>OY982528.1:15050206-25050206 GCA_963859965.1 Ceramica pisi | reverse complement strand
ACACCCACTTCGTTGCACATTTCCACGTACATTTCCAATAGTGCTGCTTTTTGTTCACCCGTCATTGACGTTATAAAAAAGTATCCAAGGGGTCATTTCCACCTCCCGTTGATGCAGATGTGGGACTCGTCTATCCACAATACTTACGAGCGGCGCCCCATCAAAACATTCATCGCGCGAACAGACGACATGCCGGCCTCGGAAGCAAATGCGTACTGAGGAGCTGCGCCGGCGCCAACAATATTTATAGTGTGCGCACAGACGGCGCTATACGTCGCGCGCGCGCTAGAGTGAGATGGGTGCCCAAACATTGTGGAATTTACTTTATTTAGTTTTAATAATTTAAGTCATACGTGTTCTCCTATTGGATGTTAAATGGTTCAAGTTGACACTACTTCAGAAACCAAATTGTAATATAGGGAGACATATATTATTAATAAACAGATCAATTATTCTCAACATTCGAGTTTAATTTCGTCGACCCTTCTGAACACAACAACTGGTGACCCCGACGCTGAAAATGTCGCAAGAAAACCTAGACGCAGGGAGTAGATCCATGAAGACCGAAGTCGACTTGGCCGCAGTCTCCATCCAGTCAAGACTGTTGCCGTTTTGGAGGGAAATACCACGAGCCTGGTTTATTCAATTTGAAGCCGTCGTGGATCCGTTAAAGACTTCAGATGACCAGAAATTCCGATACGTCCTACAACAGCTGCAATCAACCGATCTGCAGCATATCACGGATATATTATACAATCCGCCAGCCACAGACAAATACGGAGCAGTGAAAAATCGTCTGCTGACAGTGTACGACAAATCCGACGTGAAGAACTTTCAGAAGCTCATCAGCGGCCTCGAGCTGGGCGACCAGAAACCGACACAGTTGTTACGCAAGATGCGAGAACTCGGCAGTGGCATGATCACGGACGAAGGTTTGAAGATTGAGTGGCTCAACCACCTACCCACTCAAGTGCGCGTCGTACTGTCCGTCAACACAGAATCGTCACTCGACACACTCGCCGCAATGGCCGACAAGATGGTAGAATATTCAGAGCCCTCAACAACTACAATCGCCGCAGTTTCCACAACGGTACAAGAACCCGTAATGTCTGCACAATTACAAGTCTTGTCGAAACAAATGGAAAAGCTATGTCTAGAAGTGGCCGAGTTACGTGGACGCACAACTCATCGCTTCAGACGCCCGTTTCGTTCCCGGTCGCGTTCACAGTCACGGTCGCGACAGGGGAACAAGTCTTCAATCAAACCCGGCGATCCTAAGTGGGAATGCAGATATCATCATCGCTACGGAGATAAAGCAAGGCGCTGTGAATCACCGTGCAGCAGAAGGAACAAGACTCAGCCGTCGTTAAACTAGCTCCGACATCGACCGTGGCGGACGTCGGTGTTCCGTGTACTACGAACCGCCTTTGTGTTTTCGATCGTGACACCAGAGAACGTTTCCTTGTGGACACAGGGGCGGATATTTCGGTTATAGCCGCCACAAACAAAAGGAAAATGAAGAACGCAAGTACATACAGATTATATGCGGCAAACAATACGCCCATTAATACCTACGGTGAAAAGACGCTCAGACTGAATCTTGGCCTTCGACGCAGTTTCCTGTGGCAGTTCATCGTGGCAGATGTCAAAACTTCAATCCTAGGAGCCGACTTTCTACGTCACTTCAAACTTTTGGTAGATCTCCACAGAAAAAAGCTCATCGACAACGTGACAGACCTATCGATCGATGCACTTGAAATAACGACCGGCGATGAAACAGTACACGTCATTAGCTCCGAACAAGTTTACTACGACATCCTGAAGCAGTATCCCGAGGTCCTACGACCTATGTCCCTGAAAGAACCAGCAAAACACGACGTCGTTCACCACATAGAAACAAAAAGCCCCCCACTCTTCGCCCGACCCCGCCCGCTACCACCCGACAAATACAAGGCTGCAAAAGAAGAGTTCGATCACATGTTGGAAATGGGCATCTGCAGACCTTCTAAGAGCCCATGGGCGAGCCCACTACATGTCGTTAAGAAGAAGGACGGAGGGCTACGGGTTTGCGGTGACTATCGCAGGCTAAACGCAGTCACTCAACCCGACAGATACCCGTTACCCCGCATACAAGACTTCACATACCAGCTGCGAAACATGAAGATATTTTCAAAATTAGATCTCAAAATGGCATATTACTGGATACCGATCAATGAAGAAGACGCTCAGAAAACAGCTATTACTACACCATTTGGGCTGTTTGAATTTAAATGCATGACGTTCGGATTACGTAACGCCAGCCAAACATTTCAAAGATTCATGCACCAAGTACTACGCGGCATAGATAACTGCTTCTGTTATGTCGATGATATTTTAATTTATTCGCAGAGTGAAGTGGAACACAAACTTCACTTACGACAAGTACTGGAACGTTTAAAGGAATACGGTGTTATGCTGAAGGTAGAAAAATGCGAGTTTGGCAAGGAAAAGATAAACTTTTTAGGCTACGAAGTGTCAACAAACGGCATCAAACCCACAAAAGAGCGAACAGAAGCAATATCAAACTACCCGAAACCGAACACCGTCGCCGATTTACGACGCTTCCTGGGCATGCTCAATTTTTATCGCAGCTGCCTACCCCGTCAAGCTGAGTTACAATCAGAACTCAACAAGTTCCTACACAATCGGAAGCGCAACGATAAAACACCCATCGAATGGACCCCGGCAGCAAAAATAGCTTTTGAAAAGTGCCGCCAAAGCATTTTAGAAGCTACTGAATTAACGCATCCAGTACCAGGCGGTGCCCTGGCCATAATGACAGATGCGTCAGCCTACAGTCTAGGCGGAATTCTCCAACAGAGAATCAATAACGAATGGAGACCTCTCGCATATTTCTCAAAAACGATGAGTATGACGCAGCGACGCTACAGTGTATATGATCGCGAGCTACTAGCAATATATACAGCTGTCAAGCATTTTCGATCACTAATTGAAGGAGGTGACGTTACAGTGTACACGGACCACAAACCACTTGCGCACGCTCTAACACGCCCAGCAAGTAGCAGCGACACGTCACGTCGAGAACGACAGATGGATTTTATCAGTCAGTTTTGCACCGACATTAAGTACGTACAAGGAAAAGACAATACAGTAGCCGACGCCCTGTCACGCATAGAAGACATACAATGCCCATCTACTATTGACTACGAAAAGTTAGCGAGCGAACAAGCAAGCGACTCAGTGTTAAAACAACTCAAGTACCAACCCAACTTAAAGTTTACTGACGTCACACTGCCTGGTACGAGCCGACTAATCACGTGCGAAACATCGACAGGGACGCCCCGACCTTATCTACCGGATACATATCGTTTCGTTGCATTCAAAGCACTACATGATTTATGTCATCCCGGCGTCAGAACAACACGCAAACAAGCCACTTCAAAATTCTTTTGGCCAAACATGAATAAAGATGTCAGCAACTGGACAAGAGCATGCATCAATTGCCAGCGAGCTAAAGTGCACCGCCACGTCGTAACTCCTCTGAACGAGTTCCCAGCATCCAAACGCTTTGAACATCTGCACCTGGACATCACCGGTCCGCTTCAAATATCAAATGACTGCCGTTACTGTGTGACCATCATTGATCGCTGCACCAAGTGGCCTGAAGCAGTTCCATTACACGATATAACCGCTGAAAAGGTCGCAAAAGCCCTATACGAAAATTGGATAGCAAGATTTGGATGTCCACTGCGAATATCAACGGATCAAGGCCGCCAATTTGAATCCCAGCTTTTCCAATCACTGATGAAGAAATTTGGCATAACACGAATACGCACCACGGCATACCATCCTCAGTCAAACGGTCAGATCGAAAGGTGGCATCGGACGCTGAAGGCCGCATTAATGGCTCGCGGCAAAACCAATCAATGGACAGAAGAACTACCCACTGTACTACTAGGACTACGCACAGCATTACGCAACAATAATCTCAGTCCGGCAATGATGACATACGGAACGACACTTCGCCTGCCATCTGACTTCATCGTGTCAACAAAAACAAATTCAGACATCAATGAAAGCGACTACATACGTCGTCTAATGGAAACAATGGCATCGGTCAAAAGTGTGCCGCGCTCGAACAGAAGTCATACCGAGTCATTTATACACAAGGACCTCGCAACATGCACACATGTCTTTGTGCGCAATGACACAGTACGAGCGCCGCTAACACCGCCGTACGATGGGCCGTATGAAGTTATCAAGCGCTACGATAAATTCTACAAAGTTAAATTACCGCTACGCACATCAGTGGTATCATTGGACAGACTTAAGCCGGCCTACATGTACAACGAGCCGAGTGAAGATAATGATCACCATCAAGACAACGATCACCGTCAAGATAAAGGACCTACTCAGCCCTACACCACCAAATCCGGCAGAGTCGTGAAGCCTGTGGTGCGCTTCACTTAGCGGGGAGTGATGTGGGACTCGTCTATCCACAATACTTACGAGCGGCGCCCCATCAAAACATTCATCGCGCGAACAGACGACATGCCGGCCTCGGAAGCAAATGCGTACTGAGGAGCTGCGCCGGCGCCAACAATATTTATAGTGTGCGCACAGACGGCGCTATACGTCGCGCGCGCGCTAGAGTGAGATGGGTGCCCAAACATTGTGGAATTTGCTTTATTTAGTTTTAATAATTTAAGTCATACGTGTTCTCCTATTGGATGTTAAATGGTTCAAGTTGACACTACTTCAGAAACCAAATTGTAATATAGGGAGACATATATTATTAATAAACAGATCAATTATTCTCAACATTCGAGTTTAATTTCGTCGACCCTTCTGAACACAACACAGTTGAGCAAAAACACCAAACATTAGCGGCCCATCCACTAACGTTCATTCCTACCGGAATGTACAATCCTCACGGAATGAACGCCAGTGGATTTGCAAGAGCGAGAAAGAATGACGGTATTAAAACCCCGCGACCCCTCCCGTCGCGAAGGACGCGACGCGCTCTGTGATCAAGTTAGTGCCTGTTTATTTGTCCGGCGTGATTGAGCGCTCGTTTGTAATCATTTTGTGTTCGTCTTCGTCCCGTAGGTACGGGTACAATTTTTTTTTTTTTAATGCAAAACGGGGAAACTCTTGGCCCAAATCTCACCTGATGGAAAGTGATGGTTAAGCCAAAGATACCTACCATACCTCTAACTGCCGGAACACAACAATGCTGTTAACATTGTTGTTATGGCGACAGACTTAGACATGATGGTGGTAGCTTTGCCAGGCGGACTTAGAACAAGTCTTACCTACCACCAACCAAACCGAGCAAAAAATTTGCCCCCGCTGGGAATCGAACCCGGGACCTCTGGGTCTGAATCAGGTGGTTTAACAACTAGACCACGGCGGCGGTTAGTATCACCTGTTTAGCACCACCCGGGGACCACGTGTAGGGATTCGCTGCAGGGTAATAGCGGCCCTTCCACTAACGTTCATTCCTACCGGAATGTACAATCCTCACGGAATGAACGCCAGTGGATTTGCAAGAGCGAGAAAGAATGACGGTATTAAAACCCCGCGACCCCTCCCGTCGCGAAGGACGCGACGCGCTCTGTGATCAAGTTAGTGCCTGTTTATTTGTCCGGCGTGATTGAGCGCTCGTTTGTAATCATTTTGTGTTCGTCTTCGTCCCGTAGTAGGTACGGGTACAATTTTTTTTTTTTTTTTATGCAAAACGGGGAAACTCTTGGCCCAAATCTCACCTGATGGAAAGTGATGATTAAGCCAAAGATACCTACCATACCTCTAAATGCCGGAACACAACAATGCTGTTAACATTGTTGTTATGGCGACAGACTTAGACATGATGGTGGTAGCTTTGCCAGGCGGACTTAGAACAAGTCCTACCACCAACCAAACCGAGCAAAAAATTTGCCCCCGCTGGGAACCGAACCCGGGACCTCTGGGTCTGAATCAGGTGGTTTAACAACTAGACCACGGAGGCGGTTAGTATCACCTGTTTAGCACCACCCGGGGACCACGTGTAGGGATTCGCTGCAGGGTATTCTCCTACGGACGCGGGTTACTCGGCCCCCAAATGTTGTTGCAAAATGAAAATAATCCATAAAGATAATTCAAAATGACGATCATTCCTTTTAAATGACAACAATCTTCTTAAAATGATAGGATTATAACCATCCACAGACACGCAATCCCTCGGTATGACTGAAAAGATGCAAACTGACAGGAATGTACCAAAACGTGTGTATGGTCACTGAAGGATTGTTTTTCCTGTCGAACTGGCGTGTTGTGATAAAGTCAGGGGAAAGAACGTAGGATTGTGGTTTAATTAGTGGCTGCAACGGTTTTATTTTATCCCGTCGCTTTTCTGTACAGTTTGCACAACGGGACAAGTCGGAAGAAATGAACGTTAGTGGATGGCCCGCTATTCTCCTACGGACGCGGGTGACTCGGCCCCCAAATGTTGTTGCAAAATGAAAATAATCCACACAAATCCATAAAGATAATTCAAAATGACGATCATTCCTTTTAAATGACAACAATCTTCTTAAAATGATGGGATTATAACCATCCACAGACACGCAATCCCTCGGTATGACTGACAAGATGCAAACTGACAGGAATGTACCAAAACGTGTGTATGGTCACTGAAGGATTGTTTTTCCTGTCGAACTGGCGTGTTGTGATAAAGTCAGGGGAAAGAACGTAGGATTGTGGTTTAATTAGTGGCTTCAACGGTTTTATTTTATCCCGTCGCTTTTCTGTACAGTTTGCACAACGGGACAAGTCGGAAGAAATGAACGTTAGTGGATGGCCCGTTATTGACTGGCGACATCGATACCATCACTTTCAATAGTGGCGCCAAAATTAACACGCCCGCAATATGTTTTATTTTGCACGTCCCAACAAAGAGACTTTCTAATCGCCATCTCATCAAAAGTTAGTGCACATACCGTCGTATCCTACGAATAGGGGCGTAACTGCATAACAGCTACTTTTGAGGAGACGCTTTTTTATGTTTAATTCAAATAAATATGAACAAATAGGTATTGGTGGTTTCAAATAATGTGTATTGGTATTTTCAATAAATTAACTTCATATTTTATACGCATTTTGTCCCTTAAATCCTTATTCTCTGTTGTGTTAAGGCGACGTAGAGCTGGACTTGAGTATTAAGGTGGCTCTAGTCGATATTTTTTCCATAGAAACTTCGGGAGGGTATTACTCCGCTGTTTGACGGAGTACATCAAAAGTTAAACATAATATCGTTTTGTCATATTATTAGTTTTGTCTGTATGGAAACAGAATGGTAAAATAAAACGCCATTAAAAAGTTATGAGCCACCAAAGTTTCGTTTTTCTTGCCAATTTTAACGCATCTTTGGGCGTAAATAAGTAATAAACACAATGTAAAATCTTTAAAACTAAGTCGGTACCGACAAAGCTCAATTATCGAAGAATTCAATAACTTTTATTTTTAATCGATTTATGCAGTAGGTTTTTCATAAAACTCGATTTACGAAAGGCCTTCTCATATTTTTTTACGCGCGCGTTTTACTATGAATTATCGTGCCTCTCACTGAATAATGTTCCCCCCGGTGCGGTGCGGGGGGACAATGCTCACGCACACGTGCGTATTCAAGTTACGATTGTGCACAGTATAAATATGGATTGTGTCTGCTGCGGTGTGCTGTGGCCTGTGGCCTATGTCGTTCATACGTTACATACGTAGGTAGACTATACTTGCGCTCTAATTTATATTGACTCATTGGCTTGATTTTTGGATTTCAACATTATATTTTATATCTGTTTGACTTCGCACTGAAGTTTGGACTCCGTATTTGCGTTTGAAATTGTTATTGTTGCTTTGAGTGGACGCTGCATAAGTACGTGACATTGTTTTGAATCATTGAAAAAGTTTTAAAAACCACATATTATAAACAATGGGTAGAAAAGTCATAATTTGGCGTCGTGACCGAGTCTTCAACACCGCGTCGCTGCCCGCGCCCGCTGCCGGCTGCAGTGTAAAATCATCGCGGCGGGATGCTATCGCGCAATGAATTTTCAACTCTCGATGTTGAAACCAATGATACCATTGTACACTTGTTTTTATAAACGTTTTTCCTGTACTTGTTATGAGGTGTACAATAAAGTATATAATAAATAAATAAACATAATTATAAGTTGAAACGGTGTCTTTTTTTGACGCGTTGTGATTAACTCTGCTGAGTGCTGGGTTCTCAACGCTCGGCTGAACGGAATATTTTTACGTCCGTGCGTACGGTGGCTAAGCGTTCTTACAATCGAGCGACATGACGCCGCCGTGCCACCGCCGCCGCACGCGTCTACGACAGGGACAACTGCACGCGTCGTTGGTGGTCGTTGAAGCGCCCGTCGACAGCCAACGACAAAGGTTGCCCTTGCCGGCCGCCAGCGGCAACGTGTCGCTCGTTTAGTTGAGTACCTAGGTAGCAGGTAGCGAAATCCAAAGTTCAAGCCAAGGTCAATGTAATGTTTGTTACTGGGTTCATTCTATTTGCTTTCAAAATAGTTTCTTGCAATTGACAAACCTAATTTTGTGTTCGTAGGTACTTTTGCGGCGGACAAGACTTTTTTATGGATGGGAAACCAAATAACTGCTCCCGCTTTGGGCGAAGCAGAAGGGAGTGTCAGACTCTTCTTGACTAAAACCCATCCGTGTTCCTCCTAATGCCCTCTGCGTACCGTACTTACCAGGGCCGCGGTAACTCTTTCGAACAAATTCTGCAACATCATAGTTTACATAGCTCTCTGCCTAATAGGTACCTACTGTTATATTAACGTAGGTAGGTACTTACCTACAAGCAAAGATGCCATAAAACCAAACCGTTGGCGTCGTAGACACTAAAATTTTAACGTTAGGTAGGTAGGTATTTAGTAGCTAAGTAAACAATCTATAAGTGTCACTTGTCTGATAATAGCAATCTAATAATGAATGCAAATCTAAACACGTCTGTGTCAACCAAGAGGGGTAACTAAAATAGAAAACCGACCAAGTGCAATTCGGACTCACGCACCGAGGGTTCCGTACAAATATTATAATATAAGCAAAAGTTGTGGATTACGATTTATGACGTACCTTAATAGGTACGTCATAAATCGTAATCCACAACTTTTAGAAAAAACTCCTTACTAGATCTCGTTCGAACCAATTTTCGCTGGTAGTTTACATGGTAATTACATCATATTTTTTTTTAGTGTTATCATTCTCTTATTTTAGAAGTTACAGGGGACACACACATATTTTACCACTTTGGAAGTGTCTCTCGCAAAAACTATTCAGTTTAGAAAAAAATTATATTAGAAACCTCGATATCATTTTAGAACCCCTATCCATACTATACCGGCCTACAGGTTTAGGTAGGTAGTAAGTTCACAGAATACATCTACTTACCAAGTTTAGAGTTTTCGACATCATAGTTCTTATAGTTTCGGAATAAAGTGGCTGTGACATACGGACGGACGGACAGACAGACAGACAGACATGACGAATCTGTAAGGGTTCCGTTTTTTGCCATAATTTGGCTACGGAACCTTAAAAATTAAGAAGACAGGTAGGTAAGTAAGTAATTTTGATAACAATTTATAGGATGGTACTTAGGTAGAACTAATTTCATTATTAGGTACTAGCGACCCGCCCCGGCTTCGCACGGGTGCAATGCTGATACTAAATACACTACAGAAAAACCGTGAGAAAAACTGTTACCAACCTACCTCGCGTATGAGCCGCGCGGGTACCTTACATAGATCTAACTAAACTCCCCTCCCGCACGCGCACCACCGCCTTGGTGACCGCCGCAACGGGCCGTGCAGCATAAATCGTAATATTTTCATTTCGCCATAACTTCAAAACCAAACGTCCGATTTTAATCATTCAAAGACCAAATATAATCTACATAAACTGTACTTAGTGATGAAATACTTTAATTTGATAAGGATTAATGGCATGAGTAAAATAAACGCGTTTAAATGTAGTCCAAAAAAAATCTAGATTTTTAAATAAAAAAATGGTTGTTGCGCCTCACTCGACATAGATAGGTATAGTGTGTCGCGGACTTTTTTGTAGATATTTATAAGATCTACAATTAATTAGAACAATTTATGGTTGTATCTTTTATAGTTTAGGCAGCGTACGCAAAATAAGTAACTTTTCTGGTTGATTTTTACACCCTGTGTCCGAAAAACCCAAATATCTTACGGAACCCTATTTTTTTGCAAAATAAAATATAGCCTATGTTACTCGTGGATAATGCAGCTTTCGAATGGTGAAAGAATTTTTAAAATCGGCCAAGTAGTTTTTGAGCCTATTCATTACAATCAAACAAACAAACAAAGTTTTCCTCTTTATAATATTAGTGTAGATGTATCTAGTACTACGGACATAAACTGCGATGACTATTCAAGTAAGCATCTGTCGGTGGCGGCGTGGCGGCTGCATTACCACCAAGGAAAAACTAAACATAATAACAATAGAATAAGCAATCCATATTAGGTACCTATAGGGCCGTAGAGGTATAAAACGATAACACAGCGCCTACTATTTTTAGTAAGAGTTTTTAGGTAGGTAGTTGCTGATTTCTCGGCGAGCGTCGAGCGACTATGCGCAGCGGCGCGCGGTGGAGGTATGTGTGCATCGTGTAACTTCGATTTAGTTCGGAACGGTTCGGAACGATGTTTGTGTGCGTGCCAACTAGACGTGCATGAAGGCTAGCGTCTAACTGCTCATCACTGGTACTATCTCTGTCGGGCATGATGCGAGGTGAGACAGCGTGCTTTTCGGCCATACCTACCACTGAGTTCGAGCCCGCGACTAGAGCCACCTTAAGTGGCATTATGCCTTTTATCACCGGAAATGTTGAGGCCACAATTGCTTTTATGTCATTTTTATATTATTCTGATGTGGGTATGTATTCTTATTACATAAGAGTGTAGGATAACTATTTATTCATTACTGGGAACATAAGTAAATGTAATAAAAATAATAATAGAATTTTAACATTTAATAATAGACATAAGAAAATCAAAATTAACAATAGAAGCTTATAAAAAGAATTGCCAAATAGAAGAAAATCACAGTCATTAAAATCAAATTAGACATAATCAAAATTAGTCCTTAAAATAAAATAACACAAAATACAAATACAAATTAACAATACATCATTTCAATTTTAAAATCCTTTGAGCTATAAAATATTTAGATTTATTTGTAAAAAATTTCGTTTTATGATTTTGACACTTTCATTTAAACAAGATTCTTTTCCAACCAATTCCACCAACTTACGTCCTCGGCGTTTCATAACTATTACAAAATATTATAACGGTCTATTTATTTATTATGTATGTAGGTAAATAAACTTTAGAAGTATAGGTCATAATGTTATTTATTTTTTAGAAAACCATTTACGCAGCTATCAATCTCCGCATCCGCATTCCGCCGAATAATGACCGAACGGCACTAACACGCTCTCCCCGCGCCCGCGCACCCCCACTACTCGCGATATAAAAGGACGCGACGGCGTTTGTGGCTTTATTCTTCGTTAAAAACGTAGTGCTTGAAATTGTGGCTTTTTAAAAAACCGAATTATTTGATAACCTGTACCGTTTTTAACTTTTCTGTTGAAGTGGTTATATGTGGTATGATGAGCAGAATTAAATTATGCAATAATCAAATAAAGCCCTTATGTTCGTTAGGGCTCTCTTCGTAGGATACGACGATACTACGGGATGATTGCTTTGTTCCACATTTGCTTTCAATGTCTGAAATGCTTCAGAGCAAAAGCCAGGCTCGGCATTTATACGTTAATACCAATTACTAAGGGTTCGACGATGTGGTAGGCACGTATTATACGTACGACGTACAAAATCATACGCTTTAGGAGAGAAAAATGTAGGGTTATAGCAAATTTTCTTATTTCCTCAGAATATTGTCTCTCTAAAGGGAAACCTTTTGCTTTTGCGATTTGCCTTTTAAGGAAATCTTGTGGTCCCGCATAGCCTTCAAGCAAACCCGCCGTTTCCGAATTTAATAAAATTTTTTGTTTCAATTCTTTTATTATATTACTGAAATGTGCGATTTTTTTCCCCTGTCGCCTTACTTTTTCATTCAGTCTTTTAATTTGATTTGCTTGTTTTTTGATTTTCGCTTTAAGTTTATTAATAATATGAAGTGCGTGACCCTGGAACAAATAAAAGTGATTTACTGATTTTATTACTTGAGAAAAACCAACAAAAATCTCTCAGAAAGCCTTTTTATTTATTCAGGTTGTATGGGACAGCTTCCTGAAAATCGGTGGGGTCTTTAGATGAATGGTACATGCATTTATTTCAGGAACTTTATACTAGTAACCCTAAAACCTTAAAAGTAACCAGTGGATTGTAGCTGCTTACTAGTCAGATAAAAGTCGATTATGATTCCGAAAGATGAGCTTTATGCCCTATCAGTATGCGGGAAGCTGTCCCTTACACCCCAAATAAATAATACAGCATTATGAGTGCAAAATTACGATTACAAACCAGATGAGAAGATCTACTGGCTTTCATGATTGTATGTTTATAAATTTGTATTTATTTTTTTAAATTAGTTGCAGAATTTAAAATCATTACCGGTATATCAGGAACACCATGTTTCGAGATGACTCCAGAACTAGTTCAAGGTTTGTTTTCATGAACAGATCAAGCTAGACACTGCAACATAAATAGTATAATTTATTTGATACAATCGAACATGGATTTCTCTCGTTTCTATGCTGTTCTATGCTCTGAAGGAGGTTTACGCGTATCGACCCTTCCATATTACGCCATGGACAACAGAGGATTCCCTTCATCGGGGTACCATGTTCATACACAGAAACGCTTACAAAGAACACCCAGATCCAACAGATATTTAAATTCTTCATTCAAATATCTGCACAGGCCGGGAATGGTCCCTCTGTGCCGAAGGCAGATACACTAGGGTCATCGTTTACCTGTTATTTGTTTCATTTCTATAAAATCTAATTTAAAATACACGCAAAGTCACTTCCTCAGACACTTCCTCATCCCCACAGCCACTCGCTCCCTAAGTCACTCCCCCCCAATCACTCACACCCTAACTCGTTTTTTCATTCATTCATTCGCCAATTTACAACACCCACTTGCTACTCTGCAACACTCACTTGCTGCTCTACAACACTCACTCGCCACATATTCAAGCTCTGCATGTGCATTTTGAAGTAAAAAATATTTCAAGCTTTTTCATTTCAAAAAATTATAAAACTTTCATTTTTTCTGTAAACCCCATTTTTATTTAATAACTGTCTTCTTAAAACACTCACCAAAGCATCTTGAGTAGAGCAAGTAGTAGTATGTTCTGGGGTACTGTCTTTCAGTGGCATATTTCCAATCTGATTCCTATACACTGAGGTACCGATAGTTGCAACTTCATTTTGGTCTCTTTCAGACAGTATACCAGAGACTTTTGGGCTGGTTGGAGGCTGCAACATGCACAAAATGTTAAATTATTGTATTGCTATTTAGTGAAAACAAATAAATTAAATTTCTTGATGAATATATTTGTATTAAATATAAAGGTAAGTATTATAATAAAAAGATAAAGTTTGTGGGAGTCTTCAAAACAATGATTCTAATTTCAAAACAAATACAATAAAATATATAAATGAATAGTTGGTATTATGACTTACCAGTAGAGTTTCTGACGGAAGTGCCCCATCCCGTAGTTTTACTATATTCATTGTTCGATTAAAACAGGAATCTTCAAAATGGAGTGAACAAATAAATATATGTTTTCTTGCAGTGTCTATATTCTCCACACCAATTATTTCCAGCCAAGCATTTCGGCTTGCTTCCACCGTAGGCAAACTAAAAATTAAAATTAACTAGTGTGCTACTTTGTTTAGTGGACTCAGTTATATTCTAACAAATAAGTGCAAAATGCCCTAAAGTTAATTGTATTTAATTTGTTTGTTTTACTCAAGTTCTGTGAGTGGTATTTAACAGTCAAAAAATAATAAAAAAATGAATTTTAGACGAAGAATACTTTTAGACAATTTACAAAATCATTCCACTATTGTATTATTATATTATGTAGGTATAGATTATGGTGGCAAAGAGCGTGAATTTTATGTAACTAAAAATACTGACAACCAACATCTTAGGGCTATTACGCACTGTCGACTAGTCGCCGGTGACTCAGTCCCTCGGCGACCGAAACATGGGAAACTAGGGCCGGAGACCGAGCCGAGCGACAGTATTCCAAGTACATTCGTGCAGAATGGACGATGAAGAACTTGCAATAGTAGCGGCGCTACTAATTATAAAAAGAAAGAAAAATAAAAAAAAATCAAAAGAGTATTGGGTGCATCCTTTGTTAGAAGAACGGAGGTCAAAGGGAATGTTTAAAATATTTTATGAAGACGTTAGAAAATATCCTCGTAAATTTTTTAATTATGCAAGAATGTCTGTGAGTTCGTTTGATAACTTATTGTGTCTTCTAAAACCACATATAACTGGCATAGATACAAATATGCGACCATGTATTTCTCCGGAAGAAAAACTTTTTATAACACTAAGGTAAGTGACAATTCAAATAAAATTCATTCCTAACATTTATTTTTTACGAGATTTTAACACAATTTACATTACATTCCCGGACTCATCTATCGGCCAAACCTAGTGTTTAAAGTGTTGACAATCCCTAGCTAAAAATAAATGTTAAGTGGTGCAATAAGTTTTTATGCAGTTTTTTACGAAAACGATGGCCAGTAAATCAGCTTCACACCTGCAAAAACTTATTGCTCCTCCTAACATTTTTTTTTAGCTGGTCTCCAGTCAAAACTTAAAACTCAAGGTGGGCCGATAGATGTGTCCGGGAGTGTGTTTAGAGTTACAGATAATGCCATCCACGAAGACGCGCGATTAAATTTAAATAGAGCATCTTTCGTGCTGTTCATAATACTCTTTCCTGATTAGTCAATTTCTATTAGTGTGCGTTTGCATTCATCGATAATTAGCGTGTATCGACAGATGTTTAACACATGCGGAAGATAGCACACATGCATTTGAACAAAGAGTGGGGCGCGTCTTCGTGGATGGCACTATCTGTAAGTCTACTCTTCGATGACATAATTTAAAAATATACGGCAAATAATTATAAAACATGTATTTTTTTAAAGTACTTAATGAAATCAATATTATAAACGAACGCACAACAAAAGGAAATATTCAAAATAGATCCAAAATGTCAGAATCTTGCGAGGTATTTGAAGTGACAGTAGAAAATCGCGACTCCGGGCGTTCACGTTCTGAAGGAGTTGAAGTTGGTAGCGTATAATAATGTTGTGCTTCAGGGCGTGATTGTTGACTTGGTGCTGTTGAACGCCCGGCCTCCGGTGTGAAGTAACCACGCTCATACTCGTACTCATTAAAATTTCGCCACATTGTGTTTGGATATATATTATTTTGAGTAGAGGATCGGAATGATTCGATTACACTGATTAATTGAATTTTCGCAGCTGACTTTTTGTGCTCCGGAATTGCCCTAAATGATGATAATAGTGACATCAGGAACATTCTGTCCTCATCTTGTTCCAAAATATCCTCCTTATTTTTGCGAGTTTCAATACACTTGTTTAATGTGGTTAACAGTTCGCTTGTGCCATCATCTGACGTTTTTTTCTTTTTTCTTCCGACTATATTTTCTCTCGAGTAAGGTCCTAAAGGTTCTTGATCATTTGTCAAATGTTCTTGTTCAGCAATGTTACTCTCTGTGTTCAAATTACCAATTTCAAAAATAACAGCTGATTATAATAAATATAGGGAGTTTTATGGGAAGCAGCAGATCCGCTTTTAGTATTTTTTAATCTTCGTACTTCTCGCGAAAAGCAGCTTCTTATACTTTTCAATTTTTTTTGAAGTGAATGACCTGTAAATAATGTATATATTTAAATTATTTTTTAATTCCAGATATCTTGGAAGCGGTTGTAAATTTGTAGATTTACATTACTCATACAGACTTGGGATTTCAACTATAGCTGAAATAATAAGAGAAGTTTGTCATTTTATATGGGTTGTACTAAAAGACATGTGTTTACCGCAACCGACAAAAGAAAATTGGTTAAAAATCGCAAAAGATTTTCATTTACGGGCCAATTTTCCAAATTGCATAGGTGCCGTAGATGGTAAACATGTAAGAATTATAAAACCATACAACAGTGGATCATTGTGTTATAATTACAAACACTTCTTTTCTGTAATTTTGTTTGCCATTTGTGACTCTGACCATAAGTTCATATACATAGACGTTGGTTCCTATGGAAAGGATTGCGATTCAACTATATTTACAAATTCAACGTTTTATCAAAAGCTAATGAACAATGATTTGCAAATACCCGAACCTAAGCCCATTTCATCGACAAACCCTATACCAGTACCGTTTGTTATTGTGGGTGACGAAGCATTTGGACAAACTGACAAAATTATGCGACCGTTCGGTGGATCAAATTTAACAACAAAGAAAAAAATATTTAATTATAGGCTTTCTCGTGCACGACGCCATATTGAATGTTCATTCGGCATATTAGCAAACAAGTGGCAGATTTTTCACAGACCTATCAACGTGAATTTAGATCTAGGATCATGCATCATCAAAACATGTTGCGCTCTTCACAACTATGTCCGAGAAAGAGACGGATATAAATTTGAAGATACCCTGAGCATTCCTGGCTTTGAAGAAGTCCCAAACGGTTTTCAAAGAGCTACGCGACGTGGTGCATCATACAGAGATGTATTTGCTGATTACTTTACAACTGAGGGTCAATTATCTTGGCAGATGAGCAGTATTAATTAATAAAAAATAAATGGCATTTCTTACTTACCTGAGTTTTTTTTTCTTCGTCTGATAATTCTTCACCTCCAAGTAACTCCACTATTTCTTCCCACTGTTTTTTCTTCAAATCCCGATTAGCATATTCCTCACTTTGTAAATCCCAAATAGCTTTTCGGAATTGTATTTCCGATATAAAGGAGATCAGCAGATCCAGGCCCTGATAGACAAAGTATTGTACCATTTGAAAAAATATATAAATAATTTTAAGCCCTACTCTGATTTAACATTTCCTAAAAGAACCTAGGAAAAAGGAATTAAAAAAAAAAAGTCAATTAATGTATTCCTCGCGTTGCAGTTGTTTAAATACAACTGATGTTGCCATATTCTGCTATTTTAAAATAAAAATGTTTGTATTGTATTTTAATATTCGATTTAAATATTTCTTTTCACTTAAAAAAAGTATTATACGAGTTTATTGCGAAACGATGATTAAAGATGGAGTATTTTATTCGTTGTTTTTAAGTTATTTTTTTGATTTTAGAAAAATCGATTTGCATTTTTGTGAACTGCAACACTCGATACGGCTGTCACTTGTCGACAATCGGTTGTCAACAACAGATTGCCGGCATAACGTTTCGCGCTCGTGTTGCTCGGACTTACTTTTTATGTTTATTTTGTGTGCCACATATAATTACCGACCCTTGCTGTGTTTTTGGACAATTGTTACTGCCTTTGTGACCGACCCTATTTCGTTCTTGGACCCCGTTTCTTCCAGACCTATTGACCTTAGCACGCATTTTGGACTCCGAATTTGCCTTTTGATATTGTTACCTGTTCTTTACGATGGATAACCTCCGCTGTATTAATTGTGGCATATCAACTGCTCGCATGAGAAGAAACCTGCTGAACTCAATCGATATACTCTCAGTCATTAGAGAATGGATATCTCCACGACAAGTAAGTGTTATTTTAATAATTGGAAGGGTTATTTTAATTATTAGACTTAAACAATCATTGCAAGATTGGGCTAAAATGACATAAGTACTGGTTTCTTTAATTGTAAAACATGCTTGCATTCTTAACAAACAAATACAAGTAAAAAACACACCACCATATTATATGCACCTGCATATGCAGGTGCTTCTTTGGAACCAAAGATATGTAGCAATTAGGTATTTGTATATTTATATTTAATCGATATTTCAGGTCACTCCATCGGACCATGTGTGCGACTCTTGCTGGATGGTAGCTACACAATCATTGCCAGGAACTAGTGTTGATTCCAGTATTGGATCTAACTCGAATGTTGGCCATCGTCATGTTTGCATTAATTGTGGAAGATCTTTACTGCGCATTCGATTCCATACACTGACCCAACATTCTCAGCGTGAAAGCCATATTTTTGATGTTATATCAGAATGGATTCAACCTCGACAAGTAAGTACTTTATAATCTGACAGTAGTATATAGCTATTAAAATAACAATAAAAAAGTTTGTAGTCCTGGCTTGTTATGTACGGTGTTATTACTCCTCATATAAATGAATCACATTCAATTTTTTTTTCTAGAATAATATGTTCCACTTAAATAAGTATGATTGATTTTCAAAATAGTCATTTTGTTTGCATAGTGTTATTGCGCCCCATATAAAAAAGTTCATTTCTTTTCTAGTGTAATCGCTGATTCTAGAATTTTTCTGAGTTTGTGTTAGGATTTTTGATAGAATATATAATAAAATATTTTTCTTTTTATAGGTAAGTGCTACAAGCTCTATTTGTCATCCATGCTGGCAACGTGCTGACCGAGCTCCACATGTAGTCAGAACATCAAGAGAGTCCAACGACGATCCTATTCCTGAGCCTGCTATTGAGGAACCACCAAATGTTCGAGATCAGATAATGATGCCATTGTATGCAAGAGCTGCAGAGTTACAAAATCGTTGCTTTGTCTCGGGCTGCCATCGCACTGAACGTCTTACCATACCATTGTCTTTAAGACAATTTCTACTAAAAAACTACAATTTTTATGTCCCTAACAATAACCGTGTATGTTCTAGACATATAAGTCAAGGTTCATGGGATTTTTTGAATAATCCTCCATACAATAGTAACCACATGTTTACTGCTTTGCAAATACAGGACTTGGTGACATTAAATCTATATAAAATCTATACTTACAGGACTTGTCCTGTAAGTATAGATTTTAAAAATATTCAGAATATGCCAGACCATTTAGTTCACTATTGGTTTGGTCGAACTAAACAGCAATTTGCTGAAATTCTTAATGAAGTACCTCGGCTCTCACAAATGCATAATGGATCACTTGCCCTAGCAGCATATTTAATTAAATTAAGAACAGGGGACTCATATGAAAGAATCTCTTCCTTAATTCAAATACCAACTAGAACAACATCGACTTTAATATCACGGGCTAGAGATTTGCTTATACAGGACTATGTCCCTATGCACTTAGGTTTAAGTCACACCAACAGGGAACAGATTACACGGAGAAACCTTTCTATACCCAATGGGATTTATGGAGATAACAATAGAACCAGAGCAATTGTGATAGCCGATGGTACTTATGTATATGTACAAAAAAGTACCAATTACTTGTATAAAAAAAACACTTATTCGTTACACAAGTATCGAAACCTAGTAAAAATGTTTATAATTGTCAGTACAGACGGTTATATTATTGAAGTGCTTGGTCCCTATCCAGCAACAACATCAGATGCTGAAATAATGTTGAAAGAATTTCGTGATGAAAATCAACCTTTAAGAAGATTTTTTGCGCCAAATGATGTTTTTATACTGGATAGGGGCTTTAGAGATTCTCTGTCATTACTCAACGATTGTGGGTATCGTGCTTATACACCAGCTACAGTTCAAGAGGGTGAAACACAACCGTCTACATTGGAGGCTAATCGTTCCAGGGCAGTGACAATATGTCGTTGGGTCATATAAGTGATTAATGGTAGGTTTAAACGAGACTATAAGATTTTTCGTCAAGAATATTTTAATGCCGCATCTCGCAATTTGATGAAAGATTTTTCTGTGGCTGCTGCCTTAATTAATGCCTTTCACCCTCTTATCGAAGACAGGAATGATGCTGGGGAAATCCTTAGTATTATAAATCAGAAAATGTACTCTGATAACAATTTAAGTACTCTTGTTAGTAGTAATAACTTAAACAGAAGACGAACGAATTTCCAAATAATAAATGTTGAAGATAATAATGTCAGTGATTTTCCCCGGCTCACCTACAATGAGCTGATATTGGTATGTTTAGGCACGTACCAAATAAAACAGGCACGTTCCTATTACGGCGAGCATATAAGGGCCAATGGATCATACACAATCGAAGTATGCAGAGAGGTTGACAGCAGTTTACTGACAGAGCTGTCGACTGAAAATAGTGTTTGGCTGCTAAGCGGCAAAATTCAATCGCGCCATATAGGCCGTAAAATATATTTTGTTTATATTTTGGTCGACGGCTCTCTTAACGGTAGGGACGCAATATTGCAACACTATTGCAATTGCAATGTGGGCAAGAGAACAGTAGGCTGCTGTGCACATATTTTATCCATAATATGGTACTTAGGGTGGGCTAGGTACCAGGACAATGTTGTACCTCCCGCCCAGCATCTCGATAATATATTAATCACTTATGATGATGTGGAAAGCAATTAATAAAATATTTTCTGTAAACTTGAATTCGTATTATTTCTTTTAAATCCCTGATCATGCACAGCTAAGGAATATAAATTCAACATTCTGTAAGTAAGTTTCACCTCATATTACAAAGATAGAGCCTGGCAAAGTACTTTTAATGTTTCTCTAAAACCCACAACCTAATAAAAGAGCGGTAACAATATGATAATGGGGTTTATTGACTACGGTCTGAAATAAAGTTTTTTTTTTTCATTTTCACATCCCATGTTATTTCGAAAAACTAATTGCACAGGGCTATAGACTAATATTACCCCTTTAAAACCCAAATTATTTCATTTTTGTTTATTGAGGCCTAATTTATTAGGACTGTTTGCCGATCTCCTTTATCCGTGTCAAAACTCATTGTGCGCGGCCGTCCGGTCGTTACGACAGTTGCTCGCAGTGTGAATGCTTTCATTTGAAACCGTGCTCCTATTGGTCGCCGGCGACCGGCAGTTGCCTGTGCGTCGCCACTGCGCGGCGAGTCGCCGAGTCGCCCGGGCAACCGGTGACTAGTGCGTAAACACCTATTTAAACTATACAATATTACAGTCGTCGACAACTGAGCCGCCGGCGACTAGTCGACAGTGCGTAATAGCCCTTAGATACATATAATAAAATTGGAGTGTCTGTTTTTGACAGGACTTTCACTGACAGGTAGCTGATGTAATAAGGTCTAACATAGGCTATAAAACTTCACGCTACGACCAATAGGAGCCGAGCAGCGGGTAAAACCGCGCGGGAGCAGCTAGTTAATAATAAATTTGATTGCTGATAACATTGATTTTTTGAAGAGTCTGAATTATGTTTTGCATTTTGTTATTAAGTATGTTAAATCAACATATTTTCCCTTTTAGAGTGCAAGTAGCTCTTAAGTAGTTGACCAAGATAAAATTATCGATACGGGTACAACCAGCATTACATCACTATTTTGTCATACAAAAAATTTTCATAAGTTTTAGACACATTTTGAATAAAATATATGAAAATAAGAACTGCATTTGTTAGAACATTATTGTATTAAGCGTATTTGCAGCAAGCACACTTGAATAGTTTAAACAATCAGCGATATTTCAATGAAATATGCAGTACTTACTGATGTAATGTTACACCTGGCGGTTTTCTTGTAGTTTTGGTACAGCATCCAATTACACTGCATTGCGGCATCTTTCTCCTCGCTAATCTTTACCTCTATCACCACTTCAGCACAAAAACAACACGATTTCCACGAAATATTCATAAAAAATATCAGAAAATAACGCTTTTTGACAGATGACCTACCACTGACATGCACGGACAGCTGTATTTTGTAATGGCGGATTGGCCGCAAATAGGCATTTGGGTGACGTCACAGAAAAGAATTGCCAGAATGAGAATGATCAAAATTTGTGTTGTCTCTTTTTGCTTAGCCAAAGACACTTAAGTAAAAAAGAAACAACAGTATTTTTATTATTTTACCGTCGAGATAGACCATATATGCATAATCTATTCTTCCTATAGACAACTGTAGTGATCACTATCTCAACCGATCACAACAAAGGGAGCTAACTAGAGACACTGGCTTACTTCTACACCCAGATCCAAGCGCAAGCGCAACGTCCTACCCTCACCGCGTCTCGCCACAGACTGCCAGCCGGTTGACTGCACGCCCTCTCTGGTGTATATAAGACAATGTATATATCTACTAAATAGATACAAACACTACATCCCTTTCTGTTTAACAGTTTTTATATTTATGCATGTAATTAGTTTGACATTACTTATTTTAAATTATTAATTAGGTACTAATTCAATAGATCTGAAAGTATACAATCAAAAATTCATTATTTGTGATTTAATTCAATTTCTCTTCTTCATTTCCGCTGGTCTCATCCTCCATTGATTTCCATTGTCCTTCTACACGCTTTAAATGAATTACATTCCTTCGCAGTCTTTGTCCCGTTTCTTCATTCCTTATTGTAACGTCTCCTCCTACTGATTGTTCCACTACATGTGGTGTAGGGTTAAAAGACGTAGAAAGTTTATTCTTCTTTTCCATTTCTTTTACGTACACCTTATCCCCTTCTGTCAGAGATGAGTTCTCCGCTCTCCTCTTCCGGTCACCATATTCCTTTCCTTTTTCTTTTTGTAACTTGTCTCGATCTCTTACTTCAGTGTCATCACCCGTTTGGTTTAAATTCTTTAACATGGGGATTTTATCCCTATTCATTCTTTTGAAAAAAAGCTCAGAAGGAGTCTTTCCCGTAACGGAATGAGGAGTAGAGTTGTACATCATTAAATATTCATATAACGTCTCTTTCATGTCTCTGTTTTCACTTGAACCTATTTTAAGTCTTTTCACAATGTCCCTGTTTTGTCGCTCCACTTCTCCATTCATTTGTGGCCAATATGGAACAGTGTTAAAAAGTTTAATGTTACAATCATTGCAAAAAGTCTTAAACTCTTCGCTAACGAATTGTCGACCATTATCAGCTGTAATCGATAGTGGGTAGCCTAAACGGCTGAAGAGTTTTCTCAAAATCTTAATGATTTGCGTACTCGTTATAACCTTAGTAATCTTAATCTCTTTATAGCGACTGTAGTAATCAACAACTACGAGTAAATAATCATTATTAGGCAATGGACCCAATAAGTCCATTGCAATATCCATCCAGGGTTCAGATGGCAGTTCTCTACGCTTCATCGGTGTTGGAAGATCTGGTAAGCTTACAAGGGTACATCCTTTGCAGTTTTTTACGATCGACTCAACATCTTTATCAATCCTAGGCCACCAGACCTTACAACGAAGGCGACTCTTCATAGCGACAACCCCAGGATGGCCTTCATGGGCTGCTAGTAGAACTTGTTTCCTAAGGTTTTGTGGAATAACTATTCTGTTTCCTCTCAATAGGACGTTCTCATGAAAACAAAATTCATTTTGAAATAGTTTGTATTGTTTTATAGAGTCATCCCATAGGTTTTCATAAATTCCTTTTTTAACATTGGCAATTTCCTGATCGCTTTCGGATTGTTTTATTATTTCTTGCATTGAAATTGCGCATGGTCTCGCGAGCTCAACTATTTGATGAACGTGTTTCTCTCCAGATAATGGGTGAATTGGTGTATCTGAATCTTTGCACAGCCTCGATAATGGATCCGCAATATTAGTCTTGCCTGGTTTATATTTTATTATATAACGATACGCCTGAAGTCGCAAAACCCACCTTTCCACACGGGCGCATGGTTTTGACCTTGGACTGAACAAAAATTCTAATGGCTTATGATCTGTTATCAAATCAAATTCCTTACCGAATAGAAAAGTATTAAAATGTTCTATAGCCCATACCAATGCAAGGGCCTCTTTTTCTGTCTGGCTATATTTTCTTTCACATTGACTGAGTGTCCGATTACCAAATGCTATAATCCTAGGCCCTATTTACTATCAATCTGTACTAAAACCGCCCCAAGCCCTACTGGACTTGCATCTGCTATTACTTGCGTCTTATCTTTGACATCATAGTATCCCAAAGTTTCTATTTCAGACAACATCAGTCTTACTACAAAAAAGGATTTAAACAATGGTCTAACACGTGTTTAGCTAAACACTGCTCAAAGTACTAAACACGTGTTTAACAGCTGTTTAATTTTCGTTACCACAAAACCAAGTTTAATGCGTGCTTTCCTAGACAACGTCGACCACATTCAATTTTTTTGCTCTTGTTAACACAGCAAATCATTCGTTCATCCGTACCATTCTATGCAGATAGCTTACAAGTAATTGCATAATTTTTTGTGATGGATTAATTTTATATAATGTTTTTAACACTTCAATATAATGAAGTAAAGGTATTTTTTGTAATTCATGTAATTATATCGTCAATTTTGTCTGTCAAATGGTAAAGTCCAATTATGTCAACCAGAACGCTGTCTAATGTCAATTTGACACTCGTATTGCCTGTCACTGGCATTATCTGTCACTAACTTAACAGTTTTCTTTAATTCGTAATTTGTTTCTTGTTGTAATTGATACGTCTTATGCTTTCTAACGTAAATTAAATATATTTTTCAAACATGGAAGTATTGAAGGAGAATTTTAGCCCTAAAAATAGAACAAATCGTTTGCGTGGTGAAAACTGGACCCAGGAAGAAAAGGTAAGCATCATAGTTGTTAATAAATACCACGCGATTCTTTGCCGTAATGTTTGTTGCATGATGAACTTGTGGCCTCCTCTTCCGTGTGGTTCACATGTGAACCAGTAATGTCAAATCGCACTTGAGCCCCGCTGGTTCACATGTGAACCGGCACACCGCGACTGATTAAAACTTTTATTTCGTGAATAGGAAGCTTTAGAATCGTTTGTCTATTAATATTCTCTATGGTATATAAAATTTGCCAACTCTAGAAAAAAAAACATACTAAAAAAATGACACCTGACATTTCAAAAACTCTAGTCAAAAGTTTCTATGTCACGGTGATTTCGCGCGCAAGTGGTGAAGTGATTTTAGTGAATTTTGTGTGTTTTTAGTGCAATATTCTAGGGTAAGTGGATAAATAATCATTTATCACTATTTCCTACAAGTATGTAGCTAGTTTTTTGCATGAAATAACATCTCAAAACTTGTTTTGTCGAGTCGAATATGTTTTAACTTTTGAAATGCTGCGTTGTGGTCAACTTTCCAGTACTCTTCAATATTAGATTTGTTGCCCAATTTTTGTCTTAATATTTGCTTTAAAGGTTCTGTTATCGTGGCCAAGTTTGGGATCCATTTGTTAATGTAATTTACTAAGCCTAGAAAGCTTTGTAACTCTTCAATAGTTTTTAACCGACTTCCCAAAAAGGAGGAGGTTATCAATTCGGTTGTATTTTTTTATGTTTGTTACCTCAATTAGTTTTTTTTTATGTTTGTTACCTCATATCTCCGACAATTATGAACCGATTTGAAAAATTCTTGTTTTATCTGAAAGGATATACTTGCAGATTGGTCCCATTTAAATCATATCAAAATCGGTTACGAACTTTGGATTTTAAATCGAAATACCTGGAATTTGACTATTTAGATGATTCTTTGATAATCGAAATTGCGTATTTTGCTTTTCTGCGATTTTGCAGTGGTGTTGCTGGGTGTGGGGCACCACTAAAAAGTGAAAAATAAAAAACTTTTTACAAAAAAATACAACCGACTTCCAAAAAAAAACACTACAAAGTAAAAAATAACTTTAATTTCGGAAGTCGGTGTCAAAATATGAAGAAAGTAACAAAAACACAGACTTCCGAAATTAAAGTTATTTTTTACTTTGTAGTGTTTTTTTTTTTGGAAGTCGGTTGTTGGTATTCTAAATTCCATTATACTCTTTATATATTTAGGCAACGGTTTCACTCCTTCTGGATTCAATTCATGTCCCAAAAAGTGTATTGTTAGCACTTTGTGAATACATTTGTCTTTATTCAATAACACATTGTTTTGCTCCAACACTTTCATTACGTTGGTAAGTCGTAAATCATGTTCTTCCTCGTTTCTTCCCCATACTAATATGTCATCAATAAAATTTGTAACTCCTTCACATTTTATAAGCATTTTTTCCATAATTTTCTGAAATAGTTCCGGAGCACATGTAAACGCCGAACATAAGTCTTTTGTATCTATATAAGCCATTGGACGTAATAAAAGTGGTCAAATATCTTGAGTCAGGGTGTAGGTCTGCCTGATGAAAAGCGTTTTTTATATCCAGTTTAGAAAAATATCGTGCCTTCTTTATTTTTGCAACAAGTTTTCCATGCAGGGTAGTGGATGGTTTTCTCTTAAAATGGCGGCATTAGCGCGTCGCATATCAACGCATAAACGTACATCCCCATCATCTTTAAGGATTGGGACTATTGGAGATACCCACGATGAAGGTTCATGAACCTCTTCTATTATATCTAGGCCTAGTAATTCTTGAATTTTATTATTTATTTTTTCTTCTAATGGTATAGGTATTCTTCGATAAGGTTGCACAACGGGTTTAACTGATGAATCAATAGGTATTTCAATTAAGATATTTTTGAATTTCGGAAACGGTTTTTTTTATTCTTGTTCAACATAATTAACATCTACTCTTAGTTTAAGAACCCCCAAACGCAACGCCGTGTCTTTACCTAGTAGGTTTCGGGATCCACCTTCAATAACGTAAATACATGCACATTCTTCTTTACCATTTGCTTTTATTACTGTCTCAAACAAACCCTTGATCTGTAACGGTATTTTACTTCCATAGGCTAGTAATATTCTATTAGTGTCTTTCACTTGTTTTTCACAAATCACCTTGTTTCTTTTCAAATATTCCCAAGATCTATAAATCAAATCAAATCAAATCAAATCATCGTTTATTTGTCAGAATATGGTAGGTATGTACATTACATGGTCTTAAGTTTTTTTAAGTTTCATCATATTCTACCACATGGGCGTACAAATGTTAAATTTGTTATATTAATTAAAATTCAAAAAGGAATGTCAGTTTAATATCAAATAATAAAATTAGATTAAATTACATGTCAGTGTCATTTAGGAAGTCATTTAAGTTATAATAACATTTATTACATAAAAATTCTTTAAACTGCTTCTTAAATCCAACCAAATCCAACTCTCTAATCGTTTTTTTAATTTTATTATAAATTTGCGGGGCTCTGCAGAATATGCTTTTCCGCATGAGAGCTGACTTAGCTCTGCGTCCACGGAGCATGTCATTTCGCCTGTTACGTTGTACAGTATCAGATAGGGACGAAAACAAATTTGGATTAAGTCTCACAAATAAAGCTGTTTCATAAATATACAAAGCTGGTAGTGTCAGAATTTTATGCTTTCTGAAATATGGTACACAACTGTCCGTTACCTGAAGCCCAAACATAGATCTTATGCAGCGCTTTTGCGCTTTAAACGCGGCTTCCCTATTAGTAGAGTTACCCCAAAATATGATGCCGTATCTTAACACAGATGCAACTAGGCCATGATAGGCTGTGAGTAGCGAATCCGTGTTAACGGTTGGAGCGAGTTTATATAAGGCATAAGATGAGCTACTTATTTTCTTGCATAATGTTTCAATATGATTCTTCCAGTTAAGCTGTTTATCTATTTCAAGTCCTAGGAATTTATAAGAAATTAAATTAAATTTGCATCTTGAATCTATCAACATTTCTAATTCTACTCCTCCAATATTACATTTTATTGTTGCGTCATCGTTTATATTAAACTAGCTGACCCGCGCAACGTCGTCTGCTTAACATTTTTCATTACTGCTCCGCTCCTGTTGGTCTTAGCGTGATGACATATAGCCTATAGCCTTCCTCAATAAATGGGCTATCTAACACTGAAAGATTTTTTCAAATCGGACCAGTAATTCCTGAGATTAGCGCGTTCAACCAAACAAACAAACAAACAAACTCTTCTGCTTTATAATATTATATAGTATAGATATATATTGTACTTCGTCATTTTCTAGTGAATTTACTGTGGCTTCCTTACGTATTCGTTTGTTATCGCTTCTTTCGCCTTCGTGATTTAGTCCGTGTTTACGTTTTTGCTGAAATGATTTTGTTCTACAACATCTTTGATAATGACCTAATTTACCGCAGCCATTACATTTCTTGTCTTTCGCTGGACAAGGCAAACCTTGAAGGATATGTGTTAAATATCCACATCGTGTACATTTTAGCTTTTTCTCTCCATTAGGTTCATTTTCCTGTTTCTTCCATCTCGAATTATTCTTGTGTATGTTTCTTATTAAATTAATATCATTTGATTTTTCCTTGTCCTTTTGTTCATAATTGTCTAATTGATAATTTACAATTTCTAAGGTATAGGCTTCGGTAATAATTTTATGTAAAGTTATTTCATCCCCCATATTTAATATTTTTTTTCTTAACTCCGATGACAAGGATTTCTCTAAGATCTGTTCAATTATATGGTCATCAGGTTTATCGAATTTGCATTTTGCTGCCTGACTCCTTAGCTTAATAAGAAATATTTCGAAACTTTCTCCTTCGCTTTGTTGAATGAGCCGGAAAACGTGCCGTTCAAATGTCATATTTTGTTTAGGACGGAAATATTCATCCAATTTGCTGATAGCTACTTCGAAAACATCAACATCTTCTTTACTATCTACGTTAGCGCCCGGCAAATTGTAAAATATTTCTTGCAGAGCACTCCCTCCTAGGACTAGTAGTGTAGCTCTCTTTTTTGTCGCAGTTGTAATATCAGCAGCTTCAAAATAAATAAGAAGTGACCGCTTCCATTTTTCCCATCTCAAACCGACCGATGTGCTGTCACCCTCTAAGTCTAATTTCTCAGGTGGTGGTAGCTGACTTGCCATGATTGACCGTGACGGGCGACCCGTCAACTATCTATTCCTCTAATTTATTAGAAGTCACGTAAGGTACAAACAAGTATCTACTTGCATACCAGTACCTACTTCTTATTTAAAAGAATTCCCAAGTCTCTAATTCAATTTAATGAACTACTATTAGGTACTTATTGATGTACACAATTCCAATTCAATGGAAATACACAAAATTCCGGAAAAAATAATTTCCTTTTTTGAGGGTATTTGGATATTTCCAATTTAATGGAAATCCGGAATAAAATCATTTCCCTTTTGAGGGTATCTGGATATTTCCAATTTAATGGAAATCAAAGTATGATTTAAGTATTTTCAATTTAATGAAAATCTTTTTTTTTTCCTACTTTTAACCATCCACAATGTTAATATTTCGACCAACTTCTAAGCGATTTATAGAAACTGTTTATTAAAGCGTTATGTTATTCCACTTATAAGTAAATAAAATAAAATTATCTAATCGAATATGTAAAAGTTCTGTGTTATTTATTATAGTACAGCACATAAAGGTACCCGAAACTGTCAAAGCGAGGCGAGGTTGCATGTACAATGGGACCCACTGTTAGAAGTATCGTACAGTATGGAAACTTATAAGTAGTTGTAGAACTATATAAAACTAGCAAAAAAGCAAATGGGCAGTAAGTCGTAGAAGCTGGGAGATGTAATATTTAGTAATCGGGCAATGCACAATTGACAATTCATACAACGCATTTTAACGGGTAACTAAGTTCAAACCAAAGGTAAAAGCTGTTGTCTTAGTCGGTATGTAGAATAGTCAGTCCAAAGGTAAAGACAAGTCGTCAGGAATCACAAAATCGCATAGAAAATAATAGATATCCCACGTTAGCCGCTGAAAACAAACATTGGAATAACACTAATGGAGTTGCCAGTTGGCTGTCAGTGTCAAAACAAGACACTGACAGCCAACTACAATTGACAGCGTAACGTTCCATTCTATGTTATCACAAATAATCGTAATAATTATTATAATATTGTACATTTTTGTATAAAAAATGTAAATGCATTTTTAACTTTTGTATGATTTTCTCATGTTTTACAAGTTTTGTTAAAAAAATAATAATTGACAAGCATGAACAAGTGCAAGAACGTAAATCATGTAGGTAATGAAATAGTAGGTTGGAATGTTATATGAAACACTGTGCGTTTAGTAACTGCATGATGACTTATTTTATGTAAATAAAAATCTTTTCTAACTCTTCATTCCCATCACCCAGTGACTCAAATTTTTTTTTATAATCCTCTAACAAACTCTTAATTATAGTAAATATGAACTTGCAAGTGAATTACACTTAGTTAATTTATAAATAATGTGGGTCCAAACTCGCCATCCTTCTTTTCTCAATCAAAATTGAACTTAATGTCTGTGCTCATAAAGTTCAAAATCAAATCCAGAAATTTGACAGATAGTTATAGCTTTATATTTTTGCTTATAATTCATTGTCACTTAATATAAAACAACTTGAAGTATAAAAGATGCAAGTGATATATAATACTATTAAAATTTTATGTAAACAACTTTCTATGACCGCTCAACCGGTTTATTTTATTATTAACCTACTATGTTCGTTCATCCAGTGAAAGATACACGTCATAACAATAATATGCATAGATTGTAGAAACTCAATCGTGTTATATTGTCACCTTCCTTCCCTTTTAAATAAAGAATTTTGTGTTTACTGACCTTTTTCCTCGTCGCCACTTGTAGTGATCACTATCTCAACCGATCACAACAAAGGGAGCTAACTAGAGACACTGGCTTACTTCTACACCCAGATCCAAGCGCAAGCGCAACGTCCTACCCTCATCGCGTCTCGCCAGAGACTGCCGGCCGGTTGACTGCACGCCCTCTCTGGTGACAATGTATATATCTACTAAATAGATACAAACACTACAACAACTATTTCTAATCCATATGTTTCTTTAATCTGAGCTTTAACCCAGTAAACATTTCTGCTGACGCCAATTGTTCACACTGTGTATTAGAAACTAATGAAGTGTTAGAATAAATTTATGTAAACTAAACTTAGCTACAATTTTTGATCTTTATTATTAATTTCAGGGGATATTTGTTTAATTAAGTAAATTAGGTTAGTAAAATAAATTAACATAACTCAATTAACAAATGTAATACAGGGCGTATTTGACATCGTAACGCAAACTTCGGGAAAATGCTACACCTAATGCCAGTAACCAAATTGTGGAAGTCATTAATCTCGCTAATTAACGGTTACAGAAATTGTCATTTTCGAGCGCGCAATGTATTGTGAACAACGCGATCTAAACGAGTGAGAGCATTGCACGCAATAGGTACATACATACTTTACGTCTTGCACATACACAGGTCTGTGACGTCACGGCGCCGCACGCTGGCAACATGTAGGTACCTACGAATATCACGTACCTATCGCCCACAGCAATATCACAAAATTATTTAATCACTGAGAAATAACTTCGTTGCCTATCTGCTGATGATAGCATGTTTGTGCAGAAGTTTAAGGAAAAAAGCTGACCTTGGTGGAAGCTCAAAAATACCTGCCTACTAACATGTTTATGCAGTAGTAAGCTTAGTCTCTTAAAATTACAAACACGATTCCGATAAGGATTGATAACAAAGCCGGCGATGTGCGAGTTACTCTTCGGGTACGGAATCCTTAAAAGAAGCTTAAAAGTACATTGAGATCCGATTATGTAGGTATTAACTAGTAACTACCTAACTCACCTTAAGCTCGCTCACCCCTAACCAGATAGGGTTCGAAGTGGCCGCCGCCAACACGCTCGCAGATCTGAGCGCGGCGCAGAGTTTCAGCGTGGACACGAGGCAGGAACGTTGGGTCCTGGGCACACTCCTCACGCAGCGACGCAAACACATTCACGATGCGATTCCTCATCTCGGCTGCGGAATCGCACTCTGACACAAACACTTTGTCCTTGACATAACCCCAAAGAAAAAAATCTAACGGGGTCAAGTCTGGTGAGCGAGCTGGCCATGGCTCCGGGCCGAATCTCCCAATCCACCGATTCCCGAATGATTCGGTAAGGCAGCGTCTGACGGGAAGAGTTACATGTGGGGGAGCACCATCGTGTTGGAACCATACCGTTCTGTACTGGGCTAGAGGAATCTCCTCGAGTATTTCCTGGAGGTGTGTACAAAGGAACTCAAGATAATTGGTGCCGTTTAATCGTTCCGGGAGAAAAATCGGCCCAATCACGCGGTCTTTATAAATACCGGCCCACATATTTACCGACCAGCGAGTTTGGTGCCCCGTCTGCTGCAAAGTGAACGGATTGGTACGAGACCAGATATGGGAATTGCGCCTATTCCACATTCCGTTTCGAGTAAACGTGGACTCATCCGTCCATATCACATTTGCACAAGTCGGTGATTTCGTCGTGCTGTCGTTGTAGCCACCGACAGTACCTAACACGAGATCCTCTGTCTGCGGGTAACAACGCCTGCACTTTGTGAATGCGATACGGGCGCTGGCGATCTCTACGTAAAACCCGATGAACAGTCGAATGCGAGACGCGGGTCCTGTAACGGTTGCGAATTACACGAGCTGCCGTGCGTACTCCCAGTCTTGGGTTATGCCGCACAACGTTCAGGATGTGGTTCGCTACACTGGGTCTAACGGGCCTTCCGGCTCCCTCGCGCTGAGGCACAATCGGCTGGTTGTCTAAAACACGCTGGTACGCTTGTGTTATCACTCGGGAATCTCGGGGATGACGAGCTCCTGGACCTTGGTAAATACGCAGTGCTTCACGTGCGTACCCACGTGCTTCGCCATAGCACATCAGCATGTTGCCGTATTCTTGGGCACTGAAGTTCTCACGCTCAGACATTTTTCAACAAACACAAAGACACACAAAACACACGCAAACACAGAGAGAAACTAAAACTTGTCCGTAACTTTGTCGTAACGTTCCGAAAACCGAATTTCGCAAAAAAAGCACGCACACTCGTTAGCGATCAGCGTCAATACGGAACTGACAAAAATCTATCATGAAATGTTCGTTCCGAACTTCCTTTGAGCTCGCCGAAACTACCTACGTTCCATCGTAGGTACAGTGGCAGTGGCGGGCTTACGATGTAAATGGCTTGAAAGTTACTTTTTTTTTGTTTTATTTTATTGATGATTTTTTAAACGAATAATTTTGTTATTTTGAAACTGAACATTTTATTTAAACCAAACAGAAACAAATTAGGGTCTTCAATCATCATTATTAAGTTTTAAACCGTGTTGATACCGTATTTAAAATTCTGTCACATTCATGTACCTATCAAAGCGTAAATTGGGTATAAGTAGCAAGCAAGACCCAATAGGCTAGTTTCCATCATGCACGAATTGCAAAACTATGTAGTCCATCAGTTAGAGTATTGAAAAATAATGGACACTTATTTTTTGTTTTTGTAAATCAATGAATGACAAAGATAAAACGCATCAAAACTCGAGAGTGCTCGTGACGTCACAACCTGCTAAAAATTATGCCACGGCTTGACGTATTGAGAATTTTAAAAGCTTAACTTCGACAATTTTGGTTCCCGTAACGAAAACAAAAATACGGGTCAATTATCTTTTGATAACCTAACTGTCGGACTAATTAGAATTTTTCAAGACACAAGTTTATTGAGATAAGCGTAACATTACTCATTTTAACTTAAGCGCGTTTCACTAACCATAATAATTTATGGTTAGTGAAACGCACGCCTGTTAATAGTAAGAAAAAAGATTATTTTCTCGGTTGGGTATCACCATGTCACCACATAAACGCTTAAAAAAGCGTTTTAGCGGGTTACCCCCCCCCACACTGAAATCCACCCCTGCATCTCGTCGGCGTCGGCGTCGTTTGCAAAGGTCAAAGAGCGCGCACTGTGTGTTGCCGCCGCAATAAGAAAATAGGTTTTGCCGACGCAAAAAGAAGTAACCGATTTGCGACCTTAACGTGTTACGTTAATGTTGGAAATCGGTTACTTCGTTTTGCTGTGACACGTTTTATTTTCTTTTGGATGCAATCCTAGGCGGCATTCTTTTGACAAATCACACACGTATGACACACATGCACACTCGTTAGTGTGACGGCAGCTATTAGGCATTGTGTTGACCTTTCGTTTGAACTTTAGCACAGCTGAGCTGATACCTATTTGTGGTTTTATTTACATTGCTCTTTTTAGTGAAAGTAGTTAATTAATAATTTTTTTATTAAAAATCTCATTGCGTTAGGTCAGAATAACGATTATGAGCAGTCTAAAGTAAAAAAAACTTGAAAAAAATGAAAAAATGAGAAAAATGCCGATGAAAAATTCCAACTCTAGGGTGTCCAGAATCATGCCCTGGACCCATGGAAATCGTTTGTGCGTCGATGTCAGATACACCGTGTATAAAGTAAATATTGTTAAAAAATCTAAGGCAATTTTTAGTAGGTACACTGTTTGCGCCCTTGCCGCCTGTGATACAGGACCCTCCTAGTACAGGCATCTAAAATCGTTTTACCTATATTATTATCTAAGATTTATTGTTTTATTGTACCAATTTGAACTTTTGAATAAAGATTTATTATTATTATTTTTTATTTTTTTACTTTCTCGGGTCCCTGGAGACCCGGGCCCCAAGTCTGCTATTTTAAGAATGGCTCAATTGAATATCAATTGGATCTCAGTAGCAGTTTTAACTACTGTAGTGTATGTAGATATCAATATATCGAACTACCTACAAACTGATAACAGTATTGTGACGTTGCCTCGGGCGCACACGTCGCTCGGTTATAAATACCGGTACGAGTGGTGGGGCGGGCAGTCGTTGTCGAACTGTCGGCCTGTGCGGTGGTGCGTTGGCGAGTCAACTGACAATATTGTAAATAAGTATTCTCTACATTGGCGACGAGGATTAAACTGTGAGTTAAAGTAATTCCTAGAAAAAAAGGGGAAAGAATAGGAACGAAGTGCTGCTTTCTTTAATGGATAGAAGCATTTCGGCTATATGTTTTTACACTTTCGTCATAAGTAAGTGTCAAGACCAAAGTGCCTCAAGGCACGTTGGGCCGTAGGCCCCGGCTGTCATTTGTGGAACTTAGGTCGTTGCGGATGATCGGAGGCCAGTAAAATCTGACTCCAGTCTTGCCATGAAGTGCCGCTTGCACCTGAGGAAGACGCTATCTTCTTCTCGCCGGGCGCAGTCAGACGCGCTGTGGTGTGATGTCACGTACTCGTGCATCAGCACGTCACGTATAGCACATAGTTTAAGTAAGATATGTTCATAGTTTTATTATAATAACATCACGCACGCACTGTGTATATATATCGCTCTTAACAATTAAAGGCTCTCAGACTTCAGTCTTCAGTCTTGAGCTGAGTCATGGAGAAGTACTCATTATGGTGTTTACTTAACCCCTCCTTCTCCCTACATCGCATGGCGACCCTGCCAGGATACTGGACGGCGTTATAGTTGCCCAACCGGGAACTAATCGGAGTCACTACGATGAGCTTCGAGTCAACAACATCGGTGAGCTTCAAGTCAGCTTGGGTTTTGTAGTCGCAGGCCATGTCAGGCAGGTCATGGGAAGCACGACATCAAAGGAAGAGGTTGTCATCGCCCAGACGGCAGCGGGTGGATCAAATACCGCGACAGTTACTCAAGAACAGCTGTCAGCTATCAACGCAGTGCTGTTGTTCATCGCCGTGTGTTTGGCGATAGTCATCGTTGGCGTGGCAGTCCGGCTGTACAGGAGGTGCCATCGAAATTGGAATCGAAGAGAAGATTAATCAGCGGGAGGTGCAGCGAGCGGTGCAGATGGCCTGACCGGGATCAGACGGAGTGACGGAGCGACGGGGCGAGTAAGTGAGCGCTGTTTGAGCTTAATGTGTTGTGATGTCAACGGTTTAGAGACATTCGTTTTAAATGGAAGTGGAGTTGACCTCATTGTTTATACAGCTCAAGTTGTTGAGAGAATCTATTGTTAAGTTAGGTCCCAGTAGGCGAAGGGGCAAGAATTTTGATGGGAAGATTAGCGAGGCGAAAGCCCTTTATAGTAAATTTAAGTGTATAGTTTCTAAGTCCAGCAAATTTTCGGAGGAGTTGGTGCAGTTAGTGAGTAAGATAGAGAACTTGTATATAGAGACTGTTAAATTTGATAACGGCAGCGAAACCGGCCAGAAGATGGCGTCGGAAAGATTTTCGTTGAAAACGGCGGTTAGCTTACTTCCGAAAATGACTGGGGATGAGCAAGTGACTCAAGATTTGATTGATGCCATAGATTTATATAGCTCTATGTTAGAGGAGAATGATAGTGCTCTTTTAATTAAATTCGTACTAACCACGCGACTTACCCAGGGAGCTAGGATGCGGTTGTCCTCTAGTTATACGACGGTAGCTAGTCTGTTGGTGGACATGAAAAAGCATTTGTTAACTGTGAAATCAGACGTTGCTATACAAGCCAAGTTTGCTCGCGCTAGGCAAAATGATAAGTCGGTCACGGATTTCGGAGCCGAGATAGAGAAGTTGATGGTTGATTTGACTATTTCTCAGGCCGGGGAGAATCCGGAAGCCGGATCCGGAACATTTTGCGGCCATTGAATGAAAAATATGCGGTTAAAAAGTTTGCTGACGGACTTCGTAATCAGCGTCTCGGTACGATTATCACGGCACGGAACTTGACTTGTCTGAAAGATGCTATCAGGGTAGCGGAAGATGAAAATTGTGTTTTTTCGGGGCAAGTCATGACGTTCCAACGTAGGCCCGCGCGAGGTAGGTTTTCTACAGGTAGTAGGGGTCGTGGAAATAACTATGGACGGCACGCTGTAGGACATGATCACGCGCAACATAAAACAGCTGTTGGGCGCACGTACAAATATGAGGGCATACGGCATAGTAGCGGAATGCGCGGTCGTAGCAATAATACTCATCATGGACGGCAAACTCAGCAAGGTCGGCAGCGCGTAGCATGTTTAGAACATGTGCGGGGCGATGCTGACTCAGGCGCAGTGTCAATGTCACGGAGTAGTGAAGACAAGCAATTTAATGAAACTCAGTTTTTTCGAGTCTAAGCATATTTTAGCTTGCAATAGTGTTAACTGGGTAAATTTAGTAATAAATAATGTAGATTCGGAATGGTTAGTCGATACGGGTGCGTCGATTTCGGCCGTAAAGAGCAGTTTCTTGAGGGATAGTGTTTTGTCCTGTAAATTAGTTAAGGAAGGCTTAGTGATTAATGGTGTAGGGGGTAGTTTACAAGCAATGGGTTATGTATATTTAAAGTTGGAATATGGACAATGTTCGTTCGTGCATAAGTTTTATGTATTTGATGATTTGCCATGTAAGTCAGTTGGAATATTAGGCCAGGATTTCTTGCAGGAGTATAGTGGTGTTGTAGATTTTTATAGGAACAGGTTATCTCTTAAAGACCGTGGGCGCCACACGGTTTCAATGCCACTTAAGTCCTATAATTACTCGTTGACTATTTCTCCGCGTTGTGAGATGATTAAGTATTTTCCCGTTAATAGAGCAGAAGATTGTGTAGTAGTTAGGAAAGAGTTGCACGAAGGAGTTTTCTTAGCTAGTGTAGTAGCTAGGCCTAGGAATGGGATGATTCCCGTTAGGATTTTGAACACAACCTCTGAGGAAGTTGTGTGTAATATGTCCGAAGTAGAGATTTATCCGTTGAGTGATTTTGATTGTTGTAATTTTGCGGAGTCAGAGGTAAATGTTGAGCGTGTTAAGAAAATATTTTCTTTGCTTAAACTTGATTATTTAAATGCCGAGGAGCGGCTGTCGGTTGAGCAAATATGTGCGAAGTTTCCAGATATATTTCATGTTCCGGGGGATAAATTAGCAGTCACGAATGTATATGAGCAGTCGATACGGTTAAAAGAGAATGTTACTCCAGTTTACAGGAAACAGTATAGAATACCTTATGTGCAGAAAAAGGAAGTTGATAGGCAAGTACAGGAGATGCTGGATAATAATATTATTGAAGAGGCGGCTAGTGAGTGGTCTAGTCCTATTTTGGTTGTGCCCAAAAAGGCGGATCGTGATGGGGAGAAAAAATGGCGCGTAGTGATAGATTACAGACAGTTAAATGAAAAGATACAGGATGATAAATTCCCTTTGCCAAATATTACTGAAATCTTAGATTCATTGTCGGGTGCTGTTTACTTCAGCCACTGTGATCTATCACAATCGTATTATCAATGTACTTTAGATGAGAATAGTAGGAAATACACTGCTTTCACGACGGATAAGGGACAGTATCAGATGTGTAGGTTACCAATGGGATTGAAAATAAGTCCGAGTTCTTTTAGTAGGTTAATGACTGTAGCCATGTCAGGGTTAAATTATGACAAATGTCTAGTATATTTGGATGATTTGATTATTTTCGGGCGGAATTTAGATGAGCACAACCGAAACCTTATGTCGGTGTTTTCTCGCCTGAGGAAAGTCAATCTTAAACTGAACCCATCCAAGTGTGAGTTTTTGAAAAAACAAATATTATATTTAGGGCACGTTATTTCGGCGGAAGGTATTTCACCGGACCCAGGAAAGGTAGAAGTCGTAAAAAATTATCCGCGTCCATCAACGGTTGATGAAGTAAAGCGGTTTGTGGCGTTTGCTAATTATTATAGGAAGTTCATACCGAATTTTGCTAATATAGTAGTACCTATGAATAAGCTATGCAAGAGAGATGTTGTATTTAGTTGGACCGATGAATGCGAGAGGTCGTTTTTGTTGCTTAAGGAAGCCTTGATGAATCCACCAGTGTTGGATTATCCAGATTTTTCTGATAAAAACACTTTTATACTACAAACCGATAGTTCGGGATATGCGGTAGGAAGTGTGTTGTGTAATGGGAACGGAAAACCTATTGCATACGCTAGTAGATCTTTAGGGAAAAGTGAGCTAAATTATCCTATAATAGAGAAGGAGTTATTAGCTATAGTTTGGTCAGTAAAATATTTTAGACCATATTTGTATGGACGAAGGTTCGTTGTTAAAACGGATCACCGGCCACTATTGTATTTGTTTAATATGACGGATCCATCAAGTAGGTTAACTAAGTTTCGTTTGTGTTTAGAAGAGTATGACTTTGAGGTAGAGTATATTAAGGGAAAGGAAAATGTACTAGCAGATGCACTTTCCAGGATAGTAATTTCATGTCAAGATTTAAAAACCATGCGTGAAAAGACTATATCCGTAATGACGAGAGCGCAGCGCAAACAGTTGGAAGAAAAAAATGTTTGTGATACGGACTCCGTGGTGTCTAGGACTGATCACCCTAGAATCGTGGAAGTTCTTAAAAAACAAGGCGGTGACGTTGAAATATGTTTAGATGAATGGGAGAAAATGTTACGTAACACTAATTGTACAAAAATATTATCAAAGTCGCGCAATTTAATGTATATGCCAGAAAACTCGAGTATTTATGTAAACTATGAATCTTTATCGGCATCATCGCGAGACGAGTTGCCGAAAGACATAGTCACTTTTTGTATTGAAAAAGGCATAAAAGAAGTTATTATTTTAAAAAATCGTTATAACCTGAATTTTATTACAAAAATGGCGAATTATTTGAAGGAAAATAGTAGTTCGATATGTGGAGATTTTAAGATGTGTGTAGTGAAAGGTGCACGGAGAGTAGGAGGAAGAGATGAGAAGAGAATTATTTTGAATGATTTTCATATTTTACCCACGAGTGGTCATTCAGGGATACGCAGGATGGTGAATAATATAAAGAAATATTATTATTGGCCATCTATTGAGAAAGATGTAGTGGAGTACGTTGGGAAATGTGATAAATGTAAGAAGCAAAAGTTTTCCAAAAATACTAAAGAACCAATGACGGTTACTACTACTGCATCTTCATCTTTTGAGAAGGTTTATTTAGATATAGTTGGACCACTAGATAGGGACGAAAAAGGCAATGTTTACATATTGACTCTTCAATGTGAACTTACGAAATTTGTAGAGGCTTATCCATTAAAAAACAAGTCCGCAAATGAGGTAGCAAAAGCGTTGGCGGAAAATTTTGTTTTGAGATATGGAATACCGCAAACAATTGCTACAGATAGGGGTTCTGAGTTCATTTCAAAAGTAATGGTAGAGCTTTGTAATATCTTGGGTATCAATAAAATCTTATCAACTTCATATCATCATGAAAGTATAGGATCTTTGGAAAATGTTCATAAAACCTTAGGTGCATATTTAAGAATACAAACAAATAATAATCCATCTTCGTGGAGTTCATGGATTCCATATTGGTGTTTTTCTTACAACACAACAGTTAATTCTGTGACCAAATATACACCTTATGAATTAGTATTCGGTAAAATTTGCAGGTTACCAAGTAATCTCCAAGGTGAGAGTGTTGAACCTTTGTATAATTTTGACGATTATCCTTTAGAATTTAAATACAGGTTGCAAAGAGCTCAAAGTGATGCAAGAGAAAATTTGATAGCTAGTAAGTTAGTAAGGAAACATTGTTATGATAAGAATCTTAATTCTATAACTTATAAAGCAGGGGACTTGATATTGGTAAAAAACGAAACAGGCAATAAGTTGGAATGTATTTATAATGGACCATTTGAGGTTGTAAAGGACGAGTCACCAAATGTTATAGTTAAATATAAAAATAAGATAGATGTAATACACAAAAATAGGACAAAGTTATATTGTAAGAGCTAGAATATAAGTTAATAATGCAATGAAATGAAAAAAAAAAAAAAAAACTGTGACACTTATTTTTTTTTTGTTTAAGAGGGGTGATGTGGTGTGATGTCACGTACTCGTGCATCAGCACGTCACGTATAGCACATAGTTTAAGTAAGATATGTTCATAGTTTTATTATAATAACATCACGCACGCACTGTGTATATATATCGCTCTTAACAATTAAAGGCTCTCAGACTTCAGTCTTCAGTCTTGAGCTGAGTCATGGAGAAGTACTCATTATGGTGTTTACTTAACCCCTCCTTCTCCCTACATCGCAGCGCCCTACGTCGAACGAAGCCACAAAAGGCCCCCGGTGCCGACGGTATCACCAACACAGCGCTGCGCCACCTGCCGCACCGAATGGTGGCGGCCTTGGCGCGCCTGTTCACGGGGATACTGCGCACGGGGGTCTTCCCCACCGCATGGAAGGAGGGGCGCGTCATCATGCTGCCCAAGGCGGGGAAAAATATCCTGAAGCCAGAGAGCTACCGGCCCATCACGTTGCTGCCCACCATCTCCAAGGTGTTCGAGTCGCTCCTGCTGCGACATCTCCAACCACACATCTCTCCACGACCGGAACAATTCGGGTTTCGGTCGGAACACAGCACGACGCTCCAACTGTCGAGGGTACTGCACCTGCTGTCGTCTACGATGAACAAGAAAGAGTACGCGGTCGCAGTATTCCTCGACATGGAGAAGGCCTTCGACCGAGTTTGGCACGACGGTCTTACCTACAAGCTGGCCACCTCCGATGCGCCCTGCCGCATCGTCAAAGTGGTCCAATCTTTTCTGTCCAACAGGAGTTTCCGGGTCGTCGAGTGGTCGAGGGCGCGCTGTCCTCCCCACGCACCGTCCGGGCGGGCGTGCCGCAGGGCAGCTGCGTCTTGCCGGCGTGTTACTCACGTTACACGGACGACATCCCTACCACGCCAAACTCGACGCTCGCGCTGTACGCCGACGACGCCGCGTACATCACTACGTCACTCAACACGCAGCACGCGGCGTCCAAGATGCAGCGCGCGCTCGACTTGCTTCCTGACTGGCTCGCCAAGTGGCGACTATCCGTTAACGTGAGTAAGACGCAGGCAATCGCCACAGGTATGGCGCGCCTCCCACCCCCTCTGAAGTTCCAGGGAGCCGACGTCGCGTGGTCCCCCCGGGCGAAGTACCTAGGTGTGACCATCGACCGGCGGCTCACGATGGGGCCGCACGTCCGCAGTGTCGCCGCGCAGGCAAGGGCCGCCCGCGCGCGACTCAAGCCAGTGCTCTCGTCCCAACTCCCGGTGCGCGTCAAGTTGGGGGTGTACAAGACATACATCCGCCCAATCTTGACGTACGCCACCCCCGCCTGGTTCGCCCTCACAGTGGAGGGGAACCGTGTGAAGCTCCGCGCGCAGCAACACCTTGCGCTGCGGACAATCATCGACGCCCCCTACACTGTGAGGAATGACGTCATCCAACGCGACCTCAGGATTGAGAGCCTGGACGAGTTCGTGCGGCGCCTCGCGAAAGGTATGTTCGCGCGTGCCGACGCATCTGCCTGGTCGCACATCAAGCAGATCGCGCCCTGGCATGCGCGCCCGCCTGACGCGAAGCGCCTCCCCCGCGACCTGCTCGGGGACGTAGACGGCCCCGTCGCACCGGATTTGACACCTGAGTAAGCCGCCCCCCAGATACACGCGGCCTACTCAAACAGTAATACTGCCCACCCCACTCGCATCCTCGGCGCGCAACTTGTTCTAAGTTAATATAGGCAAGTTGCGTTCCGTAAATCCATGCACTCATTTCTCCACAGGCGCTTAACACACGCATCGAATTTGTTCTAAGTTAATATAGGCTTATTCGGTGCAGACGCACTGGACGGTAGTACTCACACTACACGACCGCCCACACACAAACATAAGACGGCTCTGCGGTCCGGATCGTGATCGGCTGGCTCTGAGATCGAGACGGACGGGAGCCACATACTTACTCTGTAGGTGTGTCACCAAAGTCGGCACTCTCGTCGCTGGTCGTTCTCGCTGGGCCTCCCCCGGGTCACTGGGGGTCTCACTCGGCGGGGACTGACCGCCGTAGGTGCCGTGAAGAGGCGGCGCTGAGTTAACAGCGTCGCGACGCGCCTACAGATACCTACACAACAGTTACACCACAGGCGTGCGTTGCTATTTTATTATGGCAGGCGCACGCCACACACAATGCCGATACTAGGCAACGTTCTCTTCGACTACGGTCAAGAAACAATAGTAACTTATTACTAATATTGAACACAATTGTGGCCCTGAAAAGGGCCTTCTTGTTGTTTCAGCCATAAGGCAAACCAAATGACCGGTCCGTTGCAACGGGCCGAGGAGCGCAACCGCGGTCAGGGGGCTTCGCCCCGACACCGCTTGCCGCGCCCCCTAGGGGTCGCAGCGACAACCACGTACTGGGCGGGCAGTCGCTGTCGAACTGTCGGCCTGTGCGGTGGTGCGTTGGCGAGTCAACTGACAATATTGTAAATAAGTATTCTCTACATTGGCGACGAGGATTAAACTGTGAGTTAAAGTAATTCCTAGAAAAAAAGGGGAAAGAATAGGAACGAAGTGCTGCTTTCTTTAATGGATAGAAGCATTTCGGCTATATGTTTTTACACTTTCGTCATAAGTAAGTGTCAAGACCAAAGTGCCTCAAGGCACGTTGGGCCGTAGGCCCCGGCTGTCATTTGTGGAACTTAGGTCGTTGCGGATGATCGGAGGCCAGTAAAATCTGACTCCAGTCTTGCCATGAAGTGCCGCTTGCCTAAACATGGGTTGGTGGAAAAATGTTTTTTTCCGAATAACTTAATTTGAAATTTATTTACTATACCTGATCATTACATTGACTTAATCATTAGCAGCAACGCTGATTTGACGCGTGACCTAAGTCAACATGGTTGATAGTTAAATGGATTAATTATTATGCAGCATTGCTGACCATTAAATTGATACCATACTAAGCAGCATTGCTGATCATTAAATTGATACGATGTTAAGCAGCAACGCTGATCATTAATTTGATACCATACTAAGCAGCATTGCTGATAATTCAATTGATATGGTTTAACGCAGCACAGCTGATCATTAAATTGAATGCCATTGAATGTCATGCAATCTTTTCCTAAATCACATGGAGCTGAGGCCAAGTCCGGGAAGAAGCGATACAGCTCACGTCCTTTCTTCTCATCCGGCCATCACTTTTCCCGTCTGCGTACGATCGGCTCTGCCTGTGCTTCGGACGTGGCTTGGCGCTCCTCATCAAAGCTGCCTGCACAGCCGTACTGGCGGACCTGTACTACGCCTTCGTCAGCAGTATCAGGCTTGGTCTTTGGCATTGGAGCAGCACGTTGCGACCAACGTGAAGTGTTGCTTGTTTGTGCCAACAAGCAACCGCATACGTATAATTAAGCAGCATTGCTGCGGGTCATTAAATTGACAAGTCATCATTGAATGACGGTTATGCAGTAGAATAATTACCTACTGGTCATTAAATTGACAAGTCATCATTGAATGACGGTTATGCAGTAGAATAATTACCTACTGGTCATTAAATTGACAAGTCATCATTGAATGACAGTAATTGCAGTAGAATAATTACCTACTGGTCATTAAATTGACAAGTCATCATTGAATGACAATCATTGCAGTATAATATACCTGCCGGACATTAAATTGTCAAGTCGTCATAGAATGACAATAATTGCAGTAGAATATCTACTGGTCATTTAATTGAGAAGTCGTCATTGAATTACAGTAATTGTGGTATGATTCCTACTGATCATTAAATTGACAAGTCATCATTGAATGACAATCATTGCAGTAGAATATACCTACTGGTCATTTAATTGAGAAGTCGTCATTGAACTACAGTAATTGTGGTATGATTCCTACTGATCATTAAATTGACAGTTATCAAAGACAAAATAGATCAGTAGTATTATCTATATACACGTAATTAAATAGACACATTTTATTGTGAGGGGGAACCTCCATCAGTAGGAGGAAAGAGAGGGGAACGTTGGAAGCTGGTACTCTCGATCTACCTGGAATGGCTGCTGACATCGAGAGTAGTAAGAAGAAACGTGCTTCACTGCTATATTTTGTGGACTAGAATTGCTAAATTTTGTGGACTAAAATGTCTATAATAATGTTTCTGTTCTAGTGTTGGGTAGCCTATTTATCGAGGAAGATTTTAGGATCTAACATCACGGTGCGAACAATAGGAGCGAGGCATTGATGGGGGATCGGACGCGGATCGGACGCGGACGAGGTTGCGTGGATCGGTTAGTTTAATAATACAGCAAATGCAAATGTCACCAGCTGATGGAGTGGATGTCTTTGGTGTGGCTATTACCAAACTATACATCTAAACAAAGTAATATCTGAGAACGTCAATCTTTTCGATTGATGTTAGTAGATTCTAGATGTAGGTAAATGCAATAATGTTGGTCACACACAAAACCTGGGAAAATATGAAACAAAATAAAATACAGGCTCGTAACCAAACATCCAGTGCAATAACACTATTATTGTTAAACCTTTGAACCTAACAGGATCATTTGACGCAAATATAAAAATAGTAAACACTTTTAGAAAATGCAACTTTAAACGTCAAGTCTTGGGAAAAAAACTGCCGTGGTATACTTATAAAAATAGTAAATCTCTTTATCTTCAGGCTATTGTGGCACATAGATATTATGTACCTTACAAAATTAAGTAAAAAACTTCACTAAGCATTACGTCATTGTGCGCTCTGGTGGGACATGTCCGTGGGAGTGACGGTGACACCTGTGGTCAAAAGTCCTCCTCCATGACATGTTGGTACCCGCACCACAAACGCGTTGACGTTGACATTAGGGCGCGATTCCAGCAACTGCACTCTCGGCGTGTAGCTTGTCTTTTGGCGCACATACTCCACAATTCCCTCTGCCTTAGTGGTGTAGTGTAGCCGCGAGATATATACTGGAGTGTTTACGGCTTCGCGGTACGTATAGTTACTTTGGGTTCGGTAGGTGTCGTGCCGCAGCGGTTCCAGTTGGTTCGCTGGCGGCATTCTCTCCTTTGTACTATCACGAAACCATCATCGTCGGTTCCCTTTGATATCTTTTAGATACAGGCTTCATAGGGGGAGCAAAGTGAGTGCTCCTGCAAACGTGAGTTACTTGGAGTGGAATTCACTGTCGGAGTCTGTGTTTCCCGATGGTTGTATCCTTGGAGTCTTTGATCAGGAGTGATTATTGGGTGGTCTGAACAGGCGTGCTCCGTCTTCGTTCGCGTCATCGCTTGCCCGTGGGTGAGATGGTGGTCAATCGCGTGCCGATAAATAAAACAAAAATAATATTAAAAAAAAAATAAGCGAGTAATTTAAGAATTTCCCATTGGAATAATAATATAACTTAAATAATGAGATATTGGATGGCAAGATGGCCACACAAGCAAACTGACCGCATGCGACGTGTTTAGTGAAAAAATTGAACCTAGGGTTTTATATAAACGTGTGGGTCACAGTTTTCCATACATAACAATAGTTACTAAATTCAGTTAGTAAATTCGATTGTAAACGATTTAAAATAGCAACTTCATTTTAATGACATTGAATAAAGCTATGAGTGTGTAGAATTCTGAACTATTACAATTTCTAAATAGATGTTCCCTTTCGGGTTGCTTGTTAGTTACACATTTTAGCTACTATGAGTTAGATCGAAATAAAATCAATTGATTCGAAGTGTGCGGTACAGTCATGACCGTAATGCTTGTAGATTGCCGTAGTAATTCGTTTACGTAGTAGCTACTTCACATGAACGTTAGACACAAACATGTCAGGCCTAGTTTCTCTTCTCTTTGTGGGCCCTAATGTGCATAGCTTACCGGTTGGTGAGTTTTAAAATCTCTTTGTCGGGAAGATGGCCAAGGTCAATTATCACGTAATGTTATGAAGTAGATTAAGAGTTAGCATCAAATTAGTTTGAAATACCAGGTTCTTGTTTCTGTGGGTTGGCGAGCGTACCAGGATATCATAGCAGCATCCCAGAGTGATATAGACGAGGGAGTCTGTATCAGGGTGTCGTTGTCGTAGCTATTGGTGGTACAAATAAGTGTTTTCTCGGTATTCTTCCCATGGGGAGGTGCCAGTATAGGAAGTGTGTTGTGCTGAGCTATGAGTTAGCTGTTGACTGTGAATAAGATTATTTAATTTCTTTGTTCAAATAATTATGAGTTTAGTGACTTTCAGTGGTGCTTGGACTTGGTAATCACGAATACTAGTGAATCACGAGTCAAACCTAAAGGATTTATAACAGCCAGTTTTGAACTGTCAAACGGCTGATTGACTGAACGACTAGTGAGTTAAGTTAAAGTTTTAAATAACTCTGAGAGTAAACAAGCGTCGGTAGAAGGTTTTTAATGATACAGAAACCAAGGCATTAAATCCTATCATACGTCTACTTCATTAATGAGATTGATTAATTATGATAATAACACACACATACACACATACATAAGTTATAAAAATAAGGAAATCAACACAGAAAAAGATATAAACGAATCAGAAAATGAAATAGAAGAAGAGGAAGGGTAAAAGGAAACATTGAATTAAACCATAAAATTATTTTTAAATATTATTCTGCCGTGATTTTACATATTTTACACATTACATGTCAATAAATTATTAATCAAAATAATAAAATATGCTAAATGTTTTACTAAAAAAATTCTTGTTACATACAACTAGTTAAAACAAGGAAGGGAATGTAGTGTATGTAGATATCAATATATCGAACTACCTACAAACTGATAACAGTATTGTGACGTTGCCTCGGGCGCACACGTCGCTCGGTTATAAATACCGGTACGAGTGGTGGGGCGGGCAGTCGTTGTCGAACTGTCGGCCTGTGCGGTGGTGCGTTGGCGAGTCAACTGACAATATTGTAAATAAGTATTCTCTACAACTACATTTGGTATTCCGCTACTTATTTAAAGATCAATGGTTTTCCAGTGACATTCCATGGAACTGCTATCGGAATATTTGCTAGTCTGCTCTTCAATCGTGTTACAATTGTAAATCGATTGTGGACTTTATCGGTATTCTACTCTTATTTGACGTTTGTTTGACATTTATATCAATGGACACTCAATTGAATCTTAGTGTCAATTTCACGATTGAAGTACGATTGTGCAACAATAGATAATCTTAGGATTTTACAAGCCACTCAACGAAAAATATAAAAAAAAATACTGAAAAGATGCTGCGGTTATTGTTACGATGGCGTATTCTAGCATTAGCTAATGCGCAAGATCGTCGACGTGGTCACCTTTTGGCTCAGCGCCGTAAAAAGCGGGCCTCGATGAGGGCAACGGTGGATGCCGTGGAAGATTTACCCAATGCGGAATTTATTAAAACATTCCGCCTTGGAAAAGTGGAAGTGAGGGCCCTGACAGTTAAGCTCACACCTTTGCTACCACGACAACGGAGGAAAGATGTAATATCACCTAATTTGAAGGTTAGTAAAGTGCTATAATATTTCTTGTATTTTGTATTATATACTTTATTATAGGCCTCTTCTTTAGTAAAGGTACCTAAGCGACGGTTGTGTAATGTAAAACTTCGATTGCAGATACTTATTGCTCTGGCATTCTATGCCACAGGCTCGTACCAGACCCTTGTTGGCCAGAGTGTGTTTCACAATGTGTCTCAGACCACTGTCTGAAGGGCTGTGAGGCAAGTTACTGAGGCACTCGACCACATCCTTCTGCAATATGTCGTCTGGCCAAAGCAGGTTCAAGACCGAAATAAAATTAAGGCGCAGTAAGTAGGCATCTTACTATGGGGAGTTTCATTTACTTACTTATTTGTGTTTAAAATACCTACCTAAGTGATATTTTATGTTATAAATTCTATAAATTTGGGATTCCCGGAGTATTAGGCTGCATAGACGGCAGTCACATAGCCATCCTGAGACCGGTTGAACATGAGGAGCGATATTTTAAAAGAAAGGGATACCATTCCCTTAATGTTATGATTGTAAGTTATACTATAATGTATTCATACCGATAAGCAATAACATTCATTTTGAAAGCCACATTCATAACCTCACAATTATCTTCTACAGATTTGTGATGCTGAACTTAACATTCTGTATGTGGATGCAAGCAGCCCCGGGTCAGCCCATGACTCTAGTGTATGGCAGAGTAGTCCAATTTGTAATCACATGAGAGAGTTATGTGATGCTGGGGAGCATGTTTTTTTATTGGGTAATATAATATATTAATATTGACTTCCATGATGAACAACAACAACTTAGTTTTGACATAATTTGTAAACATTTTTTTTTAAGGTGATAGTGGATATCCTTTACGGACGAACATGATGACCCCAATATTGAACACAGTAGAGGGCACGCCTGAACACCATTACTACCAGCTCCATGTTACTGCCCGTAACTCTGTAGAGCGCTGCATTGGAGTACTGAAAGCTCGATTTAGGTTTTGTATTTCAATAAATATAATATAAATTCAAAACAATAAATGATGATGCAAGGTGATAAAATATTATGTTATTTACTAGGTGCCTGCTAGCTGCCCGAGCCCTGCACTATGATCCAGTTACTGCTGAAAAAATAGTCAATGCTTGCTGCGTTTTGCATAATATTGCAAATAAAAATAGACTGCCAGTTACACCTCTCACATCTGAGGAAGCCCTTGTAGAGAGGCAACAACAGAATCAAGTAAGTCTTCACACCTTATTCCCATGACCCAGTTGCTGCAGAGAATAGGCAGTTACTGATTACAGCTATGAGTATAATTGTGTGGTGCAAGTCCTAAAATATTGACATAGTTGTCAGAGAAAAGAGTGCCCTCCTTGACAGGTTAAGTTTGGTTGGGGTGCTTTCAACATTATCGGCAAACATCAAGTTGCAGGTCCAAGAACAATTCAAAGGCATGTGAAGTCAGCCAAAAGCCTGGCCAAAGTGACGAAAGGCCTGTGCCTGTGTGTGTATGTGTGTGATGTTTCTTAAGCTGATAACGACGACAATTTAAATTATGACTATTGTTACAGATTGAAAGAGAAATTAGTGCAGCATCAGCGCAGGGACTATTGGAAATGGAACCTAACCGCCGTGTCAACCCTGATCTCCATCGAGGGAGAGTTTTACAAAGTGCACTTGTTGAGAGATTGTGGAGGGATCATAATAATATTAATAATAAATAAAAAAAATACTGTACATATTATAAATCTTTTTATTAATAAACCTAGCCTATTCACTATCCTAATAAATAATGCGGGTCCTTCTCCCTATATGGTGTACCTGAAAATATAGATTAGTAAAAAAAATGGCAAAATAATGATTACACCTTAGTAAAAAAATTAATGCAACATGTGATTTACCGTTTGCGATGGACGTGGATCCTCCAAAATTATTCGTATGGGCTCATTAAGCCTTGCCCCTAAGGCCTCGATGGCTGCGGCTAGCCTGTTTGTGGCTTGTGCACTGATATTTTCAATGTTTGCCAACGTCTCTGTGGCACTCCGCAAAGCTGAATTTTGATCATCATCAATTTCTAAAAAAAAATACCGTAATAGTATATTACAAGCAGGTACAAACTGCACATAGTCTGCATATTAGTAGAAGTGGTGGTAATTACTTACCAGTAATTTGTTGACGCCGACGACGCCGTCGCCGCGGAGCAGACTGCTGGGACTGCTGCACAGCCTGAGAGCCTGCAGGCTCGGTCTGCTGGCCTTCCCTGGACTGCAAAGGCTCCCTTGAGGCTAGGGAGCTTTGGACTGCAGGTTCACAATCTCTTGGAGCCAGGGAGCTTTCAGACATAGGACCTAAAAAGGCCCAAGATCCTACAGGCTCAGACTGCTCAGGCTGCTCAGGCTCGACAACCTCCATTTGAACAATTCTGAAATGATAACATGTTAAAAGTTATAAAGTACTTATAAGATAACTAAATCATAAAAAGGAATTAAAGTTACCCAGAAATATCTTCTAACTCCTGTGAAACTTCGTAAGTCCTGAAAAATAAATTATTTAATTTATTTACCAATATAGAATGAAAAACAGTAATAATTTGGTCCTTGTGGTCCTTATTATTTACATATTACATACGAAAATCTCTCCTCTTAAAATCTTAATATATATAAATTATGCGTCACATTGTTTTTCTGCGAAGGACTCCTGAACTACTTCACTAATTTCAATCAAATTTGCACACCGCGTGCAGTTTGATCCAACTTGAAAGATAGGGTAGCTTACATCTCAATAATTTATAGTCGCAGTATTATTTAGGAGCGGAGCATTAATGGAAAATGTGATGCAGACGAACTTGCGCGAGTCAGCTAGCAATAATATAGATATGTCGCAGGTTTTTCATAAAATTAGGTTTTTGATCAAAAACCTAGGTTTTTGATGAAAAACTGGAAGATGACACATTTTAAACTCAATTTCATCATAAACATGTATCAATCCAGATTTTTGATCAAAAACCTGAACTAGTTTGGTTTAATGATAAAGTTGTTGTTAAAACCACGGGTTAGCTTTGTTTTATGACAAATAAATCAATTTAAATGAAATAATTAAAACAATCCATCAGCAAAAAGATAAAAAATATTTATTTATCAAAATTTTACATCCATGATCCAATCAATACTCTCGTCCTTCAATCTAATTATAAAATGAAATGTTTCAATTTTACGCATCCAAAAAAAATCCACAAAAATGCTATTTCGTAACTATTATATTTATACGACTAAATTGAGCCAAAATTAAAAAAAGAGATTAATGTAATAAAGAAACGTTTACCACGTGCTTGCTTTTTAAAATATGCTTGTATGCTTTATTTATTATGACAGTTTGTTGACTTGTGACACCTTGAGTTGCATAAAACATTTTTTTTTTTACATGCACGTCGATTTGTCTTGCAGCGTACTTTAGATTTTTCGCAAGAGCATTTTTTAAAACCTTGACCTCCAAATAAAGACATCTTAGAAGCAATTTCACGCAAACTCAGTTCATTTGTCGATACAGGTTCGTTGAAGGCAGTAGTTGATATTTGAATGGAGTTTCGAGGCAGCCAGTCTTTTAGAATCCATGCAGAAGTACCAATTTTGAATAAATCGTTCTTCTTATCAATTACCTTTCCTATCAAGTTATTTGCATCCAGTGGCCCTCTATCTATTTTTGGCACATCAACTAAAATTGTAGCACCAATATTGATTTCTCCAAATTTTTCTGAAGAAGCTGTCTTCATTTTTTTTGCTGACATTTTTAAATTTTCAACGGCATGTTCCCTTTCAATAAGTATGTTTTGTTCTTTTTGACATAAATCACACAGAATCTTTGATCCATACCCTGAATTTTCTTCTGACAATATCTTCCCGCAAATTTGATGAACTGGGTTGTTACAAACGCCACAACAATGTGCTCCAGAGGATTCCTTTCCACAGACAAAGCAAAATATTTGAGTTTCATCAATAAGCATTTCTTCTGTTTCAATTATTCTACTTTCTGATTGATGACTGATCACATCAGCCTCAGTAACAGTACCACAAGTAGGAACAGTTTCTAATGTTAATATATTTTGTTGTATAGGAACTGCTGCAGCTGTTTCTATTTCTTGCTGAGAGGTTGAAGCGCCTACTTTATCTGATTCAATTCTGATTAGGGGATTTAAATCCTTATTTGAGTCCATTTCTAGAGAGGATTCAATTACTTCAGCATCATTCTTTGAGATCAAAAACTTCTCCAAGTCCTCTTCCGTAATAAGTTTGTCTAATAAGTCTGTTGGAATGTGTGTTTTCAGTCCTATTTTAGGCTCTGTGCCGAACAAAGCCTTATATGGTGTCCTTTGAATGGTTCTATGAAAGGAAGAATTTTTTTGGAATTGGACAAAGTAACATGCCAAGGACCATTTCTTGCAGTTATTATCAATTAACCAAGCACGGAGTATAGCTTCTACGTCTTGATTTGAACGCTCAACAGAGCCTTGACTTGCTGGATGTCTGGGTCTGCCATTTACAATTTTGCAAGTTGTCCACATCGACGTCAACTCTTTTATTATTGTAGCTGTGAATTCACGGCCATTGTCACTTTGAAGTATGGCTGGACAACCTACTTCTAAAAAGATCTTTAATAACTCTATAGCCACTTCAGCGGCTCTTTTTGATGTCAAAAGGCGAAGGAAACTAAATTTTGTTGTATGGTCCTGATAATGCAACAGCCATTTCCATTGTCCGTCTGGAGTCGACTGCAAGTCTATAAGGTCCACTTGACCGCGGTTGTTAAAATCATTGGATACGATTGGGCGGACAACAATTCCCTTTTGGGGAAATTTCTTCTTATTTTGGCACACCGTACCGAGTTTTACAAATTCTTTCACCACAGAAACCGGAATAACATACCTGGATTTTAAAGCATACATCAATTTGTCTCTTCCTCCGTGGCCAACAGATTGATGAATTTCACATAATATATCATGAAATTCTTCTGGAGGTACTACTTTGACTATAGGCTCCGATTCAGACTTCCGTCTCAAGATCAAAAATTTTTGAGTTCCTACCTCCAAAAAATCATATTTTTTTCCATAGTAGTAGTCTTTGTTTTGTAGACCTCGTCCTTCTGATGATGAAGATCTAGATTTATATTTTTCAATATTTTTAATAGCTTCTTCTATTTTCTCCTGTGTCCACAATGGTTTCTCTTTATTTTTTCGGCCTTGAAACAAAGTAGTAAACGCTTTTTTAAAATCTTCTTTACATACAAATCGCTTATCCACTTGGTTTCCTGTAGATGCCATTTGAAGTAAGCACTAGCACAATATTAATGAGATTTATTCACTTACTTATTTTTTACGTAATTATTTGTCACAGAAATGAACGCGGGTTGCCCGTCTGAGTTGTATTTTGTGACTAAAGAAGCGGGGAACAGGTGGGGTGCGCGCAAACGCAGGCGAAACAAAAGCGGGGGAAGTCCCCAAGTCCCTGTCAACGGAAATATTTGTTAGATTAATCATAAACCCAAACTAGTTCAGGTTTCAAACTAGTTCAGGTTTTTGATCAAAAATCTGGATTGATGCAGGTTTATGATGAAATTGAGTTTAATATGTGTCATCTTCCGGTTTTTCATCAAAAACCTAGGTTTTTGATCAAAAACCTAATTTTATGAAAAACCTGCGACAGATATACCTAGATTAAGCCAAACAACACAAAATGCATTATAAGTAGTGCAGCATTGTAGATGCAGCTTAAAGTTTTGGCGTCATTCAACCTTTTCGAATTCTACCTCTGTGCTGAATTGTTTCCTTTTTTGAGATCTAATTTAAATTTAGACCAATGAAAAATCTTTTGAAAAATTTGATAGCTATGGCTTGTCAGTGGCTGGTGAAGTTTTGATAGACGACGACTGCACCTTATATAATGTGATAAGTTATTTAAAATGCTAGTGAAAGCATAGTATGCAATGATATATAAAACTAATAGTATGCAGATCTCTTGATAATTTTGGTGTGGAGTTTTTTGATTAATATGGTTTAATCAATGTTAATTATAATAATAAATAAAATTTATTTCCCAAAAAACTTAGTTTTATGTTACAAAAACAGTTTAGCAGTAGTTATATACAAATAAATGGATTTAGCTTCTGTAACCGAACTAGGTAATACCTGTATTTCGGTTAACAGTGCCATTCCCCCGAATATTATTAAAATAATGCTAACAAACACAAAGGACTGGTGGTACTATTTTTATGTGATTATAAAACGTGTAGAACTATTTTTATGCTAAATTATTATACAATGCTAAATGAGAAATGTGTAAATGAGCAAGTGTATATGAGTGTGTGTGTGCGAGTGTATTTGTGTGTATGTGTGTGTGTACGCGTGTGTGAGGGTGTATTGTAATTATACCTAAAGTGAATATTTAATATCTACAGTGTACCGATATCGATCAGACGACGATATCGGTCCCAGGACAGACCGTCCAGAGCCGTTTGGTTCCGTACTCGTCGTGCTCCAAAATTAATTCGTCGAAGATAGATTAAATTATTCTACGGTTGTTTTATAACGGGTGTAAGGGACAGCCCTCCTCAAACTGATAGGGTGATTTCAGTATATCGTACTAAGTTGACCGGTACATGGAATTATTTCAGGAACTTTATGGGAATCCATTAAAACTGATTTGTTTAATTACCTCTCTCGCAATGTATCGCTACCTCTGCAAAATGCACGCAGCGGACGGCAGCGCAGCGAGCTTTCGAAAGGATAGCTGCGCCCGCGCTACGTTTTAACAGCTGATTTCATGCGTCGTTCATGAGATTTTTTTTTTTTTTTTTTTTTTTTCATTTTAGCTGTGTTATTTACATTAATGGAGTTCTGCATACAGATAATGTAACTTTACATTGAAATAAAGCAAAAAAATGAAAAATCGAAAAAGAAATAAAAAAAAATCCTGAGGAAATTTCCACTGGAATATGATTCAAAATAAGGAGCTGATTGCACCCTGTTAATTTGTGGAAGGCTGTCCCTTACACCCTGTATTTAGTTTAAGTACCTGTTTCCCATTTTTTTCCATTAACCACATTGTCTAGGAGTTAAAGCCTACCTAGCGCCGCATTCTCTAGGCAATTTGAGGAGTCGCTCCTAGGCCAATTTTTGGTTGCAACCACATCTTCAGGCTTATTTTTTTACCCATTAAATTTAAAGAACCGTGCCTAGGTTTCCTTTCTTTTTTAATTAAATTCTGTTTTTTTTTACATTCATTCAGCACTACCTTTTTTAAATTACCTTCTGTTGACTTTTTATACTTTTTGTACTTTCATTTTTTTACCTTTCAATAAAGGAGAATGGCAGAAGTTCATAGAACGCTGGCATTAAACTTTTTAAGTTTCTACAGAAATCAAAGTGGCATGGTTTGTTAAGGAATATTATAAGCTATAATTAAAAAAAAAATTAAAACGTTAAAATAATAGGGTTAAAGAGAAATCGTAATTTTTGTAAAAGTGAGGTTAAGTGCGTTAATGATTGTACATATAGGGTCTTTCAACTCTATTTCTATCATAACGCATAAATGTTTATTGTATACATAACATATTGCTAATTATGCTTTCTAATGACTTGAAAACTACTTGTTGAAGTTTGTTTAGTTCAATGATTTACCTACACACTGATCATTTACCTAATGACAGTTTAGGTAAGTGTACCTACCTACTCCGTCAGCTTTATGTAGGTAGTCACAGGAAACTCAGGAGAGTTTTTAAGAGACTCATATCTAAGAATCTAAGCACATAAGGAATAATAATCCTGTTAAGGATAACAGGATTATTTAAGGTAAAATTAAAAACTCATAAGTATTGTAGGTATTATATTTTATTCATGGTCATCATCATATATCAGCAATATATTATCTAAGAATGGTGCAGGGGGAGACAGGCTATCTTGATGCCGTGCCCATGCCAAATACCAGATGATTGACATGATATGGGCACAGCATCCTACTGTTCTTCGTCCAACAATGCAATTGCAACAGTATTGCTTTATAGCTTCCCGGCCACTTAGAGAGCTGTCAATCAAAATATAAACAAAGTATATTTTTCTTCCTACATGTCTAGACCTAATTCTTCCCCGTAAAATCCAAGATGTGTTTGATGTTGACAGCTCTTCCAGTAGACTCCTGTCAACCTCCCTGCATACTTCTATAATATAGGTGCCATTTGCCCTTACGTGCTCTCCATAATAGGAGCGAGATTGCTTTATTTGATATGTTCCAAGAGAAATTAATATAAGTTCACTGTATGATAGCCGAGGAAAATCTGTTAGGTTATCATTTTCAACAGTAACACTTACAAAATCAGCTCGTCTTCTGTTTAGTTGATTAACATTGACAAAATCAGACAAAAGATTGTTTACAAAAATGTTCGCATTTATTATATTTAGGATTTCCCCGGCATCACTTCTATCAGTTATTGGAGGGTGAAAGCGATTAATTAATGCAGCAGCTATTTTAAAATCAATCATAACATGTTTTGAGGCTAAGTTAAAATATTCCTGTCTAAACAATTTAAAATCTCTTTTAAACCTACCATTGACTGCTTCTACAACCCATCTAGAAATAGTAACCGACCTTGATTTGTTTTCTGCTAGTGTTGATAGTTGCGTTTCACCCCTCTGTAATGAAGCTGGAACATGGGTTTTACAACCACAAGCATTCAGCAAGGGCAAGGCATCTCTGAAACCCCTATCCAGTACAAAAGCATCACCTTCTTGAAAATGTCTGCGTAAATAACTATTTTCAGTTTCAAATTCCCTTTGCATTATAGCTGCATCTGATGTTGTAGCTGGATAAGGGCCCAGAACATCTATAATATAACCATCAGAACATACTAACATAAATGGTTTAACAAGATTTCGATATTTATGTAAGCTGTAAGTATTTTTTTGATATAGATAATTACAACTTTTTTGTATGTAGCAATATGAACCATCAGCTATGACTATAGGGTTTTCCTGGCCATCACTTTGAACTCCAAACAATCCACGGGGTATCAATAGATTTCTTTGTATTATTTGTTCTCTTGATATATGTGCTACTCCTAAGTGAGTTGGAACGAACAACAACAGCAACAGTTCTCGAACCTTTGCCATCAACACCTCCAAAGTTCTCCTTGGAATTTGAAATAGTGATGCCAACCTTTCATTGGGTTCACCTGTCCTCAGTTTCATTAAGAATGCAGCGAGAGCCGTTTTACCTCTTCGCATTTCATTTATGGTAGGTATTTCGTGTAATAACTGATTGAACTGATCTTTTGTGTAGCCAATCCAGTGACGTACAAGATGGTCTTCTATATTATTTATATTTGAAAAATCTAATGCATTAACATTAGTGCTCTTTAAATTCAACATATCTTGTATATGTGTTGCATTAAATGCATTTGAATAACCAATAGTACCAGCTTGAAAGTCCCATGTTTCTGTATTTAGATGGTTACTGCACACGCGACTATTTACTGGTACATAATAATTAAACTGTAAAAGCAGCATTTTTCTAGTTGAAACTGGTAGCCTGAATCTTTCACTACCCTGACAACCTTCAATAATGCACCTTGACCCAGAGTCTACAGCTCTGATATAATCAGGCAACACAATTGTCTCTTGTCTTCTTGATATGGGCTGAATTACAAGATTAGGTTCAGGCTGATCTTAAACAACAGGTTCGGGATGATCTTCAAAATCAGATGCAGGCTTATTATCTCCATTAGCTTCAGACACCATTTCAACATTAGGTTGAGGCGGAGTTTCAGGATCACGTTGAGGCAGTTTTTCAGGACTGTCATGGGTCATGGATACATTATCAAGTGTACCTTCAGAAGTTTCAGAGTCAATATGAGAGCGCCCACTTGACGATGTGGATGCCCTGGATACAAAATGACGAGAAGCTTTGTGTGCTCTCACCCAGCAACGGTGACAGACATTGTTTGTAGTCCGTAGCTGCAACAATAAAACATTTATGTAAAACATACTCACACATGTGGATTTTATATATAAGTGTGAACACATTATAAAAGAAAACTAATAATACTAAATGTATTGATGCATAATCACATTATGCGTCAATTTTACACACAATATTCTATACAACACAATAAACACACAATATTATATATATTACTGCGGGGACATCCAATTTTTGACATTGAGATCAGAATGTTATTTTTATGTAATGTATCTAAGCTTGTTTTGAAAAGAGTTAATTGATGACTTCATTGCAAGCTCTTCTCAGCAAATGCAACTTTCCCAGCTGGTATTAGAGCCAGACTATTCATAAGTATGTATGTCCAAAGTCCAAAAAGTAGTAAGTATTATATTTACAAACAAATAAGTATAATATATGTAGTATATCAGCTACTTCGTTTTCAGATGTATGAGTAATGTCCCAGGATTTATGCATGTCTTAATGAATAAGTTTGAAAATAATATATTACAATTAACTCACTTGTCGGGGTAGTATCCATTCTCGAACCACATTATATATGCCTCGTTCTCTGTCCGAATCAGTCCGTAGTTGGTGATTTCTTGAACGTGCTGTAGATAATCCACAATTGACACACACCTGTCGGTGCCCAAGGGTACAAGAAGGTGGATGTGGTTCAGGCGTAGTGTGTACTTGATTTAAATAATTGTTTACAAGTACCCAACAGGCGTTACATAGACGATCCTGATTGCACACCTAAAAAAAAAAATGAATTAAGGTTAAATTATTATTATAAAAACCAATCGAAGTCTTTCATAAAATAGGTGCATAGTAAATGAACTTACAGGCTCAGGAGCAATCCAGGAGCGAATGACCGATAGAATGGATTCATCTTCCAAAGAATGTGTTGTTATCGTACTGCAACGATTTGTAGATATTCTACAGTTTACGCAGCGGTCCATGGTTGACATCACGTTGACTCGTAATGTTAAACACACAAAGGATAGATGAACATAAACTATCTTAAGTAATATCAGTGTCCAAGATAGAGCGCCAAGGTCGATCATATAAAAGTAGGAAACGTCGAGGTCCAAGTCTTGCAACAGTTGTACAGAAAGGTAGGAGTCTTCAAAATCCAAAGGCAAGCCAGGTCGTTGTAAAAATCCACGTAAAACTTTGGAAGCACAAAACATTCACACCAGCACAAAGCAAAGGAGCGAGCGAATGTGAACATGAACAATCGGAATCGCGAATGTCACACTGACGTATTCAGTGGAATGTCACAACAAATGTGACACGCGGGTTTTAGTGTTGCCAATAAGCAATAAACATTTCTTTGCTGGATCAAGTCCTCGTAAACTGTTCGCATAGTTTTTTTTGTATTTATTTTTTTGTGATTTAGTTGTTTTAATTATGTATACACAATTAATTAAAACATTATGCAAATTAATTTAATGTTTTTTTTTTATATTTTTCAATGACCAACAAAACTATCAAATAGTTATGGTTATGACAGTGCTAAAAAGCCTCGTATCCCATGGCTTTAGAAATAAAGACCGCCTCTGTGCTAAATAAAATCAAGTTATCCACTCTTATTATCGAGATTTTATTTCCACTGTCAAAAATAAAGTTAATCTAGCTATTAACTCAAAAAAATAAGCGTTAATTTTTGAAATAGCTATGAATTCTGTACCTTTCCAAAATCAGTAATGCCAAAAACTGCCATCTCCTTTACGTGTACGTTGGCGATCTCAAGATTTTTATTTCGCTACAATATGGCGCCCAAACAAAAGTCAGTACTTTTTCATCTTTATAATTAAATTGACAATTTTTTTTTTCAACTGTGTGTGTGGTTGTTCTTTTCGAACAATCATTTTTCATTTTCTACCTATTATCTGTTCCAGATTCCTGATAATTACGAAGAGGTTTAAGAAAAGCACATTTGTGGATTTCTAAAAAGACTCGAATGTTCCATATACGTCAGAAACTACATATCAACGTTCCAAATTATTTTCATTTATTATATATGTTATAAACATAATTATTTAAAATAACCCTGAAACTATATAAATATAAAACTTATAACTCTTTTCAACATTTTCTTTTTCCCCGAATTTCATTTCATATCTATAGCTAGTTGAAGTTTAGATTCTCTACGTGTGCTTGTTTGTATGAATGAATAGACATCGAGTATAAAGAATAGCTTGGTTTGGAAGGCTGTATGTTGGTATAGTCGTTTTCCTTGTTTTCAACTGCTACATTTTTAAACCATGGCGGAACAGGATTCTATTTGCGACACACCACGACGTGAAAGCCCTATCATTTCGAGAGCACCACCTATTCCACCCAGACGTTCTCAGGCGTCTAGCCATTCAGATCTCCCTTCTCCAATGAAGTCCGAGGATTGTCCAGGATTTTTTTGAAAGCAAATTTCTCTGAAAAAATGGAAGATTGAGTACACAGGGGAAACTTGTGTTCGTGAATTCATCACCTGTATTGACGAGCATAGGGAGGCGGATGATTTGCCCGACCATTACATTATTAAACGCTTCCATGAGGTGTTATCCGGGGCAGCTTTAAAATATTTCAGGTCTATTCGCCGACCCGACTTAACGTATTTAGAGTTGAAACGGTCATTTGTTAAAACATTTGGGGTTTCGGATTATGAATTTAAAACCGAACAAGAGTTAAGAAATTTGAAACAGAGACCTAACCAATCGGTAAGGGATTTTGTAATACAGGTTACTCATTTGAATAGTAACTTGATGAATCCAATTAATGAAATGAAATTGTTGGAAATTATAGTTCACAACATGCATTCAAGGTATTTTCCTTGCTTATCCATTCATAAGTTTACAGACCTTGAAGCGCTTCTAGACGTAGCATCTCATTTTGAAAGTTTTTTACCTGAATCCTCCAAGTCTGTTTCCAGTTTATCAAATCAGACCCAACTATGTCCAATGCAATAAGACCGGACATTCTTACCGTACTTGCCCAGAAGTACCAGGGAGATTGTGCTTTAAATGCCGTACTCCCGGGTATATAACACGGGATTGCCCGACATGCAACCCAAAAAAATGTTTAAACCACCGGCAGCACGCTTTTTCTCGTACAATGTCACCGGTGATATCTACTGATTCCTTTGATAACAGACCTTTAGTAGTTGGAAAATAGGGCATCCAGATCAGAGATCTAGATGCCCTATTTTCAAACATTTTAATCTTCTATTCACATATTATTTACCGACCCCCAATACTTACTTTATTCGAATAGATGAATGCATTCAAGATTCTCTATTCGAAATGACGACTAACAGTCATTTATTTAATTTATTCAAATACCATACCATACCTTAATCTGACCTGATCAGATCTGTTTTCTAGGTACTTATAGTTATTACATTTTATGTATGGAATAATGTTCTAACCTGATCTGATCATAACATGATCTGTTTTCTGTGGGTGAGTAGTCATTATATTTTAATTTTGAGTAATATTCTAACCTGATATGATCTGTTTCTTGATCATAATATTTTGCGGTTAAATGAAATGTTATTGCGAAATCTTCATTTAAACTAAATCTCCAAAAACCAGACCGGAACAAAATTTAAATTTATCCGTGTGGGAATCGAACCCACGACACTTTGTCTTTGTGGTTGAAGAACGTGTAATTTGGCATTTGATTGTGTTGTGATCAGGTCTTAACCATTAAGCCAAACGTGTCGTCAAATATGTAACAAATAGCGGACCACTTCATGCCCTTTTGTTTACTTTAACGATACGCATGTTGTATGACATCATTCATTCGATGCACTTCCATATATGGTTTTCATTGTATTCACTTAGTCAATACTTTGATTCGAACATCTGTTTGAAAATTAAACCATGAACTGTGGGAATTACTATATTATCGATCTTTAATGAATAAAACAAGAAAATATTTATATCAAAAATTTATTAGTTACTTAGAGTGTTTATACTACATTGTTTATATGCCATTTATTTAAACAGAGAACGTTTTTCAATGCACATACTGAATCATGATAAATACAACTATACAGATCATGAGAGTTTTCATATTCTTTATATAAGTTTAATAAACTAGGACAACCTTTATCTTCTAAGTTATTAATATTGGCACTATTTACAATTTTTCTTAACCATGACACTTTTTCTGAACCTTTGACATAAACACATTTATCTCTTAAAATATTTATAACCAAATTCTGATAATTTGAGTAAGGCACAACTCCTTCATTCCAGTATATCTTTCTATTGCGCTCAATCCAACTTACTTGTCGCCGTTCTTGTTTAGTCAAATCGTAAAATGGGAATGGAGGTTTTATTAGAAATACCTGTATTTTTTTATCACATAATATCGCGATCTCCTTTATTATAAATTCGTTAGCTTCTGTTTTGAAACCTTGAACATCTGCAATTATTGCAGTCATGATAGCCTGCGCACAATGTTACTTAACGGTTTGTATTCCACAAGTCGATCGTTAATAATTAAACAATTAGCAGTTGTGTTATCTGGTATCAATGTTGAACATTCAAATTCCAACCTTACGTCTACCGGGCCTGTTTTTAAACAGTCATTTTGCCTTGAACAATCTATGATAAAAAGCGGTGCTTTTTCTTTAAAATCATTCAGATCAAGCAACGGATCGATTGGGCTGTTATAATACGACTGACGAAATTTCACATACATTTCATATAATATACTGTACTTATTTTCAGAAAACTTTAAGCCTAAAGGTTCATAAGGGTAATATTGAGAATTCAAAAAGAGCGTTACGTTTGTCACATCACAGTGATCAAATACTGAGCTGTCTTTCGATTTATTACTTTTTCTATTAGTCTGCAAGCAAAAAATTACATACCGGGGCTTTTCTAATTGAGAAGCAGTTTTTACTGACCAAGAATGCTTTGTGGTTTTAGGTAGTAAAGGATACTCATATAAATCCCAATTTCTAAAAGCCATCTGAATAGATTTATCTCTTTCTAAATGCTTTAAAAGTGTTAAACGTTCTCTATCTGAAACTTTTATATGTGGTACTCTCCACTGAACCCTTTGTATATCTATTTGAAGCTGAACGACTTCATCAGTAACAATAATACTATTTAAGTTAGAATTACTCCTATTCAATATAAGTTCGTGTTTACAATTTATCACAATTTTATTGTAATCCTCTGCAAACCCTAAAATCTTATTTAATGGCACTACAACACTAAAATGCCCATCACTTTGGAACCCGTTTAAATTCCAACCCCATAATGCAGCAACTTTACTTTCTGCTTCATTTAATGAGATGTATGACTTTATTGTTGATGTTATTCCCGATTTTTTTATACGATCTATTTCAATTCCATTCATTTCGTATCTGATGTCTTGAAACAAATGCATAACAGGGTTATTAGTGAACGTAACAGTTTTCTTGATCGGATTCCCATCTTTACCGAACATCTTTGCCCAACCTTCGATGTAGATTGAACTGGCTGATGGTAGCACGTATATATCTTGCTGGTGTATGGGGATTCTGATTTCATCGTTTTCTCTAAAGCTGTTATTGTAGGGATTGTATGAATGGACTTCATAGCTTTCGATTGAACTATCAAAGTGTGGTAAATCAGTAATCTGTAGTATACTCATACTTTAAACCCTAAAGCTTTAAGAAAATCTTTATTTGATTTAGTCAATTTCTTCACGTTTTTCTTACGTCTGTGCACCTTAACGGTTGTTGACGGAATAGGACGTTTTATTTTCGCTGGAGGGTTTTTATCATATACTATCATTTTGCTTTTCTTAAATGAAGACGAAATTGAATATGTTCTTCACCAAAGTCAATACAGTATCCAAACTGATCTACAATCCTGACAGAAATGGCTGAAATTATATTTTTGTTCACTGGGAAGTAAATAACGTTCTGGGGTATTTCTGTGTAGCTGTGACTTGAAGCAGTATCAGATATGAATTCGTGAATAAAATGAGTCGGTAATCCGTTGTAGTATGAACCGTGCACAAGATCACATTCGATTCTGATTACAGCTGTTAAACTTCTGTTATTAACGGGAACATTCGGTCTTGTTTTTAACACTGAAAAGTATAGTAAACCGCACTCGTATTGATCAGATAAATGAAGAGGTGGTTGAAAATACGAGACCAGTTCTGATTTATTTCCGGAGATGGTAACTGTAGTAGACATGCTTGCATACTGAACTCTTTTAAATGATCCTGTTTATTTTATTTCTTGATTATACCAAAAATTCTTTAAGAAATTTAAACATAGATGTCCACAGTTGAAGGGGTGATCACGTTGTATATTTTCATAATTATATTGAATGTAAGAACCTACATATTTGATAAATTCCTTTGGAGGCTTAAGATTTCCGTAACTGTCGAAATACTCAACATAATCATTATATTTTGCATAGGCTACCCAATGAGAACCAGGATTTTTAGAACTATCTAAATTAATAACTCCACATTCTTTTTTATACGGATATTTAGGGAGCTCATCTCTAAAATGAGGAATTCTATTTCCATACTTTAAAATGTCAAAGTTAGTTAAGGCCCGTTTGGGTAGCCGATATCTTAGTTTTTTTCTTTTGATACGAAAATTCCAAGGCCGCCTTTATGTGGTTTAAGGTGTAGTCCTTTCCCAATACATAGAGCTTCCATTTTTTCATTGTGTCTCCTCGATTCCTCATACAGATTTTTAGCCATTTTGAATTCATTTATGGTTTTGGCAATACCAGCTGCACCGCCTGCTAAAGCTCCCGCCGCTGATAATCCCGCAAAAATAGGAATCAGAGGTAGTACTCCCCCAGTTTTTGGAATAGGAATAATACGCGGGAGCTTAATCGATGAATCATCAGCTAATTCTCTGGTAGCGGCAATAGCTAATTCTATAGCCATTTTCTTGCTCTTAGGTTTTAATTTTTTTATGTGTCTTTTTGCTTTTGTAATAACAGTTTTTAATTTACTTTTTAATCCTTTTCCAAATGTAACTTTTGGAGAACCAGAACCAGTTTTAGTTTTTGCCGTCATAGCCTTAATAACTAAGCGTGCCGCGAGTTTTTCGCCTATACTGGCATCGGAAGCAACTGCTCGCAGTTTCGCCATTTTTAACAAAATTAAATCAGCCTTATGTCGATCTTTCAAGTTTAATGACTTGTGATATGCAATATCGTGATCTTTGCAATATTCGTCTAACTTATTTACACCGTTATCTCCTTGTGCAAGTCTTTTTATTAATTTAGTACCAGGACCACAGTAATTATATCCTGGTAAGTGTAATTCAAATGGTAAATTATTAATAAGCCAATTGAGAAGACTACTCTCTCCAAAACACATTATAAGACTGATGATTCCGGTTTGAATACTTTAATAAATAGTTATGCTATTCGAGTTTTTTGTTAATATTATTTAAAATATTACATTCGATTTATCAATCCAACTGCTTTCAGCTGAAGATAGACCTAACCATTTTACTAAAACTCTGTTACCTTTTCTTCTAAGAACTTTCTCAACTAGATATACATCGGGATGTTTTGTTTTTTGAAGTTCTTGTGTATAAAATGCGCCTAAAATAGGGTAACCTCTGATAGTATCTTCAATTAAGTAAGTTATGGGAGTTGTTTTTTGTATTTAACGAATTTTAAATATTTCTGTTGACCAGTTGGGAGTGTAACCTTTTTCAAATGTTCCTTTGTATTTACTGATGCGCACATAATCACCTACTTTGAACTTGCTTTTTAAATTATATTTTTTTAGCAACTTTAAATACCTTTCTAATATCATTTTTTTATTAATATTGTCCACATTAGCAGGGATTTCATTAATAGTGCGATGGTGAGTGTGATTGTATTTGTAAATAACATCATTTAGGGTATTATTTATCCAATTGTAATTGCCTTTTAAACTAAATTCCTTATAAACTTTAGATTTCAATGTCCTGATAAATCGTTCAACTATTGAAGCCTTTTTTGTTGAGAAGGTTGAATAATGGTTGATATTATTTGATTTTATAAGCTTCTGAAATTTGTTATTATAAAATTCTGCTCCATTATCCGTTTGCAGATTTTTAGGAACACGCCCTTTATCCAACAAAGTTTTGAAAGAGTTACACACATCTTCTTTGGTTTTACTTCTCATAGGAAAGGCCCAAGCATATTTCGAAAATGTATCAATAACGGCAAGAATATATCTGTAATTTTTATTTTCTTTTGAAATTGATTGCATATCAATTAAGTCTGCTTGCCACAAGTCATCTATATCTTTCATGACAACATGTCTTCGTGGATAGTTCACCCTCGCATTTTTATGAATTTCGTTTACCACGTCAGCTTTGCTCATGTTCACAATTCAGTATACTTGTCTTGAACTCAGCTATTATACTGAATAAAAAACATATTATTATGACTATTTATTATTTAATTATATCTGCTTCTTTTAATTCTTCGATTATTGATAAAATTTCATTATCATGGTTTGTATTACCAGCATCTCGGGAAGCAATTAATAGTTTCAATCTGTCAACCAGTTCGTTAGGATCATCCCAATATACTAAGTCAGTGTTATTTTTGTATTTCTTTAGCGTTGGTAAGCTTCCTCCAAATTTAGTGACAATATTTTTGTTTGACGATTCAGAAAACAATGGCCTAATTATTTCGCGATATTTTATACCTTTATCGCCTCTAATTTGTCCATTAGGATTGAAATCTCTCTTATGTGCATTTGTATAATGCAACATATCCTTGTAGACAAGTTTATCTTTGCTCGATATTAGTTTCAAATCAGGTTTTCTTCGAAGCAAAAGTTCTTTTAAACCAGGGGTTAAATTGTAGGTTTTATCGCCAACTTTAATTAAAATGACATTATCATCATTCACACTATCTATTTTAGAAAATGAAACTATTGAATTACCCATTAGTAATGTTTTGTTTGCACTTCTTATTCCAAATGGTATATTTACCCCTTCATAAATACCATGAATATCATGACCCTCTAATGATATTTCTAAATCTTCCAATAATTCCGTCTGGGGAGACTTTTGAACGAACTGCACAGAATTCGGTTCTGGATCGTAGCATTCTTCAAACTTTGTAGATGAGCTAGTATTAATATCACTCAATTCCTTGTCTTCAAAATTAGAGTGTGTATTTTCTACATTTTGTATTTTTTCTATTGCTTTATTCGAATCAACTAGGGTTTTAAGAGGATCTGTGACAGGTTTTAGCATTTTATCAACTGACAAGTTCATCGAGTGTTCCTGATCCTTCATTTGTTTTATTTTATTCTTTATGGAGTCAACAGACTTCATTAATTCTATTTTAATATGTTTCTCCATGTTATACCTATTATACCAACTGCGTTCAGCTAAGGAACAAATTATACTGAATTTGATTTTACATGTTAATTACTTATATGCATATGTAAACAGTCAGTCAAATTTAAAAAACATATCAAAATTCTGTCTGTACCTTCCATTATTTAATGACGATTCTTTATTAATAAGTAGAAAATGATAAGGTTTATACCAAACATTTTGACAAATATTTCTGAATTCTTTCCATTGTAAATCAGAACTAACATGCTCTTCATAAATATGCTTTAAATTTACATCATCTTGTTTGAATATAATAAGAAAATTAACATTGTCACGTAACAATTGCTTTGAAATTTTAGAATAGGTTTGAGACCAATAGAAACAATCTATTTGTTTATGCCTACCCTTACAGAAATAATTGCGGATATTTATTTGATTTTCACAAGCAACATCATCAAATATAAATACAGAATTTGTTAAAGCTTCACTCGGAGAAATTACATCTTTATCATTATTGAACTCGTAAAAGTTAATCTGTGGCACCCTTTTTAATACTTCGACCAAGAAACGGTATTTTGGTTGAAAAGAAGTTTTAGAGTAAAGATAAAGATTTTTAAATTTGAGCCCATTTTCGTGCAGCAGTAAACTAATCATAACATTCGTTATACCACAGTTTGATGGGCCACATATTATACAGCGAATAGTATTTGGCAGTAAAGCGCTATGTCTGATGTGGTGAACAGAGTCACTTAATCTTATATTATTAACATTGAGAGATACGGGTTGTTTGATCAACTTCATAGTGTATATTAATCTTATTTCCGCCTAACGTACACTTATATACTCGTTACTACATGAACCTCATCATAGAAAAAGCATGAACTTACAATTTGATGATAACGTTTAGGAAGTTGAATACGTTTGAATAAGAGTCCATTTGTTTAGGAAATATCATTTTATTATAAATGTTCATCATAGCGTATACATTCACTCATAATAGTAGCGAAATATATTCATTTATAGTACATAACTTATTCTAAAATAATTATTCATAGGTACATCATTTCTATACAATAAATTAATTTAGAACAGTGCATTACGTATCACTGGAATAATCTAAAAACATAGAATCACAATGACCCCAGGGTAATGTGTGAATTTGATCTTGTAGTACTTGAATTTTATCATCCTTTCTATCTAAAACTTGTTTATCTACTTGTTGGGAGTATAAAACATGTTTAATTGATTTTATCATTTTCCATCTTAGCGCTTTATCGGTCAGCAGAACATTGCTGTAATCATTCAATTTTAGATTATTTGTAATAGATTTGGAAACACCTTTAGCTTTTTTAATTTGAGTTTTGAGACTGTTTATAAAATATAATTTAGCTCGTAGACCGACAAATTCTATAATTAAATCATCACCCATCTCATGTTTCCATAATCCGGGAACTTGTAACGTTACGTTTTACAGGGGGAGCCTGTAAAATGTGAGGTCACATATAGCACTCACCTACCTAGGAGGGGAATGCGTGCTAAAAGGGAAAAGGACAAATAAATAGTATAAAGATTTAATGAATTACACCACTTACAGAAGAAACGGCTGATGAATGATTATGATGAGCTGACGTGAGATGAAAATGAAGTCTTCGTTGAAGAACCGGAGGACTGGAGGGTCCGTTGAAGAACCGGAGGGCCGGCAGGGTCCGTTGAAGAACCGGAGGACTGGAGGGTCGTCACTCTTCAGAGAGCTGGAGAGGATGGGCCGAGTAACGTCTTCCTCCCAGGCTCGTTCAGCCCAGGCATCAAGGTGTCCTTTAAAGGCGGCAAGGAGAGAGGCCGACTTATCAGGTTCGAGGAGGTAAACTTAGAAAACGTCCTCTAAGTCTACTCTTAATATAAGAGGGAGGGCGACTTCTCTGGTTCCCAGGAGGTAAACTGTCCTCTCAGTCACTCTTAAGAAAACTTTTCCGAGTTGTTGCTTATCTCAGCTCCAAACGTAGACTGACCATTTCTTTACGACGGCTCTAAAATGAAGTCTCGCTTTTATTTTGAATTTGATATGAGTTTCTAGAATTTGATGGAAAAGGAAAAATGGACTTTATGAAGGTCTGATGACAGTTTCATATGCGACCTAAAACTCCTAACTAACTTAGAAATAAAAAGAAAACTAGGCCTGTCTAAATGACATAATGACATAATACAAGAAATGTAAACAAAGCATTGAAGATAGCTAATTTGCAGAAAAACTTAGAAAATACAAGTTAAAAAGAATCTAGGAATCAAGTTATGGCTATGCAGCTATGTATTAATTTATCTAGGAAGTTTATAGAGAGCGTAAGTACAAAACAATAAGACACACACTACAAACTTTTGCATTAGTTTGTGGTATGTGATAAGGATTATTTACTGCAAAATTACTAGTATCGAATTTGGTAAGATCATCATGCATATCTTGATAAAAATCAGTTGTTTAAATTAAATATAACAAACTATCGGTATCAGTATAGCATAGCTTTGCATTATTTCCATATTTTTTCTTTATAAAATCATAATGAAACTGGTATAAGTGTTGCTTAGAATATTCCAAAACTGTGAATCCGATATAAATCGGTCTATCTAAAACAACTTTTTCATGATATAATTCTACAGCTATAAAATTATCTGAAAATATTGATACACTTTTTAAGTTTGGTTTAGCTAACAATTTTTCAGCACCAAGATGTTTGTTTGTTTTATTGGTGGTATCTCTCCATTTCGATACTAATTTAACATCAGCTTGCTTGCGCTTATTTTCAATAGTTTTTCCGAATATCGCATTATTTAATAATTTAAAAAAGTCCTTCTCAAATGCAGTTTTGGAATTTTGACGAAGTCTGGTATTGAGATCGATGTAATTTTTGAGAAAACATTCTTGTCTAAAGCTAAGTATGCAATGAATCTTTTTTAAAATCAGACCATTTTTTAAACACTCTTTTAAATGAACATAATGAATCACATAATGATGCTTATCATAAAGATTCGCAATCAATTTTGCTGATTTTCCATAAGGTGGTACTAATTTTTCAATTGCGAAAGGTAAATCTTTATGTTTGTTATGTAAATAGTTCGGATAAGTCAGGTCTACTTCCAAAATATAACCGTAATCATTATCATCAGAGATAGTAATTACATCAAAGTTGCTAATTTCTTCAAGAGTAAAAAATTTGAATTCTGATATAGGAAGCTTCTTCATCATAGCATAGCCATACAGATTATTACAATCAAGGTATATTAAATAACTGCTTGGTTCTGACTCGTTAAAATGTGGTAAGTATTTATTATTTGCTTCGGCATGACGTCGAGAACACTGTGCCAGCCCACCACGAATTCCTTTTTCTAATAACTCATACATTTGCAAGTCACTTATTAACTCCAGTTCAGTGCCAGTATATAGAAGCATTGCATCCCAGCTTAAGCTCGGTGAAGTAACATAATAAGCTGGATCTAACTTATAGTAATGTAAGCTTGTTTCTCTAAATTTTTCGAATATGTCACATAATAAAAGTACATCACATTTTATGTATAAATCTGTATATTCACCAAGAGATTTAACTTTGAAAACATTCCAGACTGTTTGAGCGTGTAAATATTCTTCATCAGTTATATGCTTCTTACATAAACTGTTATAGAAATGATACTTTGATGGAAGTGGCGTCTCATCAAATTTGGACCAAGAATCGATATAATCATAAGGATAAACACCCTTTTTTCTCATTAGATTAAATTTTCTTTTATCGCTAAACTCTCTTGATAAGTTTAAAAAATCGTTTTCTGATAAACTATAACTCAATGCATCTAAACTAGAACTAAGAAATTGAAAAGAATCAATAAATTTTATCTGAATAGGATGATTATATTTTTCTGTATTTTTCTTTAGTTTTCGGAATTATGTTAATAGTACCTTCATACTTAGCTAACTCTTGAATGAATAAATGTGAGTCATATCCAGAAAAATTATGAAAAACGACAGGAATGAATGAACAAACTGTAAACATCAAATTACAATGGGAGTGCGCTGCCCCACGATACTCTGAGGTAATATGATCATGATCTCGGACTTTGTCATTAAGCAATAGTTGTTTACATATGTGACATGTATTCGAGTTCCGATAATTCATCTCTTGCTCAGTTGTTAATGGAGTCATCGACTTTTTATTACTTAAAATTCTATGTATACGTTTAGCGTCTTTTATTAAATATTTAACAAATATTTCCCCACAATCTGTACCTCTGTATGAGACATACTTATTTAATTCATTATTATGTGCACAGCAAATACAATAAGCAAAACATGAAGGTTCATGTATCTTTAGTTTCCGAGTGTTTAAAGAGTTACTTTCATTACAGTCAATTAACATACATTCGAAGTCAGCATAAATGATGAAATTAATTTTCTGCTGCCTTTCAAAATGTTTAAATTTCAATATAGATTTTTTTTCCGGCAAAATAGACAGTATCTTAGTTCAGTTATGAGACTTGTATCTTGTTTCGCTATTGAAAAATTGTAAACATGTATCACATAAATAAACTTTACCTTTATAATGAGTTACTTGGCGTCGTACTAGACGTATAAGATCTTTAATTAAACAATAGTGTCCGACAGTATTGTATTCAATATATAGTAAATTAAAATGATGTTCTCTCTTATGTTTCGATACATAAAGTGGCCCAGTTACAATATTATTTTGCAAACCATATATATTTACACTCATATTTGGATTGTTTTTCTCAAACTGTTTAATATCATTCACTGTAGGTGGGAATGACATTCCTTCTATATTTAAAACCGAAGAATAATGAGGATATGAACTTGTTCTGCATACGTTATTTTTCGCTGGGTATAATGCAGCAATTAACAATAGTTAAGTAGTAAATAGCGTCACTGCATAATTTATTTCCACATAATCCTTTATTTCAATCGTAACGTTTGTAGTGTAACTTAAATTAATATTGCATTGTTATTTCAGGACTCGGAGGATCTCTTCAATTTTGTACCCATGAATCAACCTGTTCAACAAAACACCGGACAGAAGACGCTGGGACTCGTTCGCAAGAGATCAAAAACAGATCAGACATTCTATCAATTTATAAAGAAGCCTGTTTCTCGCGGAACGAAAATAATCAAAATAGAAATCTATGATACAGACAGTTTTCAAAAATCCGAACAGCCGATGTGTAATTGTGAGGCTGATGTGTGTGTTCAACATGTTGTAAAAACTATATTATACGATGATAATATATACCAGTACGAGAGAATTAATTGCCAAAATTCAGGATGACATCGAACCAAGAGTATAGATTTAATAATTTAAATGTATGTATAGACAATAAAATTAACTATATACCGTTTACCACTTATGTATGTTTAATTTTCTAAAATGTAAGTTTATGTAAATAACTATAAGTGTACCTATGTAGTAATGAATAGATATCAACTATAAAAACATCAAAATTGTATATTTAAAATAAAATAATTCAAAATAAACTTTTTTATTGCTACCTCATTCTTATACATATACTAAATAGCCACTGCACTACTTACCTATATAAGGCAGCGCAATGGACATAGCGAGAGCATTCCATTTTCGTTAGGCTATCGCGCCGAACGGCCGAATAGACTATACCGACTGTTGCCCGAATTTCATGCGCGAATCAATGAATACAATTGTTGAATGAACGTAATAATTTAACAATGAAAATTAGAATGCATGTAAATATGCATATTGAATTACGATAAGTAAATGTTTCACATTTGTATTCAATATCAAAATTTCTCATGATATCTATTTATTCAATTAATAATGAGGGAATAAAATAATTTGTGAATAGAAGATTAAAATGTTTTCTGGTAGAGTCGTCATTTCGAATAGAGAATCTTGAATGCATTCATCTATTCGAATAAAGTAAGTACCTATTGGGGGTCGGTAAATAATATGTGAATAGAAGATTAAAATATTTGAAAATAGGGCATCCAGATCTCTGATCTGGATGCCCTATTTTCCAACTACTACCTTTTATTGAAATCTTATTATGTGATCGTTTAGTTAAGGCTCTTCTTGACTCAGGCGCTCAAATGTCCTTAGTTAGTGAAAGTTTAACCCACGAGCTAGGTATTTCATTGGATACTAATGTTTCTTGTCCTCGGGTTATTTCTGCAAACAATTCCCCTATTGATATTTTAGGAACTGATTTTCTCCCAGTTCAATTCAATGGTACTGCTTTTGTCCATGAGTTTTTGGTAGCCCGTTGCATGACGTCCTCAGTCATTTTGGGGATTGAATTTTGGAACAAATTCGGTTTAACTTCGGTTTTTAGTAAAGCTTTTGGGCTTTTTTAGTAAACATGTTTCTTCCTCCTAATAGTAATTTTTCCCCACAAGTATCTAGTGTATGTGACGCCCGTTACATTCATCCCCGTAACGTTTTGTTACTTGAACAAGAGATAACAAGAGATAAGTTTACAGAAGGTCATTCACGAGTTTCAAGTTATTTCTTCAGACAGAATTGGTCTTGGAAAAACGACCTGGCTTTCTCACAAGATTAATACCACAGGTCAGCCAATTAGGCAAAGGTTTCACCCTCTTTCGCCTGTTAAATTAAAAATACTAAATGAAGAGATTGATAAGATACTTGAAATGGGTGTTATTCGACCTTCTCGCTCGCCATGGGCAAGTCCTGTTGTTATGGTTACTAAAAAAGATGGTTCCGTCCGTTTTTGTGTTGATAGCAGAAAGTTGAATAGCGTTACAATTAGGGATTTGTATCCTCTCCCTCGTATTCACGATATTCTTGATAATCTTCGTGGCGCGAGATTTATAACTTCCCTTGATTTTAGGAGTGCTTTTTGGCAGATACCTCTTGCTGATAAAGAAAGTTGTGAGAAGACTGCTTTTAATTGTTAGGATGCCATTTGGTCTTACAAATGCGGCATCTGAGATGCAGCGTCTTACCGACATGATTGTCAATTTTGAATTCACTTCGACTAGCGACGACTGTGTTTTCGGATATGTCGACGATTTGATTTTAGTTTCGAAAGATTTTCACAGTCATCTCGCTCTTCTTTGAAGGTTTTGAACAGACCCTCTCGCGTACCGAACGTTTGTTACGTCACAAGTCCTTGACGCCCCGCGGGCGGCCGCTCATTCTAAGATGACCCCGCTCACAAAAAACGTTATTACAGCGTTTCTGTAGCTTGTATCAACACACTTGAAGTGGCATTGGGTTCTTGAATAATGTCGTCATGAAATACAACGTAATCAATACTCTTATTAGTACTCGAGAAATAAATATATCCTATTGAAATGAGAGAACTTGCTGAATGTAGTTATGTTGTTGTATTATGTTGATTTCTGACAAAACTATTGGATCAATTTACACCAAACTTTGGGAACTAGCTTATGAAAAGACAAGTAATCTAATTACAATAATATTTTAGGAGTTCTATAGCGGATTACAGCAATATTCAATCTCAAACTTCATAGCGCGCGGCGCCGTTTTCATGAATTTGCGTAATTCAATGCGCTATTTTGTAAACGATCATCAGAGTTATTTCAAACAGATTCATATGAGAAAAGCTTGTAGAATACTACCTATAGATTCACCAACACATTGTTACCTATAAATCGTCAAAATATGCTTACTATATTGTAATATATCAAAATAACCAAGACGAGGGAACAAATCGGGTAACTTTCTTTGTAGGTTATTTTCACCTCGTATTTTAGGTTTTAGAATTTGAATATTAGTTGAAAATGAACAAGAACAAAGTAGTTTATCGATTTCTAACCATACTTACCTTATCTTTCATGGAAAAAATAAAAAATATCAACCTCTCAAGTGGTCATAAAAAGGTATGGAGTTCTGACATTCCGTAGGGTGGGGACCACACCACTACAATATCGATAAGTTTGACTGAGTCGGGTAAGGAAAATAAAAATCAATTTAGTCTGACATACTTTACTTATTGTGCTTTACTTTATGTTTCCATTTGTATAATTGTATAATTATAATATAGTATAATTGTATAATTGTACTTTACTTGATTTACACAGGTATTTGACATATTTTTTTTTACTTATTGTGCATTTGTATAATAATTGTACTTTACTTGATTTACACAGGTATGATAATAATGTATAAATACAGCAAACATATATTCAAGATTCATAGCATTTTATTAGCTACTGATAGTTTTTTTTATTTTACTTTTTGTCTGTTGTGTGAGAGTCCCAAATAAACATTTTTCTTTCTTTCTTTCTTTCTTTCTTTCATTCATTTATTTCAAATAAACCATTTACAGGTACTTTTGAGTTGTCAAGGTCAGTCAGTCCCAGGCTTGTGAATTCTTGACGATTTTCCATCCAAAAAAATTAAATGTGCGTCTGTTTGGGATGACTATTTATCGTTATTTACAAAAAAAAAATGGGGTCAGACATTCAAAAACATGAAGCTATTTGCACGTTACAAAGCATAGATTTGTATGGAGAAGAATCTGCAAGAAAATCTTTTGAATCCTTTTATGTATTACAAAATTCTTGGTTACATTATCCTTGTTGCTTCTATACAGGGCGTATTTGACATCGTAACGCAAACTTCGGGAAAAGGCTACACCTCATGCCACTAACCAAATTGTGGAAGTCATTAATCTCGCTAATGAACGGTTACAGAAATTGACATTTTCGAGCGCGCAATGTATTGTGAACAACGCGATCTAAACGCGTGAGAGCGTTGCACGCAATACATACCTCACGTCTTGCACACACACAGCGGTACACAGGTCTGGGACGCCGCGGCCGGCGACGCGCATGTACTAACGCGCCTAATAGGTACCAGATAAAATTATTTAATCACTAGAAATAACTACGGTGCCTACCTGCTGATGGTAGGAACATGTTTATGCAGAATTTAAGAGAAAAAAAGCTGACCTTGGTCGGAGCTTGCTTTCTATCCGCGAATTGTGTTCGAATTTTTATTGCATCTAGGTAGGTTCCTACCGTCTAGCTAGATGGATGGCAACAAGCAAGGTCACCTTGAATAGAACACTGCATTACATCCTTCTGGAACATGCTTAAGATCTTGTTTTTGAAAAGCTTAAGAGAAAAGGAGCCATAAGCTTAGTCTTATAATTAAAATCACGATTCCGATAAGGATTAATTACAAAAAATAAGCTTGTAAGTACATCGAAATCCGAGTACGCAGGTAGCTAATGAACTACGAACTACCTAACTCTCTTTGAATGTACCTACCTCAATACCTACGAATATCAAACCCTCCGCCGACGGCAATACTTTCACATAAAATAATTTTAGTCACTCAAAAATACCTACCTACTATCATGTTTATGCAGAAGTCAAGGAGCCACAAGCTTACGTCTCTTAAATTCACGAACACAATTCCGATAAGGATTGACAACAAAGCCGGCGATGTGCGAGTCAGACTCTCACACAAAGGGTTCCGTACCATAACCATACACAAAAAACACGTTTCTTGTATGCGAGCTCTCTGTAAATTTTATTTTATTATTTGTTGTTATAGCAGAAATAGGGATACCATGCCTGAGATACAGCCCACTGACAGACAGACGGACAGTCGGCTGGACAGCAAAGGCTTAGTAATAGGGTTCCATTGGTTACTCTTCGGGTACGGAATCCAAAAAAGAAGCTTGCAAGTACCTACTTTGAGAACTGATTATGTAAGTATTAACTAGTAACTACCTAACTCACCTTAAGCTCGCTCACCCCTAACCAGATAGGGTTCGAAGTGGCCGCCGCCAGCATGCTCGCAGAGTTTCAGCGTGGTCACGGGGCAGAAACGTTGGGTCCTGGGCACACTCCTCACGCAAAAGAGGCAAACAAATTCACGATGCGATTCCTCATCTCGGCTGCGGAACACTGCGCACTCGGACACAAACACCTTGTCTTTTGTCTTTGACGTACCTAACCCCAAAGAAAAAACCTAATGGGGTCAAGTCTGGTGAGCGAGCTGGCCATGGCTCCCAGCCGAATCTCCCAATCCACCGATTCCCTAATGATTCTGTAAGGCAGCGTCTCACGTGAGGGGGAGCACCATGACGAGCTCCTCACAGTTCCCACGTACATGTTACCGTATTCTTGGGCACTGAAGTTCTCTTTAAGTCCAGATGACATTTTTCAATGAAACACAAAGACACACAAAAACACGCAAGTTCACAGAAAGAAACCAAAACTTGTCTTCTCTAACGTTTCGAAAAATGATTTTTGCAAAAAAAAGCACTCGTTCGCGATCAGCGTCAACAAGGAACTGACAAAAATCCATCAAAAGACACACAAAAACACGCAAGTTCACAGAAAGAAACCAAAACTTGTCTTCTCTAACGTTTCGAAAAATGATTTTTGCAAAAAAAAGCACTCGTTCGCGATCAGCGTCAACAAGGAACTGACAAAAATCCATCACTAAAAATGTTCTTTCGATCTATCCTTTGAGGTCGCCGACAGATGCCTACATTGGACCTACAGTGCCAGGGCCGCGCTTGCGATGATAATAGTATGAAAATTCCTTTTTTTGCTTTTAATTTATTAATGTTTTTTTATCGAATAATTTTGGTATTGTAAAACTGAACTTTTTTTTTAAACCAAACAGAAACAAATTAGGGTCATCAATCGTCATGATTAAGTTTCAACACCCGTGTTGATAGAATTTTGCCGTATTTAAAATTCTATCACATTAATTGTTTCAAAGCGATAAATGGGTATAGCAAGATCCAATTGTAATAAGCATCACATTACTTATTGTAAATTTTATTTATTTAACAATTTATGTACAAACATTGTATCAGAACATAAGAAGGAAACAGAAAACAAAGCATTATTATGGATTGTGAAACGCGCTACTATTAATAGTAAGAAAAAAAAAGATTATTTTCTCGGTCGAGTATCATCATGACTCCACGCTCCAATAAACGCTTATTAAAAAGCGTTTTACCGGTTACACCCAAATACGGCCCTGGTTTCGTCGGCGTTTGTCAAAGGTCAAAGAGCGCGCACTACGCGTTGCCGCCGCAATAAGAAAATGGGTTTTATCGACACCAAACGAAGTAACCGATTTTCAACCTTAGCCTATTACGTTAATGTTGGAAATCGGCTACTTCGTTTTGCTATGATACGTTTCATTTTCTTTGGAATGCAGTCTTAGGCGGCATGCTTTTAACAAATCATACACGCGTGACACACATGCATACTTGTTAGTGTGTGGGCAGCTACTATGCATTGCGTTGACCTTTCGTTTGTACTTTAGCACAGCTGAGCTGATACCTATTTGTGGTTTTATTTACATTGCTCTTTTTAGTGAAACTAGTTAATTAATTATTTTTTTATTAAAAATCTCATTGCGTTAGGTCAGAATAACGATTATGAGTAGTCTAAAGTAAAAAAAACTCTTGAAAAAACTGGAAAAATGAGAAAAAAGCCGATGAAAATTTCCAACTCTGGGGTGTCCAGAATCATGCCCTGGACCCATGGAAATCGTTTGTGCGTCGATGTCAGATACACCGTGTATGTAAATACAAAATAAAAGTAAGCCAAAAGTACAAAGTAAAAAAGTAAGCCGACCTGAGCCCCAGTGCACGTGCACCCAATCCATACATACTCGGCGTTTAGACAATAAGGATGGTATGACCGAGAAAAGGAGTGTCTCTACAGTTTGTCGGTCTGTCTGTTAGTTTGACTTTGCGGAAATAACAAAAGGTATACTCTTATGTCAGTCTGTATGTCACAAACCATTAAAAGGCAGTAATGAATGTCAAATTTACATTTTAAAAATAATAACATAAAGACTCTAGTTGTCCATTCGCAATGGAGAAGAACGGACAAGGAACAAAAAACAAAAAAAAGTCTGTCAAGTGAAGTCTATCAAGCTGGAAATAAAAAATACTCAAAATGGAGAAGCTAGGAATTGCTGTGGTACAGCTTGAAACAGGGCTCTAAGCAAAGAGGGACATCACAAGCACTGCATACGTACGACGACCGTCGTTCCGAGCGCCGTTCGGCGCACCGAACGCACCGACGTCGAACGCGGCGGCCACTCTGGATGACGCCGGTAATCAGTTTGGGTCAGTGTTGTTCATTGACAACTTGTGATTGTGGTTGGCCCAAACCACTCGGTCCAGCACTAGGTGGTGGACCGAGTGGTTTGGGCTTTTGGCATGTGCTTGTGATGATGTTGGAGTAGCTGATCAACTAACTCCAAACGAAAAACTAGGTGTTGTTTGGGTGAAGCAGTTGAAGCCTCTAGAAGAATACGTGCATTTAAGATAGAGCAATTGAGAAGGCGTTTGAAGACCTTCATAGTCCATTTAGAGCATCGTTTTTCTTTCCAGCAGGTATGGTTCCAGCATTTGATCTTTACGATCAACGCCTCCCATACCCTTATTGTAGTCCAAAATTACTTGAGGTTTGAACTCAGCCTCGCGATATGGTTTCGGCTCCATCCGGCCTTGTTGAATGCCATGGTAGGTAGAGATGGTGCTGATCTTCCGTTTCTGGTCCTGGTATGCCATGACAACAATATCGCCGGAATGACGGGCTGTAAACTGGCCTTGCTTCATTTTGCACAACGGTATAAGTGGAGGAACATTGCGCCGGTTGGCACGCAATGTCCCTACACAATCCGTTTTGCGTGACTTGAGATATCTGGCCAGTAAGGGGCTATTAAACCAATTGTCCATAAAAAGAGTATACCCTTTGTCAAGGAGGGGCTGGATGAGTTTTAGGACGGTGGCAGTGTTTTTCAGCAATGTGGACGGGAAAGAGGGACTGTAGGTAGTGTGTTTGCCGAGATATATAAAAAAAGACCAAAGGTAGCCAGTCGAAGACTCGCACAGTTCAAAGGTCTTCACCCCGAACTTGGCCGCCTTGGTCTTAATATACTGGCGGAAGGCTAGGTTTCCTTTCCACAAAGTCAGGGATTCGTCAATACAATCATTTTGGGATGGGACATAGGCTTCCATGAAGCGAGAATTTAAATGTTCTAAAATGGGGCCAAATGCAAACAAGCGGTCGGAGTTGTCAGTCGGTCTGTTATTGTTGTTACTGAAGTGGAGAGCGCGGCAAAGATTTTCATATCGTTTACGGGAGAACATCTTCCTAAAGATGTTTTCTGGAGGAGTGGGTTGGTGGTAAAGCAAGATTTCGTGGAGGGCATCCGGATGATTCCGAGCATCATCCAGAAGGAAAATAGGACCAAAATTTCGTGAACGTTCGTGTCATACCAAGTCCGGCCGAAGCTGACGGATGATACAGCGAGGCCCTGGGCATACCGGTTTGTCTCCGCCACAATATGTGACAAGACACCGTCATCCCAGAACTGTCTAAACGCCCCATACGCGTTTTCTGATGCGACAGCCGGCCCTGTCTGCTGAGGCAGAAATTGTTCCCGCTCGCCTGAATAGTTATCCATTGGTAACCATTCAAAGCGAGGCCTTGCTCCCCCAGCAAACAAGGTCTCATCCTCGCCGTCATCTGCATCGAACCATTCCTCACGTGCTTCACTATCTGCCGTCATTTGCCTCCTTGCTCTCGCTGTCGCCCGCTCTCTCGTCGCTTCCCTGGCATTCACCACTTGCATCACTTTTGCTCTCAAATCGTCATCCACGTCATCGTCATTTATATTGACCTCGATCAACCTATCACCTTTTTTCCACTGGGGCTCACCTGCTGCGCTGCTCCTCGCGCCGCGTGCTCCGCGTCCTCCGCGTCCTCTTTGAGTGCGCCCACCCCTTCCTCGCCGGCGCGGGCCTCCCCGTCCTCGCCCACGCTGCACTCGCTCTTCGGCCTCCACCTCTGGCGAGGTGCTCATCCGCCAAGCCATGTGCTCGTCCGCCAGATGGAACTGTTCCGCTTCCGCTGTGACGACTACACGCCTAAGAAAAATAAACAGTAATATTATAAATCTACATACATCAAAACCACCAAGAATAGGTAAGTTTTATACTTACTGTTCCTCTGGCGAGAGCTGGACGAGCAGTGGGCTTGACCTATCAAATAAAACGTTTTCGTTATTACAGATGTTATTACTCAAAACACTATTATTTTGTTGAAAATATGTTTTATTACTTACGGCTGCATCACTCGCGGCGGGCTCGTGGCGGTGGAGTGCAGCGTAGAAGTTGACGGGTGCGGCGGACTTGAGCTATAAAAAAAAAGTTTTTGTTTTTATAAATACGAAACCACCATTACTCAAAAACATATATTGAAAACATATACTCACAAAAAGGCAGGCGACGCACGCGAAGGAGTTGGAGACGTTGGAGGCATACCCAGGGGGATTTCTTCTCCCTCCTGGGTATACAACCCGAGGATGGTCACTGGCTGACCACCAAACTGAGAAAAAAAAAAATAACTATATAACCATATTGTAACATTCCAGAGTCACGATTCCAGACGATCACCTTTCCTAATAAAAAATGTGCAGACAAAAACACTAACCACACAAAATCATAACATCAGATTGTAACATTCCAGAGACACGATTCCAGACCATCACCTTTCCAAAAAATGTGCAGACAAAAACACTTAGCAATCCCACACCAAATTGAACCACATATAGTTACTACTTATCTTTATCCATGAATAAAATGACATCCATTCAGGTTGCTAGAAGAACACAAAAATAATATTATTATAACTGAGAAAATATTTACTAATCATCTAGTATGCCAATAGAAACTATGTCCTTTTCAAGTTTTAGGCTAGCATTGTGTGAAGCTGATCACAAGGTGAGTAATTTATTCATGAAAGAGAAAAATAAGAATTTACCTCACAATCCGGCTCCAGATATTCTGGATCCAGATACTCTGCATCCAGATATTCCGGATCGTGGTTGGGGTCCGCCTCCTCATCCTCGGATTCCGGTTCCGACTCCTCCGGTTCGGGTTCCGAATCTTCGATGAACATTTCGTCTCCGTCTCCCTCTTCAGGGTCGGAGTCGCTCTCCCGGAGGAGCTCATCGAAGTCCTCCGGGGCGTCCTCCTGACCCACAATCCAGCTGGTTCGTTTAGATGACATCTCGAAAAAAAAAAAAAAAATAATTCATAATTCATACTACACTACACAAATAAGCTTTATAAAATACAAAGAACAACTAAGTTTTAAATTTTATCCATTCAAACAATTTACAAAAACAATCGATGTTATCGATAACTTTTATCGACATGACCCCACGCCCTACCGAACCTAATTTTAGCTTGTGACGTTTGACAGTTCAAAATTCAAATATGATTTCGTTACCTACACATGCAATTTGCTTCATAATATGAATAAGTTATTGAAATATGCCTAGAATACGTGATATTATGAATTATCAATAGATTTTATGTTACTTCTACCTTTGCAAAGGTGAAATTCTATGAAAAATTGCCAAAAATCACACCATAAAAATGGCGACCTCGACGAACTCGGAACAATGAGAATTTTGTTTGCTCAACAGAACACGTTTTGTGATGTTATTTTATGCAAAAAACTAACTAAATAGTTGCAAGAAACACTTATGAACAAATATTCATCCACTTACCGTTGGATTTCTCACTAAAACACACACAAAACTATTAAAATATCACGCGCGACGTGAGCGTTCCGGGAGCACGTTTCGTGTGACGTCGCACTCGTTTTTTTGGAATGTTGCCTATTACATTTTTAGTTACGGTTTGTGTCTATGGTTGGCAAATTTATTCTGCCATCAAAAGCATTCGTTCACAAACGATTTTAGAGCTTAGTTTACACAATAATAAGGTTTAAATCAGTCCGGGGTTTGCTGGGTCCAATTGGACCCAGCGGGGCTTGACAGCGATTCTTATTTACTGGGTGAAATTTCACCCAGCGGTCCGCTAGAGAAGCTGGTTTATCCATTAATTTAAAAAAATGTGAATTTTGTAAAAGTGAACTAAAATATTTGGGTTACATAGTAAATGAAAAGGGTTTACAAACTGACCCAGGTAAGCTAGACGCTATTAGAGATTTTCCAACTCCTACCACAGCTAAATCTCTACGCGGTTTTATCGGAATTTTTCATATTATAGGCGTTTTGTTGATGGTTTTTCTTCGATTATTGCACCTCTCACCGCTCTTATTGGTAAGAAAAAAGGTCGAGATCCTATAAATTGGGATGAAGCAGTTGATGAAGCTTTTATGAAGTTGAAACAGGCATTAATAAATACTACTGTTATGACTTGTCCTGATTTTTCCAAACCATTCGTTTTACAATGCGACGCATCAGCTGTTGGTCTTGGTTCTGTTCTTTCACAGATTATTGATAACGTCGAACATCCTATTGCTTATTATTCCCGTTTATTTTCCAAAGCTGAATGTAATTATAGTACTACTGAACGCGAACTCTTATCTGTTTTAGATTCTATAAAACATTTTCGCTGTTACCTTGATGGAATGAAGTTTTCTGTCATTACCGATCATATGGCTTTGAAGTGGCTTCTTACCCTAGACAACCCCTCTGGTCGTTTAGCTCGCTGAGCAACGGTCATTTCACAATATACCTTTGACATTGTCCATCGCAAGGGGACACAACACGTCGTTCCGGATGCCTTATCTAGAATTTATGCTAGCCCGGTCACTTTTGATCAAGGACCTGAGCAAACTTCCGATAGATGGTATAAAAAGGTTTATATAGGCGCTTGTGATACACCTCAAATGTTTCCTGCTTACGTTATTCAGAATAGTGTTCTTTTAAGATGTATGCCTATCACTTCTTCTTTGGCTTCAGATCCTTAACGTGTTGTATTACCAGCTGAAAAGGTACCATCCGCGATTTGGGAAGTACATAACGATTTTCCTTCAGTACATCCAGGTGTCACTAAGTCATATCTCAAGATAAGAGAGAATTTTTATTGGCCGAATATGTTCTGGGATGTTACTGAGACTTTGAAGCAATGCGAAATTTGCAAGGCTTACAAAATCGCTAATACCCAACCTCGAGGTCAAATGCTGTATCCCAAAGTTGTTACTTTACCTCTACAATTGATTTCTGTCGATTTAATCGGACCTTTGCCGATGGCATATTATGGTTATAAATATATTTTGTCTATGGTCGACGTATTTTCTAAGTATGTTTGGCTTGTACCTCTTAAGAAGAAAAAAAATACAAGGACACAATATACAAAATATTCAAGGTCTTTCTGGCAAGGAACTCGAGTTAAGTTTATTTTTAGAGAAAGAAGATTGGCGACTTGGGTACCTCATAAAATCGAAATGTTCCAAAATCTTCTTATATGCAAATTATAGGTCTTATATCCGTAGTTATTTTCCAAGCTAAAATGGTTAATTAGTTGTTGGTAGTAATTAGAAAAACATGATTTTAGTGTGCTACCCCGTTACGAAAACAAAACGCATTAATCCACAACAAAACGCATAAAATAGAGTCAAACTTATTTCGATTCAAATTGTTAATTAATATTTGGCAACCCAGCTGCCACTTTATGTCAAATACAAAAAATATGTAGGCAATACGTCATATTTCTGTGTTGTATGTAGGTGTCCTATATAATTCGTCGTTTGGGATATTTGTAGTGTTCAAATGCGTCTATAAATGAAGTGTGAATCATGTGAATTTTCAGCCACCATGTTGCTATAACATTACAATTATTTCAGTTGATTATACTTTTGTGCAGGACGGAACTGGTGATAGGACTCTTATTTAACATTGTTTGTACTTCAAATCTGTGAATGTCGATCCCGTTGTGTGCACAGATAAAGAGAGATTTCAAAATCTTCAGACAAGAATATTCAATCGAGCGAATCCTCATCTTATGAAAGATTTAAAAACTGCTTGTGCTGTATTAAATGCATTTGGAACTCGTTTTTCTGACCCAGGAAATGCTCAAATAATGTAAAATATAATAAATAAACGATTATTTTTAGAGAACGAATTAGCGATTATAGCCATGGAGCGCCTGAATTGTCGCAGTATTATGTTTCCGAATATAGATGCCTCAAATATATAATTCCCACGGCTCTCCTTGGAAGAATTGGTGTTGTTTGCGTGTGGCACATGCCAGATCCGTCAAGCTAGATCATACTTTGGAGAACATTTCCGCTTTCAAGGAATGTACACACTCGAAATAGATCGCGACCAGCTGAATTTGACCAGTTTAGGAGGAGAAAATCCATTTTTGTTAAGAGCAAAAATAAAATCCCGTCATGTGCGGCGGATCACATTTTTTGTTTTCATAGCCGTTGAAAGGGAACAGCAAGGTCAGAGCTCCATCATCGGCGACTATTGTAACTGTATAGTATTTCGCTTACACTCGACACGAAGGAACAACCCCCGTGCGGTATTTCTTGACAATGTATTGTTAACATTAGAATAAAAAGTTTTATGAATACTATGGTTGCATTTTTTACCTATTCTATTTAATTATTCATATGTTGACTTTATTTTAATGGATTCTTAATATTAATAAAAACATGAAAACAACTAAACCTAACTATATACAAAAACAGGATATGCTTAGGCGTCGAAGAATTCCTCCGCATCGTCGTCATCCGGAAACGTGCCCAGAAGACTGACAGCATTGCCACGTTGAATGGCAATGCTAATTCTTTGAGCAAAGAACGAGCCAGCCCTCTGGTCACGCAAAGTGTCGATTAGTCGACGAGATATTTCCTTAAAAAGGAGACGCGCATTCGGACCCCATGACCCAAGCGTTTCGACCCCAAACGGCTCAAAACTGAAATTACCGATAAGGTTACAGTATTTGCGCCGCTTGAGGGCCTCAGCAGCCGCAGCGGCAGCGCCGGCACAGCCCACCGTACTTGGAACATGTGATGGCGCAAGGGTGTCGACACATGTTGCATCCCACACCAGAGGCCTACCCATCTTCCACGGCACCAACGTCATACCATCTGATCTCTTCCCATCGGCACGTAACAAGCCACTAGGTTCTAATACTGCCGGTAAGCCGGCGGTGACAAGAGCCCGACGAATAATATCGTTGATGCTAGCATGTCGCGCTATGCGGCCTGCGCTCTTGCAGCAGGAAAGGCCATGGTGTCCGAGGCTGTCGACAGCAACTCCGCAATGACACCGATGCGGAGCAACACATGGTGCGCCCAAGCGGAGACAGACCGCGATCCGAAACGATGCGTCATCCATCATAGTACCTATGGTGAATGACGGGAGTGCTTGAAGCCACAAACCCGACTCCCACTCTCCCACAGCCAACAGACGCGCGATTATTCATTATCTTTTGTCCTGTTGACGACCATCTTGTGGGTGGGTCATGGACCATCTTGGATACAGATTCAAATCCCGCTAAAGGAACGTTATTACTATTAGAAGTGACGTCATAGCAACTGGGTAGCCTAAAATCATTCAAAATCTTCTTACCTATATTTGCAGTTTCCTTATCTCAACTTAGAACACCTTGCTGTAACATCTACTATAGTAACTCAAAAATCTTTCTATAATTATTAAAGTACAATCTATACACTTTATCTGATTGAAATGTATGATTTATACGGGTTTTCCTTTAGTTACAAAGTATGTAGGTATCGAATTATTTTTGGTGTTCCATTTTGAGGTTATGTTTAAATCAATTAAATAACCCCAAGTCTAATGTATGGCTTACCATTACATATTCTGTTATACTCTATTGTAGCATTCAAATCCATATATTCATTCTATGAAACGCTAAGCCTTTATGTGGTACTGAAAATACATGGGTTTCTGCCAATCTCCTTTGATATTCACGTGTTATGTTTAACTGAGCATTGGTTGAAAGAACATGAAGTAGTTTTTATCAATGATGAATTCTTTACTGTACAAAGTGCGTTTGTAAGAAATAGTGCTATTCGCGGTGGATCGTTAGTCCTTGTTTCAAACAAATGGAAATGTAAACAACGTTTAGATTTAGTTCATCTTTCCATTGAGCGCACTATTGAGCTGTCTTGTGTTGAACTCGAGCGATACGTTATAGTTTGCGTTTATCGACCGCCCTCTGGTGATTTTGGTCTTTTCGAATCGGTAATGGAGGATTCACTTAATAAATTAAAATCGATTAATAAGAGCATAGTTTTGTGTGGAGATTTTAATGTTAATATTTTGGATGCTACTCCGTTAAGTGTCAGACTTCTGAATCTGTTTAGGTCTTATAACTTAGTTAACTTGTTTTATGAACCAACTAGGATCACGGCATCTTCATCAACTTGTCTTGATAATATCTTCAGTAATTGTGATGCCGAAAATAAATTAGTGTTAAGTGACTTAACGTCTGACCACTGTGGCCAATTAGTTAGCTTACCTATGCCTCTAAATAAAAAGCCGCATAAAATTGAATGCAGGCCTTATACAGCTAGTCGTTCCAATAAATTAAAAAATTATATAGCTCGTAAAATTACCCCGTCTTTGATAGAACATGAGGATCCAAATAAAATTTATGGAGCCCTTTTTGATGTTGTGCAAAAAGAATATCACACTACATTTAAGACAAAAACCATAAACGTAACGGGTACCTCTGCTTGTTTCAACCAATGGCCTACTGCAGGTATATATAAAAGTAGAGCGAGATTATACGAGTTATATGGTTTAAAAAAATACAGGTTTGATATCCCTTTTTTAGAGTACGTAAAAAAATATTCTAAATTGTATAAAAAGATTTGCGTTATTGCTAAATCCAAATTTTTAAGTGAGAAAATTAAAAATTCTAATAATAAAGTAAAAGCCACGTGGCAAATCATTAACAATGAAACAGGCAAATCGGTTAAACGAGACAATCAGTTAGAGATTGTAGGCAGTACTCAGGCATTTAATGAGTTTTTTTCCAATATTCCTATAACTACAACTCGCTCCTTGAATTCGTCACCGTCTAAAGCTGAAAGCCTTTTGCAAAGTAATGTGCCTAAGTGTAATCAATTATTTCGTTTTGAGCACGTAACGCCTCGTGATGTAGTTGACGTATTCAATACACTGAAATCTAAAAACACGGGTGATTTCTGGGGCATTTCCATTAAACTGCTGAGTAATATAATAGACATAGTAGCCCCCTATCTTGCTGTAACGTTTAATAAATGCGTTGATTTAGGAACTTTTCCTGATCTCATGAAGAGTAGTAAAGTTATACCTTTATTTAAATCAGGACATAAAAATGACATAGGCAACTTCCAGCCTATCTCCATCTTACCTGAATTTAGTAAAATATTTGAAAAGTTAATACTCAAGCAGTTGTTAGTTCATTTTAATTCAAATAGACTACTTCATAATGAACAGTATGGCTTTACAAAAGGTCGTTCGACAACAGATGCGGGTTTCGCTCTCCTGAAACATATATTTAACGCATGGGAGAACTCGCAAAACGCAATCGGAGTTTTCTGTGATCTCTCTAAAGCCTTTGATTGCGTACACCATGACACACTTTTACGTAAACTACGTCATTACGGTCTCCAAAGCGAAGCTCTTAACGTAATTGATTCATGTTTACATGATAGGTTCCAATGTGTTGATGTAAATGGTGTAAAATCTTCCGGGCTGCCAGTGCAATTAGGTATGCCTCAAGGCTCAATACTGGGTCCATTCTTGTTTCTGGTTTACATAAACGATCTACCATTTTTCTTAAAGGGTGTCTGCGACCTAGTATTATTTGCGAATGATACCTCTCTTATCTTCAAAGTAGATAGGAATAGACAAGATTTCGATAACGTAAACAACGCTCTTTCAATGGTTACGGATTGGTTTACGTCGAATAATTTAGTTCTAAATGCTAAAAAAACGAAATGTATAAAGTTTGCCTTGCCAAATGTTAGAAATTTAGGTCCCAATGTAATCTTAAGTGACGAGGTGCTTGAAACTGTGGACACGGCAGTATTTTTGGGCATAACTGTTGATTCCAAACTACAATGGGGCCCACATATATCAAGCCTGTCGGGAAGGCTCAGCTCTGCCGCATACGCCGTTAGGAAAGTTAGACAATTTACTGACGTTGATACAGCTAGGTTAGTCTATTTTAGTTATTTCCATAGTGTTATGTCCTACGGTATATTATTGTGGGGAAAAGCTGCTGATATACAAAATATATTTGTCTTACAAAAACGTGCTGTGCGAGCAATATATCAGCTAATCATACAAAAGCATTGACTCAACATGTGGGGTGTTTAAAACCTTCTCTAAATCAAAACTTACTCGTAGTGTGTTAGGGTCACTTTTGTGAATATTCATAGGAGTAATAAACCTGTTATAACTTTAATTTTTCTCAGTTTCATGTTCCTCCTTTTCTTAAGCTTTTGCTGGATCTGACATATCTGTGTGTTCGAATTTTAAGCATTTTAAACATTTATCTTTCTTGGGTACCTACATGGAACCCATAGATATAATAAATAGGAGATATGCCCGCTGGACGAAAATGTATAGGAATCTCGTGTCGCCACTACAACCCCACCAAACGCCAACTACTACACATGCACTTCAGTAAAAGCAATAGATACGCAATCGCGCACACACCCACAATTCTCAAAACAGAACGTACTTTACAAACAATTATAAACCTTATCCTTTCACACACCGTGTATTTACCATGCACCGTACAACTTACCCACACACAAACAGTCTGTGGACGCTATCTTTGTGCTGTGCGAAAACCAATTTATTTTACATATACACTAGTGATTGACTAAATCCGAAAGTTATCGAATCTCTCATTTATAATGGTACAAAAAAGTTTTTGCAGTCTTAAAAATAAAATAAACAAAAAACGGCATGTCTAGAAAATATTATAACAACAAATTATTATTAATCTAAAATTTAATTAACTCACTTTACGAAACTTTGTTACGTATTTCTCTATTACGCTGTTAATAATTAAGATAAGTAAATACAAGTTATTTTACATCGATCTTTTAACCGGGTTAAAACGGTTGACAAATTGAAAATAAACTTTTATAGCAAGATTTCGTTAGTCAATCGACATTTTTATCGATAGCTTACTAAGTGCTTGCTTGGTCACACTGTCAGCGCGGTGCGGGGGGAGGCGCGGGTGCGGGAACGCGCGCGGTTGTGCCTGTCCGCAGTCGACCGCGGCTTCGTTCAGAGTTCATCCAAACATACAAACTTTCACATTTATAATATTAGTAGGATGTGAAAGTTTGTATGTTCGGATGTTTGTCCGTCAATCACGCAAAAACGGCTGAAGGTATTTGGATGAAATTTGGCACATATGTAGGTCACATCTTGGAATAACACATAGGCTACTTTTTATCCCACTAACAAACATGAATTAATGGAGACAGAGGAAGAAGTGCAAGTCCAAAGTTTCTGCTACCTTAGTACTTCAGATTCAAAAGTACCAGGAGAACAGAAACATGTCGAAATTTTTTACCGAGCTAGAATTTTGTTACGAGTGCTAAGAGAAGATTTTTTCTTTGTAATGGGTCGATTACACCTAACGAGTACAGTGGTGAGTCAGTAAATAAGCTCTCGGCCGAGAGAGTTGCCGAACCGAGTGGGTGTTTACACGTATTTACACCAGTGGCGAGTCAGTTCAGTTTTGATCACGACGTCTACAATGGATCGAAAAAAAAAGAATTTAAACGGGTTTTAAATCGGCTGTTACCAGATATTATTAACGAATTGTGGGATTTATTAGAAGAGGAAGATCAACGAATTTGGACCAGAAAATGGATTTTAAGGCGAAATGCCCTTGGAGCAACAAATAGCCTGTTTAATGAATTGCAGTTAGAAGATCCCAAAGAATTCAAGGCACTTTTGAGAATGACTGTAGAACGCTTTGAGACATTGCTGGAGAACATAACTCCATATATACAAAGACAAGATACTATTTTGAGAGAAGCAATACCAGCAAAGGTTAAACTGCAAGTAACATTAAGTTATTTAGCAGCTGGGATAAGCTATCGATATTTGCAAGTATTTTATAGAGTGTCACGAGCTGCCATATCATTATTTATACCAGAAGTACTGGACGCCATCATAAAATATTTAGAATCGTATGCGAAGGTAAGTGTTTTAGTCATATTTAGATATATTGCCAATAGATTAGAATTAAGGGCAAGAATCAGATTTGATTTAGTTTATGCTTTTACTTATGTAATGATGATGAGCTTTGAATTCAGTGTTAAAAGGTTTCTAATTTAAATTACTAAACAAAACATAACAAATGGACTTAAATAATAAAACTAAACTTTGTTTCAATCAACGTTCATATATTTATGTTTAAACAATTTGCATAATGACAATCACCAAGTTTAATTATTAATTAAGTCTTTTATCTTCTCTTCATAAGTAGGTTACATTAAATGCAGTAAATATTTGAAGGCTGCGCCTTGTTTACAATGAAACAGCTTGTTTCATTAATCATACTAAAAAAAATCTTAACAGCAAACAGCAATTAACATATCATACAACTTTGGTAAAGTTCTGAATAACAACCTTTCTATATATCTATTTATTATATTTTAATGTAAATACTATTATTTATTTGTTGAATATTTTTTATAAAAAAATAAGTAAAAAGGCACATTAAATCACAGCTTCAGCAATATGTAACTTAAGATAACACTTAGAAATAAAAATGATATCCTAGACAGTCTTGATCTATTCAAATAGCAAGTAGTTTTATGAGATCAGAATATATAATATGCCCAAAACCTTAATTATGTACCTCTGCAAAAGTATAATGTACTACGTAAACGTAATAACTAGTAAAAATATTATTAAAACTAAAATAGAATATTCCTCCAAAAATATGACACATTTTTATTATTATTATCACATTTCGTTTAATTAGAGATCGAAACTACTACAAATAATAAAAAACACAGCACTAAATCCCAATTACTGATAATCACCCAAGTAATCAAAATACACAAGTACTTCAACTATTGAGACATATTACTACTAACAGAAGCGGCCTGCATAGCTGAGAAAATGAGATCATTCGTGGCAATATTTTGTGTTGATGCTTCTGTGTCTTGGACAATATAAGAATAAGCAGCATTACTATCCCCAGTACCAACTTGATATGTGTCGGCCTCGGCCATCAGTCTATCATCGTTACTTGAATAAGTAGATGCCGGAGTCGCAACTGACTCGTAACTGTAGGTAGAGATTGATGAAGCTGTTCTTGTTCTCTCCCTATAATCTGTTATCCCAAGTTCGGTTAAAATGCATTGAATTTTCTGTTGTGCCCTTAGCGCATTTTCCACTGACATTTTTTTTAATTGCATTGCAACACTTTTACCAAATACATCGAATGGCGTTTCTTCTTCTTCTGCGTTTACTTTGTCGTGCATCGTCTTTAAATCATTAATGGCTTTTACAATTTCTCTAGACCTCTTTTTTGGCCGTGAGGGAGTAGCAGAAGTGCCAGTCGATGAATTATTTGTAGCATTGGCATCAGTCACTGTAGATTGTGAAGAATTTTGAATGACAGTAGATGAATTTATTGTAGCATTGGCATCAGTCACTGTAGATTGTGAACAATTTTGAAGTTGAGACACCGATTGAATCTGTAATTAACAAAATTAAATTGTTTCAGATACCAGATCATAATGAATGGCAAGATATTGAAGATGGTTTCAGAACTAGGTGGAATTTTCCTTGATGTCATGGCGCAATCGATGGGAAACATGTTTTGATTGATGCACCTCCAAATTCTGGAAGCGATTTTTTTTAATTACAAGGGCTCTAATAGTGTTGTCTTACTGGCTGTAGTTGACCATGATTATTGTTTTCGCTATTTAAATATAGGAGCAAACGGCAGAAACTCAGATACAGGAATTTTCAGACAAAGTTCACTACGCCATAGTCTCGAAAATAATTTATTACCAAAGGGAGGTTTTTTAGTGGGTGGTGATGCTTTCGCATTAAAAACGTTTTACTTAAACCGTACAGTGGCACCAATCTTACAACGACGCAAAAAAATTTTAACTACCGATTATCCAGAGCGCGCAGAATCATTGAAAACGGATTCGGCATTCTGGCAAGCAGATTTCAAATTTTTCAAAGGCATATACCAACCGATGTCGAGACAACTGATAAAATCATACGAGCCTCATGCGCTCTTCATAATTGGCTACGAAAGGCAAGTTCAAGTACATACTTTCGTCGAGGTTGTGTTGATGAAGAAGACATTGATTCAGGCACTATAATTGAGGGGTCTTGGAGGCGAGAACTCATTAACGCCTTGCCAACCATTACCGACCACAACACAAACTATGCAGGGAGGGTAGCGAGAGATTTACGTGACAAATATGCAGAATACTTCTCCGGCCCAGGAGCCGTTCCATGGCAAAATAGAATGATTAACTAAATAAACAACTACCTATGTAATAGATATGTAATTATGTTTCAGTTATTAAAAAGTAAATAAAAATAGATACTCACATTCTCGTATGTCTTTCTTTTTAAATCATTTATGAATACCTCCTCCATTTCCTTGAGCCATTTTATATTTGAGACATAAACATTGTTTAATCCAGCTCCCGATTTTTTTGAGTCTTCAATTTTTTTCATTTCTTGGCTGTAAGTTGATCTTAAATTTTTGATTTTGTTCTTTACTTCTGTGACTCCAAAGTCGTTGATGTTCATCTCATTTACTATTGAAATTAGTGCTGCATTTTCTGCTTTTGTAATCGGGTGATGAAAAATTCCATAAACATTCATGTATTTTGTAACACTGTATAAATTTTAATGTCGTTTCCAAGCTCCATTTGTTATTAGCGGCCATTTTAATTGAGATTTTGATAAATTGTTTGAAAAAATACACAAACACGCACACTGCTTGATGACGAATAACGAACGAGTGGCGAGTGGCCGAGTGACAAGCGAGTGCGTGTTTATACGTACCGAGCGGGATAGCGAGTCGCTGCGGGGGCAGAAGAATGAAGCGGGGTGGTGGGTACTCGGCTTAGTAAACAAATTGGGATTCTAGTGACCCTCTCGCCTCTCTTCTCGACCGAGTACTCGGCCGAGCGAGCACTCGTTAAAGTGTTTATACCAACCGAGCACTCGGCCGAGGACACTGACTCGCCGCTGTACTCGTTAGGTGTAATCGACCCATAAGTGTTCACTTCGACATGTTTACAGAATCGCAGTTCAGGATAGCAGCCGATTTATTTATGGGCCTGAATTGTGTGCGGTTAAGTTTAATAAACAAAAAGAGAACAGAAACATGACGAAGTTAATATTATTTTATGAAAAAATTAATTAATTAATTTTTTCATAAAATAACAAAAAATTAAATTATTTTTGGACTAAAATAATGAACTCTAAAGATTAACAAGGAGAGAAGAAAAATGTCAAATTTTTTTGGGGCTGGAATCATGAGTGCTAATAATTGATTCACAAGTACCAGGAGACCAGGAACATGCCGAAGTTTTTCAGAGCTGGAAATTGAGAACGCTATAGATTCACAAGTACCAGGAGAGCAAAAAAACATGTCGAGGCATTCTGGGACCGTAATTACGAGCGCTACAGATTCAAAAGTACCAGGAGAGTAGGAATATCTCGAAGTTATTTGGGACTAGAATTATGAGCGCTTTAGATTTTCAAGTACCAGGAGACCAGAAACATGCCGAAGTTTTTTCAGAGCTGGAAACTGTTATCAAGTACCCGGAGAGCAAAAACATGTCGAGGTATTTTCGGGTTCAGAGTCATGAGCGCTAAAGAATAAAAATTACCAGGAGATCAGAAACATGTAAAAGTATTTCTGGGGCATATTGCTGCGCAGGCCGTTAGCTTGCAAAAGTACCAGAGGAACAGAAACATTTCGAAGTATTGCCGGCGCTAGAATTTTAAACGGTTACGATTCAATAGTACCAGAAGGACAGAAACATATCGAAGTATTTTCGGGGCTGAAATTGTGAGTGGTTAGAAGAGTATTTTTTTTTACCAAGACAACAGAAACAACACAGTTTTTTTTGGAGCTGAAATTGTTGCAAACAATTGCAAGCGGGTTTGGATTAAAAAGTACCAAGGAACCAGAAATATATCGAAGTATTTCTGACGCTGTTATTATGCGCAATTAAGATTCAAAAGTACCAGGAGAGCAGAAACATCTCGAAGTTTTTTTGTTGTTGGAATTCTGAGCGCTATAGACAACAAACCGAAGTTTTTTCAAGGCTGGAAACTGAGAACACTATAAATATATTCACAAGTACTGGGAAAGCAGAAACATGTCAAGGTATTTTCGGTACCGGAATTGTGAGCGCTAAAGATTCACAGGTACCAGGAGAACAGAAACATGTCGTGGTTATCCGGGGCTGGAATTACGAGCGCTAGAGATTCACAAGTACCAGAAGAGCAGAAACATTTCGAAGTATTTTCGGGGCTGGAAATTGTAAACGCTCTCTCTAGATTTTCGGAATTGTGTAGGATTAAGTTTAAAAAACACCAAGAGAGCAGAAACATGTCGAAGTATTTTCGGGGCTGGAAGTTGAATAAACAACTAGCTAGTTTTCCCTAGTTAGTTACTCTTTAAAAATAACAATGGCACTATGTAACGAGAATCTTAATGTTTTAATTTTAATGTTTTTAATGTTTTAATTTAATTAAAATTCTTCTAAAAAAAACACCAAAACTATTATTAAAGAAAACACAAAAAGTATTATAAAAATAACACCAAAACTATCATAATATAATTATTCTTTGGAATTTCTAGGATTTTGAGACAGCCGAACTTTCTTGACTATAGAGTATTCCAAAACATCACGATCTACTTGTTTAGCGAGTTTAAATTTCAGTGGCTTTTTGTAAGTTTTGTAGAAGTTTATATCATAACTAGTATCGCTTCCAGAAAGTATATTTTCTATGTAACCTACATAGACCTCCCACCTTTTCCTGTTAAGTGTCGAATCAAGACATTGTCATTTATTTTATAATTCTCTTTCTCTTCTATATTTTTTTTCACATCCCATTTGTCATTACCTTCTTTTGCCATTGTATTATTGTTCTTTTGATGCGATCTCTCACCAACTTCCTTTGCCGCCTGATATCTGTCATCTGAACTATCACAAACTTTCCACGACATCGTTTCTCTCATCCGATATTCCACTGACTTCATGTATGACCTTGTTCCCCTCAGTAACTGCTTGGTCATTAAATGCATCCCATTCACCGTTAAATTCCCCTGCTACCATATTAGTTTCATCTGATTCCTCGGAATTCACTGTCTCCTTGCTTTGCTTGTCCAAATTCTCACCAACTTTCTTCACCACATTGCTTTTCTAGTCTATGCTAAAGATTTCATCCTCTTGTTCATTACAGGGTTCATAATTTTGTAAAAATTCGTTGGTGTATAAATCTCTTGTTATATCGTATTCTTCATCGGCCAAATCATATTCATATTCATATTCTTTATTTGCATTCCATAATGTAATGTGTGAAGTACTTAAGGTGATATCAGACGGTTCACTCGAGTGAACATTCATACGAATGAATGCTTCATTTTTCTTTCATTCCATGTTCACACGACTTACTACGAATGACAAAGAAAAGAACGTTCATCTTTATTTACTTTAAATATGTCATCGCGTGAAGTCGTGCGTCTCGGAATCCGTTTAATTTGTGATCATTTAATCCAAAAGTTAGAAAAAAAGAAGCATAGAAAACGTCGACGTTGGTGGGTGCGGCCATGGATTGAAAGAAGAAATATGTTTGGAGCTTCGAGAGAACTAGCTGATGAAGATCCTGAATCGTATCGCAATCATTTGCGAATGGACGAATTTAAATTTGAAGAACTTTTACTGCTTGTTGCTCCAACAATAACGAAACAAAACACTTTAATGAGAGATAGTATACCCAACCGAACAAAACTTCAAATTGTACTGAGATATCTTGCTACTGGCGATTCTTTTGGAACCTTAGAAGCTCTATACAGAGTACCACGAAATTCAATATCCTACTTTTTCAAAGAAGTATGTGAAGCTATTTGGACGGCACTTGGAAACTTTATAAAGGTCAGTAACATTTTAAAAATTGATTAAAAACAACAAGGTAAAATTTTTGAAACTTTATAATTTAATACACTTGTCCGACAATTATTCATATTCTCACGATTTCTTTAAGAGCTTGTATGAGTATGTTTTCTTGAGTGGATGGTGGAAGAACAATTTGTGAATGTACTTCTTGTTGGATTCCTGAGAGATAGTACTGATCATTTTGTGGAGAGGACATAGGTACAGAGACCGTTGGCGAGTATACTCCTTGTTGGGTTGTGGAAGGATAGTACTGATCATTTTGTGGAGAAGACATAGGTACGGAGTCCGATGGTGAGTGTACTTGCTGGGTTGGCGAGTGATAGGTATCATATTGATGCGACCGGCTGATATTTAATGAGGATCGTGTACTTGAGCTCGAGTAAATCGATAAAGACGACATTTGTGAAAGACGTTCCTGGGTCATCACCGATTGAAGCCATTCCTGACATATTAAAGCCCTGTTTAGGGGCATTTTCTTTAGCTGTATTGCCAAACTTTTACAAAACAAATCAAACTGATCTTCAACTTGCTCTTTGTTTTCCCTGCTTATAGCTTTTAATTCTTTAATTGCCATATCAATTGGAATGTCTGTCTTTCGTTTGCGGTTTACTGGTTTTCCAGAATGCGATGATGTAAATGATATTGTACCACCATTTCTATTATTCTCAGTACTAGATTAGAGAATTACAATTTCATCTTTATAGATGTTGGAACAAACGGAAGAGCAAACGATGCATCAGTCTTTCAAAAATCAACATTAAATGAAGCATTGATGTCAAACCTTCTGGATTTTCCAGAGGAAGGCGTTATCGTGGTGGATGACGCATTTCCGTTACGAACAGATATTTTGGAACCATTTAACGCTAGAACTATCGGCTGTCCAGTGCTCGACGTGTGGTAGAAAATACTTTTGGAATTTTGGTGTCTACATTCAGGATCTTTGAAAAACCGATTCCACTATCGGTGGAAAAAGCTGAAAAACTTGTTAAAACCACATGTGCACTACATAATTGGCTGAGAAAAACGACAAAGCATTATGTTACACAGCAGTCACTGGAAACTGAAGATTGGAACACAGGTAGCACCATACCAGGGGAATGGCGACAAGTATCATCTTTAGCAATAAGTGATTCTCCACCAACCACTGCAAGGCATCATAGTGAAAATGCCCGTCGCGTGCGTGATGCATATACAAAAAAGTGTGTCACTACATGCACTGTGCCATGGCAATGGGACATGATATGATGAATATTTAAATGTAAATACCTTACATAAATATTTTATCTAGTCATAATGTTGCTTTTATTGAATACCTAATATTTATCTTCCCGTGCTGCCCCCGACAGGTGCAACTAAATAAAAGCGAGTAATAAACAATAGCTAAATTAGTATACTTACGAGATTTGATGTACTCTGCCGTGGGATACAAACACTGCTTAAAAATTCTGCATGTTTAAACCAGTACAGTGTAGGCACATATATATCGTCAGAAGAGCAACCATTTTTTTAGTAGACTGCTTTAGTTTTGTTAATTCAGTTGTAAAGCGGGTCCGTATAGTTTTTATTTTATGTTTGATGTCTTCTTCAGTAACCTCGAGGTTTAAATCACTAATTAGGGATTTTATAGCGTTTGTAAGTAACGTTCTATCCTTGTATTCGTCAAGTTTGTGGTTCCATAAACATGAGCCCTCGTATTCCGTCCACTAGCGCCGCCAATCGTTTTTTATTAATTGTGGTAAATTTAAGACACGTAGATAAAAAACCGCTCTGTAGTGTTCTGAAGAAATGTATTTATTATTTTTTGAGAGTTATGTTTTGTACTTTAGAACATAAATAGTTGCCAAAGTCGATATTTTTGCTAAAAGTGGCCACTTTTAGCAATAATTGCCGTTTTGGCTATTTAGCCATGAGTTATGTATTAAAATAGTTCTCAAAAAATAATAGATACATTTCTTCAGAACACTACAGAGCGGTTTTTTATCTACGTGTCTTAAATTTACCACAATTAATAAAAAACGATTGGCGGCGCTAGTGGACGGAATACACACTCTAAAATGTTCCAAAAACAGCAGCGTACTTTGCTCATTCCACTTGAACACCATTTTGCCGCCTATTTTCAGTGACGCCACGGGTCGTGGCTCCGAGCTCGAAACAAAATGGCCGAATCTGAGTGAACGTTCTCTTTATGTGCAGACCGTTCATTTTTCGTTCATTCGCAGTTGGAGTGAAAGATGCCGAATGAAAAAATCTAACATCGTCGGATCGGTTCATTAATGAATTCATTCGGCACTCATGTTTCATTTGGGGTTCAGACGAATCATTTCGAATGAAAGACGCCGAATGAAAGACAAAAATGAAAGAGGAGTGAACCGTCTGATACCACTTTTATAATGGGCTTAAAGCTAGGAAACAATTACGGACCCTTGTTGGGCACAGCAAAAAGTATAAAATTAATACAACGAAAAATTAATAAATTCACTAACAATTTTAAAGCATTCCTATATATTAGTTAACTAATATTAGTTGAATAAATTATAGTCTTAATTATTTGAGATTAACGTAACAAGATTAACACGTATAGCATTAAAATTTTTTGGTAAGATTAAAATAATTATACTTTAATTTTTTTTATAATAATATAATATTTATCTATGTATTTATGAGTGTGAATTTTTAAATAACTAACAATGTATGGTGTCTGTTTGTGTGAAATTTATAATTTTGTCATGTATGTATGCGTTTATTGTGTAGTATGCTTTTTTATTAATAATTGTTTAAGCTTAATTGTAAAAATTGCATCGCTAGTTTCGTTTTTTATTTCATCTGGTAGTTTAAATATTTTTATTGACATTACGTAGGGACTACTTGAATGTAATTTCATACGTGAAGAGGGTGGCATTAACATGTTTTTATATCTGACAGATCGGTCGCTAGGTTTATCACCACGGGTTGTAAAAAAGTTCTTGTGTTTTCTAACAAACTTGCATATTTCTAGGATATAGATAGATGGTAAGGTGAGTGTTCGATATTTTATAAAAAAGGGTTTACAGCTGTCGGTTGGTTCTATGTTAACAATCATTCGAATTCATTTCTTTTAGAGAAAGAAAAGTGTAGGCGCGTCTGTGCTATTTCCCCACATTATAATGCCATAGCTGAGCCAAGCATGAGCGTATGCATAGTAGGTGGTAAGTGCAGTTTGTAAGTCGGTAGTTTTTTTGACTTCTCGAAGTGCATATCGACGGTTAATAGGGGATAAGCAACAAAAACCGAATTGTTCAGGAGAGCAGTTTAAAGTTTGAAATTGTAGAAAAATGGACATAACTTTTTTATTTATTGTCATATTGTGAAACTGGAAACAGCTCTAGAATAAAAAAAATTAAGGCATTAATTAGCACTTTTATTTATTTGATTCGACGTTGTTTTATGTGGTTTTATGTCGCTTGGATCAATTGAGCTTATTTTCCTTATGGGGTAATTAGGCATAAGTTATATCTACACAAAAAAAACGAAGAGTGTAGAAGACTTAGCTACATTTGATATCCTCATGCCAAGAGGTAATAAGGAATATGTCACATGACTGTAGAATAATTTAAATGGGTAAAGAAGGATAAGTGACGATTCACATTATTATGCTATAAGGTAATGGAACATAAGAAACAGTGCTTAGCAAAAACATCTTCAGGGTGTTAGACATTAGCGGCACTATAAGTGGATTGGAAAAAAGGTAACATGATACTTCCACACATCATGATTTCAATATCAAGAGGAAAACGAGAACATCCAACATACGGCATTATTTGGTCAAATGGTAACGAGGATTAAATGTCAGTTTTTAAAATAATAGAATCACAACCAACATGATTCTCCTTTAAAATAAGAGTTAACATAGCTGGTCTCCAGATATTAGGCAGGTACTTTTCAGACGAAAAGTTTTAGAGTAGGATTTAGGTAGTAAGCTAATGATAATGTAGGCTTTAAAGCCTTATTTGTTTAAATGTCCTTATAGTTAACATAGCTCAAAAGATTAGGGATATAGCTGTGGTTTAATTAGGTTAGACCTACGATATGTCAGGTAAAATTTGTTTACACATGCCAAATTACTAGATTACTTACCTACATTACTATTTTACATTATAATCTAACCAAATTGTTGGTGATTAAATGAAAATAAAAATTCGTTTTTTCAATAATTATTTATTAAGCAAATACAGTATAGTTATAAATAAATGCTATTACGTAAATAAGATAAATTTATTTGTCAAAAAACATGTCCTACACATGTTTTTTTGACAAATAAATTTATCTTATCTTATCTAAAAGACCAAGTAGTAGTCACAACGTGTGTGTTAAGAGCGCTTTTACAAAATCGAATTGCTCAGGTTGCCTAAAGTTGAATACCGCGCGTCACAAGATTTATATTGATTTTTGCATTGCATACAACAATTATTTAAAAATATTTACTTTACTTTTAATTAAACCAATTTTTTTTTCAAGCAATATACTAATGCCACCTTAATTATTAAATATTTTTTATATGAATTTGGATTATAATTTCATAGATAAAAATTATAGTTTCGTACGGAAAATTGTCAATAACTCTCAGTTTTACAGAATTATTTTTGGTGTATTACTGTATAAATCGTAATAAATTGATTTGAACATTCCAAAGCAGAAGATACAGTTGTACCGTGGACATTTTTATAAATGACTAGCTTCTGCCAGCGGCTTCGCCCGCATGATCCCTAGGGAACATGTTCCCGGGATAAAAAGTAGCTTATGTGCTATTCCAGACTATAATCTATATTTGTTCTAAATTTCATTAAGATCTGTTAAGCCGTTCTGGCGTGATTGAGTAACAAACAACCAAACTTTCACATTTTCATATTTTTTTTTTTCATTTTTTCTATTGATTGTAGCGTGATGAAAAGTATACTATAACCAGCTCAGGAGTATGAAAAATAATTATACCAAGTTTAGTTAAAATCCGTCGAGTAGTTTTTGTTTCTATAACGGTTATACAGACAGACAGACAGACAGACAGACAGACAGACAGACAGACAGACAGACAGACAGACAAAAATTTTACTGATTGCATTTTTGGCATCAGTATCGATCACTAATCACCCCTGATAGTTATTTTGGAAATATATTTCATGTACAGAATTGACCTCTCTACAGATTTATTATAAGTATAGAAGATAGATAGAAGATAGATAAATATAGAAGATAGATTAAATTATAATATCTTCGGTGTACCAAGGCATCAAAAGATTCCCTAAAGCAACATTTTGTGAAACATCCTTTGCGGAGTCAAGGATTTTACTGATGTACGTGAACAAATTGAAATATTTATTTAGAACACTCCCAAGATAATTGATCAAACTGTCTTAGGAATATTTTTTTTAAGGCTATATCAAAAGCAAAATCACACATTAAAACTCGAATAAAACGCTAAAATTCAAGAAAAATTGTGATAGCCCTCTTAACAAAAATAAAGTAGTAACTTAGCGAAATGATACCTACCTATGTATGAAGTAAGTAAATAGGTATCATTGTTATCTATATCTATATACTTATAATAAATCTGTAGAGAGGTCAATTCTGTACATGAAATATATTTCCTAAATAACTATCAGGGGGTGATTAGGGATCGATACTGATGCCAAAAATGCAATCAGTAAAATTTTTGTCTGTCTGTCTGTCTGTCTGTATAACCGTTATAGAAACAAACACTACTCGACGGATTTTAACTAAACTTGGTATAATTATTTTTCATACTCCTGAGCTGGTTATAGTATACTTTTCATCACGCTACAATCAATAGAAAAAATGACAAAAAAAAATATGAAAATGTGAAAGTTTGGTTGTTTGTTACTCAATCACGCCAGAACGGCTTAACGGATCTTAATGAAATTTAGAACAAAGATAGATTATAGTCTGGAATAGCACATAAGCTACTTTTAATCCCGGGAACATGTTCCCTAGGGATCATGCGGGCGAAGCCGCTGGCAGAAGCTAGTAAAAAATATTAAAGGTAGGTACTTCCAAAAATAAAAGATTTTCCAAAAATAAAAAACTCAGTAGGTACAACATAGCACTACGTACTTAGAATCTTTGACAAAACAACAGCCTTCAAGGCAACAATAATAAGTTTCTCAAAGTATTTATTTTTACTTACAACTAAAACACGCAGTGTCATTGTTATTGTTAGGGGTCCGTCGGGCTCAGTAAATGAAGCTAGTGGACTGTAATACTAGGTTTAATTAAATGCAAATTACAATGAAACGATCCCGAGCAAACATATGAGCAGTTAGGATGTCGACCGTTCTTGATGGAGAGTTCAGCTCGAGTGCCGCTCCAAAGCTGCGTGGCGTCGTCGCCTGCTGAGTCCTTGTCGTGCTTTCGTGCGGCGAGTCACGTACGCCACTCGATGACGTAGCACTGGTGAGCGCAGGCAGCACGCACGGCGCGGCGTCTCATTGTTGGGTTCGATTCCCAACATGCTGCCCGAGTTGAAGTAAACATTAACTTCAAAAATCTGGAAGAGGACAGATATTAGTATAGGCCCTCCGAATGGTGCCCCGTTTGGTCTTAATCTCAGCGACTCTCGATACTCCATCGCTTCCGGGATAGAGTTTGACCACTCGTCCCATTGACCACAACATAGGCGGCAGTGCTCTTTCCTTAATTAATACCAGAGCGCCTAATTTCAAATCCTTGTTGGACGAATGCCATTTGACCTTTTGCTGCAGAAGAGTGACATACTCTAAGGAGAATCGTTTCCAGAAATGTTGCTTCACAACCTCTATTCTTTTGAACCGCTCTAGGCGATTTATGCAGTCAATATTCACGTCAGGCACCTGTGGATGAGGAACTCCCATTAGGCACCGTCCAATTAAAAAATGACCAGGAGTTAGAGGGTAAAAGTCAGAGGGATCTGAGGAGAGAGGAGTAAGGGGCCGGGAATTTAACACAGCTTCTATTTGGCAAAGACATGTAGCCATTTCTTCAAATGTAAAATGAGTGGTTTGCAACAGTCGTTTGAGATGGTGCTTTGTTGCACGAACGGCTGCCTCAGCTAAGCCATTGAAGTGGGGACTATAGGCAGGTATAAATTTAAATTTGATACCTTCTTGAGCTATAGGACCTTCAAGGTCTGAATCCTGTAAAAATTTGGAAAGTTCATTATAAGTACCGACAAAGTTCGTGCCGTTATCGGACGTTATACTTTGCGGTTTCCCGCGACGGGATACAAATCGGTTTAAAGCAGCTATGTATGCGTCTGTAGATGGAGCCGTAACGAGCTCGATATGGCAGGCCTTAACCGAATTGCAAATAAAGATAGCCAAGAATGATTTGATTAATTTGCAACCTCTACCTTTACGGTCTGCAATCAACACTGGCCCGGCATAATTAACAGAACAGTGGAGAAAAGGGAACTCCAGTTCAGTGCGGGAAGACGGTAGCTGACCCATGATGGTTTGAACAGTCTCCGCTTTAAATCTGGTACATCGAACACATTTTTTTACTGTACATTTAGACAGGTTTCGACCGCCTAAGGTCCAGTAAGTTTGCCTTATATTAGACAATAATGACTGGGGACCATTGTGTAAAAATTTCAAATGATGATGACGAAACAGAATTTTGGTAAAGTGGTGTTTACTACACAGTAAGATTGGGTGTTTTGTGTCATAACTATAGGGAGAATTATCTAATCTGCCACCAACTCGTAAAATGTTATTGGGGTCTAGAAAGGGTGATAATGCCTTAAGTCTATTCTTTTTAGAAATGGTACCTCCTCTTTTAAGAACGGCATATTCTTCAGGGAACATTTCCAACTGAACCTTTCTAATTATTAAATTCAAAGAATTTCCGAGTTCTTCTATTGATAATTCACCAATTAATTTATTTGTTTTGTTTTGGCAATTGTATATAAATCTCTGTAGGTACAACGATCAGTAGCAACTGATCGTTGTAAATGACTAAGGCTAGATCTATTGTTAATTAAAGTTAAAATTAAATCCACACTAGTGTAACTATTATGTACTACATTACATCCAACTAAATCTGGCAGATCGTGCCTCCCAATGCCTTTGTGATTTGGCATACTTGGCCACTCATGTTCACCTTTCATTAAGAAAGTGGGACCTGACCACCAAAGAGTTGAAGCACTGATGTAATCAGCGTTCAGGCCGCGGGAAACGAGATCCGCCGGGTTGTCCTTAGACGGTACATAGCTCCACGTGTCACCCTCTGTGCACTCTTGAATTTCATGAACACGGTTCTTAACAAAATTCTTTAATTGTAAGGATGGTTTAGATAGCCAGCCTAATACAATTGTGGAGTCACACCAGAAGCTACATTTATCAATTGACAATGTTAGAGATGCCAATACCTTAGCACACAGTCTCGCAGCTAACAATGCCCCGCAAAGCTCAAGCCGTGGAATTGTTGTTGGCTTTATGGGTGCCACTCTACTCTTTGCAGTTAAGAGCTGTACTTTAACTGGCCCTGCATGATTTACAGAACGAATGTATATACAAGTACCATAGGCGGCTTCTGAAGCATCTGAAAATGCGTGCATTTCATATGTTAAGCAATTATCAGTTAGTACCCAGCGAGGAATTTTCAAATAGTTGAGAAGTGGTAATGTATTAGCGAATGAAAGCCAGTGTTCTTTTAATTCTTGGGACACTTCATCATCCCATTTATATTGTTTGAGCCACAATTTCTGCATAATCTTCGCTTCAACTATACATGGCGCTACAAGACCTAATGGATCGAAAATTTGACTAATGACAGAAAGTATGTAGCGTTTAGTTACCTTACTATGTAAATCTATATTAATTAGAAAGGATAAATTATCAGTATCACAAACCCAATTGAGACCAAGAGTTTTAGATGATGCCTGGGTGTTTGTGTTTGAAAGATCTAAGATATTATTGTCAGAATCAGCACACGGAGAGATTTGATTTAATATCTGTGGATTATTTGTTTTGAATTTTCTTAGATTAAATTGGGCTGTTTTTAAAGTACTAATGACTCCTTTACATAATTGGACAGTTTTTTCTATTGTGGTTGAACCACCTAAATAGTCGTCGACGTTAAAATCTCTTTGTATAGCGCGCCTTACGTCACTATCAATGGTTGCGTCGGATGCTAAACTAACTAGGCATTTGGTAGCTAAGTAAGGAGCCGATGCCGTACCATAAGTCACTGTATTAAGAGTGTACGTTTTTAACGGCTCTTCAGGACTATATCTAAAAATGATCTGTTGTAGGGGGCGCTGCAGAGGACATAATTCAATAGCGCGGTACATTTTCTCTACATCGCACGTAACGACATATTTATGCTGTCGAAAGCGTACCAAAATTGAGTAAATATCTTCTTGTACAGTTGGGCCAACCATCTGGATGTCGTTTAATGACAACCCTGAATTAGTGACGGCTGATGCATCAAACACTGTACGAAGCTTTGTAGTGAGGCTAGCTTCACGAACTGGGTTGTATGTGCTACGGGGCACCTGTCTGGGCCGATAGGGCCACCATAGGGGCGGTACGACGTAAATTACTTCAAAACCAGCGTTTGGCTTTGATATTCTTATGCAAGGCGTATAGGACGGTTAGTACTGAAGCCTTACCGGTGCTGGCGGGTGTTCTCCCAGTCGATCTTGAGGTGCAGCGGCGTGCTGCAATGTACTTCTACGCTAGAAAGATCACGGACCCAGAGTTTTTACCGCAACGCGACCGTGCTAAGATCTCTAGATTATTTAAACCCCAGACTGACGTCTGGGAGGCACTTTTATGCGAATGGCAATGTAGGTGGGAAGATTCCATCAAGGGCCGACACCTCCACCAGTTTTTTCCATCCGTTCGTGAGCGGCTGGAGAAGACATGGCTGGAGGTGGATCACTGTGTTGCCCAATTTCTCACAGGTCATGGCAACTTTAAGAGTAAATTATTTTCCTTTAGGCTTGTGGCCTCACCTTTATGTCAATGCTCTACAGCTGACCTTGAATACGAACAATCCGCACATCACATCTTGTGGGAGTGTATTCTTTGGCAGACTGAACGTAATGTTATGTTAGATAGTATTCAGGTCAAATCTGGAGTAGTTTACTATACGGACCTTGTAGAAACCAGAACAAATTTCCGTGCGTTCAGGCGATTTTGCCATACCTATTACTGGAATCAAAAGTAGCTCACAATTTAGGACCCATTAGTTTAAATGTTAATATATAATCCGTGGTGCTTGGCAACTGGGCCTAACCCAGTTGTATATGTCCCTTGGTGCCTATTGGCCTAGCTCTAATCTGTCTCCTGCTTGATATGGAGGGAAGTGGAAATTATATTTATTTTTCCTACTCCTCCGCTGTACTCTTCTGATTAATTTCGTTGCGGGATCCAAGACAGTTGAATCGTTTCTCCGGGACTCGTCGGGTTTCATTAACTCGGCGTTTTTCTGGTGGTCGCCACTGTTGATTCTGGCTTTCAGGAGTTGCAGTGGTTGGGAATGTGTGGCGGGCTTGTCCCAATAAAAAAAATAAAAAAATAGCTTCACGAACTACACCGTGATGTGGTAAATAATACCTGACACTCTGTTGTAAGCTTGGTGATGCTTCTTTGTTTTCTGTCATATGACCTAATGATTCGTATTCATGCATAAACTCTAAATACATATTTTTAAATTTAGGCTCGCGTGAAAACCTGCGTTCCAAAGACAAAAATCGAGATTTTGCCTTAAAATAGGAATCGCCTAAAACTGAGGGATCCTTTTTAAGGGGCATTGTTACGACAAAACGACCATCATTTTTGCGTACAGTCGTTTCTAAAAATATTTTTTCACAAGCACGTTCTTCAGTAGAAAATGAGTGCTTATTTGCTACGGTATCTAGCTCCCAGAAGCAAGATAAATCTGGATTTGATTTTTCACTTGAAAAATTACAAACCGATGCTACCTGCATGTGACAATCGCTACCTCCAATATACCCTGAAACTAGCCAGCCTAACTTTGTTTCATATAATTTTGGCTGATGCTTGCCAAATTCTATTGAATTGTTAGATAACACTGACCAAAATATTTCTGCCCCGACTAATATGTCTATCACTGATGGAATGTTAAACGTAGGGTCTGCGAGACACACACCCATCGGAATAGACAAGTTATCTATCTTTATGACTGTAGATGGTAAGGCCTTTGTGATGTGAGGTAAGATATGACAATCTATGCTAATGCTGTAGTCGTTGTAATTAGACATGATAGTTAGACTACAAGACTGTGTGCTTTGAGAACTTTGATTATTGATACCTGTCACTGTGGTGCCAGTATTCCGTCGCGACAAACCCAGCGTACCTTACAGCGACTCTGTGACATAGTTGGCTGTACTCCCGTTGTCGAGCAGCACGCGTGCACTGTGCAGGTTACCTTTGACGTCGGCCACCTTCACGAGAGCTGTGGACAATAAAACATGCGACGCAATAGTAAACTGGACAACATCTGCAGCTGCTGCAAAATTTTGGGTAGGCATAGGTGGTTGAGGGGTTGGTTCTTGTCCATGCAAATGCAAAAGGGTGCTATGCTTCTTTTTGCAATATGTACAAGACCCATAACGGCACTTGGTATCAACATGACCAGGATGCAAACAATTCAGGCAGACTTTTGCGTCCTTAGCCTTTTGAATGCGGTCTTCTATGGAAAGAGACTTAAATTCTTTGCAAAAATACATGAGATGATTTTCATTACATACTGGACATTTGGATTTTTTATTATTTAGGTTATGTTTACTTTTGTTATTATTTTTTGATTTTTGATTGTCTTTTGTATGTACAGTGATATTCAAATTACCAGAGGACTTTTCTAGTTTATTGTTACCTTTATTATGCTCCTGCAAGGTTTCCAATAGGTCTGCCCTGTTGCTAAGGAAGGTGAGAAAGGTATTTAAGGCAGGAGAAATACTAAGTAGGTTGCGATGTTCTTCCCACTCCCTACGTGTAATTTTGTCGAGTTTTGTTGACATCATGTAAATTATAAGAGTATTCCAATACTGTGTTGGTTGACCTAATGTCGTCAAAGCTCTGAGGTTTTTATTTATCACATCAATTATGTAACGAATAGACGAACACGATTCCTCAGCGATTTGTTCTACGTTAAATATAGCTTGAACGTGGTTGTTGATGAGTAATTTCTCATTATTGTATCGACTACAGATTAAATTCCAGGCCGATTCGTAATTTGAGCTTTTAAAATCTAGGCTGTCTATGACCAACAATGCACTGCCTTTTAAAGACGCACGTAAGTAATGTAACTTATTTATATCATCTATATCCGTTCTAGAATGTATAAGTGAAATAAATGTGTCTCTAAATTCAAGCCAGTGTTGATATTGTCCGTGAAAGGTGGGTAAATTGATCTTAGGCAATCTGACGCAATGCGATTTAACGCCACTTGCCTGAGCATCCTCGAAGCCCGTTACGGATTCATCTTGAGGCCCGCGTTGCTGGGGAGAAAGGGCGCTGAGCAAACTCTTCGCCTTTGCCACCAGTTTGTGATAGTTGTCCTCAAATTGCTCACGTTCCTCGCACTCCACGCCGGGGTCGTCGCAAAGCATCTCGATGTCGCACTGTAAGGCATCGAATTCCACATATAAGCCATCAAATTTATTAAACCGGCCTTCTAGGTCGACAACCTGTTCACTACTTGGGTCACTACAAGTTTTGAATAAGTTTAAATAGTTACCAAAGATAGTTAATTTAGATTTCATACAACTACGTTTTCGAATTAATTTTTCTACTTTTTCGCTCGACATGTCGGTAGTTATAGCAAACGCACACACTGAGCACTAACTGTTAACGAACTAAAAGCAACTTTTAGATAAGAATGCGAGATGTGTCGCGATAATTTTGTTACGATGTGCAAATAGCTACAAGCGAATAGCTGTACAATTATGTATGTACGTGTAAACCGGTTTGCTACCGGCCAGATGATCGGTTGTAATCAGATACGTTCAAAAGCAATTAGTTCGAAATGAAATATGTTTTGTAGCTAGGTAGCAAAGTAAATTACTACCTAAAGCTAATATTGGATCGCTGCGCTGTAAGCAGATTACTAATACGAGTTTATAAAAAAGCGCACACCAAATAGTAGCTAACTTCAATGAAAATATGGCAAAGAAAGGAATGATAAAGATAGAAAAGTAAATTACTACCTAAAGCTAATATTGGATCGCTGCGCTGTAAGCAGACTACTAATACGAGTCTATAAAAAAGCGCACAGCAAATAGAAGCTAAATTCCATGGAAATATGGCAAAGAAAGGAAAGATAAAGGATAAATTGGAACGATACCAATGGTTATGTCCTCCCACTTGTCGACTGCAGATGTCTTTGTGGTATTTTCTTCTTCGCCTTCAGGATGACTCGTGCTCGGGTCCAAAGTTCGTTGTCAGACGATCGCCAATTTTTCTTGATAAATCGTGTGCGTGGACGGTTGCTGTGAAGCTCTGTCGACAGGCTACGCTGCTGACCGAATTGCTCCTGCTGGACTTCTATCAGCCGAAGACCGCCACTGAAGATCTCCAAGATTTTCTCTTCTCGGAACCGTTAAATAATTTGAATTCTGGACGCTCGAAAAGGCCTCGAAGGACCATATGTTAGGGGTCCGTCGGGCTCAGTAAATGAAGCTAGTGGACTGTAATACTAGGTTTAATTAAATGCAAATTACAATGAAACGATCCCGAGCAAACATATGAGCAGTTAGGATGTCGACCGTTCTTGATGGAGAGTTCAGCTCGAGTGCCGCTCCAAAGCTGCGTGGCGTCGTCGCCTGCTGAGTCCTTGTCGTGCTTTCGTGCGGCGAGTCACGTACGCCACTCGATGACGTAGCACTGGTGAGCGCAGGCAGCACGCACGGCGCGGCGTTTCATTGTTGGGTTCGATTCCCAACAGTTAGAAAAATGTAAAAGGTAGGTACTTCCAAAAATAAAAGTTTTTTCAAACTCAATACAACATAGCACTACGTACCTACTTAGAATCATTGACAAAACAACAGCCTTCAAGGCAACAATAATTAAGTTTCTCAAAATATTTATTTTGACTTACAACTAAAACACCATGCAGTGTTATGCGCTTTTATTGAGCTTATACGATAAGGTTTTATAGTCTAAAATACCACTATGTATCTGATATAGTTCCTTTAACCTGCCTACCATTTTGATGTGGTACCTACCACACTTTGTGACTGATAATTGTATTTTATTAAGACACATTATAATTATTATTGTTAGCAAAAAAACTTTCATCATAGTGGTTAAATAATAATATATAAGATAAGAACATTACTACAATTACGCCAATTAGTTAATAATTAGTTATTAATTAGTAATATATTACGTTACAAAACTCTCTAATCTATTCAACTCTCTAATTTACTTACCGGTCATAACCGGTAAGTAAAAAAATTATTTGAATAGATTCAAGAGTTTTGCAGCGTTGCAGAGTCTCGTTCAGCATTGCAAAAACAATTTTGTTCCGATATTGGCCGGGACAACAGTCACAATAAAGAAGAAGTCGTCTTATATTCCCACGTTCGTCAAGCTTCGTTATATATTTGCTTAATATTGTTGCCATTTCATTAGCACCGCGGTTACCCTAGCTTTCGTCCCAATAATAGCAGTAAACATTGCGCGTACCATTTCGTAGATAACTGCATTGTAAACGGCCAGCTTGCGCGAATAAAATAATAACATGCTATCGCCGTATGGCGTGTTCAACACTTTTTGCAAGTCAAAACTTATACAAATGGATGCGGAGTCTTTTAAATTAATAGTTTTGTACATCTTGTAGCGATTGTAGGTATGGTCTTTCTTAATGAGGTGTGCTTCGTGAGCTTGTCGTTCTTCTGGTGTAGGGTCAGCTTTATTTTCGTACCGACAACATTTTAGGCTAGACTCTGAAAATATTTCGGAAAATGCTCTCTGAAACAAAAGTTAGCCCTTGAAAACTACAATGTTCTTTATACTTTCTATATAAATTGGCCAAGTTTTTGTATTCTGCCGGAAGGTATGTTCGAGTACTATCCTTCCTACAATAATGAGAAGGAACCGCAGGTAAACGTTTTATGTAGTTTTCAACCGCTGCAATTTCTTCGTTGCTGGTTTTGTTTGGACACTTTTACCCCTTTCAGATTCTTTGGCACTGCCAAACTCATTGGCAGTCGAAACCGTATAATAAATATATTTGTGTGACACATCAATCGTTCTGCACAAGAATTGCAGACATACTTGTCGATGAGCTTCACCATCCGTAATGTTGTACTTGTATGTTACGGTGCGTTTTTCTGAGTCCTTACTCCTCTTTCTTTTTATAAAAGTTTTCTGGGTTAGGCTGATGATCCAATCAATAATAACATACCGTTGACAGGAACTTCCGCGCACTTTTTTCAAAAATTAAACGCACATGCTCTCGCCGTCACTGCACGCGGTCGACTGATTTTGGAATAAGCGACTCGCTAAATAGCTACTTGAGTACAAAAACGTGATACAAATTGGCGTAAGCACCATTTCGTAAACCACCATTGTAAAGTAATACGGCGTAAGCGGCAAAGTTATATTAAAATAGTAAATGGTAATAAGGTATAACAGACATTTCAATATCAAATTTGATTTAGTATTTGTGTATAAGCGACAAATGTATTGTTAGCTCGTACATGGTAGTAAGGTATAACCGACAGTTCAATATCAAATTACATTAAGTAATTGCGTATAAGCGACAACTGTATTGTATACTTGTAAATGGTAGTAAGGTATAACCGACGCTTAATTTTTATGATGACAAAGGTAAAGAGACAAGTTTCAGCTTTCAAAACAGGTGCTAATGGTAAAGAGGCGTAAGCACCCGGAATCTACGCTAGTAAGAAGTAAAAATACATTACCGACTATAAACCAAAATTGATGCTATTTTTACAGGGGTACAAGCGCCTTAAGTGTAAAAAAGGCCTAAAATTCTGTTGGTTACACCGAAATGACACTTCGAAAACGCAGGTTTTTGCTTGGGCATAAGTGACAAAAAAGTCATTGTAAAGCCGTGGGAGTAAGCGGATTCGATAAAGCGAATTTTTTTAAGTAGGATGGTATTCATAACTCATTTCCGACCAAAATGTCGCTTATTACCTTTTAACCGTCGATATGTAAATTTTGACAGTTTGGATCGTACTGTTTTTACATGGGGCTTCCAAGAAATGTGTGTGTCTACTGTGAGTCCTCATAGCGTGAAGTCGTTTACTACTTCAATTTTTGTGCCATTTGATGAGAAGTTGACTGATATTAGGGATTTTTGATGGGGGGTAGAAAATCATTAGTTTAGTTTTTTATAATTAATTTAAGATTGTGCTCGTCCATCCATTTTGTTGTTTCTGCGAAAATCGTGTTTAATTGTTCATTTATGTTACTATTTGTTTGGCATGTGGTTAGTAAAGAAATATCGTCTGCAAATAGCCGCATGGTTCTTCCATGATTTTGGGAAGGTCATTGATGTAGATAATGAATAGGAGACATCCAATAACACTGCCCTGAGGTATTGATGCATTTATAATCTTCTTATCAGACCTTATTTGAATTATTTGTTTTTGTTCCTGGTTAAAATATTATATTTGTACATATTGTTCTCTGTCTTTTATGTGCAAACCACTTATGTGTAGTTCCACGAATTCCTATTCCATACAGCTTGTCGAGTAAAATTTTAAACTGTACCTTGTCATATGCCTTGGTCATATCCAAAAGTATCCCAACGGGATATTTTTTTATTATTTATAACATTTAAAACTGGTTGCATATATTTATAGACAGCTAGAGTTGTGGAACGATGTCTCCGGAAACCATTTTGACCCTCGTCAAAGATTTTATATCTTTCGCAAAAACTGTGCACTCGGTCGCACATTGCCTTTCGTAGATTTTTGAAGCCGTAGGAAAAAGAGCTATGGGCCTGCAGTTATTGAGATCAGCTTTAGAGTTTTCTTAAATAATGGTTTTATAATAGCCCTTTTTAGTTGATCAGGAAAAATACCTTCATCAAAGGACTGATTGATTAAAATGCAAAAATGTACAGAAAGTTCATCTGCGCATTGTCTGATCAGGGATGGCGGTGGTGCATCTATTCCGTGCTCGAATATTTTTAGAATAGTAATCTATCATAGTGCGAAGTGACTTGTAATTTTCTTTAGATATTGTGTCAAAATTCAAGATAGCTTTCAAATGATTATTACTAAGTATGCGGTTGTTATCAAAGCGTTCCGTAAGTAACTTCCAAGCTAACTTATAATTGGCAGCAGTAAACTCAATTGACTTGATTATATCAGATGCTCCTTCCTTTAATGAAGAGCGAAGATAATGAAACTTGTTAATTTCTGGAATAGTATAATTGTTGTTGATTAAAGAATCGAAAGTGTCTCGAAATTCCATCCAATTTAAATAGTTTCCATTAAAGGAAGGCAGCTGAATCGTAGGCAACTTAATGTTATAGTTACGACTATCTTGATTGATATTCTGACAGGTAGATGTTGAATTACAGTTCCTATTTTCAGGTTCACTAGGGGCAAGACTTTCAATAATCAGTTGAGCTTTAGCTATGTTAGAGCAAAATTCACTTTCAATCATGTCATTTTCTTCCAACTTACACCACATACACCATACACACATTTAACATGTACCTACTCGCTGACTTATAATTTGCATAAAATATTATGTGATGGGGGGCCTGGAGTTCTATAGTACAGGCCTAGACTTAGTTTAGACTCCAGATCTCCTACAAATTACATTTATGTAACTGTCAACCTGTACATTTAACTTTAAGATTGTCCTCGTATATAATGTGTAATTTGTGGAGATGAATAAACATTTTTATTATTATTTTGGGTAAAAGTGCAGGTTTCTTAGCTCTAGACTAGTTTTAAGCTACATTAACGGGCCAGGCCAAGTCAATGTAGCGTGGATGTGGAGTGAGTGTTGTTAGGAGAGATTTCATTTTCGTCGATTTGCATAAACTTTCTTACTATTCTGCAGGTGTTTAAGATTGCGGCTTTTTGGAGGGTAATGTATATTGAGTCTTTCAGGTCTATTAATTTGAGGCTATGGTGGAGGTGATTAGGTATGACACCTGTAGTGGAGACAACAATGGGCACTACATAAACTTTCTCTTGTCTCCAAATTCTGGTCACTTCTTCTTTCAGTTCAGTATATTTGCAAATTTTCTCACCTATTGTTTTTTGCAAATTATGTGTATTAGGGACTGCGATATCAATTATGTAAGTGACTTTATTAACTTTATCTTGGAGAGTTATATCGGGTCTATTGAAGTGAATAGTCCTGTCAGTTAGTATGGCGCGGTCGTAGTAGAGTTTGTGGGTGGTATTTTCTAAAACTGTTTGTGGTGCATATTTGTAATATGGAGTATTTGTATCCTGTATGAGCTTATGTTTGAGTGCTAGGTTTTGATGGATGACGTTTGCTAACTGATTATGCCTATGTGTATAATCTGTTTGTGTGAGTGTTGTACATGCCCCTGTGATGTGTTGAATGGTCTCAGGCTGACTGTGACATTTGCGGCATTTATCATTCGTTACCGTGGGGTCTTTTATAATAAACTTCCTGTAGTTTTTAGTATTTATGATCTGATCCTGAATCGCTATAATAAATCCTTCCGTTTCCGGAAACAAAGTACCTATTTTAAGCCATTTATTTGATGCTATTGTGTCTATATGAGCTTGTTCTAGGTCATGAGGGTGGCGACCATGCAACACTTTCTTTTTCCAATCTTCTAACTTTTGTTTCTGTGGGTCTTCATCGTTAGCATGTGGTAAATCTATTTGATTGTGAAGGTTAAGTGGGGTGTAGTTATTGTCGTTCATTACTATGGTTTTATGAATGCTGCTTGTGCGTGTTTTTGAGTCGAAAAATGTTTTAAGTCGGTCTATTTGTTTTTGCCAAAGGTGATGGATGTCAATTAGGCCTCTCCCTCCGTGCTGCCGTTTTATGGTCAGTCTTTCTACAGCGGATTTAGGGTGTAAGTTATTGTGTTTAGTAAGTGTGGTGCGTGTAGTTCTTTCTATCTGCTGGATGTCAGTTTTTGACCATTTAATTACTCCAAACGAATAAGTTAATATTGGGATGGCATAGGTGTTCAATGCCTTTATTAAGTGCTTTCCGGACAGTTGAGTTTTACAAACTGCGGTCACTCTTCTCTTGTATTCAGTGTTTTTGATTGCTGCATGATCTATTCCTTTGAGTTGCCTGTAACCTAAATATTTATACAAATCCGTTGATTCCATAGCTTTAATTGTATCTGTGTTGTTAACATGAAAGTCTCCCGGTTTTATTTTGCCTCTTACTATATGGACTGTCTTGCATTTATCTAAGCCAAATTGCATGTTAATATCTGTACTAAATTTATTCGTGGTATCTATCAACTGTTTCATTTCTTTTTCGGACTTTGCATATAGTTTTATGTCATCCATGTAAATTAAATGTGAGATAACAGTTTCTTCTGTGCTATTTATAAGGGGATATCCGGCCTGGCATCGATGTAGTAGGTGGGACAGGGGGTTCAGAGCGAGACAAAACCATAAAGGACTCAGAGAATCTCCCTGATAAATACCCTTCTTTATAAATAGCTGTCGAGTTCTAATAGTGCTGTGATGATAGTTTAACTGGAGTGTAGTTTTCCAATGGGACATGACACTTTTTAAGAAATCAATTAGTTTTGAGTTTATTTTATAGATATGCAATATTTGGATAAGCCAGGAGTGTGGAATACTATCAAATGCTTTTTTGTAGTCTATATATGTGCAGTGTAGGTTTCTATATTTTGTGGCTGCATGTTTGTGGATTACTGAATCTATAATAAGCACCCCACACACCCATCCGACCTCCGCCTCTCGTCGTCCGTTCCTTACATCCCATATGGCCCCGGCTGCACCCTTTTTGTTCCTCTGCTATTATATTGTTATGTTCTATGTGTTTATTGATTTTTGTTGTGATGGCTGACGTTAGGATCTTGTATATGGTGGGTAGGCATGTAATTGGTCTGTATTGGGAAGGATGTGCTGAATATTGGCTTTTTGGTAACATGTAGGTAATCCCTGTAGCAATAAATTCTGGAATATTTTGTTTTCCTAAGATAATTTCTGTCAGGTTTTTAGCTAAGACTTTGTGTAATGACTCTAATTTTTTATACCAATAGTTAAGTATTTTGTCGATTCCGGGGGATTTCCAATTATGTAATCTCGCCGTGACTCTAGTTATATCAGACTCAGTAAGTTCAACAAATTCCATCTCTTCAACTGCACTCCATTTATTTTGTTCGTCAGATATCCATTCAGATTTGTCATTATGTTGCACTTGCTCTTCCCATATCCCAGACCAAAATGTTTCTAGTTGTTCCGCTGATGGCAGTTCTATATTGTTATCGGGTGTCGCTGTGTCTATACTAGTTAGTGGTTTCTGTAAATTCCTGTAAAAATTTTTTCGTTTTTAGCAAATAGGGAATTATCGTTTTTACGTTCTTGACCTTTTTTGTACCTTCTCAATCTATGAACTTTTAAGCTAATTTTTGTTTGAGTGTGTCTAAGAATTCTTCCGGATTTCTATTGTTAGTTTCGTGTCTAGTGTGGGTAGCCATATTTTTGAATATGGCTTCTACTCTTTTAACTACCTTATTAGATCTATTATTATTAATGTACTGGGTTAACCTACCGCAGTCTGCCCGAAGTTTGTCTATATCTTTTTCTAGCCTCTGCTGCCATGCCGGTTTGTTAATATCTCGTTGTCTTGTGTTTCCTGTGTATTCTGTTATTTTAAAATTAAGTTCTTCGGAAATAACTAATGCAGTGCAATATATCAGGGTATGTAGGTCAATAAGTTGAGTTTCTTCACTAATGTACTGAGGGAGAATATTTTTATTGAATAAATTAACGAGTTGAATGAGTTTTGGTGTATATCTTAGTTTGGGCAGTTTTGGTCGAGCTGCTGGGTTCATACCGGAATATTGAGTTAGAGCAGTTTTAAACTTATCGTGTGTAACTTGGGAATGCATATCTGTCGGTTGGCTTGGATTAGTGTCGGTTAGGGTCTCAATTTCATTTTCTAACATAATGGTTATAGTTTCGGTTTGTGTGGATGTGTGCGTGGATTGGAAATATGATTGTGATTGATAGAAAGGTTGAGATTGTACGATAGGTTGTGTTTGTTCTTGTTGGAAGTATGCTGCATTTTGAGTAAACACGGTAGTGGTGTCGTTAACGTGTTCTGATTCAATTTGTAGTTGTGAGCTAACTTCTTCTTTTAACTGATCTATTTCTACTTGGGACAGGAGTTTATTTCTTACTATTGTTCTTCTTTGATCTGAAATCCTTTGCTCTGTTACTGTAACCTCTGGGTATTGTCTAGAAAAAAGTTCATGCAATTGCTGTCTGTAGGTGGTCATGTCTGTCTCTAATTTAGTGATATAAAAGTAGGTTCGCATGATAAATAGGTTTACTTCTTTGCTCCATCTCATGCGAACTCTTGCTTTTCCAGCCTTGGTGGACGCGGGCAAGAAGGAATTAACCTCCCGCGCAACATTCAAGGTCTGATTGGGTGGGACTATATTTAAACTAAAAATGGGAGGTGATGTTGGTATGGAAGGTGACGATGGTATAGCTGGTGATGATGACCTAGAAGGTGTGTAAGATACAGTGCTTGGGCTAAACGGTTCTACAGGGGTGTTTGTCCTGTCCGTAAGTCTGTCACCATCGTCAATAATTTCGGCTGTAGTATCTTTGTCGGTGGGAGCCCGCCTGCTCAACTCCTCACCGCTGACGGTTCGCATGCTGAGACACCCAGCGTCAGCTCCAGGTGCGCCCCGGCGATCGCCCCCGGGCAGCGGTCCTAAGCGTTTTCTTTTTGAACGAGTCTCCATTTTAATGGGTTTCCAGAGCCACGTTAGCCACGCCAGTAATTTCCCGTTCGTGTGTCCGCCCCCCACGTGATTAGATGTTCAATCAGGACGTGTGGTTGTTTAGGGGGCTTTATTATTATTATTATTTGATCAGGATCTAAACCCTCAATTTTAGTTTTTAAATCATCAAACTGGTGCGTTGTTGATCAGTGAACCACCCTTTTTTCTAAGTTGTATAACTTGCTAGAAAACAAAGCAAAGATTTTGGTATTGGCGCCATTGTTTAGGTAATTTCATAAGGTTTCTCAGTTTTAAGTTACAGAAAGCCAGAGAAACAAACTAAGACCGTTATAGAAGGTTTTTAAAAAAATGAAATTTGGCTCACTGTGTACTATGGGTAGTTTACACTGAACCACCTACATTTCAACAGTGAACCATAATTTCATTACCACTAAAAACGCTTATTTGTGAAAAGAAATCACGCAATTTTTGATAATGAACTTTTATTAAAAAAATACAAATAATAAAATGCTTCTTTTACAAAAAAAAACTTAAAGTTGTCCTATAAACCTACTTAATTAATTAAAGTATTCTCTTTGGATAATCAAAAATCAGCCTTTTCGATGATACCTACTATAATAAAAAATCTCCATACGTTTAGGTACCTACTCGTACCTACCACTAAAAGAACCACGAAAAAAAAAACATCAAATTGCGTCAAATTAAATATTCACGCCATATTTAGTAAAGATAAGTTCACGTTGAAGGAATATTTAATCAGACGTTTTGTACCAGACACACAAGGAGGAGGGAGAATCATTTTAATGTCACTCAGTGTCACATTTGCCGTATCAGGTTCTAATGGAAACATAAACGTTTTATTAAGACGATCTTTTAATTTCAGGTACGACACCCCATATTCATCATCACCACAATCTTCCACAATCTTCGCAATATCATGAACGACCCGGTTTTTAGATTGCAGCAATACAATGACATAGTCGTCAATCATTGGCTTACGCTGTAAATCAGGAAAATCTTCATCCATAATTTGCTCATCTTCCTCATCCGATTCTATGTCTGTCTCACTTTCAAGAATTATATTTTCTTCTTCACTCGTTTCACTGTCTTCGTTTAGTACAATTCTTCTTTTATTGTTCCTCTTATTTGGTATTTTTCTAATTTTACTTGTTGATGGAAGCATTTCATTTCTACAATCTTGCAGAACTTTCCTTTTATGCAGACCTTTTCTATTTATTGCAGCAGTACGTTCCTCAGCTATTCTTTCCTTTTCTGGTGTGTCGGTTGCTATCATGCTTTTGCCTAGTTTTCTACCTTTTCGTTTGTCGGTACGTGGGCCGGCCTTTAGCGGTGGACGGAACATTACTGAAGTGATGATTTGCTCAGACTTTGGTGGATGATTTTTAGTATTGCATGCTTCATCTGGTTTCTTTGGTGGTGTCACGTTTTGGTAATAACTATGTTCTTGTGATAGTATAGATGGACTTTTTCGATCAGGGGTTACAACAGGATCATAACTTGAACGACGTGTCTCTAGAGGAGTCGAATGCTGTTGATTGTTGCTTCTATTCATATCGAGATTTGCATAAGCTTCAGCATCAGGCAATGTTTGTGACACCACAGGAACTGGGCGGTCTGTCACGCTACTTGGCATGAAGTCTTCATCAGAGAATATATCCTAATTAAAGGGAAAAATTCCACATTTTGCGAAAGCTGCCGATATGTTTAGTGGTGTCATAGATCTGGGATAAGCATGACCAATGAATCTTGCTATCTCGTAGATTGTAACTGGTTTCCCTGGGTTCTGTAGCATCCATGACTCAAGTGCGGAATAATAATAGCTCTTTAAAGGGCCCGTCAAACCCACATCTAAGGGTTGCAGTTTGTGAGTAGAGTGAGGATGAAACGTGAGAACTACAACACCAGATTGTTTCGCCAAATCCACAGCCTCAATGGACAAATGTGACTCATGATTATCCATTATTAGCAGACATGGATTTTCTGGTGTCGTGCTTGAACACTTAATGAAATGTTTCATCACCTCCACGAATAAGTCACTAGTCATCCAACCTGATGGATTCGCGAGCCCTAAACTACCGGGCGGTGCACCGAGCATCATCAAGTTTTTAAAGTTTTTCCGAGGAAATATTATAACCGGGGGCAAGGCGTGGCCTGTAGCACTAACCATACAGCATGTAGTGACAAGAGTGCCCTTTTCTCCACTTGTGACTTTACCTGCTCCTGCTGGAGCTACAACTTTCTGAGGTTTCTGGACGGTGGTTGTGCCGGTTTCGTCAAGGTTGAATATGCGAGTTCCATCCGCGAATCTAGGCTCTCGTTTCAGCAACTCTTCCAAATTATTAAAAAATATTGCCACAGTTTCACGGTTAAATGAGGTAGCTCGTGCGAGATTAACAGCTTCTGGTTTCTTCACCGAAATATCAGGATGTCTTTTTTTGAAGAAACGAAACCATTCCAAACCTGCCAATTGATCTCTTTTCCATGAGCTTGGCATTTTGATGCCATTACGCATTGCCATTTCATAAGCCACCTTCCTACATTCTTTGACGGTTAAACCGTAGAACATTAGTGCACAGTCCTTGTAGTATTTTAATAATATTTGTTCATGTTCTTCACTAAATACTTTATTAATATCGTACCTGGGTACAAGTGATATATTATTACCATGTTCACTTTTGTTCTTCACGTAACGGCGCAATGTAGGGTACGGAATGTTGCAGGTTTTTGCTGCCGTCCTAATGGAGTTACCATTTTCTACCATTCTTAAGGCTGCCGTCATGTCCTCTTTAGTGTGTTTGCCTATTTTTCTTTCATATTTGTTGGTCTTGGCATCCTAGAATAAAAAATATATGATTTTCAACATGGCACTATTAAGGAACAGTGAACCAGGCTGGTTAGGTACACAATGAACCGGTTCACTGTGAACTATAAGAATAGTTTATTGTTCAAGATGTACATTCAAATTTGTTGATTCCTGGATCTCACACTAGGATTCCCTGTGTCGTGGGATCCAGGCTCTTTCGTTCCGTTTACATTTTGCAGTTATACATGTTACAAATCTAAGTATATATCACAAAAAAAAAAACGTCTTAATTTTTTCTAGTCTACTCGTAATCGAATAATAAAAAAAAACTTATACAAAATAAAATAATACTAAAAACAATGCATGAATGCTGTGTGTGTCAGTGTTTGCATGGGTGTATGAATTAAGAAATTGTGTTGGTGTTGACAGTGTAAACCTTAGGACGAATATAATGTTGGATAATAAGTATATAAGTAGAGGTATGTATGAGATGATGTCTTGCCATCAATTTCCAAAACTTTGGAAAAAATACTCAATAAAAGACTTACAAGCTTCTTAAAAAAATATAATATTCTCTCTAACTCTCAATATGGTTTTAGACAAGGGCTCTCGACCCAGGATGCTGTCACAGCATTGACAACTGAAATCGTTAGAGAAGTAGACAAAGAGTATAAATGCATAACAGTATTCCTGGATCTTAAAAAAGCGTTTGACACCGTCTCTGTTCCCATCCTTGTGCAGAGGCTTGAAGCCATTATAGGAGTAAGAGGTACGGCTCTTTCCCTCTTTGACAGCTACCTTCGGGGAAGGAAGCAGCAGGTTAAGATAGAAAACATATATAGTGAAGAAGAAAACGTTGTTTTTGGCGTCCCACAAGGAAGTGTGCTCGGCCCACCGCTGTTCCTGGTGTACATAAATGACCTTTGTAACCTCAGAGAAAGCGGTGGGAAGATTTTCTCCTACGCGGATGATACAGCCGTTGTTTTTTCTGGTCAATCTTGGCATATTGTGCGCCAAAAAGCCGAATGTGGCCTGTCGATTATTATAAACTGGTTAAAAGCAAACCTTCTAACCTTAAACATCTCTAAAACAAACTACATCTGCTTTTCCCCAAGTGCCAAATCTAAACCAGGTGCAGAATTTAACATATCTATCCGCGTGACAAGCCCTGACCTAAACAGAGTTACTCAAAACGTACAGCGGGTCAACTCTACTAGATACTTAGGCATTATTATTGATGAGTGTTTCTCGTGTGCGAAAATTGATATGGATTTTTAAAACCCTACGCTATGTGATGCTTCCGGACGTGCTCGGTAAAATCTATGTTGCGCTGGCACAACCTGTTACCACATACTGCATTCCGGTTTGGGGTGGAGCTGGCAAAACTAAACTACTTGAGCTCGAAAGAGCCCAGAGGTCACTTTTAAAAGTCATGTATTTTAAACCACACAGATATTCCACTAACAGACTATATAGTTTGTGTGGTTTGTTAACAGTAAGACAGCTTTACCTATTAAACATGACTTTATACCTGCATAAATCTACCCCACCTAACCCAACATACCAGGAAAAAAGGGGCAATAACAGGGTGGTCCACTCATCGCGGGTTCGCACGGCTTTTGCAAAGAGACAGTATGTTGGTCAGTCTGCCTATGTCTACAATAAAATAAATTCTAAATTAAAATTCCATCCAAAGGCTCAATATAAATGCAAGAATATAATAACTGAATGGTTAAAAACATTGACATACGAGGAAATTGAACTAATTCTGAGTAGATCATGTTAAAAAGCACATAATAAGGATCCATGCACACAAACACATACACGCCCACCCACACACGCACTTCCCATGCACACACACGCACTTTCTCACCCACACGCGCACAACCACTCACACACACATACATACACAGTTGAGCAACTATCCTAAGATCACTCATTTACTTTAAATCTATTATAGTTTTTAATTTGCATTTTTTTCGTTTTTATAATTTTACTTTAGTTTATTCGTTTCAATTATGTAAATGTAAAATAGGGGAAGTAGCGAGTCGGCCCCAACACAAGTATTGTTAATTACTTAATGGGGTTGCCTCATAATACACTTATGTGCTGATTTTCGAAACAATAAACAATTTTTATTTATTATTTATTTATTTATTATGTTTTGTACCAAAATGTCAGTCTTGCAGAAATATCTCTTACATTATTTTATCAAAAAGTAATAAGGCGACATGTCTAATTATTTATCCCTTTCAGACCTGATGCTAAACGGAAAGATATTTTAAAATGAAAGTTACTGTTTCTAGTTAATTTGGGGTAGGTAAAGAAAAATATGCTACTGAAAAAAATCTAGGAAAACTGAAAATCGGTTTTTCACGATACTCACGATTGTGAGGGATTGGGCCAAGTTTTCGTACACTCACAATTGTGAGGGTTGAGAAATAAGACCATTTAATATAGGAAATTAAACTGTAATTATCATTATAACAGTAAAAATCTTTATAAAATGAACAGTATTAATCATTTAACATTTATGGCTTAGAATAAAATCAACAAAACTAACATTTATTACTTATTAGGAACAATTTTTCAGTCTTAATCATGATTCTCTTTTTGGACGCAACTTTAATCACATTTTTTTAACATTATAAGCCCCTCCTTATTTTTCATTATGAAATACGTAAAAACAGTGGTTATCTTTAGATAAACAAAGATAAACGTTGCACTTTGTGCATCTAACTTTTGATCGACTGCTGCAGCTCTTCAGTCTACAACATCTTGGTGCTTTTATTGTGTCACATATTGGCCAGTGATTGTATCCATCGAGTCTTTTATCCATTGTTGGAATCGTAGCTGGTTTGTAATGAGACGTTTCAGGCATCTCAGCCAAATCGTCTGTAGGATCACGTTGTCTCTTTCTAGTCGTTCCACCAAGCAAAAAATCTGACACAGTCAGCTTGAAATCTAAAAAATCCATGGGTTTCTGTCTGTTTGACTGTGCCGCCTTACGATATTCATACCATGCGTTAACGAGCGACATATCGAAAAGATGCATGAATACTTTTAGAGGCCACTTCCGAGTTTTGTGCCAAGACCTGTATGCTTCCAACATCTGATCACTGACGTCTACTCCGCCCATGTTCTCGTTATACTTTTTGACGATATTAGGGCATGGGACAGTGACATAGCTTTTACTACATTTATCCCATCGCTGTACATTCTCCACAGGCTGAGCACCGAGGCACGTGGAAGACATCAACACAGATTTGTTGTCCTTCCATTTAACTACGCAAATATTTCTTTCCGCGTTCACTATTTCTTCATAATCACCTCGCCTCATTTGTGAATCCTTCTTAAATGTATATCCTTTAAATCTGTTAGTCATCAGAGTCCCGGTGCCATCAATTTGCTCAGCAATCAATTTTTCCATCAGGGGAATGGTCGTGAAATACCGATCAAAAAATATAAAACTACCTTTAGGTAATGTAGATATCAATCTGAGTACAACAGATGGACCTAGACCAAGTGTAGTGTCAAGGAAAGGCGTAGTATTACCTTGGTATATTTCAAAATCTATAATCAAGCCACTTGATGAGGTAATCACAAAGTTTTTCAGGCCCACTGGTCTAGGTTTACCAGGAACATATTGTTTGACTGGACATTTTCCGAGAAAAGGTATCATTTGTTCGTCAATTGAATACGTGCCATGATTCCTGGGCAACTCCAAGCATCTGTTACGAACCGTGTCAATCATTGGTTGAACTAGCCATAGCCGATTTTGAGTTTTCTCTTGAGCTGGAACAGCTGTCTTGTCAACAATGTGTAAATTGGTCCTAATCAGAAAGAACCTGTCTCTCGTCAGTGCATCTGTAATATACGGCAACCTAAATCGCTGCAGCCACGCCATCTTGATCCTAGGATATTTCACACAGCCAAGGATACCATTAACACCAAAGAACTTCTTTACATCAGCTGCAGTGATAGGATGTTTCAGCACCTCATTCTTAGTTGTCTGGTAGTATATATTTGTGCACAGTGCGAGTTTTTCGAACACTTCTTCTGTGAAATACTTCTCAAAGTATTCAGCAGGCGATAGTACCTAAAAAAATGAAACCATGTGTTGAAATAAGTAAGATAGTTCATAGAGTTACGTAAAACCAGATTACTAAACAAAATGCATACTTCTTCCACAGTTGTAGTAACTGAAGGCATAGGTTTCCCGCGAAACATCCGTCTGGTCCAGGTATTTCTAGCAGCTGGCGCTGCCACAACAGGAGCCCTATCGTCTTCCTCCTGGTCTTCATCAGATGAGCTGTCGGGCCCATCCCCTGGGGGCATCCAATTTTCGTCTTCATCGGACTCGCCACCGAAGTCCGAGTCATTTAATGCGTCCAAAATACCATCGTCGTCTTGTAATAAATTTCTTCTACTCATAGTGATTGTTTAACATCGAAACAATACCTAAAACAAAGCACAAAACAGTTTTTAATTTGTATGAAAATACCTACAAATATTAAAGTTCAAACCGAGCCCTCACATTCATGAGGGTTATTTTTGCGGCACCAGAATCCGTTGAAAGTAATCAGTAATCCACTATTTTTAATCTTACGGGCTATTTTCCACTCATTCTAAACACAATAAAACAAGAACATACCTGAATAATACTTACCAGAACAAAAGAATGAATCAGCCCGGTGACAGGTCACGACACGTTCGCGTCGCTCGAACTCGATCGCACACTGACCCACAGACACGCCACCCTCCGCCGCGAAAAAAATCGTAGGCATAAACGACTGCCCTCACTTTCGTGCGAGCTCGTCCCCGTTCGCTTACCGTTCCCGAGTAAGCTTATAAAAAATCGTAAAATCATACTCACAAAAGTGAGTACAGGGCCCGAAAGGGGTATATTAATAAATAAGATTTATTATTTAAGTGTACATTAGTAGCTGTATTTGGCAACACTAACTTTGGATAAAATATTATTATTTATCACATTTAATAAGTCAAAATCAAAAGTAATTAAGGAAACAAAATGTACATTCATCAATAGGAAAATGATCATATACAGAAATTTCAATATTGGCAAAAAATAGGAATTTTGAAGTAACTTTTAAATGAGGCCACCAGAACCAGAGTGACCCAAACACAAAATACAATTATGTGGATAGATTTTTCAACTTAAATAGTACAAATTAAACTTAGAACTAGCTTCTTTAATACTGTGCAATTTTTATTAAACTCTTGTTTTATCGTAAACTCATACCTACATTATTAATTTATTATCGTTTTATTTCAACTTAAGACTATCTTAGACACAACATGACAAAATATAAATTAGCCAGTCAGTTACTCAGTCGAAGAATCACTAATTGCACCCTCTAGTTCGTTCCCCGCATTGGAGGAGACTTTGAGTTGTTGATAGAAAGGGTGATAGATAGGTGGAACATATTCCAAAAGACATAGAAGGTATTTTTTTTTCACATGGCTGGTTTTTCTTCCCTCTAGAAATAAAATCTCTAGTTCAAAGTTTGAAGAAATTCGGGATTGCTGAAATTGACCTCCGTAAAAAGAACTTCTGGCTCGTTGGAGCATTTGAAGAACAGTGAGAATGAATGGCTTTTATGGTACAAAATCCACTGTATTTTAATTAAGCCATTCAACTTTACTTCGATCAACGCCGATCTTCCTGTTTGTGATATTAGTTTCCAAGACTTTGGTGGATAGAAAGTCGTCTCGTTTTATTTCCACAATTTTGAAAGTTTTCTTTTTTCTTGCTTCTATTATGACATGTTCGGGAACGTATATGTCTGGTAAATACATCTTTTGTTTTTCCATCAAGTCAAAAGCCCGGTCACAAGATGAAAAAGAATGCCCGCTGACAGTAAATTTGTGGTCTATATTTTCCACTGTAAATTGAGGACTAAAATGCATACATAAAGCTGCAACTTTAATGTTGCGGTTTTGCCCGCCACACTGGTCAGAGTACATGATTAGCCTCTTTGCATGTACATATTCTCTGATAAATTTTAGGAGGCATAACCTAACCAAATAACAGGTACCTATTCTTACCACTTAAGCTTTTTGCTGTACCGCCAACACCTTCCCTCACGTTCACGTAGATTAATAACTAATCTATACAAACTTATTGCGTAAAAACATCAGTTTTGTAACCGCAAAAACAAAAAACTTTTTACAAAAACATACAACCGACTTCCAAAAAAAAAACTACAAAGTAAAAAATAACTTTAATTTCGGAAGTCGGTGTCAAAATACGAAGAAAGTAACAAAAACACCGATTTCCGAAATTAAAGTTATTTTTTACTTTGTAGTGTTTTTTTTAGAAGTCGGTTGTATTTTTTTGTAAAAAGTTTTTTAATGTCATCTATGATTTTTTACTGAAATTACCTTTGAGCCACTCTGGCTATGAACTTAGGGTTATGAAAAGGGGCATTGCCGTGGTCAACTAATATATCAGAAATTGTGGTTTGGGCCGCTCTGGTTCTGGTGGCCTCAAATCATTGTTGCTGTAAAAGAAGAATGGCCACGGCCCATACAAAAAAAACCCAGGCCCGGCGCAAAATTTTTATATCTCTGATTTTAGATTGAAACTGTTATAGTTATTCTCAGTTGTCATTATTGCCGAATCCAGTGGCTAACATGGTTTTTTTTCCCATTAAAAAGTTGCCCTCAAGGTAAATAATGTTTTTTTTTAAAGCTGTCAATAATTGACATTATTTCTTATGACTATAGAAATATCTTACTTTATAATAAAAACATGAAAACAACTAAACCTAACTATATACAAATAAATATACAAAAACAAGATACGCTTAGGCGTCGAAGAATTTTTGTTATGACTATTTTATAGAAGGACTGTAGATGTAAAATATACTGGTATTAGTATACATATTAAAAAAAAAAACAAAAGTAATGTGGTTGATTATATTTAATGAAACATTAGGTTCAAAAAGTTTTACAATGGTACGCATAGTGACCGTTAATAATAATATCGTAATTACAATATTATAACACAGACTTAACAAGAAAAAGTGTTACGAGTATTCTAAATCTACCAACACATAGTCCAAAGCTTTGGCAGGGTGATCAATATGTCCATCGTTGTTGTGTCTTGCCCAACCCAGATAATAAATAACGCTCATGATATTTGCACAAAATCCTAGTGTTCTTTGTCCATGTATACATGAACAGTAGTGTTATTTTATGGATTGTATGCCTTCAACTGCTGTATTGTATAGCAAGTAAGTATAGTAGGTTTTACTACGCACATGCCGTGAATTTATTCGGCAGCGAATAATTACATAATTAGAATTTATCTGGGATTGACGGATTTCATTGTTTACGATTTCTATTTGTTCTGAATGTCGGTATACCTCAACTTCGTATACTCCGGTTCTTTTTACATGCTCGCTGCAGTATGACCGTGCCATTTTAATATGATACGTTCCAACCGCGAATAACATCATGTCTTCATATGTCAAACGGGTCCATTGGAAACGACCCTGAAGAATCGTCACTTTGTTGGTAATAGTTAGTGTACCGGGACGTTGATGGCGATGGTTCGTTTCCCATGGTAATCTTTTAAAACCAATTGAAGCACACCGACTTTAAAATTATTTTTTTGATGAGCATTCATTGGTTTCATACAGGGCGTATTTGACATCGTAACGCAAACTTCGGGAAAAGACTACACCTCATGCCACTAAGCAAATTGTGGAAGTCATTAATCTCGCTAATGAACGGTTACAGAAATTGACATTTTCGAGCGCGCAATGTATTGTGAACAACGCGATCTAAACGCGTGAGAGCCTTGCACGCAATACATACCTCACGTCTTGCACACACACAGAGGTACACAGGTCTGGGACGCCGCGGCCGGCGACGCGCATGTACCTACTAACGCGCCTAATAGGTACCACATAAAAATTATTTAATCACTTAGAAATAACTACGGTGCCTACCTGCTGATGGTAGGAACATGTTTATGCAGAATTTAAGAGAAAAAAAGCTGACCTTGGTCGAAGCTTGGTTTCTATCCGCGAATTGTGTTCGAATTTGTATGGCAACAAGCAAGGTCACCTTGAATGGAACACTGCAGTACATCCTTCTGGAACATGCTTAAGATCTTGTTTTTGAAAAGCTTAAGAGAAAAGGAGCCATAAGCTTAGTCTTTTAAAATCACGATTCCGATAAGGATTAATTACAAAAAATAAGCTTGTAAGTACATCGAGATCCGGGTACGCAGGTAGCTAATGAACTACGAACTACAAATTTGCAATGGGTGCTAAATATTTACTGGCATCCCAAGAATTATATCTTTAAATTGACTACTCATCCTTGCTCGATAATACAATTCCTCATTAACGCGACTGTGCGTTAAGACTTGACCGAGAGATGAATTTAGCAACTTTAACTCAATCTGAGCTAGTGTAATACGATAAATGGACCAAGGAGTACAGACTGGGATATTGTTATAAACTGAATTAACTTTAGATATCATCTTCTGTACTATAAAACCGGCAGAGCGGGTACTAACTGGAAGTGTGATGGCACAGGTACTGGCGGTAAACTCTTGCCTAGTACGGGCTTCACTAGCATCATCAAATCCAAAGAACAAAGTTTTGTTGATCTCATCTTTAAAATCTTTGTCGTTCGGTTGAATCAAGAATCCATTTTCTCGGTACTGGTCACGACGGGTAGCATCACGATCACGATTCTTACGGGATCGGCCTCTTGACGTCGAAGGTTGAACGGGGGGAGGTGGAGGCTGGGGCGGTGCCTCATAATATTGCGGTTGTGGTTGAAAACGAGAGGGGTAACCTCGTCCTCTTCCAAAATTGAAATTTCCACGTGGCATGGAATGTACCTACCTAAATACCTACGAATATCAAACCCTCCGCTGACGGCAATACTTTCACATAAAATAATTTTAGTCACTCAAAAATACCTACCTACCAACATGTTTATGCAGAAGTCAAGGAGCCATAAGCTTACGTCTCTTAAATTCACGAACACAATTCCGATAAGGATTGACAACAAAGCCGGCGATGTGCGAGTCAGACTCTCACACAAAGGGTTCCGTACCATAACCATAACCATACACAAAAAACACGTTTCTTGTATGCGAGCTCTCGTTAAATTTTATTTAATTATTTGCTGTTATAGCAGAAATAGGGATACCATGCCTGAGATACAGCCCACTGACAGACAGACGGACAGGCGGCCGGACAGCAGAGGCTTAGTAATAGGGTTCCATTGGTTACTCTTCGGGTACGGAATCCTAAAAAGAAGCTTGCAAGTACTTTGAGATCTGATTATGTAGGTATTAACTAGTAACTACCTAACTCACCTTAAGCTCGCTCACCCCTAACCAGATAGGGTTCGAAGTGGCCGCCGCCAGCATGCTCGCAGTTTCAGCGTGGTCACGGGGCAGAAACGTTGGGTCCTGGGCACACTCCTCACCTCCTCACGTAACGACGCAAACAAATTCACGATGCGATTCCTCATCTCGGCTGCGGAATCGCACTCGGACACAAACACCTTGTCTTTTGTCTTTGACGTAACCCCAAAGAAAAAACCTAATGGGGTCAAGTCTGGTGAGCGAGCTGGCCATGGCTCCCAGCCTAATCTCCCAATCCACCGATTCCCTAATGATTCGGTAAGGCAGCGTCTCACGTGAGGAGCACCATCGGGGATGACGAGCTCTTCACAGTTCCCACGTGCTTCGCCATAACACATCAGCATGTTACCGTATTCTTGGGCACTGAAGTTCTCATTAAGTCCAGATGACATTGTTCAATGCAACACAAAGACACACAAAAACACGCAAGTTCACAGAAAGAAACCAAAACTTGTCTTCTCTAACGTTTCGAAAAACGATTTTTGTAAAAAAAAAGCACTCGTTCGCGATCAGCGTCAACAAGGAACTGACAAAAATCCATCAATAAAATGTTCTTTCGATCTATCCTTTGAGGTCGCCGCAAATGCCTAGGTACATTGCACTAAAAGTGCCAGGGCCGGGCTTGCGATGATAATAGTATGAAAGTTCCTTTTTATTTTAATTTATGAATGTTTTTTTTATCGAATAATTTTGGTATTGTAAAACTGAACATTTTATTTAAACCAAACAGAAACAAATTAGGCCATCAATCGTCATGATTAAGTTTCAACACCCGTGTTGATAGAATTTTGCCGTATTTAAAATTCTATCACATAAATTGTATCAAAGCGTTAAATGGGTATAGCAAGGTCCAATTGTAACAAGCATAACATTACTTATTTTAATTGTTTATTTATTTAACAATTTATGTACAAACATTTTATCAGAACGTAAGAAGAAGGAAACAGAAAAGAAAGCATTATTATGGATTGTGAAACGCGCTACTATTAATAGTAAGAAAAAAAAAGATTATTTTCTCGGTCGAGTATCATCATGACTCCACGCTCCAATAAACGCTTATTAAAAAGCGTTTTACCGGTTACACCCAAATACGGCCCTGGTTTCGTCGGCGTTTGTCAAAGGTCAAAGAGCGCGCGCACTACGCGTTGCCGCCGCAATAAGAAAATGGGTTTATCGACACCAAACGAAGTAACCGATTTTCAACCTTAGCTTAGTACGGTTATTGTTGGAAATCGGCTATTTCGTTTTGCTGTGATACGTTTCATTTTCTTTTGACGGCAATAAAAGCGGCATGCTTTTGAAAAATCATACACGCGTGACACACATGCACACTCGTTAGTGAGGGCAGTTACTATGCATTGCGTTGACCTTTCGTTTGTACTTTAGCACAGCTGAGCTGATACCTATTTGTTGTTTTATTTACATTGCTCTTTTTAGTGAAACTAGTTTATTAATTATTTTTTTTATTAAAAATGTCATTGCGTTAGGTCATAATAACGATTATGAGCAGTCTAAAGTAAAAAAAAACTCTTGAAAAAACTGAAAAAATGAGAAAAAAGCCGATGAAAAATTCCAACTCTGGGGTGTCCTTAATCACGCCCTGGACCCATGGAAATCGTTTGTGCGTCGATGTCAGAGACACGCTGTATAGCTTTTGAAACTAAGAAGATATTTATGACGACACGGTTGGCGCAGTGGTTGAGCGATTGACTGCTGCGCAGCATGTCGCGGGTTCGATTCCCGCACGGAACAAATATTTGTACGACCTACATGTTGACCCATTTGTTCCGAGTCTGGGTGTTTTTCTATCTATAATATGTATATATTTACAAAAAAAAAAAAATGTATATAAGTAGTTTATCAGCCATCTCGTTACCATAACACAAGCATTAGGTTGCTTAGCTTGGGACTATATGGCGTTGTGTGAAATGTCCAAGGATATTTATATTATTTATATTATTTATATTTCGTGTCGTCATCTTCGTCAATATTAGCAGAAGGTTTTTTCTGTCTTTGTTCATAAATCATATTTATTTTTGCAAATAGGTTACATGTAACTCTTTTACACGTCATTATTTTTTTTCCTAGATGAGGCCGATGTTTCCTAGCTGACTACCCTGAGAAGAAACACCGAAACAAACTCAGAGGTCATAGTCTCTTTTAAAGTCCAGACTAACGTGAATAGTATATGAAAACCATGTAGGTTCACGTCTGTGGTGGCCTTTTGAGGAAAGTACCACGCAGGCTTGAGTGGACCTGTTCAGACAGTGCAAGCATTTGTCAGTTATCATGCAGCTCAACTCAGAACTTTGAAGAGCTCAATGATCAGACGAACAATACCAAAGTAAGGACATTTGGGTAGGCCACCAAAATGTACTCAAACCGCCAGACAGCCATGAAATTAATCTTAAAGAATAACGGCCTACGTAGTCCTCACACATACAATTTTCATTTAAGCACCATGTGGATTATTGGCTGAAATGGTCGTCAGAAGAAAGAACCATACAGATTTTAGTGAACCTGCCCAGTCAGTGCAAGCATTTGTCAGTAGTCGTGTAGCTCAACTCTGATCTACTTAGGAGCTCAACGTTCTGACAAACAATACCAAAATAAGGACATTTGGGTAGGCCACCAAAATGTACTCAAACCGCCAGACAGCCATGAAATTAATCTTAAAGAAAGGACATTTGGGTAGGCCGAAAACACTCAAACCGCCAGACAACCGTTAAAATTACTTGTAATAAAAAGTACTCCACATAGTCCCCACATTCATAAACATGTCAAACTTTAATAAAGGCAAAGAGTAAAATAATAAATGTCAAATTGTGTAAATAATGTCAAATTGTATAAATAAAAAGTGATTAAAAACTGAAAAATTGAAGAACATAACATTATTCTGTATAATCAATGGAGCAGCTCAATCCCAAGCCTTTTTGTCTTCAAGGAAGTCGTTTACAGTATAAAACGCTTTCTGGCAAAGTTTTCGCTTAACAAATGTTTTGAATTTATTTAAACTTCCAAGTCACATTGGAAGTTTATTATAAAAGCATATACATTGACAACTAAATGAACCCCCTATTTTTTTAAACCTGGCTGCAGGAACAACATATTTGTGTTTGCTCCTAGTATTAACATTATGTACATCACTGTATTTTTTAAACATTTTGATATTCTTGTGGAATTTTTCTGACACCATATGCAGCAGAGCTAAGTTTTTTTGATAACTTGTCTATATGTGGACCCCACTGAAGCTTAGCATCTAAAGTTATGCCTAAGAACACCGTAGTCTCTTCAGGACTCAACTCTTTACCCTTTATTAGCACACTAGTTTCCACTTGCTTCACCTGAGGAATCGTTTAGTTTTTTTCTCAATCCAGTATCTACTCATCGATCACGTGGACTACGCGTTAGATTTGGGCCTCCAGTCTATTCCCATCGCCGAAAGCAAGTCCCCACCTCAGGCATGTACTTGTTTTGTAGTACAAGATTTAAGTTATTAACATTAAACCAGTGTACTACTTTTGAAAGTGCGCTATTGATATCGTCAGTTACCGGTTGCTGACGTTTAAGTTTAAATAAAAGTGAAGTATCATCTGCAAACAACACTATTTCTTGACTATCCTTAATGAGGTAAGGCAAGTCGTTTATATAGACGAGAAACAAAAATGGGCCAAGAATTGAACCCTGCGGGACACCCATTGTTACTGCAGATCCGGCAGATCTTTATCCGTTCACGTCAACTCTCTGAATCCTATCACTCAAGTATGAAGTAAGAAGATCCAGTGAGGAGTTTCGAATCCCGTAGTGGTGTAGTTTCCTGATTAATGTTTCATGAAGAACACAGTCGAATGCCTTGGACAGGTCGCAAAAAATGCCCAGAACATCGCATTTGTCTTCCCATGCATTATAGATTTGTCCTAAAAGTTCAAAACATCAGTTGTTGAACGGCCCCTTGTAAAACCAAACTATTTTGAATGTAATAGCTTGTGTCTGTTAAAAATCTTTGCAACTGCTCTAAAATTAGCTTCTCAAATATTTTACTAAAGGTGGGTAGCACTGAAATAGGTCTATAATTAATAGGGTCAGATGTACTACCTGCTTTAAAGAATGGTAATACTTTACTATGCTTCATTAGGTCAGGAAACACACCACAATCAATACAATAATTAAAAATAAGTGCTAAAGTTGGAGCCACAATGCTAATAATAGACTTGGCGACGTCCACTGAGTTTTCCTATAAATCTGCAGTCTTTTTCACATTCAAACTGTTAAAAGATTTAACAATATCTGTAACCGTGACATGTTGGAAACTAAATTCGGAATTGCAAGCTTTAACATTTTCTTTAAGCAGAGACTCGGCAGCAGTGGGTGATGAGTTCAGAGATTTTGTTGTTAATATGGGAATCTCTGAAAAAAAGTTTTCAAAAGCCGCGGCAACCTGGGTATCGGAATTTATTATAACGTCATTAATTACTAGGTTATAGTCACTACAACGTTTTGTGAACCTGCCTGTTGCACTATTAATAATATTAAAAGTTGTTTTGATTATATTATTACTACAGGGTGGGCCAGAATAAAGTTCACTTTTGAAACCCATATAAAAAAAGACTGATAATACTTAGAGAGTTTATTCAAAAAGTAACTTAATTTAACATTAATTTAATTTATTTCTTGAAAATAACATCGTCTAGGTGTTCCCCGTCGCGCCGCAAGCACTCTTCTAAGCGGGACTTTAAATTTTCATAAACACGCCGGCACGTTGCTGTCGATATGGCCGCCATTTCTGCTCGAATGTTCGCTTTTAAGGCAGTAATTGCCCTCGGTTTATTGGAATAGACTTTTTTCTTGAGAAATCCCCACAAAAAGAAATCCGGTGGGGACAAGTCTGGGCTTCGTGGTGGCCACTCGATGTTACCTCTCTTTGAGATGACTTTACCGGGGAACAGCTCCTGTACGACCTCCATGCTGGCATTAGACGTGTGGCAGGTGGCCCCATCCTGCTGGAACCAGGTCAGGGAGTTGTACTCTTGCAGCCCAGCAAGGCTTCGCCTTTAAAACTCTTGAAGCGAGAGACGCGTGACCCGATCACATCCCGCGCACTCCGCTACTTCCCGCATATGATGATCTATTTGTCAAAGAAAAGTGAACTTTATTCTGGCCCACCCTGTATGTTTAATCTTATTACTCAAATAACACGACTTTGCAATGCAACAAACTTTTTTAAATAACTTCGAATATTTTTTTCACATACGAATTAAATTCAACCGTATTTACATGGGCTCTTTCATCATACAACTCATAGAGCCGGGTTCTGCTTTTATGAATGCCTACCGTAGCCCATTCACTGTAAGATACGCCTAATCGTCATGGTCTTAGGTATAAAAGTGGAATTGAATTGCTTACAATACATGTGAAAAAAATCCTCGTATAGCTTATTAGGATTACCTAGGGTATTCAAAATTATTAATAATGATTTTAGTTTTGAAAGTTTCCAACCGACTTGCAGATTTAGGGTTAACAGTGATATACTTTTTAGCCACTTTGTTGTTTTGGTTAGGGAAAGTAATTTGCCCGCTACGATCAGAATCTAGTAAATTTATAATTTCTGTGTGACTTGGTTCAAAATCTGTGTAAATATTATCTATGGATGTAGAAGGATATGGTAGGAGTTATTCTTGTAGGCTCCAAAAATAAGTTTTTAAGATTGTAGGACTGGAACAGACATAATTTTGCTGGTCGAACCCAAGTTCTCTAATAGATTAACATTAAAATCACCGCAACTGATAAAGTACTTGTTTGAATTACAAATCTTGGGTAAAACTTCATCCATTACTTTTTCAAAGCAGTCATACAATCCTGAGGGGGGTCTGTACACACTTAATACAATAAACTGCTCCAATTCTATTCAGGCAATCTCAATTGTTCGCTCAACAGACAGGCTTACATTATCCTTACGTTCTTTAAATTTAAGCTGGTTACGTACTAAAATTAACGTTTGTTCCCAACGAGTAACACCCTCAAATGTCACACTGTTACTCGATGGGAATGTTTTTAAGAAAAAATTCCCAACCAGTCACACTGTTACTCGATGGGAACTTTTTATTACTAATTTCCCAACCAGTCACACTAAAGGGGTATAATTTAGACGGTCACCAAAATGGATCAACGGTCACCAAATTCTATCCAACTAAAAGATTAATATTACTACCAAAAATATTATAGGTTAGGTTAGGTTAGGTTAGAACTGTGACCAACTACGCGCGAGCCGAGCGAGCGAAGCGAGCGGTGCCGCGGCAGCGGCCGGCGAGCGCTACCTCGAAATTGGTCGCGATTTTTTTCTTATATTATCGTGGATTTTTTTCTGAAGAAATTCCCATCGAGTAACAGTGTGACTGGTAGTGTGACCGGTTGGGAATTTTTTCAGAAAAAAATCCCATCGAGTAACAGTGTGACATTTGAGGGTGTTACTCGTTGGGAACAAATGAAAATTAATGAGCCACCACGTATGGCATTAATTCTGCTGAACGAACTACCAACCTGATGATTGCTAAAATTGAACATTAAGTGTCGCCGCACACGGGCCACCGGCCACAACCACAAAACGCCGCCACCGGCATATTTCCTGTAGTTTTCATACATTTAGGATTGTAGCGTGTGGCGGCTACCAGCGTCAACCGTGTGCGGCGAGTCCATATAAAATGTACGAAAACTACAGGAAATATGCCGGTGGCGGCGTTTTGTGGTTGTGGCCGGTGGCCCGTGTGCGGTGACCCTAAGAGCGAGGCCCCATTAGTGCGTTGCGCTGCGTTGCGTCGCGTCATCGCAACGGAACAACGCATTGTATGCCACACTTGTGTTGCGTTGACGCTGCACCAACGCAACGCAAGAGGGCATGCACGCCGACGCAGCTGCGTCTCAGTTCAGCCTTTGCAATGGATAGATACAAACGTGTTCTTTTGTTGCTTTTATTACGGCACCGCCGAAATAAACGTAGAAATCATAGAAGATTCTGGATATCTCCTTTGATAGCATTAAGAAATAGTGATGGTCAGTTTTTTATGCAGGAATATAGGGAGTTGTTATTAGATGAAAAGACTTTTTTCAATTTTTTTCGAATGAGTGTGGCCAGCTTTAATAATTTGGTTGAAACCTTAAAACCACATATACAAAAGCAGTATACCAAATTCAGGAACCCTTTAGAACCAATTGAAATGATTGGTATTACATTGAGGTAAGTAATTCAAATATCATAATACTCGTAATGTTAATCAGTTATTAATTTATTATCTTTAAAAACAGTTTAATTTAAGTGTTACTATTAGGCAACAAAGCAAAGTTATAATCTTCTTCTTGACTATCATCAGTAAAATTATTAATCGTAGTGTTGGTTGAATAGGTAGCTTCGAATTCGTCTGTTCGATACGACGATGGCGATGGTGACTGGGCATGTTGTCCAGTTTGATATCCGCGTGACTGCAATGGTGTTGCTTGATACTGTTGTCCAGTTTGATATCCGCGTGACTGCAATGGTGTTGCTTGATACTGTTGTCCAGTTTGATAGTGATTGAAATGTTGTTGATTGAGTCTGTTCCCCGAACCGAATTTCGGTAATGATATTTATAACTTTGCTTTGGAACGTCAAAGTTTGTAATTCCGTAAAGCTGTCCAGAGGGCCGAAATTCCTTTGAAAAATGATAAGTGGCGGTTTTCTTTCTCTTGCAACGCTTCTAAAGCTTGCGCCTCGAAATCATCTATTGCTTGGTTTGATCTCTTACGGCTTGCAGGCACGTAGCGAGAAGGACCTGGGGGTAACGAGGACATTTCTTTTGTAGGAAATGGAGAAGATGATAATGTGTTTTCATTTCGTTCCGTTTCTTCAGACACCATTTCAAGGCTACTGTCAGTTTTATTTTGGGCAACTTTCATCAAAAACAGCAACTGATGATAATAATGATATTTTTTCAATTGTTTTGCCCCTGATCCAGACGAACTGTTTTCTTTTATTTTTTTTACGTATCGAAAAAAGTTGTCCTTCACGCTTCTCCATTTTTTCACAACCTCGTTACCTGCAAAGAAAGAAAAAAATGTGTAAGTACCTAACTTGTCTACACTGACCAATCTAAATGGGCCACCCTGTTTATTTTTTGTGTTTCTATTTCAGGTACTTAGGCAGCGGAAATTCGATAAACGATTTGCATTTCAAATTTAAACGTGGAAGAGCAACAATTTCTAGAACTATTTCGTCAGTTTGTCAAGCTATATGGAAATATGTTCGACCACAGTACTTAGAAGAGATCACAGTAGAAAAACTACAAAATATTGCATTAGATTTTGATCTCAAAGCTAACTTTCCTCATTGCTTTGGGGCAATTGATGGGAAACATATACGTTTAATAAAACCAGACAAAAGTGGCTCTTTGTTTTATAATTATAAAAATTATTTTTCAATTGTTTTGCTGGCGGTTGTTGACTCAAATTATAAGTTTGTTTTTGTCGACGTGGGTGCATATGGTAAGGAAAGTGATTCTACTATTTTTAGAAATTCGACACTTTTAATGAGCTTTTTACAAGCTTTTAATGAGAAATGAATTACCATTGCCTGATCCACAACCACTTGGAAATGATCATAATAACGAGCCACCAATCCCTTATGTACTCGTCGGTGATGAAGCTTTTGGTTTAAGTAAGCATGTTATGCGCCCATACGGCGGATCCAATCTCAATGTGAAACAAAGAGTTTATAATTATCGCCTTAGCAGAGCTCGTAGATACGTGGAATGTGCATTTGGGATCATGGCAAATAAATGGCGCATTTTACATAGGCCAATTGATACGTCATATGATTTAACTATTAATATTGCGAAAGCATGTTGTGTTTTACACAATTTTGTTATACAACACGATGGGTTACAACAACAAGACAATATGGCAATAAGTAGGTTCCCACAATTGAGACCCCATAGCAGTGAAGAATCATTAGCCGAAAATTTTATCAGAGATCAATTTTGCTAATTACTTTATGAGTCCAGAAGGGGCTTTACCATGGCAGTTGAAAAAGATATAAATTAACTTATGTATTGAATTTACAAATAATATAATAAATACCAACTCACCAATCTTGTTCTTTTTTTGGTCCTCAAACTCGTCGTAATCTTGAAATATTTTTTTACAAACAGCTACCCATTCATTCGCTTTACGAAATTTATCACTGTAATGTTCGTGTGATTTATCCCATATAATGGGTCTTTCTTGGACCAAGGATTTGAGAAAATCTATATCAATATCCTGCTCACTCATGGTAAGATAAAAAATGTCGTTACGCTCGTCTAGCTTCCTCCTCTAGCAGTGCATCACTGTCCGTCGTCGCAGCGGAGCTCCGACAACGCAGCGCATCACCCCCCCTCCCGCTTCGTCTCTTGTCCGTCGATCCGTTGAAACGTCGCGTGCGACGACGCAACGGTCTAATGGGGCATGTTATAAAAAATGTATGGAAAACGACGCAGCGACGACGCTGCGACGACGCAACGCAGCGCAACGCACTAATGGGGCCTCGCTCTAACTCGTGGCTTTTAAGCCAATGTTCTGTAATACATAGAATATCAATATTGTTCAAATTTATAAATAACTCTATTTCTAATTCTTTATTCATAAATCTTTGAATGTTTTGGTGCACCAGGTTGATACAATTTACTGTTTTCAAAATATTATTTGGTTTGTATGTTCTATCAATATGTTGGACATTATTGCTAGAGGTTGCCCCTGTTGTTATAATTTCTAATTTAAATGATCACTTATCTCAATATTACTTGCCAAACTATTGGCAATTATTACACATATAAGGGCATTGCTCAATAGAAACAACTTGTTTAGCCAAATTCTTGGCTGTTATACAAAAATAATATGATAGCGACATAGCTATTCGTCTTCTAAAATAATTAGCAAGATAGTACCTACAAGATCTCTATCTTTTGTCAAAACAAAATGATTGCCTAACAAACTAATTAAATGAAATACATCGCTCAGATAATGCAATGTCTTATTAATCTCAAATCTAAGGTCATTTTCTTCCTGTGGCAAACTTTGGCTATAAGGAAATGTAAACAATACAATTTTTTTTTAAGTTGAGGATGCTTAGAGACCTATGATATTGGAGTAATTCTCCCGTATTTACACTTGCTCTATTACCAACTAATATTAATAAAGTGGAATCCTGGTGAAAGTTATAACTAATAATTTTCTTCATAATACCAAATAGAGAACAACCAGGCATAGGCACAATAGTTTATAACCGAGTGTCCCGGATATTCATATTTCAACAAGTAGCCTAGATCTTTCCCAATCTTATCACAAAATATTACTACATCGTTATTTACAACGGTTTTACATTGTTTTTGAGTTTTAACTATGTATCTGTTAATTTTTATATATTTTTTTAATTTATTGTTAGTACTCTCACTTTTTTAATTGATTCTGAATCATTGTCAGTAGTCAAATCTACTGTGTATGAGGGGTTTATAAGAGGATACTCGGAAGAGGCAATAGGCACCAACTCGCTAAATAGACTTTGGTTCAGGGAGGCTGTGATGTTAAGGTTTGTTGTTTCAAGTTGAGATATTTGACTTTGAGCCTCTTGTAGCTGTTGTTGTAAAATGTGCTTGTGGTTAAGAGCTTGTTCATACTCTGTGCTATATTGGCTGAACCCGTCCACAACAAGTTGGAGCCTATCCCGGGCTTCGATGGCCTTAGTGTATTGTGTGTATAACTGAGCCATCTCATCTTTTAACTGCCTAATCTTATGATGGACTTCCAGAAGCAACATGTTGCAACATACTTAGTATTTGATTGCGGACATCTTTCTTTTTTTTCTGACTGACTATAGGTAAAGTAGGTATGGGTGACTCCACACGATTGATATCTTCCGGTTCAATGTTTTGTTCTTCAGTTTCTGATTGTTGTTGTGGTTGAGTAGATTCTGCATCTTCGGTCGGATAGTTCCCTTCTGATTTTCTACTAGCAAACACTGGTGTAAGGAAGTAAATCAAGGTACTATAAACATAAGTTTTGGGCTTTTTAGCAGCACTCGGGTGTAGGAAGATTTTTGGTTTTCTGAATTTCTTTGCGATAATAGTCTCTAATGTTGTTCCATTTCTTCTTCGATTCGGCACCTGAAATAAGTTAAAAATAAAACTATAATGCTTTTTGTTACAGATTTCTGGCAGCTGGTTGCAATTTTGAAGAAATGAAAACAGATTTTCTGGTGGAAAGCCGAACTGTGTCTGCACTAGTAATGAAACCTGTGAAGCTATCTGGGAGGTGCACCAACGTTTAGAAATGAGGCCACCGTCATCAAAAGAACGTTGGATTGAAATTGCGCTGTGATTTGTTCCCAAAAATTATCCGAGAATATGCTTGATACTTCGGAGTGGCTTTCACATATATCTTTAAGGAGAAGCATTCTATTCAACATATGATATGTAGACGTCCACCTAGTTGGACAATCAAGTATGGGTTTATTTAAATTAGATAATGTAATAATATTTTTCATATTAGGCTGGCGTAAAATTTTGGTTGCCTTTCTCGTTAGTTCTAAGGAAATTTGTACATCTATATTACCTACAATGGCATCCTTAACCGCAAGTTGCAATGTATGTGCCGCACAGAACATAGCACGTGGCTTAATTGTATCACTACTCATCGTATTAAGAAGGCCGTCGATGTCCAAATTTAAGGGTTACCGCTACCGGAGAACTGTTCGTAATGGTCGTTCTCCTCGTCTTCATCGCAATCGTTATAAGAATCACCATTTGCTTCGTCTCTTTTTTTTTTAGAGATGGGAAGTCATCCCATCCTTTATAAAAAAGGCCTTCTCCGGTATCATTCCTTTTATTTAATTTATATTTATTTGTTTTGTCTGAGCATTAGATGGAACAGCTATGTTAATTATGTCTTGTAATGCTTTGTCTTGTATCAATGTAAATGGTCGTCCATGTATTGTTACTAGTTTCCCACAATTTTGCTTTATTTTCTCTGAAGTTGAAAGTCTCGAGACGTGCTTGGTCGATGCTGGATATTTTCTTTAAACACCCGGGGGCACGCCCGCGTGCCATAAACTGTTACAACCGTTAAAACCCGATGGCACGCCGGCGTGCCATGGCGCAATATGCGGTTTATTTAAAAACGCATGGTCTTATTTCATGTGGCAAGGTTTACACACTTGCGGGATGATATTCTCGTTCAACTAAGCTATTCCAATTTTAAAAATATATGATGGTATCATTGAAATATTTTTTTAAAAAACAAACGCTTGCTTTGTCTCTGGAACGTCGATGACGGTCGACTTTTTGTTTATACTTTGTTTGCATGTAAATTATTTTATGCTAAGTGTACGAATATTTATTTATGAGTAGCTATTACATCGTTTTACACAAATGTTTGCACGAAATACATCAAAATAATACTTTTTCGGCCATTGAAAAATTACGTGTGAATGTCAGTCGCCATTCTTGCAATTAAAATGATGAAATTGTTTTTTTTGGAATATTATCAACGTTTATGTGAATAAATAGTCGTACAAGTAGTTATTACATAGTTTTGCACAATGTTTTACCATTTTACTTCATAATTTGACTTGTTTTGCCAAAGAATGTACCGTGAAAAACCGTTATTTTTTTTAGGTGAATTCAGAGGTTTGTATCTTTATTTTTTTTCATCAAAGTGAGTAAGTATTTATACTTATATGAAATTATAGCTCAATGTTGTGTAGGTTTGATAAATATTCCAATTCTGAAACCTAATATACTATGTGAAATTAGCTAATACAAAACACATCGCCGCTTAGTTCTCTCTTCAAGGAAATCTTATCATTGTACAATTATAGTGGCATATTCTTACGACATATAGCTAGTTTTCAATCAATAAAGGATTATGTAGTATCCTAGTAACATTTTTTTATTAGAAACTACTCAATATAACTAGGATGAGCGTTTACAAAGTCAAGCGTTTTATTACGCAATTTCATAAAAACGGCTCGACGGACGATGAAGTTTGATTATGAATATTATGAAAATTTTACATAGGACTGTCAAAAAAACGCTGTAATTAGATTATTTGTTTATTCATATTGTAATTTGCAAAATTTCGCATGGATTGATACAGTAGTTTTATAAGAAATCGATAGAACAAGGGAACAAACAATATTTCAGCCTGTTCTCCGTTATCAACATTTATTTATAAATACCACTCTCATATTACAAGTATTGTATACATTTTATAGCATGGTCAGTTTATTCAAAAACCAAAAACAGTTTACAATTTAAGATAGAGCCACTCGAAACGTAAGCAAACCATTTTTTTGTTAGCAGAGTCGTAGCGTGTCAAATTGCGATAAAAAGCGCCCGGCGTTGACAGATGTTGACGTTTGACGCACCAAGACTCAAGAGGTTGGTTAACGGTTTTCTTTATTGGTGGTCTTTAGTAATGGTTTGGTACTCTTCTGAATGTTTTACTGACATATGATTTTTTAAATTAGTCGTATGCTTTCCCTAGAACAATCTTTTTCAAGAAGATTTTTTTGCTTTTCTCATTTGTTTTAGGCATAAAAGAAATTGCTTTCTTTTAATTTTTCCGGGAAGGATGTAATGTAACGAGCCTTTTTGTCTCGTCACATATCTCTGCGTATCTTAGTCGATTTCCGAACGCACATCTCTAGTTATTTATTCTATAATCTGTGGTATGCGAATCATTTGACGTTTCACTTTTCGACCCGGATAGAACAGAACCGCGCTGTCATGCCAAGAGGAAACTCACCCTTTTTTATTTTTATATTACAACTTGCAGTAGTTGCACAGTGGTATTTGTACTTGGAATTGATGACTCAGGATGATCATTATTCTTATCGCGACATTGTGCATTTGTTTGGGGGATTTCGCATTGCACTTTTCTTGAGCGGAACTACTAGTTCCAGCATCCTGACTTTCATTACCAGCAAGTACAAAAGTAGAACATGTTTCATATACAATTGCGTCTGTGCAAAGGTCGTCAAGCATAGTGCCATAGTGATTGAAAGAACTTATTTCTTGAACTATGGTTGGGGACGCATTGAAATCTGAAACAGATTAAAAATAAAATAATTGAGTTGCGAAAGTTCTCTTGATCAAAACATCAAAACAATATAAAAAACGGAAAATATCACAATAACCTGGATCCTGCCAAACATTCTCTAGATCATCACCATTGCTTTTTGATAATATACTATGAGCAAATCCCCCGTACCCCTCGCCACTCTTCGACAAGAACAACTTCGCTAAGAGCTCTGTCGCTCGTTCCCCTCACGATAACGTTCGTAACTTACTGACGTTACTTTCGTAACAACTTACTGTTCAATATCCTTTCCATAACCTTGCAAAAAATGGAGGTAATGGCGATTGGTCTGTAATGAGCAGGGTCTGCACGGTTACCCTTTTTGGGCACCGGTTGCACATTTGCAAGCTTCCAGGATTTTGGCACCGTTCTTTTTTCAAGAGAGGCGGAACAGGCGTTTCAGCACAGGAGACAGTTCTGGCGCACATTGCCCACTTTTGCTGGAATGCCGTCAGGCCCGCTGGCCTTATTCACGTCTAGACTGCACAATACTCTTTAGACCTCTGTATTGTAGACTGCGATCTCCGGCATCAAAGAATCACAACGAGGTAAAGTTGGTGGTTGCTTAGAGCCAGCGTCCAGACGTGAATTGCTTACAAAAAGAGATGCAAACAAAGCTTTCTCACTTGCAGAGTGAGCCAGCGACCCATCAGGTTTCAACATTGAAGGCAAAGTGGGTCGACAGAAGTTCGTTTCCGACTGCTTTCGATAGGGACCAGAACTGCTTACTACCCGGGGGGTGTGATGCTAGTTTGGCCCCAATACGTCCAACATGGTCGAAACGTGCCCTTCGTAGAACCCGCTTGCAGAACTTAGTGGCAGAATTAAAGGCTCCCTTCCTCGTGCGAATCCTACGTGCCTTTCGGTTGCGGGCCTTGATCCACGCTTGTTCAGCAGACTTTTTACGGGCCTTAGCGTGGGCGCATTCTGCATTATACCAAGGCCGCGATTTGTGACCGAGCAGGATATCAGAGAATGGAACAAAATACTCCATCCCCTGCCGAATCACGTCCGAAATCACGTCAGCACAGCACGAGGGGTCACCCAAGGAGAAGCACACTTGCCGCCAACGATAAGACGCAAAAAAGTGCCGCATCTCATCCCAATCTGCTGACTCGTATTGCCAGACTCGTCTCGTGCCCCTGGGGCTCTCATCAGGAGGAGAGCATTTCGATACGGATTTCAGCAACCAGTGGTCAGACGTTCCCAGTGGAGCTGAGACCGATACTGAATGACTGTCCGGATCAGTTGTCAGCAGAAGGTCCAAGCAATTGGGTGTATGGATGTCAACATCAGGTACCCGCGTTGCCACATTCACCAGCTGGGTTAGATCTAGCGTTAAAGCAAACTTGCGTGCCTCTAACCTGGCGTGGTCAGTTTTCTGGAACGGGAACAACCACTCATTATGGTGGGCGTTGAAGTCCCCCAGAAAATGAGCTTCGCTGTTGGGTACAGTTGTTGGGCTACGTCAGTCGACTCCACGAGGGAATTAAATAGCGCAGTTGTCTCCTCATCACCGCTGTGCGATCGGTATATGCCGATGTAGATTGATTTCTCCACGCCAGTGTCCACAAGCAGCCAAATGGCAGAAAAACCCGATTTCTCAAATCAACGGAGACGACGACAACAAATATCATCGCGGACGTACACACAGACCCCAGCTTGCTTCTTGAATTTGTGTTATCTTCGTCTCCGTTAGGAAAAACAGGTGCGGCTTCTCGGTCTCTAGATGGTGATGAACCGGATCGAGATTGGAGTGCAACCCCCTGATGTTAGTGACCAAGACCGGTTCTGAACAGCGCAACTGACAATCTTTCTCCCCCAAAGGCACTGGCACTCCCGCACACCGACGAAACACAGCAAGCTGCTTGGCGCCGGACTCCGGCGGGAGGGTGGTCGCGAGCCAGGCGGCTCCTTACGGAGCCTACCACCGCTTGAGTGGGATCGTTCAGCCGTACCACAGGCAAGCCTGTGGTGCCGTTGCCCGGGATGGACCGCTAGGAGGTAGATCCTAAAACACCCCAAAAAATACACACATCTATACTATTATATTATCATAAAGAGGTAAAATTTGTTTTGTAAGTTTGTATGTTTGTAAGTTTGTATGTAGGGGGTAATCTCAGGAACTACTGGTCCGATTTGAATTTCCCATTTATTGAGGAAGGTTATAGGCATAGGTATATCATCACGCTAAGACAAATAGGAGCGGAGCAGTAATTGAAAATGTGACGCAAACGAAGTTGCGCGGGTCAGCTAGTACAATATAATAACGCACTTGGGTCCAATTCTTTTTAATGTTTTTATTAACGACATCACTGAGTGCTTCAAACACTCCCGTTTTTACCTGTTTGCTGATGACTTAAAGATAATGAAGCCAATTCAGAGTAACTTAGATTCCAAAAGGCCACAGGATGACATCATCACACTTGTAAACTGGTGTAAGTAAAACAAGATGCTTTTAAATACCAGTAAGTGTCATTACATCCAGTTCACTCGTAATAATAAAGTTTTAGACAACACGTACTACATAGACGGAGTTGAATTAAAGAAACTGACCAATATACGCGACCTAGGAGTTCAACTCGATCACGCGCTGAAGTTCGATGTACATACTCTAAATATTGTCTCTAGATCTTTCAAGGTACTGGGATTTGTTTTGCGAAACAGTAACGAATTTAAAAGATCAGCTACAACAATAAAGCTCTTCAACACTCTAGTCCGTCCAATATTGTAATATAGTTCAGTAGTATGGAATCCGCATTATGAGGTTTATTCTAAGCGTTTAGAGAGTGTCCAAAAACGGTTTCTTGTACCGTTTGATCGGTTGATCTCCGTAGCAGAGATGGTAATCTCTAAACAACTTACTAGTTACACCGACAGGTTGAAACACTATCATATGGAATCACTAGCCAGCCGTAGAAAGAAACTGGACTGCATAATCCTTCATAAAATATTTAGTGGAACGATAGACTGCAATGAACTTTTGAGCTCATTAATTATCAAAATTCCAACTCGGATGCCCAGGCATAATACTTTCGAATTATTTTGCATCCCTGGCTCAAAAACCAACCTTGGTCATTACGCCGCTGTACCAAGACTGTGTAGGCAATATAATAAGCTGACTAAAACTACGGACTTAGACATCTGTAGGTCTTTGTCAAAATTTAAAAAGTGTTTGAATAGGTTAGTGTAATGTAAGGTCAATGTGGGGAAGACTTTTTTAATAGTTAACTTTGATCAAACCAAACTAATGGAACTATACATTCTAGAGTAATTCCTATAGTTACAATTGATGAAAACTATTGTCTTGAGTATTATAAAAACACTTAAATTGTTTTAATGTCAAATAACGCTTAAATATTAATTAGGTATTTTTTAAAAAATCGGCGTGTAGACGGACTTCCCTAGCTGTTTGAGGTAAGTCCGTCCAGTGGACATTTTACACTAACTTTGAATGATCTTACAGATGCAAACATTTTCTTTCGGATAGAGTAATGAATGTCCTTGGAATATGTGCTTTAGGCTCATACCAATAAGGCTGTAATTAATTTAAATATATTTTTTCTTTATTTTCCCTTTATAAGGCAGAGGAAACTGCTAAGGATTTGGAAATAAAAAATAGATAAATATGAAAACTAGGACGTCTTTATTAAGAATTTATATATATATATATTTTTATTTACTTGTTTACATGGTGTCCATTATTTGGACAGAGCCTTATTAGGGTTTATGGAATTCGGCAAAACATGGGACAACACACAAGGCAACTTCACAGCGTATGCATTGAATCTTTGATTTTTTGCTATTTTCTTTGCTGCTGCAAGCTCTGCATCTTCTGTAACTTTCCAGTGGACCAGGGAGATGAGATCCTACATCTGTAAGCCGCAGATCGTCTGGGAGGCCATACTTAGCCTTCTGTCGGCTATCAAGTTTTGGTTTTTTACATATAAATGATGGCAAGTCAGATACTCGCTTCTTCCTACTGCTGAAAGAACCAATCAGATTTCTTCCCAGCATTGTGCGGAACTGCAAACTATTCATAGGGTATCGCATTTTTTGAGAATATAAAATATATGCGTTGGTGATGGCAGCATCTATTATAAAATAAAATATCCTCATCCACCATCTTCGACTTCGCCTAGCCACATGATATGTGCCACGCTTTTGGTCGAAGCGGTCCACTCCCCCATCCTCTTCGTATATTCAACTACTCCCAGTGGGCAAGGCACTTCCTGCTTGCTGCCATCTTTTTGTGTCCTTTTGCAGGACACCATTTGTTTTGGATGGTAGGCAGTACTGAGAATATTGACGATCTTGGTATCCATCCAACAAAAAAAACTAACATTTTTGTTTACCCTCCACTTATACTGCCCCTTAGTAAGTTTAAGTTTTGGGCGATTTGTTTTGGCAGTCTGCTTTTTCAGTGTCAGGGGCAAATTCGTTCTGTTAGACCGAACTGTCGCTGTTGAATATATGTTTTGTTCAAATAACCTCTGCATTAGCTCAGTAGAAGAAAAGAAATTGTCGAAAGCAACATGAATATTTTCTATCTTTTCTTCCACCAGTGCTTTGCAGAGACTATTTACTACACTGGCTCCCAATCCAAACTCTGTTTCGTTGTCCTTTTTGCCAGTATATATTTCATATTCATAAAGATAGCCAGAGTTACTATCACAACGCGCCCATATTTTGAAACCCCTCTTTACGGGCTTATTGGGCATATATTGTTTCAAAGTACTGCGCCCTTTGAATTTCACCATACACTCATCAATACTTTGTGATGAAGAGTTCCTTGCCCCATTTTTAAATGCAGTATTCATGAAGTCAACTATCGGCCGAATCTTATACAGTTTATCAAATTCTGGTTCACCCCTCTTGGGCATTTTTTGGTTATTTATTTATTTATTTATTTATTAAAACTTTATGCACAAGTAATGTACAAAGGCGGACTTAATGCCATAGGCATTTTCTACCAGTCGACCTTAGGGTGGTGCAGAGACAGCATGGTAGGTGCAACATATAGAAAAGACAAACCGAGAGGAAGAAAAAAAAAATACAATCTATAATAAATACATAAATACATACATACACATAACCAAAATTATTAAGAAAACATGAATCCAACGAATTACCGCTGTTATCATTTAGGTGTAAATTTCTTAGTATCATTTTGAATCTTTTGGATGTCATTACATTTGCAATTTCCGGGACGCAAAAAAGTGGATCCGTTGCCCAATAAAGATCTAGATTAGCAAGAGGATGTATACCCATTAGTATCAATAATCCAAGAAACGCCTGGATTTCTACATCAGAAACATCAACCCAATTCTTCTGCTTGTTTTGAGCTGCATAGAGATTAGTTTGCTCCACTATTATCGATAAAATTTCGTCAGAGAAAAATAATCTAAAATATGTAAGAGGACCACTTCTATTTGGAAAATTCCGCTTTGGTTGTACTGGAATGTCATCAAACTTTTCAATAGGCGCCGTATGAGGAAAAAACACTTTATTCCAATCATCATCGTCGTCTTCTTCAGTGTCTGAAATTGTTTCAGGCTCCTGACTATTGCTTCTAACAATAATACTATTATTTTGATCACCTACTGCTGATTCGCTGACATTTAGAATTTCAGGAACTCCACTTCCAGAAGGTACCGGTGAATTGACAGCAACTTGGCTTCGAGAAGACGACGGAGAATCCAAAATGTTTTCGATTTCGTCTTGACTCATACCCGTGAAAACCGCCTCATTTTCCCTCTCGCTTTCATAACCGTCTTCCGAATGCTCACCATCGGATAAGCCAAAAAGTTCTTCTAATGTTTCCTCAAGTTTATCGTATGGTATTACCTGCAACAGAAAAACAAACAGTATTCAAATGCGCAATTGCCGGACACGCCAACGGGCTCTGTCCAATATATGGACGTCATAATTTTTCGAAGTCCAGTTAGAAAATGTGACCCTTATGACAAAAATCAATGCATGGATCCGATATTTACTATATTTAGAACATCTTGTAAAATAAAACTTACCTTTCTATTCATTTTTTACGAAGATTAGGTTGGATTAACACAGAGCACTCAAAAATCACTGAATTTTGGCAGTTACCCGAACACCTGACAAATGACGTCCATAGATATTGTTTTTTTACTGCGTTTTGTTTTTGCTAACAAACTGTCAAATCACAGAGTAAAAACGTTCAATTCGCGTGACGTTTCATTCAGCTGCCAAAAATTAAATATCATGGTGTCCAAAATATGGACAGAGCCTTATAAAGGGTTAAATAGAGGTATTTTTTAAAAAATCGGCGTCAGTGTCGAAGCACTTACGGTGTTGCTTGGACGTGTTTTTGTGGTGATTAACTAATTACTTCGCTATCTATTGTGAAGTAAACAACACCGCGCGGTCGGCCGCCCGGTCTAACCGGCCTACGCTCGCGCGAATCTGCACCTTATGCATAATGAGTACAGACGAGATTCATAATGAAGAGTTAATCAATACAAGTACTATGGAGGCCGAAGAGAATACACATACAGAAGACTTAACACAATTGTTTGAGATGGAGGGTAATGAGACGGTAAAAGACGGAATGCGACCTACGAAAAGGGGAAGAGAAGATGATGAATGGACTGAAGTTAGGAATAGCAAAAGTAGGACGAGACGTGTTAGAGGAATTACAGAATTACGGGTCACTTGCAAAGATAAATTTCCCAAACAATTTGCACTCGCAAAACTATTTAAGGAACAAGGAATATTGAATATAACAAAAGTAAAACATATAAACCCGTACAAAATTATAGTGGAACTTAATGATGCCGAAAGTGCTGAGAAGTTTGTGAACTCCGAACATTTTAAAGGTTTAGGATGGAGGTTCCAGCAACCTTTTGAGGTTGGTTTATCATATGGAGTTATTAAAAATATCGACTTAGACATCTCTGAGAATGAGCTACTTTCATGATTATCAAGTACCTGTAATGTCGTGAACGTAAAACGCCTACAACGGAGGGACAGAGAGGCAGCCACTTGGACCGATAGCGAGACATGGCGAATAGGATTTGAAGGAGCATCGTTGCCTTCTTATGTACTTATTTATGAAATGAGAGTATTGGTCGAACCGTACGTTTTTCCCGTCACGCAATGTTCTAGGTGCTGGAGGTATGGTCACTCTGTCAAAATGTGTCCTGTAAGTATTACAATATGTCCAAAATGCGGAGGTAAGCATAATAACTGCGAAACAATCTCTTTTAAGTGTGTGAATTGTTCTGAGAATCACATGGCACTCGACAAAACTTGCCCAGTGTACATCAAGGAAAGAAAAATACGTACTATTATGAGTCAGTTTAACGTTTCATATAGAAAAGCACTGGATATGTATGTACCTCCTCCTGCACCTTCGCTCGTGGCAGACGTCAACAAACGGACCGTTACACCTTCCTATGAGATAATCCCAGCTACGCAAGCACCTACCTCAAGTGCACCAATGTCACCCGTCTTACAATCAAAAGCAACATTTGCACAGAAAACCGCACGCCCTGTAAAAAGTCACGAAACAGGCTCCACTCAGAGAGATATCACAAATGGACAACAAACCAAAAACACACAAATGGATAAAACACAAACAAAAGAAGAAAATACAAAGAAAACTAAGAAGAAAAAACATAAAAAGAAAGCTCCCCATTTTGAAGGTTCCCAGGAACAGGATTATTATATGGACTCTCAGGAGGATATGTGCAGGGGTGACACAACTGAGGAGGAAGGCGATAGTAAACATGAAGATTCAGAAAGTAATGATTAATTCGGATGGCTGGTAGATAAAATAAAATATATTTTATTTGTGAGAAACGACACCTTCAAAGTTAAAATTATATCCGTTGTTCAAATTAGCGTGGAGTGGGCAATATCTTTCTTTTTAAACAAGATAATACCTAAAGATTTTTCCTCTTTTAAAAAATATTTCCGTAATGAATACTGTTAAAATAAACATTTTGCAATGGAACTCACAAAGTGTGTTACCCAAAAAACTAGACTTAGAACAAATTTTGTATTTAGAAAAAGTTCATATTGCTGCGTTATGTGAAACTTGGTTGGATCCTGACTGTCATTTTAATATAAAAGATTATAACGTGTTTCGCTGCGACAGACCTGACTCATATGGAGGAGTTGCAATTCTAACTCACAAATCCATCAAGGCTCAACAATGTCGTATAAATATTTCAAATTCGTGTATTGAGATGGTTCATGTCAAAATTATGAATTGTAGTTCCATTGAAAATGTAATTTCAATTTATTGCCCACCTAACGTTCGTACCACACAAAATGATTGGGACTCGTTGTTTTCTATAGCTAACTCTAGAACTGTTATTTTGGGAGATTTTAATGGTCATCACTCAAGTTGGTCCTCGAAAACAGATCAAAGGGGTACTCAAATATTCGACTCTTTAATTGACCATAATTTCATTACTTTAAATGATGGGAAACCGACTCGTGTAAAACTTGTTAATGGAATTTTGCAAAAATCAGCACCTGATATATCTGTAGTCCAGACCTACCCTTAATGTTTGAGTGGAACACAACTAACGAGTCCTTAGGCAGTGATCACGTGATAATCAAATTAAATACTTTGGTTAATTGTACTCCACGTATCGTTAAAAAACGAAACTTTAAAAAAGCCGACTGGGTAACTTACCGTAATTATATACTAGAAAAACTAGATCAGTGTACAATGCCTACTAATCTCCAAGCAGCGTACAATCTATTTTTAGATATCATCAACGGAGCCGCTGATGCAAGTATCCCTTATTTTAAATTTAACCAAAATCCCAGCAGTCAATTTAAACCGAAACCCTATTGGTCTCCAATATTATCTAAAGCGGTGGCGGCGAGACGATTGGCTTTAACGAACTTTAGAAAAAACCCAACTCCAGATAACTTACGAATATTACAGGAAAAAACTCGAGAAGCTCAAAGACTAACTAGAAATGCGCGTAATGCGGGTTTCCGACAGTTTTGTTCTTCGGTGGACGAAGTCACTTCGGCAAGCGACATGTGGCGACGCATGCGTTGGTTGAAGGGCTATCGCTCAGTTGGATTCAATGTAGACGAGGTGTTGGCTGAACGAGTCCTTTTTAATTTGGCTCCAGATTTTACATGCCCTCCATTGCCCTCCTTTTGTTCTCAAAATCAGATATTGGAAGTGGCTATAACAAGACAAGAACTTGACAAATGTGTTAAAACTAAAGATACCGCACCCGGCTGCGATGACATATCCTTTTCGATGATCAAAAATCTTCCGGACCTTGCTAAAAATATTTTGGTACAATTTTATAATTCATTCTTTTCGTTAAATTTCGTGCCCGAGCAATGGCGCCAAGTTCGCATAGTACCAATCCCCAAACCAGGTCGAGAATTGTCTTCCGCTTCCGGAATAAGACCCATTTCACTAATGTCCTGTCTATGTAAAATCTTTCATTCTGTTATCAATAAGAGAATTGAGTGGTACCTGGAAAGGGGAGGTTTATTTTCTGAAGAGACTATAGGTTTCAGGAAAGCACGCTCATGTTTAGATAACTTAAATTTACTAATCTCAAAAATACAAATTGGTTATTCAAAAAACTTGTTACGATCGGATGTTTTGTTGATATTGATAACGCTTACAATAACGTTGACGTCACTACCCTTCTCTTAACCTTGGACCAACTTGGTGTGGGAGCACAATACTGTAGATATCTATGGGAATTTCTTAAAGAAAGATATTTAACGATTAACGTATTGGATAAAACCGTCACTAGAATTGCAAGAAGGGGCTTGGCGCAAGGTGACCCCTTGTCACCACTTCTATTTAATATTGCGACCATTCATATTTGTAAAGCTATACCTAGTTCCGTATTTATCTCACAATACGCCGATGACTACGTACTTTATATAACTTCCCATAACACTGATCAGGCAGCCGCCGAGTTACAGGAAGCGTTAAATGTCTTATGTAATCTATTAGATTCCCTTAACCTTAACATTTCACCCTTAGAATAATAACGCATAGAAGCCGCGTCTAGAACAAAACCCGAGCAAAATCGTGTGTCCACTTCATTTTCTTTGTGTGCGTGAGCCGAATGTGTCTACGTTCCTCTAACGCACACAGATATAGCTTTCAGTGATACCATTACTAAGCCGTTACCCACAAAATATGGGAAGACGCATTACTATTTTGCTATCAAGGCAAGTATTATATGTTGTTGGGAACTGGAAAAGGTAAACATGATTTTTCATGTAATATGACATATTTTTTCGGAAGGTATAATTCAATTTATTTCAAAATAAAAGGAAATAAATCGCATAAAGAATGAGATATTGTTCAATGCGTTTAGAATGCTTGATGGGTTATAATTATAAACAATGTTAAAACATCGGGTTTGATATGAATTAACAGTAAGTATTGTATTTTAAAATTACAAAAATGAAAAACATGAATGAAAGCAATGTGGGTATTTTTTCCTCACAAATAGCAACACTGTGTTATGACAAGTTAGGTTATTAGAATTTTGTTTTATTTATCGATTTACGTAAAAATAGTGCATAGAATGTGAGTACTTATTTGTGAAATGTTATTTTATCACATTTTTTTGTTTTCCTGATGTGCTATAACATCCTTTCACGCAACAAACTGTCATTTTCAATTATTTACTCGAGAGCTGTGTTCGACGGAACGTGACATTGAGTACTGACGGCCTGGTGGCTAAGTTTGACGGATTAGGCTAAGTTTTAGTTGCCTCACTTTTTGCACTCGTACTAGGTTTCTATGCGTTATTATTCTAAGATTTCACCAAATAAAAGTAAAATTTGTATTTTTAACAGAGGCTATAGAAAACTTTCAGTTAACTTGTCAATTGGTTGTGATAGATTGGAGGTTGTTGACACGGTTCGATATCTTGGTGTGTGGTTGGACCGTTCTCTCCGGTGGGGAAAACATATCAATGAGGTTTGCCAGAAAGTTCTCAAGTTCATTAAAATTATTAAAGTGTTAGCAGGATCAAGTTGGGGTGTGCACCCAAAACATCTAAGAAGAATTTATATATCCCTAATTAGAAGCCGCATTGATTATGGAAGCTTTTTCTATGACAATAGTGCAAAAACTCACTTGGAAAAATTAAATAAAGTACAAAATCAAGCAATGAGAGTAGTGGGTAGTTTTATAAAAACTACACCTATTCACGTGATGGAGAGCGAGTTATGCCTACAACCGTTATACCTACGTCGACGATTCTTGGCTAGCAAATTCTGGCTTAAAATGAAAGCCTTGCGGGCGAACACTGGAGGAATGAACTTGCTTTCTGAACTAGCCATGTTGTGTAATCATTCTTCATATTGGCAAAACAAAAGCAACCCCCTGTTAATCTTAGTTCATGAGTCACTACATCATTTAAAAGTTCATTGCAGTAATAAATTAGATATGTTTTCACTTAATACATGGGTCAGTAGTATTGATTGCAATAAGTTTATAAAACACAACGTTAGTTTCATGACCAAACCAAAACGGCAATACAATCCTGCTAGCTTAAGTACCCTATTCATTGATTATATTAATTCAGAATACTCGACTTATCTTAAAATATTTACAGACGGATCTAAGGATAGTGGCGGTACGGGAGCCGCCTTTTATGATACTGACTGACATTCAATTAAATTCCAAATTAATGCCAGTGTGTGTATAATGGAAGCTGAACTGATTGCGATAGCGGAAGCGCTGTCGTATATAGAATCAATCCAGCAAAACAAGATCGTCATTCTCACAGACTCCAAAAGTTCACTCCAACACTTGGCTCGATGTACCTCGACGTTTCGAGGAACACCGATAGCCTACACTATACTGAAAATTATTTTGCAGTTACAATGTTCTGGAAAGCATATAGTCCTTCAATGGATTCCATCACATATCGGAATAAAAGACAACGAAATTGTTGATAAACTAGCCAAGCAGGCCATATGTGATGGTACTCCTATTAACTTTTCTCCGTACTTCACTAACTTTATTCCTTTTATCAGACAGGAGTGCTATTCGCTCTGGAAAGAATACTTTGATAAAAGATCAGAAGAAAAAGGAATCTGGTATAAAACGATCCAACCACATCCCTTGAATTCACCGTGGATAGATAATCAGCTGTTGAACAGATGTGATACTGTTATCGCGCTAAGACTTCGAGATCCGGACACATTCCGTGCAATAAGTTTTTATATCTTATGGCAAAATCAACAACAGCAAGCAACAACGAGGAATTTAGAAATAGCTTAGATTGTAGACTTAGAGAGGTAGGTTACTGTAATAGTGTCCTAGCTGTGCCACTTTCTGACACAGCTAGGGTACTTTACAAACTAGCTATGCTAAGATTAGGTTAAATATTGATATGCTATAATAAGTTTTGTTAAACCAACCAGGGCGGCATAATCGCGTGTGCGACAAAGCCCTTTCATATTGAATAATAAAAAAAAAAATCGGCGTGTAGACGGACTTCCCTAGCTGTTTGAGGTAAGTCCGTCCAGTGGACATTTTACACTAACTTTGAATGATCTTACAGATGCAAACATTTTCTTTCGGATAGAGTAATGAATGTCCTTGGAATATGTGCTTTAGGCTCATACCAATAAGGCTGTAATTAATTTAAATATATTTTTTCTCATACTTGAGGTAAGTAATATATTTACGTAATGGAGTTGTAAACATTTTCGATAAAATAAAAGCAAAATATAAAATCTGAACCATACTTTATTTTCGAATTAAAAAAGGATAAGAAGTCACTATAAATCGAATAATATTTGTTCAAATTATTATGTCATACAATATTTGTCTGAAGTGTAGCAGTAATTACTGATATGATCTGTTCACACATTCATCCGACATGACTAATCAGATTTTATTTCGTAAGGATTTAACAGATTTTTCCCTATTGGTACGTCAAAAAAGCAGTTGAAACCACCCAAAATAAATTCATGATTCGTCATGCCAGATATACTTAGGTGAGAATAGACCGAGAGTTATTATTTTCTTTAAAAAAAGATAACAAATCACTAAAATCAACAATCTTCTTATACAGGGTGGAAGGCACATCGACGATTCTGAACCCACACAGAATTTTTCTAAACTATGATGTGCTGAATACGCGGTAACCGTTTTAGCGTAGGTGTCCCTTCCACCTTGTATATTTATTAAATTAAATTATTAAAAGAGATTTGGTGGCAATTTACCAATTATAACATTTAGCTTTAATTTCTTACAATACAAATTAACAAGTCATTAAAATCAACAGTCTTATTTGTTAGTAAAATATACCGCATCTTCAATATTACATAAGTAATGTTGCAGTATTTATTTCTATCTTTTTAATGATTGACAATGCGGGTACATCATCACGGTCTTTTCTCTTGGTCATTCTAAAAACTAGTTGTGGTTTCCTCACAGTTTTTAAAAAATCTATACAATAGTATGTTTCTTCATCCACTACTTTGATGTTCTCTATAAATCCAATGTAATAGTTCCACTTTTGTCTCGTATGGTATCTCACAAGCACGAAATCGTTTATGATGTAAGTTTGCTGTAAGATGTCATTGTCACTAGGATTATCTTGATCCATAATGTTGTCTTTTGCAGCATCGAAGTCATCGTCGTTCCGTGAACTAATGCTCAAGTTCGTATCGCTTAATATATTAATTTTATCAGAAACAATAGTTGTGAAGTCAATTGGTAATAGGCATGTTCTTTTCGCATTTCTTCTCATACTCGTCTTTCCTGTTCAAGTAGTTGGACCTGAAAGTGAAGTATCTCCCTTTGATGTCATATCTGCACGAGATGCAGGAATCAAATTTTCTTTGTCAACTTCAGGATCACTTAACTTGTGGTAAAATCGACGTCACTCGTAACGTCAGGTGTCGTTTCGTTGGAAGATGTTTTTCTTTATATTTTCTTTTTTCCTTTTTTGTTTAGGTTTGTCATCTTTGGTAGGTTTTTTCTCATAGTCATATTTTTCTTTGTTTGCGGTTGTTTTTTTCTTTTTAAAATTTTTTATTTATTTATTTATTTATTTATTTTTAGGGGTTACAACAGCTTTTGCTTTTGCTTTTTTTTTTTTTTTTGCTTTTGCTTTTGCTTTTGCTTTTGCGGCTTTTTGTTGTATATCTTTAATGTTATCATGGAAGATGTCATTGTTACTAGGATTTTCTTGATTCATAATGTTATTTTGTGCAAAGCAATTGACTTTATCATCGAAGTCATCATCAAACAGTGTTGTAACGCTGATGTTTGTATCGCTATATACACTCATTATATCAGATATACTAGTAATGGAGTCAATTGATGGCAAGCGGTTTCGTTTAGTGTGACGTCACGGAGTGACGTCACGGATGTCAAACAGCCAAAAGCTCTCTGTTTACTTCTCTTGAATAAATACAAAAATAACCGATAGTTACGCATACATTTATTGAGAAACTAAGTGATTAACTATAACTTAAAAGTTTCAGTGTTATCTAGTGTTTGTGTGCTGTGAAAACCATAATTAAACTCTTTAAACGGTATAAACATTCCAAGCAAGTTTTTGGGTACCCGAAACCTAAAATAAAATTGTCAATTTTTTTCATATTGAAACAGATTAACTCTGGCCTAAACTCCAGTGTGCGCGCACGTTTTTGTTCAAAACAGTGACTAAACCCATGCTAACTATCCGCACCCTAGACGCCATAAAACTGCCAAAAACGCGTCTTTAGTATAGTGCCATCTGTGGCCCGACTGGTGAACTTTTTTTGAACGCATCGATTAATAACAAAACAAACAGTGTTTACACTGGCTAAATGTGGCGGCTGTGGAAAGTTCCTGTCATCATCAGAGGCCGCAAACTGCAGCAAGTGTAGGTCTTGGTACCACCGTGCTTGCGTGGGGAGACCGAGCGCTGGCCCAATGGCTGACCGCTGGCACTGTCCCGAGTGCAATAAAAACGTTGTGAGGGATAACCGGGCTGACACGCCGGTGAGGGGGCGAGCAGCTGCACTGGACGAAAGCCTCGTCACACTGATGGACACCAGCTCTGTCAATAACACTGCCCTTGACGCGATACAGGAGCTCAACCTGGACATCCTCAGGGCAGAGCTCAGCATTTTCAAGGATGAATTCATAAAGATTATTAAGAATGAATTTCAGCAGCTACGAGATGATGTGTCAGATCTCAGATCATCGCTAAGCAGCACTAATGACAGAATTAGTCATTTGGAGGAAAGGGTGGCTGTAATGGAGGGAAGACTGGCTCAGCCCCAAGCATTTTGAACGTCGGAGGTGGATGAGCAAATCACTCAACTGAAAAATGACATTAATGACCGTGATCAGGAGTTGCTCTCTAATGACCTCCAAATTTCGAACTTACCGGAAGTCAGTGGCGAAAATCCCACCCACACGGTCATGTTGGTAGCTGCGAAGATTGGCGTCGTCATTGAGGCGCGCGATATATTTAGCGCCGAGCGATTCGGAGGCAGGCGTATCAACGCGACGCAGGCTCTGGCGCCGGTGGAGACTCGCCCGCGTTTCCTCGTCGTGCGCCTGGCGCGCCGCGACCTTCGGGACCAGCTGCTGGAAGGGGCGCGAGTGCGTCGCGGCATGACTACTGCCGACCTCGGTTTGCCTGGACCTGCGAAACGCTTCTACGTAAACGAGCGCCTCACAAAAAAAAACCGTGAGTTGTTTCGGAGCGCCCGTGAGGCCGGCAGTCGCCTCGGTTGGCAATTTGTGTGGTCGAAGCGCGGCCGTATTCTTGCCCGCTACAGGCCCGGGGATGCGATTTGCCACATTCGTTGTGAGGCTGACTTACAGCGTACTTATAAGAATGTTACGAGTAGTGATTGTACTGTCACCAACTAGAATTATTACTCCTTCGCTTCTGTTGTTTTTTTTTGTTATTCCGTTTATTTTTCTACATACTATTAGGTTTATACATTTAATAGTTGTCATGTTGATTTTTTATGAGAATTTAGTAGTGGCAAGTCGTGTCACTGGTTATAAATATAATATATTATTACTATGTTTGTATTACAGATTACCTACCTACTACTTTTTTTGTTTTTTATTCATAAATGTGTGTCTCGCGGCGCATCTCAGAAAAGTACACATGAACCAGTTTTTTAACACTACACATTGTATTTATCTATGCCTACCTATCGTATTTACACTTTTTTATTTTATATACACGCTATTTATAATTAACATAATATCATTATTTACTTATAGAAGTTGTTTGGGTTTGTTTCAATTTACTCCCTCTATTTACGCGCAAGTTGTGCAGGACAATCGACTGCTTCACACGCCGTGGCCGTCGAGTGTGCGACTGATGCGCTCGGGTTGTGGTGTCCGTGGGGGAGTGGGCTTCTACCTGCGCGGCCGGCGAGGACTGCGCGCGCGCACTTGTGTGACTACGGTCGATCCGAGGCTCGAATCGGCTGAACCAATTGTTGGAAATCCGTGAGCTACTCAATAAAAATAACATATTAGATTCCAAAAAATATTGTGCATCCGCACAGGCAAACGATCAGAGAAGACCAGCCTTTTTTTTTTTGACATCTGTCTAGAAAACTTATTCTAACTTACCAGAGTTTATAGAGGGACATATATACAAACTCCATGTATGTGTATTAGGCAACATACCAACATCATTGTTGTAATTACGTTACTTCCAACACTGGCCCTTGAACCAATATAAACTCATGTAAATCACATTGAACACAATAAATAATCTAAGCCTAAACACATCCGCTGTCTAAAAATAATAAAACATTATAACAGCTAAAACAAAGCAAAAATATAAATTTATCAAAGTATCCGTCACACATGTCAACAGTAAATGTTCAAAACTATGTGATACGGATCTAAACCAATTGTACTTCTGCAAGTATACCTTACCTACTGCTTAGAACCATCATATCATTTATTTAACGATAAAAATAAACGAAATACAAACTTATCGTGTTTTTCCTTTGCCAACGGTTTCGTTAAAACGTCGGCCACCATTTGATCAGTAGAGAGGTATTTTATAACAACTGCACCTTCCTCAACAATTTCCCTGATGAAATGATGTCTTACGTCAATGTGTTTCGTTCTGGCGTGGTACATAGAATTAGTGCACAACTTCAGTGCAGACTGATTATCATTAAACAACGTAATCCTATACTGTAAAAGCATGTTCTAGAAAAGTAACATTTCTTGCTTTTATGACATTCTTCGAGCTCGCCGGGTCAATCAATCTGTAACCCTTTGTCTCGTCACAGTATCCGACAAAAACATATTTCTTACTTTTGGGATCCAATTTGTCCCTTTTGTGCTGTATAATGTAATAAGCTTGACAACCAAAAATGCGTAGGTAACTCAGATTCTCCTTTTTACCTGTCCATTTTTCTTCAGGTGTAATGCCCATCGCAGCCTTAGTTAGAGAGCGATTCTTCAGGTAGACGGCAGTGTTTACTGCTTCTGCCCAGAATTCCTTTTTCAAACCTGCTTCCTGGAGCATGCACCGGGCTTTCTCTGTAACACTTCTGATCGCGCGTTCCGCGACTCCATTCTGAGCTGATGACCTCGGAACCGTGGTCTGATGTCGAATTCCATGCTTCTTCAGGAACTTCTGAAAATTAGAATTGACAAATTCACCACCATTGTCACTACGAAAAACTTTTATTTTTTTATTGGTTTGGTTTTCGACGAGAGCTTTGAATTCTTTAAACATCTCGAAAACCTCATCCTTCCTCCTAAGAAAATAAACGAATGTTTTTCGTGACAGGTCGTCAATGAACAACAGAAAATATATTTTCCCACCTAGGGACGGACACGGTAGTGGTCCCATGACGTCACTGTGAACTATTCCAAGGATTTCCTTGGCCCTAGTCTCAGATTTCTTCGGAAATGGCAACTTAGTCTGTTTACCTAAGATACAGGAAACACACGACTGAAAGTTATTGTTGTCATAAGAAATACCTTTGACCATACCTTTTCGCAGTAACTCCATGCTTCGGGTGTTCAGATGCGCTAGACGATGGTGCCAAATTTGTTGTGTTGACTGGCTTCCAGTAGCAAGGGACTGCGGCGCTTGCTTCACGCTCACGGCAACAGGACGACTGTCAACCTTCAGTTGACGTGCCGGCACCGCTTTGTTGTCACCTGTACCTACAGACAAAGTCGAACACATGGCCTGCGAGAATGGCTCGCTACACGAAACAGAAATAGTTTCAATGGCATCAAGTTCATAAATACCATCTCTCAGGGTAGCTGTAGCCAAAACCTCCCCATTGTCATAGACTGTACACACGCCAGAACGAAACACAATTTCGAAACCTTTCTTATCTATCGCACTAACAGATAACAAATTAGCAGACAATTTAGGGACTAAGTACACATTACTTATCGATCTCACACTATTGTCCTTTAGCACAGTTTGCGCAGTTCCTTTTCCAGCTGTCGGCAATGCTTCATCATTGGCAATTAAGACCTTCTTTGGCTTTGCAGTTGTAAAATCTGATAAAAAACTGCGATCATTGCAAAAATGCTGCGCCGCACCACTGTCAACGTACCAAACGTCACGCTTGACTCCTGCGGCTAACGCCGTGAGATGCGCCTGGCTTTTCCGGCCACTCTTCTTGCCGTCAGAGTTGTCAGGACAATCCTTCTTGATATGCCCACTCTTTTTGCACCTGAAGCACTTAATTGGTTTTGGTGCTTTCCGAGCTGCTAAAGCCGTAGCATCTTCGCTTTTCACATCACGTCTTGCATTTTCCAGAAGCAATTTCGCTTTCACATTTTCGCTTGACAGTGACGTGTTCGAATTTTCTAGAGCCATTATCAACGGGTCGTAATCGCTTGTCAAACCGCTGAGTAAAATCACGGCCACGAAGTCCTCTTCCAAAGCCGCTCCGATGTCGCTCAGTTGTTGCGATGTATCCATGACCTTATTGACGTATGCCTCCATGCTCGCACATATTCGCTTAATTTGGTGGCGAACAATGTGCGAAGCAATCCGAGCCGTCGTGACAAGCCTTTGTCCTCGTATGACTTCTGCAGGTTGCTCCACGCTTCGCGAGCTGTCTTGGCATTTCGAATTTGTGGAAATACACAAGGCTTCACGTTCAAGGCAATTTTCGCGAGCGCCTTTTCCTGTTTCTTCGCGTCTTCGTTTTTATTTTCAGTTGTGCCCACACAATCCCAAAGATCGTCGTGGATGAGCACCATCCGCATCATGAATTTCCAGGATGGATAATCTTGGATCCCGGATAATTTTTCAACAGAAAAATTCTGAATGGCAGTTGCCATCTTTTTGTTTTCTTGCGAATAAATTTTACGAAATCACACGCGCACAATTGGAAAATAATAATTAGAGTAGCGAGTTTAACCACGCTCTGCTACCATGTTGGAAATCCGTGAGCTACTCAATAAAAATAACATATTAGATTCCAAAATATATTGTGCATCCGCACAGGCAAACGATCAGAGAAGACCAGCCTTTTTTTTTGACATCTGTCTAGAAAACTTATTCTAACTTACCAGAGTTTATAGAGGGACATATATACAAACTCCATGTATGTGTAGTAGGCAACATACCAACATCATTGTTGTAATTACGTTACTTTCAACACCAATGTGGCTGACGCTCTCAGTGACTGGCAAAAAGATTGCCATTGATACCGCGTACCGTCCACCGTGGCATTGTGACCACTTCATTCCTGAGCCCCCAAGTGGGAGTAAACTCGAATTATTATGGTTTCAACAAGTAACGAATTACCTGATCCTTACAACATATACAAATATTATTTACAATTACAAGATTATCAGATTATTATATACAAAAACTTATTCACTATATTTATTTACACTTTATACAACGATTAATAAACATTTACTATTTACAAATTTTTTTATCGAGCTGTTTTTTGCTGTTATTAATTTAAAATCATTTCTGCGAATCAATATCTTTGTTTTATTATTTACAATGCTTTTGTTTTACAATAATGCTTTTTAAGCTTTTAAGTTCAATTGCTGTCAGGACTCACTTCTTAGTGTTTTTACATAGGCGAAAACTTTGCAATTTAAAATGTGACCAACTTCAACATTACATGTCCTCAACAGTACGTCTTTGTATTTGTTTTTTAATTAAATATGCTTGAAAAATACCTTAAAGTTGGTTTCTTAAATGCGGGGTCCCTTGGTATGAATCACGATGATTTTATAGCAGCTGTGGAAGGGCATTCTTTTGATGTAATGGCAGTCAACGAGACTTAGTTACGAGCCGGCGAGGAGGGGCGCGCGCCTGCTGTGCCAGGCTACCGCCTGCGCCACATGCCGCGGCCGCTGACTGTACACGGGGGTCGCGGGGGAGGCGTGGGGTTTTACCTTAAGCGTGGTCTTACTGCTCGCAACTGGCCAACTCCAGCTGACCCAAGATACGAGACCATAGAACAAATGTGGATTACTCTAACACTAAATGGTATTAGAATTGCTATTGGTACAGCGTATCGCCCTCCTCGCTTCGACTTGGACCTTTTTCTCGATGCCATAACTGACTCCATTAGCTCCTTAAATATGACCATTACATATTGCTCGGTGACTTTAATGTTGACTTATTGAGTGTTAACGGGCAAACTAAGAAAGTGAGTGAATTTCTGAGTAGCCTAAGCTTAAAACAGCTGGTAACTTCGCCTACCCATTTCACGGACCATAGGGAAACGTTGATCGACCTTGTCTGTGCTAATCTCAACCACAAAGCAGTATTTGTTGAGCCCTTTGGCTCATTGAATGGTCACTCGCTTATCGTCTGTGAATTTAATATTAAGTGTAGTAAATATAAACCCCATACAGTAACGTACAGACCCTTCAAAAAAATAAACAAGGAAACGCTTGATAATGACTTATCGCATATTCACTGGGACAACATCTGCGACTTGTCTAATGTAAATTACATGGTTGAAGTTTTGAATAGAATGAATAGTAACCTTTTAACAATTTATGACGTCCACGCTCCGATTAAGACGTGCTTAATCAAGGAACCGTCATACCCCTGGATTACTGATACCATAAAACTTATGATGCAGCTGAGGAATGATGCCCAGTCCAAGTATCGTAAAACGAAGTCAGATTCTAAAAGGGCATACTACAAGCAACTCAAATCTCAAAAAGTAGCATGTTTTAAATTTAATTTTAATAATAATATAAAAGACCCTAAAATTTTATGGAATAATTTAAAAAGCACTGTGCTACCGTGTAAACAAATTGATGACCTTCCTAATCATTTACGAAAACCAGACTTAGTAAATAATCACTTTTTGAGTGTTCCCCGTCTGCAATTTTGCGCAGCGCAATTTCTTCGAGTGTCATCGATTCAGGGATGACAGCGTCGCTTTCGCATTAGAACTAGTAACCGAAAGTCAAATTTTGAAATACTTTCGCGAGCTTAAATCTAATGCGGAAGGCAATGATAAGGTGACTCTGAATATGCTTTTGTAAACCCTCCCACATACACTTAAAGCCATCACCGAAATTGTGAACAGATCAATCGGCTCTGCAATATTCCCTGACATCTGGAAAATTGCAATCGTCAGACCGCTAGCCAAAAATTCGAATCAAACGGATCTAAAAGACCTCAGGCCCATTAGCATTCTGCCTTGCCTATCCAAAATCGCCGACAAGACTGTGTGCCAGCAGGTGTCTCAATACTTGGAGAAAAATAACATACTCCCGGAGCTACAGTCAGGCTTTCGTAAACAGCGTGGTACTGCTACATCACTTCTGGATGTCACGGATAATATTTTGGCAGCGCAAGATAAGGCCTTATGTACGGTACTTGTACTGCTTGATTTTTCGCGGGCTTTTGACTGTATCAATGTTGAACTATTTCTTTCAAAGCTGAACTATTATGGTTTTGAACGAAACACAGTAGATTGGTTTCGTAGCTACGAGTATCTGAGTAACCGTCGGCAGCGTGTGGAAATTCGTTTGAGTGATGGCTCATCGTTTGTTTCTTCACTCACCCCCGTTAATAGGGGAGTTCCGCAAGGCTCCATACTAGGTCCCATAATATTTATTTTATACTGTGCGGACATCATAAAGTCGTTGAGGCACTGTAGGTACCATATTTATGCTGATGATGTGCAAGTTTATATTTCTTTTAAGCCAAGTGACTATGAGAGTGCGTTAAAGGATCTCAACGATGATCTCAACAGAATAGTATGTTGAGCTGAGGACAACAGTTTAGTACTTAACCCTACTAAAACTAAATATTTGCTTTTTGGAACTAAAGGCCAAATCAGTGCAGTACCTGCAACACTTAACGTTACCCTTCTGGGTGAGTCGGTCAGTCGAGTTAGTGAAGCACGTAATCTGGGGCTGAACATGGACGCTGAGTTAAGATACGAAGCACATGTGGCGGCGTCAGTGCGTACCTGTTTTTATCGGTTGAAGGTTCTTTATAAAATAAGGCCTTATTTATCTGAGGAGCTGCGAATCCTGCTAGTTGAGTCGCTCGTACTTTCAAACTTAAACTATGCGGATACAGTTATCGGCCCTCGACTGCTGGCAAGAACTGATCGACTGATACAGAGGGTGCAAAGCGCCTGCGCTCGATTTTGCTTCACTATCCCTCCTACAACTCATGTAACACCATTTCTAAATAAGCACTCAATTCTCAAAATGAAGTCGCGTCGTAAGTTGCATTTGGCTTGTCTACTGTTTGGCGTTATAAAGTACAGGCAGCCGACTTACCTTTATGTATATATAACTGAGCGGGATTGCTAGTAAAAGGGAATGCGCAAGTAGACAGTGCTCGCAACAACTTGCTACTCAGCCGCACAAGACAGCTGCCTTCAGAGGCAGTTTCAGGTACGCTGCATCCAAGTGCTGGAACAATATTCCCCCGCCGATACGAAACATTGGAAGTATTGATAGTTTTAGAAGTCGGCTCCGACAGTTCCTCATCAACTCTCAGAAAGAACTGGGCGTGACGATTTCGAACACTTCGATAATTTAAAATGCAGACAAAAAAGATATATTTTTTTAAATATTTATTCGTGTCCAGCGGGGTCTTGCGGTTTATACCACACGTACACGTTATATAGTAAGTAGTAAACACAGTTAATCACAGCAACCATTTTACAATCTATTGCTTTTCAACATAGCCTCCAAATTATAAATTAATTACACAATCATAATAACATTATTTATGTATATTTCTACCATCACACATTTATATCTATTAATATTTATTATACACACACATAAAAATAATATAGGTAAGTAAAAAGGATATATTGAAAAAAATTGACTCACCTTACACAAGACCACAATTTACTTTTATTGTTAACTTTTATACAAATGCTTGACGTCCGTATGTCTCTGCCGGGATCCAGCAGAATATCAGCGTCAGGTATATTTGCCTGGCACATGCTGAGTTGGACTCCCATTTGGTGCAGCTTAGAGACACACACACTGCACATTTGGTGTCTATATCAAATATATATATATACCGCGTGTATCTGACATCGACGCACAAACGATTTCCATGGGTCCGGGGCATGATTCTGGACACCCTAGACTTAGAATTTTTCGTCGGCTTTTTTCTTTTTTTCAAGGGTTTATTTACTTTAGTGCTCATAATCGTTATTCTGACCTAACCCTATGAGATTTTTAATAAAAAAATAATTAATTAACTACTTTCACTAAAAAGAGCAATCTGAATAAAACCACAAATAGATATCAGCTCAGCTGAGCTGCTACTTTGTGGTACTCTTGAAAAAATTTCCATATTGTCCAGAATCATGCCCTGGACCCATGGCAAATTATTGTGATCAGATGAATTGCCATACATTCTGCCTTTTTCTTTTTATGTAATTATTTGTATTTTATATTGTTATGTTACTGTGCTTTTGTGTGTTGTGTTTCTTTCTTTGTACCAAATAAACGTTATATCTATCTATCTATCTATCTATCTATCTATCTATCTATCTATCTATCTACTTCAACAGGAAAGACAGGTATGAAAAATCAAACTAAACGAAACCGCTTGCCATCAATTGACTCCATTACTAGTATATCTGATATAATGAGTGTATAGCGATACAAACATCAGCGTTACAACACTGTTTGATGATGGCTTCGATGTTAAAGTCAGTTGCTTTGCACAAAATAACATTATGAATCAAGAAAATCCTAGTAACAATGACATCTTCCATGATAACATTAAAGATATACAACAAATTGAAAATAGAAAAAAAAACAACCGCAAACAAAGAAAAATATGACTATGAGAAAAAACCTACCAAAGATGACAAACCTTAACAAAAAAGGAAAAAAGAAAATGTAAAGAAAAACATCTTCCAACGAAACGACACCTGACGTTACGAGTGACGTCGATTTTACCACAACGTTAAGTGATCCTGAAGTTGACAAAGAAAATTCGATTCCTGCATCTCGTGCAGATATGACATCAAAGGGAGATACTTCACTTTCTGGTCCAACTACTTGAACAGGAAAGACGAGTATGAGAAGAAATGCGAAAAGAACATGCCTATTACCAATTGACTTCACAACTATTGTTTCTGATAAAATTAATATATTAAGCGATACGAACTTGAGCATTAGTTCACGGAACGACGATGACTTCGATGCTGAAGTCAATTGTACTGCAAAAGACAACATTATGGATCAAGATAATCCTAGTGACAATGACATCTTACAGCAAACTTACAGCATAAACGATTTCGTGCTTGTGAGATACCATACGAGACAAAAGTGGAACTATTACATTGGATTTATAGAGAACATCAAAGTAGTGGATGAAGAAACATACTATTGTATAGATTTTTTAAAAACTGTGAGGAAACCACAACTAGTTTTTAGAATGACCAAGAGAAAAGACCGTGATGATGTACCCGCATTGTCAATCATTAAAAAGATAGAAATAAATACTGCAACATTACTTATGTAATATTGAAGATGCGGTATATTTTACTAACAAATAAGACTGTTGATTTTAATGACTTGTTAATTTTTATTGTAAGAAATTAAAGCTAAATGTTATAATTGGTAAATTGCCACCAAATCTCTTTTAATAATTTAATTTAATAAATATACAAGGTGGAAGGGACACCTACGCTAAAACGGTTACCACGTATTCAGCACATCATAGTTTTGTATAAAACAGAAGTTTTTAATGAATATTACACGGAAAAATTCTATGTGGGTTCAGCAGAATCGTCGATGTGCCTTCCACCCTGTATAAGAAGATTGTTGATTTTAGTGATTTGTTATCTTTTTTTAAGAAAATAATAACTCTCGGTCTATTCTCACCTAAGTATATCTGGCATGACGAATCATGAATTTATTTTGGGTGGTTTCAACTGCTTTTTTGACGTACCAATAGGGAAAAATCTGTTAAATCCGTACGAAATAAAATCTTTTTAGTCATGTCGGATGAATGTGTGAACAGATCATATCAGTAATTTAAAAAGCAAATAGTTTTTCAGAGAATGTTATGTTGGCATACTTCTCCGAATTCTCAGCAAAATTAAAACCGTCTACGTTATGATCGAGGTTTTCGATGATAAAAAGTATGCTGAAAATAAGGAACAACGTGGATATAAGTGAATACCCAAAATTAAATGCTTTCTTAAAACGACAATCAGACGGTTTTACAAGTAAAAAGTCGAAAATATTAACATCCAATGAAGTGGAAAGGTTTTTGAACGAAGCTCCCGATGATCGTTATTTAGCCACAAAGGTAATTTATTAATGAGTACTTATATTTTTCTTTAGTATTCAGTTAACGAAATCGCAAAATACAGTCAATACATTATTTAAAAAAATATTAATCAAATCCCTTTTTTGTAGGTTGCTCTGATTTTTGGCGTTGTTGGAGCTTGCCGCAGAGAGGAGTTAGCCAATATTACTTTAAAAGATATTGTAGCCCATGGAAAAATGCTACTAATCAAGATTCCGAACACAAAAAATAAGATACCGAGCTTTGTTGTTGAAGGAGATTTTCTTAGAATAGTGCAAAAATATATGAATCAGCGGTCCCGACGAAGGAAAAACCGACCGTTTTGTTTATTAAAATTACCAAAAAGAGAAGTGTACAGCTCAAGCAATCGGGATAAACAAATTTGGTAATATGCCAAAAGAAATAGCTACGTTTCTAGGTCTGCCGGATGCTGAGTATTATACTGGGCACAGCTTCAGGAGGACTTCTGCTACATTATTGGTAGATTCAGGAGCCAATTTGACGTCCTTAAAGCGACTAGGAGTTTGGAAATCAGACAAAGTTGCAGAAAGTTATATTGGTGATTCATTAAACAACAAACTAGAAACTGGGAAAAAATCACACAATCCATTAATTTAAGGTCCAGTCCGTCTCCTTCACATGTTGAAGAGAACGTTCGTTGATAATGATAATTCATCAGATCCAATTCCATCAACTAGCAAACGCCATTGTATGACAAATATACATGAACAATCATACGAAATTAATAATAGTTTGTCTTAAACAGTAAATATGCAACCTAATACTTCCCCAGTTAGTATAAAAAACTGTACCAATTTCAATGTATGCGTTTTTTTATCTCCCCCACGATTTTCGACAGCCATTTTGCCAGTAACATAATGACGCTTTGCCACACCATCTACTCTGCCCTTTTTTAAATTCAGAACTCTTAAAAAGGCTTTTTTGCAAACAGGGATCAATACTTTGTCTTTTTTCTTGCGAATGAAGTATTTAAGAGCCATGAACCTTCCTGGTTTGTTTCCAGTCTTTGGGCGTCTTCTTTTTATGGCGGAAGATACGACATGCTTTAAAATAAAATTGTCCTGTTTAATTTTATCATTTGTTGCATAAAATGCTCTATTAAAGAATAAGATATCGTTTGAGTTAAGTTTGCTACATTGATAAGCTTTGGTTTTATGTCCACATGTCGGTTTTATTGGTGGTTGATTGGTTGAATATCTGAAAATACATCAAAGCTTTAGTTTTACAATTTATTACGTAACGCAAAATGCGACCAGGCAAGACCAACCAAAAAAAACAAACAAAAGTTAAAGAAGTTTATTTAAGTAATTTAAAACGAAGCTAAATGCGATGCGAGAGACTGTTTTGAAAATGAAGTTCAGTGAGATTATTTGCCACAAAGTTAAAATTTTATGAAAATATTAATGTTAGTTTACAATATCATTTAAATAAATAAATATTCTCGGACGTTAACAATTTTATTTTTAACTAGCTACTTCCCGCGACTTCGTATGCGTAGACTTTAGAACTGCCCCTCATTGTCTCATCCTTGGAACTGCATTTTCATGACTCAGGTATCCAGATATTGTGAGACCTTGCGGTGCGGCTGAAAGTAAGATTTCAGCCCCGACACAACTTCGACATGTTTGTGATCTCCTGGTAGGTACTTGTGAATCTTAAGCGCTCACGACTCCTGTCGAAAAAAATACTTTGGCATGTTTCTGGTCTTCTGGTTTCTACTTGTGAATCTGCACCGTTCATAATTCCAGCTCCGGCAATACTTTGACATATTAAATTAAAAAATCGACGTGTGTCTGCTCTCCTGGTCATTTTCGGGAATCTGTAGCGTTCAGAATTTCCAGCCCAGAAAACACTTCCAGATGTATGTTATTGCTCTCTTGGTACTTCTGAATCTATTCCAGCTCCGAAATGCCTCGACATGTTTTTGCTCTTCTGGTACTTGCGAATCTATAGCGCTCTTAATTTCCAGTCCTCAAAAACATCGGCATGTTCCTACTCTCCTGGTATTTGTGAATCTGTAGCGCTTGTAATTATGGCCCCGGAATATCTCGACATGATTCTGCTCTGTTGGTACTTGAGAATCTATAGCGTTCACAATTTCCAGCCCCGAAAATACTTCGACAGGTTTTTGCTCTCCTGTTACTTGTGAATCTTTAGAGGTCATTAATTTTAGTCCGAAAATAAGCTTCGACATGTTTCAGTTCTCTTGGTATTTTTTAAACTTCACCGCTCACAACTACGGTGCCGAAAATAAATCGACGTGTGTCTGCTCTCCTGGTTACTTGCGGGAATCTATAGCGTTCACAATTTCAAGCCCAGAAAATACTTCGACATGTTTCTGCTCTCCTAGTACTTGTGAAAATATAGCGTTCACAATTCCAACGTGAAAAATGCTTTGACATATTACTGATCTAAAGAACTTGTGAACCTAAAGCGCTTATAATTCAAACCCCAAAAAAACTTCCGAGATGTTTCTGCTCTCCTGGTACTTGTGAATCAATAGCGCCCATAATTCCAGCCCAGGAATACCTTGACATGTTCCTGTTTTCCTGGTATTTGTGAATCTGTAGCGCTCGTAATTATGGCCTCGGAATATCTCGACATGATTCTGCTCTCCTGGTACTTGAGAATCTATAGCGTTCACAATTTCCTGCCCGAAAAGTAGCTTCGACATGTTTCTGTTCTCTTGGTATTTTTTAAACTTCACCGCTCACAACTCCGGCTCCGAAAATAAATCGACGTGCGTCTGCTCTCCTGGTTGCTTGCTGATCTATAGCGTTCACAATTTCCAGCCCAGAAAATACTTCGACATGTTTCTGCTCTCCTAGTACTTGTGAAAATATAGAGTTCACAATTCCAACGCGGAAAATCCTTCGACATGATTCACAAGTACTTTAGTACTCCTGTCCGGAATAAACTTCGACATGTTTCTGTTCTCTTGGTACTTTTGCATCCTAACCACTCACCAGCAACTTGAAAACTTTCAGATATTTCTCTCCTGGTATTTTAATCTATCTGTAGCGCTCGTAATTTCCTGGCGAAATACCTCGACATGTTTCTGCTCTCCTGGTACTTGTGAATGTATATCGTTGCTTCGACATAATTCTGATCTCCTGGTACTTGTGAATCTAAAGCGCTCATATCAAGCCCCAAAAAGACTTCCGAAATGTTACTGCTCTCCTGGTACTTGTGAATCTGTAGCGCTCGTAATTCCGGCACCGGAATACCTCGATATGTTTCTGCTCTCCAGGTGAATCTGTAGCGCTCGGAATTCCAGTCCCGAAAACACTTCGAAAAGTTTCTGCTCTGCTAATAAAAAAAACTTGCCCAAAAATAATTTGACATGTTGCTGGTCTCCTGGTACTTGTGAATCTTTTAGCACTCGTAATACAATTCTAGCCCGGTAAACAATTTCGACATGTTTCTGTTCTCCTGGTACTTTTGAATCTGAAGTACTAAGGTAGCAGAAACTTTGTACTTCGACTTCTTCCTCTGTCTCCATTAAGTCATGTATGTTACCGGGATAAAAAGTAGCCTATGTGTTATTTCAGGATGTGACCTACATATGTGCCAAATTTCATCTAAATCCCTTCAGCCGTTTTTGCGTGATTGACGGACAAACATCCAAACATACAAACATGAACGCTTGCAATGAAAGCCAATCTATTTACCAGCAAAAAAAAAACCTAACCAAAAATACTTTGACATATTTCTGCTCTCCTGGTACTCGAGAATCTTTGGCGCTCACAAATTCAGACCCGAAAATATTTCGACATGTTTATGCTCTCCTGGTACTTGTGAATCAGAAGTACTAAGGCAGCAGAAACGTCTGATTTCCACTTCCTCCTCCGCCGCCATTAAGCTATGCCTTTTATCGGGACAAAAAGTAGCCTATGTGTTATTCCAGGATGTGAACTATATGTGTGCCAAATTTCATTCAAATCCCATCAGCCATTTTTGCGTGTTTGACGAACAAACATACAAACATACAAACATACAAACATACAAACATACAAACATACAAACTTTCACATTTATAATATTAGTAGGATTATATAACGTGCATATAAAAAATAAGCAAAATTGCAAAACATATCAACGACCAACTCCACAAACCACTTATAAACTTACATGATCCTGTATACCTCCTACACAAATCTGATCGAAAAATATAATAAATGTACTCAATATTATATCCTTACATACTTATTATTATATCCCAATTATTCTGTAACAGTAGAACAACAAAATAATAATAATCGATAATGATTATGGTTAACACAACACTAGTGCCAACCCAAGATTCCAAACGACCGACGCATAGGTATAGGTATTTCAAACTTACCGAATTTTCGCTCTTTCCTCTTTCTTACGGCGAAGTTTTATATTAGGTCGCTTGCGGGCCTTACTTGGTGACACAATTTTAATGGAATTATCCATGGGAACTGTCCAAATAATAAAAAGAAACAATAAAAAGCGGGAGTGAACGGTGGTACTGTCGCAGAGTTTACGTGGACTGACGGCCATGTTGAACAAACGCAGTTACCTGATTGGCTTTCATGGACATAACTACGTTTGAAAAAAACTGTCTCATGGATCTATCTGACTTAGATAAAATATTATGATTGGGCTTATTTTCTCAAGAACCATGCGGATTTATACACAACTCATAAAATTGTTTAAAAGCATTTCTTTTTCCGTTTCTTTTGACACCAAAATCTTAAAAAATCTCAGAATTGGATTTATCCGAGTTTGAAGTTAAGCGACACTTATTTAAGTGTTTTTATGTTTCAAGTGTTGTGTATATCCTTTGTTGGAGATCCTAAATAAAAAAAATAACGCCAATATCGACCAACGCTCAAAGGCTTGGGCGTCATTTGCAAACGTCACGACAAATGACGGAACGCGCGAGCCCTTGAGCGTCAGTGACAGTGACTTTGAGTGTTGTGGTCAGTTGTCATAATGAAAAAACTAGAAAACGATAAATATAACCATACAAATGATATCAATTTCAAGTTTTAGTATCTAATCGACATTTACTTGGATAATACGCTAATTGAATTAATGTAATTAGATCGTTGTGGTCTGAGTTGTGTAGTTTCGTCGCAAGAAGGCGCTATGTTATGCTGAGAACATTGAACATAAAACACAAACATCTAAGCGTGCAGACCCTGGGTAAGTTCATGCACTTTCCTTTTGAATCCGTAGTAATTGTTGCTTAAACACGTATTATTGCTCAAACTCGTAGCCAGCGACAGTCCGACGGCATGATGATCGGAGATGTGCGTCTCCAGCACATACGACAACGAAGCGCACTCGTTGCGTCCCGCTCGCACCCATACATGATCCAAGCACGACGCCTGAAGACTCTTCGATTGCTTCGCGTGTTATCTCTGCACTCGGTATTACGCACTGTAGGCCGCATCCACACAAGGTGTTTTTGTATTCCGTTGAAGTTGGATTTGCTACATCATTCAGAATGTCTATATTTGTGTCGCCTATTACAATAACGTTTTCATACGCAGGGATAGAACTGACGATGGTATCTAATTGTGCTATGAATAGTACCTAGCTTATTTGTCTTAGGTGGTCTGTATAAAGAAATTATATGCGTTTTGTTTTTTTCTGTTCTAAGCTGGCCATGCAGCATTTCCATAGCTTCCGTTTCCACTCTTTTAGCATCGAAGCTAAAGCTTTCTTTTGCATATATCAATATTCCCCCCCGGGGTCTAGTAGTTTCTCTTGTGTGTGTGTATGTATGTATAATATCCAGGTATTTGATAGAATGATAGTTCCTCCTTCTTGATATTTATTTCACTTAGTATTATTACATCCATTTTATATTTATTTTCTTCTAATAAGACGGTGTTTCCGAGTTGACCTTATGTTCAAATGAAAAATATGACAGCATCCTTCCTTGAAAGCTATATCATTATTTAATGATAGTACATCAGAGTATCTCTTAAACGCAACATCACTTGGAAAATCATATGTTCGATCGAATGTTAATTATTGAGAAGAAATCACCAAGCGTGTACTCGCCGCGCTAATCGCGTGTTTTTGCATAAATCAATATTCCCCCCCTCTAGTAGTTTCTCTTGTGTGTGTGTTTCTATGTATAATATCCAGGTATTTGATAGAATGATAGTTCCTCCTTCTTGATATTTATTTCACTTAGTATTATTATATCCATTTTATATTTATTTTCTTCTAATAAGACGAGTAATTTATTAAAGTGTTTCCGAATTGACCTTATGTTCAAATGAAAAATATGACAGCATCCTTCCTTGAAAGCTATGTCATTATTTAATGATAGTACATCTGAGTATCTCTTAAACGCAACATCACTTGGAAAATCATATGTTCGATCTGTTACCAAGCCGACCCCGTTTGTCTTGAAAATAAAAGACAATAGTTTCACTGGAACCACTTTAATCCACTATAGTGAAATATAATGAAAACACAGACACATACATTCGTGGGAACTTATAATTTAGCAATGTTCCTCTTAATTAAACATAGACACAAGTTTTTGGAAACTTATAATTTTGGCAATGTCCCTCTTAATTGCTCCTTTAGTTTGGGCACACTAGGTTTCGTGACAGCGTCCAGATTCTAACTAATTGAATTAAACATATTATTTCTTTGCATCGGGTAAAAATGCAACATCAGTACTTTAATATCGCAAAAGTACACTGTTTATAAGTGAAAGCTGGCTTAGGCTTTATTACCTTGTAATAAGGGTTATAACAGATCGAATGTTAATTATTGAGAAGAAATCACCTAGTGTGTACTCGCCGCGCTAATCGCGTGTATTTATTTACATTCTTCGAACTGCTTCAAGTCTTCTTCCGATCTTATATTGTAGATTTTTTTCTCTTCACTATTCTTTTTAACAAGAATATTGCAGTCTTGAACCCAAATATACTGAAAACCTTTTGGTTTCAGTTCGTCTCTCACAACCCATAAAAGTTGACGCTTATACTTAGGCAAATCTTCATTGATGAATATTCTCTTATCGCTGCCATTGCCGTAGACTTTATTATTGGTAATCTTATTTTCCTTTCTCGCTAACATCCATTCGTTGCGGGCAATTTTAGAGCGGAGCGCAACTAATACAATTTTGGGTCTTGCGTCGCCGGGTTTTGTTTGGCCTACCCTCTGTGCATATTCGATATCATTTGGGTTCAAGTTTAGCTTTTGTGCCAATTCTCCTACAACCGATGTAATATTTTCCTGATTTTGCATCTCTAATCCGTGTATCTCGATATTCTTTTCATTCTCCCTCAACTCCAACACCTGTACTCTTTCTTCAAGTGCTTTATTGCACTTCTCCAGATATACGTTTTTGTGCTCTTTTTTGAGATTCCTCCTTATATTCTATCAGAGTTTGGTACATTTCGGAATAGAATACAACATTGGCAGTGAGATCAACGATTTTTTTCTCAACACTGTATTTACATACATTCTCGCCTGATGCTTCGCTAGAATTTATCGCAAGTTTTGGGTCTTGTACTAGCTTCGCCTGTACGGGGCTACTTTTCACTTGCTGGCAGTCATCATAGGTCGCCGTTAACAGAAACTGCTTATTGTTTTGCACACATTTTCTGTGGTACACAGCTTCACATGCACCTTTACACTTCACTATGTCATCTTTGGTCAGGGACACGAATAGTTTACATTTTCTGCATTGAACCATTTTTACGAATTCAACACGGAAGTTTGATAGTTGAAGGTGTTGGTGATTCACAATAACAAACTTTGCTTTATGACACGCAACCGTACGACAAGCGCGCGCGCAGCGGACTGTTCTGATTTCACGATACAGCATTTTAGTTGGCTGCTAGTTGGATAGTTGGTGTCGCGGTTCTTTTTGTTTCGATGCAGGTTTGCTTTAGTTTTTCTTGTGGCGATATTGATGCCGCTACAAAGTAACGAAAAAACTAACAAACATTCACAATTAATTCTTAGTTTTCATTATATTATTATGACACAGTGTGAAGAATGTTCCCGTAGTTTCATATTTCTTTTGAATCTTGGATCGATCAGTTCTGGAAGGAGGCAGTTCTTATAAAATCGAACTAGAAAGAGAGAAAGAAAAATGTTTATTCAGAACTCGCACAGTACAAATAAAAGTTAAAATATGTAAAACTGACTGTTATAAAAATAGTTGACACATAAATAAGCTACATCCTGAAATGTTAAAACTTAGCCGTCATAATTTAGCAGGACATTGTCCTAAATAACACGTTAATCATGGTGAGTGTGTAAACGTTGGGGTAAGCACGGCTTGGCACATGAATCTGTGCGAGGCCAAAAAAGGTCCCTGTCTCAGCGTATGCTGCGATATATAAATAAATAAATAAATAAATATCACAGCGCTGGTATTCTGACAGGGTCTGAAAATGATGCCACGGGCACACACATGGAACGCATGACTTATAAATATATAAATGCGAAATAAAATAAGTTATGAATAACACTAAGATATTAATACAAATAAAATATGAAAGTAAAAGGTTGTTCAAAAATAAAATAAAAAGTAATATATACAAAAAGTAATATTAAAATTATCCTCAATGGCCCAGTGCTCTAGTACCATTTGTCACTGTAATAGACAAATAGCGGAGCGCGCGGGCGCAATGTGGGAATCTGTGGTCGTTTGTTAGTAATGGGGTTGGCCGGTGCAAGCTGAAAGCAGATGGCGCTAGCATAGTTTGTTCCCTTGTTATTTTTTTATGTTGTGTTAGTTGCAGTGAAACGTCTAAATTATTTACTTTGTAACTTAAAGGCAGCTGTAAACAATTAAAATAAGTGGAGCACATTAATATACATCATGTTTTTCAACTGGCGAGTCAAGGAACTGAAAGAAAAACTTAAAAAACGTGGAGCTCCCTTACGAGGAAAGAAAGCGGATCTTATTGAAAGATTTTGGAGTTTTCTTTTTAAATTCAACAAACAATCCATAATCATAGTATAAAATCCTTGTAGAACGACGAGCGATTGATTGGCAAGATTTCGATTGATCGGACAAGTGATTTTTAACATTGATATCACACAGGCAGGTACGAAATATTATAGGATGAGGAGTGTGGGGATAATTGAAAAAAGTAATAGTCAAGCCTTTATTTATGATCAGCTTGCCTGTGTATTACGTGTTATTTCATAATCACTTTCTACAAAGTGTTTAGCTACCACATAACCTCGTAATTTTCGTAAATAAATTTTTCACGACGGTTAGCTTTTAAAAGCAAAGCCTTCGTTTTTTTATAGCCTTCGGTATTGGATACTTTCCAATTTTAGAGCATTTAGAGACAATACAGCGCGTCATTGCAAGTGTTTGAAATTATTTTCTGTATTTGACCATATGAAAAGGCAATGTTTTGGGAACAAACTACGCTAGCGCCACTTTGACAGTTGCCAACCCCATTAAAAATGGCAGAAACAATACCAAAATAAAATGGGAAGTAAAAACAAAAAAAGTTATCGAGCTTGGCTTTCAGACAGTGTAACTAAAATAAGTATTGTGTGTGGTGTTGTCAGTAGTGTTTTTGTCGCAAGCAAGCGTTATACTGAGAACATGGACAAGCTCACCAATGCTTTCTGCTTGCAGACCCTAGGTAAGTTCGTGTAGTTTCCTTTTGAATCCTAAATAGGTGTTGCTTGAATTTTGTGCTAAAAGTACCATCTGTTTTTATAGCACAAAACGGTGGTGGCAGATCGTTCCAGCAACGAGAAGCCGCAAACTTAAAACTTCCCCGGAATGCAGCAGTTCCAACAAGTTCGGAGGTAAGATCTCAACGTAACTAACAAAACGAGCCTAAACTCGGCATCCCTAGCTCAACTTGTTTATTAGTTCCAGTAGCTGCCTTCAAGGTACACCTTCAGGTCACTCCATCAAGTTCGGAGGTAAGATCTCAACGTAACTAACAAAACGAGCCTAAACTCGGCACTCCTAGCTCAACTTGTTTATTAGTTCCAGTAGCTGCCTTCAAGGTACACCTTCAGGTCACTCCATCAAGTTCGGAGGTAAGATCTCAACGTAACTAACAAAACGAGCCTAAACTCGGCACCCCTAGCTCAACTTGTTTATTAGTTCTAGTAGCTGCCTTCAAGGTAAACCTTTAGGTCACTCCATCAAGTCCGAAACGAAACATGAATTTGTATGTCCCTACTTAATTTTAGCTAAACTAAAAGAAACCGTGAATAAAATCTTACCTTGGTGGTGCGTAGTCCGTACAGAATGCGTGAAGTATCAAGTTTGGTGTGTCCAATATTTTGTATTCGTAAAGCGATCTTTATCAACTAGAGCTTCTGCTTACAAGCGACACAGCGTCCACTCACGACGGCGGCCGAGCGCGGACAAAATTATGTTTTCATTTAAAATTTTTATGCAATAAACCAAGACATTGTGACAGTGACCAGTAAAATAACCCTTAAGACTTGGCATTAAGATTCACGTGATAAAGCTAAATATGTGAAAACAGTAGATTAGATTTTATTTATTTTCTGAGACTATTAGTAACATTTTGACATTTATTTTTTCTACGTTTTTGAGTTGAAAATGTCTGCTTACATTAAAAAAATTGAAACATGACTGTTATGTTATTATGTAGAAGAAAAATTAACCTAAACTAGACACGACATCGTCAATGTTGTGTGACGAGGCAACGGAAATTATTTTTTTTTTTAATTATAAACTACAATTTTCGAAAAAAAAAATTCAACCAGTTGATGAAGAAAAAGTAATCTATCTGTGGTAATTATTAGTTACAGTTGGTTTAGTTCCATTTTGCCGCAAAATGTACCGAAAAACTGCATAATTTTGTCAAATTTGCAAACATGTCCTTAGAACTAAAAGTACCAACTGTTTTTATGGCACGAAACGGCGGTGGCAGGTCGTTCCAGCAACGTGAACCTGCGAATTTAAAACTTCCACGGAATGCAGCAGTTCTGTGGGTCAAGGTCAAAAGGAGGCAAGCAGATGCTCTTGTTTTGACCCTGTTCACATCTCTCGACCAGGTTAATTTACCATACAGATAGCCTGGTTTTCTTGTGAGAATTATGCCAAATAATAGGGTAGCCAGATGAAGGTTTTTCCGGTCTGACATTCTCATCAAATTACCCTTATTTAAAAATGGAGTTATGTGATATCTAGGAGGGACATTAAAACAAAATCTCGCACACGCATTCTGTACCATGAGTCTCGAAATGCAGTTGCTCATCAAATATCACCCCAAGATTGCGGGCTTCCTGGACCCTTTCAATGGAACACCCGTCAATCTTCAAGTCCAAGCTTACATTACTCAATTGCGTTAAAAATGCTCTAGTTCCCAAAAACATAAACTTTGATTTAATTGGGTTCAAAACTAGAGAATTTCTCTTCGACCAGGCTGAGACTATATTTAAATCCTCATTCATTTTATTTATAGTGGCAGCAGTCTGCTGAGGATGAAATGATAAATACATCTGCAGATCATCAGCGTATAGGTGGAACTTAGCGTATGTCGGCACTGTACAGGATGAAGAGCAGCGGACCAAGGATTGATCCTTGTGGCACACCCCTATCCACGCATTTAGGATCTTCGAGGACTTAACAGCACCATCAACATCGCCTGTAACTCGGAGTAATTGAAATCGGTGAGTCAAGTAACTCTGAAACCATGTTACTGTCTCAGGCTGGCATCCATAGTAAGACAACTTGGAGAGGAGAAGCGAAGTATTTATAGAGTCAAAGGCACGTAAAAAATCCAGTAGGACAAGCATGGTACCCATGCCCTTGTCTCTGGCTTCGAGGATATTTGCGACCACGTCAAGAAGGGCTGTGGCTGTGCTGTGTCCTTTGCGTAAACCTGACTGAACAAGTGGCAAAATATTGTTTTCCTCAAGGTATGCCCGAAGTTGGTTGGAACCTTCTCCAGGACCTTGGAGAGGCATGGCTAGAGACTAATTGGACGAAATTCTTTTACGCTGGGAGGATTAAGCACTTTTGGAATAGGTCTGACTATAGCCAATTTACAGATCCGGGAACGAGGAGGTGGTGATGGATCGATTGATGATGGCTGTTATAGATGCATGAGAGAAGGGAAGAGTCATCATCAGCATCTCAAGCGAGATGGAGTCAGACCCCTGAGCATTAGACTTCAGACCATGCAGAAGCCTCAGCACCATGTCCTCCTGTACCGGCTCTAGTTGGAAATAACAATTGCTAAACCTATGATTTTCAAAATATGATAATTCGGCAGTGACCGTACCACTACCAGGTACATCCAAAAAGTGTTCATTGATTTTTTCTGGATCACTACAAAAGTGCGGGCTCTGGCTTTTTAGAGATAGCTATAGAGGATTTCATGTGGCTCCATAACTTCTTGGGCTGTTTAAGGTTTTGAGTTATATTGGTCTTGAAATATGCACGCTTTTCACTTTCGACAGAAGCCCTAACAAGGTGTTTCCATATTCTCTTTCCAGAATTGATCGTCTTTGGCTATAAGTTCTATTTTTCCAGGGCAGGTCCAAATAGCAAAAACACAAGTTTTTCCCCCTGTAACTCGTAGTTGACCTTAGATTTGGAAATACCATCTATGTTTTGTGTTTACAACCAATTAATTCGAATTCGTAGCGTATTTCCAAAAGTCAACTTTTTTTTTGTCTTATCGCTTCTGGGTCCATTTCATACGCCGACGACGGGCATTTGATTTCCACTATGCCCTGTTCACACCTTCCATCAGAACTTGCACCGAGAAAAGAAATTTCTCTATCTATAGATAGTCCACACTGCAAAATTTTCGTTTTTAACAGTTGTTCAGGGTCGCGTAGTGCGGTGTAGTCGTTGTTTTACCATGTTTTATGGATGGAACATTATTTAAATCTCTTCCATACAAAATTTGTTTTACTAACGATGCACAATTTGAGCTTGGGCGACGTTTGCATACTGATGAAAACCATGATGCTGTAAGCAATTTCCTTCTGGTTTCCAACCACAAAGGACTAGCACTTTGTAAAATGGTGTCCCTCTCGATCTTATATTTTTCTTCAGAAGTTAATTCTAATCTTAACAAAAAGTATTTTTTAGCTCTTTGATATTTTTCATTGTCCATGTCAACTTTTTGGCATTCTTCGCCAGAATGAAAGTCCTTATTAGTGGTAGGTTTGATGACTTTCTTCTTTTTGACACATTTTTCTGATCTTTTCACGTTTTATTGTTGACGAATACCTTCTAACTTAACTATTTCATGGTTTGCTTCAGTGCCAAAAATATATTTATGAACTGTCGTCTGTAAGGCACCCGAATTGTACGATATTACGGCTGCAGCACAGCGGCCAACATATGATCGCCGTTGCGAATAATTCACTCTTTTTCCGCCAACTAATTTCGCTACTCTGGTATTAAAGCTTTCTAACATGTTGTTCGTTTCATTGTGGACAAAGCTATAGACGTGAATCGATAAACGATGAGCCAAATCTTTATTTTTTTTGGAACACTCCATTTATTTTCAGTTCAGGCACCATATTTTCGGTACGTTTTTTTATTTCATCGTTACAGAAATATGATGCAAATTTTGAATGATCTCCAAAATTGTGATAAGGACCATTAATTATATCATTTTTATATTTTCCATTTTTTCGGAAAAGGGTATATTTTGCTTGACCCAATATTTGACGCTACTATCTACTCTCCATCGTATCTGCAAATAATTATCTTTTAATCATTTTCGGGCTCTAATGGGATATGCGTTGTTGGTCGATATTGATATATGCCCTTTGCAGTAATTTCTGAGCAAATGATTTTTGCACTCAACTTTACCCACAGTCACACTCATATGCCCTAGCATTTCGGATACTAGCATATTATGTACTTGAATCACCATCTGCTATATACTGACTATAAATTAGTCCATGACTTTCTACAGTTTTTTTGAAACCATCTGTTATAATAACTGCTTCCATCGCAGATGAAGGTGAAGCCCCTTGAAAAATTTTAAAACTTCCATGATTCGGTGGTTGTACCCCTTTGGAATGTGATCGGGAACAGATGATGCAAGTCTTATTTTTTACTCCGTAGTAAAAAACTTTTTTAGAAAAATATCCTACTATCGCACCAACTCCAGAAGACGCACTATGATTCGTTCCATACGATCTTTTGGACCAACATGCGTCACCGGATACAGGTTTCATTGGTATTCCTTTATCATTTACGCTTCCGATAGATAGAGCATGATTCTCCTCTTCTTCACAAGGTTCTGCCATGCAGTGTCGTGCAGTTTTGCTCCACCATCGACAAATTAAATCATGTTTTGATTGATACAATCGTACCGACATAGATGGTATATTGATATGAATAAGAATCTGGTACTTATAGCTCAGGTTTTCTTTTTTTAAGTACCAGCAGTACATCATCTGTTCATTCTTGCACATAAAGGAGGATGGCGAGGTTGCATGTACAATGGGACCCACTGTTAGGAGTATCGTACAGTATGGAAACTTATAACTAGTTGCAGAACTATATAAAACTAGCAAAAAAGCAAATGGGCAGTAAGTCGTAGAGGTTGGGAGATGTAATAATTAGTAATCGGGCAATGTACAATTGACAATTCACACAACGCATTTTAACGGGTAACTAAGTCCAAACCACTTGCAAATCGCAATCCAAAGGTAAAAGCTGTTGTCTTAGTCGGTATGTAGAAAAGTCAGTCCAAAGCTAAGTTGTCAAGAATCACAAAATCGCATAGAAAATAATAGATATCCCACGTTAGCCGCTAAAAACAAACACTAATTGTTTTGACACTGACAGCCAACTCCAATTGACAGCTTAAGGTTCCATTCTACGTTATCACAAATAATCGTAATAATTATAATATTGTACATTTTTGTTTATAAAATGTAAATGCATTTTTAATATTAACTTTTGTATGATTTTCTCATATTTTACAAGTTTTGTTTAAAAAAAAATAACTGACAAGCATAAACAAGTGTAAGAACGTAAATCATGTAGGTAATGACAGAGTAGGTTGGAATGTTATATGAAACACGGTGCGTTTAGTAACTGCATGATGACTTATTTTTATGTAAATAAAAATCTTTTTTAACTTTTAATTCCCATCACCCAGTGACTCAATATTTTTTATATAATCCTTTAACAAACTCTTAATTATAGTAAATATGATGAACTTGCAAGTGAATGACACTTAGTTAATTTATAAATAATGTGGGTCCAAATTCGCCATCCTCCTTTGTACTAAGCATGTATGTCACCTAGTTTGTGTAACAATTAATACAAATCGTATTTAGCTGTGTAACTCCGACGCCAATCGTCATAATACCCGCCTCGATTTCTTCATTTTCATCCATTTTGTTTTCAGTATCTTTAGAATATTTTAATGCAAAACTTTTGCCACACATTTTGCACTTCAAGGTTGAGTTAAGTCCACTTCTTTTTTCATTTAAGATTTCAACACTGCTTAAATTACATTTATACATGGAACTATGATTTCCGATATCTTGGAGCTGTTTTAAAAAGTAACCTATTTCTACAATACAACCCATCTTCCTGAAACCTGGAACCGACTGGAACGGTTCTGTGTCTTCATTGTTCGAGTTTTAAAAACAATTCAGAAATTAATATGACTTCTTATTTTTAGTGCAAAAAGTAATTGATAAAAAAAAAAATATAACAGTAATTTAAAATGCATTAAAAGTTATAACTTACGTAAGATATTTCCAAATGATTGTCATCAGGAGTACTACAACTCGTTTGATCACATATTTCCGGACACACTTTGGGTGTATCAGTCGCGACATTATCACGACTACCTTCATTTTGTTGCCTGTAAAAATGGATCCTATGGCAATAAATGTTCATAACTATGCATGTATTTTTAATATCATACAAGCGTACTAACCGTCTTCCCTTTTCTGCGTTACGTCTACAGGCAGTAAGTTTTTTACGAGAGCTTTTTCCCAAACGTCTTAGGCCTTGGCATCTAAAACAAAACTAAAGTTATACGAGATGTAAACTTATAAGCTAGCTCTACTTGTTAATGAATTTCAGTAGCAGATATGTTCAAAAATCCATTAAGTTCGGAGGTAAGATCTCAACATAACTTACAATTCGAGCTCAAACTCTGCACCCCTAGCTCAACTCGTTTATTAGTTCCAGTAGCTGCCTTCAAGGTACACCTTCAGGTCACTCCATCAAGTTCGGAGGTACGATCTCAACGTAACTAACAAAACGAGCCTAAACTCGGCACCCCTACCTCAACTCGTTTATTAGTTCCAGTAGCTGCCTTCAAGGTACACCTTCAGGTCACTCCATCAAGTTCGGAGGTAAGATCTCAACGTAACTAACAAAACGAGCCTAAACTCGGCACCCCTACCTCAACTCGTTTATTAGTTCCGTAGAATAAATTATTATGTTCTCTTCTCATCGAATGGTCAGATATTATGTTCACTTACATTAATTACACACAATTATTGGAATAATCAGTTCTTCATTTAAGTAATCATAAAATCTGCTTACTTTTTCTTTGCCGCCATGATCATAAACACTAAAATTCTAATTTAAATCGGTACGATAATAAATTCAACAAAAATATGTTATTTGTAAACATAAACCGCATAAATTAAAAATATGTTCGAGTAACACGTTTTGTTGTTGCTTTGAGTGACGTGCAAAAAGTGTGAAAAATAGTGTATTTGACACATTTTTGTGGATAAGGTCATTCTACTTTAAGAGAGCATCTGATGTTAAGAAAGGCGGCGTGATGTAAATGTTTAAAATAATGACTTTTTCCAAAACCGAACTATGTAATCAGGTATTTTGTACATTGGTTTAAGATGGCCAGTTAATTATTCTATTTTTGCGAGAGTTTTTGTCGACCAGGGGAGATAATCTATACAGGGTAGAGACATGAAGGCCAGGGTAGGATACTTAAAAAGAAAACCGTCTTTTTCGTAAGATTCAACTTTAATTAAACACTATTTTGTGATAGTTTAGCAACTATCAAATCAGTCTTGAATTTCCATACAGTCTTTTTAATGTAACTCCAATTATGATGACATACAAAACAATAGATTTTTATTAATATAAATAGATTTTTTCCTTGCGTTTTGCTTTAATTTTACAAATGTTAGTTTCTCTTTTCTTTTCTTTATAGGTTTCAACGTTCCTTTCTCTAAAACTCTGTATTTTGTCACTAATTTTCCACTTATCATTCTCTGAAACAGTCTTTTCTCTTTTTGGGTTGAAAGATCCGAAAAATTGTCTTTTTTATTTATTTATTTGTTTATGTACACCCAATATACTTAAAAAGAAAATTTTGTACATAGAAAAGAGCACAAAGGTACTGCTTATTTCAAAAGAAATTTCTACCAGTAGACCTGTGACAGAAGAATTCTTTCCTTCTTTCTTTTTCTTGTAATTGCTGAGTAAGAACTTCTTCACATAATAATTGTTTTCTTGACAATATCTCTCGATTTTGGCGAATTAAGGAATGCCTTAACTTTGGTGTTTGGAGTAAGCTCTTTATTTGTTTTTTTTTTTTGGATCCTTGATGTGGTTTTTTATGACATTGTTATGTTGTTTTAAGTTTAGCAGTCTATTTTTTCATTATTAAATTTCTTTCTCACCTTGCACGGATCGACCTCTGCTGTTCAGCTTGCGCTCATCAGTTAATATTTTCATCAAGGACTTCATTGTCCGAACTAGGTGGGGTTTCAGGAGCATTGCTGATTTTTTGAAGTGCTAAACGTCGTCTCTGTTTTTTTGCTTTTTCTCTCCATAACTTTCTAGCTTTTCGTTGTTCTCTAGGTGTCATTTGGTTTACTGTCTTAATAGTTCCTTTCTCTTTTTTTCTTTCATATTTCTTCTTATCCTTTTCCTTTTGTTGAGAATACTTTTCGGGATCAATTTTTAGGCGTTGATACCGCAATCTAACTCGTTCCGCACGAGTTAGTTTTTTTCGGGGAGCCATGATCTAAAAAAATATGAAAATCTTAAGCTGAAAGACTTTATGTAGGTTTGTTGACGGGTACTTTGATGGCAGACAAAACTTGACTTTAAGTCAAACTCTTTGGGTTCCCATAGCAAAATAATATATAAATCTCAGAATATAAAACTAATATATAGTGTAAAAGTCAATTAAACACCATAACTCAAATTAAATACCGTATTGAAGTGAACATATGTCGGCTTTACTTAGGATAATACTAAGAAAACACTAATTCCCTATGTACCCTGGACTCAAGGTCTCTCCCCTGGCATCTCATGGGGCAGGGGAAATACGGCAGGGTAGAGACATTTTCGTTGAAAAATTAACACAACCAGAAAAGTATGTATTGTTTCGAAAAAACAAACTAACACGGTAAACTAGGCAGAAATTTAAGTAAATAGAAATTACAAACAAACTTTTACTGTAAAAAACAAGTAAATAAAACTCACCAGTGGAGATACTGAAATCACCGACACATCCGCGCTAGCCGAGTGACGTGATTGGACTGCCCGCCAGTGAGAGCCCGCGAGTGGCTCGCGCGACGGTTATTGCTAACTTCACTTCAAAACTAATGCTCCAATATTTTAATTTGCAAGGACAAAGTACTTTAACGGCATTTTGAAGCTGACGAAAAATGACCAGGGTAGGAGACTCAAAGTACGAGGGACAAAATTTGAGTATTTTTTTTTTAAAGAAAATTAAAGTTATCAGTGAGTTTGTTTATGTATTCAACATTGTTATATACGCTACTTTTTGTAATAAATAACGCTCAGATGTTTAATGTATTGGAAATGTATTAAATTTGAAAGACTCTGTTACAGAATAGTAAAGAGACAGGCCAGGGCAGATACTTTTTTAAAGGTAAACATGCTGTTATAACCAAGCTAACTTAATTTAGGTATTACAATTTAGTAGTATGTTAGTAAACATTATTTATTATTATATATGTTTGTTATTTCGTACGAATTTTCAAATAATTTATGTTTTTTTTTATGTTGCCACCTATTGTACCTCTTAACATAGAATCACCCATAACTAAACGTAAATTCATCGTAGTATTCGCAGAATGACCACACCACTAGCTACTTCTCCGTTGCTATGGAAAGACTAGATATGTCTTTGTCTTCATAGAAACGGGAGTCTACGGGTCGCGCCATGCTCGGGCAGAAGACATGTCGAGTTGGATAGAAAGAGCTTTGTCTTTTCTTGGTAGAATAGAGATAGAATCGCCATGCTACGCGTGCTGGACCCTTTCAATGGAACACCCGTCAATCTTCAAGTCCAAGCTTACATTACTCAATTTAGTTAAAACTGATCTAGATCCCAAAAGCATAAACTTTGATTTAATTGGGTTCAAAACCAGAGAATTTCTCTTCGACCAGGCTGAGACTATTTAAATCCTCATTCATTTTATTTACAGTGGCAGCAGTCTGCTGAGGATGAAATGGTAAATACATCTGCAGATCATCAGCGTATAGGTGGAACTTAGCGTTGAGCATGCAGTTTATAATGTCGGCACTGTACAGGATGAAGAGCAGCGGACCAAGGATTGATCCTTGTGGCACATCCCTATCCACGCATTTAGGATCAGAGGACTTAACAGCACCATCAACATCGCCTGTAACTCGGAGTAATTGAGATCGGTGAGTAAAGTAGCTCTGAAACCATTTTACTGTCTCAGGCTTGCATCTATAATAAGACAACTTGGAGAGGAGAAGCGAAGTATTTATAGAGTCAAAGGCACGTAAAAAATCCAGTAGGACAAGCATGGTACCCATGCCCTTGTCTCTGGCTTCGAGGATATTTCCGACCACGTCAAGAAGGGCTGTGGCTGTGCTGTGTCCTTTGCGAAAACCTGACTGAACAAGTGGCAAAATATTGTTCTCCTCAAGGTATGCCCGAAGTTGGTTGGAACCTTCTCCAGGACCTTGGAGAGGCATGGCTAGAGACTAATTGGACGAAATTCTTTTACGCTGGGAGGATTAAGCACTTTTGGAATAGGTCTGACTATAGCCAATTTACAGATCCGGGAACGAGGAGGTGGTGATGGGACGTTTAATGATGGCTGTTATAGCCGCAAGAGAGCAAGGAAGAGTCATCATCAGCATCTCAAGCGAGATAGAGTTAGACCCCTGAGCATTGGATTTCAGACCATGCAGAAGCCTCAGCACCATGTCCTCCTGGAGTGGCTCAAGTTGGAAATGACAGTTGCTGAATCTATGGTGTTCAAAGTATGATAAGTCGGCGGTAGTGACCATACCAGTACCGGGCACATCCAAAAAGTGCTCATTAATTACATCACTACTGAAGTGTGGCAAGGTGGGCTCTGGTTTTTTAGAGATAGCTATGGAGTATTTTATGTGACTCCATAACTTCTTAGGCTGTTTAATGTTTTGGGTTATATGGGTCTTGAAATAAGCACGTTTTTCACTTTCTCCAGCAGCCCTTACAAGGTATTTAAGCTCCCCATATGATTCTAAATGCCGTGATGCTCTAGTAGCCTTTGCCTTGCTATGGCTTCTGTCTCGCAGCTTCATCATTTCTCTCATAGTGTCTGTTATCCATGGCAAAGACTTATCTTTAATTAGAATTCTTTTAAGAGGCGCATGTAAATTGTATAAATTTATTAAATAGCTATTAAAAGTTTCTACCATGGTATTAACATCCTCCAGGCTTTCAATTTACTTCCAATCCATCCTTTCCAAGTCCTTATTAAATTGGTCAATCAGAATATCTTTAAGAGGCCTGTAGGTAACCCAGTGCGGGGAAGGCTTCTCAATTTTAAAATTGAACTCCCCAGATATAACTGCATGTTGACCGAGCTCTGGTATGTGAGATACAGAGACTTTACGTACACGGGCATCAGTACATACAATGTCAATTAATGTCTCACTGTGGTCTGTCAATGTCACACTGTGATTTAATTTACAGGAGACTAAGAAATTCTTAAGTAACTTAGTTTTGTTCTCTAATTGGCTTAACATGTTAATATTGAATTCACCTAACAAAATAACTTTGTTTGCTGTAAAAGAGAACAGAGAGTCGGTAATGGCATCCAGGAAGACATTGAAATCGAGCCACGGTGGTCTGTACGCAGTGCCAACGATAACCAACTGCGAGTTGACAGTCAGTCGGAGCCACATCTGCTCGACCTGAGGTGCGGGTGGGTGCGGCACAGCGCTCGCGCGCACTCTGCGGCGCACATAGAAGCCCACACCGCCGCCGCGGCCCCGCGCACGATGAGCGCACGCAACATGTGCTGCAGCCGTAGCCCGGCACCGTGGGCGCGCGACCCTCCTCCCGTGCGCGGAGTCCGGTCTCGTTTATCAACATGATATCCACCACAATATTCTCCGTGGCAACAAGAAACTCGTCATGGCGAGAACTAAGCGATCCCGCATTAAACAAACCAACTTAAAGGTTTTTAGTCCTAGTCATTCTCATGTTGGGTGATGTATATAGGTATTTTTAGGGACCAGGAGTGGTATTTAAATAAAAAAAGAACTGACAAGTCGGCCTAAGTTATATTTAAATAACAAACTAAATAATTAACACAAGTATCACGCACGATTTAATAGGAAACTATCAACTTCAACAAAACACAATAAACAAAGGCAATATTTGCACATAAAAAGAAAATGGCCACCAAACAAAGACTTAGCTGTGATCCGAGACGAAATCCAACAACCTCTCTGCGCGAGGGCTGACAGGAAAAAGGACCGTGACTCGGTTGACAACCGCTTTTATAGGCGTTGGAGTGACGTCTCAGATGACAGCTGAACATAAACTTATTCCTAACCTAATAGTATATATTTTAAAGTAAATAGCGTGTGATGGTTATATATCTAGAAAGAAAAAGAAAAGAAAGAAAAAGAGTTTATTTGCGGACAATATGACGCATATCAAAAGTACCAAAAAGAAAAAAATACAATTATATCTATGAAAGATTAGGAAGATATGCGTCAAATATATCTTATTATATAATTTAGTTAGTAAGGTATAGTGTAAATAGTAGGTATTATTATAATAATAGTATACCATATGAAGGCTCCAGCGACTACTAAAACAGGTAAACCGACAGTTTCGTTCTGGACGAATGTCCTAGTCGGTATCTCGAGGCTAAGTGCGCTCGGCAAAATCCCCACTCTCCAATACCACGACCCACTACTACAATACTCAAATCAGCAACTAATTATTAAATTATATCTTTATCCACGACACATACACACTTTATTTATTTGTAAAACTATTATTTGTATGTGTAAATAACCAATGCTCCGGCAGCTGGTCCAAGAATGAAATAATTAAATAGCGAGGCAGGAAATTAGCTGACCTCTCACTGATAATACATAAAAAAACATAGAACATGTTGACAAATATTAGAACCTACAATTAAACCTACACGAAGCACCTAGCTTGGCAAGGATACGGCCGTTCTTCGTCCAGGTGTATCTCCACCCGAGACGGCCGCCAGCCTCACGCACGCGATAAAATAGGTGCTTGTTGGTCCGCGTGAGCCTCTCGTTCAGAAAGAAGCGACGCGGGTGCGAAGACAGATCAAGGTCCGCCGTGGTGGCTCCTCGTCGCACACGCGCGCCCTGCAGCAGCTCATCGCGCACAGCGTGGAGCATCAGTCGCACCACGATGCGCCGCCCACGCGCTGCAGCCGGCACTGCAGCCGGCACTGCTCCCGCCGTACTCGTTTTTGCCCTTGTGTTTGATGGAACGGTACTGGTCCCATGCAGCGTTGTCTTCCTTTGCTTTTTTTGGGACTTTTTGGTCTTAGCTGCGGTTTCCGCCACAACCGGACCGATACCCGCGCTGGCTCCCACCCTCCCTGGAGCCCGCACCTGGGAACGTCGCACTGAGTGCGAACGTTAGGAGTCCCAGGAAGATATAGGTGACATCGGGTGCTCGCTTGGGTTGGCAACTAAACAACCCTCACTTACACCGTCAGCATGGCCTTTACCTACCGCTTCAGCCGCCCGAGGGCGACCTCAGCAGACCCCACACACATCGCCCGTGGCCCTCTGACGGTACACCGTGGCCATTTCCCTACCCCTGGCTGGAGGTTAGGGCCACCGTTTCGCTTGAAATCCAGACCAAATGGGGCGTGTTGCCTCACGGACACATTACCGCCAGTGCCGATCGGCTCAACCCCCCAGGACTCCTTCATCCTAGCGCAGGTGACTAAGCTCTCCTACTCGCCGTCAGCTTTGTTTAGTGACGACCGAGCCCGCAACCACTGCGTCACTGAAGGGTCACAGTTAGGAGGGGAGTTGGGAGGGGTCGGGATGAGGATCGAGTGGTTAGCACGCCACTCTACGGGACGCCCGGTGGTTTTAGTTACGTCTATTTCATAAGGAATTAGACCAATAACGGGGTGGCAACCTCGAGAAGGAATGACCACCGGACTTACCTTGAGGATCTACACGACTGTTGCGCTCCCCCTCAAGACCACGCCTGCTTTCCACCTCTGAAGGAGACGGAAAGGTAGGCCTGCATCTATACTACCAAGCAAAGCAAAGCAAAGCGTGTCATTGCACAACCGCAAAAGCATACATACAGACCCCCCTATGTCCGGGATATTTGATATCTCCACGTCAGCGCTAAGCAAATCTTGCTCGCGGTCATTAAGCTCTAGTTGGAGCTGCCCAACAATATGCTCTAGTTGGCTGAATTTGTTGTCAGGCAGAGCCACACTTTGCTTGCTCTCTAGAGCTTCAAATCTGGCCTCGAGGTTATCGACTCGTTGAGTGCAAACTCCCATCGCTGAGTGCAGGCCAGCCATCTCCCGACGAAACTCACGCACCTCCCGCGATTCAGACCTGAAAAGCCTAATCTCCTCACGAAGAGTGAGCTGCGTGTCAGGCGAAGGTTCCCCATCAGTCCCCTGCTCACTTCCAGCCTGGGATATTCCCTTAGGTCCTGCAATGGGAGGATTAGCCAGGGAACCCTCAACCATGGCTACTTTTGTCGGCGACCTGTTCGTAGCGCCCTGATCTGGTGCAGCAATCACGGCCGCTGACGCTGCTGAGCCTGCTGTAGCCACTCGTGTGGAAACCATACCACTTCCCAGGCTCCTGACTGGTGTTTCGCTATTATCTCCCTTAGGCACTTTATTTTTGCACTCGGGGCACAACCAGTTGCTGTTTATCTGCGATGCATCTGGTAATCAAGCATTATAGAATCTGTTGTGACAAGCGACATTGCCATACGACGCGTCCCCTTTTGCGGAAAGAAACTTTCCACAAGCTGCACACTTGACCATGGTTCCACGTAATACGGCTATCAACGGATAGATGGCGCGCCTGCGCAGCAATCAAGTCTAGATCCCAAAGAAAGATCTATGGATCAATAATAGCAACACTTTTCTTTTAAAGTTGTAATGTTACACTTTTTTGAGGTACTGGTCAGAACACAAAATGTACAAGTAGCTTCAATTTTGGAAAAAGTTGAAAATGTTAATAAGTTTTTTAGGATTAACACTATCGAATCACAACTGTTTCACTTGCAAACGAACTAGCACGTAAGTCCCACTGTTGCAGAGTTGTAAATATAAACTTTACTCAATTTACTTTTGTTTATTATTTTTATTTGAGTGAAAACACGAACCTGTGAACGAACGCTGATATGCACCGTAAGGCGTACGTGACGTCACTCCTGATTTTAATTACAGGCTGTCCAGATCAAGAAGAGTTGTGGAGGTTAGCGTCATAATGGCTAGTTGCCTACAGCAGGCGTGAAGAATTGCTATCCAATTGCTTATATTTGCTTCGTTTCTTCAATAATTGCTACATATGTAGGGTTGCCATATTTGGCAAGGCTCGTGTCGGGACTCAAAGAGAAAAAAAAATTAAATATGAATATTTTTTATTAAAAAAAAAAAAAAAAAAATCTACTGTATGGAAGCAGTGCTAGACGTAGCTTGGTCATACTTTGCTGCAGACTTAACTTTTTTAAGTAATTCTTTCTGGCCTTTTACATATTTATAAAATTCCGTGCAAGTCATATTGAAGTTAACCTGACACTGTAATATCGACTCCACAGTCTCCGGCAGCAGGCGATTTCTTTCATCGGTCCACTGGCTCGACATTAATGAAAATACTCTTTCTACTGTAGCGTTGTGGCCAGGTATCGCAAACAAATATTGGCATAATTTGACCATTTGGCATTTTCTTTCAGGAGTTTCTGTAAGATTGAAAAAGTAAATCCACTTCTCTTCTACAGAATTTTTGGCCTTCCACTCTTCCGTGTCAACTGTAGCCTCCAAAAAGTTTTTCAGATAATTATATTGTTGAAAGCAACTGTCGCCCAAAATCTCCACACCATTTTCATTTAGGTATAAAATAGTGTTTTCAACTGCTGTCCATTCTGGGATTTCAGATAGCATCATCCAATCAAACACTTTATATTTATCAAATGATATGGACAACTTTTGCAGGTATTCAAAAGCTGTATTATAAAAAGCCACTGTCTCCTCCTCAAACTTCGTGATCAATGTTAATATTTCAAGTGAAGGATTCTCGTTTTTTAATTTGTTTAATTGTATTTTAGTTTGCATGCCTATAAAATTAGCAGACTTCCTCTCTGTCAGTGAATTTTGTGTTTCCTGTAATATCTGCTTTATTTCAATAATTGACACTTTTTTCTTCTCAACGCTTTTTATATTTTTTTGAAATAAATTGAGATTGGACTGTATAAATAGGAAATAAATTTCACTGATCGGACTTTTAAAAAAATCAGAAATAATTTTAGGTGGTCTCTCTTCGGCGTTAAAATAGTTTTTTAGTGGAATCCAAAGTTTGAGGATCCGTTCCACCGCGGGCATCAGTGAAAGCCATCTTGTTCTTGAGTGCGACAGTAAATTTTGATGATTTATATCAACATAAGCGCAAAATTCCTTTAGCTTCTCAGTCCTGACAGTATATATGGAAAAATAATTAAATATTTTCAGGACGATGACTTCGACATCCACAGACAAGATTCCAGCTGCACTTGATACAGTATTGTGCAGAATATGGGCTGGGCAACCAATTCCTTCTACATTTTTTCCGAGTTCTTCATTTATTTTGTGAAAAACATTGCATTGGCCTCGTCGTTCAAGCCCTCCAAAATTTGTATTAGTATTGTCTCCGCAAAAAGCGATTAGCTTATCTAATGGAACCTGTAGTTGTCTTAAAGTATAGATACAATAATTTGAAATAGTTTCTGATGTTTCATTTTTAAGAGACTCAAATTTTAACAGCTTCTGTTGGATCCCATCAGCTTCAGTAAAGTACTGAACGAGTAAAGGAAACATTTTTTCAGCTTTGTGATTTGAAGCATCGGTGCCTATGCCGTATAATGGCACTTCTTGCAATTTTTTCACTGTTTCGGTAACAGAGTGCGGAGCAAGAATATTTTTAACAATAGCTGTAGCCTTTGTCCTAGCAGTAGACTGCTTTGCGGCGATTTTCGAGTCGGGATACATTGTTGCATTCAATTTTACAATACAGTCAAGAGAGCTAAAGGATTGATGATGTTTTACCACTTTATAAGCTGTCGTTAGTTCCGCTGCACTTATGAGTAAATCTTCTTTGGTATCATCTTTAATCATAAAACCAGATATAGACTTTGATGTCGATACAATGGCAAGTTTCTTTTTGTGGCTAGCCGTAGAAATGTGATGCTTAACGTCAGCCTTACCTCCGTGACTTACTGATATGAAACAGTGACAAATATCACACAACGCTTCTTCATTTGTACGTCCTTTCTTTATAAAACTCCATTCCTTTGTATATTCATCCGAAAAATGACATTTTCTCTTTCTTGTTGTAGACATTTTCGTGATGACAACAAGTTAAAAACGACAAAATTGTGCTACTTAGCTATTAACTAAACACTAAAACAATCAGCAATACGAAAGTACGAACTTCTCACTCACTGTGTTGGTGTTTGTTTACCCACTGACTCGCTCGCTGTTGCTGCGATAGCGCGTTGCGGGGTGCGGGGGGCATCCTTCTCCCTTCCCCAGCGCGGTACTCGCGAGCGACGCGCAACGTCGCAACCGCGCTCCGAGTAATTTGGCGCGCGTATTTGAATTGCTTTGACCGCGCGATAAAACGGGACATAATAATGTTTTGTCGGGACGTCGGGACAGAAGGCCTAATGACGGTGACAGTCCCGATATATCGGGACGAATGGCAACCCTATACATATGATACATTCAGAGAAATAGGAATATTTTTTACCAGCCATTCTGAAATTTTTCAATTTTTTTTCAAATCGGTTCATAATTGTCGGAGTTATCGAGGTAACAAACATAAAAAAAATACTGTCCTTCGTCTTCATCATCAGACCGGAATGACAGTCACAACCCATCAAGGTGTAAAGTTCTCATCAATACAAATTAGTCAAGCCCAAACACAAGGTAACTGCTGTAAATCGTTGAGGAGTCGAGGAGCCGAAAGACAGTCGAGGGATCGACTGTCTTTCGGCTCCATCATCAGATCGACTCCAGACCTTCATTAAATTGTAGTGCTTTGAAATATTTAGTGAAAAAATTAACAAACGCACTAGTTGCCCATTCGATTTTTGAAAGTTCCCCTCGACTTCTCTGGGATGCCATCATCAGATCCTGGTTTCCTTTTCATGGGACCATTTGGGAAGTATACCCTTACCAACAAAAAAATCATTTTTAAAGTCGGTTGGCAAGAGACGGAGTTATGCCCGAACACACATAAAAAAAAAAATACAAACATCCGAATTTAGAGCCTCCTCCTTCTTGAAGTCTGTTAAAAACCGTAGTACATCGTTAAATGTTTATTTATTTATATTATTATTCGGTGTACATCAAATCAATAGTTACTGTTTTGCATATTGTAACGAGCCTTTTTGTCTCGTCACATGCTTCCGCGTTTCTTAGTCGATTTCCGAACGCACATCTCTAGTTTTTATTCTATAATCTGTGGTATGCGAGTCGTTTGACGTTTCACTTTCCGACCTGCCCTTGTATTAAGATGTCATGTTTTCAAAATTTTAATTAATCTTATGGAATCCTGTTTATTTTGGGACAGTTTAACGTCCAATAAGCTTAAACAAGCTACCCAGGATGACGCTATGGAGAAATTGCCGTAATTTGTGGTAAGATAGAATTCTTCTAGACGAAATGTCTTATTCCAAACCCCAACGGGAATATTACGAATTAAATTGTTATTTTCAGATGTTGTTGTCTTTAATACAACGCACACAACCCCTATATGGAGGCGCGTGGTGATTGCGTGACGATTTTATAAGGAAACGGTAAGTTTTTGTACAAAAAGCGCACGTAGCCACGTGTTTTTATATTGGTGAACTTCTGGTGGCTAATCTGGTATTTTTGTTTCAGCCAGCACATTTGTTTGGCGTTTCCTACGTTTTCTTTTCCTTCAGTTTCCATCTACGTTCCTTTTTTCCATTTTCGTTTTTCTTATGGACTGGTTTTCTACAATTGGATTTTTCATGACATGAACGGAGACGTGCTGTCATGCCAACAGGAGAGTCTTTCCTCCTGTGGATTTTTCATGACATGAACTGAACCGTGCTGTCATGCCAAGAGGAAACTCACCTGTGGTTAACTTAATAATTTTGTTTTTATAAATAGTAATCTGGTATGTAATTTAAATTTATTTTCAATAACATTTACATGAAGATGCAATAGTATCCATATTCAATACTATCCTTAGTAATTATTATCCCTAATCAATAATATCTAGTCTAAAACTTTAAGGGCCAGTTTCACCGGTTACGAATAAAGTGTCGGTTAGTTATCTGATAATTAATGCTGGTTATAACTTTTTTCCGTTTCACCGTCAAACTTCCTGATAATTTATCCGGTAGATATGATACTGGCCACTAAATAACAAGCGGAATGGCAACGTCGCTTCTTTGCGTTTCGATTCTACTATACGTAAAATATTTTCATTTGAAAACTTAATTAATGAAATAATTTTTGTTCTAAATAATCCAAGTCAACTTTTTTTACATTTTGAAGTATACAATTAACACGCTTTTATACTAATACTAATTTAACCAACTTCCAATGATCGTTGTGTCTTGAAAATTGGCAGCTGTATGTAGTTTTGATGACAATACAATAATATGGTATTGTCGAACTGATCTGATGATGGAGCCGGAAGATATGAACTGGAACTTCATGATGGAACATCGTATCATAGCTGTGTTTGGATTTGTTAGAAAAGTCTTATAATGAACTTTGACAACGATTAGGTTTCAAGGTCTGATGATGCAGCCAGAAGATAGGCACTGGCATTCCATGATGGAATATCGTATCATAGCCGTGTTTGGACTTGTTAGAAAGGTTTTATAATGAACTTTGACCACGATCCAGTTTCAAGGTTATAACAAACCTATTATAATATATATTAACTTGTAAATGGGCGATCAACAAAGGCTTAAACTATTCGTAACTGGTGGCGCTGGAACAGGAAAGACGTTCTTGTTGTTTTGAGAAATCAAGTGAACAGATGTTAGGGGAAGTAGGTTACAAAGATTGGCGCTCTGACTGGAGTTGCAACACGACTATAGGTGGCTCTACAGTGCATTGCTTGCTCAAATTACCAGTTTAAAGAGATGGCGTCTTAGTGTACATGCCTTAACTCTCCGGCAACTCTTGCGCTAGCCAGCGAGGAGGTACGACATTCACCGACATCTGGAACGCCTTGAGGGTCGGAGAGCTGAACAGCGAGCATCTCGCAGTATTGCTGACTAAGGTCTCATCAAATGCTACCGGCGAGTTTGCGCTTGAAAAAGCACTGTGTATTTATCCAACAAACGGCCAAGTAGAGAAGCACAACAATGAAGTTCTTAAATTTTACGAACGAAAAGGTACTCGAATGTACGACATAAACAAAGACCTTGGAAATACTTCATTGGAGTCCATTATTCCCAGCGATATAAATAAAACGGGTGGACTACCGAGTAAATTAAGAATTTTAAAAGGGGCTAAAATCATGCTGCGATCCAATGTAGACGTGGAGAAGGGGCTAGTGAATGGGAGTATCGGATTCATTTCGGACAGCGTCTGACCGCACTTTAAACGCGACCAAATGTATGAAACCGACATACCGTCCTAATTCAGCCTATAGGCATCCAATTTCCGGCCAAGTACAGCTACGGTGCGGTGGAAAGGCGCATGTTTCCTGTGATTTTAAGTTTGGCATCTACCGTGCACAAGATCCAAGGCTGTACGGTAGACCACGCAGTGTGTGCTTAGGGTCCCGTACTTTTGCGGCTGGAGAGGCATATGTGGCCCAAAGTAGAGTAAAATCACTTAGTGTTCTCCAGATTGAGGAGCTAGACTATTCTAAGCTGACAGGTAAAACACCATGCAATACAGACGCACTGGCGGAGATGGAGAGGATGCGGGCTCATTCGCCTACTTGATAAAATGTATAAATGTTCAAAATATTTCGACATCAGAGACTAAAAAGTACAAAATATTTGTTTTTTTTTTAGTTTTATCATTGTCTTCTTTTAGAAGTTACAGGAGGGTGACACATTTTACCACTTTGGAAGTGTCTTTCACGCAAACTATTCAGTTTAGATAAAAATGATATAAGAAACCTCAATATGATTTTCGAAGATCTATCTATAGATACCCCACACGTATGGGTTTGATGATTTTTTTTTTCGAGTTTCTGTTCTAAGTATGGCCCCCCATACTTAGAACAGAAACTCGAAAAAAAAAATCCCCATAAACCCCCAAAGTTTCTTGTTTTTTTTTTCTATTTTTGAGTCAAAATCTTAATGCGGTTTACAGAATACATCTACTTACCAAGTTTCAACAGCATAGTTTTTATAGTTTCGGAGAAAAGTGGCTGTGACATACGGACGGACAGACAGACAGACATGACGAATCTATAAGGGTTTTACCGTTTGGCTACGGAACCCTCAAAAGTGACGCTACGACTTGGCAAGATAAAGAAAAAGCCTGGAAAGACATCGAAAAGGCTTTCAGATACTTAGAACAGAAACTCGAAAAAAAAATCCCCATAAACCCCCAAAATTTCTTGTTTTTTTTTTCTATTTTTGAGTCAAAATCTTAATGCGGTTTACAGAATACATCTACTTACCAAGTTTCAACAGCATAGTTTTTATAGTTTCGGAGAAAAGTGGCTGTGACATACGGACGGACAGACAGACAGACATGACGAATCTATAAGGGTTTTGCCGTTTGGCTACGGAACCCTCAAAAGTGACGCTACGACTTGGCAAGATAAAGAAAAAGCCTGGAAAGACATCGAAAAGGCTTTCAATAGTTCGTCGGGTTCGGTGTTTCGTGATCACAACACCTGAACCGCTGGTACCGCCTCAAATGCAATAAAAAACTTTTCCCACTTGAAATACAACTTGAAATGTACTATAATGTAGATGATAACTTCCTTAACAGCCACTTGATTCGGCTGATAACTTAATCAATACTTCATCTGCCAGATATCGCTATCCGACACCTGTGAAACCAAAAGTTTTAGTTCATCTGCCAGATAAGTTCCTAATAGGCTAACCGACACTGTATCCGTAACCGGTGAAACTGGCCCTTAGTGACTTTAACTATAAGATTAGTTTTAAATCTTACAAAGCCCTGTAATTAGGAAGCTACTGGCTTATGAATAGAGAAAGACAAGAGTTTAATTTGTTTTATTTTTCTATTCAGCTACCCACCGGCAGATTAAATGTTCAAACTCTTCCGATAGATACTTTCCGGCATAATTTATTTTGAAGTGGTCTCCACGGCGCCCGAAATTGAATCTTAGTTTATTTTTTTTTATTAGGAGAACACAAGCCTTTCTTTACACCCACTGTAATATCAAATTTATTACAATATATAATACAATGTGGGATCCCCTTCTTTTTGCTCTTTGTAATCTTTGTAGATTGATCGTCGTAACAATTCCACTGTAAATTTCGCCTGCAGTGAGCTTTGTTTAGGACAGTCTAAACATACAGAATTATTATTTTTTATGTTAGCAAAAATAGTAATAATTTTAGTGAATAAGCTTGCAACACTGTTTTGGTGCCATTTTCCGTTGTGGTGTGACAACACCTTTTTTTCTCGTCTGGTCTGATTGCTATGTGTAACGGTGTGCCTCTTGACTGCATTTTATATCTATACTAATATTATAAAGCAGAAGAGTCTGTTTGTTTGATTGTTTGTTTGTTTGTTTGGTTGAACGCGCTAATCTCAGGAACTACTGATCCGATTTGAAAAATTCTTTCAGTGTTAGATAGGGCCCCATATATCGAGGAAGGTTATAGGCTATATATCATCACGCTAAGACAAATAGGAGCGGAGCAATAATGGAAAATGTGACGCAGACGAAGTTGCGCGGGTCAGCTAGTTTTTTAATAAACTCCATAAGTTTTCATGTTCCCACGCATTTTATTTCGTACATGCGTGCGGTGGTCCTTCGAGCAGTGTATAAAATCAGTGCCGAGCAGCTTCGCAAATTTTAGTGGAGAAATTGTGTTCGTCGAGTCCGGCTTGCCATACAAGTCGGCGTTGTTGCCGGGGTTTGTACGAGGCCCGCAACTTCGTTCTATGCAAAGCTAGAACAAAAATCAACGAAGCATCATCAAGATACAGCATCATATCATCGAGTAATCGTAAGAATTACGATTTTCTGCACATCGAGTTTGGCTTCTATCAAAGAGTATAGTAATATATATGGGCTTCTATCAAGTTACCCACATTTTCATTTTGTGAAGTGTGAAGTTCGTGGGAGACGTGACGTCAGTAACGTCGGTGTTGGCAGCGTTGAAGAGTGAAGTATGCGCATTCCATATATCCGCCCGGCGGCCATTGCGTCGATGTTTTTTTTTATTGCACCACAAATTAAACTACTTCGAAGTCGTGTACAAAAGATGATAAGAATCCGCTTAACCGTATCAGAGATCCAGCAAAACCAAAAACGTTACTCCAGCAAAATCTTGAATAACTTCGCAGCCGAAGATATTACAAATTTTAATACAAAATAAGGTGCAACTTTTACCTCGTACAGACAACTAATTAAATAGCTAGTATTTATTTCAATATTCCCATTAAAAAGAAAACATTTGCTGCAGTAACGTTATCCCAGCAGAAAATGTTTTTGTGAAATTTCCCGCAGCAAAATAATGTCGAAAATAGTAATTTAAACCATATAGATAATTAGTTGGCCAGCTTCTGTAATTGTTGCACACATTTTTAAAGTTGCATTTATAGGTTTTTAGTTATTTACCTATAAATGCAACTTTAAAAATGTGACACATCATCTACTGCTGGCCAGTCAAATGTACCGTTTCAATTTTTTCTTAAGTATTTTATAGTATATACGCGCTCCAAATCATTGTAGTTGGTTACTAGACCAATATAATATTTAACCAATTTTGATGAAGCTTTAACAATCAACATATCTATCAACACCAACTTTAGAATCATTATTCAGAGTTGTTTCTAACTTAAACGAAACTAAACCAACTGAAGGTATGTTGTCGAAAAACCTGATTATCTCCAATATTCGTATTAAATCTCCAGATGTTATGTTACATGCTGTTCGCTACCCACAACGCCATCTTCCGTGACGATGCGGCAACTCGCGGGCTACTCGATATCCAGATATGAAGATGGTGGCGCAACCCGTTCGCGAATGAATTTAATGTCGGGTCATCATGTTCAATCGTTCTTTTTTGGTGGTAAAAACCGTATTCGAAACATTATTACATATATATTTATTTTATTTATTTTAATAAGTACAGTGACAGACTACAGACTACGACAAGTCCGCACAACTATGACAATACACAGTACATAAATCTGAAGCCCAATTATTACTGTACACAGCGTTCAATTATAATCATGCTTCATTAGTGACAATAGTGACAGTCAAGAAATGTTACTAAATTGTTCTGTTGTAATAACAATTTCAATTTATACAGAGAATTTCTAAATTCGTTAAAACTTTCAAAAAACAAGTCTACCTTAGAACATATTGCATTACATTCACTGCACATTCTAGACAACGGATTGTTTTCAGAAACATTATTGTTACTAGCGGGAACGCTGAATAATTGTGAAGTGCGCACAGATCGAGTTGGTATCTTGAAGTTTATCTGGCCAAGTAATTGAATGTCAAAGGATCCATTGACAATTTTATGCAGTATACCTAAATCACCAACCCATCTTCTTCTCTCAAGACTCTTCATGTGAAAGTGGGTGAGTCGCTGACTGTAATTGGGTAGTTTACGTCTGAGGCCATATTTCGCACTTAAAAATCTAACAAATCGTCTCTGTATAGATTCAATGCGATCTATGTGAGTGTTAATATTGGAGACCACACAGACGAGCAGTACTCCAATATAGATCTTACCAGGGAGTAGTACAGTACTAACAAAGTTTGCGGATGTTTGAATGGTTTGGTATGTCGTAGTATAAAAGACAGCAAACGGTTAGCCTTAGTGCAAATGTGATCATAGTGTGGCCTAAATTATAAAACCGAATCAAACATTACACCCAGGTCACGTACCACCTTTACCCTATCTATTGCTACTCCCCTAATATTGTAGTCATAATTAATTATTTTTTTAATATTTTTCGAGAAAGTTATAACTTGACATTTTTTGATGTTTAGTGACAGAGTTCTCATCACACCATTCAACAATGGTTTTAATATCTGACTGAAGAGCCTCACAGTCATGATAATTTGAGATACTCCTGAAAATTTTAATATCATCCGCATAAGCTAGACATTCGCTTTTAATTTTACTCAGCAAATCATTTACGAATACTAAAAACAACAGCGGGCCCAGATTCGAACTTTGGGGCACTCCAGATGTTGCTACAAATGATATAGAGTCATACCCGCTCAGAGCAACTAGTTGTGTACGATTTAACAGATAGGACGAGAGCCATCTATAAAGAGTCCCGTGAATACCGACATGATACAACTTTTTCAGTAATATAAAATGATCAACCCGATCGAAAGCTTTTGAAAAATCCGTGTGAATGGAGTCTACCTGGCGTTTAAGATTAAATGAATCACATGAAAAATCTGTATAGCACAGTAAGTTAGAGTTCGTTGATCTACCAGTCATAAATCCGTGCTGCCGTGCATCCAACATGTGCCTAAGGTGAGTGTACATGTAACCCTCAAATATTTTAGCAAACAAGTTTAATATACAAATTGGTCTGTAGTTGGTGACGTCACTCCTATCACCAGATTTATAGATAGGTGTGACTTTAGTCTATGGAAGATATCCATAGACTTGAGAAGTACCTTCGCGTAGGGATTTATTATATATAATGAGCAAGGGGGTCACCAGGGTAGTAGCGCATAACCGGATAAAGATAGGTGGTATACCGTCAAAGCCTCCATTCTTCGAGAGATCAAGGTTTTGTAACTTTTTCAGTAGTTCCCCTTTTGATATATGTAGATTGCCAATGGAGCAGTTGGATGGCTGGAAATTGGGTGTATAGTTATCAGCTTTACTAGGGCAGTATACTGATGAGAAGTAACTTGCAAATAAATCAACTATGTCTTTACCTGTATTGCCCACTCTATCATGATAATGTATACAGCTCGGGATGTTATTTGTTACACGCTTGTTTTTGGTGTACCGCCAAAAGGCTTTTATATTAACTTTAAGGTCACTTTCGATTCGATCAATGTATTCTTTAAAGCAGTGATTTGTGACAATTTTGGCCCTTGCTCTCAGCAGAGAGAAAGTGTCGTAGTCTCTGGGATTCCCAAAACGTTTATACTTTAAATGAGTCCTGGATTTAGATGAGAGCAATGTAATTAAACTCTTTGAAAACCATACCGGATATTTATTACTTCGTACTCTACATTTTGGAGTATGCTTTTCTATGATCAAATAAATGTTATTATAAAAAAACTGTGCAAAGTCTTCACAATTCATAGTCACCGCACGTTCCGTCCAATTTATTTGTGATATATCTCTTTTACAACTGTCATAGTCAGTTTTACGGAAACAGTTTTTCAATATAGCTGTGTAATATGGAAGATGCGGCTTTGTTATTGAGTACGAGTTCAAATGGGGGATGATGCATGTCAAGGCGACTTATAGGTATAGATGGTGTTAATGTGAACAAATCCGGGCAATTAGTAATAACCAAATCTAATATTCTACCATTTTGGTTTATGCTACTATGTGATTGAGCTGACTAACAGTGGTTGACTGAAACAAGTTAAACAATGATTTAGATTTTTCACAGTTATGATTTATAGGACAGCCCGTCTCTGTTGACCACTTGACGTCGCCTAGATTGATATCACCCAGAATACAAGTCATGTGATTTGATAAACTAGCGATTTTGTCACTGCATTTGTTGAAAAAATCACAAACAACATTTACTGGAAGATATTCTGGAAGGTATACAACACAGAAATTTATAATAAGAGACCGGTTCACTACAATTTGAACCCATAAATCTTCCAAAAACTCAGACTTCCAGTCTTGTTTAATTGAAATGTGAAGTTTCTTTGAGTAGGCAATAAGTACACCTTCACCGTGGCATTTTCCATACCGAGAGCGGAATACAGAATCTCGATCCCTGCGCACTACACAGTATCTGTCATCAAAAATTTCAGAAGACAATACATTATCATCAAGCCAGGTCTCACATAAACAGATTATATCGTAGTTATTGCATAGTACAGTGTTATAAATATCAATAGTTTTACTTTTCATACCTCTTATGTTTTGATAATATATTGATAGATACATTTTGCTATTAATTTTTCCAATCAACTACTATACAAAAACAGAAAAATAAAGACTGTAGAAAAAGAAAAAATCTATACTAATATTATAAAGCAGAAGAGTTTGTTTGTTTGTTTGGTTGAACGCGCTAATCTCAGGAAGTACTGGTCCGATTTGAAAAATTCTTTCAGGGTTAGATAGCCCATTTATCGAGGAAGGTTATAGGCTATATATCATCACGCTAAGACAAATGGGAGCGGAGCAGTAATGGAAAATGTGACGCATACGAAGTTGCCCGGGTCAGCTAGTGTTAACATATAAGATCCAGACTACAGTTATTTTTGATTAGAATAAATTTAGAGTCTACTGTTTTCCTTACATATATATGACCATTTTTAACCCATACAAATCTATATCCCAACTCTGTAGCCTTTTTACGTGCAGCTGCATGTAACGACTTGTTGCCTGGAGACAAATGCTCTGATACAAATACCGGCTTCTTATCCCCTGCAATGCCCAGCAATGATGTGTTGAGCTTCTCATTGGGGTTGGATTTATTGTATCTGTATACGGCAGAGTAAAATTCATCACGAATCTTTACACTTTTAAATTTGACAGCTATAGCACGGGGAAGCTTACTTTCCTTATTTTGTTTAGCAACCCTGGTACACTTAATAACATCGTCCTCCTGCAGCTTATGACCAACCACTTTAGAACATTGCTGCAAAAGGATAGGTAAGTTTTCGCTATGAAACTCAGGAACACCTTGTATTTCCAAGTTATTTTCTCTAAGATGTTGTTCCAGATGGTTGAGGCGTTCGGATAACTCTGTTACAGTGTTATTGATAGCAATAAACTTTTTTGATAGCGAGGCATTGTCCTTGACTAGTGTTTCGACCATTTTCTTCATTTCATCATGCATTGTGCTCATGGTATCAACAGAATGACGAAAGTCCATCATATCGTTCTTAATCGATGACAACTCTGTCTTTAAAATACTTGTGATCATCCCTGGTAATTCCGCCTTAATCGCTTTGAGTACCTGTTCAGTTATCGCCGATATAAAGTCTTCATCTTTTTTATGTGAGGAATGAGTATAAACTGGCTTCTGCGGAGATAACTGTTGACAGTCCGATGGCTTTTTTCTCACAGTGATGTTTTCACGGCTCATTGCTTCATCGCTGGAGATATGAAGGCTTGCCTCATTCTCCTTAATATTGCGTACGGGCGTGTTAGTGTTGCCCACTTTCGGCAGTTTACTTATACACTCATAACATTTCCATTTGGTTTTCATCTCCCTGCTCATAGAAGTGAATATTTTTCTATCAAGTATATTCGCACATTCGAGATCATAAGATTTATTGCACTTGATGCATTTCAAACAGTCGTTGTTACCTATGATATGTTTACAACCACCACAAACAGTACCCTTAGACGCCATCTGTGATCTTGCTCTTGAACTATCAGGTGTAATGCACGACAGAGAATCAATATGTTGTCTTAGCGATTTCTTAACAAAATAATAGATGTCGTTGTATCACCTTATCGCTGCCAGGAAATAGCTCGTCAATTTCAACGTGCAGCCCCACCGTGCCGTTAGCGCGTTGTCTTGAGGCCCCGCTTATGAATACGGTGTCGCGTGTTCGAACCCCACCGTCCACAAAGCCCCCTTTTCCAATTTGAAATTAGTGGATTATGTGTAAAATTTGTTTCTCACCAATGAAGACGTCAAACTGGGATGATTGAAGCCTCAAGGGAGTTTTTTGAATTTGGTATCTCACTCTAACCGCCCACTAGGTGGAGTCACTCGTAACAATTCCACAGGAAGAAACGAGAGGCACCGAGTTCAGGTCACTGACCAATCACGAATTTAGAAAGCACTTTACAAAATACACAACAACACACGTCTGCTCACAGCGAAGCCCAAACGTAGTTTTTAATATATACAACCATATTCGAGTCCTTGGAGTAAACGCCTTAGAAATATCTTTTCCTTATTTTATTTCGAATCCAAGTAGACGCCCAAACATATGATCCTTCAGAGCCAAATTATTGAGAAGAGGACGTGGTGAAGATTCAAGCACTCGTAGCATTATTACGAAGAAGTTCACCCGTCCGCCATTACAAGAACGCGTGCAACGAGTACCTACAACTACAACTACGGTACATTCAGGACTTCGAGTGTACGGTCCTGCTGTCCACAGCGCTGGTAGATATAGCAGATAATAATAAAGAGTATCACACCGCACGCGTGCTTCTTGATAATGGTAGCCAACAATGTTTTATTAGAAAATCTTTATGCGATAAACTAAATGCAAGTAATACAGTCCACTTGTCAAGTTACAGGTGTGGGCCATTCGATCGCGAAGTCTACCCACACTTGTAAAATATTATTACGTTCGAAAGATAAGCGTTATTATACTAATATTGAATGTTTAGTGTTGCCGTGTATTACTAATAAGTTACCCGCATTTTATTTAAATATAAATAATATCCTTGGACATTTCACACAACGCCATATAGTCCCAAGCTAAGCAACCTAATGCTTGTGTTATGGTAACGTGATGGCTGATAAACTACTTACATACATTTTTTTTTGTAAGTACATACATATTATAGATAGAAAAACACCCAGACTCGGAACAGATACATGTAGGTCGTACAAATATTTGTTCCGTGCGGGAATCGAACCCGCGACATGCTACGCAGCAGTCAATCGCTCAACCACTGCGCCAACCGTGTCGTCAATAAATATAAATAATATTAGTATTCCAGACAATATTCAACTGGCTGACCCCACCTTTCATTCACCGTCGGATATTGATATCCTGATCGGTGCAGATAAGTTTTGGGATTTATTAATTGATGGTAAAATTAGGTTGAAAAATGGACCTTATTTGCAAAATACGAAGCTAGGGTGGATAATGTCTGGACGTACTCAAGAAGGTAAATTCTCTGTGTGTAATCCCCTTAAGAAATCGCCTACGGTTCTCGGAAAAAGTTAGTGCGGCTGAAAAACGATTGTTGTCGCTTGAACGTAAGTTTACTCGTTTCCCCGAATTTAGGGAAAAATATATGAATTTCATGAATGAATACGAAAGTCTCGGTCACATGAGTCGAGTAGATACATACGGGTCACCTCACTATTTCTTACCTCACCACGGTGTTATAAATGAAAACAGTAGTACCACCAAATTGCGCACGGTGTTCGATGCTAGCGCATTGACATCTACAGGCAAGTCGTTGAACAGTAAACAAGACTTAGCATTGAATACTCTTGCCGTCATTAAGGAGGACAACTTACCACCTCTGAAATGGCGCATGGGCAGAATTGTAAAGATGTTCACAGGAACCGATGGTGTGAGCCGTGTAGCTGAACTCCAAACAGCGACGGGCTCAGTGCAGCGAGCCTTCTCCAAAATCTGTCCGCTTCCGGTGCCACCGGCGAGTGGTGGCCAGGATACCAGCGAAGTCGACGCCACCGGCGCGCACCCACCGTGCGGCGACGCCACCGGCGCGCACCCACCTTGCGGCGACGCCACCTTGCGGCGACGCCACCGGCGCGCACCCACCGCGCGGCGACGCAGCTATAAAGTTTTGAAACCAGACGATTCCAAGGCGGCCGGCATGTTCGCTACCCACAACGCCATCTTCCGTGACAATGCTCTCGCGGGCTACTCGATATCCAGATATGAAGATGGTGGCGCAACCCGTTCGCGAATGAATTTAATGTCGGGTCATCATGTTCAATCGTTCTTTTTTGGTGGTAAAAACCATATTCGAAACATTGTCAATTGTCATTCTTTATTGAGTCCTTGGAGTAAATGCCTTAGAAATATCTTTTCCTTATTTTATTTCGAATCCAAGTAGACGCCCAAACACATGCTGATTTAATTACATTTGATTATAGCTTTTCACAGAGCCATTATAAGCAAGAAAATGTCTTTCCAAAAAAAAGGAATAATAGATGGTCGAGTTCAGAAAGCTCAGGGATGTATACCGTTCATGATTCGTCATTTGATGAACCTTTCCTTCCATCTGATAGTGACACAGAAACTTACTTGGAAGAAATTAATCAAGAGATGGAACAAGACAACGAAAAAGCTCTTGTTATTTGATAGACGTAAATTTTTATCGACATTTACAACAACGTTTGATAGAAGCTTCGAACTATTACTGTTTGTATGTGTCTGGTTAGATAAATACGTGTACTCATTTGTTTGATGTACTTGAGCACTTTAACATTAGTCACATGTTCGTTATCGTCTGTATCGCTAGATGAATGTTGTCTAATATTTGATAGGACATTGTTCAAAGTTCAATCTCCAATAGCTGTAGAAGTGTCTTCTACGTCCTGATGTAATTGGTTCTCTTCGGCTATAGTACGTTCCTTTCGGAGGTTTTTTACCCTACTAACCGTAGTATTTGGTGCTTTTCGTTTTTTTTTGCTCTTTTATCCAACAAAATATCATTCACACATACAATAATTTCCCAGGCTCTATGAATAGCTTTTTATTTGCATTTCTGTTTTGCGTCTTGTTAGCATGACTTCTTAAAATTTTCAAGTAATTGACAAAGGTTTCGTCAAAACTGAAGTTTCTTTGGGGTTCCTGCGATAATCTGGCAATTTCTTTAGTATAGCTTCTGGAGGGATGTATCCCAGCCGCATGAAATCCACTTTTACTTGTTCTTACTTTGCGTAAGTTTTGAAGCATCTAATAACATCTTCAATAATTCAGGGAAAATCTGTTTATTTAATGTATTTGCGCTTGTATGTCGGACTTTATAGTCCATTAAAATTCTTCTCCATTCTCTCTTCAATGGGCCGAAGAAGGCCACGTCAAGAGGCTGAGTGTGATGCGTGGAATTGGGTGGCAAGAAAATAAACCTCATATTTTATACTTATATTCATATGAGACGATAAATTGTCTCCGATCAAGACCTTCGGATCCATAGTTTTCTCAGCCCATGAGATAATTATGGAATTAAACTAATCTTCAAACGTATCCCCGCATCAAACCAACCGGATTTGGTTGTATTATATCTGGTTCCGTCAGGATCATTAGCACACCAATTCGTCCATAGATTTTCAGTTTTGTAAACCACATATAATTATGGTGGAAAAATTTCTCCGCTGGCCGCAGCTGAAAACATAACGGATATTGCTGTTTTGGTATTATTTAATGTTTTATTTGGGTGTTTAGTGCCTGCCTTAAATATGCATTTTTGAGATCCTGGGTTATCAGAGAAAGTTTCGTCGTAGTTGATTATGTACTCTGGTTTGAAATTATGCAGCGAAATCTTCAAATTTTCAAAATATGTAGTATAGTCCTGTATGGTTTTACTAGCTCGAGATTCTTTTATATTAGTTGTAGAACGCACCGTCAAAATATTTCTGTGGCGTTTTAAAAAGTTTCTAACCCACTTCGGTCCTGGTATTATGTGGTTAAAAATTCCACTCAGTCCATTTTTCACTAAATAATCATGACCTCAATTTCAAGGAAGTTAGAGGATATCCGTATTCTTCACAAAGTATTAAACAACTAGCAATTTTTTATTCATCAGCTGGTGACAGTTTAGTGGGACCTCGAACATTTTTCAAATGTTTTTGTTTCACTTTATTTAAAATCGTGCGGTGAAGGATACTGAAATGTTTTCGGCATCGTATGATGAAATATTTTTGTTTTGAACGAGATCTACGGCGATGTTCAGCATACTCTCGTCATAGTTTTTATATTTTCTTGGAGCCTTGTTCATTTTGATCGTCCTTAAACAAAAAGAACTAGAATAAGTACCTAGATATCTAGTTTTTTTACAATTCTACTATTGAAACATTTCTTTTTCATCATCAAAAACAAAACAATAAATTAATTGAATTGATATTAATTAATTAATTTAAAACAGACAGTGCACCTTCAAACAACATATTTATTAATATGAAAAAGAAAGAAAGAAAAGAAAGAAAAGAAAGAAAAGAAAGAAAAGAAAGAAAAGAAAGAAAAGAAAGAAAAGAAAGAAAAGAAATAAAGAAAATACTTTAAATTCGCCAGAAGTGACGCACAAACACAAAATTAAAAAAAATAAAATAAAACAAATTACACATTCTAAACAACTAATCTATTGAAAAAACTGTTTGAATTATCGAGTAACATACGAGTTCACACAAAAATACATCTACCTTTTTGATGTAATACCCTAGCTCAGGCAAAGTAACGATTACTTGTTAAAAAAAATTGACTTTGCCTTTTCCAACATTTCTCGCTTAATACCGCGTTTTTTTCATCAATAACAATGAAAACTGATAAAACTATCAACGTTTTATAGAGTAAGTCAAAAACAAGTTCGAAATATACATATTTTAATGACTTAACTACTTGAAAAGTTATTCCGAAACTAATGCACTAATCTTGTCGCACTCTGGTTTGACACACAACTGTCAAAATTTTATGCATGTTACCAACGTAACGTCACCAATTTAGTGTTGTCAGATAATAATTTTAAAAACTGAGAAATGTTTCGATTGCCAAACCAATAAATTGAAAAGATATTACCATTTGTTCATTTTAGGCAAACACAGGACGCGAGGCAAAATCAGGGCAGTTGACGGTACTCATCTCCCAGAAAACTAAAGGCTTCGTAGGTGTACCAATTTGAAATATTATGATATAATTCACTACGACCTACAATAAAATAAATGTTTTAATCAAGATCATGTGTTGAAAAATAATTATAAGATATTACAACGTAATTTAAGACCGATCTTACTTAGGATATAATAAAAATGATGAATGAATGTTATTTAACATAATATTAAGGGTATGTTTCACAATGTACCGATAAGTTCTGCATAAGCTTCGAATAAGCTATCTGTTACTTATTCGTAGGATAAACACAATTGTTGCGTTTCACGACTGTCAAATAGCGCTATGTGTGACATAATGTGCACCATAAGTTGTGGGTCAGACGAAATGGCAAATAGCACATTTATCTTAAACATAAGTAGTGTGTTTGACAGTTAAAATTAAATAACATTGTCTTTATTTCGTTCGTGTTTCGCCACATTTCTCTTTCTTCCTCTTCGAAGGCCCATTGCTTTCTCTTATTTGATAATTTTTCCTCCAGAATCTTCTTTGGCAAATCTGCAACCTCTAATTTAGAATCTGCTACTCTTTCAAATGGCCTTTTTATCTTCCCAGCAGCTGAAACATTTTTTTTTATTTTTTTTGAATACTGGTAAAATTAAGCCGTTTCCTGACATGTCGGTGCGGTAGCGGCGCGGCATCGGTATGCTCTGTACCGAAACGATACTGCATCGCTTTCATCTACGAACCTATCGGTATATTCTCGGTATAAAATCCTGCAGTACCGCTTGTATCGTCGCGAGATAATGTCGTCTTCGGGTGATGAGGTTATGATAATGTCGTCTTCAAGTGATGATGAGTGATGATGATTTAGCACGTTATGTTTATCTCCGTTTACGTAAAAAAAGAAAGCGCTACGGGCGTCATCCTTATATTGAAAATAATATTAACTGTCGACTATTTGTTGCGGCTAAAGAACTTTCGCATAATGATACAAATTTTTTATCTATGTATAGAATGTAAAAAGAAACATAAGATATGTTTCTTTTTACATTCTATACATATCTACTTTAGAATCATATTGCTCCTGCAATAACAAAACAAAATACAAGATTTAGAGAATGCGTGGGTGCTGAAGAAAGGTTGCTGATTACTTTAAGGTAAGTGGGTATTAAAATATCGTCATTATTTTAATAGTCTTTTAATTACAAAGTGCTAAATTAAACCAAGTCTTCATAAGTACATTCGGGGTTATTTGTTGAATTTGTGTTGAAAAATTGTCAGGAGCATTACTCAGCTGCGCAGGCGCAAGACTCTCGGCAGTTGATATCGGGGAATAAGCATCACTTAAGCATTGCGAATAATAGGACTCTCTAGTCGTAGACTGCAATAAGTCTCTTGACGTAGAAGGCTTAGTTAGTTGAGGGCCTTGTTTGATTTCATCAATAAGTTGTAAGGTTTTTATTTTGAATGTTCTTATCCGTGAGTAAGCTCTTAAAGAAAAAATCAATCTTTGTCTGATTTTTATTAGTAGTCAGCTTGGGTCCTTCATTTTTTTTTCTTTAGGAATGCCAGCATCGCAGTATCAACATAATTTTTATTGGATCGTTTTCTTGATGTCTGAGTTTTACTTGGCGAGGCTACTGCTTCCTGTAGTGTACCATTTTTTGATTGTATTGCGCCTTGTGAATTTTCATCACCGGAAGTTGTTGCTTTATCTTCAACATCTCTTGATTGTTGTTCCTCAGCTTCTGTATCAACCGAGCTTGACTCAAGTTCTTCAATAGGTGGAATGATACCACGGTTCGGCGATTCGTTGATTGGTTTGACTAACTGTAAAATGAAAGGTAAATATTCTTTGAGATAGTATGGCTTTTTCGCTTTAGAACCACTGGACGGCGTTTTCAGACTTCGTAAGAAGGTTGATCTTATATTGCGCCATTTCTCTTTGCATTTGTTACCTGAAAAGAAAAATAGATTAGTTCATAACATTATTTTCTGTTATATTGAAAATTAAATTATGTCAATTTTAATTCAGATATCTAGCCACTGGAAGTACTTAAAGCGCTTTGGCTCTTTATTTTGCTAGAGGTACTAGCACAGTATCCGACATTATAGCTGAAACTACTGAAGCAATTTGGACAATATTACAAAAAGATACCTTCAACAGAAAAATGGAAACATATATCAAATCGTTTCTATGCCCAAAGTTTCTATTTCTATGTCGGGATTGCCCATTATCCACACAAAAAAATGCCTGAAATGAACAACAATGAAATATACGCCATATTGCACTGAAAATCGTAGGGAACCCATTACAATTTCAATAATTATCAAAAACCTCGGTAGAAGCCAGTTACAAACAATTTTTTCTAAAATATTGGTTAAGTCAAAGTTAAGGATTAATATCGATGCCTTAGTTCACAATTGCACTAACTCCGAAATTTACATTTTTGAGGAGAGAGCTTCAAAGTTTTTTAAAGTTTCGACGAGAACAGTAGAAAATCCAAGTAAAATAACAAAAAAAATATGCATCTATTCATAAGAATAGTCCTTTTACTCCATCATATCTCAATATTGTAATATTAGTTTAAACGTAACCTTTTCAAAATGGCCAAATAAACATAAAACCTCCATTTAATACATTTGTGCACTAAGATTGATTATGCTGACCGACATTAAGTGAAAAACTCAAAAATATTTAACAGCTTTACCAGGCTGGTTCAAGGTCCAAGAAGAAGGATAATAATAGTTATGGATATTGCATTAAATAGACTAAATAATAAACCAGTGATCCATATTCATAACGTTTATTATTATTACAAAACACAAACAGTTTTTATCCACAATCAACTAAAATAAATTTCAAACTCACAACAAAAAAATTAAAAGGACTGAAGCCCAATTGTAGGCCAATCTTTAGCTATTTCACAAAACAATTATTAGTTTCTGAATCATTAAAATAAGATTTTTTATAAGAAAATTAATACAGTCAGTCTTCAGTTTTAGGTAACAATTATTCAGTTTTACTAATTGGTAATTAAAAATTAAATCATTTGGATCATCATCAGATGATTCAGTGTCATCACAATTATTGTTAACAATAGCCGCAGAAGTGGATGAAATATTTTTGTAATAGTGTTATCAGATCTTTCTTTTTAGTTTGCGACACTGCAATCAGTGATTTTTATACTCCTTTCAGAGGTTTCTTTAGTTTGCTTATACATATGTCTTTATTGTTTTTGTTTTACAAATGTCTATTTCTTTGAAATCTGGATCGGTCAAATCGTATTTGTAAAATATTGAAGTGGGGGACTCTTTCTGCAGCCGCAGCCACTTAATTTTCAGCCACTGTACTGGCTCATTTTTTGTATTTTTTGTTGTATTGGAATTCAAAGTTTTTTCGAATCCTTTCAAATCATAGAATTCCCCGTGTTTCATAATAATAACATCGTAGGGTTTCGGCTTGATTCTAGCAGACCCTATCACCAATGCATTTTCACGCAAAGTGAATATGCTTTTATGCTTTCGCGCTCTTTCAATACACGCGTGAATTGAATTCACTTCTAAATACGAATGCCCCGATTCCATGAATTTCAAATCGATCGTATCTAAGTTAGGGTGGAATGAAAAAACTTTTTTCTTGTTATAGTTATGTAATAGCGCAAAAAGGGTGCCTTTAGGGTTTAACATAACAGACACAAAATATAATTTGAATAAGATTAGATTATCTGCCTCCGCAAGGTCACTGAACTTTTGAATAAATTGATTTTTAGACCCATGTTTGACGCTACTTAAATTTGTCATTTATAAATATTCATTACTTTTTATTTTATTATTCGATAGTTACAATAGTCTACTTTGTTTTCTAATCATTAAAAAACATATTCTTACGTTAGTTTAGGTACTTAAAACAAGAAGAGTGCGGGGGCGCGCGGGGAGGCCATTCGTTGCGCAGCGCTCGCTTTTCGACACTTGTCGTATCAGTTCACAGTTATTACTCGAAGTGACAGGTCGGACGTTTGTTTTAAAGCATGGAAAAGACTCGTAGTGCATTTAAGTGTCCCTTGTTTGGTGGTATCGTGGATATTAAAGACAATTATCTACCTACGTATGAAGATGTAATGAAGTTTTATGAATGGACGAGACATCAGCTAAAATTACAATTGGAAAATGCAAAGGAGCCAACATTTTCACAAGTAGCAGATATAGTGGTACCTAGGATTGAAGGTATATGGCAAACAGCATCTATTCCGACTGTAACACGAACGAGAATCATACAGATGTTAAAAGCATATCACTTGAAATGCAAGAATTTACTTAAGTCTATTAAGAAGATTTCTCCAGAAAAATTGGAAAGTTTTCGCGAAAATGGTAAGCTGCTCTTTGATATTGCATCTTGCAAATTGTAGCGAAATAAAAATCCTGAGGTTCGCCAACGTACACGTAAATTTTTTATTTATAAGTAATATCAAAAACGTAAAAAAATGAACGTACAAAAGGTATAAAAAGACAGAAGGTAATTTAAATACAAAAAAAGGTAGTGCTGGTGAATTTTAAAAAAAAGAAACAAAATTTAATTAAAAAAAACGAAAGGAAACCTAGGCACGGTTCTTTAAATTTAATGGGTAAAAATAAGCCTGAATATGTGGTTGCAACCAAAAATTGGCCTAGGAGCGACTCCTCAAATTGCCTAGATAATGCGGCGCTAGGTAGGCTTTTTAACTCCTAGTCAATGTGGTCAAATGAAAAATAGGAAACAGGTACTTAAACTAAATATAAAAACAACCGTTGAATAATTTAATCTTCGACGAAATAATTTTGGAGCACGACGAGTACGGAACCAAACGGCTCTGGACGGTCTGTCCTGGGACCGATATCGTCGTCTGATCGATATCGGTACACTGTAAATATTAAATATCCGCTTTAGGTATAATTAACATTAACCATATAATTAGGAAAAACTCCACACCAAAATTTTCAACAGATCTGCATACTAATAGCTTTATATAACCAACTATGCTTTCACTAGTATTTTAAATATTTTTTTTCATTATATCAGGTGCAGTCGTCGTCTATCAAAACTTCACCAGCCACTGACAAGCCATAGCTATCAAATTTTTCAAAAGATTTTTCATTGGTCTAAAATTAAATTAAATCTCAAAAAAGGAAACAATTCAGCACAGAGGTAGAATTTGAAAAGGTTGAATGACGCCAAAACTTTAAGCTGCATCTACAATGCTGCAATATCCCCTTTCTTAAAAAAAAAGGTAAAAAAGTACGAAAGCGAAAGAAAAGAGAAAAAAAAAACATTATCTAGACTAGGAAGCATGTAACGATAAGTACGATAACCCTATAAAAATAAGAAGAAAACAAAATAAGTAAAGAGCAAGTATGTACCCAATACGAATTAAACTAGCTTAGCCTATATCATTAAATAGAAAGCAAACCTAATTAACGACACCGAAGTGCAAAGGATATAGACGAGAGACGAAGATATCTTCATCTTATCGTCATCAGTGCAAGCTCGCAATGTGAAGAATACATAAAAGATAAAGAACATCAGAGTCCAACTAATTCAATTAATAGTAACCTAACTTAATTAAAACCTAATCTACTACCGTCTATCGCGTAGAAAGAAACCAGGTGTAACCCTAATAAGAATAATATAAGGTCAATACATAAAGATCGACCATAAAGTTAGAACCAAGAACGAAAGTTCAAGGATAAAATAAGAACCTTAGTTCGCGTAATTCAAAGAATTAAAGAATAAGTGGACGAGTCCAATAATAGAAGAAAAAGAAAATAACCTACCATTGAATGGTTAAAGTTAAAAGGTAAGAAATCTAAACAACATCTCTGCCCATCCCAACGGGTTTGATGTTCCATAAAGTTGTATGCAATATTTTATTTAATATTGGGTGCTACTTTTCAAATAAGTTCCATAACACCGAACTTCACTATATAATTCATCGATAAGCATTTATCGACTATGTCTCAACACTATATCAATGAAATTTTTATCGAAAACAGCTTATCGACAGTTACTCATCACTAAAACTGTCAAAACGCTAGCAACGAGTAAATCCAAGAACAAGGAGCCATGACAAAATTACAAGCATTGACGAACATAAAGATGCAGAAAATTTACCGAACCTCTACCTATGGACAAATCCAAGAATAGCACGGCAATAAAACATTCGTCAGTAAATAGTTCCGTACAGAATAATAATTAATTGTTGGTAATAAAATGGTTTGTGTATCAATATTTTATCAAGAAATTTTTGTTTATGTTAACAACTCTATGGGAATAAGGAATCATTCTAAATGAAATAATTAATGAGATAAAATCGTCAAGAAAAATAAAGAAAATCATTTTAAGATATCCATAATATGATACTGTCCTGAATGGACTGAATCACAATCCTCAAGTAAATAAATGGTTTTTGAAATGATTCTAGCAACGCGACACTTAATAAAACGTGGAGCAAGCTTTCCAGAGAAATATTCAGCACCAGAAGACCTAGAGAAATTTCGTCTCCATACAGTGTCACCTACATTCAAAGTGATAGCTTTTCGATTGGCATTGTATGCTCGTGAATTACGGAGGAAAGCCAACGAAAGATTATCAGCAACCTTAGCATAAACTTCGCCAAGAGAAGACAGATTCGAGGCGTGACGATTACGACTGTCGGCCAAATTAGAGCCTTGAGTCTGACTATCCGCACGACTAGGATCCATCAAAACTTCTCTACCGAACATTAGAAAGTTAGGTGTAAAACCTGTTGCTAAATTAATACAAGAGTTGAGATAGAGTTTTACTTTAGGTAACATCTTAGACCAATTTCTTTGGTTCTCACCAACTAAAATACTCAAACATGTAACAATACTTTGGTTATAACGTTCAACAGTATTTGCTTGAGGTGAATAATACGGAGTATAAATTGGTGAACCGATATGAAAAGATCTGAGGAAATTTAAAAAATGATTACTACGAAACACCGTAGCATTGTCACAAAGAATAGCACGTGGTACACCAAAATTGAAAAAAATCTCAGATTCTAAAGCTCTAACAATGGTACTAGCATTAACCTTCTTAAGAGGTACAAGCCAAACATATTTAGAAAATACGTCTACCATAGACAAAATATATTTATAACCATAATATGCCATCGGCAAAGGTCCGATTAAATCGACAGAAATCAATTGTAGAGGTAAAGTAACATCTTTGGGATACAGCATTTGACCTCGAGGTTGGGTATTAGCGATTTTGTAAGCCTTGCAAATTTCGCATTGCTTCAAAGTCTCAGTAACATCTCGGAACATATTTGGCCAGTAAAAAATCTCTCTTATCTTGAGATATGACTTCGTGACACCTGGAGGTCTACTCTAATTCAACGAAAAACGAAGTTTCGATTGAATTTTCGCATGTTTCCTACCACGGTTCTATTCGTTCCGAAGTTCAATACGAACGAAGATTATTTGACATTTAGTTTCTCTAAACCTACTCTAATTCATTTACGTTACGAACGAACATTTGAGTTTGACAGATGATTGTTCGGAATTTTAACCTCAAATTGACGAAACCAAAAGTGTTACCTTTTGATTTTCGTTAGTTATTCGTTTGTGTGGATTTTGTTATAAATGTATTTGAAATGGCTACAAAAATGCTTTTAATCGAGGCTGCTCTACCTGAAGAATGTTTAGAGCGTCGAAAGAACCGGCTTTGCATGTCGCCATCAACTTAATATTAGTGAAATTCCCGACTTAGAGTTTGTAGGAAATTACCGGCAATTATACCATCATAGAACGAACATGTGGTTTATTAAAAGGTTGATGGGACGTCTTTTTGCAATCGGGTACTGCATTACTGTCCAAAACAGCATGGGAAGTGTTAATAGCCTGCTGTGATATACCTAAATTATGTATAAGGGGTGGTATTGATGTTTCCGAGTTGACATCTATGATGAACTCCCAAGCTGAAAGAAGCAGGCAGGTTCCCACTCAATCTGCTGCTTCTTGAGCTCGAGCTTTACAGGCAGGCCAAAGGGCAAGAGCTGTATTAGTGCAACTCTTAGAAGTAAATAGATAGGATGAAGGTAGAACCTTATCTATCTATTCCTTTCTAAAAGTAGTGATATATCTATCTTTAGTAGGTAACATATGTAAGACTTCAATTAAAAGAATAAAATTTACTTTTAATAATGTTTTAATCAAATAGACAACAAATAATGTAAAGTAACAAACAGCCCGTGATGCCTGCGAGCTCGGTGTTGCTGACTGTTTCTCTTTCTACACACTCCTATTTATAGTGATATAACCCTGCTTCTGATATCACAGACAGCAGCTGAATGTCTCCCTCTGGTAGGTGTGGGTTGTGAGGCTGCAAAAAAACATTCCAATTGAAACGGGTAATTACAAGTTAACAAAAAATGCCTAACACTATGTTTAAAGTAAATATAGAAATAACAGTAAAGATTACTGTTTGTTGTTCCTTTTAAATAAAATAAAATTATGACATGAGTGAAAATAGCTTTTTTTTTCTGGTACCTATTACATTTTATCACACAAGATAGATACAATTTACTAGCTTCCCTCATTTCTCTGCAGTTAACAATTGCAAATTATTGTTTTTCTGTAATATACCTAAATTAATGGATCATCTCCAGTTGCTCAAGCTGACTTTCGAGAACCAGCAGCTTGGCTATTTGTTTTCTATCAACCCATACCTGCAAAATATAAAAACGTGAGATTTTCATGTCACTATATTATTATGTCATAAATTAATAAAACATTAGGTACCTTTTGCTACTGCTGAATTGTTTTTGTTCAACCGCTCATAGAATCCCACAGCCCTATTGCTCTTCCGTTGTCGAGTGATTCGGGAGTAGCCGGACCCGTATGCGGAGCCATTGAACACTGAAAAGATGTTCACCTCAGTAAATCGATGAAAAGCGATAGTATTCATAACGAAAAAATAAATAATTATGTTATGTAAGTTACTTACGTACAAAGTTTATCAATCCAAAACAAAAATTCCTAGAGACCTAAAATGCAGACTGCAACAAAGTACGGCTTGAAACTTTCTGACGGAATGTGTATCGCTATTGCGAAGTATGTAAAAAAGCACTTGAAAACATGATTTATTATCACAATACAAACTTCACAATTTAACATTTGAAGGAAGGAATGGAAGGACACAAGGAATTCAAACAAAAAATCTTATATTTAAGTTGACATGTTATGATTAAATTGCGTGAATGAATGAATATACAGATAATTTTGGTAGTCATAAGTTACCACCCATCGTGGGCATGAAATAGTAGTTTTCAATTTAGTTGGTTAACAATAACCGTGAAAGGGTGTTTTATAGTGTATCGGTGAATTTCGTAGGAAATTAAAAAAAAAATTTTCTTTTCTGCATGAATATTACAAGAAATATTAATTAAACCACATGTTCACTGTAAAATTTAAAAATAAAGCAAAATAGTTTGTAGATTTTAAGTTAAAGTAAAAACCGTAACTAACTTTAGATGACATCATAAAAGACCCACACAATATTGTTCATTCCAATCGTTCACGAAAATTGTTTATGGATCCGAACTTCGTCTGCGTGTCCGAAAACAAAACAGAGTAGCGACAGTTACGAAACTTCGTTTAAATTTCGTTCGTTTGCGAAGTTTCGTTTCAGAGAAAGAGAGTAGACCTCCTGGATGTACTGAAGGAAAATCGTTATGTACTTCCCAAATCGCGGATGGTACCTTTTCAGCTGGTAATACAACACGCCAAGGATCTGAAGCCAAAGGAGAAGTGATAGGCATACGTCTTAAAAGAACACCATTCTGAATAACGTAAGCAGGAAACATTTGAGGTGTATCACGAGCGCCTATATAAACCTTTTTATACCATCTATCGGTAGTTTGCTCAGGTCCTTGATCAAAAGTGACCGGGCTAGCATGAATTCTAGATAAGGCATCCGGAACGACGTGATGTGTCCCCTTGCGATGGACAATATCAAAGGTATACTGCGAAATGACCGTTGCCCAGCGAGCTAAACGACCAGAGGGGTTGTCTAGGGAAAGAAGCCACTTCAAAGCCATATGATCGGTAATGACAGAAAACTTCACACCATCAAGGTAACAGCGAAAATGTTTTATAGAATCTAAAACTGATAAGAGTTCGCGTTCAGTAGTACTATAATTACGTTCAGCTTTGGAAAATAAACGAGAATAATAAGCAATAGGATGTTCGACGTTATCAATAATCTGTGAAAGAACAGAACCAAGACCAACAGCTGATGCGTCGCATTGTAAAACGAATGGCTTTGAAAAATCAGGACAAGTCATAACAGGAGTATTTATTAATGCCTGTTTCAACTTCATAAAAGCTTCATCAGCTGCTTCATCCCAATTTATAGGATCTCGACCTTTTTTCTTACCAATAAAAGCGGTGAGAGGTGCAATAATTGAAGAAAAACCATCAACAAAACGCCTATAATATGAACACATTCCGATAAAACCGCGTAGAGATTTAGCTGTGCTAGGAGTTGGAAAATCTCTAATAGCGTCTAGCTTACCTGGACTATTTGCTTCCTTGAGACAGGATATAATTTCAGAGGCCATTGGCAACATTTGAAGACTTGTGCTTAATGCACTGTTGAGTTTTGTGAAATATTTATCTTCCATGACCAAAAGGATAGCTTGAGCCAGTGGCCCCAAACTTCTCAACACACCTGTGCGACGTTCTGGAGGCAAAGTTATCCCCTGTAGTAAAGGAATATGGTGATTTACTAGCCCATATTGAGTAATATTTTGAGTGGTTTCTTTTTCACTTATTCCATGGCCTAATTGTTTACCAGAAGAGTCTCGTTTCAATCCCCTCTTATATACCGTTTTCCGGACCTTAAATCTTGTAACCCCTGTACGTACTTCGTCAAACATTCCCTTAAAGAGAGTCATGATCTCCACAATAGGGGTAGCCACCAAGAAATTGGCCTAGGAGCGACTCCTCAAATTGCCTAGATAATGCGGCGCTAGGTAGGCTTTTTAACTCCTAGTCAATGTGGTCAAATGAAAAATAGGAAACAGGTACTTAAACTAAATATAAAAACAACCGTTGAATAATTTAATCTTCGACGAAATAATTTTGGAGCACGACGAGTACGGAACCAAACGGCTCTGGACGGTCTGTCCTGGGACCGATATCGTCGTCTGATCGATATCGGTACACTGTAAATATTAAATATCCGCTTTAGGTATAATTAACATTAACCATATAATTAGGAAAAACTCCACACCAAAATTTTCAACAGATCTGCATACTAATAGCTTTATATAACCAACTATGCTTTCACTAGTATTTTAAATATTTTTTTTCATTATATCAGGTGCAGTCGTCGTCTATCAAAACTTCACCAGCCACTGACAAGCCATAGCTATCAAATTTTTCAAAAGATTTTTCATTGGTCTAAAATTAAATTAAATCTCAAAAAAGGAAACAATTCAGCACAGAGGTAGAATTTGAAAAGGTTGAATGACGCCAAAACTTTAAGCTGCATCTACAATGCTGCAATATCCCCTTTCTTAAAAAAAAAGGTAAAAAAGTACGAAAGCGAAAGAAAAGAGAAAAAAAAAACATTATCTAGACTAGGAAGCATGTAACGATAAGTACGATAACCCTATAAAAATAAGAAGAAAACAAAATAAGTAAAGAGCAAGTATGTACCCAATACGAATTAAACTAGCTTAGCCTATATCATTAAATAGAAAGCAAACCTAATTAACGACACCGAAGTGCAAAGGATATAGACGAGAGACGAAGATATCTTCATCTTATCGTCATCAGTGCAAGCTCGCAATGTGAAGAATACATAAAAGATAAAGAACATCAGAGTCCAACTAATTCAATTAATAGTAACCTAACTTAATTAAAACCTAATCTACTACCGTCTATCGCGTAGAAAGAAACCAGGTGTAACCCTAATAAGAATAATATAAGGTCAATACATAAAGATCGACCATAAAGTTAGAACCAAGAACGAAAGTTCAAGGATAAAATAAGAACCTTAGTTCGCGTAATTCAAAGAATTAAAGAATAAGTGGACGAGTCCAATAATAGAAGAAAAAGAAAATAACCTACCATTGAATGGTTAAAGTTAAAAGGTAAGAAATCTAAACAACATCTCTGCCCATCCCAACGGGTTTGATGTTCCATAAAGTTGTATGCAATATTTTATTTAATATTGGGTGCTACTTTTCAAATAAGTTCCATAACACCGAACTTCACTATATAATTCATCGATAAGCATTTATCGACTATGTCTCAACACTATATCAATGAAATTTTTATCGAAAACAGCTTATCGACAGTTACTCATCACTAAAACTGTCAAAACGCTAGCAACGAGTAAATCCAAGAACAAGGAGCCATGACAAAATTACAAGCATTGACGAACATAAAGATGCAGAAAATTTACCGAACCTCTACCTATGGACAAATCCAAGAATAGCACGGCAATAAAACATTCGTCAGTAAATAGTTCCGTACAGAATAATAATTAATTGTTGGTAATAAAATGGTTTGTGTATCAATATTTTATCAAGAAATTTTTGTTTATGTTAACAACTCTATGGGAATAAGGAATCATTCTAAATGAAATAATTAATGAGATAAAATCGTCAAGAAAAATAAAGAAAATCATTTTAAGATATCCATAATATGATACTGTCCTGAATGGACTGAATCACAATCCTCAAGTAAATAAATGGTTTTTGAAATGATTCTAGCAACGCGACACTTAATAAAACGTGGAGCAAGCTTTCCAGAGAAATATTCAGCACCAGAAGACCTAGAGAAATTTCGTCTCCATACAGTGTCACCTACATTCAAAGTGATAGCTTTTCGATTGGCATTGTATGCTCGTGAATTACGGAGGAAAGCCAACGAAAGATTATCAGCAACCTTAGCATAAACTTCGCCAAGAGAAGACAGATTCGAGGCGTGACGATTACGACTGTCGGCCAAATTAGAGCCTTGAGTCTGACTATCCGCACGACTAGGATCCATCAAAACTTCTCTACCGAACATTAGAAAGTTAGGTGTAAAACCTGTTGCTAAATTAATACAAGAGTTGAGATAGAGTTTTACTTTAGGTAACATCTTAGACCAATTTCTTTGGTTCTCACCAACTAAAATACTCAAACATGTAACAATACTTTGGTTATAACGTTCAACAGTATTTGCTTGAGGTGAATAATACGGAGTATAAATTGGTGAACCGATATGAAAAGATCTGAGGAAATTTAAAAAATGATTACTACGAAACACCGTAGCATTGTCACAAAGAATAGCACGTGGTACACCAAAATTGAAAAAAATCTCAGATTCTAAAGCTCTAACAATGGTACTAGCATTAACCTTCTTAAGAGGTACAAGCCAAACATATTTAGAAAATACGTCTACCATAGACAAAATATATTTATAACCATAATATGCCATCGGCAAAGGTCCGATTAAATCGACAGAAATCAATTGTAGAGGTAAAGTAACATCTTTGGGATACAGCATTTGACCTCGAGGTTGGGTATTAGCGATTTTGTAAGCCTTGCAAATTTCGCATTGCTTCAAAGTCTCAGTAACATCTCGGAACATATTTGGCCAGTAAAAAATCTCTCTTATCTTGAGATATGACTTCGTGACACCTGGAGGTCTACTCTAATTCAACGAAAAACGAAGTTTCGATTGAATTTTCGCATGTTTCCTACCACGGTTCTATTCGTTCCGAAGTTCAATACGAACGAAGATTATTTGACATTTAGTTTCTCTAAACCTACTCTAATTCATTTACGTTACGAACGAACATTTGAGTTTGACAGATGATTGTTCGGAATTTTAACCTCAAATTGACGAAACCAAAAGTGTTACCTTTTGATTTTCGTTAGTTATTCGTTTGTGTGGATTTTGTTATAAATGTATTTGAAATGGCTACAAAAATGCTTTTAATCGAGGCTGCTCTACCTGAAGAATGTTTAGAGCGTCGAAAGAACCGGCTTTGCATGTCGCCATCAACTTAATATTAGTGAAATTCCCGACTTAGAGTTTGTAGGAAATTACCGGCAATTATACCATCATAGAACGAACATGTGGTTTATTAAAAGGTTGATGGGACGTCTTTTTGCAATCGGGTACTGCATTACTGTCCAAAACAGCATGGGAAGTGTTAATAGCCTGCTGTGATATACCTAAATTATGTATAAGGGGTGGTATTGATGTTTCCGAGTTGACATCTATGATGAACTCCCAAGCTGAAAGAAGCAGGCAGGTTCCCACTCAATCTGCTGCTTCTTGAGCTCGAGCTTTACAGGCAGGCCAAAGGGCAAGAGCTGTATTAGTGCAACTCTTAGAAGTAAATAGATAGGATGAAGGTAGAACCTTATCTATCTATTCCTTTCTAAAAGTAGTGATATATCTATCTTTAGTAGGTAACATATGTAAGACTTCAATTAAAAGAATAAAATTTACTTTTAATAATGTTTTAATCAAATAGACAACAAATAATGTAAAGTAACAAACAGCCCGTGATGCCTGCGAGCTCGGTGTTGCTGACTGTTTCTCTTTCTACACACTCCTATTTATAGTGATATAACCCTGCTTCTGATATCACAGACAGCAGCTGAATGTCTCCCTCTGGTAGGTGTGGGTTGTGAGGCTGCAAAAAAACATTCCAATTGAAACGGGTAATTACAAGTTAACAAAAAATGCCTAACACTATGTTTAAAGTAAATATAGAAATAACAGTAAAGATTACTGTTTGTTGTTCCTTTTAAATAAAATAAAATTATGACATGAGTGAAAATAGCTTTTTTTTTCTGGTACCTATTACATTTTATCACACAAGATAGATACAATTTACTAGCTTCCCTCATTTCTCTGCAGTTAACAATTGCAAATTATTGTTTTTCTGTAATATACCTAAATTAATGGATCATCTCCAGTTGCTCAAGCTGACTTTCGAGAACCAGCAGCTTGGCTATTTGTTTTCTATCAACCCATACCTGCAAAATATAAAAACGTGAGATTTTCATGTCACTATATTATTATGTCATAAATTAATAAAACATTAGGTACCTTTTGCTACTGCTGAATTGTTTTTGTTCAACCGCTCATAGAATCCCACAGCCCTATTGCTCTTCCGTTGTCGAGTGATTCGGGAGTAGCCGGACCCGTATGCGGAGCCATTGAACACTGAAAAGATGTTCACCTCAGTAAATCGATGAAAAGCGATAGTATTCATAACGAAAAAATAAATAATTAAGTTACTTACGTACAAAGTTTATCAATCCAAAACAAAAATTCCTAGAGACCTAAAATGCAGACTGCAACAAAGTACGGCTTGAAACTTTCTGACGGAATGTGTATCGCTATTGCGAAGTATGTAAAAAAGCACTTGAAAACATGATTTATTATCACAATACAAACTTCACAATTTAACATTTGAAGGAAGGAATGGAAGGACACAAGGAATTCAAACAAAAAATCTTATATTTAAGTTGACATGTTATGATTAAATTGCGTGAATGAATGAATATACAGATAATTTTGGTAGTCATAAGTTACCACCCATCGTGGGCATGAAATAGTAGTTTTCAATTTAGTTGGTTAACAATAACCGTGAAAGGGTGTTTTATAGTGTATCGGTGAATTTCGTAGGAAATTAAAAAAAAAATTATCTTTTCTGCATGAATATTACAAGAAATATTAATTAAACCACATGTTCACTGTAAAATTTAAAAATAAAGCAAAATAGTTTGTAGATTTTAAGTTAAAGTAAAAACCGTAACTAACTTTAGATGACATCATAAAAGACCCACACAATATTGTTCATTCCAATCGTTCACGAAAATTGTTTATGGATCCGAACTTCGTCTGCGTGTCCGAAAACAAAACAGAGTAGCGACAGTTACGAAACTTCGTTTAAATTTCGTTCGTTTGCGAAGTTTCGTTTCAGAGAAAGAGAGTAGACCTCCTGGATGTACTGAAGGAAAATCGTTATGTACTTCCCAAATCGCGGATGGTACCTTTTCAGCTGGTAATACAACACGCCAAGGATCTGAAGCCAAAGGAGAAGTGATAGGCATACGTCTTAAAAGAACACCATTCTGAATAACGTAAGCAGGAAACATTTGAGGTGTATCACGAGCGCCTATATAAACCTTTTTATACCATCTATCGGTAGTTTGCTCAGGTCCTTGATCAAAAGTGACCGGGCTAGCATGAATTCTAGATAAGGCATCCGGAACGACGTGATGTGTCCCCTTGCGATGGACAATATCAAAGGTATACTGCGAAATGACCGTTGCCCAGCGAGCTAAACGACCAGAGGGGTTGTCTAGGGAAAGAAGCCACTTCAAAGCCATATGATCGGTAATGACAGAAAACTTCACACCATCAAGGTAACAGCGAAAATGTTTTATAGAATCTAAAACTGATAAGAGTTCGCGTTCAGTAGTACTATAATTACGTTCAGCTTTGGAAAATAAACGAGAATAATAAGCAATAGGATGTTCGACGTTATCAATAATCTGTGAAAGAACAGAACCAAGACCAACAGCTGATGCGTCGCATTGTAAAACGAATGGCTTTGAAAAATCAGGACAAGTCATAACAGGAGTATTTATTAATGCCTGTTTCAACTTCATAAAAGCTTCATCAGCTGCTTCATCCCAATTTATAGGATCTCGACCTTTTTTCTTACCAATAAAAGCGGTGAGAGGTGCAATAATTGAAGAAAAACCATCAACAAAACGCCTATAATATGAACACATTCCGATAAAACCGCGTAGAGATTTAGCTGTGCTAGGAGTTGGAAAATCTCTAATAGCGTCTAGCTTACCTGGACTATTTGCTTCCTTGAGACAGGATATAATTTCAGAGGCCATTGGCAACATTTGAAGACTTGTGCTTAATGCACTGTTGAGTTTTGTGAAATATTTATCTTCCATGACCAAAAGGATAGCTTGAGCCAGTGGCCCCAAACTTCTCAACACACCTGTGCGACGTTCTGGAGGCAAAGTTATCCCCTGTAGTAAAGGAATATGGTGATTTACTAGCCCATATTGAGTAATATTTTGAGTGGTTTCTTTTTCACTTATTCCATGGCCTAATTGTTTACCAGAAGAGTCTCGTTTCAATCCCCTCTTATATACCGTTTTCCGGACCTTAAATCTTGTAACCCCTGTACGTACTTCGTCAAACATTCCCTTAAAGAGAGTCATGATCTCCACAATAGGGGTAGCCACCAAGAAATTGGCCTAGGAGCGACTCCTCAAATTGCCTAGATAATGCGGCGCTAGGTAGGCTTTTTAACTCCTAGTCAATGTGGTCAAATGAAAAATAGGAAACAGGTACTTAAACTAAATATAAAAACAACCGTTGAATAATTTAATCTTCGACGAATTAATTTTGGAGCACGACGAGTACGGAACCAAACGGCTCTGGACGGTCTGTCCTGGGACCGATATCGTCGTCTGATCGATATCGGTACACTGTAAATATTAAATATCCGCTTTAGGTATAATTAACATTAACCATATAATTAGGAAAAACTCCACACCAAAATTTTCAACAGATCTGCATACTAATAGCTTTGTATAACCAACTATGCTTTCACTAGTATTTTAAATAAATTTTTTCATTATATCAGGTGCAGTCGTCGTCTATCAAAACTTCACCAGCCACTGACAAGCCATAGCTATCAAATTTTTCAAAAGATTTTTCATTGATCTAAAATTAAATTAAATCTCAAAAAAGGAAACAATTCAGCACAGAGGTAGAATTTGAAAAGGTTGAATGACGCCAAAACTTTAAGCTGCATCTACAATGCTGCAATATCCCCTTTCTTAAAAAAAAAGGTAAAAAAGTACGAAAGCGAAAGAAAAGAGAAAAAAAAAACATTATCTAGACTAGGAAGCATGTAACGATAAGTACGATAACCCTATAAAAATAAGAAGAAAACAAAATAAGTAAAGAGCAAGTATGTACCCAATACGAATTAAACTAGCTTAGCCTATATCATTAAATAGAAAGCAAACCTAATTAACGACACCGAAGTGCAAAGGATATAGACGAGAGACGAAGATATCTTCATCTTATCGTCATCAGTGCAAGCTCGCAATGTGAAGAATACATAAAAGATAAAGAACATCAGAGTCCAACTAATTCAATTAATAGTAACCTAACTTAATTAAAACCTAATCTACTACCGTCTATCGCGTAGAAAGAAACCAGGTGTAACCCTAATAAGAATAATATAAGGTCAATACATAAAGTTCGACCATAAAGTTAGAACCAAGAACGAAAGTTCAAGGATAAAATAAGAACCTTAGTTCGCGTAATTCAAAGAATTAAAGAATAAGTGGACGAGTCCAATAATAGAAGAAAAAGAAAATAACCTACCATTGAATGGTTAAAGTTAAAAGGTAAGAAATCTAAACAACATCTCTGCCCATCCCAACGGGTTTGATGTTCCATAAAGTTGTATGCAATATTTTATTTAATATTGGGTGCTACTTTTCAAATAAGTTCCATAACACCGAACTTCACTATATAATTCATCGATAAGCATTTATCGACTATGTCTCAACACTATATCAATGAAATTTTTATCGAAAACAGCTTATCGACAGTTACTCATCACTAAAACTGTCAAAACGCTAGCAACGAGTAAATCCAAGAACAAGGAGCCATGACAAAATTACAAGCATTGACGAACATAAAGATGCAGAAAATTTACCGAACCTCTACCTATGGACAAATCCAAGAATAGCACGGCAATAAAACATTCGTCAGTAAATAGTTCCGTACAGAATAATAATTAATTGTTGGTAATAAAATGGTTTGTGTATCAATATTTTATCAAGAAATTTTTGTTTATGTTAACAACTCTATGGGAATAAGGAATCATTCTAAATGAAATAATTAATGAGATAAAATCGTCAAGAAAAATGAAGAAAATCATTTTAAGATATCCTTAATATGATACTGTCCTGAATGGACTGAATCACAATCCTCAAGTAAATAAATGGTTTTTGAAATGATTCTAGCAACGCGACACTTAATAAAACGTGGAGCAAGCTTTCCAGAGAAATATTCAGCACCAGAAGACCTAGAGAAATTTCGTCTCCATACAGTGTCACCTACATTCAAAGTGATAGCTTTTCGATTGGCATTGTATGCTCGTGAATTACGGAGGAAAGCCAACGAAAGATTATCAGCAACCTTAGCATAAACTATGCCAAGAGAAGACAGATTCGAGGCATGACGATTACGACTTGTTGGGGCGCCATATTGTAGCGAAATAAAAATCCTGAGGTTCGCCAACGTACACGTAAATTTTTTATTTATAAGTAATATCAAAAACGTAAAAAAATGAACGTACAAAAGGTATAAAAAGACAGAAGGTAATTTAAATACAAAAAAAGGTAGTGCTGGTGAATTTAAAAAAAAAGGAACAAAATTTAATTAAAAAAAAACGAAAGGAAACCTAGGCACGGTTCTTTAAATTTAATGGGTAAAAATAAGCCTGAATATGTGGTTGCAAACAAAAATTGGCCTAGGAGCGACTCCTCAAATTGCCTAGATAATGCGGCGCTAGGTAGGCTTTTTAACTCCTAGTCAATGTGGTCAAATGAAAAATAGGAAACAGGTACTTAAACTAAATATAAAAACAACCGTTGAATAATTTAATCTTCGACGAATTAATTTTGGAGCACGACGAGTACGGAACCAAACGGCTCTGGACGGTCTGTCCTGGGACCGATATCGTCGTCTGATCGATATCGGTACACTACATACACGGTAAATATTAAATATCCGCTTTAGGTATAATTAACATTAACCATATAATTAGGAAAAACTCCACACCAAAATTTTCAACAGATCTGCATACTAATAGCTTTATATAACCAACTATGCTTTCACTAGTATTTTAAATAAATTTTTTCATTATATCAGGTGCAGTCGTCGTCTATCAAAACTTCACCAGCCACTGACAAGCCATAGCTATCAAATTTTTCAAAAGATTTTTCATTGGTCTAAAATTAAATTAAATCTCAAAAAAGGAAACAATTCAGCACAGAGGTAGAATTTGAAAAGGTTGAATGACGCCAAAACTTTAAGCTGCATCTACAATGCTGCAAAATGTAAAGAACTCCCACATTGCATCTGCCCGACTGATAAAAAGGTTCCAAAACAGGAACAAACGTTTTTAATAGATCAACGAACTTCTCGAAATATGTTTATCGGTAAAATTGACATTACTACGTCAAAAAACTACAAAAGACCCTTAAACGGAAACTAGATCGCGAAAACTCCACAAGTAAATCCTTGAGTAACAGTTTTATGTCAGTTGACAGAAATTAACGTTTCCATGATATCACCGACATCCCCGACATCCGAGCGAAGTAGTAATACAGCTGATGAATTCCTAAACACTACAGACGATGGCGTTCCTGAAATAAAGAGAAGAAAGATCTCACATATTAGCTTACCTACGTTATCGAAGACGTGCGACAGATATGGTGGCTCTGATAGGGCGGCGGCAGCGATCGCATCATCCGTTTTGCACGATATTGGATCTGAGCTTGAGGTTATTGATAGACATAAATTACGAAGGGAAGGGGAAGGTTAAAAATTGTTAAAAAAGGTAATAAATACTATAGAACTACGTGTATTGAAGAGCATATCTCGCTCATTCAGGAGCCGGGTTCTATTTATATGGGGTACGTAGTACCAAGTACAGGTTCAGCAAAGGCAATAGAAACCGCAATCACAGGGTTTTTGGCCAAGAAAAGCGTTTCTCCACAGCATCTTATGGCGATTGGCTGTGATGGAACATATGTTAATACTGGAAAATATGGCGGAATTATACGCCTCCTGGAAAAAAATCTGAAAAGACCTCTCCAGTGGGTAATTTGTTTACTTCATATGAACGAACTTTCATTGAGACACTTGTTTTTTCATATTGACGGAGCCACTTCGGGACCCAAGACTTACACATGCCAGTTGGGAAAGTCACTGGAAACTTATGAACAATTGCCAGTTAAAAAATTCCATCCGATCGAAGGAGAACCGCTTCCAACAACAGCTGTAGATTTGAGTACAGATCAAAAGTACTTGCACGATATTGTCTCAGCGGTACAATCAGGCGACTTTCCAGAAGATCTGGCGAATAGGTCCCCAGGTAGACTATCTCATGCTCGTTGGCTCACACGTGCTAATCGTATACTACGTTTGTATGTAGCAACAGAAAAACCATTAGATAATTTGATAACCCTGGCTACATTTGTCATAAAAGTTTACGCCCCATGTTGGTTCTCCATTAAGAATAAACCGTCCTGTAAAGATGGGCTCGGCATCTTTTTAAAATCATATCGACCTCTAGGTACCTGCCAGAAAATCTAAAAAAGGTCATCGATCCTGTCATTCAACGCAATAGCTATTTTGCACATCCTGAAAACATCTTACTTGCAATGATTACAGATGAAAAGAGACACATTCGTGAACTGGCAGCCCGGCGTGTATTAAAAGCACGTAGTATGTCACAACTTCCATCACCAAGGCTGTTTGAAGTGACAGATATTAACTTTGGTGCGTCGAATTATATCGATATGATAAATTGGCAACAAACTATTACCGAACCTCCGATCTTGAAACAGCTAACTGATCAAGAAATTCAACAAATAGTCCAATCTTGTGGCGAGGGTGAACTATTGTTTCTACGTCTTCCCTGCCATTCGCAAGCAGTTGAAAGAGCTGTAAAGTTGACGACAGAAGCTTGCACTTCCCAGTGTAAGGACTCATCACGATTGGGAGCCATAAAAGCTAAATTGGAATCCCGTAAGAAAATGCCGAAATTTGAGACAAAAAGAGATTTTAAGGCCGACTGAAAACTTGTTTTTTTATTAGTTATAAGTAAAAATTGTACTACTTTTGCGTTTAATTACATTATTCATATCTTAAATATATAATCTAGTATCATTTATCCTCCCTATATACCTCTTATATACTTAACAGAGAACCCTAAAAATACTACGATTTTCAGAAAATCTTAAAATTTCAAGGTCCAAGCGGAGGTAGAAGATATTATTTTATCGAACTGAAAAAGAACAGTTATTTTTACTTTAACATAAGGCACTAATCCCCCCCTATTAGAATTCAAAACTAGGAAAAAAAAAAACATACAACCGCGCTCCACCCTAATCTAAGTGAGGTATGTTATTGACAGCGTATAAAGCCGCTAGAGTAACATATTTATTGCGGTTCTGACCACCACAAGTGTCAGAAAATGATGCGACATGAGTAACAGTTTCGGGTAAACTACTAAGATATCTTAACAATATCGATCCGATTTTAGTAGAACCTTTTTTGCCATTACACTCGTCCCATAAATAGCAGTAGCCAGTGTTAGCATAACAATCTAGGATTGTAAAATTGTACATCGATAATTTACGTAAATAAATTTGAGGGTAGTCCCAAGTAGTACACATTAATTTCGGAGCTCATAAGTTATTAATCTAATAAAAATATTATAATTGGTTTTTCAATGTTAAAAAGTATTTAAAGTAGCACTTTAACCTCTGGTGCACTCAGTCCATACATCAACTTTCCTTCACAACAATTCTCTGCACTGCCAGCACTGCACTTCACTATCATGGACCTGTACTCAAAATTGTCAAGCTGCGTGGAGGAACTATCATCAACATTTTCTTCAAGAATGACGCGATATGAGGAAGACTTGAAGAATGCCAGCGGTGAAGCTCCCCACAAGTCAATAGCCAACCTATCCAAAGACTTCACCGAGTTCAAGGCCTTAATGTGGAAGACGTTGAGCGCATTAAAATCCCAAATGGAGCTGCTTGTGGTGGGGCTGGATAGACACGAAATGGCATCCCGTGCTAAGGTACTCCTTCTGCATGGTTTATCTGAAGACGGGGAAGCTGATCCTACTGCTGGTTTACTGAAGATTTTGTCGGAGCGTTTGCAGATGGAAAACGTCACCATTAAGGACATAACAGCCTGTCATCCCCTTGGAAGCAACACCAGCAAGCCTCGTCCCCTCTTGGTTCGCTTTGAAAGCCGCATGGTGCGGAATGAGGTGTGGCGAAACAAGACCAAATTGAAAGGGACTGGTCTGACGCTTTCCGAGTTCCTCACTAGGCCCAGGCACGAGGTATTCATGAATGCTAGGAAATACTACGGCATACACAAGTGTTGGACGTCTGAGGGAAAATCGTCATCCAGGTCTCCGATAAATTGCGAAGGAAAATTGAGTCTGCGATAGAATTTCGTTAACTTGTAGTTCAGTTCCCCGTTGCGGAGTCTTCAGCAGTGACATCAAAGCAGGTGCCCGAGAAGAGAACACGCAAACCACCTAAATAAACCCATGCACGATTCTTCCCTTTTTTGCTGTTTAAATGTATGTATTTCTATTATTTCTTTCATTTATGTCGGTCACTCGATTTTTGTTTTGTTTTGATTGTTGCTTTGAAGTTGTCATTGTCAATGTCAGTTTTTATTTTCCCGTTTCTCGAAGTAACGTTCAGAAACGCACTGAATTGTTATTGTGTTTTGTTTCGTCTGACCTTCCGTCTTTTTATATATAAAAGTAGTCTAAATTATAAAACCGGCGAGTGCATCGAGGTTTGAGTTATTTTAGTAGTTTTACTAGCGTTTTTTTTTTAATATTTTTATTTATTTATTTTATTATATTTTGTTTTATGTCAGTTGTATTTATAGATGATAGTTTTTTTTCGTGCTCTTCCTCTTGTGCGTCAGATCAGAGCTTTGCCAGTGCTTTTAGCGATGACAACTCTCTGAATCTTAGAGACCATTTATCTTCTATTTTTTCAAATTGTCGCAAATTCTTCAACGCTGTTCACATAAATGCTCAAAGCATTCCTGCTCACTACTCTGATTTGCTATCTTCTTTCGACTCTGATCTTGTTCACGCTGTCCTTGTATCCGAAACTTTTCTCAAGCCTGCACTTCTTTCCACGCAGTATTCTCTACCTGGATACAAGATTGTGCGCAATGACAGAACAGGCAAGGGATGCGGAGGGGTTGCCGTTTATCTCCGTGGCGATATCAGTTACAAGATTATTGATCAGTCTCCGGGTGACTACTCAAAGTTTGCAGAGCACCTATTCGTTGAAATAGACTTTCAACACACGAAGTTACTTTTAGGTGTCTATTATAGTCCCTCTTGCCAAATTGACTATTTTTCTTCTTTTGAAGCTAAATTAGAAAATCTTTCCGCACTTTACGATCATATGATTATTCTCGGAGACTTCAATACTTGTCTACTGAAGGAAGACTCGCGTAGCCGTAAACTTCAATCACTTGTCTCTTCTGTCAATATGCACATACTTCCTCTCAATGCTACTCACAGGGCCCCTCACTGTACTCCTTCTCTCTTAGATCTAATTCTAGTATCTGACCCTAACAAAGTAGCCACTCATGGACAGCTTCCTGCTCCTTTCTCTTACCATGATCTCCTTTACCTTTCCTATAAAATTCGACCTCCTAAACGCAAGGCTAAATTTCTATTTCTTCGGAGTTTTAAAAACGTAGATTTGGAGCGTTTGAGGGCTGATGCTGGTGGCATTGACTGGTCTTCTGTGTTCACCCGCGAGAATATAGACACTATGGTGTCAGTCTTCAGCAGGACTATGCTGGAACTGTATGATGCACATGCTCCCCTTAAAAAGGTGAGGGTTAAGCACCTTTCTGCACCATGGCTATCACCAGCTGTCAAAAATCAGATGGCTGAAAAAACTGGGAGAATTATAAAAGGATGCGAAATCGCTGCAGTCGTTTGTGTAGGGATGCGAAAAGGCGCCACATACATAACTCAATTGATAATCTCAACCCACCACAAGTATGGCAATTTTTAAAGACTCTTGGCATTGGGAAAGCCTCGTGCAAGAGTGCTTCTGATAAGATGGACCTCAATGCACTTTTCTAAGTCTCCAATTATACTCGAAAACCATGTAAAATCATCCACTCTCAACGATCTTGCTAATCTTCCTTTGCCTTCAAATACTTCATTCTCTTTCCACCCAATTACTGAACTAGATATTAAGAATTGTATCCTATCCATCTCCACTAAGGCGGTAGGTGACGATGGCCTTCAGCTCCAAATGTTCCTACCCATTTTAAGTGAAATAGTTCCTGTCATAACCTACATAGTAAACTTTTCCCTCTTCACTAATTCCTTTCCGTCAGCGTGGAAAAAGGCGCACGTCTTACCGCTTCCTAAAGTAGCCAATCCCTCCTCACCATCCCATTTCCGTCCTATATCCATCCTCCCGGTCCTCTCCAAAGTCCTCGAGAGTGTTGTTCAGAAGCAACTGTCTAGTTATCTGTCCTCTAATAGCCTGCTGAGTCCTTACCAATCTGGCTTCCGACCTGGCCATAGCACTGTGACTACTCTAGTCAAAATAACTGAAGACATAAGGCTGGCTATGGAGAATAAGTGTCTAACGGCTTTGGTTTTACTGGACTTCAGCAGTGCCTTTAACTCAGTTGACTTTGACATCCTCCTAGGAATCCTTTCCTCTCTTAATGTCTCTGCACAAGTAATTGAGTGGTTCAAATCTTATCTTCGGGGCCGCTCGCAGTCTGTTCGATCTGATGAGGAGTCCTCTGAATGGTGTGAATTGGCTGCGGGTGTTCCTCAAGGTGGCGTCCTTTCTCCTCTTCTCTTCTCAGTTTTTATAAACGCCATCACAAAGGTCCTAACTTCTAACTATCATCTCTATGCAGACGACTTGCAGTTATATCGACATTTTAAAGTAGATGAACTGGTTGAGGCTGTGGCTGCCATCAATGATGACCTTAAAAATATCAACAGGTGGGCTAGGTCTTTTGGACTCTTACTGAATCCGTCAAAATCTCAGGCGCTCATTATTGGTGGCAGATACATGCTTAACTTATTAGATAGCCAGACTCTGCCGCCAGTAGTATATGATTCGGTGCCCATTTTGTATTCCAAGAGTGCTAAAAACCTAGGCGTTCATATTGACACTAACCTCTCTTGGGAGGTTCATATTGGTGAGGTTAGTAAAAAGGTTTTCTATTCGTTCCAGTCTCTTAAACGTCTCCAAAAATTCCTACCATTTCAAAGTAAGGTCAGCCTTGCGCAATCTCTTCTTCTACCGCTCATAGACTATGCGGATGTTTGCTTTCTAGATGCAACAGAGGTACTCCTAAACAAACTCGAGCGGCTGCAGAACTTGTGCATTCGCTTTATTTTTGGCCTCCGCAAATATGACCATGTATCGGAGTTTCGGACCAGATTGAAGTGGCTGCCAATTCGGCGTCGACGAGATACCCATATCCTATCCCTTCTCTATACTATCCTGCACAATCCCAATTCTTCTCAATATCTTCGTGAACGCTTTGAGTACCTCATTCCAAGGGGTAAACCCTGTCGCACTGCCACTTCTCTTCTCCTGCGAACTCCGCGTCACACTTCCAGCCGCTATGACGGCTCCTTCTCAGTTACTGCAGTGCGTCTCTGGAACTCTCTTCCACACTCTCTACGCGACAGCCCTTCTATTGATGTCTTCAAGAGGAAAATTAAAGAGCATTTCCTTTCACAATGACATAATATTAGTAGATTTGTATATTTATTTATACATATACAGGAAAATTGAAAAAATACCCGAAACCTCTTAGGCAGTGAAAGTACACATGATTATAAGCAACTTTTGTTTTGGTAAAACTCCGAAATCTCGAAAAAAATATCAGCTGTTTCATACAAAATGCAGTATTTAGCCAATGAAAATGTATGAAACAGCTGATATTTTTTTCGAGATTTCGGAGTTTTACCAAAACAAAAGTTGCTTATAATCATGTGTACTTTCACTGCCTAAGAGGTTTCGGGTATTTTTTCAATTTCCCTGTATATAGTAGGAATATATATATTTATGTATGTTATGTATGTAGTAATATTTATCTATAGGTATTATTTGTACACTGGATCCTACCCTCTATGATTAACTTTCTCTATCACTCAAAGGTTTGCTGGGAGAAAACTCAACTTTGAGTTAAGCTCGCCTTTGTACATGTACTTTACTATGGCTGTATCATAAAGGTTGTTTTGGTGTACAATAAAGAATACCGTAAATAATAGATTTTGCAGTCTCCAGTAAAAGGTACCGATAGGATAGCTTGAAGATCAAATGTTATAGCACGGAAAGCTCCATCTGAATTCAAGCATCTTTGCTTATCTTCTTTTTTCATAGTCAGTGCATCATTTTCGCGTTTTTGTGGGCATCATAATCCTCCTGTAAGGGAGCTCTATTGTGGGATCGTGTATTAGCGCGTTCAAGCAAACAAACTCTTCAGCTTTATAATATTAGTATAGATTAATTCACTGTTAGAACTAAACTATAAGGAAGAAGTTTTTGGAACGATAAATAACAAGAAAAAATATAAAAGTTTCTCATTCTATACACGTTGCATTTGGTGCACTGGTCTTTCTTTGGCTTGTAAAATGCTAGTCTTGGATTATAAGGGCGGGTTGCATCAAACAGTTGGTTAACGTAACATACGTACGTCAAAAAGTTACGCTTACGGACGATGTTTTACGTTCGTTAAATTAGAAGCGTTGTTTCAAAACATTCTGGTATAAATTACTGCTCATCCCAATAGCTAAGTTATTGACACGGGTCCTACCTAAATAGCTTTTTTGCATTCCAACAATTATTTGTGTCATCAGAAGAACTGGTATTGAGGAATTCAAAAGAAATTTCACAATATTGTTCTATTTGACGCAACTAACAGACCATCTGTTAACGTAAACGTTATATTTTACGTGCGTTAACGCTGACATTTTGTGAAACAACCCAATTTTTCGATTTGACGATAGTTAGCACCATTTTTAACGTTTACGCGTGCGTTAAGTGTAGTTGAAACAACCCGCCCTAAGAGTGGAAAATCTTTTGATACACATAAGGCGATACAGGAGTTATCATCTTTTCGGGGCAAAAAAAAATCTTTGTACATTTGATATAAGCGACTCATGTTGAGACCGGTCTAAATACTGTTTTTTAGAACTTTTTCGGCAATGGTGGGATTCAACGCGAGGGTACAGGTTTATATACTCTTTTACAAAGTTAGTAGACTCCACTGAAGTAATGTTTGCGGGCATTTTTCCTATTCGTTTGTCAGTGCCCATAAATATGCCGTTGAGCCCTCTATTTTTTGAACAATTATTAATGATGCTTGAACTAATGTTGAATCTATTACAAAAAAACTTTTGGCAAACTCGTTTTTTACCTACAGATTGATGAAAAAGCCAATACTGACGTGACATAGTGCGATTTTTTTTTGCCTTCGTATAAAGACGTAAGACTTCAGCGTGAGAAATCAGGCTACTGAGCATCATTTTTTGTTGTTTTGTATCACCTAGGCTCCAGTACTCTTCAAAGATATCTTGTCTCAGATTTTCTGGAAACAAAGAATTGCACTGATATCGACATTTAGAGCAATCTGTAGGCTTGCATTCTTTTGGTTCCATAAATTTTCCATTTCTACTTGTGTACCCTTTACCTGTTTGGCGTAAATTTTTAAGAACATTTCTCCATGCTTCGGGCATTGCCTTCTTTCTTCGTTTTGGTTGATTTTCCTTTGTAGCTTCTACTGAGTCACTTACTTGAGTTAAATCGCTATCTAATGATAATGGTAGATGGCGTGGTTTAGATGGTGAAGGAGCATAAGACGATTCTGAATCCATATATGGAGATATTTCGTCATCTGACAAATATAGATCTTGGTGTAATAATGTATTTTCACATGTTGATGTACTTAAATAACGTAAAGCGCATTCGGCAGTTTTCTTTTTCATTTTTGCATATTTCTCTGGGTTTTCTCTTTGCAGTTTCTCGCGGTATCTTTTTTGTTTTTGGGATGGAGTACACAGAAAAAAATTGTGACGTCATTAGTAATTCTTTTTTTGATTGTGTTCGCGCGCGAACTGAATTTCTCCGGGATGAACGTAAATCGCGAAAACAAATGAGTTGTATATATATATTCTATATAAATTTATCCTCTCAGATGCCGCGGCCATTTTGCGTCAGTAAGGACCGCTCTAAAGGTAGCCTTTCGAACTAAGCGTCACAAACGCAGCGTCTATAGCGTCACCAACACCGCGTCACTAACGCCGCGACAGAGACGCTATTGTGACTTTCGATACCCAGGACAGACGCTCAGTCGCATCACACTTTCGCCGCGCGCCGCTCTGACCTATTTATCCGGATTTTACCGGATTTATCTATAAAGCAGTCTTATCATAAAAAAATATGGATTTGCAACTTGTTTTGCTAGAAGAGGAAGAAGATGGTGATCTTTTACTTCAATACTACCTCAGTTTGGAAAGAGCCTCTACCAATTTGATGTTCCAATTGCGAAATGAAAAAGGTTACTTTAAGATCTTAATACAACGACACCTAAGTGAGAAAGATGAAATTTTCAGAGATTATTGTCGTTTTAATAAACAACAATACAATTTTATTTTTAATATAGTGAAAGAAGAGTTACATCCAAAAACAAGAAAGGATTGTATTGGTGCAGAAGAAAAACTATTTTTAACTTTAGGGTATGTTTAATTAGTACCTATTAAGTATTCTTATTTATTCCTCGAAGAAGGACTTTTCAATATATTGTGCCGAGTGTTAAGTCTGCAGGTTCCTCTTCATTGTCTTGTGATACAGGTGAATAGACAGGCAAATTATTATTATTGGAGACTAATTCCAGCGCATATTGAGGTCGAGTGACATTGTCTGGTGTATCCGGTGACTCAGGTGTATTACAGTCAATAGATATATTTGTTGAAGCATATGAGCTTGATGTATTTGGGCGATTACTTTCTATATCTGCTGACTCAACATCTAATGTCTCAAATGTCATGAGAACATCAAATATTGCTCTTTTTGCCTGTAATTTCCGTACAGGTTTCAGTTTTCTTAAAACTGCTTTAACGTGTTCAGAAAAAGTCGACAAATCGTCATCCTCATACCTATTTTTTAAATTTTCTAAAACTTTCTGGCGAGACACTTCTCTTTTCTGCAGGTACATTAAAATATCATCTTTCTTTGTACGTGTTTTGTTACACTTTGGAAAAGACGACGACGAGGCTGGTGAAGAGGTTCGTGAAACATTAAGTAGGGATTGTGACGAATCTCTATTTTGGGTCGAAGGGTATCTATTTTGGGTCGACGTTTGACTACTTTGAGACTCTTGTGTAGTGATGTCATAGGGGTCAACGTTGCTAATAGTCGATCGTTCGTTTGGTATCGATTCCAAAAAAGGAAAACAACTTAACATAAGCGTTAAACTTAGATCTTGGATTTTTAGGTGCTGCAGACCCAGTCCCACTCTTGCTTTTGCGTTTCTGACGCAAATATGTGTCCTTTAGGTTTTTCCAGTGCTTTTTGCAGCTGTCACCTGCAAGTAAATTCAATGTATTATTTTTCTTTTCTAGATTCATTGCGACAGGAGAGACATATAAATCCCTATCATTTGCCTATCGGATATCAGATTCTTATATTTCAACTATCATACGAAAAGTTCTGAGGCTACTTAGGCAAAAATTAATGCCAATCGCAATGCCACCTTTAACAACACAGGATTTCAAACGAATTGAAAAAGTGATGTGGGAGAAATGGAATATGCCAAAGTGTATCTAGCATAGATGGTAAACATGTGCGTATAAAAGCACCACAGCATAGTGGTTCCCTTTTTTTTAATTATAAAGACTATTTTTCTATTGTGATGCTGGCCTTTTTTGGCGCCGATTACAAGTTTGTAGCTGTTGACGCTGGTTCATATGGAAATGAAGGCGACAGCAACATATTTAGTAAGTCGATAATATTGGAAAAAAGATTGCAAGAAACGATTTCAATATTCCGGAATCTAAGGTTTTGCCGGGAACCCACATCAATTTGCCTCATTTTTTGATAGGAGATGAGGCATTTCCTTTAGACAAGAACATGATGAAACCTTATTCCAGAAAATCCAGACTTGATCGCCAAAAGGAGGCTTTTAACTATAGATTGTGTCGCGCTCGTTGCGTGGCGGAAAACGCATTCGGGCTCCTGAGCCAAGTGTTCAGAGTATTTTATACACCCATAGCGATTGCACCGGATACTTGCACAGACCTGATATTAGTGGCGTGTTGTTTCCACAATTTGTTACGCGATGGTTATTTGGAAATTAATAACAGGCCTTACTACATTCGCGATGAAAACCAAAATCCCAGCGAAAACATGATTGATTTGGCACCTACCACAAGTACCGTATACGATGGTATTAACGTCAGAAATGAATTAAAACTATTTTTTAACTCCCAAATCGGTCAAGTATCCTGGCAAAACAACTATTATTAAATAAAAATATAATGAAACTGATTAATAAAAGAACTTACCACTTTTATTTAATTTTACCCCAATTTCAGACCACGTTTTGTCTTTCTTTCTAGTATTTCTATAATCTTCCACACTTAAATCATAAAGCAATGGGTGCTGAGACACCAATGTAATTAATATTTCATCTTCTTCTGCGTTAAAATTCTCAAAAGATGCCATTTTTGTAAGAACAAGTAAAAAGTAACCTCAAAATACAGCGACACTGCAAGCGCGGCCGAGTGACAGACGCGGGCATCTGTCAACGCGGTCACAGCGGCACTGTGACGTCACTGACGCCGCGACAGTGACGCTGCGCTCGAATGACGTTCCCTAGAATTTCATACATTTGCATAGAACATCTATGGGTCGGTTCATATCTGACAGATGATGCGTCGAGCGTATCATCGGTCGCGTCTATTCGGTTGAATGGGTCGGTTCATATCAAACGGAAAATGCGTCGAGCGTATCATCCGTCCTGCCACTAGTCAGTTTCTACGTTTAGCATCTACAGAGCGGTTGTGTTGTGTGATATTGAATTTTAAAATGAAGCCTATCGAAATAATTGCTATTTGGGAGGCTTCAGAACAAGACTGAAAAAGGAAACGTCGATATTGGGTGCATCCTTTAAATACTAAAAGAATATCAAGTGGCCAATTTAATTGTCTATATGCAACTTTAAGAAACTATCCTACAAAATTTATTCAGTATTACCGCATGTCCATAGAATCTTTTGATGAACTCCTTAAGATTGTGAAATGTTTCATAACTAAATATGATACGAAATTTCGATGTGCCATTACTCCTGAAGAAAGACTGAGTATTTCATTGAGGTAAGATATTATAGGTAGATACAGGTAAGTTGTATAATAATAACTGCTTTTGTTCTTGACATTAGTATTTTAATATAATTGACATGTATATTAAAATGATACAAAAATCCAAAATCAACCAATTTTTTAATAAACGTAACGGATTAACTCTGCATTAATGCTTCAATATCTTCTTCAATTGAAACCTGCGAGGTCGCTGATTGTGGTGAGTCCGTATAGTAACCGGTGTGTTCAAACTGAGAAGTCTGCGGCAATGACAGACGACCTTGTTCGTAATTACCTTGATCGGACTGGATGTTACATTGTTGCACTGTACTTGTTGTAGCAAATCTATATTTTTTTACCAAATTCATAATATCTAAACGGAAGTCAAAATTTTGTGCTTCAGACATTTTTTTCATCTGTGGAAGTAACGACAGCAAAAACTGTTTATCTGAATGACTATCATTTTGTGAAGATTTCTCCATACTGTTAATTAATGACCTCTGAAATTTGTCATACTCTGGTCTTTGCGACTGGCACGCTTGGAACTGAAATTTGACGATTCGCTTCCAGTCTCTTGTAGTTGGTTCTCTTCACCACTTGTTTCATAAAATTCAGCTTCTATATTACTAGTTGTAGGGCGCATTTCTCTTAACACATCTAAGAAACGAAGCATTTCTACGTATGGCGTTTTCCTCTTCTTTGCAGCAGCAGAACTTCCACTGCGAACATTGTTCTCTTTTTTAACCGACTTTCCAAAAAGGAGGAGGTTCTCAATTCGGATGTTTGTATTTTTTTTTTTTTATGTTTGTTCGGGCATAACTCCGTCGCTTGCCAACCGATTTAAAAATGATTTTTTTGTTGGAAAGGGAATACTTCCCAAATGGTCCCATGATAAGGAAACCAGGATCTGATGATGGCATCCCAGAGAAGTCGAGGGGAACTTTCGAAAATCGTATGGGCAACTAGTGCGTTTGGAGTGTTGTTAGGTGTGGGGTACCACTAAAAAGTGAAAAATAAAAAACTTTTTACAAAAAAATACAACCGACTTCCAAAAAAAAAAAAACACTACAAAGTAAAAAAATAACTTGAATTTCGGAAGTCGGTGTCAAAAAACGAACAAATTAACAAAAACACCGAGCTCCGAAATTAAAGTTTTTTTACTTTGTAGTGTTTTTTTTTTTGGAAGTCGGTTGTATTTTTTTGTAAAAAGTTTTTTATTTTTTTCTCTATTATAGTAGTCACGGAGATGTTTCCATTTTTTCTGGAGGTCAATAACTGAATTAGAAATGGTACATGATTATTAAAAAATGGAATAATTATTTAATTTAGTAGGTTATAGATTAGTTAATGATTAATTAAGTTTTATTTATTTTCAGATATTTATCAACTGGAATGAGTTTTAAAACATTATCCCTGGACTTCCTGACGGGAGTATCTACAATATCCGGAATAATTAAAGAATGTTGCAAAGTGATATGGATGACGCTGCGAGAAACAGAAATGCCTTGCCCGAATGAAGAAATGTGGTTAAATATAGCTGATCAATTTTATGAAAAAACTAATTTCCCAAACTGTGTTGGAGCAGGATGGGAAACATATTCGCATTTATAGAGCTCCGAATCTTAGTGGTTCCCAATATTTTAACTATAAAAAAATATTTTCTATTGTCCTTATGGCTATTTCAGATGCAAATTACTATTTTGTAGCCATTGACGTTGGTGCTTATGGGAAAGAAGCTGATAGCAACGTTTTTAAACAATCAATTATGGGTAAAAAAACTTTTAGAAAATGACTTCAATATTCCAGGAAACAAACCTTTACCAAATTCTAATGGACCCCCAAAACCATTTGTATTAGTTGGAGATGAAGCATTTCCTTTACTGAAAAATATAATGCGGCCGTATCCTAGTGGCAATATTGATAAAGAAAAACGAATTTTTAATTATAGACTCAGTCGAGCGCGTAGATGTGTTGAGTGTTCATTTGGATTATTGTGCAATAAGTGATGAGAATTCACCTGTCTGTAATATTTTTTAGTAATTTAATTTAAATTGATTTGACATACATAATATACAATTGACAACACTGATTTATTTACATTATTTAATATTTAATCATAATCATAAATATTTTATTTGTGATACATAGGTACAATGGTTGGACATGTTTCAGGTTAATGTGCGCTATGATCAGCCTATTATAGGCATACAAAAAGAATTAATTACAATTTTTACATGCAAATAAAGAGCTTACTCGTACTAAACTACAAATTGTCCACATAAATGATTGTATTATTTAATTACTACAGGAAAAAAAGTCAAAATATCTTGTTAGGTAGGTAAATGTCAAAATAATTCAGATTTAAATAATGAATTATGATTACAATATAGTCAAAGAAGCAAATTACATTACATTACAAAATTTACATTTAGATGTCAAAAATTTATCGGATAAATAATTTGTTAGGTAATTATGTCGAATTCAGATTTAAATAATTAATTATGATTTGTGATTACAATATAGTCAAAGAAGCAGAACATTAGATTACAAAAATTACATTTAAATGTCAAAATTTATCTGATAAAAAATCCGATACACTATAATAACATTTTTGACACAACAAACATCTCAGTTTTTGTTTAAATAAGTTAAAATGTAGATTTTTTAGCTCTTTTGGCACTTTATTAAATACAACTGTTGCCATGTGAAAAACACTTTTATACATCAAGGCAGTATTCGCTTTTGGATCGCACAGACGACTTTCGCCCCTTTGGGTCCGACTGAAAGCTATAGATGCTAAAGTAAATAAATGGGGATTTTGTTTAACGAAAACCGCCACTTCAAATATGTATAGTGACGGTAATGGAAGGATACTATGCTTCTTAAAGAAAGGCACACAGCTCTCCGTTGATTTTAAACCAAACAGCCCGAATGCATCGTTTCTGTGCCTTAAAAACGAGATCTTTGTCGGTTGAATTCCCCCAAAAAATTATGCCATATCTAAGAACAGATGCCACTAGCCCATGATACGCAATTAAAAGGGCACTGGAGTTTATTTTGCTTGCAAGTGTATGTAAGGCATAGGCAGATTTACTAACTCGCTTGCATAGTTGTTGAATATGCGGTTTCCAGGTCATTTTGTCATCAATGTATAAGCCTAAAAACCTACAATTGTCTACTTCCTCTATAGTCTGCATGTTAAAATTTACATTTAGGTTATTTGGTGATGGTAAACGCTGTCTAAAGTACATTAATTAAGTTTTATTTAAGTTGGCTTTCAGATTATTAATATTAAGCCAATTCATAACAGAGCTCATTGCGTTATTTATGTCATCCTCAAAAGTATTTATTTATTTATTTATTTATTGGTTCACCAACAATTGTTTACACTGGTATTATGCTAAAAGTAACATGCAATAAAATAAGAGTACAATAGTGTAACAATCACTTATAGGTAAACTCAGCATGCTTTAAGGATAAGTTGCATATGAGAAAAAAAATAATAGAAAAAAGCAGACTTAACTAAACTAATCTAAAATCATTATTGAAAACACGCGACTTCATAAATGTCTAATCCAGATCGAGATGATATTTATAAATATTGGTTTTTAATTGACTAAAAGAGTTAAAGTGCAGATCAATTATGTCGCTACAATCATTAACAACCTTGCAAAATCTCGCGTAAGGAGAATTGGAGCCTAAAACTGTTCTTCTTTGCGGTGGACGCAGTGGTGTTATTTGGCTGCGAGGAATTCTTGAAGGTGCACGGAAATTGAAAGTGCTCAGTATTTGTGGACAGTCAATCTTGTGAGCCATAACTTTGCACACAAACGTTGCGTCATTTAGACGCCGGCGCTTCTCTAGGGAAATCATTTTGAAATGTCTCAATCTATTGTTATAAGAACGTATTTTTTTAGCTATGCCCCTAGAAAACGCCAGATGCCACAGAAAACGCTTTTGAACACGTTCTAGACGCAACGAATGTGCAGCATAATGCGGTCGCCAAACCACGCTACAATATTCCAACACGCTTCGAACCAAGCAATTATAAAGCATGATTTTTGTCTTACAACTTCTAAACTGCTTCGTATTTCTTAAGATAAAACCCAGAATTTTAGAAGACTTTATTATAATACTGTCTACGTGTGGAATAAAAGTTAATTTCCTGTCAAATGAAACGCCAAGGTCCCTTATTGTGTCCAGTTCACCAACTTTATCACCTTTAATATAATAGCTATGTTCTACTAAAGTATGCTTTCTGGAGAATTTTACATGGTAGCATTTTCGTGCATTAAGGTGCATTGCATTGTTATCGCACCATTGAACAAGCCTGTCTAGATCCCTCTGTAATTCATAGGCATCGTCTTTATTTTCAACAATTTTAACGAATTTTAAATCATCGGCGTACATAAAGATATTTGAATGTAGAAAACAGTAAGGAATATCATTGATGAAATAATTAAATAGAACTGGACCCAAATGAGATCCTTGTGGCACGCCAGATGAGATATAACGCGAAGTTGATTGAAATTCGTTCACCACTACAAAGAAAGACCGATCCACAAGATACGAACTCAACCATGAAAGCAATGATCCAGTGATACCGTACGCTTGTAATTTTTTAATCAGTATGTTATGTGAGACCTTATCGAATGCCTTACTGAAATCTGTATATATTACATTAGCTTGATAACCTGCATCTATTGCTTCTGCCAACAGCTCTGTAAACAGTACAAGATTTGTGCCTGTAGATCTCGATTCAACAAAACCATGTTGTGCTTCACTTAAGTACAGCTTTAGATGGTTTTGAATGTGCGGGCAGATGAGAGACTCGAAAACTTTAGCAAGAGTCGAGAGAATTGATATAGGTCTATAATTAGACACCACATCATCATCATCTGATTTATGGATAGGCACAACCTTTGCCACTTTCCATTTTGAAGGAAAAATACCAGATGCTAAGGACTTGTTGAAAATAAGCGATAGTGGAGCGATCAACTCGGCGCTGCACACTCATAAATAAAAATAGGTGGAATACCGTCTGGCCCAGCGCCTTTACTACAATCTAGATTTTTTAACTTTTTATAGATGGTTTCACGGTCTATAGCAGGATTAGACAAGCACAAGCTATAGTTTTGAAGGTTGCTTAAGTTATTAGCGGTTTGTAAGTTATAATCGCCCTGAACCGGGCTATAAACAGATGAAAAGTAAGAAGCAAAAAATTCGCAAATTTCTGTGCCATCTGTTGATGTCCTTATACCATCCGTCATAGACATAGGATAAGCGCTAGAGCCACCTCGTTTGGATTTAACGTAAGTCCAAAATAATTTAGGGTTCTTTGAAAGGTCATCTTCTAATTTCTTTAAATAGTTATTGTAGCAGACAGTTGCAATGTCATCGCATCGTTTACTAATTATTTTTAATTCGATTTTATCCATAGGGTTTTTGTAAGTATTGTAACGTTTTCTGATTTTATTTTTTAAGTTTAGCATTTTTATAAGATTTCGGTTAAACCATGGCGGGTATTTCCTATTCCTCGGCACGCGAGTGGATATAAAGTTTTGTATAGCTGTGTTAATAATGTCATAAAAAACTTGTACCATCTCATCAACTCCGTGCTGTCCCTCAAATAATTCCTCCCAGTCGAGTTCACTTAGATATTTACGGATCGGGATGTAACTCGTTTTACGAAAGTTAGGCCTTCCACTCTCAACAATGTTATATGGAAGTTTGGATTCCTTATTGAGGGATATTACAATATCTAGAGGTCATCACACTTCCCTCCCCACTCGTGCGCTGTGCGGTGTCAATTATATCGCTCTGTTTTTATAAATTCGGAAATCGCGTTGCGTGTTTGTTTTAAGGCTTGTGAATTGCTTTCCGGTGTGCCTTAGTGTTTTAAGTGCGTGTTTTGTAAGTTTTTAAAGGTGTTTGTTTATTCATTTATTAGTAATTAGTCAATTTCTCCAGCCATCGGTAAGTTCATTTATTTTCTCTTTGTGTGGGTAACGCGAAATAACTTTATCGATCGTTATTTATCTGTTTCGTTTTTGTTTTATTTCATTCAATCGCGTCCTAATACGTTTATTTAGTGTTTTTCGCCGTTAATGATGATGTCAACAAACGATGATCCGCCGGATCGAGGCGGAGAAATATTTCGTAGAAATACTAAAACCCAAAGGTCGCCCGTGGCAACCTCCGCTAGTTCTAAACGCTTGTTCAGTGAACTGTCTCCAACGTACAGTTCACCCGATGACAGGTCAAAACGGCTTCACCAAACATCCGAAACCGTGGAAAGATCCTCACCCTTTTTAAATATAAGTAATGCGAGCAATACTGATTATTGCGACTTAGTTTCCGAGGCGTCGGCATACCTGTCTAAAATTAACGACTTGGTCAATGATCAGGGGTCGCGCATTAACGTTGCAAATAAATCTGCCATCATGGACATGACGCAGCGAATTACGGGCATTGTTTCTATGCTAGCAATAAAATCGTCGTGCAACGAGACGAAGTTAGCCAGAACGGAACGCGAATTAGAAAAGGTTAGGTCGATTAACGCTGTCAATCCTAATCCTGTCGGTAACAACAATTGTAAAATTTCATATGCGGACTCGTTGAAACTACGTTTACCAAAAGTGGCGCCAGCGATTATGGAATCTCGTCCACCGTTACCTTGTGTGGTGGCTTATCCGACCGCGGCTCGATCAGCTGATTATAGCACCTCGTCCGCGACAAAACAAGCGCTTATGAAGGCAATTAAACCTAGTGATGACGGTTTCCAAATAGTAGGCGTGAAAAAAACCGCGAAATCCGGTGTTGTATTACGCGTCGCTAATGAAAATCAGCTAAAAAAATTGGAATCGGTAGAAGCAATCAAGGCCGCTGGTTTACGTCTAGAAAAACCAAAAGGTAGACGCCCTCGAGTGTTGGTTAAGGATGTACCATCTTCAATGGAAGATGGCTCTTTTTTGATTGCATTATTCCGTCAAAATATCAAAGATGAGCTTCAAATAAAAGAGGATGACTTTATAAAATCTACAAAAATTATCCGTAGGCGCACGTTAGATAACGGTCGTAAATGGATCGGAATTGAAATAGAGCCTGCCGTACGTAAGCACTTAGTGTCTACAAAGGATAAATTATTTATTGATTGGGCTACCTGCCGTTTTATTGATGATGTCGAAGTTGTTCGTTGTTTAAATTGTCAACAGTTTGGTTACGTTAAAAAACACTGCGTTAATAAAGAACCTACCTGTGCTAATTGTTCAGAGGCACATGAAACTAAAGATTGCCCGCACAATGACGACTTAAATTTTAAACCAACTTGCGTGGCGTGTAAACGCTTTAAAAAACCGTGTGATCATCGCTGCGGATCTCAAGAGTGTACTACCTACAAACTCAAACTCGAACAATTAATCCTAAACACTAATTATTAATAATGGATAGTTTAACCATAGGACAATTAAACCTTCATAACGATAGGGTGGCGACATCTGAGCTGGATAAATTGATTGTGGATTATAATCTAGATATAGTACTTGTTCAGGAACAGTATCAAAACGCGCGCTTGGGTCACAAGATGGTCCAGCTGAACAGCAAGTCACGTGCCGGAATTTATGTTGAGCGTTCTTCGAGCTTTACTGTAACAGCTATACGTAATCTCATGACGCCCCATTGCGCCGTGGCGGAAGTGTCATCGCCTACCTTTAAGGTTTACGTTGTGAGCTGCTACTTTCAGTATTCTGACCCTGTCACTCCTCATATACATAATCTCCGTCACGTCTTGCGGTCGCTCGCGGGCTGCAAGGTTATAGTTGGTGCTGACGTAAATGCATCTTCTTCCCTGTGGTATGGCAAAGTTCGGGCCACTGATTCCGAACGACGTTGTGCTGTTGAGGATTTTATTGCTGAGATGAACTTATCAATCCATAACACCCCAGACGCACCACCTACTTTTTGTAGCCAAATGGGCGAATCTTGTATTGACGTCACACTTTCTAGTGCAGACGTACGCTTGGATAGGTGGCGTGTTCTTCCTGACGCGTCTTGTAGTGATCATCGCCTGATCGTGTACAATTTTGTTCCTATTCTTACTCAAGGTTCTTCACACTTAATTGGAAATTTTAGATATAAGAGTAAGGGCGCGAATTGGGAATTCTTTAGCTCACTTTTTGCTTGTCATGCCAAAGACTTCACTCGCGATGGACTGTCAGCTGAGGAAAGTGCTGAGATAATGTCAGACACTTTAACTTACTGTGCTGACATTGCTATTGGTCGTGCATCTGTGACCAATATTCGTAGATGTGATTGGTGGAGTGACTACCTTGCTGAACAACGTAAGAGCTATCGCAGAGCGCGTAGACAGCTTAATAAGCTTAAAAAACGTAATGTTACCGGAGACGTTTTTAATCGTGCCATAAGTACTTTTAGAGTTGCCAAGTCGCGTTACAGAGCATCGGTTGAAAAATCTAAGGGTAATTTACTCCGGAAAATTGTTGATAAACTTGATAAGGAGGGTCCGTGGTCTCCTTTGTATCACGAGTTTAAGGCTAATAGATCGGTCGACCTTGCATACGTTCAGAACATTAAAGTAAATAATACACATACCACCGGCATTGAAGAAACAACTGATGTTCTGCTTGATTCTCTTATACCAGATGATTCATCAGTAAATGAAAATGAATACCATCAGCAGATCAGGGCGTGGGCCGCGGTACCACCTGAATCACCAGAGTCAGACCTTCCGTCCACTGACGAATTCATAAACGTTGTCAAGAGACTACCTCTCAACAAATCATCCGGTGAAGATAAAATATCTAATAGAATGATTATAGAAGCGTGTAAAACGTCGAGCGATGCGATTTTATCAGTATATAGCCGATGCATTGCGGAAGGTACGTTTCCTCGAATATGGCGACAAGGCTTTATACGCATTATTCCAAAGAGTGGCGACAAGCCCTCGGACGACCCTAAGTCATACCGGCCCATAACACTACTCCCATCTTTGGGAAAACTTTTAGAGCGACTGATTGTTCCGCGCTTGTTACCGAACGGACCTAAATTTCATAAAAATCAATACGGTTTTACTATTGGAAAATCCACTGTAGATGCGGCTCTATCTGTCCGTAAAATTGTCAACTCATCGGAACATAAATACGTGGTTGGAATCTTTCTCGACATTTCTGGCGCTTTTGATAACGCATGGTGGCCGATGTTACTACTTAAAATGAAAACCCGTGGTTGCTACAAAAACATCTATAATCTGATTTGTTCGTACTTTCTAAATGGCTCCGCGAAACTCAAACTTGGACATCATTCCATTACTAAGTCTCTAACCATGGGATGTCCTCAGGGCTCAGTTATCGGTCCATATATATGGAATTTTGGCTACGATGATTTCCTCGCGCTTCCGCTCCCGTACGGCTGTTCATTAACCGGTTACGCGGACGATGGCTTGCTGCTCATTCAGGCAAGTACTCGGGCTGGACTCGAGAACTTGGCTGACACATGCCTACGTTTAATATCTCAGTGGGGCGATCGAAACCGTCTGACCTTTGCACCGCATAAAACCTATCAACTTCTTTTAAAAGGAAACCTTAAATCCTGGCCTAGTATAAAATTTAATAACGTACCCGTTAAAAGGAAAGAATCCGTGTGCTACCTCGGTATGCTACTAGAAAGAAACTTTTCATTTATTGATCATATAAAAACAGTAGGAGAAAAAGCAAAAAAGAACTTCTACGCCTTGACGAGAATATCAAAGGCTACGGTCTATCATTTCAAACCCTAAAAACTATATATGGGGCTACTTACTTGGGTTGTATGTGCTACGGGGCACCTGTCTGGGCCGATAGGGCCACCATAGGGGCGGTACGACGTAAATTACTTCAAAACCAGCGTTTGGCTTTGATATTCTTATGCAAGGCGTATAGGACGGTTAGTACTGAAGCCTTACCGGTGCTGGCGGGTGTTCTCCCAGTCGATCTTGAGGTGCAGCGGCGTGCTGCAATGTACTTCTACGCTAGAAAGATCACGGACCCAGAGTTTTTACCGCAACGCGACCGTGCTAAGATCTCTAGATTATTAAAACCCCAGACTGACGTCTGGGAGGCACTTTTATGCGAATGGCAATGTAGGTGGGAAGATTCCATCAAGGGCCGACACCTCCACCAGTTTTTTCCATCCGTTCGTGAGCGGCTGGAGAAGACATGGCTGGAGGTGGATCACTGTGTTGCCCAATTTCTCACAGGTCATGGCAACTTTAAGAGTAAATTATTTTCCTTTAGGCTTGTGGCCTCACCTTTATGTCAATGCTCTACAGCTGACCTTGAATACGAACAATCCGCACATCACATCTTGTGGGAGTGTATTCTTTGGCAGACTGAACGTAATGTTATGTTAGATAGTATTCAGGTCAAATCTGGAGTAGTTTACTATACGGACCTTGTAGAAACCAGAACAAATTTCCGTGCGTTCAGGCGATTTTGCCATACCTATTACTGGAATCAAAAGTAGCTCACAATTTAGGACCCATTAGTTTAAATGTTAATATATAATCCGTGGTGCTTGGCAACTGGGCCTAACCCAGTTGTATATGTCCCTTGGTGCCTATTGGCCTAGCTCTAATCTGTCTCCTGCTTGATATGGAGGGAAGTGGAAATTATATTTATTTTTCCTACTCCTCCGCTGTACTCTTCTGATTAATTTCGTTGCGGGATCCAAGACAGTTGAATCGTTTCTCCGGGACTCGTCGGGTTTTATTAACTCGGCGTTTTTCTGGTGGTCGCCACTGTTAATTCTGGCTTTCAGGAGTTGCAGTGGTTGGGAATGTGTGGCGGGCTTGTCCCATCAAAAAAAAAAAAAAATATCTGGAGGTGGGTGGTGCTGATCAATATTACAAATCGCATCAATACATTGGCTCACATTACATAACGAATGGCTACACAATACAAGATCCAGTATGTGACCAGAGGCATTACTAATATCGTTAAATTGAGTCAGCTTATTGACGTACGTAAAGTCTAACAAAGCTTCACTATTACTGGGCAGTTTTAAGTTATCATTAGAATTACCGGTTATTTTCCAGTCAATGTTACCCAAGTTGAAGTCGCCCGTAATACAAACGTGTGAATCATTAAGCTGTTCCAATGCTGCGTTACAATTGTCCAAGAAATGTTCCAAATAAGAAGTCCGTACAGGAGGAGGCAGGTAAACCGCACAGAGAGCTATTCGGCGAGCAGGTCCAGCGACAGATAGATCCAGATCCAAGATAACCCAAAGGTCTTCACAATTACTTTCGAATTGAATGGCGCGTTTAGAGTTTATACGTTTTGTAACAGCTATTAAAACTCCCCCGCCCTCTTTACCACTTTGTAGACTTGAGTTTTCTCTATCCCTTCTGTAAACCACGTACCTGTCATCGAATAGCTCACTGCTTTTTACGGAACTATTAAGCCAAGTCTCTGAAATAATAATTACGTCGTAGTTATTACAACAAACATTTCGATAAACCATATGCGTTTTTGTTTTTAAACCTCTACAGTTTTGGTAAAATATTTGTAATTTATCGAACTAATTTATGTCTTTACATTTTACCGTTACTGTACTGTCATCCGCAAATAGAGCTATAGGATTATCAGTGGCATTAGGTAAGTCATTGATGTACAATATAAAAAGTGGTGGCCCCAAAACGGTTCCTTGAGGAACACCGTAGTTTAGTTGACGTTTACATGATTTCTTTTTTTGTTAGAATATTCACTCTAGTCAATTCAGTGTATTGATGACGTCCTTTGAAGTATGATTCAAATAATTTCAAAACATTACCTCTTATTCCATACTCATTAAGTTTGCCAACCAATATATCATGTTCAACATAATCAAAAGCCTGTGTCATATCCATAAAGATTGAACAGACCGGTATTCTTTTGTCAACATTAACCATAGCAAAATCCAATCCATAATTTGTATACATTGTTTTGCAATTTCAATTGTTCGTGAATTTATGAGTAATAAGTACCCAATTTGATGGAAATAATTACTAACCTACTAACCTTTCATAGTTTTTACATCCTTTGCCTTATCTCCATCAATTTGATGATTGGTTTTATTTGTTTCCCTTTGGCTTGTTCTGTGAACTCATAAAACTCATTGGACCGTGTTTGTTACATAGTTATTTATGCACTACTCACATTGACACGCGGAAATCACTCACAATATTTGATAAAACGTTATCCAACACACAATTCAACAACACTTATCAAAACAAATTACGTAGATTGCGTAGGTCAAGATTTCTCATTACATAATATTAGATGTCAACACGCATTCCTTCGTTTGGCGGCCATTGTGGGCGTGCGCACCACAGAGTACCTACATTGTGTGCGCGCCATTGCTTTATTGCATAGATTTTTTATTTTATTTTATTTATTAGGGAAAACAAACAATTACACACTAAAAATGGTTAACAAATAATTGGTACGAGACTGCATCAGTGTGCAACTAACTACGTTATCCACATCTTATAATTAAAATTGGAAGATACATGCACGAGTACAATAATCCTTAGCTTTAGTACTAATTATACTATTTAAATTAAAAGAGAGAAAAAGAAAAAACAATAAAATCTACAGATACAGAAATAATTTGGTTAATCATCAAAGTCATTGATGGCTTTAAGGATATCACTTCGAAATCTATTAGCTGACATAGAAAACAAATCCAAATCCGAGAACAGGGTGTTATAATTTTTTGCTAAACGACGTAAAGGAGCGCGATTCCCCGCGTTTGTGCGACACGAGGAGACAGCAAACAGCGGGCGACCACGCGCCTCACGTCTTATGACAGTCCTAGGTACTATGTAATATAATCTGTTTGATAAATCTGAACAGTCGTATTTGTTATTACACAGGTCGTAAAGAAACATGATTTCCAAAAAGTTGCGTCTAATATTCAGAGTAGTAAGTTTGTAGTGTTTCAATAAATTACGGTAAGAGGTAGTTTTACGGAAGCATCGGTAATGAGCGGCTTTAAGGAATTTATATTGTACGGTTTCAAGGTTTTCTTTGTATTTTTTATAGAAGGGATTCCAAATCATTGCAGCATATTCTAACTGTGATCTCACCAAAGATTTGTATAAATGAATGTATGTATGGGTACGTTTAAAATCGGTCATGCATCTCATCACAAACCCATACATGCGAAAGGCATTACTAACAATCTTATCTATGTGTTGATCAAGATGTAGTTTGTTATCCAGCAGCAGACCAAGGTCTCTAACTAAATTTGTTTTGTGCAATAAGGTGTTATTCAAGTTATATGTGTGAGTTATTACGTTTCTATTCTTGGTAAATGTTATAGATGAGCACTTTGCAATACTTAGATGGATTTTATTTTCTTTACAGTATGTCGAGAATCTCGAACACACGAAACACTACAAACTTACTACTCTGAATATTAGACGCAACTTTTTGGAAATCATGTTTCTTTACGACCTGTGTAATAACAAATACGACTGTTCAGATTTATCAAACAGATTATATTACATAGTACCTAGGACTGTCATAAGACGTGAGGCGCGTGGTCGCCCGCTATTTGCTGTCTCCTCGTGTCGCACAAACGCGGGGAATCGCGCTCCTTTACGTCGTTTAGCAAAAAATTATAACACCCTGTTCTCGGATTTGGATTTGTTTTCTATGTCAGCTAATAGATTTCGAAGTGATATCCTTAAAGCCATCAATGACTTTGATGATTAACCAAATTATTTCTGTATCTGTAGATTTTATTGTTTTTTCTTTTTCTCTCTTTTAATTTATATAGTATAATTAGTACTAAAGCTAAGGATTATTGTACTCGTGCATGTATCTTCCAATTTTAATTATAAGATGTGGATAACGTAGTTAGTTGCACACTGATGCAGTCTCGTACCAATTATTTGTTAACCATTTTTAGTGTGTAATTGTTTGTTTTCCCTAATAAATAAAATGAAATAAAATAAAAAATCTATGCAATAAAGCAATGGCGCGCACACAATGTAGGTACTCTGTGGTGCGCACGCCCACAATGGCCGCCAAACGAAGGAATGCGTGTTGACATCTAATATTATGTAATGAGAAATCTTGACCTACGCAATCTACGTAATTTGTTTTGATAAGTGTTGTTGAATTGTGTGTTGGATAACGTGTTATCAAATATTGTGAGTGATTTCCGCGTGTCAATGTGAGTAGTGCATAAATAACTATGTAACAAACACGGTCCAATGAGTTTTATGAGTTCACAGAACAAGCCAAAGGGAAACAAATAAAACCAATCATCAAATTGATGGAGATAAGGCAAAGGATGTAAAAACTATGAAAGGTTAGTAGGTTAGTAATTATTTCCATCAAATTGGGTACTTATTACTCATAAATTCACGAACAATTGAAATTGCAAAACAATGTATACAAATTATGGATTGGATTTTGCTATGGTTAATGTTGACAAAAGAATACCGGTCTGTTCAATCTTTATGGATATGACACAGGCTTTTGATTATGTTGAACATGATATATTGGTTGGCAAACTTAATGAGTATGGAATAATATTTTTTTAAACGTTGGTAGCGTTTGAGCACGTCTCACATCCATGGGTAATGCATTCCACAAACGAGCGGCTTGAATAGTGAATGACTTGTCAAAAAATGATGTGGAATGCATGCGAATACTTAATTTAAGATTTTCCGTAGATCTCAAGGACCTAGAATGTGTGTCACAGAGAAACTGAAAGCGTTCTTTAAGATAAAAAGGAGTGGAAGGATTAAATAGTACATTATAAAGCAGAGAAAGGATGTGGGCATTCCGGCGAAGACGAACAGGAAGCCATTTGAGCTTAGTACGAAATTCGGAAACATGGTCATACTTGCGTAAGCCAAATATGAACCTGATACAGAGATTTTGAAGTCGCTTAAGCTTGTCCAATTGGTCTTGGGTGAGATCAAGATAGCTGGCGTCAGCATAGTCCAAGATTGGGAGAAGAAGAGATTGTGCTAAGGCAATTTTGGTGGTAATGGGAAGGAAATTTCGTAGGCGTCTCAGGGAGCCCGCCGAGGCGAACAATTTACGACTCACCTCCTGCAGTTGTTTAGTCCAGGAAAGAGTGCTGTCGATATAAATCCCCAAGTTCTTTACAGTGTGAGTTACTTGAAAAATAGTGTTATTGAAAGTAACCTGGGGAAGTGTCGACCAATCAAGCTTCGAGACATTCCGGGAACTACCAACAACAATAACCTGCGTCTTTGCTGGATTTATCATCAGCCCAAACTCAGTGCTCCATTCACCTATTCGAGCCAGGTCTGAATTAATAGTCTCAATCGCATCATATAGCTCTCCAAGAGGGGCTTGGGTGTAAATTTGGAGATCATCAGCATACAAGTGGTAGAAAGAAGATAGTCTTTGAGTGATACTATTAATAAAAAGTGCGAAAAGTAAAGGAGATAACACGCCACCCTGCGGCACACCGGCAGAGGTGTTACACCAAGAAGAGAAACTTTTCAATGCAAACACGCTGCCGGCGGCCAAACAGGTAACTATGAAACCAGTCAATTACCGAAGGAGATATGTTAAAAGAGCGCAGGATTCCAAGCAAAATTTCGAAGTCAACCATATTAAAAGCATTGTTAAAATCAAGCAGAGCAAGTGCCGTTAACTTCCCCATTTCCATGCCCGACCTGATATCATCCGTGATATGTACGAGAGCTGAGGTAGTGCTGTGTCCAGGTCGAAAACCGGATTGGAAAGGATTCAGCAGATTGTGCTTGGAAAGGAATGTGCTAAGTTGCTTATGGACAAGTTTTTCAAGGACTTTGGATAGGAATGGGAGGATGGATATAGGACGATAGTCAGAGAAACACGCAGGACGAAAAATAAATTTAAATCTAATATTATAAAAAAAAATATCATAATTGTAATCATATTATTAATTGTTTATTGCTTAATTTATGTGAGTGAAATCGATTTTTATTTTATTGGTTTTGTGGCTAGCTAGCTTTACACAGTAAATTACTTATCTATTTCAAATAATAAATTGTTACTTCTGGTAATGTTCGTCTAGTGGCAGCCACTGATATTTAAATAAGTTTTATCTGTGGATAATGCAGTGGACTGCAACATTACCACTAAACATTGTTAACCTGTGTGTATTATACCATTATGTTGGATTTGTTTATTATTCCTTAATAAATAAAATAAAATAAAATACAAGACTGGCAGATATGTTTCACATAAGCCGAACAACTTTAGAAAGAGAAATGAAAACCGCAAGAGACTGTATAAAAGTAGTAGAATTGGGTCTCGAGGTGGCGCTGCACAAGTCCGAGGCCATGTGTTTTCATGGCCGAGGCAATGCGCCACCGTCGGGATCCTTGCTGACGGTAGGAGGGGTTTCCATCGGCGTCGAGTTGACGCTGAAGTACCTAGGGCTCGTCCTCGACAGCCGATGGAACTTCGTGGAATATTTCCGACGTTTGGCACCCAAACTGGAGCGGGCCGGGGCTGCTTTCAGGCGGCTCCTGCCCAACCTTTTTTTTTTTTTTTTTTTTTTTTATTCAAAACGGGGAAACTCTTGGCCCAAATCTCACCTGATGGAAAGTGATGATTAGGCCGAAGATGGAAGCGAGATTCACCCGGAATCCTCTAACATAGAGGAACTGGCTATCATATCTCTAATTGCCGGAACACAACAATGCTGTTAACATTGTTGTTATGGCGACAGACTTAGACATGATGGTGGTAGCTTGCCAGGCGGACTTAGAAGTCCTACCACCAACCAAACCGAGCAAAACATTTGCCTCCACTGGGAATTGAACCCGGGACCTCTGGGTCTGAATCGAGTGGTATAACCACTAGACCACGGAGGCGATTAGTGTCACCTGTTTAGCACCACCCGGGGACCACGTGTAGGGATTCGCTGAAGGGTATTCTCCCACGGACGCGGGTGACTCGGCCCCCACAACCTGGGGGGACCAAACGCCTCCTGCCGGAGGCTCGACGCGGGGGTCGTGCGGTCCATGGCCCTCTACGGGGCCCCGGTGTGGGCGCGTTCCTTGCGGCAGCGTGCTGCCAACTATCTGAACGCGCCCCAAAAGGTGATGGCCTTAAGGATGGCCCGAGGGTACCGCACGATCTCGCGCGAAGCGGTGTGTCTCCTTGCCGGATTGCCGCCATGGGATCTGGAAGCGATAGTCCTCGCGCGCCTGCATGATTGGCGCGTGGAGGTACTACGCCGGGGGGAAACTCCGCTGACGCGGCAAATTGTCGCGCAGCGGACAGACCTCCGGCGCGATCTCATGGCGTCATGGAGACGACGACTGTCGCAACCCAGTGCAGGGCACGCCACGAAAGTGGCGATAAGTCCCCTCTTTGAGGAGTGGCTAGAGAGGCGCCACGACATCCTCACCTTCCGCCTGACGCAGGTCCTCACCGGACATGGATGTTTCGGGAGGTTCCTGCACCGAATCGGGCGGGAGGAAACGCCCGGGTGTCACCACTGCGAGGATCGACCGGAGGACACGGTGGAGCACACTGTGCAGGTGTGCCCTGATTGGGTGGCGCACCGCCGTGTCCTCGAAACGGCGATCGGCGGCGACTTCTCGCGTCCGGCCCTGGTCCAAGCCATGGTCCGGAGCGAGACGGAATGGGACGCCGTTGCCTCCTTCTGCGAAGCAGTCATGCTAGCGAAGGAGGTGGCGGAGAGGGAGAGGAGACCCTCTCGTCCCGGCCGCAGTTGTAGACGCCGCGGCGTATATGGAATCTATACCTTCACACAACGGTCATGACGTCAGAAACCGCGTTGCCTTCGGGTATATTTTCAAATCCAGTAAACAAAAATCATTTCAATAAAGTGTACCTTTACCTAACATTTGTGACGTCACTGGCGCGTGTTGATATCGGGTATACATTCAGATTTAGTATACGCCCCTGCAAGTATTTTAAAACATACCCGACCGCAACGAAGCAATTGTTCGGTACTCTTTTGGCACGTTACTATTTCAATCGTTCTATCCTTTTCGCCCGAGGCTTGACGCAATATTTTGTTTGTTGCATCATTTTGTGACCACGTGCGAGTCAGTACTGTTTGAATTGTGATTTCAAGTGTTTTTTAATTTAAAAAGTGGTAATAAGTGCACAGTACATTGCGAAAATTATAATAAAGCGATAACTATATGGTTTGTGATCCTTTTAGCGTAAAAGTAGATGCGAATAATGATAGATAAAGCTAGTTTAGAGGGTTTTATAACCGAACATTGTGGAGTTATCGAGAATCTGGATTTTGAATCGGAGGAAAAGTACTCCATGCGATTTAGACTGAAGACTGATCAAAATGAAGAACAAGAACGATATGTTACGTTTATCGACGAGTTTGTTAAAAAAATATCAAATTTTACGAACACTAACTGGATAGTTCGAAAGTCATATCCTTCGTTGAAGCGCTTCTTGTATCGAAAAACCTATACATGTCAACATTCATCGTTCAATAAAAAATAAGAGAAGTCGTCTCGTGGACAAAACTGTAAGGCTAAAATAGACTTTGTTATCAAAAAAGTTAATAAGGACACTATTCGTGTGCGATGTGTTAGTGACTATAGTTTTTGAACACTCTCATCGTATTTACGTTGCCGAAACCTTGAATTTATTAAAATGCAGCCAACAAACCGAAGAAACTTTTAAGAAATATTTTGATAGTGGAATGACACCTTGCGCAGCAATAAATTACAACGAATTGAACATACTGGACTCGTTTCAAGATGAGGATCTAAATGGAATAGAGATCATATCGAACTCTCAAATAAATCCCTCCGAAAATCATGTGTACTACATGTACAATAAATGGCGTACTGAAAAGTATGGTGACCGTAATGAATGCAATCTCCCCGAAATCATACAAGGGAAAATTGGGAGTTTAAATAACAAAGGCTACTCGATACTATTGAAAGAAAATCCCAGGATTATCGTGATAATTACTCCTATTATGAAACGAGTCTTTCTGTCTACTGCATATGAGAATATGATTTTTGTAGACACAACATCATCGTGTGACCAGACCAGTTCTGCGATTACTCTAGTTTTTACATCTCACAAAATCGGTGGTCTTCCATTGGCATGTGCTATACATACTGAGCAAAATGAGTCCAATTACACGTTGGTTTTTGCCGCTATTAAAGAAGCTGTAGAAAAGAACGAGGTGGGTAAAAAATTTGAGCCTGATATTGTTATGACGGATGATTCTACTGCCGAACGAAATGCTTTGAGAACAATTTTTCCAAATGCTCGATTACTATTATGCGCATTTCATGTTTGCCAAGCCTTTTGGCGTTGGCTTTGCGTTGCAGATCACAAGGTTGACATAATGAAAAGACAGTCAATCATGACACGATTTCGAAATATTCTTTTTGTAACTGATCCAGAAGAAACAGTAAAATTGTATAAAGATTTGACAGGTGACGAGTATGTTAAGACGATGCCAGCTCTGTTAAATCATCTGAGTAACTTATGGAAACGCCGGCTTGAATGGTGTGTCTCTGATAGATTGGATTTAATTACGCGAGGAAACAACACCAACAACATAACAGAAGCATCTATACGCATTCTTAAAGACATGATACTTCAGCGCTGTAAAGCATTTAATGCTTGCGCATTAGTAGATTTCATTACGTCCATTTTTGAAAATTATTTTCTGCGGCGCATCGTTTCCTACGCTAACACACGAAAAACCAAGGATTCCATATATGAAATGTTGATGAAGACTGCTCGAAATATTAAAAATATATCTAAAGTCAACGATAATGAGTACAGTGTGGAATCAGAGACAAGCCCAAATACTTTTTACACTGTGAGAGCTGATTTAGCCGTTTGTGACTGTGACGCTGGAAAATGTGGAAGATTCTGCAAGCACCTGTGTAGCATTGAACAAAACTTTGGAGTCATATTTCCCAATTCTCCTCGGCTGTCTATTCAAGATAGAATGTCACTAGCAAGAATTGCGACGGGGAATGTGATAAATGAAAATTTCTACATGAGTATGGTAGATTTGAATCAAACACCGAACAATGATTTGGACTCGATAGAACCGCAGTGCTCTTCCTCTAATACACAAGAGCCGATACAGGTAGTACCACAGTGCTCTTCCTCCGATACACAAGAGCCGATACAGAATGTAGACAATTCTTCGTCTTACAAGCAACAGGTTGCTGTAGAATTTCCGCACCAATATAAAAATGCACTTGCAGAGTTTAAGACTGAAGTACAACGCTTCACAAAGTTATTTGAAACAAACCCCACTGTCCACAATCTAAGAGCACTAGGAAAATTTACAAATATGATTAAAAAAATCACTTGCTCTGCTTGATTTTAACAATGCTTTTAATATGGTTGACTTCGAAATTTTGCTTGGAATCCTGCGCTCTTTTAACATATCTCCTTCGGTAATTGACTGGTTTCATAGTTACCTGTTTGGCCGCCGGCAGCGTGTTTGCATTGAAAAGTTTCTCTTCTTGGTGTAACACCTCTGCCGGTGTGCCGCAGGGTGGCGTGTTATCTCCTTTACTTTTCGCACTTTTTATTAATAGTATCACTCAAAGACTATCTTCTTTCTACCACTTGTATGCTGATGATCTCCAAATTTACACCCAAGCCCCTCTTGGAGAGCTATCTGATGCGATTGAGACTATTAATTCAGACCTGGCTCGAATAGGTGAATGGAGCACTGAGTTTGGGCTGATGATAAATCCAGCAAAGACGCAGGTTATTGTTGTTGGTAGTTCCCGGAATGTCTCGAAGCTTGATTGGTCGACACTTCCCCAGGTTACTTTCAATAACACTATTTTTCAAGTAACTCACACTGTAAAGAACTTGGGGATTTATATCGACAGCACTCTTTCCTGGACTAAACAACTGCAGGAGGTGAGTCGTAAATTGTTCGCCTCGGCGGGCTCCCTGAGACGCCTACGAAATTTCCTTCCCATTACCACCAAAATTGCCTTAGCACAATCTCTTCTTCTCCCAATCTTGGACTATGCTGACGCCAGCTATCTTGATCTCACCCAAGACCAATTGGACAAGCTTAAGCGACTTCAAAATCTCTGTATCAGGTTCATATTTGGCTTACGCAAGTATGACCATGTTTCCGAATTTCGTACTAAGCTCAAATGGCTTCCTGTTCGTCTTCGCCGGAATGCCCACATCCTTTCTCTGCTTTATAATGTACTATTTAATCCTTCCACTCCTTTTTATCTTAAAGAACGCTTTCAGTTTCTCTGTGACACACATTCTAGGTCCTTGAGATCTACGGAAAATCTTAAATTAAGTATTCGCATGCATTCCACATCATTTTTTGACAAGTCATTCACTATTCAAGCCGCTCGTTTGTGGAATGCATTACCCATGGATGTGAGACGTGCTCAAACGCTACCAACGTTTAAAAAAATGGTAAAGGAGCATTACCTCTCACTATAATTTTTCTTCTCCTTTCCCAATTATTTATTTGATATTTATATTGCTTTTATTTTTTTTTTGTATTTTTGTTTTTTTTTTTATTTTTTGTATATTGTTTAATTGTATGTGTTTATTTTTATATTATTAAGTCTAATTAATATTATTTATGATGTTTGTACACTGACCGCCCTAAATCTAACTTCTTTCGTTCAATCCATCCTAAGGTTGTCTGTAAGAGATTGCCCTGTGCGATAAGACCGCCCATTGTACACTTGTTTTTATAAACGTTTTTCCTGTACTTGTTATGAGGTGTACAATAAAGTATATAATAAATAAATAATAATAAATTTATTTTTCGAGCATGCAAAAATATCAATATCAATGAAATTTGAATTAAAGGATTCCAACATTCTATGAATAGGGCAACGTAAGCCAGAGTTCGTACGACAAGGAATAAGCGCGAACAAAGTACGTGCATGCATCTGACGCACATGAACTGTTCGGGGGACAGAATAACACAGCTTACTCGTTAATTCAATGGCATCAAAACGATTGTGAATAATATCATGAAGCACATTGGCCTCCAGGTATTTGCGTCGGTTCTCCAAGCTGAGAAGCTTGTATTTATTAAGAAGTTGTGAATACGACAGAGAAGACTTAGTCCTATGACATCTAAAGTACATAGCACGAAGGTATTTGCGCTGGACCCTTTCTATTGCAACTACGTACTTTTGATAGAAGGGGTTCCAAATAGGGACCGCATATTCTAACTGAGAGCGAATGAGCGTCTTATATAGATAGAGATATGTTGAGGCACGCTTAAATTCTGTTGACGATCTCATCACAAATCCATACATTTTAAAAGCACTATTAACTATAGCCTCAATATGATGGTTCAAAGACAGTTTGGTATCAAAGAGAATACCTAGATCTTTCACTTTAGAAATATTATTTAAGAGGATACAGTTAAGGTTGCAACTGAAATTGATGATGAAATTGTTTTTAATAAAGTGTATATAGTTACACTTAGGGATGCTAAGTTGCAATTTATTTTCCATACAATAGGCTGTTAGTCTATCAAGGTCTTCCTGAAATGACTGACAGTCGTCCATTGTGCGTATCACTTTAAATGCCTTTAAGTCATCAGCATACATCAAGAATTTGTAATTTTTAAAACATTTCTAAATATCATTGATGTAAATAATGAACAATAGCGGCCCCAGAATAGAGCCCTGTGGAACTCCGGAAGTAATATTAACAGAGACAGACTGATGACCATTGATCACAACCCTTTGTGACCGATTTTCGAGATACGACATAAACCAACGCAATAAATTTCCGCGTATTCCATTGTAAGCAATCTTGCTCAGGAGAATCTCATGATCGACCTTGTCAAAAGCTTTTTTGAAATTTGTGTAGACTGCATCTATTTGCAATCGCCTATCAACATTTTCAAAAAGGTAATTAGCAAACAGTAACAGGTTAGATGTCGTAGATCGGCGCTTAACAAGCCCATGTTGTTCAGAAATAATAATATTATGCAGAAGAGGGCAAATCTCGTTGTGAACAAGTCTCTCAAAAAGCTTTGACAAGGCCGACAGAATTGAAATGGGTCTATATTGTTCGACGTCATGCCTCGAGCCACCCTTATGTATAGGGGTAATGTTAGCTCGCTTCCATACCGCCGGGAATACACCCTCATGCAGACACCTATTAAAAAGGATATAGATTGGCTCACAAATATTATCAGCCGTAGCCTTCAAAAAGGCCGCCGGAAGACGGTCCGGTCCTGTCCCCTTAGAGGGGTCCAGCCGCCGCAACTCGCCGAGTATTTTAGACTTATCGATATGCAAAGTACTGATTAATCCACTATCCTCCGCGCATTGCTGCGGTGGACCCCACGTATTGATTGAGCGTTGGTGATACGGGCTCAAATACGGACAAGAAAAAATCCGAAAACATATTGCAAACAACATCAGGATCACTTGACTTGACATTCTGGTACTGCATCATGGACGGAATGCCTGACTTACTTTTACGGTTAGAAATATAGGACCAAAAATTTTTTATGTTACTAGTGAGACTATCTTCAACCGAGTTAATATAACTGGAATAACAGGTTCTACACAAATGTTTGAAGATAGACCTACATTCCGAGAAGTTGTTATAGTCTTTGATGTTGCTATATTTTTTCCATTTAATCCAAAGACGTTGCTTTTTTTAAATATTTTAATCAATTGTGGCGTTAAACAGATTGGGAAGTCAAGTGATCTAGTCTTTGCAGAGGGAACTAGTGGCCTAATTATGTCATCCAACGTTCTGTAGAAAGCCTGAACAGCCTCTTCCGCTGATAGACTGTCGAACAGCGCAGACCAATCGACCTCTTCCATGTGCTTGTTGATTAGGTCGTAGTTAGCTTTACGGAAATTATATTTACTAATTGGTTTTCTTTTTATCGTTTGTGTAGATAGGCTAACAGGTGCGGTTATAACAAAAGGGGGGTGATGGGGGTCGACTGGTAATAGCGGATCTTTAAGATGGCTAGTCGAACAGCAAGTGTTCGCGATAAATAGATCCAAGATCTTTCCTCCAGTATTAAGCGTGCTGTTATATTGGTGAGCATCCAGTGACGACATGAGATGCGTCAGTTCCGAGCATATAGGGTGTGTACAAACACATGCCACGAAGGCCCCACAACCCGCCGCTACCGCGCTCCACGTAACGCTAGGTAGATTATAATCACCGACGATGTACATATTCATGACATTAGGTGCATTTAAGGTGTCCTGCAGAAAGTCAGAATGAGATGTATAAACATCTGAACTAGTCCCCGGCGGGATGTACACTGCGCTGATGACATGTATCTTTTGTTTATCATTTTTACAAGGCAGTGCAACCATGAGGTGCTCAATACACGCCGAGGGATTATAATGTGAGTTATTGAGAATATCGAGTGAGGCCGATTGAAGCTCACGCAGTATTGCAATGAGCACTCCACCCCCATCTCGCTTTCCCGTAGCGTCACGATCGCGATCACAGCGGAACACAACGTAACGAGGGTCAATAAACTCGCTGTTCGATATTTCAGGTATCAGCCAAGTCTCCGTCAATACTATGATGTCGTAAGTGGATGCCAGGATGTTCATGAGCAACGAGTGTAGCTTAGTTCTGGTAATAAATTAACTAGTTATCAGTGCTATCTATTATCAGAGTGCATTGTAACAAATTCATATAGATCTCGCGTTCTTTTGTAAAACTTGATACCATGTGGAATCCCATAAATTCTAACAATCCATTCACAGCCGGTGAAGTAAATTAATAAGATAACATTAAGAATATAAGTTTGTTTAAAAGGCGATGGCTAAATGACTGCCCCAAGCATGTATACGAATCACACACTAACTCGTTATATTTAAATATTAATTTATGAATTACTAGGTCTTTAATAATTTCCTAGAACTTTCGTGAAATATTTAACATTAAAAAGGATCTTAATTGTTTTTAAGCTGGTTTTGTTTGCAGAAAGTGACAAGACCAAGGGCAAATCTCTTTTTAAAAATAGTTTTATGGCTTGGTTACTAAGCCTTTTAAGCCACAGGGGGAAATAAAACGGTACTGCAAGCTAGGGATGGGTCGCATTTCCAGAACTTTAAATCTTTTCATAGATTGCTTTCTATAACAGTTATCAAAACGATTTGTTTTCGATTATAATCGCAAAATAAATTGTTATTAATTATTATTAAATATTGATTTTTTATAAAATTAACAACAACCATTTTATTTTTACCCTAACACATTTATATCTTTGAATGATTGACAAACATCTGTAAAAAAGCTATGAAGTGGTAATCAGTTTTTGGCGGAAATCGATGGCTTTCGAGATGACATCCTGTTTTATTGTTTATTATTGTGAGTCCATTCGGAAAATGGGATTGTTTTTTAAAGTGACAATCAACTATCTCGATTCTATTTCAATCTCAAATCAAATAATAGTAGGTGAAAACTTTCGAATTTCGCTTCTTCGTTGATTCTTACTTTGTGACGAAACCTAATAACTGATTTATGGTCTACAAAAACGATTTAATTTTTTTCTTCCAACCCAATCGATTCTTAGATCAATTATGTTACAGATGAAGTTCGATCCCATCTCTATGACAAAAAAAAACGTCAGACGTCATCTAAACGCTCTGTCGTTTGGTGGTCGTTTTCTTGTTTGTTGTGCTTTTCGTTGATTTTGATTTTCATTGACCCTCGCTTGTTTATCGGACTTATTGTGCTCGCCTACCTACTGACCTCACGCTACTCGACACGGACTTGATTTGCAATCAATTCATCATGCGATGCATAAACTGCGGTATAGCCACGCAAAGACTGCGGCGGCACCTCGCCTCTTCATTGCCTGCTCTTGTACTCACTATCTTAGCACGATGGTTAACCATTGAGGTAAGTTACAATGTTTCTCAAAATACATAATGAATTCAATGGCACAATGGATCAGAAAGACTTATCTCGTCTTGTAATATTGTCACGGCAACAACAGACTGGTTGCTTTAGATGTCATTATATTCTAATTACTCTAATGTGTGGGTATTATAGGTAATTAAGTTTGTTACAGGTTCCAATGGATGCCAATATTTGTCATCTTTGTTATGAACTGCTGAATTCAGAAGCAGTCAGTGATGTTCGTGTATTTGGCCATACAATGGTGTGCATAACTTGCGGCCGTTCTGTGAGAAGTATACAACGCCATACAGTGGAAAGAAATGAAACAATATTGCAGAATTTACCAACGACACACCCGGCTTACCATCAGGTAAGGTTTACTATTCATTTATTGAATACTTTGTGCACATAAATGTACATAGGCGGATTAGATGCCCTAGGCATTTTGTACCAGTCACTCTTTAGGTGATGCAGAGACAATAGTGAAAGTTATGTGTGTTCACATGGTCCACCCAGTAGCATGGATCATCTTCCGTTTCAGATATTCAGTTCCTCTAGCCAAGAATAGTCAGGGATGTCCCTGACCTCTCTCTCTCTCTGGTTGTGTTATAGGGCTAACATCCAATCAGAATGATTTGATCAGAATTAAAAAAAGAGAGTAGTAATAAAAACAAGTCCTGCACATTTACTGGCTGATATATATCAGATTGGCTGCCGGGATCATGTCAGTCGGAGACCAGACAATATGGTCTTTAATATTGTTTCAATGTATTCTTCATTATATTAATATTATATATTAATTGTCTGTCCATTTTTCACCGTTTTCCAAAAAAGGAGAGATTCCTACATTCCTGTTTCTAAAAATGTAGGTAGACATTCAATTCTCTTTAGATATTTAGTATTATGATGACACCATAAATACCCTAAATTGACTTTTTAGGCTATGAACTATGCGTGTCATCCTTGTTGGATGAGACATCAAAGGCACATCAATCAAGATGAAAATCGGGTAAATCTGCTCGTACCTGGACCAGAACCACGAGCTGAACCTGAACCTGAACCAGCACCTAGATCTGCACCAGAACCAGCACCTAGACCTGCACCAGAACCAGAATTAAACCTGCCAAATTATAAACGGGCTGCAAACACCTCCAGACACTGTGTGTTTAATAGTTGTTTTGAACAACAGTTACATGTGGTTCCGACATTTATAAAAAAAATGCTTATCAAAAAATATAATTTTTACATTCCTCGCAATACTAGGGTTTGTGAGTCACATTTGAACTTGGATGTTTGGCACATATTGCTTCATAATAACAATATATATTCGAATTTCACTGCGAACCAAATTGAAGATTTGATCAAAATAGCAAAATCTGACCAACCAACATTTAATTTTGAAAAGGTTGCTGAAATGCAAAATGTGATATGTCACTATTGGACAGGTTTAAATATTGCCAATTTTTTGAACTTATTTAATATTTTGCCTGCGCTCAATTTCAAAAGGCCTAAGAACGCTTTGGCTATTTATTTAGCAAAATTAAGAACAGGTGAAGCTGACAGGCGACTCGCGACGCTTTTTACAGTATCACGTCCCACCTTAACAGTGATACTAAAAAAAATTAGAGAGTGTTTAACACAACATTTAGTAGCTAACTATATAGGTCCAAACCATATTACACATACTGAAATTGCAAATAGGAATTTGAGCATTCCAAATGCTCTTTTTGGTAATGAAAATAGACCTGCTATTGCCATATTTGATGGCACATATGTATTTTTACAAAAAAGTTCTAATTATCTGTTCCAGAAAAAAACTTACAGCCTGCATAAATATGACAATTTAGTCAAACCATTTATGATTGTTTCATGTGATGGGCATATTATTGATGTAGTTGGGCCATATGCTGCTACTCAAACTGATGCCGAGATTATGAATGATTTGTTTCAAGCGGAAGAGAGTCCATATCGACAACTTTTTCAGCGTAATGATGTTTTTATTTTAGATAGGGGGTTCAGGGATGCCATACCACTATTAGAAAGTTTAGGCTTTCAAATTCGTAAACCTGAGTCATTGGGCCCTGGTCAAACGCAATTAACAAATGAACAAGCAAATAAAAGCAGGAAAGTCACATTATGCAGGTGGGTAGTAGAAGTGGTCAACGGGCGCTTCAAACGCGATTTTAAATTATTTCGGCAAAGATTTTTCAATCTAGCTTCACCCCACCTGATGGAAGATTTTAAAATAGCTGCAGCTTTAATCAATAAATATCATAAACTAGTAGAGGATGGTCCAAATTCTGGTGAAATAATACGAAGAGCGGCACAGTTTATGAATCAGCCTAATCATTTGGGAACTTTTGTACAAGAAAATCATTTGAATAGGCAAAGGTCAATGTTTTTAAGAGTGGATGGCAATCTGCCCCAATTGGAGAATTTTCCAATATTGGAACATAATCATTTATTATTGATAGCATTAGGACCATATCAGGTTAAACAAGCCCGGTCATACTACGGTGAGCACATTAGACCAAATGGAGTTTACTATATTGAAGTGTGCCCAGATCTTGAACGAGTCTTACATTTAGGCGGAATAAGACCTCAACTTTTAAGAGGCCGAATAAAATCAAGGCATATCAGCCAAAGAATATACTACGTGTATATTTTATATGAAAGCCAATCATTAAATAATAACCGTTTAGAGGACATACTGTCATATTACTGCAGCTGTATTGTAGGGAATAGAACGCTGGGCTGTTGCTGTCATGTCATGACAGTGATCTGGTATCTGGGGTGGGCGAGACACCAGAACACATTATCAGCTCCGGCTTCGTTTTTAGATAATGTTCTTGTAAGACTCACTGAATAAATAATAAATAAATAAATAGCACTGGTTTAGTTTTATTTCAATATCTTTCATGCCCTTGGTTACTCAGTCCGTTCGTTATCTAGCTTGGGTAGGATTTATCAATCAGCACATACTAACTTATCTAAGCCTCTTTGGATTTAGAAGAGATTTTTCAAAGAGAAGAGTATAGATTTTTTATGGGGATTGTCACTAGCAGGTAGGTTTGTTCTTTCGGAAGGTTCAGGTGTACATTCGTGTAAGTTTTATTTAAACAAACGAGTTAGATTAAAATCATTATATAGCAGAAATACTTACCTACCTCAAATACTGCAGATGTTCATAAGTTCATGATTTCAACAATTTAATTAATATTGTATGTAAAGACGGTTTGTCTTTAATCCAACTCATTTCAACAGTTAATTTAGGTTTTGCGAGAGTTTAATATTTACTCTGTCAAAAATATAATTATCACATCGCAGTAATATTCAAACGCCTAGAGAAAAATTCACAGCAATGTCATTTGTTTGAAGTTCTCGATATAACTTTTTACGTAGGAGTTTCTCGATTTTATTTTTAGAATTATAAAGATATAACAACTTCTTGAAACTTTATTTATACGAAATATTAATATCCAGCTATTTAGCTTTACATTTTGCTAGGCACCATATTTATACATTGCTGGGGCAGTCGTCCATACTTCAATTTAGCCATCTCATTTAAAATTGTACATAATTTTGGTTCATATTTCATTGTAAGTGAATTTGATACTCTAAAAATTGCATTTAAAATTGATTTAAATTCTTTAATAAGTAGATTTACATTTAATAAAATTGTAATGAGATTCGTGGAATGCACAGTTTTACAAAAATAGGTAACGCAACAGAATAAGACATAAGAGTATAAATAATACATTATATTGCGCATTGCAACTAATGTATGTGGATCTCGCGTTCTCTTGTAAAACCCGACCCATTGTGGAATCAAGGCAATGAGATAACTGAATAATATAATATTAAAACTCGTACATAATTTTAAACAATATCGTATTACATAAGGTCTATTAAAATTTAAAATTGTATATAACTTATCTTGCATGACTAGTGAATTTAATATTCTAGATATCACATGTATTATCGACTTAAATTGTATGGTAAGTTGATTTAGATTTACTAAAATAGTAATAAGGTTCTTGGCATGCATAGTTTTTTGAAAACAGGTTACACAACAGGACAAAACACAACAGAAAAAGCCACATACAAAATTGTGCATCGCAACACATTTACGTAGATCTCGCGTCCCTTTGTAAAACCTGACACATTACGAAAACCAAGAAATTCTAAAAGTATATGCATAGCTAATGATATTAGATAACAACATAATATAAAAATTTGTATATAATTTTGATTTAGATTTACATTTCATACCCAGTGGAATTGATTTTCTAAAAATTGTATTTATAATCGATTTAAATTCCTTAGTAAGTAGATTTAGATTTATTAAAATAGTAATACGTTTCTTGGCATGCACAATTCTGTAAATATAGGTAACGCAACAGGATAAAATATAACAGTAACAACTATAATATATAATTTTCATACCTATGTGAGTTACACATTTACTCGACAGATTTTGATCGAATTTTATCGAGGTCTCTTTCTCCTCGTATAGCAAACGAAGGTTCACCTTCACGCTCTCTGACAAGTACTGTGGCATTCCTAACCCATACATATTTGTAGTGATGGCTTTTGGCGACATCCCGGGCTTTCCGAAGCAACTGAGTTTTCTTCAGGGTTAAATGCTCATTGAGGTAAATAGAAGATGATGTTCCAGTCATGCCAAGTCGTTCTGTCTTGAGAGATGATGCCTTACGGAACGCACTGAGTAGGTTATCCTTGCGTAGACACAATTGTTGTATTGTTGTATTGGCTTCACCAGTTCTTAACTTTATTGCTGCCATAGCGGTTTTGGGTCTTTTGCTCCTTCTAGACAAAGATGGCGTTTCTACAAACATTCTGTTGAACTGTTCGAAACTTCGACCAGTCAGAAAGTAAACTTCATTTGGATCCATGGTTTCTATATTTTCAAAATCCACCCTTCCCTCTTGCGGCATAGTTTTCAAAATCTGCATCGTGTCCATGATGAGACAAGGCATCAGCAACAGTACATCCGAATAAAATGCAAGAGTTTGAAGTATTCGGTGCCCGACTAATATGTGGTAACTGTATAATAGAATGTTGAATATCTTGTTCGTCAACTACTGCTCCACGTTGATCACCAGCATGCCGTACTATAGCTTGATCTGGTTGTACCTCGGCTTGATCTGGTTCACAGGTTGATCTGCTGGCTGTTCAGATGGGCGTACTGGTGGTTCTTGTTCTCGTTCACTGGACGCACGACGTCTTGGTGGGTACGCCTCGCGTCGCCAGCAAGGCTGACAGATAAACTCGACGTTGTTAAATTGTATCTTCAGATACAATTACACATCACATACACATCTTTTTAACAAATGTTATTCAGTACATGAATAAACCAATGAATGAATAGCGCCGCTACTGAAGTCCCTTTGACGCGGCGCTAGTGTCTATGTCATTACATTACATTGCATAAAAAAATGTAGTACCACAATTTTCCGCGGGCTATCTTTCGTGACATGCACTCTATGCATTGTTACATGGTTAAATAAGTCATTATTGCAATCATTTAAGTATTTTATTTAGTTACTCACATGATAAGGAAGAACTCGTTCAGTTATATTGTTTGCAGCGATTGGATATTCTTAAAAAAGCTGCGTAGTTAGTGTTCTTCTTCTGATCGACCGCACTGATCACACACTAGACACACATGTCCAGCAGATGCACGAAACAGCTTTAAAACAGTGTATCCAAATCACAGGGCTTAAAATCAGGTCCAGGTAACGTAATGCAAGGGTCAAACACGTAATCACAGGATATCCACAGAAAAAATTCGCACAGTACACAACTATAAGCGAAGAGTGTTACAGAAGGACTGCACAGTTGCAATGCAAAGCGCACATGTGTGAGTGAGAAGGTGGCTCTATTGCCTTCTCGCTCACACAACTATTGAACAATGTACAAAGAAAGTAAACTCGCATGTAAGCTAATTATCTGCGATAAGAAAAGGTCACCTTCCTGTGTAAAAAAGTAAAATATGCAACTTTTCCATAAAATCACATTTTAGGTTACATTTATGTTTCTGTGGGACAGATTTTTTCGGTTCCACAGAATAAAATGTTGCATTTGAACTCTTCTTTCAAATGAGCTATGTGGCAAATCTGGGGGCAGACTTTGACTTTTTTACCAATTTTTGGTCCAATTTGGTCATTTTTACATGAAGGTTGCTTTTTTTCAGCTTACTTAATACTTTACCCAAATCCGATAGGTGTGCTTGATAGAGCCGACAAAATGATCAGATCGTCTAGGTACGCCAGCATCTTTACATTCTCCAAGCTAACCCGAATCCTATCTATCAGACGCTGGAATGTAGAGGGTGCTTTGCGAAGTCCAAAGGGCATCCTCTTAAAACGGTACATACCGAATGGAGTTATAAATGAAGTCTTGTCCTGATCCTCGAGTTTTACTTTTACTTGCCAGTAGCCAGCGCGTAAATCCAGGATCGACATGAAAGGCGTTGGCTTAGCAGCATGAAGCAGATCATCAATGCGTGGGATAGGATACTTATCGGGGACCGTTATGGCATTAAGTCTACGGTAATCAACGCAAACTCGTACTGAACCGTCCTTCTTTGGCACCATTACAACGGGTGCGGACCAGGGTGATGAGCATGCTTCAATTACTCCACTTTCCAACATCTTCTTTATCTCGTTCTTAAAACAGCCATGCGTGGCGGTGAGAGGCGGTGTGGAGGTACGGAGACAGGGTTATGCTCACCTGTGTCAATGCAGTGTTCAGCGAAGCTAGTTCGTTCTCCACCTTCACTGAAAACTTCTTGATAATCCCATAGCACTTCCATCAGCTATGACTTTTGAGTTACGTCCAGCGTATCCGATGAGACCTCTTCAACTTCCAACGATCCAATTTCAACATCATTGCTGCTATTACTTTGGTCGCTAGGGAAAAGCGCCTTGGAGTGTGGAGATAGTTCTCACGGAGCATCGTGAAGCTGCATTTTGGCATCACGGACCATAAAGTCTACGAACCTTGGAGAATACCCATCGAATAATGGTCGGGATCGCTTCCTTGGAATAGGGGACAGCTTAATTGGCACTACGCGATATGGCATTCTCCGCTCCAAAATGGACTGCCAGTTGCTGTGGTGCATGCACTGGATTGTGGCAGCGCCGGTTCCAGTACGCCTTCGTCTCGTGGAGCTATTGACAGAGGAGAAATAAATTCAGACAGTTCGACATCTTTTAACATACACCGTAACTGAGGATTAAAATAAACGGGCGTAGCCTCTACCTTGGCCACTGATGTCTCCTCCTCATCTTCGTCTTGGAGGTCAAAGATGTCATCAGGGTAATCCTCGAAATACCATGTATTCTGCGGAACGTTAAGTACACAAGTTTATTCAACACTTTCAGCACAAAAAAAGTACAGAGGCGGACTTAATGCCATAGGCATTCTCTACCAGTCAACCTTTGGGTTATGCAGAGAATAGTGGTAGGTGCAATACGGGGAATTGGTTTTCTATTGGATGATATTATATTTCTGTCTCCTAATTTTAATTTGCTCAGGTATAAAATCATTTCATTTAAAAATGGTTTTATGTACGAGAAATTTTCGACAGATAGTGGTTTTTTGTAAGTATATGCTTTAAGATTCCTAGAATGCATTACATCAAATAGATTATTTATTTTTCGAATAAAATCAACAGTACCAGCAGAGTTATTACATTTGTCAATATTGAGTTCTTTATTTATTACAAAATTCAATAGCATTCACTCATTACTTGGGCTGTCAACTTGACCTTCATGATTTTTTTGTAAAATTTATGTGACATTTATTTAATGTGTTACCTAAAAGCAATCTTCCGTTGTCATGGAGCTCTACCAGTAATTGTCCTCCCATGACACAACACGACCTTGTGGATCTGTTATAGGCCCCTTTTCTCCTAAGGTATTCCTAATTAACTTCAGCATGTGTGAAAGATCTGGAAATATTACAATATTATTATTGCCGACGGTGAAAGAAGGATCAATGTCATCACCATCTAATTTACAGCCTAAAACTTTCGCCATAGAAAAAATTGTCGGGCATCCATCGATAGTTAGTGAAATAATTTCAATACCACAATCCTGGGTTAATATCACAGAGTACTTTTATATATAGGTATAGGGGCAGTTTCGTCAGAACATGTACAAAACTTAAAAATCCGGCCAAGTGCGAGTCGTACTCGCGCACTGAGGGTTCCGTAAGCAGAAGTTGCGATTTACGATTTATGACGTATTAAAAAAAACTATTTACTAGATCTCGTTCAAACCAATTTTCACTGGTAGTTTACATGGTAATGTACATCATTTATTTTTTTTAGTTTTATCATTCTCTTATTTTAGAAGTTAAGGGGGGGGGACACACATTGTCACAGTGTCTGTCGCGCAAACTATTCAGTTTAGAAAAAAATGATCTTCGAAACCTCAATATCATTTTTGAAGACCTATCCATAGATCGTCGTATCCTACGAAGAGAGCCCTAACGAACATAAGGGCTTCATTTGATTATTGCATAATTTAATTCTGCTCATCATACCACATATAACCAGTTCAACAGAAAAGTTAAAAACGAATAATTCGGTTTTTTAAAAAGCCACAATTTCAAGCACTACGTTTTTAACGAAGAATAAAGCCACAAACGCCGTCGCGTTGATAGCTGCGTAAATGGTTTTCTAAAAAATAAATAACATTATGACCTATACTTCTAAAGTTTATTTACCTACATAATTAATAAATAGACCGTTATAATATTTTGTAATAGTTATGAAACGCCGAGGACGTAAGTTGGTGGAATTGGTTGGAAAAGAATCTTGTTTAAATGAAAGTGTCAAAATCATAAAACGAAATTTTTTACAAATAAATCTAAATATTTTATAGCTCAAAGGATTTTAAAATTGAAATGATGTATTGTTAAATTTGTATTTGTATTTTGTGTTATTTTATTTTAAGGACTAGTTTTGATTATGTCTAATTTGATTTTAATGACTGTGATTTTCTTCTATTTGGCAATTCTTTTTATAAGCTTCTATTGTTAATTTTGATTTTCTTATGTCTATTATTAAATGAAATGTTAAAATTCTATTATTATTTTTATTACATTTACTTATGTTCCCAGTAATGAATAAATAGTTATCATACACAAATTCTTATGTAATAAGAATACATACCCACATCAGAATAATATAAAAATGACATAAAGGCAATTGTGGCCTCAACATTTCCGGTGATAAAAGGCATAAATAATGCCACTTAATACTCAAGTCCAGCTCTACGTCGCCTTAACACAACAGAGAATAAGGATTTAAGGGACAAAATGCGTATAAAATATGAAGTTAATTTATTGAAAATAGTCCTAGAGGATCCATAAGATACCAATACACATTATTTGAAACCACCAATCCCTATTTGTTCATATTTATTTGAATTAAACTTAAAAAAGCGTCTCCTCAAAAGTAGCTGTTAAGCAGTTACGCCCCTATTCGTAGGATACGACGAGATACCCCACACGTATGGGTACGACGAAAAAAAATTTTTTGAGTTTCAGTTTTATGTATGGGGACCCCCAAAATGTATTGTTTTTTTCTATTTTTGTGCGAAAATCTTTATGCCGTTCACGAAATACATCTACTTACCAAATTTCAACAGCATAGCTCTTAAGGTTTCGGAGAAAAGTGGCTGTGACATACGGACGAACGGACAGACAGACAGACAGACAGACATGACGAATCTATAAGGGTTCCGTGTTTGCCATTTGACTACGGAACCCTAAAAATGCATGATTGAACCAAAACTTTTGTAAATAAAATAATTTTAATGAATTTGCATGCTCGCTTTTATAATGTTTGATTTAAAACATCCTGATGAATTTCAGTTACTTTTATTTTAATTGAATTAAAAGAAACATAGTGCACTTAATTTTATCATGTTCGTTACTCATAAAAGCACTGTTTATAAAAGAAAACGGGATATTAGTTTGAAATTTAATTATTTAAATAATTAGTAACTATGATGTTAGTCAATTAATAATTAATAATTGTTTTATAGCAAAATACAGTTACGATCATTTCAGCTAGGTACTAAATGAACTCTTGACTCAAATATTACAAAGATTAACAACTTATGGCACTTTTTACTCAGTGTTTTAATAACAAAACTTTGCTTATTCTCTAGAAATAAAGTAAATAAACTTTAAAACAATAAAATAACAAAATAACACACACAGACACTTCATAAAATACTGTGTGTGTTGCAATTACCTTTAAAAGGTATTGTAAAACCTCTTAAAAGTTACAAATTCTACTTAATTAAGAAAGTAGCTAATTAAACTATTACCTACTAAAAATGTTATCTGCTCTATTATACCCGTATATATTATCAGCATTTAATCAGTGCCTTCTTTGGTTTTGGCTGATAAGTGGGACTCTGCATTGTTACTAACAAATTATGGAATGAGATTCTGAAATAAATGTTTATTTAATTTAATTTAAACACATATCACATACGTAAAATGGGGTTAATAGAAACAATCTAGACTTTCAAACCGACTTTAATAATATAAATTGTAAGTTTCGGGTAATAAAGCTGCTTTCATTGTGGGAGTCTTATGTTATTTTACAAGCTAATTACTATTTTAATGCCAAATTATTATCTACTTAAGAGAAAAAGACAAAAACCTGGTCAATTTCTATTTTCCCGGAATACGGAGTCAATAGATACGACGTATGGGGTTAATAGAGAAAAGTGATAGGGTTGTCAAAATATTTTATATTAGGTAGTATGACGTCACAGAGATAATGAAATAAAAGAGTGTACATAATATAACAAAACCTTTTTATTAATATTAAAAATAAAATAAAATAAATAAATATATAAATCTTTTCATTCACACCTAATTTATCAAGATAGACCTTAACAAGTACTCTTAAGAGTCTTATTACACTTTTTACGGAAATTCATGATTTTTGACGCTGTAATTTTCAGCAGCAGTAAGATATTTTAATTTGATCATGAATAACGATAGTGCCAGTCTCTTTCTTGTAAGTTAGAGTTACACATTTTCGTTTTCCTTTTCGTGTAATTTACTATAAATATTTTAAGAACTCAGTTTGCAAGAAAAAATGTCGGCGATGGAACTTTGACGGTCAAATTCAAATTTAAGCCAGAAATGTCTTGATTCAGCGTCCATTATGTTCCAAATAAAACAATTTTATCAAATAAATTAACATGATATAAAATTTCAATCTACAATGAATACGTTTCATTAGTTTTCGTTTGTTAATATAATAAAACAAAATTACAATAAATAAAATTAAAGTACTATATATTCTGCGTCAATTCAGCGCGCGCGCTCCTCAGTCTCGCGCGAGCGCCCAAATAAACTATAATCCTATTCAGACTAGTAAGTATCAAAATTGTTTCGCGGACTATAGATGTACTCCCAACGCAGACCAACGTAACTTCCTTTATTGCAAACGAGCATTCACGATTCGTAATAGGACTCTTAAATCATACACCTCCAAAGGATAGCCCCAGTCAGCACATATATTTATGTATTTAATAAATTCTTCTTCAGTTTCTTTGGATGAAACAGTTTGACCTCCTTGACTTTTCATATTTTTTGTGCAGTGTCTGTATAAAACAGATCTGTGTATATTATATTTCTTTGAGATAGTATCAAGAGAACTATCTTCTTTTACTCGCAGAATATTCATTAACAGCCTGTTGTATTAAGTTGAAGTCATATTTTATATATTTCTTACCCCGCGGGTCTGGTTTGTAGTTGCGTGGCATATTGCTCGCAACTATACCTGCGTACACAATATTAATAAATAAAGGAAGCACTTCGTTTTACAAACTTTCGGTTTTTTATAGTAGGTATTTTTTTTTCGGTAGAATATACCTTTTCTATAGTAAATTTGAAATTCCCAAAACGCGCAAATCCATAGGGGCTGAGAAAAAAAATCTGAGTGGTTTATAAAAAAATAACCTCGAAAAGGATGGCGGGGTCTATTCGCTCGCTTCGCTCGCTCACTCGACCCCGCCATCCCCTTCTAACCTAACCTATCCGAGTCGGGGTGCCCCCAAGTCCAGAGCTCGCTCCGCTTGCTCTTGCATTTTGAGTCCTTCGAAATGTTACCCACTTCTTAATGTATGTGTGTAATTCTGTGCGTTGGTTATTATGTAGTGTATGTAGGTTATAGGTAGTAATAGAAAAAAAAAAGATTTAACTGTCAAACGTAAACGTCGCATACATCATAATATTCTAATTACGTTTCGTTACCCACAATCGCTAAAATACTTTTTTATTTTATTTAATTAAGTCTATTATTTGCTTTTTATTTGAAAACATAATACTTGCGCAACTATTTAAAAATAAAATAAAGTCAAAAACTATAATATTCAATAAAAAAAAACTTTTAAATGAGTGGTCACTTAGTCTGACCGTAAAACGAAACGACCTTGGACCGATTTTTTTAAGTTATCTGTGGCAAAATATGTCATTTTTTCGTAAATAGGTTAGAAATAATTGAGTTTTTAGGATTTTTTTTTCTCTGAAACTATGTGTTTGCGCGCTATGTGACTTTGTGATAGTGTTCTACCAGAAGAGTACTCTCTACCCAAAAAAATAATCAAGCTCCAAACCGAATGTTTGTAATACGAAGTGGAGCCTAAATAAATATTAAAAAATCAACTTTTTAAAAATTTACGTAGATAATAAAGTTAAAACTCAACAACCTACATAAAGGGCCAACCCTATCAAAAGCGTTTCTAAAAACCTCTTTGGCGTTTCTATTAAACCCTTTCTCGTTCCTATTTACCCCTTTCCCGTTTCTATTCACCTCATATGGCGTTACTATTCACCCCTCAGTCGTCTCTATTCACCTCTTAATCGAGAAATATTTATGGGTGCATTTATTTTAATAATTTACCAATAAAAATCAAACTAAACAGTAAAACTTACCTTTTCAATTTATTCTGGATACACTTCACCGTCGAATAAAGTGATTTTGCTATCAAAAACACAATTTAAATAATAACTAGAGAGAAGTTAATAAGAGCACAAAAGACATACACACAACCGTTGCACTTTGAACTCACTTTTTTGACATCAGTTGCAAACTTCATACTATTCAAATGTTGTCAGACCAACAAACAAATGTTGCCATTGTAAAAACAAAAAACCTTATTGCGATTTTTAAAGTAGTTTTCGAATATCAGGCTTTTAGACTTTTTCCCAAGAATATTTCTATTCACCCCGTTTTACGTATATAGTCGATGATGATTTGGTCTCCACTACATCGCCAACAAAGCCATTTTTGGCAGCACATGCATTTGGCTATGCGGTTAAGGGTTAGTCATGAAATACTACAGGTAAGTCAGTAACCTGTTCCAAAATATTGTTTCCAATTTCTTCTGTACTGTTAAATTTGATTTACTTATCTCTGACCTAATATCCAAAGTATCTCCACCAACAGGAATTTCTTGGATGATGTCTTCTATCATAGGTAAGCATGACACTGATGGTTCAATTTCCATAGCGGCATCTTCACCCATAGGTAAGTAATGTATTGATTCAAATACCGCTTCATTTTTCAGGATAGAATCTTCAAGACCAAAATAGGGTCTCTAGTAAAGGCGAGTTTGTATCAGTTTCGGTTTCCTGGATGATGTCTTCTATCGCAGGTAAGCATGACGTTGTCTGTTGTTGAAGTATCAAAGTAGCATCTTCTTTGCAGTTAGTAGTATTAACAGATGCAGCACCCAGTCTTATACGGTGAGTTTTTGTTCCAAAGCAGTTGCATAACCCTTTCAGTTCACCGCAAAAACAGCTGATATCTCTGTACATATCAATATACCGCGTCAATGTACCGCTTCCTTTTGTAATAATTTTTGAAGCTGCATGGTGCCTCCTAAAGTGGGCACTTGTAGTAGCAAAACTGAGGATGTTTTATTAATTTGTTCGTCGGTAATGCACCAAATTTTCAGTTTTCATACATTTCTTTAATATTTTATAAGCATCAGAGGCGTCTGTTATGTCCTTTCCGAAACATACTTGTCGGTCTAAGACCCTTTTCACCGATCCGCCAATGCCGTCCGCTACTCCCTTCCCATGACCACTTTCGAAATATGACCACGTAGTATAATCAAGTTTTAGCTGTTCGGTGAACAGATCAGTCAAATAAAAGTTATTTTACTGGCGGTACTGAGATGTCGGCCCGTTGGAATAAAAATGAATAATAGAGACTTAAGGAATTTCTTCTTTTATGATTTTCAGGATGAGTTGTATGTGTGCCCAAATAGCTGGCGGTTGGTGTGCAGTGTTTTGGGAAACTGCAAAATGACTGTGACTTATTTTTAAAATACACCATACCCGTGTGTAGGATAATTTGGGATTTAGACGCTCCAAAGTGCATGCTCTGAATTTGTTCGCTTAATTTGATCTCGTAATTCTGCGAGAAGTCGCAAATAATAAGAGCTTCGTTCTCTCTTAACTCTGCAACGGCTGATTGATATTTAAGTTGTTGGTGGTAAACGTTGAAATAATGTTCTTTGAATTTTATGAGATCTGTTTCAAATTCATGTAATAGTTATCTAAGAGTTCCAATGTTTTCTGATTTTGCTGTTTTCTTTGTAGACACATTTTTAGTTTGTGTTACTACTTTTTTGGTGTATTGATGGTCGATTGGATCCCGTTGTTACCAGGTAACATGTTGGTCTAATTGTTCATCATTGGCACCGTGTCTAAGATTTATTTCTTTGTAATCCCATTTGCCATGCATACACTTATATGATTTTAAATCACAAGACTGTGATGCGAGGATTTCTTTTAGTATTAGATGTTTTTTGAAAACATTAAATTTCAGTTCAATATTATTATACTTTACTTTTTTTTATTTTACTTTTATGCATAGGCAAGTATTTCTGGATCCAAGGTGCGGTGATAAAATATAAAATGGTTTGTTTTTATGAAATGAAGTAAATTTAAACTTTCCACCTTGCTTCGTTTCGATACTTTTGATAAAGATTCTGTAACGTGTCGAGCAAATATCTAATTTGATGTTTTTCCTTATTGTTCGTTCTTTTTATCCTGCTGTGCACCTGCTGATATCATATTTGAGGAAAAAGTTTATTATTTCACTATTTTTTTCTATTGCCTTTGCCTTTTGCCTTATAGGTCTGACTCTTCCAGACAGACCGATGAGTTGGGCTACGTAAGTTTTAGCCTGTGCATTAGTAACTAATGTCTTGATAAGTCTTTGTTCTGAGCGTTTCATGCAGTTTTTATACGTATTTTTCAGTGACAGTTCTAGCATTTCTTTACGTGCCTTCATTTTCTCGATTATATTCTCAAGCTGCTTAAGCTTTTTATCTGATTCTATTTTCATTCGATAGTGCCTTTTTCTGAGTTTTTCTTGCTTAGTCAGTAATGTGTTCACTCGATTTTCATAGCCTGTGCATTTTCTAGACAAGCAGTCATACCTTTTCTTTAAATGTCTCAGTTTTGAAGTTACACCAGAGTCGTTTTTATTTTTTTGACTATCACTACTATCATTTTTATTTCTTTGACTACCACTACTATCATTTTTGTTCTGTTTCTTTACAATATTGGTATGATTAGTCTCTCGTGTCTTCGTTTTGTTACGTTGCCTTCGTTTCTGATTTTTCCATTGTTCCCTCAATTTTTTTTTTTGTGTATTATTTAATTCAGCTACCTTCTTTCGCTTTTGTTTAACTCGCTCTAAGTCCTTTTTACGTTGCATTTCGTATTTGTCAGGGTCATTTTTAATGCGTTCCCTGTAACGCCGCATTTTTTGTGCGGCTGTAAGAGCCATTTTTAGTTTAGTCAAAGTATACCTAGAACCAAAAAAAATACAAGTTTTAGTTTTGCTCTTGAATGCTCTTTGAATTTTATAGTTTACTATACGGACCGCGGTTTTACCCAAGTGATAAAAATAAATGATAATGTATGATGAAAATTACCTAGAAACCTTTCACAGGGTTCAAGTTATCTTCATGAATACCAAATTTAATTAAAATGCGTTCAACCATTTTGGCGTACATACATAGTTGACGAAAGGCAAACGCCCAAAAAATGCCTGAAATGGACAAAAACTACTCTAGTCTTAGTTACTAATAGTCCTTAATTCTATTAAGAATAAAATATGTATTACGAAATATTTCTCAAGTTTGTATACCTAGGGTGAAAATATAACGATTGTTAAAATATTTACTTTGATATCCGTCATAGTCATATTAATTTACACTTCTGGACACATCTATTGGCCCACCTTAGAGTTTAGGTTTCGATGGCCCCTACCGAAATATGATTGCTAGATTGAACAAAACTGTTGATGCAGTTTTAAACCTGGGGCCCAATTCTGCTAATTTTATTTAACTCACATGCTATTGATATTCAATTGAGAGTCAATCACGACTCCATTACGATTAGAACAAATTTGGTATTCTGCAAAAACTTGTATGTAAGCTCAATAGAGTCGTAATGGAATCGTAGTGTAATTGTAATTGACTCTCAGTTGAACAGTTATAGGTGTTGCCATTCAAAATCTACCAAGAAAATGAATGAACTATTGGTTTGATTTAAATATACGATTTATCCATTTCTCTGATTCAATTACGAACTAAATTGTCTGCAATGAATCGCCTTGTCGATAAAACATGACTTTAACGATGTTAGAAAGAGTTTATTTCAAATACGGTGGCTAGGTACGAACTTTGGATTTTAAATCGAAATAGCTGGAATTCGTCTACTTGGATGATGGTTTTATGCCATCCAAGTAATCGAAATTGCGTATTTTGCTTTTCTGCGATTTTGCTAGGTGTGGGGTACCTACCACTAAAAAGTGAAAAATAAAAAACTTTTTCCAAAAAAATACATTACTTCCAAAAAAAAAACAATACATACTAAAAATAACGTTAATTTCGGAAGTCGATGTCAAAATACGAAGAAACTAACAGAACCATCGACTTCCGAAATTAATGTTATTTTTTACTGTGTAGTGTTTTTTTTTAAAGTGGGTTGTATTTTTTTGTAAAGTTTTATTGTATGAGTATTGTATACTGCGCTGTAATATTACAGCATATTAACTGTTTTCTTCTATATTTTAGGCTAATAATATGAGCGTCCAACAAATTGAAGCTCTGATAGAGTATTTAGAAGGGCAGCAGGAGCTAGCCCTTGGACGCTGCTCACGGTCCAAAGAAGGGCGCAGTTTGTCAAAAAGGCTTTGGCAAGAGTGCGCCGGAGTTCATAACAGCATATCGTCAGACTGCGTCCAAAAGACAGGAGAGCAATGGCCTCTCTCCTCTCTCCTTTCCATTCCATGCCTATAATAATTGTCAGGGCTCTCACTTCCACTTTTCCAACGCGGAATTCCGCATTGGGTAAATCTTCCACGGCATCCACCGTTGCCCTCATCGAGGCCCGCTTTTTACGGCGCTGAGCCAAAAGATGACGACGCCGACGGCGATCTTGCGCATTAGCTAATGCTAGAATACGCCATCGTAACAATAACCGCAGCATCTTTTCAGTATTTTTTTTTAATATTTTTCGTTGAGTGGCTAAAATCCTAAGATTATCTATTGTTGCACAATCGTACTTCAATCGTAAAATTGACACTCAGATTCAATTGAGTGTCCATTGATATAAATGTCAAATAAGAGTAGAATACCGATAAAGTCCACAATCGATTTACAATTGTAACACGATTGAAGAGCAGACTAGCAAATATTCCAATAGCAGTTCAATGGAATGTCAATGGAAAACCATTGGTCTTAAATTAGTAGCGGAATACCAAATTTAGTTAAAACTGCTACTGAGATCCAATTGATATTCAATTGAGCCATTCTTAAATTAGCAGAATTGGGGCCCTGATACATTTTACCATCTTTTTCGATCGTATTGTTTTAAATTTGAATTCAGAATACCATACGACATGGAGCTACGCCTAACAAGTCGGATATGCGCCTTGTTAAAGGCAATTGATTTTTGAATAAAAAACATGTTTTATCAAATAAAGGTTTAATTTACTAACGCGTGTTGCCTCCATGGGCATCTACCACAGCTCTCATACGATTAGGCATAGAGTTTATCAACCGCTCTATGAAATTTTGAGGGATCATCTCCCATTCCTCTTCTATGGCAGTTTTCAACTCCTGCATCGTCTGGGCAACTGGCTGACGAGCCCTAACACGTCTTTTTAGTTCGTCCCAGTGCTCAATGGGGTTCATGTCTGGGCTTCTGGCTGGCCAGTCCATAACTGTGATGTTCACATCCCGAAGATATTCCCTGACGATGCCGGCCGCATGGGCTCTTGCATTATCATGCATAAAAAGGAAATTTGGGCCCACATAGTCCGCGTATGGTATCACGTGAGGTTCTAAGCACTCACGAATGTACCTTTCAGCATTTAAGGCTTGGGCACACCAAAAGCAGGACAGGCGCAGCACCTTAGCAGGGCAGGGCAGTTGCGCCGCGGTTGATGTCACACCAGAAACGTGAGCAGTCAGAAAGCAGTTTGAATGCGGGCCTGCTTTGTAACTGCGTTATGTGTGTCGTATCGATAGCCACACTCAGTACACTTCAAGATGTTGAACGGTTCTGACTCTGACGAAGAGGAGCTATTGTTGCTTCTAGCTTTAAGTAAAAAAAAAAGACTATGGGTTCACGATGTAAATAAGAGAAGAGAAGAATATGGGGAGTACCATCGTCTATGTCGGGAATTAGAATCTTTTGAAGAAAGGTTCTATACTTATTTTCGGATATCGAAGAGTTCTTTTGAAGAATTGCATGAAATGATACGATTGAAAATAATGAAAACTGATACAAGCTACAGAGCTTCCATCTCTTCAAGAGAGCGGCTGGCAATTTGTTTGCGGTAAGTACAATTTATAAGATTTGTTTTGTGAAGGATAATATTTATTTGTATTAAATCAGTAATTAAAAAAATATAGCAAAACTCATCATATCACTCATTTGTCTCTACCCAACCTACACCTTTTTTTTCTACGGAGAAGACGTTTAGTTCGAGCACAAATTTGTAAATAAACCAATAGATTTTGAGTGGTCATCTCCGTATTGTAATTAAACTTTAATTTCCAATACGACATAATTTAGTATGTTTTGGTCTATAAATTGGTAAATTTATACATTAAAAATGAAATACCATACTTAATTCAAAACGTATATTTAGTAAAAAATCAACATCATAAAATATGGTTTATATTAAACTAATCAACATTAAGGTGAATGCTCCAGGGTAGCCCGCGAAATTCAAATATTCTTACGTTTTTTGCAATTTGCAAGTCAGTATTAGGTTTTATGTTGATTAAAGTATGATTCGCGGGCGTAAGAATGATGTATTTTCAGAATTATAACCATTTAAGTCAGCAATAAAACTCCATAGGGCCAGTAATAGGGAAAGAATGACTATTTCTGAAATAGTCATTCTTTCCCTATTATATATTCCCAGACACAATAGTCGTTTCATTTATGGTTATAATTCTGAAAATACATCATTCTTACGCCCGCGAATCATACTTTAATCAACACAAAACCTAATACTGACTTGCAAATTGCAAAAAACGTAAGAATATTTGAATTTCGCGGGCTACCCTGGAGCAATCACCTTAATAGAACAACAGTAATTTCTCCTAAAATCACAGATAAATCTTCTTAAAATCACAGATATGCTTCTTAATTAAGATAGTGAACATTGGTAGAATAACAGGTATTTCTCTTATTCTTGTACAAACATATAGTATATATTAGTTACAAAGGTGTGAAATTATTTTCAAATGTCATGTCTTCAGGAATAGGTGAGCTTGTATTATTTTGTAGTGCATCATGCAGATTGTACTGGTCTCTGTTACTAGTGAACAGGTCTGGTTGACTAGTTGTTGACAAATTTTGTGCATATGAATCATTTCTATAACTCGTGAGATCTTGTGGAAGAAGCGTGCTTGATGAACCTTGAGCGACGAATGAATAGGCGGGCGATGGTACCGGTGTTTCTTCGATTTCACTAAACTCGGCTTCTGCGAATATTGTTGCCAGCTTCACTTTTAATTCGGTTTGTTTACGACGAGAAAGAGTTTTGAAGGTGCTTGCGTAGCTTAGAAATAAGTGATCGATACCATCATGAAGGGGTCGGTTTTTCGATTGCAAATATTTTAAAGCTTTATCAATATCAGACTCTGGCTGTCTGCGGTTTCGAGTTTGAGCTTGCCCAAGGATTTCCTGGGCCGGTGAGATTGCAGGTGGAGGATTTGGAGTTTCAAGTTCTTGCGTTGACATCAATGTTGAAGCGGTTTGTGACGTTTGTGTGTCTGAAGATGTTGTTAGGTTTACGGTGTCATTTACATTCTCTGAATGAAGTGCCTGATCCATCACGGAAGTCTCTGAACCTGAGTAATTGGACTGCTGCGTTTCATTATTTTGAAGATCTCCAACTGTTTGTGGAATGAAATTGGTTTTTGATGATCTTGGTTTTATTGTATCATCCAAAAAACTTAGTTGTTCCGACCATATAAAAGTAACATTTTTTCTGTCCGATCCTGTCTGGCCAGCAAGCTGTTTTTTATATTTCACATATCCATCTCTTAAAACCTTCCACTTGTGTTTCACCGCATCATCTGCAATATATTTTTTTTGTTACTATTAAAAAAAACCGGACGGTATTTCACATAAGACAAATAACGATTATGCAATATCTACATATTTACCTACCTACAATACCTACTATTTTTTGTTTCAGATACTTATCAACAGGAGATTCGTTTCAAACTATAGCATTCTCATTTCGCGTAGGACGAAGTACAGTTTCGAAGATTGTCGAAGAAGTGTGTAAAGCTATTTGGGAAGTATTGCAACCAATATTCATGCCTTCGGTAACTGATGAAAAATGGAAGGAATCTGAGTTAGGATATAGAGAACTATGGGGATTCCCAAATTGTGTGGGCAGTATTGATGGAAAGCACGTGAAAATTGAATGTCCACCAAATAGTGGTTCTAATTATTTTTGCTATAAATCTAATTTTCAATAGTTTTATTAGCAATAGTCGACCCATATTACAGATTTTTGATTGTCGACATAGGCAATTACGGCAGGCACAGTGACAGTGGCATATTTGAAAACTCTGTTTTTTATAGTAATTACATAACAAGAAGAGAAATATTGCCAGCTAAACCGCTACCAGGGTCCACTGATCCTGTACCACAGGTCTTGATTGGAGACGAAGGATTCGCTTTGAAGCCTTACTTAATGAGACCTTTTCCTAAAAACTCAGTTGTGAACGATGAGAGAAAAAAAAAATTCAATTACAGACTTTGTCGGGCACGTCGCGTTGTCGAAAACGCTTTCGGTATTTTGACAGAGAAATGGCGTGTTTATCACAGGCCTATTGAATGTAAAGTTGAAACAGCTATATGTATCGTCCAAGCAACGTGTTGTTTACACAATTATGTTCGAATAAAAGATTGTCGCATACAAGACACTTTTACTACGGCAACAATGGTGGCTACAACACAGCAAGAAACAACATCACAACTGGATGCATTGGCACCTTTAAGACGTACTAATCAAAGATCATCAAATTTAGCTTTTCACGTGAGAGAAAAGTTTGTATCATACTTTAATAACAATCAATAAAAGTTTCAACTTACTTGTCATGTTCATTTCTTGAGCTATCTTCACCCATAGTCGCATCTTGTAAACCGTATTTCTATAATATTTATCCTTTAAATCATATAAACATTTATATTTCCTCACCAACTCAATCAATTTTTCATTCGTTTCCATGATAAAGTTGTAAATCGTCGTGATGCGTCATCAAAGTCGGCACCCTCGTCGCTGGTCGTTCTCGCTGGGCCTCCCCCGGGTCACTGGGGGTCTCACTCGGCGGGGACTGACCGCCGTAGGTGTCGTGAAGAGGGTGCTGAGTTAACAGCGTCGCGATGCGCCTACAGATACTTAAACAACAGTTACACCACAGGCGTGCGTTGCTATTTTATTATGGCAGGCGCACGCCAAAACCCCATGCCGACTTTAACGTTTTTCTTTGACTTCAGGTTAAAGAAACGTGAATTTGATTCACATGAACATATTGGTGGCCCTGAAAAGGGCCTTTTGTTGTTTCACAGCCATCTTGAGGCAACCCAATGACCGGTTTGTTGTAACGGGCCGAGGAGCGCCACCGCGGTCAGGGGGTTTCGCCCCGACACCGCTTGCCGCGCCCCCTAGAGGGTCGCAGCGACATCTACCATGGGCGGTCAGTCGTTGTCGGACTGTCGGCCTGTGCGGTAAGGTGTCCCGTCCATGTATGGGAATTATTTTTTTTTTGAGCTACGTCTACCCAAGAGCTATCAAAAGTTGCGTTTTGACACGTAGATTACGATTATCATTTAGTTTTATTAGATATCTGCCAACTTGAGGCCTCTACCGGTCCTTGAAGTTATTCAAATGTGTCATTTTTAGGGGTTCCTAACATTAACAATAAATAATACAAAAATAACGCTTGTTTTTTATTAAATTTAAGGGTACACAATGAGTCACATCAAGGTTTGAAATTGCCGAAAATGAAAGAAATTAACAAGTACTTTAAAAACGGAACTGGTTTTTGTGCCCAAAACTAGGCATTTCTGCGCGGGATTTTAATCTGTTCCTAATAAACCCATCCCGGGCTTTGGCGTCCGTGGCGCTTTAAGAAGCCTCCGTCACTAATTTAACACACCGTTCCACTGACTGTGTGTGACAAGGAAAGTCAACAATATCGAAGCTTTGCTCTTTTGCCTTAAGGTGGCACTAGTCGCGGGCTCGAACTCAGTGGTAGGTATGGCCAAAAGCACGCTGTCTCACCTCGCATCATGCCCGACAGAGATAGTACCAGTGATGAGCAGTTAGACGCTAGCCTTCATGCACGTCTAGTTCGCACGCACACAAACATCGTTCCGAACCGTTCCGAACTAAATCGAAGTTACACGATGCACACATAACGCCACCGCGCGCCGCTGCGCATAGTCGCTCGACGCTCGCCGAGAAATCAGCAACTACCTACCCTTAGAATAATAACGCATAGAAACCTAGTACGAGTGCAAAAAGTGAGGCAACTAAAACTTAGCCTAATCCGTCAAACTTAGCCATCAGGCCGTCAGTACTCAATGTCACGTTCCATCGAACACAGCTCGCGAGTAATTAATTGAAAATGACAGTTTGTTGCGTGAAAGGATGTTATAGCACATCAGGAAAACAAAAAAATGTGATAAAATAACATTTCACAAATAAGTACTCACATTCTATGCACTATTTTTACGTAAATCGATAAATAAAACAAAATTCTAATAACCTAACTTGTCATAACACAGTGTTGCTATTTGTGAGGAAAAAATACCCACATTGCTTTCATTCATGTTTTTCATTTTTGTAATTTTAAAATACAATACTTACTGTTAATTCATATCAAACCCGATGTTTTAACATTGTTTATAATAATTATAACCCATCAAGCATTCTAAACGCATTGAACAATATCTCATTCTTTATGCGATTTATTTCCTTTTATTTTGAAATAAATTGAATTATACCTTCCGAAAAAATATGTCATATTACATGAAAAATCATGTTTACCTTTTCCAGTTCCCAACAACATAAAATACTTGCCTTGATAGCAAAATAGTAATGCGTGTTCCCATATTTTGTGGGTAACGGCTTAGTAATGGTATCACTGAAAGCTATATCTGTGTGCGTTAGAGGAACGTAGACACATTCGGCTCACGCACACAAAGAAAATGAAGTGGACACACGATTTTGCTCGGGTTTTGTTCTAGACGCGGCTTCTATGCGTTATTATTCTAAGTACCTACCTAAAAACTCTTACTAAAAATAGTAGGCCCTGTGTTATCGTTTTATACCTCTACGGCCCTATAGGTACCTAATATGGATTGCTTATTCTATTTTTATTATGTTCAGTTTTTCCTTGGTGGTAATGCAGCCGCCACGCCGCCACCGACAGATGCTTACTTGAATAGTCATCGCAGTTTATGTCCGTACTTAGAATAATAACGCATAGAAACCTAGTACGAGTGCAAAAAGTGAGGCAACTAAAACTTAGCCTAATCCGTCAAACTTAGCCACCAGGCCGTCAGTACTCAATGTCACGTTCCGTCGAACACAGCTCGCGAGTAAATAATTGAAAATTACAGTTTGTTGCGTGAAAGGATGTTATAGCACATCAGGAAAACAAAAAAACGTGATAAAATAACAATTCACAAATAAGTACTCACATTCTATGCACTATTTTTACGTAAATCGATAAATAAAACAAAATTCTAATAACCTAACTTGTCATAACACAGTGTTGCTATTTGTGAGGAAAAAATACCCACATTGCTTTCATTCATGTTTTTCATTTTTGTAATTTTAAAATACAATACTTACTGTTAATTCATATCAAACCCGATGTTTTAACATTGTTTATAATTATAACCCATCAAGCATTCTAAACGCATTGAACAATATCTCATTCTTTATGCGATTTATTTCCTTTTATTTTGAAATAAATTGAATTATACCTTTCGAAAAAATATGTCATATTACATGAAAAATCATGTTTACCTTTTCCAGTTCCCAACAACATAAAATACTTGCCTTGATAGCAAAATAGTAATGCGTCTTCCCATATTTTGTGGGTAACGGCTTAGTAATGGTATCACTGAAAGCTATATCTGTGTGCGTTAGAGGAACGTAGACACATTCGGCTCACGCACACAAAGAAAATGAAGTGGACACACGATTTTGCTCGGGTTTTGTTCTAGACGCGGCTTCTATGCGTTATTATTCTAAGTGTCCGTAGTACTAGATACATCTACACTAATATTATAAAGAGGAAAACTTTGTTTGTTTGTTTGATTGTAATGAATAGGCTCAAAAACTACTTGGCCGATTTTAAAAATTCTTTCACCATTCGAAAGCTACATTATCCATGAGTAACATAGGCTATATTTTATTTTGCAAAAAAATAGGGTTCCGTAAGATATTTGGGTTTTTCGGACACAAGGTGTAAAAATCAACCAGAAAAGTTACTTATTTTGCGTACGCTGCATAAACTATAAAAGATACAACCATAAATTGTTCTAATTAATTGTAGATCTTATAAATATCTACAAAAAAGTCCGCGACACACTATACCTATCTATGTCGAGTGAGGCGCAACAACCATTTTTTTTATTTAAAAATCTAGATTTTTTTTGGACTACATTTAAACGCGTTTATTTTACTCATGCTATTAATCCTTATCAAATTAAAATAATTCATCAAAAAATATTTCATCACTAAGTACAGTTTATGTAGATCATATTTGGTCTGTGAATGATTAAAATCGGACGTTTGGTTTTGAAGTTATGGCGAAATGAAAATATTACGATTTCTGCTGCACGGCCCGTTGCGGCGGTCACCAAGGCGGTGGTGCGTACCCGCGCGGCTCATACGCGAGGTAGGTTGGTAACAGTTTTTCTCACGGTTTTTCTGTAGTGTATTTATTATCAGCATTGCACCCGTGCGAAGCCGGGGCGGGTCGCTAGTACCTAATAATGAAATTAGTTCTACCTAAGTACCATCCTATAAATTGTTATCAAAATTACTTACTTACCTACCTGTCTTCTTAATTTTTAGGGTTCCGTAGCCAAATGGCAAAAAACGGAACCCTTACAGATTCGTCATGTCTGTCTGTCTGTCTGTCCGTCCGTATGTCACAGCCACTTTATTCCGAAACTATAAGAACTATGCTGTCGAAAACTCTAAACTTGGTAAGTAGATGTATTCTGTGAACTTACTACCTACCTAAACCTGTAGGCCGGTATAGTATGGATAGGGGTTCTAAAATGATATCGAGGTTTCTAATATATTTTTTTTCTAAACTGAATAGTTTGTGCGAGAGACACTTCCAAAGTGGTAAAATATGTGGGTGTCCCCTGTAACTTCTAAAATAAGAGAATGATAACACTAAAAAAATATATGATGTAATTACCATGTAAACTACCAGCGAAAATTGGTTCGAACGAGATCTAGTAAGGAGTTTTTTTTAATAGGTACGTCATAAATCTTAATCCACAACTTTTGCTTATATTATAATATTTGTACGGAACCCTCTTGGTTGACACAGACGTGTTTAGATTTGCATTCATTATTAGATTGCTTTAAATTATCAGACAAGTGACACTTATAGATTGTTTACTTAGCTCCTAAATACCTACCTAACGTTAAAATTTTAGTGTCTACGACGCCAACGGTTTGGTTTTATGGCATCTTTGCTTGTAGGTAAGTACCTACCTACGTTAATATAACAGTAGGTACCTATTAGGCAGAGAGCTATGTAAACTATGATGTTGCAGAATTTGTTCGAAAGAGTTACCGCGGCCCTGGTAAGTACGGTACGCAGAGGGCATTAGGAGGAACACGGATGGGTTTTAGTCAAGAAGAGTCTGACACTCCCTTCTGCTTCGCCCAAAGCGGGAGCAGTTATTTGGTTTCCCATCCATAAAAAAGTCTTGTCCGCCGCAAAAGTACCTACGAACACAAAATTAGGTTTGTCAATTGCAAGAAACTATTTTGAAAGCAAATAGAATGAACCCAGTAACAAACATTACATTGACCCTGGCTTGAACTTTGGATTTCGCTACCTGCTACCTAGGTACTCAACTAAACGAGCAACACGTTGCCGCTGGCGGCCGGCAAGGGCAACCTTTGTCGTTGGCTGTCGACGGCGCTTCAACGACCACCAACGACGCGTGCAGTTGTCCCTGTCGTAGACGCGTGCGGCGGCGGTGGCACGGCGGCGTCATGTCGCTCGATTGTAAGAACGCTTAGCCACCGTACGCACGGACGTAAAAATATTCCGTTCAGCCGAGCGTTGAGAACCCAGCACTCAGCAGAGTTAATCACAACGCGTCAAAAAAAGACACCGTTTCAACTTATAATTATATTTATTTATTTATTATATACTTTATTGTACACCTCATAACAAGTACAGGAAAAACGTTTATAAAAACAAGTGTACAATGTTATCATTGGTTTCAACATCGAGAGTTGAAAATTCATTGCGCGATAGCATCCCGCCGCGATGATTTTACACTGCAGCCGGCAGCGGGCGCAGGCAGCGACGCGGTGTTGAAGACTCGGTCACGACGCCAAATTATGACTTTTCTACCCAATGTTTATAATATGTGGTTTTTTAAACTTTTTCAATGATTCAAAACAATGTCACGTACTTATGCAGCGTCCACTCAAAGCAACAATAACAATTTCAAACGCAAATACGGAGTCCAAACTTCAGTTCGAAGTCAAACAGATATAAAATATAATGTTGAAATCCAAAAATCAAGCCAATGAGTCAATATAAATTAGAGCGCAAGTATAGTCTACCTACGTATGTAACGTATGAACGACATAGGCCACAGGCCACAGCACACCGCAGCAGACACAGTCGTAACTTGAATACGCACGTGTGCGTGAGCATTGTCCCCCCGCACCGCACCGGGGGGAACATTATTCAGTGAGAAGCACGATAATTCATAGTAAAACGCGCGCGTAAAAAAATATGAGAAGGCCTTTCGTAAATCGAGTTTTATGAAAAACCTACTGCATAAATCGATTAAAAATAAAAGTTATTGAATTCTTCGATAATTGAGCTTTGTCGGTACCGACTTAGTTTTAAAGATTTTACATTGTGTTCATTACTTATTTACGCCCAAAGATGCGTTAAAATTGGCAAGAAAAACGAAACTTTGGTGGCTCATAACTTTTTAATGGCGTTTTATTTTACCATTCTGTTTCCATACAGACAAAACTAATAATATGACAAAACGATATTATGTTTAACTTTTGATGTACTCTGTCAAACAGCGGAGTAATACCCTCCCGAAGTTTCTATGGCAAAAATATCAACTAGAGCCACCTTAATTCTTAGCTCATCGTTAGAGACGTGTCGCAGAATCGGTGGATCTGATATCTCACACTCTTGCCAAAATACCACATCAATATAATCTTGTGCGAAGAAGTTAAGCTTTGGTGCTTTAAATACCCCTAGAGAGCTGCTCTTTTCTGCTTCTCTAGCTCTTAATATTTTTTGAGATGCAAGCTCTCGAATATAGTCTCTATCATCGAATAACATGGCAATTAGCAAGTTTTCGGGGTGCGCAAAAAAAGCGTTTCTCTCGATTACTGCATCTATAATAGATCTCTCTTTTTCAGGCAAAAATCGAGAGTACCTTATCATTTCAAAAATATGCTTGGGGCCATCTTTAAATTATGGATTTTTCTTTATGAGGAACCACACAGGACCGTAGACTTTCACCACATAGTTCACAACACAGAACACAATTATCCTAGCGATCACAAGCAATTGCAAATTATTTGACCGCGAATTTTCTTGCCTTTGATATTTCTTAGAAGTCTTGCCGTTTCTTTTGTGTCTATAACACAAATTGCCATTTTTCTATCACTTCTTTGGTCCAGTAAAAAATATCTTTCATTAATAGGAACTTTCTTAGGTTTTATGCAGGAACAAACGTCAAAAGAAGTGCACTTACAAGCAGCAATGTCGAAGAGCTTGTTCGACGATTCTAAAAAGCACTTCACTTTGCTTTCGTATCTATCATTTCTTTTATTTTTGGGATATCTTATTAATGATAGGTATTTCTCGAAATATGATTTCAGCAATTGCGTCACTCGTTCTTTGGATACAACAGGAATCGATGCTTTGGTCCAAATGATATGAAGTTTTCCAGAAACGATTGAAAGCACTTCTGTGTTAGAAGGATCTTTCTAATTTTGCTGCTGTTTCTGTTCATCTTTAGTGTTTAAAATAAATTTGATGACGTCACTTATATTTGGTAACTGGCGATCGTCAAGTTCTTTATATGGTCCTAATATAGCACACGTAGTCTCACTTCGTCTTGAACCCATTATTGTTTGTAACTAAAACACGTATTTTATCACAAGGAAGTGCGGAACGACACCTTACAGCAATAAAACCGTAATAGAAATGAGACGAACTGTCTCGCCGCAGATGTAGAAAATTAGAGAAAAACAAGTCAAAACTAAAAAAAAATCGCGAGTTTGAACCAAACCTATTCCTAACTGGAAACAACCTGTCGTTGCCTACAAATCGTAACTTAGGGTTCCACTATCATTACAATTACAAAATATAATGGTATTTTTGTGAAAAAAATAGAATAGATGATATGCATTGAAGTGCTATTTCAGTGAATTTTTGAAAAATAAAAATCACTGAAATAAAAGCCGGTAGAGCCCTCGAGATATTTTTTTAATTATTTTTACGGTAATCTACAACTTATGACGCAACTTTTGAAAGGTATTGTGTGGCGAAAACAGAAAAATAAATTTTTCGGGACACCCTACTGTGCGGTGGTGCGTTGGCGAGTCAACTGACAATATTATAAATAAGTATTTTCTACTTTGGCGACGAGGATTAAACTGCGAGTTAAAGTAATTCCTAGAAAAAAAAGGGACAGAATAGGAACGCAGTGCTATTTTCTTTAATAGATAGAAGCATCTCGGCTACATGTTTTTACACTTTTGTCGTAAGTAAGTGTTAATACCAAAGTTTCTCGAAAGGCACGCTGGTCCCGGCTGTCAATTGTGGATCTTTGGCGGTCGTTGCGGATGCTTGCAGGCTTGCCATGAAGTGCCGTGTTGCCTAAACGATGGGTTGTGGTGGAACAATGGTTTTTTCCGAATAACTTTTAAAAAAATATTTACTACTAGCTTCTTCCCGCGACTTCGTCTGCGTAGACTTTAGAACTGGTGCGCAACGTAATTGCCTCATATTGTCATTCTTGTAATTGCATCTTCATGTTTCTGGTATCCAGATAGTGAGTCCCAAAATTACTTCGACATGTTTTTGGTCCCCTGGAAGGTACTTGTGAATTTTTAGTGCTCATGATTCTGATCGAAAAATATATCAATTGTCTGGTATTCTGGTATCTACTTGTAAATCTGTAGCGCTCATAATTCTAGCCTTGGCAATACTTTGACATGTTTTTGGTCTCCCGCCGGCACTTTTAAATCCTAACCTCTCACAATTCTAGGCCCGAAAATATTGCGACATGTTTCTGGTCTCCTGGTATCTTTTAAATCCTAATTGTTCACCATTACAGAGTCAGAAATACTTCGATATGTTTCTGGCTACCTGGTGCCTTTGAATCCAAACCGCTTGCAATTAAAGCCCCGGAAATACTTTGATGTGTGTGGTCTCCTGGTACTTGTGAAACTTTGGCACTCACAATACCAGCCCCAAAACTATTTGGATATGTTTCTTCTCTCTTGGTACGTGTGAGTCTTATAGTGTTCACAATTCCAGGACAGTAAAAACTTCGACATGTTTCTGTAATCCTGGTAAAAAATATCTTGCTCAAAAATACTTAAACATGTGTGTGTCTGGTCTCCTGGTACTTATGCATCTTTAGCGCTCATATTTCTAGCCTCAGAAATACTCCAACATGTTATTGTTACTTTTGAATCGCTTGCAATGAAAGCCATCTATTTTCCAGTAAAAAAACTACCCTAAATATTTTGACATGTTTCTGCTCTCCTGTTACTTGTGAATCTTTAGCGCTCATATTTCCAGCTTCGAAAGTACTTGGACTGGTTTTTTAATAATATTAGTAGGATTGTGGTGCGAAAAATCTCATCTCATCTCATCTCATCTTATCTCGTCTCGTCTCGTCTCGTCTCGTCTCGTCTCGTCTCATCTCGTCTTATCCCAATTTCAAGAAAAACTGGACTACTCTTAAAGTCCTACTATCCTACTAATTACTTATTAGTACTTGTAAATCTTTAGCGCTCACAATTCCGGCACCGAAAATATCTCGAAATGTTTCTGCGTTCCTGGTACTTGTGAATCTATAGTATTTACAATTTCCAGCCCTGAAAAAACTTCGTTCGTCATGTTTCTGGTACTTGTGAATGTATAGCGTTCATAATTCCAGCAACATAAAAACTTTCAGATATTTATTTTCTCTCCTGGTATTTTAATCTATCTGTAGCGCTCGTCATTTTCTGGCGAAATACCTCGACATGTTTCTGATCTCCTGGTACTTGTGAATGTATAGCGTTGCTTCGACATATTTCTGATCTCCTGGTACTTGTGAATCTAAAGCGCTCATATCAAGCCCCAAAAAAACTTCCGAAATGTTACTGCTCTCCTGGTACTTGTGAATCTGTAGCGCTCGTAATTCCGGCCCCGGAATACCGCGATATGTTTCTGCTCTCCTGGTGAATCTGTAGCGCTCGGAATTCCAGTCTCGAAAATACTTCGAAAAGTTTCTGCTCTGCTAATAAAAAAAACTTGCCCAAAAATAATTTGACATGTTGCTGGTCTCCTGGTACTTGTGTATCTTTTAGTACTCGTAATACAATTTTAGCTCGGTAAAAAAATTCGACATGTTTCTGTTCTCCTAGTACTTTTGAATCTGAAGTACTAAGGTAGCAGAAACTTTGTACTTCCACTTCTTCCTCTGTCTCCATTAAGTCATGTATGTTACCGGGATAAAAAGTAGCCTATGTGTTATTTCAGGATGTGACCTACATATGTGCCAAATTTCATCTAAATTCCTTCAGCCGTTTTTGCGTGATTGACGGACAAACATCCAAACATACAAACATGAACGCGTGCAATGAAAGCCAAACTTCCAGCAAAAAAAAACCCTGACCAAAAATACTTTGACATATGTCTACTCTCCTGGTACTCGAGAATCTTTGGCGCTCACAAATTCAGAACCGAAAATACTTCGACATGTTTATGCTCTCCTGGTACTTGTGAATCTGAAGTACTAAGGCCGCAGAAACGTCCGATTTCCACTTCCTCCTCCGCCGCCATTAAGCTATGCCTTTTATCGGGATAAAAAGTAGCCTATGTGTTATTCCAGGATGTGAACTATATGTGTGCCAAATTTCATTCAAATCCCATCAGCCATTTTTGCGTGATTGACGAACAAACATACAAACATACAAACATACAAACTTTCACATCCTACTAATATTATAAACTAGCTGACCCGCGCAACTTCGTCTGCGTCACATTTTCCATTAGTTCTGCGCTCCTTTTTGACTTAGCTTAATAATATATAGCCTATAGCCTTCCTCGGTAAATGGGCTATCTAAAACTGTAAGAATTTTTCAAATCGGACCAGTAAGTTCCTGAGATTAGCGTGCTCAACCAACCAACCAAACAAACTCTTCTGCTTTATAATAATTACTAGCTACTTCCCGCGACTTCGTCTGCGTAGACTTTAGAACTGCCCCTCATTGTCTCATCCTTGGAACTGCATTTTCATGACTCAGGTATCCAGATATTGTGAGACCTTGCGGTGCGGCTGAAAGTAAGATTTCAGCCCCGACACAACTTCGACATGTTTGTGATCTCCTGGTAGGTACTTGTGAATCTTAAGCGCTCACGACTCCTGTCGAAAAAAATACTTTGGCATGTTTCTGGTCTTCTGGTTTCTACTTGTGAATCTGCACCGTTCATAATTCCAGCTCCGGCAATACTTTGACATATTAAATTAAAAAATCGACGTGTGTCTGCTCTCCTGGTCATTTTCGGGAATCTGTAGCGTTCAGAATTTCCAGCCCAGAAAACACTTCCAGATGTATGTTATTGCTCTCTTGGTACTTCTGAATCTATTCCAGCTCCGAAATGCCTCGACATGTTTTTGCTCTTCTGGTACTTGCGAATCTATAGCGCTCTTAATTTCCAGTCCTCAAAAACATCGGCATGTTCCTACTCTCCTGGTATTTGTGAATCTGTAGCGCTCGTAATTATGGCCCCGGAATATCTCGACATGATTCTGCTCTGTTGGTACTTGAGAATCTATAGCGTTCACAATTTCCAGCCCCGAAAATACTTCGACAGGTTTTTGCTCTCCTGTTACTTGTGAATCTTTAGAGGTCATTAATTTTAGTCCGAAAATAAGCTTCGACATGTTTCTGTTCTCTTGGTATTTTTTAAACTTCACCGCTCACAACTACGGTGCCGAAAATAAATCGACGTGTGTCTGCTCTCCTGGTTACTTGCGGGAATCTATAGCGTTCACAATTTCAAGCCCAGAAAATACTTCGACATGTTTCTGCTCTCCTAGTACTTGTGAAAATATAGCGTTCACAATTCCAACGTGGAAAATGCTTTGACATATTACTGATCTAAAGAACTTGTGAACCTAAAGAAAGCGCTTATAATTCAAACCCCAAAAAAACTTCCGAGATGTTTCTGCTCTCCTGGTACTTGTGAATCAATAGCGCCCATAATTCCAGCCCAGGAATACCTTGACATGTTCCTGTTTTCCTGGTATTTGTGAATCTGTAGCGCTCGTAATTATGGCCTCGGAATATCTCGACATGATTCTGCTCTCCTGGTACTTGAGAATCTATAGCGTTCACAATTTCCAGCCCGAAAAGAAGCTTCGACATGTTTCTGTTCTCTTGGTATTTTTTAAACTTCACCGCTCACAACTCCGGCGCCGAAAATAAATCGACGTGCGTCTGCTCTCCTGGTTGCTTGCTGATCTATAGCGTTCACAATTTCCAGCCCAGAAAATACTTCGACATGTTTCTGCTCTCCTAGTACTTGTGAAAATATAGAGTTCACAATTCCAACGCGGAAAATCCTTCGACATGATTCACAAGTACTTTAGTACTCCTGTCCGGAATAAACTTCGACATGTTTCTGTTCTCTTGGTACTTTTGCATCCTAACCACTCACCAGCAACTTGAAAACTTTCAGATATTTCTCTCCTGGTATTTTAATCTATCTGTAGCGCTCGTAATTTCCTGGCGAAATACCTCGACATGTTTCTGCTCTCCTGGTACTTGTGAATGTATATCGTTGCTTCGACATAATTCTGATCTCCTGGTACTTGTGAATCTAAAGCGCTCATATCAAGCCCCAAAAAGACTTCCGTAATGTTACTGCTCTCCTGGTACTTGTGAATCTGTAGCGCTCGTAATTCCGGCACCGGAATACCTCGATATGTTTCTGCTCTCCAGGTGAATCTGTAGCGCTCGGATTTCCAGTCCCGAAAACAAGTTTTCAAGTTGCTGGTGAGTGGTTAGGATGCAAAAGTACCAAGAGAACAGAAACATGTCGAAGTTTATTCCGGACAGGAGTAATTATGAGCGCTGATGAAGATTCACAAGAACCAGGAGACCAGAAATATGCCGAAGTATTTCCGGGGCTGGAATTGTGAGCGTTTAGGATTCAAAAATACCAGAAAATCAGAAACATGTCAAAGAATTTTCGGGGCTGGAATTACCAGCACACCAGAAACATATCGACAAAGCTATTATTGCAAGCGGTTAGGATTCAAGAGTACTAGGAGAGCAGAAATATATCGAAGTTTTTTCGGGGCTGGAATTGTGAGCCCTAAAAATTCACAAGTACCAGGAGATCAGAAACATGTCGAAGCATTTTCCAGGCTGTAATTGTGAGCGCTAAAGTTGTACAAGTACCAGGACATCAGAAACTTATCGACAAAGTACCAAAGCTTTAATTGCAAGCGGTTAGGATTCAAAAGTAGTAAATAGGAACATGTCGAAGTTCTTTGGTGTTGGAATTATGAGCGCTATTAATTTACAAGCACCAGGAGGCCAGGAACATACCGAAGTTTTTCAGGGCTGGAAATTGAGAACGCTATAGATTCACAAATACCAGGATAGCAGGAACATGTCCAAGTTCTTTGGGGCTGGAATTATGAGCGCTATTGATTCACAAGTACCAGGAGACCAGGAAAATGTCGAAGCATTCCGGGGCCGGAATAACGAGCGTACAGATTCAGAAGTGCCAGGAGAGCAGAAACATGTCGAGGTATTCCGTGGCTATAATTACGAGTGCTACAGATTCACAAATACCAGCAGAGCAGGAACATGTCGAAGTTCTGTGGTGTTGGAATTATGAGCGCTATTAATTTACAAGCACCAGGAGGCCAGGAACATGTCGAAGTTTTTCAGGGCTGGAAATTGAGAACGCTATAGATTCACAAGTACCAGGGGAGCAGAAACATGTTGAGGCATTCCGGGGTCGGAATAACGATCGTTACAGATTCAGAAATACCAGGAGAGCAGAAACATGTCGAGGTATTCCGTTGCCATAATTATGAGCGCTATTGATTCACAAGTACCAGGAGACCAGGAACAAATTTTTCCGGGCTGGAAATTGAGAACGCTATAGATTTACAAGTACCAAGAGAGCAGAAACATGTCCAGGCATTCCGGGGCCGGAATTACGAGCGCTATAGATTCACAAGTACCAGGAGACCAGAAACATGCCGAAGTTTTTTCAGGGCTGGAAACTTCACAAATATCCGGAGAGCAGAAACATGTCGAGGTATTTTCGGGGCCGGAATTATGAGCGCTAAAGAATCAAAATAATTAGGAGATCAGAAACATGTCATGTTCATGTTTTTTTGGGGCTTTAATTCGACCAAAAACATGTTGTTGTTTTTCCATGCAGGAGTTATGAGTGGCTTGGATCAATAAATAGCCCAGGAGAAAAAACATGTCGAAGTACTTTCGAGGCTGGAAATATGAGCGCTAAAAATTCACAAGTACCAGGAGAGCAGAAACATGTCGAAGTATATTCGGGGCTGAATTTGTGAGTGCCATAGATTCTCGAGTAAGCCAGGGAACAGAAACATGTCAAAATATTTAGGGTAGGTTTTTTTACTGGAAAGAAGATGGCTTTCATTGCAAGCGCTTCAAAAGTACCAGGAGACCAAAAACATGTAGCTTTTTCCGTGAAGGAATTATGAGTGGCATGGATCAATAATACCAGGAGAACAAAAACATGTCGGAGTATTTTCGAGGCTGCAAATATGAGCGCTTAAGATTCACAAGGGTCTACCAGGAGATCACAAACATGTCGAAGTAATTTCGGGGCTGAAATCTTACTTTCAGCGGCACCGCAAAGACTCACAATGTCTGGATACCTGAATCATGAAGATGCAATTCCAAGGATGAGACAATGAGGCAAAAAGTTGCGCGGCAGTTCTAAAGTCTACGCAGACGAAGTCGCGGGAGGAAGCTAGTTTATAATATTAGTAGGATGCCTATTACCTGATCATTACACTGACTTAATCATTAGCAGCAACGCTGATTTTACACGTGACCTAAGGCAACATGGTTGATAGTTATATTGATTAATTACTATGCAGCATTGCTGACCATTAAATTGATACCATACTAAGCAGCATTGCTGATAATTAAATTGATATGGTGTAACGCAGCATCGCTGATCATTAAATTGAATGTCATGCAATCTTTTCCTAAATCACATGGAGCTGAGGCCATGTCCGGGAAGAAGTGATACACCTAACGTCCTTTCTTCTCATCCGTCCATCACTTTTCCCGTCTGCGTACGATCGGCTCCGCCTGTGCTTCGGACGTGGCTTGGCGCTCCTCATCAAACCTGCCTGCTCGGATCACCTCCGGGTCTGCCGAGAGAACACCACCCAACACTGCCAGTACAGCCGTACTGGCAGACCTGTACTACGCCTTCGTCAGCAGTATCAGGCTTGGTATTTGGCATTGAAGCAGCACGTTGAGAACAACGTAACAGCTGACGGAGTAGATGTCTTTGGTGTAGCTATTACCAAACTATACACCTAAACAAATTAAGATCTGAGAACGTCATTTTTTTTTTGTTGATTTATAGTAGATTCTAGATGTAGGTAAATGCAATAATGTTGATCACACACAAAACCTGGGAAAATATGAAACAAAATAAAGTACAGGCTCGTAACCAGACATTCAGTGCAATAACACTTTTATTGTTATTGAACTAAGAAACCCTTGGACCTAACAGGATCATTTGACGCAAATATAAAAATAGTAAATACTTTTAGAAACTCTTGGGAAAGAAACTGCCGCGGTATACTTATAAAAATAATAAATCTCTTTATCTTCAGGCTATTGTGGCCCATAGATACGAGTATGTACCTTACAATATTTAGTAAAAAACTTCACTAAGCACTACGTCATTGTGCGCTCTGGTGGTACATGTCCGCGGGAGTGACGGTGACACCTGCGGCCAAAAGTCCTCCTCCATGACATGTTGGTACCCGCACCACAAACGCGTTGACGTTGACATTAGGGCGCGATTCCAGCAACTGCACTCTCGGCGTGTAGCTTGTCTTTTGGCGCACATACTCCACAATTCCCTCTGCCTCAGTGGTGTAGTGTGGCCGCGGGATATATACTGGAGTGTTTACGGCTTTGCGGTACGTATAGTTACTTTGGGTTCTGTAGGAGTCGTGCCGCAGCGGTTCCAGTTGGTTCGCTGGTGGGGTTCCCTCCTTTGTACCATCACGAAACCATCATCGTCGGTTCTCTTTGATATCTTTTAGACACAGGCTTCATGGGGGGAGCAAAGTGAGTGCTCGTGCAAACGTTAGTTACTTATGTGTACCTACCTTAGGTGTACCTAAAATAAATCGACCAAATTAAGACCGAGTTCTCGAAATTCATAATGCTTCTGAAGCATTAATAAGGATCGCCATATTTTTGGAAGAAAAAATAAAGGAACATTTGTAGAATGACTAAAGAAGTGCCGGAGTCTGTGTTTCCTGATGGTTGCATCCTTGGAGTCTTTGATCAGGAGTGATTATTGGGTTGTTTCTGAACAGGCGTGCTCCGTCTTCGACCGCGTCATCGCTTGCCCGCGGGTGGTATGATGGTCAATCGTTCGCCGATAAATAAAACAAAAATAATATTTAAAAAATAAGCGAGTAATTTAAGAGTTTCCCATTGGCATAATAATATAACTTAAATAATGAGATATTGGATGGCAAGATGGCCACACAAGCAAACTGACCGCATGCGACGTGTTTAGTGAAAAAATTGAACCTAGGCTTTTTATATAAACGTGTGGGTCACAGTTTTCCATACATAACAATAGTTACTAAATTCAGTTATTAAAGTCGATAGTAAACGATTTAAAATAGCAACTTGATATTAATGACAATGAGTTAGATCGAAATAAGATCAATTGATTCGAAGTATGCGGTGCAGTCATGACCGTAATGCTTGTAGATTGCCGTAGTAATTCGTGAAAGTAGCTCCTTTACATGAACGTTAGACACAAACATGTCAGGCCTAGTTTTTCTTTTCTTTGTAAGCTCTAATGTGCACAGCTTACCGTTTGGTGAGTTTTAAAATCTCTTTGTCGGGAAGATGGCCAAGGTCAATTATCACGTGATGTTGTGAAGTTATGAAGTAGATTAAGAGTTAGCATCAAATTAGTTTGGGGGACCAGGTTCTTGGTTCTGTGGGTTGGCGAGCGTACCAAGGTATCATAGCAGCATCCCAGAGTTATATAGACGAGGGAGTCTGTATCAGGGTGTCGTTGTCGTAGCTATTGGTGGTACATTATTTAATTTCCTTGTTCAAATCATTATGAGTTTAATGACTTTCAGTGGTGCTTGGACTTGGTAATCACGAATACTAGTGAATCACGAATCAAACCTAAAGAATTTATAACAGCCAGTTTTGAACTGTCAAACGGCTAATTGGCTGAACGACTAGTGAGTTAAGTTAAGAGTGTGTATTCCGTCCACTAGCGCCGCCAATCGTTTTTTATTAATTGTGGTAAATTTAAGACACGTAGATAAAAAACCGCTCTGTAGTGTACTGAAGAAATGTATCTATTATTTTTTGACAGCTATTTTTAAAACATAACTCATGGCTAAATAGCCAAAACGGCAATTATTGCTAAAAGTGGCCACTTTTAGCAAAAATATCGACTTTGGCAACTATTTATGTTCTAAAGTACAAAACATAACTCTCAAAAAATAATAAATACATTTCTTCAGAACACTACAGAGCGGTTTTTTATCTACGTGTCTTAAAGGACATCATCCACATTTCATACAGTTTTGGTCCAAAAGTAAAAGTGCCGGCCAAATAAAAAAAGTGTTTTATTCTGATAGAACTCGTCCGCTTTAGAATTTCTTTATATGACACCAAAGCTGTAGCATCACTATACTTGGTATTATTTGAGTTCTAAAAATCCGTCTTTCATACATTTCGAGTAAACTACTAACTGTAACAAATGAAGTTATCTTGCCAGAACATGATGTTATAAATATTTTTTTGAACACGATATACTTATTGTTGTATACACTGCATACCCAAAAATACCAGGAGTACCTAAAACCAATAGAAAAGTAATGTTGAAACTAGACGTGGGTTGGACGTGGTTGGAATTAAAACAATGGCCGGGCCTACAAAAGATAAGCAGGTAGATACAAGAAAAATAGCCTTTACCGTACCGCCAAACAATGCTGTGTTACCCCTCCCCCAACCCCCAACACTTACACCGCTCGTTTCGCCGCCCGCGCCTGTTTATTTCCTTAGTACCGAGAGCAACGTTGCCGTCAACTGCCGTGCGTGTACGTTTGTGTGATTTTTCAGCTGGCTCCCGCTCGCTTTACGTTCTTATGTTGTTTTTGTTATCACCTTTGTTAAGTTTTAATATTTTCTGTTACGTTTTGGACTTTGTTATTGACTGTTACGTGTCCGTGTGGGTAATAAACACGACTCATGGAAGACTGTATCTTGTGTCGTGAACCGACAGAGAATCGGCGAAGATATGAATGGACTTCCCGAGAAAGGGATCATCTTGATATCGCCCAAATAGTGATTGAAGAATTGATAGACAGACAGGTAAGATCACAGTCATTTTAAATACGATTATATGTAATATTTTTGGATTAAGCATTTGAAAATACGTTCATTTGATAATGAAAACGATTTTTTTCTTTTCAGTTGGAACGTACTGAGTTCATTTGCCGACCATGTTGGCAAAGAACAGAAAGAAGGTACCGGCGACGTATTCGAGATGTTGAAGAGCAAGTTGGCCAAGAAGATAATCCACCCGTCAAATCCAATGTCAGAGCAAGACAATATTAAACGTATATTGTAGTGGACAAAACGTTATCGGGAAGACAAGCCATCGCTCACTACTACTGTACGTGCGTCATAGGAAAAAGAACTATTGGGTGCTGTTCTCATATAATGTGTATTATATGGTATATGAGCTATGCTCGACATTTACAAAATATAGCTCCACCAGCTTTGGGATTAGAGAATATCATTGTTATGCCAGATGATTTTGATACAATTGTTTAATAATAATATCGATTATGTTATATTAAAATATGTTTATTGAAATAATTCAAAGCTATTATTGTAATACATTACATTAAACATATAAAAATCTATTCTTATTTTATTACAACCCCCCAAACAAACTACGGACTAAGGTCCATAACAAAATGAAATGTTCTGTTATGGACCCTAGTCCGTAGTTTGTTCGGGGGGTCCATTTAATTCATTTAAGCGAAAATATTATGGTACCTCATTGTTTTCGTTAATTCATTTGATTGAAAAATTTATGAAAAATAAGGTTTTTTTAACATGAATACCACCAAGTATATTGGCGCTACAGCTTTGGTGTAATATAAAAAAATGCTAAGGCGAACGAGTTCTTTCAGAATAAAGCACTTTTTTTTATTGGCATGAGACTTTGACATTTGGACCAAAATGGATGATGTCCTTTACCACAATTAATAAAAAAAATTATTGGCGGCGCTAGTGGACGGAATACGCCCTCTTAAAGTTTTAAATAACTCTGAGTAAAAAAGCGTCGGTAGAAGATTTTTAATGATAAAGAAACCAAGGCATTAAATCCTATCATACATCTACTTCATAAATGAGATTGATTAATTATGATATTAACACACGTCATATACACACAGACACAAGTGACATAACACACAAACATAAGTGATCAAAATAGAAAAATCAACACAGATAAAGATATAAACGAATCAGAAAATGAAATAGAAGAAGAAGAGGAAGGGTAAAAGGAAACACTGAATTAAACCATAAAATGATTTTTAAATATTATTCTGCTGTGATTTTGTTATGCCAGACATGTCAATTAATTATTAATCAAAATGATAAAATATCCTAAATGTTTTACTAAAAAAAATCTTGTTACATACAACTAGTTAAAACAAGAAAGGGAATGTTGTGTATGTAGATATCAATATATCAAATTACAAACTGATAACAGTATTGTGACGTTGCCTCGGGCGCACACGTCGCTCGGTTATAAATACCGGTCCGAGTGGTGGGGCGCTCAGTCGACAGACAGACATGACAGCTTGCCTCACTCATTGTTGCAAGATAAAAGTACAAAGAAACTACTACTTTAAGAAAGTAGAATATTTATGAGGTTTAAGAATTTATTTTGTATGTTATTTTATACCGATGGTGGTAATTGAATTATTTAAAACAATTTTCATTATTTCAATAAATACATAGATTACGCGTATTTTGTAGTTGCTTAAAATTTTTGGAAGTTTAGTTATTTAATTAATGGTAACATTTGACATTCACTTGTGAAGTTAATGATACAAAATAAAAAAGTCGCTTGTTCAGTGAAGCTGTAGTGAGCAGTGAAGCTATTTTCGTTTTAGTCGGTTAAAGTCAGCAACCGTCACGCCAAAATTAAAAAGCCTATAAATGAAGGAGCTGTTAGTAGATATCAGAACTCCTGGTAATGGCCCATTTAGTGTGAAAAATATACCCACGGCGTACAGAAATAAAATATGGGGGGAATCAAAGACAAATGATTATACTTTTCAATGGTAAGTGGCGCATTACTGTGGCTCATGGGGATCATGAAAGAATAATAATAAAAAAATGTAATCTACCTAGTATGAAAACTTAACTTATAACTTGTGGTTTTAGGGAGGAGAAAATAAAATACATTTTTTAAATATTTATTCAGCTCCATCAATGTCTAAAATTACATTGTCCAAGAAAGCCGCAGGTGTATCAATATTTTCTTGATGTCTGGCCCAGGATAAAAAGCATACTATGCTCACAATATGGGCACAACTTCCTGTAGTGCGGCGGCCGTGAATGCATGAGCAGTAGTATCCCTCGATACTCTCTCGACCATGTCATGTTGGATTCACCAAAACATAAGTATAATATTGTTTACTCCTGCCATGTTGAGACTGTATTCTCCCTCTAATTAATATATTGTTGTCAACCAACGTGCGGTGTCTGTATACTTCTAATGTGTTCAGACCATTTGGTCGCATGTGCTCGTGGCAAGCCCGCCACACATTCCCAACCACTGCAACTCCTGAAAGCCAGAATTAACAGTGGCGACCACCAGAAAAACGCCGAGTTAATGAAACCCGACGATTCCCGGAGAAACGATTCAACTGTCTTAGATCCCGCAACGAAATTAATCAGAAGAGTACAGCGGAGGAGTAGGAAAAACAAATATAATTACCACATGTGCTCGTGGCAGTAAGGTCTGGCTAATCTCAAGTTCAAGTGATAACTCCCCAATGTAAACAGAGTTAATTCTTCATATGTAAGTTGAGGAAAATCACCGAAAGATTGATCATTACCATCAATAGGCACGAAGGCTACTCTTTGCCTATTCATATTATTTTCTTGTATATATTGTGCCAATTCATTCTCTCTATTTATATTCTCATTTATAATATTTATAAATTGCTCTACGTACACGCTATCTTCGTAAGGACGTCGGGTTGCATTAATTAGTGCAGCAGTAATCCTAAAGTCCGTCATCATATTAGGCGACGAAAGATTAAAATACGTATGCCGAAATATTTTAAAATCTTTTTTAAATCGGCCATTTATGGTCTCTACATGGCCATCGGACCATAGTTATCAATCTCGATTTGTTGGCTTTGGCCGTTGATAATTGTTCTCCTCAGGGTCTGCTAGGTGGCGGCATGTGTGGATTATAACCACAACCTTCGATTGTTGAAATAGAATCCCGAAATCCGCGGTCCAGTATAAATACATCATTAGACCTTAGAAACCAATGCCAATCTGAGTTTTCTTGCATGATACTGCGCATTATTGTAGCATCTGAGGTTGTTGCTGCATATGGGCCTATGACATCAACTATAACGGGTGTAAGGGACAGCCCTCCTCAAACTGATAGGGTGATTTCAGTATATCGTACCAAGTTGACCGGTACATGAAATTATTTCAGGAACTTTATGGGAATCCAATAAAACTGATTTGTTTAATTACCTCACTCGCAATGTATCGCTACCTCTGCAAAACGCACGCAGCGAACGGCAGCGCAGCGAGCTTTCGAAAGGATAGCTGCGCCCGCGCTACGTTTTAACAGCTGATTTCATGCGTCGTTCATGAGATTTTTTTTTATTTTTTCATTTTATCTGTGTTATTTACATTAATGGAGTTCTGCATACAGATAATGTAACTTTACATTGAAATAAAGCAAAAAAAATGAAAAATCGAAAAAAAAAAAAAACCTGAGGAAATTTCCACTGGAATATGATTCAAAGTAAGGAGCTGATTGCACCCTGTTAATTTGTGGAAGGCTGTCCCTTACACCCTGTATAGCCATCTGTGCACACTATCAAAAATGGTTTGACTAAATTCCGGAATTTATGTAGACTATATGTTATTCTCTGAAATAAAAAGTTAGCGCTCTTTTGCATGTGAAGAAATGTGCCGTCAAATACAAGATTCCTGCGTCATGGTTGCCTCCAAAAATATGAGCTGGAATGGTAAGGTTTCTGGAAACAAACTCTTCTCGAGTTATGTGATCTATGCCAAAAAAATGTGGAACAAAATCATCAGTTAAACATGTTCTAGCTATATGAAGTTTTCTCTCTAACGTACTTTTCGATATTTTGAATTTTGTAGTCAATCCTCTGTCCGGTTCACCAGTTCTTATTTTAGTCAAGTATATGCCTAAAGCGGTTGCAGGCTTATCCGTTCTGGTACGTAGAGATGGAGTTAGACTTAAAATCATGTTGAACTGAACTTTCGTAACTCCAGTCCCAATTTCCAATCCCAATTTTTATTGGTCTGCAGCAAGATTTCTCCAACGAATTATTTTTTTCTCTTTACATATAATGAAAAGTGGGTTATGTCTGCATTATTTACCACCATTTTTGTTTTTGTACAAAAACATTTTTGAACCGGGTCGGATTATTATTTTTCCCTACTTGCATGGTTTAGATCTTGCAAGTAAATGTAAATGTTCTAAAGGGGCCCTGAGACGATCAAACTGTTGGGAATCGCACCCAACACACACGCAGGCGGCTCGCGCAGGCGACGTGAGCAACCTACGCGTCATCATCGCGATCGGCGAGCAGCGAACCGGCTGGCCGGCGCGCATTCGCTTCCACGACGACCACCGCGACGGACGACACTCTTAAACGCTACATTAATATTTCCATGTTTGTCCGGGACAATTACATTGTTGTAAAATAGAACGGCAATATACCAAGCCTATTTAGTACTTACAGTCCACTTTTATTTCATCCCCTACGAGCAGTTCGAACAAAACGGTTTGATTCAAACCTTACGTGTTTGATGAAACCGTTTGATGTCGGTTTGAACGGTTGTCAAACGGCATAGCGCAGTTTGGTTCGGTACGCCGCCATAATTAGACTTGTGTGTGATGCAGACAGGATGCTCTCGAACAAGGATCGCGATTTTCTTACGTTTATAACGTTAATGTCCTACGTCAGAAGAGAAAAAAAATAAAAAGACTTTGGTCCAAAGAATGGTACAAACTAAAATATCGTTTTACCCACGAACATCTACAGAAAATGCTAGAAACTACCGCTCCAGATGATTATAAGAATTTTCTTAGAATGTATGATGTTTCCTACAACAACTTATTGCTTAAAGTAGACCCATTAATACGAAAACAGGATACTAATATGAGGCAAGCTATTCCAGTGAATCAAAGATTGTCCATAACCTTGAGATATTTAGCAAGTTGAATGGACTTAGAAGATTTAAAATTTACATGCGCTATCCACCCCCGAACATTAGAAATAATAATTATGGAAACATGTGAAGCTATCATAGAAGTATTAAAAGAAATAAAAAAAGAAAAGTTTTACATTTAATGAACTTAGGAGCAAGTTTTGCCGAAAAATAAGTAGGAAAATACAAAAAAAAATATCAAACAATATAAGTTGTTTACAACAAAATGACACAAAATAATTAAAAGGTGTCACAAATTATTATTTGGCTCAACATGTTTGACGATGGCTGGTGTATAAATTATAAAACTATATAATTTTATAATTTATACACCAGCCAAACCGCATAGCCCAAAAACTAATAACATGTATTATATGTTATTAGCTTTTCGATCGGGTTTTATGAGTCACATGATAATTATGAGCTGCCACTTTCATCCCAAAACGTGGATTTTACAGATATCAACTGGTCTTTACACCAATTGTTCAAAAAGAACAAAAATATTTTTTTACCATGTATTTAATTAATAAAAGTCGATGATGGTTACATGAGATGAAATTGTAGGTAGTTTATATTAATTGATAATACTAGTTCTAAATATGCATTTACATTTTTAATTTGACATTTTGTCTTAAGAACCTCTGTAACAATATTTTCAGAACTAGCTGACCCGTGCAACGTCGTCTGCGTAACATTTTTCATTACTGCTCCGCTCCTATTGGTCTTAGCGTGATGATAGGCCTATAGCCTTCCTCACTGAAATAATTTTTCAAATCGGACCAGTATTTCCGGAGATTAGCGCGTTCAACCAAACAAACAAACAAACAAACTCTTCTGCTTTATAATATTAGTATAGATTAAAAAAAAATGGAAACGCTTCACGACTTGGGTAAGCAAGCCAAGTTTTTGTGCTATCATACTCTTTTATCTTAATATATTTGTGATAGTCTTGCATTTCTTCTGACTCGAAATCATTTCTGCAGGTTTGACAATCCTTATAAATATATATTTTTAAAGATAGATGAGCCACCCGTTACAGTATGCTAACTGCTGCACATTTTTCTGTGTTTTCGGGATTGGATATTAAATTTTCTACATCTGCGTCCCTTATGCACAAGTGCTCCTCAGCTATTTCAAAATTAACAGTGCTCGTTTGTGGTTGGGGCTGGTTTTCAGTCAAATTTTTTTAATGACTGATATTGTTCGAAATTGTCTTCTTCACAATTTGCCCCAACCGACTTGTACGACGTACGCTTACATATCAGTTATGATTTGTAAGCGTTAATAAAAGCATGAGCACTTGGCATATTATTACGGAGACCATGTGCTCTTACTGCCCCAAAGAAATTTTCTAAGGGGTCTTCATTAGTATGGCGCAGCAGTATCGATTTCAAACCTGCAGAATGCAAATACTTTGTCAAGGCGAGAAAAGCTTCAATACTTTTTACCCAACTCGTTAAAGATGGCACAGTTGCTCTGTTCCCAGTTTTTGTGATGAACGTCATGGATTTCAATACGTGTAAACTTTTATACGACAATGTGCGATGTGGAGATTGCCGAGTTACAGCACAAATATAATTTTTTCCTAAATCAGGTTTATAGAAATTACCATTGACCGAATCGAACAATTTGTCGAAGAATAGGATGAGATCAGCCCTCTTATCCACAACCTTTCGATTCGATTCCGTATCGAATCGAACGTCTAAGTTATCAGCACATCTATAATTTTTTCCTAAATCAGGTTTATGGAAATTACCATTGACCGAATCGAACAATTTGTCGAAGAATAGGATGAGATCAGCCCTCTTATCCACAACCTTTCGATTCGATTTCGTATCGAATCGAACGTCTAAGTTATCGAAGATGTCCTCCAAACGCAATTCACATATCCGAAACCGAATCATTTTGACAGTTCAAATTCGATAAGAAGACTCGAATCTTTCCGACAGCTGTTTGCTATCGGGAATAATATCGAAAGAAATTAAAACGAAGAAATAAACCATTTTTCCAGCTTATTTCAATGAAATAAAAATACTGTAAACTTTTTAAACACTGCCAGAAGTAAGTAAATGAATTTTTATTAATGTATTGACCGTATTTCATCGATTTATACTTATTTACATAAATTCAAAGTGTTTACGGAAATGTGATATTCGTTCAAGATTTTAGTTAACATAATTTGGTATTTTGGTAGATGGAGTATGTGATTGTGCGAGCCAGAGACCGTCGGCGTGCCGCAGAACAACAGAGGCAGGAGACGTTTTCTCTTCATAGAGCCTTAATTAAAGGATATGACGAATCCTTTTGCCGACCCGGGGTTCAGTCCGTTTATAGATTAACACCCGACATGGTCCTTAGCCTCATTGAAGAAATAAGGGCCTATTTCCCTGAAACGCACTCATCTGCCGCTATCCCCATAAAAAATAAAGTTAGTAAAAGGACTTGATAACTAATACTGGCATCACTACTAGACGCCACGAACTACACGACTGAATCCACTTTCTATTTTATTGGCCGAGGAAAAGATTGCCGTCAAGTCAGACAGTTTTTTTACAAAAGTATAAATCCTGGTACACAAACCTTTCGTAGTAAAATGTACCTGTGAGAACCCATGTACACCCAAGTCAAATCCAATTGTTTTCTAATAAAATAAGTTACCTGCCATTCTTTAATGACTGTATCTGTAATATTTATTTCTATCTATACTATTTTTCCTTTCTTTTGAATACAAAAACTTGAAGTTTGTGTGTCCATTCTATAGAATTTTGACGATCAGTGAGTAGGCTAAAGGTAGAAATAGAAGATAATAGGCTAGATTCCATCACCCACAAATTGCAAAACTATTTAGTCCCTCAGTTAGAGTATTGAAAAGTAATGGACACGTATTTTTTGTTTTTGTAAATCAATGAATATTGACAAAGATAAAACTAGCGAGTGGGGGCTCGTGACGTCACGAGTCAGTAAAAATTATGCGAAGGTGTGACGTATTGAGAATTTTAAAAGCGTCGTAACTTCGTCAATTTTGGTTCCCGTAACAAAAGAAAAAACACGGGTTAAATATTTTTTGATAATGTAACTGACGGACTAATTAGATTTTTTTAGTCATCTACCCTATTTGGGGGTAGCTAGTTGATGAAGATTCTGGCTTTATGTTGTTTTCACAGAAATTTACAGGCATGACACAAACCTCGAGTGACTGAGAGATTATGGTACGGCTGTGCCCTTCGTTTGCTCGACTGTGTGGAGCTATTGTCGTGCCCTATATGCATTAAATTTCAGTTTTATTCATCTAATATGCTTTCTTACAGTCTGTTTTAGGTGTTAGGGGCCCTACACTTCTATGGCCAAGGAAGTTACCAAAAAGCAGACGGGAGAGATGCCTGCATTAGTTTAAGTCAGCCATCGATTTCCAGGGCTTTGCGAAGACCACTATGGCACTTAACATGCCGCAAGTACTTTGCAAGTGGGTTCAATTCCCTTGTGAAGTAAACAAAAAGCAACAAATTATACAAAAGTAAAAAAGTCATTTTTATTTACATGTAACATGTACACAACCATTAAAATATTATCTTCACACATTAATAATTATACACAACCATTATAATGTAATTTTTGGCTAGCTATCATTATTACGTACCCATGGGTACGTAATAATGATAGCTAGCTGGAACAATTATTATAAAATTAAAGTTATAACAAAATTAAATCTAGTAGGTTTGGTGCCGATTATTTAAATTAATAAAACCAACAGTAAAAAAATAGTAACTTTCTAATTCAAAAGATAATATTACCCTTAAAACTAAAACTAATATCCTGAAAAGTAACCCTAATATATATTCGATTTTCAAGTTAAAGCAATAAATAAAGATATTCTTAAAATAATTAAACCAATCACAGATTTTTCTTTATAATTAGAGACATACCACTTATAAAAATATTGTGCACAAAACTTTTTACAAAAAAATACAACCGACTTCTAAAAAGAAAACACTACAAAGTAAAAAATAACTTTAATTTCGGAAGTCGGTGTTTTTGTTAGTTTCTTCGTATTTTGACACCGAATTCCGAAATTAAAGTTATTTTTTACTTTGTAGTGTTTTCTTTTTAGAAGTCGGTTGTATTTTTTTGTAAAAAGTTTTGTGCACAATATTTTTATAAGTGGTAAAAATAACTTTAATTTCGGAAGTCGGTGTTTTTGTTAGTTTCTTCGTATTTTGACACCGAATTCCGAAATTAAAGTTATTTTTTACTTTGTAGTGTTTTTTTTTTTTAGAAGTCGGTTGTATTTTTTTGTAAAAAGTTTTTTATTTTTCACTTTTTAGTGGTACCCCACACCTAACAACACCACTACAGAAAAGCAAAATACACAATTGCGATCATCAAAAAATCATCTAAATAGTCAAATTCCAGCTATTTCGATTTAAAATCCAAAGTTCGTAACCGATTTTGTTATGATTTAAATGGGACCAATCTGCAAGTATATCCTTTTAGATAAAACAAAAATTTTTCAAATCGGTTCATAATTGTTGGAGTTATGAGGTAACAAACATAACAAAAAACAACAACCGAATTGATAACCTCCTCCTTTTTGGGAAGTCGGTTAAAAATCAGTTTAAATCTTTCTTTTCCAGAAACTACAGAAGCTTTGGGTTCCCTGGGGTTGGATATGTGGATGGGACACACATTCTGCTGAAAAAACCCAGTGTTCTTGAGGAACATTACATAAATAGAAAATTCACTCAAAGTGCAAATGGTAAAGAAATCCTTGTAGTGTATTTTTTTTAAACTAAAATGTTTTCTTATATTGTAATAAAATAATCTATTAATAATGACCATGTACCTATCTATTAACTCAATGAATTTACCTTTCCCTTGTAATAATACCAGTGGTAATATCATACACTTTGCTACAACGTGTAGCATAGTGAATAATATATTCACTATTCTCACATTATGTATAATTAATTTTTTGAGTATGATTTCTAGGTTTGTAACAGTGAACTGTTCATCCTCTTCGTTTGTGCCAAATACCCTGGCAGTACACATGACGCCTTTGTTTGGCGGAGCAGTACACTAAGAGACAAGATGATGCAGCTGCTGAACCCATCTTGCTGGTTTCTTGGTCAGTTAACTGAAACAATAATTTAGCTTAAGGTGGAAGCTCCAGGGTAGCCTGCGAAATTCAAATATTCTTATGTTTTTTGCAATTTGCCGGTCAGTGTGAAGCTGTATGATGAACAAAATACGGTTCGCGATCGTATAGGCACATTCGATCTCGAAACTGCATCGAGAGATTGTTAAAGGCGCGCTTGAGGTGCTTGCACAAAATCCGCGTGCTGGAATGTACCCCAACAAAAGTGGGATGCATCACGAACGCATGTGCAGTTCTGCACAACATGTGCATACGGGCCCGCATAGCAGAACCGGAGGACGTAGACTTGGTGGACCCTCTTCCAATTGAAATATCCACAGGCCCATGAGCGGAAGATGCCTTCAACAACAGAGGGCTACAAACTAGGGTTAATTTAATAAATAGATTATTTTAAAAATGTAGTATTTCATTCCAAATACCTTATAATATTAATCAAGGGGCAGGAGCACCTCAGGCAGGCAGCAATTTGTTGCACGGCAGCTGCGATGTTGTGCATCCCAGCTGCCATGTGTTCAATGGCTGCGGCCTGCCGCTCTAGTATGCCATGTAACGCGGCGTCACTCGCAACACGCCTTGTTGGCCGAGATGAAGGTATGGTGGGCTCTTCACCATCCAGCATCTCCATCTCTTCTGGCACGGTGGGGATATCTTCAGTCACCTAATAAATTGAATAAACATGGACATTAGTGTTTGTTATTAAATGTTAATAAAAAGGCAGTGTTTTGAATATCACAATGAGTGCTCACCTCCAGGGGATCTGCCACTCCTGGCAGCCCCTGCAAGTCCACCGTCTCCACTCCAAAAAATTGGAGGAGATTTTCCTCCAAAGGGGACAATAGACACGGGCTAGGACCCCCACCAGTCCCAGCCCTATATTTTTTTTAACAGGAGCGCTTTACTTTTAATATCGGACTTCCAGTCTTGCCAACTCTGAAATACAAGTAGGTAAGATTAGCCAAGCTTCAAGAGGTATTGCTATGTTAGATGAAAGTAAACAATTTTAATTTACAAAACAAATTAGTACCGATTTACAATACGATACCTACTTTATACCATTTCTCTGGAGTCTTTGTGGCCCCAGACCCCAATGCATTTAATTCTTCTCCTAGTTGAACTTGCAGAAGACGCTTCGAGCGGGCTGCGTCAGGGCCTGAGATACGACCCCGGGCAAGGTCTTCATCATTTTGCATGAAGTCGAATAACTTCTGCCGCTGCTCGACAGACATTATTTTCTGAAATTATGCATTTTCACGTGTTACTGTTTGACAATGAGCAAATAGCAAGAATTGTTTAATACTGATATCAAATACTTACAGTCATTTTTCTTTTTTTAGACAGTTCTAAAGTTTTAAAAGAAAACACTTTTTACGCTTTGCCAGTTTGACAGACCGCTGTTTACAAAGCAGGTTTATTCGAAATAAAGTTTATTTTGGTTAATAATAAAATCATTTTGTATCGTTTGCTATCTATTAAGTTACTAGCTGTATATTCCTTATTTAAACGAAACAAAATATTCAAATATACCAATTTTATTTACTACTTTCAATTTTCTACCACAATTATTATTTATTATTATTTATTATAGGAAAAACGTTTATAAAAACAAGTGTACAATGGGCGGTCTTATCGCACAGGGCAATCTCTTACAGACAACCTTAGGATGGATTGAACGAAAGAAGTTAGATTTAGGGCGGTCAGTGTACAAACATCATAAATAATATTAATTAGACTTAATAATATAAAATAAACACATACAATAAAACAATATACTAATAAATATCAAATAAATAATTGGGAAAGGAGAAGAAAAATTATAGTGAGAGGTAATGCTCCTTTACCATTTTTTTAAACGTTGGTAGCGTTTGAGCACGTCTCACATCTATGGGTAATGCATTCCACAAACGAGCGGCTTGAATAGTGAATGACATGTCAAAAAATGATGTGGAATGCATGCGAATACTTAATTTAAGATTTTCCGTAGATCTCAAGGACCTAGAATGTGTGTCACAGAGAAACTGAAAGCGTTCTTTAAGATAAAAAGGAGTGGAAGGATTAAATAGTACATTATAAAGCAGAGAAAGGATGTGGGCATTCCGGCGAAGACGAACAGGAAGCCATTTGAGCTTAGTACGAAATTCGGAAACATATCATCATCTATGAAACTATTTATATTATTGAACTTGCACAATCATCTATTTCCTTCCATTTTGTAGCGTTCCTCATAAACACAATGGTCAATAGGGGATAGAAAAAAACACATACGTTCGGATCTGTGAATAACGTTTTGACAGTTCTTCGGATCGGAAATAAGATTGTCGAATTCGGTTCCCTACCAACACGGAATCGAATCGAATGGTTGTGAATAAGGGTAAAGGTGCAGCTGTGTCTACACTTTTATTCGGGAGTCTCCCTTCATCTGAAAAGGAAAAAGGTTTAAACTTTCATCGTTATTTTATCTTCAATGAAAGATTCACTAACGCCGTGGCCAGACTAAGGTTTAACGTCGTTACTTAACGCGATATAAAACAATAAAAAAAAAATATATATTAAAATTATTGCTAAAACAGTACAAATAGATATTGTTTTTTTTTTACAGTAGACTCCTTTAATTACGTAAAAGTATTTTTAGATAATTCCACGTCTCAAAACCTATGTTTAGTATTCCCAGTTAAAACGCCAATAAAGGTTTTAAAAGGAATTTAATTCAAATGTATTGTTAAAATTCAATGAAAAATCAAACGTGCCATGTATCCCATAGTCAGCCGACGGTGTTGCTAAACACTTGCGTGCAGTGTTTGACTCTCATTTTTGGAATTAGTTGTGGATAGACATGCTGAGCTGTTAACTTTGTCATGAGTTTAACTCCTCTGTATTTTGGTCCACGTTTATATAATGCTTCTATAGCTACCTTCGTTTTACCATCTTCTTGATGTTGTAAATCGTTGGTAAGTAGGTTATTTCTAACGCCCTTCATGAGATGAGGTGGGTCATAAGGGATGATTCTCATTAGAGCATGCCGTGCCCGGGGCGGGGCGTGGACGAGCCGGGGCCCGTACGTGCTACTAATTTATATTACACCGAGTGTTAAACGGGTTAATACGCCGCCACAGTCGCTTCGAGGGAGTGTAGTGATGTGAATAACTCTCGATTATTGTTTTTTTTTTTATAATGATGGAGTTTTCTTTACTGGAGATGGCTGCTATTGCGATAGCTATTGATGAAGAGGAAGCAGAAACTAGGAAGAAGAAACGGGCTAATCGAAAGTGGAGTGTGAATCCTCTTTGGAGAATGCGTAATTTTAACGGAGAATTTAACACCTTATGCAGCATACTTAGCAGACGATGAAGATAAATTCTTTGGATATTTTAGAATGTCCAAAGAAAACTTTGACATTTTACTAAATGAGCTGAAGCCCGCCCTTAGAAGACATCAGACGAGATTTAAGACACCAATAGAACCTAAACAATGTTTAGCAGTATGTCTCAGGTAATCACTATAAAATAAAAATAGCTAATGATATTCTCTTATTTATGTACTAGCTTCCGCCCGCGACTTCGTCCCCGTGGAACCCCGATTTTGAAACATTCTTCATTGCTGCTCCGCTCCTTTTGGCCTTAGCGTGATGATATATATAGTATATAGTAGTTCCTGAGATGAGCGCGTTCAAACAAACAAACAATCAAACTACAATCCTACTAATATTATAAATGTGAAAGTTTGTATGTTTGTATGTTTGTATGTTTGTATGTTTGTATGTTTGGATGTTTGTCCGTCAATCACGCAAAAACGGCTGAAGGGATTTGGATGAAATTTGGTACATATGTAGGTCACATCCTGGAATAACACATAGGCTACTTTTTATCCCGATAAAAGGCATAGCTTAATGGCAGCGGAGAAGGAAGTGGAAATCAGACGTTTCTGCTGCCTTAGTACTTCAGATTCACAAGTACCAGGAGAGCATAAACATGTCGAAATATTTTCGGGTCTGAATTTGTGAGCGCTAAAGATTCTCGAGTACCAGGAGAGCAGACATATGTCAAAGTATTTTTGGTCAGGTTTTTTTTTTTTTGCGGGAAAACAGATTGATTGGCTTTCATTGCAAGCGTTCATGTTTGTATGTTTGGATGTTTGTCCGTCAATCACGCAAAAACGTCTGAAGGGATTTAGATGAAATTTGGCACATATTTAGGTCACATCCTGAAATAACACATAGACTACTTTTTATCACGGTAACATACATGACTTAATGGAGACAGAGGAAGAAGTGGAAGTATAAAGTTTCTGCTACCTTAGTACTTCAGATTCAAAAGTACCAGGAGAACAGAAACATATCGAAATTTTTTACCGGGCTAGAATTGTATTACGAGTGCTAAAAGATTCACAAGTACCAGGAGACCAGCAACATGTCAAATTATTTTAGGGCAAGTTCTTTTTTATTAGCAGAGCAGAAACATTTCGAAGTATTTTCGGGACTGTTATTCCGAGCGCTACAGATTCACAAGGAGAGCAGAAACATATCGAGGTATTCCGGGGTCGGAATTACGAGCGCTACAGATTCACAAGTACCAGGAGAGTAGTAACATTTCGGAAGTTTTTTTGGAGCTTGATATGAGCGCTTTAGATTCACAAGTACCAGGAGATCAGTAACATTTCGGAAGTTTTTTTGGGGCTTGATATGAGCGCTTTAGATTCACAAGTACCAGGAGATCAGAAATATTTAGAAGCAACGCTATACATTCACAAGTACCAGGAACGCAGAAACATTTAGAGATATATTCGGTGCCGTAATTGTGAGCGCTAAAGATTTACAAGTACTAATAAGTAATTAGTAGGATAGTAGGACTTTAAGAGTAGTCCAGTTTTTCTTGAAATTGAGATAAGACGAGATGAGATGAGATGGGATGAGATGAGATGAGATGAGATGAGATGAGATGAGATGAGACGATTTGGGATGGGATGGGATGGGATGAGATGAGATGAGATGAGATGAGATGAGATGAGATGCAGAAACATGTCGAAGTATTTTCGGGGCTGAATTTGTAAGTGCCAAAGATTCTCGAGTACCTACTAGCAGAGCAGAAACATGTCAAAGTATTTAGGGTAGTTTTTTTTACTGGAAAATAGATGGCTTTCATTGCAAGCGATTCAAAAGTTCCACGATAACAACAACATGTTGGAGTATTTCTAAGGCTGGAAATATGAGCGCTAAAGATGCATAAGTATCGGGAGACCAGACACATGTTTAAGTATTTTTGAGCAATATTTTTTTTTTTTTTTTTTTTGGGCTTAATTGCAAGCTGTTTGGATTTAAAAGATACCAGGAGAACAGAAACATGTTGAAGTAACATTGAGCGCCAAAGATTTACAATACCTGGAGTTATTCAAAATATTTTGCGCAAGAATTTTTCTGTGCTGGAATGGTGAAAGCTATAGATTCACAAGTACTAAGATAGCAGAAACATGTTCAAATTTTTTCGGTGCTGAAATTGTGAGCAGTTAGGATTTCCCATCCCTAAAAAGGATTCAAAAGTAACAGGAGAACAGGAACATGGCGTAGTTTTTTCCGGGCTGGAAATATGAGAGCTAAAAATTTACAATTACCAGGAGACCAGAAACATGTCGCAATATTTTCGGGCCTAGAATTGTGAGAGGTTAGGATTTAAGAGTGCCGGGGGAGACCAAAAACATGTCAAAGTATTGCCAAGGCTGGAATTATGAGCGCTACAGATTTACAAGTAGATACCAGAATACCAGACAATTGATATATTTTTCGACCAGAATCGTGAGCGCTAAAAATTCACAAGTACCTTCCAGGGAACCACCAACATGTCGAAGTAATTTTGGGACTCACTATCTGGATACCAGAATCATTAAGATGCTTACAAGAATGACAATATGAGGCAATTAAGTTGCGCACCAGTTCTAAAGTCTACGCAGACGAAGTCGCGCGGGAAGAAGCTAGTTTTATAATATTAGTATAGATTACAGCACAAATAAAATTACTAGGTATGTTAGAAATGAATTGTTTATTTAACTTTTTTATTATGTAAGTTATTTGTATTATTTTATGATTCTTCAACCCGTGGAGTCGGACTTTGGGGACAACTACTTGAGGGATAAAACTCCGTTAAAAATGTTGATAGATCTGTGTCTAAAGAATTATCCTCTTGTTGTGTCAATGGTGGTGGCGGTGGCGGCAGGGGTGTCGGAGTAGATACTGCTGGAGATACTGAACCCGATGTTGGTGACGTATAAGATTGGGGATCAGAGCTCAACCATTCCCATTCTAATTCCTGAACAACTTGGAGTATTCTTCCTTTTGCTAAGTGTTGATAATAGGGGGATAATCTTTTGACCGTCGGTATCAAGCCCTTGAAAAAAGCATCGATATGATCAACTTCCTCCTTGTTTTTTTTTGTTATTAATAATATATTTCATTAGTGAAGCAGAAGCCGAAAGTTCTGATGATGAAGACGAAGGTTGTGAGGTCGTTTTCTTTTGCGGACGAGCACAAGCTTGACTTTTTTTAAATGTAATTGTACGTTGAGATAAATCACGTGAAGTTGTAGGTGTATAATTTGCTGGAGTATAATTAAGTACGTTTGTTGGATTATCATTTAATGGAGCAGTTGGAGTTTCATTTAATGCAGTAGTTGGAGTTTAATTTATTGCAGTTGTTGGAGTGTTCGTATAATCTTGAGACGTCTCTTCAGATTCATTGTCGTTAGAAATATTTTCGATCACTTCTCTGTCCTCTAAATGTACAACCAAAAATTGTAGCATATCCTCGTATTTATATTTCCTTAATTTTACTGCTGCTTGGCCGCTTTTCAATTGTCTTTTATTTATTTTTTTTCTAAATTGGTCCCTTATATTCGTCCATCTTGATCTAAAAGCGGTAGCTGAAACAAACAATCATAAACATAATAATTTTGTGAATGCCGAGTTAATAGACGTCAAATAGATTAATAAATAGATTAATAGTTAAGTAGACGACCTCCATAGTGAAACGGAAAACATGCTCGATTTACCATTCGGAAGTCCCCGATTTGAATCTCGGTTGAGCAAGTTGGAAAAAATTTCAGCATTTTCTAGACGTTTATCTGTTTATATATTTATTATAAAATATTTATTTATTTAGGTCTCAAACTTATGTGATTTGTATTCCCTTTATATTTAAAATTTGAAATCTTGTTTTCCAGATACTTGGCAACTGGAGATTCCTACTTGACTATTTCATTCAGTTTTCGGTTGGGTCATACAACCGTCCATGAAATTGTAAACAGCACGTGTCTTGCTATTGTTAATGTACTTCTAAAAAAAGTTATGCCCCAACCGTCAGAAGATAATTGGAAACAGATAGCACATGACTTTGAAACTTTGTGGAAATTTCCTAACTGTATTGGGGCTTTGGATGGAAAGCATTTTGTCATTGAGGCACCACCTAATAGCGGTTCTAAATTTCATAACTATAAGAACACTTTTTCCATCGTACTTTTAGCGCTCGTTGACGCGCGTTACAAATTTATTACAGTTAACGTTGGATCATATGGAAGAAATAGTGATGGTGGCATTTTTGCAAAGTCTTCTTTAGGACAACGACTAGAAAATGGAACACTAAATGTACTTGCAGCAAGGCAATTACCTAACTCGGATATTATTACACCATTCGTTATACAAGGTGTCTCAAAAGAAAGTTCACATTTAAATCTTTTTTTAAAAGAAAAGTCTTAGCTTCATTGAAAAAATGTTTATTTTATATTGAAGTACACTGTTTGGGAATTTATTTTTTAAAAATAACATCGTCCAAATGTAAACCGTTGCGCTCTCGGCATTCATTTAGTCGGGCACTAAAATTGCCTATGACAGCGCGGCAGGTAGTCTCCGTGATGGCTGCCATTTCATGACGGATATCGCTGCCCATACGGTGACTTTGGGTGAATGTAGCGGTTTCTGATGTTTTTGTTTTGGGTTGGTTGCACTCCAGTAACGACAATTTTGCTTGTTTACATGCCCATTCAGGTGAAAATGGGCTTTATCGGAAAACAAGATGTTGGTGAACGTTGGAAAGCGCTCAATCATCTGATTTACAAAGGCAAGCCTCTGACCAGCATCTTGAGGCTTCAGTTCTTGCACTAACTGAATTTTGTACGGGTGCAGCTTTAAATCTTTGTGTAAAATGCGGCATAATGAAGATCTGTGCACATTTAAAGCAACAGCACGCTTCCGAATCGAGAGGTTTGGATCATCTCGAATAGACTGAGTAACACTGTCCACGTTTTCGGCTGTTCTTGATGTTCTTGGCCGCCCAGATTTTGGTTTCTCCAGAGTTGACCCAGTCTCTTCAAACTTCTCAACCCATTTTGCAATGAGTCGAGTGCTAGGCGCATCATTTAAGTGACGAATATGTCGAATACTGCAGAATTTTCTACGCGCTACAGTCGCCGAATTACCGTTTTTGTAAAACTCACGTACGCACAACGCACGGTCCGCACCAGAGAAACGCTCCATAGCGACTAAATTCCCAAGAGCCAGACTACCGACTGACATACCCCCGCGCCCCTCAGAATAGTTGCTTTCGCGTAATAAGATAAGCAAATGTGATCTTTCTTTTGAGACACCCCGTAGTAGCCGATGAAGCGTTTCCTTTAAAAACTTATATAATACGACCTTACCCAGGTAGCCAGATAGTAGTAGATGCTGCTAAGTCACATTTTAATAACAGATTAACGCTAGCACGACGTCTAGTTGAATGAGCTTTTGGTATTTTAGCACAAAGATTCAGATCGTTTTTTAGAAGAATCAAAATGGCACCAAAAAATTTTGATAATATTATACACTTCTGGACACATCTATTGGCTCACCTTGTATTTTCAGTTTCGTTTAGTCCTAGCTAAAATTTTATATTAGGTCGAGCAAAAAGTTTTTATGCAGTTTTGAACCTGGCACATTCACAATTTCATTCAATAGTTTTTTTTTATTAATTTCGAACACAGAATTTAAAGAAACAAAAGACAATTTGGAGCCTGTTTGTTGATATCAAACAATCGAATACTAAGAAAACTTGGTTTTATTGGTTTACTTGGATTTAATTCTTGAAAAAGTGATTGATATCTTTGGTTTTGCAACAAACATTACTTATTCTTAACATTAAGGTGAGGTTCTATCAATAATCTATGGATACTTCACCTGAAGTCGCCGCCCAATCTGTGGCACTTCAGGCCGGACACAGCCAAAGAAACGTGAGTGCTCAACTTAATTTAAGTCGATCTGCGGTCCGAAATGTTTATCGGAGGTACCTAGAGACTGGCGGCTTTGTTCGTCGCCAAGGAAGGCCACGATCTCGGGTCACAACTGAAAGGCAGGATCGATTCATCGTGACGACCAGCTTGAGAAATCGTCACCTTACCTCCATTGACATACAAAACCAACTTCGCGACTTCCACGGAGTATCTGTGAGCGCTCGAACTGTTCGGAGAAGGTTAAAAGAACGCGATATGGTACCACACAAGCCAGCTAATGGGCCCAAACTAACGCGAGTCCACCGAACAGCGCGCCTTCATTTCGCACGCAGTCATTTAAATTGGACACAGCAAGATTGGAGCCGTGTACTCTTTTCTGATGAGTCTAAAATTGTGTTACATGGCAATGATGGAAGGAAGAAGGTCTACCGACGTAAGGGAGAGCGTTTCGCACAATGCTGCTTTGAAGAGAGGGTTGCTTATGGCGGTGGCTCATGGACTGTCTGGGGCGGTATATTCGCGAGCGGCAAAACTCAACTTGAGGTTGTTACAGGACCACGGCTGCCAACATTAAATGCTGAAAGGTACATTCGTGAGTGCTCAGAACCTCACGTGATACCATACGCGGACTATGTGGGCCCAAATTTCCTTTTTATGCATGATAATGCAAGAGCCCATGCGGCCGGCATCGTCAGGGAATATCTTCGGGATGTGAACATCACAGTTATGGACTGGCCAGCCAGAAGCCCAGACATGAACCCCATTGAGCACATGTGGGACGAACTAAAAAGATGTGTTAGGGCTCGTCAGCCAGTTGCCCAGACGATGCAGGAGTTGAAAACTGCCATAGAAGAGGAATGGGAGATGATCGCTCAAAATTTCATAGAGCGGTTGATAAACTCTATGCCTAATCGTATGAGAGCTGTGGTAGATGCCCATGGAGGCAACACGCGTTAGTAAATTAAACCTTTATTTGATAAAACATGTTTTTTATTCAAAAATCAATTGCCTTTAACAAGGCGCATATCCGACTTGTTAGGCGTAGCTCCATGTCGTATGGTATTCTGAATTCAAATTTAAAACAATACGATCGAAAAAGATGGTAAAATGTATCAGGTTTAAAACTGCATCAACAGTTTTTGTTCAATCTAGCAATCATATTTCGGTAGGGGCCATCGAAACCTAAACTCTAAGGTGGGCCAATAGATGTGTCCAGAAGTGTATTAGCGACTTGCATACTTCATAACTTTTTATGACATGGCTTTTACACCACGTTATACAGAACAATCTATATCAGAATTAAGGCAGTCTACTCTTAATCCACTAGGACCACAACATCACAGACAATATACTGACGATGCATTTTCAGAGAAAATTTTAAGAACTACTTTTCATCGCCATCCGGATATTTTTAATAAGTACAGTTGGTTATAGGATTTATATGTATCCAGGTTGCCATACTAAACAGTATACCAGTATGCTGTCAGATGGCGCTGACAAGTAAACATCAGATGTGATTGTGCTCGTATTAAATAATTTTTAAATAATAGTAAACCCAGTATTTAAGCAATGTATTATTCATAAAAGTGATTATAGACTCGAGAACTAGCAGTGACAGTGTTATCTTTTATGAAAAACACCGGGTTACTACACAAACTTTGTTTCTCAAATGTGTAAACAGTGACTAAAAATATAAGTTATACCAGTGTAAACATTCGAATTTAAGAACAACAACCCACAAAACAATCATAATTCAGAACTATCTGTAGACAGTGGTGATAAAACAGTCGACTAATCAAAAATTGTTACAAGCAAAAATTCGTTTTTTATTCAAATACTGACCTACGTGACTTCGACACTTCGCCTTATGACAACGCCATCTATCTAAAACGTCATAAACCACTAACAACTGTTGTCACAGTGCAACGATAATGTTATCGGACTCATCATTAACAAATCGGCAATTGAGTTTGTAAATAGCGACATCTATTACTCAGGAAATAAGTATAAAACTTTAATACGACCTGGTATTTTGACACTAAAGTAACTGCATAGATAGCCAGTTTGGCAACACGACAGACTTCGGCGTAAAGAGGCTCGGGTTCGAATCTCACTTCAAGAAAGTATTTTTGAAATAAATATTATTTGAAAATACTTAAATCATGAACTTCTTAGAAAATATCACGTTCCGTCGCACGCGCACTCGCTCGGAACCAGATGTTAGTGATAGTTCACAAACAATAAATGAAACCATTAATAGCATGCCTGATTTGTCCGAGGACGAAGATGACTCAAAAATTAAAACATTAACAAATGAAATAGAAAAACTCAAAAATTAAAACATTAAGTAATGAAATAGAAAAACTAACCTCCCAATTAAATGGTGCACACAAAGAAATTGAACTATTGTCATTAGAAAATAACAACCTAAAGCAAACAAATGAAGAATTACGTAAAAGAAACGAGCTTCTCAAAAAGATTAACAGCCCAGTCAAACTAAGATCAACACCAAATAAAAGCGCAAAAAAATGTTCAAATACAAGGGAGACACAAACAGAAACAAATATAGCAGGATCTCCCAGTAAAAACTCATCAAGTATAACTTCACAGAGAAATCCTCAAATAAAATCCCAAAAGAAGCCAATCAATAAACAGTTTACATCAGACAAACCAGACACACGTAAAGACGGTTCTATAAACACGTCAAAAAAAGAAATAACTCGAAGAAAGGACACAGAGGCTACCAAATCAGAATCCACCAGGAATAAACTATGCATTCTTAGTGCTAATAAAATTAATAATATTATATTCATCGCAGAGGCCACATTTCAAAACTGTCAGATATGTCACTACATCTCACCAAACTGTGGATTATTACAACTTATTACTAACCTACATGAAAAAGTTATGGACTACACAATGAATGATCATTGTGCCATCCTAGTTGGAGAGGAAGACTTCAAAAAAACAAACAATTATGTAGAAATAATAACGGAGGCAAGGAAGATACTACAAGAGATTAACCATACGAATGTTATTTTATGTGTCCCCACCTGTAAGTTAGGTAATTACTCGAATATGTTTAATTGGCGTATAGAGACTTTTAACAACTTATTACAACTTGACTTACAGACATATGGCTATGCAATTCCATTTGATTCTAATTTGGGTTTACGTTATGATTTTAGTATGTTCTCAAAAATCACTAGAAAGTTAAATGACCGTGGAATGCGCAATATATTTCACAGCCTACTGCTAACTATATCTGAGAGCTCATTCACAGAATGTGAGGCTACTACTGTTAACACCGTGTCCCCAAGTCGTGAGTTTTTTCTCTGATAACATGTATGTTCTGCACCGAAAACATTGCCGGACTCCTAAACAAGTCAGACTTATTGAATATTTACATCCAAGAATTGTCAAGTAAACAGAAAGTTGTGGACGTAATGTGTATAACCGAGCATTTTATAATGTCAGGCCAAGAAAAATAATTATATATACCTAATTACAAGTTAGCAGCATGTTATTCTAGGCAGAATAGTAAACGTGGTGGTGCCTGTATCCTAATAATCCTAATAATAATAATCTACGTTGACGTCGTGGTGGGGCTTGCGCGTCCCGATGAACCGGTCATACCTGAGGGGCCAGACAAAGAGAGATACAATCCGCAAGGCAGTTTTGTGGCGAACTGTTGGGCAGTAGCGACCCCACGAACCTTATCTCCCGGGAGAAGTCTTGTTCCTCATCTACGGCTTGCCTTTATTGGCTGGCCAGAGTGAATACTGACGAGGAACAGAGCTCCCACCTCTCTCTTGCCTTAATTGGCCGGTCTGAGTGGAGATTCGCTAGAGCACACGTGCTCGGGAGAAGGATGTATAATCCAGTAAGATGCTGGTAGGGATCTTGACCGCACTTCCGGGATTGTCCTGATAGCCATGGTATACCTCTCCACTCCTCTAGCACCTCAGGCTATGTTGCCTCCTTGGCGCTACGTCACTTTGTGCTAGCGACCGTTTTCGGGGGCCCATTCATTGAGTGTGCAAGTCACCCCCTGCCATTTAAAAGCCGTGTATATTGTTAGTGGTCAGGCAGGGGCTAATAGTTCTATAATAAACGATTATCAGTCCACTAAACCGCCCAAACCCATAGCGTTTCATCTTTTTTTTTCCATATTCTGCAACATTCTTGCTCCAACCGGGGATTGTCCTTGGGAATACTTTCACAGTGCATACAGGGATAATCGCCGGTTGGTGCCCCATTACATTTGAAATTTCTAACGGGGCCTCTGCGAGTTGGTTTCGGCCCCTCGTACGCCTACCAAAGGACCGGGTCTCCAGAGACCCGAGAAAGAAAACAAAAAAATAATAATAATATAATAATAATATCCTTGGACATTTCACACAACGCCATATAGGACAAGCTAAGCAACTTAATGCTTGTGTTATGGTAACGAGATGGCTGATAAACTACTTATATACATTTTTTTTTTGTAAATACATACATATTATAGATAGAAAACACCCAATAAGAGAACTACCTGACATAGTGAAGTGCTCGATATCGGGAATAATGGAATGTTGTGCCATAGAATTACCTTCACAACAAATTATATTTATATGTGTCTATAGACCTCCTAAATTGTGTAACCAAGTAAGTTTTATGAAAACTTAGATCTTATTTAAAAAAAAGTGTGTATCAAACCTTTCAAAAAAGTAATTTTATGTGGAGACTTTAATATAGATGTTTTAAACAGGAATAGAATGACAGTAGAATTTGAATGCTTTCTCAGAAGCTACAACCTCAAATTAGAAATTAATCAACCGACTCGATTTATCAGCAATACTTGTCTAGATAATTTTGCACACAACTTTAAACAAAACTGCCAACATGAAGTAATCGATTTCGGATTGTCTGACCATACAGCTCAAATAATGAAGATAAAAGTTAATAAACCCAGACAAATAAAATCGTGGAGAGTATTAAGACGAGATATAACTGAGGAAAATCTTAAAAAGTTTAGAACACATCTCCAAAGCCTATCGTTTTCTGATGTATGTAGCACTGAAGATTCTAACAAAGCCTACGATAACTTTTTAGAAATTTTCCTAATTTTGTATGATCTCTGTTTCCCTCACAGGTTAGTGACTGTGGGATCTGAAAAAAAAATTGAAATGGGTTTCTCGGGGGATTCGAATATGTAGCAAAAAACAACGACAATTACTGTGGCAACAGAGACTAAAACCAACTAGTGAAAATAAAAAGAAATTTAATAATTACTCAAAGAGATTTAAGAAAATCATTTAACTAACCCAGAAAGCTCAGAATAACTACTTAATAAATAACTCCAAAAATAAATCCAAAACTGCCTGGCAAATTATTAATAATAATAAAATTGCAAGAGAACCCATTTCTCAAATAAAAAAAGGGAAAAAAAAATATATCAAATCCTAATGAAATAGCTGAATCTTTCAACAATTTCTTCATAGACCAGACTTCGGATAGACCAAAACGTACGTCAGGTGACACAATCAACATAACTATCAACCCACATTCAATTTTTATGAATCCAGTCATTCCTCAAGATGTCACACGTGTGATAAGAAACTTAAAAAACAAGAAGAGCTTTGGGTATGATGGCATCTCAACCACAGTTGTAAAATTTGTTTCTGACTGTATAGCTGCGCCTCTTGCTCATATCATTAACGCAAGTATATACTCTGGAGTATTTCCAGAAAGTCTTAAAACTGTTATAGTTAAACCAATTTATAAAAAGAACGATAAATACGAAATGGCAAACTATACCAATTGCTCTAATTCCCATCTTCTCAAAGATCATAGAAAAATTTATCTATGAATCGCTTTACAATTTTCTAACAAAACACCACATACTATGTGACGAACAAAAGGGTTTTAGAAAAAATAAAAACATCAACATGGCTATTTTCGACTTTCTCCATAAAATAATGGCAAAAGTGGACTCTAAAATACCTGTATGCGCAATATATGCAGATATGTCGAAGGCTTTTGACTGTGTAGATCACGATACCCTTCTAACCAAACTTTACGCATACGGTATTCGTGGCAATGCCCTTAATTTAATAAAAACGTACTTAAAAGGTCGTAGACAATGTACGGAGGTATCGAGCCTGTGTTTGGAATCTAGAAGAGAATTAAAATTTCTATCGTTTTTTAGAGAAATAAAATATGGTGTCCCGCAGGGAAGCATGCTCGGACCATTGCTATTTTTATTATATATAAATGACCTGCCACATCAAATACCTTATCCGATGGCGCTATTTGCAGATGATAGCACATCAATTGTCTCATGTAACAAAAAATAATCATATTTTAGTGACATTAACAATACAATTAGTAGCTTAATAAAGTGGCTTGACAATAATAACTTAGATATTAACATCCAAAAAACTAAAATCATGAATTTTTACCAACGAATATCTACGGGAGATATGAATATAAACTATAATGGTCAAACAATAGAGACAGTAAACAGTACAAAATTTTTAGGAATCACAATTGACAGCCAGTTAACCTGGAAGCCGCAAGCAGAAGATATATGTAAACGTCTTAGTACAGCTGCATTTATGTTGCATAATCTATCGAAAAAAGTAAATCTACCGACAATATTAGTAGCCTACCATGGTCTAGTGATTTCCATATTAAGATATGGTATAATATTTTGGGGTCACTGTAGTGAACGAGAAAGCATCTTCAAAGCTCAAAAGCGCTGTTTGAGAGCTATATTTGGTCTTAAAGTAACAGACAGTTGCGTTCCTATATTTAAGTCTCATAAATTATTAACCTTCCCATGCCTCTATATACTCGAATTAGCAATATTCGTAATAACAAATCGATGTTTATTTGCAACTTTAATAGAAACTAGAAAACGAATTACAGCTATGAGATCTCAATACCAGAATCTATTATGCACGGGTGTATTTAAAACTAGCTTATTGAAAAGAAATGTGATTTGTATGGCTCCTGTAATCTTTAATAAAATACCTGAACAAATGAAAAACTTACCGTTGCAAAAATGTAAAAAACATTTCACAGAATTACTTGTAAACAAATGTTATTATTCTGTTCGGGATTTCTTAAATGATAATTCTTTGTAATACCTATGCTTGCTATTCTCTGCTATGTATTATATTTGCATGCTATATTACGGCAGAATGTACATGGATTCGTATATATTATTTTCCAGCTTATTTTTTTATGTACCTACATTCTAAGCAAATAAAGATTCTATTCTATTCTATTCTGGACACATATCCCATAACTGATTTTACAAAAAAGATAACAAACAAACAAAAAGAAACAATCATAAGTATTGTTTGCTAGTAGTAGGTACGTAATAGTAGGTCTTCACGATTGCGCGCTCACAACATATCTGTTTAATAGAATATCATTAAATCTAGGTATAAAAAATACATTAAGTAAAATATAAAAAATATACGTTTTAGGTTATCTTTTTGTTTACAATTTGTCTACCTGCATTTTGAACAGAGTATACTCGTAAGTATTTGTACGAATAATAGACGAATATTGATTGAATTCCTCATTGTTGTATGTGTTGTTTTATATAGAACCTAAGGAAACGTAACCCTAAAAAACTATAATATGAGTAATTCTTAAATAAATTGATTAAAATACATACTCACCTGTTTCATTTAATTCATTGCCAATTTATTGTCGTCCATAGTGATATTTTGAATCTTGTATCCATATATTTTTCATGGGACATGTCATACAACTCCGGATACTTTCGGACTTGTTCAATTAATTTTTCATCATCCATTTTCCGCAAAGTCATGGATGGAATAATATTGCAACAAAAGAAACTCAGTTTCCAAAATCTTCTGTAAAACAAACTTGCACGTTCGTGTACCCTCACTAAACATTCGTCGCTCAGTGCTCGGACGCAGCACGGAATAGAGGTGTGTCCCTCACTCATGAGGTGCCTCGTTTGAGGTACTCGTGATCGAAAATTGAAAGAGTTACTCGAATTTCAACATTGAGCCACCTCACTCGTTCACGCGTCCTCACTTTAAAATTGACATTGACATTCTTGACGCGAGTACTCGCGAGTGAGTATTGAGTGATTGAGTGAGCTTAGTGAGCGGATGAAATGAACCGATTTATTTCATAAGAATGAGTGAGGTGAGGTCTCGAAATTTTGATTGAAAAAATATGATCAATTATTATGATTTTGGTATGTAACTAATGAAATAATGATGTTTGGTGTGTCAGGTGTGTGTGTGTGTGTGATACTGATGTTTGGTAGGATATTATTTAGATTATGAAGAGACACAAATAATGTATGAAATGTTGCAGGGTAAATAAAACACAAGAAGCAAATAAAAAAATAACTGAGTGTATTAATTGAGGTCAAAGGAAAAAAAAGTAAAAAAAATGCGTGTGGAATAAACAATCACATATTTGCGTTTAAAAATAAAATCAGGCGCACTTTTTTACCGTCTAATCGGTTGCGCCTGTCAGTGACGACATGTCCTGCTTTCGAAAAAACTCTTTCGGAAGGAGTTGAAGTAGCTGGAGTACAAAAGTGTTTTTTGACTACATCATATAGACCACCATAATATAGGGTCGTGGGAATTCTTCCTGCTAATAAGAGGCTCATCGAAATATTTATCTACTTCTATGATTGCAGCTGCGGTCGGATTTTGCTTTTTAACTGCATTTACAACTTTTACATCAAATTCATCCCATATAGAAGGCTTTTGTATATTTGTTTCGCTTGGTAAATTATTTTCACTGATTTCTGTATCAGTTTCATTAATTGATGCAATAGATTTAGCTGCTATATTAGATAAATATTTTTTTGCATTATCAACACTTGTTTTTTTGTCATCCGGAAAACCATATGCCTTAAATCGTGGGTCTAAAAGCGTACTTACGGCAAATAATTTATTATCCTCTACATTTCTAAACCGTATTGATATATCAGTAACGAACCGCTTGGCCATTTCCATTACTGTTTGGGGAATGTTTGAGTCTTGAGAGAACGCCTCACACTTTTTTTTGAGCAAGTTCGCTAAAACTATGATTTGTGAAACAGTAACATGCTTTTCTGCACTCATAATTTCAGTGACTGATTTAAAGTGTCGTAACAAATCACAACACTTCGACAAAATTTCTATGTCGTCGGGGGTCAAATTTGGCGTGTTGGGATAGTCGGTGGCAATGGTGGAAATCACACTTCTTTTTATCTCTAAAATCCTCTCAAACATATCGAACGTAGAGTTCCACCGAGTTATCACGTCTTGTTTCACTTTAAGCTGTTTCTCCCCTAGCTGCTTTTGCATGGCTGTTAGGCGGTCACTAGCCAAAACACTCCTTTGGAAAAGTTCCACGATGGTTTTGACTTTATTTTGGATCACTTTAATTTCTGATAAACCTGCTTGAACAATCAAGTTTAAAGTGTGAGCAGAACACGGTACTTGCTTCCATTTTAATAAGGAAATGGCAGCTTGGATGTTATTAGCATTATCAGCAGTAACTGACACTACTTTTTCGATAATATTCCATTCGATACAAATTTTTTTGATTAAATCAGCTAAGTTCTGTGCGGTATGGCGTTGTGCGTCTGGAATGCATTCTAACATTACCGCCTTAATATTGCTGTTTTGAAGAAAATGTGCTTCTCATAATCAGTATGTTGCCGTAACACGGCAACATACTGATTATGAGAAGCAGAAGTCCAGGCATCCGTAGTTAGAGCAACATATTCCGCTTGTTCTAGTAATTTCGTCACATCTTCTCTTACGATATTATAAAATTTTTGTAATAACGCTTTTGATAGCGTCTTTCTTGATGGAGCAACATACGAAGGACACAATTCTTTTATAAATGCTCTAAATGAATCGCTTTCGACGATTGTAAAAGGCAAATAATTTTTGACAATCATTAGTAGGAGCAACTTGTTAATAGTTTCCGTTTTCTTTAATGACAGCGGTTTTGCTAAATATTGATTAATTTGATTTGATGAGTTTGTAACTAGAGGACGACGATTTGGAACGGGAGTTGCTGGTACAAATTGAGTGGAACCATCGGGGCAGGTGGAAGACGACTCACCTTGAGACGTAGATGGAATCGCAGGTGTGGCAACACTAGTATAATTATTCAAAGCCATGCGATCTTCCTCAATCCCAGCTAGGACAAGGGGATGAGCGGATTTTAAATGTCTGGTTAAATTATAAGGGCCTGCACCCTTGTGCGACAATATTTTCAGGCAAATTGTAGTTAATTGTTAGTAGGAGCAACTTGTTAATAGTTTCCGTTTTCTTTAATGACAGCGGTTTTGCTAAATATTGATTAATTTGATTTGATGAGTTTGTAACTAGAGGACGACGATTTGGAACGGGAGTTGCTGGTACAAATTGAGTGGAACCATCGGGGCAGGTGGAAGACGACTCACCTTGAGACGTAGATGGAATCGCAGGTGTGGCAACACTAGTATAATTATTCAAAGCCATGCGATCTTCCTCAATCCCAGCTAGGACAAGGGGATGAGCGGATTTTAAATGTCTGGTTAAATTATAAGGGCCTGCACCCTTGTGCGACAATATTTTCAGGCAAATTGTACATTTGGCCTTATATTCTCCCAAATCCGTGAAAAACTCCCAAGTTTTCGATTTTTTTACCGTTGGAGCCATAATCCCGCCAAATAGGTATGTAGGAACGGTAAAACTAAAACCAACACCAGCAGCAATAAGTATCTCCACCACACCACCACCAAAACCAAAACAAGCAAATAAGTACAAACACTAGCAAAACAATCCGATTATTCGCAAACAATAATAGTCAACGTACTAATTGTCACAACAATGTCAACAGTTCACTTCACGATTCGACAGGTGCACCTCCCAAGGTCAAGATAGGTAAACTAACATTATTTATTAAGTATCTACTCGAAACTCGAAACGACATTTAAAGTAAATATTTTTAATTCTGCTATTACTATGAACTCTAAACGTTAATTATGAACTCTAAAAACGTTGGCGTTAGATTGGTAATCAAGTGTCATTGATTCGTTTATTTTGGCGGTCTAAAATTTATGAGCGAAAGAAAATGATGTGTGTGAGGGAGACGTAAAAATCGGAATCGTGAGTACTCGTGAGTCGACGCGCCCGTTCGCCTCGCTGAGTTCGGCTCGGGCTCGGCTCATTACGCCAATCGTACTCCTCACCTCAATTGAGGGGTACCTCGTGAGTACCTCGCGAGGTAAAATGAGGTACTCCCTCAACCTCGTTTAAAAATGATGAGTTACCCATCACTAGGAAGAATGTTCGGATTACGACGGGACGTGGAGGGGGCGGGGCGGGACCGTGCAACAAACGTGGTATTGAAGTGCGTCGAGCGGGCCCGGACGGGACACGGATAATGCACTGTGTAATATAAATTGATTCATACAAAATATATGTAACAGATTAAAAGGAGGAGGGAGAGAGGGCGCTGCAGTGCGTCAACAAAGATCAGCTGTGTATATTTAAAATTGTTAAAAAAGTTTCGAGTTAATAATTTGTGATAAATAGTCAACAAAGTGATAGTGTTGAAGGACACTTAGAAGTTCGAGTAAAAGTACAAAAGTTTTGTGCGAGTAAACTCAAGAAATCCAGACTTTGCACTAAGTAACGACAAGATTTCAAATCAGTGCAAAACTAAATAGCTGGAATAAATGTGTCTTGGTGCATGGTCCGATTATTTGACGTCAGGATAAACCAGTGGTAACTACTAACACCACAAAAGGTACGTTTAAGACCCATTCTAAGATGTTTTTGCAACATAACATTCTATGATAAAATTGAAAAAGTGCAAATCATAACACAACCTTTCTGGTGAAAGCGCCATCTAACGCCTAGAACAAAAACCACCAACTGCGATAGTGACAATCCACATACGGTTCACTGAATATCGATAGAAAGTGCCTGGATTCGAAGATATAAGTGTCAATTTGAGCCGATGTAGATGGCAATTGCGGTTGTTGTTGTTGTTAGTTGTTGTCATTGTTGCGGGTGGCGGTCGGTTCCTGACCGGTTAAGAATCCCTATTTTTTCGGAATAATATATAGCCCAAACAACACACAAACAACGTGTTTTTCTAAAGGTGTAAAAAATAATCTTAATTGGTTCAGTAGATCTAGAGATTACCCCCTACAACCTTACAAACTTTATCTCTTAATAATATGAGCACCTATAGATATAGATTTTTATAATTTTATGTAATGGATTATATTTACCCGGCCTCGGAGATAAATCTGTGTCCATCGGAACGGGTCTGGTAAAAGAGGGTAATTCAATATGACTGCACTCACCAACATACACACCTGAAAATAGGGATTTTTAATAGAAATGAACCCGGCGCCAGCGCGGCGGTTTTACGTCAACGAGCGTCTCACGACAGTTTGTCTTCGTGCTGTGCGGACGCTGCTGGCCTCTGCGGCTGGAGGTTCGTGTGGACCAAGCGCGGCCGCATTCTCGCCAGAAGGAAGCCAGAAGACTCAACCCACAGAATCGGCTCCAAAGAGGACATCACTCGCCTGTTTGGTTCTGTCAATGAAACAGCCTAATTTTTACTTTGTTATAATTTTCGTTTTACTTTTCTGTGTGTTTGTGTTGATTTTTGCTGCTATGGAAGATATGCGTCGCTGCTGTTTTCATCGGTCGTGTAACCATAGCTTGGTGTCAGGTGTGTTTAGAAAGTTTCTAATCATATTATTTATATTTTACTTATCCTACTTATACTACAGAATATTGTTTCGCTAATCAAAATAAACGTAATTTTTACTAAAGAAATCACCAAAATATTTTCAACAATAAACTACACTAATGACATACTAATATTAAATAAATTCGACACATAAATATTATACATACATTGCATACACAGACAAACATATTTAAACAACTTAAATGGCAAATACAAATGACTCCTAGTAAATGTATCAAGTTTGGTCTACTGAATGCAGGTACACTGGAAACCAATCATGATGAGTTTTTGATAGCCATTAGCAACCACGCTGTGGATATCATGGCTATCAATGAAACATGGCTTCGCAAAGGGGAGGAAGACCGGGCACCTAGTGTGCCAGGTTATAGGCTTAAACATATACCGCGACCGGTATCTGTAAGAGGTGGGTGCGGTGGAGGGGTTGGTTTTTATATAAATAATGGTATAACAGTACGTGTTAACGTTCACCTCAACCATCCTTGCAGGGCCTTACAGTAAATAAAAAAAAATACTCATTGGTACTGCATATCGTCCACCTTGGTTGGATTTGGAGCTCTTTCTTGAAGGCCTAACTGCCAGTATTAGTGGCTTAGCCCCTTTTGGCAATTAAATAATGCTAGGTGACTTTAATGTCAACCTGCTAGATGTTGGCGGCTCAAAAACGAAACAGCTTTTGGAATATTTGAGCTATCTGAATGTCAAACAATTAGTCCAAACTCCTACACACTTTGTGGGGGACAGAAGTTCACGTATAGATCTAGTTTGCTCAGACGCCACTATCCGTAATGTTGTGGTAGGTACATTTCAATAGCGGTCTTGGCCATCACTCTTTCATCTCTTGTGAGTCTATATTTAAAAAGCATAAGCTCAAACCAACACTAGTTGTGTATCGCGCGCTCAGAGACATACTGGAGGATCAATTTGACACAGACCTAAGAATGATACCATGGTCAAGTGTTTGAGTCATGAATGATGTAAATCTTATGGTTTAAATATTTAATATGTTTATTACACAGCTCTTTGATCTTTATGCTTCTATTAAGAAAAAGACATTTAAAAAGCGCCCTACACCTTGGATATCTGATAACATTCGCTTAATGTTTAGACTTAGGGATGAAGCTAGGAAGGTATCTCTTCAAACAGGAGAGAGAGCATACTATCTGGACCTCAAGCATCAAGCTGCCATGGCACTCAGTAACGAAAAAAGGGCATATTTTACCAAGAGCATCAATTACCAAATTAAGGACTCAAAACTGCTGTGGCGTAATTTAAAATCAGATGTTCTTCCAGACCATAAGGAAAGGTCTGCTGGGCTTTGTGGATTATCAAAGTTTCCAGGCAAGGCTGCCTGGAAACTTTGATAATCCACAAAATAATAATGCATCATTTCTGGATGTCCCAGGCATAGACTACTATATATATCAGTGGCGAAGGGTGAATTTTCTTATAAGGGAAGCCGGACCAAAAAATGCTTACCTTGCTCAAGTGTGATGCGTAAATTCCAGCTGTTCCCTGTATCGGGCGTTTCATCAATCATGACTATTCATGACCGATACAAACTGAGCTTTATTTATTTCAAGTTTAATTTAAAATTCGCGTAAAACGAATGCGATAGGTAGGTACTTTGTATTAAATCATTTTGTATACCTATCACTCGAAAGGCCAGAGAATGTGGGATTTTGTGTTGAGGAACATTGTTCCAAATGCGAATCGATTACAGTATCATACTTGCTTAAATATAACAACGTTTCGATATAGTTACCGCGGTTATCGGATGCCGGGATTTTCGTGGTGGCCGCGAAAAGCTAATTCTTGTTTACCTAGTAAAATTACTGTGTCGATGAACCGTTTCATTAAACTTCTATTCCGATCTACTTTTCTATTATGAACTTCTTACGTATTAGCAAAAAATGTTTCTATCCTACGATTTCCGAAATCATGCAAAGATAAACAACTTCGGATATAAATGTTTTTCGATCTGAACATGTTTTTTGGACGAATTTGAAAGATTATTAATATCTTTAAATCCCGTGTGGCTCCATAAGCTACTAGAATTTGAACAGCATGCAAGGGAAACAAAACATTTTATTTAAATTTACAACTTTCCGTAAGCCACGGGTATTTGTCGTACAAAGAACTGTTAAAATGTTTGAAAAAACCATCGCGTCGTTTATTATTTATAATCATGTCAGGGCGAGCACGGCCTATCTGAATTACATGTTTTTTTTTATTTTTAAAACTCAACTTTGAAAAGGTTTCCTCAGTCAACAAATAATCTGTCAGACAGCATACTATGTTCAATAATGCCGCCATGCTATCGAACTTACTTTATAATAACAAAATCACTACTTAAATAACTAATTTCTAGTAAAACTATAAACTTACCTAAATACCTATTTAAATAGACGATCACCAAACAATACAACGCCACTAACCTTGTTTTCACTACGCAAAACTATCACTAGTTTACACAAATAACTCAATTTCAACAATAATACACGAGTAATGCTACAAGATTCTAAATATTATGATACGAATATAACAAAACAAATGAAACAAGTGAAATCATTAGACATGACACATAAACAAGCGCGAACCGCGAAAGAACCAGTGTTGCCGTTAGGACAATCTTGTTTGTGGCTACATCAAAGTTAAAAATGTATTAATTAATCCTATTTACAACAAAAAATTAAAAATCAATAAATGAAAGTCTACAATGTTATTAAAAATTCTGTAATATCTTCGTCAGTGGATTCGGTTTGTTTTACTGATTTGACCGTTTTTTGACTTTTGTTAAAACTTCAGGTGGCCTAACATACCTATTTTAAATTGGTTTCTAATCATAATAATGGAATTAAGTGTTAATGCATATAGTCTGTTTCTTAATTTATTTTTCAATCTAAAAAGCAGCCAGAATTAGCTAGATTTATTTTGGTGGCTAAAATGGATTATTTTTTGGCAAAAACACAAAGTGGCTAAAACGGCAACACTGGAAAGAACTCTGTTGTGGATCTGTCATCCAAATATTACTATCCGAACAAATTCGATTTACAGAATAACGATTATGAGCAGTCTAAAGTAAAAAAACCCTTGAAAAAAATGAGAAAAAGCCGACGAAAAATTCTAAGTCTAGGGTGTCCAGAATCATGCCCTGGACCCATGGAAATCGTTTGTGCGTCGATGTCAGATACACGCGGTATATTATAAGCGGTTTACGATTTATGACGTATTCAAATAAAACTACTAACTAGATCTCGTTGAAACCTATTTTTGGTGGAAGTTTATGTACTACTCAGTTTAGAAAAAAAAATGATATAAGAAACCTTAATATCCTTTTTGAAGACCTATTCATAGATACCCCACACGTATGGGTTAGATGAAAAAAATATATTTTGAGTTTCAGCTTTCAGTTCTAAGTAGGTATCGGGACAGTTTCGGAAAAAAGTGGCTGTGACATACGGACGGATAAACAGACAGGCAGACAGACATGACAAATCTATAAGGGTTTTTTGCCATTTGGCTACTGAACCCTAAAAATCAATGATCCACCATTCCGACACTATTGCAATAGCAGACTCGGCCCCCTGGTCTAGATTACCTACTTATTTTGTATTTTGTAATTTGTATTTCAATTAAAGCAAAGCATGTATTTTGCCCAGCCCTGGTTTCGAGGATAATAAGTAAAACAAAGACCAATTATAAATGTTCGTATTTATTGGGCAAAACTTTCACTGTAGTAACATAGTAGTTACATGATGTTTAAAAAAAAGTAAAAATGTAATTTTCATCCTGGATGACAGACAAAGTCTCGAGCAACAGTACAAACAGGGTGCAGGGTGGAACATACAAGTTGTGGCGTAAATAATGGATAACCTGTACCTATCTGTGGGTGGGGGACCCCAATCCTTATAATATAATAAATATTCAAACCTGGAGTCAACAGGCATCCACTTTTTTTAAAATTAATTTTTCGAAATGGTCAGCCTTTTCATATATGAAGGAATTTTTGCATAATATTCCTAAATGAACGTGCTATATGACGTTTTGTGTTTATGTAATCTTTTTCCTAGTTTAGTTCCAGTTTGTCTGGTTTACAAAAAAATGTATGGAAACCTAACTGCTCACATTTTTTTAAACTTTTACACTTAATTCCTAAATAGTAAATAAATTTTTCATTTCTGTTTTAGATACAAAGTTATTCTTATAAAACAGAGGAAGGAGCTGTTTTAAAAATTAAGTGGAATCAAAATGAGGTATTCTCAAACTGTAATACATATCTTGTAACATGTTTATTTGAAAATGTTATGCAGAAATTAGAGAGTGAAAGTTTCTTCATTTGTGTGGCCAAGACACTGACCACGGCGCATTTAAAAAAAAAATGTGCGTACCCGTCGACTTCGAGGTTTGATATTTATTATATTATAGGGCTAGTTGGGGTCCTCTACCCCCTGATGCAGCATTATTCATTATTTACTCCACACCTGTATAAAAACTAAACATTAACTTCAGTGCCAGCTTGCCTTAGTCGTTTCCGACATCTGTTAGTTTTATAGTGCTCATGGGCTTTTTTTTTAAATTGGACGTCCTTATCGTATTCCAAAGCCTTGCCAGTGAGGAGGTGACTGACTTCTTTGCACCAAATATGGTTAAAAAATTCAATACTTTTATGAATCAAATAATTGATTAAGCGATCTTTATGTGTCTCGCACGTTACAAAATTAAAGTAGATATTAATTGTTACTGCCAATTTTATATATTGTATTATATATTTTTTTAATGGTGATGATTTTAAAATGCTAAAAGTTATGTATTCCACTTGTGCAAAGAAGTCAAATAAACACCTCGTAGGATAGCACAGCCATCTTTTACCCTCATATTCTTTTACTTTTATATATCCATGGAAATCTTTAATAAAATCAGTTTCCATGGATTTGAGGCATGTTTGACATTTTTTATATATCTTGCTTTTGGCTTGGCGTGCTGACCACCCACAGCAAAATCCAATTGCTGCACATTTTTCTATATTACCTTTATCTTTATTATTTATCATTGACGTCGTGTCTATGAGCTCTATATTCATGTGCTCATAGTCCACGACATTGATGCCCTCGTTGCACATTGGATCGTCCTCTTCAAGTAAAAAAAAATTATTGAGTCTAAACAAAAGTCATTGTCAGAGTCGCAATTTGCTCCTACTGAATGTTTTGACGTTAAGAGCGTGTATTCCGTCCACTAGCGCCGCCAATCGTTTTTTATTATTTGTGGTAAATTTAAGACACGTAGATAAAAAACCGCTCTGTAGTGCACTGAAGAAATGTATTTATTATGTTTTGAGAGTTATATTTTGTACTTCAGAACATAAATAGTTGCCAATGTCGATATTTTTGCTAAAAGTGGCCACTTTTAGCAATAATTGCCGTTTTAGCTATTTAGCCATGAGTTATGTATTAAAAATAGCTGTCAAAAAATAATAGATACATTTCTTCAGTGCACTACAGAGCGGTTTTTATCTACGTGTCTTAAATTTACCACAATTAATAAAAAACGATTGGCGGCGCTAGTGGACGGAATACACACTCTTAAATTGTTTAATAATAACGTCTTATACGAGGCTTCAAAGGACGAGCAATTTGGCATAATATTTGCATATTCATGGGCTCTTATGGCTCCAAAGAAATTTTCGAGGGCATCTTGATTTAATCTACGCAACAATATGGCTTTCATACCTTTTTCATGAAGGAATTTGACCAATTTTCTAATATTTTCGATGGTTTTTATCCAGCCCATCAATGATGGCACATTTCTTGGAGTATCAAATTTCATTGATTTTAAGACAGGCAAACTGGCACTCCAGAGCTCATGGTGAGCCGACTTAGCTTTGACAGCGGATCTAAAAGGTTTTCCCGGCACAATGTCGTAACTTCCACAATTCAAACTATCAAAAAGTTTGTCGAAGAATATTAAAATATCTGCAGGTTGAGTGCTTTCTAGCGGTACTGCTCCCATCTCTGAAAATAAAGAAACAATTCCATTTATATTCATTATAATTACTTCTGGTTGGTTGTTCACAAAAATAAATTAAAAAAAAATATACTAGACTATCAAAATTCATCTAATGAGAAATACACTTTACTTTCAAAATTATCCTGGGGTCCAGGAACTTTGGAAGGTATAAGAGGAGCCTAAGTTAACTCGGAGGCTCGTTATACAGTCTACACTTATTGTTATTATTATTTGGTTAAACACACTAGCAGCTTATTAGCTGATGCGTGTGTATCAAATAGCTTGGAAGATAATTAATTATGGTAAGGATATTGATACATACCTGCAATTAGTTCTAACGTTGACCCAACAGAATGGCTGAACACTTGTGCACAGTGCTTAACCCTCATTTTCGGTATGTGATTGGGCATAACATGCTGAGATGTTAAGTTTGGCAGTATTTTAGAGTCTTTGTAGTTAGGTGGCCTCTTAACTAATTTTTGGATATGGCTCCATTTTGCTGTTTGAGCTTTTTGAATTTGTTTTTTTTGCATGCCTTAGATCGATTTTTGTAAATTGCTCCCCGCCGCTAAGATTTGCAAATAATTCTACAATTCGCGGTAAGGGATAATAATCCCGTTTTAATTTGGGATTTATAGTGACCTTGTAGTCACCACAAATGCGTATACTCCCATTTTCTTTGAAAACAGGTACGATTAGAGTCCCGTAATCCGAATAATCTACGCGGTAGATGGTGCCATCTTTCTCTAACCGTTCCAATTCCCTTTCAACTCGTGCGCAGAGTGCCAGCGGCATAGGTCTCGCTCGCACATAAACCGGTTCGTTATCTGCCAGCTGTAGTCGTGTAGCACATATATACAGCGTGGGAGGAGGCTCAGGATGCCATGGGAATATTCTGTGACCTCTCCAAGGCATTTGATTGCGTAAACCACGAAACCTTGCTCCTAAAGCTGGGACATTACGGACTAGGTAAACTTGCACTTAGTCTAGTGAAATCTTACTTAAGTGACAGACAGCAGCAAGTTCAAGTAAATGGTGTCAATTCTCGGGGCTTAAAAATCAAAATGGGGGTACCGCAAGGCTCAATATTGGGTCCTTTCCTCTTTTTAGTATATATTAATGATCTACCCCATCTTTTGAAAAATCAACCTAAAATAGTATTATTTGCTGACGATACTTCCTTAATTTTTAAGATAGACAGGCGTTCCATAAATCTTGACGACATCAATAACGCCCTACAGCAGGTCCAAAATTGGTTTACTGCTAATAATTTAGTATTAAATGGGAAAAAAACTAAATGCATCAGATTTGCCTTACCGAATGTTAAAAGTAATGATTGCGATATAGTATTGAACAAAGAGAAACTAGAATTCGTCGAAAACACGGTTTTCTTGGGAATCACGCTTAACTCAAGGCTACAATGGGGTCCTCATTTAATATCTCTTGCGGGACGGCTAAGTTCGGCAGCATACGCTGTCAGAAAAATCCGTCAATTCACTGATATAGATACCGCGAGGCTGGTCTATTTTAGTTATTTTCATAGTATCATGTCTTACGGTATCTTATTATGGGGACGAGCTGCAGACATCGAGTCCATATTTATTCTGCAGAAAAGAGCCATCAGAGCCTTATACAATCTCCGGCGGCGCGATTCCCTAAGGGAGCTGTTTAAGGATATTAACATCATGACAGTACCTTGTCAATACATTTACGAAAACATTATGTATGTTCGGAAAAATCTTCATCTTTTTAACAAGATTAGTGACAGGCATAATTTTAATACGAGAAATAGGAACAAATTAGATCAACCCCGGTTCAGATTAGCTAAAGTACACACTTCTTTTGTGGGGTGCTGTGTTGAATTTTATAATAAAATACCAGTTGATATTCTCGAACTGAATGAGAGAAAATTTAAAGCATGCATAAAACGCACACTATGTATTAAAGCATATTATAAACTGGAAGATTATATCCTCGATAAAAATGTTTGGCTAAATGCCGGTCCTGATCCACAGTCACAGCCGCGGGGGTCCACTAGTTAGGTTTTAATGTCTGGAAGAGATGCTCACCCTCTTTTTTTTTGTTTTATAGTTTATTTTATTTTTTGTTTTGTACTCATAATACAATAATTTTATTATTTTTTTTTGTCTTTATAATAATGCTGTTTTATAGTAATTGAATTGTTTGTTATACATCTTTCATTACTTGGTCATTGACAACCATAGTTTTATGTAAAGTAGAAGCATTTTTTCAAATTTTGTAAATGTGAGTACCATGGGGCCATTTACATAATATTTATGTGATTAGTTTACTTGTTTGACATGAACGAGCATGGTGATCGAGAGCATGTCATACTCACTCAAATGTTTTGCTGATGGCGGCGTGTGTGTTGGATCATTCGGTTCCCTTCAAAATGGTTGAGCTGAATGGTGCCGATACATACGTCAGGTTCGTGAACGGACGCCGTCAGTTGAGACTGGTCATCTCTTAACCACCACTGGCTTATTTTCATCTTTATATTTAAGTTGTAGTTTTAAGTTTTTTTTATTTTGCATTGTCCTCACATGAAGAAGCAAGTACATGTAACTAAGATTTTTGTAAAACATAACATGATTTAAAAGAGTGTCCATGGAGTTTCTTGCACGTTCTTCTCCATAGAGATCTACGCTTTGGAACGTGCAAATAGCCTCATGTTTTTGACTGACCGACCTTGACATTTCAAAAGTGCCTGTAAATGGTTTATTTGAAATAAATGCTTTGAATTTGAATTTGAATTTGATGGGCTGTTTGCAAGTCCTTAACTTCTCACTAAATACTTCGGGGAATTCATTTCGTAATTGCGTCACCAAGTCGTCATCGATTATCTCATTGAGCTTTATTTGCGTAATTTTTAAAACGCGCATCCATTCTCGTCCCAATAGGGGTCGTGCGCCGCCTTGTATGACGTAAAGACGCAATGACGTCCCTTTGATTTTCCCTAAACAGACATCTACTTCAATGTAACCTAATGATTCAATTCGGGAGCCCGAATAACAACGTAACAATAAATTGTCCGCGACAATTTTCTTATGCGAAAACATCTTTTTGTACATTTTTTCACTTATAGCCGAAATGCGGCTACCTGTGTCCACTTCACATTTAATGTTAATGTTATCAATCGTTAATTGAATAAAATATGGTTTGTTACCTCGAGCTGCAACTTCAATGTTAAATATACCGTCATCCGACTCATCTTCGCTGACGTGATTTTGCCGAGCACCTTTGCCACGTGCTTGTTTTTTTTTTTATTCTTTATTTTTAGTTCGGGGTTTTTATCCACACGGATACGTCAACCCCATTGTACCTTAAAATGTGCTTGTTTACACATCACCTTTAAATGACCTTTTTGACTGCACTCATCACACAATTATAGTTTTTGAATCGGCATCGATCAGCCATGTGCGCCTTGCCGTAACGCCAACAAAATAGCGCGCGCAAGCTCGTGGGCCCCGCGCCTGCGCTGCCTGGTCCTGCGCCTCCGCTGCCTGGTGCTGCGACTTCGCTGCTTGCCCCTGCGCCTGCGCCTGGAGCGCGCGTCTGGCGCCCGCGCTGGCCGGCTCGTCCGCCGCCGCCGCGTGCGTGGTGCAGGCCCTACCCCTTTTGAGTCCGTCACTGTCACCGCCGCCGTGGTGCTGCCGCTCACCTCAGCATGCTTTTCAGCAGCTTCTGGAGCCAGGGCTAGCTCCACTGCCTCTTTGTATTGGATTTTCTTTTCTGCAAAGATTCTAGACCGCATCACATCGCTTGATAAACCTGACACGAACTGGTCCCGCAAGTTTTCTTCTAGAGTTGAACATAAATTGCATTTGCCGAAGTTGCACGTCGTCGCGAGATGTTTTAATGCTTGTAAGTACTCAGTCAGCGACTCGCCGGCTCGTTGCCTTCGCAACCTGAACACGTGGCGCTCCGCGATCTCTGAACGTTGCGGCTCCAAATGTTCCGTTACCAGTATTACCAGCTCGTCATAAGTTTTAGTCTCTGGGAAACTGGGTGCACACAAATCACACATTAACGAATAAGTTTCTTCACCGACCACAGTTATTAACATGGACACTTTTACGTCATTCTTAATATCATTTAACTTAATGTACTGGTTAATGCGGCGAACGTAAGCTGGCCACTGGTTGGAATTTAAATTAAATGGTTCAATTTTTCCGATCGGCATTTTCTTGCACTCCACGTTCAATAATGTTTAAAAAAAAATCACAGATCCCGTACTCGTCGCCAATGAAACGTCAATAAAAGGCGATGGTTAGCGACAAACTGTTTATTCGGGCCACAGTACCCGACACTGTTTATATTAACACCATATCTAAGTACTTCGGTCGTCACACAATTTATACAGAATTACGAATTACAATGGTGGAGCAAAAACAAGATGATGAGTTGGAACATTTTTTCTTATTGCGTCTAAATGGCAATTAGGTGCACAGATAATCAATTGGCGCGTAGCCTGCAGGCGCGCGCAATGTTGCTAGCCCCAAAGTTTCGAGCGAGCGCGAACAACATCAATTGGAGTGTTGGCAGGATTTGCATCATTCATACGAAACTTCTCAATAATCTGATTAATATAATTTTCCTGGTGAATGTATATATTATTATTCATACACTCTATTTGCATGCCTACAAAATACTTGAACTTTAACTCTTTTATTTTGAAAGCTTGTTTTAAATATTCTAATATTTCTTTTATAAGTTGTTCACTTGACGATATTACAAGAGCATCATCAACATAAATTATTAAGAATACTTTAGTCCCATTAAAATAACCTATGTAAATACAATGATCAGCCTGAGATTGAACAAAACCATATTTAAGTATGAACTCTGTAAATGTTTTGTTCCAGCATCTAGATGATTGCTTTATATAGCCTTAGTAGTGTCGTGAATTTTCTCACTTGTGTGCTGCCAAGGTCACCGTAAATCACATATAATTGTCTGAATGGTTTCACTACACACTTAAATGTACCATCTGCAAGGTAATGTTTCACGTGTTGATGAAGTCCTTTACTATTTACATCAGCGAAAGCTAATATCCTTGTTTTTCTGTACCCATAATCAAATAAAACAAAACTCATGTAACTTAATGGAATTTTTACTTCAAACGGCGTTTTAAATGTAGCTTTCTTTATTTGCACGGCTTTGTTTCGAGCACTATACAAGCTGTTCTTAACATTCGATAATTCAGGTAATTTTTCTATCTTATCAGTACCTTTGTCCAATAATTTTTTTATGCTTGAATTGAAGACAGAAGGAATCGATTTTCCTTCAGAAGATTTTGCTTCTTGCTTGCAGCGATGTATTTCTTCTTTGATGTCATTTCTTGCTATGCTGGGCGTACAAATGTCATGACGAAGAATTTTCGTCACATTATTATTTGAAGTCACCTTTCCTCCATGACACCTTCTGTTCACACATCTCCAGACGATTGAGCTATTTTTGTTCTCTTGCTTTTTCGTATATTCGTAACCGGCATGTAAAATAATAGGCACACCTCTTTGTGATTCAATAAAGGTTATCTCTTGGGATGTAGAAGCCAGACTGCAGCCAGTCTGAAGATCAGCTCGGGATGATAAAGCCACTGGCTCCATGTTTCAGGATGAAGAAGCCACGGCTCTATATCTGATCACCTGCAAATACAACGTGAATTAGTTCTGTGCCTCCTGTAAAAAGGGGTACCAAGTCCAATATACCTTTTTCGTTTTTAAATGAATATAAGAGAGCAAAAAATTAGCTTTCATCTGTCTAAGAAAGGTATTCCGAACGAAACTATGTACAATAGTTTTGTTTCGTAGATACGAATCGTGAATAGCTATAATGATTAAAAATCATAGCTGAAATCCGACTTCAACGTGTTGAATATGGTTTTATCATACATGCTATTATCAGAACTGAGCCAAATTGAAATGAGACTACACGGGAAGCACCAGCTTTCGAATCAAAAGAGTCATCAAAACTGATTCACCCAGAAAACACTTTGTAGTTGAGAACATTTATTATTGAGAACATCCTCATTTTATGAAGGAGGTTAACTAAATTAAAATGCGACCATATGGGAAGCACCAGCTTTTACATAAAAGAAGATTTATCAAAATTGGTTAACCTAAAAAATACAGTATAACCGAGAACATCCTCTTTTTTTGAAGTTTGTTAAAATGGGTAAACAAAATTAATGTGAATTAGGGCTCAAATCAAATTATTATTTGTTCAAATTTCTAGTTAATGTGAAAAAGGGTTACTCATTTAAAAAAAAATTACTAGACGATTTCGTGAAACAGGGCCATAGATAAAGAACTCCATGACAGGACCTAGGAAACAGGAAAAAAAAATATTTTTCAAAATTTTATTTGCGTCTCCTAAAAAGTAGCGATGTACTCTTTTTCACAGGAGACACAGAGTTAAGTATGCATATAATAAAAGACCATAATCCTTAGACAGCAACTAATATAAAAGTAAATAATTACCACAATAGTGATATAAGTCAAATCATTTATCATGACTTCACAAAATATGAATAAAATCGACATAATTATAATTATTACTTACCCTTTAAAACTTCACAAATATTGAACCTCACTCTATGAATACACCACGCTTAATGTAAACACCTCATATTTAAAATTAGCAGATGCACTTTGTAACCGCATTTGCTCCGATTGCGCTGATAACGCAAAGCCACGCCATTGGTCAATTGATTAATACAAAGAAAGCAGAGCGAGAGAGCAAGCTCTAATCCGGTCGCACAAAAATACCGAAGCTATAAACATTCAAAAACTTGTTCTAGGTTAATAATAATAGTAGTGGTCTAAGCAGTGGGGTGCACAGGGTTTGTACTTAGGGTCGGCTATGTGTACTTTATTAATGCCTTCAATCTAAACCTAAAGTTTGATCAGAAAAAAACTGTCATGGTGGCGTAACTTGTAATTTTATAATTTATATTATAGTGGAGTCTCGGATTGAATTAGTTCATCAAATTTTCCGCAACATGAGGTTATTTATCTTTCTGGTCAGTCAGGTTTTTAGGCTGACTGTACAATTAAATCAAATTTAACTCATATGAAAAAAATGTGGGACGAGCCAGGCATACGAATTGGGACAAGCGGGGAATAAAATATTGAAAACTAGCCTCTTCCCGCGACTTCGTCTGCGTAGACTTTAGAACTGGTGCGCAACTTAATTGCCTCATATTGTTATTCTTGTAATTGCATCTTCATGATTCTGGTATCCAGATAGTGTGAGTCCCAAAATTACTTCGACGTGTTTGTGGTCCCCAGGAAGGTACTTGTGGATTTTTAGCGCTCACGATTCTGGTCGAAAAATATATCAATTGTCTGGTATTCTGGTATCTACTTGTAAATCTGTAGCACTCATAAATCTAGCCTTGGCAATACTTTGACATGTTTTGGTCAACCTCTCACAATTCTAGGCCCGAAAATATTGCGACATGTTTCTGGTCTCCTGGTCATTGTAAATCTTTATCTCTCATATTTCCAGCCCGGAAAAAAGTTCGCCATGTTCCTGTTCTCCTGTTACTTTTGAATCCTAACTGCTCACAATTTCAGCTACGAAAAAATGTCAACATGTTTCTGCTCTCTTAGTACTTGTGAATCTATAGCTTTCACCATTCCAGCTCAGAAAAATTCTTGCGAAAAATATTTTGAATAACTCCTGGTATTGTGAATCTTTGGCGCTCATATTTTTAGCCTCGATATTACTTCGACATGTTTCTGTTCTCCTGGTATCTTTTAAATCCTAAATTCTAAATACTTCGATATGTTTCTGGTTACCTGGTGCCTTTGAATCCAAACCGCTTGCAATTAAAGCCCCGGAAATACTATGATGTGTGGTCTCCTGGTACTTGTGAAACTTCGCGCTCACAATACCAGCTCCAAAACTATTTGGATATTTTTCTTCTCTCCTAGTACTTGTGAGTCTAAAGTGTTCACAATTCCAGCACAGTAAAAACTTCGACATGTTTCTGTACTCCTGGTAAAAAAATCTTGCTCAAAAATACTTAAACACGTGTCTGGTCTCCTGGTACTTATGCATCTTTATTGCTCATATTTCCAGCCTCAGAAATACTCCAACATGTTTTTGCTATCCTGGTACTTTTGAATCGCTTGCAATGAAAGCCATCTATTTTCCAGTAAAAAAACTACCCTAAATACATGGACATGTTTCTGCTCTGCTGGTACTCGAAAGAAAATCTTTAGCGCTCATATTTCCAGCTTCGAGAAAGTACTTGGACTGGTTTTTTTAATAATATTATTAGGATTGTGGTGAGAAAAATCTCATCTCATCTCATCTCATCTCATCTCATCTCATCTCACAACTCCGGCGCCGAAAATAAATCGACGTGTGTCTGCTCTCCTGGTTATTTTCGGGAATCTATCTATAGCGTTCAGAATTTCCAGCCCAAAAAATACTTCGAGATGTTACTGCTCTCCTGGTACTTCTGAATCTGTAGCGCTCGTAATTCCAGCTAAAAAATGCCTCGACATGTTTTTACTCTCCGGGTCTTGCGAATCTATAGCGTTCACAAATTCTAGCCCAGAGCAGAGCTGTTTAAAAAAAATTCTTGCCCAAAAATAATTTTCGACGTGTGTCTGCGCTCTCCTGGTTACTTGCGGGAATCTATAGCGTTCACAATTTCAAGCCCAGAAAATACTTCGACATGTTTCTGCTCTCCTAGTACTTGTGAAAATATAGCGTTCACAATCCCAACGTGGAAAATGCTTTGACATATTACTGATCTAAAGAACTTGTGAATCTAAAGCGCTTATAATTCAAGCCCCAAAAAAGCTTCCGAGACGTTTCTGCTCTCCTGGTACTTGTGAATCAAAAGCGCCCATAATTCCAGCCCAAAAATACCTTGACATGTTCCTGTTTTCCTGGTATTTGTGAGTCTGTAGCACTCGTAATTATGGCCCCGGAATATCTCGACATGATTCTGCTCTCCTGGTGCTTGAGAATCTATAGCGTTCACAATTTCCAGCCCGAAAATAAGCTTCGACATGTTTCTGTTCTCTTGGTATTTTTTAAACTTCACCACTCACAACTCCGGCGCCGAAAATAAATCCGCATCATCGCTTAACATCAGGTGAGATAGCGGTCAAACGTTTGCCTACCAATAGTAAAAAAAACCAGTCCCTAAAATACTTCGAAAAGTTTCGGCTCAAAAGAAATCTTGCCCAAAAATAATTTGACATTTTCCTGGTCTCCTTGTACTTGTGAATCTTTTAGCACTCATAATAAAATTCTAGCCCGGTAAAAAATTTTGACATGTTTCTGTTCTCCTGGTACTTTTGAATCTGAAGTACTAAGGTAGCAGAAACTTTGGACTTCAACTTCTTCCTCTGTCTCCATTAAGTCATGTATGTTACCGGGATAAAAAGTAGCCTATGTGTTATTCCAGGATGTGACCTATATATGTGCCAAATTTCATCCAAATCCCTTCAGCCGCTTTTGAGTGATTGACGGACAAACATCCAAACATACAAACTTTCACATTTATAATATTAGTAGGATTAAGTTTTGGGACGAGCGAGGCATACAAATTGGGACAAGTGGGGATTTTTTTATGTGCGACGAGACTCTGTGGGACGACCGAGGCACAAATCGCAGTTTTTCTTTTAATTATGGATTAAAAATAGTTTTGCGCGACGTGTGATTGTGTTAAAAATGGAACAATACAGTGTATTTTATTAAAATGTCTGGAAAGACTCTTGAAATGCGTCTCAAACTTAAAGGGGCCACCACGTCCTGAAATAGAAGTTACTCAAAAATGTGGTACGAAAACTAAATCTTTTACGCGTGTTTTTAAATCTGAACAATATTTCAAAAATGCGTTATGTATGATAAGCATTGAAAAACGCTTAATTAATTCCATAGCTGATTTTCATAACAAAGTAATAGATGTCTTTTCTCGCCAAAAAGACAATGAGAATGGATTTTCTGTACAACTAAAATAAATGGTAAGCTCTAGTTTTAGTTTTTGTTTTAGTGAACCCCCATAAATAAATGTCACGAGCCGCCTCTGATTAAACACATCAGTTTTATACAACTATGATTATGAATTTTTGATGTACTTATTTATTTATTTATTATATACTTTATTGTACACCACATAATAAGTACAGGAAAACGTTTATAAAATATAGTGTTATATCAAATAAAAAAAAATATAATTAAAAACATATTTATTTGAAATAATCACTTTTTGCTCCGTAATTGAGAAATATTTGCAACGCAAATTAGTGTTGTTTTGCTTTTTAATCACAATAAAGGTTACAAATTCTTTTAAAGAAAAATAAAAAAAAACTTACTGAAAAACTTAACTTTTTTTTGCTGGCTTGGTAGATCTAAATGTTCATCACATGATTCCTTTTCAGCTAAGGATAATGAGTTTTCCTCTATCAATTTAAAGCCCAACTTTAACTTGTACTCACGCAGCTGAGGTATTTTATGCAAGGAGTCATTTTGAAGCTTACGTTGTTCACCATATTTAATCCAAGAGTTTGAAACAGCAATGTCATCATATGAAAAATAAACACGATAAAGTCCGGCCGCGAAGCAGGAAGAATTTCGTCCTTTGACCTGTTATTACCTGTCTCTATCACTCCCGTGTAAATAGAATGAGTCTCGCTCGCACAGATGCAATGGCCGCCGTCCTCAGGGACCTGAGAATGTAAGGTTTGTTCTTGTTTGCATGTGTATGTCACGTAAAAATAGAGGAATCGAAATTAGTTAGACTAGATGATAATGTAGACAAAACTGTTGATTTTTTTGTAGTAAATGTGATAGGCGAGACGTCTTCGGAAAGCAGTAACTCCGATACAGAGGAATCGGATTCTGGTTTATGAATTTTATTTTTTTTATTTCTGCCGTATTAGTGATTGTAACTCGATTTTTATAACTTAACCCGCACTTAATACAAAAATGTTTGTGACCACTGTCAGTAGGTAAAGAGGTCATTGTACGAAATTCTTCCTGCTCCGCGACTGGACTTAAGCTAGGTTCATATTGCTGTGTCGGGGTGTGTCGGGTCGGCGTCTGTTGTGTCGCGGAGTGTTCATACTAATGTGTTGTCTTGTGGCGCAATGTCGCATTTTTAGATCATTCTCATTTTAAGAGTTGTAGAGTGAATACGTGTTTTAAAATGGAATCGTCTGACGACAGTGACTTCGATGAAGATATTCAATTTTTTCTATTGATGACTCTTCTAAAAAAAAAGAAAAGGAAAAGGAGATATTGGGTTCATCCCGTAAATAGATTAAGAGAGACTAGAGGCGCATTTCACTGTCTTGTTCGAGAATTAGAAAGTGATGACAAAAGATTCCAACGATATTTCAGATTTACTAAAATACAGTTTGAGCAAGTACACACTTTAATTGAAAAGGATATCAAAAAAATACACACTCAGTTCCGCCGCCCTATAGGAACAAAGGAAAGACTTGCTGTATGTTTAAGGTATGTATTGTAATAGTAGTACCTACTTAATCAACAATCACATTACAATTAGGTTATTTTTTATACTTAAATCACAACATACATTGCAAACAATTTATTAATTTATCACTCACAATCACTATAATCAACTGAACTGTAGTATGTCACAAGATTTTGATCCGCCAATGGACCTATTTGCTGTGGTTGTGATGTGTGAGATGACGATGTGGATGGCATAGATATTGTATTCGATGTTAATGCAGTTGGATGGTAATCGATAGATGAATGAGTGGATGAACGAAGAGACTGTTGACATTCTTGATATGGTGGTGAAACCTGGAACTGGGACTTAGTTTGCTGTGGTGGAATAATCTTGTAGGATGTTATGTTGATTGGAGTTTATAAAACTGTATTTGTCTGTTGTTTTTCTAATTTGCGGATTTGTGCTTGTGATACTGCAGAGTGCAAATCGAGTTTGATTTTAGTTTGTTCAAGGATCGAAAGACTTTTTACCGCTTAACTCATACTCAAAAAGAATTGATCATTTTCATCCATTTCTACCTCCCGTCTTGCGTTTTGTTTTTGAATTCTGAGATCATTTGATGATTTCATAAGCTCATAAATCTCCTGCATGCCAGCCTTGCCAGTATTCTGGCGAGTTGATGTGGAACTCCTGGTCGAGCATTGAGATTCGCTTCTATGATACGCTAGCTGGAGGATTTTCCAATGCCGATCTTGATGGTGACACTGATCCAGGCGGAGATACTATATTTGTAGTCGTGTTTCGAGATTCCATAAACGGGCACAAAAAACTCATTTGGTCTTCATATTTCCAAGGTGTGACTGTCATAGCGGCTTGACCACTTTTTTAATTTCGCCTTCGTTTAAGTACACTGGCGAAAGAATTTCATAATTTAGTCCACTCCTCCTTGCAACTATCAACTGAAACAATAATATTTAAAAGAAGTTTTAAAATTATTTAATTACAGATTTTTGGCGACAGGAAATTCATTTCGTTCAATGGCGTTCAATTATCGCATGGGAGTATCTACAGTAAAGGCAATAGTTGAAGAAGTTTGCGATGCAATCTGGAATATTATGACACCCATTGTAATGCCGCAACCAACTGAACAAGCATGGAGAGATATTGCAAAAGAATTTAAAGAATGTTGGCATTTTCCTAATTGTCTAGGAGCATTGGACGGGAAACATATAAACATAATTTGCCCAATAAATGCAGGTTCTACCTTCTACAATTACAAACAAGAACATTCTATTGTACTACTGGCTCTCGTTGATGCTCGTTACAAGTTTATTATGATCGATGTAGGAGCATACGGTAGGAACAGTGATGGTGGTATATATGAAAAATCGTTACTAGGTCAAATGTTTGCGCGACAAGAACTAAATGTTCCACAGAACGAACCGTTATGTCAGAATACAGAGCCTTTACCGTATACTATCGTCGCTGACGTAGCATTTCCATTAAAAACATATTTACTAAAACCCTACAGTAAAGTTAAACTAGTAAACAACGATGCTAATAAAATTTTTAACTATCGTTTGTCACGTGCACGTCGTACTGTTGAAAATGCTTTTGGAATATTAAGGGCAAGATTCAGAGTGTTTCAGGGACCTTTACAAGTACAGCCTTACATGGCAGATAAAATCGTTCTCGCCACTTGTTGCCTTCATAATTTTTTAATGGCTCAAAATGCGCATGTAGAAGATGTAAGTTTTACCAACTCAACAGAACTCAATAGTCAGTCTCAGTAGTCCTACTGCATTGTCCAATATTTCTTCCATATCAAGAAATCCAACGCAAGAAGCTGTCTACGTCAGAGAAAAATATAATAATTACTTTATGAGTCCAGAGGGACAAGTACCATGGCAAATGGAAACTATTAGACGTACAAGATAGGTAGAAATAATATTAATAATTCATAAATAAACAACTTACCTGATTTATTTAATGTTGTTGCTATTTCCTCCCAAGCACTATTCCTGATACCGTGATCCTTATATTCCTTACATTTTGTGTCATAGAGAACTTTGTATTGCCGTACTAATTCAATAAGTTCATCAGACATTTTAAAGAACGAAAAACAGAATTATAATAATTGCATGAACTGTGTTCCCTCGCAATAACGCGTCGTAAATAATAGATTCACATTAGTGTGGCGCGACAGATCCCCCACCACCTCTCTGGCGCGATCGGGCGTCGAGCGATTTTACTGCGACAGAACGCGCCACAACACAACACAACCTACTAATGTGAATCTATGCATAGTAAATGAACGTAAGCGATTGCGTTCTGGCGCGCCCCGATACACCCCGACACAGCAATATGAACCTAACTTTAGTCGACTTACGAGTTCGCACCCGTATCGGGCAAACGGCTATCATTCTGTCCGCCAAATCAACGCCACCCATATTAGCGTTGTACATTTTGATGGCTTCTGGGCGTGGAACTTGAACATAAATCGTTGATATTGCAATACGTCCTATGTCAGATTAAGCTGATTTTTCAGGAGAGACATAAAACATTTTAGTGTCGTAATGATTACTTATAGTGATTATATTTTTAAACTACATTGTCAATAGAGATGTTTTTCATCTTATTTGACAACAAAATAGTAATATTATTACACAGTTCAGAGATTCAGTGACATAGAACCTATTGCATTTCAGTTTTAGGCTAATACTCGTAATTATATTTCAGTAACGACATAGGACATTATTGTAATAAATATATACTGGTTATCCGAAATTATATCTGTCAAAATTCTGTTAAAATTAAAACGATTTAAAGTGTCCATTTATCAAACATGTCCCCAATATTTGAAAAGGTTGTAAGTGAAGAAAGGATAAGGAAACGTCGATTAAAGCAGAAAAAACTTTTTTATTCTTAATTAACTAATCAAAACTATTAGTTTTACTATGCTTAATACAATTTACTTGTTTATTTTTTGAATGTGCGGGCAGTCTAATGGGGAAGTATGGGAACAATTATGCTCCAGCAAATCATAAAATGCATGATAATCGCTCGGTATCAGTGGTTTCATTTCTTGTAAATGAATGAACTTTGTCAAATCAATGGGCAAGTGAGAATTGTACAAAGCAGTTTGAGTCAAAATGTTATTTGATGGTATTTTTGGTAAATACTCATAGATATCGTCGAAATTAAGTTTATACTTAATTTTGCCTTCTGGCAAGTACAGTAGATTGCAAATGTCGGTAACTACTGGATCACCTTTCTTATTACCTGGTCTTATGCTTGAATATTTGCCTGCATCATATTTCCAAAGGTCGTCGTAGTTTAGAAACACCACATTATAAGGATCTTTTCTTGCGCTTTTCATGATTGTAATGTAATCAGCTGGGATATAAATTTCGCGATGTGCGGGTAGCTTTCTTTCGATTGCACTGTGGATTGAATCTACTTCCATTTGAGTATGGCCAACTTCCAGGTATTTCTGTTCAATAGTCAAGTTCTTTTCAATTACCAATTCAAGTAGCGCGTTTGCTAATTTAACTGATCTATTCTGGTAGCAACATCCGTCACTCCATAGAATAATTTTCGTTACATTCGACCTTTCTAGTTCCAATCTTAGGAGCTTGATCAAAATTGAAGCAAAACAGATTGCTATCTAGACCTCCATTGCCTTCATGCCACAAATAGCAATACACCTCTTTATTTTTTAAATTGTAATGTGTATAGTTATGAACTTTTAGTTTTGTTTTGTAGTAAGTAGCTGATGCTTGCATTCTTGGGCATAACAACACACCTTGCATGTCCATTGTATAAACCGCAGTATCAGCTCCAGTATTTTCTTTATCGTTATTTTTTTCTTCTCTTGATCTTTCCTTTTTCTGTAAATGATTAGCATACTCGTCCGTAGCTACATTTCCGTTTTTAAATGCAATACATGTATTGCATTGGTCTTTTCTAGGTTTGAAAATAGATAAATTCAACTCATGAAACTTTCTCGAAAAAGAAGCAGAGCAATATTTTTTCTTATTATGAGTGGAACAAAATTGCAGATATTCCGCGTACAAATCACCTGTTATACTGTTCCAAATTGGCTCTAAATATAGTTTTTTGGTCGAAGATCTGCAATAGTGTGATTCTACTTTGGGCAATTTCTCAAAGAACTCAACAATACTGTTGGTCTCTTCGGATCCATCATTTCGAGGTTGTGGTTGAACTGGAGCAAGCACAGAGTCGGCATTGTTCAGTAAATTTTCTGTAAGCCAGTCTCGAAGCTGCCTTAAGCCGATAGACAAAGTTCTCATAAACATGACCTTGCAGACATGAATTCTTTGAATATTATTGTCTGATCGCAGCATTAAAAATACTTGAAAGACTTTCCTTTCCTGCTTGTTTCGTTGTTAGAAGAACTACGACGGTATTGGGGGGCACTGACGGCAACTAAGTTATTAACATAAACTTTTCGTGAATCCCATGATTTCATGTTCCATAATTCATCAAACATTGACTGCCGGTCGTTTTCAGACAATTTCACACACTCATATTGCTCTCGGGGGCCTCCACGCTGTATTTTGGTGTGACCGTTGCAGGCTTCTTGCAAGACTTTAGCTGGACGTACGAGAGTTTGCTGATATTTTCCATCTCGCTCCTTTTGAAAACCGACATACTGCTCTCCCTTAAGTCTAGCTTCAGCATTTTTTATTCTCTTCCATTCAAATTTTTTAGCTTTACCTTTGCTCATTCTTTTCTTTTTTCTGCTGTTCCTCTTTCGTTTGCGGGTCAATGTGCCGCATCGTTCATCCAAAATTGCTTCCACTTCGGAGGAATCGGTTACAACAGTGTCTTCTTCTGCTACGAACTCAGGATCAGAAGGGTTGATAGACTCTACATCAGAAAACTCACAGAAAGTCTCATGATCGCTTACATCGCTTGGTTCCCTATAGTTAAGGCTTGAAGGTAGAAACTCTCTCGTTTTTTCATCCAGTACTACTACTTCATTTATGGAAGTTGCTGTAGTTATAATGTCGACTAACTTTTTTCTCTTTTCAGCCGATGCATGATGAGAAAATATTATACCTGTCAAAAGGAAAACTAAGCATAAGCCACCCAAATTAAGCTTCAGCCACCCAAATTACGCAAAGCCAATGAAAAATAGTTTCAATTCAAATGCAATATCAATGTCACCATATTTTTATGAGTGATACGACATAAAACATATTTCATTCTAGATTTTATTTAAAAAGAACGTCACAGAGAGTAAAATATAAAATACTCTTATTCAAGATTATAAGACAAATGTTAGTTACACACTCTAGATGTAAATTTATACAAAAAAGTTTTAGGTTAAGCAAAATTTAATAGTATGCGCCCAAGAACTGTAAGTTAGTTATTGTTTGTAGAAGGCAAAACCGGTAAAATTATGGTTAAATGTTCAAATACAATTTATTACAATGAGTATAGGTTATTACAAAAAGAACTTACCAATTATTTGGCAAAGAAACAAAACAATCACAATTTTTTCACATTAAGAAAAACAGTTGCTGTTCAAAATCCGACATAGAACATATTGCAATATCAAATGAGAGTGTTTTTGACACGTGACCTATTGCATCAGTTTCGAATCCAGCGATCTGATTGGCTGTTGACATAGAACGTTTTACGGATGCGTTCACAATTAAAATATTAAGTCGTTTCGAAGAAAAACAAAAAATCAGAAAATTTTGACATAGAACGTATTGCAGTATCAACGACAATATCTTTTAGTAATTTTGTTACAATGCTTACATGTACCAACTTTTTCGTCAGTTAAACAAGTTGACATTAGTAAAACAGCCTTATTGTCTAACTATTTTGTTGTAATATTTAAAGAAGGTCGGTCACGTTCCATACATCGTGTGACCTGACTATAAAATGTCGCGGACATGAATAGTGTATGGATTAATTCGTTCCCCTGGGCACAATCATTAATCCTAAATTGGAAATGTATTTTTTAAAAGCCTAGGATCTAAGAACGTAACTTTTGAGGTTATGATTTAGCAATGCCTACCGTAGTCTGCAGCCATGACTTTATCCTCAGCTCAAAGCACAAAATGAAAACGGAACCTAAGGTGTAATTTATAATTCTACATACAACCTTACTTCTTAATGATTAAGGGCCTATTAAACCACATCTGAATTAATAGTCACTAGGTACCTACTCTCTGAAAAAAACAAAAATGGAACAGGCGCCTCTTTCACCACCTACAATAAAGCTCTTGTTAACTTACTTGGCAGATAATTTCATACAGATTCGGTACCATTTTTAATTTATTCATAGAGTAGGTACCTAATGGCTATTGAGACATAAGTAGTAAAATAGGCCCAAAGACGGCAGAGTAGTTTGTCGAAACTGCCAAGCTAAATTATTTCTTCTTTCTTATTCTATCTTAGTCATACATTTAATAGAAAAATGTATAAATTGATTCCTTGATTTATCTTCTAATGAAAATAAAATAATATCTCAAAGGTCTGTTGAATAAAGATGAATAGAAGGGCCTTAAATAAAAAACCAATATGGTTTTATCATTTTATTCTATGTCTTCCCTTACAACAACTGAATCTAAAAATTCAGCAGGAGCAGAAATATTTGACTGGTATCGAGCCCATCCAATGTACCACACAATCGTCATTACGTGAGCACAACATCCAAGTGTGCGTCGTCCTACCAAACAGTTGCAACAATACTCTGCTATACCCTCTCTCCCTGATGTATCATTTTCTATTAAAATATAAACATAATATTGCTTTCTTGATATATGTCTAGACTTGATTTCCCCCCGTATCAGAGTATTGTTGCCACTTCCTCTCAAATTGTACTCTGAAGTATCTATAGTGTCACTAGTTACTTCTATTCTGTTCTGAAATCTTATATGTTCTCCATAATATGACCGTGCTTGTCGTATCTGATAGGTTCCTAAGGCAAAGAGAATTAATTCATTCATTTCCATTCTAGGAAATATAATAAGGTTATCCCTATCAGCCGTTATATTAATAAAGTTAGAAGACCGTCTGTTCATATTTGTATTTTCTACCAATCGGGAAAAATTATTCTGAAAAGAAATCCTTTCCCTGATAATATTTAACATTTCCCCTGCATCATCTCTATTTCTTAGGCGAACACCAAACCTGTTCAGAAAACTGACCGCTATTGAAAAATGTTGCATCATATGCGGCACAGTCTTATTAAGGTGGAAGCGCCAGGATAGCCCGCGAAATTCAAATATTTTTATGTTTTTGGAATTTGCCGGTCAGTGTGAAGCTGTATGTTGAACAAAATACGATTCGCGGCTGTAACGCATATTTATCTAAAGAATTATACCGATTTCAATTATCAATATAACCCTCTAAGTTCATACAACTCGATTTTCACGAAATAACATTCAATCGAGTTCTATGAACTTAGAGGGTTATATTGATGAATTAAATGGTTATAATCCTTTAGATAAATGCTTTTTACGATCGCGAACTGTATTTTGTTTAACATACAGCTTCACGCTGACCGGCAAATTGCAAAAAAACATAAAAATGTTTGAATTTCGCGGGCTACCCTGGAGCTTCCACCTTAAAATAGTCCTGTCGTAATAATTTGAAGTCTCTTTTAAAATAGCCATTTACAACCTCCACCACCCATCGACAAAGTGTAACACATCTATTTCTATTTGCTTGCTCTGTGGTCAGTTGGTGTTCCCCTTCTAAAAGAGATTCTGGCATGTAGGCTTTGTAATTACAGTCTTCTAACAGACTAAAAGAGTCTCTGAAACCCCTATCTAAAATAAAAATATCATTAGCTTGGAGATACAATCTGAGAGGAGAATTCTCATTTATAAATAAAGATGTCATAATCTCAGCATCTGACGTGGTAGCCTTGTATGGATCAAAGCAGTCAAGAATATAGCCGTCACATGATACAATTAAAAACGGCTTAAGTAGATTTCTATACTTATTTAGTGAGTAAGTATCTTTTTGGAACATGTAATTTGAACTTTTGTTAATATAAATGTAAGTGCCATCACAAATCAAAATGGCCATTTTGATTTGCGTCGCGGTACATGCAATAGGTCGAATGTGAATTAGGTACCACTTTACAGGAGAGACTAAAAACTGATTATTCTATGTTGTGTTAGATAAATAAGATTTGTGATGATGCATTTTGTGTTAAAATTAGGTATGAAATCATAACTTATTACGATAGTGGTTATTGACTTTACAGTTTTTGTGAAAAGTTGACATAGGTAAAATAGATATCAAAACAGAGACAATAAAAGAACATGTTAATATTAAAGTTTTTATTTATTATATAAAAATAAATTTATTTGTGAAATAAAATTGACGATAATCTTGTGGAATCAATTGTTTTAGTTCTTGCAAGTGCGTATATTTCGAAGTTTCAATTGGAATTGGTCCTGTGTACAGTTTGGGATGATCTGGCAGTGATTCTAGATGCTTTGGTGGTACAGGTAAATCAGCCCATTCGTCTTGGAAGCACAGTTTGTAACGAATTATGCCATTAGGGGTATACTGAAAAGCAACCACATCGTTAACACAGGGATCGCCAACTTTGTTGCCAGGGCGAATACTTTTGTAGTATACTGGCTGAAATGTATAAAAATCATCACAACTACAGTAAATTGTTTCTTATGGATGCGGACGTTGTCTTGCAGCTTGAATTATTGGAATGTAGTCTGCAGGTGTATAGACTTCTTTTCGATTGCGCAATTTCTGCTCAATAGTAGAATGAATGGAGTCCACTTCCATGAAGGTGTGTCCAACTTCCAAGTATTTTTGTTCTATTAATACGTTTGTTGTAATGCTCAATTCTAGCAATGCATTAGAAAGTTTAACATTTTGGTTCTGATATCCACATCCATCACTCTAAATCGTATTTTTTTCGGGGTGTCTTTTATCTATTTCCTTTTGTAAAAAGTCTGTATAAATTAATGCAAATACATCACTTTCAATCCCTGCCACAGCTTCGTGCCAAACATAGCACACAGCATCTTTAGCACTTAAGTTAAGGAAGGTCTAATTGTGGACCTTCAATTTAGTCTTGTAGTAATTTGCACTGGCATTTAGTCTTGGAGCCAATAGCACAGCCTGTAGATCTACGGTATAGGTTTCCGTATTAGGACGATTAATGGATTGTTCTTTGTCTTTTGTTTTCTCTTCTCTTGCTGATTGTTTCTTTTGCTCATGTTTCCGAAATATTTCTTCATCGCATGTTCCTGTCTTATACTGTGTGCAAGTATTACATTGATCCTTTTTCGGAATATAAAGATCTAAGTTCATAGCTTTCAAAGTATTGTAGAAGGTTTTCCAGGATGAAGCAATTTTGTTTTGTGTTTAGCACTCATCTTTATAAAAGCGGTACATCTCTCTTAGACTAGACCACAAGGGCTCAACGTAGAGTTTACTGGATGACGCTCGACAATAATGGCTTTTTACTTTGGGCAGTGAATTCAGGAATTCCTCTAGATTCTTAACAATGTTTGATCTTTGTCGTGGGGTCTGAGCTTGGTGTTCTTCGTTTTCTTTGCTTGTACTGGGTTGGTCTGATAAAATCCACGTGCGGAGAGTCTTCTCACCAATATTTAAAGTGTTGATAAACTTATTTCGGCATACACGTTTCTTCACATCATCTCCATTTTCTTTTACAGTCAAGTAGAATGTAAATCCAGTGTTTTTTCTTGAAGTGGCAACATCAGTAGTCTTTCTTCTATACTTTGACGTGCCTGCAATACACATCCAGTGACGTAAACCTTTTTAGCCTCCCAAGATGTCAGATTACAAAAGTGCGAATGTATTGACTTTCTATCATCCTCACTAATTAAATCGCATTTGAAATCTTGTCTTGGGCCTCCTTTAACTGTTGTCGGCTGTAGATGCCCATTACATCTTGGACCTAAGCATTTAGCTTCTTTAATTTTAGTTTGCTTGTATTTCCCATTTTCCTGTTTTTCAAATCCAAGATAAGACTTCCCTTCTAATCTTAACTTAGCATTTTTCAATCTCTTCTACTCATTTATGTTAACTTGACCTTTACGCTTTCTTGGTTTTGGTTGTTCTTGATCTGGAATATTTTGGTCCGTATCCGATATCGATGACTTCATCGTGTCTTTCAATTTCTACAGGATGGGTCTGTGTTGTGTACTCCATTATATCATGAAACTCATTGGGCGTAAACGCCCTAATCTCGGGCGTTAGTTCGGCTTCCGATGGATGTGTAAGCCATTGTTGCTCTCTAATATTATGCTGTTTTACGACGGGTTCGGCTGTCGCTGATTGTACGTGAGCACCTGCCGCATTAACGACTTTTTTCGAAGTGTCCCCCTGACCTAAGCTGGGCTGACTAACTGAGCTAGCTTGCTCTTCGCTGAATTCACCGGTACTAGTACTAATAGCTAGCTTCACCAAGCGGCTGATTCTAGCTCGTAACATTATAGGTAAATTCTCTTTTCTGCTACTCCTGCAACAAATAACGTAGTCACTTGTCAAATGCAATAGCTCCTATGTCAATTTTTATTTTACCCAACTATGATTATTGCTAAATCTCCTTTGTCAACAAAAGTATAAAAAAGTCTAATCGTTCATACAAAACACAGGTTAATTAACTCCTATCTTGAGTAATTAAACCTAAGTAATAAATTGAAAAACATTTATAATCACAATCATTAAAGCATGGACTCAGAAAGAAAAAAATGTGAGGTTAGTTTTATGTTAGAAATTTACTTCTTTGTTATGATTAAAAATATAACGTAAATATTACTGTCTGTTAGATTAAATTATATGTATAAAAAAGAGTTGATTACTTACAGAACAAATCAATAACGTTTAATTTCGTAAACTGACCTTCTAAACCACAAAAGACGTCTCGCATCACGGGAATACAATGACATACGACAATTTGCAGGAACCAAAACAAAGACGTCTGTCATTGGTCATATTGCAACTAGTTCAAATGCTCGCTTCTGATTGGTCGGTAGACATAGGAGTCTTTGCAAACGTTGCAGAAGCATGTTTTGGATACTTGCATGCCAAAAAGAAAAAATTGCATTTTTTTCACATTCGGCCTATTGCATGTACCGCGACGATATACCATTTGGCAACAGCAAATTGTGTTGTAGCAAATTCTCCCTTGAAATATGGTTGATTCCAAGATTATTCGGCACAAAGTCTTGCACTAGCAATTCTCTTATGCTGTGCATTAATCTTTCAAGGGTGCGACGAGAGACGCCTAAAAGTTTTGATAGTCTGTCATCAGATTCCCCAGTTCTCAATTTCATTAGCAAAGCAGCCAAGCCTAAAATACCTCTGTGGTAAAATGCTTCTTGGATCCTAGGAACTTCATGTAACAATGAAATAAATTCCTCTTTTGGTCTTCCAACCCAATAGAAAAATAAATTGTCATCAATATCTTGAATTGCTTCAATACTGCATAAATCGAAATAAGTTTTGGATGAATTTACAAATGAACATGCTCTATTTGTTGCTCATTAAAAGTACTTATGCTGTTTGGCAAATCATATAGATTGTCCCAGTTATTGGTAAATAAATGTTCCTGACAAACTCGTGCAAGTGCTGGTATAGAACTTGTTATTACTCAAGACAATTGCTCTCAGAGAATCAGATATTGTCCGCAAATGTACATTAGTACATCCAAAGAATAAACAATGAGAAGCAGTATTTGCAGCCCGTCTGTAATTAGGTAAAACAATTTCTGGTGCTGGTTGCTCAACAATTTCTGGTGCTGGTTGCTCAACAATTTCTGCTGCTGGTTGCTCAACAATTTCTGCTGCTGGTTGCTCAACAATTTCTGCTGCTGGCTGATCAGCAGATATTGGGATTTCAGCTCTATCTTCCTCAGCATCTATATGTTGTTCTACAACATGCTCAGTGAGGTTCGGTTCTTCTAAAACATGGTCATCAGGATGAACAGATCGTGCATCTTCAATTTGCAGGGCCCTAATGGCAGATCGTCTGCATCTCTGCCAGCATGGATGACAAACACGATCAGTTGATTTAATCTATAAAAACAACATCTTGGTATAACACACACAATATGACACATGGGTTAAAAGATAAATAAGAATTATTGAGCCCTGACTAGAGAGCTGCTCATGGTTTCTGACCTGACGTGGTGCAATCCTGGATTCAATGATAACGGTAATAATTTCATCCAAAACAGAGGCATTTTCTTTCAAAATAAGATCACTTCTTCGCCTTACTATGGATAGACCGCAGATCACACACACTTGTCTATGGCCTTGGTGAGAGGATCCAGCTGCTTGTTGTTCACCGCTGTTGTCAAGTGCTAATGCTTCATTAACTGCATGCATTGCAATTTTCCAACAAGCCTCACAAATGTAATCATCTTCAGTGATCTGAAAAGAAAGAGTACCTAAATATTACTACATATGAAACCAAAAGCATATCTGTTTAACTTTTTCCTAAAATATTGTCGGTCCCTAGTCCAAAATTCCAGCTTAACTTCATAGATCAATCAATCTACACTAAAACCAACCCACTGACCCTACTCGATACCCACATTATTATTATTATTATTATTATGTGGGTACGTAGTAGATTGGGCAGTGAGATCATTGAACATAACACTACATTTGGTAAGTATTATATTACTGTCGTAGTCTACCTGTCTCTCTGTCTATCTGTTCGTTATATGTATCTGTCTGTGTGTTGTTTGTCTGTCTTAATTACTAAGCTTAGAATAATAACGCATAGAAGCCGCGTCTCGAACAAAACCCGAGCAAAATCGTGTGTCCACTTCATTTTCTTTGTGTGCGTGAGCCGAATGTGTCTACGTTCCTCTAACGCACACAGATATAGCTTTCAGTGATACCATTACTAAGCCGTTACCCACAAAATATGGGAAGACGCATTACTATTTTGCTATCAAGGCAAGTATTTTATTTTGTTGGGAACTGGAAAAGGTAAACATGATTTTTCATGTAATATGACATATTTTTTCGGAAGGTATAATTCAATTTATTTCAAAATAAAAGGAAATAAATCGCATAAAGAATGAGATATTGTTCAATGCGTTTAGAATGCTTGATGGGTTATAATTCTAAACAATGTTAAAACATCGGGTTTGATATGAATTAACTGCAGTAAGTATTGTATTTTAAAATTACAAAAATGAAAAACATGAATGAAAGCAATGTGGGTATTTTTTTATCACAAATAGCAACACTGTGTTATGACAAGTTAGGTTATTAGAATTTTGTTTTATTTATCGATTTACGTGATTTATGATATTTTGTGAAATGTTATTTTATCACATTTTTTTGTTTTCCTGATGTGCTATAACATCCTTTCACGCAACAAACTGTCATTTTCAATTATTTACTCGCGAGCTGTGTTCGACGGAACGTGACATTGAGTACTGACGGCCTGACGGCTAAGTTTGACGGATTAGGCTAAGTTTTAGTTGCCTCACTTTTTGAGCTCGTACTAGGTTTCTATGCGTTATTATTCTAAGTGTCAAGTATTTAGTCATAGTAAGAGCCATGTGTCAAATCATTGTCATTTTTTTTATTTTTTATTTTATTCCCCCTACCGACGATCAGGGTTTTTAAATTTTATGGTTAGGTACCGTCTTTTCAAGTTATCATAAACCTAGTACCTATTATCATAACATACCGCTAACGTTTCTTATCAATAGACAGCGAAACAAATATTACGAAATTCAATAGAAAACTGTTTTTATTTAAATAGAATTACAAGTTATATACAGAAAACATACATCTATCCCTTAGAATAATAACGCATAAAAGCCGCGTCTAGAACAAAACCCGAGCAAAATCGTGTGTCCACTTCATTTTCTTTGTGTGCGTGAGCCGAATGTGTCTACGTTCCTCTAACGCACACAGATATAGCTTTCAGTGATACCTACCATTACTAAGCCGTTACCCACAAAATATGGGAAGACGCATTACTATTTTGCTATCAAGGCAAGTATTTTATGTTGTTGGGAGCTGGAAAAGGTAAACATGATTTTTCATGTAATATGACATATTTTTTCGGAAGGTATAATTCAATTTATTTCAAAATAAAAGGAAATAAATCGCATAAAGAATGAGATATTGTTCAATGCGTTTAGAATGCTTGATGGGTTATAATTATAAACAATGTTAAAACATCGGGTTTGATATGAATTAACAGTAAGTATTGTATTTTAAAATTACAAAAATGAAAAACATGAATGAAAGCAATGTGGGTATTTTTTCCTCACAAATAGCAACACTGTGTTATGACAAGTTAGGTTATTAGAATTTTGTTTTATTTATCGATTTACGTAAAAATAGTGCATAGAATGTGAGTACTTATTTGTGAAATGTTATTTTATCACATTTTTTTATTTTCCTGATGTGCTATAACATCCTTCCACGCAACAAACTTTCATTTTCAATTATTTACTCGCGAGCTGTGTTCGACGGAACGTGACATTGAGTACTGACGGCCTGGTGGCTAAGTTTGACGGATTAGGCTAAGTTTTAGTTGCCTCACTTTTTGCACTCGTACTAGGTTTCTATGCGTTATTATTCTAAGTTACTAAGATTCACAAGTACCAGGAGAGCATAAACATGTCGAAATATTTTCGGGTCTGTATTTGTGAGCGCCAAAGATTCTCGAGTACCAGGAGAGCAGACATAATATGTCAAAGTATTTTTGGTCAGGTTTTTTTTTGCTGGAATATAGATTGGCTTTCATTGCAAGCGTTCATGTTTGTAGGTTTGGATGTTTGTCCGTCAATCACGCAAAAACAGCTGAAGGGATTTAGATGAAAGGACATCAACCACTTTGTATGGCGTTTGGGCTTGAACATGGACATAAAAATATTGCACTATTTTTAATTTTATTGTGTGGCTTACAGTACAAAGAAAACATATAGGTAAGAAGTTTTGTATCAAATTGATTAGTATAATACAAAACAAAAAAAACTTCAATATTTTGAAATAAATTGTTTATTTGTAAAACTATTCATTTTCATATGTTAATAGAACATGGTCTAAAAACTGAGCAGGTGGAGTTACATTTTCATACCTTGCCCAGCTTAAATACCATACCACAGACATGATATGAGCGCAGCAACCTACAGTCCTTCGGCCGACTATGCAGTTGCAGCAATAATGTTTAATAGCTTGGATGCCTGGAGTATGATTTTCGTATAATATATTAACGACATATATTTTACGGCTTATATGTCTGCTTTGTATTTTTCCTCGCAATCATGTGCAATTCTCGTTCGAAGGAAATCCTTGTAAAAGGTCACTGGCTCTATCAATGCACACTTCAATAGTATAGGAACCATCATTTTTTATGTGCTCCCCATAATAAGACTTCGCCTGTTTAATCTGATATGTTCCACATGCTAACAATACAAGTTCATCAAATGTTAATCTAGGAAATTCAACATTGTCAATTAGCACTTAGGTTCGAGAACTGTGTCCGTCTTCGATTTAAATTATTTTCAATGACATGTTCAGCTAATAAATTGTTTGTGTGCAGTTTTTCATTTACTACATTTACAATTTATCTTGCATCTGGTCTATCTGAAACCCTTTGGTGAAACTTGTTTATCAATGCAGCAGTTATTTTGAAATCTGTCATAGCATGAGTGGATGCAGTATTGAAAAATTCACTCCTAAATATTTTATAAGACATTTTAAAAATCCCATTTACTGCCTCAACAATCCACCTGCACATTGTCACCGTTCTTGACTTATTAGCTGCCGCTGTAGATAATTGAGTTTCACCTTGTTGCAGGGATAGTGGAAAGTGAACAGTATAGTTACACTGTTGTAGTAAAGGGACACAATTTCTGAAACCTCTATCTAGCAAAAAAACATCCCCAGGTTGAAAGTATCTGGTAAAGTATTATTTTCATTATTAAATTAATTAATCATGATATCTGCATCCGATGTTGTTGCTGAATAGGGACCAAGTACATCTATTATATAACCATCAGAACATACCATCATAAAAGGTTTCATGAGGTTCCTATACTTGTGCAAGGAATAAGTATCTCTCTGGTATAAGTAATTGGAACTTTTCTGTACATATAAATAGGTGCCATCCAGAATAATAATTGGGTTCCTATCTGCTCCGCCAAACAGCTCATTAGGTATCATAAGATTTCTTGCAGCAATTTGAGCTCGTGTTATATGATTTATCCCTAAGTTCCGTGGAACAAAATCATCAAAAAGTATTTGACGAACCTTTTTTAATAATCGTACTAAAGTGGTAGTATTAATCGTACTAAAGGGGTGTATTTAATAATGTTGATACCCGCTCATTGCTGTCGCCAGTTCTTATTTTCATAAGATATGCAGCAAGAGCTAATGTGCCATTTCGCATGTTATTTATTTGTTGCACATCGGCTTTTAATTCAAAAAACTGGTGCTTCGTTAAACCAGTCCAATAATGCACTGAGTCATCAGACATTTGCCGTATATTTGAAAAGTCTAATATTACTCTTTCTTTTACGAATGAAGCAAAGTCTTCTATGTGATGAGCAGTAAAATATTGTATTGATTGCAAGTCATTTCTCAAAAAATCAAAATTGTCATTTCTTAAATGGAATTCACAAATCCTACATTGCTGTGGTACATAGTAATTGTACTCACTAAAAATATATACCCTAAGCCACGAAGGAATCCTTAGTCTTTTTTCAGCATTGCAACCAGGAAAGAAGCAACATGCTTGTGTATCTGGAGCTCTTCTCATATGGGGTAAAAATATGTCACCTACTGGCACCTCGACTTCACTGTCACTATCTTGCTGAATTCCTGCGTTATCACCTTGCTGTACATCATCAATAGAATCTCTCCTAACATCATGGGTACTGTGTCTGTCAGCTCTTTGCCAACAAGGATGGCAAATTCTATCAGATGCTGTCAGCTGAAACAAAAAAGAACATTACTATATTAAGAATGAATAAAGTTATCATCATCAGCATCAACTGCCTATATCATTAAACCCTCAACCCTGTTTTGCACACAGTCAGGTAAGGGATTGCTATTGCTAATCATAACATAATTGAACGCTATTGGCTATTCCCTGACATTTATAAGTGTCCTTAAGTCTGTTTACACAACACTTACAAGGAGAAAATAAATAACCTTAAAGTCTCTGCAAGTACAATAGTGCACTATATGGAAAGACCACGTAAAGCTTAGTTATTTTGGAACCTAAACCATATTAAAAAAAAAAATTACCTCACGTGGTTGAATCCATTGCAAAATAACACTTCGGATATGTCTCTCTCGTTCTGTGTAATTGCTTAGCCCATGAGATCGAATCCTTAATAGTGAGCATCTGCAGTTCACACATAACTGTCTGTGACGGCCTGGATCTGAGCTTGTTGAGGCATCAGATGATGAACCTTGCATGCTGACAGATGCATTCAAAGCTATAATCCAACAAGGATGACATACAAAGCTGTTCTGTCCAATCTGTAGAAAAAATATTTATGGTATAATTATTATAAATAAAATAAACCATCACATACAGATATTTTTTTTTAATAAATATCTAATAAATATCTAACAAAGCCTCAATTACTTATGTTTTAATTCACAAAGCCAGTTTAGCTACAGAGTGTGGCAAAGAGCCGATACATACATTTTATATATTCCACAAAGGGCTTGTACACTATTTTAAACCCACAGGTTAACTGCAAGAAATCTTTGCTAGAGATAAGTGTCATTTCATAAAGCAATCATTCTTGTAAAAATGAATTTTTTATTTATGTGCAATAAAAAGTTTAAAATGATGATCGTTGGAAAAGTTCTGCTTAAACTAGTGTGAGCCAACCCAAATATTCAATTGTGTACATAATCATCTCAGAAGTTGGAACTTACTACTCGAGGTGCGATCCATTGCAGTATAACTCGCTGCACTTCCACAAGATTAAGTATGTGTCTTCTCCTGTGAGTGATTTCAGTGCCACAATTTACACAATGTATAGATTCAATAGGCAAAATCGAGTCCATGTTCACGCGCAAGTCGCCATGTAAAGCAGATTCATTTTCCGAAGAAATGCCAGGGTTAACGTTTGAAGCGGGTACTGAGTCCGAGAGTGAGCCGGGGTCGTTGGGTAGAAAATCATCAGAATCCATTTTGAATAGCACAAGTCGTCAAAAATAGCTAAAGTCGAAGTAATATTCACAATACGATACGAACTAGAGCGCAAACGTAAAGCGAAGCCTAAAGCATTAAGTCCGCCTCTGTACATGTGTGCGTAAAGTATTAAATAAATAAATAAAGCGAATGACATTGAATTGACAATCGATCACCAATCGGGTCTGGGTCAGTGTTGCCAATTCTCTGTCCTATCAGTTGAGCATTCGATTCGAAATCGATTCCATGGTGCTGAGCTGTTTTCTTTTGCGTAATTCTTTTGGTTATGGTCCATGCTGCATTACAATTAGAGTCTTGGAAAAAAAAATCGATGGAACCCGGAAGGACCGATGCTCGCTAGGGGAGCGGGGAATTCCTGTAAAGGATATGTTTTTAGTCAATAAAAGTCTGACACACCCTCTCGCTTCACCCAAGAGCGGGAGAAGTAAACGGATGATTTACCACTTAAAAAAAAATTGTTCTACGTAAACTATATATTTTTATTTATGTAAGATATGCTCTAACGGCCAGAGCAAAGCTCGGTCTTCCAGGAAAATATTTTAATGTTTTGAAGTTCTCGAATCATAACATCAAAACTCGATATTATTATTTCTGGGTCGTTTATTTTGGCAACCCTAACTCAACGCAACCCCGCAACCGCAACTGTCACCATACACAAACAAAATAATCAACTAAAACTCTTTTTATTTCGTTTTTAATATTATTTATTTTGACACTACCGAATAGAAACCAATGTTTACTAAATATTATTACTAAATTATTCATAATTTCTTTTTTCTCAATACGGTTGTTCACCGGTTAGCCCATTTTGGTTGATGTCCTTTGGCACATATGTAGGTCACATCCTGAAATAACACATAGGCTACTTCCTATCCCGGTGACATACATGACTTAATGGAGACAGAGGAAGAAGTGGAAGTACAAAGTTTCTGCTACCTTAGTACTTCAGATTCAAAAGTACCAGGAGAACAAAAACATGCCGAAATTTTTTACCGTGCTAGAATTGTATTACGAGTGCTAAAAGATTCACAAGTACCAGGAGACCAGCAACATGTCAAATTATTTTTGGGAAAGTTTTTTTTTATTAGCAGAGCAGAAACTTTTCGAAGTATTTTCGGGACTGGAATTCCGAGCGTTACAGATTCCTCAGGAGAGCAGAAATATATCGAGGTATTCCGGGGCCGGAATTACGAGCGCTACAGATTCACAAGTACCAGGAGAGCAGTAACATTTCGGAAGTTTTTTTGGGGCTTGATTGATATGAGCGCTTTAGATTCACAAGTACCAGAAGAGCAGAAACATGTTGAGGTATTTTGCCAGAAAATTACGAGCGCTACAGATAGATTAAAATACCAGGAGAAAAATATCTGAAAGTTTTTAAGTTGCTGGAATTATGAGCGCTATACATTCACAAGTACCAAAAACATGACGAACGAAGTTTTTTCAGGGCTGGAAATTGTAAATGCTATAGTTTCACAAGTACCAGGACGCAGAAACATTTCGAGATGTTTTCGGTGCCGGAATTGTGAGCGATATAGATTTACAAGTACTAATAAGTAATTAGTAGGATAGTAAGGACTTTAAGAGTAGTCCAGTTTTTCTTGAAATTGAGTTAAGACGAGATGAGATGAGATGTGATGAGATGAGAAGAGATGAGATGTGATGAGATGAGATGAGATTTTTCTCACCACAATCCTACTAATATTACTAAAAAAACCAGTCCAAGTACTTTCGACGCGGGAAATATGAGCGCTAAAGATTCACCAGTAACAGGAGAGCAGAAACATGTCGAAGTATTTTCGGGGCTGAATTTGTGAGTGCCAAAGATTCTCGAGTACCAGCAGAGCAGAAACATGTCAAACTATTTAGGGTAGTTTTTTTTTTTCTGGAAAATAGATGACTTTCATTGCAAGCGATTCAAAAGTACCAGGATAACAACAACATGTTGGAGTATTTCTGAGTCTGGAAATATGAGCGCTAAAGATGCATAATGTACCATAGACCAGACACAATCATGTTTAAGTATTTTTGAGCAAGATTTTTTTTACCAGGAGTACAGGAACATGTCGAAGTTTTTACTGTGCTGGAATTGTGAACACTATATGACTCACAAGTACCAGAAGAGAAGAAACATTTCCAAATAGTTTTGGGGCTGGTATTGTGAGCGCTAAAGTTTTACAAGCTTTGGGGGTTTGGGCTTTGGGTGGCAAGTTTGGGTTAATTGCAAGCGGTTTGGTAACCGGAAACATATCGAAGTATTTCTGACTCTATAATAGTGAAAAATTAGGATTTAAAAGATACCATGAGAACAGACACATGTTGAAGTAATTCAATTGCGAGCGGTTTGGTAACCAGAAACATATCGAAATATTTCTGACTGTAATGGTGAACAATTAGGATTTCAAAGATACCAGGAGAACAGAAACATGTTGAAGTAATATTGAGGCTAAAAATATGAGCGCCAAAGATTTACAATACCTGGAGTTATTTAAAATATTTTGCGCAAGAATTTTTCTGGGCTGGAATGGTGAAAGCTATAGATTCACAAGTACTAAGATAGCAGAAACATGTTGAAATTTTTTCGGTGCTGAAATTGCGAGCAGTTAGAATTCAAAAGTAACAGGAGAACAGGAACATGGCGAAGTTTTTTCCGAGCTGGAAATATGAGAGCTAAAGATTTACAATTACCAAGAGACCAGAAACATGTCGCAATATTTTCGGGCCTAGAATTGTGAGAGGTTAGGATTTAAAAGTGCCCGGGGAGACCAAAAACATGTCAAAGTATTGCCAAGCCTGGAATTATGAGCGCTACAGATTTACAAGTAGATACCAGAATACCAGACAATTGATATATACACCACACTTCCGTAAGCATAAAATACTCACACTTCCCTGCCTATACATATTAGAATTATGTAAATTTGTCAAAAAACATCCAGATCTGTACACAACTTGCGAAGAAACACAAAAAAGATTCAATTTTCGACACAACAAAAACAAATTAAACGTACCTCAATCCCGACTCAAAATGCACTCAACTAGTCCTTTGGTAATGTCCACAAAAATTTACAACAAATTGCCAAATGATATTAGAGAAATAAACAAATCAAACATATTTATTAATAAATTGAAACAATTTCTAGAATCCAAGTCATATTACTCAGTAAAGGAGTTTTTTGATGACAAATCGATTAAAAAGTAAAAGGATTCTCTCACTTGTTTACCAAACATTATAACACATATATTAAAAAAAAACTTGAAATAGGTACTTACGTACTTTTAAAAACCAAATATAAATACTTACATATAAAAACAAAATTTAAGTATACTAATAAAAATAATTCCAACAATTTTTACAATAATTCTTATTTACTATTCCTATTCCATAAATATACTATACCAATAAACTTATTCACCAAACATTATAATTATTAACAAAAGGAGATTGGCAGAAACCCATGTATTTTCAGTACCACATAAAGGCTTAGCGTTTCATAGAATGAATATATGGATTTGAATGCTAATATAGAGTACAATAGAATATGTAATGGTAAGCCATACATTAGACTTGGGGTTATTTAATTGATTTTAAACATAACCTCAAAATGGAACACCAAAAATAATTCTACCTACATACATACTTTGTGACTAAAGGAAATCCCTTATAAATCATACATTTTAATCAGATAAAGTGTATAGATTGTACTTTAATAATTATAGAAAGATTTTTGAGTTACTAGTAGATGTTACAGCAAGGTGTTCTTAGTTGCGTGGAGGCGCAACGCCGCCCGGGGCGAGACTCCTCTGCCGCTGCAAATCGCAGCACGGCGGACGGAGCTCCGGCAGGATCTCATGGCGGTATGGAGACAGCGACTGTCACAACCCAGCGTTGGGCACGCCACAATTGTGGCGATAAGTCCCCTCTTTGAGGATTGGCTAGAGCGGCGCCACGGCGTCCTCACCTTCCGCCTGACGCAGGTACTCACCGGACACGGTTGTTTCGGAAGGTACCTGTGTCGAATTCAGCGGGAGGATACGCCCGGGTGTCAAAACTGGGAGGATCGCCCGGAAGATACAGTGGAGCATACGGTGGAGGTCTGCCCTGCGTGGGTGGAGCAACGCTGTGTCCTCGTTGAGGCAATCGGCGGCGGCAACCTCTCGCGTCCGGCCCTGGTTCAAGCCATGAACCGGAGCGAGCAGGCATGGGAAGCGGTCACCTCCTTCTGCGAAGCAGTAATGCAAGCGAAGGAGGAGGCCGAACGTGTGAGGGAGACCTCGCGCCCCGGCCGCCGCACCAGAAGAAGACGCCCCGGGCGTCGGAAGTCGCAGGGCAATTCCCGGCCACCGTACCTGCGCCTGGGGCCTGCAGACGGCGAGCATTGGGTGGCTCGCCATCTGATCAGAATCAGGCCCGGGTCGACGGCGCGCTGTGTTCCACGCGCGCCTCAAAGAGTTGTCAGCAAAGCAAGTGGGGCCCGCTAGGGCCAGTGCCTGCCGGGGTTGCGGAATATGTTCGAAAGAGTCACCGCGGCCCTGGAACGCAAAGGGCATTAAGAGGAACACGGATGGGTTTTAGTCAGTAGGAGTCTGACACTCCCCTGCTGTACCCAGAGCGGGAGGAGTAATTTGATAATTTCCCATCCTTAAAAAAAAAAATGTTCTAAGTTGAGATAAGGAAACGGCAAATATAGGTAAGAAGATTTTGAATGATTTTAGGCTATCCAGTTGCTGTGACGTCACTTATAATAGTAATAACGTTCCTTTAGCGGGATTTGAATCTGTATCCAAGATGGTCCATGACCCACCTACAAGATGGTCGTCAACAGGACAAAAGATAATGAATAATTAAATAGAATAGGTAAAAAATGCAACCATAGTTTTCATAAAACTTTTTATTGTAATGTTAACAATACATTGTCAAGAAATACCGCAGGGGGGGTTGTTCCTTCGTGTCGAGCGTAAGCAAAATACTATACCTACAGTTACAACAGTTGCCGATGATGGAGCTTTGACCTTGCTGTTCCCTTTCAACGGCTATGAAAACAAAATATGTGATCCGCCCCACATGACGGGATTTTATTTTTGCTCTTAACAAAAATGGATTTTCTCCTCCTAAACTGCTCAAATCCAGCTGGTCGCGATCTATTTCGGGTGTGTACATTCCTTGAAAGCGGAACTGTTCTCCAACGTATGATCTAGTTTGACGGATCTAGCATGTGCCACACGCAAACAACACCAATTCTTCCAAGGAGAGCCGTGGGAATTATATATTTGAGGCATCTATATTCGGAAACATAATACTGCGACGATTCAGGCGCTCCATGGCTATAATCGCTAATTCGTTCTCTAAAAATAAACGTTCATTTATTATATTTTACATTATTTGAGCATTTCCTGGGTCAGTAAATCGAGTTCCAAATGCATTTAATACAGCACAAGCAGTTTTTAAATCTTTCATAAGATGAGGACTCGCTCGATTGAATATTCTTGTCTGAAGATTTTGAAATCTCTCTTTATCTGGGCACTGGGATTTGAAGTACAAACAATGTTAAATAAGATTCCTATCACCAGTTCCGTCCTGCACAAAAGTATAATCAACTGAACGCAAATTGTAATGTTATAGCAACATGGTGGCTGAAAATTCACATGGTTCACACTTCATTTATAGACGCATATGAATGAACACTACAAATATCCCAAACGTCGAACTAAATAGGACACCTACATACAACACAGAAATATGACGTTTTGCCTACATATTTTTTGTATTTGACATAAAGTGACAGCTGGGTTGCCAAATATTAATTATCAATTTGAATCGAAATAAGTTTGGCTCTATTTAATGCGTTTTGTTGTGGATTAATGCGTTTTATTTTCGTAACGGGGTAGCACACTAAAATCATGTTTTTTTAATTACTACCAACAACTAATTAACCATTTTAGCTTGGAAAATAACTACGGATATAAGACCTATAATTTGCATATAAGAAGATTTTGGAACATTGAGATTTAGTGAGGGTACCCAAGTCGCCAATCTTCTTTAAGTATAATAAAAATAATTCAAACCAGTTTTACAAAAATTCTTATTTACTATTCCTATTCCATACATATACTATACAAATAAACACAGACCAAATAAATATATAAATGTTTTTACAATTATACATCCAATTTAACATTTGTAATAATTTTTGATACTATTTCATACCTTGACATACTGCTAAGCACTCTTCCTCTCTCCTATTATTTGCTGTGCCCGACAGGGTCCATATTTGTTCTTTAACCATTTTAAACCATCTTTGTAATACATATGGAATGCAATAAATGATTGAGTAGGAATGCAATAAATGATTGAGTATTGAGTATTTTTCGACCAGAATCGTGAGCGCTAAAAATTTACAAGTACCTTCCAGGGGACCACAAACATGTCGAAGTAATTTTGGGACTCACTATCTGGATACCAGAATCATGAAGATGCAATTACAAGAATGACAATATGAGGCAATTAAGTTGCACACCAGTTCTAAAGTCTACGCAGACGAAGTCGCGGGAAGAAGCTAGTTATCAATATTATCATCGTCATCATCGCTACTCAACAAAATATTGGATAATATTGTCTGGACATTACTAGTGGTAGGTTCTGGTGAAGCCATTCTTGCCCGTTTTTCTGGTGGAACGTTAATATTTTCAGTAATATTTCTAGAATTATCTTCATCTCCAGCATTAAGTAATGTCATAAATTCGGTTTCAACTTTCTCCTTTTTTAACGAAGTTATGAAACTTCGTTAAAAAAATTTGCGCTATATCGAGGATCTAGGTATGTAGCTATTGCAAAGTAATTGTTCAATTGAAGGTCTCCAAATCTTGAATTTAATTGGTCGATGGCACATTTTATTATTGTTTTGAATTTTTCACTTGTGTCTGGTTTACTGTCTTCTATTTGTAAAGTATGCTTTAGTTTGTGTATTAATGGAATCACTGATGAGATGCTCGTATTACTGTCACTCATATTGCGGGTTATCTCTTCAAAAGGTCGTAGTATAGTTACTAGTTTTTTGAGCTGCAACCATTCTTCAGGAGATAATTGTGTGATATTGAATTTACACGCGTACAAACATAGTGAATCCTGTATTTTAATCATTCGCTCCATCATATAAAATGTGCTATTCCACCTGTAACAAGTAATATTATCATAATTAAGTGACAGTAATAATTTATAATTTAATTTGAAATAGGTACTAAGTATCTAGTGTAAATATAAACTAATATAAATACAAAATAAATCCATATTTATATAAAATTATTTATACTGTGCCCGGGCTTCGCTCACGCATTTTTAACTAATTTGTGTTCTAATAATAACAAATGTTTTAATTTTTCAACATATCTACGACACAACATCACAAAGTTCTAGATACCGTGAAAAAAACGTCAATCGTTGGTTAGTCAACAGTTAATGTTTTGCCTAACGAACGGGATGGTTTGTCCCTCCACAAAAAAAAAAAAAAAAAACAACTTAAAAAATTACATTTTATGATCGAACTCGCTACGCGTTGTGCAGCAGCCAGTTGCACAGCCACTACGTCAACCGTGCAGTCATTGTCATAGTTAAATAACTGTGACTGGTGGGTCGTGGGTTCGAGTCCCACTTAGTTTTTGTTTTTCGAATTTATTTATTGTTTAGGTAGGTATTAAATAAAGTAAGATATGTACTAAAGCTTATACACAACATAATGTAAATATTTTGGATTAATAAATAATGTAATTTTAGAACTTACCGTGTACTACATTCTTGCACCACACCTAAAACTTCTTGGTTAAGTTGTTCTTTTTGTATTTTATGTAGTTCACTTTGAGCAATTTGGGAATGATTAAAATGCGTCGAAATTTTTTTTGCATTTCGCTAATAAGTTTTTGATTTCTTCGTCACAATCTAACGTAGCTCGCACACATAGTTGTAATTGATGTACGGTACAACTGATATCAGGTATTCCAGCGAGTCTCATTGCTCTTATCATGTTAGATCCAGAATCGCGAATAAAACAGTGAATTTTATCATTGCTTATGCCCCATTCAATTAACATACAATTTATTTTTTCTTGAATTAAGTCCCCTGTATGTCTACCGTCGAATGTGTGGCATTTTAAAATAACTTTTATCCTCTTAAAGTTATCAGTTATTCCGTGCGCTATTAGACTCAAACACCATTTTTGATTTTTAGTCAAAATTTCTTTCATTGTAATTTGTTTTTTTGCCTCTTGAAGAGGCGTTGAAGTTGAAGGCTGTTCTGTAGGTTTCTTCTCTGTTTCTAATTTAATTAACTCTTCATAATCAGTAGCATGCATAGATTTGAGATGACTTTTAAAAGAAGAAGTCGTACCTCCCTTTCGGGAATACGTCTTCTCACAACGTTTACATTTTGCCGTATTTACACTAACTTCACTGAAGTAGTTCCATATAAAACTAGATTTTGGCTTCATTGTCCAAAAATCCAAATCAAACACAGTTACACAAACTAGTAGATAACTCAATACTTAATTGACACGTTCGTCGCGCAACCACAAAACAATAACAAACCTTCATCAAGATTGCGTAACAAGGAATGAAATAATAAGTACGCTGTACGTAATCGACGACAGAAAGCACACGGGGAGTGGGGCTGCGCGACCTGCAAAAACCTGTTCATACGTGTTGACCGCGACCGCCGCTATGCTTCGACCTCCGATTAAAACTTCCGATTTAAAGTATCGGAGCCGAAGGCGGAACCAGATGTGTAATATCAATCGGAAGTTCCGACTTATCGGAATCGGAGTCGGAGCTCCGTAACATCCCTGATCACTACACACTTAATATTACCTTCTGGAATATCACTAAAGCCGCAAATCACACAAAATAAGCTTTTATCAACGAAAATAGTCTGTCACCACAACTTGTTTGCCACCAATGACTATCGATGGCAGACAACAAAAAATCGATACGCAAATAGAGATAGAAAAACTATGCTTCGTCCTGCTCACACGTATACATTTTGCGTATACATTTTGCGTCTTACTTTAACAATTATTATTATTTAAAGAGCATGTCTATATCTATTCTCTATCTACGAATCTAGAGCACTATGATGAATAATTAGCAACGTTTATAGCTTAGAGCTCTTATTTAAACATTAAATTTAAATAATCATTCGATTTAAACAAAAGGATACAAACTTACCTTAAAATCAGTTAAAACCTTTTTTGTACTGGAAATTAACCCGATGCACAGAGTACATTATATTATATTATATAGGTACATTATATTATATTGGTATAGAGTTGCTACTCGATTCCCTAGCACGGCGACATCTCGCGGGAAGTGGTCGAACTACTATTCTACTATACCTACCTATAGATTGTATAATATACCACCCTTTTTTTAGGGATGGGAAATCATCCAATGACTTCCCCCGCTCTGGGCGGAGCGGGAGGGAGTATCTGTCTCTTACTGACTGAAACCCATCCATGTTCCTTCAGTGCCCTTTGTGTTCCGGAGCCACGGTATCTCTTTCGAATAGTCCCGCAACTCCGGCAGGCGTCGGCCCTTTCGGGCCTCTCTGTGTGCTGACTCTCTTTGAGGCGCGTGTTGAACACTAAGGCGCCGTCGACACTGCCTGTCGTCATGAGCCGGACAGACGGCGAGCCACAGGCCCGCGCCTACGGTGGCCGGAGGTCACTAAGTGGCCTCCGACGCCCGCGGCGTCTACCACGGCGGCCGGGACGAGAGGTTTTCTCCCTCTCCCACTCCGGCGGGGCACACCTGCACAGTGTGCTCCCCATGTCCTCCAGTCGATCCTCGCAGTGGTGACACCCGGGCGTTTCCTCCCGAAACATCCGTGTCCGGTGAGGACCTGCGTCAGACGGAAGGTGAGGATGCCGGGGCGCCTCTCAAGCCAATAATATACCACCCTGCACATTGCTTACAATAAATTCTTCTTAATTATCACAAGACCATTATAGTTCTGCATCTCTGTTCATTTATCTCGTTGCAGAATTATTATGATCTTGTGATAATTCATTTTCTTTCTTTTGGTAACAAACATATATTTGCTAAACATCCTCACTGTCGTAGCGGGTATTAGTACCCGCCAGTATTTTATTAACGTCCCGGCACCAGTTATAAAAGAAGAATTTGCATGATGAGTTGTACATTTTTTCTAGAATTTCTTTTTTGTGATTCACATACGAAGTATTCCCGTTATAGCACCAAAATTAAGAGCACCAAAATTTAGAGCACCAAAACTATTCCCATGAGAGCACCAATTAATATTTTTGCTTGGTGCTATATCGGGAATACTTCTAAAAAATGTATTTTATTCCCATTAGAGCACCAGCGGTTCATTAGGTTCTAGTGATGGGGTTTATATAAAAATATCGATAAAAATATAATTCAAAACAAAAACATATTTATTTCACCCAGACCACTTTTGAATGGCATTTTTGTTAAGATACACACGTCAATAAATAATTCAAGAACATTAGAGGTATATGAAGGCGAAGCAGCATAGAACTATGACAGTCCTAACAATATTATTTTAAATTTTACTATCGTCAAGAGCTAACCCATTGTAAATAAAAATAAAAAAACATGCTGACAATATTACTACAAACTTTATGAAAACCAACATAGTGCTTAAATGTATAAGGCAACGCGCGCACTGGTGACTTTTTGTCCGCGTGACAGTATATCTCTCTCTATCGTAATTGTGAAGTTCAGCAGAGTGATATATGTACTGTCACCAACTAGCCATTATGTATAGAGTAACAAAAGGCAAGTATTAAAATAATCTGTCGAAATTAAACAAAAATATAAAAAATGTATCCCAAATCATAAAGAGTGTTCTTTGTCGTTTTACATAAATTACTTCAACATGCAAGTGTACTTTACTTGTGTTACTTAGTCTTAATGCTAAAGTTTAAGAAGATTATAACCTAAATCGGTTAAGTGTGAGTTGGTTTACCGCATAATGGTATAATCTACTTGCCGTTGCCTTAGAATCATGTTTCACAATATTTTGCGAAATTGTACGGATCCTTTCGTATACGAGTCATACTTGCACTTCACCAATTTTTCATCTTTTTTAAGAACATAGGTAGTAAAAAAATACAACCGACTTCAAAAAAAAAAAAACACTACAAAGTAAAAAATAACTTTAATTTCGGAAGTCGGAGTTTTTGTTAGTTTCTTGGTATTTTGACACCGACTTCCGAAATTAAAGTTATTTTTTACTTTGTAGTGTTTTTTTTTTGGAAGTCGGTTGTATTTTTTTTGTAAAAAGTTTTTTATTATTCACTTTTTAGTGGTACCCCACACCTAACAACACCACTGCAAAATCGCAGAAAAGCAAAATACGCAATTTCGATAACTTGGATGACATACAACTATCATCCAAGTAGACGAATTCCAGCTATTTCGATTTAAAATCCAAAGTTCGTAACCGATTTTCATAAAATTTATATGGAACCAATCTGCAAGTATATCCTTTCAGATAAAACAAGATTTTTTTCAAATCGGCTCATAATTGTCGGAGTTATGAGGTAAAAAACATAAAAAAACCATACAATCGAATTAAGAACCTCCTCCTTTTTGGGAAGTCGGTTAAAAAAGTAGTAAAGCGACTGAATTTAATTTGAAACATATAAACCCCATAGTAGTAATAAAAGCTTTTAAACAAATCAAAATTAAATTGACCGAAGATCTATGGGGATTGTCTATCAAGGTTTGTACCTCAATTATCGAGACTGTAGCGCCGTACTTAGCTTTAATATTTAATTTGTGTGTCGATCAAGGAGTCTTTCCGGACCTAATGAAATTCAGTAAAGTGGATACCACTTTTTAAATCTGGGGATAGTAAAGACACCAATAATTATAGACCAGTGTCCGTGTTGCCAGTGTTTAGTAAGGTATTTGAAAAAGTAATGCTAAATCAGATGCTCAGTCATTTTAACACGAATAAAAAATGTAAATGTGTTAAAATGTATGTTATGTGTGTAAACAGTATGGTTTCACCAAAGGACGTTGTACAACTGACGCTGGTGTCACCTTACTAAAGCATATCTTTAATGCGTGGGAGGACGCACAGGATGCCATAGGTGTCTTTTGTGATCTCTCTAAGGCGTTTGATTGTGTTGATCACGATACATTACTCCTGAAGCTCGGGCATTACGGACTAGGCAAAACAGCGTTAAACTTAGTCAAATCTTATTTGAATGATAGACAGCAATCAGTTCACATAAACGGTGTCAATTCGTCGGAATTAAACGTAAAAATGGGCATCCCCCAAGGCTCTATTTTGGGTCCTTTCTTATTTTTGGTTTATATTAATGATTTACCTTATTTATTGCAACAAAATCTTGATATGGTGTTGTTTGCTGACGATACCTCTTTAATTTTTAAGATAAATAGAAGGACGAACAATGTTAATGACATAAATAATGCCCTAATGCATGTCCAAAATTGGTTCACGGCGAATAATTTGGTTCTAAATGAAAAGAAAACAAAGTGCATAAGATTTGCCTTACCTACTGTCAAAAGCAGTGATTGTGACGTATTATTAAACAAGGAAAAATTAGAATTCGTCGATAAAACGGTTTTCCTGGAAATTACGCTTGACCCCAGGCTACAATGGGGCCCTCATATAACATCTCTTTCCGAACGGCTAAGTTCAGCAGCATATGCTGTTAGAAAAATCCGCCAACTAACGGATGTCGATACCGCGAGACTGGTATATTTTAGTTACTTTCACAGTATCATGTCTTACGGTATTTTACTATGGGGACGGGCTGCAGACATCGAGTCTATTTTTATTCTGCAGAAAAGAGCCATCAAAGCGATATATAATCTCCGCCGGCGCGATTCTCTCAGGGAACTGTTTAAGATTATTAACATCATGACGGTACCTTGTCAATACATTTACGAAAACATCATGTATGTCAGAAAGAATTTACATCTTTTTAGTAAAAGAGGCGAGAGACATAATTATGGTACTAGAAATAGGGACCAGTTAGTTCAACCAGGCTTCAGACTGGCTAAAGTAGCCTCATCTTTCATGGGGTACTGTTTAAAATGTTATAATAAGATACCTCCCCTTATATTAGAACTAAATGAGAGGAAATTCAAGTCTTGTATTAAACGCACACTATGCAGGCAAGCATATTATAAGTTGGGGGATTATATTGAAGATAAAAATGCTTGGCTGAATGCTGGTCCTGCTCCACAGCCACTAGGGAGCCCAAACTAATCTGTAAATATTTCGGAAACATTGTTGGACCGGCTGAAGATTGAAAGGGAAACGCCCATTTTAGGCCAAGTTTCGCCCATCTATGTAAAAATGACTAAAAAGATACTAATTTAGTAACTTAAATATTGCTATTATCAGTTTGTAATGAAAACACCGGAATCAAAAGCCAATTTTTATAAGACACTCAATCGTTCATTGCATTATGTAGGTAGATAATGGTGGCTATTCCTGTCAGTGTCAAAGTAGGGATTGCAATTCTTAATTTCACAAAATGGCGATTCATTAAATACCGGTTACCAAAATCGGTAGGTATATGGCAATTTTTTTTTTTATGTTTACATCATTTATTTTATTTCTTATGGGATAAACAAAAATGTTTATCAATATATGGACTTCTATATACGATCCATTGAAGCAATGCCGCGTTTCCGGTTATCCGCAAGAATATCGATTTGTCCATAAACCGATCTCACAGCTACATCCCTAAATGTCAATAATTGATTGACATTGAAAAATCACAGTTCGTTATTTTAGTGCTGTTTTAAAGCGATTTGTGTTTTTTCTTGCGTTTTACATCGGATATTTTGACGACTTTGCTTACGATTATGGACCCTGAAACCGCTCCTGATGACGACCTTGGCTTTACATTGGATTCAGTACCCGCTTCTCACGACGACACCGGCTTGCCAATGGATACCATACCTGTTTCTCACGAAAGACCACTAACATGGAACCTGATTTACATGAACGTTTCCCACGGAGCGATCTCTGTTGCAATTGTGGTGTAAATACACTAAGACTTAAGAGATTGACCATAACCAATGTGGAGGTGCGATCTATAATTCAGCAATGGATTGCACCACTACTAGTAAGTTATTTACCTATTTACTTTCTGTAAGAACATAACATAAATAATAAGTTGGTGACTTTATAATAATTATATTATTATAAAGTCACCAACATCGTTTTATTAGTCCTTCATCGTTTCGTTTATATTTGTGATTTATGATGTCCCACCGAGTTCTATGTTAAAAATAGCGTTTGTTTCCTTATCTATGATGTCAATCCTAATGCCTATCATTTATTTCTTCCATGGGCACAACTTGGCCAAAACTTCCTAAGCAAATGGGCATTTCCCTTTGCATTGTTAGAATCAACTTACTTAGCATTGTATAATTTAAGCCATTAACAGCACATGTGTGAGTACTGTGTACCTTTAACTTTAATTATCAGTTTTAGGTATGTTTTTGACTTGAATGTACCCTGGCGGTTGGGAGTGTCATGCTCACTCAAAAGTCTAGCTGATGGTGGCGTATGCGTTGGATCATTTGGCTCCCTTCAAAATGGTTGAGCCGAATGGTGCTGGCGCATGCGTCATGTTCGTGAACGGGCGCCGCCAGTCGGGACTGGTCATTTTTTAGCTGCCATGGTTAATTTTAATTATTTCTTTGAATTGTTCCTCTTTTATTCCGGACGCTTTTATCCTGCTCGTCTTTTACATCGTTCTCACATGTATGTATAATTTCAACCCGATGTAAATAAATCTTTGTAAAAAATATTATTTTTAAAAGAGTGTCCGTGGAGTTTCTTGCACGTTCTTCTCCATAGAGATCTACGCTTTGGAACGTGCAAATAGCTTCAACTTTTTGGACCGACCGACCTTGACAATTCAAAAGTGCCTGTAAATGGTTTAATTGAAATAAATGCTTGAATTTTGAATTTTCTTAACTGAAAAAAACAGTTATTAAAAACGCAGCTTTTCTAAGCAGTGGCCAATTGAAATAAATCCACTTTTAAATTCTTCAATCGTAGAATTAATTAATTGGTTCCTTTTTTCGGCTTCTTTTTGGCATTTAGATTTCCCCATTTTCTTTCGAGTTTCACTGTAATTATTACAGTTGAGTTTAAAAATGTCTAAAACTTTCACTATGTTCTTCCTGTTGTTAACATTAATGATCTTGTTAAGTGACGAGTAGTGACTCTCTGAGTAATTATTGGTTTTATGTGCTTCAGCATAGCAAGACCATTTGTTATGCCAAAGTTTATGCTGTATCCACTGAGAGATCATATAATCATTGAATTTTGTTATGTTGTCGTCTCGCGGACTTTCACTCATGATGTATAGCCATGCATCATCGATAGAATCGGGCGGGATATGGGGCAGAACGGTAAACAAATTGACGTGCTTTCGAAATATACTATTTTCATTTAGTTCTAATTCTTTTGCCTTCTTTTTTAATGCCTTTTTGAAATGGAAGTAGCATCCTTTGACTTTCACTTCGGGGAACACTGCCTGAATGCCCCTAACTGCAGCTTCTTCGAAGTCACTTTTGAAGTATTCCACACACAGGTCTGGTACGGTCGATTTTAATAGTTGGAATAATATTTTATAGGTACTCATTTTTTTATTCAGCAGCAAAGCATATGCTAATGGCTTTATGATACCATTAACTTCACCATGCATACTATATATTTGTAGAAAAGGCTTCGGCGCACATTTGAAAGTACCATCGCAGTATAATTGATGCGTTTTAGAAAGTTCTTCTTTGCTTTTTTGAGTTGCAAATATTAAAATTCTTGATGGACCTTCGTAATAATCGGCCAACAGGAAATCCAAATGTTTTTTGGGGACCTATAATTAAATGAATTAAATATTCAGCAATTATAATAATTACAAGCTAACCGGGCAAACATTGTTTTGCCAAATTAAAAAAGTAAGTACCCTACGACCTATTCTGAAACCTACTGAGTATACCTAAATAACCAAAATAACAGAAAAATCGGTCAAGTCGTTTCGGAGGAGTTCGATAACAAACACGAGATTTTTATGTATTACAAGATTAGATTATAAATCGACCAACAACATGAATTGTATTCTTGGCGTGAGCATTGGCCTAGACGGCGCAAACAGGGGCCCGAGTCTGCTATTACAATAGTGTCAGAATGGTCGATCACTGAATTCAAAATGGTTGATTTTGACAAGTTTGGTAATCTACTAACATAATGGTATCATAATGGCGTCATTATGACATTCCAATGATCAACCCCTGACACGCCATTGAAAGAAAGCCATGTGAATGGTAATCTCGTACATTATGACAGATTTACTTCAGATTGCTTATAACACTAATAAATAAATGTAAAACTAAATATAAATAAAATCAGGCATGAATAAATGCTCAAATTTAGCTAGGTTTTATAATAATGGCAATACGGCATTCCTACCGCAATTCTATTACGAGACCGACTTACAGTACGGCAACTTTTTGTGCTCCGATCTATCCTTAGAACACATCTCGGTCTGCCTCCACCAAAACCTAATAAGAGAGTAAATCTCCTTCCAAGAACCCAACACAAAACCGCTTTCGCAACACATCAATTTTACATACTAGGTACACACATATACCATAAAGTTGACACACAATTAAATATTATAAAATTAAATTTACACAAAGTGAAATCCATAGTAACAGAGTGGCTACTGCAAAAGGACTATGCCTACACTGAGTCTTTGCTCAAATTCATATTCTAATAACAATACAACTGCTCACTTACTACCACATACTTACTTACACTACTATTGCTGACAATCACACGCTCTTATTACTCACCCGTAAACCCAATCATACACTACAAGTACTCAGAAACACGCACTCATATCCTCATAAACTCACACTCACTTCACATGCCCAACATACACACACATACACAGTTACTAACTTAAAATAACATATATATAAATAAAAACAGATATATAAGAATAAATCCAATACTGTTATCTTGTTGTAATAAATCTTATTTATTTAAGAATCAATTGGACGAACACTGTCTCTTAAAATACAGGTTTATCCTAGTTTAAGAGGGCAGGGTCATAAAATTCTTTTGTACAGATTTACCAACAGCTGTTTCATGTAATACTTATTTACTATCTGTAATTTTTGTGAATAAACATTTTATTTATTATTTTATTTATTATTTATTATTTATTATTAGACCACTGACGTCCCAGTGACCGGCCACTGACGTGCCAGTGACCGTGCGATTATGAATTTAGCAGATTACGAACTTTTAGCAAAATGACATTGGCATGACAATGGGATCGTGTCGGAATGACAAATTTATAAAAATAGCAGACTCGGGCCCCAGGTGTCTTTTCGTATGCAAGTCGCTAGCACATAGCCAATGACTTGTTTAATTGAGTTTAGACTTTTATTTTCTACTAGCTGATGCCCACGACTTAGCCCGCTTGACAAATTATACTTCGTCACTGCATCCTCGAGATTTTCATATTCACCATGTAGTCCACTCCTAAATGTACCGGGCATCGAACACTTTTTAGAGCAGAAAGAAAATTAAATAGAAGCGAAAAGGCCAAGTCTCCCACAGCGCGCGCGACCCGCGCCACTAGTGTCAAAGTTGTCATTCGTTTCTAGTGTTCGGGCATCAACACCCACGTTGTTTTTTTCGTTGGTAGTGGTGAAGGCTAAACACGTGCTTTTGTCAGTGCTACGAATATTTTCGATTTTTGTGATCTTTTCTGGTTTAAAACTCGATCGAAAGTGTTCTCTCTGTCTGTGTTCTTGGTGTAAGGTTTGTTTTTTGTTGTAAGTGTCCTTCTTTTTAACAATAATTCGAGATGAACTCGAAAAAGCCCCCTGATCCTGACCCCCCTGATGAATTATTTGATCTCTCCCCCGGACTAACAATTACCCTCCCCCATGACATCGAAATAACACAACAGGACCCTATTATGGATACGGATACCCCTAATCGCAAGAGGGCCGCTAGTTCGCCCCTGGTTTCTTCCAATGTTAAACCCAAGATTGCGAAAAATATTTTAGGCAGGCTTTCTTATACAGCAAGAGATAATCCACCATACATTGTGAATGTTTCGCTCAAAGACGAACAAACTTCAGGCACTGTGCTACAACCTATCAAGTTTGGTATGTTTTTGACGATAAATAACGTGAATAACGTACATCTCGGTGGGATCAAACGTATAGGCAGAAATCGTGTGTCAGTTGAGTTCAAGTCGCACCAGGATGCAAATAGTTTTCTTAACAATAAAATTCTTTCCCAACACAATTACATGGCTGCCATTCCACAATACAACATAACAAGAATGGGTATTGTTAGGGATATACCAGTTGAGTGGTCAGAAGAGGAAATCATTAAAAATATCCAGGTTCCTGAGGGATGTGGCTCTGTTATCAAGGCCAGAAGGATGAACCGAAAGGTGTCCTCTTCTGGTGTGACAGAGTGGAGACCCACACAGACTGTTGTGTTAACTTTTGACGGACAATTCCTACCTAAACGTGTGTACAGTTTCTACTCGGCTCTCCCAGTTGAGCGGTACACTTACCCAACGGTTCAATGTTATCATTGTTGCCGCTTTGGCCATACACGCACACTTTGCAGATCGAAACCTAGATGTTTTAAGTGTGGTGAAGATCATCCAGGCGATGGATGTGAAGTCACCCGTGAATTGAGTCTCTGTGTTTCGTGTAGTGGCAACCATTTCGCAAATGACAGTGCTTGTCCTGAATTGGGCCGACAGAAGAGTATCAAAGCTCTGATGGCGGAGAAATCGATTTCGTATGCGGAGGCAAGTCGGGTCTTCCCACCTGTTTCCAGATCATATGCTGAGGTCTCCAAGTCTTTCCCACGGAACAAAGTTACTGCAAATAATTCGCAATCCCAGTCCTCAAGTCCCATCCCAGTAACCCAAAAATCATACCGTAAAACGGTATTTTTGAAACCCAAACCCCATATCTCCCTTTCACCCGGTTATGATAGACAAGCTCACCTGAACCTCACTCAAAATTACTCCTTTTCCCCATCAAAGAACGGCTGTGCCCTTCCAATGGAAGCTCCAGAGCCAATGCTTCACAGACAGGATACCTCAACCAATATTTTAAATTTAATTACTGACATGCTAATGTCTGCTCTTGCAAACCCATCCCAAGCTATACCTGACCACGTTGCATCAAAATTGACCACTATTCTAAATTATATCCATAACATTCCATCCCCTGACATTTCTCCAGTGGAACGTGAGGAGTATTACTCCCAGAAAGCCTGATCTTTCTTTTTTAATTAATAAGTTTAAACCATCAATCTGCGGCATTGCTGAGACATGGCTCTTACCTGGAAGCAATTTCAGGTTGCCGTGTTTTACCAGTGTACGTCATGATAGATCTGATGGATACGGAGGATGTGCCTTGCTCATCAATAGCAAGGTATCATTCTCTCAGATTCCTCTAACCTTTGTTGGCGATGACATAAATGTTGTTGCTGTGAAGGCTGAGGGTATAAATATTTTTTCTTTTTATATTGCGCACCCACATCTAGAATATCTTTCAATAATTAGGAATTTATTATGTAGTGTTAGCGGTCCAATACTTGTTCTGGGTGATTTTAACTGTCACCATTATCGTTGGGGATCAGATACTTGCGATAACTTTGGCATTGGCTTACTTGACATATTGGATGAACTCAATCTTTGTCTCATCAACGATGGTAGTGCTACACGTAGATCTGCACCTGGTCAGAATATTAGCTGTGTTGACTTAGCATTCTGTTCATCCAATATAGCTAGTCTTCTCATTTGGCGTCGCTTGGATATGACCTATGGAAGTGATCACTACCCCATCATAATTGAGTTTCCTTCCAAAAATATTCCTTTTAATGTTTCCCCCCCTCTTTTAAAACACCAACTAAATTCAGCAGACTGGGATTTATATGCTAAAATTCTGGACCTAAGAATATCTTCCCTTCCAGAAGTTGACAGGGATAACGCCCAGGATTGTTTCTTGTCCTTCTCTTCCACCATTCTCTCCACTGCTGATGATTGTTTCCCATCCAAAAAACCCCATTCTGGTAAACTTCCCTCCCCGCCATGGTGGGATAGGGAATGCACTAACATGGTCAGGGCCAGGAATGAGGCCGAAAAGACAGTCAACGGCAATATGAACCTGGATAACCTCATTGCCTTCAAACAGATACTAGCCAAGTCCAGGAAATTCCTAAAACGGAAAAACGCGAAGGTTGGTCAAAATACTGTAGTTCGCTGAGTCCGTCCACCCCGGTTTCGATGGTTTGGCGAAAGGTGAAACGTTTTAGGAGCAGTTTAGCACCTGCCTCCTCTAACAACCTCACGGAAGAGCTGGGATACCAGTTTTTCTCAAAAACCGCTCCAGCTTATGTCCCAGGTGTTGAGGAAACCAGTGTTGATATTTATGACACAGACAACATTGACGAACCAATGAACATGCCATTTAACTTGGAGGAGCTAAAAACTGTGCTATCCCACGTCAAGGACTCCGCACCGGGAGTGGATGGATTCCCGTACTCCTTTATTTCTAAAGCTGGTCCAAAAACCCACAAATATTACCTGGACCTGGCTAATTTCTGTTTTACTTCTGGCTACATTCCCATAGAGTGGAAGGTTCAAGTTGTCATTCCGATTCTAAAACCAGGCAAAGATCCTAATGATCATTGCTCATACAGACCTATTGCCTTATCGTCCATACTCATCAAACTTTTAGAACACCTTGTTAAAAACCGATTAGTGTGGTTGGTGGAAAACAGGAAACTGCTCCCAACGACTCAATTCGGCTTTAGGAAAGGTCTGGGCACAGCTGATAGTGTGGGTATCCTCACGTCAGAGGTCCGGCTGGCCCTTAGCAGGAACGAGTCTGTGGTTGCTGTCTTCCTGGATATATCAGCTGCCTATGATTCAGTTCTCCTCCCTAATCTCAGGCAAAAGCTGCACGAGCTGAGAGTCCCGGCGAGGATTTGTCGCATCATTGGTAGCATTTTTACCAATCGCACCATTCAATTAAGAATACCAGGGGGTGACTCTGAACAAAGATCGGTCTGGAGAGGACTACCCCAAGGATAATAATAATAATAATAATAATAATAATAATAATAATAAGCCCCCTAAACAACCACACGTCCTGATTGACCATCTAATCACGTGGGGGGCGGACACACGAATGAGAGATTACTGGCGTGGCTAACGTGGCTCTGGAAACCCATTCAACATGGAGACACGTTCAAAGAGAAAACGTTTAGGACCGCTGCCCGGGGGCGATCGCCGGGGCGCACCTGGAGCTGACGCTGGGTGTCTCAGCATGCGAACCGTCAGCGGTGAGGAGTTGAGCAGGCGGGCTCCCACCGATCAAGATGCTACAGCCGAAGTTTCTGACGATGGTGACAGACTTACGGACAGGACAAACACCCCCGTAGAGCCGTATAGTCCTAGCACAGTGTCATACGCACCTTCAAGGCCATCATCACCATCTATACCATCGTCACCTTCAATACCGTTATCACCAACCATAACTAGTTTCAACATAGTCCAAACCACTCCAACCTTAAATGCTGCGCGGGGGGTTAGTTCCTTTTTACCCGCGTCCACTAAGGCTGGAAAAACAAGAGTTCGCATGAGATGGAGCAAAGATGTGAACCTATTTATCATGCGAACTTACCTACACATCACTAGATTAGAGACAGATATGACAACCTACAGGCAACAGCTGCATGAACTTTTCACACGTCAGTACCCAGAAATTAATGTTACAGAGCAAAGGATCTCAGACCAAAGGCGAACAATAGTTAGGAATAAACTTTTATCACAAGAAATATTAGATCAGTTAAGAGAAGAAGTTCGCATTCAGTTACAAGAAGAAACTGATAGTAATGAAAGCGCTAGCAATATCGTATTAACAACAAGCACAACGGAAAATTCTCAACAAGAACTACCACAATCATATACTCAATTACATTCTAATACACAATCTCAAATGCAGTACCAGTCACAAGCACATTCGCAAACCACTCATTCATCTACACAAACCGAGAGTCTCACCATAATGTTAGAAAATGACGTAGAAGTCCTAACAGTTACTGATCGAATTCACCCCACAGATACATATATCCAACTAGTCCACGATAAATTTAAAACAGCTCTTACTCAATATTCCGGGATGGAACCGGCAGCTCGACCAAAGCTGCCGAAGCTTAGGTACACACCAAAACTAAATCAGCTTATTAATTTATTTAATCAAAATATTCTCCACCAGTATATTAGCGAAGACACTCAACTAATAGATGTACATACTCTAATTTACTGCACAGCATTAGTTATTTCCGAAGAACTTAACTATAGGATTACAGAATATACTGGAAACACACGGCCAAAAAATAAAAATAAACCAGCTTGGCAGCAGAGACTTGAAAGGGATATAGATAAACTTAGAGCAGATTGTGGTAGACTAACCCAATACATTAACAACAATAGATCAAAAAAGGTAATTAAGAGTGTAGAAGCAATATTTAAGAACATTACTGTTCACACTAGGCACGAGGGTGACAATAGAAGACCGGAAGACTTTTTAGATACTTTGAAACAAAAACTAGCACTTAAAGTTCACAGGTTAAGAAGATACAAGAAAGCACTGGAGCGTAAAAATGACAACTCCTTATTTGCTATGAACGAAAAGAACTTTTATAGAAATTTACAGAGTACACCACAAACTGACTCATCACCAGAAGATAACATAGAATTACCTACACAAGAACAACTTGAAACATTTTGGTCTGGAATATGGGAAGAGCAAGTACACCATAATGATAAAGCTGATTGGATAACAGACGAAATTACTAGACGGAGTTCATTAGAGCCAATGGAATTTATTGAGTTTTCTGAATCTGACATAACTAATATCACAGCCAGATTACACAATTGGAAGTCCCCCGGTATTGATAAAATACATAATTACTGGTTTAAAAAATTAGAAACATTGCACAAAATATTAGCTAAAAATTTTACAGACATTATTTTAGGGAAACAAAATGTACCAGATTTTATTGCTACAGGAATAACCTACATGCTGCCAAAAAATAAATACTCACCAGAGCCTTCCCAATACAGACCAATTACATGCCTACCCACAATATACAAAATCTTAACGTCAGCTATTACTTCAAAAATCAATAAACATATAGAACAACACAGCTTAATTGCAGAAGAACAAAAGGGGTGCAGACGGGGTCACATGGGGTGTAAAGAACAACTACTTATTGACTCAGTTATACACAAACACGCAGCCACCAAAAATCGGAATTTGCATTGCACCTACATAGACTATAGAAAAGCTTTTGATAGCATTCCACATTCCTGGTTAATCCAAATATTACATATATATAGAATAAACCCCAATATTATAGATTTCTTACAACATATTATGTCTCAATGGAAAACCACACTACAGTTAAATTGCCGCGATAAAGCCATAACAACACGACAAATTGCCATAAAAAAAGGTATTTATCAGGGAGATTCCCTGAGCCCCCTATGGTTTTGTCTCGCTCTAAACCCCCTATCTCATCTACTGCAGTGTAGCCAAGCTGGATATTGCCTTAAATCTACAACAGAAGTAGCCACTATCTCTCATCTTATTTATATGGACGACATTAAATTATATGCCAAATCAGAAAAAGAGATGAAAAAACTAATAGAAATCACGTCACAATTTAGTAAGGACATAAACATGCAATTTGGATTAGACAAATGCAAAACAGTACACATAATACGCGGCAAAATTAAGCCTGGTAGCTACACAATTAACAATACAGACACAATTACAGCAATGGAACCAACAGATCTATATAAATATTTAGGATACAGGCAACTCAAAGGACTAGATCACACAGCGATTAAACACACACTGAACACTGAATACAAAAGGAGAGTGATCGCAGTATGTAAAACTCAACTAGCGGGAAAGCCCTTAATAAAGGCATTAAACACCTACGCGATACCAATACTAACATATTCGTTTGGAGTGATCAAGTGGTCAAAAACTGACATTCAACAAATCGAAAGAACCACACGCACCACACTCACTAAACATAATAATCTGCACCCTAAGTCTGCAATAGAACGACTTACTATAAAACGACAACACGGAGGGAGAGGCTTAATAGACATTCATCACCTTTGGCAGAAACAAATTACTAGATTAAAAGCATTCTTTCACTCTAAATCTCACACAAGTCTCATTCATAAAACCATTGTCACAAATGATATTAACTACACTCCCCTTAACCTAAGCGAAGAGAACACAACTTACGATATAAACAACGACCGTCAGAAACAAATACTAGAAGAGTGGAAAAAGAAAGTGCTACACGGACGGCACCCCCACGATCTAGAACAGTCCCACGTAGATGCAATAGCTTCAAATAAATGGCTCAAGATAGGAAATTTATTCCCGGAAACCGAAGGTTTTATTATTGCAATTCAAGACCAAATCATTAACACCAAAAACTACAGGAAGTTCATAATCAAAGACCCTACAATAACGAATGATAGATGCCGCAAGTGTCACTGCCAACCAGAGACCATACAACACATTACAGGAGCATGCACAACGCTCACACAGACTGACTATACTCACAGACACAATCAGGTGGCAAATGTCATTCACCAAAAACTAGCAATCAAACATAAACTCATACAAGACAAAAACACTCCTTACTATAAATATGTTCCTCAAACTGTTCTCGAAAACACCACACATAAACTTTACTACGACCGCGCCATTCTAACTGACAGGACCGTTCATTACAATAGACCAGATATAACTCTCCAAGACAAAGTTAATAAAGTTACTTACCTGATAGATATTGCAGTCCCCAACACGCACAATTTACAAAAGACAATAGGAGAAAAAATAAGTAAATATGCAGAGCTAAAAGAGGAAGTGACTAGAATATGGAGGCAAAATAAAGTTTATGTCGTACCTATTGTTGTCTCCACTACAGGGATAATACCAAAACATCTCCACCATAGCCTCAAATTAATAGACCTCAAAGACACAGTTTACATAACACTTCAAAAAGCTGCAATTTTGAATACCTGCAGAATAGTACGGAAGTTCATGCAGCTAGAGGAAAATGAAATTTCTCCTCAAAACACTTAAGCACTCACCACACGCTACATTGACTTGGCTTGGCCCGTTGATGTAGCAAAAAACTAGCCAAAGAGCTAAGAAACAGTTCATGTTTTTTCCAAATAATAATAATAATAATAATATCCTCGGACATTTCACACAACGCCATATAGTCCCAAGCTAAGCAACCTAATGCTTGTGTTATGGAAACGAGATGGCTGATAAACTACTTATATACATTTTTTTTTTTTGTAAATACATACATATTATAGATCAGTTCTTAGTCCCCCACTATATAACATCTATACAGCTAACCTGCCCTCTTGCCTTAATTTCAACTGTAAAATCCTTCAGTATGCTGACGACATTGCACTAATGGTCTGTGGCAATTCCATTCAGGATGCCGCTTTTTCGATGAATGTCTCTCTGGCCTCATTAAACCAATGGCTACTTGACAATGGTTTGTCTTTAAGTGCTCCAAAGAGTAAAGCTGTCATTTTTACACGCAAGCGTTCTGTACCTCCAATAGATATTAACATTAATGGTCAAAGCATTCCAGTCGAAGATAAGGCCAGGTTTCTGGGAGTAACTCTAGACTCAAGACTGTCTGGGGTCGATCACATCAACAACACGGTCAAAAAATGTGAACGTTCTGTGGCGGTCCTTAAGGCTTTGGCTGGGGTATGGTGGGGAGCTCACCCCTACACCCTTAAACTGGTCTATAATGCGCTGACCAGAAGTGCTATGGATTACTGCAGCTACCTTCTTGAGCCCTGTAACAAAGAAGCGCTTAAACAATTAGATAGCATACAGTCCAAATGCCTAAGAATTGTCGTTGGGGCTATGAAATCATCTCCCATAAATGCGCTGCAAGTGGAATGTGCAGACCCACCCCTACACCTTAGGAGACAGTATTTGGCAGATCGCTTCCTAACTAAGGTATTTTCCCTCTCATCCCATCCCTTGATCCCAATTTTAGAACTAATTGACCTTTCCTTTAATAATTCTTCCTATTGGAACCATAAAGTGGTTCCCCTATTGTTAAATAGGTACAGAGAGCTTAAACAACTCTCCGCGCCTATTTGCCAATACCCTACTCTTCCGGTCTTCTCCGCCGCATACGAGGCGATTCATTTCGAACCAAAAGTCGTTTTGGGATTAGGTTTATCTAGGAATTCCCAAGACGCTAGACATGACTTTGAGTCAGCTGTCAAACGTTATTGGGAAGGATGGAATTTCTTTTTCACGGATGCTTCAAAATTCTCTGAAACCGAATGTACTGGTGTGGCAGTTTATTTCCAAAATTCCAAAATAGCTTTACTTTTTCAATGCCCACCAGAAGCATCAGTCTTTACAGGAGAGTGTATTGGTATTTTAGAAGCCATACACTAGATTAAATCTCATCAGATAACAAGGTCAGTAATTTTCTCAGATTCCCGTAGTAGCGTTCAGGCCCTTAAAATCAACTTCACAGTAAAATTAATAGTCAAATCATTATAGATATAAAGAACTTGTTATTTGATTGCTCCCAAAACGGCTTGGACATCGAGATAACCTGGATCCCCGGTCACTCGGGTATTGTTGGCAATGAGTGCGCTGATTCGTTAGCAAAGTATGCCACATCGAATCCGGTTGATCAAAAGCACTACGTAGCGCATAACTACGATTTGCGGAATGGTGCCAAACCCAAGTTATTTAACTCGTGGACTGAAACATGGAAGACGACTTCTAAAACCAAGGGCCTCTACTACGCTGCCATACAGCCTGAAATCCAGCGTAGGCCTTGGTTTTTTAAATATCCTAAATTGTCGAAGAGAACTGTTTCGTCCCTCTGTAGACTCCGACTCGGACATTGTTGTAGCCCTGTGTTCCTGAACAAAATCCACGTCCGGGATAATTCCCTGTGCGAGTGCGGCCTTGCGGATGGTACTTTAGACCATATTTTCTTCTGTTGCTCCCTAAATAATAAATCCTTTGACCTATATAATAAAATTTCCAAACTTAACTTTCCCCTCCCAACCAACTTTCATACCCTCCTTTCCCACTTCTCCCCTAAACTAATCAACATTTTGGCCACATTCATTAACGAGAATGACTTAAAATTTTAATTAGTGCGTAACGTGTGTGTAAATAGTCTGTAAATTATATAAACTAGTAGTGTTGTAGTGTGCTTGTAAATTAGATTATATGTTTTACTAACCCATGTGTTCGTTTCAGCTACACTAACACCTACCACGAAGTAAAACGGAAAGTTTGACGGACTGCCTCTCTGTGCTACCGTCACCACGTGACACTGGCAGAATAGTCGGAACCGGCTCAGTTGCCATAAATATAAAAAAAAAAAAAAACACCCACGTTTTCAAAAATTCCAATTTTGAACTGTCGAATTGTAGTTTACACAGTGTACTTATTATTATTTCGTCATTGTGTTGTAAAAAGTGAGTGTCGTTATAACATGGGTAAACGAAAACATAAAACAAAAGATCCGGATAAAATACGAAAAAAGATACGACGCCTGGAGCGTCGGTTAATGCAAAATGATAGCAGTTTTGATGATGAGTACCTACTTCGCAACATTGTCTGTAAATCCAATTATGTAGTTATACAGTCTAATGATGTGTTCAAAAAGGAAATTATACTATGTTGGTGTTCCTTTTCAACAACTGTGATGACAACAACGGTCATAGAAAATTTTCATATACCCACAAAAAAAAAAAAAAAAAAAACTTATTTGGATGAACTTCATTTTAAGTGAAAAAATGAAGTTCTGAGCCGCCTTTTTCTAACGTAATTACGAAAACAAATAAGTAGACCAGGTACATACGAATGAGCAGTTTTAATGTCTTAGTTACACGTGTTTTTCACGATGATGTGTGGATTATCTACCTACTTGGCGAATATAAATAACAGAATAGAATCACGATGCGATTGTGGTCAATTCTTTAATATGTCTTTTTTGTTGTCAACATTGTTTACAATGAGTCATCATGAGGTGCCACGATGCGATTGTGGTCTTTTTTGCTCAAAAATAAATACGTATTTATGGAGTCGTGTTGCAATTATGACCGAATACTGTTTATATTACTCGTGAATAAATATCGTAACGATATTTATCCTTTCAGATTGTGAATCTGACAAGTCTCATTCTTCGTGTCCCAGCCCCCGGTCAATTATATCAATACCTGAGGAGATAGATGACAAATTTTGGAATTACGTCTAGTAAAGAACCAGATAATAGGGATACTGCATTGGAGAGGCATACCAATGAGGCAGGTGAATTACCACCAGAGGTCCCTGCATTATCGACCGATATATTAGAGGCTCTAGGGGAACCCAAAGACAAAATTGAGATTTATGCCCCTAAAGTTAGAGATGAGGTATCTGAACGTTGGGGTAGAATAGTAGTTGAGGGTCTGAGTAAGGAATCGGTTCAAAAGCTTATGGAAGACATTTGTTTCCCGGAAAACCTAAAATTACTCAAAGCCCCGGAACTAAATCCGGAAATCTCGGCAGTTGTATCGGAATCAACGAAAAATAGGGACAAACGCCTTGAGAAGGCTCAAAACCATTTGGGAAAGGGTATTGCTGCAGTCACGAACCTCATGTCTACCCTTATTGATGGTGAAATTAATAAAATGGAAATAATTAAGAAACTTTCAGAAGTTGGTCAATTACTTTTAGACTTGCACTGCCAAAATACCTTAAGCAGGCGGAAATTGATTATGTATAGCCTAGATAAAAAATTCTTAAATATAGTACAAGGAGTCAAAAGGGACCGTTCCTTGTTTGGTGAAAATCTTGGTGAAAGAATTAAAGCTAATAAAACCGCAGAGACATCAGGATTGCAGATAAAACGGAATTTTGAACCTCAAGCCTCAACCTCACACCGTGCTAATCCACCGAACATGCGCCAGGGAAACGCGAGGGCTCCTTCCAAGGTACACTACAGAGAGACAGGTTACCCGAGAGGCAAACGGGGAGGGGCCAGGAATCAAGCCTCATCACAAACAACCAGGCACACCAACAAGCCCCCTTTCAAGCGTTAAAGGTAACCCACTTATGCTGGTAGATTAAAATACTATTTTAATATATGGAGAACAATTACGAATGATCCCGTAGTTCTTGAGTATATATCTGGGTATAAAATCCCGTTTGTTCACCATGTTTTCCAAAAATATGAACCGGTCGAGTGTTCTTTTTCTTCTGTCGAAATCTATCATATCAAATTAGAGATAGCAAAGCTATTAGAGTCTGGAGCAGTCCAAGAATGTGAATTTGTTGCTGGCCAATTTATTTCTAACATTTTTCTCATACCAAAGAGTGATGGCAGCTTTAGGTTTATTCTCAACCTTAAAAAACTAAATAATTTTATAGAAACCCATCATTTTAAGATGGAGGATATCAGAACAGCATCGAAATTAATTCGTAGCTTAGACTATATGGCCAATGTTGATTTAAAGGATGCTTATTTTTTTATTCCAATTATACATATACATCCTACAAAAAAATTCTCAGATTTAAATTCCAAGGTAGAATATATGAATTCCAATGTTTGCCTTTTGGTTTAAGCACTGCGCCTTTTGTGTTCTCTAAAATTATGAAACCAGTCACAACGTATTTGAAAAATCGAGGACATCTTTTGGTTATTTACTTGGACGATTTATTATTTATTGATAACTCCTACGAAAGCTGATCACGCAAGGTTGCAGGGGCAATAGATTTGCTAGAGAGTTTAGGGTTTATGATAAGCTATAAAAAGAGTAATATTCAACCCAGTCGGGTAAGAACATTTCTAGGTTTTGAAATTGATTCAGATGAAATGGTCCTCAAGTTACCTCTGGTTAAGCGCCATAAAATTTTATCAATTGTGAAAGATATTTCTAAAAAAAAACATTCTGTAACCATAAGAGACTTTGCCAAGTTCTTAGGATTGCTAACTTCACTATGCCCGGCTGTAGATTATGGTTGAGTTTATACCAAGCAGTTTGAAAGGGAAAAGTTTTTGGCATCTTACATTAAGTCTAAAGACAACATAGATGCAGATCGAGGATCACGATATACCAACATCGACACAGAGTGGGAGTTGTCGCTCACAGTTTTTCAGGAAATCGTAAAAACGTTCGGCTTGCCTCAAATAGACCTGTTTGCATCTCGACTTAATGCAAAATGTCCCAAATATGTATCGTGGAAAAGGGATCCGAATGCCTTTAATATTGATGCTTTTACCTTGAATTGGGAAAAATATTTTTTCTATTGCTTTCCTCCCTTTTCATTAATTTTAAAATGCTTGCGCAAGATAATTGATGACAAGGCTTCGGGGATAATAGTCGTTCCCTACTGGCCTAGTCAGGCTTGGTATCCATTGTTTTTTAAACCTTCAGTCTTCAGAACCAATTTATTTCCTACCTGAAAAGTATCTTTTATACTCTCCTTGCAGGACCCAGCACCCGCTTTGCCGAAGTCTTACCCTGGTGTCGTGCCGCTTATCAGGGAAGCTTTCTCGCGACAATCGCTAACACCGGAAACAGTTAATGTTATGATTGCTTCTCTTTCCCCTAGTACAGTAAAACAATATGACACAGCCTTTAAAAAGTTTTAGGACTTCTGTCAGCGTAATAAGATTAATGATTGGTATACTATTTCAAACCCTGTAGCCTTACAATTTCTTACTTATCAATTTCAAGCAGGATCTGGATATTCTACTTTAAATACTCTTCGGTCGGCGCTTTCTCTTGTTTTAGGAAAGCGTTTTAGTTCGGATGTTAATGTAACTAGATTACTTAAGGGCGCATTCAAAACTAGACCATGTTCCCAAGGTACCAAAACACGTGGGATACTAATATCGTTCTGAACTTTATTAGCCAATGGTATCCGAATGAAGACTTACCGTTGTCTATAATCTATTACGAAGAAATTGGTGACTCTGCTCGCATTGTCGACGGCACAACGAGTACAGACGTTATCGTTAATTAAAATAATCAACATTAAGATTAATACAACTAAAATTGTTATAACCATAGAAGATTTGATCAAAACATCAGCCCCAGGGCGTGCACAACCGAACCTAATAATTCCTTTTTTTTAATAATAAAGTAGAGATATGTCCAGCTAAAACTTTGATAGCATACATGGAATTGACAAAACCGTTCAGGGGGATGGCTAAGACAGAAGGATTGATTTTGACAATTAAAAAACCATTCCATAATGCAACCGCTGCTACGATTAGCCGCTGGATCAAAATAGTACTGCAAGAGGTAATTAAAAAAGCCGCGGGCTGGTCAGGCAATTCACAAGTTTTTGGAAAATTTTATGATAGATCTCTTACTCAAAGCGATTGTAATACCTTTGCCAATTCAATTCTTGATGATAATGTTGTTGATTGGATAGTAACTATACATTGCCAAAGCAATTCTAGATGATGAGCATTATAATTATTATTGTTTAAATTTCAAAATAAAAATATTTTGATTATTTATTCGTAGTTTGGCTTTCCAAGAATGTAAGAATGTTAGATAGCGATTTTCGTAAAGCTCTAAACATCTACATGGTGAATATGAAAATCTCGAGGATGCAGCGACGAAGTATAGTTGAAGGTTAAACAAACTTACCTGAAGTGAAGTTTGACCGTAATTATACGAGTCGCTGCATCCGAAGAGATTTTCGGTCCCCCCCTCCCGTAAGTTTTCTGCTTATTAAACTTACCCGTGGAACTACCTACGTGTTCTTTTTAAACTTTACGAAAATCTTGCTCTGAAAAGAATGACAACTTTGACACTAGTGGCGCGGGTCGCGCGCGCTGTGGGAGACTTGGCCTTTTCGCTTCTATTTGATTTTCTTTCTGCTCTAAAAAGTGTTCGATGCCCGGTACATTTAGGAGTGGACTACATGGTGAATATGAAAATCTCTTCGGATGCAGCGACTCGTATAATTACGGTCAAACTTCACTTCAGGTAAGTTTGTAAGTTTGTTTGTTTGCCCGGTACATTTAGGAGTGGACTACATGGTGAATATGAAAATCTCTTCGGATGCAGCGACGGTCAAACTTCACTTCAGGTAAGTTTGTTTAACCTTCAATTATATATCAAAATCTTCCTCCAGAACCACTCCTCTATTGGTGAAAACAGCATGAAAATAAGTGCAGCAGTTTTTGAGTTTATCGCGAACAGACAGACGCGGCGGAGGACTTTTTTTATAGTATGTAGTGATTGTGATTACGTAATGATAATGCCTACATAAAAATCTAAAAGTATTTTAAAAATTTCCTACCCGCTTGAGGAACGAAAGAGACTATAGTATTCAAAAAAAATTTTGGAGTAAATATACCAAAGGGACTGTAGTATTCTTTGACGTTTGATCGCGACCCGTCACAAATTATGTCCATTTCTGTCTAACACACGGTATTTTAATCATTTTGCTCTTTTCCACTCGATTTTTTGACATTTCATACATGCTAAAAATACGAAACACGCCACGGGCGAGTCCATTTTTAAAAAGAAATTAAATTTTTAGTCAGTCTGTGCTATGACGCGAGTTGCGCAATGACGTAGCTGTCGAATAAACTTGTTTATTATGTTGTTTGTGAGTGAATTAGTGTTAAGTAATGTTTTATGGGTGCATTATGATGTGATTAATGTGTGTGCAAGTGAAAATAAACATGTTGGTAAGTATTAGCATGTTTTTTTTATGATTTTCCTATCCCTTGTTACACAAGGCGTCCATGTTGTCAGAACGCTATCGTAATTGATTAATTATTAAGTCTAGCTACTTTTTCTGACTAAAAAGTAATTATTATCGCATTTTATGTTTACTGGGCAATAGATTTCAGCCAAAACATGAACAAAACAAACGAAATTTACGTTATGATTAGAATTTTTGTTCCGTGGGTCGGAAGGTAAAAAACGCAAAATGGCGGGAAATGGCTAATGTTTGGTGGTAGATTTTTTTTTTTTTATATATGTTTTTGTACGGTGGAGTATGTTGTTTGTTATTTATCGTTTTTAGATATAACCCAGCTACCCATACAAGTCATAAAATATATATGTTATCGATTTACTTTTTAAATTATTCCTGTTCAAAGTTCACATAATGTGTTTTTTTCACCAATATTCAATGTTTACAAATTAGTTAAAAAATATAGAAACTAACCGTTATCATACACTTAACGTAACTATAAGGAGCAGTTTCTCAGCTATACAAATAACAATACACTTGAGTGGTAGCTGTAATAGGAGGCCACTAAAAAATGTTTACGTAAACATAAACATCTGGCGTGCAGCTGCCCGCGCTTTGATATTTGGCGCCTGTGCGCTCGACGTCATCACGTGACTCATGCTCGCCGGTGGCCAAGCGGTTGGATATACCTCTATAGTGACTATACACAATTTTCATGTTCATAGCCTGGATTTTTGTATATTTATAATATACACTCTTGAATTTTACTTATAAAAATTCTAACCTATGTCGATAATGCCTACATAAAAATCTAAAAGTATTTTTTAAATTTCCTAAAATGGATATACCTCTATAGTGACTATACACAATTTTCATGTTCATAGCCTGGATTTTTGCATATATACCGTATGTCTACGACATACATGCAATCCTTGAAACCACATACTAGTTATGGTATTTGATAACGCTATACAAAAAAGTAACGAAATCGGTCCAGTAGTTTTGTCAAAAAGTCGAGTTTTAATTTAAAGCAAATTTGAACACTCTGTAGAATTGCAACAGTAGGTTAATAGTACAATGAACTTGAATCCTTGAACATTGAAAAGCGACGTTGCCACGCTGTGCAATCATTCACCTACGCAGTTGTACTCATTTTACCTATTTACCTAAAATGCGAACTCGGTACACCTAAATGACAGGCGGGACTTAAATGTGTTTGTATTGCATTTTAATTGAAAACAGAACAAAGCTGTTGTGGCATAGTTGAAGGTCGTGGTTGAGACCAGGCAAGCACTTTTCATTGTGTAATTTATTTATCATCACTGCTCTCAAAACGGTGAATGAAAGAAAACTTCAAGTTTAAAGATGTCCTAGAAAAAAAAAATCGAAGACATGTGATTTCTACCAACCCGTATGCCCGCGTAGTGGATTGCAACCCACTCCATCTCACAGAGAAGAGGATTTTGTCCCTAACCAGAGGGAACATTGTAGGACCGACTATTAAAAATCTTAATATTGTTTGTTTTTCGTTACATTCGTACGTGAAATTTCTCCTTGTGAAATGTTCTTGACCTGTCACGGCCGAAATTTTATTTTGTTATTTTTACTCAAATTCATTTTCACTGAGACACTCCAACAATACCTGCAAGTGTACACTGCGAGTCACGGCGGCGCGGTTCGTTTGTCGGCTTAGTACAAAAAGACGCGGCACGCGTGTGTCGGCTTTTTCAAAGGCCTTCGGCTTTTGGCGAGGGGCGCGGGGAGCGGGTTGCGCGCGCGCTCGACGCGTAGGGTTGGACACAGTTATCGACAATATTATCAGCTTTCTCTCATTGTCTTTTGAAGAGAATAATGATCGGTTAGCAAAAAAGATGTTCTATTTTTAATGGACATGGTTAGTTTAGAATTATTATAGCACCACTATGTACCTACCTACCTATTCTGATTAAAAACTATAATTGAGTGGATTTAGAGATAAAAAATAATGTAATAATGTTTACATTTTAGGAAGAAACATCCTATTAAAAAAACGTACTCACCCGTTTTCTACATTACTCACTATCTAGGTAGTACCTACGGTAGTTTCGTAAGTCGAAACGTACAAAAATTAAAATTTATTTTAAAAGTCCAATAAATTTAACTATCACTTCACTGTTAAATACGGTTATTAAAAATAGTACTAGTATTGTAATGCCTTGATTGCGTATTAAGTCTTTATTAGATAAGTAATTGTAGAAAAGTATCGATAAAAGACAATTATTACATTGTTTACCCTATTTACCTATGACTTTTATTTTTTGCCAGTACGGATGTAAGTTTTGTCAGTTCACCGCGAGTCTTCCGGGATAGCGTGTGTGCATTTCGCAAAGATTTGATAGGTACTTAAGTACACGCATTGTTTTACGTGATTTTTGTTATTCACTTGAATGTATTAGTAATTATTTTCTTACAGTGAAATAGACACTGAGTAGGTACTGGACTTTTGTGTGTGTAAATTGTGTTTTTAATTTTATTTGTACATACCTAGGTACTTATTTTTTACGGTGAAATAAACACTCGAATCCTGGTCGAAATTTGTTGGGCAAGGTTCGGGACAACATTGTTCGGCGATGTCACTTTGTGCATTCAAAAACCTGGTGGACATTTTGAACATGAGAAAATTTAAGTTTTAATCCATCTTGTGCTATGACAGAATTTATTTAGATTAGTTCAGTAATCAACTTATCGCGAAGTAAAAAAGAACGGGTGAAAAATAACCATAGTGAATTTCATCGCAATTGCCAAAGATAAATCAAAACGCCGCCGCGCGAGCATTGTTGCCGCACTTCTCGAGGTCAGTCGAGGTCAAGGTACGTTTTCTAAATAGGGTGATTTACTTTTACTAAATTTATTTTCATATTTATTTTGTTTGAAAACTTAAATTTTTTCATTTACGTTTTTTTAAATTTATAACAATTTATTTATACTTCTGTGGACAAGTGTTACTTGTGGTTTCAATTATTGCATATATGTCGTAGACATACTGTATATACACTCTTGAATTTTACTTATAATAAAAAACTTTTTACAAAAAAATACAACCGACTTCCAATAAAAAACACTACAAAGTAAAAAATAACTTTAATTTCGGAAGTCGGTGTTTTTGTTAGTTTCTTCGTATTTTGACACCGACTTCCGAAATTAAAGTTATTTTTTACTTTGGATTTGCAAAACTATAAAGTATGAAATAACCTTAATTGCGGATTTTTGGTTCTGTATGTTCGTTTTGTAACACCGACTTCGGAAATTAAGGTTATTTCATACTTTATTTTTCACATTTAACTGGTGATACCTGAACGAAGTCTTCGTCAGCGTTAGAAATTGTTTTTTTTTTATGCAAAACGAGGAAACTCTTTGGCCAAATCTCACCTGATGGAAAGTGATGATTAGGCTGAAGATGGAAGCGACTTTCACCCGGAGTCCTCTTACATAGAGGAACTGGCTATCATATCTCTAACTGCCGGAACACAACAATGCTGTTAACATTTTTGTTATGGCGACAGACTTAGACATGATGGTGGTAGCTTACCAGGCGGACTTAGAACAAGTCTTACCACCAACCAAACCGAGCAAAAATTTGCCCCCGCTGGGAATCGAACCCGGGACATCTGGGTCTAAATCAGGTGGTATAACCACTAGACCACGGAGGCGAATAGTGTCACCTATTTAGCACCACCCGGGGACCATGTTTAGGGATTCGCTGAAGGGTATTCTCCTACGGACGCGGTTGACTCGGCCCCCAAAATAAATGTATAAATATTATCTGTTAGTGTTTAGAGTTTATTTATGGTAGGGGGTTTTTAAATTTTCTAATTTTATAATAGATTTACTTAGTTACTGGAAATAAAATTCCATCTTGATTACAAAGACTGACAGCTCACTACGTGATCAGTTCACCCAATACGACAAAGAAACTTAGATATCTATGTCTGATTTTTGTCTGAGTTAGTTAAATTTTGTAAGTGCCGTAGTTGAAAAAAATATTTTGAGTTGTGATTTATGGACCGTTCACACGGTACAGACTTTTATAAACTTCTTTACAATTTTTCTTCGCAACTTAGTCTGTGCAGACAATAGTCTGTTTCGTGTGAACCTTTTAGATGGTTAATCGATATGTTTTAAAATATATCTTAGTTTAGTGGTGTGGGCACACCACTAAAATGAACCGCTGGTGCTCTAATGGGAATAAAATACGTTTTTTTATTGTATTCCCGATATAGCACCAAGCAAAAATATTGATTGGTGCTCTCATGGGAATAGTTTTGGTGCTCTAAACATTGGTGCTCTAACGGGAATACTCCTCACATACTACAAAATTTAAATCTAGCCTGATTTTAAAAACAATTTTTATGTAATTTCCAATATTACCGATTTGCGGTTATTTTTAAATAATACAATGAAATACATCTTGTATGTTGGAAACACAATAACCTATATCAACGACAGGGTATGTTAGGTAGTGCACTTCACATTATATAATTGTTTTCTTCACGAGAATACAAATTTGTAAGACAAGTTTTACAATTTTTAACCAGGTACGTACTCTAAATCAGCCATTATGCGCGGGTCCCTCTTTTTAATATTTGAATCCACAATCATTTCATCACTGTAAATATCTTCGTATAAAAAAAAATACAAAAAAATATAACCGACTTCCAAAAAAAAAACACTACAAAGTAAAAAATAACTTTTTTTTCGGAAGTCGGTGTCAAAATACGAAGAAACTAACAAAACACCGACTTCCGAAATTAAAGTTATTTTTTACTTCGTAGTGTTTTTTTTGGAAGTCGGTTATATTTTTTTGTAAAAAGTTTTTTTTTTATTTAACCGACTTCCCAAAAAGTAGGAGGTTCTAGAAGAGCTAGCTTTCAGAAGAGTTTGTTATAAAAAATAACTTTAATTTTTGAAGTCGGTGTTTTTGTTAGTTTCTTCGTATTTTGACACCGACTTCCGAAATTAAAGTTATTTTTTACTTCGTAGTGTTTTTTTTTGGAAGCCGGTTGTATTTTTTTGTAATAAGTTTTTTATTTATCAATTTTTAGTGGTACCTCACACCTAACAACACCACTGCAAAATCGCAGAAAAGCAAAATACGGAATTTCGATTACTTGTATGTCATAAAACTATCATCCAAGTAGACAAATTCCAGCTATTTCGGTTTAAAATCCAAAGTTCGTAACCGATTTTGATAAAATTTAAATGGGACCAATCTGCAAGTATATCCATTCAGATAAAATAAGAATTTTTCAAATCTGTTCATAATAAGGTCGGAGTTATGAGGTAACAAACATAAAAAAAAACACAACTGAATTGAGAACCTCCTCCTTTTTGGGAAATCGGTTAAACATTTCAGAAGGAACATTATCTTTTTTATTATGTTCTGAAAAGAACAAATCCTTTATAGACTTAAATATAAAGCCTGAATCATCCTCGCAGTTAGAACCCGGCGAATATGTACTGCTTAAATTGTTTACAACCAGTGATACGAAGGCGGACTCAAATCCAGCACATGTTGGAGAATTATTTCGGTAGCCATGACTTCTCACGCTACCGAAAAAAGTTTCCAAAGGATCCAAAAGGTTAAAAAGGCGGCACCAAATTGATTTCATATTATAAACATTGAAAAAAGTGTCTTTTAGCCTTTCCATATTTTCAATTGTACGTATCCATATAGACTATATATTCCTTATAGACGGAACTACACCAACATTACCATTTTTTTATATAAATTTCATTGATTTTAGAATTAACTTTGATTTTGTCCAAACTTCTTGGTGTTCCGATTTTGGCGTTAGTGCTAGAAGCAACAGTTTGCCGCTTCTCTTGGAGGAGTTACTGAAACTACCATTCAAGGAGTCGAATAAATTATCAAAAACTAATAGGATATCAGCTGTGCATTCATTTGGCAGTAATCCTTGATCTGAAATTAAGAATAAGAGGCATGAGTGAATTAAAACTTTTTTTCTTTTGGTACTGTAATGACTATTATACAGCACAGTGAATTTAATAAAGAAAGTTTCAGTCGTTGTAAGAAAGTTTATGTCATTCAAAAACAAGTTTAAGGGTTATTCAATGTAGATGGTTTGCATCAAGACTGAACCGGCTGTAAAATTGCAGTTTAGATGCTGTTTTGGTGCAGTTGCCAGAGCAAAATGACAAAAAAAACTGCGCGTAGATTGCTATCAGTCAGCAGTTATGATACAGTTATGGTAAATGCACAGAAATAACAATTTTGAAGCAGGCTTGCATTCTAATTGCAGACGGTCTGTAACTCTATGACTTTACACATTTTGATTGAACTCACCAGCTAAGAATCCCATAGAACAATGGCGAGATCTTAGCTGAATTTGATTGAAGCGTCTAAAAGTGACTTATATACGAAGCCAGTTCCATTATGTTTCTGCGTTTTTTTTCAAATTATCACATTAACTAGTTAAAGCCGAATAAAAAAGATATTTTAAATGAAAAGTACTTTGAATGTTTCATTGACGTTTAGTGTCGCCATTTTGTATTTATTCGGCCAAGTGACAGTAAGTACAGCATTATTGTAATAAAATCAGTTTTAGTTTGTTATTTTAATTAAACGGAATAAATGAATTAAATATACTATTTATTTCTAAGTGGAAATGTACCTTACAGGGAGATAAAAATATTGTAGTGTAAAAATTAATCAATTACTTTCAATTAATGACGGACAGAAAGACTAGTATCCCAAATCTAAAAAAAATATAAGTTGGTTTGACAACTGTTGATACGTTGTTAGTGAAACACGTGTCACGGATGCGCCGCGGTTGTTTTCGAATTGGAATTACCATAGACATATCCTACAAAAGTTAATGACTGAATTTCTATTAATCTCGGCTTTCTCGAATAAAAAGTCTTGCACAGACCAATTCAGTAGTTGACGCCGAGTTAAACAAGATATTTTTCATTAAAAGACGCAAGAATTTAAACTCAGCTATATTAATGTACCTATGGGTGGCTGCCATTGTTTTTAGTGCAATGTGTATGGCTAAAAATTTGTGTTGCATGTTGACCTTCATTTTCGGTATTTTTTTGGGGTCACAATGACTTTCAGTATTTTTTTTTATTAATCTTATCCCTTTATATGTAGGGTTATCTTCGAACAGTTTTATTACGTGGTCCCATTTTGCGACCGTCTTTACCTTCCATTGTTTATTTTAAATGTTTTGTAAGTAAATTATTTGTTATACCTTTTAATAAGTGAGTCACGTCAAACAATGGGACCACTTCTTCACTGTCTACTTTAAATATTACTCGCGCGCGATCCGCCGGCCAGCCGTAGCGTCAGCAAAAGTTGCCAGCGGGTTTAAAAAAGCCACTTTAGCAGAATCAACCAGCAATTCATACCTACTACCCGAAACTGTCAAAGGATTTGTCCTTTCTCGGCTTCGCGTGGACAAGATGCTCGAAAAGATACAAATAAATCAAAAATCATGTTTTATTTTTAAACGCATATTTATTCAATACCTTTGTATCAACTTGCGCCTACGATGTGTATTTAATAAATAATTGTTTTATTCTTTGACTTATTTACATTACTCGTCCTTCAGTGTTGCCAGTTTCCAACAATTAAACGTACCTATATTTTGTAAATATAGGTATATTTGAATCGATTTACAAATCGATTCAAATTGTCCAAAAATAACAATTTCCTTATTCCTAAAATAAAATTGTTTGTAAGTACTGTTTTATTAAAGCTATTATTTGTAATCACTTACATTCATTTAAACATGTTTTATCCATAGAATTGGAAAACAAAAGTAGCAAAGATGGTCAATGAATTTCGATTTATAAAGTACTTACATAATATACTCGTATTTCTAAACATCAACCATGAAACTTTTCTGAATGTTTACACAACCCTATGACAGATCGTAGAAATAACTAATTAATAATTAATTCAGAGTTTTTTCGCTAACGCTTCTTGTCTTGAGAACTGTCATTTTCTATTTTTTTTTTATATACAAAACGGGGAAACTCTTGGCCCAAATCTCACCTGATGGAAAGTGATGATTAGGCCGAAGATGGAAGCGAGTTTCACCCGGAATCCTCTCTCTCTATTTACTTTGATAAGGTTCCATCCCTTTTTGATCGCGCGCGGATTATACTCCATGCCTCTCAAACTCAACATTTATTTCAATTAAACCATTTACAGGCACTTTTGAATTGTCAAGGTCGGTCGGTCCAAAAAGATGAAGCTATTTGCACGTTCCAAAGCGTAGATCTCTATGGAGAAGAACGTGCAAGAAACTCCGCCGACACTCTTTTAAAAATAATGAATTGTTACAAAGTTTTGTTGACATCGTGTTGAAATCCTACTAATATTATAAATGTGAAAGTTTGTATGTTTGGATGTTTGTCCGTCAATCACGCAAAAACGGCTGAAGGAATTTGGATGAAATGTGGCACATATGTAGGTCACATCCTGGAACCTGGGGCAACCTGGGCACCTTACATCGTCAAAGATTGTCGCATGGTTTTTGAGGAGCCCTTGCTGTACATTTTCAACTTGTGCTTGCAGGAGGGTCACTACCCGGACGAGTGGAAGATTACGAGAGTTATTCCGGTTCCTAAAGGAGGTGCGGGCTCTGACGTGAGTGGATACCGACCGGTGGCGGTGCTGTCTGCGTTCGCCAAGGTATTTGAGTCAGTATTGCATAAAAGTATATATACGCAGGTGAGCTCTCGGTTAACGGACGCACAACACGGTTTTAGGCCGGGTCGCAGTACGGGGGGCAACTTACTGTCCTTTGTTACCTACTTGGCGCCCTCTATTGACGCTGGGGGGCAGGTGGATGTGGCATATTTTGACTTCCGGAAAGCATTTGATACTGTGGATAATGATGTACTTTTATGCAAGCTCGCTGCTGTGGGATTCACACCGCACTAGCTTGAGTTTTTTGCGAGTTACCTTGGCGAGCGCCGACAGTACGTCGAGTATGCAGGGCATGACTCCAGGCCCTACTACACGTTCTCAGGCGTGAGTCAAGGAAGTAATATCGGACCATTGGAATTTATATTGGTGGTGAACGATCTGCCGACTGTGGTCAAAGAGGCGAAGTGTCTGTTGTTTGCTGATGACTTAAAGTTATTTTTAGCTGTTAAAGATGAGGCTGATTGTAATCGGCTCCAATCAGACATTAACAATGTAGTCCAATGGAGTAAATCAAATAAACTCCATTTTAATCCGAATAAGTGCTGTGTGATGAGTTACAGCCGTGCGCGTACTCCATTACATCATCAGTACGAGATGGACACGGAGGTAATGCCTCGCGTCACACAGGTGCGGGACCTGGGCGTGCAGATGGTGCCGGAGTTGACGTTCCGCAAGCATATAGTTGAGGTGTGTGGCAGGGCTTTCAGAAATCTCGGGTTTATCTTGAGGCAATGTAAGGATTTTAGCGATATGGCTGCTGTGAAGGTTTTGTATAATGCACTGGTACGGAGCCACCTGGAAACCAGTGCAATTATTTGGAATCCTCATGAGGGAAAGTACTGCCTCATGTTGGAGAAAATACAGAACAAGTTTGCGAGGTTTCTGTATTTGAAACAATAAGGGGTTTACCCTTTTTATCCCCTCATGTACCCGAGTCTGTTCGTCCTGGGCATGGTCGGGTACACCAGGCTGGATGTAAGAAGAGACGTCGCGCTAGTCAAGTATGTGGCTAGCGTACTGCTAGGTTTGCTGCACCACCCAGAGGTGCTGGAGGCGCTGCGGCTGTGCGCGCCGGATGGGTGTGTGGGCGCGCGCCGCCGCCCCGCTCTGTTAGATGTACCATTGGCTAGAACAAACTTGCTCAAGTTTACCCCTTTGTCACGAGCCATACGTTTGATTAATAGTATTACGATATCGGAAGATATATTTGGCCAAAACCTGCCGAGATTTATAAGAGCAGCGCAAATCCTAATGGAAAAAGGTCTAGTTCACATAAATAATGGTGACTGAATTTAATTAATGTACCTATGTAATGTAAGTTTATTTTATATATTAGTTATAACACCGCCTTGGATTTAACTGTAAAGGTGTTATAATTATTTAATGATTAAATAAATAAATAAAATTCTTATCCTTCTTACTGGGACATGCGGGGCTTTTATGACCTGGTTGTCTACACTTAAAGCAGATTATAGGCTTCGTCTTTTTGCTTGTAGAACCTGTTGAACGTAACGCAGCCACCTCGTCCTGGTGAGAGTCCTTGGAAAGCTCGTTTAATAGCTTTGCCTTAACCAACTCACTGGTTACTTCAACATACGAATTATCTAAACTAATGATCAGCGGTTCGTAGCGTGATGTCCATCCTCCGAGAATAATCGCAGCCAAAGATCCATCGTCGATCTTCTTACCAATATCTTCAAGATCCTGAGCAGTACTCATAATGGCGTTGATATATGCTTCTATGTCTTGGAAATCGATCAAGGTATATTTGAATAGCCTACGCTTTAGAGATAGCCGTCTACCCACCTTTATCTTCGTATGCCTTTTGTAAAGCACTCCAAGCACGTCTGTCAGACGAGAACCCCGAACGACGAAAGTTCTTGGCATTGAAGTCCCCGAGGACAAGCACGGGTAGGGAATAGTGTCCGACGACGACACCCAACTCTACCAGAGAGTTCGGTTTGGGGAGAAGTAGACGCCTACTACGACGATCTCCCCGAACCGTGCTGCTACGCACCCCTGCCTCTTCCTGACTCTTTCAAGGGACGGGGTTTTTATTTATAATATACACAAAATATATTTTTCGGCTTATGTGCCTGCTTTGAATTTTTCCTCGTAATAGAGTGCAATTGCCAGTTAAGGGTAGACCTTCAAGGAGATTGCTGGCTCTCTCCGTACACACTTCAATAGGAACCGTCATTCCTGATATGCTCCCCATAATATGATCTTGCTTGCTTTAACTGATATGTTTCACAGCTGAATAAGATAAGCTCACTGTATGTCAGTCTTGGGAATGATATATTACTGATGTTTACATTTAGATTTAAAAACTGTGATCGTCTTCTATTTAAACTATTTTGGATTACAAAATCAGCAAGTGCATTATTCATGTACAGTCTTTGGTTTACTATTTCAAGGATTTGGCTTGCATCTTCTCTGTTCCTGACTCTTTGGTGAAACTTATTTATCAACGCAGCAGCTACCTTAAAATCTATGATGGCATGCTTGGACGCCAAGTTAAAAAATTCATGACGAAATATTTTAGAAGAGTGTTTAAAAATCCCATTAACCGCTTTTACAACCCACCTACATATTGTGACAGTTCTGGATTTATTTGCTGCTAACGTTGATAACTGAGTTTCACCTGCTTGTAAAGATACAGGCATATGTACAGATTAATTACACTCTTCTAATAACAGTACACAGTCTCTAAAACCCCTATCCAGAATAAAAACATCTCCTGCCTGAAAATACTGCCTCAAAGTGTTTTCCTCAGTTCTAAATTCATTTAACATAATATCAGCATCAGATTTTGTTGCTGGATAGGGGCCTAATACATCAATAATGTATCCATCAGAGCATACCAGTAGCAGTGGCTTCATTAGGTTCCTGTACTTGTGTAAGGAGTATGTATTTTTTTGATACAGATAATTTGAACTCTTTTGAACATATAAATAAGTACCATCAATTATAATAATTGGTTTTCTATCTTCTCCACCAAACAAACCATTGGGGATGATTAGATTTCTTTGAGATATTTCTGCCCTTGCAATATGATTTCTTCCTAAATTGTGAGGAATGAAATCCTCATTTAACATATTGCGAGCCTTGCCCATCAGTCTAGATAATGTTGGGCGTGGTACATTTAACAATGATGAAATTCTTTCATCACTATCCCCAGTGAATTTCATCACTATCCCCAGTCCTAAGTTTAATTAAATAAGCAGTAAGACCCAATGTCCCATTATGCACCCCAGACAGCCTTGGAAGGTCTGCTTTTAATTGAATAAATTGTGCTTTGGACAGTCCGATCCAGAAATGGACTATATCTTCCGACATTCCCTCTATATTATTAAAATAAAATGTCTGGTTTCTTTCTTTAATAAATGAAGCGAAATCCTGAATATGTTCTACATTAAATGAATGATTAGGATGTGAAATGTTTGATAAAAGTTCAGCCCAGTTGTTATCAATTAAATGAAACCGACATATTCTGCTGTTTTTTGGCACATAAAAATTAAAATCAATAAACAGCTTCACCCTTAGCCATGTTAGGATACTGAGACGCTGTGGTGAGTCACAACCTGGACAAAAACAATGAGCTTTTGTATCAGGTGCTCGAGTATAGTCCGATAAGGTTATTATTTCTGTCGACGCTGGTAGATTTGCAAATATTACAGTAGGAACTGGTACTCTATCAGCTCGTTGCCAACATGGATGGCAGATGCGATCAGATCCGTGAACTTAAACAATTTGATTCATAGTTAGTGGTGTTGAAACACAAACGGACATCTTTTTTATTGAATGCACATTGATTTCAACTAATAAATCATAATAATATATATCGGCGCAACTACAACAGTTCATCGAGAATAATTAAGATTAATGATTTGACTGTCCTAAAATTAGTTAATAAACCATCAGTTGATTATTTTTGAGTTGATAACGATGTAAATTAATGTTAAGATTGTAACTTCAATACTTAACCTACAAACTTGTAAACTCGTGCACGTGTGCCGAGTCCTATAAATACGGCCGCACTGTTGGCGCTGGGCTGGGTCATCCTCGAGCCGCCGCCGTACAGTACGGACCTCTCTGTGTCGTCATTACGCTGCCCGTTGAATAAACGAAGCATAAAAAAGTATGTCGTGGATAAAAATATCATTTAATAATTAGTTGCTGATTTGAGTATTGTAGTAGTGGGTAGTGGTAAACGCCGTGACGTCAGTTGACAGTTGTAATGGCGGCACGTGGACAGAGTCGTATTCGAGAGTGGGTACTTTGCCGAGCGCACTTTGGCTCGAGACACCGACTAGGACACTCGTCCAGAACGAAACTGTCGGTTTACCAATTTTAATTAAATTAAACTTCTTTAATAATGTTAGAAATGCGAGTTCTTCTAACTCAAATGACAGATGTGTTGCTGTGGAGTTTGTTGGCCACTTCTTCTCCATAGCTAAAACACTAGGAAGTGGTAACGGGCGGGCGTTTTGGGGACTGTCTATTTGCAAAGTACTAGCACTCGGCCACAGTTAATAAAGAGAGCTTAGTACTGTATTGAATGTTTTATTCTACGATGATCCTGATACCACCGAACCCAAACGATGATGGCGCTCAGCCGTTGCTGACGCCTTCAAGTACTTGTGAAGTTTTCCTTCGAAGACCCAGAATGAGTAATCATGAAGACAACAATTGTGACGTCAGCAATGCTGACGTCACACTTTTTATAAACATTCTGGAGGTTCTTTCTCCGTCATATATTATTCATTAGTTGAAGTTATATGACATTATGTCTACACAGTGTAAAGAAAGGCTAAAACAACTTTTCATTAAATAGATCAATGTTTTAAAAGTGACATTTCTTTATTGTTCTATTTCACATATTCTAAACGCAAACACAAAATATCTATATAAAAAAAATCTGATTGTACCTGCCGTGGTGTTATCCACTCGCTAATTACATTTCTTATGTGTGTTTCTCTTGCAGAATTTGTATGCAGAACATGATATCTACTACGTAGTATTGAACTTCCACAATTTACACATAATTGTCGTTGATGACCACTACTCGTGCTTGGTTTATTTTCTTGAACCACTGAATTTTTGAGAGCCAACATCCAGCAAGATTGACATACCAAGCTCTCGGCTGTAACCTGTAAATAAGACATATTATGCACATTTATTTTTGTTCAGTGTATGGTTATTAGAAAACATTATTATAGAAATATTAAATAGAACATTAGTTTACCACTTGTGGAGCAGTCCATTGTCGAATTACTGACAGTATTTCAGCGAGTTCCAAAGTGCGCCTCCTCCGATGCATAATATCAATGCCGCAATTGACGCATCGCGTTTCTTCCCCATTCCCATTAGAGGCAACAAGATCGTTCGCAGGAGCGTCAGTGTTCATGCCGTGGTTGTCATCTAAAGCCGGTTCAAAGTTTAACAAAATAGCGCCAGGGTCATCGTCATGAGCAGATTCAGTGTCCAAGAGTAAAGCCGGGTCATCAAATAAAGCGGTATCGGAGTCCATTATAACAAAAAACAAGAAACGTCGCAAAAATAACCGAAACAACATTCACAATACACGGAGGCAAAGCGAATGTTTTTATTTTCATTTCTTTTTTTTTTTTTTTCCTCTGAGGGATTTGGCTTCGCACACCTTGTGCTTTTGTTTTTGTCATTATTGACAGTTGGTATTGCCAGGTAATAAAAAAAAAATCGATTCGATTGATCGACTGAACTAATATTAAAATCGGATGTGAAATTATTTGAAGGACAAAAACGATGAGTGGTTCATTTATTTTTAATGTAATTCAAGGAAAATAAATATAAAACCATTTGAAAATCGCTTAATTACAGATTAAAAAAATATAGTCATTTTTTACTCGGATTTAGAAATCGATTAAAATCTTTGATAAAAGAATAATCACAATTATTATTAATATGGCAACACAGAATCAGCCTCTAACCTAAAATAGCGACGCTTTTTGAATTCAATCGATTTAAATACTTATAAAACGACGTATTTTTACATTTACTTTCCAGTGACGACAAATAAAAAAATATTAATTTTAAATTTAATTATATTTTTTCGTAAAAATTGTTTTTACAGAACAACTTGTTCAAGTTAAAGCCAAGAATGGACAAGTCCCTTTTAAACCAACTTGCGTGGCGTGTAAACGCTTTAAAAAACCGTGTGATTATAGCTGCGGATCTCAAGAGTGTACTACCTACAAACTCAAACTCGAACAATTAATCCTTAACACTAATTATTAATAATGGACAGTTTAACCATAGGACAATTAAACCTTCATAACGATAGCGTGGCGACATCTGAGCTGGATAAATTGATTGTGGATTATAATCTAGACATAGTACTTGTTCAGGAACAGTATCAAAACGCGCGCTTAGGTCACAAGATAGTCCAGCTGGGCAGCAAATCACGTGCCGGAATTTATGTTGCGCGTTCTTCGAGCTTTACTGTAACAGCTATATGTAATCTCATGACGCCCCATAGCGCCGTGGCGGAAGTGTCATCGCCTACCTTTAAGGTTTACGTTGTGAGCTGCTACTTTCAGTATTCTGACCCTGTCACTCCTCATATACATAATCTGCGTCACGTCTTGCGGTCGCTCGCGGGCTGCAAGCTTATAGTTGGTGCTGACGTAAATGCATCTTCTTCCCTGTGGTATGGCAAAGTTCGGGCCACTGACTCCGAACGACGTTGTGCTGTTGGTGATTTTATTGCTGAGATGAACTTATCAATTCATAACACCCCAGACGCACCACCTACTTTTTGTAGCCAAATGGGCGAATCTTGTATTGACGTTACACTTTCTAGTGCAGACGTACGCTTGGATAGGTGGCGTGTTCTTCCTGACGCGTCTTTAGTGATCATCGCCTGATCGTGTACAATTTTGTTCCTATTCTTACTCAAGGTTCTTCACACTTAATTGAAATTTTAGATATAAGAGTAAGGGCGCGAACTGGGAACTCTTTAGCTCACTTTTTGCTTGTCATGCCAAAGCCTTCACTCGCGATGGACTGTCAGCTGAGGAAAGTGCTGAGATAATGTCAGACACTTTCACTTACTGTGCTGACATTGCTATTGGTCGTGCATCTGTGACCAATATTCGTAGATGTGATTGGTGGAGTGACTACCTTGCTGAACCACGTAAAAGCTATCGCAGAGCGCGTAGACAGCTTAATAAGCTTAAAAAACGTAATGTTACCGGAGACCTCTTTAATCTTGCTATAAGTACTTTTAGAGTTGCCAAGTCGCGTTACAGAGCATCGGTTGAAAAATCTAAGGGTAATTTACTCCGGAAAATTGTTGATAAACTTGATAAGGAGGGTCCGTGGTCTCCTTTGTATCACGAGTTTAAGGCCAATAGATCGGTCGACCTTGCATACGTTCAGAACATTAAAGTAAATAATAAACATACCACCGGCATCGAACAAACAACTGATGTTCTGCTTAAATCTCTTATACCAGACGATTCATCAGTAAAGGATAATGAATACCATCAGCAGATCAGAGCGTGGGCCGCGGTACCACCTGAATCACCAGAGTCAGACCTTCCGTCCACTGACGAATTCATAAACGTTGTCAAGAGACTACCTCTCAACAAATCATCCGGTGAAGATAAAATATCTACGAGGAATAGAATGATTATAGAAGCGTGTAAAACGTCGAGCGATGCGATTTTATCAGTATATAGCCGATGCATTGCGGAAGGTACGTTTCCTCGAATATGGCGACAAGGCTTTATACGCATTATTCCGAAGATTGGCGACAAGCCCCCGGACGACCCTAAGTCTTACCGGCCCATAACACTACTCCCATCCCTGGGGAAACTTTTAGAGCAACTGATCGTTCCGCGCTTGCTACCGAACGGACCTAAAGGAGATTGGCAGAAACCCTTGTATTTTCAGTACCACATAAAGGCTTAGCGTTTCATAGAATGAATATATGGATTTGAATGCTAATATAGAGTACAACAGAATATGTAATGGTAAGCCATACATTAGACTTGGGGTTATTTAATTGATTTTAAACATAACCTCAAAATGGAACACCAAAAATAATTCTTAAAGATACCTACCTACATACTTTGTAACTAAAGGAAAACCCTTATAAATCATACATTTTAATCAGATAAAGTGTATAGATTGTACTTTAATAATTATAGAAAGATTTTTGAGTTACTAGTAGATGTTACAGCAAGGTGTTCTTAGTTGCGTGGAGGCGCAACGCCGGGGCGAGACTCCTCTGCCGCTGCAAATCGCAGCACGGCAGACGGAGCTCCGGCAGGATCTCATGGCGGTATGGAGACAGCGACTGTCGCAACCCAGCGTTGGACACGCCACAATTGTGGCGATAAGTCCCCTCTTTGAGGAGTGGCTAGAGCGGCGCCACGGCGTCCTCACCTTCCGCCTGACGCAGGTACTCACCAGACACGGTTGTTTCGGAAGGTACCTGTTTCGAATTCAGCGGGAGGATACTCCCGGGTGTCAACACTGCGAGGATCGCCCGGAAGATACAGTGGAGCATACGGTGGAGGTCTGCCCTGCGTGGGTGGAACAACGCTGTGTCCTCGTTGAGGCAATCGGCGGCGGCAACCTCTCGCGTCCGGCCCTGGTTCAAGCCATGAACCGGAGCGCGCAGGCATGGGAAGCGGTCACCTCCTTCTGCGAAGCAGTAATGCAAGCGAAGGAGGAGGCCGAACGTGTGAGGGAGACCTCGCGCCCCGGCCGCCGCACCAGAAGAAGACGCCCCGGGCGTCGGGAGTCGCAGGGCGATTCCCGGCCACCGTACCTGCGCCTGGGGCCTGCGGACGGCGAGCATTGGGTGGCTCGCCATCTGATCAGAATCAGGCCCGGGTCGACAGCGCGCTGTGTTCCACGCGCGCCTCAAAGAGTTGTCAGCAAAGCAAGTGGGGCCCACTAGGGCCAGTGCCTGCCGGGGTTGCGGAATATGTTCGAAAGAGTCACCGCGGCCCTGGAACGCAAAGGGCATTAAGAGGAACACGGATGGGTTTTAGTCAGTAGGAGTCTGACACTCCCTCCTGCTTTACCCAGAGCGGGAGGAGTAATTTGATGATTTCCCATCCTTAAAAAAAAAATGTTCTAAGTTGAGATAAGGAAACGGCAAATATAGGTAAGAAGATTTTGAATGATTTTAGGCTATCCAGTTGCTGTGACGTCACTTATAATAGTAATAACGTTCCTTTAGCGGGATTTGAATCTGTATCCAAGATGGTCTATGACCCACCCACAAGATGGTCGTCAACAGGACAAAAGATAATGAATAATTAAATAGAATAGGTAAAAAATGCAACCATAGTTTTCATAAAACTTTTTATTGTAATGATAACAATACATTGTCAAGAAATACCGCAGGGGGGGTTGTTCCTTCGTGTCGAGCGTAAGCGAAATACACAGTTATACAGTTACAACAGTCGCCGATGATGGAGCTTTGACCTTGCTGTTACCTTTCAACGGCTATGAAAACAAAATATGTGATCCGCCCCACATGACGGGATTTTATTTTTGCTCTTGACAAAAATGGATTTTCTCCTCCTAAACTGCTCAAATCCAGCTGGTCGCGATCTATTTCGGGTGTGTACATTCCTTGAAAGCGGAAATGTTCTCCAACGTATGATCTAGCTTGACGGATCTAGCATGTGCCACACGCAAACAACACCAATTCTTCCAAAGAGAGCCGTGGGAAATATTGTATATTTGAGGCATCTATATTCGGAAACATAATACTGCGACGATTCAGGCGCTCCATGGCTATAATCGCTAATTCGGTCTCTAAAAATAAACGTTCATTTATTATATTTTACATTATTTGAGCATTTCCTGGGTCAGTAAATCGAGTTCCAAATGCATTTAATACAGCACAAGCAGTTTTTAAATCTTTCATAAGATGAGGACTCGCTCGATTGAATATTCTTGTCTGAAGATTTTGAAATCTCTCTTTATCTGGGCACACAACGGGATCGACATTCTCAGATTTGAAGTACAAACAATGTTAAATAAGATTCCTATCACCAGTTCCGTCCTGCACAAAAGTATAATCAACTGAACGCAAATTGTAATGTTATAGCAACATGGTGGCTGAAAATTCACATGGTTCACACTTCATTTATAGACGCATATGAACACTACAAATATCCCAAACGACGAACTAAATAGGACACCTACATACAACACAGAAATATGACGTTTTGCCTACATATTTTTTGTATTTGACATAAAGTGACAGCTGGGTTGCCAAATATTAATTATCAATTTGAATCGAAATAAGTTTGGCTCTATTTAATGCGTTTTGTTGTGGATTAATGCGTTTTGTTTTTGTAACGGGGTAGCACACTAAAATCATGTTTTTTTAATTACTACCAACAACTAATTAACCATTTTAGCTTGGAAAATAACTACGGATACAAGACCTATAATTTGCATATAAGAAGATTTTGGAACATTTAGATTTAATGAGGGTACCCAAGTCGCCAATCTTCTTTCATAATAATCAATTCGGGTTTACTATTGGAAAGTCTACCACCGACGCGGCTATCTCTGTCCGTAAAATCGTCAACTTATCTCAACATAAATACGTGGTTGGAATCTTTCTCGACATTTCTGGCGCTTTTGATAACGCTTGGTGGCCGATGTTACTACTTAAAATGACAACCCGTGGTTGCTACAAAAATATCTATAATCTGATCTTTTCGTACTTTCTAAACGGCTCCGCGAAACTCAAACTTGGACATCATTCCATTACTAAGTCTCTAACCATGGGATCTCCTCAGGGCTCAGTTATCGGTCCGTATATATGGAATTTTGGCTTTGATGATTTTCTCGCGCTACCGCTCCCATGCGGCTGTTCAACCGGTTACGCGGACGATGGCTTGATGCTCATTCAGGCAAGTATTCGGGCTGGACTCGAGAACTTGGCTGACACATGCCTACGTTTAATATCGAAACCGTCTGACCTTTGCACTGCATAAAACCTATCAACTTCTTTTAAAAGGAAACCTTAATTCCTGGCCTAGTATTAAATTTAATAACGTACCCGTTAAAAGGAAAGAATCCGTGTGCTACCTCGGTATGCTACTAGAAAGAAACTTTTCATTTATTGATCATATAAAAACAGTAGGAGAAAAAGCAAAAAAGAACTTCTACGCCTTGACGAGAATATTAGGCTACTTGGGGTCTATCATTTCAAACCTTAAAAAACATATATGGGGCTACTTACTTGGGTTGTATGTGCTACGGGGCACCTGTCTGGGCCGTTAGGGCCACCATAGGGGCGGTACGACGTAAATTACTTCAAAACCAGCGCTTGGCTTTGATATTCATAAGCAAGGCGTATAGGACGGTTAGTACTGAAGCCTTACCGGTGCTGGCGGGTGTTCTCCTAGTCGTTCTTGAGGTGTAGCGGCGTGCTGCAATGTACTTCTACGCTAAAAAGATCACGGACCCAGAGTTTTTACCGGAACGCGACCGTGCTAAGATCTCTAGATTACTAAAAACCCAGACTGACGTCTGGGAGGAACTTTTATGCGAATGGCAATGTAGGTGGGAAAATTCCATCAAGGGCCGACACCTCCACCAGTTTTTTCCATCCGTTCGTGAGCGGCTGGAGAAGACATGGCTGGAGGTGGATCACTGTGTTGCCCAATTTCTCGCAGGTCATGGCAACTTTAAGAGTAAATTATTTTCCTTTAGGCTTGTGGCCTCACCTTTATGTCAATGCTCTACAGCTGACTTTGAATACGAACAATCCGCACATCACATCTTGTGGGAGTGTATTCTTTGGCAGACTGAACGTAATATTATGTTAGATAGTATTCAGGTTACATCTGGAGTAGTTTACTATACGGACCTTGTAGAAACCAGAACAAATTTCAGTGCGTTCAGGCGATTTTGCCATACCTATTACTGGAATCAAAAGTAGCTCACAATTTAGGACCCATTAGTTTATTAAATGTTAATATATAATCCGTGGTGCTTGGCAACTGGGCTTAACCCAGTTGTATGTGTCCCTTGGTGCCTATTGGCCTAGGTGTAATCTGTCTCCTGCTTGATATGGAGGGAAGTGGAAATTATATTTATTTTTCCTACTCCGCTGTACTCTTCTGATTAATCTCGTTGCGGGATCCAAGACAGTTGAATCGTGTCGGGTTTCATTAACTCGGCGTTTTTCTGGTGGTCGCCACTGTTGATTCTGGCTTTCAGGAGTTGCAGTGGTTGGGAATGTGTGGTGGGCTTGTCCCAAAAAAAAAAGCTGACCTGCAACAGTTTATGCTGCTATTAACTGCACCATCTTCATATAATTTTGATAAAAATGCCAGAATATGTGGCACTGATGTTTGTTGGTAATCTAAATTAAATTTGAGACAGTATTCATACCACTGCTTCAAGTAAGTACTGTACTGTTTGAAAGTATTTTCCTTTTGCAGGACTTTTGTTATCAAAACAAAAGGCGGTAAAGCGTAAAAGAAATATGGCTCCCATGATAAAGTAAAAGCATCAAGTTTAAAAGCATCAGGATCATTTTTCCATGCCACATACAAATCACAATTAGCATAAGCCCGAGTAGCAAATAAATATATTTCTGGGACACCGTATGTTTAAAATATAATTTTACCATATTTACCTAGCAACAGAACACAAATGTGGGTATTGTATGGCTCTCATGCGGTTTATGTATGAAATAGCTGTATTGTTGTCCAGGCGCAGTAGAATTTCACAGTTTTGAAGGTTATTAGCAAAAGCTTTAAGAGCAAGGAAGGCTGTCGTTAATTCTAAGTGGTTGATGTGTTGTTGTCTTTCCTTTTCATTCCACAACCCTGCAGCTTTTTCGTTACCGCATGAGGCACCCCAGCCAGTGAGCGAAGAGTCTGAAAATATTTCAAGAGTATAATAACTACACTTTATCTTGCTGACATCTGTGTCAATGTGTGAAAACCACCACTTAAAGTCAGGTAGTATTTTTTCTGATACAGGCATGACTTTTTCAAAATTATTATTAAACTTGTTTAAATAAATAAATATTTGTCTTTCCATTTCCTTAGTGTACAAAAATCTATAGTCTATAGCAGGACATGCCGCTGCAAGTAATCCAGTCAAATGTGCAAGTTCTGTTATTTTACAAAATTTTAAGGATTTTTTTTTTTAATTTCTTGTTTTATAACATGTCTCTTTTAAGTAGGCAAAGAGATAGTGTATTCTTTGGAATTGAATTCAAAACCTAAAAATGTAACACACATACTATAAATTGTTGGTGATAAACAATGATAACCTCATTGGTGATAAAGAACTTTTTTCTTTATGTATTATAAATCCCAGATCATATAAAGTTGTCATGGCTTTCTGTACATTAATACAACAATCATCTAAATATAGAACCAATATGAAACCCATTGATCTTAGATGGTTTTAAAATCTTTGTGAACACATATGGGGCAGTATTAAGCCCAAATGGGAGAACCTGAAACTCATATAATTTTTGTTTCCAAAGAAAACGTAGGTATTGTTTGTCACTATTGGGAATGGGTACTAAAAAATAAACATCTTTGAGGTCAATGGTGCTCATATAGCAATTTCGAGTGAGTAGTTTAGTAACTCTACGTTCTCTAGTTTAAAGTGTTCTGTGAAAATAAACTTATTTAGTTCTTTTAGGTTTAAGATAAATCTAATCTCACCATTAGGTTTAGGTACTGTAATTTTTTTTTAAAGGAATTTTCCTTCACATGGTTAACAACAAGTTATGGCGCCACTGTTCAGTAACAGTTTTACAGATTTCAGATTTGTCTATTTCTAAAGTATCTTTGAAAGAAAAGGATTTATTTGTTGGGATAACTTGTTGTGATGGTGTACAACTGATAGGGATTTTAGATTTTACAGCCAGTTATCCAGCTTAATATTCTAGCGTCAGAAGTTATAGACATCTATTGATGTTTAAAATATTTCAATCTACCACAGTGTGTTTGACTAACCTCATTTAGTTGCCATTGTTTATTCGCATGGGAGTCTTGTTCGGATAAGCTTTCTGGAAAGCTGATTGTGCCACTGGTATTGGCTTCTTGTAAGACTCGTAGAAACGTTGTGGCCCGGGTTGGTATGTTACACGGCCCCGAGGCTGGTCTGTTGCCGGGCCCTTGAAGTTTAAATGCTTCTGTTGTTGTTGGTTTGGTGGCTTTTTGGTTTTAATCATACTGATTTCTTGAGCAGATTTTTTAATTGCCTTTGAAGCCTTAAGTTTTCAGCAAAACCTTCTCCAAACAGCCAAGTGTCCGTTTCTGTGTCTTTGATTGCCTTCCTAGTAGTTTGCTCCGACTCTTGCAGTAAAATTTATTTCTTGTTGTGGCCTTTTGATGTTGGTGGTGACACAAAAGACGAGCAGCATCCACAACTACAGTGATTATAGGGGCATTTTCTTTATTTTTGCATAGTTTTCCAAAAACTAGCTAGTGCAGTTATTACACGACCAACTTGATCTTGTTTGGCTGCAATAGCTTTGTCTCTCTTTACTGCCACTTCTACTATGGCAGCTTGTGCCTTTAGGTTCAATTTGGGGGCCCCAAGGGTTTTGCAATAGGGAATATGCATGATTTTTTATCATTTTTTTTATTTTATTCTTTACATCTTTATAACGCAGGAAAAAATATAAATAGTCTTGGAAATGTCTTAATTATTTTTTTTTTAAAAAACGCCGCCATTTTTCGCGGGCTTTGGATGACGTCACACTACACGTCGTCGTGATGTCACGCGTGTCGCGTTTGTTTGTTTACCTTTTTGAACTGTAGGCGTTTCAGTTTTAGGCTCGATTCTCGTTTTAATTGCCAAACAGACCATGGAAGAGGCTGAGAAACCTTCTTACAAGTATTGTATGTGTGAAACACTATAAGAACTGCACAAACAAGTCGACCTCTCAAATAAGACCTTAAATATTTACCATTTACCCCGTAGCCTCTTAAGAAGGAAATTGACTGAGTTGAGTGGCTGAAATCATTGTCATACGATGCAGCTGAGAAAATTGCGGAAACTTAACCAGCACTATCACTGAAACACACCCAAACTCTCACTCACGAACACCCCTTACACTCTATACAAGCACACACAAAAACTCGCTAACACACAAATATTCTCCCACACACCTTTCTTCAAAAGTTTACCCTAATTTAACCTAATTTATGTTATATAACACAAATAGTTTAAGTCTGGAACAACTGTATTCTTGTTTAGATGGGCGTTGATAGCTGCGACACAGTTATAAACTTTTGTAGCTATCATCGTTTTCCTTGTATTGTGCCCACTTTTTAACCGACTTCCCAAAAAGGAGGAGGTTATCAATTCGGTTGTATGTTTTTTTTTTATGTTTGTTACCACATAACTCCGACAATTATGAACCGATTTGAAAAATTCTTGTTTTATCTGAAAGGATATACTTGCAGATTGGTCCCATTTAAATCATATCAAAATCGGTTACGAACTTTGGATTTTAAATCGAAATACCTGGAATTTGACTATTTAGATGATTCTTTGATAATCGAAATTGCGTATTTTGCTTTTCTGCGATTTTGCAGTGGTGTTGTTAGGTGTGGGGCACCACTAAAAAGTGAAAAATAAAAAACTTTTTACAAAAAAATACAACCGACTTCCAAAAAAACACTACAAAGTAAAAAATAACTTTAATTTCGGAAGTCGGTGTCAAAATACGAAGAAAGTAACAGAAACACCGACTTCCGAAATTAAAGTTATTTTTTACTTTGTAGTGTTTTTTTGGAAGTCGGTTGTATTTTTTTGTAAAAAGTTTTTTTTTCTGTCTATTTTTGTTAATTTTATGGTGTGAATTAACATATAAATTGAGGTTTATCTTTTAATTTTACAATTTAATTGCATCGTAAGTTTTAATTATATCTAAAATGAATAACTGCGACGGCGGCCGGGGCGGCCCCTTCGGTTCACTCTGAAACACCGTTTCCGACGCAATTATTAGACTCTTTAATACCTCATGATGTTTTAAAATTAATTCCCGAAGTTAGTGGTGAAATTAATCGTTATATTATATGTGTGCGCGCATGTGTATGTACGTGTGCGCTCGCGCGACCGGCCGACCACTTGCATGTATAATAAATCAGTGTGCTAACAGCAGCCCGCAGTTTCACTTGTTCCCGCAACATACGAGTACTTAACAGTGAGTACGAGGGTACCCAAAATGGCGTCGTTTGGTGCATTGTCCACTTTCGATCATAATGTACACGAATGGAAAACATACAAAGGACGAATTACGCAATGGTTTGTCGCAAACGATATCGACGCGAAAAGTGACGCGGCAGGTTCAAAAAGGCGAGCGATTCTGCTCAGCGCACTCCATGACGGTACCTACAAACTGGCAGCGGATTTGGCTTTGCCGAAAGACGTACAGGAGGTGTCGTATGAAGGACTCAATCAAGTTGTTGGATGATCACTTTACACCGAAACGGTGCGGGTTCAGCGAGCGACACAATTTCTACTCGGCTTCGCAGCAACTAGGCGAGTCACACACTCAATGGGCAGCAAGGCTGCGAGGACTCACCGCACATTGTGGGTTCAGCAATGTAGAGGAAGCGTTACGAGACCAGTTCGTGATGGGATTGGTAGCGGGTCCAGAACAAGAGAAGCTGTTTGCCCGGGACCTGGAGAGCTTAACCTTGGCAAAGGCAGTGGAGGTAGCAGAGAGTGTACGGTGCGCCCACGAAGGTGCCGCCGCCGCTACGCCGGCTGCTTCAGCGAACCAGGTTCAGGTGTACAAGATCGGGAACGGACAAAACAGTGCTAAAACCATCAGTGCCGTGAGTGATAAGTGTTCGGTGTGCGGACGTCGCAATCACAAGTCGTCGGAATGTCGATTCGCGAAGAACTAATGTCAAAAGTGTAACGTTGTAGGTCATCTGCGTAGGATGTGTAATAACAAAATAAATTACGTGTCCACGGGGGATGTGAGCGAGGTCGACGATGGTTAGTCGCTTTTTAACATCGACGGTCCCTACGTATATAAAGACATGTCGAAAATGGCATTTTTTTTTATTGTTTCATTGGCTTTAGATTATCTATGCGCACATACTGACATTCGATTTTTTTTTTAATTTCATTTATTTACCTTGTTTTACAAATCGTATAAGAGAACAAGTATTATAAATACAACGAATAAGTGTCGTAGATGCGGACATCTATACATATCTTTTTGTACGTTGTTTTAAAATGCGTGCCGCTCGGTGCGTACGCGGTCTTGTCAGACTTATCGCCATTTACGGGAGTTCCCCGAACGAGGCAGGTCGATGCTTGTTCGTGTGATAAAACAATATTTATGTTTTGATACAGTTATTATTTATTTATTAGTTATTTATTTGATAAAATTGAAGCTCAATCGAATCCTTCCGATATTTGCACAGCGATGTTTGACTTCCAAAAAATAAATAACACTCCACATGGCGAAATTAGTGTTCTGTATTATAAAAGGAAATTATCAGTATATAATTTCACTGTTTTTGACGCCGGATTAAAGGTAGGTACGTGTTACATGTGGGATGAAACAGTAGCTAAACGTGGCGCCAATGAAGTGGCTAGTTGTTTGTTTTCTTTCGTTGAAAACAAAGTTAAAGCTGGAGTCAAGGATTTTAGATTCTGGTCAGACAATTGTGCTGGTCAGAACCGCAATCGCATCGTTTTTTTTATGTACTTATATGCGAGCCATAGATTTAAGGTAAATGTGTCCCATCGATTCCTAGAAAAAGGCCACACCCAGAATGAAGCGGATAGCGTTCACGCATTAATAGAGCGAACAGCAAAAAATAAACTAGTTTACATACCAGATGAATGGTACACACTGGTTCGTTGGGCTAAACAGAATAGTCCACCATATACAGTTGTAGAAGTAGATCAAGACTTAGTCTTGGATTTTAAAGCTTGGCTGCATACTAAAAACTGGACAAAAGATACAAATTCAGAGAAAATTTCTTGGAATAAGGTAAGAGAAGTAAAAGTGCAAGGGAATAATCCAGATACGATAGAATTTAAGTACGACTTTTCTGAAGAAAATTATAGAAAACTTAACTGTAGCAATAATTTGAAATTGACTAGAGGGAGGAAAAAGAAGGAACAAGAAATTATTCTAGAGAAGGTGTACAATAATCCTATTCCTATCACTGAAGTTAAATATAAAGACTTGATTAGTTAATGCGATACGTTGATTATTCCAAATAAGTATCATGACTTCTATAGAAACCTTAAACATAGTGAGGAAGAACAGGGCAATGACGAAGAAGATTGTTAAATTTATCTTTACTTTTTATACATTTTGTTTTGTTATTTAACTACTAAGGGAACTTTATAAGTAATAAGATGAATCAGTCTGAATAAAGCTGTGATGATTGTTAAATATTGCCAATTAGGTGTTAAAGATGAGGCACATACTCAAACAATGCTGTGATGATTATTAAATTTTACTAATTAAGTCGATAGGTAGTTAATTAAGCTGAGGTACCAACTTAATAAAACTGTGATGATTATTAAATACTAGGTACTAATTCCATTGCTAGACAGATGATTAGGCTGAGGCATATGCTTAAAATTAAAATTGTTTATTACTAATATTAGACAACAGTGATTTTTTTTATGTTTAGTTCCTACTTCAGTGAGACTAAAAGTTCCTATTATTTAGATGCTAAGAAGATTGTTTTTAATAATAAATAATGTTTGATTTATAAACCTTGTTTACTTAAAAACACAAACCTGAACATTTAATTTAAAGACATGTCTTTGTTTACATTACAAGAACTATAGTCCTACCCCGAATGACTAAAACCACGTATAAAACGATATGTCTTCATTGAAGTACTTTTTATATCCATGGGTGACAATTTCAGGATGTTTAACTTATTGATTGAAAAATAGTAACACAATCCTACATTTTCATAAAACATTTTATTTAAGTTTTCTATCAGACACTGTTTTTTTGTTTCCTGCGTATAAAAAGGTATCATAGACATGACTGACATACTTCTATTTTATTATCGACGTAGAAACGGTCATCTATCAGTTTTTCCAAGAAAACGTAAAAAAATAGAATATGTGTAAATAACATTATAAAACTATTAACACCGTTAAAATACTGTAGAAAGAAAATATTTATTATTGGTCATAGAATTATTTCTAGGGCGTGTTGAACACAAATTACGCTCTCCTGTAAACCTCGGTTTTTGACTTGACCTTATGTACGTAGGGACCGTCGACATAAGTTCAGCTCAAGGGGAACCTATGACAGAAACGGTTACAATAAAAAATATTGTGTTTCAAATTGATGGTGGATCAGCTGTTTCGGTAATATCGGAAGGTACTTATAAAACTTTATTTTCTGACATACCCTTACTAACATCGCGGAAAAAGTTTTATAGCTACATAGGAAACATAATGGAGTGTGTAGGGTATGTGCGACTGCCTGTAACATAAATGCAGCACACACACACACTCGATGCATATGTAATACATAGCGGCGGCCCACCGCTGCTCGGCCGAGATTTTATTTCAAAATTTAGGTTGAAATTAACTGCGATTAATTTCTTTAACGGTAACCAAAGTTTAGGCGAGCAATTGCAGTCTCAGTTCTCGTATTTTCAGATAGGCTAGGCACCTTTAAAAATTATCGAATTAAACTAAGGTTAAAAAGAGATGCAACACCGGTTTTCTTTAAGGCGCGCCCTGTCGCATTTGCTAGTGCGCGACAAAGTAGATAAGGAGTTAGAACGACTTCTGAGCTTAGGAATAATAAAACCAGTCCAACACTCAGACTATGCGTCACCAATTGTGCCCGTACTTAAACGTAATGGTTCTGTTAGGCTATGCGCGGACTATTCCTTAACAATTAATAAGTTGTTAGTTATTGAACAATATCCCTTGCCCACCATCCATGAATTGTTTATAAACGAAATATTTTTTTATGAAATGACTTGTGTCAATTCGAATGTAACACATATCATTAGCTTTTTTGACCTTCCTCTAATAGTCTGTAGGAATATTCAACATATTTAGCAGTAGAATCCCATTTAGTGAAAGCCTTTACTGCTGCTCCAATTAATGCAGAGGAATCGTCTAAGTTAATTTAATCAGGAACGGGATTACATTTGCTCCATGCCTGTAGCTATTGATGTATTGAGCTATCGTTTTCCTGGGTTTTCATCATTAACACATATAAAAATAAATGTTTAGTCACTAAAATCTTGTTATTTGGACTCAATTCCTTGAAGATGCTACCAGTAGCATCAACACAGAATTAATCTATCAGATTTTTTTATTTTTTTGCAACTGCCTTCCTGGATGTTTGTCCAGTAATATATGTAAAAAGGGTACAGAGAGATATGCTAAATAACATCTTTGTATGGCGTGACACGAGTCATTATCCACAAAGATTGAACTGGATTTGTATCGTAATGTAAACTCTGTTTCTCCTCGTGTTTAATTTGCATTAAGGCGAGGTTGCAGTACTGTGTATTTTGACGAACAACAGCGACTGTCCGGCGAGCGAAATAATGCCTATATTTTGATTAGTTTTTTTCTTTTTGGCGAAAACTGATAAAGAAATTATACAATATGGTTTCAACATTTACTTCAAAATAAAAAGCTCTATTTATTGATAAGGTTAGGGAGTCTAGAAGATGAATTGGTACATGCTCATAGTCATAATCTTAAGTTGCAGAATGAATTGAAATGTTCCCAGGTTAGGGAAACAAACCATTTATATAATGAATTATTGCATTCAAATTGTAACCCTCAGTCTATACTTACTATTGACTTAACTGAAGATTCCCTTTTAAAACAAAATAATAGCTATGAAGTTAGTCATAAGATAATAAAAAAATATGCAAAGCTTAATAGAATAATAAAAAAATGTGATCGGTACAGAAAGCAACATAAACACTTTTCCAAAAATATTCCACTGAGGAAAGAACGTGTTCACCTTATTAATAAATTAAATAATTATCAGATTAAATTGGAGGATAGTAAAAAAATCTATGAAATTGATACACAGCGCCTTCAAACTGAAATACAGGTACTTGAGGACCGACTTAATTCTCTTTATAATAAATATGTGAGTTCTCAATTACAAATTAAAGAACACATCTTAGCTGCAAATAAGCTGGTGATGTGTCAGTGTACCTGTCAGACAGTACCAAAATTAAGTACTGACCAGCCTGAGGCTACGGAGGACCCGGCCCAAGCTGAGAGGTTGACTCAGGACTGTGTGATAGCGGATGTTACACAAGGTTTATGTCAAGTGGACCAGCCTGAGACTACTAGCATTCCATTTTATAATAGTAATGTTAGTGTTCATTCAGTTATGTTCTCAGATAGTTTAAGAAAAGGTTTAGGTAAATTATTAAATAACAATCTCAGCTATTGTACTCATAATTATTGTATACCTGGGTCAAACTTCAAACAAATAATGGAATCAGTGACAAGATATGTATATAAACCAGAAACCAATATTACTGTGTTTATAGGTAACAGTTCAAATTAAAAAAAAAAAAACAAATAACTGACTCTGTAACTGAGATGTTAAAGTTAAACTGCAACAAAATAATACTGTGTGCTTTCCCATATTTTGAAAAATTGTCAAATAGACAAAATAATTATATTCACATGCTTAACAAGCATTTACATTTCTTAGTTAGTCATTACAGTGACAAACTTGTTTTTCTGGACATTAACTTATATGTTGATAAGTTAAAGTCGACTAGGGATACAGTGTATCTGCCTATTAGGTTTAGACATCAAATAGCTAGCCTATTAGCATATTATATAAACTCAGACATAAGTAGTATGTCGACGTCTTCTACTATAATTAACACTGCAAATATTAGTAATAATACTAGTTAATATTAGTTAACAATGTCCACCTGTAGGTGGACATTGTTGCACTAATGCTATCACTATTTACAATAATTGTACGAAGGAGAATCCATGTGTCACTATGGACAATTCTTTTAATGTGGAGTCTGCAAGTAGCAAGATCTTGGTGCCTAGTGATGGCATGGGAGATGTGAGGCTCACTCCGGATGTTCCTTTAAACTAGTTTGTACGACAACAGATGATACCAATAACAGTATAGTTACATCTACCCTAAACCAGGTATCTTCTTGCTCTCACATAGCTAATTGCAATAAAGGGGCTAAGCAGAAATCCTTGAAATTATTTCATCAGAACATTCAAGGTTTTTCTTCAAAACAGCTGGAAATTGAGTTATTTTTAGAAAAAACAAATTTTGACATAGTTTGTTTCACTGAGCATTGGTTAAAGGATTTTGAAATGTTGATTAGTTACGAGAATTATAGTGTGGGAAGTTCTTTTAACCGAAAGTCAATGTTACGTGGGGGTTCACTAATTTTAATCAAAAAGTGTATTACATTTAAAACTCGTAAAGACATAGTTAACTTGTCTGTTGAACATAACATTGAACTATCCTGTGTTGAGCTAGATAAACATGTCATAGTGTGCGTTTACAGACCCCCTAATTATGTGAACTACTCTATATTTGAGTCAGTGATGGAAGATGTATTGGCAAAACTTGCGACTGGTAATAAATTAGTAATTATCTGTGGAGACTTTAATATAAATATTTTAGAAAACAATTCAGATAGCTGTAGATTATTGAATCTCTTTAAATCGTTCAATTTATCTAATGTGTTCATAGAACCAACCCGTACAACTACAACTACTGCTACATGTATTGATAATGTTTTTTGTTCTGGCGACTACTTACAGAAAGCCATTGTAAAATACCTCCCTTCTGATCACAGCGGGCTACTGGTATCTTTTGAGTCCAAAATACCAATTCAACAAGTGCAAATACAAACCAGACCAATAACATCCGGTAATTTAAATAAATTTAACCGTACTTTAATTGGGAAGTTAAGTGATTGGAACTGTACAGTGAACAGTGCTAATATTTTATATACAGATTTTTTTTCTTTAGTCCAAACAGAATTCAATAATACTTTTAAAAATAAAACTAAAACTATCTGCCCTAAGTTTTTATTTAGTGACTGGGCAACTAAAGGACTCAGAAAAAGTAGGGATAGACTTTATGAGTTGTATGGCCTTAAGCCTTTTATTAACACTGAAACTTTTAATAAGTATGTAACTACCTACTCCAAAATTTATAAAAAATACTTGTAAGGTAGCTAAGGCTTTATACATAAGCAATAAGGTAAAAACAGCAGACAATAAAATAAAAACGGTTTGGAAAATTATAAATAATGAAACAAATAGGAACAAAAAACGTAACACTGATTACAGATTGCAGACGCCTCACGGACTTATTAGCGATAACAAAGAAGTTGCTCAAGAATTTGTAAATTTCTTTACAAGTATCCCTGTTAAAACTACTGAAGCCTTAAATTCCTCGCCTTCGCTTGCTTTTGATTTATTACAGACAAACGTATCAGCCTGCGCGACTGAATTTAATTTTAAACATATAAACCCCATAGTAGTAATAAAAGCTTTTAAACAAATCAAAATTAAATTGACCGAAGATCTATGGGGATTGTCTATCAAGGTTTGTACCTCAATTATCGAGACTGTAGTGCCGTACTTAGCTTTAATATTTAATTTGTGTGTCGATCAAGGAGTCTTTCCGGACCTAATGAAATTCAGTAAAGTGATACCACTTTTTAAATCAGGGGATAGTAAAGACACCAATAATTATAGACCAGTGTCCGTGTTGCCAGTGTTTAGTAAGGTATTTGAAAAAGTAATGCTAAATCAGATGCTCAGTCATTTTAACACGACTAACATCTTACATGATAAACAGTATGGTTTCACCAAAGGACGTTGTACAACGGACGCTGGTGTCACCTTACTAAAGCATATCTTTAATGCGTGGGAGGACGCGCAGGATGCCATAGGTGTCTTTTGTGATCTCTCTAAGGCGTTTGATTGTGTTGATCACGATACATTACTCCTGAAGCTCGGGCATTACGGACTAGGCAAAACAGCGTTAAACTTAGTCAAATCTTATTTGAATGATAGACAGCAATTAGTTCACATAAACGGTGTCAATTCGTCGGGATTAAACGTAAAAATGGGTGTCCCCCAAGGCTCTATTTTGGGTCCTTTCTTATTTTTATGTTCCAAAATAAAAACTGTTTTACTTCTACTTTTTTTTTTACTTTTTACTTTAAACACTATAAGAACTACACCTGATATTCTATTCTAGGTAAATTGTCTGATTGCGCTTTAACAAAACCACTTTCAGTCATCGTCCTGGATTAATTACAAATCTAACTAGAAATCACCGCAGGAACACATTTTTTAACGGTTACCAAATTTTTCACTTGACACTGAAGACGGGAGCCGGTAAATAAGTCAATTCAATGTCAGTCATGTCAATGTCGTCGTGTAGTGTGACGTCTCACACGCGCGTCACCATTGGTCGTGACTCGCGACCACTGGTGATGCGTTTCGCAAGTTTGAATTTCCCGCGCTGATTTTGCATTTTTATATAATTTTTTTTCGGTATAAATAAGAACTAAATAAAAAAAATATCTTTTTAGATATAATGTGACGACAATAAAGAACAAAAAGAAATATTCCAGACAAATTTAATCTTCATGCATATTCCCTATTTTCTGGTGGTGGATATTTTTCTTTGAGTTCATTTCTTTTTTCTTTGGCTAGGCCATTTTTAATGATATCAGCCCATTTTGTGGCCAATTCTTTATGGATTGGTGGTCCAAAATTGCTGTCTTGGGGAGCATCCCCGAAATGATTTTAAGATATCATCATCGAAAGGCTCTTCTGAAAGAAAAATGAAAGGGCCATGTCAATACATGGAAACCAACGAACTATCTATTTCTACTAAATAGTAGAAAATAGTATAGAGGGTGAATACCCATCTTGAAACGATAGAATAAGGCTAAATAGCCCGTCTTATTGTGCGGTTTGTTGAATAGTACCTATAAAGCCTCAATAGACCTCTGACAAACACGTGGTTTATGTATATGTACACTGTATTTTATAACCTTAATCGTGGGATGACAAGTAAAACTCATTAATTGCATTTGTAGTTAATTAGACTAAATGAGGTTTTAAATTTATTTTTTTATTAAAAATCAGTTTTTAATTATAGATCTTTGAATTTGTGGTGACTATTAGAATAACGGATATCTTACAAAATTTTTTTTTAAGTAATGTTTTATTAGTTATTTATAAAAATATACTTAAGGAGTTTTACCTGCCTTTGAGTATACTCATGAATAGGTATTTAATGAAATAATAAATGCTATTGTATTATAAAAGACATTTATAATTTTAATTTTCATCACTATCATCAAATGAGGGTTCTGGCACGCAATCTGAGCCACCACTTAATGATGGCAAACTTTTGTACCATTGAATCAGTTCTTCTGGTATTTGACCAGCATTGCATAGTGTTGAGTACGCGGGTCGCGCGGGGAAGGGGTAGCACAAGTGAAACACTCGCTAGCTATCAACGCACTGATTTATTCGTGAGTCGGACACGTGGTTGCAATAGATGGCGCGGGGGCGGGGAGCCGCCTTGCACACATACATAACAATTCCTCCCTCTAATCAGAACACCACGACTACAAATCTAAATCCTTATAAGGTATACACAACATATTATACAATATCTGTACTGGTATTTAAACTGAGGATTGACATACTATAATATCATATCGTATTAAACATGTGTGTAATGTTTTTTTTTTATAATAAACTTTTAAATTACAGATTCACATATTTTTTGCCGGTGTGGGAATGTGGTGACGGCTATAAATTCATTAATTGCATGTCAAGGGGGTTGGTTTTGGTGGTAAAAAACTCTAAATTTTATTATTGATTTATTTACTTTCTAATAAACTTATTTCTAAAAGAAGTTTATTTTATTAATTTCTAGAACCCCATTTCCTTTTCATGTAATGCCTTTTCCTCTTTTCTTTTTTCCTCAATGTGTTTTATTTGTAATTGATACACATTATTCCCTTGTTCCATGGTTTTTTAGCACTTCAGCTTTCAGCTCTTGACAACTTTTTTTATTTTGATTAAGAATTTTACGTGTTCCTGGAAGAAAAGATGAAGTTATTATCTATTAATAACATCTTCTTTATAAAATGGAAGACCATAAGCTACACTAATATTATAAAGAGGATAGATTTGTTTGTTTGATTTGAATAGGCTCCGAAACTACTAGACCGATTTGGATGAAATTTTGTACAAAGATAATTTGAGACCCGAGGAAGGACATAGTTTCTATCCCGGAAATCCCACGGGAACGGGAACTGTTCGGGTAAAACGGGAAAGAAGCCGCGGGGAACAGCTATAATTTAATAATTCTATTGGATTGTGCTTACGAAGTGGTTTTGATACTGGTGTTCTGAGTAATGCTGCTGGTGATTTTGTGTCGAAAACATTGTTCAAAGCATCCGGAACAGTTATGATAACCTGAAAATAAAATTAAGAAGTTCGATTGAGTTAATAGATTAAATGCTATTAAAAAAATATTTTAATTAAATAAACTCAATTATATAAGGCCGCCCATTGTACATAATTATGTGTTTTAGTTTGTAGTTTTCTTGAATTTTTTTATCGGTGTACAATTAAGTGTATAATAAATAAATAAATATATATCTTACATTTTCAGTTTGATTAATATTTTCTTTATGTTGAGCGACTTGACTCTATAATATTTTCATTGAGAATGATTACCTAAAGAAAAATAAATCATTATTAAAGCAGATTTGTATCATCCCTATAGTGTATGCGCTTATTCATTCTCTCACTCACACTCACTCATTCACTCGCACAGACATTGACTGTCTCGTTCGCACCACGTCAGTTATATATACGAGAGCCACAGGCGAGAGTAGACGTGTCCGTAGTCTGTCCGTTCAGTTCAATAGTAGGGTATATCACAGGCTCGTACACGCACGTGTACGAGGTGTACGAGCCTGTTATATACCCTACTAATGGACTGCAGTTTCTACAAGTGGCGACGAGACAAAGGAAAGTGGTTGATTTTTTTTTTTTAAACGGGAAAGGTAGCATGAATTTACATACTTATAAAGGTTAGTTAGGGTACATATACCTATGGAACAGTAATACAGAAAATACCTGCAGTTTAATAGTTTGATAGTTAATTTACCGTCAGGTTAAAAAGAAAATAGAATAACCACTATATTCTATCCGTTAAAACTTAACTGGATTCGTATATTACGTTCTGTATTTAATTTGATTTCTTATGATTTCTTCAAGAAACAATAATAATGGTTAATGGCCTAAACTAGTCATTGTTTATAAAACGTTTGACAAAATAAACAGCACAGAGGAGCCTCTCGTCTATTCGGTACCTTTAGTGATGTGTTTGTTGAAAGAAAGAAAAAGCTACATAAATGGCTAATTTTAGAAATGAAAATGGTTCAACTTAAATATTGACTAGGTAGGACTACCTATAAAATATCTGTAGTATTCTGTAGTCACTTATTCTGTAATATAGTATTTTCCCAGTTTGTTTAATACAACCGTGTAAGAAATACCTACACCTATATAAATACGATAAATATCCAAAATAAATACATGTTTTGGGCTATGTTGTAGTAAATCGAATGTTATGTCGTAGATATGATGTTGCACTCGAAGTAGCCGTTATAAAATATGTTATTATTGCATTTACCTCCAGATATACACTTTGATTATTATATCCATACCAAATTCTAAAGTATAGATGAAGTGGAAGCGTGTTTCCCTTCGATTCGCAGGGTCGCGGCTTCGAGCCACGCCCGGAGATTTCGTTTAAGTATTTGACCTTCACTTGTGTTTATTTGGTACAATTGGGTATTTACATTTTGGATAGCTACTCGTACTTAGCCGCAAATTGTGTAATAAAAATAATGAAGGAGAGAAATGATAGTTGACGGCACGGTTGGCGCGGTGGTTGGGCGATCGGCTGCTGCGTCGCGTGTCTTGGGTTCGATTCCCGCACGGAACAAATAATTGTTCCGGGTCTGGCTGTTTATGTGTGTGACTTCCTATGTTTGTGGACGCGCCCACTATACAGGAGAGGTTCCTAGTGTGGGGCAACCTTTAAAAAAACAAAAGTTGTCATGGGTAGGTACTCACTGGCCATGTCATTAAATTGGTAGGTCCTGTAAAATGCTGCCATTAAATTTGTAGGTCCTGTAAATGCTGCCATTAAATTGGTAGGTCCTGTAGAATGCTGCCATTAAATTGGTAGGTCATGTAAAATGCTACCATTAAATTGGTAGGTCCTGAAAATGCTGCCATTAAATTGGTAGGTCATGTAATTTTTTCAGTGTTAGATAGCCCATTTATCGAGGAAGGTTATAGGCTATATATCATCACGCTAAGACAAATAGGAGCGGAGCAGTAATGGAAAATGTGACGCAGACGAAGTTGCGCGGGCCAGCTAGTTATATATATACAAAAAAGAGCTTCCTCTTTTTAGTAGTTGGTATTCATCACACTTTTCATGAACTATATTTTTTTTTAAACATCGGGACCATCAAATTTTGGCTCAAAGACCTGGCAAATATCAAATATCTGGATGTATTTTTTTCGTTCACACATAAATTACTGGATGTATTTTAAGGAAATTTAGAATGGAGAAGATAGCTTACCTTGGAATAGCATGCTACTATTTATAACAAACTTAATCATGTGTAAGGTCATAGAAACAGCTAGTAGAATATAATCCAATAACAACTTTATTTCATTACTTATTACTTTTCTACTTCAGTGTACTCAGGCACAACACGTGTGAACCGGTTAGTGAGTAAAGTAAAGAAGGTCGTCGATATGTATGAATCCGTCGCTTTTTAGTAGTCATTCAAATTTGGTCGGATAACCAGCCGTTGATTACATATTTTGGTTTTTTGTTAATATTTACATAATGCGAAACATTCCAAGCTGAATATTTTCACCATATATTTTTGACTAAAGGCACAAGATTTTGGTTTACACAGCTACACATCTGGGATTGAGCCGATTCCTTGTATTTTGCCGTCAAAATTATGACACCATCGTTTTGACTTTTAGCAAGATTATTCAAAAACGCATGCATGAACAGTTTTGTAACTTTGTATGGTTATTATTAGCGTCAAGAAGGACCGAATACAGTTTTCAGCGAACTTATGCCTTGTCTCATTTAGGCGCTGCGTTGTTTTTTCGGGTTTTCATTAAACCGCGATAACTTGAAAACTATAAATATTTTCTTAAATCTAATTTGGGGCACATATGGGCACATGTTGGGAATCGCACCCAACACACACGCAGGCGGCTCGCGCAGGCGACGTGAGCAACCTACGCGTCATCATCGCGATCGGCGAGCAGCGAACCGGCTGGCCGGCGCGCATTCGCTTCCACGACGACCACCGCGACGGACGACACTCTTAAACGCTACATTAATTATTTCCATGTTTGTCCGGGACAATTACATTGTTTGTAAAATAGAACGGCAATATACCAAGCCTATTTAGTACTTACAGTCCACTTTTATTTCATCCCCTACGAGCAGTTCGAACATTGGTCCTTCAAGGATCTCGCCGGTTTATTTTCAAAAAGTAACGGTCTGGAAAAAAAAAAAACTTCAAACCCGAGGGTCTTCATTTGCGGTCTTCAGCACATGGCGTACATGGGCACATGCAATGGTTTTAGAGATATACGATTCATCAAAACGTTACTCCAGCAGGAAATGCAATATCTCGTAATTCTGAAGGGGCACAGAATTTATTTTTGGGGGCACATTTTGGCACACATGTAAGCTCTCTGGCCATGCACAATTTTTCTCTCTCCGATCATTCGTTTAGAATTTTCCTGCTAGAAAAACGTTACCCCAGCAAGAATCGTTTTTTCCGTTTTATTCCAAAACGACAGGGGGCACACATTTTTTATGTGGGGGCACATTTACACCAGATAAGGCACCAACTATACGTTCCACTCATTTAACTCTAGGAGATACTTTCTTGCTGGGGTAACGTACGTTGAAAATTTTCCTACTTTTACACATAGCGTCATAAATGCATCCGGATGAGGGTTTCCCATGCCAGACCCAATTTTTATAACTATTTTTAGCCTCCTCATGTGCCTTTTTTACGTGCTTATTCCAGCCAGGTACCGGTTTTTTTTCAATTTTGATAAGAACTACGAGAAACAATGTCATAACTCTCTATACTCGCCTCCCGCAGTATTTTTATTATACTGTTATACATTAAATCTATACTTCTACGATGTTCTAATTCATTACAATATTTATCAGCGCATAACTGAAACTCTAGCGGAAAGTCGATACATTTAAGACGATTATTACATATTTCGTGATACAGCTGGATTTGTTCAGGGGTCCTATTTCCCCAAACAATTTTGTTAGGTACACAATTTGACGCCACTTTCTTATATCTAACAATATTATTATAATTACACTCTATTTCAACAGGAAAGTGATCAGACCAGAACACATTATAATAAATTTTGACGTTAGATATAATTTTATAACCCATTTCAGTACTAACACAATGGTCCAACCACCGACAAGAGCCATGAACATCACTAATAAAAGTATAGTCACCTGCGTTAGGCGTTCCACGTCCGCACATACCCATCTTTGCTCCCCACAAAAATTCATGAGTTCATTATAGAAGAGACCGCCTGGGTGGGCATTCAAATCACCAAGTACGAACACTGATTCTACACCACTATTATCTATTATTGCACATATTTCGCTCAAGCACTCCGTGAACTCGATAAGATTATCTCTAGACTCGACAGGCATATAGACACTAACAACTAATACCGCACAGTCGCTATTCACCACTACCTTACACGCTGCTAACCGATCACTACTGCAATCCACGGGCATGACGGACACAAACGATTCTTTCCTCCAAAGAATAGCCAATCCGCCATACGGTCTTCCTTTCAAACATCCAGTTGACGTATCAACCGAAGATTTGCCAATATACGCATAATCATCACTTATTGTGCCCAGCAGTGGGATATCATGTGGAAGTAGCCATGTCTCCTGTAATGTTATTATATCAGCCTTGCCACAAAAAGTCTTTACACAATCCATCGACCGCTTAAGGCCTTTACAGTTAAAAGTAATAATTTTACTAATTGTGTCATCCATTAACTGTATTTTCATTAATCGTGTCAGGACGTTTATCCGCAGTCCGGTACTTATAATGTACAAACCGACGAAAAACAATCCCTTTAGGCCACATTGACTCATTTAAAAACATCTGTAACGTATAACTTGGTACAAAAATTTTGTAAGCATTATATTTATTTTCATTCTTAATAGATAACTTAGTAAGTGTAACTTTTTCTCCAGTTTTCTTTAGGATATAATTGGCGATATCCTCTATCGAAGTTTCCCTATGTACATTCGTTATATATATAGGTAATCTTTTCTCTGCTGCTCTGAACTTGACTTCCATATCTTTTATGGCGTTACCAACTTTTCCACTGAAATTATTCTTCCTCTTAGACCTCTGCACTACTATCCAATCATTATTATCCTGCGCCTCGTTAGATTGTAAAACATTACTTTTACGCAACATCTCAGCCATCGTTATTCCTCTATTTGGGGACACAGTAATACTCGTACAATGCGACCCAGGCGTCGCGGGCGCTATCTCGTTAACACCGCTTGGCTGTTGTTTATCGGAAACCGGTTCGATCAGCTGTTTAGATACACGCATATTAGCTCCTGTCATGTCAACAAACTCCTTCGGCTGCTTACAATTACTGCCACCGTCCGTAGATATTTTAGAATTTTGTGCCAGACATTCCGTTGGTACCTTATATGATTTGTTTGTCATTTCGCTTATATCATGATTTAATATTAGTCCTACGGGCCCACTGTCAAGTTCACCATCGGAAACATTAATATGCCGATACCCCCCTCTTCTTTTATTGATATTGCAATCGAAGTATTATATATCCTTTACCCAATACCGTCTTCACCATAAGGGCACACGGGGCCCGTGCCCAGGGCCCCCATTCTAAGGGGGCCCCGAAGGACCGACAATTTCTCTCACACATTTATTCTCAAAACATTTTTGTCGGGCACGTCATTACACTTTTTTCACAAATCAGTAATCTTATCAGAAGGTATTTATAAGGCAAAGAAATCTGTGTACTGTTATTGCTACCGTCTTTAATACCACTATGGGTACTGGACATAATTTAAGATCTCCTAATGGTTATAAAGATTGGAAGCATATAAGTAACTTATACTGAACTTAACTTATGATGAATTATGTTGCAAGAATGAAAACTACTGGACGAATTGATACTGAGTAGCTGTCCCAATATAATACAGAAATTAACTATTGGAAGAATGTGCTTAGGAGGATTGTCGCAGTAGTGAAATTTTTGGCTTCAAGAGGTCTTACTTTCCGTGGTGCTAATGAGATATTAGGTTCGCAAAATAATGGAAATTATTTGGGATGCTTAGAACTGATTAGTGAATTTGATCCTTTTCTTGCTGATCACATACAAAACTACGAAAATCGTGGAAAAGGAAGTACATCATATTTATCGGCAAATATTACAAATATTTGCCGATAAATATGATGAATTTATTAATTTAATGGGACAGCAAGTTTTGAAAACCATTGTCAAAGAACTTAAATCAGCAAAGTACTACCTACTCTATTAGCGTAGATTTTACGCCAGATCTGTCCCACGTTGACCAACTGACTTTCATAGTTAAATACGTAAAAGACGGACAGCCCATTGAGAGATTTTTTGCAGTTTTTGCCTATGGATGAACATAATGCGCAATATATATAGCAGATACCATTTTAAACTTTTTTGAAAGCCTTGATATTCCTACAAAAGATTATCGCGGGCAGAACTACGACAATGCATCAAATATGTCTGGAAAGTACTCTGGGGCCCGAGTCTGCTATTACAATAGTGTCAGAATGGTCGATCACTGATTTCAAAATGGTTGATTTTGACAAGTTTGGCAATCTACTAACATAATGGCGTCACTATGACATTCCAATGTTCGTCCACTGACGGTCCACTGACTCGCCATTGAGAGAAATGGCTTAGAATGGTAATCTCGTACATAATGACAGCTGAATGTTTGACGTATGCGTTAGTCTGCTAATATTTTGACAGTTCCTTTGATCGGTGAGCTACCACTGTGCCACCATTGGAAATAATTGGAATTTGGAACGTCATTGATATATAAAAGTACTCTGTGATTGTGCAGCACAGAAGACAATAACCTAGCGGTTGTGCAGACATTGCATTTAAATACTTTTAATTCATAATTCGACAGCTCAGTATCAAAAACGTTTTGCTTTAAATCGAGTTTGTGGAATATTATTGCATCCAAGAATGATTCACTGCGATCAAATATTCTGGTACTAGCCAATGCAGTGCATGCTAGAGAAAAAAGATGCAGGGAATCCAGAAGACGCCGTTTAGCCCGTCGGTTGATGACAATCAACACGAACCCTTTTACTTACTTATGTTACTGAATACTGAGGCGAAATTCGTAAAAACGTTCGCCTTGGAAAGGACTCGGTAAGGGGGTTAATTGACGAACTCAATTCCCTTATGGCCAGACCGCGACGAAATGATACTATATCGGCAGAAATGAAGGTGAGAAAACTGAATTTGACATTAATTTATTATTCTATAGCCAGAAACGCGAAATAGGTCGATTAATGTTATATGTTTTTTGTTGCAGGATTCTAATAGCACTTCGTGCATCAGGGTCCTATAAAAATTTGGTTGGACAGAGTGCCCTTCATAATGTTTTGCAGGTGAATGTGTCGAGATCGATAGAAGTTACAGAGGCACTAAATAAAATATACCACAAATATATAAAAGGAAAATATAGGAAAGGAATATTATAAAGATATATAAGAATAACTGTTATGGTTGTACCTTGCTTGTTGTACCTAAGCAGAATATAAGATATTAAAAACTATGCAGGTTCTATCAAAAATTTGAATTGTTATTTTTGGTAACCATGGCCGCACATACAGCACATGCTTTGCCCAACTGCAGACAAGATTGTGATTGCATGTAGCATAATATTGCAAACATGGCAAGAGAACCATTCCCTTCTGATGAAGTTTATGCAGAAGGACTTCGCTTGCAACAGGTATGCGATTTCTATTCCACTATTTCTATTGATATTGAATATGTATCATGAATTTGGAATTTATCAGGTAATATAAATAATACTACTATACTAAAAAATATACATTTAGATTAGTCTTTATTTCTCACTAACTAAATATTTATTTAACAATATTAAACTTGACTTTCCAGCCAATTGTAAATATATAAAAATCTGAAATGTAAATATACTATCTAGAACAAAAAAAACATTTATTATAAAACAACACCAAGTTACAATACTTGATGTAGTAGTCTTATAATAATCAGTCTTCATATAAAATAGTCTTAAAAAGATCTTCAATACTTTAAATCATCATTTGAATAACACATCATAAGTTTTAACTAGTATAATAAAAAATTACAACATTAATCACTAATCAGTCTTTTAATTTAAGGAGGAAAATAATTATGCAGCACCCAATTATCAAGACCATCGAAGGGTGAACCGGGACCTTCTTGTAGGTCTGGCACTGCAGCAGGCTCTTGTTGACAGTCTGTGGAGAAGAGAAATGCATAAATTAAATAAGCAGGTAATTAATGCAAAACCACCTCAATATTCTAGTGAAGTACGAAAATGCTCTTATTATTATTAAAATGATTTAACTTTGTTACAGATCCACAGTATTGAACAAAATACAACCGAATTGAGAACCGCCTCCTTTTTGGGAAGTCAGTTAAAAACAGAGATTTAAAATAAATTAATTAATGCTCTTTTTATAAAAACTGTTTCATTTACCTTTACAACCATTTGGAATGAACTGCTGGACATAGACTACTCCTAAAATAGATTTCATTATAAGTCAAAAACTACTGGATTGATTTCAAAATTCTTTCACCACTAGAAAGTTACTTTATCACTATCACTGAATAACACAGGCATATATTTTCTATTTTCATGCGGGTGAAGTCACTGGTAATATACAAAATTGGAACTTTGTAACCTAGCTATAGCTTGTGTAACCTAGTGCTTAGTATCAGAGTTACAATCAAGATGTCAAATTCTAGGGACAATGTACTACTACTAATGTCCCCAAGCTTTTAAGCTTAGCTGGAGGGGTTATATATTTTGTTTGTATTGTTTTCAATGCTCCTTAATACTCATGATGGGTATGTTTGTAGCACACATAATGAGTAGAAGTTCAGATTTTGAGTGAAACCATTTCATAAAGATGAATTACCTTTAAATAAAGAGTAATCACCTTTTTTAACACAGATGTCACAAAGGGGTCCAATGGGTCAGTTTTTCTGTGGATGAGCTCTGTTGGTTTATGGCCCCAGCTAAATTGTTTAGGGCCTCAGTTTTAAAGTCGCCTCGGAGTTCCTGGCTTCTATTGCGTCCAGCCTCGATTGAGCAGCTTCAAGAGCAGCATGGTCTCTATCTATAAAAAGAATAATATTTTGTTACATCAGGCGATATCCTTTATTCTAGAGTGGGCAGTTACTGGTCATACATAACAAATAATTGCAAGATCTTCACCTTCTGCTGCGTAACGCCGTGCAGATTTTTGACGTTTGCGTCGCTTGGAGTTCCATATATATAAAAGTACTCTGTGCTTTGGAGGCTGGTCAATATACAAATTAAACACAAACAAAAAATCTAAACACTTATGTATATGAAAATAAACAAAAATAAAGACATAACAGTTAAACGTCAGTAAGCTTTTTTTTTTTTTTTTACGTCAGTAAGCAATAATGTCACTTATGTCATATTTGACTTTGACAGCTAATCAAAATAATATTGCATTTGTATAGTTTCGCGTATATATCTATTGTTTTTTGGTATTTACGAACTTCTCACTAATTCAGATTGCTTATAACACTAATAAATAATATCAAATTAAATATAAATAAAATCTGGCAGGAATAAACATTCAAATTTAGTAGTAGTTTTTAGAAAATCATTTAGAAATGATTTTCCACAATGGTTTTATTATAATGGCAATACGGCAATGTCAACACAACTCTATTACGAGCACTATTACGAGACAATTGGCTTGCCAGTGAACGATCACTGATCGGCCGATGGCTTGTCGCTGACCGGCCAATGATCGGACATTATAAATTTAGCAGATTACGAACTTTTTAGCAAAATGACAATGGCATGACAATGGGATCGTGTTGGAATGACAAATTTATAAAAATAGCAGACTCGGGCCCCTGGTGTTCAGTCAAGAATTTAGTGGGTGTTCAGGCTGTTGAGTGTGTTACTGAAGCAGTAACATTTTTTTCAATTTGTACAATTTTTTTTTTTTTAATTCTCGGCTTCGACAAAACGATGGAGCATTTTAATAGAACATTTAGGTGCAAATAAAGTCGTGAAGTCTCTGGAAACTAGATGGTCTGCACATGCTTTAATGCTTTTCAAAATGGTTATTTAAATATTTCTGAAGCATTGTCTTCAATCGCAAGTGACATCAATCAACCAGGAGACACTAGAAAGGAAGCCCAAAGTCTAGTAAAAAAAAAGGGAATATTTGAGACTGCTCTTCTAACAGAAGTATGGAATGATCTTTTGGGAGTTATGAATAAAACAAGTCTAAGTTTACAGAATAGCACTATGACCTTGGACGTTGTAACGAAACTTTACGAATCTCTGATCCGTTATGTCAATACCGCACGCAATAATTTTGATCAGTACGAAACGACTGCTAAAGAAAAAAGTCCATAAATGCTGACTACAAAGATACATTTGAAGGAAAAAGATTTCGCAGCACACGCATCGCTTTTTTTGAAGGATCATCAGAGACTGCACAGATGAGAGGCAAGGAAAAGTTTCGTGTAGATACTTTCATTCCCATAATTGACTAATTAAATACACATTAAAAAAAACGTTCGGCAGCATACCAATAAATTGATAGTCGATTTAGTTTTCTTTGTCAGTTAACAACAATCGAGTCTGGTGATTTGACCAAAAAATGCAAAGAATTTGCAGAATGTTATCATGAAGATATTAATGCAGATGAGCTCAAAACAGGATGTTTTCATTTAAACCAATATTTAAAAAACATAGCAAAGCAATCAGCGGATTTAAATATCTCAACCTTACATATTCTAATAAAATCAGATAAATTGGAAGAAACTTTTCCAAACGTAGAAATTGCTTTGCCTAATGGTTACCAATTGTAGTGAAGAGCGGTCATTTTCGCAGCTTAAGGCGAGGTTGCAGTACTGTGTGTTTTGACGAACAACAGCGACTGTCGAGCGAGCGAAATAATACCTAAATTTTGATTGTTTTTTCTTCTTGGCGAAAACTGATAAAGAAATTATACAATATGGTTTCAACATTTACTTCAAAATAAAAAGCTCTATCTATTGATATAACTTTTATATATATTCGTGATGAAATCTCTTAGCAGTACACGTTTAAAATTGTAATTTAGTGTCATGTTTGATAAAAAAAGTATCGAGCCAATCATTCTAAATCGCGTTTCTATCTTTACGATTTACTTGAGGGTATGTTCAATTTTTATGTAATGATTTTTATTTATTAAAAAACTCATAATTAATTAGATTTTCAGACGTTCAAAAATCTTAAAAAGTACTGCAACCCCGCCTTAAGAGAATAAAAAATGAATTGCGAACAACAATTACAAGAACGACTGAGTAATTTGTCAATTATGTGCATAGAAAGTGATATCCTTCAAAAAATTTACTAAGGATATAATAGAAGATTTTGCTCAACAGAAATCCCGAAAGAAACCGTTATCGTAATCCTATAATAATATAATAAATGGTCATACTTAGTAAAAAAATGTTAGTATAATTCGCTTTTTTTACTTTCCAGAAGGGCCCCAAATTCTTGTGTGCCCAAGGGCCCCAGCCTAGTTTAAGACGGCCCTGCCTTTACCCCCTTTAAACTCAAAGAGACCAGGCAAAACAGCATATTCATTACGCGGCAAAATGCGAAGGCTATATTGTACCAACAAACTACCAGAGTAAGTATCATTAGTGAAAGCATCTATTGGCATTGCAGTTTTTGCTCTTATAACTTTGTCACGATCCGCGTATACTTTAATAGTATTGTTAACATTGCAAAGTCTGGTGTATGCATAAATATTAAATCATCTGTTGTTTTTAAAAGAATGACATTTGGTTTTTCCGTAAACGATTGACCAACTAAAATTGACGTCTGTAGATAATGGTCATGCACGACAAGAACTTCAGCTTCAGCTCTAACTGACTCAATCTCTATAATAGCTATAAACTTTCCTATTGGCTTTACGGCGGCATTTCCAAATCCCTATAAAATGGGCAAATTATCAAAGTACCAAACATCGACTAATATTTTTGCATTCGATTCTCGTATAAGAGTACATTTACTACCGAGATCTACGTATCCCTGCAAGATGACGTTATTTATTATAACATCTTTGTAATATTTTGAGTTCGTAGATTCACTATTAGTAATACACAAGATATTTTTATTTTGGTCTGTCGCAGTATTAACTTTATTTAAATCGTCACGGTTATTAGCATTTTTTTTATGGCAGTCTTTAGTGTCATGTCCTAATTTTAAACAAAAGTTACATCGTTTGATGGGCTTGTTACATTTTAAACTTATGTGTCCTACTTCATTGCAGTTAAAACATCGAACGTTGTTATTAGCTCCAATGGTTTGTGTTTGTTCACTTAGGGTTTTCATGTTGGGATATTGTGCGCAAATAATTCAGAATTTGTTCCGGTTCATTAAACATACAAGCTCCTGCTCCCATTCGTACAAATTTGTCATCAATACCATGAATAAGACAGCCAACTGCCTTAATGCCGGTTATTTCGCATTTATTTATAAGTGTCATTTTGTCAAAATAATAATGTTCTAATGACTGACCAAACTTACATCTAATCTTTAACATTGACGTCAACAGACCTCCATAATTTTCGTTGGAAGGAAAAGCGTGTTTTAATTTTTGAATCCACTCGGTCCAACTAAATAGCACCGAGGGTAAACCCTGGTACCATTTCTTGGCTAAACCACTTAATTTGGGAAGTGCATAGTGACATATTTGACGATCATTCCAAGAGTAAATCTGCGCACATTCACTGACCTTGTTAATTCAGTTTTCAATTGTTTGACTGTTATCACTTGGGTCAAATTCAGGTACCACACTAAACGCAACAGGGAAATTATTTTGAGCCCAAAAGTTAGAAGCTGCTAGCGGCTCTGAATTACCGATAGAATTATTGTTACATACAGTGAATGGAATATTGTTTAACCCTTTAGCTCGCAACGACAAGCCCGCTCAACGTTCACTTTAAACAAAATGTTGTTGAAAAATTAATAACTTTTTAGAAGATTTTATACGCATTCCCTGCTGAATTATAGTGAGCATTTACGCAAATGCTAAAAAAATAGCCAACTAACCCTGTGCGGCAAAAGCTCATGCGCGTTCAAAATTTTTTTCGTGTGGTGCTATGAACGGGTATGCGCGGTTGAAGCAAATCTACCCAGTGCGGCTGGCCGCATTAGTGCGGCGTTCAATATTTTGTTCAAGTGCGGCACGGCGCTTATGTGCGTTTGAAAATGTTCGAGTTTTACGACTGTCATAAAACAATTACGGTACTCGTAAACACACTCGTAAAGGTGTTTTGACACTTTGACCGTAAAGAAAAAGGATCAAGGGATACCTGTTATTTTTTGTTCGTACAGTCAGTCAGTAAAGTGCTGGCGCACATCATGCTACCCAAAACTGACAAATTTTCCCAATCAACCTTGAACCTTGCATGTTCAGAAATAAAGTTGAAAATCTATTGAAGAAATTTTACAGATTATTGTACCTTGATGTGCTGGCGTCTGTACGTTATCATAAAGAACGAAATGAATAGAACGTATGAATAAAATTGAACACGCTATCTATTAAAAATAAAGTTTATTTCTTTTCGTTTTTTTACCTACGCCTTTCCCTTTTGGCGTGGGTAACTCCTCCAGCCGGAGGCACGGCCGTTTGGCGGGCCGTTCATAAATTATGACGGCTTTTTTTGCCGCCTCCAGTAAAGCCGTCATTTGCCGCCCTGCGCCGCTGCATCCGGGCTCGTTGCTCCCCTCGGCGCCGCTTCCTCCGGATTCGCCGTAGTCAGCGGCAGTCGGAGGCAGTAACGCCGACGGGACCCACTCGCTCGGGTTTGTATCCTCGTCTGCTCTAACAAAAAGTTGATAAAGGTGTGATGGACCTCTTGGTTCAATTTCTATCAGGGTCGTTGCGAATATCCCGCTTAGATTTGGACATCTGCATCCGCAATAATCAATGCGGATGCGAACTTTGCGAACGTATCTAATACCTACAAGTTGCGACAAGAAAGAAATTACCATCCGCATTCATATCCGCGGATGTGAAAAAATCCGCATCCGCAACATCCCTGATTTCTATTCCAATAACAACTTCAAAGAATTAATACACATATTAATTAACCTTATTACAGCTAAAACTTTTTATTTTTAGTTATATAAATGTGAATACTTACAAAAGACTTGAGCAATCCATTTTATAATATAAAAACGATTCGAACGACAGCGACACGGATACGATATTATTATTGTTACATGTATGTAAACATGCTAAAGTGTAATTGTAACGCACGCCATCTATTGAGGTTTAATCAAACCAAGATACGTTAATTCGTAAAGGTAACTCGTATAAATACAATTTTTTGTGAAGTTATTACTCTATGTGATGATGATTTATAATTATGTAATTACAAATACTTTTGTAATTATATATTTCGTTACACATTACTTTTATTTTCAAATAAACAATATAACAATTAACAGAAGTGAGGAAAAAGGAAGTTAACGGAGGCGAATATTTAGGTCAGTAACAAATTTATGTAATCATTGATTAAAAATAATGAAACAGAACAAATTATTTGGCTTTAATTTAAATAAAAATATTGTGTTAATTTGCAAAGATTACCCAAAGTACCTACCTTCTATAATCTTTTCTCAAAAACTTAAATGTCGGCACGGTTACGACAAAACGGAAGTCAAGTTATTTTATAGTTGGTTTTTAATGTCTCTTTCGTCACACACATTTGTCCAGAAATAAATAATGAACTAATAAATGTATATAAAAATAGAAGAACCTATTAGCCTATTGATTACAAGATTAAGTTAATAAATCAGCAGAATTAGGCTATACTTAGTTGATAATGAAACAGGAAATCATCAAAGATTTTTTTTCTGAATATTGGTACAACTAGTTTTGCCTGTCAAAAAGTTTCTGTCGACCGACGACTTGTTGCTTGTACTACCTACCTAACTCGTCGTTGGAGAAGTAAGTTTGTAAACTTGTAATTTTTATTTGGAGATTTTTTGGGTTTGCTGTGGTTTTATTAATGTAATTTATTGTTGCTTATTACAGATTGAGAGAGATATATATAAAATAATGGGGAACGTGTGTGCTAAGTAAGTTCATTGGAAATAATTTCGAAAATACCTATACAGGTAATCTTTTAAAACGTGGTACACCAAGTTTCAAATCTGAAAATGAAGACGGATTCAAGTGATTTTATTTTACAGACGTGTGCATACAAGCGCATCTGATGATCACGACGGTATGATTATATTGACGGTATGGTTAAGTGGGGAAGTGTTTTACTAACATGGTGTGGCAAAATGTATTGGAGGCTTTAGGCATGCAAATGAAAATGTATACCTAATGGAATGTGTGTGAGGCTTTGGGCAAACTAATGATCGTGCTTAATTTGGTTATGAGTTTGCATTATGTATAATTCCAATTGATTTTTATCTTGCATGGTTTGAGTGAACTTTTATTTTTTAGTGTCGCTGGCTGCTTCTTTTGCCGGGCCACTGACGGCCAGGCATATGAATGGGGGGTGCCGTGTCAGACGGAAGAGGATGCCTTAGAGTAAGTACGACCAGTATATTAGTAAATACTTTTGGTTAGGTAATGGGTGTCAAAGTTCTTTGAGTTGTGTAACAAATGGAGGCGTTTGAATGACCTTCCTACTTCACACAAGTTTATTGACTTATTTTACTTGTGCTTTTTTTTAAAGTGGTCTTATTTTACAGTTAATTTCATAATTAAATTTAGTCTTGCTAGTGTGATTTTATTAACATTTTTTTTTTTAGGGCTTAGCCCCTCCTGCCTGGAGATGTGTAAGTAGAGTTTGATTTGCTTATAATATGTTATAGGTAGTATTTTAGTATACAGGAGCTTAAAAAGGCAATGTATGTACCGGTACAATAATTGATGCCAGCGTGCCAGCAGCTCAGAATAATAATTTTAAGATAAATAATTTTTGTCTCTAACTTTATTATTATAAAGTAGTAATAAAACAATATTATTTATATATTTTACAGAATCATAAGGCCTATGGTTATAGGTAGTATTATAGTATACAGGAGCTGAATTACTTTGTCCTGCGAGATCGAGAAGTGATTCTTACTGTGGGACCTAAATATATAAGTATCAATAATTATCATACAATATTGGGTGGTATATTTACACTAAAATTAACAAAAAAAAAATAGTTTTTTTAGAAAGGCAATGTATGTACCGGTACAATAATGATTGATGCCAGTAGCTCAGAATTTTAAGATAAACAATTGTTTTTCCAAGTATTATTCTAAAGTAGTCTATACTATCTATACTAATATTATAAAGAGGTAACATTTGTTTGTATGTTTGGGGTAATCTCAGGAGCTACTGGTCCGATTTGAAAAATTGACGCAGACGAAGTTGCGTGGGTCAGCTAGTATATAATAAAACAATATTATTTCTATATTTTACAGAATCACAAGACCAGTAAGCCGCTCCTACAGAGCTGCGGCAAAACCGGGCGCTGGCGGCGGAGCGGCTGGAGTATTACCGGCGCCTGACTTTGCCGGAGCTCGTAGAGGAGCGGCGGCAGCTGGACGCCGGGGAGGTGGCGGCGCTATGTGCGTGCTGGCGCACCGCAGAGGCCGCCGCTGAGGAGAAGCTGGCAAAACTGCCTAGGTAGGGGAGCTCTGTACCCGTTCCCGTTTAATGGTCTTTTTAAAATCCATAATCATCCTGTGCTCGGTGCTGCTTTGCGCAGCATCGCCTCAGGATGATAATGGATTTTGAAAAGACCAATATTGTTAATCGGACTCGTATAGAGCTCCCCCAATTTTTAATGAACTTATCCTTTTTTTATAATAAAATTCATAAAATATTCACGATTGTTTTTTATTGACTACCTACTAGCTGTGCCCGCGACTTCGTCCGCGCGGAATAATATTTTATTATATATCAAATATCAATAAAATTAAATACAGTTTCTAAAATAAAAGTAGTGTTAGTCCTTATTACATCAGCTATCTGTCAGTGAAAGTCCCATCAAAATTAGTCCAGCCATTTCGGAGATTAGCCGGAACAAACAGACCAGACAAAAATATATGGATTATGGATGCATACTTACCGTGTATACATACATAATCAATATGAAAAAGCAGTTGGTTTTAATAATACAATCTCACACTCTAATTTTATTTATCTGTATAGATTAGCTTTTAGCGAGAGGGACATAACAGAAGGATCTTATTGTTGTTTGTGGTGTGTACCTAGAGTAAGGACCTGTTTTATAAGTATTATATTTTCGGCTTGGTTACAAAGGCCTGTGTCAACTTTTTCGATCTATAGGATTTCTGTAAGTACCATTCAAATATAATTAGCTGTAAAATGTTATCATGTGTATTTAATGTTCTTTGAAGTTGTTATTGAACCAAAAGGTCTCATCACATCTACCTATATAACTTTTTGTTAGGCAAGACAAGGATACAAATCCCAGTGTCGTCGGAGTCACAGCCGTCGGCAAAAAGAGCCGGCATAGTTAAACGAGCGGCTCGTCAAAGTTAAAGGAAAGGCATGGGTAAAAAACGAAAAAGAAATAAAAAAAATACTTGATTTTCTATTGCACACTCACAAATAAAACCAACAATTAGCTATATAAAACCACGACTTGGAAAACGAGTATTGGTTGATCCACCATGAACGAATATTATTTCGCCTTGATACTTCTAACATAATTAGGTATGGCTTGTGTAATAACAATAAAGTGTGTAGACACCTTTACCGATCCTTATCTTACGATGTTTTCGACACAATGGAAATGCACAATGGACGCACAGGTGCGGCGCGCCGCACTCAAGAAAGATATGTAAATTATAATAGACGCGCATACGCGTCGTCAGCACATGGTAAAAATCCGAAAAACGCGCAGGCGCGTCGTCCGCACTGTACCTATGCGTTAATGCCTACAACGAATAACTAAACGCAGTAGTAAAATTAAAAAGTTTGACATTTTCGAACGAACAATCTCGGCGTCACGGTCAAAGGAACTCCGTGGATTGCAGGTAATTTTATTTTATAAAAATAAAAAAATAAGAGTTTTACTGATAGTGGCCACCGGCATTTTATTTTTAGAAAGCCATTTGTGTGTTATGTTTACCAATAACTTCATTGTATTGACTAATTTACGAGCACAGAGGTCATAAAGTGACACGTTGAACATTCTCAACGTTGCGACGTAATCAGTAAAGTACTTCGTAATATGTATGTTGAGCATGTTCAACATTGCGGCTTTACTAACGATTAATTATATTAACATTTCATTTTTATATATTGGTGTTTTTTCATGCTTTGGGTATGGTTATGCATGTTTTTTTTTTGCTTGCTTCAGACTAAGCCAATATGGCAAAGAACACGCAAAATTATGGCACTAGTTCCTCCTGAAAATGCTCCATCAGATAGTAGCAGTACTAGTTCTGATGATGAAGTAATAATTGAAGACAAGACGAAAGAACGTGAAAACTCTGATTGGAGCTCCGAACCTAGATCATACCCCTCTTCGCTGAATGACCTGGATCTAGATAGTTCTGGAAATGAGTCACCCACGCCTTTGTTATCCGATGAAGAAACTGTTCCATTGACACCCGTCATGAATAAAATGTATCCTCCAGACAAAACATCACATCAACTTCCAGTTCTCCAGTCAGTTTCGTCTATTTTATCACCTCAAGTTTCATCTGTCTTATCCCCACAAGTTTCTTCTTCCCCAGCGACACGTTCCTAGAGGCGAGCTAATACAACACCTAAAATTGTTGCTAAAAAAATAAAAAAGTATGTGAGAAAACCGTTGTTATTCAAATGGAAAACTGGTAAATTTAGATACACAGCGCATATTGAACCTACTATATTTGATGTTCCTATTGATTCAAGTAGGTACGATGTCCCCTTTAGACTACTTTTATAAATTTTTTTCAGAAGATGTTATAACATTGATTACAGATCATACAAACTTATATTCAGTACAAAACAATGCTGCCAAATGCGCAAACGTCTCTAATGATGATATACGGGACTTTTTAGCCATTACTATTATGATGGGCGTGGTACAAATGCCATCATACAAGGATTACTGGAGTCGCGAATTAAGATATCCCCCCATCGCAGATATCATGCCAGTCAAAATGTACGAAAAAATCAGAAAAAATCTTCATTTTGTAGACAATATGGACATGAATGACGATCGCTACTTTAAAGTTCGACCACTTTTGGAAATGGTGAGACGCAATTGCCTGAAACTTAAGGAAGAAGGTAGATACAGCATTGACGAAATGATGGTACCCTATAAAGGTACTAGGGCAGGCAGTAGACGTCAATACTTACCGAAAAAACCCAAAAAATGGGGGTTTAAAATATTTGTGAGAGCTGGCGTATCTGGGCTAGTGTACGATTTTATTCCTTACGCTGGGGAGGACACCTTTCGGAATAACACTTTCACGGACTATGAAAATAGTTTAGGTCTAGGGGCGAAAGTTGTTTTGGCGCTCTGTAAGACAATAGAAGCGAATCCGGCAACAGTACCTATACTTTGACAACTTTTTTACCTCTCTAGAGTTAATTCACCATTTACGAGACGAGTACTGAATTTTCAGTCTGGGAACGATTAAAGCAAATCGCTTAAGAGGATGTCAAAATATAATGTTGACTGACAAGCAATTGTCCAAGAAGGGTAGAGGTGCATGTAAACAGGTTGTCTGCAATTACAATAAATTAGCAGTTGTAAAATGGTTCGACAACAAGGTGGTCACATTAGCAAGCTCATTTGTTGACTCATATCCGATGGGGAAAATACAAAGATAAGTATTGCAAAGAGAGTAAAAATAAGATTGAAGTGAACTGTCCTCGAATAGTAAAGGAATATAATGCTCACATGGGCGGTGTAGACTTAGCGGATATGCTAATTGCATTGTACAGATCTGCCTTTAAAACCAAAAGATGGTACATGGCGATTTTGTCGTTATGATGTTCAGCGACGTGGTCTGTTGTGGTGACTGCACCATTCGAGGTCATATTTTATGAATAGTGTGCGGTGCCTGTAGTGCCATAACTAAATTGCAAGCATGTACATAATATTCTCAATGTCTCTACCAATGTCAATGATGTTAATATTTTGCAGAACGGAGGGGATCAGGAGACCGCGGTTGTTAGCGGAATATTCTCTTCATCCACCGTGTATGATGGATGTCGGTAGAGAAGAGATAGTATCTCTTCAACAATCTATTCATAGATTTTTGACGTTATCTGCGTTGCTTTTTCTTTTTTTACTTGATATGGGTTTGCTCTTGACTCAAGTCTAGGTCAGAGATGACAGAGACAAAGTCTACGCTAGAGCGAGCTTACCCAGAAGCACTGCAAGCTATGAAAAGAAGCACTGATATTAATTAGAAATTATACAGTTCTTAGTTCGAAACATAATACCGAATTATCTATTGAAAGTTCATCCGTGAAAAGTGAACCGAAGGGAAGTTTTGAATACGATTCATTGAATTGTTTCGCTTATATTATTTATGTCAGCAGCGAGTACTTGAGATGGTACTTGTTATCTTTAGTTCCGACGCTTCATTGTCCCGGCAGAGATAATTAATCTTCTCGTTAACTATGAACTCTTGCTATAACCATATATCTTAAGTGTGAGTCACACTTTTCAAAATAGCTCCTATTCATAACCGGCTATCATTACGATTACAATTTCCATAGATGGCATCAATATAAAAAGTCAAACTATCTTAGGCACTTAAAGATACCGCCGTTTAATCAATCGATCGGAGTTAGTTATTGAAAGGAGGTAAGCTCCCCGAGCAATAGCTCGCTCACTAATCGCATTACCCACATGCAATTTATTTATTTATTATACACTTAATTGTACACCGATAAAAACATTCAAGAGAACTACAAACTAAAACACATAATTATGTACAATGGGCGGCCTTATCGCATTCCAATCTTATCGCAATCAATAATACTAGACAGGATTACTGTCTTCTGCAACGTACTAACATTTATGAGTACGAAAGAAAAATGACTAGGAGCAAGAATATGAAATTATATCGGTCTGTAGTCTTAAGAGGGCTTTCACATTTTTTCTTGAATTTTAGCGTTTTATTCGAATTTTGATGTGTGATTTTGCTTAAGACATAGCTTTAAAAAAAATAAAAATATGCCTAAGACAGTTTTGTCATAGCGCTCTTACAAAATCGAATTGCTCAGGTTGACTAAAGTTGAATACCTACTGCGCGTCACAAGATTATATTGATTTTTGACAATTATTTAAAAATATTTACTTTACTTTTAATTAGACCAATTTTATTTTCAAGCAATATAGCAATGCCACCTTAATTATTAAATATTTTTTATTTGAATTTTGATTATAATTTCATAGATAAAAATTATAGTTTCGTACGGAAAATTGTCAATAACTCTCAGTTTTACAGAATTATTTTTGGTGTATTACTGTATAAATCGTAATTAATTGATTTGAACATTCCAAAGTAGAAGATACAGTTGTACCGTGGACATTTTTATAAATGATTAAATTATAATATCTTCGGTGTACCAAGGTATCAAAAGATTCCCTAAAGCAACGTTTTGTGAAACATCCTTTGCGGAGTCAAGGATTTTACTGATATACGTGAACAAATTGAAATATTTATTTAGAACACTCCCAAGATAAATGATCAAACTATCTTAGGCATATTTTTGTTTTTTTTTAAGGCTAAGGCTAAAGCAAAATCACACATCAAAATTCGAATAAAACGCTAAAATTCAAGAAAAAATGTGAAAGCCCTCTTAATGCGGTGCGAAAATAGGACATACTAGCTGGCTAGATCAAAAGAAAAACTGTGGAAGTATGTTACAGCAGTTTCTTGGCAGTGGTTTAACATTTTGATGGTCTATTTAACTATTTAAAGTAAGTAAGTACCATATTCTGTAAACCATTAATAGAACTTGTGAAATGTCACATACACGTGTCTGTTTTATAAAGCATGTTTAGGATCACCAGAAGCAAATAAATGTCAGCGTCACTGAACCGAACACACCTTATGGCTCATAATATTATAAAAAATACCTACATACACGTTTGATCAGCAAATATTTTCTAATACATTGAAATATATTATTGTCCTCCGACTCTGCGAAACAGCACTAAGCTTTTAACCCAGTTGTGTTGCTGCTTACAATGCAAATATTCCGTTAACGTTAGCGCAAAGGCTCTGGGGTGAGTCGAATACTGTGCTAATTTAATAGCAAGCCTTATATAGGTTTTAAGGGGAACTTTCTGTAATTTCGCCGACAACATTGATGAAGTTTTCACTATAACGGTACAAAATAAGTGTAGATTTTTTAAATAATTGAACCACCGTATCCCGACCGTTATTACACTTCTATCAATACAGTACACAATTGTTATGAATTAGGTACACTTTCCAACTTCCAATAATTATTCTGTTATGTCAACGTCTTCTTTTGCATTATTTAAGAACGGTTCTAGTTGAATTGCCCCTCTAGCAAGCTGCACAAGATCATAATGCTCTTGTTAAGGGGACACATTGACCTTTCTTCATGACTTACGACAGGATAAAACCATTAAGCATTCGCTTTTATTGTATTATTACGAACAATAATGTTCACTATTGCTTTGCTTAGTTTCCTTCTATATTTAGAAACCTCATTTGTCATGTCAACGTGGTTAAATACATTGCAGTGGTATAATATCGCAGTCGGGTGTTAGATGGGCGGTCCTCATTGGGAGGCAATTATCGCAGTAATGGCTTCGTTATCAAACGCTGTTTCATCTCTATAGCTCTAGTGAAACGAGTTCGGCTTTCTTAACCAGTAACTACATAGTGGATTTATATGTGTTCATTGTCAGCTCAGTGAAAGCACGGACAAGGTCGCAGTTATGAAGCAACTGCTTTTTTATCAGTCAGTAGGATGCCATGTTCTACATTCACTATAATCAGTGCCACTTGATTATCGTCAGAATGTTTTTAACGGAGTACTCTCAAAATTGGATTTTTAAGTACCGTTACCAATTTTGTGGTTTTTCTTTACAGATATTCTATTATTCTATATCAAGTTCATTGATCCGAAGGGTTTTCCCACTAAACGCAGAATGTTTATTCATGAAGCATTCAGAGGAAGATACTATGTATTTCTTTACGTGTAGATAATCTTTACAAGTAAGTAAGCGGTACACGCGGAACAATGCAACATACGTAAGTCCAGTCCCAAGTAACACAATCGCGTCTAAAAACGGACTATTAGACATCTAATAGAATGTAATTGTACTGTCTACCTTAAGAGTAAAATATCTCTAAGTAATATACAAGAACACTTATAGACACAGTTTAGTAAAAGTGGGCACAATCTTATCCTTTCTCATAAGAATGAGTTAAGAAAACACGAATAGATAGAGATAAGAGTTGTATATTTTGAAATTGTCTGTAGAGACTTTTCTAGTGTCTCACTAAACTGTTTGTGTTTACTAGTAGATAGTTTATAGATAAAGTTGAGACCTTTATAGAAGTCTTTACTCTTCAAGTTTTTAAACCCAAATTAACTCAAGACTAACAACTTTAAGTTACATTTGATTTGTAATGGACAACGACACATAATGGCGCAGAACTTACAAGATTTACTTAAACTTATTATTGTATTGCATCATGGCGTAACAAATTTCTTATTTCTTACATTACTTTTTTAGCTAGTTAATAATGGGTAAACAAGCAAATCTATATGCGATTGAAATTCTATCGTCGAATATTATGTAAAATCCTCTTAAAATAAGAGCGCCCACTGTAAATGTAAGATTTAATATTTTTTTTAACCAAATATGAATATTATTTATTATAAGTTTTTTTTTTTAAATACGTTTTACTGTTCAAAATACTCATTTTATTTAAAATGTAGTCATTTAAAACATTAAATGTTTAATAAGACATAATTTAATGATAAAAACATAAAAAATAAGTATCAATAAATGTAACAAAAATCATTTGAAACAAAAATAGGCAATAAAAATGGCGTCAAGATAAAATTTACTAGAAAAACGAATTTTATAGAACAAACACTCTAGAGAATTTTCTGTAGTATGGCTCTAGCTCTAGACAAGAATAATTTCACTTGCTACATACTAAACTGTCTAGTGAAAGAATAAACAGATTTATGAGTGGTTTAAGATTACCTAGTAACTGTCATCTCTGTATACCTTTTTATCTTCTCACAGTATTTCTAGACGTTCATCAGTGAACAGTTAATTTGATGTGTTGTGAACGGAAGAACTTATGCAGTAGCAGAGCAATTTAATTAATAAATTCAAGAGGGTAAGTAAAAGATATACCTATCTGTTTTATTTATAGACAATGTGAATAATAGTAGGTATAATAGTAGGTAGGTAGGTATGTATGTATAAGTATACGCCGGCGGTGGTGCCAAAGACGCACAATGTTAACATAACGTAGCTGCGTATTCGTAGGTCCTGTATTTAATTTGTAATGTGCATATTCGCAGATTTGTGTACAAAGCTCGTAATTTGACCGAGTAATAGATGAGTAACGCATGTTTTGACATGTTCGGTTGTAGGTACTATGCGTCCGCGCCAAAGAGGCTTTATAGTCATTGGTCCACGCGGCCGCCCGGTCGCAGTTTTGACGTGCTGTTTGTTTACGTATCACTCGTATCGGTGCATTAGGAGCGGACGGACCGCTCGCGCGTTGTCGGTCATAGTAAATAGTCGCATTGATATCTAAATAGTTAACAAAGGTGCTCGAGCTGCTGCATGACATCAGGTACCTATATAATCAAAATGTTATAAAACGAATCTTAGTAGGTACCTATATTGAACCTTGTGGAGAATTTCGTATACTTGTAGATGTATGGTTACGAATAGGTACCTAATTTAAAACTACTAAACTTTTCAAAGGTATTTTTATAACTACGAAATTTTATTCATTAGTGAATAAGATAATATAAGATTTTTAGATAAGATTTATTATTTCTTCCACAAAGTACAGCTTACAATATTTAGGATTACAAAATAAATTCACGGTACAAAGGTTTGTGGGAGTCAAGAATCCAAACTAGGATACCCTGTGCTATGGACTCCTGACCACCATTAGGTAAAGTTGTTAATATTTATTGTATCATATTTCGTAAAAACTACCTTCAGAACCTATTAGAATAGGTATGCATGTACTCTACAAACTTCTACTTAACCGGTTCACAGTCCAACATACCACATGTGGTCTGCGCTGATTGTTTTACTATTGTGTCTGCTTTGCGGACAGTGCGGACAGTGAACCTATTAAGGTGCTCTACCATACACTGCTGCCCGGTAGTAGTGCCGCCATTTACAAACAAGAACTCTGATAGTTGTTTGATAGAGCGAACGATAGGTATTAAAGGATAGGTAGATATATATACAAACCATTTTGTTAATAACTTAAACTTACTTAACCTAAAATTTATTTATATATACCTACATGGTAACTATCTTCTTAATTCCTAAATTATTGTTCACAGGCTACTACAATTGATTAAAATGCCTTTCAAAATTGTACAGACTCAAGAAAATAATCGAAGTGTATTAACAGTTGTTCCAAATGATTGGGAAAAAGACGGAGTACTGTTTTGGCCTAGAAAAATTAATGAAACAAAATTGATCCACAACGAATACTCTATACCAGGACCTGATTGGAAAACAATGCGCTGTAGAACTAAGAGGATAATGCATTCTCTAGGAGAAGCAAATGCTGAATTGGAACGCATGGAACAGATTTCTGACACAGAAAATGAGTACGACAGTCCAGCGCCGACTCCAAGACCAAGAAACAAAAGAGGCACTCATGTTTTAGCTGCAGTGGACTTGAATGATCAAATAGCTGCTTTGAATAATAATTATGTAAGTACCTATACCTAAAATACTCTTTTTTCCTTTAATATACATACCTAATACCGATAGGTACCGCCCTACTGACATTTAGGTGTGACCCTTTTCTTTTTAACCGACTTCCCAAAAAGGAGGAGGTTATCAATTCGGCTGTATGTTTTTTTTTTTTTTATATATTTACAAGTATTTTTTTTAATAAATTGATACAATTCCTACACTTGTATTTTTATGAATATACGTTACAGTTAATTCTTTGATAAGGTGCCACAATATACGTAGGTAGGTAAGTAGCTAGGTGTAATTTTGTAGGTATTTTGAGGGGAGATGTATGTAGTAGTTTTGTGACAATATTTTATATTTGAACTTTCGTTCAAAATGTTTGATTGTTCCTACATAACTAATTACATTACAACTACTACTATTACTTTTCCGAAAAAACAGCTGAGCTTATTTAGTACGACTACTTTTTTATTTGGATAACCTACATAATTACTCAAATAGATACTTACATGAAGATCATAAAACATTTGTTTTTGTTACAGCTTGAACGGAGAAATGAATCACCCAAGCTATCCTCAGCTAGTTCCTATCCATATTCAGCTTTTAAGACTTCTGTTCAAAGTATGATAATCAATAATGACTCTGTCCAAGTAACTCGCACTCAGTCACCCACTGGAACGACCTCATGTCTAATGTCTATAGCTGAATCCCAGTGCGGGCCTAGAATATCCTCTGCTGTTACGCCTGTTGCAAATTATATTTCACCAGCTACTTCCGGTTCTTTAGATAGTGTTACACCAGCCACTTTTGACCCTCAAGTCGGTACATATACTAATGAACCAATATTAATCACTGTGCCAAGTCAGCTAGCCTTTCCTGTGGGCACCGCAGCTTCTTCGAATAACACAAATGCTTTACCATCAAACCAGCAAAATAATGTTGTCATCCCTAACGATATGCTGATTAAAATATTCGAAGAACAAAAGGCAGTTAAACGACAACTTGCTGAACTTCAAGCAACAGTTGACACGTTATTAGCCCATGTGATGAACTTATCATCAAAAGCTATACCATCAAATGATACTGTTTCTAATGTAAGTCCTATCATTAAACCTGTGAATAGCCGCCAAGAGCTTGAAGGTCTTGAAGAACTTTTGAAAAACGAACAGAATTTTTCGGCAATATTGTCTGCTATGGTTTTTATTTGTGGTACATCGGGAAAAGCAAAAGGACTGGATTGTTGCTACAAATTAATTGATTACTTTTTCACTAGGGATCTGCTTCTGTTGTGTTCATGGACTGGAACTTCTCGCAAAAATGATAAGATACCTCTGAAGTATTTCTATAACACTAGAAAATGTTTTTTGAGTTTGGTAAGGAAAGCAGACAAAGATTTTGCAGAGCGAGACTGCGATAAATTTTTAAAAACTATAATTAAGAACGCAAAGCAGAGAATAAACCCAAAAATAATGTCAGCTACAAAACATAGGGCCAAAAAAATTACTTCTGCACCCTCCCTTCAAAATACAGTACCAGGATCTCCGCAAGAAAATAATAATGGAGAAAGAGAACAAGCAGTAAACGACGAACAACAAGAGAACCTTAATGAAGAAAGAGAACAAGTAGCAATTGAAGAACAACCAGAGAACATTAATGAAGAAAGGAAACAAGCAGCAAACGAAGGAGAACATGGACATCGAAGCGAAGACCAAGTAGGTGAAGAAAGAGAGCAGCTTTAAAAGTGTCAGTGTAGAACTTATCTGTGTCCACAACGAAGAATAGGGGGTAGGTCTCATTTGTTCTATGGAACATGACGTAATAGAACAAATTGAGAAAATATTGTCCCTATTTGTACCTACTATAGAACAGTTTGTCACGTTTTTGTGTCAAATTGTTCCATAGAACAAACTAAGTACATAAACTTCTTGAAGTTGATATGTGGACTGGCCACTCGAGATTGATTTGCTACCACTTGTCTTGTGACATTGATGATTAGATGGTTACTCACCGACAGAAATTTTAACGGATTTTTCATTCACGTCTTATATATCTCATCATGGAAGATTTGGGAAAAGCGATTCCCATTTAGTTCTGTGCATTCACAGACAAATAAAAACAGAAGCAAAAGCTAGTATGTAGTTCTATTGTACAAATAGGGAAAATGTTTTCTCAATTTGTTTTTGTTCCATAGAACAAATGGTAATTTAATGGAAAATAGGCAGTTGCTATAAAAAAAACGAATGACCTCTGGATTTACCACTTAAAATCTAAAGGTAATTCGTTTTTTTTCGTCGTAAATAATGTTTGTTTGTTTTTTTTTTTGAGAATGTTTTAGAATATTAAAAACGTCATTTGTGGTGATGCTTTTAAGTAAGTGCCATCTTAAGTAGAAAGGCGATAACTACATTTGAACATGTCATGATTAAAGTGACTAAACGTGTTTATTTTTTTATGTACCTACTCTCCAAAATAGTTATGGCCTTTCTTCATATGACGGTGGTAAAGTATATAATAGCATACTTTGGTGTATGTTCCTTGCGAGAAGTTGTTTTAGCAGGTTTACTTTGTAAGCGTTTTGTTTCAATTATTGAATACTTTTATCTTAGTATGTTGTTACTTATTTGTAAGTTATTTGATAATTATTAAGCTAAATTAGTTTTACAATAGTTCAAATCAATATGTTTGATATTTTAATATAAATTACCTACCTCTCGATGTGAGAAGGTTCAGGAAATGATTCCTGTAAACATATCTGTACAAAATCACGCACAGTAAGCTTGTAGCTACTTTTTTTCTATGATTCTTTCTTCTTGTAGGTAAAATAAAACAAAAAAAAATCAGTAACTACTTTATTTTTGATAAAAATAATATTATTTAATTGTATGAGTCAAAGGTATGAAGACTGATTTGTTTAAGTCATAGCTAATAGATACTAATTTACATTTAATTTCGTTGATATTATAAAGTAAGGAGTTATCTACATACTGTAAGTCACTCAAGAAAATATACAAATGTGTCGATAACATCGGTCTTTCAAAAAAAGGTTTTTTATTTTTTAGAGCTATTCCCAACAAGTAATAGTTATTATTGTGAGCAACTACACATCTCAATTTCACTATATCGTTATTTTCAGTGAAAAACCAACAATCTGAGGCATTATTGATTAAAGAAAAATTTTGAAAATCAATACCATCATGAAACAAAATAATTGTTTTGTTAATTACCTCTAAGTTTAATAAAGAATAATCAAAGTTATCGTATGTTTTTAGTTTTTTTCTGGGTCTTGGAATATTGAAAGAGGTTCCGTGAGTATCAATTTCCATACAAGTTTTTTCAATTATCCTTTTTGCAGCCTGTTGTAATGGTTTATGTCCTGTTCTTAGCAGTCTCTTGATATGATGTAGAGTATTTTCAAAAGGATATGCATTAAAAGAAGATAAAACACCAAATCTTCTCACTTCCTCTACAACATGGCATAAATTGTGCACATTGCTTGTCATATGTGCTTCTCCATAAATGTCTCTGTAGTATTCAATGTAAGTATCAAATAACTCTTGAGCTATACTTAATAAATGTCCGTACGATTCTGAAGAACAAATAGTTACAGCACAAAACAGGACAAGAAAGTGATCGTATGCATCAGGCTGCAAATGTTTTTGTAATACTACTATACCGAGGTAATATAAGAAAGTTCTAAACTCTGAAGCTTTCCAAAAAGCAACAGTGTCAAGGCCTCTTACAGCTCGGTGTATTTCTGCAGGTAACTTGCATTGCTGCAACCAATATGTTATGCTCATAATATCAGCAGCCCGCCATTTAGTTTTGTAACCACTGAAAGAACCGTCCCGCCAGCCTAATAAACATCTCTTCATAATGCCAAGATCAATGAGATGTAGGGAATCCGAAACGGGAAAATCTAAGACCATATCTATTGGTAATTTTAACAAGGCGCTATCTACTTTATGATGCGATCCGTATTCTTTATTCCTAAATCCGTCATCGGTTCTTTGGGGACAATTGTGTCTGGGAAAAATGTTACAGTGCGACACGTACGAATATTCACCAATTGTTGTGCATTTTGGACACCCGTTTTGACTGTTGAAGTTTGCAATACCTGAAATAAAAATTATCTTAAATAAAACCGTTTCAAAGATCACATTAGCGGACCATGATCGTATTTTACTTAATAGGTAGTCCAGTTATTTATTTAAAACGCCTTTTTCTACAAGAATAACAGTAGAGTAGACAGTTTAAGGATAGTCGATAGTTCAAATAAATCAAATCACAATTTTTTTATAATAAGTAAGTAGGTACATGACGTACCTAATTATGATGATGTATGATTTTATGAGTTAGATCCATTCCTATAAGTAGTTACTAGCAACAATTTAGCTAAATAAAATTTTATGTTAGTGAGTACCTAAATATTTAAAAAAAAACTTACCTTTTATTAATGCTCGGGCAGGAGAATCGCAAATGAAGGCTCTGATTTTTATAGATAGCTGAGAATTGTTAATTTTAATTGGCTCTTTAGTTATTTCCAAAGCCTCAGTAACAAATGACATTAAAAATTCATTAACGTCTGAGGGTTTGCCTACTCCGCAATATATACCAACCACCAATACAGGGATTGATGGCATTTCAATAATTTTTATCAAAATGGGCCAGAATTCCACTTTCGAGCTTCTATACGTAGGTAGTCCATCAATGTTAACATCGATTGTCAGTATTTTGTTCTCTGTCAAATTTTGAAAATATCTTGTGAGATTATTCTTCAGCCCGTGATGCCAGTATTCGCCATTACCGATTTTTTTTATTTCAATCGTTCTTGGACTCTGCAACAATGTTCTCGGATCCTTTGGTAGAGTATCGGGTTGAAAATTATTGATTATTTGAAATAAGTCCTTCAAGGCTATATGAGTTATAGCATGAGTTGCTGACCACTGGCGCAGATCCCTTTTGAGGCAATTGGATCGACTTTCGTCGTCGTCATTTGTGTTGTTTTCATCCGAATCGGACTGCTCACTAACATAATTTTGTGATGTTGTAGGGCAGTCTGCAAATTCAGTTGTACTCGTATCTTCATCTTCTGTCTTATCTTTATCGTCTATCGTAGAACAATTTCCCGCGTTTTGGAGAAAGTTACTAGAAAGTTTCGATTCTGAATCTGAATTACTTTGCAACTCTTCTTCACTTTTCTTCCTTTTTAAATATTTGTCGATTTTTCGACGAAAGCCACCAGACCTTTTAATTTTTTTCACTGTCTCCATTGCATAAAATCATCCAATTTAAATATGTAACACAAATGCACTTAATGAAGCCATTTTTAGGAAAAAAACCACTAAAAACACGTTTTGACTATCATTTTTTTAGACAAACTAAATGTATCTAAGTATTAAACGATTTTATCGAGACTTAAGTCTCTTTATAAACAAAGATAAGAGTACCAATAGCTAAAATAGAATATTTTATCTTAAAATATATCATCTTATCTATAAAATTACTTCAAGTTAGGTACCTTTAGGCATTATTGACTATTTGTAGAGCATTTTATCTTAAAACTTTTTATATACCTATAAACGTACTTAAAATAAGTGTGCTATAGAACAAATGCTCTAAAAACAATCGAGGTTGAGAAAAAAACTCTATAAGAATACATTTTCTTTATTGAAACCATCTTTAGAAAGCCCCTATCTAAAGATTAACCATGAAGAGACTGTCAATAGACAGATTTGCTTTAAACCTACAAGACTGTGTTACTTGGGGTGAATGCGGTGATGTTTTTGCTGTGCGGTGAATTGCTCTCCCGGGCGCCATCGTCTCTCGTGTATCTTTGCTAACTGTCAATAAATCATTCTCTTTATTATTAGTCACTGGCTCTTCCCTCAGAGCGGCCAAATTTGCGATTGTAATTTTATAATCATTTTGTTTGACTGAGCTTTTAGATACTTTTTTCGCCATTCTGGTTAATTTTTGCTCTCATTCAGTGCGGTTTGTTATCGGGCAAGCTGGTGACGCTGGAGAGTCGCGGGCCGTTACGCTTGCGCGCAGGAAAACTAAATAAATAGCCGAAATAAGTTGGTAGCTAATTGTAGTTATGTTATTAATAATAGTTGTGGCAAAATTAAACAACTTGATTTTTTATATTTCATTTAGTTATAGTTAAAGATAGAGTTCAGTTTGTTAAAGCATTATGTAAAAAACTTTTTACAAAAAAATACAACACAAGCTTTCGAAATTAAAGTTATTTTTTACTTTGTAGTGTTTTTTTTTTGGGAAGTCTGTATTTTTTTTGTTGTAGTTTTTTCACTTTTTAGTGGTACCCCATACCTAACAACACCACTGCAAAATCGCAGAAAAGCAAAATATGCAATTTCGATTACTTGGATGACATAAAACAATCATCCAAGTAGACGAATTCCAGCTATTTCGATTAAAAATCCAAAGTTCGTAACCGATTTCGATAAAATTGAAATGGGACCAATCTGCAAGTATATCCTTTCAGATAAAACAAGATTTTTTCAAATCGGTTCATAATTGTCGGAATTATGAGGTAACAAACATAAAAAAGTTAAAGACCCGTAATGACAGCCACAACCCATCTAGGTGTAAAGTTCTCATCAATACAAATTAGTCAAGCCCAAACACAAGGTAACTGCTGTAAATCGTTGAGGAGTTCCCTCGACTGTCTTTCGGCTCCATCATCAGATCGACTCCAGACCTTTATTAAATTGTAGTGCTTTAAAATACTTAATGAAAAAATTAACAAACGCACTAGTTGCCCATACGATTTTTGAAAGTTGCCCTCGACTTCTCTGGGATGCCATCATTAAATCCTGGTTTCCTTATTTATTTATTTATTTTATTTCAATTACTCTCTGCACTCACAGTAAAAACCAACACGTGCAGAGAGTCAACAAATCAATGGGATAATCAAAAATAATAATAAAAATGGTACAATAATTAAAATAATTAAAAATAATCAATAAAAATTAATAAAAAAACAATCAAAAGTAATAAAAAATAATCAAAATCATAAAAAAACAATAGAAAATAATCAAAACAATAATAAAAAAATTAAAAAATCAAAATAATAAAAAATAGTCAAAATAATCTAATTAGGACTAAAACAATCCTTACAAATTTTCAAGAATTGACGCACGTTGGAGTGGAATACATCTACATCCGGATTCTGAGCAGTCAGTAACGGGCCATCCACTAACGTTCATTTCTTCCGACTTGTCCCGTTGTGCAAACTGTACAGAAAAGCGACGGGATAAAATAAAACCGTTGAAGCCACTAATTAAACCACAATCCTACGTTCTTTCCCCTGACTTTATCACAACACGCCAGTTCGACAGGAAAAACAATCCTTCAGTGACCATACACACGTTTAGGTACATTCCTGTCAGTTTGCATCTTGTCAGTCATACCGAGGTATTGCGTGTCTGTGGATGGTTATAATCCTATCATTTTAAGAAGATTGTTGTCATTTAAAAGGAATGATCGTCATTTTGAATTATCTTTATGGATTTATTTGGATTATTTTCATTTTGCAACAACATTTGGGGGCCGAGTCACCCGCGTTCGTAAGAGACCACACACCCTGCAGCGAATCCCTACACGTGGTCTCCGGGTGGTGCTAAACAGGTGATACTAACCGCCTCCGTGGTCTAGTTGTTAAACCACCTGATTCAGACCCAGAGGTCCCGGGTTCGATTCCCAGCGGGGGCAAATTTTTTGCTCGGTTTGGTTGGTGGTAGGACTTGTTCTAAGTCCGCCTGGCAAAGCTACCACCATCATGTCTAAGTCTGTCGCCATAACAACAATGTTAACAGCATTGTTGTGTTCCGGCAGTTAGAGGTATGATAGCCAGTTCCTCTGTGTAAGAGGATTCCGGGTGAAACTCGCTTCCATCTTTGGCTTAATCATCACTTTCCATCAGGTGAGATTTGGGCCAAGAGTTTCCCCGTATTGCATAAAAAAAAAAAAAAACATTTGTACCCGTACCTACGGGACGAAAGTACGAGTGCAAAAAGTGAGGCAACTAAAACTTAGCCTAATCCGTCAAACTTAGCCACCAGGCCGTCAGTACTCAATGTCACGTTCCGTCGAACACAGCTCGCGAGTAAATAATTGAAAATGACAGTTTGTTGCGTGAAAGGATGTTATAGCACATCAGGAAAACAAAAAAATGTGATAAAATAACATTTCACAAATAAGTACTCACATTCTATGCACTATTTTTACGTAAATCGATAAATAAAACAAAATTCTAATAACCTAACTTGTTTTTTTTTTTTAATAATTTTATTCTTGACCATGGATACATGTCCTTCAGTCGTAATCATTTAAACATACTACTCTTATCTTACAAGTACATCAATAACAAGTTCATCAATATATATTGTATATATATGAGTACATCTGAAAGGTGATGAAATCAAATCAACAAAAAATCAAAACAAAAAAAAATAATAATAAAAAAAAAAAAAAAAAAAATTCTAATGAACCCCGAAATTATTAAATTTTTTCTACAGTGTTCAATATAAATCTAAATAATGGATTAAAATAAACCGTTTTGGAAAGTAATTCCTGAACGTGGCGGGGAACACATAAAGAGTTTTCTTCGGCTATGTCACTAATTTCACTGACGAGATACGTAGTATCTCTATGTAGTCTGTGCTGACTAGACATGCGCAAAACAGTGCGATAGAAAGTGATGTTATATGACATTACATTTAGTGCCGAGGAATGTTGCATTACACCATGACTCCAAACATGACGCGTAATGAAGCGCTACACTGAGCGCTACACGATGTTTATTGTAATGAAATGCTCGCGTTATAAAACATATACATCATTACATGTGATGAGATAGCGCGTTATGGTAGGGTGTGATACTGTGATTTGACAATCATGTCAATCATTTGGCATTCCGCAAAAAGTGAGAGAATCATGATTTTAAACATCACGTACCTACTAGCCCTGTTTCAAGTTGTGACAAAAGCGATAATATCGCGAATCCAACCAACGCGCAACGTTACAATTATTACTCAATAGTCCTTACATATCGTGACTACTAAATTTGGTCGGATTCGCGACACAATCACTTATCGCAATTCGGAACGCTGGGAGGCAGTCTGCGGTGTCAATAAAACATAACCCTTATGTCATGTAAAATACGGTTCTAAATAATAATTTACTTATTTCGCGCATGGTTCTTCTCTTCGCTCGCACACAAGGCGAACTCGCCGCCGCGCGTCATGTTTGGATGTCATGTGTCATGCTTAGTTTGGTCGAGTCATGTGTAATGCTACAGTACGCGGTCGGGTTATATGACGCGCAATGCAACAATCGCATTACTTACACAAGTCTAGTGCTGACGAGTAATAGTCTTTGCATGGCAAACGATTCACAGTCAAATATAACGTGTTTTATATCCGCATTTTCTTCAGAACAATAGGTACATTTGCTTTCATTGGTGATTCTCATCCTGTAGAGATGAGCTGGGACTAAACAATGGCCAAATCGCAAGCGATTTATGACGGTTATGAACTTTCTACTGGAGTATTTGAATTTATTGTACCACGGCATTGTTGGTAAGTCTTGCTGTAATTCGGAATACCATTGTCCTTTTGTTTCTGTTGTTGCGTCCCAATAATCCTTCCATATCTTCTTAAATAATGTTTTAAATTGTTGATAATAATCCGTGAAAGGGACTTTGAAAGATTCTGTAATATCCTCGTTGTGGTCTTGACGAGTTGCCAGATCTACAACCTCATTACCAACTATGCCACTGTGAGATGGAACCCACAAAAATTCTACATGTTTTCCCAACTTTTGCAGAGTGTATTAATGCTATTTACAATATAATTTTGTTTATAACTTGTTACAATTACATAAACTAGATAAAACGCTTTTGGAATCACTTACAATTAAAATATTATTTACACTATTTACATTTTTGCTTACACCATGTTCATCAATAACAATGGTATTTACATAAGTTAAAGCAGCTAATATAGCCCAACCTTCTGCAGTGAATATACTACAACTATTTGGCATTTTAAAGCATTTGGTCATATTCTGTTGTGGGTCATAATATGCTGCTTTAACATGATCATCAGTTTTAGATCCATCAGTGTAAATGATATAGAAATTCGATTTGGCATTCAAAAATTCTAAGTAATCATATTTATTTTTAACAGTATCTAAAAAACATTTGATTTCAAAGTAAGCTAATAAAGTATTATATGGGAAGTCATATACTGGCCACTTCTTTTTGATGTACATGTCTCTTGTCAGGTTCTTTACTTTAACTAGAATGGTTGAAATTTCAGGCAGTGAACCAGAAATAAAAGTATTTGCTGAGATGGAGGATGTGACAGCTGACTGTATGACCTCTGGAGGATAATCTATTTTATCAAGAACTGTACTATTATTGCAAGATAACTCTTTGAGACAGAATCTCTCTGCCAACTGTAAACGTCGCAAAGATAAGGGAGGTATAACATTTTCAATTTCCATAGAATTTATAGGGGTGGTGCGCATTGCTCCACTAATTATTCTTTAGCCCATATTTTGTATCACATCCAGTTTTCTTAACAATGTAGTACTTGCATTCATATAGGCTAAGCAACTATAGTCAAAATGACTTCTGACTATGCTTTTATATAACATGCTAAGTGTTTTTGGGTCAGAACCCCAAAATGTACCTGCTAAGCTCCTAAGGACATTGATGCTCTTCATGGCATTTTGACAGATATGGTCAATGTGCTTATCAAATTTTAGTTTATCATCTATTAAAACACCTAAAAATTTGTGATGATTAACAATAGGAATCACATGGTGATTATATACAATATTTACAGTGGACTGTGCTAATGAATCTTTACTAAATAATAATACTGAACTTTTCTCAGAACTTATATCTAGTTTTAAAGTATTACTGTAATAATATTGTAATTGAGCCAATGCAGTATTAATATTGTTAACAGCCATATTCAAGTTTTGATTTACTGTGTATAAAAGCAAGTCATCGGCAAATTGTAATATTTTGACTTGAGAGATATTTACATATTTAAGAATCTGGGATACATACAAGTTATACAATAGGGGTGAAAGTGTTGCTCCTTGCATTGTGCCTTTACTAACTAACCTAGGGCCATGGAGCTTATTATTGAATCTAACATACAAGGTCCGTTGATACAAAAAATTAAAAATCCATTTTAATGTTTTACTTGGCAAGCCCAATTCATGCAAAACACGAATTAGACATTCAATATTAACATTATCAAAAGCACCTTTGACATCCAAAAAAACACATATGGCATTAGAATGACTAAGTTTAGCCTTTTTTAGGTCTGATATGAAACAAAGCTTTCAGAGCAACTCCTGCCTTTTCTGAATCCATACTGTATATCTGGTAACTTGCCTTGAGTTTCAGCAAAGTAATCTTAACGTAACTTAAGCATGTTTTCGAAAAGTTTACCTAAGCAAGATGATAAAGATATAGGTCTATATGATGAGGGACTATTTACAGATTTATTGGGCTTTAAGATTGGAATGACACATTGTGTTTTCCATGATTCTGGTATAAGTAGTGTGTCCCAAAGTTTGTTATAAACATTTAATAAAATTTGTAGGGCATTAGGATGTAACTTTTTTATTAAGATGTATGGTATGTTATCAAGACCTGGGGTTGTATCTTTTCTACTCTTAAGAGCTATGTGCAATTCATTTATTGTTAGTGGTCTCTTAAGAAAGCAGTTGGTTTCAGATTCAACAGATTCTTTTAAAATATCATTTATATTATTTTCATTCAATATTGATGACTCTGATAAATTTTCTAAGAATTCAGGTACCCAATCATCATTTAAATATTTGTTAGAAGAAGAACCTATCCTTTTAAATTTTTTAATATAACCCCATATTCTTGCTACAGGTGTCATTCTATTAAAACTACTACATAACTCATGCCATGAATTGATACTCTCCTCTTTTAATATTCTTTTCTTTTGAGCATCAAGCTTTTTGTATTGTATGAAGTTGGGGATGCTTGGTGATGTTCTATATTCTAACAGAGCTGCCTTAGATTTTTGAACTGCCTCGTTACATGTTTGGTTCCACCAAGGAGCTGGTTTTCTTAAAATTTGCACAGTTTGGTTAGATTTTCGTTTTGGGACTGTATTCATTCTAATATCATATAAAATATTCACAAAATAATCATACAGATGAAGAGGTTCCATATTATCTATGTCTAAATGAGAGAAACCGGTTTCTGATAATTCATAATATTTAGACCAATCTGCTTTACTATAAATATATTTTTCTTCCACAGGCCGGACTTCATATGTTGATGGCTTTACATTTAAAACTACCTGGGTTGGGTAGTGATAACTGCCCATAGGATCGTCATGAACCTGCCATTCACAAAGAGGAGCTAATGCGGAACTAACCAGAGCTAGATCAATAGCTGATGCATTCCTGTTTGGGTACTGAACAGTGGTTGCTCTACCATCATTTAAAACACATATGTCAAATTCATCAATAAGTTTATATAAACTGTTGCCCCTATTACTGTTTGTATGACATCCAAACAATATGTGGTGTGCATTAAAATCACCCATGATAAGACATGGCTTAGGAATTTCAAGAAGCACCTTTCTCATTTTGTTAGTATCAAATCTGTTACTATTGGGAGGACAATAAACACATAGGATATGCAATCTACCCATGGATGTTTCTATGGAAATACATATATTTTGGACTGACTCATAAAAAGTTATTTGTATAACATTATAAGCTAAATTTTGTTTTATCAAAATACCTACTCCATTGTGTTTATTTACTGAATTTTTATATATAAAGTTGACTGTATGATGTATAACGAGGAATTACACTACTATTTTTTAGCCAAGTCTCATTTAACAGGCATATATCTATTTTTTGTTCCAAAAGAAATGTGTCTAATAAGGCCTTCTTACTCTGTAAGCTTTGTACATTGAATTGTGCTATATTTAAAAATGTATCCATCAATTAATAATTAAATTTGCTAACAAAGTTTCTTTTATTCTTTTATTTGTTATTGGAGCATTATCTTTATTATTACCAAGACCAATTAAAGATTTCACAATGGCGTTTATAATTATTTCATTATTTACAATTTCTTCAGCAAATGAATTTGAGTTCTCACCCATAGTCTTTTCACTTGGTTTTTTGAGAGCTGGGAAAACATTTGTATCAAGCATAGTTGGAGGAGGTGTACTCACCACACTGGCATATGACTGATTCCGATTGAGGAACTTCTTCTTCTTTTCTTCCATTTTTTGTTTCTTAATGGGGCAATCCCTTGAAATTGCCAGGTGATTGCCGCTGCAGTTTATGCAAATAATTTCTTCAACATCACACTCTTTGTATGAATGTCGACCGGCGCAAGAAGAGCACATTTGCTCACCACGGCAAGCTCTTGCAGAGTGGTTATAATTAAGGCATTTATAGCACTGTAGCAATGGTGGTATATATATATGTACTGGGTATCTAAACATGTGAATATATGCATACTGTGGCAATGCCGTTGCGGCAAATGTAACTGCTATTGTACCTAATGGTGTAAGTTTTCCTTCAACTTTCCTCATGAATCTTTTAATAGATATAACTTCTACGTCACTTTGAATATTTTTATAAACTTCCTCATTTGTCATAGTTTTCGGTACATGGCGGATGACGCCTGTTGTTTCCGTCATGTGTGCAGGAACGAATGCTTTTAATTTATTTTTTCCCAAGAAATGGTCCATTTTGAGAAAACTATTCGCGGGTGCAGGTTTTTTGAAAGTAATCCCAACTTTGTAGGCATTGACTCGATGTACACCTATGATGCCTTTAACATTTTCGGTGAATAATTTTGTAAGTCCAATTGGGTTTTTTTTGCCCAATTTTTCATTTTCCATTGATTCCACAAAGACTACACAATCGCCACTGTGGCATTCGGGAAATTGTCTCTTGTAATTCGGTTTCATGAAGATTTTGTAAGCTGCAGGCTGTGCCGAATCCATGAGAGCCAATTTTCGCTTTTTTGGTTCTTTTTCGATGGGGGCATCGCCCCCATCACTTTCCGTTCCCATTTTACTATATACACTGGGAATATAATAAACTATCTAAGCAAATATATACAAAAAATACAAATTAATACGTAGGAGAAATTTTTAAACACCCGCGCAATTTGATTTCCCGCCAGAGAATAACCTAACTTGTCATAACACAGTGTTGCTATTTGTGAGGAAAAAATACCCACATTGCTTTCATTCATGTTTTTCATTTTTTTAATTTTAAAATACAATACTTACTGTTAATTCATATCAGACCCGAAGTTTTAACATTGTTTATAATTATAACCCATCAAGCATTCTAAACGCATTGAACAATATCTCATTCTTTATGCGATTTATTTCCTTTTATTTTGAAATAAATTGAATTATACCTTCCGAAAAAATATGTCATATTACATGAAAAATCATGTTTACCTTTTCCAGTTCCCAACAACATAAAATACTTGCCTTGATAGCAAAATAGTAATGCGTCTTCCCATATTTTGTGGGTAACGGCTTAGTAATGGTATCACTGAAAGCTATATCTGTGTGCGTTAGAGGAACGTAGACACATTCGGCTCACGCACACAAAGAAAATGAAGTGGACACACGATTTTGCTCGGGTTTTGTTCTAGACGCGGCTTCTATGCGTTATTATTCTAAGACAAAATGATTACAAACGAGCGCTCAATCACGCCTAGGGTTGCCATTCGTCCCGATATATCGGGACTGTCACCGTCATTAGGCCTTCTGTCCCGACGTCCCGACAAAACATTATTATGTCCCGTTTTATCGCGCGGTCAAAGCAATTCAAATACGCGCGCCAAATTACTCGGAGCGCGGTTGCGACGTTGCGCGTCGCTCGCGAGTACCGCGCTGGGGAAGGGAGAAGGATGCCCCCCGCACCCCGCAACGCGCTATCGCAGCAACAGCGAGCGAGTCAGTGGGTAAACAAACACCAACACAGTGAGTGAGAAGTTCGTACTTTCGTATTGCTGATTGTTTTAGTGTTTAGCTAATAGCTAAGTAGCACAATTTTGTCGTTTTTAACTTGTTGTCATCACGAAAATGTCTACAACAAGAAAGAGAAAATGTCATTTTTCGGATGAATATACAAAGGAATGGAGTTTTATAAAGAAAGGACGTACAAATGAAGAAGCGTTGTGTGATATTTGTCACTGTTTCATATCAGTAAGTCACGGAGGTAAGGCTGACGTTAAGCATCACATTTCTACGGCTAGCCACAAAAAGAAACTTGCCATTGTATCGACATCAAAGTCTATATCTGGTTTTATGATTAAAGATGATACCAAAGAAGATTTACTCATAAGTGCAGCGGAACTAACGACAGCTTATAAAGTGGTAAAACATCATCAATCCTTTAGCTCTCTTGACTGTATTGTAAAATTGAATGCAACAATGTATCCCGACTCGAAAATCGCCGCAAAGCAGTCTACTGCTAGGACAAAGGCTACAGCTATTGTTAAAAATATTCTTGCTCCGCACTCTGTTACCGAAACAGTGAAAAAATTGCAAGAAGTGCCATTTTACGGCATAGGCACCGATGCTTCAAATCACAAAGCTGAAAAAATGTTTCCTTTACTCGTTCAGTACTTTACTGAAGCTGATGGGATCCAACAGAAGCTGTTAAAATTTGAGTCTCTTAAAAATGAAACATCAGAAACTATTTCAAATTATTGTATCTATACTTTAAGACAACTACAGGTTCCATTAGATAAGCTAATCGCTTTTTGCGGAGACAATACTAATACAAATTTTGGAGGGCTTGAACGACGAGGCCAATGCAATGTTTTTCACAAAATAAATGAAGAACTCGGAAAAAATGTAGAAGGAATTGGTTGCCCAGCCCATATTCTGCACAATACTGTATCAAGTGCAGCTGGAATCTTGTCTGTGGATGTCGAAGTCATCGTCCTGAAAATATTTAATTATTTTTCCATATATACTGTCAGGACTGAGAAGCTAAAGGAATTTTGCGCTTATGTTGATATAAATCATCAAAATTTACTGTCGCACTCAAGAACAAGATGGCTTTCACTGATGCCCGCGGTGGAACGGATCCTCAAACTTTGGATTCCACTAAAAAACTATTTTAACGCCGAAGAGAGACCACCTAAAATTATTTCTGATTTTTTTAAAAGTCCGATCAGTGAAATTTATTTCCTATTTATACAGTCCAATCTCAATTTATTTCAAAAAAATATAAAAAGCGTTGAGAAGAAAAAAGTGTCAATTATTGAAATAAAGCAGATATTACAGGAAACACAAAATTCACTGACAGAGAGGAAGTCTGCTAATTTTATAGGCATGCAAACTAAAATACAATTAAACAAATTAAAAAACGAGAATCCTTCACTTGAAATATTAACATTGATCACGAAGTTTGAGGAGGAGACAGTGGCTTTTTATAATACAGCTTTTGAATACCTGCAAAAGTGGTCCATATAATTTGATAAATATAAAGTGTTTGATTGGATGATGCTATCTGAAATCCCAGAATGGACAGCAGTTGAAAACACTATTTTATACCTAAATGAAAATGGTGTGGAGATTTTGGGCGACAGTTGCTTTCAACAATATAATTATCTGAAAAACTTTTTGGAGGCTACAGTTGACACGGAAGAGTGGAAGGCCAAAAATTCTGTAGAAGAGAAGTGGATTTACTTTTTCAATCTTACAGAAACTCCTGAAAGAAAATGCCAAATGGTCAAATTATGCCAATATTTGTTTGCGATACCTGGCCACAACGCTACAGTAGAAAGAGTATTTTCATTAATGTCGAGCCAGTGGACCGATGAAAGAAATCGCCTGCTGCCGGAGACTGTGGAGTCGATATTACAGTGTCAGGTTAACTTCAATATGACTTGCACGGAATTTTATAAATATGTAAAAGGCCAGAAAGAATTACTTAAAAAAGTTAAGTCTGCAGCAAAGTATGACCAAGCTTCGTCTAGCACAGCTTCCATACAGTAGAATTTTTTTTTTTTTTTTTTAATAAAAAATATTCATATTTAATTTTTTTTTCTCTTTGCGTCCCGACACGAGCCTTGCCAAATATGGCAACCCTAATCACGCCGGACAAATAAACAGGCACTAACTTGATCACAGAGCGCGTCGCGTCCTTCGCGACGGGAGGGGTCGCGGGGTTTTAATACCGTCATTCTTTCTCGCTCTTGCAAATCCACTGGCGTTCATTCCGTGAGGATTGTACATTCCGGTAGGAATGAACGTTAGTGGATGGGCCGCTAGTGTGTTGAGCAAAGACACCGCTTGGTTTGTTGCCGCGTATTGTGCGGTACGAGTCCGAACTCTGGGAGCCGCTAGCAGAGGGCGTGAGCGTAGTCGCGTGTATTGGGCTGGCGCAAATAGTCCGCAACGCGACAAAGCCGCAGGATTGTCAATTTTGCCGTTTAGCAGCAGAAAGAAATGCAAAAGGAGTGCACATTTACGTCTCAACTCGAGGGTATCAATACCCACCATTCCTGACACAAACAGAGAAGGATACAAGTAGGGATAATACCCATATATTTTTTTATATAGGTACCTACAGAACTTACGCTGTACTCGCTCCAAAAGGAGTTTATACTTTTCCTCGTGTGGATCCCATACAATTGAATTAAATTCGAGCTTGCTGCGGACAAATGCGAAATAAATTGCAACAATTGACTGCCTGCTAGTGATTCGAGCCGACTGCCTCAAGACAAACCCGAGGGATAGGTGTGCCCGCTTACACAGATCAGTAATGTGGTCATTGAAGGTCAGCTCGGTGTCCAGCATGACACCAAGTTCGCGGATCGTCGTGACGCGCTCGAGCGGGGTACCCGACACGCTGTACGTATAGACGTGCGGTGAGCGACTACGTGAAAATGTTATCGTCTTACACTTAGAGGTATTAAATTCTAGACGGTTACGGCTACTCCAGGCAACCACATTGTCGATATCCCGCTGGAGCGCATCACAGTCAGCCGCAGTTCCTATACCCATATAAATCTTGAGATCGTCCGCAAACATGAGGCATTTCGCCGTCTCAATGACCCTCGGCAAGTCATTGACCATGATAAGGAATTGGGTTGGACCCCCTGTACTTCCTTGACTCACACCAGACTGTGTAACATATGGTTCAGAGCGGTAACCGGCGAGTTGTACGTACTGCTTACGGTTATCAAAATAGCTGCAAAACAATTTCAGAAGTTTAGGTGTGAATCCTATGGCTGAAAATTTTTGCAATAGCACATCATTATGGACACGGTCAAAAGCCTTTTTAAAATCAAAGTATGCTGCATCTACTTGTTTACTGCTGTCCATCTCGGTGACAGCATAATCCACAAAGTTTACTAAATTCGTTGCAGTTGACCTACCTTCCCTGAAACCATGCTGGCACTCGCTCAGTTGCGTTCGAATCTGTCTGGCTATGTGTCGGTTCAATATAGACTCGAACAACTTGCCGAAGGCCGAAAGGACGGCGATGGGCCTGTAGTTTGAGATAGACGACCTCGAGCCGCCCTTGTGTATGGGAGTCACACGGGAGAGTTTCCAAAACGTAGGGTAAGTCGCACTATCAACAGCGAGATTAAAAATAAACAACAAAGGTACCCTAAAAACATTAATACAGTCCTTTACCATAAAAGGAGGAATACCATCAGGTCCAGTGGATGAATTGGGTTTCAAGCGCTTAATAGCCAACCACAAATCCTTACTGCTAACACTGTCCAACGTAATGCGGGATGAAGACGCAACAGATTCCTCGCGCTCCGCGATTTCATGAGACAGTACCTACGGGTTTTTCGGGAAGAAATACTGAGTTAAAATACTTGGCGAAAGCATTTACAGCGTCCGACCCGGTTACCATTCTACCCCCGTACTCATACTCCTGGCAGTTTTGCCGGGATAAGCGCTGCTCCCTTACAAAAGACCAGAATTTCTTCGGGTCCCTACTTATATCCATCTCTGCTCTCTTGATGTAGCTATCGTAGGCCATCTTTATCAATGATTTAACAAATTGCCTATAATATTTAAACATCGATTTGTAGTACTCATTATTAGTTGAAGATTCCTTCGACTTTTTGAGAAACGTATACTTCAACTGTATATGTTGTATTATCTCTGGAGTGTACCATGTTGGATATTGATACCTCGAGCCAAGCTTCCTCTGCTTTTTTAGCGGAACGTGTAAACGCAAACAATCGTGCACTTTTTGGTAAAATACCTCTACGGCCCTGTCAACGTTGTTTCGAGAACCTCATTCCACGATAACCCTGCAATAGTTGCATATAGCTGCTCGAAATCAGCTTTCCTAAAGTTCCACTGAGGTGGTGAGTCATGTGAGGCAAGTGCGAGTGGCGGCGGCGAGCTCGCCACAGTCGCGCGCGCCGCCGGCCGCGGCACACTGAGTGTCACCCCGAGCGTTGGAGATGCGCGTCCTCCGGGACCAGCGGTTCCGTATCCCCTCTTATTTGGACAAACTCGCTACCCAGACTGCTCAGAACCAAATCTAACATATTTCCATGTCTATTCAGAATTGTGTTATATTGCGTCAATTTACAAAATGCAACCAGATTATTAAACTCTATTTTGACATTTTGATTGCATGAATTTAAATTTAAATCGCCCAAAATTATAATGTCAGTATCTTGATATTTTCGAACCAGGTTTTCAAGTACCTTAAATGCATTCAAATACTGTTCTGTATTAGAGCTTGGAGGAATGTACACAACACAAACCAAAACTTTTTTATATTTTAACAAAACTGATGCCATAACTATTTCAATATCTATAGTGACCTATTGCATTACCTCATGGGGCGGCGCCGACAAAACAAAGTTGTTAGAAATGGAGCGTGCCCAGAGGCTGATTTTGAAGGTTGCGTTCTTTAAGCCTAGACTCTTTTCTACCTGGGAGCTATATCAGGAAACTGGAGTACTAACTGTTAGACAGCTGTTCATACTGTCAACCGTCCTTCGGCAGCATAAAGACGCATCGGTGTTTAGTCCAGACATGATTAACACGAGACGACACTATACCGTTTGCAAAACCTATAAAACTAACACCAGATTTGCACAAAAATTTTATAACTTTATCGGTCCTAGATTATACAATCAAATTAATAAATCTAATAATATCTTTAGTGATAACACGCGCGAATGTAAAAGAAAAGTGGCTTCATGGTTATGTGGACTGGACTATCAACAAACTGAAGAACTCCTAGAAATTAAGAAATAAAAAATGATGCAGTATTTAAATATCAAATATAAACCATTCATCCTAAACATACAAATATATTAACTTAAAATACCTTCACAGACATTCACTACACACTACACCTCACACACACTCATCTCACGACACACATACTCTGTTTCAATACTCGCACACTCTTTAGCTCTTTTTATAATTTTATTTATAACAAGTACCTAGCTATAACTTGTTAGATTTTTATTTGTTAGTTTTTATCTATTTTGGTTATGGAAATTTTAAACGTACTTTTCTTCGATTGTTACTAAAATTTTGGAGCATGACTACTGTTACTGTATACTATATCATCTCAAGTTTTTTAGGTGGGGACCTGGTGTCCTGAAATACAGGCCTCGGCTTAGTTTAGGCACCAGTCTCCCACAAATAAAATAATGTTAGAATAAGTAGCTATGACATTTCTTATAATACTTACCTACCTATTTAAGTCATCATGGTCGGAGATAAGTTCCTTTATTTTGTTAGTATTAAGTTTTTCATTTGTTTTATTTGTGGATGAGAAAATAAACGATTATATTATTATATTATTATTATATTATATAATATCGTCGGTATACCCATCAATGTCAATAATTTGTTTCACCGTGTACTGACTCCGTACTGCCAACAACACTCCTCCCCAACCAGTATCATTAACACGGTCTCGTCTAATAACACTGTAACCGTCGGGAAATAATTCCGCGTCGTTCACACTGCTCATCAAAAACGTTTCAGTGAGAGCAAATATATCAGCTGATTCGTTCAATTTTGCTAACTTGAATGCATCTAACTTGGAACGCAGTCCTCTCACGTTTTGATAGAAAATATTAATTCTCTTAGGTTTCCGAGGTTTTGTGGAATTGCTTACGAAACCCACTGCGCCATGGCTTAATATGAACATCCTCAACCCAATTCCCCGGAGACAAATACATATTAACATGCTTAGTAGGCACGGTTAATTTAAATGAAGCATAATCACCGCGAGGTTTCAAAGCCTCAGCAGAACAGGTATCCTCAGTACAAATGGTTTTCAAATGTGCGGTCACTTGATCAACCGTGGTTCCGACTTTAACATAGTACAAATGTAGGTACGATTTACGCTCGGCCGCTAGCAACGTCGATGACTCAGGGACGGCCGTACCTCGAATAACATTCTCGAGCGAACGTCGACTACGCCGATGTCTCACCTCGATCCAATCGCCCGCGTTTTGTTCCGCAGTGTCGTTATCTATGACCGCCGTCAGCGCATTGGTACAAGCGCTCTCGAGTTGTGGCGTCGACGGCGCACTCGGAGTAGGGGGCTCTGCTGATGACGTCGTCGCACGGCCGGCGGTAGCGGTAGCAGTCTTGACAGTCCGCTTCCGAGCGTTCGCGGAGATGGCCGATGCGGCCCGAATATGGGCCTCGCGCATTGGTCGTGATGCCGAATCCGAAACCGTAGTACCCTCGTCGAAGCTTTGTTGAGATGGCACCGAGTCTTTGTTCACATTTAGTAGTTTTTTAATTAGCAGATTCTGCTCACTAAGGACTTTTTCCATAGAATTTATTTTACTTTGCAGTGAAAGCACGGTTTTTGTTAACTCGCGAATTGCAATTTCGGCACTTTTATCAGCCATTTGAATTTTTAAGGAACGAATATACGGGAGCTAGAACTTATACGCGCAAGAGCGAGAGAGCAACTTATCATGGGACCATTTGACAAGTATACCCTTTCCAACAAAATAATCATTTTTTAAATCGGATCGCAAGCGACGGAGTTATGCCCGAACAAACACAAGCAAAAAAAAAATACGAACACCCGAATTGAGAACCTCCTCCTTTTTGAAGTCGGTTAATAATTATACAGAAGAAAAAGTCGCAAAAGTATTTCACTTTAAGAAGTATTTATTAGTTTTTAGACTAGATGCTGATGATGATATGATGACATCAAGACTAGCGTAGTCAAATCAATAGGACCCATTGTAGCACCAGTGTTATGCGATATAGTAAATGCTTGTATACACAAGGGAGTTTTTCCAGAAGCTCTAAAAATCTCAATTATCAAGCCACTACACAAAAAGGATGAAAAAACAAAAATGTGCAATTATAGACCTGTAGCCCTGATTCCAATATTTTCAAAAATTTTTGAGAAAGTAATTTATAATAGACTCAATAATTATTTTGAAAAAAACAACATTTTTTGTCAGGAACAAATGGGATTTAGACAGAACAAAACTATTAATATGGCAGTGTACAATTTCCTTAAAAAGATACATCACAACATGGACAATAGAAAACCGGTTGTAGCAATGTATATGGACATGACGCGCGCTTTTGACTACGTTGACCATAAAATACTACTGAAAAAGCTCTATAGCTACGGTATTAGAGGTAATGTACTTAAACTCATGCAATCGTATTTAGAAGGTAGAAAACAGTTTACTCAGATCAGCCAAGTCAACATTAAGACAAAAACTGAAACAATATACTCCTCAAGTACTAGAGAAGTTTTGTATGGTGTTCCACAGGGGTCTGTGTTAGGTCCATTATTTTTCATCTGCTATATAAACGATTTCCCCAATGTAACAAGTCATCAGATGTGCTTATTCGCAGATGATAGCACTATTGTTTTTGGCAAGGGTAATTTTAAAGAAATAGAATTAGACATAAATACAAACCTGGTGTCAATCATAGAATGGCTTAATGCCAACAATCTAAAATTTAATTTGACAAAAACTAAAATAATGGACTTCAAATTTCGACAAAGAACACCGACACAATACCAAATCAGGTACAAAGAAGACGTAGTACTAGAATCCAAAACCACAAAGTTTTTAGGATTGCACATTGACAATGATATGTCATGGAAATCTCAAATTGATAGTGTTTGCTTAAGACTTTACCGATTCTCTTATGCCCTATACATGTTAGGTAAGATCGCAAAGAAAACTGCCCTCCTAACGGCATACCACGGGTATGTAGCCTCCACACTAAGGTATGGGCTTATATTTTGGGGTAATGCTGCAAATATATCGTCCGTACTTCTGGCACAAAAAAGATGCATCCGAGCCATGTGTAAATTAAAAACAACAGATACATGTAAGCCGCACTTTAGGGATTTAAATATTTTGACAGTACCGTCGCTGTATATCTATGAGGTTCTGATGTTTGTAAAAAACAATATGCACTTGTTTAGTCCTGTAGAAAGTAAACGTCGCTCAGATAAGTTAAACACAATAGTTACTAAGACTGCTTTTGCTTATAAAAGTGTCTATGCAATGGCACCTAAATTGTACAACAAATTACCTTGTGATATTAGAAATAGTAAGAATAATAATGAATTCAAAAATAAGCTCTTCAAGCTACTAAATGACAAGGTATATTATTCAGTCAAAGAGTATTTGGATGACAAATTCTGATGAATATTTATAATTTATATTTTTTGATACTTTTATGACATTTTCACTACTTTATCGACACAATTTTGATAATTTGACATGCATATACTCGTACCTTTGACATTATTATTAACATTTTTATATTTTTTGATACTTTCATGACATTTTCTATTTTTCATTTTTTATTGACACAATTTTGATAATTTTACATATACTCGTACATTTTATATTATTAATATTATGAAACTGATTTTGTATGCCTATCGGCGGGACATGGTCTGTACATTAATCTATTGAAAAACACCTGTAATCACCTATGACCACAAAATGAATAAATGAATGAATGAATGAACTGATAATCCAGGCAGTAGCATCAGGCCAGACTTATGTCAACATTGCATTGAACTTAAAATTTAGTCCTGTTTAAAATGAGCCCAAACACGACTACGGTGCGGTGCTGTAATTTCAAGGTTTGTACTTTTTCTTTCTTCTTTCGGCTTCAGCATCAGGTCTCTATGCACTTCGGTGTTCCTCACTAACAGTACGTTTATCCACACATCGAGCCCTTTTCAATGAGCCTAAACACGATATATCTGCTGTTAGTTGTCGAGGAGTTAGGTACTCTGCAGCATCAGGTCATGACTTGATGATCATGAGACCAAATGTGGAAATGCTCTATCATCATCAACATCAAAACAATTTACTAAAACAATCCTTGCCTATTCGAGTAACTTCTTACTGTTAAGGAGTTGTACCTTCCATCATCAGCCCAGCTACCTGAGATGGTGACAACCATACGCAAATACACAAGATACTTCATAAAATATGCGAAAAATAATAAGTAAGCCTATAAAATTTGAGGATTGCCCTCGATTTCTCTAAGATCCCATCATCAGATCCTAACTTGGTGACAGTGGGACCACCTCAAAACTATCTACTTTCGAACAAAAAAAATTTTGAAAATCGGTCGACTATTGGCGGAGTATTCGATGAACAAACATACAAAAAAAAAACACAATCATCCGAACATAGTACCTCCTCCTTTTTGTGAAGTCGGTAAAAAGGTAATCAGGTCCACATAATTTAAATTACCGATGGTTTAATTGTCTCAGAGTTATTTAGTTTTCCAACTGCGGGGACGAAATGGTTCCGAACCATTATAAAAACGGCAAAAAAATATTTATTATTTTATTGTTGTTACAGCGGCCACAGAAATACATCATCTTTGAAAATTTCAACTGTCTAACTGTCACAGTTCATAAGATTTCAACTGTCTAACTGTCACAGTTCATAAGATACAGCATGGTGACAGACTGACGGACAGCGGACTCTTAGTAATAGGGTCCCGCTTTAAAGACTGATTGATGTGTTGCAGGTGGTAGGGATCATACGAAGCTGGAGAATTTCAACGACTCGACTGTTTTTACCAAAAACTTGATTTTGTAGAAAATTAAGGACCAGAGCCACTTTACAAAGCAAACTTGGTTATATTTTCTAAACGCAATTTAACGAATTATAACCTATTTATAAATCAAAATCGATTTTATTATTAAAAAAAAAATGTAAATCATCAACTAAATACCAACACATTGTTACAAAGATTCTCAATTGCGAAAGCCCAGAACTGCTAATGCATGTATAAGAAAATTCAATGGTACTGTTTTAAGGCACCTTCAAATTTAATTACTTGTTTAACAGACCACATTTTTTATATTACAGACCAACAGATTGTTGCAATTAAATATAGAATGCCCAGAACTGCTGATAAATATTTACGAAAACTGAAAGATACTATTTAAAGAAACCTTATTTAATTACTTTTTCAGACAACAAAATGTACCTTTTTTTACAGTGACCTCCATGATCTTTAACGGACAACAACAGAAGATGCAGGCGCTTACTATTTCTTTAAAGACTGATTGATGTGTTACAGATGTTTCAACGATTGTTTATGCCAAAAACTTGATTTTGTAAAAATGTGAGACTAAAGTCACTTAACGAAGCAAACTTGACTTTTTGTATATTTTTTTACTATGTATAACCAATTCATTAAAAAAATATATTTTATCATTTAAAACATGTAAATCATTGATGAACCAATTGATTGAATTACCAACAGATTGTTTCAGAGATCCAAAATTGCGAAAGCCCAGAACTGCTAATAAATATAAAACGAAAACTTATGACACCAGTTTAGACACCTTCAAAGTTAATTTAGTTTTTTTTTTTTGACAATGACCTTGATAAACAATAAAAACCTGCCTGTTTACTTAAAAGACTGCTAGATGTGTTATACATATATGGTGAGGAGCAACAAAACTGGAGAGCTTCACTGTTAATGCCAAACTTCAGTTTACAACGATGAGGGACCAGAGTCACTTAACAAAATTTTATAGACGAATTGTATTTTTGATTTTAACGAAACCACAAACAACTGTGCTGGTTATAGCATGATACAGCTGAATTGTAAATGCAGAATAGTTTCAGAGCTAGAAAGAACCCACAAGTGCCGGGCTTTCCGCGGCGCCAAAAAACGCATTCCATAAGGAGGCTGGCTGACTTTTTGTTTTATATTATTTTGTTTTATTTATTGTAGAACTTGTTTTATAACAAAACCAGGAACCACTCCGTTGATTATAATAACACTGTTCTACTACTGGTTATCGATAACCTGAATCATCAGGGCTGTTTACAGAATTGCCTGGAAAGAAGTGATGTATAATCATACTCGTTTCAGTGCTAAAAGATAATTTCGTGCTTCATGTATAAGCCGGTGTTCCCGGCCGCCAAATGGCCGTCGTTAAACCATGTCAGAGGCCCACGAGGCGGTCGTTAGACCTTACTACCCACACGGTAAGAAGAATTGCTACGAAAAGATAGAACGATTATAACGCTGTATCTGTACCGTTTCTCTGTATGTACATAAATTGTAAATTAAATAAATAAACGATACAGGTTATACAATTATCCTCATTCGCACTGAACAAGGTTGTTTCAGTTCTAATATTGACCTGAAAAGAGAGTGCAAATAGAGTTATTATAAACAGGATAAATAAAATCACCGAATGTTTTAAAATCGTTTTATAAAACATAATAAATACAGGCTATAACGTAATGGACAACAAATAAGGTGGGTACGCTATGAAATGGAAATTACAGGACGTCAAGTGTCTTTGGAACCTTATGGTGACTTCACAATCTTATAATTTATGTTTTTTTTTTTTTCAGATAGTCCAGACTTATTTTAGGGGTGAGTTTCTGAATTTGGCATTTGTAAATAAGAATGTACCGCCTATTTTTACGGGTTTTCAGACTTAAGGTCAGGTAGACCGAGCGAAGTAGGTGCACCGTTCATTGCGCGTTAAGTATGGAAACGTGTCTAACGTTTCTGTTGTAATATTTAAATTTCGCGCCTTCAAACTTACAACCTCACCTTTGTGACAGATGTTTTTTTGTCTGTGCTTTTTCTTCTTATTCGGTGAACATACAACCAAAGTGTTTCGTATTGCTAAAATATAATTTCTAAGTAAATCTGGACTATTTCATTTAACAATAACAGGTTAAGGGCCCAGAAAGTCCGATTAGTAAAAATCAGTGAACAAAAGTTAGTAAACTCAGTGTTCAAAAAGTGCCGGCAGAAATTATAACCTCTAACGCAACGTGGTCAATTTTCACAACAGAATTTTGAGATTTCTAAGCAAATACAACCAATATGTCGTCGACAAGCAATTCTTTGGCATTAATTGAGAAGTTAACGGGCCGTGAGAACTATGCGACGTGGAGATTTGCAGTTAAGACATACTTAGAACATGAGGAGTTGTGGGACTGCGTGGAACCCACTGACACCAGTCCAATTGATAAAAAGCGTGATACTAAGGCCAGGTCAAAAATAATTCTACTAGTTGATCCCGTGAATTACATACACATTCAAGAATCAACTACTGCAAAAGAAGTTTGGAATAATTTATCACGTGCCTTTGATGACTCTGGACTGACACGCCGAGTCGGTCTGCTGCGTGACTTATGCAATACGACACTAGCAGGATGTTCAAATATAGAAGAATACGTAAGCAAAATCATGTCTACAGCCCACAAATTGAGAAACATTGGTTTTAAAGTTGATGACGAGTGGCTCGGTACACTTTTGTTGTCTGGCCTGCCTGACAGTTACAAACCAATGATAATGGCCATTGAAAGTTCAGGCATGAAGATTAGTTCTGACTCCATAAAATCAAAAATTCTTCAAGAAGTGAAAGAAACAGGTGAGAACTCCTCAGCCTTTGTTTCAAGTCAGAAATATAATAATAAAAACAAAAGTACTACTAAAGGCCCCCGCTGCTTTACATGCAACAAATATGGTCATAAAAGCCCAGAGTGTAGATCAAAACAGCAAAAGAACAAGACAAATAAACAGAACAGTTCTTCATACGCAGCTGTATTTATAGTGTCTCCTGAATGCTCTGATGACTGGTATATTGATTCTGGTGCTTCAGCACACATGACCAAACATAACAACTTATTCATAGAAGAAACAAAGCCAAATACAAAAATAATCAAAGTTGCAAATAATAAGTCATTACCGGTACAAAGCTCTGGAAAAATAAGCTTGTGTGCATATGATGAAAGTGGCCAACAGAATGAAATACTATTTACCAATGTACTTTATGTGCCTGAACTAGCAACAAACCTGCTGTCAGTCAGTCAAATTATTAAGAGTGGTGGCCAAGTAAAGTTTCAAAAGGATGGCTGTGTTATTCTAAACAAAAGAAATGTCATAGTGGCAACAGCAAGCTTAATAAATAATATGTACCGTTTAAATATGCCTGGAGGCTATGCATGCATATCAGATGTTATTGAGCAAGACACTTACTTATGGCACCAGAGAATGGGTCATCTGAACTTCCAAACATTGGAGAAATTGACCGATAATACTGCAGATTTAAAGCTTTGCAAAATTAAAGACAAAGTGAAGTGTATAACATGTCAAGAAGGAAAACAAACACGTCTTCCATTCAAGAGTCAAGGGTCTCAGAGTAAAGACCTACTTGAGCTGATACACTCGGATGTCTGCGGACCGATGGAAACTCAGTCTTTAGGAAAAGCCAGATATTTTGTGACATTCCTAGATGACTACTCAAAGAAGATATTTGTGTATGTGATGCATAACAAATCAGAAGTCCTCGATAAATTCAAGGAATTTAAGAAGTTAGCAGAGAATCAGTTAAACCGTACCATTAAAATTCTCAGATCTGACAATGGACTTGAATATGTAAACACAAACTTTTCAAACTTTCTCAAAGATCCGCCGGAAGGAAGGAAGGAAGCCGGAATAATACATCAAACTACCACACCTTACACACCAGAACAAAATGGAACAGCGGAACGCATGAACAGGACTTTAATAGAAAGAGCAAAATGCATGATGTTAAATGCCAACTTACCTAAAGTGTATTGGGCTGAAGGAATACTTACGGCTGCCTACATCATAAACCGGTCTCCAACTAAGTCACTAAGATATAAAACACCCGAAGAGATGTGGACTGGACACAAACCCAAAGTGAGTCACATGCGAACATTTGGATGTGAGGCAATGGTACACCTACCCAAGGAAAAGAGAAAGAAACTAGATTCAAAATCACAAAAAATGATTTTTGTAGGATACTGTGAAAACAGTAAAGGGTACAGATTCATATTACCTAATTCAAGAACTGCAATCAAGAGCAGAGATGCAATATTTTTAGAGTCAACTGTAAAGAGAGATTATGTCTCTATTGACTTAACTAAAAATGAATGCAGCATTCAAACTAAAGACAGCGAAGAAGCTTCAAGTGATGACTCATTTGACACTACAACAGAAACTAAATCACTATCAGACAGTGAGTACATCCCAGATGAAAGTATTGATTCTTCACCAACAAGAAATATTACAGTAAGAACTAGAAAGCAATATTTGGATGCACAAAAATCAGAAGAAAGTTCTTACATGTGTTTTGATGATAAATTATTAGACAATGATGTTCCTGATAACTATGAACAAGCAATGAAGTCACATGATGCTTCAAAATGGAGAAACTCAATAAAGGAGGAACTTGATTCTCATAAACAAAATAATACTTGGACATTAGTGGACAAAACTCCAGACATGCGAATAATTGGATGCAAATGGGTGTTTCGCATCAAAGAAGAATCTTCTGGTCCACGCTATAAGTCTCGGCTTTGCGCAAAAGGCTACTCACAAACAAAAGGTATTGACTACGAAGAAACATTTGCACCTACTGTAAGGTATGACTCGATACGGTTACTACTTTCAGAAGCTGCCCAACATAATCTAGAAATTATACAGTTAGACATTAAAACAGCTTTTCTGTATGGTGAGCTTGAAGAAGACTTGTACATGACAGTTCCTGAAGGCTTTACCTGTAATGCTAACCAGGTATGTAAGCTTAACAAATCTTTATATGGTTTGAAACAAGCTCCAAGATGTTGGAACACTAAATTTGATTCTGTTTTAAAGAAGTTTGGGCTTGTCAATAGTAAAGCAGATCAATGTGTATATGTTGGAACTATTAAGGGAGAAAAATGTTACCTTTGTTTGTATGTTGATGACGGACTGATATTTTCAAAAGACAGGTCAACACTAAAAGAGTTAATTCATGAATTAAAGTCAACATTTGAAGTAAAAACTTGTCCACTCAGAAATTTTGTGGGCATGGAAATACAAAAGTGTGAAAATTACATTTCCATATATCAGTCAAAATATATTGAAAACTTACTGAACAAATTTAATTTGAATAATTCTAATCCAAACAGCATTCCAGTTGATCCACACATGAAATTGGAAAAGGGAGAATGTGAAGCTGAAAATAACATTCCATATCGACAAGCTGTTGGATCATTGATGCACCTTGCTATAGTAAGCCGACCTGATATTTCGTTTGCTGTAAGCCTGGTGAGTCGATTTTTGAATTCTTACAATGATACACATTGGAACGCTGTTAAGAAAATTTTCAAATATCTGAAGGAAACCAAAGATTATGGTTTGATATACACAGCATCGTCCGAGTCTAATGTTGTAATAGGCTACTGTGATGCAGACTATGCTAATGACACCTGCACTAGACGTTCAGTTACTGGATATGTTTTTATAAAAAATGGAGGAGCAGTAACTTGGGCCTCTCAGAGACAACAGACAGTCGCCCTTTCAACCACGGAAGCAGAGTTTATGGCAGCATGTGCTGCTACCAAAGAGGCCATGTGGATAAAACAACTACTCTGTGATATTGATTCATTTAACCAGAAGTCAGTGTGTTTAAATTTGGACAATCAGAGTGCAATTAGTGTAATTAAAAACTTAAATTTTCACAAACGATGCAAACATATAGACATTAAGTTTCACTTTATTAAGGAAAAATATTATGATAAAACTATTAGCTTGAACTATGTGTGTACTGATCAGCAATATGCAGATATTTTAACTAAACCTCTGTGTAAGGCAAAGTTTTGTTATCTGAGAGATAAAATTGGAATTCAATCTATCTTAGTCAAAAAGCTTTAGTTACTGAACTTAATGTTATCTTTTCGTTTTCAATATATTTATATAAAAGTAAAAGTGTCTAGAGAAGGCTTTAATTAAGGAGGAGTGTTGTAATATTTAAATTTCGCGCCTTCAAACTTACAACCTCACCTTTGTGACAGATGTTTTTTTGTCTGTGCTTTTTCTTCTTATTCGGTGAACATACAACCAAAGTGTTTCGTATTGCTAAAATATAATTTCTAAGTAAATCTGGATTATTTCATTTAACAATAACAGTTTCCATACTTTACGCGCAACGAACCGCGACGGCGCTGAAGCCGCTGTATTACATAATCATTTATTATTAAAAGAATTGAACTATTTTGCAAAACTTAACCACAAATTATTCTTCTTTATGTAATTAATAATAATAATAATAATATCCTTGGACATTTCACACAACGCCATATAGTCCCAAGCTAAGCAACTTAATGCTTGTGTTATGGTAACGAGATGGCTGATAAACTACTTATATACATTTTTTTTTTTTTTGTAAATACATACATATTATAGATAGAAAACACCCAGACTTGGAACAAATACATGTAGGCCGTACAAATATTTGTTCCGTGCGGGAATCGAACCCGCGACACGCTGCGCAGCAGTCAATCGCTCAACCACTGCGCCAACCGTGTCGTCTATGGATATGGTTTTTGGAAGCAAAACTTTCACAAGCTTCAAGAATAATAAGGAAAACATGAAAAAATAGTCGAATTCAGTCTCCTATTCGGTTTCTTTTTTGATCGAGTGAAGTTTCGCTATTATGTTTTGAACCACAAATTGTCAAAGTACATAAAGTAAACTTCAACAATCACTATTTGTTTGTTTAATATTCATTCAAAGTGATGGAATATTCAGAAAATTGGGAATACCTGGCCTTAAGTAGAGATACAATACTCGAAATCAAATTATTTATTCATTCAGTAATTGCGGGAAAGTCGACGTGGCAAGAATCTTAATGTAAAAACTTATTAAATGTATCTGATTCGCATATTTTGTGAAAAAAATGTACTTATGCGACGCTCTCACCGAACTCAGTGTGGCAATTAATCATGATAGAATTTAAAAGTGCACTGAAATAATGAAATATTTTCAATCTTATAGTTGTGAAAACACCAATAGATCATCGAGTTATCTTATGTTTCTATGGGTAACATTTATTTTTGGCTCAATCCAAAATCGGTCACATTTACTCGAAAAAAAAATGCAAATTACTGTACTTTGAAACTGAAGCCAGGCCCATAATGTTCCTAATACGTTGCTAAATGTTAAAGTTCATTAATATACAATGCCAAGAGAAACTGGATAAATTATAATATGAAAAATTATATTTACTGGAAATATAATTTTCCAGCGCATATTGAATGATTAACGCTGGAAAATGATTGCTTGTTGCTCAAAAAAAAAGCAATCACTCAGTTCAGTGACAAAGCACAACAAAATACATTTACACAATCTATTCCTATTAGCACTAATCCAACTATTTATTATGAGAAAACAAGGTTTTATGAACACATTATAGTCATGTAAGGCGAAGCTAAAATTAATTGCACTGACCACTAGGTACGAATAAAATGACAATGCGTTGTTAAAAATGACTAGTACTTAGAATATTAGAACACCATTATAAGTTTGAAACTATTTGAATCTGAGTTTCTGATGTCATTTGAAATGGTAATCTGCAAGAAATATAACCTTGATTTTGCGGGGAACTCATCGATGGATTTTAAAAACGAACGAAAACATAGTATGGTATGCAAAAATCGGTTTTCAACCTATAATGCAAACTGAAAGCTTTCGCACAGTCCCTAAAGTTCAAATAGTCACAATTATATTATGGATAAAAATGATATCCAAAAAATATTCAAGCGTAGAGATTCGTTAACTAGTAAACACACCCGGTAAAAATAGAACTAAAAAAAATATCGCTAAAAATAAAGCTCAATACACAAGGCATCTCGTTTGTCACCTTTTTTATAATATTACCAATAAAAACTTATTCAAACCTCTTAATAATACAGTGTTATTTCTAATTGCTGTTTTGGTTGTGACATTTTAGTTTAAAATAAGTGAAATAAGAGGACACTATTAGTGTACTATCCCATTAGTAGAGAGGTACCTCCCCAAGTAATATTTGAACCAAAATAAGTGTTTTATATAATAGAGAAACGATGTCACTTTCTTAACACGCTATGAGGGCTAAATAGACAACTTTAAAGATAAGTATTTAATTGTAATAGTCAAGTCAGCCGAAAGCCTCGTGTCCACTGGGTAACATTTGACGAGTGACATGATGCTCATCATGTTGAACTGCAACGATGAACTTTTGTGTAATAACGCTGTCATGTTGCGCGCCAGCTGGCAACGTTGTTGAAAATGCTGAAAGATATGTGTTGCGCGTCAAATATCTAGTGGTAACTATATCAATACTTTCAGTATCTAATGCTTGTGTTATACCTACCAAAAAAATTCTGTACTAAATAAAGAACTTATTTTGGCACAAATTTTGGTCTTCCTCCTTACTACTTGTGACTGAATCTATTTCCATTTCCATAAAAGTTTAAAACATATATTCTATGGTGTTAGAACACATGTTTAAAAAAAAAGATGCAGATGCATTATTATGAATTGAACATTTGTTACTGTGTTTTGTCTATTATTTTATTAAGAAATGAATACACATCTTATTTTTAAGTGACACTGTTTGAAAAATCCTTTTAAAGCTCTAGAAATTTTCTAGAATCATCCAGAACTTCTAATCTATTCTTTGTATAATTTTATTCTTAATAAATATTAACATTTATGTACCACACAACTAGAAATAAATATATATTTTTTAACAATTAATACTGACTTATCAGCCGATTTGTGTAGAATTACTGTGAATATACAACATGTATGTCGTAAAAATGTATAAATTCAATGGTTTACTTGCAAAATGGCAGTGAAGTCAGTGCATGAACTAAGTGACAAAAACTGAAATTTAAGAAATTTAGTTGTCTTCTTATTTGACATACATATTTATATCTCTTAGTAAATCATACTGTGAAAATAGCACTTCATAAGTAGAGTCAGAAATATGTGTGGTAATTGTTTTGTAAAGGCTAGCGCACATTAAGGCGGGCTACGGCGCAACGCGATGCCTTGCATATAATTCCATCACTTTCGTCTGGACCGGTTCAGTAGCTGATACCATACGAGTATGTGTATGAACCATTACAAACAGCAGTCGCAGCGGATACTTTATTTTGTCATGCAATGCACCGCGACCCGATACGCCTTTAACATGGGCTTGCCTATAAATATATTCTTAGGGCGGAGTTCATCAATCTGAAACTGAACGCGATCTGACCACGTTTACACCGATGAACCACGTTTACGAGCCGTCAGTGTCATTATTTTCTATAGAATATTGACACTGACAACTCTTGAACGCAGCTGGTTCAAGAGTTCGCGATCAGTTTCATTGGTGAAATCCGCTCTTAGTGTAACCAACCAAACTGTTAGTGCAACTGTGACAATTACTGCATGATACTCGTAATTTTTTCGTTATAAAATTATCAACCACATCTTTGTGAACGTTTAACCCTAACATTGGCTAAAGTAATAATAATTAAAACTACATTAATAATAATATTATGCGTAATTTACAGATTGCCCTTCCACCAACAGATAATAAAATATCAACCAAACGTTACAGTTAAAACTATGGGTAATTGTTGTGCATAATTACTGTAGAACGGGAATTTTAATTTATTTAAGAAATTAAGTCTGTTGGCTTAATCACTTTCATCCGCTGTCATGCAAAATTCGTAATAGTGGACGACGCTCCTTAAAAAATTAGAATAACATTTTTTTTAATGTAAAAAAAACTCGATTACATGGTTTCTATTCTTCACAGAATAGACCCTCAGATTCAGATGAGTAAACCAACATCCTTTTATTATAAGCAAAAAATGTCAATAGGCAAGGTTGCAGCGAACAGCAATACAATCGTTTTATCCAGCCTTGACTAAAATTGGTCTTGTACAAAAAAAAAAAAATAATGATCAGCTTCGGCGAGTCAAAAAATCTTTTCTTTAGCAAGCGTTAATGGTTTTAGCAATGAGAAAGAATTTTTTTTTTTGCAATTCATGTTATAGCAATCGGCTGTTTCACACTTCTTACGTCTATTATGGTTAGATAAACTTGTTTTATTTTTGACCAAACCAAGATAATTTTCTAAGATAAAATAAAAATTTCAGCCCAGGAAACACTTTGACATTTTTCAGGTCTCCTGGTACTTGTGAATATTTAGTGCTCATAATTCTAGCCCGGAATGTTTTTTGAGTGTTTTTTGTCTTTCACAATTCTATCACATTCATTGGTATGTAGGTATGCTAATTTTACAACATTATTATTAATCAGAAAATCCACCAGTTTTCCAAATATTACAGAAAATTAAATATTATATTTGCAGTGGCAACATCTATACAGGCTGCGGTAAAAAATAGTGCAAAAGTATAAAAGTAACCTTTAAAGGCCTTTAAATCCATTTTCAAATAACCATGATTTAACTTTCATACATAAATATCATGTCATACCTTAATTCTTTAACAAGCCCACATTACAGACCAAGCTTTGCTTTAGCATACCACGAATATGAACCTTACGCCTATTATTAATAGTTGTATTTGCCTTATCCCGAGACCTATGAATGCTCTTACATAGAGTTTACTGAAAACCAATTGAATGTCGCCCTAATGTCAGTTGATATAAAGAGATAGTATACTTCGTAATATGTTGTGAATAACTTTTAGAATACTGAAAGTTGTATGATATTAAATTTTAAAAAAATCAGGCTTATTAAAAATGTGTTTAGCTGCACCGTTTTAGGACATCAATTTCTTTGGTAATTTTAGCTGCACATCATGTTTCTACGCTACCTATATTTTAGTTATTAACATAATTTTCAAAAGGATAAATCTTTGAGGTATTTTCGAAACTACACCCCGTTTGTTGACGGCCTAAAGGAATATTGCATTAGCAGTAGTGATTGGCTGCCCTAGCTGTTCGCTTTTTCAATGTGGCAATTCAATAATTGTAATTTAAACCTTATGACAACGCACATTATGCCCCACACTAGAAATTTCTCCTGTATCGTGAATGCGTACTTTCACTTATAATTTGCAAAACCGAACCATTCTTACTAATTTTCTTTTTCTAATTCTTATTTAGGAGTTTGTTCAGACCTACGCAGTGTTTTGCTACCCAGAACGGTAGCTAACGGTAGAGTAGCTTTGCGGTGTTCCTACTGTTCATCGTTAAGCGAATATCGTGTCCACTTTGGGTAACGGGACTAATTTCGCTCTCTTATCTGATTACTATATTTGCGGAGTGCGGGTGCGGGGAGCAATGCATTTGCTGCCCACAAGCAATGTCAGATTTTTATTACAGAAGATTTTCGTATACTATCTCTTTAAACAAGTATATAACAACGGTGTTGGATTTCGAGTTTTCGCTCTGTACGTACCTGCTCGCGCTATCAGTCAGCGATGACGTCACATTCCCTCGAGTCGACGTTCACTTCGGTCGTTTCCTCCGATCTCTCCTCTATAACGGACTCGGTCCGCTCTATACCCAGAGCGGCCGTTTCGTTCGATTTCTCACTGCTAAATTTATAATCAATGTAAGTGGATGTAGCAATGTTAATGGATTTGGACAGGGGCCATCAATTCAGCTTTGCTTAGCTTTTTCCCAATCATATTTAGTACAAGATTACAATCTACTGCACAAAAGCGCGTGATAAGTTCATTGTCCTCATTATTTTGTTCACAGATACTTTCTTTTTCTTCCACGGAAGAAGCCGCGGCCTTTTGCGTCCCAGGGCCGCGGAAACTCTTTCGAACAGTTCACACAACCACAGTTACAACTACATGTGTTACTTACTTGTGTTCCCTACGCGGGTGCGGCGCGAGGGGCGCGGGGGCGGTATCGCGCGCGCCGCTCAGCGGCAGCGACTGCGGCCGCTTCAGCCACGTGCAGCGGTCCTCCTGACACATACACACTTGTTACGTCTTTGACCCAGTCTCTAACACCGTGCGCGAAGTAGACTGTGCCATCTCATCATAGCGTTGCAAATTCAAATTTTTAAGTAAAATATGGATACTTCACATGTATATGCCTACAGTTCCCGCACATTCCCTGTTATCATGACGAATCCACCAGTGACATTGACAAGCAAAGCAAAAACTACACAGCACGCACCTGCTTCAAAGTATGACGGCAGCGTGCAAGCACAGAAACGGAACCGAGCGCAGTGCACTCTCTGAGATAATTATAAAAAAAAAATATCCAACGTTGTGAAGCAATTCTCTCCCGCCATAAAGCTTCTCGTATCAAAATAATTTTTGAAAATTTTGCTTGCTTACCTTTTTTTTTGGGATGGGATAATCAAATGACTTCTCTCGCTCTGGGCGGAGCGGAAAAGAGTGTCAGACTCTTACTGACTAAAACCCATCCATGTTCCTTCTTTGCCCTTTGTGTTCCGGAGCCGCGGTATCTCTTTCGAATAGTCCCGCAACTCCGGCAGGCGTCGGCCCTTTCGGGCCCCTCTTTATGCTGACAATCTTTGAGGCGCGCGTGGAACACGAACGCGCCGACGACACGGCCTGTTGTCTTGAGACGGACGGCGTGCCCTGTACGGGGTTGGGACAGTCGCTGTCTCCATGCCGCCATGAGATCGCGCCGGAAGTCTGTTCACTGAGCGAAAATTTGCCGCGGCAGCGGGGTTTCCCCCCGGCGCGGCGCGGCGTAGCGCCTCCGCGCGCCATTCATGCAGGCGCGCGAGGACTATCGCCTCCAGATCCCATGACGGCAATCCGGCAAGGAGATAGTTTGGTTACCTGAGGTGTGATGATAGCCGTAATATCCGTCTGGGTTCCCACCGGCTCCGCGTGACTTTTGGTGGATACTGCCTTCAGAACTTCTTGCATACAGCCTTGTAGTTCCGCTACCTATGACAAAGGAAATGTTGACGCCAGAAACCGAAAAGCTGTGGCCGGTGCGGTTTGGAGCAATAGGGTTCCAACCGGGTGGTGCGGAACAACAGCACAATGCTGCTTAGCGGCGCCGCTGATTTGTGTATACATTAATTCCAAATAAGTCATTTTAAATATTATTTTTAAGTGACTACTTGTAATGAAAAGGTTTAACTTTGCCACAAATGAAATTGAATTTAAATTCAGTGGTTTGTGAGTTTTTTCAATACACTTAGATACCTGTGCTTGTAGGCTGAAACACGTCTCCGACAGCTGCCGCAACGCGTCTGTGCTGTCATCCGACTCCGATAACCTTTGCTTCTGATTATCTAAAATGAAAGGAAAAACCACTTTTCTCTATTAAATTAAGCAAATTCGAGTTCGATTTCCGTCATGTAGTGTTAAGTTTGATCCACACATATCTGGCCATGCCCGTCCGGAGCTTTAGACCTTAAGGTGACTTCACAATCTTATAATTTATGTTTGTTTTTCAGATAATCCAGACTTATTTTAGGGGTGAGTTTCTGAATTTGGCATTTGTAAATAAAAATGTACCGACTATTTTTACGGGTTTTTAGACTTAAGTAGAGATACAATACTCGAAATCAAATTATTTATTAATTCAGTAATTGTGGGTAAGTCGACGTGGCAAGAATCTTAATGTGAAAACTATTTAATGTAGACGACACGGTTGGCGCAGTGGTTGAGCGATTGACTGCTGCGCAGCATGTCGCGGGTTCGATTCCCGCACGGAACAAATATTTGTACGACCTACATGTATTTGTTCCGAGTCTGGGTGTTTTTCTATCTATAATATGTATGTATTTACAAAAAAAAAAAAAATGTATATAAGTAGTTTATCAGCCATCTCGTTACCATAACACAAGCATTAGGTTGCTTAGCTGGGACAGCTAGGACATTTCACACAACGCCACATAGTCCCAACTATGTGGCGTTGTGTGAAATGTCCAAGGATATTATTATTATTATTCTCTTTATTTATTTTTCTTAACCTACTTATATATATTTTTAAACATTTCTTAAAAAAACAAGTAAAAAAAAAACATTTAAAAATATAAAAAGTAGTAGTCCGCCGGTGTCGGGAGCAGGGTCCAAGCTACCGGTGGTTAGGGCTCCAGAGAAAGGAACCTCCTCACAATACGAGCCGTATCGAGGAGTACTGCTTTCTGTATCAGGCCCTTTACCCAACTACCTAACGCCAGCTTCGACAGGTGGTCGTCGAAGCTTTTGGCCAACAGGCCATTGGCCGTAACGACAATCGGCACAATGACTGCCGAGTCCACATTCCACATGTCGACAACCTCGTGTGCTAAGTCGAGATACTTAATCTGTTTCTCTTTCTCAGCTTTCACGAGATTCTCGTCATGTGGGATGGTAACATCGATAATCATTGTGCGGCGCGCTAATCGGTCTATCACCACCATGTCAGGCTTATTGGCAACAATAGTCCTGTCAGTGATGATAGACCGATCCCAGTACAACGTGACATGGTCATTTTCAAGAACTGGATCGGGCACATACTTGTAATACGGTACCTCAGAGTCCACAAGTTTGTACTTCAAAGCAAGTTGCTGATGGATAATCCTGGCCACTTGGTTATGTCGGTGCAAGTACTCGCCGTTAGCCAGACGAGAACAACCAGAGATAATATGTCTGATGGACTCACCCGGACGGTGGCATGCCCGACACACGTCCACCGTCCCATCCTTCATAATATGTCTCCGGTAGTTATTCGTCAAGATAACTTCGTCCATAATCGCACAGACAAAACCTTCAGTTTCTCCGAAGAGATCACTGAAGCGTAGCCAAGCCACAGACGCTGAAAAATCTACATCGGACCCATGAAGAGCCCGGTAGAAGCGCCCGTGAAGCTCCTTGCCTTTCCACACCTCCTTGCGGTCATCTGTGGTAAGTATCACAGGTTTGCGCCAGTTCTCTTTAGCCATGGACAACGGGGTGAGTCCTTTGTCCACTGAGACCACATCTCGGTGCATACCCACATCAGCTTTGAGAAAATATTCTCTGAGACTGCACATCTCGCGGTTGTGGAGAGTTTCGGCGTTTAAAAAGCCTCGACCTCCACACTTCCGCGGGATGTACAGTCTCATCACCGACGATCGTGGGTGATGCATCCGGTTTGCGGTCAGCAGTGTACGGACCCTCCTATCCAGGGCGTCGAGTTCGGTTTGAGTCCATTTGAGTATGCCGAAAGAGTACATTAATACCGGCATGACCCAACCGTTGAAGGCGCGCACCTTATTTCCGCCCGACAAAAGGCTATTCAAAACCTTCTTCAGGCGGCCAAAGAAGCGTTCCTTCAACAATTGCTTCATGTCAGCAACATCAATGCCCAACGCTTCCGACATACCTAAATACTTATAGGTTTCGGTTGAGCTGAGGGATCTAACCTGTATGGAATCCGAGAGTTGAATTCCCTCAGATTCCATAATCTCCCCTTTTTTAACATGCATGACTGCACATTTGTCCACACCAAATTCCATCCTGATGGCACTACTGAAGGTTTCAGTGACCTTCAGTAGCTCCATCAGTCGCGAATTGTTGGGGGCAAAGAGTTTCAAATCATCCATGTAAAGAAGGTGAGATATGGTCTGACCACCTCTTCTCAACCGATAGCCTAGACCTGAATCCTCCAGCAATGTGCTTAGAGGATTCAGAGCTAAGCAAAACCAAAGCGGACTCAAACTGTCGCCCTGAAATATTCCCCGTTTAATCCATACAGGCTCATCATTCCCTTGAATCGGTCGACATCCTGGATAGCGAAGGACTGTTTTCCATTGCCTCATACATGACTCAAGGAAGGTGCGTAGAGTTGGATCTATTTTATACAACTCCAACACCTTCGTGAGCCATGTATGTGGCACAGAATCATAGGCCTTCTTGTAATCTATCCAACATGTCGACAGATCCTTGCAGGATCGACGAACCTGTTGGCTTATGGCCATGTCTATGAGGAGTAGCTCCTTAGTGCCGCGGGACCCCTTCCTACATCCATTCTGAGAGGCAGACATAATTGAGTTAATCTCAATGTGATCATTAATTTTCACTCTCAGGATGGATGTAAGAAGCTTATAGACCGTCGACAAACAAGTAATCGGTCTATAATTCTTGGGTTCCTCGGGACTACCTGTCTTATGGAGCAGGTGGGTAACACCAGTTGTTAGAAACTGTGGTAGCGACCCAGACTCTAAGCATGACTGGAATTGAGATGCCAGGAGCGCGTGTGAGCTGCTATACCACTTTAGCCAGAAGTTGTGCAGTCCGTCCGGTCCCGGAGATTTCCAATTCGGTAACGGACGAACTGCATTGGCTATATCTAATTTAGATATTATGATTTTTTCCATTTGTGGTATAGCTTCACACACACTCTCGACATCGCGCATCCAGTCACCCTCGGCGTGACAGACGGGCACCAACCAAATGCTGCGCCAGAAAGTACTCGTGGTGACATCATCCGGGCGGCACACGTCTGACACACGTTGTTCAGGTCGCTCCCAAGCTCTGTATATCCACCTCTCATCGCTCTGGAACATGCGATTCTGCGAGTATCGATCAACCCGCCGCTTATACCGCCGAATACGGTTTGCCCATGCACAAACTTTTTGCTTCAGGAAGTCGATGCGCTCTGTGACACGTGACGTGTAATCTCGAGGGCTGATACCAGTCCCCGAAAACGCCCGTCTCACAAAGCGCATCACGCGTGGCCGTGTGTTGCCCTCCCTGAAGCAGTATAGTTTGCCGATGAGTGCTCTTGCCTCATCAATACGCCGCTCGATTCTGCATTGCCAAGCTGGTGCAGCAGGTTTTTGTCGTATAGCTTCGTCACAAGTTGGGAACTTGACGTTGGCTATACGACATGCTGCAACAGCCCCGCAAAACAGAATTGAGTGCGTATCAACGAGGCTCTCGCTGCTTGCAAAGATGTTCTGCAGCAGCGAGTCCAAGGCACACACCAGCGCCCTATTCTTTTTGTGCATGGGTAACCGTGGTAATCGGGGCCTAAGTTCGGTTGGAGTCGATCTATACTCACGAAGCGCATCCTCCAGTGCGCTCCTCAGTCTATCGTTGCACTGGCTACTTACCGTGACAACCCTATCATCTACCCCATCACTGATGTTATTGGGCCGCGGTGTGATTGCTCCACTAGCTGGCGCCTGAACCGCGGTCTGTGTTGAGGTCGAGATAATAAGGTTGTTCAGTACCTCTGAGCGCAGCCTATCAAGTACGGCATTGTCCAACCTGTGATTACGTTGGATGACCCGCACTTGATCCGACAACCGTTGGGCCGAGACGTTCACAGTAGGTTCCAGGTCCTGAAACAGAGACAGCATCCTGACACGGTACGCAGTAAGGTTAGTTCCCCCCTCTGTAGACCCGTAGTATGCGCGCATGACGTTTTCATTCATGGACTGCGTCCATCTCATGCGCTGCACACAACCACCGGTAGCGGGGGCCCGGCTCGGGGCCGGTTGGCCCCTAGGTCCCAAGCCCCTCGGTGGCCGGCCTCTCCCCTGCCGACGCACAGGTGTTGGCGACGTCGGCGGGGAGAAATACTCGTCGCTGGAGCTCGACGCGACTGCGGCCGCCGGTGACTCTGGTAATCCGCTGTCCGGCGGCGGCGAGGCGGAGCTCAGCGACGGGTCCGGGGATGGTGGGCGTGCGCGTCTCATAGCTGCTGCTCTCGTTAACATTGTTTCATAATTTAATTCGTCATAATTATTTTATTTTCATTAGCATTGGTCATTGGTGACATATGTCATTTTCTGTCCGAGACATATTATTATTATTTCTTTTATTCATTTTTAAAATACTTATTGATTACATTTTTAAATATATCTTTAAAAAACATTAAAAAATACATTAAAAAATACAAAAAATAGTAGTCCGCCGGTGTCGGGAGCAGGGTCCAAGCTACCGGTGGTTAGGGCTCCAGAGAAAGGAACCTCCTAACAATACGCGCCGTGTCCAGGAGTACTGCTTTCTGGATCAAGCCCTTGATCCAGCTGCCCAACGAGAGCCTCTTGAGGTGTTGGTCGAGGCTCTTGGCAATAATGCCATTGGCCGTCACGACTATCGGCACAATGACTGCTGTGTTCACATCCCACATGTCGACAACCTCGCGAGCCAAGTCAAGATACTTACTTTGTTTCTCTTTCTCAGACTTCACGAGGTTCTCGTCATGAGGGACTGCTATATCAACAATCATTGCGCGACGCTCTAGTCGGTCTATCACCACTATGTCAGGCTTATTGGCAACAATAGTCCTGTCAGTGATGATAGACCGATCCCAGTACAACGTGCAATTGCCATTTTCGAGAACTGGGTCGGGCACATACCTATAGTACGGTACTTCCGATTCCACAAGATTGTATCTCAGAGCAAGTTGCTGGTGGATGATCCTGGCTACAAGGTTGTGCCTGTGCAAATAGTCTCCGTTAGCCAGACTAGAACAACCGGAAATAATGTGGCGGATGGATTCCCCGGGTCGGTGACATGCCCGACATATGTCAACCGTATCGTCCTTCACAATGTATTTCCGGTAGTTGTTCGTCATCATAACTTCGTCCATGATCGCACAGACAAAACCTTCGGTTTCCCCAAAGAGGTCACCAAAACGCAGCCAGGCTACGGACGCTAAAAAGTCTACATCGGGCCCATGTAGGACCCGATAAAAGCGTCCGTGAAGCTCCTTGCTCTGCCATACCTCCCTGCGGTCGTTAGTATCTAATACCACAGGTTTGCGCCAGTTCTCGTTAGCCAAGGAGAGCGCGGTAAGGCCTTTGTCCACCGCTACCACATCCCGATGCATACCCACGTCGGCCTCTAGGAAGTATTCCCTAAGGCTGCATACCTCGCGGTTGTGCAGGGTCTTAGCATTTAAGAAGCCACGACCCCCGCACTTCCGCGGGATATACAGCCTCATCACCGATGACCGTGGGTGATGCATCCGATTTGCGGTAAGCAGTGAGCGTACCCTTCTATCCAGGGCGTCAAGTTCTGTCTGAGTCCATTTGAGTATGCCGAAAGAGTACATCAAAACCGGAATGACCCAACCGTTGAAGGCACACACCTTGTTTCCGCCTGATAAAAGACTGTTAAGTACTTTATTCAGGCGGCCAAAGAAGCGCTCCCTCAACGATTGTTTCATATCAGCAGCATTGATGCCTAACGCTTCCGACATACCCAAATACTTGTAAGTTTCGGTTGAGGAGAGGGACCTTAGGTGTATGGAATCCGAGAGTTGTGTTCCCACGGATTCTATAATCTCCCCTCGCTTTACATGCATGACCGCACATTTATCCACACCAAATTCCATCCTGATGGCGCTACTGAAGTTTTCTGTCACCTTCAGTAGCTTCATCAGTTGCAAGTTGTTAGGAGCAAATAGTTTCAAGTCATCCATGTAAAGGAGGTGCGATATGACCTGACCACCTCTTCTCAACCGGAAGCCTTGCCCCGAACCCTCCAGCAATGTACTGAGAGGGTTGAGGGCCAGACAAAACCACAGTGGACTCAGACTGTCGCCCTGAAATATGCCACGCTCGATCCTTATCGGGTCGCTGTTCACCTGGGTCTGTCGACACCCTGGATAGTGAAGGACCGTCCTCCACTGCCCCATACACGACATCAGGAAGGTGCGTAGAACTGCATTAACTTTATACAGCTCCAGCACCCTCATGAGCCATGTCGATCCTTATCGGGTCGCTGTTCACCTGGGTCTGTCGACACCCTGGATAGTGAAGGACCGTCCTCCACTGCCCCATACACGACATCAGGAAGGTGCGTAGAACTGCATTAACTTTATACAGCTCCAGCACCCTCATGAGCCATGTATGTGGCACTGAGTCATAGGCCTTCTTATTATTTTATTATTATTATTATGTATCTGTACAGTCTTAAACTGTACATGTTTTGCTGACGCGGTGGCTCGCACCCGACGTGCGTCACTTTATTACTTGGATTAATTTTTCGCATATTTTGTGAAAAGAATGTACTTATGCGACGGTCTCACAGAATTCAGTGTGGCAATTAATCATAATAGAATTTAAAAGAGCACTGAAATAATAAATTATATTCAATCTAATAGTTGTGAAGACACCAATAGATTATCGAGTTATCTTATGTTTCTATGGGTAACATTTATTTTAGGCTCAATCCAAAATCGGTCACATTTACTCGTAAAAAATGCAAATTACTGTACTTTGAAACTGCAGCCAGGCCAATAATGTTCTTAATACGTTGCTAATGAATGTTAAAGTTCATTACTTGTACTATTACAATACTTGTATTGTTAAAGTTCATGTCTGGTTTGAAATTGGTCTAGCCCAAAAATTTAAATAATGACCAGGCTTCGGCGAGTCAAAAAATATTTTCATTAGCAAGCATTATAGTTTTAGCAATGAGGATGTTTCTTTTTTTTTTGCAATTCATGTTATAGCAATCGGCTGTTTCACATTTCTTACGTTTATTATGGTTAGGTTAGGTTATTGGGGATTTCTCAGTAGTAATCCGAAGTCTGGATTTATTTCCCGGTTGTTTGCAATAGTCTCGTCCTCTATTACATGTTACTAACAACTGGTGAAATGTTGATATACTTTATGGTAGGTGCCAGATAAATTTCCATTTCCTTAATTTCTATGTATACCTAGGTATTCCAACAATAAATTGTGAATCTTTTTAATAAGGTACATGAAAAAGTAAAGGATCACTATAGAGGTTGATTAAGGACAGCTGTATGTCATTTCTGCATTCGGAAATTAAATATGTCAATAAATGTAGGTGGAGCATGACCATTCTTGCAAATTTATCTGGTGTCGACCATTGATGCAAATTACTAGAAAAAGTAAAGGATCACGATAGATGTTGATTCAGGACAGCTTTATGTCATTTCTGTACTCGGAATTAAATATGTCAATAAATGTAGGCCGAGCATGACCGTTATTGCAAATTTATCTGTTGCCGACCATAGGTGCACAATTTCGTAACTTCAAACTTACTGTGAAATCAAGTCAAACTCACCAGCAGCCTGTAAAGTAGACACCTTCTTCCACAACGCGTTGATAGCCTGCATCTGTAGTTGCTGTATCTTCCGTTCTGACTCCAAAGCTGCCTTTGTCGCCTCCATGTCGCACGTCAACCTCCTACAAATTGGAAATATACAAACTTAAGTTTCTGAACATGCATGCAACAGTAAAGAAGCTACACTGCTGCTTGCTGCCACGAGGTATAGTAACATGAAACTTCAGAGAGGGTCTAAGGTGGCTCGTAAACTAGTTTCTTGAGAAGCACCTCTTAACTTATATATACCGCGTGTATCTGACATCGACGCACAAACGATTTCCATGGGTCCAGGGCATGATTCTGGACACCCCAGTGTTGGAATTTTTCGTCGGTTCTTTTCTCATTTTTTTCAAGAGTACCACACATAGGTATCAGCTCAGCTGAGCTGATATCTATTTGTGGTTTTATTCAGATTGCTCTTTTTAGTAAAAGTAGACAATTAATTTTTTTTTATTAAAAATCTCATTGGGTTAGGTCAGAATAACGATTATGAGCAGTCTAAAGTAAAAAAACCCTTGAAAAAAAAAGAAAAAATGAGAAAAAAGCCGACGAAAAATTCTAAGTCTAGGGTGTCCAGAATCATGCCCTGGACCCATGGAAATCGTTTGTGCGTCGATGTCAGATATACTAACTAGCTGTCCCCCGCGGCTTCGCTCCCATTTAACCCGCATAATTCCCGTTCCCGTGGGACTTTCCCGTTCCCGTGGGATTTCCGGAATAAAAACTATCCTATGTCCGTCTCCTGGTTCTAAGCTACCTCTCCATCAATTTTTAGCTAATTCGATTCAGGCGTTCTTGAGTTATAAATAGTGTAACAAACACGACTTTCTTTTATATACATAGAAAAAGAAAATAATTGTTTACCAATAGAAAGCTACGTTATTTGTAAGTGTCATTGGCTATATATTAACCAGAAAAATACCACTCAACGAAGTGGACACTATTCAGCTAGTTACTTATATAGGGGATACTTTCAGTGTGCTAATAGTTAAAGAAGTGTGCTCCACCATGGACCACATCGCTTAGAATCAGGTGAGACAGTAGTCAATAGCGAGCATACTTATAAAAAAAAATTGCATAGAACTTACTGTATATGTTGTCTGGCCCTAGCCGCTTGAATAGCGTGCAGTATCCGTAGAGTATCCTTATTGAGGTTCCTACTCCTATACCCCCTCCACATCTTCTGTATTGTTACAGCAGCCATAGACTCCACACTCATCTTCTTCTGCCTTCTCTGATTCGACGCTAACTTCATGATATCAGCTCCGAGATTCTCAGGATCATTTGTGATACCATTCAGTTTTTTCTCGTCATTTTTTACTTCTTTTGATAAGCTACCTTTCCGTTGTTCCATTCTCGTTTTCAGTTTAGGTGATGAAGTAGCGCTCTTTGTTAGTTTCGGGGACCCTTTCATATTTTTAGCTAGTCTTGGCTTGTCTTCGTGTATGCTACTGTTACTGGACTGCGACGAGGTGTTTGAAACGCTGTGTATCGAGTTGTTCGTTGGCTTTGGTATAGATCTTTGGATGTCGTATATCGGGTCTTGGTAGTCAGGGCTCATTAAAGATTCGGGCACAGGGACCATTTTTGATGCTGCTTCTAGTGAATGGTTTACTGGTTTCGGTTGCGGTATCTCTGTGTGTGGTCTCTCTGTGAAAGTGGAAGAGTTGTTAGGCATTGAGGGTTAAGGATGTTCTTAATTTGAAATTATTTAACAAGCCAAAGCATAAGTAAAGTAGCAGCCGTTTATGTGTGTTTCTGTTCATAATTGTAACGCCCGCCTAAGAACGCGAAAAAAAATCTGTTTACGTCGTTTATGTGTGTCTAAACAAATGATTATTTTCGCGATTGCAGGGTTGGCTTTCATAAATTAAAAAAAAATGATCAGAATTATGACTCCTCCGCAAGTTTTGCGTTTATTCTGTTACACATTGTAGAAAAAGCCTCAACTACTTTCTACATACTGCTGGAACACACCGTCAGCAAACGAATTTTTGTAATACGCCAGGAGCCTGCCCTCAGCCATTTGAGACATATTATGCGTTCATTCAGCATAGTAAGGAAAGGCTCATAAGATACTAGAGGCTCATATGGGCCGATTCAAAGGAAAATGGGATCAAGGTAGAACTCTGGCAAGATGGACCGACCCAATAATGAAGGCTGTTGGAGCCAACATGAACAAAACGGACCACTTTGCAAAAGACCGTGGCTTGGAGACGCGTCGTGATCCTCAGCAGTGAGAAACAAAGACGAAGAAGAACTACTTTTTTTACTCACGTACCTTGTACTTTCTCCCTCTCCTTTTCTCTAGCGCTGTCTCGTTTCTCCGTAGCATACATAAGGCCGGGCGAGTCGAAGCTCTGGCTCATGGCCGTTGGTATGCCGGGCAGGTCGCCGCAGAGCGATGACGTCATCTGGTGCGAGGGGGACGAGGACTTGGTGAGCGCCGCGTGGTAGCTCGACGTCAGGCGGTCGGGCGAGCGGCCCATGTGGCGTGGCGTTGATATACGTGCTGAAAGATTATATTGCTTAAGTAATCGGCAGATATACAATAAACTTTACGTTGGTTACTATTCACACCTATTTTTTTAACGCTCTGGGCTGTGGGAGGGAGTGTCAGAGTCTTACTGTCTAAAACCCACCCGTGTTCCTTCAATTGTGTAAATCTTTCGAACAATCCAGCAATCCTGGCAGGCGCTGGGCCTAGCGGGCCCCAAAAATGACTATTCAAGCCTAGTGCTCGTTTAAAGCCACTTCTATACTTCGAGCGTACGTATTTTTGTATGGTGTTCAATAAAGAGTATTTCTAACACGGCCCAACACACAATCAGTTGCTTCCGTAACGTTAACGTGACTGGTGCGTACGTGTATGGTCCCTTTATTAATGCCATCATGATTCTACTTCGAGAAAGAAATGAGAGCTATACATTACTGTTAACACTACCTTTTTTTTACAACGGAATCATGATGACTTTATTACTTCCCTTTTAAGAGTTCCATAACAAAATGGTAAAAAGGAACCCTTGACTAAGTCTGTCCGTCTGTCACAGCTAAATATCTTAAGAACTAATGCTATCAACTTTAAATTTCGAATAGTTTTAGATGACGTTTGTTTGACCAAACAAAAAAAAAAGTTTACAGTTTCTTATTTGCATAATGGTTTTATAAACTAAAAAAGAAATAAAAACTTATATTTTTTGCAACAGCGACTGAAAGCGATTATTAAAAATTCAAAATGAGGCTACTCCATGTGGGATATCATATTTTCAAATGATATCCGCCGAACGCTTTTTCCAAATTCACAAGTATTTTTTTTTATAGACCGCATGGTCTTTTACTTTTAATGAGAAATTTAAAAAAAAAATTACCCTTTGACCACAAAAGAGACACCTCCCCTTGACTCCGAAGTTTGCATTTATAAAAATTATTGTGATTGAAGTTTATGCAAAGATTACAGGAAAAATAAAACAATGTCTCTAATTAGCATACTTTTACAGAAATCATCAAAAAATTTACATTGCGTCCGCTAGCGGTCAAGAGACGGCGCTGATCTAAAACTGCAATATACACTACAGTCAATAGGCTAGATTCCATCATCCACAAAACTATTTAGTTCATCAGTTAGAGTATTGAAAAATAATGGACACGTATTTTTTGTTTTTGTAAATCAATGAATATTGACATAGATAAAACGCATCAAAACTCGGGAGTGGGAGCTCGTGACGTCACGACACACTAAAAATTATGCGAAGGTGTGACGTATTGAGAATTTTAAAAGCGTCATAACTTCGTCAATTTTAGTCTCCGTAATAAAAGAAATAACACAGGTCAAATATTTTTTGATAATCTAACTGACGGACTAATTAGATTTTTTCAGAAGACAAGCCCATTCTACGACGAATATAGGCCTCGCCAATAAATATTTAAAACATTTCACGTTTTAGATGATTACATGAAACCTTCGGTACGCGAGTCCAACTCGCTCTAGGCCGGTTCTTTTTATTACTCCTCCCGCTCTGGGCGGAGCAGAAGTGAGGGTGTCACTCTTGCCGACCAAAACCTATCCGTGTTACTCCTTATGCCCTTAGCGTTCTAGAACCGACGTGACTCTTTTGAAAAAAAACCGTAACATGAATACAACCCGGAAAATAAAATAATGAGGTTCAATTCCGCAACAAAAAAAAAACAAAACTTCAGCGTCGATTTTGACATTTGCAAAAGACTAAGATACGACTATTCGAGAGTAGAAAGTCCAATGTTATACCTACATGACTGTTGGTTTACGTTCCGCGTATGCTTTGAATGTTTTATAAGAATGAAGGAATGTTACTCAAAACTTTCATCTACATTAGCCTAATTACACAAATTCCAACTTATAATGAACTGGTCAAACATTCCTTTACGAAACTTGTCTGCATAACACACGTTCAGTGTATTGATTTAAGAAATAGAACAGTTATATCGAGATCTACCACAGACTTAGGGCGGGTTGTTTAAAACGGTTGGCTAACGTAACATGCACATACAAAAAAAAAGCGGCCAAGTGCGAGTCGGACTCGCGCACCGAGGGGTTCCGTACAAACCTGTAGGTAAATATAAGCAAAAGTTGCGGTCTACGATTTATGACGAATTAAAAAAACTACTTACTAGATCTCGTTCAAACCAATTTTCGGTGGAAGTATACATGGTAATGTACATCATATATTTTTTTAGTTTTATCATTCTCTTATTTAAGAAGTTAAGGGACACACACACACATATTTTACCACTTTGGAAGTGTCTCTCGCGCAAACTATTCAGTTCAGAAAAAAATAATATTAGGAACCTCAATATCATTTTTGAAGACCTATCCATAGATACCTCACACGTATGGGATTGATGAAAAAGAAATTTTGAGTTGAGTTTCAGTTCTAAGCTTTGGAAGTGTCTCTCGCGCAAACTATTCAGTTCAGAAAAAAATGATATTAGGAACCTCAATATCATTTTTGGAGACTTATCCATAGATACCTCACACGTATGGGATTGATGAAAAAGAAATTTTGAATTTCAGTTCTAAGTATGGGGACCCCCAAAAATTTTTTTTTTCTGAAAATCTAAATGCGGTTCACAGAATACATCTACTTAACAAGTTTCAACAGCATAGTTCTTATAGTTTCGGAAAAAAGTGGCTGTGACATACGGACGGACAGACACACAGACAGACAGACATGACGAATCTATAAGGGTTCCGTTTTTTGCCATTTGGCTACGGAACCCTAATAACGATTACAATAATACGTAATCACGTTTAACATTATATTAGCAAGATGTTTCATTATTCTACTGCATGATTTATTTTTATTGTACCTTATTATAACATGAGCGTCTAAATGCAGCTGAGTATCAGCATTTAACATGGAACAACTTTCTAACTGACTCCACAACCCCTACCACACCAGTAACTGGTTACCACGCTTTCTTGGTAAGACTAGTGTCAGATTTACCTTTTTAACAGTTTCGAAGTACTTACATTGCATTCTCGGCGACTGCAACTTTGGCTTCAACGGACTGTGGTTTTGATCTTTCAATTGCTGCTGGTGGTGTTGTGCCTACGATACATAAAAAAATTGAGTGACAGTACACGGCCTAGCTTAGTTATGGGTTCATTTAGTTCTTATAGTAAAGTTTTGCGAGTACTTTTACTGTGCATACAGCTAAGGTGTTGAATTCCCTGCCGGAGTCTTTGTTTATGTCAGTGTCATGCTTGGCGCAAATTTTTTTTTTTTTACATCAAAGAATTCCATCAAATGAGCTTATGGTCAAATGAGAGTGTGGCGTCACAGCATACTAAACCAAACAAGTGTGATTCTGTGGTCTTACATAGTTTAGTACGACAGCTAAAACGCACGCCTAAAACTAATTTGATTAATACTTGATGATTTACGGTCAGGACCTACAAGATTTTAGATTCGTTAGAAGTTCCTTCGATCAACACAAAGATCTCGTTGCAGTTGTAGCCATTTCGACACAGCCATTATTCTAAACTGCACCCTACCTTGCTGAGAATAAGGCGCAGTTTCCTCTGGTCCTCGGTCTCTAACGCATCAGCTGTAAGGGGGCAGGTAGACGCCAAGTATTCGCACAGCTCTTGGTGCTGCCCCGCGTGGTAGTGCCGACCTTTGCCTTGACTGTACAACCATTCTGCTTTTAAACTGAAAATGAAGGAATGGTTTATAGAGGACTAGCTTTAGCCCGCGGCGGCCGAAGTGGTCTAAATTGAAAATTGTTCCACGGTAACGAACTACCGGTACCAAAATATCCCATGTCTAAGGGCGAGTTCTTTGATCCGTGGTTTTCCCAACCAAAATTGATTTAATTAAAATGCGAATTTATATCACGAATGTTAGCGCAAGTAATAGTTTTAACGATTAGTATTTGTTTGACCATTGGCAAATATTGGATTTTGGAACAGATGAACTGGTGAGGGTCGCGGCTAGCCAGTGGTACAGGACTGGTGTGGACGTCTTTCGGCTGATATGATGATGATGAAATATTGATCGAAAAAACGTACATTAGCAAAATTTTGGTGCCAATTATTTTTAACCTATGGGTAACTACGGATCCAAAAACTCGCCCTTAAACAGGTCATTGTAGGACAAACATTATAATATGCTTAGCATGTTTTAATTTGTGTTACCCAGTTAATGGGTTGTGGAGTTCTGGTAAGCAGCTGCTCCACGTAAAATATAGGTATTCATTTGGATCCGGTTTGACTGAAAGCCAACCCCAATATGGGAACGGCACGGTAAAAAATAGGCTGTGAATATTCTTTAATCTTACCTTTCTATAGCACTAACGACGAAGCCATCAATAGACTTTACGCTCATTATCCAGTTAAGCACAAACGGACGGTAATCAAATCCTCTGATTTGGATGTTAAGGAATATTATTGGTTGTTCTTGAAACTCAATTGTGCATGTTTATGAAATAACAAGCTTTGCCCCAAGACGTAAGCGCATATTCCGTTTTTGCTCCGTTGCCATAGGGGCTTCGAGAAATTCTCTTTTAGTGCTCCCCTACAACTCCCAATGTAGCTGACACATGGCATGTAGTTTAGATGCCAAATTTCCGCTGTCTACAACCAGTTGTTTTTTAGGGATTTAGGCTCTGCGTTGTTTGTCAGTCACTCAATTGCTCAGTCACTCAAGAATGGCAGTTTTATATATATGTCGTGGATAAAGATATCATTTAATAATTGGTTGCTGATTTGAGTATTGTAGTAGTGGGTAGTGGTAAATGCCGTGACGTCAGTTGTCAGTTGTAATGGCGATACGTGCAGAGCCGTATTGGAGAGTGGGGACTTTGCCGAGCGCACTTTGGCTCGAGACACCGACTGGGACACTCGTCCAGAACGAAACTGTCGGTTTACCTATTTTAATTACATTAAACAGACTTCTTTAATAATGTTATAAATGCGAGTTCTTCTAACTCAACAGACAGATTGCAGATTGACAGTGTTGCTGTGGAGTTTGTTGACAACTTCTTCTCCACAGCTAAAACACTAGGAAGTGGTAACGGGCAGGCGTTTTGGGGGACTGTCTATTTGTAAGTTTTGACGTTCAAAAGTACTAGCACTCAACCACAGTTAATAAAGAGAGCTTAGTACTGTATTGAGTGTTTTATTCTACAATGATCCCGATACCGCCGAACCCAAACGATGATGGCGCTATCGCTCAGCCGTCACTGACGCCTTCATGTATCAATCATGCTTGAAAAGCGATTTGTTTGGAACTTTTTAGTCGTTTTTAACCCACTTCAAAAAAGGAAGTTATTTGTGGTTGGTTGATTGATTAAATGTGGGTATAACTTAAGGCTGCATTCAGGTTGAAAGCAGGTGGCGCCGTTCTGACCAATCCAGGACCAACCAAGCATTATTAATTAAGGATACAATTTGTCTTTCCCAGCCATTGCGACGCACGGGTTACCCTGTATAGAGAAGCTGTCCAATTTGTTCAGGTGCACCAAGTGACTGATCTCGTTTAAGTCCTGGATACTGTTGTGTGCCAGCCCTAAGTGCTCCAAGTGTGTTGGAAGGTAGCGGTCACACTGCCTCAAATCTGATATCTTGTTTCTTTCGAGACTTAAGTGCTGGAATAAAGATATTATAAAGATTGCGAAAATGGCACGACTACTTCGAGGCATTCATGGGAGTGTGTTAATCTCTGGAGCTGCCATTTGGATTATGAATAAACTTTCTTCCTTTGAAAGCCTAATTCTTGAGGAAACATATAGACTACTAGCTGACCCGCGCAACTTCGCCTGCGTTACATTTTCCATTACTGCTCCGCTCCTATTTGTCTTAGCGTGATGATAGCCTATAACCTTCCTCGATAAATGGACTATCTAACTCTGAAAGAATTTTTCAAATCGGACCAGCAGTTCCTGAGATTAGCGCGTTCAACCAAACAAACTCTTCTGCTTTATAATATTAGTATAGATTTAATATCACACCATAGCCTTCCTTATTATTAAACCTCAGGTGAAACAGAGAGCAGGGGTAGTTATGTAATAATTTCAAAAATAAATACTAACCTTCAAATTCTTCAAATAAGATATATCAGCTATGAAGGATATCTGGTTGTTGGACAAGTCCAAATGTTCCAAATGCATGTTGTGATTCAAGTGTTCAATTGATTTTATATTGTTGCCTGCAAAAGAGATCATAGGCTTATGGAATGTTCAAGAATGATAACCTACAGTCTACACATAGGGGCAAAGCACTCTAGTGTTGAGTCAAAGCATTGTGTAAAATATAGGGGTTCATATGCTACATAATCGGATGTGTGATAATATAAATAAATGTAATTAGTACAAGTTAGATTTCCAACAAATATTTGACACACATTTTTTGCTTTATCAAATCAATAAAATCAAAGCCCTTCCTTAGCAGTCGGGTAAAATTTGACGGAGATATAACGCATTATGTAATTTGGTAAAGCTAGGGACAAACTGAGCCCACGTACGCAACGTATGCAACGCATTATGACATCTAAACTACGAAATTTGTATGAAAACTTAAGACTTAGAAACACACTTGTCATACGCAACGCTGTCACACGCGTCCTATGCAACGTCCGACCTCTCGCGCCAGATCGGCGTGGGAACGTGGAGTGGATGTCATACGCTATCCCATGCGTAGAACCAGTGTGTTTCTAGATCATACGTTCGCAGCGCGTCAGACACCGATTGGACGTAGCGGTAAATACAACCCACTTCGCTTAAAATGGGAGACGAACAACTCATTGATTTGATTAGGCGATATGAAGCCATTTATAATATTAAATGCACTGAATATCGCGATTCTATTTTACGCAATGCAGCGTGGGAAGGAATAGCTAACCTGCATGTCAAGCCTGGTACCTACTTATTACATTTTTTGTATGCCGTGGTCTATCCCCCCTGGAGTACAGGCGTGCGTGACGTTATGTATGTATATTTTTGTGTGTATGTGCATGCATTTGTAATTTGTATTATACTGTATTTTAAGTCTAAGTATTGTATCTTCATACAAAACGGTCGGAACGTCAGTCATACCTACGCGAACATACACGCGAAAACATTTTACACCTGTAGAACAACGGCATCTGATGGCAATATACATCGTATACGTGGGACAAGTGTGCACACCATCTCTCCTACGTTGCATTGCATACGTTGCGTACGTGGGCTCAGTTTGTCCTTACCTTAAAACGTGTACCAAAATGTTACATCACACGAGTTATGGAAGCACTGTATCATCTTACTTTTTGTTTTATGTAAAAAAGAAAAAAAGCGTGTCCAATTTTTTTTGGAAATCTAACCTGGTGGACAAAATCGTTTTTTTATTATTTTATTTATGTTACCTATTGTTTAGGCTGACACTGACTGTACTCCTTCAAAAGCTGAAAGTATTACTTAACCGCTAAAGCTGTCCTTCTCACAAACAAATTCAACAAATTACTTGTGATAACTATCCATACCTAATGGGGTGGTGCTTATTTTTCGTTTTTTAAATTATCCTTGGGCACTTTGTCATTTGATTATATGCATCTAAATATGACAAAAGTTGTTATTTTTTACTTTTTTTATTTAAGATTTAGAGGTCACTACCAGTTGGCAAAGTTTTTATAAAAAGCTTTGAAAGAAGGCTTAAATGATGAATTCATTAACGTTTCACTTAACTGTTTATATCACTTTTTAGGTGCAAATGAATCTTGCTTTTCTTTAATGGAAAATAGCTCATTATCTCCTCCCCAACTGTACAATCAACGTTGTATCTATAAGTGAAGTATTGTGTTTGTTTTTTTACTACAAATATTAATTAAAAAAAAGTATTCATGAACTGTGGCTTTGGCGGCTGCGAAGATATAAATTTGGCGTAAAATTTTATGAATAAAAGAATCCAACAAATACAGATTTTGAGCTTTTATTTATAATTCAAACCTTGGTAGCGAGTTAGCGATCCCTACAGGTCAGTTATAAAATATATATATATATATATATATATATTAAATAGTTTCTAAAAGATAGACACAAGTCGAGATCAGAAAGCAAACTGATTTATTCATTTGTACCCTCATTACAAAATATTACATTAGACAACTAATAAAAACAATCAACTCGATTCAAACATAACAAACCTTTCTCTCATAATGATAGGTAAAAACCACAATAAATTCAAATGTAAATAGGTACCAAAATCAATTTTACAAATATCTATTTGTAACATAATCCATACAACACCGTATATAATCGCTTCAATCATTCATTAGGAATCCCTATAATATCTGGCCATAATTCAGGCGGCGGAATCACAATCGGCGGATCCTGAGATAATTCAGAGTCTGTATCATTGGCTGGTTGACTGTCAATGACAGGTGATCCATTAGCAGATGTGTCCGTCGGCCTGGCCAGTATTTGGTCTGAGTGTCACCGATGCAGCTCTCCATCTTCCGTTCTTACCACATAAGTGACCGGCCTCTCAACCGTCTCCACGGTGGCCCGACGCCACCGGTTCCCGGGCCCGTACATGCGTATGAGCACGGGCTGGCGTAGCATAAAAGTCCTCGCGGGTGGGCGCTGCGCCGCTGCCTCCAGTTGCTGCTCGGCGCGGCTCGGCGTTGAGTCGGGGTGCAAGCTCGACACGGACGTCCTGTATCTTCGCCCATTCAGTAAAGCCGGGTACTCATTAGCGAGCTGTAACCGTAACTTATGTGATACAGTAACGAGGTTCTAGTGTGTACGCGTTTTACAATTACGGGTTTAGAAATGAGTACGTTGTAAACGTCGGGTCGCTGCAAGCCGCACGCGTACCGCTCGCAGCAGGTTTGCGAACCACGTACACACTATGTTTTTTAGTTACAGTACATGCAACGGTTACAGTTACGGCTCGCTGGTGAGTACCCGGCTTAACTCAGCAGGTATCTTGTTCGTAGAGCTATTGGGTACCGTCCGTAAATAGTATAAAACTTTGCAAAGTTTCTCTTGCCATTGCATGTCTATGGTTCTCTAGTTTCTTTATTTTATTCTTAAATGTTTGAATCGTGCGTTCAATTTGCCCGTTCGTCTCTGGGTGGTAGGGCGGTGAATACAGATGTTTAATTCCGTTTTTTTTTTTCTTCAGATAATTATTAAATTCATCCGAGGTGAACGCACGTCCATTATCGGACACCAACACGTCGGGCAGCCATTGAGAAGTGAAAATTTTCCTCGTAACAGCTATCACCGTACCATTGTTCATTGCTGGTATAATGTCCGCCTCAAACCATTTGCTGTAGCTTCTACTAGGACTAAAAACATTTTTCCCTGAAAGGGACCCGCAAAATCCACATGCACACGGCTCCATGGCTTCTCTGGAACAATCCAAGTCTGCCGGTCTTTTCTTTTTTCAAGCTGGCATTGCTGACAAGCGGCCACCACAATCTCAATCTGCCGATCCATGTTGACCCACCACACGTAGCCTCTTGCATACGCCTTTGTCTGGACAATGCCCGCATGAGGGGCGCGTAACAACTTTAACACTTTGTCCTGTAAGGACGAAGGTATTAAGACTCTGTTGCTCCACAATAAACAACCTTTATTATGTGAAAATAAGCGTGTGTCCAATAAGCTTGCAGGCTCGGATCAATGTTCCTTCGTGGCCATCCGTGCAAAACATGAAACATTACTTTTTGCAATACCACATCTTTTTTAGTCTCCGCGGCTATCTTAGTAGCTTCCAGCTCGCAGCCGCTGCTCCTGTAGCAGCAGCACGTCGCGCAGCACCTCCTGCACACTCGACGTATCCGAAGCGGTCCACCTGCTCAACGCGTCCGCGTTGCCGATTAATTTACACGGCTTGTACTGTAACTGTAAGTGTATACTGTAATTATAACTGGAATGTTTCAATGACCAGCGCAACATCCTCGGTGATATCTGATCTGGAATTGGATTGCAGGGTTGAATAAACCAACCAACGGCTTATGATCTGTCACAATACAAAATCTACAACCCGCCAAGAATTCGTGAAACTTTGTCAATCCAAATATAATAGCCAGGGCCTCCTTATCAATCTGCCCGTATCGTCTCTCGTGAGCCTGTAGTGACCGCGAGGCCATCATCACTGGCCGCTCTGACCCGTCCTCCATGACGTGTGCAATGATCGCTCCGAGACCGTATTCCGATGAATCACAAATAAGAAGTAGCTCTTTCTGCAAGTCATAGCCCACCAACGGTCGATCTGATGACAGTAATTTCTTCGCACTCCACCTCCAAGGTCTTTTTGATTCTAAAAGTCGATACAGTGGTTCCAACACAGTGCTCTTATTGGGCAAGAATTTTTCATAAAAATTATATAAGCCCGGAAAGGCACGCAAAGTCTCTCTGTTGGTTGGGGCCGACTTTTCTTGGATCTCTTTGACTTTCGCCGGTGCTGGTTGAAGTCCCTCTGCATCAATCAAGTGCCCAAGGAATGTGATGTTGTTCGCAGCGTACAAGCATTTCTTCACGTTGAGGCGGAGTCCCATCTGTTGCAGTTTCATCAGTACTTCTCTAAGTCTCCGGTTGTGTTCATCAATCGTGGCCCCTGTGACAGCGATATCATCTAACAGACACGCCACTCCGTCCATCCCCGCTAGCGCCGTCGACATAAGACGCTGAAAAATTGCTGGCGCCGCGCTGACATCCAATGGCAGGCGATTCACCTTCATTAGACCGATTGGAGTGTTCAGCGTGAGCAGCATAGCTGTCTCGTCGTCTACCTTCAGTTGTGTGTACGCGTTTTTCAAGTCCAGTTTACTAAATATTCTGCCGCCACTCAGTCTTACAAACGCCTCCACAGATGTCAGCAGCGGATAGATGTCTGTATCTATAGCGGCATTCACAGTGACACGATAGTCACCACACATTCGCACTGTTCCGTCTTCTTTCATCACCAGCGTCACCGGTGTCGCCCACTTCGAATAACGAACAGGTGTCAGTACTACCTGCACCATCTCGTTCAACTGTCTAATGAATTTTTCTTTAAGAGGGTAGGGCACCGCGCGCGACTTTCTTTCGACATCCGATCGCACGTGAAGTCATTCTTTAAATAGTTCTGGAAATTCTTTTTTGTATTCTTCTATCTCCTCTTCAGTCCAGCACAATCCTGATACTTGAAGTCTTAGGGCGGGTTGTATCAAACAGTTGGTTAACGTAACATACGTACGTCAAAAAGTTACGATTACGGACGATGTTTGACGTTCGTTAAATTAGAAGCGTTGTTTCAAAACATTCTGGTATAAATTCCTGCTCATCCCAATAGCTAAGTTATTGAGACGGGTCCTTCCTAAATAGCTTTTTTTGCATTCCACCACTTATTTGTGTCATCAGAAGAACTGGTATTGAGGAATTCAAAATAAATTTCACAATATTGTTCTATTTGACGCAAATAAAGTTACGTTAACCAGTGCTCAGACCATCTGTTAACGTAAACGTTATATTTTACGTGCGTTAACGCTGACATTTTGTGAAACAACCCAATTTTTTTGATTTGACTATAGTTAGCACCATTTTTAACGTTTACGCGTGCGTGTGTAGTTGAAACAACCCGCCCTTAGTGTATGGAACCTGTTTCTGCCCAGCAGATTTTGTCCATTCCCCGACACCACAACCAGTTCACATTGTGCTTCCTTGTTACCTAGCATAACACGCATGTCTGCTAGTCCTAATACTTTCAAAGGGTCTTGAGTCCATGTCACGAGCTTTAGATTGGTAGGTCGAAGGGGTGGGGGCGTCGACCACAGCTTCATGTATGTCTCTTCCGAGATAATGGTACGCGATGTACCCGAGTCCACTTCCATTGATAAATGAACGCCGTCTATCATAACCTCTGTGGTAATAGGTGGTGAGTAATTCTCCACGCAGACGTTTACGCCCATCATCTTCTCAGTTGAAGTGTCCACACTCGTATTGGCTTCCCTTGTGTCGTCGACCTGGTGTTCACGACCTGGCTTTTTGACGCAGGCCGCCGCAATGTGTCCAAACTTTTTGCAGTAGAAGCATTTCGCCCGCTTCGTGCTTCGTTTAACAAACGGGTAGCGCTCGCCCGGCCTGTGTGCGCATGCATGCACACCGTCGACAGTCGTTCCGATTTAACATTACCAATGTCAGGTTGAGTCTCTGTGACACTGGACGGAGTTTGCTTAGACTCACTAGCCACATGCGCAGGGTACAAATCAGGGAACGTCACTTGATAGTCAAGACAAATTTGTAACGCGACCTCGTACATCAAGTCTTTCTTTCTTAATAAGTCGCGTCGCAAGCTATCGTCCCGCACCCCCAGCACTAGTAGGTCTCTCAGCTGGCGTTTCAAGTCCATGAAATTGCATTTTGCACCAAGCAGACTTATAGCCGCTACAAAGTCTTGCACACTTTCACCTTGCACTTGTTGATGTTTGTAAAATTTTCCCCCTTGCAAAATTTCGTAAACCTCGGGTTCATAAAACTTGTCCAAAAAACTGAAAATGTCCACTAACGGTACTTCCGTAGGACGTTTTGGAACTAAAACTGAAGTGCAATTAGCGCGAAAATGTCTTTGCCGCAGTGAGACAGAAACAGCGATCGTCCTTTGTCGAGGTTAGGTACCTACGTCGTAATCCGCCGCATCTAGCGCGCACAATAATTGTTCTTTATAGTCACACCACTTATCAGTCTTTGGATTAAATTGTCCGGGAAACACTATATTCGTTACATTTGCCGTCATTTTCACCGAAATCCAAAATATGTTCCGTAGTCGCCACTAAAAGATGGAGAGAGATGGAGAGAGCCACAAGTCGAGATCAGAAAGCAAACTCATTTATTCATTTGTACCCTCATTACAAAATGTTACATTAGACAATTAATAAAAACAATCAACTCAGTTCAAACATAACAGTTTCTTTTGTTATATAATCAAATTATGTGGTGCCCTGTGAAAATAAAGTAAAAACATTTTTTTCTTAGGAATAAGGACCACCCTAATACGGAAGTACAATTACAAACAGCACTATCTAAAAATAATGGCTCTATTATAACATTCTATATTCACTTTCCTTAGTAGCGAAACTAGACATACTCAATGTAGCATGGATATCTCATGAGTTATTCTATGCCATATGGCAACTACTACATCACTAGGCATGCTATTTTATGCTTTGATTAGTAAACAGTACTAACTTAGTGTAAGGAGCTTGTGGCTAGAGAATGACAACCGAATGGGTTGATCTTCAGGGTTAAGCAATGCTTGCCGAGGTTGGTCTGTAGATGGGTAATCATGTTAACGTACCCAGACTCCTCCATGTGTTGGAAAGCATATTAAGCCTTGGTCCTGGCTGTTATTTTTGAAAATCTGGTTTCAGTCTTGCCATGAAGTACCAAATGTATTTGATAAGATTTTAAGATAGCCATATTCATAAGGAAGGCTTTGGATGGTTTTATGAGAACAAAAGAAACGGGATATGCATGAATGAAGTCAAAGGCAAAAGCAAGTAACCTGTATGGTGAAATAGCTTCTGCTAGCAGCTTTGCTTGCCTAATACCTAGGGAAATTAGACCTGGGATTTGTCTAACCTATAATTATGTTATTCCAGAATATTATCTACCTCTGTGTCTAATTTCATGACATCCTTAGAAAGAGTAACAAACATCTGTCCAACCATCCATCCTCATAAACTTTCACATTTATAATATTAGTAGAATAGGATGTTATAAAGTACCCCCTATATTTAACTTACCCGCTAGTTTTAAAACTTTTAAATATATCAAGTCTTTCAGGCCTTCTATCTGTAGTATTCCATTGTTGCTCAGAGCCAGTATGCGGATGTTCGTCAATCTGGACACACCATGCATACGTAGCAGGAAATTGTTGCATATTGATAACTAAACACAAATGGAAGGTCTATAGTTAACTATATATGATGATCGCACTATAATTAAAATTTATGAGCTAATACTAAGTGATGCACATAATTTATTTGAGATGACATAATATGATAATAGTATGTTATCTTTTTTAAACAATGTAGTTTTAGTTCGTCTGGTAAAATTAAATCTATAATAAAATAAATTCTGACTAAAGGAGATAAGGATAACTAAAAATGTAATTTAATAAGATAATGTAGGCATTAATTTATTGGTGAAATTGATAAAAATGTTAACGGAATGTAGACTTACATTTTCGACGCGGTTGTATGTGTCGATGTTATCGAGCCGTTGGAGTTCATTTTGATCTAGGATTAAATTAATTATTGTCTTAGATTCCTCAACGGGCGCTTTCTCTATTTTCTTCAACCCACGCCTCGAAAGGTCCACAGTTTCTTTTTTCCCCTCATCTATAAACAAACACCTCGATATTGTTATTTAATCCACATGGTTCCTTAATCTAGAAAGATATTAAGTACTTACCCATTCTTGAGTTTTATCACCACATCATTTATTTATCAAAAATTTCAAGATTATTTTCCCAACAAAATCAACATTCGTAAATTAACGTTCAAAACCTATTTCAATCCACGTTTCAACGACGCTCCTCGCTTTGCTTTTCTTATTTTTATTCTGATAAATCATTACTGTTTACTTCAATTGAACAAACCATTGAAAATTATTTTCTTAATTATTTTTTACAATAAAAAACAATACTAATCACGCCATGCTTTATGTAATAAATATTCCATGTTATGAAATTAAATTAATGGTAAATAATAGTATTCGAACACACCTAAATAGACAAACCGAATATGGCGGACGCATGTTTAGTGCAGTGATTGTTTGAGTAGTCAACTATTTTAGGCGATTAAAGATTCCTAATTTACAGAACTCTTGAAGCATGAAAATAGAAAAAGTTCACGACGCTCGCTGAGAGACAGATGTACGGATGTACGGATGGACGGACGGACAGACGGACAGTGGACGCTTTTTTGGGCTTCCGTTGGTTACGGAACCCTATAAGCAGAGTATAATCGAGGTAGTTTAAAACAGGCGCTAGCGACGAAAGAAGGGAATTCCTAGTCTTGGTATAGTCACGTGAAGAGGAGGTATGAAGTGCATGTAAATAAAAGAGTAAAGTAGCCTCCACACTATTCCCGAAGTTGATCGAAGTTGAGCGAATACGATAGTATAGAAGGGCACTTCGCTTCGCCTCGTGCAACTTCGCTTCGCCCCGGGCGACTTCCAGTTGTTGTCGGTTTTTGCGCCCGAGTCAAAGGACTCGAAGTTCGAACACGAAGCGTCTGTCCACACTACTCGGGTCACTTCGACTCACTTCGGTTCGCGTCAGCCATAGTAAATACGCACGTATTTTTATTACGCGAGACTACACATTGCAACGGCAGTTGCCACATGAACGTTATCCATTATCCCTATCGTGAGGGGAACGGGGGGAACGGGCGACTGAGTTCCTCGCGAAGTTGCTCGAGGTGTGTGGACACCTACTTCGGACTTCGGTCAACTTCGGAGAGCACTTCGCCTCGTGCAACTTCGGAATAGTGTGGAGGAAGCATAAAGTAGCCTCCACACTATTCCCGAAGTTGATCGAAGTTGAGCGAATACGATAGTGTAGAAGGGCACTTCGCTTCGCCTCTTGCAACTTCGCTTCGCCTCGGGCGACTTCCAGTTGTTGTCGGTTTTTTCGCCCGAGTCAAAGGACTCGAAGTTCGAACACGAAGCGTCTGTCCACACTACTCGGGTCACTTCGGCTCACTTCGGTTCGCGTCAGCCATAGTAAATACGCACGTATTTTTATTACGCGAGAGTAAACATTGCAACGGCAATTGCCACATGAACGTTATCCATTATGCCTATCGTGAGGGGATCGGGGGGAATGGGCGACTGAGTTCCTCGCGAAGTTGCTCGAGGTGTGTGGACACCTACTTCGGACTTCGGTCAACTTCGCAGAGCACTTCGCCTCGTGCAACTTCGGAATAATGTGGAGGACGCTTAATGAATATGAAGTTACTTCGACGAAGTGCTCTCCGAAGTTGACCGAAGTCCGAAGTACGAATCAACACACTCGAGCAACTTCGCGAGGAGCTCATTCGCCCGTGACACTTCGAGTCTAATATGGGAATAGTGTGGCGGCTACTTAAAGTTTCCTCCACACTATTCCCGAAGTTGATCGAAGTTGATGAGCGAATACGATAGTGTGGAGGGGCACTTCGCTTCGCCTCGGGCAACTTCCAGTTGCTGTCGGTTTTTGCGCCCGAGTCAAAGGACTCGAAGTTAGAACACGAAGCGTCTGTCCACACTACTCGGCTCACTTCGGTTCGCGTTAGCCATAGTAAATACGCACGTATTTTTATCAGGCGAGAGTACACATTGCTCGAGTTTGTGGACACCTACTTCGGACTTCGGTCAACTTCGGAGAGCACTTTGCCTCGTGCAACTTCGGAATAGTGTGGAGGATACGCTATAGACCTACTTAATTTTATAAAGAACTTAAACGATCTTGTATCAAACACAAGCTGTTTAATAAATTGTTTCTTATGTAAAGAAATAGAATCAACGTATTACATGACCGTTATCTTGCTAACATAAAACATTATATAATAGTTTACTTTAATTAGTTAGTACCTACCTGTGATGATTAGTAATAACTATCTATGATGATTAGTATTGATTAGTACAGCACTACTTCGCGGTGGCGGTGGGTTTTGTTGAGGTTAGTGAAATAATTACGAAAAAAGTGTTTTTGTGTTTATTTTTAGATAGATCAATCGATTAGAATGCTTTGAAAACAATCATTAAAAAGTGTTACATATCATAATTGTGTTAAAAGCTTATTGTTCATTCAATTTTAGCGTTAATTTTAAGGACGCGTTAGTTGACATTCTTGTGAGTAAAGTTTGTTTCGTTTGATAAAGTTATCAACACCAAGATTTCTAATTAGAAACAAGTTTTTAAAACGTTTATTGTTTGAAGTGGTAATCTTAGACAAGCCTTTAAGAATTTCTATGTTTATTGAGCACATTTAGCTTTCTATTTTTAGACGATTCACATGTAACCTCTTTCGATTTAGGCGGGAGAATGGTGTTGGCAAAGGGCCTGAGGCCCCTTCAGGTGGCTTCCGTGATATTGTTCGTGAGGATTTTGTCTGTATTCTTGGTACAGACATGGTATGTACCCGACGAGTACTGGCAGACCTTGGAAGTTGCTCACAAGCAAGTGTTTGGATATGGGGCCCTGACCTGGGAATGGCAGCAAGGCATAAGGAGCTATTTGTACCCAAGCGTGGTGGCCGCATTGTACACTCTGCTTAAATACACTAGTTTGGACTACCCTGAAGCTCTGGTAAGTACCTATATGTAGACATTCTAATTACCTATCTGATCTGGTCTCCCATAATAGACTAAAATATTCACTCACCATTACCAAGCAAAAGATTTGGATTGGTTGAAATCTTGTTACAAAATTGATCGTTTATCAAAAGCTTAGTTTTAGTGACTAAGCGGAGAAAAAAAATCTGTAAAAGAAGTCATTATGTTTTTTCTTTAACTGTTGGAAACACAATGATTTAAAATGTAAATGTACCTTGAAATTACAATAAATACATAGGAAGTAATAAAATTTGTATTAATCTGAAATCACAGATCTTATTTGATATATACTTATTATGTAGTTGATAAACAGAAAATTTACATATTGTGTATAGTGTTACAATTCTAGGTAACATGAGTAGCTGATATATAATACCTGTAATGAAGTAGTTTCATGGTAAAACATACATGTTCTACATATTGAGTACCTACTAGCAGTTAAAATATGTATAAAAAACTATTTTGGACAATAGCTTATAGGTTCATCATAAATACCAATACTAATGAAAGATATGAAGGTCTTCAAATCACTATATACTGTTAAACATTAGTAGACTTAGGCATGGAAACCTCAAAAACCTAGAGACCTTAAGAGTTCATTATTTTAGCCCGAAAATGAATTTCGTCATGTTTCTGCTGTTCTCTTGTTATACTTTAAACTTACCCGCTCACAATTCAGGCCCCGTAAATATATCCGCATGTTTCTGTTTTCTTGGTTATTTTCGGAATCTATAGAGTTCACAATTTCCAGCCCAGAAAATACTTGGAGATGTTTCTACTTTCCTAGTACTTCTGAATCTGTAGCGCTCGTAATTCCAGCTCCAAAATACCTCGACATGTTTTTCCTCTCCTGGTACTTGTGAATCTATAGCGTTCCTAATTTCCAGCCCTGAAAAACTTCGGCATGTTCCTGGTCTACTGGTACTTGTGAATCTAAAGCGCTCATAATTCAAGCCCCAAAAAATTTCCGACATGTTGCTGCTCTCCTGGTACTTGTGAATCTTTTAGCGCTCGTAATTAAATTCCAGCCCGGTAAACATTTTCGACATGTTTCTGTTCTCCTGGTACTTTTGAATCTGAAGTACTAAGGTTAGCAGAAACTTTGGACTTCCACTTCTTCCTCTGTCTCCATTAAGTCATGTATGTTACAGGGATAAAAGTAGCCTATGTGTTATTCCAGGATGTGACCTACATATGTGCCAAATTTCATCCAATGCAAAAATGTTTGGGGCCACTGTCAGTAGGTAACGAGGTCATTGTACGAAATTCTTCTTGCTCTGCGACTGGACTTTAGTCTACTATTTAAAAATCTTGTGTCATGGTCATGTTGTTTGTTATCAAACTCCTCTGAAACTATTTGACCAATTTTATGATATATTTGTGTACTGTATTTTTGAGTGAAATAAAAAAATAATAAGTACCTACTTATTATTTTTTTATTTGATAAAACATTTGCCCAGTCAGCTAGTATGATATAAAAGTTATAATGATTTAAGGGAGATGGAATGGGAATATGGATGGAAAGGAGGATGGTGATGGTTGAAATATCCAATGTTGATTGAAGGCATAGTCTGACTGTCTTAGCTTTCCATTCAGAGGTTTGTTTAATCAACAAGCATTGCAACATCCTAATACCTACTGACACACACTATACAGACTTTAACATTTATAATAATATATGTGCTGTTCTTGGACCTTAAAAGACCATCCTCTTTTAAGGTCCAAGAACAACACATAATTCAACTCTCATTTTTTAAACCACTTTTGGCTACGTCATTGCAAACAACGCTCTAGTCTGCATTAATAGAAACAAGACCATGTATTGTTGTACAGCTGATCCGTTGGAATCAGCAATACTGTCAATCTCTGTTTGTTTATAGATTCTCCTGCCTCGCATCCTGCAAGCTATAGTCAGTACTGCTGCTGACTACAGTTTCTACAAATGGACTGGCAACCGCAAGTGGGCTTTATTCCTGATCCTCACATCATGGTTCTGGTTCTACACATCTGGTAGAACTTTGCTGCAGACCTTGGAAACTGCCCTGGTTGCTATTGCCTTGTCCGTGTTCCCATTCAAAGAAGGAAGGCTGGGATATTACGAAAAAGGTAAATTGTGTCTATGTTTTATTAATATGTCTTCAAGACGCGTCGAAGTTACGATGCCCCAGCAATGAGGGAACGGCAAGGAAGTAGAAAAAGAACATGTTTCATAGAGTTAAGTTGGACACCTACACTTCACAACGCTCAAACAAGTAAATGACTGGAGGTGGAAATATTGCATACAAATACAGACGTGTCTCTTTTTCTTGAGATGGCAGAAATGGTTTGATGCATAGAAAACATGTCATCTATACTAATATTATGAAGAGGTAACATTTGTTTGTAAGTTTATATGTAGGGGGTAATCTCAGGAACTACTGGTCCGATTTGAAAAATTCTTTCAGTGTTAGATAGCCCAGTTATCGAGGAATGCTATAGGCTATATATCATCACGCTAAGACAAATAGGAGAGGAGCAATAATGGAAAATGTGGCGCAGACAAAGTTGCGCGGGTCAGCTAGTAGAATCATAAAAGGGATAGTTAGCATATTTCATTCTATTTAATTAAATTTTTAATTGTTCCAGGATATAATATTATTAAATCTTTATTATATATATTGCATTAATAAAGAAAAAGCCTTACATAGTTACCATAACAGGGAAATATTCTTTAAATGTGTCCAGACCTTCAATAATTGACCACAGATTTATCATAGATAGTTTATCCTGTTACTGTAAATACAAAAATAACAATATTTGTTCAGTATTCAACCTTCATAAATCATCTTTTTTCCTTAAAATCCTAGGTAACGCCAAAGAGCACATCCAATTGTAATTTCTTCTTTTTAACCGACTTCCCAAAAAGGAGGAGGTTATCAATTCGGTTGTATGTTTTTTACCTCATAACTCCGACAATTATGAACCAATTTGAAAAATCCTTGTTTTATCTGAAAAGATATACTTGCAGATTGGTCCCATTTAAATTTTATGAAAATCGGTTACGAACTTTGGATTTTAAATCTAAATAGCTGGAATTTGTCTACTTGGATGATAGTTTTATGTCATCCAAGTAATCGAAATTGCGTATTTTGCTTTTCTGCGATTTTGCAGTGGTGTTGTTAGGTGTGGGGTACCACTAAAAAGTTTTTTTTTTCTACATTATTCTACATTGTGTGTGTGTATATCTGTGTTTTCAAAATAAACAAGTTTATTAATTCTTTATTGTACACCAAAACAGCTTATATTAGCTGATATACAAAAAACCGAACCGAAACGAAACCGACCTTACCGAAACGTTAGTCTATAAAAAATACCTGTAATTGTCTTAGCTGATGTGAGATTCCAATAGAATTTTAAACTTTTAATTCACAGGTTAAACGAACTTGTAAATCATTGACTGCCATTTTCGAAAACTTTTTGCCAGACTTGGCAAACAACTGCAAGTGTACTTTCAACTTCGCAGGATACCTACACAGACACCCATTACATGTAAATTGTTACACCTTGTACCTGTGTACACCATCTGCCTAGGCTTTTCCCAAAAGACTGGTACCATTTTTGGCTTCTTAAAATCTTTAACTACCGCCAAAGATCTACAAATGACAACCAGGACCAATGTGTTAACGTGCTTTCCGACGCACGGAAGAGTCACGGTATGTTAAGATGGGCACCCGTCCACAAACTGATCTCGGTAACCGGTGCGGCTGTTATTATTTAGCCACGAGCTCGCGATCACAAATAAACATATTATTTATCTTGTTACAGAGAGTCCGCAATGGATTTGGCTGGCAGTGCTGTGCGTGTTCCTGCGGCCCACGTCGGCGCCCTTGTGGGTAGTACTCGGGGCTTACAACTTGCTCACCACCAACCAGGGCCGGCTCAAGCTTGTTGTGCGCACCTATGTGCCGATTTCGTAAGTTCCTTTACCTACGTTTGGATTTAATTTTTTTAGGTTCACCAGTGAAGGCGCTCAGGCAGGCAGATATTTCACGTGGCCCTCAAGAATACTGATTTCATATTTATCTAGTCGGTACATTGTTCAGTTATCGAATAAAATATATTTTTTTAAACAAGCATTGACTAATTGATATGCAAATGAAAAAGAAAAAACAAATGTTTTGTGGAGAATACAAAAAAGTATAACAATAACTACCATAAAATGAAATCTTGCAAACATTTAAGAGACCAACAGACGAGTTAGCTTTATAACTTTCACCGTAAAATTGCAAGCTCTGTAAGATTGTATTAAATCTATATTAGATTATAATTTTACGATATATTTAAATACCTATAACATCCAAAAGTCCAAACTCGCATTATCATCATCATCTGCCTAGCCTTTTCCCAACTATATAGGGGTCGGCTTCCAGTCAAATCGGATTCAGCTGAATACCAGTATTTTACGTGGTGCCTACCAGACCTCCACAACCCATTAACTGGGTAACACGGTGCTCCTTGGCAAGACTGGTGTCAGATTTTCTGGCTACTGACTATCCGTTACGACTGCCAAAGATCTCCAAATGACAGCTGGGTCCAACAGCTTAACGTGCTTTCCGAGGCACGGAAAAAACTAGGTATGTTAAGATGGTCACCCATCCACAGACCAACCTCGGCAAGCGTTGCTTAACCTTGTTGATCGACCTGTGCGGCTTTTATTATTTAGCTACGAGCGAGTTATAAACTATGGAACGCAGTACTCTAGGTGTTAAATTAAACAAACCATGTTCGAAAACTACACTGCGCTCCAAAACGAAAACGGGAACCCGGATGTGTGTGGACGGCACTTTATGGAGAAAAATGAGTTTGCTATTTCACACGATATTTTACGGCATCTAAAAATATTTGTTGACATAGCCAAGGCTATCAGGAAATCGTTCGTATACGACCAGCTTTGGATTGGAAGCCGACCCCAATATAACTCAAACTTAACATAGTTGGGAAAAGATTATGCAGGCGACGATTAGCATAAGACCTGTGTACTTATATCTCAAACAAAGTGTGTTGTTTCAGTCTGGTCGCTGGTGGCGCGCTCGTGGCGTTGGACTCGTACTTCTACGGCCGCCTCGTCGTCACGCCCTGGGAGTTCTTTAGGTTCAATGTCCTGCACGACGTCGCGTCTTTCTACGGGCAACACCCGTGGTATGTATTCACTTGATACTTCCGTACAGTAATTGATTGATAATTTAATAAAAAAAGTAGGTACAGTGAAAGAAAAAGTAGTAAGCAGTTTTGATGTGGTAGGCGACAGATAAACTTGTAATAAAGTGCCTTTCCCTATTATCCCTTCGTATATACCGAACAATAAATTATGAACCATTTTCATTACTGGAGAAGGTAAAGGATCACGATGGAAGTCGATTCAGGATGGCTATATGTCTTTATTTCTTTTTTGACGAAGAAGGTCAGTAAATGTATGTGGGTCAAATGACCGGTATGGGGCCATTCAAGTATTAGTTACGTAAGCACTAAAAATAATAAGCATAGCAAAGTAAAAAAATAAGCATATAATATGCTTATTTTTGATGACATGGGGGCAGGGGTTTTAAATGGTGATTATTGGTGATTACGTCAACAATATTTACTTACTTTTTTTTAGTTTGCAAGTCTTAGTAGATTTCGTGGGGAAAATAGCCCCCGCGAGTAAAAACTATGCCAATACTTACGTAAGCATAGAAGGGAGGGGTAAGAGCTTTGATTACTATCGCTGACAAGGGGTGGGGGGGAGTTAAAAATGTTTAAAATTCTGCTTACGTAAAACTTGAAAGGGCCGGGTAGCGTAAAACCAATCCCTGTGTATGACCCAACACTGGATGGTGCTGAATAGTACACAGACATTGTCCTGCACAATTTTGAAAACAAGCATACAAACCTGTTTCGAGCCAGCACCTTTAGTTGATTGGTTTTTACCGCACAGAGTTTGGCCCTCATGTTTGCAACAATCATGTTCGCTCTCAACACTTTTCTATGGGATCCCTTCTTTTCGCATAATGTTCTTTGTCCTAATATACTTCGGCATAACGATTTTGGCACAATATGTTTTGGCATAATAATACTTCGGCATAATTTTTTTAGGCATACATTTTATTTTGGCATAATCATCTTAAAGACTAATTTGTTTTGGCATAAATTTGATTCGCACAACGTTAGTAGGCCAGCACATGCCATAACATCATTTGCCATCGACGTTTGGTATGTAATGGTTGTTATATCAGGAGAAACTGGATGCAATCGAGACTTTAGGTCACTCCGACTCGGATAGGTTAGGTTAGAAGGGGATGGCGGGTTCGTGTGAGCGAGCGAAGCGAGCGAATAGACCCCGCCATCCCCTTCGTGGTTATTTTTTTATAAACCCAACAGAAGTAGGAGCCCCGCAAAGCGGGGCTCCGTCGACCAAGCCCAAAATCAACAATGCATAGAATATTTTAAGGTTTGGCTATGCTTAATAAATTTATGCTTTAGAATATTATGCTTAATCATTATTATGGTTAGAGAAATTATGCTTAAAAAAAATATGCGCAAGCTGTTAAGCGTAATTATATTATGCGAAAATATAATTATGCCAAACAAAATTATGCTAAGTTATATTAAGTCTTAAAATTTTATGCTTATGGATAGGGAACCCTTTTCTATACCTACGCGCTGTACCGCAACATGATTGTAAAGGTGTCTAGGAATAAATCTGTATCGAGTGATTTAGAGCGAGACAAGTATATTGCATCATAAATTGCATTCGTTTGCTATTATTTCGGTCAGTTGAACTATGCACATACACATGTACATCAATGACCTCGGCACTTGTTATTTCGCCCTACCAACGCAGAAAAAACCCTTGCTAATAATAAACGAGGTCATTGTTTATCTGCAAGTGTAAAATTAAATAGACCAAATGCGAAAAAGCACTAAACAATACCTACTTACTGAGTTCTACTAATAATTACTTTTTCTTACTTTATGTACTTACTTTATTTTTAAATAAAATTATTTAACATTCATGATTTTAGTTTCTTTTTGTGTCTGTTATAATATACCAATGTATATCAGAAAGGGAATGCAAAACTCTAAAGATAATATAATCAGTAACCATGAGTTAATTCGTAACAGAGTTTGTCCATTAGAAAATTCATAACATCCTTAAAACGGGTACGCATAATGTTGCGGCTCAACGCCTAGAGCGCTGGTTCATACACAGATATTGGTATTACGCGGCCGGGTATTGCAAATATTAAAATATCGCCTACCATAGATTTTAATTAATTTTCGTAAACGAATCATCAGTTCCCGAGATGTTTTTCCCAAAAACAAATAAAAAATTAGCTCTCCATAGTACTTATTAGTTTATTATCTATTTAAATAAAAATTATAATGCTATTCGTTGGTAAGCACATCACTCATCACCTGCATGGAAAAAAAAAATTAGATAAGTTTTAAAATTCGAGAAAATTTGAAGTTCGTATTCTCACAAGATTTCGTGAGGTCAGTAGATATTACAACAATTTTCGGGTCAGTTTGTAGTTTTCCAACATCCAAAACTCTTTTCACAGGCACTGGTACCTAACGCAAGGCATTCCAGCGGTACTAGGCATCAATCTGTTGCCAGTATTATGGGCAATCAGCAACATACTGCGAAGACCGAAGGAAAATAAGATAGGAGGCGTGCTTCTCGCTGCCGCCGCTTTACACGTCGTTTTATACAGGTATGTGGCTCAGCTGTAACGAAATAAGGTCCAGAAAACAATGAAGAAGGCAATGAGTCGAAAAAGCAGTCTATTTGCTTCGGTCTGTTATAATGTAGTAAGTACTCAATATGATCGATAGTTGTTTGACGAGATTTTTTTGTAAGCATTTTAAACTTTTAATTGAGTGGGTATAGTAAGACTCATAAATGTGGATAGATGGAGAGGGAGAGGAAGGCCAAAGAAAAGATGGATGGATTGTGTGAGGAGCGATATGAAAGAAATGGGAGTTAGTGATAGTTTGACGGCTGATAGGGCAGAGTGCAAGAAAAAAACGTGTTGCGCCGTCCTTAGCTAACATGAGTTAAGGCAGGTCGATGATGATGATGAATAAGACTTATTAAATGTATTTAAAATTTGTGTATAGTGATGGTCCATAATCAGACTTAATGTAAGGCGTACTCTACTATTCTCTACAGAGTCAAGAGTCTACTTTTAGATTTAATAACCACACTACTACTACCAGTCATTGTTTTACTGTTTATATGAAAAAGTAATTGTACGTTTATTTTTTATCCTATACCGTCGCTCTATTCCGCTACATTCTGGGAAATTTTTTCCTGCGCCACATCTCTGAAAAAAAAAAATTAAGACAGCAAAACAACGTTATTGTTACAGCTTCGTTCCGCACAAGGAGTTCCGTTTTGTGCTACCTCTGCTGCCGATCTTCATGTACTTAGCGCAAGACGTCATCGTGCCGTGGAGCAGGAAAGCTACCAAGTAAGTTCTTTGTGCATCTGTACTTGGAATATTTGCTACAGCATGAGAACCAAACTTAAACATCACACAAAAATATAGTAACGCACAACGGTTGAGCGTTCTGTGTTCTAAAACACCAATTAAGGTTAAGCATGCAACTGTACGAAGCCAACTGTTAAGCCGTTAGTCCTGGCTGACATTTGGAGATCTTTGACAGTCGTTACGGATTAAAAGCCAGGAAATCTCTCTGGCTAAGAATAACCATGTTACTAGGTTGCAGAGGACAGATATGCAGTCGCTCCACGTAAAATCCTAGTATTTATGTATGGTAAAATACTCCTTGGCAAGATTTTAGCTTCTGTCAATCTGTAACGACTGCCAAAGATCTACAAATGTTGGCCGGGACCAAGAGTTAAACACGCTTTCCAAGGCACGGACACGGTAATATTATCCATACAGTATTCCAACTTCATACAAACGGACGAAGCGCGAGCTATGCCTACGCGCCTCGATCTCGGCATGCGCTCGGCATGTAGACAGTCGCGACTGTGCCGCAGTGACGAACGAACTGTGTTGTTTTTTTTTAACAATCTTTCTAACAAAATCATTTTAACAACCGCGCGATTTTTTCACTAAAAATTAGTTTAATATGACGAGTAGGATAATGTATCCTACTCGTCATCATGCTGTTTTTTTTTTTATAAATTGTAAAGTAGCTGCAGGAAAAGATATTCCTTTTTCTCCACCTTGTCCATGTTTCCCAAAACAATTTTTAATTAAGCATTATATTAGAATGCGAATTTTTTATACTTTAAAATTTAATAACAAAGCATTTCATACGTCGCAGTCGAGGCGCAAATAATTTTGGGTCGCAAATTTAGACCGATTTGTTATTCAAACATAAATATGGTTTTTTAATTAAATCTACGAAACAAAAAACAACACGCATTTTTATTGAACTTTTCCTATTCAATTCACAAAGTATTTTATTCGTAATACATAAAAAAAGGATATGTACAATCACATAACTAAATGGAAACACAAAGTAGGCAAATGTAATTAAAATGCTGGAGGCGGGCAGCCCTATCGCATGTTTACGTACCGCGCGGCTGTAGGCATTTATTTCAAAGATACGGCCGAGTTACAATACTGTATAGATAAATTACCGTGGCACGGAGGAGTCTCGGTATGTTAAGTTTGACCTTGAAGATCGGCCTTTGCGGCTATAATTACTCTACAAGCTCAGCTTTTCTTGAAGAGATATTAACACTTTACTTGCCGACGACGCCTACGTGGTGCTGCTAACGCCTCGGTGGCGTTTTGAAATTACGGCTTTGGGTGCCGCTGAACGTGCTTCACGAGTTGCTTACGGCACCCGGCGAAAATAGAGGTAGCGATGAAAGTGTTAAAGAATGATTTTTCTTTCCACCAGAATACAACTGTACCTAGTAGCCGGTGCGATCCTCGTGGGTAACTTCGTCCCGGCGGCTTACTTCGGCGTGGTGCACCAGGCGGGCACGCTGCAGGTCATGCCGGCGCTCAGAGACGCCGCCACCAATAGGAGCGCGATCACCTTCCTCATGCCGTGCCACTCCACGCCGCTGTACAGGTAAGGAATCAATATCCATTTAAAGTTCATATACACAACAGGAGTGGACCGATGACCTGGTGAGGATCGCGGGTAGCCGATGAATGCGAGACGCACAGGAGCGGTTGTTATGACGACACGCGAGGGGAGCGCGCCGTCCAGTAGTTTCCACTACTGGACGGCGCGCTCCCCTCGCGTCTTTTGGCTGAAATGATGATCAAGGCGGTAGAAGTCAACGTCGAGGTCCATCGCGCTGAAGGTGGTGTGATGAACAGCAGTGTGGTTCTATAAAAATCTCACTGTGTAAGCTTAGGTGAAGTAAACATGAAATGGACTGTCAATACATACAAAACGAGATGGAAAGACAGTTCACTTCATGTTCAGGAATCCTAAGTTTACACGGTGAAATATTGACAGAATAGATCGTACGAATGCGGTATATTAGTATTAATAAGTATTTTGTTTACAACACTGAATTTTTCGAGTGGTATATGGCAAAATTCAAAACTGCAGGATAGCGATATATACACAAAGAAGGGTCGTCCCCGATTGCGATGACAACGAAAACTGCAGTTTTCAATTAAAAATGGAAAATGTTAAGCTCAAGTTTTGAATTGAATTTGTTTCTGTGTTTCTTCACGGAGTAGTCGACTAGGAAACGCGGAATCGACTGATGTGTAAATAGATACTTAAGTACCAACAAGACGGGAAACTAACCTATTTTAGACATCAGGAAACCAACTTATTACAATAATTCTCAATACTGTTAATCTATAAATAACAACTACACGAGCTTAGAAAGTTCATAATAATACCTTTTCCACAAGCTTAAAACGTACGTCACCCACCAACACCCTTGGTAGACTATTAGAGTATGCCTACGGCATGAAGTTTAAATAAATGAATACTGTTTTCGTCCCAGCCATCTTCACCTGAACATAACGACTCGCTACCTGCACTGCGACCCTCCACTCAACACGACCAGCGTAACGACGGAAGCGGAGGCGTTCTTCAACAACCCTCAGCGCTGGTGGCGCACCGAGTACGCCGCGCAGGCGCCGGCGCCCGACCTGCTGGTGCTGTTCGACAGGCTCAAGGGGCGCGTGGACTCGCTGCTCACAGGGTACAGGCTGCTCCATGAGATACCGCACACACAGGTAAATACAAACTGTTGGCTATGTTGTGGGACCTAAGTGAAACTACGGGCTGCTGTTAGCACACTGTTTACAGGCGGTCGGCCGGTCGTGCACCTATACACTCGTACACGTATACCTAACAGAAAGATACAGTGGAATCCGTTTATAATGACATCGAAGGAATTGACAAACACGCCAAGCGGACGTCATACAAAGCATTTTTGCGAAAAAAAAACAACTTTCTTTTTTTAGGTAAATACTTATTTTAATAGAGAAACAGCATATTAAATTGTTGAGATGAGAGTTTTACATAGATCACATTTTTTCTTTTCTCTGTGTGTGTTTGCAATCAGCCCTAAGGCTATGAGCAAATGTGTTTTGTGATGCTGTCATGCGGAGTGGCTTCCCATTGGAAGCATCTACTCATCTGCTGCCCAGAGCTACTGCCGGTCTTGTAGCTCTAGGATATGATGCCGTTTTAGTCGTCTCCCATACTGGTCTAACCTAACCTAACCTAAGCATTAACACATACACACACACCGCACAAGAGCACGCTGCATTATTATAATTTTTCTTTTTTAATTTCTTATGCAAAATGATATGGTGAAGACACTGACTCCTGTAACACAGGTCTCACCTAGCACAGGAGTCAGGGTTTCAAATGAAAATGTATAACTTTTCTTTGTGTCAATATTTTTTTATTTTTTTTTTGTTCTATTATATGTTCGTTAGGGTGATGGATTAACCGTTCTCTGTATTTAGCTGCCAAACTCCGAATTTCCGCTTTGATCGTCCTCATTTCAAGGTGCTTGTGAACTTCTTTGTTGGTTATGTACCATGGCACTTCTGCAATTGTCCTTAGGATCTTGTTCTGTTGTCGCTGGAGTATATTAATGTTGGAATCGCTTGCACTGCCCCATAGTTGCTGACAATATGTCCAAATGGGCTTTAGAATAACTTAAATATATCAGCAGTTTGTTGTCCAAGGAGAGCCTCGAGTTCCTTCCTAGCATCCAGTATAGGCTGTTATACTTTAGCTGAAGCTCCTGCTTTTTACATTCGATGTGGTGCTTCCAGTTAAGTTTACGATCTATGTGTAAGCCAAGATGTGTAAGCCAAGATATCTTACATGATCACTTGGGCAGTTTCCTTTTTTGAGGGTGAATGTCACCTGTACAGACTTTGCAGCACTAGCCTTTATTTTCCATCTTTAGAGCCATTCGTTTACTTTGTTAGGACCTTTCTGTAAGTTCTGATGCCAGTATTGCATCGTTGTTACTTGCTAATATAGCGGTGTCGTCTGCAAATGTAGCCGTGGTTACACCTGGCGTTAGCGGTAAGTCAGCAGTGTACAGCGTGTAAAGCATGGTGCCGAGAACAGATACCTGTGGCACCCCGGTGTTAATCTCTCGGAACTCAGAAGTGGCGTTACCTTCTTTCACATAAAATATGCGATCCTAGAGGTAAGATTTGAATATTAGAAAGTATGAGTGGGAAATATTCTGTTTGATCTTACATAGTAGGCCCTTGTGCCAGACCTTGTCAAACGCCTGCTGGATATCCAAAAACGCTGACGAGCAGTAGGTATTCCTTTCGTTCTAAGGACTTTCTTATGGCATCACATACTCTGTGGGCTTGTTCCACTGTGCCATGACGTTCTCTAAAGCCGAATTGGTGGTCTGATATCGCTTTGCGCTCCAAGAGACTTGGCATAATTCTGCGAAGTATTGTCTTCTCCAGTACCTTGGTTAGAGTAGGCAATAGGTTGATTGGCCGATAGGAGGTTTTTTCTCTTGTAAATCATGATAATTTCTGAGACTTTCCACGCACTCGGGAAGTACCCTATTCGCAACATGGCATTGAAAATGATGCTGATGAAGACAATAGCTTTTCTCGGTAGTTCCAGCAACACTTCTTAGATATCAGGTCGTAACCCGGTGCCTTTTTACTGTCCAGCCGTTTGATTATTTTTATTACTTCCGCGGGCGACACAGGTCTAGAGGGAAGGTCCATCTGAAGATCTTGCCTTAGGATGTGATCAACATATTCTTCTGATGGTTGTCTAGTGTTTCATTCGGTTTAAAAACGCTTTTTCGCGTTTTTCGTGGATCATTATCTTTATTTCCAATGGTACGTTTGTGGTCTGGTTCTTATGTTCGAAAGTAGGCGTGCTTCTCCATGCGGAATGTTGTATGAGAGTAGTAAATTGCACTACTGCTATTTCAATTTCTTCCGCTTCTTTGAGTCTGACGTTTAAATTAGGATTCTCTTCTTTGTGTTCCCTGAAGGAGGGCCAATCAGTATGCTGGTTGTATAATATTGTGGGTCTCTCGATTTCAATTATAGTTAACTGATAGTTAGTAAGACTGGGGTGTGATCAGATGACCCATCAGCACATGACTCGATCTTCATGTACTGTTTGGAGAGTCCTTTGTTAGAAATAAGTCGAGTATATCCGGGATTCGATTGTGATCGGCTGCCCAGTTGGTAGGTTTTGATGGGGCAATTGTACTTAAGTAGTTTATATCGACGCTCAACTTTGAATTGTCTTCCCCAAGTTGTTATTAGCCTTGAGCCCCAGTGGACATGTTTGGCGTTCCAATCACCTCCTGTTAAGAAGCGATTTATAGGAAATCACTAAAAATAATGCGTGACGTTCACCTGTCAATTGCTGTGGATAACGGTGTGAGTTTCACATTTATATAATATCTTTGTTTATATTATGTGCACAGATATATTGTGTTAATGTTTGTTTATCCCAAACAAATAAATAAATATTCACTGAGATTCAAAACTAAAACAAGCCATGTGCTGAACGTCGTGGTCGGGAATCAACGAACATTGCCGAAGGTGTAAAGAATCATGTCGGTCACTGTAAACGACTAAAAAATTTAAAATGGGACATAATAAGCGACTTGTCACTTTAAGTGAAGTGATTATATCCGACTTTGTTACAAAGGATTTTATATGAATACCAAACTTCGTTGTGTAAAATTACGTCATAATAGACGGATTCTACTGTATTGATATTCTACTCGGCGGCGGTAAGATATACAGGGCAGCCCACTTGCCACTGCCACATGAGGGAGAAGTAACTTTAATACTCTAGATAGAAATTTGATTTTTAAATCACTACGATCTAAATTCAAAGAATTTTAAATAATCGCCTGTCTGCACTGAGAATCAAATCCGCTAAATGCGACGATCACCTGTAATTTTGCTGTACAGATCATATTAATTTATTTCTTCTATATAACAAGTACTCTTAACATCTAAAATAAAAGAAAGATCATGTCTAAAGGCGCCGTTCACATACATCTGGGTTCCCGCCCCCTGACTATTGCCAAAAACTGTCTAAACTTATATTTTTCATAAAATTTTGGAAATTCGTTTTGAACACTATTTCTAATTAGGTACTTATTAAGAATTTCTCTTCAGATGTTCCTAACAGGCGACACGCTTGATTTTTCAGTAATTTTTTCCTACCCTGAATTTAAATATCCTGTATCCTGTAAAAAAAAGTGAATAGAAGCAAAACTGGTAGAGATTTTCATTTCAATAAGTATAGTTTACTTTTATTTAGATTTTTTTTAACTTAGTGCAAAGGAGATGTTTCACTTTTGTATGGAACGCCGGCCATAACATGTACCCTTTAGGAAAAGTGGGAAACTTACCCCTGAATAGAAAAAAGTATTTTTTTTTTTTCATAATATCAAATGTTTTGTACAAGAACAAAAATAAAAATGTTTGACGTTTGTCGTGACAGTTATGACAGCCATGATGAAATGTTGTAGAGATGACGTTTACATGGAAATAGTTGTTTGTTTATTACTGTATCTACCCTATATTAATATGTTTTTGTGTATATCAGAGAACTGTGATCTTTCTAATGTAACATTAGACAAAATGACTCAACAAGCCACAATCAAATATTTTGAATCATTTCAGCTCATCTTGATTATAATGGTTATAAAAGTTATACTATGTTGAATCCCTGCTGTAGACGAATAGACAGAGAGTGAATGTTAGTTGGTAATAAAACTTGTGCTCCTAACTTAATCCAACTGTTTTGTAACAATTTTTACATTCATTTACCTTTAGTGTGAGTTTAACAGACGATTTCCATTGGGCAGACAAATCCATATCACATATTCTGAATTCGAGTACCGTTAAACGAAGCCAAAGTCAATCCAATATATCGATATATATATGAACAGATATCACAAAACCGTTATACAAAGCCAAAGTCGTAGGAAATAAAACATAAATGAGAAAACGTAAAATAACACCGAAAGTCGAGACAAACGAGACTGACAGACTCAGTGGTCAACATGAACGGTCATTTTGATTTTTTTTTCGTTCAGAAATTGTTCAGAAGTACACTTCAGAAAATAGATTAAATATTTTTATAAGTACGAAATCGTCACACTTGATGTTCGTCACATTTTATGATTTATCATAAAGATGTATAAGAGAATAATAATAGTTGTTAATAGTACAAGAAAACATACCATTTATATTTAATCGTCTATGTGAAATTATTTTTTGATGTGATAAGATTTCAGAACGAAAGCAGGCTATGCAAACTATGAGACGCCATGTTTAATAGAATATGGCAATAATTGAAAAAGGATTTCTTTTTGTGCACGACAAATACGGCTTAAATTCACAAAAAAATATTTTTCCTCAATTGGTGGTAGTTTTCCCTATTTTTCGGTAAATGTACATGTGATGGCCAAAAATGAAACATCTCCTTTTAGTTTGATATAATTATCCAGTTATTATAAATATATTATATCTTTACTTCTCAGTTCCCAGAAGGCGAGGTGAGCGAAAACGTTTTGGTATACCAGAAGTCTCAGAGCCAACCCAAGCCTGTGACTGACGACGCCGTGTAACTCCACCGCTAAGTGTTCATATAACTGAACCACTTCTACGGTGACGTAGCCACACGAAAACTGCACGCGATTGTGGATCTTAAAGCTACAGAAATAAGAATCACAACAGTCAGTTCCGTTATATGCATAGACTGTTCTTTTTTATATACGAGTATTGTGCCAAAATCCTTTTGTAGGACTTTTTTGATGACTAAGGGTTTGCCCATTATTAAGCTTAGCGTGAGACATGATATACACGTTACAACTAGATAACTTGAGCTATACACGATTTTTTGTGCTATAGAATCATAATTAATTATGCCATTAGATTTAAAATCCGGGAACAGTGTAACTAAGTTCTTCCAGCTTTATGAACAAGTCTATGCTTATAAACCATAGTTGATATTGAACCATTTCTAAACGATGCTATTGCAATACAAATAATTTCGACCTCGATTTTCGTTATAATTTTAATAACTCGAATTATTTTTCGGCTAAAATTAATTGGGTTTTGGTATTAAATTAATTAGTTATTAAATTGACTCTATGGGAATGTTTTCCCATAAAAAATGTGTTCGAAATAGAAAATTTACACTTTATTATGTATTTTATACGTAATTGTACACTTATAAAATTTAAATAATTATATGTAATAATATATACATTAATAGTTTATTACAATAACTCGTAGACCACAGAATTATATTTCTAAACTAAAATTTAAATGAAACGCATTTTCTAGTGACGTACATAAGCATAAAATAAGGAACTTTAAAATACGGTGACCAATTTGACGTACGATATGACTACATTATATTAAAAAAGTGACCACAGTGTAAATTATTACCCTTATATTTTTCTCATGCATCTCCACCATTTTGTGGAAACTTATTCAAGCCTTGGCTCGGTGTTCTTCTCTTTATGATTGTATGACTCAAATAAAAAAAAACTAATCATTTAGGTTGACTGGGCACTCTATGAATATACATAGTCTCTGGCGCTATATTGTGTTGTCACTTCATGTATTAGAGCTACAAAACCGGCCAAGTGCGAGTCGGACTCGCCTGTAAAAGGTTTCGAACGAATTATATTTTTTAACATGTCTTTTTGAAATCTTAGACTGCTTACAGGTTTTCCTGCAATTTATACAAAGGTAAAGTTTTTTTTCGTAGATAATAAGTTGTAGCTTTGGTCAATTCAATTTACAATTTGCATTTTTATTTCGAAGTTAATAAAATATCTCCGAAGTATTTTGTAGTCATATCAGAATCTTTGGTAATTAAATAATTTAATACAATGATTATGAAGTGTGTGTGAATAATTGTAATCATCATCACTCCGCGCCATCCAATATATCCATGACTGATCTTTGCAGGACGCAAGTACAAATAGTAAACATATTATATGTAGATTATATGCTTGCCAAAGTTATTCTTAAATAAAGTGTAATGATACTAACATGTTTTGTGCTATGCCCGACTAGAAATATATAGGCTTTTATTGTAGAACTGTAGAATGCTTCCAGTAAATTACTGGAAAAAGGACGTATCTACACAAATTGATGTAACCATTTTCCGACATTAAGGAAAGTAATGTAAGGTCGGAAATCGATTATTTTGATTTGTGCAGATACGTCCTTTTTTCTTATGGCTGCAATGTTATACAAGGTCAAATAAAGAGGTCTGAACTCGTGAATGGAAGTAGGTATTTTGGAAACCCCCTTAAGTCCACGTTGCCGAGATATTTGGTTGAAACATCAAACTTAATCAATATCCAAATTAATAAGATTTTTGCCTCTAAATATATCGAAAACGCGGCACGATATTTCGTAGATTTTTGTTTGTTTAACTGTCTTCGATTCGTATAAAAGAAGAAAAAAACAAAATGACGATTGGTGACTCAAGTCAATTATTTCGATATCCTTTTACTGATGAAATATTATCACAGAGACCAAAATGCATTCAAGATTCATAGTTAAAACTAGTGCAGTTGGTTACGGGGCTAATAGCCTCGGTGGTATTTTCTAGACATTCATTATCATCTGCTTCCAGTCAAACTGGATTCAGCTGAATACCAGTATTTTACGTAGAGCGGCTGCCTACCATATCTCCTCAAGTTTTTTGAAATAATGAAAAAAAAAAATTATATAATATTCACGAATCTGTGTTCTGTCAACAGTAAATCTAATTAGACCTTTAAAAAAACGGTATTTAAGGTACATAGTGTCTACTAAATATTTTTATGTAATTTTTGTCTGTGCGAGACCAGCGCGGGTCTAAAAAGGCCTCTTTAGTAGAATCATAATGTTAACTACACAACAATCTGTCAAATTTAATTTTCATCTTTATAGCTAACGCTTTAGGTTCAAGGTTTATTGGGAAAATTTTACAGTGACGGGTAGCGTGATGTGTTTTCTGATTCTGCTAAAGTGGCCTTTTTAGACCCCCAGAAGGACTATTTGTTATACCACATTTTTGTTCCTCAATTAATGTATTTTCCTTCGTTCATCGTCGATAACAGCCAATTATATTTACCTCAAAATGTATGGATTGTCGGTTTTCCTTATTTCACGTCATATCTTGCATTTTATGTACCAATGATTAATAAATCAGTCAATTCATATTTTTAGTTGGGCCTATATTTATTTTGTTACACAGTTTTATTTTTTCATCTGACATGTTTGAGGAATTCATCGCATCCACCGAGAGAACATCATATTAGTATTAAGAGTTCTGTCTTATCTTCAAGTAAAGGTTTTGAAAACATGTATAATATGAAATTTTTTAAGATTTCATAAACAATTTAAAACAAAATGTAACACAAGTCAATGGTTAGTAAATGATTACTTCTTTTGTCAATCATGCAATGAAAATCTCACAAAAACAAAATGTTATAAAAACTAGAAATAGCACCTTTGCTTGAAGCTGGCTAAAATAAATATTTTATTTTAATAATTGGACCTTTATAAATTAATTATTATTTAATTTCTATGGATTTTAATTGCAATACATTATTAAGGTTTCTTCTAACATAATTATAAAATTAGATTTATATGTATTTTAGGGACGCTCAAATTGTAAAGACAGACAAGTATTTTAAGATCTCTTTGTCTTTGTTAACTTAACTCTGCAATAGTTGTCGTTACTTTTAGTGTTGTTTTATTTATTAACTGACAATTTCGTGACTTAATTCTATAAATAGTTTCAACAATTTCTTCTCTAAAAACAAACCTCAGAGCAAATACAAATATTAATTATATAGTTATAATTATAATATTAATTAACAATTTAGAGGATTATTAACTGTTGAAACTAAAGCAAAGTTTCTTTCTTTGAAGTCGGTTGAAAAGAGAGCAAATCTCACGACTCGCAAGTTAGTAAGCGCCATAACAATAAAACTTTTTTATATTCCAATAGTCAAATCAAGAATTCGCGGATGAACCCGCTATTGATTATTATTTCGCTATTTATTATTATACACAACGCTATAAGTAGGACAACGCAACATATTTCAAATATATATAAACAATCTTAGAATAAAGTGCTATAGTCTTACTAAAACTGAACACAGACAGGTGTCTGATCAAGACATCTGCCTCTAGCTTATCATGTGAATACTGCCTTGTGTGGAAGTACACTGGTCTACAATCCGGTCTTTTCCGACTTATGTTGTCGTGGGATCCTTCCAGTCTAACCGAATGCAGCTGAATGCCGTCATAAGAAAAAAAGGACGTATCTACAAAAAACGATGTTACCAATTTTCGACATAAAGAAAAATAACTTAGGATCGGAAATAGGCTACTTCGTGTGTCTATTCGCCTTTTTATCTTATGACGGCAGTTTACATCGAACAATCTGCCTATCGGATCTCCATAAACCAGTAACTGGGTTACACGATATCCTTTGGCAAGAATAGTGTCGGATTATTTGCTTTTTACTACCGTAACTACTGTCAAGAATTTGCAAATGCCTTCTGAGACACTGAAGAGTTTCGGTATGTAGTGGATGGTTAGCCATTCTCGCCATTGTGGCTTAACCTTGAAAATCGTCCCGAATGGCTTTTATTACTTAGGCACGAACAAATCTCCAATATTAAGTATACTGTTGATGAAGTCACACAAAGAACAGTCCACTACAAAGCAGTGTTTTGTTAAGTCATTTTGATAGAATTTAGCTTTTGCCCGCAGCTTTGCAAGCGCCTATAACCGTCTCCGAGTTCCAATTTATCTCTGTACCAAAATTCATCAAAATCGGTTCAGCGATTTAGGCGTGAAAGCGAAACAAAAGTTCACTTTCGCATTTGTAATGTTACTTAGCTTCCACACAAGGTACTAAGTAAGTATTAGATACAAACTTTGAGCAGTAATCTAGGTGAATAGGTTGTTTTTCGTATTTAAGTCGACCAGAATGTCTTCTTTAAGTCGAGTGTGAATTTTAAATAAAGATTTTATTTTTAATTTTGACTTTTTCTATTAAATTGTGAATAATTGATGACCATGTGAGTTTTATCATCATTTCAGCCGAAATATGTCACTACTGGACATAGGCCTACCCAATAGTCGCCACATCGACCGGTCCTGTGCTTCTTGCATCCAGCGGATTTCCGCGGCTTTCACCAGGTCGTCGGTCCATCTTGTGGGAGGCGTACCGGAAGACGGAAGTCGTAAATTGATCTTTAATGCTCATTAAGCAAATATTCCATCCACACGCAGAAATTGTTTTGGGATAACATTCATTGTGCGTACAGCTGAGGAGTGTTATTCCCTGCAATAGGTTAGGGTTTTCCTAGATAAACACATAACTTTTTATAAAAGCACAGAAAGCGCAATCTATCTGAAAATACAGTTCGGTTGAGACTTCGTTATGATGACGTAGGTTCTTAGATATAAACAAAAATAGTTTGACCTCGTATATTTGTAATTATTCGTAATTTCCACGTTAGATACGACATGACTTACTGATAAGGGAAGTTCTAACTTGGACTAAGATTAAACAGTTGAGTTATTTCCCTGTTTAGAATTAGTGCACACTTGTCTTATGAACCGTATACACGAATGCAGGGTCAAATTAAATTAGTTATCAGAACTCCATGAACGACGGGAACGTGAAAGAGGGGTCTTTGCTGACACTCCTTTTCATAAAAAATACATCATCTGACATACCGTGTAATCTTAGGAGAAGTGAGCTGTTAATCCATACAAACAAGGTGGAATGATACTTCACTTCACGCTCACTCACTGACTTGTCAGAATAGACCGGCTGGTCCATATCGGGCGGCGATTCACCCGTTGCTCGCCCGTCCGCAGCCCGCGCCTACGGTGGCCGGGAATTCCCCTGCGACTCTCGACGCTTCTTCCCCACGCGTCTCACCTCCTCCTCCGCAGAAGTAAGTGATCACTTACCATGCCCTCTCGCTTCGGATCATGGATAGGACCAACGCCGGAAGCGTGGTATCGTCACCGCTGATCACCACTTAGAGGACACGGCTATGCTCCGTTTAAGCGGGTCAGACCTCCACCGTAAGCTCTACCGTGTTCTCCGCGCGATCCACTCGTGACAAGACATGGCATGTTCTCCCGCCGAATACGAAATAGGTATCAAAAACCTAGTCCGGTGAGGACCTGCGTCAGGCGGAAAGTGAGGATGGCTCCCTAGCCACTACTCTAAGAGGAGATTTATCGCCATAGTAGTGATGTGCCCACCGCTGGATTGCGACAGTCGCTCTCTCCACCGCCATGAGATCTTTCCCCCGGAGCTCCGTCCGCCGTGCTGCATTAATGCTTTAATTTTGGAAGTCGGTGTCAAAATACGAAGAAAGTGACAAAAAAACGGCCTTCCGAAATTAAAGTTATTTTTTACTTTGTTGTGTTTTTTTTTGGATGTCGGCTGTATTTTTTTGTAAAAAGTTTTTACTTGATAGTTTTTTTTTTTGGAAGTCGATTGTTTTTTTTTGTAAAAAGTTTTTTATTTTTCACTTTTTAATGGTACCCCATACCTAACAACACCACTGCAAAATCGCAGTAAAGCAAAATACGCAATTTCGATTACTTGGATGACATAAAACAATCATCCAAGTAGACGAATTCCAGCTATTTCGATTTAAAATCCAAAGTTCGTAACCGATTTTGATAAAATTTAAATGGGACCAATCTGCAAGTATATCCTTTTAGATAGACAAGAATTTTTCAAATCGGTTCATAATTGTCGGAGTTATGAGGTAACAAACATAAAAAAAAAAAATACAACTGAATTGAGAACCTCCTCCTTTTTGGGAAGTGGGTTAAAAAGTAACGTTCTTGTTTTTTTTAAATGTGATAACTAAGTACGCTCATGAATAACGATAAAGAAACTGATAGAATTGTTGGAATTGGCTTCCAGTCTAGCCATTTATAGCTGAAAACCAGTACTTTGAACAATTGTCTATTAGACCCCAAGTCCCCAAGTAACTGGGGATATCCTTGATAAGATCTACCCATATTTATAATATAACACTCAATTATTAAATTCTCGTTATCTCAAAACTCATGTGCAACCATTCTTAACAAAAATACACTTAAGTACATTATTTCCTTACTCCAACCCACATTGATTACTCGGTCAGAGGTTACAGATAAGTCCATTAAAACAGACCACTACAGTTTAACTAAAAACCGTTTACTAAATTGCACCATGTGTTAGTTCTAAACATGTTTGGTACAGTGAAGTGTTTGATCTTGTTGAACTGTGCACTTTTATTTGGTGTTGAGTGTAAGAGGATCAACAGGAGATCGACGCAAGACAAAGATGATGGGAAGAGTAGTTTGGCATTTGTTTTCGATACTACTGGCTCTATGTACAATGACTTGCGACAGTTACGTGAAGGCGCTGAAATGATACTCAATACTGCTCTGATGGAGAGTAATGTAATTGCCGATTTTGTGTTTGTGCCGTTCCATGATCCCAGTAAGTACTTTTTTGCTCGCATATTTTAAAGTGTTCCTTGGTTTGAAAGTTATGTAAAGTGAATCTAACAATTTTTTGTAGTTACCTACTAAGTCCGTCCATTGAAAGTATTTATTAGCTTTAAAATGCACAACATTGATAGTAGATAGACACTAGATATGACTGAAATTTTGTTTAAATTTGATTGTTATTTTTTACTATTCTTGTGCATCAACAAACTGCTTTAAAAACTACTACTTTTAGTTGTTTTTTTTTTATCTAAAAACAGCCAGTCACTAGACAGTATATCTACCACTTTATACTATCACTAGCTGAGGTCCGCGGTTTCGCCCGCTTGACAAATTATATACTAAAACCTTCCTCGAGAACCACTCTGTCCATTGGTGAAAACAGCACGTAAATGAAATAATAGCAAACTTTTGAGTTTATCGCGAACATACAGACAAGAGCGAAGGAAGCTCATTAAACTCTTAAAATTAAGAAAAATCCCTGACTTCACAGAGGTAGGCCCAGTAACAGTCACACGCCGGAAGGAGGTATTCAAGAGAGCGCTAAACAGAGTTCAAGTTCAGGGAGGAGGGGACTGCCCCGAAATGTCACTAACTGGCATACATTTAGCTCTGAACGTCAGTAGACCGCGGTCCTTCCTATATGTGTTCACTGACGCGACGGCAGCCGACCATCGCAGCGTCGGAAAAGTTCTGGATACCATACAGAGGAAACAGAGCCAGGTTAGATAGTGTTTCTAGCTTTTGCCTTTTTTTGGTGGAGCTCTGGGTGGAGCGGAAGATAGTGTCAAACTTTTACTGACTAAAACCTAATATTGTTTCTAATAGTGTTCCTCCAAATGCCCTTAGCGTGCCGCGGTAATTCCTTCGAAAAATTCCGCAATCCTGGCAGGCACTGGCTCTAGAGGGTACCGTGTACTATGCTGATATTTCTTTGAGGCGCGCGTAGGACACAACGCACTGTCGACCCAGGTCTGTAGTGTGATTCTGTAATCTTGCGAAGTGAAGTCTTGGGTGAAGTTATCACGAAGTGAGCTGACAATCCACGTAATCAAGATGGAATGACAGCTCACTTCGTGATCACTTCACCCAAGACTTCACTGCGACATTTCTACAGAATCGATTCGATCGGTTGGTCCTTATCGGACGTCGAGCTACCCATCGATATTTTGTAATTAATACGAGTAGATGTAGATTACCACATACAAATACTCTTGCCTCTTACAATATTATTTCAGATTACATAGAGCCTACAGTCGAAGGTTAAAGCAAGTAATATTTATGTTTATGTCCCCTGTAATAGGGGCGACTATGTCATGTAAAATTACTAGGTACTACTACTAGCTACTGGGAACTACATTCTGTAAAGCAAAATCACTTTTGAAGCGGCCTGATGTGGTTATTTAAATTGGTCTGCAGGTGGTATTCATATTGACGGGTCACTGCAACGACCTGAACCGACCATCGTATAAAGTGTACCAGGAAGTCGCAGCCGCTAGCTCTGGACAAATATTCAACTTGAACAAAACCAATGTGCATATGGTGAGTAAAGCAAACATAGTATGATGCCTCTACTCATAAATTAATTGTTTTTTTTTTCACTTTTTTTAATTACTTTTTTATGTGAAACATCTATAGGCGCGCCTTGGCTGTAAAACCAAATCGTGTGACGGAAACGACGCTGTCATGTCGTGGTACCACTACGCCGCCTGATACGGACGGCGAAGTTTGGAACTAATTTATAAGAACTTTTTTTTATTAATATGAATTCTTAACATAATATATTCTTAATATTATGGTTATTATGAATTCTTAACATAAATGTCACGTCTACCGGGTGTCCCGTAACGGCATTTTTTATCTTCTATAGGTACATATAATAAAATCGTAGAGTTGCCGTGTCTGTACATTGAATATTTTCGCATAAAAAATACATAGAAATGTCAGAAAGATGACATAACACAAAAAAGCAGTTTTTGAAATTCTTTTCTGTTTGTCTGTTTGTCTGTGCGTTTGGAGGAGCATCACGCATAAACCACTGATTGGATTCAAAGTTTAGGTACTTCAAAATATAAAGTGATAATCGTAGTAACATTTAGTGTTTATTTCATCAAAATCGACCCACAAAAAACTTTTTAAAGTTTTTTGGAAGTCGGTTGTATTTTTTTGTAAAAAGTTTTCTATTTTTCACGTTTTAGTGGTACCCCACACCTAACAACATCACTGCAAATACAAGCGCACTAGTTGCCCATACGATTTTCGAAAGTTCCCATCGACTTCTCTGGGAAGCCATCATCAGATCCTGGTTTCCTCATCATGGGACCATTTGGGAAGTATTCCCTTTCCAACAAAAAAAACATTTTTAAAATCGGTTCGCAAGCGATGGAGTTATGCCCGAACAAACATAAAAAAAAAATACAAACATCCGAATTGAGAACCTCCTCCTTTTTGGGAAATCGGTTAAAAATCAAAAGATATAGATTTTTAAAGTTTACGAAGAAACTTCATCGAGCGCTAAAATACTCGTAGGTTGTTTTCATTGAGACTTCAGATACTTGCAATGCCATCTATTGAGAAAATTTGTAATAAGAAATGTGTGAAAAGACCCCGAAACAATGTATTTTTGAGTTATTTTTTAATTAAACTTAAAATGTAGCAATAAAAAAGTGAAAATTTTATTATACTATCATTATTTATCGTAACGTGTAAACTTCTAAGTTCGAACATATGAGTATAAAGACAGTTCAGTTACGTTGTAGATCGATAGATGGCGTTGTACTTATGACGCGTTTTTGTGAATCGCGATGTTAAGATTCTCCGCTAAGCTTCTAAGTTCGAACTTATGAGTTTAAAGTCAGTTCAGATACGTTGTAGTCAGTTCAGATGCGTTGTATGGTATAGCTATGGAAGTATGGGTTTGATTGACTAAATTTATTTTCGAATTATTGGGAGGAGAGAGTAGACTTGGGTCGTACTTGCAAAATCGAGTACTAGGGGAAGCCCTGGAAGCAGTACGTCTACCTTAAGAAACTAGGGCTTGGGATACTTTCAAGTATATTCTATATGGATAGGAAATTGACCCGTAATTTTCTAGGAATAAGGAGCACAATCGCGTTTTCAAATAAATACCTTCTTACGACGATTCAAGTTTCTACTTCTATTTCATCCAAAAGCCCTGTTGGAAGAAAAAATACTTGCATGGGAAATTAAACCCTGACCTATTATTAATAAGGAGCACAATCGCGTTTACAAATACTTGCAAAGACAAACCATTAAAGTAAAAATACTTGCATACGAAATTGTTCCGTAGTTCTTTACAAATAAGGATCACAATCGCGTACACAAATTGAACATGATCGCATTTGCGAAAACTAACGCAGTTATTGAACTATTGAAGAATGTATTGAAAAACTACCTACGTAGAATTTATGAATTTTCTAAATTAAGTACCGCTAGGTAAGTAGCACGGTATTAAATTAATAATGAACGAAACCATCCCTTCCTACTTAAAAATAGGCTTAGGGCTGTCAGCTGTGCAATATAATATTATTATTATGATTATTCAATGATTTTAGTAGCTGGCGTAGTTAAAAGGTTTCAATTCATTTTACGATTGTTATACACAGTATTTACAGTACCATCAATTTCAGTATCAAATTGCATAATTATGTATTTGTTCCTTAATTACGTATATTTAAACCTAACTTTCCAAGCGAGTCATCTTTACAGCTGTAGAAAGCATTTTTTTTTTTTAGGGATGGGAAATCATCCAATGACTCCTCCCGCTCTAGGTGTAGCGGGAGGGAGTGTCAGACTTCTACTGACTAAAACTCATCCATGTTCCTTCATTGCCCTTTGTGATCCGGAGCCACGGGACGAGTAAGAACGATGTAGGTATCATTTCTTATTGGAAAGAGCGCGCGCTGCTCGAGACCCGAACGCGGCCGAAGCGAGTCGACGAAGTAGCCGTATAGTACCTACCTGGTGTACGTACTTGGAAGCAAATACCTGGTGTACAAACCTGGTCGCGTAAATACGTACCTTCCCTAGAGGAGAGTTGTTACCTGTATCCATAAGTAAACTGTTTTACTAACAGAAGTGGTGAATTTTTGGTATTATGCTTCAATGTGACTAAACTATAAAAGCAGAACGCGTCGATCTTCAAGGTTAAGCAACGCTTGCCGAGGTCGGTCTGTGAATGGGTGACCATTATATCAACCTAGCTTTTCCTTACTATATTGGCTCGGCTTCCAGACAAACTGGATTCAGCTGAATACCGGTATTATACGTAGAGCAGCTGCCTACTACCAGACCTCCACAACTCATTCAATGCAAGACTTCAGTCAGATTTTACTGGCTTCTGACTATCCGTAACGACTGCCAAAGATCTACAAATGACAGCCGGGACCGGGAATGCTTTCTGAGGCACGAAGGAAACTCGGTATGTTAAGATGGTCACCCATCCACAGATCAACCTTCGCAAGCGTTGCTTAACCTTCAAGATCAATGCGTTCGTCTGTTATAGTAAAGCCTTGAAGATCGGCCCTGCGGCTGTTTTAATTTAGCCACGAGCTCCTCTATAATAAATCGATTCTATGGACCCAGTAAAACTTTTTGATAAAAAAAGGTTAAAACAAATTAAATTAATCAGTGGTCTACAATCAGCAATATCGTCAGTAAAAATCGGAGAAAATGTGTTTCTTTTAGGACTGTGCTGGACGAAATTAAGAATCCACTTGATTTACCACCATTCGTTCGATAGTCGGTTTTGTTGATTCAAGATTAGTTTGTACCAGGAGATTAGGTACCTGGGCTGGTCGGCATTTCAACCGATAGAGATGATACAGTGCCCTGCATTAGGTACCCTCTTCATAATTATATTCTTAATTCGAGAGAGAGATCAGGATACGTAACTGAACGTAGATTTTGTATATTATGCAATCTATACTAATATTATAAAGCAGAAGAGTTTGTTTGTTTGGTTGAACGCGCTAATCTCTGGAACTACTGGTCCGATTTGAAAAATTCTTTCAGTGTTAGATTGCCCATTTATCGAGGAAGGTATCATCACGCTAAGACAAATAGGAGCGGAGCAGTAATGGAAAATGTGACGCAGACGAAGTTGCGCGGGTCAGCTAGTAATGTTATAAAGCAGAAGAGTTTGTTTGTTTGTTTGGTCGCTCTATGGCGTCGCTCTATGACGCCGCTCAATGGCGACGCTCAATGGCGTCGCTCTATGGCGTTGCAATTAGGCGTTGCTCTAGGGCGTCGCTCTATGATGTCGATCCGTGGCGCCGCTCTATGGCGTCGTTCTATTGCGTCACTCAATGGCATCGTTCGATGGCGTCGCTCTATTGCTTTGCAATAAGGAGTCGCTCTATGACGTCCATCCTTGGCGTTTCTCTAGGGCGTCGCTCTATGGGTTCGCCCAATGGCGTTGCTCTATGGCGTTGCAATAAGGCGTCTCTCTATGGCGTTGCTCTATGATTTTGCAAATAGGCGTCGCTCTAGGGCGTCGCTTTATGACGTCGCTGTATGACCTCGATCCGTGGCGCCACTCTATGGCGTCGTTCTATGGCGACGCTCTATAACGCCGCTCAATGGCGTCGTTTAATGGCGTCGTTCTTTGTCGTCGATCTATGATTTTGCAATTAAGCGTCGCTCTAGGGCGTCGCTTTATGACCTCGATCCGTGGCGCCGCTCTATGGCGTCTTTCTATGGCGTCGTTCGATGGCGTCGCTCTAAGGCTTTGCAATAAGGCGTCGCGGTATGGCGTCACTCTATGATTTTGCAATAAGCCGTCGCTCTATGGCGTCCATCCTTGGCGTCGCTCTAGGGCGTCACTCTATGGCGTCGCCCTATGGCGTTGCTCTATGGTGTTGCTCTATGGCGTTGCAATAAGGCGTCTCTCTACGGCGTCGCTATTATGGCGTTGCTCTATGATTTTGCAATTAAGCGTCGCTCTAGGGCGTCACTCCACGGCGTCGTTCTATGACGTCGATCCGTGGCGTCGTTCTATGGCGTCGTTCTATGGCGACGCTCTATGAAGCCGCTCAATGACGTCGTTTAATGGCGACGCTCTATGACGCCGCTCAATGACGTCGTTTAATGGCGTCGTTATATGGCGTCGCCCTTTGGTGTTGCAATAAGGCGCCGCTTAATGGCGTCGATCTATGGCGTCGTTTGATGGCGTCGCTCTAAGATTTTGCTATAAGGCGTCGCTCTATGGCGTCCATCCTTGGCGTTGCTCTAGGGCGTCGCTCTATGGCGTCGCTCTATGATATCGATCCGTGGCGCCGCTGTATGGCGTCGTTCTATGGCGTCGCTTAATGGTGTCGTTCGATGGCGTCGCTCTATGGCTTTGCAATAAGGTCTTGCTCTATGATTTTGCAAAAAGGCGTCGCTGTATAACGTCGATCCTTGGCGTCGCTGTATGGCGTCGCTCGACAACGTCGATCCGTGGCGCCGCTCTATGGCGTCGTTCTATGGCGTCGCTCGACAACGTCGATCCGTGGCGCCGCTCTATGGCGTCGTTCTATGGCGTCGCTCTAAGGCGTTGCCCTTTGGCGTTGCAATAAGGCGTCGCTTAGTGGCGTCGATCTGCGATTTTGCAATTAGGCGTCGCTCTATGACGTCCATCCTTGGCGCCAATGCTCGATGCCATTGAACGACGCCATTGAGCGGCGTCATAGAGCGACGCCTTATCGCAACGCCAAGGATGGACGTCATAGAGCGACGCCTTATTGCAATGCCATAGAGCAGCGCCAAAGATCGATGCCATTGAACGACGCCATTGAGCGGCGTCATAGAACGACGCCACACAGCGGCGCCACGGATCGATATCATAGAGCGACGCCATAGAGCGACGCCCTAGAGCGACGCCATAGAGCAATGCCATAGAGCGACGCCATAGAGCGACGCCCTAGAGCAACGCCAAGGATGGACGTCATAGAGCGACGCCTAATTGCAAAATCGCAGATCGACGCCACTAAGCGACGCCTTATTGCAACGCCAAAGGGCAACGCCTTAGAGCGACGCCATAGAACGACGCCATAGAGCGGCGCCACGGATCGACGTTGTCGAGCGACGCCATAGAACGACGCCATAGAGCGGCGCCACGGATCGACGTTGTCGAGCGACGCCATACAGCGACGCCAAGGATCGACGTTATACAGCGACGCCTTTTTGCAAAATCATAGAGCAAGACCTTATTGCAAAGCCATAGAGCGACGCCATCGAACGACACCATTAAGCGACGCCATAGAACGACGCCATACAGCGGCGCCACGGATCGATATCATAGAGCGACGCCATAGAGCGACGCCCTAGAGCAACGCCAAGGATGGACGCCATAGAGCGACGCCTTATAGCAAAATCTTAGAGCGACGCCATCAAACGACGCCATAGATCGACGCCATTAAGCGGCGCCTTATTGCAACACCAAAGGGCGACGCCATATAACGACGCCATTAAACGACGTCATTGAGCGGCGTCATAGAGCGTCGCCATTAAACGACGTCATTGAGCGGCTTCATAGAGCGTCGCCATAGAACGACGCCATAAAACGACGCCACGGATCGACGTCATAGAACGACGCCGTGGAGTGACGCCCTAGAGCGACGCTTAATTGCAAAATCATAGAGCAACGCCATAATAGCGACGCCGTAGAGAGACGCCTTATTGCAACGCCATAGAGCAACACCATAGAGCAACGCCATAGGGCGACGCCATAGAGTGACGCCCTAGAGCGACGCCAAGGATGGACGCCATAGAGCGACGGCTTATTGCAAAATCATAGAGTGACGCCATACCGCGACGCCTTATTGCAAAGCCTTAGAGCGACGCCATCGAACGACGCCATAGAAAGACGCCATAGAGCGGCGCCACGGATCGAGGTCATAAAGCGACGCCCTAGAGCGACGCTTAATTGCAAAATCATAGATCGACGACAAAGAACGACGCCATTAAACGACGCCATTGAGCGGCGTTATAGAGCGTCGCCATAGAACGACGCCATAGAGTGGCGCCACGGATCGAGGTCATACAGCGACGTCATAAAGCGACGCCCTAGAGCGACGCCTATTTGCAAAATCATAGAGCAACGCCATAGAGAGACGCCTTATTGCAACGCCATAGAGCAACGCCATTGGGCGAACCCATAGAGCGACGCCCTAGAGAAACGCCAAGGATGGACGTCATAGAGCGACTCCTTATTGCAAAGCAATAAAGCGACGCCATCGAACGATGCCATTGAGTGACGCAATAGAACGACGCCATAGAGCGGCGCCACGGATCGACATCATAGAGCGACGCCCTAGAGCAACGCCTAATTGCAACGCCATAGAGCGACGCCATTGAGCGTCGCCATTGAGCGGCGTCATAGAGCGACGCCATAGAGCGACCAAACAAACAAACAAACTCTTCTGCTTTATAACATTACTAGCTGACCCGCGCAACTTCGTCTGCGTCACATTTTCCATTACTGCTCCGCTCCTATTTGTCTTAGCGTGATGATATATAACCTTCGTCGATAAATGGGCAATCTAACACTGAAAGAATTTTTCAAATCGGACCAGTAGTTCCAGAGATTAGCGCGTTCAACCAAACAAACAAACTCTTCTGCTTTATAATATTATTATAGATTGCATAATATACAAAATCTACGTTCAGTTACGTATCCTGATCTCTCTCTCGAATTAAGAATATAATTATGAAGAGGGTACCTAATTCAGGGCACTGTATCATCTCTATCGGTTGAAATGCCGACCAGCCCAGGTACCTAATCTCCTGGTACAAACTAATCTTGAATCAACAAAACCGACTATCGAACGAATGGTGGTAAATCAAGTGGATTCTTAATTTCGTCCAGCACAGTCCTAAAAGAAACACATTTTCTCCGATTTTTACTGACGATATTGCTGATTGTAGACCACTGATTAATTTAATTTGTTTTAACCTTTTTTTATCAAAAAGTTTTACTGGGTCCATAGAATCGATTTATTATAGAGGAGCTCGTGGCTAAATTAAAACAGCCGCAGGGCCGATCTTCAAGGCTTTACTATAACAGACGAACGCATTGATCTTGAAGGTTAAGCAACGCTTGCGAAGGTTGATCTGTGGATGGGTGACCATCTTAACATACCGAGTTTCCTTCGTGCCTCAGAAAGCATTCCCGGTCCCGGCTGTCATTTGTAGATCTTTGGCAGTCGTTACGGATAGTCAGAAGCCAGTAAAATCTGACTGAAGTCTTGCATTGAATGAGTTGTGGAGGTCTGGTAGTAGGCAGCTGCTCTACGTATAATACCGGTATTCAGCTGAATCCAGTTTGTCTGGAAGCCGAGCCAATATAGTAAGGAAAAGCTAGGTTGATATAATGGTCACCCATTCACAGACCGACCTCGGCAAGCGTTGCTTAACCTTGAAGATCGACGCGTTCTGCTTTTATAGTTTAGTCACATTGAAGCATAATACCAAAAATTCACCACTTCTGTTAGTAAAACAGTTTACTTATGGATACAGGTAACAACTCTCCTCTAGGGAAGGTACGTATTTACGCGACCAGGTTTGTACACCAGGTATTTGCTTCCAAGTACGTACACCAGGTAGGTACTATACGGCTACTTCGTCGACTCGCTTCGGCCGCGTTCGGGTCTCGAGCAGCGCGCGCTCTTTCCAATAAGAAATGATACCTACATCGTTCTTACTCGTCCCGTGGCTCCGGATCACAAAGGGCAATGAAGGAACATGGATGAGTTTTAGTCAGTAGAAGTCTGACACTCCCTCCCGCTACACCTAGAGCGGGAGGAGTCATTGGATGATTTCCCATCCCTAAAAAAAAAAATGCTTTCTACAGCTGTAAAGATGACTCGCTTGGAAAGTTAGGTTTAAATATACGTAATTAAGGAACAAATACATAATTATGCAATTTGATACTGAAATTGATGGTACTGTAAATACTGTGTATAACAATCGTAAAATGAATTGAAACCTTTTAACTACGCCAGCTACTAAAATCATTGAATAATCATAATAATAATATTATATTGCACAGCTGACAGCCCTAAGCCTATTTTTAAGTAGGAAGGGATGGTTTCGTTCATTATTAATTTAATACCGTGCTACTTACCTAGCGGTACTTAATTTAGAAAATTCATAAATTCTACGTAGGTAGTTTTTCAATACATTCTTCAATAGTTCAATAACTGCGTTAGTTTTCGCAAATGCGATCATGTTCAATTTGTGTACGCGATTGTGATCCTTATTTGTAAAGAACTACGGAACAATTTCGTATGCAAGTATTTTTACTTTAATGGTTTGTCTTTGCAAGTATTTGTAAACGCGATTGTGGCGTCGCTCGACAACGTCGATCCGTGGCGCCGCTCTATGGCGTCGTTCTATGGCGTCGCTCTAAGGCGTTGCCCTTTGGCGTTGCAATAAGGCGTCGCTTAGTGGCGTCGATCTGCGATTTTGCAATTAGGCGTCGCTCTATGACGTCCATCCTTGGCGTTGCTCTAGGGCGTCGCTCTATGGCGTCGCTCTATGGCATTGCTCTATGGCGTCGCTCTAGGGCGTCGCTCTATGGCGTCGCTCTATGATATCGATCCGTGGCGCCGCTGTGTGGCGTCGTTCTATGACGCCGCTCAATGGCGTCGTTCAATGGCATCGATCTTTGGCGCTGCTCTATGGCATTGCAATAAGGCGTCGCTCTATGACGTCCATCCTTGGCGTTGCGATAAGGCGTCGCTCTATGACGCCACTCAATGGCGTCGTTCAATGGCATCGAGCTTTGGCGCCACTCTATGGCATCGCAATAAGGCGTCGCTCTATTGCGTTGCTCTATGGCGTTGCAATAAGGCGTATCTCTGGTATGACGTCATCCCTTAGCGTCGCTCTATGGCGTCGCTCTATGACGCCGCTCAATGGCGTCGCTCTATGGCGTCGCTCAATAACGTCGCCATATGGCGTTGCAATAAGGCGTCGCACCATGGCGTCGCTCTAAGGAGTCGCTGAATGGCGTCGCCCTATGGCGTTGCAATAAGGCGTCTCTCTATAGCGTCGCTCTATGGCGGCGCTCAATGACGTTGCTCTATGGCGTTGCAATAAGGCGTCGCTCTATGGCGTCGCCCTACGGCGTTGCTCTATGGCGTTGCAATTAGGCGTATCTCTGGTATTACGTCATCCCTTGGCGTCGCTCTATGGCGTCGCTCTATGACGCCGCTCAAAAGCGTTGCTCTATGGCATTGCAATAAGGCGTCGCCCTATGGCGTTGCTCAATGGAGTTGTAATAAGGCGTCGCTCTAAGGCGTCGCTCAATGGCGTCGCCCCAATGCGTTGCTTTATGGCGTTGCAATAACGCGTCTCTTTATGGCGTCGCTCTAAGAAGTCGCTATATGGCGTTAAGATTTTGCAAGAAGGCGTCGTTCTATGGCGTTGCTGAATGCTTTTGCAATAAGGCGTCGCTGTATAACGTCGATCCTTGGCGTCGCTGTATGGCGTCGCTCGACAACGTCGATCCGTGGCGCCGCTCTATGGCGTCGTTCTATGGCGTCGCTCTAAGGCGTTGCCCTTTGGCGTTGCAATAAGGCGTCGCTTAGTGGCGTCGATCTACGATTTTACAATTAGGCGTCGCTCTACGGCGTCGCTCTATGACGTCGATCCGTGGCGCCACTCAATGGCGTCGTCCTATGGCGACGCTCTATGACGCCGCTCAATGGCGTCGTTTAATGGCGTCGTTCTAATGCGTCGCCCTTTGGTGTTGCAATAAGGAGTCGCTTAATGGCGTCGATCTATGATTTGCAATTACGCGTCGTTCTATGACGTCGATCCGTGGCGCCGCTCTATGGCGTCGTTCTATGACGCCGCTCAATGGCGTCATTTAATGGCGTCGCCCTTTGGCGATGCAATAAGGCGTCGCTTAATGGCGTCGATCTATGATTTTGCAATTAGGCGTCTTTCTAGGGTGTCGCGCTATGACGTCGATCCGTGGCGCCGCCCTATGGCGTCGTTCTATGGCGTCGCTCAATGGCCTCGTTCGATGGCGTCGCTCTATGGCTTTGCAATAAGGCGTCGCGGTATGGCGCCGCTCTAATATTGTGCTATAAGGCGTCGCTTTATGACGTCCATTCTTGGTGTCGCTCTAAGGCGTCACTCTATGGCGTCGCTATATGGCGTCGATCTATGATTTTGCAATTAGCCGTCACTCTAGGGTGTCGCTCTATGACGTCGATCCTTGGCGCCGCTCTATGGCGTCGTTCTATGGCGTCGTTCTATGGCGTTGCTCAATGGCGTCAATGGCGTCGTTCGATGGCGTCGCTCTATGGCTTTGCAATAAGGCGTCGCTCTATGATTTTGCAATAGGCGTCGTCTTTGTCAATCGCTCCTAACATATTGTCTATCGTCTTGGGGAGGGACATCAAAAACAACTCTGAAGTCCATCGAGGTCGCGCAGCGTGCTGTATTGAAAGTAGCGATGTTCAAGCCCATCCGATTCACCACAACTCAATTATACGAAAAATGGGACGTTATGATCGTGAGACAATTATACATTAAGCGTCGTCCTCCTGCAACACGGTAATCTATACTGATATTATAAAGAGGTAACATTTGCTTGTATGTTTGTAAGTTTGTTTGTAGGGGGTAATCTCAGGAACTACTGGTCCGATTTGAAAAATTCTTTCAGTATTAGATAGCCCATTTATCGAGGAATGCTACAGGCTACATATTATCACGCTAAGACTAAAAGGAGCCGAGCATTAATGGAAAATGTTACGCAGACGAAGTTGCGTGGGTCAGCTAGTATCATATAAGTTACTTTTAATTTGTGGTGCTTGGCAACTGCCTTTACCCCCGTTGTGAGAGTCCTTTTGTGATTTATGACTGATGATTTCGATGCGAAACCAAAGAAAGTTAAATCGTGACTTCGGATCTCGTCGGGCTCCATTGACTCAGCCCTTGCCCTTCAACTAGTCACTCACAAGTCAGTTAGAGGGAGTCTATTTTATTTTTCAGATGCTGGATTTCGTGAAGAGTTCAATAAAAGGTCGCATGGTGAATCTCGCTTCTGTATCAAACCCGCCCGGATACAACTATACGCAAGAGGTAAGACACCTATAAAATCATACCAATATTATGGACCAGGGATCTATAGATAAGTCAGATTAGTGATATTGTGGATAAGAATCTTTTTAAAGGTTTCAAACTCGAAAGGAAAACGGCACTTTCTGTCATTTTAGATCTAAAATATCAAAAGGAACTCCTGTATTCTCAAAACCAGAACTTGACAAGGAGTGGGCAACACTCATTTCACTCTTTTATTATGTCTGGGCTTGGTCTTAACCACAATCTCGCCTGGTGGAAAGCGATTGATGAGGTCTATGATGAAGCGAGCTTGCCCAGAAGATGCCTGTTCACTTTTTTATGAAGGCAGACGGGTTATATGTGGCCGGGAACATAGACGTTGGTTCCACAATTTAGCTGTGTGCATAATAAATGTGGAGGAAAAGCGCTGGGTACGACTAGGCGGGATATCGACCAAGTACGTATGATACCCTGCAGTACGTCTGGTATTCCGGTAGTAAAAGGGCGATGGTGGGATCTGATCTTGGAGTTCCCGCGCACACTCACCAAAGACAATCTGTAGAAGACCGACAGGCAGGCAATACTACGCCGATGAGCTAGGCTGTAAAGCTGAGGCACCAACGTCTCGTCACCTATAAGACTTTGCTCTGCGTTCGACCGAGTCTAATGCAGCAAGCTGATATTTTGCTGAGCTATCCCATAAGTGACTGCAATACTCCATAGGAATGGACTTGTGCTTTGTACTCAGAAGCTGAAGTTGAGCCGAAGTTGAAATTAGACGCCAACTTCATGCCCAAAAGCTCTAGGCGGTCAGTAACAGGTACAGGTATACCTCGGAATGTAGGAGATAACTGAAAAGGACTCCTTTTTACATGTGAAAAGACATGACTGTCTGTGTTTTCAGAGCATTGAATTTGACCATATTGTCGTTGCACCACTGGAAAATGAGATTTAAGGTCAAATTATTTCTTTTTATAACCACATTTATGATCGGCCACTCAGGAAGTCCGAAATCCAGTTGCAAAATTCAGCAGGGATGCCGTACGCGGGAAGCTTATACTCAAGAGTACTGGCCAGTGACAAGATCACTTTTTGTATGTCTGTCACAGAGGTTTATTCGATATTTATGCAACACAGGAATGTTTGGATTAGGCAAGGTAGGCTGTAGGTGCATCAACACGATTTGAGTTGTGGATTTCGCTTTCATTTTCATGTTTATTAGATCTTTAAAACCAAAAAGTATTTTTTTAACCCTGTGCTCTCCAGATCCCAGTAGATAGTACGTTGGGTGAGGTGACGGTGTCGGTTTCGGGGGCCAAGCCGAAGATCACGGTGGTAGACCCGAAGGGGGAGCAGCTCACTGGACCCCCCAAGTTGATAACTACGCTCGACCTTTCAGAGATTATGGTGAGTTAACCACGTCCGAATGAAGGCTAGCATACATTGGCGAACCGCACCGGGCTTTTTTTTTGTATTGGCTGCGATTAGATGCTGTCAGCTTAAGAACACAGTTTTGCAATACGTAGCGATTAATTCATAGCATGCTTAAATGTGTGCAAGACTTATTTTCCACGCTAAAGTAGACTCTTAAGTGTATATGGATAGTCATAATTTGCTTAGTGGTGAGGAAACGACGATATTGACAGATACAGGTACAATTTTTTTTATTTTATTTAATCAACATTTATTGCCTCACTACTGGGCAAAGGTCTCTCCCCTAAGCTTCCACTCGCCCCGGTGTATTGCTTTCTCCGACTAATCCTTTGCAAACGCCTGAAGCTTTCTAGATATAGGTAGGACCCGCCCAATCCCACTTGAAACTGGCAGCCTTGTTGCCTCGACGACAGGTACCTATTTTAAATTTTACAGACCTTTTTTTTTACAGACATTTTCCTAATTACTAGTAATCCAATATCCCCAACTAACCCAGAATCTATTGCGATCAGATAGTGAAAGTAATGCAGCCGGAACCCGGCAACTGGACGATCACAGTGGGCAGCGAAGAGAAGCATTCAGTGAAGGTCGTCGGTCTGTCCAACACCACGTTCAACCACGGCTTCTCCGTAGAAAAGCCTACCACCATGAAGGAGACCAGCTATAGGCCTTTGAGAGGTAAGCGTCACGATAAAGCGTCCTCCACACTATTCCGAAGTTGCACGAGGCGAAGTGCTCTCCGAAGTTGACCGAAGTCCGAAGTAGGTGTCCACACACCTCGAGCAACTTCGCGAGGAACTCAGTCGCCCGGTCCCCCGTTTCCCTCACGATAGGCATAATGGATAACGTTCAAGTGGCAACTGCCGTTGCAATGTGTACTCTCGCGTAATAAAAATACGTGCGTATTTACTATGGCCGACGCGAACCGAAATGAGCCGAAGTGACCCGGGTAGTGTGGACAGACGCTTCGTGTTCGAACTTCGAGTCCTTTCGAGTCGCAAAAACCGACAACAACTATAATAATAATAATAATAATGTTTATTCATCAATCATAAGGTAAATAATAAATACAATTTTGGCTTAAATTTACGTAAAGTTCACACATGTTATTTGCCTGAACTAGGTAATCCTGTGTTTCAGGCGATAAGAGGTAGGTACAATTCTTTTTTCTTGTTAGATAATCACATCTAAAATAAACGTTATATACTAGTCATCTTATATAATATGTTTAAAGGTGTAAATGAAAAATAATAATAATCTTAGATTTAAATAAAATACGAACAATCTCTATCTTAATACAATTAATAACTTCTCTGTGTCTTCATAGGACATATTTTGAAGAGTTTCCTTGAGAGTCCTCTTGCAATTATAATAATTTAGGGAATAAATGTTTGTTAGTGCGTTTAGTCTGTTATATAATAGTGGTCCAAGGAACATATAAAATTTGGTCGTGAAAGCATGTTTTGTGCTATTATTAACGCAAACTAAATCTTTCCGTCTTTTTTTAGTAAATTCTGTGCAATATGGAAGGGCTGTATGTTGTTTAAGTACGGTGCTCATTATGAATAACTGTCGAACTGTTAGTACTTCACAAGATTTATAGAGAAGGTTAGTGGGAAATAGGAAAGGGCGACAAGTAGACACCTTGAGGATCGCTCTTTGCGCTCTCTCGATGGGTAATAACAAAGTTTTACTCACCCCACCCCATGAGGTAATGCAGTATGTCAGAATTGACTGACACAGAGCAAAGTAAACTTGTCTAATTAGTTTTGGGTCTGCAATATATCGCAGCTTTTTAAATATGAATATAAGCTTGCGAATTCTAATATGTAAAGCTTCTATGTATGGTTTGAAAGAAAGGGTATCGTCTATAATGATACCAAGGTATTTTATTTTATTCGTCATTTTAATATTGGGACACATGCACTCACTATTTCGAGGAGCTGAACAACAATGAGCATACAGCTTTGGGGCAATGATAGGTGTTTGTTTCCGCATCGAGAACTTAATGAAATTGGTCTTATCCGTATTAAGTGTTAATGAATTATGATGGAGCCAATTATTTACAATATTGAACCCGTGTTGCGCATACTTGTACACTTCAGTTTCTGAGTCAGCCGAGAAAAGTAGAGCAGTGTCGTCAGCGTAAGATATGATCATACCATGTTCTAGCTTTAATTTGCAAAGATCATTTATATATATTAAGAACATAGTGGGCCCTAAAATACTTCCTTGGGGAACACCAAAAAACGTATTTTTTAGATCAGCGCTGAGTACATTGTCAATCTTTACGCACTGGGTACGGTCTTCTAAATAACTTTTAAAGAGTTGCAGCTGGGTGCCTCTTACACCTAAAGTTTCAAGCTTGCGCAACAGAATGGGAATTGAAACTGTGTCAAAAGCCTTGGCGAGGTCCAGGAAAATTCCTACTGTGTGGCTACCCTTGTCCAGTTCCCGTGCTATATAGTCGGTCAGATGATGTACGGCATCGGCAGTTGATACTTTAGGCCTAAATCCAAACTGCCGCTCAGACAAAATAGATTTATCCTCCAGATATTTAAACAATCTTTTGTTCATAATTTTCTCTAATATTTTCGACATACAGGGCAGTACAGAAATAGGTCTGTAATTTGTCACTTGCTCTTTACTACCCGACTTATAGACGGGCACAACAATCGCTTTTTTAAGACACGTGGGAAAAATACCTGAAGATAAACAGATGCGGAAAGTATAAGTAAGTGGTGGTACTAAAATATGCTTGAACTGTTTGAGAATTTTAGTGGATATATTATCCCAGCCAACGGCACAGTCGTCTTTCAAGGTCATAATTATACTTTCAACCTCAGTCTCATCAGTATCTAGCATTGCAAAGGATGTTAAAGTGTTTCGACCCATAAAAGGACTGCTTGTTAGGTACCGTGTGGAACGTGATTGATCCCGATTTTTTTCTGCCAAACATTTTCCCACATTAACAAAAAAGTTATTTGCTATGTTTGCAGATGTCAGTTGTGACGTGTTTGCTTGCAATAAACCTGACGAAGATTCTTTTTGATTTGATATGTATGTAACATTTCTTACATACTGCCAGATTCTTTTAGTATTAGTTCCAGCCTTTTCCAGTTCAATTTTATCGTAATTGCATTTAATTTTTCTGAGAAGGTTATTACAAAAATTGCGATATCTTTTGTATGTCAATTGTATCACTGCATTTTCTGGTTGAGATTTAGCTTTCATGTGCAGTTTGTCTCTATGCTTCATACAGTGGATAAGACCTGTTGTGATCCAGGGTTTTATGTTGCAATTTTTGTTGCTCAACTGCAAAATTTCCGTATTTTTCTGAATTGCATGTCGTACATTTTCTATTACATACAACATACAATACTGCGGATCAGTGGAATTATAGACTGGATTAAAGTTGATGACGCGCAAATCTTCCTCAAGTTTATTTTTATTTAATTTTAAAATTGTGCGAGTGTTTTGCTTAGCTATGTTACAATCTAGGGTTAGTAGGGCAGCATTGTGATCTGTTATTGTCGAATTAACAACGATTGCAAGCGAGGGGTAATTTGATTTTAGCATGACATGATCCAAGCAGGAGCCACTATGATGTGTAGGAAAGTTGTGTGCGGGGAGCAGGCCATGGTATGCACATAGGTTAAGGTAGTCCTGAGCAGATGCATCAGAACTTCCTGGGAGAATATTGATATTTATATCTCCAATCACAATCGTGTTTTTGATGGATGCAAGGTCCTGCAAGACATCATTCAGCGATTTCGTGAAATTGCTAACATTTTTAAAGGAAGGAGGTCGATATAACGCTAATATTGCAAACTCTGATCCAATCCTCACAACCAAACTATTGCAGTCGTGCATATTTGGTTCCTCAACTGATACCTCTAAATGATTCCTTACATAAACTATCACTCCATCATTTTGGTTGTAATTCCTATTACTTTTGTACATTCCATAACCCGGTATTAGTGGTATGTTATATTGTTTGGCAAGCCAGCATTCGGTCAAAACAAAAACGTCACAATTTATGTCTAAACGCTGCTGAAAGGTGCAAAAGCTATCAAAATTCTTAAAAATACTACGAATATTTTGTGTTAATATGGTTAGTGGACTTTTGTACCCGGAAAGATATTGTTTGCAATTCTCAGCTTCACAAACCTTTGACTCGGAAACAGAGAAATCATCTAAATCATTAATTATATTGTTAATCATAACTATGGTACTAAGATACTAAGAGTACTATGGTACTAAGAGATAAAGTCTAAAAAGTGGTCTAAATAAAAAAACTTTTAAACGGCGCTCTCAGGCGCCTGCATAGTCAATGGAATAAATGTACCTTTTTTCGGCCATTAATCTCGCTGGACAGTCCGCAGCGCCTGTACTGTGCTTGTCTGGCTTTTTGAAATGGAAGTCGCCCGAGGCGAAGCGAAGTTGCACGAGGCGAAGCGAAGTACCCTCCACACTAAATCGTATTCGCTCAACTTCGATCAACTTCGGGAATAGTGTGGAGGCTACTTAAATAAATAAATCTTTAATATAAGCAAAATACTCATACATGTGTTAGTATATTGACAGTTGTGTATCCTAAGCAATCAGCAAAATCTTCTGGGCACATCTGATAGGAATAAGTTTCTTCCAAACAAGTTCCATCAGCTGTCCCTCAGTTTTGCTAGCAACAATGCTTAAGAGACCGTTACCGCTGCCACGCACACGACGCAACAGGGATGCTGACCTATTGCGCATTAAATCGTCTGTAGCGCAAATAAATCGTCTGTAGCGCATGGGGTGTGTATGCGCTGCCGCAAACACACCCCATGCGCTACAAAAACGTGGCAGCGACTGTTGCCGCTATCCTAAAATGTGCGGTGTTGTACCTACTGTACGCGCAGGTCATTGTAAGCTTTCTGTGTGCTTACTACTATATTTCATCCCAGTTTATATAATTTTCCATACAATATTTCTAATCGATATCTTAATTGTTCACCTTCAGTTCACCAGTCTTGTCATCTTCTTTCCATATAAGGTAAGCATATTTGGAAAAAAATGCAATCTTCAAACTTGTAACTAACTGTAATTTGCATGCCCTGTTCAGAACATGAAAAATCATCACTACTATAAAAATTCATCATCCGCCTAGCTTTTTTAACCGACTTCCCAAAAAGGATGAAGTTATCAATTCGGTTGTATGTTTTTTTTTATGTTTGTTACCTCATAACTCCGACAATTATGAACCGATTTGAAACATTCTTGTTTTATCTGAAAGCTTATACTTGCAGATTGGTCCAATTTAAATTTTATGAAAATCTGTTACGAAAAATAAAAAACTTTTTACAAAATAAAAAACTTATTACAAAAAAATACAACGACTTCCAAAAAAAAACACAACAAAAACACCGACTTCCGAAATTAAAGTTATTTTTTACTTTGTAGTGTTTTTTTTAGGGTTCCGTAGCCAAATGGCAAAAACGGAACCCCTATAGATTCGTCATGTCTGTCTGTCTGTCCGTCCGTATGTCACAGCCATTTTTCTCCGAAACTATAAGAACTACGCTGTTGAAATTTGGTAAGTAGATGTATTTTATAAACCGCATAAAGATTTTCACATAAAAATATAAAAAAAACAATAAGTTTTGGGGGTCCCCATACTTAGAACTGAAACTCAAAAATTTTTTTTTCATCGTACACATACGTGTGGGATCTATGGATAGGTCTTCAAAAATGATATTGAGGTTTCTAAGATATTTTTTTTTTAAACTGAATAGTTTGCGTGGCAGACACTTCCAAAGTGGAAAAATTTGTGTCCCCCCCACTTAACTTCTAAAATAAGAGAATGATAAAACTAAAAAAAAAATATATGATGTACATTACCATGTAAACTACCAGCAAAAATTGGTTTGAACGAGATCTAGCAAGTAGTTTTTTTTTTTTAATACGTCATAAATCGTAAATCGCAACTTCTGCTTACGGAACCCTCAGTGCGCGAGTCCGACTCGCACTTGGCCGGTTTTTTTTGGAAGTCGGTTGTTTTTTTTTTCCCAACTACATTGTGGTCGGCTTCCAGTCTAACCGGATTTAGCTGAATACCAGTATTTTACGTGGAGCGGCTGCCTACCAGACCTCCACAACCCATTAACTGGGTAACATGATATTTCTTGGTAAGACTGGAGTCAGATTTACTGGCTTCTGAAAATCCGTAACGACTGCCAAAGATTACAAATGACAGCCGGGACCAATGGCTTAACGTGCTTTCCGGGGCACGGAGGAAACTCGATATGTTAAAATGGTCACCCATCCACAGACCAACCTTGGCAAGCGTTGCTTAAGCTTGAACATCGACCCGTGCAGCTGTTGTTATTTAGCCACGAGCTTCTCAAGCTACTATAATTAAATTTAAAATTTTGCAAATTAGGTTAATTATTTTATTAGCTTTGATTACAAAGCATAATTTTTTCATTTTTCCACTGGTAACTATTTAAGGATTGCGAAAACCAGAGTTCCATTTTAACTACGAGTTAATTGCTAAAACGAGATTAAACAACTAATATTTCATACATATTGGCTCTGATTAAGAACTGAACTCGGAGTTAAAAGATAACTCTGTGCAAGCCTAAGGGCCAGTTTCACCGGTTACTGATAAAGTGTCGGTTAGTTATCTGATGGAAAACTAACCGACACTTATAATACTATAATACTTTATAATACTTAATAAATCTGCCAGATATCGCTATCCGACACCTGTGAAACCAAAAGTTTTAGTTCATCTGCCAGATAAGTTCCTAATAGGCTAACCGACACTTTATCCGTAACCGGTGAAACTGGCCCTTAGTCTTTTAAAGGCTACTTTTTATTTTCCTACGTATCCCAGGAGCAAAGCCGCGCTGCAAATGCTACTTTTGTTTTATTGTATCATCTCATAATATCCAACTGCCGGACAAAGACCTCGCTCCATTCTTACCACAGCTATTATTGCAAAAATAATGACGGCGATATTTTTTTTTTTTTAAGGGACATACAACCACATGATGATATCTCTCTCCCCGCCGAACTCCACAGCTGAAATTCAGTACGCAGAGGTGCTCACGCTGACAGGACGCACACTATTCGAGCTGCCCCTTAAGAAGACAGGAAACAACGTGTATATAGCTGACCCCTTTATACCGCCGGATGAGTTCTTTTACATTGCTGTGAGTTACTCCAAAATTCTTTACTGTACACATATTGTTTCAGAGTGCGTGTACTTTTTTCAGTTGATGTTTTTTATCTCATATACAGTTAAGAATCAATATTGAAAGAAAAAAAACCGGCCAAGTGCGTGTCAGGCCATGCACAGGTTCCATATTTGCACGTCATAATCGCAATAAGAAATGTGCATGAAAAAAAAAATCTAAAAATAAACAAAAATTTAACACTAACAAAATGACTCGAAAAACAAACGAGATATAATGATTTTAAACAAATACATCTCTCCCTTTCGCGAAAACGCTGTTTTCTATGGCAGCTGTATCGGCATAGACTTTGACGTCAAAGTTCATATCGGACTTCTCTTTCTAATTGTAATCTTTGAAGCTTTATAACTTCATTGCTGATGAAGGTATTTAACAAATAATTTCATGATTGTTTACTTAATTTTGAAAATAAAACAATTGCATGCATTTTTCCTATTGCCGACTGTCGACTATTACTCGTTAAACTCTAAAGCTTCCTTAGCTGTGACAGTTTTCCTTTTAAATTGATCATATATTGTATGCCAATCTTCATATACATACTATTCTCTAACATTTTAGATAAATGGTAAGGATGAACACAAACAAGATCTAAAGAGGATGGGAGCAACTGCTATTCAAGCACAGTTACCAGGTAATTTTTTTTAAGGAAAAAATACTATATTTTCAGTACTTTTTGTCGAGTTAAAGGGCAGCTGTTCTTTTTTGTTATTTTAGAGTGGTCTCATAGTAGGGTACCTATATGTAGACATATGGATAATTTATTTTACAAACGTTTGTTCCAGGTGTTCCTTATCTGACAGCACCCCGAAAGGTGAGAAGGAACTTTTGCACTTTACTTCATTATCAGATCCTATCTATATCAGCCTCTTTCTTATAGAAAATCTGCTCATTGGACGATGATTCCTAATTTCCTACTTTATTTATTTATTTTCACACCGCCTGCACGAAAACGTCAGTCACTAGCTGAACCGCGCAACTTCATCTGCGTCACATTTTCCATTAGTGCTCCGTTCCTATTTGTCTTAGCGTGATGATATATAGCCTATAGCCTTCCTCTATAAATCGGCTATCTAACACTGAAATATTTTTTCAAATTGTTCCTGAAATTAGCGCGTTCAAACAAACAAACTCTTCAGCTTTATAATATTATAGTATAGATGTAAACTAACCTACAGTAAGTCATTATTGCCTGGCGGGTTATTATGAAATTCAGAACAAAATTGCCCGGAGGTCAATAATGTGATTTGAATTTGTAATTCAATTTGAAGACCGTCGGAAACCGCTTGCACCTCCCTTTATGACTTGCGCACAATTTTCTCGCAGTAGGTACGTGTGAAAAGTAGAATATGCTCCTCAGGGATAAAGGTGTCATTGTCTTGGGCTAGCTTGAATCCCTCGCTGCATTCAGGATTTTTTTATTAAACTCTAAATTCCCTCGTTACGCTCAGGAGTTAAACTTTCGAATCCTTCATTAGGTACGGGATTCAATTTGATGCCCGTGCCATAGGACACTGCTTTATCCCCTCGGTGCGATAAAAACCAATACAATCGCTACATTTACTCTCAGCGCAAGCGATACTATTGGTTCTTAACAAACACCTCTCTCGATACGTATTTTCGAAAATCGCTGCTGGAAACGCAGCCTAATGCTCCCGGCTGTCATTTGTATATCTTTGTCAGTCGTTACGGGTAGTCAGAAGACCGAAAGTCAGAGACCAAGTCTTAGCAACGAGTATCACGTTACACAACAACTGGGTTGTGGACATCAGTTAGGATTCAGAGCAGACTCTTACTCGACTAAAACTCTTCCATGTTCCTCCCAATGCTTTGTGTTCTAGGGCCGCGATGACTCTTGAACGAATTCCACAATAATTGCATCCGCTAGACTAGAATGCGTCCCCAACACACATAGGAAGGCAAAGGCTAATTAATTAGAGACATTTAATTTTGTTATATGGTATTTTTTAGGGTACCGTAGCCAAATGGCAAAAACGGAACCCTTATAGATTCGTCATGTCTGTCTGTCTGTCCGTCCGTATCTCACAGCCACTTTTCTCCGAAACTATAAGAACCATGCTGTTGAAACTTGGTAAGTAGATGTATTCTGTGAACCGCATTAAGATTTTCACACAAAATTAGAAAAAAAAAAACAAAAAATTTTGGGGGTCCCCATACTTAGAACTGAAACTCAATTTTTTTTTTTCATCATACCTATACGTGTGGGGTATCACGGATAGGTCTTCGAAAATGATATTTAGGTTTCTAACATAATTTTTTTTTAAACTGAATGGAAACCCACGTGGATTAAATTTGTTGCTTTTACCACCTAAGAATACATGTTGAATGCATTATAGATATTGAGTATTGAGAATATTTTTCAGGTGGAAGCTCATTCTCACTCCCGCGTAGTGCTGTCCTGTAATGTGGAGAGTTTGGTGCCGGTCACCGCTACGTGGACCAAGGACGCGTCGAGGATACAGCAGCAGATATCTAGCTTGTAAGGTTACTTTTAGTATGTAAGCTCGCAATCTCCATGATATTTCCGACATTGTCAACAATAATCGACATATAGGTATATCTAGGCCGTACCTGGGACATGGCCGTGCCGTGGTCCGCAAATATCATAGTCCAACTTTTTAATTGAATATTTCTTTTGTTATTATCAGGCAAACCACGTCGATAGACTACGTGATAGAGAACATGAATGAAGAGCATGTGGGCACCTACAGATGCGTCGCGCACAACGTAGCGGGAGCTAGCAAGACTGCCACCGAACTTACGCTTATAGGTAATGTTTTATTACCCGACTACGGGCGAAGCTTCTATCCTCCTTTATGCTAATGCGAATTTTTCGTTCTAAGTGCAATTTTAAAACATTGTTTCAAGGTTTTTAATCAAAACTGGAACAAACTGAATGGTGTTTGAGGATTTAAGTACGCGTAATACTAATCTTTCGTATATATCGAAAATTTTTTTTAAATATGTTTAGATGGGTACCTTTGAGCCAATACAAGAAATAATACTTTAGATACCTACTCATACTCATTCCATAAGTACACTGTACGAGTAGGTATCAACTCATGACAAAATTAATAAGATCCTGCCACGCTACCGTAAAACGTATACACATATGATTTTAGATGTCGCGTATATCAGCTAAGGGCGAGTTAATGCGATGGTAAAAAAACTTGGAATGTCTTGCAAGCTTCTAACACAAAACACTTAGGGCCAGTTTCACCGGTTACGGATAAAGTGTCGGTTAGCCTATTAGGAACTTATCTGGCAGATGAACTAAAACTTATGGTTTCACAGGTGTCGGATAGCGATATCTGGCAGATTTATTAAGTATTTGAGTATTATAAAGTATTATAGTATTGTTACGCGCCAGAATGAATGCCGGGTACACAACGTACTACTAACGCCATCTAGTATCGAGTAGTGGAACTAATTGGGTCACGATCTTTCTAGACTTTTCGATGCTAGAACATTCTCGATGTTTCGATACCTAGTCAGTCGGGACCAATATGTTTCCGAACTTTCTAGATATTTCCATTCTCGAAGGTTCTGGAAATTACTGTCGGACTATATAAGCTGCGGATCGCTCGCGACTGAGTCAGTATTGAATTGGCGATACAAGCGAATCTTCGGAAGCGATCTTCAACTGCGAATTGAGTGAAGTGAAGTGTTTAATAGTGTGATTGTGGTTGTTATTAGTGTGTTTAAAGTGTTAATTAGTTTTGATAATTAAAGTGTCATTTTTTTGGTTAAATAATCGGCTGTTTTTATTGTCACGAACCCCAAGCTCGTAACAATTGGTGTCAGAAGAGTGGATAATTATGCCGATTCTGCCAAAGGACGACACGGAGGGTATCCGTACCCGTAGTCAACGCCAGCAGGAGACGGATCAGAGGCGTTTTGGTGGTGCATCGCCGCAGACGTCGGAAAGTCGGCTACCGACCATGGAGGCCGGCCCGTCCACAGCAGCTCCGGCATCATCAGCACCAGACTTTGCTGCTCTGATGATGATGCTGCAGGAGCAAGCCCGTCGCTTGGAAGAACAGCTCAAGCTTGACAAGGAGGACCAGGCTCGCGGACAGGAGGAACAGGCCCGTCGCTTGGAAGAACAGCTCAAGCTTGACAAGGAGGAGCAGGCACGCCGCCAGGAAGAACAGATGCTCCTCATGAAGGAAATCCACGCTTCTTTCGGGAAAGACATTAAGGAAGTGAAGGGTAAGGTTGCTCAGCATGACAACCGCCTGTCAGATGCTGAAACACAGATCAGCAAATGTAACAACGATATTGCTGATATGAAGAAAGAGTTGGGCAACCTTAAACTTGGAGATGGGATTGCAACTCCCGTAACTACTACACTTTCACCACGTGGTTTCAAAGTGCCGCCGTTCGATGGGTCGTCTTCTTGGTCGGCCTACAAAATTCAGTTTGAGGCCGTCATCAAGGCGAACGGTTGGAGTAAAAATCAAGCCATGACTGCCCTCACCTTAAGCCTGCGCGACCAGGCCTTAACTGTCTTGGAAGCTCTCGGTAAAGAAATAACTTACGAGCAGCTCCTTGAAGCACTGGAATCCCGGTATGGTGACGCTCATCTGGAGCACGTGTTTCGTGCGAAACTAAGAGATCGCGTACAGCGTAGTGGTGAAAACTTGCAGCAGTGGGCCCTTGAAGTGGAGAAGCTTGTGCGGAAGGCATACCAGTCTGTACCTGCGCTTATTGAAGGGAACCTGGTCCAGGCCTTCATTGACGGCATCCGCGACCTTGAAGTTAGGGCTGCAGTGAGGCTCGGGCACCACGGGACACTTAAGGACGCTTTGGCACATGCACTGGAATTGGAAGCTGCGCGGCAGGATTATCGTCCCTGTAGCGTTAGGGAGGTTGCTGCAGTAACGGTTCTCGACCGGTTTAAAGGATATAGCCCTAGGTGCTACGGCTGTGGTGAAAGAGGTCACCTTCGACCTAGTTGCCCTAAGCGAACTACAGAAAAGGAAGCTTTGCGGCAGGATTATCGCTCTCGCGAACCAAGGAGATTGCAGCAGTTGCAATTAGTGACTGTTTAAGAGTATACAGCCCTAGATGCTACGGCTGTGGTGAAAGGGGCCACCTTAGATCCAGTTGCCCTAAGCGAAATGCAGGAAGGGAAAATAGCCGATCTTTTAAAGGTAGGGCGGCTAACGACAGCGCCCAGCGGCCGCAGGAGAACGACTTGTTGATGGCACATTGCAGCGAGAGATCTCATGGCAACGCAGATACATTGTCAAGAAGACCTTGCCCTGAAGACTGCAAGCATTGTACTAGGCAAGAGGGTAAAGAAGCCGTACCTGTGAGGATGGTCAAGACAGACCTCAGCAACGACTGGAAGGAAAGCTTACAACGTGCACAACAGGAAGATTCGGACGTCAAGCCGATTCTGGACTGGATAAGGACCAGTGCTCCTAAGCCTACGTGGAGCGACGTCTCAGCGATGAGTTCGATCACAAAAAGCTATTGGGCACAATGGGATAGCTTAGTGATTCAGGATGGAGTCCTGTGCCGTAAATGGGAGAATGCTAGGGGAGACAGCAGTCATTTGCAAATGGTTGTCCCTAAAGCGAAAGTACCGGATGTTCTACAGCTGTACCATGATGGATGTTCAGGAGGCCATATGGGAGTTAAACGAACTCTACTGAAGATACGGGAACGTTTTTACTGGGTTCACTGTCGTGACGATGTCGAGGATTGGTGTCGCAAATGTACAAGTTGTGCGGCTGTAAAAGGACCTCAGACTCGTAGCAGAGGTGCGTTGAAATTGTACAATGTTGGAGCACCTTGGGAAAGGATAGCCCTGGATGTTGCGGGACCGTTTCCAGAAAGTGACAGTGGTAACAAGTATTTCATGGTTGTAATGGATTACTTCACCAAGTGGCCGGAAGTCTTCGCCATTCCGAATCAAGAAGCTTCAACAGTTGCAGATAAACTCGTTCATGAAGTCTTCTGTCGTTTTGGAGTACCTTTGGAGATTCACAGCGATCAAGGACGGAATTTTGAGTCACAAATATTCCAGGAAACTTGTCGAGTTATGGGTACTCATAAAACGAGAACAACTTCTTACCACCCACAATCGGATGGAATGGTGGAACGATTTAATCAGACATTGGAGAGATACCTGGCTAAAGTTGTGGAAAACCGGCAACGCGATTGGGACAAGCATATACAACCGTTTTTGCTGTCATACCGAAGTGCTGTTCACGAAAGCACTTCGGTGACACCAGCCTTCGCAAACTTTGGCTGAGAATTACGGCTGCCTGCAGACCTTATCACCGGAATCCCACCTGACGCTCCACGCAGTGTAACCGATTATGCGAATGACTTGCGGAACAAAATGAACGACATTTATGAGCACATCAGACAATCGGGCCAGCAAATGTCTGAAAAGATGAAAACTCGTTATGACCGCAAAATGAACAATAAAGGTTTCGACGAAGGTTCACTAGTGTGGTTGCACAATCCAGTTCGCAGTAAAGGGAAATCTCCTAAGCTTCAAGCTAAATGGGACGGGCCGTACCGGATTGTCACAAAAATCAATGACGTGACCTACCGTATCCAGAAAGGTACGAGGAGTGCACCTAAGATCGTCCATGTGGATCGACTGGCGCGTTATTATGGGACCGATGCTCGGGACGAGCATGTCTTAGGAGGGGGCAGTGTTACGCGCCAGAATGAATGCCGGGTACACAACGTACTACTAACGCCATCTAGTATCGAGTAGTGGAACTAATTGGGTCACGATCTTTCTAGACTTTTCGATGCTAGAACATTCTCGATGTTTCGATACCTAGTCAGTCGGGACCAATATGTTCCCGAACTTTCTAGATATTTCCATTCTCGAAGGTTCTGGAAATTACTGTCGGACTATAGCGGATCGCTCGCGACTGAGTCAGTATTGAATTGGCGATACAAGCGAAATATCGGAAGCGATCTTCAACTGCGAATTGAGTGAAGTGAAGTGTTTAATAGTGTGATTGTGGTTGTTATTAGTGTGTTTAAAGTGTTAATTAGTTTTGATAATTAAAGTGTCATTTTTTTGGTTAAATTATCGGCTGTTTTTATTGTCACGAACCCCAAGCTCGTAACAGTATTATAAGTGTCGGTTAGTTATCCATTAGATAACTAACCGACACTTTATCCGTAACCGGTGAAACTGGCCCTTAAGCTTGTTATCTTCCTAACTTCTCTAATTTCCTACTTCATGATTACATTTCAGTTGAACCTCCACAAGTCACAATAGAGCCAGGCAACACTACAGTAGAGACAGGCGACAGTGTGACGATATCGTGCATTGTATATAGCGAGGCGCTGTTGTTAGAGAATCGACTGCTCTACGACGGCACACAGACACACTATGGTATGTATGTCATAGTTACAACACAAGACTACGGTAGAAACGGGTGACTATGTGACAATATCGTGCACTGTGATTGATGCTATGATTATACCAAATCCAAAATAAACTTTTTTCGTTTACAGTTATTGATATAAATAAGGAGCCAAATGTAGAAGGAGTTTACACTTTCAATAAAACCATACAAGTCAGTGAAAAAATTGTTGGAGTTTATACCTGTGTCGCCGCTAATAGAGGTATGTAGTTTGGTACATTCATACTATACGGGATTACTTATTGAGATTGTTCTCCAGGACTATAAAGTTAAACAAAGTAGTCAAGGAGTTTTTAGTGGATTGTAGTTGAACCCAGACCCTTGCCTGGTTACTTTAATCCGATTATAAATTATTTCAACACCACTGAACGACACACGATGAAGGAAAAGGTTGTGATGAAGCCAGCATATTGTAGAACCAAACATGAAGACATTTCACATCTATGACATCTACAAATCCGCAATAGGCCACCGTAATGCCTTTTTACATACAGATAGGAGCTTATTTATACAGGATGAATTTTTCAAGTGTGCCGTCATGGCCAAATCCGATACTATGGGGAATGTCGAAAAACACTGAAAGGAGTCTCGAGCCTAATTTTGATAAAAACTAAAACTGCATCATTGGATTTTTGAAAAATAGTTGTTCCTACCCAGGAATCGAACCGGTTGATTTTGAAAAAAAAATACATTTAATTAATTACCCTGTATTATTACACCATCCGAAAGTGTAACTAATAAGGATCAAATTCTTTTTAAATTAAAGTAAAGCTCTCATTTTAAACAACTTGGTTTTAAATTTTCTGACTAAAGATTCAGGATTCAAGATTCCAATGATGGAGTTATAGATTCTTGAGCCCAATGTTGATAAAAACTAAAACAGCATCTTCGATTTAAAAAAAAAGTCCTTTAGTTTTCCATGTGTGTTATTCATTCTCAGAATTTATATAAGCTGATACAAATTCCTTAACTACCTATAGCTTCTAAAATCACACCATCAACATGTATTCCCTTTCCAGGAGGAAAAGCAAATCAATCCACACAGATAAAAACAAAACCGAACCCGACAGCGCAAATATTAGGCCCTCACACACTATCAAAACTCATAAACTCAGACTTCCAACTCGTGTGTTCTGTGGAGAACGCGGCGACAGTCGTGTGGAGATCGCCTGACGGCTCGGTTGTGACGTCACACGACGTTGCCGGGACCTCTAACGATGTGTTGGATGTGAAGAATGTTACTGAGGATGGGGACTGGACTTGTTCGGCGATGAGGGGAGCTTTTAAAGGTATGTGCAGCTTTGCCAAATGTCCTGTTCGACAGTACGATTGTGTGAAGGATCTAGGTTTGCGCATTGATTGTAGCTTAAACTGGCGTACTCAAGTCGCTAGTGCCAGTCTATATCGCTTGAAAAACTTCAAACACGAAGACAATGCTTGTACAGACCTTAATTTTTCCTAGCATCAATTATGGCGATGTATGCTACTATGACCTGAATGCAGATCTCCTCAACAAACTTGACGGTCTTCTGAATTACTGCATTCGATTTGTTTTCAATCTGCGTAAATATGATTATCTTTCTGCGCATTAGGTCGCTTCTAAAGTGGTTGCCCATACGCAAGCACTAAGAGAGCTAAGGGCCCTTACTTCCTTGTTTTCTTTCCTTGACTCTCCCAACTCTTCCAGTTATCGTGCCCCTCACATCCAATAAATACATTTGCGCCAACCACAATCGAAATCTACACTCATCACATAACCGCGTTATTCAATGTCCCACTCACCGTACTGACTCTATTCACTCTTCCTTCTTCGTTCAGGCTATTTCTCTGTGCAATGCGCTCCCTCAGGAAGTCAGGATAGCCACCAATCGGTTAACCTTCAAAGTTAAAGTTCGCGAGCACATTCGCAAGAAGTTGGCAGTAGTATCATCACAGCGCTAATGTTTCCCAAAATTGTCTATTTGTACTATTTTTTTAAGTTTATTAGTATGTTTATTTTTCAAATCAAATTTTATTATGTTATATTAATATTATTATGTTTATATAATATGTATGTATTCTGTTAAAAATTTTGTATAATAAATTAATATCAATCGTGTACGTGCTTTGCTTTGTTGCTTAAATACATATGTAAAGTCAGGAATATGATTATTTACTTTTGGTTGCAAAACCGTATAGGACGTCAGATGAACTAGGTATAAAATAAATTACTTGTAATTTTACCATATCAAGTCGATAAAAAATTACAAACCTAAAACGCAACAACTTCAACAGTGGCAGTGTTATGTCACTTCTAGGTTAAACATGATAGACTTTTTACGTAGCCGCGACGTCATGAGAAATTTTGAACTGACCTTACAAATAAGAATTATCTCTATTGTCTCTCGGGAACCAAGCCCCATCTCCATCATTCCTGGATTCTTGTGGCTATAATAGTAGCGAAAGACGAAGACAAGGAAACGCTGAATGGATTTTGTGAGAGCCCCTTTATGTCTAAAAATGGTGTCAATAGAGATGACGACTAACATAGTAGTATATCCCAAATAAATTGGGATAAGTGCAAAATAATGATGTTATTTTTATCTGGGGCCCATGTGTCAATAACATCATTATTTTGTTGAGCAAAACTGATAGTGCTATGCGTATTGTATAGCTCCGTCTCCCTCCTACACCGGAATCATGAAATGTTTAAGAAATTACTTATGTTCTATCACTCTGCCGAGCATGTTCCCTTTGTCTCGGCTTATCGGCTACCAGTCTTTTGCAGCTGAGTACCTGTATTTTACACGGAGTGACTCACCATCTTTTTCAAAATCAATTAAAATCCAAACACTACACAGATAAAATCCTAAAGACCCTACAAAGATTTTCCTTTTTATGTTCACATAATCGTTATGGATGACCTAAACATAATTAATACGGAGATCGAAAAAGTTTCTGTCTCAGAATGTTTTGTGTGCTCTCCGGAAGCGAGTGCTAACTATTTGACAAAACCAGAATGTACACTTAAAATCTTATATGTCAATATTCGAAGCATCAACTGTAACTTTGATAATCTAACATTGTCACTAGGCAGGTTGAGTTATACACTGGACGTTATTTTGCTGTCTGAATGTTGGTTGAGCAAATGTCCGAATATTCCCCACCTCTCAGGCTACAATACTTGTTTCACTTCATTTCAAAATCAGAATGATGGAGTAGTTGCTTACGTCAGAATGGATTTACAATACTCTTTTGAAACCCCCTCGGTTAATGATGCAAGCTGCCTGGTACTGAAATTCTCGGACAAGGTTGCTATTGCCGCGGTATACAGATCACCCTCGACCAAAGATCTTGATCCATTTCTCAGTAGCTTAGATATGTTGCTCCAACACTTAAATAAATTCAGAACAATCTCTCTTATCGGAGATTTAAATATTAACATTGCACCTACGAGCGTGGATCCAAATTGTGATGACTATATAAACATGACTGCATCACACGCTATGCTTCCCGCGCATTCTTTTCCCACCAGGCTTAATAATTGTCTAGACCATGTATTGCTGAAGCCGACACAAACTGCCGCAACCTTGGTTCTTGAATGTCATATAACTGACCATTCTCCTGTGTTACTGTTCTGCAATCCTAATTTCACAATAAATACACGAAAAGTCAAACACATCACAAAAATTTATATAGTAAAAGTGAAATCGGACATCGAAAAGGCTGACTTTACTAAAATACTAAGTTCAAATAACCCAGACTTTGCTGCTGAAACTTTGGTATCTCTACTATCCTCTTTCATTTCTAGTAGAAGGCGCATCATCAAGCTTTGGATTACTCCTGGCCTCCTTAGATGTATTCGGCAAAGAGATAAATTACACAAAACCTCCAAGAAACACGCAGAAAACGACACTCATAAGACTATTTATCTTCGCTATCGAACTTTTTGCAATAATTTATTAAAGAAGCTCAAACGCGAATATGAAAGGTCAGAATTTCAAAAGGCCGGAAGGAACCCAAAGGCAATCTGGAAAGTTATTAAAGAAATTTCCCATATGGACAAGAGTAAATCTTTTTATTCAGAGTTACTAAAATGTGAAAACGACCCTCTTCTCTCTGTCAATACAGTAAATAGTTACTTTGCAAATGTGGGCAGTACCCTTGCATCCAAGTTCTCGAACTCTCCATCACAAAATATTTCTTCGGACCTTCACGTTTCGCCCCAAGTGGCTAGCTCTTCCATGATAGCCCCATTGGAATCGATGGTCATGTACGACGTTGATGACGCCGAAATTGAAACCATTATCTTAACCCTCAAGGATGAATGTGCTGTCGGTTATGATGGAATCCCCTCCACAGTTATAAAGGCCACAAAAGCTACATTGTCCCCCTTCTTGTTCACATTTTTAATCTCTCTCTATCCTCTGGTATTTTTCCGGATGTTTTTAAAACTGCCATAGTCCACCCTATTCACAAGGGAGGGGACAAGGAACTCGTTTCTAATTACAGGCCTATATCATTCCTTTCAACCATCTCCAAAGTTTTCGAGAAAGTTATCAACGCGAGGCTTGTGAAATTTTTAGTCAAATTCAACATCCTGGCCGAAAATCAATACGGTTTCAGAGCTGGAAAATCAACCGAAGACGCTACACTGGAGCTCACAAATACAATTGTCGCACACCTAATTGTTTTTCTAGACTTCTCGAAAGCGTTCGACACCGTTTCGGTCCCCAAATTGATTGACAAGCTAGAACAGATTGGCATTCGTGGAATTGCACTCGAAATCTTTCGTAGCTACTTATCGAGGCGTAAACAGGTTGTGAGGGTTGGATCGTTTGTGAGTGATGAAGAAAATTTGTTTTATGGGGTTCCTCAGGGCAGTGTGCTAGGACCAACCCTCTTCCTCATATATGTCAATGAGCTGTGTCAGTTGTCTCTTGCAAACACTACAATAATTACATATGCGGATGACACAGCTCTCATAATCCATGGCAAGGACTGGTCTGAGACGCGTGAAAGGGCAGAATTGGCACTGCGGATGGTTATGATGTGGTTAACCTCGAATCTGCTCACGCTCAACAAGACCAAGACTAAATTTATCCCCTTCAGCCCGAGTATTCTTACCCAACCACCTTTGTCGTTTCAGATCAGGACCCATGTGTGCATTAACCCAGAAACCTGTGACTGTCCTCAAATAGAACGGTCTGATAGCATAAAATACCTTGGGTTGTATTAGACAATCTTTTGACCTGGAAAAAACAGATTAACTCAGTTGTGGTTAGAGTCAGAAGATTGATTTACTTGTTTAAAAAACTTCGAGCGGCTGCTGACTTCCAATGCCTTAAAATGGTCTATTTTGCCCTTGCTCATTCAGTTCTCGGTTACTGCATAGCCACGTGGGGGGGAACGCACAAGACAACCATGTTGCGCGTAGAGAGGGCTCAGAGAGCAGTTTTAAAAGTACTAGCTAAGAAACCTATTAGATTTCCCACGTCTGAACTATACTCAATTTGTGAGGTACTCTCAGTGAGGCAGTTGTTCGTACTGCAAACAGTTTTTAGGAAGCACCTACTTCTCCCTTACAACCCTCACCACCTCACCAAGAAACGTTGTACCGACAGAATCTGCAAGACTGAACGCTGCAGGTTAGCATTGGTCAGTCGCCACTTCACTCACATTAGCTCCAAACTCTACAATATTATAAATATGAGACTTAAAATATACCCAATGACTAGGATGGTGCTTAAGAAAAAAGTGACCAGCTGGCTTAAGTGCTTGTCCTATGATGAGACTGAGCAACTTATGGTTTCTTAAATGTGGTAGACCCACACATACACACACGCGCGCGCACACACACACACACACACACACACACACATACATACACACACACGCACGCACGCACGTACACAATTACACACCCCATCCCCACTTCCACTCTTCATATTAACAACATATGCTTTTTGTTGTCTTTTTTTCGTTTTGTCATTTTTAGCATGTAAAATTAACTTCTCGTAGGTTAAACTGGAACAATGTCTGAATTTATGTATTTTGTATTGGGCGTTGATAGCTGCGCCACAGTATTTTACTTTTGCAGTTATCTTCGTTTTCCTATGTTATGTGCACATTTAAGTTGTTCCAAATAAACTTTAATTTAATTTAATTTTTATTTAAAATCTGTCCTCCATAACTCAGTAACTAAGAAATAGGATAGTCTTTGGCAGGACTGGTGTCAAAGACTGAAATGACTGATACTATCCTGTTTATTTCAGATTCAGACTCAGTAAAGTTATCAGTATTAATAAAGCCGGTAGTGAGTATAATCGGATCTAAGAACATCAGCATTGTGGAGGGCGCTGTGATCGAGGTGACGTGTGAAGTGCGCGCCAAGCCGCCGCCGAGGATACTGTGGCACCGGGAGACTGACGCCTTCTTGAAGAACACTGTGAGTACACATGAACCAGCACACGAGTATGGTAGCTATAAGAACATCAGCATTGTAGAGGGCGCTGTGTTCGAGGTGACGTGAAGTGCGCGCCAAGCCGCCGCCGAGGATACTGTGGCACCGGGAGACTGACGCCTTCTTGAACAACACTGTGAGTACACATGAACCAGCACACGAGTATGGTAGCTATAAGAACATCAGCATTGTAGAGGGCGCTGTGTTCGAGGTGACGTGAAGTGCGCGCCAAGCCGCCGCCGAGGATACTGTGGCACCGGGAGACTGACGCCTTTTTGAACAACACATGAACCACCACACGAGTATGGTAGCTATAAGAACATCAGCATTGTAGAGGGCGCTGTGTTCGAGGTGACGTGAAGTGCGCGCCAAGCCGCCGCCGAGGATACTGTGGCACCGGGAGACTGACGCCTTCTTGAACAACACTGTGAGTACACATGAACCAGCACACGAGTATGGTAGCTATAAGAACATCAGCATTGTAGAGGGCGCTGTGTTCGAGGTGACGTGAAGTGCGCGCCAAGCCGCCGCCGAGGATACTGTGGCACCGGGAGACTGACGCCTTTTTGAACAACACATGAACCACCACACGAGTATGGTAGCTATAAGAACATCAGCATTGTAGAGGGCGCTGTGTTCGAGGTGACGTGAAGTGCGCACCAAGCCGCCGCCGAGGATGCTGTGGCACCGGAAGACTGACGCCTTCTTGAACAGCACTGTGAGTACACATGAACCTGCACACGAGTATGATAGCTGTAAGAACATTAGCATTGTAGAGGGCGCTGTGACGTGTGAAGTGCGCGCCATGTCGCTGCCGATTATACACGATTTCGTCTGAATATTATCTGGAACACATATTATTTTAATATTGATTACGCGAATCTCTCTTTATTTGAGGTAACACGTAAAAAAAACGTTAGTTCTGTAGTCTTACAGCAGAATTATGCATTCCTAGTTCCCAACCAACTTTCAAATGATTCGTTTGCCACTTTCAGATAACTCAATTCAAACCGAACGTGTACCGAAGTATTTTACAACTGAACTCGACCGCGGAGGCTGTTAACGCTACGTACTTCTGTTTTGGGGAGAACTCTGAAGGCATACACCAGGACAGTCTCGTCGTCAACGTTAGGAGGAAAATGACACTGGTGCAAGGGTTTACAGGTAATAACTACGAATTTTTTAGGTAGAACTAAAAGAAAGTCAGATCTACTAAAACTGATGGGAAAGAATGGGTAGAATACGTAAAGCAAGATACGAATCGGAATCTATTCGAGAAAAGACAGATGTGGTGGAAGAGATAATTGTACCCATCGTTATGAACAAGTGTAATTTTTCAGACCAATCCGTGCAACTGTACTACCAACTGTAACTTGTCTGTGTCTTCGATCCAACACCCGCCTCATGGTACCACAACGGTACCGAACCTGACAGTAGTCATGATAGCCAACGTGTACCTACATATCTGAAGCCAACTTCACACTGTACCCTTTTACTTTCCAGACCAATCCGTCCAATTATACTACCAAGTGGAACTTCATTGTGTCTTCGACTCACACCCCCCACCTCACACTATCTGGTACCACAACGATACCGAACTAGTCAGTGGTACCAACGTGGACATATCTGAAGACCGCTCGACGGTGTACTTGAAGAGGATAGACTTTAGTGACTTAGGACCTTATGAGTGTGAAGCTGATAATGGGTACGAAAAATTGAGTGTGAAAGGGAGTGTCAGTGTGACTGGATTGGGTAAGATATATATTTTTTTAAATAATGTATGTAACTTAAATATTTGCCATCCCTAGGAAACATACTCCAGGTTTGAAAAGAAATCTCAAATCTCATGTGCTAATCCAAGAAATGTTTTACACGTGTTCCAAGTTTTATAATTACTTGATTTGATTTGTTGTATTAAATTGATTTTTTTGTTTCTTATTTATTTAATTTTGTGATTTTAACTGCACAATTATATTATTGAAATGTTATTACTAGCTGACTTGGCAAACGTTGTTTTGCCATACAATAAAAAAAATTGCCTACGACCTATTTTCAGACCTACCGAATGTACACAATAAAAATCGGCCATGCCGTTTTCGATAACAAACACCGTGACACGAAATTTTAACATGTTATACTAGCTGACCCGGCGAACTTCGCGCTATCCGCCTAACAGTCGATTCTTTTTTTATTTCTAAAATAAACGTAGCCTAAGTTACTCCTTATTAAATCAGCTACCTGCCAATAAAAGTCCCGTCAAAATCGGTCCAGCCATTTCAGAGATTAGCCGGAACAAACAGACAGACAGACAGACAAAAAAAAATATATTTTGGTGTATGTACCGTATATATAGCTATATTCATATATACATGTAGTAAAAAACGGTTATTTTAATATTACTAACAGACACTCCAATTTTATTTACATGTATAGATGTATAAAATAAATGTATAGATTTATCTGGTTTTTTTGCGATACGTTAGAATTACCTGAATAAATGAATTCATTTATTATAATATTTATTGCATGGATAATAAGACATAATAAGTATTTATGTCTTATTATCCATACTTAATGTTACAATAATTTAAAATATGGCTAAGCTTTGATATAAAATCAACTATTGTCTAATACCCAGATTTGCAAAATAAAATTCTATTCCATACTAACAATATATGATGAAAATGTTTGATAAATATTTTACACTAGCTGTCCCCCGCGGCTTCGTTTCCGTCAGCTGCAACTTTCTTTTTTTTTCTGTCATAAGAACCTTCTCCTGACACTAAAAAACAACAAAATAAGAATTATCGATATCGGTCCGGCCGTTCACGCGTGATGCGATGACCAAAGGAAATAGGGATTCATTTTTATGGTTCGTTACCCAAAGGGTAAATCGGGACCCTATTACTAAGACTCCGCTGTCTGTCTGTCTGTCTGTCACCAGGCTGCAGCTCATGAACCGTGATAGTTAGCCAGTTGAAATTTTCGCAGATGATGTATTTATGTTGCCGCTACAACAACAAATACTAAAAAACAGAATATAATAAATATTTAAGGGGGTTCCCATACAACAGACGTGAATTTTTGCCGTTTTTATAGATAATGGTACGGGACCCTTCGTGCGCGAGTCCGACTCGTACTTGGCCGGTTTTTATATATACAGACTAGGCCTCGCGATCAAACGAAAGATATCAATTTCGTTTTTAATGCGTATTTTTTGTATAAAGTTGTTTTCTAAGAAAAATATCATTTTTTGCAGCATCCCCAGTGTTATCAAAACAGCCTGCTACATTAACTGCGCGCGAAGGGCGCTCCACTACAATCACATGTAGGTGAGACTATGTATCGTTTTAACATAATTATTTATTTTGACGGTCATTGGGCATTTCAAAAGAGGTGGTGCGCCGACTTCAAATGAATTGGGATAAGGGCAACAGTATACAATAATAATCATGGCGATATACCGGTTACACCATACAGTATAATAATAATTAATTAACAGACTTAATAAAAAGGAGGAGGTTCTCAATTCGGTTGTATTTTTTACCTCATAGCTCCGTCATTTATTATGAACCGTTTTGAAAAAATCTAATTAAAATATAATGAAACCTTATATATATATATAATCGAAATCGGTTCAGTAGTTTGGTTTTTAAATCAAAGTACCATAAAATAATATGTCATCCAAGTAACAATAAAAGTGCAATAACATCTGAGTGAGTCTGAAAATTTTCGTAGGACTGTAAATAGTATTTACAGTCCTATAAAAATTTTTCAGACTCATAAAATAAATATAAATAGTTATAAAGTTTTATAGAAAGTATTCTCGTATGAACAGCCAAATGCTCGCGTAGTTTTTAATTGATATATTGATAGTAGTTAACTCACATTGATACCATAGGGAATAACTTTATGTACGCAATGTTAAGTCTTCGTTATTTGGTTTTCTGAAGTTAAAATTTCTGGTGAGCGTGGGCTTAATTTCAGAAGTCGGTGTTTTTGGTTTTGTTTTTTTTTAACTCCGACTTCGAAATTAAGGTTATTTTATACTTTGTAGTATTTTGTTTGGAATTCTGTTACATTTTTTGTTTTTCACTTTTGTGTGGCGATACTTGGACGACGCCTTCGTAGAAATCGTAATAAGCAAATATAAAACTTCTGAGCCTAACTCAATTAAATTATACGGGACCAAATGGCAAGTGTGCCGCATTGAACTAAATCGGATCAAAAACCTCGGAGTAATCGGTGCACGTGCACATACACAAAAAAATATCCACCGAACTGATAACCTCCTTCTTTTTGGAAGTCGGTTGAAAACAGTATTTTAGGATAGGGCATAGAATAGTCTAGAAGGATCTTGACTCAACTACTCGACACTAGAGTGCGTTAGTAGAAACTAATGTCTTTACTTTCCCAGAGGCATTAATTCTGGCGCGTAACAATACTATAATATTTATTTCAGTATACTCCAAGGCAACCCAGAGCCGACAATATCGTGGCAGTACAGACGTGACTCTGCTACAGACTTCACTTCTCTACCTAAAGGAGTGACAACCAATGATAAGGAGTTGACTGTACCCAGTACGACACAAGACCACGTCGGTGTCTACCGTTGTGTGGCTCTCAATGTGATCGGGCAAGACCAGTATGATGTTAGTTTAGTGGTTCAATGTAAGTGGTTACAACTGTTCTAACAACCAATTTAGAGCTTTAGTCTTAAGCACGTAAGGATGAAAGTGGTTATTTGAAGCTACAACCTATAGACAGAAGACCACGTACCATGTACGATCGGGCAAGACCAGTAGGCTAATTCACGTAACTAAATAAGTGCTGTTGCAGTGCAGTTGAAGTTAAGTTTCGATCAAAACCACGCTTTTGGTATTCTCTACCGCTGTCAGACACGCTCGCGTCAAGTTCGCGTCACGCGAGCGCAATAGCGGATTTCTACTGTTGCTCGTCTTTGGTGCGTGCTTCGGAACGCAACATGATCGATATTCTACTATTTGTTTGACAAAATCAAACTGACAGCTGATAAGTATAAGTTTAATATGATAATAACGTCATATTCATTGGAATGTAATCGATTCTATTCGATTTTTTAGTGAGTAATATTTTTTCTCTTCACCATATGCTCCAACCAGCCCGCGAAATTCATAATTTTTTGCATTTTTGCAATTTGCAGGCCAGTGCTAGGTTGTATGTTGATTAAAATATTATCATCAAAATCACCAATACAACCCTCCAAGTTCTTAAGGTGGAAGCGCCAGGGTAGCCCGCGAAATTCAAATATTTTTATGCTTTTTTGTAATTTTGCCGGTCAGTGTGAAGCTGTATGTTGAACAGAATACAGTTCGCGATCGTAAAAAACATTAATCTAAAGGATTATAACCATTTGAATCATCAATATAACCCTCTAAGTTCATAGAACTCGATTGAATGTTATTTCATGAAAAAGTCATTCAATCGAGTTGTATGAACTTAGAGGGTTATATTGATATTTAAAATGGGTAGGGTACGCGCAGCTTACACGCAGTTCAAAGATTACAAGAATACCGATTATCACTCAAACTTGAACTTAACTGCAACTGATCTAAAACTTAATCGGCGCGTTATAAAACTATGTGAATTAGCCCTCTGTTTGATGTCACCTTGAGGATTCAATGTAAGTAGTTAATTTATCTACTTTCGTTAAACTTCAGTCCATCTAAAAGTTGTCTGTAAGAGATTGCCATGTTCGATAAAACCGCCCATTCATCACTTGTTTTTATAAATGTTAATAGAAAGAATATCGAATATGTACATACTTATAGTAAAAGTGTAACCGATCCCTGTCTGTACATGGAAGATATTTCTATATACTTATAATAAATCTGTAGAGAGGTCAATTCTGTACATGAAATATATTTCCAAAATAACTATCAGGGGGTGATTAGGGATCGATACTGATGCCAAAAATGCAATCAGTACAATTTTTGTCTGTCTGTCTGTCTGTCTGTCTGTATAACCGTTATAGAAACAAAAACTGCTCGACGGATTTTAATGAAACTTGGTACAATTATTATTCATACTCCTGAGCAGGTTATAGTATACTTTTCATCACGCTACAATGAATAGGAGCAGAGCAGTGATGGGAAATGTTGGGAAAACGGGAGAAGTTACTCCATTTTTTAAGCTTCCGTCGCGTGTGCAACTTTAATGGTGAAAGCTACACAGAAATCATGTATGACGGAAATGTTCTTCTTAAAATTATATAAAAAATATCCAACGACAGCATATGTCTATATTTTATGATTGACGAACAATAACACGTGTAACTCCCGATAGCTTAGCAGTTCGAAGCTTTCTGATTGTATTTGTCTACTCTTACGTTTATAAAACTCTCAGTCGTCCGTAATTAACATTAATAAAAGTTAACATTATTAACTATTCCATAAAAAAAGAATCATAGAAATCGGTATAGAAACACCAAAGTTATACATGAAAAACGCTAATAACAAGCCATCGCGCGTGAATACTGAATCATGCTTTAAAGATTATTTTTGTGGTCGCGAACGCACAGGCAGGCGGCTAGCTTGGCGCCTAGAGGCTAGCGAGTAGCTTCGGAAAACGGCTTACGACAGTTTGCAATATCCTTTAATAATTATAATGTCGAGGGGAAGATGGTTATAATTTCGCTTTACACCAAACGAGTAATATTATAAATGTGAAAGTTTGGTTGTTTGTTACTCAATCACGCCAGAACGGCTTAACGGATCTTAATGAAATTTAGAACAAAGATAGATTATAGTCTGGAATAGCACATAAGCTACTTTTCATCCCGGGAATATGTTCCCTAGGGATCATGCGGGCGAAGCCGCTGGCAGAAGCTAGTTATTAAATAAAGTATATTGTTTATATTACCATGTTTGCATAGTGACAGGCAGCTGTCTAATTCAAAGACTAGTGATAGTAGCGATATCTGTTAGTAGCAAGCGGCAGTTTGTACCTCCATTTTCAGATCCACCACGCTTCGAGAAATCTGTAGAAGGAGATGATAAGCCTCGACTGATAAAGCTAGGCGAGACAGTGACGTTCTCGTGCGACGCTGTCGGCTTGCCGCCGCCCATAACTGTGTGGACTAAGGATACGCGTCCGCTCGTGTTTACTGAAAACTTGTAAGTTAACTTATATTTTATTTTTTTACTTGAAATGGGTTTGCTCTTGACTCTCTCCTCTTAATGAACAATGTGCCATCTACTCTATGACATACCACGGCTGCAAAAAAACACTAACTGAATGGCTCAAGAGTAAAAGTTACGAAGAAACCGAAGATATCCTACACAAGATCACATAACTAAGAAACACATATAGTTAGTACACATATACACACCACACCCACACACCCTCGCGCTACACATCTATACTATAATATTATAAAGCAGAAGAGTTTGTTTGTTTGTTTGGTTGAACGCGCTAATCTCAGGAAATACGGGTCCGATTTGAAAAATTCTTTCAGTGTTAGATAGCCCATTTATCGAGGAAGGCTTTAGGCTATATATCATCACGCTAAGGCAAATAGGAGCGGAGCAGTCATCGAAAATGTGACGCAGGCGAAGTTGCGCGGGTCAGCTAGTGCCACATATTCCACACAAATACCCACCCGCTACATTCCGACACCTACACAAACACACACACACACAAACGAACCCACACACTCACAAACATATTCTACACCCAGTGCGCTCCCATACTGATAATTATAAAATGTTAATTAGTCCTAAATTAATCTTTTTGCTTATTTCTCACACATCTGTAGAATGATTGTTAAACCGGAGGAGCGGAACCACCTAGTACAAGCAAATCTTTGCTTAAAAGGTGACTCCAAACCTAACATAGTTGTATCCATAAGTGAAGAAATAAACATTTTTATTTTATTTATTTATTTGTTTACTCTAATCTAGGTCAGAGATGACAGAGACAAAGTATACGATAGAGCAAGCTTACCTAGACGTCGCCTGTTCACTCTAACTTTGAAAAGATTAGGGTTGTAAGCATTCGGAGGGGTTTCCATCGGCGTCGAATCGACGCTGAAATACCTGGGGCTCGTCCTAGACAGCCGATGGAACTTCGTGGAGCATTTCCGACGTTTGGTCCCCAAACTGGAGCGGGCCGGGGCTGCTTTCAGGCGGCTCCTGCCCAACCTGGGGGGACCGAACGCCTCCTGCCGTAGGCTATACGCGGGGGTCGTGCGGTCCATGGCCCTTTACGGGGCCCCGGTGTGGGCGCGTTCATTGAGGCAGCGTGCTGCGAACCACTTGAACGCGCCCCAGAAGGTGGTGGCCCTCAGGATGACCAGAGGGTACCGCACGATCTCGCGCGAAGCGGCGGGTCTCCTTGCCGGATTGCCGCCATGGGATCTGGAGGCGGTGGTCCTCGCGCGCCTGCATGATTGGCGCGCGGAGGTACTAAGCCGGGGGGAAACTCCGCTGACGCGGCAAATTGTCGCGCAGCGGACGGACTTCCGGCGCGATCTCATGGCGTCATGGAGACGACGACTATCGCAACCCAGCGCAGGGCACGCCACAATAGCGGCGATAAGTCCCCTCTTTGAGGAGTGGCTTGAGAGGCGCCACGGCGTCCTCACCTTCCGCCTGACGCAGGTCCTCACCGGACATGGATGTTTCGGGAGGTTCCTGCACCGAATTCGGCGGGAGGAAACGCCCGGGTGTCACCACTGCGAGGATCGACCGGAGGACACGGTAGAGCACACTGTGCAGGTGTGCCCCGCTTGGGCGGCGCACCGCCGTGTCCTCGAAACGGCGATTGGCGGCGACCTCTCGCGTCCGGCCCTGGTCCAAGCCATGGTCCGGAGCGAGACGGAATGGGACGCCGTTGCCTCCTTCTGCGAAGCAGTCATGCTAGCGAAGGAGGTGGCGGAGCGGGAGAGGAGACCCTCTCGTCCCAGCCGCCGTGGTGGACGCCGCGGGCGTCGGGGGCCACCTGGTGACCTCCGGCCACCGTAGGCGCGGGCCTGTGGACGGCGAGCTATGGGTGGCTCGCCGTCCGTCCGTCTAGTGACGACAGGCCGTGTCGACGGCGCGTTAGTGTTCCACGCGCGCCTCAAAGAGAGTCAGCAACACAGAGGGGCCCGAAAGGGCCGACGCCTGCCGGAGTCGCGGGATTATTCGCAAGAGACACCGTGGCTCCGGAACACAAAGGGCAATGAAGGAACATGGATGGGTTTTAGTCAGTAGAAGTCTGACACTCCCTCCCGCTACACCCAGAGCGGGAGGAGTCATTGGATGATTTCCCATCCCTAAAAAAGCTTTCGGAAACACAGACACAGGAAAAGAGTTCCACTCTTTTTTCGTTGTCAATTTCAATAAATCTGACTAGCATTTTTCCAACTATCTGATGGTCCATTACCAAAAAAGGGGGGGGAGCACAAACTAGCACAAGGTTAATTTATTAATTCAATTTATTAACCCAATTTAATTACAATGTTATTATAAAATTATAAAATCACAACATCATAAAATAATAAAATCAGAAATCCAAAATCATAAATTATTAGTTTACAATTTATAATAACAATAACAGGTAGGTGTTGCAACCAGAGTGTAGTAAGATATCGTACGTGTATGTATTTTCGGCGTTTATATTCTGAAATTTTAAGATACTTTGAACCAAAAACCCATGCGAGGTTTTGGGTAGGGATTAAATCTAAAACTACCACGAATCACCAGGGGGTATGGGAAGTTAAAAACTTGCTAAAATACCACGTAAATAGGTACTGGATGACCCTATATTAGGGCTGTATTTTATTATGGAGCGGTAGCTCCATATTAAAATACAACCTGGTTATGGATGCCACTATAAGGTTAGGTACTGCCTGTAACTGGGTAACACGATACCATTTGGCAAGATTGGTAGTCTAGACTTTCAGACTTTTGATTACCTGTGGCGACAGTTCAAGATCTGACAGTACATACGAGCCAAGACCAACGCCTAACGTACTTTTAGAGACACGGACGATTCTCGTTCCGGACGAAGTGGGTGGGAGTGTCATACTTTTACTGACTAAAACCCACCAGTGTTCCTTGCATTCCTCTTCACGTTCCAGAGCCGCGGTATTAATATACTCTTTTGAACAATTCCGTAACCTTTGCAATAATGATGACCCTGGAATCACACTAAGGACCTCATGGCCACTAGAAAATTATATCTTTACGTTTCATACATATTTGTTTTATACAGATTTCTGGCTAAGAACGACGACTTAACGATAAAGAAGGCGACGGAATACGACTCCGGTATCTATACTTGCATCGTATCAAGCACCGTGGGCTCCATTCACAAAAACTTCTCATTGAACGTATACGGTAAATAATTTAGAAAATAAATGATTTTAGTAATGATATACAATGTGTAACACAATAAATCCAATACCTTAGAAAGGGTCATTTTACTCATCATCATCATCAACAACTTTCAGTATGGAAAATTCTGAAATCACGAAAAAAAAAATCAGGAGATTTTTTCAAGTTATGCGAATGTATGGGGCAGTCCTTTTTTCAGTTGGTCCCATAGTAAAAGTTGTTCGTAATGATAAGTACAATGCCCCTTTTGAAGTATTATATTACGTTTAATCTGTATGGGGTGATTGGTAATTGATTGCGTTCCTTCTAATGGGATGTTTTAGAGTTATTTACAACGATTTTGATCGTAGTACCTTGAGAACCATGTTTTTAATCGACTTTCTAAAAAGGAGGAGGTTCTCAATTCGGTTGTATTTTTTTTATTTGTGTTTGTTACCTCATAACTCCGACAATTATGAACCGATTTTTTAAAATTCTTGTTTTATCTGAAAGGATATACTTGCAGATTGGTCCCATTTGAATTTTATCAAAATCGGTTACGAACTTTGGAATTTTAATTGAAATAGCTGGAATTCGTCTACTTGGATGATTGTTTTATGTCATCCAAGTAATCGAAATTGCGTATTTTGCTTTTCTGCGATCTTGCAGTGATACGTAATTGAAATACAAATACGTATTTGGTATTTGAATTTCAATTACTTCTTTAAAATGTAATTTGTATTTCGTATTTCAAATACCTGATGCCGATGTATTTTGTAATTAGTATTTCAAATACTTGAGGCTTCAAAATACATTTTAACAATAAAATACATTTCACCATCATTTAGCGATCGTGAGTGTGAGTGCGAGGCGATACCGCGAGAGTGTAATGATGGTAAAGCAGCAACAAAACGCAAAAAACCGGCCAAGTGCGAGTCGGACTCGCGCACCGCAGGACTCGCACAACTTTTGCTTATAATATATACCTATTTAATATAAGCAAAGTTGCGGTTTACGATTTATGACGTATTAAAAACCAACTACTTACTAGATCTCGTTCAAACCAATTTTCGGTGACAGTTTAGATACATGGTACTATTCAGTTTAGAAAAAAAAAAATATAAGAAACCTCAATATCATTTTTAAAGACCACGGGTTTGATGAAAAAAAAAATTTTGAGTTTCATTTCTAAGTATCGGGACCCCCAAAATTTATTGTTTTTTTTTTCTATTTTTGTGTGAAAATCTGCGGTTCACAGAATACATCTGCTTACCAAGTTTCGACAGCATAGTTCTTATTGTTTCGGAAAAAAAATGGCTGTGACATACGGACGGATAAACAGACAGACATGACGAATGTCTATAAGAGTTCCGTTTTTTGCCATTTGGCTACGGAACCCTAAAAATAAATGATCCACCATTCCGACACTATTGCAATAGCAGACTCGGCCCCCTGGTCTAGATTACATATTTTGTATTTTGTCATTTGTATTTCAATTAAAAATAGCTAAAATACTGTATTTTGTATTTTAACTTAAAGATATTTTGTATTTCATATTTTAATTACTTGCGATACAGTATTTTGTAATTTGTATTTCAATTAAAGCAAAGCATGTATTTTGCCCAGCCCTGGTATGGGGTACCACTAAAAAGTGAAAAATAAAAAAAGTCGGTGTTTTTGTTAGTTTCTTCGTATTTTGACACCGACTTCCGAAATTAAAGTTATTTTTTACTTTGTAGTGTATTTTTTTTTTGGAAGTCGGTTGTATTTTTTTGTAAAAAGTTTTTTATTGAAGTGAAAACTTCTTTAACGGCGTTGAGCACTTTTCTTGGGATGACCTGATCGAAAATTCGTAAGACGGATGACGCGTCAGGACACGTGACCTGATCGAAAATTCGTTAGACGGATGATTAAAAAATGCACAACGTTAATACTCAAGTTTTCACTAATGCCACAACCCGTTTTTTTTTCCATTAATCGATCAAAAAGATAGATGTATGTTTGTTGCTCTTTCACGCGAAAATTTCTGAACTGAATTTGATGAAACTTTATAGTAATATAGCTTACATCAGAATAGCAAATAGGTTAAAATAACGCACAAAGGAAACTTCATGAAATTTAGCACAAGGCTTTCTTTTATGGTACTATTTTTAGAAATGCTACCTTCAAGGGTGAAATTTGTAATTTTCACCCGGTAGGTAATCGTTGTTTCATCTGCGCAGACGAACTCGCAGGTATTGCTAGTCTATACTTCAATAGTAAAATTATAGTGAGGTAAACTTTGTGAGGTTGTAGGGGTAATCTCTCGATCTACGGAACCGATTTTGAAAATTATTTTACCAATAGAAAGCCGTACGTTATTTGTGAGTGGCATAGGTTATATATACAGGATAGATTTTAAAGTGTGCCTTCAGGGCCAAATCCGAAACTATGAGAAATACCAAAAAACACTGAAAGGAGTATCGAGTCCGATTTTGATGAAAGTTAAAAAGGCATGTATGACTTTTGAAAAATCGTTTTTCCTACCCAGGAATCGAACAGTTTGATTTTGAAAAAAAAAAACTCACCCTGTATTACACCATCCGAAAGTGTAGCTTATAAGGATCAAATTCTGGTAAATAATAAAACGTCGCAAACTTAAGGAAAACTCACATTTTTAACAAATTAGTTTTAAATATTCTGACTAAAACTACCTATCTAAACCGTAACTGATATTTTTTTTTAAATCCGTGATGCAGTTGTACATTCTCGTTCCCAATGTTGATGAAAACTAAAATTGTATATTGATTTTAGATTAAAATTCGAGTCAATATTTTTTTTTAAAGTTAGACAAGTATTTTGTCAAAAATTATCTCTTTAGTTCGCCATGTGTTATTACATCGCAGAATTTGATCCTTATAAGCTACGGTTCCTGGGTAGGAACAACGATTTATCAAAATACAATGATGTAGTTTTGCTTTCATCTAATCGGGCTCGAGGCTCCTTTCAGTTTTTTTCGATATTCCCCATAGTTTCGGATTTGGCCATGAAGGCACACTTTAATAATAATCCTGTATACCCGAAAAATACCGACCAGCGAAGTGGGCATAGTTTGAAATAAAACGCTTTGAATTAATAATTTCTCTATTGTCTAAAAATCTTTATTGTCACAAATTATAAAAACAGTTTTTATGGATTCCATAAAAACTGTTTGTATAATTTAATTATTGTGTGGGCGAGCATTATGTGCTCGCACGCTGGTTTGTGTGTGAGAAGGGAAGGGGGAATATGAATGTTTCTCTTCATAACAACTTAATTAAGTTTTCTGTGGCATCATAGTCCAAACTTTTTAGCCAAGGCAGTTTAATATTTTCATTTTAATATTTTCAGAGCCGCCCACAACATCGTCAATAACCTCTGAGCCTGTAGGGGTGTTAGAAGGGCAGCGAGTGGAACTGCCTTGTTCTGCCCGAGGGGTGCCGACACCTATAGTGGAGTGGACTCAGAACGGAGAGCCTATTGCTGCTGACAGGAAATATGTTGATGAGGATGGATTGACGTAAGGATTTATTTGTTTAATAACTATGTTTTTTTGGCAAAAAAAACTTCTCAATTTTCTTATGGCAGAGCAAAGAAGACTATGAGAGGAATCTCATAGTCTTCTTTTTCCTGTGTATGTGTGAGTGCAAACGCTCTCACGCATTTAGATCGCGTTGTTCATAATACATTGCGCGCTCGAAAATAATAATTTCTGTAACCGTTCATTAGCGAGATTAATGACTTCCACAATTTGGTCAGTGGCATTATGTGTAGCCTTTTCGTGAAGTTTGCGGTACGATGTCTTTGATACCCTGTATTTGTGCAAGTCAAATGAAAATCAGAACTTGTGATACTAAAACAAAACTATAATCCGAAAAAGAAAAGTCCGCCGGTCAGCCTAGCCCAGTGAATGAAAAAAAAAAAATCGCAAGCCGTTTCTCACAGTTAATTTTTACTTAATATTATAGGGTCAAGTGTCTAATATTAATTTGTCGATTAACTCGCGAAAGCGTTTTTATTGAAAGTTCGTACTAACAAGGCTGTATTTTTTTTAGATTTGTTGCAAACTTAACGGATTTTGGAGAATATGTTTGCACCGCTAAGAATATCTACGGGAACACATCGGTCACTTACATGCTATATGTTTGGGGTAATTATAATATATCTTATATCAAACTAGCTGCCCCCGCGGCTTCGCTCCCCTCATCTGGCAACTTTCATGCATACTTCGCCCTGACAATTACGAACACAACTATAAAAGAATTATACAATTTGGATCAGTCGCTACGAAGTTATGCGCGTTATGTACGCGTTTTGCATTTCGGAGATTCATTTTTAGGGTTCCGTACCCAAAGGGTAAAGAATTCGCTGTCTGTCACCAGGCTGTATCTCAAGAACCGCGATAGCTAGACAGTTGAAATTTTCCCAGATGATGTATTTCTGTTGCCGCTATAACTAATATATATTTAAGGGGGCTCTCATACAACATGATTTATTTGCCGTTTTTATAGATAATGGTACGGAACCCTTCGTGCGCGAGTCCGACTCGCACTTGGCCAGTTTTTATTTATATAGAAGATAGATAGAAGATAATACAATAATAAGAAACGTATACATCCGTAACAAGTGAATACCTGCATTACCCACTAATAATACTTACTCTATTTGATTATTTTTTATTACTCTATTTTATTAATTACATATTTAGATGTGAGCAGCATTTGTTAGTGTTTTGAATGTAGGTACTCATTTCGCTGGCAATCTCGGCCCGAACTAGCAGTAGCGCACGTATGTTTCTCAAAAAATAAGTAACATCTGGGGGCTCTGAGATCTTGCTCTAACAGGAGAGCCGGTCTATTCTGTCGACATCTCACCGTGAAAACATAGGTGAAGTGAGCATGAAGTAATCCGTCATTCCATCTTGTTTGAATGGATTTTCCGTTCAGAGGGCTAATTCACGTAATGTTATGACGCACCGATTAAGTTTTAGTGCAGTTGCAATTAAGTTTAAGTTCGAGTGATAAACGGTATTCTTGTAATCTTTGAACTGCGCGTAAACTGCACGTGAACTGCACGTCAACTGTACGACAGCCAAACTCTATCAAACTTACTGTCGGTGAGAGAAAAAAATATATTCAATAAATAATCGAATAGAAACGAATAAATTTCAATGAAAAAGACGTTATTATATTATTAAAAATTAAACTTAAGCTTATAAGCTGTCATTTTGGGACGTCAAACATATAGTAGAATACCGATCATGTTGGGTTCCGAAGCACGCACCAAAGACGTGCAACAGTAGAATACCGTTATTGCGCTCGCGTGACGCAAACTTGACGCGAGCGTGTCTGACAGCGATAGAGAATACGAAAAGCGTTGTTTTGATCGAAACTTAACTTCAACTGCACTGCAACAGCACTTATTTAGTTACGTGAATTAGCCTACAGGTCGTGTTCACTTCGATGAATCTTAATTCTTGTCGATGTGGTCTTAAGAGAGGCTTATACAACGGAATACAACTGAATAAAAGCAATATATACCTCTTAAGAGGTCATTTTACTCAACATTATGAACAAAATATACCATGGGACCAACACTGATATCGCCAAAAATATATATGCGTTTATTCTGTAACACGTTGTAGAATTGATTCAATCAATCACAGCGGTCAACACGCTCGACAATTCTATAAATTCATTAATTCGGCAATCATTTTCTTAACAGAAACTTTGTGAACAGGTAGATCGTATAACGCAATTTCATTATTAAGTAAAGATAACACGTTTTAGGGCCATATTGCCAATCTTTTATTCGAGTGGCCTGTGGGTTCGGTATACGCAGCGAGCCTACAAAGTCATTCGCATTCAATATAATAATGCTTTCAAAATGCTGCTGAGGTTGCCGTACTAAATTGTAGTGCGTCACAAATGTTCGCAAATGCGCGCGTTGACGGTTTCCACGCTATAGTGCGTAAGAAAGTGTCATTATTTCAAAGACGCGGTAGCACCAACAGCATGCTGCAAATGATTGCATCCCGCTATGACTGTCCCGTACAGGCCCACTGGGTGGGAATAGTAACATAGATCGTAGATTTTTTTTTACTAAAACTTATGGATTCTGTCCGAAATAAATAGTTAATAAATAAAAAATTAAATTATTTCAGTACCACCACACATCGCACCTCCATTACGAAACGTGAAGGACGTGGTACTCGGTTCTGACGTGTTGTTACAATGTGACGTCATCGGATTCCCGATACCCAGCATACAGTGGCAGTTCGAAGACGAAATACTGACTACAAACACTACGGATGTGAGGTAAGGATATTACTATTACACACAATGTGCCAATTTAGTCGTTTTACAACGGCAGCCCACTTCTTCTTATGAACTTTTGAATTAGTAATATAATGATAATATTATTTATTTTCATGATGCATGACGTAGTTTGAAACATACAGGAGCGAGCGCACTCCTATGGAATGGCGACATTGTTTTGATACGTAAAAATTATTAACAGGTTGTTTTATAGTTCTAATACATTATTTGTTTTTATTGTACCTATTCACTTGATGAATTATTAAAAAATGGATCGCCTAGAGGTGGTAGCCTTTGTAAGACGAATCAAATGGCACCGTATATTTTGTTGCAAGGACGGAAGTTTCTATTTCAAATAGCTGACCCGCGCAACTTCGTATTTTTAAATAATTATCCGCTTTTTTTGGTTGTAGCGTGATGTTATATAGCCTACAGCCTTCGTCGATAAATGGGCTGACCAACACTAGAAGAATTTTTCAATTTTACACAGTATAGGTAGATTCTGAAAATACCGCGGTCAACCAACCAAACAAACAAACTCTTCAGCTTTATAGTATTAATAAGTAGTAAAGATATAATAGATAGGAGCTTGACAGTTTGTTTCTAGCTCTTTATAAAGTCCACTCCTTTTTTTAAAAAGATCTTTCAGGTAGTTACCTAAAGACTCAACTCTGTGTAAAAAAAACAGTTAGTACCTACGTTATTTTTTCGCCGTAATATTGGGAAAAGTATTTATTTTGCGATGACGATGATGATGATGATGTAAGCTAGGTTGGTAAAGTGAGCAGAAAGGACCCCTCTGAGTTACTATATTATAAAGTCACTCTAATTTTCTCTAGCTTCAACGAAATCGGCAATATCAACATAACGAATGTGAGTTCGAAACACGAAGGAATATACGTCTGTATCGCCGAGAACAACGGAGGAATCGCCCAACAAACCACCTACATCAAAGTTTTAGGTAACGTATTCAATATCCTTCAAATATGACACTCTAACTTCAAACGTGTCTTTAAAGCCGTCCTTCCATCTCTCTCTTCAACTAAACTGTAATAGGAAAACAGTTGAAAATGTCAAAGTCTGTAAAAAGTTAGAGTGAACTGGCTCCTTCTGGATAAGCTCGGTCCATCGTAGACTTCGTGTCTGTCATCTATGACCTCGACTAGAGTCAAGAGCAAATCCAGCTCAAAAAAAAGCACAAAATATTTAAAATAAAAGATGAAATGGTCGCTCTATTGTAAAAATAGAAGTTTATTAGTTACAGCATGATAATTTGTACACATTTAGTGCTAGTACTCAAGTATAATAGGAAATTATAAAAACAGGTCAAGCAAGAGCTCGCGCACCAAGCGTTTGAAATGCTACATTTTTTATACTTGCAAAACCTATAGGGCACCTCATCATCATTATATTAGCCGAAAGACGTCTACTGCTGGACATAGGCCTCCCCCAAGCGTCGCCACAACGACCGTTCCTGTGTGTCTGGCATCCATCGGCTACTTTGATGATGACCTTCACCAGGTCATCGGTCCACCTTGTGGGAAGCCGCGCCAGCATTGCTTCTTCCGTTACGCAGTCGGCTCTCCAGAACTTTTTTGGCCCCATCGATCATCTGTCTGCGAGCAATGTGCCCTGCCCACAGCCACTTTACTTTGGCGATCTTTCGGGCTATGTCGGTAAACTTGGTTCTCTGGCGGATATCATCAATTCCAAGCACCTACAATAATTAATTCCCCAAGTTCTCCCTATTGTAAAGAACCCTTGACATCCAAGTCCGACTTGCACGTGACGGGTTTTAATTTATGATGAATTATTTTAAAAACATAATCGCGCCTAAAGGTAGTTTATGTCGGGTACATTAAGTGGGCCACTTTTGTAAGACGACTAAAATGGCAGCGTGCATAAGTAACTTGTTTCATAAAAAACGAAGTACTTAATAACACTTTTTGCTATTTGATCAGCACTTTCAAACACCATATGGCAAAAACTTTTTTTCAGAGCCTCCAAAGATATTAGAAGAAAACTTCACTGGACCATACTTAGCCACCAACAGGGATACAGTGCTCACAATCCCCTGTTTAGCTACAGGCAAACCTAAACCTTATAGTGTTTGGTCTAAGGACGAGTTTTATCTGAATAACGGTATGAACGTATGTTTTTTATGTTACAAGGCTAAAATTTTATTAAATAGTTTTCCTAATTGACGTAATATCAGCTAGAATACGAATTCACGCCGATGACAAATAACCGTTGAGATTCTTCTGCCATGGCCGAAGTCGGTCAGGAGGACTAGCGAAAGTATCTCTGTTTGTCTGTTTTTGTAATGCAAACTCCTTAAGATTGTAATAAGTCTTTTTTAGATTATATTTTATCGATATTATTGTGATCGTATAATTTTGAATACAATAAATCCCATACAAATTTAATAGTTTCCAATGTATACGTGCCTTATTGAGAAAAATTTAGTTTACAATTTCACGCGATATTTTACAATCTTACGGTGTCTGCTATTTTCCGATGACATATACATATTTTGACGCAGATTGAACTTTAAAAGACACAATATACTTATTTTGTCTAGGAGTTTATAATATTTGACCTGCCTGTATGTGTCGACTCTTTTAGTACCTTAAAGGCCAATGGGACCCTATAACTAAAGTCTCTGCTGTCCGTCCGTCCGTCTGTCTGTCAGTGGGCAACTCAAAGAAGGAAATAGTAGACTGTTGAAATTTTCAAAGTGTTTTTCTGTTGCCTGACAGCAAATAATACAAATTTACGCTAAATAAATATATTATAACATTTCAGATCCTCGCTACTCCATTGACGTAGACGGTACGTTGAGTATAAAGTCTCCTTCTGAGTACATGAGCGGAAACTATACTTGTACCGCAACAAATTCAGTGGGGTCGGTCAATAAGACGGTGCCGGTTGAAATATACTGTGAGTATTATATTTATTTTATGTTTGCTTCCATATACAGGCAAATAGGCATACATAACATATCATGACATTTCATCTGGATAAGGTTGCCATCCGTCCGGATTTCACTGGATTTTTCTTAGTTTGGAGGGCGTCCGGGTAGAGTTTCGAAAAAGGGTCCGGGTGAGCTCAATTGATCAAATCGAAGTTGCAAATTAATTCGTGATAATTCTAAGCCGCTAGCACACTTGGCAAAAAAAATTCGAGCTCGCTCCACTCGCTCGTCATTACATGGTTAATTCTGTGTTTTTAGGCATAAGTTGGCAAAGAAATTTTTATCGAACTACATATAATTGGTTGATAAAAAAAAAATCTGATCCGAGCCGGGGTAATAAAATTAAGAGCTCGCTTCGCTCGTCCTCGATTTCGAGTTCGCTTGATTGATACAGCCGTTCCGCATAAGCGCGCATCGGCAAATAGTCAAAAACATAAGGTTAACCCTACGTGCTCCTAAAATTTTCGCGCTCACTGTTAATGTCGGTTCTTTAGGTTATTTTTTATAAAAACACCATTAAACAACTGTGAAAGCGGCTAACACGTCGTTACAATGAATAACTCCTCCGCGGACCCGCACCGACAAATATCCGCGCCCCTTCTTGAATGACTTAGACCATTATATTGCTTACTAGCTGTGCCCGCGACTTCGTTCGCGTGGACGTCGGAAAATGATGTGATGTGTTGCATTTACAAAATCTACGTTCAGTTACGTATCCTGATCTCTCTCAGATTGCAGGACACTATTATTTCTACCGGTTGAAATGCCAACCAGCCCAGGTAATCTCCTGGCACAAACCTATCTTGAATCAAAACCGACTATCAAACGAATGGTGGTGAATCAAGTTGATTCTTAATTTCGTCCAGCACAGTCCAAAAAGAAACACATTTTCTCCGATTTTACTGATAGTATTGCTGATTGTAGCCCACTGATTAATTTAATTTGTTTTAACATTTTTTAATATTAAAAAGTTTAACTGGGTTCATATAATCGATTTACTATCTAGCTCGTGGCTAAATAAAAACAGCCGCACTGGTCGATCTTCAAGGTTAAGCAAAGCTTGATCTGTGGATGGGTGACCATCTTAACATACCGAGATTCCTTCGTGCCTCGGAAATCACTTTAAGCCTTTGGCAGTCGTTACGGGACAGTCAAAAGCCGGTAAAATCTGACTCTTGCCGAGAAGCACCTTGTTACCCAGTCAATGGGTTGTGGAGGTCTGGTAGGCCAGCCGCTCCACGTAAAATACCGGTAACCTTGAAGATCGACTCATTCGGCAGTTATAGTTTAGCCAATTTGAAGCATAATACCAAAAATACACCCCACTTATGTTAGTAAAACAGTTTACCTATGGATGCAGTTTAGAACTCTCCTCCAAGTAAACTATAATTCAATCGAAAAACAAAAATAAAGTTTTTTCACTTGATACCAAAATAACAGTGTTCCAGAGCAGATTGGAGACGTGGTGGCAAAGACTGGAGAGTGTTGGCCTGAAGTTGAGCAAAACCAAAACAGAATACCTGTTCTGCGATTTCGGTGGTCTCTCCAGTGCTATACCTATAGCTCTCACCGGAACGCCTATACCGATCTGCTCCGACTTTCGGTACCTTTGGTCGCTTGTTCAGGGAGATGGGGATACGGACCGAGACGTAACGCACCGGATCAACTCGGGATGGATGAATTGGCGACAGGTTACTGGGACAACTTGCGACCCACGGATGCCCCTCAAGTTGAAAGGCAAAATCTACAAGACCGCGATAAGACCTGACGTAATGTATGGATCAGAATGAAAAATAGATTGCATGTGGCGGAGATGAGAATGTTGAGATGGATCTGTGGAGTAACAAGAATGGATAAAGTGAGAAATGACTACATTACAGGTAGGTTAAAAGTGGCGCCAGTGACGGAAAAGCTAAAAGGGAATCGGCTTGTCTTGGTATGGTCATTTAATAAGGAGGGAGGAAACGCATTTAACTAAAAGAGTAATGAACATAAATGTGGATTGATGGAGAGGGAGAGGAAGGCCAAAGAAAAGATGGATGGATTGTGTAAGAAGCGATATGAAAGAAAAGGGAGTTAGTGAAAGTTTGACGGCTGATAGGGCAGACTGGAAGAAAAAAAACGTGTTGCGCCGACCCCAAGTAACATGGGATAAGGGCAGGAAGATGATGACCAAAAGAACAGTGTTCCTAGTCTTTTTTGTTAACCGACTTTTTTTTGTAACCAGATTATAGGTACGTGAGAAAGTGAAGAGTTTGTTATTTAATTTGTAACGCTGTAGTTTATGTCGCAAAGATACTAAATTACTAAAAAAAATGTTTAAGTTTTGGAAAATTGTATGATGGTAATCCTACATCTGGGGAAAGGCAGTGCCAAGTTCAATAATAACAAACGAAAAAGGTATAGTCATAATATCATCCTTTTTGTTAAGGCATGCAAGAAATCTTTGACCCCTGTATTTTGCTCTACCAATAAGCCATAGGGAACGTGTAGAAACTATTAGTGGTAGCACAGAAATGTTATTGTCAAGTACATTTTATGATATATTGCGAAATGGCAACGCTATATGGCACAGTCTACTTCGTGCACGTTCCCCTAAACTGAGCGTACTAAACCGTAGGTGGTGGCACAGATGCGTCAACGTCAAGTATTCTGAACCGACACTAGATGGTATATTCAACGCCGTGCACGTTTCCTAGTTCAGCGTCTATTTGGCCGTAGATCATGACTCTTTTTTTTAATATTGATAGGCGTACGTTTGACCGCTATCTCACCTGATGTTAAGCGATGATGCGGTCTAAGGTGGAGCACACTTGCCTAGAAGTAACCTATTCACTCTTGACTTAAAGACTCTCAGGTTGTAGCTATCAGGAAACACAGACTCAGGCGGGGAATTCCACTCCTTAGCTGTACGCACAATGAATGTATTCCCAAAACGTTTTGTGCGTATAGGTGGGATGTCCACCATGTACCGGTGGTACATCGTCGTACTTCTTGTGGTCCGATGGTGGAACGGGCTTGGCGGAATTAAGTTATGCAATTCCGTCGCACACTCCCCAAAATGTAACCGATAGAAAACCGACAGGCCAGCAAGTCGGCGTCGATGCTCAAGACTTTGGAGCTTCGATTCGACGAGCTTATCATCACCGATGACGTTTTGTTTGGGCTTACTGTTGTTGTGAAAGGATTAGACAGCTAAAGTCTGCGTTATCGAGTTTAGTTCTAGCTGTCCAAGGTGTACTGGCCGTACTGGGCGTCTGGAATTACAATATGACATGTTTAACGCTATTCTGGGATCTTGATCTCGAACTGTCTTGCAAATAGAAATCCCCGAGAGTTTCCCCGTTTTGAATAAAAAAATAATAAAAAAAAATGCTGTTTATTCCAAAAAAAAAAATCTAATGAACACTTTAACGCGGGAAAATGTATTGTTGTTCGTTGTCTTAGTTTTAATTTCCGCGCATTATTTGAGAAAAACATCTAAATATATCTATACAAGGCTTGGCCACAACTAGTAGGCGTTAATGGACTTACTTATTTGTGCCTTGGCTTTGCCTCTTCTCTCATTAACAGGTTCGTCCATCAATGCCTCTTGCTCGTTATATTTATTTATTTATTTATTTATTGTTATATATTAGGATAAATTGATAAATATTCGTTTCCCCAGCCATTCCAACTCAAACGCAGTCAGAAGAGAGCCTAAGCTCGGTGAGCCTGCTGGAAGGATCCGATGCGACCGTGGAGTGCCCCGTGCGCGGCGCACACTCACTCAAATGGTATAAGGTTCGATGTTACATTATGAAATTACAAACGTATTAAATCAAGTAAAGAAATGTTGCTGAAAATTTTATGCATTAAATATTATAAATATTACTTATAATATTTGCGCAGAAATGCATAATGTTTTTAGTACTTAAGTACTATAAATTCTGTATCAGTTTATTTAATTTGGTGTTTAACTCCTTGAGCGTTGTGCAATGTTAACGTGGGTGTTGAGAAATTAAACCTAAGTTGTTACTTGTTAACTAATGTCTTTCGGGTATTGTCGCCTATGCACCTGTGAATGAAATGTGTTAATTTCTTGTTTCTTGCTTCAAATAAAATTTATTACACTATCCCTGGGTATGACTGCCAAAACGGAGTTCCGGATTCGGTCATTGGCGACAGTAGATAATTCATCTGTATAGTCTTCGATCAAGAATGTAGTAGTCTAAAATCTGGATGAGCCTTACTAAAAGATTGCCTCTAAAACAGGAAACCAAAGCATAACTTAACGCTTTTTAAGCTATTACCCTGCGCCAATATAAGCCGCATAAAATTACAACATTAAACCAGCCAACCAAAATGCTTACTCATATGCTTATCATAAATATCTTATTTCATGTTCACAGAACGCCAAACTAATATCAACCGGTCCCCTGAAGCTATCAAACGTGTCTCGAACAGATGCATCAACATATTCCTGCGTAGTCAGCAACGCTGTTGGGTCTGCGTACTCTAAAGTACAAGTGTCAGTAGAATGGCCGCCATCTTTTGTAGCGAACGAGTCTACGGTGGTGGAGGTCGTGAAAGGAGACGATTGGTACTTTGACTGCGCTGTGGACGCTAAACCTCGAAGCAAGGTTGGTATACTCTAAAGTGCAAGTATTAGTCGTATGGCCGCCATCTTTTGTAGCGACCGAGTCTACAGTGGTTGAGGTCGTGAAAGGAGACGATTGGTACAGTCGCCAGCACATCACGCTACCCGAAACTGTCAAATTTTCCCAATCAACCTTGAACCTTATCACTTCAGCAATAAAGTTGAAAATCTATTGAAGAAATTTGACAGATTGTTGTAGTTTGATGTGCTGGGGGGCATTGTGGGGCAATGCCCTACCTTGAAATTACTATGCCCTACCTTAAAAACACCAAAAACTAGGATAAATTATTGTAGTTCAATGGTTTGTTTATAGTTTGAGATAAAAAAAAATTGTAGCGATAGGTATCTAAACTTTTCTACCACAGTCTACTGACCTAGCGGTCAGTGATATACATGGTGATTGATTTAGGAACCCGTGCTTCAGAGCAGATCATATAATTATGATATTTTGTTTACTTCCGCCCTACCTGCAAACAATGCTGCCCTACCTCAAATTCGACTCTAGCTACAGCCCTGGGTTAGTATACTCTAAAGTACAAGTGTTAGTCGTATGGCCGCCATTTTTTGTATGTTATCATTATGTTCATTTAAAGTAAATTGACCAATAGTATTTTAAAGTTAAACAACCCTTGCCGAGGTCTGTTTGTGGGTGACTGACCAACGTACTCTAATGCTCATGTGTTTCCTTGGTTTACTCGATTCGTATTGGCCACTCAATAAAACTTTGTAAGGGTGAATTAAAAAGTCTAGCTTAGATTTGAAATCTGAAGGAAAAGGAATTCGATTGTGTTTGTAGACATATCATGTATTAGCTTGGATTCGGTCAGAGGTCCCAGAATATAATGATTATTTAAATCCGAATTTTCCTTTTATTGCTCATAATCTGTAGCTACCCTTCAACAGTACCATACTGAGATCCGTCCGATCGTAGATCTATAGCAGTTGTAAAGGATTCTCAGAAGCCAGAAAATCCGACACCATGAAAATACAAATTAAAAATAACGATTCTATGCATTCTATATTTAATACCATTGATGATACGTTACCATCAAAATTGAGATATACCTTTTTCAGACAAAATGGGTGTTCAACTCCAAGCCTTTAGTCTTTGAAGACTCGGATCGTTTGCGGCTCATCAACATTCAGCCACACAATACAGGCTCGTACAAGTGTATCGTCAGCAACATCCACGGCACTGTCGTCAAGCAGTTCACTTTGAACGTCTTAGGTAAGTTAGGCAACATGCTTTAGAAGATTGTCTGAATATTTGAAGGGTCGGATCGTTTGCGGCTCATCAACATTCAGCCACACAATACAGGCTCGTGCAAGTGTATCGTCAGCAACATCCACGGCACTATCGTCAAGCAGTTCACTTTGAACGTCTTAGGTAAGTTAGGCAACATGCTTTAGAAGATTGTTTGAGTATTTGAAGAGATGGACCGTTTGCGGCTCATCAACATTCAGCCACACAATACAGGCTCGTACAAGTGTATCGTCCGCAACATCCACGGCACTATCGTCAAGCAGTTCACTTTGAACGTCTTAGGTAAGTTAGGCAACATGCTTTAGAAGATTGTTTGAGTATTCGAAGAGATGGACCGTTTGCGGCTCATCAACATTCAGCTACACAATAATATATCTTCAGCAACATCCACGGCACTGTCGTCACTTAAAACCTTTTAGGTACTTACGTTAGGCAACATCAATAAGAAGATTGTCTGAGTATTTTAAGACTCGTACCGTTAGAAACACACCAATATTCAGCTACAAAATGCGGGCTCATACAAATGTATCTTTAGCAACATCCACGGCAATTTCGTCAAGCAGTACACTTTGAACGTTTTAGGTTAGGCAACATGCTTTAGAAGATTGTTTGAGTATTTGAAGAGATGGACCGTTTGAGGCTCATCAACATTCAGCCACACAACGTGGGCTCGTACAAATGTATTTTCGACACATTTGCTCATAAAATGCATTTACGAAGCCTGTATACATTGTTCGAAAGATCAAAATTACGGACCATACAACGGAGCGTGCGTATTCTTTACGGTATTTTTTTAAATGTCCATAAATAATATAGTTATAAGAATTCAATCCGTCTGCATCCGTCAGCCAAAAATGCTTCCGTCTGCGTCCGTTCCAGAAGCGTTCCTTAGGTACGCTTTTTTTTTTGCGAAAAACTTTTTGCTGAGAAGGTTTGTCGCACTTTAATATTAAAGAAAAAATGAGACAATAGATGTAGTTCTAATTACTCGACTGTTACACTTATGTTTTTTTCGAGTGTATTTATGTATGATGTCATATTTCTTTGGCACACTGTAGCCTAACCCTGTGGCTTGATAGATTTTAGCTTGAAAGGTGTCGTTAGATTCGTCTAAAATTTAGACGAATCTAACGACGCCTTTAGACTATAAATAGTGAGAATGATACTGGATAGGTATATAAAAATTAAAATATCTGAGCTTCGGTGCCATTTTAATGACTTCAGCTTTTTTTAACCTATCGAGTGGGGTATCAATATAAAGGGCTCTAGGAGACAATTTAAAAAATGTAACTTATTAAATAAATGATTTTGTCAAAAAAATCCGATTGGTACAATATATAATACAATTTACAATATACATAATTCTACTAAAATGTTTCACGCAGACGCAAACGGAAGCGCGTTCTTATTTTAAAAACGCACATGTTTCCCCATTTGCAAATTCGCGCCATTTTCAATTAGAAACGTCAAAGATAGTTGTGACTTTTAGAATATGTGTTCAAGCGAGGAATCAGATATAAATATGAAATCTACTCCACCTGATATCTTGAATGAGGCGCCAATTGCAGAAAATGATCTCTTGCCGCCAAAATCGCGAGAACGCTATTTAATGATTAACAATATTTTTTTAATAATGAAAAATTTGTTTAACTATCTAATTACATAATGTGTCGAAAAACGTTGTATGACACACGAGCGGATATTGGTCTTTACAAACTCGTGACTATCGTAAACCCTCGACTTCGTCTCGGGCTTACATCTGTCTACTCGTTTGTAAAGACCAACTTACCGCTCTTGTATCATAAATAACTATTTTAGCAACTTCCACGGCAATGTCATCAAGCAGTTCACTTTAACGTGTTAGGTATCTAAGTAAAGGATCCCTTTACTTGAGCCGGCGGTTTACTATACCGCGGTCTTGGGATATAAAATATGCACGAACGAAGAACCAACGTGCCAAACCGCGATACTTAAAACCGCGTTTTTGTATATAGGCGCTCCATTGGCGGCACTGGCGTACCAGCGGTTTTACTCGCCAATGGATCGTCCCCTTTAGGTAACATACTTTAGAAGAAGCGTGCTAAAAAAGGGTCTCACAGCTTAAATGAACACCAAGCTAGATGTTCTATTTAGAAAACTATTTCAGTTGAAAACTAGTAACCTGATTTTCAAAAAATTAATGGAAATTCGAATGACAGTCGCTTTCTATAAGAAAGTTTTTTGACTGTCTTATTATAGTTTTCATACTCCGTTGATTAATTTATACTAATATAATAAAGCAGAAGAGTTTTTTTGTTTGGTTGAACGCGCTAATCTCAGGAAGTACTGGTCCGATTTGAAAGATTATTTCAGGGTTAGATAGCCCATTTATCGAGGAAGGTTATAGGCTATATATTATCACGCTAAGGCAAATAGCGGAGCATTAATGGAAAATGTGACGCAGACGAAGCTGCGCGGGTCAGCTAGTTGTTATAATAAACTTCAAACAACTTCTTGTCTCATTGTAGGTACTCAGGATGTTTTCTGAAGTGAGACGTTCATATTTAGGTAGTCTTACTCTGATTTCATATCGATGTCAGAACTACACGGTGCCATTTTAGTTGTCTTACAAAGGAGTTCCACTCAATGTGCCCGACCTTAACTACGTCTAGGCGTGTTTTGTATTTTAAATAATTCGTTAAGATATTATACATAATATCTTAACGAATTATTTGCATACATAATAAAAATAAATAATGCATTAGAATTATGAAATACCCTGTTATAATGTTTACGCATTAAAGCAATGTTACCGTTCCATTCCACGCCGTTCTTGGAACACAAGGCTCGGTCTGCGCTTGCTCAATAATTAATATTATCCTTTTTTAAATAATTCAAATGATCATAAATATAATATTTTTTTAATAAATGTCTATAAGTCATTGGAAATATGAACTACAACGGCAGCCTACCGTTGTAAGACGACTAAAATGGTACCGTGTATAGTTATCTTTAAAGTCGTTGCAATAAAGGTTGCTGATGAGTTTTTGCTTGTGCTGCTGTCAGAAGCAACACAATTGTGAATTAGCTATACTTGTTCTATACAAAGTGACATCTGATATAAATATTGAATGTAAAATGATGTTTCAGAACCGCCCTTCATTTCCGAGTTTGACATGCTAGACGTTCAACTGAAGGAAGGTGTGAACGCGACGTTAGAATGTAACGCTAAAGGCACACCCTCACCGATCCTAACATGGACTTACAAGTTAGTATATTTTATAAGGAGTTTATTCAAACGGCTATTCACGATCCTCGGACCTGATCATGCAAACTTCACGAAATCAGGCGGTTATTGGGTTAGCTATGGTCCTTCGAGCCGGATAATTGAACCCCCCTCCCGATAGTTATCCAAACTGTTTTACAAATCAAACTATTCTGGATTATACTTAAAAGTTCGGGCAAAGTGTTTTTAAACTAAGGCCTACTTAAACAAACTAGAGTTATCTTTTAAATGCGAGTTAGTTGCTAACCCGGGTCCTTTTTGTATTAAATATCTGTTGTTTATCTCGTCTCACCTCAAAATAGTTTCTTTATATTACGTTAAATTGCACGTAGGTAACTACTGATACGATTGCAAAAAATCTTTCACTAATACAAAGCCACTATATAGTTGAGTGTCGTAGTATTTTGTGGGTGGAAAATTGCACGGATCCTGTACCCTGTACGATAGGCCACGGGAGAAAAGCTGTGGTCAGAAACAGATGTTAAATATCAATCAACAACTTCTCACTTTTCAGTAACACAAACTGGCACCAACATAACTCTAGTTTAACCAGTGTCAACATATCCAGCCAATCAGAAGGCTTGTACCGCTGTGACGCCGTAAATAAAGCGGGGGCGACGCATATAGTGTATCGAGTAAACATAGTTGCGGGTGCCAAGATCAAGGACATTGTGGCGTTCAGCAATGGAGAGGGGGTCACTGTCGATGGGAACGCTGAAATTGTGGTGAGTGACAGTTAATTTGCAAATGTCTTTAGTATAGGACAGTGTATCGAGTGAACATAGTCGCGGGTCTCAATGTCAAAGACATTGAGGCGTTCAGCAATGGAGATGGGGTCAATTTCAAAGGGATCGTGAGAATAGGCTAGATTCCATCATCCACAAATTGCAAAATTATTTAGTCCGTCAGTTAGAGTATTGAAAAATAATGGACATGATGTATTTTTTGTTTTTGTAAATCAATGAATATTGACAAAGATAAAACGCATCAAAACTCGGGAGTGGGGGCTCGTGACGTCACGACTCACTAAAAATTATGCGAAGGTGTGACGTATTGAGAATTTTAAAAGCGTCGTAACTTCGTCAATTTTGGTTCCCGTAACAAAAGAAAAAACACGGGTCAAATATTTTTTGATAATCTAACTGTCGGACTAATTAGATTTTTTCAGGACACAAGCCTATTGTGGTGAGTGACAGTTTACGTTAAGTGTCCTTATTTTGTATGAGATTTTTTAATTTCAAGGTCAAGGTCAATCAAAACATCCTATAAGCTTTCTAAGAGAGTGGTACAGCTTTAACACCATCGTCGTTATTTTCCTGATGGCCTTTTTTGGCGTAAGTGCCAGCTGTTCTCGAATAAAATAATAGAATTCCTAGTGTGGGGCAGGGTTTTATTTAAAAAAAAAAAACATATATATTTAGATGTGGGCCACAAAACCTACATGAGTTTAAATTCTTCTGCCGCTACAGATATACAGCAATTCAGATACCCACTTATAATATATCACCTGTATTCTAGCAAGGATCCCGCACCCGTATAGCTTGCAAAGCCACAGGGAACCCGATCCCAGACATACAGTGGATAAAGCAAGGGCGGGTGGTGAGTGAGAACTCTTACGACATTGACTACGCGGACCTCGTGTTGAACAATGTTCAGGTGGAACAAGCGGGCGTGTATACTTGTGTGGCGGCCAATGAAGGGGGGACCAACGAGAGGAATGTGAGGGTTGATGTACTCGGTGAGATCTTTAGTGAATTAACTGTTTTGCTTATAGTATCCCGAAAGCCAGATATTGTACTGTAGTATATTCTGTAAGCCACTTTAGCAGAATCAGAAAGCGTATCACGCTACTCGTCAATGTCAAATTTTCCCAATCAACCTTGAACCAATTTCATTTTAATCTTTATCGCTAACGCATTAGCGTTAGCGATAAAGATTAAAATGAAATTTGACAGATTGTTGTGTGATTAATATTATGATTCTGCTAAAGTGGCCTTTTTAGACCCCCCTGGTCTGAAGTGAACTGTCATTCCACCAATCTTGTCAATCTCTACCTGAACTCAGCTGTCTCCACTCAAGTTTTCGCGTTAAGATTTTTACAGAATCGATCGTCTGAGGATAAGCGGTTTTGATGGGGAGTTCTTTCTTTTATCAAAGAACATCTAGAAAGATTCCACTCAGGGTGGAGAAGTTAAGACGGGCGACCTTTTCTCGGTAGTAATGATATAACTAAAAATAACAACACACTTTTTTTGCAACAACACTGCAGATTGAAAAAAATCCGAATCAGTATTCTTAACAGTTTTGAGTTATACTAAACGCATGCCCGAAAAACGCAAATAGTTTCCAGTTGGAGGCGTTCTTTGGTTACTACCTACGATCTTAGCTAGTCACAACCGGTAGTAGAGATTTTTATAAAACTTATTTCATTTCATACTTTAAGAACCGCCAGATATCTTCGAAACCCTATTCCAAAACGCGAACACAAGCAAAAATGAGGTGCACATCATAGAAGTGCTGTCAGGGCAGGCGTTCTACCTCTACTGCCTTCCATACAGCAACCCCCCACCCTCCATCTATTCGTTTTTAAAGACGATGAAGATACCTTTGCCCAGCAGTGGGACACAATAGGTTAAGGTCGTCAGAAATTTTAGTCCCTATTCGTTCAGATAGTGTTATTGAGTTTTTCTTTTAAATATTCTGTTACTTACTTTTAAGTTTTTTTTTTTATTATTATCCTTAGACTCACGTTTGACCACTATCTTATTTGATGGGAAGGGATAATGGGGTCGAAAATGGTTCGAAACCACAACCGAGAACCATATTAGATTTTTTTGGAATCTTAACAGGATTATTTTTGTTCCTTACAGAACCGCCAGAAATCTTCCAAACCCTATTCCAAAACGCGAACACAAGCACAAATGAGGTGCACATAGAGGTGCTGTCAGGGCAGGCTTTCTACCTGCACTGCCATCCGTACGGCAATCCGCTGCCCTCCGTCTACTGGTTCAAAGACGACCTGCCTTTGAAACTGTTTGATGACTCAATGGTGTCCACGAACTTTGGTGAGGTCATCGTTGTGAAGAATGCGATGGAGGAACAAACGGGCAATTATACTTGTGTAGCCAGGAACAAAGTTGGCGATACTAGTGTTGTTTATTTGGTTGATGTTCTGGGTGAGTATTTGCTAAGTATTCTTTAATATTTAATGTATTCAAGTAGATTTTTAGAAGGGTTTTCATGGAGTTTCTTCCTCGTTCTTTTCCAAAAATAACTACGTTTTGGAACGTCCTTGACAATTCAAAAGAGCCTGTAAAAGGTTCAGGCCGTTTTCAAGAAGGATCGGAAGATCCTTCTCAACCAGAATGAGAACTTCCCTTTACGAAGGTTGAAAAGAAAATTGCAATGCTATGTGAAACAAAAAAATTGTGTCGATGAATTCAAACCTGATATGTCTTTTACGCCTTAATCAGGTTTGACTTTTTAAATTAGTATTTGACGCATTATTCTATAATATTTACTTGTACTAGGTACAAATTTGAAAAACCGCTCTGAAAAGCCGTCGCTCTCACACTAATTTTATTTTTTTCAGTTCCTCCACCTACACCCAAAGAATCTTCCAAAAAGATGACGGCAGTTTTCGGAAAGCCATTGGTATTGAATTGCCCAGCAGTGGGTAGTCCGTTGCCCAGCGTTATGTGGATCAAGCACCCCTACACTGAAATAAATGGGGATGAGAGGGTGCTGTTGTCTGATGACAACTTTAGTTTGGTGAGATGACATGTTTATTTTTTAGTTCAACACACTATCTCGGTAACTGGCTCCTACCCCACCGCAATGAAGTGTATTTCGCACTCTTGTCTAGCCTCTACCACTTTTATTACCAACTTCACAAAAAGGAGGAGGTACTATGTTCCGATGATTGTGTTTTTTTTTTGTATGTTTGTTCATCGAATACTCCGCCAATTGTCGACGGATTTTCAAAATTTTTTTTTTGTTCGAAAGTAGATAGTTCTGAGGTGGTCCCACTGTCACCAAGTTAGGATCTGATGATGGGATCTTAATGAAATCGAGGGCAAACCTCAAATTTTATAGGCTTACTCATTATTTTTCGCATATATTATGAAGTATCTTGTGTATTTGCGTATGGTTGTCACCATCTCAGGTAGCTGGGCTGATGATGGAAGGTACAACTCCTTAACAGTAGGTAAGAAGTTACTCGAACAGGCAAGGATTGTTTTAGTAAATTGTTTTGATGTTTGATAGGGCATTTGCCACATTTGGTCTCATGATCTCTCTAGTACTCTGCAGCATCAGGTCATGACTTGATGTCATGACCTGATGCTGCAGAGTACCTAACTCCTCGACAACTAACAGCAGATATATCGTGTTTAGGGTCATTGAAAAGGGCTCGATGTGTGGATAAACGTACTGTTAATGAGGAACACCGAAGTACATAGAGACCTGATGCTGAAGCCAGTAGCATCAGAAAAAGTACTAACCTTGAAATTACAGCACCATAGTCGTGTTTGGGCTCATTTTAAACAGGACTAAATTTTAAGTTCAATGCAATGTTGACATAAGTCTGGCCTGATGCTGCAGCCTGGATTATCAGCATCTAGTCTAAAAACTAATAAATACTTCTTAAAGTGAGCTTCTTTTGCGAATTTTCTTCTGTATAATTATTAACCGACTTCAAAAAGAAGGTTTTTAGGTATGGGGTACCACTAAAAAGTGAAAAATAAAAAACTTTTTACAAAAAAATACAACCGACTTCCAAAAAAAAACACTACAAAGTAAAAAATAACTTTAGTTTCGGAAGTCGGTGTTTTTGTTAGTTTCTTCGTATTTTGACACCGAGTTCCGAAATTAAAGTTATTTTTTACTTTGTAGTGTTTTTTTTTTTGGCAGTCGGTTGTTACGTTACGAAGCCGGTCGCCTGGCAAACCCCACGAAAATAGAGCGAGGCTCTAGAAAAACAAATAATTTGTTATTAAATATTATTTTCATGAAAGCAATGACAAGTGCCTATGTAAGAAAAATTGTAACGTAATACGCAGGCACTTTTCATTGCTATCATTTGGTTCCGTAATGGACTCGCCTTCGGCTCGGGTGTGTGTTTATTTTTACTGCAATAGACAGATGATGGACGTAACACAGGTTGTTTTCAATACTTTCTTTTAGACAATCAATAAAACAGAAGTAACAGACGGCGGCAAATACTCGTGCATCATGACAAACAAAGTGGGCACCACAGAGGTGATATTCGACGTCAACGTACAAAAGCCGCCGTCCATTGCGGCGAATGTTGGTAGTAACATCGTTGAAGGCCACGTGGTTGCACTGAAAAGGAGCATTGTATTGAAATGTGAGGCTGATGGACATCCGATGCCTAAGATTTCGTGGTTGAAGGTACTTTTTTTCTCTACTAAGTTTGCCGTCGCTTCGCCCTCGTGGGATATCCCGTAGGAGCCGTGTTTTTTTTTTTTGAATCGTATTACTATTTCCACAAATTACCTTCGAAACATGTTTTTTTTTTACTTCTTAGTAATATAAATTTTGATATTTTTTGTCAGTTTAGTCCCTAAAACCTTAAATCATTTTATTTACCCAAAGTTTGGATTATACCAGTGACGGTTATCTAGTTATTGTATGGAGTTTAAAGTTCTCTTCTACCTCGTTGGTATAGTGGTCATAAGCGCCACTACTGAATACCTGGGTTTTATTAAATTTTTCAATTTCTCATTGGCAACCCGAGTCTCCATTTGTACCCAGTTGATGCCATACACACCACAGTGGCTCAAGACGAAAGTCTATGACCAGTGCGTGTTGCCAGTGATGACTTATGGAGCTGAAACGTGGTCGCTCACAATGGGCCTCATCAGAAAGCTTAAAGTCACTCAAAGGGCAACGGCCATTGCCCTTTGCAATGCTTGGAGTTTCCTAGCGTCATGGAATCAGTAATGATGATATCCGCAACCAAGGTTACCGACGTAGACCGGAGTATCGCCAAACTAAAGTGGCAGTGGGCAGGGCACATTGCTCGCAGATAGACGGTCGATGGGGCCGAAAAGTTCTGGAGTGGCGACCGCGTACCGGAAGATGCAACGCTGGCGCGGCCTACCACAAGGTGGACCTATGACCTAGTAAGGGTCACGGGTATGGGATTGGTTGTTGTGTCGACACGCGCAGGGAGGCTGCCGTCCAGCAGTGGATTTCTTTCGGCTGATGTGATGATGATGTAACACAAAAATAAATACATAAATGCAATAACTAACCACAATCAATATGAGTACGTTACATTTAAATATTTGTAAGTTAAGAACGCATAACACCAAAATACGTAAAAAAACATAAATAAAATAAAAAAGTCAAATTAATAAAAGATCAGCGGTCTCCGAGACTATAGTAGGCATACACAAGCAAACGTACATGTACATGCACTATGCACAAGCATATTCACACAGTCAGTAATTCGCTTAATAAAATATTGTTGTTTGTGTTCCTTACAAATTAATCAGTACTTTTGAGGGTAACTTGGTATCAAATTGGCCAGCTGTGTTTACTTGTTTTATTTGTAACTACCGACAATTTCGCTTTGTTTAAGCGTCTTCGCCATTAGACGATAAATTTATGTTAAAATTTAAATCTCATTTAAGTGAACTGTAACATGTTCTTATCTATACTATATCAATATTATAAAGCAGAAGAGTTTGTTTGTTTGTTTGGTTGAACGCGCTAATCTCAGGAACTACTGGTCCGATTTGAAAAAATCTTTCAGTGTTAGATAGCCCATTTATCGAGGAAGGTTATAGGCTATATATCATTACGCTAAGACAAATAGGAGCGGAGCAATAGTGGCAAATGTGCCGCAGACGAAGTTGCGCGGGTCAGCTAGTATAATATTATAAAGCAGAAGAGTTTGTTTGTTTGTTTGTTTGGTTGGTTGAACGCGCAGATAGCCCATAGGCTATATTATCATCAACCTAAGACAAATAGGAGCGGAGCAGTAATGGAAAATGTGACGCAGACGACGTTGCGCGGGTCAGCTAGTGAGAAAAAAAGATTCTTTAAACCTATGTATGATGATATTTTCGACTTAATTTTTTTCATTATTCTCAGGATACACAAGCACTGAGTGAGAGTTTATCTAACATACATAGAGTGCTCGGTAACAGTTTACTAGCGATATGGAGCGCCGACGTCAAGGACGCGGGGCAGTATATCTGTGTCGTGGAGAACGAAGCGGGCACCGCTCATCGGCGGTACAACGTCGCCATACAAGGTGAGACTAGTGTTAAAGTTGCTGGTTGCAGAATTATGTAACCGCGGCCCTAGAACGTAAAGGTCATTTGAAGGAACACGGGTGGGTTTTAGTCTGTCAGAGTCTGACACTCGCTGCCGCTCCGCCCAGCTTAGCGGGAGGAGTCATTTGATGATTTCCTGATTCCCATCCAATCTACTATGTTGGGTCACAGACTATCTGACCTCCACAATCGCAGTAATTGGTTCACCTGATAATCCTGGGTCAGACTGGTGTCACATTTTCGGATTAATTATAACTTGCAACTTCTGTCAAAATCTTTAATGTCAGCCGGGACCACCATTTAATGAATTTATGATTAACCATCAAAAGTCCGACCTCGGCATGAGTTTCTTGACCTTTAAGTCCGACCCGTGCAGCTGTTATTACTTAGCTCCGAACTCCCTAAGGCAACAATATCCTGTCGTGGTCTATTTCGAACTTTTAAACGAAATTGAACCATAAAATGTACGCATTTAGTGATATTTCTTGGAAAAACACCATTTGAAAAAACTGATTTTAGGTCTTTTAAATGCTTGTTTTAGTGCCAGCGAAATGGAGTCCGTTTACACAATGGTCTTTATGTAACGTTACCTGCGGTTTGGGGTATCAACAGAGGTCTAGGTCCTGCCACTTCATCGATGATAAAAACAATACTATAGGTAAGCAAAACTGAAATAAATCTATCCTGTACTAGCTGATGCCCGCGGCTTCGCCTGCTTGACAAATTATATACTAAAACCTTCCTCGAGAACGACTCTATCCATTGGTGAATTTTTGAATTTATCGCGAACAGACGCGGCGGAGGACTTTGTTTTATAATAATTATGTAGTGGTTTTATGTATACGTATAAGATTACTAAACTTTCTACTTTACTATGGAGAGTCCTTCTAGTTCTTATGCAAAGGCTCAGTAGTTTTGATAATATCATTTCTGCCAGTTTACCTTTGAAAAACTTATTGATCAAGAAAGTCATGTAAAATTACATAAAGAACTTGTTTTGAAAAATCATTTTCTGTAGCTCTTTTTATTTTTTTAAAAGCCAAAAAAGACGAAATATTGCCTTTCAAACAACATTTTTCTGAAGTTTACCACAAGTTTTAATTCTGGGACCTATGCTGATTTTTAAAAAAAAGTAGATATAATTATATTGACCGTATTACAGATAGTTCTTCAAAGTCAGAGAAGGTAATTTTAGACGAGTCTGCGTGTAAAGGCCCTGCAGTCGATAGAAGGAAATGCCACATGCCTCCCTGTGATGTAAGTATACTTTAAAACACCATTTACTTCTCACGTTACCGATGTAAAACTCAAGTAAACATATTGTTGGTTATATTAGTTATTGCCTTATTAATTTTTAACTGATCTTGATGTCAGATTCATGTTGTGCAGAGGACGTTTTAGCAAGCGATAAAATTTCTTTTTTCTATTTTCTCTTCAAAGTGCCTGAGAATAGGATCAGAACTTTCAACTCTCAAAGCTTGAGTGAACAGATTCCTTCTGGGTAAGCTGTGTCTGTCATCTCTGGCCAGGAGCAAATCAAGAGCAAACCCTTATCAAATAAAAAAACACTGTTTTGTTAACAGGATGCTATTAATTGTCACTGACTCATGTTATCCAAATGTTATGCATGTTTCTTTATCTATTACGAAACGTTTTAGGTGGACCAATCGAAGCCCCGTTGGTCACAGTGGTCGCAATGGTCCGAGTGTTCTGCGACGTGCGGCTACGGCACGCAGTCGCGGACCCGACGCTGCAAGACTAAGGCCAAGTGCGACGGAGACAATGTACAGGTAAGCACTGAGAACTAACGGCAGAGAACCAAAGTGCTAGAGGCTGACAGTTGCAACGAATCCAAACCCCCGCTGGCCGCAGTGGTCGCAATGGTCCGAGTGTTTGCGACGTGCGGCGTCGGCACGCAGTCACGGACCCGACGCTGCAAGACTAAGGCCAAGTGCGACGGAGACAATGTACAGGTAAGCACTGAGAACTAACAGCAGAGAACCAAAGGTGTCTGACTGCTAGAGGCTGACAGTTGCAACGAATCCAAACCCCCGCTGGCCGCAGTGGTCGCAATGGTCCGAGTGTTTGCGACGTGCGGCGTCGGCACGCAGTCACAGACCCGACGCTGCAAGACTAACTGACTGTCCTGGCTGCTAAAGGCTGGCATTCGCAATGATCCCAAGCTGGTCGCAGTGGTCGAGATTAAAACCAAGTGAAACGGAGATCATGTACAGGTAAACCATGAGAACATGTTGCGGTATTGTTCGAAAGAGTTACAGCACTCCTGGAACGCTAAGGAACACGGTGGTTTTAGTTAGTAAGAGTCAGACACTCCCTCCCGCTCAGCCCAGAGCGGCGAGTCATTTGATATTTCGCATATTTAAAAAAGGGGTCAACGTAGCTCGTACTCGTAAAATAAATAATTTGCCTCCTACTATGACGTGTCACTGTCATCATGAATACAATGTCAAAAAGGGATCTTACTATTCGTCTTGTATAGCTTCGTCTCACTCTCACTGCGGAATCATGACGGTATTGGCATAGCACAGGCTGAACTAGCAATAGGGCGGCCAATGTGTCAAGAGTGAATAGGTTACTTCTAGGCAAGCGTGCTCTTCGATCGCATCATCGCTTACCATCAGGTGAGATAGTGGTGAAACGTATGCCTATCAATAGTAAAAGAAAAATAAGTTATTTTACGATTCCTTTTTCGCAGTCACATGCTAAAATTAGTTCAAAGTTCATAATGATGAGTATGATGAATCCTTTAAGTTTTGCGTTTATTCTGTTAGACATTTTATACTATATACAGTTCCACTCAAATCTGTGTAGTTCTTTCCTCAAAGGACCATTTCAGACACTGATCTGCATGGTCCTCATATAACGTATTGTGAATATGAGAACCATGACTGTACATAGATTGCTATGTTAGGGGTTCATTTCATTTAATGTTAATCTAGCGGTTTGAGTTCTTTATGCGGCCTACACAAATGTCCTTACTTTGGTATTGTTGATCAGTTCGTTGAGCTCCTTAAGTTCTAAGTTTGAGCTACACGATAACTGGTAAATGCTTGCACTGTCTGGACAGGTCCACTCAAATTGTGTGGTACTTTCCTCTAAATACCACTTCAGACATTAACCCTACATGGTTCTCATATGATTTGACCAGTACGATTGTATGGACTTCAGAGCAATCAGCTAGGCAACGCCGGCCTCATCAAGTTTAAAATTACCAAAAAAGATTGACGTGTAAAAGTTACAAAATAAATACCATTTATATCTTGCTGATGCCCGCGGCTTCGCTCGCGCGGATGTCGGTTCGCGTGAGATCCCGTGAGAACCTATTCCAGGGATAATAAGTAGCCTATGTTTTATTCCAGGCTATAATTTATCCCTGTACCAAATTCCAGCCAGTAAGTTAGCCGTAAGTTCGGCTTATTAGCTAAACAGCAGGAAGACGTTGGGAGGGGTGTTTTTTGCAATCACTCCTAAGATATTCGTTTAAATTATATGGTGTAAAAGAGTAAAATAATGTGTATGAAATTCTAAAGATTAAGAAGCTTATTTAAAAAAATAAGGATTGATACCGTATTTAAGTAAATATTAAAATGGACATAGTATGTTATCCTTAAGAGATGCCATCGCAGACTTTTCTGTAGACATATAGTATAAGATACTTACACAATTCACCATTTTGTTATAATTATATCAAGGGCAGCGTTTTCGTTGAAAACTCCCAGATGGCTGATTTTTAGGGTTTCGTACCCAAAGGGTAAAAATGGGACCCTATTACTAAGACTTCGCTGTCTGTCTGTCTGTCACCAGGCTGTATCTCAAGAATCTCTGCGATAGCTAGACATTTGAAATTTTCACAGATGATGTATTTCTGTTGCCGCTTTATCAACAAATACTAAAAAACAATAAAATAAATATTTACGGGGGCTCCCATACAACAAACTTGATTTATTTGCCGTTTTTATAGATAATGGTACGGAACCCTTTGTGCGCGAGTCCGACTCGCACTTGGCCAGTTTTTTTTTCCATACCTCCAACAAATATCATTATACTTTAGCCAATGAATACAAAAACTTAACAAATTATATACTTAAACCTTCCTCGAGAACTACTTTATCCATTGATGAAAACAGCATGAAAAGCGGTGCAGTAGTTTTTGAGTTCATCGCGAACAGATACGACAGACGCGGTGGAGGACTTTATGATACGTATTGACTTTTGTTTTTCTTGTAGATAAAGAAATGTACTGAACTACCATTATGCAATCCTGGCACGAGTCCAGCTGACAACGATGTTTTTGACAGCAAAGAAGATAATGGCGATGATGTGAGTCATGTTTTATATTTCATCATTTTCTTATCCTGTTTTATTAGGTGTTTATTTTACATATTATATAAATTGCTTTATTAAGTATCAATGCGAACAGACTTAACTTGGAATTATAAATTCAAATTAACTTTATATATAAACCTTGTCATTATACTAGCTTGACTGTATGTATATGCTGACTTATAAGTTTATTTGTATTTGCAAATATTTGATGTTCATACTTTAATTGTTTTTACCCAACATGTATTTGGAATACATTGTTGCAGGACTCGTACTTACCAGACGCAACATTTGAAATACAGCCAGAGATTATAAGCTCACTCTACTCTCCGGATATTGAAGATTTTTACGATACATCAGGTAAACCCGCCCAATTTCAGGATTGAGTTGAAAACTTTAAATTTTCATCGAAATCGAGCCCGTGACTGCTCCGAGTATTTTTTATTATTAGTTTCGGATTCGGCCACCCACGCCCACGTGAAATATCTGTCCTGTATACCTAACTAACCTAGGCAAAAGCTGACTTGCGACAATAATTCTTTTCTTATTTTGCTTTGTTAAACAGCACATTTTTTTATCAAATATATTAAATAGGGACCAGCTGGTAGTCTTACTTCCCACCGCGGCGCACTGTGCTGCGATGCAGTTGGACGTAGTGTACTGTGTAGGTACCTACCGCATGCACAGCGTTAAATAAAGTGAGCGCGACTGATGACGTCAATTGATGCGTAGCGTGTCTGTGGTTTGCAGTGGACACAAGCACATACATTTTCTTGCAAATTAAAACACGTGGCCTGTCCCTTTAGTTTACTTCGAACAGTATCGTAAATGTTACGAAAACAAAACACACACTTGATTGGATATTTGGGACAGTCTCACCAGTAATAAATACATATTGGTTACCTAACTAAAATGTTTGAACAATTCTGAAAATACGAAATAAAAAACTATTCCAGGTTCACAATCTCCAACGGTGTTTTTCGACGTGAGTGTAACGGAGAACCTCGACCACAGCGACAGAGGGCCGTGCGACCCCGGCTATAGACACAACAGCACTGCTAAGACTTGCGATGGTATGTAATATACTCCCTCTTTGTTGTTGTAAAGATAGACTTTCCTTCCTGAACTCCACACAAAAAGCTATAATTATTAATTTTCTTTGTTTTCAGATATAGACGAGTGCTTAGTGGACACCAATCAGTGTCACTCGACGCAGCTGTGCGTTAACACACAGGGCGCGTACCGCTGTCAGTGTTCTCCCGGCTTCTTGTCGCTAGCGGCCGGGCAGAGGTGTCTGGGTGAGTAGTAGACAGTTAGACACGAGTCAGTGTCACATGACGCAGCTGTGCGTGAACACACAGGGCGCGTACCGCTGTCAGTGTTCTCCCGGCTTCTTGTCGCTAGCGGCCGGGCAGAGGTGTCTGGGTGAGTAGTAGACAGTTAGACACGAGCCAGTGTCAATGACGCAGCTGTGCGTGAACACACAGGGCGCGTGCCTCTGTCAGTTTTCATCCGGCTACCTGCAGCTTTTTGACTCACATTGGAGCGCAGAGTTATGATTCGAACTCTTTTAACTCCTTCTGCATCATAAGTATACTTAAATGTTTTGCTTGCAGACATAAACGAGTGCGAGTTGCAGACGGACGGCTGTTCCCACTCGTGTGTGAACACGGCCGGCGGCTACGTGTGTGCGTGTCCGAGACACCTGAGACTGCACGTCGACAAGCACCACTGTGTTACACGTGAGTTAGAAAATGATATAAACACAGATATACACGAGACAGCTGTTCCTTCTTTGATGTGACCAACATAAGGTTTGCATGTCCTCTCCAAGCAAACACTTTGTTACACCTTAATTAAGGCTCGACCGCACTGTGCGACACTTCGCGGCAGCGGAACGACGCGACACGCAACGGCAAAATATTCTTTGTAAGAAATTGTATGAGGTTTAACGCAGTACGCAGCAGCGTGCGACGCGCCGCGACACTTCAAGTGCGAACGTTGTTACGTGTCGCGTCGTTCCGCTGCCGCGAAGTGTCGCACAGTGCGGTCGAGCCTTTAGTCGTCAGTTTTCGCTTCCCAAAGGCATAACTGATGTCAGTCTGACAACAAGTACTGCTTGTCAAATTGACAGTGTAGGTATGTCTCAATGAGCGTCTATCCGTCCGGCTATTTAGATAACACGATAGGACGCCACGTCAGTATTTGTGACACTAAATAGCCACAAAGTTGAGCAACTGAATTTCTGTCGCGTAAGTTTGACACTTTTGGTATGTCATATCAGCCGAATACGTTGGAACGTAAAATTAGCCGCGGAACTTCCGTCGCGTACCTTCGGCATAGTGTGTTTAGACACTATAAATGTTTTACGGCATAAACGGCCGTACCTATCTTTTTTACGAACACTTAGAATTTGATTTGTACATGACTGCTACAAGGGACTGTAGACCTGAGTATATGGTTTTTTTTTATTTCAACTCGATACCTCCACGCGTTCCCGAGATAAAAAGTCCCGAAAGATAAACGGACGGACAACGAAGTAATCCTATAAGGGTTCCGTATTTTCTGTTTAAGGTACGGAACCCTTTAAACACTACTAAGTAAAATAACTTAAGAGTCCTATTACATTTTTTACGGAAATTCATGATTTTTGACGCTGTAATTATCAGCAGCAGTAAGATATTTTAATTATTTGATCCTGAATAACGATAGTGCCAGTCTCTTTCTTGTAAGTTAGAGTTACACATTTTCATTTTTCCTTTCGTGTAATTTACTATAAATATTTTACGAACTCAGTTTGCAAGAAAAAATGTCGGCGATGGAACTTTGACGGTCTAATTCACATTGTTACAATCAATTCTTTTATAAGCTAAAATTACTAAAAGGTAAGTTGAATGTTTTACTTGTTTATTGGAGTTCTAGAATTTCTTTAAATTCCTTGAGTTTCCACGGAAAAAAACGTAAAGAAAGCCTAATTTAAGCCAGAAATGTCTTGATTCAGCGTCCATTATATTCCAAATAAAAACAATTTTATCAAATAAATTAATATGATATAAAATTTCAATCTACAATGAATACGTTTCATTAGTTTTCGTTTGTCAATATAATTAAACAAAATTACAATAAATAAAATTAAAGTACTATATATTCTGCGTCAATTCAGCGCGCGCGCTCCTCAGTCTCGCGCGAGCACCCAAATAAACTATAATCCTATTCAGACTAGTAAGTATCAAAATTGTTTCGCGGACTATAGATGTACTCCCAACGCAGACCAACGTAACTTGATCTATTGCAAACGAGCATTTACGATTCGTAATAGAGTAAACAGGCTCCTTCTGGGTAAGCTCGCTCCATCGTAGACTTTGTCTCTGTCATCTCTGACCTAGACAGGAGTAAAGAGCAAACCCATCTCAAAAAAAAAAACCGGCCAAGTGCGAGTCGGACTCACGCACCGAGGGTTCTGGTACAAACCTGTAGGTATATATTATAAGCAAAAGTTGCGGTTTACGATTTATGACGTATTAAAAGAACTACTTACTAGATCTCGTTCAAACCAATTTTCGGTGGAAGTTTACATGGTAATATATACAATATAGGTACATGTGACACATTTTACCACTTTGGAAGTGTCTCTCGCGCAAACTATTCAGTTTAGAAAAGAATGTAATTAATAAATTCAACATCATTTTTGAAGACCTATCCATAGATACGCCACACGTATGGGTTTGATGAAAAAAAAATATTTCAGTTTCAGTTCTAATTATGGGGACCCCAAATTTTTTTTTCTAGTTTTGTGTGAAAATTTTAATGCGGTTCACAGAATGCATCTACTTACCAAGTTTCAACAGCATAGTTCTTATAGTTTCGGACGGATAGACAGATAGACAGACATGACGAATCTATAAGGGTTCCGTTTTTTGCCATTTGGCTACGGAACTCTAAAAATCGGAAGTCGGTGTTAAAATACGAAGAAGCTACCAAAAACACCGCAGGAAGAGAGGGGGGGCGCCACTATCAAGTTTCTGCCCCGGTTCGGAAAAATCGTAGATCCGGGGCTGCCTTTTGGTGATATTGATTGTCAAATTGATAATCAGTTCTGCCCCTTTTGGTGATACTGCTTTTCAAATTAACAATCAGTCCCGCACTGTCGGTGATATTGCTTGTCAATTTGACAATCAGTCCCGCCCTTTTAGCACTGACGTATAAATCATATGGACTGGGCAAGTGGGCATACTTAAAAAAAAAACGTGGCTACCTACACTTTGCTTGGATGATAAAATGGCGGCTAATAGTGCAGCCCATGTCGATATTTCTATACAATAACATCGATAAAAGATTGTGTGAATGTTTTCAAAATGTCACAGTACAATATCAACTTGTATTTTTAACACACTTTTCTTAGCTTCACTTGTATAGAACTGCCAAAATAACTGCTAACTAACGTCTAAATCCAATGTGGCGGACTAGTTATTTTGTCTGGTATGAAATAAAAAGGTTTGCTGAGAACAAGAAAAATAAAAAATAACCGGTCAAGTGCGAGTCGGACTCCCTCATTAAGGGTTCCGTACCATCGTAGAAGATTTAATATTATATATGTACCTATTACCTTTATAAAGATAAGTAAGTAGGTACATCGAATAAGTTTGTGTCAATTTAAATGAAATGTAAAAGTGTTATTCTAAAGCCTTGATATAGGTAGACATTCGAGATTGAGTGGAGGGAACAAATTCTAAATAAAGAAATGACGCTGCATCCGCGATGGGCTCCCGGCACGGACGTCTCCAAGACCTAGGTATATTTTCTAACATGGCAATGATTTTGGGTTTAAATTTAATGTCAACAATAATTATTTATAATAAAGTATATAATAGGTTAACATGTGACGGACCTGCTGCAAATTTCAGCATGGTTTGTTCACTAGGCTGTGATCTCATGAAGGATCAAAATGTCACTACATGCGAACGAGGTGAAAATAGAATACACATTTATATAGATCCATATCCATTCATTTTCTGTCTTCTAACTTTCTCATAAAGTCTCTTTATCTTCTTGTCCTGTTTTTGGCATTTGTCCATTAATTTTGTAATAATTTCAGTTGTTTGTACCTGAAATCAAATAAAATAAAAGTAAGCTTTAATAGATATTGAAGACAAGCGAGAGATCAAATTCGCAAATAATGATGACAGGAAAAACTGAAGCTAGTCCACCGATAATAACCAAATAAACACATGTTCAGTCTTATTTTGGCAATTAATCTAAGGACCACATTCAAACATATTCTTTACATCTCTCTTTGTGCCAATTAGGCAAGTGTTGCAATTGACGAACTCACCATCATTTGTCAGCCACTAAACTATCATGATGGAAAAGTTTATAACAAGCAATGTTACTTACCAATAAGGTTCGTGAAGGTAAAGCATCGCACGCAATGTTACTTTATTCAGTGTCCGGTTGAAACAAGATTCTTCAAAGTGAAGAAAACCAATATGAATTGTTTTTGTTGTTGTTGTTTTCAACACCGATTGTTTCCGGCCAAATTTTCTTTTGATCTTTATTAGCAGGCAGCCTTGAAAATAAAACAAAAACTAAATTAAGAAGCATAATATACCATTATCGATATTTATAAAATGTCATGCATGCACAACTCTATCCCTACAACAAAACGAAAATGATTTCATGAAATACAATATTATTACTGTTGATAATAAAGGCAAAAGGGGAATTGTGAATGCTTTACTGTTGAAACTATTCAAAGAATGAAGAATCTTTTGTTAATTAACTAAATCTAAAGAAATTTCAGCTGATAATAAGTACGTACTGGTGCAAAGTTATTTTCGGTGGATTTCCGCTTCATTTCATGCCACATCCGATTATATTGCAGGTGAGCATCTTGCAATTGACGATTTCCACTATAGAATCGAGTTTAAACACAATTACACAGCCAAATTACTCCAAAATTCACAAATTATATCCACAGCTCAAGAGCATTTGACAGTTGATGTACTCCAAACAGCGGGATGATAAAATGCGATTCGGCCACGAATTGGTATTTCAATGACGCTAGGAATGAAGGGATGCTATTACAGCACCTGTCAAAAATACTGTTATCCTTTTCCACTTACGCAAATTTATGAAAGATAAAAAGAGATGACAGTATTTTTATGATTTCGCTTCGATATGCCTCATATTTGTCTAACTGTTTTTTCTATAGTCAAACGTTTCAAGTCCATATGATTTCTAAGTCAGTGCCTTTTAGTGATACTGCTTGTCAAATTGACAATCAAGTCTCCGTTTTGGTGATCGTCTTACCAATCATCTTGTTATCCAGCAACTGGGTTGAAGATTTCAGATAGTCGCTAAAGTCCAGTCGCGGAGCAGGAAGAATTTCGTACAATGACCTCTTTACCTATTGACAGTGGTCACAAACATTTTTGTATGAAGTGCAGTTTACATGAAATATTTGAAGGAGAAAGTACCAACTTAGAAAAAAATATATTATTATCATATAAATTATGTATTTAGATTTTATATTATAAGTTAAAAAAATCGAGTTACAATTACTAATACGGCAAAAATCAGAATCCGATTCCTCTGTATCGGAGTTACTGCTTTCCGAAGACGTCTCGCCTATCACATTTATTACAAAATACCTAATCAACAATTTTATCTACATTATCATCTAGTCTAACTAATTTCGATTCCTCTTTTTTTACGTGACATACAAATGCAAACAAGAACAAACCTTACACTCTCAGGTAAAAGGTTTACAATCCCTGATGACGGCGGCCATTGCATTTGTGCAAGCGAGACTCATTCTATTTACGCAGGAGTGACAGAGACAGGTAATAACAGGTCAAAGGACGAAATTCTTCCTGCTCCGCGACTGGACTTTACCAGTAAACTATTCGTAATTGGAAAAAGTCTGGGCAGATGACATAGACAAATAAATTATTGTTTTATTTTACAGCTGCGTTATACCGGAGACCGCTTGGGGAGTTGGAAGATGAATACCTGACTACCACCATAGACTTCCCAACAAGGTACAAGAAACCCATCAGAAATGCTTAGCAGTTGTTTCATCATTACTTCTAGCACTATCCTTGTATATAAAATGAATTCGTGTCAAGTCCTTGCCATAGAATAAGAATGTATAGAAGCGAAACTTGTGCATCGAAGCATCACAGTTCGGAAGCCCTCTGGTGTTTTTGGAAACATAACTTAAAACTTGTGTGAGCACACACATAAAGTTCAGTTAGCTGTAATAAGTTCATGCAGTTTAAACCAACTTAATTCAATCTTAAAAATAAACTTTCAAGTTTATTTTTACTTAAGGCGCATCCCCGAGCAAAACGCAGCGCTAGCCGTTTTTTGTGCAGTTTTTGGAGCTATCTACTCTTTATCCAAAAGAAATATCAACTAATAAAAAATACATTAAATTTCTACATAATCTTGGCTTCAAAATGGTAGATTTTATTTTTTATTACTAAGTATAATGTTTAAGTAATCTCCTCACAACGAAACCACATAAATGAGAAAAAATTACTGTAAACATGTATCTTCTCGAAAACTAACGATTATTTTGATTTTGTACTTACACTAATGGATAGGCAATTTAATTATGAACATTTTGGTAAAAGTATTTTTTTCAAACGACCAAAATTAGATTTTATAACGATTTTATTCAACATTCTGAGCGTATTCGCTATTGTATCTCTTGCGCTGTTATTGAGGGAAAAAATGCTCAAGGTTATTTGCTCAGGGTACGGCCTTAAGTGAAAATGACAAGAATGAACAGATCCGTCGCTTCGCATCCTTGCATATTTCTGGTGAAAACGTAGCCTAACCGAGACCAGATGAGTGTAATCATGACGGAATATATTCCGTGATGATCACTGCTGCTCGCATACCTAACTAAAGCAGAGTAGTTTCGCTACTATAAGGTTATTCTATGTCCCTGCTAACCTCAACATATTATGTGTTCAAAGCGCCATCGTGTTCCAAATATTATTTAGAATTAAGTACCTACATCGTCAGTGGACCAAAATCAGCTGATCTTGTGGGTTTAGGCATAAGATTTTTTTCCATACAATTTGACATGAGCGAACGTTTACATTAACGCGATCGAATAAGTTAAGAGCTCGCAACAAGCCCTCTGTTTTGTTAATATCTCACCGTGAAAACTTTTGTGGAGTGTGCTTGTAGTGAAATGTCATCCTAACACGCATCCCACCCCACCATTGGTTGGACGTTGGTCGGATTGAGAGCTCGCTACTTGTTACTTCAACAAATACTTCACGGCGGCGTTTAGAATATACAGTGCGAGTCTTCATAATGTGCACATACGAAAATGAGGGAAACTATACTTATTTTATCGACGGAAAACTCAATAAAAATTCTGCAATTTTTTTAATTCTTTATCGATTTAAAATAAAAAAAGTTTGTTAACAACTGTGACCCCAGTGCAAACAAGACTGTGTTACTTTTCAACTAAATGATAAAAATGTAATACCGCGTGTATCTGACATCGACGCACAAACGATTTCCATGGGTCCAGGGCATGATTCTGGACACCCCAGAGTTGGAATTTTTCGTCGGTTCTTTTCTCATTTTTTTCAAGAGTACCACAAAGTATCAGCTCAGCTGAGCTGATATCTATTTGTGGTTTTATTCAGATTGCTCTTTTTAGTGAAAGTAGTTAATTAATTATTTTTTTATTAAAAATATCATTGGGTTAGGTCAGAATAACGATTATGAGCAGTCTAAAGTAAAAAACCCTTGAAAAAAATGAAAAAATGAGAAAAAAGCCGACGAAAAATTCTAAGTCTAGGGTGTTCAGAATCATGCCCCGGACCCATGGAAATCGTTTGTGCGTCGATGTCAGATACACGCGGTATTGCAATGAAACAAACTCCATAATGATCTGAAATAATAAGCCATCCTTATAAAAAAACACTACAATTTTTTTGTTAGTTTCATCGTATTTTTGACACCGACTTCCGAAATTAGAGTTATGTTTTACTTTTTCCTTAGATGACAAAAAACCATCGTCCAAGTAATCGAATTCCAGCTATTTTGATTTAAAATCCAAATTTCTTAACCGATTTTGATAAAATTTAAATGGGACCAATTGAAAAGTATAAATCCTTTAGGATAAAACAAGAATTTTTCAAATCTGTTCATAAATGACGGAGTTATGAGGTAACAAACATAAAAAAAATACAACCGAATTGAGAACCTCCTCCTTTTTGGCAAGTCAGTTAAAAATGAAAATATAATTAATAGACTACCCTCGATTTAAAATGAACATATTATGTTTTTTTAGCAAGTAAAACTTTTCACCTTTTTATTACTACATTTTCGTATACGTGCACATTATAAAGACTCGCACTGTAGAATTCACTAGCAGTATCCATATCACCTAATACCTATAGGTATATACCTAATTATAAACTCTTAAATCTTTATAACATCTTGATATCTTTTGTACTTAAAATTTAAAATCCTCTATAATAATCTATTGAGAAAAATGAGTTAGCAATTTCACGCGATAATTTATTACCTATGTTTATCTAACGGCGGCGTTTGCAATAATCCAGTGACACATTTTACCTGGCGTCACATTCTATTGAAACTCCGTACTATGGTGGTTCAGCTCAAAATGGTTCCACAGACGACGTGCAACCTACTTTACCAAGCTACCATTAAAAATGTATATAGGTAGTTATAATTCATTAAATTATTTTGTAAAATCTTCGAATGGAAATAAAAGAATATGACATACTTTTGTACTATGTATTTATTTTTTATTCTACGTGTTAGTTACAATATCTATAATCATGTATGTGAATATTTTTGTTTCTCTTTTTGTAATTTTAATACTTATTCATTTGTAAATAGGAATAGTTATAATTAATTACTTGCAGTCAATACATTTTACTACGAACCTACATTAGTCTAAGTCATCCTTATGCACCTACTATTTCCACCGACCGCGCACCGTTTTGGAGCGCGTTATGGAAAATTGTGAAGTGATTAATGTCATATTTGCAGGATTATTTTAAATAACAAATAAACCCGTTCCATGCAAATATGACATTTAACTGCTTCACGGTAGCTCCAATTTTCTTTGGCATAGCAAAATGCGCTCCGGCGCACCCAGATAGGTGTAAGTCGTACATTTTTGGAATCCCTTTGTACCTATAATAAATATCTATAATATTAATTTTCATGCATACAAAGCTACAGAGTATAGTGTGCACATGAAGTGTTTATTAAATTAATTAAGAGTAAATAGAAAAGGATCAATTTAAGAAAAAATATGATTGTAGACTGTCTTCTTTGTCACTCATGGCTGTGTCTCATTATTATCTTTATAGAGAGAGGGAGGGAAAACACCTGTGTTTGCACACACACTTGTGCGCTAAAAATATCCCGCGTGGTGCGTCCGCTGCAATTATCGATTTTTGGTCAGCAGGACTAATTTTCTGATGCATTTTGATATCTGGCAATAGCATGCGACCTATATTGCTACGTAAATCAGAAAATAACTGATGAGTTTGACTCCTAAATAGCGTCTATCTATTTTGGTTTGACTCAGTTTTTTATGGTTTTTTGACTCCATCTACATAATTGTGTGAGCATTTATTATGTTTGCAATAATATTTTATCGATCCAGTTCAGCCTACTTCTCTAATTTACCTACAATATTATTTTACCCTACTTCCTCCTGTGCGTAAGAAAATAAACTCTACGTGTGTATAAATAATGTCTGATTTAGGTTGCAATAGGTGCAAGCCGCTCGTTGCCAACAATCTTCTTTATATGTCCTCGCTTTGCGTCCAGCACTCGCTCGTCCTGCTTTCTGGCAACATTCCTGGAACGTAATACCAGTAAGAATAAGAACGAATCAAACCTGAACTGTAGCCTCGTTTTATTAAAGAAAAAATAACATTTCAAAGAAGTGCTTAGAGCCCTAGAGAAGTACAGGGAGACTAGGGAAGGGAAACCTTTGCCCTGCATCAAGGAGAGTAAAATACTAATAATAAAAGTCAGTATAAAAAGTTACAAATCTACATCCCCAAAAAACAAAAATGTGAAAAGAGGCCAAGTTCTTCATCGAAAATTCGGCCTATAAAGTATTGAGATCAATAAATAGGCCAAGCATTTCAGGACTTCAGAATAGTCCTTGAATCTAACATGATTGTGTCTTTTGAGAAAACCAGTGAACGGTAGGGTATTTCATGTAACTAAATAGGGGCTGCTGCAGTGCAGTTGAAGTTAAGTTTATATCAAAACAACGCTATTGGTATTCTCTACCGCTGTCAGACACGCTCGCGTCAAGTTTGCGTCACGCGAGCGCAATAACGGCATTCTACTGTAGCGCGTCTTTGGTGCGTGCTTCGGAACGCAACATGATCGGTATTCTACTATTTGTTTGACGTCCCAAAATGACAGCTTATAAGTTTAAGTTTTAATATCCGTGAATTTTTATTTAAAGAACAAACTATACAGGGAAATTGAAAAAATACCCGAAACCTCTTAGGCAGTGAAAGTACACATGATTATAAGCAACTTTTGTTTTGGTAAAACTCCGAAATCTCGAAAAAAATATCAGCTGTTTCATACATTTTCATTGGCTAAATACTGCATTTTGTATGAAACAGCTGATATTTTTTTCGAGATCTCGTATACATTTAAAATAGAACAAAAAAAACTCCTAACTAAAAAATGGCATAAAAAAATTCGTCCCCATCGCCATCGACTGGAAGTGAGCCCAAAAGACTGGCTGCATTGCCACGTTGTATGGAAATGCTTATCCTCTGTCCAAGGTAAAAGCCAGCTCTTGGGTCACGCGAAGCGTCAACTAAGCGTTTTGCAAGATCTTTAAATAGGACGTGAGCACTCGGACCCCACGGTCCAAGAGTTTCAACCCCAAACGGCTCAAAAATGTAGTTGCCAATAAGGCTACTATATTTCCGCCGTTTGAGGTTTTCAGCAGCCGAAGCCGCAGAACCAGCACAGCACGACGAGCTAGGAAGATGTTTTTAATATTATAATAACGTCATATTCATTGAAATTGAATCGATTATTTAGTCAGTAATATTTTTCACTCCACCGTCAGTAAGTTTGGTAGAGTCGGCGGTCATAAAATTACGTGAATTAGCCCTCAGAGAGCTGTCAGGAAAGATTCAAGCTCTGTTATTTATTTATTATTATTTATTTATATATACTTTATTGTACACCAAATGAAAAATACCTACATAAAAGAAACCTTAAACTAACAAAACATACAATTGGCGGCCTTATCGCATTTCATTTTTTCTGTTCTATTCTGAAGTTCTGAAATGCTTGGCATATTATTATTGATCTCACTACTCGATTCACATTAATTTTTTGGGGATATTATGTCTTTTTCCAAGTAAATGATAGGAATTAAACTAATTCTGAGCATTTTTAATTTGTTTTTTTTTTATGTTATTTTTATACCTGATTTTAACTTTAAAAAAATGGCCTTTTCCGAATTTTCCCTTTAATTGTAGCCTTAAACCTATCTTCACACCAAATTTGAACTTTCTAGCATAATTGGAAGTGCCCCAAAATTTTGATGAGTCAGTCAGTGAGTCAGTAGCAAAATCTTCAGTTTTTGGTCCCCTGTAACTTCTGAACCATTGAACCTAATGTTTTGAAACTTGCCAGTATTCTTCAATTTGGTTAGAATAATAAATGGTCCAAGTTTCATCAACTCGCGATTATTATAAGCAAAGTGATGAGGGGGTAAAAACTGCTCGATATATTTCGTGTAAATATACACACTACCTGCGTTAGGTCGCAACTTGGCCTGGCACACTGCCGTGCATCTAGATGCAGAGTGTTGCCCTGAGTTTAGGCCAAAACCGTATAAGTAACTACATATGTCGTGAGGCGCTTGGGTGATTTTTTAATGAGAAGTTATTACTCCAAATTATTCAATCTTATCTATAGTTAAAATTTAGCGGAGACCTTTTTTTGATGTGGCAACATATTTTAAATACTTGTCAAGCCAGGAAATGTGTGGTGCGGCACCTTCTCTGGTCCTGCAATTGGGTTTACCACAAATGGGTACACTTGGATAGATGGATGGGAGGGGACGTTTACACTACTATCCTTATTCCCTAAGCACTTAGTTTTTGTTATTATCTGCCTTAATACTTACTGCCAGTAGCTGCTATTCTTCTGTAGTCTCATTATATTGTTCTGGCAAATCATCAGCTCATTTTGCAAGTAGGTTCTTTGGTCGTTCACTCTTACGAACAACTAAAACACGAGATATAAGATTTGACAGAAAAAAATAAGGCAAAGAAAAGCGACAGCAGACTCAGCTATATCAAAAACTAAGTATGTTCAAGGGTTCATGCGGAAACATTAGCTGGTAGGTACTGTTTAGCAGCCGTTCAAGCTTACACTTACATACACGAATATGATTGATATAAAATGTTTATTTCAATCATACATATTAGGTACCCATTTTCACTTGCACAGGGCGACATCTAATTAAAAGTCTAGCTAAATTGCACTGTTGGATTTTCAACTTTCGCCAATCTAACAGCGCTCTTTAAGGCGCGTCCCCGAGCAAAACGCAGCGCTAGCCGTTTTTTGTGCAGTTTTTTGGAGCTATCTACTCTTTATCCAAAAGAAATATCAACTAATAAAAAATACATTTTTCTACATAATCTTGGCTTCAAAATGGTAGATTTAATTTTTATTACTAAGTATAATGTTTAAGTAATCTCCTCACAGCGAAACCACAGAAATGAGAAAAAATTACTGAAAACATGCATCTTCTCGAAAACTAACGATTATTTTGATTTTGTACTTAAACCAATGGATAGGCAATTTAATTATGAACATTTTGGTAGAAGTATTTTTTTCAAACGACCAAAATCAGATTTTATAACGATTTTATTCAACATTCTGAGCGTATTCGCTATTGTATCTCTTGCGCTGTTCTTGAGGGAAAAAATGCTCAAGGTTATTTGCTCAGGGTACGGCCCTAAGTCGGTTGTTGCCAAGTGTTACTGAAAACGGACACTTGTGTGCATTGTGCAAGAGACATACAAAATCACCACAATCAACAGGTCGATCATCAGGTCTTACCTTGGATTCAGAGTCCAAGCGCCACTCCTTGCTGCGCAGAGTGCTTATCAAGTCAGTTTTGAGACGCTCAAATCTTTTCACCGTCCGTAACAGTTCTGCCTGTAAGTGGATAAAAGTGAAAAACATTTCTTGCGAACAGAATCGACTAGTAATCATGCCAGCTGAAAGACGTCCGTCACTGGACATAGGCCTCCCCCAAGTGTCGCTACAGCAACCGATCCTGTGCGTCTTGCATCCACCAGCTACCTGCGACCCGCACCAGGTCATCTCCGGTACGCGGTCGCCACTCCAGAACTTTTCGGCTTTTCGACTTGAATTGAGCTTTTTTGACCAACCGCAAGACATCAACGTTCGAAAGTCTCGAAAACTGATGAGATTTCAAGTAGTGAAAACTTTGTGGAGCGACTTACCGGTGTAAGAATATCCAGATTTATATTTAGGTCATCGTGTTTTAGTTTGCAATCTGTAATATGACAAATTAATACTTTATGAGTTCGATCATGAAAATTATTTTACTCTGCTATTAATTTTAAGCCCTTCCCGCTCCGGTTCGCCTTCAGTTTGTTTCGACTTCGCGAAAGGTAACCTTAGGAACTTACCCAGTCCACATATCTTAGCGTTTTTAATTTTCTCTTTCAAGGCTGGCAGTTGTTCTCTCAACGTTTCTATGGTGTCTTGGTACACCTTGTGTCTGGCGCTCTCCTTCATCAGGTCGTCATCGTGGTCCCAGGTGTAGTCCGTCTTGCGAAGTTCGTCTTGAACCAGTACTATTTGTTTCTCTAGTTCCCCGTTCTGCCAGGCCGCGGTTTCTCTGTTTGAATGAAGGGTTGAAGAATTTTAAAGTAAGTGTTATGTTTGGAACAAGCCCTCCACACTATCCCAACCGCTACAACTCATGAAAGCCAAATTCTAGAGTGGCGACCACAAGAAAAGCTCCGTGGGGCGACGAGCTCCGGCGAAACGACTCAATACTGTCCTAAATCCCGCAATGAAACTAATAAGTAAGAAAAGAACAGCAGACGAGCAACAAAAGAATATTATCATTTAGTAGGTACCAGCGCACTAGGTCGATGCGATGACAAAAAGAAGGTATGGCTAACCGCACCATAAGATATCTGATGCAGAACCACCTGGCGAGATCACGATCAGTCACAGCAGGACAACATACACACATACCTACAGGACCTTGTTTTCAAGTCTAGGAGAGATAAGACCTGAGTTTAGTAGTCTACAGACGAAGTGTCTTTGTTTTTACTGCTTTTATACGCTGTTTGTGACTTTGCCTCTCTGGAATTCTGCCCACTCGCGACATTGCGCTAAGCGCAGTGCCGGATTACCATTAAACCAAGGGGCCTAACCTTCGTAAAGTGAAAACGAAAATATCCAATATAGCCCCCTCTATTATTTCTACGGACTCCGCGGCCTTTATATCGCGCTAGAGCCCATATTTTTTGGTTTTGCCTACATTGTCTATATCTATACTAATATTATAAAGCAGAAGAGTTTGTTTGTGTCTTTGTTTGTTTGGTTGAACGCGCTAATCTCAGGAACTACTAGTTCGATTTGAAGTGGGTCAGCTATAGAACTATAAATTGGATCCGGGGCTGTTTCGATTTCAGAAGGTATGGTAGCATGAAAGAAATGAAACAAAAAGAAAGCGAGTTTTTGTGCGAAGTACTTATGACAGGTACCTTAACAAAAATAAACCAAATTAGTGACTTCATCCGCAGACAACGGACTGCACAGTATAGTGGGACTAGTGGGAGTTAGGAAGACTCGCGTGTGAAGATAGATCCATAGTTTTCAGCGACGTGATTAAGTAAGTCCAAGTACGAGGCCTATATACAGGCCTATAATAGCATTTGCTACTTTAGCTACGCGGTTAATCCGGCACTGCCTAAGCGATTGTTATTGGATATCTGACCAAAGCTTAAAACGTTATTAAACAATTAAAAAGCATTGCACAAACGTGGGCCTTAGGGCTTCCAGTCAACCTGAGGCTATAATATACTAATAATAGTTTAGTTTAAAATCTAATCAAATTAAAGTAGGTAAATATTTAAAAACTCGCTCAATTTTCGGGACTTCCAGTTAGTAGTTTATCATTTTTGGATCACATGCAGCAAATAAGTTGGTAAAACTGAGTGTAAGGGTGTTCTTACCCTTGACCCAATAGAATAAGGCCGAAATTAAGTAAGTTGGTAGGTATGGGTCGCATAATCAAGTAGGTAGAGGTACAGACGCCAGCATCAAGCAGCAACACTACAACAATCTGTCAAATTTCTTTAATAGATTTTCAACTTTATAGCCATATCGATTGGGTTTAAATTTGTTTGGGAAAATTTTACAGTTTCGGGTAGCCTGATGTGCTGGCGACTGTACCGACTTCACAATTCATTCTACAGTAATACTTAGGTCATTAGTACATTGTCATCACACACTACACTATTTAATTAAATAAAGCTAAGTATCATTAAAAACAAGTTTGCTTTTTTTTTAATAGGTACCCTAAAGCACCACACTTATGTACTGTGCTACCACTACCGGTCTACAATTTACTGACCTACAAGTTTTCTCGTGTTCCAGTTCATTTTTCAGACATTCAATTTCACATTCGTTCATTGTGGCAATTATTTTGGCTATTTTTTAGATCAGTTATTGTCGACTGCTACGCTGCTGCGATTTAATGAATACAGTGAAGCCCTTGATGCTTCCATTGATTAAACAACCTATGACAACCAGCCAAAGGTATTAAAGTCCTCTACAGTTTATTTAAAAATAATTTTCACAATCTTTAGCTGCAGAAATGTTGCTAATTAGCTGCTGAATGAGTGTCAATTTGCCAAAGAACCCGTGACACGATTATACTTTGTAATTTTGTTGAAAAATACTCTCAAGTGAAATAATCAATTACCTATTTCACTTGAGAGTATTTCTCTTAATATTGCTGGCTTTTTTTTATGAAAACGTTTACATACTCAAGCAATTTCAATCAGCAGCAATATTAATTTAACGCATCCTCAAAGTATAACGAAACGCGATCATTGGAATGTCCGGAAATGTCAAAAATTGGACGTCTAACGTCAAACTAAGTTTAATTTTTGAATTTGAACAGTGCGAAGTTAACCGAAACAAAAGTTATTTTTATTCAAGTCGTATTTATTAACTAAAATGAGTTTACTTAGTGCTGTTCTGCAAGAGGCTGACAAAGTGAGTACCCAAGACTTGAAGAAAAGTCGGGATCAAGTATTGCCCATTATAAAAGACTTAACTGAGCGAGTGCAACTACTGTCTTGGGCTTTGCAACAAAACATTATCGATACTTACGTTAATTTTACTTTAACAAAGAGCTTAGAACAGCTGAATTACAACAATCGAAAGGCTAATATACTGTCTGATCACTCAAAATGCATTGAAGACATACAATCTTTGCAAGAAAGATTCGAAATAAATGATGATGATGACTTTAGAAGTCATTGTGTAAAATTAAACAAATCGATTGATATTCTGAAAGATTTATGCATTATTGTTGACGGAAAACGTATATTGGGAAAGGCAAATCATGAATTTGGTCGATATAACTACTGTGACGCTATGTTATCTGTAAAAAAGTTGAAAAAGGAACTAAAGACTTTGAAATTCGAAGGTAATATGGCGAAGGCTTTAAAAACCATTAATGCACAGGCTGAGAACCAATTAGCTTTGTACACTGCCCAGTTGAGTGTGGAATGGGAGGATATCTTCACATGGTCAGAGAAGAAAGGGCTCAAATTCTTAACATACTCACTGTCTGTTCAGCAAAGTGACCCATTCCTACTCCAGAAAATATTGAAAACTTTATTTGCTACAGAGAGGATGTATGCGGAACTTGGTCTGTTCTCACATTTCTTTATAAATAATCTCCTACACAATGTTATCCGTCACAACTGTGACATATTTACAGAAGATCACACTGGAGCTATAATTTTTAACATTAAAATTAATCTTAATGATCCTAATAAACCAAATTACCAAACCATTTTCAATAACTTAACTGCTATTTTTGAATTTCTCCACTCAACACTGGGCTCGCAATTCGAAAGTGAGAAAACTTTTATAGAAATCTTTGCAGAAACAATCCGTCAAAAATTCTATAGCAAAATTATTGAAGACTGCATTAGAATGAACTTACCATCTTGTGACAGCAGCTACCAGAACTATAAAAACATAGTTATAGAATTAGACTCATTCAACAAATTCCTCATTGATTTAAAATTCGTAAAAGCTGATGAGTCGCCATTGAACAAATACATAGATGATACAGAATGTGTTTTGTATAACAAGAAATGTGATAAATTACTTTCGGATGTACGAATTCTGTTGAAAGAAAGTCTATCTCATGGTATTATCACAGTTGGCTCTGAACCAAATAATGGAAACGAGTCCATAGTAGATGTAACGGAAAATAATACTATATGGGACATAACTAAGCCTTTATTCCTTCCGAAATGTGTGATATCACAGAATGTGAAAGCTATAATGACTTTAATTGTGGAACATTTGGAGGAGAGTGCAAAGTTGCCCGAGAAATACAGTAAGCAGCTGGTTGGTTACATAAAGGACATAGCTGTTATGTATCAGAGTTTGGTTCCTAAAAAGTTTAAAGTTAATTTAGAGTGCGTTCCTGCTGAAATTGGTAAGAAAAGTTTTTTTTTTTTTAAAGAATAGTTATAAAAATCCTATATTTTACATGGTTCTCATTCTCAGCAAGGCAAGCTTATGTATCTGCTTATATCCACATTTACCGAAAGACATTTTCCAACAGAAGGGCCAGTGTGATTATTTCATTTGCTTACAAATTATAGCAAAACCCAGTATTTTCTTTTTTAATTTGGTTTAAATAACTCCTCAATGGTTTTTGTTACATTCAAATCAAGATATGAATGGGTCTTACCTTTATTATTCTAGCAGCTCCATAATAATCCTAATTTATGGTTTTGATTTTTCCAGCTCTATTCTTCAACAACTGCTTCTACCTAGCCCATGGTCTCCTTGGACCTCCATGGTGCAACAGCCTCCCAAGGAACCTGGCCGATCAGCTCATTGTGGTGTTGCTGGAGAGCATCCAGGACCTCAGGGTCTTGGGGCTGGAGAAGATATCCCTGTATCTTCAGAACCAGAAGAGTAGCATCATGCAGAGTATTGAGGCTAATGGTTAATAGTTTTATAGTATTTTCATGAAAGCTGGTAATAAATTTAAACACTAATATAAATCCGAAAGTTTGTTTGGATGGATGTTTCTTACTTGTTCACATCAGAATGTCTGAAAGGATCTTCGTGAAATTTGGCACAGAGGTAGGTTATTGTCTGGAATAAAACATAGGCTACTTTTTACCCTAGGGATCATAATGTGCGTACCGCTGGCAAAGGTTAGTTTAAACAAATTGTTTATGAGCATAAATTAACAATACTACTAAGTGGTATAAATATTCAGGATAGCTGGATATTTATGATGATTAAACAAGGGTTTCACAGCCAGTTTCATAAGTTAACTTTTTTTGGCACCCGCAAGTAGCGTGCTATTCTCTTTTCTCTTATATTGTGATAACTGTTAGCCCAAAAATTACAAAAACAGTCATCAAAATCCAACAGCAGTCAACTACTGAACATAGGCCTCTCCTAAAGTACGGTATTTGACTCAATTCTCAGCCGAGAAATCAATCAAATGCCTTACTTTTAAAGCTGGATGAAGATAGCCATCTTCATCCAGCATCTTACCTACATAGATCGTTGCTCCACCTTGCCTGGGGGTGCCTTACCATGCAGCCATGTTTGCTTAAGCAACAAACTAAAAACACTTTTTACAAAAAAATACAACCGACTTTAACTCCAACAATAATTATGAACCGATTTGAAAAATTCTTATTTTATCTGAAAGGATATACTTGCAGATTGGTCCTATTTAAATTTTATGAAAATCGGTTAAGAACTTTGGATTTTGAATCGAAATAGCTGGAATTCGTCTATGTACTTGGATGATAGTTTTATGTCATCCAAGTAATCGAAATTGCGTATTTTGCTTTTCTGCGATTTTGCAGTGGTATTGTTATGTGGGGTACCACTAAAAAGTGAAAAATAAAAAACTTATTACAAAAAATAATACAACCGACTTCCAAAAAAAAAACACTACAAAGTAAAAAACAACTTTAATTTCGGAAGTCGGTGTCAAAATATGAAGAAACTAACAAAAACACCGACTTCCGAAATTAAAAGTTCGTAACCGATTTTCATAAAATTTAAAGGTCCAGTCTGCAAGTATATCCTTTCAAATAAAAAAACTTTATACAAAAAAATACAACAGACTTCCAAAAAAACACTACAAAGTAAAAATAACTTTATTGGTTGTATCTTTTTGTAAAAAGTTTTTATTTTTCACTTTCCATCATCCAAGTAGACGAATTCCAGCTATTTCGATTTAAAATCCAAAGTTCGTAACCGATATTGATAAAATTTGAATGGGACCAATCTGCAAGTATATCCTTTCAAATAAAACAAGAATTTTTCAAATCGGTTCATAATTGTCGGAGTTATGAGGTAACAAACATAAAAAAAAAAAACATACAACCGTATTGAGAACCTCCTCCTTTTTGGGAAGTCGGTTAAAAAATAAGAATTTTTCAAATCGGTTCATAATTGTCGGAGTTATGAGGTAACAAACATAAAAAAAAACGTACAACCGAATTGATAACCTCCTCCTTTTTGGGAAGTCGGTTAACAAAACAATATTTAAATTACAGGAACTCCATGGACTCACGACTCCTACGAACAATTCGACTACGCCATCAACAACGCTATAACCCTAATGAAAGACCTAAAAGCCTGCTGGCTCAACGTACTACCCGCGCGCATGTATGAGATGTCAGTGTGCACGCTAGTACAGACACTGTGCCAATCGGTACTGGAGCGAGTACTGGCTGACAGTAAGCCGGTTAGTGAAGAACTCGTTTATATGCTGGCGATGAGAGTGGAGAGTACTGTCGCTGACGTTTTTACGCTTTTTGAGGTGAGTTTTTTTGAAGTTACAAGCTAAAAACCGCCCAGCAATAAATCACTAATTTCATAGCACCAGAGCCCATAACATATACCTACCAACTAACTTGAATGAAGATGTTAGAGCTAGCTGTTTTAATGACTACCAAGTTATTGAAACAATGGCTCGCGCTCAGTTGCGTACCGGGCGGGTTTCGTCTCAGTAAAGGGCTAACCACACATCCCAACCACACATCCCGTCCCTGACGGGACAGAAAACGGGACGGAGATAAAGCAAGTTCGTACAAATCGTATTTCTCCGTCCCGTTCTGTGTCCCGTCAGGGACGGGAACCCGGATGTGTGTGGTTAGCCCTTTAAACCGAAATCTTATTTTATATAAGAGACTCATTAGAGACTAGCTGACCCATGCAACTTCGCCGGCGTCACATATTTCATGAATGCTCCGCTCCTATTCGTCGTAGCATGATGGTAGCCTTCCTCGATAATGGGCTGTCCAACATTAAAAGTATTTTTCAATTTGAACAAGTACTTCCCGAGACAAGCGCGTTCCACCAAACTAACGAACAAACTTCAGTTTTAAAATATTAGTGTAGATCAGTACTTCGCATCTGGATAATATTCATCAATTAAAAATATAATTACCATGATTTGAACCTGACCTTACTAATCAATATCAACTGGTCAAGTCAATGGAAATCTAAGTAGCACTTTTAGTTAGTATCTATCGAAAATAACCAAGGAGATTTGATAGGAGGCAGCGGGGATTATAATCTGATCAAAAGGATCTTACCTAAAAGTAATTTTATTTATTAAAAACTAGCACTTCGCCCGTGACTTCGTTCGCGCGTGTTTAGTTGGTAATCCATGAACTTCATCTCTCCTCTAATGGGATATGATCCTCTAATTAATTAATAAAGGGTTATGTGTAAATTACTTATTAATAGACTCAACGTAGGGCAGTTCGTTCAAACCGCAACTTTTTTCTTACCTAAGTAGGGTATTTTTTATCCGTCGTAACTTTAAAAAATTTAAACGAGAGATATTTTAATAATTTGAAGTGTAATTTACATGTACCTACAATACATAACTAACCTTAAATATCAAACAATAAAATTTAAATGATACTAAGATCATCAAAATTCCACTTCACCCGGGTTTTGATTGAGTTATCTGAACTACAAGCAGTACCTAATTGTTTTTTTTTTTACTATTGATAGGCATACATTTGACCGCTATCTCACCTGATGTTAAGCGATGATGCGGTGTAAGGTGGAGCACGCTTGCCTAGAAGTAACCTATTCACTCTTGACTTAAAGACTCTCAGGTTGTAGCTATCAGAAAACACAGACTCAGGGACTTTCTTGTAGATATTGATGTCCTCTATAAAACTGTAGCACATCACTTTGCTCTATTGTCAATAAATTCCGCAGCGTACGATAAGGATTGTTTTTGGCAAGTTTTCACGCCTTGGTTTACATTATCGAAGTTTTTATCCTAACTTTTTGAAAATATTCTATAGCCTTATCATCAGGGATAATGTAGGATTCTAATGGTGAAAGTAAGTAAAAGTAATGGTTTTTTAAATCGGTCTAGTAGTTTCGGAGCCTATTCAATTCAAACAAGCAAAGCTTTGCTCTTTATACTTAGTATTAGATTGATTACCTACACTACATACTTAATTATAGCTATTACCTGTTTATAACGTTAAAACGCAACAGGCGAAACCGAAAGCGACACGGAATTTTATTTGTTTATTTTCTTTTAAGTTTTATAATAGACTACTATATTTGGATCTTACCTTACTGCATTAGGATACTTTACAAGATAAACAAACACTATTAATCACTGCACAATGATCAAAAATATTTTTAGATAAAAGCACAGACATATAAATAGTAGCAGACCAAACATTAATACGTAGATATATTTTTTTATATGGTATGATTCTTTATCCTTTTTTTTCTAAGTGACTTTTCATAAGCGTGTCTCGTTCTGTCACGTGTTGTCACACTGACTCATACATAGACAAAATTTGACGCGTAGCTTGTTTAACCCGCGCCGCCATATTGATAAGCTACATACGTTCTGTTTCAATCGTGTTAAAATTAATAAAATATTACTTGTTTGGGACATAAAATACACAAGGACGGTAAAATAAAATGGTGAAGTGCTGTGCGTATCGCTGTGACAGTGCTAGCTACCACAAAACACCTGGATTGACCTATCATCGGTAAGTTTTGGGAAATCTTAGTGCTTTCTTGACTGAATTCAAATGTTTCGATACTGTTTATTCGTTTTTTACATACAGTTTTTAACAAAGATGCGATTTGTACCTAAAACTAAAGAAATAAACCATAACAAGGACAAAATAGTCAGAAAGTGGCATCAAATGACAGCTCAAGTACCTGTTCAATTAGTCAGGGACGAATTCGGCAACAAAGGCGAAACTAGTTAATTGCATTTGTTGTATGTAAAATATTTATTTCCATTGAATTATCAAATAAAGCCTCAGTTTAATGTATGATTTTTTATTCTTTTTTGGTGATACAATTCCAAAATACCTGTAAGTAGTAGTTTCAGTGTATGTACACATGTCATGCTATTATAAAAAATAAATTATAAAATCAATGTTATGTTACCCAGTGTCTGTGTTATGGAGAACATGAACATAGGCATATGTATAAATACAGTATAGGCTACTCACATAACGATGAATTTTCATTCAGCAGGCAATAAATGAGCATACTAATATTTTTCCAGGTTTCCTAAGGATGAAAGTTTACGGAATGCCTGGATTAAAAACCTGAAACTCCAGGATTGGCAACCAAGACCTTCAAGTGTACTTTGCTCAAAGCATTTTGAGAATCATTTGATCGAACAACATTACGTCCCGGAGCAATTCCTACACTGTTTAACGAATTTACTCCATATGTAAGCATTATGAGAGTGTAAAATAGAAGAGTGTCCGTGGAGTTTCTCCATAGAGATCTACGCTTTGGAACGTGCAAATAGCTTAAACTTTTTGGACAGACCGACCTTGACAATTAAAAAGTGCCTGTAAATGGTTTAATTGAAATAAATGCTTGAATTTTGAATTACATTACTTTTATTTCACAAATCCTGATTTATTCCTAAACTAGCTTTCAGACATACTAATACCTTGACTTTCGGTTCTACAAAACTGGGCATGCGGGTTAATAACTGCAGTGCCGGTTCTTCTAGCTGATACTGACATCCGTCAACGGTTTGTAAACACCGTCAAAAGGTGAAGAGTGGACTGCTGCCCATCGTCCTCTTAAAATATTCCCTTAGTCGCCTTTAACAATAACCACGGGAATAGAGGGTGGTTCTATTCGTTAAGACTTTTGATAAGTAATCTATATTTAATTTACCCAGAAAATATCGATTTTCACGGATTTTCAGAAAGTATAGGTATGGATTGTTTCATTATCGTTAGATAATACCGGCAACCGGTCCTAATTCGGCCCTGTAATGACAACATTCCCTATGTGTGCGTAATGGCTACGCAAATTTTAGCGAATGTTTGGTCTGCTACTATTTATATGTCTGTGGATAAAAGAAGCTTTTAATGAACTAAAAAGTTCCTTTACCTATATGATACAAGTAGTATGTTTTGTTATTTTTTTTTCTATCGTGTTTATGTATTACTATCTTGTTTGATTGAAGAGTTCCCAGCCAGATATGCCCTCTGGCTGCATCATCAGACTAGCTCCATAGCTTTTGCCCGCGACTTCGTACGCGCATATCCCGTTTTTCCCGTTCCCGTAAGAATTTTGTCAAATCCTCTCTTAGTAGGTCCTCCCCAAAAAACTTACATGCCAGCTCTCTACGACCAGTAGTTTCGGCTGTTCGTTAACTGTCAGAGACTCACTCAGTAACGGAAGAATTTTATATATTAGGATTATTGCTTCGTGTCCCAAGTTGTATAAGTATCACTATCAGCTTAATCGGGCCAAAGAGCAAACTGTCGAAAATTAGTAGAATTGACACTCTGACCTTTTTAATTTAAAAAAGGCAACCGTATCTTTTCAGGAACCCATTCAGTTCGAAACAAAGATCAACATTTGGTGCAAGTTCGTGAAACTCCCACAGTTGCTAAAGGCGCAACTACTGGAGATATCCGACCTATGGAATAAGGACAGAGATCAGTTCAAAAGTTACAGCTGCGAAGAAGTCCGACAGATCGTGAAAATGAGGTTCCCCGATGATAAATATAGGCTTAAGATATTGAAGGAAATACAGTGAAATATGTATTTTTAAACAGTGTTTTATTTACTTTATGCTCAAGTAAAAACACTTTACAGAGGCGGACTTAATAGCTTAGGACTTTTCTACTAGTTGACCTATTGTATCATGTAATAATAACTACATATATGCCTAGTTGTTTTAGCGTGACACTATTATTACCATTGTGTAGCATTCCTTAGTCTTTCCTAATATCTCTTTAAAGGAACAATGAATTATGTCACAATTTAAATGTTGAGGGTTGATTATATAATTGATGACTACTCACGCTGATTTGTATCAGAATATTATAGAGACTAGTTGATTGGCGCAACTTCCACTGCGTCATATTTTTTATTAATGTTCCGCTCATATTGGTCGTAGCGTGATGTTATATAGCCTCTTAGATAAATGGGCTATCCAACACAAACTATTTTTTCAATTCGAACCAGTAGTTCCTGAGATTAGCGCGTTCAACTCAACAAACTCTTCACTTTTATAACATTATAATAGAGATTGATTTCTTTGCTTACACCTGCACCTTATAACAACGCGCTCATTCGAGCCAAAAGCACTAAATATATTTTAATGTAATTTAGCAATTACATACATAACAGTATCTAATATTGTTATAAGAAGCAGGAATTGTGTTACCACTGTATTACATACAAGTTTTATTAAACGACGTGTGAACGTAGGTCATACAGCGTTATGTTCTAATGAGGGTCATTAATGCTGCTAGTAAAACTTCAATAACCATTAATTGCTACGCTTGAAAGAAGCCTTGGTGACCGCAGGATGTCGGAACTGGAAGCATGACGCTATCCCCATTATTCCTCACGACTATTCTCCGACTGGTTAGGCAAAGGTTCGGGTGCGCCAAAGTTCACCTAAATTTTCAACTCCGATCATTGGAAATCCGAAAATGTTCTTCCTAACATTTTTCATCCTAACAATCACAATGCCTACCTAACTACTATGTCTCTAATGTTCATATTCCGAAGCATTCAACCTCATAATGTCAGTAGCAATAAACATCTAGTCACCGCGTGTATCTGACATCGACGCACAAACGATATCCATGGGTCCAGGGCATGATTCTGGACCTGGACACCCTAGACTTAGAATTTTTCGTCGGCTTTTTTCTAATTTTTTCATTTTTTCAAGAGAAGCCGCAAATAGGTATCAGCTCAGCTGAGCTGATATCTATTTGTGGTTTTATTCAGATTGCTCTTTGTAGTGAAAGTAGTTAATTAATTTTTTTTTATTAAAAATCTCATTGGGTTAGTCAGAATAACGATTATGAGCAGTCTAAAGTAAAAAAACCCTTGAAAAAAATGAAAAAATGAGAAAAAAGCCGACGAAAAATTCTAAGTCTAGGGTGTCCAGGTCCAGAATCATGCCCTGGACCCATGGATATCGTTTGTGCGTCGATGTCAGATACACGCGGTACTTTTATTTGTTTTCCTATATTTTCCTAACATCATCTTTTTTGTTTAGATTTCTTTTTATTTAATTTATAGCGGTGTGTAGGTACCTGCAAAGATATCCATAGTTTAGGTTAGGTTAGAAGTGCGACCAACTACGCGCGAGCCGAGCGAGCGAAGCGAGCGGTGCCGCGGCAGCGGCCGGCGAGCGCTACCTACCTCGAAATTGGTCGCGAAAATTTTCTATATTATGGTAATTATGTTTACGATAAAAGCGTTATGGTTATGATAAAAAACAGTAGGAGTTTAAATGTATTTACATTAATGATATTTTAAAATTTTCGGAAACATGAGTGTTATGAACATCGCCGGTAGCACTACAAATAGGTACTATGAATAAAAACTTTAGGAAGAGTGATCATTCGGATTACAAATCGTTAGGAAGAACAATTTCGGGTAAAGAACTTTAGGTGAGCCAATATGGACCCCAAAGGTTCATTCAACGTTAACATTTCGTTAGTTATTATAATTATACCGAACCCTGGATCTAATGCTCGCAAACCACACTCCCCCAACCGCCGCAGCAGATAAAGACGCCCTAGGCATCAGGAGAAAGAATTATATAATAGCTGCTGAAATGTGGGTGGACTATAATACTACCTTGCATACACCTTCTAAAATACAGTTCACTAACTAATTTTCTAGGATACCTTGGCGATTAAATACCGAGGTATTTGATCTTACAAGTCTGTAAAACTTGGTTGAAAAACGATGACGCAGAATGGAAGTGCTGAAGAAGTACCTAGTCTTATATTAAGGGCGGGTTGTTTCAACTACACTTAACGCACGCCTAAACGTTAAAAATGGTGCTAACTATCGTCAAATAAAAAAATTGGGTTGTTTCACAAAATGTCAGCGTTAACGCACGTAAAATATAACGTTTACGTTAACAGATGGTCTGAGCACTGGTTAACGTGACTTTAGTTGGGTCAAATAGAACAATATTGTGAAATTTCTTTTGAATTCCTCAATACCAGTTCTTCTGATGACACAAATAAGTGGTGGAATGCAAAAAAAGCTATTTAGGTAGGACCCGTGTCAATAACTTAGCTATTGGGATTAGCAGGAATTTATACCAGAATGTTTTGAAACAACGCTTCTAATTTAACGAACGTCAAACATCGTCCGTAATCGTAACTTTTTGACGTACGTATGTTACGTTAACCAACTGTTTGATACAAGCCGCCCTAATAGAGGTAAGTACCTACGAAATGCGTGCCAGAAATAAATAATAACCCACGTAGAAAATACGAGAAACAATGGAACACACCTTGAACCAATAATTGCGTGTTTTATTTACATGGTTGCATAAAGTCTCAGTACTATTTTACTTTTGGTGCGTGAGGAAGAACGGAAACAGGAAAACACATATATAACAGATATTTCAGCGCGCAACTGTTCACTGTTGAATAACGGATTTGGCGGGAAAACGTCATAATTAGATCACAGTTATATGTAGAGTATAGGAACTCAGACGCATGTGCAAATAGGTAAAACACAAATAATTATGTCAGTGATTTAGATAATTGCTGAGAAATTCTAAAACGTTTAATGAGAATTCTGTCAAGTAAGATTTAACTATTGAAGTGTTACGTGAAAATGTAATTATTTTATGGACAAACTAGCTGACCCGCGCAACTTCGTCTGCGTCACATTTTCCATTACTGCTCCGCTCCTATTTGTCTTAGCGTGATGATATATAGCCTATAACCTTCCTCGATAAATGGACTATCTAAAACTGAAAAATTTTTTCAAATCGTATCAGTTGTTCCTGAGATTAGCGCGTTCAATCAATCAAACAAACAAATTCTTCTGCTTTATAATATTAAGTATAGATTGACGATGGATAGATATCATCTATATTGGTTTTTAAATTAATGACTCAGATGGCATTGTGTATCTAGTCCTCTGCGGCAGATCTTCAACTACCAACCCTTCTCTGCTTAGGTAGGTACCTACTTAAAATAGTATATACCTATACCTACCTAGTCAATAAATAACGCGTGTATCTGACATGGACGCACAAACGATTTCCATGGGTCCAGGGCATGATTCTGGACACCCCAGAGTTGGAATTTTTCGTCGGCTCTTTTCTAATTTTTTTTTGAGTAGGTACCACAAATAGGTAATAGCTGAGCTGATACCTATTTAGGTATGTTTTTATTTAGATTGCTCTTTTTAGTGAAAGTAGTTAATTAATTATTTTTTTATTACAAATCTCATTGGGTTAGGCCAGAATAAAGATTATGAGCAGTCTAAAGTAAAAAAAATCTTGAAATAAATAAAAATATTAGGAAAAAGCCGACGTAATATTCCAACTCTGGGGTGTCCAGTATCATGCCCTGCAGCGATGGAAATCGTTTGTGCGTCGATGTCAGATACCTACACGCGGTCTAAAGCAGTGGACAACGCAACATCTAAGGGACTAGACATAAAACAAATTACACTCCTAAAATCAACATGTTAATACTTACTCACTCGCAATAAACGACCAAGATTCACTTGTATCTAAGATAAATTAAAAAATTAAACAAGCAAAATTGGGGTAAAACGTTCTATATCCCTGACCCCCGACGCATGTTAGCGGTAACACAGGCGGTAGGTAGGTAGGTACTCGTCGTAAGTACCTACTGTCGGGTTTTAGTCGGTTGGACTCTTAGATAAAACTCCTTTCTCCCATAAGAAGTGTGTCCAGGTATTCCCCTCAAAACAATTTTAAAAATGCTTTTGTTTTTTTATAGGTAGGTACACGAACACCTACTTTTTTTTAATTTATTTTTTTAAATAGAACGGCCGAAGCCTTATTACACTATTTAACATACTTAATTAAAATTGATTTCACTCAATCATGTTTCTTACAAAAATTCAAAAATTCTGACATTATCATCTTCCATTCATCCGCAAACATATCAAGACCTGTTCTTGAGTCCAGGAGAGCGTTAATAGAGGCTACAGTCCGAGGAATAGGTGACTTGGAGTTTGCAATAGTACGGCTAGTTGGAACAGCCAGTAAGCGGTGCTTTCTGCCATGACAGTAATTGTCTGGGACAAATAGATTGCAGACTTCATTGTGCAAATCAGGATCATCGATAATCCCCCTAAGAATTTTAAATATTACAGCCATTCGGATCACGCGACCGTCTTACTTCTAGACAGTTGAAACTTAAGCAACCCAACAGGAATTTAGTGGGATACAAGTAGGGATAAAACCCGTATATATAACTTTACAAGCACATTGTGCTTGTAAAGTTATCGGAGGAATGCTTTTTGTACTTTCTCTAGAACCAACGCATACTGCTTCTCATAAGGATTCCATACGCACGCACTAGACTCAAGCTTGCTACGGACCAATGCCCCAAACACAAGCCTGATAACGTGGGGGTTGTGGAAGTCACGACAGTTCCTTAAAACGAAGCCAAGGCGCCTGAAGGACTCCTTAGCAGTGGATGAGATGTGGTCGTGAAAAGTGAGCTTACGTTCGAATATGACACCCATATCTTTCATGGAATCAGTTCTTGTAACTGTATCTCCATTCAGTTTGTATAGAAAATTGACCGGGTGCCGCATGCGGCCGAAAGACATCGCGTACCTAGCATTTTGATTCATCAAATTGCAATTTATTTTATAAACTCCAATTATATACTGCATCATGCAGTGTCTGATTGCAGAGCTTGGCAATCGCGCTCAGATTTAATTTCATAAAATAGTTTTCAGCATATAGGAGGGATCTATCATTAACAACCACATCAGGGAGGTCATTCACCATCTAAATGAACCTACATACCTACCTATCCATAATTAGAATACCTAAAGCTTTTTAGAAGAATCGTAAGAAATGCTAGGAGGGAAATAGCTGCTGATATCATAATTACAATTCTTGAGCTATTTTGATTATCTAGTTATGCTACATATCAATAGACATTAAATCATCATAAGTACGTTTTATATAGGTACCTACCTTTCCTATTATTTTCTGGAACACTATTACCAAGGGTCATTAATGATATTGGCATTGGCAGAGAAAGTTCGTCCTGGAGCCAGCCACCCATTACGCGAATGCTTTATAAGTGTGTGGCGCTTCCTCAGACGTATCATTACGTTCATGACTGCATCGGCCGCAAGCACCACAATATGCAACACTTATCGGTAGGTAAATCAATTAAAAAAGTTCTTTAAAATGTGGAAATAAACGCAAAAAAAAAGTTAATAAAAAATTAACGCGGGATTTTAATTGCTGTTGAAGTAACAAAACGTTTCAAATGGCGCGATGTATTTTTGCGGGACCACAGTGATGTGATTAGTGAATAAAATGTACAAGTGAAATTATACTGTGTGTGATTTTCAGTGTGAATTGTGTTTCAAGTTGTTGGAGTGTGGTTAAGTCACGGTAATATAGATAATATTACCGTGGTTAAGTAGGTACTTCGGTACACGTAAAATAGTTTATAATCACAATCCTGAAAAGTTTGATCATGAGGTTGGATTTTTAAGTTATTGTTTATTATATATTTTGTGAAATAATCATTCGTTAAAGAAAACATGTTTTGCTCGAGTCCTATCCATAGATACCTAGGTACCTACATGCGTCGGATTTTTTTTGGGAAAGATGATATAAATTAATATAATCATAGTTACCTATTTTAAATATAAGTAGGTATAATAGATATCTATAAAAATAAAGAAATTAAAACAAGTAAAATGTGTAACTATTTCAAAAGGTTTTTTTTTATTCCATGATATATGTACCTACATTTTGAACATTGATACAATTATTAATGTTAACTTTTAAAAATTGCTTTGATTTTCTTTAAGTAGGTATAGGTAAATTGCTTATCTACTTTTAACTCACTGAAAAAAATAATTAAATCTAGGTTTCTTACCTATCGTCGTAGATATTTCGATACCTAGTTTTGTCTTATAATACAATAACTCTATAAGAAGTTTATGTAGGTACCTAAGTACGACGATCTACGCACATTTCCATAATTTCCAATAAATCAGTTTTCCATTACTTACCCATCAGGAAGCGGATCTATGCCATTTTTTAACCGACTTCCCAAAAAGGAGGAGGTTCTCAATTCGGTTGTATGTTTTTTTTATGTTTGTTACCTCATAACTCCGTCAATTATGAAACGATTTGAAAAATTCTTGTTTTATCTGAAAGGATTTACCTATATTATTTCAGATTGGTCCCATTTAAATTTTATCAAAATCGGTTACGAACTTTGGATTTTTAAATCGAAATAGCTGGAATTCGTTTATTTGGATGATGGTTTTATGTTATCCAAGTAATCGAAATTGCATATTTTGCTTTTCTGCGATTTTGCAGTGGTGTTGTTAGGTATGGGATACTCTAAAAAGGGAAAAATAAAAAACTTTTTACAAAAAAATACAACCGACTTCCAAATAAGAAAAAAACACTACAAAGTAAAAAAATAACTTTAATTTCGGAAGTCGGTGTCAAAATACGAAGAAACTAACAAATACACCGACTTCCGAAATTAAAGTTATTTTTTACTTTGTACTTAGTGTTTTTTGGAAGTCGGTTGTATTTTTTTGTAAAAAGTTATTTTTATTAGGTACCTAAGTATGTAGAATTCCCCAGCGTCTTGCTGTTATAAAGGTAGGTGCATTGCAAACGCAGTCGTCACCTAAAATGGAAGAATACGGAAAGATGGATCGCGTGTGAAGTTAACGCACGCACCGGTGGCGTCGATAGTTAAAACGAATGAAAAAATATATAAAACAACGAGATATAAGCAACAAACACGCCTTATTTAATTGTCTTTTTGCACCTATCTATTTCTTATCATTGACATGAGCTGAATTCAAAAAACGTTGATGGATTAGGTTTGCTTAACTTTTCTTGAACTGTAAACATGCAAGGATTGGAAATGCGACAGTTTTAGTGTTAGCGTAAACAAACATTAGCCCGCGGACGATACGATGCTCAATGAAAATTCTCAAACCCAGTCAAATAAATTTTCCCAACATAAGAAATTAATTGCAACGAAAAAGTTAAAGCTTAAAAACTCAAAAACTCGGAGGTCTGAAAAACTTTGACCTTGAGCACTTGGCATATTAACTGATAATGAATATTTTCTTTTCAGACGGCATTGCTGATCATTTCGTTAGTGATCGTCGTCAATCAAGGAAGTGGCGTGACGGCACACGATGACAACGTAGTCGAGCCACTCGCTATAGAGTCCAAGAACAGAGCTGTCACTATAATACATAACCCAAAGTACGTAGTGCAACCAAAACCTAACAACCAATCACTGACGAGACCCGACTTGCCTACTCACAAACCAGAACAAAGACCGCCAAGTAAACCGCCCAACATTCCTGAAAACTTAGTGAAACAAAACCACAAAGTCCATGCTCCTCGACCTCACCACGGGCAGATACAAAAACTACCGCCGCCACGCCTCTATCCTAAACAACCTGTGAAGCTGCATCATTCACCAAACTCTATTTACAAGTTTCCTAGAGTGATCCCGCTACCACCGCACCATAGGACATATTACTTCAAGACTAACCGGCCGTTAGTGTACGCCGCAGCCGCGTCAACTGGCAGACCCTTAGTTGCAAAGAGCCCTAAGTTCAGCTTGCCCGTCCAAGTGATCAATGGCATCCGATCCGACTTTGTCAGGCCACCGAAAATTAATACGACGTCAGCGACGACTACGTCCAGTACTACCACCGAAGCTACCACCACGACCACCCAAAAAGTCCTGCGGACGAAAAGAATATGGCCCAAACGTGAGCAAGACAAAGCGAACCCGACTTTATTTGTACACAACACGACATTGACAAATGGCAACACGACATTGACTAAAGACAACACGACTCTTACAAAAACTAACACCACTGTCGAATCTGATCGTGACACCTCTGAGAGCATCACCCACCGAACTAGATTCGCGTACAGAAACACGACGACTGTGACCACCACTACGCCGATCACGCCGTCGACGCCGCGCGTTTACCGCCCGGTCACCAGAAAGCTTAAAGTCAAAACTACCACGCATCTGCCACCGATCAATTTTACTCAAATCGAACCTAACGATTGGGTGCCGATACTGCCATCACATTATCCTAAATTCAAGAAGCCCGCCCCGACACCAATCTCTAAACGATCGGACTTATTCACTGCCCAACCCGCCGCGCCTCAAAGTAAGCAAATGATGTACTTACAATCTTTTGGGCTTGTCCCAGTGCCGAGTTCTCAAAACCCATTACAAATTATGGGCAGAAAAAAAATGGTTTTCTTTAAACGAAAACGTCAATTGAACCCGTATTATTCTGGTTACAGTGGGAAGCGGGGACGCTCGCCGATGCACTACATGTACGGGGACCTAGAGAGCGATGGCAGCCACAGACACCCACGAGTCGTCACCAAAATCAAACACCACCACCACCATCACCACCACAGATACATTAAAACTGTTGAGAAACCCGTCAAGGTACCATATAAAGTCGAGGTTCCTAAACCATACCCGGTCCAAGTGGAGAAGAAAGTTCCCTTTCCAGTGGAGAAGATCAAAGTAGTAGAGAAGCCGGTTCCATACCCGGTGACCGTCGAGAAAAAGGTTCCCTATCCAATAGGAATCAAAGTACCACACCCTGTGCCTGTGAAAGTGGTTGAAAAGGAGTACGTATCAAAACCGTATCCAGTAATTCACCAAGTGCCAGTAGTGAAACACGTGCAAGTGAAAGTTCCGTATCCAGTGGAGAAGAAGGTGCCGTACCCAGTGGAAGTGAAAGTGCCGGTACCAGTGGACAGGCCCGTCCCAGTGCCTGTTCATGTGGAGAAAAGGGTACCATACCCAGTTCCCGTAAAAGTTCTTGTCCCACAGCTGTACCCGGTCGAAACGAAAGTGCCTTATCCAGTCCAAGTGAAAGTGAAAGAGCCAGTCGAAGTAATAAAACACGTTCCGATAAGGGTACCGTATCCCCAACCGTATGCCGTCAAAGTACCGCATCCTGTTCCAGTGCCCTACGAGAAAAGAGTTCCTTATCCAGTCGAAGTGGAGAAAAAAGTGCCGGTGCCAGTCGAAGTGCTTGTTCCTCAGAGAGTAGAAGTGGAGAAACGAGTGCCCGTTTACGTGCCGAAGCCGTACCCGGTCGAGAAGAGAGTCCCCTACCCGGTGAGAGTTCCGTATCCTGTGAAAGTGAAGGTGCCCGTTAGAGTGCCGGTAAAGGTTCCTGTACAAGTGCCAGTTTACCTCCATCACCCGTTCCAGGTGTACACTGACGATGAATACAGCTCTCAATACGGGGGAAACTCAATTTCTGTGACTCAGACCCCTATAATTTCAAGTACACAGCATCACACGGTGACAGTGCACGGGAACACGGGCTTCACCGGTTTCCAGTCTCGGTCTGACAAAGAGGAAACAACGACATCGACCACACCCGCTGCTAGTTAGATAACGAACTTTTATAGAATATTCAAAGTTAAGTTGTTATAGCACAGTGGAAAATAGCCGACCCACTAGAATACTGTACCTACCTTGTTATTGATAAGTTATTGTGGTGTGTGTGGAATGATAATATAAGTTGGATATGAGTAAATGAATGGTGCTGTGATAAAAATGTGTTGTATTTTGTGGGACTAATATCTTAGTCTATTGGGTAGTAGGCCTACCTAGACTAAAGTAATCTCGCTTCGGAAATAAGTGTTTCTAAGATAGTGGTAAAAATAGACTACAAAATATCATTACACAACGACTTTTTCCCCGAATAATTAGGTCCAGTTAGGTATTTTTAAGTCTCATACAATGGGGGGATTGCCAATAACCGGGCTCAATTACGTAGGTACACCCAAGGGAAAGACGTCGAGAGAGAGAGTCAGAAAGAAACTCCTAAGTTTATAAATCCGGGAAAGAAAAAATACTTTTAATTTTCAGGTGTTTTTATCACCTAAATATATAGGTACAGTCGCCAGCACATCAGGCTATCAGAAACTGTCAAATTTGAACCCAATATCTTTAGTGATAAAGTTGCAAATCAAATATGAAGGAATATCTAAAAGGAATTTGACAGATTGTTGTAGCTTGACATGCAGGCGTCTCTTCGCGCCACTACCAAGAAAGAAAAAGTACCAACCAATAAATCTAATTAGCACATGAGGATCGTCCAGCCAGCGGGTTTACAAAGTTCAATGGTAAACTCGCTGGGAGGAGCTAGCGAAAAATTACATAATGCTAAATGTCACTCACTTTCGCGACGAACCGTTTATGACTTCGTTCATACACGCACGTTAATATCATCGCGATTTCACGACCGATTGAATGAAAAATGTAAGAATTTCGTAGAAAATCATCGGATTTACTCATTTGCTTGCGAATTTCGTGCTAAGAGCCGATCAGCCATCATGATTAACTTTATAGCAAAGCTTTTCAGCAGCTTTTCAGAAGCTTGTCACAGTCTGTCAATAGATTCATTTTTGGACGGACAAACGTGGGTCGGAAGAAGACAGCGACACTTAGGGGAAGCCGATATCTATATCTATCGGCTGAAATTACATTCAGACATTTATATATATTGTATTGTGTCATTCTGAGGAAACCTTTGAAGGGACAATTGAAAGGAATGAATCCTCCAGTTCATAACTCCGGGCTATAGGTAAATGAACACGAATCTCGAAATCAAAATTATGCAAAGATAGGTCGCGTTATAAAAATCCATCCTTTAGCATAGATAAACGGACTGGATAGGCAGATAAGTCTACAATGCGACAGTCTTCGACCCAACGATCATACAGGACTGTACCATCGCTGCTTCCACCCCGTAGGTAGGTACTAAAATAGCAAGTTCACTAACAAAGCCATACAAATCAAACAATTAAAACAGCAGTAATGGACGAAGACTAACTGCGGAATAGGAAGTGTCGATCGAAAGTAAAGTCACAGTTGAGTTAGCGCGCGAAAACGTAGACGTCACACTCACATGGTTCATTCAATCCGACGCATTACGTACCTATGTAAGTCAAAGGGAAAAAAACCGCGTCAATCATTGATATAAGTAATAGGTATACGGCTCGCGGCCGCGGGTATTCCGTTAGGACTAGTCTGGGGTTTATTGGATAATGGCGTAAGTATGCCTGATAGGTGTTACTTAAGTATACAATTTCTTTACTACCTATTTAATGTGATGTAAGGGACTGCATTTTTAAGGGATATATATGAACGTTTATACGCGAAGGTTTGGTAGGTATATGTGACTTTAAGGGCGAGTTGTGAAGAAATCAAACTAACACTGATGCGCCAGGCATCAACTGCGTCCAATCTGGAGCCTATTCGCGATTCGATTTCGTGGGAATAGGTACCTACAGCTACTATCAGACGGGCTGTTCCCAGCAATTTTAGTCTTGATCCGGCCTAGCCTTCCAGTAACTGGGATCTGCAATTACATAACAACAAAGAGTTTTTAGAGGCTAATTGACCTTACTTAGTAATAAAACTAGCTTTTGCCCGCGACTTCGTACGCGCATATCCCGTTTTCTCCCGTTCCCGTAGGAATTTCGGGAAATCCTCTCTTAGAGCTCCCCTAAACTCCCCAAGGACCCTACGTGCAGCTTCATACGACCAGCCAGTAGTCTTGGTTGTTTGCGTTATCTGTCAGTCATTCACTCAGTAACGGATGAATTTTATAAACCAAACAAATGAAAATAATACTAATACCTATAAAAAAGTGAACGTAAATTAGCCAAAACTTATAAAGCTATCGGTATCTAAAAATCTATGCGTACTTCACCTAAAAAGAAATAAAATGTAAACTATTAATAATTTGTAGTTTGAACGAATATTTTATATACACTACCAAAATAAGTAATACCTATTTTATAAAATAATAACAAATACTACTTTATACACTACCAAAATATATCTAATCTACCTAAATATACCTATTTTATAAAATAATAACAAAAGGAATTAAATAAATTATCAAAGACTAAATTATATATTGTCTGTCAATAAGGTCGAACGCTCTGAACGTCAATTCGCATCAACTGGCAAAAATTGTATGAAGCTCGCGCTTTTGGCCTCTCGCAGATCAACCTAAGAAGATTGGCTTCTGCTTAACCGGACTTAATGAAGGCCTTAATATAGTAATAAAGCCTCCAGCCAGGCTTTGAAGCTCGCGCTCGGACGCCCCGCCTTTTTATACCTTCGGCCGCGAGACGCGTCGAGCACGGCGACCACAGGCGGCGACCGATTCTCGAACGTTCGCGACCGGCCGCACTGCGCGCTTGGCGCCTAGCTGCTAGGGCGGTCGCGAACGTTCGAGAATGTTCGTTTTACGAAGCTACTCGCTAGGTGACTCGCTAGCCTCTAGGCGCCAAGCAAGCTGCCTGCCTGTGCGTTCGCGACCTTAGACAAAAATAATCCATAAAGCATGATTCAGTATTCACGCGCGATGGCTTATTATTAGCGTATTTCATGTATAACTTTGGTGTTTCTTTACCAATTTATATGATTATTTTTTATGGAATAGTTAACAATGTTAACTTTTTTAATTAGGGATGACTGAGAGTGTTATAAACGTAAGAGTAGACAAATATAATCAGAAAGCTTCGAACTGCTAAGCTATCGGGAGTTACACGTGTTATTGTGCGTCAATCATAAAAGATAGACATATGCTGTCGTAGGATATTTTTTACATAATTTTAAGGAGAACATTTCCGTCATACATGATTTCTGTGTAGCTTTAACCATTAAGGCTGCACACGCGACGGAAGCTTAAAAAATGGAGTAACTTCACCCGTTTTCCCAACATTTCCATTCACTGCTCTGCTCCTATTGATTGTAGCGTGATGAAAAGTATACTATAACCAGCTCAGGAGTATGAAGAATAATTGTACCAAGTTTCGTTAAAATCCGTCGAGTAGTTTTTGTTTCTATAACGGTTATGCAGACAGACAGACAGACAGACAGACAGACATCCAGGAGATTACCTAGGTACCTGGGCTGGTCGGCATTTCAACCGATAGAGATGATACAGTGCCCTGCATTAGGTACCCTCTTCATAATTATATTCTTAATTCGAGAGAGAGATCAGGATACGTAACTGAACGTAGATTTTGTATATGCAATCTATACTAATATTATAAAGCAGAAGAGTTTGTTTGTTTGGTTGAACGCGCTAATCTCAGGAACGACTGGTCCGATTTGAAAAAATCTTTCAGTGTTAGATAGCCCATTTATTGAGGAAGGTTATAGGCTATATATCATCACGCTAAGACAAATAGGAGCGGAGCAGTAATGGAAAATGAACGCAGACGAAGTTGCGCGGGTCAGCTAGTAGTCAAATAATTCTTGAACACTATTAAAACTATGTTTACACAACATTACATGCAATTTATTTTTGAATAACCTCATATTTAAGGCCTTAAGATTAGTGTGGATGAGAAGCCGAGTTACAAACCATGCTCCACCTCTTATCTTGCCCTCTGTGCCCCAAAACATGCACCCAAGAAGACCTACGTACTGCCAGAGCGGTGATGTCGTGGAAGTGGCAAAGTTTTGGGCCACCAAAATCTAGGAAAATACCTGTCGTGCCAGCGACACGAAAAAGAAGAAGAAACTATCGGTATACCCGCGCAAAATGCTTCTTGAGGTTATGGCTTCCTAAGGTTGTACACAAAGTGCCATTATATCAACGAACGCAAGTATTAAAATGCCAAATTAATAGGGGAAATTTTGAAAGCGTTTAACAATTATTATATTATTTATTCCGAGTTACAATGACTCATATATTGTTAGTAACAATAAATAAACTTAAAACTATGTTAGTGACACAATAATAACAACTACATGAACACACGCAACAACATAATCACTGCTGCAGCATCCCAGCTGAGATGCTGGAGCAACGACTCACAATACAGCAGTCCAGCCTGTCAGCAATCATGCCCAGGATGCTATTGGAACAAGCTCGAACCCTGCGCACCAAGGCAGCACATATTTTACGCATTAATGCATAAAATCAATCAACACGCATTTCCGCAAATATCCCTGACGCGCTACAGAAGCGAGACAGCTCCATCAACACCCTTTTTTGTTTTTAGGGATGAGAAATCATCCAATGACTCCTCCCGCTCTGGGTGTAGCGGGAGGGAGTGTCAGACTTCTACTGACTAAAACTCATCCATGTTCATTCATTGCCCTTTGTGTTCCGGAGCCACGGTGTCTCTTGCGAATAATCCCGCAACTCCGGTCCATCAACACCCTGAAAGCATTGTTATACTGAACGCGAAGGGCGTTGTACGATATTTGCGTATAAATGTACCCACTCCACAGGTATAAAATGAGGAACAAAAGCTATATTTTTGACGTTTTTACAATCGCTTTTGCCACGCTACCGCGCCAGCATGTCTCTTATCTAGAACCTCTTCAGTAAAAACAAACTCCGACCAAAAATTCCGCTTTTTCGCTCTAGGCTCCTTTTAGTTAAGCTCGCTCCATCGTAGACTTCGTCTCTGTCATCTCTGACCTGACTGAAGTCAAGAGCAAACCCATCTCAAATAAAAAAAACGGGTTGCACTCCGGGAGTGCCGGCAGAAGTGAAAAAATGAACATTAACGTTATGCATTTTGAAATCATCCGTCTTACGAATTTTCGATCAGGTCACGTGTCCTGACGCGAGTTTAACATTTTATACCCATACCAAACTAAATCTCGAGCCCTTCTATAATAAATCGATTCTATGAAGTTCATAGAATCGATTTATTATAGAAGGGCTCGTGGCTAAATTGAAACAGCCGCACGGGCCGATCTTCAAGGCTAAACTATAACAGACGAATGCATCGATCTTCAAGGTTAAGCAACGCTTGCGAAGGTTGGTCTGTGGATGGGTGACCATCTTGACATACCGAGTTTCCTTCGTGCCTCAGAAAGCACGTTAAGCCTTTGGTCCCGGCTGTCATTTTTAGATCTTTGGCAGTCGTTACGGATAGTCAGAAGCCAGTAAAATCTGACTGAAATCTTGTATTGAATGAGTTGTGGAGGTCTGGTAGGCAGCCGCGCCACCCAAAATACCGTTATTCAGCTGAATCCGGTTTGTTTGGAAGCCGAGCCAATATAGTAAGGAAAAGGCTAGGTTGTTATAATGGTCACCCATTCAAAGACCGACCTCGGCAAGCGTTGCTTAACCTTGAAGATCGACGTGTTCGGCTGATAACTGATATAGTTTAGCCACATTGAAACATAATACCAAATATTCACCTCTTCTGTTAGTAAAACAGTTTACTTATGGATACAGGTAACTCTCCGGAGGACACTCTCCTCTCCACAGTCTCCTCCCAATAAATCGAAAAACAATCAGTCATTCAATCAAATCCTTACTTCCATTGCTATTTATTTATATAATAATAATTTCATTTCAATTTCAATTTCATTTCAATTTCAATTTCATTTCAATATTAAATACGACTTCAAGTTATTATGCGACAACATAAAACATGGGGCTGACCTCATGCTACTGCGGAGAATCTTAACACCGCGATTCAGAAAAACGCGTCATAAGTACAACGCCATCTATCGATCTACAACGTAACTGAACTGTCTTTATACTCATAACTACTCATAAGTTCATACTTAGAAACTTACACGTTACGATAAATTATGATAATATAATAAAATGTTCACTTTTATTGCTACATTTTCAGTTTAATTAAAAAATAACTCAAAAATACATTGTTTCGGGGTCTTTTCACACATTTCTTATTAAAAAATTTCTCAATAGATGGCATTGCAAGTATCTGAAGTCTCAATGTTAACAACCTATTTTAGCGCTCGATGATGTTTCTTCGTAAACTTTAAAATTCGATATCTTTTGATTTTGTGGGTCGATTTTGATGAAATAAACACTAAATGTTGCTCCGATTATCACTTAATATTTCGAAGTACCTAAATTTTGAATCCAATCAGTGGTTTATGCGTGATGCTCCTCCAAACGCACAGACAAACAGACGCACAGACAAACAGACAAACAGAAAAGAATTTCAAAAACTGCTTTTTTGTGTTCTATGTCATTTTTCTGACATTTCTATGTATTTTTTATGCGAAAATATTCAATGTACAGACACGGCAACTCTACGATTTTATTATATGTATAGATTTGTCACAAATCAATAAGTAAATGCCTACTGCAGTCAAATGCTGGAAATATAGGTACTTAGGTCTGTCTCACTCTTGCTGCACAAACGCTTTTTTTCCCACCTGCGGTGTTCCCCTGCAGTAGGTACCTACATTGAATATATTTCCCCTGGCCCTCTTTTTAGGTCGTCGGTTACTTTTAACTGGGGGCAAATATTTTCAAAAGCTCTTGATGAATCTCCTGAGTCTTCCACCCATACTTTTTTGGTGCTCCACACTATTCCCAATATCAGAATCGACAGTGGTTACCATTAGAACAGTGCCAAGTCAACGAAGCTCGATGTCTCCCGGAGAATCAGTTCAAATGTCTTGGATCCCGAAACAAAAATTTATTGAGAAGGATAAGCGGCAAAAGAATACTTAGACATAGGTAACATAAGAATACCCTAATAGTTACACTACCGGAGGGGAGCAAAGTCCAACCATTGTCATGTACCAAGTGCAAACAGTGCACCAATTAAAAAGTGAATCCAATGGAAACTCCGTGACTTTGTCGCTTCCTGATACACAATAATAGTAGCTATCTCTAATGTATGCCACGGCATACATCGCGTGTAGGCAAACGTTTCGGAAGTATCAAACAAGTAAAATGGAACAACAGAAGTAGCAATTACATTTACGTAAAATTAATCATAAAAGTTTGAACATGCAAATGAAATTGCGTGTTTACTTATGGTTCGTGCTTGGATGAGCGGTTGGTTGCTACGATCATGTTGTGCGCGGCTGTATCCCGCGCGGAACAAATGTTTGCGTGGCCTAAATGTTTTTCTGGGATTTTCTGTTCGGTCTAAACATAGCTTTTCCGGGGCTGGCTAATCTAATAGGTGACAAAAACTGGCCGAAACATTTTAAATTTGCCAACAATAGTCTAGCCGCCCAAAGTGGTGGTAAGACAAGACGCAAACGTATCTGGAAGGATTTCGCACAAGTCTATGTCAATCAAAGCAGTGGGATAGTACATAGTACTGTGAAGGTTGTGTTCAGGGGGTAAGATACTTATTGGTTCAGGGCTTTTTAAGAGTGGCAAAAGGGTTGGAATGGTCACTGAAAAATAATAACGTTTATTTGAATTATGAATGAAAAAGAATTGAAGTGTTTTTTTTATAACATTCCTTGTATTGATTTGAAGTCGGGCGCATGGTCGCCAATATATTCGATTATTGCTGCATTTTCTAGTTTAATTTCCTTACGCCCCCATTTCCATCATCACAGTACATACTGCATAAATTTTGCACTGTTCAGGAGGGTTGTAGTCTGTACACAAATAAACACAGGAATAATAATCACTATGATGCAAAATGCAGAGGTAAAATTATTATTGTGAATAGACTGTAACAACTTAAAATATCTATGTATTCTAGCTAAGTCACAACCTAGATAATAGGCCTTCGCGCTGCTGATAAATCGAGCTTAGTTTTTCGAGATTTTGATGCAGAGGTAATGCAATGAACTGTCGCGCTTATAAAGTAGGGAACCCCAACAGTACATCTGACTCTGAGGAATAACTATCAGCATGGAGTCTCTAATCTCTATACTCCATGTTAGCAGTTTTTGAATCAGAGGGCCAATTTGTACTAATTTTCGCATTCGCACGTCAATCGCTGTCAAAATAGCCTATATTTTCATAAATTTTTGACAGATTGCGATATTGAGATGCGAATGTGAAATTTAGTAGAATTTGGCACTCTGAGTCTGAGGGCCACTTCTACAAATTTTTCACCTTTGCATGTCAATTACAAACTGTCAAAACTGATACATTTTTGACAGATTGAGACTTGAATGTGAAATTAGTAGAATTGGCCCTATGAGGAATTAATTGAATGTCTGTTTCATCTGTATAGTTAGGAGGGACTCACAGATTGCATATTTTACAGTGAAAGAACTTACATAACCTGGTAGGCTCAATCTATTGTAGACTTTGTCTCTGTCATCTCAGACTTAGACTAGAGAGTCAAGAGCAAACCCATCTCAAATAAAAAAAAAATACATTTTTTAAGGATTTTTATTTAAAAACAGAAGTAAAATATAATAATTCCTATTATGTAAATGTATTGCATTGTTTGTTACAGATAGAACTTGAAAATATCATAAAATTATTTAACTTTAACAAATTGCCATTCCAATTCATACACACCAACTGAGGTTTGGTTCTTCTCATCATAATCCACCCATTCTTTTTCAGTTAAGTCAACATCTTCAAATGTTTTTCCTGAAATAATTTTTTATTCACATAGTTACAGATAAATTAATAAATGGAACAGAGCTTGGGTAAACTTAACTGGCAGTGGCAGGTAATACTGTTGATGAATGCCAGTTTTATTTTACTTCAATTACAATTACTGTACAAATAGTAAAGCAAAGGTTAATATTTACAATACTAAGGGCTGATTTTTCCAACGCCAGATAACTTTATCGGAGGAATAATTTTGAATTTTTGACAGTTCTTCCATAAAAAAACTGTCAAACGTTAAATTTATTCCACGAATAAAAGTTATCTGGCATTGGAAAAATCAGCCCTAAGAAGTATTTACAATACTAGGATAGTCATGCTTCACTAAAAATTTTTCATAAATAGATTTTGAAACTTTAACAGTGAGTATCATATTAAAACTTACCATCATCTTCAGCCACTGCTATCCAACCGGATTTAGGCTCAAAATCAACAGGCTCTACACCCCGACAGTCAAATATCACTAATGTCTTGAACTTGCCTTCATCGCTGTTGGTAAGCTGACCTGGAACATACAGTATTAAGAATTTTATATTTATACTTTTGAGCAGAAATAAGGCATAACCAGGTGGTTATGACTTATTTTAGTTTAGAGATCTTATCCTATACCTATATATTGCGACAATCTAAGAAGTCAGATTGCACAAACATTTCTTTACTGTAAGTATGAAAGAGGGGGGGGTCTGTATGTATGCTTTTACGGTTGCACAACGACACGCTTTGCTTTGCTTTGCTTGGTAGTATAGATGCAGGCCTACCTTCCCGTCTCCTTCAGAGGCGGAAAGGTGGCGTGGTCTTGAGGGGGAGCGCAACAGTCGTGTAGATCCTCAAGGCAAGTCCGGTGGTCATTCCTTCTCGAGGTTGCCACCCCGTTATTGGTCTAATTCCTTATGAAATAGACGTAACTAAAACCACCGGGCGTCCCGTAGAGTGGCGGGCTAACCACTCGATCCTCATCCCATATTCCTCTAAACCCTCTTTCCCGTCATGACCCATCCCAATTCCCCTCCTAACTGTGACCCTTCAGTGACGAAGTGGTTACGGGCTCGGTCGTCACTAAACTCAGCTGACGGCGAGTAGGAGAGCTTAGTCACCTGCGCTAGGACCTGCGCAGTCGAGCGCCGTAAGCGGGGATGAAGGAGTCCTGGGGGGTTGAGCCGATCGGCACTGGCGGTAATGTGTCCGTGAGGCAACACGCCCCCTTTGGTCTGGATTTCAAGCGAAACGGTGGCCCTACCCTCTAGCCAGGGGTAGGGAAATGGCCACGGTGTCCCGTCAGAGGGCCACGGGCGAGGTGCGTGGGGTCTGCTGAGGTCGCCCTCGGGCGGCTGAAGCAGTAGGTGAAGGCCATGCTGACGGTGTAAGTGAGGGTTGTTTAGTTGCCAACCCAAGCGAGCACCCGATGTCGCGCTGTAAACCAGCCTTGCGCACCTATATCTTCCTGGGAATCCTAACGTTCGCACTCAGTGCGACGTTCCCAGGTGCGGGCTCCATGGAGGGTGGGAGCCAGGAAGATGAAGTGTTTGATCTTTTTAGTATGGACGGAATGATGCCAACTAAAAACACCGCAGGAGTGGAGTCGGCGAAAGCTGGCAAAGCTCCTAAGCGAGATGCCCTAGGTGTCTCGCTTGCCCCTGGATGTCCGGCGGTTCAGGCCGTGGGCGCCAGCGCGGGTATCGGTCCGGTTGTGGCGAAAACCGCAGCTAAGACCAAAAAGTCCCAAAATAAGCAAAGGAAGACGGCGCTGCATGGGACCAGTACCGTTCCTTCGAAAACAAAGGCGAAAACGGAGACGGCTAATACCTCTGCCGGAAGTAGCCTTCCCAAACATCCCCCTCCTCCTCCTGTGGCTCCACAAGCCACATCCCTAGTTGCGACAGGCGGCATCGATGATGTTTTCTCGAGCGCCTGGCAGGTACATACCCGCAAGGGTAAAGGTAAGGGCAAGGGTAAAAAATCAACTCAACAAGCCCAATGCTCCTGCTCTTGTTCGGGCCCTTCAGGCCCAGCAGCTCCCGCAGACCAGGGTAAGAGGAAGGAGTGGCTGACGCGTAAGGAGCGGCGCGACAGAAGCATACGAGGACAAAAGGCCTCGCAAAACAAGCAGGTTGCTGCCACCAGCTCGGTTAAACCGATCAAGCCAGGTAAGCTGAACTTCTCTGAAGGGAAGCGGTCGCAGGCTGTGGCCGGCACTAGCCGTCCATCACCCAGTGAACCGCCATCTAAATCCGCAGGAGGTCCGGCTGAGGTGGTAACCACGACACAGCAACCCGATGGGAACGATCAGGCTGTGGCCAAGCGGGCCCTCAACGAGACGATATCGCCTCGTGGAGAGCATAAGCGGCCGCGGCTTGACCAGTCCCACCGGGTTGTAAATAGAAGCTACGCCCAAGCTGCCAGTGCGTCCCTGAACGTCGCGATCACCTGCGACCAGAGGGGCATCATCAGTCAGGGAGTATCGGACCAGATCCTCGCTGCTATCCACAAGCAGATAATCAGCGAGGCCTGCTCCGCTATGCAGGACACACCAGGGCCGACCTTCAACGCGAAGCCGCTGTTCGCCGGTGGAGTCCTCAAGCTGTGGTGCGGAAATGACCACACTTTGGCCTGGCTGAAGAAGACAGTCTCCAACCTGGCTCTCCCGGCTAGCACCTCGCTAGTCGTCAAGAGCCAGTCGGAGATCCAGAAGCGGGTCCGGTGCGGCATCGCCATCCCCGACGACCAGGGAGTCTACGAGGACTCGACCTACATTGGACGAGCCCTCTGCTACCAGAATCACTGGATCGACGTGAAGAGGTGGGTAGTGCTGCACGCGGAGAAGCAGAAGGCATGCTGGTTCGTGGTGCTGGGTATCCCCGAGGACCAGGTTCCGACCCTGATGTGCGCCGATCGCCGACTTTCAATTGGCTTGGGATCGGTGTACGTCAAGTTCCAGGGTCCGACCGGGCGGTTTGTCGACGTCCCTCGGGGGTGGGACCCGGTAACGAAGCAGCTGCTGGCAGAGACAGGGGAGACCATTTCCCCGCCAAACAACCCGGAGGCAACTGTGGCTGAACCTGCTGGAGCAGCGGGGTCGGCCGCCCCTGCCGTCACCGTGGACGCCGTCCCTTCATCGGGGGGGGAGCTGGACGACGCAATGTTGTCCCCGGCTTCGGACCTGAGGGAGGACGGCTTCGACGAGGGCGACCTGTTTGCCGGGCTGCGACTGGAGGGTGACGAGGAGGGTCTCGCCTGCGATGGCGTCCCTTTCGTCGGCCTGTAAGTCGTGCAGGCTAACCTCCACCACAGTCAGACCGCGACGGCTCAGCTCCGCAAGTGGCTGGAGGTCCAACACACGGCCATAGCCCTGATCCAGGAGCCGTGGATTAGGGGAGGCCAAATACGAGGACTATCCAATCTCGGTGGTAAGCTCCTTGTTACTACAGACCATGATCACCCTAGATCGTGCATCTATGTCACAGGTAACCTTAAAGCACAGCTCTTAAGCGACTTCTGTTGCAGAGATGTCTCTGCAGCTAGGCTGAATATACAGCGTGGAGCCACAGGGATGGCCGTCGTTTTCGCCTCGGTGTATATGCCTGAGGCGGAAGAACCGCCCCCACACAATCTTGACCGCCTCATCACACACTGCGAAGGCAGCGGAGAGGAGGTGGTAATCGGGACCGACGCAAACGCACACCATCCACTGTGGGGGATGGAGACGCAGAATGAAAGGGGTAAGGCATTAGTTGACTATTTGTTCACAACTAACCTATCCCTACTAAACACAGGTTCGGAACCAACTTTCGTAACCAGACGCAGTCGTACAATCATAGACCTCACTCTGGCAACGGAGGGAGCAGCGGAACTCATCACCGGGTGGCAGGTCTCAAATGAGGCTTCCTGCTCAGACCACAGATGGATCCGCTTCGACATCCAGGTCTGTATACAACTTAAACAACCTAGGCGAAATCCGCGCAATACGGATAGAGCGCTATACACACGCAACCTCACCTTAAGGCTTGCCACACACGACGATCCGGAGTCTCTTGCGGACACGGCACAGATCGACACGCAAGTTCAACAAGTCACCGAATCGCTGATAAACAGCTACCACATAGCCTGCCCGGAAACGATTCCGCGCGACACACCAGGTAAACAACAGTGGTGGGGCGCGGATCTGGAGCGCAAACGTGGTAAGGTAAGGAAGACTCTTAACAGAGCCATGAACACATGTAGTGATGAGGACTGGGACGCTTATTACGCGGCCAAATCCAGCTACAAGAAATGCATCAGATTCAGAAGAACTACAGGGTGGCGTAAATTCTGTGGTAGCATTGAATCATGCCAACAAGCAAACAGGGTAAGGAAAATATTGGCGAAACAGGACACACCTGAGGTCGCCACACTCCGGAAACCCGATAACACGCTGACCACGACACCTGAAGAAGCGAAACGCCTCCTAGTTGAGACTCACTTCCCAGGGAGCGTATTCGCACAGGTAAATGAATGGCACGACGCTATCCAAACGCCATCAGAACATGACTGGCTTTATGCAAAGAAGATGATTACACTGGAAAAACTTCAGTGGGCCATCAAAAGCTTCCAACCTTTTAAGGCACCAGGTCCCGATGGTGTGCTTCCAGCCTTACTACAGTGGGGAGGTACCGCCGTTGCTACAAGACTGGTACCCTTAATGCGAGCGTGCCTGGCCTTTAGATACGTTCCTAAAGGATGGAGGGAAGTGAAAGTCATATTCATTCCGAAGCCAGGTAAAAGTGATTACACAAGCGCCAAATCCTATCGACCTATAAGTCTTACCTCGTTTTTGCTGAAGACAATGGAAAGACTGTGTGAAAGGGAGCTACGAGATGGCGCTTTAAAAGCAATACCACTGCATGGTAACCAACACGCATACAGCTCGGGTAAGTCGACAGAGTCAGCTCTTCATCTGGTGGTTAGCCAGATTGAGGAAGCGATTCACCAGAAAGGGTCCTGCTTGGGCACTTTTATAGACATCGAAGGAGCCTTCGACAAGACAAACTTTTCCAGCATTAGAGCCGCACTCTCCAGACACGGTGTAGAGCAGGTACTAACTGACTGGATTACTAATATGTTAAGCAAACGGGTAGTTCGCCTTGAGGAAGAGCAGCAGCTGGCCTTGATAGCCAGAGGCTGCCCGCAGGGAGGAGTGATCTCCCCTCTTCTGTGGAACCTGGTGATTAACGACCTAATCACCAAACTCAACGCGCTTCGTTATTACACTATAGGGTATGCAGACGACCTCGCAATCCTCGTGCCAGGAAAGGTAACTGGAACGATCTGCAACCTCACTCAACAAGCACTACGTATCGTGGAAAGATGGTGCGAAGAATATGATCTGTCAGTTAACCCCACGAAGACTGAACTAGTCATGTTTACTCAAAAGCGAGCACTAGGCCACTACCGGCTACCTAAGCTCTTTAACACAGAACTCCAGTTGTCTAACGAGGTAAAGTATCTAGGCATTATACTAGATAGTAAATTAAACTGGAGCTCTCATCTAGACTACAAACTAAACAGGGCTTGCATCACCTTCTGGCAATGCAGGAAAATGATAGGGAAGAGGTGGGGCCTATCTCCCAAAATAATACTATGGTTGTATAGCGCTGTAATTCGGCCTATGATTGCTTACGGGGCTATTGTGTGGTGGCCACGTGCAAAGCTAGTTACAGCTATAAACAAGCTACAACACATGCAAAGGCTAGCCTGCATGGCGACGACGGGCTGCATGAGGACCACTCCGACTTCGGCGCTGGAAGCCATGCTGGGACTGCCCCCGCTACACTTGTTTATACAACAGGAAGCGACGATGGCAGCACTGCGCCTTAAAACACTGGATCTCTGGGGTAAGAGAGAAACACGACACACCGTTCTGCTCAAGGAGCTCAATAATGATCTCCCCTTAACAACAGCACTAAATGACCGGGTACCCAAGCAATTTATCTTTGATAAAAAATACAAAATCCAACTGTATGAGGATCATCGCTGCGAGGGTCTAAGCCCTGCAGAGCTGCGGATCTTTACCGATGGATCAAAAACAGGTACTGGCACTGGGGCGGGAATCTTCTCAGAGGATCTCAATATCCATATAGCCGCACCATTGGGGGTCCACAACACAGTGTTCCAAGCTGAATGCATGGGCATTTCTCTGGCGGCATCAGCCATCCTAACCAGGGAAGTTAAGGATCATCCAATACGTATACTTTCGGACAGCATGGCCGTCCTGCAAGCTCTGAACAGCCACACAGTTAACTCTGGGCTGATTCTCGAGTGTCACCAGCATCTCAACCAGGTTGGTAGGCACAACAAAGTAACCATTCAATGGATCAAAGGACACAGCGAATCCCGAGGCAACGATGCAGCGGACGAGCTTGCCAGAAGGGGTTCGAGTATGACACCAATTGGTCCCGAACCCATCGTGCCGCTGCCTTTCGGGCACCTTCGCAATCTGGTAAGGAAACGCACCAGAGACAAACATCACAAGCTATGGGCTGACCATTGTGAGTGTAGGCAGGCCAAAGAGGCACTTCCCTCTATTGATGGCCGGTTCACAAAACAAGCCCTAAGACTGACTAAGCAACAGTTGCGCTCAGTCACAGCCGTAACAACTGGCCACGGGTCTTTTAATAAACACCTCTATGCTATAGGAGCCACTGACAGCCCACTGTGCAGAGCCTGTATGGAGGAGGATGAGACAGCAGCACATCTGCTTCTAAACTGCCCGGTAGTCGCGGATTACAGGGCCAAGTACTTCGGTAACCCAGGTACCCTCTGTGAAATAGTTGGTAACACCAAGGCGTTGCTGGCCTTCCTCGGGGAGCTGGGGTGGATCGAATGACACATTTGTCCCACCTACACGCAAAATACGCGCTTAGTCGTGGAGTTGCGGAAACCAGCCCGATTTACATACATGCATACATACATACAAGTATGAAAGAGACGTGGAAATAAAACTCTTGTTGATGTGGATTTAATTTTAAACCTTTAGAGACTGTTCATCTTTCATGCTAGTTAGTAATGGTTTTGATATACAAAGCTGAAGAAGAATGATGTTAGTGCAATAAAAAATTTATTTGCTATGCTTTTAATTTTTACTTTGACTTTAGGTCAAGATTTCCAAGACGAAATAGCGAGGGGAAAAGAGCTACTAGAAAGGTTATGCAGACTTAAGTATTACTTGGACCACCTACCATTGCTGCCTTCAATTACATCCATGCTGTTCTCTCTGGAGCACAGTTTACATTTTATCAATAAGTTAGTTTCCGACCTATTGTGCTTCTGCGGTATTTTCTCAGCCTCAGTAAGATCGTGGAACTTCTCAGTTACTTCGCCGCAACTACCACACTTCAGCTTTAAGAACCATTGGTAGTAGGGTTGGTTTGTGTATAACTTTTCGATGCATTCTAAAGTTGCCTTGATTTGAAGTGCGATTTTAACCATTTTGTTAGGTTGTTTTTCTATTTTGGAATAACAAGCATAACAACAGCGGAACACCGATCATAAATGAATGACAGTTTAGTCATACGTCACGTCATGTCAATGTCAAGTCAACTTGAACTTGTCAACAGTGTTGCCAGATGATGATCTAGCATTCTCCCCAAATCTCACCCGAAATCCCCCCAAAATAACATAACATAACATAACATAACGATTTATTTTTCTCACCACAATATAAAGGAAGGTACATAAAATATAGCACAAAATACATAACGACGAAATTTATACTGTGGGAGACTGGTGCCTAAGCTAGACCGCATGGCCTGTATTTCAGGACACCAGGTCTCCACCCATCGGAAACATCATTTGTAACAGTTATGTACTCGCTCAATTACAGAGTGCGGTAAGAATATTTCTAGATTCTAGATATAATATTATATATAAAAGGTTAGTAGGTACTTAATAATTTTATATAAGAGTAAATTTACAAAATAACTTGAACACTAATTAGCGTAGTGTGTGTGTGTGTGTGTGTGTGTGTGTGTGTGTGGGCACGTGTGTGTTACATAATGTACATATAATACAATCATGATATTTCCCCTGTTTATTTTTGTGTAGTAAATCATATGTGAAATGGAGTAGGTACCTATAGTCGATTCAATATAAGCAGGTTATACTGGAGCAGCAAGTAGTTTCTCCGTGTCGTCATAGTTAAGGTCCTGAAGCCAGCAGCGTACTTTCATTTTGCACTTAACTTTAGTGAGATGATAAATAGATAGTATTCTATTTATTTTATTGTAGAGAAAGCCACCAAGGCGGCAAAAGAAACGCTTAGAAAACATTTTAGACAGTCTGTTGCGGCGAGGGTCAACTGGATTAAATCGTCTTTTCCCACGGGTTAAAGCTGGGTCAAATACAAGTAGTCCATGTTGTTTAACGACAATTTGGAGTATGAACAGCTGACGTACAGTGAGCATTTTGGTCTCTTGAAATAAAAGTACTGTGGGATATCGGTACGGTAAGCAGTGCAACACCTTTAGTATAGCCCTCTGCGTTCGCTCTAGTTCTAGTAATGTGTACTTAGGTGCACCACCCCATGACGATATGCAGTACATCAATAAAGACTGAGCCAACGCAAGGTAAATCAGTCTTTTGAGCTTTACATCTGCCACATGTCTCATTGCTTTAAAGACATATATTAATTTACGCAACCGATTGCTCAATGTGTTGATATGGTCTTGGAAATTTAAGGCTCTATCAATTATTATACCCAAGTATTTAACACTATTTGTCCTCTGGAGGCGGGTGCAGGTACATGTAGGCCGATATTGATCAGAACAGGAATGTGCTACTATAGAGTATTTAGAGAACGTTGAAGTGGCTTGCATGTTGCTTTTTATTGAAAATGTAACGTACACTGTTTTGTCCGCGTTTAGTGTGAGAACATTATTATGCAACCAATCCGTCACAGTGTTAAAACCTGACTGAGCAAGGGTGTATACTTCTTGCCATGAAGTTGCACTGAATAAAAGGGCAGTGTCATCCGCAAAGCTTATTATTTTACCTTTTAAGAGAGAGAGCAAGCACAGGTCGTTAATATAGATAAGAAAGAGGGTCGGACCGAGAACGCTGCCCTGTGGCACTCCATAGGTGACAGAAGTCTCTTCGCTGGTTACCTCATCAATCTTGACGCACTGGACACGCTCACTCAAATAATTCTCAAAAAGCTTGAGTTGAACATCTCTGATTCCCAATTTTTCCATCTTCCTGATAAGAATAGGAACAGAAACCGTGTCGAAAGCTTTGGCAAGGTCTAGGAAGATGCCCAGGACTTTCTGCCCACCATCTAAATTTGTCACAATATAGTTTGTCAGATCATGAACTGCATCGGACGTGGATTTACCTGACCTAAATCCATATTGTGTGGGTGCTAATATTTTATTTTTTTCTAAATAGTCCACGAGCCGATTGTTCATGATCCTCTCAAGAACCTTGGATAGAGCAGGAAGTACGGCTATAGGTCTAAAGTTCGTAACACGGCTTCTGTCCCCACTCTTGAAGATAGGATGTATAATTGATTTTTTAAAAGCCCCAGGAAACTGACCTGAGGTAAGAGCAAGGTTACAGATGTGAGTGAGAGGTGGCACAAATACATCAATGTGTTTCTTTAGGAGACCACTCGATATTCTGTCCCATCCTACAGCACACTCATTGCGCAGTGACATTATCAGCTTAGAAACCTCCTGTTCATCCGTTGGTAAGAAAGCCATGGATTGCGAGTTTACGTTATTGGCGGTGTGCGTGTGATGATTATCAGACCTATTAACTATGCTTTCAGCCAATTTTTTCCCGATTTCAGCGAAGTATTGATTGACTAAGTTAACAGACTGGAGTGGTGAAGATGATATCGTCAATAATTGAGAGGCGCTGTTCTTTTTTTTGGTTCTGTTTGATATTGTGTTTATGGCTGCCCAGAGTTGTTTGGAGTTATTACCAGCAGCACTCAGTTCGCTTTTATCAAAATCTTCTTTTGTCTTTTTTAATAACTTGTTGCAGTAATTTCGATATCTAATAAACGATATTCTCAAAATTTCGTTACTAGGTGACGTTTTACATTTTCTGTGAAGACTGTCTCTGTGGCGGATACATCGAAGGAGGCCAGGAGTTAGCCAAGGCTTTATGATTTTTTTCCTATTAGGCATTTTAACAGATACCGAGTTGGTCTCAAGCACCCGGCCAATAAGACCAATCATTATCTCTGCCGCCACATGAGCATTTTGAGATTGATATACCTGTCCAAAGTCAAGTTGCCTTAACTCTATATCCAACTGATGATAATTGGTGCGAATAATTGTAGCCTTTTTATTGGCTTTTGGTATTTTCATAGCTAAGAATAGCAGGACAGTTTCATGGTCAGTAAGTGCAGAGTGGGCGACTGATGACGAGGCAGGCAGAGATGTCTTAAGCATAAAGTGATCTAGACATGCTTGAAGTCGTGTGGGAAGAGTGTGTGCAGGAAGTAGACCGTGCGAGGCCAGTAGATTGAGGTAACTATGTTTTGATGTTTCATGACATCTATCGTGGATGTTGATATTAAGGTCACCGGTGATAATTATATTTTTGAAATGCTTGTTGTTCTGCAGGATAATGTCCAGAGAGTCAAGGAACTTGGTAATATCTCTAAAGCTTGGTGGACGATATATGGCCAGTAAGATAGTATTCTGGTCCACCTTAATTTGCAGACAGTTAGCTTCCAACACTGGAAGCTCTTCCACAGAAACTGAGATATTTTTGTGAACGAAAACGACTACACCCTCATTTTGCGTCAAATTTCTATCAGTTTTAAAGTAATTGTACCCTTGGAGCTCAGGGATGCAATGTGAATTCTGTAGCCAACATTCGGTCAAAGTTATAATGTCCCACTCCACTTTGGTTCTTGCGAGTATCGTATGGAAACCTGTCATATTTTTTGATATGCTTCTTATATTTTGATTGAGCACTTTAAGTGAGTGAATAGGATTAAAGTTAAGTGGAATGCAACTATCCAAATCACAAGTGAACGAGTCCGACACAGAGACCGAATCTATGTTGTTAATATTATTTTGTATATTATCGAATTATATTTACATTATCAAGGTTTGCGACATGTGCGTGGTACTGAGATTTAAGGGAGGAAAAATGTTCTGATCGATATGACTAATGTTTGCAGTGCAGTAAAAGGAAGTTGAAACAGGGAGAAGTACTATAGTAATTGTGTTGTAATGGTGATTAGGTGATTTATATCTTGATTGGTGATTGATGTTAATTGTATTTTGTGATGAATGAGTGAAATGTGTGTTCAAGTTTATGTTAGTTAGTTCTAATTTATACAAATGCATGCAGAAGAACATGATCAGTGAATGAATAGATCTTACAACTATGATAAAAACAGAAAAGTGTTCAATTCGAAGAAGTAAACAAAAAAACGTATATGTCTCTGCTACAATAATTATTTGTTTAATATTATTAACTGCCTCTAGTCATTTTTCTTGAGTTTTCAGAGCTTCCAAGTCGGACCCCTGAGTTATTCTCCGAGCAAGTGCGCCATCTTTCTTTTTAATATAAACTTTGCCATGTGAAGTCCAGTGGTAGGCGTAGGCATATTTTTTCGAAAACTCTCTTGCCTGGAAGTACAACATCTTGGCTTTTGTGGTGAGACTTTCAGATATGTATATAGGCGTATTTCCTGGCAATCGAATATGAGAGCTGTTGAGTCGGTTGGTCCTATTCTCACGATTGAACCTCTTAGTATTTGCAAGGAATTTATCCCTAGTCAAAGTGGACGCAAATTCTGCTGTTATAGGCCCATTGGTTTGTGGGTTTTTAATGCTGCTGAGACGATAGACATCACGGATCTCATGTGGCTGTATAACTGTGTTCATAGCCTCTCCTAAATTTTTCACAATTTTAATAAGATCGTCCTTTGCCTCATTAGCAAGTTTTGGTACATTGCGAATTTCTAGGCTACAGGATTTGGCGTTACGTTCCAAGGTCTCCACTTTATCCTCTAAAGATTTTACATATCCGATCGTAGATATCCTTTCATTCTCTAAATGAGACAGTTTAACTAGCAGATCGTCATATTTATTACTTAGGAACTCTACCGTAGATTGCAGTTCTAAATTTTGGGTTTTAATTTGGTCTAGATTGGCTTTCATCATTGAGAACTTATCACTTTGTTCCTTTCTTAAGTTAGAAATTGAAGACATTATGTCTTCACGGAGAGAGTTCAGCTCAGCAGAATGGTCAGAGCCGTGTTTGCGCTTTTGCCGGAAAGTGATTTTATCAGCAGTTTGCTCCGATTTTGGAGTTGTTAAATCGGGCTCAGAGCTGTGATGAGGGAGCGGTTCATTGGTGTTTTTGGGTGGAGTCCGTTTTATCATTGTTGATCTATAAATACAGCTCCTGACAGAATTAGTCCTTCAATCGAAATGCTTTCTTTTAACGCTCAGGTGCACGTTGCTTGATATTATTTGGCAGGCGCTTCACAGACAGTAGTCACAGTGGGCGGGGTCAGTTGGCAGGAAAAAGTGACTCACGTGAAGCCGACAAGGATGGGTAGCAAGCGCCGCGCTTGATCTCGTCCCGTCTCGCTCGCCGCAGGACTCGACGTCTTGTAGCACTATGCGCGCCTGGTACTTGCGCGAATTAAAATGTTCTATTTATTTAGAAATTTTGAATTAAAAATACCATAATTTTAAACTAATAACATTGACTGAGTAAACACGAGCGCTCGCTGTGGCGATCCGAGGGGAAGGGGAAGTGTTTAAAATGTTAGTGTTTTGAGAAAAAACCCCCAATAATTGGAAAAATATTTATTTATTTTAAAAAAATATATAATAATAATAATTCAGCAATTGCTTCCATGACTGGATCAGCATCTCCACTTGCGTCGTCTGCAGTTCCGTTTTTGCAGTAAAACATTTATCTTACAATTAGTATATTCATATCTGTTTGATACATTACATACATGATTTTTGAATCGTTGGTCCAAGTGGTAACTTATTCAGAACAACAATCATAAATTATTGTGAGACATGATTTCATTAAGGTTCTATCTACACTAATATTATAAAGAGGAAAACTTTGTTTGTTTGTTTGATTGTAATGAATAGGCTCAAAAACTACTGGACCGATTTTAAAAATTCTTTCACCATTCGAAAGCTTCATTATCCACGAGTAACATAGGCTATATTTTATTTTGAAAAAAAATAGGGTTCCGTAAGATATTTGGGTTTTTCGGACACAAGGTGTAAAAATCAACCAGAAAAGTTACTTATTTTGCGTACGCTGCCTAAACTATAAAAGATAGAACCATAAATTGTTCTAATTAATTGTAGATCTTATAAATATCTACAAAAAAGTCCGCGACACACTATACCTATCTATGTCGAGTGAGGCACAACAACCATTTTTTAATTTAAAAATCTTGATTTTATTTGGACTACATTTAGACGCGTTTATTTTACTCATGCTATTAATCCTTATCAAAACAAAGAAAAAATCACTAAGTACAGTTTAATTAGATACTATTTGGTCTTTGAATTATTAAAATCGGACGTTTAGTTTTGAAGTTATGGCGAAATTAAAATATTACGATTTCTGCTGCACGGCGCGTTGCGAAGTGGACGTCACCAAGGCGGGGGTGCGCGTGCGGGAAAGGAGTATAGATCTATGAGTATTACCCGCGCGGCCCGTACCCCACGGGGGGTGCCCCCAGCGAGCGGAGTTGTAGTTTTTAGTTTTGTTGCCTTGGCTGGGGGCCTTAAATTCATTTGAGGCCACCACAGGATGGCCCGGTTCAGCAGTCTCCGTCCCTCAGAGGGGGTGAACTGCGAGTGGTCCGACCGAAAGAAAGAAAGAAAAAACCCGCGCGGCTAAAGCTTAAGACGCGAGGTCGGCTCCCTACGCAGCGGTCGTGCGCGAAGTCTAATAATTTTCGTGCGATTTTTTTAGATTTCGTTCTTAAAACTACACCTACGCAAAAGTTCTTCTCAGTTTTAAACAACAGTTCTTCTCAGAGCCGAACAACAGTTATTTTCAGGGCTAACCAACAGTTCTTTTCAGGGCTAACCAACAGTTCTTTTCAGGGCTACACAACAGTTATTTTAGCTAGAATATTACACGCTATTAACATTTTCTTAAACATTTGGAAATGCCTAAGAGAGCCAGGTCTCAACTTACTAAACATAGTTCTCAAGCACGGGCTGCAAGAATACGATCTTCACCTGAACGTTCACAACGCCTTGCTGAACAAAATCAGAGAAACTCTCAGGTACGCGCACGAGAGTCGAGTGTCGAACGTTTGCAACGCCTTGCACAACAAAATCTCAGAACCTCTGAGTTATATAATATTATAAAGCAGAAGAGTTTGTTTGTTTGGTTGGTTGAGCACGCTAATCTCAGGAACTACTGGTCCGATTTGAAAAATTCTTTCAGTGTTAGATAGCCCATTTATCGAGGAAGGCTATAGGCTATATGTATATCATTAGGCTAAGTCAAAAAGGAGCGCAGAATTAATGGAAAATGTGACGCAGACGAAGTTGCGCGGGTCAGCTAGTCTACTATAAAATTAGAATTACTCGTAGTACTGAGCACTGAACACTTTTAATATATGGTCACTTTCCCACTCCTTTCTATACCTTCTTACATAATTTTGTTTTGACAGTGCCATTACCTTTAACAAGGCATCTGCGCCTTGAGAGACCGCATAGGACAAAGAGTAAAATAATAATATGCATAGGAGCACTCACTGCTTTTTATCGACGTTGCCAATGGCGGTTGGTGGTAAGCATGAAGGTATAGATAGTGAGTGGTTTGGTCGCATTCAGTTATAAAAATTTTTCAAAAAAATCCTCCACTTACCTCCAAGCCAATTTTTTTTCCCCCCGCAGAACCCCCCAATGTATTTGTCCCCCCAAAAATCCCCCCGTGGTCTGAAAATACCCCCAAATTTGCAACATCTGGCAACAATGCTTGTCAATCGAAATGTTTTTCTTTTTGGGTTTTAATAACCAGGCTACTGAGGCTTTTAGATTTTATAATTTCACTTTGTAATAAAACGTGGTTGTGTTAGATTTAGATTCGAATACGATTTAGAGTACTTGCTAGTCAATATATAGAGTCAGCAGCTGACGATCATTGTGAAGAACTTTCACTATGGGATCAACACTGAAATAGCAAAAAAAAGTCAATTACGGTTGGTCCCACATAAAGCCTTGTGTGCATGTTTCCTTTTTTTTTGCTCCAACCAATGAAGCTGATGTCGCCGACATCTACTTTGTTCCAAGTGCAGCCACTGACACACACACACCTATAGTTCCTGCACGCTTTGTTTAGTTATTAGGGGAACGTACACGAAGTAGACTGTGTCATCTAGCGTTACAAATTGGGAACTTATTAAGTATAACAACAACGATACTTCTATGCTGCCACTTAGAGCTTCTACACGTTCCTTTATCACTCCTGTTTCAGTGTCAATGATTCTATGTAGTGGCTAGTTGCATACTTGAGACACAAAACTGCACTTATTATGTTACTAGAGGCCGCCCGCGACTTCGTCCGCGTATAAATTCTCGTTATTCCCGTGTAAATCCCGATCCCCCGGGAATTCCGGGATAAAAAGTAAAAGCCTATGTGTTATTCTGGGTCTTCAGCTACCTACATACCAAATTTCATCGTAATCCGTCCAGTAGTTTTTTCGTGAAAGGGTAACAAACATACATACACATACATCCATCCTCACAAACTTTCGCATTTATAATATTAGTAGTAGGATAGGATATAACAATATTCACAGGCCTTATGCTTGTCCAAATTCCACCAACATCTCTCAATCGAAATAAAAACGAGTCTTCGCATGAATATAAATGCCAGAACAATACTTGTACGAAAAGAGTTAAACATAACATTTGTGTGTGACCGTCCGTCTGTTTGTAAGCGGGCTGTATCTTAAGAACGGTATACAGTTGGATTTTTATTGCCCCTTTAACAACAAAAAATCAAATTAAATAAAAAATGACAGGGGTTCCCATACAATAAAAGTGTTTTAAGGTTTATGGTACGGAATCCTTCGTGTGAGAGTCAAGACTTGCACCTGGCCGGTTTTTTTTAGAAATTTTACATTATTCTGGCCTGCACCAATGACTTCAACTCATTAGCATGGTTTAACTAAAATACGAAACTGTTTGTATTCATAATTTATTTCTCACTTAAGAATAAAATCTTGGATATTATATATTATGTTGTAGAATTTTCAACAAGCAACGGAAACTATTATAGTTCATTATATTTGCGTAATACAGCAAGAGTGGATTTACATGCCAAATGACAAGCTACCAGATTAGCTGAACCCTTCAATAATTCTATACAAAATCTATAAACATCAATTACATTCCAGTGCACTTTTGCTTGAAACTGGATCATGGTCGGGCCAATAAGATACGGTATATCATTCTACGTTTGGCTGCTTCTTATTTTGGTGTCGATTCACTCAAATTAACTTTTTCCGACCAGTATTGAGCAACCTGTACAGTTCTATCATTGGCCTTGTTTAGATCCTAGATGGTACAGGTGACTATGCACGATGGGCACAACTTTTGGCTGCTATTCTCCCTGGATAACTTTCAAATCAAACATTTGATCCAACCACCGAATTTATTTCCTCGATTTTTTTTTGCTTCCAACAAATCAGCGATTACCAATTTTAGCCCATCGAATTTTAGACAAAGAGAAAAGCCGATTTGTCTTTCTTCTAACAATCGATGCTCCATAATTTCCTCTGAGGACTGGTAGCATATTTGACTAATCTATTCAGTTCCAGTCTATCCACGGGACATAGGTACAATCTTGATGCCATTGCCTTGGTTGTCGGTGTGAAGAGTCAGACCCATCTCTTGAAGGACCTCGTTGTCAACAGGCGCTTGGAGCGTCATCTTTGATATTACCTCCTGCAGAAAAAGAAAAAGTGTAAAGTAAAACAGACAACCTATTTAACGTTCAGATACATATTAACAACAACAAAAACAACAAATAAAAACAACAACAACAAATAACGTAACGTTAATATTTTAACTAGTATTATGATATGAAATTATGCATGTAGTCTGCAAAATTAATAGTTTTTGTTTGCAGAAAAAGAAAAAAACTGTAAAGTGGCCAATCATTTTATAATCTACTAGCTGACCCGCGCAACTTCGTCTGCGTCACATTTTCCTTTACTTCCTCGCTCCTACCAAAAAAAACAAACAAACTCTTCTGCTTTATAATATTAGTATAGATACTAATATTAATAAAGATACTAATATTAGTATAGATACTAATATTATAAAGCTGAAGAGTTTGTTTTTCTGCTTGAACGCGCTAATCTCAGGAACAACTGGTCCGATTTGAAAAATTCTTTCAGTGTTAGATAGCCCATTTATCGAGGAACGCTAAGACAAATAGGAGCGGAGCATTAATGTAAAATGTGACGCAGACGTTGATAGTAGTGTTTAGATATTTGTTGTTTTGAATTCAAGGCCTTTTTCTAAGTAAATATTATTGTTGTGTAATAGTGTAGTGCGATTTCTGTGTGCAATATAAACAGTTCTTGTTTGTTGAAACAAATATTCAACATGATTATTTAACTAAAGCTAGAAGTTTTTTATCAGCGATACCGTCTTATAACGTCTTTATAACAAAATGAAGGCTGCCATGAAAATTACGTTGGATCTTTGAATTGTTGGTGTCAAACAGCGCTCTTTTTGGGTGGCCGTAATACGATAGCACCCCTTTCTTAGTAAACCATCACTTTACTAACTCTGACTCAACTACAGTCAGATTCACAGTATTTTAGGAATAAGTTTACAATCGCCAATGTTACTCAAAAAGCGGTCACGCTCAAATGGGACTGGGCCGGACACGTCTGCCGCATCTCAAACAATTCATAGGCCAAGCCAAAGCCACAATGGGGGTCCCAGAAAATGTCCGATGGCATTGCGGCAGACCCAGCCGAAGATCATGAGGCGAGACGAGCATGATGCCTATCGACAAGATTGGTCCACATTACCCCAGGGCCGGAAAGAATGGAAGGAAGAAAGGGAGGCCTTTGCCCTGCAGTGGCAAAAAGAACATAACATTTGTGTGCGACGCCAGCGTTGCTGAGAGCTAAAAAAAAAAAAGATAGTAATAAGTTAACAATGTACTGTACCTGATTCTCCGGGCAGTTCTCGCACAAGTTGCGAACAGCAAAGATGACCCACTGCATTATTACTGTTTACTACATAAGGAATATTATTGCGCTGAAGTAAATAATAACAGCCGTTCGGGGCGATACTCAAGGTTAAACAACGCTGGTCAAGGTCGTTCCGAGGGTGTATGATCACCTATTATTTATATACCGAGGATGTATAATCATCTATTATTTATATATTACCGAGGCTCAAAGGAGGTTCCTCCTTTGTGACTCGATAAGCGCGTTAACAGTCGGTCTGTCATTAATAGATCTTTGACAGACAGAGAGTAACGACTCTATGATCGGTAGTTACCGTAAAGGCTTGACCGCATTTGGCGACACTTCGCGGCAGCGGAGCGACGCGACACGCAACGGCAAAATATTCTTTGTAAGAAATTGTATGAGGTTTAACGCACTACGCAGCAGCGTAACTACGCGCCGCGACACTTCAAGTGCGAACGTTGTTACGTATCGTGTCGCTCCGCTTCCGCGAAGTGTCGCCAAGTGCGGTCAAGCCTTTAGTCAGAAGCCAGAATACCTGTCTTGCCAAGAGGGATATAGGTGTGCTCAGTTAGTGGGTTGTGGAGGTCAAATAGAGATCTAATCTCACTGTACGTATAGTAATTTCTTGTTTTATACGACGTATTAGTAACGAAGATTTGCCAATGGCAACTTCATAAATACGAACTAAAGCATACTGAGCTGTAAGAAATTATATTTGTAAAAGGATACATGGATTGCGGGCGTCGATGTTGCAGCAATCCAAAAGGACTGGGATCACTTCAAGTTCACGAATCTGTAAATAACAATTGGGTTTGTTTTTTTTATAGCAGTCAGCCAATAAAATATGATATTGAACGTAATTGGCCCATCCGTGCTTAAGAGCGCTTTGACAAAATCGAATTGCTCAGGTTGACTAAAGTTGAATACCGCGCGTCACAAGATTTATATTGATTTTTGCATTGCATACAACAATTATTTAAAAATATTTACTTTACTTTTAATTAGACCAATTTTTTTTTCAAGCAATACCGCGTGTATCTGACATCGACGCACAAACGATTTCCATGGGTCTAGGGCATGATTCTGGACACCCCAGTGTTGGAATTTTTCGTCGGTTTTTTTCTCATTTTTTTCAAGAGTATATACACTTAGGTATCAGCTCAGCTGAGCTGATATCTATTTGTGGTTTTATTGAGATTGCTCTTTTTAGTGAAAGTAGTTAATTAATTATTTTTTTATTAAAAATCTCATTGGGTTAGGTCAGAATAACGATTATGAGCAGTCTAAAGTAAAAAAAAAACACTTGAAAAAAATGAGAAAAAGCCGACGAAAAATTCTAAGTCTAGGGTGTCCAGAATCATGCCCTGGACCCATGGAAATCGTTTGTGCGTCGATGTCAGATACACGCGTATAGCAACGCCACCTTAATTATTAAATATTTTTTTATTTGAATTTGGATTATAATTTCATAGATAAAAATTATAGTTTCGTACGGAAAATTGACAATAACTCTCAGTTTTACAGAATTATTTTTGGTGTATTACTGTCGTAATAAATTGATTTGAACATTCCAAAGTAGAAGATACAATTGTACCGTGGACATTTTTATAAATTATTAAATTATAATATCTTCCGTGTACCAAGGCATCAAAAAGATTCCCTTTTTTTTTTTTTTTTTAGGGATGGGAAATCATCCAATGACTCCTCCCGCTGTGGGTGTAGCGGGAGGGAGTGTCAGACTTCTACTGACTAAAACTCATCCATGTTCCTTCATTGCCCTTTGTGTTCCGGAGCCACGGTGTCTCTTGCGAATAATCCGGATCAAAAAGAATCCCTAAAGCAACATTTTGTGAAACATCCTTTGCGGAGTCAAGGATTCTACTGATGTACGTGAACAAATTGAAATATTTATTTAGAACACTCCCAAGATAAATTATCAAACTGTCTTAGGCATATTTTTGTTTTTTTTTTAAGGCTATATCTAAAGCAAAATCACACATCAAAACTCGAATAAAACGCTAAAATTAAAAAAAAAATGTGAAAGCCCTCTTAAATTCTTTCCTTCTTTCTTTTTTACAAAAAAAAAAATATTTGAAAATGTTGCCTAATGGTTCATCTACATTTGATCGTTTTGACCGATTCGGTTGCAACCGTTCGGTCACCGACTAGTGTAAACGGATTTTCGATTAGCCGTTTTCGACCACGGCTCGTATTCTGTCACCAACGCGTGTAAACCGGTTGTCGGTTAGCCGTATTTGGCAGTAGACCGATTTCGGTTAATGAGCACGGCTGCTATGTTGAAACGCGCCACTCACGCGCGTTGAATAGCGCGGACGGCACAAGCGTTGCTTGTGGTCGCCGAAACCGGTGAACAGACAACTTAAACGAATACGGTTTCCGAACATCTCCGCAACATTTTAGGGTTTCAAACCGCCTTTAAGGTGTCCCTTATCCATACAACCTAGTTTCATCATGCGCTGCGTCCGCAATTTTCAAGACGACTAGAGGTCAGCGTCCATTCATAAAGTACCCGTAAAGCACCGCCATTTAAAAGACAATAGCCTCGCCCCACATGTGGGGCGGCCGGCGACTAACGGGTTAAGCCCCAGTTGTTTTTCCAGAACAAAAAAATTCTGGTGTAAAAAGAAGCCTTACCATCTTCTTGTTCTCCTGGTTCTTCCAGCAGAGGTTGGCGAGCGTGCGCACCAGAGCCGCCTTGAAGCCGAACGCGACGTGGCGCTCCACCGTCTCCACGCTCGTGATAGCTTTCTTCGGAGTCGTCATGTCGATCGCACCCAACCTGTTATCACATATTCCTATATTCATCAATCAATCCTGATATATAAAATGATTGAGCGAGTGAATGACTAACGGACAATGCACAGCCAAAACTACTGGTTGTAGAAAGCTGAAAATTGAATCTGAATGTTGCTACCCTACACTCCGTACTGTTCCCCAGTAAGAGAGGATTTCTCGAAATTCCTATGGGAACAGGAAAAAGCGGGATTTGCGCGTACGAAATGGTTGGCAACAGCTATATTATTATAATAAAGTAACTCGCGTTTCCAACGTCGTTGTCTTTTATAATGCGCAAAGCTAAGGACTGGAACGCTCTGCCCTGCTTGCGTCTGTTTTTCCGAACGCTTACAACCCTAATATCAAAGTTAGAGTAAACAGGCTTCTTCTGAGTAAGCTCACGCTATCGACAACTTTGTCTCTATCACCTCTAACCTAGACTAGAGTCAAGAGCAAACCGATGGGTTTGCTAAAAAGTATTTGAGATGTCAAATATTTTTTTTTAACTTTTCGAGGAATTTTAAGCACAGTAGTTTCAACGATAAGCGGTGGGAAATGGTAATTCTTTATCAATTTTCTTGAATAACTTGAAAGATATTTAATGTAAAAATATGAAAATTAAATATTTACAGCTCCGCAGTTGGCGCAGTTGAGGTTTGTTTTATAATTATTCAAATTTGTCCTCCATGTGATCCTATAAGGGTTCCATTCGTCATTTATGGTCGTTCAGAACCCAAAAAATCAGTGAAGGGATCTTACCTGGTCTTTGCACCCTCAGGCGAGTCAATCTTCACTGACGGCACTTTGTTAGTGGCTTCATCAGAAATCTTCACTTCTTTAGCAGGTTCACTCTTTTTCTCCGCATTGGCCGCGTCACCGCGAGTCTTCTCCGACGAGATCCCAAGAATCTTCTGCAACTGCTCACTCAAATCGAAATCCGTCGACAAGTTCTGACTTTTCTTCACTTCCTTTGGAGTATCAGGCGACTGTTTCTGTGACTCTGACTCAGGTACACTATCGGCTAAAGGAGGAGAGATCTCGCTTGGGGAAGCTTTCACCTCACTTTTCAGTTCCTCTTTCGAAATGTGTATTTCCGTTGGAGGATCGTTTGGTGAGCTGTCTTGCGATTCAGTTCTGCTTGTTGGTTGAAGATCTAATCTCGGCTGCATGGCAACAGGAATCATTTCAGCTATAGTGTTCATACTACCGTTTGGAGACGCCGAGTCTATGATCAACGGAGGTTCGTTATCGTCCCCTATATCAATCTTATGTTCTAAGCTTATCCGTCTGGTCGGCAAAGGTACGCGGTCATCATTCTTCGGAACCGAACTACTTCGTTTGTAAGCGACCTTGGATAAGTCAGCATCGATTTTAACTCCAACGTTGGAGTTGCTTCTACCGTTTTTCCCTTCTGGGTATGAGTCGGCGAATTTCAGCGGTTGCATGTTGTCTACGGCGTCGAATTTGTCCATGTATGAAGGAGTTTCGTTACATTCGAAGTACTGTTCGCTGCTTTCCGATTCCGTGCATTCCGATGTCGTTTCGTTGCATGATAGCATGTTGTCGGCTGAATCGTTTTTGGTTAGGGGATCTGTAATTTGTAACGTATTTGTTAGTAAATGGAGTGTTAATAACTTTTAGAGTTTGTGGTGAAACAGCTTACCACGGTTTATGATAAAAATAAAATATCCATTAATAAAAAGAGCTTAGATTAAATTCAGCTAAGGAGTGGAATTCTGTGCTGCAGTCTGGGTTTCCTGATAGCTATGATCTGGGTTCTGGTTCACGAGTGAATAGGTTCATTCTAGGCTTCGTCGACCATATCATCGCTTTCCATCAGATGGGATTGTGGTCGTACCAATCAAAATGAACGAATTCAATTATTTACGACCTTTCCAAGATTGTATACGAACTCTTTCGAGTAACACAAAACGACACGCCTACCTTGACGTTAGGCAGAGGTACCCCTATAATGCAACCATATTTCGTCAGTTTTATATAAGGTCCGTTTAATAAGCAGGCGAGAGTATCACAATTAAAAAAATAATCATTTATTTCAAACGGGAACACAACAGATAACAATAAATGAGTTGTGAATTGAACTCATGCCTGCGCGCCTCTCGATTGCGACGAACGAAAATATTAATTGTTAGAAAAATATGCAAGTTTGAGCATTCCATTACGTATCTACTCCATCTCCGTAACGCTCATCAATTATTTTCAATAGTTTGTCTAAGTCGATGTTTGTAGATCCATGATTTTCGATTACACGGTCCGTCGGTTACCCGTTTTATCATTAGCACCGTGAAGCTATACGATTTCAGTGCTTATTTCACACATTTTAGTAATAATACGATTAATATTTTATAGATATTATCTATAAAATATTAATTATTCCCTTAGTTCACATAGCTATGCTATTCTGGTAAACGAAGATGAAGAGAACCTCACAGAAAATATGGAATATCTAATATATACTTATATTATAAAGCTGAAGAGTTTGTTTGTTTAAAGGTTTACTGGTTCGAATTGAAAAATATTTGTGTTGGATAACTAATAGCTCATTTATCTAGGAAGGCTATAGGCTATATATCATCACGCTAAGACCAATAGGAGCGGAGCAGTAATGAAAAATGTTACGCAGACGACGTTGCACAGGTCAGCTAGTAAGAAAATAAAATGGAAAAATTACCTACTTTTGATTTCTCATTTCTATCATAACAATGAGCGCTGAGGCGAACAATTTCACATCGATTTTTAAATCTATACTAACATTATAATCTATACGTGCACATACATATTATATTATAAATGCGAAAGTTTAGATCCTTGTTACTCAATCACATCAGAATGGCTGAACAGAACTGTTTACCAAAAAATATAAACAATGTGTACAATGAGTACAGTGACCACTTTTCAGGTATTGCTTTTGTTTTCTTACATGTTGTAGTCTATATGTAGTTAAATTAGCAAAATAAAAAACTGGCCTTTTTTTCTAAACTGAACAGTTTGCGAGAGAGACACTTCCAAAGTTGTAAAATGTGTCCCCCCCCCCCTGTAACTTCTAAAATAAGAGAATGATAAATCTAAAAAATATATGATGTATATTACCATGTAAACTACCAGCGAAAATTGGTTTGAACGAGATGTAGTAAACAGTTTTTTTTATGCGTCATAAATCGTAAATCGCAAGTTTTGCTTAAAATATAATACCTACAGGTTTGTACGGAACCCTCGGTGAGCGAGTCCGACTCGCACTTGGCCGGTTTTTTAACACGTTATTTTAACACTTTCTTATAGGTTTTCTTGTAATATTTAGGTATAGAACTATTATCTGCATTTATTCAAAATTTTAGGTACGGTTGTAGTAGTTTCGAAAGATAAGGGAGGTGGTCATTTTTGGTCTAATTTCTTTAATAACTTAAAAACTATTCATTTTAAAATTATGAAAAAAGTATCATTAAAACCCTCACAGAAGGCCCTTCATTTGATATGTCACGAGATACAGTTTATGCCTCAAAAGTGATGCCCATACTAAAATTTTATTTATTTACGCAACTCGTTCGTGTTTGAGTCACAGAAGTCTATATGTATATCAAACTTCAACAGAATCGGTCCAGTAGATTCAGAGAAAACTGGCTGTGACAGGCAGACAGACAGACACCTGAGTGATCCTGGGTGGGGAGTGATAAGGTTCCGTTTTTTGTTCGAAACCCTAATAAATAAGGAATCCTAAAAAGATAGTACTCACTTTCACCCGGACTGCTGACTGGCACATCAGTAATATTTTCATTCTCATCATCTATAAACGTCCTGCCGGTAGCCTCATACAGTTTGTTCAGTGAAGAAAAGAAGTTGCTGCTCTCTTTGCCTAGCTTGTGAATCGCTTGGAGGAGAACTGAAATTAAAAATAAATACGTACAATTAACATCATGATGAAGAATTAAACTTTATATACCGCGTGTATCTGACATCGACGCACAAACGATTTCCTTGGGTCCAGGGCATGATTCTGGACACCCCAGTGTTGGAATTTTTTGTCGGTTCTTTTCTCATTTTTTCATTTTTTTCAAGAGTACCACAAATAGGTATCAGCTCAGCTGAGCTAATATCTATTTGTGGTTTTATTCAGATTGCTCTTTTTAGTGAAAGTAGTTAATTAATTATTTTTTTATTAAAAATCTCATTGGGTTAGGTCAGAATAACGATTATGAGCAGTCTAAAGTAAAAAAACCCTTGAAAAAATGAGAAAAAAGCCGACGAAAAATTCTAAGTCTAGGGTGTCCAGAATCATGCCCCGGACCCATGGAAATCGTTTGTGCGTCGATGTCAGATACACCCGGTATAACATATCTTTCAATTAAATTACTAGATTAATACACAATGGCAATAATATTGAAAAATCTTGCAATATTTCTAGAGTAAGAATAAATCTGTTGCAAAATTGATTTTATAACAGATTTTCAATGAAAGGAATAGGGTAAGTAATTTATGCAACTATCAATTTTTTTAACTCTTGTATAATATTATAGAGGACCTTGCAGCATGCTGAGATGACCCTGAATATAAGCAAAAAAGCATTTTATTCATATACCCTGTGGGAGCACAGAAGCTACAATACTTAACTAAAAAGCTAGTATTCATTAAAACATACTTACATGCACAGTTAATAAATAATGAGCTATCTGTCTGCAAACAATCCATATATGCATCCATACTAGACGCTGTGGCTATAATCTCCAACAAAAATACAACCTCCTGAGGCTCAATAGAGTTAACATACTTATCAACTGTCTTCAATATACAATCTGATTTACTCTTAAATTCATGGGCCATAAATTTCACAAAGTTCACAGACACATTAATATCTTGAGATTCTGTTGACATCAAAATATTGTACGCTAAATTCAACACTAGCATCCGACATTCAGGATCCAACTTTGAATATAGCTTCTCGATGTAGGTATTCTCAACACCAATTAAATATTCTATTATTAAATGCGGGTATTCTGTGTTGCCATTACTATACATGTATGCTAATGAGTTCAATAACATGACATCATCAGGTAACACATTTGGCTGGCCTAATAATATGTTGTAGACAATCATAGCTGCTGCAGTAGCAATCTTATTGTTTGATCCAACAAAGCTATTGAGAATATTGGCATCAAATTTATTCCAAATCATTATTTGGTTGAAGGGATTATTTACAACTAAGTTTCCTAGGGTTTGCATGAGTACAGTCATGCATGACTCAAACTTTTTTTGCAGCTCTTCATTTACAAAATCAACGCTTGGATGTTGGTATTCTGTTGCTAAGATGAGCATAGAGTCCAGTATGGAGAGTTCTTTTGAAATGTATGTTTGCATCTTAGTACCAGCTGCCGCACAAGAACGGACTAAGCGCAGACATTGTTCTGCAACTGCTAAAGTACTTCTGTTGTATGAAGCTTGTTCAACATCAAGACGCATTATGTGAAGAACTTCTGCTATAAGTCGTAAAGTATATTCTGATGCTTTTTTCCTGAAATATTAATTTGAAAAAATCATGGTTTAGTAGCTGTTTGAATGGGTGCATTGTACATGCACCAATTTAAGTAACTGTTGCGAAAAAAGGGTATGAACAATATAATTTTCCATGTATCATACTTAAACAAAAAAAATTACAGGAAATGTTTTAATAAAAAAAAGATTTGAATATCAACACCTCAGTAATAATAGTATCACTAGAATCTACAAATATCTTATGATTTTCAAAGTAAAAGGGACGAGAAGCTGAGCACATTGCGATAAAATGGATGTTTTAAAGATTGTCCAGTAAGACGGAATTGATACGTAAAATAGAAAAAAAATACTAAAATAAATTGCATAGGTACTCTTTCAATCGAACGAATAAACAACAGTGTTCCACATGTTTTTATTACTTACGGTCGCAATCGTCCGGTCTCGGCATCTCTGGAAAGTTGAGCCTCAGCTCGCAACATTTCCTCGACAGCGTCCCATTCTCCAGTTTCCAATTGAAAATTAATTAATTTGGCATCCAACAATATCTCTTCTGCAAACCAGACGCTTTTATCGCGTGACATTTTAAAGAAATTCAAGGAGGAAATAAAAGTCTGCGCTACGCAAAAAAGTCTGACATATTTTGACAGCTCAGCGATAGCGAATATCTGACAGTTAACTGACGTACATGAGTACGTTCAGGATTTAGAAGATTTAGAAACCCGTGTTTTTTCTCCCCAGGGAAAAATCCCAAACTCCCATCACCCCCAACGAAAAATAAAAAGAAATCTAGACTATTGAAGAAATTGTTAGAACATTTCATACATGATTCTTGGCCCATATATTTTATATGTACTAAGTATGTACACAAAGTCTACTAAAGCTTCAGGCAAGTCGATTTTCAAAGCTCAAGGCCCATTTATTTGCATAAAAATAAGTCTGCTTGTAATCGTTTAGTCATCAGCGTCACTTATCATCTAGTTTAGTTAAATCGAAAATGTTTTTGTTAACTATGACTCGGCCTATGAATATTTTATGTTAGTTAATCGTATCCTGAAGTTGTAAACCTTGCAAAATGAGATGCGGCGCATTAGTAAAAGACCAATGAATGAGATTTCAGTCATTTTAATGCATAAAGTATAAACACATCTATCTTACCAATTGAATCATTAGGTAAATAAGACCGAAAAGCTTTCATTTTATGATTTTACTAAATATTATGAAACAAGATTAAATTCGTCCTCTAGATGTTTATGAAAAGTTGCCATCTAAAACTGCATTGTTGTTTGTTTACAGTTTCTACTGCATTTTGTTCATTGTTTTTCACAATTATTTTCCATTTTAACATAAAGCCACTATAAATATTTTCTTAACTAATTAATAATCATTCTAACAACTTCTTTGATGCTGATAGTCTTTTCAAATTGTGTTAAATTATTGGTAGAATTCGTAGGATTAGGATGTAAACCCCTAGAGGTGATAGTCGCTTGCTCCCGCCCCCGCTTCACCGTCCGGTCGAACGAAGAAACGGCGAGAATGGCATTTGTGCGTGAAATTGTATCAGTTTTTATGTGAACAACTGCATATTTCTCACAACAGCAACTTCACCCTCCGACCTTTAGTCCCTTGGTGTAATTATTCTTTCACAGTGTTGAATTATGTGCCGTTTTAGATAGTTTAGTGTTGAAGAATTTTTGTGTGACTGGTTCGGGGTGGTATCCCGTGGATTTTGTTTCATTGTGCTTTAGCAATAATGGTCAGACTTCCCGCTAACATCGTTGGAATTTAAAACATTCGGTGAGTCATCAACATTTTGAGTTTTAACGTTAAAGATGTAATCATGTAGATCTCAATAACGTGCATGTCGAGCTAAAAATACCAAGAAACTTGCATTGTAGCGATGTTCTATTCGGTATCGTGTTAGTCGGGCTATTTATAATCAAATGTTTGTTTTCCTGACACTTCCGTGTATTCCGAGGAATGCAAACATGAATGTGAAATTCTAAGTTTTCTATTAATAAAAATCGTTTCACTTAGCAACATGCTTTCATTTCACTCTGAACTTCGCCTCACAAAATCCTCTAGTTTGGCTTATGTAGCACAAGTTCCTACATATTCTCAGTCCCTCAATAAGTGGACATGTTAATCTGATAAACAAATAGTTGCAAAAAGTTATGCACTCCTTAAAAATGATCATACCATGCAGCAGCATGCAAACAACCATGTTTATAATAAACAAAAATATTCAATCTACTAAAATGTTCTAAGTTCTTATCACACTCTTATCATTTTATCACTTAACACTCCAGATAACATTTCAATGCAAATTATTTGCAAGGCTACAGAGAAAAAATAACTTTAAAATGTTTGAAATTTTGGCAACAGTATTTACATTACCTATAGGGCCTTGTCATTGTTAAGGCCAAGGAAATGAATTACCAAAAAGTTTGCTAACAGCTGAGAAATTAAGTAAACAGTCATGTTGTAAGTGTAATAAGTTTACCTAAGTTAGCAGCTGAGTGAGTAGGTTACTAATTTACTACTCAGCACTCAGTGCCTTCTAGAAAACTTCTCAAAAAAGTTCATATTGTCTGATTATTTATTAAAAATATTATTATGTGTTCTCAGTTTTTAATCTGCCAATACAGTGGCAAAGGCACAAACTTATACAACCTAATTCAATTTCAAACACAGAATTCTTTGTATGAATTCTGAATTGACTTGCTAATATTCATACATATTTTTTAGCATGCTTAGTTTTTTTTTATTATTTATTATGTACCTGTTGTCAATACTTACGTTGACACAAAGATTAAATAACATTTCCTGTGCAATCACTTGACTGATTTTGATGTATTTTCTGTACCAAAATACATCAAAATCAGTCAAGTGATATTTAAAAAAAAATATATTTTGTAAATTGATATAGGTGTGAGAACATCAAACTCATTTGCATTTATACTACGCATTACTTAAGATCTTCTACCTTCAAATAATGCAATGAGTTTTGGTTGATTTTCAAATTATAATAAAACATTGTTATTTGACATCAATGATTCCCTTTTAGGAATCCCTAATCATTTTTCTTTTTCCCTGGATCATTGATGATGGGACTGACATACGCTGTGTGTTACAAAAGTCCCTATTTAAAGAAAAAAAAAAGGATCATTCATGTCAAATAACTTACTGTAGTTAATAAGTATATAAAAACAATATCAGACATCAAATCATGAATGAAAAGGACAGTAAGTTAGCAACCCAAGTCTTCTATCAAGAACATTGCGAAAAAATCAACAAGTGCACTTCCAAGAAAACACCATTGTTATTAGAATTACAAAAGGAGTAATCAATCTGTGCTCTGCATTCACAAGTCTTAATTAAAGATGTCTTAAAAAGCTACTGAAAATGATTGCGTACCTAATTAACTCTTATCTACACTAGTTAGTATGTACTAGGCAAAATTCTTATGTGCAATTTGTGAGTTGTCTGGCTTCAGTCTCTCAAAGTTTACCTGTATTTAGAACTGTTTGGCTAAAAATAAACATGACTGTCCTATGATTTTTTTATTCTTCTGTCTGAAATAAAAGTTTTATTTCAAGCAGTAATGTGATGTATGTTATGAATTAGAAGATAAGCTTACAATTTATTTGATTTTTGCCTGTGACATATGCATTATTTTTTTTTTTTTTGAATTTTCAATTCATTCCAGTGGTTCCTGAGATTTCAGGGTTCAACCAAACAAACAAACTCTTCAGCTTGATCATATTAGTATAGATGTATTGAGTATTGTTATAAGAAGACGTATTATTGGAGATTTGGTTAATAAAACAGTATCAAAATGTTCTCAGTGTAGGCAAATCTATGACTTGAATAGATTTATTATCATCAACTAAAAAGTACCAATTTTATTATGCCATTGTTCTCTAGTACCTTGTTGCTCTATCCATCAAAGGTTGAAGAATACAGGCAACAGCTAAGCCTCACTCAGAACAGCCTGTTTAATAGGCTAGATTCCATCATCCACAAATTGCAAAACTATTTAGTCCGTCAGTTAGAGTATTGAAAAATAATGGACACATAGTTTTTGTTTTTGTAAATCAATGAATTTTATAATTATATAATAAATATTTAAAATTGACATAGATAAAACACATCAAATTTATACTGATAATAAGATTTTTTCAGGACACAAGCCCATTGATAAAATAACAAAAATGTAGAAAGTATTGTGATATTGGAAGCATATTTATAACCTGCATCTAAATTTAAATGTTACAATATATGGTATGGATTGAAGATCGCCAAGTGGGGAGGAATGACGTAAATGGATAATTCCATTTAGGTAATTCTTCTCCATTTAGTAATAGGGCTACCTAAATGGCATAATATGACGCTTAACAAGTCGACTGTCCACACAATAGTTAAACAATCAGCGAACACCACATGTGATTCATGGGACTGTGAACCAGTTAAAGAGTTAGATCTAGATAAGAACACCTTCTGTTTAATTCTGATCATTGGGTCCAGAAGTTTTTCTTACAACTTCTTGTAGTCACTAAAATTCTCTATATTTGAATTCATAATGTCAGATATAGCAAACGCCTTAAAGTTGTAAAATATCGCGCGAAATTGTAAATTTCTTTTTCTAAATAAGACACGGATAGATGGGATGGGATTTATAATATATCGAGAAAATATAATCTAATCAAATTAATCTAATCTAACTAAATTTAAATGTTGTATTATGCTTCACAATTCAAAAATATTGAGACCCATGACGATTATGAATGACAATAATCATGTTTTGATTCCAGTGCCCCAACCGGCATGGATGAGGGTTTACTCAACGACCTTCTCGAGTGCTCCGTCTGTCTGGAGCGACTCGACACCTCGTCGCGCGTCCTGCCATGCCAGCATACCTTCTGCCTCAAATGCTTGAAGGTGAGTCCTGAAATTAAGACATGTATTGGGTCCCACACATCTGGTAGCTGACCCCGATATAGTTGGAAAAACACACTTTCTTGCTATCTGTGCCCCAAAACCTGTAGCCGAAGTTTAGGAGTACTATTCATAGGAAAGGCATAATACCTATATTACGAGTCCATCCATAGTCAGCCATAGGCTATACGCATCTTACGCCAAGGGAATGTGAAAGAAAGCATTCATAGATGTAGAAAATTAACTGAATAATACTGACACAAAATTGGTATTTCCTAGATAAAAAAATTGGGCATATTTTTTGACATTTCAAATCGATAAAATTTTCAAAGATTAAGTTCATCAAGTTAAAGAGGCTAGAGACGTCACGGTTTAGTAAAAAGTATACTAAAACGTGACGTCACTCGAGTTTCCAACGCACTGTATCGTCTTCATTTTTTGTTTACGTGAAAAAAGAAAAAATACATCACTACATATTATAGAAGTCGGTTAAAAACAAAGTCCTCCGCCGCGTATGTCTGTCAGTCTGTTCGCGATAAACTCAAAAACTTATGCACCGATTTTCATGCTGTTTTTACCAATGGATAGAGTGGTTCTGGAGGACAGTTTTAGTATATAATTTGTCAAGCGGACTAAGCCGCGGGCATCAGTATCAATATCTCAATCAATAAATCTATTTGACGAACAAATTAGATTTTTTCGGGAAAATACCCAATAGGCCACCTTGTAATCGTAGAAAGAGATACGACTTTGCGGCCAGCACTTGTTTTAAACTAATCATTGCTTATTTCCGATTATTTTTTTATTGATTGTAACAGGTATGAAAATAATCGTCCTGTGATGATCCTTGCATGTTCTGTTACGATTTAAGACCATTTTAATCAATTGACTAGAGTCCTGAAATTCCCCTCTAAAAGTAATCTTTTTTGACGTGCCCATATTATGTTATGCGTAATCAGAAAATACCAAGAATCAAAACAAGCAGTAAATCATAAACAGGTAATAAATAATTTAATTAACTATCGTAATTTCTAGTCTCTGGTCTCCAACATCCTTCCTAGGAATACTTAGAATCCATTGTTGTTCATCACTGATAACCTTTGACACCACCCTGTGCCAAGACCTTAAGCTTCGTCTACAGTTCTACATAATTACTACTGATTTCTAAGCACCCACCTGCGATTATCTGCTCCATTTACACCGGATCGCGGAAGACTATTTCTCAAGTACGAATAGAATAATGAAGAAGAAATAACCCAGAACAGCAGTGTTGTCTTTGTCTGCTTACCCACTGAGAGATGTGCGAGGTGCGAGGTAGCTAGGCGTTGCGATGATGTGTAGATGATCTATGAGATTGTGTGGTCGCTTTCACCTAAGCGGTGCGAGGGTAGCGAAGCTGTGAAACGGTGTGTAGCTGAATGATGTTTAGCGGATTCTTTTCTCTCGCATACATTGCTCACTCGCATTTATTGGTTTTTTGTATTTTACTACCCCGTACCATAACAGCTGCGCTAAGTCAGGCTAGGAAAATAAAGTGGTTACGTTGGCGGATTTTGACCTGGCGCACTACCTAGATAGCTACCTTGCACATCTCTGGCAGATAAGCATTCTTAAAGAAGTGTTTTAATATTAAAAATCACGAATCAGAGACCCAAACATGCCTATTATGAGAAGTTGAACACGCTGAAATAAATCGCATCATGAGCTTTTAATGGAAAATGGAAACGTATTTATAAAATAAATATAATAATTGTAATACATAATTTTATTGCTCATGTAATTCCATTTTCCGCAAAGGAAAAAGTATGATAAATCCACAAATTTTGCGGTCTGTGATATATTCGTGCTTCAGGACTTCACTAGTATAGGTAATCTGAAAAAACCGGTCAAGTGCGAGTCGGACTCGCGCACCGAGGGTTCCGTACAAACCAGTAAGTATTATACATATTATAAGCAGAAGTTGCGATTTACGATTTATGACGTATTAAAAGAAAACTGCTTACTAGATCTCGTTCAAACCAATTTACGCTGGTAGTTTACATGGTAATGTACATCGTATATTTTGTTTAGTTTTATCATTCTCTTATTTTAGAATTTAAGGACACACACACACACACACATTTTACCACTTTGAAAGTGTCTCTCGCGCAAACTATTCAGTTTAGATAAAAATTATATTAGAAACTTCAATATCATTTTTGAAGACCTATCCATAGATACCCCACACGTATGGGTTTGATGAAAAAACAAATTTTGAGTTTCAGTTCTAAGTATGGGGATCCTCAGAATTATTATTATTATTTTTCTATTTTTGTGTGAAAATCTTTATGCGGTTCACGGAATACATCTACTTACCAAATTTCAATAGCATAGTTCTTATAGTTTCGGAGAAATGTGGCTGTGACATACGGACGGACGGACAGACAGACAGACGGACAGACATGACGAATCTATAAGGGTTCCGTTTTTGCCATTTGGCTACGGAACCCTAAAAATTGCAAACGTTCTCTGTTGCACGTACACAGTTGCGAAGAAAAAAAAATAAATTCTGGAGAATTATTTAATAAATACTTATTTATTTAAGTGCATGAGTAGCCATAATTTTATTCATTGCGGTTAGAGTAACAAGTAAAATAAACTAAACAATATTTAAGAAGCTGAAACGTGCAATCGTACACCGCTTAAAATGAGACACCTCTTAGATCTCAAAAATATACAAATATACACTCACCATGGAAGGTGTCAAAAGAAAATTGCAAACTACTTCTGCAGCGAGAATTTTATAGTTCCGAAGATTTCTGATTGCGAGATCAGAAAAGGTCTGATCCTAGTTGGAAACAAAGACAACCTTGCTTGATAAGCCTTGGCTGTTTACCTAGTTATGGATAGCCATACCGCCACGATCCCTTTTCTTTGGGCGGAGCAGAAGGGAGTGATCGACTATGGTCAGACTTTTAGTGACTAAAACCCATACGTGTTCCTCCATCTCCTTTGTGTTCCCGGGCCGCGGTAACTTTCGAACTTATTCCGCAATACAGGCAACGGTTCTAGCCGTTAACATCAGTAAGTAAACTTTACGATCTCATGGGGAGACATTGCCTGAGGCAGTATGCGTTCAGAGTTTGCCAAGCACCATGTCCATCCGTCATCTTATACGACCCCCGGGAAGTAACCCGGTAATCTATCTATCCACACTTGTCTTTGTCAGACATACCAGTAACCTGTTTTCCAACAAACATTGCACCATTAAAACAGTCAATATAGTAACAACGTTTTTGTAACAAAGTCATATGTTCGGGCTCTCAAATTGGGGCAGCGTAATATAAACAAGCACTACCGGTGTGCAGGCGGATGGGAATAGTTCTGGCGTATTTTTTCAAAAGGAATATGATCTAAAATGTTTGTGCTAGAGACCTAGAAAAGATCCGTGGTTGAAGCAATAGAGTCCTAAGTTCTTAACACCTGACGACTTTTGCAGTTCGGCAATAATTTCAACTTACACACATTGGATTTTTTTTCGACGAGAGTATTTCTTAGACCTACGGTTCTAGAGATCAGCCAGTCAGCAGATAGGTAGCGTGGCCGACTATGACCCTACATCGTCAGCCGCGCTACCTATCTGCTGACTCTGAGATGGAGATAGGAATACTCTACAGTGTAGAGTATTCCCATCTCCATCTCAGTTGCAATTTGTCAAAACTAGTAGGGTTTTTTGTTTTTTAAAAGTGGCGAACTTTACTTAAAACGACTAAGATTGGCCCTCAGGTCTAGTACCACAGTTCTAAGGTTCAGAAAGATTATTCCTACTGGGATCCGGGATGTAGCCGTGACCTATAAAGCAATTAATGAAACTGGAGACTACTATTGGAAACAAGCTAAGGGCCCTATTGATTATTGAAGACTTGTTTAATAAGAAACATCGTAAGGAAAGTTTTGAGTATGAGTTAAATATATCTATGGTACTAAGGGTAGAGGAAGACCAAAGACAATATTCTTGTTGGGAAAAAATATAGGTATTCTAGAAAGGAGTTGACCTTTGAGATGGCGCCGATGGCGAGGTGAGGGGAATAGATGTACGAAAGAAAAAGACATGCTGCATCGTCCCAACATAAATCGGCTGTAGTCGCTGCCGACTTGCTTGTTTGCTTCTTTATTTGTACTAGCCTCCGCTCCTATTGGTCGTAGTGCGATGTTATAGCCTGTAGCCTTCCTCGATAAATCGGGTATCCAACAGTAAAATTGTTTTAAAATTAAAGTAGTTCCTGAAATTAGCGCGTTCAACCAAACTCTTCAGCTTTATAATATTAGTATAGATAGATTGCATAATTTTAATGCTATGTCTACGTCTAAACGTTGTCTCTAGCCTTAATAAAGCAAATAGACCGTGAGCCGTCAAATCGTCATACTACGGCCGTTCAACACACGTGATCCCCCTCAGCGCATCCTGACTTCCAGCCGTACATCGTAAATAAGCGGTAGTACTGTTGTCGCCCTATCTAAACACACCGCTTTGACTCACGACTCACGCCTGAGTCATGCAGTCATTCATTCTGAATGACGTTCCCGTCTCCGTTTAATTGGTCGGTATATGTCAGAATATTTTTTATGCAGTTACGTTGTTGGGATGTGCGGTTTTTGTGCAGAAATATGTGGTGTATTGCATCAGTTGGTTTTCCCTTTCAGTACTTATAAATTATTTTCCTCGACATTTTGAGGGATATTAGGAATCAATAGGTTTTATAGGTGTTTGTTGGCCAGTGCCTTTTTATTCTCAATCCTATAAAGACTGCGTTACCAAACACCATAACAAAAATCCGAGACCTGTTTCGAGCCCTTACTGCCGACTTATGTATCGGAAGCGTCATTGTGATGAAAATGAGATTTGAAATTATAATATCATAGTTTAAGACTTATTTTCGTTTGTCGCTTAAGATAGTAGGTGGAGTGAAGACTCGATTTGTACCTTTAATGTTAATAATTTAGCTGATGGTAAGCCATTCAATCAAAGTATGGGGATCCTTGATAAAAATACCTCGAGACTTATTATTATATCTGAATCTTAGTAGGTGGTAGATTTTATGATAATAAAAATAATCTTACTGTTAGTCATCTTTGGTTTCTCTTACTGTACCTACGCTGCAAACTATAATATATAGGTACCACAGTGCCGAGACTATGTTTTCGCTCCGGAATGAAACAATGTCTCCTTTGGCTAAACTATCTTATAAAATAACAGATAGAAGATCAATAGCAGATCATGTGTTATCAAAACAAAGTAAAAGTAGTTAGATTGAATTTGCACAATTAAACATGTGGAAGTAAAACCTGACTCCTGAAAAAACTGTATTCATAGTAGCTGAAATACAGTAAGAAGTATCTTAAATACTTTCAAATGAATTTAGTAAAAAAACTGTTATTTTGATATTATAGACACTTAATTTTTTTATTTATAAGTAAATTTAACTATATTAAAATTTAAATAAGCATGTAATATAATGGAAACTCACAAGTTTAGTATAACTATTGATTCAGCAGTAGGTAATGTTCACCAGTATAACAAAGGATTTGACAAAGTTCGGAAGATTTCCTTTAGATATGAGGACGACATGGAAAAATCCAAGGTCGATGAGATTAGCCCCCTTTTTAGGGTTCCGTAGCCAAATGGCAAAAACGGAACCTTTATAGATTCGTCATGTCTGTCTGTCAGTCGGTCTGTCCGTCCGTCCGTATGTCACAGCCACTTTTCTCCGAAACTATAAGAGCTATGCTGTTGAAACTTGGTAAGTACCTAGATGTATTCTGTGAACCGCATTAAGATTTTCACACAAAAACAGAAAAAAAACAATAAATTTTGGGGGTCCCCATACTTAGAACTGAAACTATTAAAAATTTTTTTCGTCGAACCCATACGTGTGGGGTATTTATGGATAGGTCTTCAAAAATGATATTGAGGTTTTGTAGTGTATGTAGATATCAATATTTCGAACTACCTACAAACTGATAACAGTATTGTGACATTGCCTCGGGCACACACGTCGCTCGGTTATAAATACCGGTACGAGTGGTGCGGCCGGCAGTCGTTGTCGAGCTGTCGGCCTGTGCGGTGGTGCGTTGGCGAGTCAACTGACAATATTGTAAATAAGTATTCTCTACAGGTTTCTAATATGATTTTTTTCTAAACTGAACAGTTTGCGAGAGAGATACTTACAAAGTGGTAAAATGTGTCCCCCCTCCCCCCCGTAACTTCTAAAATAAGATACTGATAAATCTAAAAAAAATATATGATGTATATTACCATGTAAACTACCAGCGAAAATTGGTTTGAACATGATCTAGTAACTAGTTTTTTTTTAATACGTCATAAATCGTAAATCGCAACTTTTGCTTATAATATAATACCTACTGGTTTGTACGGTACCCTCGGTGCGCGAGTCTGACTCGCACTTGGCCGGTTTTTTTTTTTTAGGGATCGGAAATCATCCAATGACTTCCCCCGCTCTGGGCGGAGCGGGAGGGAGTGTCAGACTCTTACTGACTAAAACCCATCCATGTTCCTTCAGTGCCCTGTGTGTTCCGGAGCCACGGTATCTCTTTCGAATAGTCCCGCGACTCCGGTAGGCGTCGGCCCTTTCGGGCCCCTCTGTGTGCTGACTCTTTGAGGCGCGCGTGGAACACGAACGCGCCGTCGACACGGCCTGTCGTCAATGAGACGGACGGACGGCGAGCCACCCATAGCTCACCGTCCACAGCCCGCGCCTACGGTGGCCGGAGGTCACCAGGTAGCCTCCGACGTCCGCGGCGTCTACCACGGCGACCGGGACGAGAGGTTCTCTACCTCTCCCACTCCGCCACCTCCTTCGCTAGCATGACTGCTTCGCAGAAGGAGCTGACGGCGTCCCATTCCGTCTCGCTCCGGACCATGGCTTGGACCTGCTAGTCTATTCTGTAAATAACCATTTCGATATCGACTTCATCTGAGTGACTAAGCTTACAAAGTGAACTTTATTTCATACATCATAAGGTCTTACATTTATACGAATTTGATACTCACCTCGGATTCAGCTGTCGAGACACGAAAATGTTGTTACAGAATAGCACTGCAGGTAGCCGGACGCGAGAGGTCGCCGCTTCGAGGACACGGCGGTGCTCCGCCCAAGCGGGGCACACCTGCACAGTGTGCTCCACCGTGTCCTCCGGTCGATCCTCGAAGTGGTGACACCCGGGCGTTTCCTCCCGCCCGATTAGCCCCTTAGCTAATCTTTTCGACCTTGCATTTTGATCGGTGACCAATATTTTCTTGTAGGTTGTTCTGAGGCCTCACTCCAAGAGAACATAATTATTTTGCAATCAATTCGTCTACTATTATGAGGATATCGATTAAGACCTTAATCCGGCTAAACTTTTCCCAGCTAAGTTGCTGTCGATATTCAGTCTAACCAGTAGGGTTCAGCTGTACTTAATACCAGTATTCTACATGGATCGGCTGACTATTTGACCTCCACAACCCAGCAAATAGCTAACACGATACCCCTTGGCAAGACTAGTGTCAGATTTTTTTACTACTACTGCTGTACAACACTTTTTGATCAAAATTATTATAGTCCTAACTAAGGGATGATTTGTATTAGACCGGGCCGTGTCCCGTCCGGGACCCGGTTGTTGAACGTCCACGTCGCGTTGTAACACTTTTAGTTTAACACTCATGGACGGGTTCCGCTCCGGCCCGCCCCGGCCCGGACACGGCCGGGTCTTATATATACAGGGTGTCCCAGAAATCAACGTCAAGCCGAAATCGAGCATTAGGCCAAGTCGTAACAGTTATCAGAAAAATATGAAATGGTCATGTACTTTTCAAATTATATGTATTCAAAAATAAATCTTAAAAACTGACACCCTGTGATGATCTTTCAAGTCCTGTGACTGCAAATATTAACTTTTCGTCATTTTTTTTTCTACCGTATAACTATGAATAACCCTTCTGTCAAACACAGTTAAAAGTTAGAATATAACTGCCTCAGTTTCAAATAAAAAGTTAGATTTTTGCCCAACATTGAATGCAAAATAATTACATTACTCAACTTTAACCGACTGTACTGTAAAAAAAATGTACTACACTATTTTGGCAAGTAACATTAAAAGATGGCGCGTTTAGTCTGGATTCCAAAATGGTATGACACTTACTAATTGCTACTTCTTAATAAAAAAATAAATAAAAAAAAACGGTATATCGAGATGGCATGATAATACACTACACAAACACGGGATCACGATTAAAACAATTCAGGAGTCGTAAGGAACCGAGCAGATAAAACCAAATCACAATGCTAATCAAGTCCAATAAACAAAGCCACAGTTGTAAGTACGAAGTCAAGGAACCGAGCAGATAAATCCAAATCACAATGCAAATCAAGTCCAATAAACAAAGCCACAGTTGTAAGTACGAAGTCAATACGAATACAGAAAGATGCGCAGTAAACGAAAGAGCGTAACGTACTGCAGTATTGCACAATGTGTCTACGCATCCCTGTTTTGCCAGATTAGCGTCTCTATCTGTTTCACTTACACATACGAAATAATATTGTATCAATACGTCTCGCTCTTAGATAGAAGTAGCGTCACTATCTATCTCGCTCACACTTGATAAAGTAGCGTCACCATCTGTCTCGCTCACACTTGATAAAGTAGCGTCACCATCTGTCTCGCTCACACTAGTCAAAATAACGTCCCTCTTCTGGTCGCTAATCACGCTGCAATCTATCAACTCAACTGAGAGAGACAGTGCTCTAAAAAGAAACGGGATGGATAAATTCCTCTCTTTTCTTTGTAGAGCGGTAGAAAGCATTCATCTCGGTCGACATTGTATGAAATCCGACTTTATTCAAAAGTTTTTTTTTATTTTTTTTATTAAGAAGTAGCAATTAGTAAGTGTCATACCATTTTGGAATCCAGACTAAACGCGCCATCTTTTAATGTTACTTGTCAAAATAGTGTAGTACATTTTTTTTACAGTACAGTCGGTTAAAGTTGGGTGATGTAATTATTTTGAATTCAATGTTGGGTAAAAATCTAAGATTTTCTTTGAAACTGAGGCAGTCATGTTTTAACTTTTAACTGTAATTGATAGAAAGGTAAGGAAAAAAAAACTGAAGAAAAGTTAATATTCGCAGTCACAGGACTTGAAAGATCATCACATGGTGTCAGTTTTTAAGATTTATTTTTGAATCCTTATAATTTGAAAAGTACATGACCAAGATTTTTTTTCATATTTTTCTGATAACTGTTAAGACTTGGCCTAATGCTCGATTTCGGCTTGACGTTGATTTCTGGGACACCCTGTATATAAATTATCCGTAAATCTCGCCGATAGGTACTTGTTTACATTTCGATACCGAGACGCAAAAACCAGTGTTTGAAAGCCATTAAAATGTTATCATTATCGACATAATTTCTCACAACAAACCTATTATTATTTAGATTAGCGTTTTAATAAAAACAAAAGGTAAATACATTTTATAACGATACGAAGGCTATCGATGGATTTATCTAATCTATCAATTATCGGCAACTTTTGTAAGTCAAGGTGGAACTAATTGACGAATGTGTGTATTTGTGTATGATAAGTTAGAGATAAGTTCGATTGCTTCCGCTTCGGACTAACTTCGTCCAAAGTCATTATAATCAGTAGGTAGTATTAATGAAGAAGGATAAGGCAGAGGTGCACTAGGCTAGTTTCCACTATCAATAAATTGCAAATCTATTTAGTCCGTCAGTTAAGAGTATTGAAAAATAATGGATAAACTAGTACGTATTTTTTGCTTTTATAAATCAACTAGCTGACCCACGCAACTTCGTCTGCGTCACATTTTCCATTAATGCTCGGCTCCTTTTAGTCTTAGGGCCTCTTTCACCATCTCCAAGTAAAGCGTTGATTAGTTACTTCCCAATTAAAGTTAATCGGCAAGTAAAACTTACGAGTATCTTCTGTCAATTTCACAAGCGAAAATAAAGCTTCGAGTAACAACTTACCGGTTAAGTGAATGACTTAACAAATCATACGTTGCATTCGTTCAATATTACGTCAACGTTACTCGTCAAATGTCATTGTTAGGTTAGCTGTCATTTGTCATTTCATTTTGTGTATTGTTTGTTGTGTTTTTGGTTAGGAAATTATTGCGTGTGGTTTTTTTTTTATAAATTATCATGGTTAAAGTTAAAAGAGATAGAAGTGCAAACTTTTCACTTGTACAGAAATACCAAACTGTGTTAGTGTCGGCGATAAGACCCCGTCCGCGTCCATAGGCGCAAGTAATAGTGGACGCGACCGTATCAAACAAGGAAATTGTAAGGAAAACTAATTAAAATTATAATTGAATCAGATTAGATTAGGTTTAGCATTCTCTAATTAGTATTGTAAGGATATTTTCGCATCAAAGGTTTAGTTAGATTCTAGTTTAAATGCGAATTTAGATGTAAGGTTTTTGTATTGTGAATAATTACGTAGATTGAAAATGTGATTTTTTGTTTTAAGTGATAGGGTTTTGAAATTAGTTTTAAAATAAAGGTTTTGACCCAAAACCACTTTTACAAAAAGAATTGAGTTGATAGGACTTATGGTTTTCGAGATATTTCCAAAAATGTATAGTGAAAATTTGTTAACCGTCAAGTAAACACGCTAATTGGCAGACGATGTGGAAAGTAAGTTACTGGTCAGTTTAATCATTGATTAGTGCTACTCGAACGTCGTGAAATTGACACGTGCAGTTACGTATGACTTTAACTGGCGATTAGTCTACTCGATACTTTACTCAAGGGTGGTGAAAGAGGCCCTTAGCGTGATGATATAGCCTATAATATCCTTCCTCGATACATGGGCTATCTAATCCTGAAAGAATTTTTCAAATCGGACCCGTAGTTCCTGAGATTACCCCCTACATACAAACTTACAAACAAATGTTACCTCTTTTTAATATTAGTACCTATAGACTAGCTTCTGCCAGCGGCTTCGCCCGCGTGATCCCTAGGGAACATATTCCCGGGATGAAAAGTAGCTTATATGCTATTCCAGACCATAATCTATCTTTGATCTAAATTTCATTAAGATCCGTTAAGCCGTTCTGGCGTGATTAAGTAGCAAACAACCAAACTTTCACAATTATAATATTACTCGTTTGGTGTATAGCGAAATTATAACCATCTTCCCCTCGACAGTATACCTATTAAAGGATATTTTGCAAACTGTCGTAAGCCGTTTTACGAAGCTACTCGCTTCGCTAGCCTCTAGGCGCCAAGCAAGCCGCCTGCCTGTGCGTTCGCGAGTCGCGACCTTATCTATACTAATATTATAAAGAGGTAACATTTGTTTGTAAGTTTGTATGTAGGGGGTAATCTCAGGAACTACTGGTCCGATTTGAAAAATTGTTTCACTGATAGAAAGCTACATTATTCGTGAGTGCTATAGGCTATAAATTATAAAGATATCATGCATATTAGTCGAACTATCTCAATTTTAGTCTATCCAGGCGGAAAAAAATAGCTCTTACAACAGAGTTATTTGCGTGCGCTGCCTTAACAGTTGTATATAATTGAAAACAATGTATGGGAACCTGGTCCGCCTAGAATAGTTCTACAAAAAAGTCCGCGGCACCATATTTCTATCTTTTATATTTTAGCAGATATAGTAGCTTTTATGTGTTAAAAAAAGTATTTTTCGACGTACTTATCTTTGGACGATTTTTTAAACAACAAAATATTAAACCTTATCGAAAAAAATGTTATTATGATCACAAGAACATCATAGAGATACGATTTTCCCAAAACAGTATGTCAATTGGTTGAATAGTTTCGAAGATAATATAAAATTACTAAATCGCAAAACGCCGCCCGCGCCGTCCATTCACGAACCGCATTAGAACATGCTTTGTACGGACGTTTTATCCATTTTTCTGAATCGTGGTGTTAAGATTTTCCGCGGATTAATGACCCTCTCCAGTTATTATTTAACTTTTGTCGTTTGGTAGGTGAGTTGTACATAGTTGGTTGAATGTTATTGGTCTTTAAAATTGTTTTGGTTGCTCGGTTTCTCAAAACACAATACAATATTACTTCGTTCTCATCCTTCGAGTTCGAAGCTGTGATATTTCTGCTTTTGGGATATCGGACAGTTTCAGCGATTGTTTATCATGCCTAAAAGGATATCACAACTTTCCCGTCAGACATCCCAGACATGAGACAAGAGCAGCTCGAGTACGCCGTACGGAAGAGCCTCTCGAGGAATAGAGAAAATACTTCGCAAGCACGCGCTGGGAAATCTAGCTCCGAGCGTTCACAGCGGCTTGCTAACCAAAGCTGGAGAACATCGCAGGTCCGTGCTCGGGAATCTAGCGCTGAACGTGCACAGCGTCTTAGTGATTTAAAGCAGCATGTCTCTGCAACAAGGGACAGGGAGTCTAACGCCGAGCGCTCGCAGCGGCTCGCTGGCCTAGCTACATACATATTATTATTATGTAATAAAAACAAAACCCTCCTTTTGGCCGTCAGGAAATAAATCATAGCAGTCAGTACTAACCGAACCACACTCATAATTTCATCAAAAGTTAAAATGTTTACCGCCCAACGAAGTGGGCACGGGTCAGCTAGTACAAAAATAATCCTTAAAGCATGATTATTCACGCGCGATGGCTTATTATTAGCGTATTTCATGTATAACTTTGGTGTTTCTATACCGATTTCTATGATTCTTTTTTATGTAATAGTTAATAATGTGAACTTTTATAATTAGGGATGACTGAGAGTCTTATAAACGTAAGAGTAGACAAACATAATCAGAAAGCTTCGAACTGCTAAACTATCGGGAGTTACACGTGTTATTGTGCGTCAATCATAAAAGATAGACATATTATGCTGTCGTGGGATTTTTTTTATATAATTTTAAGGAGAACATTTCCGTCATACATGATTTCTGTGTAGCTTTAACCATTAAGGTTGCACACGCGACGGAAGCTTAAAAAATGGAGTAACTTCACCCGTTTTCCCAACATTTCCCTTCACTGCTCTGCTCCTATTGATTGTAGCGTGATGAAAAGTATACTATAACCAGCTCAGGAGTATGAAAAATAATTGTACCAAGTTTCGTTAAAATCCGTCGAGTAGTTTTTGTTTCTATAACGGTTATACAGACAGACAGACAAACAGACAGACAAAAAATTTACTGATTGCATTTTTGGCATCAGTATCGATCCCTAATAACCCCCTGATAGTTATTTTGGAAAAATATTTCATGTACAGAATTGACCTCTCTACAGATTTATTATAAGTATAGATGAATATTGACAAAGATAAAATGCATCAAAACTCGGGTGTGCATCAAAAGAGGGGTTTCGTTACGTCAGAACGCACTAAAAATTATACCACGGCGTGACGCATTAGGAATTTTAAAAGCGTCGTATCTTCGTCAATTTTGGTTTACATAACAAAAGAAGAAAAACGGGTCAAATATTTTTTGATAATCTAACTGACAGACTAATAAGATTTTTTCGGTGAACAAGCCTATAAACTGTGGGCCCGTAAAATACTGGATTGGAACCCAAGAAACAGCGAGACGAGGCCGCCGCAGACCGCAAAAGAGATGGCGGGACGACCGGGATGTCTTCCTTACGAATTGGAAGGAAGAGGCACAACACCGAGAGAATTGGAAGGAATGGAGGGAGGCCTTTGCCCAGCAGTGGGACAGTACGGGCTAGTAATAATAAATAATAATAATAAGCCTATTAACCCATTTTCGATTATTGCTTCCATACTATATCGAAACAGGATAGCTAAAAAAGTGTATTCACTAGTTTCGCGAATCTCTTGCACTCCGCGCTCCGCCAACTGCTCCACAGAATGGATATACCCACCAAAAGAAAAATGGACTGTGTAAGGTAAGGAACGTCATGAAAGAAATGAGAGTGAGCGATATCAAGACGGTTGAAAGAAAAAAACGTGTTGAGCCGACAGCGACACACACCTTAGGTAGGTACATGGTACAAGGGTAGGAAACTACATTTTACCAGGATTTCGTCAGCAATATAATGAGATTAACTTAATATTACATTCTGCGATACACCCACGTTACCCGTCATTCATACTGTATTCAGATAGTACGTCACTCGCTACTCAATATCTTCCTGCCCGTTCGAAACACGTTTCTTACATTCTGTCCTATCAGCTGCAGCCGTCACTCTATCACGAACTCCCTTTTCTTTCATTATTACTTCTCAAGTCGCTACTATTCAAATGATATGCCTCTAGCCTTATTAACATACAGCTTTCTACACCCACAATTACCGATTAATAAATTCCCTAACTGCAGTAGCAAGTCCCATGTGCCAGAGAATATGACCTCTTTGGCACAGAGCACATGTAATATTCTTTAATAGCTACAAAAAAGTTTAAGATGGCTATATCTTTGCTCTTTTCGGCCAGTCTGGTTCCAGCAAGACAAATGGGTTTGATACACCATACAGTTCATTAGCGATTACGTTTTTCCAGTTCTTGCTTATAAAAAAGTTTGTTAGTTACCAATAATAGTTTATACCTTTTTATCAAAGCAACGGGCAAGGTTATGCAAGGAAAATCCAGTCAAGTGTTTTCAAAGTATTGTCATGGTCGAGAAATTTATAAAGATCCTATAATTATTGGACATCTTTTTTCACTAAACTAGTAAAACCTCTTTAAAAGACAAAGTAATCAATACAACGCTTCCTTTTTCCTTTTAAGGTATTTTAATTTCCTTCATTACCACTAGCCAAAATCTAATCATTAAAATATCCCTTCACTACGAAGAACTTCAAACAGCAATAAAGACATGGCCGCTTCCCAACTGACAGTTCATCTCATCGCCTCTCCATCACCCTCAAACTGAGGCATCCACAAATAAATACGGTGCTTTCGGTTTGACAGTAAATATAAATAAACAATTACGACCCTAGGCGTTAATACACGCCAGAAACAGGGCCGCGGTCTATTTATACGCTGGCCCCGACTGAAATGTACGTGGATGGACAGGACAACCCGGTGGCACAGCCGTAAGTGGGACAATTACTGATCGATACCATTTCTAGACTAGTGACCGACGGACCTATTTTAACGATGTGCCGCTTTTATTCTTAGGCTTTCCGTCAGAGAAGTGCAAGGATGCTTAGAGAGGGACGTTTTTAGGGTTCCGTAGCCAAATGGCAAAAACGGAACCCTTATAGATTCGTCATGTCTGTTTGTCTGGCTATCCGTCCGTATCACAGCGACTTTTCTCCGAAACTATAAGAACTATGCTGTTGAAACTTGGTAAGTAGATGTATTCTGTGAACCGCAATAAATTTTCACACAAAAATAGAAAAATAAAACATAAATTTTGGGGGTCCCCATACTTAGATCTGAAATTCAAAAGCATTTTTTTCATCAAACCCATACGTGTGGGCTATCTATGGATAGGTCTTCAAAAATGATATTGAAGTTTCGAATATCATTTTTTTCTAAACTGAACAGTTTGCGCGAGAGACACTTCCAAAGTGGTAAAATTTGTGTCCCCCCCCTGTAACTTCTAAAATAAGAGAATGATAAAACTAAAAAAATATATGATGTATTTACCATGTAAACTACCAGCGAAAATTGGTTTGAACGAGATCTAGTAAGTAGTTTTTTTTAACACGTCATAAATCGTAAATCGCAACTTATGCTTATAATACAGGGTGGCGCAATAGAACGTGCATTTTTTAAATAATTATTACAAAATAAATACAAAAGGTATAGTTAAAATAAAACTAAGGAATTATTAAGTGATAACTGAAGTTTATTTTTTAAAAATAACATCATCTAAATGATGACCCTCTCTACGTTGGCACTCCTCTAACCGCAAACGGAAATTACCGAAAACTTTCTTAAGTAGTGCTGGTGTGATTGCTGCCATTTCACCACGAATATTCTCCTTGAGCTGACTGATGTTTCTCGGATTATTGGTGTAGACTTTGTGTTTGAGGTATCCCCACAAAAAAAAGTCAGGAGGCGTCAAGTCTGGACTGCGCGGAGGCCATGGGATATCACCTCTTTTCGAAATCAGTTTGCCAGGGAACATCTGCTTCACAACCGCCATGGAGTCATTTGATGTGTGACTGGTAGCTCCGTCTTGTTGGAACCAAGTCCTAGAGTTCTTTATTCTTGAATTTTCAAGTTCTGGGGCCAAAAAACCTTCCAACATCGCAACATAGCGTTCGGTATTAACAGTGATGTTTTGCCCCCGTGCGTTTTCAAAAAAATAAGGACCAATTATTCCTTTGGCAGAGATTGCGGCCCAAACTGTCACTTTAGGGCTATGTAACGGTTTTTGATGTTTGAGTCTGGGATTCTCACTATTCCACTATCGACAATTTTGGCGGTTTACGAACCCATTCATATGAAAATGTGCCTCATCAGAGAAAAGGATGTTTTCAAAATTTGAAAACCGATTGAGCATTTCATTAGCAAATGTGAGCCGTGCTATGAAGTCAGAGTCTTTCAATTCTTGAGTTAATTGCAGCTTGTATGGATGCAATTTAAGATCCAAGTTAAAAATTCGTTGCAAACTTCGTCGCGATATGTTTAGGACAGACGATCTCTTGCGAGTAGACATTTGTGGATCTTCTCGTACCGACTGCTTAACACTCTCAATATTGTCTTCGGTCCTAGATGTGCGTGGACGACCTTTTGCGTGTGGTTTAAACGTCGATCCAGTCTCTTCAAACCGCTTTATCCAGATTTTAATTAAATTAGCACTCGGAGCCTCCCTAATTTGCCGTACACCATACTCAGAACAAAATAGTCGCCTGACAACTACGTACGAACGAGAGTTTTCGTAAAATGCGCGCACGCAAAATGCGCGACGCTTCCCGTCGAAGTGACTCATAGTGACTAAAACTTCATGAACCGCGCTACCCAACGATATCGGTCTCCCCTCGCCCACGCCCCTTCTACCCCGCAAAAAAAAATGATGCAATATGCACGTTCTATTGCGCCACCCTGTATAATACCTAAGGTTTGTTGGGAACCCTCGGTGCGCGAGTCCGACTCGCACTTGGCCGGTTTTTTGTTAAGAAGCAATAGAATCGTTTGCGCTGAGCAAGGCTAGCTAAATGTAGTGATTACTTTGGTTCTTACCAAACATCCCTCGCTGTTGTGTTGTGTCTGTGTCGAATAAATATTTTCAATTCTTTTTTTTATTCACATTCTGGTGGAAACGCAGCCTTAGACTTGTATGAAAACGGTGATGTAGAATCTTGTCATTGGTGTTTTTTTTTATGATATATGGCACGACACTTGACAAAATATAATTTAGTGTAGTAAAACTTGTCAGATTAGATGCAGAAGATCGTCTCCGACGGTACTCATCCGATTTATATACGTGTGGCGTATCTATGGATAGGTCTTCAAAAATGATATAGAGGTTTCTAATATAATTTTTTTTTAATCTGAACAGTTTGCGCGAGAGACACTTACAAAGTGGTAAAATTTGTGTCCCCCCCCTGTAACTTTAAAAATAACTGATAAGAGAATGATAAAACTAAAAAAACATATGATGTATTTACCATGTAAACTACCAGCGCGAAAATTGGTTTGAACGAGATCTAGTAAGTAGTTTTTTAATACGTCATAAATCGTAAATCGCAACTTCTGCTTATAATATAATACCTACTGGTTTGTACGGAACCCTCGGTGCGCGAGTCTGACTCGCACTTGGCCGGTTTTTTTTAAACAGTCATAAACAATTTTACAACCCGAAAAAATGCATGGACCATGTAGGGCTAGGAGCGGAGCCGCGGAAAAAGCCTAGACAAACAGCTCAGATAAAAAAAAAGACATATTGTTTTGGCTAGACGAGATAATACCGGACAGGCGGATACAATACACCGACACAGACTGGAGGACGATTGAAAAAAAATGGGCTAACTGATAACATGTTCATTCAATATTATGCAGTCAACGTAAAAATAGATTCGTCACCATAAGCTTCACTACGCACGTTTCGTTAAAAAATATGTAAAGTGAAGCTATAAACGTCTCGACTCTACACGAGTTTACGTTAATCGTACACTATCAATGACATCACAACCAGTGAGATTACAGAATCAACCAGTGAAAGTAACTACAGACACGCAACGCAACAGGCGATCGATAAACTTTATAAAAGCGACCAAGTCGCGACTGTTAAAATATGCAGAGGATTTCTGTAAATAGGTTTAACTACGCGGACACGGAATCTGAGGAATGGCTTTGAATAGAACGGCACTTTTAACTGTCAATTTTAGTCGAGCGATAAATTAGCTTGCTTAGTGGGTTGACATCGAACTATGTAAGACTATTGAACAAAAGGAGTAGATGAGTTAGTTTGCTTTGGAATGCATCCTATCATACAAGAGTTACGAATCGCTTCACAAGCAATAAATTAATTTTGAATTTCGTTTGGAACTTTGTAATGCAAATTTCCGCAGCTTCGCTCCACAAAAACCACATCTAGGCGCAGTGCGCCGGGCCAAGTTTCGGCAGTGCAGTGCAGTGCACGCAGTGTGTATATTTACACGAGCAGTTTTACCCCGCTCACAACTTTGCTTGTAATAATCGCAACTTGATGAAACTTACAACGCTACACCCAGAGCGGGAGGAGTCATTGGATGATTTCCCATACCTAAAAAAAAAGGCTAGTTAGGCTACTACAATTAAAGGAAAAAATAAAAAACGGAAAAGGTAATTTTTTTAATTTAAAATGTTGAAATCAGGGTCGGTCCTCATGAGCTAACAATAACAAAAAAGAAAGTGCTCGGAATTATCATTTACTTGGGTTCCACTGGTTACTCTTCGGGTATGGAATCCTGAAAAGACAACCCCGGAAATACAGTAGTAGCAGAGACAGAGACTACTGTCAACTTTTGAAGTAGCCTTCATACGGTCATCACGACAAACATTCCTGGGAGATTTGCCATAGCTAGTCAAGACATTCATCAGTCATTTGGCAAGTTTAGAGAACACAACGTTGACCGTTGCGTTTATTAGTGCATCACCTTGATTTGCAACTAGCAATAACATTCTTATATTTTAGTATACGACGGTCAAGGGAATCAAAGTTGGTTTGGGCAATTAGAATCCTACCAACTATTATTGGTAACCCCAACATTACAGGAGCCGTATTAATTATGTGTGCGTTTACACCAGAGATGTGCGAGAATACGTAGCGAGGGATGTGTTTGTTTAGAACCAATAGAATCGATTCATTTAGCTAGCCTTGCTCAGCGCAAGCGAATCTATTGGTTCTTAAAAAAACCAACGGGTTGCTTTAGACGATCAGATATGCATGACAATAAAATCTGAATCAACCACACCAACCATCCTAATTATAAAAAACTTTTTACAAAAAAATACAACCGACTTCCAAAAAAAAAACACTACAAAGTAAAAAATAACTTTAATTTCGGAAGTCGGTGTCAAAATACGAAGAAAGTAACAAAAACCACCGACTTCCGAAATTAAAGTTATTATAATGTATTTTTTGTAAAAAGTTTTTTATTTTTCACTTTTTAGTGGTGCCCCACACCTAACAACACCACTGCAAAATCGCAGACAAGCAAAATACGCAATTTCGATTATCAAAGAATCATCTAAATAGTCAAATTCCAGGTATTTCGATTTAAAATCCAAAGTTCGTAACCGATTTTGATATGATTTAAATATATCCTTTCAGATAAAACAAGAATTTTTCAAATCGGTTCATAATTGTCGGAGTTATGAGGTAATAAACATAAAAAAAAACATACAACTGATATTATCATACTGAATTGATAACCTCCTCCTTTTTGGGAAGTCGGTTAAAAATACATCCGTTACTGAGTGAGTGACTGACAGACAACGCACATCCGAAACTACTGATCGTAGAAAGCCGAAATTTGGCATGTAAGTTGCTTGGGGAGTGTAGGGGAGCACTGAGGGTTTTCCGAAATCCTTACGGGAACTGGAAAAACGGGATATGCGCGTACGAAGTCGCGGGCAAAGTACAATATAAACATGTAGTAAACTAGAAGAAGACGTATAAAATCCACTGCCAGGCGCCACACTCAATTATAGCAGTGAGCAGGGTCGTTTTATTTAATCTTGTGAAACAGACTCTTTTAATAAGCCTCAACTGTTATTGGATGCTTTTTGATTAAATCATTCAGTCTTGATCGCTTTCCTTGAATTTTGTGACTAATAGTCCCAAGTAACACAGGAAGCATTTTAAGAAATGAATAGTAAACTTATGTAGAACTTAACGTCCGTATAAACTCTTATGTAAGTTCACGTAGCATCTTGACGCTTTATATTAGCATTTCAAAACCATTATGATGCTTTACACTGTAAAACGGTTGGATAATGGCATACCAAAATGCTTTTGTAAAGCCTTTAGTTTTAGTGCAGCAAACCACAACGCAGCTGTACAGCTTTTAGCTGTGTTTACTGCCTTAGGGTCTACAATAGCATTTTTAAGTAGTAAGATAATGCCTAATGCTGCTTAATAGCATAAATTCGTACCTTTATAATGCACCGTAAATCCGGTATACAGCTTTGAGCTGTTTCTAGTGCCTTTTGTTGTGTAATAGCACTTTTAAGTGGTTAGTAACAGCCTAGTACTACTGAACGGCATAAACGTGAATCAATATAATGCTTGCATGTTTAAAGATAAACTGAGTTCTGTTGTACAGCTAACAGCTCTTTAATCAAATCACGTGAGTTATTGTAATGCGTAAAGCTGTATATACATTCATTTTGCTGTATTCGTAAAACCATTTGTCGGCCATATTAGAGAAAAGCACATATTATATGATCAACACAACAACAGCAATTTTTATGGTGGACGTACCTATAGATATTATTTATTATTAATTTAACTGTGTGTGTTGCATAATCGTGTGTGTATAACTTTTCTAATACGTTAATAACAAAATTAAGTTGTGATTTCATTGTACGTGTAATTTAATATATGTAAAAATAAGTGCAGCATTTATTTACACAAAATGTTGAAAAAGTCGTTTAAAATAAGAGTAAGAACCGGAGGAATCAGACGAAAAATATCAAAAGAACATGCAAGAATTATGATGTCTCCAGATCCGATCAATGCGCAACAAAACGATTCGTGCGAAGTGAATTGTAGCGATATTAAAGAAGGTTCCGTAGTAGGTCACCAAAATCAACTAGGACCAATCAACTTTGGGAATACACACAATACGGAATCATTGTGTTTAGAAAAAAAAAAAGATTGCGAATAATTATTCGCAATCTTTTTTTTTTATTAGAATTATGAAGAGGCTACTAGTTGGATGGCGTGATGGTTATTTCGGAAAATTTGTAACAAAATGGCGTGCTAAAGATATTGAAGTAGTAACAAATTTCTTGAACAAGTGCAAGTTACCATCTGAAATTCATCGAGCAGTGCGAGGTCTGGAGTATCTGGCATTTTGGAAAGGATCTGAATATAGAACTTTTTTGTTCTATCTTAGTATTATTATACTGCCAGATGTGCTCACAAACGCCGTATTTTCACTTTCTGAAGTTGTACTGTGGTATTACAATTTGTTCAACTGAATGTCATCTGCGTTTGCTGCCATTAGCTAAAGAACTGCTAAAAGATTTTGTCAAGCACTACAAAGACTTTTATGGAGCGGACTATGTTACCAGTAACGTGCACAATTTAATCCACGTAACTGCAGAGGTAGAACGATTTGGGTCTTTACACTCTTTCAGTGCTTACCCTTTTGAGAATGAGCTATATTGTATCAAGCGATTACTGAGAGATGGAAAGAATCCGCTAGCACAAATAGCAAACAGAATAGTTGAAGCCACGACAGAGTTTAGTGTTAAAAAAATCCTGAGTTAAGTGAAAAACCCGATTATCCGTTTCTAACGGCAAGTAGGAATAATTGTAGAGTACTTCATTTACAACAATTTAAAGTTTCCTCAAAAATAAAAGACAGATATGTATTGACAACTGTTAACGACATAGTTGAAATCAATAATATAGTTGAAGAACCAAATGGAATTCGTATTATTGGCTTATAAATATGTGGTAACAAAGATGATGTGTTTACGTATCCCATAAAATCTTCACATTTACAAAGTAAAAAATGATGATGGTAGCAATTGTAAAATTGTCCTTGATCCTAGAGACCTACAATGTAAATTAGTGTGTTTGCTTCATAATGAATACTTATATTTCATACCACTATTGCATACGTACCAATAAAAAACGTCATTTTAAGTGTTAAAGTTTTATATTTAAGGGTAATTAACAATTTCTTTTACATGTTATATTTTTTTTATGGAAATTAACCTTACAGAATCATAAAAAATAAATTGGTATTGACAATATTATCCTCATGTATCGCTTTTAAGTTTTTGTTAAAGAAACTGTATGACATAACCGTTATTGCAAAATTATAAGATTTAAATCTCTAAAAAAAATTGAGATCAGAAAAAAATACAAATTCAATTTTACTCTAGCTTCTTTTGATTAGGATTTTAATTATTAGAATGGGTAATCGAATCCAAACATGCTAGTGTTTTAACCATTGTGTAAATTTTAATTTGAATAAATAATGACACTTGCAAGTTTGAATTGTTTTATGAAAATTAACTCAATTTACTTGTTTTCTTATCATTGCCTTGTTAGCAATAGATTCATTAATACAAATTAAAATCAGATTTACTTAGCGAAGACAGACATAACAAAAGAGTTGTGTCAGATATTTTTGCGTACTGGCAATAAAATATGGCAGAACAACTGCCATATTTTATTGCCAGTAACCAACGAATAAGTAACAAGTAACTGTACCAAAGACCTTGTAAGTACGAAGATAAATGGACCTATTAATAAAGTAAAAATAAATTTATAGAATTGTCTACAGATTAACATAAACCACCTTCGATATCATCATCACTCATATTATTTAAATAAATATTTTCTATCTCCTTTTTTTGTTCTTGAATTTGCATGCTTTCCCCTTCAGTTTCTTTTTTATCGTCATTTGGTTGTAGTTTATTTCCACTCTTATGCTGTTTATCTAAATTATCCTTATTCTTACGACATCTCTTAGAAGACATCCTAAGGTTTTTCATGGATTTCCGTTGCTTCGAATTTATCGTAATAATCTTGAAAAATGTTTCATTGTCTTGTACATACGTCGGATCCCAAGTTTGAATCATGCCATGAAAGAATTTTAAAACGTTCTTGTAATCTTTATGGGCGATTTTCGACATATCTCCTCTACTTCCACCTGCATGGGCAGGTGGAAGTAGAGGAGATTTCCTTTGCAATTGTTCATGGGAACAATTGCAAAGGAAATCTCTAGTGAATAAAATATCTAGTAATTTATAAGCACAAGTTTTTCCTTCACCCTTCGCAGCTGAGCATAAGAACGACAAATGTATTTTTAGTTTATTCTTTTCTGCTCTATCTGCCAGTAATTGGTCCAGTGATATAAGATCTCTTTGATTTTCAATGGGTTTTAGTGTAAAACTTTCGGTATCTACAGGGTTTGCATCTTTCAACATAGTAACGCTTGGACCCTCTTTTATTTCTGCAAGTTGTACAGATATTTCCTCTAACTGCACAGATTGCGTTGCCAATTTTTGGACAATTTTCTGCTGGTTTTCGAGAGTGATCGCTTGAATTTGGAGCATATTGCCTTTTTTTTCGAATAATGTTTTTTGGTTTTCTAAAATTTGGTCGAAGTTCAAAGTTTCTGTGCTAATAATCTGAACTATGTTTTCATGATTAGTGGTGCTTTCAGTTGCTGAAACGTGACTATAATCTGTACACAGGTTTCCTTGATTTTCTTGATTGAACCTCTGAAAACAATATAATGATTGTATTAAAAGTACACAAATTTGATTATCCTAGTTACCCCCTCGATTTTAACGACTTTTGTCGCTTAGTGGGGGCCCTCCTCAAACCAAATCAGCTTAGCATTCAGCTGTTAAGATAAATTAAATTTAATACAGACAGCAAAAACAAGTTTGTTTTAATACGTTAATTAATACACGTAAATAATTTAACTTTTTGCAGTAAAGGTAAGTAGTTAATACTGAAAAGGATGAAACAAGAATGTACCTTTCAAATTGAATATGGCGCCATCTAGCGGACATAAAGTCATGACATAACCTAAAAAAAATTTTTAGAGCGTGATGTTTCAGTAGTCGGGTTTTAGTTCTGAACTTACTTTTAGTTTAAATTATTTTGGGATTATAATTTCGTGATAGAGTACGGTATTTGCAGCGCCGGTTTTTTTTTTTTGTTTAAGATTCTAATATACAACAAACTTTTACATAAATGAAGTGGACAAAACGAGACAAAAATTTTTTTTTTAGGTCATAACTTTATGTCCGTTAGAGGGCGCCATATTCAATTTAATGTGACGTCACATTGCCTATAACCAGCGGACGATCAAGACGCTTCCAACGATAGGTACCTCATTTGTCAAATTATGACAAGTCAGTGTTAAGGTAACCCCGGTTGCTTTTCCAATATTAAATAAGGTAGACGTCTGAGTACTCGTCACTGTCCTAGTATATGTCATCTTTAAACTTACGCCATTAGCAATATTAGAGGTGATAACTATTAGGCATAAAGCGGGCTACTGAAACACCTGCCGCAGGGGCAATCTAAGCATGCACGCATTCACCTGGCCTTGTTAACTGAGTGATATTCAAGTAGGTACTCGAATGAAAATATCTACTTTTTTTTGTTGTTGGCAGCACCGTTAACATATTATAATTCTAATAATCCACACGCAGGAATAGCCCGCTATTCTTCCAACAGCTATTTGCTGTACCCCTACAGCAAATAGTTAAGTAGTTAGTAGCAAGTCAAATCAGGTTATCGAAATGTGTCATTTTCGATACGGTAGCCTGTCGTACGGTTGTGAATAGCTATGCAGAAAGCCTTTCACTCAAGTTTACAACAATTCTGAAATGGGGTATATTGTTATGCTCAAGGAACCCCAAAATTGTGTTCAAGTAATGGCACTATTTCAGTCTACATCAAGTCTACTGGTATACCGGTGAACCCATATAGAACTACTTCATAGACAATGACACTACAGTGGTTCATCAAAAGTCTTCTCTCTGGCCTCTGACTTAATAATTTTTCATGCGTGAGTATTTATACTGCTGGCGGCATTAATTAGCCTTTTTAAAGGCTCACAAGGCTGCTATAGACCGACACCATTTTGTAAATATTTTATAACCAAAAAATATTATCATTCGGACCTATTTATAAAAGCAATAGACCTATAAAATAATGATATAACTTAATTTAATACTGCCCAACAAATACTATACTGTAATTAGGCAAAATTCGTTACAAACTAGGAATACACAATTATTTTGGTTATTTCACACATTTCTATAAATAACATTTTATATCAAAACCACAAAATATCGAAGGCGCGTGAAAATTTTCAATGAAACTTATATAGACATTTACAGTAAACTAAATGGCGCAGTAATATTTGAAGGCATGAAATAACAAAAGAGTCAAAAACTTACCCCGTATTATAAATTTTGTTTTGATGCAAACAAATTAATATGTCACTCACTCAGTTTGGACCGTCTTCGTCCATAAATTGCGAGACAAAGTTGTTAAATTACAACGTTAATTGTATTATAACATTTGTACCGTGGTATTAGCGATGTTTTTGCAATGATCTAGGATTCATTTAAGTTCTAACTGTGAACACTTAAAAAACTCCAATCATTCTTTTAGTAAATTCTAATGCTAGTCTAATGCTTTTGTAATACAATAAACATCTTCATTATCAATAATATTGCTAGTATAATGCTTATGTAATGCAATTGGCAACTTCATTGACCGTAATAATGCTTCTTTAATGCGATTGATACCTTATTTGACCACAATAATGCTAATATAATGCGCCTGTAATGCAATTAAACAACTGTTGTGAACCTATTTAGGATCTAAAGCCGTATAATTTGTGCCCAAATAAGCATTGCAGTAGCCCTATACACGTTTGTAATGCTACTATAGAACTTACTCAAAATGCGAAAACGATACAGAAATGCTGTAAGTCGGCCGCTATGCTGCTTTGATGTGTTACTTGGGAAGGCTTCTAAGTAACGGGACTTTAACGTTGGCAGTTTAGCAGAGCAACTGGTTATAAGTTATAAGGACTAGAATTATTATTATCGATATCGCGAATGTGTCTAGCAGTTAAAACAGCTGCACGGGTCGAACTTCAAGGTTAAGCAACGCTTAGCAAGGTCGGTCCGTCGATGGGTGAACACCCACTTCATACCGAGTCTCCTCTCTGCCTCGCATAACATGTTAAGCCATTGGTCAAAACTGCCACTTGTAGATCTAAAGGTGCATTCACACCGCAGTTACTGTTTTGGAGCAACGTTTCCAACTTTTAGTGGGCAACATCCGATAGCAAAACGTTATTTGTTGTAAGTATATAAGTCACAAGTTGAAGAATATTACCTAATGTTATCGTGTTGCTTTCTGTGGCTCTCATAGAAATATAAAAAAACCGGCCAAGTGCGAGTGGGACTCGCGCTCCGAGGGTTCCGTACAAACCAGTAGGTATTAAATTATAAGCAGAATTTGCGATTTACGATTTATGAAGTAATAAAAAAAAAACTACTAACTAGATCTCGTTCAAACCAATTTTCGCTGGTAGTTTACATGGAATCATAATGTACAAGATCATATATTTTTTTTAGTTTTATCATTCTCTTATCTTAGAATTTAAGGGGGGGGGGACACATTTTTCCACTTTGGAAGTGTCTCTCGCGCAAACTATTCAGTTTAGAAGAAAATGATATTAGAAACCTCAAACCTCAATATCATTTTTGAAGACCTATCCATAGATACCCCACACGTATAGGTTTGATGAAAAAAAAAAAAATAGTTTCAGTTCTAAGTACTTATGGGGAGTCTGGGGACCCTCAAAATTTATTGTTTTTTTTCTTTTGTTGTGTGAAAATCTTTATGCTGTTCACGGAATACATCTACTTACCAAATTTCAACAGCATAGTTCTTATAGTTTCGGAGAAAAGTGGCTGTGACATACGGACGACGGAGTCTTAGTAATAATAGGGTCCCGTTTTACCCTTTGTGTACGGAACCCTAAAAAAACCGACTGTTAAAAATCTACAAATGCCAGCCGGACGAACGGCTCAACGTGCTTCACGAAGTACGAATGAATCTCCGTATGACGAATCGTCACCAAAATTCAAAATTCAAAAGTCATTTATTCAAATTAGGCTGAGAGCCAGCACTTTTTAACCGACTTCCCAAAAAGGAGGAGGTTCTCAATTCGGATGTTTGTATTTTTTTTTTATGTTTGTTCGGGCATAACTCCGTCGCTTGCCAACCGATTTTAAAAATGTTTTTTTTTGTTGGAAAGGGTATAGTTCCCAAATAGTCCCATGATAAGGAAACCAGGATCTGATGATGGCATCCCAGAGAAGTCGAGGGGAACTTTCGAAAATCGTATGGTATCGATTTTGCAGTGGTTTTTTTAGGTGTGGGGGTACCACTAAAAAGTGAAAAATAAAAAACTTTTTACAAAAAAATACAACCGACCGAAAAAAAAAACACTACAAAGTAAAAAATAACTTTAACTTCGGAAGTCGGTGTCAAAATACGAACAAACTAACAAAAACACCGAGTTCCGAAGTTAAAGTTATTTTTTACTTTGTAGTGTTTTTTTTTTGGAAGTCGGTTGTATTTTTTTGTAAAAAGTTTTTTTTGAACGTCAAGTTCTACAAAAGACAGTCCCCCAAAACGCCCGGCCTTCACCACTTCCTAGTTTTAGCTGTGGAGAAGAAGTGGCCAACAAACTCCCCAGCAACACATCTGTGTGTTACGTTTTAAGAACTAGAATTTTTGAATAATTAGTTTTTTTGTGTCATGTATTAACTACTTTGCATAAGTAATTAACCCATGACACAAAAAAAATATTAAATATTATTTATCACTTGTAAATCAAAATCAACTTACACCTATCCAAGGACCGACCTCGGCAAGCGTTGCGTAACCTCAAAGATCGACCTGTTCGCCTGTTATTATTTAACCACGAGCTTCACTCTGCTTGCATACAATGCCTCCCCATATTAATAGAGCCAAGTTACAATTTAGTCATTGCATAAGGCGTTGGCTGGAGAATGGCGATCGAAAGGTCATGAGTTGAACCCGTCCTTACTGACTTATCGTGGCAACCGTACTGCGAATGCAAGCATGCACTTAGAGGCTGGAGGGGCTTAAAGGATATTATAGCGCATTTTTGTGTTTTGGCATGGTGTAATTAATTGATTCGACCAACCCGCACTCAGGACTTACAGACAGGAGGCCTGTATGATGTGTCCCAGCAGTGGAAACATTATGAGCTGAATATGCTTATGAAATCCGTAATTTAGATAGATAGATTGAACACAATGAATGATGATTTGTTGATTTGAATCGCTTGATAATTAAAAACCGTCTTTTGATAAAAAAAAGCACAGAAATTCACAGAATGCAGTCCCAATTTAAAGATTGTCTTTGATATTGATAGAGGGTACAATGTCGTTCTTAAATTCAGACTCTGCCTAGCTCAGGCGCAGTTGCTCATTTTTATTCATTTGCAAATATCAAGATGTCAATTTGTAATGTACAAGTTGTAAAAAAAATATAAATAAATTAAATATACAATACAATTATCACGCTGGATAGAGTCAGTTTAAACTACCAAAACATGGCATATTTTTCTCACAGCTGTATTTCTATAAAAAAATTAATGAATCCATACAATTATTTCTAAAACAAGAACTGGACAAAAAAAACACTACAAAGTAAAAAATAACTTTAATTTCGGAAGTCGGTGTTTTTGTTACTTTCTTCGTATTTTGACACCGACTTCCGAAATTAAAGTTATTTTTTACTTTGTAGTGTTTTTTTTTTGAAGTCGTTTGTATTTTTTTGTAAAAAGTTTTTTATTTTTCACTTTTTAGTGGTACCCTAACAACACCACTGGAAATTCGCAGAAAAGCAAAATACGCAATTTCGATTACTTGAATGACATAAAACCATCATCCAAGTAGACGAATTCCAGCTATATCAATTTAAAATCCGAAGTTCGTAACCGATTTTGATAATATTTAAATGGGACCAATCTGCAAGTATATCCTTTCAGATAAAACAAGAATTTTTCAAATCGGTTCATAATTGTCGGAGTTATGAGGTAACAAACATAAACAAAAAAAAAATACTCCTCCTTTTTGGAAAGTCGGTTAAAAACGTACGTGCAACAAAAAAAAAAACAATTTAAAAACACTGATTACAAGTGATATTTATAATTGGAATGCTGCGTGTGTGATGCCAAAAACTGGTAGCAACTTTCTATCCAGCCAGTCAGCAAATATACGTATAATATACCATGTGGGTATTATATAACGAAGGTTTAAAGACATAGGGGACAGGCTGCATTAAATGTCAGTTGGAAAGACATTATAAATAGTCTTCTTATATATAAAAAAATGAATTGCTGTTCGTTAGTCTCGCTAAAACTCGAGAACGGCAGGGCCGATTTCGGTAATTCTTTTTTTGTTTAGTTCGCCAGAATACAGGGAAGGTTTAGCAAAAAAAAATGGGTAGTCGACGGGAGCGAAGCCGCGGGGCACAGCTAGTCTTAGATATAGGTAAAAATGAATTGCTGTTCGTTAGTCTCGCTAAAACTCGAGAACGGCTGGGACGATTTCGGTAATTCTTTTTTTTGTTTAGTTTGCCTGAATACAGGGAAGGTTTAAAAGCAAAAAAAAATGGGCCAGCTGACGGGAGCGAAGCCTCGGGGCACAGCTAGTTATGAATAGAATTATGTATCTCCTTGACCATTGTGTAACGGAGTATTTACCCGAATTTTGCAAAGCCAGAAAGAAGGCTTACCAATTTAGCGAAAGGTGCCAGAAGTAGGTACATTTAATACAAAAAAAATACGGATGTAACATCTATTTTCTTTTTAATTAACTACTTTTAGAAGCGTTATTTATTTAAGGATCATTAAGACATTAAATTGTTAAAAATAACTGTATTTATAATAGCAATTGCCATGAAAAATAACTCTTCCTGTCTGCCGTAGGCGATTATAAGGACTTTAGCATAGCAGGAATGATAAAAACAGACATTTTCAAAAATAGACATGAGCATTAAGTTTCATTTGCGAGGACTAATTTCAGTCGGTTCATTCCAGTTTGCGTAGGACTGTAAGTGCCTGCCTCTATGTGGCTCGGTTGAAACGATTTGTACAATTACATTGCTGCGTTCCTATTAAAATCTACATTGATCTTGACCGTTTTGGCAGCAACACCTACGCTTAATTGATGGACATGCGATTCAGTCGCAAACACGAGCACATTAGCTAATTGTTTAGGTGACTCACTGAATTTTATGTCTTTTTTTTGGGGAGTGGGTTACTCTCAGTAATACATTCCTGTACATATAATATGGGTACCTACTCTTGTGTCGGTGCATGTTTGTAATTTGTCAAATGGCAGAAATTTTGAATTTTGAGAAATTTTGATTAGTTTTGTTCCGCAATGTGGTTATATTATTTTTCTTAATTTACTCAGCCAGTAGAAGCAACTTTTGTTGTTCAGTGGAATCAGTGGGCTAATTCACGTAATTTATGACGCGCCGATTAAGTTTTAGTGCAGTTGCAGTTAAGTTTAAGTTTGAGTGATAAGCGGTATTCTTGTAATCTTTGAACTGCGCGTAAACTGCCCGTGAACTGCACGTCAACTGCACGACAACAAACTTACTGACGGTGCACGGTGGAGAGAAAAAATATCACTCACTAAATAATCGAATAGAATCGATTAAATTTCAATGAATATGACGTTATTATTAATATTAAAACTTAAACTTAATTTTAAAAGCTGTCATTTTGGGACGTCAGACAAGTGTACCGATCATGTTGCTTTCCGAAGCACGCACCAAAGACGCGCAACTGTAGAATGCCGTTATTGCGCTCGCGTGACGCTAACTTGACGCGAGCGTGTCTTCTGACAGCGGTAGAGAATTAGAGAATACGAAAAGCATTGTTTTGATCGAAACTTAACTTCAACTGCACTGCAACAGCACTTATTTAGTTACGTGAATTAGCCTACTGGTCGAATCCAAATTAGTGGCCGCTCGGGTTAAACATTCATGTGAAAGTGGGGGTGGGGGGTGGTCTTCTGCTTGCTGAAAAGAGAATTTACCTTTTCTTTATTATTTTTATTACAATATAAACTCTAAAACTCAAGCATTTATTTTAATTAAACCATTTACAGGCACTTTTGAGTTGTCAAGGTCGGCCGGTCCAAAAAGTTGAAGCTATTTGCACGTTCCAAAGCGTAGATCTCTATGGAGAAGAACGTGCAAGAAACTCCACGGACATTCTTTTAAAAATAATAAATTGTAACAAAGTTTTGTTTACATCGGGTTGAAATAATACATACATTTGAGGACGATGTAAAAGACGAGCAGGACTAGCGTCCGGAATAAAAGAGGAACAATTCAAAAAAATAAATAAAATAAACCATGGCAGCTGAGAAATGACCAGTCCCAACTGATGGCGCCCGTTCACGAACATGACGCATGCGCCAGCACCGTTCGGCTCAACCATTATGAAGGGAGCCAAATGATCAAACGCATACGCCACCATCAGCTAGACTTTGGAGGTAGCATGACACTCCCAACCCAATAAGTTTGAATAGACCTATTGCATAGGATTTAGATTTTTTGCCTCAAATATCTATATCAATCAATCAATCTCAATATGGAGGCTTCTTCTGTTTTCTTGCTTTCCTCTGCATATGCATTCCCAATATGGGAATTTTCTATCAATACTAGTAGAACTTGTTTAATCTAGAGAAATCAGATACAACTATCATTTTTCTATTAGGTATTATACTATTGCGTCTAAAAACACTTAGGTACTATTTAAAATAGTTTTTGACATTTCAATTATTCTTTCTCACGCTTAACTTTCGAAGCTTACTAAACACCTGTAAGTTTCAGAATACGTATTTGGCCTGAAGCTTTTCGGTGCTCTAAATATAGAAAAAAATAACAATTTCATAAATCGTGACATTGTTTGAATAGGTTCAAAGCTTCACTGGTAAACTCGAATCAGCCCATCGCCTACGAGCATTAGGAGTATTAGGACAATTCGTTTCCCTCAATTTATTACTCCAACTAGCGTGGGATGATGTACCTACCTACTACGCCCTTCATTTCGGCTGAGTCGAAATCCGGTCGCTACCACTTGTTTTATTAGGTTTCCAAGGAACACGGTACATTGACACAGTAGAAGCGCCACGATGAAAATATGCATTGTATATTGACCCTATCTCAATGACGTAATTCACACAAAAATAGATTTTTTTTTTGTTGGATTAGCGCTCGGCTCTAGTCTAGGTCAGAGATGACAGAGACAAAGTCGATGATGGAGCGAGCTTACCCTGAAAGAGCCTGTTCACTCGACTTTGAAGAGATTGTACGCGTTCGGAAACAGACGCAGGCAGAGAGTTCCACTCCTTTGCTGACGTTGCCGTTTACCACCCTGCGCTCCATAGCTAAGATAATAAGCTAGGTTGAAGAGGGAGTGAGCGAGCCCACGGAAGGGATAGTCGAAGACCTTCATTTACTGGACGTCTCAGGAAAGACTTCACCGTCGAGTTTGACCGCGGCGATGGTGGTGGTGACGATCTGGTCACATTTTTGAGTCACAATTCCTAGATCACGCACATTAAGAAAGATTTGGAAGGAAAAAAAGGGCCGCCCCGTTGCCTAGCAGCGGAGCACGGAACTAGGAAAAAAAAACGGTCGGTCACGTTAAAAAATTTGAAGGTCTAGACCTTCAAATTTTTTGCATATTGTGCAAGTTTTTACTGTCTATAGGGGTCACCTCAACTCACCTGCTATGTAAATTAGGTTTTCGCTTCGGCTCTGCGTCAATATGCCTCTAACCTAAGCAATTAATGAACCGAATTCAATCTTACGAATCCTTCTAAATGTCTTATTAATCTTGAAGAATGGCTAATGGTTACCCAGTTGAGAAGGACCCCGCTGTTGGTGACTTGGTGGGCAGTTACTCACCCGTGTTCGTTTCGACTAAGCCTGTTCTTCATTTGGCCTTCGGCGTCCTCGGGGGTCTGATTATAAGTAATTATTCGCTCTTATCAAGAGTTCACGAGGTTGCCGGTACTCCGATGTTATCGTACAAGGTGTCGTTTAGTATACCTAGTTTATATATTAAATCATAATGATATGTTGTTGTGTTTAACGTCACCGTTCGCTATCATTGCTCTTTACCGCGGAGGAAGAACATTGTTAGGATACGAGTACAAAATTTCAAAGGTTTCCACCAACTCGCACTGGATCCGCGTGATAGATTAAGGTGTGCTCTCTCTCACTACAAGGAGGACTGAGTTTGTCCGTATCTTTTACTTGAAATAATCTAAGTAATGCGACGATTCGGTACCTATTTATTTAAAAACCCTCTTTGTTCTTTCAGGTGATAATAGAATCACACAAGGAGCTACGATGTCCAGAATGCAGAGTCTTAGTCGAAGTGAAGGTCGAGGAGTTGCCTCCGAATGTTCTCCTTATGAGGATCCTCGAAGGCATGAAAAACTCGGCTCCAAGGAAGCTCGTCACTGGACAACGGCCCTCAAGGAGCGGGCATTCCCAGGTGAGAATCTGTAGTTTTAGGACATAGTGATGATTTTATGTAAGGTATAGCTTGAAAAGATGAGAGAGTGTTTTGCTCGTATAATTCTGGAATTTATTCTTTAGACAGCTACTCGACAGTCGACAATCGGCATCATAGCTCTTCAAGAGTTCAAGCTCGTTTTTCAATCTACGACAGCAATAAACAATCTACCATATACTATACTAATATTATAAAGCTGAGAAGTTTGTTTGATAGAACGGGCTAATCTCAGAAACTACTGGTTCGAGTTGAAAAACTTTTAGTGTCGGATAGACCATTTATCAATGAGGCTTTATAACAACACGCTACGACCAACAGAAGCGGGGCATTCAAGAATGTGACTCGACGAAGTTGCGCGGGTCAGCTAGTTGTATAATAGAATGGTGATCGCAAAAGACGGTGATCAATATAAGAGTCACCTTGATGAGTTTTAGATAGGTAACCTTCAGAATTCCCCAGACGAAAGGTCGGATAGCAGATTTATCATAACGAATAAGAAACTGAGAAGACGAAATTGAAGAGACAAACTTCAGTGTTCCCTGAAATGTCAAAATTTCACTGTAATAAATGTTCTCGAATCCCTTTGCTTTTACTCTGTAGCTGTACGCCTACCAGTTTTTAAATAAAAATTGACTAATTCCAAGAATTTTGTGCGTTGAACAACACGAGTTCGTTTGTAGTAAGTTATACAATAAAACTAATATATAATGTTTTTCGTGAATTGTTCAAGGCGTTACAAGGTGTTCAGGCAGGCGGTAAGCAGTTGCCGCCGCACGCGAGGGCCCTCCACGACTTTATATCCAAGGAGCAGGGGTGAGTTGACCTCATTTAGTTTAAACTTATATTAAAAAGAGGTAGGTAAGTACTTAAAAAAAATAACTATAATTTCGGAAGTCGGTGTAGGTACTTAGTGTTTTTTTTTGTACTTAAAAAGTTTTTTTTTTCACTTTTTAGTGGTATCCCACACCTAACAACACCAATGCAAAATCGCAGGAAAGCAAAATACGCCACCACAAAAACAATCATCCAAGTAAACGAATTCCAGCAATTTCGATTTAAAATCCAAACTTCCTAACCGAATTTGATAAAATTTAACCTACCGACAGACATATTACATACATATTTCGAATATCTAAACTTTTACAAAATATCTCAACAAATCACGTGCATCATAATGGACGTGATGGTATGCGTGTGAAATTAAACAATTATGCTAATAACAACCATTTTCCATTTCGTTTAGTCTGCGATAATGTATTGTTCGTTTGGAAATTAAATGAGTGCTAGTAGGTGCGTTTTTTAGGGTTCCCTATCCGTACCCAAAGGGTAACCAACGGAATCCTATTATCAATTTAAGCCCCCGCTGTCCGTCCGTCAGTCTATCTGTCAGCAGGCTGCATATTTCTATCTCAGAGAATATATTATATTGCCTATTGCCGGTATAACAAAAATAATAAATTAAATTTAAAAAATAATTATTAAAGAGTGGTGCTCCCACAAGAAACGTGTTTTTTTTTCGGTTTATGGCTTGCAACCTTTCCTGTGAGACTCCGACTTGCACTTGGCCAATTTTTTTGGGTGGGAAATCATAAAATGACTTTTCCCGCTCTGACCGAAGTGGGTCAGATTCTTACTGAACAAAACTCATCCGTGATCCTTCTGATGCCCTTTGCGTTCCATGACCGCGGTAACTTTTTCGAACAATTTCGCAACGTTAGTTGGTACTAGTAGGTTCTGCAATGATCCATACGGTTCCCATACTCGTAATTTGATGGCGCTAACTCTTATTACATAGTGGGAAAATACTACTACTATACTTAATATTATAAATCTGAAGTTTGTTTGTTTGCTGGAACGCGCTAATCTCAGGAACTGCTGATCCGACTTGAAAATTATTTCAGTATTAGATAGCCCATTTATCGAGGAAGGCTATAGGCTATCTAACATCACGCTAAGTCAAATAGGAGCGAAGCATTAATGGAAAATGTGACGCAGACGAAGTTGCGCGGTTCAACTAGTTACGAATAAATAGTGAAAACTTAAGTTACAATTTTTACATTTTTTATTCAATCTCTTGACGTACCGTTAAACTCGCGATCTATCAATAGATCATACAATTTTTATCAGAATAAATGCAATACCTCTTAAGGGGTCATTGTATTCATTATTACGAACAAACGCATAACTTTATAAGGAGCCACTGCCTATAGTGCCTATCCCATAGATATAATAAATATGATTATAATATTTCTGTGGCCTATCCCATAACTGTAGAAACTTGCTAACCTAACTTTTTCAGGTTGATCATCATTTGTCCATAGTATTAAGTTTTTGTAAAAGAGTTTTTTGAAAATATTTTTGGTGTAAAATAAAATAAAATATACACAACGTGAAAAAAAAAAGCGCTCTTAAGGGGTCCTCCATAAAAGCGGGAAAATAATGAACAGGCAATTTTGATGTATTACCATCGTTTGTCCCTACCTACACCAAAATGCGTTAGATTAAAGAGAACATAAGTACATTTTATAGTAGTAATCAAGTATTCTACTTTATTTATTCATTAGCTCTAAATGAATCATTTTGTTTACTGTGGCAGTAATATAATAATTATTGATGTATTGTTCAGAGATAATAATACTTAATAGAGTTCAAGACTTATAGGTAAGTTTGTTTATATAGGTACCTACTGGTCTACATAGTCCAAACATGACGTGAGTAGGCGCTCTATGATAAAAGCTATATATCAGTAACTTATTAAAATTATTTTTCATTACTCATACTCGGAAAATCGGCAAGAAGTTGCTTGAAGAGCGGGTTGAAAGTATTACTTTGTAGCCCTAAGGAGAATCGTTTTCAACTGACAGCCGTCCAATCATAAAAAAAAAACTAGGTATGATGAAAATATTATGGCTGAATAGCTGACCGATCTCAGAAAAAAAAAACTAAATACCTATTCATTTGTTTTTGAGCGTTTTGTTTATAATACTTTAGTACACGACGAGTTCATCAGATTCAGATATGTATTTTTTCTTTAGATAAGCGGGCGGAGCACTTTTTTATAATATGTAATGATAAAAAGGATTAAAGACTTATTTAGTGCCTCGAACTATTGACGCCCTCGCTACGCTCAGGCGCCAAACAGGTCTAAATAAGTTACTTTCAAACCTAGGATAACAATATTATTACACAATAGCAATCTGACCCGGCTCTGAACGGGTGCATTAATGTGGTGTCGGTGAACAATTATTTAGCATCGTCATATTTCATCAAATTAATACAATATTCAATCTATTGATGAAAACCGTATTAGTAGTGCAACGGTTCCGATTCGTCGTTTCTTACGGAAAAGAACCAGCTTAAAAATAAATTAATTGAGTTCCGTGATTCCGAATACCCCGAATGTATAACGGAACCCTTATAGAATCATTCGTGTGTCTTTGAGCATGGGCGGAGCCAAGGTGGCTAAGGGGCTCAAGCATATTGTTTATTTACAAGTTTAAAACAGAAGCAGAGGTACTTATCTAATTTTACTTCTTGAATGACACCAATGAACCATTGAACGACTTTCAAGAAGATAAATGAGTGAATAACTGTCGAACGTCAAGGAGCTACTAGAATACTAAGTACGTACTTGCCAACTACCCGAATAACATGAGTCAGAGGGAACGAGACTGATAACAGTATAAACTTTTAAGTTGATGTGATCGTTGTGGTGTGAATGTGAACCACTTATTTTCATTTAGTAAATACAAAATCCTTTATTTCAAATAGACCAGTTTACAGGCACTTTTGAATAGTCAAGGTATGTCAGTCAAATAGATGAAGCTAATTCTGCCGCGCTAGCGACAAGAGTAGCAAGTTATTCTGCAACAAAACAAACTCACCGACCCTATCTCCAGCGCGGCAGTTGCACGTTCCAAAGAGTAGATCCTATGGAGAAGAACGTGCAAGAAACTCCATGGACACTCTTTTAAACACTGCCTTTTTACAAAATCATGGTTAGATTATTTAATGAGTCTATACAATGCAAAGATAATCTTACAATCTTCAGCAGGTCCAACAATGTTTTCACATCTTCATCAAAGTTCGGGCATTTTAGTCGTTGTGGAGCGGACCAGCATTGAGCCAAGCATTTTTGTCGTCAATGTACTCCCCTAATTTATAATATGCTTGTTTGCATAGTGTGCGTTTTACACAGTTTTTAAATTTCGTCTCATTTAGTTCTAGTATATGTGGCGGTATTTTGTTATAAAACTTTAAACAGTATCCCATGAAAGATGTTGCTACTTTAGCAAGTCTGAAACCTGGTTGAACTAACTGATTCCTATTTCTAGTGACATAGTTATGTCTGTCGCCTCGTTTACTGAAAAGATGTAGATTCTTTCTAACGTACATAATATTTTCATAAATATATTGACAAGGGACCGTCATGATGTTAATTTCTTTAAACAGTTCTCTTAGAGAATCTCTCCGGCGCAGATGGTAAATGGCTCTGATGGCTCTTTTCTGCAAAATGAAAATAGACTCGATGTCAGCAGCCCGTCCCCAAAGTAAAATACCGTAAGACATTATACTGTGAAAATAACTAAAATAGACTAGTCTAGCGGTTTCAACATCTGTAAACTGGCGAATTTTTCTAACAGCATATGCTGCTGAACTTAGCCTTCCTGCAAGAGATGTTAAATGAGGACCCCATTGTAACCTTGAGTCTAGCCTAATCCCCAGGAAAACTGCTTCTTCGACTAATTCTAGTTTCTCCTTGTTCAATATTATGTCACAATTATTACTTTTGACATTTGGTAAAGTGAATCGAATGCACTTCGTTTTTTTCTCATTTAACACTAGATTATTAGCAGTGAACCAATCATGTACCTTCATTAGAGCGTTATTTACATTATCAAGATTGTTTGCATGTCTATTTACTTTAAAAATCAAAGATGTATCGTCAGCAAACAACACCATATTGAGTTTATTTTCTAAAATATAGGGCAAATCATTTATATAAACTAGAAATAAGAAAGGACCCAAAATTGAGCCTTGTGGTACCCCCATTTTCACGATTAATCCTGTTGAATTTTTGCCGTTTATATGAACTAGCTGCTGTCTTTCATTTAAAAACGATTTTACCAAGTTCAAGGCTGTTTTACTTAGTCCGTAATGCTCTAGTTTCAGGAGTAATGTCTCATGACTCACACAATCAAACGCTTTCGATAGGTCGCAGAAGATACCTATGGCATCTTGCGCCTCTTCCCAAGCATTGAAGATATGTTTTAATAAAGTTACACCAGCGTCAGTTGTACAGCGCCCGTAATCATTGAACTTGATGCGATTATTGTAGAAGTGAGTCATGGGCTATCCGCTCAGTATGCACTTAGTAATGTGCTAAGCAGCATGTGCATTGTATTATTAAATACATTTGTATGTTGTACAGATGGCTGATATCGTGAAGACTGTGAGGAATTGATGAGACTTTAAAGAACGGTTAAAGTGACGTAGTTCTACTACCTTTAACATTTTATTGTTAGGAAATGGTATTATGTACTTGTCCAGTTAAAAGTTTCAATAAAACGTTTTATAAGTAGAAAATGACACTTTTAAACTGATTGTAAGACCGCTTACATCTTGCATCTTTTAAAGGATTAAATAGAAATATATAGGTATTAAAAAAAAAAAACAGTAAAAAACTTTTTATTAAAAAAAAACTCAATCAACTTCCAAATAAAAAAGCACTAAAAGTAAACTTTAATTTCGGAATTCGGTGTATTCGGTTGTTTTCTTTTATGTAAAAAGTTTTCTGTTATGTTTCTTTTAATTTTTTAGTGGTACTCCACACCTAACAAAACCACTGGAAAGCTGCAGGAGAGCAAAATATGCAATTTCTATTATTTGGATGACAAACAAAATACTTCATCCAAGTAAACGAATTCTAGCTATTTTATTTATTTATTTATTTATTTAACACTTTCAGCACAAAAAGAGTACAGAGGCGGACTTAATGTCTCAAAAACCAAATTTCTGCCTTTTTCTGCGCAGGCCGTTGCATTGCCCGCCCCAGATGCTATTGTTCTAAAAGCTCATTCTTGTTTTCCAAACTCACCCATCACACAATGTTCCTGCTCTCTATTGGCGAGATCGGCTACTATTAAATATCTTGGGGTACAAATTGATAGCCTATTAAATTGGAAATCTCATGTTGATGGAATCACTTCCCGGGTTCGAAAATTAATTTATATTTTCAAAAAAATAAGAAATTCGGCTGACCAAACTACCCTAAAAACAGTCTATTACGCTTTGTGCCAGTCACTGCTGACATATTGTGTCACTGTGTGGGGAGGTGCACCCAAGACTCACCTTATTCATCTTGAGCGGGCACAAAGGGCTGTCCTGAAGGTCATGTGCTTTAAACCATTTAGATATCCAACAGTTAGTTTATTTAGAGATTGTTGTGTTCTTACTGTTAGGCAGCTCTTTGTGCTCCATGTGGTTCTGCGTAAGCATATTTTGCTGAAGTATGATGTCAGTTCTCGAAATAAGCGCCAACGCTTTAGGGTATGCCCCACTCAAAGCTGTAGGACTGCACTTGCTCGGAGACATTTTTATGGTATCGGAAGTCACCTGTACAATGAAACCAACAAATATTGCTCGATTTATTCCACAACTCTTCAGAAATGTAAGAGAACGGTTTACGCCTGGTTACAGATGCAGACCTATGACGAAACAGAAAAACTCCTAAAGTTATCATTTCTTTAATACATGACCTATATAATATTAATTCTTATCATTGCAACATCCAACACACAACCTCACTGAGGCACAACTCCTTATTCAAAACACTCACACATGACAGGGCTACCTCTAAATTTATCACTTGTTCAACTTTTAAACCTTCTGATGTAACTTATAATGGTAAAAACTAGCGTGAGAATCCTGGTACCCATAACACAAGTTAAATCTTTCCTTGGGTACCAGAATTCAATACAAATACTACTGACACTAATTGTTACTCTCCAATGTCTTTGTTATAGTTGCATTATAGTTGTTCGTTAGTGTTTGATTGTACAATATTTTTAGTTCAATAAACAATTTTATTTATTATTTATTTAATGCCATAGGCATTCTCTACCAGTCAACCTTTGGGTGATGCAGAGAATAGTGGTAGGTGCAATACAGAGAATTTAATGTAAAAAATAATTAAATGCGATTAATAATGATTAATATTCAAATTCAAAGTATAAAAATAAAGTAAAGTACCTATAAGAAATAAAGTATAAAATCAATTGCGTCAGGTATTGCGTATTTTGATTTAAATGCAAAACTACTAAACCGATTTTGATGAAATTATGGGACCGCCTCCGAAATATACCTAATCTACCAAATAAAAAAAGAATCATCAAAATCGATTCGTGATTGGCGGAATAATCGCGTAATGTTGCATGTACCTATGTCGAATTGAGAACTTCCTCCTTTTTTTGAAATCGATCAAAAATGCAGAATTTTTGATTGATCGACATCGTCTTGACTGTCACGTAGTGTATTAATATTGTCATTCGAAAATAATGGAAAACTCGAAAAACCGAAATCTTGTTAAAAACAGGGTTTTTTAGCCACTAAAAATATTCTGAAAATCTGTTTTTTTTTTAGTTTTCGTCGAAACCGGTTTGCATTCACTAATCAGAAGCAAAGAAATCCGATACAAGTCTTGCCAAAGGGTTTCATGCTACACAGTTTCCGGGTTGTAGAGAGTGTTGTAGAGAGTCCCTCCGTGTAAAATACTGGTATTTAGCAGCCTCCGTTTAGATTAAAGACCGACCTCAACTAAGTGTGAAAAGGCTAGGCACATTGATATGTACAAAGTAAAAACGTTAGAAGTACTATCTGACTCCTAATATTACTCTGATATCATGATATTATCATAAGGCTGCGTTTCCACCACAGATGTGCGACGATGCTTAGCGACGGCTTTGTTAAAACCGATGGAATCGCTTCATTTACCGGCTTGCTTACCACAAGTGATTCTATTGGTTCTTACTTGTACTAACACATCCCTACGCATCCTCGCCCATCTCAAGGTTACAGCTACTCTCAGTTGTTCATTATGTATTTCAATTGTTTTCAGGGATCTATCGTTTAAGAAAGGCGAAACGATACTCATACAGAAGAAATTGGACCCGTTTTGGTATCAAGGAGAATGTTCGGGAAGAACTGGCATGTTCCCTATCACATATGTACAGGTATGTAACTTATAAATTATTATGTGATTTTACTTTTTTGGCTGCAAAGCAAAAGTGACGTTTTGTGTGAAATGGTATTTTTTCCGGTTAATTTCGTTGCGATATCCAAGACAGTTGAATTTCTCAGGGACTCGTCGGGCTTCATTGACTTGGCGCTTTTCTGGTGGTCGCCGCTGTGAATTCTGACTTGCAGACACAGAGTTGCGCTGGCTGTGAATAATGTAATGAGGTCCGCTAATAATTTACCCGTCAGAGATTTAACACAAATCAAGTGGTGCGATTGGCTGTTGAAATCTTATTCACCCAATGTCAACGTGTCAAAACAATTTTGTGATAATTCTTTTTACGAAAATTGGGCCTGAGTTTTCCAGAGTCAATAAATAAATTTTACGGCACCCTCCAGTTTATAGCAGGTAGATAGATTAAGTAGTTCTTATTAATAATCCGAAGTGAACATGTCAGTATGAATTTATAAAAGTGTTCAGGCCATATGTTTGCAAAAGAAAGAAAATCAAAAATACACGACACATGCTCATGCACGTCATATTTGTTTTTACTGTTTCTAATTACTTTATTAATTTTATTTGCACTGTAACCGCAATGTGGCTTGTTTTATAATGTGCTAAAGAATATCTTATTTTATAAGTTTGAAAATTACAAAAATGATTCCTAAATATTGCCGACTAACGCAAAAAAAATACTTATCTGTAGTTTTTTCTTGTTTTTTAAACAAACAAAAAGTGTATTATCATTGTCTAGCCCACGACTTTTAAGCGCATATCTCGTTTTTCCAAACCCCGTAGGAATTTCGGGACGAAATACGACGAGTATATTATCTATTGATGTCTTTAATGACTTTTATATTTAATCATTTAACTCACACACTGATCCATTGCTGTTAATAAGATAAATCAATAGTACCAACATTTATAAATATGAGTGTGTTTGCATTGTTTAGACTCAAGTACCCTGGCGGTTGGGAGTGTCATGCTCACTCAAAAGCCTGGCTGATAGTGGCGCATGCGTTAAATTATTTGGCTCCATTCAAAATGGTTGAGACGAATAGGCCTGGCGCATGTCATGGCGCCGTCGGTTAGGACTGGTAATTTCTCAGCTGCCGTGATTTATTTTAATTATTTCTTTGAATTGTTCCTTTTTTATTCCGGACGTTTTTATCATGCTTGACACATCTTTCTCACGTATGTATAATTTCAACACGATGTCAACAAAACTTTGTAACGATTTATTATTTTTAAAAGAGTGTCCGTGGAGTTTCTTGCACGTTCTTCTCCATAGAGATCTACGCTTTGGAACGTGCAAATAGCTTCATCTTTTTGGACCGACCGACCTTGACCATTCAAAAGCGCTTGTAAATAGTTCAATTGAAATAAATGTTTGAGTCTTTAAATACTGGTATTCAGCTAAATCCGGTTTGACTGGAAGCCGACCCCAATACAGTTGGGAAAAGGCTAGGCAGATGATGAATCTACATCTTAATCATTCTATCTATTTAGCCATTGCGTAGTTTGAAAGATCCAAGCGAACAGACGGCAGGACTCGTTTGACTACAATCTCACCTGATGGAAAGCGATGATGTGCTCGAGGAGTGAGCACCCAAGCCTAGAAGTAACTTGTTCATTTCAGACTCCCTGGTTGTAATCGTATTCTTTGTATTTTTTGTAGCTAATCGTTTATAATTTTATTTGCAGGTGGTGGTACCACTTCCGGTGGCCACTGCGCTGTGCAAAGCGCTGTACGACTTCCGGATGTCCGCACCTGACGAAGAAGGCTGTCTAGCATTCGACAAAGGTATGATCCGTAGATTTTACTCTTACCTTAGCCAGGGCCTCGTGGCTAACACTCGCATGAGTCGATAGCCTAAGCTACTTCTCTCCATAACTTGGGAAAGGCTTCTACAAATAGCGGTTGTGTGGCAAATGGTGGTTGGACTGCCATTTGTAGCAGCCTGAAAGCCGAACAACCATGGTGTTTCGTGTTACCCAGTTTCTGAGTTGTAGAGGTCGGCTACGCAGTCGCACCATGTACAACGTTGGTATTCAGCCGTATCCTACCCAACATATTATGGTAATATACACCTTCCTAAAATGTTTAGCCCTAATCGCCACTCCACTCATACAATCTGTTTATTTAGTGCTCGTTTACGGAGACGCGAGGCGAGGCGCGTCGCGTTTATGAAGAAGCGTTTACGCACGCGGCGTCGAACATTGCGGGCTTGCACTACATTCAAACATTATGAACGCCCCGCGCCTCGGGTCTCCGTAAACGAGCACTTAGTCTGACCACAGACACCACCATTGAATGAGTATCCAATGGCATAAAGATTGTGGGCAAGACCGTTGACAGATTTTCTGGCTTCTGACTATCCGTGACGGCTGTTAAAGATCTTCAAATGACAGCCGGAACCAAAATGTTTAACGTGCTTTCCGAGGCCCGGAGGAATTTCGGTATGTTAAGATGGTAACCCATCCACAGAACGACCTCAGCAATTGTTGCTTAACCTTGAAGATCGCCCCGTGCGTCTATCATTCTTTTGCCACAAGCTCCACGCGATCCGTAGACTCGAAAATCATTAAAATTAGTACATCGTAATTTAAATGCTCTAATAGTCAATACTATAAGGGCATTTAAACTTTACCTTGCTAGGTACCCCTTTTAAGCATTGTTGTTATAACTTATATGTACAGACAGGGTATTATGACGTATTCAATATTTACGATTCCGCTGCGGGATGGAGACGGCGCTATACAAGATGCATAGCGCTATCCCTTTTTCACAGCGGGATCATGATGGCAAGTCATAGTAGGATCCCCTACTATGACTTGCCATCATGATCCCCAGTTGATAGATGGAATAGTTATTCTAAATAATGTACATATATGTGTATATGTATGTAATGTGCACGTTTCCAGGCGCTATAATAACGGTGCACCGTCGCGTAGACGACAACTGGGCGGAGGGCAGACTGGACCAGCGTGTCGGCATCTTCCCCATCGCTTTCGTCGAGCTCAACCAGGCGGCGCGACAGCTTATGAACAGGTTACCCAATATTCCTAGCTTTTAGACCTGCTTTTACCATATACAAAACTATGATTATAATTACGAAAGTTTGTGTGGATGGATGGATATTTGTAAGTCTTTCACGGCAGAACTTCATGAAATTTGGCACAGAGGTAGATTATTGTATGGAATAACACAGGCTATATATATCCCGCGAGTATGTTTACGAGGGACCACGCGAGTTAAGCTTCTGGCAGATGCTAGAACAACATAAGCCAACTTTTTTGGCAAATAATTGAATAAGAATTAGTCATTTTAATCTAGATCTGACCGGTGATTTTTCCTACCTTGAGAAGAAACTAACTCAGAGGTCGAAGTCCCATGAGAACTACTATGTAGGTTGATGTGCTCTTTTGAGCGCCTTGAGCGTTTTAGTCCATACCCGTGTCAGTTGTAATCCAAGTAGTCACCACATTTCCAGACAAAATGTCCTTACCGCACGCTACAACCGAAGCAGACGAAATTGCGCGGGTCAGCTATTTCTAGTATATAAATTCAGTTGCCCCTACTTTGTGTTAATAGTTTTTTTTTTTTTTTGTTTAACAGTGTGCCGCTAAACCGTCCCGTACCGCCGATACCGGAACACTCGAGGCCGTCGCACTCTGACCACAGACATCATGCACAGGTACATACAAATACAACTATTAGCTTAACTATTTTCATATGAAATCATAGTTTTACTTTCTCACAATGTCTACGTCCAAATATTACATTGTTTTTTTCTGTAATACAAAGCAAACTTTTTCCTTGAGAAGTAAGTTATATTTTTCAATGCCCAAATACGCTGGCACTGTAAGATAAATGACAGTAGAATTCATTACTAAATATGTTGCGAAAAATTGTAATAAAGCGTATTTAAATTACGCTTTATTACAATTTTTCGCATTTGAATCGAGACTTAAAGTATTGAATCCGTTATAACCAATTATTGTTTCGTTATTACAGCAACACACTCACCGTTACCAACAGATGTCGATGTCCACCCCCTCCACAGTTCAGAGCAACTACCAAAACATGGCCACCATGAGCCAATCCCACCCCAACTACCACGCGGCCCAAACAATGTTGGCCCAACAGGCGCAAATATTGGTGCCGCAGCCTATCAACCAACACGTCACCGCCATCTCTCACGGAGGCCTCGTCACCACTACCGCAGTGCCCAGGAATATAATGGAGCCCACACAAACAAAACACTCCCTAGACCTCATACAATTCACCAATATGCATAACAAGTCACATCAAGGCACTATGGGCATACAAAGCGTGTCACGAATCGGAGAAAACTACGACAGATTACGAACAGTGAAATACGACAGCTATAACTCTACTCCAGTCCATAAGGTCGAAACTACCTACCAAAATGTGAGGACACACGAACATTTTCCAGTTTCCGTTGCTAATTTTAATAATACTAGCAACGTCAGTTCCGATTCTAGTTCAAATAGTGTGAATACTCCCGGATCAGTCGGTGTTAGCTCCACGACTACTCCTAATACCAGTTCCAACACCAGTACTTGTGAAAGCGCTGAACCGAGCCTTCCAAGTTCACCCGACAACAATACCGAACGAAATGCAACCGTAATCGCTTCTAATACGACTCAAAATCAAAACCAAAACCAGATAAACCAGAACCCGCCAGAGGAAGAAACGAACAACGACGAGTCTCTTAACACTTCAATGGGAGTGCTGAGTTTGAACGAAAGTTCGACAGCAACTAATACTTCTCTGAATGTCAGTTTACCGCCGTCAGAGAGTCCAAAATTGAATGCATCGGGTGCGATTAATGCGTCGCAAACTCAAGAGGAAAATCAGGAAGGTGCAAGCAATAGTGAATCTACGCGGCTTGACGCGCCTTCGTCTAGTAAAAACGTGCGTTCGAGTGGGCCGGATTCTTTGTTGAACTTTGGTTTGGGCCTTCAAGCGGCGCTTTCGCCCTCTCATGGTAAAGATGGGAACTATATGGTGACTAGGGCACATCGAGACCATCACCATAGAGAAAGGGAGAAGAGGCATAGCTTGACTCCTTCGACGCACTTGCAAGGGAATCATAATACGCAAAATAGGTGAGTTGGTATCTGTTGAAAAATTCCATTTCCAAATAGAGGGCTATGTTATACCTACCGAGATTACTGAACGAAAGTCTTACAGACCATAATAGAATGAAGCTGGCCAAGTTTTTTCAATTGGATTTAGGCTGAGCTGAAGCCCTTTTGCCGTTAAATGTTTTTTTTTTTGTCTACATTATGAGCGAGATTTTCTTTCTAATAGACAACTAACTTTAAATGAACTGATTTTGGCAGGGCTTTGACATCTTCCCTTCTTAAGTAACATTGTTATATTATTCATTACTACATATTATCACTATCACTACATATTATAAAACAAAGTCCTCCGCCGCGTCTTTCTGTCTGTTCGCGATAAACTCAAAAACTGCTGCACCGTTTTTCGTGCAGTTTTCACCAATGGATAGAGTGGTTCTTGAGGAAGGTTTAAGTAATAATTTGTTAAGCCGGCGAAGCCGCGGGCATTAGCTAGTATACGATACTTTAGAACTATTCAATTCAAATTTCATTTAGGTATTCAAAGTAGGCAAATAAGCAAACTGTAAATGTCAACAATTATATAAAAAGGCTAGAATTTTAAGTGGTTTAATTGCGAAGAATTGCCCAAAAACTCCCCACGTACAATTTATCACCATCTTTATCACCATTTCGGGGGAAAGACGTCCACTGCTGGACATAGGCCTTTCCTGAGTATCGCCACATCGATCGTACCTGTGCGTCTTGCGTCCGGTGGATTCCCGCGGCTAAACACAACCTTTAACAAATACTAACTGCGCGGCTTTGCTCCCGTCAACTGCAACTTAAAAAAAAAAATCTTGCACAAGAACCATTTCCTGACAATAAACAAAACAAAATAAAAAAAGATTGAGCGAAGTCGGTCCAGCCGTTCACGCGTGATGCGGTGACCAAGGGAAATAGGGATTCATTTTTATATAATTATATAGATTAATCAATGAAACATTCACCGCATCACACGTGATGCGGTGACCAAGGGAAATAGGGATTCATTTTATATATAGATTAATCAATGAAACATTCTCTGCAGACATTCAGCAGAGATCCTCGCTACAAGCCTCCTGGATGCGGGCACTGAGGTTCGCTCGGAGCGTTCTGAGCGAAGCGAGCGCTCAGAGCGGCGGCGGCGTCGCTCGCGCAGCAACGAGCGCCCTCTGCCGGCCGCCTACGTCGCCATCTACCCTTACAAGCCGCAGAAACCGGACGAACTTGAACTCAAGAAAGGAGGTAACATATACGTCATACTATTACCTACGTATCTTTTATCCTTCTTACTAGGAAAGGTACCAATCTGTCCAGTTTCGATTTCGTTTATTTTGATATAAAATATGTTTGAGCGTAGGCTCAAATAATAGACTCGTATTTTTGTTAGGTGCAAAATCTCAACCTGTTGGGAGAAATTGTCTTGGCACTTTAGTTATTTTATTAGTTCATATCATGGAAACTTTACGGTCCATAATCTCACAAATATTTAATCAGAGTGCCTATTCTACTAATTTTCACATTCGCATCTCAATCGCAAACTGTCAAAATGTATGAAAACACTGGTCCAGGGTAGCCCGCGAGAATCGGGCGGGAGGAAACGCCCGGGTGTCACCACTGCGAGGATCGACCGGAGGACACGGTGGAGCACACTGTGCAGGTGTGCCCCGCTTGGGCGGAGCACCGCCGTGTCCTCGAAACGGCGATCGGCGGCAACCTCTCGCGTCCGGCCCTGGTCCAAGCCATGGTCCGGAGCGAGACAGAATGGGACGCCGTTGCCTCCTTCTGCGAAGCAGTCATGCTAGCGAAGGAGGTGGCGGAGAGGGAGAGGAGACCCTCTCGTCCCGGCCGCCGTGGTGGACGCCGCGGGCGTCGGGGGACACCACCTGGTGACCTCCGGCCACCGTAGGCGCGGGCCTGTGGACGGCGAGCTATGGGTGGCTCGCCGTCCGTCCGTCTAGTGACGACAGGTCGTGTCGACGGCGCGTTAGTGTTCCACGCGCGCCTTAAAGAGAGTCAGCACACAGAGGGGCCCGAAAGGGCCGACGCCTGCCGGAGTCGCGGGATTATTCGCAAGAGACACCGTGGCTCCGGAACACAAAGGGCAATGAAGGAACATGGATGGGTTTTTTTGATTTCCCATCCCTAAAAAAAAAAAAAAAAATAGGGTAGCCCGCGAAATTCAAATATTTTTATGTTTTTTGCAATTTGCCGGTCAGTGTGAAGCTGTATGTTGAACAAAATACGGTTCGTGATCGTAAAGAGCATATAACTAAAGGATTATAATCATTTGAATCATCAATATAACCCTCTAACTTCATAGAACTCGAATGAATGTTATTTCGTGAAAAAGTCATTCAATCGAGTTGTATGAACTTAAAGGGTTATATTGATGTTCAACATACAGCTTCACACTGACCGGCAAATTGCAAAAAACATAAAAATATTTGAATTTCGTGGGCTACCCTGGCGATTCCACCTTAGGGTTATTTGACAGTTTATTGACATGCGAATGCGAAAGTTGTTTAAAAATTAGTAGAATTGGTCCTCAGACCAGTAATTGATTGAATAAAACTCGACAGAAGTTCAAGCGTTTACTTTCTTTTCAGTTCTTTGGAAGACTATTTCTCCCGATAAGTTGAGATTGGGTAGCTAAAAAAATACGTGTCTGTTATTTCAATGGCGGTGCTCATAAGGTTGTTCGAGAATACTCGTGTACCTCAGGCAAACTCTGCAGTTTCATAAGAACAACTTTGAGAGAGAGGCTTAAAGAAGAATTAGGCTGGGCAGCGCTTGGGAAGCTTCGCCGAGTCTTCTCGTCACGTATTCCACAGAGCCTAAAGACTAAGGTCTTCAATCAGTGCGTTCTGCCTGTTATGACTTACGGAGCCAAAACGTGGACACTACCAGTACGGCTGGTCCATAAATTCAAGGTCGCTCAGCGAGCTATGGAAAACGGGCCATGCTTGGGGTGTCTTTGAGAGATCGAATCCGCAACGAAGTGATCCGACAGAGAACTGAAGTTAAGGATATAGTTCACAGAATAAGCAAGCTAAAGTGGCAATGGGCCGGCCATGTTAGCCGTAGAATCGATGACATTTGGGGTAGACGAGTTCTTGAGTGGAGACTGCGAATCGGCAAACGTAAGGTAGGACGCCCTTAGGCTAGGTGAAGCGACGATCTTCGCAGGGTGGCTGGTAGCAGCTGGATGAGAGTTGCCGGTGATCGAGCCAAATGGCGTGCACTTGGTGAGGCCTATGCCCAGAGGTGGACGTTATAGGCTGATAATGATGATGATGATGCTGTTATTTCAAAAAAACTTTTTACAAAAAAATACAACCGACTTCCAAATAAAAAAAAAACACTACAAAGTAAAAATAACTTTAATTTCGGAAGTCGGTGTTATTGTTAGTTTCTTCGTATTTTGACACCGACTTCCGAAATTAAAGTTATTTTTTACTTTGTAGTGTTTTTTTTTTATTTGGAAGTCGGTTGTATTTCTTTGTGAAAAGTCTTTTATTTTTCACTTTTTAGTGGTATCCCACACCTAACAACATCACTGCAAAATCGCAGAAAAGCAAAATACATTACATCATCATCAAACCATCATCCAAATAAACGAATTCCAGCTATTTCGATTTAAAATCCAAAATTCGTAACCCATTTTGATAAACTTTAAATGGGACCAATCTGCAAGCATATCCTATCAAATAAAACAAAAAAAAAATCAAATCGGTTCATAATTGACGGAGTTATGAGGTAACAAAAAAAAAATAAAAAAAAAAAACAACCGAATTGAGAACCTCCTCCTTTTTGGGAAGTCGGTTAAAAATAATCTCTAACGTAACCAAAATAAATTGGAGCCGGGCAGTTGGGTACCTTCCGTTGTCAGTCATATCCATCCATTAGGCTGTATGTTTACAATAGCTCAACCAGACTGCGAAATTCAAAAATTCTTTCGTTTTTAAATCACACTAATACAACCCCAAAAAAACAAAAAGTCATTCCTAGAGCTATATAAACTTAGAGCGTTGTATTGATGATTTTGATGATTATAATTCTGTAACTACATACAGTATGTCTACGACATATATGCAATAATTGAAACCACAAGTAACACTTGTACACAGAAGTATAAATAAATTGTTATAAATTAAAAAAAACGTAAATGAAAAAAATTAAGTTTTCAAACAAAATAAATATGAAAATAAATTTAGTAAAAGTAAATCACCCTATTTAGAAAACGTACCTTGACCTCGACTGACCTCGAGAAGTGCGGCAACAATGCTCGCGCGGCGGCGTTTTGATTTATCTTTGCCAATTGCGATGAAATTCACTATGGTTATTTTTCACCCGTTCTTTTTTACTTCGTGATAAGTTGATTACTGAACTAATCTAAATAAATTCTGTCATAGCACAAGATGGATTAAAACTTAAATTTTCTCATGTTCAAAATGTCGACCACGTTTTTGAATGCACAAGTGACATCGCCGAACAATGTTGTCCCGAACCTTGCCCAACAAATTTCGACCAGGATCCGAGTGTTTATTTCACCGTAAAAAACAAGTACAAATAAAATTAAAAACACAATTTACACACACTAAGGTCAAGTACCTACTCAGTGTCTATTTCACTGTAAGAAAATAATTAAACTAATACATACAAGTAAATAACAAAAATCACGTAAAACAATGCGTGTACTTAAGTACCTATCAAATCTTTGCGAAATGCACACACGCTATCCCGGAAGACTCGCGGTGAACTGACAAAACTTACATCCGTACTGGCAAAAAATAAAAGTCATAGGTAAATAGGGTAAACAATGTAATAATTATCTTTTATCGATACTTTTCTACAATTACTTATCTATTAAAGACTTAATACGCAATCAAGGCATTACAATACTAGTACTATTTTTAATAACCGTATTTAACAGTGAAGTGATACCTAGTTAAATTTATTGGACTTTTAAAATAAATTTTAATTTTTGTACGTTTCGACTTACGAAACTACCGTAGGTACTACCTAGATAGTGAGTAATGTAGAAAACGGGTGAGTACGTTTTTTTAATAGGATGTTTCTTCCTAAAATGTAAACATTAATACATTATTTTTTATCTCTAAATCCTCTCAATTATAATTTTTAATCAGAATAGGTAGGTAGGTACATAGTGGTGCTATAATAATTCTAAACTAACCGTGTCCTTTAAAATTAGAACATCTTTTTTGCTAACCGATCATTATTCTCTTCAAAAGACAATGAGAGAAAGCTGATAATATTGTCGATAACTGTGTCCAACCCCACGCGTCGAGCGCGCGCGCAACCCGCTCCCCGCGCCCCTCCTCGCCAAAAGCCGAAGGCCTTTGAAAAAGCCGACACACGCGTGCCGCGTCCTTCTGTACTAAGCCGACAAACGAACCGCACCGCGCCAGCGTGGCAACGTTGCTTTTCAATGTTCAAGGATTCAAGTTCATTGTACTATTAACCTACTGTTGCAATTCTACAGAGTGTTCAAATTTGCTTTAAATTAAAACTCGACTTTTTGACAAAACTACTGGACCGATTTCGTTACTTTTTTGTATAGCGTTATCAAATACCATAACTAGTATGTGGTTTCAAGGATTGCATATATGTCGTAGACATACGGTATGTCTTACGTGTCTTTTTACAGCCGCGAATAATATTTTTTAACCGACTTCCCAAAAAGGAGGAGGTTATCAATTCGGTTGTATGTTTTTCATCAACATACAACCTAGCACTGGCCTGCAAATTGCAAAAACGCAAGAAATTTTGAATTTCGGGGGCTGGTTGGAACATTCACCATAAGCGATAAGACTGCCCATTGTTACTCCCTACTATTTTTCAAGTTCCTATTGTAATTTCTTACGGTTAACAACAAAAATTATGTACAAGTATTTCGGAAAACTTGTATAAAGATTTTCCGCATTAGGTTTATGTCCGTGGCGGCCTGGAGTTTCCTAGTTGATGCTTTGGTACCACGGTGCGTAGGTGCGCACCGTAGTCTCCCACGCCGGTTTTGATAGAGGCGAGGAGAAACGATTTATTAATTCAAATAACTTTTAGTTTATATTGTTATTATTGATGAAAAACAAAGCGTATAGTTCCAAAATGGAAAGAGAGCCACAGACAGATATAAAATTAAGAATGAAGTTCACGGAGAAGCAGTTGTTTAACATTATTATATTTTGGAACCAGAATAGATATCATTTTTGCTCAGAAAATCAACAGAATTAGCATTATAATATTTCCGATGGCTAGTTTCCGTGGACCGGAATTAGGACGGTTGAACATTTTAAAATCTTTATTATCTTTGTTCGTCTTTAGGTATCTACACAGTAACGGAGCGCTGCCGCGACGGTTGGTACAAGGGTTGCTCGGAGCGCTCGCAGCGCTGCGGCGTGTTCCCCGGGAACTACGTCGCGCCCGCTGCTAGCTCACGCCCCAAGCATGACAAGGTACACACAACTAATCCACTCTGATACATGCAACTACTCCACTCTGAGTTGTGTCGTTACTTGTTTGCGTAGTATTTTGTATTAAGTACTTAAAAAATAATATCGTTGTATATAAAATAAAAATAAAATAACGTATAATTTGATTTTCCTTTCCTAATAAAGGGTGTGATGTTGCAGGCGGCGGCAGTAGTAGCGGCGGCGGCTTGCGTGGCGGCGGTGAGTGCGGCCAGCGCCGCGCACGCCGCGCCCGACGCGCCGCCCCGCGCGCGCGACCCCGCGCAGCTCATGGGTATGTATTTATTCGTTTAAACATCACCAACGTGGTTTACAAAATAATAAAAACTTTACAAAATATAACTTTACATTATACAAGTTATTTTCGATAACACAGTTATTCCTTACTTCGAGTGAGTTAAGAACTTGGGGATAATCTTTGACAGAAACTTCTCTTGGACTGCCCAGCCACAAGAAGTTAGCCGCAAGCTGTTTGCATCTGCAGCTTTTTTGAGAAGACTGCGTAATTTTCTTCTAACTGCTAACAAGATTGCGCTTGCACAGCCACTTTTTCTTCCCATCCTTAATTATGCTGATGCCAACTATCTTGACCTAACTCAAGAACAATTATTCGACAAGCTTGTGTGGCTTCAAAATGTTTGTATATGGTTCATATTCGGTTTACGTAAATATGACCATGTTTCCGAATTCTGTGCAAAGCTCAAGTGGTTGCCAATTCGCCTTCGCCAGAATGCTCATATTCTTTCCCTTTTATACAATTTGCTCTTTTCCCCTTCTACCCCTCTTTATCTCAAGAAACGTTTTCAGATTCTCTGTGATTCTCACGCTAGGTTTCTGAGGTCATCAGATATTTTACGACTTAAAATGCCAAAACGTTCCACAAATTTCTTTGATAAATCCTTTACTGTCCAGGCTGCTCGCATTGCCAGTCCCAGTAAGACGCGCTCAATCGTTACCGGTGCTCAAAAGACTCGTGAGGGAGCATTAATTTTATTGTCGCTGTAATATTATGTTCGTCATTTATTTGTTGCTCAATATAATTGGTGTACATATAAATTGATAAGAATATATATATAACTTTGTATACATATTATGATTTAAATAGTGTTGCACCGATGACAACCCCATTTTATGTCCACACAATTACTGTCCATTAGGAGTGGGTTGGAACAGATAAAATTAGAAACCTGTTTCACCTGTTTCAGTTCCAAGAAGAAAACAGTTCCAAAAACCGGTTCCAAAAAAACAGCCCGTTCCACTTGAACTAAAGACCAAAGATATTATAATAAATTATTTATTTTAATATCTTATTTATTATAATATCTTTGCTAAAGACTCATTGATTGCAACAGATACAGAAACAGTACCTGCTACCATAGATAATCCTGCTACTGAAAAGGTCAGAAACAGTGACAGGCAGGGAACAGGTTCTATCTCTTTCTATTACAATGAACCAGAGGAGCAAAGAGCTTGTTCCAAAGAACAGATGTTGTCTCTTTCTATTGTAATAAGTCAGAAGAGAATGGAGCATGTTCCATTTGAAAATGTTTCACTTAGCTGTTCCAGGTCGTTTCGTTTTGTATGTCGAGTTACGGCTACTACGGTTGTTTGAGGAACAGGCGAAATAGGTAGGAGCTGTTATTTCGGCTCTGAGATACCTGTTTCATGTTGTTACTTTGAAATACCTGTTTTTTTTAACTGTTTCGATAAATACGCCTCACTCCTACTGTCCATTCCAGGTTGCACGAAAGAGATCGCGGAATGCGATGAGACCGCCCATTGTACATAATATTATGTGTTTTCGTTTGTAGTTTTCTTTAATTTTCTTATCGGTCTACAATTAAGTAGGTTTATAATAAATGAACTAGTACAGAAATGTCACTGAGCGAGTGGGAACCGCAGGTGGCAGCACAGAAACGTCAAGTATTCTAAACCTTACAATTTCGAATATGCGACAATAGATGGCCGTGCACGTACAGCTTATACAAAACTGAGCGTACACGGTTCAAACAAAATTAATGTAAGAATAAAAATGAAACATTGAATAGAAATAATTGGCATGCGATGTGGCAAACAAGAAAAAAAGAAACAATATAGAATCCAAATAATAATAACCTGACCTGCAAACCTGTGATATTAGATACTAACTACCGCAGGGAGGTATGGCAGAGCAAGGAGCTTCACGGACGCTTTTATCGGGTCCTACATGGGCCCGATGTAGACTTTTTAGCGTCCGTAGCCTGCCTGCGTTTTGGTGACCTCTTTGGGGAAACCGAAGGTTTTGCCTGTGCGATCATGGACGAAGTTATGATGACGAACAACTACCGGAAATACATTGTGAAGGATGATACGGTTGACATATGTCGGGCATGTCACCGACCCGGGGAATCCATCCGCCACATTATTTCCGGTTGTTCTAGTCTGGCTGACGGAGACTATTTGCACAGGCACAACCTTGTAGCCAGGATTATCCCCTGAACCAGCAACTTGCTCTGAGATACAATCTTGTGAAATCGGAAGTACCGTACTGTAGGTATATGCCCGACCCAGTTCTCGAAAATGGCAATTGCACGTTGTACTGGGATCGGTCTATCATCACTGACATGACTATTGTTGCCAATAAGCCTGACATAGTGGTGATAGACCGACTAGAGCGTCGCGCAATGATTGTTGATATAGCAGTCCCTCATGAGGAGAACCTTGTGAAGTCTGAGAAAAAGAAACAAAGTAAGTATCTTAACTTGGCTCGCGAGGTTGTCGACATGTGGGATGTGAACACAGCAGTCATTGTGCCCGATAGTCGTGACGGCCAATGGCATAATTGCCAAGAGCCTCGACCAACACCTCAAGAGGCTCTCGTTGGGCAGCTGGATCAAGCGCTTGATCCAGAAAGCAGTACTCCTGGACACGGCGCGTATTTTGAGGAGGTTCCTCTCTCGGGAGCCCTGACCACCGGTAGCTTGGACCCTGTTCCCGATACCGGTGGGCTACTATTTTATATATTTTTAAATGTTTTATTTATTAATTTTATAGAAATATTTAAAAATGTAAATGATATGTATATACAATGAATAAATGGAATAATAATAAAAAGTAATGTCAATAATTAAAATTGAAATTAGAATTAACGAAACATGTCAACATTTTAAACTTTTTCCCAAGTCTTATACTCTAACGCAATCACAATTATATAAATTAAATCCATGTATCCGAACATTTACAGCTCAACCACTGACGTACCCGTGGTGTTCGCCAGTGCAGACTCAACAAAACACGCCTAGATCTGAAAAGGTAAGACCACAGTTATTGCCTATATCTTCACAATATTGCCATTATGAACCATGCAATGAATGGTTTATTTGGACACCAATAAGCAGATATTCAGACATGTCAGCCCACATAACAGCTGCGACTTTGAACAAAACGCATTTGAAACTTTTGAACACTTACGCTCGTAGAACATTGACATGGAAAACTTTTGAAATTATTCAAGAAATTAAAACGAAAAATGACCATTCCCCCCCTTATCTCCAAAACTACTGAGCCTAAAATGAAAAAAAATGCTGATAATAGAACTTTACCTATAGATTACAGGAAAACCTATATATATTGTGTTAAAATAACATGTTAAAAATTCTTCGGAATTCTTTGCATGCGAGTCCGACTAGCACTTGGCCAGTTTTTTGTAAGTCAATGTGCAAATGGTTCTTGAAGATATTAATAAATGCTTTATTGTAAGTTAAATCTAGTAGCACGATGAAAATAACATCGCGAGCTATTTGCTCATGGAGGTCGTGCCTAAGGCGCGTGAATAACACTTATGAAATTGTGTATAGAAATTCACCTTTAAAAAGGTCTTCCCGGCCTCCGTCTTTGCTCACGTTTCGACAACCCTAAAGATCTTGTACAGCTTCAATTTATATTCAACAGCCAAAAGAAAAAGCGAAAGCGGAGAAGTCGTCAATCTCAACGGGTGTGAGTCTGATGAAGCGCCTGGCCGCCATGAAGAAGTGCAAGTCTCCGCCGCCGGCCGGCTACAGCGGCTACAGCATGGACAACCCCGTGTTCGAGGACGGGCCCGGCTCCTCGCTCATGCTGCAGCAGCACCACCCTGTGCACGTGCGGTCAGTCACCCCGACTTCATATTGTACACTGTACTTTAGTGGCCATGAGCCTCGATCGACACCCTTAGGCGATTCACACACTGCGGGCTGCGTGGTGATGAATGCGTGTTCTGTGTGTTGCACTACACGTGTTTTCAATGCAAAGAGTCAACACGAACTCCCAGGCTACGCTGCATAATGCGGTGCTGTGTGCAAATCGCCTTAGGCAGGTCTCGATTCAGACAGCAGTCCATCATAACTTTTTATTGATTTAAAAATGTAATTTATTAGTATATTAAATTGAATAAGGAACACAGTAATGTAGCTTAATTATGTAGGGACGTATGAGAAGCAGTCTTTGGCAGTTGTTGCGGATAGTCAGAAGCCAGAAAATCTGACACCAGTCTAGCCAAGGACTACCGTGTTACCCAGTTAATGGGTTGTGAACGTCTGGTAGGCAGCCGCTCCACGTAAAATACTGATATTGAGCTGAATCCGGTTTAACTGGAAGCCAACCCCAATATAGTAGGGAAAAAGCTAGACAGATGATGTGCAAGCAGCTCAATTTATATTTGATACAGATTGTGTTATTAAGGAGGAACTCATGGCTAAAAATAACAGCCGGGAGAGTCGATATTCAAGGGTAAGCGATGCTAGTCGAGGTCTGTCCGTGGATGTAGAACCTTCTAAACATTCCGAGATTCCTCCGTACCTAGAAAAGCACATTAAGCTGTTGGTTCTGGCTATCATTTCTAAATCTTTGGCATTAGGTTGTCAGAAGCCAGAAAATCTTTCACCGATCCTGTGAAGAAGAAACGTGTTACCCAGTTACTGGGATGTGGAGATCAAGTAGGCAATCGCTTAACGTAAAATACTGGTAATCAGCTAAATCCGGCAAGCCGACCCCAATCTAGTGAGGAAAAGGCTAGGAAAATGATGATGAATAATATAGCGACGTATAAATTATGTACCTCGTTATCAGCGGATCTAAAAAGGCCACTTTAGCAGAACCAGAAAACACATCACGCTACCTGTCACTGTAAAATTTTCCCAATCTACCTTGAACCTAAATGCGTTAGCGATACAGATTAAAATGGAATTTGACAGATTTGTGTGATTAAAATTATACTACTACTAAAGTGGCCGATTTAGACCCGCAGACTGCAAGTACTTGACTAGTGGTAAAGTAGAAACGAAGTTATCTTTTTACGCAACAAATACGACCTAACGTCGAAACAACATAAAGTTTCACTATTTACCCACCAATATTATTTTTACTCTTGGTGCATTGACACAATAATGTTAAGTTTCATAACAATTTATGAAAATTTATTGTTCTATTCAAGCTCTGTGCGATATTGCTTAATTTAATGTTAAGGCGCGTCCCCGAGCAAAAGCGCAGCGCTAGCCGTTTTTTGTGCAGTTTTTTGGAGCTATCTACTCTTCCAAAAGAAATATCAACTAATTAAAAATACATTAAATTTCTACATAATCTTGGCTTCAAAATGGTAGATTTAATTTTTTATTATTAAGTATAATGTTTAAGTAATCTCCTCACAACGAAACCACAGAAATGAGAAAAAAATACTGAAAACATGCATCTTCGCGAAAACTAACGATTATTTTGATTTTGTACTTACACTAATGGATAGGCAATTTAATTATGAACATTTTGGTAGAAGTATTTTTTTCAAACGACCATAATTCGATTTTATAACGATTTTATTCAACATTTTGAGCGTATTCGCTATTGTATCTCTTGCGCTGTTATTGAGGGAAAAAATGCTCAAGGTTATTTGCTCAGGGTACGGCCTTAAGGTTACAAACGTTTTGAATTGTCATTCAAAGGGCTGAAAATACCACCAATGTGAATTGACTTACTTTCATTCTTGTAGTTGAGTGTAATTTATTTAAACGGAGGTCTTACAACTAATAAAAACAAACAAAAAGGCAACTATAGTCACCTGCAAGCCAATTACTAATCCTCACTATATACATAGTATGTAATACGTTATGGTGTGAGCACAATAACAAAAAAAATACCCCTTTAATTAAATCAAGTAGCAATGATACTTGACTGACTTGATACTTAAACAATTAGGGGAGGCCCCTTCTGGAAAAAAAAAAATAATAATAAGAAAAATGCATTAAAAAATATTATGAAACTAGATTAAGCACATTAATATACGAATATAGAAAACTAATGCCGAACACAGTCCCTCTCTTTGATTTTCACGTCAGCTTCTATGTCGGACTTCTTTTTAAATACGTCGCTGATAAAAAAATTAAAAAATAAAAACATTTGCTGTCTAAAAAAAGGTAATCGAAGTAAAGTACGATCTAACAAATAAGCAACTACGTAGACGTAGGTACAAATTATTATTAGTTGATGCTCGACAGCTTATACGGTTTCTTTTTTCTTCTGCATGAATAAATCAGTTCCATAAAACTGGCTTTGACCAATCCTGTCAGCATTTGAATCTTTTGTGATCTTTTTATTTGTGCATCGTTATGCATATTATGTGATCCTAACATGTTCATTGTTTTCAAATACAGGGACAATTGAAATTAACTAGTGGAACTCCTCAGAAGCGTTTATAAATACATCGGATATTCAGTTACGGGAAAAAAGAGAAATAACCCCCCGTTCAGGCAGAAGGAGGACGGCTACGAAGGCTTAGTAATAGGGTTCCGTTGGTTACCCTTCGGGTACGGAACCCTAACAATGATTTCTTTGTTTTATTTTTATTAGTTTTTAATACATATCTCATCTATGGAGTTTCTTTAGTTAATTTGATTGGCTTTGTATATTGTGTGTGCTTGAATGTTTATTTGTTCTAACAGCACTCATTGTCCCTGCATTTTGTGTTTCACGTGTGTGTACTTTGCCTCCAGCCAACATCTAGTTATTATGTTTTCTCTTACATTTTTGTTCTGGTCTCATATCAGTTCAAATAAATAAAAATGAGAATCTGGAAGCCATCTGCAAATACTTAATACCTACTTGTTTTTGGAAATTGTTTCGTAAATAAAATGCAATTTTCTATTACACTAAAAAAAAACTGAAATATTCAAATTATAATGGCAATTTGCTCCCACATCTTTATGAATAAATGAATATACATAATTATATTGTTGATGTTTGCTCGTGGCATACTAACGGTGTGGGTACAGGTCGGGCTCATGTCCCTCGCAACTGCTGCGAGCCCTGCCGCCGGCCACACGCACGAACACGCACAAGGAGAGACCCGCACCGGCTGCTCTGCACGAACACCATCATCTGCACAGGTTGTATGCACAGACACGCTTATATACCCGCACGAACACTCACACGCATGAACACGCAGACTCGCACCGGTGGCCCTGCACGAGCACCAACATCTGCACAGTTTCTATGCACAACACACACGACCACTCATAAATCCTTACAATAATTCTTATACCCGAACAAACAGTTATGCACGAACATGCACAAAGAGACACTTGTACCGACAACCCTGCACGAATACCACTATGTATGCAGATTGCATGCAAAGACGCGCTTATTATACCCACACGAATATTCATACACATGAAAAAACACTCATTAATCCGCACGAACACTCATAAATATCCGCACAAACGGTTATGCACATGCACAAAAAGCGAACAGCACCGACGGCCCTGGGCGAACACAGTACAAACACTCATATTCTACTGCACCAACACTTGTATACCTGCACGAACATCAGCCTTTGCACAGATTGTTAGCACAAACACACACATAGTGAGGTCCGCGGGGCAGAATGACCTGTTACCTGACCTGACGTCGTGTTATTTGAACCTCATAACACACCATCATACATTTCTTATACACGCATAGTACTGTTAACTGTGACAAACGAACGAGATTCGCTTATCGTTCATTCAGTGTCATTCACATCCTTGAGCATGTTGTGACGTTTGCCGTGTTGCTTTATTTCCCATTTACTGTCCTCCATAATTTTGATAAGCCAAGCTCATTAATGTATTTGCAGTGTCGATGACATTACTTTGATTTCGCTCACCTGATGAATATCTAAAATAGAATAGCAAAAAAAAAAATGGCATCTAAACTTTTGTAAAATAGCCAACGAGCATCTGAAATATGTGCAAAAAACAATAAAAATTGATCCACACATACGACGTGACGTCGGCTGGTCGTGGCCCGTTACAAGTTGGCACAACATATCCCGTTACAAGGTAACCCAACATGTCCCGTCACAAGGTGACCCAACATGTCATGTCACAATTTGGCCCATCTTGTTCCGTCATAAGTTGGCCCAACATGTCCCGTCACAAGGTGGCCCGACTTGTCCCGTCATTAGTTGGGCCAACATGTCCCGTCACAAGGTGGCCCAACTTGTCCCGTCATTAGTTGCGCCAACATGTCCCGTCACAAGGTGGCCCAACTTGTCCCGTCATTAGTTGCGCCAACATGTCCCGTCACAAGGTGGCCCAACTTGTCCCGTCATTAGTTGCGCCAACATGTCCCGTCACAAGGTGGCCCAACTTGTCCCGTCATAAGTTGCGCCAACATGTCCCGTCACAAGGTGGCCCAACTTGTCCCGTCATTAGTTGCGCCAACATGTCCCGTCACAAGGTGGCCCAACTTGTCCCGTCATTAGTTGCGCCAACATGTCCCGTCACAAGGTGGCCCAACTTGTCCCGTCATTAGTTGCGCCAACATGTCCCGTCACAAGGTGGCCCAACTTGTCCCGTCATTAGTTGCGCCAACATGTCCCGTCACAAGGTGGCAAAACTTGTCCCGTCATAAGTTGGGCCAATATCTCCCGTCACAAGATGGTCCAATATGGACGTGTGTGAACGAGTTCATAATTATTAAATGTACGCACCGATATTTTTTTGAGCACTTGACAGAACAAAACCTACAGACATGTGTAGGGAGGGTAAACCTTTATACAGTTTCAATTTAGAAACGAATTGTGAGGCGTGGTGTCTCGTTTCCGTCCGATTGTATGATCTGTATTGGTGCCATTTTTATTCAAGACTAGCTATGCCCCGCGGCTTCGCTCCCGTCAACTGGCTACCTTACCTACGCCACTTTTTTTTTGCTTTTAAACCTTCCCTGTATTCTGGCGAACTAAACAAAAAAAGAATTACCGAAATCCAGGCCCAGCCGTTCTCGAGTTTTATCGAGACTAACGAACAGCAATTAATTTAAAATTATCTTTAAACACAGCGCCAAAGTCTATTCGTGGCGATGAATTATATCGAGTTTTATCAATGAGTCATATCAAATTATGACCTTTTACCTACTTTAGCAATAAGAGCTATTTAGAATAACGTATTGATCAATTTACAGAGCGGGCACAGAAAACCCGTGGCAGTCTCAACACCGAAAATCGCAGTCGCTAGACGTGACCGCCACCAGGCGAGATAGGCACCACTTGCAACCCAGTAAAGAAAGGTAAATTTAATTATTATTTGCTTTTGTCCTAGATTATACTATTCTATGCGTACGCGCATATCCCGTTTTATTCCATTCCCGTAGAAACGTATGGAGTGTAGATAGGCTTCTTTTTTTTATACTAAACGGGGAAACTCTTGGCCCAAATCTCACCTGATGGAAAGTGATGATTAGGCCGAAGATGGAAGCGAGTTTCACCCGGAATCCTCTTACACAGAGGAACTGGCTATCATACCTCTAACTGCCGGAACACAACAATGCTGTTAACATTGTTGTTATGGCGACAGACTTAGACATGATGGTGGTAGCTTGCCAGGTGGACTTGGAACAAGTCCTACCACCATCCAAACCGAGCAAAAAATTTGCCCCCGCTGGGAATCGAACCCGGGACCTCTGGGTCTGAATCAGGTGGTATAACCACTAGACCACGGAGGCGGTTAGTGTCACCTGTTTAGCACCACCCGGGGACCACGTGTAGGGATTCGCTGAAGGGTATTCCTACGGACGCGGGTGACTCGGCCCCCAAATCTTCTTGCCTAATATCGTGTTTCTACGACCAGCTGTGCGTTGTCTGTCAGTCACTCAATCAATCAGTAACGCAAGAATTTTATTTAAACAACGTGTAACAGAATAAACGCAATACCTCTTAAGGGGTCGTTGAACTCATCATTATGAACAACTTTTACAATGGGACCAATACTGAAATCGCGAAAACTGGCCCCAGACTTTTAGTGTGCACACGAGGGGACGAATCCAACTCGCAGAAGACCCATTAGATATTTAAAAAAGAACCGGGTTATCTACCAACGATTATCCCTATATGTACAATACCCAAGGATATTCCCCTGTAGGTATGAACTATAGCGAAATATGGAAACAAAATGTTGGTCTATGGGTTTTTTTTGGTTAAACTGGATTGGTTTCCTGCAAGTATGAAATGTCTATGGCGCCTGTCCGATTTTTATGTTTATAAAGCTGCTTTCAGACTACGCTATAATGTAATAGCATATAGCTCATAGCACAACAATATCGCGCACCTTAAATTGTTATGGACACGTTCACACTTTACTGTACTATATATTATTGACAATGTATGGTGCGCGATATTGTTGTGCTATGAGCTATATACTCTATGCTATATATTATAGCGTAGTCAGCTTTATCGTAATCAGCTACTTTTGAACGACTCGACTCGCTTTTAGAAATCAAACAATTTTTATAAAACATACATGTGTTATTAATTTTATGCTATGCTTTTGTATTCCACAGATTCCGCTGTATAGTCCCGTACCCGCCCAACTCCGAATACGAGCTAGAACTAAAAGTGGATGACATAGTGATAGTATCGAAAAAGAGAGGCGACGGCTGGTACAAAGGAACCCTTCAAAGGACCGGCCGCACTGGCCTATTCCCCGCGTCCTTCGTCCAAAGCTGCCCGCCGGAATGACAGAGGCCTACACCCTCGAGGTTTGGGACATTATTCTAGTACATAAATTGTGATGGGAACAGGTGTTATAATTATATGGCCCAATATTTATAACTCTCTTTTTTATTCTGAAGAAATAGATGTTGTTCTGATAGCAAAACCTATGTTGTGTCTGTGTTCAGGCAACTGCAGTGCGATTCTGTAAACTTCTCACCATGCAAGCTTAGGTGAAGTGAATGTGATGTCAGTTGACAATCTATACAAATATGATGGAATGACAGTTTTCTTCACGCTCACTACACCTAAGTTAACACGCGCACGGTGAGAGTGGACTTAATAGACCGGCTGATATTTAAGCTGTGTTTTGTGAACTTGAGTTAGCTTGATAGTTAACAATTTATTAAAGAAAATGTCTACATTTTATGTTAATAGAAAAAATTACAATCATCCGTCTTTGTTCCTAGGTGGGAAATATACAGTGCAATCGGTTACGCATGGTTCTGTCTACCTCACGCATCGGATTAATTATGGCTTACAGGATGTCGCTCTCGATATTATTTTAAAGTAAGAAAATTGCAGTGACTTATTTCAAGCTAATGCTCAAGTGATCGTTTTTTTCTGTGTCTGTAGTACAAGTATTCTGTAAATATTTCACGCTGAAAACTTAGGAGATTCATTTCTCTTATAGTTTAGTTTTCACAGTTAAATGTTTACAGGGCAAACAGGCAGGAAGATAACTCAATCTTTGGTCACATGTCATGTTTTTAATAACCTATTATATTTTTGCGTCCGTAATTTTATTTTTCATTTCTACAAACTAATGTTGCTGTCTGCCAAGTTTTAAAAGATGTACAAAACAAACTATTAATGCTTTGGTCTTGTTTGTTTTTAAATTCATCTATCGGTCGTTTTATTATCAGAGAATATTTTGCCCTAGTATAAAAAATAAATTGTAAAAGTATTTTTTGGTATTCGGCAGATAGCAACCATAAGGATAGTACGGAATGAAGGTGCTGACGCTTTTGAATGTCACAATGTTATAGAAATTATAAGTGTGAATGCTCACAGAATAGCAGTTTTTACATACAACGTCTGTTTTTAATATTTTTAGAATTAATATTAAAAGGTAATTGAATTATGTGATTATATAAGGTGATTTTTAATTAATTGGCTAACTTTTAGGGTGTGTTTTTCGAGATAATTAAATACATCGCCATCAACTCAGTGTCGGTTTTAGCAAAGCGTACATTAAATGACCTTAAAATTATAGGTTGCAAAGAATTTCAACTTTGTCATGTAGGTATGATACAGAGTTTGTTGTTTCAAACTATTCTAATTTAGATTAAAATATAGCAACTATTACTCTGAGTCAGGGTTTCCCTTAAAATTTGTAAAAAAATCTGTCGTGCTTTCATTTTCAAACAACTCAACTTTATGCAAATTTATGAGTACTTTTCAGTCCCTGAAGGATTACCAAAAAATTAAAAATCATTTGTATCGCACATACCTACTTTTTTAAATTATTGCTAGATCAAATTAATGTATGGGTCTAAAAATGTATGATATACTTTTCAATACACATGATATTCGATATGAACTACTCTTACGATATTTAGACTTATAAAAATCTTTGGTTTTTTTTTTGTTTAGATGTAGTTTTCTTAAAATTTTAACAGTGACTGAACCATACTGCCGAACACTTCTGTAAATATTCTTCCTTTCCTTTGAAAAGTTATTTTTGAATCAAACAATGTGGGCCAAAATAAAAGAGTCCATGATAAAATGAAGTATTTTTGTAGTATTAACGTTAACTCGATGATAGTGGCCGCTCAGTGCGGCGTGTATATTTTGATCTTAATTTAGTTGTATAGCTGTTATTAGTGAATGAGTGTTTGACAATTAGAGACATGAAAAAAAATTGTGATAAAAAAGGCAATAGCGATAGGTAGAAACTACGAAGAATGCCACCTGCTACGATCCTGACTTACTCTTGCGCCCCCGCCCGTTGATAGTAATACGCTCCTGGCCTTTTTGAAAAACATCGCCGTTTATATCTGGCAGGGGGTATATTGATTAATTGTTCACCTTTAATGTCTGTGTATGTGTTAAATAAAGATAGATGAATTAAGAAAAGTGGAGACCTGAAACAAATCAGGAATGAACTGTTTTGCCAACCAGTTAGTTCTTGTCAGAATTACCTTTGTTTTCTATGTCTCTAGTTACTAAACACTGTTAGCATTAAATACACTCGCGTGCATGTAACCCGCATCGAATAGTTTTACAAAAATATTTCAATTAGCCATAATAATTTTGAACGAAATCTTAAATTATTAGATACCAGTATGATTGCAAATAAATAGATGATATTTTGAGCTAAACCTTTAAATAAAATAATATTATTTTACATGTGGGATAGTTATTTTACATTGTTTTAACTACATATATTTTTACAATTAAAAGTTAGAATTCAATATACGCTTACTATTTTTTAATTAACAACATTATATTATTTTTGTTTTAGGACACTGCCATATTATCGTTTTCTATACCTTGGATTTCTTTTAACGATATTAGCTATAAGTACTATACATGACTTCAAGAAATAGGGTAGTTATATATTTTAGCTAAGAAAAATGGTTGATTAAACTATATAAATAGTGAATAGTAATTTATATAAAAAGTTTTAACATAAAATCTGGGTTTTAAATAAAATTTTGATGAAATTAAGACTGTATGATACCTTAGTTTTTAGATTGTAATGTTAATAGGTATCATCTGGTAATATTGTAAGTTTATTTAACCATTTTCGTATGGATTGTTTTTCGTAATAAGTTCTAAGATAAATATTTGAAAATGTTCGTTGTTGTACCCATTTTTGTGGTCTGATGTGTGTTAACTTAATAATATGAATTTTTCACTGAATTTATATTTGTTTGAGATTTTACGATATTTGGTGTTATCAAAGAAATCTGTATATTTATCCTCACTACAATATTCACTGCAATGTATTTGTAGCTAGAGAAATTTTGAGCGAATAATCTTGATTTAGTCTATTTGACTGTAAGTAGACCAAAAAAAAAACATATTTTAGACAAAAATAAATGCAAATAGCGTTTTATTCACTCTAGTAGCAGACATTAAAATTTACAGTTTAGTGATTTTTGACACAAAATAAACCATTTACTAAATTAATCGTTTACGTAGTTAAAATACTGATACGCAAATTCTAAATTGTGTTTAAACTAATCACACGTTTCGTTTTTTTTTTATATAAAAAAGTCCTAAAATAGTAACAGAAAACATCGGTCCACATCAGAAATGGTGTATAAGGCTGCGTTTCCGCAAGAGAAATGTGAGCATGCATAGGGAGGAACGTTTGTTAAGAACCAATGGAATCGCTACATTTAGCTAGCCTCGCTCATAGCAAGCTATTTTGTTGGTTCTTAACAAACATTTTGCTCGCTGCGCATCTTCGCACATCTCTAATGGAAACGCAGCCTACAAATGGTCTTATTTTTATTTACGGAACAACAGCTCAAGTGCCCGCTGGGTATAGTTCTAGTACTAGGTAATATAGGAACAATTGTACATTCGATGTCTTCTAAATATTTGTATAAAAAGAAGTGCATGAAACAGGTATTTAGCCCCTTAGTTTAGACAAGCCAATTTGTTTGATATTTTGAATGTGACTTAGAGAAATCGCACTTCTATTTTGTTGCGAGTTTCTTGCTGGATTTAGATTGCGACACCACTTACAACAATCTGGTGTATTTTTTTGCAATGTTTATTATAAGATTTTGACGTGACAATTCAATAGCAATGGCATACAATTTTTCGATACCTACTTAATATGTTCATGATCAGGAATTTGAGAAACTAAACTAATTTAAGTGTGTGATATACTTCTCAAATGTAGGCTTTTTCAGCCTGTATTTTTCCCATTGCTGGGAATAGGCCTCCTCTCTGTGAGAGGCAGTGGGCGTTAAGGCTGCGATTCCACCAGAGATGTGCGAGGATGCAAAGCGAAGGATATATTTGTTAATAATAATTTTCGGATTCACCCATGACTATAATAGAAATTAAATACAATAAATTTAAGTGAACAATATGCAATATTTCAAATGTCAACAGTTCATTAAACATTAAAAAACTAATTATAAAAACAAAATAATTACAGTAAATGTTACATAAAGAAGAAATAACCAATAGATCCACTGACCGCGATAGTGAGGTAAATGAAGTGATTCTGATGGTTTCTAAAAAAACGATCTCTCGCTGCCCATCCTCGCACCTATGGTGGAAACGCAGCCTAATCCACCAGAACCCTGTGCGGTTCGGTAGGGTCATATGTTGTTATTTGGACACGTCAGTTTCCCAGATTTCTTGTGTCGTAGTACAAATCCAATTTTAGAATGACTGTGTAAATACACTCTTCTTTAGAACAGTGAACATCGATTGTTCACGAAAATTTGTTGTGAACTGATTTTTTTAACGTATTTATTTTATTTGATAACTTATATTAGAGAATTCATAATTCGAGGTAATTTCAATCCATCGCCTCCAAGTTTTGCGTTGAATATTTTATGTGATTTTTTGTATTATAAAAAGTTACTTAAAATGCCAGTGATGCAAAGGAATTGAACTTTGTCTTGTAAAACATAAAGTCTATTATTCCAAAATTTGATTATAATCTCGAACTCTGAATTCAAATATACCTTTATAACAACGAAGTTAGTTCAATGCTCTTCTCTTTAATAGGACACAAATATTGTTTCATAATCCAAAACATTTCCGAAAACTGTTTAAGAAAATGTAGATTTAATTTTCAATGTATTAATGATTTAATAATGCAATATTTTGTAGCCTGCCTTCAAATGCCGATATCTTTCCTTAATATTTCTGTAAATCAACCACATAGCGGGCTAAAGGTCTTTGTACCTTTAGAAAAATTTCAACAATTTGAATTATGTTAAGCCGATATACGCCTAGAACGATGCGATTTGCCCACCAAGTGAATACTTGTTAAGCGGAGCAAGTTTGTGTCCAATTTGTTTTGTAATGTGCGCTTCTATTGTAAATTTTAAGTGAATCATATCGAAGTTATAATTAGGTGATTTCGAAAAGAATTAAAACTTCTTCGTAACAACTTTTTGTTTTATTTTTACAGTGAAACACATACACAAGAAATATTGAATCACAGTGGAAGATCGACCTTCATCCACCTGATACCCAGATGAGACATATTTTTTTTGTCAAGTTTTATGGATTTATAAACTCGCCTATGATAGCTTACCAATCGAAAGCTGTTCTCTTTGAATTAATCCTCTACCGTCTCCTCTACCCATATGACAACTATAATGAAGCATTACATTACTTAAGCCCGGTTTCTGAGCTTTTCATCGGTCGTTTATCTCCGTTAACGCTATTTGCCATATCGCCACTGGTTGAAACGTTTATAGTACCTCAGAATACGGGCATGTCTATAGACAGAAAACGTTTATCTGAGGAATATAAATAGTGGATGGTCAGTTATTATTTATTAAATACTAACAGGGGCCAAAGTACTTCCGCTGCTGCTGTATAAATTATAGCGTAATTATGTGTTATTCTGGAGTTATATTTCTGTAAAGTTTCGTCAAAATCTGTTCCGTAGTTTTTGCGTTAAAGAGTAAGAAACATCCATGCAGTTTAGTTTTATACTTTTATTTACATTGAATAACTATAGTCAGGAGCCAAACGGCCATTTTATTCTTCAGATAAAAGTTATTATCAAACTATTAAAATACTAGCCCTTTACGAAAAATAAAAGACAGGCTGTACAATCGCTTATAGGTAAAAACACATGTTCACTCTCAGATCATTTTCATCACATACTAGATGAGAAATACTCGTAAGGCTAGAGGATATCTCGATCTAGTTTATGATGCCCCAAAGTGATTTAAGGAGATAGAGACACAAAAATTGCTAAACTATTGGTTTTAATTATGATTTTACCCTTAGGTACGCTTAAAACTCCGGTTAAAACAACAAACAAACAAACCACACAACATGCAAATCTTATAAACTAAAGTTCATCCTTAACCAGCTTCAAAATCTCATCTTCTGTTTCGCCCCATTGGTCAGGGTCCGTGGTTATCTTGCCAATAGCTTCCATGCGTCGTTCCATCATCACCTGATCCAAGATATGCTCCATCTTGATATGCATACAATCGTTGAACATGGACGCGTACTCACAAACTTCAAAGATGCCATCGACTACCTTCGTACATTCTCCTATGGCTGACTTCAAACGAGACATGACTTCACTGTCTTCACCATAAACAACCCTATTAGCTTCCAATAGCTGTTCTTTGCTGATCTTATTATTCTTTATGATAGCGTTACGTTTAAGTATGCAGGCCACGAAGCATTTTCCTTGGAGATTCGCCTGCGGGATTCTCTTTAAAAAGTTTTCGACGTCGACCATAGATGCTTTGACTTGGCGCGCGCATTCCGTTAGGTTCTTCCTGAATGGTTCCACGTCCTCAGTGATTTTATTGAATCTCTTTATATGTTCTTCCTTTGAAAGTGGTTCGAAGGAGATTGTTAGGTAGAAAGCGAAGGAGAACAATACGAATAGGATGCTTGCAAATAGATTTTGCATTTTGGCGGGCGCCTTCTCTCGCGTCCGTTTCGTTTTATTCTTCATTTTAAAGTCACTAACTGTTTTGTTAATTGGTCGTTAGTGCCTAGAACGTTATTGTTATTATGGACCTGAATAAAGGTATTGACTGTTTGTATGTTGAACATGTGGCGTGGATCGCTGAGGCGATTGTACAGTTTTATTAATTAGACCAATGCTACATATTGTTTTGTTATTACTAGGTAAGTATGGGCAGGTATGGACCTATCCTACAGCATAATCTTTAACCAATCTAAAGCTTATAGTAGACAGAAACTCGATAACAAGCTATGGTCACTCAGGTCACACAACTTCTGAGGATTTGTGCGAGTTTTTGGATAACTCCCCTAGGTACCTACCCTACTCACCTGCATCATTCTGTATGGAGTAAATGTGTTATCCATCTTGCCGGCAAAGGTGGTTACAAAATTGAATTTAAGCGTAAGTATAAAACTCGTTATAAGACCACATAAAATCGGTGCACGATAAGCCTGTAGCTTAATATTCCTCAATAAATAATCGAAGTTCGATCCAACCGAAAGCCGATCTAACCCCACAAGGGTTGCCCTTTGCGCGTAGTCAGTTAGTAAGAAAGTAGATAGCCTCCTAAGTTGACCTGCGAGATGCGAAACAAAAAAAAATCTTAAAACGGGCTTTCCTCCTCCGGCTTACAGGAATCTTGTTGTGGCAGGTATATACCTACACCATCAGAAAACAGACCTCGTCAATCGCAGGTTAGCCAGATACCTAAAGGGGCTGATTTAGAATTTCTTTCATAAGTTACGTTTGACACAGATTCGCAGATATTTGAAGTAAAACCGGCCGGTGCCACTAGTTTAAAAATAGCAATGACGTGTCCTGAGCCGTTTTGCACAATTTGTAGGCAGTTATTGATCCTGATATGGTTGTAATTCACACGTAGGCTCGCGATAACCTAGGTACTTATAGTTAGTATTATTGCACTTACGATATACCTACCTATGTAGTCGTCAATACCTACCAACTAGTTAATTGTTAGCCTATATTTTTAACTATAAAACATACGGTTCAAATCAATGTTAGGTAGGTATATAATCCGCGCGAAATCAGAATGGGGTGGAACTTTGTCAAAGTAAATCGAAAATGACAGTCGGTTCTTTCTTTTTGTGTGATTTACTTTGACAAAGTTCCATTCCATTCTGATTGTGCGCGGATTATACCTACTCGTATAAGTAAACGAATACGTCATTGATAAGGCATGGCTATATCCACATCAATCATCAATCAATAAAAATTCTTCCGTTACTGGCTGATTGACTGACTGACAGACAACGCACATCTTGGCCATCGTCATCGTAACTCTTGATCGTATTAGGTACCTAAGCTTAAATTTGGCATGAAGATTCCTTGGAGAGTGAGGAAGCACTAATAGAGGATTTCCCGAAATTCCATATTCCAAAAAATGCGTGTACCTACGAAGTCTAGTCTAAATGCTATAGTAACTCTGTACTTTTAATACAGTATTACTATATTCTTTATTCTCTGTATTCTTTAATCGGCTGAGCGCTCTGTGTCCTAATTATGCGCCAAGTCCAAATGACTTGGCGCATAATTAGGACACAGAGCGCATTTTATCAAGGGAGCATTCCTATTCCGACTGCCAAAATCGTTTCTTTATATGAAAATACTGTAGTGTCGTTTAGTAAATAAGTACTCAGTTTAATATATTTTATGCTTTCCTAGAAAACGAATACCTAGCTATTTTATTTGCATAATAAAACCGGCCAAGTATGAGCCTGACTCGCGCACGAAGAGTTCCGTAGCATTATCTATAAAATCGGCAAAACAATCACGTTTGTTTTATGGGAGCCCCCCAATTATTCTACTCTGTTTTTTTAATATTTGTTGTTTTAGCGGCCACAGAAATACATCATCTGTAAAAAAATCAACTGTCTAACTATCATCTGTTCATGAGATACAGCCTGATGACAGACGGACAGGCAGACGGATGGATAGCGGAGTCTTAGTGATAGGGTGCCTTTAAACTAGTTTACCCTATGGGTACGGAATCCTAATAAACATGAGTGTAAGAGCAAAATTGCGTTCCTTTGAATATTTGTTCAAAGTTAAACTAATTCTAAGTAACGTAAATTAAATGATTAAATTCCTATTAGGTACAACAAGTGGTGAACCTAGGTACTGGTTCCTTTTACATGGACGACCAGCCTGTCTTAGGTAATGTAATGATATGCTTACCTAAATTAAACAGAAAGCAACAAAAAATGATAGAAATCTATCGACTGCCTAACTGGATATCTACACCGACTTTATAATCTAGATAGCGCGAAGAACATGTTGGCGCGGATGCAAAAAAAACTCGAATATAAATCAATACCTATTGGCAACATTTAAATTACCCTAGTTTTGAAAGTAAGACTTCGGATAGCAATTTTTTTTTTATTAACCGACTTCCCAAAAAGGAGGAGGTTATCAATTCGGTTGTATGTTTTTTTTTATGTTTGTTACCTCATAACTCCGACAAATAACCGATTTGATTTTTTTTTGTTTTATCTGAAATGATATAGGTACTTGCAGTTTGGTCCCATTTAAATCATATCAAAATCGGTTACGAACTTTGGATTTTAAATCGAAATAGCTGGAATTTGACTATTTAGATGATTCTTTGATAATCGAAATTGCGTATTTTGCTTTTCTGCGATTTTGTAGTGGTGTTGTTAGGTGTGGGGCACAACTAAAAAGTGAAAAATAAAAAACTTTTACAAAAAAATACAACCGACTTCTAAAAACAAAACACTACAAAGTAAAAAATAACTTTAATTTCGGAAGTCGGTGTCAAACTACGAAGAAACTAACAAAAACACCGACTTTCGAAATTAAAGTTATTTTTTACTTTGTAGTGTTTTGTTTTTAGAAGTCGGTTGTATTTTTTTATAAAAGTTTCTCCCGAGTTTTGATGCGTTTTATCTGTGTCAATATTCATTGATTTACAAAATCAAAAAATACGTGTCCATTATTTTTCAATACTGACGGACTAAATAGTTTTGCAATTTTTGGATGATGGAAACTAGCCTATTACAGTCTCGGCCACCGCCTTACTCCACCTCGGTATCGTCAACGCACCTTGCCATGTGTCTCGCTCGCTCAGCTACATTTCTTTCTATGATTAGTTTAATTTTGTGAGCTGCACGATATTGAGATCTATTTCTCATAAAACAGTTGAATAATTTATTTGCCTAGGGCATGTTGTATTAATTAATTACGAAAATACATCATTGAGAATTTGAGATGTATCGAAAACTCAAAATACGGCAGAATACCCGAATCAAATGGATCACAAGAGCTTAGGGAAATTGTGGCAGATGCCAATTCTATTAGCATTTAGATGGGTTTCATATTAATTGGTGAATTTATAAATGTCCTAGCAACTTGCGATAACCTAATACATAGCTAGGTTATAATTAGCCTAGCCTTGTCGTTTTGGGCAATTATCACTACTTAGTAGAAAGATTGTGAGTTTGTATCTTTGTTTGGATCTAAGTATGTAATAAAGCATCTGTTTGGCTATTTAAAGATCATTTTATCAAAAAGCGAAATGAAAAGGCGAAAGTTCGAAACTGAGAGTACCTAGCTAAGTACTTATGTACTTTCTACAACTACTTATGTAGGTACCTATCTAATATGTACACGAGTGAAAGTATCAAAATTGAAAGAATGGCCAATAGGTAGGTTGGTCTTGGTACAGTTTCTATACGCTAGGATTTTAGCTTTCAGTAACTTGACTCACTGCCAAAAATAATCTGGGACTGGCAAATATTGCATGGACACAGTACATAGTGTGACATGTCTATACCCAGAACTTAAGGAGGACAGGGTTGTGAATCATACACCCATGTTAATATTATAAATGCGAGAATAACTGTCTGTCTGTTTGTGACGTTTGTGACTGTTGACGACGAACATCAAACATGTCAGACGGTCAGTCTATCCGTGTGATCAGAATTAGTACATAAGATACTTTTATTCGAATTCGAGGCTAAATAATGATAGCGGATGGGGCCGATTTCAAGATTACCTACCTAAGCAACGTTTACCGGTTGGTCTGTGGATGGGTCCAATCTTAACACTTACCTAACATGCCAAGATTCCTCCGTGCCTCAGAAAGCACGTTAAGCCGTTGGTCACGTCTGTCATTTGTCGATCTTTGGAAGTCGGATATTCAGAAACCAGAAAATCTGACACCTGTCTTGTCAAGCAGTACCGTGTTACCCATTTAGTGGGTTGTGGAAATTTGGAGGTCTGGTAGGCAGCCGCTCCGCGTAAAATACTAATATTCAGTGGATTCTGGTTTGACTGGAATCCGATCCCAATATAGTTGGAAAAAGGCTAGGGCAGGGATGGCGAACCTTTTTCGGAGCTCGTGCCATTTTCAATTTAAAAAAAAAATTGCTATAATGTGCCGCCAATAAATCATGACTTGGTATTGGTGGTAAGATGCTTTTAATTGTAACTATAAATTCATAAAGCAATCTTAATAATTGATCCCATCCCTAGGCTAGGGCGTCGCCTTTTCTCGGAATAAAAAGCTTTATAGATATATAAAGAAGAACTCCCTGCCGGAGTCTGTGTTACCTCATAGCTACAACCTGGGAGTCTTTAAGTCAAGAGTAAATTGAAGTGAATTCCAGGTGTACCTTCAATTAAATTCCTTCGTTCATGCAGGCGAAGCCGCGAAATGAATCTAGTTAACAATAACTTGAGCCATTTCACAATGACATGACTCATCACAGTCATAACAGTGTGTGCTCACCAAAATAAGCAACATTAAGTAGTCGGTCATGAAAAAAACGCGACATGTAGAGGAACTACGATTTCAAGCGTCTTGGGAAATACCTACCTAATTGAAATGTTATGTATCTACGCCGCGACGGTAGGTAAGGCCGTCAGACTTTTCTGAAATTAGGTACCTATAGTATTTTGGTAAGGACGATGAGCTCTTTAATTTAATGAAGTTTTAAAGTCTGAATTAAAAACCAAAGTAGAGATGGACTGCCTAGTCAGGGCAGCCAAGCCGCGCTGATCATCAAATTAATAGTTAATAATTAATTTGAAGATTTTGTCTCGGTTAGTAGTATGTATGGCTGAACGCGCTAATCTCAGTGTAAAAAGAGCGAGCATCTAAGTAACTCATAATGCATCGAAAAATTCTTCCACATCTCTGTCAATGCAAGACCTCAAAACACTTTACACCTTTTAAACCTTTGGTCAATAATAAATAAGTTATCTGGTCACGTGTACAGACGAATTAGGTAGGTATATAATCTACAACTTATATTATGTTAGCGTGTTTTACAAAAACTAGGCCGTTCCGCTTGACGCCCGCGTGCGCTTGGCAATTTAAAAATAAATTCGTTCGTATTTCTCGGACTCGGTATTAACATTTTTGCATTACTACAGTTATGAACAAGCTAACTTGGCCAGACATAATAGACTATCCAGTCGTTTGTTGGTAACATTCATACTGATCTAAATGAGTAGCATAAGAAGGTACGTAACTGATTTTAAGTAAAATGTTAACTTTATTTATTTTTAGTGGGAGTGTCGAACACTTACTGACTAAAACCCATCCGTGTTCTTCTTAAGACCCTTTGCGTTTCAATCTCCAAAACGGGCGTAGGTATTCGTGTGATCGCTCTGGTGCTTTTCAGATGTTGATATTTAATGGTAATTATGTATCTGATGTAAAGAATGATATTCAAATAGTAAATTTTTACTATTGGCCTTCAATTTACACGAACAGTTATGGAAATACCTAAGTTCAAAAAATTTCGCGACCAGAGCAATCATAATTGGTGCCAGAGCGATCATAAATGGTGAAATCAGTGAAACTAAAAAAAATTGTATTAAAAAAATATTATTTATTTAGCCATTTTCAGGCATATTCAGTGTACCTACGTGTAACAAGATTATAATTATGTAAGAGAAATGTATTATTTTAGAAAAAGTTAAAGGCAAATTATCAGTAAAACATAAAAAATACGGAATATTTTATGTAAAATAATTGCTAAAATAACAAATTAACCTTATTATAAAAATCAACTTTTGGCTTAGTTTAATTTACTTAAGACTTAATTAAATTACTTCTAGGTAAATGAGACAACATTAAAAACCTTTTGAAATCAACCATTAATACCTATAGTCTTGTATACAGTTTTGAAATGACTCAGACTCATTAAATATTTGTTTTTAAAAAGTAATTTAAGAAAACTAACGTTGTTGTGCGTATAAATCTGGATCATTTTTTATCTTGGCCATTCTACGACGCTCAGCCAATTTCTTCCTCAGACGTTTTTCTTCAATAGATAATTTATTTCGAGGCATGATTTCAATCTGCAACAATAGTTGCCATTAAATTTTAGAGAAAGAAGGGTTACAGTAACAGTTGTGATTAGCTAAATGCCAATATCATAATATCATCAAGGTAAAATACGTCAAAATCTATTTATGGGTTTAGGTTACCCAAAGAAAACCAGGAAAGGTTATAAATTAAAGGTTGTAAGCATAGTTCATCGTTTGTCATTGTTACAGTCCGGTACTACTACTTAAAATAGATTTATAACGTACAATTAATGCAAAATATCATCGGTCTGGTCTTTTTGGACAGAGCAATCACAGTCATAGCGATCAGAAAACGTCACAAAATCATAAATATAGCCGAATTTAAAAGCAGTAGAAAGTTGTGATTACGTCTCATAAAAACCATCATAACGATCACTTAATTCACCTAACAAATACATTCACAAGCTTACTATTTAATTTAAATAACGTGCCATAGCAATCATAAAAATTGAGAACCAAATCCAGAGCAATCATTAACTTACCTTCGTAAAGTTGGAGCGCAGGAACGAGGCACGCAAGTATCCTCCTAGGCGGTTAGATCACTCCTGGCGTTGCCCCGCGGGAGGAGAATAGAGTGTCTATAACGCGTAACTAGGGATGAGCACGATGTTTTAACTCAGCGCAGAGCGATGAGACAAAATGCCCGGTCAAGATTTTAAATTCAAATTGTGGCAAAAGTATTGTTAATGTAACTAAATATATTTTATAACTATGAATATTAACTATTTGTTATGTAATCTAAATAAGTTGTTTCATAATGAACCTTCTCATTAAAAAGTTAAAGAATATTTTTTCATTCAATCGGGAGTTGGGTCAACCCAGATCAATCAGGATTTTAGGGCTTAAGATTTTTTTTTTATATATTTAAAATAAAGTTATTCATCATATTAGCCTTGTATCACGTAGATTAGACACCGAACTGTATATAAAAAAATATTTTGAGAATATTTTTCGATTTTAAAATGGGTTTATCCAGACCGACACGAAAAAAAAATGTCTCTGGGGATCGATCCGACCACGATGACTCTTTCGAACAATTACCGCAACCCTGGCCGGCGCTGACCCCAGCGGGCCGGGCTGTCTACTATGCTGACATCTCTTTGGTTTATTAGTCTTTGCTTTGAGGCTGCGTGTGTGCCTACACAACGTTCGACGCCTTATCGATCTACTTAAAAAACAAAAAAATTAGAGATTTTTTCTTTGTTGAGAAAATTGAGACACTTTAGACCTTAGCGGAGACCAACTTACATAAATTAAATGAGTCTAAGGAGGTTAAAGAACTTATAGATATGTCGGTACAGTTTGCATGTTGGTCATGGCCCATTGGTCGCAAGCGCTATTGCTTATCATGGGGTCCTGGGTTCGATTCCTAGATCGAACAGTGTTATTAGGTTTTTTCATCCGCAATTTCTCAATAGTACTGCGGAGTTTTGTTTTGTTCTCGATTAATGAAAATAGGCTCGCTTCTATTACATGTGAAATGTGGGCGTACTGTAGGAGCACCTCTTCCTAACCTTCGGGATGAAATTAATATGGTGTTGGGTTAGGTTAGTTGTTATGTTATGTTAAAGAAGAAGCATCACTAACTGAGATGGGCGCAAATTATCACTAAAAACCGGCCATGTGCGAGTCGGACTCTCACACGAAAGGTTCCGTACTATAAACCTTTTAATTTTTGAATATTTGTTGTAATAGCGGTAATAAAAATACATACTGAAAACAATTGTCTACCTCCTACTTACAGTTCTTGAGTTCAGCCCGCTGACAGACAGACGGATGGACGGTCGGATGGGCGGGTGGATGGACGGACGGATAACGGATGCTTAGTGACAGGGTCCTGTTGGTTAGCCTTCGGGTACGGAACCCTTAAAAGGGAATTCGCATTTATTTTGATTACTACTAGATTAGATACCAAACCTTTTATTTTCAAGCAGATGTTCATTTTATATTAAATACTTACCTAACTTGCCTTCCATGTCTATTTTGTGAAATTCATTTCAATCACCTACCTACGCTATGATTGAGGATATTAGAAAAATAAATAAAAGAAACAAGTCGTGGTACAACCAGTGACGGATTAACCCTTAATCAAATTAAGCAATTGCCTAGGGCATCACGTCTGGGGGGGCACCAGAAGAAGCACAAAAAAAATCCGTGCTTATGGTATCACGTCTCACTCTCACTTCACCAAAAACCACACCAAAAAAAGTTTCTAGGACTAATTTGAAACGAAAAGCACGAAAAGAGTTCAGACATTAACATATTAAAACACACAGGCAAGGCAAACAAATTCATGAAGAGAATGTTTACTAGGAGCACGTTTTACAGCAAGTTATAGCTGTTATTCGCACATTGGCAGAAAGAGGCCTTCCTTTTCGCGGTGCAGTAGAGAAATTTGGATCTCCTCAGAATGGAATTTTTCTAGCGTTGCTGGAACTTATAAGTCAATGTGATCCCTTTTTAGCGGCACACATAGGTAATATTAACCAAATAAGGAAACACCGGAAAAGGAAACGTCTCTTATTTATCTAAAACGATCTACGATGAGTTGATTATGATAATGGCCCAAGAAGTGCACGGTAAAACTATATCCCAGATAAAATATTCTAGATATTATAGTCTTTTAGTAGATTCTACGCCGGATTTAACGCACATGGACCAGCTCAGCGTAGTTATTCGCTATATAAAAGATGGGCAGCCAGTAGGTACAGCGATTTCTTACATTTATTGAGTTGGAAACGCATCACACAGTAGATGAACTGGCAAAGCAGGCTCTTCAATACCTTGACGAACATTGTGGATTAGATTTTTCAATATGCCGAGGCCAGTCTTGTGACAATGCTTCAAATATGTCTGTACGTTACAGTGGCATGCCGCAGAAGATTCTAGAGGCGAATCCGTTTGCAACATAATATATCCCATGCGCAGCCCATTCTCTCAATTTAGTAGGTTGAAGCGCCGTGGATTGTTCCTAGCAGTTGTAATTTTTTTTTATTAGTCCAAAATCTACAATTTTTTTCTGGTTCAACCATAAGGTGGCGCATATAAAAGGACATTTGGATAATCAACGTGTTTTGAAATCTTAATCAGAAACGAGATGGGAAGAACTACCTACTAGAATTGGAGTTCGTACTTATGTTGGTCATGTGGGACGAAATTTTGCAAACCTTCCGAAAAGTCAGCAAGGTATTATAAGTCCCAGAAGTTAATTCTTTATTGTACACCAAAAAAACTTTTATGATACAGTCATAAAAGTCTCTTGAGACACAAATCACTCGTGGATTTTATTTGCGGTGCGACTTTGATTCTTTGGAAGCCCGTGCAAAAGAAAACCTACCAGATGTGGAATACAAAGACACTCGTCGAAGACGAAGACAGAAAATGCCCAATGATGGTTCAGCTCCTGGTGTAAGTTTCAGCCCAAGAGAACAGTTCAAAATAAAGAGTTATTATAGCATCATTGATAAATTAAATGCAGAGATGCGAAAAAGAGGAGAGATATACAAAGAATCAGCCGACAAATTCTCATTCTTGAATGAAATACCCGATGCTGATAAAATGTGTCCCGCTCAAACTGCAGAATACAGTCAGCACAGGTACATCTAGTAAACACATATCCAGAAGACTTTAACACCGAATTAATAACAGAAATTCAACAGTTTCATTCATATGTCATAAGTAAAATAAGTTCCAGACCCAGTGATTCGGCTCGCACAATTGTATAAAATAATACATGATGGTAAAATTTAATCAGCTTTCCCTACTGTGGAAACAGCCCTGCGTATATTTTTATCGCTTACGATTACAAATTGCTCAGCGGAACGTTCTTTTTCAAAATAAAAAATTAAAAAAGGACAAAGATGATACAAGAAAGGCTCGATAATTTATAGATATTATACATAGAGTCCGATATGTTAAAACGTTAGACGTTAATACTATCTTGCGTGAATTCAACGTCAGGAAAAGCCGCAAGATGCATTTCAATAAATAAATAAATTATGCTTTGGTTTTTATTGTTGTCGCACCTACTTCACTTCTAAGGTACTTTACATCTCATCATCTTATTTTACAAAAAAAAAAAACTAATGTGTTTAGGCGGTAAAGTTTTAAAGACCGATTCTAGTTGACATACGGATAGGGGGGCCCACAGGCGTGGATTGCTTAGGGCATCAAGTAGTCTTAATCCGTCACTGGGTACAACACATCGTTTTATTTAATAAATGTTTTTTTAACTGGTAGATAGAAAATTTGAGCACTTTACGCGCTCAATCAAAATTCTAAATTATGGATAACAGCTGTTTATTAGAGGAACCTTTAAACAATATTTATTTTATCTAACATATCTAGGTACATTTAAATTCGTATAATATATAGGTATATAATTTACAAATACAGACAAAATCATTTCGACAACCTCCAATACATTTTAATATTGGTTACACTTAAGCTCATTTCATAATTGTCACTTCAAAATGGTTACACCCAGTTGCTCGAACGAAAATTATCGTACAATTAATGAGATAAATAATTTTCAAACGCGCGCTGGCTCATGCCATGATTGGTAATGAACATCAATAGCTAATCGCATCGTTTGACTTGCGTTTAATTTGCGAAGCGTTGATAATATTTTTCCAGAAACCGAAGGTTCGTCGTTATAAATATGATTCCGATACACGGTAACAGTACTTAAGGCGGGGTTGCAGTACTTTTTAAGATTTTTGAACGTCTGAAAATCTAATTAATTATGAGTTTTTTAATAAATAAAAATCATTACATAAAAATTGAACATACCCTCAAGTAAATCGCAAAAATAGAAACGCGATTTAGAATGATTGGCTCGATACTTTTTTTTATCAAACATGACACTTAATAACAATTTTAAACGTGTACTGCTAAGAGATTTCATCGCGAATATATATAAAAGTTATATCAATACATGGAGCTTTTTATTTTGAAGTAAATGTTGAAACCATATTGTATTATTTCATTATCAGTTTTCGCCAAGAAGAAATAACAATCAAAATTTAGGCATTATTTCGCTCGCTAGACAGTCGCTGTTGTTCGTCAAAACACACAGTACTGCAACCTCGCCTTAATCTACATAATATGTGGTTTTCGCTTTCGTTTAATTCATAAGAAGGTAGCTTTACCTACTCTTGAACTTACATTAGGAAATAAAGTGATTGTGTTTTGAATTATATATTTTTCGAAACAAATAATAAGAACAATTTCAGCTCAATGTCATATCAAGCATGCAACTTCGATGGTTGCCAACTTGAAGGTATATAATAATATGTATTTCAAAAAAAGTGTAATCCTAATTTATAAGATAATGTAAATAGTCATTGATCCACATACATTTAATGTCTTTCTTAATATAATAAACAGAAATTATGCCATAAAGCTGACCAGCACGCGTAGCATGACCACCGTAGAAACGAGTTTTGTCGACCGGAGAATCGACAAAATGACAGATTGAAGAAAGATTTCTATCTTCCTAAGCATGGCGATGTTTGACACGTAGTAAAGAAATGTTTCTTATCTTCGATCGATTTAAGTCTACAACGTCGAGCATGCCGACAATATTTTCTCTACTTTTGACACTTGGGGGTAGAAATAACTCTCTATATGAAATGTCAAATAAGTAGTCTACATCTTCTCGGACCTAGACAAGGAATATTAATTTGGCGCCCACCATATAGGTACTTACATTTATGTTTTTACTTTACCCACACACAATGGTCCAACATCAGTTAAGTAGTTCAGTACTAAGTGCGGAAATAAAACCCCAATAGATAAAGATAGTAGGTACTACGGCTTGAGAACGTTAAATTGCTTTGCAATGACCATTTCGATAAGTGTGGGAATAACGGTTCAGCTTTTGACCGGAATGGGTAGTTGTGAACAAGCTTCATTTACGGTAAAAGTAATATTTTCTATTATACCTGTAGGTACCCTGTAGACAAATTAATTTCCTATCAGCGAAAAGAATTGTTAAGAGCCAAACACAGAATTGAATTTAAGTAGTACCTACCAAAATGTTACATGTTTCATTTTGGACTTTCGAAAATCGTTGTTACGATATAATAACAATTTTTCTAGAAACGAAGATCTCCAAAGTAGGTGGCCCCAGATAAATAATAGCGAAGATAAAATCTAACGCGTGCCTATCAATAGAAAAAAAAGACACTCATAAGTACCTACCTACTCTAGATTATTTTTCGACAGTCACGTTTAATGTTAAGCAATTACAACCGCAATATTACAAAATTTGAAGTAATGGAAGCGGTTTGCTACTACTGTTTAGAAAGCATACATAGGAACATATAATATCCATAAAAGTTTCACGGCAAAAAAAAAAATTGCGGTTTAAGAGGTATTCTCAGCTTATTGTGTTTATTGCTACAGTTTGAGTGCCATAAGTCATAAAGTAAGTAATTAAAAGCTAAGTTCATCGTATCTGATCTGCATTTATAAGTAAAACTTCCGTGATTTTAACAGTCACAAACACGACTAGACAAATGCAAAAAAAAAATTAAAACATAACTACTTGATTTAATGATTGTCGAAACCCTGAGACTATGTAAAATTCACTTGGTTTCTCTCACAGCAGAATAGAATCATCAAATACACCGTAACAAACGTGCAAGGTGAACAACCCCGCTCAATTATATTCTTTCCTTATCCAACGCAACTGTTCTAACACAATCGCGCTTCTCATTTGCAAAGCAAAATACCGCGGCTTCTAAGACCCAGACAATAACATGGTGTAACCTAGATGAGTCACAAGAACACTGTAGGTAGCACTTGTTTTTATTAAGCTCCGCAGCCGAGACACTTTCGAGCGTTTGCAAAAAACGCGACTTTCACTTTCGCATCCCATTGCAAAACAAACATAACCTCGTTTTGACGTGGCGCGTCAAAATTAGGAAGATAACCCAGACCATTTAGCGGCTAGATAATCTTGTATTTGCTTAACTCTCCTCCGTCTCCTCCAGGACCGGCAGGCTGGTGTGCGCGCAGTTCGGCGAAGACCTTGACGTGAATGCACACATCCAAGATTCAACTTCGCGCTCGGAGCACACGAACTTCGCAGAGATTGTGTTGTCGTAGCCTTTCTGTCGCACAATGAAGCCGCTGCTGGATTCGGCTTGTTCGACAGCTGTGTTCCTCAAGTTCACCACGCCGATCGGCTTCGTTACCCTTTTCCTGGGATAGATCACCGCGAAATGCTCCAAAGAGGTTCTGTACACGACGACTCTCACGTCCTGCCGCATCCCGCCAGGTCCCAAAAGCACCAAAAAACCAGACTTTTCTTCACTTTCAATACTTTTCTTATTTAAACTTATACCGAAGTTCTCACCACGACATGTGCTCGACATTATGTCCGCAGGCATTTTATTATTTTGATAACAATACGGTATTTACATAACAATGTGCAATATGTGCAATGTTATTGTTGGCGTGCGCACCGAGGACGGCGTGGAAAGCGTCCTCCCTTACCGCGCTCACAATAATACTGAAGAGTCATTTTCCAAGCGAGGTCTATTTATAACCTCTGTGGCCCGAAGTGGTTCGGGTGATTTCGGTGGTGATCGTTACTTTGCATTCACTTTGGAGGCAGTGGAGGCTTGACAGACAGTTGTAAGCCGACAAAACCTGGCAGGTTGTCTGGTACGAATGAGGTTCTTTTCGTATGGATGTTTTTGGTATAGTCGGATTATTATGAGGGCGAATGTTATCGGTCTCGGACGAGATGTGAACGTGAACCTTTATGACTGCATTGTTCTAAGCATTAAGTATCTACATTTCAATTCATTTCGCACTTGGTAATGGCGTATTTGATAAAATAACGGAAACGTGTATTTTTAAAATAAAATAATGCGGTCTCTAACAGTCTTAAAAGTGTTATTGTGTGACTAGTGGAATTTTTCATGTCTTGCCTCAAAGGTACTAAGGTGGGTTCGTTATTGAAGAATTGGTTGCATTTTGCTTATTTGCATAGATGTGCCTAGGTACTTACTTATGTACATAAGTCATAATGAACCGTTGTCTCAAAATGGTCCCTATCTGAATATTTAACTTTGCCGTACATATCCCAACTCAAGAAGTTAAATACCTACCTACTCAGGTCCCCGTCTAGATTAATATGGCAAAAAATGTTGACGCGTAAAAGACCCGTAAAACAACATACAAGTTACATAACCTGTTTGCTAAAATGCCCGTGCAACGTCGTCTGCGTAACATTTTTCATTAATGCTCCGCTCCTATAATCTTCTTCGATAAATAGGCTATCTAACACTGAAAGAATTTTTCAAATCGGACCAGTAGTTCCTGAGATTAGCGCGTTCAACCAAACAAACAAACAAACAAACTCTTCTGCTTTCATTGCCCTTTGTGTTCCGGAGCCACGGTATCTCTTTCGAACAGTCCCGCGACTCCGGCAGGCGTCGGCCCTTTCGGGCCCCTCTGCGTGCTGACTCTCTTTGAGGCGCGCGTGGAACACTAACGCGCCGTCGACACAGCCTGTCATTTGAAGACGGACGGACGGCGAGCCACCCATAGCTCGCAGTCCACAGGCCCGCGCCTACGGTGGCCGGAGGTCACCGGGTGGTGGCCTCCGACGCCCGCGGCGTCTACCACGGCGGCCGGGACGAGAGGTTCTCTCCCTCTCCCACTCCGCCACCTCCTTCGCTAGCATAACTGCTTCGCAGAAGGAAGTGACGGCGTCCCATACCGTCTTGCTCCGGACCATGGCTTGCACCAGGGCCGGACGTGAGAGGTCGCCGCCGATCGCCGTTTCGAGGACACGGCGGTGCGCCGCCCAAGCGGGGCACACCTGCACAGTGTGCTCCACCGTGTCCTCCGGTCGATCCTCGCAGTGGTGACACCCGGGCGTTTCCTCCCGCCCGATTCGGTGCAGGTACCTCCCGAAACATCCATGTCCGGTGAGGACCTGCGTCATGCGGAAGGTGAGGACGCTGTGGCGCCTCTCAAGCCACTCCTCAAAGAGGGGACTTATCGCCACTATCGTGGCGTGCCCTGCGCTGGGTTGCGATGCGACAGTCGTAGTCTCCATGTCGCCATGAGATCGCGCCGGAAGTCTGTCCGCTATGATTCTGGACACCCTAGACTTAGAATATTTCGTCGGCTTTTTTCTCATTTTTTTCAAGGGTTTTTTTACTTTAGGCTGCTCATAATCGTTATTCTGACCTAACCCAATGAGATTTTTAATAAAAAAATAATTAATTAACTACTTTCACTAAAAAGAGCAATCTGAATAAAACCACAAATAGATATCAGCTCAGCTGAGCTGATACCTATTTGTGGTACTCTTGAAAAAAATGAGAAAAGAACCGACGAAAAATTCCAACACCGGTGTCCAGAATCATGCCCTGGACCCATGGAAATCGTTTGTGCGTCGATGTCAGATACACGCGGTAGATAAGTACATAGCTAATCATTCTATTTTTGTAAAAGGCCTATTCTCGAACCAAAAACTGTTTCAAAATTCTCAATATCATTTCGATGACAAGAACATCAAAATATTGTAAAGATTGAATTTCTACTCCGAGGGACAATGCTATCTTTAATCGCAATCTGCCAAAAATTCCTCAATTCCCATACATTTTTGACAGATTGCGACTGACGTGCGAATGCGAACGTTGCATATGAGTAGAATATTAACACTCAAAAAGAATGAGTGCTCCTAGCGGAGCTCCACATCGGTGTCAATGCGGTGAATCAGTCGACCGCCTCGGACACCATAACCTGTCCTGCAGTAGGAGCGCTGGTCGGCTAGCACGGCACGCCAGCATTAATGACATCATCCGTAGGGCTCTTGTCACCGCCGGGGTGCCAGCTGTTTTAGAACCCCACGACGATGGGAAGAGGCCAGATGGGATGACCATAATACCTTGGAAGGTGGGTAGGCCTTTGGTGTGGGATGGAACATGTGTTGACACCCTTGCGCCATCCCATCTTTTCGAGCACGGCGGGCTGTGCTGGGGCGGCTGCTGCAGGTGCAGAAAACCTCAAAAGTGAGTTATATATTTGAGCCTTTTGGCGTTGAAACACTAGGCCCATGGGGTCCGAGTGCACATAGAGTCTTTCGGGACATCAGTAAACAACTTGTCGACGGTTCACGTGACCAGAGGGCTGGGCTTTTCTTCGGCCAAAGAATCAGCATTGCCATTCAACGTGGCAATGCTGCCAGTGTTCTGGGCACTTTTGCCATTGACAGCGATGTGGATTATTTTTTTGATGCCCAATGATTTATTTTGTTTTTATACGCGTTTGAAATAATGTAGATACTGTAAACATTGTAATTTGACAATACAGTCATTCCGTTTGGCTCCGAGGTTAAGGATCTCGGTTTGATTGTCGACACCGGTCTTGACTGGCGTAAGCAGGTCTCGAGTGTCAGTCGGAAAGTTACCGGAACGTTGCGGTCACTGTATCGACTGAAAAATCTGCTTCCAGAGGCCCTAGCACGAATATTTTTGACGTATAGTTACGTTACGTAAAATTTTACCATAGCTACAATACTCGTTTTTTACATAATATTTATTTGTATTAGATACTATATTCATAATTTTAAATGATATGAATTGTGTATGTCCGATAAAATTAAACCAAAATACTATGGGCTAGTAGTTTTTCACATTCGAAATTCACTTACGTTAAAATATTCGTGCTAGGCCCTCAGCTCACATAAAGGCAATGCTTGTACAATCCCTAATTTTCCCCATAATTGACTATGGAATTACATATGCTACTATGACCTGAATGCAGATCTCCTCAATAAACTTGTCCGCCTTCTAAATAACTGCATTCGATTCGTCTTCAACCTTCGTAAGTATGATCACGTATCCGCGCATCGATCACTATTAAAATGGTTGCCCATTCGCCAGCGCAGAGCGCTGAGGGCCTTGACTAGTCTGTTTTCTTTTCTAAATAATCCTTTTTCTCCCTCTTACTAAACTTCACAAATTCAATTCCTTTGTTCCGCCCACAATAAAAATCTTCGCTCTACCAACAATCTTCTTTTACGATGTCCCTCACACCGCTCTGGGTTTATCCACTCCTCTTTCTTTGTCCAGGCGACATTCCTTTGGAATGCGCTCCCTCTGAACATCAGGATGGCAACAAGTTTCTTTTAGTCTGTTTATAAAAAAATGTGCTCGTAATTTGGCATATCCACTTACCTTGATTTTCAACAAGTCACTTGAAACCTCTAAATTCCCAACCGAATGGAAAAGGGCTAATGTGGTTCCGATTTTCAAAAAAGGTGATTCCACAAATGTTAAAAATTACAGACCAATATTATCCATTTTCTCAAAACTTTTTGAATCAATGATCTGCCCTATATTAACATCTCATGTCAAAACGCAGCTCTCCCCCCAACAACATGGTTTCTGCAGCAACAAATCCACTGTCACCAATTTGGTTTCATATCTTGACGAGATCTGCATGAAAGTTGATTCTGGTCAACAGATTGATGCTCTGTATACCGATTTCAGCAGCGCTTTTGACAAGGTCGACCACAAAATTCTGCTGCTAAAACTTTATAATTTTGGGATACACGGACCCCTTTTGGAATGGTTCGGATCATATTTGAGCGAGCGTACACAGAGAGTGGTGGTGAACGGGTACGAGTCTTCTGCGTACATTGCAACATCTGGTGTGCCCCAGGGATCTCATACCGGGCCAATACTCTTCATTGTGTTCATTAATGATGTAGTCGAGTGCATCAAACATCATGTGATTTGAACTCGTTGCAGAACTGGTGTGTGGTGAATAGGATGGCTTTGAACGCATGCAAATGTTATCACATTACATTTACACGGAAGAAGCACCCTATACCATCTACGTACTCCCTTGATGGAGCATCACTTCATCAAGTTACAAACATTCGGGATCTAGGAGTAGTGCTTAGCAGTGACCTTTCGTTTACCACACACATTGATAACATTATCAAAAAAGCCATGAAAGTGGTGGGACTCATCAATAGAGTTGGTAAAGAATTTGGAGGAACCCTGGCTTTGAAAGTGTTATATAACACTTTTGTGCGTAGTCTACTGGAATATGCATCTCCAGTCTGGAGCCCGACCTATAACATCCATATAGACCGTATCGAAAGAGTTCAAAAAAAAATTACTAGATGTTTGCGATTCAAAGACCACAAATGCCCTTACAGAGCCAGCTACGAAGATCGGCTGAGTTACTTCAAACTAGACTCATTGAGAAAACGAAGGGTTCTAAGTGATCTGTTAACACTTCATAAAACTGTAAATGGGACATCTTCAACGCCAGACTTACTTAGTAAAGTAAGATTAGACGTACCTCGTCATTCTCACCTCCGGTCCAAACGAACTATTGGTACGTTTGCTACTAACGCTTGTCGTACAAACTTGGGCCCCTAAATGCTCCCCTAAACAGAATGTTTACTCACTACAATAGGGCCTGCGCTATCGATAGCAGCATCGATATATTCTTTGATAGTTTGCTGAAATTTAAAAATAAAATAATTAAAATTGACCTGTGATCAGCCGCCTGCATCCATTTTGTACAGCTGTTACGTAATATGCAATAAATTTTGTTTAAAAGTGTCGAAATTTAAATGAAATATATATTGTAATTTAATTCATAATTTTAATCCATAATTTTATTTCATAATTTTAATTCATAATTTTATTTCATAATTTTTATCGTAATTCATAATTTTGATTCATAATTTTATAATGTTGAAAATGTATATAATTCAGTCTTAGAAGATTTGTCAGCTGAGAAGGCGGGGCCATCATGATGACGTAACGAGCGCAGCGAGTGGAAGGGATATCGTGAGCTGGGCGGCGCGCGCCAGTGTCTCGGTCACTTTTGCTTGGGCGCTCGGATGCGACGGATGTTCTCATAGAAGCACGGTGTATTAATTTTCGGTCTAACGGTTCCTTGTTAAATTATTTGCCGATTTAATTAAATAATCATTTTTAGGTTATTTCGTGTTTTCTTTTTAAAAAATCAATTAGGCCTCTGATCCCTAAGATCAGAAGTGGGATTCGAATAATTAGAATACACGCATCGTTAATCGTTCGCCATCTTTTTAACCGTTAATAGTGTTAGTGTGTTTTTTTTTTTTTCTTCTCTCGTCTTTGTCGCGACACGTGTTAATAATTTTGATTTGTTCGTGTACCGACGTTTTATAGCTGCCACGTTGAAATAAACGTATCGTTAAAAGTTCAATTACGTGTAACCAACCACGCGTTAGTTTTCTTATTCGCTTATACTTTTTGTAGTCCAACGTTACAATGTCGAGCCACGAAAACATGCCGCGCGATTGTTTATCTAAGAGTAAGTCTCGCAAGCACCGTAATGACTCGCATAGCCGCCGTAAAACTCGTGCGAGACGCCGGGATAGTTCTCGCGAAACACGTGGTAGATCTACTAGGCGTCATCGTGATCGATCCGAAAGTTTTGAGAGTCCACGTAGGCGTCGCGACAGTTCTTATGGGCGTCGAAACAGCCCACGACACGACCCACTAAATGAAATTATTAATCGATTGAACGCTCTTGAGGATAGATTACCCTCAAACGCTGTAGAGACCTCTACTCCCAAGCCGTCGCATCCTTGCGTTAGAAGCTACACGCCCTTGCTAGCTTCAGCGGCCGTTGACGCACCTGGCGCCGTCACGGACACACCTGCTGCGCATAGAACCGGGACCGGGGAGGCATCGCGTGAGGCTGATGCTGCGGACAGGATTGTCGGTGCAATTTCCTCACTTATTCAAGTAAGATCGAAACATTACTACATATCAAATTTTGATCCAAGTGTGCATGACTTTGACGTGTGGTGTGCGGAAGTGGACCAGGGACGCATATTGTGTCACTGGGATGATCGGGAATGCCTAGGACGTATTGGCGGCTGCCTACGTGGTGATGCAAAGACGTGGCTCAACGATTGGGTGACCAATGACCGAACGTGGACTAATTTTAAAGCAGATTTTCGGTCATTGTGTCCGCGTGAAGTTGATATGGCCACAGTGCTATATGAAGTTATGAGTACGAGTTCTAATAAATTCACCACGTATGCAGAATACGCGCGAAAGTCTTTGTTAAGATTGAACATCGTTAAGGGGCTCTCAGATGAGTTGAAGACTGCTATAGTGATCCGTGGCATTTCTGATCCCCAAGTTAAGGCCGCGACCACCAACGCTAAGCTGCAGTCGAAGGATCTTGTTGAATTTTTGTCCGTTTATATAAAACCGAAAAATGCACCTACTGCGGCTGCTACCAACAATCCTGTTCGCACGTCAAACTTAAACGATCTCGACCCGCGTAAACGCAAAGCCCCTATGCAGTATGATCGATTGACCTGCTTCTCGTGCGGAAACGTAGGCCACAAACAAAATCATTGTCCAAAAAAATCGAAGTCGTCTGAAACTAATTCTAATTCGCAATCAAAAACTGAGCCCGCGAGCTCTAATTTACAAAGGAGTTCTAAACCGATAAAAACTTGTACATTCTGTAAAAAGAGTGGACATTCCATTGAGACTTGTTTTGTTAAGGAACGTGTAGAGTCAAAATCAAATAAAAATAATAGTTCGAGTAATGTAAATTTTTGCTCAGAGTCTCCTCCAGACAAAATGTAATGCCCGCTGTTATTCAGAGCGTGCCCGTTGATGTTTTAGTCGATTCTGGTTCTGATATATCGCTGATATCTGAACCCGTTTTGAAGTATTTTAACTTAAATAAGATTGCTACATATCGCCGTATGCGAGGTATTGGAAGCCAGGACATAGAGTCCATTTCATATGTGAGCACTATTATAGAATTTCCTGAACTCTCGCTAGAGGTAGATTTGTATGTTGTTCCCTCGGAATGCATTCAGGCACCGGTATTGATAGGCACTGATGTTTTAAATCGAAGCGGAGTTACGTACATTCGGACTAATGACTCTCAACGTTTAATCAGGGTTCCATGTGTAAATAACGTGACCACTGTAGAGTTGGCCAAAATAAAAACGCCTTTGGTTGGTGATTCAAAGGGAATGTTTGCTAGCGTTATTAAACGAATTTTCTGATACTTTTACTACTGGGACGGCGACATTTACAGTGAACACGGGTACTATGGAGATAAAACTTAGTAGCAATACTCCCATTAACTATCGACCCTATAAACTCTCTGCGGACGAAAAACGTCGCGTTCGCGAGATTATAAATGACCTGCTAAGCAAAGGCGTGATCCGCGAGTCTCAATCCGATTACGCTAGTCCTATTATCCTCGTCAAGAAAAAAGATGGGGCTGATAGGATGTGCGTCGATTATCGGGCCCTAAACGCTATTACTATCAAGGAGAGATTTCCTTTGCCGCTGATAGACGACCACATTGACAAGTTGGGTAGTTATAGATACTTTACTAGTTTAGACATGGCAACAGGTTTCCATCAGGTGCAGATGAAGGATGACGATTCTATTAGTAAAACAGCGTTCGTAACGCCTGAAGGGCATTACGAATACTTAAAGATGCCGTATGGGCTCGCTAATGCCCCTATCGTAAACGATGATTCTCTGATAAATCAGAGAATCATCTCCAAAACTCTGAAGCGCCTGATGGATACCGGGAATGTGCTAATTTACATTGATGACGTATTAATTATGTCGAACTCTGTCAGTGAGGGTCTGAAAACTTTGCGCGAGGTATTAAAAACACTTACAGACGCGGGATTTTCAGTAAATCTAAAAAAATGTACACTGTGTTGGACACTGAACTTGAATATTTAGGCAGACTTATTGGGCATGGTCAGGTTAGGCCGAGTCCAAGTAAGACTGAAGCCTTAGTTAGGTCCCCGAAACCATCTAACGTAAGAGAGGTTCGTCAGTTTCTTGGGTTAGCGGGTTATTTTTGAAGATACGTTGCAGGGTATGCCTCGAAAACTGCCTGTATTGCCAAGCTACTCAGAAAAGGCGAGCCTTTCGTATGGGGCGCGGAACAAGACTTAGCACGTGACTACGTCATTAAAAGTTTAACCGAAGAACCCGTTTTAGCTATATTCGACCCTAATCTGCCCACTGAGCTTCACACTGACGCCAGTGCGATCGGTTTTGGTGCAATTCTTATGCAAGAGCATGAAGGTAAGCGGAAGCGAGTTGTCGGCTATTTTAGTAAATCCACACAGGGGGCCGAGTCCCGTTACCACAGTTACGAACTCGAGACCCTGGCAATCGTACGCGCGTTGCAACATTTTCGGCACTATTTAATTGGCATACCGTTTAAAATAGTAACCGATTGCAATTCCCTCAAGTTGACTGAGCGCAAAAAGGATTTGTTGCCACGCGTGGCGCGCTGGTGGATCTACATGCAGGATTATCAGTTCACACTTGAGTATCGAAAGGGGTGCCTTATGCAACATGCAGACTTTTTAAGCCGACAACCCGCTACTGTTCTTCAAATTCAAAACCCGCGAAATTGGGCGAAGATTGCTCAGACGGCCGATTCGGAAACTCAAAGTTTGATGCAAAAACTAAGAGAGGGTCAGTTAGATTCTACACGATTTATTCTTAAAAAAGAATTGCTGTACTATAAGTATACACCTACTGGTGAAGATTCTCGTTTTCTTTGTTTTATTCCAAAGGGACATAGGCTTAGTTTGTTAAGAGTATTTCACGATGACCACGACCATATCGGAATAGATAAAACCACGGAGCTTATTTTGCGTCATTTTTGGTTCCCCGGACTGAGGCCTTTTGTCAAAAAATATATCGGGCATTGTATCGTTTGCCTGTCGCATAAGAAAGTGCCTCGAGCTCCTCATCAACCCATTGAGTCTTGGACAAAGCCGGAGATACCCTTTTCAGTTGTCCACACCGATGCTCTAGGTCCACTAACAGAGTCAAACGGCTTTCGGTACATACTTTTGGTAGTAGACGCTTTTTCAAAGTATTGCTTGTTGTACGCCCTATACAAACAAGATACCGCCGAATTGAAGCGTGTGTTTTCTAATACTGTGTCACTATTTGGCATTCCGTCGACAATTATCTGCGATCGTGGCAGAATGTTTGAAAGTGCGTCATTTCAAGGCTGGGTTACAGAGCTAGGTAGTGACATACATTTTATCACGCCGGAAATGCATCGTGAAAACGGACAAGTCGAGCGGTACTGCCGAACGGTCCTCAATATGTTGCGGATAGAGGTGAACAGTAAAGGAGCCCAGTGGTCCGAAGCATTATGGAAGATACAGCTCACCTTGAATATAACCAAGCAAGCAGCTACCCGCACATCACCCCTGCAGCTGCTAACTGGCATCGAAGGGACGACGCCGGTTCTACGGTCTCTCGTTCGAGATGTCGCTTTGAATGGCTCTCATTCTAACCGAGAAGCCCTTCTGACACTCAGGAGACAGAGGGCATCTGAGTTACTGGCTGAAAATCAGCAGCGACAAGACTCATACGTTAATGAGCGTCGTCGACAGCCGCGCACATTTGCTGTCGGCAGTTTTGTTTTTGTTAACAAAGGTTCACAGAGCACCGGGAAGCTGGATTCCGGGATGCGCGGCCCTTATAAGGTTGTGCGAGCACTATCACATCACCGATACGAGCTAGAGCTACTAGCTGGCTCGTATGGAAAGAAAACCCAGACCGCTGCAGAGCACATGGTTCAGTGACGTGGCGAGTGGACCCCGGAGGCGTGTGAAGCATTTTTCGGGAGTGGTGAGTATGTTAGCAGCCCCGACATTGTGGCAGCTTACTACTCCTGGCCCCGACAGCGGCTATTTTCAGCCCCGTTAGTGGCTACCCTTCTGCCCCGAAAGTGGCAAGTTACTATTGCCGCGAAATTGGCAATTGGTATAAACGTCTGCCCCGAAAGTGGCAAGTGGTCATTGCCGCGAAATTGGCAATTGGTCTAGTTATCTGCCCCGAAAGTGGCAAGTGATCATTGCCGCGAAATTGGCAATGGGTCGTACTTGGAACCCCGATAGTGGTTACCAGGCGATGTTGTTGTTTCAGTAATGATTGAGGTCCGGAACTCTTTCATTGGTGATACAATAACAAGCCGCTGTCTATTTTGATGAGATTGCTAGCGAAAACGCTTGTCATTAAAATGGGCAGCTACGACTTTCAGAGTATTTTATTCATGTTTTGTTTTTGTTATGTTTTAGATGAGCTTACCTCTGAGGACTCGACTCATGAGGACCAGGCGCCTGACGTTCCACCTATGCGGGATCGACCAAGTGAGGATCAGGCGAATGAGCAGATGGCACCAGGGAGTCAAGCTGACGAGGACGTTCAGCTGTCAGGAGAAGCCGTCTTAGAAGATTTGTCAGCTGAGAAGGCGGGGCCATCATGATGACGTAACGAGCGCAGCGAGTGGAAGGGATATCGTGAGCTGGGCGGCGCGCGCCAGTGTCTCGGTCACTTTTGCTTGGGCGCTCGGATGCGACGGATGTTCTCATAGAAGCACGGTGTATTAATTTTCGGTCTAACGGTTCCTTGTTAAATTATTTGCCGATTTAATTAAATAATCATTTTTAGGTTATTTCGTGTTTTCTTTTTAAAAAATCAATTAGGCCCCTGATCCCTAAGATCAGTTTATTTAATAATTGTACCCATGTTATTTATTTTTAGCAATCATATTGGTATCTTAATTTAAATTTAATTTAAGTCAGGACATCCTTTTGTAAATTCTATTTTATTTTACTTTTTGTTCACGTTAGTTAATAATTATAATAGTTTAATTAGACCTACTTAGAGAATGATGTGCATGCCTGTAAGTGACTTATTTACAGAGAATCCCTTGGAAAATGTTTTTAAATTAATATTTATTTGTAAATAAGTCGTTGGTGTGCCTAAATAAATAAATAAATAAATAAGTCGGTTGTCCTTTAAGGTGAAGGCCCGTGAGCTTATTCGCAAGAAGTTGGAAGAATCGCTACAGCAGCGGTAATTCGTTGGTTCGTTTCATTATAACGTTGTTAATTTTGTTTATGTGTATGTATGTATCTATGTATTTATTATAGATGTATTTTTTTCTCTCTTCCTTACGGTTTGTTTTTTAATTATGTTGCACCTACCATGCTGTCTCTGCACCACCCTAAGGTCGACTGGTAGAATATGCCTATGGCATTAAGTCCGCCTTTTGTACAAATTACTTGTGCATAAAGTTTTAATAAATAAATAAATAATTTAATAAATACCAAAAAGAACGTAAAGCGCAAGATGTCACAGCACAGCAATGCAACCAATTTAAACGATTTGTGAGCGTTCTACCTTGAGGATGGCGAGTCTAAGGTAAAGGGCAGACAGCTTTGCACAAATCACTGTCTACATAAGTACCTACCTGCCTACTAAGTTTATTTCAATTCAATCTTACTACTATTGAGGGGCCTTTGATTAAATAAAATCAAAGTAACGGTCCTATTACAATTTGACCGTGATTTTTGCGATTTTGGCTTTCTTATTCTTAGAAAATGAAATATTGTGACTACTTTGGTTTTTTGGATAGTTGAGAATAGTTATTAGTTTATAGCGGACTCACTTTTCGCATGTTTCTCTAATCTATTTGTAAAAGTAAATTTCTGATAAGATGCGCGACGGCACATTTTCGAGCTCGTAGATTGAACTAGGTACCTACTGTGGGTACTAAACCAAATGAAATGAGAAACATAATTATCATAAAAATACATCCAACTATACGTTTTGGAATACATTCATTGTGCGTACAGCTAAGGAGTGGAATTCCCTGCCTGAGTCTATGTTTCTTGATAGCTACAACCTGGGAGTCTTTAAGTCAAGAGGGAATAGGGTCGTGCTCTGGTCGTGCTCCATCTTAGACCGCATCATCGTTTAACATCAGGTGGGATAGTGGTCTAACGTATGCCTAACAATAGTAAAAATATATATAGTAGTTTAGTTCATAGCGGATTACACTCTATTTTATCAAAAAACGATATTGAGCCACTAAGGCTTTTAAAGGAGCTCAAACAAGACCTAAAGTTCCAGTCCTAATTACAAGTCTACCTATTTAAAAGATGATTTCAAAGGGTTTGGCGGTGAACCAGATTTTAATATTGAAATTGAGGAAGATGAATAAAGTTAGGTAATGACTAATCATTGCAAACAGAAGAACAGATAAATAGCTTAAGATGATCTCCTAATATACAAAACTCATGTAAGGTTTTTATAGATTCACGAAATTGACTCGGCAAACGTTGTTTTGCCATAATAAAACACAAAAACCGGCCAAGTGCGAGTCGGACTCGCGCACCGAGGATTCCGTACAAACCTGTAGGGTCATTACGCTGGATCGCGGCCCTGGGTTGTTTCGCGGCCTCTTATAGGACTAACCGTATAAATATTGCAATAATAAGAATTCTTTCTCACACTTACCAACGCGTTGTGGCCCTATAAAAAGTAGGATAGTTGCAGAATGTAATGCCTATTCAAATTGGTCGGTTGTGGGTTAACCTAATCCATGTGCCGGAAATAAATTGTCCATTTTGCCAGCCGCGCTGTCAGCGTACACACGTACGCAAACCTGTGCAAAAAATAGCGAACAGGTCCCGCTTCAAAAGTAAGTATTTCAAGTTTACGATTACTTATTACTTGTGTGATTAAAACTGAAAACTGAAAACTGTCTGTTACGTTTTAGGAACTAGAATTTAGCAATAATTAGTATGCAAGGTAATTCAAAATTCCTTCTATTTACATGACACAAAAAAAATATATTATTTATCACTTGTTAGCTAGCACACTATGACACTAAAACAAAATACACACTTAAGCAAGTGTTGACGTATGTGGATTAAATAAGTATAAAAAAAAATGACCTTCATAGTCAGACAAATAAATAATAAAAAGAAAAAAAAAAAAAAAACAATATATGAACACATATAACCTGTCATAAACTATCTACTTAAACACAACGAACATGATAATTTGCGTTCAACTCAGCGACCAACTATTCTTATCGTCAATAATCATTACTAGAATAGTATGCCTTCGAACAGAGGTTAGATTTTACTTTAGCTTTAAATGAGTTAAAAGGCAGATCAAGATAAGAAATTGGAAGTCTATTGTATAAACGGATACCGAACCCCAAAAATGAATAATTTTTAGTAAAGTTGGTATACGGCCGGGTGGCCGCGGCACTAGCTCACCGAATGAAACAAGTTTGCTTTCTTTCCTATTGTTAGTTTAAATAAAGCTTCGCTTTGTGCAACTTTTTTATTGTTGGGGTTGGTTTAAATGCATCGGTTAGTTCACGGCCGCCAAAATATAATTTTATACGGATTTATAGCTATAATGTGGCCGCAAACTAACACATGCTAACAAAACAAATCTGGTTCGCGGCCGTCTAAAAATCATATGAAAAATAGACGGCCGCTATCTGACTATTTGAAAATAGAGGTGTCAGTTTACGGCCACTTCTTACACACAGACTGTTTTGGTTGGTGTTTAGATAATTTTTGTTATTACAGATGCCTACGAACAAACACAAAAAAACTACAGATGAACTTGGAAGTTTGGAAACTTGCACCGAAGTAGTTCTACATAGTAGACAAAAGGAGCAACTGGGATCTGAAAATCGTGACACCGACTCGGTAACATTATCTCAAGTGTCAACTTTAAAAGACAACTTGCCATTATGTACCGTTACTACCTCAGAAAAATCGGAAGACGAAAATGAAATTTTGACATTTGGCGTCACTCGCCAGCAACTAGATGGAAGGTCTCTTATCACTGGATGATTACAGTTAATCCACCTATATCAGAACATTCAGATTCTCAAGACGTTCTGTCAAAGAAATCATTCTCTTCTACAATAACATCCGCGTCCGCCAACAACAAGATTTCAATAGATCCAAACACAGTATTCGAGCAACATCTGTTTATACCCCAACCTCTAGAAAAGTCAACACAAAACGTACCCAAAGCTCGTATTCCGTCGGCGATATCAGGGAAAAAATGGCGAGAATACTATCTACTAAAAGGAAAAGCTAAACAAGAAAAGAATGAGGAGAAAGAAAAAGCTAAAGAAGCTAGGAAGCAAGCCATGAAGCGTAAGCAAGAGGAAGCAAAGAACAAAAAAGAAATACACGAAGTCAAGAAACTTAAAAAAGGAAAACTTTTAAAGAATAAAGATAATATTAAACAAAATTGTGGCCAACGCGAAAATATCTTAAACAGTAACACTGAGGACGATGAAGAAAAAAATGTTGGCTGTGATTTTTGTTCTAAATGGTTTCATTTGAAGTGCACTGATTTTATAGGACTGGACTGGAGGATATGTCAAAGATAAACTGTTCAAGTGTAACATGTGCATTATTGATAAGGAATAGTTTTTTTTTAATTCTTACTTAATTAAATACTGTTTTATACTCTATATATTTTTGATAAGTACAATATACATTATAACAGGTAACTAGGATACCTAGTACATACTTCCATTAGACACTTACTGATTACTCGATAAAGAAAATGTTGAAGACTGATTACCTACTAGTAGTTACTGTTAACAAGTTAATTAATACATACATATAAATGTGGACTATCTATATCTATACATCTATCTATACATATAATAAAATCGTAGAGTTGCCGTGTCTGTACATTGAATATTTTCGCATAAAAAATACATAGAAATGTCAGAAAAATGACATAGAACACAAAAAAGCAGTTTTTGAAATTCTTTTCTGTTTGTCTGTGCGTCTGTTTGAAACCACTGATTGGATTCAAAATTTAGGTACTTCAAAATATTAAGTGATAACCGGAGTAACATTTAGTGTTTATTTCATCAAAATCGCCCCACAAAATCAAAAGATATCGAATTTTAAAGTTTACGAAGAAACTTCAACGAGCGCTAAAATAGGTTGTTTTCATTGAGACTTCAGATACTTGCAATGCCATCTATTGAGAAAATTTGTTATAAGCAATGTGTGAAAAGACCCCGAAACAATGTATTTTTGAGTTATTTTTTAATTAAACTTAAAATGTAGCAAAAAAAATTTGAAAATTTTATTATATTTTCATTATTTATCGTTACGTGTAGGCTTCTAAGTTCGAACTTATGAGTATAAAGACAGTTCAGTTACGTTGTAGATCGATAGATGGCGTTGTACTTATGACGCGTTTTTGTGAATCGCGGTGTTCTGATTCTCCACTAAGCTTCTAAGTTCGAACTTATGAGTTTAAAGTCGGTTCAGATACGTTGTAGATATATGGTATAGCAGGAAGTATGGGTTTGAATGACTAGATTTTTTTTCGAATTATTGGGAGGAGGGAATAGACTTGGGTCGTACTTGCAAAATCGAGTACCAGGGCTTCCAGTACGTCTACCTACCTTTTTGTGTTCTACGAAACTAGGGCTCGGGATACTTTCAAGTATTTTCTATATGGATAGGAAATTGACCCGTTACTTTCTAGGAATAAGGAGCACAATCGCGTTTTCAAATAAATACCTTCTTACGACGATTCAAGTTTCTACTTTCTACTTCTATTTCATCCAAAAGCCCTGTTGGAAGAAAAAATACTTGCATGGGAAATTGAACCCTGACCTATTATTAATAAGGAGCACAATCGCGTTTACAAATAAATACTTGCAAAGACAAACCATTAAAGTAAAAATACTTGCATACGAAATTGTTCCGTAGCTGTTACAAATAAGGATCACAGTCGCGTATACAAATAAATACTTGCAAGGACACCATTAAAGTAAAAACCTACGAAATTGTTCCGTAGGCTGTTACAATAAGGAGCATGATCGCATTTCCGAAAACTAACGCAGTTATTGAACTATTGAAGATTGTATTGAAAAAAAAAAACTGCGTAGAATTTATGAATTTTGTATATTAGATACCGCTACTCAGTCAGACCGGGTGGTAGGTAAGTAGCACGGTATTAAATTAATAATGAACGAAACTATTCCTTCCACAGAAATATAAAGAACAGATTCCTTCCTACTTAAAAATAGGCTTAGGACTGTCAGCTAGGAAATATAATATTATTATTATGATTAGTCAATGATTTTATTCAGTGGTCTACAATCAGCAATATTGTCAGTAAAAATCGGAGAAAATGTGTTTCTTTTTGGACTGTGCTGGACGAAATTAAGAATCCACTTGATTCACCACCATTCGTACGATACTCGGTTTTGTTGATTTTGATTCAAGATTAGTTTGTACCAGGAGATTAGGTACCTGGGCTGGTCGGCATTTCAACCGATAGAGATGATACAGTGCCCTGCATTATGTACCCTCTTCATAATTATATTCTTCATTCGAGAAGAGATCAGGATACGTAACTGAACGTAAATATTGTATATGCAATCTATACTAATATTATAAAGCAGAAGAGTTTGTTTGTTTGTTTGGTTGTACGCGCTAATCTCAAGAACTACTGGTCCGATTTCAAAAATTCTTTCCGTGTTATATAGCCCATTTATTGAGGAAGGTTAAAGGCTATATATCATCACGCTAAGACAAATAGGAGCGGAGCAGTAATGGAAAATGTCACGCAGACGAAGTTGCGCGGGTCAGCTAGTTTAAAATAATAGTCTAAACGCTCAAATTATGGAGTATTAAACTCAAGTTTAATAGAAAAGAAACGTAAATGTTAACCAAACTTAATTTGTAGCTAAGTATATACTTAAATTGATTATAAAACGTGTTTCGTTTCATTATTTGTAGAGTTAGTAATGTACCTAATGTGTTTAACAACGAGAGAAAAATAACTGCAGTATAGATGAATGAAAGTGTACTTAAGTGTAGTAAGTATGTTAGAAGTATGGAAGAAATATAAATGCTTTAGAGCTTAAGAGTTTCGAGTAAGGAAAGAAAACAGGGAACATAGAGGAAAGAAAGAAGAAAGGACAGAGGGAAGAATTGTTGCAGAAATTAAAGATGAAGGTGAGTTGGGAGAAGATAAAATGGTGTACAGATTGGAATGCCTGAATGACTAGATTGTAGTGCGTGACCCCAGACTAGATGAACAAATCCTGTGGAAATAAGAGATGTTAGAATCGTGTCAGGTAAGGTTAGGTTAGAGCACAAGAAAGGGATGAATTGAAGAAAACGTGCTTTTTAAGAGTAAAGGCATTTGAGTGACAATACTGACAATCGCGATCGTATGTCCTATGTGGAAATAAATGATAGGACCAATATATGGTGAAAAGTGTACGAAAACGCAAAAAAAGTATGAAATACTCGTAAGTCAATATTGTATGTAAAACTAGCGGCCGCGAACTAACTCTCTAAGGTGGCCGCGAACTGAAAAAAGTGGCCGTCAACCGGCATTTTGAGTAAATTTTAGGTAATTATTTATTTAAAAAAAACTGTTACAATATTCCTCCAATGCACATTTCGAAAAATAACTTGATGATATCTGCTACGCCTACAGAAACAATCAGAACATGATTATGGACATATCATATTAATTTCAAGGAGCAAAGTTGGGAAGGCGACTAAAAGGCCACCAACCGGCGCAACGACCTATTACTTATATTTTAAGCAAAACTTTCGATTTACGATTTATGACGTATTAAAAAAAACTACTTACTTATACCTACTACTCATTTATTTTTTTAGTATTATCATTCTCTTATTTTAGAACTAAACTACTTATTTTAGAAAAAACTAAAACTACTTCAATAACATTTTTTTTACCACTAGGTATGCCCCAAATCAACTACATCACAAGACAGAATATAAAACCAATTCAATTTCGATTACTTGGATGACATAAAACCATCATCCAAGTAGACGAATTCCAGCTATTTCAAAGTGGGATCAATCTGCAAGTATATCTTGCAGATTGATCCCATTTAAATCTTATCAAAATCGGTTACGAACTTTTGATTTCAAATCGAAATAGCTGGAATTTGACTATTTAGATGATTCTTTGATAATCGAAATTGCGTATTTTGCTTTTCTGCGATTTTGTAGTGGTGTTGTTAGGTGTGGGGCACCACTAAAAAGTGAAAAATAAAAAAACTTTTTACAAAAAAATACAACCGACTTCTAAAAAAAACACTACAAAGTAAAAAATAACTTTAATTTCGGAAGTCGGTGTCAAAATAGAAAAACTTAATGCAATTTTAACTTAATGCCGCCTCTGGGTTCTGTAGAAAATGCCGCCGCAACACTGAATTTTCCTTTAAGTTATAGTTTTGATGACTTATTTTTGACATTAATTAAATTATTTTGATTATTATTTTTAAATAAAAATGCCAAAATTGTTTAAAAAAAAATGTTTTGAGTTATCCATTAAACAACAAAAAAATATCTGATGGCTATTATAGTTGTAACAACGGAATTTGCAGCTGGTAACTATGTAGGTGCACCTAAGTTTGCCTTATAAATAACAAATTCGAAAAATAAGCTTAAAAAAAATACAACTCAAGAGCGACTCGAACTTGTGCTCCGAGGGTTCCGTACCATCATATAAAACGTGAAATGTTTTTAATTTTTGTCGGCGAGGTTGTTTACCGCAGTTTTAGATCAGCGCCATATCTTGATTACTGAAAAAGTGTGCTATTTTGTTAGTCTCGCTAAAACTCGAGAACCGCAGGGCCGATTTCAGTAATTTTTTTTTGTTTACTTCGCCAGGATACAGGGAAGGTTTAAAAGCAAAAAAGAAATGGATAGGTAGGGTAGCCAGTTGACGGGAGCGAAGCTGCGGGGGACAACTAGTTGATATATAAAAAACTTTTATATTTTAACTAGCTGACCATGTACATTACCATGTAAACTACCAGCGAAAATTGGTTTGAACGAGATCTAGTAAGCAGTTTTTTTTAATACGTCATAAATCGTAAATCGCAACTTCTGCATATCATATAATACCTACTGGTTTGTACGGAACCTTCGGTGCGCGAGTCCGACTCGCACTTGGCCGGTTTTTTTTTCTTCTTTGGTAACCGAGCCGACGACTATTCTGCCATTGTCATGTGGTGACGGCAGCACAGTGAGATGAGCCGTCGAACTTTGCACTTTGTGGTAGATCTACAATGTTATTTGTTGTCCGTCTGTCTGTCAAGTTTTTATTTGGAAGATGGTTATATTTTTTATTTTGAAAAAGTTTTAAACGAATAAAACCTAGAATCAACCAATATATGAGAAGGAAGGTGCTGTTGTTTTATATGTCTATGTTTCTTGTTAGTAAAAACAAAACATATTCCGAGTGCAATAGGTCACTATACCTAGTCTACAATTTCATGGAAGTGTCGTTATAACCGGCAATAAGCTACCATGCCAAGCTGTTTGGCATTAAACTAACTCTACATTTGGCAACAGATTCAGAATACTATTAATTTATTTCCAAATATGTTTTTGAATCTAGTTAACTAGTAGGTACCTACCTAACATAAAACAATAAAAAAGAGCAATACTCATCTATGCTGAAAAGTATACCTAGTATCTACCTACTTACCTAGGTGACCGTACTTTTTTTTACTATGTAGTTTAGGTATTGTTATTTCATATGGATAAAGTTATTGTTTATTGTTATTGTATGTCAAGGGATTTTTCGTGATTATAATACTACTATTATAATAAAATGCGAAAGTTTTGGTGGGTGGATGAATGTTGGTTACTTACTCAATCACAACAAAACGGCTGGACGGATCTAGATGGATTTTGGCACAGAGGTAGACTATAGTCTGGAATAGCATATTTGCTATTTTAGTTTTTCATTTCGGGAATAAGCTCGCTTGGGACAATTCTTGACAAGCACGCGGGCGAAGCCGCTGCGCTGGTAGAACCAGTGGCAACATGTCGAAGTGATAACTTAGGCGAAGTAAACGACAAGTGAGCTGAAAAACCATAGGTAGGCAAACAAGATCGCATGACTGCTTACTTCTTGTTCAAGTGTCACAGGCGTACACAGTGAGATGTCGACAGAATAGACCGGCTGGTACTCCCCTGTCGGTAAAAGGTAAGTACGGGTTGATTTCCAAGTTTTCCCGAAATTGTGAGAAATGGGATTCCCATGGGGATTGTTCTTCCCAAGTACTGGGTTATCTAGACAGATAGTCAAATTCTCCAGAGTACCAGTAAACAGGGTGCCGACCTCAACTAAGTCGCGAAAAAGCTAAGAAAATGTTGGTATTCTGCCGTTCAATTCGGAACGGTTTACAAGTAATTTTCTTTGGGCAAAATCCATAATTTTCCTGATTTCAAGCCATCAATAGTTCCTGAAATAAGCAGTGTGATAGATCGCCCAACACTCGAAAGTTTCCTGATAACATTTTAACCTCTTTGTTACGTGACCTATAAATGCAACTAAACAGTGTAAAATGGTGTAAAACGACTTCGTTGCTGACCATATAATACATATGTCACCGGAAAATTGTAAACGTCGTAGAATTGTAAAATGTCGCGTGAAATTATACATATTACTTATTTCTTAATAATAAGCCACGGACATATTGGAAACTATTGAATTTCGGTGAGATTTATTGTGTATGTACAAAACGATTTCATTTTTAATGAGTGAATCGAGAAATCATAATCAAATAAGGATTTAATACAATTACTTAAGGCTATGCGCGCACTGGTGATACTATCTGATATACTATCACGGTGACAATCAATGCAAGTCTGCAATTTTTCGGTGACATCTGTATTATAAGATACCTAGATTTTTAATGAATACCTATATGAGTTTTTTATTGAACACTAGCTAACCCGCGCAAATTCCTCAGCTTCATATTTTTTCATTGTTGCTCCTGTGCTCTGCTACTGATGTTATATAGACTTCCAAGATATCCAACAATCAAATATTTTTTCAGTTCGAACCAGTACTTCCTGAGATTAGCGCGTTCAACTAAACAAACTCATATTGCTGAACTTGTCTAGGTAAAGGCTGTGTAGGTAACAATAAACTGTGCGTCACAGTTGGGGTTAAAGTGAACGCACGTGGGCCAATGACGTCAACCCAACGTCAAAACTGTCAAAACAACTCGTTAACGGTTAAATAAATAAAGAATTTATAAACCTTAAGCAAACTAAGTTCCTAGCCTTTTCCCTAACTACATAATATTATGTATTTGGGCTCTTCTTCCAGTCTAACCGATTGCAGCTGAACAGCGTTTTGTGGAGGTCCAATCTACAAAACTCAGTAACTGGGTAACAGGAAATCTTACACAGTCAAAACCTGCCAAGGGTTTTAGCAAGAGACTGCCTCGTTTCAGACTTTCTGATCTTCTACTATCCATACAAAAACCTGGCCAAATGCGAGTCGGACTCGCGTGCATGCAAAGGGTTCCGAACGAATTTTTAACGAACATTTTTAGGGTGCTGTACCTACCTACTCAAAGGGTAAAAACGTGACCCTATAACTAAAACTTTGCTTGGACAGACAGACATGTCTGTCCATCTGTCTGTCACCAGACTGTATCTCAAGAACCGTGATAGCAAGACAGTTGAAACTTTCATGAATTACGTACCTATTTCTGTTGCCGCTATAACAACAAATAGGTACTACACACACGCCACACACAGGTTGGTCGCTGAGACAGGGACCTTTTTGGCCTCGCACAGATCTGTCAACATATTTTTGTTATAGTTAGTTTTTGTACTTACTACTGTACTTTATGTGTATTGTGCGAGTCCCAAATAAACACATTTCTTTCTTTCTTTCTTTTCTTTTACTAAAAATAAAATAAATAAACGCGACTTTTTTGCCCTTTTTTGCTCGATATCAATAATGGCAACAGGTAGACACTTGAAATATTCACAAAATAAGTACTCAATTGTATTTTAAAATAAAATAAAAAAAATATAATTTAGGAGGGGGCTCCCATATAACAGACATTATTTTTTGCCGTTTTTATAGATAATGGTACGGAACCCTTCGTGCGAGAGTCCGACTCGCACTTGGCCGGTTTTTGGTAACATCTTATTCTATAACTAAAGACTACTTATATTATGGGTTTTCTTGTAATCTGTTCCTAGGTAAAGATCTATTATTTCCCTTTCTTTTATTTCCCTTTTAAAATTCTGAAAAATATTCAGAATTTTAGGCTCAGTAGCTTCAGAGATAGGGAGGGGAGGGGAGGGAGGAGAATGGTAATTTTTCGTCTAATTTCTAGAATAACTTCAAAACTTTTTATTTTAAAATATGAAAAAAATATAATAAAACCCTCACAATAAGCCCTTTCATTGTATACATAACTAGATGACCCGCGCAACTTCGTCTGCGTCACATTTTCCATTACTGCTCCGCTCCTATTTGTCTTAGCGTAATGATATATAACCTATAACCTTCCTCAATAAATGGGCTATCTAACACTGAAAGAATTTTTAAATCGGTCCAGTAGTTCCTGAGATTAGCGCGTTCAACCAAACAAACAAACAAACAAACTCTTCTGCTTTATAATATTAGTATAGATATAGTATAGATTATGTTGCATGATACAGTTTGATAAACGTTTTTTTCTTTTATTTCCAAAAGCCTCATACTCAAAATTGATTTATGTAGGTACTAGATGACCCGCGCAACTTCGTCTGCGTCACATTTTCCATTACTGCTCCGCTCCTATTTGTCTTAGCGTGATGATATATTCTCTCTTCTAGTCTTAGCGGTATGTTTGTAAGTTTGTATGTAGGGGGTAATCTCAGGAACTACTGGTCCGATTTGAAAAATTCTTTCAGTGTTAGATAGCTCATTTATTGAGGAAGGTTATAGGCTATATATCATCACGTTAAGACAAATAGGAGCGGAGCAGTAATGGAAAATGTGACGCAAACGAAGTTGCGCGGGTCAGCTAGTCAGATATAAATATGGAACCCACTCCACCTGATATCTTGAACTAGGCGCCAATTGCAGAAAATGGTCTCTTGCCGCCAAAATCGCGAGAACGCTATTTAATGATTAACAATAATTTTGAATAGATGAAAAAGTTTTGTTTCATTATCTATTTATATAATGTGTCGAAAAACGTTGTATGACACAAGAGCGGGTATTGGTATTTACAAACTCGTGACTATGGTAAACGCTCGACTTCGTCTCGGGCTTACATTTGTCTACTCGTTTGTAAAGACCGCCAGTATTGCACGTGTGGCAACCCGGAATACTACGACTTAACAGTTTTTGATACTTGTTATTTTTGGGGATATGATCCCAATCAAAGTGGCTGGTTCAGCCCCTCGGACGCTACGCAAACACAATGGAAGGCTTCCATGTCCAGTATTAACAATATTAGTAGTGGGCGCTGAAGCCTTCCACAAAAGCGGTGCAGTAGAGTACCCACAGACATGACAGACACATGCCTCCGAGGGCAGTCTAACTGTGGGATTTTTAGGAATTGACAATAATAGTTTGGTTACAGGGATAATGAAAGAACACGTTTTGTTTGAAGTTTTATTTCAAACTAAAACATTTCAATCAGACGAATCGAAAACACTTTCATCTAAATATTCGATCCCAGAAAAGCTCACATTTTGGCTTGAGCTTCCTGCAACATCAGAATCACTAGAATATTCTAATTCTGATAAATCACTGCTACTGTCATCTCTGAGATTTATTACCAATCGTTATATCTGTTCATACATAGTCACACCTCTGTCATAATATTCTTTTTCTATTTTCATTACATGCTTGCATGAATTTTTCCAGTCTTCGGCAGTAATGTTTGAAAATGCTTGTTCAGCAGCAACCTATAAAAAAAGAAATAATCATAAACAATGGTTTTTACATAGCCATATTAAATATGCATATATCTATAAACTAGGCTACATACCTTTATATCAATGGATCCAACATTGACTGAAGCAATTTTATGCTTTGCAATTCCCCATATTAATTCAATACGATTCAGGTCACAGTGATAGAAGGCGTACCACAGTGTGACCATGATCTCCTAAAATCTGGTCAATTTCATAAATGGGCTCTGGTTAATGCCGCTTCACTAAAATTAATCATTGAGGCTTGCGGAGTGACTCATTAAAAGGTATATTATTTTGCAGTACTTAACCATAACTTAATCTCAGCAACTTTTAAAGCGCTAGTTGGTGCCTTGTTCAAGACCACCGAATGGGAAGGAGATGAGAGGAGAGGATCCATTACAATAATGGATGGTTCTCTTAAGTTGGGGATTAATTTTTCAGTGACCCATTTTGTGAAGTTAGTTTTATTCATTTCCGAGATAGTCTTCATTTTTGTTTGTGCCACTGAAAATCAAAAGAGCATTTGGAATAAATCCTTTCTCGCTCCCAGCATGTACAATTATATAACTCTTGCCTTTTGATATGTTGTGTTTCACTCCGCTGACATGAACTGATTGCCAACATTTTTTCAGCTTGTATGATGAGTGAATGTAACTTTCGTCCAAATATATTATTTCTTTTTGTAGTTCTGGAGGCAGGTTTCTGTTATCCATAATAATTTTCAAATATTGCTCCCGCTTTGCTGCTATGTTAGGTTTCTCCATTAGAGCCGATCTGTCTGTTTTACATTTCTTATATGCAAAACCCAGAGAGTGTCATATCTTTCTGAGATGTTCACGACTTCCATCATAACCCAAGTCTTCTCTAACTACCGGCAGTAAATTTCTCAGTGTAGGTATCTGAAACATGGGAAGCACTTCGTATTAGCTAACTGCCGTTTTTTATAGTAGGTATTTTTTTTTCGGTAGAATGTACCTTTTCTATAGTAAATTTGAAATTACCAAAACGCGCAAAACCATAGAAGCTGAAAAAACAATCGCCAAAACTTTCTTTCGGGATTGGTGGGAAGGTACTGCTTATTTCTAATGAAATTTCTTCCAGCAGCAACTATGTGTTTGCGCGCTATGAAACTTTGTGATAGTGTTCTACAAGAAGAGTACTCTACCCAAAAAAATAATCAAGCTCCAAACCCAGAGTTTGTAATACGAAGTGAAGCCGTTAGTATCATCACTACAGAAGTTTGATACCCTATTGTATTGCAGCGGGTTGCCTCACGTACGGCACTGTGGTGCTCCTATAATTTTCATACTCTTTTTTGCCAAGCTGTATTTGCTGCCAAATATGTTAATGCAAAACAAATTCGTTGCTTCAAAAAAACCACAGACTTCTTACCTAACCAAGGGGAATGGAGGCTAGGAGGACTATCTCTGTGTATAAAAAGAGTCCGTCGAAAAGCTGGGTGGTAGCTAGGGTGGCGCTATAATCGCATAAGGGGCAATTTTAAAAATAGGGCCAAAAGTTATTAGAGTAAAATAAATAGTTATTAAAATAAAATAATCAAGGAGACTTGCGCTTCGTTACTGACAATGACATTACAATGATACATAATTAAAATTTTAATAATTAAATTATAAGATGAGAAAGTCGTATGTTCAAATCCTAGAGAACAAAAGTTTATCAAACTCGACACACTTCAATCAAGGTTTTTGAACTATGACGTACGTAAAGCTTACCGCTGGATACTTTTTCATCTTGCGATCATTCTCTTCGTTTCTTCTCTTCGATCTTACTCCATGACCGATATTTTTTTTAAATTTCTTCCCATGGCCATGGTCGAGAATGAAGATAAAAAAATTGACTAGGTACGTCTTAACCATGAAGGTATATCTATACCTTCATGGTCTTAACTGACATTTTGAGTTTGACATTCATTAGCTTCAGGGTTCCCAACTTTGGGGTTTTCTCCTTAATTTAGGGGCTAAATAAGTGGTTTCTAATTTAGAGCTACTTTTAGGAGGATTAATTTTATTTATTTATATTCCACCCTATAATAACCCAAGTTAGTTTATGATTTTTAATTATTGACCTATGAACATGACATTACATTTAAAGCGGTTCCATGTTATTTAACTATATTGTTACTAATCTAAAAAGGTTATTTTCTGCAGTCTATGCTTACTTTTTCTGCTAATTCCTGCGACGACAATTTATCAGTATTTAATCAACGTCTTCGTTAAAATGTCAGTATTAAGTACCGTTTTATTTAATGTTATAAATTATTGTTATTTTTTTATAACATAATACACGATCTTATAAATTAATTATTATTTATTATTTCTATTGCATTTTGAGGCCATTCTGGTGATTTTAGGGGATTTTGACTCTAATGATAGGGAGAATACTTTCTCTAAGTTGGTAACACTGATTGAGCGTCTCATGTTGTAATGATTGTCATTCATTATTTCATTTGTCTGTATGTCTGTCGAGGACCTCGACGCCTCGCGTTTTCGTCAGTGGTTCTATCGTACCTCGACTCGAGGTACGATAGAACCACTGACGAAAACGCGCGGGAAACGTACGAACAAGGCGCCAAAATTGAAATTGTTTTTAAATTAAATAGTTAATCTTGTATATTTTCGGAATAATTAGATATTTAAACTTTATAGTTAGGTATTGTGAATAATTGTAAATAGTTTTTTGAAGATGGGAAACAAGAAGCGGAAAAAAGAGGAGCCCCCTGACGAACGAGCATCAGATAGGGATTCTTTTTCTGACTCTGATGAAGACTCCAACAATAAATATAACATATTTAAAGTCCCAGGGTACTCAAGAAAGTACCCTGAAAACAGTAAAAAATCTGAATACATCGTGTTCTTATCTCATCAAACTGAGAACAAAACATTTACAGACAAGGATAGGCTGGCCATATCCCATGCCATACGGAAATACTGCGTGACTGGGATACTACACCTGAGGTCAATAAATAAATATAAAATTGGTATCACTTTCGATCTTTCCAATAATGCCAATGTTTTCTTACAAAATAAAAAACTTTTAGACGAAATGGGCTTCAAAGCGACAATACCTGCTGTCAACACCGAGGTTACTGGTGTTCTTACATCGGTCCCTACAGACCTATCTAATAAAAGAATATGTGCGCTTATTGGTAGTTCCAGAAATGTAATTCAGGTGAGGCGCTTCATGCGTCGAGTGCAGAGTCAGAGTGCCGGTGGTGCGGTCACGTATCAGCCCACTCAAACTGTGGCGGTGACTTTTGCGTCCACAGAGTTGCCTCAGTATGTATATCTTGACTCTTGGAGACATGAGGTAAGCGTATACGTTCCTCCTGTAAAACAGTGCCTTCAATGCATGAAGTTTGGGCATATTGCAAAATACTGTAAAAATGATCTAGTATGTTCTGTATGTACATACAATCATAGTTTTAAGATATGCAAAGAAGACCCTAAAAACGCGAAATGCGCCAACTGTGGTGGTAATCATGTCGCTATTTCTAACACTTGTCCACAAAAAAAACAAAAAATTGAGGAAAGTAAAATTAAATCCAGAGCCGTCAAGTATTCAGATTTATTCAATGAAAATTCATTTCCACAAATAACTCACAAAAATATTGAAACTCAAATTATGAACTTATCTAAATCAGATTTTTTCATGAATACTCTAACAAACGCAATAACAAAAATTATAGTAAGCCAAAAAGATAAACCCATAAATTCTACATCTATAAAAGAAATTCTTCAGCACACATTCAGACATAGTACTTCCTCTCATAGCAATGGATCTTAATATCATACATTGGAATGCACAAAGTATTTTAAGTAATAAGCTTTTATTAACTAGATTTCTTTATGACCATAACATACATGTAGCAATGATATCAGAAACTTGGTTGACACCTATTAAACATTTTAAAATTAGAGGATACAGAATAGAAAGAAATGATATTGGTAACAAACATAATGGCGTAGCTATTTTAATTCATAATAGTATAGATTATAGAAACATAAATACATATGCTGACAATTCCTTACAAAATATTTGTGTAAGAATAACTGTAAATAATACAGAAATAAGTATTGTAAGTTTTTATTGTCCAACAAATTGCACTCCTTCTTTTAACAAACATAAATTTGAATCTTTAATCAAATCAGTGCCTGAACCGATGATATTTGCTGGTGATTTCAATGCCCATCACACATCATGGGGATGTAATTCTACAAATTCAAGAGGTAGGGATATTTTGGAAATTATTGATGATAATGATTTAACTTTATTAAATAGTGGTGAAGTGACAACAGTTGGTTCTTTGACGTGGCGTCCAAATGCTTTAGATTTGTCCTTGGTGTCCTCATCATTGTCACTTTCTTGTGATTGGTCTGTACATAATGATCCACTTGGCAGCTACCATCTTCCTGTAATTATTAAAGTTTTTGTAAATAATTGTAGTTTAGGAAACACTAATAGCAACACACATAACTTGCCCATATATCCTAACTTTAAATTGGTTGATTGGAATATATATGAACAAAGTGTAGATTTAGAATTATCAAATTTTCAGGACCAAAACTTTGCTCCATTGGAAACTTATTCTGCGTTCTGCAAAATTTTGCATGCTGCAATTGACAAATGTCTTCCTATTTGTAATACACCAGTTCCTTTTCATGCTAATTCTTCTTTGAATAACTCATCTCATAGAAAGTTGGTTAAATCCCCTGCTCTTCCTTGGTGGAATAAAAAATGCTCAGAAGCAGTTGAAAAATCTAAGCTGGCTTATATTAATTTCAAAAACAATCCCTCTGATGACACATTTATACAGTTCAAAAGATTACAAGCCCTCAAAAAACTTACATTGAAAACAGAAAGATCAAACAGTTGGGTTGAACTTTGCAGCTCTTTTAATCGATGTACACCTCTGTCGAGAATCTGGAAATACATGCGGAAATTTAATAAAACATATTCTTGCAAAAATAATGATGATAGTTGGATTCAAGATTTTCTGCAAAAATATACCCCAGACTATGTAAATAGTAAATCAAGTTTTCCTCTTGTCAGTGAGACAAATTCTATAAATAACTTCTTAATAAAACCATTTTTAATACAGGAGCTCATGGCTGCTGTCTATTCTAGAAAAGATAGTGCTTTTGGACTGGATGGTATTCCTTATATTATGTTGAAAAAGCTTAGTGATAGAGGTTTGCACACTTTTCTCAAGATATTGAATAACCTGTGGTTGAACAATGACATACCTCACCCTTGGAAGTCAGACTGCTTGATACCTATTTTGAAGCCTGATAAAATTCGGTCAAATCCTGATTCCTATTGTCCTATTGCATTAACATCTTGTGTTGGTAAAATATTTGAACAATTAATAAAACAAAGGTTGGAATTTTACATAGAACAAAACAATATTTTACCTACTAATCAATTTGGTTTTCGTAGGGGAACATCGGCTCGTGAAAGTATTTGTCAGTTACAGCTTGATATCCAAAATAGTTACATTAATAAGGATTGTTTAATGTCGGTATTTTTTTATGTTGCTGGAGCTTTTAATAGTGTCAATATTGATGTACTTTGTTCTGAATTGCTTCTCATAGGAATTCCAAACAAAATAGTTCACTGGGTCCATGAATTTTTAACTGAAAGGAAAGTTTATGTTAAGTATAATGGTAAATTATATGGGCCAAGATTAGCTTCTATTGGAGTTTGTCAAGGAGGAATACTTTCTCCATTAATATTCATTCTGTATATTCGTCGTTTGAATTTGATTCTAGGTTCTGAGGTCAAAAATCTTCAATTTGCTGACGATTTGGTTGTGTATTTGTCTGGAAAAAATTTAATAAATATAGCAAATAGTCTAAATAAGGCTTTAGATGGATTATATACATACTTTTCTTATTTAAATCTAGATATAAATGCACATAAGTCTAAACTAGTGGTCTTTGGCAAAGCTAGCAACTTCAGTCCTGTTGTGTGTTACAATCAAGTTTCTATTCCTATTTTTCATGAAGCTAAGTTTTTAGGAGTCACTTTTACTCATAATTTTTCTTGGAAAAAATATGTTGAATTGGTAAGTTCAAGAGCTAACAGAGTTTTCAATATGTTGAAATCTTTGTGTAGAACCTCCTGGGGTGCTGATCCAAAAATATTGTTGCTTTTGTACAAATCTCTCATCCGTAGTCATTTTGAATATGGTTTTCTCTGTTTTGCTGGTGATAGAAAGATAGTTGATTTATTTGATAAAATACAAAACAAAAGTTTGAGACTTATTACTGGAGCATTTAAAAGCACTCCAATCAATGCAATGCAAGTTGAATGTAAACTTCCTCCATTGAGTATAAGATTCTCCTACTTGAAAGAAAGGTTTTTATTAAAACTGTATAGTAAAATTAATAATCATCTATTTTCAAACTTAAAACAATGTAGTACACCACCTATTTGTAACTCTCTTTATATACTTCAAGGTTTTTCTCAATATGTAAACTTTCTTGAAAGTCTGCAAATTTATAAGTCATCTCTTCTTCCATGTTATCAGGGGGATTTCAACAGCAAATTTCCTGCAATTGACATCATCATTGAGCACAATTTATCCACCAAGGAAGATGTACATAGTAAATTCCTTGAGTTTACTGATTATAGATTTGTGTATACTGATGGGTCCAAAACTGAGTCTGCAGTCTCATTTGCTATTTACGACGGGTTATTGAATACTGGTATTGGTTATAAAATAAATTCAAACACAAGTATATTCACAGCTGAGGCTGTGGCTATTCTTGCTGCCTTAAAACACATTGAACATAAAAATGATGGATGTTGTGAGTGGATAATAGTTAGTGACAGCATGAGTGTTCTTAAAAATCTCAAAAACACTTCTAACGTTAACGGAACGTGAAATGTCAACTTTGACGTCTACCATGACAATTTATCTAACCTAAAAAATTGCAAATGGCGTACTATTTTCGTACTTTTTTGAAATTTTAATGAATTTTATCTCGTAAACCGTGATTCTCCGCACCTTGCTACTTTGTAAAAGGCTTTCTATTCGTGAGTACTATCTACAAAAAAAATATGAACTTCCAAAGCCGCGGGCTATAAAGGAAATTCGAGCCGTTTTAGCCAGAACTTTAACAAATTCTGATGATGTCCCTGATTCTAGTAGTTTTCTTAATATATCTGTTCCATGCACAGACATAGTCCCTTTGTTGAAAAAAAGGTCCACTGGTATATGGAAAAGGCATTGCAATCACACAGTTCAAATTGAAAATAAAGGTTTATGGTATGCTGTATATAATGTTCCCATAGGAACCATGCCTTGGTTCTGTAAAATCAATACTTACATGAATAGGAAGTTTTACTCCACTATACTCAGGCTTCGCTTTGGTCATTGTCGTCTTAATTAGCATCTGTTTCGTTTGAAAATTGTGCATAGTCCTCTTTGTGATCATTGCAATTCTCAAGTTGAGCAAACGTTAGCTCACATTTTCTTTGACTGCTCATCTTTTGGCATCCAGCGCCTTGTGTTAATGGATGAGCTTATTGAAATATATGGTAGTCCTGATTTGGTACCGCGCTCCATTCAGGCTCTCCTTGTAAATAGTTCGACGTATTTACATTTGTTTAATTTCATTATTAGTACAGTTGGGCAAATTTAATTTCTTGTGTATATAGGATAGATGTCTGTTTTCTGTATTTAACTTGTAATTCTATTTAAATATAAACAGTTTTCTATTGAATTTCGTAATATTTGTTTCGCTGTCTATTGATAAGAAACGTTAGCGGTATGTTATGATAATAGGTACTAGGTTTATGATAACTTGAAAAGACGGTAACCTTAAAATGTAAAAACCCTGATCGTCGGTTGGGGGAATAAAATAAAAAATAATAAAAAAAATGACAATGATTTGACACATGGCTCTTACTATGACTTGACACATGGCTCTTATAACTTGTGGATAAAAAAAAATATTGAGGATTTTACATTAGATTTTGAGAATAAGAAGTCTAATACCACTCTAATACATGGATTATAGTGAAATATTTTTAAAACTGATGACTTAACACGGATTTACTCTACAGAAAAATATGAAACTGAGGACCTAACCTGGATTTTCTTACCTAAGGAAAAATATATAACTAATGACTTTAATCTGACTTTACAAAAAAATACGAATTTACTGATGACTAGGCAGCATGGTCTCCGACCTTAGCCTGTTCCAGAGGGAACAAAAGGAAAAAAAAAAAAAAAAAAAATCATTTGTCTGTCATGAGCTTAGACTAGTCTAAGGTCATGAGTGTCATGACTGACATGACTGTCATTGATGTCATAGCGACAGCGAGTTACGACTGTTACGAGTATGTGCGAGTTGCTGAATGCTGACATGACGCAAAAGAAAAGAAGCTTTTTGATAGTGAGACTGGTGAGACTGTAAAACAATTTTATATGTGAATGTGCAATTGGCCCTTTGGAGATGTGAATAATTACACGGCGTCTATCTGAGTATATTCTTTGTCTTTTCTGTGATTCGTATTTTATGATGCTGGTGCGTCACTCGATGAATACCGAGAGCTAACGCTCTTGTACTTGAAAATACTCCATTTTTGTTATCTACGATCGTTACGAATGGATGTTGTTGATAAACTTCATGTTTTGAACGACGTTGATTCTTCGTTTCTTCTGTCCGAAATCAGTTTACCACGTTGGTTGTTTCGTTGTACTGTTGGTTAGAATTCGATCCAACTTTGTCAAGAAGATTTTATCCTATACCACCAATGATGAAAAAAAAAATTGTTTATTAATTGAACAATTGAATGTAGAAATATAATCGATGTCGCTAAAAATATCAAACAAAAAAGTTATGATTGTTTCAAATGTTGACTGTTGTAGGAAGCACTGAAGGTATTCTTCGGCATTTGTGGTTGACTAGATATTCACTGTGGTTTTGTTGGTTATCTCAAGTCTTGTAAATGTGTTTGTGAAGAAAAACAATAAATTTATAGACAACAATAATGTACAAAATATCGCTGTTAGAGGTTGGTGTATCCTGGTTGACTTATCTCTGAGTAGTGTAGGCGGTATCCTACTGGTAGTGCAGACATTTTATTGGTCAGATCAATCTTTTGGAGATAATTTAATTTGTTATGTTAGCATGGGGTATGTATACGTACCCCACCTCAACAGGTCTGTTCAAATATTTTTGTCTTTGTGTAGCTTAACTAAGAACAAACCTTAAAGATAAATACCTATTTGTTTTGTAGTGCTCTCCTCACATTGTGGTTGATATTTGAAGAACAGCTACTAATACCTAGTGGTTAAATTATAAATCTGCATGAGTCAGGCTTTAACATAAGACAACTTTTGCTGTGGTTCATCTGTGGATGGTTGATCATCTCTTTGGAGGTAATATATAATCTCAACATAAAATATTAGTATCAAATGAATCCAGTTTAATGGATAATCCAACCCCAATATAATTGGAAAAAGGTTAGGCAAATAATGAACTACCCACTTTGGTGTACCTACTTAACCATTCCTTCATTTTCCATAGTACAAGTACCAAATGAAGGAATGGTTGAGTAGGTATGGTTTGGGTATTTATTTTTAATCTATTAAAAAGCAAAAAGAAACTTTTGATTATATCTCTAATAAAAAGCATTCAATTTTGTTATCTTGGTATCTTGGATGATTATATTTCACATTATTTGTTTTTTGGAATGTTACTCTTGCTAAGTCTTGCTTTAATCAAACTAAGTATGGTACATGGTGCTATAATGTATGGTCTGTTCAGAACAAAACTTATGGTATTCTGAAAAAAAAAGCTTGAACTGTTATTTGTTTTTGGTTTATAATTTTTTTAAACATACTTGCATAAGAGCGTTTTCAAAATAAAGTGTATCATAGTCCGAATTTATTGTCAGATTTTAAATGTGACATTTTCGATGGTTTTTTGATTAGAATATAAGTTAGATGTATTGCAATTTATGAGATTATATTTATTTCCTTCAATAGTAAGCTATTTTACGAGAAATCATAAAATTAAACTGGCTCTGCGGAAAAAAATGTCAGTTATGCGATTATCTTAAAAGCTGAGTATCTTACAACTTTGAAGAAGCACACAAATTATTTTAATTGTATTTTGAAGATAATAATATATTTTTTTTAAACTATGACATAATAGTGAAAAAAATAATAACATGTGAATTATATGCTAACTTAATGTTCGGTTTTGTCACAACTGATGTTAGTAACCATTACTTTTTGATATTATGTAATGGTTAAGTAGTTTCACCGGGAAACTAAATTATTGCTTTTGAAACATATATTACTATTTTAAATGTTGAAATTAAATAATGTGTACCCTTTTATATCAAAAAATGACAAAAACTAAGAATTCCGTCGTCGCAAAACACAGGACAATCGCAAAACCGACACTCCATTTTTTATAAGGCTGGGCTTACATGAATATTTTTGATAGAAATTTAATGCGATAGAATAAAATAAAAGCGAAATATATTTTAAATGTTTAATATTATAGGGGAAAGTTATGCTTATAAAAAAAACATACTTATTGCACAAATCAGCTATAAATTTCAAATATCAAATAATCACAAATTTAAATTAGTTGTTACTTTTACAACTCGCGTAATACCTAAAGTATTTTCACAACCTTTGTTTAAGGCTAGGCTTTGCTTAATTCCTATAAAATTAACAAACATAAGCAGTACAAATTGTGTCATTCTATAATCAGTTATTCTTTTAATAAACATTATATTATTATTAGAAATCAACATTGGTCTCAGATAAAGTGTACACCTACTAGGTGTTACATATAATATCACAAAATTTTTGGCACTTTATTTCTCTTATCAAAAATTAAATAACGCTTAGTATACTTTTATTTTAATCTTAATAATATTAATTACTCTAAAAACTTGAGATCAAGGTTAAATCTGAGATCTACATAATTTGTCAGTCGTTGTTAACATTATACTTGCAATCAAAAATAATATAAAAGTAGGTGGACAAGAGGTGACAGTTGCTAAATAATTAGGTAAATAATAAACGATATAAATGAACCTACTTTAGATGAAACCACAAATAGAAACAACAAACAACAGGTAGGTATTTTGTAGGGTCTACCAAAATAATGGTTAAGAGTTATCATCATGAATTGACTAATGTATTACAGCATTTGCTAACAATAAATCAAAACTGGCACTCATCATCGGCACCATGTACCTATTATTAGGCGGAAACAAAAAAATAACACGATTTCGATTCTTAAACCAAATTATAAATCAGAAAACTAAGATGAAAATAAAATAAGAGTCAATAATTCCAACAAATTAGACATTCTTCAGCAGGAAAATGATCGTAAACACATAGTTGACAATCATTGCACCAAAAATATGAAGTTTTCAATAAGTAAAAAATATCAGTTCTAGTCATGGCTAGCATTAAATGCGTCGGTCTTTGTGCATTATTTGTATGTAGCTCCTGTCGACATCCATAGCAATATTCAGTTATGACAAAGTGAGTTACAGGCCAAGGCCATTTAATATGATTGTAGTAACACTGTTCAAAATCATGTCTTGCTAGAATTTTATCAATATCGTAATAAATAACCATGGTGTAGCTCTTAAGTAGGAGTTCAAACTGAAAAAAAAAAAGAAAACAAAGTAAGTAAAGGTGCAACAAATATTACGCTATCAAACCTTCTAGTACTTAATCGGTAAAACATTCGAATATATATTCGAATATTGCTTTAGAATTGAGAAAGAAATTATGATCGCAGTAATTTTATACTAGTACCGTAGAAATTAATACCTACATTATTTTCTAGCTTTCTAGACATGGATCGCATATGAAATCAGGATATATTTGCTGACCAATACATTCGCTACAATATATTTTTTTGCAAACCATACATGTCCCTTTTCGTCCCGAGATGGTCGTAAGGCATTTCTGACATTGGACACCCTTTATTGTTTGAATTTTTTTGCAACGTTTGCTTGGAACGTTATTGTCAACAGAATTACGATGAATTTCAGTTAAGACCTTTTTTGATTTTGGAAAGAACCTCCTCTCTTCTAATATCTTTATTTTAGGTTCATTTGTGGTGTCACTACTCTCATTTGTAGGTAAATATTCTTCCAATTGCTGTACGCTAATTATTGGAAGCTCCACCGTATCAATTATTTCAACAGTATCAACTATTTCATTGATGGATAAAGAGCAGTTAGATCCAGTTTCTGCTGTCGTTTGATCGTCATTAATATCTACAGGTTGATCAAAGGGTAGATTCATCACAGCTGAAGACAATAAAAAGGAATCAACTGGATTCATACCATCCATACTATCAAGAGCTATTCTGGGATCTATCACATGATGTGGTTTTGGAGAAAAACAGTCACACTGTCCTCTTTGCTCTCCACAAAAGCAGCTTACATCTCTATATGCTATTTTGGATTTGTCATTTTTGTCTGTTATTATCTGATGCAATTGCATAGTTCCTTTGAGAACTGGTACTTTAGCTGGCAATATTTTTGATATGTTGTCAATATCGCTTTTTAAGATGAGGAACACTTTGGTTTTTTTCAAACAATCTTTGCACACTTCATAAGCATCTTTTGCATCTACTATATCGGTTCCAAGACATACTTTTTTATCTAGACTTCGTTTCACGCTGCCGCCGATTCCGTCAGCTACACTTTTGCCATGATGCGCTTCATAAAACGACCAAGTCGAATACTTGAATCCGTAAGTCTTTGTGAAGTGAGCAAGTAAGTAGAAATTGTTCTTCTGACGATACTGCGAAGAGGGGCCATCAGTGAAAAAATGAAATATCTCTACATTCGGTGTTCTTGTTTTTACCATTTCGATTACAGGAGATAGGTGAGCCCAAATCGCCGGTGGCTGGTGGCTGCTCTCGTCTGACATCGTACAAAAAGATTGCGCTTCAGCTTTCCTATATACCATGCCTGTGTGCAAAGATATTTGACGTTTGGAGGCGCCAAAGTGCATGCTTTGAACTTCATTTGCCATTTTCGCTTCGTAAGATTCCGAGAAGTCACACACAATTAGACATTCGTTATCTTTCAGCTCGGACACAGCCTTTTGATATTGTTTCTGCATATGAATATTGTTAAAATGGTGTTTTTTAAATAGGATCATATCACTTTCGTATTTAGTTTTTAACTCCCTTATACTTCCCTTTTTAATCACTTTTTCGGTTCTCATGGTCTTAACTTCTTTCTTTGAAACTAAGTCTTTCTTTTCATATGTATGTTCTTTTCTATCCCATTGCAGCCATTCTACTTCCTGGTTTAATTTCTCCTCTGTAGCCAAATTAAACTGTACCTTTCTATCTTTGCATTGGCGACATGTATGGTACATGCAGTCGTAGTTGGTTGTGTCACAACATATATTCTCTAAAGCGTCTTTTCTCGTGCCACTGATGATCCCATGTTTTAACAGTGCTGTATGTAAATAGTCTATATTACTATGCTTGGGGCACAAACAAGTATTTCTGGAATTTATTCCTGGCGATAGAATAAAAAATGGTTTGCTCCTGTAAAACGTTGTAAATCCGTAGCGGCCTCCCTCACTTTTGTATTTTTCAAAAGTGTTCAGTAGTGTATCACACAAGTATCGAATCTGTTTTTTGGTTTTATCTTTGGTTCTTGTTTCCTTTTTTCCTGCTGTATTGCGGCTGACGTCATCTCTCATATAAAATTTTCTTATTTCTTCGATCTCTGTAGGTTTTGTGCGTTTCTCCTTTTCTCTTACTTTGCCTTGTAAACCTAGCATTTTTGTCATAATCTTTTTGTTTTGGGAATTTTTCACGAGCTTTTTTAAAGTCTGTTTTTCTGTTCGCTTAGTGCAATTTTGATACGTTTTTTTTAGTGTATGTTCTAACATTTCATTCCTTGCTTTTATTTTTAATAACTCTGTTTCCAAATAATTTACTTCCTGTTTGTTCTGTTTCAAAAGCCTTTGGTTACGTTTTTTATAAGCCTCTTTCTGTCTTTTTAGTTTTACATTGTATGCCATGAAACGTCTGCATTTATTCGTCAGGTATGTATTTTTCCTTTTAAAGTATTGAATAGTTTTTATACAATGAGTTTGAGATGCTGATGCTATATCTTGTGATTGTAAATTGTCGTTAGGTGCCACGTTGACAATATCCTGAACACTTTGCCTTTTTTTCTGTCTACTAGCTTGTTTTTCTTTTCGCCAAACTTTTCTCCTGTTCTCAGCTTCTTCCAGAGTCATTTCTGAAATTTTTCTTTTCTTTTGTTTTATTCTTTGTAAATTTTTTAATCGTTGTGCCTCAAGTTTCTCAGGATTTTCCTTTTTCATTTTTTCTCTATACCTCCTAGACCTTTCTGCACTAGTGAGTGGCATTGTGTAACCTAAAATGTATTTAACGATTTATAAATAATAAGAATTTTGAAGAATACTGACAAAAAAGCTTGAGGCCTTTGCCCAGCAGTGGGACATTATAGGCTAATAAAAAAATAAAATAATAATTTTAAAGAATACTGACAAAAAAAACTTTTGAGAAAGTTCTACGTACGTACTACTTAATAAACCGCAAATAAACTTGTTTTAAAAAATAACCCACTATTCAAACAGACCGACAGACATAATACAAAAAATTCAATAAAAAAGAACTGTAAATTCTAATGTAAACCTTGCTTTATAGTGTCGGTTTTGCGACTTTGCTGGTCAGCCTGGTAGGTCACGGGATAAAATGTCGCAAAACCGACGTGACGCTCTCTTCCCTTATAATATTCTGAACTGTGTTCTAACGAAAACATTTACACTATATTTGTTATTAACTATATTACGATTACATTATAAAATTGTTAATCTTTTAAATATCGTGAAATGATGTAAACTTACCGGAATCAGCAGTTATTGTGTCTCAAATCCGACACACGAAATCTTTACGTTCGTGGCACAACAAAATACACGTACTGTTAAACTCGGTTTCGTATCACAACTAGTTTTTTTTTATTTCGAATGGTGAACTGTACGGTTAATGTTGCCAGTTCAGAAATTAAAAAATCCTTATTTATTATTTAAATAGCAGTTTTAGCCGTGACAAACCTGTCATGTCCGGTCGGTACCACTTTTCACATGTTTGTTGGAAATTGAATTGTGCTTCTGTGTGTTTTAGGTTTAAATTAAAAAGTATCGGAGACGATAGACGAGTCAGAGTTCTTTCAAACCGTACCAAAAAGTCAATGTATCGCGTACAAAAATTTTTCAGAATAGCTTTTAATATCGAGAAATTTGAGTGGGGGACACGTCAAAAACTGACTTCTCGCTGATTAAAATTGGTCATTATTTTAATTGGTCTCAATTTTTTCATATTTGTGGCATTTTATTTACTAGTTTAAAATGTGTTTAATGCTTACAGTCATTAAAATATTCACCAGATCATATCATATTACTTGTTAGTAATACTTCAAACACAAGGGACAACCGAAAAGTTGGGGGTACACTTTTTTGTGAAAACGCTCATAAACAAGATTTATTTTTAGCTGTGAGTTAGTTGCAGACAGAGCCATTATATATGTTATTTAATTGACAGTCATTACGGATTGTCAGATGCCAGTAAATCTGACTCCAGTCTTTCCAAGAAGTTCCGTGTTACCCAGGTAATGGGTTGTGGAGGTCTGGTAGGCAGCCTCTCCATGTAAAATATCAGATTCAGCAGAATCCGGTTTTGTCCGATGCCAACCCCAATGTAGTTGGTAAAAGGCTAGGCTGATGGCAGATGGATGAACCTCATGTTACCAACTGCCTACATGTTCAAAGATAACTGGTTTACAAAAACGGACCTTATAGTTGTAAATTGTCATAAGCTGCAGTTACCATTATCTCTAGATGGGACTATTTGTGATACCTCTTGGCAAGACTGCATACACATTTTTATAGCTTTTGATGCTTTAATGACTTAAAAGATCTTCAAATTACAGCCAGTTCAACATGCATTCCGAAGTAAAAAGAAGTCTAAATATGCTATCAATGGTCAGCCAACAATAGACAGCTTTGCAAGCCTTACCTTAATTTTGACAAACAATATTATCTCAAAACATTGCACATGTATAAAACCGACAAAAGTATATGTAAAAAAAAATATATGTTAATTGTTTAATTCATTCAAACTTTATTTTACTTAGGTACAGTTATATTATTTATTATTATATTAGGAAGAGATATTCCACATATTTATTTTTATATCAGACTACATGTATAAAATTAAATAAAAACCCTTAACTAACTAAAAATAAAACTAACATATGGCGTCGAAAAAGATTGATTTGTACATGATCATGCGTTTAGTTAATTGACACCTGGTTCAACACATTTCAAATGACTTTTGAGGTTTAGATTAAAATTAAATAGTTCGATTTGTTGTAAACAATAAAAACGCGTTAGCATCACTGTGCTTTATTATATTTTCATCGAATTTAAATTAAAATGTAATTCGAGTCACATGCCAAGTTAAAGCGAACAGACAGTACATCTTTGTCCTTTTCTCAATGAATTAGTGTTTTAATGTGTATAGGTATGTCACTGGATAATGGCAGATTATTAAAATAAAATCGGGCATTATCTGACAGTAAGTTAAAGGCTATCAGATAGAATCCAACAAATAAACCAATTAACTTTTAACTCGGAATAATCTTTCGAGTTATCATATTTTGTGGAATCATTTGACACATATCTTGAACCGTGTACTAGTAATATCCAGTCCGTAAGCTACGTAGGTAGTAATCAAGTTTTCTTTTAATGGCTCCGCCGACACCGTCAGCCGCATCTTTTCCATGTGAGGCTTCAAAGTAATTCCACGTTCCGACTTCAAACACGTAGTCAGAAATTGTAAATAAATAAGACTTGTGTTTTTGGGGATACTGCGTTGTGTGCCCGTCACTAAATGTGTGATTTTTTTAAATAAAGGTGCATTGGTAATGATATCTCTAAGAATAGGGTCCACCTGAGCCCATAATCCTAAATTAGTGAATTTATGTTGAACTTACCACTGATACTGAACTGACCAAAAAATTCATAAAAGATTTGAGTGTGATTTGAATTCAGTGACAGTCCCAGTAAATATTTATTTTGTTTAAGTATCTTCTTACTGTTTTCACTTCTGCTTTTCCCTTGGTAATCCTGATGTACTCGTGAGCCTCTTTGTTAATGCGTGAGTTCACATCAACGTGATCTTTAATTAAATTGATGCAATTAGTACATTTAGAAAACATGCGGCTATAACATTCTGCACATTTAATATTTTTCTTAAAATCATCATGTCTGCAGTAGGGGTGAGACGTATTTACCATACGAGGTTTGTAAACAAGTAAGTACGGCGCCCTGGTACGAAGTAGCAAAACTTACACGTATGGAAGGATTTGCTACGCTATCGGGCACAGACCGAGCTCGAAAATACTTTCATAGGATATTGATCCATTTTCCTCTTTTAAGGAGCACAATCGCATTTGCAAATAAAAATCCTTTGAATATCCAAGTATATTATTTGATGATGCGATTATGATCCTAATTTGTATACGTACACGAATCAGTTACCTGTGGCAAGTATTTTGGTGTTGCCGCTAACGCCACGAGCCCCTCGCTGCACGCGGCTGTACTTTAAACGTACGATGTGAAAATACTTGCATAGGAAATTGATTCGTATTTCCTCAGCAATAAGGAAGGTAATCGTATGAGAAAAAAAATACTTGGAAGTTCAAAGTATTTTTCATTTTGCAGATGCGATTGTGCTCCTTATTTTTATAAAGTCACGGGTTAATTTCCTATAAAAGTATGCTTAACTCGGGGGCTGTAGACTAGTAGACTGAAATACGCATTGGGCTCAAAATACTGTCTAGTATTTTAATACCTGGTTTCCGGCCCCCGTATTTTTACAAACTCGTACTTGCAAGCCCTGGTATTGATATTTGCAAGTATAACTCATCCCTAGTCTGCAGTTTGAATCACTCCTAGTATTTTTAACAGACTTCCAAAAAAGGAGGAAGGTTCTCAATTCGGTGTTTTTTTTTTCTTTTTATGTATGTACACCGATTACTCCGAGCTTTCTGATCCGTTTTCTGTGATTCTTTTTTAGTTCGATCGGCATACTGCCTGTTTGGTCCCGTAAATTTTAATATAATTGGGCTCAGTAATCTTTTATTAGCATTTTTGAAAAAATTCTATTTATTAAATTAAAAAAAAAAAATATAACCGACTTCCAAAAAACCACTACAAAGTATGAAGTAACGTGAATTTCGGAAGTCAGTGTTAAATGACAAAGAATTATAACCAAAAACACTGAATTGAGAACTCCACCTTTTTTGGAAGTCGGTTATTAGAACTATTGCTTTTAAAGAAATGTTAAACTTGACGTGACGTGTATAAAATATATAGAAAGCAAAATTTGAGACTCTGCAGCTTTAGAGAAAAAGGGAAATGGTAATTTTTGGTCTAATTTCTTGAATAACTTCAAAACCACATATAAATAATACTAGCTGACCCGGCGAACTTCGTTCCGCTTAACAGTCGATTCTTTATTTTTTTTTAAAATAAACGTAGCCTAAGTTACTCCTTATTACATCAGCTACCTGCCAATAAAAGTCCCGTCAAAATCGTACTTGCAAAATCGGTCCAGCCAATTCAAAGATTAGCAGGAACACAGACAGACCAAAATTGTAAAACAAAGTCATTTTGGTGTATGTACCGTATATATATTCATTTACATTTAGTAACAAACGGTTATTTCAATATTAACAAACAGACACTCCAATTTTATTTAAATAGATTATGAAAATACAATAAGAGTATCTACAGAGCTAACACAATAGAATGCTTGTAACATTAAACCAAGACATCTTTTTTTCTCCAGTTTTCACGCGCATGAGCACAAAATACCTCGCCACGCGGCCAACACTGTAAACTCTTAAAACGGGTGGGAGGCCGTTGTGGGGTCTATGTTGCTAGGTAGCACGGAAGTGCACCGCATTTCCGAAATATAGGGTTGGTTTACTGTGTAGATATGGTTAACTGCTAAACATCTGACCCTACTCAAACGTCAAAAATTAGCAAAATGAAGTAAGTACCAATGGTGATTATGTAATAGTAGCGATTGTAATTTGTTAACAGTTAAAATAGCACAACTGAACATATTTTTAGTTACAGCCAACCGCAACGATCTTCGTACCCGTCTCAAGCTCAAATTGAGGCACTGATGCACTTTCTAGAAGAAAATCCCCGCCTAGCAACTGGTGCTCCAATAGTGGCTAGTGCCCGAGATAGAACTAGAAAACTGTGGGAGAAACAATCTCTCCATTTAAACAGTTTGGGAGGAAGCATTAAATCCTGGAGACAATGGAGAAAGGTTGGATTTTCTCTAAAATGAAATTAATGCGAATCGAACCAAGCGGTCTGGCAAAATTGTTGGAAGACAAAACAATGTGTATTATGTTTATTGCAGTATTGGGCTGACAAGAAGAACTCTGTAAGAAAGAAAGCAGCTCAACGTTTCGCCGAACGGTTAAATAATGGTGAGGAAACTGAGGAAATGATACAACTCACCGATACGGAGGAACGGATTCTGGGTATGATGGGAGGTGACGGGTTTGACACCGATGACAGACATTTACGCTATAATGGACTACAAGTACGTAGGTAACTGTTTCAGTGTTTTTGTTTGGGTACTAAGTCCATTGACTTACTATGTATAATTTTCAGAACGTATCATCAGGCTCTCCCACTGATGTTTCACTGACCAGCCACAATGTGGAAATGGAAGAGGCAAGAGAATATCAGTGAGTGCATTTGTTTTAAACGTCGATAATGATAAAATAAATAATTATCATTCAATAATTTTCAGGAAACTTCTGCATTCGGAACTATGGAAGGGCAGGCAGCTAGTGTATTATCTATATCATTGGTAATAAGACTTACTTTTTAATTGCAATTCGATTCTCCTCCAAAGTCGATTGTAACCTCTCATATAATTGTTTTAGATCGAACAAGCCGACGCACTGTCACCGTTGCCTACGCTCTCGAGCTCGTTTTCAAACACGAAACCACAGGCCAGTAATCATACAGCCTCACGGGAATCTTCGCCAGTTCTAAACACACCACGTCTGCTCCGCAATACAAGTGTGTACACAATTATAAAAACTTATGATTAATATATAACACTAAGGACAGTGTAACCGCACAAGCATATTTCATGTATATCAGAATCACTGGTTTGGTACCTTCGGCGTACCTTTACGTGCCTCTCTTGAAAGTACCTACACCCGTACAATAATATTTAAAAAATTAGGTACACCAGCCATCCTGATGCCAGAACCGCGGGTGTACTGCTAACCACTAAGTTTAGCTAAGTGCAGTTTATACCTATTGTTTACCTGCAGAAACAAGTATTAAATAAACAAAATAACATTTTATAAAATAGTAAGGACGTCACAGGATAAAAATCTTTTATGCCCATACCAGGAATCCCGAATCCAAAACCTTTGCAAAACATTCAGTCACTATTGTGTGACCATACTGGGAATCGAAACATGAAATTAACGGACACAATAGACTAAGGTCGATAATTTTTGAAACCAAAGAAAATAATAGTAGGATGAAACCCATTGGAATAGGAAGAGAATATAACTAAAATGAAAGGAAAAATAATTTACGGGTGATCTGAGGTCGAGAAGTGGGTGCGTGAGGGTAAAAAACGATTTACCTCGATTTCCGTCAAAATACAAGTCTTATGGAAAAAGGTTAAATAACAAAGTTGTAGGTAATTAAAAGATCCACAACTTTTGTATTTCCACTATTTTCACATAACCTCAAAATCTATGTGAACATTTCAAAAAACCTAGTTTTTTGTTTTTTATTTTTCTCTTTTGCATGATTTTTTTTTTCACGAAATTTGGCGAAAACTTACCTTTTTATGTACCCAACATACTGTAACTTATTTGATTTATAATATTAAAGTTTTCACCTTATTTTGACTTCATTAATCAAAAATCGAAAAATTTACATACTCTATGATCACCTTCATGTTCAATAGAAAATTCTCCCGTCAAAATATCAGCTTTTTTTTAAAAGTCAGTCACCATCACCATCAGAAAGAAGTGATTTCAATGAACAGAAAGCCCACCGATTTAAAAAAAAAAAACAGATTTTTTGACGATGATTTTGACTAATTAAGTCAAAATAAGGTGAAAACATGAATATTTTAACTATTTTTTTTATTATTATTTGAGATGGGCTTGGTCTTGACTTTAGTCTTGGTCAGAGATGGCAAAGTCAACGATGGAGCTAGCTTACCCAGAAGGAGCCTGTTAACTCTAACTTTGGAGAGATTAGGGTTGTAAGCGTTCGGAAACACAGTTCGCAATCAAAAAATTACTACTACCCTACTCTACAAGTTGTACACAGACTCAGGACAACACTTTGTGTAATCCGCAAATTGTTGTACAACTTCCTGTTCAGTAGTATAATACGACCACTGGACCACCGAGGCAGTAAAAACTACATATTCTTTTGGTTGCACTTGGCTCACCTTGATGCAAGGTCGCGGTCATTATAATTCCTTGTTGCGTGTTTTCTTTATGTTAATTTTTTTTCCATTCAGTTCCAGGACCGAACAGATACATAACAGTATACTTATTAAAATAGATAATTAATTATGCATATAATTTTCTTGGTGACACTCTTATATACTACGTTACCTATTTTCTAATGCAGGTAGACGTAAACGTTAATGTATATGACACCTACCCTTTAACGACGTGAAAGAAAGAAAATATTTTATTTTTTACTTTTCACTGCAATCTTATAGTATTTTTTAATCTAATACTTGTTTCTTCGGGTACCAAATCTACATATACAGTGCGCTTAGCTACGTAATATATTGGTTAGCAGTACACCCGCCGTTCTGACAGGGGTCCCTGGACTGTCGGTTTGAAACGCCTACCTACTGTTGTCCGTGATGTTTAATTAATAATCTTATGTTGCATTATAGAAGATAAGGAAATACGAATCACATAGAATTGTAATTACAATTCTATGTGATTCGTATGTATGTATTTTCAATTCTCACTTTTTTTCTTAAGTGTCGTTAATAATACATAGAAACTACAATATTTATAGTAATATTATCATTTTCTTTTTATTTACGATTACCTAATGTTTTGTTTATTTCTTGTTCTATGCTGATTATGTCCAAAATATATGTGAGATTAATAGTTAAATGTCACTGACAACAATTAGGCGTTTCGAACCGACATACTTTCGAACTAATAATTACCGAATTAATGAGCAATCGTTGTAGGGTTTTTCGTAACAGGAATTTTCGCACAAACGTTACATCGCACCAATAAAGCATCGATGGAATATAACATCGTACATCTGAGTTATCGACACACCGTGTTCGATATCATAAAAATCTACTTCCGAAATCAAGTAGTTTAATTACATATACATAATATTTAATATGCTTCTTTTGATTCCTTGTTGTAGATCCACGCCGCACACGACGTTTGACGCAGACAAGTGCGATGTCACCGCCTTCGCAGCGGCGTTCACAATTCATCAGTCTTGCGGAGCGCTTTTTGAGGGTAGAAGAAAACCGATTGGAGATTGATCGCAGATATGCGACTATAATAGAAAATCTACTGGAACGAGACAAAGAAAGAGATCGTACCATTGCTCAGGCTTTGAGTTCTCTTGGGGACAGTATTAGACTAGTAGCTGATGCTTTGAAGAAATAGATGTTTTATATAAACAAGTGTTTTATTTGAAGATTACCCCTCACTCTTTAAAATCGACAAAAACAATTCTAATAACTACTGTACCTTTTCGACATTGTTCTCGTTGCTAATGTTATTTCATCAAATGATATGGGGAAGTACGTACAAAATGACATGGTTTTGTTTTTGAATCATAACTCTTTATTATCAAATCACAACACGTTAGCATTGTACTCAAGTCGTCTTTGGTTGTATACCTATGAAATAATAGACATTTAAAAGATAAATAAACTAAGAAAAAATATATAAAAATGTTCAACTGAGATTTTGTCCATTGTCCATTTTGTCCATACCATAATTATGGACAAAATAGCATAACACCAATTGACTAAATGACATACACGACGAAACGATAATATTAACCCGCCAGTACTCGCGCCTCAAGAAATTACATCAGCACTCGCGTGTAGAGCATTTTGCTCACGTTTATGAATGTCAATAAATGCAAGTTTTACCAAAAAATATGAATAAAAAAATATTTTATTAAATAAAATACATTAGGGTAATTCCGGGGGAGATGGCCCTAGTAACTTTAAGTCTCTATTGTGAAGGATTTATGATGAATAAAACATTGAATTAGTAAAGAACTTAAACTTTATTTATTATTCTTCTAAAACATAAATGACTTTAAAAAACGTAAACAATTTAACCCTTTATAAGACAGAGGGAACTAGGACAGTTACAAATTTAAACTAAACGGATTTTGTAAGCCAATATGTTATGAATGCCTTATGTTTTTTTTTTTTGTGAAAATCGAAGGGAAAATTTTGGAAAATTTGGTGGCAATATAGTTGCCGCTGCCTGTAAAAGACTATCAATAATAAAATAAGGTTTATTCTTAATGCAACTTTTTATTTCTGTTCATGGTAAATATCAAAACAAGGTACCACACAGAGTGGAACCTTGCATCTGGAACATTGAATTTTTGACCTTTTATTGTTTGTCTTTGTGCTACATACACGACATCGCCGATAAGTTGGCAAACATTCATGTTTATGTGTTCCAACACTGGCAAAACGAAGGTCATCGATTACAGAGCCGGTTTTTTGGTAATTATCTGACATCTTGGGCTTCTTAGTAAGATACATTGGTTCAATTGGTTGGGTATCCAAGCTCTTTCTCCTTGATGAAAAATTATTTATAAGACCACGTGCCAAAGATAATCTAAACGCTAATTGTGGCATAATACTGTGGACGCGGCTGTTTGAACTGTAGAGAAGGTACGAGTTTGTTATTGCTAGGTCTATGCAAAAATAAAAATGCGAAGCCACCATTTCTTGCTTCTTCTGCCGACTTCATAGGTACTCCGCTTCTGATCGAAACGATCCACACCGCCCATACGTTTTGTATATTCAAGTACCGCTGTTGGACAAGGATACGTTTTTTTTGTACCGTCTTTCTGCTTTCTTTCACATATAGTTTGGCAAATTTTGGGGTGAAAAGCGGTGGTCAAAACTGTAACTATTTTTGTATCCTGCCACATGATAAAGGAAACATTATTTCTTTTTACATTGTTTCTATATATTGTTGAGTTCAATAATATATAGAAACATAAATAGATCCCTATCTATCACGAAACTCAACAAACACGAAGCTAAAAATAAATTACAGGATCTGATGTATAGTCTTGACTATGCAGAGACCGAAAAACTGCTGTTGCCCATGTCTTAATATCTTAATTTAAATTCGCAAAAAGTACAGACACACACATGCACACACACACATACACACACATACATACATACACACATACACACACACATATACACACACACATATACATACACACACACACATACACACACACAGACTCACACTCGCACTTACAGTTTACCATTTACTCACATATTTTCTTTCTTCCTCTTGTTATATAATATTGTATGTGTACTTACCGTATAAATCTGCCGATTTAGCGTTTGTACTGTTTACTGGATAAGGGTTTAAAATAAGTTCAAGCGACAGTAGAACACTGACTCCTAAGTCACAGGGCATCCTAGTTTAGGAGGCAGGGTTTAATAAAATTGTAACGCCTTTCATAAATGTAACTCGAGCTAAATTTAAAGCAAAAAATTGTAAGGTGTTTGGTCAATAAAGATTTATTTATTTATTTATTTATTTATTTTATTTTTAGTACGCCATTTATATTCACCTCTCTCTAAATGTATTTTTTCTTGTCTTGATACATTCTTTTTCTTAGCGTTTTTTAGTATTAGTGGCAAATCAGATCTCCCAGAATTGACGGTTGCGGTGGCATATATTCCGTTTTCAAACAAATATTGCAACAGCTCATAAGATGCAAAGAAATTGTCAAAAGCTACATGTCCTCGGAAGCCTTGATCAATAAGTTTTTGTGTGAGAGATTTCACTACTTTGACTCCTAGACCGACTTCAGGAGCTTGGTCTTCACGTTTACCAGTGTAAATGCTAAATTCGTAAACATAACCAGTTTTGCTATCAGCTCTTACCCAAACTTTGTATCCTCTCTTGATGGGTTTGAGGGGCATGTACTGTTTTAGTGTTGAACGTCCCTTGAATCGAATCATCGATTCATCAATTGATTGTGACCATGTTGTTTTCGCTTCTCGCTGACATGCAATATTCAGCAAATCCAGTATTGGTCTTACTTTGAATAATTTATCAAAATTTGTTGCAGCTCTTTGAGGCGTTTGCTCATTATTATTCAAATGCAGGTTTTCGAGGATTTTTTTAAATCTTTTGATTGGCATTATGGATGCGATTTCATCTACGCGGAAAAATGGATCGCGAGCCCAATATAAATCAACAGTCGGTAATGGATGGAGCCCCATTAAAATTATTATGCCTATGAAAGCTTTAATTTCATCACAACAAACAGGTGTCCAGTTACGACTTTGATTTTGTTCTGCATAGAGATTGGTTTGTGTTACAATATGTGTAAAAATATCGTCATCGAAGAAACGTGTGAAATATGTTGTAGGCCTTGTCTGGGATGAAAGGAATTGAGTTCCTTGTAAACGAACACGGTCAAAATCATCCATGTTTGGTTGTTGAGACCAGATAACTTTTTTCCACTGATCTTCTGCACCATCCGAATCATCAGTTTCAGAAAATGTATCAACAGCTGTAGGAAGTTGGCTGAATGGTGGTTCAGGAAGAGAGTCAAGTAAACGGTTACGGCGTCTGTCTAAATGAAGACCAGATGTTGAGGAATGAATTGATGTCTCACGTTCGTCGTCCGAGTCGTGTGTCACCTGAGTAGACTCATTGTTGCGGCTGTCTAAATGTAGACCAGATGTTGACGGCTGATTAAAAGATTCTTCTAAATTAGAGTCGTTTTTCTCCTGGGTAGAATCGGTTTCGTTCGCACCACTAAGAATATCATATAGCGTCATACCTTCATACGTATCTAAATTATCCGGTTCTTGTTCGTATTCGTCCTCCGAAATGTTGGGGTCGTCGGGTAAGCCAAATAACTCGTCCAGTGCATTTTCTATGTCGTCATCAGACAATATTTTCGGCATTTTTACCTGCAGTAAATACTGTAATATTATTATCTACACGGGCAGTGGCAGATATACTGCCACCAGATAAATACAAAATTTTATCAAAATAATAAAACGTAATTTTACAAAATACTACTCGATCGTACAAGTGACATACGTAATTATTGAAATAAATGCAAACTCTTACCAGTTTCCCAAAAGATTTTAAAGATTGAGCTAGATTTGTTACACGTTACACAAAATCACCGGTTTTTACCCTTCAAAGTTTGAAAAGTGTCAATTGAATTTGACAATTCCCACACAACAAAAAATATACGTTGACAGGACATCTCAAGCTTGCCAGTAAAAAAAAAAAATACCAGAAAGATAAAAAGATGCCCGAAAAAAAAATTCTAAAATTGGTGGCAGTATAGTGGCCACTGCCTTAAAAAGGGTTAAATTTAAACTTTAAAATAAAACTAGGACTGGCCATCTCTCCCAGAGTGTCGGGGTGATGGCCATAGTGATCGGGGGGAGATGGCCAGTACTTTTCTTGCCTTTTCCTTTCCCCTTGAGATCTTTTCCTTTCTTTTCTTTCTCCTTCTTTTCCTTATTTCCGCAGGAAGAACACATGTTCTCGAGTTCGGTGCAATTTTCATGCACCCAGAACATGCAAATATGGCATTGGATCCAGTCTTCGACTAGTTGTGTCCTGTAATAATTATCACCACAACCTCTGCAGTTATCTTCCTCTTTATCTTCAGATTCACTTTCAGAACTATCATTGAAAACGATGGGAATTTCTTCGCAACTGCTATCAGACAACCTACGAATTGCCTTTCGCTTCTTAACAGTGTTTTTTTTTCTTAGGTCTATCAGTCTCTGTTTCTCTTTTTATTATTTTTGTTTTTTTTTTTAACTTTTCTTCCTTTTTTTCTTTTTCATTTTCTTTTAATTTTCGTTTTTCAATATGCTCTTCAGATGTCAAAAGAATGCTTACTTGTTTTGCTCGTTTCCGAACCTCGTTTAGTTTTACAGGTAGTGGAGATATTTCGTTCAGTAATCTAGTCGGTGTTGGTTCGTCCACCGTCTGATGGGATGTACTTGGGCCTGGATCTGACTCTGATTGAACCTGCGTTGCATATCCGATGTTTGTTTCAATAGGTTGCTCAATGTTCTCACTGAAGGCGTATTCCGGAATGGCTCCTGGATTTAATGGGAATACTCCTGCTGCCCTGAATCCTGATATTGCATTTCCTCTTGTTGCTGATTTTCCCCAGGCTTGGTTTAATAAGAACCCAAATTGTTGTCTTGTTATGCGGCGTCTAGGGTGCTGTTTCATCCATAACCTGCAGGATTCATAGAAGAAAGTTTTAAGAGACTTGAAAACAGCAACATCCAGCTGCTGTAGATAGTGGGATGTATGAGATGGCATCGACAGTAAGATAATAAATAAAATAAAATACTTTATTTGCACCTTCAGGTTAAATACATAGGTAGTAACTTAATTAAGGTTCACAAAAAAAAAAATAAAAAAAAAATAGGCCTTCAGGTAAGTAATGTTGTAAGTCCGAGTTGCAGCCAATACCTAAGCTAAGATAACTTAATATCTTGTAATTATAGGTATCAGCGCCCACCCTCGATTATTAGTTTATTATAATTACAATTTACAGCCGATGTTATTGTGCCCAGCTTGTACAATAATCTTAAATGAATGAGTTTGAATGTTGAAATATTAGAATTTTGAGGATAAGGTACTATTCGTTAAAAACGGTCCATTTATACTGACTAAGCACAAAAATTGATACATTAGGAAATTCAGGTTCAGGTGCAAAACCAGTTTTAAAATTAATTAGTAAAAATTTTTTAATGTAAGTAAGAACTAGGGTTTGCACTATTCGTTTAATTTTACTATTCGAATAAAATGAATACTTCTAGAGCCAAATATTCGAATATTCGGATATTCGAATATTTTTTTAACATTTATTGAAAATAATGAAATATCAATTCAACTCAAAAATGAGTAGCGTTACTGGGGTTTAGTTTGATTGTCACATAATTCTATTCAAATAAAATCAAGTGTTAAAATTAGTTTTATTGTTTTTCATGTAAAAAAGTCATTAATTATCGTTTTACAGAGTAAACATAAGTCTTTAGGTAATCAGAAAAAAAACTTAACATTCACTACTATATCAATATTGATCTTCACTAGAACTAGAATAAGACTTTGGTTACATTTGACATAACATTCAGTTAAGTTTTAATCACAACAAAATCGTATTACTTCTAGACTCAAACATAAACATTAATTAACATTACAAATTAACAATCAACTAATCAATCAATCACTGAAATCAATCATTTTAAACTTTGATAATATGAGCGCAAAACGTTCTGGGTGTCCGAAGTATCGGCATTCATTTTTGTTCACAAGTAACTCGCCGAAAAACACACCCTCTCAGCTTCGACACTGGCGGGTGGAATAGAGAGCATTAAATTATATGCTCGGGTTAATTGTGTACCACGTTGTCCACCGCCGTCAAAGAGACCCATCTCCACTTGGATTGTAGTGCCCAGATCCAAGACCTCTTCTCCGGACAGTCGCAGCTGTAAAGATTTGGCTGCGTCATTTTGTAGCTTGCGGCGCAGCTAATCTTTCATAGACATTCTGATCTCATCATTGCTTTCTGTCTCTGTTTGTACTCGTGGGCTGCTGCTGAGGCTACGGTCTTCAGAGTCTGTTGATGACTTGAACTTGCCAGTTGTATCCCATGCGCTAAATATATTATGCGTTGGTCTTTCGACCGAGGGCGTACATAACGCTCGCTCCATCAGATGCCAGGCAAATTATATCATCATCTAATGATAGATTATAATCAGCAATTTTTCTTTTCTGAATGTTGAGACAGTTATCTGCTGTGCCCTTTCCCGTCAGTTTGGCTAAACCCAGGTTGCTGAACGATTTGCTTTTTAATTTCGGAGAATGAATGTTGACGTTCATATACCGAACATTTAGAGACGACGTCCACTCATCGAGGGTGATGGTGAATTTTATACCCGAAGATTTCAGAAGGTTTAATTCCTTTGTTAGTTCTGCCTTAAGTTGGTTGCTTTTGGTGATGACAATATTCTTAATTGTGTGGTGAGACTCAAGTAACTTATATCTGCTTTTATTGAATAGCTGACGAATTGTTTTGGATGAACACATACGAAATGACAGATCATCTAAAGCTGCCAACATGGAGATCATGTCTTCGGCGCTATCTTCAGATTTGAACTAATCCGTGAGTCGCCTTTTCTTCTGCTATACTTCACTGGAATTCTCTTTGGCTCCCACTTGCAGTAACTATAACCTCATCAGAAGGAATGATCTGTCCTTTTACAAATATGGAATGCTTCTTTTGCAGATGTATGTCCAAAGGAGTTGTTGACATAGAGTTTGACAATACTACTTTGCAGATCTTGCATTTTGCTGGCGAACCACCTTCAGCACGCAAAAGAGTGCACAACACACAATAAAAATCTTACTTATTATGCGTTCGCGCACACTGTCGTTGCGGTGATTGAGTGACGACTGGTGACTGAGTGAACGAACGAGTACAAATACACAACAGGGTGGTACTCAAGGATAGGGTCGGACTTGTAATCAAAAACAAGTACCTACCTTTATTAATTATTCGAATATTCGGATAATTGAAATGAATTATTCGAATTTGAAATTGGACCGGATATTCGAACAAATTGAATATTCGAATATCCGAATTGCAAACCCTAGTAAGAACTAATAAACGGTGAGTGCAAGTGACAGTGTGCGTGGGTGCGACTGTTTGTGTGTATGAGTGTGTGTGTATGAGAATGTGGGTGTATGTATGTGGTGTGTGTATATACCAGTGGGAAAACTTAAGTATTTAAGGTTAATCCTGAATTACTTTTTTTTTAATATATATATATATATATCGAGATTATGCAGGTATGATAAAAAGCTTCTCAGTTTCATCATAGGTTATTGATAGAAGCCAAGTGATCACATTCTGTTTGCACTGTCTTTTTGGCAATGCAAAAATTTTTAACTTTTTATTTGCAATGTTGTATAGTCTTGGGCCAAGGAACATGTTGAACTTTTGAGCAAAAAAAGTTCTACAGGGTACAGATTTCACTATATCGAAGCGTCTTCTCCTGTTAGTTTCATTTGTGGAAGATGATGTCATTATCATTAGCAAATTCCAACATTTTAACAGAATTGCAGTGTGTAGAATGACCATCCAGCAAAAGAAGCACTTTGCCATCTGGTTTACGAGGCAAAAAATGCGACTCCATCCATTCCAGAAATATGTGAGACGTTATATAGGCGGATTTTTGTGACATATAAACCACTGATCCTGGAGGCAGTCTATCTTCAAATTCAGGTTTCTTTCTTTGACCTTTCATAATGCATGCAGGAGGTATAAAATTACCTTCAGCATTGCAGCAAGCAATTACTGTGATTGTTTCACCTTTTTCTGTAGACGTTGACATAGCTACAGCTTTGCAGCCTTTTTCAGCCAAGACATGACCTGGTCGATTATTTAATTGTAACCCAGACTCGTCCATGTTGTAAATATGGCCAGGTTTATTTATTATGTAATTTTCACTGAGAATCCTCTCAATCAATTCAAAATAGGCGTTTACTTCTGCTTAATTCATCCCTTGACTTCTAGCATATGACACTCCTTCTGATTTCCTTAATGATATATCGGAATTCCTTTTCAAAAACATATGAACCCAATCATAGCCCGCCTTCTCAGATTTTATATTGAACTAGATGACCCGCGCAACTTCGTCTGCGTCACATTTTCCATTACTGCTCCGCTCCTATTTGTCTTAGCGTGATGATATATAGCCTATAACCTTCCTCGATAAATGGGCTATCTAACACTGAAAGAATTTTTCAAATCGGGCCAGTAGTTCCTGAGATTAGCGCGTTCAACCAAACAAACAAACTCTTCTGCTTTATAATATTAGTATAGATCTGTGTTTAATTCCTAATTGCTCAGCATACTTGAATGAAATTCTTCTTAAATCATCGATAGTCAATGGAAAGCCTCTCGACTGCATGTCTTTTATATGCTTGGTCAGACTTTTTTCGTTGTCTATACCAAATGTTGATGATGGTCCCATAGGTCCCTTTGTGTAGTTGTTTTGTTTTAACCTCCTTTCTAGTGTTTTTCGTGGAATATGGTAGATTAAAGAGGCCCTATATACCGTCATCCCTCCACTTTGCACTTCTGCCATAGCATTTCTTAAGTCTTTTTCGGCCCAGGCACCTCGTCCAGCATCCGGCTTCCGTAGGTATTGATTAGGCATCTGTAGAAAATGATTAATTTTAAAAATAAACTTACATTAACACATCAAATTTTATGGCTAACTCTCCCGTAAATTCTATGGCCATCTTTCCCGATTGTCCGGGTGAGATGGCCATATGACTTAATAAAAGCAACTTTTCAATTTTGTAGTTGATTTTGAGGTTAGAACACGAGAAAGTATTTTACTTTACAAAAAAAAACACGAATACGGACAAAACTTACAAAACTTTTTATGACCATCTAATATATCAACCCCAAAGACTATTAAACCACTTGACTGCGCATACAGTGCCCCGACGCACGAAAACTATTAGTGTTTTTGCTCAGATGTTAGGCAGCAGGCACTAGTAACCATTTTAGTTGTGACCAATTGTTAGACCTATGGGCATGCTAAGTTTTTACAAATCGTTTTAATTTTTATGCAATTTATAACGCATAAAAATGCCTTCATACCCGGTGAATTTGTGTGGGAAACATTCCTAGACCTTTTGTTACAAAAATGATGGCATAACTTTTCATCGGAGAGTAAAGACTACACAAAATATTTTTGATTTGAATCAGATGATGAGCCACTGTAGGGGTCTATATAAAATGGTGGTTAGGTGAACGAGCACACTGTGAGAAGCGCGCGTTGATGTCTTTTGGAAAAGTCTCTTTCTTTCATTAGGAAATACTTATATTTTTATCCCTTTCTTCCCCTTTGTATTTTTATCGTAAAAATCTGTGCTGTTACGTTTAAGGCTTGCTTATTCGGGGCTTTTGGCATTGAAAACGCTACCTCCGCCCGCGACCCCTCATGTTTAACACGACGATGTTATACGATGTCCTGCCGATGACCGCCGACTTCTTCGCAGAATAAATACGCCACAGTGTAAAATATTTGTAGTTGATCTACTGAACTTGTTACATTTTATTGAAACACATTGCAAACATGGCGGGAGATTTAGTTTTATAATATGTAGTGTTCTTGTTTTTTTTTAACACAATAGCTTTATGAAAAAAGTAAATTAACATGGTAGTAACAGAAAAAAACCGAAAGTTTCGATAAAATCTTGAAATCAAAGCATTTATTACAACCACACCGTTTACTTTGTGCCATTAGCTTTTTTTTTTCTTTTTTTTGTGAGCCATTATTAGTTTTACAAGTCTTTTGTTTGATAATATAAACATAATAACTAAAACCTACCTACGTTATTAACCTAAATTAACAGACATATTTACGTAAATAACTTAACAATAGCAAATTATGTACGTGATAACCACCTATAAAAATTAAATATCACTCATTGTCATAACGAATGACGTAGTTTGAATCATCCAGGAGCGATATATTTGCATTGTACCCAGTATCATGATGAAATATAAAAAAAAATCGCGCTTAGAGGTATTTTATATCCGGTACATTAAGTGAGCCGCCTTTGTAAGACGACTAGAATGGCACCGTGTAGGTTGGTTGTTTTTGATATTTATCCGTCAATCACGCAAAAATGGGTGAAGGGATTTCAATGGAATTTGGCACACATATAGTTCACATCCTGGAATAACACATAGGATTTCAGAATTAAAATAAAAGTGGAAAGATAAGATAACTTTGTTTAAACAAGATATAGCGCTGTTTGTTTGGATTGAGTATTTTTATAATGTTAAAATCCATTTTATCGATATCGACTATTTTCCTTTAATCAAGTAGTGCCGCCACTAACCATAGGCTACCTATGCACCTTGACCTTGAACGGACCAATTGCAGCCGCGCGTTGTTCCTCGTCCCCCGGCCCGCTGTAGTGAGCCGCGTACTTAGAAGAAATCGGCCTTTACGCTCTCTAGTGGTTATATACTCTATGGTCAACCCCTTAGTTTAAATAGAACGTGTTATTAAAAAACAAAGTCAAATTACTCACCTTTCTATAATTTAAACGCAAAAAAGTTCACTAACACTTGTTGCCCGTGCCGAAACGAATCCGAACTAAATAAAAATAGTGCCATCTATGAATTATTACTTGAACTTTTATCTATTGGCCATCTCTCCCGTAAGGCCATCTCCCCCGGAATTACCCTATTTATTCTACAATATATTCAAAAAGTTAACAATATTAATCTTTTTTATTTTAATGAACAATCATAGGAACTAATTTGCCAGTCTTGTAAGGCAGTCTTAGGGAAAAAAAACGAAAAAAAAAACTTTTCAAGAAAACCTTTTAAACTAAGAATGAATAACTAATCTTCGTCATATACGCGAGCTTTACACATAATAATATCACATAGTGTAAGACTATGCTCGGTACATAAAAAATTCTGACAGTAAATGCAGCTCTTTTTGGTCTTGCGATTTTTGCGTCAAGGGCAAACCGCGCAGAGACCACTTGGTTTTTCTTCTTCTGGTAACTCAGATTCTGGTACTAAACGTTTCATCACTTGCTGAAGAGGATGTGAAATATTTTGGAAGGTGCTTCTTCTTTGGATATGTGGCTGTGTTAGTTGAAGAGCTAGTTGTTTCAAGTAGTCTCTGCGCGTGATGATTATACCCGTATTTTCTTTGTAAATGATTTGACTGTTGATTCTGGCTATGTTTAGTATCGTGAAAAATAATCTCAGCGGCCATCTACATGCCACTCTTGCCACAGAATACTCTTCTTTTAGTCTATCTACAACATCAACACCTCCTTTCGTTTTATTATAAAAGGTGATAATTTCGGGATACGCGTTAGTTCCAGTAGTTGGATCGATTCGGTCGTCGTTATGAAGTGTACTTATCATAAGAACATTTTTTTATTCCTTTTGTTTGGTACGTAAGACACCAGAACCTTGCTCTTATGAAAACCAAAGATACTACTAGGTTTTGGTCTTTGTTTGATGTCAAGAAAAAATGGTGGAATTTCCCTTTTATTCTTCCTAAGTGTACCAACGATAGTAGTCCGTTCAGCTAGTAATTCATCGGCCAATGGAATTGATGTAAAATAATTGTCAGCCGTCATATTTCTGCCTGTCTTCAAAATATCTTGTGATAAACGTTTCACAACTGCAGATGCAGTATTATCATATTTGTGTGGACCATTCGGTTGCTTTCCGGGGTAAATTTCTAAATTACTTGTATAAAAATTCTTTGAATCACACAAAGCATATACTTTTATACCATACTTAGCTGGTTTGTTTGCTATATACATGCGGAATTTGCACCGTCCTCGGAACGATTCCAGCATTTCATCTATAGTCACGTTCTCTCCTACTTGGTAATTGGCTCGACACTTTGCGATAAAGATTCGAATAATTCACGAATTGGAGCAATATTGTCATACTGTGACCTTTCGGAGCGGGAGTTTATGTCATCGAACCTTATAGCTCTCATCAACAAAAGGAACCTATTGCGACTCATAGCAGCTCTAAAAACATCAGGTGCCGTGCCATCTTTGTCCCACATCTCTTTTTTATACCAGCCATGTACAAAATACCAATAAAGGCTTTTAGTTCTACAATATCCATCTCTTTGCAATCACTCTCCCTTGAGAATTGGTCCTTGATTTTACTGATGTGGATATTTGTAAAGCGAACTATATCAGTCAGCATTTCTTCACTCACAAAGAGGAGAAAACAATCCATTATAGTGTTAGCATTTTCAGCCACTGGTTTTACCCCTGGTTGTTTTTCGACAATGTTGTGAGCTCTTGTTCTCACATTGGAACGAAGTGGATAATAGTTCCATTTTGTACACCCATCTTTGCCTACGTAGCACAGCTGATTGCCCAGTGAAGTTGAAGAAACCTCACCTTCTACTGTTTGGTGTTAGTGGAATGATGGCTGTGTTCACTGTCTCGATCACTTTCAATATCATCGGGTCTAAGAGACGGGTCCTCAATGTCTTCTAAATCTTCCTCCATCAACCATGCCAAAACATGTTCGTCCCTTCGATCACGATCCATCTAAAATTGAAATACATAAAAGATTACTATTTCAGTAATGTAAAATCATTGTCTAATCTGTTTAAATAATACATAATATTATTAGTTATAAGCGAAAGTCAACATTTGTAACACGTCAATTTAGTACCGCTTTCTAATAACAGATGGCGTTGTGCCGTGACGTCACTTTTGTAAATCGCGGTGTTAAGATTCTCCTGCAGAATATGACCTCTTCGGCTTGTTATGAATTAAATTGTTTTACTCTGGACGCTAGTGTTTTATTTTCATACGAGATATTTTTGGGACGTTGTACAAGTGGTCCTTCGGAACCGGATAAAGGACTGGTGTGCATTGTCTTTGTTTGTGGTGGAGTCAGGTTGAATGGTCAATCTGCTACGTCAACGTGGTCAGAAGCGAGCAGTATCGGCGGGCCGTACAAGATTGGCGCCTAAGCGTATATGTACAAGTGGTACACAACGGTAAGCGCTGGTGCTGGCAATCCAGTTCGTGTTGGCGTGAGCAGCAACTGCGGTGCGGGAGAACCTACCCCGCATATCATTGCGACGAGCTACGTACAAGTGAGTGACAGTGATATAGTGTGAGTACTTTATTATATCAGTAATTAATTAATTAATTAATTAATTGAGACTTAACCATTAAAAGCAATTTGGACCTTATTAACTCGGAACATTTTAAGTTACGATTTGGACTTAGAAACTTTAACGTGTGGCATGGACTTAGAATAATTTCAAGAAAAAGTGAACTACGGGGAACCTATGTCCGATTTTGCAGCGAAGTGTATTGTGTTCAAAGACTTGTGATTTTTTACGTGTTGTCCCCGCGAACTTAGCATATTTTATCGTTCAAGAACAGGTTAATTCAATATGGAAGCTTTGAGTAATTTGCAGTCTAATTTACTTTCTACTATCAGTAAAGCAAGGTCTAACTTTAAGAAATCACCTAAGGAGCGAGTAACCAGTTCCTACATAGAAACTAGATTAGAAAATTTAGAAGCTAACTGGTCAGCGTTTTCTGAAACTCATATAAAAATTGTATCATCGGTTACGTCTATAGAATTTGAAAAATCGGATTATAACAAAAAAAATGTATATGAGACCACAGAAGAATTATTTACTGATTATAAAGCGGAGTTGAAGGAAGCATTGAAAAAAATTGTATGTTCAGATAGTTTAGGTAAAGTTTCTGAATCAGCAAAGGGTTCTAAAGAGATTTGTTCTGTAAAATTGCCAAAGATTGAGTTGCCCATGTTTACCGGAAGTTATTCTGAGTGGATTAGTTTTAGAGACTTATTTAAATCGTTAATTCACGATAATAACCTACTAGACGATGTTCAGAAACTGCATTATTTAAAATCACATTTGTCTGGAGAGGCTGAAGGTCTTTTACGCCACATTCCTATTACTAGCAGTAATTATGCAACCTGTTGGACTAAATTAGAGAATCGCTATAATAATAAAAAATACTTAGCGAATTGCATAATTAAACGTTTCATGAGTCAAAAAAATATTGCAACCGAATCCTCCAGCGCAGTTAAGGAATTATTAGATACATCTAACGAATGTTTACATGCTTTACAAAATTTAGGTATAATGGTTGAGCATTGGGATATAATAATTATTTATGTATTGTGTTTGAAACTGGACACTGAGTCACGTAAACAGTGGGAAATGAAAATTAGCGATTGTTCAGACGACTTGCCTACAATGTATCAGTTCAAGTCTTTCCTTGAGCAAAGATTCCGGTCTTTGGAATTTTTAGACAACAGTAAAGGTCAACGTCATCAGTCCAATCGTAACGTGCCAGTGAAATCGCTTCACGTGTCAACTACATCTTGTATTTGTTGTCAAGATAACCACAAGCTGGCGAATTGTAAAAAGTTCGCCGGTCTCGATATTGATAAGCGTCGTAATTTTGTCCAAACAAATGGATTATGCTATAACTGTCTAGGGGCAAATCACTCCGTATATGCATGCCGCCAGTCCACCAGATGTCATATATGTAAAAAGAAGCATCATAGTCTTCTTCATCTCAAGAATGTCTCCAAATCAGTTGGTGATGGTAGCAAAACTGATCAAGTTGCAGAAAGCAGCGTTTCTGCTGATACCACTCCAACCCAGAGTAATTCCACTAATGTTGTAAGTTGTTTTGCTAAAGGTCATAGTCAAATATTATTGGCCACTGCGCTAATTGCAGCGGAATCGAAGAGCGGTACTGCTATAGTATTAAGATCCCTGTTAGATCAGGGGTCTCAGGCTTCCTTTGTGACGGAGTCTGCAGTCCAGCTCTTAGGTCTTAAAAGAATACCAGCTAAGGGATCGATTTCAGGTATAGGTTGTGATCAAGGCCAATCAATGATTTCATTAAATTCGATGGTTCTCATTAAGGTTAAATCACGCGTCGACCCTAGTTTTGTTATTACTGTTAAGGCTTATGTTTTAAAGAAATTAACAACTATTTTACCGGAAAGAAAAGTTGTGGCAAATGTTTTGACCACAATCTCGTCTTTGGCTTTAGCAGATCCCTCTTTCGATACTCCGAACAAGATTGATTTGCTTTTAGGCGCCGAAGTTTATGGCCAGATTATGCTAGAGGGTTTAATCAGAAGTCCACCTGGTCGACTCATCGCACAAAACACAAGACTAGGATGGATCTTGTCTGGTCAAGTAGGTGAAATCAACCAAAGCGAGACATGCCACAATGTCGTAGTCACATTGCATTCTACTCATACAGATGAGAACACACTCCTTAAACAGTTCTGGGAACTTGAATCTGAGCCCAAGGGCGATTACGATAAGGTTTACTTGACCCCGGAAGAACAAAAGTGCGAAGAGATATTTAAGGCCACGACTAAACGAGATGAATCTGGCCGCTATATTGTGCATATGCCTTTCAGGTCAAGCGATCCTGCCTGCAAATATGGTAGATCAAAGGAAATTGCTCTTAAACGCTTTTTAACCTTAGAAAAGCGATTTCTAAAGAATCCCGAATTCAAGGCTCAGTATTCAGCGGTTATAAAGGAATATATAACGCTTAATCATATGGATATAGTACAGGATAGGGATAAAGAAGGTTCTGTATATTTACCTCATCATGCCGTCATCCGCAACGATAAAAGCACAACGAAGTTGCGTATCGTATTTGATGCATCGTGTGTGGGTAGCAACGGGGTATCTCTTAATCATGACTTAATGGTGGGGCCTTCTCTACAACCTGAGCTTCGTCATATTATCATGCGTTGGCGTTGTGAACCTATCTGTCTGGTAGCGGACATCGTCAAGATGTATCGACAGATCAAGGTATGTGATGATCATACAGATTTTATGCGTTTATTATGGCGTGAAAATCCAGATGACGAAATTCAAGTGTTACGTCATTTGCGAGTAACGTTTGGAACATCATCGGCACCTTACCTAGCAGTAAGATCTTTGCAACAGCTAGCTCAGGATGAAGGCGCTGATTTTCCTTTAGCAAAGGACCGTGTTGTTTCCGGGTTTTATATGGATGATCTCATGACGGGATGTCAAACCATTGAAGAAGGAGTAGAAATATATCAACAGATATCGAAGTTGCTTAAACGCGGCGGTTTCCAGCTTCAAAAGTGGGCTAGTAACAACAAAGAATTATTAAGATTGATTGAAGAGGATGACCAAATATCACAAACACAAGGGAACATAGAACTAAAAACAGATGCAACTTCAAAAATATTAGGATTATCGTGGGACAAGGACAATGATGAGCTTGTTTACACTATTCAGCTTAAGGATATAGATTTACCAGTGACAAAGCGCAAGGTTATTTCGGACATAGCGCGGCTATTCGATCCTCTCGGGTGGTTAGCACCGATAATCATCACTGCGAAGGTGTTCATTCAACGCATATGGGTGACTGGGATCGAATGGGACGCAGAGCTACCTGCATCATTGCTGCAAGAGTGGCTTGACTTCCGGAAAAGCCTTTGTAATCTGACTAAGTTTCGTCTGCCTCGTTGGATCAACTCTAGCAAGGAGAACAAGGTTCTAGAATTGCATGGCTTCTCAGATGCATCCAATGTTGCATATTCCGCAGTGGTCTACGTCCGCATCATTGATAGAGATGGATTTATTCACACAAACTTGGTGACTTCAAAAACCAAGGTTGCTCCTGTTAAGCAGGTATCAATCCCGCGATTAGAGCTTTGTGGAGCAGTCTTACTAGCAAAACTGCTTCAGGAAGTCGCTTCAACTCTAGAAGTTTCCAAACAGCACTTATTTGCGTGGACCGACTCATCCGTAGTACTGGCGTGGTTAAGCAGCCACCCCAGTCGGTGGAAAACGTTTATCGCAAATCGTGTTTCGGAGATTCTTATCATTATGGATAGAAGTCAGTGGTTCCATGTGTCGTCGTCAGAAAATCCAGCAGATTGCGCATCTCGGGGAGCAAGCCCTTCTGATTGTAATGATATACATCTCTGGAAAAATGGCCCACTATGGTTACGGAATGAAAAAATAGACTATAATAGAGGAAATCTGCAAGTTACTACGCTAGAAGAAAGAAAGATAAAAACAAAATGTCATGCAACTGCGGTAGAATGTGATGATGGTCTATTTACTAGATTTTCTAAGTTCAGTAGGTTAATAAGAGTGATAGCATACTGTAGAAGATTTTTACGAATGAAGGAATCTGAATGTAATAACAACAAAATGACTACTTGGTTAACTACAAAGGAATTAAATGAAGCTGTACTTACCTGTATCAAACTCTGCCAACTCCAGTCTTTTACTGAAGAAATAGAATCTGTGAAAGGAAACCGTAAACTAAATAAAGGGAGTAGACTTACCTCGTTGAGTCCTTTTCTTGACGACGACGGGATCTTGAGAGTTGGTGGTCGCTTGCACCGGGCTTCTATTGATGAGAATATGAAGCACCCCATCTTAATTCCTCATAAATCACACTTCACCAATCTTTTGATTGCGGAGGCTCACGAGAGAACTTTGCATGGCGGGCCGCAATTGATGCTCAATTATTTAAGATCCAAATACTGGATACTCAATGCTAAGACTCTCGTTAGGCAATATGTTCATAAGTGTGTAACTTGTATTCGACATTCTAAACAATCACACCAACCAATGATGGGCCAATTACCAAAGGCTAGGGTGTCTGCTCAGAAGCCCTTCCAATGCAGTGGCGTAGATTACGCAGGTCCAATTAGCATCCGAACCTCTAAAGGGCGTGGCCATCACTCCACAAAGGGTTATATATGTTTGTTTGTTTGCATGTCCACTCGGGCTATTCATTTAGAGGTTGTCAGTGACATGACTTCCCAGAGTTTTCTTGCGGCTTTTAAGCGCTTCGTAGCCAGACGTGGCCGAGTACTGGACTTGTGGAGTGATAATGGGACCACATTTGTTGGTAGTGCAAAAGAATTGCGACAATTATTCAACGTGGAAAAGTCCATGGTAGCTTCGGAAATAGCGGACTTCCTAGCTATTAACGGTACGACATGGCATTTCATACCTCCCCATGCTCCAAACTTTGGAGGATTGTGGGAGGCTGGTGTCAAGTCCACGAAGCACCATTTAAAAAGAATCATAGGCACCAGCACATTGACATTTGAAGAAATGACAACTGTGCTGGCTCAGATTGAGGCCTGCCTTAACTCGAGGCCGATCTCTCAGCTTTCCAACAATCCAGAGGACTCATGTCCTTTGACGCCTGGACACTTCCTCGTGGGTGAACCTCTGGTTACTGTACCTGATGCTAACTATGAAAATTCATCCATTAGTAATCTGAAGCGGTGGCACCTTACGCAAAAAATGCTTCAAAATTTCTGGCGTAGGTGGTCATTAGAGTACTTAACTCAATTGCAGCATCGATACAAATGGACAGATGGTAAGCCTGAACCTGAGATTGGAGACATGGTTCTGGTGAAGGACGACGGTCTTCCACCCGCTAGATGGTTATACGGAGTTATAATAAATAAACATCCAGGTTTGGACAACATTACTCGCGTTGTAACCATACGCTGTAAAAATAATGAGATTAAAAGACCTGTATCTAAATTAATTATTTTACCTGTTAACACTTAGTTATAGTTTACCATCTTATTGATTTATTTTATGTTGGGTTTTCATTTAATTTTACAGACTTGTGAATTACTTAAAAATGAACTTGTATTTTTACTTTTGTTTAACTTTTATTTACATAAGGCATGAACTTGTATTGGAGACATAAGGCCATTGGACTTAAATTATAATTGATAGCCAATCAACCAATCATTAATTTAAGTTTATATTGTCATGTTAAGGTTGATGGACAGAGCCGTCCATGGTGGGCGGAATGTCTAATCTGTTTAAATAATACATAATATTATTAGTTATAAGCGAAAGTCAACATTTGTAACACGTCAATTTAGTACCGCTTTCTAATAACAGATGGCGTTGTGCCGTGACGTCACTTTTGTAAATCGCGGTGTTAAGATTCTCCTGCAGAATATGACCTCTTCGGCTTGTTATGAATTAAATTGTTTTACTCTGGACGCTAGTGTTTTATTTTTTTTTTTTTTTTTTTTTTCTAATTGAAAGTTGAAAGTTTGGAGTATGGAGTTTGAAATCTAATGGAATGTTCTCTGAAATTATAGGCTTGGAATTGGATGATTCACTCGAGCCTTGACTGCCTGGTGACTATTTTCATCACTTGCTCTGCATCTTTAATCATATCATCAACTGAGCTTCCAAAGTGCTCTTTGAGTTCCTCCCTTGTCTGCTCATCTAATGAGCAATTGATGGTATTTGTCTGAGCATTAAGGAACGCCTTTACCTGTCTTACGTTTACTGTGACTCCATCTGTCTTGGCTCTGTACTTCTCGAGTGATTTATTCTTAGGGTCGAGATGTTCCTCAATCACAAACGCGGTCTGTACCAGGTCGGCATAGTCTGCTGCCCTGAAGCACTGGAAGTGGGGTCGGAAAAGGTGGATATAAATGATCTCCTCCCGAGAGTGCCCTTCCTGGGAAATTATTTCTTCCACTTCTTTCTTCTCCTTAAGAAACTTGATGACCTGAGTCGTTAAAGGTTTAAGAAGGATTACGTTTCCCCCGGTAGCAAGCACCCTATTGACAAGGGCGTACGTTGTCATCTCCGAAAGAGCCGTCAACATTTTGACATGAGTTTTAACAGCTGCAGTTCGAATGTCGTCGTATTCCCCTTTGATTATAGAATAAACTGCCTTTCTGAGAGTCGGACGTGAAGTCGGACGTGAGTTGATTAACCCGAGATCCCCCGTTCTGCAGATCTAATTGTCTGGCAGTCTCAGCCGTCTGCTGGATAGACGATAGGAAGGCACTGTATCTCTTTGTAATCCAGTTTCGAAATTCTGTTTTATTTGCAACAGGACGACACAGAACATATGCTCCGTAAACAGCGTGAAAGGCAAGTATACCTTGGGGAATCGGGAGTTTGTCGTCTTTAAGCTTCTCGTACTTCGACTGAAGTATTGTTGGGATGCAACTCTGATCGTCAAGCATGTAAGTGATATGCTCTCCCTGTCCTTCTGAGACAACCTGATCAAAACTCACATCCGTTATATATTTTAGACAGCATAAGTAGTAAGTGGTTATTACTCGATTAACCTCATCCGCCGTCTCACCAGTGCCCGGACCGTAGATCGACATGATCTTCTCAATCGGATCTCGCTCCCCATTGAAGAAAGCAAGGACTACCCCCGCGGCCACGGACTTGTTCAAAGGAACGAACAAAGTCCTTCGTGACTCGGAAGTAAATGGAAGCTCTACAGGAGCACCTTTTTGTGCTCGAATGAAAGTAAAAAGAGTTGGAATCTTCTCGAGGGAAATGGAAGTGAAAGTTGGGTCGGACAGATGACGAATCTGGTCACCATTAATGTAGGCCTTCTTCTCAACCAGATGGAAGACAAAAGTACAGTGAGCCTCAATGATGGATTGCTCCTTGGTCACTTTGACCTTGCATTTGACACACTTGACTACTGGCCTCTCCAATGACGTTTGCTCTGACGCCTGTTCAAGAACAGCCTTATACTCTTCTTAAGTGCACTTTACTGGAGCAAAAATATCCATGGTTAAAGAAAGTGGATGTTACTTGGTTGGTTTTTGGGACGTTGTACATCATAATATTACATAAAAGTAGCAGTAAAACTGTCGCTAACATGAAAAAATATTAAATCATGAGTAAAAAAAAGTACTTACGTCGATACCCGCGCGATGAGCAAAACGCCTCCTGATGGTACACGGCGCAACAAACCACTTCGTCCAAGTGACTGGCGCACACTGGCGCGAAGTGAACTGCATACAGGGGTGGGGGACGGAACAAAACTCAGCTACCGAATGAACGATGTACGTACGAATAATTTTGACAAAATGGCGCGTGTTTTATATTTACTGTGAGCAAAATGGTCATAGCGCGAGTGCTCGCGGGTTAAAGGCAAAGCTCGATAATAAATCGCTTGGTTCGTTTAGAAACGTCCGCGCAAGAAGCGTGGGCCCAATGAAAACAACTTAAATACCGCAACCAGTCTTCTCCAGGTCTTGACCGGGAAAAAATATCGTTGCAATATATGCAAGCGCAATCCTCTTCGTCATCTCGAGCGTTGCTTGTTTTCTTTATCACTGTCTTCTTCGAATAGAGATTTGGTTACTTTTCGTCTCTTCTTCTCTGGAGGAGCTTTAGGTTCATTTTTTGACTTGATTTCGTTTATTTGGAGAGGAAGTCAAAATCAAAGCGGTTGTCGTTTCTTTGGCTTTCGCTTTCCTTGGCCACTTATGTACCGTCCTTTAAGGCTAGTTCGGACAATGTTAGTAATTTAGTAAAGTACCGAGTAATTTAGCGGCTTCTACTCGCTACTGCACACAGAAATCGTTCGCACTCGGTTTAGTCTACACAAGTGAGAGGTGTTTTGCAAGAAGAACAGCCTGCAACGCAATAGAGTTAATAAACTAGCTAAGCTAATCGCAATGGCCATTTTAGAAGAGGTGGAAGAGGATTTTTTTGTAATTATGAGAAAGAAGTTATGGGTACGAAAATGGATCGATAGAAGAGATAAATTAGGAGCTACTCAAAATTCAAAAGTCATTAATTCAAATTAGGCTGAGAGGCAGCACTTTTTGAACGTCAAGTTCTACAAAAGACAGTCCCCCAAAACGCCCGCCCGTCACCACTTCCTAGTGTTATAGCTGTGGAGAAGAACTGGCCAACAATCTCTCCAGCAACACATCTGTCTGTTACGTTTTAGGAACTAGAATTTATACACTGAGAAGAAGGACACAAAACAAAAAAATAATATATAACAGCTAGCACACTATGATTCTATAGCACACTATGATTCTATGATACTATAAAACAAAATACACACTCAAGCAGGTCGCACGCTTAAACAAAAAAAGAAATATATCAAAATTGATATTTTTTGGATATGACAGTTTAAAGTTTAGAACTATTCTGGGTTGAACTTAGTTTACGTATTAAAATTAATTTAGACGTGTTATAAGGAAATAAACTGATTTAAAGGAAAGCTGGGTTTATTGGTTTTGGTTTAGTGCTATATAAAAATATATTTTATTTACTATTGACTAGTAGATGATGCATTAAAAAAAAAAGTTCCTAGTTATTTCACTTTAGGATTAAAATCTACGTGCATATTTTAAATGTTACTAGTCATAAAACATAATGTATCTCTTTATTAATAAAATTTTATTTAGCTATTCAACTTAAGTAAGCTTTATTTAAATTTTTAATTAATAAATGTAATAATTTTCTTACAAGAATTCGAAATATTTCTTTGTCTTACAACATGACGGAAAAATATCAATAGAAATTATAGTAATGAAACGCATAATTAGAAATATTCTTTTATTTTAAAGGACGAAAGTAGTATAACTCAAGACATTAATGACTAACTTGGCTAACTGAATTAAGGTAGGGAGGTACCTAATAACAAATCCAGGCTGGGGCAAAAAGTGATAAAAAAATAATATGTTAAAAGAAATAATCAATAAACTTGGAATCATTAACAATAATCACAAACGTGAGATCCATACAACACAATCATAATGTTATACTTAACTAATATTAGTTATATTTAATAACAAAACTAAAACTCTTCTTAATTATAAAAACAAAAAAAAAAACGATGTTTATAAATTGTAGACAAACAAAATTACAAAATTTTTAATGAATTATTATGAGATCAATGAAGTAACTCTAGTTAATGATCGAATTATAAAAATTTGCGTAAAAAGGAGGAATATGTCCGTTATTGACGAGATCTCTTAAATCCTTCTTTTTATTAAGACTTATATCTTGCCTTTCCGTGTAAGCCTTTTTTAGTGTATTTTCTGTTATGAGCTTCATCTTCTTCCTTTTATTTCTTACATCTATTTCTTGGAAACGATCATCTTTGTAGGAAGTTTTGTAAGAAATACTGAATGGTTTCTCTTTTTTCATCATCAATACTTTTATATTATTCCAATTAACTGTTTGTCCGTCTATATTTGTATTATAATTGTAACCCCATTCTTCCTGCAATAGTTTAGCATCAACGGAGGAATCAAAGGTTAGTTCGTGTACATTTATAGCTGGTTTACTTTTTTTAGCATTTTTAATTAAAGCTATGTACTGATCAGGGCTGTAAATAGGCCCTGATTTAAGATTTTTCTTTATCTCTTTTTCTATCAAACTGCACGCTATCTGCTTCATTTTGAGTGTGCCCTGTGAATAAAAACTTGTGTTTTATACTTCTTATATTCAACGTGTTCACAGCAAATAAATACAATGTTGCGATATATTTATTTTTATTCTGTTCGCAACAGTTATCAGAATAAAATGTAACGTTTTTCTCTTCTATATTTGATTCACATATCCCTTCAAGATACTGCCATACACAAGTTCCTATTTCTATTGCCCCACGTTTAACTTCTGATTCTGTCCAAAAATAACAATGTACTTTATCATATGCCGTTTTTGACTCCGTTTGTGTCAATTCCGTTAATGTTAAATTGTAACTGTTAAGTTTGGATTTATAATAAAATGCCGAGGTATCACCTCTTGGACATTGGAGCACTGCTTCTAAATCATAAATTGCGACTACATTATCTTTTGTAACTTTTTTACGATCTTCTTGTTTTTCTATTCTACTCAATGACTTTTCTCTTATGTGTTTATTATATTATTTATCTTCCAGCTTTCTCTTTTTTTCATCAGTACTGTTTTTAAATGATTCACATAAATCACACTGATCTTTTTTTGGCTGGAATAAACTTAAATTAAATTCTAGAGTGAATATTTTATAGTATGCTATGTAATTTCCTGTCTCTTTGATATTTTCTTCTTGTTGTTTAACAAAATCTGAATATAAATCCTTTATAGATTTGCCACCGTCAATGTATTCTCTGGTAGAAGTAGCTCTCACATAGTGTGGCTCTATTTTCGGAATGGATTGAATATGCTTCCGTATGTCGTCAAGCAATTCAGGAGGAAGAGTTTTGTGGCTATGGTGTTTCCCTCTCAAATCTTCAAGCATAAAGCCACCGTCACTTACTTTATGCTGTATGGTGAATATCATTCTGTCCGTAACATCCAAAGTAGATTTAAAAAATGTCTTACATACCCTTATTTTTTATTATTAAGGTGGATGCTCTAGGGTAGCCCGCGAAATTCAAATATTTTTATGTTTTTTGCAATTTGCAGGTCATTGTGAAGCTGTATGTAAAACAGAATATGATTCGCGATCGTAAAGAGCATTTATCTAAAGGATTATAACCATTTAAATCATCAATATAACCCTCTAAAATCATATAACTCGATTGAATGTAATTTCGTGAAAAAGTCATTCAATCGAGTTGTATGAACTTAAAGGGTTATATTTATAATTAAAATGGGTATAATTCTTTAGATAAATATGCGTTACGGCCGCGAATCGTATTTTATTTAACATACAGCTTCACACTGACCGGCAAATTGCAAAAAACATCAAAATATTTGAATTTCGCGGGCTACCCTGGCGCTTCCACCTTAACAGTAAAATTATAGGCTTTATTTGGGCGTCTGAGATTTGTAGCATTTGTGTACCTATATTTTGGAGTTATATCTACCATACAACTGCTTATAAAAACTCTTTTTCTTGTCAGGTCTCCTAAATCCCAAAATTCTTTGAATATATTATACCTTTCATCCATTGATATATTATTTGTGCATTTTAATCTACATTTATCTGTGCAAGGCACTTTAAGACAGCGGCTGGGAATAACTTTCTGAGATTTCGATATGGATATATACGATTCACCAGTGTTCCGTAGCTTTTTATTAACTTTATTTTGTTTCCACTTTGCAGGATTTAGAGATCGCTTGCGGCCTCTTTTACTAAGCTTCTTTCTATCAGAATCTGAAACACTATCGTCGTCACTGTCAGATGAGTTTGTTTTGGTGGCAGCATCAAAAAAATAGTTAAATAGGAGGTAGAGCTCGATGAAGACGAGCTTGATGTAGACGAGCTCTAAGAAGAAGATTTCGGCAGTGCTTTTTGAATGCTTTGATCAATTTCAGTACAAGTTTCAATGTTTTCTAAGTTACTATTATCGGATGAATAATCTGGTACGAGGTTTGTTTGCAATGTTCTTATTATTGATGTGTGTGTAGTAAGACTACTATTATCTGTTTTACGGGAACTAATAAATCGAGCATCAATTTTGTTGGCAAATTGATCATCTCTATCACAATCTGATAAGATCTCATCACAGCTACTTACATCAATATTTTTATTTGGGGAAACATTTTCTGCGTTTTCTTTAGCTGTACTATGTTGATCTTCTACAATAGTATTGTCGATTTTAACCACCACATTGTCTTGAGGTATGAGATGTTGCATCAGGTGATACCAATTTAAGAATACGACTTGCTCTCCAAGACGCCATGCTACAAAAAAATAACAATATAATGTTTTTAACTCGGCGGTACTCGCTAGGTGTTTACACGCACGAATACTCGCTACCGGGTAAAAATACCACATAAATTAAATAACATTATCTTGGAAAATAAGTTTGCATTACAGACTTTAATGGTGTATTTAGTTTATCAATACTAATGTCTAATAAATAAAAGAAAAATTAAAGTTTGAATTGTTGGAAATCCGTGAGCTACTCAATAAAAATAAAATATTAGATTCCAAAATATATTGTGCATCCGCATAGGCAAACGATCAGAGAAGACCAGCCTTTTTTTTGACATCTGTCTAGAAAACTTATTCTAACTTACCAGAGTTTATAGAGGGACATATATACAAACTCCATGTATGTGTATTAGGCAACATACCAACATCATTGTTGTAATTACGTTACTTCCAACACTGGCCCTTGAACCAATATAAACTCATGTAAATCACATTGAACACAATAAATAATCTAAGCCTAAACACATCCGCTGTCTAAAAATAATAAAACATTATAACAGCTAAAACAAAGCAAAAATATAAATTTATCAAAGTATCCGTCACACATGTCATCAGTAAATGTTCAAAACTATGTGATACGGATCTAAAACAAATTGTACTTCTGCAAGTATACCTTACCTACTGCTTAGAACCATCATATCATTTATTTAACGATAAAAATAAACGACATACAAACTTATCGTGTTTTTCCTTTGCCAACGGTTTCGTTAAAACGTCGGCCACCATTTGATCAGTAGAGAGGTATTTTATAACAACTGCACCTTCCTCAACAATTTCCCTGATGAAATGATGTCTTACGTCAATGTGTTTCGTTCTGGCGTGGTACATAGAATTAGTGCACAACTTCAGTGCAGACTGATTATCATTAAACAACGTAATCCTATACTGTACCCCGTAAATTTCGAACAGAAACTTGCGTAGAAAAAGTGCCTCTTTACAAGCATCTGACAGACACATATATTCGGCCTCTGTGCTTGAAAGCGCCACTGTTCTCTGTTTTCTACTTTCCCAAGAGATAGTAGAATTTCCAATTTTAAACACATAACCGGTATAAGATCGGCGATCGACCTCATTTGACGCAAAATCAGCGTCAGCATATGCGACGATATCCAATGACTCCTCCCGCTCTGGGTGTAGCGGGAGGGAGTGTCAGACTTCTACTGACTAAAACCCATCCATGTTCCTTCATTGCCCTTTGTGTTCCGGAGCCACGGTGTCTCTTGCGAATAATCCCGCGACTCCGGCAGGCGTCGGCCCTTTCGGGCCCCTCTGTGTGCTGACTCTCTTTGAGGCGCGCGTGGAACACTAACGCGCCGTCGACACGGCCTGTCGTCACTAGACGGACGGACGGCGAGCCACCCATAGCTCGCCGTCCACAGGCCCACGCCTACGGTGGCCGGAGGTCACCAGGTGGTGGCCCCTGACGCCCGCGGCGTCCACCACGGCGGCTGGGACGAGAGGGTCTCCTCTCCCTCTCCGCCACCTCCTTCGCTAGCATAACTGCTTCGCAAAAGGAGGCAACGGCGTCCCATTCCGTCTCGCTCCGGACCATGGCTTGGACCAGGGCCGGACGCGAGAGGTCGCCGCCGATCGCCGTTTCGAGGACACGGCGGTGCGCCGCCCAAGCGGGGCACACCTGCACAGTGTGCTCAACCGTGTCCTCCGGTCGATCCACGCAATGGTGACACCCGGGCGTTTCCTCCCGCCCGATTCGGTGCAGGAACCTCCCGAAACATCCATGTCCGGTGAGGACCTGCGTCAGGCGGAAGGTGAGGACGCCGTGGCGCCTCTCTAGCCACTCCTCAAAGAGGGGACTTATCGCCACTATCGTGGCGTGCCCTGCACTGGGTTGGTTGGCGAAAAAAATATCAGCTGTTTCATACAAAATGCAGTATTTAGCCAATGAAAATGTATGAAACAGCTGATATTTTTTTCGAGATTTCGGAGTTTTACCAAAACAAAAGTTGCTTATAATCATGTGTACTTTCACTGCCTAAGAGGTTTCGGGTATTTTTTCAATTTCCCTGTATAGCTTGACTGGTCTAGAGTTATTTCCTTGTTCTGTCTGCAAAGCCTCATTCCAAGAATGTGATGTGCTGGCCCTAAAACTGTGATTTCGAAGGCCTTCTTTAATTCTTCTTTGATTCCTGCCGTATCTCGGCAACCAGCTGAAGAAAATAACATTATGTCATCAACATAGAGCGCAATTATAATCATAGATTTCCCACTCGACTTGACATAAACACAAGGTTCGGAAGATAAACGTTTGAATTTCATTTTTCTCGTCAAAACGCCATTTCTTTTCTCATACCAAGACTTTGAAGCTTGCTTCAGTCCGTATATGGCCTTATTCAACTTGTAAACTTTATCTTCTTGGTCTTTTATCTTGTAGCCCTCTGGCTGCTCCATAAAAACGGTCTCTTTTAAATCTCCATTCAAAAATGCCGTTTTTACACCCAGATGCTCGATATTCATGTTATGTTCCGCTGCTAAAGCTAGTAACGTACGTATAGTAGAATATCGTACTACAGGGGAGAACGTTTCTTCGTAATCAATACCGTATTTCTGGGTATAACCCTTTGCGACTAGGCGCGCTTTATACCTCAATATTTCCCCGTTGAGGCCAAGCTTTCTTTTAAAGATCCACTTGCATTTGACAGGCCATTGCTTCGTATCGCGGTCAGTCAGAGTCCAACACTTATTAACGATGAAGGATTTATACTCTTCCACCATCGCGGCATTCCACTTACTTGCTTTTGGGCCATTGAGTGCCTCGCGTACTGTCTGAGGTTCCCCCGTGTCACTGCATACAGTGCGTGCTACACTAGCTGACTCAAACTCACTAGATTCGTCCGTAGAGTTCTCGTAGTCTTCCAGTGTGGAATCTCCTGGGACATACGTCTCATCCGCAGGGTCATCTGGGGTCTCACTACTGCTCTCAGAATCATCTATCGTAATGGCGCTGTTATCTTGACAGTTTTCGTTAGATGTTTCTGCGGGCTCTTGGTGTAAATCGGGTAAGGCGGATTGCACTGGAACATTATCGGCGACAGTTACATTGTTCGGAAACAAACCAATCTGAGTGTAACGTGAACTGTTATACTCATCCGATGAAGTGTCATTCCAAAAAGCATGTTCTAGAAAAGTAACATTTCTTGCTTTTATGACATTTTTCGAGCTCGCCGGGTCAATCAATCTGTAACCCTTTGTCTCGTCACAATATCCGACAAAAACATATTTCTTACTTTTGGGATCCAATTTGTCCCTTTTGTGCTGTAGGGCATAAGCTTGACAACCAAAAATGCGTAGGTAACTCAGATTCTCCTTTTTACCTGTCCATTTTTCTTCAGGTGTAATGCCCATCACAGCCTTAGTTGGAGAGCGATTCTTCAGGTAGACGGCAGTGTTTACTGCTTCTGCCCAGAATTCCTTTTTCAAACCTGCTTCCTGGAGCATGCACCGGGCTTTCTCTGTAACACTTCTGATCGCGCGTTCCGCGACTCCATTCTGAGCTGATGACCTCGGAACCGTGGTCTGATGTCGAATTCCATGCTTCTTCAGGAACTTCTGAAAATTAGAATTGACATATTCACCACCATTGTCACTACGAAAAACTTTTATTTTTTTATTGGTTTGGTTTTCGACGAGAGCTTTGAATTCTTAAAACATCTCGAAAACCTCATCCTTCCTCCTAAGAAAATAAACGAATGTTTTTCGTGACAGGTCGTCAATGAACAACAGAAAATATCTTTTCCCACCTAGGGACGGACACGGTAGTGGTCCCATGACGTCACTGTGAATTCCCTATTCCAAGGATTTCCTTGGCCCTAGTCTCAGATTTCTTCGGAAATGGCAACTTAGTCTGTTTACCTTGTAGTGTGTGTCTTATTGTTTGTACTTACGCTCTTTATAAACTTCCTAGATAAATTAATACATAGCTGCATAGCCATAACTTGATTCCTAGATTCTTTTTAACTTGTATTTTCTAAGTTTTTCTGCAAATTAGCTATCTTCAATGTTTTGTTTACATTTCTTGTTTTATGTCATTGTCATTTAGACAGGCCTAGTTTTCTTTTTATTTGTATTCTGAAGTTAGCTAGGAGTTTTAGGGCGCATATGAAACTGTCATCAGACCTTCATAAAGTCCATTTTTCCTTTTCCATCAAATTCTAGAAACTCATATCAAATTCAAAATAAAAGCGAGCCTTCATTTTAGAGCCGTCGTAAAGAAATGGTCAGTCTACGTTTGGAGCTGAGATAAGCCACAACTCGGAAAAGTTTCTTAAGAGTGATTGAGAGGACAGTTTGCCTCCAGGGAACCAGAGAAGGCGCCCTCCCTCCTGACTTAGAGGACGTTTTCTAAGTTTACCTCCTCGAACCTGATAAGTCGGCCTCTCTCCTTGCCGCCTTTAAAGGACACCTTGATGCCTGGGCTGAACGAGCCTTGGAGGAAGAAGTTACTCGGCCCATCCTCTCCAGCCCTCTGAAGAGTGACGACCCTCCAGTCCTCCGGTTCTTCAACGGACCCTGCCGGCCCTCCGGTTCTTCAACGGACCCTCCAGTCCTCCGGTTCTTCAAGGAAGACTTCATTTTCATCTCACGTCAGCTCATCATAATCATTCATCAGCCGTTTCTTATATAAGTGGTGTAATTCATTAAATCTTTATACTATTTATTTGTCCTTTTCCCTTTTAGCACGCATTCCCCTCCTAGATAGGTGAGTGCTATATGTGACCTCACATTTTACAGGCTTCCCCGGTAAAACGTAACGTTACAGATTGGCGCCCAACGTGGGGCCATCACCACTTTTGGGCTTTACCAAGTAAGGGATTGGTTACTCTAAGACGGCTATTGGACAATATCCCGTATGTCGTTTACTCCTTAAACTTAACTCTTTACCAAAATATTAAGTATATACAATCTATATATTCTATCACCTAGGTATTCTTCACCCCCACATACAAACCGTTATCATGAGATAATTGGCACCCTTTCGGCCTCTTGGATGCGTTTTTAAATCTGTAGCTGCATACCATCGCCACATGTGCAGCGCGTGCGAGCACCGCCGCGCGCGCCGCCAGACTGAATCATGCGCGGCCGGCACCCATATTTATAACCTACGAGCATTTGGTTCGACTGGGCCGCCGCTGCAGCCGCTCGCGACATTTTACTAATTAAGATGAAGCAATGTGATTGGTCAAGTTGTATGCCTGTCTTAACACTACTTACAACCCCTTAGTTTAGTACCATAGCAGAGCAAATAAAGAATGTTTATGCTACATCAAGCTAGTGTTATCATTTCTCCTCACCTAACACTACAAATCCATTCGTGGGCGCTACCAAGGTTGGAGATTGGTTACTTTACGACAGACACAGGAGAGTATCCTGTAGACGTTTATACATACCTAAACAACTACGTTACACCCATTACAAATGCTTCATCATATATTCTGAACTACTTACACTTTAAACGTTACTTCATCATCGTTCAAAAACTTTTGGCTTGTATAATTTTTTTTTGTTGAGCGGTACACAACTCGTAAAATAAGCCATTGTGTCGAGCGGTTTTATAACTCGTAAAATAAGCCTTAGTGTATATAGATAATATATTTTTTTTAAACTTACTTGAATACTTGAAACTCGAAGGCTTATGTATCCTTAGTCTTGAATCTCCTTGAACCCTTGACTTAAGCTTGAAGGCTTTTCTTAAGCACTTTATGCTATAAACCTTGGACTGCTTTTCTAAGCAGAAAAATTTATAACTATTTAATTTTAATTTAATGGGTTTTAAAAAAGGTGCGGGTTACGACACCTAATAAAATAAATAAGCCTTCGTAAACCTTAAAAATAATCCCTTGTGGAGTACGCGTCATTGAATGTGAACCGTATCCCCTAAGTATGATGGTGATGTATGTTTGAGGAAGTGTGAAAGGTATCCTAGTTTGATGTAAGGTGTGTGAAAGAGCAAGGTTTTATTTTCAACCTCTAAATTTCCCTAGTTGTCAACTTTCTTTGGTTTTGGGTAATATAGTATTATTTTTTTTTACTTACTGTATCATTGTAAATACTCATTTAATTTAATTTTAACTACCTAGTTACTGTTCTTCTATTGTTGCTCTCTTGAATTACTAAACAAGAAAAATGTTTTCATTGCATTCAAAAATTTTCCGGGGTTTTCGGGGTAATGTAGTGTGTGTCTTATTGTTTGTACTTACGCTCTTTATAAACTTCCTAGATAAATTAATACATAGCTGCATAGCCATAACTTGATTCCTAGATTCTTTTTAACTTGTATTTTCTAAGTTTTTCTGCAAATTAGCTATCTTCAATGTTTTGTTTACATTTCTTGTTTTATGTCATTGTCATTTAGACAGGCCTAGTTTTCTTTTTATTTGTATTCTGAAGTTAGCTAGGAGTTTTAGGTCGCATATGAAACTGTCATCAGACCTTCATAAAGTCCATTTTTCCTTTTCCATCAAATTCTAGAAACTCATATCAAATTCAAAATAAAAGCGAGCCTTCATTTTAGAGCCGTCGTAAAGAAATGGTCAGTCTACGTTTGGAGCTGAGATAAGCCACAACTCGGAAAAGTTTCTTAAGAGTGATTGAGAGGACAGTTTGCCTCCAGGGAACCAGAGAAGGCGCCCTCCCTCCTGACTTAGAGGACGTTTTCTAAGTTTACCTCCTCGAACCTGATAAGTCGGCCTCTCTCCTTGCCGCCTTTAAAGGACACCTTGATGCCTGGGCTGAACGAGCCTGGGAGGAAGAAGTTACTCGGCCCATCCTCTCCAGCCCTCTGAAGAGTGACGACCCTCCAGTCCTCCGGTTCTTCAACGGACCCTGCCGGCCCTCCGGTTCTTCAACGGACCCTCCAGTCCTCCGGTTCTTCAAGGAAGACTTCATTTTCATCTCACGTCAGCTCATCATAATCATTCATCAGCCGTTTCTTATATAAGTGGTGTAATTCATTAAATCTTTATACTATTTATTTGTCCTTTTCCCTTTTAGCACGCATTCCCCTCCTAGATAGGTGAGTGCTATATGTGACCTCACATTTTACAGGCTTCCCCGGTAAAACGTAACGTTACAACCTAAGATACAGGAAACACACGACGGAAAGTTATTGTTGTCATAAGAAATACCTTTGACCATACCTTTTCGCAGTAACTCCATGCTTCGGGTGTTCAGATGCGCTAGACGATGGTGCCAAATTTGTTGTGTTGACTGGCTTCCAGTAGCAAGGGACTGCGGCGCTTGCTTCACGCTCACGGCAACAGGACGACTGTCAACCTTCAGTTGACGTGCCGGCACCGCTTTGTTGTCACCTGTACCTACAGACAAAGTCGAACACATGGCCTGCGAGAATGGCTCGCTACACGAAACAGAAATAGTTTCAATGGCATCAAGTTCATAAATACCATCTCTCAGGGTAGCTGTAGCCAAAACCTCCCCATTGTCATATACTGTACACACGCCAGAACGAAACACAATTTCGAAACCTTTCTTATCCATCGCACTAACAGATAACAAATTAGCAGACAATTTAGGGACTAAGTACACATTACTTATCGATCTCACACTATTCCTGGTCCAGGTCCTTTAGCACAGTTTGCGCAGTTCCTTTTCCAGCTGTCGGCAATGCTTCACCATTGGCAATTAAGACCTTCTTTGGCTTTGCAGTTGTAAAATCTGATAAATTACTGCGATCATTGCAAAAATGCTGCGCCGCACCGCTGTCAACGTACCAAACGTCACGCTTGACTCCTGCGGCTAACGCCGTGAGATGCGCCTGGCTTTTCCGGCCACTCTTCTTGCTGTCAGAGTTGTCAGAACAATCCTTCTTGATATGCCCACTCTTTTTGCACCTGAAGCACTTAATTGGTTTTGGTGCTTTCCGAGCTGCTAAAGCCGTAGCATCTTCGCTTTTCACATCACGTCTTGCATTTTCCAGAAGCAATTTCGCTTTCACATTTTCGCTTGACAGTGACGTGTTCGAATTTTCTAGAGCCATTATCAACGGGTCGTAATCGCTTGTCAAACCGCTGAGTAAAATCACGGCCACGAAGTCATCTTCCAAAGCCGCTCCGATGTCGCTCAGTAGTTGCGATGTATCCATGACCTTATTGACTTACTTTGTCCTAGCTGTCTATGAGAATAATTTGAGTTTTGACTATAATTGTATCTACCACTGCGACCGCGACTGTTATTAAAGCGTCTATTGTTATAGAAAGTACGTCCTTGCTTTGATACATGCATGACGTTACCTTGTTGCTGAGTTGCAGGCCTGTCCTCGTCTTTTGCAGCCTGTATTGTTTCCTTCAAGCTGTTGTAATTGCGCGACGCGATGATTGTGGATAGTCTCGAGCTGCGTAGTCCGTCTTTATCGTCGAGCATATTAGCGTACATTTCGATGGAGTCAATCATTCTCTTAGTGGTGCTTTCAGTATCATCCATAAGAAAACTTTATTTGATTACGCAGTAGTCTCCTCAACGCTGCGCCTGGCTCGTAGAGACGACCTGATGCGGGATATTGCCTGCATACCCATTTCTTCTTGAATTAGGCGTCGATGGCACGCCCTATATAACTTGCAACCAAAAAATAGTACAAGTACCAAAACCAGGGCCAGCAAAATATATGTTACCGTGCTCATACTTTGAATGTGGTTTCCAAAATCTTTCAACTGAGCCGCATTATCGCCCGCAGCATTCTGGGTTAGGAAGACGTCTTCTTTTTCCACTTTTGACTGGCACATCTTGAAAACGAATTTGAAACCAACTTAAAATTTTTACTTGTGTAACTAGCACCTAAAAACTGAACCAAAAGGAAAACAAAGTTCCTTGGCAGAGCCCTGGCAGGGTCGCCATGTGATGTTGGAACCTTGGCTTGTAGTAATGGAAACACTGTTTACAGTTTGGTGTCTTTTATTAGACTAAACTCTTAAGTACAATAAAAGGAATATGAAGAAAAGTTGCTTACATAGCTAAGTGCGCGCACATAATATAGGTATCTTACTACGTAACAATATACTCACACTTCAGTATGCCTCCATGCTCGCACATTCGCTTAATTTGGTGGCGAACAATGTGCGAAGCAATCCGAGCCGTCGTGACAAGCCTCGGTCCTCGTATGACTTCTGCAGGTTGCTCCACGCTTCGCGAGCTGTCTTGGCATTTCGAATTTGTGGAAATACACAAGGCTTCACGTTCAAGGCAATTTTCGCGAGCGCCTTTTCCTGTTTCTTCGCGTCTTCGTTTTTATTTTCAGTTGTGCCCACAAAATCCCAAATTTTTTCTTTTTGGCTGTAAAAAAATATTTGTGTACATTACACTTACAATAATAGCTGTCCTTGGTATAAAACGTTAGAGAAAGACAAGTATAAGTGATAAAATATTTCAAAATAAGTACCCTTGTTTTGAAGAGTTTTTGACATTGTAGGCATTCCATATAAAAATCTTCCTCCTGGATTGTTGCCCTCTACAACCCCTTCTTCTGAGGTCAAAATGTTCAATTTTCTCTTCTTAACTGAAAAAATTATGTATTAAGAATGACTAATCAATCACCGCTATACCACTTACTTCTTAACACATATGTACAGAACAGTGAATAGTATATTGTATGAGCAGATTCATATAATTATTATAACTGTAACTGAGTAATGTAATGATTGTTTGAAACTTTGACTCGACCACACTCAGCACTATCAGCTGACTAGTATTATAACAAATATTCAAACAAAGTAGGTAGTAGAAGCAGAAGTATATTGAAACTTTTTACAGATGTAAAAGACTTGGCATCATTGGTACACTAATACCAAATTTAGGGGTAATTCCACTGTGCTCATGTAAATTCTAGATGGATGGATGAAAATATACAAAAATTTGATGTAATTAGACATCATAATAATACCTTCATTTGTATGTGGAAGAAAATCTTCCATGGGCATTTGCACTGTTGCACTATTATCTGCAATCTGTTCTAAGTCAGTGCCCACCTCCAACTCGACAAGCACACTACCACCACCGTACCCATCACCACCAAAGGGTACCTCAAAACCCATGCAGGTAGATCCCATCAAACTTGCCACTTTATCTAGGATTTCATCCGTTGGAATGAAATCCGCTTTTCCACCACCAGTCTGCAATATAATTGAATTTGTAATATTCTATTCCTAATTTTTTCTTGCACTTGCATTTAATTAGACAACATTGTCCCTTGAATGTACTTACAAAGTTGTACCACTTCATCAATAAGTACATACATGTAAAATATGCAAAAGGACTATTTATTACATGCAAATAAATTGTCATAGTTATTAGACCCTAGGCATTGGATTAATGTGTATTCCTTTGCCTAGAGTAGGAACCTGCATAGAATGCTACTGAAACTTGCTACGAATATAAACTACACTACCTTCAACCTATTCATGCGAATTTGTTGCGTTCTTTTCCGGGCTGCCTTTTTTAAATTGTCCCATTTGAGTTTAAGTTGGTCCTTTTGTTTTGGGAAACCACCACATTTTGCGTTGAACTCTGCCGCCAAGGAGACCCACGCTTCGTCTCAACTTGTTTGATGAGGCGTTTGTTTCCTTACTTGTTAAAATAGGGCAGTTTTGGATTAACTCCACAAAATAAGAGACTTCATCTCTTGCCATTGGCTTTTTGCTCTTCTGTAAATAGGTAAAACAAATCACACATTTTTACAATTCACTACAATTTTGAAACGTAACAAAGAACAAGAATACTTACTGGTGTAGCGTCCATATTTTGTGATTTTTGTACAAACTATTCAGTAACCACTAGTTTTTATTTAAAGTATTATAATATAGTTAATAGAATTAGAAAGAACAACACCGAAATTAAACGAAACGACGCTCTGCTGCTGGAATCAGCTGACAGTTTATTGCGAAGGCGTGGGGTAGACTCGGCGTCATTTTAGCGTTTTGTTCGCACTTTACCAACAATAGCAATTATGTTTAAAATGTAAGTTGTAAAAGACAATTTGTTTTTCTTAGCATAAAAACCGGAGTATAAGTAAAGCTAACATTATTTAGTATATAAATATCTCATAATGTTTCTGATGAGGTCTTAGTTTCTGAACTACCCATTACATATTTTTTGTAATAACGAAACGCAAAGAGGATCATTGAGGACCATCGGTTAACTAGTAACCGACGAATGTTCGTAGCTGGTAGGCTAGATAAAAACTTTGTGGAACACCAAGTTACGCCTCGTTATCAGTAAGTTGGAAACGGGTGGTAGATGTTATACAATGACGATCCGTTGAATATAGGAACCGGGCATAAGATGTTGCTTCACCTTGAGATGAAAATTATGTAAATTTGTCAAAAAACATCCAGATCTGTACACAACTTGCGAAGAAACACAAACAAGATTCAATTTTCGACACAACAAAAACAAAATAAACGTACCTCAATCCCGACTCAAAATGCACTCAACCAGTCCTTTGGTAATGTCCACAAAAATTTACAACAAACTGCCAAATGATATTAGAGAAATAAACAAATCAAACATATTTATTAATAGATTTAAACAATTTCTAGAATCCAAGTCATATTACTCAGTTAAGGAGTTTTTTGAGGACAAATCGATTACAAAGTAAAATTATTCTGTCACTTATTCACCAAACATTATAAAATATATATAATAAAACTTAAAATACCTGCATATAATAACAAAATTTAATTACTTATTATAAATAATAATTCAAAAAAAATAAAAATAATTTACAATCATTCTTATTTACTATTCCTATTCAATAAATATACTATTATATACCAATAAACTTATTCACCAAACATGATAAAACATATATAATAAAACCTGAATTACTTACATAGGTAGGTACTTTTAAAAACCAAATATAAATACCTACATATAATAATTCAAACAATTTTTACAATAATTCTTATTTACTATTCCTATTCAATAAATATACTATACCAATAAACACAGACCTAATAAATATATACATAATTATACATCCAATTTAACATTTTTTTTTAATAATTTTTGATACTATTTCATACCTTGACATACTATTTAGCACTCTTCCTCTCTCCTATTATTTGCAGTGCCCGACAGGGTCCATATTTGTTCTTTAACCATTTTAAACCATCTTTGTAATACATATGGAATGCAATAAATTATTGAGTATTGAGTATTGAAAAAAAAAAAAACATGAAAAGTTAACTTACGGCGTTGTCGCCTGTGGCGTTGTGGCGAAGACTGGCTCATATCTGCATGAGGATGCCGTGGCTGCTCTGGAGACGGAGTCCGTATTCGATGTAGAGACTGAGACTGAGGTGGAGTCGAAGACTGAGGCTGAGGTTGTGTATGCGAAGACTGTGGTGATGGTGAGGGTGGTGGTATAGGTGCAGGTGTACCAGTGTACACCTGAGACTGTGGTGATGGTGAGGGTGGTGGTATAGGTGCAGGTGTACCAGTGTGGGAAGTTGGAAGTGATAGTTGTGAAGATAACATTTCTGATGGCAAATCTTCATCTTCCAACCACTCTACTTCCAATTGTTCCATTTGGGAAGTAGAAGGAGAGGCCTGGGAAGCGGAAGTGTTAGTGGTTTGGGATGTGCTTGGCTGAGGTGGAGGTACTGAAGTGGTTTCAGAGGGAATCTGTAAAGAAGCAAATATTTATATTTATCTTCGTTTTAAATATAAACACAAGATATTTAATAATTTTGTAAATAAAAGTCATTTTAGATGTGTATTATCCAACAATAGATTAGATGTAGTATAGTGTTAGATATAAAATTATACATATTATAACTTGCAAGTGATTTTTTGTGATTTGTTTATTCTGTGAAAGTATTCAACTGGGATTTGTCTCCTTCTAGAGAATATTCTACCAGTTTACCAAATAGGAGCCAAATCAGTCTGTACTGATATCTCATTCATGATGAAACTACAGGATACTTTCATTATGAATGAGATACAAACAAGCATTTAAACATGTACATATTTTTAATATTAGCTTTAAACACTTTGAAAATGTCTTCAATGCCATTTTATCTACTTTACATTAAAAGAAGTATGGTTAGATAGTGCAACTTACGGGAAATGGTATCTGCACTCCAGGCAAACCCTCCACGCATACACGACCTATGAGTTGTAAGATCCTCTCTTCCAACTCATTTAGGCCCTCCGCCTGTTCTTGAGGCGTTGCGCCGAATATCTGCACCCTTTGCCTTGGTCTTCGCTTTTAACTCCACCCAGTACCTACTGTAATAATATCGTATTGGTGATTGATAGGAACAATGATAACTTTTAAGGTTCATAAAAAGATTCTAAAACAAAACTTACCCTACGCCACTGTTCGGGAGTTTTAGTGACTCCGTCTGCCACAGAATTTAGCTTATTAGCTACGGTCTCCCAGGCTCGCCGAGTTGTTTGGCTTGCCTGAGGCCCTCGCGTACATCGCCTTAAGGCGATGTCTTTATTGGCCTCTGCAAAAGTCAACAACACCTCAAGCTGCCTTTGGGAGACACGTCTGCTAGCCGGCATTCTAAAATTTAATGAAATCGTTAAATTATACATACAAACGCTACATACATCTCAATTGCGTATCTCCTAGTAATAACTGCACCAATATTACTGGTCGAAATGCAAGCAAATACATGAATTTCTAAGTAAAATTTCAATTTATCTAAAACTTTTACCCACCTTACAAATTGGATGTTTTCGTACAAAAACAAACAAACCATACGATCAACCAACAAGACGAACAAGACTGAATTTGGAGCATGGTTTAAATTGTTAACAATTTTAAAAACACAAGCACTTCAAAACATTATTTCCACAATCTCAGCGTATAAGTGGATGTTTGGAATATCGTGGTAATATCTTTGGCACTCGACATTCTTGACAACTCAAGTGGCGAACGCATATACCGCAAAAATTAAAAAGCTAATGATGTCCCTATATTATTTCGTGTTGCCAAGGATATCAAATAAGTCGGGTAATAAGTAGTGTGGTAACCATTTCAACTATTTTCAAGTCGATAAGCACCGCTAGGTTTCGTAATTCACTGAACGATCACGTGACGTAGAAGCGATACTGAATACCAAAATAATGGAATGTACGGTTCGTCTCTGAGCTCGGTGATTATCACTATAGTGTTGATCACTTTCATCTGTCAAAATGAGCAAATAAGCCTGCAGGTCTGCAACGCCAGTAGAATCAATCCACCAATAGTGGTGAAGTCCAAAAATGCGGGGCCGCGCAGACCGGCACCGCAGTATAAATATGGATATACTGTGCCATATTTATACTGTGCTGGCACAGTCATTGAGAGTTACGATACATTTAGCGCTGAGGCTATAAATATAAGTGGCGCGCAGCGGCGACTCCAGTAAGATGTGCGGCGCGCGCGCAGTTTTGCGGTTTGATGACTCGGCCGTAACGCGATGTTTTGTTTACATCTGTTGTAGGTTTGTTCGCTGCGGCGACGGCGGGGGCTGCTTCGGCGTCGCACATGGTAAAAGCTGGCTTCAGACGGTCGATGGAGATTACTGCGACTCTTCCGGGAAGTTGTAGTGTGAATGTTTTGCTATCTCTGCGTAATACGGCGTATGGTCCGTTGTAAGGTGGCTGTAGTGGTTTCTTCACGGCGTCGACTCGCACGAACACTTGTTTACATGTTTGTAGGTCACGATGTACAAACACAGGGCGATTAGTGTTATGCGACTGTGCATGTACCGGTCGTATGTGGCTGATTGATGATCGCAGTTTTTCGACGTAGTTACTGTCCATTGATACTGCTTGTGACGCCACGAAGAAATCGCCTGGTAGGCGTAGACTTTGTCCGTATGTTAATTCTGCTTTGCTTACATCCGTGTCGGTTCTGATTGCAGCACGCAGTCCCAATAATACGGTGGGTAATTCTTCGATCCAGTTATTGTTGCTGAGACGTGCTGTGAGTGCAGTTTTCATGCAACGATGCCAGCGTTCTATAATGCCATTGCTTTCGGGATGATATGGCGTAGTTCTTATCCTCTGTATCCCAAATAATCTGGTGAGTGCGGTGAATAGGTGGCTTTCAAACTGGCGACCTTGATCCGTAGTTATTCTTGCTGGGCAGCCGAATCTTGCAATCCATCCTTCATAAATGGCCTTGGCAACGGTTTCGGCTGTTATGTCGCACACGGCGTGTGCTTCGGGCCAGCGTGTAGCACGGTGGATCATGGTGATGACGTAGCGATGACCGGTTGGCGATGTTGTTAAGGGTCCGGTGATATCGGCGTGCATGTGTTCGAAGCGGTTTGACTGTTCGAACGTAGCTGTGGCACTTGACGTATGACGTTGGATCTTGGATCGTTGACACGCGACGCATATTTGAACCCATTTTCTCACGTCTGTGTTCATGGATGGCCAGAAGTATCTTCTCTGTATGAGCTTCCTCGTAGTTCGTATACCGGGATGGCTGAGTCCGTGGATGGCGTTGAAAGCGTTAGTACGGAACTGCAGTGGTAGGTATGGGCGAACGTCGAGGGTTGAAGTTTCGCAGTAGACATATTGAGATGAGCCAGGTAACATTATCCTCTTCATTTGGATGTTTGTTTTTTTCATAATTTCCTTTATATTGTCGTCCTTGTCTTGCGCTTGAGCGAGTGCTGCGTAGTCGATCGGGTTCGGACAGCTGATTGCTTCGACGCGTGATAATGCATCGGCGACTACGTTGTCTCGCCCGCTTATGTGACGTATGTCGTTCGTAAATTCACTGATGAATAATAACTGTCTTCGTCGGCGTGGAACCTCTGATTCTGACGAGATTTTTTGCATGGCGTATTGGAGTGGCTTGTTGTCTGTGAATATTATCAGATCACGTCCTTCAAAAATTTTCCTAAAGTGTTTCATAGCCATATAAATTGCTTGAAGTTCTCTGTCGTACGTTGAGTAATTTTGCTGAGCTGGTGTGAACTTCTTTGAGAAATAGCCTAGTGGTTGCCATTTTCCATTGACTTGTTGCTGGAGAACACCGCCAGCACATCTTTGGGACGCATCACACATCAGTCTTAGTGGCGCTGAGTGATGAGGGTGTGTCAAACAAATTGTTTCTGTGATACATTTCTTGCAGTTATCAAACGCTTGAGATGTATCCTCATTCCACTGGATTGTTGTCTTGTCTCGCTTCTTTGTGTTGTGCAAGTAGGTATGTAATGGTGCTTGAATGGCGGTTGCGTTAGGTATGCTATCTCGGTAGAAGTAGAGCATTCCTAAGAATCTTCGTAGTTCCTCGATGTTGTTTGGTTTGGGATATTCACTGATTATCTTGATCTTTTCTTCAGGCGGTTTTAGACCTTCTGCCGAGACTTTGTAGCCGAGAAATGTAACTTCACGTTGGCCAAATATGCACTTTGCGGGGTTTATCGTTATGCCATACTCGTCCAATCTTCCTAATACCGTTCGCAAGTGTTGTCTGTGCGTTTGTTAATTTTCCGAAGCTATTAGCAGATCGTCGATGATTGGGTACACGAAGACAAGTTCACGCAGTACTTCATGAATGAATCGCTGGAAGGTTTGTCCTGCATTCTTCAATCCTGGACACATTCTTGGGAATTCAAATAGTCCGAACGGTGTGATGATTGTAGTTTTTTCCACGTCTTCGGCACGTACAGGCAATTGTTGGTAAGCTCGGTTTAAATCAAGTGTCGTAAATATTTGTTTACCGGCGAGCTGGTACGTGAAGTCCTTAATTCTTGTAACTGGATAGCGATCTGGTTTCGTTCGGCATTGAGACGTCGATAGTCTCCACATGCTCGCAAGTCTCCGTTTTTCTTGGGTACGATGTGTAATGGGCTGGACCAAGGGCTTTTGCTGGGTCTGCACAGGCCTTGACTGATCATGTTTTCGAATTCCTTCTTAGCTCGTTCGTACAGGTGCGGTGGTATTGGTCTTGCTCTGGAGTGAATAGGTGGGCCAGTTGTTTCAATGAAATGTTCTACTTTATGCTTCGGGTTGAGTTTCATCGAAGATAGGCGGGTAGTTCCAGGGAATTCGGCGAGAATGTCGTGGAATGTTTGCTGTCGGTTGATGCTACAGACGGTAGGCATACTTGTATAGCGGCCAGTTGCTTTGGAGGTAAGCTTTGTCACGTTGTCGATGAGTCGCTGGCTTCGTAAGTCGGCTAGTAAGTTGTGGTAGCCGAGAAAGTCTGCTCCTATTATTGGTTTTAATACTGCGGCGACTACGAACTTCCACTTGTATGGTCGGCGAAGATTGAGGTCGAGTTCCAGTGTTTTCTAACCGTATGTAGGTATATTGCGGCGTAAAGTTGATATGGTAGCGGTGTTGATATTGCGGCGTAAAGTTGATATGGTAGCGGTGTTGATTTTGATCCTTTTCTTTTTGGTATGACGGATATATTAGCACCCGTCGTAGCATCTACCAAAAATCTCATGGATGTCGTCTTGTCAGTGATGAATAGGCGGTAAGACTTGTTGTCGACGTTTGGATCCGCCACTGCCAACGCCTCTTTTAGTTTTCCGTCTTCATAGCATTGTTAAAAGTGCACGGTGTTGTACATCGCTTCGCATTTTAGACGACACGGTTGGCGCAGTGGTTAAGCGATTGACTGCTGCGCAGCATGTCGCGGGTTCGATTCCCGCACGGAACAAATATTTGTACGACCTACAAGTACTTTGTTCCGAGTCTGGGTGTTTTTCTATCTATAATATGTATGTATTTACAAAAAAAAAAATGTATATAAGTAGTTTATCAGCCATCTCGTTACCATAACACAAGCATTAGGTTGCTTAGCTTGGGACTATATGGCGTTGTGTGAAATGTCCAAGGATATTTATTTATTCATTTTGTCCGAATCGCCGATGATAATAACAATGTCCCGCCGGCGTAGATGAGCGAGAACGGGTTCGTGACGTAGGACGCGCTCGGTGTGAGTTGCGACGATCGAGAACGGTCGTGGCAGTATGATGTCTTGAGTTCGGCGATCTCCAAGTGTAATTTCTTAATCTCTTCAACGAGATTCTGCATGCTTACAGGTTGACTTTGTGCTTGCTGGGATGTTGATTCCGATGCGACGGACACTGATGATGCTTCCGATGTTTGCTCAAGCATCTTGTCGGCGAGCTTAGCTAGTTCTTCAAGTGCTGTTTCTTTGCTTATAGTGTCACTTACTACAAGCACTGAGCGAACATGTGCGGGTAGTAAGTTAACCCACATAAGCCGTAGTGTGTTATCTGGAACCTTGTTGTGTGCGAGATTGCGCATTCGACGGAGTAATTGGCTGGGCTTTTGGTCTCCTAGTTCCATGTCGGAGAGTAGCTTCTGTAGCTGCTTGCCATCAGATTCCTCGTAGGCGGAAATAAGACGATCCTATAAGACGGTGTATTGACGATCTGGAGATGGGTTGTACAACAGGTCACATATTTGCTCAATGTCTTCCTTTTGTAGCTGGGCGATGACCATCTGTGCCTTCTGTGATTCGCTTTTCTTGAGATCGCGAGTAGCTGCTTCGAAAGTGATGAACCATAGTCTCGGTTTGTCGCGCCAGAAAGGTGGTACTCGCAGGGATAGTGAGATGCCGTCGATGTGCTGCGATGATAACGAAACATCCTGGGGTTGCGCTGAGCTTCTTGCTGACTCCATACCGGGTTGTTCAGTGTCACTTGGCATAGCTTGGTTGCGGGTTGTTCGTTCGGGGTCACCACTTTGGCGATTAGGCAGTTGAGGTAGACGGTAATTAAAACACCAGTTGTGTGATATAATGATCATGATTTATTGAATGTTGTCCCTACTTACATACTATTTGACATGGTGGAATTAGGGCCAGGTCTGCAACGCCAGTAGAATCAATCCACCAATAGTGGTGAAGTCCAAAAATGCGGGGCCGCGCAGACATTGAGAGTTACGATACATTTAGCGCTGAGGCTATAAATACAAGTGGCGCGCAGCGGCGACTCCAGTAAGATGTTGTGCGGCGCGCGCAGGTCGTGCGCGCTGCCACAGTACTATTGGCCCTAAGTATAGGAGAAATTGACGAAATTCAGTTGCTTTCCATCTCCTCACATCATCCAAAGAACGTGGTTTCCTATTAAATTCTGATGGCATATGTTCAGCGAGAGCGACTAGGTCAGTACTTATAGAGTTTATAATTTTATGAGGAAGTTTCAATGGTACTGGCCCAAACATCCATAAATAAAGTAGACTGCGTACAACCCCAAGGCAAACAAGGTGCATGTAATCTAATGGAAAACTTTTATTAAAATTTATCTCAGGAATTTCAGTTAAAGGTGTACTTGAATTGTGAAAATCTTCATCATGCATCTGAAGAAATTCTTCATGGGTTAGAAAGAGGTGCATGACATTCAGGGAATGTCATGCGGTGTTGCAAATATACACCAGATTGCTTGTATTTTGTACAAGAATAATAACCAGTATGTCCCTTGACTCCTAATAAAAAAGACTTGGCTGGAGCATCACAGACAAAACCTTTTATACCAACTTTAATGTTTTTACCTCCTAAGTCCAAACCAGAATTAATTAAAGTTATTGCCTCAGTTATGAATTCCTGCATAAAAGATGTGCAGCTATGAGGCTTCTTCGAGCCACAATAAACACCAATAGGGAAAAACACAGATTTTAATGCAGGTAGGTATATTATAAATTGATCCTAAAATGGGCCAGAACTCAGTTGAACTACTTTTGAATAAAGGTACACCATCAATGTTAATTAGTAGCAGAATTTGACTTACAGGTTCAGTAACAGATTCCAAAATTTTTCGTAAAGAACAATGGTCAAATTTTTCAATGGTTTATTTTTCATGTCCCAAAATAAGCTTCATTTAGATTGGTTTGTTCTAATGTTGGATACATCATCCCGTTTGAAAATCATTTCTAAATAGCCACATTTTTTTGGAAAAGCGTAAATTATACTTTTGAGTTTTAAAGCAACAAATACCTTTTATCCGACTGTTGCGTAGCCTCAAAGTGAACTTAGCGATAAGCAAAGAGAGTAATTAGCGATCTCGTTTCTATTTGTTGCGATTTCTATTTAAGAATTTCCCAAAAAATAAGGCATCTGTCAAATGAGATGCAGATGATTGCCGGGTGTAAATCAATGGCGCGGGTCGATGACCACAGATTAGGTAGCTTGTCGATGATAAATGACGTTCCATTGTACGAAATTGAACGAAACGCTTTCACTTATTTATCTTTTATGACAACCCAGATAACAATTTAAACTTGTTTCAGACTTGCAACAAGTTTGATACATCAAAAAAGAAGGCTTGCTTCAAGTTTGCCATGGCAACTTTACAAACTTGCAGCAAGTTTAAATCAAACTTTCTAGTTTCACTGTGACAAACTTGCTTAAAGTTTGTTTTTTCAAAGGTTAGACAAACTTGATATGACAGACTTGCATGAAGTTTGTTTTGCCATACTAGCTACAATTATTTTGTTACGACAAACTTGCTCTACCTGCGTTATGGTGGTAATAATAATTTCATAGGTTAAAATTTCCAAAATGTATAAGGTCTCATAAAACTTAAAACATTTAGGAAATTTTATCCTAGGGATTTTATTATTATACCTATACCACCGTAACAAAATGCAAGACGTCCTGTCATTTGCCTACAAATAATGGGTATTCCATAGATGTAGCATTCACTACCATACCTGCACAGATAATTTTAACCTAAGAAACCGCAACAATGTAAATCATCATAGAAAATATTATTGCTGTGACTTCGTGAATACAACAACGTGAATAAAAACTACACTAAATTTTTTAATCATATACCATTTATTTCTTGTCATAACAATCTTCTAGCAATGTTGTCGCAAACTTGAAACTTCATATTTAGCTTAACAATATTGCAGCCATATTGTCACAAACTTGGCTCGTCATATTTGACGCAGCAATTTAGAATCAAAGAAAAATCAAATTTGCCACAAGTTTGTATGCTATCTGGGAAAGATCTAATGCTTAATAAATCAACATAGTAGTGATATGGTGCCTAAATACTAATTTAAACAAAAATAGTTAACAACTATTCAGTAAAAAAATAATATTCATAGTCTTTGAATAAAAAGTCATTTCATACGCGAAATGAATCGTCAATAGGTGCGTTCTTAAACTATTAATCGAAAATAATTTAGAAAAAATGACAAAAACTAAAATAAGGATAACTTTTTTTTGTGGCCACTTAAAAAGATATTTCTTGTGTTTTTTATGAACTTAAAAAATAAGAGAATTTTTCATATATATAGCATTTAGGGACACTATCGTTTCGACGCCAGGTACGTTTTGGCCAACCTTCTTTGACTCTAAACCTATATGCGAATAGTGTCCTGGTTCAACAACTCGAGTAATGGGCGACCTCGCAAAGTCGCACATGACCAGCTGAGGCGCGCCCCACAACCCGGAGGAACCGCCCAGGCGGCCGTGTCGCCTCCAGACGATCAGCAAGCCGGACCTTCCAGCGCCGGGACAGCCTCGCAAATACTAACCACATCAGATGAGTTGCCGTCTGAAGACTTACAGCAATGAAAAACAACGGTGAGAGCCTTCCAAATAATAACTTCTCTTCGACTGTTGTCTGTCTTTAACAAATAACAAACAGATGCTATTGGTGTGGTGAACCATCCAATAAGCCAATTTATTTATTTTAAGAAAACAAAAAGAGGCTATTGGCGTGTGGAGCCGTCCAATAAGCCAACTTAATTATTTCAACAAAACAAAAAGATGCTATTGGCGTGTGGAGCCGTCCAATTAGCCATCAATCCTAAAAGAATTAAAAGTCCCCTGTGTACCACGGCGTACGAGACCGCCCAGAGCACAGCATCGACCTGTCCCATGACCCTTAAATCCCTTTCATCCACCTGTCCTTACAATCTAAAAACAATGAATTCTGTTACTGTTGTCATGTGGAATGAGCAGAAACACTGTTAAAAATGATGGCTAAAACCCTCTATAATGAGAACTAACCAATGATGCTTAGGACAAATTAAAGTGCTAAGCTTTTGTTTCCATGTGTGATTCAAATTTTTACTTGATCAGTCACTGACTTGTTTTTACTGTAGTCACTTAGGGTGAACAGTTCATACGAAAACATTTCTGTAACCTTTACATAGTAGGCTTGTGTGTACTGTGGAAGTGCCTTGCCTCACAACGATTACTTCTCTATTACAGAAGAGATCAGGAGCGATGCAGAGCACGCATCGCGCAGCAGAATGGCCGTGTCGCCGCGAAGATTATCCGATTGATTGTCTTTTTAATTTAGCTGATTTTGTTTCCTTGAGCTGATTAATTTGTTATAGAAAATTATCTCATTAAAAATCATAAATGTTTAATCAGTACCAATATTTAGAGAATTTTTATGTTTGTAAATAAATAACCGGGGATTTGGTTGGTTATGATTTTGACATTAAATTGATGTCAAAATCGTGACTAATTAGATCTGAAAAATGCTACTAAAATTAAATTTTGATCATTTTTAAATAACTTAAAATTTTGGAACATTGTTTTGTTAATAATAGTAATATTTGAACGTCATCTGTTTATTCTGTAATTGAAAGTTGTATGTGAATGACGTTTGCTTTTGGTGGGGCGTTGAGTTTATATAAGGCGCAACTTTAGTGCGGAGCTCACTTTGCTGCCGAATTTTGGAGAGAGAACATTGTGAGTAGAATCTATGTTTATTTGATTAAAATAATATTGCTTTGAAATGCTTTACTTGTTTCTTTTTTTTATGATTTGCTGAATTCCTCAAGTCTGCCTTTAGTTCAAATATAAAAATCCATTATAGATATAGCAGAACCGAGGGTCAGAACATGGCCAACGGTTCTGCGCGTTTTTAAAAAAATACAGCCTTTTCTATTTTCCGACATATATTAATATGAAGCGTTATTGAAGGCTTGTTGAATGGCATCACTGTTGTCTACGCTTTCGCCGTAACTGTCGTAATTATATGAAGTTTCTGGGGATATGACATTAGTAGTAAACTGGGAACACGAAGAAGAACATGTCGATGGACTGGACTCTGGAGGAGGGCAGATTGTAGGTGTTGTCAGAGTATTGGGGTACTATGTAGGACGGAAGAACTTGTGTAGAAGTCCAATTAGTAGGTAGCGTATTTTGCGATTGCTGAACCGATTGTTGCACTTGATACGCATTATTAGCTCGTATATCTGTGAGCATGCATTGAGTCAATATACTCTGTATTTTTTCCTTAGCAATGACTGCTTGTTACTCTGTCAATTTTTTTAATTGTGCCGAGACGCTTTTTCCAAATAGGTCAAGATCTGTTTCTTCGTAGCGTGTGTTGTCGTTAATTTCCCTTAAGTCATTTATCATGTTAGATATCTGTGATAACTTGTTCCGCTTAGGTTTTGTGGGTGGGGTAAATCGAGGTGTCTCTTCTGCAGACTCATTTTCTAACCCATTTTCAGAGCGTGGAACCAACGATGGTCCTGGTTCATTGCTATTCGATAATCCTGATTCATTGCTATTTGGGGTATCCATGTTATCCTGTAATTAAACAAAATAAATTAATGTAATTGTAATGTTATAGATTTTTTTGTTGTGACTAAAAATTGTATTAAATAGGCCGTTTTAATTACTACCCTTTTTTACAGGTACCAAACGCAGAAGAATAGAAAAACATCGAAAGGGGATTTAAAACACGATGGAATTTCCCCTTATGTTATGGTTCTATAGACGGAAAACATGTGACAATTAAAGCTCCTCCTAAAAGTGGAAGTTTATACTTCAATTATAAAAAAAAACAAGCAGCGTCGTATTGTTAGCTATTGCCGATCACGACTACTGTTTTTCGTACATAGATGTCGGCGCGTGTGGTAGCGCATCTGATGGAGGAGTTTTTAAGAATTGTTCTATATACCAAGACCTGGAAAATAACTTATTACCTGACAACGGAGTCATCGTAGGAGATGCGGCATTTCCACTAAAGACTTATTTAATGAAGCCGTATCCAAGTGTAAACCTCAGTACAGAAGAAAAAGTTTTTAACTACAGGTTATCTCGGGCAAGACGGATAACCGAAAATGTATTTGGAATCTTAGTTAGTAGATTCCGGGTATTAGAAAAGCCAATACTAACTAACTTGGAAACAGTAGATGCAATCGTTTGTGCTTGTTGTGCCCTTCATAATTGGCTACGAAAGAAATCAAATTCATACATCACCGCTACTTGTGTTGATAGGGAAGATGAACAGGGAAATATTCAGCCCGGTTCATGGAGGAGCCAAATACATGCCCTACAGAGTATTGGCAATCAAGGTAGCAATCATTCAGCAGAAATAGCAAGAGAGAAAAGAGAAGTTTTAAAAAATATGTTTAATAACGAAGGAAGAGTTCCTTGGCAATTAAATAGCATACATTAACAATCGACGTCGAAAATCAACATTGAAACTGACAAATACACGAGCTTCTTTTGCTGTAGTATGCGTGTGTCTTTAAGTGGCTTTATAATTTTGCTTAAATGTAATTTTCGTTTAAAATAAATAATAATGTGATTTTACTTACTATGGTTTTTCTCCTCATAGAAACCGGCTTTACAAACGAATCATATTCATCAAACCATCTTGCCTTTGGCTTATAAACGCTCCCCCCAGCCCCAGATCTTGTAGATTTTTCGATTTTGTCGAGTTCCAAGTAGTGCGTATTTCGAATACTTTTGATTTTTGATTTAACTTCATCGAGAGTCAGTTCTTCTATATTCATTCCTACACGAAGTTGTTCTAGTGCCGCAGCGCGCATTTCTTTATTTTTGTATGCATCGCAACGCTTATCCCACAAGCATTCGTGCTCTCTATAAAGTTGTACGAATTTCAAAGTATCATCTTCGTTGAATTTTCTCGGCATTTTGTCGCAGTAATTCCAAATAAAACAACAAAGAACACACACCGTACGGACGTTCGCCAGTGACTGGCGAGACTCGTCTACACGTGTCCGCAACGCTGGCGCGGGGGTCGAAGGGTATGCGGGCAGAGGTCACTGGCTAGAAAAATAGACGGTCGCTCTATTCTCGCCAGCGTTGGCAGCCAGCGCTGGCTTGGCTTGAAAAACTGTTTACACAAGGCCAATACCAAGCCAGCACTGGCTGCCAGTCTTATTGGCAGCCAGTGTTGGCTCCGTGTAAACTATGCTTTAAGTAAAGTTCTAGCATCCGCTGGCAAGTCAAAACACTTGTGACTGCGTAAAATACTCAGCAATAATGTAATGGCATTGTGTGGTACTTGATATTTAAGAGCCCAATGTCTTAAATTGCCAACAAAGGTATCATTTGCATCAGAAGGAGTTTCATATTCAATGTCTGATATGGGGCTTTCATCAGTAACATTTTGATATACAGAAACATTTTCATTAGACGACAAAGGTTCTTGGATGGGAGGGAAATTGGGATGAGGAGAACAGGAATCTGGGTTATTATTTTCAAATTCATTCTCATTATAAGGCCATACAGTTTCTTCATGACAAAATGAAATTTCTTGATTAGAATGAATGCTACCAGCATTGATATTTGTATGAGTGAGAGTCATTTCTCTCTTAATTCTTTTTAATCTTCCTTGTTTGGACATTAGTAAAAAGGGTTTTCGAGACATGTTTACTCCTTCCTGAAGAAAACAAATTAAAAACTTACTTAAATATTATTAAAAACTGAAGCCATGACATGACTGCATTCAGAGTTGTTAGAAAACCATTAATAACATAATAATTCTTTGTTTTGGCTTACTTAGCGCTATATAGCGTAAATCGTGATAAGAAGAAAACACAGAGTGGCAGGAATTGAATTGAATCTTTGACAAATAATGCCCATGTGTGCAATATCACTATAGCAGTAAAATTTTGAGGTTATGCAACTTGATACATTCAAAACCTGTGAGGCTGTGAATAACATTAAACATGGATTTTTTTATTTTAGATAGTAAGTGAATACAGGTAGATGCTACAAAAAATATAAAAGAGACTTACCTCAATTCCACCAAAACAAAAACACGAGCACAAACAAACTGATCGGGTCCAAAGTTGAACTTTGTTAGGTAAGAACTAGAAGCACAGATTACTATAAACTAGGTAATTAGGTATAATAAGAAGCTTCACCAGAAGAAGAAAATTATTTTAACAACGTCACATATATACTAAAATTGTATCACCGCAAAAATCACTCTGAGTAGTCTGATTGCTTAGGTACCAAAACAAACTTTACCGAACGGATCAACCATAAATTAGTGGCGCGAGTGTCGCGCGCGCCAGAGTGTGGCGGTGGGTGAGGTTGCAGCAATGTTGCCACAAACATGAAACATCATATTTGTTATAACAATCTTCTAGCAGTGTTGTCGCAAACTTGAAACTTCATATTCAGCTTAACAATATTGCAGCTATATTGTCACAAACTTGCCTCGTCATATTTGACGCAGCAATTTAGAATCAAAGAAAAATCAAATTTGCCACAAGTTTGCATGCTATCTGGGCGGCCACTTTAAAATGTCGATATAGCTGCAAGTCGTCTGCATAGAGATGATATTTAGAAGTTAGGACCTTAGTGATAGCATTTATAAACACTGAGAAGAGAAGAGGAGAGAGGACGCCAAGACGACACCTTGAGGAACACCCGCAGCCAAATCACACCATTCAGAGGAATCCTCGTCAGATCGAACAGACTGCGAGCGGCCCCGAAGATAGGATTTAATCCACTCAATTACTGGTGCGGAGACATAAAGGGAGGAAAGGATTCCCAGGAGAATATCAAAGTCAACCGAGTTAAAAGCACTGCTGAAGTCCAGTAGAATCAATACTGTAAGACATTTGTTCTCCATAGCCAGCCTAATGTCATCAGTGTCATCAGTAATTTTGACTAAAGTTGTTACGGTGCTATGGTTTGGTCTGAAACCAGATTGGTATGGACTCAGCAATGTATTAGAGGACAAAAACTTAGATAGTTGCTTTTGAATAATACTCTCGAGGACTTTGGAAAGGACTGGGAGAATGAATATTGGACGAAACTGGGATGGTGATGTGGGATTAGCCACCTTAGGAAGCGGAAGGACATGAGCTCTTTTCCAGGCTGAAGGAAAAGAATTAGTGAAGAGAGAAAAAATTACTATATGAGTTATGACAGGAAGTATTTCAATCACAATAGGTAGGAACATTTGCAGTTGAAGACCATCGTCACCTACCGCCTTAGTGGAGATGGATTGGAAACATTTCTTAATGTCTACCTCAGTAACTGGGTGGAAAGAAAACGAAGTATTTGCAGGCAAAGGAAGAATAGTCAAACATTTATTTCAATTAAACCATTTACAGGCACTTTTGAATTGTCAAACATTTATTTCAATTAAACCATTTACAGGCACTTTTGAATTGTCAAGGTCGGTCGGTCCAAAAAAGATGAAGCTATTTGCACGTTCCAAAGCGTAGATCTCTATGGAGAAGAACGTGCAAGAAACTCCACGGACACTCTTTTAAAAATAATAAATTGTTACAAAGTTTTGTTGACATCGTGTTGAAATTATACAAACATGTGAGAACGATGTGACGAGCATGATAAAGACGTCCGGAATAAGAAAGGAACAATTCAAAGAAATAATTAAAATAAATGAAAATAAACCATGGCAACTGAGAAATGACCAGTCCCAACCGACGGCGCCATGACATGCGCCACGCCCATTCGACTCAACCATTTTGAATGGAGCCAAATAATTAAACGCATAGGCCACTATCAGCTAGGTTTTTGAGTGAGCATGACACTCCCAACCGCCAGGGTACTTGAGTCTATACAATGCAAACACACACATATTTATAAATGTTGGTACTATTGATTTATCCAATTATCGACAATGGATCAGTGTGTGAGTTAAATTAAATATAAAAGTCATTAAAGACATCTATAGATATACTATTTACAAACATTATCAACAAGTTTGACTTTGTTTACTTACACCCTAGATTGTCCAATGGAGCAGGACCAGCATGTTTCCAAGCATTTTTATCTTGAATATAATCATCTAATTTGTAATATGCTTGTTTACATAGTGTGCTTTTAATATAATTTTTAAATTTTCTTTCATTTAATTCTAATATGTCACAAGGTATTTTGTTGTAACATTTAATACAGTACCCCATGAAAGATGTTCGTACTTTGGCTAATCTATAAAATGGCTGATCTAATTTATTTCTATTTCTAGTATTAAAATTATGTCTATCACTAATTTTGCTAAAGAGATGTCGATTTTTCCTTACATACATAATATTTTCATAAATGAATTGACAAGGGACTGTCATAATATTAATCTTTTTAAAGACTTCCCTAAGAGAATCGCGTCGACGTAGATTATAAATGGCTCTGACAGCACTCTTTTGTAAAATAAATATGGATTCAATGTCAGCAGCTCGACCCCACAGCAAAATACCATACGACATAATGCTGTGAAAGTAACTAAAATAGACCATACGCGCAGTTTCTACATCCGTCAACTGTCTTATCTTTCTAACAGCATAAGCGGCTGAGCTTAGCCGCGCCGCAAGAGATATTATGTGAGGTCCCCATTGCAATATCTCGTCTAAAGTGATTCCCAGGAAAACCGTCTGATCAATAAATTCCAGTTTTTTTCCATTCAATACGATGTCACATTCACTACTTTTAACATTTGGTAAAGTAAATTTAATGCATTTAGTTTTTTTTTCCTTTAATACTAAGTTGTTTGCCGTAAACCAATCTTGAACTTGATGAATAGAGTTATTGACGTCATCAAGATTTTGTGACCGTCGTTCTATCTTAAATATCAATGATGTGTCATCAGCAAATAACACCATCTTTGGGTCATTTTGAAGCAATTGGGGCAAATCATTTATGTAGACCAAAAAGAGGAATGGACCCAATATTGAACCTTGCGGAACGCCCATTGTCATTTCAGACCCTTGTGAGTTCACGCCGTTTACCTGTACTTTAACCTGCCTGTCTTTCAAGTACGATCTAATCAGATCAAGAGATGTATTCCTAATCCCATAATGCTCCAGTTTCAACAAAAGTGTTTCATGGTTAACGCAATCGAACGCCTTCGAGAGATCGCAAAAAATTCCAATGGCGTCTTGCGAATCTTCCCAGGCATTGAAGATGTTCTTTATTAGAGTGACACCGGCGTCAGTTGTACAACGCCCTTTGGTGAAACCGTACTGATGTTCATGAAAGATGGAATTTTCATTAAAATGTAGTAACATCTGGTTAAGCATTAACTTTTCAAACACCTTACTGAGAACACTTTGAATTTTTTAGAATATTTCGCGACATACTTATGAAAGCTTATATTATTCACATGTTGCTTAAGGCCATATAGTTCGTATAGCTTTTCCTTACTTATTCGAATGCCCGTAGTTGCCCAATCACTGAATATAAACTTAGTGTAAATACTTTTAGACTTTATTGGAAAACTATCATTATATTGAGCGTTTAGTATTGAAAAAAACTCACCGTAAAACTCATTCGGGTCTTCTATGTTATTAAAACTTTGACCACATAAAATACTGGCTAAAGTATTATTAAATTTTTCTAAATTTTTATCTGTTATTGGTCTAAATCGAATTTGAATTTTTTGTAAAGGTATGTAGGTACAAAACGTTATAGCTTGTCCACTGTGATCAGAGGGCAACTTATTAACAATCTCTTTATGTAAGTAATCACAATTACAGAATATGTTGTCTATGCAAGTTGCAGAAGAAGCTGTTACTCGGGTAGGTTCAATAAAAACATTCGATAAATTATATGATTAAATAGACTCAATAATCTAATGCTATTTGAGTTAGTTTCTAATAAGTTAATATTGAAGTGGCCACATATTATTATAGTTTTATTGCTGGTACAAACTTTTTTTAACACATCTTCCATTACAGAATCAAACACAGATAGATTCTGGTAACTTGGAGGTCTGTAGACACATACAACAACATGCTTATCCAACTCAACACAGGACAATTCAATGGTGTGTTCAACTGACAGTTTAACAATGTCTTTTCTTTCTTTAGATTTTGTCACTTTTAATTAAAATTAGTGATCCTCCATGTATCAAACATTGTCGGCTGAAATGGCTAGCTACATAATAATTTTCGAAGTTAATGGATTCTACTTGGTGATCTTTTAACCAATGTTCAGTTAAGCAAACTACATCAAACTTGGTTTTTTCTAAAAACATTTCTATTTCAAGTAATTTGGAAGAGCAACCTTGAATATTCTGATTAAACAATTTTAAAGTGTGTTGCCCTCCCTTAGGTTGTTTACCTGGAACTATATTACTGCCAGAAGATACCTTGTTACTATTTACTAATAATAATTGTTTATTAGAAGAGGTAGCTTCTGTTGTCTTGCAGTTCAGTTTAAAGACATTTCCGGAGCAATCTCTACTGCTACAGTTGAGGAGTTTAAAATGTCTGTGTGGGTTTCATCAGAAAGAGAATACTCGATCTGATTGGTAGAGGCATCCAAGACTGTTGATATTATAAGTGGGTCGGTTCGTACAACACAAAGAATCATAAAAATAAGTCCCTACGCTGTGAGAGCAACTAGACAACATAGGCTCGTCACTTAACCTAACATTCGTTATACTACCTATAACCTCGTTAATATTATATGTTATCAACATAGCAATGTTATGTCTACATTTACCGGACCGAGATAAAGCTCCCTGAGTTAATTTAAAACCACTAACAAACTTATTAGTGTCAAAAAACAATAATTTGTCACTATGACAACATGTCAGTAAGTGTATAATAATAGTAAGCTTAAAAATTTCATTGTTTTGATCAGCTGATAAACTATCTGAGTAAGGAAAAGCACATAGCATCAGCTTTCCTATATTTAACTTTAATAAAGAGTCAACACCATCCACTATGTCCTTTCTTGTAATACCAGTACTATTCCCTAATAGAAGAATCATTTGTGAATAATCAGTAAGATTTGAATTTAAGATTCTTTTAACCATTTGTTTAAAACTTATATTATGATAACTATGGTTGGTAAAACTATGGCTTAAGTAGTTATGTAGTATTTTTCCAAAGCCAGACCCTAATTCATCACAAAAAAAGATAGATTTATTTTCTGGTGTCTTGACACAAGCTTCTAATGGAAGAGCCAACACCGGTGGAGATATGTCAAGTTAGGGTTGGGGAGGTGATGAACGGTTGACACAGCTGCATTAGAGATTATTAGTCAAAGACTCATACCTCTCCGCATTGCACTTCGCCAAATCCAGTAGCTCCCCGGCCTCCAACAAGCGTTCACTGAGTTGCTGTTGTGAAGTCTCATATTTTTCATAAATGTTTCTCAGTAAATACTCCTTATATAATAAATCATTTTGGAGACACTGAGTTTCTTTGTTATAATTTTCCCTACATCTATTTTACTCTTCAGTACAACTTTTTAATCTATTAGAAAGGCTGACTCGGTCTTTTCTCAGTGAAATATTTAATTTTAGGAGATTTTGTTTTTTTATCGCTCTCCTAGACCGTTTGATTATTCTCTTAATTTTAATATATTTTTTTAATTTATTATGACTCATAACTATGGGACATAGTGGTATGGTATCGTCACCCGTCAAATCTATGGTTATGGCTGGCTCACACACTGATTTTGAATGAAAACCTACCAACTCATCATATAATATATTGGTGTTAATACACTCCCCACTGACCTTATTGGCTTCTGCCTTCGATAGCGCCTTATGGGCATTACACAGTTCTTGTTCCAGTTCAGAAACACGGTTCAAAGTGACTTCAAACGTATCACTGCACTTTTGAAATCTTGACACTTGATGTTGGAGTTCAGTATGTTGGTCAGCCAAGTCCATGTGCTGAATGTGTAGCTCAGCCAGCTCGTTCTTGAGGCAGGTGTTTTTTCGAACCACATTTTGACTCTCCACCACGCCTTCCGCAATTTCTTGAAGCAGCTTTTGGTTTAGCGCTTTAGCCTCTTTTAGTTCCTTCAAAGATGCTCTAAGTTTCGCTTTCAGCTCCTTGATTGTGCTGCTGCGGGTCATCATTTTGCTGGAATATGTACAGTTTCACAGTTAAATAGCAGTTGAAGAAAAATTTTTGCAATAATAATAAGTAGAAGGTAGTAGGGGAAACATTTAAGTAAGTAATTAAATTTAAGGGATAGCTTTGAAGTTAGGTGAAGTTATTAGAATTACATGGAAATAATTAAATGGGAAAGTTAAATGAGAAAAATTACATAAATCACTGAGAATAAGCACTGCTTTCTTTGTTTTTACTAAAGTTTTAAGCTAGCTTTTACATTGAAACTTGAGTATCAAGGATATATCACATAATAATATATTACAGGTTAAATTAACAGTTCCTAATGTAAATCTCGTTTGATAGTGTATTTGTGCAGTATATTATGCAGTGTTAGATTGTCTGGGCGAATGTTTTTGTCGTCGATTTTGCTTCCACCAGTTGTCAAGCAAAAGGAGACACAAACCGTGCCAGTGTGTGATGGACGTTGCTCAGAGGCCTGAGCAGTATTTCGTGACGTTCTGTAGGTCTGTGAATATTCCTTACATTAACATAATTAAAACAAAATACTCCCCGGGTTCGTCGATCTTTTTAAATCCATCACCGTCGTTGCGTCGGTTTGACAGCTGATTTTACTTTGTTGTTTCTAGATGTTATCGGTACAAAAACACTGTACAATTTCTTGCAAATGATATTAATACGTTGTCTTAACTATTATACACAAATTTAACTTAATTTAAACACTTTTACGAATTTAATAAATTAATATTACAAGAGACCGTTTTTTTGACGACCGGCTACCTACTAATAGACAGATCATGTAGAGTGGAAGATTTAACATGGGAATCAAGTGTAATAGGTGCCTTAGAAAAGTGCGCATTAAGTGCATTGAGGTCCATTTTATCTGGAGAACTCTTGCTAGACGATTTACCAATGCCTAGAGACCTTAAAAATTGCCATACTTGTGTTGGATTAAAGTTTGCAATTGAGTTGTGAATGTGGCGTCTTTTTGCATTCCTACACAGACGACTGCAGCGATTACGCAACCTCTTATAATGATCCCAATTTTCCTCAGTGGGTCGCTTCCTGTACAACCGCTTAGCCTTGTCACGCTTAGCCATCTGAGTTTTTATTACTGGGGATAGCCATGGAGCAGGAAGGTGCTTCACTCTCACCTTTTTAAGGGGAGCATGAGTCTCGTACAAGTCAAACATAGTTCTGCTGAAGACTGATACCATAGTATCTATATCCTCGCAGCTGAATACAGAAGACCAGTCAATGTCACCTGCGTCGACTCTTAAACGCTTCAAATCAATGTTTTTAAAACTACGAAAATAGAGAAATTTGGCCTTGCGTTTTGGAGGTCGAATCTTATAAGAGAGATAGATGAGGTCATGGTAGGAAAAGGGTGCAGGAAGCTGTCCATGTACGGCTACTTTGTTAGGGTCAGAGACTAGAATGAGATCTAAGAGAGAAGGAGTAGAGTGAGGAGCCCTGTGAATAGCATTGAGTGAAAGAGCGTGCATATTGACAGAAGAGACAAGTGTATGAAGTTTACGGCTGCGCGAGTCTCCCTTCAGCAGACAAGTATTGAATTCTCCGAAAATAAGTGTGTGATCATACAGTGGGGAAAGATTTTCTAATTTGGTTTCAAATGAGGAAAATAGTCGATTTGACAGGAGGGACTGTAATAGACGCCCAAAAATAACTTTGAATGCTGAAAGTCTATTTCAGAGAAAAAAGTCCTATGTAAAGCAGAGGTCGTGGGGTTAAACAATAAAATATGGAAAATACGTGCGCACTCAGAACGAAAGAAAACGAACGAGTGACATCTGTCAGTCGGTGATTGACTGATGTCAGGCAGAAGTGTTGCCGGAAGAAAAATTAAAAGAATTCGATTCGCTATGAATCGATTCCATGAAAAAACACTTCGTCGTCGTCGTCGACTCAAACGTCACTCGACTTTCATACATATTCTGAGATTTTACCGATTTATTCATAATCGATTACTCGCAATTCAAGCGTAATTGAATCGATTAGTTATAGAGTTTCAGAAGTTAATTTAAGTTTTCTCGCTTCCTAGATAGAAACATGGTACCATATTTTGTGATTTCCTTTAGAAAAATATAACGGTTTTTTTTAATATACATTTCAACTAGTTAACTGCTGGGCCCAGAAGTCCCCTTCTCCTTTGATGAGTATGATGATATTACATTTAGTGGAACACGAAGAAAAAAGGATGAATTTTTCTTTTCTTGATATTATTATTATAATGAGTTACCAACGTTGAACATGATTCTGGTAGCTGAATGGCGATGAGTCTCTACCCGATTTTCAAAGAAGCACTTTATACAAATTAACCTCTTGAGTCCGGGCGCGTCAAACGTCAACGTCAGCAATTTGACACGCTACGACTGCTAACACAAAAAATGGTGTGCTTACGTTTCTAGTGGCTCTTATCTTAAACTGTAAACTGTTTTTGGTTCTTGAATAAACTGACCATGCTATAAAATGAATACAATACTTGTAATATGAGAGTGGTATTTATAAACAAATGTTGATAACGGAGAACTGGCTGAAATCTTGTTTGTTCCCTTGTTCTATCGATTTCTTATAAAACTACTGTATCAATCCATGCGAAATTTTGAAAATTACATTATGAATAAACAAATAATCGAATAACAGCGTTTTTTTGACAGTCCTATGTAAAATTTTCATAATATTCATAATCAAACTTCATCGGCCGTCGAGCCGTTTTTATGAAATTGCGTAATAAAACGCTTGACTTTGTAAACGCTCATCCTAGTTATATTGAGTAGTTTCTAATAAAAAAATGTTACTAGGATATTACATAATCCTTTATTGATTGAAAACAAGCTATATGTCGTAAGAATATGCCACTATAATTGTACAATGATTAGATTTCCTTGAAAAGGGAACTAATCGGCGATGTGTTTTGTATAAGCTAATTTCACATAGTATATTAGGTTTCAGAATTGTAATATTTATCAAACCTACACAACATTGAGCTATAATTTCATATAACTATAAATACTTACTCACTTTGATGAAAAAAACAAAGATACAAACCTCTGAATTCACCTAAAAAAAAATAACGGTTTTTCACGGTACATTCTTTGGCAAAACAAGTCAAATTATGAAGTAAAATGGTAAATACATTGTGCAAAACTATGTAATAACTACTTGTACGACTATTTATTCACATAAACGTTGTAGCATGCGCACCAAAGCCGAAATAGCCGGGGTGGCCTTATGCTACTAGGGCACAACGATGACGGTTAAAGCACGATGTTCAATAACTCCACAGAATAACGGGCCATCCACTAACGTTCATTTCTTCCGACTTGTCCCGTTGTGCAAACTGTACAGAAAAGCGACGGGATAAAATAAAACCGTTGAAGCCACTAATTAAACCACAATCCTACGTTCTTTCCCCTGACTTTATCACAACATGCCAGTTCGACAGGAAAAACAATCCTTCAGTGACCATACACACGTTTTGGTACATTCCTGTCAGTTTGCATCTTGTCAGTCATACCGAGGGATTGCGTGTCTGTGGATGGTTATAATCCTATCATTTTAAGAAGATTGTTGTCATTTAAAAGGAATGATCGTCATTTTGAAATATCTTTATGGATTTATTTGGATTATTTTCATTTTGCAACAACATTTGGGGGCCGAGTCACCCGCGTCCGTAGGAGAATACCCTGCAGCGAATCCCTACACGTGGTCCCCGGGTGGTGTTAAACAGGTGATACTAACCGCCTCCGTGGTCTAGTTGTTAAACCACCTGATTCAGACCCAGAGGTCCCGGGTTCGATTCCCAGCGGGGGCAAAATTTTTGCTCGGTTTGGTTGGTGGTAGGACTTGTTCTAAGTCCGCCTGGCAAAGCTACCACCATCATGTCTAAGTCTGTCGCCATAACAACAATGTTAACAGCATTGTTGTGTTCCGGCAGTTAGAGGTATGATAGCCAGTTCCTCTGTGTAAGAGGATTCCGGGTGAAACTCGCTTCCATCTTTGGCTTAATCATCACTTTCCATCAGGTGAGATTTGGGCCAAGAGTTTCCCCGTTTTGCATAAAAAAAAAAAAAAAAAATTGTACCCGTACCTACGGGACGAAGACGAACACAAAATGATTACAAACGGGCGCTCAATCACGCCGGACAAATAAACAGGCACTAACTTGATCACAGAGCGCGTCGCGTCCTTCGCGACGGGAGGGGTCGCGGGGTTTTAATACCGTCATTCTTTCTCGCTCTTGCAAATCCACTGGCGTTCATTCCGTGAGGATTGTACATTCCGGTAGGAATGAACGTTAGTGGATGGGCCGCTAATTGTCAATAGCAAATACAGTGCATACACGTACCTTGGACTGCTACGACACGCGCTGAGCCTTCCTCCTTCGATGGTTCCAAGGGCAGGAACACAGGAATCCCGGGATACGAGTTTTGAGATTAATGCGCGAAGAAAAACACGATGGTTGGTTTGTCCAGCACTGGGACAAGAGAACGTTAGGCGCGGAAAGATGTTCTCACACACACGGGCTCTTCGAACGTACTGTTTTCGCTCCAACTTTTTAACGAGTCACGGTATGCACCACAGATTATAGTGGATCTGCGTTTTGCTGTCGCAAGCCGATGGAGCGTTGAACATCGACGTTAAGTTGAATTACGTTTAGTTTGCACGATGACGGAACAAACGTTGATTATACAACAAAAGAAACCAGTTTCATCATTTTAATGGCAAGAATGGCGACTGACATTCACACGTAATTTTTTATTGGACGAAAAAGTATTATTTTGATCTAGTAGTTCGTGCAAACATTTATGTAAAACGATGTAATAACTATTCATAAATAAATATTCGTACACTTAGCATAAAATAGTTTTACATGCAAAAAAAGTATAAACAACAAGTCGCCCGTCATCGACGTTCCAGAGACAAAGTAAGCGTTCGTTTTTTAAAAAAATATTTCAATGATACCATCATATGTTTTTAAAATTGGAATAGTTTAGTTGAACGAGAATATCATCCCGCGAGTGTGTAAACCTTGCCACATGAAAATTTATTATTTTTAAATAAACCGCGTTTTTCGCCATGGCACGCCGGCGTGCCATCGGGTTTTAACGGTTGTAACAGTTTATGGCACGCGGGCGTGCCACCGGGTGTTGAGCGAAAAAAAAATTAAAATTTACTTACATTAAAAGAAGTAGAAAAAGTGCCCTAATTGATAAACAAGAGATTGTATTATGGAGGGTGAAATATCTCCATGAAATTAAGAGATTAAGGAACGAAGGAAAAAAATATATTATTAAGATGAGACTTGGCTAAATGAAGGTACAGTTCTGCTAATATTTTTAAGACATTTTGCACGAAGCCAGTCGACACGGTTGGCGCAGTGGTTGAGCGATCGGTTGCTGCGCTGGGTGTCGTGGGTTCGATTCCCGCACGGAACAAATATTTTTATGGCCTACAAATAGTTGTTCCGGATATGGCTGTTTGTGTGTGTGTATGGCATTAAGTCCTTAAAGCATTTGTGCTTAAAGTGTTAAATAAATAAATAAATAATGTGTGTTTTTAAAACGATCCCACAATACAAGACAAATCTTAGTGTGGGGGCATGCTTGCCTTTAAATAACTTTGTAAACCTCCTTTATGCAAAAGAATACAGTGAATTAGTATTTTTAGTTGAACATAAGTCGATGTAATATTGTATTTACATCTAATATAACTTTTTTTATACGTACAGGACACACCAAAAGCAAGGTATGGAAAGATAGTACTATAAAGTCTTCAAAGGAAGCACACCGGGCAGGGTTATCTACTGGTTTAAAGAACCCGACTAGAAAAGGAAAACGGCTTATCATTGGCCATATTGGTAAGACATGATTTAAATGTATTTCTATGAAAATGCTTTACAATTGTCACTTTACCAATTCAAACATGAAATTATCTCCGTTAACACTGAAAATTGGTTTAGTCTTAATGCCACCCCTTGGAGAATGCTATTTATGGGTAGATTAGGGGTTTATGGTTGTAGATGATTAACAGAATAGATTAATCTGTTCAATGACAGTAATGATGCAGTTAATTTCCGTTGCTACTTAAAGGTTATGATCTATTTCCAGCGGTCAAGTAATCTCTTTCACCAGTACACCAGTACGCAATTATTCATTTGCTTTTATTTTATTTCACAGGATCAACAGACGGGTTTTAAATGGATGGCGAATTAATATTTGAAGCCAAAAAGGGTGATGGAGACTACCATTCTGAAATGGATGCACACAATTTTGAAAAGTGGTTCAAATTAATACTAACAAAAATTGAAAGTGATGCTGTTATTGTTATGGATAATGCACCATATCATTCGAGGAAAGTTGGGAAGCTGCCAACTACAGCCACACGAAAGGCACATATATTCAGGAGTGGCTTAAAACCAAAAATATTCATTTTGATGAAAAAGACTTAAGGGCCACTTTATTAGAAAGAGTTAGGGCCAGTTTCACCGGTTACGGATAAAGTGTCGGTTAGCCTATAAGGAACTTATCTGGCAGATGAACTAAAACTTTTGGTTTCACAGGTGTCGGATAGCGATATCTGGCAGATTTATTAAGTACTAGCTTCTGCCAGCGGCTTCGCCCGCGTGATCCCTAGGGAACATGTTCCCGGGATTAAAAGTAGCTTATGTGCTATTCCAGACTATAATCTATCTTTGTTCTAAATTTCATCAAAATCCGTTAAGCCGTTCTGGCGTGATTGAGTAACAAACAACCAAACTTTCACATTTTCATATATTTTTTTTCATTTTTTCTATTGATTGTAGCGTGATGAAAAGTATACTATAACCAGCTCAGGAGTAGGAAGAATAATTGTACCAAGTTTCGTTAAAATCCGTCGAGTAGTTTTTGTTTCTATAACGGTTATACAGACAGACAGACAGACAGACGGACAAAAATTTTTGATTGATTGCATTTTTGGCATCAGTATCGATCCCTTATCAACCCCTGATAGTTATTTTGGAAATATATTTCATGTACAGAATTGACCTCTCTACAGATTTATTATAAGTATAGATATAGATAGATTTGAGTATTATAAAGTATTATAGTATTATAAGTGTCGGTTAGTTATCCATCACATAACTAACCGACACTTTATCCGTAACTGGTGAAACTGGCCCTTAAACTAGTACGACATTTGTACCAAAAGTTTGCTGTAGATGAGATGGCTAAAGAAAAAGATATATTAGTATTGCGCCTCCCACCTTACCACTGTGAGCTCAACCCAATAGAATTAGTTTGGGCTCAATTGAAGGGGTATGTAGCCCAAAACAACAAAACCTTTAAATTAGAGGAAGTGAAGCGGTTGCTCCCTCAAGCACTAATAAATATTACTGCAGAGAAATGGCAATCTTGCATTGCTCATACAATTAAAGAAGAGGAAAGGTTTTGTCAACTTGATGGTATAATGGATAATGTTGTAGAAAGGTTCATTATTAACGTTGGTGAAACTTCATCATCATCATCATCAGAGGATGATGAATAACAGAATAATAGGATTAATAAACTGATTGTTACTAAAAATTGTTTCATGTACCTATCCAAGCCTTGTGACGAGTAGATCGATAGTAAATGCTTTATTATACAGTATGTCTACGACATATATGCAATAATTGAAACCACAAGTAACACTTGTCCACAGAAGTATAAATAAATTGTTATAAATTTAAAAAAAACGTAAATGAAAAAATTTAAGTTTTCAAACAAAATAAATATGAAAATAAATTTAGTAAAAGTAAATCACCCTATTTAGAAAACGTACCTTGACCTCGACTGACCTCGAGAAGTGCGGCAACAATGCTCGCGCGGCGGCGTTTTGATTTATCTTTGCCAATTGCGATGAAATTCACTATGGTTATTTTTCACCCGTTCTTTTTTACTTCGTGATAAGTTGATTACTGAACTAATCTAAATAAATTCTGTCATAGCACAAGATGGATTAAAACTTAAATTTTCTCATGTTCAAAATGTCCACCACGTTTTTGAATGCACTAGTGACATCGCCGAACAATGTTGTCCCGAACCTTGCCCAACAAATTTCGACCAGGATCCGAGTGTTTATTCCACCGTAAAAAACAAGTACGTAGGTATGTACAAATAAAATTAAAAACACAATTTACACACACTAAAGTCAAGTACCTACTCAGTGTCTATTTCACTGTAAGAAAATAATTAAACTAATACATACAAGTAAATAACAAAAATCACGTAAAACAATGCGTGTACTTAAGTACCTATCAAATCTTTGCGAAATGCACACACGCTATCCCGGAAGACTCGCGGTGAACTGACAAAGCACCACTTACATCCGTACCTACTGGCAAAAAATAAAAGTCATAGGTAAATAGGGTAAACAATGTAATAATTATCTTTTATCGATACTTTTCTACAATTAATTATCTAATAAAGACTTAATACGCAATCAAGGCATTACAATACTAGTACTTTGTGTAATAACAGTATTTAACAGTGAAGCGATAATTAAATTTATTGGACTTTTAAAATAAATGTTAATTTTTGTACGTTTCGACTTACGAAACTACCGTAGGAACTACCTAGATAGTGAGTAATTTCCTGGGTAGAAAACGGGTGAGTACGTTTTTTTAATAGGATGTTTCTTCCTAAAATGTAAACATTAATACATTATTTTGTATCTCTAAATCCTCTCAATTATAATTTTTAATCAGAATAGGTAGGTAGGTACATAGTGGTGCTATAATAATTCTAAACTAACCGTGTCCTTTAAAATTAGAACATCTTTTTTGCTAACCGATCATTATTCTCTTCAAAAGACAATGAGAGAAAGCTGATAATATTGTCGATAACTGTGTCCAACCCTACGCGTCGAGCGCGCGCGCAACCCGCTCCCCGCGCCCCTCCTCGCCAAAAGCCGAAGGCCTTTGAAAAAGCCGACACACGCGTGCCGCGTCCTTCTGTACTAAGCCGACAAACGAACCGCACCGCGCCAGCGTGGCAACGTTGCTTTTCAATGTTCAAGGATTCAAGTTCATTGTACTATTAACCTACTGTTTCAATTCTACAGAGTGTTCAAATTTGCTTTAAATTAAAACTCGACTTTTTGACAAAACTACTGGACCGATTTCGTTACTTTTTTGTATAGCGTTATCAAATACCATAACTAGTATGTGGTTTCAAGGATTGCATATATGTCGTAGACATACGGTATGTATGCCACACATTGTTTCAAAAAAGCTCACATTATTTATTAAAATTGTTTGAACTTAACTTGAAATAAAAGGTTTCGTACTCCTGCTTCTGTGAGCCTCTTTTTTCTAATGTTATAATAAACAGAGTATAGGTACAAAGTAAAAAATAACTTTAATTTCGCAAGTCGGTGTCAAAATACGAAGAAACTAACAAAACACCGACTAAGTTATTTTTTACTTTGCAGTGTTTTTTTTAAGGCGTTTGCATTTTTTTGTAACAAGTTTTTCTTATCATCACTCCAAGATTTCCCCTTAGTGTGGAATGTGTGTATGTAAGACTCACCCATGTAGACGATAATTTTTCCTGATTCGCGTGTTTTATCGAGGTATTCCATTCGTTTGAGACTTACATCGTGCTTTTCCATTAGAACTTTTCATTATCTTCCATTTTAGTGAACCAAAATCCCATCTTGGAGGGACAGGCGTGTAAATAGCCGTGTATCTCTGCGGTTTGAGGACTTGTTACAATCTAACACCTGGATTGCGTGCTGATTCAAAATGCGTATATTTGTCTTTAATTTTTAAAGTTGGGAGTGGCGGCAGCAGACGGCGTATGGTAGGCTAACTTTAGCATGTATAGAAAGGCGATACCTGATTCTTAGGTTTAAAGAACTTTATTTCCCGTAAGAACAACATAGTTCACTTAAAATGAGATTTATAAATTAACTTATACTAAAATACACTTGTTTCTTGCTCTGGCTTAGTATAAAAAACAACATGTCCTGACAACATACTTCGTATATACAGGGTGTTAGGGAAACGCTTCCGAAAACGAAGACAGGTAATAGGGCTAGTGATTCTCGATACGATACCATAAAAAAATCGGAGTTTTGGATTTTTTTTTTGCAATTTTACCTCTTATTTTCGCATTTTTCGTACACTATGCTGTAAGAACAGTTACATGAAACCAGAATTGGTGATTAAACTCATCTTTTTTCATTACAACTCTAAAAAGCAATGTATTCGTAAATAAATATCAGCTGACGCGCTCCAGGTCAACGTACGCGCGCGCTCGCCTACGGCCGGGCGGCCGACGACCCCAACTCCACGCGATGACGTGAGTCACGACGCGACGGCCGGCTGAGTCGTACATAGCCGTACGACTTGTAATTCTATCCTCCTAAACTTTATTCGATCGTTTGCCACAAATGTTTTTTCAGTTCACTACTACCGTACCTACTAGTTCAGAGATAAGTACCTGCTTTCGGATTCCATTCATGCAAAGTTCATTGTGATTTCCCCTTAATCAGGGTTACAATTTTGATCCCAATGTTCGCCAATTATGCTCACAAATCAGAAAAATCCATTTTATTTGGCTTAACCTTGATAGCCATATCGAAGAGAGATACTTAGGATACCTACTATGATTAAGAAAGAAAGTACAATTTTGTTACTGTTCAAAGACTTGACTTAACAAGCAATCTTGTTAACTCGTTTATTACCTACATCACGGTCACATTATTCCAACAAAACAATAATAATACAAAAATTACCAAAATAACGAAACATACCTACGCGTTTCGTTATTTATCAACGAAGGAGCAACGAAGAGGCTCATCGTACTGCAGTGCGATTCTGTAAACATGTCGAAGTGAACACTTAGGCGAAGTGAACGACAAGTGAGCTGTCAAACCATACAAACATGATGGCATGACAGTTCACTTGTCGTTCACTCCACCTAAGTGATCACGGTGAGATGTCAAATGTCAACAGAATCGATCGGCTGTGGTAGGGTGGTACTGGTGGTAGGTACTCACGCGCGACGCGAGGCGCGCGGCGCGCGGCTAACGTAGGCAGGTGTAGGGGCAAGCGATATGGGCATCGCATTCCAGCGAGGTACAGAGATAACAGTCACAGTCTGCACTCTGCACGACGTGCTCTAAGAACTAATAACCTTCGGTCGAATTCTGATAATCAAGGTAATCACAAAACTCATTGGTATACCTAGGTCCAGTTTTGAACCCGGGTCACCTCACTTGAGAGAGAGAGAGAGAGAGAGAGATAGAAAGAGGCAGCCACGGCTATGCGCGGCGCGCGGCGGCGACCTTATTCATCCTTTTAAAAGTGCCGCCAAAATAAATACCTAAGTAGAAACATTACAGAAGCGTCAAAAGTCTTTTGTGTAGATACGTAGGAGATACTCCGGAAATTTAGGGGACGTGTCGTGCATAACAGTTTTGTATGTTAGTCGATAATCGAAAGTGAATGAAAATAAAGTAAAAGATTACCGACTTTAGCTGTGATTGACCAAAAGAATATCAACGCGTCGTGTACAGTTTAATTCAATTGAATTAGAATTTTATCGATGCACCTAATTAGAGTCACACGACCCGCATTTGTTTATTGCAATAGCTGTATCCTTCATTTACTAAGTAAACAAAACCAATTTAAAGTAGATAATTTAATAATTGAATCTAAGAAACCCGTTAAACCTTATTTAAAACTTAGAAAATGAAAAAACTGTTTCTAATAAAGCAGTACAATTTCCTAATACTTAATTAAAATTAATTCGTTTCTGATTTAATCTTCTAACGTTTTCTCCTCTGTAATTTGTTGATCTTTGAACATCAAAAAGACACCGCGCCGCCGGGTCGGCGGCGTACGCGCGGCGGTATCGTCGTTTGTCGGCATTCTCGCGACCGCGGCTTGTTTGATGTTCTTATAATCTAGTTAGTTCCTATCCGACTCTGTTCATGAGCGAACCTACGTTACGTGTAATCGATCGATAGGCCAATGCCTATCGATCGATTTATTAATCGATTTAATTATCGATTTATTAAATCGGCTCAATAGCCGATTTAATACTGTTTTGTTAGTTTTTAGTTGTTATTGTTACGTTTTTAGTGATAAACTGTTATTACTACGTTTTAGTGTTTAGTTGTTACGTTTATGTGCTGTTTTTAATTTTTGTTGTGTTTTGTTGTCTTGTGTGCGAACAATGCCCGAGGCATACGTGTACAGTGCTCGTGAATACGGCAACATGTTGATGTGTTTAGGAGAAGCCCGTGGCAATGCTTCTCTTGCGTTGAGAATTTATCGAGAAAGATTTCCGAACGTCGCATCCGTCTGATTCTCGCATGATAACAGCAGCCTTTCAGCGAGTCTTAGAAAATCGTCCGATTGTTCCGACGGCGGCAGGTGGTGGACAGCAACTGAATGTTCAGACAGAGGAGCGTATTTTAAGTGTGATTCGCCAAAACCCTCGCCTGGGCACACGAAATGCGGCGAAATTTTTGCGGCGCCGGGGCTTACTGACAGTTTCTCACTGGACAGTTCACAGAGTCTTGCGCCGGAACAGAATGCGGCCCTACAAAATACACAAAGTACATGCTTTGCTACCTAACGATCACGTTCGTCGTCGTGCGTACTGTAGTTGGCTGCTAGATCAACAACAAAGGTGCGCCTGGCTTCATTGAGCACATTATCTGGACGGACGAGTCTACATTCACGAGAAACGGGATGTGGAACAGGAGGAATGCTCATTTATGGTCAGACGTGAACCCGTCCGCCACTCAAGAAACCGGCCATCAGATCCGATGGTCCGTCAATGTATGGGCTGGTATTTTTAATGGACGAATTTTAGGACCAGTGTTTCTACCTCAGCGCCTCAATGGATCAGCATATCTTAATTTTATAAATCAAGAATTAGGCGACATTCTAGATAATGTATCGCTGGCTGAATTACGTCGAGCATGGTTCCAGCACGATGGCGCTCCACCGCATACTACGCGCTCCGTCCGCGAGCGTCTCACTGAGCTGTTTGATGACCGCTGGATCGGAAGGCTGGGGCCGCATGCCTGGTCGGCTCGTTCACCCGACTTAACTCCTTTGGACTTCTTTTTATGGGGGTATGTGAAAGAAAGAGTGTTTGATCGGGAATGTGATAGTGCTGATGAAATGCGGGACAGAATAGTGAGCGTTTTTGATAGGCTACGTGCAGAATGTGTTGAGGATCCTACACTAATGCCTCGTGTTCACGGGTCGACACAGCGACGGGCCAGGCTTTGTATTGAAATGGATGGAGCGCAGTTCGAGCCAAATCTCATAAGGTCGCAAAGGATTTAGACAGGTATGTAAAATGCCTCTGACAGCTTTAATGTTCAACAGTGGGCTACGAATGCGATTCAAATTAATAATTTTGTAAATGTTGTTATTAGGGGTATGTATTTTGAAACTGGTGTATGCGAATTCCGTATAATCCCGTGACTCGGCCGCGCCGTACGAAGCGCGCGGTGTCGCGCGCGTGTCAGTGACCTCACGTTTTGTACGGTTTCCATTGCGTGTTTACGAATTATGAAATTTTGAAAATAACCAATTTAAAGCGAAAGGTTGTGTTATTCGTTTGCATTTACGTTATATATAATCTACGTTCTGGCTTCGGAAGCGTTCCCCTAACACCCTGTATAGTTATAGTTACCTATCGAAGGTTCAGTAAGTACTGACATTATGCGATTTTAATTTGTTTTTATATATGCTTAATTTAGTACATTCCTTATGTTATTTGGTAGGTTGTTGTACAATTGTGCTCCCTCATACAGAATGCTTTTCTTGCCGTATGTGAGTGTGCGTGGCTGAGTCAGTTGTATTGTGTATTTGTTTCTTAGGTGATATTTGTGTGTCTTTTGGGTGAATATTATGTTTGAGTGGATATTGCCTGTAATATATTTTTTAACTAAGGTTCAAGTATTGAACACATATAATTGTGTAAGGTTAAATAGTTTAGTCTTTGAATATACTTCTTTTGTAGGTGAAACAAAATAATCAAAACACTTTTTCATTAAAATTACATAATTGTAATGAAAAAGTGTTTTGATTATTTTGTTTTGTGTAGTTTGTAGCTATCTCAAGTTAGTTTTGGAAGCTGAGCCCCATATTTCAATCAAGTATTCTAGGTGTGTTTTTACAAGTGAGTTGTATATCATAATGCGCATCTATATCGGTCTGGGCATCAGCTATAATATTTTGAATTGAATGACCAAAGTAGAACAAACAAGTATCATCTGCATAAACGGTCAAATGCCCAGTTAATGTTATATTTTTTATGTTATTTATAAATAAGGAATAACAACGTTCCCAAAACTGATCCTTGGGGAATTCCACAGCTAATTTTTTGTAGGTTGCTGTTAAAATTATTTCCAATTTTTACAGTTTGAAATCTGTTTTGGAGGTAGGAAGAGAATATATTCAGCGCTTGACCGGTTATTCCTGTTTTTTAATTTGTGCAGACATGACTAACGGTGTCGAAACCTTTTTTTATATCAATAAATATACCAAGTGCTATTTGTTTTTTATCAATATTTGTTTTTATTTTTGTTATTAAGTCCATAGTTGCCGATAGGGTGTTTGATTTCGACCGGAATCCATACTGCTGTTCAATAATAAAGTTTTTATCTGTTAGGTATTTGTCCAAACGGTTATATTAAACCTTTTGAAAAATTTTGGAAATAACCGGTGGTAGCACAGATACAGGCCTGTAGTTCCCCGGGTCAGTTTTTACTCCAGATTTGTAAATGGGGGTGACTTTGGCGATTTTGAGTGAATCGGGAAATATCGCCATCATTAATACATTTGTTGATGCAATCTGTTAGTCTTTGGGCGATTATATTTTTAATGCATTTTATTGATTTGGTCCTGATTGCGTCAACACCAGTACTACACTCGCGAGCAACCAAATCGACTCAAGCCTTGTCGGCGCACACATACATTGATACAACTAAAATTATGAATGGAAATTATAAAAATGATATGTTATTCGAAAGCTTAAGATGTCAGCTTTAATTTTTTCAATTATCTTTGAAATCCATCCATCATTTCTGAAATAAATGATGTCTGAACGCAAGAGTAGGAAAAACGGGAATTTAGGAAAAAGGGTATGGGTCTCGTATTTTACAAATTAAACAATTTTTTAAAAAAATAACATTAATTTATTTAAATCAATACTTCGTATTGCCCCCTCTAGCCCTAATTACAGCCTGCAGTCTGTTTTTCATTGACCTTATCAATTTTTTTACATTTTCTTGAGGAATGCCGTCCCACTCCTCTAATAATGCTGTCTTTAGCTCGTCTACGCTTGAAGGGACTGGATTCCTGGCCCGAACTCTTCTTTTAAGCTCGTCCCATAAGTGCTCGATGGGATTCATGTCAGGACTGAGCGCAGGCCAGTCCATCGTGCGTAATTCGACTTTTTCCAAAAACTATCGAGTGACTCGTGCCGTGTGGCAGCGGGCATTGTCGTGCATTAACACGAAGTCTTCACCGACAAACCCTGCGTAGGGCACAACATGATCGAGTAGAATGTCGGTGATCAGCTGTTAGCCCGCCTCCTCGGCCGCCCCCAGGCACGAAAACAAGTTCGGCTTTTCCCTCTAAAGAAATACCAGCCCACATCATGCAAGAACCGCCGCCATATGCCACTGTTTCAGCGAAACAACATTGGGTAAATCGTTCCCCCGGACGCCTGTAGACTCGGCCTCTCCTGTCACTGCCATGCAGACACATTCTGCACTCATCAGTAAACAGGACCGATCGCCATTGCGCAACGCTCCAATTGAGATGCTCTCGAGCAAATTGAAGGCGCGCTTGTCGGTGGCCTGCAGTCAATTTAGGGCCCGTCGCAGGTCTTTTTGGCGTCAAGCTGGCTTCTTTCAAGCGTCTTCTCACTGTCCACTCGCTGACAGCCACTTGTCGTACACGTCTCAGTTCTTGCTGCACATCAAGTAGTATGTAGTAGTATCCGTAAGGTGTCTCTCTCTGAAGTGCACCGGTGGCGGCTTGTTCTTGGTCTCTTGGAACCGTCTGTATACTCGGGATACAGTTATAGCGGGAGCAGGTAGCGCAAGTCGTGGATCCCCTAATGAGGTAATTTACGCTGACGGCCAATTAAAATGTGTCAATAAATCAGCGCTTAGTTTTTTTAAGGTATTGATGGTTATTGAAAGCATAATTCTTCAGCTTTCGAATGACATATCACTTTTATAATTACCATTTATCGTTTTAGGAAAATCAATGTATATGTGCGCCGTCAAGGCTTGAGTCGATTTGGTTGCTCGCGAGTGTAGTATTATTGTCTAGCGTGTCATTAATCGTTGTAACTTCCTGTAAGGTGCACGGCGTGATTTCGTCGAGTGTCTGTTCGTGTGAGTGATCGTCCTTGTACATTGTGGTATTTTGTGTCATTTTTTTTGTGCTAATTTGGTTCCTATAGAAGAAAAGGTTGAATGCATCACAAACAGCATTACCTTCTGTTAAAGTATTCGAGTCACTGATAAGTTTAGGGAGAGCACAGCTATTTCTTATTTTGTTCCTAGAAAGAGTATTTATTAAATCCCATGTTTTCTTGGATTTTTTAATATTTTCCTGAAACAATTTGTAATAATAGTTTTTTTTACTGTCTTGTACCTATAACTTTTTTTTTTAGGGATTGGAAATCATCCAATGACTCCTCCCACTCTGGGTGTAGCGGGAGGGAGTGTCAGACTTCTACTGACTAAAACCCATCCATGTTCCTTCATTGCCCTTTGTGTTCCGGAGCCACGGTGTCTCTTGCCAATAATCCCGCGACTCCGGCAGGCGTCGGCCCTTTCGGGCCCCTCTGTGTGCTGACTCTCTTTGAGGCGCGCGTGGAACACTAACGACGACACGGCCTGTCGTCACTAGATATAGCCTACGGTGGCCGGAGGTCACCAGATGGTGGCCCCCGACGCCCGCGGCGTCCACCACGGCGGCCGGGACTGTCTTGTATAACTGAATTTAGCTTTTATCGTTCTTCTTCAAATTGTTTCATAATATTTTTATTCTCAGGGTATTTCTTTGTTTGCTGACATAGGATATTTCTCTTGCTAATAGAATCAATTATGTTTTTATTAATCCAGTCTTTTTGAGGTAGGTTTAAATTTTTTGTTTTGGTAACTTTGTTCTTTAACACATGTTGTTTTACAAATTCTTCCAGGTAATCATAATTTTGGTCATCATTGTTAGCCGCTTGACCTCGGCGAGCATGAGTCACGTGATGACGTCAACCGCACACGGGTTCTAGAACAAAGCGCGGAAGCCGCGCGCCAGATGGCCGCGATAAGATAAACCTGTTTTGTCGACTCGTTAAGTTACCTAGAGCACTCAAGTTGTGTTTTTGTTAAAGCTTATGAATGCATCTTTCTAGTCGTAACAAGTATTTGGTAATATTTAGTTTATCTTTTTTTAAATTTAGCTGTAAACATTGACTATTGTTGAAAAAGACATTATGTGAACTTTAACCCTTAATTTGGCAATGTACTCCACTGATTACATTAACTTTAAAAAAATCTACTGTCCCAAAAATCCATAAAAAATACCATTTTTATTTTTAACGATTTGCAATAATTGTCAATTGTAGTAGAAGTTTATTTTATATTTTGGTAACATCAAAAATAGTTTGTCAAATTCAAAATGTCTTCGAAACGGTCTGGTGTCTCTACGACTCGTGTTAGTTTTTTTAATTTTTATTTTCTTTTTTGTTTGGGAGTTCTGGTTTTTTGGCTTTGAAGTGCATGGGGGCCTAACAAGTAATATAAATCATTCGCTATTTGCGGTGTAATTTACGTAATCACAATTTTATGACTTAGAAACTATGCATGTACTCCGTGAATACCGTTGCCAAGTCAGTAGTAAAAAACACATAGTAGACTTTGGTATACACAAAGTACATTGCCAAATGCATAGTATTATTCAATATGGATTTATTACTATGTTTTATAAATAATAACAAAGGTTGAGGTGTACAAAGTATGTTCTACAGCATGTCCTATTTTCTTTTTCTGCAGTGTTTGAACCTGACACGTTCGCATAAGATTTTAGCTTTGATACCCAAAGAAAATGCATGTCCCGATGAAAGTTCTAGTTCCGATGACGAATCACACTTCCTACCACCATCTTCAAACCAGCTCAGCTCCGACCCACCTTCACTAGATTCCTCATACGAAAGAATAAATATTCTGGATAATGAACATAATGATTCGGAAAACGACCATAACGATTCTCATAACGCTTGTCACTGTAGGTAATCTTGACGATGTACCACTAACACCAACGTTTCAAGAGGTTTTCCCATCCCCGACAACTAACAATTATGATGCAATACCCACATTGAATTCTATTCAGTCATTACCCACTCCATCTGTAGAGTATCTTCACTCACCAATTCCTAGTACATCAAGAGCTGCACCTGTGCTAACCAGAAGATCTAAACGTAGAAAGATTACTGCAGTTGCTAAAATAATAAAAAATACCAAATTTTCTCTAAATTATACATGGAAAAAGACTTATTTGCATCATAATGGGTAATGTGGATGAAGGAATTCACGTACTTGGTAGAACACCACATGAAACTGTTTTAGAATACTTCCAATATTACTTTTCACCTGACATCATTTCGGTACGACGCTTTCGGGCATTTTCCAGAATCGGCAAACAAACAATCCCGTTGCAGGTTTTGCAAAGAGGGAAGGACCAAAGGTCAATTTCACACTAAATATTTTTTTCTGTTTTTTTTTTCCAATAAACAAAGTAATAAATTAACAAAATGAGTATTATTGATATCTTGGCACTGTGCTACACGTAGTACAAACATACGAAGATATAGTTTACACTATAACTGGCAACGTACTCTCTGGAGTACACAGGTTTTCGCGAAAACTGTAATATGTAGTATTTTTTCACAATTTTTTTCACTCCTCTGGGATCATAATAAGTACGAAAATAGCAATATAATGTCAAATTTGAGAAACAATTTCCCTTGCCAATTTAAGGGTTAAACAGGATTATTTAAAAAAATAAATCGATGACATATATATATTTTGTGACTTTTATTTGTGGGGGGGTTATATCTACAAACGATAAAATAAAAAACAACATACCTCACAGTACTAAAATATTTATTTACAGGCGTACAACTACCTCGAAACATTTGCTGACGGTTAAAAAATTTTCACAGAAATTAAATAATTTAGTACAACTATACCTTTTCACGAAAATTCAAAATATTGTTATCATCTGAAAGCTAAGTTCATATTGTAACTACTGTGTAAAATTATGTTTATCCAGTACAGAAAAATATGACATTGATTGAAGTAATACCCACTTACGTAAAAACGCAGTATAAATTTCCTGTTTGTTTTTCGTCGCTTTGGTAGTGAAGAGAGTCTACCCACACATAACTAGTTACGAGATAATGATTAATTAAGCGGCGAGGTTAAACAAAAAATAATAATTAGCCTATAACTTCCAAACCGTAAGTTAGATTTTAAAAAGAATGGCATCGATTTAGCTAAACCTGTTTCTTGTATTTTCGGTATAGTAATAGTTTTTGTGATTTAACTAGTTTTTCTGTTAATCGCTATTTTGCACTTGGCTCTTTTCACCATTTAGATATTTTGAATATGATCTACTACAAAACAGGGAGGTGAAAAGATGTAAGTGTCATAAATCGATTTATATATTCAAATATATGTTGTGTTGGTTGATAGTTCGTAGACATTAAACAAGAATAAAATAGGCGTTTTTAAACATTTTTAAAGCAGAAATAAAAAATAATAAAAATTTGTTAAAAACACTTATTAAAAAAATCAATCATCTTCTTCTGAAACATCAACATCGTCACTTGAAGCAGTAAGATTCATGTAATATTCATGGTAAGAGGTAGGAATTGTCCCTTTTTTACAAAGATCTTTATAAGTCTTTTAAGTTTTTTGGTATCTATTTTTAAACTACAGGTAGGTATAGAGATTAGCTACTACAGTCGTAAGTATTTCTTCATTATTTCGTGTTGATCTGAGGCGAATACATAGTCGCTCAAATTCGATATGGCTTAACTGAGTTTTGTAATAAATATGCATGGGCTCCTCACGTCTATATTGCAGCCATTTAACAAGAAGCCATTTCATTATTCCATTCTCTCCTTTATTTTTATTTGTAATTAACTTTTGGCTGAATGATTTAAAATCAAGAAATTGGCTAAAATCCATCTCCTTTACGATGTATGCTGGTCGAGTGGTCTTCGCCGTTCTTGCTACAGTATACCATCCGTCTGGGACAAAAATGTTAATCTTTCTACCCCTTAATTCAATGGCAGAGTGAACACTGTCACATTCCATTTCAGAATGTCCAGACTCCATGTATTTTTGATCGATAATCTTCAAATTTGGAAATGAAGAGAGTGCTCTAATTAACATAGCAGAAATGATATGGTTTCTGTTTTGTCCTGAAGCAGTATCGGAGTAAAATGTTACCTCTGTCACCTCTGGTGGTAGTTCAGAAAGGAGTTTCCAAATACATGTGGATATTTCAGATGCTCCTTTTGTACCATTGGTTTCATGCCACATGTAGTTAATTGAAGTGCCTTTGGCAAGATCATAAATGGTAAAATTATAAGTTTTTAATTTTCTCTTATAATACAATTGACCAATCTCTAACCTGTGGGGTTAGTAAGATTTTTTCTAAATCCATAGTGTAAGCACAAAACGTTGGATCAATCTTAGCTCTTGCCTTGTCTTCCCTTTTCTGCTCTCTAGCTTCTGTTTTTCTGATTAAATGTAAGTCATAATTACTTTGTTCTTGGAGTTTCTCTTCTCGTGATTTGTTTTTAAATTGTGCGCAATAATCACTTTTTTTGGTCTATGAAAGCCATAATTCAACTCAGTAGTAAAAATATGTTTATAATAAGCAGATGATACAGGTAATGCTCCAGTCTCTTCAGTATACTTCATGTAGTCTTGATACAAGCGGTTTTCAGTCAGGCCAGATGGCAGATATTTTCGTTTAGTTGAACTTCGGCAGTAATGAGAGTCTACTACAGGTAAGGACTTGATATGATCACGAACAATATTCTTTTGATCTTCAGAAATTTTATTAGGTGCAGGGTTCAATCCACGTTTGTCATGCTCAGTAACACCACTGTCCATTTTCTTTTTAAGAGCAGTTTCAACTTTTTTAGCTGATATGTCTAAAGTACCAAGAAAGAATTTCTTGCATACTTGATGAATTTTGTTATTTAAAGTCAAAGAGTAAACATGAGTATAATTTCTCTTATCAGGAAAATCAACTGCCATTGAACTAGAGTGTGTTGATTTGTATCTTCTTTTTGGTAGCTCTTTACTAACAGAGCTGTTTATAAAAGCCCATTTGGCTCTATCTTCTTTTAAAGTCATAGGGCCAGGCCACAACAGTGCGTTGCGGCGTCGCATCGCAAAAACAACATTGCACAGCTATGCGATGCGATGTCGCAACGCAAAAATTTCATCGGATACGACATCGTACGACAAGACGCTAACCGTCAGTTCAGTTTCTAGTGAGACATGGACCGCACTGCGCGTGTTATACTTCTGCTTGCGTTAAGGCGTATTAAGAAAAAGAAACAGAAAAGAAAGTACTGGGTGCACCCATTACTGACAATTATGAATAAAGATGGAAACCACTTCAAAAGGAAATATGAGGCGCTAAAAGTGGACGAGGTTAAATTCGATTACTTTAGGATGACTGTAGTAAGTTTTGAAGAACTTCTTAGTTTGATAAAGCTTCATTTACAAAAGAAATACATATTTAGAAAACCCATCGAACCTCTGGAGATGCTGGGATTAACTTTAAGGTAAGAAAAAAATAAACTATTTTTACTATAATCATACTGTTTAATCATTTTCATAATTTAGTGTTATTCAAAACTCGTATTCCGATTGTGTGTCATTCGTCAAATTTGTTAGTTCCTCATCGAAATGAATTTGTTCTGGCTCATTTACATCATCATTCCTTGGCGTTTGTGGAGACGATTGCATAGGTGCCGGATGTTTCGCATCCGCTTTGGAAGGCACTGCGTTGAATGGATGTTTGATAGCCACTCTGCATAGGCATTTGAGCTGATTGGTAGCCACTCTGCATAGGCATTTGAGCTGATTGGTAGCCACTCTGCATAGACATTTGAGCTGTTTGATAGCCAGTCTGAACAGTTGTTTGAGATGTTTGATAGTTTGCTTGGACGGATGTTTGTGAAGTTTGATAGTGGCTGGGATAGTATGATGGTTGGTGTAAATCACTTAATATCTGTAGGACACGACTTTGGAAAATTATTGTTTGATTATCATTCAATTTTTCCAATGATGGCAAAATTCCTTTAAAAAAAGATAAATGTCTACTTTCAGGTGTTTTTAAAGCAGCTATAATATTCTTCTCAAATTCGTCTTCGTAAATTTTTCTTTTACGCGATGCAGGCTGGTAACGTGGCATGACAGGTTGCTGGCTTTGTTGGGTTGAGGTGCTTGGTCTTATTTCTTCATCGTCAAGACTTGATGTTGTTTTATTTTGAGAATTCTTTTTCAGAAATAGGAGCTGGTCGTATAGATGATATTGTTTAATTTTTTTGGCCCCAGCTCCGGATTTACATTGCTCGTTTAATTTTTTTTCGTATTTTGTAAAATTATCCTTGATTCCTCTCCATTTCTTTATGACATCGTTACCTAAAAAAATATGACGAATAATGATTTATTTTGTTTTCTTTCAGGTACCTGGCGACGGGAAATACTTTTAAAGATATGCATTTCACATATTATCGTGGAAAGTCTACAATAACAGGAATAATAAAATTTGTTTGTCGTATTTTATGGAACATTCTTAAAAGGTTGGAATTACCAAAAATTACAACAGAGCTGATGGAACAAATTGCTCAAGAGTATGAAAAAAAGACCAACTTTCCTAATTGTATAGGAGCGCTAGATGGAAAACACATTCGTATATTGAGCCCGGATCACAGTGGATCCCTATTTTTCAATTATAAAAATTATAATTCCATTGTTCTATTAGCACTTGTTGATACGAATTACAAATTTATATATGTCGATATAGGTGCATATGGTAAGGAATGTGACTCCACTGTTTTTCAGAACTCAAATCTATACGACTTATTAAAAAAAGGTCAATTATCTATACCTCCGCCAAAACCGTTACCTGGCTTTCAAAAAGAAATTCCTTTTGTCTTCGTGGCGGATGAAGGATTACCACTGACAAATAATATAATGCGCCCATATTCTGGGAAGTTTTTATCGATAGAAAAACGAGTTATTAATTATCGTTTGAGCCGAGCCAGACGATATGTTGAGAGCGCTTTTGGCATACTCGCAAATAAATGGCGCATATTTCATCGACCCATTAATGTTTCTTACGATTTCACAATAGACATTATAAAAGCATGCTGTGTATTACACAACTTTGTATTGAATCGAGATGGCGCACAAACGTTTGAAGAAATGATTATTGACGATTCTTTGCAAATTTTACACGAAACAACACATGAAAGTAGAACAGGAGCTAACATAATCAGAAACGAATTTTGTAATTATTTTAATAGTAACATTGGAGGTCTTAGTTGGCAGTTAACAAAAATATAAATGTTTATAAGTACTTACCGAGTTTTGTTTTTTCAACACTATTTAACTCCTCAAAATTTGAATATAAACTTGTACACACTTCCCTCCATGCTTCTGTTTTTAAAAATTTGTCTTTGAATTGTGATATAGTTTTGTCCCAAAGGACGGGACGTTCGTAAATTAAAGATATCAGGTGGTCGACATCGTACTGCGCCATATCGCTTAAAAAACACGTGCAGGTCGTTCAAAGTATGGACACCGACTAAACGGCAAAGCGTTGTCGCATCGCAGATTTGTACGTTGCGGCAGCGCATCGGAAATTTCCACGATGCGTTGTGCGGCGTCGTTGATTTTTGCGATGCGACGCCGCAACGCACTGTTGTGGCCTGGCCCATAGTCATAAAAAAATTTCTGTCTGTCATTCAAAGTAAATGTATCATTGCATTTATAATGACACTTACAGGGTACTTCTTTAACTGCTTTTGCTCTCACTTTTTTACCTGACTGAGAAGTATGTTCTTTACCTTCAAGTCTCAGTTTTTTATTTTTATTTCTCTTCCATGTTTGAGGTTTACATTTCTTTTTCGAGTCAAGGTATTACTTTCTTGGATGTTTATATTTTCCACTGTTTTACTGTTACTATTTTCAACCTCTTGAAGATCTTGGCTACTACTTCTTAAGTACTCTTGTTCTCTTTCAGGTTCACTATCACTGCAGTGTGAGGTTTCTGATTCTGGTATATAACATGGATCATTTTCTGAACAATCTGATTGAACGAATGGTTCAGAATCTGATAATATGTGTTCAGGATCTACGAAAGAGTCAATTGGAGTATTATTACTTCTGTTTGAGCTAAAGTATTATTCGTTGTTACCGGCTACAGATGGACCGATTTTTATAAATTATATTGTTACGTTGTTTTTCTTGAACCTAACATTTATCTTAGGTTTCCAACTAAAATGTTCATTGTATTTTGTGCAACTGACTTTGGCTTGCGATTTACGGAAGGAGTGTTCCCACATGCTTTACCTTGAAAAGGGGGTGTCTGTCTTGTTCTGGTTGACATGCCTGACAAGACATTGATCGTTCATTTTCGATTTGTCATGCTTGACTAAGCAACAAATTTTATTTTCTTGTTTTAAGAGGTAAGATTTTGGATTGTGTTAGTCTCTGAAAGTGATCCCCGAGACCTTCCAAGGTCGTTAAAAAGGATATTGTTGTGATCCCTGGATATTTATTACAGGACTCCATGTTTTGAAAGGATTCGCTAATGAAATTAGGCGGACCCGTCTCCAGCCGGTCGAAGCTTGCAGCCAAGTGTCTTCAGCCATAATCAACAGTAAGTTTTGCACCCCCGTGGGTTTCTTATTGTCCAACCATGCAGGGTTAGCGTTGAAAGTCGTAGCTCATTGTGTTGTGTTTGCAAAAGGCCACGTGGTCCGGCTATTGTTTTAGCCTTTAGATTTCCTAGCTCGGACCCCTTTATTCCTTCTCAGGTAAAGTACCGTAGCTTCCCCATATATAATAGGCTCCCCGTGTTGTCAATTCCAGGTGAGGCAACTCGAGAGATTCGTCTCGCCGCCAGGATCTAGAGGCGCCTCTGGAGCCTGGACGTGAGACCCGTTCCTCGAGTCCACACAAAGCCTCCTGTGGAGACGACCGTGCAGTGGCAGAGTCCGCCTAGCGATATAGTGCAGGCGGGCCGGTTTTTTTTAAATATTTAACTTTTACCTTTTATTTTCAACCGGTTCATTCTAGAACCAGTTTACTACCTACCCGGTTTTCAAAATTAGAAGCCGGTCTTTACCTACCTTCAATTAATGGACCCCGGGTTCGACACCTACGCTTAACTGGAAGAGTATTGAACATCTTAGTCGGCTCAGGGATCCGGGACTCTTCAAGTCCCTGGCGCCCATTTAGTTTAATTTAGATTATAATTCACATCCACTAAACTGGAAGGTTGTCCTTGGAATTTACTAAGAACAAATAGTTGATTTCAATTTAAATAATAGTTATTACATGAGCACATGTGCCCAAAGTACGTCTGCCACTCTTACACGAACAATAATAATGATTTAAAGCCTCCAACCCAAGGTAATCTGAGTTTACAAGTATATATGTATGATAAATTCGGCTTCGGGTATGCCTAGATTGGACTTTACCTCTTAATAGCCAGAAGTTATTACCAGTTATATTATAATAATTTAAAATATTATTCAAATCATAATTTTCTCTGTACACTTCTATTGTATATACGCCATTACGAGCGTGTTCACTATAATAACTCCTGGCTAGTTTTATTTGGTACGTTCCTAACGCAAACATAACAAGTTCTTCCTCAGACAACCTTGGAAATTCTCTTACATCAGGTAACTCGGCAGACATACTTTGAAACGGAATCCGCCGGCTATTAAGATTATAGTCAATAACATACTGTGCGAGACAGTTTTCAATATTGACTCTATTATTAATTCTCTCCATAAAACCAGAAGCGTTAACATTATCAGTGATTGGGTCGTGGAAAGCATTTGTGATGGCCGCGGCATTCCTAAAATCGTCCTGCATGTGAGGCAGAGCTCTATTAAATTAATCTTGCCTGAAAATCTTAAAATCTCTCTTGAAGCGGCCATTTACTACTTCCACGACCCATCGACAAATCGTCACTAATCGAGACTTATTGGCGTCAGCCGTTGCCCAGCCCAAGAACCACACAATAGTCATCACGTGGGCACAACACCCTACTGTCCTTCGACCAGATATACAGGTACAACAATACTGTCGTACGGATTCTAATCGTGTTTCGTTAAGATTTATAATAATATAAACGAAATACATTTTTCTGGTGATGTGTCTGCTTTTGATTCGCCCTCTAACCAAAATGCTGTTATTTGCCGAAGGAAATCCTTCAAGAATCCTGTTATTCCTTCCCGGGCTCACTTCAACACTATAGGAACCTTGCGCTCTAATATGTTCTCCATAATAAGATCGTGCCTGCTTTAGCTGATATGTCCCACATGCAAATAATATTAAATCATTGTAAGTGAGTTGAGGAATCTCGGTTATACGAGGGCGAGTCAATAAGTCCGTGACTTTTGGAATAAAACACAGATTTTTTGATAAATAAATCATTTTATTTGAAAGAAGAAAAGAAAGAAAGAAAAAGAATTTATTTGATACAACACAAGACACAACACAATAGATGGGTAACACAAAAACAAAAGAAGCAAATAATTAAATGTACATTTGTGTGCCTCAAGGCTGCACCAAAATAGGTCCAGTTCAGCAGCCTGACGCTGGTTTTCAACTGAACCTGCGGTTGTGACGCAACGGACGTAAAACAGTTTGGGAGTGTAATAGATATAATAGAATGATCAAAGTAACTTACCTGTAAGTGAACTTCGATCACTATTATACGCAGTTAACGCCTCGTCTAAGATGATTATTTAATCTACGTACTGTTCGTATCAACAAACACGCGTTTAAAGAATTTGGTAAAAAAAAATACCAAATTTTAAAATATGTTTTGAATTTTTGTCACCCTGCCCTCTATGGCAACACTGACAAACGTCGCTTCATTAAGTTTAAAGTATGGTCACATTACCCGACTTTGCAAAAAAAGAAGGGTAAGTGTTTTTCATTATGGAGCAGGGTGGGAAATATTTTGAAAGGGAGGGAGCCTCAGACGAGGCGTTAACTGCGTATAATAGTGATCGAAGTTCACTTACAGGTAAGTTACTTTGATCATTCTATTATACTTACTAACGCCTCGTCTGAGATGATTATGTAGATGTTGAAAGATTTGGCGGAATAATGAAAGTAATAAACCCTGTAATTGAATAATAGATAATTATATTTTTGAAGTCACATAAATTTTTATCAAAAACATTAATCATCATTATCATTATCATCATCATTATAATTCTTATTAGCAAGAATACATTCTCCAAAATTATGATTTGTTTCAAGTGGCAGATTATAAAATAATGCAAAATTTTTTGACCTCTGAGACCATCCCGCAGTTGATTTAATTAAGTCTATGTTGAGACCTTTTCTGTGAGCGGCTGATGTAGCAGCATGTCTGGTGCTATGTGCAGAGAACACTGAGGTATCTATTCCCGCCTCAAACAAAACATCTTTTATCCATCTGCTAAGAGTATGGGTTGAAGCAGGGGAGTGAGGTTTTTTAATTGTGATAAAAAGATTATTATGGTTCTTGCGGAGAGATTTTGTAGTTTCTAGATAATCACATAGTGTTCTTGCTGGACAAACACTTGGGTTTTCAGTGAAAAATTTTAAAGTTAACAGAGGTTGAATACCATTAATTCTAGAGGTTTTATTTAGCTGAGGAACTTTTATTTTAATATAGTTGTTGGGGATTTATATCCAGATTTATTGAAATAAAAGGCTTCCGATGATTTTAAGAGCTGTATTCCATGCAAAGACAAAATGCAGAAGAAAAAAAAATACAAAAAAGTTGTACAACTGGTAGGTACTTAAAAAATAAATTCTCACAGCTAAGCGTTGTAGCAAGACGTGTTTGTTCGAGTTGCCAATCAAACTGAGCAGGCGTTTGTATTCCAAACATCCCCCCGGGCGTTGAGAGATCGTCTCTCAACCAGAATCTTCCGTGTGAGATAGAGGTAACGGGCATATCTTGCTAAATGCTCGCCGAAACACTCCACATGAGGTCTTGATATCAGCGACGCGACTGATGCCGTCCTGTCCAGGGAAAACTGCCATGACTCGACCCAATCTCCACTTCAAAGGAGGTAGTTTCTCATCCTTAATGAGCACAAGAGTGTCCTTTTCTAAAGGCTTAGTGCAGGATCGCCATTTCACTCGCTGCTGTAGCTCTGAGACGTATTCTTTGCTCCATCGGGACCAGAAATGTTGACGGAGATGCTCTATCCTCTGGTACCTGGTTAAATAAGTCACGGATCGATCCTTGAGGTTAGATGCAGGTAGTGCTGTCAGTGGCCGTCCTATTAAAAAGTGTCCAGGCGTTAGCGGCAACAAATCGTTGGGATCCGATGAGAGTGGTGTGAGTGGGCGAGAATTGAGTAAAGCTTCTATTTGAACTAACACAGTGTTCAGCTCCTCAAATGTAAGATTACAATTTCCTAGTACTCTTCTTAAATGATACTTAGTAGATTTAATACCGGCCTCCCAAAGACCTCCAAAGTGAGGAGCGTAAGGAGGGATAAAATGAAAATTAATTTCTTCATTTGCTAAATCACTGGACAACGAATTGCAATTACTTTTTATGAACTGGGCAAGTTCATGGTGAGCTCCAACAAACGAGGTTCCATTATCAGAGTACATATGTTTAGGTTTTCCTCTACGCGAAACGAATCGACGGAGAACAGATAAAAAAATTTTGCTTGTTAAATCACCTGCCAATTCGATGTGTACCGCCTTAGTCGTGAAACATACAAAAAGAAAGACGTATACTTTCGCAAGACGACAACCACGTCCTTGTCTAGTGGCTGACATAATAGGTCCAGCATAATCCACACCTACTGTTTCAAAAGGGTAACCCCCGGGACTCAAACGCTGCTGTGGTAAATTACCCATGAGAGGAGAGACTACCTGTCCTTTCATACGACAACATAAAATACATTTATTATAAATTGATTTAGCTAGACGTCTCCCACCAATCGGCCAATAATTTTCTCTAATGGACGCTAGTAAAAGTTGCGGCCCAGCATGCATAAGTTTTTTGTGCATAAATTCGAACAACAATTTTGTGACAATACGAGTGGACTGTATTAATAGAGGATGTTTTATGTTGAAATAAAATTCAGAATTTTCAAGTCGACCTCCGACGCGCATTAAATTATGTTCGTCTAGAAAAACATTGTACTTAATCAATGGACTCCTTTTTGGTAAATCATTTTTATTTAATAAAATTGTGTATTCTGGAAATGAGTCCTTTTGCGAGAGCCGTATAATTAAATTTAATGACTGTTTTAATTCGTCAGTGCTAAGAAACTGATTTTTATGTTCCCTTTTTAGTAAAATTGGTAATAAATCTTAAAACGTATGCCACCGACCGTTTAAGAGTACTGAAGTTTGAAAATCTATTAAATTCTATAACTGGTCGTGGACTTGTGGTTGTAACAAGTAAAGAAACTTCGGGCCGAGTTTCAGGAAGTTTTTCCTTTGTTACTGAAGGATTACTAGGCCAATTTGCGATATCGTATCTCAAGAATTCAGGGCCTGACCACCATAAATCTAAAGATTGCAAAAGACTTACATCTGTTCCGCGTGATAGATGGTCAGCTGGGTTTAAATTTGTCGGGACGTGCCTCCAGGAGCATGCAGCTGTCTTATCCAATATTTCTGCTATACGGTTGCGCATAAACGGCTGTAATTTACTTGGCAACATCTTCAGTCAGCCTAATACAACCATCGAGTCAGTCCAGAAGGTGAAACTTCTGACTTGAGCTCTAAGTGCGTGAATTACCTTGTCGTAAAGACGAACACCAACCAACACCGCGCAAAGCTCAAGCCTTGGTATCGTAGTTGGTTTAATTGGAGCTACTCGGCTTTTGGCTGTAAGTAAACGTACCAAGACATTAGCATCACGACTTTTACTTCGAACGTATATACATGCACCGAAAGCAGTCTGCGATGCATCATTAAATATATGCAAGTCCATATAATATTTATGCTACTCACAAAGTACAATCCGTGGAATTCTTAATGCATTTAACATGGATAGGTCACGTATAACATTGTATCAAATTTTAGATATATCAGATGGCAACTGATCGTCCCATCCTAATTTATGTATCCAAAGTTTTTGCATGATGGTTTTCATAACAATAATGTAAGGAGCCAATAAACCCAGCGGATCAAAGATCTGAGAAATTGTAGAAAGTATCCCGCGTTTTGTCATTACATCAGTCACATTGGGATTAATTGAATAACATAACACGTCGGGCTTAGTATGTCAGCTCAGACCTAAGGTTTTACAGGGTTCTGTTGAACCAATATTCAAGCTGAATGAAGAATGATTTGCCTGATCAGCCACCACTTCAGGGCTATTTGATTTCCATTTACGTAATGGCATTCCAGCTGCAGCCAGCTCTGCGGTTACCTTATGACGTATATCAAGGACCTCTTCAATTGTATCCCCGCCCGAGAGCAAATCATCGACATAAAAATCATGTTTTATGATTACCGCAATTTTATTGTCGATGCAATCGAGCCCTACCTGCCTAAGACACCTAGTGGCAAGATACGGTGCGCTAGCGGTACCGTACGTAACCGTGTTTAACTGGTAGGCTACCATAGGCTGCGAGGGATCATCTCGCCATAGGATCTGCTGTAGATGCCTGTCATCTGGGTGTACTATTATTTGTCGGTACATCTTCTCCACATCTGCGGAGAGGACATATTTATATTTCCTAAACCGAAGAAGAATTGATACTAAGTCATCTTGTACAGTAGGTCCTGTCATTTGTAAATGATTAAATGATACTCCTGAGGTGGTGGGACTACTAGCGTTGAACACCACTCTGAGTTTTGTGGTTAAGCTACTTTCACGCACAACGCCGTGGTGAGGTATGAAATATGCAACCTTCTGTGGATAACCTACACATTTAGACATATGTTTTAACTCAACATACTCTTTCATGAAATCACAATAACGTGCTTTAAATGATGGTTGACCCTTAAATCTGCGCTCTAATGAAAGCAGACAGTGCTTAGCTCTATGAACAGAGTCGCCTAAGTTATTGTATGATTGTTTTAGAGGAATTCTTACACAGAAACGGCCGACTTCGAGACGAGTTTTGTTTTGAATAAAATGCTCTTCACACATTTTCTCCTCTTGAGAATGTACTGATGACTGATGGCTAACTTCCTCAAGCTGCCAAAACCGCATTAAAAGGTTTTGAATGTCATCAGTACTCGAGCTTCCCACTGAAACATCAGTTTTAGTTTTAGTTAAACTACAAAGTAAAGGACGTGAACACGGAACTTGGCCACTATGTAGCCTTGGCCATTTTTATAAATCTTAAACTTTGAATACGAAAAGGTTTTCTAGATATTCTGTACTGGTTCCTAAGTGGGTTTTACTTTGCATCATCATCATCATCAGCCTATAACAGTCCACTGCTGGACATAGGCCTCTCCAAGTGCACGCCATTTGGCTCGATCACCGGCAACTCTCATCTAGCTGCTACCAGCCACCCTGTGAAGATCGTCGCTCCACCTAGCCTGAGGGCGTCCTACCTTACGTTTGCCGATTCGCGGTCTCCACTCAAGAACTCGTCTACCCCAACGGTCATCGATACCGGTTGTTTTACTTTGCATATTATGAAGAAATTATTTTAAAATGTTTTATGTTTTAAGTTGTTCAGTTATACTTTTAACTGGACGTAGACCTTGGTGAAAACTTAAGAATGCCTGAAATCACAAAAAAAAATCTGACAGATCGTTTCACAAAAATTATAGCCTTATATACAAGACTAGCTGCCCGCGCAACTTCGTCTGCGTCACATTTTCCAGTATTGCTCCGCTCCTATTTGTCTTAGCGTGATGATAGAAATAACCTTCCTCGATAAAGGGCCTGAAGCTATCCAACCAAGTCTAGTTTCATATAGCACGGGTTTACCAATGCCGAGGTTTATCTTTTCTGTACCTAAGAGGTCCCAGAAAACATCTGCACCTATAATTATGTCCACAGGAGATGGTGCATACAAGTGAGGATCAGCGAGACATAAATTACTTGGAATATTTAATTCATTAAGATCCAATTGTCGACAAGGCACTTCATCAGTGATAGAAGGTAAGACGAAACAGCAAATGCTTTTAGAAAAGTTTTCATTTAATGATTTTATTGGAACGCAACACATTTTACCTATTGGTGACTTACTATTATTTATCCCCATCAGTGACTCGCTAACTTTGATAGTTGGTAAAAATTCAATTCAATTCAATTCATTTATTTATTATAAGACAACTTTTGGTCCACAGTAGCTGTTAGCTATACTTAATACTATGTTAGTAAACTTAAAATTTTAAAATACAAAATAAAAAATAAATAAATTAAATTTACTGAGAATGAATTGACAAGAAATAAAATCACAAAAATAAAATTTAAAAAATGGATAAAAATTAAAATGTCACAACAAAATAAAAAAAAATGTCAATAAATTAAAAGAAAATCACACCAAACATAACAACAACACAGCAAATAAATTTTGGTATGTCTAATAAAAATCAAAACAAATTATCTACATGCATAGGTACCTAAAAGTTATCTGCCCCATGACTGATTCATGGGTGCATGTAAAGCATGCCAATGCAGCATAAAAGGCCCGTCCAACCTGTTGGCAACGACGGCAAGGAGACTGTTGCCACTGCCCCGCACTCTGCCCGCTATCGAGGTCGCCCTCTTGCGCATACTAGCGTAAAAACAATCAATTCGCACGTCCGCAAACATTCCCGACGCGCTACAGATACGAGGCAGCCGCAGCAGCGCCCTTAACGCGTTATTATATTGAACGCGGAGAGCGCTGTAGGCCCTCCGCGAGTATGAAACCCACAGGCCACTCGTATAAAAAGATGTGCAATAAGCTCGAAACAAGGTACCTTTGACTTCCTTGGAGCAACGAGCAAACCTACGGGCAATCATATTCGCCCTCACCGACAGCGCCCTCCTTTCTCGTTCAATATGGCCAACAATTGAATAAAGTAGGATCCTTTCGCGACCTCGGTGTAACTATTGATTCATGTCTGCATTTTGACTTGCATATTGAAAACATAATAAATAAAGCCTTTCAAATGTATGGTTTTGTAATGAGATCCTCTAAAGACTTTGTGCGACCCTCTACTTTTTTGGTATTATATAAAACTTTAATAAGGTCTCAATCAGAATACGCAATTCCTATCTGGAAACCGTTCTACCTAAAATATGACACCAAGATAGAATTAGTGCAAAAAAAGTTTCTACGTACAATCAACTATAAATGTTATCGTTCAAAGATTCCGTACAAACAATTATTGCAGCAGTATAATGTTTTAAGTTTAGAATCTCGACGCTTATTTCTGGTAGCAATAGATTTGATTGTATTGAAATCACAAACAAGTTACGCTACACAGTACCCCGAAATGTTATAAGACGGGCGGCCCGCGTGCCCCGGTGGTTCCATGTGGATTCATGTAGGACCAACGCCGGGGCGCGAGTGCCTCTTCGACAGCTTGTGGAAACCTATAACACACACTTCATGAATTTAGATATCTTCTCTCTCTCTAGTAGAAAATTTAAATATCTAGCTATAGAAACTATATCACAATAATCAAAGAACTAGTAACGCGATGAACAATCTCGTCAACTCTTCCGTTTCCTATTTTTCATTTAATAATCCGTGGACATTGGTGTGGGTTATATGTTTAGCAATTCATTATTTTACTGATAGTTTCTTTTTTTTTTAGCCTTAACATGTAACTGTTTTCTTGTCCCTTAAATAAATAAATAATATCAGCGTCATCCTTCAGGTCAGACGTCACAATATGGCCAAGGTATTTAAAACTTGGTCCCCGCTCCAAGGACACTCCGCCTAGCCTAACCGGTGGTATCTCCATCGGACACTTGGAACCAGCTGAGAAGACCATAAGCTTGCTCTTTTTAACATTATATCTCAAACCATGAGTAAGGGCGTACGCTTCGAAAATGCTTATGAGCTCCCTGAGTCCCCCTATCGACGCGCTCAGCAACACCATGTCATCAGCATAGCTGATGTTGTTGAAACATACATCATCAACATGGCATCCCACGTGGCGGCTGCTGAGCTCACCAACAAGATCATCGATGTACACGTTGAAGAGCGTTGGTGAACTCAACCCCCCCTGCCTCACCCCGCACTCCAAGGACCCACCACCACTCATCAACATGGCATCCCACGTGGCGGCTGCTGAGCTCACCAACAAGATCATCGATGTACACGTTGAAGAGCGTTGGTGAACTCAACCCCCCCTGCCACACCCCGCACTCCAAGGACCAAACACCCAGACTCGGAACAAATACAAGTATTTGTTCCGAGTCTGGGTGTTTTTCTATCTATAATATGTATGTATTTACAAAAAAAAAATGTATTTAAGTAGTTTATCAGCCATCTAGTTACCATAACACAAGCATTAGGTTGCTTAGCTTGGGACTATACGGCGTTGTGTGAAATGTCCAAGGATATTATTATTATTCCATTTATTCATTGTATTTACATATTTTCTACATTTTTATAAATATTTGTATAAAACTAAAAAAAAAACAACATTTAAAAATATAAAAAATAGTAGCCCACCGGCATCGGGAACAGGGTCCAAGCTACCGGTGGTCAGGGCTTCCGAGAGAGGAACCTCCTCACAATACGCGCCGTGTCCAGGAGTACTGCTTTCTGGATCAAGCCCTTGATCCAGCTGCCCAACGAGAGCCTCTTGAGGTGTTGGTCGAGGCTCTTGGCAATAACGCCATTGGCCGTCACGACTATCGGCACAATGACTGCTGTGTTCACATCCCACATGTCGACAACCTCGCGAGCCAAGTCAAGATACTTACTTTGTTTCTCTTTCTCAGACTTCACGAGGTTCTCGTCATGAGGGACTGCTATATCAACAATCATTGCGCGACGCTCTAGTCGGTCTATCACCACTATGTCAGGCTTATTGGCAACAATAGTCCTGTCAGTGATGATAGACCGATCCCAGTACAACGTGCAATTGCCATTTTCGAGAACTGGGTCGGGCACATACCTATAGTACGGTACTTCCGATTCCACAAGATTGTACTTCAAAGCAAGTTGCTGGTGGATGATCCTGGCTACAAGGTTGTGCCTGTGCAAATAGTCTCCGTTAGCCAGACTAGAACAATATATTATTATTATTATTATTGTTTATTATCCAGTATTGTACGTAGATTGAAAATGTTAATGTATAGAGGTGAAACATCCATCATTAACATAGGGACGTTTGGCACATCATGTGCAATAACGCAGCCGATACGTTGGATATAAGATGTTATGAATCCAACATTAAGTTCTAAGGTTTTAAAACCTTCAAGTAGAGCCGACGGTATAACCGGCGGGTCTGGATATGGACTTGCGAAACTGAAGCGCGGTACCTGGTCCATCATGATACGATACAGATGATAAGATAACTGGGCCAACGAGTGCCGATAAAATTGATAAACTGAGCAACGCTCAGCAACTTTATCCTCTCCGAGTTGTTCTTGGAGCTTGATGTAGTATTGGTTCACCATGAAGCCTAACGCTTGCGTGGAAATGGGAACGGGTTTTGCGTACGGTGTAACCGCCATACCCAAAAACTGAACAGAAGAATATTCAACAGAAGAAAAAGGTCTAGTTGTGGGTGGTGGTTGTGAACGTGGTGGAGCTGTAAATGGCTGGCTTGAACCTAGTCCAATTGATGCAAAACGTGCATTACGCTCTGCGTCCATCTGGGCGACGACTTTGTCGTTTTGAGTGATACGCCAGTTGGTGGTTATTATTGTTATTATTAATCTGATTGACTTTTCTTTATCTAAACCACCCTTAAATTCTTCCCATTCGCGAAAAGTTTTAGAATCTAATTTGTTTGTAATTATATGAATTAAGAGCGTGTCCCAACGATCTGTTGGTTCTCCTAATGATTCCAATGAACGCAAGTTCTGTTTAACAGAATCAATAATACGTTTTAAAGAAACAGATGACTCCTTTTTAATTGTTTCGAGATTAAATAATGCCGTTACATGATTTTGTATTAAAATCCGCTTACTATCGAAACGTTCACACAATATTTTCCATGCGACAGAGTAATTACTGGCAGAAAACTCAATAGATTGAATCACCACAGCAGCCGAACCCTCGAGAGAAGCCCTAAGGTAATGGAATTTGTTGACGTCATCTATTTCATCATTAAAATGTATCAAACTAGAGAACGTGTCGTGGAACTCCAACCACTTTTCATAGGAACCACAGAACTTTGGCAGTTGTATGGTAGGTAGTTTAACAAGCTTACGATTACGCGATCGTGATGAACAGTTATCATTTTCCAAAGGATCATCAGGTTTAGTTGTTTTCAAATTACGTGTTAGTAACTCTTGAGCCTTTGAAAAGATCTTGTAATATATAGATTCAAACTCATTTCGCTCGGGTAGTTGACTATTGACGTCATCAACCAAACACTCTAATCTTAATTGAACCTCGTCATATTGTACAAATAAATTTTCTATCTTACCCAAACGTAATTGCAATTCGCACACCTGTGATGGATTCAACGAATCTTCCAAATCATTGACATAATTAGAGAAAGCTGTCAAACGTCCTTTATAACTTGCCCTTCTTTTAATTAACTCCTTGTCTGTCATTTTGAGACACCGGTATTACACTGAAATATACAAAGGTAACAAATAAATAACGTACAAATGCCTCACAATAACAATATATCTTGCAGCTGAAATACAACAAGTTAAAGTACAATAATTTTAATAGTAATCTACCTAACAGATTGTTTTATACCACCTTACACTTATAACAACTCAGCTAAAAACTACAATAATGCGTTTATTGGTATATTGATGTAATCACTTTATGAACAATTTACCTAGTGTCTGCTTAGTTGAAACAATGTAATCAGTTAACTGCAAATAATTAAATTATCTGGTTATAACAATCAAAGTAAAATAAAGTAGGTAGTACTGACCTTAACAATCTTCGGAAACTTACGCGAAATATTACCTTAAAACAAACCAAAGTAATGTTATTTAGTACAACAGCTCGTAATAAAGACAACATGATGATTGCACTTGATGGAGTTAATATTGACATAGTTAATGAGGTAAAGTTTCTGGGGATATACATTGACAAATGTTTAAATTGGAAGAGGGAATTGCAATCAATTGATTCGTATATTTCCTCAGCGTGTTATGCCTTACGCAGTCTTAGAGATGTCATAGACATAAAACACCTTAAAATGATATATTTTGCCCTAATAGAATCAAGATTGAGATATAGTGTTCAGTTTTGGGGGAATAGCTTCAAATATAACTGCCAGAGAGCCTTTGTGCTACAAAAAAGAGCCATACGAACCATGGTCCGGATATCACAGATAGAAAGCTGTCGGCCACACTTTATAAATTTAAAAATTTTAACTGTGCCCAGCCTGTATATTTTAGTGTTGTTGGTGAATTTTAAAAAATACCTGCATAGCTACGAAACAGATGAGGAGAGACAGTTGAGGGAAAGTACGCGTAGGAAAGATTTTAAAAATAGAATCATACCCCAACTTAATGTAGTGCAACATAGTCCTCAATATCAAGCAGTGCGGATTTTTAACAGGCTTCCATTGGACTTAAAATCTATAATCTACAAAAGCTCATTTAAGTCAAGACTCAAGGCATTTCTATTGGACAAATGTTTGTATTCTATTGACGATGACATTTCCACATTTTAATTATCATGATTATTATTATTATTTTTTTTTTTTTTAATTTTTACCGTAATTTTGGAATGTTATTATTATAATGCTTGTAATGTAATGTGTTGATTTTTATTTTCTTTTATTTTTAATTGTTAATTTTATTTTGTATTACTTTCTATAATCTGTTAGTTTTATAATTTTAATGAATGTTTTTTTTTATTATTTATTTAAAGATTATAATTTCAAACACAATGTGAATTGTTCGTGAATAAATTGAATTGAACCTAATTTAGAGTACTGGGTATTATCAATAATTTTATCCACTGAACACTGTATTAATCCTCATCCAGCTATCCAATATCTCCAAATATAGCAATATTTCCAAGTCGAAGTTCGCCTTGACCTTTGGACTCTGTATACTCGGGTTACTTCAATAATCTTCAATATTGTAATTCCAGTATAAATCCGTATTTTTCTTGTTTCCACTGATTATTATTGAATCTTCATTAATATCCGGGTCGTTAGGACCATGTTGGGGATTTATATCCAGATTTATTGAAATAAAAGGCTTCCGATGATTTTAAGAGCTGTATTCCATGCAAAGACAAAATGCAGAAGAAAAAAATACAAAAAAGTTGTACAACTGGTAGGTACTTAAAAAATAAATTCTCACAGCTAAGCGTTGTAGCAAGACGTGTTTGTGCGAGTTGCCAATCAAACTGAGCAGGCGTTTGTATTCCAAACAATAGTCATTGGTAACCTTATTATTATCAATTGTAATCTTCGATAAAGTTTGAAGTCTTTGTGCCGTTGTTAATGCCAATATTATTAATATTTTTTTGGATAAAACATTTAAATCTAAAGTTGTATTTGGGTAGAAATTGCTTATATAATCTAGAATAAAACTTGGGTCCCAAGTTTCACTATATTTAGGTTTATTTGGCCTGAGCTTAAATACACCTCTAAAAATCTGTTTATATCTCGGTTTGTACTTAATTCACAATCAAAAAGTAGCGATAAAGCTGATCTTATACTATTTAACGTGCCATAAGTGGCACCACTGTGGAATTTTTCCGTGAGGAATTGTAAGATCGTGTGAACTGATTCAGTTGTAGGATCAACATTATTATTTTTACAAAATCTCCACCATTGTTTGTAGCATGAACCATATTGTTGTAAAGTATTTTTAGTTAATGAACTTAATATAATATTAACACACTCTAAAGAGTAACCTTTTCTTAAGTAGATTTTGCTGACAACATCCCTGCAATCAGTGTAAGATTCTTGTGAAGAGGGTGACAAGTTCTGAAAGAGGATGGAAGTAAATTTGGACTAGGTTTTAAATAAACGAGATTTGGGCATAGTAAGGACATGAAGAGGGGGTACCATGCCTGTCCAGGCCAGTTAGGCACAACCATTATACCCTCAGCATTATCATCTTGAATCTTTTTTAAACAACGCAAAATCACGGAGAAGGGTGGAAATGCATAAAATTTTAGGTTTGACCATTTAATGGTAAAAGCATCTACTGTAAAACAATCTGGTTCATTTTTCCATGAAACAAATATTTCACATTTCTTGTTTGCATGCGAAGCAAAAAGATCAATTTCAGCTAAACCTAGTTTATTTACAATTTTTTGAAAAGCATATGGAGCTAGTTCCCATTCGGTTTCTATGTTGCATATCCGGGATTGTGCATCTGCTTCTATATTTTCTTTAGATGGTATATATGAGGCGAAAATATATATTTTTCTTTTCTCACAAAATTGCCATATTTTTCTTGATAGTAAATTTAGATGAGGAAACTGTATGCCACCCATTCTGTTAACATATGAGATTGCTGTGATGTTGTCACATCTGATCAATATGTTACAGTTATTCTCATTTTTGCAAAACACTTTAAAGCAAAATAGATTGCTAATAGTTCGAGGTAATTGATGTGATATTTGCTTTCCTCTGTTGACCAGTATCCATGTAACTTTTCTTGGTCACAAACAATTCCCCAACCGGTGTTAGAGGCATCTGTATAAAATTCTAAATTGTATTCATCCCGCTTAATTGGTGCTGAGCAAGTGAAAATTATCTTTTTCCACCAGGACAGCTCCTTTATAATTTCTTGATTTATTTTCATTTTTGAATTATAATTATCTCTAGATTCTTTTAAAGCTAGATATTTATATCTTTCCAGTATTTTAGTGTACATCCACCCATAGGGGACAGAAGGACAAACTGACGTTAAAGAACCTAAAAGTGAAGCAAAATCTCGGATACTACAATTAGTCTTACATGATAACCAAATTATTTTTTCGTTAATTTTTTCTCTTTTATCACTAGGGATACTTAAGGTGACACTAGTCGCGGGCTCGAACTCAGTGGTAGGCATGGCCAAAAAGCACGCTGTCTCACCTCGCATCATGCCCGACAGAGATAGTACCAGTGATGAGCAGTTAGACGCTAGCCTTCAGGCACGTCTAGTTCGCACGCACACAAACATCGTTCCGAACCGTTCCGAACTAAATCGAAGTTACACGATGCACACATACCGCCACCGCGCGCCGCTGCGCATAGTCGCTCGACGCTCGCCGAGAAATCAGCAACTACCTACCTAAAAACTCTTAGGTACTAAAAATAGTAGGCGCTGTGTTATCGTTTTATACCTCTACGGCCCTATATGTACCTAATATGGATTGCTTAATCTATTGTTATTATGTTTAGTTTTTCCTTGGTGGTAATGCAGCCGCCACGCCGCCACCGACAGATGCTTACTTGAATAGTCATCGCAGTTTATGTCCGTAGTACTAGATACATCTACACTATTATTATTATTATTAATTGTTTGTTTGATTGTAATGAATAGGCTCAAAAACTACTTGACCGATTTTAAAAATTCTTTCACCATTCGAAAGCTACATTATCCACGAGTAACATAGGCTATATTTTATTTTGCAAAAAAATAGGGTTCCGTAAGATATTTGGGTTTTTCGGACACAAGGTGTAAAAATCAACCACAAAAGTTACTTATTTTGCGTACGCTGCCTAAACTATAAAAGATATAACCATAAATTGTTCTAATTAATTGTAGATCTTATAAATATCTACAAAAAAGTCCGCGACACACTATACCTATTTATGTCGAGTGAGGCGCAACAACCATTTTTTTATTTAAATTTTAGATTTTTTTTGGACTACATTTAAACGCGTTTATTTTACTCATGCTATTAATCCTTATCAAAATAAAGTATTTCATCACTAAGTACAGTTTATGTAGATCATATTTGGTCTGTGAATGATTAAAATCGGACGTTTGGTTTTGAAGTTATGGCGAAATGAATATAATATTACGATTTCTGCTGCACGGCCCGTTGCGGCGGTCACCAAGGCGGGGGTGCGCGTGCGGGAGGGCAGTTTAGTTAGATCTATGTAAGGTACCCGCGCGGCTCATACGCGAGGTAGGTAACAGTTTTTCTCACGGTTTTTCTGTAGTGTATTTAGTATCAGCATTGCACCCGTGCGAAGCCGGGGCGGGTCGCTAGTACCTAATAATGAAATTAGTTCTACCTAAGTACCATCCTATAAATTGTTATCAAAATTACTTACTTACCTACCTGTCTTCTTAATTTTTAGGGTTCCGTAGCCAAATGGCAAAAAACGGAACCCTTACAGATTCGTCATGTCTGTATGTCTGTCTGTCCGTCCGTATGTCACAGCCACTTTATTCCGAAACTATAGGAACTATGCTGTCGAAAACTCTAAACTTGGTAAGTAGATGTATTCTGTGAACTTACTACCTACCTAAACCTGTAGGCCGGTATAGTATGGATAGGGGTTCTAAAATGATATCGAGGTTTCTAATATCATTTTTTTCTAAACTGAATAGTTTGTGCGAGAGACACTTCCAAAGTGGTAAAATGTGTGTGTGTCCCCTGTAACTTCTAAAATAAGAGAATGATAACAATAAAAAAATATATGATGTAATTACCATGTAAACTACCAGCGAAAATTGGTTCGAACGAGATCTAGTAAGGAGTTTTTTTAATAGGTACGTCATAAATTGTAATCCACAACTTTTGCTTATATTATAATATTTGTACGGAACCCTCGGTGCGTGAGTCCGACTTGCACTTTGTCGGTTTTCTATTTTAGTTACCCCTATTAGTTGACACAGACGTGTTTAGATTTGCATTCATTATTAGATTGCTTTAAATTATCAGACAAGTGCACAGTATATTGTGAAAAACTGACAAGTGACACATAAAGATTGTTTACTTAGCTCCTAAATACCTACCTACCTAACGTTAAAATTTTAGTATCTACGACGCCAACGGTTTGTTGTATGGCATCTTTGCTTGTAGGTAAGTACCTACCTACGTTAATATAACAGTAGGTACCTATTAGGCAGAGAGCTATGTAAACTATGATGTTGCAGAATTTGTTCGAAAGAGTTACCGCGGCCCTGGTAAGTACGGTACGCAGAGGGCATTAGGAGGAACACGGATGGGTTTTAGTCAAGAAGAGTCTGACACTCCTTTCTGCTTCGCCCAAAGCGGGAGCAGTTATTTGGTTTCCCATCCATAAAAAAGTCTTGTCCGCCGCAAAAGTACCTACGAACACAAAATTAGGTTTGTCAATTGCAAGAAACTATTTTGAAAGCAAATAGAATGAACCCAGTAACAAACATTACATTGACCCTGGCTTGAACTTTGGATTTCGCTACCTGCTACCTAGGTACTCAACTAAACGAGCGACACGTTGCCGCTGGCGGCCGGCAAGGGCAACCTTTGTCGCTGGCTGTCGACGGCGCTTCAACGACCACCAACTACGCGTGCAGTTGTCCCTGTCGTAGACGCGTGATGCGGCGGCGTCATGTCGCTCGATTGTAAGAACGCTTAGCCACCGTACGCACGGACGTAAAAATATTCCGTTCAGCCGAGCGTTGAGAACCCAGCACTCAGCAGAGTTAATCACAGCGCGTCAAAAAAAGACACCGTTTCAACTTATAATTATATTTATTTTATTTATTTATTTATTTATTATATACTTTATTGTACACCTCATAACAAGTACAGGAAAAACGTTTATAAAAACAAGTGTACAATGGTATCATTGGTTTCAACATCGAGAGTTGAAAATTCATTGCGCGATAGCATCCCGCCGCGATGATTTTACACTGCAGCGGGCGCGGGCAGCGACGCGGTGTCGAAGACTCGGTCACGACGCCAAATTATGACTTTTCAACCCATTGTTTATAATATGTGGTTTTTAAAACTTTTTCAATGATTCAAAACAATGTCACGTACTTATGCAGCGTTCACTCAAAGCAACAATCACAATTTCAAACGCAAATACGGAGTCTAAACTTCAGTTCGAAGTCAAACAGATATAAAATATAATGTTGAAATCCAAAAATCAAGCCAATGAGTCAATATAAATTAGAGCGCAAGTATAGTCTACCTACGTATGTAACGTATGAACGACATAGGCCACAGGCCACAGCACACCGCAGCAGACACAGTCGTAACTTGAATACGCACGTGTGCGTGAGCATTGTCCCCCCGCACCGCACCGGGGGGAACATTATTCAGTGAGAGGCACGATAATTCATCGTAAAACGCGCGCGTAAAAAAATATGAGAAGGCCTTTCGTAAATCGAGTTTTATGAAAAAACTACTGCATAAATCGATTAAAAATAAAAGTTATTGAATTCTTCGATAATTGAGCTTTGTCGGTACCGACTTAGTTTTAAAGATTTTACATTGTGTTTATTACTTATTTACGCCCAAAGATGCGTTAAAATTGGCAAGAAAAACGAAACTTTGGTGGCTCATAACTTTTTAATGGCGTTTTATTTTACCATTCTGTTTCCATACAGACAAAACTAATAATATGACAAAACGATATTATGTTTAACTTTTGATGTACTCTGTCAAACAGCGGAGTAATACCCTCCCGAAGTTTCTATGGAAAAAAATATCGACTAGTGCCACCTTAATGTAAATTTTTCGCTATTTAACAGGAAACCTAAAAATTTACATTCTTTGCTGAATTTTATCTGACTTTTATCATAGTTTATAATAAACCCTAAAGATTCCAAAAATTTGCAAGCTGTGTTAAAACTTTTTCTGCATTCGTTTTCACTTGGTGCAATAAAGAGGAAATCATTTAAATAATTCACTAAAGTAATCCCATTTGCTCTTAGATGAGTCACTACTTGCCTCATAATTTTATTAAATACATATGGTGATCCAAATGGGAGAACATTAAATTGGTACAAATTTTTATTAAACAAGAATCTTAGGTATTTTCTTGAATCATTATTAACTTTAATTAAAAAATAAGCATCTTTCAAGTCTATTGATGTCATGTAACAATGTTTATCAACTAGATGTAATGCTGTTCTTATATCTTCTAGTTTAAAATGTGTTGTAGGAACACACTTATTAAATTATTTTAGATTTAATATAAATCTAAATGTACCATTTGGTTTTGGTACTATGAATATTTTTGAGACAAACTCATTCAGTACATTTTTTGTTTCAAGTGTTACCGCACCAATTTCAATGAAGTGTTGTATGCATTCTGATATTTTTAACTTATCTGTTTTAGTAAAAGAGTTATTTTCAGGGATATTTCTTTGGTACAATGTATGTGTTAAGGGAATTGAATATCCATATTTTATCCAATTTAAAATAGACTTATTTTTTGTAAAATGCCAATTGTGGTAATAATTTTGTAATCTACCTGCATAACTTGCCTCTAGTAATGTCGACGTCCGCGATTGTTCTGTGATGTCCTGGGATGCTTCGTCATTGACCGTAAGTGCTGTCTTTGCAGATGTGGTTGGTAGCTCTTTTGTGGCTTCCCAGCGGTCTTTTGAGGTTGTGGTTGTTGTCGTGGTTGACGTTGTTGCCGTGGTTGAGGTTGCCTGTTGTATTCTCGCCCACCCCCTTGCCTCCTGTATGAGGACGGGCCCCAATTGTTTAAAGAACTCTTTAAGTCCTTAACTGAATTTTCAATACTTTTATTTTCCTTGAGTATTGTATTTATATCTTTTCCAAATAGGAAGTTATTTATTTCAGTTTTTTCCAAAGTATCTTTCACTTTTTTATTCAGACCCGGCAAGATTACAGCACGTCTTGTTAGGAATTCCTTATACTGAACATGGCATAAAAGTCTGATGCAATTACCCAAATATTCACAGTCCTGACCAGCAGGCTTATTTGCTAATTTTGACAGATGAAAGTGATCAACACTATAGTGATAATCACCGAGCTCAGTGACAAACCGAACATTCCATTATTTTGGTATTCAGTATCGCTACTACGTCACGTGATCGTTCAGTGAATAACGAAAACTAGCGGTGCTTATCGACTTGAAAAGGTTACCACACTACTTATTACCCGACTTATTTGATATCCTTAGCAACACGAAATAATATAACGACATCATTAGCTTTTTAATTTTTGCGGTTTATACGTTCGCCACTTGAGTTGTCAAAGATTTTCCCGCGATATTCTAAACATAACGAAATAATGTTTTGAAGTACCTACCTACCATGCTCCAAATTCAGTCTTGTTGGTCTTGTTCGTCTTGTTGGTTGATCGTATGGTTTGTTTGTTTTTGTACGAAAACATCCAATTTGTAAGGTGGGTAAAAGTTTTAGATAAATTGAAATTTTACTTAGAAATTCATGTATTTGCTTGCATTTCGACCAGTAATATTGCTGCAGTTATTACTAGGAGATACGTAATTGAGATGTATGTAGCGTTTGTGTGTATAATTTAACGATTTCATTAAATTTTAGAATGCCGGCTAGCAGACGTGTCTCCCAAAGGCAGCTTGAGGTGTTGTTGACTTTTGCAGAGGCCAATAAAGACATCGCCTTAGGGCGATGTACGCGAGGGCCTCAGGCAAGCCAAACAACTCGGCGAGCCTGGGAGACCGTAGCTAATAAGCTAAATTCTGTGGCAGACGGAGTCACTAAAACTCCCGAACAGTGGCGTAGGGTAAGTTTTGTTTTAGAATCTTTTTATGAACCTTAAAAGTTATCATTGTTCCTATCAATCACCAATACGATATTATTACAGTACTGGGTGGAGTTAAAAGCGAAGACCAAGGCAAAGGGTGCAGATATTCGGCGTAACGCCTCAAGAACAGGCGGAGGGCCTAATAAGCTGACACCCTTAAATGAGTTGGAAGAGAGGATCCTACAACTCATAGGTCGTGTGTGCGTGGAGGGTTTGCCTGGAGTGCAGATACCATTTCCCGTAAGTTGCACTATCTAACCATACTTCTTTTAATGTAAAGTAGATAAAATGGCATTGAAGACATTTTCAAAGTGTTTAAATCTAATATTAAAAATATGTACATGTTTAAATGCTTGTTTGTATCTCATTCATAATGAAAGTATCCTGTAGTTTCATCATGAATGAGATATCAGTACAGACTTTGGCTCCTATTTGGTAAACTGGTAGAATATTCTCTAGAAGGAGACAAATCCCAGTTGAATACTTTCACAGAATAAACAAATCACAAAAAATCACTTGCAAGTTATAATATGTATAATTTTATATCTAACACTATACTACATCTAAAATGACTTTTATCTAAAAAGTATTAAATATCTTGTGTTTATATTTAAAATGAAGATAAATATAAATATTTGCTTCTTTACAGATTCCCTCTGAAACCACTTCAGTACCTCCACCTCAGCCAAGCACATCCCAAACCACTAACACTTCCGCTTCCCAGGCCTCTCCTTCTACTTCCCAAATGGAACAATTGGAAGTAGAGTGGTTGGAAGATGAAGATTTGCCATCAGAAATGTTATCTTCACAACTATTGCTTCCAACTTCCCACACTGGTACACCTGCACCTATACCACCACCCTCACCATCACCACAGTCTCAGGTGTACACTGGTACACCTGCACCTATACCACCACCCTCACCATCACCACAGTCTTCGCATACACAACCTCAGCCTCAGTCTCAGTCTCTGCATCGAATACGGACTCCGTCTCCAGAGCAGCCACGGCATCCTCATGCAGATATGAGCCAGTCTTCGCCACGACGCCACAGGCGACAACGCCGTAAGTAAACTTTTCATGTTTTTTTCATCTCAAGGTGAAGCAACATCTTAGATAATATATCATCTTTATAAATGATTGAAATTTTAATCATGCATCATCATGTCTATTCAGACAGGCTAATCTCAGAAAATATGATAAAATATATCTGTTACTCTATATTATTGAATTGTGTTTCCTACTAAACTAATTTTTTAATAGATATGTTTGTTACTCTTATGAAAGAGTAACAAACACATCTTCAGAGTAACACACATCAAAAACTACTGAATGGATTTTGATTAAATTTGGCACAGAGGTAGATTATAGTCTGGAATAACACATAGGATATTTTTTATCCCGGGAATATGTTCCATTGGGATAATTTTCGACATTCACGCGGGCGACGACGCAGGCAGAGACTTGTAATAGATAAAATGGATCATGAAGGATGTTCATTAAAAGTAAAATATTTCATGCAAATTGGTTGAACTATGATGATGAAAACAAATAAAGTGCATTTAGTGTGCTGTGTCACAGTGGGTTTTCTAGTTAAGTTTTTAAAATTTATTATTATTTTTTCAGTCACAAGCATTCGTGATGTACCTCAATGGGCTCGCAGCTTAGAAGAGAGGAGAATAGCTGTTGAGGAGAGGCAAACAAGAGCACTTGAGGCAATTTCAGCTGTAGTGGACAGAAGACTGGCAAATATCGAAGATTGTTTAAGAGAAATAATTAATAGGGAAAGTAGAAATAAATAGGTATTTAGTAGAGTTTTGTGTTTTTTTGAACACCTTGATATTTGTACTTTAAGAACAAAATAACAAGTTTTAGAATTATTGTTCTTCAACCTTTTTCTTGACGCAATCCCACAATGTGTAATAATTTAGAGGTTTCAAAGTAAAAATCTTTATTTATCAAAACTTTTTCCCTACCACCATTTACAAAATATATATTGTTATCAAAATCAAAAGTCATTTATTCAAATTAGGCTGAGTGCCAGCACTTTTTGAACGTCAACGTTTACAAGAAGACAGTACCCCAAAAACGCCCGCCCGTCACCACTTCCTAGTGTTTTAGCTGTGGAGAAGAAGTGGCCAACAAACTCCCCAGCAACACATCTGTCTGTTGCGTTAGAAGAACTTGCATTTAAACAAAATTATGCATTTTTCAGATGCTATTAAATTATTTACTAAAGAACAAACATATCCTAATTTTTCTAAGTATTATTACAAAAAAAAAATAATAAAACATGGGTAACACATACAACCTAAAAAAACTAAACTCATTCGACACTTGTAAGCTAGCACACTCCTCCATGGCATCGTAATCAAACAACTCAAGCATTTAAAACAATTTAAACTAAACTTGAATAAGCCTCCAGACACAAAGGGCGTGCCCGCCTACATGTGCAGAGATAAATCTAACAATATATCTACACAAGTACTCTGGATAGAATAACAATTGTTTAAGGCAATAACAGTTGAATCACATGTTGCAATACACTCAAATAAAAAATATATATGAAATATAATAATGTAAAAAAAGACATTGCAATGAGATTATTATGTAAATACATTAAAAAAAAGAAACAAATAATTGCCCTCAACGGTCATATAATTATACCGTTTTAAATAAGAAGGAACATTAAGAATGTCTTGCGTTCAACACTGCAACCAACTATTATTATAGTCTAAATAATGCTTGATTGAATTGTATGCCTTCGAACAAAGGTTAGATTTAACTTTAGCTTTAAACGAGTGAAGTACCATACATAGTCAATAACTTTATCAGTTTAAATTATGAGAACATTTTACACTAAAAACCATTTCAGAAATCGAATAAAACCTTAAATTAATTAGAAAAAATAGAAAAATATTTAATTAAATAAAATGTTTAACGAAATTCAAAATACATTTTGTTTTCCTAATCAAAAACAATTTCAACATTAAAATTCACACTACTGATAACTTAAAAATAAAGGTTGCAAACATGTATAATTGTAATATGATATTCAAAATACAATAGAGACAAAATCTAATATAATTATAACCATAATCAATCTATAAATAGTTGAAGTAAGAAAAAAATCACCATAATTTAACCGTAAGTCAATGTAAGTAAAATAAAGGAGTAGGTAACTAATACATAGATATTTATATGAATATAATATTAAAAACTATCTTCCTCTCCACAATCTATTCACTAAATTGTCTCTTGCCCTATCAACATTGGCTGGAACTGCAACAACAGGTTGGCGTTGCCGGTCATTATCCCTCTCATCAAGTGGCAGTTCGTACTGCGGGGTTCTTGAAGCATTGGCTATGTTGTGCAATACTACACATGCGTTCACTATTTTCCCACTCATCACTGGATTATAATGAAGCACCCTGTGTGCTAACAAACATCGCCAACGTGCTTTTAAAACCCCGATACACCTCTCAACTGTTTTTCGAACCCGACAGTGCAGATCGGTGTAATACTCTTCAGGTGTCCCAGCAGCGGCTCCAAGAATAGGTGTCATCATGTATGGGCGCTGAGCATATCCGGAATCACCTGTAAATAAGCAAAGTTATGTGATTGAAAACCAACTTTTCAAATCCCTTTGAGGCTTTCAAAAGGGAACAGAGTATAATCAGTAGTGTTAATAAATGTGTAATCTATCTTATACAACATGTCCCAAAATTCAACGATAAGCCGGCACCAGAGGATGGACCTACTCATGACTACTCGAGAAAAAAAAAGAAAAAAAAAATACCTCTACTTTTTTTTAAATTACTTTAAAAAAATGGAAATTCTTCGAAAATGTATACCCCTTATGACACTTTTAACTACCATGACCACAATTTTTCAAATATTTCAGTTTTTTTGTTTGTATCGGCAACCTAAGTAGTACTATTATTCACCATAATCTTTGAAAATTACAGAATTTTCGTAGTTTTATACAAAAAAAACAACCAAAAAAAATTATTTCCCTAAAATTTTGAAAGATTTTAACTTTCAGTACACTTTAACTCATCGTAGTGTAAAAAAAAAATATGGACACTACTATGGCAAGTTTTTTAAAAAATTAGCGCAACTAACCTAGATTTTAAAATGGTATAATACTTTAGGAAAACTAGCCACAAAAAAAAAATAATGACACTTTTTCTAATCAAGAACCAAATTTCATAAGTTGTTGTTAATAGTAATCACTTCTACTATGTGCCCAAAATAGATTTTTGTTGTTGGAAAATGTTGAATGAATGAAACAAATGGTGTCAATAAATGTAAATTTATTGCATTATTAATAATATTATAATAAATGTTCGAACTGTTTACCACCGGCATTAATACAGGCATGACATCGCCTTAAAAAAGATCGTTTTATTCGTCGTGCATATCTTCTACTATTGATATGATCCGCAACCTGAGTGATTTTTTGGCGAAGGTCGTTCAGTGTTGCAATGGGTTTCGAGTAGACTCTGTCTTTGAGACAACCCCAATAGAAGAAGTCCAGGGGGTTTAGATCGGGTGAACGGGGTGGCCATAAAATAGGACCAAGTCGCCCTATCCAACGCCCTGGATACTCTTGGTTTAAGTATTCTCGCACAGGACGGGCATAGTGAGCTGGGCAACCATCATTTTGAAACCATATGTTTTGTGGATCACTAATGGGCATGTCTTCTAATAATACTGGCAAGTCATTTTGTAAAAAGTTCAAGTAACTATTGCCATCCAAGTTTCCTTGTAATTCAAAAGGCCCAATCACTTTTCCGTTTAATATGCCCGTCCATAGGTTAACCTTGAATTGATATTGGGATTTGTCTTGTCTCATCAGGTGCGGATTTTCATTGCTCCAGCTATGTAGGTTGTGAAGATTTAAATAGCCATCTCTCTTGCAGGTTGATTCATCCGACCATAGAATATTATCCAAGAATTGGGGATCTTCTCTGTGCTTTTGCAGCATAATACGGCAAAATGCGACTCGTAGTGGATAGTCCCGCGGTAATAACGTCTGCACACGCCTGTAGTGATATGGGTGAAGTCTGTGACGTTTTAGGATTCGATGTGCAGTACTTTTTGGGATTCCCGTAGCTATTTCTATGGCACGTACCGAGGTAGTTGAATCATTTTCAATTTCATTGAGAACTTCTTCGTCGCGTTCCGATCTAGGTCTTCCAGCATTTCTCCTGTCAGATGGTAAACGGCCCTCCGAAAACGCTTGATGCACATTAATAAATACTCGATAATTCGGGTATCTTTGAGCATTTGGGTACCTTTCTCGATATAATCTGCTAGCGGCGCTACCATTGCATCGGCATTCTCCATAGATGAGGTGCATATTAGCGTATTCCAACGGTGTGTATGGTAGCGGCATGATAAACGCTAAACAGTCCAAAATACGCCAAAAGTCCAATTCACAAAACACAGTCCAGTTCAAAATAATGCCAGGTTAGTACAGTTTGCAGATCACTTAATCCAGTCCAAAAAGCCAAGCCAAAAGTCGTTAGTACGAGAGTCACATCAATTGAATACGAAACGGTGCTTAGTAAACAAAGAAGCAGAGCGTACTGACTTTGTACTTTGTAGAGCAACAGCAACATTCCTACCTGCCCTATTGTTATTTAACAACAAACATCTATCTATCTCTCTCTAACGTATAATCGCAATCTATCTATTTCTCTCTAACGTATAATCGCTCTCTATCTATCTCTCTCTAACGTATACTATCTATCTCTTTCTGACTTCTGAACTTCACTGACTACGCACATGTCCCTTCCAAATTCTAAGAATTTGCGAAAGAAATCTATTTTGGGCACATAGTAGAAGTGATTACTATTAACAACAACTTATGAAATTTGGTTCTTGATTAGAAAAAGTGTCATTATTTTTTTTTTGTGGCTAGTTTTCCTAAAGTATTATACCATTTTAAAATCTAGGTTAGTTGCGCTAATTTTTTAAAAAACTTGCCATAGTAGTGTCCATATTTTTTTTTTACACTACGATGAGTTAAAGTGTACTGAAAGTTAAAATCTTTCAAAATTTTAGGGAAATAATTTTTTTTGGTTGTTTTTTTTGTATAAAACTACGAAAATTCTGTAATTTTCAAAGATTATGGTGAATAGTAGTACTACTTAGGTTGCCGATACAAACAAAAAAACTGAAATATTTGAAAAATTGTGGTCATGGTAGTTAAAAGTGTCATAAGGGGTATACATTTTCGAAGAATTTCCATTTTTTTAAAGTAATTTAAAAAAAAGTAGAGGTATTTTTTTTTTCTTTTTTTTTCTCGAGTAGTCATGAGTAGGTCCATCCTCTGGTGCCGGCTTATCGTTGAATTTTGGGACATGTTGTATATATAAAAGAAAGTCGTGTTAGTTACACTATTTATAACTCAAGAACGGCTGAATCGAATTGGCTAAAAATTGGTGGGGAGGTAGCTTAGAACCAGGAGACGGACATAGGATAGTTTTTATCCCGGAAATCCCACGGGAACGGGAATATCCCACGGTAACGGGAATTATGCGGGTTAAACGGGAGCGAAGCCGCGGGGGACAGCTAGTAAAAAATAGAAAGAAATGTTTAATGAGGTATAGTTTTTTTTTATTTAGTTAAGAAAAGTATTATACCAATGGACAGACAGAAGAAAGATGGTCAACAAAGTGATCTTATAAAGTTCTCTTTTTCCATTTGTGGAATGGAAAACTAAAAATAGCTAAGAAATATAATAATGGTATTTTATTGCATTGGATTTTAACTAAATCTTGGTCAAATTTACCTAGTAACCAGCAGTGTTCCCCATTATTGTGCAGTTCTTCCATGTATTCTTTTAAAGGAGATTGATTCCATACAAATGAATCATGTGCCGCCCCACCAAATGATGCATCAACATGTAAAATGTTTAAATCTGTATCACAAACCTGAAAAAAAAAAAATGTTTATCAGTGTAACATGCTGTTATTTATCACACATACAGCTACTACAGCCTGTATACTATATTGACTAGCTTATTCTAGGGAGTATAATATTGAGTTGAACCAGTGTAATATGTAGGCGCATATTCTTATGTTTCTTATCTATCCATCACCTTGCATCTCATAATATAATGATTATTGCTAAATGCAGTATTATGATACAAGAATTATATTGGTGTATATGTATATTCAAAGATCTATGCAATTCATTGTAAGGAATTATAATACTTACTATTAAGACATTTAATGAATGATAACTTTTTCTATTGTAGAAAGTTTCTTCATGCTCCACTGGCCGTATCAATGCAACATGAGTACCATCTATGCACCCAATTGTTCCAGGAAATCCAAACTTTTCCATAAATCTGATAAGTAAATTTAAAAAATATTTATCTTTGATTACCTAAAACCACAGCCACAAATAAAAGACTGAAATTCAATAAATACTAATACTTGAGAATTAAAATTTGCCATGTTCACTATAAAAGTAAATTTATCAGTAAAGAAACAAATATTGTACCTTTCCATTATATTTTCTCTTTCATCACGTGTGAAAGGAAATTTTATGTGAGTCCTCAAGATTTCTGGATTATTTAGGGCATTGGTGACTTCATGCAAGCACCTACTGAATGTAGGTTGGGACATGTTAAATAAATAAGATGACCCAACGCTTTTCTGATAGGATCCCTGGGCATAAATTGATACAGCAGCTAACACCTAAAAAAAAATCAACAAATCTTGATCATAAAAGAAATAAAATGATTTTTGTTGACATTGCATATTTGAAAATGTTAGTCAAATTGGGTACAGTATTTCGTTTTTACAGGGCCTTTAGTGGCAATGCACTTATTGTCATCATCTTATATAACTTACTTTGAGCTTAAGGGGCACTCCAGTATTTCGCCGTCGTTGTGTCATATACGGACGAAGCTCCTCAACTAAGTTGTTGAATGTGTCTTTGGACAAGCGAAAGTGCGCCTCAAATTCTTTGTCCGGCAAATTCATGTGGTCGGTCAAAGCACGCCTTGCCCGACGTTCTCTACGCAAGACATTCATTTGCCTTTGCTCTTCAGCAAGTCCCAATAAATATGCGCCTGCCATATCTGAAATTAGCAAAGTAGGTAATCTAATTAGAATATTGTGATATTTTTTTTATTATATTTAATTTATGTGACTTAATCTTGTTTAGCTTGTTTAATGATACTACTTATCCAATAAGATTAATGTAAAATGTTGTATAATGATACTACTTATCCAAGATGTATCTCAAACACAATAAAGTTGGTGATGATCACTGTTCGCCTTATAAATAACTGCTATCGAACAGTGTTTTTAAGACAACTTGAGTGAATCACAGTTAAACGTCAAAATGATATACACCGAGCTTACTGAATACCAAATGATACCAAATAACGGAAATCGATAGGCATTCAGTGGCTATCGACATAGCAGAGTGATAATCACTGAAACACATGCCATCTTGAAAATGTACGGATCCGCACCGAAGTTAGGGAATACGAAATGTCAGTTTTGACAGTTGAAAGTTGGAAACTATACTCGGTGATCATCATTCTCAACTGTCATTAGAGTTAGCGAATAAGCCCGCTGGTTATTGTATAAAATGTCAGTTAAACCGCAGATAACTGAACCAATCAGATTTTGTTTTTCGCATAGGTGACTATCTCTTATCATCATCTATCTCATGCCTGAGCTGTCATTGCAGCCTGAATTTCAGGATTCAGTTGCGGAGCAGGTGTAAGGCAGTCAATTATTTTTGGTATCTTTTTTATAATTTCATTTTTTGTGTTTTCTTCTAAACCATTTTGAATTATGCTGTTCCACAAGTCTTTCATCTAGTCATTTCTTTTTTATTTTGTTTTCAGGTGCCTTACATTGACCTATTTTTTCTAAAAGGTTTGGAATATGGTCAATGGGCGGAGTATTTTCTATTTCAACCTCCGAATCCGAATCAATAATTATGCGACATCTCTTTCTTATTGGTTCTGGTTCATCTGAGAAGAAGATTACCAGGTTAATGTATCACATGTACTCGCTCGTAGTACCGTATGATACCTATTTCATTGCTCAATGACTATTTATTTTGGAAGGTTTTTACGACCAAGTATAGGCGCTCGTCCTATCGCGTAGGTCTGTGCACTCACTGATTCTACTGTGTGGCAGTGACATGATTTTTTCTTTAATATTTACTACTTTATGACATTAATTTTTTTGACCAAGTATAGGCGCTCGTCCTATCGCATAGGTCTGTGCACTAACTAGTTCTGCCGTGTGGAAGTTACATTCTTTATTATTATTTCCTAAGTAATAATGAAATTGATTTTTTGGACCAAGTATAGGCGCTCGTCCTATCGCTTAGGTCTTTAATTCACTGGTAATATCTTAAATGATATGTTTGATACCAATTTATGCACTCTTGAGATATTTTTCCTGTGTTTTATTCATTTATTCACTAAGACAAAAGAAAAATGTGAATTCAAAATGGCGAAATTTCTTACATACCTTCTGACGAAGAATCAAGCAATCCATCAGTTTTCTTCTCAATTTCTCTTTATCCTTTTCCATTATGATCAATCCACTGTAATAGGATGTTGGAAAATCGAAATAATATACCGTTTACACAGCAATTTAATGTTTTCTAACAGAGAAAAAACGCTGTTCGTTTAAACACGAAAGACATAATGAAGCGACGTTTTTCAGTGTTGCCATAGAGGGCAGGGTGACAAAAATTCAAAACATTTTTTAAAATTTGGTAATTTTTTTTCACCAAATTGAGAGAAAAACTAACTTTTTATCACGACAGAGGGCGCCCAATCGACTGTACCCTGCTTTGACATAAGAGCTGTCAAATCGTATGGATTTCTTCTATCGTTTTTGTTTATCGTCACTATTTGCCGCAATTATTGTAATAATGCCTCAATGTAGCGCGTTCAATTGTAAAAATAGGGGAGTGCATTTGTTTCCTAAGAATAGCAAACGCAGAAAACAATGGGAGTCTGCCTTACGCATTAAAAACTTCAAGGCAAGTGTTACCGCACGATTGTGTGCAATGCATTTCAAGGAAGAGGATTATTTCGGGAAAAGTAAATAAAGATGGCGACATTCATATAAATGCTGTCCTTTAGGCTGAGTGTTACAGCTGCAAACAAATAACAAAAATTTGTGATCAAATCAAACAGTATTTACTATAAAGTCACTGTTAGTATGGAGAGCTTTCTAAACATTTTATTAACACATGGATTCATGTACCTATCAAAATATTCTTGGATTGCCTGTCTGGTGATGATGGGAAGTGGAGAATCCGCATTTATATCTCTGAATGTATCACAGGGTGGACACTGGTATATGATGTCGTCTTGGACGTCGCAGTCGGCACCAAAGTTCTGGTTTCGATCATACGCTTCCAATCTATAAATTAAAACAAGATAATTAGCCAAAGAACACAAAAAACATTTAAAAAAAACAATTATAACCTAAAATATTTTAAGTGTTTACCTTTCAATCAAATCAAGCTTTTTACCGGCAACTGAAGCATTTCTTTTTCGAAGCTCAACTTTCAGTTGAGGCACAGTCATAAATGAGTACATTTTGGAACTATTTATCACTTAAAAACTCGAAATATAGCGAACAGATACTTGTCACAAAAAGTAAACAAGGTACGGTCGATCTTAGCGCCATCTACACAAAGCTTTGAGTGTGTCTCCCCATTCTTTAAACGCGTGTTTGTTGATACGAACAGTACGTAGACTACATAATCATCTCAGACGAGATGTGTTCAAATAATATAAACCATCAAAAAGGTCATCATAAATAGCGTTATGTGTGATAAATAGGTGTGGTATAATGCGAGTGATTGTTTTAAGTGTGTAAATAAATAATAGATGAATAAATAATAGACGAATAAAAATAGTAAAATACAAAATGTGGGTAGGTAAATTTAAATAATAACACAAAAATAATATAAACACCAAGCACTAAACAGCATTGTCAACCTAGGCGGTACACCGGTACATTAAACAATTGAGGTATTTTGTGCCACCATATCCAGCTTTCGTTGTGCATCGATCAAATACTGTCGTAAGCGTCTCTTGAACGAACCCATCGTATTGGTAACTCTGATAGGTGGCGGGACGTTATTCCACACTTTGGAAGCTGCATAACGAAAGCTACCCCTGAAAGCAGCTGTACCGCAAGACTTGGTCGAAAGTTGCTGTGAGCATTGCCTTCTTCCGCATTCCCGCCGGCTCGTAAGCCAACTCAGCTTAAAATAAAATTAGAATAAATCAAATAAAAAAATAATAATAAGTAGTCAGATTTCTGGTATTTAACTACACCGAATAGAAGGCAAGCTAAGTGCAGCTTGCGTCTTGACTTCATTTTTAGCGTAAAATGCTCGTTTAGATAGATGAGTTCTGCGAGGAATTTTTCAACGTAGTCTCCCTTGAGCTCACACTTTGTCCAACGCTTCTCCAATTTTTTTATCCCTTCCAAAAAATATGATTTGTCGAGGTCCTCAAAAGGCCTTTGTTTGCGAGATGACTTCATCATTGGAGTCAAATATTTTTCCACCAAGCCATTTCTTCAGGTTTGGGAACAAGAAGTAGTCACTCGGACCCAAATCTGCAGAATAGGGCGGATGAGGGAGCAATTCATAGCCCAATTCATGGATTTTTGCCATGGCAACTGCACATGTGTGCACCCTTGCATTGTCTTGGTGGAAAAGAACTTTTTTCTTGGCCAAAGGAGGTCGGTTTTTTTTCAAATCGTCATTGAATCGGTCCAATAAGTTGGCATAATATTCCCCACTGATTGTTCTTCCCTTTTGAAGGTAGTCAATGTGGATTATCCCGCGTGCATCCCAAAAAACAGTCGCCATAACTTTATTGGCTGACAAACCCACCTTGGCCTTCTTTGGCGCCGATTCACCCTTAGAAACCCACTGTTTTGACTGTTGTTTGGTCTCTGGTGTGAACCTTCCTGTGAAGTTGTTACACGATTGCGTTTGTGGTCGACTGTGAGCAAACGCGGCACCCATCTTGCGGAAAGCTTTCTCGTGCCCAAGTGATCATTTAAAATTGAAACCACTGAGCCATGCGAGATCCCTACGGCTTCCACAATCTCTTGCACTTTCAATCTTCGGTCGGCCAACACCATATCGTGAATTTTCTCGATTGTTTCGGGTGAAGAGACCTCAACTGGGCGTCCAGGACGTTCGGCATCTTCAGTGTTTGTACGGCCACAACGAAATTCAGTAAACCACTTTTTTACCATTGAAATCGATGGTGCACAGTCCCCATAGTATTTATCAAGCTTAGCCTTGGTCTCAGTAATGGTTTTTTTTTTCGCAGAAAATAATGTTTAAAAAGCACACGAAATTCACTTTTTCCATTTTTTCCTCAAATTACTGGGTAGTCTGATAAAGATAGCTGTCAAACACAAACTAACTGACGCAGCAAGTTCAAATTTTGACAGGAGTCAACTGACAGATGCCTGTTGACAGGAGTAGTGTTGCATTTCAGTAAAGAGGTCAGAAATTCAAAAAGTCACGGACTTATTGACCCGCCTATTTTCACTATCTGCATTTATAATCACAAATTGTGTACGCCTTCGATTTAAATGATTAGCTTCTACAAAATCAGCTAAATCATTGTTAACATATAAAAATCTCCTGTTATTTTCTAATATTATCCTCTCTGTTTCTTATACGAAGATGAAAACTGTTAATGATGGAAGCGGCAATGGCAAAATCAATCATAATGTGCTTTGAAGCATTACAAAAAACTCTTGCCTAAATAATTTAAAAGAATGTTTGAATATGCCATTTGCCACCTCAACAACCCATCTAGTTATTGTTACACATCTTGCTTGATTTGCCTCTAATGTGCTTAATTGGGTTTCACCCTCTTGAAGAGATGAAGGCGTGTGTACGGAATAATGACATGTGTCTTTTAATAATGGCACCGAGTCTCTAAAGCCCCTATCCAAAATAAAAACATCATTTTTTTTTTTTTTTTTAGGTATGGGAAATCATCCAATGACTCCTCCCGCTCTGGGTGTAGCGGGAGGGAGTGTCAGACTTCTACTGACTAAAACCCATCCATGTTCCTTCATTGCCCTTTGTGTTCCGGAGGGGCACACAGAGGGTCCCTTTCGGGCCCCTCTGTGTGCTGACTCTCTTTGAGGCGCGCGTGGAACACTAACGTGCCGTCGACACGGCCTGTCGTCACTAGACGGAAGGCCCGCGCCTACGGTGGCCGGAGGTCACCAGGTGGTGTCCCCCGACGCCCGCGGCGTCTACCACGGCGGCTGGGACGATAGGGTCTCCTCTCCCTCTCCGCACCTCCTTCGCTAGCATGACTGCTTCGCAGAAGGAGGCAACGGCGTCCCATTCCGTCTCGCTCCGGACCATGGCTTGGACCAGGGCCGGACGCGAGAGGTTGCCGCCGATCGCCGTTTCGAGGACACTGCGGTGCGCCGCCCAAGCGGGGCACACCTGCACAGTGTGCTCCACCGTGTCCTCCGGTCGATCCTCGCAGTGGTGACACCCGGGCGAAAAACATCATTAGCCTGGAAGTATTGTTTCATTGGACTGATTGTCTCATTCCTCACTAAATTCATTTAACATTATTTGAGCATCCGAGGAGTAGCTGGATAGGGGCCCAACACATCTACAATATAACCATCACAACAGGCAATTAAAAAGGGCTTAACAAGGTTCCTATATTTATGAAGTGAAAATGTATTTTTCTGATAAGAATAATTGGAACATTTTTGAATATAAATGTACGTACCATCTACAATAACTATAGGCCTTCTTTGTGTACCACCAAAAAGCCCATTTGGAATTATAAGATTTCTAGATGAGATTTCCTCGCGACTGATATGATTTAAACCAAAATGTCTTGGCACAAAATCTTGATTCAAGATTTCCCTAACCTTTCCCATGAGTCTTTCTAGGGTACTCCTAGGGATGTTTAGCAAGGAGGAAATTCTTTCGTCACTGTCTCCAGTTCTCAATTTAATTAAATAAGCTGCAAGAGCAGTTTTGCCCCTGTGCATTGATGCCAATCTTGGCACTTCCCTCATAATATTTAAAATATTTTCTAATGATAGACCGAACCAGTAGTGAACTATAGAACTGTCCATATTCTCCACATTTTCAAAATCTAGTTGAACTGACTGTGACTGTGATTAATAAATCAGTAAAGTCTTCTATTTGTATTGCTGTAAATGTATGTATTGGGTTTTCCACTTCAGATAGCTCATTTCCAAAAGTATTTGATTTATGGTAACTACATATCCTATTTGTTGGAGAAACATAATAATTAAAATCAATAAACAACCTAGTCCGTAAATATGTAGGTACTGTAAGCCTCTCTGGTTGATTGCATCTTGGATAAAAGCAGCGCTGCTGACTGATTGGAGCCCTGATATAATTTGGTCGGAACGGCTGAACCAGATTCTGAGGCAACTATATATTGCCTCAGAATCTGGTTCAGCTATGGGGCTACTTTCTCTTGTACCTAATTCTTCGGTACTGACTTCTTGAGCATTGGTTTCTTGAGTACTGGGTTCTTCAACACTGGCTTCTTGAACACTGGCTGCTTGAACACTAGCTTCTTGAGTACTGGCGGCATCAGTATTGACCGCTTCATTTTGGTTTGATGTAGTGTGTACTGAGGTATTACTCGTCTTGCTCGACTCCAACAAGAATGGCAGACCAGATCTGTTGTAGTTCGATTGCACGTAAAGCTATACTATCTATACTAATATTATAAAGAGGTAAATTTTGTTTGTAAGTTTGTATGTAGGGGGTAATCTCAGGAACTACTGGTCCGATTTGAAAAATTCTTTCAGTATTTTATAGCCCATATATCGAGGAAGGATATTGCTTATCATCATTATATATCATCACGCTAAGACTAAAAGGAGCCGAGCATTAATGGAAAATGTGACGCAGATGAAGTTGCGTGGGTCAGCGAGTGTTATAAATAAGTCTGGTTTACCATACTTGCATACAATTGCCATGGAATCCTGATAATTTTGCATCATGTGCCGGGGACTTCCCACATAAGTTGATGGCAATATTATCATTTTACCAATGCCTTGACCCTTTTCTCTATCATTATTTACAGGCTATCCATTAAATTGTTGTAATTGTCAGCTCTGAGCTGTTTTTGATTCATTCGAAGAAACAATAATCTTTGAGATTCAATACTAACATAGACACAATATTCATGAAAAAGTTTTTGGGCGTAAAATAGTGGTCTAAAATTTATAAGAACAGCAAGTCTAATACTGATAAAATTGTAACATTGTAAGTCGGCTTCGAGCAGTTCGACTCTCTTCTCTGTGTTGAAGATTTTCATGCCATCCGAGTTCTCCATTAGGAAAAAGTAAAGGAAAGGCTAAAGGGTCAATATTGGGACTGGTTGATTTGAGTGTAGTTAAATGTTGAGAATATTCTTGTACAGAAAAGTCTATATTTAATGGAGGTTCGCCGTTTTCTGCTACAAATATGACCGTTACCTCATTATTTGATGGAATGTTATACCGACGCAAATCAAGAGATTTATGTTTATAAAACTGCATTGATACCGAAAATTTGGGTCGATTTCCTGAGGCTGCTTTTAATTCCTCTTCAGCTAAATTTGCAGCCACCCTTTTGTATATTTTGACAAAAAGATTGGATTCATTGAGCATTGTTTGTAAGGACCTCATTATATTGCTTCTACATATGTTACTTCTAGAATCAGATAATCGTTCATTTAATACTGCTCCATCTTCAATTATGTACAATTGGTTGTATTGTGGTTTATGACCTTGCAACGGAAACAAAGATCCCGTTTTTATATAAATTTGCCCTTGTACCCTATAAGTGAAAAATCCTGGAGGGAGTGTGTTCAAGTTTGAATTTATGGATGCCATTGCAAATACTGAATTATACTGTCGTATATTAGCCTTAAAATGATTACCATCAGACGTATTACCTTCGCATAAATCTAATAATAGAAGGAGTCAGGGGAAGAACTGTTGTAGATAAGTAACCGTTTTTACAGTTATATTTCTTCTTAACACGTTGAACGCCAGTGCGTTTTCTTCGTTTTTCCATTTGGGCCATGGGGGGCACCATTCGGTCGACACTTAACTGTTCCGTTGGAGCCGCGGGGGACAACATGTGACCGCAAGCTGGAGTTGATTTCAAACGTGTCTATGGAGCCGTCGGACAAATGTTCTAAGCAAATCTCGGTATAACGTGACCCCCATGGCCCTGTAGACTAATGCAGTTCAGTTGGTTTTTATTTAAACGTAATACCTAGAAAAATATGTCAAGTTTTCTATGCCATATTTGCAATGTAGTGCGAATGTAAGTATGTATGATAGTATTGCGTTGAATTATGCTATAACGCCGAAACCAGTTTGGATAAATTTTGATTACTAATAGGATATGTAGGTAGGTATATGTGTACTGAATAAAAAACAAAATAGTATTAGTTAATATTCATTTATATATTTATTTATAGGAGGAACACATGCAAAATCAGACTTAATTTGAGATCAATGCCAGATAAACTTAAACTTACATCACAAAATTATTCTAATGAACTTGATGAAAACAGTCGTAACAGAGATATGGTTTATTTGGGCAAGTTTCACAAAATGTAACCACCTTTTTGGTCTTGTTTTTTGCCAAAGCCAAATTATCTCAACGTTATGTTTATAACAATTTTGACATGTACGACGATTATTTTTGGCGGTGCCTTCTTTTTTCGTGAACTTGTGCTTTATACGTCTTGGCCTCAAGGTTTCTATTGGTTGTTCTTCCTTTTTTGACAATAAACCCTTCAATATCTCTTTCCTGAATTCAACTACTTGCATGTTTTTCCCAGTAACAGTCTTGTACAATATTAAAGCATTAACAACGGCCGTGTTTAGAAGCAAATTTATGGCCACTTTTTTGTACCATTTGACGGATTTTCTCAAAGGTGTCGAATATGCGGCCATCGTCAGATAAATCGACGGCTCCTTTCGCCTTGTTGTAATCTAGTACGATTTTAGGCTTCAAAGTGGTTTTACCTCGCTTCGTGACGGATTGGAAGCGGGTGGAATGCTTTGTAGAAAGAACGTAAACGTCCCTTTTGTCTTTCAATTTTAATAGAGTTATTCCATCAGTACTCTCCATGGCAATATGTTCGCCTCGTTTCAATTTAGCATTGATTACTTCTTTAGGAAGATTTTTCCTGTTTTTGCGAATTGTACCGACGAGGTGCGTTTCATTTTGCAAAAGGTTTCTAGCCAAACTGACACTTGTGTACCAATTGTCAGTGTATAATGTGTGCCCTTTGTTCAAAAGGTCACTACACAACGACATCACAACGTTTTCAGGCGTAGTATCACAGAGTACTTTTAAATATAGGTATAGAGGCTTTACTCGACCGGTTCAGAAGGAAAGCGATTTGTGGCGCCATCTGTAACTATAAACCTGCAACTTTCCTGTCATATACATAATCAGATATATCTATCTATACGTCTACCACCATTCCTGCTTTCAGGCTGCAGGAAGTTTCTATAAAGAATTAATTTATTTTCATAAAATAGCATGAAATAAAACGCCTTTTATTATAATCTCATTTATTTTGCAATAAGTATTGGTGCAATAGTAGTAGCTCCTAATGGAATAATAACATTTAAATGTCATCGAAAAATTGCAAACGCCATACGATTATCACGTGAAAACTATTTTTTCTAAATAAGACATGGATATATTAGAAACGATTGAATTTGGGATTTATTGTACACAAAAATAAATTATAATATAATAAAGATTTACTTCAATCTTACGGAGTCTGCAATTTTATGGTGGCATACAATATGATAGTGTCCAGTTAATTTAACTAAAAAGTTTTTATTATCATAGGTCGACTTACTCAGTCGTTATTAGGAAAGGAAAGACTTTATTTATTTTTAAATATTGATTCAACGTTTGAAATAAAAATAACAGTAACAAATCCTGGTTATAGTTAAAACCAGGTTTTGGTTACTGTTATTTTTAATTATTACTAGCTGTCGCCTGCGGCTTCACCCGCGTGCATGTTGTAAATTATCCCAAGGGAACATATTAATTTAATAAAAGTACCCTATGTGTTATTCCAGACTATGAACTACATCTGTATCAAATTTCATAAAAATCTATTTGGTAGGTTTTGCATCAAAGAGGAACAAACATCCATACATCTATATAATGTTCAATGTTTTTAATTCAATTTATTTATTAATAAATTGTATTTATTGTTTTAGCGTCAAATTATTACTTTTGCATGCCGAATGGTAAAATATGGCTGAACCTACCTTTTATCTTTTTGTTACCATGTACTGTACCCATATTTGCAAAAATATATGACTTACTTACTTATATAAACTTTCGTCACACTAATATTATAAATATGAAAGTTGGATGGATGGATGTTTGTTACTCAATCACGCCAGAACGGCTGAACGGATCTGGATGAAATTTGGCTCAAAGAAAGATTATAATCTGGAATAGCACTTAGACATCTTATCCCGGTAAAGTAGGTAGGGTAGGTGGGTAGGTAGGCTAGGGTAGGTTAAACTACCTACTAGTTAAGGTAGGTATGGTAGAGTAGGATAGGTAGACAGTTGACGGGAGCTAAGCCGCGGGCACAGCTAGTTTACAAAATGTAGTTTTTTTTAGCAGGTTATGGGTAACAGCACACATGTCATATCAACTCGGAAGCGGAACGTAAACGTATCGCCGGGGGGAGGTGTGGCGATTACGTTACGATTCAGTTAAGGGTGCGTTGCAGTAGGGAGTTTCATACATAGAATACTGCACGGCTCGATGCTATACGATAACGTTCAGTTTCCTAGTTGATACGTCTGCTGTGACCCTTAATAACATGTTTAAAAAAAACAATAATTCATATTTTTCTTTTATAGCATCGTTTGAAATACTTTTTCGCTTTGCACTGTAGCATGTCCTCGTCACTATCGATATCCTTCTTCCCAGATAATATTTTATTTAAATTTTTACAATATGTAAAAATAAAAAATCTACATACAAAGTTAATTAAAAATTCTATTAATTTATCTTTGTGAATTGTGCATGTTAAATAATTAAAATCTAAAAATAATAAAATAATTGTTTTTGTGTATTCCTTGAGGGCTTTTCTTTCTAAATTATTAATGATTATTGTATTTACAATATCTTGCAGGTTTGAGATGCATGTCACAAAATCTAGGCTAGGGCTGGAAAGCCAACGACGACTGGCATATTCTCGTCTTTTAATAAAATCATCTTCACTTTCGCTCAGTGTTGCCAGATGCCTTGAACCTTTTATCTGTAGTAGAAACTCCTAAAATCTGTATTAAATCTGTATGCTATTTTAACTTATAATCTGTATAAAATCTGTATAATCAAATTAACCAAAATAGAATATTAATCATCATAATCATTGCTTCTTTTGAAAAACAAGGGATAAGTACTAACGTGATAAGGTTTGACTATCGTATATTAAAAGAACATACACTAATTAATAAAATGGTAGTTTTATTTAAGTACGTATGTAATACATAGTAAAATTAAAAACATAATTAAAACAAAAACACTTATTAAAATTAAACAATTGCAACAAACGAAATAAAAATTACTTTTTTAATCATACATATTTTTGTTAAATTTTAACAGTAATTTATTATCAACCTCTAGGTTATAGCAAGGTTTTTCACCAATCAATTGCTTTGTATGCAAAAGACCTTCAATAGTATTTGTATTAAGTCTATTGCGTTGTTTTGTCTTTATTAAATTTATAGACGAGAAGATCCTCTCTACGGCAGCACTAGAATGAGGTAGACTTAGGATTGCAGAAACAAATTTGGACAGCGTTGGGTATAATTGATTGCTGTAGTTAGCAGGATCACGGGCTGCAATGACTTTACACCAGAAGGTTTCGAGGTCTTCTGAATCATCAGGCGTTAGGTCTTTATTATTTCGCAAAAACCGCCACTCTGTGTCTAGTTCTTGCAGTTCATCAACTGAGATCAAATTTGGAAACTTTACTGCCAAAGTGACCAATGAATCAATTCTACGAGACTTGAAAACTTGTGGGTCAAGAAACTGCATTTGTTTAATTACATCATTGGTGAAATCGTACCTTTTTTTTACCTGTTTTGCCCCTTCAACAAAAAAGTCAAGGCATTTGAGTTTGAATGTTTCAATATCTTTTTGATTTAGAGCGTTTGAACTCGTAGAGACAAGGGAGGCTGAAACCTTTGCTCCTAGGTAAAGGTTATTTAATGATTTGTAATGACGTGGATTGTCAATCTGAATTAATCTGACTTCAGTTCGCGAAACATATCCGTCGTCCATATAACATTCTAATAAAGTTTTAAAAACAGTCACCATGTTTTCATGCATTTTATGAATTTGCGGCCGCTCTGACTGCATCAGCTTGTTCATGTTATTAAATATCGCTAGCGAAAATTCCAAAAACTAAATAAAGCTAATTGTATGGATTTTTTAATCTGAACAAAATTGAATCAGCATTTAAGTAAGAGCGGCTTCGGTGAAATATAATTTTAGGGCGTCATACTGTTCTAGAATACGGCAAACTGCTGCTCTAAGCGAAAGCCATCAAGTTTGAGCTGGATGGAGGATTTTATGAGTCTTTAGATCTAAAAACTGCTGAAACTCTTTTAGAATACCAGTTCTTTTGGGGCTGTTATTAAAATAATTATAAATGTCTCGTATAAGAGTTTCTGGCTGTCTTGACAATTTTAAACACGCATACGATGCACAAAGATGGAAAGCGTGACATACACACTTCAATACAAACAGGTGAGGGTTTTCGGCAACTAGACGGGACGATAATGAGTTGTGCTGTCCCATCATGGCATTCGCCCCATCAGCTGCAAATCCGATAAGATTGTCCATTGGGATATTATTGTCACTCAAAACTGTTTTTAATATTTTGGTATAGCTTTTCAGCAGTAGCCTCTTCAAGGGGTATAAGACAAACAAATGCATCCTCAACTTTGTTTTCAAAAAAACGTGCTAATATGCATAAATGCTTAACACATCCTCTATCTTTACTTTCATCGACAATTAAAGAAAATTTAAGCTTTTGTAACTTTTCTATTATCATCTGTTTTGCAGTTAAGCCTGTCACATTTTTTTAAATAGCTGTAGTTTTTGTTCTGTCGCAACTTATACTTTTTGCGATTTGTGAATCCGGACACACGTTTTTTATCAATTGTGGCAAGTGTTCCATCATGTTCATGGGAATATTATGTTCAGCTATAAACGCTGCGAGCAAAATCTCTCCTCTTTTGACTGGTTCGATATTTTTGTTTGAAAATAAATCTGTCAATAATGTTTGCGAGCCAGATCCACCAGGACTTGAATTTTGGTGTTTGTTTGTTTTCGCGTGTCTAAAGAGATCATTCTTTCCAGCACTTCCAACTGAAAGATCTGTATTACAAAATGTACAGAAAGCAAAATAATCACCTTTATTACTAGGTCTCAACCACGCCTTATATGAATAATCTTCCATCCAGTTCCGATTAAACTTTTGCATCACTCTGGGTTTTTTAGATGCCATAATGGTTCACAAAAACACGATCAATATGAATATTAAAAATTAAGTAAAAGTTTGTACCTAAGTTATTAATAATTATTGACGTATTTTACGCACGCACTACAAGACGAATGCGAGAGTGCGATGCGAAAGTACCTTGGAAAGCACGCAGAACTTTGGGGGATTTCCCGAGCAGAGCGATTGAAACTTATAATGCTACCATACTAAAAATTAACGTTGTTTGTGAAAAAAATAAATTAACCATAAAGATTAGGATCATACAATGGTGTGTGTAATGTAACGCGATATCTAAGTCATTTATTTTGATTCTATTTTAAGGTGAGGTTTTGATTCTATTTTAAGTTGAGGTAATTTAATCAATAGAGTTAGAAAATTCTGTATCCAGTGCTAATCTGTATCACACATCGAAAATCTGTATAAATACGGAGAAAACTGTATATATGGCAACACTGCTTTCGCTATAGCGATTACCCTTACAAATTTCGCAGGACCTGAATATTTTATTTTTAGATTTTTTTTAAAAATATCCCGAAACATATTGTAGAGGACCCCTTACTTGAGGCTGACTTTTTTGCTCTAAAGGCGTAAGGGTAATCTCATTAACAATATCTAAAAAGATATCACCAGTCGTCGGAGCTTTACTACTATTCTTAACAACGAGGGCATGTAGTGCATTGCATTGGTCTTCTTCACAGTTTGCTCCAGGGGCATGGACACTGGACATGCTATTGACCAATAAGGTTGTTAACGCCGATTCAAATCTTTCTGGCGATGGATTTATGTTGCGGTACCCATGGCTTCTTATAGCCCCAAAGAAATTTTCAATCGGGTCTTGATTTAGGTGCCGCATCCATAAAGAAGAAATATGATGGTCAATTTTTAATATTTTTACCAATGTTTCTATGTTTTCCAGTGTCCATACCCAATTATTAATAGAAGGTACATTAGCAATTTTGTTTTTATCAGTAATAAATTTCATCGATTTTAAAACTTTCTTTGCTTTTGACCAAAATTCCTGGTGTTTTGATTGAGGAGTGACGGGTCCCAGGAGAGGTTTTGAAAACCTTTTTCTTGTAAAGCTCCCATTGAAAGAATCAAATAAATTGTCAAAAAAAAAGCAGGACATCTGCAGTCTCCTTACATTCTGCTGGAAGAATTCCGTTATCTGAAAAATAATAATAATTGAATATTAGATAACTTTATAAGATTTTTGTGCACATAATGTACACTTTGTACATAAAATTGTACATGTAGGTACCCATACTTTCAAATACGGGTTTGCTTAGTTGTTTTCCAATATAAATTTTAAATTACCAAGTAACTGAAGCTTGATTTTAATACTATTAATAATTTTGAATTATTATTATATAAAGTACTAGCTGACCCGTGCAACGTCGTCTGCGTAACATTTTTCATTACTGCTCCGCTCCTATTTAGTCTTAGCGTGATGATATATAGCCTATAGCCTTCCTCGATAAATTGGCTATCTACTACTGAAAGAATTTTTCAAATCGGACCGGTAGTTCCCGAGATTAGCGCGTTCAACCAAACAAACAAACAAACTCTTCTGCTTTATAATATTAGTATAGATTTAAATTTCATGGTGTTGATAATACATACAGAAAAAAATAATTTATGATATAAGTACGTCATTCAATTTGAGGACAACCTAATATAGCTGAGCTAAATATCTTTAACTAGCTGACCCATGCAACTTCGTCTCCGTAACATTTTTCATTACTGCTCCGCTCCTTTTGGTCTTAGCGTGATGATATAGCCTATAGCCTTCCTCGATAAATGGGCTATCTAACACTGAAAGAAATTTTCAAATCGGACCAGCAGTTCCTGAGATTAGCGCGTTCAACCAAACAAACAAACAAACAAACTTTTCTGCTTTATAATATTAGTATAGATTAGAAAACTGATAGTAGGGAAAGATTTAATTAAATGAACTAACCTTGAGACGGTTTTTTGTTTTCTTTGAATCGTATTTGTCCTTCCTTCGTAGATTTTGGTCCTAAAATAAGAAAATAGAGCATTAATAGAGGAGAATTTGTGTTGCAGGCCATTTTCACCAAGACCACTATGTTCAAATAATTACTACACATCTAAGGTGCCAGTTAAATAAACTCAGGGTATCATACTCATAATAAATCAATATTTTTTAAAAAGGAAGGGATTATTAAGTAGTATCTTGCTAGGCAGTTGATTTTGACGGGCTATTTACAAGTGATAAGATGATAAATGATATTTATTCGTCCACAACAAGCTGGAGTCTATCCCAGGCTTCAATGGCATCAGTGTATTGAGTGTATAACTGAGCCATCTCATTTTTTTACTGCCTATTCTTTTCATGGGCTTCAAGAAGAACCCTCTTATTGTCATCTATTTCCTTATATAGTTGATCACAGTACTCCTTGGACACCTTTAATTCGCTCAAAGCTAGATTGAGTTTGGTCTCTTCTTGGCGAGCATAGGCGCTGCGAGTCATAGGCATGATTTAAAAGGAAAAGAAAAGATAACTATTGGAAAAAACTAGGTAGTTGTGGCAGAAAAGATAATTACTTAGTTTAGGAAAGAATTGAATTTAGATACAAAGATCTAAGTTCTGTCAAAATTCAAAATTCAAAAATTTTTTTTTTTTTTTTTTCAAAATTCAAGCATTTATTTCAATTAAACCATTTACAGGCACTTTTGAATTGTCAAGGTCGGTCGGTCCAAAAAGTTGAAGCTATTTGCACGTTCCAAAGCGTAGATCTCTATGGAGAAGAACGTGCAAGAAACTCCACGGACACTCTTTTAAAAATAATATTTTTTTACAAAGATTTATTTACATCGGGTTGAAATTATACATACATGTGAGAACGATGTAAAAGACGAGCAGGATAAAAGCGTCCGGAATAAAAGAGGAACAATTCAAAGAAATAATTAAAATTAACCATGGCAGCTAATAAATGACCAGTCCCGACTGACGGCGCCCGTTCACGAACATGACGCATGCGCCAGCACCATTCGGCTCAACCATTTTGAAGGGAGCCAAATGATCCAACGCATACGCCACCATCAGCTAGACTTTTGAGTACATTCAAGTCAAAAACATACCTAAAACTGATAATTAAAGTTAAAGGTACACAGTACTCACACATGTGCTGTTAATGGCTGAAATTATACAATGCTAAGTAAGTTGATTCTAACAATGCAAATTTTTCTTACAATCTTCAGCCGGTCCAACAATGTTTCCGAACTATTTACAGATTAGTTTGGGCTCCCTAGTGGCTGTGGAGCAGGACCAGCATTCAGCCAAGCATTTTTATCTTCAATATAATCCCCCAACTTATAATATGCTTGCCTGCATAGTGTGCGTTTAATACAAGACTTGAATTTCGTCTCATTTAGTTCTAATATATGGGGAGGTATCTTATTATAACATTTTAAACAGTACCCCATGAAAGATGAGGCTACTTTAGCCAGTCTGAAGCCTGGTTGAACTAACTGGTCCCTATTTCTAGTACCATAATTATGTCTCTCGCCTCTTTTACTAAAAAGATGTAAATTCTTTCTGACATACATGATGTTTTCGTAAATGTATTGACAAGGTACCGTCATGATGTTAATAATCTTAAACAGTTCCCTGAGAGAATCGCGCCGGCGGAGATTATATATCGCTTTGATGGCTCTTTTCTGCAGAATAAAAATAGACTCGATGTCTGCAGCCCGTCCCCATAGTAAAATACCGTAAGACATGATACTGTGAAAGTAACTAAAATATACCGAGTCCCGTACGGTATATCGAATTACGCTTGAACGATATAACTGTCTACAGAAAGCATGGTTCACCGACGAACGGTAATACGAAAAAACTATTAGTCGATACCATTATTCAGCGACAGCACGTTTCGCCGAATAACGCTACATAGAATGAATGGTTGGCCGACACCAAGATTCGCCGATTTCATGGTTCGCCGGAACACGCTTGAACGAAATAATCTTTTATCGAAAGCAATTTGCATCGAAAGCACCTTTTCTTACACCGCCGATCCAAAATCCACTGACCACATAGATATCCTTGGACATTTCACACAACGCCATATATAGTCCCAAGCTAAGCAACCTAATGCTTGTGTTATGGTAACGAGATGGCTGATAAACTACTTATATATATATTTTTTTGTAAATACATACATATTATAGATAGAAAAACACCCAGACTCGGAACAAATACATGTAGGTCGTACAAATATTTGTTCCGTGCGGGAATCGAACCCGCGACATGCTGCGCAGCAGTCAATCGCTCAACCACTGCGCCAACCGTGTCGTCAAAATGATGATGGGAATGAGATGGTGGGAACAATAGTGGATTTTTGCTCAGAATTTACTTCGTCCCTGGGCCAGATTTTTTTTAAATAATCCAGATACATAATACTTATTGAACCATTGTGCCAATCTTTCGGCTTCAGTTGGATTATTTACAAAAAAAACTGGCCCAGGGACGAAGTTAATTCTGAGCAAAAATCCACCATTGTTCCCACCAGCTATGTGGTCAGTGTCTAATCGTACTTATTCTATTCCGAAAACACAAAATGCTCTGGAATCATGGCATAACCGGTGGAACACACTTTTAAATCGCAAGAAGTGGAATATCTTCAACACTATTAAGAAGTTTGCTAATGAAAAAAAATATACCGATTGCGAAATCGAGCGCATCACTGCATCTGAGCCAATGCCAAAGCGTCGTCGTTCGTCGCAGATTGAATATGAAAAGAGACTAGAAAAGCACTTGTCCCAAAAGAGTGAGATGAGCATAGAAACCTTCTTAGGTGGGCTAGCTCACATCATGTACATTAAAAATCATTAATATACTTATCATATAACTGGTGGTAATTTGTTTTTTTTTTTTTTTAAATTGATTGTTTACAAACATGTTTCTTATGATTGCGCAGTTTTGCAACCTTTATTTTTGTTATTTACCATTTAATTATTAAAATAATCAAATTTGCTGTTTTATTATTTTCTTTACATTCATTTTCATTGAATTACTAAGGTAAATGCATGGAAATAGCAGTTAATGCAATTTAATCGATGTCTGTCAAAATTTTATGAGCGAGAAACTAAAGACAATTATTTTGGATCGGTGGTGTAAGAAAAGGTGCTTTCGATGCAAATTGCTTTCGATAAAAGATTATTTCGTTCAAGCGTGTTCCGGCGAACCATGAAATCGGCGAATCTTGGTGTCGGCCAACCATTCATTCTATGTAGCGTTATTCGGCGAAACGTGCTGTCGCTGAATAATGGTATCGACTAATAGTTTTTTCGTATTACCGTTCTTCGGTGAACCATGCTTTCTGTAGACAGTTATATCGTTCAAGCGTAATTCGATATACCGTACGGGACTCAAATATACCAGTCTCGCGGTATCGACATCCGTTAGTTGGCGGATTTTTCTAACAGCATATGCTGCTGAACTTAGCCGTCCGGAAGGAGATGTTATATGAGGGCCCCATTGTAGCCTGGGGTCAAGCGTAATTCCCAGGAAAACCGTTTTATCGACGAATTCTAGTTTTTCCTTGTTCAATAATATGTCACAATCACTGCTTTTGACATTAGGTAAGGCAAATCTTATGCACTTTGTTTTATTTTCATTTAGAACTAAATTATTCGCCGTGAACCAATTTTGGACTTGCATTAGGGCATTATTTATGTCATTAACATTGTTCGTCCTTCTATTTATCTTAAAAATTAAAGAGGTATCATCAGCAAACAACACCATATCAAGATTTTGTTGCAATAAATAAGGTAAATCATTAATATAAACCAAAAATAAGAAAGGACCCAAGATAGAGCCTTGGGGGACGCCCATTTTTACGTTTAATCCCGACGAATTGACACCGTTTATGTGAACTAATTGCTGTCTATCATTCAAATAACATTTGACTAAGTTTAACGCTGTTTTGCCTAGTCCGTAATGCCCGAGCTTCAGGAGTAATGTATCGTAATCAACACAATCAAACGCCTTAGAGAGATCACAAAAGACACCTATGGCATCCTGTGCGTCCTCCCACGCATTAAAGATATGCTTTAGTAAGGTGACACCAGCGTCCGTTGTACAACGTCCTTTGGTGAAACCATACTGTTTATCATGTAAGATGTTATTCGTGTTAAAGTGACTGAGCAACTGATTTAGCATTACTTTTTCAAATACCTTACTAAACACTGGCAACACGGACACTGGTCTATAATTATTGGTGTCTTTATTATCCCCAGATTTAAAAAGTGGTATCACTTTACTGAATTTCATTAGGTCCGGAAAGACTCCTTGATCGACACACAAATTAAATATTAAAGCTAAGTACGGCGCTACAGTCTCGATAATTGAGGTACAAACCTTGATAGACAATCCCCATAGATCTTCGGTCAATTTAATTTTGATTTGTTTAAAAGCTTTTATTACTACTATGGGGTTTATATGTTTAAAATTAAATTCAGTCGCGCAGGCTGATACGTTTGCCTGTAATAAATCAAAAGCAAGCGAAGGCGAGGAATTTAAGGCTTCAGTAGTTTTAACAGGGATACTTGTAAAGAAATTTACAAATTCTTGAGCAACTTCTTTGTTATCGCTAATAAGTCCGTGAGGCGTCTGCAATCTGTAATCAGTGTTATGTTTTTTGTTCCTATTTGTTTCATTATTTATAATTTTCCAAACCGTTTTTATTTTATTGTCTGCTGTTTTTACCTTATTGCTTATGTATAAAGCCTTAGCTACCTTACAAGTATTTTTATAAATTTTGGAGTAGGTAGTTACATACTTATTAAAAGTTTCAGTGTTAATAAAAGGCTTAAGGCCATACAACTCATAAAGTCTATCCCTACTTTTTCTGAGTCCTTTAGTTGCCCAGTCACTAAATAAAAACTTAGGGCAGATAGTTTTAGTTTTATTTTTAAAAGTATTATTGAATTCTGTTTGGACTAAAGAAAAAAATCTGTATATAAAATATTAGCACTGTTCACTGTACAGTTCCAATTACTTAACTTCCCAATTAAAGTACGGTTAAATTTATTTAAATAACCGGATGTTATTGGTCTGGTTTGTATTTGCACTTGTTGAATTGGTATTTTGGACTCAAAAGATACCAGTAGCCCGCTGTGATCAGAAGGGAGGTAATTTACAATGGCTTTCTGTAAGTAGTCGCCAGAACAAAAAACATTATCAATACATGTAGCAGTAGTTGTAGTTGTACGGGTTGGTTCTATGAACACATTAGACAAATTGAACGATTTAAAAAGATTTAATAATCTACAGCTATCTGAATTGTTTTCTAAAATATTTATATTAAAGTCTCCACAGATAATTACTAATTTATTACCAGTCGCAAGTTTTGCCAATACATCTTCCATCACTGACTCAAATATAGAGTAGTTCAGATAATTAGGGGGTCTGTAAACGCACACTATGACATGCTTATCTAGCTCAACACAGGATAGTTCAATGTTATGTTCAACAGACAAGTTAACTATGTCTTTACGAGTTTTAAATTGAATACACTTTTTGATTAAAATTAGTGAGCCCCCACGTAACATTGACTTTCGGTTAAAAGAACTTCCCACACTATAATTCTCGTAATTAATCAACATTTCAAAATCCTTTAACCAATGCTCAGTGAAACAAACTATGTCAAACATTGTTTTTTCTAAAAATAACTCAATTTCCAGCTGTTTTGAAGAAAAACCTTGAATGTTCTGATGGAATAATTTCAAGGATTTCTGCTTAGCCCCTTTATTGCAATTAGCTATGTGAGAGCAAGAAGATACCTGGTTTACGGTAGATGTAACTATACTGATATTGGTATCCTCTGTTGTCGTCCTCTGTTGTCGTACAAACTAGTTTAAAGGAACATCCGGAGTGAGCCCCACGTCTCCCATGCCATCACCACCATTGGCACCAAGATCTTGCTACTTGCAGACTCCACATTAAAAGAATTGTCCATAGTGACACACGGATTCTCCTTCGTACAATTATTGTAAATAATTATAGCATTAGTGCTACAGTTAACAATGTCCGCCTGTACATTAGTATTATTACTAATATTTGCAGTGTTAATTATAGTAGAAGACGTCGACATACTACTTATGTCTGAGTTCATATAATATGCTAATAGGCTTGCTATTTGATGTCTAAACCTAATAGGCAGATACACTGTATCCCTAGTCGACTTTAACTTATCAACATATAAGTTAATGTCCAGAAAAACAAGTTAGTCACTGTAATGACTAACTAAGAAATGTAAATGCTTGTTAAGCATGTGAATATAATTATTTTGTCTATTTGACAATTTTTCAAAATATGGGAAAGCACACAGTATTATTTTGTTGCAATTTAACTTTAACATCTCAGTTACAGAGTCAGTTATTTTTTTTTTTTTTAATTTGAACTGTTACCTATAAACACAGTAATATTGGTTTCTGGTTTATATACATATCTTGTCACTGATTCCATTACTTGTTTGAAGTTTGACCCAGGTATACAATAATTATGAGTACAATAGCAGCTGAGATTGTTATTTAATAATTTACCTAAACCTCTTCCTATACTATCTGAGAACATAACTGAATGAACACTATCATTACTATTATAAAATGGAATGCTAGAAGTCTCAGGCTGGTCCACTTGACACAAACCTTGTTTAACATCCGCTATCACACAGTCAGCTTGGGCCGGGTCCTCCGTAGCCTCAGGCTGGTCAGAACTTAATTTTGGTACTGTCTGACAGGTACACTGACACATCACCAACTTATTTGCAGCTAGGATGTGTTCTTTAATTTGTAATTGAGAACTCACATATTTATTATAAAGAGAATTAAGTCGGTCCTCAAGTACCTGTATTTCAGTTTGAAGGCGCTGTGTATCAATTTCATAGATTTTTTTACTATCCTCCAATTTAATCTGATAATTATTTAATTTATTAATAAGGTGAACACGTTCTTTCCTCAGTGGAATATTTTTGGAAAAGTGTTTATGTTGCTTTCTGTACCGATCACATTTTTTTATTATTCTATTAAGCTTTGCATATTTTTTTATTATCTTATGACTAACTTCATAGCTATTATTTTGTTTTAAAAGGGAATCTTCAGTTAAGTCAATAGTAGGTATAGCCTGAGGGTTACAATTTGAATGTAATAATTCATTATATAAATGGTTTGTTTCCCTAACCTGGGAACATTTCAATTCATTCTGCAACTTAAGATTATGACTATGAGCATGTACCAATTCATCTTCTAGACTCCTAACCTTACTTAAAGCCTCCTCATATAAGTTACTACAGTTTTTGAAACTGGCCGTGACAACCCGCAGTTGGTCGCGTTCATCAACAACATCTTGGTATTGCTGACTAAGGTCTACCAGCTCCCGTTTTAGGCAAGTGTTTTTCTGTACCATTTTCATTACTTCCTCTTCACCTTCCTCTCTCTCCTGCAACATTAGTTGGCATTGCTGTTGCGTTTCTTTAAGTTCTTTGAGGGCCGTTCTTAGTTTAAGCTCCATATCCTGAGCAGTAGCCTTACGGGTCATCACAGGCATGGTTTCAGAGATATTTACTGAAAGTAGAAATTAAGGAACGGTGAGAATCAAAAGAATAGGCAAAATAAAGAAAAATTAGATATGAGGGAAAAAAAAAATGTACAAAAAATGGGGAAGAGTTTAGTTTGTTCAAAGAAATAAGGTAGGCTTCTATATTGGCTTGGAAAGCTTTTGATTTTTGAATTATGTTGCTTTCGATTACCTTAGGATAAAATACTGAATGTGGGTAGGATACTCAGAAAATGAATCTATGATAAAACTCAGTTTAAAACTATAATAATGAAAATATTACTATTATGGACGTTATGAACACGTATATCATTGAATTTAAAACATAATAACAGAATTATGGACTAATCTCGACTTCGTTTCGTTTCGTTTCTACTATGTGAACAAAACGATTTAGAACCTAAGCTGCGAGCTAATCCAGTCAAATTGTTCTTAGACTGAGTGTTATACCAGTTAAAGAGACTAATGTGTGCTATTATTAATAAAATAAAAGTAACAATACTCCCCGTATTATTCCAGTTTGAACGTCAGCTGATCGTTTTAGGTTACCGGCGGTGACATCGGGTACCAAATCTTGTACTTTAGTTGATTATTTTTCCCGGATAACAATAATCCTGTGTCTTTATGTATTGAAATTAAGTTTTCACAAATAATTACACCCTAATTTCACTTAAATACTAATTCACCAAACTAACTAAGGTTATGTTTACGTTTCAATGGCATCAATAAGTAGCCGTATAAGAATATTATGTACGATGTAATCACGGTAAATTAATAGCTCTATATAATAGTAAACTATATAAAATATAATGCAAAAATTCACTTGAGCTGGTAACCTCACACCTGTCATCGATTAACAATAGTAATTAAACCCTTTTTTGCACAAAATTACACAAATCTAATACAAAATGGACATTAAAATTGTATTTACTTGAAGAGTAATTGGAAATAGGCCTTACAAATAAACGAAATTAATATTTAAAATTAAAAAGCAATTTCGTATGTCAAAATATTGTGATGCTATTGATTTTTTTTTTGTGATTGTCTCCGCTCATCTCCGCTTATGTAAAAATGCACTCTCAAACTCAAACTCAAACTCAATCATTTATTTCAATTAGACCATTTACAGGCACTTTTGAATTGTCAAGGTCGGTCGGTCCAAAAAAAGATGAAGCTATTTGCACGTTCCAAAGCGTAGATCTCTATGGAGAAGAACGTGCAAGAAACTCCACGGGCACTCTTTTAAATCAATTGATGTACTTAATACAAAAATCATGGTAACATTATCTTTGATCGCTTCTATATGTGAGGACAATGCAAAGAACAAGAAAGTATATAAAACAATTCAAAAAGTACAGATTATAAAATAAGCCAGTGGCAGGTAAGAGATGACCAGTCTCAACTGACGGCGCCCGTTCACGAACATGACGCGTGTATCAGCACCATCTAGCTCAACCATTTTGAAGGGAACCAAATGATCCAACACACGCGCCACCATCAGCGAGACGTTTGTGTGAGCATGACAAGCTCTCAACTGCCACGCTCGTTCATGTCAAACAAGTTTAATAAACAAAATCTTAAATTAATTACATATGCAAATGGTTCCATAGTACTCACATTTACAAACATTTGAAAAAATGAATCTACTTTACTACAAAACTATGGTTTTCAATGGCCAAGTACCTAAAAAACGAAAAATAAAAACAAAATGAAACTGCATGAATGCGTAACTTACTTCTTAGCAATTCAATATTGCAAAGAAAGAATAAATAAGTACATTATACTATAGGAGAACAAAAAAAGGGTAAGCATTACTTCCAAATTTTATATATATAAAAAAAACAAAAAAACTATATAGTGGATCCATGCGGCTATGGCTGTGGAGCAAGACCAGCATTTAACCAAGCATTTTTATCATGGATATAATCTTCCAATTTATAATATGCTTGTCTACATAGTGTGCGTTTTATGCATGTTTTAAATTTACTCTCATTTAGTTCGAGAATAGCGAGTGGTATTTTATTATAAAATTTAACACAATATCCCATAAAAGAAGTGTGTACTTTAGCTAATCTGAATCGGGGTTGATCTAATTTGTTCCGATTTCTAGTATTAAAATTATGCCTATCACTAATTTTGCTAAAAAGATGAAGATTTTTCCGAACATACATTATGTTTTCATATATGTATTGACAAGGTACTGTCATGATATTAATATCCTTAAACAGTTCCCTTAGGGAATCTCGCCGACGGAGATTGTATATGGCTCTGATAGCTCTTTTCTGCAGAATAAATATAGACTCGATGTCTGCAGCACGTCCCCATAATAAGATACCGTAAGACATGATACTATGAAAGTAACTAAAATAGACCAGCCTCGCGGTATCTATATCAGTAAATTGACGGATTTTTCTGACAGCATATGCTGCTGAACTCAGCCGTCCCGCAAGAGATGTTAAATGAGGACCCCATTGTAGCCTTGAGTCAAGCGTGATCCCCAGGAAAACTGTGTCTTCGACGAATTCAAGTTTCTCTTTGTTCAATACTATGTCGCAATTTTTACTTTTAACATTCGGTAAAGCAAATCTGATACACTTCGTTTTTTTCCCATTTAAAACTAAATTATTAGCAGTAAACCAATTTTGGACCTGCTGAAGGGCGTTATTTTCGACGTCAAGACTTGTGGCACGCCTAGATATCTTAAAAATTAAAGACGTATCGTCAGCAAATAACACCATTTGAGGTTGATTTTTTAGAAGATGGGGTAAATCATTAATATACACTAAAAAGAGAAAAGGACCCAATATTGAACCTTGTGGTACACCCATTTTGATTTTTAAGCCCCGAGAATTGACACCATTTACTTGAACTTGCTGTTGTCTGTCATTTAGATATGATTTCACTAGACTGAGTGCAAGTTTACCTAGTCCGTAATGTTCTAGTTTTAAGAGCAAAGTTTCGTGATTAACACAATCGAATGCCTTGGAGAGGTCACAAAAGATTCCTATGGCATCTTGCGCCTCTTCCCACGCTGCATAAATATGTTTTAACAACGTGACTCCAGCGTCAGTCGTACAACGACCTTTGGTAAAACCATACTGTTGTTGGTGTAAGATTTTATTGGTATTAAAATGATTGAGCATTTGATTGAGCATTACTTTCTCAAAAACTTTGCTGAAAATCGGCAATACGGATACAGGTCTATAATTATTGGTGTCTTTATTATCACCAGATTTAAAAAGTGGTATCACCTTACTATATTTCATTATATCCGGAAAGACACCTTGGTCCACACATAAATTAAATATTAAAGCCAAGTAAGGTGCTATGGTCTCAATAATGGACGTACACACTTTGATGGACATTCCCCATATGTCTTCAGTTAATTTAATTTTGATTTGCCGGAAAGCTTTCATAACTATCGTAGGGTTGATATGTTTGAATTGGAATTCAACCGTACAACCTGGAACGTTTGCTTTTAATAAATTAAATGAGACCTCGGGTGAAGAATTTAAAGCTCCAGTCGTTTTTGATGGTATATCGGTGAAAAAATTTACAAATTCTTGAGCTACTTCTAAATTAGAACTTATGGTACCATGCTCAGTCTCCAGCAAAAAATCAGTATTTCGTACCTTATTTCTGTTACTTTCAGTATTGATAACTTTCCAAACTGTCTTTATTTTATTATCTGCCGATTTAATCTTATTGCTAATGTACAGGGCTTTAGCTACTTTGCAAGCATTTCTGAAAACCTTAGAATATTTGTTTACATACTTATTAAAGGTTTCAGTGTTTATGAAAGGCTTAAGGCCATATAGCTCATATAGTCTTTCCCTACTTATCCTAATGCCTCTAGTTGCCCAATCACTAAATACAAACTTAGGGAAAGTATCTTTTGATTTCTTTTCAAAAGTTGCATTAAATTCCTTTAGTACCACCGAAAAGAAGTTACCATAAAACTTATTCGCATCCTCAATATTATGGCCAAGAACATTTAACTTGTTTTGTAAGGCCTCATTGAATTTAGCTAGTTTACCAGTTGTAATTGGCCTAAATTGTATTTGAACTTTTTGCAAGGGTGCTTTATATGTAAATGTTACCAGTTGACCACTGTGATCAGACTGAAGGTAATTAACTATGGATTTATCTAAATAATCGCAATCGCAGAATACATTATCAATACAGGTTGAAGAAGTTGGTGTCACTCTAGTTGGTTCTGTAAAAACATTAGACAGGTTGAATGATTTAAAAAGACTTAAAAATCTACTGCTATTTAAATTATTTTCTAAAATATTAATATTAAAATCTCCGCAAATAATTACGGATTTGTTGCCTGCTACAAGTTTCGCAAGGACATCTTCCATTGTGTTTTCAAATAACGTAAAGTTTTGAGGGATTGGGGGTCTGTACACGCACACTATAACATGCTTATCAAGCTCAACACAGGACAGTTCGATGCAATGTTCCACTGACAAGCTAACAATGTCTTTACGTTGCTTAAATTTTAAACATTTTTTAACTAAGATGAGAGAACCACCGCGCAACATAGATTTTCGGTTGAAACAACTCCACACACTATAATTTTCATAACTAATTAGCATCTGGTAATCCTTCAACCAATGCTCACTAAAACATACAATGTCATTCATTGTTTTTTCTAAAAATAATTCAATTTCTAATATTTTGGAAGAGACACCTTGAATATTTTGATGAAATATTTTCAAGGAATGCTGCTGACCCTCTTTCTGACATCTATTAAACAGAGTGCAAGAAGATAACTTGTTTTTTGTAGGCATAACAGTAACTATTCTGTCAATGGTATCCTCTGTTGTCTTAAAAACTAGTTTAAATCATTATCCGGAGTATGTGTAGCAATAGGGCTACAGCTCTCCACCTGATTCTTAGTACAATTACTAAACATTGTGGCTTTAAATACACAAGACTTCGACATACTACTTATGTCTGAGTTAATACAATAAGCTAATAGCCTTGCTATTGTGTGTCTACAACTAATTGGTAAATACACAGTATTCCTAGTCGATTTTAAATTTTTCACAAAAAAAATTGTGTCAAAAAACATAAACTTGTCACTATAATGACTAACTAAAAACTGCATGTGTTTATTTAACACATGAATATAATTATTTTGTCTAATTGACAATTTATCAAAATATGGAAAAGCACACAATATTATTTTATTACAATAACCATAAGGCCCTATAAATAAAAAATACTAAGCATATGCTTTGGCTGCCCATTGTTTCACCCTATGTAAGCTTTTTTCTTCATCTATCTTTTCTGTAACTGGTACAACTGTAAAACTACAAATGCAAGATAGTGATGGGAACATGTTAAGCCAAAACACAAGCTAAGTATTGTTGATAAATTTCGGACTAAGAAATTTAGTAAACCAACCTTTTGATGTAGATGGTAAATTATCAACTTCCCTGAATGGTGTTCTGTCCGTGTAGGTAAATTTTGATAAGGATAGTGGTCCTGCAACAACAAAGGTAAGGCAACTTTAATAAGATCAATACATATTCTCTACCAAACAGTGTGGTAAAAGTACAAGTATTGTCTTCCATACAAATGACCAATTTTTTTATAATGAACAGGCTTAATTTAATAAATAATCTAAATGTTAACAAAATGCCAAATAATAAAAAACATATAAACCATAGCAAGCATGGCGGGTAAACTTAAGTTACCGGTAGCACGAAAAGGGGGTTTAGTGGGGTAGGTACATTTTTGGTTGTCAATCGCGCAAATTTACGTTTCTTTTATCATTTTTGTCAGATTTGAGTTTAAAACTATTTTTTGTAATTTCTCGAAAAATATCCATTTCCTTTTAATAAGAGTGATACCGTTATAATCAGGGACCCAAACCGAACCACCTTTGACCCCTCTTGGTGCTCACTTCATGCTACCGGTAACTAAGTCCACCCAAACCGAACAAACAAACAAACTCTTCAGCTTATATTAGTATTCATAATTCACCTACCTGGCAAAAGTAATGTTGGTATGGCTATGTTAGAAATTCTGTTGTTACGGCAACAATATTTCTCTTCAAAATGAGCATGACATACTCGACGAAGTTTGTAAATATTTTCATTACTTAGACTCAAAATTTCTCCACCAATTGCATGGACCCATGCACGAAAACGAGTAATGTCCTTTTCAGGGTTTGGAAACCAATGAAGAACTCTCCGGGAATCTGAAAAAAAATGGAGTTTTATTGAGTAAATTGTAAATGTAATACAATTAAATTTGTTAATTATGGGTACATAGGTAAATGTTACATTTTACATTTGCAGAAATCAAACTTGTGATTATAGGTCACAAGTTTGTACTAATTAATTATCATAATTAAATATTTTATGTTACTATTACACTATGTTCCTGTACAACGATATATGTCGCAGCCAACTAGCTTAATCAGCCATTTAATTAACTGCCTAACCTTTTTTTTTTAACAAATAGATACAACTAGATGACCCGCGCAACTTCGTCGGCGTCACATTTTCCATTACTGCTCCGCTCCTATTTGTCTTAGCGTGATGATTTATAGCCTATAACCTTCCTCAATAAATGGGCTATCTAACACTGAAAGAATTTTTCAAATCGGACCAGTAGTTCCTGAGGTTAGCGCGTTCAACCAAACAAACTCTTCTGCTTTATAATATTAGTATAGATTTGTTACCACCCACCGGACACCAAAACATTGTAGCCACCACACATCACCGCACGTTTTTCGACTTCCAAATGAAGAAACACAGAAGCAAACAGTTCTGAAAAGAACTCTTTGCTTCTGTGTTTTTTCATTGGCGGAATCTTTTTAAAGTGCTTGCACTGTTTTGTATTTCTATAGGTATATTTTTCTATATATTTGTATTTATATTTACGCGGGAATTAAGTAAGCGACAACGGAAGTGTTAAAAAATAACTTTATTCCGACAGAGTTACAGCGAAACAGTAATTGAATTCATCTAACAAGATATTGATCTTATATACTAACTTAATTGCTAACGTAGTACATCCACAGCGTGATCAGATTGACGCATGTTCTAGATAATTATAAATGCTGATCGCGCAGTGGGGAAATTGAGAAATAATAATCTAGTAAATACTTATTGTCTGACAAAGCTAATATTGGTAGGTTGGGGTTCCTTAACTCCTCCCTCCCTAAGAGAGAAATTATCCGAAGGTGTCGCAGACGGTTTCGGAGAATTTCGACAAAAGTTTATGAACTGAAATTTATACATTATAAACATAACTATTGCTATTACAATAACCACATACTCTAAGATGGTCCATATACTAATTTCTATTGTCACTGTTTGTGTCGTATCGTCTATTTCACTAAATTTTGCACTTTGTAACACTTCTTTCACATCACTGAAGTCCACATTTCTTAGATCCACTTTCTTTGATCTTTTCTGGATGTCCTGTTGTAGGTCTGGCATCTGGATCAATGGCAGCTGGAGACTGGAAACTGTAGTGTTTGTGGTGGCGGCAATGATGACTTCGCCTATTTGTGTCTCGCATTGTTGGCCAGGTGTCACGATGTAGGTCCCAAGGATAGTGTACTTCAGGATTTCTGTATTGCAATTCTCGGTGATGATGAGATTTTCCTCTGAGTAAACCAACCATTGGTTGTCGGTTATTTTCTGTATCTTAGTTTTTTCTATTTCAATATGGTTCTGTATGCAGTTTTTGTAGTTGTTCTTCATCAGCATTATTTGTTCAATGCAGGTCTCGGTTGGAAACTGGGCTAAATTAGTTTCAGCGCAAAGGAATTTTCCATTTTCAATCTCAGTACATGGGCTTACCACGGGCATGTATTTCAATCTATTCACCATCAGGTAAGGATATTTGGGTATTATTGTAAAGGTATTTGGAGAATGGAATATAGGGATGGGTATAACCTTGTAATAATTATATGTTTCGTTATTTATTAGGGGAACTTCTAAAACAAAAACTAACTTGTTGTTATTTATATATGATTTAAGTATGATATTACGTTCTAATTTTATTAAATTATGTTTGTTTACTGGGTATATTGTTCTAGCATGTTTAGCAATGACTTCTAACGTATTATATAATTCTGTACTATTTATAATGGATTGGTGCAATGTATTCAGTTTGCTAAAGGCTATTGCCGTTTCAATCTCTTGTATGTTTTCGTAACAGGTTCGAAAGTTATTTAAAATTTGATACATAGTATTTAATATTTGGAAAAGTTTGTTAAACCTGAACTCATGTTCAACTAATTTTTCCATTTCATTGGTATGTAAACCCAAGTTTTTAATATTTGAATTTATTATTTCAGAGTCATTTACTAATTTATCAAAAGCTTTTTGCATTGATGATACTTTACGTTCGACCACATGCTCTTTGTTCTGTATCATTTGGATTTCTCTATCATATTTAATTGCATCGTCTTCATCCAAATTTCCTGTGATAGCTTTTACAAGTGAGCCTAATGGATTAAACAAAGCTCTTTTGTTTCTGTAATGGAAAGGTAAGATTTGAAAAAATCTATCCTTAGTTAGTTTAATAAGATATTCTATTTGGCTTTCTATTCCTATAGTTTCGTTACTAAGACTATTTTCCTTAATTTTAATTTTCAAGTTAATAAAATCCCGAATATTATTATCTATTTGTAAGTGTAATGATTCTAAATCTACAATTTTGTATATTGTCCAATAACTATTCCTCTTCACTGCTACTCCCCGCTTTATCGCTGCTATCCCCGGATTCTGACCGAGGTTTTGGAGGTCCAGCGTGAGTGTTGGCACCACTAGCACCAGAAGTACCAGGCACGATCTGTGCAGGACGTTTTACATTTTTTAAGGCTACTCTAGTTTTCCTTTTCTTTACTTCTACTGGGACTATATTTCTTTCAACTTCACCTATTACTTTCGCTTTTTCATATCGAGGTTTTTCTTTAGCTTTTCTAATCCTAGTGTCTTTCATGTAAATATTATCGTCTGGTTCGAGTATCGGTGTCGTTTCGCCACCTTTTTTATTAATTATTTTAATTTTATCGGATTCTAATTTTTCTGTTATGAATTCATAGAGTATTTTAAGGCGTTTTCTATGATCTAACAATAATTTCTGAGTTAAGTTCTTCTCTCTATCCACGTTAAATACATTTTCGGAATAAGTGTGACCAAATACTAGTTCAAAAGGCGTAAAATCTGTTGCTGAATGTATGGTGTTGTAATAAGCCATGATGGCATAAGTCATAACTGATGCTGCATCTAAATCGCTTTTATCGTATTTTGCTATACGATAAATCTCAATAATGGTAGAATGAAACCTTTCTACTATTGCCATTGAACTGGGATTATTTGGCGTCCCAATATGAAGTTCAATTTTGTAAAAGCTTAACATTTCTTTAATCAAAGTATTGTTGAATTCTGTACCGGAATCGCAACTAATTTTCCTAGGCAGACCATACCTGCTGAAATATTTAATCAATGCCCTAACTATCTCTGGTGTACTCCTATTCGGTACCTCTATGGCTTGTGCTATCTTACTAAATGCATCCACTATAGTTAAATAATATTTCCCTTCAATATATAATAAATCCATTAAAGCTTCCTGAAAAGGGGCATCCTGGGTTTGTGTTAACTGAATGTGGGGTTTAATCGGCTTTCTATCATATTTCATGCGTTTACATGTTTCGCAAGCATTTATGATTGCCGTGACTGTCTCTTTCATGTTTGCCCACCAGTAATGTCTTTTAAGTTTGGTTAAAGTTTCTTTAATACCTCTATGACATGTTTTCCCGTCGTGGTATTTTAAAATAACTTCTTTTTGATCTTCTTCAGATCCTGTCAAATTTATAACTCTTTCTGTACACTCGGTTAACTTAACTGAATCCTTTTTAAATAACTTAATTACCATGTTTGAAAAAGTTCTTATGTTTTGGATCAATATACTCTTTCAAAAAGTCTTAAACTAATATATCGTTATTTGTCGGTAAGTGAACTTCGAGAATTTTTTGTTTATTATTTGAAATATCTTTTACGTCTAATTTATTTTTAAACCATGAATGAATTAAAATCTGTTTTGGTTTAGTATCGACAGCTTCGTTTAAACTAGGAATGCCTTCGTGTTCTCTATTTGAAACTGAGTTGGCAGTGACCCCATCATCAGAATCCGAAAGTTCTATCGTTTCTATTGGAGTTTCGGGGTCTTGCAATTCGCTTTCTATAATTTTTTGTATACGTTCCTGCCTATCTCCTATATTTACGAATATTGAATCTAAATCGTCGTCAATTGCATTAATCTTAATCCTAGATAAAGCATCTGCATTCGTGTTTTGAGGACCTTTCTTATATTTTATTTCGAAATCGTACTCTTCTAACCTTAACCGCCATCGCGTGAGTTTACTATTGGGCTCTTTCAATGAATACAGCCAAGCTAATGGTCTATGGTCTGTAAATATGGTAAACTTATTACCATACAAATACGGTCGAAAGTGCTTAACTGCCCATATTATGGCTAAAAGTTCCTTCTCGATAGTGCTATATTTTACTTCTGTGTCACTCAAGGTTCTACTAGCATAGGCTACAGGCTTATCTGAGCCTATCGTTCCTTGTGACAATACAGCCCCAATCGCAAAATTGGATGCATCCGTGGTTAAAATAAAAGTTTTACTAAAGTCAGGAAATTGTAACAAAGGTGCATTTGTTAAAAGCTTTTTACATGTCTCAAAACATTCTTTATACTCCCCATTAATTACAATTTTGCGACCTTTCTTTAAACAAGCTGTTAATGGTCTAGTTATTTTGGCAAAATCTTTGATAAATTTCCTATAATAACCGATTAGTCCTAAAAAGCTTTTAATCTGTGTAACCGTTTCCGGTATAGGATACCTAAGAATAGCGTCTATTTTATCATTATTTGGTTTCAAACCTTCACTTGTAATAGTATGCCCTAGGTAGAGTACTTCCTTTCTAAGAAAGTGAGACTTATCTAATTGAACTTTTAAATTTGTTTGACGGAAGCGGTCAAAAACTGCCCTAAGTTTTTCTACATGTTCAGGCAAGCTTTTAGAAAAAATAATGACGTCATCGAGATATACTAAGCAATGTAAGCCTTGAAGGCCTCGTAAGACGTTATCCATCGCTCGCTGAAAAGTTGCGGGTGCGGTCTTTAACCCAAACGGCATTCTGTTAAATTCATAATGACCTGAAGGTGTGCTAAACGCAGTTTTAGCTCTATCTTCCTCCTGAACCTCTAATTGATGGTACCCGCTAGCTAAATCGAGGGTCGTAAAGTATGTACTATTACCTAGCATGTCGAATAAATCGTTAATGTTGGGCAAAGGGTATTTATCATCAATTGTGATTTCATTGAGCCGTCTATAGTCAACTACCATCCTCCATTTTTGTTGGCCTGACGCGTCTAATTTTTTCGGCACTAAATGTACGGGAGCACTCCAGGGAGAATGAGATTCCTGGATAATGTTATCCCTTAACATTTTCTCGACTTGACTACTGATCTCTTTTGTTTGAATAGGTGGCAATCTATGTGCCTTAATGTTTATTGGGTCTTCATTTTTTGTTCTTATTCTATGTTTAACCTGATTTGTGAAGGTTAACGGAATATTTTCACAATAAAATATATCTTTGTATTCTTTACAAAGTCCCTCCATAACCGTTCGTTCTTCTGAATTCATATGATTTAACTGCAATTTGTCTAAATTCTCTGTTAGCAAGCTGTCCACTTCTATATTATTATCTATGAAATTAACACTAACAGATGGGTCCTGTATGTATGGTTCCACTTGAAAAGGTCCCGTAACTACTAATTTTCTATTTTCATGGCTATAATTCTGAATAACAGTTGTTGCATAGCCTTCAATACACGTAACTAATGCGGCGGGCATTCGAATCCCTTCCGTAAATTGCTTAAAATCTAACACAGCTTCCCCGTTCAGTAAGTTGACTGGGAGTCTTACTCTAAGTTCACTACGAGATGGTAGATTATATACCTCTCTCATAGGCGGTGAATATATGATAGGAATATCAGTATTTTTTAAATGTAATATCTGATTTTCCATATTAATCTTTGCCTGTAATTGCTTCAGCAAATTGCTACCTATTAACCCATCATACCTATCGTCGACACTATAGACATAAAACTTATGGAACTCTTGACTTCCAAAGGTAACCGGTAATGGAATAATAGCCGTTTCACTATGAACACTCGATGCGTGAGTGCTAACAACTTCGAAGGGTTCATACTGTAGATAATTTTTAAAATATTTATTCGCTATATACGGGCTTATAAACGATCTAACACTCCTCGTATCTATCATAAAAACTGCCTTTAATTCTGGTATAACTATATGTGGTAAATTTAAGCGTTTATTACAATTTATTTTTATTCGTTCTCTAGGGTAGAGGCCGTTATGCAAAAATTTCCCGCCCCGGGTTCTTCAGGAGAAAATTCTTGGCACTCATTGTACGAATAACTTGAACTCTGTTCATTATTATTAGAATTATTTATGTAATTAACACGTCGCGACCTTGCAGTACGCATGGTGACATCAGTATTCGCACCCGACGTAGATGCTTGCGCTGCAAAAGACGGCGTGCTCGGTGCATGTGCCGCGAACTGTTGGTTCGGTTGTGCAATCGGAACAAATGACCTACTTGACTGCGGTGACGCATTATTGTTGTTTGTACGATTAAAATTGTCTTGATTTCTTTGAATATTATTATGTTGTTTATAATGTCTGGGCTGATGCGAATTGTTCGGTGTAGATGTGCTGTTTGTAGCACTATTCGGTACATGTGTACTTGATATGCTATGTGAATCTTTCTTTTGATTATTAGATTCAATTGCATTTTGGTTATTAGGCAAATTGGGTCTGTTATTTCTGCTAAAATTACGTCTGTCGTTTGTTTTCGACTCATAGACTGCCTGGAAGTTTTGTTCTTCTAAAACTATTTTTAATGCATCCTCTAACGTTGTGACGTCGCGCAAACGAACTAATCTAACTAAAAATGGCGGTAAATTAAACAAGAAAGCATTCATCGCTCTGTTACTATAAATGATTTGCTTTGCCTTACGTAGAGATTCATCAATGATAGTTTCTGATATTTTAGCAAATAAAACACTTCTCATCCGCTGTATTCTATGGCAAAAATCTAAATAACTTTCACCCTTATTTATTCTACACGATTCTAATTCCATTGCTAAACAATCCTCTGTGCGTGGATCACCGAAGTGTTGGTTTAACAACTTCTTCAGCTCGTCCCACGTACCTATAGCTTCTCTTTCGCCTACCAAACTGGCTGCTTCGCCTGATAACCTACTAGTTACTACATGAAATAAATATTCATTTTGGGCTGCGGTTCCTAAGAACGTAGACAAAATGTATTCACTTTTTTTTATAAATAAAGGCAACATTCTAGTGTCGCCGCTGAATATTGGTATGATGTTAACCAATTCCTGTGGGACACGGGTTACGTTTTCCATTGTGAAAAGTTATGAAAGAAACAAACGCGGAGAGAAAAAAAAAAAATCACACTAATGTGCTACTAAACTATCACTATTCTAAAATATTAGTACGTTTAAAATCTATGCAAATATTATTACGGCGTTGTCCAATCCCTAATAATACACAAACACATAGACTATTACAAGGTTGGGATATAGATGGAAGAGCTGAGAGGAAGGTGAAAAAGATTTACTCACAATTCCGCAGCTAGCTCCATGCTCCCTGAATTACTGCTGTGGCTGGTCCTCTTCCGTAACTCGAAGTGGCTCCTTAATGAATTTATTTGTTCGGCTATCTCTGCTAAACCGTAGACACGGACGTCGGCTACCCCACGTAGAATTGTATACACGGCAAACTGACTACAGAGATTCTACCGGCTGCGCCAATTAAGTAAGCGACAACGGAAGTGTTAAAAAATAACTTTATTCCGACAGAGTTACAGCGAAACAGTAATTGAATTCATCTAACAAGATATTGATCTTATATACTAACTTAATTGCTAACGTAGTACATCCACAGCGTGATCAGATTGACGCATGTTCTAGATAATTATAAATGCTGATCGCGCAGTGGGGAAATTGAGAAATAATAATCTAGTAAACACTTATTGTCTGACAAAGCTAATATTGGTAGGTTGGGGTTCCTTAACTCGGGCGTGCCATCGGTTGCCGAGAGGTTAACAGAGTTCTTTTCAGAACTAATACTGTTTCTTGGCATGGAGTCAAAACGTTAAAAAAGTTATTTTCAGAACTGTTTGCTTCTGTGTTTCTTCATTTGGAAGTCGAAAAACGTGCGGTGATGTGTGGTGGCTACAACATGATGTGGTGTCCGTAACGGTTACGAACCTTCAATTTCCGCACACTGAGGAACACAGCAACGTTTACTAGACATGGTAAAGTCAGTCAGGAGCACAATAAAGTCTTAAAAGAGTCTCTGTCTCGAATTCTAGCGAAAACACTCGACGCAAATCGGAGGAGGAAGGCTCAACTCAACGAATACACGGAGAAGCACTAGATTTATGAAACACTCGACGAAAACCCGAGGAGCGGGGGCTCAACTCGATGAATTACGGAGATTCGGAGAAGCACAGGATTGCAAGTTGAACTTATCAACAAAAACAACCGGCGCTAATGACAGACGGATGCCATTGAACATTTTTGAAAATGACAGCTTGCCTCGCTCATTGTTGCAAGATAAAAGTATAAAGAAACAGTAAAATATTTATGAGGTTTAAGAATTTATTTTGTATGTTATTTTATACCGATAGTGGTAATGTAATTATTTAAAACTTTTTTCATTATTTCAATAAATAGATTACGCGTATTTAGTATTTGCTTAAAATTTTTGGAAGTTTAGTAATTTAATTAATGGTAACATTTGACATTCACTTGGTGAAGTTAATGATGCAAAATTAAAAAGTCGCTTGTTCACTGAAGCTGTAGTGTGCAGTGAAGCTATTTTCATTTTAGTCGGTTAAAGTCAGCAAGCGACATCTGTTTCTGTAAACTAGAAGTACATGATCGAATAATACGTCAAAATTAAAAAGCTTATAAAATGAAGGAGCTGTTAGTAGATATCAGAACTCCTAAATTTGGTATTATTATTTTTCCCTAGTTGCATGATCAAATGTTCTAAGATTGTACACCCTGCGTATATAAATATAAATACTGATTTTGTAGGTATAGCCAGGTAACGTGCATAGTTTAAATTTTTTTACACCATATTTATGTCGTTTCTGTTTATTGTACTGTCTGAAAATAATTCTTCCCCGAAATGGTACGACACTCTCATCAATGCACAGATCTTCGCCAGGAGTGAAATGATTCTTGAAATTTTCGTTCATTAGATCCAGAAGGGTTCGAATGCGATGTAATCGATCAGTCTTGTGAGCGTCATCTTCTTTAGAAAAGTGCAGCATTTGTAATAACAGCTCAAACCTGTTTCGAGACATTATTTTTCGTGCAAAAGCATGTCCTATTATTTCGTCCTTTGACCAATAGTCACTCATTTTTGGAAGCTTCACCAATCCCATAAATAATATCAAACCAAAAAAGTTTTTCATTTCATCAACATTAGTAGGCGACCAATTGCGTATGCGTGCTGACTTTGAAGCTTCTCGTGCACCTATTTTGTGTATAGCAAACTCGTTAGTATCATACACTATTTCTCAAAAGGCGAAAGGCAGGCTTGTAAGGGAGTTCCGTACAGCTAATAAATTTTCGAGTTTTGGGATCATGTATGTTTTAATAGGTAGTTCATACGATAGATAAGCCCTATTTAAAATCTTAGATTTTTAGAACTTGGGACATAAAACCTATACCCAGTTTTATTTTTTGAGGTTATGTACTAGTGTAAAAATGTAGGTTGTAATTACAGGTAGGTACATTAACATTGTTATGATGATAAAATAAATGTTCTAGATTATTTGTCGTCATCTTTTTTGTGTTTTACTTACTATTAAGAGTAGGTAGATTGAGATGAGCATCGTAATGCACCCCTCCCTCTGAGTAGGTACTCAGAGGGAGAGAGGGGTGCATTAGGAGATACCTATTGCCTAGCAGCGGACAAAAACAGTTTGATAATAATGAAGTTCTGATGGACACTAGACAGATTTTCTTTACCGGTCAATAAATAATTGCCAGATGAAAAAAAAAAAGATGAATTCATTCCAATCATTACCTACATCATTTACTATTATGATTTTATGCAACAACTATGGGTTTTACTATTAAATCCATTTCTAAATAATGAATTGTCATTCCGAAGTTTGTGATATTTTACTTATGACGACTTCGAAAAACATCTGCGTTTTTAGTTTACTGTTTTGTTTGGTATAATTATTGAAATCTTTTAATTGATAGTATTTTCTAGAAGTTGTTTACTTACATGAATATAAATGGCTGAGTTGCCTTAATAAGAGGTAAAAATTCTATAACCAAATAACAAAAAAGTTTGCTGTACGAATTTTGCCGTTCGCCTTTAATCTGACACCAAAAGGCAGTAAAAATTATATGGCGATTTGTTAATCATAGCAGAGCGGAGATTAAAAGGCAAACCAGGAATTTCAGTGAAAGCAATAATTTGTCGCTGATTACCTGCTGGTTGCGTCCATGTACGTGCAGATGTCGACGGAGTACTCATAGTATTCAAAGTAATTTGTAGCTGGTCCAACTCACTTTCATCACTTTCAAAAATCATTACACGGCGACGACCACGGCAAACTGGTTGATCATCCAGATCTTCCTCTTCCGAGCTTACGAGAAAACTGTTGTTGAGTAAATTTATTTCTAAATTGTCTATGTGTGATAAGTCTTCTTGACTTATCTCAAAATCTCCGAAAACATCCATTTTTAATAAGTACATAAAATTAGCAAAAACCAAAATTAAATAGCGCTGTTAGCGTATCGCGTTCAATGTAACACTAAACACGCACTAAACGACATAAACACTAAACACGTGGGAGCGGGCGCGCGGGCGGCGGTGCTCGACACCGCGACCCGCGCGGCCCCCGGTAACGGACATGCAATTTTCTCTTCGCATAGGCCACGGGGGACGACATATGAGTGACACTCAAATTATAGCAAATTTAAACACTAAAATGATTTTTTTGTAACCAATAACTAAGTTTTAGCTTATTTCCGCTCCAATAATGCAATAAAAACATTGTGTAAAAATTTACATGTTTACGGATTTTCTCCTGGCCCTTTCGGCTATTACAGTGTCGCTCATATGTTGACCTCCACGGCGTTCAACGTGTTAAATATATTGCCTAGCTACTTGAAATAAACACTCTTGTCAATGAACATCTTTTTTCTAATTCCTATTTTACAAATAATTTATTTAATACTCTTCTTTTAAACCAAATATTTCAACATGTTATCAGCACGAAGCTCTGGAAGAGTTTCAAATATAATTTGTAATATAATTAGAAGAATTTTTCTTGTGTGACCGAAAAATTTTACTAGTCGAAATGTCACCTGGAAATGAAGATGCATCCAGTGTTAGTAAGTCGAATCCCTCTACGTCGAATTCATCTTCGATTCCATCATTTTGTCTTCGGAATAAAGATGGATATCCTACATGGAAGTTTAAGATGAGATATTACCTTTTACACGAGGATTTGTGGGTGACAATTGGTGGTTATACGGAAGGTGACCTGACCCCTGCTTAGATGAAGGTACGCAACGACGAGAAAGCTCTTGCAAAAATATGCTTAACAGTTGACGCAGGTTAAATGCTGCGGCATAGGAGACATTTCTATAAATACACCCGAGAACGTAATCAACAAGATAGGCGATGTTGCTTTTATCCCCGACTTAAAAGCAAACTTATTGTCTGTGCAGAAAGCTGTTGATAAGGGTTCTGTTTGTATTTTTGATAAAAATGGATGTAACTTTTATAAAACTAATAATTTTCATTTTACAGGTGATTCGATACTTCATGCCTCGCCCTGTGGTGGACTGTAGGTTTTTTTTTTCCATTAGGCACCTGTTACACGCTCAATCCAGATCACGATCCAAGTCAGGTGACGGAATGACGAATCTTTATGTGGATCGTCGCGACATTAGATGGTCAGTCCAGATCATATCAGTCCACTGTTCGACATTGTCAAATACACACGCGTTCACAACCACTAAATGGATCTGAATAAGAACAAAGCTTGTGCAGCAATAATTATTGCCTGTTCTTTGAAAAAACGCGTGAAGAGGAAACGCTGGGTTAAACCATGGCTACTAAAAAGGAACATCTATACACATTTGAACTTGTTAGATGTAATTTATAGTACGGAAGAGGAAGAGGATTACGCAAATTACTACAGGATGAAGGAGGCATGTTTTGATCATCTGTTAAAAATGGTTACACCACACTTGTTAAAAAAAGATACCTGCATGCGAGAGAGCATAACCCCCAAAGCAAAACTAGCTGTTACATTGCGTTACCTCGCGACTGGCAGAACCATTGAATGCCTAAAATTTTCAGCCATTATGTCCCCAGCGGCTATTGGAGAAGCCATTATTGATACATGCAGAGCACTTACTTATTATAAACACATTATTTCATTAATATTTTTTTTATTCAAAAACAAAAAAATAAACATTACAAGTTCGGCTTAAAATTAGCAAACAGTTTCCTACATTATACTCCGACAATGTTGATTGAGAAGTGTCATGAGATGGTGATGGAATGTGTAGGTTATAGCTACCTTGCTGATTTTGAGGATCCGTTTGTATGTTTACAGTTATCCAGTTGATTTAGAGGGATTGGTTGTACTAGTAATGGTGTAGATGACGTCATTGAAGATGATGGCGGGAATTTATTTATTTATTTATTTATTTATTTAATGGAATGTAACTGATGTCTGAGAAGTTTGGATTTTTGGATTTGAAATAGGATGAGTGATTATTATTTGCGATGCAGAACCTGATTGTAAAACTGTTTGCCCTTGTGATTGTGGAGATGGTGCTGTGTATATATTATCATTATCATTAGGTGACGGTGAATATGCCTCCGATGAAAAATGTCCCGAGAGCTTGAGAGTTGCTCCTGTGATATATTACTGTAATTATAGCGATTTTCCCGCGATGGTGTATATGCCGTTGATGAAGAATATACAGGGGACGAAGTATCAGCAGATTGGATAATTTTTACAGAAAATCTATGCAAATTCCCCAGTTGTGCCTTAAACAAAATATCATTAATAGCTTTTTCGGCGTATAATCTTTGTGTACGATCCAATTCTTCAAGCTTTTCCGACCAAAGCAATGCTGCTGGGCTGCATGCTTTCGTAGGTTGAGCTAAGTATGCGCAAGTCTTCTTAAGTAACTCATTTTGAGTGCGAGCGACTGTTGATTTGTACCTTTTTGCATTAGATCCCTCATTGACAGCAGCAGGCTCTGTCATTAAATTTATAGAGGACAGCGGTAAATCACGTTGCTGGCTGAGAACTTCTCGCGATATATCTTGCGAATCATTCTGTTCTTGTATATGACTGGAATCTTCGGAATCTTGACTGTTATTCAAAATAACAGTCAAGATTCCGAAGATTCCATCTACAAAACAAAAGGATATTTTAGTTACTCACATCAGATTTACTCTCAGCATAGCAGAATGACAAGGACATTTTTGATTAAGTAAGTATACTAAATTTGTTTCAGATGCCAATGACTCAAGACGAATGGAAAGAAGTAGCAGAAGAGTTTGGAAACAGATATCAATTTTGGAATTGCTTGGAAGCTTTGGATGGAAAACATGTAGGAATCATAAAACCTCCTCATTCTGGATCTTTGTATTACAATTACAAAGGCTTTCATAGCATTGTCCTTATGGCATTAGTGAATGCAAAAAAGGAATTTATTATGGTCGATATTGGAACAAATGGCCGTGTATCTGGTGGGGGCGTATTATTTTATACTAAATGTTGGGAACTTTACCAACAACAAAAATTAAATTTGCCCCAACCTTCAAAACTACCAAATTCTGACCAAGTATTTCCATATGAAATTGTATCTGATGAAGCGTTCGCTTTGGGTCAAAATTTATTGAAACCTTTTCCACAACATAGAACGGAAAATATTTAACTATCGCCTGTCAAGAGCACGATCGGTAGTTGAATGTGCTTTTGGCATAATTAATTCTAAATTTTGTGTTTTTCAAAGACATATAGCCTTCAAACCCAGCAAAGCAGCACTTATAACAGCAACATGTTGTTATTTACACAATTACCTCATGAAAACTGCTTCGAATACTTATCTTTCCTCAAATAAAAAAAAAACAATTCAAAACGTACAAATTCGCTTGTTAACTTAGAATGCACTCGTAATCGAAACCCACCACGTGGTGCGAATGTGATAAGGGCAAACTTATGTAAATATTTTTGTAATGAAGGTAAAATGTAAAGCATACTTAATAAAAAAAAATAAAATTAAAACCCCCTATAATACATTTTTGGAATGCGAATCATTAGATCTATATGCTATTTGAACATGTTTCTTGTTTACAGAATCACATTGTATAAATTGTACCTACCATGGATAAAAAACACCTTGAATAAATAAGGATTAAACATAACATGCAGGTAACATTAATATGTAGGTACTACATGTAACAATTAATATGTAGAAACTATTGTGGATTATATATAATTTGTATTGTATTGTCTTTATGCTATCTACATATATGTATAACATCTGTTTGTTTCCCAAAGATCAATAAATAAAAATAAATAAGTACTGTTTTTTATTATCACTAATATGTAATACTAGCTTCTGCCAGCGGCTCCGCCCGCGTTGTGCTCGTTTCCGTGAAAAAACCGGGATATAGTAGCCTATGTGTTATTCTGATGTACAACCTATATTACTGTTAAGTTTTATCCAAATCCATCCAGTAGTTTTTGCGTGAAGGAGTAACAAACAAACGTACAAACTTTGGCATTTATAATATTAGTAGGATAGGATTTAGGCATCATAAGTAATAAATGATTAGGCTAAACGGCTTTTGAACGAAATATGTGGTTCAAATTATTGAGCTTACCTGAGAAACTGGCTGTTCTGCGTTGTTTAAAAACGCAAGGTACTTAAATGTCCACGATTTTGGAACATAAACTTAACTCGTACCAGCACCTGACCTTTTCGAAGTGATTATCTTTTTTAATTCTCTTCTATAATTTGACCGCAGACTATTAATTTTTTTCTTTACGTCGTCGATAGTGGCACGTGGTTTTATTTTAATCAAAATTTTTAGGAGCTTCTCATATCCAGTTCTTCGTTTGTACTTATTCATGTAATCACTGCATTTCTTATCCCACAATTCTGGCAAAGTTTCGATGAAGAGTTAAGATGAAATCTTCATCTGGAGAAATATCCGGCGTTTTCGACGTTGATGGCACTTGCGGCCGGGCCGCGTAAAACCAATCCCTGTATATGACCCAACACTGGATGGTGCTGAATAGTACACAGACATTGTCCTGCACAATTTTGAAAACAAGCATACAAACCTGTTTCGAGCCAGCACCTTTAGTTGATTGGTTTTTACCGCACAGAGTTTGGCCCTCATGTTTGCAACAATCATGTTCGCTCTCAACACTTTTCTATACCTACGCGCTGTACCGCAACATGATTGTAAAGGCGTCTAGGAATAAATCTGTGCCAAATATCGAGTGAGTTAGAGCGAGACAAGTATATTGGGATCCCTTCTTTTCGCATAATGTTCTTTGTCCTAATATACTTCGGCGTAACTATTTTGACACAATTTGTTTTGGCATAATAATACTTCGGCATAATTTTTTTAGGCATACATTTTTTGTCGGAATAATCATATTAAAGACTTATTTGTTTTGGCATAAATTTGATTTGCATAACGTTAGTAGGCCTAATGACTATTAGCACATGCCATAACATCATTTGCCATCGACATTGGGTATGTAACGGTTGTTATATCAGGAGAAACTGGATGCAATCGGGACTTTAGGGCACTCCGACTCGGATAGGTCAGGTTAGAAGGGGATGGCGGGGTCGTGTGAGCGAGCGAAGCGAGCGAATAGACTCCGCCATCCCCTTCGTGGTTATTTTTTTATAAACCACACAGAAACATGGTCATTGTTTATCTGCAAGTGTAAAATTAAATAGACCGAATGCGAAAACGCACTAAACATTACCTACTGAGTTCTACTAACTAATAATTACTTTTTCTTACTTTATGTACTTACTTTACTTAAAAAAAAAATAATTTACAATCATGATTTTAGTTTCTTTTTGTGTCTGTTATAATATACCAATGTACCTATATCAGAAAGGGAATGCAAAAATCTATAAATAATATAATCAGTAACCATCAGTTAATTCGTAACAGAGTTTGTACATTAGATAATTCATAACATCCTTATAACGGGTACGCTTAATGTTGCGGCTCAACGCCTAGAGCGCTGGTTCATACACAGATATTGGTATTACGCGGCCGGGCCGGAATGTCGTCGTTGTTGTCGTCCGACTCCATCGCGCTCCGAACGCAGACTGACGTAATTTGACAGCATGTTACATTACACGATCAATCTGGATCTCGATCAATAATAATAATAATAATAAATGGAATAATAATAATAATAGTGGTGATAGACCGACTAGAGCGTCGCGCAATGATTGTTGATATAGCAGTCCCTCATGACGAGAACCTCGTGAAGTCTGAGAAAGAGAAACAAAGTAAGTATCTTGACTTGGCTCGCGAGGTTGTCGACATGTGGGATGTGAACACAGCAGTCATTGTGGTGGGGACCACCGGTAGCTTGGACCCTGTTCCCGATACCGGTGGGCTACTATTTTTATATTTTTAAATGTATTTTCTAATGTTTTTTTTAAAGATATATTTAAAAATGTAAATTTTATGTATATAGAAATGAATAAACGGAATAATAATAATAATATCCTTGGACATTTCACACAACGCCATATAGTCCCAAGCTAAGCAACTTAATGCTTGTGTTATAGTAACGAGATGGCTGATAAACTACTTATATACATTTTTTTTTTTGTAAATACATACATATTATAGATAGAAAACACCCAGACTCGGAACAAATACATGTAGGCCGTAGAAATATTTGTTCCGTGCGGGAATCGAACCCGCGACATGCTGCGCAGCAGTCAATCGCTCAACCACTGCGCCAACCGTGTCGTCAATCAATGGATCGAGATCGTTGATTTCAAAAAATCTAGATAGTTTCTGATCAGATTTTACGATCCGTCAATCAAATACATTACACAGTCATTCTGGATTGAGATCAATGATCATGAACAAGGATCACATTCTAGATTGAGCGTGTAACGGGTGCCTTATGGCAACTGAGCCGGGGACTGTACGTTGTAGATGGTACTGTTAATGTTCCCGAGAATGTGGCAAGTAATCATTTGACGCAAGATGTACACTCTGACTGTCAGAATATTAGATGTCATTATATTATTTTATTATTAAGATAAATTTAGTATTTTCCAAACCTTTGTTGAAAATCAATTAGAAAAGAAAATTAAAGCAGTTAGGACTGACGGCGGTAAGGAGTTCGTTTAAAAACATTTTGAGATTTGAGATTCGTTAACAGAGAATTCGATGATTATCTTGCCTCTAAAGGTATCCAACATCAGACGACGGCGCCGTACAGCTCTCAACAAGTGGGAATAGTTGAACGTACCCACCGTTCAATTACAGAGAAGGCGAGGACGTTGTTAGCAGAAAGCTCACTGCCTAAAGCATTCTGGGAAGATGTTGCCGGTTTTCAGCAAGGTGTTTGAAAAGGTTATGCTAAATCAAATGCTCAGTCACTTTGATGAGAATAATATTTTCCATGACAAACAGTACGGTTTCACCAAGGGCCGCTGTACAACTGACGCTGGTGTAACGTTATTAAAACATATCTTCAATGCGTGGGAAGAGGCGCAAGATGCCATAGGTATCTTCTGCGACCTATCGAAAGCGTTTGATTGTGTGAGTCATGAGACTTTACTCCTGAAATTAGAGCATTACGGACTAAGTAAAACAGCCTTGAACTTAGTAAAATCGTTTTTAAATGAAAGACAGCAGCTAGTTCATATAAACGGCAACAAATTCAACAGGATTAATCGTGAAAATGGGGGTACCACAAGGCTCAATTTTGGGTCCTTTCTTATTTCTAGTTTATATAAATGATTTGCCTTATATTTTAGAAAATAAACTCAATATGGTGTTGTTTGCTGACGATACATCTTTGATTTTTAAAGTAAATAGACATGCAAACAATCTTGACAATGTAAATAACGCTCTAATGAAGGTACATGATCGGTTCACTGCTAATAATCTAGTGTTAAATGAGAAAAAAACGAAGTGTATTCGATTCACTTTACCAAATGTAATAATTGTGACATAATATTGAACAAGGTGAAACTTGAATTAGTCGAAGAAGCAGTTTTTCTGGGGATTAAGCTAGACTCAAGGCTACAATGGGGTCCTCATTTAACATCTCTTGCAGGAAGGCTAAGTTCAGCAGCATATGCTGTTAGGAAAATTCGCCAGTTTACAGATGTTGAAACCGCTAGACTAGTATATTTTAGTTATTTTCACAGTATAATGTCTTATGGTATTTTACTATGGGGATGGGCTGCTGACATCGAGTTTATTTTCATTTTGCAGAAAAAATCCATCAGAGCCATTTACCATCTGCGCCGGAGAGATTCTCTAAGAGAACTGTTTAAAGAAATTAACATCATGACGGTCCATTGTCAATATATTTATGAAAATATTATGTACTTCAGAAAGAATCTACATCTTTTCAGTAAACGAGGCGACAGACATAACTATGTCACTAGAAATAGGAATCAGTTAGTTCAACCAGGTTTCAGACTTGCTAAAGTAGCAACATCTTTCATGGGATACTGTTTAAAGTTTTATAACAAAATACCGCCACATATACTAGAACTAAATGAGACGAAATTTAAAAACTGTGTAAAACGCACACTATGCAAACAAGCATATTATAAATTAGGGGAGTACATTGACGACAAAAATGCTTGGCTCAATGCTGGTCCGCTCCACAACGACTAAAATGCCCAAACTTCGATGAAGATGTGTAAACATTGTTGGACCTGCTGAAGATTGTGAGATTATCTTTGCATTGTATAGACTCATTAAATAATGTAACCATGATTTTGTAAAAAGGCAGTGTTTAAAAGAGTGTCCATGGTGTTTCTTACACGTTCTTCTCCATAGGATCTACTCTTTGGAACGTGCAACTGCCGCGCTGGAGATAGGGCCGGTGAGTTTGTTTTGTTGCAGAATAACTTGCTACTCTTGTCGCTAGCGCGGCAGTATTAGCTTCATCTATTTGACTGACATACCTCGACTATTCAAAAGTGCCTGTAAACTGGTCTATTTGAAATAAAGGATTTTGTATTTTTGTATTTTGTTTTCCAAGTTGCCGTATACCTGAAAAATAGGTCTCCTCATAGAGCCTTAGGTGATCAAATTCCCGAAGACAGATGGTGTGGTTGTAGAAATGACCTTAGTCATTTGAAAGTGTTTGGATGCAGAGCACTTGTACATATACCTTCATGTCACAGGAAAAAATAAGACGTAAAGGCAAAGGAAGCGATTTTTGTTGGTTATTCAGAAAATCCAAATACTTATTATGTATTTAGGGATCCTGGTAATCTACGAAAAGTAATTACGTCCAGAGATGAAACCTTTTTTGAAAATTGCTTTACAGTGTTGAAAGAACAGGTAGTCTGAGCCTGTGGTACAGTCAGTCTGAGCCTGTGGTACAGTCAGTACCTCTACCATGAGTTTACGCAGTCGAAACTCGCTAGCGTCTCCGTAAATTATTTGTATGACATCTTGTACAGCGCCCCTAGCGGTCATAGAAAGAACTAAAATTCGTACCATGAGCACTGTGGATTTCGATAGGTTAAAAACCTAACGTTATCTACTCGATAGTCACTAACGTTTTTCAGCTGTTACCATACAAAACGGTACCATGAGTCACTAATTTGACAGACGCTATCGAACAATACGCTTACGATAGTAGTAACGTAGCTCACTAGCAGTTTGACGGGTGAAACATATTTTTAAAATAAAATTTTGTACTGTTGTGAGTCTAACATAGTCATAATAATGTCTGCAAGAGCTTTCTTAGCATGGAATATGTTGGTGAACGCTGAATTTGAAGAACAACGACGTGAACAACGTGAATTTCAAGCCAAAATGAGAATTCATGTTGGATATCAATTGGAAAATATTAGTGAAAGAAAGTTTATGCAACTTTACAGACTCTCTAAAGAAGCATTTGAAGATTTGTGCATATTGTTGGAAAATGTTACGGATTTGAAGTCAACACAACGAGTTTCATTAGAACTAAAGTTAAGTTGGTATGGTCACCTATGTAGCTATCTCAAAACAAAACACAATAATATTAATATTGTGTGAATTTTCTCACTTACAGGTTTTATGTGCTTTATTATTTTTTGCCAATGGTGACTATCAAAGAGTTGTTGGAGAAGCAAATCATTTATCTCAAGAAGCAATTAGTTTATACATAGAAGAAGTCACTACAGCACTGAATCATCCAACAGTTTTGAACAAATATATAAAATTTCCAACAACAAGACAAGAAAGGAATATAATAAAGCAAAGGTAATGTTTCAATATATTACTGGTAATAAATACCTAATGAATTACTTTTTAGAAAGAACTACAACGTAGGTACCTACTTCCCAACTTTTTTTTTCAGATTTTACAGTAAATAAAAAATCCCTGGAATAATCAAAGAGGAAGAACACCTATATTTCTGCAGAAAACATTGTCACTCATTGAATGTTCAAATGGTAATTATAATGTCTGTTTGTTTGGATAACATATTGTAAAGTAAGTGTTCTGATGTAGGCACATTAAATATATTTTTGTAGATATGTGACTGAAACTGTGGAATTTTGTCCTTAAATCCAAAATTTGGAGGAGCAGCCCATGATTCATTTATTTGGCAAAACAGTAATGTTAATAACTTCATACAGAATTTACATAGAAATAATGAGATTGTATGGCTTTTGGGTAAGTTGATTTAATGTAATACTTATGCTATAGAACATGGTAATGGGTAATAATTAGATTTTTATATTTACAGGTGGGGTGGAGTTACCACCTGTCCTAGACCACCCTACACGTGCCCCCTGGGTGGTGCCTAACGAGTAACAACGCCGAGTCTCAGGCGGCGGTCAAGTAACCTGTTAAGACCACAGCAGACCTAGGGAAGTTAAATGCCCCCAAAAATAGCTGCATTGCTACCTTGGGAAAGTAGTAATGTGTCTTCTCCCAACCCCCCCTTTTTATGGAAATATCTAATAATGAGAAAGATAGTATGTCATGCGATCCGGCTAACCCCCGGCGCTCTCCGGTACCCGGGCCGGAAAGTGTGAAATTAGTTACCGAAGACTTGATGGAAGTAGGCGACAAGGCTTCCATTACAGTGAATACTACTGGCAGCAAAAAGTTAATTCAGCAGGCCTTTCATCGCATTCTGTTTATAATCTAGCCCAGAAACAATTCCTTGGGAAGTAAACCCCCAGAAAGCTTACAAACCGTGGCAGAACCACTCAGAGACACGGCCACGCAAAATACACCAAACCAGCAAGGTACTGTATACCCCCCATCTTGGCAGAGAGTACCATGTACTAGAAACCCGAAACGGAAAAAAATCAGCGACTCCCCAGAGAATATAACCACCAGCAACATGTTCAGCCAATTACCTATTGACCTAACAGAAGAAGAACCCACTGCAACCAAGAAACCAGTGGGAAAAAAAACCTAGCAAACCTCCACCCATAATATTGTATGGTATAGAAGATGTCAATAAACTAACTGAACTCGTAGGAACTGTTGCAGATAAAAGTTCATTCACATATCGGATTACAAACAGAAACCAACTGAGAATCAATACCCAAGACACGGAGGCTTACAAAAGAATCATCACCAAGTTTCGTGAAAGTGGCTTAATTGGTCACACATTCAACAAAAAAGAAGAAAGACTCTGCCGTATTGTCATTCGGAATCTCCACCACACAACACCGAAAAGTGAGATAAAGGAAGAAATCGAAAATACTGGAAACATTGTTGTAGGAGAAATCATTAACTCCAGATATGGTCCAGAGAAAAAACCTACCTCAACATTCTTCGTAAATCTCCAACCTAGCCAGAACAACAGGGCGGCTAAAGAAATCAAATACATCTACCATCAATCTGTATCCATAGAGGATCCCAAGAAGAAAAATTCAATAGTGCAGTGCCAACGGTGTCAGCAATATGGGCACACAAAGAATTACTGCATGAGGCCTTTCCGCTGCGTGAAATGTGCGCAGTCACATAAATCCTCAGACTGTCCAAAGCGCTATAGAAATACATCAGCCCAATGTGCACTGTGCCAAGGCTCACACCCGGCAAACTACAAGGGCTGTGAGGTGTACAAAGAAATACTTGCCAGAAAAATTAACAAATATGGTCATCGAAGAGCTGATAGACGTACTATTGCAAAAGACAACACAAGTCGAGAAACAAACCCCCAAAGAAATACGGCCCAACAATCTTTCTCCATTGATAAAGAAAATGAACCGTTCTCATATGCCAAAGCTGCCAGAAATGTGCCAGACAAAGTGACATTAGAAAATACCATTCCTAATGTAAACCAAAACCTAACAGTAGTAGAAACTCTCCTCACCAAACAAAACGAGAAATTCGACTTGATCTTACAACAAATGAGTTCTCTAATGAGCCTCATGACTACGCTCATAACCAAACTACAAGGTTAAAGGTCTCAGCACACATATGGGATCGGAAAGGGATCGTAACCGTAACGCCTTTCACCTCGCTGTCAACCAGGCGTCAACCTACCGTATGCACGTAACGAAAGCGTATCAGCAGCGCCTGTACGTCAACTCGGCTACGGCTAGGCGACACCGCGCTTACGCCTCGCCGCCCGCTGGCTGACCTGGTTGGCACCAGATCAGTTTGAATCCAAACGTTAAGTGTAGCGCACGGTTATGTCTTGGTTTACAATACGTGAGTTGGCTATCATAGCCATAGTACTTGATGAAGAGGAAAAAGAAAATAGCAAGAAAAAAAGGAAAAGATATTGGGTACACAATATGAATAAAGCAAGGAGTACTGAAGGGGAATTTCGGACTATAAAAAAACATTTGATGGATGATGAAGAGAAATTTTATATTTATTTTCATATGCCGAAATATCTCTTTTATAACATATTGCAGTCTATAGATGAATGTATAAGGAAGAAGAATACAACATTCAGAGAAACAATATCGCCCGAAGAAAAACTAGCTGTAACGTTAAGGTGAGAAATTGCATTTGTTTTTGGAATTTTTAATCTGGTCTACAAAAATAATTGTACAGACGCCAGCTTTTCCCAATCAACTTTGAACCTAATGCTTTAGCGATAAAGTTGAAAATCTATTAAAGAATTTTGACAGATTGTAGTAGGTTGATGTGCTGGCGTCTGTACTATAAAGTGTACAAAAGAAAACTCGGTTCCGAAACTCCGAGATAGATTAATTTTTACCCTCTGTCGATAAAATTATTTGTTTTGGAACGCAACCCTCATTAGCGATCAGGTGTGTACGGGGGGTGTACGTGTTATGTCTGATGTGTGTGTGTATATTTTGTGTGTGTGCGTAAGAATAGAATAGAATAGAATATACTTTATTGTACACCAAAATTATAACAATATTTTACAATATTCAAAACGTATGGGTTAGTAACTGCAACTTTTTTTTAGTTTAGGTAAAAAAAAATACTCATAAATCACATATTTTTTTATCATTCTAAAAGATATCATAAAATCAAAAAAATATGGCAATTTAACAAAAATAGCGCTACAACAAAAATACAATCATTGTATAAATTAAAGAATGTTTGAAGTATTAAGATCGTCAGCATTTGACGTGCCATTTTCTTCTAAGTTTTACATATTAAAATCATCAATGTTTGAAGCGCCAGATGTTGATTGTATCTCGTGGCTAATGTTATTTAGAGTGGTATAACCTCGAGGCATGTCATCTTCTCTTTGGGGAATGTGAGGGTTGCGATAACTGTAATAGCTTTGTTTCTCTGCGATTTCTTTTAACTCCATTTCCGAAACTGCGTTGTATATTTTACTTTTTATAACCGCTTGGTTATATTCAGAAAATTTTTTAACCGTTGCCGCAATGCTCTTAAAAAATGTTTCTATCTCATCTTCTTTTTTGGTTTCGTTGTGTTTTAATAAATATTTCATTAAAGTTGTGACGCTGAATAGCTTTCAACTTTTTTTTTTGAAGTTTTGGATGTAACTGAAGATGCAGAAGACTTAGGACGCGGCGAAAGTGCAGAAGTTTCCGGTTGTGAGTTTTCTGGAGACTGAATTATGTTTATTGAGTTCTGTGAATCATCATTACCCAAGAAACTGCTAACATCTGAATCGTCATCATAATCAACCGAAGAGATCGTATTTCTTTCTTTGTAATGAGGTACTAAAAAACTCATTTCATCTTTAAAGGTCCACTTTTTCGTCGTCGGGGCTGCCTGACCACTCTTAGTTTTACGCTTCTTCATAGCTCGTCGGTGAGACTCTCTAAGATTTAACCAAGTTTTCTTGCATTCAGATTCTGAAATAAAATAAATCATGGTTAACTATGTCAAGTGCATGTAGTTACATAATGTAGGTATGTGTGAAAGGGAGTACGTACACACACACATTCACATAAACATATACACGTATTATATAAATATACATTGATTGTTGCAGGTACTTCATAACTGGATCTACATTTACTAATTTATCATCGAGCTTCCGTTTAGGAGAATCAACTATTCGTTTGATAGTAATAGATGTGTGCAATGCAATAATAAATAAATTAATGCCAATTCATATACCTCAACCAACTACAGCCGCATGGCAAGGAATCGAAGAAGGATTTAAAAATAAATGGAACTTTCCGAATTGCATAGGCGCCATTGACGGCAAACATGTAAATATAATTGCACCTCCCAATAGTGGATCGTTGTTTTTTAACTATAAAAAAACATTTTCTATTGTTTTGTTAGCTATAGTTGATCCTGAATACAGATTCATAGCGGTTGATGTCGGAGCCTATGGAAAAAACAGCGATGGCGGAATCTATTCGTCATCTACATTTGGAAAGGCACTTGAAAGAAACACATTAAATATTCCATGTGACAAACCATTACCAGGTACTAATCATGCAATGCCACATGTATTTGTGGGAGACGAGGCATTTCCATTGAAGACATATTTGTTAAGACCATATCCTCGCTCAAATAGAAGGAGACTATCAGATCCTGAACGGCAATATAATTACCGCTTATCACGAGCTAGAAGGGTTGTTGAAAACGCTTTTGGAATTTTATATAAAAAATTTGCGATTTACAACAAAAATATTAAATTGCATCCAAAGTTTGTAGATAAAGTGGTATTAACAACTTGTATTTTACACAACATGATGAGGACATATAACATTGAGATGAATTTACAGGAACCGAACAGAACAGAACATGAAATTGCAGTTGAATTCGGCGAAGACCGATTGTTAAGTCAATTACCAAATATTAGTGGTGCCCATATGGCTACTGCTTTTAATGTACGTGAAATGTTCAAAACATATTTTCAAACTTCTACCGGATGAGTACCATGGCAGAATTGTAGCTTTTAGCTTTAAATATTAATGTTAATTCTTAATGGATATTACAGTTAAATTTTACATAATAATAATCACATAAATTATATTAATCACAACTGTTTTATTTCCCATACATACCTACATACGCGAAAAACATTAGATAAAAAATTAAATAGGAGTAGGTACTTACCAGATTGCTTTAAAGTAATACTTATTTGTTTCCAAGCCTCGTCCTTTTTTATACTATTACTGTATTTAGCGTCACTTAAATATGGATATTACTTACTTAGAGTCATATAAATATGGATATTTTCTCACTTCTTCAATAAGTTTCTCCCTTTGCATCGTTATTTTGTGTTTGAATCTAACTTAAAATTTTAAATAAAACATACGCGCAACACAAATGAAATACGCCTTGCGAATGGCAGGATGGCGGCGTCTTTCTCTTTAGCACGCAAGTCGCAGGAGGGGACAGGGGACGGAGAGACGTAAGCGCGGGGACGATGAGCCGTAAGCGCGGGAATTGCAAGTTCGGAGCCTGTTCTGAGGGGAGGCGATCACGGTACGATTCCGATTAGTGTGCGTTGCAGTAGGGAGTTTAATACAAACCATTCTGAACGACTCGAGGCGATACGGTTACGATCCCTTTCCGTTCCCATTAGTGTGCGGACTCCTTAACAGGCCTTGGGCTAAGACTGGCTACTTGGAACATGAATGGACTCTCCCCCAATAAAGATGAGCTCGAGATACTAATGGCTGAGCGCAAACTAGACATAGTCCTAATATCCGAAGCACACTGCACGGACAAAACCAATGTCAAAATCAAAGGGTTCCAGATATACACTACAAACCACCCAGACGGTACAGGCCATGCAGGATCAGCTATAATTATTCGGGACAAAATAAAGCACCACCTACTACCTGAATATAAAACCGAGCACATACAAGCCACTACAATCGCAATACAAGACAAATGTGGATACTTTAATGTCTCGGCTGTATACTGTCCTCCAGAACATCGAATAGACTCCAACATGTTCTCTCACTTCTTCTCAAGTCTAGGAAATCGCTTCTTAACAGGAGGCGATTGGAACTCCAAACATGTCCACTGGGGTTCAAGGCTAATAACAACTAGGGGAAGACAATTAAAGTTGAGCGTCGATATAAACCACTTAAGTACAATTGCCCCATCAGAACCTACCAACTGGCCAGCCGATCACAATCGAAACAGTACATGAAGATCGAGTCATGTGCTGATGGGTCATCTGATCACACCCCAGTCTTACTAACTATCAGTTACACTATAATTGAAATCGAGAGACCCACAATATTATAAAACCAGCACACTGATTGGCCCTCCTTCAGGGAACACATAGAAGAGAATCTTAATTTAAATATCAGACTCAAAGAAGCGGAAGAAATTGAAACGGCAGTAGTGCAATTTACTAATCTCATACAAGTTGCCGCATGGAGAAGCACGCCTACTTCCGAACATAAGAACCAGACCACAAACGTACCATTGGAAATAAAGATAATGATCCAGGAAAAACGCAGACTACGCAGAGTTTGGCAGTTGAGCCGTCATCCGCAAGACAAGGCCGTCCTTAATAAAGCCATTGTAGAATTGAAGGAAGCTATAAGAAAGCCAATGACTTAACAATGCAATCAAAGTTGGAATCCCTAACTGCTACTAAAGCCACCAACTACTCGCTCTGGAAAATCACCCGTTCTTGTGACAGACCTAACATACCAAAAATCCCAATAAAAAAGGGAAATGACTGGGCCAGAACAAGCCAGGATAGTGAAGGCAATTAATGCTATTTCGCATAAATTTCATTAGCATGTGAATTCTTCAGTCTTAGCATGTTAATTGCTATTGCTAAACTATTTGCTAAAATAACGATAATTGATAGTAAATAATTGTATGAATTTTGTTAATAAGCGAATTAAAGCGCGTTCGCCCTATGAAGGAGAATGTCGTCTCATGACTCCCAGCGTGCGTTAAGTGCGTTTAGTTTACTCGCCGATAACGTTTTATTTTTGCTAGTACACTTGCATTGTTATAATATTATAATTATATATATTTAACAATTTAAAGATTTTGTGAACTTTCCTTCATACTTTATCCAGGCTTAGGACTGGCAGTAAAATATTATAAACTGGCGTATTTATAAGTTCATTTGATCGTATTTACATGATTTAGTTTTTACAAATAATGTACATTATTTACAAATTTACGCAGCAATCCGGTTTTTAAGGCATTAGTTTTTTATAATCGGATTTTTTTAAATTGAAATTTAAAAATACCAACTGTTCCGTTTTCTCTACAGAAAGCCTTGTTCTCTCTCTGATAAAGTATAGCCAGCTCTTGAAAAAAGTCTTTCACTGGGCACTGAAGTCGCGACTATGTTGCAGTTTGTTATAAATAATTTCCCGAGATGCGGATATTTGTATCGACCGCTGGATCGCCACCACTCGCAAGGGTCACAGCTATTTTGTACAAACTCATCTTGCAGGTACAATTCTACTTCCCGTTGAGCGGTTTGAAAGAGATTTTGGTTAGGGTTAACCCTTCTTTTTTCTAAGATTAAATTTATTTTCCTCCACAAACTAATTTCCTCGTCGTCCTCCCTGTTTGACTGAGATTCCGCAGTAGCTAAAGGAGTTAGCCCTGTCTCATTTGTCATTATGAGATTATAGACCTTCACTAGGCTAGACTTGGCCCTTTCAGCTGCACTTTCGTCAATGAACATTGATATTTTGTACCTCGGGTCCAATATTGTGCACAATGCCAAAGATTGTTCCTGCTCAAAATCTCTAAATCTACTTTTTAATTGCGTTTCGATGCATTCAACTATGTTTTTTATCGCATCAAAATAAGCTGGTTTTCGCTTTAATTCTTCCATCACATCATTCAATGCGCTTATAACGGCAATAGCTTTTGAAGCGCACACGTATTTTTCTGCACTTAGTTCTTTCGTCGCTTCATCAAATGGTTTTAATACTTTACAAAGCTGTCTAAGCGCGGTCCACTCTTCCCCTGTTATTATAGGCAAATCTACGTCGAGAATTGGTGTCGTTGCTCTGACGGCATCTTGAAGATGGACAAAGCGTTCTATCATAAAATAGGTGGAGTTCCATCTTGTTGGCACTGAATTGATCAGTACCAAAGGTTGGCTAGCACCTTGTACTTTGGCTTGGTACTCCATAAGCTTTTCTTTGGCCTTGTAACTAGCTCGATAGTACGTCACTATTTTCTTTACTTTTTTTAAAGTGTCGTCCAATATTCTTAACGGGTACTGTAAAGTGAGGTTCAGCTTATGAGCCATGCAGCCACAATGTGTCCAGCCTAAAATATTGATTGCTCCGACTATATTCGCAGCATTATCCGTTACACAAAAATTAATCTTATCTAATATACCCCATTCCATACAAGTATTTCTTAAAACTGATGCAAGATTTTGGCTTGTGTGTGCACCATGCAATACACTGCATTTCAGCACCACTGATTTAAATTCAAACTCACTGTTAATAAAATGAGCAGTGACACCTATAAAAGCGTCCATTGTAACAGACGTCCAGCAATCGGTAGTTAAACAAATTGTTACTGCTTCCTGACGAAACATTCTTTTTTGGTCTTCTAAACATCTGTTATTTAAAAATGGTATTAGCCTTTCTGATATCACTTTACGCCCAGGTAAAACATAGTTAGGGTTCAACGCCTCTACAAATTCTACAAAATCAGGTTCATCAACGATATAAAACGGTTGGTACGTTCTTGCAATGAGCTTCAACAACATGGCATCTATATGCTTTTTTTCTTCGGTACGTAAAGGTCTTCGAAGTCGTGCATAGTCTAAGATATTTCTTTGAGTCCTGGTTCTGGTAGTAGTGATTTCCTGTCGGGATTCCCCAACATGGTACTCCTGATGCGCTGATGTAGACGGCACAGATTCCACTTGAACTGGTTGCGAAGGTGCAGGTGCATCAGCATTCTGCAGCTGACGTAGCTGTACCGAACGGGACCGAGTCGGTTCACTTTCGGCTAAAAAGCTATTGTAATGGCCAACGTGTTTAAGTTTTAGATGGGTTTTTAAATTGGTGATTGATGTTCGGTATGAAAGGTTTTTAGAGCACTGATTACAGTTAGCAATTTTATTTTCTCCAGCAACATTTGAAAAATAATCCCATATAGGATTAGTTCGGTGAGACATTGTCGGTATTGTCACGTTAAAGTTTATTTACACTAAAATATTTATATACAAAACTTAAATTTATTATTTACACTTTTATACACAGCCACTTCTCACTGCTTAAAACTAGGTACCTACTTCCTATTATTTACAGATAGGTAATGAGTTCTCACTAATCACTATTATTAATTTAAGTACAATAATAAGCATAAGACGAAAGAGTGTAATTATTGTATCGAAAATACGTAAACTAAACTCTCACTATCACTTGCCAAAACGTACTGAACTATGACACAATTACAATACGACGCGCGCCACGCACGTGCCACACAAATTATTATTAAACAAACACACGCATTTATTCAATATACGACCTTAAATACGAGCAAATCAAAGATAATAAGGTAATAAGTTGCTCAATCTCATTGAAGAATGGTGGTATGAAGATACCACCCTGCTAATAATTTGAACGAATTAAACGATCAGACGCATTCATACAATATACGCCCCTATGTACGAGCAAATCAAACTAATCAAAGATAATAATTGCGTAGCCTCATTCTTCACAAAACATGCACCTGCTATTTGCTAAAAATCAGGTTGACGTGAAATAGATTTATTTAGTATTCCCGTGGGTGCGACGGAGAGCGCACGCTGCCGCTGAGTGCCGCATGAACGAAACACGAAGTAATGAATTCACTTCGCACTTCACAGAAATTCGCAACTAAATTTCATTTGCTAAATGCTAGATGAGAATTCGCATGTTAACAATGAATGCGAATGCTAATTAATCCATCACTAAGCCAGGACAAAGCGGACTTGTTTGCAGATCATCTTACAAGCGTTTTTAAACCGAATGAATCACTAGACAACTCATCAGAAGAATATGTTGATCACATCCTAAGGCAAGATCTTCAGATGGACCTTCCCCCTAGACCTGTGTCGCCCGCGGAAGTAAATAAAATAATCAAACGGCTGGACAGTAAAAAGGCACCGGGTTACGACCTGATAACAAAATAAGTGTTGCTGGAACTACCGAGAAAGGCTATTGTCTTCATCACCATAATTTTCAATGCCATGTTGCGAATAGGGTACTTCCCGAGTGCGTGGAAAGTCTCTAAAATTATCATGATTTACAAGGCTGGCAAATTGATGACAGATAAAACCTCATATCGGCCAATCGGCCTATTGCCTACTCTATCCAAGGTACTGGAGAAGACAATACTTCGCAGAATTATGCCAAGTCTCTTGGAGCGCAAAGGAATACCAGACCATCAATTCGGCTTTAGAGAACGCCATGGCACAGTGGAACAAGCCCACAGAGTATGTGATGCCATAAGAAAGTCCTTAGAACGAAAGGAATACTGCTCGTCAGTGTTTTTGGATATCCAGCAGGCGTTTGACAAGGTCTGGCACAAAGGCCTTTTATGTAAGATCAAACAGAATATTTCCCACTCATACTTTCTAATATTAAAATCTTACCTCGAGGATCGTATATTTTATGTGAAAGAGGGTAACGCCACTTCTGAGTTCCGAGAGATTGACGCCGGGGTGCCACAGGGATCTGTTGTTGGCCCCATGCTTTACACGCTGTACACTGCTGACTTACTCCAACGCCAGGTGTAACCACGGCTACATTTGCAGACGACACCGCTATATTAGCAAGTAACAACTATGCAAGACTGGCTTCAGAGAACTTACAGAAAGGTCTTAACGAAGTAAACGAATGGCTCCAAAGATGGAAAATAAAGGCTAGTGCTGCAAAGTCTGTACAGGTGACATTCACCCTCAAAAAAGGAAACTGCCCACCAGTAAAGTTGGGCCAATGTACTCTCCCCCACAGTGATCATGTAAGATATCTTGGCTTACACATAGATCGTAAACTTAACTGCAGGCACCACATTGAATGTAAAAAGCAGGAGCTTCAGTTAAAGTATAACAGCCTATACTGGATGCTAGGCAGGAACTCGAGGCTCTCCTTGGACAACAAACTGCTGATATATAAAGTTATCCTAAAGCCCATTTGGACATATTGTCTGCAACTATGAGGCAGTGCAAGCGATTCCAACATTAATATACTCCAGCGACTACAGAACAAGATCCTAAGGACAATTGCAGAAGTGCCATGGTACATAACCAACAACGAAGTTCACGAGCACCTTGAAATGAGGACGATCAAAGAGGAAATTCGGAGTTTGGCAGCTAAATACAGAGAACGGTTAATCCAACACCCTAACGAACTTGCTCGCCAACTCACCATAGACCAGTATGTGAGACGACTAAAACGTCATCATATCCTAGAGCTACAAGACCGGCAGTAGCTCTGGGCAGCAGATGGGTAGATGCTTCCAATGGGAAGCCACTCCGCATGACAGCATCACAAAACACATTTGCTCATAGCCTTAGGGCTGATTGCAAATACACTCAGAGAAAAAAAAATATATATATATATTTACAGGTGATTCTGGCTACCCTCAGAGGCCATGGTTGATGACACCATACTCAGATCCTGTGCCCAATTCTGTTGAGGATAATTTCAATAAGGCTCATACAACAGCCCGTGTAGTAATTAGCCGGGTCCACACCGGACGATCCATCGATCCCGCGATCCGCGATCCAGGATCGTGGATCGTGGATCGTGTTAGGCCGATCCACTCTTGGAAACTTGCGATCCCAAATATGCGCTCCAAGCGATCCTAAGGCGATCCGTGATTCAGCCAGTCTAACTCTTGTACGATATGGAGTCACACGTACAACGGCGGCGTCTTGCCGTTGCAGCAGTAACTTTTATTTTGCTTAAATGCTTGCGCAAAAAATCACAAAAAAGAAAACGACGGTTTTGGGTGAAACAAATTTACAAAAATCGCTTGGAATCTGGGACTCAGCTGTACGCAGAGTTAGTGTCAGATAAAGTTGAACACAATTTTGCAAGAATGAATGCTAATCAATTTGAGATATTGTGTTCATTATTAAATAACAAGCTAAGAAAGAATGATACAAATTATAGAGATGCCATTACTGTGAAGGAAAGATTATTACTAACATTGAGATTTTTAGCAACTGGAGATTCGTACGTCAGTTTGCAGTATCTGTTCCGCATTTCCAAACAGTCTATATCGATAATTATTCCTGAAGTTTGTGAAGCCATCATTGACCTGTTAAATGATTATGTAAAGGTAAGTAAAACCATACTTTATTACTCAATAAAAAAGTAGTGTATTACAATCATAATTTAAAGAAGTAACATGTTTACAATTATTAATTATTTTTTGAAAACATGATATAGGTAGGTACTTATTTAATTCGGTGGTGACTGTGGAAGTGAATAATCCTGAGGTTTCAGAAACTGGGACTGCGATGAATTGGAGGCTAGATGAGCAGACGGTGATGTCTGTGGAATTGGAGCTGGATAATTTTGAGGTTGTAGAGACTGGGACTGTGATGAAGTGGATGCTATTGGTGTGCCAGGATATGAATTAGTGTAATATCCATAATTGCTATCCCCATATCTTCCTGTGTCAGCTTGAAAAATAACTTGGCATATAGCATTTTTGACATTAACTAATGTTACTGCATCATATTTCCGCAATTCAGTAGATATATACTGCCCGAAAGCAATGTAAGAATCAGTTTCCGGTTGTGGTGGCTGAGCACATTGTTGCAGAAGTTGGAAAGCCTCTGAAAGAGTTTCATCTGATATGTCATCTGCATTATTAGAAGTAGTTTTCTTTCTTTTTTTTGTTCTTTTGTTTGTTGTTTGGACACTGGATTGTGCATTCTGATCATTCTGCTCTCTACTCTGATCTGTGTGGTGGTTGGCTCTCTCCGGTTGTGTGTCACTAGTAATGTTACTGTTCTCGTTTTCGCTCACTGTAGTATTAACTTCACGTTCCCCTTCAGTCGTATCAGATTCTACCTGTAACAACAATTATTATTACTATTTACTGCTTATTCTTATTTTCAGCTTTATATTATAATTAAGATCTCCTTTATTTTCAGGTGCCGTCAACTAAAGAAGAATGGCGTACAGTTTCTTAGCAATTCGAGAATAAGTGGAATTTCCCACACGTGATAGGAGCGATGGACGGCAAACACGTCGCTATACAATCGCCTTTTAATAGTGGCAACGACTTTGATAATTACAAATTATTTCCTAGTATTGTTCTTTTTGCATTAGTAGATGCAAATTATAGGTTCCTGTATGTGAATGTTGGGACTAAAGGCAGAATTTCAGATGGAGGCGTGTTCAAAAGCACAAATTTATATAAAAAACTTGAAAAAAAAGAGCTAAATATTCCTCCACCGGAGATATTGCAAGTTCCCTATAAAATTGAGGTACCCTATTATATACTAGGTGATAAAGCTTTTCAGCTTAATGATTATACTATGAAACCATACGATGGTACACGGGAAAGGGGTTCTTGTGAAAGAATTTTCAACTACCGACTGTCAAGAGCACGTAGAGTAGTTGAAAACGCGTTTGGAGTACTTAGTTCTGTCTACAGAGTCCTGCGTAAACCTATGCTTTTGGAACCAGAAACTGCGACTAAAGTCGTGCTGGCAACGGTTCATCTATATAACTACTTACGCAGTAATCCTAACTTTATATCGCCAGGAACGTTTGATACAGTACAGGAGAATGGAGATGTAATACCTGGAAGCTGGCGAAATGAACCGCCATCACAATCGCTACAACCGATGGCCGTCGTACCAAGAAGAGCAACAGAAAATGCCACTACAATACGGTCCCACTTAGCAAGACACTTTGTTACAAACCATACAATAGTTTGGCAAAATGAATATCAGTAAACTAATAGCTCACATGTTCCAATGTATCGCGTGTGGTTCCGGGTTCATTTTTATCCGCCATAAAGTCGAAGTCATCATACGCAAACCACTTTGATTTATATGTATCTTGAGCACCTGAAATAAACAAGTTACTCATTAAAATAACCACGTGTATTTCTAACAGCTTAAATGTAAAAAGCGAAATCACGTGAAATCCACAGTAAATATTATGATGTAATTACTTATAGTAAAATATATAATTTTAATACCTACAGATAAAAAGTAGCTTTGTTTTCTTACCGGATCCAGTTATACGGCTTTGCTTCTCTCTGTGTTTCTCCCTTCTGTAGCCTCCCGCCAGAGATCGCATTTTTTTCTTTAGGTTCTCGATCGACTTATTCCCCATTTCACGAGAAATCTGACGCCAAGCATCATCTCTAACACCTCTATTGGTGTAATTAGAATCTTTGGGATCCCATAAACATTTAAATTCTTTATAAAGCGATATCAAACGGCGACTTTCTGAGATGTCCATGGCGAGGTGGATCGCGCGAACCAACACAACCGTCCACACCGCGCGCATCACGCAACTGAGGCACCTTTGAGGCTGGCACAAAAACCGACCGCACACGGATCGCGCGAGGTAGGGAGCGCGCGCTCCAATACGTGCGCATGGATCGCGCGCGGCACGTCCACACCGCCTGCATCTTTGGATCGCGCTGCTGCCGCGCGCGATCGGAGCGCGATGGATCGTCCGGTGTGGACCCGGCTATTGAGAATACTTTTGGCAGGCTAAAAAATCGTTGGCGTTGTTTAAGTAAAGACAGGACATTGCATTACAGGCCTGAGAAATGCGCACAAATTATTACAGCATGTTCTGTCTTGCATAACATTGCTATAAAATATAATGTTCCTGATACAGATGGGGTTTCCCTACAAACTGGAGGTAATTCCTTAATTATAACTTAAGTTTTCAAATAAGAAATTAATTCTGAGCTTACATAAAATATTATGTTTATAGATTACCAGCTGACCCACGCAACTTCGTCTGCGTCACATTTTCCATTAATGCTCGGCTCCTTTTAGTCTTAGCGTAATGATATGTAGCCTATATCCTTTCTCGATACATGGGCTATCTAATACTGAAAGAATTTTTCAAATCGGACCAGGAGTTCCTGAGATTACCCCCTACATACAAACTTACAAACAAATTTTACCTCTTTATAACATTACTATAGATATAGATTATAGGTAACCCTCCTTTGTGCTTCACCGTAGTAGGGTGAAAATAAGACTGCTACCATAACTAATTCAAAATTATTTTCTTTACAGTTTATGAGCAAATGGAAGTATTACTGGAAAATGAAACTTCTAGTGATTTACTCATGGGCAGGGCACTACGGGATCAGCTAGCTAGAAGGCTTTCTGTCGTGAATAATAACTTTAATTCAAATTAAAGATGTTTTACTAAACAACCTTTTTATTTATCTCCAACTTTTTATCAAATAAAATACACTTTGAAATGTTTCTTTTTTATTACTTAAAATCAATTTTTTAATCAGTTTGCATTTCTAAATATAATAAAATAAAGGACACAACAATTTTTTCCTTTAAATTTTTCCATAAACATCTGCATCAGCAGTATCTGAATCAAACAATCGTGTCATGTGAAATTATCCACTATTCTATTACCTTGACCTATAAATTGAGCGAATAGATCCAACCACCGCTCTTGTTGGTTCAGTACCCTCTCCCTCAATCTGAAACGTTCCTCCTCACATCTCTGTTGAAAAACTCGCCACTCAGCGTCAGAATTGACAAATGCCTTTCTTGCCAATTCTGACTGAGTCTGAATGCGAGGTCTCCTACGGCTGGGCGAGGGCACGGTTTGATTCAAACGGCGCCTTCGTCGTGGAGTTGCAGGCAGAGGCGTCGGTATTTCTGGCGCGTCTGGGATGGGCGGCGATCTTCGACCATTTCAATTTGAACGGCCTGCGCACTTCTGGAACTACTCGGCATAGGTGGTGGCGGCTCTATCACATCACGCAACTGGGCCGGTTGAGCAATTGAGGTCCCTGGTTGGCCCAATAAAACTTTTTACAAAAAAATACAACTTTAAATACATTGTTTTTGTTAGTTTCTTCGTATTTTGACACCGACTTCCGAAATTAAAGTTATTTTTTACTTTGTAGTGTTTTTTTTTGGAAGTCGGTTGTATTTTTAACCGACTTCCCAAAAAGGACGAGGTTATCAATTCGGTTGTATGTTTTTTTTTTTTTATGTTTGTTACCTCATAACTCCGACAATTATGAACCGATTTGAAAAATTCTTGTTTTATCTGAAAGGATATACTTGCAAATTGGTCCCATTTAAATCATATCAAGATCGGTTACGAACTTTGGATTTTAAATCGAAATACCTGGAATTTGACTATTTGGATGATTCTTTGATAATCGAAATTGCGTATTTTGCTTTTCTGCGATTTTGCCGTGGTGTTGTTAGGTGTGGGGCACCACTAAAAAGTGAAAAATAAAAAACTTTTTACAAAAAAATACAACCGACTTCCAAAAAAAAACACTACAAAGAAAAAAATAACTTTAATTTCGGAAGTCGGTGTTTTTGTTACTTTCTTCGTATTTTGACACCGACTTCCGAAATTACTATAATATCACTTTTTAGTGGCGCCCCAGACCTAACAACACCACTGCACTTTACTACACTTTAATTTCGGAAGTCGGTGTCAAAATACGAAGAAAGTAACAAAAACACCGACTTCCGAAATTAAAGTTATTTTTTACTTTGTAGTGTTTTTTTTTGGAAGTCGGTTGTATTTTTTTGTAAAAAGTTTTTTATTTTTCACTTTTTAGTGGTGCCCCACACCTGACAACACCACTGCAAAATCGCAGAAAAGCAAAATACGCAATTTCGATTATCAAAGAATCATCTAAATAGTCAAATTCCAGGTATTTCGATTTAAAATCCGATGTTCGTAACCGATTTTGATATGATTTAAATGGGACCAATCTGCAAGTATATCCTTTCAGATAAAACAAGAATTTTTCAAATCGGTTCATAATTGTTGGAGTTATGAGGTAACAAATATTAAAAAAAAGAAAAACAACCGAATGGATAACCTCCTCCTTTTTGGGAAGTCGGTTAAAAATAGCAAAACCTGAAATGAAACATAAAAACTGAGTGCATTGTTGGTGGTCCCGAATTGGACTGTTAATCATGAGATCTCGGGCTCAATTCCTAAGGCAGTGTTGTTAGGATTTTTATAAACTCCTATTTGCAGCTCAGATTTTGAAACTTCTCCGTAAATAGCTTTATGTGCCCCCATGGCACCTAATAGCATGTCGATAAATCGGTGTAACACACCTTGGCCTAGTCTTCATGGAAATATGGCAGTTATGTTAATATGTTTATTTTCTAGCGTTATGTGGAGTAACCAATTCTTGAAACATACTATTTTCTGTATCAAAGAATCATCTAAATAGTCAAATTCCAGCTATTTCGATTTAAAATCCAAAGTTCGTAACCGATTTTGATATGATTTAAATGGGACCAATCTGCAAGTATATCCTTTCAGATAAAACAAAAAATTTCCAAATCGGTTGAATAATTGTCGGAGTTATGAGGTAACAAACATAAAAAAAAAAAAACAAAACACAACCGAATTGATAACCTCCTCCTTTTTGGGAAGTCGGTTAAAAATGATGATAAAGTTACACACACACACACAGTTATACATATATTATTCAGGTTTTAACAATACTAACACAGTATCAAAACAAAATATAATAACTACTAGGTGTGCCCCGCAGTTCCCACTGCATAAGTTTTGATGCTGTAGGAATATCGGGATTAAAGGTACCTATCCCATGTCCTCCAAGTCATTGTTTACCTACTCATGTGTCAAATTTCATCCACATTCGTTTAGCCGTTTTAGCGTGAAAGCGTAACATACAAAATCAGTTAGGATTTGTATAATGCTGATCAATAAAATAATATAAAATTATAATAAAAAAAAAAGGAAGAACCTGAGGCAATGCAACTTCACCAATTTCAGGTATTCCTGTAGCAGCTTGAGAGCCTACAATATTTAAAACTCTCTCCTCTAAATCGGTTAGCTTAATTCTACTAGCAGGACCACCACCTGTTCCAATAGCATCTCTGTGTATGCGAGCAGCTTTCTTTTTTGAATTATTTTTCATGTCACTCCATACCTGCACAACAAGCATAGCACCAACGTTGCATACAGCAATTTAATTTCATGACAAATAAAACTAAAATATGTAGAAACTAATCACTACAAAACAAACATATAATAGTGGTGGGAAAGCATGCTTCATTATTATATTGATAATGATACAAACCTTTCTCCATTTCTGTGCTGATTTTATATCGCCAGTTGAATCAGCATTCAACATCTCAGTTAGTTTAGCCCAACGTTGTATATTGCCAATTCTTCCTTGCGGGCCTTCGGTGGGTTTGCTAAGGTCACCATTCCTGAAAAATATGCATTTTGTTACCTAGACTGTATTATTATATTATTTACCGACTTATATCTATTTTAACTACTAGCAAGCTGTGCCTTTAAACTAAATGTAGTCAAATCATAACCATTTTTGTTGTTTATAAGTTGCATTCCTCACGTTTTAAGTATTTTTATACACTTGAACTTAGCTGAATATTACACTTTCAAAGTTTCAAGTGGCTTGGCATATCTACCTGCGTTGAGGGGCAACTATTTGGGACTTTTTGACCATCTTCCAAAACATAGGGAGGTTTCAAATCGGTTGAATATGTTTATGTTTGTTACCCAACTCCGTCATGTATGAATTGATTTGAAAAAGTCTTACTTTATGTGAAAGGATAAACTTCCCGTTTGGTCCCATTTACATTTCATTAGTCGTTTGGCTTTTTAATCAAAATAACTGAAAATCGTTTACTTAGATGTTACAAAGATAACGAAATTGCATATTGGGCTTTCCTGCGACTTTCCAATGGTGTTGATAGGTGTGGGGTACTTAATACTTAGTTGAAAAAAAAAAAAAAAATTACAATTTCGGAAGTCGGTGTTTTTGGTTGATTCTTCATATTTTAACACCGATTGTAGTGTTTTTTATTTGGTAGTCGGTTATATCTTTTAGTATAACTTTTTTTGTCACTAGAATACATAACAAAATACAAAATTTAATAGAAAATAAAAACTTACCTTTCCATGAATTCCACCAACATTTGAAATTGAGAGACACTGGTCCTCATTGTATAAAATAATCCAAATTATAGCAAACAAACAAACTTTCAAATCACACAACACAACGCAGAGGTTTTGGTCAACTCATCCCGCTTAAAACTTATCCCGCGGGATAAGTTGTCCGCATTAATATTTTTATTATTTTTCTTTGGTCAACTCATACCGCTTTAAAGAAAAGGTAAAATGTATTGTATTATTTGAAATATTTGTACATTCATGAACAAAAGTGTTTGGGGAAAAAATTAAACACCCATAGCTTGGTTAAGCTGATATAATCAAAAATCACAGTAGTTTCATTTATAGAAATTAAAAAAAACAATAACTATTAAAATTGCCCTTGATTAATGTTATTACACTGTAAAGTATTTAAACAATCAGAAATCACAGTTTTAACTATCAAAATCAATAAATTAAACATAAAGAAACTAGTCAAAATCTCAATAGTTTCATTAAAAGTTACGTATAAAAATCTAAATTTTCTAAAAAGAATATTTAACAATCAAATCTATAACATTTATCAATCAAACTAAATAATTAACAACTAGTTTTTAGATTATAACTGGTTTACTTAAAATTAGTTAAAATCACAGTCGTTTGATTAAAAATCACGTATTAAAAAATGTAAATAGTCTTAAAATTTGAAATAAAACTAAAAAATTAACAATTATTAACAACTATTTGGATTCTTAAGATTTACTTAAAACTAGTTAAAATTATACTCTATGATTATAAGTCCCAAATAAAAATGCACGAATATAAAAAAAAAACTTACAATTAAAATCTGAATAAATAATCATTAAAATCAACAAGATTAAATATTTGACATACCTATATAAAATAAAATTATAGATACAAAATTTACGACGTCATTTAAACATAGTCAACTTCTTAGTTTTTCTAAACAATGTCCTACTGTGATTTGACCGGTGATTAGTTGGTTTATGGCATAGTCAATTTTTTTCTTGTTCTCTATAGTTTCAGGCAATCTCGTCGAAATTTTGAAGCCGCCTGTAGATTTTCTTATAATGGAGGCGAAGAAATGTATATCTTTGATTAAGCCCTCCGAAAATTGAGCAATATTCGGTTTTGATTTAATATATTTTTTGATGTGCCCGTTCCATATTTCTACAACATTATTTGTCTTATTCATTTGCCGGAATGTACACCAAGTGTCTGCGAGAACCGAATTTTCGAGCCAAGTTTTCACGAAGTAGTCATTAAATTGTGTGACACAGTTGCTGTTTGGAGCTTCCTCCATCACGTAGAGCCATCCTTCATTAACTAACTCGGATGGGAGATGAGACAAAGCAGCACAGAGTTTTACATGAATTTTGCCTAATTGTGTTTTGCATACACCTAGCGCCTTAGCTTTACGCCAGAGACTGCGATTGAAGTGGAAATAGCAGCCCGTTATTTTCACACCCGGGAAGTTGCTTCGAATTGCCAATATAGCTGGAACTTCAAAATCAACTGTAATGTCATTGGGGTCCCACTCAGTTATTTGACTTTTTATTATTTGAAATAACAGCTCGTACGTGGACATTTTCTTATCAGGTAACAGAGCGTATATTACTGGAATGACATTAAGATATTCTTGACTGCTTCCAAGCTCAGCGTGAATAGTGTACAATTGATAGAATGGCTTTGGACAAACTTTGAATGTACCATCCATGTAAAATTTCTTACAAGTTGCCATGTATTTTTTCAATTCATTATCAGCAAATATCAGAATACGCGTTTTCCCATGTGCGTAATCAGCAAATAATATCTTTTCAAATTTTTTCGGCACTTCAACATCTTTAGCTTTTGCAAAAGTTAATTTTCTTGCTCCTATTGATTTATTTCTTTTTCTATACAGCATTTTTTGTACACTATTTAGAGCTGGCAACTTCTTTATTAGATCTAAACCACGATCTTCCAGAGAAGCCATATTTTCTTCAAATATTTTTGAGATCGGATCAGACAAATTCTCCTGTACAGCCTTTGAGCACTTCTCCATTTGCATTTTTATCTCAACTTCTGTTGTATTTAAGGGTTCATGACTATGACTCGTTTCATTCATTATCACATTAAAATCAGAGTTAGTTTTTATCGTCGCAGAGCATGTTTTCATTTTCGCACACCGCCACAAGATTGATTTGTCATTATTTTGTCTTTTAATAACGTATTCATAGCCATGTCTTGTTAACTTTTTGGAACCTCTTTGAGTAGTACTTATATTTAGAGATAGATTGCCACGTGAAGTTGAAGGGCTATCTTCATACATTTTGATGGTTGATTCTAAGGGGAAAAATCAGGGCTTGTTAACGTTACCAACTAACAAAATAATAACCGTTACGTAACGTTAATTCCAATGTGATACCTAATTAACGTTACAAAAATATAACGTTATTTGATAACATTACCAGTAATTTAACGTTATTTAACACTAACGTAAAATACGATAATAACGTTAATTTTACCGTTAATTCTGTTACAACCCGGTCTAAACATAGGTATGACTCGTGCTGGGCGAGCGCAGCGTTGTGAAGGCTGAGTGGTAGGGGGCATCGTAATCCAGCGACGTACAGTACAGAGATATTGCGAATTTGTGGCCGCGCGTTACCGTTCCGCGTAGGTAAACATTTTTGTGCGCTCATGGCCTCGTGCAACTCGCTTAGATGTATATAAGTAGTTTATCAGCTATTTCGTTACCATAACACAAGCATTAAGTTGCTTAGCTTGGGACTGTATATGGCGTTGTGTGAAATGTCCAAGGATATTATTATTCTTTCATTTATTTATTTTCTGTACATATTTTTACATTTTTAAATATTTATTTATTATTTATTATATACTTGTATTTGTATAAAACTAATTAAAAAACATTTAAAAATATAAAAAATAGTAGCCCACCGGCATCGGGAACTGGGTCCAAGCTACCGGTGGTCAGGGCTCCCGGAGAGAGGAACCGCCTCACAATACGCGCCGTATCCAGGAGTACTGCTTTCTGCTTTATTATTATTAGATCTTTAGATGCACTGTTGCCGCTATCGCCGCCGCGCCGCCGTGCCTCAGTCGTGTGTAATACCTACAGTGAGTTGGTTTGTGCGAGACGCTTACAAGATGGGACGTAAAAAACAAAATAATGTTTATAGATATTTTGAATTGAAAGTATTTTATTTTGTTATAGTTTTTTATTTAAATTGACCTTGGAGTCCAAGATTGAGATTTTATATTATTTTAGTAATGGATGTTGATAAATTTTTTTTTTTACTTTCTCTGGTCTCTGGAGACCCGGTCCTTTGGTAGGCGTACGAGGGGCCGAAACCAACTCGCAGAGGCCCCGTTAGACATTTCAAATGTAACGGGGCACCAACCGGCGATTATCCCTGTATTCCCAAGGACAATCCCCGGTTGGAGCAGTAATATTACAGAATATGGAAACAAAAGATGAAACGCTATGGGTTTGGGTGGTTTAGTGGACTGATAATCGTTTATTATAGAAGAACTATTGGCTCCTGTCTGACCACTAACAATATACACGGCTTTTAAATGGCAGGGGGTGACTTGCACTCTCAATGAATGGGCCCCCGAAAACGGTCGCTAGCACAAAGTGACGTAGCGCCAAGGAGGCAACATAGCCAGAGGGCTAATTCACGTAATTTTATGACGCAACGATTATGTTTTAGTGCAGTTAAGTTTAAGTTTGAGTGATAAACGGTATTCTTTTAATCATTGAACTGCGCGTAAACTGCGCGTGAACTGCACGTCAACTGCACGACAGCAAACTTATTGACGATGGAGAGAAAAAATATTACTCACTAAATAATAGAATAGAATCGATTAAATTTCAATCAATATGACGTTATTATAATATTAAAACTTAAAGGTATAAGCTGTCATTTTGGGACGTCAAACAAATAGTAGAATACCGATCATATTGCGTTCCGAAGCACGCACCAAGGACGCGCAACAGTAGAATGCCGTTATTGCGCTCGCGTGACGCAAACTTGACGCGAGCGCAACAACGCTTTTCGTATTCTCTACCGCTGTCAGACATGACAGCGGTAGAGAATACGAAAAGCGTTCAATTCTTCAATTGCACTGCAACAGCACTTATTTAGTTACGTGAATTAGCCTACTGAAGTGCTAGAGGAGTGGAGAGGTATACCACGGCTATCAGGACAATCCCGGAAGTACGGTCAAGATCCCTACCAGCATCTTACTGGATTATACATCCTTCTCCCGAGCACGTGTGCTCTAGCGAATCTCCACTCAGACCGGCCAATTAAGGCAAGAAACAGGTGGGAGCTTTGTTCCTCGTCAGTATTCACTCTGGCCAGCCAATAAAGGCAAGCCGTAGATGAGGAACAAGACTTCTCTCGGGATATAAGGTTCGTGGGTTCGCTACTGCCCAACAGTTCGCCACAAAACTGCCTTGCGGATTGTATCTCTCTTTGTCTGGCCCCTCACAATCGCACTGCAGAACACATGGACGATGGGGCTGGAAGGTTCTAGAAAGGCGATCGTGTACTGGAAGATTCAGCGTTGGATAGCCTTCCACAAGGTGGACCGATGACCTCGTGAGGGTTGCAGGTAGCCAATGGATGCAAGACGCAGGGGACCAGTTGTTTTGACCACACTTGGGGGCCTATGTCTCCTATATTTATCAGCGGACGTCTTTCAGCTAATATGATGAATCGAATCTTGTGTATGCTATTCAACATCCTTCACAACCCTAAAACGCCTTCCTACCTGCGAGAATGCTTCTCCTATTCCCGTCCTTCAAATCAAATCAATTTATTCATATTTTTAACAGTAAAATGTGTATAAATAGTACTTATAATGCACCGTACTTCGAATGCGCCTTGCAGGTCACATCTTAAAAATCTCCTTAAATCCCCTCCCCACTCTACCGATTTTTACTCCTACTCATTCACTGTGCATGCGGTACTGCTATGGAATTCGCTACCGCCTGACATTGGGGAGTGCCAAACTCTTGCTATTTTTAAAAGAAGATTGAATGAACACTGTCTTTCCTAGTTGCATATAAGTATATATTAATATCTATATTTTATTAATACTATATATACTTACTATATTTATACTATTTTAGCTTTAAATTTTGCACACAATGTCTACGTGCAAAAGTTATAAATAGCTATCTCTTTTTACTCTACTCTCCTTTCGCAGGTGTGCTGGAAGAGATTTCTTTAAAAATAAGCATCACCTTTGTACCTATTTTTCTGTTTCCTTCTTCTCATGTTCTTATTAAATGTGTGTACATAAATGGTTAAATAAATAAAAAAACAAATAAATAGATGATGATGAAAATGACCCCAATTAATTTAGATAACGCAACATGTCTTCTCACGTAAGTAAAAGTCGTAATTTCGGTAGTCACTCCCTTTCTAGCTATAATCTTTCACACAGTCCATTCTTAGTATTTTTTGTCTTCTTCTAATCAAAGTTCACAAAAAAAGGACACACATTAATGTCCCCAATTTTAATCGTAATAATCTGCATTTTTATTATTTCGCTCCAAGATTTTCCTGCTTCGAAGCCTCGCGTGTATTTACCCGTTCAAATACCGAAGCGAGAAAAATCAATTACCATTACCTTTTTATTGGTAAACTTTGCTTTAGAACACTGTTTCAGCGTTTGACCTGGGGTCATTGCAATTTTCGCTTACGGTTAATGTAAAGAATCCACTTTTCATCACATGTCACAATTCGATTCAATATTTCTTCATTTCTGTATCGATTCAACTAGGCAACACAACTTTCTACACGCGTTTCTTTCTGCAGATCAGTCAAATCATGACGTACCCATTTTTCATATTTTTTATTTTATTGATTTGACGCAAATAAGTCAATAGTTTTGGTAAGATAACGTTAAACCATGCCGCTAATTCATGGGTAGTTTGACTCGAATCGGCTTCCAACATCTCGTTCAATTCATTGTTATTCACCTGTGTGGGTGGTCTTCCTCGTGGTTCGTTCTTCAAATCAAAGTTTCCATTACGAAAGAGTTTAAACCAAAATCGCACGGTGCGTTCATTAGCAGTCCCTTCTCCAAACGCAACATTGATATTGCGAGCCGTTTCTGCCGCGTTAGTTCCGCGTCGGACTCGGATCTCGTATTCAAAAATTACTCGAATTTCTGAAATATCCATCTTTCTTGTCTAAGCTGAATAAAAAAACAACTGAAAGTCGATAATCGATTGTCGAATTTCAGTTGTGCACATTTTTTTAAAGAAAAACTTAATAGGTACCATGTGAAAAAAGTTTCACTGGTTTCAAGGTTCTATGTGAATTCGAAGTACCTATTACAATAAAACGGTAATTTCATACTTTAACTCTTATTACTATCAGAGGCGGCTCGTGACATTTATTTATAGGGGATCACAAAAAAAAAGTAAAACTAGAGCTTACCATTTAATACATAAAAGATGTAGTTTTCGTACCACATTTTTGAGTAAAAGCAATTTTAGGACGTGGTGGACTGGTGGCCCCTTAGCTGTAAGTTTTTGTAAGCATTTCAAGAGTCTTTTCACAATTTTTGTCAGACAAAAATGGCGCAAAATTATTTTTAATCCATAATTAAAAGAAAAACTGCGAAGAATCTACATTCTACCCTAAAGTAACTGACTTCGTCTCTTGAACGACTCTCTCTCCGCCTTGCACGATTTGGCAATGCCGCGCGTAAGCGGCGCTCCAGATTAGGCTAATTTCCCATACAAAATCTTCTGTTTCACGCGTTGGACTGTGTCGATGTTCTTCTTTCACACTCATTGAATACAGTGCTAGAAATCGTACTGACATAATTATCACTATTATTATATCGAAAATTGTAACTATGAAAACTACCCGTTATTGATCTCAAGCAACTGACAAAAGAAAATAAATTATTGGACAAAATAACTAAATCAGCTAACTGTACCTATACTACCAGCACGTCTCACACGTAAGAATCTGGCAACGTTTTGGTCGAGCGAGACGGCACGACGCAACGGCGTATAAGGTGGCTTTGCTTAGCTTTGGCGGCCAGCCGATCGCCTCTCTGCCCCCACGCTTATTCCACCTCACAAGCTTAACCGTTACAAAATAACGATAAAATTAACGTTATAAAACAATTAACGGTAAAAAAGATTAACGATAACATGTTTCGAAAATAACGTTAAATCGGTTAACGTTATTTTCAAATTAACGGTAACTCTGTCAAATACAGGTAACGTTACGAAATTTTTACCGGTATTTAAAGCCCTGGGAAAAATAATAAGCATTAAAGATTATTAAGTACTACGTATAAAATTCAGTACTTAAATAATTTATTGGGAGAGAATGCTTTAAGATATTCAGTTCAAAATTTGTATTTTTGATTCTGCGGGACAAAAAAAAGCTAATAAAAAATAAATTCAATAGCTAAAACCCGACTACTGAAAAATCACGCTCTCAAAAGTTTGAAACAAGTATTCTCATCTGAAATAGTTATGTACAAACTATTCAATATTTAACGTCTATTAAATAAACAACTTACCAACAAGTAATATATTTTAATGTGATGTTTAGAGGATAGCCATGGTCGTATGCTTTTATATGCGTATAACAAAAATTAAAAAAAAACCTACTTTAGTAAAAACAATTATTAAATTTACTCACCCAAGGAACGAATTGAAAGCACTTATAACTTGATATTGATAAATATGTATTTAACTGTTCACAAAAAAATCACACATTCACACACATTCAATCACTTTAACACAACTAAGTACGAAAAAATAGAAAGATGCACTCAACCCTTCCTATTGTGATAAGTTTCTTGTCTGTGATTGGCTGGAAGCAGGTAGTCGTATTCGCATTCCCCGATGAGTTGACCTTGAACTGTCCTTTACTCAAGCAATAGATTAAATGCAATTTGTACGTTTGTGGTTGCGTTGTTGTATTACACATAAAATATGCACCAGGAAATCATTGAATGTAGTTTTAAAGCAGTTTTCTTCATGTCCGTACAAGACGTAAAATATATCAGCGGGATGAGTTGTCCGATTCAAAAATTCCACTAGGACAACTCATCCCGCGGGATGGGATTGAGCGGGATGAGTTGACCAAAGACTCACAACGCAGCTCTCGTCAACAATCCTTTCACAGAATACTTTTGCAACTTAGGCACCAAACAACGTTTTAAATTGTCTAGTGACGGACGACAGTCACAGTGACGTCATTATAAGGAATAAAAATTCAAAAACCACTCATTAACTTATGTTGTCCAATAACCGTCAACTTTTCTATTTAGTCGGTTTATTCGTGATATTGACTGTTACAACATTATAAGCATAGCGATAGCACTACATTTTAAGCTTACGAGCCGCCCTCTCTTCTTATTAGTAAGAAAGAAAGAAACAAAACATGAGTAATGAAGCATAGACGAAAGGATTCAAACAAGTGGAGTGAACTTAGCTAGTCGACACGATCTACCTATCGAGCTTACGTTAGCGCCTGCGTAAGACTCCGTAAAACTCATGGTGCGAGCACTATATAAATCTATTCGATCCACATTATTACGCTAGCGAGTAAGTTTTCGATGACATCTCATGGTAGAGGTTATTGTTATTTGAGAATGTGGGACACGCATAAACTCAACGCACTGTATACCGCCAACCTGCAAGCATCAAACGACCGCGCGACTCGGGCGCGCGGCGCGCACTGGCGTTGGAAATAAGTTGGAATGCAGCCGGAGCGGACAGAAGGCGCGCGCGCAGACCGCCGGTCGGTGGAACAACAAGCTCGCATCAAGGCTAATGAGCACAGAACATATATACCCTCTAATGAGAGACTGCTGACCGCTGTGTAGTGGTTGTCGCTGCGACCCTCTAGAGGGCGTGGCAATCAGTTTCGGGGCGAAGCCCCCTGACTGAAGTGGCGCTCCTCGGCCCGTTATAACGGACCGGTCCTTGGAGTGCCATACGATGTGGCTGTGAAGCTGCAAGTCAACAATAACAACAAAAACAGCCCTTTTCGGGGCCACAAATGTGTTCAAGTGAACTTGCATTCACATTTCTTTATGTAAAAGTCAAAAACGCCTACTGTCGGCATTGAGTGTTGGCGTGCGCCTGCCATAATATAATAGCAACGCACGCCCGTGGTGTATCTGTTGTGTAAGTATCTGTAGGCGCGTCGCGGCGCTGTTAACTCAGCGCCGCCTCTTCACGGCACCTACGGCGGTCAGTCCCCGCCAAAGACTACTATAGTATACTGGCTATAGACAGGCAACTCTACCGTATGTTTTGATATTAGAAAGTTGTCGAACTTAGCGTCATCTAGTTTTCCGTTGTAGGAACTATTTATAAAAATAAATGTCTGCACTGTCTGATCCTTTAGGATATTATGTATATTGTATGAGAGATTAGTGTGTCCGCTATATACGAAATGCATACGTACTACATAAACGAAATAAAACTACAGAATTTTTTATTTTCTCAACGTCATACGAGTTAGACTCTCACGCAGCCATTTGCAATTCAAGTTGTGCCATACAAAAACCAACTTTTGCACGTTTTAATACAAAAATATAACTTTTTCAATTTAATTTGGATGATAAAAACCTAATTATGTAATAATTTATGTATTCTATAATTTATGTATAAGAAGATTATGAAATTATATTTTTTTTCTTGATTAATATGGTAAAGTAACTCCCAATATAAAATCCTACTAATATTATAAATGTGAAAGTTTGTATGTTTGTATGTTTGTATGTTTGTTCGTCAATCACGCAAAAATGGCTGATGGGATTTGAATGAAATTTGGCACACATATAGTTCACATCCTGGAATAACACATAGGCTACTTTTTATCCCGATAAAAGGCATAGCTTAATGGCGGCGGAGGAGGAAGTGGAAATCAGACATTTCTGCTGCCTTAGTACTTCAGATTCACAAGTACCAGGAGAGCATAAACATGTCGAAATATTTTCGGGTCTGAATTTGTGAGCGCCAAAGATTCTCGAGTACCAGGAGAGCAGACATATGTCAAAGTATTTTTGGTCAGGTTTTTTTTTTGCTGGAAAATAGATTGGCTTTCATTGCAAGCGTTCATGTTTGTATGTTTGTCCGTCAATCACGCAAAAACGGCTGAAGGGATTTAGATGAAATTTGGCACATATGTAGGTCACATCCTGAAATAACATATTGGCTACTTTTTATCCCGGTAACATACATGACTTAATGGAGACAGAGGAAGAAGTGGAAGTACAAAGTTTCTGCTACCTTAGTATTTCAGATTCAAAAGTACCAGGAGAACAGAAACATGTCGAAATTTTTTATCGGGCTGGAATTGTATTACGAGTGCTAAAAGATTCACAAGTACCAGGAGACCAGAAACATATCGAGGTATTCCGGGGCCGGAATTATGAGCGCTACAGATTCAAAAGTACCAGGAGATCAGTAACATTTCGGAAGTTGTTTTGGGGCTTGATATGAGCGCTTTAGATTCACAAGTACCAGGAGATCAGAAATATGTCGAAGCAACGCTATACATTCACAAGTACCAGGAGAGCAGAAATAATATGTCGAGGTATTTCGCCAGAAAATTACGAGCGCTACAGATAGATTAAAATACCAAGAGAGAAATATCTGAAACTTTTTAAGTTGCTGGAATTATGAGCGCTATACATTCACACGTACCAGAAATATGACGAACGAAGTTTTTTCAGGGCTGCAAATTGTAAATGCTATAGATTCACAAGTACCAGGAACGCAGAAACATTTCGAGATATTTTCGGTGCCGGAATTGTAAGCGCTAAAGATTTACAAGTACTAATAAGTAATTAGTAGGATAGTAGGACTTGAATAGTCCAGTTTTTCTTGAAATTATTCGAGATGAGATGAGATGGGATTAGATGAGATGAGATTTTTCTCACCACAATCCTAATAATATTATTAAAAAACCAGTCGAAGTACTTTCGAAGCTGGAAATAATAGTGCTAAAGATTCACAAGTAACAGGAGAGCAAAAACATGTCAAAAATTTAGGGTAGCTTTTTTACTGGAAAATAGATGGCTTTCATTGCAAGCGATTCAAAAGAACCAGTATAACAAAAACATGTTGGAGGCTGGAAACATGAGCGCTAAAGATGTACCAGGAGACCAGACACATGATTAAGTATTTTTGAGCAAGATTTTTTTTACCAGGAAGGAGTACAGAAACATGTCGAAGTTTTTACTGAGCTGGAATTGTGAACACTATAGACTCACAAGTACCAGGAGAGAAGAAACATATCCAAATAGATTTGGGGCTGATATTGTGAGCGCTAAAGTTTCACAAGTACCAGGAGACCACACACATCAAAGTATTTCTGGGGCTTTAATTGCAAGCGGTTTCGATTCAAAGGCACCAGGGAACCAGGAATATATCGAAGTATTTCTGAGTCTGTAATGGTGAACAATTAGGATTTAAAAGATACCAGGAGAACAGAAACATGTTGAAGTAATATCGAGGCTAAAAATATGAGCGCCAAAGATTCACAATACCAGGACTTATTCAAAATATTTTGCGCAAGAATTTTTCTGGTCTGGAATGGTGAAAGCTATAGATTCACAAGTACTAAGAGAGCAGAAACATGTTGAAATTTTTTCGGTGCTGAAATTGTGAGAGGTTTGGATTTAAAAGTGCCGGGGGAGACCAAAAACATGTCAAAGTATTGCCAGGGCTGGAATCCATGAGCGCTACAAATTTACAAGTAGATACCAGAATACCAGACAATTGATATATTTTTCGACCAGAATCGTGAGCGCTAAAAATTCACAAGTACCTTCCAGGGGACAACAAACATCTCACACTATCTGGATACCAGAATCATGAAGATGCAATTACAAGAATGACAATATGAGGCAATTAAGTTGCGCACCAGTTCTAAAGTCTACGCAGACGAAGTCGCGGGAAGAAGCTAGTAATATATATAAACTGTAGCAACACCGCAATTTTGTTTCCTTTAAACTTTTGATAGATGGCGCTGTTTTAAACAAAAAAAGTTAATTTTAGTTTTGTTCCAAGTTGCCATAGCATGGTCCCCGCCTAGTGAGACCCCCAGTGACCCGGGGGAGGCCCAGCGAGAACGATCAGCGACGAGGGTGCCGACTTTGGTGACACACCTACAGGGTAAGTATGTGGCTCCCGTCCGTCTCGATCTCAGAGCTAGCCGATCACGATCCGGACCGCAGCGCCGTCTTATGTTTGTGTGTGGGCGGTCGTGTAGTGTGAGTACTACCGCCCAGTGCGTCTGCACCGAATAAGCCTATATTAACTTAGAACAAATTCGATGCTTGAGTTAAGCGCCTGTGGAGAAATGCATGTATGAGTTTACGGAACGTAACTTGCCTATATTAACTTAGAACAAGTTGCGCGCCGAGAATGCGAGTGGGGTGAGCAGTGTTACTGTTTGAGTAGGCCGCGTGTAGTCTGGGGCGACTTACTCAGGCGTCAATTCCGGTGCGACGGGGCCGTCTACGTCCCCGAGCAGGTCGCGAGGCAGGCGTCTCGCGTCAGGCGGGCGCGCATGCCAGGGCGCAATCTGCTTGACGTGCGGCCAGGCAGATGCGTCGGCACGCGCGAACATGCCTTTCGCAAGACGCTGCACAAACTCGTCCAGGCTCTCAATCCCGAGGTCGTGTTTTATGTCGTCATTCCTCACGGTGTAGGAGGCAGACACGATGGTGCGCAGCGCGAGATGTTGTTGCGCGCGGAGTTTGGCGCGGTTCCCCTCCACCGTGAGGGCGAACCATGCTGGGGTGGCGTACGTCAGAATCGGGCGTATGTTCGACTTGTACACGCCCAACTTGACGCACACCGGGAGGTGGGATGAGAGCACTGGTCTGAGACGTGCACGGGCGACGTTTGCCTGCGCGGCGACCCGGCGACAGCCGTCGGTCGATGGTCACACCCAGGTACTTCGCCCGGGGGGGCCCAGGCGACGTCGACTCCTTGGAACTTCAGGGGGGTGGCACGCGCGCTGAACCTGTAACAATCGCCTGCGTCTTACCCACGTTAACCGACAGTCGCCACTTGGCGAGCCAGTCGGGGAGAAGGTCGAGCGCGCGCTGCATTTTCGACGCGGCGTGTTTCGTGTTCAACGAAGTTGTAATGTACGCGGCGTCGTCGGCGTACAGCGCGAGCGTCGACTGTGGCGTAGTTGGGATGTCGTCGGTGTAACGTGAGTAACACGCCGGCGACACGCAGCTGCCCTGCGGCACACCCGCTCGTACAGGGCGGGGGGAGGACAGCGCGCCGTCGACCACCACTCGGAAACTCCTGTTGGCAAGGAAAGATTGGACCACTTTTACGATGCGGCGGGGCGCATCTGAGGTGGCCAGTTTGTATGTGAGACCGTCGTGCCACACGCGGTCGAAGGCCTTCTCCATGTCGAGGAATACTGCGACCGCGTACTCCTTCTTGTTCATTATGACGACAGCAGGTGCAGTACCCTCGACAGCTGGAGTGTCGTGCTGTGCTGCTCCCGAAACCCGAACTGTTCCGGTCTTGGTGCGATGTGGGGCTGTAGGTGTCGCAGCAGGAGTGACTCGAACACCTTGGAGATGTGGGCAGCAGAGTTATCGGCCGATAGCTCTTCGGCTTCAGGACGTTCTTTCCCGCCTTGGGCAGCATAATGACGCGCCCCTCCTTCCAGGCGGTGGGGAAGACCCCCGTGCGCAGTATCCCCGAAAACAGGCGCGCCAAGGCCGCGCGACCATTCGGTGCGGCAGGTGGCGCAGCGCTGCGTTGGTGATACCGTCGGCACCGGGGGCGTGGTTTCGTGCGCAGGATGGCGCGTCTGACTGCGCCCGGCGAGAAAAAGATGGCGTCCTCCTCGGGAGCTATCGGCGTGGCGAAGTAGTCCCCAAGGTGTTTCTCAACTGCCGCGACATGCGCGTGCTGAGTGGTCGGGTTCGGGCAAAACTGACGCTCCAGGTGCCCTGCGAAGACCTCCGCGCGGTCCTCTGCTACGTATTTGAGCGCCCCGTCGCTTCCTAGCAGCGGGCGCACCGGAGCTGGGGTATTGGTGAGTTGTCGGCATTACTGGTGCACAGACGACCAATCACCGACGGCGGCGTCTATACGTTCCTCCCAGTTCGCGGCGGCCATTGCGTTTAACTCGGCCTTGACCGAGTTAAACGCAATCTCCGCGAGTCGATTGAGCTGCGCTTTAAACGTTGGGCAGCGCGTTTGCTGCCACTGCTTGCATAGGCGCCTCTTTTCGGCGACCAAGTGGCGTAACCGCGGCGGGAGGGGCGGCTGTAGCCCTCTCCCCTCCGCCAGTGGCGTAGTTGTCGCCTCTTCCAAGGCGCGTTGTACGCAAGCAGTGATGTCGTCCGTTAGTGGGTCGACGTCGGCGGTGGTGTTTATCCGCTTGACTGCGCGCGGCATGAGTCACGTTATGACGTCAACTGCGCTCGGCTAGATAAAAAAACGCGCCAGCTGCACGCCAGATGTTTATGTTTACGTAAGCATTTTTTAGTCGCCTCGTATTACAGATTCCACTCAAGTGGGTTTGTTATTTGTAAAGCTGAGAAACCGCTCTTTATAGTTACGTTAAGTGTATGATAACGGTTAGTTTCTATATTTTTTAACTAATTTGTAAACATTGAATATTGGTGAAAAAAACACATTATGTGAACTTTGAACAGGAATAATTTAAAAAGTAAATCGATAACATATATATTTTATGACTTGTATGGGTAGCTGGGTTATATCTAAAAACGATAAATAACAAACAACATACTCCACCGTACAAAAACATATATAAAAAAAAAAATCTACCACCAAACATTAGCCATTTCCCGCCATTTTGCATTATTTACCTTCCGACCCACGGAACAAAAATTCTAATCATAACGTAAATTTCGTTTGTTTTGTTTATGTTTTGGCTGAAATCTATTGCCCAGTAAACATAAAATGCGATAATAATTACTTTTTAGTCAGAACAAGTAGCTAGACTTAATAATTAACAAATTACGAAAGCGTTCTGACAACATGGACGCCTTGTGTATCAAGGGTTATGAAAATGAATATAATACGTGTTAAAACTTACCCACATGTTGAAATCCTTTTGCACACACATTAATCACATCACAATGCACCAATAAAACATTAGTTAACACTAATTCACTCACAAACAACATAATAAACAAGTTTATTCGACACTACGTCATCGCGCAACTCGCGTCATACCACAGACTGAATAAAACATTTAATTTCTTTCTAAAAATGGACTCGCCCGTTGCGTGTTTCGTATTTTAAGCATGTAGAAATGTATAAAGATTCGAGTGGAAAAGAGCAAAATGATACAAAATATCGTTGGTAAGACAGAAATGGACATAATTTGTTGCCAGGTCGTTATTTTAAAAATAGGGACTGTAGTTCCTATGACGCAATCTAGAGCAAAAAAAATTTAGGAACTGTAGTTCCGTAACCCAATCGAGCGGAAGGCCGAGTTGGCGTAGTGGTCTCAACCTTTCCTGCAAATGAGATGGCTAAATTGAAGTATGGACGACTGCCCCAGCAATGTATAAATATGGTGCCTAGCAAAATGTAAAGCTAAATAGCTGGATATTAATATTTCGTATAAATAAAGTTTCAAGAAGTTGTTATATCTTTATAATTCTAAAAATAAAATCGAGAAACTCCTACGTAAAAAGTTATATTAGAACTTCAAACAAATGACATTGCTGTGAATTTTTCTCTAGGCGTTTGAATATTACTGCGATGTGATAATTATATTTTTGACAGAGTAAATATACAAAAGGGTAATTGCACCAAAAAACAACAACAACGTGATACAACGTAATTTCTGCGTAAGTTAAGTATTAAACTCTCGCAAAACCTAAATTAACTGTTGAAATGAGTTGGATTAAAGACAAACCGTCTTTACATACAATATTAATTAAATTGTTGAAATCATGAACTTATGAACATCTGCAGTATTTGAGGTAGGTAAGTATTTCTGCTATATAATGATTTTAATCTAACTCGTTTGTTTAAATAAAACTTACACGAATGTACAGCTGAACCTTCCGAAAGAACAAACCTACCTGCTAGTGACAATCCCCATAAAAAATCTATACTCTTCTCTTTGAAAAATCTCTTCTAAATCCAAAGAGGCTTAGATAAGTTAGTATGTGATGATTGATAAATCCTACCCAAGCTAGATAACGAACGGACTGAGTAACCAAGGGCATGAAAGATATTGAAATAAAACTAAACCAGTGCTATTTATTTATTTATTATTTATTCAGTGAGTCTTACAAGAACATTATCTAAAAACGAAGCCGGAGCTGATAATGTGTTCTGGTGTCTCGCCCACCCCAGATACCAGATCACTGTCATGACATGACAGCAACAGCCCAGCGTTCTATTCCCTACAATACAGCTGCAGTAATATGACAGTATGTCCTCTAAAGGGTTATTATTTAATGATTGGCTTTCATATAAAATATACACGTAGTATATTCTTTGGCTGATATGCCTTGATTTTATTCGGCCTCTTAAAAGTTGAGGTCTTATTCCGCCTAAATGTAAGACTCGTTCAAGATCTGGGCACACTTCAATATAGTAAACTCCATTCGGTCTAATGTGCTCACCGTAGTATGACCGGGCTTGTTTAACCTGATATGGTCCTAATGCTATCAATAATAAATGATTATGTTCCAATATTGGAAAATTCTCCAATTGGGGCAGATTGCCATCCACTCTTAAAAACATTGACCTTTGCCTATTCAAATGATTTTCTTGTACAAAAGTTCCCAAATGATTAGGCTGATTCATAAACTGTGCCGCTCTTCGTATTATTTCACCAGAATTTGGACCATCCTCTACTAGTTTATGATATTTATTGATTAAAGCTGCAGCTATTTTAAAATCTTCCATCAGGTGGGGTGAAGCTAGATTGAAAAATATTTGCCGAAATAATTTAAAATCGCGTTTGAAGTGCCCGTTGACCACTTCTACTACCCACCTGCATAATGTGACTTTCCTGCTTTTATTTGCTTGTTCATTTGTTAATTGCGTTTGACCAGGGCCCAATGACTCAGGTTTACGAATTTGAAAGCCTAAACTTTCTAATAGTGGTATGGCATCCCTGAACCCCCTATCTAAAATAAAAACATCATTACGCTGAAAAAGTTGTCGATATGGACTCTCTTCCGCTTGAAACAAATCATTCATAATCTCGGCATCAGTTTGAGTAGCAGCATATGGCCCAACTACATCAATAATATGCCCATCACATGAAACAATCATAAATGGTTTGACTAAATTGTCATATTTATGCAGGCTGTAAGTTTTTTTCTGGAACAGATAATTAGAACTTTTTTGTAAAAATACATATGTGCCATCAAATATGGCAATAGCAGGTCTATTTTCATTACCAAAAAGAGCATTTGGAATGCTCAAATTCCTATTTGCAATTTCTGTATGTGTAATATGGTTTGGACCTATATAGTTAGCTACTAAATGTTGTGTTAAACACTCTCTAATTTTTTTTAGTATCACTGTTAAGGTGGGACGTGATACTGTAAAAAGCGTCGCGAGTCGCCTGTCAGGTTCACCTGTTCTTAATTTTGCTAAATAAATAGCCAAAGCGTTCTTAGGCCTTTTGAAATTGAGCGCAGGCAAAATATTAAATAAGTTCAAAAAATTGGCAATATTTAAACCTGTCCAATAGTGACATATCACATTTTGCATTTCAGCAACCTTTTCAAAATTAAATGTTGGTTGGTCAGATTTTGCTATTTTGATCAAATCTTCAATTTGGTTCGCAGTGAAATTCGAATATATATTGTTATTATGAAGCAATATGTACCAAACATCCAAGTTCAAATGTGACTCACAAACCCTAGTATTGCGAGGAATGTAAAAATTATATTTTTTGATAAGCATTTTTTTTATAAATGTCGGAACCACATGTAACTGTTGTTCAAAACAACTATTAAACACACAGTGTCTGGAGGTGTTTGCAGCCCGTTTATAATTTGGCAGGTTTAATTCTGGTTCTGGTGCAGGTCTAGGTGCTGGTTCTGGTGCAGATCTAGGTGCTGGTTCAGGTTCAGGTTCAGCTCGTGGTTCTGGTCCAGGTACGAGCAGATTTACCCGATTTTCATCTTGATTGATGTGCCTTTGATGTCTCATCCAACAAGGATGACACGCATAGTTCATAGCCTAAAAAAGTCAATTTAGGGTATTTATGGTGTCATCATAATACTAAATATCTAAAGAGAATTGAATGTCTACCTACATTTTTAGAAACAGGAATGTAGGAATCTCTCCTTTTTTGGAAAACGGTGAAAAATGGACAGACAATTAATATATAATATTAATATAATGAAGAATACATTGAAACAATATTAAAGACCATATTGTCTGGTCTCCGACTGACATGATCCCGGCAGCCAATCTGATATATATCAGCCAGTAAATGTGCAGGACTTGTTTTTATTACTACTCTCTTTTTTTAATTCTGATCAAATCATTCTGATTGGATGTTAGCCCTATAACACAACCAGAGAGAGAGAGAGGTCAGGGACATCCCTGATTATTCTTGGCTAGAGGAACTGAATATCTGAAACGGAAGATGATCCATGCTACTGGGTGGACCATGTGAACACACATAACTTTCACTATTGTCTCTGCATCACCTAAAGAGTGACTGGTACAAAATGCCTAGGGCATTTAGTCCGCCTATGTACATTTATGTGCACAAAGTATTCAATAAATGAATAGTAAACCTTACCTGATGGTAAGCCGGGTGTGTCGTTGGTAAATTCTGCAATATTGTTTCATTTCTTTCCACTGTATGGCGTTGTATACTTCTCACAGAACGGCCGCAAGTTATGCACACCATTGTATGGCCAAATACACGAACATCACTGACTGCTTCTGAATTCAGCAGTTCATAACAAAGATGACAAATATTGGCATCCATTGGAACCTGTAACAAACTTAATTACCTATAATACCCACACATTAGAGTAATTAGAATATAATGGCATCTAAAGCAACCAGTCTGTTGTTGCCGTGACAATATTACAAGACGAGATAAGTCTTTCTGATCCTGTTCAAGTGTCGCCATCTTCATTTTGTTACTAAAGGAAAATTAGTTCCTAATTCTAATTACAGATGGCGTTGTTAGTTTAAGTCCATTTCCTAGATCGCGGTGTTAAGATTCTCCGCGATCTAATGACCCTCCGCGATTATTTTTTGTTTAGTGAGTTCAGTACTACATTATATGTGATTGTGATATAGACAGTGGTTTTTATTAGTATCTCATCCCTGGAATATCCTTCGCTCAGCCAGATTGGCAGTAGTACAAGTGCTAGTAGGGAAGTGCGTCGTGACCAATTAAACATTGGTCCTTACGAGCCGGAGGTGACATAGTCACAGTGAGTGGTTCCGGAGAGGGTACCGACACAGTAGTGGATCGCTGCTGATGGTACCAAGGTGCTGGTGAGTTGTTGCACCGGGTTCAATACCCAGAACGAGCACCGGAGGTTGCGGCGCAGAGTAGCAGAACGGAGTGGAGGAGCAGGGCGAGTTCGAGTCAAGTGGAGGAGCCGGGCGAGTACGAGTCGAGTGGCGGAGCCGGGCGAGTACGAGTCGAGTGGCGGAGCCGGGCGAGTACGAGTCGAGTGGCGGAGCCGGGCGAGTTCGAGTCGAGTGGCGGAGCCGGGCGAGTACGAGTCGAGTGGCGGAGCCGGGCGAGTACGAGTCGAGTGGAGCCGGGCGAGTACGTGGGCAGCGGAGCCGGGCGAGTACGAGGGCAGCGAAGCCGGGCGAGTACGAGGGCAGCGGAGCCGGGCGAGTACGAGGGCAGCGGAGCCGGGCGAGTACGAGGGCAGCGGAGCCGGGCGAGTACGAGGGTAGCGGAGCCGGGCGAGTACGAGGGCAGCGGAGCCGGGAGAGAACGTCAGCAGCGGAGCCGGGCGAGTACGTGTTACAGCAAAGTCACGTGTCAGTGGTATGTTCAACTGGAAAGTGTATAACAATAATTTTAACATTGTTGTTGCAAGTAAGATCTAACGATTTATTTAATTACGACTGCAACTAGGTTAATTCCGTACACTGGTTTATTATTTGTTAGTTATTGTTATTGATTGTTTAGTGGCTTTATTCAATTATTTACTAAGTCATTTTAATAGTTAAATATGGAGTCCTTATTCAAGTTACAAGACAATTTAAAAAACACAATTGAGAAAGGGAGAACTAATTTCAAAAAATCTCCCAAAGAAAGAATGACTCTTGGTTATATGGAAACCAGATTAGAGTCTTTTGAAGAACAGTGGTCTAATATCCTTCGCTCAGCCAGATTGGCAGTAGTACAAGTGCTAGTAGGGAAGTGCGTCGTGACCAATTAAACATTGGTCCTTACGAGCCGGAGGTGACATAGTCACAGTGAGTGGTTCCGGAGAGGGTACCGACACAGTAGTGGATCGCTGCTGATGGTACCAAGGTGCTGGTGAGTTGTTGCACCGGGTTCAATACCCAGAACGAGCACCGGAGGTTGCGGCGCAGAGTAGCAGAACGGAGTGGAGGAGCAGGGCGAGTTCGAGTCAAGTGGAGGAGCCGGGCGAGTACGAGTCGAGTGGCGGAGCCGGGCGAGTACGAGTCGAGTGGCGGAGCCGGGCGAGTACGAGTCGAGTGGCGGAGCCGGGCGAGTTCGAGTCGAGTGGCGGAGCCGGGCGAGTACGAGTCGAGTGGCGGAGCCGGGCGAGTACGAGTCGAGTGGAGCCGGGCGAGTACGTGGGCAGCGGAGCCGGGCGAGTACGAGGGCAGCGAAGCCGGGCGAGTACGAGGGCAGCGGAGCCGGGCGAGTACGAGGGCAGCGGAGCCGGGCGAGTACGAGGGCAGCGGAGCCGGGCGAGTACGAGGGTAGCGGAGCCGGGCGAGTACGAGGGCAGCGGAGCCGGGAGAGAACGTCAGCAGCGGAGCCGGGCGAGTACGTGTTACAGCAAAGTCACGTGTCAGTGGTATGTTCAACTGGAAAGTGTATAACAATAATTTTAACATTGTTGTTGCAAGTAAGATCTAACGATTTATTTAATTACGACTGCAACTAGGTTAATTCCGTACACTGGTTTATTATTTGTTAGTTATTGTTATTGATTGTTTAGTGGCTTTATTCAATTATTTACTAAGTCATTTTAATAGTTAAATATGGAGTCCTTATTCAAGTTACAAGACAATTTAAAAAACACAATTGAGAAAGGGAGAACTAATTTCAAAAAATCTCCCAAAGAAAGAATGACTCTTGGTTATATGGAAACCAGATTAGAGTCTTTTGAAGAACAGTGGTCTACATTTAATGAAAGGCATGGGAAAATGATTGAAACTGCCACAATAACGGATCTAAAACATGGTTACTTTACTTCTGACTGCCATAATGAGACTGAAGAAATTTATATAACGTACAAATCAGAATTGAAAGATGGTATTCATAAATTAAAGTCCGTCAGTAAAATAAGTGAACCTTGTACTACAACATCTTCAAACGTCAGATTGCCAACAATTAGCATACCTTCATTTTCTGGCAGATACAGTGAATGGACTAGTTTTAGGGACCTTTTTGTATCGTTAGTACATTCCGAAAAGGGCTTAGACAACGTACAAAAACTTCACTATTTAAAAGGATGTCTGACAGGCGAAGCAGAACTATTACTTCGACAAATACCAATAACGGCTGGAAATTACTCAGTATGTTGGGAGCAGTTAGAACAAAGATATAATAACAAACGTCATTTAGCAAATTCAATTCTTCAACGTTTATTTAATCAAAAACAAATTAACACAGAATCAGCTGTAACCATAAAACAGTTATTGGACACAACGTCGGATTGTATGAATGCATTTAATAATCTAGGTCTTAGCATGAACACCGTTGTAGACATTATCGTAATTTATGTAGTTTCTTCAAAACTGGACCCAGAAACCCGTAAGCAGTGGGAGTTGAAGATATCCTCTGACGCGGACGATCCAACTGAGCCACCAACTCTATCACAATTCAAGACATTTTTAGAAAGTAGATTTAGAGCACTTGAATGTATAGAACCACAGAAAACATCGGGACAGGGGCGAACGGGTTCGCGAACAGAAGGGGTTTCCAGTCAAAAGAATTTGCTCGCTCGGAGCGAAGATCCTGGCCCATCTGGTCAAACCAAAATAAGTTGTGAATATTGCGGCGATAGCCATAAACTATGCTTTTGTATTCCGTTCACAAAGATTAGTGTTGATCAAAGAAGAGCTTTTGTGCAATCGAATAAAATTTGTTTCAATTGTTTGGGTGGCAACCATTTAATTTATCAATGTAGGAGATCATCAGTATGTCATATTTGCAAAAAGAAACACCACACACTTTTACATGTTAGCTATGAACAGAAGGCTAAAGAAGAGGAGCAAATTGCTAGTTCAGCTAACAATGATACACCAACTGATGTAAGTCCAGTGGTCTCGTGTATGTCGACTAAACACATCGTAAGTCCTAATCAAGTATTGCTAGCTACTGCGTTGGTTAAGGTTCAAACCGCTACGGCGAATTATCATACAGTTCAAGCCTTGTTGGATCAGGGATCCCAGGCTTCCTTTATCACAGAAGCTACGGCACAATATTTACGTTTAAAGAAAAGTCCGGTTAAGAGTGTTGTTTCTGGTCTAGGTAGTATCGAATCAACGGCAAATTCAATTGTAACCTTGGTGTTAAAATCAATGATAGAACCCAGTTTTAAGTTAGAAGTTACTGCATATGTTTTGAAATATATTACCTCCTACATACCGGAAAGACAGGTAGCCCATCTTGATTGGTCTGAATTAGAGCAACTTACACTGGCAGACCCGCAGTTTTATTTTATTAGGTGCAGACGTGTACAGTAACATACTGAAAGAAGGGCTTAAGAGAGCGCCCAGTGGATCGATGGTAGCACAGTGTACCAAATTAGGTTGGATTCTTTCTGGTGTCACACAAGTTGAAAATAAAGATAGCGCGGGTAATATCACAGTTATGCACACAGCGGTAGACCAAAATGATATACTAAAGAAGTTCTGGGAGATCGAAGACCAAGTTCCGCAACCTAGTATCTTAACCGAAGAAGAATTAAGGTGTGAAGAGCTTTATAAAGCTTCTACTTCAAGAGGCGAAGATGGGCGATACATAGTTAATTTACCATTTAAGGATGCAATACCGGCCTGTGTAAATAGTAACATAAAAGAAATAGCTGTAAGAAGATTCAAAGCATTAGAGAGAAAATTCGCGAAGAATTTAAATCTGAAAGAAAATTACATAAAGGTTATAGAGGAATATTTACATTTGAACCACATGAGAAGAGTACAGAAACCGGACAAAAGGTTAAATAAAGCAGCTTACTTACCTCATCACGCCGTCATAAGGGAGGATAAATCTACATCAAAGGTGCGCGTAGTGTTTGACGCGTCCTGTAAGAATGAAAAGGGAGTATCACTTAATGATACATTAATGATAGGACCTACCTTGCAGTCGGATTTGCGGCATATCATTCTTCGCTGGAGAGTTCACCCGATAGCACTTACTGCAGACATAGTAAAAATGTACCGACAAGTGAGAGTAGCCGAAGATAATGTAAGATACCAGAGAATAGTTTGGCGGAAGGAACCTGATGAAGAAATACAAGATTATGAGTTATTAACCGTAACTTTTGGTACAGCTTCAGCACCTTATTTAGCGGTTAAGACTTTGCATCAAGTCGCCTTGGATTATAAACAAGAATTTCCAACAGCATCGGAAATAATACCAACAAGTTATTACATGGATGACTTAATGACAGGGTGTTCCACAATAGAAGAAGGCAGGACTTTGTATATTGAAATGAAAACCTTGTTAGGAAAGGCATGATTTGAATTACAAAAGTGGAACAGCAATAGTTCGGAATTAATGAAGAAAATCGAGATATATGAAGGTAAGGATGAAAAGGAAATATTAAATGATAGTACAAAAATTTTAGGACTTACCTGGTGTCGAAGTGTAGATCAGTTTAAGTACACGGTGCAGCTTCCTTCAGCATCTGAAACTTTAAGTAAACGTATTATTATTTCGGATATCGCGCGTTTATTTGACCCGTTAGGCTGGATAGCGCCTAGTTTGATCCTAGCTAAAATACTTATACAAAAATTGTGGCTAGCAGGAGTAGGATGGGACGATAGTGTACCGGATAAAATAAAAGAAGAATGGGTCACTTACCGTCAAGACTTGGAGAATCTATGCAAAGTGCGTGTTCCGAGGTGGTTAGGAACATCAAATGGTTCGGTTATAGAGTTGCATGGCTTCAGCGATGCTTCAAAGGCAGCCTACGCAGCAGTTGTGTATACTCGATGTATAGATCCTTCAGGCAATATACACGTCACTCTTTTGACAGCAAAAACAAAAGTCGCACCTATAAAGACAGTCAGTATCCCTCGCCTAGAACTATGTGCAGCAGTGCTTTTGACACGTTTGTTGACCGATGTGGCACGGGCTATGAACCTTCCCAAGGACAAGGTGCGCGCTTGGACGGACTCCACAGTAGTCTTGGCATGGCTAAATAGCCACCCAAGCAGATGGAAAACATTTGTCAGCAACAGAGTCTCAGAGATCTTAACCACATTAGAAGCAAATCAATGGGCACATGTATCCACGAAAGATAATCCCGCAGACTGTGCATCAAGGGGAGTTTTACCGTCTCTCTTACATGAAAATAAAATTTGGTTTCATGGGCCTCAATTCTTACATAATGTAATTATAGAGTATAGTAGACCATTGAATGTAGATATTAATTTGGAGGAGAATATTAAATGCCATGTGACGGTAGAACATAAAGGTTTTCTATGGGATAAGTATAGTTCGTTAAGGAAATTATTAAGAATAGTAGCTTTATGTAGAAGTTTCTTTTATCATTATGTTAAGTCTAGAGATATACCCAAATACATAAAGGGGACAGAACTAGACGAAGCATTAAAGTGTTGTATAAGAAGATGTCAAAGAGTGGAGTTCGAAATTGAGTACATACAGTTACAAAGGAATATGCCTGTAAATAATAAGTCAAGTAAAATTAGTTCTTTATGTCCCTTTTTAGATAAAGACGGTATAATAAGAGTTGGTGGTAGATTACACCATGCTTCATTGAGTGACAACGAAAAACATCCTATAATTTTACCACACAATACCCATTTTACTAAGTTGCTGATTGCAGACGCACATGATAGGACGTTACACGGTGGTCCTCAGATAATGATTAACTATCTAAGATCAGCTTATTGGATAATAGGAGTAAAAGGTCTTGCAAAAAATTATGTAAATAAATGTGTCATTTGTGTAAAAAATAAGGCTAAGGTATATAATCAGTTTATGGGTTCGCTTCCTTCATCACGTTGTACTCCATCGCGACCATTTCTGAATAGTGGTGTAGATTATGCAGGTCCAGTTCAAATTAGGACGACAAAGGGTCGAGGGCATCGCTCTCACAAGGGCTACATTTGTGTGTATGTGTGTATGAGTACTCGAGCTATACACTTAGAGGTGGTGAGTGACATGAGTACTCAGGGTTTTCTCGCAGCCTTTCGTCGATTTGTAGCGAGACGTGGCCATTGTGCAAACATCTGGAGCGATAATGGCACCAATTTCGTAGGTGCAGCAAGAGAACTTAGGGAATTAGCTTCGATCCAACAAGATATTGCAGAAAAGTTAGAAGATCGTAATACTACTTGGCATTTCATACCACCGCATGCTCCAAATTTCGGTGGATTATGGGAGTCAGCAGTGAAATCTACCAAATATCACTTAAAACGCGTAATAGGTAGTTCAACATTGACTTACGAGGAGATGAGCACTCTGTTGAGTGAAATAGAGGCGTGTTTAAATTCCAGGCCAATGACTGTGATCAATGGTGAAGATATTCATGAATCGATGCCATTGACCCCAGGACATTTTTTAATCGGTGAGCCGCTAGTCACTGTTCCGGGATGGTTAGCGGTAGTTTATTAGGATAGCCCGCAACTCTGATAGGTCAAAGTGAGTTGCGGGCGGTTTGTATACTGCATAGATTCTGATGTCCTCGCCGGCCACGTGCAGTTGAACACCCAGCGCGTACATAGTCTGCAGTGACGTCAGAGGGAGCTCTTGGTGGACGACTCTCCGTTTCACTAGAACCGCCAGACCTAGTAGTACCTGACGTTTAGTGCCGACCGTTCGTCCTTCCTGTAAACGAGATATCCCGGAAACCTAGCCTTATCTTCAGGTCCCAGGAGTGTCTCGTTTATGAGCGCCACGTCGATATCCTGATCCCTCAGGAGATGACGGAGGGAGGCGACCTTTTCCCTTAGGCCGCGGGCGTTCCAATGAAGTATCCTCAACGGCTTAGCCATAAAGGGCGAGTAGCTCGGTAAGGCCGTCGAGGATGACTTGCCCTGCGTCTTGTCCCTGCCTGATTGCTGTAAGTAGTTTCATTAGCAGCTTTATAGCGCAGGCAGTAAAGTCTTGATTGGTTTGGTTACTTTTTGTGTTAATTGTTGAGTGGCGCCTTGGTTCGCCGGTTTGCCGCTGGCGATGCCAGCGCCGGCAGTTTTGCCGACGTTTAAAGATTATTCCGGCAGGGGGCGCTCCAGTCTTGTGTTGGTGGCGCCACCTGTCGTTGCTTTCTTTGTGGTTGTTGCCTGCGCTATTTTATTGTTGGCAGGGACTGCTTCTGGGATTTTGTTGAGTTCTTGGGTTGCGGGGGAGGTTTTGGGCTTCCTGCCTTTACCTCCCCTCTTGCCCTTTTTCCTTCTCCCTCCGTTAGTGGGAGCTCCGTCACGGTTAGTGGGCCCGTTGGCTGCCGCCATTAATGACGCGCCGCCTTGTGCCTCACCTTGTAGTCCGTCTGTGTTGGTTTGGCGGCGCGGTGCTGATTTCGATATGGCGACAGTCCCCGCTCGCTTGTTCCGAATTTCCTTCTGGAATATCGGGCAGCTGACGTAACACGCCGGGTGCGCGCCCCCGTAGTTAGCGCAGGTGGTGGGCTCTTCCCGTGGGCGCGGGCAGTCCCGGGCTGCGTGCCCCTCTCCGCATCGGACGCAAGCGAGCGGTCGGTGGCATTGGTGCGACGAGTGCCTGAATTTTTGGCACCTGTGACACTGAGCAGGCCCACGTTTACCCCGCCATGTCTCTATCCTGACACCCCGCATTAATAAGAATACGGTGGTGTCATAGATGCGGCGCACATTTGGCGTCCGCTTCAGCATGACGAAGAACACGCAACCAGGTCTTCCTTGGCGCGCCCTAATGTGGCGCACATACTCTGGCTCGTATCCTTGTGTACGAAGCTCCTCCTCAATTTCCTGGGGATCCGTGTCTGCTGGCAGCCCCCGTATCGCTACCTTGAAATGCATGTCGGCTGGCAGTGAGTATGCAAACCAACTGATCCCTTCTTCTTTCTCCAGGTTGGTCAGATAACGCTGGACCAGCCTGTACTCGTCCTCGGACTCCGGTGAAAAAAGGACACCGGTTCCGAAGGGGCGAGCGTTTGGTGGCCGGCCCAGCTTGGCTGCAAGGGCCCTAAAATGATGGGCCCAGTTCGGCAGCTTCTCCACTACCAGCGGAGGTTAGCGCGGCTTCTTCTTGGGCTTAGCCGTAGGGGCTGCCTCGGGGTTGGGGGTAGTATTCATTGAGGGACTTACCCCGTCACGTCCAGTTGTTGGGAAGCTCGGCGGCACGGCACTCTGACCCTGCGACTGGAGCTCACAAGAGTGCGGGCGCGGCGAGTCGAGGCGGTACCGCTTGGCTTCCTCTTCAGCTTCTTCGTCCGTGCTCCTGCGTCGTCGCTGGGCTCGGGTCTCCTGGAGCTCGTAGGCCATCTCTTCGTCCATTGAGGGCGACGATGGCGCGGAGCGTGCCTCGTCCATCGACGCCAGAGACGCGTTCGACCCCGCGCGCGACGACTGGGCCGAAAAGGTCGCGGGTGCGTCGTAGGCGGAGGCGCGCGGCGGTGGTGGTGACGCAGGTACTGAAGGGGTCGCGGGGCGCGCGGTGCCCTTCTGTAGTCGCGGGTCACGGGTTGTTGTTGCTGTAGCGCGCGCGGTCGGTGCCGCTGCGCCCGCCAGCAAGCTGCGGGGCGCGGCTGACGCGGTGCGCGACATGGTTAGCGGAGTGCGGGTAGTCGCACATTTATCGGGGGACGCGGGCGACGCGGTCTGCGCGTTGGTGCGTGCTTGCGGTGCACCAGGGCGCGCGGCGGGTGCCTGCGGCGCAGCGGAGCGCGCGGCTTGAGCGGTGACGCGAGCCGGGGGCGCAGCGCTGCGAAAGTTCGCGGGCGTGCCGAGCGCGGAGGCGCGCGATGTTGGCGTGCGGGAAGGCGGCGCGGCAACAGGTTTGCCTACCTTTGCTGCTGCTGGTGGTGGTGCTGCAGTGCTGGGTGGTCTCCGTACTGCTGCTGCCGTTGAGCCGGACAGCGCCCTACCGATATTCGGCAGCGACGCCAGCCGGCTCAGCGACGGTCGGATCTCCTCTGGCGGTGGGTCCTCAGTAGGGGCGCCGTCGCGGCCCGGTGGGCCGCGGGCGCCTGCTCCCAACATTGATGAAAACCTCTGACTCGATAGGTCAAGTCGGCGGTGGACGGCACAAGGAATTTAGGACAAAAACGAAGAAACAAAGAGACAAAGAAAGTTACGTTACGCGACCGAAGTGGGTAGGTAGGCGCACTTTTGAAATCGCAATAACGGCCCCGCGGCTGTGCAAACGGAAAATCCGATTACACAGTCGTGGGGTAGTTGAAGTCGCGGTCCGAGCGAGCGGTGAGTAGACGCGAAAAGAACACGGTCTACGCGTCTACTCCGCTTGTAACTTGGCCGATCCGATGTTCACCGCTCGGCGGCGCTGTGCGTATTATAGTTGGCCCACTTTGAACATGCTCCGAGCTCCAGAACGACCGGGAAGACCGGGAACCCTATGTCTGATTGGCTGAGTAATTTTGAGTATGATTCCAAACCACAACTACGTCCAACATTCATTTGTATATAAAGAAGTTAGGATTTGACGACAAATATATTCCTATTTTGAATCTCCATTGTTTGTATTATTTTGACTCAAAGCAACAGAACATAAGTGTGGAACCTACCCCCACAAGAATAAGGAATCTGAACATGACGATTGTCAATTTTTCGATTGTGTTGGGAGTACCGATCCTATAGATGAGCCAACTTCACAGACAAATTTAGAAAGTGCAGTAGAATCAGCAAATATGAGAGAACCAGAACCACTCTCTGAGCTGAGACTTCCAAGTGTCGATGAAGAGCCACCTTGATTGAAAGAGGAGAGGAGGTACCCTACAAGAAACAGAAAACCACCAGATTTTCTTTCTTGTAATGTGTCGACAAATGATGCAAATGAACCTACAACATATTATGAAGCTACTCATTGTGATGATGCTGATAAGTGGCACCATGCGATTGCTGATGAGTACAATTCTCTGATAAAACTCCGCACATGGGAACTAGTAGATAGACCAAACAAAAGGGTCATACCATGTAAATGGGTTTATAAACTTAAAAAGGGCGCTTATGGTAATGTCACTTTTTTTTTTTTTTTATGCAAAACGGGGAAACTCTTGGCCCAAATCTCACCTGATGGAAAGTGATGATTAGGCCGAAGATGGAAGCGAGTTTCACCCGGAATCCTCTTACACAGAGGAACTGGCTATCATACCTCTACTGCCGGAACACAACAATGCTGTTAACATTGTTGTTATGGCGACAGACTTAGACATGATGGTGGTAGCTTGCCAGGCGGACTTAGAATAAGTCCTACCACCAACCAAACCGAGCGAAAAATTTGCCCCCGCTGGGAATCGAACCCGGGACCTCTCGGTCTGAATCAGGTGGTTTAACCACTAGACCACAGAGGCGGTTAGTGTCACCTGTTTAGCGCCACCCGGGGACCACGTGTAGGGATTCGCTGAAGGGTATTCTCCTACGGACGCGGGTGACTCGGCCCCCAGGCCCCCACTAAATATATATATAAAGTAATAATATATATATAAAGTAATATATATATATAAAGTAATATATAATAAAATATATATAAAGCCAGACTCGTCGTCAAAGGTTTTAATCAAGTTAAAGGTGTAGACTACGACGAGACTTTAGCGCCAGTGATTCGTCATTCCTCTCTCCGCACCTTGTTTGCTCTAGCTGCAGAGATGGGCTTAAGAATGAAACACTTTGACGTTGATACCGCGTTCCTTAAGACGATACCTTGTTGCGAAAATGATAAAAAGTGGGCGGGGTCAAACATAGCGGGCGCATTTCATACAACAAAATTTGAAATTCGCGCGCAAGAAAGTAGCGATTTAGAACAGAGATGTAGTGGAGTCGATTAACGTTTATGTTTATTTTATTATATGTGGGGATTGTGATTATTTTATTATTTATTTTCTTTATTCGTTCTTCACAAAATATACAATCTTAATTAAAAATAAAATCATCGGTAATTAGTATAATTTTTATCTAACATGAAACACATGTTATTTTATTGATCAATAAAAAAATTATCCGCGAGCGGGATTCGAAAAATTATACTAATAACTTTAGTATAAGGAATATCATAAGACAAAATATCTAATTGAAAAATTAGATTTATCGGGTACCAAAGCTGTAAAGCTATGATATCAGATGTTTCCTACCGTCCTCTAAGACGCAAACGTGGGGATATTAGGAGGCTTATGATTTACAGATCTATTCCGGGTTTTATGATTTCTCAGCAAAACTAAAAGATCTTTACAAGAAAAATATTTTTTAAAGGAAACTTCAATTTGAATTAGGTCCATAAAATAACAAAATATTATTTCAAAATTCAAAACTTTTCAAAATCTAAGATAAGTTGAATATCTTCATTAGCTGAAATTTCTTGAGTTGTTTGGTTCATTCTCATATTATTCATTATCATTAGTCCGACTTTCCTCTCATTTTCAACATTCTTTTTAATAACATATTCTGGATCACGAATTGGCATGTTTCTAACAAATCTTGGGTCCACTAGTTCAGGAAGCAAGCAATCAAAATAAAATTTCAATAATTTTGGCTCCATTTGTTCTTTCTAAAACTTATCATCCCTTTTGATTATTTCGGTTTTTATTTTGTGTTCTCCATACCACACAGCTAATAAACATACCACACAGCTAATAAACACTTATCCTTTTGACAAATATGCATTTGGCCTTGGGCTTGGAAATACCAATCAGATTTTTTATTTACTGCAACTTTATTAGTTTTATCATCTTTTCTCCAAAAATGCATTTTTTTATTTTCTATAGCTGCATCTATTCCCATTTTGTATGGAGCTATAGGACATTTAACTTCCACTACCATATCCTTTGTTATTCCATCACTAGTAGGTGTTCTTGGTCAATAAATAACCCGCAATGCTCAATATTTATATTGAGCATACTAGACAATTGCTCTAAGGCAATTTTTTCATTTTTTTTGCCATGACTCATGGAAGCTACGTGGTCAATGTTAGATTTATATAGCATATTTTTTACTACATTGGCACAACTGTTTGTGATTTTCCTTTTAATCACCTTTCCAAACTGAGAGGCTGTCAATAAATTTCGACGAAGTTCCAACCACTCCCCACATTCAGCTTGGAGAATTGTTCGTTTTTCAATATCATTTCGTTCTTCTTTAGTCTTTTCCAAATTCTTTAAGAATGTTGACTTTGCGAGGTCAAAGCTTTCTGGGTCTAAATCAGGCTTAGTGGCATTCTCACCGTAATCGAAGTCAATCTTTTTTGAAAACAGTTTTCGATTTTTTCTCTAATTAAAGTTTGGTTGTACTGTCTCTTAGCTTCTTTGGCGTTTTTATAGTTTTGAACAGATTTTGGTGGACTTTCGTTATGAATTGTTTTATGTACTGTAGATAATACTTTTCCTGTGTTAAAAGAAATAACAGCTCCAGCGCACCTTGCTTGGTAAGAGCGCTTAAGAGCATAATTAATTCTTTTGCCTCCAACAAACTTTGCGATTACTCCATTTAGGGTCTGTTCCACAATGTACCTATAAGTTCTGCATAAGCTTCGAATAAGCTATATGTTACTTATTCGTAGGATAAACACGATTATTGCGTTTCACGACTGTCAAATAGCGCTATGTGTGACATAAAGTCCACCATAAGTTGTGGGTCAGACGAAGTGGCAAATAGGACATTTATGTTATACATAAGTAGTGTGTTTGACAGTTAAAATTAAATAACATTGTCTTTCTTTCTTTCGTGTTGTATATATTTACATAAAAATCATTTCTATTCTGTTTTACGGACTACTTATAACGACAATGGAGATTTTTGAGACTCTTGAAGATGAGTTAGATGAATACTTTGATAGCCTCACAATACCACGCAGGAATCCTGTGTATCGGGAAAGAATAAACTATATGGAGGCATTAGACGAAACGGACTTTAGGGCGCGCTTCAGACTCACTAAGAAAGCTGTGATGTTTGTGTATTCAATTATTGAGAACGTAATATCTGTCACTACAGAAAGGTGAGTAAGCACATAAGTACCTAACCTACAACCTGCATTTTTTTTTATGGCGCGCCTACGTCTAGCTTTAGATAGGTACCTATACCTGATCTAAATCAAACTGTGTTTTTTTCAGGAATCGGGCTATAAGGCCCATTACTCGTCTACTGTTAACATTGAGATTTTACGCGACGGGAAGCTTTCTCACAGTAGTAGGTGATTTCTCAGGTGTCAGCAAAGCTTCTGCCAGTCGCATTGTCTACCTCGTCTTACAAGCTATTGCACGATTGTGTCCGGAGTTTATCAAATTTCCGACCAACACTCAAGAAATCCAGCAAGAGTTTTATAATATAGCTAAATTCCCAAGACTGATTGGTGCTATCGATTGTACCCATGTTCCTATAAAATCTCCAGGTAAAAAATAAATTACATAATATGAATAAACCTCCTAAATATATAATATGTATCTATAATAGTATCTATCAAACTATGTAAGTACCTATATGATCAAGTTAAGCTCCTGTTCATAAATGCAGTTTTTATTATTTTCAGGTGAAAACAGCGCAGAAGACTTTAGGAACAGGAAGTCACAATTTTCTTTCAATGTACAAACTGTAGTGAGTGCAAAGTTAAAGATCTTGGACATAGTCGCTAGATGGCCAGGAGCAGCACATGATCAAACAATATTTAATAATTCTTTTATAAAGCAACGAGTTCAAAATGGAGAATTTGGAAACTGTATGATTGTCGGTGATAAAGGATATGAAAATACTTCATACACCACTACAAAATCCCATGACTCCAGCAGAACATCTGTATAATGAGTCCCAAATAAGAAGCAGAAATGTAGTGGAAAGAACCTATGGTGTTTGGAAAAATAGATTCCCCGTTTTATCCAAAAAAAAATTGTTGTCTGTTTCTCGTGTACATGCCGTAATAGTGGCATGTGCAGTATTGCACAATATTGCAATAGATATGCGAGATGATCATTTTGAAGTCGTCCATCCAGTAGATGAGCCAGATGAACATGATGTGAATCAAAGTAGACTAGAAAATGTGGGGGATGCAACAGTGCGAAGTAATTTAATTAATGATTATTTTGCATCATTACTTAATAATAATTAGTCATTTATTTCAGAATTTTGCATTCCAGTAAGGTGTGTTATGATATTATATGATTATGTATTGTTTTAAGTTAAAGAAAAACGAATTATTTTTCAAATTTATCAAAAAAGTATTTTTTTTCCAACGCCCATATTTCTCTTTTGTGCTCTCTTTCTTCCTCTTCAAAGGCTTGCTTTCTCTTATTATATAATTCTTCCTCCAGAATCTTCTTTTGAAAATCTGCAATCTCTAATTTTGACTCTGCTACTCTCCCAAACGGTCTTTTCATCTTCTCAGCAGCTGTAACAAGATTTTTTATTTATTTTGAATACTGGTAAAATTACACAACCTAGTATCAATATGATTATTTTGATCCATACATGTCTCACTGCAGATCATATGTAAGTCTCCTCTAGGCAGGAGTTTATAGCCACATACTGCTAGATGTATGGTAGGACAAATCAAACCATAGGTTTTAATAGATGTCAGTGGTTCTACCATTACTTCACATAAATTATCTAAATAATAACATAATCTAGGCACTTTGTTTATTCTAATGCTAATATTAAAAGAACTTACATAAAGCTGGATGTTTTTTGGATCGCAGAGATTTTGGCTTCCAATTAGTCCACTTCTCGTCATTGACAACTCTTTTGGGTGTAGTATGTTGACCTGAAATTAAAAAGAAAAGATGAGATTGTGGTGAAGGTGTGCTTATCAACAATACTGAGGTACACCAGGAACACTACTTACTTATCTTTTATCTTGAAGACCGTTCCTCATCAGAGTCTTCATTTTGTGTAGGCTGATCTTCAACAGAAAACCAAAAGGCAGGGGAGTTAAAAATGGATGAAAATTTAGTTGGTAGTAGTAGTTCATTTTTGTTATAAAAACTGGCAATCATACAAACATGAACAATAAATCATACAAAAAGTAACTTACTTATGTGATGCTCTATGTCTGCATCCACTGATTGGACACATTTATTGTCTGTGATCTCGGAGATTTCAAGATTTTGAGAACCTACTACCAACTAAATATATCTTGGCTAGGAAGTACTAGGCTAGGTTGTACTTGTATAGAATCTGCAACATAAAGAAAATTATATAAAGAAGAAAAGGGGTGGGACAAATTTATTCTGCTCACCATAAGGCTGAATAAGTTAATTCACTTATAAACAAAATACATATTGGCTAGTCACATTGATACACTAGTACACAGCTAATAACAATTTAAAACTTAAGATCTTACCAACATGATCGGAATCAAATTCACTTTCAATTCCATCAACAGACAACAATATCATATCTTTAACTTTTTCCTCTATAGGCATCAAAGAAGGTGCAGCACTAGGACCCCCTCCTGTGCGATATGTTTCAGCACGTATTAAAGCCGACTATTTCCTAGTAGTTCTTTTTATGCCTTCGTATTTTGCTTTTAAAGCTTTAGAACTCCGAAAGTTTGTACCGCTTGTGCTATTAAATAATGCCTCCAGTTTCTTCCAGCACTGTTCTTTTTCATGCCAAGTGACTGTGTCACTCTTCTTATTTTCAAAAATATTTTTATGTTGAGCAACAAGTGAGGTTAGAAGCTAAACTTCTTCCCGGCTGAAGTTAACGCTTCGTTCACGTTTCGGTGTCGTCATTTTAAACACTTTTTAAAGAAATTACTGTGCACAAAATGTATTTAGCAAGTACACTCAAATCACAAGAATAACAAAACAAACATAAACACAAACACCTACAACAAATAATGAAATCGCGTAAAAATAATCGCGTAAAAATATTCTATTCTATATTTTTATATGGCAAGTAAAGCCGATGTCGACTATTCTGCCAATGTCTAAAGTGAATTGGAAAAACAAGTGTGTATCGTATTTGGCCGGTAACAGGAGGTTATATTCTTCGATTAGTTGGTACAGTTGAACCTCTTCTTGGTTAGTATAGGAGTGAAACAAACATGAAATAGAAATACATAAATACTAAAATAATCGTATTATAATATATACCACATCCACATAAACAGTAATTTTGTATTGTGTATGACTCATAGCTTGATGTTGTTGTGACGGATGAAAATCATCAGCGCCACAAGCATTTCTGGAGAGGAATACGTTAAAAGGTAGGGAAAGTTAATCGGAAGAGGGATTTTAAGTTTGGGGAGTCGGCCATATAAATCGAGTGAGGGGACGTTTCTAGAACATTCAAAGAATATGTGGTCTAAAGTACCCTCTCCCATACCGCATTCGCATAGGGAGGAATCGCGTATACGTAATTTTTGCAGAAAAACGGGGGTGCAAAAAAAAACCTAAACGGATTCTACAAATAACTGATATGATGGTTTTGGAAGCCTTTCTAAAATCAAAAAACCATGGTTTTAGTTTTACTATTGATTGGACTGCATATAAGAACCTGCCTTTCTTCTTGCTGGACATATTCCACTGTTCCTGCCATGAACACTGGAGATCAGATTTTGGAAGGGACAACAGATCATAGCTCAGGTGGGTGTTGTGTGAGAGATCCGCCGTTACAGATGAGCAGGCATCTTTAGCCATAGTGTCAACACATTCATTACCCTTGATGCCACAATGACTAGGTATCCAAACTAGCTGAACCTCCCTTTGACTGATAACACTTGATAGTAAGGAGTTTTTGATTTTTAGAATAAGGGGGTTATGTAGTTTACTTTTAAAAGGGCTTTGACTTAAAGCTTGGAGGCAACTTAGGGAGTCCGTAAAAATTACTGCTTTCGCAATGTTGGTGTGTGATTCTATAAAAAGACAAGCTTCTAATATAGCCACACACTCCCCAGTGAATACAGAAGACTCCTTAGGGCATTTGTACTGTAGTACAATTCTGGAGCTTTGATAATATACCGCAGCTCCGGTATTACTATTATTATTTAATTTAGAAGCATCAGTGAAGAACAGTTGAAAGCCATTCCATCGCTCCCCCACCCCCGCATTGAAGGTCGAATTCGCTGACGGAGATTTTTTGGAAATACCAATGTCATAGAATATTTTGGGTGTAAAACATAAGGTTTCGTAAGAAAAGTTGAATAGGGGAAGCCTCGGATATTGGATAATCGGACACGCAAAATTGAGTACTTTTCGAAATGCTTTAAGAACTAAGGGAATTTCTTTATTTTTCAGTAATTAGAGCTTCTGCATAAGGCGTCTAGCTCATTTAATCTAGTTAATAGGGGGTGGGACGATCTAAAAACTAATCTATATAGGAAACAGGAGGCCAGGAATTGCCGTCTTAGGGCCAGAGGTGCTTCGGCACATTCGACCTGCAACGCGTTAACGGGGGAAGACTTAATGCAACCAGAGATGATGCGAAGACATTTGGACTGTACTCTATCCAGTCCCGCCAGAGCACTTCTATTGCAAGGGATCAGGTGGAATGTCCCATAGTCCAGAACGCTACGGACTAATGCGTTGTAGACTAGTTTCATGGTGTAGGGGTGGGCTCCCTACCAAACACCCGCAAGTACTTTTAAAATAGAAATAGTTCTTTCACATTTTTTAATCAGAAAATTTATATGAGACTTACCTGTTAAATTTGAGTCTAGAAAAACGCCTAAAAATTTAGCTTTGCTTGCTATAGGAATCAATTGGCCTGAAATGCTCACTGTGATTGGGGGAATCTGTCTTTTCCGAGAAAAAACAACTGCCGAGCTTTTTGGGGCAGAGAGTGAAAGGCCGTGGTTTAAAAGCCATTGGTTCAAGGACTCCAAAGAGAGACATAGAGAAGCAGCAGCGTCAACAATGGAAGGATCTGTCACGTATAGTGCAATGTCATCGGCGTACTGTAAGATCTGACAATTATTATTTAGGCAGGACCCAATATCAGCCGTGTATAAATTATACAACAGTGGGCTGAGGACAAAGCCTTGAGGGAGGCCCTTCCACGTCTGCCTCTTATCAAATTCCTCACCCTGGACTCTCAGAACCATAGACCGGGAAGAAAGGAGACCACATATGCATTGTATCATCTTAGCCGGGAGACTCAGCTGATGCAGTTTTTGCCTGAGTACGGGAAGAAGTACATTATCGTATGCGGAGGAGATGTAAACCTAAGTATATTTGGCCAACTAACTTGACTAAACAATCTTGACAAGATTGTCCTCTTCTAAAGCCAGATGTATTCGGAGATAATAATTTATTCTTCTCAATAAACCACTCCAGACGTCTAGTAAGCATAGAATGCAACATTTTACACACGCAGGATATTAATGAAATGGGCCTTAGTTTAATGACACCAGCTGGAGAAGATTTTGGTATAGGCGTTATGTATATGTCACGCCATTGTACTGGCACAGCACCTGTATCTAAAATACGATTGTATATTTCTAATACCTAAGTAAAGTTTTGCATTTATAGGCAAATGATATAACATAGAATAAGTTATTCCATCGTGTCCTGGTGCTGTGTCTTTCTTTTTAAAACAGTTGTTCATTTCATGTATCGTAAAATATTGTTCCAGTAATGAGTTATGTGAACGAAACTCGGGCGTCTTGGTAGGAACATAATCTGGTGTAAGATTAGTAAGAAGTTCAATTTTTTGTTCATTTGATACTGCTGAATTAGTATTTGGTGACCTAAAACCTTTGGCCCATCTCATACGCTTCCACATCTCCGAGCTAGACGTTTGCTCGTCTATGCTGCTACAGTAATTTTTCCAGTCATTTGACCTTGCTAGCCGAATAGCTTCTTTAGCTTCTTGTGTTTTACCATCCAATATGTTAAGATTATTTGGCGTAGGGTTTTTCCGAAATTGGCTCAAGGCTAACCTACGTTGTGCTACTAAATTGGCCAAGGAGGGATTCCAGTAGGGTTTAGGTCGAAAACATTTTTTGGGATCAATAAATGTTTTTATCATTGGGATGTTGTCATCCGTCGCCTTGTTAACTAATTTTACAAATATATCATATAACGATTGTACTGAATCATTACAGCTTTTATATGAAGTCTGTGAAAAATATTCATTTAATGACATTGCGTACTTTTTCCAATTCGCTAATTTAAAATTACGTTTGGAAGTCATGTTGATCGAACCTGTACAACAAAAGGAAACCTTGATAAAGAGATGATCACTGCCCAGATTTTCATTGAGTACCTTCCAATTTAACATACAAGCCAATTCAGACGAGACAAACGTTATATCCGGAGATGTTTTTTGAACGATATTGTTGACACATTTAATTCTAGTTATATCTTTATTATTTATGGAAATATATCCCTCATCTAATGCTGCGTCATACAACTGAGTACCACGAGTATCATTTTTAGTAGACCAATTCAAGTGATGAGCATTAAAATCACCAGCTATGATACATTTGTTCGGAAATATTGAAAACATTTGTTCCCAATCAAACTGTGTACATCGAACTGATGATGGGCAATAAATTGATAAAATATGACTAATATAACTATTATTAAATAATTTCACACAGACTAATTCTATTCCTAAATTATTAATCTTAATAGGGTATTCTTGTACCTTAATTGTTTTATGAATCAATATAGCTACACCTCCATATCCATCCATTCTATCGTTTCTATAAATATTGTACCCACTAATTCTCAAATATGATTCCGTCTTGAGCCAGGTTTCCGATATTATTGCAACATGTATCTTTTCTTGGACAAGTAAAAGTTCAAATTCAGCCAGTTTAGGACGTAAACTCTGTGCATTCCACTGCATAATGTTTATCATTACCCTCTTATTACTATCATTAGCCATTTATAAACATAGACATAATCTTGCCACAAAAGTCACCATTCTTAACAAATTTTAAGATAAACTGAACACAAACTTGTATCAAATAACTACCCAACATATTTATTTTATCTTCTAAACTGCCGCCCGATGTAATAGTATCTTTTGGCCAGCACGGCCTGGGGCAGTGCTGGTAAATGTCTTTTGCTGCGCTTGGAGAGGGCACAGAGGGCTGTTCTTAAGGTCATGGCCTTCAAACCCATTCGCTTCCCTACGACCGATCTGTATAAGCTATGGAGACTTCCTACGGTAAGGCACTCCTTCGTACTAAGTGCTGTGCTGCGAAAACACTCGAATCTTCTGTTTGACTCTAAGTTGACTAAAAGTAAGCGCAGAGCTGACCGAGTCTGCTCGACTACCACAATTAAGCTAGAGGTTGTCCGCCGGCAATTCGCCTTCTGCAGTCCTGTGCTCTATAATAGAGTAAATAAAGTCCTTAATATTTATCCTTGCACCTACCGGGAGTGCAAGCGGCTGATAAATCAGTGGCTCCATACCCTCACATATGAGAAATTGGAGAATCTAGTTAAGCCATAAATATCTTCCTTCCGTATACAATCATAACAAATACACGTAACGTAGGGTGGGCTCGTGTGGAAGTACCGCACGAGGCCACTCTATGTTTACACTCCACAGACACGCACTACACCTACACAAAGCACTCTCACAAGCACAACATACACTCACCTGGTTTTATTAATTCTTATTTTTTATTTTATTAATTCTTATTATTTTAATTTGTTAATAATTTGTATTCTTTTTTGTTTAATTTGATTTAATTTTGAATTAACTTTGATTTAATTTTAAGTTAATTTTTGATATAATTTGCATTTAATTATTTTATTCAATTTTATTTAATTTTATTTTATTTATTTAATTTTAATTTAATTTCTATATTCTGTCATTTTATTTTTAATTTTTGGAACGCTGCCGTCTCCGTGTTGGAGGTGGGCGTTAATAGCTGCAACACAGTTTTTCAACTAATGTGGTTATTACCGTACACAATGGTTTTTGTAAATTCGGTTTTTTGTTCCAATAAATGAATTTGAATTTGAATTTTATGCGTTTGACGGTACTCGAAAAACTCACATCAAAATCTGGTATAGGTTTATTTGTAGCCTTTTTAGTGTCTTTTTCTTTGGGGGTATTTTTAGCTTCTTTTTCTTTGGGGGTATTTACAACTTCACTATATAAACGATCTTGGGACTTATTTTCATCTGAATTATGTTTTTTTGATTTCTTCTTTTTTTATTGTTATTGTAATAAACTAGACTATCCTGACCAAGTGGTTCCTCCGCTTCCGCACAACTATCGGAAGTTGACATCTCATTGTGGATAATAGCCTCTGTGGTGCTTAAGAACCGGTTTGGATTGTCTTCGCTCGTCGTTTGAGTGGCGTTAATTTGAGAATTCGGTTGCGTAATATTTACTTGGTTGTGTATTTTATGCAATTCGTTTTGATGTGCTGCCTTCTGACATTCTGCCTTTTTAATATATGTCTCTAAAGCGATTCTATAAGTACAGCGATCCCTAGTCATTATGTTTCTAATCTCCTTCTCCTTCATAAACATTGGGCATTTTTTGTTTAAGGCCATATGTGGCCCTTTACAATTGACACACGTATAAGTTGTTGTCTCACAATTTGCGTGTTTATCTCCACACTTAGGGCAGGTTGGGTTCTTGTTTGGGCATGAACGGGAAAGGTGGCCATACTTCCAACACATGGAGCACTGGGACACAGGAAATGTGAACGGCTCAACTTGAAACCTACATCCATACCCGTACACGTATGGTGGCAAAGTTGAACTCTTAAAACATATTCTTATTGTTTTCGAGTTAATCCATTTACCGTTATCATCCAGTCTTCAGGCAGTCGTTTCACTGATTCTATTTCGAATTCACACTTGAGATTTTCAAGTATTTCTTTTTCTTCTATATCTAAGTCAACCTGTCTAAGAATGCCGTAAGTAAGTTGTAATTCGTTTATAATGTGGGTTCTGTATTCTAACTCGTGTAATTTTGTAGATGACATCAATTTCAGTGCACTTTTTCTATTCTCAAATTGAATTAAAACCTTGTATGCGCCCTTATACATCATTTTCGTGATATTTTCAATACCTGCCGCTCGTAACCACTTTGCCATACCAAATTGTTTGGGTAACATTTCTTTATTGCTTGTGACACAAACAACACATTTTTCGGATTCGTTAACTTCCTTGAGCATGCACGAAAAGTCACGATCCATCGAATCTCTTCTAGCAGGTCTCTTATGTCCTCTTACTACCGTGACAAAACCTTCGTCATCTTCCACAATTTCCTCATCATCTTGGCGTCCTCTCTTTTCTGGCATCCGTTGCTCGCCCTTCTCTTTCTCATTCACACTCCTCTCTGCTGTCAAATTCCTGTTATCTTGTTGCTCACCTTCATCTCCTATATCCTCCTCCATTATCTCACTGCTACTGGTGTAGCAAAAATCAACATTAGTCTGTTCTTCACCCATTTAAAATAATCATAACTAAAATAAACATAACAATTAAACTTGTCGCAAGAAAGACGTATACGCGCGCGCATAAAACGTGTGCTCACGCGTTGCCGGCTCACGACGAATTGGAGCAACCCACTTGGAAACGTAAACTTCACGTAAACTTGTCGCTGTAATAAAAATAATTACAATAATGCGTTTAATTTTTTGTTGTAAGTTCAAAATAAATAGGTAGGTACTCATCAGAACCAGTACGATAACTTTTAGCTATTCTGGACTTTTCTCTTCTATATGACGCCAAAAGTGTAGTCATTTTCCTTTTCAAGTCAGGAATAGGTATATCTTAGAATAATAACGCATAGAAGCCGCGTTTCGAACAAAACCCGAGCAAAATCGTGTGTCCACTTCATTTTCTTTGTGTGCGTGAGCCGAATGTGTCTACGTTCCTCTAACGCACACAGATATAGCTTTCAGTGATACCATTACTAAGCCGTTACCCACAAAATATGGGAAGACGCATTTCTATTTTGCTATCAAGGCAAGTATTTTATGTTGTTGGGAACTGGAAAAGGTAAACATGATTTTTCATGTAATATGACATATTTTTTCGGAAGGTATAATTCAATTTATTTCAAAATAAAAGGAAATAAATCGCATAAAGAATGAGATATTGTTCAATGCGTTTAGAATGCTTGATGGGTTATAATTATAAACAATGTTAAAACATCGGGTTTGATATGAATTAACAGTAAGTATTGTATTTTAAAATTACAAAAATGAAAAACATGAATGAAAGCAATGTGGGTATTTTTTCCTCACAAATAGCAACACTGTGTTATGACAAGTTAGGTTATTAGAATTTTGTTTTATTTATCGATTTACGTAAAAATAGTGCATAGAATGTGAGTACTTATTTGTGAAATGTTATTTTATCACATTTTTTTTGTTTTCCTGATGTGCTATAACATCCTTTCACGCAACAAACTGTCATTTTCAATTATTTACTCGCGAGCTGTGTTCGACGGAACGTGACCTTGAGTACTGATGGCTAAGTTTGACGGATTGACGGATTAGGCTAAGTTTTAGTTGCCTCACTTTTTGCACTCGTACTAGGTTTCTATGCGTTATTATTCTAAGAGGTATATCCATTTTTTTACTTATTTGTACCCACGCATCATGCCTCAACGATTTATTGTGGTAGTGTGAGGATTTGCTATTCCACAACAAGTCATTAGCGCCATACAATTGAATTAGTAGACGGCACTTTTCGTTGTCCATTTTTCGGAATTCGCCGCGCGAGCCAATTCACCAGCGACCGTCCCAATTGCGCGCGCGCGAGCGATTGAAGCTCCTGCTCCTTTGATACGGTCTCAAAAACCGACAGCGAACGGTTCGCCCCGCGGCACGTTCGAGCGCGGCAATGCTCGATGGTTTGCCGCGGTTAATTTGTACGCACTTTAAGATTTGCTAACCCCATCGTACCTTTTAATACTGATATTTAGACTAACTTTATTAAAAGATTTTCAAGTTTTTAGAACCTGATTTTAATGAAATCCAGTTAATGCTTCTTTCTTACGTGTTTGTGAAGAACAGTCATTCTGTGGCAGCTTTGGCTATAACAGTCCAGTCGCTGGCACATCCTTTCATTTCAAAGTTCTTTTTAGGGTTCCAAGAAAAAAAACAGAACCCTTATAGGATCACTCTGTCTGTCTGTCCGTCCGTGTGTCACAGCCAGTTTTCTCCGAATCGACTGAACCGATTCTGTTGAAATTTGGTATAAATATGGACTTCTGTGACCTAAAAACGGACACGTTACGTAAATTATATTTTTTTTAGAATTGGGGTCAAATTAGAAAAAAAAGATTTTTGAAAGAAAGAGTGGCATATCAAATGAAAGGACTTACTGTGAGGGTTTTAACCTCTGGCGGACCGCCGGGTGAAATTTCACCCAGCAAGTGAGTATTTCTGTTGAGCCCCGCTGGGTCCAATTGGACCCAGCACACCGCGACTGATTAAAACTTTATTTTCGTGTTTAGTAAGCTTTAGAATCGTTTGTCTACGAATATTCTCTATGGCGTATAAAATTTGCCGACTCTAGAAAAAAAAACATACTAAAAAGATGACACCTGACATTTCTAAAACTCTTGTCAAAAGTTTCTATGTCTCGGTGATTTCGCGCGCAATGGTGAAGTTATTTTAGTGAATTTTGTGTGTTTTTAGTGCAATATTCTAAGGTAAGTGGATAAATAATCATTTATCACTATTTCCTACAAGTATGTAGCTAGTTTTTTGCATGAAATAACATAACAAAACTTGTTTAGTTGAGCCAACAAAAGTTACGTAATTTCGAGTGTTCGCTAAGGTCAACATTGTTATTGTTTGGGTTTCTGGCAATGTTTACAATTAAAGTAAGCATATTGTAACGATTTATAGTTAACAATGCGTTGATGAATATATAGGTAGTATTCTACAAGCTTTTCCAATTGGAATCTGTTTGATATAACTCTGATAATCGTTATCAAAATAGCGCATTGAATTACGCAATAAAAAACAACAAATGGCGCCGCGCTTTATGAAGTTTGAGCTTGAATATTGCTATAATCGGCTATAGAACTCGTATAAAAGATCATTGTCATTAGATTACTTGTCTTTTCATAAGCTAGATCCCAAAAATTGGTGTAAATTGATGCAATAGTTTTGTCAGAAATAACATAAACAGCAACATAACTACATTCAGCAAGTTCTCTCATTTCAATAGGATATATTTATTTCTCGAGTACTAATAAGAGTTTTGTTTATACTTAATTTCATGACGACATAATTATGGAACCCGAAACCGTTTCAACTGCTCGGATACAAGCTACAGAAACGCCGCGATAACGTTTTAAGTGGCTCGGGTCAGATTACACTTACGGTAAGCGACCGCCCGCGGAGCGGCGCGGGACGCAAGGTCCGCAAGGGTAGTGACGTATGAAATGTGTGAAGTCCGCCAGAGGTTAATTATACATTTTCATAATTTTAAAATAAATTATTTAGAAGTTGTTCAAGAAATAAGACGAAAAATTACCATTACTCCCCCTTATCTCTGAAATTAATGTGCATACAATTTGAAAACAAAAATGGAGATAATAGATCTTTACCTAGAGATTACAGGAAAGCTAAGAGAACATTTAAAAAAAAATTGTTCGGAACCCTTTGCACGCGAGTTCAACTCGCACTTGGCCAGCGTTCTTTCCTCTTTACTTGATTTGAGCATAATCTAATAGATATGTCAACACCATCGTACCCTAACACTTATAAAGCAGTTAGCCCTCCTACGCACTAGTGGTTGGCAGCGTGCTCGGCTGTTTGCGCGGCTTTTCTAGTTTATTATGCAACCGCTAGTGATTGTTCGGACTTCATCGCCATTAACACCCCGTCCAGATGCTCTCGCGCGTTGAGCCTAAGAGCCTGTCTCTTAGAGCCTGTCCAGAAAGCGCGACTTACGCGCGCGTCCACTCGCGCGTTTTGATTTGTATTGCGTCCAGATGCGGCGAAATCACGCGCGTTCTCATGCGCATGTGATGAGACGGACTTGGTCAGTTATAAACATGGACTCGGATACAGCGGTTGTGTTGTGGCTTGCATACCGTCGATGGAGACGTCGTAAACGAAGAGATAGTCGACGATTTAAAGTGCATCCCATTCTACGTGACAGAATGACGCATAACATGTTTATAACTTTATACCCAAAACTCAGAGAATATAGTGAAAACTTAGAATAATAACGCATAGAAGCCGCGTCTAGAACAAAACCCGAGCAAAATCGTGTGTCCACTTCACTTTCTTTGTGTGCGTGAGCCGAATGTGTCTACGTTCCTCTAACGCACACAGATATAGCTTTCAGTGATACCATTACAAGCCGTTACCCACAAAATATGGGAAGACGCATTACTATTTTGCTATCAAGGCAAGTATTTTATGTTGTTGGGAACTGGAGCTGACAAGTTAGGTTATTAGAATTTTGTTGTATTTATCGATTTACGTAAAAATAGTGCATAGAATGTGAGTACTTATTTTGTGAAATGTTATATTATCACATTTTTTTTGTTTTCCTGATGTGCTATAACATCCTTTCACGCAACAAACTGTCATTTTCAATTATTTACTCGCGAGCTGTGTTCGACGGAACGTGACCTTGAGTACTGATGGCTAAGTTTGACGGATTGACGGATTAGGCTAAGTTTTAGTTGCCTCACTTTTTGCACTCGTACTAGGTTTCTATGCGTTATTATTCTAAGAGTGAAAAGTTTTTCAACTACTTTCGGATGTCAGTAGCATCGTTTGATGATTTACTAGAAATTATCAAATTATATCTACTATTTCTTCCCAGTTCCTACGTTTCATGATTCTATTAGAATAATCTGATGATTCCATATAGCTACTCTTTTCTCAATTTCGTCAATAAAAAGTTCCGTGTCAAAGTTACCACGCTCCATTTTGAACCGAATACGTCCACTCGCCACGGACACGCGCGTAGTACTGGACGCAGCAATGGCGCCAGAGTATCTTGACCCGTGCGGCGCACGCGCGTGAAACGAGCGAGTCGAGAGTCCCGCTCATTGCAAGCGTTTTACGCGCGTGTGAGGTAACGCGCGAGAGCATCTGGATGGGATGTATGTAGCTCTAGTATCTGGAGAACGCGCGAGTGCCTACGCGCGAGTGGACACGCGCGTAAATCGCGCTTTCTGGACAGGCTCTAAATGACCGCTACTGCGTACGTCGTCGTGTAGTCTAAAACAATATGTCGCGCTCCGGAAAAAAAGAGTTTTAAATAACAGAAACGCGCTGTGTCGAGAAATGTTTTTAATTTTTATTTTCAAGCCTTGCGATGTTGATTTTATGAAAATTGATTATATACATAAATCAAAATTAGTTAATTTTGTAATTTACCTAAATATACAGTGGACCGCAAAGAAAAAGGGTTGGTCAGAAAATCTTTAATATCTTCAAAAGTACCTGAGCTAGCTTTATGAAATAAAGAATAAATTAACACGTTTAAGGGCGGATCAACTTTTAAGGCACTCCTTAGGAAATATTTTACAACAGTAAACATGAAAAAACAAAATATTGAAAACTTACAAAAATTAAGTGTTATGTGTTAAATACATAATTTGTCTTATTTTGAGATTATGTATTTGGTCACGACATCTAAGTTAGTATTCATGAGTTTTTTTTTTAAAGCTGGTGCCCGTGTCGTAAAACTATCCCCTGAGTTACGTTTTTGAAAGTATGGAAATGTGAAATAAAATTAAAAGTACTGAAAAACTAATTTAGTAAATATTTATTTCAACTTAAAATGCAGTCTTCTAATTAATCAACCTTAATTTATAATAACAGTAGCAACAAATATTACATATTACGTGGTACTAAGTTGAAGTCTAACCCTGAAGTTTGCTAATCAACAGTATTTAACTATGTAATAAAATTTTGGTACAAGCTACAGTAAAAAAACCTTACACAAATTAAGGGACAAAGCGGTAACGCCAGAGAAAAATTGGTAACGCCTGAAAATTTTAGACTATCTAAAAAGTAATAACAGCAGTATGATGTGTGTAATCATAGTAATAACAATTTAAGTCAGCTTTTCCAATCAGTTTTTTTTAAAGGTGCACACAATTTAAAAAAATGAACTAAATTAAAACAAAACTTAAAATCAAACGAGATCACAAGTAACTTAGATTATTCTAATAGGAACCTTAATTGAAGTAAGTATAACAAAATTAGTCTTATTTCTTTTCAAACATATTTACCGATTTAAGAATTGATAATAGGAACGATGTCCTTTCTTGATAATCTCTGGTGTCGGTAATTTCTGGATAATGTTAATGTAATCCACGTATGAAATATCTTTTTCATCCAAACGGAAACGCTTGGCGTTTTCGTCCACTACTCGTAAAAACATAACTTTTACTTCTCCATCTTCTTCAACATCAGTCAATGTTTTGCACGCATAGTGTATGATTTGTTTTTAGATGCTCCTACATACACCTTCACTAACAAAAAATCTCCACATCCAATCTTCTTACTTTGGTCATGACTGCAACATGGTAATTCTTCGTCCGATGAAGATCCATCATATATTGCGTCATATATTCTTCGGTGTCTGGTTGTCATATCCTGTAATTGTTTTGCAATTTTTAGGTTACACAAGGGTTCATCATCATCATGATGTGACGCAGTTTCCAAGTCCGGTAATTTTGATTTCGGATTATGATTAGTGGGCTCCAAATTAGCGTTCAATGTCATGAAATCAATTATTTCTTTTGAAATTGAATTATTGGTCGACAAACTCTCATCATTCGTCAAGTCAGGAATGGAAGCATTTTAATTTACCATAGCAGCTCGAAAACGCGAAACTACTTGATGAACTTTTAAAGTTCCTAAGGCCTGGGAGTGTTGACTGGTAAGGTTTTATGTTGGTCCTCGATTTTTTTTTCATCAATTAAATATAGTTTTATTTTGCTGATGTTATTCATCTTATCATAAAATTGCAGAACGTCCGAAATATCATCACCATTGGCTACAGTTTTATCTGCTGTTCTTTTCAGAAATCCTTTTTTTTATTTATTTTTTTTATTGATAGGCGTACGTTTGACCGCTATCTCACCTGATGTTAAGCGATTATGAGGTTTTGGTCAACTCATCCCGCTTAAAACTTATCCCGCGGGATAAGTTGTCCGCATTAATATTTTTATTATTTTTCTTTGGTCAACTCATACCGCTTTAAAGAAAAGGTAAAATGTATTGTATTATTTGAAATATTTGTACATTCATGAACAAAAGTGTTTGGGGAAAAAATTAAACACCCATAGCTTGGTTAAGCTGATATAATCAAAAATCACAGTAGTTTCATTTATAGAAATTAAAAAAAACAATAACTATTAAAATTGCCCTTGATTAATATTATTACACTGTAAAGTATTTAAACAATCAGAAATCACAGTTTTAACTATCAAAATCAATAAATTAAACATAAAGAAACTAGTCAAAATCTCAATAGTTTCATTAAAAGTTACGTATAAAAATCTAAATTTTCTAAAAAGAATATTTAACAATCAAATCTATAACATTTATCAATCAAACTAAATAATTAACAACTAGTTTTTAGATTATAACTGGTTTACTTAAAATTAGTTAAAATCACAGTCGTTTGATTAAAAATCACGTATTAAAAAATGTAAATAGTCTTAAAATTTGAAATAAAACTAAAAAATTAACAATTATTAACAACTATTTGGATTCTTAAGATTTACTTAAAACTAGTTAAAATTATACTCTATGATTATAAGTCCCAAATAAAAATGCACGAATATAAAAAAAAAACTTACAATTAAAATCTGAATAAATAATCATTAAAATCAACAAGATTAAATATTTGACATACCTATATAAAATAAAATTATAGATACAAAATTTACGACGTCATTTAAACATAGTCAACTTCTTAGTTTTTCTAAACAATGTCCTACTGTGATTTGACCGGTGATTAGTTGGTTTATGGCATAGTCAATTTTTTTCTTGTTCTCTATAGTTTCAGGCAATCTCGTCGAAATTTTGAAGCCGCCTGTAGATTTTCTTATAATGGAGGCGAAGAAATGTATATCTTTGATTAAGCCCTCCGAAAATTGAGCAATATTCGGTTTTGATTTAATATATTTTTTGATGTGCCCGTTCCATATTTCTACAACATTATTTGTCTTATTCATTTGCCGGAATGTACACCAAGTGTCTGCGAGAACCGAATTTTCGAGCCAAGTTTTCACGAAGTAGTCATTAAATTGTGTGACACAGTTGCTGTTTGGAGCTTCCTCCATCACGTAGAGCCATCCTTCATTAACTAACTCGGATGGGAGATGAGACAAAGCAGCACAGAGTTTTACATGAATTTTGCCTAATTGTGTTTTGCATACACCTAGCGCCTTAGCTTTACGCCAGAGACTGCGATTGAAGTGGAAATAGCAGCCCGTTATTTTCACACCCGGGAAGTTGCTTCGAATTGCCAATATAGCTGGAACTTCAAAATCAACTGTAATGTCATTGGGGTCCCACTCAGTTATTTGACTTTTTATTATTTGAAATAACAGCTCGTACGCGGACATTTTCTTATCAGGTAACAGAGCGTATATTACTGGAATGACATTAAGATATTCTTGACTGCTTCCAAGCTCAGCGTGAATAGTGTACAATTGATAGAATGGCTTTGGACAAACTTTGAATGTACCATCCATGTAAAATTTCTTACAAGTTGCCATGTATTTTTTCAATTCATTATCAGCCAATATCAGAATACGCGTTTTCCCATGTGCGTAATCAGCAAATAATATCTTTTCAAATTTTTTCGGCACTTCAACATCTTTAGCTTTTGCAAAAGTTAATTTTCTTGCTCCTATTGATTTATTTCTTTTTCTATACAGCATTTTTTGTACACTATTTAGAGCTGGCAACTTCTTTATTAGATCTAAACCACGATCTTCCAGAGAAGCCATATTTTCTTCAAATATTTTTGAGATCGGATCAGACAAATTCTCCTGTACAGCCTTTGAGCACTTCTCCATTTGCATTTTTATCTCAACTTCTGTTGTATTTAAGGGTTCATGACTATGACTCGTTTCATTCATTATCACATTAAAATCAGAGTTAGTTTTTATCGTCGCAGAGCATGTTTTCATTTTCGCACACCGCCACAAGATTGATTTGTCATTATTTTGTCTTTTAATAACGTATTCATAGCCATGTCTTGTTAACTTTTTGGAACCTCTTTGAGTAGTACTTATATTTAGAGATAGACTAGCTGCTTCCCGCGACTTCGTCTGCGTATACTTTAGAACTGGCGCGTAACTTTTTTGCCTCATATTCTCATCCTTGGAAATGCATCTTCATGATTCTGGTATCCAGATAGTGAGTCCCAAAGTTACTTCGACATGTTTGTGGTCCCCTGGAAGGTACTTGTGAATTTTTAGCGCTCACGATTCTGGTCGAAAAATATATCAATTGTCTGGTATTCTGGTATCTACTTGTTAATCTGTAGCGCTCATAATTCCAGCCTTGTCAATACTTTGACATGTTTTTGGTCTCCCCGGGCACTTTTAAATCCTAACCTCTCACAATTCTAGGCCCGAAAATATTGCGACATGTTTCTGGTCTCCTGGTAATTGTAAATCTTTAGCTCTCATATTTCCAGCCCGGAAAAAACTTCGCCATGTTCCTGTTACTTTTGAATCCTAACTGCTCACAATTTCAGCACCGAAATAATTTCAACATGTTTCAGGTATTGTAAATCTTTGGCGCTCATATTTTTAGCTTCAATATTACTTCAACATGTTTCTGTTCTCCTGGTATATTTTAAATCCTAATTGTTCACTATTATAGAGTCAGAAATACTTCGATATGGTTTCTGGTTACCAAACCGCTTGCCGGAAATACTTTGATGTGTGTGGTCTCCTGGTACTTGTGAAACTTTAGCGCTCACAATACCAGCCCCAAAACTATTTGATATGTTTCTTCTCTCCTGGTACTTGTGAGTCATATAGTGTTCACAATTCCAGCACAGTAAAAACTTCGACATGTTTCTGTACTCCTGGTAAAAAAACTCTTGCTCAAAAATACTTAAACATGATTGTGTCTGGTCTCCTGGTACTTATGCATCTTTAGCGCTCATATTTCCAGCCTCAGAAATACTCCAACATGTTGTTGTTATCCTGGTACTTTTGAATCGCTTGCAATGAAAGTCATCTATTTTCCAGAAATAAAAAAAACTACTCTAAATAGTTTGACATGTTTATGCTCTGCTGGTACTCGAGAATCTTTGGCACTCACAAATTCAGCCCCGAAAATACTTCAACATGTTTCTGCTCTCCTGTTACTTGTGAATCTTTAGCGCTCATATTTCCCGCTTCGAAAGTACTTGGACTGTTTTTTTAAAAAATAATATTAGTAGGATTGTGGTGAGAAAAATCTCATCTCATCTCATCTCATCTCATCTCATCTCATCTCATCTCATCTCATCTCATCTCATCTCATCTCATCTCATCTCATCTCATCTCATCTCATCTCATCTCGTCTTATCACAATTTCAAGAAAAACTGAACTACTGTTAAAGTCCTACTATCCTACTAATGACTTATTAGTACTTGTAAATCTTTATCGCTCACAATTCCGGCACCGAAAACATCTCGAAATGTTTCTGCGTCCTGGTACTTGTGAAACTATAGCATTTACAATTTCCAGCCCTGAAAAAACTTCGTTCGTCATGTTTCTGGTACTTGTGAATGTATAGCGCTCATAATTCCAGCCACTTAAAAACTTACAGATATTTCTCTCCTGGTATTTTAATCTATCTGTAACGCTTGTAATTTTTTGGCAAATACCTCGACATGTTTCTGCTCTTCTGGTACTTGTGAATGTATAGCGTTGCTTCGAAATATTTCTGATCTCCTGGTACTTGTGAATCTAAAGCGCTCATATCAATCAAGCCCCAAAAAAACTTCCGAAATGTTACTGCTCTCCTGGTACTTGTGAATTTGTAGCGCTCGTAATTCCGGCCCCGGAATACCTCGATATGTTTCTGCTCTCCTGATGAATCTGTAACGCTCGGAATTCCAGTCCCGAAAATACTTCGAAAAGTTTCTGCTCTGCTATTAAAAAAAAAACTTGCCCAAAAATAATTTGACATGTTGCTGGTCTTGTGAATCTTAATACAATTCTAGCCCGGTAAAAAATTTCGACATGTTTCTGTTCTCCTGGTACTTTTGAATCTGAAGTACTAAGGTAGCAGAAACTTTGTACTTCCACTTCTTCCTCTGTCTCCATTAAGTCATGTATGTCACCGGGATAGAAAGTAGCCTATGTGTTATTTCAGGATGTGACCTACATATGTGCCAAATTTCATCTAAATCCCTTCAGCCGTTTTTGCGTGATTGACGGACAAACATCCAAACCTACAAACATGAACGCTTGCAATGAAAGCCAATCTATTTTCCAGCAAAAAAAAAACCTGACCAAAAATACTTTGACATATTATGTCTGCTCTCCTGGTACTCGAGAATCTTTGGCGCTCACAAATTCAGACCCGAAAATATTTTGACATGTTTATGCTCTCCTGGTACTTGTGAATCTGAAGTACTAAGGCAGCAGAAACGTCTGATTTCCACTTCCTCCTCCGCCGCCATTAAGCTATGCCTTTTATCGGGATAAAAAGTAGCCTATGTGTTATTCCAGGATGTCAACTATATGTGTGCCAATTTTCATTCAAATCCCATCAGCCATTTTTGCGTGATTGACGAACAAACATACAAACATACAAACATACAAACATACAAACTTTCACATTTATAATATTAGTAGGATTGCCACGTGAAGTTGAAGGGCTATCTTCATACATTTTGATGGTTGATTCTAAGGGGAAAAATAATAAGCATTAAAGATTATTAAGTACTACGTATAAAATTCAGTACTTAAATAATTTATTGGGAGAGAATGCTTTAAGATATTCAGTTCAAAATTTGTATTTTTGATTCTGCGGGACAAAAAAAAGCTAATAAAAAATAAATTCAATAGCAATAACCCGACTACTGAAAAATCACGCTCTCAAAAGTTTGAAACAAGCATTCTCATCTGAAATAGTTATGTACAAACTATTCAATATTTAACGTCTATTAAATAAACAACTTACCAACAAGTAATATATTTTAATGTGATGTTTAGAGGATAGCCATGGTCGTATGCTTTTATATGCGTATAACAAAAATTAAAAAAAAACCTACTTTAGTAAAAACAATTATTAAATTTACTCACCCAAGGAACGAATTGAAAGCACTTATAACTTGATATTGATAAATATGTATTTAACTGTTCACAAAAAAATCACACATTCACACACATTCAATCACTTTAACACAACTAAGTACGAAAAAATAGAAAGATGCACTCAACCCTTCCTATTGTGATAAGTTTCTTGTCTGTGATTGGCTGGAAGCAGGTAGTCGTATTCGCATTCCCCGATGAGTTGACCTTGAACTGTCCTTTACTCAAGCAATAGATTAAATGCAATTTATACGTTTGTGGTTGCGTTGTTGTATTACACATAAAATATGCACCAGGAAATCATTGAATTTAGTTTTAAAGCACTTTTCTTCATGTCCGTACAAGACGTAAAATATATCAGCGGGATGAGTTGTCCGATTCAAAAATTCCACTAGGACAACTCATCCCGCGGGATGGGATTGAGCGGGATGAGTTGACCAAAGACTCGCGATTATGCGGTCTAAGGTGGAGCACGCTTGCCTAGAAGTAACCTATTCACTCTTAACTTAAAGACTCTCAGGTTGTAGCTATCAGGAAACACAGACTCAGGCAGGGAATTCCACTCCTTAGCTGTACGCACAATGAATGTATTCCCAAAACGTTTTGTGCGTATAGGTGGGATGTCCACCATGTACCGGTGGTACATCGCCGTACGTCTTGTGGTCCGATGGTGGAACGGGCTTGGCGGAATTAAGTTATGCAATTCCGTCGCACACTCCCCAATATGTAAACGATAGAAAACTGACGATACGGGCGCTGGCGATCTCTGCGTAAAACCCGATGAACAGTCGAGTGCGAGACGCGGGTCTTGTAACGGTTGCGAATCACACGAGCTGCCGTGCGTACTCCCAGTCCTGGGTTATGCCGCACGACGTTCAGGATGTGGTTCGCTACACTGGGTCTAACGGGCCTTCCGGCTCCCTCGCGCTGAGGCACAATCGGCTGGTTATCTAAAACAAGCTGGTACGCTCGTGTTATTACTCGGGAATCTCGGAGATGACGAGCTCCTGGATATCAAATCTACCTTGGTAAATACGCAGTGCCTCACGTGCATTCCCACGTGCTTCGCCATAACACATCAGCATGTTACCATATTCTTGGGCACTGAAGTTCTCATTAAGTCCAGATGACATTTTTCAGTGACAACACAAAGACACACAAAACAAACGCAAACACAGAGAGAAACCAAAACTTGTCGCGTCTAACGTTCCGAAAACCGAATTTCGCAAAAAAAGCACTCGTTCGCGATCAGCGTCAACACGGAACTGACAAAAATCTATCATGAAATGTTTTGTTATTTTAATGAAAGAAACTGATTTACTGTTTTAAACTTTGTTTTATTTTACGTAGTACAAAATGGTTACAGCAGAATTACAAAATCTATGAGATCCATAGCTTATACACCAGACATAGTGTTGCCAACACACTTAAATAAAAACCTATTACATTGCTTGTATTCTAACACCCCTTCTCAATGTAAATATGTTTCCCTAACAGAGATAATATTAGCCTATTAACCTAACAAAACTTAACACAAAACCTTTTGAACATAATTTTAACAATTGTTTTGAACCCCACACATATTTAAATGTCTTATATTTAAACAAAGCTTTTGTTAATATATCTGCTGGTTGTTCACTAGTGCTAATATAATCAATACATATCCGATTTTCCTTAACTATATCTATACTTATAATATTATGAAGAGGTAAAATTTGTTTGTATGTTTGTAAGTTTGTATGTAGGGGGTAATCTCAGGAACTACGGGTCCGATTTGAAAAATTCTTGCAGTGTTAGATAGCCCGTTTATTGAGGAAGGTTATGGGCTATATATCATCACGCTAAGACAAATAGGACCGGAGCAGTAATGGATAATGTGACGCAAACGAAGTTGCGCGGGTCAGCTAGTCCTTAATAAAATGGTATCGTATATCTACATGCTTCAACCGCATTATATTATCTGTTTTCGCATTTATAATAGATGATTGATTATCACAATATATTTTAACTGGATAAATGTTCTCACAATCAAAATCATTTAGTAAATTTGCCAGCCAACAAGCATCACTTGCGGCCATGCTCATTGATACATACTCAGATTCTGTGGATGATAAACTGACTGAGGCCTGTTTCTTTGAACACCATAAAACTAAACAGTTTGAAAATAAAAACAAATAACCTGAGGTAGACTTTCTGTGCATGAGATCAGCTCCCCAATCAGCATCACAATAACCCTTGAGAGTAAGCTCCTCACACTTATGTAACTTATAATCTAAACTATACTTTACATATCTTAAAACCCTCTTTAATGCAATTTCTAAGGGCCTCTTTCACCATCTCCAAGTAAAGCGTTGATTAGTTACTTCCCAATTAAAGTTAATCGGCAAGTAAAACTTACGAGTATCTTCTGTCAATTTCACAAGCGAAAATAAAGCTTCGAGTAACAACTTACCGGTTAAGTGAATGACTTAACAAATCATACGTTGCATTCGTTCAATATTACGTCAACGTTACTCGTCAAACGTCATTGGCAGGTTAGCTGTCATTTGTCATTTCATTTTGTGTATTGTTTGTTGTGTTTTTGGTTAGGAAATTATTGTGTGGATTTATTTTTTTAGATAGAAGTGCAAACTTTTCACTTGTACAGAAATACCAAACTGTGTTAGTGTCGGCGATAAGACCCCGTCCGCGTCCATAGGCGCAAGTAATGGTGGACGCGACCGTATCAAACAAGGAAATTGCAAGGAAAACTAATTAGAATTATAATTGAATCAGATTAGATTAGGTTTAGCATTCTCTAATTAGTGTTATAAGGATATTTTTGCATCATTAGTTAGATTCTAGTTTACATGCGAATTTAGATGTAAGGTTTTTGTATTGTGAATAATTACGTAGATTGAAAATGTGATTTTTTGTTTTAAGTGATAGGGTTTTGAAATAAGTTTTAAAATAAAGGTCTTGACCCAAAACCACTTTTACAAAAAGAATTGAGTTGATAGGACTTATGGTTTTCGAGATATTTCCAAAAATGTATAGTGAAAATTTGTTAACCGTCAAGTAAACACTCTCTCAATTGGCAGACGACGTGGCAAGTAAGTTACTGGTCAGTTTAATCATTGATTAGTGCTACTCGAACGTCGTGAAATTGACACGTGCAGTTACGGGTGACTTTAATTGGCGATTAGTCTACTCGATACTTTACTCAAGGGTGGTGAAAGAGGCCCTTAGTAACTCATTATTTGAACATGTCTGATATCTGCTTAACATAGAAATTGGAAAACACAAATCCGGTCTAGTACCTAACGCAGCATACATTAAGCATCCTATAATTTGCCTACATAATTTCTCAACATTTTTATCTTTAGGTTTAGTCTCATTTGCAAATATTTTAGGATTTAGGTTAGGGTCCATAGGGGTTAACATTTCCTTACAATTCTCCATGTTTAATTTTTGTAATACATTCTCCAAATAACTTCTTTGATCTAACTCTGTAATGCCATTAAGTTGTGTGTGTATGTAAGTTGTGAATTTAAAACCTGTTATGATTTCTTATTATAATTTAGTGACATTTTATAATGTAAATCTATAGTAATTTTGCATGCCTATATTGGTAAAATACAGTGAACTACACATTCACCCAACAGCTACAATGTATAATTATGTACTGTATTTAGCAATACAGATTAAATTAAAATTGAAATTACCAGTTTCCAAATTTTGCTTTACATTTATACCGAGAAAATTAGATACAGGTCCCAAGTCTTTCATTTTAAATTCTTTATTCAAATTAGCTTTAAGTTGTGAAATAATTTTCTTATCTGACCCAAAAACCAATAAATCATCGACATAAAGTAACAAATATGATTTGTTATTGTCATTACACCTTATAAATAAACATGAGTCACATTTGGACCTTGTAAATCCTTCTCTAGCCATCACTGAATTAAATTTAGCAGTAGGCGAGCTTTTTAATCCATACAAAGCCTTATTTAATTTTACAATCTCTCAATCTGGTAATCTAATATATACTTCCCTATCTAAATCACCATATAAAAATGCCCCAGTGACATCCATTCGATGTATGGGCTGATTAATCTTAGTTGCTATAGCTACGACTCGAAAAATTGATAACTTTGCTACTGGTGCATATAATTCACCCAAATCTTATCTCATATAATTCACTATTTTGCTCAAATCCCCTAGCGACTAGCCTAGCTTTATATTGTTTAATGTCCTTACTTCCCTTCAATTTAAAGACCCACTTACTTTTTACAATTTCACTCCTTACTGGTGCACTGCACAAGACCCACGTGTTATTGTCCCTCAAGTTTTGCAATTCTATATTCATAGCCTCCTTCCATTTACTTGAATCACTTCTTTTAACAGCCTCTTCATATGTATCTGGTTCATATTTTTCACTCACTACATTGTTACATAATACACTGTTTGTTTCCTTGTTCGCTTTGGCCTTTCATTTCGCACCTGTATTATTTCGTCAACCTCCGACCATTCACCATCCGAGGGTATGTACTCACTTGAGGACTCACTTTTCCTCATGGATGTATCTGTACTGAGACTAGTATCACCATTGATTAGGTTGTGTTGAGATTCGTCTCTTTCAGGTATTTCATTTACTATCACTGATTCTACCATATTATCTTCTGTAGATTGACTATCCTGATCCAGCATTATAGTCTCTTCCTTCTCTTTGTTTTTCTCTTTACTTTCCTCTTCATGTAAGAAAATTACATCTCTCTTTGTAAAAACACAATTTTTCTCCGAGAAGTATATTCTATAGCCCTTGGTTTCTTCACCATCATCCCTTTCTCGGCCATCTCATCCCATTTCCTCCTTTTTTCCTTTGGAATGTGGACATACACTGGTGAACCAAAGTCCTGCAGTTGATGAATATCGAAACACTTGTGTGTCCACAATTCAAATGGTGATTTCCCATCTCTACCTTTACCTGTTCTATTCAATACAAAAGCAGCAGTGTTAACTGCTTCTGCCCATAGTTTCTTCGGTAATTCTTAGCGTGTAACATTGTCCTAGCTGCCTCTACAAGTGTTCGATTCTCCCTTTCCGCCTTGCTATTTTGCTCAGAAGTATATGATACTGTTTTCTGATGAATAATACCCGTTTTAGAGCACAATTCTGTCACATCTTTGTTCAAAAATTCCAACCCATTGTCTGTTCTAAACATCTTGACTGTGTTACCAGTAATATTTTCAGCTTTATTCAGGAAATCTTCTTGACAGAATACACAGATCGGAAGTTAGAGTAGTCATCCTTCAAGATTACGAAATATCTCGATCCACCAATGGAATCTACTTCCATGGGTCCGCAGGTGTCCCCATGTATTAATTCACACGTTCTAGTGCTTCCATTTTCGCTTTTCTTGAATGGTAATCGATGATTTATCTTGCCTTTTATGCAACTTTCACATTGAGTCATATTGGTTTGTTTGACAACAATGTTATTTCTCGCCAACACTTTCTCATGATCAAAGTTCTGATGCGCTAACACCTAATGCCAATCGTTTAAATCATTCGTTACTACTTTAGCTATATTCACACGCACACATTAAAAACGAAACTCCATATAATAAGAGTTGCCAAGTCTATTCGCAGTAGCACAAAGCACGTTGTTCTTGTAAAATCGACAAGTACTGTTATCTGTCATCATCACATAGCCGCGGTCCGCAGTGCGGTTCACAGAGAATAAATTTGTCTTTAGTTCGGGAACGAACAATACATTGTCTATGGTCGTGTCAACCTATTTACCTCCGTTATTGAGCTGCACCGCCATCTGTCCAGATCCTAATACACTAATAACAGCACCGTTCTTTACAACTACGATTTTTGCGAGACACTCGAAAATGACGAAAACAATGACCGATCTCGACACATGTGTTCGCTAGCCCCCGAATCAACTAGCCACTTTGATTTCTCATATCTTTCTTCCACTGAGTTTACCATAAACGCATTACTCATCTTCTTACTGTCCTTTGACTTTCTAAAACGACATTGCGCCTTATAATGTCCCGGTTTACCACAGTAAAAACATTTATTATCGTTCACCTTTTTATCACTGTTTTTATTATATCTACATTCAGATTGGAAGTGTCCTGGTTTTCCACATTTAAAGCATTTTACGTTTCTCTTGGCTACGAACGCTGATGACGACGACGCCTCCTGGTTTTCTTCAGTCTTTTCCTTCAATCTTTCCTCTTCTACTAATAGCCTTGCCACCAAGTTTTCATATAATAATAATAATATGTTTGTTTACTATCGGGTGTGGACTCCCAAGCTAGATACGTGAGTGGGGCGTGTCGGGAAACTTTTAGATTAAAGTCCGTTTCATATAATAAAAAGTTTAATAAATGTTCACAAAAGTTCATGAAAGTTCTTAAAAATTATCAAAATTAAAAGTAGAATATAAGTAGTAAAACTATACGCGATGAGCGCGAGTGTCTGTTCCCACCGATGTTAGGTTGGAAAAAGCCCAGGGACTCGTCGTTACCGTGGGAAGCGCTACTCATGGAATTTGATGCCTCGCGCTTGTTTGCAAGTGTGCTGAGCCAGCATCTTGGCATCGTAACAAGCTGACATAAAGTGTTTGTATTCGTCTGGCAAACTCATTAACACTTTAGTTATTGTAAATTTATCTGATATCTCCTCACCCATTTGCTTCATTTGACACTGCATTTCTTGTATCTTAGACAAGAATAGCGACATATAGGTTTAAAGAATTTTATTCTCATAACAGTTCACTTAAAATGAGATGCACAGTGCTTACATCTAAAAAATATATATATATTTGCCTCTAGGGTGTTGGTAACGGTTACTGGGTACATATATGTTTATTAAGCTTTGATTTAAATAGGTTTATATTATTACACTTCTTTAAATCTTCCGGTAAATCATTAAATAGTTTTGCTCCCTCAGCCAATATTGTTTTCTTGCCGTAGTTAGTCCGTGCACGTGTGGTCATTAGTTGAAACTTGTTTTTACTTCTTGTGTTGTATGTAGGTGTCTTTTTATGTAGTTTTATGTTTGATTGTACAGAATTCGTGGTGATTTTTTTTATTAGAATGCAGGTGTAATATGTGTACAGTTGTGTGAGATTTAGTAGATTAGTTTTTTCGTATAATTTTTTTGTTGGATATAGGTAGTGATAATGAAATAGTACTTTTATAATTTTGTTTTGTATTCTTTGGAGCGAGTTTAAGTTAGATTTAGCGGCTGATCCCCACAGTTCAATTAGTTATTCTAGGTTTGATTTTATTAGCGAGTTGTAAATTATTAGTATCGTATCTTTTTCGGAATATATTTTGTGATCTTTCGTAATGAGCCTAAAAGTGAAATTAATTTTGTTTTGATATGATTTATATGTAGCTTCCAAATGAGTTTGTCATCTACCCACAGTCCGAGATACTTTTCGTGATTAGATCGTTTAATTATTTCTCCGCTGATCGTAAGTGGTGTAAGTTTAGGTAGCGGTTTGTTTTCTGCTGCGAAAATCATAAATGATGTTTTTGTTGTGTTAATTGTTAGCAAGTTATATTTGAGCCATTCATGAAGAAGGTCAAGGTCCTTTTGAGCATCAGTTAGAATGTTTTGTACGGACTTGTCGAAATAAAAGAGGCAAGTGTCATCTGCGTATAACGTTAAGTGTCCTGTTAGCCCTATTTTATTAATGCTATTAACGTATATAAGAAATAATAATGAACTAATTACTGAGCCTTGGGGACATCCGTATGTAATATTTTGTGTCGAGCTAGTGAATTTGTCTATCTTAACGACTTGTTGTCTGTTTCGTAAATAGGACGTGAACATATCGAGGGCGCTGCCTGAAATACCTAGATTGCTTAACTTTTGCAGTAGTTTTGGATGGCTTACCGTATCGTACGCTTTTTTTAGGTCAATGAAAATACCTAAAACTATGTATTTTTTGGCAATGTGTGTCTTTATTTTTGTTATTAAATCAAATGAAGGCCGTGAGAGTACTAGATTTAGGGCGGAAGCCATACTGTTGATCGATTAAAAATCCCTTCTCAATCAGATACGCGTTTAGACGGTTGTATAACACTCGTTGGAATATTTTCGAAATAACGGGTAAGAGCGACACCGGTCGGTAGTTACCGGGGTCAGTTCTAAACCCAGATTTGTAAATATGACTGACCCTCGCTACTTTGAGTGAGTCGGGGAAAAAACCGCGCACTAAACACTCATTTATACAGTCAGCTAATCTATCAACAATTCTGTTTTTAATACATTTAATAGCTTTAGTGCTGATACCGTCCAGGCCTGTACTAGTGTTGGTGTCGAGATTGTCAATAATTTTTGATATTTCGTCAGCGTCACAAGGCGAAAGTTCGTTCATAGTTATGTTGTGCATGTAATATGTGTCGTACATGAGGGTATTGCCTGTATTTATGTGGTATGTCTTGGATATGTTATTAGCTAGGTCCGCGCCTATTGATGCAAAGAATGAGTTGAATACGTTACAAATTTTATTACCGTCTGTGATATATTGCGAGTTCGATAATATGTAGTTTGGGGGGAGCATTGGCGTCTTTGATTTTATTTGCTGCCAAGTTATTAATTATTTTCCACATTTTCTTCGGCTGTTTGTAGCTGTCATGAAATAGGTTGTGATAGTAGTTTTTCTTCTGTGTCTTGATTAGCTGCTTTACCCTGTCCTGTTCTTCGTTAAATTTCTTCCTTAGGGTGTCGCCTTTTGGGTGGGATTTTGTTTGTTGCCATAAGTGATTTCGTAAGTTGATTGAGTCTATGATATTTCTGTTTATCCAGTCTGCTTGAGGTAGGTTTAGGATTTCAGTCTTATCTTCTTTGTTTTTGTTTATTTGTTCTGAGATAAATCTTTCTAAGTATAGGTAGTCGTTTTCTGTATTACTGTAGTTTGCTGTTAGGGTATTATTGTATAATTTGTCATAGTTGATTGCTTTGTATTTGATCCTTTTGTTTATTTTTGGTGGTAAGCTGCATCAAGCAGATATTCCTAGAGATAGGTCTCTAGGAATATCTGCTTGTGGTCTGAGAGGCACGATTCAACTATTGATATGCTGAATGCGTGATTATTTGTGTTCGTACATATGTGGTCCAGTATGGTGTTTGTAGTGCTGGTTTCACGGGTACTGTACAGTTTATTTATTTTATTTAATATTTCGTAGCCGGTTCCTTTTATTTCGTTTAGGTATCTTGTGGCGTGGTTGTCCTTAATAAGTAGATCGATGTTAAATTCTCCAAAAACAACTGTCCTTTTTCGTCGTTCCAACTGTGAAATATATGTTTCTAAGAAATTGTCAATGTTGGTTTAACCTGGTTTGTATATCGCTCCGATGTTCAATGAGAGTTTGTCTATATGTATCCATAAGTAATGATTACCAAGTTCGTGTAACTCTTCTGTTATTTCGTACTTCATACTTTCGTGTACGTAAATTGAAACGCCGCCACCCTTCCGATCTTGCCTTTAGTTATAAATATGTTTATAATGCGGAAGTTGGTAAAATTTTGCATCTGATTCAGAAGTGATCCACGTTTCAGTAAAAATTAGTACGTGTATAGTCATTGGTGTTGCTTTTATTATGCATTTTATTTCGTCAAATTTGCCAGTCTTGCGGATACTGCGTAAGTTCGCGTAGAAAAATCGTAACGAGGACGGGTGAGATGGTATGTCTTCGTATCTGCTTACTAGTTGATGGTTTAGTCTATCTTTGTATTTTGCACTTTGTATTGTTTTGGTTATTGGTTTTTTTGGTTATTTGTGTTTAATGTGATTGTCGGTACTCCCTTTACGTATTTGATGATGAGATCGCTTTCACCGTTTTCAACGCGTGTGTTTAGTTCTGCGTTTAATAATTGTAAATACTCCCTTTGCGCTGGAGTTTGATCTGCCTAAAGTCGTATGTTATCTTGTAAGTTTTTTTTATTTCGTAGTAGGTATTTTTAACCTTACCTCCTTTAATTCTTCCCAGTAATCGAATTTGAAGAAAAGCGAATTGGGAACATCTTTCCTCACCTGTATCCATCTGACGTTAGCCCATTTTAAAATCGTTCCATCCGTGGCTTTTATTGTGTTACCAATTGAGATACCTCGCATTGCCTTATTGTCTTTAAATTTTGAATGGTCTAACACCTCAACCATGTATGGATTGTCTTTCCGTGCCAATCTTATCACATTTAGCCAGTCTTCGAGAATATAGATTTTGGCGTATTCCGAAGCCCGTTCTATTGCAGAATGCATGTTGTCACATTCCATGTGGGTGTGACCTGGTTCGAGAAACTTGTAATCAATAATTTTTACATTATTTTCTGGAGACATAATTACATATCTTAGCATTGTAGCAACCACTGAATTTCGATTTTGTCCTGGGCAGCAATCAGAATAAAGAATCAGGTGTTCCACATTGGTAAGCTTGGTAAGTATACAAACATGTTGAGACGTCATTTGCCCCTCTGTTCCCCTCGTACTCTGGCCAAAAGTAGCAGTAGCCCTGTTTGCTCACTACATTATGTATTGTGAAATTCATACATCCTAATTTCCTTTTATAAAACTAATGGACAATATAACACTGCTTCGAAATCAAAGGTACAGACAAGAAGAGTAGAGTCAACCATTGCCTTTAATTTATCAGTTTTCTTTTCTTCTTTGGCATATTCTTTCCTATTAACATGTTCTTCATACTCCTCCTGTTTTTCTTTCTGTTCTTCTTCGGATAACTGCTCAAACTTATGACACCAACATTGGTCTTTTCTCGGCTTGTGAAAATCTATATTTTTTTCCAGTATTAATTCTTTGTATGAAGTCTTGCAGATAGGAACGTTGTTATTCTCCATGCAATGTTCTTTATATAATTGATAAAGTTTTTCTCTATGTAATGTAGGCTCCAAATATATATTTTTTGTATCTTTACGACACCAGTGTGATGGTACTGCTGGAAACAAATCATTAGGATCTTTGGCGCATTGAATTTTTATATTGTCATATTTATTTGATGGTACATGTCGACCTCGTTTATCGAGTGATATAATTTCGCAAACTCCTCTGCGTGCTTTATCTAAAGCAGTGCGGACCATTTTGTCACTTATATGCAATGTTTTCAAAAATAAAGGCTGACAAACTAAAACGGTATCTGAATTTACTTTAAAACTGTACTGGCGTGTAAATTTTCTTCTAGAATTTTCAACACGTGATCCTATAGCTCCAGTTACAGTTACGTTTTTGAACAAAAAATCTCTTTGCCTGTCAAGACCCCCTAAGCCCCAGAAACAATCAAACAGCTTTTGTCTTGTTTCACTGTAAAATTTTAAGTGACATTGTTTTTGACATTTGCGTGGTTCATAGCTGCACTCTTTTGCAGGTTTATTCTTGCCTAGAGCCGACGTATATGCAGCGCCACTGTTTCTTTTAAATTTCCTTTGGTTTTTTTTCCACAGTTCTGGTAACTTTCTTTTATTTCTTTTTGGCAAAGGGGAATCAACCTCCACCTGATAACTTTCACTAATGGAGTTTACTGATACTGTCTCTTCTATTTCAAAAGACTGCTGTGCGGTATTAAAATTGTTTAGTGGAGGAGGTTGATTAGATGATGGTGTAATTGGTGAAAGTCAGCCATCCTAGAGGATGGCTGACTTTCAATATCTGAAGGAACGTAATTAGGGTCAGCCACAGAAAGAAATATATTTTTCTTTGTTTTTTGGAATTAAATTTATGTAACCACATACTAAAGAAATTTCATTGATAAATAAATGGCTGTCATATCCAGAAAGATTGTGAAATATAACTGGAATAAAATTACATGATTTAGAATTTAGATTACATTTATTATGAGCTGGCCCTCGATATTTACCAGTGACATGATCATCAGATGCAATTTTTTTTTTACAGATATGACATTTCACGGCAGTTTTAAAGGAATGATATTCTTCACTCGTCAATGGTAACCTTTGTCTGTGCATTGACAAAATCTGATATAATCTTTGCGAGTCGTTGATAATTGACTCAACGAATTTTTTTGAACAATTTGGACCACGATATGATATTAAATTATTTAATTCAGGGTTAGACTCACAGCATATGTAATAAGCAAAGCAAGTGGCTTCATGAATTTGAATGTTTTCAATATACTGACTTTTACTTTTATCTGAATATTCACGTAATAAGCTTTCAAAATCTCCGTAAATGACGATTGGAACTCTTTGAGTTTTTTGATAATTTGAAAATAAGTTTACTATTTTCTTCAGGAAGAACGGTTAGCAATCTACCACAATTATGATTATTTAGTTTTTCCTGTGTTTTAAAATATAAAAAACATTCTTCACATAGATGAATCTTAGATTTGTGTTTTGTAAGTTGACTGCGAACAATTTTTTCAAGATTTTTAATTAAGCAGAAATGATTCTTGCCATTCTTGCTAATAAATAATAAGTTTATATGATTTAACTTTCGCAGTTTAGTTTTGTATAATGGTCCCGTTATAGTATTGTTTTTTTCCAAACCATAAATGTTCACACTTATATTAAAATTATGTTTTTCAAACCATTTTATATCTTCAAATGTTGGGGGAAAAGACATTCCGTTAGTATTTAAGATCTTAGAATAATGCGGATAAGATGAAACTCTATTAGGATTATTTTTAACTGGATACATATGAGCAATGATACACCAAAGAAAACAATGGTTATCCGTATTCTGAATATTAAGACATGCCTTCATTTTGTTAATTCTCAAAGGTAAAGCAATGTAACTTCCTGCTCTCAAAGGATTGTATTTTGCAATATTCATTTCTAAATGACTTATTTTCTCTATTGTCCAACCAGATTCTGATAATTCAAACTCTAAACTAAATGCTTTACATATTAATCGTTGCGTGCAATATTTGTATAAAGATATGATATCTGTACTCTAATTTATTATGGAATATTTAGTATTAAAAGACTTAAGAGATAGTTCTTCATTCTTAGGAAGTAAATATAGCACAAAAAGTTCAAAGTTTATCTTTAATGATTTATGTTTTTGTAATAATGGTTGTAATAAATTATAAATGGTGTTGAATACATCAGATAAAAATAATTCAGGTGTTATTATTTTATTAGTTTGAGGATTTATTTTGTAGCTAGCTATTCTCTCTTTGAAAGCTCTGGCTATCAGCTAAACATTTTGGTATTCAGTACGAAGTAAACAATTTGTTTTATGTTTGTTACTTTTCTTATGTGATGAATACTTTGACTTTGAGACATGTAACTGACAACTATGGCAGAATTTCATTTTTGTTACGAGCACGATATTAATACTTGTCAATCTCGATAACTAGAATATTATATTAATTTGAGCTTTTACTTTTAAATTTCGTTGTATAAATAATGTTCCATACATTATATTTGAATTTCAGAGTTTCATGATTTCTGAGCAATATTGAAATATCAGAGTTTTTGTAAATTTTAGGTTTAGGTCTGTAAACAACGTAAAAGTAAATTATTATGATGAATATTTAACATGCTTGATTTCTAGATATTTGAATTTCAGAGTTTCATGATTTCTGAGCAATATTGAAATATCAGAGTTTTTGTAAATTTTTGGTTTAGGTCTGTAAAAGTAAATTATTATGATGAATATTTAACATGCTTGATTTCTAGATATTTGAATTTCAGAGTTTCATGATTTCTGAGCAATATTGAAATATCAGAGTTTTTGTAAATTTTTGGTTTAGGTCTGTAAGAAAAGTAAACAGCGTAAAATTAAATTTTTATGATGAATATTTCATATGCTTGATTTCTAGATATTTGCATTTCAGAGTTTCATGATTTCTGAGCAATACTGAAATATCAGAGTTTTTGTAAATTTTTGGTTTGGGTCTGTAAACAACGTAAAATTAAATTATCATGATGAATATTTAACATGCTTGATTTCTAGATATTTGAATTTCAGAGTTTCATGATTTCTGAGCAATATTGAAATATCAGTTTTTGTAAATTTTTGGTTTAGATCTATAATAATAATAAAAACGTTTATTTATCTCCAACAAATTACAACACAGTTTTAGTTGACAGGTAGTTCGACAATAGATAGAAGGTAATTTGTGGGAGATCTGGAGTCCAAACTAAGCCTAGGCCTGTATTTTAGAGCTCCAGGCTCCCACATTGCATCACAACTTGAGACAGTCAACGTGCATGTGTGTACGTGCGTGCATGAGTGTGTGTGTGCATGTAAATATAATGTGTATAGATAGGGTATATTTATATGTATATGTATATATATATATATATATCGCGGGTCTCAAACCATAGGGGCGTATCCACAAAACCCCTACTTTTCTTGTGTTTGAGCCAGTTTGTTGTGTTATTGCATGTAGCTATATATGTACACTGCAGTTAATATGGAATGCTTGATTTTAAGTTATTCCCTCTATAACACTAGTTTTTAGCTGATACGTCTATTTGCCATGACGAACATACGGTAAAACTCCGTCAAAGTTCCCCCAAAAATGCATGGAATTTATGGACGTAAAACTCTTCTCCTTGAATTATTAATATTTATACCTATATTTGGTTTCACCTAGTTGATGACTCAAAATATTGCAATTTAGGAATGAAAACCCATCAAAATTAATGATAATTGCGCGATTTTTAAAATTCATACGCCTGTCTGGCTTGTCATTTATATTGAGAGGTGTTTGAATTCAAAGTAGAGGTATAAACCAGTTTTGTTCTACAATCTATACAAAAAAAAAAATGGTAGAAATTACACAATGTTTTCTGTATGAAAAGAAAAATAAACATATATAAAAATAAAATTGATTCATAAATCTGAACACAATTATTTCAAATTACTTAAAATCACAAATATTTAAAATTAAGCTCAAAGCAGTTTACAATAAACAAAATAAAACTAAAATCTTAAAAAAACTTCTTATGAACATAATTATTTGAAAATTAAAAAGGCTACACAGAAAAATAAAATTTTATAAAGAATAAAATCGATTTTTTTCAAAGAAACAGTCATAAAAACCAAGGAGAATAAATTCTCTAAAACAATAAAATACTAAATAAACATATAAAAAAGTAATAGCAGATGAAACATTGCACAAGTGATGTATACCTAAAGCGTGTACTAGAAAGCACACTTTTCTGGTACATGCTGTAGATATTTAAGATTTCCTTAATTACTTTTTGTTCCTAGGTCGACGTCGTATATAAGATGCTCTTGTGGCAGTAAGGGTTAAGTCGTCGTCGTCATTTGTAGCTCCTGCCTCTGAATTTTCGTCTACTACAGGCAAATTTTCGTAATAGCTGTGGTAATTCTTTGAAATAGTCCCATCCTTACACATAGCCATGAGGTCTTTATACATATTTAACTTGTTTTAGTGGAAGTGGTTCTGAGTACAGATTTGTATCCATAGAATAGGAAATGTCCGACCGCGTTACTTTTCTGGTAAACCTTACCTCCTTAAATTCTTCCCAATAATCGAATTTGAAGAAAAGCGAATTGGGAACATCTTTCCTCACCTGTATCCATCTGACGTTAGCCCATTTTAAAATCGTTCCATCCGTGGCTTTTATTGTGTTACCAATTGAGATAACTCGCATTGCCTTATTGTCTTTACATTTTGAATGGTCTAACACCTCAACAATGTATGGATTGTCTTTCCGTGCCAATCTTATCACATTTAGCCAGTCTTCGGGAATATAGATTTTGGCGTATTCCGAAGCCCGTTCTATTGCGGAATGCATGTTGTCACATTCCATGTGGGTGTGACCTGGTTCGAGAAACTTGTAATCAATAATTTTTACATTATTTTCTGGAGACATAATTACATATCTTAGCATTGTAGCAACCACTGAATTTCGATTTTGTCCTGGGCAGCAATCAGAATAAAGAATCAGGTGTTCCACATTGGTAAGCTTGGTAAGTATACAAACATGTTGAGACGTCATTTGCCCATTTGTCATTTTTGGTTTTGATCGTAGACCAAAGCTTTTTAGAGTTATTTTTTGATGTCATAATTTGATCTCTCTCGTATTGTTTCTTAAGTCTTTTTAAAAGGTTATTGCAATAATTCCGGTATCGCAGGTACGATATATTTAATATGGTGTCATTATCATTTGCTTTTAATTTTTTGTGCATCCTGTCTCTGGTTCGGATGCAGCGTAACATACCGGTAGTTATCCAAGGTTTAATTATAACTTTATTTCTAGGGATTAATCGTTTGATTGAATTATTTGAAATCAATTGTTGTAAAATATGTGTGAAATTGTTCATGGCGGTATTTAAATTTTCTTCGTGATACACTGAGTGAAAAATTACTTTCATTTTCATTGATTTCGGTTTATTCAAGTGGGTTTTTATACTGAATAAGACTGACTCATGGTCGGTAATAGTAGTACCCAAAGAAAACGAACGCTTCTAGTTTCGTTTTCAGTATAACATTGTTCAAACATGCCTTTCCTCTGGTTGTAGTATGTATGGCCGGGAGTAGCCCATGAAAGGCAATGGTATCTAGGTACGTGGTAGTCACGTGACCGGTCCCAATAAGGCCAACAACTACACCGTCATTTTGGCTGTAATTATCATTACTTTTGTATGAATTATATCCTTGGAGCAATGGCAAGTCAACCACACGCGACAACCAGCATTCAGAAAGCACAATAATATCACAAGAAAACTCCAGTCTTTTGAGCAAAACATATAATTCCTGAAAGTTACAGTTCAGGCTGCGAATGTTTTGTTGCAGGACTTTTAAGTAATGTGTAGGTTTATTAAGATAAGAGTTGCATTGCTCAGGGTCACATGTGACAGGGACAGATATATCAAACCGGTCAATATCGTTCATTACTGTCGCCATTTTGCTACGCAACTAAGAGTTCCGTGTATATGCGCGTGTGTGTTATTTCAGTTAGGTACCTACTGGACTTTATTGTGTTTTTTTTTGTTATCATTGTTGACTTTGTTTCTTAAACATTCTTTTTTTTCCATATCCTATCATGTTTAAAATAATTTAGCGTAAAATTTTATTAGAAATCCCAACAATGTGAACAAAAATAATTAAACTGAGTACCTATATTTTTCTTCATTTATTTTCTTGCAAACCTTACGCTTTGGTTATGAAGTTCGCGAGTATTGCGGAACAAAATGGTGTCTTGACAGTACTATTCTTATTTGGCTCGCATAGTAAGTTACTTGTGGCATCGAATGTGGCTGCTCGTAGGGTATTCGTGAAAATTTATTTGGTATGATGACGTTATATAAGATAGGAGTATGTAGTCTATTTTGTATTATAGTCGTGTAGTCTATTTTGAGTTATGCTGGCAACCCTGGCAAATGTAAACATAGGCTCCTTAGTTAAAAAAGAATTAAAATCTTTAATATGCGTTTACACTCGAAAAATAATATCATTAAAGTCTTAACAACATAATAAACCAGTGACAACGTTTTCAATTTGAAACTATCGAGTTCCAGGACAGTTACTGAAAAGAACAATAGTGAATACCAAAACTCAGTAATAAACAGTGAAAAGTGACTTTTGCAAATTCTTATCAATTATTACGTTTTTAGTGCATCAAAATAAGAAATAGAAAACTATAAACAGTGAACGAAACCACTTTATCAACCTCAAGCAAGACTTTAACTTTTGTGAGTTCGTTTATTTTATTTAAAAACATACAACTAGCGCCAAAACGACATATGTAGCCGCCTAAGTGGCGAATGGACGTACTAAAGTGACAGCAAGATAGCATATCAGTTCTACCAACCTAAGCGCAGATGAAACGACCACTAGCGCCATAACATCGTACAAAACGGTTCACGTGGTGAAAAAGAGAACTAAAATAATAACGCTACTGCCCACTAGGGGCGCTAGATAGTGATTGGGGATACCAGTTCACAAAATAATCTTCCTTGTGGTAGAAAAGTAAATTAAATTGAGTAAACCGGAACAAAAAATTGACCAAACTTATTTTATTATAACATAAACAGCAAAAATATGGCGAAGCTCAACAACGTAACCCAAAGACGACCAATGCAAAAATGCGAATCATGGGATCAAATAGACATGAGCGTGTCTATAAATTCTTCTTGTTCGGAGGAGCTGTTGGGCAAAAGTCTAGATGTATCCTCCAATATTTTAGCACTGTGTAGAGAGGAAAAAAAGAGTGAAATAAATAGATTAAATGTTAACTTAGAAAGCACTCAACATGAATTAGAAAATGTGATACTCGAAAATTCTGACTTGAAGAAACAAATCTTTCAATTGACACAAGAGGTTGAAATACTTAAACGGATCTGTAGAAGCCCTTTATCGACATTACGTAAAGTTCATTCCTCCGCAAATAAATATACTGCCAAACGAAGGCTCACTGACTCCTTCAAAGCTTCTCCACTCACAAAGCAGAAATCACCCTCTGTACCGGAATCTAACACTCAATCTACGGTCAACAACGAGGCTATTCAAATTATGTCACCGGGGAACCGGGACTCAGATGTACCGAAACATGCCGCCATACAAACTACAAACACAAAACCACCGCGCAATTCTTCGAATAATAAACCTAAAATAAGTATACTAAGTAGCGAAACTTCCAATGAATTATACGCTCTTACAGAAGAAACTAGCCTTCGAGAATACGAAATTTGCCACTATCGCAAACCTAAATGTGGAATAAAAGAAATCTTAGAAACAATTGAGACAAAACTTCAAAACTTTACGATTGAGGACTGCTGCATAATCTACATCGGCGAAGAGGATTTCTGTACTACTCAAAACTATGTAGATTTAGTTATGTTTATAAGAGAAAAACTATTAATGTTAACCCATACCAACATTGTTATTTGTCTGCCTACTTATAAATTTAAATTTAATTATTCTTATGCTAAACACCAGTTACACTATAACACCTCTTTGTATAATAGCCGTTTAGAAACGTTTAACAATCTTCTTTTCATGGATGCGCAAACGTACGAGTACGCACACATATTGGACTCCAACCTTAACCTTTCGTACGATTTCGATATGTATAATCAGCGTTCCGGAGCAATAAATCATGTTGGCAAAAAAAATATAATATCTAATTTGGAAGATTTAGTACTATCAATAAGGAATATAAATAATCCAATTTCGTATCAGGAAACGGCAGATGTACACTCACCAACACGAGCAAATACAAAGTTTTTTCGCCACTAAAAACTCCACTCCCAATACTATACACCTACATCCACAGAAATTGAATGTTGTTTATCAAAACATACAAAGCTTAAAAAATAAACGATACATTTTAGAATCAATTACAAATGAATACAAAATAGAAGCACTTTGTCTTACAGAAACTTGGATTACAATATTAAAAAAAGACCTGTTACAATTACAGGGATATAACTTAGCCGCTAAATACTGTCGCGCGACCCACACGGGAGGTGGTGTTTGTATGTTTTTGAAAGATAATATTGAATTTAAGGTCCGACATGACATAGCAGACATGTCAGTTGAATGCATCTTTGAAACCTGTGGAGTGGAGATACCTAAACTTAATCTTTTACTTATAGTTATCTATTGGCCGCAGAAGAACAGGGAAACTAAAATATTTTATACTTGCCTAGAAAAACTCTTACATAAACTTAACGTAAAGAATAAACAAAGAGATATAATCATCGGAGGAGATTTTAACATAAATATTCTAAAAAAAAATAGAAATTCTTTTGCTCTCCTGAACTTTATGACTAACTACAACCTCCGACAGCTAGTGACGGAACCTACGCGAGTAACAGCCACGAGCTCAACATGTATCGACTTAATATTCACAAACAACCACATTCATGAATTTGACTTAGAAGTTTTAAACCTGGGACTCTTAGACCATAAAGGAATAACGATTTCAATACCTACTAACGACCTTATAATAAAAAATATGACACAAATGACAACTCAAAAGAGACTTTACAATAAACAAAATATGGAAGCGTTCAAAGCTGAACTACGGAAAGTAGATTGGAGTAATAAAATTGACACAGACCAAAACACTAACACAAATTACATATCCTTCCATAACCATCTACAAAAAATGTTAGACCAGTGCATCCCGAAGAAAAACATAAAAATTAAAAGTACGCCCCCTAAAACGTGGCTAACTACTGGTTTAAAAGTGGCATGCAAACATAAAAGCTTACTAAAAGCACTAATAACTACAACCAATAATGATATACTACATAAACATTACAAACAATACGAAAAAATACTCAAGAAAACGGTAACCTACTCCAAAAGACTAAATTATATTAAAAAAATAAACAAATCTGAAAATAAAACCAAAACAATATGGCAAATAATTAAAGAGCGTACAAATAGACAAAACAAAAAAACAACAGGTAATATGCAATTGCGCGTGAATAATAACCTTACAGATAATGCGAAAGTCATAGCAAACGCTTTCAATGACTATTTCATATCAGTTGGCAAATCGGACAGTACAATCGGAGATAATGCTGCAACTGGCCGCCCGGGGCCCTCACAAAGCGAAAACTCTATCTACATTAGCCCAGTGGACGCAAACGAAATAAAACTTATAATTAAAAAACTTAAAAATAAACGAAGCTATGGACACGACGAGCTACCGCCAACACTAATAAAATTATGCGCTGAGGAATTATTAATGCCACTGACTCTACTTATAAATCAGTCCCTCGACGAAGGATGTGTTCCCGACCTGCTTAAAGTAGCAGTAATAAAACCGATCCATAAAAAGGGAGATCAGACCGATACAAACAATTTTCGGCCTATAGCCGCATTCCCTACATTCGCGAAAATTTTTGAGACAGCAATGTCGAAACGACTTTACTCATTTTGTGAAAAGTACAAAATCTTCAACGATAGTCAAAATGGTTTTAGAAAAAATAAATCTACTACACTGGCAATATTCAAATACATACAGGAAGCATTAAATATAATAAATAATAAAAAACACGCAGTAGGGATTTTACTAGACATGAGCAAAGCATAAGGGAAGAAGCTTAAGCAAAGTACAAGATCCTTCTAAATAAAATATATGAAATAGGTGTCAGAGGCACAGCCTACAAATGGATCTAAGTAAGAGACCTATTCCCGATCTTCTAAGTAAGAGCAAAATCTTACTTAGAAGATCGGGAACAATATGTAGAAGTAGATTATAAAGATGCACAGACTGGCCAGATAACGCGTGTTAAATCAGATAGAGCAAAAGTAACCATGTCAATTCCTCAAGGTAGTGTTTTAGGGTGCCTATTGTTCCTAATATATATAAATAACCTCCCTAAAGAAATAAATTCATACAGCGTCCTATTTGCTGACGACATTTCAATAATTCTTCCTTATGATAATACCCCTTATTATCATAAGGAAGAATTATTGAAATGTCGTCAGCCCCTAAATGAAATCTTATATGACATTCTTACTAATATAGTGACATGGTTGAAAGACCATAATTTAGAAATAAATTTCTCGAAGACGAAGCTGATGCAATATAGACCATATCAGAAAGAAAAGGTAGATATCGACTTCTCATATAATAATACAAAATTACAATGTGTAAACGACTTTTCACTGCTAGGCCTGACTGTTGATACAAATATAAACTGGAAAGGCCATATACAAACCCTATCAAATAAATTGGTTAGCTTTACATATGCCTTAAGAGAACTAAAAAAAGCAACCGACTTCAAAACAGCTCCTTCAGCCTACTACACATACGCATATTCGTGGCTAAACTATGGAATTATATTGTGAGGAAATAGTGTAGATCAGTGGCGAAGGGTCCATACAACTCGATTCCTATCGGCTTCCCTTTCGAAATAATAATATGGCAAATACTAGTATGAAATTAATTTGTTTTCAATTATCATTTAAACAAATAATTATTTACGAAGTTACATTGCAGGTATAACATTTGCTTATAAAAGTAACAATCAAAGAATCAATCTATGCCTAAATTAAGCCGGCCGCTCGCACCGGAATTCAGTACATTTAGTTCATAGTCTCTTGTAGCGATCGTGACCTTGAGGCCACAATATAACACTGCTAGATTTAGGCAGTTAGCAAGCCGGAATTTGTCGAGTTACGATCAGGACAGAGATAGGAAATGTGTACGCCAGAACGAGATGGAATGATCCTGAAGTTGTAAATCGAATTTGTTCGGATAGTAATATTTGGATGACAGATCCACAACAGAGTTCTTTCCAGTGTTGCCGTTTTAGCCACTTTGTGTTTTTGCCAAAAAATAATCCATTTTAGCCACCAAAATAAATCTAGCTACTTCTGGCTGCTTTTTAGATTGAAAAATAAATTAAGAAACAGACTATGTGCATTAACACTTAATTCCATTATTATGATAAGAAACCAATTTAAAATAGGTATGTTAGGCCACCTCAAGTTTTAACAAAAGTCACAAAAACGGTCAAATCAGTAAAACAAACCGAATCCACTGACGAAGATATTACAGAATTTTTAATAACATTGTAGACTTTCATTTATTGATTTTTAATTTTTTGTTGTAAATAGGATTAAAACATTTTTAACTTTGATGTAGCCACAAACAAGATTGTCCTAACGGCAACACTGGTTCTTTCGCGGTTCGCGCCTGTTTATGTGTCATGTCTGTCTAATGATTTCACTAGTTTCATTTGTTTTGTTATATTAGTATCATAATATTTAGAATCTTGTAGCATTACTCGTGTATTATTGTTGAAATTGAGTTATTTGTGTAAACTAGTGATAGTTTTGCGTAGTGAAAACAAGGTTAGTGGCGTTGTATTGTTTGGTGATCGTCTATTTAAATAGGTATTTAGGTAAGTTTATAGTTTTACTAGAAATTAGTTATTTAAGTAGTGATTTTGTTATTATAAAGTAAGTTCGATAGCATGGCGGCATTATTGAACATAGTACTATGCTGTCTGACAGATTATTTGTTGACTGAGGAAACCTTTTCAAAGTTGAGTTTTAAAAATAAAAAACATGTAATTCAGATAGGCCGTGCTCGCCCTGACATGATTATAAATAATAAACGACGCGATGGTTTTTTCAAACATTTTAACAGTTCTTTGTACGACAAATACCCGTGGCTTACGGAAAGTTGTAAATTAAATAAAATGTTTTGTTTCCCTTGCATGCTGTTCAGATTCTAGTAGCTTATGGAGCCACACGGGATTTAAAGATATTAATAATCTTTCCAATTCGTCCAAAAAACATGTTCAGACCGAAAAACATATATCCGAAGTTGTTTATCTTTGCATGATTTCGGAAATCGTAGGATAGAAACATTTTTTGCTAATACGTAAGAAGTTCATAATAGAAAAGTAGATCGGAATAGAAGTTTAATGAAACGGTTCATCGACACAGTAATTTTACTAGGTAAACAAGAATTAGCTTTTCGCGGCCACCACGAAAATCCGGCCATCCGATAACCGCGGTAACTATATCGAAACGTTGTTATATTTAAGCAAGTATGATACTGTAATCGATTCGCATTTGGAACAATGTTCCTCAACACAAAATCCCACATTCTCTGGCCTTTCGAGTGATAGGTATACAAAATGATTTAATACAAAGTACCTATCGCATTCGTTTTACGCGAATTTTAAATTAAACTTGAAATAAATAAAGCTCAGTTTGTATCGGTCATGAATAGTCATGATTGATGAAACGCCCGATACAGGGAACAGCTGGAATTTACGCATCACACTTGAGCAAGGTAAGCATTTTTTGGTCCGGCTTCCCTTTTAAGAAAATTCACCCTTCGCCACTGGTGTAGATATAGTAGATATAAAATGCGTTCGAATCCTAGTAAATATAGAACGTACGGAAAGTTGCAAACAATACTTTATAGAACATAAAATTCTTACGCTGACAGGTATTTATATCCTAGAAGCTAGTAAATTTGTGAGAAAATACCCATCGCTTTTTCCGATAGCAAAACAGCAACGCCCACAGCAACGCAGTCTTAGAAATCGATATCTAAACGAATTAGCGGTACCAACTTCAAGACTAGCTATGTTTTGTTCTGGTCCTCTGGCCATGTGCGTTAAAATCTATAATAAACTCCCGAATTCAGTTAAGGATACAGAGTACGACAACAAATTCAAAAATGACCTACAAAACTACTTAAACTTAAAATCATATTATAGCCTAAAAGAATTTTTAACTGAGAAATAAATAAATTAATATCGACTTGAACACATTACACATACATAACTAGGTACTCTATAAGACATCAGTCCGCTACTGCCTCACTCCTGTATTTTTAGTGATTAGGTACTTTCTATTTCTTTTTTTATTTTATCTGAAAATGTGACATAATATATGTAAAACTAATCTATTGACATTAAATTAACTGAGATAATAAAGACATTTTAGAATCTCTATTGTAGTATGAGATTGTAATATGAAAATGATAATTTACTTATTTAGTTTATAAGAATGACATAATGTATAATAGTAATTAATTTTTTTTAAATTATTCCATATCAACAAATTATGTGTATAATGATAGCATGTTAAATTAATTAAAACCTGTCGCCTATACATTGCTGTGCCCTAGCAGGGTTCATTGTTTGGAACTATCATAATGTAACAACCTGTCAACAACATGCAATGCAATAAATGAATATGAATATGAATATTATATGAAACGGTACGATGGAGATATGAGTGGTAACATCAGTTTTAGATTGTCGTTTGATAAAAATGTATTTTATGAGTGTGTATAGAATATTACATGTGCCCATTGTATAAGTATGTGTTTTAGTGTGTTGTTGAAAAAACTGACTCGTTTTACTAAAAAATATAGATATTTAGGTTGGTAAATAATTATATCCTGCTAGTATGTTGTATAAAGTATTGCATTTATTTATTGTACATATAATAGTTGATTATATAATTTAGGATAGGAACTGAATATGTTAGTGAACAATATGGAAGTGTAGTTATGTGAATAGTCTTTGAAAGGTGTGGAAAGTTGTTCAAAATTCAAAGTGATTATAAGGTAAGTTTTACACAGAGACTTAATAAACATTTTCATGCTAAGTTGTATAAAAATAAACTGAAATTTAGAATTACATTTTCCACAATAATAAAAGTAATTAGAAAAACTAAAATAAAAAGAACATGCAGGATATGACAAAGATAACAGTCATTGCGTTTTGAGCTCAGAAAAGTCTTCCTCTCGTGAAATCAGCATAGACGGGCTACCTTCTTTCTGGCGTATATAAACCTTCCACATGCGGTCCAACAACTTGCGCCCCTATGATTTTTGACGTATTGACGGGCCATATAGTACAATTTCCGACAGCAGGTAGTGAGGGACTCTGCTATAAAGATAGGTTTCTTTTCGCCAGTTAGTTTTAGATGGGTTGAATTGAGCTTTTCATTTGACGTGTCCTTGTTGTATTTTTTAGAAAAGGTTATCATGTTTTCTTTAATTGTGGTAGAAGAAAATTCCACTATTATGGGCGCTGATTTGTTTGCAGGTTTTTTGACTCTGTATATGTTTCTTATATCTATGTCGAGTACTTTAACATTCAATACGTCACCAATATTTCTAACTAATCTGATTAACGCAGATTTGTCTTCCGAATTTGACTCTGGTACATTTCTCAGTTCTAGTGTGGACGCCTTTGAGTTACATTCGAAAATCTCAAGATTTTGTTCCAACGATTTAATTTGAGTCTTGAAGGCAGAATTTTCAGATTTAGTTTGATGAAGTTGGGATAAGACGTCATCATATTTGTCCGACATGTATTGAATGGACTCCGTAATTTTAATATTTTGCTGTATCAGTTTTTGCATTTCTTCGTTAAATTTCAAAGCCTGACTTTTTTGTTGAAGCTGTACATCGGCCAGCATATCCTTTAACCCTTAAATTGGCAAGGGAAATTGTTTCTCAAATTTGACATTATATTGCTATTTTCGTACTTATTATGATCCCAGAGGAGTGAAAAAAATTGTGAAAAAATACTACATATTACAGTTTTCGCGAAAACCTGTGTACTCCAGAGAGTACGTTGCCAGTTATAGTGTAAACTATATCTTCGTATGTTTGTACTACGTGTAGCACAGTGCCAAGATATCAATAATACTCATTTTGTTAATTTATTACTTTGTTTATTGGAAAAAAAAAACAGAAAAAAATATTTAGTGTGAAATTGACCTTTGGTCCTTCCCTCTTTGCAAAACCTGCAACGGGATTGTTTGTTTGCCGATTCTGGAAAATGCCCGAAAGCGTCGTACCGAAATGATGTCAGGTGAAAAGTAATATTGGAAGTATTCTAAAACAGTTTCATGTGGTGTTCTACCAAGTACGTGAATTCCTTCATCCACATTACCCATTATGATGCAAATAAGTCTTTTTCCATGTATAATTTAGAGAAAATTTGGTATTTTTTATTATTTTAGCAACTGCAGTAATCTTTCTACGTTTAGATCTTCTGGTTAGCACAGGTGCAGCTCTTGATGTACTAGGAATTGGTGAGTGAAGATACTCTACAGATGGAGTGGGTAATGACTGAATAGAATTCAATGTGGGTATTGCATCATAATTGTTAGTTGTCGGGGATGGGAAAACCTCTTGAAACGTTGGTGTTAGTGGTACATCGTCAAGATTACCTACAGTGACAAGCGTTATGAGAATCGTTATGGTCGTTTTCCGAATCATTATGTTCATTATCCAGAATATTTATTCTTTCGTATGAGGAATCTAGTGAAGGTGGGTCGGAGCTGAGCTGGTTTGAAGATGGTGGTAGGAAGTGTGATTCGTCATCGGAACTAGAACTTTCATCGGGACATGCATTTTCTTTGGGTATCAAAGCTAAAATCTTATGCGAACGTGTCAGGTTCAAACACTGCAGAAAAAGAAAATAGGACATGCTGTAGAACATACTTTGTACACCTCAACCTTTGTTATTATTTATAAAACATAGTAATAAATCCATATTGAATAATACTATGCATTTGGCAATGTACTTTGTGTATACCAAAGTCTACTATGTGTTTTTTACTACTGACTTGGCAACGGTATTCACGGAGTACATGCATAGTTTCTAAGTCATAAAATTGTGATTACGTAAATTACACCGCAAATAGCGAATGATTTATATTACTTGTTAGGCCCCCATGCACTTCAAAGCCAAAAAACCAGAACTCCCAAACAAAAAAGAAAATAAAAATTAAAAAAACTAACACGAGTCGTAGAGACACCAGACCGTTTCGAAGACATTTTGAATTTGACAAACTATTTTTGATGTTACCAAAATATAAAATAAACTTCTACTACAATTGACAATTATTGCAAATCGTTAAAAATAAAAATGGTATTTTTTATGGATTTTTGGGACAGTAGATTTTTTTAAAGTTAATGTAATCAGTGGAGTACATTGCCAAATTAAGGGTTAACTCGTTCAGCACAGCTTCATCATGTCCACTGTAAGAAAGGTAAACAGTGTAAACAAGTAAATTATTATGACTTCAAAATTTTCGAAATATTAAAATAGAATAGATACAGAGTTTAATAAATGTTTGGCTTAGACCTGTGTAGTAACACAATACATTATACACGGTGTAGGTATCTGAAATCGACGCACAAACGATTTCCATGGGTCCAGGGCATGATTCTGGACACCCCAGAGTTGGAATTTTTCATCGGCATATTTCTCAATTTTTCATTTTTTTCAAGAGTTTTTTTTACTTTAGACTGCTCATAATCGTTATTCTGACCTAACGCAATGATATTTTTAATAAAAAAATAATTAATTAACTACTTTCACTAAAAATAGCAATGTAAATAAAACCACAAATAGGTATCAGCTCAGCTGTGCTAAAGTACAAACGAAAGGTCAACGCAATGCCTAGTAGCTGCCCTCACACTAACGAGTGTGCATGTGTGTCACGCTGGTATGATTTGTCAAAAGCATGCCGCATTAGATTGCCGTCAAAAGAAAATGAAACGTATCACAGTAAAACGAAGTAGCCGATTTCCAACATTAACGTAATTAGTTAAGGTCGAAAATCGGTCACTTCGTTTTGTGTCGATAAAACCTATTTTCTTATTGCGGCGGCAACACATAGCGCGCGCTCTTTGACCTTTGTCGAGACGCCGACGCCGATGCGATGCAGGTGTGCATTTGAGTGTGGGGAGCTAACCTGCTCAGACGCTTTTTAATAAGCGTTTATGTGATACCCGACCGAGAAAATAATCTATTTTTCTCTTACTACTAACAGTAGCGCGTTTCACAAACCATAATAATGCTTAAGTTAAAATAAGTAATGTTACGCTTATCCCATTTTACGCTTTGATACATGAATGTTACAGAATTTTAAATACGGCATCAACACGGTGTTGAAACTTAATCATTACGATTGATGACGCTAATTTTTCTGTTCGGTTTAAATAAACAAAATTATTCGATAAAAAAAACATGATGAATAAATTAAAAGCAAAAAAAAGTAAGTGCCCAACTTTCATGCTATTATTTCGCAAGCCCGCCACTGGCGTCGGCGAGCTCAAAGAAAACGAAAAGAACATTTTAATGATGGATTTTTGTCAGTTCCTTATTGACGCTGATCGCGAACGAGTGTGCTTTTTTTGCAAAATTCGGTTTTCGGAACGTTAGAGAAGACAAGTTGTGTTTTTGTGTCTTTGTTTCATTAAAAAATTTCATCTGGACTTAATGAGAACTTAAGTACCCAAGAATACGGTAACATGCTGATGTGTTATGATGGCGAAGCACGGGAACTGTGAGGAGCTCGTCATCTCCGATGGTGCTCCCCCACACGTGACTCTTCCCGTGAGACGCTGTCTTACCGAATCATTCGGGAATCGGTGGATTGGGAGATTCGGCCCGAAGTTATGGCCAGCTCGCTCACTAGACTTGACACCATTAGGTTTTTCTTTGGGGTTACGTCAAGGACAAGGTGTTTGCGTCAGAGTGCGATTCCGCAGCCGAGATGAGGAATCGTATCGTGAATGTGTTTGTGTCGCTGCGTGCGGAGTGTGCCCAGGACCCAACGTTTCTGCCCCGTGTCCACGCTGAAACTCTGCGACGCGCTCAGATCTGCGAGCGTGCTGGCGCCGGCCACTTCAAACTTCGAACCCTATCTGGTTAGGGGTGAGCGAGCAAGGTGAGTTAGGTAGTTACTAGTTAATACCTACTGCAAGCTTCTTTTTAGGATTCCGTACCCGAAGAGTAACCAATGGAACCCTATTACTAAGCCTCTGCTGTTCGGCCGCCCGGTCCGTCTGTCTGTCAGTGGGCTTTATCTCAGGCATGGTATTTCTGTTGCTGCTATAACAACAAATACCTACAGAGAGCCCGACAGGGTCCATAATTTGTTCTATTTATTCTTTTGCCACCTGTATGTGTACGTTATGGATTGCAATAAACAATTTGAGATTTGAGATTTGAGAGCTCGCATACAAGAAACGTGTTTTACGGAACCCTTTGTGTGAGAGTCCGACTCGCACATCGCCGGCTTTGTTATCAATCCTTATCGGAATCGAGTTAGTGATTTTAAGAGACTAAGCTTATGGCTCCTTAACATCTGCATAATCATGTTAGTAGGTAGGTATTTTTGAGTGATTAAAATTATTTTATGTGATATTATTGCCGTCGGCGAAGAGTGATATTCGTAGGTATTTAGGTACGATCAAAGAGAGTTCGGTAGTTCATTAGCTAGTAGCTACCTGCGTTACCGGATCTCGATGTACTTACAAGCTTATTTTTTGTAATCAATCCTTATCGGAATCGTGATTTTAAAAGATGATGGCTCCTTATTTTCTCAAAAACAAGTTCTTAACACGTTCTCTGCTAGGAAAAAATATGCATCTTCCCGTTCAAGCCACGTCGGTCAGTGCTGGTTGACATCTAGACTTTCCGTTTGGGCCGCGTCGGTCATAGCTGACCGCGTTTTGCGAGTGTTTTCAATCCACTCTAATAAGCCGTAGGGCAGTGCTATCAAACTAAATCTTATACTCATTGACCCGCGTGGCCCTGTAGTTCCTCTATATCAAGTTGGTTTTTGAAAAAAATTACAAACTTCGATAGAAAAACAACAATTACCGTTAAAAAAAGTTTATTGACATACGAAATTCTAAAGTCTTATTACTAAAACTAAAACACAATCAAAAGGAAATCTTATCATAATATTCTCTTTACAATTTGAGCAGGTAGGAATGAATACAATAATGTATACAAAACATAAACAGTAATAATTAAAAAAAGACATTTTAATTATGTATGAACGTTGGCAAAGCACTCAACACACAAAAAAGGTTTATCAGGGCAAGTGTTACAGAAAGTCGGTACTTTTTTAGTCTTGTTTCTAGCCATTGCACGCCCAAATGTGCTCACATTTTTCTTGTAACATTCTACACAGGAACAACGCACCTTCAAAGAAGGTCCTTCTTTTTTCTGAAGCTCGTGCTTTCTTCTTGTCGTCCGTCCTGAAGGTACTCTGGGTATTGAAGGCTTTGCCAAAAATCTCTTCAGTATTTCTTTTCTAAAGTCTACAATGGGTATGGATTTATTTGTGACGCTTTTATACAAAACTAAAGCATTTACCATAGCGACATTCAAAATGAGATCAAATGCAAGTTTTTTGTACCATTTTAGGGATTTTCTTAATGGGCTCTGGTATGCCGCCATCTGATCAGCTAAATCCACTACTCCCTTAGCTTTATTATAATCTATGACTATAGCTGGTTTCATTGTGGTTTTATTATTTTTGGTGACGGAAGCAAAACGTTGAATGTTTTGTGGAAAGCACCAACACATCTCGCTTATGTTTCCAACGTAAAACAGTTATCCCATCATCACTTTCTTTTGCTAAGAATTGACCTTTTTTCAGCTTAGTAGAAACTACAACTTCAGGGAAATGCTTTCTGTTTTTTCTTAAAGTTCCGATCAGATGTGTTTCGTTTTGCAGAAGTTCCCTGGCTAAAGGTACACTTGTGTACCAGTTATCTGTGTACAATGAATGCCCTTTATTTAGTAAGTCCTTGCACAGGTTCATCACAACTCTGTGAGGGGTGACATTCATTTGTTCATTTTGTTTACCAGCATATATATTGATTTTGAATGTGTAACCAGGTAAGGTACATAGTTTGAAAAGTTTAATTCCGTATTTATGGCGTTTTTGTTTATTGTATTGGCGGAATACTAAGCGTCCTCGAAACGGAACCATACTTTCATCAACGCATATGTCTTGACCAGGAATAAAATTTTGTTGAAAATTAATATTTAGCATATCTAACAAGTGCTGAACGCGGTGAAGACGGTCCGATTTATTATTCTCGTCATCTTTGGAAAAGTGAATCATTTGTAGAAGCAGTTCAAACCTATTTCTAGACATAACAGTTCGAGGAAAATTTTGGCCCATGATTTCATCCGTGGACCAATAATCAGCAAGTTTTGGAAGCTTTACCAAACCCATGTACAAAATCAAACTGAAAAAGTTTTTTATCTCAGCGAGATTCGTTTCAGACCATAAGCGAATTCTTGCATTTCTTGAAGCATCAGCAGTGTTAGTTATTTTATTTATTGCGAAATCATTAGTACATTCAACAATTTCTTGTAAAAGATTATCCGGCACCAAAAGTGCGTAAAAATCAGCTGGAGATTTATTAGGCATAGATGTGCGAATAGAAAGCGGCATGCCACAACATTCAGTATAAGGAATTACATTCCGTTGATTACCTTTGGGATTTGTCCACTTAGATGATGAAGTACTTTGTAAATCCTGGATAGCGGCACCAATTTCGTCATCACTTCCCTCGCTTGTAGACAGGATCCGCATGCGCCTATTGCTTGATCGAGGGGGTAGAATTTCTTCGTTATCACTTAGACTTAGGTTTAAAGTTCTATCGAGAAGATCGATTTCTATATTATCGATCTGTGTTAAGATATCTTGCGTGATCTCAAAATCTTCGAATTCGTCCATAGTGATCATTAAATATTACTCAAGACAATTGAAATACGGTATCGTAAAATATAATGTTCGACGTAACAATGCAACACAGCGCTCAACGTAAGGTTCGGGCGTCAACTGCGTGAACGCGGGAGCGCGAGAGGCGACCTGACACCGCGACCCGCGCGGCCCCCGCTAACTGAAAGTCGATTTTTTCGCTCCATAGGCCGCGTCAGTCAATGCTGCCCGACATTAATTATTTCCTTAAATAATTGCTTCAATTGACTTTTGTTCAAAATAACATACATTTGGGTTGAAAATAAAACCATATGAGCAAAAAAATATTTTGACTTATTTTAAACAGAACAGTATTTTTTACTAGGCCTAAAGGGAAATTTTGCTGTCGGTCAGCACTGACCGTGTCAGCAGAGAACGTGTTAAGCATGTTCCAGACCATCGATTCAGACGGTACCTAGATGCAATCCAAATTCAAACACATTTCGCGGATAGCAACCAAGCTCCCACCAAGGTCAGCTTTTTTCTCTAAAAGTCTGCATAAACATGTTCCAATCATCAGCAGGTAGGCACCGTAGTTATTTCTCAGTGATTAAACCATTTTATGTGGCGATAGGTAGGTGATATTCGTAGGTACCTACGGCCGCCGCGCCGTCACAGACCTGTGTACGTTTGTGTGCAAGACGTGAGGTAGGTATGTATTGCGTGCAACGCTCTCACGCGTTTAGATCGCGTTGTTCACAATACATTGCGCGCTCGAAAATGACAATTTCTGTAACCGTTCATTTGCGAGATTAATGACTTCCACAATTTGGTTAGTGGCATGAGGTGGCCTTTTCTCGAAGTTTGCGTTACGATGTCAAATACGCCCTGTATTGTTAATATCGTACAGAAAAAAGGGGTTTATACTAAATTCAAATCTGAAGCAGATAAGTGCTACAAACACACGTATGATAAAAAATAAGATAATCGCAGCTACAAAATATAGAATAACAAGTTACTGTTATTAGAAAACGTTTGATTGTTACAATATACCGAGACTTTATATTTGGATACAGGATTAATTAATCCGGTAATACCTTCTCAATTCCTATATGAAGCAAGAGTAAACAAAAATAACATATTATAGTGCAATTTAGAAAACATTTGAAGGATATAATATAGGTTTTATGTTTGCATACTCTTGCTTAGCAGCGCTAACTAAGCCAGCAAGAGCTTTCCATACCGGACCGCTGTCATCATGTGATGAGCGAAGTGTGAAAAGCGCTCGCTTCCAACGATTAGCAGCAAGTGTCTCTGCTTCCTTGCTGTTGTAGACACGCAGCTCTATATAAAACTGGCCGCTGCGAGTTGGATCACGCTGCAGGGTGTACCCGGAACCCACGCGCCGTGCCAGATAACTTCTTAGAGCAGCAGCTCTAACAGGCTCCGCTGCGTCGTCCTGAAAATGTAATAAAATTATTAATTTAATTAAACAGCATAGCAAAAACTCCAATAAAAGTTTACTGTTAGGCTACTAAACTCATTCTATAAATTTATACTATTCTCATTTATTATAAAAAAGACCGAGTTGTTATATATACTATATAACTGTCAGATACTATAGCAACAATTTAACATTATTTTAGTCTGAAAATCACTAACTGCGTGAAATCGGTACAAAATAAGGTAGATATAAACAGACAGTAGGTACTTCATGTTCGAGTAAGATATTTCATTTAAACACATTTGATCGAAACAACATGTAAAAAATTAAATATTAAACGATTGTTACCAGAACCACAGTATAAATATGGACACACAGAGTACATTATATTATATAGGTATAGAGTTGCTACTCGATTCCCTAGCACGGTGACATCTCGTGGGAAGTGGTCGAACTACTATTCTACTATACCTACCTATAATAGTATAATATACCACCCTGCACATTGCATAAATAATAAATTCTTCTTAATTATCACAAGACCATAATAGTTCTGCAACAAGCTTCATTTATCTCGTTGCAGAATTATTGTGATCTTGTAATAATCGCGCCCAAATAATAAAACGCATTTTGATTAATACTCAATATATTTATTGCTTCCACATGTGAACTTAGGTGGTAGGTTTTACAGAGTTTACAGTGCCCTGTCGGGCACAGCAAAAGTAAAGGCTTTTGTTTGACTAATTTTTCTTTCTTTTACTAGCATACATATACGCTAAACATTGTAGTAAATCTTCACTGTCGTAGCGAGTATTAGTACCCGCCAGTATTTTATTAACGTCCCGGCACCAGTTATAAAGGAAGAATTTGCATGATGTGTTGTACATTTTTTCCAGAATTTCTTTTTTGTGATTTTCACATACTACAAAATTTAAATCTAGCCTGACTTGCAAAACAATTTTTATGTAATTACCAATATTACCGATTTGCGGTTTTTTTTTAATAATAAAATGAAATACATCTTGTATGTTGGAAACACAATTAACTAAATCAACGACAGGGTATGTTAGGTAGTTCTTCTTCACATTATATTCTCTTAATTTGATGTAATTGTTTTCTTCACGAGAATACAAACTTGTAAGACAAGTTTTACAATTTTTAAAAACTTTAGTGCGACACTGTCGTAATAAGTAACCAGTTACGTACTCTAAAGCAGCCATTATTCGCGGGTCCCTCTTTTTAGTATTTAAATCCACAATCATTTCGTCACTGTAAATATCTTCGTATAGAATTTCAGAAGGAACATTATCTTTTTTATTATGTTCTGAAAAGAACAAATCCTTTAACGACTTAAATATAAAGCCTGAATCATCCTCGCAGTTAGAACCCGGCGAATATGTACTGCTTAAATTGTTTACAACCAGTGATACGAAGGCGGACTCAAATCCAGCACATGTTGGAGAATTATTTCGGTAGCCATGACTTCTTACGCTACCGAAAAAATTTTCCAAAGGATCCTGGTTAAAATGGCGGCACCAAATTGATTTTATATTATATACATTGAACAAAGTGTCTTTTAGCCTTTCCATATTTTCAATTGTACGTATCCAATTACTTATAGACGGAACTACACCAACATTACCATTTTTTGATATAAATTTCATTGATTTTAAAATTAACTTTGATTTTGTCCAAACTTCTTGGTGTTCCGATTTCGGCGTTAATGCTAGAAGCAACGGTTTTCCGCTTCTCTTGGAGGAGTTACTGAAGCTGCCATTCAAGGAGTCGAATAAATTATCAAAAAATAATAGGATATCAGCAGTTTCTTTGCATTCATTTGGCAGTATTCCTTGATCTGAAATTAAGATTAAGAGGCATAAGTGAATTAAAAATTTTATATATATCACAGTGAATTTAAGAAAGAAAGTTTCAGTCATTCAGAAACAAGTTTATGGGTTATTCAATGTAGATGGTTTGCATCAAGACTGTGAACAGCTGTAAAATTGCAGTTTAGATGGTGTTTTGGTGCAGTTGCCAGAACAAAACGACAAAACAACTGCGCGCAGATTGCTATCAGTCAGCAGTTTTGATGCAGATATGGTAAATGCAGAGAAATAGCAATTTTGAGGCAGGCTTGCATTCTAATTGAAGATGGTCTGTAACTCTATGACTTTACACATTTTGATTGAACTCACCAGCTAAGAATCCCAAATTTATTGCAACAGTATGGCTAAAAATTTGTGTTGCATGTTTGACCTTCATTTTCGGTATTTTTTTGGGGTCACAATGACTTTCAGTCAATTTTTTTATTAATCTTATCCCTTTATATGTAGGGTTATTTTCGAACAGTTTTATTATATGGTCCCATTTTGCGACCCTCTCTTTACCCTCCATTGTATATTTTAAATTTTTTGTAAGTAAATTATTTCTTATACCTTTTAACAAGTGAGGCACGTCAAACAATGGGACCACTTCTTCACCGTCAACTTCAAACACTCCATGCCTTGCTTCTTTACCCTCTCTTGCGTAATTGAGCCTGGTTTCATTAATTAAATAGTTTATGGCACTAACATTTGATGTCCCCTGGTCACAAACAGTAGCAAGGACTTTAAAGCCAGCTTCCTTCAACTTTCTTATATTTTTCTTGATCATTGCGGCTAACTCAGCTGTTTTTGTACTGCCAGCACAGAATGAATAAGATATTGGCTGTTTATAGTTTTTCAGCACACCTCTGATCATAAACACTAGCACATGATCCGCTATTTCTGTCCTCACTACGTCACCATTATCAACCAAACCAGTAATTTTGTCATTCTTCCTGTCATAATCTATATGTGGTGTTAGGGCCATTTCATCAAAAACCAATGTGCACAATTTGTTATCAGGTTTCATTTTAGAAGCTTGTTTCTTGAGCTGAAGAAATATATTTTCATTTATACCAGGCTTTATATTTGCTTTTGATACCATCCTGCTTAAGGTGAACGGCGATGGAAGTACAAATAAATTTTGCAGCATCCTGTAAGCTCTTGGCCCACGTTTAAAAAAATGCAATGCCATTACTTTTTCATCAGGAGTAAATCGTCTCCCCATTTTGTGTTTTCCACATTCTCTGAACTGGAGCAAAGTAAAAATTGCTGCCATAGAGCTAAAATTTTTAATTGCTTTCAAAAAACTTGTATTTTCAGTTACTTTTTGTGCCTTCTTCAGTCGTTTTGAATATTTCTCATTGGCTATGTTCAAGCTTTTGACTTTCTTTTTTAAGGTAATAATCATTTTAGTCATTTGAGCCTTTTCAGACTTAGTCAACTTCTTTTCAGACTTAGTCGCCTTCAAATCTGAAATTAAAATAACAGAATACATTTTATTTTTGAAGTGTAATTTGATGCATCCAATTCAGTTAAGAAATACTGGAGATATGAGGTAATAGGACAAATACATTTTTTTAAACATACCCTTTGAAAGAACCTCCTTGTTTTTAAGTTGGTTAAAAATAAAATTGAACTTACTTGAAGTTGAGGCAGTCGCAGTTACTTGCTTAAAGCTTGTTTCAAGAGTGTTATTTTTATTAGTCTCTTTTGCCAAAGGTGCTCTTTTAGTCACAGCACCTGAAAATTAAAAAAAAATACATTTTATTTTTGAAGTGTAATTTGTTGCATCCTGTTCTCAGACTGGTACCCTAGAGATGGCAAACGCAGCCGGGGACTCTAACAAATGAGATGGGAGGATGACCTAAAACTGACCGCTGGCCAACATTGGAGAAGGGTGGCAAAAGATCGAACCCAATGGAAATCGTTAGAGGAGGCCTATGCCAAGAGGCACACTGAATTAAGAGATATCTTGTAACTAGCAAATGAATGAAGAAGAAACGAATAGACCTAAAAAATCAGTATAAAGGGCTTATCATTATTATTATTGGTGCATCCAATTCAATTAAGAAATACCGGAGATATGAGGTAATAGGAATAAAACATTAAAAAAAACTGGCCAAGTGCGAGTCGGACCCGCACGAAGGGTTCCGTACCATTATCGTTTTATACGATTTATGACGTATTAAAAAAAACTACTTACTAGATCTTGTTCAAACCAATTTTCGCTGGTAGCTTATATGGTAATATGCATGATATATTTTTATCAGTTTTATCATTCTCCTATTTTAGAAGTTACAGAGGGGGGGGACACATTTTACCACACGGAAGGGACTCTCTCGCAAACTATTCAGTTTAGAAATAAAAGATTTTAGAAACCTCAACATCATTTTTGAAGATCTATCTATACACACATGTATGGGTTTGACGAAAAAAAAAATTTCGAGTTTCAGTTCTAAGTTCCCCATACTTAGAACTGAAACTCGAAAATTTTTTTCTTGACTGAAAATTCTAAGTATGGGGACCCCCAAAATTTATTGGTTTTTTTTTCTATTTTTGTGTGAAAATCGCGGTTCACAGAATACTAACCAAGTTTCAACAGCATAGTTTTTATAGTTTCGGAGAAAAGTGGCTGTGACATACGGACGGACAGACCGACACACAGACATGACGAATCTAAAAGGGTTTCGTTTTTGCCATTTGGCTACGGAACCCTAAAAACATACCGTTTGTATTAAGAACCCCCTTGTTTTTAAGTTGGTTACAAATAAAATTGAACTTACTTGAAGTTGAGGCAGTGGCAGTTTCTTGCATATTTTCATATGTTTCAGTTGTTTCAAGAATGTTATTTTTATTACTCACTTCTGCCAAGGGTGCTCTTTTAGTCACAGCACCTGGAAATTCAAAAAAATACTTATGATATAATACCAACTTTACATTGTAAGCTTTTAATTGTTATTTTATTTAAATGGTTAAAAATAGTTGAATATAATCCATCATTATTATAATAATGATAAGTACAATGACCCCTTAATAGGTTATCCATTAATACAGACACCATGTGTCTTGTAAATAATATGAATGTCCAATAGTTCCATGAATACATTAATGATAAGCTACTTATCATCCTACTAATTAATATTATAAACGTGAAAGTTTGTGAAGATGAGAAAAAATAATTGGCTCACAGATAGTTTATAACCAGGATTAACACATAGATTACTTTTTATCCCGATATTCTCACGGAATCGAAAAATACGCGGGTGAAACCGCGGGCGCTGCTGGTACACTATAAATTCAGAACAGAATTGTCCCTTTAATAAACGAAAATATAACTCAACATAAACTTATTATATCTAGATACTCCCATGAGGCACAACAATGCGCTTCATGCTTGTATAACTAGATATCTATTCCTTTAAAAATAATGTATGATTCATCTTTTCCATCTGTGGGTAAATTTTCCATGGTAAAGTTCCCAATATTCTTTAAGAAGGATAGGCTATAGAATGATGGCGTTGCAAATTATTAACTAACCTTTCATTTGCAATGTTGGTATTGCAATATTACTCAGCATTTTACTCCTGGTCCAGTACCTGGGTTCAAAATGTGTATGGCATATTCTTCGGTACTTAAACACATAATTATCATCTAAGCACAGAAGGTTTCCACCAACTGCTTGCACCCATGTACTAAAACGTAGTAGATCCTTTCCAGGGTTTGGGAACTTGTGAAGTACAATGTCATCTTCACCTGCAAAGCAAATTAATATTTTTAGTGATAGTAATCTTTATACATAAAACAAAGTTAGATACACCATTTATAACTCAAGAACGGTTGGACTGTTTTTTATGACCGATTCTATCTTCCATTTTGTTTTTTTAATGATTTGTCTCCACCCCAAATAGCAACTAACTCAAAACATGATTTACAACAGACATGATTTATTTTCTCATACATTTTTTGGTTGGATGGAAAGGCTTTTTTGATAATATCCCGAGAATTAATTAACTGATTTCAATATTGATACTTAGGTGGTACAAAGTTCGCCGGATCAGCTAGTTTTTTATAAAGCATAAGTAAATTAGCTGCATTTATAAGCTTCATTGAGTTTAATCCAGCCAGAGACAATGTCACTGTGTTATCGGAAATGTGATGCGGAACAGTTGGGCCTCCTGCATTATGCAGTAGGTTAGAATGTAGCAATGGGTGTGCAAAGAATTAGGGACAATATATTTTTTTAATAAGGTAGATTATACTTAGTCGGGATTTTTCCATCCTTTTTTTTAATAGAAAATAAGACCTCTGAGAACTATCCGTCTCCGACCATGCATTGGTGGAAAAACAGGGATGAAAGTAAGTAGTGTGATGTAGACGAAAACAAAATTTAAAACTCATAACATTTGTAAATTCGGTTCTTTTTTGGTCTATCGTTTATAGAGGTTTTAAACAAGGCGACCCACTGACATAAACAAACGTACTAATACTCTTGTAAAAACTTTGAAAAAGTGGCGTAAAGGTGGAGAACCTAAGCTACAAGTGTGAAAGACAGGTTCGAAGGATTAAAGAATGACTGCTAGAACTTTTGAAAAGTAAGATTTACTCACGGCTTTTGTTACATCCTGGAACACAGCAAATTTTATCTGCTGCCATGACGAAACTGAACTTGTAAGTAAGTACCTATGTCCGGAGGAAAGATAATCGGAGTCCTTTTAACATGCGTGGGTCACAGTTTTAAGCAAAGATAATCGGAGTCCAAGAATAGCCAAGTCGTGAATAAATATGAAAAAAAATATCGAAAAACCAAAACAATTCAAACACCAACAGATACACCAGCAAAACGTCAGTGTCAAATTTGAAAAACAGATAACATGGCGGATGGCTTCGTTTAGAAATTAAAAACAACGCCATCCAGCTTCCTATTTTAAACAGATAATACTAGATTTACAATAGATTAATCTTTAATTAACTCATTTTCTGGTAAAAATATTAAAATATATATTATTATCCAGTTAATTTAATATATGTAATCCAATAATTAAATTAATCAAAATCGTGCACTTCCGAACGAAAGCCTACTCCAGCGCCATCCCTTGGCTAGTGTTCGAACTAAAAATACGTCTTAATTTCTATAGAAAATAAAAATGTTCTAAGTGCAAAGGCCCTGTATGGACAGTACAGAAACTAAGCCTAGTTGAGAATATTTTTTGGTTGTCACTTTTAATGTTTTTGTTTATTAATTATTTTTCTTAATTTTTGTTCTGTAGTGATCAATCCATCGAATTTGAATAACTAGCTTACAAGTACAATTTAAATAATTGGTACTCTCATGGCGTTGGTTAATCTCGACAAAAGACGATACACGGAAAACAATTTAATATTAACACACAACAACTTGTAGCAGTAACTTTTTCATTACGGCGTAACCTTTTACAAGTTTTGGCGGGAGCGTACGCGAGCCGCTGTTGGACGAAAACGTTTTGGGCGCTCGGTACCTTTGCAGCCGCCATCTTGGATTCCCGTTTTGACAGCACTATCGGCTTCAACACGCTCGTAAACCATGAAAAAGACACCCATGACGAAAAAATGTATACCTATTGCAGCCGCCATTTTGGATTCACGTTTTGACATGACTATCGGCTTCAACACCCTCGAAAACCATGGAAACGGCACACGACACCCATAACGAAAAAATTGGTACCTATTGCAGCCGCCATCTTGGATTCACGTTTTGACAACACTATCGTGTTCAAAACTCTCGAAAACCATGAAAATGACACCCATGACGAAAAAATTGGTACCTACTGCAGCCGCCATCTTGGATTCACGTTCTGACATCACTATCGGCTTCAACACCCTCGAAAACCATGAAAATGACACCCATGACGAAAAAATTGGTACCTATTGCAGCCGCCATCTTGGATTCATGTTTTGACATCACTATCGGCTTCAACACCCTCGAAAACCTTGAAAACGACACCCATGACGAAAAAATTGATACCTACTGCAGCCGCCATCTTGGATTCACGTTTTGACATCACTGTCGGCTTTAACACCCTCGAAAACCATGGAAACGACACCCATGACGCAAAAATTGGTACCTATAGCAGGCGCCATCTTGGATTTACAAGAAATAGTAGTACCTAATAGTTTTGAAGTTCACGAATTCATTTTGATCGATCACACGGACTTATACTTCGATAACTATTAGTAACAGTATCATTAATGATTCTCACCTTTCAAAATCAACAGGAAGTTTAAAATACGTTAGCTCCGGTTGTGATGAAGCCGAGTTGAAACAGCCGTATACCGTATACTACGCAATACGTTCGTGGCATTTTTAAAAAGATCGCGGGGCTACACTCGTCTTGACGCGGCCGGCGGCACTCACTACTGAGAGTACCGCGACGGGCACCGAAAAGTCTCGGCGGTCGGTGCGCATGTTTGTGTGAGTATGCCGTTTCGAGCGTTTGTAGGCAGTTTCCGTACTGTCCATATTTATACTGTGCCAGAACACACTATTTAACAAGAATATTGTGAAACTGTAAAAAGTATTAGATGACTATTATGCTTACCTCAGAATCTGAAAATATTGAGGATTGTTTTCGAGCAGTAGATACTGGCTCGGTTTCAGAGTCTTCGGATAAATCAGGAGGAGGCGCAGTTTTCTTACTCTGTTTAGGTTTGTTGCTGATGGTTTTCCTTTTCCTCGATTTTTGAGGCTTTTCACCATTCGTGCTTGCTTGCAAAGTAATCTCCGTATCAGAGTCAAAAGGATTCCGAGATGCCCTAAAATTATATAATGATTCATTAGAATGTAGTTGTTATTTGTAATTAAAAGTATTTATTCATTGCACATAGTTCGTTCTGCCTATTGAAAACTGTAAAATTCAAGACTAGATATTCAACTTAAAAATTAAATAGGTATATACATACTTATTGTCGCCGATCTTGTCACTCAACACAATACAATAATTCACGTTACATAGACAATGCACACCGAAATCACAAAAAAATCTGGATGCGCTCCTCAGTGATCGCTTTTTATACTACTATAAATTAAGGTCGTGATTATATTAAATATTGCAAACGCTAGATATCAAAATTATCATCAATGATTATTGGTATTTCAATCATATGTACTAGTCAAATAAAGTCGATAATTAATTAATCATGTATACGCACTATGCTCATCGCCTTACATTTCTTAATTTGGTAGTAGGCGCCACGATGTCGCGGATAGCTGAGACGAAATTCTAAAAAGGAAATCGTATGTACTTTACTGTTCTAGTGATAATCTTTATGAGTATCACATTTAAATGGTTATTACAATTTCTCAAAGAGATAACCAATTTAATTTGAACTTTATATTTTTTTATGTTATAAACCTAAAATCTATAAATACCTCAAGACTACGGAATTTATAAACCGTTAAATGATATTTATTTTGCAAATAGGTTGAAATCAAAACTTTTACACGTCAATACATTTTTTTTTTTCCAGAACGAGATTTTCCTAACTGACTACTTTGAGAAGAAACGCCGAAATAAACTCAAGAGTCATAGTCTCTTTTCAGGTCCAGACATAAAAATAAATTATATAGTAATGTGTGAGCAGTGAAGGTTTGTGTCTGAAATGACCTTTTGCGGAAAGTGTCATACAAGTTTGAATGGACCTGTCCAATCAGGTATACTTTAGGTAAAATCAATGAGTTTATTACATTTAATGATGATGCTTAATTATGTTTTGTTAATCAATCATACAGAAACAGTTTGGATTGCAAATTGCATTCAAATGTATCTGGATTGACTAAGCATACTTTGTAGCAATGACCGATGAATATCCATGAGGTCAAAGCCATGATCTAATCAATATAATAAGCTTAAGATTGGCTCCTCACACTTTCGTACTTAAGTTACAAAATTACTGTGATCAAATAATAAGTACAAATAAACTCGTAGTGAGAAAAAAATTACTAATGTGAATGCTGTATGTTATATAATTTTTAGTTTACAACGACATAAAAAGATGAGTTATAAACTGATAGCGCAATTGAGTTGGCTCTTTAACTTAATATTCTTGTTTATATTGTTCGCTGTATCAGTTCAGCGCGTATTGATACATAATACCTATGTTATAAATCATAACGTTGGTAGTCTGATTAGTCATCGCTCGATAAAAACAATTGGGGATTCTGGGATCATACAGTTCGAGCGAAGCGAGAACAAATGATTCCAGAATCCCCAATTATACCCTACTCATACATACACTTCAGTTTGTCTTTGAGGTCGAATTCAAAATCGGAACTTCGAAAGGGCTGCTCTTTGTCTTTCTCTCTCTCTTTCTAATGGCGAGAAAGAGATAGACTGTGAAGTTTCGAATTGTATGATTAACCCAAGCCAGAATAAGGTATTCGCGGCTTTCTGAAAACAAAAATTAAAAAGTTGCTATGTCTCACTCAGTGAGCAAAATCGCATTTTGCTCACTGATTTCAGGCAGCAAAACCTACATGTTTGAGCTACTGAATTGAAAAATATATTTAATTAATCAAAGCATGCAACGTCTATCTATGCACTTTTGCCATCTCATAGGTAGTTCATTAATCCCTTTACTAAAAAAACCATGGGGTGAGAATCAATAAACTCTTTAAAGGTGGTTTGGACTGCCGCAGAATTTTTTTCCTTGTAAGAAGTTATCCAAATTCTGGAAAAAATGGTAATCTGTTGGAACAAAGTCCGGGGAGTAAGTACGGTGGATGTCGCAGACATTTCAATTGTAGCTCATCTAACTTAGTGGTTGTTAGTTGTGCAGTGTGTGGTCGTGAAGCATCAGTGGCTTAAAGCGATTGACCAATCTCGGTTGTTTAGCAGCTAGATCTTCCATCACGGTTTGCAGTTGCTGACAATAGATATCTGCCGTAATCGTTTGACCAGATTCTAGAAAGCTTGTAGTGAACGACACCGGCGCTGGTCCACCAAAGACTCACAAGTAACTTTTTATGAGTCAATTTTCGTTTAGGGCAGGATTTGGCTGGGTCTCCAGGGTTCAGCCATTGCGACGAGCGCTTTCGATTATTGTACAGTATCCACTTTTCATCAAAGTAATGGTTCGATTTGAAATCCCTTCATTATATTGGTGTCGGTTGAGCAAAGTAACACAGCAGTCGACGCGTGTTTGCTATTTCGATTCACTCAATTCATGAGGTACCTATCGTTCAAGTTTTTTTACTTTCCCAATTTGCTTCAAGCGGATTAATACAGTTTTATCACTTACCCCTGCCTGCAGCTATCTCTGAAGTGCTTTTTGATGGGTCCACTTCCACAATAGCCTTTATTATTCATTTTCCACTTTGGTCTTCGGCCGTCACGGGGTTGGTTCTGAAGGCCGAAATTTCCAGAACGAAAACGCTGAAACCAAAAACGTACCGTGCTTAATTTTGCAATACCAGCGCCGTACACATCATTAGTCCTTCGATCTGTTTCTGCAGCACTGGTGCCACGGTAGAACTCGTACTCGTAAATATACCGATGCCAATGTATAGATTTTTAAAATAAACTTCCTAGCCACATACAAGAACTTAGCATTAATAAATTCAAATCGTTTATAAAACGTAAGCTATGCCAGTCCATGCCAATGTATACATTTTTATAATAAACTTCCTAGCCAAATTCAAGAACTTAGCATTAATAAATTCAAATCTATACTAATATTATAAAGCAGAAGAGTTTGTTTGTTTGTTTGTTTGGTTGAACGCGCTAATCTCAGGAACTACTGGTCCGATTTGAAAAATTCTTTCAGTATTAGATAGCCCATTTATCGAGGAAGGCTATAGCTATATCATCTCGCTAAGTCTAATAGGAGCGGAGCAGTAATGAAAAATGTTACGCAGACGACGTTGCACGGGTCAGCTAGTCTTTAATAAAACGTAAGCTATGCCAGAAAGCTTTTTACACAGTTTAAGACTATCTTGAGGACAAAAAGGCTTGGGATTGAGCTGCTTCAATGATGTACATGGCCCAGTGTTTATATATACATATTTTTTTTTTTCGTTTATCTTTATACTTTTATATTTTTTTCAAATTGACATTTTATATTATAACTAGCTGACCCACGCAACTTCGTTTGCGTCACATTTTCCATTAATGCTACAAACCTCACGGAGCCCGAGACCTTTCCAACGAATGCAAAACCGTGGAAATCGGTTCGTGCGTTCTGGAGTTATAGCGTCAGGAAGGAAAACTTGACTTATTTTTATATTATAGATTGATTGTGTATTTTTGACGTGAATGTTTACTTTTTTAAGTAATCTCAATACATTGTTTTTATTTAATTCATTATTTTTGACATGAATACCTTCTAGTATGCTGATCGACTTCTGACCAAAAAATATTGACGTGTAAAAGTGTTATTTACAACCTACTTACAAAATAAATATCATTTTATCATTATCATTTATACCGATATTTCATGTTTTCCATTGTGTGGTAATACACTCGGCATCACAAAAATCGCACCTCGTTAAGAATTCCCTTCAAACTAGTTCAAACTCATTTTAACCCTATTAATCAACGGTAGACATATGACTATAACCTCCTGAGTACCAGACATACTTTTTTTGGAGTTTCATTTTGATACTCCCGTGTTGCATTGTTAGGCTTTTTCAGAGTATGAAAAAAATATTTAAAAAACTACACAAAGTACTGGGGAACTAAACTGACATGTGATTTATATAGGACATAACATTTTATAACGTAATGATGAGATTTAGGGATAAAATAATAGATTTCAGGCATGTATTGGTTTTTAATAAATTCTTAAAAATCAACTGAAATAAAACTTTTCTTTTAAAAATATTGTCAAAAATTTAAAACTTAAACTTGAAAACTTACAATAATTCAATAGTAGGAACTTTAGAGATCAATAATTTATTTTTACAACAGGGTTTAATATCAGACTTCATGAAATTCAGTAAGACAGTTACGATTAGGCGTAAAACAAAGATAAATATCGCATCTTTTTACAAAATACGGTAGTCTTTTTGTCACAACCATTCTTTCTGCAGCGCCATTGTTTTGTACCATATACTGGTAAATGCGCAGCACTTTTGGAACGGTTTTCTTTGCAAGGAACTGGTTTGATAAGAGCCTTGCGCTTTTTATGTTTTGGTTCCAGTTCCTCGTACTCCAGTTCACCTTCATCAACATCGACACATTCTTCTTCATTTTCATTGATGAGTTTGGTACCCAAGTTCAATTTGTACTCCCTCATTTGTACAATGTTTTTTTTGGTGTGCCTTTTTCTGTTTCGACGATCCTATACTGTAACCATGCGTTTACCACACATAGATAAAAAAGATGGGATATGACGCGAATTGTCCACTTTTTAGTGCGATTGTGCGATGGACAAACAGACAGCATCCTATCAGCGAGGTCGACGCCACCCATATTTTCATTATATTTGATCGTAATAACAAGTAGACATCATTAAGACTGGCCTGACTGGCCACATTGTAACAGCGAGTTTACGGTCTTCTCTTACTTTTACTTCAATACTTCCTCTCGCTTTTTTTTTGAAGGTTCTTTCATCTGTCAGCACACAGTTTTTAGGCACTCTATTTTTCATAATAGTACCTGTGCCATGAAATCCAAGTCTCAGTAATTCCTCACATAGCTTCGAAGTGGTGAAGAAACGGTCAAAAAATAGTAAATGTCCTGGAACTAAAGTCCTTGTCATATGAATTTTAGCAGCTTCTCCTAAACAAAATCCTTGGTTGATTAAGTTGGGGATTAATTACTTTTACTTCCTCAGAGGTGTTTGATAAGCTGTCATTTGGTCGGATAAATCAACTGCACCCTTTGCTTTGTTATAATCGAGAACGATTTTAGGCTTAGATGTTTGTTTGCGATGTTTTATGACAGTTTGAATACGCACGGAATGTTTTGTTGAGAGAACCAATACATCTCGCTTATCCTTCCATCTCAATACAGTGATTCCATCATTACTCTCTTTTGCTATATATTGCCCTCTTTTCAATTTTGTAGACACTATTTCTTTGGGAAAATGCTTGCGGTTCTTTCTCAAAGTGCCCACCAAATGCGTCTCATTCTTCAAAAGTTCTCTTGCTAATCCAACGCTTGTATACCAATTGTCGGTATTTAGAGTATGTCCTTTATTTAGTAAATCATCGCATAGCGCCATAACAACATTAGTAGGCGTAGTATTAACGTCATCGGTCTGTTTTCCACCATAAATGCTTATTTTGTATGTGTATCCAGGCAAAGTACATAGTTTGAACAACTTAATCCCATATTTATGGCGTTTTTGCTTATTTTATTGCCGAAATATAATTCGTCCGCGAAAAGGAACCACACTTTCATCTGTACATAAATCTTCGCCAGGCGTGTAAGATTTTTTAAAATTTGCATTCATTAAATCCACCAAGTCTCTAACGCGGTGTAAACGATCGGTCGTGTTTTCTTCATCTTCTTGTGAAAAATGAAGCATTGCAAGTAGAAGCTCAAATCGATTGCGAGACATAATGGTTCGCGGAAATTGCTGTCCAATGATTTTATCTGTGGTCCAGTAATCAGCTATTTTCGGAAGCCTTACTATACCCATGTATAAAATCAGCCCTAACAATTTTTTCATTTCAGTCAGGTTAGTAGGAACCCAGCCACGAATGCGCGCTGCTTTCGAAGCTTCATTAGAAATTGTTATTCTATTGAAGGCATAGGCATTAGTGCATAAAACAATTTTAGTTAAGACCTCATCCGTCACCATAAGCGCAAAAAAATCAGCTGGGCATTTGTTTGTCATAGCCATGCTGTTAGGGGTCCGTCGGGCTCAGTAAATGAAGCTAGTGGACTGTAATACTAGGTTTAATTAAATGCAAATTACAATGAAACGATCCCGAGCAAACATATGAGCAGTTAGGATGTCGACCGTTCTTGATGGAGAGTTCAGCTCGAGTGCCGCTCCAAAGCTGCGTGGCGTCGTCGCCTGCTGAGTCCTTGTCGTGCTTTCGTGCGGCGAGTCACGTACGCCACTCGATGACGTAGCACTGGTGAGCGCAGGCAGCACGCACGGCGCGGCGTCTCATTGTTGGGTTCGATTCCCAACACATGCGTAAGTTAAGCTGCATTCCAGGATACTCAGTAAAAGCAATAATTGTGCGCTGATTACCTTTAGGATCAGTCCATGTTGAAGGCGGCAAACTTCTGTCTAGGTCTAGGATGGCAAGATTGGTTTCAGCATCACTGTCTTCGCTCTCAGATGGTATAACTCGACGTCGCTTCAAATGAGTAGGCTGAATACTATCTTCTTCGTCGGAACTTAAATGGAGACTGCTATTCAGCAAATCGAACTCGATATTTTCGATCTGTGTTATATCTTCTTGCGTTATGTCAAAGTCGTCAAAACTATCAGTCGAATATACCTAAAACGTCATGTGCACGTCACTAATCGGAAATCACGACTGCGAGTGCAACGAGACGAGCGGCGAATGCGCGGGTAGCTGTGGCGGGGAGTGAGTCGCGGGCGGCGGTGGGCGGCACCATGACCGCGCGGCTCTATTTAACGGATTTTCGATATTTCACCCGCTGAGGCCATGGGGGTCAATGTTGTGCGATGCATTATAACTAATAATAAAGGGTCAAAATCAATTATGCAAATGGTAATTAAAACACGTTATTTAAGTTTATAAGGTGGCTAAATAATGAATAAAAAAAATCTGTTAAAAATGATAAAAATGAGGATTTTTACTTAGCTTGATAGCGTATAGCGAAAAGCATCGCACAACATTGACCACGTTGGCAGTGAACGTGTTAAGCTAATCATGTGTCTTTATGAAATCTTATCAAGACCCTATTTAAATTTACTTCTTTCAGTTTATGAAGTTAATCATGGTTATTTATGAAAGCTACTATGAACCATGTTTGATTTTAACATCTTGTCTAGTTAATCTTATAAAATTTCTTAGTATTTCTCATAAAGGTAGGTTATTGAGATCAATGTAATTGAATGTTTAGTCCAATGTATGCGATATTTGTTTTAATTATTAACTTTGCTGATATAGGGTTGGCATTGTAGGTAAACGAAAAACTAAAAATTAATGAAACCTTGCATTTTGTATTACCTAAGCCTTTTGTGAATAATTTATTAGATAAAAGATAAAAAAGATAAAAAAAAATTATTTTCTCCACAATATTTCTCTTAATTGTTACCTTAAATCTACGGTTACATATAGGAGGGGCATAATATTGTGGGAGACTGGTGCCTAAACTAGGCTCAAGGCCTGTATTTCAGGTCACCAGGACTCCTCCATTTAAATTTAACAAGTTATGTTATGTACTCGTACAAACGGTATGCAGTTAAGACATGTTAACATTCACCTCTCAAAGTTTAGTGATTATAGTTGTAATTTTAAAACAGTATAAATAATTTATTTGTATTAGGGTGATACTACCCTTAATAAATTACTATTTTTTTAAGGGTAGTATCACCCTAATACTGCAACTTAATAAATTATTCACAAAAGGTTTAGGTAAGTAATACAAAATGCAAGGTATTATTAATTTTTAGTTCGTTTACCTACAATGCCAACTCTATATCAACAGTAATTTAAAATTACTTACAATAGGCTTCACATAAAATGCAAGGTATTATTAGTTTTTCGTTACAATCAATAAAGTATCAAAGTTAATAAGTACCAATACCAATTACCAACCCTATTAAAAATACATTGGATTAAACATTAGGTAAGTACCCATCTGTAAAATAAAAAAATAGAGCAGTACATATTTTAGATAAATTTATTCCCAAACACATTCATTTTCAAAATAATAACACTCACTAGCTCGACAAACAATATTATAATAGTTAGATAGTATGGAAGCATAGTGTCCACAAGCGACAACTTAGTCAATTAGTGATAGATTGACATTATACTTTAGTTGAAGTAGTTAAATGTTTTGGAATCTAGCAATGACTGACGAAGTTGTGATTTATTTATTTATTCTTTTAATAAATTTTAGATTATTTCCCATCGCTATAAATGCGGATATTAAACAAATGTATTTACGTGTTGGTGAACCCGTTGACCAGCGTAAATACCTACGCATTTTGTTTCGAGTAGAATACGGAATCTCGACGCCCAAAATATCGATAAATGCTAATACGATGCTACAAAATTGCGATGCACGTTAGAAAGACTGTCTCTGCGAATCCACTACACTTCGATGCACGTTACCGCGATAGATCTTCACTGCGATACTGCTTAACTTCAATGCTCATTACCGCGAAAAACTATACATGCAAAAATTTTAACAAAATGTAAACAAAGTTATAATAATAATGTTATTGTTTATTATATATTTTTTTATGGTTATACCTATTATAATTGGTGGATTTGGTAATTGACTTGTTCCACTAATATTAGGAGCTCCTGATATAGCTTTCCCACGAATAAATTATATTATAATAATCAATAACATTATTATTATAACTTTGTTTACATTTTGTTAACATTTTTGTTACATCTAACTCTGTATTTGTGTCAAGTTGATTAAATATACTTATAATATGATTAATTATACATAATAATATTATGATTGTTTATTACATGTACTGTACAAACCATTATGTAATATAATATAATATTATCTTGTTCACTATGCGTTTTGGTTTATATTTTTTAGGCCCATTCAAAACATATTAATATGAATTAATTATGTAATAGTTTCTCAGTAACGATGTTTCGCAATAGATTATCGAAGTCGAGTCGCTCCGTATAGTTTTTCGCGGTAATGTGCATTGAAGTTAAGCAGTATCGCAGTGAAAATCTTTCGCGGTAATGTGCATCGTAGTGTAGTGGATTCGCAGAGACAGTCTTTCGCCGTAACGTGCATCGCAATTTTGTAGCATCGTATTAGCATTTATCGATATTTTGTGCGTCGACATTCCGTATTCTACTCTTTTGTTTCGATTCGATGAGCACGAACCTGTGCTAACCTTCGCTTTTAATCGCTTACCTTTCGGAATTAAGTCAAGTCTATATATAGCTATGCGCACTGTGCGACAGCTGGCCTCTGACAGTCCGCATTATCCCGAAGCTGCTAAAGTAGCAGAGACCAGTCTCTATATGGACGATCTGGTGTATTCTGTGAATAATGAAGATACTGCCATGCAGCTATCGCATGATCTTCATGGGTGGGTATGGGTGTGTGATTTATATACACTCTACTGGTCCATCTGGTGTCATAGTCCGCTTACTTTGTGCGAAATCAAAGGTTTCACCCACCAAAGTCACAACTCTTGCACGTCTGGAGCTATGTGCCGCCGTGCTCATGTCAAAATTGGTAAAAACTGTTCGCGATACTTACGCTTAACGTGTTCCTATTGCAGGAATTTACGCCTTTTCGGATTCCACGGTAGCCTTATCTTGGATACACTCTTCTCCGCACCGCTGGTCAGTCTTTGTCAGCAATAGAGTCGCTCAATGTCAGGAGAACTTGGGTTCTCAACATTGCCGCATAATGTGGAAAATGATTCCACATTTTGGCGCCATGTGGGAAGCGAATGTTAAAACATTAAAAACGCATCTTTGTCGCGTGATCGGTAGTCAGCTTCTCACTTATGAGGAGTTACAAACTGTACTCATTCAAATAGAGTGCATTATGAACTCGCGCCCTCTGAGCGTTTTGTCTTCCGATCCCCATCTCGAAGTTATTACTCCCGCTCACTTTTTGATGTCGACTCCGTTGCAGTACTTGCCGGCAGCCGATTTGTCTGGTCAGCGCATTAATTTATCACAACGCAAACAGTTGTTAGATAGTATGGTCCAATCCTTCTGGAAAAAATGGCACCTAAAGTATCTGCATACGCTGCAAGTCAGGCAAAAATGGGCAACTCCGGACAAACCCGTAGAAGTTGGAACTGTCGTACTCGTGGGACAGGATAATTCAGCTCCTCTAAGTTGGCCACTAGGAGTTATAACTGAGGTTTATAAAGGCACGGACAATGTCGTTCGTTTTGCAATGGTAAAAACTAAGTTCGGTAACTTTAAACGTGCCGTCGCTAAATTATATCCTATTCCAACGCAATAAACTTTTAACTCTTATATGTAACTCATAGTCTTAAGGTTTAGGAAATATAATAATATATAAATAATAATTTATATATCACTTGTATCTCGCATTCAGTCGTAAAGCTTAAATTTTTCTGATCATAATTTAGGTCAGTAAATACTTTTAATTTTTCACTTTCTTTCTGAAAGCACTTGTGTCCTTCCAAAGCCCCCGAGCATGGTGAAGCGTCAATGCCTTTTCAATATAAAATATAAAATAACAATAATTTAGGATTTCTCCATATAATAAAATATGTTAGTATTTCAAATTAAATATTTTAACTTCTCAATTGATAAATCCTCGCACTACCTTTATTGATGCAGCGCCCATGTATCTGAAACTTTCTTGAGTTTTCTCGCAAGGGCCAATAGATGGCGTTAGCGAGTGCGGACAGTTTCCTGTGACGGTTCGAATATGTAGTCGTCGCGTCGCCTCAACGCTCCGCTTTAACCCTTTAAAGCTCAAAAAAAATATTGCATTTATTTATTACTAGCTTCTTCCCGCGACTTCGTCTGCGTAGACTTTAGAACTGGTGTGCAACTTAATTGCCTCATATTGTCATTCTTGTAATTGCATCTTCATGATTCTGATATCCAGATAGTGAGTCCTATAATTACTTCGACATGTTTGTGGTCCCCTGGAAGGTACTTGTGATTTTTTCGCGCTCACGATTCTGGTCGAAAAATAATAATTGTCTGGTATTCGGGTATCTACTTGTAAATCTGTAGCGCTCATAATTCCAGCCTTGGCATTACTTTGACATGTTTTTGGTTTCACCCGGCACTTTTAAATCCTAACCTCTCACAATTCTAGGCCCGAAAATATTGCGACATGTTTCTGGTCTCCTGGTAATTGTAAATCTTTAGCTCTCATATTTCCAGCCCGGAAAAAACTTCGCCATGTTCCTATTCTCCTGTTACTTTTGAATCCTAACTGCTCACAATTTCAGCACCGAAAAAATTTCAACATGTTTCTGCTATATTAGTACTTGTGAATCTATAGCTTTCACCATTCCAGCCCAGAAAAATTCTTGCGCAAAATATTTTGAATAACTCCAGGTATTGTGAATCTTTGGCGCTCATATTTTTAGCCTCAATATTACTTCAACATGTTTCTGTTCTTCTGGTATCTTTTAAATCCTAATTGTTCACCATTACAGAGTCAGAAATACTTCGATATGTTTCTGGTTACCTAGTGCCTTTGAATCCAAACCACTTGCAATTAAAGCCCCGGAAATACTTTGATGTGTGTGGTTTCCTGATACTTGTGAAACTTTAGCGCTCACAATACTAGCCCCAAAAAAAACTATTTGGATAATTATGTTTCTTCTCTCCTGGTACTTGTGAGTCTTATAGTGTTCACAATTCCAGCACAGTAAAAACTTCGACATGTTTCTGTACTCCTGGTAAAAAAATCTTGCTCAAAAATAGTTAAACATGTGTCTGGTCTCCTGGTACATAAGCATCTTTAGCGCTCATATTTCCAGCCTCAGAAATACTCCAACATGTTGTTGTTATCCTGGTACTTTTGAATCGCTTGCAATGAAAGCCATCTATTTTCTAGTAAAAAGAAACTACCCTAAATACTTTGACATGTTTCTGCTCTCCTGTTACTTGTGAATCTTTAGCGCTCATATTTCCAGCTTCGAAAGTACTTGGAACTGTTTTTTTTTAATAATATTATTAGGATCGTGGTGAGAAAAATCTCATCTCATCTCATCTCATCTCATCTCATTTCATCTCATCTCATCTCATATCATCTCATCTCATCTCATCTCACGTATCATCTCATATCATCTCATCTCATCTCATCTCATCTCATCTCATCTCAACTCATCTCAACTCATCTCATCTCATCTCATCTCATCTCTTCTCACCTCATCTCATCTCGTCTTATCTCAATTTCAAGAAAAACTGGACTACTCTTAAAGTCCTACTATCCTACTAATTACTTACTAGTACTTGTAAATCTTTAGTGGTCACAATTCCGGCACCGAAAATATCTCGAAATGTTTTTGCGTTCCTGGTACTTGTGAATCTATAGCATTTACAATTTCCAGCCCTGAAAAAACTTTTTTTTTCGTTCGTCATGTTTCTGGTACAATGTATGTATTGGAATGTATTGCGCTCATAATTCCTGCAACTTAAAAACTTTCAGATATTTCTCTCCTGGTATTTTAATCTATCTGTAGCGCTCGTAATTTTCTGGCGAAATACTTCGACATGTTTCTGCCCTCCTGGTACTTGTGAATGTATAGCGTTCCTTCGACATATTTCTGATCTCCTGGTACTTGTGAATCTAAAGCGCTCATATCAAGCCCCAAAAAACTTCCGAAATGTTACTGCTCTCCTGGTACTTGTGAATCTGTAGCGCTCGGAATTCCGGCCCCGGAATACCTCGATATGTTTCTGCTCTCCTGGTGAATCTGTAGACTGAGACTGAGATGACGCTCGGAATTCCAGTCCCAAAATACTTCGAAAAGTTTCAGCACTGCTAATAAAAAAAAACTTGCCCCAAAATAATTTGACATGTTGCTGGTGGAGACCAGCAACATGTCAAATGGTACTTGTGAATCTTTTAGCACTCGTAGTACAATTCTAGACCGGTAAAAAATTTCGACATGTTTCTGTTCTCCTGGTACTTTTGAATCTGAAGTACTAAGGTAGCAGAAACTTTGTACTTCCACTGCTTCCTCTGTCTCCATTAAGTCATGTATGTTACCGAGATAAAAAGTAGCTTATGTGTTATTTCAGGATGTGACCTACATATGTGCCAAATTACATCTAAATCCCTTCAGCTGTTTTTGCATGATTGACGGACAAACATACAAACATGAACGCTTGCAATGAAAGCCAATCTATTTTCCAGCAAAAAAAAACCTGACCAAAAATACTTTGACATATATTATGTCTGCTCTCCTGGTACTCGAGAATCTTTGGCGCTCACAAATTCGGACCAGAAAATATTTCGACATGTTTATGCTCTCCTGGTACTTGTGAATCTGAAGTACTAAGGCAGCAGAAACGTCTGATTTCCCCTTCCTCCTCCGCCGCCATTAAGCTATGCCTTTTATCGGGATAAAAAGTAGCCTATGTGTTATTCCAGGATATGAACTATATGTGTGCCAAATTTCATTCAAATCCCATCAGCCATTTTTGCGTGATTGACGAACAAACATACAAACTTTCACATCCTACTAATATTATAAATGTGAAAGTTTGTATGTTTGTATGTTTGTATGTTTGTATGTTTGTATGTTTGGATGTTTGTCCGTCAATCACGCAAAAATGGCTGATGGGATTTGAATGAAATTTAGCACACTTATAGTTCACATCCTGGAATAACACATAGGCTACTTTTTATCCCGATAAAAGGCATAACTTAATGGCGGCGGAGGAGGAAGTGGAAATCAGACGTATCTGCTGCCTTAGTACTTCAGATTCACAAGTACCAGGAGAGCATAAACATGTCGAAATATTTTCGGGTCTGAATTTGTGAGCGCCAAAGATTCTCGAGTACCAGGAGAGCAGACATATATGTCAAAGTATTTTTGATCAGGTTTTTTTTTGCGGGAAAACAGAATGTTTGTCCGTCAATCACGCAAAAACGGCTGAAGGGATTTGGATGAAATTTGGCACATATGTAGGTCACATCCTGGAATAACACATAGGCTACTTTTTATCCCGGTAACATACATGACTTAATGGAGACAGAGGAAGAAGTGGAAGTCCAAAGTTTTTGCTACCTTCTTCGACATGTTTCTGTTCTCCTGGTACTTTTGAATCTGAAGTACTCTTCAGATTCAAAAGTACCAGGAGAACAGAAACATGTCGAAATTTTTTACCGGTCTAGAATTTTATTACAAGTGCTAAAAGATTCACAAGTACAAGGAGACCAGGAACATGTCAAATTATTTTTGAGCAAGATTTTTTTTTAAGCAGAGCAGAAACTTTTCGAAGTATTTTCGGGTATTCCGGGGCCGGAATTACGAGCGCTACAGATTCACAATTACCAGGAGAGCAGAAACATCTTGGAAGTTTTTATGGGGCTTGAATTATGAGCGCTTTAGATTCACAAGTACCAGGAGATCAGAAATATATCGAAGCATTTTCCGCGTTGGAATTGTGAACGCTATATTTTCACAAGTACTAGGAGAGCAGAAACATGTGGAAGGATTTTCTGGGATAGAATTTGTGAACGCTATAGATTCGCAAGTACCACGAGTGCAAAAACATGTCGAGGCATTTTGTAGCTGGATTTACGAGCGCTACAGATTCAGAAGTACCAGGAGAGCAGTAACATCTCGAAGTATTTTTTGGGCTGGAAATTCTGAGCGCTATAGATAGATTCCCGAAAATAACCAGGAGAGCAGACACACGTCGATTTATTTTCGGCGCCGGAGTTGTGAGGTGAGATGAGATGAGATGAGATGAGATGAGATGAGATGAGAATGAGAGTACAGAAACATGTTGAAGTTTTTACTGTGCTGGAATTGTGAACACTATAGACTCACAAGTTCCAGGAGAGAAGAAACATATCCAAATAGTTTTGGGGCTGGTATTGTGAGCGCTAAAGTTTCACAACTACAAAGTATTTCCGGGGCTTTGCAAACGGTTTGGATTCAAAGGCACCAGGGAACCAGAAATATATCGAAGTATTTCTGACTCTGTAATGGTGAACAATTAGGATTTAAAAGATACCAGGAGAACAGAAACATGTTGAAGTAATATCGAGGCTAAAAATATGAGCGCCAAAGATTCACAATACCAGGAGTTATTCAAAATATTTTGCGCAAACATTTTTCTGAGCTGGAATGGTGAAAGCTATAGATTCACAAGTACTAAGAGAGCAGAAACCTGTTGAAATATTTTCGCAGCTGAAATTGTGAGCAGTTAGTATTCAAAAGTAACAGGAGAAGAGGAACATGGCTAAGTTTTTTCCGGTCTGGAAATATGAGAGCTAAAAATTTACTTTACAATTACCAGGAGTCCAGAAACATGTCGATACAATGTTTTCGGGCCTAGAATTGTGAGAGGTGAGGATTTAAAAGTGCCGGGGGAGACCAAAAACATGTCAAAGTATTGCCAAGGCTGGAATTATGAGCGCTACAGATTTACAAGTAGATACCAGAATACCAGACAATTGATATATTTTTCGACCAGAATCGTGAGCGCTAAAAATTCACAAATTCCTTCCAGGGGACCACAAACATGTAGAAGTAATTTTGGGACTCAAACTATCTGGATACCAGAATCATTAAGATGCAATTACAAGAATAACAATATGAGTCAATTAAGTTGCGCACCAGTTCTAAAGTCTACGCAGACGAAGTCGCGGGAAGAAGCTAGTTTATAATATTAGTAGGATTTAGATCTTGCAAGTGCTCAGAAAAATAATAATAAAAATCTGGTATACATATATATCCAAATATAGTATGTTGTAAATGTGCTACATTGCGAAACACAAGAACATGTACAGGTTGAAATCAGTGTTGTATATTTACAACAGTGCCCACGTTACAGAATAAAATGTAGATATAAATGAAAAACAAAACATATTAAAAAACATATTTATTCTACACTAGCTTCCTCCCGCGACTTCGTCTGCGTAGACTTTAGAACTGCCGCGCAACTTTTTGCCTCACTGTCTCATCCTTGGAATTGCATCTTCATGATTCAGGTATCCAGACATTGTGAGTCTTTGCGGTGCCGCTGAAAGTAAGATTTCAGCCCCGAAATTACTTCGACATGTTTGTGATCTCCTGATAGACCCTTGTGAATCTTAAGCGCTCATATTTGCAGCCTCGAAAGTACTTCGACATGTTTTTTCTCCTGAACTATTGATCCAATCCACTCATAACTCCTGCATGGAAAAACGACGACATGTTTTTGGTCGAATTAAAGCCCCAAAAAAACATGAACATGACATGTTTCTGATCTCCTAGTTATTTTGATTCTTTAGCGATCAACATGTTTGTGATCTCCTGATAGACCCTTGTGAATCTTAAGCGCTCATATTTGCAGCCTCGAAAGTACTTCGACATGTTTTTTCTCCTGGACTATTGATCCAATCCACTCATAACTCCTGCATGGAAAAACGACGACATGTTTTTGGTCGAATTTAAGCCCCAAAAAAACATGAACATGACATGTTTCTGATCTCCTAGTTATTTTGATTCTTTAGCGATCAACATGTTTGTGATCTCCTGATAGACCCTTGTGAATCTTAAGCGCTCATATTTGCAGCCTCGAAAGTACTTCGACATGTTTTTTCTCCTGGACTATTGATCCAATCCACTCATAACTCCTGCATGGAAAAACGACGACATGTTTTTGGTCGAATTTAAGCCCCAAAAAAACATGAACATGACATGTTTCTGATCTCCTAGTTATTTTGATTCTTTAGCGATCATAATTCCGGCCCCGAAAATACCTCGCCATGTTTCGCTCTCCGGATACTTGTGAAGTTTCCAGCCCTGAAAAAACTTCGGCATGTTTCTGGTCTCCTGGTACTTGTGAATCTATAGCGCTCGTAATTCCAGCCCCGGAATGCCTGGACATGTTTCTGCTCTCTTGGTACTTGTAAATCTATAGCGTTCTCAATTTCCAGCCCTGAAAAATTTGTTCCTGGTCTCCTGGTACTTGTGAATCAATAGTGCTCATAATTATGGCAACGGAATACCTCGACATGTTTCTGCTCTCCTGGCACTTCTGAATCTGTAACGCTCGTTATTCCGGCCCCGGAATGCTTCGACATTTTCCTGGTCTCCTGGTACTTATGAATCAATAGCGCTCATAATTGTAATGGTACTTGTGAATTATTAGGACTCACAATTCCAGCCCCGAAAAAACTTCGATATATTACTGCTCTCCTAGTACTCTTGAATCCTAACCGCTTGCAATAATAGCTGCGGAAGTACTTTGTCGATATGTTTCTGGTGTGCTGGTAATTCCAGCCCCGAAAATTCTTCGACATGTTTCTGATTTCCTGGTATTTTTGAATCCTAAACGCTCACAATTCCAGCCCCGGAAATACTTCGGCATATTTCTGGTCTCCTGGTTCTTGTGAATCTTCAGCGCTCATTATTACTCCTGCCCGGAATAAACTTCGACATGTTTCTGTTCTCTTGGTACTTCTGCATCCTGACCACTCACCAGCAACTTGAAAACTTTCAGATATTTCTCTCCTGGTATTTTAATCTATCTGTAGCGCTCGTAATTTTCTGGCGAAATACCTCGACATGTTTCTGCTCTCCTGGTACTTGTGAATGTATAGCGTTGCTTCGACATATTTCTGATCTCCTGGTACTTGTGAATCTAAAGCGCTCATATTAAGCCCCAAAAAAACTTCCGAAATGTTACTGCTCTCCTGGTACTTGTGAATCTGTAGCGCTCGTAATTCCGGCACCGGAATACCTCGATATGTTTCTGCTCTCCAGGTGAATCTGTAGCGCTCGGAATTCCAGTCCCAAAAATATTTCGAAAAGTTTCTGCTCTGCTAATAAAAAAAAACTTGCCCAAAAATAATTTGACATGTTGCTGGTCTCCTGGTACTTGTGAATCTTTTAGCACTCGTAATACAATTCTAGCCCGGTAAACAATTTCGACATGTTTCTGTTCTCCTGGTACTTTTGAATCTGAAGTACTAAGGTAGCAGAAACTTTGTACTTCCACTTCTTCCTCTGTCTCCATTAAGTCATGTATGTTACCGGGATAAAAAGTAGCCTATGTGTTATTTCAGGATGTGACCTACATATGTGCCAAATTTCATCTAAATCCCTTCAGCCGTTTTTGCGTGATTGACGGACAAACATCCAAACATACAAACATGAACGCTTGCAATGAAAGCCAATCTATTTTCCAGCAAAAAAAAAACCTGACCAAAAATACTTTGACATATGTCTGCTCTCCTGGTACTCGAGAATCTTTGACGCTCACAAATTCAGACCCGAAATTATTTCGACATGTTTATGCTCTCCTGGTACTTGTGAATCAGAAGTACTAAGGCAGCAGAAACGTCTGATTTCCACTTCCTCCTCCACCGCCATTCGGCTATGCCTTTTATCGGGATAAAAAGTAGCCTATGTGTTATTCCAGGATGTGAACTATATGTGTGCCAAATTTCATTCAAATCCCATCAGCCATTTTTGCGTGATTGACGAACAAACATACAAACATACAAACTTTCACATCCTACTAATATTATAAATCCTGCTAATATTATAAATGTGAAAGTTTGTATGTTTGTATGTTTGTATGTTTGGATGTTTGTCCGTCAATCACGCAAAAACGGCTGAAGGGATTTGGATGAAATTTGGCACATATATAGGTCACATCCTGGAATAACACATAGGCTACTTTTTATCCCGGTAACATACATGACTTAATGGAGACAGAGGAAGAAGTTGAGTCCAAAATTTCTGCTACCTTAGTACTTCAGATTCAAAAGTACCAGGAGAACAGAAACATGTCAATTTTTTTTACCGGGCTAGAATTTTATTACGAGTGCTTAAAGATTCACAAGTACAAGGAGACCAGGAACATGTCAAATTATTTTTGGGCAAGATTTCTTTTGAGCCGAAACTTTTCGAAGTATTTTAGGGACTGGTTTTTATTACTATTGGTAGGCAAACGTTTGACCGCTATCTCACCTGTGTGTGATGTTAAGCGATGATGCGGTCTAAGGTGGAGCACGCTTGCCTAGAATTCCAAGCGCTACAGATTGACAAGTACCAGGAGAGCAGAAACATACCGAGGTATTCCGGGGCCGGAATTACGAGCGCTACAGATTCACAATTACCAGGAGAGCAGAAACATCTCGGAAGTTTTTTTATGGCTTGAATTATGAGCGCTTTAGATTTACAAGTACCAGGAGATCAGAAATATGTCGAAGCATTTTCCGCGTTGGAATTGTGAACGCTATATTTTCACAAGTACTAGGAGAGCAGAAACATGTCGAAGTATTTTCTGGGCTGGAAGTTGTGAACGCTATAGATTCGCAAGTACCAGGAGAGCAAAAACATGTCAAGGCATTTCGGAGCCGGAATTACGAGCACTACAGATTTAGAAGTACCAGGAGAGCAGTAATATCTCGAAGTATTTTCTGGGCTAGACTTTCTGAACGCTATACATAGATTCACGAAAATAGCCAGAAGAGCAGACACAGGTCGATTTATTTTCGGCGCCGGAGTTGTGAGCGGTTTAGTTTAAAAAATACCAAGAGAACACAAACATGTCGAAGCTTATTTCCGGGCTAAAATAATGAAATCTAAAGATTCACAAGTAACATCAGAGCAGAAACCTGTCGAAGTATTTTCGGGGCTTGAAATTGTGTACCAGGAGAGCAGAATCATATTGAGATATTCCGGGACCGGAATAACGAGCGCTACAGATTTACAAATACCAGGAGAGCAGGAACATGTCGAGGTATTTTTAGGCTGGAATAAGCGATACCAGGAGACCAGGATCATGACAAAGATTTTAGGGCTGGAAATTAAGAACGCTATAGATTCGCAAGTACTAGGAGAGCAGAAACATGTCGAAGTATTTTCTGGGCTGGAAGTTGTGAACGCTATAGATTCGCAAGTACCAGGAGAGCAAAAACATGTCAAGGCATTTCGGAGCCGGAATTACGAGCACTACAGATTTAGAAGTACCAGGAGAGCAGTAATATCTCGAAGTATTTTCTGGGCTAGACTTTCTGAACGCTATACATAGATTCACGAAAATAGCCAGAAGAGCAGACACAGGTCGATTTATTTTCGGCGCCGGAGTTGTGAGCGGTTTAGTTTAAAAAATACCAAGAGAACACAAACATGTCGAAGCTTATTTCCGGGCTAAAATAATGAAATCTAAAGATTCACAAGTAACATCAGAGCAGAAACCTGTCGAAGTATTTTCGGGGCTTGAAATTGTGTACCAGGAGAGCAGAATCATATTGAGATATTCCGGGACCGGAATAACGAGCGCTACAGATTTACAAATACCAGGAGAGCAGAAACATACCGAGGTATTCCGGGGCCGGAATTACGAGCGCTACAGATTCACAATTACCAGGAGAGCAGAAACATCTCGGAAGTTTTTTTATGGCTTGAATTATGAGCGCTTTAGATTTACAAGTACCAGGAGATCAGAAATATGTCGAAGCATTTTCCGCGTTGGAATTGTGAACGCTATATTTTCACAAGTACTAGGAGAGCAGAAACATGTCGAAGTATTTTCTGGGCTGGAAGTTGTGAACGCTATAGATTCGCAAGTACCAGGAGAGCAAAAACATGTCAAGGCATTTCGGAGCCGGAATTACGAGCACTACAGATTTAGAAGTACCAGGAGAGCAGTAATATCTCGAAGTATTTTCTGGGCTAGACTTTCTGAACGCTATACATAGATTCACGAAAATAGCCAGAAGAGCAGACACAGGTCGATTTATTTTCGGCGCCGGAGTTGTGAGCGGTTTAGTTTAAAAAATACCAAGAGAACACAAACATGTCGAAGCTTATTTCCGGGCTAAAATAATGAAATCTAAAGATTCACAAGTAACATCAGAGCAGAAACCTGTCGAAGTATTTTCGGGGCTTGAAATTGTGTACCAGGAGAGCAGAATCATATTGAGATATTCCGGGACCGGAATAACGAGCGCTACAGATTTACAAATACCAGGAGAGCAGGAACATGTCGAGGTATTTTTAGGCTGGAATAAGCGATACCAGGAGACCAGGATCATGACAAAGATTTTAGGGCTGGAAATTAAGAACGCTATAGATTCGCAAGTACCAGGAAAGCATATAAACATGTTGTTTGGGGTTTGAATTATGGGTGCTTTAGATTCACAAGTACTTTAGATCAGAAATATGTCGAAGCATTTTCCGCGTTGGAATTGTGAACTCTATATATTCACAAGTACTAGGAGAGCAGAAACATGTCGAAGTATTTTCTGGGCTGGACATTGTGAACGCTATAGATCAGCAAGTAACCAGGAGAGCAGACGCACGTCGATTTATTTTCGGCGCCGGAGTTGTGAGTGGTGAAGTTTAAAAATTACCAAGAGAACAGAAACCTGTCGAAGCTTATTTTCGGGCTGGAAATTGTGAACGCTATAGATTCTCAAGTACCAGGAGAGCAGAATCATGTCGAGATATTCCGGGGCCATAATTACGAGCGCTACAGATTCACAAATACCAGGAAAACAGGAACATGTCAAGGTATTTTTGGGCTGGAATTATGGGCGCTATTGATTCACAAGTACCAGGAGAGCAGAAACGTCTCGGAAGTTTTTTTGGGGCTTGAATTATAAGCGCTTTAGATTCACAAGTTCTTTAGATCAGTAGTATGTCAAAGCATTTTCCACGTTGGAATTGTGAACGCTATATTTTCACAAGTACTAGGAGAGCAGAAACATGTCGAAGTATTTTCTGGGCTTGAAATTGTGAACGCTATAGATTCCCGCAAGTAACCAGGAGAGCAGACACACGTCGATTTATTTTCGGCGCCGGAGTTGTGAGCGGTGAAGTTTAAAAAATACCAAGAGAACAGAAACATGTCGAAGCTTATTTTCAGACTAAAATTAATGAACTCTAAAGATTCACAAGTAACAGGAGAGCAAAAACCTGTCGAAGTATTTTCGGGGCTGGAATTATAAGCGCTTTAGATTCACAAGTTCTTTAGATCAGTAGTATGTCAAAGCATTTTCCACGTTGGAATTGTGAACGCTATATTTTCACAAGTACTAGGAGAGCAGAAACATGTCGAAGTATTTTCTGGGCTTGAAATTGTGAACGCTATAGATTCCCGCAAGTAACCAGGAGAGCAGACACACGTCGATTTATTTTCGGCGCCGGAGTTGTGAGCGGTGAAGTTTAAAAAATACCAAGAGAACAGAAACATGTCGAAGCTTATTTTCAGACTAAAATTAATGAACTCTAAAGATTCACAAGTAACAGGAGAGCAAAAACCTGTCGAAGTATTTTCGGGGCTGGAAATTGTGAACGCTATAGATTCTCAAGTACCAGGAGAGCAGAATCATGTCGAGATATTCCGGGGCCATAATAACGAGCGCTACAGATTCACAAATGCCAGGAAAGCAGGAACATGTCGAGGTATTTTTGGGCTGGAATTATGAGCGCTATTGATTCACAAGTACCAGGAGAGTAGGAACATGACGATGTTTTTGAGGACTGGAAATTAAGAACGCTATAGATTGGCAAGTACCAGAAGAGCAAAAATATGTCGAGGCATTTCGGAGCTGGAATAGATTCAGAAGTACCAAGAGAGCAGTAACATACATCTGGAAGTGTTTTCTGGGCTGGTAAATCTGAACGCTATAGATTCCCGAAAATAACCAGGAGAGCAGACACACGTCGATTTTTTAATTTAATATGTCAAAGTATTGCCGGAGCTGGAATTATGAACGGTGCAGATTCACAAGTAGAAACCAGAAGACCAGAAACATGCCAAAGTATTTTTTTCGACAGGAGTCGTGAGCGCTTAAGATTCACAAGTACCTACCAGGAGATCACAAACATGTCGAAGTAGTGTCGGGGCTGAAATCTTACTTTCAGCCGCACCGCAAAGTCTCACAATATCTGGATACCTGAATCATGAAAATGCAGTTCCAAGGATGAGACAATGAGGGGCAGTTCTAAAGTCTACGCAGACGAAGTCGCGGGAAGTAGCTAGTAATATTATAAATGTGAAAGTTTGTATGTTTGTATGTTTGTATGTTTGGATGTTTGTCCGTCAATCACGCAAAAACGGCTGAAGGGATTTGGATGAAATTTGGCACATATATAGGTCACATCCTGGAATAACACATAGGCTACTTTTTATCCCGGTAACATACATGACTTAATGGAGACAGAGGAAGAAGTTGAGTCCAAAATTTCTGCTACCTTAGTACTTCAGATTCAAAAGTACCAGGAGAACAGAAACATGTCAATTTTTTTTACCGGGCTAGAATTTTATTACGAGTGCTTAAAGATTCACAAGTACAAGGAGACCAGGAACATGTCAAATTATTTTTGGGCAAGATTTCTTTTGAGCCGAAACTTTTCGAAGTATTTTAGGGACTGGTTTTTATTACTATTGGTAGGCAAACGTTTGACCGCTATCTCACCTGTGTGTGATGTTAAGCGATGATGCGGTCTAAGGTGGAGCACGCTTGCCTAGAATTCCAAGCGCTACAGATTGACAAGTACCAGGAGAGCAGAAACATACCGAGGTATTCCGGGGCCGGAATTACGAGCGCTACAGATTCACAATTACCAGGAGAGCAGAAACATCTCGGAAGTTTTTTTATGGCTTGAATTATGAGCGCTTTAGATTTACAAGTACCAGGAGATCAGAAATATGTCGAAGCATTTTCCGCGTTGGAATTGTGAACGCTATATTTTCACAAGTACTAGGAGAGCAGAAACATGTCGAAGTATTTTCTGGGCTGGAAGTTGTGAACGCTATAGATTCGCAAGTACCAGGAGAGCAAAAACATGTCAAGGCAATTCGGAGCCGGAATTACGAGCACTACAGATTTAGAAGTACCAGGAGAGCAGTAATATCTCGAAGTATTTTCTGGGCTAGACTTTCTGAACGCTATACATAGATTCACGAAAATAGCCAGAAGAGCAGACACAGGTCGATTTATTTTCGGCGCCGGAGTTGTGAGCGGTTTAGTTTAAAAAATACCAAGAGAACACAAACATGTCGAAGCTTATTTCCGGGCTAAAATAATGAAATCTAAAGATTCACAAGTAACATCAGAGCAGAAACCTGTCGAAGTATTTTCGGGGCTTGAAATTGTGTACCAGGAGAGCAGAATCATATTGAGATATTCCGGGACCGGAATAACGAGCGCTACAGATTTACAAATACCAGGAGAGCAGGAACATGTCGAGGTATTTTTAGGCTGGAATAAGCGATACCAGGAGACCAGGATCATGACAAAGATTTTAGGGCTGGAAATTAAGAACGCTATAGATTCGCAAGTACCAGGAAAGCATATAAACATGTTGTTTGGGGTTTGAATTATGGGTGCTTTAGATTCACAAGTACTTTAGATCAGAAATATGTCGAAGCATTTTCCGCGTTGGAATTGTGAACTCTATATATTCACAAGTACTAGGAGAGCAGAAACATGTCGAAGTATTTTCTGGGCTGGACATTGTGAACGCTATAGATCAGCAAGTAACCAGGAGAGCAGACGCACGTCGATTTATTTTCGGCGCCGGAGTTGTGAGTGGTGAAGTTTAAAAATTACCAAGAGAACAGAAACCTGTCGAAGCTTATTTTCGGGCTGGAAATTGTGAACGCTATAGATTCTCAAGTACCAGGAGAGCAGAATCATGTCGAGATATTCCGGGGCCATAATTACGAGCGCTACAGATTCACAAATACCAGGAAAACAGGAACATGTCAAGGTATTTTTGGGCTGGAATTATGGGCGCTATTGATTCACAAGTACCAGGAGAGCAGAAACGTCTCGGAAGTTTTTTTGGGGCTTGAATTATAAGCGCTTTAGATTCACAAGTTCTTTAGATCAGTAGTATGTCAAAGCATTTTCCACGTTGGAATTGTGAACGCTATATTTTCACAAGTACTAGGAGAGCAGAAACATGTCGAAGTATTTTCTGGGCTTGAAATTGTGAACGCTATAGATTCCCGCAAGTAACCAGGAGAGCAGACACACGTCGATTTATTTTCGGCGCCGGAGTTGTGAGCGGTGAAGTTTAAAAAATACCAAGAGAACAGAAACATGTCGAAGCTTATTTTCAGACTAAAATTAATGAACTCTAAAGATTCACAAGTAACAGGAGAGCAAAAACCTGTCGAAGTATTTTCGGGGCTGGAAATTGTGAACGCTATAGATTCTCAAGTACCAGGAGAGCAGAATCATGTCGAGATATTCCGGGGCCATAATAACGAGCGCTACAGATTCACAAATGCCAGGAAAGCAGGAACATGTCGAGGTATTTTTGGGCTGGAATTATGAGCGCTATTGATTCACAAGTACCAGGAGAGTAGGAACATGACGATGTTTTTGAGGACTGGAAATTAAGAACGCTATAGATTGGCAAGTACCAGAAGAGCAAAAATATGTCGAGGCATTTCGGAGCTGGAATAGATTCAGAAGTACCAAGAGAGCAGTAACATACATCTGGAAGTGTTTTCTGGGCTGGTAAATCTGAACGCTATAGATTCCCGAAAATAACCAGGAGAGCAGACACACGTCGATTTTTTAATTTAATATGTCAAAGTATTGCCGGAGCTGGAATTGTGAACGGTGCAGATTCACAAGTAGAAACCAGAAGACCAGAAACATGCCAAAGTATTTTTTTCGACAGGAGTCGTGAGCGCTTAAGATTCACAAGTACCTACCAGGAGATCACAAACATGTCGAAGTAGTGTCGGGGCTGAAATCTTACTTTCAGCCGCACCGCAAAGTCTCACAATATCTGGATACCTGAATCATGAAAATGCAGTTCCAAGGATGAGACAATGAGGGGCAGTTCTAAAGTCTACGCAGACGAAGTCGCGGGAAGTAGCTAGTTTATAGTATTAGTAGGATTATGAAAGTTAAAGAAACAGTTTCTTTTGGGAACTAAACACAAACGTTGTTCACATTTTGAACAGTGGATATTTGAATACACAGTTTTGCAGTATTTGCACCTACCTCGCTGTACAAAAACTGGAAAATGGCCAATTTTATCAAACCTTACAGCATCTGTAGGTCTAGACACAGTAGGCGCAGTATTTTTTTTCTTTAAAGGAATGTCTTTCTCTTGCACACAACCCTGCACTCGATTTTTTGTAACAATTCCGTAAAAATTTGGAATCGAAACTTTTTCAGCGTCATGCCTTGTTCTTTATTTGGTGAGAGGTTTCTCCTATAAAAGTAAGTAACCAGGCGTTGTTCACAGATATATCAATGACCTGTGAAAAGATTGCCATATACCAACGTTTGGTTTTGAAGGTAGATCGATATAAAGCTACCAACATATCAGCGAGGTCCACTCCACCCATATGGGCATTATATTGTTTCACAATTTGTGGACAATCAACATCTGTTTTAGTTTTAGTTTCCTTCGACCAGCGTTTTATTTTTACCATGGGATGCGAATCCACGAATGAGCTAGCTAAAGTAACTACCTTGTTGTCAAACCATTTGACAATGGCAATTTTGTTACTATTGCACACCATTTGATGACTGGAACCTCTGCCTATCTTAGCTATTTTTTTATCTGAAGCTAATAAATCTGCACAACCCTTGAGACGATTCCCTTTGATGGTACCCAAACTAAAAATGCCATAATCCTCGCGAAGTAATTGTATCAACTCCAATGACGTGAAGAAATTGTCAAAATAAACGACAGCGGGCTTGTTGACAATCGTTTTACAGAGAGCTATAACTACTTTGGCTCCTAATCCGAGACTGTCTTCATAATCAGAAAAAGAAATAAATCTGAAAGTATCGTCACCTCCGTATGAAAGAAAATCATACACTAAGCCAGAAACTCCAGCCCTTACAAATAATTTGAAACCCCATTTTTTGGGCTTTTTAGGCAAGTACTTTCGTCTATTTTCTGCTCTAGTACCTTTGTAAGGAACCATCATTTCATCTATGCTGTATCTTCCTTCTTCTTCTAGTCGTAAACAATAAGTCCTTACTTTTTCTAATATCGGCCGAACCTTAAAATAACGATCGTTATTCAGATCCGAATTATCCACGAAATGCAAATATTTTCTCATTAGCTCGTACTTTTTTAGACTCATCACATCAGCGACAGGAGGGTATCTGAAATCATTACTCCAGTAGTCTCGATATGACGGCATTCTTACAATACCCATCATAATTATGATAGCTAGAAAATCACGCATATCATCTCTGGTAACGTTTATAGATTTACCTTCTTTGCTTTGCACAGAATATAAATTGGTGTGCTCCGTAATATAATCTATTATATCTTCAGAAAAAAAATTAAGAAAATAGTCTAACGGAGATTCTGTTGCGGTACTACTAGTGCTAAGATCAGGCATATCAAACTCTGCTGCATTATTATATATTATATATAATAATGCAGCAGAGTTTGATATGCCTTATATTTATATTTGAATTTCCCACGCTGCCACTTGAAACTAAGAAGAGGTCTCTTGTACTTTTTTACTCTTTTAGCTACAACTCTTGGTTCACAGTTAGCACTCCTTTTTGAGCGAACTCTTTGGTTTAATGGAGTATTCAGCGGTGATAAAATTGACGAAACTGAATTTAAATTTGGGAGCGGATTGGGTGGTGTGTCCGAAGGAAAAATACTACGTATTACTGGAGTCAGTGGAACCGTGTCTTCATCCAAGTTTTCTAAAGACGAACGAAGGGACCTTGGTTCTGAGCTGAAGTCAGAAGGTATATTGTCTTGACGTTCGGTGATGTTTTGAATAATAACTTCGTCTTCAGACGAAGAGCTATCGATAGACGAGGCCGCTTCTGGTGGAACCAAAGCTAAAAGGAGATGGCAGTTTTTGGCATTACTGATTTTGGAAAGGTACAGAATTCAAAGCTATTTCAAAAATTAACGCTTATTTTTATGAGTTAATAGCCAGATTAACTTTATTTTTGACAGTGGAAATAAAATCTCGATAATAAGAGTGGATAACTTGATTTTATTTAGCACAGAGGCGGTCTTTATTTCTAAAGCCATGGGATACGAGGCTTTTTAGCACTGTCATAACCATAACTATTTGATAGTTTTGTTTGTCATTGAAAAATATAAAAAAAACATTAAATTAATTTGCATAATGTTTTAATTAATTGTGTATACATAATTAAAACAACTAAATCACAAAAAAATAAATACAAAAAAACTATGCGAACAGTTTACGAGGACTTGATCCAGCAAAGAAATGTTTATTGCTTATTGGCAACACTAAAACCCGCGTGTCACATTTGTTGTGACATTCCACTGAATACGTCAGTGTGACATTCGCGATTCCGATTGTTCATGTTCACATTCGCTCGCTCCTTTGCTTTGTGCTGGTGTGAATGTTTTGTGCTTCCAAAGTTTTACGTGGATTTTTACAACGACCTGGCTTGCCTTTGGATTTTGAAGACTCCTGCCCTTTCTGTACAACTGTTGCAAGACTTGGACTTCGACGTTTCCTACTTTTATATGATCGATCTTGGCGCTCTATCTTGGACACTGATATTACTTAAGATAGTTTATGTTCATCTATCCTTTGTGTGTTTAACATTACGAGTCAACGTGATGTCAACCATGGACCGCTGCGTAAACTGTAGAATATCTACAAATCGTTGCAGTACGATAACAACACATTCTTTGGAAGATGAATCCATTCTATCGGTCATTCGCTCCTGGATTGCTCCTGAGCCTGTAAGTTCATTTACTATGCACCTATTTTATGAAAGACTTCGATTGGTTTTTATAATAATAATTTAACCTTAATTCATTTTTTTTTTAGGTGTGCAATCAGGATCGTCTATGTAACGCCTGTTGGGTACTTGTAAACAATTATTTAAATCAAGTACACACTACGCCTGAACCACATCCACCTTCTTGTACCCTTGGGCACCGACAGGTGTGTGTCAATTGTGGATCATCTACAGCACGTTCAAGAAATCACCAACTACGGACTGATTCGGACAGAGAACGAGGCATATATAATGTGGTTCGAGAATGGATACTACCCCGACAAGTACGTTAATTGTAATATATTATTTTCAAACTTATTCATTAAGACATGCATAAATCATGGGACATTACTCATACATCTGAAAACGAAGTAGCTGATATACTACATATACTTATTTGTTTGTAAATATAATACTTACTACTTTTTGGACTTTGGACATACATACTTATGAATAGTCTGGCTCTAATACCAGCTGGGAAAGTTGCATTTGCTGAGAAGAGCTTGCAATGAAGTCATCAATTAACTCTTTTCAAAACAAGCTTAGATACATTACATAAAAATAACATTCTGATCTCAATGTCAAAAATTGGATGTCCCCGCAGTAATATATATAATATTATATTGACGCATAATGTGATTATGCATCAATACATTTAGTATTATTAGTTTTCTTTTATAATGTGTTCACACTTATATATAAAATCCACATGTGTGAGTATGTTTTACATAAATGTTTTATTGTTGCAGCTACGGACTACAAACAAAGTCTGTCACCGTTGCTGGGTGAGAGCACACAAAGCTTCTCGTCATTTTGTATCCAGGGCATCCACATCGTCAAGTGGGCGCTCTCATCTTGACTCTGAAACTTCTGAAGGTACACTTGATAATGTATCCATGACCCATGACAGTCCTGAAAGACTGCCTCAACGTGATCCTGAAACTCCGCCTCAACCTAATGTTGAAATGGTGTCTGAAGCTAATGGAGATAATGAGCCTGCATCTGATTTTGAAGATCATCCCGAACCTGTTGTTGAAGATCAGCCTGAACCTAATCTTGTAATTCAGCCCATATCAAGAAGACAAGAGACAATTGTGTTGCCTGATTATATCAGAGCTGTAGACTCTGGGTCAAGGTGCATTATTGAAGGTTGTCAGGGTAGTGAAAGATTCAGGCTACCAGTTTCAACTAGAAAAATGCTGCTTTTACAGTTTAATTATTATGTACCAGTAAATAGTCGCGTGTGCAGTAACCATCTAAATACAGAAACATGGGACTTTCAAGCTGGTATTAGTGGTTATTCAAATGCATTTAATGCAACACATATACAAGATATGTTGAATTTAAAGAGCACTAATGTTGTTGTACCATAAATGAAATGCGAAGAGGTAAAACGGCTCTCGCTGCATTCTTAATGAAACTGAGGACAGGTGAACCCAATGAAAGGTTGGCATCACTATTTCAAATTCCAAGGAGATCTTTGGAGGTGTTGATGGCAAAGGTTCGAGAACTGTTGCTGTTGTTCGTTCCAACTCACTTGGGAGTAGCACATATATCAAGAGAACAAATAATACAAAGAAATCTATTGATACCCCGTGGATTGTTTGGAGTTCAAAGTGATGGCCAGGAAAACCCTATAGTCATAGCTGATGGTTCATATTGCTACATACAAAAAAGTTGTAATTATCTATATCAAAAAAATACTTACAGCTTACATAAATATCGAAATCTTGTTAAACCATTTATGTTAGTATGTTCTGATGGTTATATTATAGATATTCTGGGCCCTTATCCAGCTACAACATCAGATGCAGCTATAATGCAAAGGGAATTTGAAACTGAAAATAGTTATTTACGCAGACATTTTCAAGAAGGTGATGCTTTTGTACTGGATAGGGGTTTCAGAGATGCCTTGCCCTTGCTGAATGCTTGTGGTTATAAAACCCATGTTCCAGCTTCATTACAGAGGGGTGAAACGCAACTATCAACACTAGCAGCAAACAAATCAAGGTCGGTTACTATTTCTAGATGGGTTGTAGAAGCAGTCAATGGTAGGTTTAAAAGAGATTTTAAATTGTTTAGACAGGAATATTTTAACGTAGCCTCAAAACATGTTATGATTGATTTTAAAATAGCTGCTGCATTAATTAATCGCTTTCACCCTCCGATAACTGATAGAAGTGATGCCGGGGAAATCCTAAATATAATAAATGCGAACATGTTTGTAAACAATCTTTTGTCTGATTTTGTCAATGTTAATCAACTAAACAGAAGACGAGCTGATTTTGTAAGTGTTACTGTTGAAAATGATAACCTAACAGATTTTCCTCGGCTATCATACAGTGAACTTATATTAATTTCTCTTGGAACATATCAAATAAAGCAATCTCGCTCCTATTATGGAGAGCACGTAAGGGCAAATGGCACCTATATTATAGAAGTATGCAGGGAGGTTGACAGGAGTCTACTGGAAGAGCTGTCAACATCAAACACATCTTGGATTTTACGGGGAAGAATTAGGTCTAGACATGTAGGAAGAAAAATATACTTTGTTTATATTTTGATTGACAGCTCTCTAAGTGGCCGGGAAGCTATAAAGCAATACTGTTGCAATTGCATTGTTGGACGAAGAACAGTAGGATGCTGTGCCCATATCATGTCAATCATCTGGTATTTGGCATGGGCACGGCATCAAGATAGCCTGTCTCCCCCTGCACCATTCTTAGATAATATATTGCTGATATATGATGATGACCATGAATAAAATATAATACCTACAATACTTATGAGTTTTTAATTTTACCTTAAATAATCCTGTTATCCTTAACAGGATTATTATTCCTTATGTGCTTAGATTCTTAGATATGAGTCTCTTAAAAACTCTCCTGAGTTTCCTGTGACTACCTACATAAAGCTGACAGAGTAGGTAGGTACACTTACCTAAACTGTCATTAGGTAAATGATCAGTGTGTAGGTAAATCATTGAACTAAACAAACTTCAACAAGTAGTTTTCAAGTCATTAGAAAGCATAATTAGCAATATGTTATGTATACAATAAACATTTATGCGTTATGATAGAAATAGAGTTGAAAGACCCTATATGTACAATCATTAACGCACTTAACCTCACTTTTACAAAAATTACGATTTCTCTTTAACCCTATTATTTTAACGTTTTAATTTTTTTTTAATAATAGCTTATAATATTCCCTATCAAACCATGCCACTTTGATTTCTGTAGAAACTTAAAAAGTTTAATGCCAGCGTTCTATGAACTTCTGCCATTCTCCTTTGTCTTGCTCTCTGCCATTTTAAGCCTCCCTGGTGATAAGCAAAAAACAAACATGCAGCAATCACCAAACACCAAACATAAGTTAACACAAGTTTTAGTAAAAAACGACAAAACGACCATATTAGTAATATCATAACACTAGCTACTTCCCGCGACTTCGTCTGCGTAGACTTTAGAACTGCCCCTCATTGTCTCATCCTTGGAACTGCATTTTCATGATTCAGGTATCCAGATATTGTGAGACTTTGCGGTGCGGCTGAAAGTAAGATTTCAGCCCCGACACTACTTCGACATGTTTGTGATCTCCTGGTAGGTACTTGTGAATCTTAAGCGCTCACGACTCCTGTCGAAAAAAATACTTTGGCATGTTTCTGGTCTTCTGGTTTCTACTTGTGAATCTGCACCGTTCATAATTCCAGCTCCGGCAATACTTTGACATATTAAATTAAAAAATCGACGTGTGTCTGCTCTCCTGGTTATTTTCGGGAATCTATAGCGTTCAGATTTACCAGCCCAGAAAACACTTCCAGATGTATGTTACTGCTCTCTTGGTACTTCTGAATCTATTCCAGCTCCGAAATGCCTCGACATATTTTTGCTCTTCTGGTACTTGCCAATCTATAGCGTTCTTAATTTCCAGTCCTCAAAAACATCGTCATGTTCCTACTCTCCTGGTACTTGTGAATCAATAGCGCTCATAATTCCAGCCCAAAAATACCTCGACATGTTCCTGCTTTCCTGGCATTTGTGAATCTGTAGCGCTCGTTATTATGGCCCCGGAATATCTCGACATGATTCTGCTCTCCTGGTACTTGAGAATCTATAGCGTTCACAATTTCCAGCCCCGAAAATACTTCGACAGGTTTTTGCTCTCCTGTTACTTGTGAATCTTTAGAGTTCATTAATTTTAGTCTGAAAATAAGCTTCGACATGTTTCTGTTCTCTTGGTATTTTTTAAACTTCACCGCTCACAACTCCGGCGCCGAAAATAAATCGACGTGTGTCTGCTCTCCTGGTTACTTGCGGGAATCTATAGCGTTCACAATTTCAAGCCCAGAAAATACTTCGACATGTTTCTGCTCTCCTAGTACTTGTGAAAATATAGCGTTCACAATTCCAACGTGGAAAATGCTTTGACATACTACTGATCTAAAGAACTTGTGAATCTAAAGCGCTTATAATTCAAGCCCCAAAAAACTTCCGAGACGTTTCTGCTCTCCTGGTACTTGTGAATCAATAGCGCCCATAATTCCAGCCCAAAAATACCTTGACATGTTCCTGTTTTCCTGGTATTTGTGAATCTGTAGCGCTCGTAATTATGGCCCCGGAATATCTCGACATGATTCTGCTCTCCTGGTACTTGAGAATCTATAGCGTTCACAATTTCCAGCCCGAAAATAAGCTTCGACAGGTTTCTGTTCTCTTGGTAATTTTTAAACTTCACCACTCACAACTCCGGCGCCGAAAATAAATCGACGTGCGTCTGCTCTCCTGGTTACTTGCTGATCTATAGCGTTCACAATGTCCAGCCCAGAAAATACTTCGACATGTTTCTGCTCTCCTAGTACTTGTGAATATATAGAGTTCACAATTCCAACGCGGAAAATGCTTCGACATATTTCTGATCTAAAGTACTTGTGAATCTAAAGCACCCATAATTCAAACCCCAAACAACATGTTTATATGCTTTCCTGGTACTTGCGAATCTATAGCGTTCTTAATTTCCAGCCCTAAAATCTTTGTCATGATCCTGGTCTCCTGGTATCGCTTATTCCAGCCTAAAAATACCTCGACATGTTCCTGCTCTCCTGGTATTTGTAAATCTGTAGCGCTCGTTATTCCGGTCCCGGAATATCTCAATATGATTCTGCTCTCCTGGTACACAATTTCAAGCCCCGAAAATACTTCGACAGGTTTCTGCTCTGATGTTACTTGTGAATCTTTAGATTTCATTATTTTAGCCCGGAAATAAGCTTCGACATGTTTGTGTTCTCTTGGTATTTTTTAAACTAAACCGCTCACAACTCCGGCGCCGAAAATAAATCGACCTGTGTCTGCTCTTCTGGCTATTTTCGTGAATCTATGTATAGCGTTCAGAAAGTCTAGCCCAGAAAATACTTCGAGATATTACTGCTCTCCTGGTACTTCTAAATCTGTAGTGCTCGTAATTCCGGCTCCGAAATGCCTTGACATGTTTTTGCTCTCCTGGTACTTGCGAATCTATAGCGTTCACAACTTCCAGCCCAGAAAATACTTCGACATGTTTCTGCTCTCCTAGTACTTGCGAATCTATAGCGTTCTTAATTTCCAGCCCTAAAATCTTTGTCATGATCCTGGTCTCCTGGTATCGCTTATTCCAGCCTAAAAATACCTCGACATGTTCCTGCTCTCCTGGTATTTGTAAATCTGTAGCGCTCGCTATTCCGGTCCCGGAATATCTCAATATGATTCTGCTCTCCTGGTACACAATTTCAAGCCCCGAAAATACTTCGACAGGTTTCTGCTCTGATGTTACTTCTGAATCTTTAGATTTCATTATTTTAGCCCGGAAATAAGCTTCGACATGTTTGTGTTCTCTTGGTATTTTTTAAACTAAACCGCTCACAACTCCGGCGCCGAAAATAAATCGACCTGTGTCTGCTCTTCTGGCTATTTTCGTGAATCTATGTATAGCGTTCAGAAAGTCTAGCCCAGAAAATACTTCGAGATATTACTGCTCTCCTGGTACTTCTAAATCTGTAGTGCTCGTAATTCCGGCTCCGAAATGCCTTGACATGTTTTTGCTCTCCTGGTACTTGCGAATCTATAGCGTTCACAACTTCCAGCCCAGAAAATACTTCGACATGTTTCTGCTCTCCTAGTACTTGTGAAAATATAGCGTTCACAATTCCAACGCGGAAAATGCTTCGACATATTTCTGATCTCCTGGTACTTGTAAATCTAAAGCGGTCATAATTCAAGCCATAAAAAAACTTCCGAGATGTTTCTGCTCTCCTGGTAATTGTGAATCTGTAGCGCTCGTAATTCCGGCCCCGGAATACCTCGGTATGTTTCTGCTCTCCTGGTACTTGTCAATCTGTAGCGCTTGGAATTCTAGGCAAGCGTGCTCCACCTTAGACCGCATCATCGCTTAACATCACACACAGGTGAGATAGCGGTCAAACGTTTGCCTACCAATAGTAATAAAAACCAGTCCCTAAAATACTTCGAAAAGTTTCGGCTCAAAAGAAATCTTGCCCAAAAATAATTTGACATGTTCCTGGTCTCCTTGTACTTGTGAATCTTTAAGCACTCGTAATAAAATTCTAGCCCGGTAAAAAAAATTGACATGTTTCTGTTCTCCTGGTACTTTTGAATCTGAAGTACTAAGGTAGCAGAAATTTTGGACTCAACTTCTTCCTCTGTCTCCATTAAGTCATGTATGTTACCGGGATAAAAAGTAGCCTATGTGTTATTCCAGGATGTGACCTATATATGTGCCAAATTTCATCCAAATCCCTTCAGCCGTTTTTGCGTGATTGACGGACAAACATCCAAACATACAAACATACAAACATACAAACTTTCACATTTATAATATTAGTAGGATATATAACGCGATATTCATTCATTATTTATTAATCTAGCTTACTCGTACCTACATTAGCAAACTTTCAGAACAGTCAATACAAAAACATAATACTGTTAACTCCCATAAATATAAAAAAACACTAAACCCTTGCAAAGAAAATAATAATTGTTCAGTGTTAGTAAAAGCGCGACGTGGCACCCGTGCAACGTACGAAATAAAAAGTACTTATGCTAAAGCTTCGCAGTGTCGCAAATGTGCAACGTCGGTAAATACGTGCTTATATTTCATAGTAGAATATGAATTTGACATTGGCGTTATATGACACAATTGTAAACACTGTAGCGAAATAAGCTGACTTCGCCAACGTACACGTAAATTAATTGAAAGGTATTTATCAAAAACGTAAAAAATGAACGTACAAAAAGTATAAAAAGTCAACAAGCAAGAGTAATTTAAAAAAAGGTAGTGCTGGTGAATATAAAAAAGGACAAAATTTAATTAAAAAGGAAAGGAAACCTAGGCACGGTTCTTTAAATTTAATGGGTAAAAAAAATAAGCCTGAAGATGTGGTTGCAACCAAAAATTGGCCTAGGAGCGACTCCTCAAATTGCCTAGAGAATGCGGCGCTAGGTAGGCTTTAACTCCTAGACAATGTGGTTAATGGAAAAAATGGGAAACAGGTACTTAAACTAAATATAAAACAACCGTAGAATAATCAATCAAAATCTTCCACGAATTAATTTAGGAGCACGACGAGTACGGAACCAAACGGCTCTGGTCTATCCTGGGACCGATATCGTCGTCTGATCGATATCGGTACACTGTAGATATTAAATATTCACTATAGGTATTATTTATTTATTTATAATCCATATTAATCAAAAAACTTCACACCAAAATTATTAACAGATCTGCATACTATTAGTTTTATATATCACTAGCTTCTTCCCGCGACTTCGTCTGCGTAGACTTTAGAACTGGTGCGCAACTTAATTGACTCATATTGTTATTCTTGTAATTGCATCTTAATGATTCTGGTATCCAGATAGTTTGAGTCCCAAAATTACTTCTACATGTTTGTGGTCCCCTGGAAGGAATTTGTGAATTTTTAGCGCTCACGATTCTGGTCGAAAAATATATCAATTGTCTGGTATTCTGGTATCTACTTGTAAATCTGTAGCGCTCATAATTCCAGCCTTGGCAATACTTTGACATGTTTTTGGTCTCCCCCGGCACTTTTAAATACTCACCTCTCACAATTCTAGGCCCGAAAACATTGTATCGACATGTTTCTGGACTCCTGGTAATTGTAAAGTAAATTTTTAGCTCTCATATTTCCAGACCGGAAAAAACTTAGCCATGTTCCTCTTCTCCTGTTACTTTTGAATACTAACTGCTCACAATTTCAGCTGCGAAAATATTTCAACAGGTTTCTGCTCTCTTAGTACTTGTGAATCTATAGCTTTCACCATTCCAGCTCAGAAAAATGTTTGCGCAAAATATTTTGAATAACTCCTGGTATTGTGAATCTTTGGCGCTCATATTTTTAGCCTCGATATTACTTCAACATGTTTCTGTTCTCCTGGTATCTTTTAAATCCTAATTGTTCACCATTACAGAGTCAGAAATACTTCGATATATTTCTGGTTCCCTGGTGCCTTTGAATCCAAACCGTTTGCAAAGCCCCGGAAATACTTTGTAGTTGTGAAACTTTAGCGCTCACAATACCAGCCCCAAAACTATTTGGATATGTTTCTTCTCTCCTGGAACTTGTGAGTCTATAGTGTTCACAATTCCAGCACAGTAAAAACTTCAACATGTTTCTGTACTCTCATTCTCATCTCATCTCATCTCATCTCATCTCATCTCATCTCACCTCACAACTCCGGCGCCGAAAATAAATCGACGTGTGTCTGCTCTCCTGGTTATTTTCGGGAATCTATCTATAGCGCTCAGAATTTCCAGCCCAAAAAATACTTCGAGATGTTACTGCTCTCCTGGTACTTCTGAATCTGTAGCGCTCGTAATTCCAGCTACAAAATGCCTCGACATGTTTTTGCACTCGTGGTACTTGCGAATCTATAGCGTTCACAAATTCTATCCCAGAAAATCCTTCCACATGTTTCTGCTCTCCTAGTACTTGTGAAAATATAGCGTTCACAATTCCAACGCGGAAAATGCTTCGATATATTTCTGATCTCCTGGTACTTGTGAATCTAAAGCGCTCATAATTCAAGCCCCATAAAAACTTCCAAGATGTTTCTGCTCTCCTGGTAATTGTGAATCTGTAGCGCTCGTAATTCCGGCCCCGGAATACCCGAAAATACTTCGAAAAGTTTCTGCTCTGCTTAAAAAAAAATCTTGCTCAAAAATAATTTGACATGTTCCTGGTCTCCTTGTACTTGTGAATCTTTTAGCACTTGTAATAAAATTCTAGACCGGTAAAAAATTTCGACATGTTTCTGTTCTCCTGGTACTTTTGAATCTGAAGAGTACTTCAGATTCAAAAGTACCAGGAGAACAGAAACATGTCGAAGAAGGTAGCAAAAACTTTGGACTTCCACTTCTTCCTCTGTCTCCATTAAGTCATGTATGTTACCGGGATAAAAAGTAGCCTATGTGTTATTCCAGGATGTGACCTACATATGTGCCAAATTTCATCCAAATCCCTTCAGCCGTTTTTGCGTGATTGACGGACAAACATTCTGTTTTCCCGCAAAAAAAAACCTGATCAAAAATACTTTGACATATATGTCTGCTCTCCTGGTACTCGAGAATCTTTGGCGCTCACAAATTCAGACCCGAAAATATTTCGACATGTTTATGCTCTCCTGGTACTTGTGAATCTGAAGTACTAAGGCAGCAGAAACGTCTGATTTCCACTTCCTCCTCCGCCGCCATTAAGTTAGGCTACTATGTGTTATTCCAGGATGTGAACTATAAGTGTGCTAAATTTCATTCAAATCCCATCAGCCATTTTTGCGTGATTGACGGACAAACATCCAAACATACAAACATACAAACATACAAACATACAAACTTTCACATTTATAATATTAGTAGGATTGCATACTATGCTTTCACTAGCATTTTAAATAAATTATCACATTATATCAGGTGCAGTCGTCGTCTATCAAAACTTCACCAGCCACTGACAAGCCATAGCTATCAAATTTTTCAAAAGATTTTTCATTGGTCTAAATTTAAATTAAATCTCAAAAAAGGAAACAATTCAGCACAGAGGTAGAATTCGAAAAGGTTGAATGACGCCAAAACTTTAAGCTGCATCTACAATGCTGCAACACTCATAAACAATAATATTTCAAGTAATAGTTGTCAATAAATGCATAAAAACTATTTATATTTATTAAAACTCACCGGCCGTCCACGAGCGCAGTGTCGACGCGACGCCATTTTGGTCACAACTACGTAATGATGCGCGTGATTTGGTTCAATACTTTTTTTATAGATGGCAGCAGTATATCCATTATTAAGATTTATGTAAATAAGAAAAAATAATGATGGTTCTTGCAATATCTTTTTTTGTTTGGATAGTTGCATTGGTGCAACGTTGCGAATTAAAGGGTTAAAAATTTATTTTTTGGTGTAATCTTGACGATATTCGTAAAATAAATGAACCGAAATTATCTGAGATTGGTTTGTCGAGGATTCATCATTATGGAAATTGAATTATTTTGAGGTCCGCCATTACACATAAAACTTAGGTTCTAAAACCTTCACAAAGGTGCAGGCTATTTACACGCCTCACCAACTATAAAACAATTTTTATTTCAGACAGTTATTGACTCCAATTTCAAATCCAAGAACTGTACAAGAGGAGAGATATAATAAGAAATTTAGTAGAACGTCTATTTGCAGTATGAAAAAGACGGTTCCTATGCTTACAAATTGGTTTAGAGACCAAACTTTCAACAACAGCCAATATCTTAGTTGATTGGTTTGTGCTGTGCTTCACAACATAGCAATAGACGTCAATGATATTTTTGAAGTTGATGATGACACAGTGCACAATAATGCTCAGCCTTCTACCAGTACAACTACAAGCTCATCAGGTACCAGTGATAGTTTGGTACTTCGCGCAAATATAATTTATTTGTTTTAAAATAATTATAAAATAAAAAAGATATTTTACACATATACATTTTATTTACATACTAGTTATTGTTTGTAATTTTCTCTAATTCTTTAATTCTAATTTCTAATTCTATTTTATACAAACTCTGTTTGTGTTCCCGTTCTAAAATTTTATTTATTTATTTAGACTTTATGCACAATAGTGGTACATGGGCGGACTTAATGCAACAAGGCATTCTCTACCAGTCAACCTTTGGGTTAAAAAGACTACACTGTGGTAGGTGTACAACAAACAAATAAAAATAAAATATAATTGAGTCATATCGATACAACAAAGTATACAATTAATAGAACCGTTTTCCACCCCGGAGGGAAGAAAACGATTATTTCAAGTCTTGCCGAGGCTTGACCTTTCGGAGATTACCTATCACTTACCAAACGTTACACACATGTACTTACGTTCTCCATTCACTGCGCGCAAGGATGTGCAAGGGGGAATCGAGAGGCGCGCGGGACGCGCGGGGCGCCCGGCTAGCGCGGGCGACGGCGTTGTCTACCGCGCTCTTCAGTACCTTCTCTGAAATGCCGGCTAGGCCTTACTCAGGTCAAGCCTCGGCAAGACTTGAAATAATCGTTTTCTTCCCTCCGGGGTGGAAAACGGTTCTATTTCAGTGCTTGTCCTCGGCTTGACCTTTCGGAGAGATGTTTGACTTCTGCCGGCGCCTATAGCGTACTGTGACTCTTAAAGTAATAGACATTCTTGGCGATAAGGGCTTTAAATAAACATAAACAGTGTGTTTGTCTAAATTATTTTATATTCTACCACATTGTAGCATCACTTAGCTAAGGTAATCACCAAAATAAAAACAGTAATAAGGAATCTTTCCCTACAATATGGAAATCAAATTAAACAAAAATCACTCAAACTTAATAATAACGAGTGAATAAAAAAAAAATTGTGGGTAGGCACAGGGTAAACACGCCTTTTTAGACAGCTCCGAGTTTTAATTAATTTAAATTTATATTTATTTGATTTTTAATGATATAACTATAGTTTATATTAACTTGCCACCCTACACTCACTGTACATTGTTATCAAGTTTCTCTGATACTGCAATCTTCTAAAACACAATGGACACAAAACTTACTTCAAGTTTGGAAGATCTGGAGCGCCAATTCAATTCTCGAATGGCAGAATACGAGAACAAGCTCGAACAAGCATCCTCTGAGACTCGGCCAGCACCGGATATCACGGCACTATCAAGTGAGTTCGCTGACTTTAAAACTTTTGTTTGGCAGGCGCTCTCTAAATTTAAGAGTCAATTAGAAATGTTATCACTTGGACTTGATAGGCATGAAACAATGATGCGGAGGAAGGTGCTTTTGTTCCATGGAGTTGCTGAGTGTCCAGGTGAAAGGTTGCACGATGTGGTCCACAATATATTAACCAACCAAATGGGATTGTCTGAGATAAAAAAGGAAAGTTTACATGTCTGTCACAGATTGGGTTCTACTCAGACCAAAGCTCGGCCTGTCCTAGTCAGATTATACGCTACTGAGCACCGGCACTTGATCTGGGAGAGCAAGAAAACCCTAAAAGGTACGGGTATCACTATCTCTGAATTCTTGACGCACATTAGACACCGGACATTCATGGATGCACGCAAGCATTTCGGGATGCATAGTTGCTGGTCGGTAGAAGGCAGGATAGCTATTGTCACACCCGATTCTAAGCGACACAAGATCGAAACTCCGGTTGAACTGCGAGCACTAGTCTCGCGGTTCCCTAAGGCTTCTTGCGACTTGGGCAATGCTGCGCATGCTGTAGAACATACATCTCCAAGGATTGTGAGCCCGCCTGAAGTTGCTGCGACGCCCTCAAGAGGTCAAAGAAAAGCCCGCCGGCGTAATTAACATTGTTACTGTTGTGTTCCGTAGGCATGTCGTGTCCTAACTTTGGACTGCTATGCCTATTGCTTTTGTAGTTTTTGTGCCGGTACTTTAAACTTTTTGCAATTTTAGTATCACCCACTTAGTAATTCTGTATTATTTGTTATTATGGTGTCGGTACAATTATTATTTTCTCTCTTTTCTATAATTATTTGTTACGTCAAGCCGAAGCCGACCGGCATTCAATGAACTGTCATTGTCAAATGTCAATTTGACTTTTCACTTGACGCAGTAATGTTCCGTTCCAGTATTTTTAGCACGTAATGCCAGTTTTCGTGCATATAATGTTTTCGTTTTACGCAGTCTTATTATTGGTCTTGTTGTTGCTATAAATACTGTTTGTTGTTGAATGACTTGTTTGTAAATTATTTATTCCAACATATCAGTGAGTTGGGGTGGTTGTTTTTTTTTTTAGCAATCAGCCTTTTGTATTAAGTTTTAATCTGATTTGTATAGTTTTAAGTTATTTCAGTTATTTATATATATATATTTAATTACGTATGGATGTAGCAGACATCTTAAATGACAGCTTTTTCTCTTGTGCTTCCTCAAATTGCAGTTTTGTTAGTGCGGAAAGTGAGTCTCCGCATCATACTTTGCATGAAAACATATCCACTCTTTTTTCCAACTCCCCTAAAAATTTCCACATAGCTCAGAGTGTTCCTGGTCACTACTCTGATCTTCTGGCATCTTTCAGCAGTACTCATCTTGATGCACTTCTAATTTCAGAAACATTCCTTAAGCCTTCTCTTCTTTCTACGCACTACGCACTTCCTGGTTATGTTCTGATCAGGAATGACAGGACTGGCAAGGGTGGTGGTGGCGTTGCCATGTACATACGTGCTGATATACCGCATAAAACTGTTTGTGCTTCTCCATCTCCGTACTCAGGGTCGGCTGAATTCTTGTTCCTGGAGATTATATTAAATCATTCCAAAGTATTACTTGGGGTATTCTACTCCCCTAATCTACATATTAGCTATTTTGACTCCCTAGAATCTACTCTTAATAATCTTTGCCCAGCGTATGAGCATATTATTTTAATGGGTGATTTTAATACTTGTTTAATTAAAGATGATTCTCGTTCTCTCAAACTCCGCTCTCTCTTGTCTTCTTTTAATCTCGAAATTCTTCCCCTCTCTGCGACTCATAACTCCCCTAACTGCACGCCTTCTCTTTTAGCCCTAATGATTGTTTCTTCGCCTCACAAAGTTGCTGAGTTTGGGCAGCTCACTGCAACCTTTTCTTATCACGACCTCATTTACTTATCTTATCGTATCAGATCTCCTAAACGTAAACCTCGCTATGGTTTTGCTGCGTAATTATAATGGTTTAGATCTGGTTGCGTTGACGCGTGATGCATGCGATATTGACTGGACCTCGGTTACCGAAAGCTCCTGTATCAACGACAAAGTGAACTGCTTCACCTCCCAACTGTTGAGTCTTTATGACAAACACGCTCCGCGTCGGAGAATTAAAATTAAGCAGAATCCGGCTCCATGGATGACAACCGAAATAAAAAATGCCATTGCTCGTAAGGACAAGGCGAAGAGTAGGTATAAGCGTAGACCCACGGAGCAGAATCTTGCTCATTTTAAAGCTTTGCGTAACAGTTGCAATCGTCTGTGTCGAGATGCCAAGAGACGCCATTTCCACGAATCTCTTGTAGATCGCAAATCCTCCGATGTCTGGAAGTTCCTTAAGTCAGTTGGCATCGGCAAATCTCCTATTAACACCTGTGCAGATATTGACTTGTCCGCTCTCAATAGGCACTTTTCTCTTCCTCCTGTCTCTCTGGAACCTCATGTAAAATCTGCTACTTTGCTTGAGCTCTCCAAATTGCCATTACCGAGCTGTCCTTCTTTTAATCTCAGTTCTGTCTCTGAAGATGATGTTAAAAAATCCCTTCTCTCTATCTCATCTTCTGCTGTTGGCCATGATAATCTGTGTTCGAGAATGATTATCCCTATTCTCCCGCAACTGCTTCCAATTCTCACTCACATTACCAATTATTCCTTATTTTCTGGCACATTTCCTACGTCCTGGAAACAGGCACACATAATACCACTTCCCAAAACCAACAATCCATCCTCTTTGTCTCACTTCCGACCCATCTCCATTCTTCCTTTCCTTTCTAAGGTTCTCGAGCATATTGTTCATGGCCAAATTTCTAGTTACCTATCATCTAACTCTCTTATCTCCCCTTTCCAATCGGGATTCCGTGCAGGTCACAGTACTGTTACTGCACTTCTTAAAGTCACTGACGATATCCGCTGGGCTATGGACAATAAATCACTCACTTTATTAGTCCTACTTGATTTCAGCTGTGCGTTTAACTCAGTGGATTTCGACATACTTCTTGGAGTCCTTCATTCTATTAACTTTGCCCCTTCCGCATTATCCTGGTTTGACTCTTATCTTCGGGGTCGCTCTCAGTGTGTCCGCCTTGAAGAGACTTTTTCTGATTGGTGCGACCTCACTGCTGGTGTTCCTCAGGGTGGCGTTCTCTCTGCTCTTCTATTCACTATATTCATAAATACCGTTACGAAGGTCATCTGCTCCAACTTCCATCTTTACGCAGACGATTTGCAGCTTTATCGTCACTTCATGCTGGCTGACGCGGATTCAGCGATTAATGCCATGAATCGTGACCTGGAGCGTATTGAACTGTGGGCTAAGTCATATGGCTTACATGTTAATCCGTCCAAGTCCCAGGCGATGATTATAGGCAGTCGCTACTATCGCAATGCGCTTGACACATCCACTTTGACGCCATTGTCCCTTAACGGGTCGACCATTGCATACACGGACACAGCGAAGAATCTTGGTGTCTTAATTGACAGCAATCTTTCATGGCGAGCGCAAGTAAATGAGGTTTGTCGCAAGGTGCACTTTTCCTTCCATTCTTTGAAAACTCTTCAGACTTTCTTGCCTTTCAAAACTAAAATTTATTTGGCTCAAACTTTAATTCAGCCGATCATTGACTACGCTGATGCCTGCTACCTAGATGCCACAGAGGAGCTCTTAAACAAGCTTGAGCGCTTGCAAAACTTGTGCATTCGTTTTGTTTTTGGTTTGAGGAAATACGACCATGTCTCTCAGTTCCGCAAGGATCTCAAGTGGCTCCCTATCCGTCTTCGCAGGAACACTCGAATATTATGTCTCCTTTACAATATCCTGTTCAATCCTGCATACCCTGGCTACCTGCGTGATCGTTTCTCGTTTGCTCGCCCTGCCGATGCGCTGTGTAGATCCCACCTCAAACTTCACCTAAACTTCCCATCCCATAAAACTCATTCATACTCACACTCCTTCTCTTTTCTTGCGGTACGATTGTGGAACTCACTCCCATCTGACATACGAGAAAGTAAAAATATTTCTATTTTCAAAAAAGCTGTCAAAGAGCACTATCTCTCTTCTATACTATAATGTTATATTAAAGGTATGTATTATTTTATTATTTTATGTATTTATGTAAATCTATTTCTGTATATTTGTTTGTATGTTTATTGTATTTTAATGTATTTATTAGTAGATAATAATTAATAGTATGTTTAAGTTAAATTAGTTAAGTCTATTTTTAGTTTCCTTCTTTGTTTCTACACACTGTGTCTATGTTTCTTTTCCTACTCTCCTGTCGCAGGTCTGCTGGAAGAAATTTCATTTGAAATAAGCAGTACCTTTGTACTCTTTTTTCTGTATACATTTTTAGTTTTTTAATTTCTTGTGTGTACATAAATAAATAAATAAATAAACGAGATCAGCTTTTTCAATAATATGGAACTTTGTCTACAACCTCTATTTACAAATCACAGTTTACTATAACCTAATCAATTACAATCCAAACACCTTGCTACACAGCTTTAAAAGAACCGTTTAATACTGCAGCGTTAGCGTCGCGAGGCTTTTCTACAGGTTTACAATAGTGTTTAAAGAAGTTCTCTGAACCCTTCCAGTTCCCCTGTTGCAATATCTGATCTAGCGGAACATTTTGCTGATAATTATAGGACGCAACGGCCGAGCGAATTGACCCTGGACTACAATTTATACCGAGATCTGCAAAAGGTGCCTTAAGCCATCCCGCAATAACCGCTCTCGAAGCAGGTTTTACTATACCTCGGGTACTAATAAACAAATTAGACAAATTTTCACGTGCCTTTCTTCTATCTGCTGAGACAATGATCAGGCATTTTATCCATATGACAAGACTCAGAGCTGGATCTCCAGAACAACCCAACTGCCAGCCGGATTGGCGGTGCCTTGCACTATCAGACTTGGACCCAAAACTAGGCCAAAATATTACCGATGTGTCTGTGATTTCACAATGATCTTTGTCAATATGTAAAAGAGTTAAATCGTGAACTCGACGCCCCGAAGCTATCAGTAAAAGTAAAGCGACATGTCTAGAAATCTGAAAGATACTGTCAGGTAATGGTACATGAGCCCTGAGCCACTGCACCAAGTCTTGAATATTCCATATCCTGGAACGAGCTGTCCCCCTCGTAGAACAGTTATTATTACTTAGAGCCTTAAGCATTGTTGTGATTAGAGGATGGGACGATAAACTTTGCCCAAGCAACGGATTTGCTAAGGTAACCACCACTGATTTATGAACTAATATAGTTGATTAAGCTAACTTCTTAACTCGTGACAAGTAACCAAGGTAAGACGCAATATGTTTTGGGTTAGGATTATTCGGCTTTACCTTGCTCTGTCTACACCAAGCCACCCATTGTTTCCAAGCAGATGCGTACGTCCGCCACGTGGAATTACGCCAAGCTGAATGGAGCAGAGCGACGTCTGCGGGGTCTAAACCTACTGCTAGATCAGTCCACCCCGTATCTTCCAAACCTCTAAAATGAGATCTTTCGCCATCGGAGGAGGACAGTTGGTGGACATGTCGATTAAATGAAGGTCTGTATTGAATATTTGAAAGGGAGCTTCCATCGCTCTGCGTTTGAGATCGCCCCTCCAAAATACCTTTTCCCATCGGGGCACCACTACTAGGAATATCCCCACAGACTTGTTCAGATGCTGAAGCACCCTGGGTACTAATGGTGGTGGTGGAAACACCCAAGCTAGGCTGAATTTCCACTGTTGGCTGAATGCATTTGTAAAGCAAGCCTGGGGATCGCTCGAGTCTATCGACACATATTTCGGAACCACTTTCGACTGGGCTGTAGCGAATAAATCTATCTGGGGTACTCCCCATTTTAGAAAAATCCTTTGGGCTATCTCGTCGCTGAGATGCCAGTCTGGAAGTGGTTTCCCTCTCGACAGACAATCTGCAATTGAGTTGTATCGACCTGGTAGGTAAAAGACGTGAAGAGTCACTTCCAACCTTACCACCAGATTCAATAATTTCCTTGTTGCTTCTAAAAGTCGAACCGACCTTGTACCCCCTTGGTTTCGGATGTATGAAACCACTGTCTTGTTGTCGGATTGTACCATTACAGATTGCTGTACTACTACGTTCCTGAACTTTGACAGAGCCATGTAAACTGCGAAGAGCTCCTTCTCGTTTATATGCCAGTCTACTTGGATGCCTTCCCACAGACCCGACAGGTGAAAATCCCCTAGTTGTATGCCCCATCCTGCGTCGGATGCATCTGTAGTTACGAATAGAGTTGGTTGAGGAATGAAAAGACTGGTTGGTTTTTTTAAGTTCTCGGCCCACCATAGGCAATCTCTGAGAGCTTCCATGGGCATTGCTATCATCAGACGTGGACGGTCTTCTGGAAGTTTCCGACTTGCCCTTTGTATGTGCCTTGTATTTAGACGGCCCATGGGAGTTACGAACGATGCGAAACCCAACCTTCCTATGAGGGACATGCCTGTTTTCCACGACCACGTACCTCGATCTTGGTGACTCTTTAAAACCTTTTCTAACACCCTTATCTTTTCGACAGGTAACCTCTTCTGATTTTGTTTTGTGTCCCACACAATACCTAAAAATTCTATCTCCTGCGTCACCGTTGTAATCGATTTTCCTAGATTTACGCACCACCCGAGACTCTGAAGGAGATCTATGGTGTAGGCAATTTGACTTTTTAAAACTTGGGGGTTCTGATGCGCCAACAGAAAATCGTCTAAATAGACTATAACTCGAATCCCTTCTTTTCTTAAAACACTCGCTACCCAGTTGCTGACCCGAGAGAATGCCAATGGGGCGCTGGACAAACCGAACGGGAGGGACGTCATTTGAAAAAGTTCGTCCTTGTATGCGAAACAAAGGTACCGTCGGTGGCTCTTCTTTATAGGAATGTGAAAATACGCTTGACTTATATCTAACTTCCCCATGTAGTCCCCGTCTTGAAGAAATTTGGGTACCTGAGATTGGTTTATGAGACGGAATTTTCGCGGGTTGAGGTGCTTGTTTAAACGGCGAAGGTCGAAAATTTGTCTTACTTTTCCGTTCGACTTTGGAATTAAGAAAATTCGTGACAAAAATCCTGTCCTGACATTTGACTTTTCTATAATGCCTGACCTTCTTAGAGACTACTACTCTACACTCACTACTCTCCACTCCTCTCCACTCTCTACTCTTCTTCTTTCTTTTCTTTCTATTTCCCTGGTCATAATTATAGAGGGCTCTGTCACAAATTTTCTTAACTGCTGATCTGTTAGGGGAACTGAAGGTGGTTTTTTTTACGAATGGTATTGCGTAACCTGATATTATATTTAAGACAGGGGCTGGAGCTCCCAGCGACCTCCATTTTTGTTGGAAGTTTTTCAATTGCCCCCCTTGAAAATAGTCAAAATTTGCGACCTCTTTGTTGGCGATTATCGCCACGCTTGGTTGCTTGATGGTTACCGTTTGAGTGTTGTCTAGCACGTGGGTTGGCCGAAGTCGATTTACGAAAGGATGTTCGAGAAGAGTTGGTTGTGTTGGTCTGGGTAAGGGCCGATGATCGCGTTCGCCAAGCGAGATGTTTTGGCTTAGCAGCCCGTGAAGATGCAGACAGCCTCCGAAATAACTCCTTTTCTCCCTCTCTCTTTTCTGGAAATCTGCCGAATTTAGAGGGAAAAATACGCGTAACGCCACCGTTATCCTTCAGGAAAATTGATAACGCCTTCTCCTCAAATAAGTGGGTCGCCGATGGAGGGATTTGATGTAATGACAAGTTCAGAATATCATTTCTTGGTTTAAAGGTCTTACGCCTAAAATCAATCATCTCGGCTCGGTGCGCACATACAAATTGAAGAAGATTATCAGTAACCGATCTAAACGGGGAGTTTTCTGCTAACACCTTCCTCACCTCTTCGGCTGCGGTTGGGCAATTCCTTGCAATTCTCCTTAAATCTTCTGCAAGTGCCTTCCTTTGGAGGAGGAGGCCATGGGTGATAGTACCCAACATTCCTTCTTGTTTTGCGAATAGAGGGGAAGCGTGGCTCGCTTGGTCTCCCAGCTCGGTGTTAATTTTTAATGCGCTAAGAACAGGAGCCGCATGTAAGGACTTCTCTACCTCTTTGTATCTTATCCTATTCCAGCCAGCAGTACCTAATCTCTGGCACTCTATCCCTTCATTTTTTATCTCTGGATTAGGTTCTGGAATAAGTGGTTCTGCCTCTTTGACTTGAGGTAGGAATTCCAGCTCTCTCGAAGTTAGGTCGCTATTGTCACAATGATTCGGTGAGGCTAATTCAGAATCGAGTCGCGGGGCTCTCCAAGTAGTATCAGTGGCTAGGGATTCATTGTCGGATACTACTGAACCAGACAGCCCACTTTCACAGTCAGAATAATTATCAGAAAGCTCTGCTTCACGGGGATTTGGCGTTTTTAGTGACTCGATCTTGTCCATTAAAACTGCAAACATATCCTCCATACGTTTGTCTAGCACATCTACCTTTGACCTTTTCGGCTTAGGTTGGGATGACAATGAAGATGAATTGCTTCTTCTTCTACGAGCTCGATCATCTCCCGAAAGGATAGTATCTGCTTGAGATCTCGAAAGTAACAAATGTTTTAAAGGATTAAGAGCCTTGTTAAAAATTTCAGTCTGTACCGCAGAACCCCTTATTCGGTTTGACACGGCTGGTGGGCTCATTATGAGTGCTCGAGTGAACTCCCAATCTAGCAGCTTAATCTTCAGTTCTCGAAACCCTTTCTCCGATAGGTGGTCTATCTCCGGATCAAATGCTCTAACAAGACCAATAGTTGGTAGAGCAAATCTTAGCTTATTGAGGAGCTGGGGATCTAGACGGTCCCCAAAAACTTCTTCTTTGGTTGCTTTAATTACCTTCCAGTCAGCCCAACCTTCCGGCAAGTGTTCCTGAGCCAGCAGCTTCAACTTTTCCAGGATAAGGTTTTCCCGTTCTGTATCTGCCGGTACTTCAAGGAGTTCGCCAAGGGCGACAAAAACACCTCCTTGAGCCATCTAGAAAAAGTATGAAAAAAAGACCATCACCAGCCATCTAAGTTAAGCGGAAGCTTTAAATGACAAGAAAAATGATCATGCATCACAGTAACCGCATTCGCCTATTTTAATGTGAACAGCTATTTTTTTTTTTTTTTAAGCATTAGTCTTCTTGGGGTTTGAGGCTCAACTAAAGTACACGCCCCCCCCCCCCCTTCTTTTAACAGACAAGAGACGGCTCTACGCATTTAAATGGATGCTTATATAAAGACGACAGCTCCAGATTGCGAGTCGATGACTGCACATAATGAGCGGACGGCTCCCCATATCGAGCCGACGGCTCCACATATCGAGCCGACGGCTCCACATATCGAGCCGACGGCTCCACATATCGAGCCGACGCTCCGCTTCTCGAGCCGACGGCTCCGCTTATCGAGCCGACGGCTCCCCATATCAAGCCGACGGCTCCACATAACGAGCCGACGGCTCCACATATCGAGCCGACGGCTCCGCTTATCGAGCCGAAGGCTACGCCTGGCGAGCCGAAGGCTGGCGCCTGGCGAAATATCGCCAATGACTGTAAGTGCATTTGGCTAAAAAGCACCTTTCAAAAAGTTGCCGTGGGCGAACCCTGAAAGGTATTTTATTAAGTTGACTGCTGCTGTAAGCGAGCGAGTACTTTCAATCTGCATGATGCTTTGCACTTCCTAAACACACAATAAAACACAAAACAAATATTACTATATGCACTAGACTTACCATTTACGTGTAGAGAAACGGTAATCCAACACAATAACACGAACGCTACAACAGCGTTTGCACTAACAAATACACGTGTGCACACTAGGTAAATAATGGCGTACTGAAGAGCGCGGTAGACAACGCCGTCGCCCGCGCTAGCCGGGCGCCCCGCGCGTCCCGCGCGCCTCTCGATTTCCCCTTGCACATCCTTGCGCGCAGTGAATGGAGAACGTAAGTACATGTGTGTAACGTTTGGTAAGTGATAGGTAATCTCCGAAAGGTCAAGCCGAGGACAAGCACTGAAATATATATATACATATACTATAAAATACATATATATTTGCTAAAATAATATACTAATAAATATGATGATTTATAAAATTTTCATTTTAGGCTCTTCTTCATGTAGCTTTTTTTTTAAATTCACTTCATTAAATACGCATAAGTTGCACTTCATTAAATAGATTTCATGTTATCATAACTCCTTTTGGTAGGAGTTATGAAGTCCACTTCCTTTTCTGCTTGTGTAACTTTCGTTGTTACTGCAGCTGTTTTGCCCCAAGCTTCATTATTGCTGTCTCCTAATATGACTATGCTTCCTGAAAAGAAGAAAAATAGGCATGAAATATAACCATTAATGCTCAAATATCTACATATATATTAGTTCATGAATTATTAATTACAGGTAACAGTCAGACAAGGAAAAATTAGCTCTCATTTTAAATTTAAATAATATTTAATTAATTAATAGATTACAAATATTTATGTCTTATTTTAGTAGTTTATAGTTGGTACCTGCTGGTGTAGCGTTATCTATTTTAAATTCCCACTTTTTAACTACTTTCACTTCACAATCATTATGGATTCACTGTCAAGCACTTTGAGTGAACTAAAAGAGTTGTTCCACACAAGGATGTCTGCTTTTGAAGGAGAACTGATGAAGGCCCCTTCATCACCTATCACTGCTCCTAGCCTGGCTGCAGAGTTTTCAACGTTCCGGGCATTCATCACACAAGCTCTCAATAGTCTTCAGCAACAGGTGGAGCTACTTGCTCGCAGTGTCGACCAAGCTGAAATGCGTGGACGGAGGAAAATCTTGCTTCTGCATGGTGTTGAGGAGGAGCAGAAGGAAGACACTGCCAAAGTTATTACTAAAGTGGTCTGTAACAAACTGCAGCTGAACGAGTTCACTGTTGCTGACATCAGCCGATGTCACAGGATGGGACGTGCAGTGCCTAATAAAATCAGGCCTATCCTATTCAAGGTTTGTAATCTGGCACTCCGGGATAAGATTTGGTTCTCTAAAGCGAAGCTACGGGCTTCAGGCATCACTATGTCTGAGTGCCTTACGAAGGGGCGTCACGACGTATTCCTGGCTGCGAGGGAGAGATGCGGAGTCTCCAAGAGCTGGACTAAGGCGGGCTACGTGTATGTCCTGGGTCCCAACGACACGCGACACTGATTCGAGTCCCTTGCCGAATTGGACAGGATAGCACCGATTCCCAGTGAGCCCGAGCCAACATCGGCAGATTCTGTTCCGACCGCTACTGCTGCGAAGACTGTAAAGTTGAAGCGTGGTGTTTTGAAGAAGTGATTTGGTTCTGTATGATGGCATTTGGAAGGTCCGGGTAACAGTTTATTTTGTTTTTACCTTCGTTTTTATTATATTTGTGATTTGTACAAACTAGATTTGACATTCCTGCTATGTCACTTGTCAATGTCAGTGTCATCGTGTCATGTCGTTTGTGTTGCGTTCCGTTTTAGGTAACTAAATGTTTTCAATTTATGTTTATTCGTAACGGTGCACTGGCAAATGATAATATTTGTTTTATTTTAGTTATGTAAGCTTTGTTTGTTACCCGGATTCAAATATTCCGTTATTCATATTTTAAGTAGTTGTTATTGTAAACTGAATGGCGCTACCGGCAGGCGTGTTTGTTATTGGTTTTTAAGTAATTTTTATTGTAGTTTTTTAATATATCTATATATATATTTATGTCAACTCTTGAAAGTAGTGATGATGACAGTTTTTTTTCTTTGTCAAGTAGTGACGACAGTTTTTTAAGTGTTCCTTGTCTTGCAGACAGTCTTAATGCGCAGTTTTCTGATGTTCCTAAGAATTTTAACGTAATACACATTAATGCCCAAAGTATTCCGGCTCATTTCCATGGTATGCTGGCAAGCTTTGACTGTAAAAATATACATGCCATTCTTATTTCCGAGTCATGGCTTAAACCTTGCCTCCCTTCTACTAGCTATTCTCTTCCTGGCTTCGTGCTTATTAGAAACGACCGGACCGGTGGTGGTGGTGTTGCTATGTATCTCCGCGCTTATATTCCTTTCTCTGTAGTAAATGTATCAGCGCAGCCACCGCCATCAAATGCTGGTGAACATCTTTTTGTTGAGGTTGTACTAAATCACACTAAATTACTTCTTGGCGTTTATTACTGCCCCTCCTTACGCGTTATTTTTTTTTTGTCTTTCGAAAAGCTTTTAGAAATGCTTATCCCTTCCTACAGTCATAGCATAATCATGGGTGATTTCAATACTTGTCTCTTGAAGAATGACCATCGCTCTTCATCCTTAACTAGTCTCTCAGCTTCTAGTAATCTTTCCATTCTTCCGCTAAGTGCCACACACCATTTTCCAAACTGTACTCCTTCACTTCTTGACTTGATTTTGGTCTCTTCTTCTGATCGCGTCGCTAAGCATGGTCAATGCTCAGCTGATGCCTTCTCTTATCATGATCTAATCTTTCTCTCATATAAAATTCGTCCTCCTAAGGCTAAAGCCAAAATTCTCATGCAACGCAATTTTGGTGGAATGAACGTTGAAAATCTTTGCGAGGATGCCAGCAATATAGACTGGTCTCCGGTTTTTACATCTACTTCAGTCAACGATCAAGTTCATTTTTTCACGGCCAAACTTGTTGAGCTTTACGATCGACACGCTCCTGTTCGAGCTGTCAAGGTTAAACACATGCCGGCGCCGTGGTTGACGGATGAGATTAAAGCTGTCTTGAATAAAAAAGCTGCGGCCAAATCCAAATTTAAGCGTCGACCTAATGCCGCTAATAGGGAAAGATACGTCTCAATTCGTAAACACTGCAATAAGGTGTGTAGGAATGCAAATCGCCATCACATTCATGATTCAGTCCAAAACGGGGACGCATCCAAAGTTTGGAAATTTCTTAGGTCATTGGGGGTCGGTAAAACCCAACAAGAAACTAAGCCTAAAGATATTGACATTGATGCAATGAATACTAATTTTTCTGCTTTGTCTAATTTTGATAGGACAACAAAGTTAAATACTTTGAATCATCTTTCATCTCTTCAGACTCCCAGTTATTCTCCATTTACTTTTGGCCAATTTTCCGCATGTGATGTTAAGAAGAGCATACTATCGATTACTTCAAAAAAAAAATCTCAAATGCAGAAAAATCTGCAAATGTCTTCAAATGCAGTAGGAAGCGACTGTATCAGCCGTAAAATGTTACTCCCAGTGCTGGATTTAATCCTTCCCGTCATCACCAACATCCTCAATTTTTCGGCATCTAGTGGTGTCTTTCCAAGCTCATGGAAAGATGCTCAAATAATTCCTTTACCGAAAAAGTCCTATCCTACCTCCTTCTCCGAATACCGTCCAACATCTGTCTTACCATTCCTTTCCAAAGTCCTTGAACGGTTAATCCACAACCAAATAAGTATGTTCCTTTCTAAAAATAATCTCCTCAACCCTTTCCAGTCCGGCTTCCGTCTTGGTCATAGCACAACTACTGCGCTTCTGAAGATTACGGAAGACATAAGGTCAGCCATGGAAATGGGAAATGTAACAGTTTTAGCACTACTAGATTTCAGTAACGCATAACACTGTGGATTTCGATGTTCTGCTTGGCATTCTTTGCTCTCTTAACATATCTCCATCGGTAATTGACTGGTTTCGTAGTTATCTGTTCGGTCGCCGGCAACGTATTTGCATCGGAGAGACTATGTCTTCCTGGTGCAGTACTTCCGCCGGGGTACCACAGGGTGGCGTTTTATCTCCTTTACTTTTCGCAGTTTTCATTAACTCAATCTCCAACGAATTAATTTCTTCTTACCACCTTTATGCAGATGATCTTCAAATTTACACGCGAGCTCCTCTTGGAAATCTGTCCGAGGCTATCTTGTCCCTAAACCGTGATCTGGCGCGTATATGCGACTGGAGCAAGAACTATGGACTTACGGTAAACCCTATTAAGACACAGGTTTTGGTGGTGGGCAATTCTAGGACGATCTCAAAGATTGACTGGACGACTCTTCCCCAAGTTTCTTTTGAAAACTCAGTCATTCCATTTAGTGAGAAAGTTAAGAACTTAGGGGTTTTTATCAACATGAACTTTTCTTGGACTGCCCAGCTACAGGAAGTTAGCCGCAAGCTATTCGCATCTGCTGCATCTTTGAGGAGACTGCGTAATTTTCTGCCGACTGCCACCAAGATTGCGCTTGCACAATCTCTTCTTTTACCCATCTTTGATTATGCTGATGTCAGCTATCTCGACCTCACCGAAGTACAACTTGATAAACTTGAGCGACTTCAAAATTTCTGTATAAGGTTCATATTTGGTTTGCGCAAGTATGACCATGTTTCTGAATTCCGTGTTAAACTCAAGTGATTGCCAATTCGCCTTCGCCGGAATGCCCAAATTCTTTCCCTCTTATACAATGTGCTATTTTCCCCAACCACCCCTCCTTACCTAAAGGAACGTTTCCAGTTTCTATGTGACTCTCATTCAAGATTTCTTAGGTCGTCAGATAACTTTAAACTTAAAATGCCAATGCATTCCACGACTTTTTTGGATAAGTCTTTTACAGTTCAGGCAGCTCGTTTATGGAATGCGTTGCCTGTATCAATAAAGCGCGCGCCATCGCTGCCTGTTTTTAAAAGATTAGTCAAGGAACACTACTTGTCACTATGATTTCTAATATTGGTATATTCTCCTGCACATATATTAAGTATGTATGTATCTGTGTATATATTTTTGTATATTGTATAGTTTATATTGTTTCAATTCCTATCTTATATCTATATTCCTTGACAGTAAAAAAAAAAATGTTAACTTCATATTTGCACCAAGTGTAGCCCCATTTCATGTCCAGGCTGTCTTTTTCCATTCCTGGTTGCCTGGAAGAGATCGCGGAATGCGATAAGGCCGCCATTTGTATATTTTTTTAGTATAAGGTTTTCTTTATGTTTTTTTTTTGGTGTACAATAAAGCATATATAAATAAATAAATAATTTAACATTGTGGTTAACAATGTATAACTAATACATGGTATAATACATAAGCACAGAAGCTAATCATAAAAAGGGATTGTACTGCGTGATATTTAAAAAGTATAATCTCTTACCATCAATATCACTGTCAATGTCCACAACAACGTCAGTTAGGATATTCTTCAAATCTCAAATCTCAAATTGTTTATTGCAATCCATAATGTACACATACAGGTGGTAAAAGAATAAATAGAACAAATTATGGACCCTGTCGGGCACAGCAAAACTTTAAATAATTAGGAGAGAGGAAGAGCGCTTTAAATAACTTTCCTTGCAATATAAATGTTTTATAAATTTTCAAATTTTTTATGCATATTATTATTACCTACATATTTATTTTTGGATTAAATAAAATGTTTGGTTGTTTTATTGTTTAATAGCTTGCATTTTGTGCATTGGTATTATTCTTGTCAATATCCATAACTTTAGAGTCAATGGGATCCATGTCCATGACGGATGGCCCACCTCCTGTTAAGTGGCGGACATTGCCTTTCGTTTTTGACTCTCTTGCTTTCATATTGTTACGAGCTTGGGGTTCGTGACAATAAAAACAGCCTATTATTTAACCAAAAAAATGACACTTTAATTATCAAAACTAATTAACACTTTAAACACACTAATTACAACCACAATCGCACTAATAAACACTTCACTTCACTTAACTCGCAGTTGAAGATCGCTTCCGAAGATTCGCTTGTATCGCCAATTCAATACTGACTGAGTCGCGAGCTTTGCGCACCTTATATAGTCCGACAGTAATTTCCAGAACCTTCGAGAATAGAAATATCTAGAAAGTTCGGGAACATACCGGTCCCGACTGACTAGGTGTCGAAACATCGAAAATTCTAGAAAGATCGTGACCCAATTAGTTCCACTACTCGATACTAGATGGCGTTAGTAGTACGTTGTGAACCCAATTAATTCTGGCAAGTAACACTGCCCCCTCCTAAGACATGCTCGTCCCGAGCATCGGTCCCATAATAACGCGCCAGACGATCCACATGAACGATCTTAGGTGCACTTCTCGTACCTTTCTGGATACGGTAGGTCACGTCATTGATTTTTGTGACAATCCGGTACGGCCCGTCCCATTTAGCTTGAAGCTTAGGAGATTTCCCTTTACTGCGAACTGGATTGTGCAACCATACTAGTGAGCCTTCGTCGAAACCTTTATTGTTCATTTTGCGGTCATAACGGGTTTTCATCTTTTCTGACATTCGCTGGCCCGATTGTCTGATGTGCTCATAAATGTCATTCATTTTGTTCCGCAAGTCATTCGCATAATCGGTTATACTGCGTGGAGCGTCAGGTGGTATTCCGGTGATCAGGTCTGCAGGCAGCCGTAATTCTCTACCAAAGTTTGCGAAAGCTGGTGTCACCGATGTGCTTTCGTGAACAGCACTTCTGTATGACAGCAAAAACGGTTGTATATGCTTGTCCCAGTCGCGTTGTCGGTTTTCCACGACTTTAGCCAGGTATCTCTCCAATGTCTGATTAAATCGTTCCACCATTCCATCCGATTGTGGGTGGTAAGAAGTTGTTCTCGTTTTATGAGTACCCATAACTCGGCAAGTTTCCTGGAATATTTGTGATTCAAAATTCCTTCCTTGATCGCTGTGAATCTCCAAGGGTACTCCAAAACGACAGAAGACTTCATGAACGAGTTTATCTGCCACTGTTGAAGCTTCTTGATTCGGAATGGCGAAGACTTCCGGCCACTTGGTGAAGTAATCCATTACAACCATGAAATACTTGTTACCACTGTCACTTTCCGGAAACGGTCCCGCAACATCCAGGGCTATCCTTTCCCAAGGTGCACCGACATTGTACAATTTCAATGCACCTCTTCTACGAGTCTGAGGTCCTTTTACAGCCGCACAACTTGTACAATTGCGACACCAATCCTCGACATCGTCACGACAGTGAACCCAGTAAAAACGTTCCCGTATCTTCAGTAGAGTCCGTTTAACTCCCATATGGCCCCCTGAACATCCATCATGGTACAGCTGTAGAACATCCGGTACTTTCGCTTTAGGGACAACCATTTGCAAATGACAGCTGTCTCCCCGAGCATTCTCCCATTTACGGCATAGGACTCCATCCTGAATCACTAAGCTATCCCATTGTGCCCAATAGCTTTTTGTGATCGAACTCATCGCTGAGACGTCGCTCCACGTAGGCTTAGGTGCACTGGTCCTTATCCAGTCCAGAATCGGCTTGACGTCCGAATCTTCCTGCTGTGCACGTTGTAAACTTTCCTTCCACTCGTTGCTGAGGTCTGTCTTAAGCATCCTCACAGGTACGGCTTCTTTACCCTCTTGCCTAGTACAATGCTTGCAGTCTTCAGGGCAAGGTCTTCTTGACAATGCATCTGCGTTGCCATGAGATCTCTCGCTGCAATGTGCCACCAACAAGTCGTTCTCCTGCAGCCGCTGGGCGCTGTCGTTAGCCGCCCTACCTTCAAGAGATCGGCTATTTTCCCTTCCTGCATTTCGCTTAGGGCAACTTGATCTAAGATGGCCCCTTTCACCACAGCCATAGCATCTAGGGCTGTATCCTTTAAAACGGTCACTAATTGCAACTGCTGTAATCTCCTTGGTACGGTGAGGTCGATAATCTTGCCACAAAGCTTCCTTTTCTGTAGTTCGCTTAGGGCAACTAGGTCGAAGGTGACCTCTTTCACCACAGCCATAGCACCTAGGGCTATATCCTTTAAACCGGTCGTGAACCGTTACTGCAGCAACCTCCCTAACGCTATAGGGACGATAATCCTGCCGCGCAGCTTCCACTTCCAGTGCATGGGCCAAAGCGTCCTTAAGTTTCCCGTGGTGCCCGAGCCTCACTGCAGCCCTAACTTCAAGGTCGCGGATGCCATCAATGAATGTCTGCACCAGGTTCCCTTCAATAAGCGCAGGTACAGACTGGTATGCCTTCCGCACCAGCTTCTCCACTTCAAGGGCCCACTGCTGCAGGTTTTCACCACTACGCTGTACGCGATCCCTTAGTTGCGCACGAAACACGTGCTCGAGATGAGCGTCACCATACCGGGATTCTAGTGCTTCAAGGAGCTGCTCGTAAGTTACTTCTTTACCGAGAGCTTCCAAGACAGTTAAGGCCTGGTCGCGCAGGCCTAAGGTGAGGGCAGTCATGGCTTGATTTTTACTCCAACCGTTCGCCTTCATGACGGCCTCAAACTGAATTTTGTAGGCCGACCAAAAAGACGTCCCATCGAACGGCGGCACTTTAAATCCACGTAGCGAAGGTGTAGTAGTTACGGGAGTTGCAATCCCATCTCCAAGTTTAAGGTTGCCCAACTCTTTCTTCATATCAGCAATATCGTTGTTACATTTGCTGATCCGTGTTTCAGCATCTGACAGGCGGTTGTCATGCTGAGCAACCTTATCCTTCACTTCCTTAATGTCTTTCCCGAAAGAAGCGTGAATTTCCTTCATGAGGAGCATCTGTTCTTCCTGGCGGCGCGCCTGCTCCTCCTTGTCGTGCTGCAGCTGTTCTTCCAACCGACGGGCCTGTTCCTCCTGTCGGCGAGCCTGTTCCTCCTGTCGGCGAGCCTGCTCCTGCAGCATCATCATCAGAGCAGCAAAGTCTGGTGCTGATGATGCCGGAGCTGCTGTGGACGGACCGGCTTCCATGGTCGGTAGCTGACTTTCCGACGGCTGCGGCGTTGCACCACCAAAACGCCTCTGATCCGTCTCCTGCTGGCGTTGACTACGGGTACGGATACCCTCCGTGTCGTCCTTTGGCAGAATCGGCATGATAATCCTTACTTCTGACACCAATTGTTACGAGCTTGGGGTTCGTGACAATAAAAACAGCCGATTAATTAACCAAAAAAATGACACTTTAATTATCAAAACTAATTAACACTTTAAACACACTAATTACAACCACAATCGCACTAATAAACACTTCACTTCACTTAACTCGCAGTTGAAGATCGCTTCCGAAGATTCGCTTGTATCGCCAATTCAATACTGACTGAGTCGCGAGCTTTGCGCACCTTATATAGTCCGACAGTAATTTCCAGAACCTTCGAGAATAGAAATATCTAGAAAGTTCGGGAACATACCGGTCCCGACTGACTAGGTGTCGAAACATCGAGAGTGTTTTAGCATCGAAAATTCTAGAAAGATCGTGACCCAATTAGTTCCACTACTCGATACTAGATGGCATTAGTAGTACGTTGTGAACCCGGCATTAATTCTGGCGCGTAACAATATTATACCAGAGTTTTATTAACTGTTTTATAGATGCCTAAAACAATTAAACGTACTCATTTTAGATAAGTTACTGCCTAGTATTAAAACAGCACATAGGAAAATACCATGCCAAATAAATGAAATATATCTCTTAATTAAAGTCTAAATTATTTTATTTTTGAAACAAACAGATGCAATAACACACTTATGTAAACAATTAGTTCAACACAATCCAGAAATAGTTTCCACAGATTAATATACACGTAAATCAACCTAAACGTAACAACAACCAGAAGTTCACACAGTTTAGAGAAGTCACATTTGAATATTAAATAACGTTATATTATTTAAATTTATAGATTTCTATGCCATAATATTTCTTACAAAACTTAAATTTAGGTAGAGAAAAATGAAAAATATCTTTGTCTTGATTTTCTTTTTTTCCTTAATGTACTTATCTGTTTAGTATGACAGTAAGCAATGCAATCTCTTAAACAAGGTGAATATTGTTTAAAAGTATTCCTAGAAATGGAGCTAAGCATTATGTCAGCTGCCTCCTCATCTAAACCTGCTACGAGGAAACCGCGCCGGAGAGCTGTCCTGCCATCAATGTTAGGCTCCCATGTAGTGGATGAGGTGTCCTGGAATTACATAGTTTGAGTGAGTCTTTGTTTGGTTTGAAAACCAATGGTTTATTTATTAAGAGCTTTTGAAAAAGGGGGTACCATGGTTGTGTAGGCCAATCTGGTATACAACCATGCAGCCTATACCTTTATCTACTATTATTTTTTCAAGGCTTTTTGATATCATCGAAAAGGGGGGAAAGCATAGAAATATATGTTTGACCATGAAAAAGTGAATGCATCAATTTTGAATGCAACAGGATCAGGATGCCATGACACATACTTTATGCATTTAGTATTTGTACGAGATGCAAATAAATCAATCTCTGGTTGACCAAAATTATTAACTATTATTTTAAAATATTGATTGCCAAGTTCCCATTCCGTGTGTCCTAACCCCTTTCGTGATTGAAAATCATCAATAACACTGTCCTTTGTATTAATGTAGGAAGCATAAATCCATATGTTGTGTGTTTCGCACCACTGCCATATTAATTTTGAAATATTGTTGAGATTTTGGTGTTGAATTCCACCTAAGCGACTAATATATGAAATGGCAGTGGTGTTGTCAATCCTTAACAATATCTCACAATTATACAGATCTTTAGCAAAACTTTTTAAACCTAAAAAAGCTGCATGAAGTTCTAAAGTATTGATATGGAATTGTGAGAGATGCATCTGTTTCAATTTCTAAAGAAAAGTTATTCTTCCTTATCGGACATATGGCTGATTTTAGGTGTGTAAGTTACCATTCTATATCCTCATGGCAACTATTAGGTAATGTTATAATGGTTTCAAAATTTTAATTATTGGATAATAGTGTCAGATATTTAATTCTCTCTAGTTATTTGGTATACAACATGCCATATTTTATGGCAGGGCACACTGAAACTAATGTTCCTATAACCTGAGCTAAAAAACGAATGGAAAAACTTGATTTCAGTTTTGAGAGTAATTCTATGCACCTCTGTCTTTTGTCTTGGCCTATAGAAATAGTCATATCTTTACTATCTATACTAATATTATGAAGCAGAAGAGTTTGTTTGTTTGGTTGAACGCGCTAATCTCAGGAACTATTGGTCCGATTTGAAAAATTCTTTCAGTGTTAGATAGCCCATTTATCGAGGCAGGTTATAGGCTATATATCATAATAGGAGCGGAGCAGTAATAGAAAATGTGACGCAGACGAAGTTGCAAGTTAAAGATAAATCCTAAAAATTTACATTCTTGTTTAGGTATAATACTGCATTTTTAAAGTTTACTAAGAACCGCAGGCTTTCAAAAAGGTTAAGTATATACTTTATTTGATTCTTACATTCCAAGTGTGAGCGTGCCATAATACAGGTATCGTCAAGATATTGTATTAATAATTAGTCTTATTCCTCTTTTTCTAAATACTGAGAGTACAGGTTTGAATAGTTTAGTAAATAAAAAGGGGGCTGTGCAAAGGCCAAAAGGTAAAACTGAAAACTCATACAATTCTTTTTCAAAATAAAAACGGAGGTATTTTCCGGAGTTATGGTCTATGTTAATCATGTAGTAAGCATTCTTTAAATCAATAGTTGCTAAGTAATCATTGTTTTGCATTAACTTGCAGATTGTACGGTAATCCTCCAACTTAAAATGGTCGGGTTACATAAATTCATTTCACTTTTTGAGATTTAGAATAAAGTGATATTCTCCACTGGGTTTTTTAATTAGGAAGATTGATCAACAAAATTGGTCTGCTGTTGGTGTACAAGTTTCCAGTGCCTTAATTCTTAGTAAATCACTAATTTCTTTTCGAATAAGAATTGTCTCTGAATGAGAAAAATTGTTATTTAGAGGTGTATTCCTCTGATAAGGTTTTTGGAAAAAATCAAGTGAATATCCAGACACCCATGATAGGATTATTGGGTCATCTGTTAAAGATTCCCAATTTCTCTTGAAATAAGGTAATCTGCCTACCTCTCTGTCCTGAATCACTTGCGTCGGTTGTGGTTCCACTCCCGTTGCCGCTGGGGTGTCTGACGCCGTTTCTTGGGCACATATGGAGTCTTCTTCCCCCCCCCTCCACCTTGCTGGGTCTCGTTGTTTATCTTGAACCCTGGGCGTCTGAACCGCGGTTGAGGAGGGGCCCGTGAAAAGTCTTTGGTCTGGTTGCCAATACTTTCGACAGGTCCTGTGCTGACTGTTGGTACTGCTTTCGCCGTCCTGATTCTTTCAGTAAGGTCAATTCCAAATAGGAATTCATCCGGACCTCCCTGCAAGGAGTCTTTTAATTCTTTATTTATAACTGCTTGGATAAGCGCTCTTCTGCCTAAAGTTTCATTATGTATTAACTCGCAGAGAATCTTCGATGAACCATTAATTTTCTTGATTCCCTCAACTTTGTTTCCTTTCATTAGAAAACATTCTAATCCACATCCAATGGCTGCTAAGGCCGCTGACACATTTCTTTGCCTGTATTCTATTATGACGTCTCGCTTTTTCACCTGTTCTGTTATGTTTGCGTAGGTTTGGAGAGTGCGAGCGATAGCGGTGGGATCGCGACCGGTATAGTACATGGCCGTGTCATCTGCGAAGAGTGCCAACTGAGCCTTGTTACTTTTGGGGATGTCGCTGGTGAACAACGTAAAGACTAGGGGTTAGCACCGAGCCCTGGGGGACTCCTGCTCGGATGGGGTGAGGGGACGAGAGTGCACCCTCGATTCGATAGCGAAAGGTACGATTCGACAAAAAGTCTCGTAAGATGAGCACGAGGCGGTCTGGCACGCCGAGTTGGTAAAGCTTGTAGATTAAGCCATTGTGCCAGACCTTGTCGAATGCTTTCGCTATGTCGAAGAACAAGGCACCCGTCATCGAGCCACGCTGGAAGCCAGCGCTTAGATGTTCTACGATGCGGTGGACTTGTTGTATGCACGAGTGTTCAGTTCGAAAACCAAATTGCTCGTCGGGGATAAGTCTCTTTGCTTCAGCATAATCTTTGAGCCGCTTGTAAATAAGCCTCTCGTAGATTTTACCGAGAACGTTGAGTAGACTGATGGGACGGTAACTGGAGGGGTCAGACCTGGGCTTGCCTGGTTTGAGAATACCGATAACGGTGGCCTGTTTCCATGCTTGGGGGAACATGTTGTTGCTTAATGCGCCATTGAAGATGGCCGCCATAAGCACAATGAGTTGGGCGGGGAAGAGTTGAACACCCTGTTGGTGATGCCGTCGGAGCCAGGGGCTTTCCTGGGCTGAAGCCTTTTGATGATATCCTCTACCTCTTCGGGAGTGACGGGAGGTAGGGGATTATCAGGGTCTTCGACTGGCGGGAGGGAAGCTCTACGTTCGACTCCAACATCCACCATATCTAGGTGAGCTTTGTCTACTGGTTGAGAGCTGGGATTCTAGACTATCGGCTAGACATTCCGCTTTGTTAGTGTTGTCGAAAGTGACACTCTTATCGGGGCGGATGAGAGGGGGCATTGTGGCCTCTTCTTTGGATCGTATCAGCCCAGCGCCAACATTGCGGCCGTATTTATAGGACTCGGCACACGTGCACGAGTTTACAAGTTTGCAGGTTAAGTATTGAAGTTACAATCTTAACATTAATTTACATCGTAATCAACTCAAAAATAATCAACTGATGGTTTATTAACAAATTTTAGGACAATCAAATTATTAATCTTAATTATTCTCGACGAACTGTTGTAGTTGCGCCGATATATACATATGATTGGCGACTGTAATATGCCGCCTGATCAGATATTTTAGGCAATATCTAATTTTTTTGGAAATCGAAAGAAAATACAACTAAATCTTCCCTTTTTCCTTTTAGCAGTCGATTAAATGCTCTGACCTTCAACATATGTACACTTTTCTCCGTCATTAAATTTTATTTTCAGCTGGAGCTGTTGATTTTTTATACGTTTAAGTAGCTCATTGCACTTGGAACAAGTGTCTGTAAGAGGGCTTCCAAATCCTAAATTGTAGCATGTGTTGAAAATTGATCTAAAGTAACATTCACGTACTTGGACTTCTTCGGTCTGATTATACATTCTCCACATTTTCTCTTAGATGTAGATGGAAAATATTTTCTCATAACGGTAGATCTGCAATAATGTGACTAAGCACTTAAATGACTCAATAAATATTTTGACTTCTCTCAATTTATGGATATATTTGGCCAAGTATGATCTCCATACTGTGCTGGCAAATGTTCGATAAACTTTTCTTATTCTGCTCGGTAATCCCCAAAATATTTATGAAATTCCGTACAAACTGGTAAAAGAAAAATAATCATCAAAAAATTTGGTTACCCACCCATCTTGTTGATAAAGTGGCCACAGAAATACATCATCTGTGAAAATTTCAACCTTCTAGGTATCACGGTCCATGAGATATAGCCAAGGGTAAAAAGAGGACCCAGTTACTGAATAGGGTCCTCTTTTTACCCTTTGGGTACTGTTTAGTAATGCCAACGTCATGTCTGTTGTCAAACTAAATACCTATGAACCTGGCAACACTGACTCGCCCCTTTCGATCTTCGCAACGACGGGAGTGCACACGTCTCTTGTAATCTTTGTGATAGTTAACATTTGAAAGTGTTTATTATCAACAGTGTTCATTATAACAGTGTCAATTCAATAAACCAATAGTACAGTGCAAGGTGGTTTCAATCAAGATCCCAAACATTTTGGTCCTTCGAGCCTGCCGACGTTGGAAGGATCGCCATCTTTTTTTCTTCGCGTCGTTTGGTGTGGAGGCAGAGAGAACGACGAAGCAAACATCGCTCGTACGTACCACGCAAACGCAGGAGTTTTGGCGGCGAACCAGCAAAACGGGCAGCGACAACAGTCGAAAATCAATAATAAAATTCAAGATTTCAAGAATTCGTCAAATCAATCAGACACTGCTTTACCGGCACAGCGAGATAATATCCATACGTATTCCATACCACACAGCGACATCTACATTCGCACATTGGCAACAGCCACTTACTTCGTACATCGGCATCTCTAATTGGCCAATCAGCGAACACGCAAAACTGTCATCTACAGGACGTCCGTCAATTGACAGCGACATTGACATATCGAGCGGCGAGAACAATCGAAATGTTTCGCTCGGCTCCACGCGGCTAGGAAGCAAGCAAGCACGCCACGCGCCATCTTTTTTTCCAACTGCTACGACCGACGCACGTGTATCGCACTCTCCATAGAGTACTACTTATAAGACTGGGCACTCTCACTAAATTCAACTCAAAGCACGCAACAGCGAAACGACACATGAAAATATTCTATAATGTCTCACAATGGAGAAGAAAATTTCGAGATCACTCTACAAACCCTCAAACAGAAGAGAAGCGCAATCAAAGGCAAGCTTACTAGGATAGAAAGGTACTTGCAGAACTTCGATGCAGATCGACACTCCGTGAACGAAATCAAAGTCCGACAAGGCGATTTAGAACAACTGATGCAGCGGTTCGAGGAACTTCAGCTACGAATCGAATCAATCGACAACACCGCGGACAGACAAGACAGTCACGAAGAGGAGCGGGGCGCCTTCGAGGACAGATTCTATGGACTAAAGGCATGTATGGTGGATGCCTTGACGGCAAGATCGCCTACACTCGCGGCGGCGGCATCACCTTCACGCCACACTGATCAATTGAACTGTACGCACTACGACCACGCCAAGCCACGTGTCAAGTTGCCTCAACTGGAACTCCCTAAGTTCGATGGGGACATCCGGCAATGGCCAGCGTTTAAGAACATCTTCTTTGCGTCCGTGGACAGCACCGACCTGCCCGTGGTGAACAAGCTGCAGTACCTGAAGACGGCGCTGACGGGGGAGGCTGCGGGCCTCATAGCCTCACTGCTCATCATCGAAGAGAACTACTCCAGAGCCCTCGAAATCTTAGCAAAGAGGTATGAAAACCAAACCATAATAGTAAACTTCCATTTAAAAAGTATCACTAGCTTTAGTACTATCACTCGAAATAACCGCAAAGAGTACTTGGTTCTCCTACAACAAAGTTTAGATTCCCTAAGAGCCATCCAGCTCCCTGTGGAGCACTGGTATGCATTGTTGGTTTTTCTAATAACACAAAAATTAGACAATTCACTCCGAGCTGCTTGGGAAATCAATCGCAAAGAAAAATCTATTGCTTCCCTTGAGCGAGCTGCTCGATTTCCTAAACCAACGCAGAACAGCCTTCGAGTTAATGTATGATGCTAAATCAAATAATGATAAAAATCAAAATATTAAAGTCTCTCATGTAGCATGTGCAACAACCAGCAATACCTGTATTCTTTGTAATAGCGGTCATGCTTTGCATAAATGCCCTACATATCTTGAGCTTACTATTCAGAAACGTATTGAACTAATCAAATCTAAATCATTGTGTTATAACTGTTTACAGCCCTACAAAGTCGGGCATAAGTGCTCCAAATTTCACTGCCTAAATGCAAAGGTAAACATCACACTTCCATACACGAAGACAGGTCTCAACCACAGGTTAATCTTATTACAACTACTCACAGCCAACAGGCAAACAATTCAACTCATAGTCAAGAGACAAGCAATCCTACACAAAGCCAACAGGCAGTAGATACTACACAAGTACACATACAACAAGGTTCTTTACAGTCAACTAACACTCAATCTTTAAACACATTAGTCACTACACCTTCTACAGTACTAGTAACAAGCACTAACAGATATCAAATATTGCTTTCCACAGCTCTGGTACGGGTTCAACATGCTTCAGGCAGGTGGATCACTGCCCGAGCACTTCTGGACACAGGAAGTGAAGTCAACGTTGTTGCCCACAGACTTGCAACTCAACTGGAACTACAGGTCGAGCAGCAATCATGCCTCATAATTGGTGTAGGCAATAGCCAAGAGCGTACTCAAGTAAGTGTAAACATGAATGTTGCATCTCGGTACAACACCTATCAAAGTAATCAAACTTTCTTGGTCATGGACAGTATTTCAGTGCCACTACCTCACACGCATGTACATACAAAAACATGGCATATACCAGACAAACAAGCTCAATCGCTCGCTGACCCTACATTCTTCATGCCGGGTTCTATTGACTTACTGCTTAACGCTGAAGTGTTCTATGCTACACTGCAAACTGGGCGCATACATCTTGGTTCGCGCCTACCATACCTAATTGAAACGCTATTTGGATGGGTGGTTTCTGGTTCCTATCTACCTGATACTCACTTAAATACACCAAAATGCGCTATGCATGCTAGCATGATTTCTACACCTTCATCAACAGATGACATACTACAATCCTTTTGGGAGCAAGAGGAGGTGCTTCCTAAAAAGCTGCTCTCACCTGAAGACAAACACTGCGAAGAGTTATACATGTCTACAACTACACAGGACAGCTCAGGCAGATACACACTACAGGTTGATAGAATAGAGGATCTAGGTAATTCTTTCAACACAGCTTATAGATGTTTATTAAAACTTGAATCTAAAATGCAAAGAGATACAAATCTCTACACACAGTACAAAGCATTCATACATGAGTTCATACAGTTAGGACATGCTGACTACATTGAGGACTACTCACCCGCAGATACACATGCTTATTACATGCCACATCTAGCGGTCATAAAGCCTGACAGTAGCACAACAAAATTACGTACAGTCTTCAATGCTAGTGCCAAGACATCCACTGGTATATCACTTAATGATTATAATGTATGAAGGTCCAAACATACAGGGCGTATTTGACATCGTAACGCAAACTTCGGGAAAAGGCTACACCTCATGCCACTAACCAAATTGTGGAAGTCATTAATCTCGCTAATGAACGGTTACAGAAATTGACATTTTCGAGCGCGCAATGTATTGTGAACAACGCGATCTAAACGCGTGAGAGCGTTGCACGCAATACATACCTCACGTCTTGCACACACAGCGGTACACAGGTCTGGGACGCCGCGGCCGGCGACGTGCATGTACTAACGCGCCTAATAAGTAGGTACCACATAAAATTATTTAATCACTAGAAATAACTACGGTGCCTACCTGCTGATGGTAGGAACATGTTTATGCAGAATTTAAGAGAAAAAAAGCTGACCTTGGTCGGAGCTTGCTTTCTATCCGCGAATTGTGTTCGAATTTTTATTGCATCTAGGTAGGTTCCCACCGTCTAGCTAGATGGATGGCAACAAGCAAGGTCACCTTGAATGGAACACTGCATTTCATCCTTCTGGAACATGCTTAAGATCTTGTTTTTGAAAAGCTTAAGAGAAAAGGAGCCATAAGCTTAGTCTTTTAAAATCACGATTCCGATAAGGATTAATTACAAAAAATAAGCTTGTAAGTACATCGAAATCCGAGTACGCAGGTAGCTAATGAACTACGAACTACCTAACTCTCTTTGAATGTACCTACCTCAATACCTACGTATATCAAACCCTCCGCCGACGGCAATACTTTCACATAAAATAATTTTAGTCACTCAAAAATACCTACCTACTATCATGTTTATGCAGAAGTCAAGGAGCCACAAGCTTACGTCTCTTAAATTCACGAACACAATTCCGTTAAGGATTGACAACAAAGCCGGCGATGTGCGAGTCAGACTCTCACACAAAGGGTTCCGTACCATAACCATACACAAAAAACACGTTTCTTGTATGCGAGCTCTCTGTAAATTTTATTTTATTATTTGTTGTTATAGCAGAAATAGGGATACCATGCCTGAGATACAGCCCACTGAAAGACAGACGGACAGTCGGCTGGACAGCAAAGGCTTAGTAATAGGGTTCCATTGGTTACTCTTCGGGTACGGAATCCAAAAAAGAAGCTTGCAAGTACCTACTTTGAGATCTGATTATGTAGGTATTAACTAGTAACTACCTAACTCACCTTAAGCTCGCTCACCCCTAACCAGATAGGGTTCGAAGTGGCCGCCGCCAGCATGCTCGCAAAGTTTCAGCGTGGTCACGGGGCAGAAACGTTGGGTCCTGGGCACACTCCTCACGCAAAAGAGGCAAACAAATTCACGATGCGATTCCTCATCTCGGCTGCGGAACACTGCGCACTCGGACACAAACACCTTGTCTTTTGACTTTGACGTACCTAACTCCAAAGAAAAAACCTAATGGGGTCAAGTCTGGTGAGCGAGCTGGCCATGGCTCCCAGCCGAATCTCCCAATCCACCGATTCCCTAATGATTCTGTAAGGCAGCGTCTCACGTGAGGGGGAGCACCATGACAAGCTCCTCACAGTTCCCACGTGCATGTTACCGTATTCTTGGGCACTGAAGTTCTCTTTAAGTCCAGATGACATTTTTCAATGAAACACAAAGACACACAAAAACACGCAAGTTCACAGAAAGAAACCAAAACTTGTCTTCTCTAACGTTTCGAAAAACGATTTTTGCAAAAAAAAAGCACTCGTTCGCGATCAGCGTCAACAAGGAACTGACAAAAATCCATCACTAAAAATGTTCTTTCGATCTATCCTTTGAGGTCGCCGACAGATGCCTACATTGGACCTACAGTGCCAGGGCCGCGCTTGCGATGATAATAGTATGAAAATTCCTTTTTTTGCTTTTAATTTATTAATGTTTTTTATCGAATAATTTTGGCATTGTAAAACTGAACTTTTTTTTTAAACCAAACAGAAACAAATTAGGGTCATCAATCGTCATGATTAAGTTTCAACACCCGTGTTGATAGAATTTTGCCGTATTTAAAAATCTATCACTTTAATTGTTTCAAAGCGATAAATGGGTATAGCAAGATCCAATTGTAATAAGCATCACATTACTTATTGTAAATTTTATTTATTTAACAATTTATGTACAAACATTGTATCAGAACATAAGAAGGAAACAGAAAACAAAGCATTATTATGGATTGTGAAACGCGCTACTATTAATAGTAAGAAAAAAAAAGATTATTTTCTCGGTCGAGTATCATCATGACTCCACGCTCCAATAAACGCTTATTAAAAAGCGTTTTACCGGTTACACCCAAATACGGCCCTGGTTTCGTCGGCGTTTGTCAAAGGTCAAAGAGCGCGCACTACGCGTTGCCGCCGCAATAAGAAAATGGGTTTTATCGACACCAAACGAAGTAACCGATTTTCAACCTTAGCCTATTACGTTAATGTTGGAAATCGGCTACTTCGTTTTGCTATGATACGTTTCATTTTCTTTTGACCTGCAATCTTTAGCGGCATGCTTTGACAAATCATACACGCGTGACACACATGCACACTCGTTAGTGTGAGGCCAGCTACTATGCATTGCGTTGACCTTTCGTTTGTACTTTAGCACAGCTGAGCTGATACCTATTTGTGGTTTTATTTACATTGCTCTTTTTAGTGAAACTAGTTAATTAATTATTTTTTTTATTAAGAATCTCATTGCGTTAGGTCAGAATAACGATTATGAGCAGTCTTAAGTAAAAAAAACTCTTGATAAAACTGAAAAAATGAGAAAAAAGCCGATGAAAAATTCCAACTCTGGGGTGTCCAGAATCATGCCCTGGACCCATGGAAATCGTTTGTGCGTCGATGTCAGATACACCGTGTATACAATGATCTATTAGAAATTATCCTCAGATTTAGACTTTACAAATATGCTTTCTCTTGTGACATAGTCAAAATGTTTAGAGCTATAAGAATAAATTCACAACAAACATCTTTACAAAGAGTGCTATGGAGAGACTCCAGATCTGAACCGCTCAAGTGTTAAGAAATCAACAGGGTTTGCTATGGTACAAAATGTGCGCCATACTTAGCTTGTCGCACAATGATACATTTAGCTCACTCACTCAGATGCTCTTCCACAGGCAGCTGACTGTATTAAAAGCTCTGGGTACTTGGATGATTATTTATATGGCTGTCAAACTCTAGAACAATGTAAACAAGTATGCTCTGAGCTTATAGACTTATTGAGCAAAGCAGGTTTTCAACTGCACAAGTGGTCATCTAACCACACAGACATTTTATTACATGTAGGCACAAGTTCTACAGAAAACACAAAACATATACAATCAGTACATAACAATGTAGAATCAAATAATACATACAATTTTACATCAACTTCTGCCAAAACCCTTGGCTTACAATGGCTACCTACACAAGACACAATTCAGGTTAGCATACCTGATTATAGAGCTGCCCCTTGCACTAAAAGGAACATACTCTCACAAATAGCTCAATTATTCGATCCTATAGGTATCCTAGCACCTACAACTATTCTAGCTAAGATATTAATGCAAGACATATGGAAACAAAATATTGATTGGGATTCTTTGATCTCAAAGGACTCTCTAGTCATCTGGCAGAACTATGTTCAGAAACTACACTGCTTGAAAGCTATACACATACCTAGATATTATTTTACAGATGTACCTACAGAAATAATATTATTAGGGTTCTGTGATGCATCTCATAAAGCTTATGGTGCTTACCTGTACCTAAGAGCAACCTACCTTAACAAACCTTCAAATTGCACACTATTCACAGCTAAATCTAAGGTTGCACCAATCAAAAAACAACAATCTATACCACGCTTGGAATTGTGTGGATCACTCTTGCTAGCCCAATTAGCAAAAAGGTTCATAAACACTACATATAACAAAATTAACATTAAGAAAACTTATTTATTCACAGACTCGTCTATTGTACTACACTGGATCAAAGCTCCATACAAGCACAAACATGACACATATGTCACACACCGCCTCATGCAGGTCATTGACATTACCAGCGGTGATGACTGATACTACATAAACACAAAACAAAATCCAGCTGATCTGATCACCCGGGGAGTCATGCCTAAAGATCTTCAATCTTGTACACTATGGTGGCAAGGCCCTTCATGGTTGACTCAAGACCAATCACAATGGCCATCTTCAATCACAGACACCTAATGTAGACACACTTAATACATCACACAATCAAACCTCACAACTCAAAGTAGTCAATTTATGCACAGACTCACTCATCAACCATTCGTTCTTCTTTGATAAATTCACAAAACACTCCAGTTTCTCTAAGCTTATCAGAATAGTCGCGTACATGCTTAGATTTGTACATAATATAAAAAACAAACATAACAAACATACATCACATTTAGCAGTGACAGAAATAAAACATGCTCACAATTTTATAGTTTACACAACACAAAGTCATTCTTTCTCAAAGGAAATGCAGGAACTACAATCTATAAAAAATAGCACCAACTTGCAGACTTCACATAAACAAAAGTCTTACACATTCACATCAAGCCCACTAAAGAAATTGAATCCATTCTTAGATGGAGACAGCATACTAAGAGTTGGTGGTCGCATAAAACACTCAGACATTCCATACAATCAAGCACATCCTATCATACTTCCTGCCAAAAACCACATCACACAGATTTTGGTACAGCATTATCACCTCAAACTACTACACTCAGGTGTTCAGAACACACTCTGTAACATAAGACTGAAATACTGGCCTATCAATGGTAGAGGTGAAGTAAAGAAATGCATATATTCCTGTGTTAGATGCACTAAGTATAGAGGCAAGGTTTGTGGGCAGCAGATGTCAGATCTTCCTGCTCCCAGAGTCACGTTGACCCGTGCATTTACTCATACAGGGATTGATTTTAGTGGTGCTGTTGCTATAAGAAGTTCAATGACCCGACATTGTAAATACTCTAAGGGTTACATATGCCTATTTGTTTGCCTAGCTACTCGAGCTATTCATTTGGAATTAGTATCTGATCTGTCCGCACAAGCCTTTATTTGTGCTCTTAAAAGATTTATTTCTAGGAGAGGAATACCTACTTGCTTATATACAGATAATGCAACTAATTTTAAAGGTTCCAAAACTAAGTTACATGAACTCTATAAAATGTTCAAAAACGAACGAGAACCAAATTGAGGGAATACTTAATTCCAGACCATTGTATCCTATTACTGATTTACCTAATGACTTAACTTGCCTAACACCTGCTCATTTCATTATAGGTACTGCTATGACTGACCTACCTGAACCTAATGTACTAGATATTAGCGAATCTAGACTGAATGTATACCAAAAAATAATACAAATTAAACAAAGATTTTGGAAACAATTCTATTTTAGTTATTTATCTGAACTACAAACTAGAAATAAGTGGCTACAAGTGCAAAATAACTTAAGTATAGGAGACTTAGTTCTAATTAAAGATGAAGCTTGTCCACCCACTTCATGGGCATTAGGTCGAGTTACCTCTGTATACACTAACAAGACAGACGGCCTATGTAGATCTGTAAAGATTCGAACTAGTAAAGGAGAATTTACTAGACCTGTAAATAAAGTAATATTTCTACCATGCAAAGATTGAATTTAAATATTATGTATTTTTTACTTGTAGGTATTAACATACCTATGATTATATGGTGTAACTTACTATACTTTAGGCATAGGTGTGTGTGCATCTAATTATTTCTGAGACCTAGATTTAACCTAGATTAAGATTTACCTAGCTCTGCTTGTTTATCTAACTTCTATGTTCTCAGGAATGCTAGACTCATTAGATTTACTTTTCTTACTCTATTTTATAATTATAGGTTTTATAAACTTATCTAGGACCTAAATAATAATATTTAAACAATAACTTATCTTATAAGTACATGTATACTTAATGTAAGAAACAAGACTAATACCTAGCTATACTATACTATACTATACTATACTATAAAATATTAAAGAAACTATGTTCCCTAACCATACTTACCTAATAATTTTATATAACTGTTCTCTACTCATAGGCTTTATACTACTTAAATGAAACTCCTCAATGTTCTATTTGGATTCAATAATTTTATTTATTATTATTGTGTAAACTTAGATGTACTTAGGTGCCGAGGCTTTCCTATCTTTGGAGGCCCGAGAATGTTTAGTAATGCCAACGTCATGTCTGTTGTCAAACTAAATACCTATGAACCTGGCAACACTGACTCGCCCCTTTCGATCTTCGCAACGACGGGAGTGCACACGTCTCTTGTAATCTTTGTGATAGTTAACATTTGAAAGTGTTTATTATCAACAGTGTTCATTATAACAGTGTCAATTCAATAAACCAATAGTACAGTGCAAGGTGGTTTCAATCAAGATCCCAAACATGTACGGAACCTTAAAAAATGATTTGCAGTCATGCCCTTAAAAAACCATAATAAAACATGGACTGAGTTTATTGACAAAACTATGAAATATGTTTCTGCAATTTATTTAAACTTTAAAAAAAATTGGTAAGAAAAGTTAACTTATCGAATGTTTTGAAAAAATAACACGATTTATTTTCTGACCTACATAGGTATATTACAAGAAATAACAACCTACCGTTCAACCTTCGCTTTTGCTCTTTTCCATGTATCTGGAGCACGTTTTCGTTTTCTTGCCTTCTCTGGAACCACTTCTGCTTCTGAACTAGTTAATACACCAACATGATTACAATAAAACCTAATAGATGGCATTCATAGTTCAATTTGAACGAAAATGGACATTGGCGTCTTGACCAAATAGCTCTTTTCTGCAAAACGAAAATTATCTGGATAGCGGCAGCATTCCCTTATAATAGAATACCATACGACATGATACTTTGGAAATAACTAAAGTAAATGAAACGAGCTGTCTCTAAATCAGTAAAAATTTTCTGTATGCAGCAGAGCTAAGTTTTTTAGATAACTTGTCTAAATGTGGGCCCCACTGAAGCTTAGCATCTAAAGTTATGCCTAAGAACACATTAGTATCTTCAGGACTCAAGTCTTTGGTAGAGAATTACGGCTGCCTGCAGACCTGATCACCAGAATACCACCTGACGCCCCACGCAGTATAACCGATTATGAGAATGACTTGCGGAACAAAATGAATGACATTTATGAGCACATCAGACAATCGGGCCAGCGAATGTCTGAAAAAATGAAAACCGAATGTCTTAAAAAAGTGGATCGACTGGCGCGTTATTATGGGACCGATGCTCGGGACGAGCATGTCTTAGGAGGGGGCAGTGTTACGCGCCAGAATTAATGCGATATTAATGCGATATCGAGTAGTGGAACTAATTGGGTCACGATCTTTCTAGACTTTTCGATGCTAGAACATTCTCGATGTTTCGTCACCTAGTCAGTCGGGACCGGTATGGTATGTTCCCGAACTTTCTAGTTATTTCCATTCTAGATAGTTCTGGAAATTACTGTGGGACTATAGTATAAGGTGCGCATCGCTCGCGACTAAGTCAGTCTCTCGCCGGGCCTCCTCCGGGCAACCGGAGGTCTCACCTGGCGGGGACAGACCGCCGTAGGGTCGTGAAGATACGGTACTGTGAGACAGTACCGTGGCGCCCTCTGCCGACACTATTGACAGCTACACTCCATGGCATGCAGCGACGCCTACCGTCGCGCAGCCAAAACAGCCGCGCCTACATCGGCCACCCAACGCCGTGCCCGTACTGTTACGGGAACCGCCGCGCCCCCTTGCGGGGGCGCCGCGAATTCCTTTATTTTTTTATGTTTTTTATTTATTTAAACTTTATGTACAACAGTGTTACATGGGCGGACTTAATGCAACAATGCATTCTCTACCAGTCAACCTTTGGGTTAAAAAGACTACATTGTGGTAGGTGTACAACAACAAGCAATAAAAAACACAAACATTTAAATTGAATCCTTTCAATACAATACATTTCACAAATAATATAATAACATATATACTAATAACATACATATATACATATGCTAAAATAATAAACTAATAAATATGATGTTTTATAATATTTTATTCATGACTAAGTCAGTACTGAATTGGCGATACAAGCGATACATCGGAAGCGATCTTCAACTGCGAATTAAGTGAAGTGAAGTGTTTAATAGTACGATTGTGTGTTATAATTAGTGCGTTTAAAGTGAAAATTGGTGTTGATTATTAAAGTGTCATTTTTGGTTAATTAATCGGCTGTTTTTATTGTCACGAACCCCAAGCTCGTAACAATATGATCGAAAAATATTTCTGTATAGCTTCAGGGCTAATAAAAGATTGGTTAGCACCTGTATCTATAAACATTTTTAAAGGGGGGGTTCGAAATCTTTATGTATGGAAGCTGTCTTTGTGTCTGAATATTAATTTCTATTTTTGTTTGTCGGATTTCGGTTCCGTCCGAAAATCCTCACTGCTTGTTGATGGCTTGGACTCCGTCAACGGTTCATTAGTCCCATTTGGTACTTCCGAAACTATTAATTGTTCGTTAAAATTATCGTCATTAAAATACACGAAGTTATCATTATATTCCGGTTCGAGGTAATAGTACTCCGAGCCATCGTAGTAGGGGCGGTATGCATAGTACGGACATTCGTTGAGATTTAATTCGCGAGATTCAAAGTAATTGCTCGGAGTTGGGTTACCTGATTTGATCCAATCGTGTCCTCTGACAGGCATGGGTTTGCTAACAAAATGACTTACACCACTCATAGGTACAGGCCTCTGGGGACCAGGTCCACTTTGCGTATTTCCGGATACGTTACGTTGAATCATTTTAAATGCATTATTCCGATCGTTATAATTTGGTGGTAAAGCCCTAAATATTTGCTGAGTACGTGTTGGCCCTCGGTTGGGCTGAGGTCAATTATTATTATCATTAGGTCGCCATGACTGTTGAACCAGCATTGGTGGATGGCGTGAGGGGCCAGGCCTACTAAAATTAATTGGTGTCATAGTGAACGGTTGATTAATTGGGGGTTTATACTGAGAGCCCGCTGGAACATTTGATTGCTTTTTATTATCTAAGAAATTATTGTTTCGCTGTTGCAGATATGAAGTGTTTGTTTCTTCCTGTACATACTCTAACGCTTTCTCATAGATACGGATCGCATGCACTGAATACGCGAACCTAGCGGTTCCTTCAAGCCGCGCATGAAGGACTGCAAAGTAAGCTTTTTATAAAGATCACGCTTTGCCTCCACGGTGGTAGACAGACTATTATGCAAAGTTACGTATGTCATAATGGTGCTAAATAAGGTTTGGCATTTTTCAAAGAATTCTTGTGGAGTACTTGGTGTAATAGAGGGTTGTGTGACAGTTGACATTGACAGTTAAGGAAATGTCAGCTGTCATACGCCCCTCCAAAGTTTTCTATGTTGTAGGCTGGTCTCGGGTAACATTGCTTTGAAAAATAAAGTAATTATTAAAGTAATTTACAGATTTTTATTTAATTGAAATACTAAACAATACATGGCGCAGTCGTTTTACGAACAAAAAGAAGGAAGAATTGAGTGAAATTGAAGGAAGGTCACTAAGATTAAAAAGGATTAAACCGGCGAGAGGGTGCTGACATTAAAACCGCATGGAGGAAGACAAGAAGGAAATAGCATTGGAAGTATCTGAAGGTATGGCACACATTGAGTACCGGATGCCGGCGGCGTTGTCGCTAGATTCTATTGAAGATTTGTTGCCCAGATGGAGAAAATTCAAACAACAATTTCAAATATTCCTCAAGGCAGCCGGCTTTGAAAGATTGTCAGAGGCCCGAAAGGCGGCTCTGTTATTTAATTGTATAGGAGTAGAAGCACAAGATTTATATATAAATGTTTTGAAAAAAGACGAGGGAACACAAAAATACGATCAGGTGTTGCAGGCATTTGATGATTACTTCACGCCCAAACAGAATGAGGTGATCAACACGTTCAATTTCAACAATAGAAACCAGGAAGATGGTGAAAGCTTTGACAATTTCTACTCAAACATAAAGAAATTAGTAAAAAATTGCAACTTTAAGGACTTTGAAGACAGAATGTTACGGGATAGGACTGTTATGGGCATCAAGGATAGGAATCTTCAGCAAAAGTTACTTGAAATCAGCGACCTCACCCTTGACAAGGCAGTGAACAGATGCAGAGCTTCGGAGTTGTCTACAGACTACGTCAAAATTATTCAAAAGCAAGATGAGTCCCCGCTATCTGTGGATACAATCAATAACCATCAGACCGACAACACTACCAATCTAGAAGCTAAGTATAACAACAATCTTAATAAAAATAAACAGTTTACTAATGTTGGGGAATATTAGGTGACTGGTTAAAGAAACTCCAAAAATGCTGATATTTAGTCAAACGTGTATTGCCTTGAGGACGAACAATAAAAGACAAGCAAGTACATAAAATCCTTACTTTTAATTAAGACTATTATTACTACGCAACGTTGATTATTGCTCATTCCAAACGAGCAGGCGTTAGCTCGAACATGCCCCCGGACGTTGGAAGCAGCAGAGGCGCTTTCAACCAAGCGCAGAATCAACGGGCAATGGGCAAATCCTATTGAAGACTCTTCTGACGACTCCAGTGGATGTTTTGATGTCTGCCACACGAACAATTCCGTCTGATCCCGGATGAACTGCGACGACTCTCCCCAATCTCCATTTAAGAGGAGGAAGATGGTCCTCCTTTATAATGACCAAAGAACCCAACTTAAGCATATCTTTGCTGGTATGCCACTTGGTCCTCTGCTGCAGCTCGGACACAAATTCTTTACTCCAACGAGCCCAAAAATGCTGACGAAGCTGCTCGATGCGGTGGAAACGAGACAATGAAGCAGTGGAGTGGTTCTGTAAATCTTGCTGCGGGAGTGACGTCAGCGGTCGACCAACAAGAAAATGACCCGGAGTCAGTGGTGTGCAATCTGCTGGATCGGATGACAGCGGCGTCAGTGGACGTGAATTTAATATCGCCTCAATCTGGACTAATGTGGTGTTAAGTTCTTTGAAAGTTAAGTGACAATTTCCCAACACTCGCCTGAGATGATATTTGGTTGATTTCACACCCGCTTCCCAGAGTCCGCCAAAATGAGGAGTATACGCGGGTATAAAATGAAATTTAATTCCGTCATTAGTCAATTGCTCGCCCAAGGAATTGCAATTAGATTTGAGGAAATTCGAAAGCTCGTTGCAGGCACCGACGAAGGAGGTACCGCTGTCGGAGTAGATGTCACTGGGTTTTCCCCGTCGCGAGATAAATCTGAATAAAGCTAGTAAATACTTACTGCTAGTTAAGTCACTCACCAGCTCTAAGTGGATAGCCTTGGTGGTGAAGCACACAAAAATGGCTATGTACACTTTTACCAGCCTACATCCCCGACCCTGCCTACTAGCAGCCATGATAGGACCAGCATAATCCACACCAGTAGTTTCAAAAGCATAACCGCCTGGAAGGAGACGCTGCTGCGGTAAATTACCCATTAAAGGAGTGACTGTTCAACCCGACATGCGACAAAAACGCACGCAATTTCGATAGCAACTCTTTGCCAGGCTCCGTCCGCCTATAGGCCAGTATGAATCTCGAATTGAAGCCAGCAATAATTGAGGGCCTGCATGCATAAGCTTTACATGTTGAAATTCGAAAAGTAACTTCGTAAATTTATGAGTGGACTGTATAAGAATAGGGTGCTTTTTATCAAAAGAAAAAGGTGAATTTGCTAAGCGTCCTCCGACACGCATGATTTTATTATCGTCTAAAAATACGTTAAATTTTATTAGGGCGCTTTTATGAGGCAATTTCTGATTACTAATGAGTAACTTGTACTCGGGAAATGAATCAATCTGACTTCTAATTATTATAATATTTAATGCATCCTGCAACTCGACTTGTGATAGAAAGCTAGGAGAAGGAAGCTTCCTACACAATTTTATGAACCTTAAAACTGTTGCTACACTACGGATTAACCTTAAATAACTAAAAAAACGATTAAAATCGATGATTGTATCACATTGATCATTACAATTAACACTGGCGCTCAATAAAGCATGAGGTCGAGTTTCAGGCAGCTGGTCTGACTCTAATGATTTATGTTGAGGCGGCCAATGAGACTGAACCTGCTTCAGAAAACTGGGACCACTCCACCACAAGTACAAAGATTGCAGAATACTAATATCCACGCCTCGTGATATTAGGTCTGCAGGGTTCTTGGCGGTTGGGACGTGTCGCCAAGTATAGTGCCCAGTCTTGTCTAAAACTTCAGCAACGCGATTACGCACAAATGGCTGAAGCTTAGAAGGTAGCATCTGCAACCATCCCAACACGACGGTGGAGTCAGTCCAGCAATAAATATGACTAAACTTTAGTCTCATTGAGCTCACAACCTTCTCGCATAAACGAGCTCCGACTACTGCGCCACACAATTCCAATCTTGGAATGGTGGTCGGCTTAATCGGCGGCACTCGACTTTTAGCGGCTAAGAGACGAACCATGTACTCACCCTCATCATTGGCACTACGTACATAGACGCAAGCACCATAACCACGCTCTGATGAGTCCGTAAATATATGTAATTCCAGTAAATTATGTGCATCACATATAACGTGTCTTGGAACTCGATAGGTATTGATCAAAGGCAATGCTTTGACAATAGCCTTCCAACTAGCATTAAGTGGCGGGGATAATGGCTCATCCCACGAGAGTTTATCTAACCACATTCGTTGTAGAAACATTTTCATTGTGACTACGCAAGGAGATAAAAGTCCTAGGGGGTCAAAAATGCGTGCTATGGCAGAGAGTACATCACGCTTTGTAACAGAATCCTTACAAGGTAACGTTAAACTTGAAAACCCAAATTCGTCGGAACTAGAATACCAGTTAAGCCCTAATAACTTATTAGGTTCATTAGATCCCACTTCTAAATCTAATGACGACTGAGAAGCTCCAGCGACTAAGCTAGGGACGTTGGATCTCCACTTTCTAAGCGGCATGCAAGCAGATGCTAGTGCGTTGGTGACCTCTGTGCGGATAAACATAGCCTCATTTAAATCATCACTTCCTGTCAACAAGTCATCAACGTAAAAATCATGCATGATGACGTCAGCAATTTTATTTCTGCCACCTGAGGATGACTCACCCACTGAATGCGAAGAGATCTTAGTGTCATTGGATTGATAATCCATCCCTATTTGCTTGAGGCAACGTGTAGCAAGAAATGGTGCACTAGCCGTACCATATGTGACGGTATTCAATTTGAAAACCTTAACAGGATCGCATGTATTATCACGCCACAGAACCTGTTGGAGGTACCTATCAGATGGGTGGACATATATACTTCTATACATTTTCGCAACATCAGCTGTTATGACGACTTTGTGTTGTCGAAACCGAAGAAGTATGGACATAAGATCGTCCTGCACTGTAGGACCCACCATCTGCACATCGTTGAAGGATACCCCTGAAGAAGTAACACAACTTGCATTAAAAACAACACGAAGTTTGGTAGTTGTGCTACATTCACGCAGTACCCCGTGGTGTGGTATAAAATATCCACTGGGACTGTCATTATTTTTATTTTCGGTCATATGTCCTAAAGTCTCATATTCAGACATAAAGTCGCGATATAATTTACCAAACTCTGGTTTAGACTTTAGTCTGCGTTCTAAAGAATAAAGACACTTAGAAGCCCTTTTAAAAGATTCTCCTAAAATAGAAGGATTTTGCTTAACAGGAATACGAACACAGAAATGTCCGCTGTCTAAACGTATCGTATTCTTGACAAAATGCTCTTCGCACAACTTTTCCTCAGGTAAATATTGTGAGGATTGTGAACTAATCTCTTCTAGATTCCAGAATTTCTCTAAATCGGTGTGAATTCTATTTAAATCACCTTTATTGGGGGAATCAGTATGAGTTAAATTGCACGAAATATTATTCGGCAATAATTTACCATTATGATAGGTAACAGGGCCAGAAACAATCCAGCCTAACAGCGTTTCACACAACACGGGCTTATCTACTCCTAGTCTAATTCTCTGTGAACCAACCAAGTCCCAGAAGAGATCCGCTCCTATTAAGACATCTACTTCTGAAGGCCTGTAAAAGTTAGGGTCAGCCAAACAGATATTATCTGGAGTATTGAGGTCTGAAATATCGACTTCCCGACAAGACACAACAGTCGTTAACGATGGCAAAACAAAACAATAAAACTTAGCAACATAACTGTTATCTAATGACGTCATTTTTACATGACATGTTTTGCCTACGCGAGAACTTACGTTATTAATGCCATAGACCGATCCATTTATCTGACTAGTATTTAAGTTAAGCCGTGTACATAACCGTTCCGTCATAAAACACGATGTACTACCGCTATCAAGCAGGGCCCGCACTATGTGCTCACGATCATTCTGATCACATAACTTGATAAGAGCGGTGGACAATAACACAGCGTGTTGTTTACGCTCACTTCTTAGCGAACTGAGATCCGCAAAGTTAAATTATTTGCACTCACATCAGTGCTAGCCACGGCGTCAGTGGGTGATGACGTTGATACGGAATGGGACGAGCTACCGTTTGATTTGTTATCATTATTGCAAGAATTCGCCGTACCTTTATTCTCCGACGAATGAATCAAAGTATTGTGTCGCCGTTTACATATCTTGCATCCCGGCTTTTTGCATCGGTTAGCAAAATGACCTGCATGAAAACAGTTATAACACACTTTATAGTTAGGTATTAATTTGAGTCGGGCGTCGGGGCTAAGTGAAAGAAATTGTGAACAACTACTTAACACGTGAACAGCTTTACAGTGCGGGCACAACTTACTTAATTCGGTGCTGGAATTATTAGAATCTTGTGATACAACCATAGATTTTATCTTATTAGAATGGGAACTAGGCTTACCGGGAGTGGGATTAGTGCTATTTCGTGCTGTTTCCAATGTTTCTAACAAGTCAGCGCGAAAGCGAATAAATTGAAAGAGAGAAGCAAATGTTATTGTGCTATCCTTGTCTATACGACCTTTGTGCTCCTCCCACTCACGATAAGTTGACCGATCGAGCTTTTGACTTACCATAAATATTAATAAAGTGTCCCAATACTTGATGGGCTCATCTAACGCTTCCAACGCACGGAGATTTTTATTAAGTTGATCAATCAATCCTTTCAACGCAACAGAAGACTCCTTTGTAATAGCATTCAAATAATATAGGGACGACACATGATTTTGAACTAACAGTCTTTTGTTATCGAAGCGATCACAAATTAACTTCCAAGCTGTATCGTAATTACTTGCAGAAAACTCAATCCCATGGATTACAACAGCAGCAGATCCTTCCAGAGACGCTCTCAAATAATGGAATTTGTTAATTTGATCAATTTCATCGTTACAGTGAATGAGGCTAGTAAGTGTCGCGGAACTCCAACCAATTGCTAAAACTCCCATTAAATTTAGGTAACTGTATTGTGGGTAACTTAACAGGCTTACGCTGACTAATACGTGTACATTTTGCACTACTTATGGATTCATTATCGCTGTTATGCTTACATAACAGCTCCTGTGCCCTAGCCAGTGCCTTGTAATACTGTGAATCAAATTCAGCACGCTCAGAAACTTGAGCTTTAACATCATCTACTAGACATTCCAATCGCAACTGTACCTCATCGTATTGCTCATACAAAGACTCGATTCTTCCAATCCGTAACTGCAACTCCCTGACCTCACAGCTGGTTAACTCCTTGTCGCTGGATGCATCAAGGTAATTGATAAATACAGTTAAGCGTCCCTTTATGCTTCCTCGTTTTTTAATCAGTTCTCTTTCGTCGGACATACTGGGAATCGAATGTAGTCAACCTTTTTAAATCCTTAATTAAGGTTATAATACTACCTGAACGAGTGTTGGGTGATGATATTTTAACTATAATATTCTTAACACCGTAAATTAGCTTGAATTCCTTTGTTTAGAATCACGTTGCCGGCTTATAACCTCGTCGGCATATATCCCGGGTAATATTTATTCAAATCCACTGATTTTTAGCAAATCTTCATGTGATTACCAATCCGGCTCGGTAATGGACCAAAATGTTCGGGAATATTAGGTGACTGGTTAAAGAAACTCCAAAAATGCTGATATTTAGTCAAACGTGTATTGCCTTGAGGACGAACAATAAAAGACAAGCAAGTACATAAAATCCTTACTTTTAATTAAAACTATTACTACGCAACGTTGATTATTGCTCATTCCAAACGAGCAGGCGTTAGCTCGAACAACCAACAATAACTATAGTAAAAAATATTATCATTGTTTAAAATGTAACAGAGAACATGGCCCTAGGCAGTGCCCAGCCTATGGGAAAACTTGTGCAAAATGTCATAAACTAAATCATTTCGGTAATGGTTGTAGAAATAAAAAAGTACAGGATTTAGAGAAAATTCACCATATTGATATTGTGGATAATAATTCAGTTCAGGACTTATGACTGTTAAAGGTTTGTCATTCCATAGGAAAAAATATGTATTTGAAAAATAATGAGTGGTTAAAATTTATAAAATTGGAAAATAAAGAAGTTAGCTTTAAATGTGATACCGGAGCACAGGTGAATGTGTTGTCAGAAAAGGATTTGAAAAAAATAGTCGATAATCCTCAGTGGTCTGAGACTAATATAATATTAGAGGCATTTGGTGGCACAAAAATAAAGCCATTAGGGATTAAAACATTATCATTAACAAACAATGGTGAAGAAGTTAAGATTGATTTCTTTATTATTAAACAGCATGTGAGACCAATATTGGGTCTAGAAACACTTTTAAAATTAAAGTTGTTAAATACTAATATTAATAATGTTCACAGTATGAGTATTAATAATAGCAAAGATAAAATTTTTATTATTAATCAAAATGCTAAACTTTTTCAGGGCATTGGTGAGTTTAAAACATTGCTGGATCTGCACATTCTTCCTGGAGCTCAGCCAGTGGTAAAGCCACCACGACGAATTCCTCTGGCATTAATTGATCGTCTGGCAGCCAAACTAAAGAGCCTCGAGGAAAACCAGATTATTGAGAAGGTAGAGCATCCAAAATGATTTGTAAGTAACCTTGTAATAATAGAAAAAAGTGATGGAAACTTACGAATTTGCTTAGATCCTAGAGAATTAAATAAGGTATTAATTAGAGAATATCACCTTATTCCTACCTTGGAAGAGTTAATTGCCAAATTAAATAATAAATCTATATTTTCGGTTGTTGATCTATCTGATGGTTTCTACAATATTCGTCTTTCAAAAAATTCTACAGATTTATGCACATTCAGTAGTCCTTTAGGACGTTATAAATTTTTAAGATTACCTTTTGGGTTATCAGTTGCACCTGAAATTTTTCAAAAATACAGTGAAAAAGCATTTGGAGACATACCAGGTGTAGTCATTTATTGCGATGACTTGTTAATTTGTGCAGAAAATGAAGAACAGCATGATAGGATATTAAAACAGGTTTTTGAACGTGCTCATATACATAATGTCAGATTCAACAAACGAAAATTTCAGACAAGAAGTGAAGTTCTTTGGTCACATATTCTCCAAGGAAGGAATGAAAATTGATCCAGACCGTGTTAAGGCAATATTAAATATTAAAAGGCCAAATAATAAAAAAGAGCTACAAATATTCTTAGGAATGATCAATTATTTAAGGAAATTTATTAGTAAACGAGCAGAAATAGCTGCTCCCTTGCAATCATTGTTAAAGAAAGATGTAAGTTGGTTATGGACAGACATACATGAAAATAGTTTTATTAATATTAAAAAATGTATCTCTAAAGCACCTGTTTTACAAAACTTCAACAGTTCACTACCAATTGCTATACAGTGTGATGCTAGTAAAGATGGGCTAGGATGTTGTCTGATGCAAAATGACTTACCAGTATCATTTGCATCCCGAAGCTTAACAGAGGCTGAGAAAAAAAATTCACAGATTGAAAAGGAATTACTTAGCGTTGTATGGGCTACAAAAAAATTTCACTACTATATTTATGGGAGAAAATGCGTAATTTTAAATGATCATAAACCACTAGAAATAATTTTAAAAAGAGGTTTACATGAAATCCCCTCTGTCAGGCTTCAGAGACTTAAGTTAAAGCTATTAAAGTATGATATTCATTTTAAATACTTAAAAGGGCGATTAATGCACATAGCGGATTTATTATCACGCTCGTATCAAACTGAGGAAAATCAGTCATATATGTATGAAGTGATACATTGTATAGGACTAGCCACTCAATTACAATGTACAGATGAACAGAAGAATAAATTAATAATGGAAAGTTCCAATGATGAGGAATTGTGTAAACTTATATCACTGATTAACAATGGGTGGCCAGATAATGTAAAACATGTAAAGGATTCTCTAAAATGTTATTACTAGTTTAGACAAGATTTGTCTGTAGATCAACAATTAGTTTTCATGAATCATAGACTTATTATACCTAAATCAATGAGGATACAAATTTTGTCTAAGTTACATGAAGGTCATTTAGGAATAACAAAAATGAAGCAAACATCTAGAATGTTGTATTACTGGCCACAAATTGATACACATATAGAAAGTTTTGTTAAGAAGTGTATTGTATGTCAAACTTATCAAAACAACAATATTAAAGAACCTTTATTGTCACATGAGGTACCAACTTTACCTTTTTCTAAATTAGGAATAGATATCATGGAATATAGAAGAAAGAACTACTTAGTTATATATGATTATATGTCAAAATGGTTAGATATAAAATTAATTCCAAGTAAATCAGCACAGAATGTAATAAACGCATTAATAGACACTTTTTCATATTTTGGTATACCATCAGAGATTGTAGCAGATCATGTTCCATTTGACTCAGCCGAATGTAGAAAGTTTGCCTTAGAGTGGGATTTTAAATTGACTTATTCCAGCCCCAGGTATGCTCAGTCAAATGGAATGGCAGAACGGGGAGTGCAAATAGCAAAGAAAATGTTGACTAAGTGCTCTGAGGACAGAAGTGATTGCCGATTGGCGTTGCTCCAATACAGGGCAACTCCAGTATCAGGTACTCATTTCTCTCCCTCACAGTTACTGATGAATAGAAATCTTAAAACAAAATTACCAGTAACATAAGTATCTGGAACCAAAACTAAATACAAATGTAAAGACTGAATTTAACAAAGTTTTAAACCGCAATAGTAAAAATTATAATTTAAGAACAAAACCAAAACCAAGTTTTAAGTTAAATGATTTTGTATGGTTCAAGAAAGAGCCCAATGTAAAAAAATGTAGTTCAGGACGAATTGTGTATAATAATAAGTGTAGATCATATAACATTAAAGATGATTATGGATGCGTCTACAATAGAAATTCACTTTTTGTTAGACCTCAATAATCTGGTGATGAGTGTGTGGGTTCAGCACACCTGTAATAGTGGGTTCAGCACACCATAATTGTAACATTGTTTAATGACTAAGATAATTGATAATTTGTTATTTTTTTTTTTGTGTTATTGGGAAAGGGGAAAGATGTAATAGAGGGTTGCGTGACAGTTGACATTGACAGTTAAGGAAATGTCAGCTGTCATACGCCCCTCCCGGGAATATAAAGTTCTCTATGTTGTAGGCTGGTCTCGGGTAACATTGCTTTGAAAAATAAAGTAATTATTAAAGTAATTTACAGATTTTTATTTAATTGAAATACTAAAGAATACACTTGGTTCCTGAGTTAACAATGAAATGTCGTTATAGAGTGCAGCTTCGTCGCGTAGGTCTGCAAAATTATTATTTAACGCTGTACGAATGCCCATCCAGTCAGTCGGGATACCGTTCTAATTAATATATCGTGCGGCTGGACCCGTAACTTTATTCCAAATTCCGTTAAGCAAGGCTTGGTTCTCCAGCTTATTTCCTGGATTAGGGTTAAGAAATCTACTAATTGATCACTTAAATTAATAAATCTAGTTAGTGTATTGGGGTTCCCATCGAACTCTGGGAGTAAACGAAGGGATTTCAATATAGCGTCAATTTGGTCTCCTTGAGACATTGCACTGGTTTGTTCTACTACACTTAAGTCTCTAGATTGATTTAACCTAATTGCCTTACGAACCTAGGGGTACTAGAACCAGATTGCGTAGGATGAAAAATCTTGAAGGATGAACGTAAGACTGGAAAAAGGAAAATTACAACTATAAGGAAGCAACACAAGAGCGATTCAAGTGTACTCACAGTTTCATTTCTTGGTATTTCTGAATCAGCATCGAAGTCTGGATGCACCGCTGCAGATTTCCGTGGTTCAGGATACTCGATGAAGGCTTGAGAGCACAAACAGCGGCTATGCGGAGCCGACAGGATCGATTTTAGAGTCCCCTTATGCGCCGCGCACTGCTTCGAGTATCCTACCGACTGCGCCAATTACGGAGGCTACAGGCGGAGTAAAAAACAAACAATTTACTTAAAATAAATTTAATTAAAAATAATAATTACAATAAAATGATTAAGGGCCACTTGCAGCAAAAATTCTAAAATCTCGATTTTATTAACGCTAGATTTAGCTCTTAAACCCGGTTTAACTTAATTCGCATCAGTGTTGTCTTGCACGTCCTAAAATTACGTTCGATTTAACAAAATCAAGATTTGACCCATCAAGCCAAGGATACACTAGGGGACAAATGTCCCACGACATGTGTCGGCGACATGTCAAGCGAAGCCGGCCGATTTCGGGTGACATATCTGGCGACATCGCGCGACTTATATCCGCAGCGATGTCTAACGAAGTCGTACGACTTCGCGAGACTTCGCCTGACATATCTGGCGTCATCGCGCGACTTATATCCGTAGCGACGTCTCACGAAGTCGTACGACTTCGGGAGACTTCGCCCGACATACCTGGCGACATCACAAAGTTTTGTTTCACAAGGCAGTCGATATCATGACACCCGCCGAGGTAGTGAAAGAAAAAAGACGAGAAGGTGGTGGGTTAAAAAGTACTTACAACAAAGAAACAACAGTGTCTTCAGTGAATTAAGTGCTATTGATGGTTCATTTAATAATTTTACGCGAATGTCATCAACAGACTTTGAAATACTGATGAATATGATTGGCCCAAGAATACATAAAAAGGAAACTAAGATTCGAAACCCCGTAAGCTCTCACGATAGGCTAGCTGTGACGTTGAGATACCTTGCAAGCAGGGATTCTTACATGTCTTTATCGTATACATTTCGAATATCAAGGCAATTAATAGGCCGAATAGTGCCAGAGGTATGCAAGGCACTGATACAGGCGTTAAAGGATCAAATAAAAGTAAGTATAATTTCAGTAATTTATTCATGGAATGTTCCAAGTTTACAAGATATAAATTTAATAATACTCAAGAAAAGCCCCTCTTCTGTGTATTTGTGAACTGTCCGAAAAGACGACGTAACAATGGTAATGTAAGTACATGCAAGAGGGGGCTTTTCTTAATTTTTCCACCGCATTGTAGATATTATATGTTATAATCGTGGGTTACATAAAAAACCCTATTCATTTGGATTATCTATACCTATAGATACAATTATAGAAAAAAAGGAAAACAATATTTAACTGAATTAGTGTAAAAAAACAGGAATTCCGCTTTGAACAATATCTCACTTATTTTCGACAGTATTTTCCAACACTGCTATAATACTTGTAATGTCACTCGCTTCAGTTCTATCTTGCAAAGAATGTGATGTGTTCTGGTCCTCATACTGCGACATACGCGAATCAGAGGGCTAAGCACGAGTTTCTGCGTAATTGCATCGACAGCGTAAACGTATCGTTTGTGTCAAATTTTGTATGCAAAATTGATCAGCGCCATGTGTCCGTATTTGGAACTAAACTAATCGGTAGCACAAGTTTCTGACATTTAACTTCGTATCGAGTTTACGTTTTAACGTTGCGTAAATGAACCAAATGTATGGAAATCGGTCGCACCATGGTAGCACGAGTTGTGTAGTATCGACTTTGTCGCTAGCTGGGACGTACGCACGTAAAAAAACTGTCTCACTGACATTTTCTCGGTGAGACAGGTTACGTCAAACAATTATCCGTGTTTATTTTGAAATAAATACAAGAATTTGCAATTTTATCATGAAAACAAGGAAGGCCATGCTGCCTATTTACCATCCGATCTCCTGTATACATAAAGACGCTAGTAGAAGGTGTAAAATGAGGTAAAATTTTATTTCATTTTCCTTGTAAACACACGTAATAATTTCTCATAAAAAAACATTATTATTAGTTTTATTCATGCAAAACACACAGAGCGGCCCGGTGCCGTTCGTCTCCGTGCGTCGAGTTCGTCTCCGTGCGTTTTCACCGCAACTCCACCTTGTCCTGGAGCTCCAAATCAGTTGAAGTTCCAACCACGCAGTATCGCGACAGGCGTTACAAATAAGCAGTTATTTGGGTACCTACGTAATATAATGAACGTGTGTGCAGCTTATTCATTTGTGCTCTATCATGCTTTACAACGGAAACATACCAACGCAAAGTTGTAATGTTATATAGAACTTGGAACAAACCCCACTGAGCATATTATGTAGGTACTGGGCACCCGGATCTTTTTCCATCCCTCAGCAACTAAATACATTGTACCTGATACCCTTTCACAACAATATAAGACTTCAAATTTCATAATACAAAACATATTCTTTAGCAGGTTTGTGATGAATGCAGTACCTACCTCTTTAAATGGCAAGAACTATAATCATATGCCACGTTACAAGTTACAAGCCTGTCGATGATGGCTAAAGACCGATGTTTAAAGGAGAGAAGCAGAGAAGCACGACAAATATAAAATGGAACACCTTCGCAGTGTGACCATTGGTTTATTGTGAAGACCTTCCATAGAAACCTCCATCTTACCAGTTGTCCTTACACCGTACTGCTAGCGCACTGTGAGGGGCACTAATTCTTTGAAAAAAAATTACCAAATCCTAAATCAAATCGTCCCGTACCTATATGTATATGGCTTGCAAGGGGCGGGTAGCCCCCTTTTGGAGTAAAAGAAAGTAAATGTTCAACCCATGGATTTTATATTTCTGTGGTTCAATCCATTTCTTAATGTAATACTTTAATGAAACCTAAATACACAGTAATAATAATAACATGTTTTTTTTTCGAATTTGTCTAATAATGTACGTTGCATAGTTGGTCGAATCGAAGCTCCAAAGTATTGAGCATCGACGCCGAGTTGCTGGCTTATTGGTTTTCTATCGGTTAAATTTTGGGGAGTGTGCGACGGAATTACATAATTTAATTCCGCCAAGTCCACCATCGGACCACAAGACGTATGGCGATGCGCCATCGGTACATGGTGGACATCCCACCTATACGTACAAAACGTTTTGGGAATACATTCATTGTGCGTACAGCTAAGGAGTGGAATTCCCTGCCGGCGTCTGTGTTTCCTGATAGCTACAACCTGGGAGACTTTGGCAAGAGTGAATAGGTTACTTCTAGGCAAGCGTGCTCCACCTTAGACCGCATCATCGCTTAAAATCAGGTGAGATAGTGGTCAAACGTATGGCGCCTATCACTAGTAAAAGAAAAGTTCAAATTGTTTGTTTAAGAATTTGCAAAGGTAATCTCTTGAAGTCAGGTCCGATCTTCGATCACTATTTCCCGCGATCGAAGCGTCCGATTATTTTTATTTGTGATGGGTTTGCTCTTCACTCTAGTGTTGGTCAAAGATGACAGAAACATAGTGGAGAGAGTTGGTCAGAGATGGAGCGAGCTTACCCAGAAGGAGCCTGTGTACACTCTAACTTAGGGTTTCTCTAACTTTAAGCGTTCGGAAACACAGACGCAGGCACATAGTTCCACTCCTTTGCTGTGCGCATTATAAAAGACGTTTGGAAACGCTTAGCGCGAATTAGTGGAACAGCAACAAGGTAGGGATGGTAAGTTGCAGTCCGTCTGGATGTCCGATGGTAGAGGGGGGCCGATGGGATGAGGTCGTGGAGTTCTTGAGCACACTCACAGAAGCACAATCCGTAGAAGACCGACAAGTAGGCAACCTTGCGGCAATGACCCAAGCTGTGTAGCTTGGCATCCACCAGTTTTTCGTCGCCGATAAGCCTCTTAGCTGAACCATCCCAAAGGTGGCTGCAAAACTCCATGCAGGATCGGACTTGTGCTTTGTTTAGGGTCTAAAACTGTCCTTGCCTGAAGTATCGCTTCATCCTATTCAGGATGCACACTTACAAGCTTCCAAGCATTTTTTCAATTGCTCAAAAGATATGCTCCTGTATGACTGAAAACGCACAGTTTTTGTGAGACAGCCTCATGAGCGAAGCAGCGGGGAAAGACGAATAGTAGTTGTAAATAAAATTACAGTATTGGTAATGCAGTAAACGGCCCCGACTAGGCTCGTGTACTAACAAAGGTCGTTGTTACGAACCAAAACACTGTGTTATTTATTTTATCATTGCTTTTCTCAAAACAGTGAGAGAAAATGGCACATCATGAGGATACTTATATCATAGAAGAAAATCTCGAAGATATTGTGAAATCCAGCTAACCTTCGATGGGCCCGCGTGATGGATACCTATAACATGCAATATTTTCATTTTTGCTTTCATTTCAAAGAATTTCGTCAAGAATAGAAAGGCTTTAATTTATTGCCAAAAAATTTCGGTTCTAATGGGACAGTTGATATTTTCGCGCGTAATCTGCCGATGACGTCACTCCTGCCTGTCATTGATCAAATCAAAGTCATAGAGCAAGATCCCGGTGATACCAAACCCTACTTATTTTCTCAGTAACAAAATGTGTGGGATAGAATAGCGTTCGAATACAATGTATGGTAGGCGTAGAAAATTACCTCTGAATTTATCTTTGTTTTTTATCATTGGTTGAATGAATTCTCAACAGCCAATCGCATTGATCACATAACTCTGCGTTGATAATTTTCCACAGACTGGGCATTAGCAGATTATGGTAGGTGCCAGATAAACTTGCAATAAAGTACATTGAAGTTTCCCTAATATCTCTTCGTAGATACCCGAACAATAAAATAAAAACAATGTAATAAATAAAAACTAAAGTCTACCAGGGTTTGGGAGGATGCAAAACTACCTCCTAGACTTTTGAAATATGTCTTATACCTAAATCATTAAAAAAGAAACTGAATGCAGATATGTACGCGTACGTTGTCGTTACACAACACTTCTCTATCAAAACATTTTGTTACTGCGAAAATAAGTAACGTCTGGGAACCATGGGATCTTGGACTAAAAATTAACAGGTGTGACGTCAGTAGACGCTGATTGGTGTAAAACACGTTCCATTTCACGTTACTTTTAATTCGAAATAATTGGTAACCGGAATAAAAACATTGCACGTACAAAAAAGTATAAAGGAAGGGCCTTTATACTTTTTTAACATTTTTGTCAGACAATATTGATAAATATTATAATTATATACATCTTCCCTATTGCGGCCGAATTCCTATCACAGAAGAAGCCTGTAGCCAAGCAATAGTAGAAACTTTGTGGTCCTAGCTGTGATATTTTAGGTTAGATATTGTTAACTTCGTGTAATCGTGTGGACTGTTTTTGCTGTAGGTTTGATTCCAATTGAAACGACTTGCTAATTTTCACTTTTATTGCTCACTGCACTGTAACTACAGACCAAACGGAGGATCAATGGCGGACGTAAAAAAACCATAGATAAAGCTAGTCGCCGTCGTTTCTTACAGATTAAAAATTACATTTTGTGTTGCCATAAACATACTGCCGCCCCAGGCAATCAAACAGTAACAACCCCTTATTTCTACTTACAGCAGAATCTAAAGGCAGCTAACTTTTCAAGAAAACGTAAAAAATCTAAACGACAATATAGCTAACAAACATACCCACTATATAATAGAAAGACACAAGATTATTAAAATATTCTAAGTTTAAATGCACAAAACACAACATTTTCTTTCAGGTTCACTCAGACATTACTCATAAGCAATGGTATGTAGGTACATAATATAGAAACTAATTAGGCTTAAGTTTACATGTAAATGAGTCTTAATATTATGTTACTTATATATAACTTATTCTATTACAACCTTGGGTAGGCATGCAATATTATGCATTTATTAACACAATACCTATTATATACATCTTATTAACAGGTAAGTATTCTAAATTTTGTTGACTGAGTTGCTAGTTTTTATAATTTTATATAAAAATAGAACTAATATTTAGGTATATAGCTGAAATTTTAAATAAAGACATCTTATATTATTAGAAAATTACTTCTCAATAGGTAATACACTTATGCTTTGTAATGACCTAGTATATAATTGACCATTGGCCGTTTTTACCTGCAAGGCTCGAACCTTGCCGTCATTTCCAGGAAATACATTCACTACACGTGCCATGGGCCACGCCAATGGAGGAGCATTGGCTTCTCTCATGAGTACTAAAGCACCTACAGTTACATTAGGCATAGATTGACACCACTTATTTCTATTCTGCAAAGTATTTAAATAATATTTATACCAAGCCTTCCAAAATCTTTGTTGTAATTGCATACATTGTTGCCAGAACCCCAGTCTATTTGCTTTGGTTTCAGAAATATCTACTTCAGGGTACATAGTTAGGGCTGTACCTATAAGGAAGTGGCCTGGAGTCAGGTAACAGTAATCATTGATATCTTCAGAGAGAGGTAAAATAGGGCGCGAATTAAGCACGGCCTCTATCTGACATAAAACAGTATGTAACTGTTCATAAGTTAATGCAGCATCTAATACAATTCTTTTTAAATGGTACTTCATACTTTTTACAGCCGCTTCTGCAAGCCCTGCGAATACCGGCGCATAACTAGGCGTGAAATGAAAATTAATACCTTCTTTCGCGGCATAAGCTTGCACAAGCGTCTGGTGATCAGCAGAACTATTAAGCTTGTACAGCTCAGCTAGCTGGTTCCTTGCCCCACGAAAACAACCACCGTTATCGCAGAATACGTCGCTGGGCAAGCCACGTCTACTGATGAACCTTTTGAAAGACGCTAGGAATGTCTCAGTTGACAAATCTGAAGTCAACTCTAAGTGAATTGCCTTCGTGACAAAACATACATATATGCATACATAACCTTTACTGACTATAGCTTTTCTTACACGCGAATTCTTAACTTGGATTGGCCCAGCGAAGTCCATGCCCACTTTTTGAAACGGTCTGCATGATGTCACGCGGTGTTGAGGCAAGGATCCCATTAACTGCTTCGCTGCACCAGCTTTCAGCCTAAAACAAACCAAGCATTTATGAGTCACCTTTTTGACTTGCCGCATGCCATTAATTAGCCAGTATTTTTGATTTAAGTTAGCTAGAAGCGACTTAGGTCCAGCATGTAATAACCTAACATGTTCACTCTGTATAATAAGTTCAGTTATTCGCGATTTTTGAGGTAGAATGATAGGATGTTTTTGTGCAATTGGTATATCCGAATTATCTAAACGACCCCCTACTCTTATCAGGCCATCTGTATCAATGAATGGATGTAGATTTTGCAGTGGCCCTCGCACGGAGTTACCTTTCCGTAACGAGTCTTTCTCTTCACAATACTGTATTGATTGCTCATGTTTAATTATTGAATGCAGCGCATGTTGTAACTCATTAGGACTGAGAGTGCCCCGAAGTTTTGTTTTCTCTCTTAAGCTTCGACAAAATCTTTGCACATATGCAATTACCCTTATCATCTTTCCTATGTCTGAATATTTATTTATTATTTGAAATATATTATGCTGTATACCTGTTGTCAAGACAACTTTAGCCGGAGGAGTGGACGGGGACTTCGCCTTCATTTCAGGTAAGTTTTCAGCTAAAGCTATTTTTTTATTATCAAATTCGTACCTCGATTGCAGAAACTTCGGTCCCTTCCACCAGAGGGCGCAAGTCGGAAGCTCCTGAGGGCTGATGCCTCTACTAATCAAATCAGCAGGGTTCTCTGCGGAAGGTACATACAGCCAGCGCCACCTATCGGTTTTTTGCTGAATTACCGCCACTCTGTTCGCTACATAGGCTTGTAATCTAGTGAGGTCAGTTTGAATCCAAGCCAAAGTTATTTTGGAGTCGGTGAATAGGTACACATCATCAATTTGAATATTTTTATGTAAGGTATCATAAACTCGTTCTATTAAAATGGAAAGAAGCAATGTAGCATTAAGCTCCAGCCTGGGTATCGTTAATGCGTTCGCACGTGGGTTTACTCGCGACTTCGAACAGAGTAAGGATAATTCAGCCTTACCTGTTTTGTCGACCACGCGTAGGTATATGCAGCACCCGTACCCCGTCGTGCTGGAGGCATCCGCGAAGCCAATCAGCTGGACTGTTGCTGCGTTGATGGTTGGGATGTGCCGGTCTAAATTGATAGGATGCATGGCAGCTAAGCTTCTAGCAAATTGAAGCCACTCGTCAACTAGCTCATTAGGTATATGTTCATCCCATCCAATATTATATGACCATATTTTTTGCATTATACTTTTGGCCTTAATTACAATCGGACTAGCAAAACCCATGGGATCATAGAACTTTGATATATAGCTAAGAACTCCCCTTTTTGTCATTATATTTTCATCAAATGGTTCTGGGCTGTCTATTTTGAAACAATCCTTTTGAACATCAAGCGTAAGCCCCAAAGCTTTCATATTATAGTTGCCCTTTTGAAGGTCAAGCTCGCTAAATTGCTGTTCCACCTCTGGAATGTCAGAGAGAACAGAATGTGTGTTAGAAGCCCATTTATGCAAACTAAAGCTCCCATAACTTAACAGTTCACATAACTGCCGTTTAGCTTCAAGCAATTTGTGCACATCAGAACATGAATAAATTACGTCATCAACATACATACAATTTTTTATTATAAATGATGCTAGCGGTAGCTCATGCTCATGCCTTTGTGCAAGTTCAAGTAAACAGCGCGTTGCTAAATAGCTTGAGGACTTCACACCATAAGTGACGGTGTCAAGACGCATACATTTTATAGTCTGACTAGGGTCGTCACGCCACAGAATGTTCTGGAGTGAAGTGTGTTCCGGGTTAATCAATATGTTGCGAAACATTTTCTTAATATCTGAACTCAAAGTGAATTCTCCAAATCGAAATAACGAAACAATATCAAATAATTCTTTCTGCACTGTAGGCCCATTTAATAAAATATCGTTCAATGAGATCTTTTTACTAGTTTTCATTGAAGCATCATACACAACTCTAGTACGAGTGCTCTTGCTTTGCTCGTTTATAACCGCATGATGTGGCATAAAATAGATAGGATCTTCATAGAAATTGTAAGAGCCAATATCAACAAAGTGCCCATGACCGAGGTCTATGTACTCATCTATGAACTTTTTATAATCATTAAGTAAGTTAATGTTGTTTTGCAGTCTTTTTTCCAGACTGAGAAACCTGTGCAAGGCTAGGTCAAAAGAATTCCCTAAAGTCTCGTTTATTTTGCAGGTTTCTAGCTTCAAAGGTAAGTCAACAGTGAATTTTTTATTTTCAAGTTTGACTGAGCTTACAAAGATATTTTCAGCTAACTTTTGCTCCGAATCCCTTTCTACTAGCAATTCCGGAACGCTCTCCACCTCCCAAAGCTTCTTGACACTGTCACTGACGTCTGTTTCACACTTAGTACAAATTAAAGATACAACCTGATTCTTTATGATGCTAGATGTCATTGCTCCGGCAATGACATGGCCAAACTTCGTGTTTATGATGCCTGGATATGAAGATTGCTGCTGGTCGTCTAGGTCATTGCATGCATGTAAGCGCTGAGGTTCCTCAAGCGGCAGGAGGACCTGGCAAAAGATATCAGCACCCATTAGCATATTTATTTCCGAGGGTTGGTTAAAAGTTGTATCTGCTAACGTGATGCCAGAAGGGATTTGTATGCCTTCAAGGCTGACTGGTGATTGAGGTAAGTTACAAGTGATTTTATCTACCACGTGACAGTTAACTAGAGTGTTAAATTGGGATGTCAAAGAATTTACTTTTAATGGAATACAATAGCTGACTTTGTTCTGGCTCTCTGTCACACCAATGAGGTTAATATCATTTCGCTTAGGTGTATATCCTAAGACCTTCACTGCCTTTGTAGTGATCAGCGACACCTGAGAACCTGTGTCTAGTATGCACTTTATGTGCACTTCTTGCCCATCTTTTGCAAGCACCTTTACCCGTGCTGTAGGGAGTAAAATATTATTAGCAGGGTCCCCCGATAAGAGGACCACTGGGCCTGGGCCACTTTCTTCATCGAGATGTAGCAGCGTGTGATGAGTTTTCTTGCACTGCCCACACCTAAAGTGGTATTTACATTTGCCAGGGTGTGTATTTAAACATGTGTTGCATAAGCTTTTTGCTTTTGCAAAAGAGACTCTCTCTTTACTGGACTGTAATTTAAATTTTGGACATGAGTATAACTTATGATCTGAACACTTACAGTAGAGGCACTCCATTGCTGTCTTGGCTGTTGCTGCTAGCACTACCTTACACTGCCGCTTTCCGCCTTCTGTTGTCTCAGCCCGGATATCTGTGTTCTCTAGAGCGAGAGCACGCCTATCCAAATATGACAAAAAATCCTCAACCGTAGGGTCATGCTCTGGATCACGCTCCAGCTGGTAAGAGCGGGAGCTGTAGAGATCCAGCTTACGCACCAAGATGCCCAGAAGAATGGGGTCCCAGCTGTCCACTTCTGCCTTCAGGTTGCGCAGAGCGCTTAGTGTCTGCCTCACTACGGAAACAAAATTCCTAATCTCATTAGCCTTAGGGAACTTGGTAAACTTGTCCAAGTCTAAGAGAGTGTTTACATGCTCATTTACAATCTTATATTTGTTATAAAATCGCTTGTCTAATAATTGCAATGCATTGTCATAACTTTCACTGACAAGAGGAAGATTACTAATTAATTCGTAAGGGGGGCCCTGGAGGAATGATCGCAGGTAATAGAGTTTTTGGACGTTGTCCAATGATGTGTCGCTGTGGATTACAGATTTGAATATCTCTATAAAGTTTACATACTCGGAATATTTACCAGTAAAATTTGAAATATTGATATGGGGTAATCTAGCTCTAGAAACGACACTGTTACCTGACTCCGAGGTTTTCCCTTCCTTGTTCCTACCTTTTGATTTTATGTTTTCATTTAAAAGTGTCAGACAGTGGAAGTACTTGTTTTCCATGTCCTCAACATGTTCAATGTCTGACGAATCTAATGCCAAAATATCTTTATTATAATTTTCGTACTCTTTAAAAGCAGCTAGCAATCTGTCCCTCTTAGTTATCAGCGCTTCAAGTGAGCTTACAATTAAGTCGTTAGACTCGGCTACAAAAGAATATAGTCTGGTGATTGTACCTTTCGAGTATCCCCTGCTCACTCGTAATTTCTTTAACACATCATCCATCTTAACAGCTTAATTCAACTATATACCCACTTGTTGAAATTACACAATAGCAAAAATGCAAAAGTAAAATAATTAAACTGCAACTCGAGAACGAGAACTGCAACTCGCACGCGATCAGACGCCGCTAGCTTGAACGGTAGATGTGGAAGGCCGCTAGGGGGCGCGCGCGTCGCCTCGCTTCGCTGCACGCCGTACTCCAGTCGTACCAACCTAACCGCACTTTCGCACCAATGAGAGCGGACCGGCGCCTCGTTGACAGCAGTTCGCTGCTCTGCAATTGGTCGAATTTACCGCGCGCAAAATCAGCGTTAATGCCGCGCTTCGTTGACTGTAGCCGGTGACGATGATGGGGCGTGAGTGCTCTCTTTCACTCTTACTCGAAAGGAATCTTGCTATCCTTTTCGCACTCGCAGATCTATGATTCTTAAAATGGCCTATCGATTTTATTCCCTGTATTATTGGAATTTCTTGACGAAATATGTATGTTGGATTCTTGAAGCACGGATCTTACTGTTCTTCTCGCAGCAATCGATACTTGATTTTAACGCAAGTATATGCCGAAAATCCGTATGCTCCGCCTTGGCCACCTTCCGTGGTGTCGCGTGTCTTCGCTGTACGATACGTGTAGTGAGAAGTGTTTTCGCCGCAAAACGTTGACGGATCGCATGGACCAATGTTAACTTCGTGTAATCGTGTGGACTGTTTTTGCTGTAGGTTTGATTCCAATTGAAACGACTTGCTAATTTTCACTTTTATTGCTCACTGCACTGTAACTACAGACCAAACGGAGGATCAATGGCGGACGTAAAAAAACCATAGATAAAGCTAGTCGCCGTCGTTTCTTACAGATTAAAAATTACATTTTGTGTTGCCATAAACAGATATTATTTACAGGTTGATTGGTAAATCAGTGCTTTCCTTCGAATGGGATGTTCTAGTGTAATGCAACGATTTTGAATCAGCAACTTGGCGTCCGGCGTTGTTTTCGAGCGAGAACTTTTAAGGTTTTTTGAAGTCTACCTAACGATCACAAGTTGCTGATTGAGAGAAATCTCCTCTTCATAAGTGTGGAGATAAAGTGCGTAAAGAAAAAAGTGAAAAGTTCTTGAAACTTATCTTTTGTGATCTAGAAATCGATCGATCTAGAAGTCGGTTAAAAATGAAAACCCAATTTGGTCACCAAGTTATCTGGACTGGACAAAACCGTTTCAACTGTGCAATTACCAATCACTCTGTATACATATAATATGGATGGATGAAAAAAATATTATTTAGATTTAAACAACACTTTATATTTCATAATGAGTTAAATATAGGTACACGGATCTTACATAATTAAAATGGCAGTATCATCATCATATTAGCCAATTGCCGTCCACTGCTGAACGTAAGCCTCCCCCAAAGAGAGCCAACCATTCAGTTCCTGAGCAGTCTGCATCCATCGGCTGCTAGCCACCATCTTTAAACATCGGTCCCTCGTGCCGCAGGGCGTCTCACACTACGTTTGCCCACACGCAGTCTCCACTCTAACATTATGTATGCTCATCCGTCCGTCTGTCCGTCTACAGACATGGCCGGCCAACTTCCACTTCAGCATGCTGATTAAAATGGCAGTATCAGCAGTATATTCCAAGCAAGCTGTGAATTTGCAACATTAATATAAGTTCCAAAAGTTTTCCACAATCTCTTGGTTGAATGTGCTGTTGTCGTAGTCTTTGTCTCAGTCCCATACTATTAGACGGTGATGTAAGCGATTGGAATGGTTTGTATGCTCTTGGTGGCAATGCCGGCTTATACTATTGCGGTGTCGACAAAGGCTCTTGGCTAGAATCTGGAATATTTTACTTGTCTTCTCCTGTTGATAAAAGAAGTTGATATGTAAGAAAAATAATTCAAAGATTTTGACACTATTAAAAAATATTTTTGATTTTTAGTGTTTATAGACTTGGACTGGGTTGATTGTGAAGGCCAGATAGGCAGTCATTCCGCGTAAAATAGGTACTGGTATTCAGTTGAATTCGGTTTGACTAGAGGCCGACCTCAATATAGTTGGGAAAAGGCAGATGATATTGGACATTGCAACAAGGAATTTCTTAGTAACAGCCTGAAGCCTCATTCTGAGTGCTAAGCAAGGCAATACTCTTAAGTCTTACTACATGAGACTTAGCATAATAGAAGCATTTTACATCGTTGTATGAATCTGTGTAATACAAGAGTACCTAGATTATAAAAAAAATACAAATATGCTTACTTTTCTTTGAAGTTCTCCCTGAGGACGATTTGAATAAAACATATTCTTGTTGACTTTGTTTATTAAACCATGTCAGAACTGTACAGTGCACATTTTCTAATAAAAGTTGGTAAATCACAATTTTTATTTGAAATGACAACAAACAACAATATTGACATTTACTATTTAGGGTCAACACACACCACCACGCAACGCAGTGCGAGCGACATTTACAAACCGCGGTATTAAAAATTTAAAAAGTGACTTCATATTGCAAAATATGAAAAAACGATTGCAAAGTATGTAATTGTTATTACGACTAACTGAATGATTATGTAGGTAGCAAATTTTAGCGAACAATAATGTAGATATACAAAGTGTTAGGTACAGAATAAACGCAATAGGTACATCTCAAGAGGTCATTGTACTCATCATTATGAACAACTTTTACCACGGTTTAAACTCTTAATTCTTTGTTGTACACTAAAACAGCTTATAAGTATTAGATAAAGATAAATAATAAAGTTCAACTACAAAGGCGAGCGTAACTCAAAGTCGAGTTTTCTTCAGCAAGCCTTTGAGTGATAAGGAGAGATCAGCATAGAAGGTAGGATCCAGAGTACAATAATATACGTAAATATACTACATACATATCTAATTATAAATTTTAATAGATATATATAACAGACACGAATACGCGAAAAAAAATCAGCTGTTCAGTAGGTACATTATCTCGAGTAATGCGCACATAAATCAGCAGTGGGTGTTCGATGTTTTTCGCGGTAATGATGATTGGCCCCATAAGATTTATTTAGTTTTTTATTTTACACTTTGTACTTTTCATTTAACCGATATAACAATCATGGTCCAAAGGACTTAGGCACCTATTAAGGGGAACGTGAAAAGTTTTAGTGCTTTTGTCAATTTATTGTTAGGTTTGCCATTCGTATATCGCAAATAATTTACATTTACACGCGTTTGGATCAGTGTGCTAACGGTTTTATATTTTTTGGAATTTGAAGGAAACCGTCAAACATGAAATGAAAGGTGTCAAACGTCGTATGCGGAACCGATCAAAACCAAATAATTTATCTTAAATTACGACATCAATAAACTGAAAATATTAACAGTTAATGAATAAAAGAATTTATAAAAATGATTAATATGTTTTAATATGTGTATAAAATAAAATACTTTTTTAATTGTTATTATTTCCAGGCTCTTAATTGTTAAAAATAGAATTACCGGTTTTTTGTGTTCATTTTCAGAACGCACCATTCAGTTCAAATCGTTCCAATCGATATTGGGTTCTCTGCTTAAATTAACCATCGTTCAATTATTACTATCGAGTAGACGCTAGACGTTTATTAGAACTCGTGCTACCAAAACACCATCTCGCTGTAGCGAGTGCGTAAAGGTCTGGTAAAAACGTCACGATAACGTTACTATTTCGCAAGAAACTTGTGCTAGGGGTACAGATTGCGATGGAGTTGATACAGTGCTGTATCCATACGAATCGCTTGCGTTTCTATCATATTTTCCCGTCATTGCTTCCATTATTATGTTATTTATATAATATTTTGTCATAATGAGCGCGTGTTCCGAATTAATCTTACGCAGCTCGGTAGCAACATACTGCCCATAAACATCGAAATCGTCTTTTACTGAGCTTTCGTTCATTTTTCTTTTAGCATCTAACAGTATTTCATAGGCCTCATCTATTTTATCATCAGATGGTCTTGGTCTCTTTTTTTAATCTTATCGTTCAGATTACCGCGATCCCCTTGTGAATTTGAGGCTTGATCATCCAGGCTATCTTGCGATGTATCTTGCGAATCATGATTTGTTGTCTGAAAAGAAAAATCGTTTGATTACAGATACCAGGCACTTCAGAACAGTGGAAAGATAAAGCCGAACATTTCAAAACTTTATGGAATTTCCCAAATTGCGTGGGTGCGATTGATGGCAAGCATATACTTATATTAGCACCTCCTAATTCTGGCAGTGATTATTTTAATTATAAAAGACATTTCAGTATTGTATTACTGGCAATTGTAGATGCAAATTATAATTTTATTTACGTAAACTGTGGTGCCAAAGGTAAATCTTCTGACAGTGGAAGCCTATCAAAAAAACAATATTTTATAAGAAATTAAATGAAAGCAACTTAGATTTACCCCCACCTAAGCCGATAGCACAAAACGGACCTAGTTTACCATTTGTATTCGTTGGTGATAGTGCATTTGCGCTGAGTCAAAATATGATGAAACACTACCCTGGAATTTATGAACGAGGGAATATAAAACGGATTTTTAATCACCGACTTTCTAGATGCCGAAGAATTGTCGAAAACGTATTTGGGGTGATGTCTGTCGTATTTAGAATTTTACGACGTCCGATTGAACTCGATCCTAAAAACGCTGAATTAGTTGTAATGGCCTGTGCATATCTCCACAACTTTTTACGTCGTAATTCGCATTCGCGTACTAGATATAACCCACCTGGGATTGATGGATTATGAAGATGTTAATGCTGAGAATACTCTAGTAGAAGGTTCCTGGCGCAATGAATTATGTTACCTTAATAACGTCAATATAGATGATCAACAACCGGCAGTAACAGCTCCAACACCTCAATCTGCTTTTGATGTAAGAGACCGTTTTGCTGAGTATTTTTGTAGTGAAGAAGGGAGTGTTTCATGGCAGAATAACAAAGCATAATAAAAGAAAATGGTTTAAAATCATCTTTAACACTATAATATTAATGCATCTATATAACATTAAGGGTTAGTAAAAGTTTCTTGGCTTTCGAGATTTTCACACTTCAACGTTTAAATTTTTCGGTGCCGTAGTATAAAAATGTGAAATCTCGAAAAGCAAGAATCTTTTACTTATCCTTAATATCGATTTTCTGGACCAGCTTAAGGTGACCTATCTGTGTTTAGGAGGTTATCCATTATTTAATGGACACCTGTATAGTATTGTAGTGTAGGTTTGTTTCCTCTAGAAACGCAATATTGCTAGAGCCCACCTAGTACAGTCACGTCTAAAAATATGTACTTATTTTTGACTACGAGGTTTTGACTACATTTGAATAGAATTTATTTAAGTATGCAACTTTCTGAAGCATTTTGTGATTACATAATACTGAAACAGTTTAATCAATAAATTTTTTTGGTGTCAGTAATAGATAGATATTTATGATGGAAATGTTTGTTTTGTATACATACTTTTAGACGTGACTGTACGATATAAAATCTTGCACTTTATTGAGTGGGAAAATAGGTAGTTATGTACTATTTTAAGTTAATTGTACTATCGTCACAGTAATAAAGAAATTGTATCATAACACTTGTGCAAATTATAAGTATTTATTACTTACTTGTTCTGTCATCGTATCAATGTCACCCGATGTGGTTTCCCCCTTTATTAAAAAACTAGCTGACCCGCGCAACTTCGTCTGCGTCACATTTTCCATTATTGCTCCGCTCCTGTTTGTCTTAGCGTGATAATATATTATAGCCTATAACTTTCCTCGATAAATGGGCTCTATAACACTGAAAGAATAGGGAATATGCATGCGATTTTATTATTATTTGCAAAATAAAATACTTATTAGCTCTAGTAAACAATCATGAAATTATTTTTATAAAGCTTCAAAGACAGTTAAGAAAGAGAAGTCCCATACGTACTGTGACGTCAAATTTCAAGACGACTATACAGCTGCCATAGAAAACAGCGTTTTCGCAAGAGGGACAGATATATTTGTTTAAAATGATTGTATCTCGTTCGTTTTTCGAGCAATTTAGATTCTAATTTCACAGTTAATATTATATTTTCCAATACTGACTGAGATAAACTGTTCAGATCATAAATACTTTTTTCATGCATATTCCCTATTGATCAAGTCGGACCAGTAGTTCCTGACATTAGCGCGTTCAACCAAGCAAACAAACAAACTCTTCTATTTTATTATAATAGTATAGATTAGCATAGATGAAAAATAGATAAATCAACTTGACTCAAATGCAGACATGGGCGAAGGTCATTATTTCAAGGAACATCTTAACACCGCGATTCAGAAAATTGACGTCACACGCTAACGCCATCTATCGAATACTGCACGCAGTTGATCTCTAGGTATAGTCCAGTCTAAGTTTGATAGATGGCGTTATTTGAGTATTTTACTTCGGAAAGACTATAATAATTATGATTTTATTAATTCACATTTTTTATTATAAGGTATGAACTGATTACAATGAAACAAAAAACTTAATATTACTACAATTTACGCACAGTTTATTGTTATGTATAAAAGTTACGTGAAGTAATAATGAGACTAAGTGCGCATAACCCTAATTTTACTTCTGGAAAACTTTAAATTCAAATATCTTTTGATAGACTGAACCGATTGCAATGAAACAAAAACTAAATGTTACTCAAAGTTACGCTCAATCCTTGTGTGTTATCTACATTGCTTTCGCAGATTTTACGTGATGCCCGAACAAATAAACAGACAAACAGACACAAATTCTAAAAATGCTGGAAATGGGTTCTATTGGTTGTTCTTTAACACCCTAGCTATTTTTTTTGGATTTTTTTTTTCATGTACAAAAACCACTTTTCTACAGTTTTATTATATGTATAGAAAACAGACACAAATTCTAAAAATGCTGGAAATGGGTTCTATTGGTTGTTCTTTAACACCCTAGCTATTTTTTTTGGATTTTTTTTTTCATGTACAAAAACCACTTTTCTACAGTTTTATTATATGTATAGAGATAGAATAGCGAATCATAAGCAAACCAATTACTTTTCTTGACATCTGTTGTTCCACTACCCGTCTTTTTGGATGCTCTTATCTTCTTTCTTTCTCTTATAAATTGACTGCGTAGATTATGAATTTTGGATTCTACATATCTTCTGGGAATTTGTAATGTATTAGAAATTTCTTCCCACGAGTAATATTTTTTATTTTTAGTCTTATAGTCGTTGTTTGATGTATCCCATAAACACTCGTTCGACTGGAATAGTTCTATTAGTTTCAGCACTACGTCGTTAGTCCACATTATTGACATAGTGGTTGCACACGTGTCTGCACTCAGTGATGTAATTCCCACAACTGAAAGCTAGGCTGCAACACAGGATAACCGAGCGATGTCGCGCGATGTTGCCAGACATGTCGAGCGAAGTCCGGCAACGTCGCGCTACATCACCCGACGTCACTGCCCACACGTGTCGCGCGATGTTGCCAGACATACCGAGTGAAGTCCGGCAACGTCGCGCTACATCACCCGACGTCACTGCCCACACGTGTCGCGCGATGTTGCCAGACATATCGAGCGAAGTCCGGCAACGTCGCGCTACATCACCCGACGTCACTGCCCACACGTGTCGCGCGATGTTGCCAGACATATCGAGCGAAGTGCGGCAACGTCGCGCTGCATCACCCGACGTCGCTGGCGACACGTGTCGTGGGACATTTGTCCCCTAGTGTATCCTTGGCTTCATCACTCGCCATTAGGGAATGCAATCTCGTACGAGATTTCCGCCTAGCGAGATTGAGAGAATCGCAATTAAAACATATGCAAATGCTTGTTTCAAGAACTAGTAATTGACATGATATGTAATTAAATAGAAACTGCGTTGCTTAGTTATAAAAATAATGTAAGTTTTATTTTAAAAATCAACAGAGTTCTTATTATTTTGTCTCTAACTCTAATAACATTTGTTTATGTCTATAATTATTATACCTACTGTAGCTAATCAGTTCAAATTCTTACAATGTTGGTAACAAAACAATAATTATCTATATTTAGTCCTTTGTAAATTATTACTTTAGTTTCAATAATTAAGAGAAATAGGAACATTACTTATCTATACTAATATTATAAAGAGGTAACATTTTTTCAGTATGTAGTGTAGATAGCCCATGTATCGAGGAAGGATATAGGCTACATATCATCACGCTAAGACTAAAAGGAGCCGAGCATTAATGGAAAATGTGACGCAAACGAAGTTGCGTGGGTCGGCTAGTGGTAAATAAATACAACAAAACAAAACTTAACTTCACAAGTTGTTAAATAAATGTTGTGAGATCGTATTAATCAAATAAAAAAAGTTTAAAGTAGAAGTCAGATGAAGTTATCAAGGTACGGAAAGGCAAGTTAGTTTGTCTGAAAATGGCTTCTCAAAAAACACATCATGTCGAGAGTATCATCTGACAGACGACTTCTGATTTTGCATGCCAAATACCCTGCTGCTGAAAAAGCTCGTTCTGCCTCAACACTTGTGGGAACCACAGTTGAGAGGCAGTTATGTACGAAGTTTAAAAGTTCCCCTCTTACTCCACCAGCTTCGTACAAATTCATTTCTTTTTTTATTAAAATGTCTAAAGTATTTGTTGTAGAATTTGTTGAGCGAGCAGTGGGCTGTTTCAGTGCTTTCAGCGATTTTTGCAGCTTTTCATGAAGTGTGATATTTTTTTCCGCGGAGACGGCAGAAAGAGGCATTGTAGTGTCTTCAATATCGAAGCCTTCATCGTCCTCTTGTGCAACCGGTGCAACAACATCGATATCCTGCGTCTGTGAGTTATATTTGTACTGTGTTTTGCAGTGCAATCTTTCTATAAGTCTTTTAATTTCTTTACGGATAGTGGTCTTCGGGGAAATAATGAATGTTTCATCTTGCGCATGAATCGTGGGGTGATAAGCCGGCAGGCTTAAGAAAATTTAAAAATTATTGTTGGCATCTTCACTGTATCTTCGATGTTGCACACGGTGTCAATAGATTTGTAACATTTAAAATCACTCAGTGCTTGTTCCACAATCATATCTCATTTACTGAGTCTTTTCTCGGTGACACTATCACCCTCGAACAGAGCCAATTGAAATTTCTTTCTGTTAGATTTTCAATGTCGGGATAGATTGTGTCTATAAGAACTTCTAGACTTTTAAACAGTTTGAGCTAATTCATTGTCCAACAATACTTGGGGACTATTTGCAACTGTCGCATTGTCGATGGTAATTTTCCATCTCCAAGTTGAAGTATTTTTTTTTATAAATTTCCAGTGTGGTTATTACTTAAATGTGCTCTCATATTTGGGCGCAAATTAAGAGTTTCAATTGATTGCTATAAAGGTGATGATTTGAGACACGCTTTTAATACCTTCGGCACGTGTACCTTTTGTTGTAACCGGTAGTGTTTGGCGAAATTCTCCAGCCAACACAAAGTTTACGCCCCCCATCAAATTGCCTGAGTTTCTGATATCTTTTAATGTGCAGTCCACAGCTTCTACATGAGCTCGATGGCTGCATGGTGCACTCATCCCAAATAATCAGCGACGTGTCCTGTGAAAGCTTCCCCAGTGGACCATTTTTGCGGATTGAGCATACAGATTGTAGTTTTAAAGACACAGCCAACGGTAATTTAAAGGTTGAGTGAGGAGTTTTCCCACCATTTAATAGAGTTGCAGCAGTTCCGGAAGATGCAATTGCCAGTGGTTTTCTTCCAGATTGTCGTTCTTTGACCAATATTGAATTGGCAAGAAAGGTTTTACTAGTTCCACCAGGCGCGTCTAAAACAAATAGGCCACCCTTGTTAATTTCCACACTTTTGATTAAAGTATCGAACGCTATTTTTTGATCTACCACCAACTTGGGTAAATTTGAGTTGACAAATACTCATAACTCGTTAACATCGTATACATACGATGATGTACAGCTCGGTATGGCATTAACTAGCTTTTGTAGTGAGCGATTCGGAGAAGGTAATCCAAAGTCTCTTTTATAATTAAAATTGTCGTTCTATTATAAAATTTTGTTTTCTGATCTATATCAAGCCTTCATTATATAAATCAAAATCTTGGCCTTGTTGTTGGGCTAAAAATACAAATAATGTTTTATCTTTATAATATTAGTCTAGATTACTTTAGCCCAGCCTTCACCATATTTGTTTGCCCCCAAAAGAATTTAAGCTTATTGCTTGATTTGCCTATTTTCCTCTTAGTTTCTTATTACCCTTGATTGATCCGAAGCAAACCTTTAGCTATGCCTGGGTTTTTCTCTAAAAAATCCACCAAACCTTCTAATTAGGCGTGACTGGGAAGATTTGTCATTACTTTCTGAAATTTAAAAACTTTTATTGTACAACATAGGTCAATCCTTTCCAAAGTTATCGTAATGGCAGACGAGCACAAACTAAAGCGTGGGTCGGTACTTCTATTTATTTACTTATGTTGGCACCAAGTTACAAAGAGTACCAAGCATAAACAAAACATAAACTTCCTTTTAGTAAAACGTTACTTAAATTAATACAATATGATTGTATTATATATTTACTTACCACTTTTATAAAACTGTTATATTAGTTAGATAACTTAACGAAATAGGTACTAATTATTCCTCAACAGGAACCAGACATCCAAACTCGCACAGTATCCAAGTATACTAAATGCTTTCGACAAACTTGGTTGCCCATACGCGAGCGTAGAGAGCTAAGGGCTCTTACTACCTTGTTTTCATTTCTTGTCTCTCCCAACTCTCCCAGTTATCTAGCCCCTCACTTTCAATACATTTGCACCAGCCACAATCTCAATCTACGCTCATCAAACAACCGTCTCCTTCAATGTCCCACTCACCGTACTGACTTTATTCACTCTTCTTTCTTCGTTCAGTCTATTTCTCTGTGGAATGCGCTTCCACAGGAGATCAGGATGGCCACCAACCGATTAACTTTTAAATTGAAAGTTCGTGAACACATTCGGAAGAAGTTGGCAGTAGTATCATCACAGCGCTAATGTTTTCCAGTTACTTATTCGTATTTATTGTTTAAGGATTTCGTTTACATATTTATCTTGTTAATGTGAGTATTTATTATGTATTTATAGGTATAGTTAGTTTGTGTATAGTATTCATTTTAACCGGTTAGATCTGGCGGTGGATCCACTGGTGGACTGGTGGTTCCACCTGACGCAATTGATTTTATACTTTATTTCTAGGTACTTTATTTTTATACTTTGAATTTGAATATTAATCATTATAATATTATTTTTTACAGTAAATTCTCTGTATTGCACCTACCACTATTCTCTGCATCACCCAAAGGTTGGCTGGTAGAGAATGCCTATGGCATTAAGTCCGCCTCTGTACTCTTTTTGTGCTGAAAGTGTTAAATAAATAAATAAATAAATAAATAAACTTGCATTTCGTCAAATTCACTTCTAAAACCACTAGAATTTATTTTTGAATTTGGAGAACTTTGACGCCATCATTTTATTTAGTAGTGTAGGCAACAATCCTACCGCATGCAGCTAGTGATGATTCATTTAATAATTTTACGCCAAAATGAATTCATAATAATAAATTAAACAACCCTACCGCAGTATCTCTACGTTGACGTCGTGGTGGGGCTTGCGCGTCCTGATGGACCTTAGGTCATACCTAGGGTGAGGGGCCAGACAAAGAGAGATACAATCCGCAAGGCAGTTTTGTGGCGAACTGTTGGGCAGTAGCGACCCCACGAACCTTATCTCCCGGGAGAAGTCTTGTTCCTCATCTACGGCTTGCCTTTATTGGCTGGCCGGAGTGAAAACTGACGAGGAACAGAGCTCCCACCTCTTCCTTGCCTTAATTGGCCGGTCTGAGTGGAGATTCGCTAGAGCATACGTGCTCGGGAGAAGGACGTATAATCCAGTAAGATGCTGGTAGGGATCTTGACCGCACTTCCGGGATTGTCCTGATAGCCGTGGTATACCTCTCCACTCCTCTAGCACCTCAAGCCATGTTGCCCCCTTGGCGCTACGTCACTTTGTGCTAGCGACCGTTTTCGGGGGCCCATTCATTGAGTGTGCAAGTCACCCCCTGCCATTTAAAAGCCGTGTATATTGTTAGTGGTCAGGCAGGGGCCAATAGTTCTATAATAAACGATTATCATTCCACTAAGCCACCCAAACCCATAGCGTTTCATTTTTTGTTTCCATATTACTACAATAGTACTGCTCCAACCGGGGATTGTCCTTGGGAATACTTTCAGTGCATACAGGGATAATCGCCGGTTGGTGCCCCATTACATTTGAAAAGTCTAACGGGGCCTCTGCGAGTTGGTTTCGGCCCCTCGTACGCCTACCAAAGGACCAGGTCTCCAGGGACCCGAGATAGTAAAAAAAAAAAATTAAACAACTTTCGATGCAATATTTATTTAGTGGCCTTGCATTTTAAAACCCTTTTACCAGTTCATCGTAATTAGTCGACCATCACTATTGCGGCCCGTAAAATTGCCAACTTCACGTGAAACAAAACAATCGCGGTGCAATTCCAATCTCAATCCAATTTTGACAATATTGTTTTAAGTAAGCGTATCACGTAACTGTAAAATTAAAATTGGCCTAGGATTGGATATAAAATTAGTAAGAAGAGTAAGCCCCCAGGGTTTTCCGCAGAAATGGATAGCTGTTCAAGAATCAATTATTTGTAAAGCTTCCGGCTTGCTCGATAGATGGCGTTGACGTCGAGTTAGAAGTCGGTATGGTTTCGTTACCGTGATTAGTATATAAGCAAAGTTTTGATTTTCAATAAATCAGCTATCGTAACAGATCAGTGCAGAGTGGTTTTATTTTCAATTCTCGCTAGTGTACAATCAGGTCAACCTTCCCAATACCATCCCGGGATTTAACATTGGTCCTATACGAGCCGGATCGTTTGGACAGTTTTTGAAAAATTGAAAAAGTCGAGCCATCGTCGGCTCGCCCGAGTGCTGCAGTGGATCGCTGCAGTAAGGTACACGGCCCATCCGCACCAGCGGCAACGGCAACAGCTTCACCCAGCATTGGCGGTGAGCTCAGGCAGCAGCGGCGGACTAGTTCAAATAGTGGCCACAGAGGGCGCCACTCTCAGATCAACACTCCACTGGAAGACAGCAAGGTGACGCAGGCGCAGCCATCACGCGACGTCATAGGTGACGTCACACGCAATTCCGAAAGCGCCCACAGAGGGCGCCACTTGCAGGTTGGAAACAGTGTTTGTGTGAAGTGCAATTTTGTGAGTACAATTTTTTTATCTAGTCCACAATTGGACAAACAGATCGAGTCAAACGATTTTGAACTCTATTACAACGAGAAGTTAAACTTGAAGAATTAGTTAGTTAAGAAGTTTGGACTTAGAAAAATATTTCGCAATCAATCTTGGACTTGTAAAATTTGAACATTTTTTAGACTTAGAAAACTTCGTAAAATTATTAATTTGTGTGCATGTTAGAATTAGGACTTAGAATATTTTATAGAAAACGGGGGAACGGGGAACCTATGCCCGATTTTCACCAGATTGTGTGTGGTTCTAAAACACTTGTAAAATTTTAAGTTATTTGTTGAGAGTTGTGATTAATTTTGTAATTACATTGATTTCATCAACTTCTACATTTTATTGAGTTATAAAATTTTAATCAATGATAAAAATGGAGGGATTAATTAACGTTTTGAAAGATCAACAGAATGTTATCTCAAAAGGTTTGATAAATTTTAAGAAATGTGGTAAAGATAGATTAACGCTAGAATACATAGAAACAAGGCAAGAATTATTGGAAAAGGATTGGGCATTGTTCAAAGAAAATAACACTAAATTATATGAAAGTTATAATTCAGAAGATATACCGAAGAAAGTAGTTGATATTTATGATGCAACAGAGGACACTTATATTATGTATAAAAGTTTAATGAAAACAGCTCTTAACAAAATTCGGTCAACTAACGTTTCTGAAAGCCCAAGCAATAATATTTCAACTGGTAATAATAAATCAAGTTGTTCGTTTGTAAAGTTGCCCAAAATATCCATTCCAACATTCTCAGGAAAATATGATGAATGGACAACATTCCATGATCTTTTCACTTCATTAGTACACAAAAATGATACTTTAGATAATGTGCAAAGGCTCCATTATTTAAAAGGCCACCTTACTGGCGAAGCAGAGCAACTAATACGTCATACTCCTATAACTGATGCAAACTATATTCAGTGCTGGACTCAGTTACAGAAGCGTTATAGCAATAAAAAATACTTAACAAACTGTATTCTTAGGAGGTTGTTCGGTCAAAAACGTATGCAGATGGAATCAGCTACAGCTTTGAAAGAGTTGCTTGATACCACATGCGATTGTCTTAATGCGTTGAATAATTTGGAGATTAACGTGAGTACATGGGATGTCATTATAATACACATTGTTTCATTTAAATTGGACAACGAAACGCGTAAACAATGGGAAATTAGTATTTGCAACAATGACTCCAACAATGACTCCAACAATGACTTACCAACTTTTAACCAATTTAAAACCTTTATAGAAAATCGGTTTCGTGCGTTAGAGTGTATAGAACCGAAAAGGGCACCAGTTCACCAGGGCAACAACAATAAAGGTTCATCTGCTCATAATCCAAAGGCAATGTTGGCCACGAGTTCATCAATGCAATGCGAATTCTGTACAGAAGGACACAAACTTTGTTTCTGCAAGAAATTCTCAAAGCAGTCAGTTGAAGTCAGACGTGATTTTGTAGCAAAACATAAAATTTGCTTCAACTGTTTAGGCAGCAATCACGTTGTTTCTGAATGTAAAAAGCCTACCACATGTAAGATTTGTAAAAAACGCCATCATTCGTTGTTGCATTTAGGTCAGGAGTCGGACAAAAGGGACCAACCTACGACATCATCGACTGTCGACAGTGTTAGCTCAGCTAATACTAATCCGATTGTTTCTTGCCTGTCGACAGGTAATATTCCCGAGCCCAGACAGGTTTTATTAGCCACAGCGCTAGTAAAAGCCGAGTCACGCTCCGGTGAATTTCAGACTGTCTGAGCCTTGATTGATCAGGGTTCGCAAGCATGTTTTGTAACAGAGGCCGTAGTTCAGCTACTCAACCTGAAAAAAATCCCTATTCAAGGAACTATTTCAGGCCTTGGTGGTAATAGTCCAACCATGGCAACGTACATGGTATATTTGAATATCCAATCTCGGTTAGATTCAAAATTTAATCTTAAAGTGAATGCTTACGTACTAAATAAAATAACATCGTACTTACCTGAGTGTAACGTCGACATTAACTTAAATTGGCTAAAGGTTAACGCGCTGCAGCTCGCAGATACAAAGTTCAACACTCCCAGTAAAATAGACGTTTTACTGGGCGCTGATGCTTACAGCTGCATTATCGAGGCAGGCATGGTTAAGAGTCCGTCAGGCACTCTGATAGCTCAGAGCACTACCCTTGGGTGGATCCTGTCCGGTGCAGTTAGTAAAGACAAGTCTCTAGGTTTACCTAAATTTAAGGTGTTGCATGCACAAGTTAATGAAGACGAACTATTGCGAAAATTTTGGGAAATTGAAGAGCAAACTATTTCAAAAAAAATACTCACCCCTGAAGAAAGGAAGTGTGAAGAGTTTTATACTAAAACTACTGTAAGGGATATCAGTGGGAGGTACGTAGTCAGACTACCTTTTCGCAGTGAAAATCCTTCTTGTAAAGGTGGAGGCTCTCGTGCTATCGCTGAAAAAAGATTTAAGTCTTTAGAAAAAAGGCTAGAAAGAAATACAGATCTAAAGAAAAAGTACAAGCAGGTGATAGATGAATATTTACTATTAGGACACATGCGGCAGGTAGAGAAGAATGATAAGAATAAAGAAGTTGCGGTATACTTACCTCACCATGCGGTAATCCGAGAAGACAAAATTACCTCGAAGGTACGTGTTGTCTTCAACGCGTCTGAGAAGAACAACAATGGGGTCTCACTTAATGACACGTTGATGGTGGGACCTACATTGCAGTCTGATTTAAGACACACAGTGTTAAGATGGAGACTTCATCCCATAGCACTGGTAGCAGACATTATCAAAATGTACCGCCAGGTCCGGATTTCGGAAGAAGACGCAATGTTTCAGCGCATATTATGGCGAGACAGTCCTGAAACCGAAATCAAGGATTACGAGCTAGTGACGGTTACTTTTGGTACGGCATCGGCACCACACCAGGCAGTTAGAACTCTACATCAAGTCACCTACGATGAAGGTAAAAACTACAAAATTGCTGCCGACATGGTACTAAACTGTTTTTACATGGACGATTTGATGACCGGTTGTAATAATGTAGAAGCAGGCCTAGAAATCTACAAGCAAATGACAGGATTATTAGGAAAGGGTGGATTCGAGCTCCAAAAATGGAATAGTAACAACCAAGAAATAGTAGACAGGATAAAGGAAATAGAACAAATCAAGACAAAGGACAACATAAACAAGGACAACACAAAAAAGGACAAAATCAGACAGAGCATAAAACAAGATCCAGAGTACAGCAAATCAAAGAAACTAGAACACAAAGAAAAGGAAGTAGAAATAAAGTTAGATAGTACTATAAAAATTCTAGGACTTACCTGGAACCGAAACGCAGACACTTTCCAGTACACGGTGAAACTCCCGCCGCCGTCGACCGCACCTGAAACTAAAAGGTCCATTATTTCTGTGATAGCTCGACTTTTTGATCCATTAGGTTGGTTAGCCCCTAGTGTGATTTTAGCAAAAGTTTTCATCCAGAAATTGTGGCTTGCAGGTGTTGGTTGGGATGAGGAGCTAACCACCGACTTAAAAAATGAATGGAGATCATATCAGGAGGAATTGTTACTGCTCACCAAGGTTCGGATCCCTCGTTGGCTTCGCACCAAGTCGAATGACTATCTGGAATTACACGGCTTTAGTGACGCGTCTAAGACTGCATTCTCAGCGGCGATTTACTTGAGGAGTGTAGACGCAGATGGCAGTGTTCAAGTGTCGTTGCTAGTTGCTAAGACCAGGGTTGCACCAGTGAAGCAGATAAGTATTCCGCGGTTAGAGCTCTGCAGAGCAGTATTGTTGTCACAGATACTGTCTCAAACATCTGCAGTCTTGAATATTTCTCAAGACAAGGTCAAGGCGTGGACAGATTCCACTGTGGTGTTGGCCTGGATCAATAGCCACCCAAGTAAATGGAAGACGTTTGTGGCCAATAGGACGTCTGAAACATTGACCTCAATGAAAGCGTCGCAATGGTTTCACGTCCCCACTAAAGATAATCCTGCAGACTGCGCCTCTAGAGGGATACTTCCCAGTTCACTGATAGACAATGATTTATGGTTTTCTGGACCATCGTTTCTTAAAAAGCAAAACGTAATTTACGATAGATCAAATAATCATTGCAGTACAGATTTAGAAGAGTCAGCAAAGGCACATGTAGCGGTCATACCAAACTGTGCCATTTTCGATAAATTTTCTCAGTTACGAAGATTGGTTAGGATTGTTGCATACTGCAGAAGATTTTTAAATGAGAACAAAATATACAGGAAATGGTATTTACAAAAAACAGAATTAGACGCTGCACTCGAATGTTGTATTAGGAAAACACAGGAAGAACTATTTACAACTGAATATAAGGAACTGAAGAACAAGGGATGTATTCAATCAAAGACCACGCCATTAAGGTCACTCTGTCCCTACCTCGATGATAAGGACATTATGAGGGTTAGAGGTAGACTGGAGAAATCAGAGCTAAGCGAACAAATGAAACATCCGATAATCCTGCCTCACTCCAGTCATCTAACTCGGCTAATCATAGCTGACGCACACTATAAAACCTTTCACGGGGGTCCTCAGCTTATGATAAATTACTTGAGGACAGCCTACTGGATTATAGGGCTCAGAAATGCGGTCAAACACCATGTCATCAAGTGTGTGACATGCGCCAGGCAAAGAGCCAGTACTAAAAAACAACTAATGGGTTCACTACCATCTGTTCGGTGCACCCCAGCTCGACCATTTTTACATAGTGGGCTTGATTATGCTGGTCCAATTAATGTGAGGACAACAAAGGGTCGTGGCCACCGTTCATACAAAGGCTATATATGCTTGTTTGTATGCATGGCCACTCGAGCACTGCATTTAGAAGCAGTGAGTGATATGAGCACTCCAACCTTTTTAGCGGCGTTTCGACGTTTTGTCTCGAGACGAGGTCACTGTGCCAAACTGTGGAGTGACAATGGCACCACGTTTGTAGGTGCCGCCAGGGAGTTGCAGCAGTTGACAGCTATCCAGCCATCCATAGCTGAACATCTCGAAGCGAATGGTACGGAGTGGCACTTCATTCCTCCTCACAGTCCCAACTTTGGCGGACTTTGGGAGGCAGGAGTGAAATCCACAAAGTATCATTTGAAACGAGTAATCGGTGAAGCAACTCTCACCTTCGAAGAACTGACGACACTCCTCAGTCAGGTAGAAGCGTGCTTGAACTCGCGACCTATGAGCACGATTAAGGTTGATGATCCTGGTGAACCGTTACCATTAACGCCTGGACATTTTCTAATCGGAGAGCCCTTAGTAAATGTACCAGATAACAAGTACGAAGATTCTAATATTAATCATCTATCACGCTGGCAATTCATTCAACGAATGCTTCAGTCGTTTTGGAGACGTTGGTCTCATGAATATCTCGTTACTTTGACGAATCGCTACAAATGGTCTTCCCAAGTTGCTGAGCCAAAAATTGGAGACATTGTGTTAGTCAAGGAAGACGACTTGCCGCCAAGTCGTTGGTTGATGGGTAGAATAATACAAAAACATCCTGGGGATGATAACATCACTCGTGTTGTCACGTTACGCACCAAATCTTCAACAATCAAAAGGCCAACATCCAAAATATGTATTCTACCGGTAGTCGAATAAGAAAGAGTATTGTGTTATTGTTTACATATTTTATTTAACCATTATTTTACAACTTATTTACACTTTTACCTTGTTAGAATCAACTTATACAACATTTTTCTCTTTTAATGTTATATCAACTGTGCAAAATCAATTTATACACATTTTTAAGTTCTTTTTAAATTGTTTACCATTGTATAAATGGGCTTGAAGTACACCTTATATGTATAACCTAGAACAATAAATTTAGCTCTTAAGTTATTTTAATATTCTTGTTAGCTATTACAAACTTAGTGTAATATAGTGTTATACATATGTTTGTAATGTACATAGTACAAAATTAAGTGCAACTAGATTTCGTAACGTGCCACCTTATTTCATTTTAAAAGGACATTCCGTCAGTAACGTCCTTGGTGGGCGGTATGTTCAAGAATCAATTATTTGTAAAGCTTCCGGCTTGCTCGATAGATGGCGTTGACGTCGAGTTAGAAGTCGGTATGGTTTCGTTACCGTGATTAGTATATAAGCAAAGTTTTGATTTTCAATAAATCAGCTATCGTAACAGATCAGTGCACAGTGGTTTTATTTTCAATTCTCGCTAGTGTACAATCAGGTCAACCTTCCCAATACCATCCCGGGATTTAACAATAGCAAATCATTTTCTGTTAAAAATTGAAAAATACGACACTCAAATGTCTTATCCATACTAGTCGATGACTTGACGAATATGCATGATTGCGTCACCACTAAATGAGTTCGATACGCGTTCGCGTATTTTTGTGTTTTCAATCAAAATACTGATTTCTGACGATAAAACCTAAACTGAATGCACTTAAGACGTTGTTAATTAACGTCGTATTGTTAATAACGCCAGTTCGATAAGCAATAGACACATTTAATATTCTCAACACGTCGAAAAAGAAGCGGTCACAACGGCACAAGAGAGGCCGATGTTCGTTGAAATATTTTTGCCGAAATTTATGGCCAAAACACAGAAGCAAGCAAATTTACTTCTCTGTAAATTATGGACAAAAAATCAAGTGCGTGTTGATTTTTTGTCCCGAAATCCCCTGTCACACAAAACCAAACAAAAATGCTGCTCTAAGACCCGAGTTCACCAACAGATGTTTTAATTTTAAACAGCTGTTTAAATCTTGAACGACTGTTTAACAATATTTTGCTGTTCACCAAGCACTAACCATTGATTAAGACTGTTAATCGACTGTTTAACTAAAACGAAGTATTGTACTTAGTTTAACCATTGGTTAGATGCCTCCCAACGTTATTCAACAGTTTTGAGCAAATAATAAAAATGCAAGACGCTTTGAATTATATATTTGAAGAAAATAATGTGATAGATGATTTTGAAGTTATTGAGCGAACTTTACACGCACCCCGTTTTGTTCAAATACGGTGCAATTATTTCGAGGAAAATGACGAGAGTGCTTTCGGTACAAGATTTCGTTTAAACAAACATAGTGCCTTGGAATTGCTTGATTTCATTGAAAGGAAGTTGGAACATCCAAGCGAGAGGTAACATACCTTTGAGAGTAGCTGATTGTTTTTTTGATTGGCGTTTAATATTCTCCCAGCAAGTCTTTAAACTTTCGGGAGTACGTCCACAGTATTTACTGTGAGCGTTAAATTCTTGGGCCAGACGCTTTCAACCCCTTGATTTTTCGGCATTGGTTGTAGCGTCTGATTTTTTATTTTCTATTAGGTCCTTGTACTTTACTACAAGATCCTAGCACTGATTTTTCGTCTTGGGTGAAATTTGATGTACGCATTCGTTTATCTTCCATTACTAATTAATTATGGACCGATAGTAACTTGAAAAACAGTGAAAATGAAATAATATAGTATAAACCAAAGAGAACATAAACACTAAACAATATTACAATACAATGACATAGGCGTGACAGACGCGTAGAAAAAGGATGCTAAATTATAAAGAGGTTCGAGCTAACAGACATTGCGTTGACATAGTAGGCATTTCATTTCGTAGTATAATAATGTAACACAGCCATTTTCGAATTTCAATCGCGTAAAAGGAAACATGAGCAGGTACATGAACATCTTTACAAAATAGTGTTAAACCATTCAATCATTTACGACCATTCATTCAAAAACGTTTGTTTAGTTAACCGTTAGTTCGAAATGGATGATGAACAGCAAAAAAACGAGGTTTGGTTAAGCAACTGTTAAATGTTAACGGGGTGGTTATGTAATCAATGATTATGTTGTAGTTGGTGAACTCGGGCCTAAAGCTCGTCAACATAAACGAGACTTAGTAGTGGTTTCATTTGATACCATGTAATTTATTACATTACTGTTTTTGTCATACCCAGTTGAAATCCAATCCTCCTCCTTGAATTTATGTGGAGTTTTTTTAGCAAGAATAGTACGCCAATCGTCCATTATTGTGTCAAATTTTGTAATGGTTTGGGTAGGATTGTTGATGTATTTTAACATATTTGAGTTTAAACGCTTTAAGATTAAAAATATATCGCTACCAACAATTTTTTCAGAACCTTCCTCAAAGTTTTCCTTTGGATCATCGGCACTCCTTGTCGGAATGGGCCCGTAAAAAATGAACCCTGGCATCCAGGCATAAGCAGCTTGCATTTTGTAGTCTACTTAGCATGTTGGTTTTATTCCTCCTGCACAAGCATCCATATTTTGAGAGATTTTATTCCAAATGGTTTGCACGCATTGCGCTATGTGAGCATACCGTGGGTTATTGGGGTTTTCACTCTCCACCGATTTGTAAAAAACAAATTACGTTGCGAACGGTATTATGTGGTGAGGTGATGAAGGTTGTGTCTCTCCAATTATATGTATGTGAATGGTAGGTACAAGCGCGGTATAATCCGGTCTAGCTAGGAACGTAAGGAACGTATTATACTCGCCTAGGTTTAAATTAATAACTTTTCTCCATTTTTTAAATTATTTCTATCTCTGCACTTAAATTGGAACCTAAACACGCCAGAACGGCTAAACAGATTTGGATGAACTATGGCGCAAAGAAAGATCGTAGTCCGAAATAGCTCAATAGCTATTCCAGGAGTATGTTCCCACAACAGTGATTCGTTGCGAACGCGGTAACTGGACGAAATTATTTACTGAGGTATTTTGCTTCGTACGGTTTTTGATGACGTATTAATGCGGTGTCACCATAAAACACTCAAAAAAGTAGGGGGTCACGTGTAGCAAAGATACAGAAAATGACAATTAAAAAATCCTGATTCGGTGATAGAACAAACAACAACAACAAATAAATACAAAGAATCATTAACAATAAATGCAACTAGAAAGAATGAACAAAATCACTCGCACAATAGGTTAACTGAATAAGTATTCGGAACACGCAGCAATATCTAAACGTGTGTACTGCTCGAACGCCACGAATAGACTGAGCTCAGTTTTTATCAGCGTTTGCGTTCCAATTGTCATTCGACTGCCTTCTATTTAAGACGTAAACTAAAGCAGTAAAGTTATAGTATAACAATAGATAATAAACTATTAGCAATAATATATCCGACTTCCTAATGAAACAATACAAACAACAAAATAATCGCAATTTCGGAAGTCGATTATTAAGATTCTGTTTCTTTGTTTTATATAACCCGGTAAGGATACATAAGTATTTTTTTTACCTTTTCTTATTATATATCCCTCGTTACCCTATCAGTAGTTGTCGTTATTGCAAAAAAAATCGGGTGGGTGGCTCAGTGAATATATTCCAACAAATTCAACACTACCTTTTGTCCAGCTAGCATGTTCACAGCGAATCGAAGTGTCATGGTATAATTTCCGTCATTCACGCGGCTGGCGGAAGCTAATATTAATACATAAAATGAAATGGCAACTATGTATTGTTTCAAAAAGAAGATTAATCTGACCCTAAAGTCTAACTTAAACATAATTATGTTATTGGGGTTTTCATTCTCCACCAAGTTCTAAAAAACAATTATCGTTGTGAACGGTATTATGTGGTGGGGTAATGAAGGTTGTGACTCTCCAATTATATGTATGTGAATGGTAGGTACAAGAGCGGTATAACCCGGTCTAGCTAGAACGTAAGAAACGTCTAATACTCGCCTGGGTTCAAATTAAAACCTTTCAATTTTTTGATTATTTTGATTTTTTCTATCAATGCACGTAAATTGGAACTTAAGCACCCCAGAACGGCTTTATGAATTTGGATGAACTATGGCGCATAGGTTGATTATATATAGTCCGAAATAACATAAAAGCTATCCCATGAGTATGTTTTCTTGCACAGTGATTCGTTGCAAACATGGTAACTGGACAAAATTATTTACTGCGGTATATTGCTTCGTACGGTTTTTTTATGAAGTATTAATGCGGTGTCACCACGAAACAAGTCAAGTATAATGTGTATGTTATAACAGAAGGCAAGCACGTGTGACATTTGCTTGCCTTCTCTCTAAATTATGGACAACATGAACATGTGTGTTGATTTTTTGTCTCGAAAATCGCCAAAATTCCCTGTCATAAAAAATCTATCAAAAACTGTTGCTCTAAACCTCGACAACATAAACGAGACTAAGTAGTAGTGTTTTCATTTGATACCATATAATTTATTACTGTGTTTGTCATCCCAGAAAAATCCAATCCTCCTCCTTGAATTTTTGTGGAGTTTTTTTTTGGCTAAAATAGTACGCAAGTCGTCCATTATTGTGTCAAATTTTGCAATGGTTTGGGTAGGATTGTTGATGTATTTTAACATATTTGAGTTTAAATGCTTTAAGATTTAAAATATATCGCTACCAACAATTTTTTCAGAACCTTCCTCAAAGTTTTCCTTTGGATCATCGGCACGTCTTGTCGGAATGGGCCCGTAAAAATTAACCCTGGCATCCAGGCATAAGCAGCTTGCATTTTGTAGTCTACTTTGCATGTTGATTTTATTCCTCATGCACAAGCATCTATATATTAAAGATTTTATTCCAAATGGTTTGCACGCATTGCACTATGTGGGCACACCGTGGTTTATTGGGGTTTTCATTCTCCACCAAGTTGTAAAAAAAAATACGTTGCGAACGGTATTATGTGGTGAGGTGATGAAGGTTGTGTCTCTCCAATTATATGTATGTTAATAGTAGGTACAAGAGCGGTATAACCCGGTCTAGCTAGAACGTAAGGAACGTATAATACTCGCCTTGGTTTAAATTAAAACCTTTTCACCTTTTTGATTCTTTTGATTTTATCTATCAATGCACGTAAATTGGAACTTAAGTACCCCAGAACGGCTTAATGAATTTGGATGAACTATGGCGCAAATGTTGATTATAGTCCGAAATAGCTGAAAAGCTATCCCAGGAGTATGTTTTCTAGCACTGTGATTCGTTGCAAACATGGTAACTGGACAAAATTATTTACTGTGGTATATTGCTTCGTACGGTTTTTTTTTATGATGTATTAATGCGGTGTCACCACGAAATACTCAAAAACGGGAAGGGGGTCAAGTGTAATGTGTAAGTAATAACAGAAGGCAAGCACGTGTGACATTTGCTTGCCTTCTCTCTAAATTATAATCTCTCTATAAATCAACATTGTGTTGATTTTTTGTCTCGAAAATCGACAGAATTCCCTGTCATAAAAACCCAATCAAAAACTGTTGCTCTAAAGCTCGTCAACATAAACGAGACTTAGTAGTAGTGGTTTCATTTGATACCATGTAATTTATTACTGTGTTTGTCATACCTAGCAAAAATCCAATCCTCCTCCTTGAATTTTTGTGCAGTTTTTTTGGCAAGAATAGTACGCAAATAGTCAATTATTGTGTCAAATTTTGTAATGGTTTGGGTAGGATTGTTGATGTATTTTAACATATTTGAGTTTAAACGCTTTAAGATTAAAAATATATCGCTACCAACAATTTTTTCAGAACCTTCCTCAAAGTTTTCCTTTGGATCATCGGCACGTCTTGCCGGAATGGGCCCGTAAAAAATGAACCTTGGCATCCAGGCATAAGCAGCTTGCATTTTGTAGTCTACTTTGCATGTTAATTTCATTCCCCCTGCACAAGCATCTATACAGGGCGTATTTGACATCGTAACGCAAACTTCGGGAAAAGGCTACACCTGATGCCACTAACCAAATTGTGGAAGTCATTCTCGCTAATGAACGGTTACAGAAATTGTCATTTTTGAGCGCGCAATGTATTGTGAACAACGCCATCTAAACGCGTGAGAGCGTTGCACGCAATACATACCTACCTCACGTCTTGCACACAATCGTACACAGGTCTGTGACGGTGCGGCGGCCGTAGGTACCTACGAATATCGCACATCTATCGCCACATAATGTTTAATCACTGAGAAATAACTACGGTGCCTACCTGCTGATGGTAGGAACATGTTTATGCAGACTTTTAGAGAAAAAAAGCTGGTGGGAGCTTGGTTTCTATCCGCGAAAAGTGTTTAAATTTGGATTGCATCTAGGTACCGTCTGAATCGATGGTCTGGAACATGCTTAGGAACTTGTTTTTGAGAAAAGAAGGAGCCATAATCTTCTAAGGTTTTTTAAATCACGATTCCGATAAGGATTGATTACAAAAAATAAGCTTGTAAGTACATCGAGATCCGGTAACGAAGGTAGCTAATGAACTACCTAACTCTCTTTGATCGTACCTAAATACCTACGAATATCACTCTTCGCCGACGGCAATAATATCACATAAAATAATTTTAATCACTCAAAAATACCTACCTACTAACATGATTATGCAGATGTTAAGGAGCCATAAGCTTAGTCTCTTAAAATCACTAACTCGATTCCGATAAGGATTGATAACAAAGCCGGCGATGTGCGAGTCGGACTCTCACACAAAGGGTTCCGTAAAACACGTTTCTTGTATGCGAGCTCTCTGTAAATTTTATTTTATTAAGTAGGTATTTGTTGTTATAGCAGCAACAGAAATACCATGCCTGAGATAAAGCCCACTGACAGACAGACGGACCGGGCGGCCGAACAGCAGAGGCTTAGTAATAGGGTTCCATTGGTTACTCTTCGGGTACGGAATCGTAAAAAGAAGCTTGCAGTAGGTATTAACTAGTAACTACCTAACTCACCTTGCTCGCTCACCCCTAACCAGATAGGGTTCGAAGTTTCGAAGTGGCCGGCGCCAGCACGCTCGCAGATCTGAGCGCGTCGCAGAGTTTCAGCGTGGACACGGGGCAGAAACGTTGGGTCCTGGGCACACTCCGCACGCAGCGACACAAACACATTCACACGATACGATTCCTCATCTCGGCTGCGGAATCGCACTCTGACACAAACACCTTGTCCTTGACGTAACCCCAAAGAAAAACCTAATGGTGTCAAGTCTAGTGAGCGAGCTTGCCATAACTTCGGGCCGAATCTCCCAATCCACCGATTCCCGAATGATTCGGTAAAACAGCGTCTCACGGGAAGAGTCACGTGTGGGGGAGCACCATCGGAGATGACGAGCTCCTCACAGTTCCCACGTGCTTCGCCATCATAACATATCAGCATGTTACCGTATTCTAGGGCACTGAAGTTCTCATTAAGTCCAGATGATTTTTTTTAATTTATTTATTTGTTTATTTATTCATTTATAGGATCGCCAACAGAGGCTACACAATCACATGCATTATAATAAAGACAGGGACAAATACAAGAGTGCGCTTCCAATTATAGGCGACCACATCATTCACTTAATATCTAGGTAGGTACATAAAGTTTGACAAGGACGAGAACATTAAAATAAACAACAATACATTATAAAATTAAAGGGAAAACAAAATGGGATGGATGCAAAATAATTACCTAGAAAACACAAAATAGTAATCACAAAACAAAAAATAAAACTCAAACAAATAGTTTAAACAAATGCATATGAGACCATACAACAAACACCAAAACAATAAAAAAAAGCACCAAATAAAATAAAATACTACATTGTCATGGATACTAGAACTTTTATGTCTTTTTTAAACTTTGTTAATTTACATGTAATATCCAGCTCGTTATGCTTCGATACATCGTTATACTGCCTACAGAGCCTTGGAAAAACGGCGAAGTGTCCGAGGTTTGTTTTGGATCGGGGGCACATAAAAAAGTTTATAGGTACTTTTCCGCGGCAAGCGAGATGGTGCACTTATATGCAGCTTTCCAAGAAGCTCGCTACAGTCAATTGAATAGTTTGTGAAGAAATGTGAGATCTAGAACTTTTCTTCTACAGGGTGTCCGGTGGCAGAATTAGGATTTCAAAACTAAATAATATTAAAACTGCAAAATATTTTTTTCAATGACTATAACAAAGAAGGAAAGTGCGGGTTTTATTTCTTAAAAATTATTTCGTCTAAATGTTGACCATCACGTCGGACACACTCTTGGAATCTGGCTTCAGTATTCCACGCCACTCGCTGGAGAAGGGACGTCGGGATGCCATTAACCTCGCGAACGATATTTTCTTTTAATGCTGAGATGGTCGGTGGGGCGGATTCATAAACTTTACTTTTGAGGTACCCCCACAGAAAAAAGTCCATAGGGGTAAGATCCGGCGACCTGGGTGGCCAGGGGATGTCAGCAAAACGGCTTATCAATTTGTTAGGGAACAAATCACGAAGAAGCGCCATGGTCTCTCTAGCAGTGTGAGGCGTGGCGCCATCTTGCTGAAACCATGTCTGTGAACTGTAGGCAGGATGTTCTCTTAATATTGGCAGAAAAAAATCGTTAAGCATTCGCCGATAAGAAACGCCGGTCACAGTAATGGCTTGTCCATGACGATTTTCAAAAAAATAGGGTCCGATTATTCCTCTGCTTGACAATGCACACCAAACCGTCACTTTGGGACTGTGAAGTGGCTGTTGATGTTTCAATCGTGGGTTCTGTCCTTTAGGTGACCAATAACGGCAGTTCTGTTTATTTACACTTCCATTTAAATGAAAATGGGCTTCATCGCTCCAAAAGATTGTGTTCACTGTACGAAATCGCTGCAACATTCTTTCGCAGAAACTTTTGCGTAAATTGTAATTATTAAGCTTAAGCGCTTGCACAATTTGAATTTTAAAGGGATGAAGTTTAAGGTCCTTTTTCAATATTTCGTGCACAGTCGTTTTTGGAGCCCTAGAGCAGCCGCTCTCTTACGCACGGACTGTCGCGGGTTATCGCGTAAACTGTTTGCGACAAGTTCGATGATCAGTCCTTGACGTTCGGCTGGGTCCCGGCCGCGGAGTATTTGCTGCTGAACTTGTTGTTCTGAACCTCCGCACCCACAATCGAATCAAATCTTCGCTTGGCGCATCACGTAACAGACGGATTTTATACCGCGAACAAAATCTTCGACGAGCAATAGCACAGGAATCGTTTGCTTTAAAATAAGCTTCGATTGCGAACGCACGTTGTTCACCCGTCCACTGCGACATCGTGACTAAGGAACCCGCACGAATGACGAATCGAACGTGACCCCCCCCCCGCCCGCCCCTCCGCTAACGGTTCGAAAACAGTTCGAAATTTAAATCCTAATTCTGCCACCGGACACCCTGTATCTACCAACGAGGACATTTTATAATGTTGTAGTCGTAGGTCATAGCTCTTATTTTTTTTTGCCAGACGATCTTTATAGCATTGTACATTGTACATTTTCCAAGCGTTTAGTGTAAATATCATAGTGAGGATTCCATACGGTGCTATTGTATTCAAGCAGTGGGCGAACCAATGTGTTATATAATTGAATTCTAGTTGAAGCTTTAGAAAATTCCTTGCTATTACGCAAGACAAATCCGAGCACCTTGAACGCATTTGAGGTAATATTTAATATGTGCCTATCAAATTTCAGTTTTTTGTCAAATACAATTCCTAGGTCACGAACTTCTTTAACTTCATGTAGTGTTTGCTGATACAATGTGTATTTGTTGGTTTGCACTGTTTTATTACGGGAGAATTGCATATAGTGACATTTAGAGACATTGATTGACATTTGATTTACTCTACACCAATCCGCCATCCTATCGTAGTAGTCCAGAATCTAAGTTGGTCACTATTGGCTTCATAACTTTAACGTCATCTGCAAACATGTAAAAACTTGAGTGCTTAAAACATGACGTAATGTCGTTAATGAAGATGTTGAAGAGGATAGGGCCTAAGTGCGAGCCTTGCGGGACTCCCGATGTTGCTGGAAAGCTGTCAGAGTGGTGACCGTTTATGACTACTTTTGAATTCCTGCCAGCGAGGTAAGAATGGAACCACTTAAGTAATGACCCTCCTATTCCCAATTGGTTAAGTTTTTTCAGTAGCATGTTATGGTCAATCCTTATCAAATGCCTTACTGAAGTCCGTGTATATCGTGTCTACCGGGATTCTTTTATCAAGAGACTGATATGGCTGTGACATAACACAAAAGGTTTGTAGAGGTTGACCTTGATTTGATAAAACCATGTTGATTGGTAGTAATACATTGTTTGACATGTGCATTAAGAGCCCTATTACATTTTTTACGGAAATTCATGATTTTTGACGCTGTAGTTTTCAGCAGCAGTAAGATATTTTAATTATTTGATCCTGAATAACGATAGTGCCAGTCTCTTTATTGTAAGTTAGAGTTACACATTTTCATTTTTCTTTTCGTGTAATTTACTATAAATATTTTACGAACTCAGTTTGCAAGAAAAAATGTCGGCGATGGAACTTTGACGGTCTAATTCACATTGTTACAATCAATTCTTTTAAAAGCTGAATTTACTAAAAGGTAAGTTGAATGTTTTACTTGTTTATTGGAGTTCTAGAATTTCTTTAAATTCCTTGAGTTTTCACGGAAAAAAACGTAAAGAAATCCTAATTTAAGCCAGAAATGTCTTGATTCAGCGTCCATTATATTCCAAATAAAAACAATTTTTTCAAATAAATTAATATGATATAAAATTTCAATCTACAATTAATACGTTTCATAAGTTTTCGTTTGTCAATATAATTAAACAAAATTACAATAAATAAAATTAAAGTACTATATATTCTGCGTCAATTCAGCGCGCGCGCTCCTCAGTCTCGCGCAAGCGCCCAAATAAACTATAATCCTATTCAGACTAGTAAGTATCAAAATTGTTTTGCGGACTATAGATGTACTCCCAACGCAGACCAACGTAACTTCGTTTATTGCAAACGAGCATTCACGATTCGTAATAGGACTCTTAAGGCGTTTAGTTACTAACTTTTCAAGTATTTTGCCGAATATGTTCTAAATAGAGATAGGCCGATAGTTAGACACTTGTTGCTTTTTTCCTGACTTGAAAATAGGAACCACTAAAGCTTCCTTCCACCTCTCAGGAAACGCCCCGTCCCCCAATGAATGGTTGAAAATAATTTTGAGAGGTGTGGTTAGTGCTTTTGCACATCTTTTTATAAATACGGGTGGAATACCGTCACTTCCAGCACCTTTGCGCTCATCCAAGGCTGTTAGAGATTGAGATATTTCCTCAGCGCCAAATTCCAGTTTACAGGATCCGGACGGAGCAAGACAGCTATCAAGGTGGTTTGACGCATTAACACTCGACGAGGTATTGTAAACTTGAGCAAAGTTCTCGGCAAACAAGTTACAGATTTCGCTCCCACTAGATGCTCTTTTGTTCATATTAAACATTTCAGCTGGGTAAGTACTCTGATTTTTCTTTTTATTTTTAATAAATGTCCAGAACATTTTTGGATCCTTTGCAAGCGCTTTTTCCATTCTAACTAAATAGTTTTTGTAACAGGCTTCCATAAGCCTACCACAACTTGCACGCAATATCTCAAATGACACGACGTCTAGAGGATTTCTGTACTTTTTAACTTTTATGCGATACTTATTTTTTTCCTTTAGGAGACGTATAAGTTCTCTAGAATACCACTGAAGATATTTATCGCCCAATATTTTTTTCATCGGTACATACTGTATGATGACGTCATGCAGTACTATGTAAAATATATCGATCATTTTGTCAGTTGTAGGGTGGGCTTCCAGTTCTTTTTCCCAGTCTATAGAATTTAGTTTTGTCGTGATGTTATCGTAATCAGCTTTAAAGAAGTCTGGTTTTATTGTTGGTTTAGCTTGGAGATTGTTTGATTTAGTGTTTATGGACATAGAAAATTCAAAGTATGGGTGCAAGGGGTCCTCTGAAACCAATTGACAGTCGCAGCGACTAAGGTTATGTAACGTGGTATTGCAGAGGGCGAGATCCAATGTTTTAGATTTAGAGTTTGGCAAGCAATTAAACTGTTCTAAAGCATTTAACGAAACAAAATCTAGGAAACATTTAATCACTTCGCTATTATTACTAGGATGAGGTTGTGCATGACCTGAGTTTTGCTCATCCATTTTCCACGTTATATTGCTGAGGTTAAAGTCCCCCAAGATAAGAGTTTGATCACCGTGGTCAAGGGCACCGAGCAGAATTTAAGAATACCTGCATGATACCAGAGGTCCCAGTCAGGGGGTAAGTAAACGCCGCAGATACGGAATATATGTGTTTTTGTGCCTCGCGGGGCAATTTCAATATTGACCCACAAATCCTCACATGAACTCTCGTTGTTGGCAAATGATCTGATACGGGCTGTGAAGTCCGTTATATCAGTCGTACATTTGTCAACTTTATGGCCGAAGAATTCTCCCGGCAGCCTTAAGGGTTCACCGTATACTAACTCGGCAGAAGACGATTGAAGGTCTTCTTTGAAGGAACTTCTTATGCCAAGCAGTACAAATGGTAGGGATTCGGTCCAGCGGCTGTCTGCATGGCACTTGATTGCTGCTTTCAGCTGCCGGTGGAATCGTTCGACTAGACCGTTGCACTGCGGATGGTATGCGGTGGTCTTGCGATGCCTAAACCCAATGGCCTTTGCGAGATGTTGGAAGATGCCAGACTCGAATTGTCTCCCACGATCGGTGACAATATCGGTTGGGCAACCAAATCGTGCTACCCACCCTGACAGGAACGCTTTGGCCACAGTTTCCGCTGTAATATCGGTAATAGGGACGACTTCAGCCCATCGCGTGAAGCGATCGACGAGTGTCAAGCAATACCGATATTCATTGGATGGGGGTAATGGACCGACGAGGTCTAAGTGGACATATTTGAATCGCGCTGAAGGGAGATCGAGGGTACCCAAAGGGGTGGAAACGTGTCGATTCACCTTCGTGCGCTGGCATGCCAAACATGCCTTAGACAATTCGCGACAATCTTTCCTCATCTGTGGCCAAACGTAACGCTGTGCTACAAGTTTTGCACTTGCGTTTGCACCGGGGTGGCTCAGCGAGTGCAACGAGTCGAAGATCTGTTTGCGCAATGGTTTAGGAACGATGGGTCTAGGAGTCGTTGTGCTGACATCGCAGTACAATTCTATACGACTTCCTGGAACAATTATTTTCTTAATGCGCAGGGAAGTATCTCTTGTGAGTAACTGTGCAAGCTCTGAGTCTGTGTCTTGTGATTTGGCTAGTACATCTAAATCTACTGGGGTTTGCAATTCTTCGACGCGGGAAAGTGTGTCGGCTACGACGTTATCTTTCCCGGCGATGTGTTGAATATCGGTCGAGAATTGCGAGATGTAGTCTAAATGTCTATACGTACGTGGCGCGCAGTTACTTTTCCGCTGCTGGAAAGCGTAACATAGCGGCTTGTGGTCCGTATAGATAGTAAAAGTGGTTGCGGCTAACCAGTGTTGAAAGTATTTTATACTTTCGTATATAGCAAGTAGTTCTCTGTCGTATGGTGAGTACTTTTGCTGTGATGGGCTCAGCTTGCGGGTGAAAAAGGCTAATGGCTGCCAATTCCCATCTTTGTACTGTTGCAAGACTCCGCCCATGGCGAAATCAGATGCATCCGTGACTAGGCCCAGTTTGGCATTTGTGTCTGGATGTGCCAACAAAGCTGCACCACACAGGCTGTCCTTACACTCCTCGAAAGCCTGCAACGAGGGTCCGCTCATGTCGACCGGCTGAGAGGCTTTCGCGTTCCCGGTCAGTAAAGCGTGTAAGGGTGCTTGGTTCTGGGCAGCCCGAGGTAGAAACCTCCGGTAAAAATTAATCATGCCCAGAAACCTTCTTAGTTGCCTAGCGGTTTTAGGCACTGGGAACTCCCTGATTGCCTGCACCTTGCTTTCCAAAGGCTTCGTCCCGTGTTGCGAGATGTGGTAGCCTAGGAATGTCACTTCTGGTGCACCGAATACGCATTTGGTAGTGTTTATGAGTATTCCATGTTCCTTCATCCTTGAGAACAGTTGGCGAAGGTGGTCTTCATGCTCGGCTTCATCCCTAGAGTACACCAGAAAGTCGTCCAGATATGGAAAACAGAAGTCTAGGCCACGAGTCATCTCGTCAACAAACCTTTGGAAAGTCTGCCCGGCGTTCCTCAGACCGAACGTCATGAACGGAAACTCGTATAGTCCGAAGGGTGTCGTGATGGCGGTTTTTGGGATGTCCTGCTCAAATACTGGTATCTGGTTGTAAGCTTTAACAAGATCTATAGTGGAAAAGATCTTACAACCAGATAGACTGTGGGCAAAGTCATGGATGTGCCTGATTGGGTACTTATCTGGGATTGTCCTTGCGTTGAGCAGCCTGTAATCACCGCAAGGACGCCAGCTGTTGTCTTTCTTCGGGGCGAGGTGAAGAGGCGACGCCCAAGGGCTCTCAGATGGTCGAGCTGTGCCGTTTGCCAACATTGCCTCGAACTCGGCCTTGGCAATTTTCATTTTTTCCGGGGCTAGTCTGCGTGGGGAACAAGATACTGGGGGGCCTGATGTGGTGCGAATGTGGTGTACTGTGTTGTGTTTTGGTGTGAATGGTGCGCCTGCTGGCCGTGTTATTTCCTGAAACTCAGATAAAAGATTACGGTATTTGCTTTCGCCAGTCACGACCTTTACACTTGATATTAAGCTATCCGGATGTGCGATAGAAGCAATAGCTGACAGGTTAGTAATGCCATCGATGAGGCGTTTGTTGCGAATATCTACAATTAAATTGAAATAGGAAAGGAAATCGACACCTATGATGGCTTTAGTGACGTCTGCTACAATGAAACGCCAAGGAAAATCCCTACGTAAGCCTAAATTTAAAACAACCTGGAGGTAACCGTAGGTGTTGATTGTTGTCCCGTTGGCAGCACACAACTGGTATTCCGTCTTCTCCCGTCGTTGCTGTGGGAGCGCAGATCGTGGATATACGCATAAGTCGCTTCCCGTGTCCACTAAAAATTGGACTTTCGACCTGCGATCTGTCACAAACAGGCGACCAGTGGTGGATGGGCAATCTTCAGCCGCCATTATTGACTGCCCGTAGCGTTTCCCGACTTGTAGTCACACGGGCGGACGCATTTCTTCGCCTGGTTACCGAATTTGTAGTGTTACCAACAAGTCGGGAACTTCCTGTAGTTGGACTGCGACCTTTGTGATGGACTGCGACTTCGGCTGGATGTCCTCCTGGTGCGTGGGCGGGAGCGATCATGCCTCTCCGTAGTCAGCGCGTCGACCTTCCTCGTCAGCTCCATGATGAGTTTCATCATGTCCGTTTGTGGATCGGCTCGTGCTGAGGATGCTGCTGCGACTTGAGGTGTAGGAGGCGCGATGTCGTGGACGCTGTCAGCGAGATCTGCGAGCTCGCTGAGGGTCATGGTCAAGCGTGACGCGATGACCGTTTGCAGGTTCCCTGGTAAGCGGCTCGTCCAAATCGTTCGAAGAAAATCCTCTGGAATCGTTGGGCCTGCCAAGTGTTGGAGGTGCCGCAAGAACTGGGACGGTTTCCGGTCACCTAGTTCCTCCGACTGCAGGAGCTGCTTAACTTTCCTATCTTTGGAGACGGACAGGCGCTTGATGAGCTCGGTCTTCAGTTTGTTGTAAGCTCCAGTAGCGGGTGGATTGGTGATGATATCTTCCACCTCGATGGAGTACTGCCGATCCAGGTGGCCAAGGACGTAGTGAAATTTCGTGTAGTCGTCCGTAATTCTGGTTTGAATTGGCCTTCTATTTGGCAGAACCATATGTTTGGTTTTTCTGGCCAAAATGGTGGTATGCGGACACCTACACGAAAAAGTTCTGGTGTCGGTTGTTCCGGATCGGGGTCAGTGGACACGCGCGCACATTTACTCGGTCGGCGGCGCGGCGCTGGGCGCTGCGATGTTTCCGTGTCACTACCGTCGCTGCTCATGCTTGCTTATTACAATAGTCTCTGTACTCGCTGTTTTTCAAAATGTTCAGAACGGGGTCACAAGTTTGGATGTGTAGGTAGTGTGGGTTGACTTACGGGTCTTGAGAAATCAAAGTCTTTGTATTGAGTAGCCACACTTTAATGTTCGCACACGTACACTACACAGCAATGTTTATTATTAGAAGGCACGGAACAAGCGAAGCGCAGTGCAAGAAAATAAGTGTAGCAAAGTTTTGTACACTGAAGCAACACAGCGGTTTAGCGCGGGTATATGGAAAACACGATTCGCAACATAAGCGCGGGTGCGTCCGGCGTCAGAGGTAGGTCGGGACTGGCGAGCGGCAGGCTGCGAGACCGCGGGGTAGGCGCGCGCGCATACGTCACAACGGTGGCATGATGGTGCTACGTCACGCGGCTTAGACAAAGGACTCAGCAGGCGATGCGCGTGTCCAGTGTATTTGTGTAACTGACGGACGGGCCGTACGGTACGTGTTTGTTCGTGTGTAAGATATGTCCTAAATATATTATTTATTTGAAATAACGTTTTATGTATGTATGGTTGTTGAATGCATGTTGTATGTATGTTGTATGTATATTGTTTGCATGTTGTATGTGTGTTTGTGTAGTGAGTCACCTACATCTGTATTGTATTTATTTAATTATTTTTTACTTTCTATACTGCTCCGATCGACGTCAAACCGTCAACGCCGGGGGGAAACTCCGCTGACGCAAATTGTCGCGCAGCGGACAGACCTCCGGCGCGATCTCATGGCGTCATGGAGACGACGACTGTCGCAACCCAGTGCAGGGCACGCCACGATAGTGGCGATAAGTCCCCTCCTTGAGGAGTGGCTAGAGAGGCGCCATGGCGTCCTCACCTTCCGCCTGACGCAGGTCCTCACCGGACATGGATGTTTCGGGAGGTTCCTGCACCGAATCGGGCGGGAGGAAACGCCCGGGTGTCACCACTGCGTGGATCGACTGGAGGACACGGTGGAGCACACTGTGCAGGTGTGCCCCGCTTGGGCGGCGCACCGCCGTGTCCTCGAAACGGCGATCGGCGGCGACCTCTCGCGTCCGGCCTTGGTCCAAGCCATGGTCCGGAGCGAGACGGAATGGGACGCCGTTGCCTCCTTTTGCGAAGCAGTCATGCTAGCGAAGGAGGTGGCGGAGAGGGAGAGGAGACCCTCTCGTCCCAGCCGCCGTGGTGGACGCCGCGGGCGTCAGGGGCCACCACTTGGTGACCTCTGGCCACCGTAGGCGCGGGCCTGTGGACGGCGAGCTATGGGTGGCTCGCCTTCCGTTCGTCTAGTGACGACAGGCCGTGTCGACGGCGCGTTAGTGTTCCACGCGCGCTTCAAAGAGAGTCAGCACACAGAGGGGCCCTAAAGGGCCGACGCCTGCCGGTGTCGCGGGATTATTCGCAAGAGACACCGTGGCTCCGGAACACAAAGGGCAATGAAGAAACATGGATGGGTTTTAGTCAGTAGAAGTCTGACACTCCCTCCCGCTACACCCTAAGCGGGAGGAGTCATTGGATGATTTCCCATCCCTAAAAAAAAAAAAGAAGCATTATGCTGAGAGATGGCCGTTTTGCGCAGATTTGACGCTTATCTTTCTAAATTTTTCATATAGTAATAAACCTATTTAGTTGTAATTTTTTGTGTAGTTTTGGTATGCGTCATGTTGACCGCAAATAAACTCTTTTTCTTTCTTTCTTCTTTTTTTCTTTAGTAGTGGTTTCATTTGATACCATATAATTTATTACCGTGTTTGTCATACCCAGCAAAAATCCAATCCTCCTCCTTGAATTTTTGTGGAGTTTTTTGGCAAGAATAGTACGCAAATCGTCCATTATTGTGTCAAATTTTGCAATGGTTCGTTGGGTAGGATTGTTGATATAATTTAACATATTTGTGTTTAAACGTTTTAGGATTAAAAATATATCACTACCAACAATTTTTTCAGAACCTTCCTCAAAGTTTTCCTTTTTCAGAACCTTCCTCAAAGTTTTCCTTTGGATCATCGGCACGCCTTGTCTGAATGGGCCTGTAAAAAATGTTCCCTGTCATCCAGGCATAAGCAGCTTACATTTTGTTAGTCTACTTTGCATGTTGGTTTTATTCCTCCTGCACAAGCATCTTTATTATCGACCTTCCTCAAAGTTTTCCTTAGGATCATCGGCACGCTTTGTCGAAATGGGCCTGTAAAAAATGTTCCTTGGCATCCAGGCATAAGCAGCTTGCATTTTGTTAGTCTACTTTGCATGTTGGTTTATTCCTGCTGCACAAGCATGCACGGATTGCTCTATATGAGAACCCCGTGGGTTACTTGGATTTTCTTTCAAAACCGAGTTGTATGTGGTGGGGTGATGAAGGTTGTGTCTCTCCAAAGATATGTATGTGAGTGGTAGGTACAAGCGCGGTATAACCCAGTCTAGCTAGGTACGTAAGGAACGTATTATACTCGCCTTTTTTTTTTAGGGATGGGAAATCATCCAATGACTCCTCCCGCTCTGGGTGTAGCGGGAGGGAGTGTCAGACTTCTACTGACTAAAACCCATCCATGTTCCTTCATTGCCCTTTGTGTTCCGGAGCCACGGTGTCTCTTGCGAATAATCCCGCGACTCCGGCAGGCGTCGGCCCTTTCGGGCCCCTCTGTGTGCTGACTCTCTTTGAACACGGCCTGTCGTCACTAGACGGACGGACGGCGAGCCACCCATAGCTCGCCGTCCACAGGCCCGCGCCTACGGTGGCCGGAGGTCACCAGGTGGTGTCCCCCGACGCCCGCGGCGTCGTATTATACTCGCCTGGGTTTAAATTAATAACTTTCCATTTTTTTTTATTCCGTTAATTTCTTTCTATAATTGTACTTAAGGTGGATGGATGATGATCTCAGATGCCATTTTGTCGCTAGATGGCGCTAGATCCACGATTTAGAACATTTTCAATTTTTACGCCTAACTTAGAAATCTTTAATAGATAACTCTATTGTACGCGTCACCTAGGGCATTAACTTGATTTTTTTAGATAGTCACTGTGCTTGTTAACTGGTCTCATACAAAGATTTTCACATAATAAAGATTTAGCCGCTTGACTTTACTCTTTACACACACATGCAAAGTAAATAGTAGTAACTTTCGACACTACTAGATGTCGTTTTATTCAAACAGTTGAAAATTAAAATAAAAATTTCTTATTAGTATAATTATTGGTCTAAGCATACTTTTGTTTCTAGACTCGATACCTTTTTAACTTAGCTAATTATTCATATTAATTATTTTAGGTAATATAGGTATACTGTCCCTATATTATAAGTTGTTGTAATGTGACTGAACGTAAATTGTAATGTGTAAATAGTGAGTTGTACTAAATAAATAAATAAAAGACTATTTATTCCATTGTAAAGCTTTTTATTGTACCTTACTATAAATTAATAATATTTATTTAGTAAAAAGGGGTTAATATTTTCATAAAAATAATCGTTTTATTTACTCTCACTACATTTACTTAGATAGTTTCCGTTTGGATTCAAACCATCGAGTCATACCGCCATACAAATAAAACATACTTTTTTAAATATTTTGATATTTACAATTATTATTTTGAATTTAGTATTAGAAAGAATTATGTATGTAGATTACAATATAAATAACATCATACGTAAGTATATATAACGGCACATATAAGTATTATACACAACAACACAAGTGGTTGCTAGCTAACCATAACATTTATTTATGTTTCAAGAATACCTACTTATTATACAATTTTGAACTTCAATAAATATTCTTTTACAATTGAATTGTTAGGCTGGTACCTAAATACATGAGTGAAACTTATCTACACAGAAAAATCTTATGAACTAACAAAATAACACAAACTATACATCGCTACGTGCAAAAATAGCTTATTTTATTCTATAATGTTCCCACTGCTGAGACTCAGGCCTCCTCTGAACTGTGGTGATGAAATAATTTACACAAAGCAAAGTGCCGGCTTGGATTCAAACCATCGACTCGTACCACCATACAAAGATACTTGTAAATATTATAATATAATAAAATATCTTCTTGTCTTCGCGCTACTTCTTGCAGTCTTCTCGTTGTTGTCACTTTTTACTTCCATTTATATAATTTCCGTGCGATCTGAATCAAATGCTGGAAGACGCAGTTTTCGCTGCAACAAATGAATTTACACAGTTTTGTTAGACTATTCTTACTGAACCCACACCTCAGAGACCTGCGAAATATTTTTCATTTCGGAAATATAGAGCGTTTTATAAAAAAAATAATATCAAAGGCCCATAACTCGAAAACGGTGCATCGTAGGGCCATGCTTCTCAGAGCTTAATTTGTTTCTATGGATAAGCTTAATAATATGCTGTAAAAAAATTAGTACATTTTTGAAAAAAAAAAAACGAAAGTCCCAAAAAAATTATTTTCGACCAAAAAAAATATTTTTTTGTTTCTTTGCTGTTCATAGTGCCCCTAATCGTATACTCCAACTCCAAAAAATCCGCCCCTGACGACCCACTGACCAGCTCCCTTTGCCTGTCCCAAAGACGGACGAAAGGAACCAAAAAAAAAAATGTCCATCAAAAAGAGAGAAGTAGATTGCGCCAACAGAAAATAAGGAAGCACTTCGTATTAGCTAACTGCCGTTTTTATAGTAGGTATTTTTTTTTCCGGTAGAATGTACCCTTTCTATAGTAAATTTGAAATTACCAAAACGCGCGAAACCATAGGAGCTGAAAAAAAAATTGCCAAAACTTTCTTTCGGGATTGGTGGGATAGTGGGAGTATTAAGGGTGGGGTAGATTATATGGCGACTCTATATAAGCTTTTAATCCAAATTAAGGTCAGGGGCATCTTCAAGGTCAAGGTCAAGGTCAAACTCGTAAATAACAAAGTCACACACTTCAAGGTCAAAATATGCCTAAAATCGTAGAATATTGCCCTCTATCAAACTCCAACGTCAAGAATATACTCAAGGTCATACTCGAACCTCTCAAAAATGTTAATTTGAAAGAGAATGTCGACGGAGCCCCGCGCAGCGGGGCTCCGTCGACATTCGACTACCGGACGGCACTCATTTGAATGGTTCTCAGTAGTAGGTAGCACAGTCTATAAATCATACATACAGTCGTCCAACCAAGACGTCTAGACAGGGCAATCGTGCGGGGCGAGACGGGGAAAGGGCGCTCCCGAACTGCGTACATTGCCGTGTTAGTAGGTAGTTCGGGAGACAGCTTTCAGGGCTATCGTTTGTCAATTTATTGTTGGCAACCCTGCTTGACGCACTTTGTGTGTGCTAATAATACTAGTAAAATAAGCAATTATGAAAAATCAAAGTAGTTTGTCTGTGTATTCACTAATCTTGCTGGTTTCACATGAATTAAATATGGTTCAATCAATAGATGTACTACGTACCTACGTTTCACCATTGTGTAGGTAGCTTCGCTGGTCGCCTGATTTAGTTATAACTTACTTATACATCAAATTCTATTCTCTGATTTCATTCAACCCAAACCAATGGATTAGTACCTAAGCGTATCAGAAAATGTGTTATCAGTACCTACTTACATACATTAAAAAGATTTTTAAATCTGGAAAGTCAAGGAATGTATAAGTGTGTACTAGTAACTACTTACTACATATTTAAACTAGATAATACAATAATTACATAAGTGTTGTATCTGTGTGAACCAAGGGCAGATCGCAGAGATAATTTTTTCACTTTATGTAAAGCATTCTATCTCATTCCATTCTAAAAAACATTTTATCAATCATAAAATGTTAACTCCGCGGGCAAACCCGCGCGCCCGGCGCTATCTTGCTAGAAACACAATATTCTGGAAACGATTCGCAACTTCGCAAGTTGTCAAGACTCAAGACAATCACGCATGGACGGAACGGCAACAGCGCGGGCACAGACGCGGCGGCGACGTGCTGCTTCTTGAACGGCAACGTCGCATGATCGCATCCGCGGTCCGCGCGTCACTCGATGGCGCTTGTTCGAATTATCGAACAGCGCCATCTATTTATGAATGTTTACCAATCGTAAATTCGAAACACAACAGCAACCAACTTTCTCGGTGGTTCTATAAATTTCTGTCAGATGGCGTGATTCAGATCACTCACACATGTAAAGATTTTTCGTTTTTTAATCGGTATAATTCTCCTAGAAATGCTGTTTTTTTTTATAAAATTTGGGCTATATGCGACCATAATCCTACTTCCTACTAATATTATAAATGTGAAAGTTTGTATGTTTGTATGTTTGTATGTTTGTATGTTTGGATGTTTGTCCGTCAATCACGCAAAAATGGCTGATGGGATTTGAATGAAATTTAGCACACTTATAGTTCACATCCTGGAATAACACATAGGCTACTTTTTATCCCGATAAAAGGCATAACTTAATGGCGGCGGAGGAGGAAGTGGAAATCAGACGTTTCTGCTGCCTTAGTACTTCAGATTCACAAGTACCAGGAGAGCATAAACATGTCGAAATATTTTCGGGTCTGAATTTGTGAGCGCCAAAGATTCTCGAGTACCAGGAGAGCAGACATATATGTCAAAGTATTTTTGATCAGGTTTTTTTTTGCGGGAAAACAGAATGTTTGTCCGTCAATCACGCAAAAACGGCTGAAGGGATTTGGATGAAATTTGGCACATATGTAGGTCACATCCTGGAATAACACATAGGCTACTTTTTATCCCGGTAACATACATGACTTAATGGAGACAGAGGAAGAAGTGGAAGTCCAAAGTTTTTGCTACCTTCTTCGACATGTTTCTGTTCTCCTGGTACTTTTGAATCTGAAGTACTCTTCAGATTCAAAAGTACCAGGAGAACAGAAAAAGGTCGAAATTTTTTACCGGTCTAGAATTTTATTACAAGTGCTAAAAGATTCACAAGTACAAGGAGACCAGGAACATGTCAAATTATTTTTGAGCAAGATTTTTTTTTTAAGCAGAGCAGAAACTTTTCGAAGTATTTTCGGGTATTCCGGGGCCGGAATTACGAGCGCTACAGATTCACAATTACCAGGAGAGCAGAAACATCTTGGAAGTTTTTATGGGGCTTGAATTATGAGCGCTTTAGATTCACAAGTACCAGGAGATCAGAAATATATCGAAGCATTTTCCGCGTTGGAATTGTGAACGCTATATTTTCACAAGTACTAGGAGAGCAGAAACATGTGGAAGGATTTTCTGGGATAGAATTTGTGAACGCTATAGATTCGCAAGTACCACGAGTGCAAAAACATGTCGAGACATTTTGTAGCTGGAATTACGAGCGCTACAGATTCAGAAGTACCAGGAGAGCAGTAACATCTCGAAGTATTTTTTGGGCTGGAAATTCTGAGCGCTATAGATAGATTCCCGAAAATAACCAGGAGAGCAGACACACGTCGATTTATTTTCGGCGCCGGAGTTGTGAGGTGAGATGAGATGAGATGAGATGAGATGAGATGAGATGAGATGAGAATGAGAGTACAGAAACATGTTGAAGTTTTTACTGTGCTGGAATTGTGAACACTATAGACTCACAAGTTCCAGGAGAGAAGAAACATATCCAAATAGTTTTGGGGCTGGTATTGTGAGCGCTAAAGTTTCACAACTACAAAGTATTTCCGGGGCTTTGCAAACGGTTTGGATTCAAAGGCACCAGGGAACCAGAAATATATCGAAGTATTTCTGACTCTGTAATGGTGAACAATTAGGATTTAAAAGATACCAGGAGAACAGAAACATGTTGAAGTAATATCGAGGCTAAAAATATGAGCGCCAAAGATTCACAACACCAGGAGTTATTCAAAATATTTTGCGCAAACATTTTTCTGAGCTGGAATGGTGAAAGCTATAGATTCACAAGTACTAAGAGAGCCGAAACCTGTTGAAATATTTTCGCAGCTGAAATTGTGAGCAGTTAGTATTCAAAAGTAACAGGAGAAGAGGAACATGGCTAAGTTTTTTCCGGTCTGGAAATATGAGAGCTAAAAATTTACTTTACAATTACCAGGAGTCCAGAAACATGTCGATACAATGTTTTCGGGCCTAGAATTGTGAGAGGTGAGGATTTAAAAGTGCCGGGGGAGACCAAAAACATGTCAAAGTATTGCCAAGGCTGGAATTATGAGCGCTACAGATTTACAAGTAGATACCAGAATACCAGACAATTGATATATTTTTCGACCAGAATCGTGAGCGCTAAAAATTCACAAATTCCTTCCAGGGGACCACAAACATGTAGAAGTAATTTTGGGACTCACACTATCTGGATACCAGAATCATTAAGATGCAATTACAAGAATAACAATATGAGTCAATTAAGTTGCGCACCAGTTCTAAAGTCTACGCAGACGAAGTCGCGGGAAGAAGCTAGTACATTATAAAGTCTCATTATAGTTGTTTTTATTCTGCAGAAACTGTTTATTTACGGAGATTCCTTCACCTGAATAATCTATGGCGAGGTCTATCTAGGCATCCACCTTAAATTGGAACCTAAGCACGCCAGAAGGGCTTAACGATTTTGGATGAACTATGGCGCAATGGACTAAGATCACATGAGTAGATAAACGGAACAGCTTCTTAAGAACGAGCAAAATTGTTACCTATTTTGGGTCGCTTACCAACCGATTTGAAGGGGTATACTTCCCAAATGGTCCCATGAAAATTTTATCGAAATCGGACTAGCAGTTTTTGAAAAATCAACAAAAACCTAAAAAGTTATCACACCGATTACTCAGAGCTTTCTGGTCCGATTTCGATGATTCTTTTTTGTTAATACAAAAAAAAAATGTTTTTTGTTTGTTGATACCAGTATATCTGCCATTTGGCTGGGGCTTTTCCCATAAAATTTTCATTTAGTTTAGTTCAATAGTTTTTATTTTTAGCTCATTGTGTACATGGGCGATGTTTTTACCTCTGCTACGGAATCCAAAATGCTAGTGCACGTGTAAGAAAATTATGTATTTGACAATAATTTGGGTTGAATATTTAAACTAAAATGGATAAAATAAAATAAAACTTTAAAGAAAAACGTAACTGACTTCAAAAACAACCACAAAAAAAGTTTAAAATAACCTACAAAATAACTTTTTTTTCGAAAGTCGTGGCAAAAAAGTCAATGAAATAAAAAACAAAGTCACCGACTTCCGAAAGAAAAGTTATTTTGTAAGTTATTTTAAACTTTTTTTGTGGTTGTTTTTGAAGTTGGTTACATTTTTTTTTTTAAGTTTTATCAATCTCCTAAATTATTACGGAACCTTTGTTACATCATTCATCTTCAGATGGTACATTATTTGAGAACAATGTAACTAGTTAAAAGTGTCCACAGTAAATATAAAAAGACAATTCAGAAAAAAAAATTGTTACAAATTGAAATTGACCATGGCAGCTTAGAGATGACCAGTCCCAACTGACAGTGCCCGTTCACGAACATAACAGAATTGCACTAAGTCATAAGTTGAGTTGAGTTGAGTTGAGTTGTTAAGTTGTCTCGTGGGTAATCATTCGTCAACATTGCTATCAAGCTCGTTTTTATTTCAAGTATTCGTTGGAACATGTCATAAGTTGAGTTCCAACGAGTGACTACGTCCTGTTTTATTTTGAGCACCTTTTCGCTTAAAGAAAGGGGAAGAAAGGGAGGCCTTTGCCCTGCAGTGGGACAAATAGGCTAAAAATAAATAAATAAATAATTTCGCCAAAGCGAATTTGCATCGCTTTAAGGCGCTCGGCAGCTAATGGGCTCCTTCGAAAGTGATCCACAATAGGTTTGATTCTCCTGAGATGATTGGAGTTGTACGGGTGTAATCAATGACAAGTCAGGTTGGCTGCCAATAATATAATAATCATAATAACAAGTAAATCAAGGTAAAAGCTAGGTAAGCATATATCATATGACATCTATTATAAAGAAGCATACATATAGTTTAACCTAAAGGAGTTTATACACTTCACTCCCACTCATTTCATTAATTTCCAACAGAGCAACCTGGACACCTAAATTTATGGTATGGGCAAAGCACGGTACCTGCCTCCAACCTGCTGCCGTGATAGCACCTTGAGCGTTGACCGCGTTATCTGTGGTGACTGCCTGATTCTTTTCTACCACTCCCCACTTTTCGCACGTTTGTTTTATTTCTTTAGCGAGATTCTCGGAAATATACTGAAGCAAGTGAGACTTAAAAGTGTTATTGTTATTAACATAATGAACAGATATGGCAGATATACGATTCTTGAACAATTGAGGTCCAGCAGTCGGTGGTAATAGCAACATACTTTACAGTTTTTAGGTTTTGTTTTATTCGTTCAGATTTAATTTTGTAATATTTCTGTAAAAGTGCATTTGAAAGCGTTTTTCTCGACGGAATTGGATAGGCAGGATTTAATTTGTTTATAAAATTTCTAAAAGATTCAGTTTCCACAACGCTGAACGGCAAATAGTTTTTGGAAACCATTATTACTAATGCTTCGTTTAAATCATCGATTTGTTTTACCGACAGTCTCTGTAGGTATTGTCTAACGGAAATTGTATTGTTTTTTAGCTGACGTGAAATAGATGGCTGAAGTAGATTGACAGAGGAGCTTGGGACAGTTTCACGTAATTCTCGTGGCGCTGAATTTTATACATTTTCTGTCTGGGTGGTGGGTGGATTAATTGAGGTTACATTTGCACTTAAGTTGTAATCCTACTAATATTATAAATGTGAAAGTTTGTATGTTTGTATGTTTGTATGTTTGTATGTTTGGATGTTTGTCCGTCAATCACGCAAAAACGGCTGAAAGGATTTGGATGAAATTTGGCACATATATAGGTCACATCCTGGAATAACACATAGGCTACTTTTTATCCCGGTAACATACATGACTTAATGGAGACAGAGGAAGAAGTTGAAGTCCAAAGTTTCTGCTACCTTAGTACTTCAGATTCAAAAGTACCAGGAGAACAGAAACATGTCAAATTTTTTTACCGGGCTAGAATTTTATTACGAGTGCTAAAAGATTCACAAGTACAAGGAGACCAGGAACATGTCAAATTATTTTTGGGCAAGATATCTTTTGAGCCGAAACTTTACGAAGTATTTTAGGGACTGGTTTTTTTTTACTATTGGTAGGCAAACGTTTGACCGCTATCTCACCTGATGTTAAGCGATGATGCGGTCTAAGGTGGAGCACGCTTGCCTAGAATTCCAAGCGCTACAGATTCACAAGTACCAGGAGAGCAGAAATATACCGAGGTATTCCGGGGCCGGAATTACGAGCGCTACAGATTCACAATTACCAGGAGAGCAGAAACATCTTGGAAGTTTTTTTAGGGCTTGAATTATGAGCGCTTTAGATTTACAAGTACCAGGAGAACAAAAATATGTCGAAGCATTTTCCGCGTTGGAATTGTGAACGCTATATTTTCACAAATACTATACGAGCAGAAACATGTCGAAGTATTTTCTGGGCTGGAAATTGTGAACGCTATAGATTCGCAAGTACCAGGAGAGCAAAAACATGTCAAGGCATTTCGGAGCCGGAATTATGTGCGCTACAGATTCAGAAGTACCAGGAGAGCAGTAACATCTCGAAGTATTTTCTGGGCTGGACTTTCTGAACGCTATACATAGATTCACGAAAATAGCCAGAAGAGCAGACACAGGTCGATTTATTTTCGGCGCCGGAGTTGTGAGCGGTTTAGTTTAAAAAATACCAAGAGAACACAAACATGTCGAAGCTTATTTCCGGGCTAAAATAATGAAATCTAAAGATTCACAAGTAACATCAGAGCAGAAAGCTGTCGAAGTATTTTCGGGGCTTGAAATTGTGTACCAGGAGAGCAGAATCATATTGAGATATTCTGGGGCCGGAATACCGAGCGCTACAGATTTACAAATACCAGGAGAGCAGGAACATGTCGAGGTATTTTTAGGCTGGAATAAGCGATATTGATTCACAAGTACCAGGAGACCAGGATCATGACAAAGATTTTCAGGGCTGGAAATTAAGAACGCTATAGATTCGCAAGTACTTTAGATCAGAAATATGTAGAAGCATTTTCCGCGTTGGAATTGTGAACTCTATATTTTCACAAGTACTAGGAGAGCAGAAACATGTCGAAGTATTTTCTGGGCTGGAAATTGTGAACGCTATAGATCAGCAAGTAACGCAGACGCACGTCGATTTATTTTCGGCGCCGGAGTTGTGAGCGGTGAAGTTTAAAAAATACCAAGAGAACAGAAACATGTCGAAGCTTCTTTTCGGGCAGGAAATTGTGAACGCTATAGATTCTCAAGTACCAGGAGAGCAGAATCATGTCGAGATATTCCGAGGCCATAATTACGAGCGCTACAGATTCACAAATACCAGGAAAACAGGAACATGTCAAGGTATTTTTGGGCTGGAATTATGGGTGCTATTGATTCACAAGTACCAGGAGAGCAGAAACATCTCGGAAGTTTTTTTAGGGTTTGAATTATAAGCGCTTTAGATTCACAAGTTCTTTAGACCAATATGTCAAAGCATTTTCCACGTTGGAATTGTGAACGCTTTATTTTCACAAGTACTAGGAGAGCAGAAACATGTCGAAGTATTTTCTGGGCTTGAAATTGTGAACGCTATAGATTCCCGCAAGTAACCAGGAGAGGACACACGTCGATTTATTTTCGGCGCCGGAGTTGTGAGCGGTGAAGTTTAAAAAATACCAAGAGAACAGAAACATGTCGAAGCTTATTTTCGGACTAAAATTAATGAAATCTATCTAATAGATTCTCAAGTACCAGGAGAGCAGAATCATGTCGAGATTTTCCGGGGCCATAATTACGAGCGCTACAGATTCACAAATACCAGGAGAGTAGGAACATGCCGATGTTTTTGAGGACTGAAAATTAAGAACGCTATAGATTCGCAAGTACCAGAAGAGCAAAAACATGTCGAGGCATTTCGGAGCTGGAATAGATTCAGAAGTACCAAGAGAGCAGTAACATAAATCTGGAAGTGTTTTCTGGGCTGGAAATTCTGAACGCTATAGATTCCCGAAAATAACCAGGACAGCAGACACACGTCGATTTTTTAATTTAATATGTCAAAGTATTGCCGGAGCTGGAATTATGAACGGTGCAGACTCACAAGTAGAAACCAGAAGACCAGAAACATGCCAAAGTATTTCTTTCGACAGAAGTCGTGAGCGCTTAAGATTCACAAGTACCTACCAGGAGATCACAAACATGTCGAAGTAGTGTCGGGGCTGAAATCTTACTACACAATATCTGGATACCTGAATCATGAAAATGCAGTTCCAAGGATGAGACAATGAGGGGCAGTTCTAAAGTCTACGCGGACGAAGTCGCGGGAAGTAGCTAGTATAGAATATATTGAATTTAACTTAAATATAGAATATATTGGTTCATAGCCATATTTTGGAGACCAGTATGCTCTTGTATTGGGAAAATGTTGGACCGAGATATATATAAGTATAACAAAAAAAAAAGTCAAGTCTGATAAATTGCTTGCTGGACTTTTTTGTGTGGCATACTGGTTTGTTTCTTCCACTATCCTTGCTATTGAATATATAATTTTATTAGTTCGTTGATTGACCGCACTTATATTATCTGTTGTGACTTGTATCTACAACTACAACTATATAGTCTATGGCTATTCTGTATCTGTGTGCAATATCTTTAATAAAGTGAAAATGTTTTTGTGCAAAAGAAAATCTCTTTTTCATTAAAGAATCCCAAACTTTAATAGTTTATGGGCCCAGTTTTCTACTTTGATCTTCAATTTCGAGAGTTTTTATAGTTCTTTGATCAGTTCTTTTTACTGGTGTCCAGGTCTTATTGTCTGCATGTGTTTCAAGTTCTTCACTCACCGCTTTAGACCACTGATCCTTTTGAGGATCCTTCATCGCTTCTTCATACGTAGATGGTACTGTGAATTCCACAAAGTTTGCTACATCATTTCTGTTATGTCGAGGTCTTAGATTGACATGTCTTTTTTCTTGTTCTTCTATCTCCTGAGATAGTTTGAAGGTGAAATCATCATCATCCTGACAACTATGCAGACTTTCAGCTTAATCTTCCGTTGATATAGTGTCACTGTGATTTCTTTCTCTTTCTTGTCTATTTTCCTTAGTATCATTGCCTTCAGTGTCTGTGCCTTCTTCATCTATGAAGATTTTTGAAAAATTTTTTCTCATTTCAAGGGCTTTATCCTCATCAAATATCACATTTCTTGATATTTTTATTTGTTTATTTTTGGTATTGTACATGCTATAATTGTTGTTATCATATCCCACCAATATCATCATTTCACTTTACTTATCTAATTTATTTCTTAACTGATCAAGAATATGTACATATCCTACACTACTAAACACCCGCACATGACTTAACTGCGGCTTCACACCTGTCCATAATTCTAAAGGTGTTTTATCGGAAGATTGACTTGACGAGGTCCTGTTGAGTAAATACACTGCTGTATTAATAGCTTCAGCCCACAAATATAATGGCACATCTCTAGCATAAAGCATCGAACGAGCACTCTCAACTATGGTTCGCAACTCCCTCTCTGCACGACCATTTTGTTCTGGAGTGTAGGGTGCTGTGCACTCATGCTTTATGCCTTCCTTTTTTATATATTCTTCATTCGTCCATTATCAGTATGTAAAATCTTCACACTGTGCACCCAAGTAACATTTTAGGTTTTAGAAAGGTTTTGAAAAGGTTCTAAAACCTTTATTGGAAATCTGCTCGTAAGTCTTAATAGGCTCAAAAACGTTATACTAACCTTATATTAACCTCCTGAGTGCAAAAAGGGCCCACGTTTTAGAACCTTTCTGAGAGCTACAGCAAAACCTATAGCTCAAATCCAGAACCTTTCGAACTATTTACACAGTACCCGAATATAACCTTCACAACCTTAATTTAACGTTAATACAACCTTACAAGGCAGCTTTTAAGTTCTAAATTAGTCTTGGATGTAACTCTATGACAACTTAAAACCTTTTTGATGGATATGAATAAATGCCATTCCAAGACTGTCGGGTTTTAAAATGTTTCTGTGTAAGATTTTTTCCAATCGTGGATTTAAATATTTATACAATGTCGTCATTCCCTGTCATTATACTTACCAAGTTTCAAAATGGCTAATAGTATTTATAAAAAAATTAATATCTTGCTGAAACCACGAAAAATTAAAAAAATTAGTGCGACTGGCACTTCATCGTGAAACATTAGGATAATAGTGCTGTATACGAGACGGGCCTTTCGTTAGTATAGGATTTTAATGAAATAAAAATTGGTAAGTCAGTGGTGGTAAGTCGCATTAGAAATACTGCAACTTCTACCTATTCATTAAAAAAACAAAAATTTAAAATAGTGTAGTACAAGTTATTTAATTTAGCTTTATTGAATTAAAATATTGCTTTTTGTTTCATTTTTTTTCTATTTCAGTGTAAAAAAATGGCTGGCGTTGGGAAATTACTAGAAAGCATTAAAATTAACCTTTTCAGAACGCTTACAACTAGAAGCTCTTAATATTTGCCAAAATAAGAGCTAAAGGTAATCTCGCGGAGCTATTTAAAACACATGAGCTGTTTTCGTAGCTTTAAGGTTATCGCCAGGAGTAGTTCAAGACTTTCTAGTCGCGAAAACAACCCCTGCGCAAAATTAGTTGCTTGTAAGTTTTGGTTGTAGGAGGACGCGTGCGTTCGACCGGTTCATCAAGAGTGCTGAACAAACAGCTACAGGCTGCTCTATTAGAGTGCAAGTAAGTTCCTATTTTTTCAATTATAGAACTTAAGATGTTTAGATCCATCCCAACGCGATCGTACCTACAGCGATAACTGCCTATACTTTCGCGTAGCCCCGTGGCCACGCTGCGCCGCCGCGCCGCCAGTCGGTAGTCACCGCTTGCGCGCACTAACTACCTACTTAAGTAGGTTTTTTAGATTATCGTGTTGTTCACAAATAAAATGATTGATTCCATATTTATTGAATTAGACCCAGTTTAAAATAAATTCAACGTTTAACGCTAAACTATCTTATCAAATAAGATAGTTTTTAAAAGAATTGTTAGGTACCTACGCGTTGGATAATTACGAGAGCAACTTGAAATGTGTTTTTTTCTTTGTTGTGATATCTTAACGATTTTGATTTTAAATGAAATTTCTAGGTCTAAAACCATTTTATCCGTTTGAATCATGTAAATCGGTCCACCCGTTTATGAGATAATTAAGAATTAATATAGTGGAAATGTAAACAACTAGAATTTTTGATATTTTTGTTCTACCAACTTTTTAATTAATGCAAAATGTGAAAATATTATTATTGTAAGTTAATGAGGAATGTAAAACAAAGAGGTATACTTATAGGTAGCCTTTAAAGACTAAAGGTTTGTTTTCACTTGTTTATTACAAATGACGAATTTTTTCGCTTTCGCATTCATTGTCTATCTACCTACTCCTACCTTAAGCAGCAACTCTGCCCAGGGTAGGGATAGGTTGGTAGGTTTATGTACCTACTTGTTTACACACTTATAAGATGATGAATCTATAGATATTATTTTACTACCCATAAGATAATAAAGGCTATCCTTTAACCCTTTAACGCACACCCTAACTTTTTTTGAATTCTTTATATTGTGTGATAAATACCTATTCTGTGCCGTAAATCATAATGGCATGTTTTTGAAAAAAGACATGAAAATCTTTGTTTTTCGAGAAAATCATGAAAATCATATGGCCAGTAAACTGGCCAGTGTACGTTCTGCGTCACTAACCATCACAGCAATATCACTGGCCAGTAAAATGGACACTTGTTAAATTTTATTGTTAAAAGTTATATTTTATTTTTAGGAAAAGACAATAATAATAATAAAATAAATGTATTTCCAAATCAACCTTTAATAATAGAACGTGTAATTGACAATCAATTTAATTACAGATAGAATTAACGTGACATCTTTCTTCTAAAACAAAACTTAATTTTTAATTTTGAGAAAAATGTAAAACATGAGAAAAATGTGTCAACAATGGTCGTATCTTGAAAAGTCGATCATAACCCATGTTGCCCCTGGGTGTAATCGTTTCATTCTCATGCACGTGTAAAAATCATGCATGAGATTTTATGATAGAGGCTGAAATGTGATAGAGGCTGTGGCGGTGGAGATGGCGGCGGCTGCAGAGGTGGCGATGGTGGTAGAAACAAAAACTCATGTAGTGGTTCTGATGAAGACGATGTTCCAGAACATGATCCTTGATTTCTACGTGTGCTAAGGGTGCCAGTACTAAAACTTTCATGGAAGCAATCATCAGCATCGGAATCACCACAGATGTCTGATTCTCCTGGCCTGGTCGTCAGTAATACCCACGAAGTCATTCCATTGGTCCTTGTCTAGTAACTCCAACTCCCTATAAGAGTATGTGTGTCTAAAACAATGAGAAAATTACAATGCAAAACTATTACATTACGATTTTCATAAGTACCCACACATTATATGCAAAAAAAACGGCAAAAAAAACACCAAACTTTCATAATAGTAGGTTATAACTACCGAACAAGATTGTTTATCGTAAATTTATTATTATATTATAACACATGCTTATATACTTGTAGTAAAACAATATGGTTCATAGGGATTACTCGAAAATAAATACTCAATGCAACATCTCAAAGTTAGGTAGGCAATTTTTAGATTATAATTTTTCAGCACACCGGTATATATGCAATCCCAAATAATATATGTTTTTCTTAGTATCCTCGATTAGATTTGCACATAACATCGAAGTATATACTATAAAATAATAGTTTCACTTACCTTTTCTAAGAGGACATGGTTTTTTAATACCATAAAACTTGTAAACACGTAACGAACACACGCGATGACAACAAATGTTCCTGCGCGGGTGCACGATGGCCAGTTCACAGGCCATCTTGAAAAAAGGCGCGAATCTAAAATATCGTGCGGCGAACTTGAACGCTGGCCAGTTGACGGGCCAGTGTGCTCTAACGCGGGTCCTAAATGTTGATAAGGTTCAATATATAAACAAAAATCTATGAGATAACGACCTTGAAGTAACTGTCCAGTTTACTGGCCACTTTGTATGAGCCGTCCTATAAAGGGTTAAGAGTCATGAATTCATGATCTTAATTATTACCCATTGAAGTAAATTCACTTTAAAAACTAACATTTCGACATTTCGTTTCTGAACGAACGAAAATTTCTAATTTCTTTCTTGTTATGTAAGTAGGTATACATATACTTGAAATAGATCGGCAAGTAGTTTTACTTTGTTTCAACAATAACATGCATTTTAAGCAGCCTCGAGCATATTACGAGTAGGTAGTACGTGTACCTATGTATCAATCCGGGTGCGACACTCTTGAGAGTTTAATTGATTTTTAACTTGTAGACTTATTTTGGCTACAGAATTAAGGATTCAGATATTTTTACAGTACAATTACCTAACGGCTTTATTACAAAACGCGCAAGCCATTTTTGAATTTCGAACTTTATTCCAAATGTCGTATAGTTCTTGAATGCACATTGGCAACACAGACCGGGATCTAAAATCGGTTGTGTGTTAAGGGGGATGGATGATTGTAGCCCGCGAAATTCAATTTTGTTGTGTTTTTTGCAATTTGCAGGTCAGTGTCAGGTTGTAACTTGATCATAATTATTATTGTTGCCAACCATATTTTGATCAAGTTACAACCTGACACTGACTTGCAAATTGCAAAAAACATAAGAAAATTTGAATTTCGCGGGCTGTAATCATCCATCCACCGTAATAACTTTCAGACAGTCGGAATAAAGTTCTAAATGCAATAATGGGCTTGAAAGTTTAGGCTTATACTAAAGTTAGAACTGGTTTTGAGTTCACCACTCGGCACTTCTTGGTCTTTCGGTAGGTAGGTACATTACTTTTTTTCTTCTGTAAGGTGAGTGCATTGTTTTGAATATGCCGCAGTTTTTCGTGTAGGTATGTTTACTTCTGGTCTACATCTGTTCCGATAAAAGCCGCGAAATGCCGAGCGGTAAACTCAAACCCTAGTTATTCATAAAGAACTAACAAACCTATTGTAATTAAAATAGTGTATTTTTTTTTTCAAACTGAAATCATAATTCGAAAGAAATTCACAAAATACTTTTTTAACTTAACACACACACACCATTGCAGTGTTTTAGTTTTTTATGAATAAGGGGGTTATCTATGTAATCTTACTATAACTTATCGGCTCTTTCATTAATTTAAAGTTGTTTTGTTTTCAGTATGCCTTACAAGATCGTCCAAACCATAGAGAATGGAAAAATATGCCTTTCCGTTATACCCAACAACTGGGAGAAAGAGGGCACTCTGTCTTGGCCTCCAAGGTCAGAAGCTAGTAGCATGTTAGATGAAAATTCTGTCCCTGGAAAAAATTGGTCGTCCTTTCCATGTATCGTCAAAAGGACATGTAACACATATAAAGCGGCTCGTCTGGAACTCAAAACAATGGAAAATGAGACCGACACGGAAGAAGAAGTTCCCACTCAAGTCATTCAACTTCAACAAGATAACGATGTTGTTTTAAATTTAAACCACTTAATGCAAGTTGATAGCGATTCTACAGCTATAGTGACACCGATTACTGCGACCACAAGTCGTGACAATGCGATGGTAAGCTTTTCATTAACTTTACAAGAGCAATATTAGTAGGGTAAAATTGGGGCTTCTGCATCACTCTCCTCGCTACGCTCGGTTCGTGATGCAGAAGCCCCAATTTTACTAACGTGAACAATCCCAGTTATCCCCTACTTGCATTAAGTGCATATCATTCGGTCTACAATTCAGTTGTCATCCAAATAACATCACCATTTTAAAAATTTATATTGATATATGCGAAATCTTGTTTGTTGCATTGATAGTCTACTATTAGTATTTAGAATATACAGTGTCACAAGTCTTTCATTAAATAAAACTAAAAAATAATGTTTATTAAAAAATATATTTTTGTGTTCTGAAACAATGAATGGAATAAAAATTTGATACAAAATTAAAAGAAATAAATTTCATTTCCTGACAGTATCTGGTAGCAATCAATATCTTCTAATGCAATATCTTCAAATGGCAAAGCAAGCTCATGTTCGGTATCACTCTCCTGATGGAATAAATCTGCTGCTGCTGTCGATATATTACTCCCACTTGTCTTTGACGAACTCACAATCGATTTTTCATGATCAGCTTGTTTGTCACCAACTTTAACGAATGTGCGAAGATTCTCACCAGGTTCGCTTTTGAGTAAAAGTTGGTGAGTATTTTTCAAGTTAGTTTTCACTGAATCTTCATACTTCTGGTGAAATAAATCTTCTGTTTGGGTTATATTATTATCCTGATGTTTTAATTTATCTGTGTTAGATGTTTTTTCTCTAGGGTCCATATCTTGAATATAAATTATCTCGCCCTTAGCATTCTTGAAAACTATTTTACGAATCCCATCTAAATCAGATTTCACTGAGTGAAACATTATAGATTATATAAATTAATTTAGTTGTTTATTTATTTAGGAGATAAATTAAAAATTGATCCTTTGGATTGTAATGCTCAGATTTGAATTGCTGTGATGCATGATGCTTCTATAATATATACACAAATTTGACTCATTTTAAGTGCAAATCAATCTGTCTCTCTCTCTCTCTCTCCCTCACAAATTAAGTTCACTGATTGTCGAGCCTGTTTTTTTTTTTTTTTTTTCTTTGCATGCCTGTAGCGAAAGTAATTGTTTATACTCTCTAAATATTCTTGTTCAATTATTACAATTATGATAGTGTAATGAAGTCTCATAGCTGTTACCACCAATTTATAAATATTTTAAAAAGATGAGTTAGATGGAAGGGATGATAAAAATGAAAAAAAAAAATTACCTATAAATAAACTTTATTATCAGAACACCATTTTTTTAAACACAATACATTTTTTGAAGCACATATTGAGTTATGATACATACAACTATACAAATCTTTAGAACATTTATAATGATCATACAGATTTAGCAAACTAGGACAACCTTTATCTTCTAAATTAATCACATTATTATTATTATTATTATTATTTAAAATATTTTTTAACCATAACACTTTTTCAAGACCTTTAATATAAATACATTTATCTCTTAAAAAATCTGAAATTAAACACTGACAATTTGAGTAAGGTATAAATCCTTCACCCCAGTATATCTTCCTGTTACGTACAATCCACGCAACTTGCCGTCTTTCTTGTTTTGTCAAATCGTAAAATGGGAATGGTGGCTTTATTAAAAACACTTGTAATTTGTCGCCACTCAATATAGCAATTTCTTTTAACACAAATTCATTAGCTTCTGTTTTAAAGCCTTGGACGTCTACAATGGCAGTCATGATAATCGGCGTACTATGTTGCTCAGAGGTTTGTATTCCACAAGTCGATCGTTTATAATCAAACAATATGCAGCAGTGTTATCGGGTATTGGCGCCGAACATTCAATTTCAAGCCGAACGTCTACTGGACCCGATTTTAAACTATCGTTTTGCCTTGAACAGTCTAAGATGAATAGGGGAGCCTTCTCTTTAAAATCTTTTAGATTAAGCAGCGGTTCTGCTGGACAGTTGTAATAAGACTGGCGAAATTTAGCATACATTTCATATAATATACTGTATTTGTTCTCAGCAAACTTTAAACATAAAGGTTCATACGGATAATATTGTGAATTTAAGAATAGGGTGACGTTTGTCACTTGACAATGATCAAATACTGAACTGTCTTTTATTTTATTGCTTTTTCTATTAGTTTGTAGGCAAAGAATTACATATCTAGGTTTTTCCAATTGTGATGAAGTTTTAACAGACCATGAGTGTTTTGTGGTTTTAGGCAGTAAAGGATATTCGTACAAATCCCAATTTCTAAATGCCATTTGAATAGGTTTATCTTTTTCTAAATGCTTCAATAGAGTCAATCGCACCCGATCTGAGACTTTTATGTGTGGTACCCTCCATTGTATTCTTTCTATTTCTATTTGGAAATGAGTTATATCATCAGTAAGAATAACGCTATTTAAGTTAGAGTTACTTCTATTCAATATAAGTTCATGTTTACAATTTATTATGATTTTATTGTAATCTTCCGCAAATCCTAAAACCTTATTTAATGGTATTAAAGCATCAAAATAACCATCACTTTTAAATCCAGTTAAGTTCCAGCCCCATAGGGCAGCTACTTTATTTTCAGCTTCATTTAACGAAACGTACGATTTTACTGTCGAAGTTATGCCTGAGTTTTTTATCCGATCTATTTCAATACCATTTATTTCGTACCTGATGTCTTGAAACAAGAACATAACAGAGTTATTGCTAAACGAAATAGATTTTTCAATCGGTTTTCCATCTTTTCCAAAGAGCTTTGCTCGTCCTTCGATATAAATTGAGCTGGCTGATGGTAGCACGTATATGTCTTGCTGATGAATGGGAATTCGGATTTCGTCATTTTCTCTAAAGCAGTTATTGTAGGGGTTGTAAGAATGGACTTCATAACTTTCGATCGAAGTATCGAAGTGCGGCAAGTCGTTAATCTGTAGTATATTCATACTTTAAAACCTAGGGCTTTAAGAAAATCTATATTCGTTTTCGTTAAATTCTTCACTTTTTTCTTACGTCTGTGCACCTTTGTGGTTGTAGCAGAAATAAGACGTTTTATTTTGATCGGAGGGTATATATTATATAATATCATTTTATTTTCCTTAAGTGAAGACGCAATTGAATATGTTCTATCCAGTCAATGCAGTAACCAAACTGATCAACAACTTTAATAGATATAGATGAAATGATATTTTTGTTCACTGGGAAGTAAATAACGTTAACAGGTGTTTCTACGTACTGATGGTCTGCAGCAGCATTATATATAAATTCATGAATAATATGAGTTGGTAACCCGTTAGTGTACGACCCGTATATTAAATCACATTCAATTCTAAACACAGGTGAAGTATTTTTATTATTACTAAAATGCACTTTTGGTTTCGAATTCAATATTGAAAAGTTAAGCAATCCACACTCATATTTCCCAGATAAAGTCAAAGCAGGTTGAAAAACCGATTCTAATTCTGATTTCTTGCCAGAGATAGTCACTGTTATAGACATACTTGCATACTGATCACTTTTTGATAAAACTATTTATTTTATTCCTTGCCTACACCAAAACTTTCTTAAAAACTTTAAACAAAGATGACCACAGTTAAAAGGGTGATCACCTTGTATATTTTCATAATTATAGTGGACTTTAGAGCCTAAGTATTTTATAAATTCCTTTGGGGGTTTAAGGTTCCCATAACTGTCAAAATATTCAATGTAATCATTATTTTTTGCATAGGCTACCCAATGAGAACCAGGATTTTTAGAACTATCTAAATTAATAACTCCACATTCCTTTTTCAACGGACATTTAGGGAGCTCATCTCTCATAAAAACACCTCTAAAATAGGGAATACCATTTCCATACCTTAATATATCAAGGTTAGTCAAGGCCCGTTTGGGTAGCCGATGTTCTAGTTTTTTTCCTTTGTTACAAAAATACCAAGACCATTTTTATGTGGTTTTAGATGTAGTCCTTTTCCGATGCAAAGTGACTCCATTTTTTCATTGTGTCTCTTCGATTCTTCATACAACTTTTTAGCCATCTTAAATTCATTTATAGTTTTAGCAATACCAGCTGCGCCGCCTGCTAAGGCTCCGGCGGCTGATAATCCCGCAAAAATAGGAATCAAAGGTAATACTCCGCCAGTTTTTGGTACTGGTATAACCCGAGGAAGTTTAATAGACGAATCATCAGCTAATTTTCTGGCAGCAGCAATAGCTAATTCTATCGCCATTTTTTTGCATTTTGGTTTTAATTTTTTCATGCGTTTTTTTGTCACAGATATAACATTTTTTAATTTCTTTTGAAGTCCTTTTCCAGATGAAGTTTTTCTCGAAGACTTTCGGACTTGACTTTTTAAGCCCATACCTGTTTTAATTTTTGCTAGCATAGCGTTACTTACTATATGTGCTGCGAATTTTTCTCCAGCACTCGCATCAGGAGCAACTAATCGTTCTTTTGACATTTTTAATAAAATTAAATCAGCCTTGTGCCGATCCCTTAAGTTTGACGACTTGTGATATGCAATATCGTGTTCTTTACAATATTCGTCTAATTTATTAACACCTTTATCCCCGTCTGCAAGTCTCTTAATTAATCTTGTACCAGGACCGCAATAATTGTATCCTGGTAAATGTAGTTCAAATGGTAGGTGGTTTATTAGCCAATTGAGAAGACTATTCTCTCCAATACACATTATAAGACTGACCAATAATGGAATAATCCTTAATACATATAATATAAATAATTAAAAATATTATAAGAGATCGCCTATTACAACACATTCGATTTATCGATCCAACTATTTTCAGCAGAAGATAAACCTAACCATTTTACTAAAACCCTATTTCCTCTCCTTTTAAGAACCTTCTCGACTAGATATACATTTGGATGTTTTGTCTTCTGAAGCTCTTGAGCATAAAATGTTCCTAAAATAGGTTGACCTTTAATTGTATCTTCAATCAAATAGGTGATAGGAGTTGTATTTTGCACTTTTCGAATTTTAAATATTTCTGTCGACCAATTAGAAGTATATCCTTTTTCAAATGTTGCTTTGTACTTACTGATACGCACATAATCACCTACTTTAAACTTATTTTTCACATTTAATTTTTTGACCAACCTTTTATATCTTTCTAATATGCGTTTTTCATTTAATTTATTGACATGTGCAGGAATTTCATCAATCGTCCGATGATAAGTGTGATTGTATTTATTAATAACATTATCGAGTGTGTCATTTATCCAATTATAATTACCTCTTAAACTGAATTCTTTATACAAGTTAGATTTCAAAGTTCGGATAAATCTCTCAACTATTGAGGCTTTTTTGGATGAGAATGTTGAATAATGATTAATATTATAAGACCGAATAAGTTTATTAAATGTATTATTATAAAACTCAGATCCATTATCAGTTTGTAGATTTCTAGGGCCCGTATTAATAAACGTCTCTCAACAACGTACTCAAGTGCGTTATCATTTGATACGCCATTATGACGTCATCAGCATCTCAAGATTATTCCTTATTAATAGACACATAAATACAGTATCTCAGTTACCAAGATCAGCTCCTCACCTAGCTGTACTTGATGCCTTGATCGCGTGAACGATGACGTCACATTGACCGAAGTTTTGAATGAGACTTGTCGCATTTCGTAATTGCCATGTTATTAGATGTAAAACTTTTGATTTTAATACTTGTATTTCATTAAATCTTTCATGAATAGCGGTAATAGGTACACGTTATAAATTTATAAAGTTATTTGCTACCCAAGAAAGCGTTAAATTGTTAAAAAGAGGTTGAGGATTGAGGTTGCATATTTATTTCCCAATATGACATAATTGTTGTACGCGGCGGCGGACGCTCGATGCCCCGCTTCTCCGCTAACGCAATGTAGCATCAGTGTCAAAAAAGGAACGCCAAACATTTGTTTACTTTGTTTACTAACACGAACATCGCTCGAATATAAATAAATTAAATGTGTTATAGGTAGGTACCCACATATATCAGGAAGTATTAGTTAGTACCTAGGTACTTAACTATCATGAATTATACTTTTTAGGGTTCCGTACCCCAACGGTAACCGACGGAACCCTATAACTAAGCCTCCGCTATTCGTCCGTTCGTCGGTCTGTCTGTTAGCGGGCTGTATCTCATGAACCGTAATAGATAGACAAATGATTTTTTTACAGAGAGTGTTGTAACAACAAATAATAAAAATGAAATGAAATTAAAAAAATATATTTAAGGTACGGAACCCTTTGTGTGAGAGTACGACTCGCACTTGGCCGGTATTTTTTTAATTTTCACTAGGTAACTCAAACGGATTTGAAATATCCCAAACTTTTAGTAAACGAAATTGCAAAGGCCACAAAATATCGACATAGTAATCTATTTCATCGTAATAATTAATTTTACTTCAATATTTTCAAACTCCATGTTACGCGCCAACCTAATCACTCCTCAAGTCACGGTCTATCTGCACTCACGATATAGCATCTCAGCAACCCGCGCTCGTGGGTCGAGTTTCGTTTATTAATCAGTCCATCACTCAGTTGATGACGTACGCCTAATCCACAACTTGAGAACATAAAGAATCACGTTTATTAATACGATCAGCATCTCAACATTCAAATCAAGTGCGGTCTCACGGGCTGAGTAACGTTTATTAATACGGGCCTAGGGACACGCCCTCTATCCAATAAAATTTTGAACGAGTTACATACATTCTCTTTGTTTTTACTTTTTAGAGGAAAGACCCAAGCATATTTTGAAAATGTGTCTATAACAGCTAGAATAAATTTAAAGCTTTTATTTTCTTTACTCATAGATTGCATATCAATTAAATCTGCTTGCCATAGATCATCTATATCTTTCATAATAACATTTCGTCGCGGAAAATTTACCCTAGCATTTCTATGAATCTCATATACAACATCTGCTTTGCTCATGATATTTTTCTTCGGATCAGGTATGTTGACTAGCTGATTCAGCAACTAAATTTCTTAACGCTTATATGATGAATAATAACGTTATACTGAATTGGATATATAAAGTTGCTAGTATTTATTCTTTAATTATGTTAGCTTCTTTTAATTCCTCAATAATAGATAAAATTTCATTATCGTGATTAGTATTACCAGCATCTTTGGAAGCCACTAACAATTTTAATCGTTCAACCAATTCATTTGGGTCATCCCAGTATACTAAATCGGTGTAGTTTTTATATTTCTTCAGTTTCGACAAGTTTCCTCCAAGCTTAGTTTTAATTTTGCCGTCGGGCGTTTCGAGAAATAAGGGTTTAATTATTTCACGATATTTAATGCTTTTATCACCTCTTATTTGACCGTTAGGACTAAAATGTTTTTTATGTGCATTTGTATAATGTAGCATATCTTTATAGACAATTTTATCTTCATTTGATATTAACTTTAGATCAGGTTTTCTTCTCAACAATAGTTCTTTCAGGCCTGGAGTTAAATTATAAGCTTTGTCGTCGATTTTAACCAAAATAGTGGTATCGTTATTTAAACTATCAATTTTAGAAAATGATACCACTGAATTACCCATGAATAAAGCCTTGTTAATACTTCTTATCCCAAACGGTATATTGACAGCATCGTGAATACCACAGACATCATCACCCTCTATTGATATTTCGTAATCATCTGTCAATTCCCTTTTAGGACTTTCAGCAGATTGAGTGCAAATTACTTTTGAGTTGTAACAGTCTTCAAACTTTGCAGATGAACAAGTATTAATATTATCCGTTTCAATTTCCTCAGAATTTGGGAGTATTTTACTTCCTTTATTTTTTATTTTTTCGAAAGATTTATTTGAATCAACCAGAGTTTTAAGGGGATCTGTCACGGGTTTAAGTATTTTATCGAGTGACAAGTTCATTGATTGTTCCTCATCCTTAATTTGTTTTATTTTATTCTTTATGGACTCTACAGACTTTATTAATTCTACTTTAATATTTTTCTCCATGTTAAGTTACATATGACAACCGTACTCATCTGAAGAAGAAATAATACTAAATTTACTTTGTATGTTATTTATTTATATTTACAAACTTCAGTCAAAATTTAAAAAATGTATCAAAATTCTGTCTGTATCTTCCACTATTTAACGACGATTCTTTGTTAATAAGTAAAAAATTATAAGGTTTTTTCCAAACATTTTTGCAAATATCTTTAAACTGATTCCATTGTAGATCACCACTCACATGTTCTTCATAAATATGTTTTAAATTCACATCATCTTGTTTGAATATCATAAGAAAATTAACATTGTCGCGTAACAGTTGTTTTGGAATTTTTGAATAGGTTTGGGATAAATAAAAGCAATCGATTTGTTTATGTCTACCCATACAAAAATAATTGCGAATATTTATTTGCTTTTCACATGCAACGTCATCAAAAATAAATACAGAATTAGGTGAAGCTTCACTTGGAGATATAACCTCTTTATCATTATTGAACTCATAGAAATTAATCTGCGGTACTCTTCTTAATACCTCGCTTAAGAAACGATATTTTGGTTGAAAAGAAGTTTTGGAGTAAAGATAAATGTGTTTAAATTTTAAACCATTTTCATGTAACAGTAAACTAATCATAGCATTGGTTTTACCGCAATTAGATGGACCGCATATTATACCTCGTATCGTATTAGGCAATAAAACGCTGTGTCTGATCCAGTGAGAAGATTCAGTAAAATCAATATTATTAACTTTTAGAGATATGGGTTGCTTGATCAACTTCATCATACCGATTACTATGATGAACGGGCGACCTAAATATTTATATCTTTCACCAAAATATGTAAAACAAAAAAAAAAAGAACGGCGTATGAACATAATAGTGATTGAGTGCAAGAACGAGTCCAAACCTGTTCATAGTTTTTAAGTCATTGAGATTATGTTTGCACCAAATATGTAAGGTAATGAGTAACTTGGATCATATTCTCGACCGATACGCTCATCATACATCAGCAGAAATTCCATATTAAATGCTCCAAATAAAATCCAAGTAATTCAGCATTCAGTTGACTATCGTAATCCAGCGATATAGGACACTTCTATATCAATTCAATATTGTGTTAATAGTACCTACCTACATTTTCCTTGTTCAGGTAAGTTTTTGAATTAAACACAAATTTAAAAAAAAAATGTTAGGCTTCATTGTATTCATACTAATTTTTTTTTTTTTTTTTAGAATGTCTACTTCGCCATCCTACAGCCCTGTTTCGCCTAGTGAATTCGTAAATAATGTTGAACAAGAACAGTCCAGAATATCCGAGGTTAGTATATAGCTACAGCCTATTAACCTACAGATTTTATATAGAAAATATTCATATGTTTCCTTTCTTTTTTTTTTTTTGTTAATTAATTGCATTCTTTTTTTTTTTTTACAGCACCACTCTGAGGGCCTCAATAGCAGCAATCTGCTATATTACGCCGAGGGAAACCACAGCACGTATTTCGAAGACTTGGTAAATCAGCGACGTCAAAATGAAGACCTTCTCATCAGCAAAGATAATCAAGCTCCAACATTGAAAAAGATGAAAAAGAGGAAACTTTCAACGGACTCGTCATCATCATACGTCATTCGTCGAAATGGAACTACAGGCCGATATCTTATTAAATTGAATATATTCGACATTAAAGATAAAAACTTTGAAAATGTGTGTGATGTTATAAGTGATAATAATAACGCTTCTGCTAGTGTTCAATATGTGGTGCGCGAAATTATGACGAAGTTATGGATATTACTGAGACTCTTATTAAAAAAATTAGCAGTAAGTTAAATGATGTAGAAATGTGATTACTAAAATAAAAATGAATTCTTAACATCAAATAGCTGTTTTATTATTTTTCCTTTGTGGGGATAGGTGTCTATTGATAACGCCCGTTACGCATTGCATAGCAATTAATACTGTAAAAGTAGAGATTTTTTAAAAATCCATTAAAACTTTAACCATGCGCTTCCTGTACCTAAAGTTGAAAAATGCAGAAGTGACCTTTTGTTTCCCAAACGGGCGACATAGTTTAAATAGAATTTAATTAGATAGGCTCTGCGTAATTATCTACATGCAATACGAATCTATTTGTAAAGGGTAAGGTTCACCCTTACCCTTTACAAATAGATTCGTATTGCATGTAGATAATTACGCAGAGCCGTTAACCCGTTAACAAAAAAAAAAAAAAAATAATTTCATAATATTTTTATTTTATTTTTAATACAATAAAATTGGTGCATATAAAGTAAAGTAAAAATTCATTTATTTTCCACACTAATGAAAAACACAGTACAGACATTAAAATAATTAAAATAATAAAATATGCTTACACACTTAGCTTTTGTTTAATGCAATGTCAAACAAGACTTGTCATAAAGAAACTTTTTTTTTTATACGAATAGCTTTTATTACATTCATACAGTAAAATCGTTTTACAAACTAATAATAAAAATAGTGTATTCTAATAAAACATAGATTTTCTCTATAATACAGTTTTATAATGTCCCCAAGGTAATGTTTTACAACCATCTTGCAGTATTTGTCGTTTATCGTCATCTCTACTAAGTACAAGTTTATTAATTTTTTGAGTAAAAACATTATGATTTTTTGATCTAATAATACACATATTTTCCCTCAGACATTCATTATATTTTAAAGCTCTTTTATAATTTTTAATATTAAGTTTTTTGGTAACAGATTTTTTGATACCTTTTGCTTTTCTTATTGAGGTATTTATAGAATCTATACAGTATAATTTTGCTCTTAAGCCTACAAATTCAGATATGACATCACCACCCATTTCGTCCTTAAAAAAACCTGGTATTTTACAGTTGAGTTTAGGCATATTACATATCTTGTTTTCAAAGTTGCTTGTATCGAAATATTTAATATGTTTTTTCATGTCCTTGTAAAAGTCTTCTGTATGTATTACATACAAAAGACTATCAGTATCAGTATAACATAGTTTAATACAATTTTTGTAAATTCTTTTCATTACAGAATAGTGGAAATTATACAAATGAGACTTAGCTAGTTCTAAAATTGTAAAGCCAATATATATTGGCCGATCAAGAATAATTTTTGTTTGCTGTAATTGAATTGCAATCAGCGACTCAGTAATAACAGCCAAATTTTTAAAATTTGGTGCGCTTATGTATTTTTCTGCTCCGCAAATTTTATTAGTTTTATTTAATTCATCTTTCCATACATTAACTAATTTCACATCGACTTGTTTCCTTTTATTTTCTATTGTTTTTCCAAAAATAGAATTATTTTGTTTTTTAAAAAAGTCTTTTTCAAAATCTGAACTTGCTTGTTGACGCAATGTTGTATTTAATAATATGTATGGTGCTAAAAATGCATCGTGATTAAACGATAGTATTCTATGAATCTTGAGTAAAATCAGTCCATTTTTTAAACATTCTTTCAAGTGAATATAATGTATAACATATTTATATTTGTCGTACAAATTAGCAATTAATTTTGGATTTTTACTACCAGGCGGTACAAACTTTTCAGCTGCAAACGGCAAATCAGCATGGTCATCATGTACTTCGGAAGGGTAATGTAAATCTACTTCGAGTATAAATCCTTTATCACTATCGTTGGAAACATTCATTAAATCAAATTTATTTATCTCTTTTTTATTGAGAAATTTAAAGTTCCCGGTTGGTAACTTTTGCATCATAGCATAACCATATAAATTAACACAATCAAGATAAACTAAGTAACTATTAGGCTCCTCATCATTATAATTAGGAAGGTATTTATTATTTGCCTTTGCATATCTTAATGAGCATTGAGCAAGACCGCCTCGAATACCTTTTTCTAACATTTGATATATTTCGATATCTGAAATTAAATCTAAATTAATTCCGGTGTATAGCAACATAGCATCCCAACTTAATGAAGGTGAAGATACGTAGTAACATGGGTCAAGGTTGTAAAATTTTAAACTCATAGATCTAAATTTCTCAAACACATCACATAAAAGTAGGACATCACATTTTAGATAAAGATCAGTATATTCTCCTAAATTTGAAATATTAAATTCATTCCAAACTTTAAGTGCGTGTATATAATCTTCGTCTGAAACATTTTCAGATGTAAGATTATTATAAAAATACTTTTGATCAGGTAATTTGCTTTCTTCATAACAATCCCATGAATCAATATAATCATAACAGTAAATACCCTTTTTCCGAACTAAATTAAATAAATGCTCATCTTCGAAAAACTTGCGCATATTTTGAAAATCTTCTGGTTTCATTGATTTAACTAAATTATCTAGACTTGAGCTTAAGAAATTAAAAGAATCAATAAACTTTAACTGGGCTATGTTTTTACTATCGATTGGAACAAATTTTGTAAAGGAAATATATTTTTCTTTATTTTTGGGTATTAGATTTATTCGTCCACAAATAGTAGAAAGCTCTTTAATAAACAAATGACAATCATAACCAGATAGATTGTGAAATATTATAGGTATAAATGAACATGTTTTAGCATTTAAATTACATTTGTTGTGTGCTGGCCCTCGATATTTTCCCGTGAAATGATCATGATCTGCAACAACTATATCCGAATCAGAAATTTTTTTTTTTACATAGATAACACATCTTTGCATTGTTAAAAGAATTACGCTCATTTTCACTTATAACCATTGGATTTGAATTTGAAAGTATTTTATATAGCTTTTTTACGCTTCTGATAATTGATTTAGTAAACTTCTTTGAACAATCTGGTCCTCTATATGACACGAATTTGTTGATTTCAGGCTTAGAAAAGCAAGAAATATAATATGCAAAGCAACTTGCCTCATGAATTTGAACATTTTCAACATATAAAGTTTTATTTCTGTCTGAATATTCGCGTAATAAACTTTCAAAATCGCCGTAAATAACAATAGGGATTCTTTGGGTTCTTTCAAAATTAGAAAAATAAAGTTTTGTGTTGTCTTCAGGTAGTACAGTTTGCACTCTCGCACAATTATGATTTAATAATTTTTCCGATGTATCAAAATATGTGAAACATTCATCACATAAATGTATTTTTGACTTATGTTTAGTTAGTTGTTTGTGTACCAGTTTATCGAATTTTTTTATTAAACAAAAATGATTTTTCCCTTTTTTATGAATATAAAGTAAGTTAACATGCATTATTTTCCGTTTATCAGTTTTATACAGCGGTCCAGTAACTAGATTATTTGAGTCTAAACCGTAAATATTTATACTTATGTTAGGATTCAAATCTTCAAATAATTTTATATCCTCAAAACTCGGAGGAAATGATATATTAGTTGTATTCAGAACTTTAGAATAATGAGGATATGATTTTACTCTATTTGGATTAGCCATAGCCGGATACAAATGAGCTACAATACTCCAGAGAAAACAGTGATCGTCATAATTAATTATATTTAGACAAGATTTTGTTGTACGAATATTTTTAGGCAATGAAACATATGAACCAGCTCGTAAAGGGTTGTATTTTAAAATATTTATTTCTAAGTGACTTATTGATTCAATCGTCCAGCCTGACTCGCAAAGTTCAAACTCTGAGCATTTGTTTAAAATTTTTTGGACAAATGTATTACAAATGGATTTCACATTAGTATTTTGTAAAATTATTTCATACTTAGTATTAAAAGATTTTAGTGATATTTCGTTATTTTTTGGTAAAATATATGAAACAAACAATTCAAAATTAACTTTTAATGAAGTATTTACTTTTAACTTCTGTTCAATAAGATAGTAACATGTGTGTAAAATATCATTAAAAAAAAGTTCAGGTGAAATTATTTTATGCTGAGGATCTATTTTATAACTGACAATTTTATTCTTAAAAGCACATGCAATTACACGAACATTTGTGAGTTTAGTTTGCAACAAGTTATTAGACTTATGAATGTTGGACCTTTTGTGACTTGAATATTGTTTAACATGCGCATTACAGGACTGACAAAAATACATTGTATATGAAATTGTTTTTTTTTTTATTCCTTTTTTTTTTTTACTTAGTAGTTGTGTGATTTTATGTCTTTTTCTAAGGTTTTTAGTAATTGCTTTTGTTAAATCTATTTTATATTCTGAGCATGAAATATATTTATTAATTACTAGTTATCACGTTTTTCTTGCTTTTTAATTTGGTTTTATGATAAAGATAGATGAAATTAAATTAAATTTGGTTTATCAAATGTATTTGTTACTTAAATAACTGCTCATTCTTTTTTTTTTTTTGTATTTATGAGTTTTGCTTTACTGTTTTTTTTTTTTTGTATCAAATATATACTTTTTAAATAACTTCTCGATTCGATTTTTATGCTTTGTTTTATTATACTTTTATTATTTTATTGGTTTTTGCTTCATAGATTTTTGTTTTGTACTTATTACAAAAATTTACTTAGTGGCTTTTATTTCTTAGTTTGCTTTATATATTCATTTATTAGTTTTGCTTTTTTTCTGTATTTTGGTTTATTGCTTGATTTATAGTGAAGTAAATATCCTGTAAGAAACTTTGTATTAAAATTAGACCTTTTATAACTTAAAATTTATACTTCTTTTAATAACTTCTCGATTTGATTTTTATGCTTTTATTTTATTGTTTTATAATATGTTTTTATTTTGTACTTATTACAAATATATTTCTTAATTTTTATTTACTAAGTAAGATTTTAGTATGCTTTTATTTCTTAGTTTACTCTATATCTTTATTTATTAGTTTTGCTTTATTTTCACTTTTTTCTTTATAATTAATTAATTTTAATAACTTTTCGATTTGAATTTTATGCTTTTATTTATTGTTTTATAATATACTTTCATTAGTTTTGCTTTATAGATTTTTTATTTTGTACTTATTACAAATATATTTCTTAATTTTATTTACTCAATAAGCTTTTAGTATGCTTTTATTTCTCAGTTTGCTTTATATCTTTATTTATTGCTTTTGGTTTATTGTTTTTTCTGTATTTTGGTTTATTGTTTTTTCTGTATTTTGGTTTATTGTTTTTTCTGTATTTTGGTTTATTGTTTTTTCTGTATTTTGGTTTATTGTTTTTCTGTATTTTGGTTTATTGTTTTTTCTGTATTTTGGTTTATTGCTTTTTCTGTATTTTGGTTTATTGCTTTTTCTGTATTTTGGTTTATTGTTTTTCTGTATTTTGGTTTATTGTTTTTTCTGTATTCTGGTTTATTGCTTGATTTATAGTGAAGTATAGATCCTGTAAGAAACTTTGTATTAAATTAGACCTAACTTACTCTAAAAATTACAAGAATAAAAAGTCATAAAAAGTAACACAGGTTTATCACCTAGCACAAATAAAATAATTATTAATTATCAATATAGAAAGAAAGTACAAAAAAGGGTCGTCACATATTACGTAAAAAAAAAAAAGTGATTAATGTTTAGAAGGGTACAGAATCGGAGGAATTTTGCTAAAATCTTGTTTTACCGCTGAGACTAGCTGGGTAACTGCTTTCCATGTGGGTGTTTTAACATCCACAGCCGTTTTAAAACTAATAAGGGAATGCTGCCACCTGTTGGTTGTAGTTGCCTCTAGCTCGGGACAGCTTGAGATGCGTGCTTCTATGTAATACTCGCCTTGCTTGATAGGATCACTCTGATAAGTATTACCGGAAGCAACGCGACGGGACAGAAAATTCTTCAATGTTGCAGCTCGAACGGGTGTAGCCTCTTCATCCTGTAATTATTAATAGTATAATTGTAAGTTATAGTTCATACTGCATTAGGAATGAACGTTATCGTTAGACAAGTAATTTATATAAATCAGAGTGATTTAAGGGAGTAACTTAAAAATCTATCATGGAATTGAAAATTATTAGTATTTATTTTTTTATTAACTGACTTTCCTGCTTACATACACACATAATAATGTACATGAAATACGTGGCATCATACCTATTTCTCAAAGAGTTTGGCAGAGCTAATAGACCAGCGACTCTCTATGAGTGACGAGTCTGGTGATTTCGGATGGGTATATACACCAATTTCAGATTTGAGTTATTAGTGAGAGTTTCTAATAACACTTTACTCACTGCTTGATATGGAAACCAAATGCTGACATCAGCAGCACTAACTTATATGTCGCTGAACTAGCAAGACAATAAAAATATAGTAACTAACAATACGCAAATATTATTTAATTCGGACTCACCTCAGAATCAGAGAAGATATTTAATTTTCTTTTCTTGCTGGTAGTTGGCCCTGCGTCAGTCTCCGATTCTGTCTCACTTTCTATTACCGGCACTGCTTTTTTCTTCGATTTTGCAGGCGGCTGTTTCTTCGAGGTGCGGGGCTTGACCTTCTTGTTTTTTGATGTAGAAGGTCCTTCTTCATCAGATTCGAATGGGTTAATTGAAGACCTGTAACAAAAATAAGTTAGTAAAGTTAAACAGAAATATTATTATTATTATGCTTGAATCAAATATTTTACGTACATACTTAGCACCAGAGCAGTATCTTTGGATGACAAATGGTATCTATAATGTGTTTCAAAACACATCAAGCGACTATATTTATAACCTAAGATTATAAAGCAGCGATCAGAGTATTACTTCTTACATTGATTTTAATTTTTAACCGACTTCCCAAAAAGGAGGAGGTTATCAATTCGGTTGTATGTTTTTTTTTTTTTTTTTTTTTTTTTTTTTTTTTATGTTTGTTACCTCATATCTCCGACAATTATGAACCGATTGGAAAAATTTTTGTTTTATCTGAAAGGATATACTTGCAGATTGGTCCCATTTAAATCATATCAAAATCGGTTGCGAACTTTGGATTTTAAATCGAAATAGCTGGAATTTGACTATTTAGATGATTCTTTGATGATCGAAATTGCGTATTTTGCTTTTCTGCGATTTTGGAGTGGTGTTGTTAGGTGTAGGGCACCACTAAAAAGTGAAAAATAAAGAAATTTTTACAAAAAAATACAACCGACTTCCAAAAAAAAAAACACTACAAAGTAAAAAATAACTTTAATTTCGGAAGTCGGTGTCAAAATACGAAGAAACTAACAAAAACACCGTCTTCCGAAATTAAAGTTATTTTTTACTTTGTAGTGTTTTTTTTTTTGGAAGTCGGTTGTATTTTTTTGTAAAAATTTTTTTTCAAGCTAGGACTCTGTAATTTATTTATTTAAAACTAGCTTCTGCCAGCGGCTTCGCCCGCGTGATCCCTAGGGAACATGTTCTCGGGATTAAAAGTAGCTTATGTGCTATTCCAGACTATAATCTATCTTTGTTCTAAATTTCATTAAGATCCGTTAAGCCGTCCTGGCGTGATTAAGTAACAAACAACCAAACTTTCACATTTTCATTTTTTTTTTTTCAATTTTTTCTATTGATTGCAGCGTGATGAAAAGTATACTATAACCTGCTCAGGAGTATGAATAATAATTGTACCAAGTTTCGTTAAAATCCGTCGAGTAGTTTTTGTTTCTATAACGGTTATACAGACAGACAGACAGACAGACAGACAGACAGACCGACAGACAGACAGACAAAAATTGTACTGATTGCATTTTTGGCATCAGTATCGATCCCTAATCACCCCCTGATAGTTATTTTGGAAATATATTTCATGTACAGAATTGACCTCTCTACAGATTTATTATAAGTATATATAGATTAGGCTCTATAGCCATCTAGTGCAGGGCTTAGTTTAAATTATTGTTTAGTAAAATTAGACACTTCAATGTAAACACAGTCTTAGCAGCCAAATTTGGTAGCAATACTATCTCGGCGACGGTCTGTCGCTGCAATTCGAGACGAAATTCTTATAAGGTAATGATATGTACTCACAAGTAAGACTAAATGCTTGAAAAGGCTTAATTTAAAATGGTTTGTAGTACTAACTTATTTAAGTGTCCATTATAAATTGACTTTTATATTACGACAAGTAAATTAATAAAATTTAAAAACATCCATATTTTGGAAATCTGTTAAGTAATAGTGAACTTACAAAATAATAAGTCTAGATACTTCTATTGATTATTAATTCTATTTTTAAACAAATAAGCATTATTATGGCTGTTTAAATAATATAGATACTTACCAAAAATTATCCATACTTGCAACCAAATCACATTAGAACACTAGTGAAAAAAATAAAATAACAGGAGAGCATAAAAGCTCCTCCTTTTAGGAAGTCGGTTAAAAATTGATTATTATTCATTACAGTAACAATAATAATTGTCACTGGTTAGGTAGGGCCAATAGCTCTTCCATAGTAGACGGTAAGTTCAAGGTTGCAGAATTTGTTCGAAAGAGTCACCGCGGCCCCATGAAAAGGGCTCTACGAGGAACGCGGGTGGGTTTTAGTCAGTAAAAGTCTGACATGCCCTTCCGCCCTACCCAGAGCGGAAGAAGTCATTTGATGATATCCCATCCATAAAAAAGTAGACGGTAAGTGGTCCGTTAAACAATAGCTCTTCCATAGTAGACGGTAAATGGTCCGTTAAACTACACACTAAAGATATGGTATAATAGCTTAGGTTAGGCAGGTAAAATAAATGTAATCTATGGTATATGGATATGTAATTATTACTGTCTACCAGGCACATTGTTAATTTTCTCCGATCTCTTATTGTTAATTTTCTAGCATCCAGTTAGCACAAGCGACTCAACTGATACCTCATAGGATCATTAAGGCAGTGAATATTAACTGTTTAGTAGTCCTAAAAAGAAAAAAATAAGATTTCAACGAATGTTCGGCCATTGACTCAACGTTTAATAACATGATCAATCATTGTAAGCAAACAACTAGGAACCATAATAACTTAGTCACTAGGCGTCTGAATCGATGCATTCAGATTACTATAAACATTGTATTCATTGTTTACGACTCGACTGTAAAATTGGGGCTTCTGCATCACACACCGAGCGTAGCGAGACAAGCTACGAACCATAATAACTTAGTCATCAGGCGTCTGAATGGATGCAATCAGATTACTATACACATTGTATTGTATTAATTGTTCACGTCAGTAAAATTGGGGCTTCTGCATCACGAACCGAGCGTAGCGAGGAAAGTGATGCAGAAGCCCCAATTTTACCCTACTAATATTTCTAGATGAATATGAAAATCGCTACTGAAAAAAGGTCAAATCTATCACTGGTGCTAATAGGTATAAATGCTGAGAATGTTTTTTTTTTATTTTTCAGACAGACCTTTCCTTCAATGATGTTAACACTTCATTTTTACTGAAAAATGATAACGATGAAGTGGTGAAAAATCAAGCGAAGATATTGGAAATGCTCCAAGATGTGCAAAACACCCAAAAAAAAATCTTGCAACAACTCGCCAAACAGGAAGTACAGTATAACGAATTATTAAATAAAATGGCAAATTATAGCGTCACAACAACAGGAACCAACCGCGAGTGCTCTGTGGAAGAACGTTTTCCTCCTCTCAAAACAGTGGAAGAACTATTTCAGCTGGAAGATAATTTAAAGAATCCTGAATATCGAAACAAATATTTCAAAATCATGTCCACTTTATGCTCTCCCGGCTTAGGAGTAAAAGGGACCAACGTTTGCTACAAAATAGTAGATTATTTCTTTTCTAGAGAGCTCTTAACTTTGGTCTCTTGGAGTGGCAACTCTAGAGACCAAAACGAAAAAGTAGCATTTAAATTCTTTGCACAGACTCGTCAGATGTTTTTTTCTGTCATACACAATGCTGATCCAACTATAAGTCAGTTAGAGACTGACAATTTTATTAAGGCAATAATCAAAAATTCCAGACAACGTTTCCAGGCGACCTTAAAGCCTGTGTCAGTTAGCACGCCAAAAAATCGTAAAAAGAGGTCTAATAACGCTAAATCACAAAATGATGCTGGAGAATCAAACATAGAGTCCACTGAAGACGTAGAAGTTCAACAGCCTACAGTCAATGTTGATGAGCAGAACAATGAATAATTATATTTTTAAATGTGATTCGTTGCTTGTGATTGAAATGGTGATTATTTGTTGCTTCTTATGGAAATGGTGATTATTTGTGTTAGGCTTCATGACTGTTTGCCTTTTTTTTGTTTGTGAAAGCTTATTTTTTATTAGAATAAAAAGATTATGAGAATACTTTTAAATGACTTTATTTTTATGGGTTTAAAGTATGTAGTAGTGGAATAAACACAATATGATCACTGTATGAAACCCTGACCAGTTTGCATTTTATGTCTGACAATTCAAAAGTAGTTTCGGAAGACATTAAATCATTTGAATGCACAGTAGATATATTGACACAGTAAATGTTTAGTTTAGATGAATCAATTGGTGTTTTGAAAAAGTCCGAGCAATTTTTCATCTCCGTTCCACTGAAAATAACTTCTTCATTAAGTTTACAAAACGCATTCACTCGAACAACACGATTATTTTTTGTAAGCATCCAACAATTTTCTTCCCTTCCTCCAAAACAAACATCCTCTAATATTAGCATTTTTAACCGACTTTCCAAAAAGGAGGAGGTTCTCAATTCGGATGTTTGTATTTTTTTTTTTTTTTTTTTTTTATGTTTGTTCGGGCATAACTCCGTCGCTTGCCAACCGATTTTAAAAATGATTTTTTTGTTGGAAAGGGTATACTTCCCAAATGGTCCCATGATAAGGAAACCAGGATCTGATGATGGCATCCCAGAGAAGTCGAGGGGAACTTTCGAAAATCGTATGGTATCTATTTTGCAGTGGTTTTGTTAGGTGTGGGGTACCACTAAAAAGTGAAAAATAAAAAACTTTTTACAAAAAAATACAACCGACTTCCAAAAAAAAAAACACTACAAATTAAAAAATAACTCTAACTTCGGAAGTCGGTGTCAAAATACGAACAAACTAACAAAAACACCGAGTTCCGAAGTTAGAGTTATTTTTTAATTTGTAGTGTTTTTTTTTTTGGAAGTCGGTTGTATTTTTTTGTAAAAAGTTTTTTGTAAATAGCCATTGAATTATCTTTAATGACATGATTAAGATAGGAATTGCTGGTGACGTATTTCAACTGCGGATAGTTTTCACTTTTCACATCTTTTTGCACATCATAATGAGCTTTTTGAATCTCTATTAGCCTGTTTGCTATTTGAGCTAGAGGCTTATTACCGCTACGCAACATATTTTTGATTTCATACAATTTTGACTCGAAAGGGTAGGCGCTGAATTTTGTAAGATTACCCCAATTTTGGACATCTTCTGTTAAATGGATCAAATTATGGACGTTACTTGTAAGATAGTGCTCTCCGTATATTATGCAATATTGATCTACAAAGTATTTCAGAAGTTTGGTTGCAACGTCATAAAATCGTTTGTATTGATCTGTCGAACAAATTGTAATTGCACAAAACAAAATCAGAAAATGTTCATACACGTCAGCTCGTAGCACCCCTTTCAGTATAACAATCCCATAGTATAATAAAAAGTTTCTGTATTCTAATGCTTTCCAGAATGATAAGCAATCCAACCCTCTTATATTTCTGTGTAGCTCTTTAGGCAATTTGAGGGTTTGCATTTTTGAAGACAATTCTTCAGTTGTTTTACTAGGCCATTTCAACAACTTATTTTTGAAATATCCATCACGCCATCCAGTAAGAAGTCTTTTTACTATGCCTAGATCTATTAAATGCAACGAGTCTGCTACTGGAAAGGCGTCAATCATGTTGATCGGAAGTTTCAAAAGAGGGGAATCTATCTTGTGATGGTATTCATCTTCTTTATTGCGAAATGTACAGTTAGTCCTTTTTGGGAACATTTTGTTCGGATAGTAATTAGTGTGGGACACATGCGAATACTCTCCCTCTATAGAGCATTTATGACAGCCATGTTGGGAATTGAAGTTCGCCACTCCTGTAAGAAAAATCATTAGGTAAGTATAAGTGGGTACGAAACCTTATACAGAATGCACTGAATTTATATTTACAACAACCAAATGTATTTCGCAACTTTGCTCAACAGCTAAAGATTCATTAATCTCTCAAACTGGAATTCCCAGACACTATTGTTTTATCTATTGTTGTGGACCGAATTCGATCCGTCTCGTAGCTCATCAATTAAATTACCCGAAAATTTTCAGTTAGTGAATAACCCACCGCCTTTTCAGGTTCTACTTTCTGTTTATCTGAGGTTACATTTAAATCATATTTCTTACTTACTAGAAAATTTACTAACATTATCTAATCATAGTACTGATAAAAAACAAGCGAATATTTTTAAAATTCCTTTTATTTGGTCACTCTTACCTTTGATGAATGACCTTGCTGGGGAATCACATACAAAACATTTTAATGTCACCGCTATAGTATGATCACCAATTTTAATTCGCTGTTTTAAAATTGTGTTGAATTCTTCAACTAGAGGTGACAAGAATTCGTCTAGGTCTTGTGGTTTTCCTTTTCCATAGTAAATACCAATAATCATTGGTTTGGGGTTCAGATTGTCAATTGTAAAAATTATTGGCCAAAATTCGTTTTTTGAAGAATTGAATATGGGTAATCCATCAATGTTTATCTTAATTGAAATTTCTTCATCAACTTTAACATCATGAAAAAAATCTCGAAGACATACTTCAAGCCCATAGTGCCAGTACTGACCACCTTTAATATTTTTTATTTGTATATCACCACTGGGAGTATGTAGTAAGGATCTAGGATCCTTAGGAAGTTTCAGGATCGTTCGTTTGTTTAGTATGTCTAAAAGATCTTTCAGAGCAACATGTTTAATTTGGTGTTTCAAAGACCAAATTCGTAAGTCCTTTGCTGTTTCAACACTTGTTTCTAATGTACGAGCTTCAAAATCTTCACTATCTTCAGATAAATCACCATCATCACCATAATCTGATTGACTTTTTTGTGATTCCTCAAATATTTCAGACAATGTCGTATCGTCTGTGATTGAAACTGAAGGGGTTTCAGGAGGTCGTACATCTTCAACGGTGTCAATGATCTGTAAAAGCCGGACAGCCTAGTTAGGGTTCCGTACCCGAAAGGTAATCAACGGGACCCTATTTCATGTCAGAGGGCTGTATCTATCTCAAGAACCGTAATAGGTATACAGTTGAAATTTTCACAGAATGTGTATTTCTATTGTTGCTATAACAACAAATAATAAATTAAAAATTAAAGGGGGCTCCCATACAAGCAACGTGTTTTTTTTTTCGGATCCTTTCGTGTGTGAGACCGACTCGCACTTGGCTGGTGTTTTTTAAATCCATAAGAGCCCATGTCAAAATGAGCCACACTTATCTATATTTGTATATTTATTAGGGCTCTAACAGATCTGCTACCCGACGGTCGCGGCCACTCGCCGACATACGGTCGCCGACGAAATACGGTCCCCGACGAAATACGGTCGCCGACAGACGGTTGCCGACCTGTAGGAGCTCTAAGTAGTGTTAAACAGTCACTAAACTACCTTTAATAAATAATAAAAGGAATAAATAACTTACCGATGTATTAAGTATTCGTAAGAATTGTTTACGCACTTTACGTTTAAAACTTCCACTCCGTTTTTTTGATATCACCCTGTGTCGGTTCATCTTGCAGGACGACGTTAATGCTTTGAAGTCATGGAGACAACTGACATTTTTTGAGGATGCCTATAAAGCTTTAAAATATTCTTGTAGGACTTTAATCATGCTTTCAGCTCATAAACAATAGCTTATTAGTTTGGGTTGTCACCACGCAGTCCTAATTTGTTTGCCTAGACTCTTTAAAATAGCCAAAAGGTTTAAGGTGGGTTTTAGAAATTACTTATAAGCTATGTCAACATTTCGTAACTTTATGGTTATATCAAAGTGAAAAATTTAACCTTTAGATCTCATTTCAGCATAATGCTAGCTTTTACAGAACTTAATCAGGAGTCTACGACAACTATACGATCCTACGACTATATGCTCTTGAAACACAAGTCAAAATAACGTTAATTTAAACTCTTGTCAGCGACTCTACGGTTGTAATAAAAAACAATTAGTTTTAGGACCTATTTATCATTCTCAAGTACTTATTATGACCAGATAGCAAAGCATTAACCTTTTTACGACCCTTAGAAAACCTTAAGGCATTTTTTACAACCTAGGCCCGAATGAAATGTTACTTGGGCATGTATTTGTTCTTGATCATAGCATTATAGATTTTAAAATATTCTAATACATCACTTTTATTCCTCATAAAATACCCTGTAACTTGTCTTAGCATCTTTGAACAATAGAAAATATCGCATACCTCGCACTGATGTGTGACTCATTGGGCCGCATACATCACTGTACACCAGATCACCTGGCTGTATTTCACTTCTTGAAGATTTCTGAAATGATAGACGATGCTGCTTACCATAAGCGCATGCTTCACAGGTGTATTTTTCTTCAGTGTTACCTTTAATTTTCAAACCTTCAACCACATTGCTCATGTTTTTAATTTCTTTCAAATTTATATGCCCCAGTCTTTCATGCCATTTCTTGATGTCAATACTATCTTGAACTAGGTTACATTTTGCAGGAACTACAGTTTTAATATTCAATTCATACAAATTATTTGTCTTGATTTGTCAGAGATGGAAATCTCTCGAAATTGAAGATCAAAGTAGAAAACGAAAACATTTCGTAGAAATACTTTGTCACGAATATTGGTTGGTCATAAGTCATAACCTCCAAAATGGACACGCGATCAATGAGTGTTGAAAAATTCGACGGAAGTAATTTCCGGCAGTGGAAATTCCAGATCAAATGCGCTCTAAAAGCCAAAGGTATATATATAAGGTACATCAGTCAGCTGAAGCCAGAAGTAGAAAGTTCTACATGGTTAAAAAACGATGGAATGGCAACGTTCATCATAACATCCAACATGGACTTGAAGCAAATAACCTTAAGAGTCCTATTACGAATCGTAAATGCTCGTTTGCAATATACGCAGTTACGTTGGTCTGCGTTGGAAGTACATCTATAGTCCGCGAAACAATTTTGATACTTACTAGTCTGAATAGGATTATAGTTTATTTGGGCGCTCGCGCGAGACTGAGGAGCGCGCGCGCTGAATTGACGCAGACTACATAGTATTTTAATTTTATTTATTGTAATTTTGTTTTATTATATTGACAAACGAAAACTAATGAAACGTATTCATTGTAGATTGAAATTTTTTATCACATTAATTTATTTGATAAAATTGTTTTTATTTGGAATATAATGGACGCTGAATCAAGACATTTCTGGCTTAAATTAGGCTTTCTTTACTTTTTTTTCCGTGAAAACTCAAGGAATTTAAAGAAATTCTAGAACTCCAATAAACAAGTAAAACATTCAACTTACCTTTCAGTAATTTCAGCTTTTAAAAAAATTGATTGTAACAATGTGAATTTGACCGTCAAAGTTCCATCGCTGACATTTTTCTTGCAAACTGAGTTCGTGAAATATTTATAGTAAATTACACGAAAAGAAAAATGAAAATGTGTAACTCTAACTTACAAGAAAGAGACTGGCACTATCGTTATTCAGGATCAAATAATTAAAATATCTTACTGCTGCTGAAAATTACAGCGTCAAAAATCATGAATTTCCGTAAAAAATGTAATAGGACTCTTAATAGAAAATTGTGAAACCGTCAGTGAAATAATGTTGAAACTTGAATCAATTTACGAACAAAAAAGTGAATTATATATTAAGGTTTTATCAGTACAAAATGTCACCTAATGACACAATCGCTCAACATATTTCGAAAATTGAAAATTTTGCCAAGTAATTGAAAGAAAGTGGCGAAATTGTGAGTGCTACAGCCATCATCAGAAAAATACTTGGTACCCTCCCCCCAAGTATAGGACACTTCGCCAAGCGTGGTTGTCGTTAGATCCTTCAAAGCAAAATATTATTAATCTAACTGCTCGTTTATTAGGTGAGGAAGCAAGCTTAACTTGTGAGGAAGAGCAAGAAACAGCCTTGTTAGTGACTAATTCTAAAAGCAAAGGGCAACCTAAACAAAATGAACGCAGTGGTGATGCTCCAAAACAAAACATAAATACTAAACACCGCTTCGAGTGCTACAATTGTGGAAAAAGAGGACATTTCGCAAAGGAATGTCGTGCTCCAAAGAAAAATGCAAGAAAACCTAACAATAATATGCTTGCATTCAATATTGAAGACAAAGATATATATACCGATGACAACATCTGGATTTTGGATAGTGGTGCCTCAGCGCATATAACCTATAGAATAGACATATTCATGGAACTAGAAGAATGCAATCACAAGTCGTTGACCCTGGGTAATGAACAATTAGTTGAAGTATGTGTTGTAAGAATAACCTGTACTACAAAACTCTCATTTTGGGTGGTTGGTAGTGGGACCCATCATGTGTCCTAACTATATAACAAGTAAGGAAATTCACTGTAATTTCAGTCAAGCCATACGACAACAACTGAAGCAATTCTGGGAGCTGGAGGAGCTGCCGGAGACCTCAAAGTTAACCGTGGAGGAACGTGCCTGTGAGGACCACTACGTGCAGCACACGCGCCGCCTGAAGGACGGCAGATTTTGTGTCACGTTGCTTTTGCGAGATAAACCAGAACTATTAATTCTCATATTCGAGCTAAGCATTGTTTGTATTCACTAGAGAAGAGATTCTAAAGGCAACCTGACATAAAGGAACAGTATGTAAGCTTTATTAACGAGTATGCTAGCCTAGGTAATTTATCTGTAGTGGAGCAACCTGACCCGGTGAATCTATTGCCACATCATCCAATCCTAAGATCACAGAGCGAAACGACAAAATGTCGAGTAGTATTTAACGCCTCCTCGAAAACCGAATCAGGTCTCTCTTTAAATGATTTACTTATGGTAGGGCCAACAGTTCAGAATGATATTTTCTCAATATTAATCTGATTTCGGCAACATACGTACGTGGTTACTGGCGACATTGAGAAAATGTACCGTCAAATCCTAGTAGAAGAATCTCAGAGATACTTGCAAGTAATTTTATGGCGTGAAAACGAGGAAGAGCCTGTGAAGTACTTACAGCTTAACACTGTAACCTACGGTACTTCGTCGGCCCCTTTTCTAAGTACGCGATGTTTAATCCAGCTGAGTCAGGAATGCGATTACCCTCGCGCATGCGATTATTATGCGATCAGAGAAATAATGTCACATGATTTCTATGTAGATGATCTAATTACTGGTTGTAATGACGAGTCCACACTTGCAGAAATATATCAACAGATCATTGCGAAATTAGAATCAGCTTGTTCAATTTGCGAAAAGTTAAAAGTAATTCACGTAAATTTATAAATTTAATTTTAAGTACAAGTAACTCTGAGTGTTGAAGCCATTTCCGAACGACACTAAATGTGTCAACGAGGGGCGCAGGCGCGCGGGGGCGCGGCCATCCCGCCATTGCGTTGACAGCCACTGCTCGAGTGATGTTATATTTTCCAAAATTATTCATATGTGTAACAGTATTAAACCTATGTTATCATCAGCATCGTCGTTTCATTAAGCGAAGTGGCCCACTAGGATTCAACCAATCATTTGCTGACCCCGACGTGATATACGACCAACAAAGGAAAAGTACCTACATACGAAGTACGAAAGTTTCGTCGCAACGGGTTGGTCATTCGAATATCAGAGGAACAAAAACCTCGAGAAACTCGCCAGCCAGCATCTGCAGCCATCATTTCCGAGGGAAGTGCATCCATATTTCCATTCCAATCCTCTGATCTATCTGTGGATCTATCCTGTGCTTTAATTTGTGTAGATATCGTGGGTAACTCCGATGACTATATCAAAAGTACGTTGCCGCTACTCTTATAGGTGTAAAACTTTGTAAAGGCAAACGCCCAAAAAATGCCTGAAATGGACAAAAACTACTAATAGTCCTTAATTCTATTTAGAATAAAATATGTATTGCAAAATATTTCTCAAGTTTGTATACCTAGGGTGAAAATATAACGATAATTAAAATATTTACTTTGTTATCCGTCAAAGTCATTCTTAATTTATAATGGCGGTCAGTGGGTATTTGAAATGAGTAAACGACATTCAGCCAAACAGAAATCGTCAAACGAACTATTTTATAGAATTATTGCACAGTTATTGTTGGAAGTGTTAGCTAGCTCCCAATGCGTTTTACGACTTTTCTCCAAAGGATGATGTAGAGGCAAGAAATAAAATAACTTTGTTGCGTAAAATTGCTGCGGTGAAAGTGTGACGTGTGACGTGGGCGGCGCTGGCCGATAGAATGAACATTGAGCGAGCGCGTCGCCCATATTTATAATGTAGCCGCACATGTCAGCGGCGTGGTGTGTGTCTGTTCAGTGTGGACGAATAGGCAGCTTATATATTTGATCAATTTCTTAGAATTAGGTACATGGAATGCTTAAATCTAGTAACGATTCCAATAAGAATCTTATTGTACATTTTAAAGTATGTTCCTAGTTGAGATTTTATTGTCTCATAACGATTAGCATTGAGTTTACATATAAAGTAGGAACTTATAACTAATTAGCGTTTTTAGTCAACACAATAATGGAAATTGGTCTTTATTAGACTTCTAAGTTAATATTAAAGAACGTATAAAAGGTAAATAGGTAAGAAAATTAGGTATAACAAAGAATATGGCAAAAGTAAACAAAAGGACTTAATCTACCTAAATAACTAGCTATTATTTACGTCTATTACTTAAATGTCTAGAGCTGTTATTTACAATCTCCCCCTCGTGCGCAAGCACCACCATAACTTGGTGATTAGTCCGTTGTTATCACGATGAGACGAGAGGCTGGGCGACGAATTAATCCGGCGGCTGTACGGATTTCGGTAACTCGAACACGTCCATCTGGTCCGGGGTAAACTTGGGTCACCTCTCCTCTGGGCCACACTCCTCGAGGCATTGTATTGTCTACTATCATGACAATGTCGCCGATTTTTAGGTTTCTATGTTCAGGATTGGAGCCGGGTCGGGGCATCAGCAGTGGTTTGTATTCCGCCGACCAACGTCCCCAAAATGAATCAGCTAATGCCTGGGTGGCTTTCCATGTATGTACGTCTATCGTGGTATCTTTGAACGAGCCGAATGGTGATATCCCGCTTGAGCGTCCTATTAGGAAATGATTGGGAGTCAACGCGTCTTCATCAAGGTTGGGATTTATTTATTTATTTATTAAAACTTTATGCACAAGTAATGTACAAAGGCGGACTTAATGCCATAGGCATTTTCTACCAGTCGACCACTTTCGGATTCACTGGCGTCAGTGGCCTTGAGTTGACCACTTGTTCGGCTTCTAGCAACAACGTGTGTAGCACTTCATCAGAGGGATATTTCTCTTTCAGGGTAACTTTTAAAGCTGTCTTTATTGATCTGACGAGGCGTTCCCAGGCACCGCCCATACTCGGGGCGCCCGGTGGTATCTTCTTCCACGTGATCATTTTCTCGGATGCGAAGGCTTTTAGGCTTTGGTCGTTGCCTTGCATCGCTTCTTGTATTTCTTTTTCAGCGCCGACGAAGTTCGTTCCATTGTCGCTGTATATTACAGTTGGCGCGCCGCGGCGTGCTATCAGTCGTCGTAGGCTCATTATCATGGAAGAAGCCGTGAGTGATGTGACCATCTCCATATGTACTGCGCGTGTGGTAAGGCATGTATATAATGCGCCCCACTTTTTCTCGCGTCTTCGCCCGACTGTAGCGTGCATGGGCCCAAAATAATCCATCGCAGTGGCTGTGAATGGCGGTTGATTTTGGGCCAGCCTTTCAGTAGGTAAGTCGCCTAGGGGAATTTATGAGGGGATTCCCTTGTAGGTCCGACACCATTGGCATTGGTTGCATATGTAGCGTATAACATTGCGCAGTCCTATTATGTAGTATCTTTATCGTAATTCATTCATGACAGTTTGATGGTTGCCATGGTTGAAGGTTGCGTGCGTGTGATGCACCAACAGCTGTGTAAAGCCTTCTTTGGCATGTAGGACTGGCATGTTTTGCTCATCTTTTACTCTGCTGTCCAAGCACAGGATCCCGTTGCGGTCGATCTTCACGGAGAGTTTGTAGAACGGCGACTTCTTCGGTGGTCGTCGCCCAGCCTCAATCGTCACAATGTCTTCGGCAAACGAGTTATATTGGCTTCTTCTTACTAGCAATAACTCGGCTAGTTTCATGTGGTTTGGTGTGAGTTCAATTCTCGTAATTCTATTGAGTAGTTTGGCTTTGAATACCTCAGCGGCGAGAAGTACAGTAGCAGCAGCACGGACTAATCGAATGTGTTTTGAGAAACGTTCTACTTTCGGTAGGTAATCACTGACGTCATGCCTAATAGTCACGTGAACTTGTTTTATTTGTCGTTCTTCCCCTGAAGGGGGTGGCGGCGTCACGACTCGTTTCTCTTGCGGCCATTTACAGGGGTCGCATCGTATGAACTCGGGTCCACTAAACCACCTATGTGTGGCATTAAAATTGGCGGGAATGCCCTTGGTCGCGTCGTCCGCGACGTTATCAGCGCTGGGCACCCAACGCCAGTTTGCTGGCGTAGTTAAGCTTTCGATCTCGGCTAATCGATGCGCAACAAACGATTTAAAGGTACGCGGGTCGGATTTAATCCAAGCTAGTACTGTTTTTGAGTCTGACCAGTAATGGCATTTTATTATTTTATAATCGGACTCGCGCTTGACCGATTCGGCTAACCGGCTGCCTAATACAGCGGCTTGTAGTTCTAGACGGGGAATCGAAATAGGTTTTAGTGGGGCTACTTTGGCCTTTCCTACCACTAACCGAGACGATTTGCTACCATCTGTCCTAGTGCTGACGAAATAAATTGCGGTCGCGTAGATTTTTTCGCTGGCGTCGCAAAAAATGTGCAACTCCCCCTCGTTAGAGGGCGTAGCAGGTATGTGCCGATCTATTTCTAACTGTTTTAGCAACTGTAAGTTATTTATGAACGATAGCCACGTCACGTGATGTTCGCTAGTTATGGGATCGTCCCAACCTATTCCGCTACGCCATATTTCCTGTATGAGATATTTACCTATCATCGTAATCGGTGAAACTAAACCTAGCGGGTCGAAAACTGACATGACAGCGCTAGTTACCTGCCGCTTGGTAGGTAAAGTGTCACCTTGTATGACGCCAGCCGGTGTGTTTCGTAGGTTGACGTTGAAGCCTAACGTATCGCGCGCGTGATTCCATATAAGACCTAACGTTCGCTCGGTGTCGCTTTTACCTAGCGTGGTCGTATCACTACTGCGCGTATCTGTGACGTCACTGATTACGTCGGGCGCGTTCGATGCCCACCCGCGTAACTGAAAAGATGCTGCTAGATGGACTTTATTTAGGGAGTTTATTATTTCTTTCGCTTTACTCTCGCTATCAAAGGCGCCTAGATAATCGTCCATGTAAAAGTTACGTACGTTAGCTCGAGCGACCTCAGGATATTGCCGACTGTGACTTTCTGCGTTTTTATTTTTAACATAAATGGCGGTACAAGGTGATGACGCTGCCCCGAATATTAATGACGTCATTCGGTACTCTTGTGGCGGCTCTCTTCTATCCTCACCCCTCCATAAAAATCGCAGATGTCGCGGTCTTGCTCGGCTATTTTGACCTGTAGGAACATCTCCTTTATATCGGCTACTACCGCGATTCGACCTTCTCTAAACCTTACTAATACGCCGAATAGCGACTGCAACAAGTCTGGGCCTGCTAGGAGTGCATCATTTAGACTTTTGCCTCCATATTTTGCAGCTGCGTCGAACACCAAACGTATTTTTCCCTTTTGTGGGTGTACGACGGAAAAATGGGGTAAGTACCAACTACGTGGCGATGTGGCCGGGAAATCTACTTTTTCGGCGTAGCCCGCTTCTATTAAATTATTTACCTGTTTAGAATATTCAATTTTTAAGTCTTCATTTTTGTCTAGTTTCGACTCTAAGGGCGGGTTGTTTCACGTACACTTTACGCACGCGTAAACGTCAAATATGGCGCTAACTATCGTTAAATCAAAAAATTGGGTTGTTTCACAAAATGTCAGCATTAACGCACGTCAAATATAACTTTTACGTTAACAGATGGTCTAAGCACTGGTCAACGTTACTTTAATTGCGTCAAATAGAACAATTATGTGAAATTTCTTTTGAATTCCTCAATACCAGTTCTTCTGATGACACAAATAAGTGGTGGAATGCAAAAAGAGCTATTTAGGTAGGACCCGTGTCAATAACTTAGCTATTGGGATGAGCAGGAATTTATACCAGAATGTTTTGAAACAACACTTATTTAACGAACGTCAAACATCGTACGTAATCGTAACTTTATGACGTACGTATGTTACGTTAACCAACTGTTTGATACAACCCGCCCTAAACAATGCAGACGGCTGAGGGCTTGTTTTTTGTTATCTGGCATCATCTCAGTGTCTGTGCGCCATAATAAACCCGCTTCGTACCTATCGCTATTAGGCATCTTTTTACATGTTTTATTTAAGATATCTAGGGCGCGCTGGTCTGGATCCGACTTAGGTTTTCGCGGCTCTATACCTAACGACTCGATACTGAAGTAATCTCTTATCAGCTGTAAGGCCGGGTCGTCAACTTGAGCTGGTCGCATGTGGTTTATAGTTGCGACGGTATTACGCGGTCGTGAATCCTGGCCATGCAGAACCCATCCTAATTTAGTCAACGAAGCTACGGGTTGATTTTTATTGCCGCGCAACTGCCTAGACGTTATTAAATGCCAATTGTCTTGGCCTATCAATACGGTAGGTTTACCTAACTCGTAACATAGCTCCTCTTCTATGTCGGCGAGATGACTACATTGGCGCGTTAGATCGCTGCTTACCTCTTGCGGTGATAGATTTAAATTACCTATAGTTTGTGCGTTCATAGTCTCTATGTTTCTATTATATAAGCCGCGAATAGATAACTTAACGTGACACGATTCCGTTTCGTTGATTCGATTTCCCCCTACTCCTTCTATAGATAAGAGCTGGCCGCGTCCCCTAGGAATGACACCGTCCGCCACCTCCTGTTCGACCAACGTCATTGTCGAGCCTTCATCTAACAAGGCGTGGGTGGTGACGGTACCTAACGGCCCGCTTACCTCGACCGGCACTATCTTTAAGTAGGTATTCGACTTATGTACGTGGTTAATCGAGCTTACGTTCCCGCGTGCAGATTGAGACGACGAAGCCGGTTTGTCTTCTCTTTTGCTGCCACCGTGTAATAGCTTATGGTGCGAAGCTTCACACCCGCTCACCCCGCACGGTATATATTTGCATTTAAATACCTTTATGTGCGAGTCACGTAGGCATCGGAAACATAGTTTATTATTTTTGACCGTGTCCCATCTATCGCTTACGTTTAATTTTATGAAATCGGCGCACTCGGCGTTGCCATGACTACCTGCACATAGAACACATTTAACCGACTGCGTCGGTGCTACAGGCGGTCGCGACTTTTGAGACTTTGGCGCTTGTTTTCTCGTAGACGGTTTATTTAATGAGGCTACCGTCTTTCGAGTTTCGGTGTCTGATTGACACGAACTATCGCTATCTTCGCTGTATGAGCGATCGCGGTTATGTAACTTCTTACGAGTCGTATTTACTGCCCGCGGTTTTTGCTTGAATTTACGATCTTCCCGCGCTGTTTCGTATGCGAACATGGCGCCACATCGATCGGCCGTGATGTTTAGGAATCTCGATAATAGCTCGAGCTCGGGGGCGCCACTGTGCTCCGACCTGAACTCGTACCACTTATATTTAAGAATAATACTTAGCTTGTCTACTATTCTATTTACTAACTCGGGCGAATATAGGTGTTGCGGCTGTTTGAGGGTTTTGATTGCCGCTACCGTATTCGCAACTTTGCTCGCGAAACTACACAAGTTGCGTCCATCGTCGGACATGCGTGGCATACGTTTAATATTTTCTAGTTCGGATAAGACGAGTAATTCTGGTCTGCCATACCGTCGTTCTAACGTATCTATTATTTCGTACGGATCCGATACTGTAAACAATAACGCCCTAGTCGTTTCGCGGGCTGCGCCTCGCAGCGCTTTTCGAAGGCGGGCCACGTTTTGGACGTCTGTAAACATATCCTCCGTGTCATTATTTACCGCCTTAAATGACATCCACTCTGCTATTGTCCCGTCGTAATGGGGCAGTTCATGGATATACTTTGGTACCGATGCGCAAGATTTGTTGGAGTTAACCGCCTGCACTATAGCGTTGGCTAGCATTGACATGTCGTTTCTATCATTTTGCGACGTGTTCTCGCCTACGCGTGGTTCACTCCTACTCGCGTCAGGAGGCCGTATGGGCTGTCCCGAGATTCGAGGTTCGTCTGCTATTGCCGGCCTACTAAATACGTGTTGCTCCGATATCCAACCTTCAACACGAGACTTTCCAACATTAGGCGGTTCCGCGCCGTTTGAACTTTCCAGTTCTATTCTGGCTATCTCCAAACGACTTAAAGCAGCTGCGGACGCCGCCCTAGCCTGTGCTAACTCGGAATTATGCAACTCTAATTCGGCTTTTAATATTGACAATCGACTACTCGCTCGGTCCGCGGGGACATTTACAACTGTGCCCGGCGCACTTACGACTTGAGTATTTAAATCTGCTGTCGGATTTATATCGCTGGCTATTCTATCGGCCCTATCTGTACGTGTGCTGCTGTCACCGGACGCATCCTCTGTGCCGGTGCCCTTACTCCACGTTTCTGTTTCTGTAGAGCCTGTTTGGCCCGACGCCGGCGTGGCGTCTGTGGCTGGCGTCGACTTGCCTGAGCGCAACATTCGCGCGTTTTCCATTGCGCACGAGGGGTCCCTACGCCTAATTATAACTTAAAATTAACACTTCACTTTCACTTTCTACTAGAATTGTTCTGGAACCTAACTTGCCTATCAGCCTGGCCGAGCTCCTAACGTGGTGATGTCGGACCAGGAATGGGAACGATAAGATAAGGAAGGGTAGGAACCTCCCGGCAGAGGATGCGGGCGCTTTATTGTTGCATCAGAGTGTGGTGGGAAAGTCCAACACTCGTCGTTGCGTGCCAACCTGTGGCTCCAAAGCGGTCCACACCGTACCGGCGGGGTCTGACTGTGACACCTGTGGGGTGCGTGGAGTCGTCAGGTCGTCCACTATGCTTCCGTACGCTTGTGGCCGTTTATCACCGTTAGGTGGCCGCGTACGTAGGTAAGTATATGATGATTGCTTCCAAGTATCTTAGTGTGGCTAAGCAGACCACACTAATAACTCGCGCGTACTTGTTTCTTTCTTGCAATACTGGATTTCTTGAAATTCTTGTCTGTTCAGCCTTGATTTCTTCTGTTTTCTTTGCTTGACACAGGAAATCTTCTTGTTTCTGGCTTGATTCAGGAAATCTTCTTGTTTCTGGCTTGATTCAGGAAATCCGACGACGAAGGACCATTGTTGGAAGTGTTAGCTAGCTCCCAATGCGTTTTACGACTTTCCTCCAAAGGATGATGTAGAGGCAAGAAATAAAATAACTTTGTTGCGTAAAATTGCTGCGGTGAAAGTGTGACGTGTGACGTGGGCGGCGCTGGCCGATAGAATGAACATTGAGCGAGCGCGTCGCCCATATTTATAATGTAGCCGCACATGTCAGCGGCGTGGTGTGTGTCTGTTCAGTGTGGACGAATAGGCAGCTTATATATTTGATCAATTTCTTAGAATTAGGTACATGGAATGCTTAAATCTAGTAACGATTCCAATAAGAATCTTATTGTACATTTTAAAGTATGTTCCTAGTTGAGATTTTATTGTCTCATAACGATTAGCATTGAGTTTACATATAAAGTAGGAACTTATAACTAATTAGCGTTTTTAGTCAACACAATAATGGAAATTGGTCTTTATTAGACTTCTAAGTTAATATTAAAGAACGTATAAAAGGTAAATAGGTAAGAAAATTAGGTATAACAAAGAATATGGCAAAAGTAAACAAAAGGACTTAATCTACCTAAATAACTAGCTATTATTTACGTCTAACTTAAATGTCTAGAGCTGTTATTTACAGTTATCATTCATTTAATGTGACTGTGGCTATTTTTCAGGGATTTTGATTTTACTTCTGCACACGTTACCTGTTTTTGAATACGACTTAGATTGGACCCGCCTAAACGACGACTCGGCTTTTTGACGACGGACCTGAACCTGCTTGAAATACTGACTCTGCTGTTGTATTGGACTTTTGCACCGTGTACATTTAAAAATGGATAGAAACTTACACTGTATTGATTGCTATCTCGATATTGCAACGATGAGACGTAATCTCATATCAGTGCAAAATGATGAAGTACGTTGTATAATACAGGCATGGATAACACCACAAGCTGTAAGTATTGACATTCCCTAGTTTTCTTGCCTATTTATATTGAACGCACTGGCTTAAAACAATGTTTTCTTCTTTCTCACAGGTTGAACAAAACAGTGTTGTATGTGATGCGTGTCTAAGATTAGCAATTCAAACTATCACCGAGACACCAGGAACCAGTGGACCAGATAGACAAGCAGGCCACCGCCAAGTGTGCGTTTGCTGTGGACAGTCTGTTCTACGACAACGATCACATGGTTTAAGAAATAACAGTGATCGTGAGAGGCACATTATGAATGTAGTAGCACACATCATTCAACCACGCCAGGTATGATCCCTGCTTACATAATAAGTTGTTCATTCCTGTGCCCCAATTCTGTATGATTCCCCACTTAAATCTTACCACGTGCGAACCACGCCAATATCATGTCCTGTAAAAACCCATCACATAGTACTTTATAAACATAGGTGGTATCGTTCATTGTGTCATAGCGAATACGTTATTAGCAGATGTTGTGATTAGCTCAAAGAATTGATGTGGGTTCGAAGTAAGGAATTATTAAGTGGTTATAGTGAACGAGTGCCCTGGGCTTCATACCCAACTTTAACCTGCTTTTAGTAAAAACAAAACTAACTATTACTTTTTATTTTTTTTGCAGCTACGTTCTTCAGATTTGATCTGTCACCCATGTTGGCAACGATGCAACCGGGCGCTCTCACCCTCTACTCCTCTTTCACCAAGTCCGAGTCCTGCACCCAGTCAGGCAGATAGTTTGAATATACCTCAACATGAAGAAGTTCCTCAAAAGAGATCCGTAATACTATTACCTAATTATGGAAGAGCAGTCGATACTAAAAGTCATTGTTTCTATCCAAGATGCAATATGACAGACAGACATGTGGTACCACTTTCATTAAGGGTGTGGCTCTTCAAGGACTACAAGTATTACGTACCAAAGATTTCAAAAATATGTAGTCGTCATTTAAACAGTGACTTATGGTATGAACTCCCTGCTTTGGAAGATATGAATCATGAGTTCACTGTGGATCACATCGAAGACTTCGCATCTTTTGTGAATTATGAATGTCGTGCTTTGGACTTCGAAAATGTACACATGATGAAAGAACATTTGATGTGGTACTTTCTAGGAATGAGTTGAAATAATTTTAGTACTCTAATGAGAGAGGTCCCCCGATTGGCGCAAATGCATAGAGCTTCTACTGCCCTTGGAGCTTACCTGATGAAATTAAGAACTGGAGATTCCAATGAAAGAATATCATCTCTCTCTTCAACAAATACTGAGAAGTACACTGGAACGTCTAATGGCTAAAGCAATTGAAAAACTGCATCAAGATTTCGTTCCTATGAACCTTGGAATTGGACATGTAACAAGAGAACAGATTGCAGAAAGAAACCTTATTCTACCAAATGGGCTGTTTGGTGTCGATGTCGAAAGAAGTCGATGGAGAAAGAAAGCCTGTTGTGATTATCGATGGAACATATATCTATGTCCAAAAAAGCTCCAACTATTTGTACCAAAAAGAGACATTTTCTCTTAACAAATACAGAAACCTTGTGAAGCCATTCATGCTTGTTTGCTCCGATGGCTATATTATCGATGTGTTAGGCCCATATCCAGCAACAACGTCCGATGCCCAGATAATGAACAATGAATTTGACGAACCTAGTAAGCCATTGAGGCAATATTTTCAGGATAGTGACGTGTTCATTCTAGATAGAGGGTTCAGAGATTCCATTCCACTTTTGGAATCTTGCAATTATAGTGTTCACATGCCATCAACACTGCAAGTCAATGAATTCCAATTATCCACTCTGGAAGCCAATAAAAGTAGAAGAGTTACTATTTGTCGCTGGGTAGTGGAAGTCGTAAATGGGATCTTCAAGCAGCAATTCAAATTGTTTTGCCAAGATTTTTTTAACAGGGCATCTAAACATTTAATGATAGATTTCTCTATAGCAGCAGCATTAATCAATAGATTTCATACGAGAATAGTTGACAGGCCAGGTGCTGTTGATATACTGCAAATAATAAATGAAAATATGTATGTAGAAAACAGACTAGCTGATTATGTGATCAGAAATAATTTGAATCGTCGCAGAGCGCAATTCCAAAGTATAAATAAATATAAATAATAACAAAGTTGCTGATTTTCCACAACTGACATACAGCGAAATGGTTTTGTTGGCATGTGGAACTTATCAAATAAAACAGGCTCGTTCTTACTATGGCGAGCATACACGAGCTAATGGCCTTCGCCACACTAGACCGAAATTCCGTCGCCGAACTTCCGCGGCGGAACGCCAATACATGTTATTGCATATAAAATACAAATAACGGGCACACTACGCCGAAGATCGGTCGTTCCGTCGCGGACAATCCCGCGCTCGGCGCGGACCGTCACTCGCTCGCGTCTGCTCGGTCGTCCGCGCACCGATCTTCCGTCAGCGTAAGATCGGCAACGTCGCATTACATGTATTTTTATGCATCGCGCCACATTCAGCGGATAACTCGCAGTGACGACGCACGCACAGGATGTTTGACACTGAACGATTTATTATCGAAGTGCAAAATAGAGTTTGCCTTTGGGACTCTAGGGAAAAGCCGGATAGAACTGCAAAGAAACGAGCATGGGAAGAGATAGCGAAAATATTGTACGACAATTGGGATAGTGAAATAGAAACAAAACAGCGAGAACTTGGTGAGTTTATCACTTTATTAATTTTCTATACCTAGGTATATCTAATTATAAGTACTCGTATGCATGTAGGTACTAATTGAAACTATCATTCATATAAACCTACATAACAACGATTATATCAGTCACCTTACCTAAATGAAGTTGTGTTGCCACTCTAGTTTACCTTCTTCCATAAAATATTTTTTAAATAAATCTCTCGTATTTATGGCATTAGAGGGTCTAGATGTATTACAGTTTGGTAATGTAGGTAGATCAGAAGTTAACAATTCGTCGTTGCAGTTCAAACCGTCTCGTCTCCGTACAAAGTTATGAAAAACACATGTTGTTTTTACTATCTCTGTAGCAAAATCCGGGTTAACAAGTATGGCCGTATGAAGAACTCTCCACTTGTTGCTCAATATGCCGAAAGTACATTCCACATAACGCCTTGCACGAGATAGGCGGTAGTTAAACGTACGTTTTTCTATGTCTAATGTTTTATTGGGGTAGGGTCGCATAACATGTTTATGTAAAGCGAAAGCCTCGTCAGCTACCAGTACATATGGTAGTGCTGGGCCGGTAGTACCGGGGAGTATTTTATCCTCGGGTAGGTCTAACATGTCATGGTAAAGTTTCTGTCCGAAATTTGAACTTCTAAATACATTACTATCAGCTTCTTTTCCAAAAGATCCAACATCGATAATAATGAAGCAATAATTAGAATCTGCGGCTGCCATAAGAACAATTGAAAAAAACTTTTTATAGTTAAAAAAGTTAGATCCGCTGTAGTCAGGATTAATTATTCTTATATGTTTACCATCCACAGCTCCTAAACAGTTTGGAAAATTTGCGTATTTATAGAATTCTTCTGCCACTTTTAAAAACGATTCCTTATTTGGCTCGGGCATTTCAAGTGGTTGCAGTACTTTCCAAATTACTTCACAAGTTTCTTTTATTATTTCTGCAACAGTCGATCGTCCTATCAAAAAATCGTGAGATAAACTTACAAAATGCATTCCGGTAGACAAATACCTGAAACAAAAACAACGTTCAGCATCATCACGTTTTCCCGCCAGTGGCTCCCCCAATCTAAAATAATTAATTAAACATTTATAAACGAACTTATGAAAAATCTGCTTCGGTCAATCCCTCAAGACTACATTTAACAATGTTTCGCATCGATTCACATAATTTACTAGTGATGCCAACTCTCACCTTCGGCGTATAAACAGAAAAGTGGCACCTTTGCCTTCAAAATTCGAAGTTAAGAGTTCGCATCGCTAATACACTATGTGAAAACATAGTTAAATGTAGTCTTGAGAGGGTCAACGAAGCGGATTTTCCATATGTGGTATAGATAAATTATAGTAATTGTACTTATAATTAATTATTTTCTATTGGGGGCGCCACTATCGGAGCTATATCACCCTAAGCTAAGTTATTTCGACATTTTGTTGATACTTATATTATTTAATTTTACAGTGGATGAACTTCAAAAGAAATGGAAGCACTTAAGAGATTATTACGTAAAAGAAAAAAAACAAGATAATACAAGAAGTGGAAGTGCTGCACCTAAGAAACGTAAAAACTCGTACATTGAATTGCTTCGATTCTTGGATGTGGTGAAAGAGTCTCGGGTCTCATCGGGGAACATAAGCGCTCCGGCAGGTGATAATGACCAAAATGAAAATTCTTGTGATGAAATATCAACTAATACAAACACTCAACCAAGAAATGCAAACGCACAAGAAACTGTAACTGAGAATTTTATTCCACCTCAAACTGAAGAAGTTTCAGGGACCTCCCAAATGAAAAAAAAACCTAAAATGACAGCCTTTCAACAGAGTTTAATTACAGCAATGAATAAAAAGCAACAATCACCTAAAGCAGCCGAAGAAGATGCCGACACGAAATTTTTACTTTCTTTACTTCCTCAAATTAAGAGCCTAAATGAAAGACAAAATTGTGAGTTCAGAATGGAAGTGATGAATTTGATTTATAAACTCAAATATCGTAACTCATTTAACATGTCACATAATCAAACGTATTCTTACAACCATCCTGGCTATAGTACATACGAACAATCACCTACAACATACAGTATACCTACAGGAGATGTGTCACCGCCGGTGTACCAAGGATATACTACGAATTCAAACAGTGCAATCTCCTATTCGACCATACAGTCACCCGAATCTATTGAAACTCAAGTACGTCCAATTCAATCAGCTGAAACTGAAACAGCACACTCAATTGAGGAAATAGACGAAATATTTCAAAATAGGTCCACTTAATTGAGATAATAGTGGAAATGTTGCAGCAATTTAATTCAATAAAAAGTTAATATACTTAAGTAATTAATCAATAATTTGTTTTATTTCATATACATATAAATAATATTTATCTTACCTTAATGTAACGGTCAGCCTTTCTTCGGGAGGTATAGCTGTTCTAAGTTTTGTATTTTGCTTGGTAATATAGTCCTTAGTTAAATTCAGCAATACATCAAAAGATTGTATGGACATACGATAATATTCGAATGATTTATCTGGATTAAGTCTTAGTTGCATATACAGGGTATGAAATTGCCCAATTTCTAGTCGAAGAGTATTTAAGGGATGAACCCAATATTTACGCTTTCTTCTTCTTTCTTCTTCTAATGCTTCATAAATAGCTATCACTTCTATCGGATCCATCACGAATTCACGACCACACCGTATAAGCGCAGGCAGCCGACTGATGATCTGCCACTGAATATTCAGTGTGGCTGGTACCGTATAGAACGGATTGACCGCCGCGGAAGTTCGGCGACGAAATTTCCGTCTAGTGTGGCGAAGGCCAATGGTATATATACGATTGAGATATGCAGGGAAATGGATAACGCATTGGTTGAGGATTTAGCTCTTCCGGGTAATTGTTTTTTACTGCGAGGAAAAATACATAGCAGAAATTTTTCTCAAAAAATATATTTTGTTTACATAATACACTTCTGGACACATCTATTGGCCCACCTTAGAGTTTAGGTTTCGATGGCCCCTACCGAAATATGATTGCTAGATTGAACAAAAACTGTTGATACAGTTTTAAACCTGATACATTTTACCATCTTTTTCGATCGTATTGTTTTAAATTTGAATTCAGAATACCATACGACATGGAGCTACGCCTAACAAGTCGGATATGCGCCTTGTTAAAGGCAATTGATTTTTGAATAAAAAACATGTTTTATCAAATAAAGGTTTAATTTAATAACGCGTGTTGCCTCCATGGGCATCTACCACAGCTCTCATACGATTAGGCATAGAAAACATGTTTTATCAAATAAAGGTTTAATTTAATAACGCGTGTTGCCTCCATGGGCATCTACCACAGCTCTCATACGATTAGGCATAGAGTTTATCAACCGCTCTATGAAATTTTGAGGGATCATCTCCCATTCCTCTTCTATGGCAGTTTTCAACTCCTGCATCGTCTGGGCAACTGGTTGACGAGCCCTAACACGTCTTTTTAGCTCATCCCACATGTGCTCAATGGGGTTCATGTCTGGGCTTCTGGCTGGCCAGTCCATAACTGTGATGTTCACATCCCGAAGATATTCCCTGACGATGCCGGCCGCATGGGCTCTTGCATTATCATGCATAAAAAGGAAATTTGGGCCCACATAGTCCGCGTATGGTATCACGTGAGGTTCTAAGCGCTCACGAATGTACCTTTCAGCATTTAATGTTGGCAGCCGTGGTCCTGTAACAACCTCAAGTTGAGTTTTGCCGCTCGCGGATATACCGCCCCAGACAGTCCATGAGCCACCGCCATAAGCAACCCTCTCTTCAAAGCAGCATTATGCGAAACGCTCTCCCTTACGTCGGTAGACCTTCTTCCTTCCATCATTGCCATGTAACACAATTTTAGACTCATCAGAAATGAGTACACGGCTCCAATCTTGCTGTGTCCAATTTAAATGACTGCGTGCGAAATGAAGGCGCGCTGTTCGGTGGGCTCGCGTTAGTTTGGGCCCATTAGCTGGCTTGTGTGGTACCATATCGCGTTCTTTTAACCTTCTCCGAACAGTTCGAGTGCTCACAGATACTCCGTGGAAGTCGCGAAGTTGGTTTTGTATCTCAATGGAGGTAAGGTGACGATTTCTCAAACTGGTCGTCACGATGAATCGATCCTGCCTTTCAGTTGTGACCCGAGATCGTGGCCTTCCTTGGCGACGAACAAAGCCGCCAGTCTCTAGGTACCTCCGATAAACATTTCGGACCGCAGATCGACTTAAATTAAGTTGAGCACTCACGTTTCTTTGGCTGTGTCCAACCTGAATAAGTGCCACAGCTTGGGCGGCGACTTCAGGTGAAGTATCCATAGATTATTGATACTTCAGGTGAAGTATCCATAGATTATTGATAGAACCTCACCTTAATGTTAAGAATAAGTAATGTTTGTTGCAAAACCAAAGATATCAATCACTTTTTCAAGAATTAAATCCAAGTAAACCAATAAAACCAAGTTTTCTTAGTATTCGATTGTTTGATATCAACAAACAGGCTCCAAATTGTCTTTTGTTTCTTTAAATTCTGTGTTCGAAATTCAAAAAAAGACTATTGAATAAAATTGTGAATGTGCCAGGTTCAAAACTGCATAAAAACTTTTTGCTCGACCTAATATAAAATTTTAGCTAGGACCAAACGAAACTGAAAATACAAGGTGGGCCAATAGATGTGTCCAGAAGTGTAGTTAACAATTCTTTATCTGGGATTAGGGCTTAACAACATCGTTATTGTAACTGCCTAGTGGGGCGGCGAACAGTTAGTACCTGTGCCCATACTATGTCAATAATATGGTACTTAGCATGGGCCCGGTACCAATCCAATATTTGTCCTCCTGCAGAGTTTCTTGATGACATATTAGTGTTTTTTAATGATGATTAAAACATTTAAATGCTGTTTTGTTGTTTGTTTGTGTTTGTTGTTTTCTTAACCTATATTTTAGAAAAAAGGTTTGGAACTGGCTTCTCCCGAGGTTTTTGATAATTATTGAAATTGTAATGGGTTCCTTACGATTTTCAGTGCAATTTGGCGTATATTTCATCGTTGTTCATTTCAGGCATTTTTTTGTGTGGGTGATGGGCATTCCCCTTTGCGGCTTAAACAACATACATTCTACAAATAGTGTTCATTCTGCTGTAATTGTGTTACTCAATTAAAAACCTATTCTATGTGTTTTTAACAATCTACGTTTACCCACTACTATTCCAAACAAAATTTGTTTAAGTCACTCGACTGTATCGAGTTGGTCTCACATTATTCTTCTTATCCCAAGGTATTTCACGTTCTGGGGTATACCGCCGTTTACCCGAATTTTATTTGCCCTAATATCATTTGCCATAATAGTCAGGCAAATGAAATTCGGGTAAATGAAATTCGGGAAAATGATGATTATGGCATAACTTGACTAACTGACTAAACTTCGGGCAAACAATAGACAACCCACGTTCTGGTTTAACTTTCAATTTTTATTAATATACTCAAAAAGTCTGTTAGGTAAGATCGTATGAGATTAAGTATATTGCCTCTGATACCATATCTTTCTAGTTTATGTATTAGTATAGGATAATCGACATAATAAAAAGCCTTCGTTAGATCCATGTAGATGGCACATACAGGATTTTTCTTATCTACATTTGTCAAAATCGGAAGAAGCAAGTCATGTATATATTGATTGTCTTATGCTTACGAAATCCCTTTTGTTAATTTACTAATATATTTGATTTCTCGAGATAGTTGTATAAAGACTTATAAATGACTTTCTCAAATATTTTTGAAAAGACGGGCGATGGGTCTATAATTTGACATAGTTTGTCTATCATTTTTTTTTTATGTAATGGTACAATAATTGACGGTTTTTAATTTATCAGGAAAAATTCCGCTAGAAATACTCATATTAATTATGTGACTGAGATGTGGAGCTCTGTAGTGAGACACTTCTTTGATAACTTTGGTGCATATTCCGTCATAACCAACACTATTTGTATTCCGAAGTGAGTTAATATGGTTAACTATATCTTGAGGTATGGTTGGCTCAATAAAAAATGAGTTTCAGGTATTTGAGCGTACGTTAATTTCTTGTATTGTTGTATTTTTTGGTTTGGTAACTTGATTAATATAAAACTTGTTAAAAGCCTGAGCTATATTAAATGGGTTCGTGATTGTCTGTGTCCCTGTTTTAATTTGTGTAATTGGTTCTTTAGGGAAATTAGTCTTAGAATTATTAGAAAGAAGAAAGAAAGAAAGAAAGAAAGAAAGAGTTTATTTGCGGTCAATATGACGCATACCAAAAATAAAAAATTACAATTATAAATATGAAAAATTGGGAAGATATGCGTCAAATTTGCGCAAAACGGCCGTCTTTCAGCATAATGCTGGGACTTGTGTGCGAGACAGAGCCACAGCGCTGGTTTTCAGTGTCAGCCGGCGTTGATGGTTTGACGTCGATCGGAGCAGTATAGAATAGTAATAATAATGAAATAAATATACATACCGTATGTCTACGACATATATGCAATCCTTGAAACCACATACTAGTTATGGTATTTGATAACGCTATACAAAAAAGTAACGAAATCGGTCCAGTAGTTTTGTCAAAAAGTCGAGTTTTAATTTAAAGCAAATTTGAACACTCTGTAGAATTGCAACAGTAGGTTAATAGTACAATGAACTTGAATCCTTGAACATTGAAAAGCAACGTTGCCACGCTGGCGCGGTGCGGTTCGTTTGTCGGCTTAGTACAGAAGGACGCGGCACGCGTGTGTCGGCTTTTTCAAAGGCCTTCGGCTTTTGGCGAGGAGGGGCGCGGGGAGCGGGTTGCGCGCGCGCTCGACGCGTAGGGTTGGACACAGTTATCGACAATATTATCAGCTTTCTCTCATTGTCTTTTGAAGAGAATAATGATCGGTTAGCAAAAAAGATGTTCTAATTTTAAAGGACACGGTTAGTTTAGAATTATTATAGCACCACTATGTACCTACCTACCTATTCTGATTAAAAATTATAATTGAGAGGATTTAGAGATAAAAAATAATGTATTAATGTTTACATTTTAGGAAGAAACATCCTATTAAAAAAACGTACTCACCCGTTTTCTACATTACTCACTATCTAGGTAGTACCTACGGTAGTTTCGTAAGTCGAAACGTACAAAAATTAAAATTTATTTTAAAAGTCCAATAAATTTAACTAGGTATCACTTCACTGTTAAATACGGTTATTAAAAATAGTACTAGTATTGTAATGCCTTGATTGCGTATTAAGTCTTTATTAGATAAGTAATTGTAGAAAAGTATCGATAAAAGATAATTATTACATTGTTTACCCTATTTACCTATGACTTTTATTTTTTGCCAGTACGGATGTAAGTTTTGTCAGTTCACCGCGAGTCTTCCGGGATAGCGTGTGTGCATTTCGCAAAGATTTGATTGGTACTTAAGTACACGCATTGTTTTACGTGATTTTTGTTATTTACTTGTATGTATTAGTTTAATTATTTTCTTACAGTGAAATAGACACTGAGTAGGTACTTGACCTTAGTGTGTGTAAATTGTGTTTTTAATTTTATTTGTACTTGTTTTTTACGGTGAAATAAACACTCGGATCCTGGTCGAAATTTGTTGGGCAAGGTTCGGGACAACATTGTTCGGCGATGTCACTTGTGCATTCAAAAACGTGGTCGACATTTTGAACATGAGAAAATTTAAGTTTTAATCCATCTTGTGCTATGACAGAATTTATTTAGATTAGTTCAGTAATCAACTTATCACGAAGTAAAAAAGAACGGGTGAAAAATAACCATAGTGAATTTCATCGCAATTGGCAAAGATAAATCAAAACGCCGCCGCGCGAGCATTGTTGCCGCACTTCTCGAGGTCAGTCGAGGTCAAGGTACGTTTTCTAAATAGGGTGATTTACTTTTACTAAATTTATTTTGTTTGAAAACTTAATTTTTTTCATTTACGTTTTTTTTAATTTATAACAATTTATTTATACTTCTGTGGACAAGTGTTACTTGTGGTTTCAATTATTGCATATATGTCGTAGACATACTGTATATATATATAGACCTTAGGCCAGACAAAGAGAGATACAGTCCGCAAGGCAGTTTTGTGGCGAACTGTTGGGCAGTAGCGACCCCACGAACCTTATCTCCCGGGAGAAGTCTTGTTCCTCATCTCCGGCTTGCCTTTATTGGCTGGCCAGAGTGAACACTGACGAGGAACAGAGCTCCTACCTCTTTCTTGCCTTAATCGGCCGGTCTGAGTAGAGATTCGCTAGAGCAAACGTGCTCGGGAGAAGGATGTATAATCCAGTAAGATGCTGGTAGGGATCTTGACCGCACTTCCGGGATTGTCCTGATAGCCGTGGTATACCTCTCCACTTTTCTAGCACCTCAGGCCATGTTGCCTCCTTGGCGCTACGTCACTTTGTGCTAACGACCGTTTTCGGGGGCCCATTCATTGAGTGTGTAAGTCACCCCCTGCCATTTAAAAGCCGTGTATATTGTTAGTGGTCAGGCAGGGGCCAATAGTTCTTCTATAATAAACGATTATCAGTCCACTAAACCGCCCAAACCCATAGCGTTTCATCTTTTGTTTCCATATTCTGCCATAGTCTTGCTCCAACCGGCGATTGTCCTTGGGAATACTTTCAGTGCATACAGGGATAATCGCCGGTTGGTGCCCCATTACATTTGAAATTTCTAACGGGGCCTCTGCGAGTTGGTTTCGGCCCCTCGTACACCTACCAAAGGACCGGGTCTCCAGAGACCCGAGAAAGAAAACAACAAATGAAATAAATATAATACGTCTCGCACAAAAGTAAAATAACAATAATAATGAAATAAGTAAAGAAAAACAATAATAAACAAATAAAAAATTAGGTAATAAAATTAACAGACTGTTGCGCAGGTCGCGTTGGGTAAACTAATAGTGGCGCGCACAAAGCTAAAATAGTAATATTTATTATCTATGCGCACCAAAGACAACAAAAAACCAAAGAGTGATAATACGCACGCCCACAATGGCTGCCAAAAGAAGGAATGCGCATTGACATTATGTATTACGCAATGCATAATCTTGACCTACGCAATCAACGTAATTTTTTTTTGTTATTGAATTTTGTGTTGGATAATGTGTTATTTGTGAGTGAATTCTGTGTCTCAATGTGAGTAGTGTGTAAATAACTATGTTCCTAGATGGTAAGATGGCAAACACGGTCCAATTCCAATCCTAAACAGACCAAGCAAAAGGGAAATAACTATAAGTACTAATTAGTAATGAAGATAAAGTAGAGGATGTAAAACTATGAAGGGTTAGTAAGTAGGTTAGTAAATTTCTATTTTTCTATCAAATTGGATACTTACTCATAAAAAATCATAAACAATTGAAATTGCAAATCAGTAAATTCAATGCATGTATATAATTAATTACAAAAATAAAATGTCAAATTAGAAAATCAATTAAATTCAGAGACAGTTGAAATAAATTCAATAATGTAAATAAATCAATTGTATATTTATATCAAAACAAAATTAAATTAAACAAACAACAAAAATATTTCAGACGTTAGGTGAATTTCATCCAAGGAAAAATTAATACGAACACAGAGCCAGGAATCAAAAACAAGCCAAAAAAGGAAAGGGGAAACACCAAGGTCAAAACAGCCCGCACCATTGGAGATCCCAGCCAAAGCCTGATGGCCGTGACCCCTGAGGTACAGTACAGAGAAGTAATACAAAAATAAAATAAAGACTCAAGATTAAAGTTGTTGAAGCATGAGTAACTTCTTAAATTGGTACTTGAAACTCTGTAATGTTTTCAGGCGTCTCATTGGTGGCGGGAGGTCATTCCAACAATGCGTGGCTGCAAACCTGAAACACCTCCTGAAAGAAGCAGTTTTGTGCATTGGCACAGTCAGCGGACTTACCATGGATCGAAATTTGTTTTTTAAGTAGCTCTGTTTCCAAGTTAACTTCTCATATAAATAGTGTGGTTTCATGGACGTAGTTATGCCAAACATTAAGTTGGCTAAATATATTGATGTAAGGCGTTATGTGGCTCCTACGTGGAACAGTAACACAGAAACGTACACAAGCATTTTGAATTCGTTGAATCACTCTCTCTGTTCTACTAAGCAAGCATGGCCCATACACAATGTCACAGTAGTTTAATTTAGAAAGTATGAGACTGTCAACAAGTATACTAGCTAGAGCAGACGCATTATCAGTTTTACTTAAAAACTAACAGCCTTATAAAAATCTACTAATCAACATCTAAGCAACTAATTAAATAACTCATTAACTCCTTAATTAGCAATTAACTTTTTCTTACTTAATAACGTTGTTTAAACGACACTTAGCTAACCAACGGTTAAGTAACTTTTTTTTTTTACACGACCGATACCTAACTTCACACTAGTTGTAATGCTAAAATTCCTGTTACTCAATGCGAAAATTAAAAATAACAAACGTCAAAGTTGTGTCAAATTCTGTCAATCAAGGTATTTTTTAAGGATAGGATTTGTTGTTTGTTTGTGCCGTGGTGTTTTTCGACCAAATATAATTTTCTTCCGCACTCGCGTGCATGAAAATACCTTTTCTTCTTCATCCCAGTTTGAAGATCGGACCCTTTTTTTGGTGGGTTTCATTTCCATTTGATGTTCCATTTTCATAAGTATAAATCGAAGTAGTTAAGTAACTTTTTTTTTTTTACACGACCGATACCTAACTTCACACTAGTTGTAATGCTAAAATTCCTGTTACTCAATGCGAAAATTAAAAATAACAAACGTCAAAGTTGTGTCAAATTCTGTCAATCAAGGTATTTTTTAAGGATAGGATTTGTTGTTTGTTTGTGCCGTGGTGTTTTTCGACCAAATATAATTTTCTTCCGCACTCGCGTGTTACCTACTTCGATTTATACTTATGAAAATGGAACATCAAATGGAAATGAAACCCACCAAAAAAAAGGGTCCGATCTTCAAACTGGGATGAAGAAGAAAAGGTATTTTCATGTTTATTGTTATGTGTTTGAAAGGTGTTGTTTTGTCTAGCTGCTGGTGATCAAAATGCCTGTTTAAACCGTATGCGATCTATTACTTACCTATATTATAAAATTTGAAGGCATTTATTTACAAAATTAATAACCTTTTATACAGTTTTAATAGCCTTAACCGCAAACAAAGGGATATGACACAGATTGTAACCCAGTGGCGGAATACAAAGGGTCAAGTTAAAAGTAGAGAGTCGGACTATAGACGGGCCAGGCTGATGACAGAAGGATGACCTCGACCACCAAGCCCTTCACAGGAAGATCTAGAAATAATTCAATCTTTACCTAATGAGTTTGTGGTTGACAGCAATGCTTTTGATAGTGATAGCATATTTATAAAAACATAAAAACAGGTGTGTACAGTTTTGTATTATTTACTCAACCAAGCCAATGAGATAATCGGGTTTAGTGTGGTTTGGTTTCATCGCATAGTACACATTTTAATAAATATTTTCTATTGCAGTCAGAGTCAACTGCGACTCAAAAGGTGTAGTCAGTTTCTGAGGTAGCTTTGGTTTCAATCTCAGAAAGTGAAATTATCATAGATTCTGAGAAACCAGTTCAGGTATTGTAATCCAACTATTTACTTAATGAAATCAATATGATGAAATATCCATTATAATGCACTTTTTGATTTTATAGTTATCAAATCCTCCTGCACATGTAGAAGAAACACAGTCAACGCCACTAGCATTAACAACAGACACTGTTCTGAAGTGTAAAAGAAAATTATACAAACCTAAAGCAAAACAAAATAAGAAGGTAAGCCAACTTAATTCAAATATCATTTTATTGCATGAAAAGTGGTGCATATAGGTGATACAATAGATATAATTTGTTCGCACAATTCACCATAAGCTGGCATGCAAATAAATTTTTAACATTATATTAGTTATAGCATTCAATTTGATGACATTAAAAATAAATTTAATTTAATATCTCCATAAAATGTCACATAAAACTAATGTCAATAATAAATTGAGAGATGATTTAAATTAGTATGTCAAGTTGATACGGAACTCACTAATGATATTGTTACGCGCCAGAATTAATGCCGGGTACACAACGTACTACTAACGCCATCTAGTATCGAGTAGTGGAACTAATTGGGTCACGATCTTTCTAGAATTTTCGATGCTAGAACATTCTCGATGTTTCGACACCTAGTCAGTCGGGACCGGTATGTTCCCGAACTTTCAAGATATTTCCATTCTCGAAGGTTCTGGAAATTACTGTCGGACTATATAAGGTGCGCAAAGCTCGCGACTCGGGCAGTATTGAATTGGCGATACAAGCGATATATCGGAAGCGATCTTCAACTGCGAATTAAGTGAAGTGAAGTGTTTAATAGTGCGATTGTGTGTTATAATTAGTGCGTTTAAAGTGTTAATTAGTGTTGATTATTAAAGTGTCATTTTTGGTTAATTAATCGGCTGTTTTTATTGTCACGAACCCCAAGCTCGTAACAATTGGTGTCAGAAGTAAGGATTATCATGCCGATTCTGCCAAAGGACGACACGGAGGGTATCCGTACCCGTAGTCAACGCCAGCAGGAGACGGATCAGAGGCGTTTTGGTGGTACAACGCCGCAGCCGTCGGAAAGTCAGCTACCGACCATGGAAGCCGGTCCGTCCACAGCAGCTCCGGCATCAGCAGCACCAGACTTTGCTGCTCTGATGATGATGCTGCAGGAACAGGCTCGCCGACAGGAGGAACAGGCTCGGCGACAGGAGGAACAGGCCCGTCGGTTGGAAGAACAGCTGCAGCACGACAAGGCGGAGCAGGCCCGACGACAGGAGGAGCAGACCCGCCGACAGGAGGAGCAGGCCCGTAGGTTGGAAGAACAGCTGCAGCACGACAAGGCGGAGCAGGCCCGACGACAAGAGGAGCAGACCCGCCGACAGGAGGAGCAGGCCCGTCGCTTAGAAGAACAGCTCAAGCTTGACAAGGAGGAGCAGGCGCGCCGCCAGGAAGAACAGATGTTCCTCATGAAGGAAATTCACGCTTCTTTCGGGAAAGACATTAAGGAAGTGAAGGATAAGGTTGCTCAGCATGACAACCGCCTGTCAGATGCTGAAACACAGATCAGCAAATGTAGCAACGATATTGCTGATATGAAGAAAGAGTTGGGCAACCTTAAACTTGGAGATGGGATTGCAACTCCCGTAACTACTACACCTTCGCTACGTGGATTTAAAGTGCCGCCGTTCGATGGGACGTCTTCTTGGTCGGCCTACAAAATTCAGTTTGAGGCCGTCATGAAGGCGAACGGTTGGAGTAAAAATCAAGCCATGACTGCCCTCACCTTAGGCCTGCGCGACCAGGCCTTAACTGTCTTGGAAGCTCTCGGTAAAGAACTAACTTACGAGCAGCTCCTTGAAGCACTGGAATCCCGGTATGGTGACGCTCATCTGGAGCACGTGTTTCGTGCGCAACTAAGAGATCGCGTACAGCGTAGTGGTGAAAACCTGCAGCAGTGGGCCCTTGAAGTGGAAAAGCTGGTGCGGAAGGCATACCAGTCTGTACCTGCGCTTATTGAAGGGAACCTGGTCCAGGCCTTCATTGACGGCATCCGCGACCTTGAAGTTAGGGCTGCAGTGAGGCTCGGGCACCACGCGACACTTAAGGACGCTTTGGCCCATGCACTGGAGGTGGAAGCTGTGCGGCAAGATCATCGTTCCCACCGCGTCAGGTCGCAGCGGCTACAGTTCGCGATCGATTAAAAGGATACAGCCCTAGGTGCTACGGCTGTCGTGAAAGGGGCCACCTTCGATCCAGTTGCCTTAAGCGAACTGCAGAAGGGGAAGGTAGCCAATCTCCAGAGGGTAGGGCGGCTAACAGCACCACTCAACAGCAGCAGGGAAACGAGTAAAGGCCAGGACTGCGGGGCGGGTACTGGCTGAGGTTCAAAGAGCCCCAAGGATTTCGATCTCACAAACCCATGACGGGAACAGCCTTATCATCAAGGGCGAGGTCAACGGAACACCATGTAAGCTGACGATAGATACTGGAGCTTCTCGCACGGTCGTCAGTTCACAACTTGCAGGTCGGTTCTTTGGGGACTCTGCATACTACCGAGACCGCATAAATTTAGTGACAGCCACCGGTGAAAAAACGGCGAATGCAGGCCGTCATTCGAGCAAGAGGAGGGAATACAGAGTATTAAGTTAAAACAATTGTGGTCATTTAAGGTTTAAGAAATACAGTGTTTTTAAAATTAATTAAAAATTCGGGTAAAATTAACGATTTTTGTTTTTTAAACAAAATGGTGTTTATTTTTATAATTTTAATGTTTTAATTGTGCTTAAATTGGTGTAAATAAACAAGTTTAATCATACATGTTAGTTCTTAAACAATTGTTTTGTTTCACTTAAGAAAAAACGTGATCTCCGATAAAAATGCAGGTGGGCCGATTTTTTTGATGACCATTGTATGTATGTGATTAGTTTACTTGTTTGACATGAAAGAGCATGGTGATCGAGAGCATGTCATGCCCACTCAAATGTTTTGCTGATGGCGGCGTGTGTGTTGGATCATTCGGTTCCCTTCAAAATGGTTGAGCTGAATGGTGCCGATACATACGTCATGTTCGTGAACGGGCGCCGTCAGTTGAGACTGGTCATCTCTAACCACCACTGGCTTATTTTCATCTTTATATTTAAGATGTTGTTTTAAGTTTTATTTGTTTATTTTGCATTGTCCTCACATGAAGAAGCAAGTACATGTAACTAAGATTTTTGTAAAACATCACATGTATTAAAGGGTTGTTGTACATTCGCCACAAAGTAAATTCGTCACATTTTGTAAACTCCATACATTGAAAGTGTATTCGTCACATGCATAAAAAGTATGTGTAAATTCGTCACAAGTCTGTATAGGTACATATTTTTTGCATAAAGTACTGATAGAAAACAAAGTTATTGATTTTAGCGCTCGAAATGAAAATGATTTCTAAATATTTTTTTCTCCTGCGCTCCTGCACATGTTATCACACGCTCGCTCGCTCGCTGTACCTATCTCTTTCTAGCCGTACCGGTTAATGCATCAGTCTAGTCATCCGGTGACTCACTTGACCTTGTCGATGCGCGGGTGGTCTTCTCTATAATAATATTATAGTTTTCTTTGGGTGTTCTTTAGCAAATGTGATCTGCTGCGGGCGAGCATGAGTCACGTGATGACGTAGCTTGCGCGCGGCTCGACTAAAAAACGCGGCATCTGCGCGCCAGCTGTTTGCGATATCGTAAACATTTTTTATCGTCGCCTCCTATTTCAGAGTCCACTCAACTGTTTTGTTTTTTCAAAAGCGTATAAACAGCTCTTTTTACTAATGTAAAGTGTTTGATAACGGTTAGTTTCTCTATTTTTTAATTAATTTGTAAACATTGACTACTGGTGAAAAAAACACATTATGTGAACTTTGAACAGGAATAATTTAAAAAGTAAATCGATAACATATATATTTTATGACTTGTATGGGTAGCTGGGTTATATCTAAAAACGATAAATAACAAACAACATAGTCCACCGTACAAAAATATTAATATATAAGCGTAAATCTACCTCTAAACATTAGCCATTTCCCGCCATTTTGCATTGTTTACATCCCCACCCACTGAACAAAAATTCTTATCATAACGTAAATTTCGTTTATTTTGTTTATGTTTTGGCTGAAATCTATTGCCCAGTAAACATAAAATGCGATAATAATTACTTTTTAGTCAGAACAAGTAGCTAGACTTAATAATTAATAAATTACGATAGCGTTCTGACAACATGGACGCCTTGTGTAACAAGGGTTACGAAAAAGAATCAAAAACATAATTTAACTTACCCAAATGTTGAAATTCACTTGCACACACATTAACTATATCACATTTCACCAATAAATCATTAATTCACATCACAAAACTCACAAACAACATAATAAACACTTTTATTCGACAGCTTCGTCATACGTAACTCGCGTCATATCACAGACTGAATTTGAAATTCAATTTCTTTTTAAAAATGGACTCGCCCGTGGCGTGTTTCGTATTTTTAGCATGTAGAAATGTATAAAGATTCGAGTGGAAAAGAGCAAAATGATACAAAATATCGTTGGTTAGACAGAAATGGACATATTTTGAGGCGGGTCGCGATCAAACGTCAAACGAGACTATAGTCCCTTTTGTACATTTACTCCAAAATTTTTTTTGGATACTGTAGTCTCTTTTCTCGAGCAAGCGGAAATTATTTATGTAAACTCACCAGCAGATTCCTAAATATTCCATCGACTTTATCTTTGACATCCTTCAGCAGTATTGTAGTTACCATAGAGTTATAGCACATAAAATATTAAATCGACGGCAGTTAGTTAGATTGGTGCATTGCTGAAAAATGGATCATAATTAGCCGGGCACAAGCTCGGCTGGACATGTTATAAGTATATTATTATTTAATGCAGTATTGTTTTTAAAAAGAGTATATTATTTATTTTATTTATTTAACAATTTATGTACACACACGTAAATGTAAAAAAAAAAGGAAACAGAAAAGTAGGTACAAAGGTGATGCTTATTTCTTAAGAAATCTCTTCCAGCATACCTGCGAAAGGAGAACCAAATAAAAGAGATGTAGACATCGAGTGTAAAAGTTAAAAATAAAACAATAAAACTATAAATATAACATACAATACATAAATATTGCCTATATAAATATGACGCTAATATATACTAAATAATATTTATAAAAAAATAACAATAAATAAAAATAAAATAAAATAATAATACATACTTGCAACTATGACGGTACAGAAAGGTAATGTTCTTTCACTCTATTTTTAAAAAGTGTAAGAGTTTTGCAGTCCCTGATATCAGGTGGTAGTGCATTCACAACCTAACCGCGTGCACAGTAAAGGAGTAGGAGTAAAAAACAGTGGAGTGGGGAGGGGACTTAAGGAGGTTTCTAAGATGCGTCCTGCAAGGTGCATCTGAGGGGCGGGAAAAGGAGAAGCGTTCCCGCAGGTAGGAAGGCGTTTTAGGGTCGTGAAGGATGTTAAATAGCAAAAACAATAACCGAGAGTTCCTGCGAAGTCGGATAGGGAGCCACTTGAGAACCTTGCGAAATTCAGAAAAATGATCGTATTTTTTGAGGTTGAACACAAAACGAATACAGATGTTTTGCAAACGCTCAAGTTTATTTAATTGCTCCTCGGTGGCATCCAAATAACAGGCGTCAGCGTAGTCTATGATGGGCTGAATGAGAGTTTGAGCAAGGGAGATTTTGGTCTTCAAGGGCAAAAAGCTCTGGAGACATTTCAGCGAGTGAAAAGTGTAGTGCACCTTCCGACTGACTATTATTATGGCTAAAATTTCCATTATTGGTCGTTGCTTTGGAAGTTTATTTTTTTTTGGAGATAGAACTCATAAATAGAAAACTTACAAATTTTTAAGTTGCGGAGATTCCTGGTTTACGAAATATAATATTATAAAGTTTCCATACAAATTGGAGACTAGCACACCATTTGCAAATTTTTAGGTTAGACAAATTGTCATGGTAGACGTCAAAGTTGACATTTCACGTTCCGTAGATGGTAGAGGTGTATTTATTCAATTTCATGTCATTTTATTTTCATAATTTATCAATAATAAAATTCCTCGTGTTCTATTCTTTCTATATGAATAAATGAAAAATACCCAAAACTACGATAGTGAGCGTGCTAATGACACTGACGTATAAATCATATGGACTTGAAACGTTTGACTATAGAAATAAACAGTTATACAAATATCTATCATATCGACGCAAACATTTCAAAAAGCATTTTGTCTCTTTTTAACTAGCCAAGAGCTGCATATGAAAAAAGAGATATCTATATGTTTGCCAAGGACTAAATTTGGCAACCCTTTTGTGTGACGTCAAAATCAAGCCTTTGCGTGGCCGGTCGCCATTTTAGTTGCCCAAAGTACTCTGTGGTTTTATGGTAGTTGTGCTGTCAAACAGTTGTTTGCTTTTATTATTTTCGTTGTTTTAAAGATAAATACGTCGAAAGCTAGGTTTTGTGTTCTGGCTTTGGAAAATAAGAGAAAAATCATGCCATCGTGTTGCATAATACAGTATGGTGCGAGGAAAAACAAAAATCAGCCTAATTTGACTCTGCACAGGTTAGTTACTAGTTTTCACTAATCCAGTTGAATATTGTAGAATTTTGTGTAATGTTTTTTTACCAGACGATCTTTTTAAAGATTATTGAAACCTGTGTCATATTTGTATGGCTTATTACGTTATTATTTTCTTAATTTCGTAGTATTGTTAACATAAAATTTTTATTTGTCTTAGTGATGTGCGATGTTCGCATCACATACGATAAGTATCGATATTTTTATATATTGATAAAGTGTGTAAAATACATTGCAATGCTATTAACCCACAGATTTCCTGGAAATGAAATTTTCAAAAATAAATGGATAGAAGAAAAATATAAACCATAGACATAAAATGTGGCATATCTGCTCCCTGCACTTTGATGAATCTAGTTTTAACAGAACCTTCGATGTGATGAGGTTACATGATGGCGCAGTGCCCACATTTAATATACTGGTATGTTTTTAAACAAAAATTGTATAGCAATTAGTAGAATGGTATAGATTAGAAGGTATGGTTTGGTAGGATAAATTTATAATATTAGTAGGATGTAAATTATATGTATGTAAAAATAAATAAATGGTGTTGTAAATAATTATTGTTGACTTTTAATTAAAACCCAATTTCATCGGTATGTTAGAAAATATACTTAGGTGATGGAGACGTCCGTGCCAGCAGCCCATCGTGGATGTAGCGTCATTTCTTTTCTTAGATTTTGTTCCCTCCACCCCGTCTCGAATGACCTAACGCAAGGCTTTAGAATAACGCTTAGGTACATTTCATTTGAATTTTCAAAAACCTATTCGATGTACCTTGTTACTTATCCTAATAATGGCAATAGATACATATTTAGGGGGGTATGCGGTACAGAGAGACATGTCCCGCAAACCCCCATTGATATAATAATATTAAATATTGAGAACCTCCTCCTTTTTAGAAGTCGGTTAAAAGATAGTGATTATCTAATTTTAGTTTAGTTATTGAACAAGAGAATCGGCAACAATGTCATCCAAACTAAACATGTACGCAAAGTATTAGCCTAAATCAAAAACCGGGAAGTAGGTTAAAGATAACTTTTCAGATTTGTTCACATAGATAGTTATTTTGTTGTACAGACGCCAGCACATCAAATTACTCGAAACTGTCAAATTATTCCAGTCAAAATTGAACTTAATCTTTTCTCTTAAAGGAAATCTAGTAGGTACAGAAATTTGTCAGATTGTTGTAGCACGATGTGCTGGCGACTGTACAAGTGAAGCTGAGAATGTGCTAAAAATACCCGTTGAAATTGTACCGTGACATTTTAAAAACATTCCAACAATCTTTTATCGATGTTATTGTAAAGAAATATCGACATAGGCTGCCCTATTAGCCGCCATTTTATCATCCCAGCAAAGTGTAGGTAGCTACGTTTTTTTTTATAGTATGCCCAGTCCATATGGTTTATACGCATTGAGATAAAAACTTTAACATTGAGTTGAATATCGATATCAGATGCGCATGTTGCTCGCAGTTACAACCCTACGAAAGGTAGCCATTTTAAGTGCCCAAATCGGTGGTAGGTAAACACGTTTTTTTTGTAGGTATGCCTAGTCCATATGATTTATACGTCAGTGGCTAATGAGAAGATAGATTACAGTTTACTGTCAAATCCAGATATGACAATGACAGATGATCGATTTATTTATTTTATTATTTATGTACACACAGAAAAATAGTAAAATTTAACATTATAAATATAAGTACAAAGGTACTGCTTATTTCAAATGAAATTTCTTCCAGCAGACCTGCGATAGGAGAAATGAGAAATAAATGTAGACAATAGTGTGTAAGAACAAGAGAATAGGAGTATGCAAAGCCTTAAAATTAAAGTTAAAAATAAATAAATACGAAGACATAATTATAAAATATAAATAAATAAATATATATTATTATATGGATTTGACAGATGATCATATGTCTAAGGATGATGTTGCCATATTTTGAAATATAATCGATTATTTGCATTGATTTTTGGTCTTGATTAATTACTCTTTATCTAACTTATTTATTTCGCACTTAAATTAAAACATGAATATAATAATTATGATTTTTTCTGATCGCATTTACGAAATCTGAAAGAGGACGGCGTATGCTTGTGAGACATAGTTACATGTACAATTTGCATCGGCAAAATTAATCTGGAAGTATATCGAGATGTTCTAATCGTTCGTGCAGCGCAATTATCAAAATTTTGGAGAATATTCACATCAGAATTTTGCATGAAGTGGCCCAGAAGTGTCAACCAAATTTAGAAAAAACTGAAGTTATAAAAATAGTAAATCTTTGTAAGGAAGCAGCAGCGAACACAAGTACACCTATGCTTCAAGTGTATGAAGAAGCATTTCAACCAAACAAGGATGCGGGTTATGAGATATTAAATAATATACCGAAATTTTCGAACATTTCGCGAACACTATACAATGTGAGGAATCGTGAACTAAACGTGCCCAAAACACATTTTTCGAGATGATATTAATCCACAAAAATAAAAACATGTTTTTTTTTATTTGATGATGACAGTGAGCCTGAAAATAGAATAATAGCTTGCAGAAAGCTATTATTCTATTTTGAGACAGCTCGTGAAACCATAACAAATATACAAACATTCTTTTTGGATGGCATATTTTCAAGCTGCTGTTAACCATTTTATCAACTGTATTGTATACATGGAGACGTGAATAGCGATAATAATAATTCGAACATAGTCCCACTAGGCTCGCCATAGGACAGTAAATCTAGCAGAGGCATGGCATTTTTCTTATAATAATTGTAATGTTATAAGCAAATCAGTCACTTGCAATACATGCTTATTTAGGATTAGGCGTGTCACGCAGGTCACGCTGTCCTTGACAACGCGGGCTTAGAAACGCACAAAACCAGACAATATTACCCTATATTTTAGGTGTAAGTAGAACTGTGATTTTTATGTGAATTTCTGTGATTATGAAAAATAAAGAAATAACGTTTTATTCTTTATTGTTTGATTTTTCTGCTGTCTGTACGGAAATAAACAATATGGCGGATATTTTTTCATAAAAATAGAGTTGTGACGAGTTTACACATACTTTTTTTCGTGGCGAATTTACTTTGTGACGAATGTACAATAACCCGATTTAAAAGAGTGTCCGTGGAGTTTCTTGCACGTTCTTCTGCATAGAGATCTACGCTTTGGAACGTGCAAATAGCCTCATGTTTTTGACTGACCGACCTTGACATTTCAAAAGTGCCTGTAAATGGTTTATTTGAAATAAATGCTTTGAATCTTAAATCTTGAATCTTGTCTTCCTTTGTCCTCGAAGAAACTGACAATGATGAGATTCTGAAAACTATCAATTTTTTAAGATCTAGTGCAACAACTGGCTGGGACGAGATCTCACCTACCATTCTGAAGGGAACTCTGGTACTCTGACCATTGCCATATTTTTAATCTCTCTTTTCAGACATCCGTCTTTCCCACATCATTAAAAAGGGCAGTTATTCACCCCATCCTCAAGGGTGGCGTTGGGAACTTAGTTAACAACTATCGACCAATTGCAATGCTAAGTGCTCTATCCGAAGTAATGGAACGCCTCATTAATAAGAGGTTGAGAAGCTATTTGGAGCGCTTTAATCTTATTTCACCACAGCAATTCGCGTAAAAAAGTCCACCTCTGACGCTGTGCACGAATTGACTACTTTTATTGTTTCAAACCTTTATAAAAATAAAAAGTACTTACATTATTTTTAGACCTCGCGAAAGCGTTTGATGCCGTTCCCATTAAAACCCTTCTACAAAAACTTGAAAAAATTGGGTGCCAGAGGTCCACCACTCCAGTTCTTCCAATGTTACCTGATAGATCGAATGCAAGTGGTTAAAATAAGAAACACTGTTAGTAACGAGCTTCCTATTGAGTATGGGGTGCCACAGGGGAGTATTCTAGGTCCTAAACTGTTTCTGGTTTTTATCAATGACCTCTGCAATCTAAGTATTCCAAATTCTAATATTGTAACTTATGCGGATGATACCGCAATAACTTTCTTCGCAGACTCCTGGTCAGAACTTCAAATTAAAGCTCAAAGGGGTCTCGACTCCACCCTTGACTGGCTTTTGGCTCACACCCTAACACTCAACACAAGCAAAACTAAATATATCACTTTTTCTATTCGTTCAAAATCTCAGCCAAAAAATAATCTAAAACTCACAGCTCACACATGCCTCACAAAAACTACACTAAGTTGTAACTGCGCTCAAATAGAGTCTGTAAATAATATTAGATACCTGGGCATAATTTTGGATAATACCTTATTGGAAATTGTAGTATATGAATATTTAATCTATGATAGATCAACTGGCAAACCTCTCTACTGGTAAAGCTGCATTGTAAAAATGGCGTGTATTAGTTTGAAATAATGAAAAATAAATTATCTGACTTGATTAAGGTGCCGCTTTTATTCCACTACGTACTCAACGATAACCAAATCAAGTTATCGTTTAAAGGTTATGGAGCCAGGGAACTCAGAGCACCCAGGGAACTCAGAGCACCCAGGGAACTCAGAGCACCAAGATTAGGATTGGAGTCAGTCAGATTGACAAAGGATAGCGTAGGAAAGTAAAAGACAAAATGGCTACAAGTACGATTTTTTCCTATCCAAGCTTAAAGGATGGCTCAAGCTTTTCGAATTGGAAGTTTCGAGTTAAAACGCTATTAGAAGAACGAGGTCTAACAGATGCCATAAACAAAGACAAACAATTAGACGAAAAAGTGCAGAACGAACATGATGCTGAAGCAAACAACGTCATTGTTCAATGTGTCTCCGATAAGTTTATAAACATAATTAAAAAATGTAATACAGCATTCGAAATGCTAACAAAACTAGAAGAAATATTTGAAAGGAAATCAGTTTTCAATCAGCTATACTTAAGGAGAAAACTACTGTCGTTGAAATGTGGAAACAATGAAAGATTGACTGATCACTTTATTATCTGACAACTAACATCTGTTTAACTGTAGTTCTTTGTAATTTAAATTTTAAATATTAATTTCTTTTATTTGTAAGGCCTATTTTCAATAACTCTTCTAGTAAATACAATTTAAATGTGCATTTTGTATTAGATTTGTGTAATTTTGTGCAAAAAAGTGTATAATTATTGTTGTGAATCGATGACAAGTGTGAGTAGGGTTGCCAACCGTACTATAATATTGTACTGTATTTAGGGCATCCGTATATAGTATATAGTATTGTACTGTATTTAGGGTCTCCGTACTAGGTATATACTGTTGAAGAAATATATAGTACGCGAAAATACAGGGTGTCCGGTGGCAGAATTAGGATTTAAATTTCGAACTGTTTTCGAACCGTTAGCGGAAGGGCAGGCGGAGGGGTCACGTTCGATTCGTCATTCGTGCGGGTTCCTTAGTCACGATGTCGCAGTGGACGGGTGAACAATGTTTCCTTAGTCACGATGTCGCAGTGGACGGGTGAACAACGTGCGTTCGCAATCGAAGCTTATTTTAAAGCAAACGATTCCTGTGCTATTGCTCGTCGAAGATTTTGTTCGCGGTACAATATCCGACGGTTACGTGATGCGCCAAGCGAAGATTTGATTCGATTGTGGGTGCGGAGGTTCAGAACAACAAGTTCAGCAGCAAATAATCCGCGGCCGGGACCCAGCCGAACGTCGAGGACTGATGACAACATCGAACTTGTCGCAAACAGTTTACGCGATAACCTGCGACAGTCCGTGCGTAAGAGAGCGGCTGCTCTAGGGCTCCCAAAAACGACTGTGCACGAAATATTGAAAAAGGACCTTAAACTTCATCCCTTAAAAATTCAAATTGTGCAAGCGCTTAAGGTGGCACTAGTCGATATTTTTTCCATAGAAACTTCGGGAGGGTATTACTCCGCTGTTTGACAGAGTACATCAAAAGTTAAACATAATATCGTTTTGTCATATTATTAGTTTTGTCTGTATGGAAACCGAATGGTAAAATAAAACGCCATTAAAAAGTTATGAGCCACCAGAGTTTCGTTTTTCTTGCCAATTTTAACGCATCTTTGGGCGTAAATAAGTAATAAACACAATGTAAAATCTTTAAAACCAAGTCGGTACCGACAAAGCTCAACTATCGAAGAATTCAATAATTTTTATTTTTAATCGATATATGCAGTAGTTTTTTCATAAAACTCGATTTACGAAAGGCCTTCTCATTTTTTTTTACGCGCGCGTTTTACTATGAATTATCGTGCCTCTCACTGAATAATGTTCCCCCCGGTGCGGTGCGGGGGGACAATGCTCACGCACACGTGCGTATTCAAGTTACGACTGTGTCTGCTGCGGTGTGCTGTGGCCTGTGGCCTATGTCGTTCATACGTTACATACGTAGGTAGACTATACTTGCGCTCTAATTTATATTGACTCATTGGCTTGATTTTTGGATTTCAACATTATATTTTATATCTGTTTGACTTCGCACTGTAGTTTGGACTCCGTATTTGCGTTTGAAATTGTTATTGTTGCTTTGAGTGGACGCTGCATAAGTACGTGACATTGTTTTGAATCATTGAAAAAGTTTTAAAAACCACATATTATAAACAATGGGTAGAAAAGTCATAATTTGGCGTAGTGACCGGGTCTTCGACACCGCGTCGCTGCCCGCGCCCGCTGCAGTGTAAAATCATTGCGGCGGGATGCTATCGCGCAATGAATTTTCAACTCTCGATGTTGAAACCAATGATATAATTATAAGTTGAAACGGTGTCTTTTTTTGACGCGTTGGGATTAACTCTGCTGAGTGCTGGGTTCTCAACGCTCGGCTGAACGGAATATTTTTACGTCCGTGCGTACGGTGGCTAAGCGTTCTTACAATCGAGCGACATGACGCCGCCGTGCCACCGCCGCCGCACGCGTCTACGACAGGGACAACTGCACGCGTCGTTGGTGATCGTTGAAGCGCCCGTCGACAGCCAACGACAAAGGTTGCCGGCCGCCAGCGGCAACGTGTCGCTCGTTTAGTTGAGTACCTAGGTAGCAGGTAGCGAAATCCAAAGTTCAAGCCAGGGTCAATGTAATGTTTGTTACTGGGTTCATTCTATTTGCTTTCAAAATAGTTTCTTGCAATTGACAAACCTAATTTTGTGTTCGTAGGTACTTTTGCGGCGGACAACACTTTTTTATGGATGGGAAACCAAATAACTCCTCCCGCTTTGGGCGAAACAGAAGGGAGTGTCAGACTCTTCTTGACTAAAACCCATCCGTGTTCCTCCTAATGCCCTCTGCGGACCGTACTTACCAGGGCCGCGGTAACTCTTTCGAACAAATTCTGCAACATCATAGTTTACATAGCTCTCTGCCTAATAGGTACCTACTGTTATATTAACGTAGGTAGGTACTTACCTACAAGCAAAGATGCCATAAAATAAACCGTTGGCGTCGTAGACACTAAAATTTTAACTTTAGGTAGGTAGGTATGTAGGAGCTAAGTAAACAATCTTTATGTGTCACTTGTCAGTTTGTCACAATATACTGTGCACTTGTCTGATAATTTAAAGCAATCTAATAATGAATGCAATCAACCAATAGGGGTAACTAAAAATAGAAAACCGGCCAAGTGCGAGTCGGACTCACGCACCGAGGGTTCCGTACAAATATTATAATATAAGCAAAAGTTGTGGATTACGATTTATGACGTACCTATTAAAAAAACTCCTTACTAGATCTCGTTCGAACCAATTTTCGCTGGTAGTTTACATGGTAATGTACATCATATTTTTTAGTGTTATCATTCTCTTATTTTAGAAGTTACACGACACACACACATTTTACCACTCTGGAAGTGTGTCTCGCACAAACTATTCAGTTTAGAAAAAAATGATATTAGAAACCTCGATATCATTTTAGAACCCCTATCCATACTATACCGGCCTACAGTTTTAGGTATATAGTAAGTTCACAGAATACATCTACTTACCAAGTTTAGAGTTTTCGACAGCATAGTTCTTATAGTTTCGGAATAAAGTGGCTGTGACATACGGACGGACAGACAGACAGACAGACATGACGAATCTATAAGGGTTCCGTTTTTTGCCATTTGTCTACGGCACCCTAAAAATTAAGAAGACAGGTAGGTAAGTAAGTAATTTTGATAACAATTTAAAGGATGGTACTTAGGTAGAACTAATTTCATTATTAGGTACTAGCGACCCGCCCCGGCTTCGCACGGGTGCAATGCTGATACTAAATACACTACAGAAAAACCGTGAGAAAAACTGTTACCTACCTACCTCACGTCTGAGCCGCGCGGGTACCTTACATAGATCTAAACTCCCCTCCCGCACGCGCACCGCCGCCTTGGTGACCGCCGCAACGGGCCGTACAGCAGAAATCGTAATATTTTAATTTCGCAATAACTTCAAAACCAGACGTCCGACTTTAATCATTCAAAGACCAAATATGATCTACATAAACTGTACTTAGTGATGAAATACTTTATTTTGATAAGGATTAATAGCATGAGTAAAATAAACGCGTTTAAATGTAGTCCAAAAAAAATCTAGATTTTTAAATAAAAAAATGGTTGTTGTGCCTCACTCGACATAGATAGGTATAGTGTGTCGCGGACTTTTTTGTAGATATTTATAAGATCTACAATTAATTAGACAATTTATGGTTGTATCTTTTATAGTTTAGGCAGCGTACGCAAAATAAGTTACTTTTCTGGTTGATTTTTACACCTTGTGTCCGAAAAACCCAAATATCTTACGGAACCCTATTTTTTTGCATAATAAAATATAGCCTATGTTACTCGTGGATAATGTAACTTTCGAATGGTGAAAGAATTTTTAAAATCGGTCAAGTAGTTTTTGAGCCTATTCATTACAATCAAACAAACAAACAAAGTTTTCCTCTTTATAATATAAGTGTAGATGTATCTAGTACCTACGGACATAAACTGCGATGACTATTCAAGTAAGCATCAGATCTGTCGGTGGCGGCGTGGCGGCTGCATTACCACCAAGGAAAAACTAAACATAATAACAATAGAATAAGCAATCCATATTATGAACCTATAGGGCCGTAGAGGTATAAAACGATAACACAGCGCCTACTATTTTTAGTAAGAGTTTTTAGGTAGGTAGTTGCTGATTTCTCGGCGAGCGTCGAGCGACTATGCGCAGCGGCGCGCGGTGGCGGTTTGTGTGCATCGTGTAACTTCGATTTAGTTCGGAACGGTTCGGAACGATGTTTGTGTGCGTGCGAACTAGACGTGCATGAAGGCTAGCGTCTAACTGCTCATCACTGGCACTATCTCTGTCGGGCATGATGCGAGGTGAGACAGCGTGCTTTTTGGCCATGCCTACCACTGAGTTCGAGCCGTGCCACCTTAAGCCTAATGATTACAATTTGCGCAAAAGTTTCTGCGAAACAATGTTGCAGTGATTTCGTACAGTGAACACAATCTTTTGGAGCGATGAAGCCCATTTTCATTTAAATGGAAGTGTAAATAAACAGAACTGCCGTTATTGGTCACCTAAAGGACAGAACCCACGATTGAAACATCAACAGCCACTTCACAGTCCCAAAGTGACGGTTTGGTGTGCATTGTCAAGCAGAGGAATAATCGGACCCTATTTTTTTGAAAATCGTCAAGGACAAGCCATTACTGTGACCGGCGTTTCTTATCGGCGAATGCTTAACGATTTTTTTCTGCCAATATTAAGAGAACATCCTGCCTACAGTTCACAGACATGGTTTCAGCAAGATGGCGCCACGCCTCACACTGCTAGAGAGACCATGGCGCTTCTTCGTGATTTGTTCCCTAACAAATTGATAAGCCGTTTTGCTGACATCCCCTGGCCACCCAGGTCGCCGGATCTTACCCCTATGGACTTTTTTCTGTGGGGGTACCTCAAAAGTAAAGTTTATGAATCCGCCCCACCGCCCATCTCAGCATTAAAAGAAAATATCGTTCGCGAGGTTAATGGCATCCCGACGTCCCTTTTCCAGCGAGTGGCGCGGAGTACTGAAGCCAGATTCCAAGAGTGTGTCCGACGTGATGGTCAACATTTGGACGAAATAATTTTTAAGAAATAAAACCCGCACTTCTCTTCTTTGAAATAAAAAAAAAATAGTTTTTTTGTTATTTAATTTTGAAATCCTAATTCTGCTACCGGACACCCTATACTATATTTTACTGTCATGCACATACCGCGTGTATCTGACATCGACGCACAAACGATTTCCATGGGTCCAGGGCATGATTCTGGACAGGTTCTTTTCCAATTTTTTCATTTTTTTCAAGAGTACCACAAATAGGTATCAGCTCAGCTGAGCTGATATCTATTTGTGGTTTTATTCAGATTTCTCTTTTTAGTGAAATTAGTTAATTAATTATTTTTTTATTAAAAATCTCATTGGGTTAGGTCAGAATAACGATTATGAGCAGTCTAAAGTAAAAAAACCCTTGAAAAAAAATTAAAAAATGAGAAAAAAGCCGACGAAAAATTCTAAGTCTAGGGTGTCCAGAATCATGTTTTCATGGCCGAGGCAATGCGCCACCGTCGGGATCCTTGCTGACGGTAGGAGGAGTTGCCATCGGCGTCGAATCGACGCTGAAATACCTGGGGCTCGTCCTAGACAGCCGATGGAACTTCGTGGAGCATTTCCGACGTTTGGTCCCCAAACTGGAGCGGGCCGGGGTTGCTTTCAGGCGGCTCCTGCCCAACCTGGGGGGACCGAACGCCTCCTGCCGTAGGCTATACGCGGGGGTCGTGCGGTCCATGGCCCTTTACGGGGCCCCGGTGTGGGCGCGTTCATTGAGGCAGCGTGCTGCGAACCACTTGAACGCGCCCCAAAAGGTGGTGGCCCTCAGGATGACCCGAGGGTACCGCACGATCTCGCGCGAAGCGGCGCCGGCGGGTCTCCTTGCCGGATTGCCGCCATGGGATCTGGAGGCGGTGGTCCTCGCGCGCCTGCATGATTGGCGCGCGGAGGTAGGTACTAAGCCGAGGGGAAACTCCGCTGACGCGGCAAATTGTCGCGCAGCGGACGGAGTTCCACCGCGATCTCATGGCGTTATGGAGGCGACGACTATCGCAACCCAGCGCAGGGCACGCCACAATAGTGGCGATAAGTCCCCTCTTTGAGGAGTGGCTTGAGAGGCGCCACGGCGTCCTCACCTTCCGCCTGACGCAGGTCGTCACCGGACATGGATGTTTCGGGAGGTTCCTGCACCGAATCGGGCGGGAGGAAACGCCCGGGTGTCACCACTGCGAGGATCGACCGGAGGACACGGTAGAGCACACTGTGCAGGTGTGCCCCGCTTGGGCGGCGCACCGCCGTGTCCTCGAAACGGCGATTGGCGGCAACCTCTCGCGTCCGGCCCTGGTCCAAGCCATGGTCCGGAGCGAGACGGAATGAGACGCCGTTGCCTCCTTCTGCGAAGCAGTCATGCTAGCGAAGGAGGTGGCGGAGCGGGAGAGGAGACCCTCTCGTCCCGGCCGCCGTGGTAGACGCCGCGGGCGTCGGGGGCTACCTGGTGACCTCCGGCCACCGTAGGCGCGGGCCTGTGGACGGCGAGCTATGGGTGGCTCGCCGTCCGTCCGTCTAGTGACGACAGGACGTGTCGACGGCGCGTTAGTGTTCCACGCGCGCCTCAAAGAGAGTCAGCAACACAGAGGGGCCCGAAAGGGCCGACGCCTGCCGGAGTCGCGGGATTATTCGCAAGAGACACCGTGGCTCCGGAACACAAAGGGCAATGAAGGAACATGGATGGGTTTTAGTCAGTAGAAGTCTGACACTCCCTCCCGCTACACCCAGAGCGGGAGGAGTCATTGGAAGATTTCCCATCCCTAAAAAAAAAAAAAAAGGTTGTCCAGAATCATGCCCCGGACCCATGGAAATTGTTTGTGCGTCGATGTCAGATACACGCGGTTTAGCTCATAACACAGTAAAGCATGCAATGATTTTATTAAGTGTTGATATTGAAAACATATTTTAAAAATTTATAGTGATTTTTCTGTGTCTGCTGTTCGCAGAGAAGATCTTAAAAAAGTTGCTGCTGTTGAAGGTGAATGGCATGAGCTGAAACGGCATGTTGGTACCAGGTGGCTTTCTTTGTTGCCATGTGTGGATAACATTCTTTTGAATTGGAATGCTTTGTGTGACTATTTTACTAGTTTAGGAGAAGACTGCCCTTTGCATATTCTAAATATTTTGAAGATCAATGAGACTTATGGAAACATTAAAATACAGATATTTTTGCAATTAACTGGTCATTTTCTACACAATGTTCATTAAGCTGTTAAGCAACTTGAAGGTAATAATATCACAGTCTTAGATGTGTATAATATAATTTCAACTCTAAAATTAGCATTAGAACAACGCAAAAAAGAGAGTCTATGGTTATAAAACCAGAAAAAAATGTTAAATTCCCTTAAGTTAAAATCCCCTACAGAAAATGATACCACTCAAAGGAATTCTGTGTTATTTATTACGGTTGACTGGCCGACAGGTCCACTTTGCTACCAAATCACAATTTGACGTTGACAGCCCAACCGGTCGCATTCCGACCGGTCCAGCAAAAACTACATCTGTTGTCAAAGTATGTCCATTTCTGTCTAACAAACGATATTTTGTATCATTTTGCTCTTTTCCACTCGAATCTTTATACATTTCTACATGCTAAAAATACGAAACACGCCACGGGCGAGTCCATTTTTAAAAAGAAATTAAATATCATAGTCAGTCTGTGGTATGACGCGAGTTACGTATCACGTAGCTGTCGAATAAGATTGTTTATATAGGTTGTTAGTGAGTGTTTGAGTGTTAATTAATGATTTATTGGGTGAACTGTGATATACTTAATGTGTGTGCAAGTGAATTTCAACATTTGGGTAAGTTAAATTATGTTTTTGATTCTGTTTCGTAACCCTTGTTACACAAGGCGTCCATGTTGTCAGAACGCTATCGTAATTTATTAATTATTAAGTCTAGCTACTTGTTCTGACTAAAAAGTAATTATTATCGCATTTTATGTTTACTGGGCAATAGATTTCAATCAAAACATAAACAAAATAAACGAAATTTACGTTATGATTAGAATTTTTGTTCAGTGGGTCGGGATGTAAACAATGCAAAATGGCGGGAAATGGCTAATGTTTGGAGGTAGATTTACGCTTATATATTAATATTTTTGTACGGTGGACTATGTTTTTTTTTTTTTTTTATATTTATGGCAACTGAGCCGGTTCCGACTATTCTGCCAGTGTCACGTGGTGACGGTAGCACAGAGAGGCAGTCCGTCAAACTTTTTCCAGTTTACTTCGTGGTAGGTGTTAGTATAGCTGAATGTGGACTATGTTGTTTGTTATTTATCGTTTTTAGATATAACCCAGCTACCCATACAAGTCATAAAATATATATGTTATCGATTTACTTTTTAAATTATTCCTGTTCAAAGTTCACATAATGTGTTTTTTACACCAGTAGTCAATGTTTACAAATTAATTAAAAAATAGAGAAACTAACCGTTATGAAACACTTTACGTAAGTAGAAAGAGCCGTTTCTCAGCTTATGAAAAAACAAAACAGTTAAGTGGCCTCTGTAATAGGAGGCGACGATAAAAAATGTTTACGATATCGCAAACATCTGGCGCGCAGCTGACGCGTTTTTTGTCGAGCCCGGGCGGTTGACGTCATCACGTGACATGTGCTCGGGCGGTCAAGCGGATAAATGCTTAGCATATCTTAGTAAGTGGTTTGATTTTAATGAGACTTGGTTATGCAAAATTCAGGGATTTAATTTAATAGGTTTCTTTTGATGACTGTGAGAAGGTATTAGAAGTTATAAATTTACAGACAAAACTTGATATCAACATGGATAACTTTATTCAGATATATAAATACTAAACAATTTTTTTTCTAAAATAAAAGATATAAGTGAATTTATTAATAAAACTACTTCAGACAAATGGCAGCATATTTTTAAAAATACCGAAAATAACTTACCTAATATATTTAAAATAATATCTTTTCTGCTCTCTATTCTCGCCACTTCGGCATTCACAGAAAGGATATTTTCAATTTTGAATTCGAAGTTGCGGGAAGAAAGAAATAGAGCAACTGTAGCTTTAAGAAAAAATGAGCTCTTGATTTATATTAATTTAAAACTTGACTGTGATTAATCGTATGGCAGTTTTATTCAGGACAAGAAATTATTAAACAAGCAAGAAGTGCAAAGAAATAATGCTTCCCTACTAAAATACTATATTTTTTTGGATTGTGCTAAATTTTTTATGGCTTTTTAAAAAAAAGTACTATATTCAGACAAAAAAAAATTTGGCAACCCTAGGTGTGAGGTTACCGGCTTAAGTGAATTTTTGCATTGTCATCTTGATATCAGGTACAATTCTTTATATTTAACTTGCTTTTATACAGTTTACGAGCAATTCATTTACCGTTATTACATAGTACATATTCTTATACGGCTACTTATTAACGCCATTGACCTTTGAGTCGTAAAAACCTTACTTAGTTTGGTGACAGAACTTCTTATCTTTGTGTCTAAATTCAATTCTTTCCTCGACTAATTATCTTTTAAGCTTCTGCACAACTACCTAGTCTTTTCCAATTTCTTTTCTTTTCCTTTTTAATCATGCCTATGACTCGCAGCGCCTATGCTCGCTAAGAAGAGAACAAACTCAATCTGGCTTTGAGCGAATTAAAGGTGTCTAAGGAGTACTGTGATCAACTAAATAAGGAAATAGATGACAATGAGAGGGTTCTTTTTGAAGCACATGAAAAGAATAGACAGTTAAAAAATGAGATGGCTCAGTTATACACTCAATACACTGATGCCATTGAAGCCCGGGATAGGCTCCAGCTTGTTGTGGACGGATTCAGCAAGTGTAGCTCAGAGTATAAACAAGCTCTGGATCACAAATATTTGTTGCAACAACAACTGCAAGAGTCTCAAAGTCAAACACAGCTAGAGATAACAAACCATAACATCACAGCCTCGCTGAATTAAAGTCTCTTCAGCGAGTTGGTGCCTATTGCCCCATCAATTGTTCCTCAATTTAGCAATTCTAATGCTATAGATTTAACTAGTGATGATGAATTTAAGCCATGTAAAATTAGTCTCTAGCAAAAATAAACTTAAAAAATACATAAAAATAAACAAATTTATAGTTAAAAGAAGGAAAATGGTTAAAAAACAAAAGTTCTTCATTAAAAATGTAAAACTTAATAGGGAAAGACTAACGGCCAAATACTGAAACGCCACTCAAATATTTAAGGGCTGCTTAAACGTTTGAGCAGCTCCTAAACTTTAATTTCGTAACACAAACGTCTATTTTGAGCATCTGTTAAATATAAGTGCTTCTTAAATTAACTGGTGCTCAAACACCACTCAGTTTAAAATTCGTATACAGGAACGCTACTCAACGTTATTTATCTGTCAAATGAACTGTCAAACTGATTTAAGCAGCCCCTAAATCTGAGAGTGGTCGCGAGGTCCCTCAAATTAAGTTAAATCTATTGAAACCATATAAAATTGTGATAAAAATGTCTTTATCGTCTTTGTCTTCACTTTCGGATCACGAAAGGCCAACTGTGAGCCGCAGAAATGAAGAAATGTTGAACGCTTTTGAAAAGTACAACGACAGGGAGTTTGTTTCACGGTTCCGCATCTCGAAAGAAACTGTATTATATTTGGACTCTGTATTTGGTAGCAGTATTAAACCCCTAACAAAAAGAAACCGAGCCATACAGCCAGTGGACCAAATTCTTATAGCTCTCCGGTACTATGCGACAGGCAGCTACCAACGCGTAATAGGCGATATTTTTGAGGTTGAGCAACCCACGGTGCACCGAATAGTGCATAAAGTAACAGCCAAGATAGCCAGCTTGAAGTCAACATACATAAATATGCCTACACCAGAAGAATTTCCAGTTGTGGCAAATGAGTTCTTTGCAATAGCAGGATTTCCAGGAGTTGTGGGAGCTGTGGACTGCACTCATATTAAAATAAATTCTCCAGGTATGTACTTACCAACTTCATTGTAATCATGTGCCCTAAAATGTCGATTTTGCTTACACAGTACAACAAACAAGAACCTTACTTGTAGAATTGTTTCTACAAAAATATGTTAGTAGGTACTGTAGTAAAGTTTGTTGCCCCACAATATAACTAGAATTTATTTTTAGGTGGTGCCCAATCTGAAGTCTATCGGAACAGGAAAGGCTATTTTTCACTAAATGTGCAAATGGTATGCGATGCAAGACTACGAATAAGGAATGTTATTGCAAGATGGCCAGGTTCTGTACATGATAGTACCATTTTTAATGACTCACCACTGTGTGCTCAATTAGAGCGTGGGGACTTCGGCACAGGTATTATTCTTGGGGACCGGACAGTGGATATCCATGTTGGCCTTATCTGCTTACTCCATTATTAAATACAAGGACGGCTGCTGAAGAAGCTTATAATCGTTCACAAATAAGTACCAGAAATCCCGTGGAAAGGCTTTTCGGGGTCCTTAAAAGAAGATTTCCTTGTCTACAGAACGGGATGGGCCTAAATATTAAAAACATACCACCAGTCATTGTAGCATGTTCAGTGCTTCATAATATTGCCCTGTCGCGATCTGATGAACTGTCAGAGGAGGATTTTTCTTTACCCTATGTTGAGGAAGACTCCACAGAACAACCCATAGGACTTGGGTCAAATCAAAACTTTATTGTAAGGACTAATTTAATAAATACACATTTTTCCACATAAGATTTATATTTCAATGTAATTTAGATTTCAGTTTCTTTTGCATTTCTATTTTGTATTTATTAATTTCCGTTTTGTTTTTGTTCATGAGGTATTTGGCTTCTAATTTGGCATTCCTTAGTTTAGTGCGAAAATATTGCTGTTTAATTGTGTTATGTGTAGGTTTCATTTGTCCTGAAAAATAGTATGTATTTAGTTTAATATTAATGAAAATTTCATGCCATTAACACAAATAACAATAATTAGATAATTACCAGCAGAGGATGAAAAAAAAAAAAAAAAAAAAAAAGGATGATCTTAGTGGTTTGTTTTTTTCTTGGGGTTTTCTTGGGGTTTTCTTGGGGTTGGCTGGTCATCTATTAAGTAAAAGAAATGACTATAGCAAAACACCAATTTAGTTTACCATATAAACTACTACAATAATGAAAATGTTTACCAGCTATATTTATTGATGTAACTGTACAAGGTTTGCTGTTGTCTGCTATACTCATGTAGGCCATATTTGTGTCTCGGTGATCTAAAAAATATCCACATAAAGTATACATAATATAAATTATGGAAATAATAAAAAAAAATAACTAATTTTACCAATGGTCTGGATTAAGGCAGATGATGATGAAGATATAACTTCACTAACTGGTTCTTTTGTAAAACTCTCTGTGACTTCTAGTTCTGTATCACCTATAAATTAAACAAGAACATGATAATTATTATTTTGTGATGTTAAAGTATAAAGATATACATTTTAATATTACACAAACCAAAATATATTGCAGCATCATCATAGCAATTAGGCAATGGTTGAATTTGAGGAGCAGCCATGGCTAAAATCTGAGCATCTTGTTCACAGAGAATGCTTTTGTATGTTCCACCACCAGTGCGATTGATTTCTTTCTATGAAAATAAAAATTACAATCACAAGACATTCTTTCAATGTTACTTTTCCAGAAATATTAAATTTATACAAACCTTATCTATTGACGCCTTCTTTTGTACCTCTCTAGTGGTCTCGTAAAACTGAAGCCGCTAAATATTTGAAGAAATGAGTAAATAAAGAAATATTATGATAAAATAGAAGAAAAATCAAGTCTACTTAAGAAAAATCAAGTCTACATTTGCTTTGGCTATGTTCTTTTTAGACCTCTATTTGAGGTTTTCATAGAGGTGCCGGAGTTGCTGCCATGTCCTGAAGCCGCTCACAGCGACAGCATTGTACTGTTGGCACACTGTATCCCAAGCATCTCTCTTCTTTAAAATTATGGTAGCATTCGTTTCTTTATTTTCTATTATATTTTGATATCTGAAATATTTAACATATTATTTCCAACATGAAACAGATAGAAATTAAACTTAAGATCTGTAAAATGTTCAGGAGAGTATGTTGCTATGTGCATTATCTGGCTGTATTTATACTTGTAGTAATAAAAAGTAATTGTACTTAGACATAAATCATGTATTTATTCTAAGCCTTTCATATGGTAAGTGGTCACAAGTTTCAATGGGTAAGTAAGTGCTTGATACAGACAATAGTTGCCCTGAGCCCCTGACTATGTAGAAAAATGTTAAAGGAATGTATACTAACATAATATTACATGCACCAGGCACTTGCGGTTAAATGAGTGTAAAGAACAGTATTTCATTGTGTATTTATGTACTTACTTCTTTATCAATTCCAAGAGCATATCTTTCTCAGCAGGTGTATAATTGCATCCACGTTTCTTCTTCTCCTCCATCGTGAATCAATTTATAACTTTAACTTTAACAATTTACAATTTATAACTTGATAATAATCGCGCGTAAAATGACAAGTGTGACGTTCCAATCTCGACAATTATCTCAAGAAATTTTATTTTCTTATGAAGTCTTCTTTTGATATTCATCTGATTTTTATGTATATAAATACATAATTTCAATCGTAATTCAAACCAAACTTATATCACGCTGTTATATTTCAACTAATTAATAAGTATAGAAAATATTTGTTCAAAGAAGACTGCGTAAAACGAATACGAGACGTAAACTAAATTATTTTGAAACCGAGAACGTGCTGAGATCAACTTTTTAGCAGGATGTTGCCATGATGTAAACATTTGAGGACTGCTTGGCTAATCATGGTTTCAAATTGCTTGAGTGGCGTTTGTGTATACCATTTAAATTTGAGGGATGCTTATATTTAAGTAGCTTTTAGGTGACTGTGAGATTTGAGTGGCGTTTCAGTATTCGGCCGTAAATCTATTAAAACAATTAGATATATATTCATCAAATTTAGAAAAATGTACAAAAAAATACCGAACTCAGTTGCATCAGCGCCGGTCCATTCATTGACAATATGATACAACTTTACCGCAGTCTTGTGCCAGTTGCCCGGTGGAAGGAGTTAATGAGTTTTTCGTTTCGGTTGGCAAGACTTTGGCTGAGAAGACTATATTCTGTGAGAATCCATCACACGTTAATGATCTCCCTATGCAATCAACTATCTCTTTACAGTCTCTTGTTCTATTGGAATGTGCGTGTAGTGTGAGGGCCACTTTGTTAAAACTCCTTAAAATGTGCTTAGGATTTAGTGAACATTCCCAAAGAATTGTGAAAGTTTCATTGTGAAATTGTCAACTTTCACAAAATCTGATTCCAACTTTTAACAAAGTGGCCCTCACACTACACGCACATTCCAACAGAACAATAGACTGTAAAGAGATAGTTGATTGCATAGGGAGATCATTAACGTGTGATGGATTTTTAACAAAGTGGCCCTCACACCACACGCACATTCTATTGGACACTGATGAGGCCGAAGTGAACCGCTTGATACTGGATCTTAAAAGTGTCTGTTCTATAGGATGGGACTCCATCCCTAACCACCTCTTAAAGGAAAATAGACACATTTTAGTCCCAGTATTAGTTCACATTTTTAATCTATGTTTAAATGAGGGGACTTTTCCTACGATCCTAAAGAAATCAGTGATCCTACCTATCTATAAAACTGGGGATAAAAAGCAAGTTTCAAACTACAGGCCGATCTCTATCCTGCCTTCGATCTCAAAGCTCTTGGAACGTATCATCAACAGTAGAATTATAAAATATTTAGAAAACAATAGCTTACTGTCTAATAACCAATTTGCTTTTAGAACCGGCAAATCAACTTGTGATGCGATCCACGAACTTGTTGACCATGTGGTAAGGAAAGTTGGGAATTCGCAGGTAATCAGCTAAAATTGATGGAGGATTATCTCTCAAATCGCTGTCAATGCACTAAAAGTGATGACATTACTAGTGGTGACCTACCTATCACTTATGGAACCTACCTACCTACCTCTTCCTAGCTTATTTAACCACTCTGCTCGACAAGATTTTGACATATGACACACCAGCTGAGTCGACGGGATTATACGAATTACGTCATCAAATTCAGGAATAACATCAAATTTCGGCAATCGAATTTACTATGAAAAAATTGTTTCCGTAGCTATATTATACGATAAGTTTGTGAGAAATATCTTAAATTACAAGTTAAGGTCGTTCAAATCGCTTCAGCCTACTTAAAAATGTGTCTTAAATATGAATTACTTCACCTCTCAAAAAGGTAGTCTACTTGGATTTTCTGAAAATATATAAGTAAACAAAGTTCTCGCTTGTTACAAAAATGCAACACGAAAACATTAAGACATAATCATTCTATTTGCGTTCTTCGTTTTGTCTTTTTTCATACATAAGTTAACTAAAAACATGAACGAATCTTGACAATAAATAATTACGTTGAAATTTTGATGACAGCGGTGTTTAAGGCTAAAAAACATGAAAATTGTGGATTTGAGGACACTCAAACTCCATAACAGGGATAACGGTTTGCTTATCATTTGATTTTCTGACGAATGTATCCATATTTCTGACGATATATGTAGCGGTAATGAATTTTTTCGATTTCCAAAGTCGAAGTTTCGCGCCAACTGTGTTTGTTTACGTTTTTGTTTTTCACAAATATCACCAACGCACATGTAATAGCGATTACAAGTATGACAATTATGAATCTAAATATCATGAAGAACAATAAAAACCCAGATTTAAACGCAATTTACAGGCACAGATCCAACAACACGTAATTTCATTACCGCAACACTTAATTCGTGTTCAAAATGTTCAACCATTTGTTTTTTTTTAATTTTTAGGATGTGTCATATCGATTATGCTAATCGATATTTTTTTCATTTCATTCGACTCGATTAACTTTAAATGAGTGATTTTTATAAATCGATTCTTAGTAACTAGAATAAATACTTATAAGTCATAAAATACAATTATTATTATTATTATTATTATTATTCATTTATTTCAGATATAAATCCATATAATTGTTAGTAACACAGAATGCTTATGAGAAACTAATGTTAGTAATGACAAGACAAAACACTTAATCAAATACAAAAAATTAAATAATATAACATGACCTATTGGATACTCCACTACTCGTTCGCGTGTTTACTTGACAGTGTGTCGTCTGAACCAGGCTTCGAGCATTGGAGAATCCCATCGGTCCGACAATACGCTCAAGATGCCGTTGTTACTACCACGCATGCGTGTTAAAACAGAAGTACAACGCTTGCGCATGACTGCAGCGAAGCTGTCTACGTGGGCATCGGCAAACATGCCCGAGGCACTGCAATAACGCGGCAGCCCCATCAGCATCCTGAATGCATTGTTGTACTGCACTCTAAAGTCACTGTATGCCCTCTGCAAATAGTCAACCCACAGGCTGCACGTGTAAAAGGACTGACAGTATGCCTTAAACAACGTCACTTTCACTTTTTTTGTACACCGTGCAAACCTGCGAACTAACATATTGCATCGCACAGACAATGACCTGCGCTCTCTCTCAATGTCAGTACTATCTTTCAAGTCATCGGTGAGCCAGTGACCCAAATACTTAAATTTAGTAACCTTTTTCAAAGAGTTACCTCCCAAGAAAACAGGTACATTGTCATAGCATTTAGTCCCTGACTTAAAAACCATTAATTCAGATTTCAATGCGTTATATTTAAGGCCATGGGCCTCCGCATAAGATTCACACTTATGTAAAAGTTTTCTCAATGCACAGACCGAAGGGCTCAGCAACACCATATCGTCGGCATAGCTTATATTATTGATACAAATACCATCTATGTGACAGCCGATCCTAGTGCTACTGAGCTCCTCGATCAGCTCATTAATATAAAAATTAAAAAGGCGAGGGGAGGAAAGCCCCCCTTGCCTCACCCCGCAATCCAGCCTGTACTCATCTGAGAGCGCATCTGCCCATCTCACTTGATTTTTCTGCTTTTCATACCAATGCATCAGTACAGACACTATTTCTTTGGGTACACTGGCATCCTGAAGCTTTACCCATAGCTTGTTATAAGACACTAGGTCAAAAGCTTTAGATAAGTCCAAAAAACAGGCATAGACTGGAGTTTTCCTAGCTGTATAGTACTGGACCGTCTGTTTGAGCGACATAATAGCACTTTCTGTGGAAAGGCCAGGTCTAAACCCAAACTGTGCATCGTTAAGTTTCAAATGTGTGCCCAAATGTCGGTCAATAAGACTGTCCAGCACCTTCGCTATAATTGTAGCTAGAGAAATCGGCCTATAGTTAGAAACTTCTGAATGGTCACCAGTTTTATTCTTAATAACAGGAACTACTATAGTTTGAATCAATTTCTCAGGTAAATATGAATGACTTAAACACAAATTAAAAAACAATGATAGTACTCTTGGAAGGTGGAATCCCGCGTACCGCAGATGCTCGACGCTGAGACTATCATGCCCTGGAGACTTTCCACTCACCATTTTCTTTATTACGGAGGCTACTTCTGCAGCAGTAAATCTTACGCTTACCTCCAAGTCATGAGCACCAGCATCGGGCACCGTTGTTGAAGCCGGCCCCAGAGATGATTTTACATTAAAATAGCGACGAAACACATTAGCTATATTCCCAGAATCATGGGCTCCCGCCACGCTCACGGGAAGACTCGGCCTAAGATTCATCTGGTTAGTTGATTTCCAAAACTTATTAAAAGCATTATTTGCATGGTGTTCAGCAATAATATTCATTTTTATTTGTTGTTGATTATTTTGGCACCATTTCAACTTGCATTTAAAGGATCGTCTAGAATTACACATGTCATTGTAGGCACTACCAGAGGTCGGTTTATTGATTGGTTTTAATTAGCACTATTTATAATATTATGATGGTTTCTTATTACATTTAAATAGATTTTTAGGCGGCAAGTTTTGAGAATAAACAACAACAGAAAAAAGAAAAAACAACTCATCCATGACCAACTTCGCGCGGAATTTTCTTTTATTCGAAATTTAAATTTAGAATGTGCTCGTGATTCAGAAAAAAAATATTAGACAAAAATTATTGCGAGTTTATTTGAATAGTTTCAGTCCGCGGCTTCGCCCGCGATATTACTATTTTCATGAGTTTTGATTTTTTGACGGAATCCTTTTTAAAATGAGTAATTCATTTAAAACGTCATTAAAAAAGGTATTTTTGTTTATGCTGTCGTATACACTTTCATATGCATTTAGAAAAAAGCTGTTATTTCGATATTCCAAACAGATACTAAGACTTGTATGTATGTTTGGAGGTATGTTTTTTTTTATTTAGAACGCCCGGTAAACTAATGGCTGACTAATATTGCAAATGTATGAAAATATTAATGACTATGTTTTCAGCGATGCAAACTACTACACATTAAAAATATTTTAATATTGAACATCTAAAATTGTGGAGCTCGTGGCTAAATAACAACAGCCGCACGGGTCGAATCTTCAAGGTTAAGCAATGCTAGCCAAGGTTGGTCTGTGGATGGGTGACCATCTTAACATATCGAGTTTCCTCCGTGCCTCGGACGTGTTTTATTTTATTTTTAACACAGCCTTAAGCTACCAGGCGTTCCAAAATTATAGATATACCTTCCTACAAACATCCACACATGCACACACATACATCATCTGCATGCCTAGCCTTTTCCCAACTTCATTGGGGTCGGCTTCCAGTCAAACCGGATTTAGCTGAATACCAGTATTTTACGTAGAGCGGCTGCCTACCAGACCTCCACAACCAGTTAACTGGGTAACACGGTACTTCGTGGCATGACTGAAGTCAGATTTAAAGGCTTCTGACTATCCGCAACGACTGTCAAAGATCTACAAATGACAGCCGAGACCAACGGCTTAACGTGCTTTCCGAAGCACGGAGGAAACTCGGTATATTAAGATGGTCACCCATCCACAGACCAACCTTAACAAGCGTTGCTTAACCTGGAAGATCGACCTGTGCAGCTGTTAAGGTGTCACTAGTCGCGGGCTCGAACTCAGTGGTAGGCATGGCCAAAAAGCACGCTGTCTCACCTCGCATCATGCCCGACAGAGGTAGTACCAGTGATGAGCAGTTAGACGCTAGCCTTCATGCACGTCTAGTTCGCACGCACACAAAGATCGTTCCGAACCGCTCCGAACTAAATCGAAGTTACACGATGCACACATACCGCCACCGCGCGCCGCTGCGCGTAGTCGCTCGACTCTCGCCGAGAAATCAGAAACTACCTACCTAAAAACTCTTACTAAAAATAGTAGGCGCTGTGTTATCGTTTTATACCTCTACGGCCCTATATATGGATTGCTGATTCTATTGTTATTATGTTTAGTTTTTCCTTGGTGGTAATGCAGCCGCCACGCCGCCACCGACAGATCTGATGCTTACTTGAATAGTCATCGCAGTTTATGTCCGTAGGTACTAGATACATCTACATCTACACTATTATTATAAAGAGGAAAACTTTGTTTGTTTGTTTGATTGTAATGAATAGGCTCAAAAACTACTTGACCGATTTTAAAAATTCTTTCACCATTCGAAAGTTACATTATCCACGAGTAACATAGGCTATATTTTATTTTGCAAAAAAATAGGGTTCCGTAAGATATTTGGGTTTTTCGGACACAAGGTGTAAAAATCAACCAGAAAAGTAACTTATTTTGCGTACGCTGCCTAAACTATAAAAGATACAACCATAAATTGTTCTAATTAATTGTAGATCTTATAAATATCTACAAAAAAGTCCGCGACACACTATACCTTTCTATGTCGAGTGAGGCACAACAACCATTTTTTTATTTAAAAATCTAGATATTTTTTTGGACTACATTTAGACACGTTTATTTTACTCATGCTATTAATCCTTATCAAAATAAAGTATTTCATCACTAAGTACAGTTTATGTAGATCATATTTGGTCTTTGAATGATTAAAATCGGACGTTTGGTTTTGAAGTTATGGCGAAATTAAAATATTACGATTTCTGCTGCACGGCCCGTTGCGAAGTGAACGTCCGTCACCAAGGCGGGGGTGCGCGTGCGGGAGGGGAGTTTAGATCTATGTAAGGTACCCGCGCGGCTCAGACGTGAGGTAGGTAGGTTTGAGGACAGTTTTTCTCACGGTTTTTCTGTAGTGTATTTAGTATCAGCATTGCACCCGTGCGAAGCCGGGGCGGGTCGCTAGTACCTAATAATGAAATTAGTTCTACCTAAGTACCATCCTATAAATTGTTATCAAAATTACTTACTTACCTACCTGTCTTCTTAATTTTTAGGGTTTCGTAGCCAAATGGCAAAAAACGGAACCCTTATAGATTCGTCATGTCTGTCTGTCTGTCTGTCCGTCCGTATGTCACAGCCACTTTATTCCGAAACTATAAGAACTATGCTGTCGAAAACTCTAAACTTGGTAAGTAGACGTATTCTGTGAACTTACTACCTACCTAAACCTGTAGGCCGGTATAGTATGGATAGGGGTTCTAAAATGATACCGAGGTTTCTAATATCATTTTTTTCTAAACTGAATAGTTTGTGCGAGAGACACTTCCAGAGTGGTAAAATGTGTGTGTGTCGTGTAACTTCTAAAATAAGAGAATGATAACACTAAAAAATATATGATGTACATTACCATGTAAACTACCAGCGAAAATTGGTTCGAACGAGATCTAGTACCTAAGGAGTTTTTTTAATAGGTACGTCATAAATCGTAATCCACAACTTTTGCTTATATTATAATATTTGTACGGAACCCTCGGTGCGTCAGTCCGACTCGCAATTGGCCGGTTTTCTATTTTTAGTTACCCCTATTGGTTGACACAGACGTGTTTAGATTTGCATTCATTATTAGATTGCTTTAAATTATCAGACAAGTGCACAGTATATTGTGACAAACTGACAAGTGACACATAAAGATTGTTTACTTAGCTCCTACATACCTACCTACCTAACGTTAAAATTTTAGTGTCTACGACGCCAACGGTTTGTTTTATGGCATCTTTGCTTGTAGGTAAGTACCTAACCTACTGTAAGGTTTTAGTAAAATAAACATTTAAAATCCTAAAATCAAACAGATCCACGGTTTAAAATTTTTGTACTGGCCATACTGACGACGGAAATATTTGCTTTAATATAGTGGGGAGATTTAATTCTTTGCACTGGCCACACTGGTGGGGACAGTTGCGGTGAATTGGCGCGGATCGGGCACTTTTTGATGGGAGCTCGCAGCGAGCGGTCGTGGTACTGTCGTGCTGAGGTCATAAGTTTGTAGAATAATTTATATTTAAATAAAGTTTTGGAGATCGTTATAAGTTTTGGAGGTTTAAAATAAGTTTTGGAAATCGTAATAAGTTTAGAAGAATAATAAATAAGTTTTGGATATTACTATAAGTTTTGAGATTATTAAATAAGTTTAGAACGTTAACTGGCTTTTTCTGAGGTATCCTATATCTCAGAACTGGGATCAAGATCCGTAAGTACACGCCCATGTTTTATCTTTCTTTATTTACTGACGCATATAATTCTGGTAACATTATATTATATAACGCGTTATTCGTGCTTTTCACATTCCAATGGCATTACAATTTATTTGATCTAGATAATTTCAAGAAATTATTGTGTAATATGTAACAAATACTAGTTATTTAATGCAGAATTTTACTCTCCATAAAAGTTCTAGTCTTCCATCATAATTATTATTTATTTTTAAATTACCACGACGACGACGATGGTAGGACCGTTGTCAAATCCGTTCAAATTTATTTACTCGAAGTTTCATTGCCTGGTTTAATTTTCTATTTTTACAGTTTCTCCTTTTTTTTATGGAGGGTATTAGGCACCATACGATTACGAATTTTTTTTGACTGATTTAAATTCCAACAGTTTGTTCGGTTCTTTTTACTTAACCTTTTTAGTTGCTTTTAGACAATACATCAGGGATCAGGGACTATGGAACCTAATGTTATTTCCCGATTTTTTTATTATAATTGTTATGCTAAATGTGAGTGTTGGGTATCTAAAAGGGGGTGAAAAATGTTATTAATTTTGCTGTAGGACGCACCGTTTTCGAGATAATTAGATATTTTCGTTTTTTTTCTTTTATAATTAGGGTTTTAACGTTTAGTTATTTGGTGGCGAGTTTCAGTGGACGCGGGAAATGGAATTCATCGGAGCTTGGATACACCTCGGCGTGACCGCTCGCGCTCTAGGCACAGCCAGTTGAGCGCACGTCAGCGAAGCCGAACCCATAGCCGCAGCCGTAGTCGGCGCCTGCTGGAACGAGAACAAGATTTGCTGCGGGAACAGGAGCGGATTCGACGGATGGAGATCGATCTTCAAAAGGAACGCGACATCGAGCAACGGCGACGGAGTGAACGACGCGGCTCACCTGAAGCTGGGACGAGCTACGAGCGCAGTCGCGGAGGGCTGCCGGGCAGTCGCAACAGAAAAGCTCGAGATACTACGAGCGTGGATCATCACACCAAAAGGTCATGTAGTCCCACCTTTTCTTCTAGAGATTTAATACAAATAATACAATCCAATAAAGACGTTTTGCCATCACAGCCTCAAAATCAAAGCACTGTATCTAATAGTCGAAACTTGGATCAGAAAAATATGATTCCAGAGTTTAATCCTTCAGAAAGAAATCAGCGAATAGACATATGGCTAAAAAAAGTTAATGAATGTGCAAAGGTTTATGGCTGGGATGAGAAGACTGTTATTCACTTTGCCATGCAAAAGCTGACTGGGTTAGGCAAGACTTGGTATGAAAGTCTCAACACGATATTGTTTACGTGGGCAGAGTGGCAAGTCAAATTAATGGATGCTTTCCCCTCTGAACAAAATTACGGCCAAATATTAGAGGACATGTTGAAGCGAAAGAGTAGGCCTAACGAATCGATCGAGATCTATTATTATGAAAAACTGGCGCTACTAAATCAATGTGAGATAACGGATAAGCGGGCTGTTGATTGCATCATTCACGGTATCGGTGATAGAACTATCAGGTCGAGTGCCTTGGCACTACGTTGTGAACAACCGGATCAGCTTTTAAAATTCTTGTTAAGCAATTGTAAAGAACTTTCCACACAAACACCAACGTTTAGAGATAGAAATATTAATAATGCAGTAGATGACAAACAAAATAAGACGAGTTCGAAATTAAATTCAATCTTGTATTGTTACAATTGTAAGGAGAAAGGGCATCCGTATTCTAGATGCCCAAAACCCTTGATTAAATGTAGTAGTTGCAACAAAGTGGGCCACAAATCTGAGATCTGTAGACAGAAGAAACATGAAAAAGGGCCAACGAAAGCTGACCCAGTGGCAAAAACCATGCGCATCTCCAGTTCTTGCCCAAGTGGAAAATTCATCAAAACGGTGAATGTTAATGGTTTTGATCTGGAGGCTTTCGTTGACCTTGGGAGTGAAGTCACGCTTATTAGACTATCGGATTTTTCAAATCTAAAACTTAGTCATAACCACATACCGTCGATCATGAAGGGTTTTGGCAACAGCCTCGTGAAATCCATAGGTTCTGCAAAGCTGAAAGTTACTATCGATGGCGTAGCTGCTACTGTTTCGTGTAGGATTGTGAATGACCACTTGCTGGAGAAGCCGATGCTTGTTGGTCAGAGTTACTCAGAGCAACCACACATTGTTGTTTATAAAGACGCGAACAAACTACAGTTTTTGCATATCGGAATAGAGTTACCAGATGTATATGAGCATGGAGAACACTTAGAAAGGGTAAGCATTATAGGTTATAGTCGTATTTATGGTACTGCAAGTATAAAGGCTAAAATAGAGACGGTGTTTAATGGTAGCATATTGTTAGATACTAGAATAGTAGGGAAGCCAAACAAACAATTCTTAGTTTCCGGGGGTGTTTATGAGGTGAAGCAGGGTTCACTCTTTGTTACAGTAACGCCGTGTTCGGTTCCGTGTTTGATTCAGGATAATTTTGTGTTTGCTCGAGCCGAAAAGGTGCAAATAGTTAACAGTCTTGAGAACGCTGAATCTCCTGATTTGGACCAGCAGGTTAGAATTTCTCCGGCTAAACGGTTTGATGAGAGTCAAATACGCGTGGGAGTAGCTGTATCAGATAGTGATAGGGCCAAGCTTATAGAACTCCTTCGACGTCACGAGGATTGTTTTGCTTACGATTTAGTTGATCTAGGCTGTTCTAAAGTTTCCGAAATGAAAATCGAATTGAGTAGTCAACGTCCAGTAGTTTATAGACCCTACCGCCTGTCTCACTATGAACGCGAAAGGGTACGAGGAATGGTAGATGACATGTTACGGGCAGGGATTATTCGGGAATCAGTGTCTAACTATGCTAGTCCAATAATTCTCGTGCGCAAAAAAGAAGGCGGCGTGCGTTTATGCGTAGATTACCGATTACTTAATTCGATTACAATAAAAGAGAGATATCCTATACCTGTCATAGAGGACGAGATAGCAAGATTATCTGGACAGGCATGGTTCGTTACACTTGATTTGATGTCTGGTTATTATCAGGTGCCCATATCTGAGGATAGCAAGCATTTGACGGCGTTTGTCACACCAGACGGCCAATACGAGTACAATCGTATGCCGTTTGGCCTGGCAAATGCGCCTGCTGTATTTCAGCGGATGATGAACCATGTCCTTGGTTCAGCTCGGTTTGATAAGGCCACCGTATACATAGATGATGTATTAATTTTTGGTAGATATCCGACAGAATGTTTACAGCGGTTAGAGGATGTGCTTGTTTTATTACGTAAGGCAAATCTTAAACTAAATCTATCCAAGTGTAGTTTTCTTCAAAATACGATAAATTACTTGGGTTTTGAAATTAGTTCGTTAGGTATGCGGCCAGGAAATGAAAAAATTCGAAGTGTAGTCGATTTTCCAAGTCCAGACAATGTGCACGGGGTGCGACAATTTCTAGGGCTTGTTAGCTATTTTAGAAAGTTTATACAGGGTTTTGCACAACTAGCTCACCCTATCACTAAACTGCTTAAAAAGAATGCTGTGTGGGAATGGTCGAATGACCAACAAGATGCATTCCGAGCTCTAAAGGCAAAGCTTGTAGATCGACCCGTACTTGCCATTTATGACCCCTTAGCCGAGACCGAACTGCACACAGACGCTAGTAGAATAGGTGTTGGCGGTATTCTTTTGCAACGAACTCAGAAGAGTGAGGGTTCTTTTCACCCAGTGACGTATTATAGTCGTCAGACGACACCCGAGGAGAAGAACTTTCACTCCTATGAATTGGAAACATTAGCCGTTATCTGCGCTCTCAAAAAGTTTAGGGTATATCTTTTAGGGAAGCCATTCAAAATTGTGACCGATTGTAGTGCGTTACGTTCCACTTTTGTAAAGCGCGATCTAATTCCAAGAATTGCGCGATGGTGGCTGGCTCTACAGGAGTTCGATTGCTCTGTGGAATATAGGGCGGGTCCAAAGATGGGTCATGTGGATGCGTTATCCAGGAATCCAATTGTTGATACAGAATCTCAAAGTCCCGAACAATATCCCTCGGTTATGGCTATTAATGATGAGGACTGGCTGCTTACGTTACAATTAGGGGATCCGGAATTATGTAGAATTCGTGATATTGTTGCTAGTGATTTAGACCCCCAAGGGGTAGAGTATATCAAGGATAACTACGTTTTAAGAGATAACAAGCTCTTTAGGTGTGTCGGGGGTGACAAGGAATGTGTGAGATGGGTGGTCCCAAAGGGTGCAAGGTGGCAATTATGCAAAAGAAACCATGACGATATAGGTCATGTTGGTTTCGAGAAAACCTTAGACCGCATAAAAAAGCATTATTGGTTTGCAAAAATGAAACGTTTCGTAAAAAAGTATGTAGGGTCTTGTATTGACTGTGCATACGCCAAAAAGGCTACAAACACACGAGAAGGGGTACTGCATCCCATTGAAAAGGTAGAAAGACCTTTTCACACATTGCACGTTGACCACCTTGGACCCTTTGTTAAGTCCAAAAGAAGTCATACTCATATATTGACTATCGTAGACTCGTTCACCAAGTTTTTATTCATCAAACCGGTCAGGAATACAAATACACAAAATGTGATAAAAGTCCTTCAGGACATTTTTGACACATTTAGAGCTCCTGACCGTATTGTAAGTGATCGAGGTTCTTGTTTCACCTCCCATGCTTTTAGAAGGTTTTGCCTTGACCGTGGAATAAAGCATGTTTTAAATGCAGTTGCATGCCCGCGGGCCAACGGCCAAGTTGAACGTTACAATAGGACCGTCCTCGACTCGTTGACGGCACAGAATCTTAGCGCAGACGAAAAAGACTGGGATAGCAAATTAGGGAGAGTTCAATGGGGCTTAAATAATACGGTACAAAAGACAACAGGTAGGACACCCGCCGAAGTTATGTTTGGGACGGCAATGAATAGCGAGTTTAACGCAGCATTAAATGAGATAACCGAAACAACGCGCGAGGTCACCCCCTTGCAATCTATTCGTGATGAAGTTAAAAGCAGAATTGACAAAGCACAGGCAGCCCAAAAACGACATTACGACCAAGGAAGACGACCCGCGCGTGTTTACAAAAACGGTGACTTAGTTAAAATTACCAAAGTTGCATTTCAAAATGACGGTAAGAGTACAAAACTCATGCCCTCGTATGAAGGTCCTTTTAGAATCGTTAAAATAATAGGTAACGATCGGTATAAAGTGGCACCAATTCCGGGGTTTGGGGGAATGAAGAAAAAGCGAAAGACTACCATTGCCGCTGACCGGATGCGACCGTGGATCCATGTTGACTCTTTGGAAGTAGATAATGATACTGATAATGATGCCGAGCATAATGCAATTGATGAGGAGAATATGTCAGAATGATAATTAGATTAAGTATTATGACCACATATTTAATTAGAGTCGCGATAGCTCAAACTGTTTTTCTGTATTGATAAAATGATTAACTTTTATAGTGTTTATTTACATGCTGTTGTTTTCTTGTTTCAGGTCAGGCACAAGAAATCGTAGTAAGATTTTGCGTCTTGACCTGAGAGAAGCAAAACTCATGGTTGATCTGCTAAACCGTAAAGTTCTTAGAATAGATAAATTCGTTACAAGGATAATTGGTTACAAGGGTAATTGGTTACAAGGATAATTGTTTACAAGGATAACTGTTTACAAGGATAACTGTTTACAAGGATAATTGTTTACAAGGATAATTGGTTACAAGGATAATTGGTTACAAGGATAATTGGTTACAAAGATAATTGGTTACAAGGATAATTGGTTACAAGGATAATTGGTTACAAGGATTATTGGTTACAAGGATTATTGATTACAAGGAAAAATAATTTTAAGGGTATTTGGATAAGGATAATAAACTATAAAATTATAAGTGTAATTTGTTCTACGGATAATTGTTAGTTCGAAATAACTTTTTGTGACAGATTTGTAATATTAATGGTTAAATTTTCTTATTTACTCATTATTGTAATTCTTTCAAAATGGGCCCGATTTTTTTTTTTTTTTTGCCGAGTGTAAGGTTTCACCAGATACGTGTATGAGGACATACACGTCGTCAGGATGGTCGAGTGTAAGGTTTTAGTAAAATAAACATTTAAAATCCTAAAATCAAACAGATCCACGGTTTAAAATTTTTGTACTGGCCATACTGACGACGGAAATATTTGCTTTAATATAGTGGGGAGATTTAATTCTTTGCACTGGCCACACTGGTGGGGACAGTTGCGGTGAATTGGCGCGGATCGGGCACTTTTTGATGGGAGCTCGCAGCGAGCGGTCGTGGTACTGTCGTGCTGAGGTCATAAGTTTGTAGAATAATTTATATTTAAATAAAGTTTTGGAGATCGTTATAAGTTTTGGAGGTTTAAAATAAGTTTTGGAAATCGTAATAAGTTTAGAAGAATAATAAATAAGTTTTGGATATTACTATAAGTTTTGAGATTATTAAATAAGTTTAGAACGTTAACTGGCTTTTTCTGAGGTATCCTATACTACGTTAATATAACAGTAGGTACCTATTAGGCAGAGAGCTACCTATGTAAACTATGATGTTGCAGAATTTGTTCGAAAGAGTTACCGCGGCCCTGGTAAGTACGGCACGCAGAGGGCATTAGGAGGAACACGGATGGGTTTTAGTCAAGAAGAGTCTGACACTCCCTTCTGCTTCGCTTAAAGCGGGAGCAGTTATTTGGTTTCCCATCCATAAAAAAGTCTTGTCCGCCGCAAAAGTACCTACGAACACAAAATTAGGTTTGTCAATTGCAAGAAACTATTTTGAAAGCAAATAGAATGAACCCAGTAACAAACATTACATTGACCCTGGCTTGAACTTTGGATTTCGCTACCTGCTACCTAGGTACTCAACTAAACGAGCGACACGTTGCCGCTGGCGGCCGGCAACCTTTGTTGTTGGCTGTCGACGGGCGCTTCAACGACCACCAACGACGCGTGCAGTTATCCCTGTCGTAGACGCGTGCGGCGGCGGTGGCACGGCGGCGTCATGTCGCTCGCTTGTAAGAACGCTTAGCCACCGTACGCACGGACGTAAAAATATTCCGTTCAGCCGAGCGTTGAGAACCCAGCACTCAGCAGAGTTAATCCCAACGCGTCAAAAAAAGACACCGTTTCAACTTATAATTATATCATTGGTTTCAACATCGAGAGTTGAAAATTCATTGCGCGATAGCATCCCGCCGCGATGATTTTACACTGCAGCGGGCGCGGGCAGCGACGCGGTGTCGAAGACCCGGTCACGACGCCAAATTATGACTTTTCTACCCATTGTTTATAATATGTGGTTTTTAAACTTTTTCAATGATTCAAAACAATGTCACGTACTTATGCAGCGTCCACTCAAAGCAACAATAACAATTTCAAACGCAAATACGGAGTCCAAACTACAGTGCGAAGTCAAACAGATATAAAATATAATGTTGAAATCCAAAAATCAAGCCAATGAGTCAATATAAATTAGAGCGCAAGTATAGTCTACCTACGTATGTAACGTATGAACGACATAGGCCACAGGCCACAGCACACCGCAGCAGACACAGTCGTAACTTGAATACGCACGTGTGCGTGAGCATTGTCCCCCCGCACCGCACCGGGGGGAACATTATTCAGTGAGAGGCACGATAATTCATAGTAAAACGCGCGCGTAAAAAAATATGAGAAGGCCTTTCGTAAATCGAGTTTTATGAAAAAACTACTGCATATATCGATTAAAAATAAAAGTTATTGAATTCTTCGATAGTTGAGCTTTGTCGGTACCGACTTGGTTTTAAAGATTTTACATTGTGTTTATTACTTATTTACGCCCAAAGATGCGTTAAAATTGGCAAGAAAAACGAAACTTTGGTGGCTCATAACTTTTTAATGGCGGTTTATTTTACCATTCTGTTTCCATACAGACAAAACTAATAATATGACAAAACGATATTATGTTTAACTTTTGATGTACTCTGTCAAACAGCGGAGTAATACCCTCCCGAAGTTTCTATGGAAAAAATATCGACTAGAGCCACCTTAAGGTTTAGCCACGAGCTCCTCACATACATACTGCCAAAGAGCACTCACAACTTTCTTTTGCAGCAGAAGAAAAAAAAACCATCTGAACGAACCCATTACAAATATGCGCACATAACCAATTTTCATGCATGAAAAAAAGAACAACCTGATGCATAGCATACCTACTTATTTATTTATTTATTTAAACTTTTCGCACAAAAAAAAAGTACAAAGGTTCTCTACCAGTCAACCAAGGGTGGTGAAGAGATTAGATGGCAGGTGCTCTCTTTGAGAGGAACAATGATAAAAAATAATAATAATAAAATATGTTATCATGATAAATAGAATGGGTACGCAGTACATAAATAAGTTATAAACTTATAAAACACATACATACATATTGACTATAATATATACCTATACTATATACATACATATATTGTACAAAAACAAGAAAAGAGGTGTTAAAATAACTCTGCGCTATTTATTTAGAAAATAGCTCTGCAATTTCCGCTTAAATGAAAAACCGACTGGTGGTCGTCCTGATATCAAGAGGTAGCGAGTTCCAAAGAAGAATAGACTGAATATGAAAGGAAGAATGTACAAAGTCAGAAGTATGAGAAGGACATAGTAGGAGAAGATTGTTAGAAGAACAGTAGTTGGAATATAGGGTATTCAGATCACAAATCGTGATCTGAAAAACCCTATATTCCACAGTTTAACCATTCGAGTATTCCTATATTTCACTATTCGAAATGAGACTTTGACTAAATACATTGAAAGTAGTTTCATGTGAATGAAAAGAGCAGTCACTTCATATCAATCAATGGATCATTCAGTAGGAATGGTCTATTCAGAATGAAAAGAGCAGTCACTTCATACCTATCAATGGATCATTCAGTAGGAATAGTCTATTCAGACATCAACGAGTTTGGAGTGGAATGTGCACAGATGTGTTCCTCCGACACCTTATATAGGGTAGCATCTAGTTACCTGTGTAAAATGCAGGCTTCATGTATAGTTATTGTGTAGATAAAATTATATTGTGTTCGAATTAACACACACTTCGTTGTGAAATGGCTCTTGTTCTCAAATCTTATTTGTTTATATAACATACTAGATTGCGTCCTAGTTTTGGTATAAGAAGTATATTAAGATCATGCAGACCAAATCGAGGTAGGTATTTTGTGTAAATGAAACAATAAATATCGTAGAACATAATTTATTAGAGGATATTTACATTGTTTTGGTCAATTTGCAGAACGCACTACACAACATTTAGCCTATCTTTGACAGCTGGCATCAGGTTTTTTGTCTTTCTGTTACACTGTTACAGTGAAGATAAAACGGTTTAAAAGAAAAAAAGTTCATTTCCTGGTTGAATCTGGTAGCATAAAACATCTTCTAAATCAGGTAGAGCTGTGTCTGCTGTTTCTGTTTTACTACTTTCACTAGGTTTTGGTGAGCTTGCATTACATTTTCCACGATCAGTCTGTATGTCGCTAACTCGAACAAATGTACGAACATCTTCATGATGGCCCTCAGTCTTGACTATAAGATACTGAATCATCTCTAGGTCAAATAACTCTTTTGTCTGGCTTGTATCACTATCCTTGTGATTAGATGAGCTTACATTCGGTATTTTCAGGTCAGTCTGCATATCTTGAGTAAATATAATTTCACCGTTAGCATTCTTGCAAATAATTTTACGAATGCCTTCTAAATCAGATTTTAATGGATTAAACATTGTAATGTTAATATTTTTTCGCGAGAACCTTCACACTACGAATTGTAAGAATGTAATGTCGTCTAAACTGATTGTAAGCTATTTATAAGTAACTCGGGCTTTAATGCTCATCCCATATGTAAACGCATCCATTGTAAATTATCATTGAAGTTTATTCACTGTCCTTGTCCCACAAATTTTATTGAGAAGATATGGCAGGCAAAGTCATCGTATGTTAGTAGTTTACCATTAATCATGAGTTTTGCAATGTAAGTAATTCTTTATAAGGAGACCGATCAAAACAAAATAGCAACATAGACGCAAAGTAAATAGGTACAGGACGTTACAACTCCTACAGCGTGCGCAAACGGGCGCACGCACACATTGATGTGTACATAAAGGGATCTCAGCAATGCATGCCAGCCGCAACGAACAATCTCCACTCGCGCAAGTGCATGCGTCCCACATCTATGTGTGCGTGAGGTGAGGTATCGCTCGTTATAGGAAGCTGGCGTTCTGTGTCTAATTATCATACTATTGCTACGCTCGGTTTTACTTACTATTTTATATCTAAGTAGTATTATAATGTCAATTAAAATACATAAATTCGTTATAACTGTTTATTATCTAGGTTTATATTAATACCTAATTAATTACATTTGATTTAGAATGATACATAGTTTATACATTACAACCATTATGTCTAATGTAAATTGTACATACGCAACTACATTTTCTTTTGAATTTTATTTATCATATCTTTAGCACAGTCGTATATATCATCAGTAAATATATTATCAACAATATGTTGAGCACATATTTTAGCTTTACAAGTGCATAATTTAGAACCATTGAGTTCTTCACCCTCAAAGATTTGAATACGTATTATTTTACGGTGTGGGCCCTTTACATACTTTCTAACATACGAATACATCATTTTGCTCCCTCGTCTTTTATCATTGACGGTTTTCCTGGTGGTATTGGCGCTGTTCAACCTTTCTTCTAACTGGGGTGATGTTTCTCTCTCCCGATTTTGATTCAATGGTGGGGAAATTGGAGAGTACGATATAAACGGTCTCTCTCTTTCCAAATAGTTCATCACATTTTGACGTAATTGTTGTGGTGCTGGATTCGGTGAGTATGACGGGGTTGAAATAAAAAGTTGCTCGGATTCCTGAAACATAAGAATGAATAAGATAAGTTAATATACAATTATGATTACTTATTAATATCGGCAGCCCAACTTCATTATTCATAAAAACTAAAATTATATTTCTATGTAAGTTATCATAGAAATTGCGAAAAAATAATTAATTTAATAAAAGTGTCGCTAATTTACTTACCGACATTATTGGTGAAGAAACGCTAGCGATGATGTGATTATTTTTTTCGAGATTGTACTGATTTTATACTTGTTCAGATTTATTTGATTTTTGTAATAAGGTTCAAAATTATAAGATAAAAAACAAGATTATTCTTGTATACCGAAATATGAGATTCTGACTCGTCATATCTCCACTTCTCCACATGTCTAGGAGTTGCATGCGAGCGTGCAAACCGCAGCGTTTGTACCGTCGCCGTCATCGACGTCGAAAACATTCAGCAAAAAAACAACAACCTACAAACATTTTTTATAATTGTAAGTAGGTATGAGCTTCCCCTATTGTTGATTTAAGTGAGTACCTACACAAGATTCAAAATCGCTTTTTTATTTGTCTTATATAAAACGCTGTAAACTTAAAACCTTAACCGCTACGATAAATACGCTCGTGTACGCAATTGACAATTTTTGCAAGTATGCAGTTTTACAAATTTGGACTGAATGACGTGATTTTAGGCCTATAAAAACGCTTCGCAAATTAGTCTCCGGCACAATTCCTCTCTGGAACGAAACCTGTCTGCAAGGAATCAACGCTCCGAGCTCCTCATCAAACTACCTGTCTAAGCATCAATCAAGAATGTAAGTATTTATTCAATAATTCATTACCGTATCTAACTATTGAATGGTCAGAATAATGTATTAATTGTATTTTGAATGGTTAGATATATTGAATGGTCAGAGTAATGTATGAATAGAACCAAGTACCTATTACAATGCTTGGCTCAGAGACTGAGTGATGCTTTTCTGTGCTGCAGGTTCGATTCCTGCACAGATGCTATGTATAATATTCATCGGTCGGTGGTTGACTGATCGACTTTTCAGATTCGATTTCAGCACAAATCAAACGATATTTATATCTGTTAACTATTTATCTTCCTCACGATATTTTGATTGCAATGCACTAATATGTACATTTATATTTTTGTTGACAGGTCGACACTACTTAGCAACGACCTTTTCCTCTCTAGCGATGACTCTGAGCAAGAGGCGAAGCCGAAGAGGAAGACAGAGGAAAGAAAAAAGAAGCGGGAAAGGTCCATCAAATCGAGTGAAGAGTCAACAAGCGCAAAAAAATCGAAGCAGGTCGTTTCGCCAGTAACACCATCAGCTCGAGTTACGGCCAGTGAATTATTCGGTGAAGACAGTGATAACGAAGAAAGCGTCACCCCAACACAGAGACCCCACAAAACTGGTAATATACCCCCACTGTACTCATATTTTACTAGAAGGATGGCTAAGGGATATTCACGACAAATAAGCGAGACTAAAGAAGGAAAATATTATGTAGAAGTGAAAATTTACAACACAGAAGAAATTAAAAAAATAATGCCCATAAATAGATGGCGCTCGGCCATAACTACCATCAAGACGAAATTAGATGAAAATAAAGAATCTTGGCCCCACTTAAAGGAGTTTGTTAAAGCAACTCAAAATGATTTTAAAAATTGTCCTATCACCTGCATAGGTGCTTATGATACTTAAAGACTTTATTTGTTTAACTAGGTGTTCCCCAATATTTGTTTAACTAGGTGTTCATCAATATTTTCTTCTATAGGTACTTACTTTAAATTGTATCTTGTTTTAATTGTGTTTACCTACATGAAATGTCTTATTATTATTATTTTGTACTGTATTTTATAAGTATGATATTGTAGTATTAATTAATATAATATAAGTAAGTAATCTAGTAATTGGTTTTCTTATTTACAGTTACACACCTCAACAGCAAATCGAGACCTAGAAAGTCAATAACCTGTCATAAATGTAAAATTGAAATACCAGAAAATCAGTATTCCTATCATATGAGAACGAATATACACAAAGCAAACTGTTTATTGAATACCAAGTTCACAGATATTCATATTATTGCAACAGCATTCAAAAACAGATTAATGACATACAGATTGAATGTCACTCAGGAAGACGAGTACCTCGGTTTAGAGGCGTTCCTGGGTGATCATCTAATAAATATAACAGAATTGATAAAAATGTCACTTAATGAACACAATTGCATAAAATTGAATTTCGAATTGTTTGCCTATTTTATGTTATCAAAATCAGACGAACAACAATTAAAGTCGTTTAATACCAAATATGAAATTATTTATAAGAACACTGATTTGAATGAATTATTAATCAAAGTAATAAATAAACTAAATAATAAATTAACCGAGTTCCAGCACTGTCAATCTGGTTGGACATTTGTTTCTATGAGTCATCTCGAAATTAATGTAAACAAGTATTCCCCTATGAGAGGTGGGTCTTATATACAACTGCCGTCAGCTATTAAGCAGTCTAAAAGTTGTATAAATATTAAAAATAAAGATAATTGTTGTTTATTATGGAGTATAGTTGCTGGATTATACCCAGCTAAAATTAATGTATGCAGAACAAGTTCATACCCCCATTATACCTCTGTTTTAAATATTGAGGGAATGTCATTTCCTCCTACGATTAATGATATTAAAACGTTAGAAAAAAATAATCCCAACATCAGTTTAAATATATATGGCCTACAAAATAATACTGTGACCGGACCTCTTTATGCAACGCAAAATAGAAGAAAAAATCATTTTAATTTACTTTATATCGAAAAAAATTCTATCGGACACTACTGTCTAATTAAAGATTTAGTACGTCTGGTGCGACGTCAAGTGACTCGTTCTAAAGGAAAACATTATTTATGTGATGCATGTCTACAACTATTTAGTAACGAAAATAGACACAAGACTCATAACTGCTCTAAGATTTTGACTATATTACCTGAAAATAATTCTGTACTAAAGTTCAAACATTACGAGAGGCAGCAAAAAATCAATTTCATAATTTATGCTGATTTTGAATGTATGTTAATAGACTGTAATGAAAGTAGCTCTTTGAATACACAGAAACTAAAAACACATCAACCTTCATGTTTCGCTTATTATATTTGTTGTGCACATAACGATCAATTAAACAGGTATATTACATATCGAGGTAAAGATTGTGTGAAAATATTTGTTAAATATTTAATAAAAGACGTTAAAAATATACATAAGATTTTAAGTAGTAAAAAGCCAATGACCCCATTATCGGCGGAGCAAGAGATGGACTATCGAAATTCGACTACATGTCACATATGCAAACTATTATTATTGAATGATAAAGTCCGAGATCATGATCATATTACATCTGAGTATCGTGGGGCAGCGCACTCCCATTGTAATTTGATGTATAGAGTTTGTTCATTCATTCCTGTTGTCTTTCATAATCTGTCTGGATATGACTCACATTTATTCATTGAAGAGTTAGCAAAGTATGAAGGTTCTATTAATATAATACCGAAAACTAAAGAAAAATATCTTTCAATAATAAAAGTAATTAATACGGAAAAACACAATCACCCTATACAAATAAAATTTATTGATTCCTTTCACTTTCTTAGTTCTAGTCTAGATGCACTAAGTCAAAGTTTGTCAGAAAACGATTTTTTGAACTTATCGAGAGAGTTTACTGATAAAAGACAATTTGATTTAAAGAGAAAAAAAGGTGTTTATCCATATGATTACGTTGATTCTTGGTCTAAATATGATGAGACGAAACTTCCCTCGAAGGATCATTTTTATAATAGTCTGTGTGAAAAACATATAACTAAAGAATAATATTTACACGCTCAAACAGTTTGGAATATTTTCGAAATAAAATCTCTTGGTGAATATACAGATTTATACATAAAATGTGATGTGCTTTTACTATGCGACATATTTGAAAAATTTAGAAAAACAAGCTTACATTTCTATAAGTTGGATCCGGCTTATTATGTAACGTCACCGAGCTTAAGTTGGGATGCAATGCTTCTATATACCGGCGCTGAACTTGAGTTGATAAGTGATTTACGAATGTACGAGTTATTAGAAAAAGGAATTCGTGGTGGGCTTGCACAGTGTTCTCTACGTCATGCTGTAGCAAACAATAAATATTTACCACATTTTAATGAGTCTGAATCAAGTAGTTATTTAATATATCTTGATTGTAATAATCTATATGGCTATGCTATGATGAAGAAACTTCCTATTAAAGAATTTAAGTTCTTGAGTCTGAAAGAAATTAGCAAGTTTGATGTAAATGATGTGTCAGATGATAATGATTACGGTTATATTTTGGAAGTAGACTTAAATTATCCAGATTATTTACATAATAAGCATAAAGACTTGCCTTTTGCAGTTGAAAAAATAGTACCTCCTTATGGAAAATCAGTGAAATTGGTTGCAAATCTTTATGATAAGCAAAATTATGTAATTCATTATGTTCACTTGAAAGAATGTTTGAAAAACGGTTTGATTTTAAAAAAGATTCATCGTATACTTAGCTTCAGACAAGAATTCTTTCTCAAAAAATACATTGATCTGAATACTAGTCTTCGTCAAAATTCCAAAACTGCGTTTGAGAAGGACTTTTTTAAATTATTGAATAATGCCATATTCGGAAAAACTATCGAAAATAAACGGAAGCAAGCAGATGTAAAATTAGTAACAAAATGGACTGATACCAGAAATAAAACAAATAAACATCTTGGCGCTGAAAAATTGATATGTAAACCAAATTTAAAAAGTATATCAATTTTTTCAGAAAATTTCGTAGCTGTGGAATTATACCGTGAAAAGGTCGTTTTAGATAGACCTATTTATATTGGATTTACCGTTTTGGAATATTCGAAGCAACATTTGTACCAATTTCATTATGACGTTATGAAAAATAAATACGGAAACAATGCTGAGTTGTGCTATACAGACACTGATAGCCTATTATATTTAATTTACACAGATGATTTTTATCATGATATGCATGATGATCTTTCAAAGTTTGATACTAGTAATTTTGAAATGAATAATCCATATCACATACCACAACTTAATGCTAAAATTCCTGGATTATGGAAACATGAGGTTGGTGGCGATTTAATTATAGAATTTACCGGTTTAAGAGCTAAATTATATTTTATTAACAGTGCGAAGACTGAAATTAAAAAAGCCAAAGGTGTTTCTAAGTCTGTAACTTGTAACCTAAAATTGAATGATTACAACAATGTACTGCTGACAAATAAAGCGCATAGATGTAAAATGAATATGATAAAATCAATTAAACATGTTTTATACACTCAGCAAGTAGACAAACAAGTTTTAGAAAGAAACGATGACAAAGTTCAAGTATTACAGGATCAAATTCATACATTACCCTGGGGGCATTGTGATTCTACGTTTGTAGATTATTCCAGTGATGTGTAATCTGTAAATGTGTTATTATTATTATTATTATTACTACTTACTATTATTATTATTATTATTTATTTGTTGTAAGTACCTACTAAAATAAAAAATACTGTTAAATAAATGCTTAATGTGTAGTAACTATGAGCTTTTTATTTTAATTCCATTTACACAATATTCTTCATACTTTACTTACAAGTTAAGAATTAGTTAAAAATAAAACATAGCACCTTTTAGTAAAATAAGAAGTATATATACTCGGGGCATGTCTTATTACCTCACATTTCACAATGAATTTCGTTAAGCAATCACATACTTTTAAAATAAATAATATAAAATTAGAAAATCATTCACAAAAAGTGAGACATAGCACACTCTTACCTAACACTATAAGATGTATTATATGCGGTCCATCTAACTGTGGAAAAACTAATATAATGCTTAATTTACTATTACATGAAAATGGAGTAAAATTCAAGCATATTTATTTATACTCGAAGACAGCTTTCCAGCCAAAATATTGTTTTTTAAAACAGGTCATCCGGTGCATACCCAATGCAAAGTTATTTATCTTCCATGATAATAAAGAAGTTATACATCCTAATGACGCCTTAACCAATTCAATAATGATTTTCGACGATGTCGCATGTGAAAATCAAATAAATATTCGTAACTACTTCGCAATGGGGAGACACAAACAGATAGATTGTTTTTACTTATCACAAACCTATTCCAAAATACCTAAACAACTAATACGAGATAATGTTAATCTTTTGTTAATCTTTAAACAAGACGACATAAACTTAAAACATATTTATAATGAACATGTAAATACGGATATGGAGTGGCTTCAATTTAAAAAACTTTGCTCTACTATATGGCAAGATCGGTTTGACTTTGTATTGATAAATAAAGATTGTTCTCTAAATGAAGGTAGATATAGACAGGGGTTTGACATATTCGTAACTTTTGAGCAAACATAATAAAAACCATAATACTGTAAAAAAAATATCAATCGTAGTCTACAATCTGTAAATAACGGTTGGATATTGTCGGGAATCATTATGGAGGTCAATATAAAAGAACAATTGATAAAATCCGTAGATAGTATAAAAAATAAAATTAAAACAATACAAAATGCAGAAGATGTCGATAATTTGAAATTTAAGAAGCTTTTTAAGCCAATAACAGATCCTCTAGAGACTTTAATTAAAGTTAATGATAAGAATAGAACTATATTGGATACGAGTGAAGGTGATAATAATATAATGAGAAGATGTAGCTCACCCGTAGATTTTGAAAATTTCAAAGGATTTATAGAGAAACATTCAAATGATGGTTCTGCATCCTTTAGCTGCACAGGTGATGATAGCGAGAACGATACATTTATGTCACTTAATAAAGAAGATATGATTGAAATCTATGATAATAACATGAATGTACCTTTCGGGATTCGAAGTGAAAACAAAAATTTGATGATGGGTAACTCTAAAGTATCATTTTCTTTTACAAACAACGTTAACAATTCCCTAAAATCAATTATAGCCACAGTTAATGACAAACATTATGAAATAACTCCTGGACTTAAAGAACTTTTACTACGTAATAGACCTGACCTCAGTCTGGTAACTGAAACCGATAAAATTGTTTACAAAGATATGCTCCATAATACAAATGCTCACAAACGTGACTTTAATCCAAACGGCCAATTAAAAGGTGATAAAGGTTTGAAATACCGTCAAATCATAAAACCTTTGTTTTCTGAACAAAATTACATTCAACATGCAGAACAAGTCATTAAGTCAAAAAGTGGTGGCTACTTACCTAAATTGAAAAAAAAGTATAAGAGTAATACAGATTATGTTTATTGGGATGACCCTAATGAATTAATCGATAGATTAAGACTATTAATGGCTTCAAAAAACGCTGGTAATACTAATCATGACAATGAAATTATATCAATTGTTGAAGAGTTAAAAGAAGCCGGTATAATAAAATAATAAAAAGCATTGTATCTAATTTTATATTTAGTTATTTAGAGAGTCTGAACCATGAAGGTTCATACAAAACAAACGTCGCTGTCTTTTAATGAAATAAGCTCTGAGCATATTGAGATCTTAGACAAATCAACCGAAACTGAATGCTGCAAAGATATTAATAAATACAAAGTTGAAATATTAATTAAAATAGAACAATTGAACAAATTAATTAGTGGTTTAAATAGCAGATTAAATAACATTGAAAAGACCATTGATTTAAAAGAAATAGCAGGGAAGTTAAGCAAGCATTATGAGCAAAATAGACGTCATAAATGAAATCCATAAAAACGCTAGAGTTAATTTCCCAAGAAGAAGTGTAATACTTAAAGATATAGATGACCTTTGGCAAGCAGATTTGATGGATATGCAAGCAATATCAAAAGTGAATGCAGGTTATAAATACATACTGGTGATTATAGACACTTTTTCAAAATATGCTTGGGCGATTCCACTTAAACAAAAAAATAAGCAACAGGTATCAGAGGCGTTTAAAACGGTAATAGAAACAGAACGAGTTCCAAAAAATTTGCAAACCGATCTTGGGAAAGAGTTTTACAATGATCAATTTAAAAGTGTTGTTAATAAGTATAAAATTAATCATTATTCTACTTATTCTACTAAAAAGGCCTCAATTGTTGAAAGATTAATAAGAACGTTAAAGAATAAACTATACAAGGAATTTAGTTTGAATGGAAATTATAAATGGTTTAACGGTATGTTAGAAAAAAAGTTACATGAGTACAACAATGATGTTCATAGAACTGTCGGTCAGTCACCTGCTTCAATAAATCAAAGGAATAAAACAAATATACTTCAAAGATACTTAGACGCAGCTCAGTCTCGAAAAAAAGTGAAATGTAAGAAATTTAGTGTAGGAGATTTTGTGAGAGTAAGTAAATATAAAGGATGTTTTGATAAAGGTTATTATCCCAACTGGTCCACTGAAATATTTAAAATAACAAAAATTCAAGGAACAAATCCAACAACTTATTTAATAGAAGATGGTAGATGTCGACCAATACTAGGCGCATTTTATGCACAAGAACTTCAGAAAACCAATCATCCCGACATATACCTCGTTGAAAAAGTTTTGAAACGAGAAGGAAAGCGAGTATATGTTAAATGGTTGGGGCTGCCGACCAGTGAAAATAGCTGGATTGATAAATCAAATGTATTATAACTCCTGAACAATATTTAAGCATTTTACAAACAATTATCTATTCACTTCCACTTTATTCTTAATGCAATAAAGACATACTTTATAATTCAGGTTTATGTAAAATAATTAAAAAATATAATAACAATGAAAAAAGCACGAGGACTATGTACAAGCAATAAAGAAATGGCTGGTTTATCATCTTTCAAAATGGATAAAGTAAGATCTGGAGCGGGGTTTAGAAAAACCCTTAAAAATATTGTATCACATACCAAAAAACACATCAAGAAACTAAAACCCACCTGTAAGAAAGCGTTAATGGAATTAGCCTGCGCTGCAGCTCATGAATTTGCATCTGATTTACCCATAAAATTACCCAGAATTATACCAGTACCTAAAACTGGAGGATTTCTTCCTTTAGTACCAATATTTGCTGGTTTATCTGCCGCTGGAAGTTTGGCTGGGGGTGCTGCTGGGATTGCGAAAGCTATTAATTCATATAAAACAGCTAAGAAACAGTTGCTTGAATCGGAACGTCACAACAAGCAAATAGAAGCTTTAATTATTGGAAAAGGATTACATCTTAAGCCTTACAAAGAAGGTTTAGGAATTTTTGTTACAAAGAAAAAAAACTAAATGGTCGGCTACCCAATAGAGCTTTAACTAATATTGATATATTGAAGCATTCAAATAGTATCCCATTCTTTCGAGGTGTATTTATGAGAGATGAATTACCAGGTAACCCATTACCATTAGAATGTGGAGTGATTAATCTTGATATTTCTCAAAACTCTGGCACTCATTGGGTAGCCTATACCAAAATATACGATCACATTGAATACTTTGACAGTTATGGTAACTTAAAACCACCTAAAGAATTAATAAAATATTTAGGAAAAAATATTCAGTACAATTATGAAAATGTACAACATGATCACTTGTATAATTGTGGACACTTATGTTTAAAATTTCTTAAATTATTTTGGAAAAGTAATAAAGGAATTTATTAATTAAGTGAGTGATTTTTATTTCTTACGTCTCCAAATTTCGTTAAACTATAAAAATATAAATGACATTGCTAGTTCATACGCATACATTCTTTCGTTGTTGGTGATAAAAGTCACTAGTGTTGAAAAAGGATTTTTTATTACCTATTTAAAGTAACCTCCTTCGTTTTATTCATACCAACATCATGCTTGTTCTTAATAAAACTCCTAATGAGAGAGGGAAATATAACATAAGACTGCCAATATCCAAAGAAGTGAGACGTGTCAGTGCAGTGAGAATTAATAAAGTTTCAAAGGAAAACAAAAGATTTCTTCAAGATATCGGTTTTAAAATATAATATGCTTCAAATTACAGATTTACCACAATATGATACCTCTATTGAGGGTTATGAGATCCACAGTTACAATCCATACAATAATAGCTTTAAAGAAAATGATGAAATTAGAATACCCATACAACAGCAAGATTTATATGTATTGCCGTCAGGTAGTTCCATTTACATAGAAGGATATGTAAATGTGTCAACTAAAGATGCAGCGGGAAAATTAGTAAAAAAAGATGTTGATTTTATAAATAATCCCATTTCATATTTGTTTCAAGATATTAGATACGAAATAAATGGTGTTGAAATCGATCGGATTAAAAATGTTGGTATTACAACCACCTTAAAATCGTATATCTCAATGAATGAAGGTGAAAGTAAAGCTGCAGCAGTCTGGGGATGGAACTTAGGTGGTACGAAATTAAGAAACGAATATTTTAGTGTTATCGTGCCATTGAACAGAATACTGGGATTTGCAGAAGATTACAACAAAATAATAATCAATTGTAAACATGAACTTATTTTACAGCGAAGCAGCTCAGCATTGAACTGTGTGCTTATAGACAAAAATGATAACGTAGAAATAGATATACAAAAAATACAATGGCGTGTGCCGCATAGGGCATGGATCCCGGAATTCCGAGATTTCGTAACTCCGGAATTTCGGATGATTTTTTAAAATATTTCAATTCCGGAACTGAAGTAAATATCGCAATCCGATACTCATATACTTATTTGTAAGATAAGTTACCACAATAATATATTTTAAGTGTTCTTCCTACAAGTGATGAGAGTGAAAGAGTATTTTCGTGTGCCGGGTAATTTGTAACCCCCTACGAAGCTCGCTCTCAGATAAAAAGTTAGATGCTCTGATACTCTTGAGAACACATCATTATCAAGAAGAGCGATCTTTTTAACCGACTTCCCAAAAAGGAGGAGGTTATCAATTCGGTTGTGTTTTTTTTTTTTTACAGACTTGCCAAAAAGGAGGAGGTTATCAATTCGGTTGTATGTTTTTTTTTTTAATTGTTGTTACCTCATAACTCCGACAATTATGAACCGATTTGAAAAATTCTTGTTTTATCTGAAAGGATATACTTGCAGATTGGTCCCATTTAAATCATATCAAAATCGGTTACGAACTTAGGATTTTAAATCGAAATACCTAGAATTTGACTATTTAGATGATTCTTTGATAATCGAAATTGCGTATTTTTCTTTTCTGCGATTTTGCAGTGGTGTTGGTAGGTGTGGGGCACCACTAAAAAGTGAAAAATAAAAAACTTTTTACAAAAAAATACAACCGACTTCCTAATAAAAACACTACAAAGTAAAACATAACTTCTAAGATAAGTAATAACTAAGATTCTTGTCTTATTAACTTTATATTTATTTTTAATAAAAGTTGATTTAAAGATCTCAAGTTCCAAAAAATACGACAACGTAAGTTTAGAGTTTTTTTAATATTTTCAAGTTTTGTTTTTTAAACCTATTTTCATGATCTCAGAAGAGGAGAACTTGTTGATTTTGTTCACTGTGAGTTGTTGAATCTTAGGTAAATACATCATAATTTTATTAGATAGTTATTTAATTAATAAGCTACAATATGGCAATTGCAAATAGCTAGCACACGTTGATTTTGCTAATGTATCTATATTATTGAAAAGTATTATTAAATTACAATGTTTACAGTATCTACATTATGTACAAACGCGTATAAAAACAAAATAAATCATTGGGCATCAAAAAAATAATCCACATCGCTGTCAACGGCAAAAGTGCCCAGAACACTGGCAGCATTGCCACGTTGAATGGCAATGCTGATTCTTTGGACGAAGAACAGCCCAGCCCTCTGGTCACGTGAACCGTCGACAAGTTGTTTGCTGATGTCAAAAAAAAATTGATTATTGAAAAGTTGGTTATTTTTTGTTATATTTATTAAGAAAAACCTAATAGAAGGCTGTTTAATTGATCTCAGTCAAGAGTTTTTTGTCGATTTATTTATTTTTGTAATAATGATTTGATTTAGACAAAACACTTATATGCCTATTTATTGTGTTTTTTTTTATTTCCTATACTTTTTTCCAATTCCGGAACCGGTTCCGGAATTCCGGAATCGAACCAGTAGTATCGAAAGTCAGTTCCGGAATCGAAAATCATCCGATATTACATGCCCTAGTGCCGCATATTAAAGTTTCTGATCGAAATAAATTGTTATTGCTCAAAAGCTTGGAGAGAGATCGTTCTATACAGATAGCATTTAGAAATTGGGATTTGTATGAATATCCATTACTTCCAAGAACAACAAAACATTCCTGGTCAGTAAAGACAACTTCCCAGCTAGAAAAACCGAGGTTTGTAATATTTGGTTTGCAAACAGCTCGAAAAAATAATAAAACTAGAAGTTCTTCTATATTTGATCACTGCAATGTAAGCAATATTAAATTATATTTGAATTCTCAATACTATCCGTATGACTCACTTAATCTGAAATTTGATGAAGGTAAATACAGTATATTATATGAAATGTATGCTAATTTTCGTCAGTCGTATTACAACTTAGGCATTGATCCATTGCTTAGCTTAGACCAATTCAAAGAAATTGCTCCACTTTTTGTGATTGACTGTTCAAGACAAAACGATTCACTTAAAACTGGACCAGTTGACGTGCGATTAGAAATTGAATGCTCTGAAGATATTCAAAATAATACATCTGCCTATTGTTTAATAATAAACGATCGACTGTTCGAATACAAGCCGTTGAGTAATATTGTGAGAAAACTATCATGAATGTCATCGTAGATGTTCAAGGGTTTAAGAGTGAAGAAAATGAGTTTATTCCAAAAGAAATAGCAATAATGTACAAAGGACACGTACAAGTACTGTTGATAAAACCACCACGACCATTTTATGACTTGACGAGGAAAGAACGGTTACAAGTGGCTTGGATTGAAAAAAACAGAGGAATAAACTGGAACGAAGGCTTTGTACCATATTTTAATTATCAAGCAATCTTTGGGGATTTTTTAAAAAATAAATCTATATTTACGAAAGGAAACGAAAAAGTGTTATGGATAAAAGATATATTCCGAATTAATAATGTATACAATTTAGAAAGTAAGAACTGCCCGAGTTTATTGACATTATATAACAATTATTCAGATTCATCTGACATTATAAGTTGTATGTATCATACCAATATATGTGCCTTAAAAAATGTGTTTTGCTTAAATAAATGGTGTAAAGAAAATCAAGTGTTTTGTCAGTAAGATAAAATAAGAACGATCTTAGTTTTACGAATAAATGATTATAGAATGTTAAACCTACAAACTTACTTACACATATTCTATTATTTAGGTTAGTGAAAATGTAAGTAATAGTAATGTAAGAAATGTATCATTGCTTATAAAACAATATTTGAATAATATAGAAATAAATATTTAAACTTGACCTACTTGCGAGTTTTATTTCTTTAACACTAAAAATATTAATATAGTTAACCACCTGCCAACCACATATTATAGTTCGACATCGAAAGCAAAAACAGCTTGTTATAATGAGCAGTTCATACTGAACAGCTTGTTAAAGGTAATGAGCAGTTCATACTGAACAGCTTGTTAAAGGTAATGAGCAGTTCATACTGAACAGCTTGTTATAATGAGCTGATCATACTGAACCGCTTCTTATAATCAGCAGTTCATATTGAACTGCTCTGTTTATTTACACACTCGAACAGATGCTACTGATGAGTATGCGACTACTATACAGGACTTTAATTAAAAAAAAAAAAATATGTTTGAATAGAAAACTATAAATGTTATTAGTAGACCATTTTATGACTTGACGAAGAAAGAATGGTTACAAGTGGCTTGGATTGAAAAACAGAGGTATAAACTGAACGAAAATTTTGAATAATTAAGTATATTATGGGGTTACAGAGGAATAATCTGATACTCGAATGGTTTAACTGTGGAATATAGGGTTATTCAGATCACGATTTGTGATCTGAATACCCTATATTCCAACTACTAAGAACGCAGATTCCTAGCGTGTGAAGAACATAAATATTGGAAGTGGGACAAAAGATAAGAAGGAGGAGTGGAAGAATTGAGAAGGGAGAAAAGTGTGGTCAAAGCGCGCAAATTTATCCTTTGGCGAATGGACATCCATTTGAGCTCAGCCCTATAGGTCGACACATGGTCATATTTCCTGAGGTTGAATATGAACCGGATACAGTTGTTGATCAGTCTGTCGAGTTTATCGAGCAAAACCGCATTCAAGTCAAAGTAGCACGTCACCATAGTCGATGATAGAGAAAATCAAAGTCTGCACAAGCATAGTCTTCGCCTTAGCGGGCAAGAAGTTCCTCAGACGATACAGGGTTCGCAGAGTACCGTTAACCCTTTGACTAACAGTAGAGACCTGACGTTGCCAGCTAAGTGTCGAGTCAAGATGCAAACCGAGATCTTTCACAGTAGGGGTAAGGGGTATGACGGTACCATTGAAAATAAGGGGAGGAAGAGAGCTAAGCGTCACCCTACACATCATGCGCGAGCTTCCAATTACAATAGCCTGACACTTTGAGGGGTTTACTGACACCCCAAAACTATCAGACCACTCTTTGATAGCATCTAAGTCTCGGTTTACATCCTCTATAGCGTCAGACAAACCTTCCACCCGCGTCGCTGTATACAATTGAAGATCATCGGCATAAAGATGATACGAACACTGAAGACAGTGAGTTATAAAATTAATGAAGATGGAGAATAACAATGGAGAAAGAATACCGCCTTGTGGAACCCCAGCATCCAGCTTACGCCAATTCGATAAGCTCTCATCAACGCGAACCGACTGCTGACGTCCCCGAAGATAAGAAGAGAACCATTCCAGAGCCTCGGACGAAACCATAAGATGAGAGAGCATAGAAAGGAGATTCTCGTGGCTGACGGCGTTAAAGGCGTTAGAGAAATCAATTAATACCAAAACGGTAACCTTGGTATTCTCCATCGCTCCTCTAACGTCACCAGTCACTTTAAGGAGAGCGGAAGCTGTACTATGCCCAGGCCTGAAGCCCGACTGAAAAGAGCTAACAAGTTTGTTCCGGTGAACAAACCCCGCAAACTGCTTGTGTACGCAGGCCTCAAGAACTTTAGACAGGAATGGGAGAATGGAGATAGGTCGAAAGTGACATGGTAGGGAGGGATTTGTTATTTTAGGGAGGGCGGATATAGGCCATGCGCCACAGAGATGGGAACTGTCTGGAATCAAGAGAAAAGTTAATGATATGGGTAATTGGAGGGAGAAGGATATCGAGGATCCAAACGACCATAGCACGACTGATGCCATCATGGCCCACAGCCTTGGATTTTATGGACATGATGATCTTTTTAATTTCGTCCAAGGTGACCGTAGAGAAGTGAAATGGTTCTATGTTGGGACTAGCTAGGCCGGTAATGAAATCAACCGTTTGGGACAACATTTGTGCATCCAAATGACTGGTGGTTGTGAAGTGATGGTTGATATCATCAAGACCAATTGTATAAGAAAAATCCACATGACGTGGTCTACCGATACCAAGAGTACCAAGAAACTTCCAAATATCGGCAGGTGAAGAAGATATGTTTTCGAGAATATGGCGGCGTTTAGCGTTAGGTTTCATCTGATTACACCGATTTCGAGCAGCTTTGAAAAAGTTCCTATTTTCTTCACTGCGATCCCTTTTAAATTTACGAAAGGCCCGATCCCTGCGCCTCATTGCCATCCGAACCCCTGTCGTCATCCAAGGAGCAGGAGGACGCCGTAGCTTGATCTTCTTAACAGGAGCGTGTTTATCATATAGAGCAAGGACCGTCTGATCAAAAATACGCAGTTTTCCATCTACATCTGTCGCCGCTGCAAGGTGTTCCCAACTGAGGCCTGACGCGTCCTGACGAAGCTTCTCAACATCCATTTGTGCAAAACAACGCATATGCAGAACTTTTGGGACAGGTTTAGGTGGTTTTAGAACATAGGAAAGGAAAATAAGGTCATGATGGGAAAAACCAGGAGCAGGACACTGACCATGAGAGAAAACAAGGGAGGGAGAGGATGTAAGGATTAAATCAAGCCACGTGTCATCACCTGAGATATTAAAATGAGTTGGTTTCAGTGACAGTGTATGGAGACTAACTGACTCAATGATGTCAAGGAGTTTACGGGATCGAGGGTTGTGGTGAGCAAGGTCAGTGTTAAAGTCACCCATGATGACACAATGTGCGTACTCTGACCCTACGGACTCCAGTCCCAATTCCAGATTGGAAAAATAGTCCACGGCGGGTGGACAATAAACCACACCAAGAAGGGTCTTGACGCCTTTGACATATACCTCCAAAAAGAGGTACTCGGCGGAAGCAATGTATTGCGAGGGTGATGAGGCAATGATTTTGAAAGGGAAATCGCTACGACGATAGATAGCTACACCACCCCCTCCCTTTCCAGTTCTATCATTGCGGATAAGAGTGAAACCTGGGAGAGAGTAGGTGGTGGATAGAAGATGAGGTTTAAGCCAACTCTCAGAAACCAGAACAGCATGGGCATTGGCGTCGGTAAATGTGTCCAACAGCTCACTGTGGTGACTTGGGACACTCTGCGCATTTATATGGCAGACATTAAACAAATGACTTTTTTGTTGGCTGAAGCTCCGACGCACAAAGTCACCAAGGGTCAGTCAACGAGCTAAAACTTGCATTAGCGGATGAGCTAGATGAATCAATGGCAGAGTAAAAGGAATCATCATCAGATAACATAAAATAAAAATAATAAAATAAAATAATATAAATAAATAATAATTGCTAAATAATCAAATAAACTATAGCGAAGATCGTTTTCGCTTTAGGTGCAACACCACTATCCATGCACCACCCACCAGCAGCACCAGTATAAATGTACATGGATCCTTGTGCGCGTGCCCAAAATCGGAACTATATTAAATAGCGACTTGTTAGCAAAAAACGTCAAAGGTATACAAGCGCCAAAAGATCCCTGTATCACTGTACAATAGTAGTAGCAATACAAAACTAAAAAAATATATATAAATTTGAGAGAGGGAACAGCATCACTCATAAACACAAAAAAATATTTGCAATCAGGAACAAAACGAAAACATGGCAAATTTACATGAGCAAAAACGAAACGCAACTTGAGAAACACAACACAAACGTGGAACACGGAAAATGGAACGTCTAAATTTAGGCAAATTCAAGATTGACAAGTGACAGCGTGACAGTGACAGCTAATGACGAAACAATATTATTTTGCTAACACAAACATTTAACAAAAGTAACAACAGAATGAGATTTTAATTAGATTTGAGGTGAAAATATGAAAAATAAAACAGGTAGAACTGAACGGTCAATAATGATTACGTTAATTGAAGTCCCAAAAAAAAAAAAATACTGATAAGTTGGAGAACCACAAACACAATATGCTGCAAACACTTAGTTTTTACGCGTACCACTATCAGGCTTGCCTCCAGTACGAGCAGATGATTCTCCTGTCTTCTTAGGGTACTTAATCAACAAGGGATTGAGTTCCTCTAAAGAACAAATCTTATGTCGTGTTCCATCGGGGCATCTGATCACAATAATCCCGTCCTGAGTCCAGCATGCTGAGATCCCAAAGTGCAGGCGCGCCCTGCTGAATACTGTCTGCCTAGACCTGGTCAAGAACTCCTTGACTGCAACCGTGGAACCCTTCAAAGCAGACTTTGCCCTCCAAACAGTGGATTTCAGGTCAAAATTGGAGAACCTCACCAATATAGGTCTGCTAGTTGTTGGTTCTTTGCTTGACGCTCCAAGTCTGTGACACACTTTGATGGAAGAAGCAGTAACATTAGGTAGCGCCAGTTTGTTCTTTAGAATGTCTAACACAAGAGCCTTGCAATCCTCCTTGTCCGCTTCAACAAACCCGATGAATATTAGACCTTTCCGCCGAGATCGTGTCTCCAGTCCATCAACCACTCGAGAGCACTCAGTGATCTGCTTCCTAAGAAGTCCCAGCACGCCGAACATAAGCTCACGAAATGACCGGAACTCTTCAGCAATCTTTGCCACGGTGTCCTTTGGGGTCCAGCACTTTGGATCTGTGCCTTAAGCTCACCCATCTTTCTATGGAAGCACTCCTCGAGGTTCTTCTGGGTCGATTGGATGTCATCAAGTTGCGAAGCCATGGTGAAGTGTACAGAACTTGTAGTGACAACGTAGTACTAGTGATAAGCTGGCAGGTGGTGTAGTTTAAGTGCTTGTGTTACATGGAATGTTTCACCAATGTAAGTGCTGCTTATTTAGTATTTTAAATAGCAAAAACTGTACTCGAAGTCGAAAGCAAGTAAAAATACTTATTAATATTTTTAATTAAAACATTACGTGTTACACCTACCGCCGAAAAAAGCAACTTATACTCACACTCAAGTTTTTTTTTTAATTGATGCAAAAGTCCTACACCTACTTGACATACCAACATTAATTTATACTGGGGATTCTGTATTGAGTTTCATATACTTAGAATACATTTCAAAATATCAAGACAAAACTCTCAATATTTTCAATAAAATATAATATTTTTGAATCGCATTCTGAATTTAAATTTTGAGTAAGTAAGTAATATGAACTAATTGGCGCGAAAACCCACGCTATTTAGGCGGTCCGATGAAATTTTTCACTTAGTTTTTTTTCTAATGTCTAAAAACCTGTTTGAATTACATGAGAAAACATAAATAGTAATTATCACTATTGAAAATTGTATTTCATGCTTGAAACGTTTTTTTTTTCTTAGAATCGATTTACGATTATTGCTCAATAATATTAATCGGTTTGATTGAAATTTAAAAATCATCGATTAGCATAATCGTTTTGGTACACCCAAAAGATTAAAAAAAAAAAATAATATGGTTGATGGTGGACGGCGATTATCACATTTATACACTTGGATTTTATTTGGAAAAATAGTAACTTTGCGAGTTATAAACGAAAGAATTTTTGACGCTATCGTCTGACCTTTTTATTCAATTGTTTTAATTAACAGTCATACATAAGATTTCTTAAGTAGTTTTATTAATAACTGCGTTAATAATAAGGATTTCGTGTGACATAACTCTTAGGCTGGGTTGCACCATCTTACTTTAACAATAACAAACATCGAAAATTCAGTTAAAGTATCGATTAGGCCAAAAATTAGTTGCACCATTTGACAAATAGTTAAATGACGTCATAACTTTAACCGTAACTGTAACCGCTCACTTTCCGCTGGTTAGTGTTATTGTTTGTGTTAAATTATCCGTCAACTATCAAGCGCGTTGAATATAATCTCTTGACTTTCAATCCCTTTAACTTTAACAAAGCTAGGTAATGAATTCGCTGGTGCAACACATTTCACTATAACCGTTAAAGTCAGCGCTACTGTTAGTGTTAAATTTGACGCAAACTTTAACTATAACTTCTTCTATGGTACAACTCAGCCTTAGTACCAAATGGTACTACAACCGAACTATACGGTTAAACGACCTTTTTGATCTTCGTCTAAAAGGTGGCAAAATCATTTCATATGCGGACGACACTGCCATCTTGCCATCTTGTTCTCAGCGGACAGTTGGGAAGAGGTTTATAAAATAGCGCAGATGGGCTTGGACACTGTGTGCCACTGGTTTAAGAGTAATATGTTGACTATATACGCAGAAAAAACCACTTTCATACCTTTCTCTATGAGAAATACCTCCTTGTCAACCCCTTCGTATTATTCATATATGCTCATGATTGCTGTAATATTGATGTGTGCCATTGTCCTTCGCTGTTTTCCACCAATGAAGTCAAATATCTTGGTATCCTTTTAGATAAAAATCTGTCTTTCCAATCTCATATTAATTTAATTACCGCGAGGTTGAGAAAACTGATATACGTTTTAAAAAATCTAAGGAATGTGGCAAATCCCAAATTAGTTAAACAGATTTACCTGGCTCTTGGACAATCTATAGTGGGATATTGCATTACTGTATGGGGTGGTGCACCCAAAACGACTATAAAATCGCTTGAAGTAGCTCAGCGAGCTATTCTTAAGGTCAGCACTTTTCGCCCCTACCTGTTCCATACCCATCTACTTTATCAATCTTGTGAAGTCCTTTGAGTACATCAACTTTTCGTGCTGCTTACTGTTGTGAAACAACACTCAAGCTGCATTCCTGATACAAATGCCATAACTTCAAAGCGCCGTAGAGACATAACCCTCCCCAATAGACCAAAATTTAAGCACCGATTCGCGAACAAATATTTTCCCTTCCTGGGACCATATTTATATAACAAAATCAGCCAATCCATCGATGTACGAAGTTTAAATATTAGAGAGCTCAAAAGGAAGCTATTTGAATTCCTACATAAACATAACTATGATGAAACTGAACAATTACTAAACGTACCTCGGTAAATTTTAACTCACCCTCCTACACACTGTCACTCCACTCACAGGGAGGCCTTCCTACACTTAACTTTTATTTGTTTTTGATTTTGTGATCTGTCTTGTATACAGTGAAATGTATAATAATTTGAGGGAGGAGCGCTGCTGTCTGAAATACAGATATTTAGTTATCTAGTTCAGACACAGATGTTCACTGAATTGCATTTGTTCATAAGCTGTATCTCAAAGTGCTTGTATCCTTAGGGTTGCCATACGTCCCGTATATACTGGACTGTCACCGTATTGGACTACCCCGTCCCGTATTACTACATGTCCCGTATTTCGACAAAATACGGAAATAGAGGCGAGAGGCGCGGGCGCCCGCCTCCAACGGTGGCGGTGTGCGGGGGCGCGCGCGTGAGAGGTGAGGGGGCGCGCGCGTGAGAGGTGAGGGGGCGGCGGTACGGGCCGATCGCTCACGAAACTCAGTGCGTGCTGAACGCTAATCTAAGACGACTGTGTATTTGTGTTGCCCGTACCCCCGCGCGAAGTTGACGCGCTGCGAGTTTCGGTAAAACCATTTTTGTTTCTGTTACTTATTATCGTATCGTCATTAAAGATGCCAAAGAGAAAGTGTCACTTTAGGGATGAATATACCAAAAAATGGTCGTATATAAAGAGGCAGGACGGAATTTGAAGCTCTGTGCTCTATTTGTAATTCACATATTTCCGTAGAACATGGTGGTAAATCTGACATTCAGCAGCACATAGCTACAAATCTTCATAAATCACACATCAGAACCGCTTCAACTTCAAAGGATATTTCTACTTTTATGATAAAGAAAGATTCGGAAGAGGAAATTTTGGTTGCAGCTGCTGAGTTGACCACAGCATATAAAGTCACATCACCAAGCCTTTAATTCATTGGATTGTACTACCAAATTAAATGCACTGATGTATCCTGACTCAAAAATTGCTACTAAGCAAACTACTGCACGAACTAAGGCTACGGCATTAGTAAAAAGTATACTCGCTCCGCATAGTGTGCAACTTTGTGTTACAGATTTAAACAATACGTCGTTTTTTGGAATAGCTACTGATGCCAGCAATCATAATGCCGAGAAAACTTTTCCTTTGGTGGTCCAATTCTATAATGAAAAAGATGGACAGCAATCTTCATAAATCACACATCAGAACCGCTTCAACTTCAAAGGATATTTCTACTTTTATGATAAAGAAAGATTCGGAAGAGGAAATTTTGGTTGCAGCTGCTGAGTTGACCACAGCATATAAAGTCACATCACCAAGCCTTTAATTCATTGGATTGTACTACCAAATTAAATGCACTGATGTATCCTGACTCAAAAATTGCTACTAAGCAAACTACTGCACGAACTAAGGCTACGGCATTAGTAAAAAGTATACTCGCTCCGCATAGTGTGCAACTTTGTGTTACAGATTTAAACAATACGTCGTTTTTTGGAATAGCTACTGATGCCAGCAATCATAATGCCGAGAAAACTTTTCCTTTGGTGGTCCAATTCTATAATGAAAAAGATGGACAGCAATCTAAGCTATTAAAATTGGGTTCTTTAAATAATGAGCGCTCTGAAACAATTACTGAATATTGCAAAACCTCTCTAGAAAATCTGAATATTCCTCTGGAAAAGCTTATCGCGTTTTGCGGGGATAATACAAATACGAACTTTGGCGGCTTCAACAGAGGCGGAAGTAATAATGTGTTTTCGAGACTAAACGCTGAACTGGGAAAAGATATTGAAGGCGTAGGATGTCCTGCGCATGTTCTACATAACACTCTGTCGACAGCTGCTGATGTTTTGACTGTCGACGTTGAATCGATAGTGGTCAAGGTGTTCAAGTACTTCCACATTTACACTGTAAGGACTGAAAAACTGAAGGCGTTTTGTGAATATGCTGATGTTGCCTACAAAAACTTATTGTCCTATGTTGGGACCAGATGGTTGTCATTATTACCAGCAGTTGAGCGAATGTTAAAGTTCTGGCAGCCATTAAAAGATTTTTTTAATACTGAAGAAAGGCCACCAAAAGCTATTAAAGATTTTTTTGATGATCCCATTAGTGAAGCGTATTTTTGCTTCATACATTCGCAGCTTAATACGTTTGAATCTCAAATAAGAAAAGTTGAAAAATCTAATATTACGGTGCTTGAAGTGAAGTCCATATTACAAGAGACAAAGCAAATTATGATGGAGGGAAAAAATTCTAATTAAATTGGAATTGCGACGAAGCAAATTTTGAATCGCTTAAAGCTTGATTCTGAAAATAATGACAAAGTAGAAGCTTTTGAAAAACAAGCAATAGATTACTTTAATACAACTGTCGAATATACAGAAATGGTCGCAAACGCTTCAAAACTTCAATGCTTTTGACTGGATGACGCTGAATAGTGTTCCTGAATGGGAAGAAATAGAACGAACTGTAACATATTTACAAACTAAACAAATAGAAATTGGACAGACTGAGACCCTATTTAACCAGTTTTTATACTTAAAAGATTATTTGAATAAAAATAATGTCACAATGAAAACACTGAGCATGGACGAAAAATGGCTGAATTTTTTTGGAGATACAGAGATTTTTGAGCAGAAGTCATACATATTAAAGCTGTGTGAATATGTATTTGCAATTCCTGCCCACAACGCAAATGTAGAAAGGATATTTTCGTTGATGACGGCTCATCGGACGGACGAACGAAACAGGATGTCGGTAGAGAGACCATTGAATCCATATTGATTTGTCATTATAATTTTAAAATGACATGCGCCCAATTCTATGATTATATAAAAAATGTAAAAGAAGTTATTGCAAAAGTAAAATCAACTTCAAAATATGACTGGGCGAATAAATAAATAAGTAATTTGATGGTAATTTAGTTTAAAAATTGTCAACATGGAACATTTCAAATAATAAGTTTGATTCAATCATTTTGTTTTTTATTTTTATTTATTTCATACTTTTGATATGGTTGAGATTACAATGTACAAATGCCTGATATGTATGGTGTAGTAGAAAAGCCGCTTGTCGGGCTTTGGGCATCAGAAACGAAAACGTCCCGTTTTGTTTTCTAGAAGTTATGGCAACCCTATGTATCCTAGTAAATAAGATTTTTATTACTTGCTTGAATAAAATTTCTATTTCTAGTTTGCCAGTAGATATGAGTAACCGTTTATTGCAACAGAATCCAAACAAAGAAGTTTTTATTTATTGTGATGAAGTAGGAAAGGATTTAGGCCACTTTTTGACAAATGAGCACCCAGGCCACTCAATAATTAACAATTGTATGCCTGGCTGTTCATTATTTGACATAATGAAAAAATTTATAAAATATGAATTTTAATTTTTATTGGTAACAGGGGTAATGTGAACAAATGACAATTAATGCAGTACTTATTATAGAACTTTAAGTAACCTAAGATTAAGAAAAATTGTTATGTTCACATTGCCATACAGCGTGAGTTTGCCACAGGAAGAAAACCAAACTAGATTTAATTTTAATATGATGTTGCATAATATGACATTTAATAATAATTTATTTCATTTGATTGACACCAACACTTACGTTGGTAATAATTTTTATTTGACCAAAGATAAGTATTTTGTGGAGAGGTACTATCTTTCAAAATTTTGTAAAAGACAGATAGCTGTGTCGCTATCATATTATTTTTATATTACAGCCAAGACTTAGGCTAAACAATTTGCTCCTATAGAGCAATGCCACGATATTTTTATTAATCTGCCAATATTTTGGCAAATTTTGACATTTATAATAGTTTAAATTAGAAACTAGGACAACAGAGTTTATCTCTAGCTCCAATGAACAAAATAGTGAAATTAATCCAAATAAAGTTTAAAAATCAATAAATACTATTAACCTGGTGCATCAAAATATTCAAGGATTTAGAAGTAGAGTTATTCCTTAATTTTAACAATATTGATATTCTCTGTGTAACAGAACATTGACTTAAAAGCCATCAGTTAATGTTTAATTATAGTAATCACCAGGTTGGTAGTTCGTTCAGCAGAGAAAATGCTATACATGGTGGTTCATTAATTTTAATAAATAATCATCTTAAATTTAAAGACCGTAAGGATATAGTGATATACTCTCTGTTGAGCGGATTATTGAAATAGCCTCTATTGAATTGGAGCAGTATATAATATTAAGTGTGTACAGACCACCTTCAGGATTGAATGATAGTTTTGAAAAAGTGATGGAGAAAGTGTACACATCGGAAAATGGAAAGACAAACGCCCAGTGATGTACATCATCACAGAATATGAAGACAGAAAGGTGCCAGTTGCCAATAAACGTTGCCAGATAACTGAAAAGCCAGAAGCTATTACAAATATTCTGGCAAACCGAAAATGACACTCTATGATTAACGTTTGTCTGTGATAAATGAGCTGTTACCCGAAAACAATACTTCAGTGGTTGCTGGTTCAAGCAGAGTAAGAAATAGCAGAGAAGTGCAAAAAATTAGTAAAATTACTGAAAGAAATTCCAAAGGATTTTTGAAGCGTAAAATGTGCCGCATGTGCTCGAAAACACAAAAAAAACGAAAAGACTATGTGGCATTGCGAAATGTGTAATGACAAACCTGGCCTATGCTTCGAATGTTTCGATGAATACCACTTGTCCATCTAAGTTTAATTATAGATTTTTATTTACCTAAGATTTGGTATTTGCATCTGGCAGAATGATTCACTTTAGAAGTTTTTTTTGTGAAAAATATTTATTTAGACCGCGATCATAGGTACAGTTGCAATTTGTGAGTTGATTTTTTTACCAAAGTTCTAATAAAACATTATATAGAAGAATAGAAGAGAAACATTATTTTTTATGGTTAGGAAACTGTGATTATTTTATGAGGTTTTTGTGTTTATTTTTAATTAGAATGCAGCTATTTTTGTTGTAAGTAATTGTAAGCTACTTCCAGGTTTTTTTATTTATTTATAGATTTTTTTGTAAAATTATCCTATTAATAAATGTTACCAAAGGTAGGAATTAAGCAAACTACAATTATCATGTGTTCAAATATCATAGATACTTTTAAATAAACCAAAATACATTAAAGAAACTACTCTGCAAAATTGCGGACTTGGCACTGGGGTTGAAACCTTCAATCTCAGTGCGAGGTCCGCAAATTCGCGGTTTTTTTTTTAGCTTTTTCTTAACAAAAACTCCTAAAAATAGCAGCTGGCAGCGAAGCTGTTAAAAAATAATAATAACTTGACCTAAAACAGGAATTTTAAGCACCTACCTATGAAAACTGGATGCCACATCAGTGTGAACTTGACCTGTATTACGTTTATTTGTAAATACTCATCAGGTTCAATAATTTTAAAGAAATACCTAGTGAAAGTGAATGATGAAATCATTCATGCCATGAACAAATCATAAATGTTAATAAAATTAAACTTTTATTAACATTTATGATTTATAATATATACATAAATCAGGAGGTAATTTTCAAAAGTGGTCAAATCCAAATCCATAGATTCTAAAGTAAGAACACAACATTTTTCTTCTAGCCAAATCCAGCCTAAAGCCCTTAAAAATAAAAAATAAAACTAACGTTAATTTCAAAATTAGCCTATTCCAGACCAGCTTACTTTCAAACATGGTCAAATCCGTATGAGTCAATCACGTCGCTCCAAACCCCAACCGCCATCTTGCAGTTTCCATACATTGAGGCGACGCGTGGGTGCCAAACGTTTCTTTTTTGTGTCGTGATAATTAGTGATTTTCTATTAGAAAAACCGAATAGATTCGTGAATAAAATGGAGAAAAGTGTTGAGGAAGTGCCTAGCCATCAGGCCAAGAAGAGAAAATCTGTCGCAGGACCAAAGAGTCGCGGAGAAATCAAGAAGAAGAGGTCAGTAATTTCTTGAACATTTTTGTTTGTTTACCGAAGGTAGGGTTGTGCAACGTTTTCACTCGTATCTAAAGGTAATATTTTTTCAAGCAAAAAAAAATGTTTTTAATGTAGGCTTTTTTCTTTTTCAGATATTCGTGTTTCAATTTGCCTTCGAGATACCCGTGTAGACATAACAGTGAGGCATATAGATGTATTAATATATCAATGCAAGATATCAAACGATTTAATGATCAGTTCTACGCTCAGCCTTATAAGCGTTATCAAGACGATTTTATAATAAAAGCGAGCAAAACAGTGATCCCTCTCCGTAAACGATTAGTGAATGGAAGAGGGAACGCGAAACAAATGAGCATTGTTTACCATATAAAAAAATCGAACGGGGTGATGATACCAGTTTGCCGTAAATTTTTTTTTAATTCCCTTTCAATTAAAAAGGGTCGAGTGAGGGAAGTTTTATTAAGACAACAAAATACCGGACTAATGGCCATAGAAAGACGCGGTGGGGATAGAAAGTCGATGAAAAACGTGGGATTGAAAGATGCAATTATCTCTTTTATAAAGAAATTTAAGGGTGTTGAATCGCACTACTGCCGATCTAAAAGTCGGCGTACCTATTTGCCATCGGAATTAAGCATTGCATCAATGTTCAAAATGTTCATTGAAGAAAATGCACAGTTCCCTCATTGCAAACAGTCATATTTTAGAAGAATTTTTAACACGAAATTTAACTTAAGTTTCTTTCATCCAAGAAGTGATATGTGTTCGACATGCATAGAATTGAAGGAAAAAATCAAAATTGAGAAGGACGATTCAACCAAGGCCCAAATCCAAGTTGAACTGACAATTCACGAAAAAAGAAGCAAATCATTTTTCACATTCCTGGCAGACAATGACCCCACAGTAAAAATATTATCTTTTGACTGTGGTAAAAACCAACCATTACCTAAAGTCCCTGACCAAAGCACCTATTATTCCCGCCAGTTGTACATTTACAACTATACAATTGTTGTAGGTCATTCTCATGCAGAACTGACAAAAGAAAATGTATTTCTTATGTATGGACCGAAGATGTTCATGCAAAGGGGTCAAACGAACTGTCTAGTGCGCTATATCACTGCCTACAAAACAATGTTAATTACACTGGTGTAGAGGTACTCCGACTAATGGCTGATGGATGCTCTGGACAAAATAAGAACTCCACTACTATAGGAATGGTTTCCAAATGGTTCAGCAGTAGTGCACCAAGATCACTAAAAAAGGTTGAACTTATTTTCTCCATCACGGGGCATTCATTTATTCCCCCCAATAGGGTGTTTGGTGTTGCTGAAAAAGAGATCAGGAAGAGAAATACCATTGTACAACCCAATGAGTATGTTGATATAATAAAAAAGCATGCAACTGTTTTTCATCTGAAGGACATTGAAGTATGTGATTGGAAGACAGCAAGCCAACAAATCCATAAGGGAACCCAAGCTTTCCACTTCAAAATAATGTCTTGTAAAAGGTTCGTATTCACAAGAATGAAAGGAGATCCTCGAGGAATTATAGTGAGAGGTGAACCTTTTTATCACAATGATATCGGTTCTCGACGTTCCATAACTAAACCAGGCAAATATGCTTCAGACATATGCCTAGAACCTATCACCACCACTCCCAAACTAAAAAAAGAAAAAATTAATGACGTTGATAAGCTACTAACGAAACATTTTGGTAAACACTGGATGCAAAGAGAGGACCGACTATTACAAAACTGTTATAGACTGTCACAGGAATAATGCTAATATTAATGGTATGGATGATGATGAGGATCTAATGTGCAAAGAACATGTTGAAGAACCTTGTGTTGGCGATATGATATAGATATCACTAACACAAAGTGCTTCACTGTTTTTTTGGAACAATTTTATTAAGTTAAATATTTTTTTCTTTATTTCATGTTCACAAAATGTTCTTGTTTATAAACATAAATTGATCAATGCTAAACATTAAATTTGTTGAAGCATTTCGATACTACATAACATTGATCAAATTATGTTTATCGTAGTGTTTAAGTGAAGATAGTATTGGGTGGGTGTGATTTTAATTTTAATTTATGATATAAATCTTTATTGCTTATAATATGTTTTGTCTGATTGTGAGATAAAAACATTAATATAAGTAATGAAAACCGATTTTGAATGAAGATTATTCTGTTCCATGCTAATAGTTACTAAGTCTAGTCATTAGTTACATCTTAAATTTTATTAAAATAAATAATCACTTGATTTTCATGTCAACTGTTTTATTTAACTACTTTCCTTATAACATAGAACCAATGACAACCCTATTTGAATCGTTAAGTTGGATTGTTCAAAAGTAGTCAAATCCTGACAGCTTCCTAACAAAATTAGTCAAATCCTGACAGCTTTTTAACAAAAGCAGTCAAATCCACACCTTGGAAACAAAAGAAGTCAAATCCGTTTTTTAATCACAGTTTTCTCTGTAAATAGAAGCATTTACTTTATTTATGTTATTGTTTAATAATCCTGAACTCCATAGTAATCAATACTTACCATCCAAAGCGTCACAACAGCGTACATCATGACGGCATAAAAAAGTTCACTTTTCTCAATTTGGCATATAATGGATTTGACTGCTATTGAAAATTACCTCCTGAAATAAGTTAGACTAGAAAAATTAAAAAAAAATTGGTAAAGTAGCCACATTTGACGGTAAACAACCTATTTATTACCCTATTAGTATGAGTCCTGTATTTAGCATAATTTAGTTTGAGGTGATATTATAAGTACCTATTATTTATAACTTTTATTTTAGCTCCACGTAAAATACTGGTATTCAGCTGAATGGTTTGACTAGAAGCAGACCCCAATATAGTTGGGAAAAGGCTAGGCAGATGATGATATTTCTTTTACTTCAGCTAACATAAATCACACATTTTTATACAGTCACTCTTTTTTTCAACAAAACTGTTAGAATATAGTTTTCTTTTTACTATGTCACATAGCATAGGTCCTAAATATTTAATTATAACACCATCTTTATTATGTACCTCTGATCCACAGTGTAGCCGCCATCCATCACAGCACGTTTTGATAACATCGCACCGGAAATCCCGCGCACCGCGAGCTGAGCTACGATCGTCTCGAGCGCCACCCCGCGGATCGGACGGACAACAAAGTGCTGTGACGCGATTGGTCAGACTCTGTAAACATATAGTTCCTCATTTCTATTGGTTCAGTTTTTATTTGTAACTAGTTTATAAGCAGACGCATTGTAAAATAAAGACCCACTCACTCGCATTCGTACCTCTAGTTACATCCTGCGTGACTCATCTACAATCCGGAGTTTTATTTGAAACTTAGTACCAACCTTTACTAAAGTGGTGACCCCGAACAAAACACACCTAAAGAAGCGAAGTCAACTGAATTTTCAAGATGCCGAGTCCCTGCCCAGCGGAAGAACAATCAAGCTCATCAGCAACACACACCGTGACGAACGCTGAAGCTGCTGGTATCTCTCTCACCATGCGCATTCCACATTTCTGGCGCGACCGACCACGGCTCTGGTTCATCAGCTTCGAGGCCGCAACCAATGACCTCAAGAAAGGGCAAGCACAGCTCGCCCAGATGGTCATATCACAGCTGGAGCGTCAAGACATCGAGCAGATCATGGACCTGCTGTACAATTCACCAGAGGCAGACCAGTACAATGCCATCAAAGAAAGGCTCATATCCGCCTACGAAGAATCCGACAACCGCCAGTTCCAGAAGTTGCTATCAGAAATGGAACTTGGAGATCAGAAGCCGACCCAACTACTGCGCCGCATGCGAAACCTTGCCATAGACAAAGTGCCCGACTCCACTCTGCGTCTCATGTGGACAAATCATCTTCCTTCACACGTCCGTTCAGTCCTCGCAGTAAGTGAATCCTTCAGCACTAAAACTACACTTGAAGAACTCGCACTACTCGCCGACAAAATGATGGAGCAGACGGCATCATCGGAAGTTGCAGTCGTGCAAGCACCCGCCTCACCTATACTATCAGCACCACAAGCAGATACACAGCACCTTATCAACGAGATAAGAAAACTATCGCTGGAGATAGCTGACTCAAAAGGCAAGACCTCTGATGAGACTAATGGAACTAAAAACATCCAGAAAGGTATTAATCAATATTCTCAACCAGGATCTGAACTTAGTTCTGGCCAAGCTATTGACTCACCCTCAGTTCCCGGATGACTTCAATCACTTACAGGACAAAACAAAGAAAATAGAATTGCTCCAGAAGAAGCAATTCTATTTTCTTTGTTTTGTCCTGAGCGGGGCCGCCCGCCAGTCCGCTTCTCAACGTCACAGGCGACGCGTGTCGTCACGCGTCCCGCAAGCCGTTCATGTTGACGCCGCCGCGAGGTCCTATTTACCCTTAAAGGAACGAACTGTCTTTGATTTATAACCAGACTAATCACGTACTGCGTGCTGTACGCAACATTAAGATGATTTGATTTGATTTGATTTAGCATCTCATATTTTACACTTAATACTATGCAAGCTTTAACATTTTTCACTACTTATTTATAAAATTTGAAATCTTGCACTACAGGGGGTTAAGTGCATAGTGTAGAACTGAACTAGCACTTAAGTAAAGCCAGGTAACCTAATCCTTCATGTGGGTGGAAACCGAAAGCAAAATTACATTGTCATCTTCACCTGGAATTGATGAGACATGGAAAAGATAAACTCCAGAGTTAAGTCTAGTCAAGAACACTAAAAACTTAAGTCACGTAGTGCAATGACGAACAAACCCAAACTCTGAACGGAGATGCCATCAGCCATAGCGTCAAGTCCTGATCGCAAGCAAAATCGAAGTACAAAGTGGTGCGCACGGGTTAAACATTATGAATAGAAATTTCAGTGTCTTTTGGACAAAATTTGTCTAAAAGTTACGAAACTGGGAAAATAAAAAAGGTTAACATGACCAACAACTGTCAGTTTGACGCACCACTGACGTATATAATTTTTTTTTTCCTTTGTTCCCTCTGGACCAGGCTAAGGTCGGAGACCATGCTGCCTAGTCATCAGTAAATTCGTAGTTTCTTTGTAAAGTCAGATAAGTCATTAGTTATATTCCTTAGGTATGTAAGAAAATCCAGGTTAGGTCATCAGTTTCTTATTTTTCAAAAGTAGAGTAAATCCGTGTTATGTCATCAGTTTTAAAAATATTTCACTTTCCATGTATTAGAATTCTTATTCTACAAAATCTAAGGTAAAATCCTCAATATTTTTTTTATCCACAAGTTATTTAATTTAGTAAGAGCCATGTGTCAAGTCATTGTCATTTTTTTATTATTTTTTTTTTTCCCCCAACCATTTTAGGGTTATCGACATCGTCTTTTCAAGTTATCGTCCATATCTCTATGTAGTCTGTGTTATCGTCATACGGTGCCTATTATCATAACCCCTGTTTGTATTTAAATAGAATTACATATTACCTTTATACAGAAAACAGACATTTATCTATATGTTACACAAGAAATTAAATTTGCCCAACTGTACTAATAATGAAATTAAACAAATGTAAATACGTCGAACTATTTCCAAGGAGAGCCTGAATGGAGCGCGATACCAAATCAGGACTACCATATATTTCAATAAGCTCATCCATTAACACAAGGCGCTGGATGCCAAAAGATGAGCAGTCAAAGAAAATGTGAGCTAACGTTTGCTCAACTTGAGAATTGCAATGATCACAAAGAGGACTATGCACAATTTTCAAACGAAACAGATGCTAATTAAGACGACAATGACCAAAGCGAAGCCTGAGTATAGTGGAGTAAAACTTCCTATTCATGTAAGTATTGATTTTACAGAACCAAGGCATGGTTCCTATGGGAACATTATATACAGCATACCATAAACCTTTATTTTCAATTTGAACTGTGTGATTGCAATGCCTTTTCCATATACCAGTGGACCTTTTTTTCAACAAAGGGACCATGTCTGTGCATGGAACAGATATATTAAGAAAACTACTAGAATCAGGGACATCATCAGAATTTGTTAAAGTTCTGGCTAAAACGGCTCGAATTTCCTTTATAGCCCGCGGCTTTGGAAGTTCATATTTTTTTTGTAGATAGTACTCACGAATAGAAAGCCTTTTACAAAGTAGCAAGGTGCGGAGAATCACGGTTTACGAGATAAAATTCATTAAAGTTTCAAAAAAGTACTAAAATAGTACGCCATTTGCAATTTTTTAGGTTAGATAAATTGTCATGGTAGACGTCAAAGTTGACATTTCACGTTCCGTTAACGTTAGAAGTGTTTTTTGTTCAATTTTATATCTTGTTTTTTTTTCATAAATATAATATTTTTATATATTCACATACATAAAGTACGGAATAAATGTGAACCAAGTGAAGTGCCATTGGATGCAAGAGCGAGCGAAGCGAGCTCTGGACTTGTGGGCACCCCGACTCGGACAGGTTAGGTTAGAAGGGAATGGCGGGGTCGAGTGAGCGAGCGAAGCGAGCGAATAGACCCCGCCATTCCCTTCGAGGTTATTTTTTTATAAACTACTCAGAAGTAGGAGCCCCGCGAAGCGGGGCTCCGTCGACTGGGCCTCCGGACTGAATATAAAACTTTTTGAGGTTAGGTTACTATAATTAGTTTTTCTCAAGAACAGCCTGTCGCCTTTACATGGGAGTGGTGCTAGGGCATAGGGGGCACCTCCCCGTCCCTCCTCCTGCTAAACAATACTCAATTTTACCTGTTTTTCTAACTCAAATGCTATTCTAACCTCAAAACTTTAACCATGGATATCTCCATAACCGTGGGGCTCCGGGGGGTGGGGGTGGTGCAGAGGGCACCCCCTCCCCCCCACCTCCCCCCTCCACCCCCTCCCGACCCTTAAATCAGCGGGCTATAAAGTAAATTTAAACCCTAATGTCAGCCCTTTCATTTCCCAACACACCAACATGTGAAGGGACCCACATGAACAAAACCTTAATATTATGAGAAGACAAATGCAGCCAGGATTCTTTTATTAATGAAATTAGATAGTTTGTTTTAGCATTCTGTTTTTGAGATTTTTAAGAACACTCATGCTGTCACTAACCATTATCCACTCACAACATCCATCATTTTTATGTTCAATGTGTTTTAGGCAGCAAGAATAGCCACAGCCTCAGCTGTGAATATACTTGTTTGAGTTTATTTTATAACCAATACAAGTATTCAATAACCCGTCATAAATAGCAAATGAGACTGCAGACTCAGTTTTGGACCCATCAGTATACACAAATCTATAATCAGTAAACTCAAGGAATTTACTATGTACTCCTATTACTATACAACAATATATTGACTATTACACACACAAATATAGTGACTATTACATTCAGCTTGCATTGCATTGATTGGAGTGCTTTTAAATGCTCCAGTAATAAGTCTCAAACTTTTGTTTTGTATTTTATCAAATAAATCTACTATCTTTCTATCACCAGCAAAACAGAGAAAACCATATTCAAAATGACTACGGATGAGAGATTTGTACAAAAGCAACAATATTTTTGGATCAGCACCCCAGGAGGTTCTACACAAAGATTTCAACATATTGAAAACTCCATTGTTAGCTCTTGAACTGACCAATTCGACATATTTTCTCCAAGATAAATTATGAGTAAAAGTGACTCCTAAAAACTTAGCTTCATGAAAAATAGGAATAGAAACTTGATTGTAACACACAGCAGGACTGAAGTTGCTAGCTTTGCCAAAGACCACTAGTTTAGACTTATGTGCATTTATATCTAGATTTAAATAAGAAAAGTATGTATATAATCCATCCAAAGCCTTATTTAGACTATTTGCTATATATATTAAATTTTTTCCAGACAAATGCACAATCAAATCGTAAGCAAATTGAAGATTTTTGACCTCAGAACCTAGAATCAAATTCAAACGACGAATATACAGAATGAATATTAATGGAGAAAGATTCCTCCTTGACAAACTCCAATAGAAGCTAATCTTGGCCCATATAATTTACCATTATACTTAACATAAACTTTCCTTTCAGTTAAAAATTCATGAACCCAGTGAACTATTTTGTTTGGAAGTCCTATGAGAAGCAATTAAGTACATCAATATTGACAAAAGCTCCAGCAACATAAAAAAATACCGACATTAAACAATCCTTATTAATGTAACTATTTTGGATATCAAGCTGTAACTGACAAATACTTTCACGAGTCGATGTTCCCCTACGAAAACCAAATTGATTAGCAGGTAAAATATTGTTTTGTTCTACCTATGTAAAATTCCAACCTTTGTTTTATTAATGGGTCACTTTTAAAAAAAAAACACAATTACTTATGTTGTTATATTTTGAGTTTTTGCTAAATATGTAGTTGTGTACAATAAGTGTATGTGTTTATTTTGATAATATTAAATATTGTTGAAATGAATGTGCTAAAAATTACACAAGTAAAATGTATGCATTTTCATAATATTATTTGTATGTCCAGCAGTGGACGTCGTTTGCCTGAAAGATAATGATGATCATGGTTGTGTATGTAACATAAGATTTATTGTGGAAAGAAAATTTAGTTCCTAAGAAAACAAAAAACTTCAAGGTGGAACCTCCACGTTAGCCTGCAAAAATCAAATTTTCTTATGTTTTTTGTAATTTTCAAATCACAGTTAGGTTATATGTTGATTAAAGTATGATTCACGGGCGTAAGAATTATGTATTTTCAGAATTATAACCATTTAAGTCAGCAAGAAAACTCCATAGGGCCAGGTAACTCGAAAGAATGACTATTTCATGAAATCTTGACATTTTAGGATTATATCGACTTATGGAGCTATTTTACTGATTTTATTGGTTATAATTATGAAAATACATATTTCTTACGCCCGCGAATCATACTTTATTCAACATTAAACCTAACACTGACTTGCAAATTGCAAAAAACGTAAGAAAATTTGAATTTCGCGGGCTACCGTGGAGGTTCCAACTTAATATTATTATTTCCTATTCTTAGAATTGGAGTGCGATTATATCATGTTGAATAAGGTGTACAATTTGAGTCGTGTTAAATTTAATGTTAGAATATTTGTAATAATTTGATCTCATTTACTTGATAATGTGCAATAGTCTTAAGAATTCTATTCCGTTACAGGAACAATCCATTCCGTGACTGTCCTATTTTTTATTTTGTTTTAGATATTATTTTTAGAGCGAAACGTTATTTAATTGTTATTAGATTTTGATAATTGAGAGTGTTATCATTTGTAATTAAAAAAAGAGTTCCTAAGTTATATGTTAATTGAGAAACATACCAAAAAGTATTGAACTAATTTGGTCCAAAGAGTAACAGAATGGAAATTAAAATGTTGATTATGTATGTTTGCTATTGTTGATTTTATGTTTCATCTGTTTTTTATTAAAGAACATAACATCGTTAATCAAATTATATTATTTGATTGAATCCAAACGAGTTTTATTTAATTTCTATAACCGACAGCTATTAGTTTCGGAACGGAACAAATTTCGTTTCCCAGGGGCAAAAAAATAATTGTATTTGAGGATTTAATCCTGATTAAGTGATTTTATCATAATTTTCATATTGTGAAAATAATAGTGTAATAAATATGCTATTAGAGTGGGTGTAAAGAAAGGCTTGTGTTCTCCTAATAAAAAAAATAAACTAAGATTCAATTTCGGGCGCCGTGGAGACCACTTCAAAATAAATTATGCCGGAAAGTATCTATCGGAAGAGATTGGACATTTAATCTGCCGGTGGGTAGCTGAATAGAAAAATAAAACAAATTAAACTCTTTTGTCTTTCTCTATTCATAAGCCAGTAGCTTCCTAATTACAGGGCTTTGTATGATTTAAAAACTAATCTTATAGTTAAAGTCACTTAAAGTTTTAGACTAGGTACTATTGATTAGGGATAATAATTACTAAGGATAGTATTGGTTATGGATACTATTGCATCTTTATGTAAATGTTGTTGAAAATAAATTTAAATTACATACCAGATCACTATTTTTATAAAAACAAAATTATTAAGTTAACCACAGGTGAGTTTCCTCTTGGCATGACAGCACGGTTCAGTTCATGTCATGAAAAATCCACAGGAAGAAAGAGTCTCCTGTTGGCATGACAGCACGTCTCCGTTCATGTCATGAAAAATCCAATTGTAGAAAACCAGTCCATGAGAAAAACGAAGATGGAAAAAGAAAACGTAGGAAACAAGGAAACGAGGAAACGCCAAACAAATGTGCTGGCGTTTCCTTATAAAATTGTCACGCAATCACCACGCGCCTCCATATAGGGGTTGTGTGCGTTGTAATAAAGACAACAATATCACAAATTACGGCAATTTCTCCATAGCGTCATCCTGGGTAGCTTGTTTAAGCTTATTGGACGTTAAACTGTCCCAAAATAAACAGGATTCGATAAGATTAATTAAAATTTTGAAAACCTGACATCTTAATACAAGGGCAGGTCGGAAAGTGAAACGTCAAACGACTCGCATACCACAGATTATAGAATAAAAACTAGAGATGTGCGTTCGGAAATCGACTAAGAAACGCGGAAGCATGTGATGAGACAAAAAGGCTCGTTACATTACATCCCTCCCCGAAAAAATAAAAGAAAGCAATTTCTTTTATGCCTAAAACAAAAGAGAAAAGCAAAAAAAAATCTTCTTGAAAAAGAAGGATATATAAATTCCAAAAACAAAAAACAACGATTCCAATCCTAGAAATGATTAGGATAATTACTAGACTGCAAGGAAAACATCTGCTAAGCCCATCATCAACCAAACACATCTTAAGAACAGTCATGGAAAATCGCAAAAATATATATGTAACTCCATAACAAAACATACGTCCAAAATAACAAAAAGTACAGTTAAGTCACTAGAATAACCGACCTATAATACAAAAAGAACCAACATGAGTGCAGTTAGGCTCCATCGCCACTGACTAACTAGCTAAATCCAAGAAATATTACAAGTCCAGCTAGCCGCAACCGTCGCTGTCCTATATGTGCAAGACTATTAAAAAAGGAAAAAAATACAATTTGAGTACGGTTGAGCACCTTCGCCACCGACTTACAAGGTATATCTTAACAAAAAGAAAACAAAAAAACCAATATGAGTACGGTTAGGCACCATCGCCACCGACTAACAAGTTTAAAGCAAAATAAAATGCAAAGTTGAGTACAGTTAAGCACAATTGCCGCTGTCTTACAAGAATAATCCAAAAATGTCTCCATGAGTACAGTTAGGCACCATCGCCACTGACTAGCAAGAACAAATTATAGTTATGACTGTATCTAACAGTTTCAAATTTTACATCTCTAAGGATGAAGAAATTTAAAGAAGAATGTTGTTATCGGCATAACACCACCAATTTTCCGAGCACAAACACCTTCGAAAACAAAACGCATATTGTGATCGGCACAACTCCACCAACTTCCCGAGCACAATAGCGGAACAAACTGCATACTGTGATCGGAGCAACTCTACCGAATTTCCGGGCACAGTAGCAAAACAAAACTGCATACTGTGATCGGAACAACACCACCGACTTTCCGGGCACAGTAGCAAAAAAAAGAACGAAATCAAGGGCAAAAAAATATACCGAGATCCGCAAAAAAATATATCGGAATATGTCCACGAGTGAGAACAAGAACACAAGTATCGAAATCCCTAGAGTACAAATGTACAGAAAAACCAACCTAAAAAGGAGTTAGCAGTTCTGCAAAAAGGAACACAAATATCAATACTATTTCTACAAAGAAAAAACAGTATGATCCGCGTTACAAAAAATTAAGATCTTGCGTCCTAACACAAACAAGTTAGGAGCAAATCCTAGAAAAAAAAGAAAATATATATAAACAGAAATTTTATACAAAAATGTAGGTATAAAAATTGTATACAATACTGTAAAAACAAAAAAAAAACATAAGATCTTTTGATATAAAAAATGTAATTGTGTGGGTGGAAAAGTTTTCAGAATAAACCTAAAATGTCCTAAGTTATATTTTAGAATGAAATTGAAATCAATAAATCTATATGAAGTTACCTAACATACATTTCCATTCAAAGTGCTATAAACCAATCATCCATCCCATCACGCATCACTAACATAAGCACCCTTCAAACAAAAACATCAAAATCAAAACCAACACTTGGGAACCAAACTAAAATTTAATTATATCTTTAACATGATAACGACCAGATGTCCCCTTTTTCAGGTCTTTCAAAACATAAACGTTATCAGAAACCTTTTCTACAATTTTACATTTAATGAACTTAGGAGCAAATTTTGCCGAAAAATAAGTAGGTGCATTAGATTGAACAAAACTTCTTCTCCACACAACATCACCCACATCAAAAGAAATGACTTTCCGACCCTTATTATAATAGCGAGCATTACGCTGATAAGCTTTTAATAAATGAGTTTGAACTTTAACAAAAATTTCACTAAGTGAATTAAGAGAATCAGCATAGTGATTTCTATTGGTAACTTCCAGTTCACTTAAGTTATCAATAGAGTTACTTAAACGATGTAAAGAAGCATCAAAAATAAGTTCCCTACCAAACATCAAAAAGTTAGGTGTGAAATCTGTAGCAAGATTAACACTATTATTTAAAGCTAATTGAACATGAGGTAAATATTTAGACCAAGTTCTATGATCATCATTAACAAAACAAGATATGCAAGTTTCGACAGTTTTGTTGTATCTCTCAACAGGATTGTTTTGAGGGGTGTATAAAGTATTATAAAATATTTTAGTGATGTTAAAACCTTTCAGAAATTCTACTAAGTGTTTAGAAGTGAATTGTGTACCGTTATCACAAACAATTATTTTAGGACAGCCAAATTTAAGAAATATTTCTTTTTCAAAAAGTTTATTAATTACTCTAGTAGTAGCATTTGTCATAGGAAAAATCCAGCAGTATTTAGTGAAAACATCGACAACTGAGAGGATATATTTATGCCCAGAATAAGTCTTAGGTAGTATACCTATAATATCCACTGAAAGCATCAACATAGGTCGATCGACTTTTTTAGGGTTAATCATAATACCAAAAGGAGGATGAGTGGTATGTTTATATGCTTTACAAGTATCACAAGCTATAATATATTTTTGAACATCGTTAAACATTCCTTTCCAAAAATAGTGTTGTTTTAATTTATTTAAAGTTTTATGAATACCAAGATGACCAGAATTAATGTCATCGTGATTAGAACGAATTGTATCTAGAATATGTTCTTTAGGGATAACTATTTTCCAATTAAGACGATTATTAGGGTCAAATTTACTTTTACAGAATTTATATAAAGTTTTATTCTCTACTCTAAAGTTCTTATATCTGCAAGGAGATTTTTGACAATTAATAAATACTTTTTTATACCATGGATCACAAATATCATCATCAGGCAAAACTGAATTATTCTGAGAGATTCCTATAGCGGCGACTTCTATGCGGGATAGAGCATCTGGGACTAAATGTAAAGATCCTTTTTTATGAACTATATCAAATGTAAACTGAGAAATTCTAGCAGCCCAACGTGCTAAACGTCCACTAGGATTACTAAGACCTAAAAGCCACTTTAAACTAGCATGATCAGTTATAACTGTAAACTTCATTCCTTCAATATAAGGTCTGAAATGTTCTATGGAAACTAAAATAGCTAACAATTCCCGTTCTGTGGTACTATAATTACGTTCACATTTATTGAGTGATCTAGAATAGAACGCAATAGGATGTTGATCTCCATTATCATCCTCTTGACTCAAAACACTACCAATGCCAACAGAACTGGCATCACAATGTAAAAAGAAAGGTTTTTCAAAATTAGGGCATTGCAAAACAGGAGCAGTAATTAATGTTTGTTTTAACTCATCAAATGCATTTTCAGCTTCATCATTCCAACAAAGAGGTTTTTTAGAATTCTTACTACCAGCTGTTAATTTAGTTAAAGGAGAAGCGATATCAGCAAATTTACAAATGAACCTACGATAATATGAGCATAAACCAAGAAAACTACGAAGTTGTTTAACGGATTCAGGACGTGGAAAATTTTTGATGGTATCTAATTTAGAAGGATCAGTATGCAAACCATTACTATCAACTATATAACCAAGATAACGAAGTCTATCTTTACAAAAATTACACTTTTTCAAATTAACTGTTAATCCAGCATCTTTCAGAATATTATAAATTTTGTGTAAATATTCTATATGTAAATTAAAATCCGAATTTACGCAAATTAAATCGTCCAAATAACAGAACACAGTATTATCGAATTGAGGACCAAAAAGTTTATCAACAAGTCTCTGCAACTCAGCTGGTGCATTAGTGAGACCAAATGGCATTCGAACAAATTCGAAAAGTCCTTTTCCTGGAACTACAAAAGCAGTCTTTTCTCGAGAAGATTCTTCAAGAGCGATTTGTAAAAATGCTTTAGAAAGGTCAATTGTACTAATATATTTAGCTCCCCCAAGGTTATCTAATATTCTAGAGGTATAAGGAAGAGGGTAAGAATCTTTTATAGTTACTGAATTTAAATGTCTTGAATCTAAACATAATCTAGTACTACCATCCTTCTTATCTACAGCCAAGACAGGTGAACACCAAGGTGATTTAGAAGGTTGAATGATGCCTTCCTTTAATAAAACTTCTACTTCATCATAAAGTTCTTTCTGCTTTGCAGGACTTAAAGGCCAACCTTTGTTTGAAAGGTTCACTAGTGACATTAATTTTATGTTGAACAAGATGAGTAAGACCTAAACCTTTCTTTTCATAGGAAATATTTTCAAAAAGTGAAACTGTTTCATTTAATTTTTGTTTCTCAGAAGGAGACAGTTCACTAGCAGAAGTGATTGTACAAACTTGAACTTTATTGCTTTGGACATAAGTTATATTTTTCCATAAATCCTTAGCCAAATCAAACTTTAACCAAAAATCAAAACCTAGAATGAAATCAGGCTGAAAAGAAGGTATAATTAAGAAATTAATATTTTTAGTTATATTATCACAAGTAACTGGTAATTCAATGGTACCAATAATTCTCTGTGAAGAACCATCGGCTGTATAAGCAGCACTAGAAACAGAATTTATTTTATAACCTAAATGTGTAAATTGTTTATGACTATTTGAGCCTAAAACACAACTATTGGATCCACTATCTAACAAACCAGAAAAAGTATGGTCACCTACGGAAAATCGTAAATAAGGTCTAGTATCGTTATGTTTAACAAATAAAACAGGAGCTGATCTATAAATTTTGAAGAATGTTTTTAAATAATCTAACCAGTCTGCAAATTCTTTGTTACGGGTAACATCATCAGGTTTGTGACATTTAGCAAATTTTTTCTTTATCGAGACACTCGCGGTTACATCAATAACAGGGGCTCGATGAGACCTAATCAGTTTTTTGACTCACTAGAGTTTTTATTATCAGTATTACAAACATCACAATTCCTAGATGTGACTCCAACCTTTTGACATTTGAAACAAATAACGCCAGGTATGGATGTGCATTTTTTAAAATGATGTCCAGATTTTTTACACTTTAAACAAATGAAATCCGTTGAAACTGCATTAGACTTGACTGTGCATTTATCAGTTTTGAGGTCCTTGCTAGGTTTTCTATTGACAAAAACTTCAAGTTCTTTAGCAAGATCAAGAAATTGTTCCACAGAATCAATATGCTTACCAAAAATAAAAGGTGTGTAAATAGGTAACATGTTATGTTTAATTATACTAACCAAAACTGTATCAAACAATGGAAAAGAAAGACGACTAGCCATGTCCATAATTTCTGTAATAAAGTCAGGAAGAGACTCAGAACTCTTCTGTTTCCTCGTACGAAGGTCACTTTCCAAAAAATAGTCAAAGTCCGGCCTGTCAAAACGTTTAAGTAAAGCAAGCTTAAGCTCGTGCCATGATGAAATACGAATACGAACAGTGCGAAACCATTTAAGAGCAATATCACTAAGCAAGTCTGCAAATGAACCAACCAATAAAATCTCATCAAAGTTTTTATATAAGAAATATTCTTCAACTTCAGTAATAAATTCTCTAACACAAGTTTTCCCATTAAATTTAAGTCTACTCTTTTTCAAATCTGGCAATTTAATTGCAGAAGGCAAATTCTTTTTAATATGTTCATTAACCAAAGCATTCATGGAATTAAAAGAAGGTAATGCATGCGTAGCTAAAGCTGAGGAAGAGTGTGCAACCCTGTCATTATGATCAAAAGAATGTTGTACTTCTGTCAAATTTATCATGTCAGGAACATGTGCATTAGCATTAGAAACTGTACATGCAACGTCAGAATCTAAGTTGTTTTTATCAGCTAAAGGCGGAGAAAACTGAACTTCCTTATCCATGATGAATAAGCAAAACAATGAGCAAACAAACCAAAACAAAAACTTCAAAAAGTTGTGAAATATTTGAGGTTAAGTTAGAATATTTTTAAAGTTGAAAGTTATTTTTATGAAAATATCAAAGTGTTTAGCAGAAAAAAGATGCAATATTATCTTACAAGATAAGTTTAAATTCCTTATGGTATAATAACAAAGTTAAAACTAAAGTTCACTTATGAGTTAAATATGAAACACAGTTACACCGCACTAAGTTTCAACTGTTGAGATACTTTTACAAAACAAAAGTCTTACCATACAATATTATGATGGCCTTGTAAGGGTAGAAAGATATATGCTGTAACAATAACAGTTAACAAAACACAATAGTACAATATTGTTAGTAGAAAAATATTGTCTACAAAAAATATTAAACAATCTAAGTTGTTTACAACAAAATGACAAACTAATTTCAGGAACAAAAGGTGTCCTGTAAAGAATAGAATAGATGATGCAATAATATCCCTTATAAAGTTATAAAGAAAACTACTTCAAGATCCCTGTTCGTGTCGACAATTGTAATAAATATGCTATTAGAGTGGGTGTAAAGAAAGGCTTGTGTTCTCCTAATAAAAAAAATAAACTAAGATTCAATTTCGGGCGCCGTGGAGACCACTTCAAAATAAATTATGCCGGAAAGTATCTATCGGAAGAGATTGGACATTTAATCTGCCGGTGGGTAGCTGAATAGAAAAATAAAACAAATTAAACTCTTTTGTCTTTCTCTATTCATAAGCCAGTAGCTTCCTAATTACAGGGCTTTGTATGATTTAAAAACTAATCTTATAGTTAAAGTCACTTAAAGTTTTAGACTAGGTACTATTGATTAGGGATAATAATTACTAAGGATAGTATTGGTTATGGATACTATTGCATCTTTATGTAAATGTTGTTGAAAATAAATTTAAATTACATACCAGATCACTATTTTTATAAAAACAAAATTATTAAGTTAACCACAGGTGAGTTTCCTCTTGGCATGACAGCACGGTTCAGTTCATGTCATGAAAAATCCACAGGAAGAAAGAGTCTCCTGTTGGCATGACAGCACGTCTCCGTTCATGTCATGAAAAATCCAATTGTAGAAAACCAGTCCATGAGAAAAACGAAGATGGAAAAAGAAAACGTAGGAAACAAGGAAACGAGGAAACGCCAAACAAATGTGCTGGCGTTTCCTTATAAAATTGTCACGCAATCACCACGCGCCTCCATATAGGGGTTGTGTGCGTTGTAATAAAGACAACAATATCACAAATTACGGCAATTTCTCCATAGCGTCATCCTGGGTAGCTTGTTTAAGCTTATTGGACGTTAAACTGTCCCAAAATAAACAGGATTCGATAAGATTAATTAAAATTTTGAAAACCTGACATCTTAATACAAGGGCAGGTCGGAAAGTGAAACGTCAAACGACTCGCATACCACAGATTATAGAATAAAAACTAGAGATGTGCGTTCGGAAATCGACTAAGAAACGCGGAAGCATGTGATGAGACAAAAAGGCTCGTTACATTACATCCCTCCCCGAAAAAATAAAAGAAAGCAATTTCTTTTATGCCTAAAACAAAAGAGAAAAGCAAAAAAAAATCTTCTTGAAAAAGAAGGATATATAAATTCCAAAAACAAAAAACAACGATTCCAATCCTAGAAATGATTAGGATAATTACTAGACTGCAAGGAAAACATCTGCTAAGCCCATCATCAACCAAACACATCTTAAGAACAGTCATGGAAAATCGCAAAAATATATATGTAACTCCATAACAAAACATACGTCCAAAATAACAAAAAGTACAGTTAAGTCACTAGAATAACCGACCTATAATACAAAAAGAACCAACATGAGTGCAGTTAGGCTCCATCGCCACTGACTAACTAGCTAAATCCAAGAAATATTACAAGTCCAGCTAGCCGCAACCGTCGCTGTCCTATATGTGCAAGACTATTAAAAAAGGAAAAAAATACAATTTGAGTACGGTTGAGCACCTTCGCCACCGACTTACAAGGTATATCTTAACAAAAAGAAAACAAAAAAACCAATATGAGTACGGTTAGGCACCATCGCCACCGACTAACAAGTTTAAAGCAAAATAAAATGCAAAGTTGAGTACAGTTAAGCACAATTGCCGCTGTCTTACAAGAATAATCCAAAAATGTCTCCATGAGTACAGTTAGGCACCATCGCCACTGACTAGCAAGAACAAATTATAGTTATGACTGTATCTAACAGTTTCAAATTTTACATCTCTAAGGATGAAGAAATTTAAAGAAGAATGTTGTTATCGGCATAACACCACCAATTTTCCGAGCACAAACACCTTCGAAAACAAAACGCATATTGTGATCGGCACAACTCCACCAACTTCCCGAGCACAATAGCGGAACAAACTGCATACTGTGATCGGAGCAACTCTACCGAATTTCCGGGCACAGTAGCAAAACAAAACTGCATACTGTGATCGGAACAACACCACCGACTTTCCGGGCACAGTAGCAAAAAAAAGAACGAAATCAAGGGCAAAAAAATATACCGAGATCCGCAAAAAAATATATCGGAATATGTCCACGAGTGAGAACAAGAACACAAGTATCGAAATCCCTAGAGTACAAATGTACAGAAAAACCAACCTAAAAAGGAGTTAGCAGTTCTGCAAAAAGGAACACAAATATCAATACTATTTCTACAAAGAAAAAACAGTATGATCCGCGTTACAAAAAATTAAGATCTTGCGTCCTAACACAAACAAGTTAGGAGCAAATCCTAGAAAAAAAAGAAAATATATATAAACAGAAATTTTATACAAAAATGTAGGTATAAAAATTGTATACAATACTGTAAAAACAAAAAAAAAACATAAGATCTTTTGATATAAAAAATGTAATTGTGTGGGTGGAAAAGTTTTCAGAATAAACCTAAAATGTCCTAAGTTATATTTTAGAATGAAATTGAAATCAATAAATCTATATGAAGTTACCTAACATACATTTCCATTCAAAGTGCTATAAACCAATCATCCATCCCATCACGCATCACTAACATAAGCACCCTTCAAACAAAAACATCAAAATCAAAACCAACACTTGGGAACCAAACTAAAATTTAATTATATCTTTAACATGATAACGACCAGATGTCCCCTTTTTCAGGTCTTTCAAAACATAAACGTTATCAGAAACCTTTTCTACAATTTTACATTTAATGAACTTAGGAGCAAATTTTGCCGAAAAATAAGTAGGTGCATTAGATTGAACAAAACTTCTTCTCCACACAACATCACCCACATCAAAAGAAATGACTTTCCGACCCTTATTATAATAGCGAGCATTACGCTGATAAGCTTTTAATAAATGAGTTTGAACTTTAACAAAAATTTCACTAAGTGAATTAAGAGAATCAGCATAGTGATTTCTATTGGTAACTTCCAGTTCACTTAAGTTATCAATAGAGTTACTTAAACGATGTAAAGAAGCATCAAAAATAAGTTCCCTACCAAACATCAAAAAGTTAGGTGTGAAATCTGTAGCAAGATTAACACTATTATTTAAAGCTAATTGAACATGAGGTAAATATTTAGACCAAGTTCTATGATCATCATTAACAAAACAAGATATGCAAGTTTCGACAGTTTTGTTGTATCTCTCAACAGGATTGTTTTGAGGGGTGTATAAAGTATTATAAAATATTTTAGTGATGTTAAAACCTTTCAGAAATTCTACTAAGTGTTTAGAAGTGAATTGTGTACCGTTATCACAAACAATTATTTTAGGACAGCCAAATTTAAGAAATATTTCTTTTTCAAAAAGTTTATTAATTACTCTAGTAGTAGCATTTGTCATAGGAAAAATCCAGCAGTATTTAGTGAAAACATCGACAACTGAGAGGATATATTTATGCCCAGAATAAGTCTTAGGTAGTATACCTATAATATCCACTGAAAGCATCAACATAGGTCGATCGACTTTTTTAGGGTTAATCATAATACCAAAAGGAGGATGAGTGGTATGTTTATATGCTTTACAAGTATCACAAGCTATAATATATTTTTGAACATCGTTAAACATTCCTTTCCAAAAATAGTGTTGTTTTAATTTATTTAAAGTTTTATGAATACCAAGATGACCAGAATTAATGTCATCGTGATTAGAACGAATTGTATCTAGAATATGTTCTTTAGGGATAACTATTTTCCAATTAAGACGATTATTAGGGTCAAATTTACTTTTACAGAATTTATATAAAGTTTTATTCTCTACTCTAAAGTTCTTATATCTGCAAGGAGATTTTTGACAATTAATAAATACTTTTTTATACCATGGATCACAAATATCATCATCAGGCAAAACTGAATTATTCTGAGAGATTCCTATAGCGGCGACTTCTATGCGGGATAGAGCATCTGGGACTAAATGTAAAGATCCTTTTTTATGAACTATATCAAATGTAAACTGAGAAATTCTAGCAGCCCAACGTGCTAAACGTCCACTAGGATTACTAAGACCTAAAAGCCACTTTAAACTAGCATGATCAGTTATAACTGTAAACTTCATTCCTTCAATATAAGGTCTGAAATGTTCTATGGAAACTAAAATAGCTAACAATTCCCGTTCTGTGGTACTATAATTACGTTCACATTTATTGAGTGATCTAGAATAGAACGCAATAGGATGTTGATCTCCATTATCATCCTCTTGACTCAAAACACTACCAATGCCAACAGAACTGGCATCACAATGTAAAAAGAAAGGTTTTTCAAAATTAGGGCATTGCAAAACAGGAGCAGTAATTAATGTTTGTTTTAACTCATCAAATGCATTTTCAGCTTCATCATTCCAACAAAGAGGTTTTTTAGAATTCTTACTACCAGCTGTTAATTTAGTTAAAGGAGAAGCGATATCAGCAAATTTACAAATGAACCTACGATAATATGAGCATAAACCAAGAAAACTACGAAGTTGTTTAACGGATTCAGGACGTGGAAAATTTTTGATGGTATCTAATTTAGAAGGATCAGTATGCAAACCATTACTATCAACTATATAACCAAGATAACGAAGTCTATCTTTACAAAAATTACACTTTTTCAAATTAACTGTTAATCCAGCATCTTTCAGAATATTATAAATTTTGTGTAAATATTCTATATGTAAATTAAAATCCGAATTTACGCAAATTAAATCGTCCAAATAACAGAACACAGTATTATCGAATTGAGGACCAAAAAGTTTATCAACAAGTCTCTGCAACTCAGCTGGTGCATTAGTGAGACCAAATGGCATTCGAACAAATTCGAAAAGTCCTTTTCCTGGAACTACAAAAGCAGTCTTTTCTCGAGAAGATTCTTCAAGAGCGATTTGTAAAAATGCTTTAGAAAGGTCAATTGTACTAATATATTTAGCTCCCCCAAGGTTATCTAATATTCTAGAGGTATAAGGAAGAGGGTAAGAATCTTTTATAGTTACTGAATTTAAATGTCTTGAATCTAAACATAATCTAGTACTACCATCCTTCTTATCTACAGCCAAGACAGGTGAACACCAAGGTGATTTAGAAGGTTGAATGATGCCTTCCTTTAATAAAACTTCTACTTCATCATAAAGTTCTTTCTGCTTTGCAGGACTTAAAGGCCAACCTTTGTTTGAAAGGTTCACTAGTGACATTAATTTTATGTTGAACAAGATGAGTAAGACCTAAACCTTTCTTTTCATAGGAAATATTTTCAAAAAGTGAAACTGTTTCATTTAATTTTTGTTTCTCAGAAGGAGACAGTTCACTAGCAGAAGTGATTGTACAAACTTGAACTTTATTGCTTTGGACATAAGTTATATTTTTCCATAAATCCTTAGCCAAATCAAACTTTAACCAAAAATCAAAACCTAGAATGAAATCAGGCTGAAAAGAAGGTATAATTAAGAAATTAATATTTTTAGTTATATTATCACAAGTAACTGGTAATTCAATGGTACCAATAATTCTCTGTGAAGAACCATCGGCTGTATAAGCAGCACTAGAAACAGAATTTATTTTATAACCTAAATGTGTAAATTGTTTATGACTATTTGAGCCTAAAACACAACTATTGGATCCACTATCTAACAAACCAGAAAAAGTATGGTCACCTACGGAAAATCGTAAATAAGGTCTAGTATCGTTATGTTTAACAAATAAAACAGGAGCTGATCTATAAATTTTGAAGAATGTTTTTAAATAATCTAACCAGTCTGCAAATTCTTTGTTACGGGTAACATCATCAGGTTTGTGACATTTAGCAAATTTTTTCTTTATCGAGACACTCGCGGTTACATCAATAACAGGGGCTCGATGAGACCTAATCAGTTTTTTGACTCACTAGAGTTTTTATTATCAGTATTACAAACATCACAATTCCTAGATGTGACTCCAACCTTTTGACATTTGAAACAAATAACGCCAGGTATGGATGTGCATTTTTTAAAATGATGTCCAGATTTTTTACACTTTAAACAAATGAAATCCGTTGAAACTGCATTAGACTTGACTGTGCATTTATCAGTTTTGAGGTCCTTGCTAGGTTTTCTATTGACAAAAACTTCAAGTTCTTTAGCAAGATCAAGAAATTGTTCCACAGAATCAATATGCTTACCAAAAATAAAAGGTGTGTAAATAGGTAACATGTTATGTTTAATTATACTAACCAAAACTGTATCAAACAATGGAAAAGAAAGACGACTAGCCATGTCCATAATTTCTGTAATAAAGTCAGGAAGAGACTCAGAACTCTTCTGTTTCCTCGTACGAAGGTCACTTTCCAAAAAATAGTCAAAGTCCGGCCTGTCAAAACGTTTAAGTAAAGCAAGCTTAAGCTCGTGCCATGATGAAATACGAATACGAACAGTGCGAAACCATTTAAGAGCAATATCACTAAGCAAGTCTGCAAATGAACCAACCAATAAAATCTCATCAAAGTTTTTATATAAGAAATATTCTTCAACTTCAGTAATAAATTCTCTAACACAAGTTTTCCCATTAAATTTAAGTCTACTCTTTTTCAAATCTGGCAATTTAATTGCAGAAGGCAAATTCTTTTTAATATGTTCATTAACCAAAGCATTCATGGAATTAAAAGAAGGTAATGCATGCGTAGCTAAAGCTGAGGAAGAGTGTGCAACCCTGTCATTATGATCAAAAGAATGTTGTACTTCTGTCAAATTTATCATGTCAGGAACATGTGCATTAGCATTAGAAACTGTACATGCAACGTCAGAATCTAAGTTGTTTTTATCAGCTAAAGGCGGAGAAAACTGAACTTCCTTATCCATGATGAATAAGCAAAACAATGAGCAAACAAACCAAAACAAAAACTTCAAAAAGTTGTGAAATATTTGAGGTTAAGTTAGAATATTTTTAAAGTTGAAAGTTATTTTTATGAAAATATCAAAGTGTTTAGCAGAAAAAAGATGCAATATTATCTTACAAGATAAGTTTAAATTCCTTATGGTATAATAACAAAGTTAAAACTAAAGTTCACTTATGAGTTAAATATGAAACACAGTTACACCGCACTAAGTTTCAACTGTTGAGATACTTTTACAAAACAAAAGTCTTACCATACAATATTATGATGGCCTTGTAAGGGTAGAAAGATATATGCTGTAACAATAACAGTTAACAAAACACAATAGTACAATATTGTTAGTAGAAAAATATTGTCTACAAAAAATATTAAACAATCTAAGTTGTTTACAACAAAATGACAAACTAATTTCAGGAACAAAAGGTGTCCTGTAAAGAATAGAATAGATGATGCAATAATATCCCTTATAAAGTTATAAAGAAAACTACTTCAAGATCCCTGTTCGTGTCGACAATTGTAATAAATATGCTATTAGAGTGGGTGTAAAGAAAGGCTTGTGTTCTCCTAATAAAAAAAATAAACTAAGATTCAATTTCGGGCGCCGTGGAGACCACTTCAAAATAAATTATGCCGGAAAGTATCTATCGGAAGAGATTGGACATTTAATCTGCCGGTGGGTAGCTGAATAGAAAAATAAAACAAATTAAACTCTTTTGTCTTTCTCTATTCATAAGCCAGTAGCTTCCTAATTACAGGGCTTTGTATGATTTAAAAACTAATCTTATAGTTAAAGTCACTTAAAGTTTTAGACTAGGTACTATTGATTAGGGATAATAATTACTAAGGATAGTATTGGTTATGGATACTATTGCATCTTTATGTAAATGTTGTTGAAAATAAATTTAAATTACATACCAGATCACTATTTTTATAAAAACAAAATTATTAAGTTAACCACAGGTGAGTTTCCTCTTGGCATGACAGCACGGTTCAGTTCATGTCATGAAAAATCCACAGGAAGAAAGAGTCTCCTGTTGGCATGACAGCACGTCTCCGTTCATGTCATGAAAAATCCAATTGTAGAAAACCAGTCCATGAGAAAAACGAAGATGGAAAAAGAAAACGTAGGAAACAAGGAAACGAGGAAACGCCAAACAAATGTGCTGGCGTTTCCTTATAAAATTGTCACGCAATCACCACGCGCCTCCATATAGGGGTTGTGTGCGTTGTAATAAAGACAACAATATCACAAATTACGGCAATTTCTCCATAGCGTCATCCTGGGTAGCTTGTTTAAGCTTATTGGACGTTAAACTGTCCCAAAATAAACAGGATTCGATAAGATTAATTAAAATTTTGAAAACCTGACATCTTAATACAAGGGCAGGTCGGAAAGTGAAACGTCAAACGACTCGCATACCACAGATTATAGAATAAAAACTAGAGATGTGCGTTCGGAAATCGACTAAGAAACGCGGAAGCATGTGATGAGACAAAAAGGCTCGTTACATTACATCCCTCCCCGAAAAAATAAAAGAAAGCAATTTCTTTTATGCCTAAAACAAAAGAGAAAAGCAAAAAAAAATCTTCTTGAAAAAGAAGGATATATAAATTCCAAAAACAAAAAACAACGATTCCAATCCTAGAAATGATTAGGATAATTACTAGACTGCAAGGAAAACATCTGCTAAGCCCATCATCAACCAAACACATCTTAAGAACAGTCATGGAAAATCGCAAAAATATATATGTAACTCCATAACAAAACATACGTCCAAAATAACAAAAAGTACAGTTAAGTCACTAGAATAACCGACCTATAATACAAAAAGAACCAACATGAGTGCAGTTAGGCTCCATCGCCACTGACTAACTAGCTAAATCCAAGAAATATTACAAGTCCAGCTAGCCGCAACCGTCGCTGTCCTATATGTGCAAGACTATTAAAAAAGGAAAAAAATACAATTTGAGTACGGTTGAGCACCTTCGCCACCGACTTACAAGGTATATCTTAACAAAAAGAAAACAAAAAAACCAATATGAGTACGGTTAGGCACCATCGCCACCGACTAACAAGTTTAAAGCAAAATAAAATGCAAAGTTGAGTACAGTTAAGCACAATTGCCGCTGTCTTACAAGAATAATCCAAAAATGTCTCCATGAGTACAGTTAGGCACCATCGCCACTGACTAGCAAGAACAAATTATAGTTATGACTGTATCTAACAGTTTCAAATTTTACATCTCTAAGGATGAAGAAATTTAAAGAAGAATGTTGTTATCGGCATAACACCACCAATTTTCCGAGCACAAACACCTTCGAAAACAAAACGCATATTGTGATCGGCACAACTCCACCAACTTCCCGAGCACAATAGCGGAACAAACTGCATACTGTGATCGGAGCAACTCTACCGAATTTCCGGGCACAGTAGCAAAACAAAACTGCATACTGTGATCGGAACAACACCACCGACTTTCCGGGCACAGTAGCAAAAAAAAGAACGAAATCAAGGGCAAAAAAATATACCGAGATCCGCAAAAAAATATATCGGAATATGTCCACGAGTGAGAACAAGAACACAAGTATCGAAATCCCTAGAGTACAAATGTACAGAAAAACCAACCTAAAAAGGAGTTAGCAGTTCTGCAAAAAGGAACACAAATATCAATACTATTTCTACAAAGAAAAAACAGTATGATCCGCGTTACAAAAAATTAAGATCTTGCGTCCTAACACAAACAAGTTAGGAGCAAATCCTAGAAAAAAAAGAAAATATATATAAACAGAAATTTTATACAAAAATGTAGGTATAAAAATTGTATACAATACTGTAAAAACAAAAAAAAAACATAAGATCTTTTGATATAAAAAATGTAATTGTGTGGGTGGAAAAGTTTTCAGAATAAACCTAAAATGTCCTAAGTTATATTTTAGAATGAAATTGAAATCAATAAATCTATATGAAGTTACCTAACATACATTTCCATTCAAAGTGCTATAAACCAATCATCCATCCCATCACGCATCACTAACATAAGCACCCTTCAAACAAAAACATCAAAATCAAAACCAACACTTGGGAACCAAACTAAAATTTAATTATATCTTTAACATGATAACGACCAGATGTCCCCTTTTTCAGGTCTTTCAAAACATAAACGTTATCAGAAACCTTTTCTACAATTTTACATTTAATGAACTTAGGAGCAAATTTTGCCGAAAAATAAGTAGGTGCATTAGATTGAACAAAACTTCTTCTCCACACAACATCACCCACATCAAAAGAAATGACTTTCCGACCCTTATTATAATAGCGAGCATTACGCTGATAAGCTTTTAATAAATGAGTTTGAACTTTAACAAAAATTTCACTAAGTGAATTAAGAGAATCAGCATAGTGATTTCTATTGGTAACTTCCAGTTCACTTAAGTTATCAATAGAGTTACTTAAACGATGTAAAGAAGCATCAAAAATAAGTTCCCTACCAAACATCAAAAAGTTAGGTGTGAAATCTGTAGCAAGATTAACACTATTATTTAAAGCTAATTGAACATGAGGTAAATATTTAGACCAAGTTCTATGATCATCATTAACAAAACAAGATATGCAAGTTTCGACAGTTTTGTTGTATCTCTCAACAGGATTGTTTTGAGGGGTGTATAAAGTATTATAAAATATTTTAGTGATGTTAAAACCTTTCAGAAATTCTACTAAGTGTTTAGAAGTGAATTGTGTACCGTTATCACAAACAATTATTTTAGGACAGCCAAATTTAAGAAATATTTCTTTTTCAAAAAGTTTATTAATTACTCTAGTAGTAGCATTTGTCATAGGAAAAATCCAGCAGTATTTAGTGAAAACATCGACAACTGAGAGGATATATTTATGCCCAGAATAAGTCTTAGGTAGTATACCTATAATATCCACTGAAAGCATCAACATAGGTCGATCGACTTTTTTAGGGTTAATCATAATACCAAAAGGAGGATGAGTGGTATGTTTATATGCTTTACAAGTATCACAAGCTATAATATATTTTTGAACATCGTTAAACATTCCTTTCCAAAAATAGTGTTGTTTTAATTTATTTAAAGTTTTATGAATACCAAGATGACCAGAATTAATGTCATCGTGATTAGAACGAATTGTATCTAGAATATGTTCTTTAGGGATAACTATTTTCCAATTAAGACGATTATTAGGGTCAAATTTACTTTTACAGAATTTATATAAAGTTTTATTCTCTACTCTAAAGTTCTTATATCTGCAAGGAGATTTTTGACAATTAATAAATACTTTTTTATACCATGGATCACAAATATCATCATCAGGCAAAACTGAATTATTCTGAGAGATTCCTATAGCGGCGACTTCTATGCGGGATAGAGCATCTGGGACTAAATGTAAAGATCCTTTTTTATGAACTATATCAAATGTAAACTGAGAAATTCTAGCAGCCCAACGTGCTAAACGTCCACTAGGATTACTAAGACCTAAAAGCCACTTTAAACTAGCATGATCAGTTATAACTGTAAACTTCATTCCTTCAATATAAGGTCTGAAATGTTCTATGGAAACTAAAATAGCTAACAATTCCCGTTCTGTGGTACTATAATTACGTTCACATTTATTGAGTGATCTAGAATAGAACGCAATAGGATGTTGATCTCCATTATCATCCTCTTGACTCAAAACACTACCAATGCCAACAGAACTGGCATCACAATGTAAAAAGAAAGGTTTTTCAAAATTAGGGCATTGCAAAACAGGAGCAGTAATTAATGTTTGTTTTAACTCATCAAATGCATTTTCAGCTTCATCATTCCAACAAAGAGGTTTTTTAGAATTCTTACTACCAGCTGTTAATTTAGTTAAAGGAGAAGCGATATCAGCAAATTTACAAATGAACCTACGATAATATGAGCATAAACCAAGAAAACTACGAAGTTGTTTAACGGATTCAGGACGTGGAAAATTTTTGATGGTATCTAATTTAGAAGGATCAGTATGCAAACCATTACTATCAACTATATAACCAAGATAACGAAGTCTATCTTTACAAAAATTACACTTTTTCAAATTAACTGTTAATCCAGCATCTTTCAGAATATTATAAATTTTGTGTAAATATTCTATATGTAAATTAAAATCCGAATTTACGCAAATTAAATCGTCCAAATAACAGAACACAGTATTATCGAATTGAGGACCAAAAAGTTTATCAACAAGTCTCTGCAACTCAGCTGGTGCATTAGTGAGACCAAATGGCATTCGAACAAATTCGAAAAGTCCTTTTCCTGGAACTACAAAAGCAGTCTTTTCTCGAGAAGATTCTTCAAGAGCGATTTGTAAAAATGCTTTAGAAAGGTCAATTGTACTAATATATTTAGCTCCCCCAAGGTTATCTAATATTCTAGAGGTATAAGGAAGAGGGTAAGAATCTTTTATAGTTACTGAATTTAAATGTCTTGAATCTAAACATAATCTAGTACTACCATCCTTCTTATCTACAGCCAAGACAGGTGAACACCAAGGTGATTTAGAAGGTTGAATGATGCCTTCCTTTAATAAAACTTCTACTTCATCATAAAGTTCTTTCTGCTTTGCAGGACTTAAAGGCCAACCTTTGTTTGAAAGGTTCACTAGTGACATTAATTTTATGTTGAACAAGATGAGTAAGACCTAAACCTTTCTTTTCATAGGAAATATTTTCAAAAAGTGAAACTGTTTCATTTAATTTTTGTTTCTCAGAAGGAGACAGTTCACTAGCAGAAGTGATTGTACAAACTTGAACTTTATTGCTTTGGACATAAGTTATATTTTTCCATAAATCCTTAGCCAAATCAAACTTTAACCAAAAATCAAAACCTAGAATGAAATCAGGCTGAAAAGAAGGTATAATTAAGAAATTAATATTTTTAGTTATATTATCACAAGTAACTGGTAATTCAATGGTACCAATAATTCTCTGTGAAGAACCATCGGCTGTATAAGCAGCACTAGAAACAGAATTTATTTTATAACCTAAATGTGTAAATTGTTTATGACTATTTGAGCCTAAAACACAACTATTGGATCCACTATCTAACAAACCAGAAAAAGTATGGTCACCTACGGAAAATCGTAAATAAGGTCTAGTATCGTTATGTTTAACAAATAAAACAGGAGCTGATCTATAAATTTTGAAGAATGTTTTTAAATAATCTAACCAGTCTGCAAATTCTTTGTTACGGGTAACATCATCAGGTTTGTGACATTTAGCAAATTTTTTCTTTATCGAGACACTCGCGGTTACATCAATAACAGGGGCTCGATGAGACCTAATCAGTTTTTTGACTCACTAGAGTTTTTATTATCAGTATTACAAACATCACAATTCCTAGATGTGACTCCAACCTTTTGACATTTGAAACAAATAACGCCAGGTATGGATGTGCATTTTTTAAAATGATGTCCAGATTTTTTACACTTTAAACAAATGAAATCCGTTGAAACTGCATTAGACTTGACTGTGCATTTATCAGTTTTGAGGTCCTTGCTAGGTTTTCTATTGACAAAAACTTCAAGTTCTTTAGCAAGATCAAGAAATTGTTCCACAGAATCAATATGCTTACCAAAAATAAAAGGTGTGTAAATAGGTAACATGTTATGTTTAATTATACTAACCAAAACTGTATCAAACAATGGAAAAGAAAGACGACTAGCCATGTCCATAATTTCTGTAATAAAGTCAGGAAGAGACTCAGAACTCTTCTGTTTCCTCGTACGAAGGTCACTTTCCAAAAAATAGTCAAAGTCCGGCCTGTCAAAACGTTTAAGTAAAGCAAGCTTAAGCTCGTGCCATGATGAAATACGAATACGAACAGTGCGAAACCATTTAAGAGCAATATCACTAAGCAAGTCTGCAAATGAACCAACCAATAAAATCTCATCAAAGTTTTTATATAAGAAATATTCTTCAACTTCAGTAATAAATTCTCTAACACAAGTTTTCCCATTAAATTTAAGTCTACTCTTTTTCAAATCTGGCAATTTAATTGCAGAAGGCAAATTCTTTTTAATATGTTCATTAACCAAAGCATTCATGGAATTAAAAGAAGGTAATGCATGCGTAGCTAAAGCTGAGGAAGAGTGTGCAACCCTGTCATTATGATCAAAAGAATGTTGTACTTCTGTCAAATTTATCATGTCAGGAACATGTGCATTAGCATTAGAAACTGTACATGCAACGTCAGAATCTAAGTTGTTTTTATCAGCTAAAGGCGGAGAAAACTGAACTTCCTTATCCATGATGAATAAGCAAAACAATGAGCAAACAAACCAAAACAAAAACTTCAAAAAGTTGTGAAATATTTGAGGTTAAGTTAGAATATTTTTAAAGTTGAAAGTTATTTTTATGAAAATATCAAAGTGTTTAGCAGAAAAAAGATGCAATATTATCTTACAAGATAAGTTTAAATTCCTTATGGTATAATAACAAAGTTAAAACTAAAGTTCACTTATGAGTTAAATATGAAACACAGTTACACCGCACTAAGTTTCAACTGTTGAGATACTTTTACAAAACAAAAGTCTTACCATACAATATTATGATGGCCTTGTAAGGGTAGAAAGATATATGCTGTAACAATAACAGTTAACAAAACACAATAGTACAATATTGTTAGTAGAAAAATATTGTCTACAAAAAATATTAAACAATCTAAGTTGTTTACAACAAAATGACAAACTAATTTCAGGAACAAAAGGTGTCCTGTAAAGAATAGAATAGATGATGCAATAATATCCCTTATAAAGTTATAAAGAAAACTACTTCAAGATCCCTGTTCGTGTCGACAATTGTAATAAATATGCTATTAGAGTGGGTGTAAAGAAAGGCTTGTGTTCTCCTAATAAAAAAAATAAACTAAGATTCAATTTCGGGCGCCGTGGAGACCACTTCAAAATAAATTATGCCGGAAAGTATCTATCGGAAGAGATTGGACATTTAATCTGCCGGTGGGTAGCTGAATAGAAAAATAAAACAAATTAAACTCTTTTGTCTTTCTCTATTCATAAGCCAGTAGCTTCCTAATTACAGGGCTTTGTATGATTTAAAAACTAATCTTATAGTTAAAGTCACTTAAAGTTTTAGACTAGGTACTATTGATTAGGGATAATAATTACTAAGGATAGTATTGGTTATGGATACTATTGCATCTTTATGTAAATGTTGTTGAAAATAAATTTAAATTACATACCAGATCACTATTTTTATAAAAACAAAATTATTAAGTTAACCACAGGTGAGTTTCCTCTTGGCATGACAGCACGGTTCAGTTCATGTCATGAAAAATCCACAGGAAGAAAGAGTCTCCTGTTGGCATGACAGCACGTCTCCGTTCATGTCATGAAAAATCCAATTGTAGAAAACCAGTCCATGAGAAAAACGAAGATGGAAAAAGAAAACGTAGGAAACAAGGAAACGAGGAAACGCCAAACAAATGTGCTGGCGTTTCCTTATAAAATTGTCACGCAATCACCACGCGCCTCCATATAGGGGTTGTGTGCGTTGTAATAAAGACAACAATATCACAAATTACGGCAATTTCTCCATAGCGTCATCCTGGGTAGCTTGTTTAAGCTTATTGGACGTTAAACTGTCCCAAAATAAACAGGATTCGATAAGATTAATTAAAATTTTGAAAACCTGACATCTTAATACAAGGGCAGGTCGGAAAGTGAAACGTCAAACGACTCGCATACCACAGATTATAGAATAAAAACTAGAGATGTGCGTTCGGAAATCGACTAAGAAACGCGGAAGCATGTGATGAGACAAAAAGGCTCGTTACATTACATCCCTCCCCGAAAAAATAAAAGAAAGCAATTTCTTTTATGCCTAAAACAAAAGAGAAAAGCAAAAAAAAATCTTCTTGAAAAAGAAGGATATATAAATTCCAAAAACAAAAAACAACGATTCCAATCCTAGAAATGATTAGGATAATTACTAGACTGCAAGGAAAACATCTGCTAAGCCCATCATCAACCAAACACATCTTAAGAACAGTCATGGAAAATCGCAAAAATATATATGTAACTCCATAACAAAACATACGTCCAAAATAACAAAAAGTACAGTTAAGTCACTAGAATAACCGACCTATAATACAAAAAGAACCAACATGAGTGCAGTTAGGCTCCATCGCCACTGACTAACTAGCTAAATCCAAGAAATATTACAAGTCCAGCTAGCCGCAACCGTCGCTGTCCTATATGTGCAAGACTATTAAAAAAGGAAAAAAATACAATTTGAGTACGGTTGAGCACCTTCGCCACCGACTTACAAGGTATATCTTAACAAAAAGAAAACAAAAAAACCAATATGAGTACGGTTAGGCACCATCGCCACCGACTAACAAGTTTAAAGCAAAATAAAATGCAAAGTTGAGTACAGTTAAGCACAATTGCCGCTGTCTTACAAGAATAATCCAAAAATGTCTCCATGAGTACAGTTAGGCACCATCGCCACTGACTAGCAAGAACAAATTATAGTTATGACTGTATCTAACAGTTTCAAATTTTACATCTCTAAGGATGAAGAAATTTAAAGAAGAATGTTGTTATCGGCATAACACCACCAATTTTCCGAGCACAAACACCTTCGAAAACAAAACGCATATTGTGATCGGCACAACTCCACCAACTTCCCGAGCACAATAGCGGAACAAACTGCATACTGTGATCGGAGCAACTCTACCGAATTTCCGGGCACAGTAGCAAAACAAAACTGCATACTGTGATCGGAACAACACCACCGACTTTCCGGGCACAGTAGCAAAAAAAAGAACGAAATCAAGGGCAAAAAAATATACCGAGATCCGCAAAAAAATATATCGGAATATGTCCACGAGTGAGAACAAGAACACAAGTATCGAAATCCCTAGAGTACAAATGTACAGAAAAACCAACCTAAAAAGGAGTTAGCAGTTCTGCAAAAAGGAACACAAATATCAATACTATTTCTACAAAGAAAAAACAGTATGATCCGCGTTACAAAAAATTAAGATCTTGCGTCCTAACACAAACAAGTTAGGAGCAAATCCTAGAAAAAAAAGAAAATATATATAAACAGAAATTTTATACAAAAATGTAGGTATAAAAATTGTATACAATACTGTAAAAACAAAAAAAAAACATAAGATCTTTTGATATAAAAAATGTAATTGTGTGGGTGGAAAAGTTTTCAGAATAAACCTAAAATGTCCTAAGTTATATTTTAGAATGAAATTGAAATCAATAAATCTATATGAAGTTACCTAACATACATTTCCATTCAAAGTGCTATAAACCAATCATCCATCCCATCACGCATCACTAACATAAGCACCCTTCAAACAAAAACATCAAAATCAAAACCAACACTTGGGAACCAAACTAAAATTTAATTATATCTTTAACATGATAACGACCAGATGTCCCCTTTTTCAGGTCTTTCAAAACATAAACGTTATCAGAAACCTTTTCTACAATTTTACATTTAATGAACTTAGGAGCAAATTTTGCCGAAAAATAAGTAGGTGCATTAGATTGAACAAAACTTCTTCTCCACACAACATCACCCACATCAAAAGAAATGACTTTCCGACCCTTATTATAATAGCGAGCATTACGCTGATAAGCTTTTAATAAATGAGTTTGAACTTTAACAAAAATTTCACTAAGTGAATTAAGAGAATCAGCATAGTGATTTCTATTGGTAACTTCCAGTTCACTTAAGTTATCAATAGAGTTACTTAAACGATGTAAAGAAGCATCAAAAATAAGTTCCCTACCAAACATCAAAAAGTTAGGTGTGAAATCTGTAGCAAGATTAACACTATTATTTAAAGCTAATTGAACATGAGGTAAATATTTAGACCAAGTTCTATGATCATCATTAACAAAACAAGATATGCAAGTTTCGACAGTTTTGTTGTATCTCTCAACAGGATTGTTTTGAGGGGTGTATAAAGTATTATAAAATATTTTAGTGATGTTAAAACCTTTCAGAAATTCTACTAAGTGTTTAGAAGTGAATTGTGTACCGTTATCACAAACAATTATTTTAGGACAGCCAAATTTAAGAAATATTTCTTTTTCAAAAAGTTTATTAATTACTCTAGTAGTAGCATTTGTCATAGGAAAAATCCAGCAGTATTTAGTGAAAACATCGACAACTGAGAGGATATATTTATGCCCAGAATAAGTCTTAGGTAGTATACCTATAATATCCACTGAAAGCATCAACATAGGTCGATCGACTTTTTTAGGGTTAATCATAATACCAAAAGGAGGATGAGTGGTATGTTTATATGCTTTACAAGTATCACAAGCTATAATATATTTTTGAACATCGTTAAACATTCCTTTCCAAAAATAGTGTTGTTTTAATTTATTTAAAGTTTTATGAATACCAAGATGACCAGAATTAATGTCATCGTGATTAGAACGAATTGTATCTAGAATATGTTCTTTAGGGATAACTATTTTCCAATTAAGACGATTATTAGGGTCAAATTTACTTTTACAGAATTTATATAAAGTTTTATTCTCTACTCTAAAGTTCTTATATCTGCAAGGAGATTTTTGACAATTAATAAATACTTTTTTATACCATGGATCACAAATATCATCATCAGGCAAAACTGAATTATTCTGAGAGATTCCTATAGCGGCGACTTCTATGCGGGATAGAGCATCTGGGACTAAATGTAAAGATCCTTTTTTATGAACTATATCAAATGTAAACTGAGAAATTCTAGCAGCCCAACGTGCTAAACGTCCACTAGGATTACTAAGACCTAAAAGCCACTTTAAACTAGCATGATCAGTTATAACTGTAAACTTCATTCCTTCAATATAAGGTCTGAAATGTTCTATGGAAACTAAAATAGCTAACAATTCCCGTTCTGTGGTACTATAATTACGTTCACATTTATTGAGTGATCTAGAATAGAACGCAATAGGATGTTGATCTCCATTATCATCCTCTTGACTCAAAACACTACCAATGCCAACAGAACTGGCATCACAATGTAAAAAGAAAGGTTTTTCAAAATTAGGGCATTGCAAAACAGGAGCAGTAATTAATGTTTGTTTTAACTCATCAAATGCATTTTCAGCTTCATCATTCCAACAAAGAGGTTTTTTAGAATTCTTACTACCAGCTGTTAATTTAGTTAAAGGAGAAGCGATATCAGCAAATTTACAAATGAACCTACGATAATATGAGCATAAACCAAGAAAACTACGAAGTTGTTTAACGGATTCAGGACGTGGAAAATTTTTGATGGTATCTAATTTAGAAGGATCAGTATGCAAACCATTACTATCAACTATATAACCAAGATAACGAAGTCTATCTTTACAAAAATTACACTTTTTCAAATTAACTGTTAATCCAGCATCTTTCAGAATATTATAAATTTTGTGTAAATATTCTATATGTAAATTAAAATCCGAATTTACGCAAATTAAATCGTCCAAATAACAGAACACAGTATTATCGAATTGAGGACCAAAAAGTTTATCAACAAGTCTCTGCAACTCAGCTGGTGCATTAGTGAGACCAAATGGCATTCGAACAAATTCGAAAAGTCCTTTTCCTGGAACTACAAAAGCAGTCTTTTCTCGAGAAGATTCTTCAAGAGCGATTTGTAAAAATGCTTTAGAAAGGTCAATTGTACTAATATATTTAGCTCCCCCAAGGTTATCTAATATTCTAGAGGTATAAGGAAGAGGGTAAGAATCTTTTATAGTTACTGAATTTAAATGTCTTGAATCTAAACATAATCTAGTACTACCATCCTTCTTATCTACAGCCAAGACAGGTGAACACCAAGGTGATTTAGAAGGTTGAATGATGCCTTCCTTTAATAAAACTTCTACTTCATCATAAAGTTCTTTCTGCTTTGCAGGACTTAAAGGCCAACCTTTGTTTGAAAGGTTCACTAGTGACATTAATTTTATGTTGAACAAGATGAGTAAGACCTAAACCTTTCTTTTCATAGGAAATATTTTCAAAAAGTGAAACTGTTTCATTTAATTTTTGTTTCTCAGAAGGAGACAGTTCACTAGCAGAAGTGATTGTACAAACTTGAACTTTATTGCTTTGGACATAAGTTATATTTTTCCATAAATCCTTAGCCAAATCAAACTTTAACCAAAAATCAAAACCTAGAATGAAATCAGGCTGAAAAGAAGGTATAATTAAGAAATTAATATTTTTAGTTATATTATCACAAGTAACTGGTAATTCAATGGTACCAATAATTCTCTGTGAAGAACCATCGGCTGTATAAGCAGCACTAGAAACAGAATTTATTTTATAACCTAAATGTGTAAATTGTTTATGACTATTTGAGCCTAAAACACAACTATTGGATCCACTATCTAACAAACCAGAAAAAGTATGGTCACCTACGGAAAATCGTAAATAAGGTCTAGTATCGTTATGTTTAACAAATAAAACAGGAGCTGATCTATAAATTTTGAAGAATGTTTTTAAATAATCTAACCAGTCTGCAAATTCTTTGTTACGGGTAACATCATCAGGTTTGTGACATTTAGCAAATTTTTTCTTTATCGAGACACTCGCGGTTACATCAATAACAGGGGCTCGATGAGACCTAATCAGTTTTTTGACTCACTAGAGTTTTTATTATCAGTATTACAAACATCACAATTCCTAGATGTGACTCCAACCTTTTGACATTTGAAACAAATAACGCCAGGTATGGATGTGCATTTTTTAAAATGATGTCCAGATTTTTTACACTTTAAACAAATGAAATCCGTTGAAACTGCATTAGACTTGACTGTGCATTTATCAGTTTTGAGGTCCTTGCTAGGTTTTCTATTGACAAAAACTTCAAGTTCTTTAGCAAGATCAAGAAATTGTTCCACAGAATCAATATGCTTACCAAAAATAAAAGGTGTGTAAATAGGTAACATGTTATGTTTAATTATACTAACCAAAACTGTATCAAACAATGGAAAAGAAAGACGACTAGCCATGTCCATAATTTCTGTAATAAAGTCAGGAAGAGACTCAGAACTCTTCTGTTTCCTCGTACGAAGGTCACTTTCCAAAAAATAGTCAAAGTCCGGCCTGTCAAAACGTTTAAGTAAAGCAAGCTTAAGCTCGTGCCATGATGAAATACGAATACGAACAGTGCGAAACCATTTAAGAGCAATATCACTAAGCAAGTCTGCAAATGAACCAACCAATAAAATCTCATCAAAGTTTTTATATAAGAAATATTCTTCAACTTCAGTAATAAATTCTCTAACACAAGTTTTCCCATTAAATTTAAGTCTACTCTTTTTCAAATCTGGCAATTTAATTGCAGAAGGCAAATTCTTTTTAATATGTTCATTAACCAAAGCATTCATGGAATTAAAAGAAGGTAATGCATGCGTAGCTAAAGCTGAGGAAGAGTGTGCAACCCTGTCATTATGATCAAAAGAATGTTGTACTTCTGTCAAATTTATCATGTCAGGAACATGTGCATTAGCATTAGAAACTGTACATGCAACGTCAGAATCTAAGTTGTTTTTATCAGCTAAAGGCGGAGAAAACTGAACTTCCTTATCCATGATGAATAAGCAAAACAATGAGCAAACAAACCAAAACAAAAACTTCAAAAAGTTGTGAAATATTTGAGGTTAAGTTAGAATATTTTTAAAGTTGAAAGTTATTTTTATGAAAATATCAAAGTGTTTAGCAGAAAAAAGATGCAATATTATCTTACAAGATAAGTTTAAATTCCTTATGGTATAATAACAAAGTTAAAACTAAAGTTCACTTATGAGTTAAATATGAAACACAGTTACACCGCACTAAGTTTCAACTGTTGAGATACTTTTACAAAACAAAAGTCTTACCATACAATATTATGATGGCCTTGTAAGGGTAGAAAGATATATGCTGTAACAATAACAGTTAACAAAACACAATAGTACAATATTGTTAGTAGAAAAATATTGTCTACAAAAAATATTAAACAATCTAAGTTGTTTACAACAAAATGACAAACTAATTTCAGGAACAAAAGGTGTCCTGTAAAGAATAGAATAGATGATGCAATAATATCCCTTATAAAGTTATAAAGAAAACTACTTCAAGATCCCTGTTCGTGTCGACAATTGTAATAAATATGCTATTAGAGTGGGTGTAAAGAAAGGCTTGTGTTCTCCTAATAAAAAAAATAAACTAAGATTCAATTTCGGGCGCCGTGGAGACCACTTCAAAATAAATTATGCCGGAAAGTATCTATCGGAAGAGATTGGACATTTAATCTGCCGGTGGGTAGCTGAATAGAAAAATAAAACAAATTAAACTCTTTTGTCTTTCTCTATTCATAAGCCAGTAGCTTCCTAATTACAGGGCTTTGTATGATTTAAAAACTAATCTTATAGTTAAAGTCACTTAAAGTTTTAGACTAGGTACTATTGATTAGGGATAATAATTACTAAGGATAGTATTGGTTATGGATACTATTGCATCTTTATGTAAATGTTGTTGAAAATAAATTTAAATTACATACCAGATCACTATTTTTATAAAAACAAAATTATTAAGTTAACCACAGGTGAGTTTCCTCTTGGCATGACAGCACGGTTCAGTTCATGTCATGAAAAATCCACAGGAAGAAAGAGTCTCCTGTTGGCATGACAGCACGTCTCCGTTCATGTCATGAAAAATCCAATTGTAGAAAACCAGTCCATGAGAAAAACGAAGATGGAAAAAGAAAACGTAGGAAACAAGGAAACGAGGAAACGCCAAACAAATGTGCTGGCGTTTCCTTATAAAATTGTCACGCAATCACCACGCGCCTCCATATAGGGGTTGTGTGCGTTGTAATAAAGACAACAATATCACAAATTACGGCAATTTCTCCATAGCGTCATCCTGGGTAGCTTGTTTAAGCTTATTGGACGTTAAACTGTCCCAAAATAAACAGGATTCGATAAGATTAATTAAAATTTTGAAAACCTGACATCTTAATACAAGGGCAGGTCGGAAAGTGAAACGTCAAACGACTCGCATACCACAGATTATAGAATAAAAACTAGAGATGTGCGTTCGGAAATCGACTAAGAAACGCGGAAGCATGTGATGAGACAAAAAGGCTCGTTACAATAGTAATTATAAATTTAATAAAAAAAACGAATTACAATAAAAAAAAAATCACCGGCATTTTTCTAATAGTGTACACTTTTTTTGAAAATGACCCATACGCTTACCTCGTGTCTCCAAGAGTCAAGATAGACATACTGAGGCAATTCTGTGGACGCAAAAGTCACCGCCACAGTTTGAGTGGGCTGATACGTGACCGCACCACCGGGACTCTGACTCTGCACTCGACGCATGAAGCGCCTCACCTGAATTGCATTTCTGGAACTACCAATTAGCGCACATATTCTTTTATTAGATAGGTCTGTAGGGACCGATGTAAGAACACCAGTTACCTCGGTGTTGACTGCAGGTATTGTAGCTTTAAAGCCCATTTCGTCCAAAAGTTTTTTGTTTTGTAAGAAAACATTGGCATTATTTCAAAGATCAAAAGTGATACTAATTTTGTATTCATTTATTGACCTCAGGTGTAGTATCCCAGTCACGCAATATTTCCGTATGGCATGGGATATGGCCAGCCTATCCTTGTCTGTAAACGTTTTGTTCTCAGTTTGATGAGATAAGAACACGATATATTCCGATTTTTTACTGTTTTCAGGGTACTTTCTTGAGTATCCTGGGACTTTAAATATGTTGTATTTATTGTTGCAGTCTTCATCAGAGTCAGAAAAAGAATCCCTATCTGATGCTCGTTCGTCAGGGGGCTCCTCTTTTTCCGCTTCTTGTTTCCCTTAGAATAATAACGCATAGAAGCCGCGTCTAGAACAAAACCCGACCAAAATCGTGTGTCCACTTCATTTTCTTTGTGTGCGTGAGCCGAATGTGTCTACGTTCCTCTAACGCACACAGATATAGCTTTCAGTGATACCATTACTAAGCCGTTACCCACAAAATATGGGAAGACGCATTTCTATTTTGCTATCAAGGCAAGTATTTTATGTTGTTGGGAACTGGAAAAGGTAAACATGTTTTTTCATGTAATATGACATATTTTTTCGGAAGGTATAATTCAATTTATTTCAAAATAAAAGGAAATAAATCGCATAAAGAATGAGATATTGTTCAATGCGTTTAGAATGCTTGATGGGTTATAATTATAAACAATGTTAAAACATCGGGTTTGATATGAATTAACAGTAAGTATTGTATTTTAAAATTACAAAAATGAAAAACATGAATGAAAGCAATGTGGGTATTTTTTCCTCACAAATAGCAACACTGTGTTATGACAAGTTAGGTTATTAGAATTTTGTTTTATTTATCGATTTACGTGAAAATAGTGCATAGAATGTGAGTACTTATTTGTGAAATGTTATTTTATCACATTTTTTTGTTTTCCTGATGTGCTATAACATCCTTTCACGCAACAAACTGTCATTTTCAATTATTTACTCGCGAGCTGTGTTCGACGGAACGTGACCTTGAGTACTAACGGCCTGACGCAGTGTTGCCGCTTAGGGAAAAATAAAGTCACCAAACTTCTACCAAAATGTCACTAGATTGGGTGAAAAATTAAATTCAAAAAGTCACTAGAAATCACTAAATTTTCTGATTAAAAGTAATTAAAAAACTATATGAAAAATCAACTAATAATAATTTGAATTAACCAAAAACCTAACACTGTTTAAAAATTAATTAGTTGTATTAAATCTTCATCTATTATCACTGTATCATTTTCGTCCAGCATGGTGGAAGTGGACGGTTGCTCTGTAGTTGCCGTGGAAGTCGAAGCTTGCGGTTGTAATATGGAAGTAGATGGCACAGTATTCTTATTTATGTTTTAACGGTTTTCATCATTTGGGACAAGACTTCAATGGGTAAAACATAACTTTTGCAGGTTTCTTTTAAACATTTTAGCTGATTCCGTAGATCAGCAACAACAACTCTGAATTAAATACTGTTGGTATTTAATTCAGAGTTGTTGTTGCTGATCTATTTCGTAGTTTCGATTTAACAATGTTCATTATACTGATCGTCCGCTTTACTTTTGCGTTCGAGTGTGGCAGCGACAAAAATGCAATGGCTAAATCTGCTAAAGCTTGGTGTATGCGTTGATACTTGCAGCATTTTTGTATTTGTTCACAGAATTTTATTGTATCGTCATTTGGAATTACGTTCCATTTGACAAAATTATAAATGATCATGAAAAAGTCACTAGAAGTCACCAGACTATTTTTTGTCACTGAATCGTGAAAAAAAGTCACCGTAAACATCAAAAACTCACTAGATCTAGCGACAAAGTCACTGAAACGGCAACACTGGCCTGACGGCTAAGTTTGACGGATTAGGCTAAGTTTTAGTTGCCTCACTTTTTGCACTCGTACTAGGTTTCTATGCGTTATTATTCTAAGTTGTTTCCCATCTTCAAATAGGTACTATTTACAATTATTCACAATACCTAACTATTAACAATTTAATTTAAAACAATATCAATTTTGGCGCCTTTTTCGTACGTTTCCCGCGCGTTTTTCGAACCCGCCTCACTTCATGGGTATAATAATTTAAATAAATAAATACTTTTTTTTTTTAAGTTTTTCCCGTAGGGACGGCTATAGTCTTTCAACCATATTGCCTAGTCTTACGTCCAAGTATTTTCTTTCGTGATATTAACAATAATGTCTTTCGTATTTTTTCATATTTAGTTATTTAGTTTTCATAATAAGTCCATAAAAAATTCGTCATAATATCCTTTTTGTCAAATCTAAGGTAAAACGTCATTACAGTTTTCTATGTCAACTTGTCAAGTCTCTGTGGTCAAGTCAAACGACTTGGACATACATCCAGTCTTATGCTTCCTCCACACTATTCCGAAGTTGCACGAAGCGAAGTGCTCTCCGAAGTTGACCGAAGTCCGAAGTAGGTGTCCACACATCTTTTTTTTTTTTTTTTACGGGGGGAAATCCTCATGGATGTCCTCCACCCTGGGGCGGGCGGAGGGGTCTGTCAGACTCTTACTGACTAAAACCACCCCGGTGTTCCATCTTTCACCTGCGCCGGGGATCGCGGGAACTGATTAGACTTCCGTAATCCCCGGCTGGTGCCAGCCCGCTTCTGCGGGCCACCTCGGGTCAGCGGGGAGAGTGAGGTGTTTGACTCCCCCCGCGACGTCAGAGAGGGGCGCACGGGAACACCACGCGCCGCCGCCTCGGGTCTAGATGTATGCGGGGCGACAGACGTCCCCAAGTCTGCCGCCCCTGGACCCAGTTAGGGGAGTCGGGAGAGGGCAGCATATGCCCTCCTTCGACGCCCGGTGCGCCTGCTGCGGGCTGGAAGAGCGGTTGAAATCTCCCTCTCCCTTTCCGCAGCCTCCTTCTGCGCGATAACTGTTTCGCAGAAGGAGACCACCGCGTCCCAGGACTCCTCGCCGTCGACCATAGCACGGACTACAGTCGGCAGCGAGAGGTCACTGCCTACCACAGAGATGAGGGCACGGCGCGGCCCCTCCCAAGCGGCACATTCTGCCAGCGAGGTGTCCACACACCTCGAGCAACTTCGCGAGGAACTCAGTCGCCCGTTCCCCCCGTTCCCCTCACGATAGGCATAATGGATAACGTTCATGGGGCAACTGCCGTTGCAATGTGTACTCTCGCGTAATAAAAATACGTGCGTATTTACTATGGCTGACGCGAACCGAAGTGAGTCGAAGTTACCCGAGTAGTGTGGACAGACGCTTCGCTGGAAGTCGCCCGAGGCGAAGCGAAGTTGCACGAGGCGAAGCGAAGTGCCCCTCCACACTGTCGTATTTGCTCAACTTCGATCAACTTCGGGAATAATGTGGAGGCTACTTTATAGTAGTACTCTATCACTGACGTATAAATCAGTCAGTGGGTTGCACTACTGATTTATACGTCAGTGGGTTGCACTGAGTGCCAATTTTACAATTTTTACAACAACTTGCAACTTTCGCATTTAGAGTTGGGTAGCACACACATTTATAAAGAGTATCGTGCGAGGCACTCTTTTTCTCAAGTGTGCTGGCACACTGTGCTAGCACAATTGAGGCGAGGCTGAGGGCCGCGAGCCCGCGAGGCGTGGAGACTCGCACAGCACAGAGACTCGTGTCAAATCGTGTGTGTTCGCCGGCTGACCGGCTCACCGCTGTTCTGTCTCGCTCGCTCCCTCACGAATCGGCATTTCGGCAATGATCGGACGGAGTCGCTGAGAGATTTAATTACTGGAAATTCGGCTTTATTAAGTTATATTAAAACAGAAATTTGATTATTGTTTCGATTGAAAAGTTTTCAAACGGCGAGGCAAAAGAGTGAGTGACTCGTTCGTTTCTTTAAAAACTCACAACACGTACTTGATCGTATAAAATGTTCTGTGGTGTAGCTAATCTGTGGTGTGTGCTAGCACATCAAAATAAAAAGAGTGAGTGACTCTTTTGAGCCAAGTGAGTAGCTACAACTGTGCTAGCCAGTGTTGCCAGAAGGTTACATTTCTTACATTTTTCGTAACTTTGACCCCCTCGCGTAACATGTAAGTAATTTTTGTAATTAAGGCAATTTTCGAAACTTTTGAGAACAACGAGATTTTTAACACTAGATGTTTATTGCAAACAGTTTATGAACGCATTTCAATTTAACGCACCTAAAACTGCGCATCTAAATAGTATTTCACTCCATATCACACTCACAGATGGCTCTGCATGAAAAGCGCCACGACAAAATGAATCTTAAAGTATTTGCTTTAAAACTTGATTTTGCTTGAGCGTGTACGCGCACTTTTCGTACTTCGCAAGTTCCCGCCGTACGCGGTTTCGTAGCTACAGAAATGACTGATTGTGATTTGTTTTGTTTCCTTGCGTTTTGTTGTATTATGTGCGTGAGTGAAGTTGTGATGAATGAATACATTTATTTCCAACAAATATTTTATTTTTTTGGCAAACTGCATGTCAAAGTTTGCAACTATATTAATAAAAATAAAAATACATCATCTGTATTTTATTGCAGATGCAAACAAGTAAAATATGTACAAAGAAACAAATCAACGATTTTTGATAACTGTGATTTAAACCTCAACGAGTATAACATTACAATCTATACTAATATTATAAAGAGGTAACATTTGTTTGTAAGTTTGTATGGGGTAATCTCAGGAACTACTGGTCCAATTTGAAAAATTCTTTCAGTATTAGATAGCCCATGTATCGAGGAAGGATATAGACAGGGATATCTACATATCATCACGCTAAGACTAAAAGGAGCCGAGCATTAATGGAAAATGTGACGCAGACGAATTTGCGTGGGTCAGCTAGTACACATTATAGAGAGATGACGAAATTTTATCCTAAGGTAACTACACCATTACACATCATAGATTCCATTATATTCCGCCATTTTCCCCACCGACCCTAAAAATACGTAATTTAAAAAAATACATTAATGTAACTTTTGTAGCAAAAATGTAACATTTTAGGAAACGAAACGTAACTTACGACTCAAGGGCCCTGGCAACACTGGTGCTAGCACATGTGCTGAGTTACCCAACACTATTCGCATTCTCATGTCAATCGCAAGCTGTCAAAAAAAAAGCCTTTTTCATATATTTTTGTTTTGTATTATTTTAATTGAGATACGATTGTGAAGTTAAATGTGAAAATTAGTAGAATTGGCTCTCTGGTGTAGGTTGTCCGGTTGTCCCGAGTTGTTTTGGTTTTTGAAATCTGTTGTTATGTCATGGTATTTCAAGCGATGGTCAGTGCCCAGCCCAGTGGGTCGTCTTAGGGGTGTACGACTTCTCATTCTGTGAAATGATTACAGGCACTGGGTAGTTTTGTATTTCATGTTTTATATTTGAAACGTTTTGGCCATGAATGTTATTATTTTACTCAAATGTTTTTCTTTGCTTTTTCGTTATGGTCTTGTTTGTTTAATTGTGATATTCTTTTCGGAACTTATCAGAAGAAAAAAATAACCTAAAAAAGACAATATAAATATCTATAGTCAGTTTTATTTTAGATTTTACTTCAATAATAATATGATTTTGGTATATATTTCTGTTTTTTAACCTGCTAATTCCATTTCTACATAGTTTACAGGAGGAAGAAAAACCGAATTATCTTGCGTCATTTTAACATCAAAATTCTGAAAATTGTATTGGTGCCTATCTTCCTCTAACTTTCTGTGATATTTTGAGTGAACAGTTGCATATTAGCTTTTACTTAACAAGTGTTGCATCAACAGCATAGTACAAAACCTAGTCTGGATGGTGATGTACTAGTGGGTACGAGTGTTTGAACATATTATTGAAGTTTGCTTCTAGAATAGTGAGAAATATCCTATACTGCGAGTAGACTGATGGGACTACTAAGTCATTTTATGAACAGAAATGTAGGCTAAGTGACATTCACATAGACCAATGCCTCTGGTGCTCACTGAGAGAATGAATGCTTTGGAAGCCTGTGCGTCAGATACCCTGGCTAAGACTTCCTCTTTGCTCTTGAGTCCTGGATGAAGTGTTCGTTTTATCAGATACTGTACTCTGTTCACTGTTGTCTACTATTCCAACTGTGTTTATGTAGAGCCAATAATGTTCCTTAACATTGTTTAAGTATTGGGGCACCAATTAAGGCAGGGGAGTCTTCTTACTTTTCTTGCTAATGAAACGCATTAGTTGAAGTCATACTCATGTAATTTTGAAGCAATTGGTTGTTACATAGTGACATTACACATGTTTTATGACTGTGATAGTGGAAATTCTTGTTATTTACTCGAATTGTATAATTAGTACAAGATCTCATTAAAAGTTAAAACTTTGGAGCGCTTCAGTCTGGTCTTGCCATAGATTGCCGCTCTAGGTGCCATAGTGTTTGTTGTCAAGATTGGATATTTCTGTTTTTGCTTCTAACTTATGGATAATGCTGTGTTTGAATCTCCCGCAACAGGATATTGCTGTGTTTGTTGGGACAATTCTATAGTATTAGTACAACTAAACTCAATTGATACTTGAAATTGTTTTGTTGTCAATTTTAATAATTAAATCTATTATTAGTTCTTGTCACTCGCATGTTTGCTCGTCAGTACCATTTTCTTGAGAATCTTATTGAGTCTCGGTGTGAATATCAGGTCGCCGGACACTAATGTCACAAAAAAGTTTAAACACTCAGTTGTTTCCCAGTTATTACCATAGTGGTTTGTTAGTAACTTTTTTACATCTGTTGCTTTTGCTGAATTGACTCTGTTTATTGGGGGTATTTCAATTGGATTTCTGTTTGATGATAGCATGTTTGGGTGGTTCACATTTTTAAAAACACCTTCATCATGTTTGTAATGGATATTACCTTTAATGAAAATATTACCTGCCTTATAGGCCTACCACACACCCAAGCTTCACCACAGTTCTGCCTGCGCAAGCCGGTTTGTACACGGAACACGTGAGTGCAGTTGGTAAAACTGTATTACGTGCAAACAGTGTTCCGTGTACAAACCGGCCTGCACAGGCAAAACTGTGGTGAAGCTTGTGCGTGTGGTAGGCCTATTACTCAGTTTTAGTATAAATCTTTTCGAATTTTTAAATGGGATATGCCATCTGCCAACAGGCTTGAAAAATTCTGCAGTAGCAGTTTTCCAGTCAAATACCTTACAGTCATTCCCTACACTTATTACTGTCGCATGTTCCTTTATTATATCATAATACTCATCTGGATTTGCTGTTATTTCCCTTTTGCGGATGACCTTTTCAATTTGTGCAAAAACTCGGTCTGGTGGAATAACTGAATGGTCTACTATTGGAAAGATAATCTCCACACTTTTTACATGCTGAGGCGCTTCAGTAAGCCACTTTCATCGGCAATTAAACGTAAAGTCTTGATTCCAGTGAAGTCCGTATTTTGTAGTCGATGGTAAATAGCCGACGCGATTTCATTTGAGGCCTTAGGAAACTTGTTTTCTGTCCAACAATACGCGAATAAATTAGACCGTTAGACGGCTCCAGTTTGCTTTTGATGACCCTTGCACAATTGTAAAATTGAAAATAATATTTCGTGAATAATACTTTATTTTACTATACCTAGGTATTTGGAAAACTTACAGCTAATTATGAAACATGGTTACTTATTCTAAAATAATGAGGGTCAATTTCAAGTTTTCACTTAAGTACAACAAATTAAGAAAAATTCAACTACACTATAATACATATACACATCCAAAGATAACTCTAATGCTCATGTCCGTCCATGTAGGCTTTACGTTAAATGAGAAAAAAAAAGAAAAGAAAGATGAATGAAATAATAACCACTAAAAAGATGAAGATTACAATAATAAATTAATGGCAATAATTTAGAAACTTAGAGTTTCAGTAACTACAAATGCTCATGAAAAAATGATTGCACAGAGTTCGCTTCAACATTCTAGTCCCAGTGTTATAGAGGTCGATGTCAACCTCCTGGCAGGCCGCATTAAAAGTACGACTCGCTGTTATCAGATAAGAGTTTTGTCTGTAAGAAGTTCTTACCACCGGTGTAGCCAATATGTGAGGTCTACGTAAGTATGCACAAGGTACACGTAGACCTATCCTATTTACGAACTCAGGTATATCTGCTGATCCATTCATGGCCCCGAACAAAAATGTCAAATCGGCGATTTTTCTACGCTCGTAAAGAGGCAGAATATGAAATTTCTTGCAGCGAGTGACATAATTAGGCAAATACACTTTTGAACGGAATTGAATGTACCTCAAGAATTTGCGTTGGTCACCCTCCAAGCGATCGAAATATTATATTTCGGGTTCCAAACTTGAGAGCCATACTCTTAAGTGACTACGAACAAAGGAGCAGTAAAGTATTTTAATAGTTTTGATGCTTCTGAACCGAGACGAGATTCTAAGAATAAATCCAAGAGCCTTAGACGCTTTTTTGACTATGTTGTCGACGTGCGCATCAAAGATAAGTTTTGAGTCAAAAGTAATTCCCAGGTCTTTAATACGATTTACTCTGGTTATCGGGGTATCCAAGATATTATAAGTAAATTGTATTGGGTTCGGTTTGCGGGTAAAGGTACAGTCAGACTACAAAATTCGATAAGCATCTCTCAAAGTAATTGGCTTGACGTATAGCACAGTATAAATATGGGTGTGTGTGTGAATTGAGTGAGCACCCTAAATAAAATTAATAATATATACTAGTCATTTAGTAAAAGGTGTGAAACAATTGTAAAAACAATCTTACAATTTGTAAAAAGATAAAACATGAGATTTATCAGTTAATGAATGCTCACTCAGTTCGCACATACGACCACCCTGAATCTCAGAACGTATGAAGATTTCATGTAAGATTTATGTACTACTCTTTAGTAAAACCTTTATAAAGTTGTCGTTTTAGATATCAGTCGCCAAGGGCCGTATAAAAAAAAATTACAAATACTTTCATATGCTCACTCAATTCACACACTTTGGAAGGACCCGATTTCTTATGAACAAACCATAATTTCATTTTGTTATAAATCTTGTTTTATTAAAAGGTATACACGTGATTTTGTAAAATACAAAGCGAACCATAAATGTAGCACGTTTTGTAATAGTTAATTAATATAAGTGCTCACTCAATCCACACAATTCTGAAAAGTTATAAACGTTAATATCTTTGAATTTATAAGGATTAGAAAGCTATAAATTGCGCTAGTTTTAGTAAAGAAAAGTTACTAAAGATTTGCCATTTTACATTTAGTACTCTCAGTTTACTCTAAAAGATATTCAACTGTTTGTGTTTCAATGAAAATCTGCCATACTGTAGGGTTGTCACGCTGGACATTTTTGCTGAACTAAAATTTTATTTATTTCATAATGACCTTTATCTACGAGGTCAGCAGTAGGACCTAACATGGGATGTTACAGTAAGGTCAATGATACACGAATTTGATTGAAACCATTTATTTACATAATGTAGTTTAATTAAAAAAATTACAAATTTAGATTTTTGGGTTAACAATCGTTGTCGATCAGGATGTAGCTTAAAGAGTGCAACAGAATATTTTGATCAGTACTTTCGTGGATATTAGTACAGTTGTCGTCGTAGCAAAAATATTTCTCGTTTGATAAATAATGACTCTTATAATGACCAATGCCTGTTAAATCTAAAGGTGCTACGAATTCGACCGCACCAATACTTCTATACAATTTATTTTTAAGTACAATTGTACGGGGCACTTTACTTAGCGCTACTGCGTTGGTGCCATTCAAATCAAAAGAAATCACATTTGAAATGATATAATAACTAGTTGCTACTCCCTCACATGACGCACATTTTGATTCACCTTCCGACAAAGAAATAGCTGTTTCTAATAGGCTGATATCAAAAATATTAATCATATCTATATTTAAAGGTAAGAACACGTTATTTCTCTTAATTACGTTTGCTGAACACAATACATTGGTACACGTTTTTGTAAAAATTGAGCTAGTGAAATAATCCAGAAGAAAATGTTCATAGATACGAGCAACATTACAGGCGACATCGTAAGTGCTAGAATTAGTGGTTATTGGCTTTTGAACATATTTTATAATTATTTTTGCTCTTAGGCTATTTAAATCATCATCTTTGAAATTGGTGTCACTTAGACATTTTACATAATGCGGAATAGATTCATTTTCATCAAAAGTATCTATAATATTTCTAAATTTTTCGTTTTCGTTATACTCGATACCAAACAAATACATAACAGAATCAAAGGCACAGGTGTTTAATAGATTTACATATTCACCGTTGATATAAACAGATGAACATAAATTGCCATTTCTTATGTATTTTACCGTCGTGTTTGGTTTTGATCTACTAATTTTACCTTCTCCTTTCCAGTTCTCGACATAAGAGGGTTGATCCGAAAAAATGGAATCTTCAGTAATAGAGCGCCTGTAAACCGTCTTATAAATTTTCTGCTTTTTAGGATTTAATAGTTTTACTCTTTTCATCGATTTCCGTTTAGGATTAATTTTAGTTATAATATCTTGACCTAGGGCGCATAATGCAGATTTCATTTCCCCTTCCAAATATTCCGCATATAGCTTATAGAACTCATCAATTCTATATCTTTTAAATTTTGTTTTAAATACAAGATGTTTTAAAGTTTTAAAATAACTTTCTATTCCTGAAGAGGACGGTGCTTTATTTTCAGATTCAAAAATAAATCTCAATAAATTAGACCACAAAGGTAGTTTCATTAATATTCTTTTAAAAGTAGGAATAAATGGCGGATAGTAATAAGCATTTTTGTTAATATCTAGAGCTGGATTTAGTTTTTTAGTTTCTTCGACAATACTGTTAAACCAATCCATGAATTCTAAGCCTTCGTTATTATTTGGGTCATCAAATTCATTATTTTTATCAATGTTTTTGCTATCTGAATTTAATCCATCAAGTGTAACGTCGTGCAATAATTGATCTAACTTAGATTTTAGTGTTGGATAATCACCTATCTCACCATCATATTGACCAAGGCAAAGTTTTACAACATCGTGAATAAACTCTTTCGCCAGATTATAATTTTCGCATCGTTTTAAAAATATTATACAACGTATATAAAAATATTTGACATCTAAAGAAACATTTGTTTTAAAGCAATTTAAATTATGTAATGTCTTAATAAAATGACTTGTATCAAGTCTGATAAACGCCTGTGGTTTTTCTGAAGTACTACCCTCTAAAACTGAAAATAAATGTCGTATATAGGTTTTTGTAGTACAATATAACGCAAAAGCTTGAATACATGCAGATACCAAAGCCGATGAGTCATCAGTAATAATTTCATCGGGTGGAGTATCAACATAAGATAACCACTTTTTTAACCAAAGTGATATCGAGTTTTCTGAATGAGAATCAGTGACCATTTGGAAAATTGGTACAGATTTAAGTTTATCATCGGCTGTTAAAAGTCCAACATATAAAAATAATCTTTTCGTGGCAGTAGTACGATCTGGCAAATATATATTTTCAAAAAATGAGCCAGTCGCGTCAATGGTAATTGTCACTTTTTTGAATTTCTTTTGGTAATTATTGTAATAATGAATTTGACTATCACTCCAAAAACATAAACGAAAATCTGGGAATATATTGAAATCACGAATATTATTTATATTATTAAGATATGAATTTTTAGCTATAATAAACAACGATAAAATAGGATTTGCATTTGGTAAATGTTCATGTCTTGCTTCAGACTTAATCTTTCTTAAAGCCGAAAGGGAAGGCAGAACAGGTGGAGATATACGGTCAGTATCAGTCACAAGAGCTGAAGTCAGTTCATTGTGTACTTTAATAGCAGACTTATGGCTTAGGTCTTTAGCTATTTGTTTTCTTCGGTACGGGGTAAGCTTCGATTTTTTTTTAGGATTGTGTTCAAACGTCTTATCAAAATTATATACCTTACAGATGAATTCCATGATTTTTTCAGTTCTTTTAGAACTTGATATACGAATTTCAGCTTTGCACTGGGAACATTTACCGATAAAAGAAATTAAATCACTAATTTTGTGTTTTTTAATAGTCCAAGTGCACGGTAGTTTTGTGTGAATCCATATTTTTTCCTTGATTAAACTGCTCCACTTAAACTTTGGCAGCGTTTTATAATTAAAGAAACTCAAAGTACTGCTTCTTCTCCTAGAGGCACTTATAGGCATAATTTTTTTCCAATCGTAAATATCGAGATAGAAAGAAAATGTTTGGCATTCATCATCACTCACAACAACACTGCTGTTCTCTTTTTCCGACGATGACGACTGTAATAGTGGAGTCGCACAGCCTGAATCGGATATTGGCACCTCATTTGAAATTGTTGCCTTCGAAGTTTCGTCGTTCAGAGTAAATATACGGCTTCTATGACGATTCAGTGATATGTATAATGCCATCGGGGACATTTTATTCTCAAGTTCTTCAGACATCTTAGAAAATATTGGGTCGTTATATTTAATGTTGGGAGCTTGTAAGTATTCAGCATGTTTTAGAAATATTTTTTTCTGATTTTCGAAACTTATCAGAGGTTTTCGACCTCTTCCAATTATTACTCTGTAATGCAATAGTTAATTTTTATAGTAGTACGTATTACGAAACCGTAAAAATTGCATTGAACAAATAAAAAAAGAACAAAATATTGTTATTTATTAGCTAAATATACTTACGTTATAGTCACCAGGAAAAACAATAACATTGATAATAGGTACATTATTGCACTGTACTACGTATGCCACACAATAATACGATTAATGTTAAATGACAAACTTAACAAACAAACAGGATTGAATAATCCGAAACTAGGTGCATATTATTATTATGAGAGTAGTTTAGTAAAATTAGCTTTCTACTCTATGCCGCGCGTTAACATCTTAAAGTGCGAATGCGTGGAGTCATTGCCGCCTCCTTCCCCGCGGTCCGTACCGCACCCCGGGCTCGCTCGATCGCCGCCGGCGCAGACGCGCATTCACTCGCTGAACTAGTCTCAACGCGTCTCCACGCACGACCTCGGCTTGGAGCGCGCATCTCGTATACTTGCTAATTACCTAAAATTACCTCGTACGGCAATAATATCCACCCAAAGGTCCGGGCGACTTTTGCAGCCTAAAATATTAAAACCGCAAAGGTCCGGGCGACTTTTGCAGCCCAACCAAATCGTACGTTGACGGTCCGACCAAATCGCATGGTTTTTAGTCTGTTAGTAAAAATACCGGTAAGGAATTGTTTATGGAATGAATGATTTATAATCTGTATGAAATTCCGCATCCATAGATACCAATATTATGATAGTTTGACGTCGCCATCTTTTACAATCTTAGTATGAAGTTAGCCGCGGCGCCATTGTGGGGCAGCGTGGGCTCTCGCGCGCGGTGTTTGCTGTTTATTTATTATAAGTTGATTTACTAATTCATTCTAATAAGTGTTATATATTAAAATAATCCTCATTAACAGTGCTTTTCGGTTATATATACGTATTTATCAAACGAGAAATATTTTTGCTACGACGACAACTGTACTAATATCCACGAAAGTACTGATCAAAATATTCTGTTGCACTCTTTAAGCTACATCCTGATCGACAACGATTGTTAACCCAAAAATCTAAATTTGTAATTTTTTTAATTAAACTACATTATGTAAATAAATGGTTTCAATCAAATTCGTGTATCATTGACCTTACTGTAACATCCCATGTTAGGTCCTACTGCTGACCTCGTAGATAAAGGTCATTATGAAATAAATAAAATTTTAGTTCAGCAAAAATGTCCAGCGTGACAACCCTACAGTATGGCAGATTTTCATTGAAACACAAACAGTTGAATATCTTTTAGAGTAAACTGAGAGTACTAAATGTAAAATGGCAAATCTTTAGTAACTTTTCTTTACTAAAACTAGCGCAATTTATAGCTTTCTAATCCTTATAAATTCAAAGATATTAACGTTTATAACTTTTCAGAATTGTGTGGATTGAGTGAGCACTTATATTAATTAACTATTACAAAACGTGCTACATTTATGGTTCGCTTTGTATTTTACAAAATCACGTGTATACCTTTTAATAAAACAAGATTTATAACAAAATGAAATTATGGTTTGTTCATAAGAAATCGGGTCCTTCCAAAGTGTGTGAATTGAGTGAGCATATGAAAGTATTTGTAATTTTTTTTTATACGGCCCTTGGCGACTGATATCTAAAACGACAACTTTATAAAGGTTTTACTAAAGAGTAGTACATAAATCTTACATGAAATCTTCATACGTTCTGAGATTCAGGGTGGTCGTATGTGCGAACTGAGTGAGCATTCATTAACTGATAAATCTCATGTTTTATCTTTTTACAAATTGTAAGATTGTTTTTACAATTGTTTCACACCTTTTACTAAATGACTAGTATATATTATTAATTTTATTTAGGGTGCTCACTCAATTCACACACACACTAAATATGGACAGTACGGAAACTACCTACAAACGCTCGAAACGGCACACTCACACAAACATGCGCACCGACGAGACTTTTCGATGCCCATCGCGGTACTCTCAGTAGTGAGTGCCGCCGGCCGCGTCAAGACGTCACGACTGGTCACATTTAAGTTTTGCCCCGCAATCTTTTTAAATATGCCACTAACGTATTGCGTAGTATACAGCTGTTTGAACTCGGCTTCATTATAACCGGAGCTAACGTATTTTAAACTTCCTGCTGATTTTGAAAGTTAAGAATCTAATGATATTGTTATTTAATCGTTATCGAATTATAAGTCCGTGTGATCGATCAAAATGAATTCGTGAATTTCAAAACTTTTAGGTACTGTAAGGCGCAACAGATGGCGCTCAAGAACCACAATGAAGTTGACAATTGCGAAGATACCAACGCACGGTCGGTCGGCGCGCCTAGCGGGAACATTGGGTCGAGGCTCGCGCTCTCTTGACTCGCGGACTCCGATGGCTGAACATCTCCTTCGTCTCTTTTCTTGTACCTACTACTTTTGTGTATTTTTAATTAAACATTTTATTACTCCTTTTTCTGAGCTCTTACAGCTCAGAAGCGGGATTGAACTGTTGCAGCCCACTTGCATTTCACTTGATTGTGTACCCTACATATTGCTTCGTGTTAATATTCCATAATAATGGGTCACCATAAAAAAAGTAAACGTAAAAATAAGGACGACAGTGACAGTGAAAAATCTTTGCGTCGCCGTTTAGTCAAAGATGTTAATTCACGTAGATTACTGGAACCAAAGACTATTAAACCACTTGACTGCGCATACAGTGCCCCGACGCACGAAAACTATTAGTGTTTTTGCTCATATGTTAGTCAGCGGCACTAGTAACCATTTTAGTTGTGACCAATTGTTAGACCTGTGGGCATGCTTTAAGTTTTTACAAATCATTTTAATGTTTCTGCAATTTATAACGCATAAAAATGCCTTCATACCCGGTGAATTTGTGTGGGAAACATTCCAAGACCTTTTGTTACAAAAATGATGGCATAACTTTTCATCGGAGAGTAAAGACTACGCAAAATATTTTTGATTTGAATCAGATGATGAGCCACTGCAGGGGTCTATATAAAATGGTGGTTAGGTGAACGAGCACACTGTGAGAAGCGCGCGTTGATGTCTTTTGGAAAAGTCTCTTTCTTTCATAAGGAAATACTTATATTTTTATCCCTTTCTTCCCCTTTGTATTTTTATCGTAAAAATCTGTGCTGTTACGTTTAATGATTGAAGTCGATTTATCGATGATCATAAAATTACAACTAATACAATTTTTAATCAATTCACATACATTAAACACGTAACTACTTTTAAACGACATTAAAAATAGGAGGAGGGTCTCAGATTTTTCATCTGTGTGTTTGACATACATGTTTTCATTTTAGATTTTCGAAGATTTCAGAATTAAAATAAAAGTGGAAAGATAAGGTTAATAGGGAAACTTTGTTTAAACAAGATATAGCGCTGTTTGTTTGGATTGAGTATTTTTATAATGTTTTTTTTTTAATCTTTATTTAAGGGGACTCGGTCAACAATGACGATGTCGCCCCGTAATTCTAATTATAAATAAGACCTTAATGGCTAGTTACATCTTAACTATATTAACTCTTATCTAGAGGTATGTTAAACTATGGAGTGGTAAAACCACCCAGCTGTAGTTGCTGGGTGGTGTTTCAGTTCCGTAAATGGCACATGTATAAAGCATACAGCTTCCCGGCCCCTTCCGAAAAAGGGGAGGCCAAGAAGCTGTTACATAGCCCTATGTTGTACTGACTGTCTCCAAGTGCCTGTCGTCGCTCAGCCTCATTCCGGGCACACTCGAGCAGAACATGATGAACATCTTCGATCGCGTTACACACCGTACAATTAGGTGACTCCATTTTACCCATTAAATGCGCAAATTTATTTGATGGAATGTGCCCGGACCGAAGTCTCAGCAGTGTCACAATATATTGTCTGTGGACCTCCATCTCCTGGAACCATGGAAAACGAAAAGGTCCTGCCTGTATAGTCCTGTACCATATGCCTTTGGTGAGCGACCTCTCATCAAAATATTCCTGCCATAAGTCTTTACAAATCTTTTTGACTGTCTGAACCTGATCTGTGTGTAAAGGTAAATTTGTGTATGTGATCCCTTCTGATAACGCAAACTTTGCTGCCTGATCCGCCTTTTCATTGCCCATGATGCCAATGTGGGATGGAATCCATTGTAGAATTATCGTTTTATTCATCATACGCAGCTCTAAAATCGTTTGGATAATAACAAAGGCTATCGGGGAACCTCGAGTATTCGAGGGTAGCCGAGCCAGATGCAATAATGCACTTTTAGAGTCCGTTAATATCACAATATGCTGAGTGTCAAGAGTTAATGCGTAAGACAGGGCTTCGGAAATCGCTATCAGTTCACAGTACATTATAGCAATATTAGCATTAATTTTGAATGTAAACGTATTATTTAATTGAGGGTCGAATACAGCCGCTCCCGCATACTGTGCGTCTTTGGATCCGTCTGTATAAAGTTGATAGAACGAACTGAAGTTATCATTCAAGTATTTGGCACACTTTTGTCTTAAATCTGATACATTCATTGATCTCTTTGGAATGCGTACATCAGGGATATCGTAGTAGATGTCTTTTGTTAGGTCAATACTGGACAACCATGTATTCAAAGAGAATATACCCAATGTGGAACTGGAATAAATAGGTAGATTTTGGATTTGTCTATGCGTGTCTACCATTAATGGAATCTTTTTATTTCTCCAGTATTGGCCCTCACACAGGTTTGACAATTGACCGACAATATTTATAGTAACACTATCTTTTACAGACCTAGATTTAAGCCAGAATTTTCCAGCCAAATATCTTCTTCGAATGGGTAGCGGCTGTAAGCACAGCTCGTTCTCCATGACATGGATTGGCGTGCTCCTAATGAAGCCCCCGATAATCCTCATACATAAATTTTGGATTGCGTCGAGTTTATTCAATTGACTGTTAGTGTAATTATCGAATAAAAAACTACAGTAATCCAATCTACTTCGGATCATTGAGATGTATAGGCGTCGCAAATGTTTCGGGTGTACACCCCATTTGGATCCAGCTAGCACTTTAAATATGTTTAATAACCTGGAGCACTTTTCCCGTAATTCATTAATATGTCTTATCCACTTCAAAGATTTGTCCAGCCACATGCCTAGGTATTTTACATGATCCACTTGTTGTATACTATGATTATTTATATTCACCGAAAGTGTTTTCCTATTTCTACCCCTGCTGAACAAAATTATTTTTGTTTTAGTAAACGAGATCTGTAATCCTACTTCTTCTATTAAACACTGAAATAATTTTAACGAATTTTGAATATTGGTAACGGAGTCTGAAATATGTTTCCTAGTTGTATATAATACGAAGTCATCTGCATATTGCGACACAAATACATCAAGTATATTATGACAAATCTTTGAAGTGGCAGCATTAAACAATATTGGGGACAGTGGATCGCCCTGTGCAATGCCTGTCCCAGTGGTCCTCATAGCTGTGTGACTATCATTAATATGAACTGATAGATGTCTATCATGTAAAAATTCCCATAAGTATCTGCACAACACTGCTCCCACTCCCAACCCATCTAACATTTTCAATAAGGCCACTAAGTTTATATTGTTATAAGCGCTATCAATGTCAACAAAACATCCCAAAGTGCTAAATCCCTTAGAAAATCCTTCTTGAATGCGCGATACCAATCTAGCTAAGTTGTCAGCACAAGAACGCGTTCTCCTAAATCCAGTTGTTTCATGTGAAAAACAGTTATTTTTTTCAAGAAACCATTCAAGTCTACGGTTTAAGATTGTGTGTAAGACTTTACAAGGACATGACAATAAAGCAATTGGTCTGATACCTGATACAGAGCCAGCGTCCCGACCAGGTTTTGGTATGGGCACTATTTTGACCTCCCTCCACTGATTCGGGACAAAACCCGAAAGTAGAAATCTATTGTACAGTGAAACTAGAACTATTTTTCCTACTTCTGGTAAGTGCCTGATCATGGAGTAAGAAATACTATCTGCACCGGGAGCGGTATCTGTCTGTTTAATACAGTTATTTAGCTCTTGGATCGAAATTAGACTGCTCAATTGTTCATTTTCTGATATAAAATTAGGTGCAGGGGGGCTCACGTAATCTGGTGTCAAACTATGAAGTAAATGTACCGTTTGCTCCTGATCCACGTTGCTTCTTGTTGTCTTGTACCCTTTGAGCCACTTCATTCGTCTGTATACTTCAGCTGCTGACATTGTGTTATCTATGCTATCACAGAAACTTCTAAACGAGTTAAACCTGCCATTCCGAATCAATCTCTGAGCATGACTCGTTTTTCTTTGAATTTTGTCTAAATTCTGTGGCGTAGGGTTCTTCCTGAATTCGGCTAAGGCCAAACGTCGCTCAGCAACTACGCGTGATAAGTCCTGTCCCCAATATGGTTTAGGTTTAAACATCTGTTGCCGAATTGGGTTATCACAAATTTTTATTTTAGGTATGCTTTGATCCGCTGCAGCATTTAGGGTTTCAATAAAACTGTCATACGCTATCTGGTGATCAGTATGTATATCCAAAACATTTAGTTTTTCGTTTATGATCTGTCTATATTTTACCCAATCGGCTTTTTTATAATTTCTTTGAATTTTGTACGTGTTTACATTATTAATTTCTGTTTTAATTTTTAGAACTAGGTGATCACTCCCTAAGTTTTCGTTCATAACTTGCCAACTAAACTTCATTGCCAAATCCAGGGATGCTACTGTCAAATCAGGGGAGGTACTTTGTAACACACCATTAACCAGCTTAACACGTGTAGAAGTGCCATCATTAAGAGAAATAAAATTGTTTTCAAATATGGCGTCAAACAACTGCAAGCCTCTTGCGTCCATCTTGGATGACCAGTTTGTATGGTGTCCATTGAAATCTCCGGCTATAAGCGTTTTTTCTTGCCTCAGAGAAAAGATCTGGTCCCAGTCTCTCTTACTAGAGTATACTGAAGAAGGACAATAAACAGTAATCACGCTTTCTAAATGTTCGCAATTAGATATCTTAACATGTAACAGCTGAATACCTGGGTTGTTAATATTACTGTTACAACGGCTTGCTCTTAGGGACCAATGAGTTAATATTGCAACGCCACCATATCCGTCATAACGGTCTTCTCTGAATATGTTATAACCACTTATGCGAAAATTGCTTTCCGGATCAAACCACGTCTCATTAATTATTGCGATATGCACTTTTTCTTGATTTAATAACGCTTCGAATTCAATAGCTTTAGGCCGAAGGCTTTGAGCATTCCATTGCAGGATATTTATTATTGAGGGTCTGTTAGTTCGTTGATCCATTGTTTAAAGTTATTAAGGATTGGCACTTCTAAAATGTACTTCATGATATTAGATTTAATCCATTCAAATAGTAAATATGCACAGCTCTTTATTTTATTCTCCCATGATGTTTTCGTATCCAGATTTTTTTCCTTTAATTGGCTCCATAGCCCTCTAGAATTATATATTCTGCTTTTTGAACGGTTTCCTCTATGATTGTCTTCTGAGTGCTTACTTCTTATGTCACTGTCTGATTCTTGAGAAATATCTTGTGTTATGTCTTCTGAACTATGACTTAGAAAGGGGGGAGGTGGACTCCCGCTCTTTCCTTTATTTTTCTTCTTTTTCTTCGTGTTTTTGTTACCTTGATTGTTTTTCACTATATCAGCGTAGGTATTCTTGTTTTCAGAGGAAGGAGCTAGAGTGCGGTCTTCACTTAACATCTGTATCTCTTCTCTTAGTACAGGGTGGGCCAATAATTTTTGCACTTTTAAAACATGAATAGAAATAAAACTACAACTGTTATTTTGTTGATTATATATTTAACGTTTTGAAAATTTAATGAAATTTATTTTTTAAAAATGACATCGTCGAGATGTGCACCGTCTCGTCGTTGGCACTCTAGCAATCGACTACGCAAACTTTGGAAAACTCGCTGACACATGCTGCGGGGGATCGCGGCTATCTCGTCGTGGATGTTTTGTTTTAATTGGGATATATTCGTCGGTTTATTAAGGTAGACTCGACTTTTCAGGTATCCCCATAAGAAAAAATCGCATGGTGTAAGATCCGGGCTTCTCGGAGGCCATGGAATATCACCTCTGCGAGAAATCAATTTATTCGGAAACATTTCTTTGACTACCGGTAAAGTCACATTTGACGTGTGGCATGTTGCTCCATCTTGTTGCATCCAGGTCCTGCTGTTGTATCCTTGAAATTCATGCAACTGCGGCGTCAAAAACTCTCGCAACATCTTGACATATTCCGCTGAATTCACAGTTACATTATCTCCTTGATTATTTTCAAAGAAATACGGACCAATTATGCCCTTTGCTGATATGGCAGCCCATACTGTCGTTTTAGGTGAATGAAGTGGCTTTTGGTGTTTAAGGCGAGGGTTTTCCCTGCTCCAATATCGACAATTGTGCTTATTCACGTGCCCGTTGATGTGAAAGTGGGCCTCGTCCGTAAAGAATACATTCTCCAGGCTAGAGAATTGCTCCAGCATTGTGTCAGCCAATAACTTACGTTGAATGTAATCATTTGGTTTCATCTCCTGCACAATTTGAAGCTTATACGGGTGCAGTTTGAGGTCTAGATGCAAAATCCGCCGTAGACTGGTTCTCGGTAATGCCAGAACCGCCGAACGCTTACGCGTAGATAATTCTGGATCGTTCCGAACGGAAATTTCAACCTCTCGAATGTTCTCATCGCTTCTTCTTGAACGTGGCCGGCCTGTTTGTTTAATATTCGTTGTCGATCCCGTTTGCTCGAACTTCACGACCCAAGCTTTGATTAAATTCACACTTGGACACTCGCTTACACGGCGTAATCCATATTCAATTCGAAACAGGCTTCGTACAGTAACGTAGGAATCGTTGTTTTTGTAAAATTGTTTAACACAAAAAGCACGCTGTTGTCCCGTGAAGCGCTCCATCGTGACTAAAATTGCATGTAGCGACGCATAGTTTCCCGCCACCCGCGCACCCCTCCTTCCAACGGTATTCGAGAAATTTAGTGTTGCTATTTGCAAAAATTATTGGCCCACCCTGTATATATTCACGTTCTTCTCTAAAATTAGCTTCCACTATAGGATGCTCTGGCGGAACATACATGGTAAGAGCCCGTTTATAGCTACAATTGAATTCTGCCATCAGGTCTGTGATTTTTTTCTCTTTAATGTATACAGGGCACTTTCTTGCCAAGGTCATGTGATTGCCAGCACAATTATTACATTTGTAATCCACTGTATCGCAATTAGGGTGATTTTTGCTACATTTTGGGCATACCACCTTATTGGAAGGGCATAATTTCATTGTGTGACCAAATCGCCAACACCGTGCACATTGTGTGACTGGATATTTATAGGGGGAAACTTCTGCTCTTGTGTTAAATATATGTATGTATGAAGGCAACGACGACCCTATAAAACATATGCGAACTGCCTCCGACGGCTCCCATCGAGCATCTAAACTACTTCTGCGTTTTAGCCTTTTAACTCCTATTATCTGGATATCACTCTCCAAACCTTCCACTATCTCCTCCTCAGATAAATCCAGGTCGATATATTTCACCACCCCATAAGACTGTGTTGTTTCCAAAGTTCTTTGACATTTATAACCTTCCTTCTTAAAGTATTGCGAATTAATCAATTGGTCACAGCTATCTTCATTGTTAAATACTATCAGTACTTTGTGAGGGTTAACATATTTTATTCGTGTAATATCACCTATGTTCTCAGATTTTAAAATCTTTGCCAATTTAAATTGTTTCGGAAGTACATTTGTCGATGAAACGCATACTTCTATTCTGTCCTCTGCTATTCTGATTGTATCATCTATCTCACTCCCTCTAGCATACCTTTTACCTTTTCTGTTTACTGTTGTCCAAATCTCGTCCTGGCTTATTTCTCGGCTTTTCCTCTTATTATTTGGTACATCTGCTGTCGAATGTTGAGACACAACACACGTCGTGTCTATCTCCCGATTATCTCGCGTTTGATTTATTTCTTCCATACTACTTGTCATCTCACTGTTTTTCCTAGTCATACTACTCACATCATAGTCGTTAAAAGCTGTATCATCTAACTCATCGCTAGCCATTCTTGAACAACATCGTAATGAGTTTATTAAGTACAACAAAAGATAGCACTCGGGCTGTAGTCGGGTGTTAGAAACCGGTTTAGCGTCGAGCGAGCAGCGCGTCCAACGATAACAAGCACCCGCGCGCAACTGCGTTTTATAATGTTAAAATCCATTTTATCGATATCGACTATTTTCCTTTAATCAAGTAGTGCCACCACTAACCATAGGCTACCTATGCAACTTGACCTTGAACAGACCAATTGCAGCCGCGCGTTGTTCCTCGTCCCCCGGCCCGCTGTAGTGAGCCGCGTACTTAGAAGAAATCGGCCTAAACGCTCTCTAGTGGTTATATACTCTATGACTGGAACGCATAGTATTATTGGAAAATCAAGTATTGCAAGGCAGAACTAGTATAATACCCGCATCGGAGGGTAGTTCTGGCGCCGCCGTGTCGGATGTAAATCAAGGTCAAACTGTTGAGCGTTCCTATACGCCGCCGTCACTACCCGCGGAACCCTTCGTGAGCTTATTGCCATCAGCACCTGTCGAGATTCCGTTAGCGCATTCCAGAGATGGCTCCCCAATGGCACTCACTGTTGCAAAAGATCCATGCGTTGGAGATACCTCCCGTGAAGTACATTCTGAAACTCCCGTACAATCGGCATCGGCGAAAGACCCGTCGGTAGAAGCAACCACTACAAGCCCACATTGCCATCACAATATTCATCCATCGTGTTCAACTTCCAAAAGATATGTTGGTCGTAGTGATCCAATACCAGAATTTGATCCGCATACTTCTTTGGTTACAATGGAACAATGGATTAGAAAAGTTGAGGGTATTTCAAATATGTACGGTTGGGACGAAAAAACTGCCATATTTAATTGTTCCTCTAAATTGAAAGGCTATGCGCGGCGTTGGTATGATCAACTTAACGACGTTAATTTAAATTGGTTACATTAGAAACAACGCCTTATGGCAGCTTTTCCGTCAAACCGAAGTAAATTAACTATGATGCGTGATATTGTAAATGAGATACGTCGTCCTGAACGAGATTACATTCAATTTTACTACGACAAATTGGCGTTGGGAAACGCATGTGGGTTACCAGACTCCCTTATCACTGAGGCTATCATAGGTACGATCGGAAATGACTTAGTAGAAGTAGGGGCTATTTCTGCGGGATGTCGTGACCCCATTAGTTTATTAAATTACTTGTCATCGTTTAGGCGCCCGGCTGGCGTAAATGTAGATCGCAATAAAAAATACAATAGTCATTATGAGGATCAACTAAAGTGTAATATTTGCAAACGGCGAGGTCATACTGCAAATAAGTGTAATAATAAGTCTCGGAAGCATGACAAAACGACTCTGGTTTGTGGATTCTGTAGCAAACGCGGTCATGACGAAACTAACTGTTTCATTAAAAATAAAAAATGTAGTTATTGTGGCAAAACAGGTCATTTAAAAGAAGAATGTTTAAAACTCGACGTACAACTTCTAACAAAGAAAATGACAAACAATGACATACTGTGCGCGTTATCACTGATGCGTCGGGTAGTTCGAAATATTACATGACCGTAAAAATTAATGATTTTTCTGTGTATGGTTTTATTGATTTTGGAAGCGCTTGCGTCACAATAACAGAATCTGTAGCTAGTCGATTAAAATTAGAAGCGAGTCCTTGCGAAAATATTATTTTGTCTGGTTTTGGTGGCTCAAAAACCCACCCGAGCGGTGTGGTAGTTGTTAAAATTCAAGTCGACGAAGCTACTTGTGATTGTAAAGCTTACATAGTACCTGACTCTGCTCAAGACATTGGCATCATAATAGGCCAACCTTTGACAGAGCATTCTTCTGTATATGTGATTAAAACACCGACATCTTTAAAGATATTTAATGAAAATAATTTCCTCGAACTACCCGGTACATGTAGTGAAGTTGAGCGCGTGAAGTTGGTTTTGGATGACGAAGTGATTTTACAACCCGGTGTAAATAAAATACTCTTATCTTGTTTTGATTTTGCCTCTGGTTCGATTAAACTGCGTGCTACTGAGTATAATACCCCGAGGGCGGAATGTATTATTCCAAAATGCGATACGGAGGTTATTGATGGCAAAGTTGTCTTAAACGTAATTAATATTAGTAATGAGGTCATAAAACTACCGCGCAACCGATGCGTGGCGCGAGCGACGATTAAGGATGATAATAATAAGTACATAATAGGTGATTTTCTGGAACCAAATGTCGTGACTAGCCTTAAGTCTTTACTACACGATTATTCTGATTGTTTTTCGGGTAGTGAAAATAAAATTGGAAAATGTTCAGTCCAAATGCATATTGAATTAACTGATAAAAAACCAATTTACTACCGGCCGTATCGAATGTCTTTAGTAGACCGGGAGAAAGTCCGTGGTATTGTATCAGACTTATTGAGTAAAGGAATTGTTGAAGAATCGAATTCCTCATATGTCAGCCCCGTCATATTAGTCCCCAAAAAGTCAGGTGAAGTACGCATGTGCGTGGATTACCGTGCATTAAATAAAATCACTAAAAAGGAACGGTATCCTTTACCCGTAATACAAGATCAGTTAGACCGGTTATCCAAGCAACGCGTCTTCTCATGTCTTGACATTATGTCAGCCTACCATTGCATTCAAATTGCTGATGATAGTAAACAATATACAGCGTTCATAACACCGGATGGACACTATCAGTACACGCGTATGAGTTTTGGATTGGTGAATGCACCATCAGTGTTTCAGCGCGCAATGGACAATATTCTCGGTTCATTACGTTTTCAATGTGCCACGGCCTATTTAGATGACATCCTCGTTTACGCTGAAAATCATGATGATGCATTGCACCGTCTCAAGGCCGTATTGGAGAAGATACGGGATGCTAATGTGACACTCAGGTTAGGCAAATGTTCTTTCTTAGTTTCAAGTATAGAGTACTTAGGGCATGAGGTGCATGAAGGCGAAGTCAGACCGTCCAAGTACAAGCTCACTGCAGTTCATGATTTTGCTGTCCCTGGAAACGTACACCAGGTACGTCAGTTTATGGGTCTGGCAAACTATTTTAGGAAATATGTGCCTAATTTTGCTAGCCTTGCTCGCCCCATCACTATCCTTACTAAAAAAGACCAACCGTGGGTTTGGGGTGACGAACAGTCTCTTGCATTTCAGCGCATTAAATCAATTTTAGTAAAACAACCTGTGTTAGCGTTGTTTAATCCGGATTATGAAACCCAAATTCATACAGACGCGTCGAAAATAGGTTTAGGTGGAATATTGCTTCAAAAGCAGCCGGACGGTGCGTGGAAACCAGTCGCATATGCGAGCAGACAGACTACGTCTGTCGAACAAAACTATCACAGTTTCGAACTAGAGACGTTGGCTGTTGTCATGAGCCTAAAAAAGTTTAAGGTATACGTGTCAGGTTTAAAATTCGTTCTAGTGACTGATTGTAGCGCATTACGCTGGACATGGAGCAAACGTGATTTGTCTCCCCGTATCGCCCGGTGGTGGCTTGAAGTTCAAGGCTTTGACTTTACTGTTGAGTATCGTCCCGGCAAATCCATGGCTCACGTGGATGCGCTTAGACGCAATCCTGTGAATTCAGTAATGAGATGTGTTGAAAAAGACCTGATTGAATGTGTACAGCAGGATGACGATTCGTTGCGTGGTCTTGTGAAGCAGTTGAAAGACGAGGTTTCAAAGGGGATAACTAATGGTTTGGCTAAGGATTTCTTGTTTGAGGGTGGTTTATTATATAGAAAAGTCGGAAAAGGTCAAAAGGTGGTCGTTCCACGGATGTCACGTTGGTCTCTCATTCAATCTTTCCATGATAATAACGGTCACGTTAATTTTAATAAAACTTATAATGCCGTAAGTTCAAAGTACTGGTTTCACGGTATGCGTCGGTTTATCCAAAAGTACACTCGTGGTTGCATATCATGCCAATACGCTAAAAAACCAACTGGTCGTCGTGTAGGCTTGTTACATCCTATTGAGAAGGTGGCCGTACCTTTTCATACTGTTCATGTAGACCATCTTGGTCCGTTTTGTAAAAGTCCATCTGGCAAAATGCACATTCTAGCAATAATAGATGCCTTCACGCGGTTTATATGGATCGAAGCGGTTCGAGACGTCAGTTGTAAATATGTGTTACAGACGTTTGATCAATTTATTAAAACTTTTGGTGTTCCAAGTCGCATAATAAGCGACCGTGGCAAAGCTTTTAGCTGCAAAGATTTCAAAGAGTATTGCATTCAGAGGCAAATTAAGCATGTCATGACGGCGGTCGCTAGTCCAAGGCCGAATGGGCAGATAGAACGTTTTAACAGGACTATTCTTGACGCCCTTGTAGCATACCCACGTATGCTACAAGGGCGATAAGAATGACTGGGACGATGACCAAAATGACTGGGAGAAATACTTGCCTAAGGTACAGTTAGGATTAAACTCTAACGTAAATAACAGTACTGGTAAGGCTCCATTGGAACTCCTTTATGGGTTTCGACCTAGACTCGTAGGCGATATAGTCGTGTCCGATAGGTCGTCGAATCTAAATGAGTTGAGGGAAGTCGCTGTCACGCGATCTTCTAAATTATCCCAGCAGGCAAAAGACATGTATGATAAAAAACGGCGTTATGAAGCTCCTTTTAAGATAAGTGACCTAGTTCTCGCCGAAAGAAAAATCATTCGTAGGGGTTTACGTAGTGGTAAACTAATGCCGCGTTTTGACGGGCCCTATACAATTGTTAAGGTCCTGCCTCATGATCGGTACCTGATTAAGAGTACACGTAGTCGTGGTCGATCTTATGAAAATGTCTTGGCCAGGGATAAGTTAAAGCTTTTCCAATATAATCATTCCGATGAGTCTGATATTTCTAATTCTGAATAACAAAAAAAAAATATAAAGGTAATTTGGTTCAGGATGATATGTTTCATTTGATTATAGTGCACTATTAAAAGAAAAAAAAAAATGTTATATGGATCCATTTTTAGTAATTGTTCATATTAAAAACAATTTATGATCGGTCTTTGTTTCAATAGCGCTAGCCTTCAGAGGCGTTCATTAATATTAACATAACCTTACAAACCTAATTCAATAATACATTTAGCCTTAAGAGGCTGTATTGATGCTATAATAATTGGTCATGTGTCGTTCCTTAAGAGGACGAAACTACCTTAGGAGGCTATTAAATGACACGATATGTATGATGTGGGCCCTGAAGGGTAAGCCATCATTATAACCGCAATCGGTTTTATTTTAGTAAATTGGGTTATGTAACATTAAGAAGTTTGTCATACTGAAGTTGGATTCAGTTCAGAAGCCAATTAATACTGAGACGTCAGTTCAAGTTGGCAATTAAGAAGTCAATAACACTGGCATTAAGAAGTCAGTTCAAGTTGGCATTAAGAAGTCAATAACACTGGCATTAAGAAGTCAGTTCAAGTTGGCATTAAGAAGTCAATAACACTGGCATTAAGAAGTCAGTTCAAGTTGGCATTAAGAAGTCAATAACACTGGCATTAAGAAGTCAGTTCAAGTTGGCATTAAGAAGTCAATAACACTGGCATTAAGAAGTCAATAACACTGGCATTAAGAAGTCAGTTCAAGTTGACATTAAGAAGTCAATCACACTGGCATTCAGAAGTCAGTTCCAGTTGTACCAAGATGCTAGTACCACCGTGACGTCGCCGTATCGTGAGCCTGTTCGTGAGCGAGCGGGGCCATCACCAGCACCAGGAGCGAGAGCTACGCGGGACGCGCAGCTGTATCAGGAAGGCCGACTGTAAGGCGCAACAGATGGCGCTCAAGAACCACAATGAAGTTGACAATTGCGAAGATACCAACGCACGGTCGGTCGGCGCGCCTAGCGGGAACATTGGGTCGAGGCTCGCGCTCTCTTGACTCGCGGACACCGACGGCTGAACATCTCCTTCGTCTCTTTTCTTGTACTTACTACTTTTGTGTATTTTTAATTAAACATTTAATACTCCTTTAAACCTTGTTTTTCTGAGCTCTTACAGTACTTACTACTATTTCTTGTAAATCCAAGATGGCGCCTGCTATAGGTATATTTTGTTTTGTCATTGGTGTCATTTTCATGGTTTTCGAGGGTGTTGAAGCCGATAGTGATGTCAAAACGTGAATCCAAGATGGCGGCTGCAATAGGTACCAATTTTTTTGTCATGAGTGTCATTTTCATGGTTTTCGAGGGTGTTGAAGCCGATAGTGACGTCAAAACGTGAATCCAAGATGGCGGCTGCAATAGGTACCTATTTTTTCGTCATGGGTGTCGTTTCCATGGTTTTCGAGGGTGTTCAAGCCGATAGTGATGTCAAAACGTGAATCCAAGATGTCGGCTGCAATAGGTACCAATTATTTAGTCATGGGTGTCATTTTCATGGTTTTCGAGGGTGTTGAAGCCGAAAGTGATGTCAAAACGTGAATCCAAGATGGCGGCTGCAATAGGTACCTATTTTTTCGTCATGGGTGTCGTTTCCATGGTTTTCGAGGGTGTTCAAGCCGATAGTTATGTCAAAACGTGAATCCAAGATGGCGGCTGCAAAAGTTATCAAATTTTTCGTCATGGGTGTCGTTTTCATGGTTTTCGAGGGCGTTGAAGCCGATAGTGCTGTCAAAACGGGAATCCAAGATAGCGGCCGCAAAGGTACCGAGCGCCCAAAACGTTTTCGTCCAACCGCGGCTCGCGTAAGCTCCCGCCAAAACTTGTAAAAGGTTACGCCGTAATTAAAAAGTTAGTGCTACAAGTTCTTGTGTGTTAATATTAAATTGTTTTCCGTGTTTAAACTATCGTCTTTTGCTGAGATTAACCAACGCCATGAGATTACCTATTTAAATGTATTTGTAAGCTAGTTATTTAAATACGATTGATTGATCACTACAGAACAAAAATGTAAAAAATAAAAAACAGAAACATTAAAAATGACAACCCTATTGCTTCAATGGAGCGTAGGTAATTATATTCTCAACTAGGCTTAGTTTCCGTACTGTCCATATTTATACTGTGCGTATAGTTTGACTTACTACCTTCTCTTTTCACGTTGTCGTCAACACTGAATACTCGTTGCTTGTATGAGTATCTCAACATTCCACAGATAACACACACTAATGTACTGTCGTCGCACTACGCGCGTTAGTGTGTCATTAAGAACATGCCTTACACAGTCACAGCTGAGGCGACCATTGGATTGATAAAATTCGCGCTAGTCACTCATGTGCTTGTAGCCGTCAGGGCTAGGTAATAGACTCGCAATCAACGAGGTCCGAGTTCAAATCCAATTAATGGTCCGTAGCTGATTTTTCTGTTATTGAAAATACCATATAATAAATAAGTTTTTTTTTTTAATATTTCTTCTATTGAAACTACAAATGTATTTTATATATTGTATTTTTTGTACTAATTAGTTGCAAATTACGAATATTATGATTTATTTATCGTATTCGTAATTTGCAACTATTTAGTAATGATCTTATTCATCATTTCGATGTTGTAAGGTAGAAATAAAAAAGTCGTGCTGAATGATAATACAAATGTTTATTCGTTATATTGTTACCTAGACAAAAAAAGTTCTCTTGTAACCGTTGATAACATTGTTTATTGGAAATATACCCACTTAGACCATTCATAATAACATTGAAAGGATATTTTAATAATACAAAATATAACTGTCGATAGCTAGTTATTAAAGGTATTGCTATTCAACCAGTTTTATTGAAAACTGATATATGGTTTTGACTTGGTAAACATGTTATTTTTAGGTAACGTCACAAATAATGTATTGAGGTTATAGCTTAATTGTTTATTTTCTTGGCGAAAAGAAGATTGAAACTAAACCTCAAGAACTTAAGACAATCGTCAATTAGATGAGAAAAATAAATCTAACTATTAATTTATGTTACAACAATGCGGGTAGAAGAAACAGAACACAAAATTAAACCATGACCATCGTCAGCAAACTTAGTAGCGAGTTCACTGCATTCCTAAGATAAGGCGATGGCACAAGTTAAAAGAAATAGCTGTTTTAAACGAAAGTCAACACAACATAATTAATATGTCTAGTGTTTCGTTAAACGTTATTAATATTTTAAAATGACCTGCTAAATAATTAGTTACACCGTCTGATTATTAAAACTAAAACAAGGATATTTTAATTTAATTAATATTTTGTATAACCCCCATTCTTTTCAATGCAGTCAAGTAACCGTTTACGCATGAACCTAACAATATTACCGCATGTTTCGCTCCCTCTTAAATTTTCCCACACCTCTATGCAATGGGTTTTCAATTGTTCCGTGGACCTCTCATTCCGTGAGTCCCACCTTTGCACCATCAAGCCCCATAGATTTTCTATGGGGTTGAGGTCGGGTGATCGCGCTGGCCATGGAACAACAATAACCTCCGGGTGATTGTGAAACCACTCACGCGCAGTACTCGCCCGGTGAATAGGACAATTGTCCTGGACAAATGAAAATTGTGCTAACTCATCAGCAGGGTAAATGTTGCGCACAGTAGGTAGCATGATGGAGTCTAATACTTCCGCATAAGTCGAACTATTTGCGCGTGGAGGAATGAAAGCCAGTTCTCCTGGTCCTGCTGCACTCATCCACCCCCACATATTAATTGCAATACGACCTGATTCGGTGTTAGGGATTACGTTTTTATCACACCATCGAGTGTTATCCTTTCGCCATAAATGAAGTCTGCCCTTTTGACTGGATTTAAATGTTTCTTCATCTGAAAATATGGTGGTATTCCAGTCGAAATCTAAATAATCCCGTGCGAAACGTAATCGTTCTTTTTTTATGTTTCACTGTCAAGTAAGGCTTTTTAGCAGGTTTTCTGTGATGCACACCTTCAGCGTGGAGCGCACGGCGAACAGTTTGCAACGAGGTGTCGAATAATTCCGCAAAGTGTCTCGTTGGTGTGAAACCATTTTTTTCATACTCGTCCACCATAATATATGTCGTCGCTGCGCTTCGCTAATAAGCGTCGGTCGTCCACTTCTCTTTCGACTAGCAAGGCTACCCTCTTCTTCATATCTTTTTATCCAAAGACTTACAGTATTTCTCTAAAACAAAAAAAAAATAAAAATATTAGGTCGCTATACTTAACAAAATACAAGTGACTTAATTTTTTAGGGTTCCGTACCCAAAGGGTAAAACGGGACCCTATTACTAAGCCTCCGCTGTCTGTCTGTCTGTCTCGAGGCTGTACCTCATAAATCGTGATAGCTAGAAAGCTGAAATTTTCACAAATGATGTATTTCCGTAGCCGCTATAACAACAAACACTAAAAATTTAAAATAATTAAATATTAAGGGGGGTCCCCATACAATAAACGTGTTTTTGTCGTAGTTTTATCCTCCTGAGACCCAAGGTATAAAATTTTGTCGTATCTTCTTGATTTTTGGCATAAGTAGTAGTATGAACCTAAAGACTTCAATAAAAATATAAAAAAAATCCCCTACCCCCCAGAGGGCCAAAAAAGGGGGTATCACAGATGATACTTCGGGTTCTAATCAAACTCAAACGTGTATTTTTTAATTTTTATTTAACGTACTTTAATTCCTCATTTATTGCAAGTGAAAATCAGAAAAACAGTTCCTATTGACATAAAAACATAAGAATATGTTACAGGTGGAACATTTCACGAAAGTTAGCTGACTGCAACCCTTCATTCTACATTTTGATCTATTGTTTTGATTGCCTTTGGCACATACAGGCAAGTGCTTTGCTTCTTTTACCCTTTGTGATGTATGGGGCATTGGTTCCACAAGTCTGTAGGGTCTTTTCCGATTCGTCGGTAGTTGTTCTTCTTCCATTGGTAACGGAGGTCGAAAGCTTGATGTCAATCTGGGACTCATACGTGGGCTGTTGAGAGATAAACGCTCTAAAGTAGGACTGGAACACTGCGATTGTAATTGCATGGATTGGCCATAGATCAAATAATTAGCTAAGTCCATTTTGAAATCTAGGTACTGCATTATTTGCTTCCGGGGAAGACCAAGTGTCACAGCATCTTGACGATATTCTATCCAAGTTGCTCCAGCCTCAAAATCAAAAAAGTGAAAGATTGCAAGCACTGTCCATTTACCTGTTCTTCCGCGCATTGAATATTTTCCAATAATCCGATCTAACAGATCAATGCCTCCCATGTACGTGTTATATTTTTTTATTGCCGCCGGTTGTGGAATATCAAGATATTGGCGATCTTTCTTGCTCCAGCGACGACACTTTCCAAGAGCTTGAACGGCAATACTACATGAATTGGCTTGCTATCGATCCACTTGACTACCGCTATCTTTTTGTCTTGTCTCACCACACAATCATAACTTCCTCTACCGCTCTTTTGTAGAGTCCTGTCGGTTTTCATTAAAGGCTTCTTGTTGTTCTGCTTCTGTTTAGGATGAACATATCCCGGTACGCGGTTTTTCATAAGAGTGCCAGTACAGTTGAAGTTTCTTTCCGAAAGGTTTTCCAACAGAGTAATGGAAGTGAAATAACGATCGATATAGATTGCTGTTTTTTGTGGTAAAGTATCGACCAGTTTTAATACAACCCGTCCTCCTAGATCGAGTTTCTCTGGCATTGGATGTAAGGCTGATTCAACTGAAGTCCCTTGACCCTGGTACAAGTATAAATCTAAAGGCAGACCATTTGGGTTAGTCATCAAAAATACTTTAATCCCTTCGGGATTTGGTTTTCCTTTAACGACCTGTTTCATCTTACATTTCCCGTTAAAAGGTATTATTTGTTCGTCTATGGACACACATTTCTGTCTTTCATTTTCTCTGCAAGCTCTCTCAATTTCAGACACTACAGGGCGAATTTTCCAGAACCGATCTACGTCTTTCATTGCTGGAGACACTTTGTTATCTTTCACAACTTTCAGGTTTGCTCTGATGCTGAAGTATCTATTACGAGTGATGGTCTCTGCTACGAGTTTTACTCGTGTTTCTGCGGCCCAAAACATACGAATCCGAGGAAGACCAAGTACACCTATTGCTATAGAACAGCCGATGAAAGATCGTATTTCTTCAGGCGTCGTATTCAAAGACTTACCGGTTTGTTCTACACTCGATGTGTTCGTACAGGTCGACACTAGGTCAAAAAAACCGGGATGAATATATTTAGAAAAGTATTCGTAACAATTTAAAACTGAGGGTGGATTTTCCGTGGGCTGACTTTCCAAGGGCGGGTCTGCGTCAAAGGTATTATTGAAGTTTTATGAACGATTCCACGTCATTGGTCGGTTAGTGGCTCGTCTCTGACGATGACGACTAACAACGTTGGACAAAGGCTCGTCATCCGAATCCTCCCACTCACTTTCAGGATCTTGAGATATTATTTCTTCGAGGATCTAATGATCCTGAGGGTATTCATCCACGTCATAATCGTCTTCTTCAAAGTCTTCGCAATCGGAGACATCTAGATTCACTAGAAACTCTGATATCACATTATCTTCCAAACCTGCAAAAATAATAAAAAAAAATGTGTTGAGCGCCCAATGTATCATCAGTGATATCGAAAAAAATCGGCTAAAATAAGTACGTTTGCAAAACACTTTTACAATTTTCTTAATGTCAAATATTTACCTTTTTTGTTCGCCGACATGTCGTTACTCGCAAAAACAATTTCACGCAAATGAATGTAAACAAATGTCAAACTCCATTAAATTGATCGAAAGCACATTTCGACGATACACAGTCCTGCCACGCAACTTACTACGTATGTGGTTCACAGAAAAACTAATAGATGGCGCGGAAAAAAAATATTGAATCCAGGTATCATAGGTGATACCAGGGGTCTCAGGAGGATATAGATAAATGGTACCGGAACCCTTCATGGGCGAGTCCGACTCGCACTTGGCCAGTTTTATACAGGGCGTATTTGACATCGTAACGCAAACTTCGGGAAAAGGCTACACCTCATGCCACTAACCAAATTGTGGAAGTCATTAATCTCGCTAATGAACGGTTACAGAAATTGACATTTTCGAGCGCGCAATGTATTGTGAACAACGCGATCTAAACGCGTGAGAGCGTTGCACGCAATACATACCTCACGTCTTGCACACACACAGCGGTACACAGGTCTGGGACGCCGCGGCCGGCGACGCGCATGTACTAACGCGCCTATTAGGTACCACATAAAATTATTTAATCACTAGAAATAACTACGGTGCCTACCTGCTGATGGTAGGAACATGTTTATGCAGAATTTAAGAGAAAAAAAGCTGACCTTGGTCGGAGCTTGCTTTCTATCCGCGAATTGTGTTCGAATTTTTATTGCATCTAGGTAGGTTCCTACCGTCTAGCTAGATGGATGGCAACAAGCAAGGTCACCTTGAATAGAACACTGCATTACATCCTTCTGGAACATGCTTAAGATCTTGTTTTTGAAAAGCTTAAGAGAAAAGGAGCCATAAGCTTAGTCTTATAATTAAAATCACGATTCCGATAAGGATTAATTACAAAAAATAAGCTTGTAAGTACATCGAAATCCGAGTACGCAGGTAGCTAATGAACTACGAACTACCTAACTCTCTTTGAATGTACCTACCTCAATACCTACGAATATCAAACCCTCCGCCGACGGCAATACTTTCACATAAAATAATTTTAGTCACTCAAAAATACCTACCTACTATCATGTTTATGCAGAAGTCAAGGAGCCACAAGCTTACGTCTCTTAAATTCACGAACACAATTCCGATAAAGATTGACAACAAAGCCGGCGATGTGCGAGTCAGACTCTCACACAAAGGGTTCCGTACCATAACCATACACAAAAAACACGTTTCTTGTATGCGAGCTCTCTGTAAATTTTATTTTATTATTTGTTGTTATAGCAGAAATAGGGATACCATGCCTGAGATACAGCCCACTGACAGACAGACGGACAGTCGGCTGGACAGCAAAGGCTTAGTAATAGGGTTCCATTGGTTACTCTTCGGGTACGGAATCCAAAAAAGAAGCTTGCAAGTACCTACTTTGAGAACTGATTATGTAAGTATTAACTAGTAACTACCTAACTCACCTTAAGCTCGCTCACCCCTAACCAGATAGGGTTCGAAGTGGCCGCCGCCAGCATGCTCGCAGAGTTTCAGCGTGGTCACGGGGCAGAAACGTTGGGTCCTGGGCACACTCCTCACGCAAAAGAGGCAAACAAATTCACGATGCGATTCCTCATCTCGGCTGCGGAACACTGCGCACTCGGACACAAACACCTTGTCTTTTGTCTTTGACGTACCTAACCCCAAAGAAAAAACCTAATGGGGTCAAGTCTGGTGAGCGAGCTGGCCATGGCTCCCAGCCGAATCTCCCAATCCACCGATTCCCTAATGATTCTGTAAGGCAGCGTCTCACGTGAGGGGGAGCACCATGACGAGCTCCTCACAGTTCCCACGTACATGTTACCGTATTCTTGGGCACTGAAGTTCTCTTTAAGTCCAGATGACATTTTTCAATGAAACACAAAGACACACAAAAACACGCAAGTTCACAGAAAGAAACCAAAACTTGTCTTCTCTAACGTTTCGCAAATGATTTTTGCAAAAAAAAGCACTCGTTCGCGATCAGCGTCAACAAGGAACTGACAAAAATCCATCACTAAAAATGTTCTTTCGATCTATCCTTTGAGGTCGCCGACAGATGCCTACATTGGACCTACAGTGCCAGGGCCGCGCTTGCGATGATAATAGTATGAAAATTCCTTTTTTTGCTTTTAATTTATTAATGTTTTTTTATCGAATAATTTTGGTATTGTAAAACTGAACTTTTTTTTAAACCAAACAGAAACAAATTAGGGTCATCAATCGTCATGATTAAGTTTCAACACCCGTGTTGATAGAATTTTGCCGTATTTAAAATTCTATCACATTAATTGTTTCAAAGCGATAAATGGGTATAGCAAGATCCAATTGTAATAAGCATCACATTACTTATTGTAAATTTTATTTATTTAACAATTTATGTACAAACATTGTATCAGAACATAAGAAGGAAACAGAAAACAAAGCATTATTATGGATTGTGAAACGCGCTACTATTAATAGTAAGAAAAAAAAAGATTATTTTCTCGGTCGAGTATCATCATGACTCCACGCTCCAATAAACGCTTATTAAAAAGCGTTTTACCGGTTACACCCAAATACGGCCCTGGTTTCGTCGGCGTTTGTCAAAGGTCAAAGAGCGCGCACTACGCGTTGCCGCCGCAATAAGAAAATGGGTTTTATCGACACCAAACGAAGTAACCGATTTTCAACCTTAGCCTATTACGTTAATGTTGGAAATCGGCTACTTCGTTTTGCTATGATACGTTTCATTTTCTTTGGAATGCAGTCTTAGGCGGCATGCTTTTAACAAATCATACACGCGTGACACACATGCATACTTGTTAGTGTGTGGGCAGCTACTATGCATTGCGTTGACCTTTCGTTTGTACTTTAGCACAGCTGAGCTGATACCTATTTGTGGTTTTATTTACATTGCTCTTTTTAGTGAAACTAGTTAATTCATTATTTTTTTATTAAAAATCTCATTGCGTTAGGTCAGAATAACGATTATGAGTAGTCTAAAGTAAAAAAAACTCTTGAAAAAACTGGAAAAATGAGAAAAAAGCCGATGAAAATTTCCAACTCTGGGGTGTCCAGAATCATGCCCTGGACCCATGGAAATCGTTTGTGCGTCGATGTCAGATACACCGTGTATAGTTAATACTCATATTTATTTAATATAATTTTAAAATAAAACACTGCGTATTTATAAATCCAATAATAAACACTAATATTTCGCTTTTAAGCCTCATAAAGTGATGGATGGATTCAAAAAATAATAAAAAGAATTAGGCCATATTCTACCAAATAATCTCAGGTATAAATTTTTAATTAAAATATAAAAAGATTAATTTATAAAGTTACAATTCAAATATAAATATTTTACTCACATTCAGTCCGGTTTCTTCAGATATTTGAGTTTTATTAAGACCACTTTTATGCAGCGCAATAATAGTCGCCCTCACTTCAATACTAATGTTTGCCTGCATTTTGAGAATAATTACGCTACTGCTAACCACACGTCACTAACCAACAACTACAACCAACCGACAGTTCATTTGGTTCAAGTTAAATATTAATAATTATAAATAACTGATGTCTACCTCGCAGAAATCTAAATTCTTATTTTGTATTTTTTTTGTGATCTACCTTTCTAACTTATTGCAATGTGAATAAGAACATACAAAAAGTCTGGTAGTGCGTGGGATTTGAACTTACGACACACTGGATCACACTTCTCTCTGAGGGCGCTAAACCGTTGGGCTATCTGAGCTCATGCTGTAATTACGAAATTATAAACCACAACCGTTTGTTGACTACTGCTGGAAAATAGAAGGTCGTAAGTCAAACTAACCGTCAAGCTGTTAGTGCGTAAGAACGCTTATGCATTTTTAGAAACAATTGTACATACATTTTATTATTATTTAGTTACAAGTTTAAAAATTACAGCAGCAAATTGGTGCTTCTAGTGTCCCGCCATTAGTCCAGTCACAAATATCAACACCTCTGTCTGGCTCTATTTCTATTGTAAGTAACAAACAAAAAGGATGGCAAAATAGGATATTATATTTTAGAAGGTAACAAAATTTTATATTTTCAGCTGCAAACTGCCGGTTTTAACCTGCCATTCAACTCGGCAACACCTCCATCGCAGTTACCGCCTCGGTCACCGCCTCAGTCACCGCCTCAGTCACCGCCTCATTCACCGCCTCAGTCACCGGCTCAGTCGCCGCCTCAGGCACCGCCTGATGAATCTTCGGAAGACTCGGTCGCTGTTGGACCAAGGCGGGGTTGCACGGCTCAAGACCGAAACACTAGGCGACCATGTGTGTACCAATAACACACTTCTGGACACATCTATTGGCCCACCTTAGAGTTTAGGTTTCGATGGCCCCTACCGAAATATGATTGCTAGATTCAACAAAAAATGTTGATGCAGTTTTAAACCTGATACATTTTACCATCTTTTGCGATCGTATTATATACAATCACCGAACTCTCTTGTAATCCTTCCTGTGGATGAAGAGCAAGTTAGTAGAATTATCCATGGCCTCCGTAGTGACTGCGCTACAGGGTGGGATAATATACCAACCAGAGTTATCAAGAGTTCGCGTGCTATCTTAACCCCTGTGGTCACTCATATCTGTAACCTATCCATTTATTTATTTATTTATTTATATATACTTTATTGTACACCAAATTTAAAAAACGTACAGAAAATCTTAAACTAAAGACATACAATTGGCGGCCTTATCGCATTCCGACTCGCGATCTCTTCCAGGCAACCTGGAATGGAAAGTGATAGCCTGGACACGAAATGGGGTTGCACTTGGTGCAAATATGAAGTTACATAGAAAAACAAAACAAACAGAAATACAGCATTACAATATGACTACTATAATAGATACATAAATACATACATATTTATTATAAAGTAAGAAAATGTTAACAATATTGAAATTACAGATGGAAAGGAATCACAGTGACAAGTAGTGTTCCTTAACAAGCTTTTTAAAGACAGGTAGCGATTGGGCGCGTTTAATCGAAACAGGCAATGCATTCCATAGACGAGCGGCTTGGACTGTAAAAGAATTGTCTAAAAAGGTAGTGGAATGCATTGGCATTTTTAGTTTCAAGTTATCTGATGACCTAAGTAATCTCGTGTGAGAGTCGCAAAGAAACTGGAATCGTTTCTTTAGATAAAGAGGAGTGGAAGGGGAAAAGAGCACATTATACAAGAGGGAAAGAATATGAGCATTCCGGCGAAGGCGAATTGGCAACCACTTGAGCTTAACACGGAATTCGGAAACGTGGTCATATTTGCGCAAACCAAATATGAACCTTATGCAAAAATTTTGAAGGCGGTCAAGTTTATCAAGTTGCACTTCAGTGAGGTCAAGATAGCTGACAGCTGCATAATCAAGGATGGGTAGAAGAAGAGATTGTGCAAGTGCAATCTTGGTGGCAGTTGGCAGAAAATTACGCAGTCTTCTCAAAGATGCAGCAGATGCGAATAGCTTCCGGCTAACCTCCTGTAGCTGGGCAGTCCAAGAGAAGTTCTTGTCAATAAAAATACCCAAGTTCTTAACTTTTTCACTAAAGGGAATAACTGAGTTGTCAAAAGAGACTTGAGGAAGAGTCGTCCAGTCGATCCTTGAGATTGTCCTTGAACTGCCCACCACTAAAACCTGTGTCTTGATGGGGTTCACCATAAGTCCGTACCTCTTGCTCCACTCGCAAATACGAGCCAGATCAAGGTTCAGGGTAAAGATAGCCTCGGACAGATTTCCAAGAGGAGCTCGTGAGTAAATTTGAAGATCATCTGCATAAAGGTGGTAGGATGACATCAATTTGTTGGAGATTGAGTTGATAAACACTGCGAAAAGTAACGGAGATAAAACGCCACCCTGTGGTACCCCGGCAGAAGTACTACACCAGGAAGACAAGATCTCTCCGATGCAAATACGTTGCCGGCGACCGACCAGGTAACTACGAAACCAGTCAATTACTGATGGAGATATATTAAGAGAGCAAAGAATGCCAAGCAAGACATCGTAATCCACAGTATTAAACGCATTACTGAAATCTAGCAGAGCCATAACCGTTACATTTCCCATTTCCATGGCTGACCTGATATCCTCCGTAATGTTAAGAAGCGCTGTAGTGGTGCTATGACCAGGACGAAATCCGGACTGGAAGGGGTTAAGGAGATTATTTCTGGCGAGGAAAGTGCTTAACCGCTCAAGGACTTTGGATAGGAATGGTAAGACAGATATTGGACGGTAATCGGAGAAGGATGTAGGATTGGACTTTTTTGGTAAAGGAATTATATGCGCATCTTTCCATGAGCCTGGAAAGACACCGCTCGACGCAGAAAAATTAAGGATATGGCAGATGACAGGAAGGATCACGTCCAGCACTGGGAGCAACATCTTACGGCTGATACAGTCGCTTCCTACTGCATTTGAATTAATCGATAGTATGCTCTTCTTAACATCACATGCAGAAAATTGACCAAAAACAAATGGAGAATAACTGGGAGTCGGAAGAGATGAAAGATGATCTAACGTATTCAACTTTATTGTCCTATCAAAATTGGACGAAGCAGTAAAATGATTATTCATATCATCAATGTCTATGTCTTTAGGGATAGTTTCTTGTTGGGGTTTTCCGACCCCCAATGACCTAAGAAATTTCCAAACTTTGGATGCGTCCCCATTTTGGACGGAATCATGAATATGATGGCGATTTGCATTCCTACACACCTTATTGCAGTGTTTGCGAATTGAAACATATCTTTCCCTGTTAGCGTCATTAGGACGACGCTTAAATTTGGACTTTGCCACAGCTTTTTTATTCAATAAAGTTTTAATCTCATCGGTCAGCCACGGCGCTGGTGAGTGTTTTACCTTCACAGCTCGAACCGGAGCGTGTTGATCGTAAAGCTCAATAAGTTTACTCGAGAAAAAATTCACTTGATCATCGACTGAAGTAGACGCAAAAAGTGGAGACCAATCTATATTTCTGGCATCCTCGCAAAGACTGTCAACGTTCATACCACCAAAATTGCGTTGATTTAGAATTTTGGCTTTAGCCTTAGGGGGGCGAATTTTATATGAGAGAAAAATAAGATCATGATAGGAGAAAGCATCGGCTGAACATTGACCATGCTTAGCGACGCGATCAGGAGAGGAAACATAAATCAAGTCTAGAAGTGAAGGAGTAGAGTTTGGAAAATGGTGAGTGGCACTTAGCGGAAGAATGAAAAGATTGTTAGAAGTTGAGATATCAGTGAGAGAAGAAGAACGATGGTCTTTCTTCAAGAGACAAGTATTAAAGTCACCCATGATAATGCTATGACTGTAGGAAGGGATAAGCATTTCTAAAATCTTTTCAAAAGATGAAAAGAAATTAATGCGTAAAGAAGGACAATAGTAGACACCAAGAAGTAATTTAGAGTGATTGAGTTCGACTTCAACGAAGAGATGTTCACCAGCATTTGATGGCGGTGGCTGCGCTGACACATTGACTACAGAGAAAAGGAATATGAGCGCGGAGATAAATAGCAACACCACCACCACCTCCACTGGTTCGGTCATTTCTGATAAGCACGAAGCCGGGAAGAGAATAACTTGTAGAAGGGAGACAAGGCTTAAGCCATGACTCGGAAATAAGAATGGCATGTATATTTTTACAGTCAAAGCTTGCCAGCATATCGTGGAAATGAGCCGGAATACTCTGGGCATTAATGTGTATAACGTTGAAATTCTTAGGAATATCAGAAAACTGGGCAGTTAGACTGTCTGCAAGTGAAGGAACACTTACAAAACTTTCATCGCTACTTGATAAAGAAACAAAACTGTTATCATCACTACTTACAATTGACATAAATATTTATCGATTTTAAATAATGTTATATCAATATATAATAAAAACTACCATAAAAATACCTAAAACCCAATAACAATTTCACCTGCCGGTAGCGTTAAGTTATTATTACATAAAAAATAAATAAAACCACTTACAATTAATGAATAATACAGTCCGGGTAACAAATCTAACACAACCAAACTTATTATTAATTAAACGGGAGAAACAAGGAAAAATAAAAATTATAACGTATGCCAGCGCAACGTTACCTAAAACGGAACGGAACATAAATCGACATGATAGTGACACTGACATGACATTGACAAATAAGGTATTATTACGTCAAATGTCACATCTTTTCAGACAAACAACAAAAACAGAGGTATAAATAAAATTAAATATTACCCGAACCATCAATAATAGTCATCATAAGAAACAAAATCATTTCTTCAAAACAACAGCACGTTTCACCCTTGAAGTCTTCGCAGCAGTAACGATCGGAACAGCGTCAGTGACTGCCGGTGTTGACTCGGGGTCACTGGGAATCGGCGCTATCCTGTCCAATTCGGCAAGGGACTCAATTCGGTGACGCACATCGTTGGGACCAAGGACATACACGCATCCCGCTTTGGTCCAGCTCTTGGAGACACCGCATCTTTCCCTCGCAGCCAGGAAAACGTCGTGTCGTCCCTTCGTGAGGAACTCGGACATGGTGACGCCTGAAGCCCGTAGCTTCGATTTTGAAAACCAAATCTTATCCCGTAGAGCCAGATTAGCAACCTTGAAAAGGATAGGCCTGGTTTTATTAGCCACAGCTCGTCCCATCCTGTGACATCGGCCGATGTCAGCAACAGTGAACTCAGTCATCTGTAATTTATTGCAGACCACCTTGGCGATAACTTTGGCCGTGTCTTCTTTCTGCTCCTCCTCAACACCATGCAGAAGCAAAATTTTCCTACGTCCACGCATCTCAATTTGATCGACATTGCGAGCAAGTAACTCCACCTGTTTCTGAAGGCTATTCAGAGCTTGTGTGATGAATGCCCGGAACGTTGAAAACTCTGCAGCCAGACTAGGAGCAGTGACGGGTGATGAAGGTGCCTTCTTCAATTCTCCTTCAAAAGCAGACATCCTCATGTGAAACAACTCCTTTAGGTCACTCAGAGTGCTTGACACTGAATCCATTATTTGTGAAGTGAAAGTATGTAGTTGAAAGTGGAAATTTCAAAGAGATAACGCTTGACCAGCAGGTACCAACTAGTAACTTTTAAAATAAATCATATATTTATGTAAACAATTAATCTATTAAATAATATTAAATTTAAAATGAGAGCTAACTTTTCTTTGTGTGACTGTTACAACTACCCACAATTTTTATACTCAACCAACCTATCCATAAACTCTGGAACCTTCCCTGAACCTTTTAAGAGGGCCATCGTGCACCCTATATATAAGAGCGGGGACAGAGACATGGTCACAAACTATAGGCCTATTTCTGTTTTGAGTACGCTTTCAAAAATTCTGGAAAAAATTCTCAACAATTGCTTAGTCAGCTTTCTGGAGAAAAATAAATTGATAGCTCAAAACCAATACGGCTTCAGATCGGGAATTTGTACAGAGGATGCCGTTGCTGCCTTCACAAACAGTCTGGTAAGCAAACTAGATAATAAACTGAACTGCTATGGCATCTTCTTAGACTTAACCAAAGCTTTTGACACGGTCTCTGTCCCTCGACTTATTTCAAAGATAGAAAGCTTGGGAGTGCGTGGAGTGCCTCTCAAACTATTCAAAGACTACCTCTGTGATAGATCCCAGTGTGTTTACATTGATTCAGTCACTAGTTCATGCGAAAGGCTCACCTATGGAATCCCACAAGGTAGTATATTAGGCCCGACACTTTTCCAAATATATATCAATGACCTTTGCAAGCTCTCTATCTCTAATTGCGAAATCTTCTCTTATGCGGACGATACTGCACTTCTAGTGTCTGACAAAAACTGGGAGCAGGCCAGATATAGAGCAGAATACTCGCTTCGGTTGATAATGGAATGGCTATCAACTAACTTGCTGACGTTAAATTTGGATAAGACAAAATTAATCAGGTTCCATCGCCCACATTCAGTAACTTCATCCTCGTTCTCTCACCAAATTAAAGGTCACACTTGTCCCCCTCATCAGTCAGTAAGTTGTAACTGTGTTGCTCTCAGCACAGTCCCCAATATTAAGTACTTGGGAGTGATAATTGACGAAAATCTAAACTGGCACGCACATATAGAGGCACTCTGCACTAGAGTTAGAAAACTGATATTATATTTTTCAAGAACTCAGGCGCTCAGCCAATTCTGAAACTCTAACTCTTGTGTACCTTAGCCTTTGTCAGTCCATCATTATGTACTGCATTCCGGTGTGGGGCGGTACTTACAAAACCACAATGATCCCGGTAGAAAGGGCACAACGAGCTGTTCTTAAAGTGATGCTTTTTATACCTAGAGACTTCCCCACTGATCAGTTGTACTCTGAGACCGAAGTTCTCACAGTCAGGCAACTATATAGTTGCCTGACTTTCGTTCAGTCCTGCGGAGACACTCTAACCTGCCATTGGATAAAAAGTTGCTTTTGCGACGCCACGGTTTTCCTATATGTAAGGTTGCCCCCTGTCATTTTGCGTTTACTAGTCGACAATTGTTGGTTCAAAGTTCACGAATGTATAATAAAATAAATAAAATTATTCCGTTGTATACATATAACTTATATGAAATTAAAAACAAATTACGAAAATGGCTTTTATCCTTAACTTATGATGAGACAGAAAATATATTGGGTATAGAATTATAAATTTATCGTACCTACTTTGAAAGAAAGTTATTTATACACTATAAATTTGATATCACAAACACACCGCACCACACACACACTACACTCATTTACACACCCATAGGTACACGACCACACACATTCACTCCATATTTGACGACACGGTTGGCGCAGTGGTGGAGCGATTAACTGCTGCGCAGCATGTCGCGGGTTCGATTCCCGCACGGAACAAATATTTGTACGGCCTACATGTATTTGTTCCGAGTCTGGGTGTTTTCTATCTATAATATGTATGTATTTACAAAAAAAAAATGTATATAAGTAGTTTATCAGCCATCTCGTTACCATAACACAAGCATTAAGTTGCTTAGCTTGGGACTATATGGCGTTGTGTGAAATGTCCAAGAATATATTATGCTGTTAAAAAAAAAATTGTAAACAAACAGAAAGTCACGGTTGTATTATATATGTAGATTGAAGCCGCAAAATCTCCGACTCCTAAGATACAGGTCTGCGTACCTAGTTTAGGAGCCCGGACACCTGACAATTGATTTTAGAATTGGTAGTACAACCCACTGTTTCCATATGCTATGTACTGTGTTGTTGTATTTTTGTTCATGTACTAATAAAAATAATAATAGTATTGTTTTAAATTTGAATTCAGAATACCATACGACATGGAGCTACGCCTAACAAGTCGAATATGCGCCTTGTTAAAGGCAATTGATTTTTGAATAAAAAACATGTATTATCAAATAAAGGTTTAATATAATAACGCGTGTTGCCTCCATGGGCATCTACCACAGCTCTCATACGATTAGGCATAGAGTTTATCAACCGCTCTATGAAATTTTGAGGGATCATCTCCCATTCCTCTTCTATGGCAGTTTTCAACTCCTGCATCGTCTGGGCAACTGGCTGACGAGCCCTAACACGTCTTTTTAGCTCGTCCCACATGTGCTCAATGGGGTTCATGTCTGGGCTTCTGGCTGGCCAGTCCATAACTGTGATGTTCACATCCCGAAGATATTCCCTGACGATGCCGGCCGCATGGGCTCTTGCATTATCATGCATAAAAAGGAAAGGAGATCGGACATTTTTGTATGGGCTCTGGCCCAAGTGGCGTCGGAGCATGACACTTATATTGTTTAAAAGTTCATTAACTAAGCTTACTTTTTTGTAAGAGTACCAAAAATCTATCCTGGAGAAAAAAAGTTACAGTGTACATTAATACTCATATATTTTTAACTATTTAGTCATTAAATCTCTTCATTTTAATCCATTATAGTATGTTTGATGTTGCCCTATGATGACTAAGATGCATGGTATTTTTTGCGCCAACATGAGAAAAAGACAAAATATGCACGTGATACTTTTGCGCTAGCATTAGAAAGAGACAAAAACGTTATGTCGCCACGTGACTGGCTAGAAAGGGAGAAAAGACGGAACGCGGGCGCAGCGCAGTAGTTCTTTCCCCTTCCCTCCGCTCTATGATTGGCTCAGTCATGAGTCACCACTGGCAGTCACTCTCTTGAACTGCGTTATCTATTCTGTTATTCGTCCACTGTTTTACCGCTTATACGCTTTTACCGCAATAGACTAACAATACGGAACACATTTGTCGGCCCTGTTGGCACAGAGGTCAGAGCTCAGAACATTGCTGAACGCGACGATGCCGTGCCAGGACCAGCCCAAGCGCGCGAAAATTCGCCGAAAATCAGCCTCAACAGCGGGATGAATTGGCAGACAATAATGTGCTTGAAGAAGTACACCCTGCAGAAATAAACATATCTGAATTAACAAGATCTCCAAACACATCCAATTTCTGCTTGTTTTACAGACGCCCTTTGCAAGCACATCGCAGGATTCCTGAAAGGGTTAAAGTCGCTCTTTTGATAAATAATAATTATTACGTGCCACCAAATGCCAGAGCGTGCGATGAACATTTGCGTTCAAACGATTGGCAGGAGCTTTTCAATGCACCAAATAGTTTACATGATTTCAACAGCACATATATTATGGACATCTTTAATATTTTAAAACGCGCTATAAGAAATGTATCGCATATAGAGTTTGACACCTTAGATACTATGCATCCAGACGAACTTTTTTTCTGGACAGGACGAACCCATGAAGAGTTTAACTTAATACTAAACGAAACACCATCTCTACGGCAAAGATGTAAAAAACCAAATAAAGCATTAGGGATGTATCTCACCAAACTGAGAAGTGGCGAGTCTGATGACAGGCTCTCAGTTTTATTTGGGATTAGTAGAAGACATTTTGAAAGATAAATACATCTGGCTGAAAAATGCCTTTTAGAAGATTTTGTGCCTAACCATTTAGGTTTCGACCATATGAACAGACAGCAGGTTGTGAACCGAAACCTTTTAATACCAACCGCACTGTTTGGGGATCCTGGCGCTCCCGAAAGTGAAAGACGCGCCATAGCAATAGCTGATGGAACATATCAAAATGTTCAGAAAAGTTCCAATTTTTCTTTTCAAAGGCAAACATACAGTCCTCACAAGTTTAGAAACTTGTTAAACCTTTATTACTGATTTGCAGCGATGGATACATCATAAATGTCTACGGGCCATTTCCTGCTACTAAATCGGATGCTGTAATAACACAAGAAATAATGAATGATGAAGATGGAGTTTTTCATTGGTTTTTTAGGGAGGGTGATATGTTTATCTTAGATCGGGGATTTCAGGACGCATTGCCTGACTTACACTCTTTTGGGTATAGAACCGCAATTCCCGAATCGAAGAGTCAGAACGAAACCCAACTAACGACACTGCAGGCAAACAAATCAAGAAAAGTCACTATTTGCCGTTGGGTTGTCGAAGCTGTCATTGGTCGTTTCAAACGTGACTACAAACTTTTGAGGCAAGATTATGTTAACATATCGTTAGAGCACTTGATGCCAAACTTTAAAATAGCAGCAGCGCTTATAAATGCTTTCCACCCTCCCGTACAAAACAGTATATATGCCGAGCGCTTCATTGCAATTATTAACCAGCGAACAAACACTCCTAATAACTTGGCAGAATATGTCATCGCCAAAAACCTGAATAGGCAACGTGTACGTTTTCAGAGCATTTGAGGAAATATTCCAGAATTGGCTCGCTTTCCGCGCCTGACACAGGATGACCTCATTTTATTTGCCATTGGCACCTGCCAACTCAAACTGGCTCGAAGCTATTATAGCGAGCATGCGAGAAATAGTATTTACCATATTGAAGTCTTCAGAGACGGACAACCACCTGCAGAACTTGAGCGTTTTGGAATAGAGCAAAATGGCTTGATATTACTGCGAAGTCTTATTCAGTCACATCACGTGAGGTCAAGGAAATATTATACTTATATAATGTATAAGGAAGAGGAAGGAATACAGGGTATTCAACATTATTACTGTAGTTGCATCATAGGGAAAAGAACGGTCGGATGTTGCGCCCACATCATGAGCGTAGTGTGGTATCTCGGGTGGGCTCGTTACGAGGACATCGAACATCCTGCTGCATTTCTGGACAATACATTGTGATAGAACTATAGTTTTATTGTAATGTTTTCGGTGAAAATAAAGTATGATTTCTGGTTTATTTATTTTTTGTTTTATTTTGACACACAATGCGATAGTTTAGTTCAGTTTTTAGTTAAAGTATTTACGATGACATGAGTTGGTTAAACACTTTTCGGTTAAATCATTTCTCAAAAACAGATTTTTATTCAAACACCAATATCATACTAAGCCTAGTCTTCAAACGCCACTTCGACCTGAGTCCATACATCAATGGAGTAATTATATATTTCTAACGTAGACGTAGTAGATGCGCGTATCAGTCATCGTAAATGTTTGATAATAGCAAACATATAACATATTAAGTTAAAATAACTAGATCTTATTGAATAAATAGTTGGAAATAGCGCGATAAAAGCGTATTTTTTAATATACACTATATTTTTTTTCTCCCAGGATAGATTTTTTTGTACCCATACAAAAAAAGTAAGCTTAGATAGTTAACTTTCAAATAAAATAAACGTCATGCTCCGACGCCACTTGGGCCACACCCGCCCGATCTCCTTTGGGCCCACATAGTCCGCGTATGGTATCACGTGAGGTTCTAAGCACTCACGAATGTACCTTTCAGCATTTAATGTTGGCAGCCGTGGTCCTGTAACAACCTCAAGTTGAGTTTTGCCGCTCGCGGATATACCGCCCCAGACAGTCCATGAGCCACCGCCATAAGCAACCCTCTCTTCAATGCAGCATTGTGCGAAACGCTCTCCCTTACGTCGGTAGACCTTCTTCCTGTCATCATTGCCATGTAACACAATTTTAGACTCATCAGAAAAGAGTACACGGCTCCAATCTTGCTGTGTCCAATTTAAATGACTGCGTGCGAAATGAAGGCGCGCTGTTCGGTGGGCTCCCGTTAGTTTGGGCCCATTAGCTGGCTTGTGTAGTACCATATCGCGTTCTTTTAACCTTCTCCGAACAGTTCGAGCGCTCACAGATACTCCGTGGAAGTCGCGAAGTTGGTTTTGTATCTCAATGGAGGTAAGGTGACGATTCCTCAAGCTGGTCGTCACGATGAATCGATCCTGCCTTTCATTTGTGACCCGAGATCGTGGCCTTCCCTGGCGACGAACCATAGAGTATATAACCACTAGAGAGCGTATAGGCCGATTTCTTCTAAGTACGCGGCTCACTACAGCGGGCCGGGGGACGAGGAACAACGCGCGGCTGCAATTGGTCCGTTCAAGGTCAAGTTGCATAGGTAGCCTATGGTTAGTGGTGGCACTACTTGATTAAAGGAAAATAGTCGATATCGATAAAATGGATTTTAACATTTTAAAAATACTCAATCCAAACAAACAGCGCTATATCTTGTTTAAACAAAGTTTCCCTATTAACCTTATCTTTCCACTTTTATTTTAATTCTGAAATCTTCGAAAATCTAAAATGAAAACATGTATGTCAAACACACAGATGAAAAATCTGAGATCCTCCTCCTATTTTTAAAGTCGTTTAAAAGTAGTTACGTGTTTAATGTAAGTATGTGAATTGATTAAAAATTGTATTAGTTGTAATTTTATGATCATCGACAAATCGACTTCAATCATTAAACGTAACAGCACCGATTTTTACGATAAAATACAAAGGGGAAGAAAGGGATAAAAATATAAGTATTTCCTAATGAAAGAAAGAGACTTTTCCAAAAGACATCAACGCGCGCTTCTCACAGTGTGCTCGTTCACCTAACCACCATTTTATATAGACCCCTGCAGTGGCTCATCATCTGATTCAAATGTAAGCATATAAAACAGTCAAATTTTCCACTTAAGGTGGCTCTAGTCGATATTTTTTCCATAGAAACTTCGGGAGGGTTTTACTCCCCTGTTTGACAGAGTACATCAAAAGTTAAACATAATATCGTTTTGTCACATTATTAGTTTTGTCTGTATGGAAACAGAATGGTAAAATAAAACGCCATTAAAAAGTTATGAGCCACCAAAGTTTTGTTTTTCTTGCCAATTTTAACGCATCTTTGGGCGTAAATAAGTAATAAACACAGTGTAAAATCTTTAAAACCAAGTCGGTACCGACAAAGCTCAACTATCGAAGAATTCAATAACTTTTATTTTGAATCGATATATGCAGTAGTTTTTTCATAAAACTCGATTTACGAAAGGCCTTCTCATATTTTTTTACGCGCTCGTTTTACTATGAATTATCGTGCCTCTCACTGAATAATGTTCCCCCCGGTGCGGTGCGGGGGGACAATGCTCACGCACACGTGCGTATTCAAGTTACGACTGTGTCTGCTGCGGTGTGCTGTGGCCTGTGGCCTATGTCGTTCATACGTTACATACGTAGGTAGACTATACTTGCGCTCTAATTTATATTGACTCATTGGCTTGATTTTTGGATTTCAACATCAGTCTTCGACACCGCGTCGCTGCCCGCGCCCGCTGCAGTGTAAAATCATCGCGGCGGGATGCTATCGCGCAATGAATTTTCAACTCTCGATGTTGAAACCAATGATATAATTATAAGTTGAAACGGTGTCTTTTTTTGACGCGTTGGGATTAACTCTGCTGAGTGCTGGGTTCTCAACGCTCGGCTGAACGGAATATTTTTACGTCCGTGCGTACGGTGGCTAAGCGTTCTTACAATCGAGCGACATGACGCCGTCGTGCCACCGCCGCCGCACGCGTCTACGACAGGGACAACTGCACGCGTCGTTGGTGGTCGTTGAAGAGCCCGTCGACAGCCAACGACAAAGGTTGCCGGCCGCCAGCGGCAACGTGTCGCTCGTTTAGTTGAGTACCTAGGTAGCAGGTAGCGAAATCCAAAGTTCAAGCCAGGGTCAATGTAATGTTTGTTACTGGGTTCATTCTATTTGCTTTCAAAATAGTTTCTTGCAATTGACAAACCTAATTTTGTGTTCGTAGGTACTTTTGCGGCGGACAAGACTTTTTTATGGATGGGAAACCAAATAACTGCTCCCGCTTTGGGCGAAGCAGAAGGGAGTGTCAGACTCTTCTTGACTAAAACCCATCCGTGTTCCTCCTAATGCCATCTGCGTACCGTACTTACCAGGGCCGCGGTAACTCTTTCGAACAAATTCTGCAACATCATAGTTTATATTAACGTAGGTAGGTACGTTTTTTTTTTTTTTTTTTTGGGACAAGCCCGCCACACATTCCCAACCACTGCAACTCCTGAAAGCCAGAATCAACAGTGGCGACCACCAGAAAAACGCCGAGTTAATGAAACCCGACGAGTCCCGGAGAAACGATTCAACTGTCTTGGATCCCGCAACGAAATTAATCAGAAGAGTACAGCGGAGGAGTAGGAAAAATAAATATAGTTTCCACTTCCCTCCATATCAAGCAGGAGACAGATTAGAGCTAGGCCAATAGGCACCAAGGGACATATACAACTGGGTTAGGCCCAGTTGCCAAGCACCACGGATTATATATTAACATTTAAACTAATGGGTCCTAAATTGTGAGCTACTTTTGATTCCAGTAATAGGTATGGCAAAATCGCCTGAACGCGTTCTGGTTTCTACAAGGTCCGTATAGTAAACTACTCCAGATTTGACCTGAATACTATCTAACATAACATTACGTTCAGTCTGCCAAAGAATACACTCCCACAAGATGTGCTGTGCGGATTGTTCGTATTCAAGGTCAGCTGTAGAGCATTGACATAAAGGTGAGGCCACAAGCCTAAAGGAAAATAATTTACTCTTAAAGTTGCCATGACCTGTGAGAAATTGGGCAACACAGTGATCCACCTCCAGCCATGTCTTCTCCAGCCGCTCACGAACGGATGGAAAAAACTGGTGGAGGTGTCGGCCCTTGATGGAATCTTCCCACCTACATTGCCATTCGCATAAAAGTGCCTCCCAGACGTCAGTCTGGGGTTTTAATAATCTAGAGATCTTAGCACGGTCGCGTTGCGGTAAAAACTCTGGGTCCGTGATCTTTCTAGCGTAGAAGTACATTGCAGCACGCAGGTAGGTACTTACCTACAAGCAAAGATGCCATAAAACAAACCGTTGGCGTCGTAGACACTAAAATAATGAATGCAAATCTAAACACGTCTGTGTCAACCAATAGGGGTAACTAAAAATAGAAAACCGGCCAAGTGCGAGTCGGACTCACGCACCGAGGGTTCCGTACAAATATTATAATATAAGCAAAAGTTGTGGATTACGATTTATGACGTACCTATTAAAAAAACTCCTTACTAGATCTCGTTCGAACCAATTTTCGCTGGTAGTTTACATGGTAATGTACATCATATATTTTTTAGTGTTATCATTCTCTTATTTTAGAAGTTACACGACACACACACATTTTACCACTCTGGAAGTGTCTCTCGCACAAACTATTCAGTTTAGAAAAAAATGATATTAGAAACCTCGATATCATTTTAGAACCCCAATCCATACTATACCGGCCTACAGGTTTAGGTAGGTAATAAGTTCACAGAATACATCTACTTACCAAGTTTAGAGTTTTCGACAGCATAGTTCTTATAGTTTCGGAATAAAGTGGCTGTGACATACGGACGGACAGACAGACAGACAGAAATGACGAATCTATAAGGGTTCCGTTTTTTGCCATTTGGCTACGGAACCCTAAAAATTAAGAAGACAGGTAGGTAAGTAAGTAATTTTGATAACAATTTATAGGATGGTACTTAGAACTAATTTCATTATTAGGTACTAGCGACCCGCCCCGGCTTCGCACGGGTGCAATGCTGATACTAAATACACTACAGAAAAACCGTGAGAAAAACTGTTACCTACCTACCTCACGTCTGAGCCGCGCGGGTGGGTACCTTACATAGATCTAAACTCCCCTCCCGCACGCGCACCCCCGCCTTGGTGACCGCCGCAACGGGCCGTACAGCAAAAATCGTAATATTTTAATTTCGCCATAACTTCAAAACCAAACGTCCGATTTTAATCATTCAAAGACCAAATATGATCTACATAAACTGTACTTAGTGATGAAATACTTTATTTTGATAAGGATTAATAGCATGAGTAAAATAAACGCGTTTAAATGTAGTCATAAAAAAATCTAGATTTTTAAATAAAAAAATGGTTGTTGTGCCTCACTCGACATAGATAGGTATAGTGTGTCGCGGACTTTTTTGTAGATATTTATAAGATCTACAATTAATTAGAACAATTTATGGTTGTATCTTTTATAGTTTAGGCAGCGTACGCAAAATAAGTAACTTTTCTGGTTGATTTTTACACCTTGTGTCCGAAAAACCCAAATATCTTACGGAACCCTATTTTTTTGCAAAATAAAATATAGCCTATGTTACTCGTGGATAATGTAACTTTCGAATGGTGAAAGAATTTTTGAAATCGGTCAGGTAGTTTTTGAGCCTATTCATTACAATCAAACAAACAAACAAAGTTTTCCTCTTTATAATATTAGTGTAGATGTATCTAGTACCTACGGACATAAACTGCGATGACTATTCAAGTAAGCATCAGATCTGTCGGTGGCGGCGTGGCGGCTGCATTACCACCAAGGAAAAACTAAACATAATAACAATAGAATTAAGCAATCCATATTAGGTACCTATAGGGCCGTAGAGGTATAAAACGATAACACAGCGCCTACTATTTTTAGTAAGAGTTTTTAGCACAGAGTACTTTTAAATATAGGTTTTTAGGTAGGTAGTTGCTGATTTCTCGGCGAGCGTCGAGCGACTATGCGCAGCGGCGCGCGGTGGCGGTATGTGTGCATCGTGTAACTTCGATTTAGTTCGGAACGGTTCGGAACGATGTTTGTGTGCGTGCGAACTAGACGTGCATGAAGGCTAGCGTCTAACTGCTCATCACTGGTACTATCTCTGTCGGGCATGATGCGAGGTGAGACAGCGTGCTTTTTGGCCATGCCTACCACTGAGTTCGAGCCCGCGACTAGTGCCACCTTAAAATACATCGGTAATATAAAATTTTGGAATTTTATGTTTAACAAAAATCTAAATCTAAACTTAAAATCGCTCTCCTGTAAAGTAGAGGTTTTGCATTTTCAATACTTTACGTGGGGGCCTTCGAAATCACAGATTTGGTTTCAAGTATTAGCACAATTTTGCTCAACATAGTTTCACATAAATCAAAACCATAATATATACTTACTTACTAAAATAATAATAAGTCTTATGCTCTTGAAATTACAATCTACATAATCGTTTGTAACAAAAAAAGAAAGAAAACTTAACACACTTATCAATCATATCATATTAATTATAAAAGAGATCATCACGAAATGATTATCACAACATTTGCTTTATGTACTATTTAACTTTCTTAAGTTAGGTACTCAACATGCTTTAGTATTAATCAACAATCAATTTAAATAGATAATAATTATTATTTAGGTACTGAGCTTTTTTGAGCTTACACTAGAAAGTGAGTATTAAATGAGATCGTCATTTTTTTTAGTAATTAGATTATTATATAAATAATAGCAAATAAAATCACAATCTGTTTTTCTTAAAACTCTAGGTAATAACAAATTAAACATGAAGTTGCTTAACAAGGCTATTAGTTTTTTTAACATTCTTCTAAATCTCAGTCACAATCAGTTCCAATGTTCTTAAAATTCTACAAATAATGGTAAAAATAAACTATTCAGTCCTCTTCGTTAAATTCTTCATCATTGCTTTGAGAAATTTGGAGTGTTTTATAAAAATTATGGTATTGCTTTGGAATGTGTCCAGCATTACAAAGTGACAATAAATCTTTATATTTTGCTTCCGATATCGGCAAGCTGCTAGAATATAATGGCGACAATTCACTTTCTTGATTTCTAACCAAGGTTTTTTTATTTCGACGGGTTCGAACTAAAGTATTTAGTGTCATGTAGTCTGAGTCCAGGTCATATTTGTAAAGAATAGTATTAGGGTCATTTTTTTTTACATGAATTTCCTTCATATTATTCTACCTCACATCTTGATTTTCAGTGTTTTTCTTCCAATTTCTGTTGTCTAACAAGGTTTTAAAATCTAATAACATATCTTGAGTCACTTCAGTAACTTTGTAAAGAGAACTGTTTGTTTTCGCCCAACGAACTAACGCGTACCATTGGTCAGGGGTATAAATTATTTTGCCTTTGGAAGATCTCTCAACAAGAGCATGCACACTGTCTGCTTCTTGTTGAGTGTGACCAGACTCTAAAAATCGGTGTGTGATGTCGATGTTGAATTTTCTGCTAGCGTAAATATAGAGACTGTAGACAACTCTGTTACGGTTTTGTCCGGCGCAGTTATCCGACCAAAATCTGAAGTCTTGTGCTCCATCTGTTACTTTAAGTTGAATAAAATCTAACAAGCAACTAGCAACCTCGTTAGCCCCACGTTTAGCGATATTTTCAGGCCACATGTAGCATGATGAGTTTGCTTGTTAGAAAGATGCTTGGCGTGAGATTATTTTTCTTCTTCGGTTGGATTTTCTATGTTATCAAACGCATGACACTTGTCTCATAAATCTTTTTTGGCATATAAAATGCAACGTTCATGTTGTCGTTTACAATAGTGCGATATTGCCTTTCCGTTTGTGCTGTATTGTTGTAGTTTTGCAATTGATTCCATTCTTTGTATAACGCAAACATCTTAGCAAAACAATTTGTTATCCAAGTACAATTTACTGCTGCTTTTCCTGGTATAATGGGACTCAACAGACTGAAATGACTTCACGTGATCACAAACACTACGGATCATCTCGGTGTCAATTTTTTTAGGGTGATTAAGATGTTTTCCCCTGTTATCAGTTCCAGTTACACCACTTATGTCTAGCTTTTCTTGCGCTGTACGTATGAATTGGTCTGTAATAGCCAGAGTGGCACAAAACATTTTTAAGCACACTTTTATTGGTTCAAAGATATTGGAATCTGCGTTCAGAACAGGTAAGTAATAATTAGTAGTGAACTTCCTTCTCGATGGTCCTTCCTTAGTTTGCCTCTTTTTTTAAATTTTCTTAGTAAATTTGTTAATATACTCCCATTGCTTAGAGTGGTCTGAAAGTTTCCAAAACTTATCGAAAATAAGTTGTCTTATTTCTTCCCTAATATTAATGGAGCATTTCAGCTTGCAAGTCAATGGACATGAACTTTTCAGTATTTTGGCTGGCATTTCCTTACCTTTTTTGCTTATGTGTTTTTGTCCAGAATTTTTCAGCAATTTCCTACGAACATCAGTCCATTGGTTTACATGCCTCTTTCTTTTCTTACCCGGATCTTGCTTGAGGGTCCTTTTTCTGCTGACAGTGTAGGTATTGGGTGTTCCTGGTTCAGATGCTGATGTTGATATCAAAGAATTTACACTTGGAATGTCACAAGGTTCTTGAACATCGTTGGTACAAGATTGTTCGGTTGGGTTTATTGGGCAATCAAAATCTTGAATAGGATTTACACTTGGAATGTCACAAGGTTCTTGAACATCGTTGGTACAAGATTGTTCGGTTTGGCTTATTGGGCAATCAAAATCTTGAATAGAGTTAGGAGATGGAACCGGAGTACATTCATTGCTATCAAAAATAACGATATCAGAATCATTATGAACAATATTCCCATCAACCGCATCATTTTCATCATTAATTTCATTTAAATATCTCCACTGCTCGTCGGTGAATTGACACCGCATAGGAGATACTGAAAATACAAAAAAAAAAAAACAAATTAATACAACATAATATCGAAAATGCAGGGCAATCTATTACTTTGTCGTAGTAAAGTATCGAAAGTGGTACATTCGATGTGTTCATAGCAGAAAAAAGTATCGGATGTACCACTTTCGATAAATTTGCTAGTACAAATACCAGGGAAAACTATCGAAAGTGGTACATTCGATGGAACAAATTTACTCTTTGTACCAGTATAGTATCGAATCTACCACTTTCAATAGTTTAAAAACAATTATTCCAAAACAAAAAAAAATTGACTAATTTTTGTCATAAATAGACCGTCACTACACAGGTTCTAATAACAAATTTATATATTTTTTTACATTTTAGATTTTAAACAAACAAAAACGCGTAAAAGAATGAAAAACTTTAAAACTTACCGGGTTGATTATCATTTGTTTCGGAAGTAATATGTTCTGGTGCACCTTCACTGCGTTGTTTTATCATATTTATCATTTTGTAAACCTCTTCTATTCATTTTGAACTGAAACTTACAAAAACTAACCTAAACCTAACCTCAAAATCCACGCGTGCGTTCCGCTCACGTATTCGGGTAACACTGACGCACTGACGCAGTGTTGCCAAGTTTGAAATCTAGCGGATGGTAGAATTCTTCTAAAAATACGGTAGATTTCCTGAAATTACGTTGTAAAATATATTTGAAATACGGTAGAATTACCTTGTTTATTTAGTAGCATGTTAAATATGGGTCAGAGTTAAAAAAAAACATAAATTTTTAATCAGAATCAGACAGTATAATTGTTTCAATGTTTTTATACATATCGACATTATGTTTTTGGATCATATCGTGAGTGGGATTAAAATCAATACAGGTTTTTCCTTGACGCTGTATGGCCTGCTGCGATAAGAGATTTCCCTTGATGGATTTCGTAAGAAGTTTATTCCGTTTTTTCGTTTTAATGTCGTTAACTCTGCTGAAGACTCTTTCGCACTCAGCATTCGAGTGTGGTAGAGACAAAATGGCCAACATAAATTTTGGCAAGTGTTTGAAATAGTTATTTTCTTCCCGATGCTGGTCGCGCAGTTTTGCTACCTACAAAAAAAAAACATGATTAGGCTGCTATAGCAATAGAAACTAAGTAATACGAATTCAGCTTGCTTCGAGGTTTTCTAGGAAACTTACCTGGTGCCAAAATATGTCCGGAGGTTGACTTATATCCAAATCTTTGTAGTATAAGGGCAACTTTCGCCACTCATCGTCAAGTTCCTGTTGATTTTCGATTGAAATTGGGGAAATTCTGGGTAGTAATGGAAATAATGAAGAAAGTGACTCTTCCCTGTCAGCGGACATTACTCTTTCTAGATCAAATTTTGATATTTCTGTCATGATTTTGTCATTAAAACAGTATCGTTTAGGAATGCCAACACAAGCTCTAATTATAAAATTTTTACACATTTTTCTTAAAGTTAACTTTCTTTCTTCGTTTTCCACCGTATCCAGTTCTTTCTGGACACCTAAACCTAGGTAGATGTCTTTCAAGTCCTTGTGGTTTGCTTCTTCCATTGGATCTATGGTTTCAATAGGCGCAGAATTTACAATATTGCTTTGTAAAACTAATAGTAACAGTTCTTTATAAAAAACTATCATTTTCCCATGTAGTTTTGTAATTAAAACAGATTCGCTCTGAAAACAGCTATTTAATGTTGTAAATTTTGGCAACATCCAAGCCAAAAAATAATAATAAGCCTTGATTATGGGATCATTCAAGCATGCATGAATCTCGTGGCACTCTGAATCTTCCAGCCATTTGCTATCGAAATAAAGACGTAATACATCCCATTGTTCAAGAATCCTTTGCACTACTGCATTTAAAGACAACCATCTAGTCTGGGCTGGCCTAAGAATTTTGTGCACATCTGCCTCGGCAAAATATTGGAACTCTTTTAACTCACTCTGCCTTTTACTACTGGATTTAAAATAGTTATAAATATTTCGCGCCATTTTTTCACAATTTAGTGGAAGCTCTTTACATGCGTCACTAGCGCAAAGATGCAGAGAATGGCAAATGCATTTGATCACAATTATGCCTGGACAACGTTGACGAAATCGACTTGAAACTGAATTATTACATCCCATCATTGTGTTGCATCCATCAGAACCGAAACCTATGATGTTTTCCATAGGAATCCTATACTTTTGAAATGAATCAATAACATTATTAAAAAGTTTTTCGGCATTTGCGACATGATCAGTAGTTTTCTCATCGAATAATTGAATCAAATCCCAAAACCGAGTGACCACTTTACCAATTATTGGGTCAAAGTACCTGACCACTACAGCTACTGTTTTTACTACAGCAATATCTGTACTTTCGTCTATTAAAATTGAAAACATTTGTGACTTCAAGTCACTGATCAAATTTTCTTTTTCAGTTTCCCCAATACAGTTATTTATCACAGCTTGAACTTTAGTTCTTTTTATTTTAATATCTTTGACTATCTGAGAATCTGGGAACAACTTTGGTAACAAATCCGCTAAGTGATTCATGACATTATGTGATATCTTATGCTCAGCAACAAAAGCAGCTATTTTTATTTCTGTAGTCTTTAACAATTGCTTTTCATTAGTTGGCATGGATTTAAAAACACTTACTATAGACTGCTGTTTTTTTAGATGTTGAAGCACTACACCTCTTTAAATTATTCACATGTTTAGTTCCTTCTTTGTGGCGTTTTATTACACTTACTAGCTTCTGCCAGCGGCTTCGCCCGCGTGATCCTTAGGGAACATGTTCCCGGGATTAAAAGTAGCTTATGTGCTATTCCAGACTATAATCTATCTTTGTTCTAAATTTCATTAAGATCCGTTAAGCCGTTCTGGCGTGATTGAGTAACAAACAACCAAACTTTCACATTTTATTTTTTTTATTTTTTCTTTTGATTGTAGCGTGATGAAAAGTATACTATAACCTGCCCAGGAGTATGAATAATAATTGTACCAAGTTTCGTTAAAATCCGTCGAGTAGTTTTTGTTTCTATAACGGTACAGACAGACAGACAGACAGACAAAAATTTTACTGATTGCATTTTTGGCATCAGTATTGATCCCTAATCACCCCCTGATAGTTATTTTGGAAATATATTTCATGTACAGAATTGACCTCTCTACAGATTTATTATAAGTATAGATTTCGGCACTGAAAGATGTATTGCAAACATTGCAGGTCGCCTTCGATAAGTCCCTATTATCTTTTCTTAACCAGTTACGATATTCTTTATTCAGCAACCATTCTTCCCGAAACTTCTGCTTATAGCGCTTTCTCTTAGCTGGTACTCGTGTTAGACTATCTTGTCGATCAGTAGCGCTACCGCTATCACTCTCCATCTTCTAAAATTTTCAGATCTTACGCAACACAACACATGAAACTCTTACGTAATGTGAATGAAATGTCAGTCGATTAAAATACAAATAAACTGGGTAAATTAAAAAGTTCTAAGTATACATTGAAATTCAAATACATAGAGTACCACCGAATTCGTTCGTGTAATATCTCTAAGCCGGTACCGCGCTATTGGTGAATTCCCGAAATATAAAACAGTGTTGTCAGTAGGAGAAAAGGAAAATACCCTAACGTAAAAAAAAAAGATATATCATTAAAACTCGTAAAAATTACTTTAGTAAATAGATAATCATATTTATCTACAATATTTAAAAATAAATACGTTCTTCATTGAGTATTACGGTATATTTTGCTACCGTAATTATATTCCTACGGTAGGTGGTAAATCTTTCATGATTACGGTGTATTTACCGTAATTACGGTGCAGTTGGCAACACTGCACTGACGAAACAGGTAGTTTCGTGTCGCGCCCGCGCACCGCTGACCACGTATAATATCGAAAGTGGCAAGTTCGATGTTTTAGTATGTTCATTTTATGTATTTTCGATTTTGTTCGATTGAAAAATAGTTGAGGGTATAAAAATTGATAAATAATTTTTATATAGAATTATACATCTTAATCTCTACTTGCAATTAGTGCAATAAAACGAAAATGGCTTTTTGCAATTTCGATAGTATACGTGGGGCCGTCGAATTTTATTCAATCTATCTATATCTATACTTATAATAAATCTGTAGAGAGGTCAATTCTGTACATGAAATATATTTCCAAAATAACTATCAGGGGGTGATTAGGGATCGATACTGATGCCAAAAATGCAATGAGTACAATTTTTGTCTGTCTGTCTGTCGGTCTGTCTGTCTGTCTGTCTGTCTGTCTGTATAACCGTTATAGAAACAAAAACTACTCGACGGATTTTAATGAAACTTGGTACAATTATTATTCATACTCCTGAGCAGGTTATAGTATACTTTTCATCACGCTACAATCAATAGGAGCAGAGCAGTGAAGGGAAATGTTAGGAGAACGGGAGAAGTTACTCCATTTTTTAAGCTTCCGTCGCGTGTGCAACCTTAATGGTGAAAGCTACACAGAAATCATGTATGACGAAAATGTTCTCCTTAAAATTATATAAAAAATAACCAACGACAGCATATGTCTATCTTTTATGATTGACGAATAATAACACGTGTAACTCCCGATAGCTTAGCAGTTCGAAGCTTTCTGATTGTATTTGTCTACTCTTACGTTTATAAAACTCTCAGTCGTCCCTAATTAACATTAATAAAAGTTAACATTATTAACTACTAGCTTCTGCCAGCGGCTTCGCCCGCGTGATCCCTAGGGAACATGTTCCCGGGATTAAAAGTAGCTTATGTGTTATTCCAGACTATAATCTATCTTTGTTCTAAATTTCATTAAGATCCGTTAAGCCGTTCTGGCGTGATTGAGTAACAAACAACCAAACTTTCACATTTTCTATTGATTGTAGCGTGATGAAAAGTATACTATAACCTGCTCAGGAGTATGAATAATAATTAACCTAAGTTTCATTAAAATCCGTCGAGTAGTTTTTGTTTCTATAACGGTTATACAGACAGACAGACAGACAGACAGACAAAAATTGTGCTGATTGCATTTTTGGCATCAGTATCGATCCCTAATCACCCCTTGATAGTTATTTTGGAAATATATTTAATGTACAGAATTGACCTCTCTACAGATTTATTATAAGTATAGAAGATATAGATAGATATAGATTCCATAAAAAAAAAATCATAGAAATCGGTATAGAAACACCAAAGTTATACATGAAAAACGCTAATAATAAGCCATCGCGCGTGAATACTGAATCATGCTATAAGGATTATTTTTGTGGTCGCGAACGCACAGGCAGGCGGCTAGCTTGGCGCCTAGAGGCTAGCGAGTAGCTTCGGAAAACGGCTTACGACAGTTTGCAATATCCTATACTAATTATAATGTCGAGGGGAAGATGGTTATAATTTCGCTTTACACCAAACGAGTAATATTATAAATGTGAAAGTTTGGTTGTTTGTTACTCAATCACGCCAGAACGGCTTAACGGATCTTAATGAAATTTAGAACAAAGATAGATTATAGTCTGGAATAGCACATAAGCTACTTTTCATCCCGGGAATATGTTCCCTAGGGATCACGCGGGCGAAGCCGCTGGCAGAAGCTAGTTATTTAATATGTTAGTAAGTAAATAAATGTTCCTTCAGTGTAATCATGTATAAGGTTATGCGAAGCTGTGTTGAGAAAGACTTGGCTAATACTACAAAGAAATCTGTGATTTATTTAATTATTTAGTAGTTTAGGAAGTAAATGTTCCTTTTAAATAATAAAGCTGTATACATATAGTGTACACCGTATTAGGCATGAATGTGCAAACTGTACACTGTATAAGTAGTACAATTTATTTTTTGATTTAATTTTTGAAATATAGAAAGAAAACTAAAGTAGGAAAATAAATGTTCTTATACTATCATAACATAAGGCAGTACACTGCATTTCTAATTATTTGGAGAAATAAAAAAGATAATATTGATAATGGTTTTTATTCAAACGAAGACTGGCCTGTGTACGCAATTATTGTTGTCTGCGACGATCCCTCCACAATCTTTGTTGTATACATAAACACGCCTAAGGACGCCGTAGCTGATTTTGGGTAGCCTAAGAATAGTTCTGGCTGCAGAAACATCGCAGAGCAGTCACTCGTAACGTTCCGTGAAAACAGTTATGTGTGTGTATTTATAATGGTGGATTGGGACTTAGTTCTCATTGTTCATCTTGCTGAAGAAGAAGAGAAACTTGGAGCCTTAAGACAAAGAAGAAGATTTTGGGTGAATAAGCTTTGGAAGGAAAGATGTACTTTCGGTGAATTTCATAACTTGTTTCGATATGACGTTCGCAAAGGAGAATGGCAGAAGTTCATAGAATGCTGGCATTAAACTTTTTAAGTTTCTACAGAAATCAAAGTGGCATGGTTTGATAGGGAATATTATAAGCTATTATTAAAAAAAAAATCAAAACGTTTAAACAATAGGGTTAAAGAGAAATCGTAATTTTTGTAAAAATGAGGTTAAGTGCGTTAATGATTGTACATATAGGGTCTTTCAACTCTATTTCTATCATAACGCATAAATGTTTATTGTATACATAACATATTGCTAATTATGCTTTCTAATGACTTGAAAACTACTTGTTGAAGTTTGTTTAGTTCAATGATTTACCTACACACTATTCATTTACCTAATGACAGTTTAGGTAAGTGTACCTACCTACTCCGTCAGCTTTATGTAGGTAGTCACAGGAAACTCGAGAGTTTTTAAGAGACTCATATCTAAGAATCTAAGCACATAAGGAATATTAATCCTGTTAAGGATAACAGGATTATTTAAGGTAAAATTAAAAACTCATAAGTATTGTAGGTATTATATTTTATTCATGGTCATCATCATATATCAGCAATATATTATCTAAGAATTGTGCAGGGGGAGACAGGCTATCTTGATGCCGTGCCCATGCCAAATACCAGATGATTGACATGATATGGGCACAGCATCCTACTGTTCTTCGTCCAACAATGCAATTGCAACAGTATTGCTTTATAGCTTCCCGGCCACTTAGAGAGCTGTCAATCAAAATATAAACAAAGTATATTTTTCTTCCTACATGTCTAGACCTAATTCTTCCCCGTAAAATCCAAGATGTGTTTGATGTTGACAGCTCTTCCAGTAGACTCCTGTCAACCTCCCTGCATACTTCTATAATATAGGTGCCATTTGCCCTTACGTGCTCTCCATAATAGGAGCGAGATTGCTTTATTTGATATGTTCCAAGAGAAATTAATATAAGTTCACTGTATGATAGCCGAGGAAAATCTGTTAGGTTATCATTTTCAACAGTAACACTTACAAAATCAGCTCGTCTTCTGTTTAATTGATTAACATTGACAAAATCAGACAAAAGATTGTTTACAAACATATTCGCATTTATTATATTTAGGATTTCCCCGGCATCACTTCTATCAGTTATTGGAGGGTGAAAGCGATTAATTAATGCAGCAGCTATTTTAAAATCAATCATAACATGTTTTGAGGCTAAGTTAAAATATTCCTGCCTAAACAATTTAAAATCTCTTTTAAACCTACCATTGACTGCTTCTACAACCCATCTAGAAATAGTAACCGACCTTGATTTGTTTGCTGCTAGTGTCGATAGTTGCGTTTCACCCCTCTGTAATGAAGCTGGAACATGGGATTTATAACCACAAGCATTCAGCAAGGGCAAGGCATCTCTGAAACCCCTATCCAGTACAAAAGCATCACCTTGAAAATGTCTGCGTAAATAACTATTTTCATTTTCAAATTCCCTTTGCATTATAGCTGCATCTGATGTTGTAGCTGGATAAGGGCCCAGAACATCTATAATATAACCATCAGAACATACTAACATAAATGGTTTAACAAGATTTCGATATTTATGTAAGCTGTAAGTATTTTTTTGATATAGATAATTACAACTTTTTTGTATGTAGCAATATGAACCATCAGCTATGACTATAGGGTTTTCCTGGCCATCACTTTGAACTCCAAACAATCCACGGGGTATCAATAGATTTCTTTGTATTATTTGTTCTCTTGATATATGTGCTACTCCCAAGTGAGTTGGAACGAACAACAACAGCAACAGTTCTCGAACCTTTGCCATTAACACCTCCAAAGTTCTCCTTGGAATTTGAAATAGTGATGCCAACCTTTCATTGGGTTCACCTGTCCTCAGTTTCATTAAGAATGCAGCGAGAGCTGGTTTACCTCTTCGCATTTCATTTATGGTAGGTATTTCGTGTAATAACTGATTGAACTGATCTTTTGTGTAGCCAATCCAGTGACGTACAAGATGGTCTTCTATATTATTTATATTTAAAAAATCTAATGCATTAGCATTAGTGCTCTTTAAATTCAACATATCTTGTATATGTGTTGCATTAAATGCATTTGAATAACCACTAATACCAGCTTGAAAGTCCCATGTTTCTGTATTTAGATGGTTACTGCACACGCGACTATTTACTGGTACATAATAATTAAACTGTAAAAGCAGCATTTTTCTAGTTGAAACTGGTAGCCTGAATCTTTCACTACCCTGACAACCTTCAATAATGCACCTTGACCCAGAGTCTACAGCTCTGATATAATCAGGCAACACAATTGTCTCTTGTCTTCTTGATATGGGCTGAATTACAAGATTAGGTTCAGGCTGATCTTCAACAACAGGTTCGGGATGATCTTCAAAATCAGATGCAGGCTCATTATCTCCATTAGCTTCAGACACCATTTCAACATTAGGTTGAGGCGGAGTTTCAGGATCACGTTGAGGCAGTCTTGTCATGGGTCATGGATACATTATCAAGTGTACCTTCAGAAGTTTCAGAGTCAAGATGAGAGCGCCCACTTGACGATGTGGATGCCCTGGATACAAAATGACGAGAAGCTTTATCTGCTCTCACCCAGCAACGGTGACAGACATTGTTTGTAGTCCGTAGCTGCAACAATAAAACATTTATGTATAACATACTCACACATGTGGATTTTATATATAAGTGTGAACACATTATAAAAGAAAACTAATAATACTAAATGTATTGATGCATAATCACATTATGCGTCAATATAATATTATATATATTACTGCGGGGACATCCAATTTTTGACATTGAGATCAGAATGTTATTTTTATGTAATGTATCTAAGCTTGTTTTGAAAAGAGTTAATTGATGACTTCATTGCAAGCTTTTCTCAGCAAATGCAGCTTTCCCAGCTGGTATTAGAGCCAGACTATTCATAAGTATTTATGTCCAAAGTCCAAAAAGTAGTGAGTATTATATTTACAAACAAATAAGTATATGTAGTATATCAGCTACTTCGTTTTCAGATGTATGAGTAATGTCCCAGGATGTATGCATGTCTTAATGAATAAGTTTGAAAATAATATATTACAATTAACTTACTTGTCGGGGTAGTATCCATCCTCGAACCACATTATATATGCCTCGTTCTCTGTCCGAATCAGTCCGTAGTTGGTGATTTCTTGAACGTGCTGTAGATGATCCACAATTGACACACACCTGTCGGTGCCCAAGGGTACAAGAAGGTGGATGTGGTTCAGGCGTAGTGTGTACTTGATTTAAATAATTGTTTACAAGTACCCAACAGGCGTTACATAGACGATCCTGATTGCACACCTAAAAAAAAAATGAATTAAGGTTCAATTATAAAAACCAATCGAAGTCTTTCATAAAATAGGTGCATAGTAAATGAACTTACAGGCTCAGGAGCAATCCAGTGGCGAATGACCGTCTTCCAAAGAATGTGTTGTTATCATACTGCAACGATTTGTAGATATTCTACAGTTTACGCAGCGGTCCATGGTTGACATCACGTTGACTCGTAATGTTAAACACACAAAGGATAGATGAACATAAACTATCTTAAGTAATATCAGTGTCCAAGATAGAGCGCCAAGGTCGGTCATATAAAAATAGGAATCGTCGAGGTCCAAGTCTTGCAACAGTTGTACAGAAAGGTAGGAGTCTTCAAAATCCAAAGGCAAGCCAGGTCGTTGTAAAAATCCACGTAAAACTTTGGAAGCACAAAACATTCACACCAGCACAAAGCAAAGGAGCGAGCGAATGTGAACATGAACAATCGCGAATGTCACACTGACGTATTCAGTGGAATGTCACAACAAATGTGACACGCGGGTTTTAGTGTTGCCAATAAGTAATAAACATTTCTTTGCTGGATCAAGTGCTCGTAAACTGTTCGCATAGTTTTTTTTTGTATTTATTTTTTTGTGATTTTGTTGTTTTTTTTTTTTTTAATATTTATAGGCGTACGTTTGACCGCTATCTCACCTGATGTTAAGCGATGATGCGGTCTAAGGTGGAGCACGCTTGCCTAGAAGTAACCTATTCACTCTTGACTTAAAGACTCCCAGGTTGTAGCTATCAGGAAACACAGACTCAGGCAGGGAATTCCTCTCCTTAGCTGTACGCACAATGAATGTATTCCCAAAACGTTTTGTGCGTATAGGTGGGATGTCCACCATGTACCGGTGGTACATCGCCGTACGTCGTGTGGTCCGATGGTGGAACGGGCTTGGCGGAATTAAGTTATGCAATTCCATCGCATACTCCCCAAAATGTAAACGATAGAAAACACAACAAACAAACAGGCCAGCAACTCGGCGTCGATGCTCAAGACTTTGGAGCTTCGATTCGACGAGCTTATCATCACCGATGATCCTCTTGGCTCGTTTTTCAATTGACTCGAGGGCATCAAGCTGGTATCTGGCAGATCCGTCCCAAAGATGAGAGCAGTATTCCATACACGATCGAACTTGCGCTTGATACAGTTTAAGAAGTTGTTCCGGCGTGAAGTACCGTCTCACCTTTGCCAGGATCCCCAACTTTCTAGCAGCCACTTGAGCCTTGGCCTCTATGAAGGGGCCAAAATTGAGGGTGGATGTTAATGTAACACCAAGAAGCTCAAGTCTGTCGTTTATCGGCAGGGTTACACCGCGGAGAGATGGAGCAGGGTCGAATTGACTCCTTTTAGCGGAAAAAAGACACGCTTGGGTCTTCGCAGCATTGAACTTGACCAGATTGGCATCGCCCCATTCGGAGACAGCCTGTAAGGACACGTTCAAGCGCTCAACCATAGCCTCCCGGAGAGACCGGGTCTGTGACCCACCAGCTCGTGCGTCAGACACGTATCTCTCAGCAACAGTGCTGTCGTCTGCATACCCAAAAGTACCGGGTTTTAGCAGATCGTTAATATGCAGCAGGAACAATGTTGCCGAGAGTACTGACTCCTGAGGAACCCCGGCATTAATATCCAGCAGTCCGGACGAGCAGCCATCTATGACCACTCGGATAGACCGATCCCTCAGGAAATCTGCAATCCAGTCACACAATGCGACGGGCAGACCGAAGGAAGGAAGCTTACTAATAAGGCCATCGTGCCAGACCCTATCGAAGGCCTTCGAGATGTCTAGGGAGACCGCAAGTGCTTCCCCGTGCTTCTCAATGGCCTCACTCCAGATGTGAATGGCATACGCTAGAAGATCCCCAGTTGACCGATTTCGGCGAAAGCCGTATTGTCGGTCACTAAGGATATCGTTCGCTTCTAGGTATGCCAGGAGCTTGCGATTCAGTACCCGTTCCATACTCTTACAGAGTATGGACGTTACCGAGATGGGTCTATAGTTTGACGGGTCGGCTCGACTACCCTTCTTGGGCACGGGCTGCACGTTAGCTTGCTTCCAAGCCTTCGGCACTTTCCCAGTCTCAAACGAAAGGCGAAATAGGCATGTCAAGATCGGAGACAACTCAGGCGCACAAGTCTTCAGTACAATTGCTGGAATCCCGTCGGGGCCACTAGCCTTGTTCACGTCTAGGTTACGCAGTACCCTAAGTACGTCCCTCTGATGAATGCTTATGTTCGGCATATATGACCCGCATCCAACAGGAGGAGTAGGGGGCCTCGCGCCACCCGAATCTAGACGTGACGATTCCGCAAACATAGAGGCGAACAAGTTTGCTTTCTCCTCAGCGGAGTGGGCCAGCGACCCGTCGGGTCTCAGCAGTGGTGGCAGTGAGGGGCGGCAGAAGTTCGATTCGACCGACTTAGCCAGGGACCAAAAAGCTTTACTACCTGCTGGGTATGAAGCAAGTTTGTTCCCTATTCGGCTAATGTGGTCGAACCGAGCCCTCCGCAACACCTTCTTGCAGGACTTGGCAGCCCTGTTGAAGGCTCTCTTCTTCTGAATCGCGTCACTTGCTTTGCGGGTACGGGCGTCAACCCATGCTAGGTAAGCCTCATGCTTTAGCACGGTTGCACTTGGCACCAAACCACGGGCGAGCTTCGCCAGACATCACTACGTCCGAGAACGGAATGTAGTACTCCATTCCCTGCCGCAGCACATCTGTCACGGCGTCCGCGCACGACGATGCATCAGTTGAAGAGAAGCAAGTGGGCTGCCAAGGATAACATGCGAAGAAAGATCGCATGCCATCCCAATCTGCTGACCTGTATCGCCATACCCGCCGAGTGCCTCTTGGGCTGGGATCGGGTGGGGAGTAGACGGACACAGATTTCACCAGACAGTGGTCGGAACTACCCAGCGGAGCTGAAATCGACACCTAGTAGCGGTCTGGATCCGTTGTCAGCAGAAGGTCCAAGCAATTGGCTGTGTGCGAATCAACGTCCGGCACCCTTGTTGCCCCCTGGACCAGCTGGGTGAGATTTAACGCTAGCGCTAGCTTTCGCGCCTCTCGTCCAGCATGATCTGTGTGCTGGTATGGGAAGAGCCACTCCTGATGGTGGGCATTGAAGTCCCCCAGCAACACCAGTTGAGCAGAAGGGTACCGCTGCTGAGCCACATCCGCCGCCTCACTGAGGTGCTGTATGAGCCCAGTTGTCTCTAGATCACCGCTGTGCGAACGGTAGACACAGGCGTAGATAATTTTATCCAGGCCAGTGTCCACTAGAACCCACAGCGTCGAAACCGTCGAACCCACGGAGTCTTCGATAGTCGCGAGACCGCCGATAACAGATGTCGTCCCGGGCGTACATACATACGCCCGCGCGTGGTTTGAAGTGGTGCTCCAGGGTAAACCCTGGGTACGACAAGTAAGACACGTCTGACGGACATCTGATCTGCGTCTCGGAAAGGAACAGGAGCGCTGGTTTCTCAGTCTCGAGGTGGTGATGGACTGCGGCGAGATTTGAGTGCAGGCCTCGTATATGCACTTTGTGCGAGAGGGAGTGCTGCCGCTGTACAGCGTTTTTATTTCTGTTCCTGTTCATGTTTAAGAGTGAAGGAAGGAGAGGAGAAGGAAGTGAAATGAGGTTCCATGCTGCTAACCCACAGGCACGCCCTGACAGGACGGCATCGTTGGGGGACTAGTCTGGAGACTGCGGGGACGCCCGAGCCCCCCCGGGAATGTCCATCGGGCCCTCTCGTCTGGTCGCCAACCAGCACGATGGTGCATTCCGGGATTTTTCGACAGTTGGCGGGGCAGCCTTTCATGTGTGGCTGGCACACTACTTGGGCCCCCAACTACCTGCGGTCGGCCAGCGACGCACCGTGCCTCGGATCCCGCTACCCCCCGCGACTAGTCTCCCGATACGCCCATATCAACGCGTGCCTGATCGGTCTGCCTGCATTCGAACAACTATTTCGACCCAACTCCTCGTGTATTGGCTACACTGGGCATCGCACCGGAACGCGGCTAGGTCGCTTGGCGGTACGTCTTTGCCCAGTGGGTGGTCACAAGCCATCGGCCGAAACCTACCACCAGTTGATGTCACCTGATTAGCACCACCCGGGGACCACGTGTAGGGACAATTCTTTAGGGATATTCTCCTACGGACGCGGGTGACTCGGCCCCCAAATTAATTAATATGAATAATTAAATTAATTATGTATACACAATCAAAACATTATGCAAATTAATTTAATGATTATTGTTTTTCTTTTATATTTTTCAATGACAAACAAAACTATCAAATAGTTATGGTTATGACAGTGGTAAAAAGCCTCGAATCCCATGGCTTTAGAAATAAAGACCGCCTCTGTGCTAAATAAAATCAAGTTATCCACTCTTAATAACAAGATTTTATTTCCACGGTCAAAAATAAAGTTAATCTGGCTATTAACTCATAAAAATAAGCGTTAATTTTTTAAATAGCTTTGAATTCTGTACCTTTACAAAATCAGTAATGCCAAAAACTGCCATCTCCTTTTACGACTACTATAGGATGGATTATGAAAACTTTGAAGCCTTGGTTGCTCTGCTCCGTCCTTACATAATGAAAAAACCATCTACTTTCCGTTCATGTATATCTGTTGAAGAAAGATTATCTGTGTGCTTAAGGTAAATAATAATGTTTTTTTTTTTCATTTGGTTTTAATTATTTATTCAGCTTTAATCAAAAACATTTTTAATTCAGCTTATTGTCAGCTTGGATGAGCGCTTTTCCAATTTTTTAGTTTTAGTTCTATCTATCTATCAAACTATGTCAATACATTATATTAGCGTATTGTCTTATTAGTAATAGTAAATATTAGTATCAACTAGTCACACTATTTATTGGAGCTGAAAAAACGATCATTATTTTAATCATAGATAATATGCATGTATTATTATAATATTACACAGGTAAAAATTAAATTTGTACATTCTTCTCATAAAAATCATATTCACCATTTCCATTTTAATTATATTAATTGTAGATAATAAGCATATTAGAACAGGTAAAAAAGTTCTTTATAGATTGTCATAGTCATATTCACTCCCTTCAAGACAATCTTCATGGTTTCTAGATATGGGTGTAGGTGTATATGTCAATGGTGACCTTGATGTTGAAGATGTTGATGGATAGTTTGCTTGAGTAAGAAGAGGAGTATTTGTTGATGTTGACGGTTCGTACATTATCCTCTTGGTGTTGACTGTTGTTCCGATAGCATGATCCCTGTAGTTCCCTGATTTGTGTTACTTAAATATGCTATTTCAGCTTCATTAACAATTCGTAAAACATTCTGTTTTACTTCAGCCTGAATGCGTAATGGTAATGTTTTTGCCATGGATTTAAAAAATATATCGACGGGATGCTCCTCTTCATTTTTTTTAGAATGTATGTATTCTTTTAAAATATCAGCTGTTGTAATACTTTGTGATTGTGGATGTGATTTTTTTAATCGTGAAAGCGCCTTTTGTGATTTTCGTTGTGGCATTTGTGATTCTGAATGTGAAGATACTTGCGAGCCCAGACGTGATGGAGGAGGTGAATTAGTAAAAGAATCTTGTGTGTCATCCGTAGGTGAATCTAAATTGGATATTTGAGATCTATTTTCTAAAAACGAATTTAAGAATAGGAGTTCCTTTTCAATTTTATTGGTCTCTGATTTGTTGCTGCATCGCCACTTTTGTATGTTCTATTTTTTTGTGACTTTCTATAATTGCTTCGGATTTTCGTCCACATCTTTAGACAGTCGCCAGCTGAAAAAAATAGTGTACGTGTATAGTGTGTTGAAGTGTGTTCTAGATTACCATGGGCGGTTTCTAGTTAAAGAAATAAAAATATTTACGACTGTTGGTAGTTTTGGATAATTAATACTTAATATGATAAACATTCTTATATTACACTAGCTTCCTGCCCGCGACTTCGTCCGCAAGCCTTAATAAATTATACACCTAAACCTTCGTCTTGAATCATCCTATCTATTAAAAAACGCATTAAAATCTATCACGTACTTTTAAAGATCTAAGTATTCATAGGGACAGACAGCAGGAAGCGACTTTGTTTTATACCATATAGATCACTAGCGGAATAAATCCAACAATATACAGGTACAATCTTGACAGGTCTGTTGGTCTAGTGGTTAGTGACCCTGACTGCTATGCCGGAGGTCGTGGGTTCGATTCCCACCCAGGATAAATGTGACTTTGTTTTATACCATATAGATCACTAGCGGAATAAATCCAACAATATACAGGTACAATCTTGACAGGTCTGTTGGTCTAGTGGTTAGTGACCCTGATTGCTATGCCGGAGGTCGTGGGTTCGATTCCCACCCAGGATAAATGTTTGTGTAATGATCATTTGTTCTGTGTCTGGGTGTAATTTTTCTGTAATATGTATGTATTTAGAAATATATAAGTATGTTTATCAGTAGTCTAGTACCCATAACACAAGTTCTGCTTAGCTTGGGACTAGATGGCGTTATGTGATAGTTGTGGCATATTTCGTTTTTATTTCTCAGGACCCTGAGGTCCTGGGCCTTTTAGAGGCGTACGAGGGGCCGAAACCAACTCGCAGAGGCCCTTTAAATAATTTTATAGGAACGTGATACCTACCGATGATTACCCCTGTATGCGCTATGCTAGTGCACTTAAGGACAATCCCTAGTTAATGAAGAACTATTGTGACATATGGAAAACAAAGATAATAGGGCTATGGTTTTTGAAGTCTTAAGTGGACTGGTAACTCGAAACTATGTTGAGACTAAGGCCCCTGCCTGAGCAATGTTATGTATCCATATAAAAGGCAAAGGGTGACTTGCACACTAAACAAATGGGTCCCCAAAAACATCGCTAGCACGAAGTGACGAAACAACAAAAGGGCAGCATATCCTGAGGTGCTTCAGGAGTGGAAAGGTATACTATGGCTGTAAGGACAATCAATCCCGGAAGTACGGTCAAGATACCTACCAGCACCTTATTGGATTATACATCCTTGTCCCGAGCACGTTTGCTCTTACGAATCTCCACTTAAGCCAGCCAATAAAGGCAAAAGAGAGGTGGGAGTTCTGTTCCTCGTCAGTGTTCACTATATTATTATTATTATTTTTACTTTCAGGTTTCTAATCACAGGAGCCCGTTTCAAGACTTAAGCCTTTAATTACCGAATGGGATTTACTACAGTTCGTCGTATAATCCACGAAACCTGTTCAATAATATGGAAAGTTTTAGGTCGTAAATCCCATTCGGCTTGCTCTCCCAAAACCAACAACAACACAATGGAAGATAATTGCTAAAGACTTTGAAAGAATATGGAATTTTCCAAACTGTATCGGTGCCATGGATGGCAAACATTTCGGAATACGAGCTCTAAATAAAAGCGGCAGATTATATTTTAATTATAAGAAATATTTTAGTATTGTTTTGTTAGCGGTAGCAGATGCTAAATACAGATTTGTGATTGTTGATGTAGGTGCCTACGGCAAAAATAGCGATGGCGGTATATTACAACATTCAAAATTGGGTTCAAAACTACAGTGACACCCTAAATATACCCCCAAATGAATATTTATCAGATACAACTCAAGAATTACCCTATGTTTTTGTTGCCGATGAAGCCTTTCCCCTTACAAAAAATATAATGAGACCATACCCTGCGAAACAACTGGCAGATCAAGAGAAAAGAGTTTTTAATTACAGACTTAACCGAGCAAGGCGTATTGTAGAGAGTGCATTTGGCATCCTTCAGTTAAGATTTGAAATATTTTAAAGAAGAATACAAGTCCAAGCTAATTACATCGATAATATTATTTTAGCGTGCACTTGCTTACACAATTACATAATTAACAATATGTGAGAGGAGTCAGGTGAAATTATACTCAGTCTTCAATTTCCTACAATACTTTAATAGACTCATAAGTTGAATAATATACAATGTCTCAACCGTCAAGCATAACGTTCCAAAACGCAATGGCCGCCGTCGCTATACGTCACCTTCAACTATCTGTCAAATTTGACATTTTATACTAATAAACTTATTACATTTAGGGATCGCTAACAGACGGCCATTCTGCTATAGGAATGTCCCCATTCCTAAATACATCTCGGCCATTCTTTAGTTCTAGGTATGTCCTCATACAAAGCAAAAAAAAAAAAAAAAATCATCCTGTTATAGAACCTAACAAACAAGTATTTAGTATCATTATTACAATAACTAAAATAATTAGTATAAATTAAGCATTACTAAATTAGCTGTTATCAAATAAACACAAAAAAGTACTTTAATTTAACATGTTCTATAATAATTAGTTAATCAATTCATCAATCATCGGTATTATACTTAGAAGCAAACCATGACAATAATTATAAAATTAAATGCATAACCGTTAAATATCCCTTTTGATCTTCATGTGAATTCAATGGCCATCCGGAAGCCACAGCAACCGAATACTCCCGAAGTACGAAGCTCCCGTTTAGCCATCCGAAAGCTACGGTCTGCTCGACTTCTTGGATCATCAGAATTATTAGGCCACCCGAGAGCCATTAGCTTGCAATCAGCCAAACATAAATCTTGATCTGTCGTTTAGCCACCCGAGAGCCACGGTTTGCCAGCAGCTGGTCCTCACCAGCGCACTCTCATCAGTCTTTTAGTATTAATTGATAACCGGACACTGCCGACTCTCCGGGGTCGACACTAATCTAAGCTGTAAATGATTATTATGGAGGTTGGGTTAGGGGGTACCGGCCGCCGCGGTAGCCTCCTTTTGCGAGGATGTCATCTCGCAGAAGGAGGCGGCGGAGCGCGCGCGGGAGGACGATCCTCTCGCTGCGCCGCTCCGCAGACGAAGGCGAGGTCGGAGAAGACGTCCTCTTCTCCCTCCTCGCGGTGGTGATGGGCGGGCGACAGGCGCGGGGGCGCCTCCGCCCGCATTGCACACGTCACCACCATCGTCGGAGGTTCCCGGCCCCCCCCCAACGGGGGGGGCGTGAAGGGCCCGCTGTGAAGGCGGGCGGTCGTCGGAGGTGGACTGGACGTAAAGGCTACGCCGATCTCCCAGTCCACCCCCACTAAGACGCTGCGGGAATTTCATGCTGGGTTGTTTTAGTGGGTATACCGGGCTTGCCCGGGGAGTCCCACATACCCCTCCCACTCCCCCGAGTGAGAGGGTATGCGTAACGCATTTTTTCCCAGCCGAAACAAAAAAAAAAAAAAGGAGGTACCGGCCACTATTACTACAACTGTAACTCCACTACGGTATCTTTCTATACTATACTTAAGTACATACATACACATATAGAATAATATTATATCATTCGTCAAGTGAGTCCGAATCACTATTGTCACTTTTATCGCTAACTACCGGTGATAAACATAAATTGATCCACGGTTTTAACTGATCAGCCGGGTAGATATTCTTATATTGTCTTTGAGAAAGGCCCTTAATGCTAGATACTTCATACCGGTCTTTCTCTAGAACTGCTGTTACTTTAAGCGGACCCTTAAACTTTGCGGCTAACTTTTTGCTCTTGCCCCTGTCTGGATTGTTATTTGGTATCATGACGAGGTCACCCTCTCTAAACGTCTTGGTTGGTGCCCTCGTTTTATCAAAGTATTCTTTCATCTTTTTCTGTCCCTCTGTAATTTTTTCTTCTACACATTTCCTCATTTCATCTCTGTCAGTTTCTGAAATTTGTGCGTCTGTATCTAGAGCTCCATTAAGAATTCCTTCCGCCTGACATGTACTTCTTTGCCCAAAGACCACTTCAGCTGGCGATTTGCCGGTGCTTTTATTTATTGGATTATTGAGACTCCATTGTAATTTTGCAACATTTGTGTCCCACTCCCTTTCATCCATGCCATGGTTCATAGATGCTAGCGAGTTTAAAATTGTTCGATTGTAACGTTCAATCTGCCCATTTGCTCGAGGCGTTGCCACAGCATTTAGGACATGTTTGGCTCCAATCGACGTCACAAAAGTTTTAAATTCGCTAGACGTAAAACTTGTGCCCTGGTCTGAAATAATTATTTTTGGACATCCAAATGTTGCGAAGATGTCTTCGAGCGTTTTAATTGTAGTCTTTGATCTAGTGTTCTTCATAGCTCTGACAAATATGAATTTGCTAAACCCGTCAATGACTCCAAGAATGTAGGCATTCCCTCTTTTACTTTTTATAAATGGTCCCAAATGATCCATATGTATGGTGTGAAATATTGCATTCACCTTTGGGATTGGATTTAAGTACCCCGACTTTTTCCCAGACATCTCTTTGTTATAAGCGCAGTTGATGCAAGCATTTAAATATTTTTTGATGAAGCGGTTCTTTTTTGGAAACCAATAATCAGCTCCAATCATCTCTACAGTTTTATCAGTTGAGAAATGACCCGCTTCATCGTGATTAAGCTGACAAATTCTCCATCGCGCTGAACTAGGTACTACCCATTTCAATTTGGATCCAACACGCCTATATATTTTACCATCGCGTAATACATAATTATTAGGAATGTCTTTAATATCATCCTCGCTAGTTTCCAAGATATTTTTAATATGTTTTATCCGCGGATCTGTCATCTGTACAGTGTGAAGCCAGTCATGAGTCGTGATATTAAAGACTTCTAGCTCCTCCGCGATATTTGCTGGTGAGACCGGGTTCCGTCTCAAAGCGTCGACATGCTGCATGTTATGACCTGGCCGATACTCAATGGTAAAGTTATATTCCTGCAGCATTAGCCACCACCTTGCTATTTTAGGTATCAAATCTCGCTTAACCAACGTGGTGCGTAATGCATTACAGTCTGTTATAACCTTAAATTCTAGACCGATCAAGTAAATTCTAAATTTTTTTAAGGTAAATACTACCGCCATCGTTTCCAATTCGTAGGAGTGCCAAAATGCTTCCTCACGTTTTGTTTGGCGACTAAAATAAGCAACTGGCCTAAAAGGGTATTCTTCATTGAGTCTCTGAAGCAAGATGCCTCCAATTCCTAATTTACTGGCATCGCAATGAACCTCTGTAATATAATCTGGATTGTACGGGGCAAGTACTGGTCTAACTATCAATTTAGATTTGATTTCTTCAAATGCACTATCTTGTTCGTTACCCCAATGCCAAGGAACATCAGCTTTGGTCAGTTGAGTTAATGGTCTTGCAATAGAAGCAAAGTTAAAAACAAACCGACGAAAGTAACTGGCTAAGCCAATGAACTGACGAACTTGATGGGCAATCGACGGTCTTGGGAACTCAGAAACCGCCCTTATTTTCTTACTGCCCGGTTAAAGACCAGCTTCGGAAATCTCAGACCCAAGATATTTTATCTCTGATTGGAAAAAGAAACACTTTTTCAGATTAAGGGTCAGCTTGGCATTACGTAAAAGGCTCAATATAGCCTCCAGCTTGTCGAACGCTTCTTTAAATGAGTTGCCAGTAGATAGCAAATCGTCTAAATAAGAAATGGCCAGTTCAAACCGTTGTGATCCCAATGCTTTATTAATCATACTTTGGAATACCGCAGGGGCATTTACAAGACCAAACGGCATTCTCATATATTCATAGTGCCCATCAGGAGTCACGAAAGCTGTTGCGTGACGTGACTCCTCAGCCACTGGGATCTGATGATAACCAGATGCCAGATCTAAGCTTGTGAAGTATGATTTACCGCTTAGACGATCCAGCTGATCATCGATAACAGGCATCGGATAACTGTCTTTTACTGTCTTTTTATTTTACGCGCGATAATCTACGCTAAGTCTGTACTCATTGTTCTTTTGCGCCAGAACTATAGGGCTGGCATAAGCCGATTGAGATTCTCTTATAATGTTATTAGCTAACATATCGCCTATCATTTCCCTTACCTTTGCACGCTCACTGAATGGGAGTCAAATATCAAATAACAAATAAATAACATACCTGGGAATTTTCTCCAACACTTTTAGTTCTTACCACTTCTGACTGTGAGAGGAGTCAGGTGAAATTATACTCAGTCTTCAATTTCCTACAATACTTTAATAGACTCATAAGTTGAATAATATTTAAGCTTATAAGAATGTCTCAACCGTCAGGCATAACGTTCCAAAACGCAATGGCCGCCGTCGCTATACGTCACCTTCAACTATCTGTCAAATTTGACATTTTATACTAATAAACTTATTACATTAAGGGATCGCTAAAAAATACTACAAGCTCGATGCAGCAAACTGATGTTTTAGAAAATACCATCATGAATGATAAAACGAAGTCGGTGATTACGATAACATTGCACTGACAGAGGGGATGGCCCTTAGAGATCGATTCAAACAATATTTTAACTCGGAAAATGGGGCAGTTCATTGGCAGAACGACATTACTAACAGATCTTAATAGTACCTACATAATAAAATTAGACGTAGTTATGCAAAATGAATCCAGCCACAAAAACTTACTTTTGAGACAACAGGAGTTTTAGTAAAAATAAGGTAGCAACATAATAAGACTGTAGTTTGCTTTCGGATTCCTCTTAAATATTGGATATTGTTCATTTACTGTCTGTATAGTATTGTTTTAATGATAAGTTTCAAAGTTCCTTGTGTAAATGCCATTTATGACAATGTTTTTTGTGGGTTGGATCGTTTTTGCATAACTACGCTACGTCCAATTGATGCCAAAAACAATAATTACTTACGAGTTATAATCATCTCCTTGCTCAATTGATTCCATGCATTCTGTTTCATTTGTTGATCACTATAGTATCGCGATGTTATATCATATAGACATTCGTGAGCTTGCACAAGAATAATCAATTTTTCTTCTGTCATCGTCAAATAAATCAAACTGATACAGTACACGCAAAATAACTTGGCAGCTCTGAACTTCGTGCAGATGCGTGCGCAGAAACCGTTTTCCGGAGCAAAATGGCGGTGGAGATCTAGGCTAGAGATTGACACTTTGTAAACACAATCGACCCTTTATTCAATCAAATATCGCAATAGACATGGGTCGTACTTGCAAAATTGAGTACCAGGGCTTCCAAGTACGTCTCCTTTAGGAAACCAGGTCCTAAAACCAGGGCTTGGGATACTTTCAAGTATTTTCTAAATGGATTGGAAATTGACCCGTAACGTTCTAGGAATAAGGAGCACAATCGCGTTTTCAAATAAATACCTATTGTTACATATGAGATTTTGTCCCTCCAGTGAGTAGGAACAAAAGCCCAGATGCAAGGTGGGTTGGGTGGTTAACAATATAATTTTATTTGTTTAGCAACTACCCACTAAAACTATAAAAAGGTTTGGCCTAGGTAACGGTTAGGGTAATGCCAGCCAGCATAAAGTTCAGTTGGTGGAACTTGGGTAGTGGGGGGTTGAAGATAACCCAGTAGGTACTGTTTCTATTATCTAAATTTAAATTAACTATTGGTTCTTAGTAAATTTCAAGGACAACCTTCCAGTTTAGTGGATGTGAATTAAATTCTAAATTAATTAAATTAAATGGGTGCCAGGGACTTGAAGAGTCCCGGATCCCTGAGCCGACTAAGATGTTCAATATTCTTCCAGTTAAGCGTAGGTGTCGAACCCGGGGTCCATTAATTGAAGGTAGATAAAAACCGGCTTCTTATTTTGGAAAACCGGGTAGGTAGTAAACTGGTTCTAGAATGAACCGGTTGAAAATTAAGGGTAAAAGTTAAATAAAAAAAAAAACCGTCCCGTCTGCGCTATATCGCTAGGCGGACTGCCACTGCACGGTCGTCTCCACAGGAAGCGTTGTGTGGACTCGAGGAACGGGTCTCACGTCCAGGCTCCAGAGGCGCCTCTAGATCCTGGCGGCGAGACGAATCTCTCGAGTTGCCTCACCTGGAATTGACAACACGGGGAGCCTATTATATATATGAAAGCTACGGTACTTTCCCTGAGAAGGAATAAAGGGGTCCGAGCTAGGAAATCTAAAGGCTAAGACAATAGCCGGACCACGTGGCCTTTTGCAAACACAACACAATAAGCTACGACTTTCAACGCTAACCCTGCATGGTTGGACAATAAGAAACCCACGGGGGTGCAAAACTTACGGTTGATTATGGCTGAAGACACTTGGCTGCAAGCTTCGACCGGCTGGAGACGGGTCCGCCTAATTTCCTTAGCGAATCCTTTCAAAACATGGAGTCCTGTAATAAATATCCAGGGATCACAACAATATCCTTTTTAACGACCTTGGAAGGTGTCGGAGGTCACTTTCAGAGACTAACAAATCCAAAATCTTACCTTTTAAAACAAGAGAATAAAATTTGTTGCTCAGTCAAGCGTGACAAATCGAAAATGAACGATCAATGCCTTGTCAGGCATGTCAACCAGAACAAGACAGACTTCCCCCTTTCAAGGTAAAACATGAGGGAACTTGGGTGACTGAATCACTACAACAAGATATTAAATTCCTGGAAAAATCCCTAACAACCGTCTAACTTGAAGTTTACACCCTGGAACAATAATAATAATCAGGATCCAAGCTAACAAACTCATCATTTCCCACTTCCAACACTATCGTTTGTCTTGAGTGGGGTAATTCTTTCTTTGATAAAATCGGCTAATATAGAATGTACATCCTGGCCACACCAAGCCAGTGACAAACCATAGACAATGATGATTTTCGAAATTTCTAGAACAATGTCTATAATGAAAAAATAATTACATTTCCGTCTTTGGTTAAAAGACAAGTGTCTTTTCACCAAAAGCCGAAAACTATTGTGGATTGGTCTATACGATATTAGTATTAGTTTCCAAGCAATCTGACAAAATCAACTAATAATATCGATTAAAACTACAACTTCGAATCGGCAACCGCTAGAGGTCGCCTCCAACTGACAGAGACTGACGTTTCAACGGAATGACATTTGCAATGTCGACAGTCACAACATTATGATATGACGTATTTATATTATTGTGAAAAACTGTTTAATTAGGTTTTAGAAAAGTGATTTATCGACAGAAAGTGTTATCAATAGGGTCCAGTGACGCCGTAAAAATGAATCAAATAACTCCTATCATAAATCGCAAGCCAAAGTCAGTTGCACAAACTACAATGATCATTTTACTTGGAAACCTAAGGTAAATGTTAGGTTCAAGAAAAACAACGTAACACTATTTACAGACGATTAAAGTTTCTACTTCTATTCCATCCAAAAGCCCTGTTGGAAGAAAAAATACTTGCATGGGAAATTGAACCCTGACTTCTTATCAATAAGGAGCACAATCGCGTTTACAAATAAATACTTGCAAAGGTAAACCAATAAAGTAAAAATACTTGCATACGAAATTGTTCCGTAGACCGTTACAAATAAGGAGCACAATCGCGTTTACAAATAAATACTTGCAAAGACACCATTAAAGTAAAAATACTTGCACACGAAATTGTTCCGTAGGTTGTTACAAATAAGGAGTATGATCGCATTTGGGTGGTACAGTGGAAAGTACGAGCGAGAACGATGTAGGTATCATGTCTTATTGCAAAGAGCGCGCGCCGCTCGAGACCCGAACGCGGCCGAAGCGACGTCACGATTCACGAATCGACGAGACTCGGGTGAGCGTCGAGCCCCGAATGCCCCCGAAGGAGCGAGTCTGTGAGCGAGTCCGAGTAGCCGTATAAAATACTTTAAAGTCCTGCAAGTATTTCGGGTCAGTACCTGGTGTACGTACTTGGAAGCAAATACCTGGTGTAAAAACCTGGTTGCGTAAATACGCACCTCCCCTATATCGCAATCGATTTTAATCGATTCAAAATTTGTTTATTTTTGTTTATATGAAATACTAAACGAAACAGGGTTTTCGACTTTAACACGTTCTCTGCCACTAACAAAATATGTCTTTTTCATTCAGGCCGTGACGGTCACTGTTGGGCGACAGCAAACATTTCTGTCCGGGCCGCGTCGCCCAATGGTGACCGCGTGTCAGACGTGTTTTTAAACTGCAACTGTAGGCCAACGGACAGAAAATTCTTTATATTTTGTATGACAGGGGACCCGCGCGGCCCTGCATTTTATCTCGTTTAGCTTGGTTTTTGCATAAAACACAATTTTCAAATAATATCTCGTGTTTTTACTTGTGAGCTTTAATTTTCGCTATATTGGACTACTTGTATCGATTTTAACTGTACGGTCTGTGTGTTATAATTATATACAAAAATAGCGTTTAGCGTTAGCTTAAAATCGGTTTAGTAGATTGGAAAAACAAACAAATTTTTATACATATAATATTGGTATAGATTAAAAATAAAACAGTTTTGACGCGAATATAAAAGTTTTTTTAAAAAAATGAGGTAATTTTACTGAATAATAGAAATTGACAAAGTTTAATAATGTATTTTAATAAAACATTCGGGACATAAAAAAGGTTCATAAGGACAGGTTTTGCAAAAAGTAGTGACTTTTTTTGTTTTGTTTCTAGCTACTAAGCGTCCCAGGGTGGCTACGTTCTGCTTGTAACATTGTTGGCATTGACTTCGAACGACTTTAGATGATCCTTCTTTTTTAGCCAGTTCATGTTTAGCTCTCTTGGTTCTCGATAAAAGAGGCTCGGACGTTATGCCTTTTGTTGGAAATTGATCATAATTTCTTTTCTAAAATCTACAATAGGCATGTTCTTCATTGTTACACTTTTGTAGAGAGTGAGTGCGTTTACAACAGCTACATTCAAGATTAAGTCCATGGCCACTTTTTTGTACCACTTCACACTTTTCCTTAGTGGTGTTTGGTACGCTGACATTTGATCCGCCAAATCAACAGCACCTTTAGCTTTATTATAGTCGACAACGATTGCAGGTTTTGAGATAACTTTGTTACGTTTTACCACTCTCACAAAACGCGTCGAGTGTTTTTGTGGACAAAACTAACACATCTCGTTTATCCTTCCATCGCATCACTGTTATTCCATCAGCACTTTCTTTAGCAATAAATTGCCCCCTTTTCAACTTTGTAGAAACTACTGTTTTAGGGAAATGTCTCCTGTTTTTACTCAATGTTCCAACAAGATGCGTCTCTCTATTTAACAGCTTTCTTGCCAATTCGACATTTGTGTACCAATTTTCTGTGAAAAGAGTGTCCTTTGTCAAACAAGTCCTTACACAGTTCCATAACTACATTTGTAGGTGTAGTGTTAATTTCGTCATTCTGTTTGCCAGCATAAATGTTAATTTTATAGGTAACCTGGCAATGTACATAATTTAAATAGTTTGACTCCATATTTATGACGCTTTTGTTTGTTATACTGACGAAAGATTATGCGTCCTCGAAAAGGCACAACACTCTCGTCGATGCATAAATCCTCACCAGGTATATAGTTTTCCTTAAAATTGTGATTCATTACATTCAATAAATTTCTTACCCGGTGTAATCGATCAGCTTTGTTCTCCTCATCTTGTTCTGAAAAATGTAGCATTTGAAGCAATATCTCAAACCGATTACGGGACATAACGGTTCTTGGGAAATTTTGTCCAATAATTTCATCTTTGGACCAGTAGTCTGATATTTTAGGTAATCTCACTATGCCCATAAACAAAACCAAACCAAAGAATTTTTTTATTTCGACTAGGTTAGTAGGCGCCCAGTTCCGAATGCGTGCACACTTTCTAGCTTCTTGTGAGTTAAGTATTTTAGCAATTGCAAAGTTATTAGTGTTTTTCACTATTTCATTCAAAACATCATCCGTGACCAAAAGCGCATAAAATTCTGCTGGGGATTTGTTAGTCATAAGCATGCGAACATGTAACGGTGCACCAGGAATTTCGGTAAAAGCTATCAATTGGCGTTGGTTACCTTTGGGATCGGTCCATGTCGAGGGTGGTGAACTCTCCGCTAAATCTTGAATGGCACGATTAATTTCAGTTTCACTTGACTCTCTATCTGATAAGATGATTCGACGTCGTCTTGGTCGCGAAAGTTGAATGTTGTCGTCTTCATCAGAGCTTAGTTGAAAGCTTTGGTTAAGGATAGTAATTTCTATATTATCTATTCGAGACAGGTCTTCTTGGCTAATCTCATAGTCATCGAAATCCATCGTTACGACGTAAACTTACAAATACGATCTACGTTATAATATAACTATAAAACATGTGATTACTGCGCAACGTAGTAACAGCGACTAGCCGGTGCGCAAGTACGCGCAATGTGCCTGAGCGGTGCAGGCGCGGGCGGGTGGGCGACACCGCGCCCGCGCGGCCCCCTGTAACAGATTCCCGGTATTCCTTGCGCAGAGGCCGTGTCGGACAATGGTGGGTGACGCTTATTAACACTTTGTTATTGGTATAAAATGTTGCTTGTGAGGATTAAAACATGTTTTATGGCGTCAAATATATCCCTTAAACCAATAAAACACACTACACAAAAAAAAATGTCTGGCTCCAGATGAAAACGGGGTGTCAACCACCATTGTCCGACGCGGCAGCGAACGTGTTAATAAAAAAAAAGCATTTTTTTTTTCGGTTTTATGCCATGATATAGTTAAATATCAGTTATCTATTAACGACTACTTGAATAACAACTGTTTGAAAATATTTGATACCTTCTTATAAAATTAAATACAAACATATTTTTACAACTTAATTTCAATCGATTTAGATAAATATCGATTAAACAAGACCCACACGGGTATTGGACATCCCTTTTTATTTACTTCGTAAAGTGTCGTGTTTATTCGGAAATGTTCGGTTCGCGATATATGTGTTTCACTCGCACGTTAGCATAGGTGTCGTGTTCGTGTTGCCATCTCTATCTTGAGCACAGGCGAATTACGTAGGCTACTGCCGGAGGACTAAAAAAAAACCGAATTAATTTAATACAAATTTATTTTAAAAGCAATTACAATTATAAGTAAAATGAAATTGACTCGATCGATGGTGGATACGAAGTGAGCGGGCTCGGTCACGTAGACGGTGTCTTCGGGCCTCGTGTCCTGTGTCAGCATTTTCCACTCGTAGCAACTGGGTCGATGATGCGCATGCGGCGTGCCTCGTGCCTTTGTGTCAGCGCTTTACTGAATAGGTATGCGCGTAACACCTCCCCCCTCAGATCGACGACTATTTCAGATTTTGAGATGAAATATCGTCGAGAGTTTGGTTTGATCTTGAGATGTTGGCTGGTTCTGGTGGGCTTCGGATGATGTAGGCTTGGTGTCTGTGGCTGCAACTGGGGTTGTCATCTGCTTCTTCTTCTGTGCCAGGCGGATGTGGCTCCGGTAAAATAGTGTTGCTCCCAGTATGAATATGGCAAGTAGTGTACCATAAAATGGGATTGTCGTATGGTAAATGGTTGAGCTTGGTTCAATGTGGATTGGCAGAATAGACTCACAGAAGTCTATTCTGTCTTGAATGTGGTGCAGCTTCTTCAGGTTAATAGCATTGATTTCAAGGGGTGGCACAGTTGATCTCTCGATGTCTTCTGGCACGTTGCTTATCTTCATGGGTTGTCCTCTGATATGATCGTTGATGTTGACGATGGTGAATTCGTCTGTTCGTAGCTTGCAATTATGTGGAATGGTAGCTAGGAAACTTCCGGTTAGGGTCATGGATTCTTCTTGTTCGCAGATTAACTGGACTTGTGTTGGTTTCGGGAACACGACGGCCTAGCGGCGGTCGTCTAACTTTTCCATTGCGGGCTTCGTCAGGCTGATAGTAACCGTGTTGCATATCTTGTGTGGTGTTTGACCTCCGATGATGTCGCAAATGCAGTCTGGATGGGTTCTCATTTGGTGGTTGAGTTTTTCCTCGCAGAGATATTCTGAAGCTACCTTCGGACATTCTGCCTCTATGTACGCGTGAATGTTTCCAGTGATTGCTAGGAAGGGGTAGGACGGGATGATAGCCTGCCTACTTTTATTTGGTACAATTACTAACTTATACAATAGGAATTGTAGTGGAGATATTATGGGAAATTTAAATGCGAAAACTTTGATTCCCACGGTAATAAGCTGATGGCTTAATGACGTCGTAATATTCTCTAATTTCTAATTCTAGTAATTGGTCTTTATTATAAAGCGCGCTTAGTTTGCGTAACATATCGCGTAGTATTTCTGTACCTAACAAGAAATGATGAGTATGCAATTGACCGGAAAGAGCGATTGCGTTCTCTAACCTACTTAATTCGCTTAATAAACTATCTACGTTATTAATAATTATTTGCAGTATTTGCGAGAACTTTGCAAACCTGATGAGGTTGTGTTGTTGTTGTTTATACTTATTGGCGTCAAGTAAAATATGCAGACTGTCATTTAATTGTACTTGATTCTCTACTAGTTTCGTAATAATTTTTGTATGTTCGTTCATCAAATCTTTGCTAAGACTTAAATGATGATTTTGCTCAATAACTATTTGTTGCTGGTTATCATTGAGGGCTTTAAGGGCGTTATCGTACTTAATGGCAGCTGAGTGATCCACGTTTCCCGTAATACTCTTAATTACGGAACCGAGACCATCTACTAAACCTCTGTTGAATCGATTGGGCTTTAAGCTTTTTAGGTGAGCTGAGGCTTTATCTAATTTCGCGTTTAAATGATCTATTTGAAGCTCATATAATGTGTGGGTGTGGGTGTAGTTGTCTGTTGTCGCTTTAGTAAGTTGAAATCGGATCTCGTTAATATTGTTGTCTATATCTGTTAGTTCTATGTTTTGAAGGAATGTATGATAATGAGTGATGAGTTTCATGGGTCCTAATTTGAAAGGCAATAGTCCAGGTCCATTCTCTAGTCGTTCTAGGTTAATCTCCTGAGCCCATGTTAGGCTGAACGTCAGCATCAGGGGTATCCTGCAACAATTTCGCGGACTTAGGGACACGCTTTAATCTAGATTTGGCTATGGGTCCCTTTTTCTTGGAAGTGTAAATGTGGATAGGTAAGTAAGCCAGAACAGTATCCTGGGTGTATCTGGGTGCAAGCTTAGATCTACTCGCGGAAGGATTACTAATGAATATTTGTTGGTCGGGCTCATAGTCGGCCTCGTCCTCGCGGGTTTTATTACGACTCTCTATAAGCGCTGTTCTATTAGCGAGAGTCGTTTCATTAATTAGTTCGTATACTTTTTGCATACGTTCCCTATGGGTTTCGGTGTATTGCTGTAGTAAGTGTCCGGTCAGATCTATGTCAATCGGGTCTCGTGGGTCAGTGTGTCCTAATATAAGGTCATATGGCTTACATCGTGTAAAAAAAATGGACCGAACTATTGTAGGCTATGATAGCGTATGGCATCAGGTGTACAACTGGCTCATCTTTGTACTTTAGTTTTAAAATACGAAGATGTTCCAGTATAGTGGAATGAAAGCGTTCTATGTTACCATTAGCGTTTGGTGAGTATACTAGTGTTTGGTGATGAATTATTTTATGTACCTTGCAGAACTCGGAGTACAACTGGTTGGTGAATTCGGTTCCTTGATCTGTAATAATGGTTAGTGGTAGGCCATGATGCGTGCTGAAGGTTAGTAAGGCTTGTATGACACTGACTGCAGTCCCATCTCGAAGTAGATAGGCTTGAGCGTATTTTGAGAAGGCGTCTACGAATGTTAAGTATTTTTCGTTCTGTGCAGAGAAGCTATCCATATGTACTATTTCGAACGGCCTGGTAGCAGGGTGTGCTATATTAAACTTTTGTTTGATGGGGCTCCTATCATACTTTGCTTGCCCACATACTGTGCAATCATTTATGAATTTGGTAATGTGGTCTCGCATCTTTGGCCAGTAATATTTTACAGATAAGGCTAGGAAGCACTCATTAATGCCACGATGGTTGGTCTTGCCTTCGTGGTAGTGACGTATAATTTCCTGTTGCCTCAGATATTCTTTTACATTTTCAAGTTCTTTCTTTGCCAATACCAATTTCATACATGAACTTTTAAAATGTTTTTGTAACAAGGGAATTATCTTGTACATTGCAAGGGGTGGATTTATTAACAGGGCAGTTTTGATCTTAGGGTTGACGTATTCCTTAATAACGTTTATCAAATCCTCCTCTAGGTTGGATTCAGATAATTGAACGGATGTTCGGGTATGGGTGTCGAATGGTTTAGTTGCCGTAGGTCGTTTTTTAAAGTCACCTACAAAAGTCAAACATAACTGTCGGTGAAACTTGTTTAATGGTTCGTCGGTGATAGGTATTTCAAGTATAGGGTTCTCTTCAGAAGTATGTGCTGTCAAGGTGTTGGAGTCAGCTAGGGATGGTGGTCTGTCAGTTGCGTTTGCAATCATCGAACTAACTTCCTCATTATGGATTTCGACGCGAGAGAGGGCATCGGCGTTGGTGTTCTGTTTGCCTTTTTTGTAAATGACGGTGAAATCATATTCACTTAATTTTAATCGCCACCTGGTAAGTCTTGAATTTGGTTCTTTGAGACTCATGACCCATTGCAAGGGTTTGTGGTCCGTTATTATTTTAAACTTGCGACCAAAAAGGTAAGGCCGGAAGTATTTTGTTGCCCATACAATCGCTAGTAATTCTTTTTCTATTGTGCTGTAATTAACTTCACTTTCGTTAAACGTTCGCGAAGCGTATGCTACGGGTTTGTCTGAGCCAATGGGACCTTGTGAAAGTACCGCACCGATTGCAAAATTGGAAGCGTCTGTAGTCAAGACGAACTCTTTCTCAAAGTCTGGATATTTAAGGATAGGGTCGTTAGTCAGTAAAGTCTTGCATTTCTCAAAACAATTACTGTAATCTGAGTCTAAAGTTATTTTCTTTCCTTTCTTTAAACATTGTGTCAGTGGTTTGGTAATACGGGAAAAGTCTGGAATGAATTTTCGGTAGTAACCGAGAAGTCCGAGAAACTGTTTTATTTCCTTTGTAGTTTTAGGTATGGGATAATTTTGAATGGCAGTGATTTTATTTGGGTTAGGCTTTATGCCTTCTGTAGTTATGACATGACCTAGGTATGCGGTCTCAAGTTTTAAGAACTCTGATTTATCTAACTGGATTTTGAAGTTAGATTCTCTTAACCTTTGGAACACCTTCTCTAAATTGTTCATGTGTTCCTGGAGAGAAGTACTGAATATAATGATATCGTCCAGGTAAACCAGACATATAACGTTCTGGAGTCCCCTGAGTACGTTGTCCATTACTCGTTGGAATGTGGAAGGAGAATTCTTAAGTCCCATGGGCATCCTCAAAAATTCGAAGTGCCCATGTTCGACATTAAAAGCGGTCTTAGGAATGTCACTGGGGTTCATTTCTACTTGATAAAGTCCTGATGCTAGGTCAAGGGTGGTGAAATATTGGCACTTGCCTAGTTTGTCCAAAACGTCTGTAATATTCGGGATAGGGTATTTGTCATCGATCGTTTTTTCATTAAGCTTCCGAAAGTCAACGACTGTACGCCATTTCTGTTTCCCAGAGGCGTCGCCCTTCTTTGGGACGACCCAAATCGGTGAACTTCAAGCAGATTCGGACGGCCTAATGATTCCCTGATCTAACATCTTCGCTATTTGATCACTAACTTCCTGCCGGTGTATGAATGGATACCTATAACTTTTAGTATAAATCGGAATTTCGTCTGTAGTTTTGATACTGTGCTTTACTTTGTTGGTGAAAGTTAATGCCTCGCCTTCAATGTAAAAGACGTCAGCGTATTTCGAGCATAGTGCTAATAAGTTTGCCTTTTCCTCTTCGTTTAGGTGATCGGTACGTAACCGGGATGTAACATCTTTAGCGCGAGGTGACATTTGTTCAGTGCACTCGACATTGAATATCATTGCCTGAGTTGCGTTGTCTAATGAGAATATTATATCGTTGTTGGTTGGGTTAGTTACTTCAACCATACCGCGGCTATTAGAAACGGTGGTCAGGCATTCGGATATAATGCAATTGCAAATGATCTGTTCTTCTACAAAAACCTCAGCGTCTGGTGCATGAACAGGTAACCGTATTAATTTAGAACTTCCCGCTGGTATGATTTCTTCGTTGAGATTTAAATTTCGAGAGTTATAAATTTGGATGGGATTAATTGCGAATTTAGTTATCAATGTAAGATCTTTTTAATCTAATTTAGCCTCCCATTTGGTAAGTAAATCCATTCCTATTAAACCATCGAAACGATCATGGAATCTGTACACGAATAATTTGATTGATTCTGTATCACCGAGTTCGGGAAAACAGGGTAAGTTGATAGAGTAGCAGTGGCGAAGGGTGAATTTTCTTAAAAGGGAAGCCGGACCAAAAAATGCTTACCTTGCTCAAGTGTGATGCGTAAATTCCAGCTGTGGCCCTGTTTCGTCAATCATGACTATTCATGACCGATACAAACTGAGCTTTATTTATTTCAAATTTTATTTGGTCGCGTAAAACGAATGCGATACTTTGTATTAAATCATTTTGTATACCTATCACTCGAAAGGCCAGAGAATTTGGGATTGTGTTGAGGAACATTGTTCCAAATGCGAATTGATTACAGTATCATACTTGCTTAAATATAACAACGTTTCGATATAGTTACCGCGGTTATCGGATTTTCGTGGTGGCCGCGAAAAGCTAATTCTTGTTTACCTAGCAAAATTACTGTGTCGTTGAACCGTTTCATTAAACTTCTATTCCGATCTACTTTTCTATTATGAACTTCACACGTATTAGCAAAAAATGTTTCTATCCTACGATTTCCGAAATCATGCAAAGATAAACAACTTCGGATAATTTAATTATAATTTCCCGTAAGCCACGGGTATTTGTCGTACAAACAACTGTTAAAATGTTTGAAAAAACCATCGCGTCGTTTATAATTTATAATCATGTCAGGGCGAGCACGGCCTATCTGAATTAACATGTTTTTTTTATTTCCAAAACTCAACTTTGAAAAGGATGTTTCCTCAGTCAACAAATAATCTGTCAGACAGCATTCTACGTTCACTAATGCCGCCATGCTATCGAACTTACTTAATAACAACAAAATCATTACTTATATAACTTCTTTCTAATAAAACTATAAACTAAAAAAACTATCTTACGCCTTACTTACCTAAATACCTATTTAAATATCCGATCACCAAACAATACAACGCCACTAACCATGTTTTCACTACGCAAAACTATCACTAGTTTACACAAATAACTCAATTTCAGATTCTAAATTATGATACGAATATAATCAAATCAAATGAAAATGAACAATGATATCAATAAACATGACACTTAAATTCGCGCGAAAGAAATCTGTTGTGGATCTGTCATGACTGTCATTCAAATATTACTATCCGAACAAATTCGATTTACAACTTCAGTATCATTCCATCTCGTTCTGGCGTACACATTTCCTATCTCTGTCCTGATCGTAAGGGATAATCGCCGGTTGGTGCCCCATTACATTTGAAAAGTCTAACGGGGCCTCTGCGAGTTGGTTTCGGCCCCTCGTACGCCTACCAAAGGACCGGGTCTCCAGGGGCCCGAGATAGTAAAAAAAAATAAATTCAAATTCAAATTCAAATTCAAGCATTTATTTCAATTAAACCATTTACAGGCACTTTTGAATTGTCAAGGTCGGTCGGTCCAAAAAGTTGAAGCTATTTGCACGTTCCAAAGCGTAGATCTCTATGGAGAAGAACGTGCAAGAAACTCCACGGACACTCTTTTAAAAATAATAATTTTTTACAAAGATTTATTTACATCGGGTTGAAATTATACATACATGTGAGAACGATGTAAAAGACGAGCAGGATAAAAGCGTCCGGAATAAAAGAGGAACAATTCAAATAAATAATTAAAATCAACCATGGCAACTGAGAAATGACCAGTCCCGACTGACGGCGCCCGTTCACGAACATGACGCATACGCCAGCACCATTCGGCTCAACCATTTTGAAGGGAGCCAAATGATCAAACGCATACGCCACCATCAGCTAGACTTTTGAGTGAGCATGACACTCCCAACCGCCAGGGCACATTCAAGTCAAAATCATACCTAAAACTGATAATTAAAGTTTAAGTTAAAGGTACACAGTACTCACACATGTGCTGTTAATGGCTGAAATTATACAATGCTAAGTAAGTTGATTCTACACAATGCAAATTTTTCTTACAATCTTCAGATCTTCAGCCGGTCCAACAATGTTTCCGAAATATTTACAGATTAGTTTGTGCTCCCTAGTGGCTGTGGAGCAGGACCAGCATTCAGCCAAGCATTTTTATCTTCAATATAATCCCCCAACTTATAATATGCTTGCCTGCATAGTGTGCGTTTAATACAAGACTTGAATTTCGTCTCATTTAGTTCTAATATATGGGGAGGTATCTTATTATAACATTTTAAACCGTACCCCATGAAAGATGAGGCTACTTTAGCCAGTCTGAAGCCTGGTTGAACTAACTGGTCCCTATTTCTAGTACCATAATTATGTCTCTCGCCTCTTTTACTAAAAAGATTCTTTTATTAAAAATTAAAGAGGTATCGTCAGCAAACAACACCATATCAAGATTTTGTTGCAATAAATAAGGTAAATCATTAATATATACCAAAAATAAGAAAGGACCCAAAATAGAGCCTTGGGGGACGCCCATTTTTACGTTTAATCCCGACGAATTGACACCGTTTATGTGAACTAATTGCTGTCTATCATTCAAATAAGATTTGACTAAGTTTAACGCTGTTTTGCCTAGTCCGTAATGCCCGAGCTTCAGGAGTAATGTATCGTGATCAACACAATCAAACGCCTTTGAGAGATCACAAAAGACACCTATGGCATCCTGTGCGTCCTCCCACGCATTAAAGATATGCTTTAGTAAGGTGACACCAGCGTCCGTTGTACAACGTCCTTTGGTGAAACCATACTGTTTATCATGTAAGATGTTATTCGTGTTAAAATGACTGAGCATCTGATTTAGCATTACTTTTTCAAATACCTTACTAAACACTGGCAACACGGATACTGGTCTATAATTATTTGTGTCTTTACTATCCCCAGATTTAAAAAGTGGTATTACCTTACTGAATTTCATTAGGTCCGGAAAGACTCCTTGATCGACACACAAATTAAATATTAAAGCTAAGTACGGCGCTACAGTCTCGATAATTGAGGTACAAACCTTGATAGACAATCCCCATAGATCTTCGGTCAATTTAATTTTGATTTGTTTAAAAGCTTTTATTACTACTATGGGGTTTATATGTTTAAAATTAAATTCAGTCGCGCAGGCTGATACGTTTGCCTGTAATAAATCAAAAGCAAGCGAAGGCGAGGAATTTAAGGCTTCAGTAGTTTTAACAGGGATACTTGTAAAGAAATTTACAAATTCTTGAGCAACTTCTTTGTTATCGCTAATAAGTCCGTGAGGCGTCTGCAATCTGTAATCAGTGTTATGTTTTTTGTTCCTATTTGTTTCATTATTTATAATTTTCCAAACCGTTTTTATTTTATTGTCTGCTGTTTTTACCTTATTGCTTATGTATAAAGCCTTAGCTACCTTACAAGTATTTTTATAAATTTTGGAGTAGGTAGTTACATACTTATTAAAAGTTTCAGTGTTAATAAAAGGCTTAAGGCCATACAACTCATAAAGTCTATCCCTACTTTTTCTGAGTCCTTTAGTTGCCCAGTCACTAAATAAAAACTTAGGGCAGATAGTTTTAGTTTTATTTTTAAAAGTATTATAGAATTCTGTTTGGACTAAAGAAAAAAATCTGTATATAAAATATTAACACTGTTCACTGTAAAGTTCCAATCACTTAACTTCCCGATTAAAGTACGGTTAAATTTATTTAAATTACCGGATGTTATTGGTCTGGTTTGTATTTGCACTTGTTGAATTGGTATTTTGGACTCAAAAGATACCAGTAGCCCGCTGTGATCAGAAGGGAGGTAATTTACAATGGCTTTCTGTAAGTAGTCGCCAGAACAAAAAACATTATCAATACATGTAGCAGTAGTTGTAGTTGTACGGGTTGGTTCTATGAACACATTAGACAAATTGAACGATTTAAAGAGATTTAATAATCTACAGCTATCTGAATTGTTTTCTAAAATATTTATATTAAAGTCTCCACAGATAATTACTAATTTATTACCAGTCGCAAGTTTTGCCAATACATCTTCCATCACTGACTCAAATATACAGGGCGTATTTGACATCGTAACGCAAACTTCGGGAAAAGGCTACATCTCATGCCACTAACCAAATTGTGGAAGTCATTAATCTCGCTAATGAACGGTTACAGAAATTGTCATTTTCGAGCGCGCAATGTATTGTGAACAACGCGATACAAACGCGTGAGAGCGTTGCACGCAATACATACCTACTTCACGTCTTGCACACAAACGTACATGGTCTGCGACGCCGCCGCGGCGACGCGCCGCGCCGCACCGCGCGCGTATGTGTGTATGTAGGTAACTACGAACGAATCGCCACATGAAATTACTTAATCACTGAGAAATAACTACGGTGCCTACCTGCTGATGGTAGGAACATGTTTATGCAGAATGTTAGAGAAAAAAGCTGACCTTGAGCTATGTTTCTATCAGCGAAATGTGTTTGAATTTGGATTGCATCTAGGTATCGTCTAAATGGATGGCAACTAGCAAGGTCACCTTGAATGGAACACTGCATTACATCCTTCTTAAACATGCTTAAGAACTTGTTTTTGAAGAGCTTAAGAGAAAAGAAGGAGCCATAAGCTTAGTCTTTTAAAATCACGACTCCGATAAAGATTGATTACAAAAAATAAGCTTGTAAGTACATCGAGATCCGGTAACGCAGCTAGCTAATGAACTACCTAACTCTCTTTGAGTTTGAATGTACCCAAATACCTACGAATATCACCCTTCGCCGACGGCAATAATATCACATAAAATAATTTTAATCACTCAAAAATACCTACCTACTAACATGATTATGCAGAAGTTAAGGAGACTTGCTTAGTCTCTTATAATCACGAACACGACTCCGATAAGGATTGATAACAAAGCCGGCGATGTGCGAGTTAGACTCTCACACAAAGGGTTCCGTACCATAACCATAAACAAAAAACACGTTTCTTGTTTGCGAGCTTTCCAATGGAGCTCTCTGTAAATTTTATTTTTTATTTGTTAGAAATACCATGCCTGAGATACAGCCCACTAACAGACAGACGGACCGGCCGCGGCGGCCGAACAGCAGAGGCTTAGTAATAAGGTTCCATTGGTTACCTACTCTTCGGGTACGGAATCCTAAAAAGAAGCTTGCAGTAGGTATTAACGAGTAACTACCTAGAACTCACCTTAGGCTCGCTCACCCCTAATCAGATAGGGTTCGAAGAATCGAAGTGGCCGGCGCCAGCACTGAGCGCGGCGCAGAGTTTCAGCGTGGACACGGGGCAGAAACGTTGGGTCCTGACGCTGAGGCCTGAGCACACTCCTCACACAGCGACGCAAACACATTCACTATGCAATTCCGCTTCTCGGCTGCGGAATCGCACTCTGCTGACACAAACACCTTGTCCTTGACATAACCCCAAAGAAAAAAACCTAATGGGGTCAAGTCTGGTGAGCGAGCTGGCCATGGCTCCCGGCCGAATCTCCCAATCCACCGATTCCCGAATGATTCGGTACCTAAGGCAGCGTCACATCATCAGCATGTTACCGTATTCTTGGGCACTGAAGTTCTCATTAAGTCCAGATGACATTTTTCAATGAAACACAAAGACACAAAAACACGCAAGTTCACAGAAAGAAACCAAAACTCGTCTTCTCTAACATTTCGAAAACCGGATTTTTGCAAAAAAAAATGCACTCGTTCGCGATCAGCGTCAACAAGGAACTGACAAAAATCCATCATTATTTCATTAAAAATGTTCTTTCGATCTATCCTTTGAGGTCGCCGACAGATACCTACATTGGACCTACAGTGCCAGGGCCGGGCTTGCGATGATAATAGTATGAAAATTCATTTTTTTGCTTTTAATTTATTAATGTTTTTTTATCGAATAATTTTGGTATTGTAAAACTGAACTTTTTTTTAAAACCAAACAGAAACAAATTAAGGTCATCAATCGTCATGATTAAGTTTCAACACCCGTGTTGATGCCGTATTTAAAATTCTGTCACATTAATTGTATCAAAGCGTACAATGGGTATAGCAAGATCCAATTGTAATAAGCATAACATTACTTATTTTAACTTATTTATTTATTTAACAATTTATGTACAAACATTTTATCAGAACATAAGAAGAAGGAAACAGAAAACAAAGCATTATTATGGTTTTACGCAATTATTAATAGTAAGAAAAAAAAAGATTATTTTCTCGGTCGGATATCATCGTGACTCCACATAAACGCTTATTAAAAAGCGTTTTACCGGTTGCACCCAAATACGTCTCTGGCGTCCGTCGGTTTCGTCGGTAAAGGTCAAAGAGCGCGCGCTACGTGTTGCCGCCGCAATATGAAAATGGGTTTTATCGACACAAAACAAAGTAACCGATTTTCAACCTTAATCTATTACGTTAATGTTGGAAATCGGCTACTTCGTTTTGCTGTGATACGTTTCATTTTCTTTGGAATGCAGTCTTAGGCGGCATGCTTTTAACAAATCATACACGCGTGACACACATGCATACTTGTTAGTGTGTGGGCAGCTACTATGCATTGCGTTGACCTTTCGTTTGTACTTTAGCACAGCTGAGCTGATACCTATTTGTGGTTTTATTTACATTGCTCTTTTTAGTGAAACTAGTTAATTAATTATTTTTTTATTAAAAATCTCATTGCGTTAGGTCAGAATAACGATTATGAGTAGTCTAAAGTAAAAAAAACTCTTGAAAAAACTGGAAAAATGAGAAAAAAGCCGATGAAAAATTCCAACTCTGGGGTGTCCAGAATCATGCCCTGGACCCATGGAAATCGTTTGTGCGTCGATGTCAGATACACCGTGTAGAGTAGTTCACATAATTAGGGGGTCTGTAAACGCACACTATGACATGCTTATCTACACTCGGTTCCAAAAATAACGGGTCAGTCACATAAACCCGAATATCTCCCGAACTACGTATGCCATCCTAATGAAACGATGACTGTTCAATTGAGAATTTAATTATACAGATAAAAAATAAAATAAAACTTAGTTACACCCACAATATTAATCTTAAATTAAAAAAAAACTAAAGTAGTCATATTTTTCTTAAGATTACATTTTTTTTATGATTGTTTTTTTGCTGTTTTTCATCACTTTCTTCATTTAATACTTTGTATTGCCTCCACGAGCTCTTCTGACAGCTTCCAGGCGATTAGGCATGCTGTACACCAAATTTCGGAGCCGGTGCTGAGGAATACCTTCCCATTCCTCCACCAGTGCTTGTATGAGCTCGGGAAGCGTGATTGGTGGGGGGTTTCGACCTTTCACGCATCTCTGAAGCTCGTCCCAGGCGTGCTCGATGGGGTTTAAGTCCGGGCTTCGCGCTGGCCACTGCATGAGTTCGATACCGACCTCTTCAAGGTAGTCATGTACAATTCTGGCGGTATGGGGACGCGCATTATCATGCATTAATATGCCATGCCGGTCCATCCTGGCCATGAAAGGACCTACATGTTCATTGAGGATCTCTTCCACGTACCTCTCTGCATTTAGAGTTCCATTTTGAATGAGCACCAGCTCGGTGCGGGCCTCAGCAGAAATCCCAGCCCAAACTTGTACGGAGCCTCCACCGTACGCCACTTTTTCCTCCACACACGCTTGATGGAAGCGCTCCCCTGTTCTTCTGTACACCAACTGCCTACCATCATGCTTATAAAGCATGAATTTAGACTCGTCCGTGAACATTACCCTAGACCAATCGTCTAGTGTCCAGTTTAGGTGTTCGCGCACGTATCTCTGTCTTGCAATTCGATGTCCCCGTTCCAGTTTGGGGCCATTTGCGGGCCTCAATGGTTTCAAATTTGCTTCAGCAAGACGTCTTCTTACTGTTTGAGCGCTTAAATTGCCACCTCCAAAGCGAATAAAGTGAGTTTTTAGACCAACAGCAGTTTGAAAACGATTTCGGAGCATTGTAGCCACCAGTTGTCTGTCTTCCCTGGCCGTTGTGCATCTTGGTCTGCCATTTCCTGGTCTTCTAAGGTGTGATCCGGTCTCTTGGTACCGCTGGACTACCCGCTGAACAGTCGACAAAGATACACCAATGTGCTGTTTCACGCTGGCTCCGCCCAAGTTCCAAAAAAGTTAGGATTCTGGTACATTCCTCTAGCGTGACTGCCATGCTTCACCTCACAGAATAATAATTATGCACGTGGAAGACGTTCACGATAATTTTTTTTGTGACAGAATAGAAATGGAAAGCATCCATAATGACATGAAACAAAAATTTTGTTTTTAAAAATAGTCATTTTTTTAAATTTTGTTTTTCTAATGAAGTTTTTTTCATCAACCAGTTTAAATAATATGCTATTAGAAGCGCAACTAAAAAATCTTTATTCTGTTTTTTATTTCATTGATCTAGCTTTTACAGTTCTGGAGGTATTTCAATTTTTGTGACTGACCCGTAATTTTTGGAACCGAGTGTAGCTCAACACAGGATAGTTCAATGTTATGTTCCACAGACAAGTTAACTATGTCTTTACGAGTTTTAAATGTAATACACTTTTTGATTAAAATTAGTGAACCCCCACGTAACATTGACTTTCGGTTAAAAGAACTTCCCACACTATAATTCTCGTAACTAATCAACATTTCAAAATCCTTTAACCAATGCTCAGTGAAACAAACTATGTCAAACATTGTTTTTTCTAAAAATAACTCAATTTCCAGCTGTTTTGAAGAAAAACCTTGAATGTTCTGATGAAATAATTCCAAGGATTTCTGCTTAGCCCCTTTATTGCAATTAGCTATGTGAGAGCAAGAAGATACCTGGTTTAGGGTAGATGTAACTATACTGTTATTGGTATCCTCTGTTGTCGTACAAACTAGTTTAAAGGAACATCCGGAGTGAGCCCCACATCTCCCATGCCATCACTAGGCACCAAGATCTTGCTACTTGCAGACTCCACATTAAAAGAATTGTCCATAGTGACACATGGATTCTCCTTCGTACAATTATTGTAAATAGTTATAGCATTAGTGCTACAGTTAACAATGTCCACCTGTACATTAGTATTATTACTAATATTTGCAGTGTTAATTATAGTAGAAGACGTCGACATACTACTTATGTCTGAGTTTATATAATATGCTAATAGGCTAGCTATTTGATGTCTAAACCTAATAGGCAGATACACTGTATCCCTAGTCGACTTTAACTTATCAACATATAAGTTAATGTCCAGAAAAACAAGTTTGTCACTGTAATGACTAACTAAGAAATGTAAATGCTTGTTAAGCATGTGAATATAATTATTTTGTCTATTTGACAATTTTTCAAAATATGGGAAAGCACACAGTATTATTTTGTTGCAGTTTAACTTTAACATCTCAGTTACAGAGTCAGTTATTTGTTCTTTTTTTAAATTTGAACTGTTACCTATAAACACAGTAATATTGGTTTCTGGTTTATATACATATCTTGTCACTGATTCCATTATTTGTTTGAAGTTTGACCCAGGCATACAATAATTATGAGTACAATAGCTGAGATTGTTATTTAATAATTTACCTAAACCTCTTCCTATACTATCTGAGAACATAACTGAATGAACACTATCATTACTATTATAAAATGGAATGCTAGTAGTCTCAGGCTGGTCCACTTGACATAAACCTTGTGTAACATCCGCTATCACACAGTCCTGAGTCAACCTCTCAGCTTGGGCCGGGTCCTCCGTAGCCTCAGGCTGGTCAGTACTTAATTTTGGTACTGTCTGACAGGTACACTGACACATCACCAGCTTATTTGCAGCTAAGATGTGTTCTTTAATTTGTAATTGAGAACTCACATATTTATTATAAAGAGAATTAAGTCGGTCCTCAAGTACCTGTATTTCAGTTTGAAGGCGCTGTGTATCAATTTCGTAGATTTTTTTACTATCCTCCAATTTAATCTGATAATTATTTAATTTATTAATAAGGTGAACACGTTCTTTCCTCAGTGGAATATTTTTGGAAAAGTGTTTATGTTGCTTTCTGTACCGATCACATTTTTTTATTATTCTATTAAGCTTTGCATATTTTTTTATTATCTTATGACTAACTGCATAGCTATTATTTTGTTTTAAAAGGGAATCTCCAGTTAAGTCAATAGTAAGTATAGACTGAGGGTTACACTTTGAATGCAATAATTCATTATATAAATGGTTTGTTTCCCTAACCTGGGAACATTTCAATTCATTCTGCAACTTAAGATTATGACTATGAGCATGTACCAATTCATCTTCTAGACTCCTAACCTTACTTAAAGCCTCCTCATATAAGTTACTACAGTTTTTGAAACTGTCCGTGACAACCCGCAGTTGGTCGCGTTCATCAACAACATCTTGGTATTGCTGACTAAGGTCTACCAGCTCCCGTTTTAGGCAAGTGTTTTTCTGTACCATTTTCATTACTTCCTCTTCACCTTCCTCTCTCTCCTGCAACATTAGTTGGCATTGCTGTTGCGATTCTTTAAGTTCTTTGAGGGCAGTTCTTAGTTTAAGCTCCATATCCTGAGCAGTAGCCTTACGGGTCATCACAGGCATGGTTTCAGAGATATTTACTGAAAGTAGAAATTAAGGAACGGTGAGAATCAAAAGAATAGGCAAAATAAAGAAAAATGTGATATGAGGGGAAAAAATATGTACAAAAAATGGGGAAGATAGTTTAGCTAGTTCAGAGAAATAAGGTAGGCTTCTGTATTGGCTTGGAAAGCTTTTGATTTTTGAATTATATGTTGCTTTCGATTACCTTATGATAAAATACTGAATGTGGGTAGGATACTCAGAAAATGAATCTATGATAAAAACTCAGTTTAAAACTATAATAATGGAAGTATTACTATTATGGACGTTATGAACAAGTATATCATTGAATTTATAACATAATAACAGAATTATGGATTAAATCTCGACTTCGTTTCTACAATGTAAACAAAACGATTTAGAACCTAAGCTGCGAGATAATCCAGTCAAATTGTTCTTAGACTGAATGTTATACTAGTTGAAGAGACTAATGTGTGCTATTAGTAATAAAATAAAAGTAACAATACTCCCCGTATTATTCCAGTTTGAACGTCAGCTGATCGTTTGGTTACCGGTGACATCGGGTACCAAATCTTGTACTTTGGTTGATTATTTTTCCCGGATAACAATAATCCTGAGTCTTTATGTATTGAAATTCAATAAATAATAAAAATATATAAATAATAATATAAATAATAATATATCCCTACCGCAGTATCTCTACGTTGACGTCGTGGTGGGGCTTGCGCGTCTCGATGGACCTTAGGTCATACCTAGGGTGAGGGGCCAGACAAAGAGAGATACAATTCGCAAGGCGGTTTTGTGGCGAACTGTTGGGCAGTAGCGACCCCACGAACCTTATCTCCCGGGAGAAGTCTTGTTCCTCATCTACGGCTTGCCTTTATTGGCTGGCCAGAGTGAAAACTGACGAGGAACAGAGCTCCCACCTCTTTCTTGCCTTAATCGGCCGGTCTGAGTAGAGATTCGCTAGAGCAAACGTGCTCGGGAGAAGGATGTATAATCGAGTAAGATGCTGGTAGGGATCTTGACCGCACTTCCGGGATTGTCCTGATAGCCGTGGTATACCTCTCCACTCCTCTAGCACCTCAGGCCATGTTGCCCCCTTGGCGCTACGTCACTTTGTGCTAGCAACCGTTTTCGGGGGCCCATTCATTGAGTGTGCAAGTCACCCCCTGCCATTTAAAAGCCGTGTATATTGTTAGTGGTCAGGCAGAGGCCAATAGTTCTATAATAAACGATTATCATTCCACTAAGCCACCCAAACCCATAGCGTTTCATTTTTTGTTTCCATATTCTGCAATAGTACTGCTCCAACCGGGGATTGTCCTTGGGAATACTTTCAGTGCATACAGGGATAATCGCCGGTTGGTGCCCCATTACATTTGAAATGTCTAACGGGGCCTCTGCGAGTTGGTTTCGGCCCCTCGTACGCCTACCAAAGGACCGGGTCTCCAGGGGCCCGAGAAAGTAAAAAAATGAAAATAATAATATCCTTGGACATTTCACACAACGCCATATAGTCCCAAGCTAAGCAACTTAATGCTTGTGTTATGGTAACGAGATGGCTGATAAACTACTTATATACATTTTTTTTTTGTAAATACATACATATTATAGATAGAAAACATCCAGACTCGGAACAAATTTATGTAGGCCGTACAAATATTTGTTCCGTGCGGGAATCGAACCCGCGACATGCTGCGCAGCAGTCAATCGCTCAACCACTGCGCCAACCGTGTCGTCATAATCGTCGTAGTGTCGTGTGTAATAAGGATGAGTGGAAACGTGCTACAATCCCATTGTCATTTGGGGCATGCGGCAAGGTTTTATGATAAATTATTTTGTGCAAGTTAATGTATTCATTGAATAACTGATTGTTAAACTCTGTACCATTATCCGAAACGATGGTTAAAGGTAACCCGTGGTGTGTGCAGAATTTCAGTAATGCTTGTAGCACACTAACAGCTGTACCATCTCGTATATAGTAGGTCTGTGCGTATTTAGAGAATACGTCTACAATCGTTATGTACTTTTCATTATGAATGGTTAAAAGATCCATGTGAACGGTCTCAAATGGTTTGGTGGCCTGGGGTATTAGGTTAAAACATTGTTTTATGGGATGACGATCATACTTCGCTTGGCCACAGACGGTACAATCATTGATGAACTTTGTTATTTCATCTTTCATTTTTGGCCAATAGTAACGTTTAGAGAGGGCTATATAACATTCGTTTATTCCCCGATGGTTGGTTTTTCCATCATGGTAATGTTTAATAATCTCCTGCTGCCTGAAATATTCCTTAACGTTTTCGACCTCTCTTTTGGCTAAAACAAGGTTCATTGCGCTGAGCTTTTAAATTTATCTTGAATGATGGGTATGATGTTGTACATTGCCAGAGAGGGATTTATAAGCAACGCAGTCTTTACCTTAGGGTTAACGTATTCTTTGATTATATTAATAATATCTGATTCTAAACTAGATTCGGATACCTGGACGGCCGTTCTTGTATGTGTATCAAAAGGTTTGTTTGCTGTAGGGCGTTTTTTTATATCGCCTACTACTGTTATGCAGATTTGCCTATGAAACTTGTTTAACGGTTGATCGACAATTGGAATTTCGAGAATGGGGTTTTATTGGCTAGTATGGGCTGATAATGTAGACGAGTTATTTATTGAAGCTGGACGTTCGGAAGTATTAACCGCCAATGAACAGGTTTCTTCGTTATGTATTTGGATACGGGAGAGGGCGTCCACGTTTGTGTTGCTGGAACCTTTTTTGTATATTACAGTAAAATCGTACTCGGATAGTTTATTTATTTAAGTTTCCATCTGGTTAATCTAGAGTTGGGCTCTTTCAGACTCATAACCCATTGAAGTGGCTTATGGTCCGTAACGATCTTAAATTTCCTCCCAAACAAGTACGGTCTAAAGTACTTCGTAGCCCAAACTATTGCAAGCAGTTCTTTTTCAATTGTACTGTAATTTAATTCACTCTCATTGAGAGTGCGAGACGCGAAACAAACGGGTTTATCGGAGCCAATCGTTCCCTGTGATAGAACGGCACCTAACGCGACGTTAGAGGCATCTGTAGTAAATATAAATTCTTTATGGAAATCGGGGTATTGCAGAATAGGGTCATTAGTAATTAAGGCTTATGTACACTGCCTTTGAATTCCACTTCTTTTTGTATAGATATGATGCTCTGGCCCGTCGAAAATGGTTTCAATTTTTCTATATGTTTTTTCGACTCAGAGTGACGCTTCACTTCGTATAACTTTGCTGTAAATTCTGTTTTACAATAAATACACATTGCTTTACAAGCATTTCCACTAACTGGTTTTAACCATTGTTTATAAGCAGGATCCTTCTCCCATTCTTTCCTATAATGTTGAGTGTAATTAGTCTTCTTTTTAGACGGAACTTCCATTGATTGGTTGAATGCTAGTGGGCCACTTCTCTCAATGAAACGACGATGCTGGTGATAACATAAGTTTAATTCTGTTATACATAGATAATTTTGGAAAATATAACTCATCACTCAAGCAGTGGCTGTCAACGCAATGGCGGGATGGCGCGCGCCCCCGCGCGCCTGCGCCCCTCGTTGACACATTTAGTGTCGTTCGGAAATGGCTTCAACATCTTCCCCCCCCTCGAACGCTTCAGGGTTTCGAGGTTCGGTGGTTGAAGTCGGCTCGGGTAGAGAGCAAAGATTGTGGACAGCTCGACGAAAAGTGCCCTTTGAAGTGTAGACGTCCGCCACTCGTGCGGTTCCATCAGTCCCGCGATAGAGTTTACATATCCGCGCCATACGCCATTTCAGTGGCGGAGTGTTTGGTTCCTTGATAATGACTAAATCGCCTTCTAGAAGTCCTCTTTGCGCGATCCGCCATTTGTATTTTTGCTGTAACTCGCTTAGGTATTCATTTCTCCACCTTTCCCAGAAATGTTGCCGCATTTGATCTAGACTTCGATATCTGTCAAGTCTGTCGATGTTTTGGGTGGTTAAGTCTTCTGATGGGACCGAAGTTAATGGCCTACCGATCAGGAAGTGCGCGGGTGTCAAAAGATTGAGGTCATTAGGATCAGATGATAGGGGGCTCAACGGACGTGAATTGAGGATTGCCTCAATCTGCGCGAACAACGTTGACAACTCCTCAAACGTAAGATGTTTATCACCTAAAATCCTAGTCGTATGGTATTTCGCAGACTTAACACCTGCCTCCCAAAGCCCACCAAAGTGGGGAGAGTAAGCTGGCGAGAATTTAAAAGTAATGCCTTCGTCGGCAGCAAAACCGGTAACGCATTCATTGCTCGACTTTAGAAACTTTGCTAATTGATTGTTTGCGCCGACAAAATTTGTCCCGTTATCGCAGTATAATTCTAAGGACTTTCCTCTGCGGGATATAAAACGCCTCAAGCACAAAATAAAAACATCGGAAGAGAGGTCGCTAGCTACCTCTAAGTGCACAGCTTTTGTGCTGAAACAGACGAATAGACACATGTAACATTTTGTGATTTTGCACCCACGGCCCTTGCGATCTGTGATGTAGAACGGCCCGGCGAAATCAACACCGCTCACTTGGAACGGAAGACTAGGAGTAACTCTTGAAGCAGGTAAGTTTCCCATTATTGGATTAACGCTTTTAGCTTTTATGATTCTACACAGCCTACAATTGTTCACAGTTCTTCTGGCTAATATTCTACCTTTTAAGGGCCAATATTTATTTCTTAAATCATTGAGCAACAATTGAGGTCCGCAGTGCAAAAGCCTTTTATGGTGATGAATGAATAATAATTTCGTAAAATTGTGATTAGTATCTAATAATATTGGGTGTTTTTTATTGCAGGTTTCGTTTGAATTTTGGATGCGGCCACCTACACAGAGTAAACCATCATCATTGAGGAATGGACTGAGAGATAACAAGTTGGATTTCGAAGGTAAGTGACGCTTATTTTTAATCAATTTAATTTCATTAGAAAAACATTCGTATTGATGTTGTTTTATTAAAACATTTAATGCAGCATCCAATTCACCCGGTGTGAATGGACCAGTAGTAACCTTGACCTGTTTGTATCGCTTGTAATTTACGTACCGTAGGACATAGGCTATAGATCTTTGCATGGTAGCGAAACTGGAAACTCTTTCAAAATCTACCAGCCTATGGCGAGTCGCTGTAGATTGCAACGTAATTGTTGTCATCCTTTTATTGGTTTTCATTTCAGGCAACTCGGGAATATTTTTACTATTAATAGCCTGAGGCCAGTTACTTGAGTCCTCAGATAAAAACAAGGGACCTTCCCACCAAAGTTTAGCTAAATGAATTGACTTAGGATTTAACCCCCTAGACGCTAGATCTGCAGGATTTGTATCGCCAGGAACATGTCTCCAAGTGTCTGACTTAGTCAATTCTTGTATTTCGTTAACACGGTTTGACACAAAGGTTTGCATATTACAAGCCTGGGCAGATAACCAACCCAAGACTACTGTGGAATCCGTCCAGTGAACAACTGAGTCAATTTTACAACGTAGCGATTTTAGAACCTTACTACTTAGGCGTGCGGAGAGCAAAGCACCACACAGCTCGAGTCTGGGTATGGTAGCAGGCTTTACTGGTGCGACCTTAGTTTTGGCGCAAAGTAATCTAACGAGAGTATTTCCGGAACTATCGAGCGAGCGGAGATAAATTGCGGAAGCATAGGCAGCTTCGGAAGCATCTGAAAATGAGTGAAGCTCAATTAGGATTGGTTTGCTAATGAGAACACATCTAGGAATTTCAATTTTAGAGAAAGCTTCCAAATTGCCTAAGAAACTGATCCATTCCCTTTGTATTGCCTTATCTACAGGTTCATCCCAACCTGAATTCGATAGCCATAGCCTTTGCAATATTACCTTTGGAATAATAGTACACAAGCCGAGTAAACCCAGTGGGTCGAATAACTTGGCTGAGTTGGATAATATGGAGCGTTTAGTTGCGACTTGCTCACGTTGTATGTCAACTGAAAAACGAAAAACATCTGGGGCCGGATCCCACTTTAACCCTAACACACTTGAAGTTTGAGAACTTAAATCTAAGTTTTTTATTGATAAAGGGTTTGAATCGTCATGAACTGCGGATGGTGAATTGGTACGCCATTTGCGCAGAGGAAGACAAGCCGAATTGAGAATTGCAGTTACTGACTCTATGATAGTCTGTAGTGCCTTTTCAGTTTCTGCTCCTGACAGCAAATCGTCGACATAAAAGTCATTTTTTATGATGTTTGATATTTTATCGTCCTTGCATTCCTTTGCGAGCTGTACCAAACACCTCGTACTTAGAAATGGGGCCGAAGCCGTTCCGTATGTCACGGTATTTAATTGAAAAATCTTAATCGGTTCTGACGGATCGTCGCGCCATAAAATCTGTTGCAACATTCGCTGACTTGGATCTACCAATATTTGGCGGTACATTTTTTCCACATCCGCAGAGACCGCATACCGATGTTGTCTGTACCTCAACAGAATTGAAAAAAGGTCATCCTGCACCACTGGTCCGACATGTTGTATTTCGTTAAACGATACTCCAGTAGATGTTTTTGCTGAGGCGTCGAAAACAACACGTAGTTTTGTAGTCTCACTGGTTTGGCGAATTACTGCATGATGCGGGAGATAGCAACCGAATACAGGTTTCCTGATTAATTGAGTCATATGACCCAAACTTTCATACTCGCGAATAAAGTTGCAATATTGTTGTTTCAAAGTTGGTTTGTTTTTAAGTTTCCTCTCAAGTTGAAACAATCTTTTTTCGGCCATGTTGTACGAATCACCTAACACGTCTATAGAACCCTTAAGCGGAATTTTAACGCAAAATCTACCGTCACTGAGGCGAAAAGTTGTGTTGCTAAACAACTTCTCACAATCGTTACTATTATAGTCAACGTTTGAAGGAATCTCTTCGAGTTCCCAGAACTTGGATAATTGATCCTTAATTCCTTGCGAAAAATAACAATGCGACTTTTTACTATTGTAGTAGCTTCCCCCCGTGGGACCAGCCACTATCCACCCTAGGTGAGTTTTTTGTAGGATTGGCCTTTGTGAACCCAAATTAACTCTAGCCGTTTGGATCAGTTCCCAAAAGATATCGGCGCCTAGCAGTAAATCTATTTCGGCTGGTAAATAAAACTTAGGGTCAGCAAGTTGAATGTTGCTAGGAATGTTTAATTCCTGTACACTAAGTGCTGTGTGAGGCAAACTATCAGTGATTTTAGGTAAAACGAAACATTTGACAGGCCTGCTGAACGAATTATGCATAGAATGTACTTCTATGATGCAATGCTCTGTAACATTTATTACTGTATTGCCCAAACCAGAAACACAATGATAATAGTTTTTCGCTTTACAGGAACCTATCGTTTTCTGAGCTTTCTCACTGATGAAAGATGTTTGACTACCACAGTCCAGTAAAGCCCTCAAAATAAATAAATTGCCATCGGCTGTCACCTTGACCAACGCGGTGGATAGAAGAGCTTGATTGGTGGAGACAGCAGACATGGACGTGGATGTGGAGGGACCAGATGCTGCGGCAGGGGCAACTACAGGTAAGTTAGTCTCAATTCCTTTAGAATCTTTTTCACCAGAAGGTGTAGTACTAGATTTAGAAGTAAATGATGGCTGTTCATTCCGTTGTGTATCCTGTAAGGAAGATTGTTTGTGTAGGAGAGTGTTGTGCTTTCTCCGGCATATTCTACAGCCACTTAGCCCACACTGGAATGCCCTATGACCTCCCCGTAAACAGTTACTGCATAACTTTAACGTGGCGCTTTGAGAGATTCGTTCCTCAACTGGAAGAGATGTAAATTTAGTACACTCATACAACTTATGATCCTGTTTACAGAAAACACACTGTTTTTTACTGGAAGAAGAATCAACAGCTGATGAAATAAATGATTTTGTTTTGGGCAAACTGTGACGTTTTTAATTTTTAACAATCCTACCCACATTAACTGTTTCCATAACTGTGGCTCGTTTACGAAGAAAATAATAAAATTGTTCTAAAGTTGGCGAGTCCTTGTCACTCCTAAATTCCTTCCATTTTCTAGCAGTTATTGAGTCTAATTTTGTTGAAGCCAGGTAAATAATAAGTGTATCCCACTTATCAGTAGGTTCCCCTAGTAAGTTCAATGCACTAAGGTTTCTAGATAACGAATCAATTAAATTGTGTATGCCGACATCTGATTCCTTATTTAAGGATTCAATGGAGAACAAACACTTTAATGTGTTCATTTATTAAGAGACGTTTGTTATCATATCGCTGGCAAAGTAAATCCCAAGCAATCGCGTAGTTGCTTGCTGATATAGACACAGAACTTATGACTGAAGAAGCAGCGCCCTCTAGGTACGATTTAAGATAATGGAACTTACTGACGTCATCAATGTTTTCATTATTGTGAATTAGCGATAAGTATGTGTCCCTAAAGGAAAGCCACTTAGTTGATTCACCATTAAATACAGAAATTTTAATCGGTGGTAGTTTAAAACTATTTGATGTTTTAGATATTGAGTTGGAGGAAGACTCGCCATGATCTTTGTCACAGTTGTTCAACATGGACTCTGCCTTTGCGATCAACTTGAAGAATATATCTTCTGTAATTTCACGCTCATTAATTTGCTTATCCGAGTCTTCATCCAACATTTCAATTTGCGATTGAACATCATCAAATGTACAAGTCAGGTCTCTTAACTTATTTAGTCTTAGAGGTAATTCTTTAGTATCAAACTTGCTTGATTCTATGTATTTTTCGAATAATGTGAGACGAGCTCTGATATTGCCTCTCTGTTTAATTAAATCTTTTAAATCCAACATGATGCCGGCGCAAACAAGTACTAAACTATTAAAATGTTACTGTTAATAAAATAGTATAGACAATGAATGGGTACGTTACGATTCTCCTTGCGAAGATAACAAACCGGTTCCACAGCCGACGCGCGAAGTCGCACGGTGATTGACACGGCGGTAGTTGGAATACACAGATCGACTAGCGGATTTTATTGTTATAATTCTCGTAAGCCCACTCCCAGAGTGCATCTGAAATCATCGACAAAACTGCGTAAGAATGTGATATTGTACAATAAATAGTACCTACGTGAAATACCTTGGGATAAGAAGAATAATGTGAGACCAACTCGACACAGTCGGGTGACACAATTATGTTTGGAATAGTAGTGGGTAAACGTAGATTGTTAAAACACATAGAATAGGTTTTTAATTGAGTAACACAATTACAGCAGAATGAACACTATTTGTAGAATGTATGTTGTTTAAGCCGCAAATTTACAAAGTTTTACACCTGTAATAGTGGCGGCAACGTACTTTTGATATAGTCATCGGAGTTACCCACGATGTCTACACAAATTAAAGCACAGGATAGATCAGAGGATTGGAATGGAAATATGGATGCACTTCCCTCGGAAATGATGGCTGCAGATGCTGGCTGGCGAGTTTCTCGAGGTTTTTGTTCCTCTGATATTCGAATGACCAACCCGTTGCGACGAAACTTTCTCCTTCGTATGTAGGTACTTTTCCTTTGTTGGTCGTATCACGTCGGGGTCACCAAATGATTGGTTGAATGCTAGTGGGCCACTTCTCTCAATGAAACGACGATGCTGGTGATAACATAAGTTTAATTCTGTTATACATAGATAATTTTGGAAAATATAACTCATCACTCAAGCAGTGGCTGTCAACGCAATGGCGGGATGGCGCGCGCCCCCGCGCGCCTGCGCCCCTCGTTGACACATTTAGTGTCGTTCGGAAATGGCTTCAACATCCATTTTCGCAATTTGCAGCACGTATCACCAAGTAAACTCACTGAATTTCTAATCAGAATATTAAAAAGAGTATGAAATTTACTTCGCAAAGTTAGCAATTCTGTACTAGCTACGCTAAACTACAAACGACTAACCAAATTATTACTATACTCTATGACAAACGACAAAGACAAAATCGTAGTTGCATTTTCGGGGAATTCCCTGCCCATAGAGTGTAGCGACCACCACCTGTCTCTACGATTCATGTAAGAGGAAAAGAGACAGGTAGTATGACTGACGTTTAGATTAATGACATTTGATGTATTTGAGTGACAGTGTGTGTGGCCTGCTTGAGTGCGTTTAGTTTATGCAAATTAAAAAAAAAAATCTGTGTCGTTATTTCACACGATCTTTTTTAGGCAATATTTAGACTGTGCTAGTGTAGTTTTCTTAGACGATTTTGGGGCTAGAAATTGGGCTAGGTGCTAAATAATTATTTTAAGGGCTGAGAAAGCACTAAAAGGGCTAGATCTAGCCCCGAAAGGGCTAAGTTGGCAACACTGGCGGGGCCGGCCTTGGCTGCTGGCCGTAAGGCGAGCCGCTGTCCCCGCACCCCTCCTTCATTGCAGTTGTGTTGGGGTCTATGACCTCAACAGGAACTTTTTTTATTTAAATCGTCTATAGTGGCAATAATTGGAAATACCGTAATCAGTGTGATAATTGACGGACCTATCAATTTTTGTTCACTAATAGCGGCGCCATGACCGTGCCAGATATCTTTGCTGCACTATACATAATACGTATAATACGAATAGAATGACACATTCATGTTTTTCCGAGACTGCTGAAAAAGTTGAACAAAAAAGCACTTTTTGACTAGACTATATCAAATTTCTAGTTACATTTTTCTTTTAAAACATTTACCATGGTATTTTTTTGCTTTCATTTGTACTTTATCCTCCTCGTCATCAACTTGTGTTCTCCCAGATATAATTTATTACTTTGCAATTATTATAATTCATAAATCTAATCACAATATTCATTAAATAATCAATCACTTTTTTAATGTATTTTGCATTTAATAAAATCAAAATTAACTAATGACAAAATAGACATTTTAATAATGTCTTTTAAATAATACGGCGACACGGTTGGCGCAGTGGTGGCGACACGGTTGGCGCAGTGGTTGAGCGATTGACTGCTGCGCAGCATGTCGTGGGTTCGATTCCCGCACGGAACTAATATTTGTACGGCCTACATGTATCTGTTCCGAGTCTGGGTGTTTTCTATCTATAATATGTATGTATTTACAAAAAAAAAAAAAAAAATATATAAGTAGTTTATCAGCCATCTCGTTACCATAACACAAGCATTAAGTTGCTTAGCTTGGGACTATATGGCGTTGTGTGAAATGTCCAAGGATATTATAATATGTACAAGTTTTCTTTTAAAATGTGATAAATGATATCTTGAAAATTTGAAATCAGTTTAATTATTTTTTTACTGGGAGTACAAAGCCATCGTCGACCTGTATACTCTCTGTATCTAATATATTCAATTTCATCTTCATTTGTGAAATCACTTTTGAAAACAGAGCAATTTCTAAAAAAAATTGTTTTTGTTTTTTTCAAGAAGTACCAGCGGCGCTATAATTCTCGGGTCTTTTTCTTTATTTTCTATATTTTCAAAATTAATCTCTAAAATATTTTCTAAACCAACTGTACAACTCTTTGTATCTAATATGTTCAATTTCATCTTCATTTGTGAAATCACTTTTGAAAACAGAGCAATTTCTAAAAATTTTTGTTCTTGTTTTTTTCAAGAAGTACCTGCGGCGCTATAATTCTCGGGTCTTTTTCTTTATTTTCTATATTTTCAAAATTGATCTCTAAAATATTTTCTAAATCAACTGTACAGGTCGAAGTGGCTTCAGTATTATCGTTGAGTACGAAGGAGCACTTTTGGGTTTTTTTGGAAATTTATGTGGGAGCTATTCTACCATTGCCCTAGTAGAGCAAAGTTATTTTAATGGGATAGAAATTTTCAAATATTTACCAAGTGTCTTATTTTCTTCTATAAAGTCTGTAAAGATGTTATAATTGGTGGTGAATAAATAATAAATTATTATAGAAATAAATTAATTATTTTATTGACAAATATAGGTATATAATTATTTATTGTATGGAACAACTCCCAACATGGCACAAAGCAGAGTGGTACTTGACATATTGTAACTGACATTGGTTCCTCTGGGGAATCATCATTATTGGAGGATTCCAACAGCTCAGAATATGTCATACCTTGAATGCTATCTAAAACTGAATTCATGTCTTGGGGTAGATCAGTCTCATTGAACATATAATTATCAGGTTCCTCTTCATCTTCCAAAGCGTCACACAATCTATGTAACTCCTTGGCTATATCCTTTTCAGAAATACTTTTTCTTGACATTCTAAAGCCTGGAAAAGTGACAAAAACAACATTTATTATGAATACCACTAACAAAAACGGAATCAATGACCGGACCATGGCCGTATGTCTCCCACATACTTCCAAAAGCCAAAGACACTCTTGATTGTAACATTATTCATTATAATTTGTATGCAAAGTCAAAGTCAAACAAAGTCAAAGTCAAACATTTATTTCAATTAAACCATTTACAGGCACTTTTGAATTGTCAAGGTCGGTCGGTCCAAAAATATGAAGCTATTTGCACGTTCCAAAGCGTAGATCTCTATGGAGAAGAACGTGCAAGAAACTCCACGGACACTCTTTTAAAAATAATAAATTGTTACAAAGTTTTCTTGACATCGTGTTGAAATTATACATACATGTGAGAACGATGTGACGAGCATATAAAGACGTCCGGAATAAGAAAGGAACAATTCAAAGAAATAATTAAAATAAATGAAAATAAACCATGACAGCTGAGAAATGACCAGTCCCAACCGACGGCGCCATGACATTCGCCACGCCCATTAAACTCAACCATTTTGAATGGAGCCAAATAATTAAACGCATAGGCCACTATCAGCTAGGTTTTTGAGTGAGCATGACACTCCCGACCGCCAGGGTACTTGAGTTTATACAATGAAAACACACATATTTATAAAAGTTGGTACTATTGATTTATCCAATTATCAGCAATAGATCAGTGTGTGAGTTAAATTAAATATAAAAGTCATTAAAGACATCTATAGATATACTATTTACAAACATTATCAACAAGTTTGACTTTGTTTACTTACACCCTAGATTGTCCAATGGAGCAGGACCAGCATGTTTCCAAGCATTCTTATCTTGAATATAATCATCTAATTTGTAATATGCTTGTTTACATAGTGTGCTTTTAATATAATTTTTAAATTTTCTTTCATTTAATTCTAATATGTATGTCACAAGGTATTTTGTTGTAACATTTAATACAGTACCCCATGAAAGATGTTCGTACTTTGGCTAATCTACAAAATGGCTGATCTAATTTATTTCTATTTCTAGTATTAAAATTATGTCTATCACTAATTTTGCTAAAGAGATGTCGATTTTTCCTTACATACATAATATTTTCATAAATGAATTGACAAGGGACTGTCATAATATTAATCTTTTTAAAAACTTCCCTAAGAGAATCGCGTCGACGTAGATTATAAATGGCTCTGACAGCACTCTTTTGTAAAATAAATATGGATATGTCAGCAGCTCGACCCCACAGCAAAATACCATACGACATAATGCTGTGAAAGTAACTAAAATAGACCATACGCGCAGTTTCTACATCCGTCAACTGTCTTATCTTTCTAACAGCATAAGCGGCTGAGCTTAGCCGCGCCGCAAGAGATGTTATGTGAGGTCCCCATTGCAATTTCTCGTCTAGTGATTCCCAGGAAAACCGTCTGATCAATAAATTCCAAATTTTTTCCATTCAATACGATGTCACATTCACTACTTTTAACATTTGGTAAAGTAAATTTAATACATTTAGTTTTTTTTTTCATTTTACTAAGTTGTTTGCCGTAAACCAATCTTGAACTTGATGAATAGAGTTATTGACGTCATCAAGATTTTGTGTTCTATCTTAAATATCAATGATGTGTCATCATCAGCAAATAACACCATCTTTGGGTCATTTTGAAGCAATTGGGGCAAATCATTTATGTAGACCAAAAAGAGGAATGGACCCAATATTGAACCTTGCGGAACGCCCATTGTCATTACAGACCCTTGTGAGTTCACGCCGTTTACCTGTACAAGCCTTTAACCTGCCTGTCTTTCAAGTACGATCTAATCAGATCAAGAGATGTATTCCTAATCCCATAATGCTCCAGTTTCAACAAAAGTGTTTCATGGTTAACGCAATCGAACGCCTTCGAGAGATCGCAAAAAATTCCAGTGGCGTCTTGCGAATCTTCCCAGGCATTGAAGATGTTTTTTATTAGAGTGACACCGGCGTCAGTTGTACAGCGCCCTTTAGTGAAACTGTACTGATGTTCATGAAACATGGAACTGGTTAAGCATTAACTTTTCAAACACCTTACTGAGAACTGGCAGGATTGAAACCGGCCTGTAATTGTTGGGTTCTTGACTATCACCAGATTTAAACAGTGGAACGACTTTACTGTGCTTCATGAGATCAGGAAATACTCCCTGGTCTACACTAGAGTTAAATATAAGAGCTAAGTGGGGAGCAATAGTTTCAATAATAGATCTACATACTTTTACAGACATTCCCCAAAGATCTTCTGTTGATTTAATTTTAAGATCTTTATAAGCTTTTATAATGGCTAGGGGGTTTGTATGTTTAAACTTGAACTCTGACGGACACAAACCTTGACATTCTTTCTAAGTAAGGCAGCAGAGAGCGCGGGTGACGAGTTAAGAGCTTGTGTAGTTTTACGAGGAATATCAGCAAAGAAGTTTTCAAATTCCTGAGCTACCTCTGCATCTGAGTTTATGGGACCATGTACGGATTTTAAATTAAATTCAGTTTCACGCTTTTTCTTCCTACCTGTGTAATTATTAATTATTTTCCAGGTAGCTTTTATTTTGTCATCTGCCGATTTTATTTTATTGCTAATAAACAAAGCTTTTGCTATTTTGCATACACTTTTAAATGTTTTAGAATATTTCGCGACATACTTATGAAAGCTTTTATTATTCACATGTTGCTTAAGGCCATATAGTTCGTATAGCTTTTCCCTACTTATTCGAATGCCCGTAGTTGCCCAATCACTGAATATAAACTTAGTGTAAATACTTTTAGACTTTATTGGAAAACTATCATTATATTGAGCGTTTAGTATTGAAAAAAACTCGCCGTAAAACTCATTTGGGTCTTCTATGTTATTAAAACTTTGAACACATAAGATACTGGCCAAAGTATTATTAATTTTTTCTAAATTTTTATCTGTTATTGGTCTAAATTGAATTTGAATTTTTTTGTAAAGGTATGTAGGTACAAAACGTTATAGCTTGTCCACTGTGATCAGAGGGCAACTTATTAACAATCTCTTTATGTAAGTAATCACAATTACAAAATATGTTGTCTATGCAAGTTGCAGAAGAAGCTGTTACTCGGGTAGGTTTAATAAAAACATTTGATAAATTATATGATTTAAATAGAATCAATATTCTTACTCAATAATCTAATGCTATTTGAGTTAGAGCCTCTTTCACCATCTCCAAGTAAAGCGTTGATTAGTTACTTCCCAATTAAAGTTAATCGGCAAGTAAAACTTACGATTATCTTCTGTCAATTTCACAAGCGAAAATAAAGCTTCGAGTAACAACTTACCGGTTAAGTGAATGACTTCACAAATCATACGTCGCATTCGTTCAACATTACGTCAACGTTACTTGTCAAACGTCATTGGCAGGTTAGCTGTCATTTGTCATTTCATTTTGTGTATTGTTTGTTGTGTTTTTGGTTAGGAAATTATTGTGTGTGGATTTATTTTTTAGATAGAAGTGCAAACTTTTCACTTGTACAGAAATACCAAACTGTGTTATTGTCGGCGATAAGACCACAGAGTACTTTTATATTGGATAAGACCCCGTCCGCGTCCACAGGCGCAAGTAATGGTGGACGCGACCGTATCAAACAAGGAAATTGTAAGGAAAACTAATTAGAATTATAATTGAATCAGATTAGATTAGGTTTAGCATTTTCTAATTAGTGTTATAAGGATATTTTCGCATCATAGGTTTAGTTAGATTCTAGTTTACATGCGAATTTAGATGTAAGGTTTTTGTATTGTGAATAATTACGTAGATTGAAAATGTGATTTTTTGTTTTAAGTGATAGGGTTTTGAAATTAGTTTTAAAATAAAGGACTTGACCCAAAACCACTTTTACAAAAAGAATTGAGTTGATAGGACTTATGGTTTTCGAGATATTTCCAAAAATGTATAGTGAAAATTTGTTAACCTTCAAGTAAACACTCTAATTGGCAGACGACGTGGCAAGTAAGTTACTGGTCAGTTTAATCATTGATTAGTGCTACTCGAACGTCGTGAAATTGACACGTGCAGTTACGGGTGACTTTAATTGGCGATTAGTCTACTCGATACTTTACTCAAGGGTGGTGAAAGAGGCCCTTAGTTTCTAATAAGTTAATATTGAAGTCGCCACATATTATTATTGTTTTATTGCTGGTACAAACTTTTTTTAACACATCTTCCATTACAGAATCAAACACAGATAGATTCTGGTATGAATAAATATCAAGCATTGCGAATACAAATAACACCAGGAACATTGTTAAAACATAATTGTAAAACTAAACCTAAATTGTAACAGTAATTTTCAGGGTTTTAGGCTGTCCTGATTACGAATATGTATGGGCTTTGAATAAATATCTTTACGTACAAGGATTCGCCCGTTACGTATCCAAACAAATTTGTAGGACAGCTCCTTAGCCAATTTTCGTGTTGCCGCGTGTAGTTGTTTGCTAGATGGACTTAATGTTCACTTACAAAAATAGGCACTGGGTTACCTGCAATGCCTAACTGATATGAGTTCAATTTATCTGAGGATTGTTTTTTGTTGAAGACTCCAACAGCAGCCAGCAAGTTGTCACGTTGTTGGGGGCTGCGCAGCTTAGCAACCACAGTGCGTGGACGGTTACTCTCTGTTTAGTTTGGCCACTCTTGTAATTTGCATGATATCACTGTCGCTGATTTCACACCCAGTAACTTCTGCAATTTTTATCAGCGTTTTCTGTAAGTTTTCAGACTTATCCTCAGGTATTCCATTGATTTCCACGTTGCTCTCGCGCATATTCTGTTCAACGATACTCAATCGGGTAGTAAATTCACTAACACTTTGCTGTAGGTTTTCATTATCTTGACGAAGTTGCTCAATTATGGTATCCTTTTCGTCAAAACGATTCTTGAACTCTTCAAAGTGCTCGTTAAAAAATTCAAACGAAACTTTGAAATCGGTAATATTTCTCCTTGAATATTTCTTAATTGGTTGGTTACTAAATCGCGGAAAGATGATTTTAAAGCTGTGGCCAATTCTTCTTTAATAATCTCTCTTAGCGTACTTTCGCTAAACAATTGCTCTTGTTTGCTTTCGACAGGCCTAGATTGACTACTTTTTTTTTCTTTGTGTCACATTCGCATCAGGCGGGGTGATCTTTGTGGAAAGAGTTTTACGACTTGACGGTTGTTTCCGAATAGGAGAGTGACGAAGACTCGCAGCACTGTTTGTCGGGCGCACAGGTGTATTAGTGTTGTCAGACTGCAAACAGCATTCCGGACACTTCCAGGCCGATTTGTAGTCAAGGTCCATCAGATAAAAGTTGCTTTTTGGTATATTTACACAAGAAATATCATATCCTGACTTGCACTCGCAACAATTCAGATATTCCATACCTTTTATCTCTTTAAGGCATCCCGCACAAATACTTTGCTTTGATGTCATAATTTTGCAGGAAATAACACAAAAAATAAAAACAAAAAGTTTTTGTTTTTAGCGGGGTTCGATCCGGTGGCCACGAAGTGTGAGAAGTGTAGCTACTTACACCACTCCGCCAAAGTTACTTGAGATGTAGCGTCAAAAGTTGTTATCGCTATGTGCTAGGCACTGAATCACGTTGTAGGCGACAACGGGGACCGGGCGGCTAGCGCGGGAGGTATCGAGCGCTCTGCGGGTTGTCGTAGGTCAAGGACAAAGTTCGTTAAATCACTTTTTAAATTTGAGAATTTTAACAACAGTTTAATATTAATATAACTTTTCTCCAGTCAAGCGGATCACAACAAAAACTTCACAATTCGATAGGTCACTTCACTGGCTTTAAGAAAACAGTATATTTTTGATACTATTTGCACTTTTGACTACTTTACTTATAAAAAATCTGAAGAGCAAAAACAACAACGTTGTGTCTTTACCATTAGCCTACGATGAATCCTGAATATTCTGATTAAACACAAACTTGAATATTCTGATTAAACAATTTTAAAGTGTGTTGCCCTCCCTTAGGTTGTTTACCTGGAACTATATTACTACTGCCAGAAGATACCTTGTTACTATTCACTAATAATAATTGTTTATTAGAAGAGGTAGCTTCTGTTGTCTTGCAGTTCAGTTTAAAGACATTTCCGGAGCAATCTTACTGCTACAGTGGAGGAGTTTAAAATGTCTGTGTGGGTTTCATCAGAAAGAGAATACTCTATCTGATTGGTAGAGGCATCCAAGACTGTTGATATTATAAGTGGATCCTCCTTCGTACAACACAAAGAATCATAAAAATAAGTCCCTACGCTGTTAGAGCAACTAGACAACATAGGCTCGTCACTTTACCTAACATTCGTTATACTACCTATAACCTCGTTAATATTATATGCTATCAACATAGCAATGTTATTTCTACATTTACCGGACAGAGATAAAGCTCCCTGAGTTAATTTAAAACCACTAAGAAACTTATTAGTGTCAAAAAACAATAATTTGTCACTATGACAACATGTCAGTAAGTGTATAATATTATTAAGCTAATTTTTTATCAAGTATTTGTATACCTTCCAGCGTCCACACCCAACTATTTAAGGTCGGTACATTTTCTGAAGACTTGCCCTTAAAGAATTTCATAGTTTTCAAAATTTTTTTGAATTCCATCCATTTTGTGTGATGTGCGGAATTCGGTTTAATAGATTGCAGTAGTGGCTTCGCAAATTTATTTTTATTTGCGTAACTGCCGTTGACCGAATCAAACAATTCGTCGAAAATTAACAGTAAATCTGCAGTATCTTTACATTTTTCTGGCAAAATTCTTTTATCTGAAAAGAAAAAAAAAGCAATTGAAAATTCAGTGGGAAAACTATCAATAAATCCTTCCGGATGTTTTATTTTAAATTAAAATAGGACCTACTATGAGATAAAATCATTCTTATTAATAAAAGGTTTTTTTACAATCGACGGAGTGATGCGTGGACATAAAAAATGTGCAAGTCGAAAATGATGAATTATTATAGCCAATAAATAACGGCCCTCCTGGCGCAGTCGGGAAAAAAATATATGTACCAACCTGCCAAGTATCCCATGTTCGACGCCACTGTTTGACTAAATACTTGAGCTGCATATTTCACTTTCATTTTGCCAATTTTTTTACCATCAATATGGTTTTCAGTTAATTTCGGCACCAGTCGAATACCTTTGTATGCTGGATTTTCCTTCATGAGGAGTTCTAAGTGGTGCCACTCTGCGGTTTTAGTTAAGCCATTTAGTTCAAATTTTAAACTTTTAGTTAACAAATTGTTACGTATGCCCTTTAATAAATGTGGTGGGTCATACAGAGGGATTATTTCGTGTTCATTTATTTTAATAACATTAAAATTATCCTCAGGGATTTCTCCTCTTAACAAACATTTGCGTCTAGCTTCGTCTGTTAAAATTTTAACAGCACTTCTGTTGTTGGTCCCCTGATCACAAACAGTAGCCACCACTATAAATCTTGCAGTTCCTTTATAAAAGCTTTAATTTGCTTTGCCAGTTCTGGACCCTTAGTTGCTCCTGACGAAAATGTATAAGCAACTGGCTGCTTATAATTTCTGATTAGGCCACGTACTATGAAAACTTGAGCATGATCGGCAAAAATTGGCCGCGTTTCTTCTCCATCAGTAACAAAGCCCGTCACTATATCTTTTCTTGTGTTGAAACTGAGACTGGATTTTAAAGACATTTCATCAAACAGAAATACGCATAAACGGTCTTCAGTCTTCATTTTCTCTGTTCTTGCCTTTAATTGGCCACACACATTATTATTTAAACCAGGACCAATATTTGCTCGACTTAAAAGGGTCCCTAAAGTTTGCGGAGAAGGCAGTATAAATATTTTCCTGAGAAATCTGTATGCCTTTGGGCTTTGTTTGTATATGGACAAAGAGGCAATTTTTTCTTTTTCCGAAAATCTTCGCCCTTTGTCCTTTTTCTTGTTCTCCCTGAACTGCATTAACGTTATCAGCCTTCCTGTAGTCGGCATATTTTCTAACGCTGCTATAAATTTGTTAATAGTTTCTTAGCACTCTTTAAACTTGCTGCTTGTTTTTCGATCTGTTTTTGCATTTTGACAGTTTCATTCTTACATCCAATAATTTCTTATATAATTCATGTTCAGTTTTAGTCATTTTCGATCTTACAAATGTGGTCTTCTTCAAAGCGGGTCCTGCTGAAAGTTAAATAAAAAAAAGTGTAAAACAAATGAAGTGTTACGGTCCATGAAATATATATTTATAGGTTTGCTGCTCCTAATTAGCCCCTGCTTAGCCCTTATTATTATTATATATTACTAGCTGTCCCGCGCAACTTCGTCTGCGTCACATTTTCCGCTCCTAAATAATATTGCAACAAAAAATTGAGATGTAAGCTACCCTATTTTTCAAGTTGGATTAAACTGCACACGGTCTGTTTTAGGAGTCCATCGCGGACAAACAACGTGACACTTGATTTATATATATTAAAATTATAATATAATAATATTATATTATAATTATTATAGTTTTTCGAAAAGATCTCTCAATCCACACGCACATTACAATGATGTGCGTGTGGATTGAGAGATCTTTTCGAACAACTCTTCCAATCCCAACCAAATTATAAGAGGATTTAGGAAATAATTGTGAAAACTTCATGGTAAGGTATAAAAGAAGGATGCCCATTTTTGACCTGACTATGTATAGAAATGAAATAAATCTTAAAATTCAGCTTATTGAATTGTATACAGTATGTCTACGACATATATGCAATAATTGAAACCACAAGTAACACTTGTCCACAGAAGTATAAATAAATTGTTATAAATTTAAAAAAACGTAAATGAAAAAATTTAAGTTTTCAAACAAAATAAATATGAAAATAAATTTAGTAAAAGTAAATCACCCTATTTAGAAAACGTACCTTGACCTCGACTGACCTCGAGAAGTGCGGCAACAATGCTCGCGCGGCGGCGTTTTGATTTATCTTTGCCAATTGCGATGAAATTCACTATGGTTATTTTTCACCCGTTCTTTTTTACTTCGTGATAAGTTGATTACTGAACTAATCTAAATAAATTCTGTCATAGCACAAGATGGATTAAAACTTAAATTTTCTCATGTTCAAAATGTCCACCACGTTTTTGAATGCACAAGTGACATCGCCGAACAATGTTGTCCCGAACCTTGCCCAACAAATTTCGACCAGGATCCGAGTGTTTATTTCACCGTAAAAAACAAGTACGTAGGTATGTACAAATAAAATTAAAAACACAATTTACACACACACTAGTCAGTCAAGTACCTACTCAGTGTCTATTTCACTGTAAGAAAATATTTAAACTAATACATACAAGTAAATAACAAAAATCACGTAAAACAATGCGTGTACTTAAGTACCTATCAAATCTTTGCGAAATGCACACACGCTATCCCGGAAGACTCGCGGTGAACTGACAAAGCACCACTGATCCGTACCTACTGGCAAAAAATAAAAGTCATAGGTAAATAGGGTAAACAATGTAATAATTATCTTTTATCGATACTTTTCTACAATTACTTATCTAATAAAGACTTAATACGCAATCAAGGCATTACAATACTAGTACTTTTGTGTAATAACCGTATTTAACAGTGAAGTGATAATTAAATTTATTGGACTTTTAAAATAAATGTTAATTTTTGTACGTTTCGACTTACGAAACTACCGTAGGTACTACCTAGATAGTGAGTAATTTCCTGAGTAGAAAACGGGTGAGTACGTTTTTTTAATAGGATGTTTCTTCCTAAAATGTAAACATTATTACATTATTTTTTATCTCTAAATCCACTCAATTATAATTTTTAATCAGAATAGGTAGGTAGGTACATAGTGGTGCTATAATAATTCTAAACTAACCGTGTCCTTTAAAATTAGAACATCTTTTGTTGCTAACCGATCATTATTCTCTTCAAAAGACAATGAGAGAAAGCTGATAATACTGTCGATAACTGTGTCCAAACCTACGCGTCGAGCGCGCGCGCAACCCGCTCCCCGCGCCCCTCCTCGCCAAAAGCCGAAGGCCTTTGAAAAAGCCGACACACGCGTGCCGCGTCCTTTTGTACTAAGCCGACAAACGAACCGCACCGCGCCAGCGTGGCAACGTTGCTTTTCAATGTTCAAGGATTCAAGTTCATTGTACTATTAACCTACCGTTGCAATTCTACAGAGTGTTCAAATTTGATTTAAATTAAAACTCGACTTTTTGACAAAACTACTGGACCGATTTCGTTACTTTTTTGTATAGCGTTATCAAATACCATGACTAGTATGTGGTTTCAAGGATTGCATATATGTCGTAGACATACGGTATTAGAAACGCTTATCACAATGTTAAAAGAAACGCAGGAATAAAAGATTTTTTAATTTTACTTTATGCTTATTCTACCTCAAGGGTTAACGAATTACAATATTTTGAACGCATCTCAACTAGCCTTTTTTACGACGTTCCATTTTAAAAACTGATACTTCATTCAACTCTGTTTCGGAGTTTTATACATTATTTTACGTTTTATTTATTCTATAAGTATTTTTTATTAGTCTTTGTATAATATAGGCTAATTTAAAATAGCATAATAATTAAATAAATAAATAACGCAGCATATAATTGAGATCGCACGAGTGAAACGGATTTTTTTTTGACATTTGACAGTTTTGCGATTGGCATCGGCCATCGGCGCAGTCCTTCGTTGTTGCGTTTGCGTTTCGTTGTGTACTGTGCCATTTTGTGTGTTTCTTCTTTTTATGACCCTGTTTACCGCCCCTGGACCTCGATATCTTCCTCATCTGACGACCTTTGCTTACCATACCGTTGTAAATCTCTTGACAATGCCGCCTATACCAAAAAGTCGACGTATACTTTGCATAAACTGCAACGTCTGCTTAAATACGTTTCGGCGTTATCTTGTTTATGAGCTCAACACAAGAGTTATTTCGTTACTTAGCGAGTGGATATCACCAGTAATCGTAAGTATTAATATGCTTATTATTTAAAAAATATAAAGTTAATGAAAAATATCTCAATCATGTCTTAATCAAACTAACAAAGGTTCTATAATTATAATGTATGACATATCACAAACTGTGTGATTGTTGTTTGTTGTTAATGTGGAACCATTTTTTCAACATGAGCTGCTGGCATTATGTTATTTTATCAATATTGTAAACAAAAGAAGTTTATATTGAGTTTCTTATTACAGATTACTGAGGAAGATTACATTTGTGAACCTTGTAATGAACTCCTCATGAGAAGCATAAACCAGCAATTATCAACTAGCTGTGATGTTGTTCAAGCTTCATGCTCGTCTCAACCAGGTCGAAGACAAGTATGCAGTCTTTGTGGACGTTCAATACTTAATCGTCAGAGCCATTCTATTAATTTTGACAATCCATCTGATGAGCAAAGACAGATAAATGCCGTTATACAAACAAGAATTGCACCACGTCAGGTATTTATGTTTCTAAATTGTTCATTATTTGTCAGCTTAATAATACTTGGTGCTGTAAGTCTAGATGATTTATCTTTTTGTCTTCTGAACAGAAATTATTATATCTGTTAGTGGTTGACTGATGCTGTAATAATTTTAGCTTCAAATAAATAGTAAAAAGTATTGTACATACATACATGTTTAACATAAAAATAATAAAAATTGCATTTTGACCGTAAAAATCACATGAAAATGTCTTTTATCTTTACAACACCTATATTAATACAATGTTTTTTTTTCTAGATATCATCATCTGATAACATATGCCATTCATGCTGGATGAGTTGTAAGCGCGCTGCCGCACGTATTGAGCATGTTGATGAAGCTCGTCGAGTTTCTACTACTGAAGAAGTTGATGTTGAAACAGGTGACTCTGAGCCAATTACTGCTGAACCAGTTAATGAAAGTTTAGAAGTCCCTACTGATACGGAAGTTGTATCTAATGAAATTACATTGGAACATTATAGGCGGGCAGCAAATACTGCTTCACACTGCCTTTTTCCTCAATGCACTAATACTAATCTGCACATTATGGCAGATTCATTTAGAGCAACAATACTCAGTACATTTAAATATTATATCCCAGTGCACAGCCGTGTTTGTACAGAACATAGGCTGAGTAATGAGTGGAGTAACCTGTATGATTCTAGTAATAGCATGAGCACATTTAATTTACAACAAGTAGAACACATTTTTTCATTTGTAAACGCTTTCAAGCCCCACCTTAATTTCACCAGTGTAGAAGCTGTTCATGAAATTGATGATAACATATTTTTCTTTTGGACTGGAAGGTCCAAACAAGACTTTTTAACCCTTCTGAATGAAGTTCCTCGTATTCAGGGAATGCACAAAGGCATTTTGGGATTAGCTGCTCTGTTAATAAAAATGAGGACTGGCGAATCAGATGTCCGGTTGTCAACATTATTAGATGTACCGCGTAGCACATTGGAGCCAGTGCTGCCAGATGAAAAAATCTAATCAGCGCTGACAGCGGTGCGCTAAGCGCTAGATTCGAATATATTCACGAGCCATTAAAGCGCTAAATCGGCTCAAACGAGTCAATAAAGCGCTAAATTCGAACTTTTAACTGAGGCGCTTTTTAGACGATCAGTGTGATTAAATAATCTCCCATACTAAACATGGGCTGTAACCATGAGCTCTTAAAACAATTCTGATAAAGTTTTGGAAGCGAAACGCAGATTGCGACTTGTATAAACGCATCTCGTTTACGCCTCCGTTGTTTTGCTCTATGTGTTTAGTATGGTAGATTGTGTAATCTCCTTGGACATATCATCTGTGACATTGATCGTGGAAAAAGCGTCATACGCACGACAAAAATAAAATAAAATATGAAGTGATTGTAGTGAAAAACAACTTTTTATTACAATAATAAAATTTAGGATAGAAAACATAATAATATTATTCTATACCTACAGTTTGGGTATAATAAAATCAACTTAAAGTAAAAAACAAAACAAAAAATTAAAATTCTTCTTCCATCATAGCTGAACTCGAGGGTCCAGGCTGGTTAGGTTCAGTAGTATTTACTTTATATTTTTCGGATGATCCTATCTTACTTAAAATATCAGCTGGTAGTTGATAATTGTAACAGTTGCTGTTAATCGCGGTTAATCCTGTTGTATTAATAGGATGGCGTTAATAGTTTCTAAATGCAATGCATTTCGCAACTTGCTTTTAACCACATTCATTAAGCTGAACACTCGCTCAATATCAGCATTTGAATGTGGCAAACTCATTATTTTTGTCGCGACATCGAATAAGTCTTTATATGGACAACAGCCAGCTGCGTCCCTCGACTGTTGAACTTCTGTCCAGAACTTCACCATATCTTTGGTATTTTCCCAGTTCTGTAGGATAATAGTTTGCCACTGCTGAATAACATTATACATATTTTCTGTGTAACCCAGACTTTCCAAAACTTGTATAAAGTTATCAATATTGCTGTTTGGTTTTAAAATGACGGTAACAGATAATGCCATAGAGTTTTTAAGTAGTTTTAAATTTTCAGGCAATCTTTGTTGCAGCTGATTTATTAGTTTAATAATAAAATCAACGCACCTCTTCTTCATTGCATTTTTTTCATCCTCATTTAATGAAGACTCGTTCATCTCTTTCTCAAATAAATAACCAAGGTATGGTGACATAGATAGATGTTCTTTCACATTAATGCTTTCGAATTGCATTCTCGGTTGCACTATTATTATTTTCGTGCACATGTTTCGTATCAAATCATGTAGCGTATTGTAGAGCAGACATGGGTCAGAAGTTTTGTTTTCAAAAGTTTTTATTGCCCCTTGTAAATTATTAAGTATTCCACACAAAAACTGCAAATAAATTTTGTTTCTTTCATCGTTGTACATGTTATATAATAATTCGGCTTGGTAGCAATTTTCACGAGTTCTCATTAATTGAAAGTGTAATTTTAGTTCTATCCATTGACTTAAGATTCTAGTTACCGCGGGTTCAATTGACAGCCATCGTGTATCACAAGCTTTTAAGATCTTAAGTGGCTCCTCTCCACAGTTTATCGCTTCATATAATTTTTTATATTCGTTTTTTCGTTTCGGTGAAATCTTGAACCAATTGTGAGTTTCTCTTATCATAAATTCTATATTTCTTGGTATATTCTCACATGACGCATGTGATACCACCAATTGAATCGAATGGCAGACACATCTTATCAACACTAGATTGGGTAAAGCATACCTTTCCTGCAATATTTTATGGACACCTGCGTTTACCCCAGTCATAACCGAAGCATTATCCGTTCCGATTCCAATTAACTTGCTTTTATCAAGTTTAAAAGCTTCAAGTTGTGCTATTAACGCCGAAACTATTCCTTCGGCATCTGCAGATTCCAATTCAATCAGCCCTAAGAATGTGGAAACTATTTCGTTGCGACTGCTGCTAAAATATTTAACAACAATACCGAGATATTTTCGAACAGAAACATCAGTAGATTCATCTATAATCAAGCTATACGAATTATCACCAATATCATTTATCAAAGAATCTTTAAAATGAGGTGCTAATACTTCCTGAATTATTGCTGTACATTTCGTTCGGTGCAATTTCATTTCTGTAGTAGCCTTAGAATCCGAAAATTTATTTTTACACAATTCGGTGAGGTGATCAATTGCTTGTATAGCTGTGTGTTCTGCAACATACATTGAGAGAGCACCTTCAGCCTCAACACAGAGCTTATCGACGGGTTTTTGCAGCATTGAAGAGATTTGTGTTTGTTTTTTGTCCAAGAAAGGTTTCGCCTGCTTCTTGTGATTCACAATGTCTCTGGATATCGCCTAATTTGGCAAGAAAATCCTTCCTACAATACAAACACATCGCCCTTGTATCATCTCCAGGCACAGGTTTCAACCATTGTTTAAAGTTGGGCGATTTCTCCCATTCGACTTTGTATCTTTGTTTGTACACAGTTTTTTTTGATAATGGTACATCCATTTCAAAAGAGTTAACCAACACAACACTATGGAACACTCGCAAAAGTAACTACTTAATAAAATCAGTGCTTAAAACGTTATTTCTTAACTTGAACTTCAGTGCGGTCACATAGACAGAATGAAAATGAAAGAAGCAAAGTCAATCAACCAAACATGAAACAAACCGTACTTAATGTTCATGGGATTCCCCGTGCTCTATTGCCATACCCAGCTGGCATATAGAGCACAAAATTGAACATAGACAATAATTTTATTCTCCACGGAACAAATAGTGCTGCCATATAAAAAATTAAGAAAGCGCTAAATTATCCGCTAGGCGCTAAAATTATCAAGTGCCCGCTGAACATTGCAAAAAAGTGCTAGATCTAGCGCCGAAAGCGCTAAAATGGCAGCACTGATTGGAGCGACTAATGAACAAATGCAGGGAAATCCTGGTTCAAGATTTTGTACCTATGCACCTGGGTATTAATCACATATCAAGAGAGAATCTAATGGATCATAACCTTACAATACCAAATGGTATATACAATGAAAATTATACAAACGCTATAATTATTTGCGATGGGACATACATATATATAAATAAAAGTTCCAATTACTCCTTCCAAAAAGATACATATTCTTTGCATAAATATAGAAACCTATTAAAGCCATTTTTATTTGTGGCAAGTGATGGTTATATCTTAGATTGTTTCGGTCCATACAAGGCTACCACGTCCGATGCGGATATAATGATTTCCCTTTTTAACTATGAAGACTCTCCTCTTAGATTATATTTTCAAGAAAATGATGTGTTTATATTGGATAGAGGTTTCCGAGATTCTATAAGAATGCTAGAAGGTTGTAATTATCGGCCATATATGCCTGAATCTCTATCAGAAGGGGAATACCAATTAACAACACAGCAGGCCAACCAAAGCCGCTGTGTTACAATATGCCGCTGGGTAGTTGAGGTAGTAAATGGACATTTTAAAAGAGATTTTAAGCTCTTGAGGCAAGACTATTTTAACAAATCAGTGCCAAATATGATGCAAAACGTTCAGATAGCTGCCAGTCTACTTAACCGATATGGTGTTCGTCTTCGTGATAGAGATGATTCTAATGAAATAGTCACAATAATTAGAGAGAGAATTAATTTTGAAAATAATTTAGACCTATTAGTTGATGAACTAAATATGAATAGAAGGTCTACTGCTTTTCAAAGCATAACAGCTGACCGAGATAATTTATTTATGTTTCCTAGATTAAGTTATAGTGAATTAATACTATTTGCTCTAGTTACTTACCAGATAAGGCAAGCCAGATCATACTACGGAGAACATATTCGATTTCATGGATCATATAGAATAGAAATATGTAGGGACACACAAGATTTTTCTCAGTATAATCTGAGAGGAAGTGGTGACACATCATTAATAAGAGGAAAAATTAAGTCCAGGCACATTTCAAGAAAACAATATTATGTCTACATATTAATAGAAAATAATGTGTCTGGCAGAGCTGGTATAGTAGAATATATTGTAATTGTTTGGTCGGTCGACGAACCATTGGATGTTGCGCTCACGTAATGACGTTGGTGTGGTACCTTGGATGGGCTAGGTATCAAGAAAATATCTCCGCTCCAGCAGAATTTCTGGATGACGTAGCAAGTAAGAGATTTAGATGAAAATGATTATAATTAATAAATCTTTCTTAATTAACATGTCTTTTTATTTTTGTTTTTCCCATTTTGTTCATTCATAAGGTGAATGTGTTGGGTAGAATATAGAAGAACTGAGAAGAACTAAGTTTGATTTTTGCGATAGGTATAGGAAGAAACTATCCTTTTTTAAAATGTAATTAGTAAGTAAATACTTTTAGTAGGTAAAAGTAGTTAATGCTCGAGAGTGCATGCATCGAGAGTCTAAGCAGTGACGTAAGGGGATTTCAAGGATTAAACAAAAGTAAGAAAAGGCGTTTTAGACCATAGCTACGAATGTATTCCTATTTTGGCCTAACCTAGCGGTAATAGTTAGTTCTAGCCAGTTCTAGCACAAATAGCTGTTTGGTGACGGCAAATCCTAACCTAAAAAGTAACATTCGTATTTTTTGGAGTTCGTGGCGTTTAAATCGTAAAAATAACGGTTGGACATTATTTTATAAACTTAAAGGTAGTCTTTCTACTATACCTTATAACTATACATGTACTTTCGTTATCAGGTTTTTAAATGTATGGGAAGTGAACATTGTTCTTTGTGAAACCTAAACAAAGAAAGTTAGAACTCATTAACTGGATCTCTCAATCTGGACAACTGAAGAAAAAGTCATAACGCGTATCCAAGAATATACAGCCTGTGTTTATAATTTGCATTTTAATTAAAAAGCATATAAACATATAGGCTGTATATTCGTGAATATACATCCTATATGTTTATATGCATTTTAATTAATTGTGAAAGATTTGTGAAAGCTGCTAAACAAAATTTCGATCCGTTTCAAAGCTTTTCATTTTCTCAAGAAGATTTTCATTTTCTCTTAACCAGTAAGATTTTAATCACGATTTTTGTTTCACAAATTTTTCCAGAAGCATAATTTGCAATAAACATGATAATTATTCGTACTTTTTCAGTATTAGGTCGTGTTATACAAGATCACTCAATTGAAAATTGACCACTCTGAGGGATCCATATAAACCGTTATAAATCTTAAACGTGGCTTTGAAACGAATCGAAATTTTGTTTAGCAGCTTTCACAATTAATTAAAATGCAAATTATAAACACATAGGCTGTATATTCTTGGATACGCTTTATGACTTTTTCTTCAGTTGTCCAGATTGAGAGATCCATTTAATGAGTTCTAACTTTCTTTGTTTAGTTTTCACAAATTTTATACCTTACCATGAAGTTTTCACAATTATTTCCTAAATTTTCTTATAATTTGGTTGGGATTGGAAGAGTTTTTCGAAAAGATCTCTCAATCCACACGCACATTATACAGTGCAATTCAAATGAGAATAGGAATGTCAATGACCTCATCTGTCAAATTGCACTTGAAAAGTATGATTTGCAAAGAAATTTATTAGCAAATCAGTAAGCTTTACATCAAATTTGAATAAAGACGTTAAATAAGTATTTAGTAGTAAATTATCTAATATTATTATTTGATTATTTAAAGTCATAATTTCTACACAATATGGCGCAAAGTCGATCCTATTCTCACTTTGTCGAGTTGCGAATCGCAATGTATAAGCCAAATAATAATCTACTAAAATTAGCACTTCATTGTTTAATTTAACGAAAATTACCTTTAGAAGTAGACGTCAAAATGTTGGACACATGTTGACTAGATTCCATTGCTTTTCTTTCTAGTGAAGCAGTACACACTGAAAATTGAAAAGTTTACATTGAGTACATATTATAAGCCAAATAATGCTTCACCTAAATTACATAATCTGTCTGTATTTTAATAATAGTACTTCATTGTTTAATTTAAAAATTACCTTCAGAAGCAGACGGCAAAATGTTGGACACATTTTGATTGGATTCCAACGGTGTTCTTTCTATTGAACCAGTACATGCTGAAAATTGAAAAGTTTACATTGAGTACATACAAACCAAAGAATTCTTCACCTAAATTACATTATCTGTCTGTATTTTAATTATAGCACTTCATTGTTTAATTTAAAAATTACCTTCAGAAGCAGACGGCAAAATGTTGAACACATTTAGATTGGATTCCAATGGTGTTCTTTCTATTGAACCAGTAGATGCTGAAAATTAAAAAGTTTACATTGAGTACATACAAACCAAAGAATTCTTCACCTAAATTAAATAATCTGTCTGTATTTTAATTATAGCACTTCATTGTTTAATTTAAAAATTACCTTCAGAAGCAGACGGCAAAATGTTGAACACATTTAGATTGGATTCCAATGGTGTTCTTTCTATTGAACCAGTAGATGCTGAAAATTGAAAAGTTTACATTGAGTACATACCTTTAGAAGTAGATGGCAAAATGTTGGACACATTTTCAATAGATTTCAACGGTCTTCTTTCTATTGGAGTAGTGGTAATGAACTTCAGTGTTGATAGGCCTGTAAATAAAATAATTAAGATTTAAGTGTGTGTAAATACTAACATTGTCTGGTACCAACAACCTCATCTGTCATCTCATGAAAAATAACCTTACAAAATTGTCCATGACATGTTTACATAGAATTGAATATTATAAAACACAAGTATTGTTATTTTTTTGCAAGCCAAATATTTTTAAGAATATGAAGAGAGTTCATCATTTTCTCATAGACACCTCACTTCTATCAAGAATATATATTATTTTTCTTTAAATGGAACGGCTGGCATGGCTCTACACAGCTTTAAATGGCAGGGGGGGGTGGCTTACACACTCAATGAATGGGCCCCCAAAAATGGCTGCTAGCACAGTGACGTAGCGCCAAGGTAGCAACATAGCCTGAGGTGCTAGAGGAGTAGAGAGATATACCACGTCTACCAGGACAATCCCGGAACTGCAGTCAAGATCCCTACCAGTATCTTACTGGATTATAGATCCTTCAAAAAAAGGCAAGACGGAGATGAGGAACAAGACTTCTCCCAGGAGATCAGGTTCGTGGGGTCGCTACTGCCCAACAGTTCGGCACAAAACTGCCTCTATCAAGAGTCATTATTAGCATTAGGTAATAATGCTAATAATGACTTCTTGAAAATATTTTATTTTATTTTAAAGCACCAACAACCAATCAAGCACCTGTATTAATTTATTTATCAACATTAGTCTAATAACAGCTGTGAACTTTATTTACTCACCTGGCAAATTTAATGTTGGCACAGCAATATTGCTGATTCGATTGTAGCGGCAACAATATTTCAGTTCAAAATGAGCATGACAAACTCGCCGATTTTTGTATATGTACTCGTTATTGCATTTCAATATGTCCCCACCAATATTAAAGACCCATGACATGAAGCGCTCCATGTCCTTTGCAGGATTCGGAAAAAGATGCAGGACGGTGTGGGAATCTGAAAATATCACAATATAAAGTTCAAAATTTGTTATGAATGTTTCCTACACAAATGTTTAAAAAATTAACTACTATTCTTGGCACACTTGTGCAATTTAATCAGTGTAAAACATACAGTCACCAAGTGGGAGATCTTAGTACATACCAGAATTCCCAGAACACCCAGGGACACAGCACTTTTTCTCGGAAGACATGATGATGCACTTCTCAATAAAATACAACAATGCACTAGAGTCACTATCTCAATATTTGAGTCACTAAACAAGCTATCACAGGGTAGTCGATACCAGTTTGGAGGAGCAGGGGCTACGACTCAACAAACAGCATGGAAACAACACAAGGATATCTTGGAATAGGACTAAAAGCACAAAGTACAGAAAAATAACGAACCGCACCGAACGAGAACCGAAATTTTTCTGCAATGTCAATATATGTCAGACATCATATGTCAGTGATATCTGACATTGCATTTAATGTTACCATTAGCTATAATTCTAGAATTCTACTGGCGTTTCATTACTTATATCGAAATACGGCATACTACAGTTACAAAGAGAATATAAACTCATCAAAAAAAAAAGTTATAAAATAAGAGACCAACAAAAGTATTTACTGATTATTATTTTTTATTTTATTTTATTATTATTATAATTATGTGAGCACACCCACACGCACATTAAACTACCATTACGGTAGTAAATAATAATAAAGTAATGGTATTAGGAAAATAATCCGTCTAAATTATGATGGTCATCAGAAAGCAGAAAATGCCCAGTAAATTGTATTCTTTTTAATATATCTGTATAATGTTCTAGTAGCGACATCTGCATCCGTCCGATGGAAACTTCCGATGTATTATACTGATAAATTAAAAATTACTTCATTGCCAAGACATTTCAGTTCCATACGGTACTCCAAAATTTTTAAGTATAAACATCCAAGTCCTGCCAGGTTTTCAGTTAGAAGATTGATGACCCTGCCGGCTTCGCTCTTATTGGTTGAAAATTCCTGTGTTCTGATTGGCTGACCAATCACAGGGCTTACATTTTATTAGCAAATTTTGTATAAATTACGGGGCGTTTGCCGAATCGGTACAGTCGGCGGGCAACAAGACAAGAAGAAAGAACACTAGAAGAAATAAAGGAAGATCAACAAGGAAAATTCTCTTGGTTTTATTCTCCACCAACCCCAGCACACAAATGCGCATCCTGCACAGTAAGTGAACATAATATCCTACCATTCGATGAGAAGAGAACATTCTAAATAAAAGGTGATTGGTGGCATTGTCTGATGAAAAATTTGCCATACACAGTGCAATGCGTTCTTTACTGTTATCTTTCTTCCTTTTAATATCGTCCGAAGTGTTTTTAATTTAGTCATTACAAAAACAATTTATTTACAGCGTACGAAGTACCACCCGACAAATTGAGATGTTGGTAGACTAAATGTCTACCCCGACATACTTTCTAAGTTCTATTTGGCAAAAATAAAATGATAGTTGAAATAAATTAATAATCCTTGTCTAGGTCCGATAAGATGAGAGTTATTTCTACCCCCAAGTGTCAAAAGTAGAGAAAATATTGGCGGCATGCTCGACGTTGTAGACTTATGTCGATCGAAGAAAAGAAACATTTCTTTTCTACGTGTCAAACATCGCCATGCTTAGGACGATAGAAATCTTTTTTTTTTTTTTTTATATACAAAACGGGGAAACTCTTGGCCCAAATCTCATCTGATGGAAAGTGATGATTAGGCCGAAGATGGGAGCGAGTTTCACCCGGAATCCTCTTACACAGAGGAACTGGCTATCATACCTCTAACTGCCGGAACACAACAATGCTGTGAACATTGTTGTTATGACGACAGACTTAGACATGATGGTGGTAGCTTGCCAGGCGGACTTAGAGCAAGTCCTACCACCAACCAAACCGAGCAAAAAATTTGCCCCCGCTGGGAATCGAACCCGAGACCTCTGAAGTCTGAAGCAGGTGGTATAACCACTAGACCACGGAGGCGGTTAGTGTCACCTGTTTAGCACCACCCGGGGACCACGTGTAGGGATTCGCTGAAGGGTATTCTCCTACGGACGCGGGTGACTCGGCCCCCTCTAAATATATATAAATCGATAGAAATCTTTCTTCAATCTGTCATTTTGTCGATTCTCCGGTCGACAAAACTCGTTTCTACGATGGTCATGTCTATCTTCCTCACACTCGTAGTAACGCCCTAGCGCTGTCTCATGAATGTGTTCGCATAGGGAGTTGTGTGATTGTCAGTTTCAAAAATATCACCAAATTACTTATATCACCAACATATCTCCCTTTACCTATACACACATTGTACACAGTTAAACATAGAGTTAATAGCATTTGCAACAACTGTCATAGAATAGAAATTTAACACTATGCATAAAAAGGTGGTCGTATCCCTAACGGCGATATCTACCAGCAAAACCTTTCATAAATTTATATAAATACAAGGAGCTGACCCGGGCAACTTCGTCTGCGTCACATTTTCCATTACTGCTCCGCTTCTATTTGTCTTAGCGTGATGATATCGATGGTCCCTACGTATAATCACCTAAGTGGTAGATACGTGATTTGTGTTTTTTTGTTCCGTGACATTCAGACAAACCTAAACTATCGTCCAGTTTAATAAAAAGTAATAAAAGGTGGCAAATTGACCTTGAAATACACACACGACATTTCGCATAACTACCAAATTGACTAAAACTTCCGACGTAGAACAACAATAGTGGTAATCCAGTCATTTTACGCGGGACAATCCATTGTAACCCCGCGCACCTCCCCCGCAACTGTCGCTTGCGAGACATAAGCGTTCGCGCCGGCTTTGGAGACGAAATCAAGACTGATTAAATTAGGTACAAATACTGAAGATACATCGTACTGTCGATAAATAAATAAGTATATAAAAATAAAATAACGTTTTTGTTTACATTTAACCTGCTTCGAAATAAAACGTAATGCAAATAATTTGTATATCTTGTGACGAAATGTCTTTTTTGAGTGAGTCAATCACTTATCTACTTTTTATAACAGTTTTTGTACCATGATCCCCACGTAAATCTTTCTAAATGGCAATTGCGACTTTGTTTAATTTAATACCTCCGGCGTAAAACTCAATAAGTACCACTTACATTATTTACCACAGGGGATGATTCCGCTGTATAAGTAAGTAATTGACAAATAATACGCTCGAAAGGCCTTTTAAAAGTTGTAGTTATTTTTGTTATAAAATAGATCAAATATGAAACCTGAATTCCAAATTTCATGACTTTCTGCTAAGTAGAATATGAACTACATGTGTTTAAAACTTTAAAGTGCTCTCCTGTAAAGTTTGACATTTGCAGTTAGGGGATTGTACGTAGGGACCGTCGATATATAGCCTATAACCTTCCTCGATAAATGGGCTATCTAACACTGAAAGCATTATCAAATCGGACCAGGAGTTCCTGAGATTAGCGCGTTCAACCAACCAAACAAACAAACAAACTCTTTTGCTTTATAATATTAGTATGTTACATACCACGCGAACCACAGGAAATTAGCCAACTCCACACAAGTATTGCATCAGCCTAGCGACGAGAGCGGATATGCTGAGTCGACGCATCGTGGCGCACGGTGACGTGCCCCGGCCACCGGACCGCAGGAATGTAGGGCTCACTTTCGTTACAACCATCGAACGATCGTCACTAGATTTAAGTTTTTTGAACAAATGTTAATATTGAATTAAACCTGTTCCAGTAATCTCGGGGTTTCCTTGCACCTTCCTGCTGGACTGACATAATTGGCGCAGTCGGTAGGATCTTCGAGGGTCAACGAGCACCAGCGAGCTGTCCTAGCGGTTATCAAGCCCGTTCGGGGATCCGAATCTACACGTCGTGGCCTGCAGCAAGGGTATCCAGCCATCGATACAGCAAGAGACACCGAGATGCGATACTTGTGAGTACACTAAAATCGTTTTAGTGGATTGCTCTCCCTAATCTTTAAGTTTCCCTGGGCCCATAAAAATTTCCAAGATTTTTCACCCACGGGAGCCACGTAGCGTTAGGTTAGATAGTAAGCAGATTAGTAGGTGTAGTGCTCAAGATTTAAATAGAGAAATCAGCGTAGATTCTAGTATTAGGTTAGATAACGTACAGAATAAGATGGCTGACTTAGATGGCATTTTTAAGGCCCTTCGCTTGGTCCCCGAATTTGACGGTAATGTCAACGTGTTAACTCGGTTCATACAGTTATGTGACGAACTCGTAGACGAATTTGTTAAGAACGTAAGCCCACCTAACAGACTTTCGGAGATTGCTCTTATCAACGGTATACTAAACAAGGTAACCGGCCCCGCGGCCCGATTGATAAATTCGAATGGCATCCCATCTGATTGGACTGGTATACACGCAAATCTCTCGTAAATAATTTTTCAGACCAGAGGGATGAGACGGCATTATATAACGACTTAGCGTTACTGTCACAAGGGTCTGATAGCCCTCAGGAGTTTTATGAAAAGTGTCAGAACCTGTTTAGCACATTAATGACATACGTTTCCCTACACGAGACTCTGGCGACTACTGTTGAGGCAAAAAGGGACCTATATAAGAAGTTGACCCTACAAGCCTTTGTGCGTGGGCTCAAAGACCCACTAGGTTCACGGATTAGGTGTATGCGACCCGAAAGTATTGAAAAAGCGTTGGAATTCGTTCATGAGGAACAAAACGTGGTATATTTGCAACAGCGTAGTAGCCAAATTCCGGATAAGAAATTGCCACCTCAAATCATGCCGCATAGACATTTGCCTGCACCATCGGGTTTTCCCGTGCTACAACCTAGACCGTTCCCTTTTAGTTTGCCTGGACCTTCCAGAGGTCCATTCGGACAATCAATGCCGCCACACGTACCCGCAACGTGGCGACCTAGTTTAAATACTCCAAATCAGGCTGGTCCATCTCGTACGCAACAAATGTTCCGTGCTCCCCTTCCTAATTATAACCAGAATAACGCATTTAAATTCGTACCGCGCAATACTGCACCGCAAGGTAATTTTCAACAATCTAGGCCCATGAGTGGGGTCAGCCATTTTGTGCCGAGACTGTTACCACCCAGTAATGCACCAAAGGGACATGACTGGACTAAGTCTGGTAATCCCCCGGCAAGTAATTATTTCGAAAACAAAGAGTTGAATTATAACGATTGTTTTAACTATTACGACTTCGGAGAATTCGATAACGATTGCTACTCCTATTACGAACCTAACGTCGAGTATTATGAAGGATACTATTACACTGATTACGATAAGGCGTGTTACCCACAGCCCGAAGTAGCTAGCGATTCGGTAAAAAACGAGCCCACTAAACCATCTAGTTTAAAAGAGGATTTTCCGAATCCACAGGAATTAGAAAAACCAAAATAGAAGTTAACCTTCAACCACAACGCCAGCTTCCCTACTTACAAATTAAAGATCCTCCCCTAAAACTTCTCATAGATACAGGTGCCAACCAATCTTTCATTAGCCCTAATGCGGTTGAAACTTATTTTAATAACGTGCAGTTAAACTTCGACCCCTTTGAAGTTTGTAACGTACACGCAGTGACACGTAGCAACTATTCAATAACTCTACCTTGCTTCTCGGAATTGAATGATAGCGATCGCATCTCACTTTTTGTATACCGATTCCACGACTATTTCGATGGTTTGATAGGGTCAGATTTATTAGACAAATGGGAAGCCGCCATTGATTTCAAGACCAAATCATTAATTACCAAAAACGCGTTAAATCCCTTACAGGTTTACGATTCACGGAACGCTAATCTGTACGAGGATATCATTCCCGCCGGTACTTCTAAATTAGTCGAATTACCAGTTAACGTTCAGAACGGAGAAGTTATCATCCCGGAACAGATTATATCAAACTGTCATATTGGTGAATGTTTGACTACTGTAAAAAATCAGAGGGGTATAGTAGAAATTCACAATCCAAATCGAAGCGACGTTATTTTCTCCATGAATCGCCCGGTGTGTGCGCAGCTTTATAATACTGAGTGCACGCGCACCGAGCAGGCACCTCAACGCGTAAAGGAAGTGTTATCGCGCTTGCGTACCGATCACTTAAACAAAGAGGAACGTGCTAACTTAGAATTGTTATGTGCGCGCTATGCAGACATATTTTATTTAGAAGGGGAGAACTTGACTTTTACCAATAAAATTAAACACTCAATTAAAACTAGCGATGAAATTCCTATATACACCAAGAGCTATAGGTATCCTTTTGTGCATAGACAAGAGGTACAGGATCAAATTAGTAAAATGTTAGATCAAAAAATTATTCAACCATCAGAGTCTGCATGGAGTTCACCTATATGGATCGTCCCTAAAAAGGCCGACGCTTCAGGTAAAATTAAATGGCGATTAGTAGTGGACTTTCGGAAGTTGAATGAGAAAACCCTGGATGATAAATACCCCATACCAAATATTGCAGATATTTTGGACAATTTAGGCAACTGTCAATACTTCACAACCTTAGATTTAGCCAGTGGCTTCTATCAGGTAGAAGTTAACCCCACAGACATTCCAAAAACAGCATTCACTGTAGAACATGGCCATTTCGAGTTCCTAAGAATGCCCATGGGTCTGAAAAATAGTCCATCTACTTTCCAGAGGGTAATGGATAATGTTCTCAGAGACCTACAAAATACTATATGCCTGGTGTATCTAGATGTTATAATTTTTTCCACGTCACTCCAAGAACACATGGTCAATCTAGAAAAAGTATTCAATAGACTACGAGAGTCCAATTTCAAAATTCAGATGGACAAGTCAGAGTTCCTTAAACTCGAGACAGATTACTTAGGCCACGTTATCAGTAAAGACGGCATTAAGCCAAACCCCGACAAAATATCCGCAATAAAGAATTATCCGCTTCCGAAAACCCCTACAGAGATTAAAAGGTTTCTGGGTCTTCTCGGTTACTATAGGAAGTTCATACCCGACTTCGCGAGAGTAACTAAACCCATGACGCAGTGTTTAAAGAAGGGCTCGAAAATTACTTTAGACCAGAATTATATTGATTGTTTCGAAAAGTGTAAGACACTCCTAATTAATGATCCCATTTTACAATATCCGGACTTTTCAAAAGAATTTATTTTAACGACAGATGCATCGAACGTAGCCATAGGAGCTGTCTTATCCCAGGGTATCATAGGCACGGATAAACCCATTGCTTATGCCTCCAGAACCTTAAACAGTAGTGAGATTAACTATAGCACAATTGAGAAAGAACTCCTTGCAATTGTCTGGGCTACCAAATATTTCAGACCGTATCTTTTCGGTAGAAAGTTTAAAATTGTCACAGACCATAGGCCCCTCCAATGGGTAATGAACATCAAAGAACCTAACTCGCGTCTTACTCGATGGCGATTGAAATTAAGTGAGTTTGATTTCTCTGTGGTTTACAAGCAAGGAAAATGTAACACCAATGCCGACGCATTATCCCGTATTGAAGTACATAACGAGGAGACTAGCTCTCTTATAGTCAACCCTACTGAAAAACCATCCTCAACACTGGATGATTCGAACACCGATACAGTTCACACTGATGCCGAAAATCCGATACTAGAGGTTCCTATAACTGATTTCCCACTCAACAAATATCACAGACAAATCATTTTCACAATGGTCGATGAAGTAAAAAGCCGCCCTTCAGCTTCAAAACCGTTTGAGTCACACGTTAGAACACATATTCAGATTTCCAAGAGCAATCTCGAAGAGGATGTCGTAAATGCTGTGAAAGAATATATTGATCCTAAGGTAAAAACCGGTATTCTCATTAATCCCCCATTAGCAATGTACAAAATCATTCCCATTATTCAGAATAAATTTAAAAGCTCATCCATGGATTTAGTCCTAGCAAAGGCAGAGTTACAAAATGTCAAAGATTATCTAAAACAACAGGCAATCATTCGCAGTTATCACGAAGGTAAAACGAATCACCGTGGAATTAATGAGTGTTATCTGTCTTTATCTAATAAATATTACTGGCAAAAAATGAAGGAACACATAACGAAATATATAAATGAGTGTGCCGTATGTGGTTAGGCCAAGTACGATAGGAACCCCATCAAACAAAGGTTTAATATTGTACCACCTCCATCCAAACCGTTCGAAATAGTACACCTTGATTTACTCAGTGTTGAAACGCAAAAATATCTCACAATCATTGATACATTTTCAAAATATGCCCAAGCTTACCACCTAAAAGACGCAACAGCGGTTAGCGTCGTACAAGCTCTTTTAACATTCGGCACGCACCATGGATTCCCCTTAACTATCGTCACGGACAGAGGCCCGGAATTTACAAACCAACTATTCTCGGAGTTCGTTAAAATACATAAAATTCAACACCACAAAACCTCAGCATGCACACCAAATGAAAACGGCATGGTGGAAAGGCTACATTCCACACTTCTAGAGCATTTACGTATTTTAAAATTGGAGCATCGCGGGGACTCCGCTATGAGTTTAATGCCATATGCAATTCTGGGTTATAATAGTTCTATTCACAGTTTCACCAAGTGCAGACCTTTAGATATAATTACTGGCCATTTAGACCCTCGCGATCCGTTAGATATAAATCTGTCAGAAAATATACTACAATCATATACACAAGAACATCGTAACAAAATGCAAAGAGTCTTCGAGATGATTAATGACTCATCTCTGCACGATCGCACAAGGATTATCGAGAATATTAACAAGAACAGGGAAACCGAACAGATATACCCTGCGGATCAACAAATTTTTGTACGGAACCCAATGGCCAGCCGACAAAAACTGGCCCCCAGATTTACACGCGATACAGTATTGGCGGACTTACCGATCCACATATACACTAAAAAGAAACGTGGACCCATCGCTAAGTCCCGCCTGAAACGAGTCCCTAACACCAACCTTTTGTTACAGGATTACCTTCCTGGCTCTGAGCCTAACGCAAGCGGAAGACATAACGTTGAATAGTCTGGAGAATGGACCAGGCATCTTGCCTTTTATGCTAGGAAAAACGAAAGTTATCTCCCACTACCACTCGTTTATCCAACCGGTTAATCTAGACGTTATTCGTAGCAATATAGATTTAGTAAGAAAACAGTTAGATAATATTTCACCTGAATTTCACAATAAAACCCTGTCATTATATATGCCACATATAGAATATCTCTATAATAAAATAACGCAGCTATCTGACCAGTTAGAATTGTTCCAACCTAATCGCGTCAAGAGAGGTCTAATTGATGGGTTAGGTTCAGTTGTTAAAAGCATCTCCGGAAACTTGGACTATACAGACGCCATTCGTTACGATAATGCAATTAAAACTCTGCAGGAAAATGAGAATAAAATGGTCACGGAATTAAATAATCGCGTTAGTTTAAATAAACATTGGATGTCTGAAAACTCGAATATTCTTAACAAATTGGTCCAGAATCAGAACAAAATTAAGGAGACTGTAAATGAGATCATGATTAGCGACTTGCGACATGAAAAAGATATCGTCAAGTATGCCCATCTGGCCCAGTATATAACAATGCTAGCGGATAATATTGAAACGTTATCTGAAGAATTACTTAGATTAGAAAACTTATTAGGATTTATACGTGCTAAAAGCACACATTTTCTTATGTTTAAGTTAGATACATTTAATAGAATGATAAAACAGTTAAATGCTCTCTATGGCAGAGACCATATACTGAACGGTAGTTTTAGGGAATATTTCGACATAATTAAGTTAGGTTACTACTATAACAGCCGAAATTTAGTATTGATATTTAAGTTCCCGGTAGTCCTTACCTATACCTATGACCTTTACAAGCTATCCATAGTTCCCAATAAAGATAACCAAGTGCTAATTCCATCTTATCCTTTCCTGGCAATTCACGACAAAGATTTTATGTACATAGAGGCAGAATGCCCGAAGTCAAATCAATACTATCTCTGCGAGAACAGCATCAATCAACACTACAGAAGTCAAGGCGACTGTATTCACCGCCTCATATCTCAGCAGCAAATCGACAAGTCCTGCCAATTCATCACCACGAAACCGAAACCGAAGCCGTGGAACCACTCGACGACCGACACTATGTAGCAAGCTTCCCGGTGCCAATGAAAATTCGCCTGTCCTGCACCGAAACCCAATACAGCACAGTGCTAGGAAGTTATCTCATCACGATCCCAAAGGGCTGCGATGTGCAAACCCCAGACCTAACCCTGGCAAACAAGGACGACCGGTTGAAAGGACAAGTACTGAAGATTATGAACATCCCATTCAATAACGGAACCAACTACAATTCTGAAGCTAGAAGACTAACCCTCAACTCCGTCAACCTCCACAGCCTCCATATTGCCAAGAAGGAAATATTTATGGAAACGCCATTAACCCTGACTAAATCCGACATTCACGGGGTGTACTATACTATCACACCGCTATACCTGGTACTATTAGGTGCAAGCGTACTGGGCATCGCGCTCGTACTACGAAGATACATGAACCGGCGCACACTGGAAACAACACCGGAACGTGCAAACGGCGAAATAGACAGCAGCGAGGTATATGCCGAGATCAACCACCACCCAACTAACACCAAAGCGGTAAAATAACCTATAAAAGAATCGTATATCAGTTACATTTGAGTATAAAATTGTTAACGCATACCTCTATAACAGAGTTAGAGCATGTTCTAACTCACTTATAACCACGAAAGAGGCCCACAGTTTTACAGGTAAGTATTATAGAAAACTTATAGTACGGCGATACAAATGTGTCAAAGCAATTGCACAAGAGCGTTAAATAACTGACAGCTATTACTTTAACCGGTATTACTGTTATAATATCGGGATGGTATACACAACAGGTGGTAGGAAAGCATCGGATAAGAATGCTTTGCCGATAAAACCTTTATAAGACCTATTAAGTATAGAATATTGATACTGTGACTCATATTAGCTATCTAAAATGGACTCAGGTAAGTGTATTGTAGCTTCTTGACTTCATTTTAAAACAACTGTATAACTTTTAGCCCACGTTATGATTTAAAAAGCCTGTAACCTTAAAAAATTAAATCTGTTCGTAGTGGAAGCGTATAATGTCAACCATCTTTCAACATAGCAGAATAATATGGAATAAAACGGGAGGCATTTTAAGTATTTACGTTATTTGAGTCTGTGAAGTGAAAAATGACTGCCCTTGTGATTTCATGGTATATTTATACCATGTTTCTCATCTCAATTTTAACGCGCCTAGGATTTATTAAAGATTTACAAGAAAAGTTATAACATTAAAATAGACACCACAAGCAAATATTATTATTTATTTCTTCTTCCTGAGCAGTGGCATGTAAAATTAAGTGGTATTCAAGGAACGCTTCAAATGATATAAGAAATTTAGTATTTTGTTGTCAAATGTTGAATAACTCGAAATAATATTTTTATTGTTAGGTTACCAAAACAATGGCGAACTTTCTTTAAATATTAAGTCTTCACTTAAATCATTTGTACCACTCTTTGAGCTACAACATCGTTAGTCACGAGTATGGTGCTGCCATTGGTGACTTAACATTGTCATAATAGACTTAGCTAAATACATTTGCCGCAGTGAAGACAATACAGCCGCCTTAAAATTTTACAAACCGACTCGATTAGGGTTCTTCATCGAAATAATGAAAAGCTGCTACGACATGACGTAATCCGTTTATGTATTTATATATGTTACAGTGAGTGATTATTCGATAAAATATATATATTATACAGCCGCTATATATAATATCAACTCAATTTGGAAAAAGTGATTATAACTTTGATCAAAGAATGTATTAAATTATATAGCCATTTTATACAATCTAGTTAGACCCGTTGGGTCGTGGGCGTGGCAGTAGGGGAACACCATAGAACACCTCAAAAATATTGACCTTGAACTCAGGTCTCGCAATTCTAAGGAACGGTACCAGGTCAATATTCATGGTTAGTGAACTTGAGGTCAAGATCAAAGTGACCTTTAGGTCAAAGACAAGTGACTTAGAACTCGAGGCCAAGTGATCCTGGAAGTCATGATAGCTTGGATGTGAAGGTCGGGTGACCTTGGAAGTCAAGGTTGAGTGACCTTGGAGGTCATGGTCAAGTGGCCTGGGAGTGCCTAAACTACCAACTCTTTGACTGGGACTGCAATAACTGTACTTTTTTTATTTTTTTTCTATATGTACTTGTATCTCGAAAACGGCGTGTCCTATCACAAAAATAATGAAAAATTGGCCCCCTTTAAAACCCGCAGCAACGCAGTTCTCCACATGTAGGTAATAATCAATTATGAAAAAAGCAACTTTCACATAATTGTTTACGTCGAACAAAAGTGAGGTTAGTGTTAATAACGACCCATACATGCGTTATTTGTTACCAATGCCTTTAGAACATCATTAAAGGAGTACCGCCTAACATAATAAGCTTTAGTTAAATCCTGTATTACAGGTTAAACCTAGATAGAGCAGTTTGTTTGACACTTTTTGTATTCGTGTTACTAAACTCTCGAAGATCTCTATTTTATAACATATGTCTGCAATAATAGTCAATATACTACCTCAAGGTTTATAAGACACTTCATTGCAATAACTAAGCAACACTAATACTTAACAGGAATCAGCGAAAACTGTTATATAGACATGGTAGTTAAATATAGGTTAAAGCTGTAACGTTTTAAGTATATCTGCTGTCACTAGCACCATTTTAACTCTCAAACCTATATTACGTGGTTCATTAAAGATCTAGTGCCGCAATTGGAGTTAAAAATTGTTTGTTGCCTTCTCTTTATCTCATTTAGTTAGAACTGAGATAATTGTAACTCTTTAATATCACTTAAACTCATAAAAAAGCCTGTTACTGATACCAAAATGTTAGTTGGGCACACCGCAACTGCTCAACCAAGGTTGTCAGCGCTATTCTCGAACCAACTTTCGAATAGTCGCTGAGCTTCGGGAGGGAGATGTTACATACCACGCGAACCACAGGAAATTAGCCAACTCCACACAAGTATTGCATCAGCCTAGCGACGAGAGCGGATATGCTGAGTCGACGCATCGTGGCGCACCGTGACGTGCCCCGGTCACCGGACCGCAGGAACGTAGGGCTCACTTTCGTTACAACCATCGAACGATCGTCACTAGATTTAAGTTTTTTGAACAAATGTTAATATTGAATTAAACCTGTTCCAGTAATCTCGGGGTTTCCTTGCACCTTCCTGCTGGACTGACATAATTAGTATAGATAAAGCATAAAAAATAAACATGAATAAAAGTTTCAAATCATGTCCTTCCGATTTTTCGTTTCCTTAACTATTTTTTATTGTAAAAAGATAAAAAGCTCACCTAAATCCTTCAGAACACTCTTTTTGATTTGAGGAGTAGTTTGCGGTATTTCCTGGCGGCATATCATGTCCGAAACTGAAATATTAATGTGCACACTTTTAGCTATGGAATCAGAATCAGAAACAATGTACATCTATACTAATATAATAAAGCTTAAGAGTGTTTTTTTTTTTTTATTTTTTTTATTTTTTTTTTTTGATGGGTTTGCTCTTGACCTTAGTCTTGGTCAGAAATGACAGAGACAAAGTCTATGATGGAGCGAGCTTACCCAGAAGGAGCCTGTTTACTCTAACTTTGAAGAGATTAGGGTTGTAAGCGTTCGGAAACACAGACGCAGGCAGAGAATTCCACTCTTTTGCTGTCCGTATTATAAAAGACGTTTGGAATCGCTTAGTGCGAATTCGTGGAATAGCAACAAGGTAGGGATGGTAAGCTGCAGTGCGTCTGGATGTCCGATGGTAGAAGGGTGCTGGTGGAATGAGGTCGTGGAGTTCTTGGGCACATTCGCCGAAGTACAATCTGTAGAAGACCGACAGGCAGGCAACCTTGCGGCGATGAGCCAAGCTGTGAAGCTTGGCATCCACCAGTTTTTCGTCACCGATGAGCCTCCTAGCTCTGCGTTCCACCGAGTCAAGCGCGGCAAGCTGGTACTTGGCCGAGCCATCCCAGAGGTGGCTGCAATACTCCATGCAGGATCGGACTTGTGCTTTGTAAAGGGTTAAAAGCTGTCCAGGACTGAAGTATCGTTTCACTCTATTCAGGATGCCCAGCTTTTTGGCTGCAGTTTTGGCTTTGTACTCAATGGTGGCGCTGAAGTTCAGACTGGATGTCAACTCCATGCCTAGAAGCTCGAGCCGATCAGTCACAGGAACAGATACACCCCGAAAAGTAGGAGTTTCGGCGAAACGACTCCTTTTAACGGTAAAAAGACACGCCTGAGTTTTGGTGGCGTTAAAAGTGACCAGATTGTCGTCACCCCACTGAGAGACAATACTCAAGGTCAAATTTGTCCGCTCTACCATGGCCTCTCTCAATGACCGAACTTCACCCCCGCTGGTTGTTGCGCTAGACATGTATCTCTCTGAAACCGTACTGTCATCTGCGTACCCAACAAGACCAGGCTGAAGTAGGTCATTAATGTGCAGCAGGAAAAGAGTTGCAGAGAGAACAGACCCCTGAGGAACTCCGGCATCGATAGCCATGAGGTCAGAGTAGCAACCGTCAACAACAACTCTGATCGACCGTTCACTCAGGAAGTCTGATATCCAGCCACAAAAACCAGCCGGGATGCCATAAGCAGGAAGCTTGCTGAGTAGACTTGCGTGCCAGACCCTGTCAAAGGCCTTCGAGATATCGAGTGACACGGCAAGTGCTTCGCCGTGTCTCTCGATGGCCTCGCCCCAGCAGTGCGTGACATACACAAGAAGATCGCCAGTAGACCGTCCCCGGCGGAAGCCATATTGACGGTCACTGAGGAGATCATTGTCTTCAAGGTAGGTCAGCAACTTACTGTTTAGAACCTTTTCCATAACCTTGCATAGGATGGAGGTAATGGCGATCGGACGGTAATGAGCAGGGTCCGCGCGGTCTCCCTTTTTGGGCACCGGTTGCACATTTGCAAGCTTCCAGGATTTTGGCACCGTTCTTTTTTCTAGAGAGAGGCGGAACAGACGTGTCAACACAGGAGACAGTTCAGGCGCACATTGCCTCAAGACTCTCGCTGGAATGCCATCAGGTCCGCTGGCCTTATTCACGTCTAGACTGCTCAATATTCTCCGGACCTCTTTAATGTGAACTACGACCTCCGGCATCGAAGAGTCACAACGAGGTAAAATTGGTGGTTGCTTGGAGCCAGCGTCCAGACGCGAATTGCTTGCAAAAAGAGATGCAAATAAATTTGCTTTCTCACTTGCAGAGTGAGCCAGCGACCCATCAGGTTTCAACATTGGAGGCAAAGTGGGTCGACAAAAGTTCGCTTCAACCGCTTTCGACAGGGACCAAAACTGCTTACTACCCGGAGGGTGTGATGCTAGTTTGGCCCCGATACGTCCTACATGGTCAAAACGTGCCCTACGTAGAACCCGCTTGCATAACTTAGCGGCAGAATTAAATGCTCTTTTCCTCGCGCGAACCCTACGTGCTTTGACCTTTCGGTCGCGGACCTTGATCCACGCTTGGTAAGCAGACTCTTTACGGGCCTCAGCGTGGGCGCATTCTGCATTATACCAAGGCCGTGACTTGTTACCGAGTGGGATGTCAGAGAATGGAATAAAATACTCCATCCCCTGCCGAATCACGTCCGCAATCACGTCAGCACAGCACGAGGGGTCACCCGAAGAGAAGCACACTTGCCGCCATGGATAAGACGCAAAAAAATGCCGCATCTCATCCCAATCTGCTGACTCGTATCGCCATACTCGTCTCGTGCCTCTAGGACTCTTATCTGGCGGAGAGCAGGCCAATACGGATTTCACCAGGCAGTGGTCAGACGTTCCCAGTGGGGCTGAGACCGATACTGAATGACTGTCCGGATCAGTTGCCAGCAGAAGGTCCAAGCAATTGGGTGTATGGGCGTCAACATCCGGTACCCGTGTTGCCACATTCACCAGCTGGGTTAGATCTAGCGTTAAAGCAAACTTGCGCGCCTCTAACCCGGCATGGTCAGTTCTCTGGTACGGGAACAACCACTCTTTATGGTGGGCGTTGAAGTCCCCCAGAAAAGTGAACCTCGCTGTTGGGTACCGTTGCTGGGCTACGTCGGTCGACTCCACGAGGGAGTTAAATAGCGCTGTTGTCTCCTGGTCGCCGCTATGCGATCGGTAAACACCGATAAAGATATGTTTTTCCACACCAGTGTCCACAAGTAGCCAAATGGCAGAAAAACCCGATTTCTCAAAGCAACGGAGACGACGACAACAGATGTCATCGCGGACGTACACACAGACCCCAGCCTGCTTCTTGAACTTGTGTTCCAGAGAGTAGCCCGGGTAGTTGAGGTACGCCACGTCCGACGGGGTTGTTATTTTCGTCTCCGTTAGGAAAAACAGGTGCGGCTTCTCGGTCTCAAGGTGGTGATGGACCGGATCGAGATTAGAGTGTAACCCTCTTATATTTGTGAGGTGCACTTTTAGTGGGAGGAAGTGCAGCCGTTGTTTCACCATATTCTTCTTTGCTTTGGTCATTGTTAGGGTAAGTTGTTGGGGAAAAAAGTCGAACTGTCGAGGCGCTGGTCAGTAAACCAAGTGGTACACTAGAGCTAAGCCAACCAATGGGGAACTCATTTGGAGACTGCGGGGACGCCCGAACCCCCCCCCGGATATGGCCACCGGATCCTCCCATCCAGTCGCCGGCTGGCACGGTGGAGCATACCGGGATTTTTCGCGAGTTGGCGGGGCAGCCTTTCACACGTGGCTGGCGTGCTACTTGGGCCCCCTACTGACTGCGGTCGGCCAACGGCTGGCACCGTGCTTCGGATCCCGCTACCCTCCAAAATTAGTTACCCGGAAAACCTCGCCCAGCGTCCAAGACCGGTTCTGAACAGCGCAACTGACAACCAACTTCCCTCCCAAAGGCACTGGCACTCCCGCTCACCGACGGAACACAGCAAGCTGCTTGGCGCCGGACTCCGGCGGGATGGTGGTCGCGAGCCAGGCGGCTCCTTGCGGAGCCTACCACCGCTTAAGTGGGATCGTTCTGCCGTACCACAGGCAAGCCTGTGGTGCCGTTGCCCGGGGTGGACCGCGAGGAGGTAGATCCCAAAACACCCCTCTACTATAACAGCCGAAATTTAGTATTGATATTTAAGTTCCCGGTAGTCCTTACCTATACCTATGACCTTTACAAGCTATCCATAGTTCCCAATAAAGATAACCAAGTGCTAATTCCATCTTATCCTTTCCTGGCAATTCACGACAAAGATTTTATGTACATAGAGGCAGAATGCCCGAAGTCAAATCAATACTATCTCTGCGAGAACAGCATCAATCAACACTACAGAAGTCAAGGCGACTGTATTCACCGCCTCATATCTCAGCAGCAAATCGACAAGTCCTGCCAATTCATCACCACGAAACCGAAACCGAAGCCGTGGAACCACTCGACGACCGACACTATGTAGCAAGCTTCCCGGTGCCAATGAAAATTCGCCTGTCCTGCACCGAAACCCAATACAGCACAGTGCTAGGAAGTTATCTCATCACGATCCCAAAGGGCTGCGATGTGCAAACCCCAGACCTAACCCTGGCAAACAAGGACGACCGGTTGAAAGGACAAGTACTGAAGATTATGAACATCCCATTCAATAACGGAACCAACTACAATTCTGAAGCTAGAAGACTAACCCTCAACTCCGTCAACCTCCACAGCCTCCATATTGCCAAGAAGGAAATATTTATGGAAACGCCATTAACCCTGACTAAATCCGACATTCACGGGGTGTACTATACTATCACACCGCTATACCTGGTACTATTAGGTGCAAGCGTACTGGGCATCGCGCTCGTACTACGAAGATACATGAACCGGCGCACACTGGAAACAACACCGGAACGTGCAAACGGCGAAATAGACAGCAGCGAGGTATATGCCGAGATCAACCACCACCCAACTAACACCAAAGCGGTAAAATAACCTATAAAAGAATCGTATATCAGTTACATTTGAGTATAAAATTGTTAACGCATACCTCTATAACAGAGTTAGAGCATGTTCTAACTCACTTATAACCACGAAAGAGGCCCACAGTTTTACAGGTAAGTATTATAGAAAACTTATAGTACGGCGATACAAATGTGTCAAAGCAATTGCACAAGAGCGTTAAATAACTGACAGCTATTACTTTAACCGGTATTACTGTTATAATATCGGGATGGTATACACAACAGGTGGTAGGAAAGCATCGGATAAGAATGCTTTGCCGATAAAACCTTTATAAGACCTATTAAGTATAGAATATTGATACTGTGACTCATATTAGCTATCTAAAATGGACTCAGGTAAGTGTATTGTAGCTTCTTGACTTCATTTTAAAACAACTGTATAACTTTTAGCCCACGTTATGATTTAAAAAGCCTGTAACCTTAAAAAATTAAATCTGTTCGTAGTGGAAGCGTATAATGTCAACCATCTTTCAACATAGCAGAATAATATGGAATAAAACGGGAGGCATTTTAAGTATTTACGTTATTTGAGTCTGTGAAGTGAAAAATGACTGCCCTTGTGATTTCATGGTATATTTATACCATGTTTCTCATCTCAATTTTAACGCGCCTAGGATTTATTAAAGATTTACAAGAAAAGTTATAACATTAAAATAGACACCACAAGCAAATATTATTATTTATTTCTTCTTCCTGAGCAGTGGCATGTAAAATTAAGTGGTATTCAAGGAACGCTTCAAATGATATAAGAAATTTAGTATTTTGTTGTCAAATGTTGAATAACTCGAAATAATATTTTTATTGTTAGGTTACCAAAACAATGGCGAACTTTCTTTAAATATTAAGTCTTCACTTAAATCATTTGTACCACTCTTTGAGCTACAACATCGTTAGTCACGAGTATGGTGCTGCCATTGGTGACTTAACATTGTCATAATAGACTTAGCTAAATACATTTGCCGCAGTGAAGACAATACAGCCGCCTTAAAATTTTACAAACCGACTCGATTAGGGTTCTTCATCGAAATAATGAAAAGCTGCTACGACATGACGTAATCCGTTTATGTATTTATATATGTTACAGTGAGTGATTATTCGATAAAATATATATATTATACAGCCGCTATATATAATATCAACTCAATTTGGAAAAAGTGATTATAACTTTGATCAAAGAATGTATTAAATTATATAGCCATTTTATACAATCTAGTTAGACCCGTTGGGTCGTGGGCGTGGCAGTAGGGGAACACCATAGAACACCTCAAAAATATTGACCTTGAACTCAGGTCTCGCAATTCTAAGGAACGGTACCAGGTCAATATTCATGGTTAGTGAACTTGAGGTCAAGATCAAAGTGACCTTTAGGTCAAAGACAAGTGACTTAGAACTCGAGGCCAAGTGATCCTGGAAGTCATGATAGCTTGGATGTGAAGGTCGGGTGACCTTGGAAGTCAAGGTTGAGTGACCTTGGAGGTCATGGTCAAGTGGCCTGGGAGTGCCTAAACTACCAACTCTTTGACTGGGACTGCAATAACTGTACTTTTTTTATTTTTTTTCTATATGTACTTGTATCTCGAAAACGGCGTGTCCTATCACAAAAATAATGAAAAATTGGCCCCCTTTAAAACCCGCAGCAACGCAGTTCTCCACATGTAGGTAATAATCAATTATGAAAAAAGCAACTTTCACATAATTGTTTACGTCGAACAAAAGTGAGGTTAGTGTTAATAACGACCCATACATGCGTTATTTGTTACCAATGCCTTTAGAACATCATTAAAGGAGTACCGCCTAACATAATAAGCTTTAGTTAAATCCTGTATTACAGGTTAAACCTAGATAGAGCAGTTTGTTTGACACTTTTTGTATTCGTGTTACTAAACTCTCGAAGATCTCTATTTTATAACATATGTCTGCAATAATAGTCAATATACTACCTCAAGGTTTATAAGACACTTCATTGCAATAACTAAGCAACACTAATACTTAACAGGAATCAGCGAAAACTGTTATATAGACATGGTAGTTAAATATAGGTTAAAGCTGTAACGTTTTAAGTATATCTGCTGTCACTAGCACCATTTTAACTCTCAAACCTATATTACGTGGTTCATTAAAGATCTAGTGCCGCAATTGGAGTTAAAAATTGTTTGTTGCCTTCTCTTTATCTCATTTAGTTAGAACTGAGATAATTGTAACTCTTTAATATCACTTAAACTCATAAAAAAGCCTGTTACTGATACCAAAATGTTAGTTGGGCACACCGCAACTGCTCAACCAAGGTTGTCAGCGCTATTCTCGAACCAACTTTCGAATAGTCGCTGAGCTTCGGGAGGGAGATGTTACATACCACGCGAACCACAGGAAATTAGCCAACTCCACACAAGTATTGCATCAGCCTAGCGACGAGAGCGGATATGCTGAGTCGACGCATCGTGGCGCACCGTGACGTGCCCCGGTCACCGGACCGCAGGAACGTAGGGCTCACTTTCGTTACAACCATCGAACGATCGTCACTAGATTTAAGTTTTTTGAACAAATGTTAATATTGAATTAAACCTGTTCCAGTAATCTCGGGGTTTCCTTGCACCTTCCTGCTGGACTGACATAATTAGTATAGATAAAGCATAAAAAATAAACATGAATAAAAGTTTCAAATCATGTCCTTCCGATTTTTCGTTTCCTTAACTATTTTTTATTGTAAAAAGATAAAAAGCTCACCTAAATCCTTCAGAACACTCTTTTTGATTTGAGGAGTAGTTTGCGGTATTTCCTGGCGGCATATCATGTCCGAAACTGAAATATTAATGTGCACACTTTTAGCTATGGAATCAGAATCAGAAACAATGTACATCTATACTAATATAATAAAGCTTAAGAGTGTTTTTTTTTTTTTTTTTTTTTTATTTTTTTTTTTTGATGGGTTTGCTCTTGACCTTAGTCTTGGTCAGAAATGACAGAGACAAAGTCTATGATGGAGCGAGCTTACCCAGAAGGAGCCTGTTTACTCTAACTTTGAAGAGATTAGGGTTGTAAGCGTTCGGAAACACAGACGCAGGCAGAGAATTCCACTCTTTTGCTGTCCGTATTATAAAAGACGTTTGGAATCGCTTAGTGCGAATTCGTGGAATAGCAACAAGGTAGGGATGGTAAGCTGCAGTGCGTCTGGATGTCCGATGGTAGAAGGGTGCTGGTGGAATGAGGTCGTGGAGTTCTTGGGCACATTCGCCGAAGTACAATCTGTAGAAGACCGACAGGCAGGCAACCTTGCGGCGATGAGCCAAGCTGTGAAGCTTGGCATCCACCAGTTTTTCGTCACCGATGAGCCTCCTAGCTCTGCGTTCCACCGAGTCAAGCGCGGCAAGCTGGTACTTGGCCGAGCCATCCCAGAGGTGGCTGCAATACTCCATGCAGGATCGGACTTGTGCTTTGTAAAGGGTTAAAAGCTGTCCAGGACTGAAGTATCGTTTCACTCTATTCAGGATGCCCAGCTTTTTGGCTGCAGTTTTGGCTTTGTACTCAATGGTGGCGCTGAAGTTCAGACTGGATGTCAACTCCATGCCTAGAAGCTCGAGCCGATCAGTCACAGGAACAGATACACCCCGAAAAGTAGGAGTTTCGGCGAAACGACTCCTTTTAACGGTAAAAAGACACGCCTGAGTTTTGGTGGCGTTAAAAGTGACCAGATTGTCGTCACCCCACTGAGAGACAATACTCAAGGTCAAATTTGTCCGCTCTACCATGGCCTCTCTCAATGACCGAACTTCACCCCCGCTGGTTGTTGCGCTAGACATGTATCTCTCTGAAACCGTACTGTCATCTGCGTACCCAACAAGACCAGGCTGAAGTAGGTCATTAATGTGCAGCAGGAAAAGAGTTGCAGAGAGAACAGACCCCTGAGGAACTCCGGCATCGATAGCCATGAGGTCAGAGTAGCAACCGTCAACAACAACTCTGATCGACCGTTCACTCAGGAAGTCTGATATCCAGCCACAAAAACCAGCCGGGATGCCATAAGCAGGAAGCTTGCTGAGTAGACTTGCGTGCCAGACCCTGTCAAAGGCCTTCGAGATATCGAGTGACACGGCAAGTGCTTCGCCGTGTCTCTCGATGGCCTCGCCCCAGCAGTGCGTGACATACACAAGAAGATCGCCAGTAGACCGTCCCCGGCGGAAGCCATATTGACGGTCACTGAGGAGATCATTGTCTTCAAGGTAGGTCAGCAACTTACTGTTTAGAACCTTTTCCATAACCTTGCATAGGATGGAGGTAATGGCGATCGGACGGTAATGAGCAGGGTCCGCGCGGTCTCCCTTTTTGGGCACCGGTTGCACATTTGCAAGCTTCCAGGATTTTGGCACCGTTCTTTTTTCTAGAGAGAGGCGGAACAGACGTGTCAACACAGGAGACAGTTCAGGCGCACATTGCCTCAAGACTCTCGCTGGAATGCCATCAGGTCCGCTGGCCTTATTCACGTCTAGACTGCTCAATATTCTCCGGACCTCTTTAATGTGAACTACGACCTCCGGCATCGAAGAGTCACAACGAGGTAAAATTGGTGGTTGCTTGGAGCCAGCGTCCAGACGCGAATTGCTTGCAAAAAGAGATGCAAATAAATTTGCTTTCTCACTTGCAGAGTGAGCCAGCGACCCATCAGGTTTCAACATTGGAGGCAAAGTGGGTCGACAAAAGTTCGCTTCAACCGCTTTCGACAGGGACCAAAACTGCTTACTACCCGGAGGGTGTGATGCTAGTTTGGCCCCGATACGTCCTACATGGTCAAAACGTGCCCTACGTAGAACCCGCTTGCATAACTTAGCGGCAGAATTAAATGCTCTTTTCCTCGCGCGAACCCTACGTGCTTTGACCTTTCGGTCGCGGACCTTGATCCACGCTTGGTAAGCAGACTCTTTACGGGCCTCAGCGTGGGCGCATTCTGCATTATACCAAGGCCGTGACTTGTTACCGAGTGGGATGTCAGAGAATGGAATAAAATACTCCATCCCCTGCCGAATCACGTCCGCAATCACGTCAGCACAGCACGAGGGGTCACCCGAAGAGAAGCACACTTGCCGCCATGGATAAGACGCAAAAAAATGCCGCATCTCATCCCAATCTGCTGACTCGTATCGCCATACTCGTCTCGTGCCTCTAGGACTCTTATCTGGCGGAGAGCAGGCCAATACGGATTTCACCAGGCAGTGGTCAGACGTTCCCAGTGGGGCTGAGACCGATACTGAATGACTGTCCGGATCAGTTGCCAGCAGAAGGTCCAAGCAATTGGGTGTATGGGCGTCAACATCCGGTACCCGTGTTGCCACATTCACCAGCTGGGTTAGATCTAGCGTTAAAGCAAACTTGCGCGCCTCTAACCCGGCATGGTCAGTTCTCTGGTACGGGAACAACCACTCTTTATGGTGGGCGTTGAAGTCCCCCAGAAAAGTGAACCTCGCTGTTGGGTACCGTTGCTGGGCTACGTCGGTCGACTCCACGAGGGAGTTAAATAGCGCTGTTGTCTCCTGGTCGCCGCTATGCGATCGGTAAACACCGATAAAGATATGTTTTTCCACACCAGTGTCCACAAGTAGCCAAATGGCAGAAAAACCCGATTTCTCAAAGCAACGGAGACGACGACAACAGATGTCATCGCGGACGTACACACAGACCCCAGCCTGCTTCTTGAACTTGTGTTCCAGAGAGTAGCCCGGGTAGTTGAGGTACGCCACGTCCGACGGGGTTGTTATTTTCGTCTCCGTTAGGAAAAACAGGTGCGGCTTCTCGGTCTCAAGGTGGTGATGGACCGGATCGAGATTAGAGTGTAACCCTCTTATATTTGTGAGGTGCACTTTTAGTGGGAGGAAGTGCAGCCGTTGTTTCACCATATTCTTCTTTGCTTTGGTCATTGTTAGGGTAAGTTGTTGGGGAAAAAAGTCGAACTGTCGAGGCGCTGGTCAGTAAACCAAGTGGTACACTAGAGCTAAGCCAACCAATGGGGAACTCATTTGGAGACTGCGGGGACGCCCGAACCCCCCCCCGGATATGGCCACCGGATCCTCCCATCCAGTCGCCGGCTGGCACGGTGGAGCATACCGGGATTTTTCGCGAGTTGGCGGGGCAGCCTTTCACACGTGGCTGGCGTGCTACTTGGGCCCCCTACTGACTGCGGTCGGCCAACGGCTGGCACCGTGCTTCGGATCCCGCTACCCTCCAAAATTAGTTACCCGGAAAACCTCGCCCAGCGTCCAAGACCGGTTCTGAACAGCGCAACTGACAACCAACTTCCCTCCCAAAGGCACTGGCACTCCCGCTCACCGACGGAACACAGCAAGCTGCTTGGCGCCGGACTCCGGCGGGATGGTGGTCGCGAGCCAGGCGGCTCCTTGCGGAGCCTACCACCGCTTAAGTGGGATCGTTCTGCCGTACCACAGGCAAGCCTGTGGTGCCGTTGCCCGGGGTGGACCGCGAGGAGGTAGATCCCAAAACACCCCTCTACTATAACAGCCGAAATTTAGTATTGATATTTAAGTTCCCGGTAGTCCTTACCTATACCTATGACCTTTACAAGCTATCCATAGTTCCCAATAAAGATAACCAAGTGCTAATTCCATCTTATCCTTTCCTGGCAATTCACGACAAAGATTTTATGTACCTAGAGGCAGAATGCCCGAAGTCAAATCAATACTATCTCTGCGAGAACAGCATCAATCAACACTACAGAAGTCAAGGCGACTGTATTCACCGCCTCATATCTCAGCAGCAAATCGACAAGTCCTGCCAATTCATCACCACGAAACCGAAACCGAAGCCGTGGAACCACTCGACGACCGACACTATGTAGCAAGCTTCCCGGTGCCAATGAAAATTCGCCTGTCCTGCACCGAAACCCAATACAGCACAGTGCTAGGAAGTTATCTCATCACGATCCCAAAGGGCTGCGATGTGCAAACCCCAGACCTAACCCTGGCAAACAAGGACGACCGGTTGAAAGGACAAGTACTGAAGATTATGAACATCCCATTCAATAACGGAACCAACTACAATTCTGAAGCTAGAAGACTAACCCTCAACTCCGTCAACCTCCACAGCCTCCATATTGCCAAGAAGGAAATATTTATGGAAACGCCATTAACCCTGACTAAATCCGACATTCACGGGGTGTACTATACTATCACACCGCTATACCTGGTACTATTAGGTGCAAGCGTACTGGGCATCGCGCTCGTACTACGAAGATACATGAACCGGCGCACACTGGAAACAACACCGGAACGTGCAAACGGCGAAATAGACAGCAGCGAGGTATATGCCGAGATCAACCACCACACCGCAACTGCTCAACCAAGGTTGTCAGCGCTATTCTCGAACCAACTTTCGAATAGTCGCTGAGCTTCGGGAGGGAGATGTTACATACCACGCGAACCACAGGAAATTAGCCAACTCCACACAAGTATTGCATCAGCCTAGCGACGAGAGCGGATATGCTGAGTCGACGCATCGTGGCGCACCGTGACGTGCCCCGGTCACCGGACCGCAGGAACGTAGGGCTCACTTTCGTTACAACCATCGAACGATCGTCACTAGATTTAAGTTTTTTGAACAAATGTTAATATTGAATTAAACCTGTTCCAGTAATCTCGGGGTTTCCTTGCACCTTCCTGCTGGACTGACATAATTAGTATAGATAAAGCATAAAAAATAAACATGAATAAAAGTTTCAAATCATGTCCTTCCGATTTTTCGTTTCCTTAACTATTTTTTATTGTAAAAAGATAAAAAGCTCACCTAAATCCTTCAGAACACTCTTTTTGATTTGAGGAGTAGTTTGCGGTATTTCCTGGCGGCATATCATGTCCGAAACTGAAATATTAATGTGCACACTTTTAGCTATGGAATCAGAATCAGAAACAATGTACATCTATACTAATATAATAAAGCTTAAGAGTGTTTTTTGCTTGAACGCGCTAATCTCTGGAACTACCAGTCGGATTTGGAAAATCACTTTTGTGGGATCAATGTGGCTATCTGTCAAAAACTTTTTTTTTTACTGCTTTCGTCAGAATTACTTCCGGTATGATAAATCGTATACTACTCACACCGGAAGTAATTCTGACGAAAATGGTAAAAAAAAAGTTTTTGACAGATTGATCGCTTTTTTTTTTCAATTTCTGGTCTACTACAAACGAAATTTTGTCCACTAAAAACCTCAGTGGACGTCTCTCAGTAATTATAAGCGTTTGTAGTAATCGTATACTACTCACATCGGAAGTAATTCTGACGAAAATGGTAAAAAGAAAGTTTTTGACAGATTCATCGCTTTTCTTTTCAATTCCTGTTCTACTACAAACGAAAATTTGTCCAGTACAATTCTCAGTGGACGTCTCTCAGTCGTTATAAGCGTTTGTAGTAATCGTATACTACTCACACCGGAAGTAATTCTGACTAAATTAGTAAAATAAAAGTTTTTAACAGATTTATCGCTTTTTTTCAATTTCTGGTCTACTACAAACGAAAATTTGTCCACCACAAAACTTAGTGGACGTCTCTCAGTCGTTATAAGCGTTTGTTGTAATCGTATACTACTCACACCGGAAGTAATTCTGACGAAAATGATAAAAAAAAGTTTTTTTACAGATTAATCGCTTTTTTTTTTCAGTTTCTGTTCTACTACAAACGAAATTTTGCCCACTACAAACGTCAGTGGACGTCTCTCAGTCATTATAATTGTTTGTAGTAATCGTATACTACTCACACCGGAAGTAATTTCATCGCTTTTTTTTCAATTTCTGTTCTACTACAACTACTCTCTGTTCTACTACAACTACTACTCAGTGGACGTGTCTCAGTTCTTATAAACGTTTGTAGTAATCGTATACTACTCACACCGGAAGTAATTCTGACGAAATTAGTAAAATAAAAGTTTTTTACAGATTGATCGCTTTTTTTAACCGACTTCTTAAAAAGGAGAAGGTTATCAATTCGGTTGTATGTTTTTTTTTATGTTTGTTACCTCATAACTCCGACAATTATGAAACGATTTGAAAAATTCTTCTCTACTTGCAGATTGGTCCCATTTAAATTTTATGAAAATCGGTTACGAACCTTGGATTTTAAATCGAAATATCTGGAATTCGTCTACTTAGATGATAGTTTTGTCATCCAAGTAATCGAAATTGCGTATTTTGCTTTTCTGCGATTTTGCAGTGGTATTGTTAGGTGTGGGGTACCACTAAAAAGTGAAAAATAAAAAACTTTTTACAAAAAAAAATACAACCGACTTCCAAAAAAAAAACCACTACAAAGTAAAAAATAACTTTAATTTCGGAAGTCGGTGTCAAAATACGAAGAAACTAATAAAAACACCGTATTGAAAAATAATGGACACGTATTTTTTGTTTTTGTAAATCAATGAATATTGACAATGATAAAACGCATCAAAACTCGGGAGTGGGGGCTCGTGACGTTACGACTCAGTAAAAATTATGCGAAGGTTTGACGTATTGAGAATTTTGAAAGCGTCGTAACTTCGTCAATTTTGGTTCCCGTAAAAAAAGAAAAAACACGGTTCAAATATTTTTTGATAATCTAACTGACGGACTTATTAGTTTTTTTCAGGACACAAGCCTATTGGCAATTCACAAACGCATTTTAACGGGTAACTAAGTCCAAACCACTTGCAAATCGTCACCCAATGTAATCTTAAGTGACGAGGTGCTTGAAACTGTGGACACAGCAGTATTTTTGGGCATAACTGTTGATTCTAAATTACAGTGGGGCCCACATATATCAAGCCTGTCGGGAAGGCTCAGCTCTGCCGCATACGCCGTTAGGAAAGTTAGACAATTTACTGACGTTGACATAGCTCGGTTAGTCTATTTTAGTTATTTCCATAGTGTTATGTCCTACGGTATTTTATTGTGGGGAAAAGCTGCTGATATACAAAATATATTTGTCTTACAAAAACGTGTTGTGCGAGCAATATATCAGCTAGGGTCAAGAGTTTCATTAAGAGAAATTTTCAAAGAGATTGGAATTCTCACGGTAGCATCTCAATTTATTTTTGCAAATATTATATATATTAGGCAAAATATACATTTATACAGGAAAACGAGCGACATCCACAACTACCCTTAATTGGACTAAAGGAGAATACTTCCCACATCATTTTAAGTGTCTCTATGCCGTCAAAAGTTACATGAATCCCACAATATGTCAATTATTATACGAACAAACAATGTGTCTTCACCCTAACGTCGAAGTTGAAACGGAACGTAACAGAATTTTTTATCTGTGAGCAGTCAAAAAACCGGCTGTTTGTTTTCGTTGAGTTGTGAACTAAAAATTGTAGTGCAAATACAAAAAAAAATGTCGCGGAAAAATGTGGTAAGTTTATTTTATTTAGTATTATTTGTAGGTTTTGAGTTGTTTTATGGGTATCAATGTTATTTTTTGTGATTGTTTCAATATCAGTGTAATTATTGTGCTTCAAAACTTGTGGGAATTATAATACTTTAGACCACAACTGACTAATTTTAGCTAATACGAAAATATACAACTAACATAATTATGTGTTTCAGAGAAAAATACTAGATCTCTCAAAGGGAGAAAATGTGGAAAGGGCACTGTCAATATTGATGTCTTCAGAAGACGACGAATCTGACCATCTTAGTGAAGATGAACATCCCATAGTAGATGATGTATCACATATGAATACAATGTTAGACCAAATTCAAAAATCATTTTCTCAAGACGACTTGATTGCTATTTTGAGTGGTAAGTAGATATTTATTGAACAATTAGGTAAGAATAGAATTTTTTCAGTGCTTAGTTTTATAGTACCTTTATTTTTCCAGGTGAAATAAATACAGACGCAGCTGAAACTGTGCAATATGCAGATGAACAAGTACTTGTCAACAGGCCTGAATGTACCCCACGTGATTACTTTCCTGATGGAATGCCTGTTTCCAGTGCAAGCTCTCAAATAGTTATTCAGCCTCTTGATGAACAGTTTTCTACCAGGAGCTTAGATATAGATACTGTATTTCAACAAAATCAAATAAACAATGAAGCAATGGACATAACAGATACACAGTCCAATCAGCAGGAGCCTGTGTTGAATATGCCTCCTGAAAGTAGAAATGTTCCATCAAATACTCCGAGACCAAGTTATTCTGATATGCAAAATAGAGATCGTTTATGGACCACATTTGTTGGAGACTTGAATATCCCTTCATTTGACAAGCCATTGCAAGTAAGAACAATATATACTAATAGGAGTACCCCAAAAGATTACTTTTTGGACATGTTTCCGGAGTCTATGCTAAACTTAATTGTAGAAAATACAAACATATATGCAAATGAAAAAAGATCACATGGATGGCAAGATGTCACAAAGGAAGAGATCTCTGCATATTTAGGTATGATGATACTGATGTCAATCAAACCAATTTCTGATAGCCAGCTATATTGGTCCACAGATGTGTTTTATAAAAACCCAGTTATTTCTAGTATCATGACCCTAAGACGGTTCAAAAAAATCACTGAAAATTTTCATATATCTGACATAAGAACAGAATTACCGAAAACATCCCCCAACTATGACAAACTGTGTAAAATACAACCACTCATTCAAAAACTAAATCAGACCTTTGCTGAAGCTTGCACATCATCTCAAACACAGTCCATAGATGAATCAATGATCAAATTTAAAGGTAAGAGTACCATGAAGCAATATATGCCCAAAAAACCCATAAAAAGGGGGTACAAGTGTTGGGCCAGGTGCGACTCCAAAAGCGGCTATCTGTTCCAGTTCCAATTTTACACAGGTGAAGTTGGTAATGCATCTGAAGAAAACTTAGGTTACCGGGTGGTATTAGATCTTGCAGATGATGTGCCAGAAAATACTCTCTTGGTATTTGACAATTTTTTTACGAGTTTGGGGCTAATGACAGCTTTGTTTGAAAAAAAAATATTTTCAATTGGCACTGTTCGCATAAACAGAAAGGGCTTACCAGAATTGATTACCAAGAAATCTAGAGAGACAACACTAAAACCTGGTGAATTTATTTACCAATATTCGGCGCCGCTTTCAGTTATCAAATGGAGAGACACGAAAGATGTATTTGTGTGTACAACTGCTTTCAATCCCAAAGATATTATTGAAATAAAGAGGACTCAAAAAGATGGTTCAAAGAAAAATATGTTTTGTCCGTTGGCCATAAAAAAATATACAGAGTTCATGGGTGGAGTTGACCTTTTTGACCATTACAGATCTTCCTATCCTGTAGGTCGAAAATCCAGAAAAAATTGGCACCGAATATTCTGGTTTTTACTGGAAGCTGCCATTATAAATTCATATATAGTATATATGACTACTCATTCAATACGAAGAAACACCCATAAAGAATTCCGTTTACGACTTGCACGTGCACTTATTGATAATTTTAGTAGCAGAAAGAAGCAGGCTGCAGTATTCAAAACGAAAAAAGGAGGCTGTTATGGTGTGCCAGATGAGACCCGTTTATCAAATGTTGGACTACATATGCCACGCATTAGTAAATATAGGTGTGCGTTCGCCCAGCGGAATGTTGTTGAATTAAAAGATTTTAATTATGCAGATATTTAGTGTATGACGTCGTATAATTGTGTATGGTATAAAAAAATTTGTGCACGCAGCCATTGTGGAGAAATTCACCAAAAACTGATTCCGCTGGGCGAACGTTGTCCTGGCGGAACTTTTTTTAATCCATAGACTTTAGAAGAAAAGAGATGTGTCCAAAAATTAGTGTGTATTTGTGTGTAATTGTGTATGTATGAATAAAATTAGTGCATGCATAAACTTCGGAGAAATTCAAGTTTCCGCTACGCGAACGTTTGGCCATTACCTAGTTTTCATATAAAGCGCTTACATAGAGAGCTGTAGATTTTTACATAAGTTGTTTTGAATTTGTTTATATTTGTTTAAAAAACAGATTTAGAAAAAATCGTAGGGCTTAAAAGATAAAAATATAAACGTAAAATACGCTTATTAGGTCTTAGTTCTTAAAGTATGCACTTTGGGGTCTAGATTTTCACGTTTATACAAACCTTGTAAGTGTCTGCAACATGTTGCCAAGTATCAATGATGTTCCGTTAGTAATTAAAGAGTTATAGGACAATTTACTATGAATTGATCACTGTTTACAAAGCAGTCTAATATCACGACGTTCTAAAGGAATTGCATGGTAAAATGTATGCCAATAATTAGTGTATTCATTCAACTATTCACATGCAAAATTTCATGTCATTAAATTCAGTAATTAAAGAAAAACAATTATAATACTGACGAAGCATCGAAAACCTACATAACCCGACCAAGTTCGAATAGCTACAAAAAAGCGGCCGTACAATATATTTAGGTAACATCCCAAAATTTACAGTATAATATCGGTATTGAATTGGTATAGGTGATAACACAATAATTGTTGTTTCGATATAATAATGTCATTTATTTTTGTACACCTACTTTTTTAAATGTATTTGACTATGACAGAAAGTAGGTACTATTTACGTAGGTACTTTATTTAAGTATGCTTTTGAGACTTTAGATATAATCTAGATATACCTATTATTTAAGACAAATAAAATTCATACAGCTAATTTCTATTGAAGATTTCACGGATCAGGATTCTAACTAAGTATAGACCCCTTAGGGAAATTAAATAATTACCACATGTAAGTACCTACTACTGTTTAGGTAAATATTTATCATATTGTAGCTTATTACACTATTTAACCAATGGACTAGGCATGCACGAGCGTTCCCCTTTGCAACTTTAGTGGATCAAACAATCTAATAACTTAAAAAAAAACTACTTCTTGAATCGATTTTTTAATTGATGTATACCGTTGTACTGGTAGTGACTTATGTATGTTGAGGTTATTTACTGTATGTGCTACTCATTTAAGAATATTTTCTTGTAAATACCTTTTTTATACCAATGTTTTAGTTTATAAGCACTTTTTTAATGTTGATCAAATCTAAACAACTGAATAGTCTAGTTAAGTGATGTGATTTTAATTTTTATTGAAGCTCGAAATATTATACTTACCCTTATATTCATAATCGTTTATTAAACCTATTTTAGTTAAAACACATTTAAGTCTATTGCTGTCGTTGCAAGCGTTTGTTAACGTTATCATAATTACCTACTTACATAATTAAGTATTATATGTAATTAAAAATATTTTTGTACTCGAATGTTTAAATAGAGAAGTACTTGTTAATTGAAGATTTATTTTTATCGTAGATAGTGGCGTTATTATTAAAAAAATAATTTTCATTCAAGAAATGCAATTGTTTTATTTTTTCCTAACGCTTGTGTACGTAACTGCACCATATTAATATATACTATATTGCAAGGTTAAGAACGTTTCTAAGATATATGGCACGGCCGCTTTTTTGTAGCCATCCGAACTTGGTCGGGTTATGTAGGTTTTCGATGCTTCGTCAGTATTATAATTGTTTTTCTTTAATTACTGAATTTAATGACATGAAATTTTGCATGTGAATAGTTGAATGAATACACTAATTATTGGCATACATTTTACCATGCAATTCCTTTAGAACGTCGTGATATTAGACTGCTTTGTAAACAGTGATCAATTCATGGTAAATTGTCCTATAACTCTTTAATTACTAACGGAACATCATTGATACTTGGCAACATGTTGCAGACACTTACAAGGTTTGTATAAACGTGAAAATCTAGACCCCAAAGTGCATACTTTAAGAACTAAGACCTAATAAGCGTATTTTACGTTTATATTTTTATCTTTTAAGCCCTACGATTTTTTCTAAATCTGTTTTTTAAACAAATATAAACAAATTCAAAACAACTTATGTAAAAATCTACAGCTCTCTATGTAAGCGCTTTATATGAAAACTAGGTAATGGCCAAACGTTCGCGTAGCGGAAACTTGAATTTCTCCGAAGTTTATGCATGCACTAATTTTATTCATACATACACAATTACACACAAATACACACTAATTTTTGGACACATCTCTTTTCTTCTAAAGTCTATGGATTAAAAAAAGTTCCGCCAGGACAACGTTCGCCCAGCGGAATCAGTTTTTGGTGAATTTCTCCACAATGGCTGCGTGCACAAATTTTTTTATACCATACACAATTATACGACGTCATACACTAAATATCTGCATAATTAAAATCTTTTAATTCAACAACATTCCGCTGGGCGAACGCACACTAAATATAGGTGTCGATTCTGTAGCACCCGGGCAAAAGAGCAGAGGACAAAATATTCTTGTTCCATATGTTTGGTATCCTTATGCGCTGCTCCATGCTTTGAGAATTATCATTCTACACCAGCACTCTCCAACATGTAGATTATTTCCCACATAGAGCTCCCTTCATTTAGCCCTACACTTGCAGTAGGAGTATATTTCCCACGTTGTTTTTTTATTTAAATAATAAAAAAAAATAAAAACAAAAAAATGAATTTTAATCTTATTCCTAAATAAAAAATTCCCACTAGGTTTATAAAACCGAGTAGAACGCACACACGCCATGCCCAATTAAGGGTTAACACCAGAAACAAGCACAAGCTACATGCTCCTTCACACCGACTTCGTAAGGTCCATGATTCATTTGTGGGGCTCGGTATCCGTTTATACAATAGACTTCCACTTTCTTATCTTGATCTGCCTTTTAAATCATTTAAAGTTAAAGTCAAATCTAACATCTATTCGAAGGCATACTATTCTGTTAATGATTATTTAGACGATAAGAATAGTTGGTCGCTGTGTTGAAAGCAAGACAAATTATCATGTTCTTTGTGTATAAGGAGATAGTTAATGACAGGTTATATGTGTTCTTATAATATTGTTTTTTATTTCTTTTTTTATTATACAGGGTTATTTGTAAAACACCAGAAACCTCTTAGGCAGTGAAAGTACACATGATTATAAGCAACTTTTGTTTTGGTAAAACTCCGAAATCTCGAAAAAATATCAGCTGTTTCATACAAAATGCAGTATTTAGCCAATGAAAATGTATGAAACAGCTGATATTTTTTTCGAGATTTCGGAGTTTTACCAAAACAAAAGTTGCTTATAATCATGTGTACTTTCACTGCCTAAGAGGTTTCGGGTATTTTTTCAATTTCCCTGTATATTTGTCTGACTATGTAGGTCAGTTTTTTAGTTTTTTTTTCTATACTTAATTTAATCCACATTCGTCAACACTTGCTTAAGTGTGTATTTTGTTTAAGTATCATAGTGTGCTAGCTGACAAGTGATAAATAATATTGTTTTTTTTTGTGTCATGAATTAATTTTACTTTACTTTGCATACTAATTATTGTAAAATTGTAGTTCCTAAAACGTAACAGACAGTTGTGTTGCTGGGGAGTTTGTTGGCCACTTCTTCTCCACAGCTAAAACACTTGGAAGTGGTGACGGGCGGGCGTTTTGGGGGATTGTCTTTGTAAAACTTGACGTTCAGAAAGTGCGGGCTCTCAGCCTAATTTGAATAAATGACTTTTGAATTATTTTTTTTCTAATTGAATTTTTGTACCACGGACGAGGTCTCACGAGATAGGGGCTCCTCTTCGGATACAAGTGGAGGGTCTTCGTCGACTTCTTCATTTTCGGGAGATTCATTATCCAAATCATTCAAAATATCTTGTATAATTGAATAATAATCGATATCGTTTTCGTCACTTGTCTTCTTCATCTTCTGGGATATTCCATTTTCTAAAGCCATGAGCATATCTTCGATATTTTCATAGCGCAGCCTGCGTGGCATGCTAAAAAATGAAGGCAAAAAATAACGTCAAGCCGGCCCACAACCATATAAATTCGTTAATGCAAACGCAAAATGTAGATATTTGGCAACATATTAAAAACTACCTTGACATAAAATTACAAAGAAATCAGCGGAAAAATATTATATGAAATTTCAAAAACTTACCTCATTTTTTACTCGATTACTATTTAACAAACTTTGAAGAATAGCTTTGATGTGAAATCGTAAATCAAATCACTCGTACTCGCCAATACACAAACTTACAGTTACTCGTTTGTAATTACGTATGACAAAAAAATACCGGCTAACGTTAAAGATTTTATTTTAATGATAGTCTATAATCTATGTCCGCATATTACGTTGCGTTCCGGAGACAGAGTATTCTATAGACTCGTGAAATCTGTGTCATCGAAAGGGACAGAAAAAAAAGTACATCTATTGTTTATGGTTTCCAAGTGATGTACATTTTACCCCGTATTCTTCAACAAAATAAGATTTTTGTACATAATTAAATGAGTTCTGTATTTTTAGGTTTCTATGATGAGGAATAAAAACAACGTGAACAATGATGCGACTGCAATGTTTTATTCATGTTTTATACAAACAAATTATTGTCTTTGAAAAAGCACTAACTTACTATAAATATTTCTTACTTTCAATTTTGGTTCAAAACATTGTTTGGTACCATGGTGAATACGTGTTTCGAAGTAATGCATTGCAATTGATTTAATGTGGAGAGTTTTATGATTCCCTATAAAAGGCTGACTGTCGAAATGGTCATTGGTAAAGATATTAATATTGGTGCGTGTGCATTCCTTGAAACACGATAATATAAGTTTTGTCATCAAATTTTTATCTTTATAAAATGAAATTCCTTTGTGTGAACGCGCTCGAAATATCTTTTCTGCCAATTCGCAGACTTTATTTAAGTCAGTGGAAGGATAAATAAGGCCTCCTTTGTCTCTCCTGGCAATGATTCCGTGATACTTATTAGTGATCAAAGCTGTAATATTAAAAAAAAATGTGTGGGTATGTCAATGCTACTTGTACGTAGACTAACCAAATAAAAATTTAAAGAAAGGCTTGTGTTCGCCTAATAAAAAAAATAAACTAAGATTCAATTTCGGGCGCCTTGGAGACCACATCAAAATAAATTATGCCGGAAAGTATCTGTCGGAAGAGTTGAACCTTTAATCTGCCGGTGGGTAGCTGAATAGAAAAATAAAACCAATTAAACTCTTTTGTCTTTCTCTATTCATAAGCCAGTAGCTTCCAAATTACAGGGCTTTGAAAGATTTAAAGCTAATCTTATAGTTAAAGTTTTAGACTAGGTACTTTATGGATACTATTGATTATGGATAATAATGGCTAGGGATAGTATTGCATCTTCATGTTGTAAATGTTATTGAAAGAAAAAATATTTAAATTTCAAACCAGAATACTATTTATAAAAAAAAAATATTAAGTTAACCACAGGTGAGTTTCCTCTTGGCATGACAGCACGGTTCCGTTCAAGTCATGAAAAATCCAAAGGAAGAAGATAAAGATTCTCCTCTTGGCATGACAGCACGTCTCCGTTCATGTCATGAAAAATCCAATTGAAGAAAACAAGTCCATAAGAACGGAAATGGAAACTGAGAAGGAAACGTAGATGGAAACGTCAAACAAATGTGCTGGCGTTTCCTTATAAAATCGTCACGCAATCACCACGCGCCTCCATATAGGGGTTGTGTGCGTTGTATTAAAGATAACAATATCACAAATTACTGCAATATCTCCATAGCGTCATCCTGGGTAGCTTGTTCAAGCTTATTGGACGTTTCACTGTCCCAAAATAAACAGGATTCCTCAAGATTAATTAAAATTTTGAAATCATGACATCTTTGTTCTAATCCGGGTCGAAAAGTGAAACGTCAAACGATTCGCATACCACAGATCATATAATAAAAAACTAGAGATGTGCGTTCGGAAATCGACTAAGAAACCAAAGCATGTGACGAGACAAAAGGGCTCGTTACAAAGCCAAAAAAATGTGAGGACATTTAATAACTTTCCTCAACTTTCTTGCAATAAATCCAACAATATAGGTTATTATTTCTTTAGAATAAAGAGTAAGCTTAGAAGGATCTGTTAAATAATCATGATCTACATCGATTATAGGATCACATCCTACAGATTCATTCGTGTCAGTTATTGGTTCAGAAAGCAGTTTACTAAATAGATTGATTTTCTTTTAAAGAAAGAAAGAAAGAAAAGAAAAAGAGTTTATTTGCGGACAATATGACGCATATCAAAAGTACACAAAAAGAAAAAAATACAATTATATCTATGAAAGATTAGGAAGATATGCGTCAAATCTGCGCAAAACGGCCATCACTCAGCATAATGCTGGAACTCGTGTGCGAGACAGAGCCACAGCGCTGGTTTTCAGTGACAGCCGGCGTTGACGGTTTGACGTCGATCGGAGCAGTATAGAAAGTAAAAATAATGAAATAAATATAATGTCTGACATAAAAAGTAATAGTAATTAAATAAATAAATAAACAACTAACGAATAAATAAAAACATAAGTGATAAAAATTTACGACCATTGCGCAGACGTTGCTTGGCAACCAATCAAAAACCTTTTCATAGCGGATTTCACTAAATGTTAAAATTTTAATGTCTTCGAGTGAAATACAATTTCCAGATGTTAGGTGCTTAATTTCACCGTGAACAACTAAGCGTTTGTAAGCAATTTCAAATTGAATTGCGGTTGGTTTATTATTAAACCCACCTCTAGCACGAATAGAACTAAAAAAAAGACGTGTGGCACTCGGGGACTGCCGCGGTAAAGCTATTGCATAGCATTTTGTATCAATTTATGCAATTATTTTCTCTGCGCGGCATTCATGTGCATTATCTATACACCAAAAACAAAGGTACTGAATAGTACACGTGCTTGGTTTGATGATTTCTGTTATATACATAATGAAGAATGAATTTATTTATATATAGGGCTACTTTTAATATCGCTCATTTTAATATCAAAAATTTAGGTTATCTTTATAGCAGTATTATATTTTCAATTCAAAATTAATACTGCATTTGTGATAATAATAAAATGTATGTATATAGAGTACTCACTCATTTTCTTTCACTATTTTTTCGTGACTTTCTTCATTAATAATAAATGCACTTTGTTCATTCATATTCAAAACACTTTATACACAAATTTTACAAGTACAGCTATTCACTGTTGTACATAAATACCTATACACCTATATACTTTCTCATAAACAGCTGCTTATGTATTCGTCCGATTTCGGAGCAGCTCGTCTCGATTCGTGCGAGTTTCGTAGCGTCGTACAATACGTCTAATCGCACACAACGCCGTGTCTGGCCGTGTCGGAGACTGCCACAGAGTACTTTTATATATAGGGGGCATATTTTTCTCGCAATCAAATGACAGAGTTTTTAAATCTGGACTTTCCTCCTTCACCAATGCAAGAAATGCTTTTGTCTTAGGGCTGTGGTCAAGGCGGATCTTTTAATATTTCACCAATTGGTTCCCTGGGAAAGGACAATGGGCAAAATTGTATGGAGCTTGTCCCATCGGCGGCCACATCTGCACTATTTATTTCCTAGTAGTCAATTATGTAAACAATAAGACTACAAAAGACTGCTTCTGTAAGTTCCTTGGATAAAAAGTTATCATAGGTGGATTATATTTAAAAAAAAAACGAATTAAATCATTTAAAAGGAATTATTACAGTTTGTATCTTAAATACAATATTTTGTACACCTCGTGATGATGTTACATTGATATAATAATGAATTTTAAGTGCATAATAATAATAATAATAATAATAATAATACATTACATTTGAAATGTCTAACGGGGCCTCTGCGAGCTGGTTTTGGCCCCTCGTACGCCTACCAAAGGACCGGGTCTCCAGGGACCCGAGAAAGTAAAAATAAAAAATAATAATAATAATAAAGTTTATTCAAAATAAAAAGGTACACAATAAATACAGTTTTGCTTAAATCTATGTCAAGTTCACACGTGTTATGTGCCTGAGCTAGGTAATCCTGTGTTTCAGGCGAGAAGAGATTACATTTTTCAATTGATGGAAGCATAATACTTAGCGATCTACATATAGGTATAAATAATATTATAAAATACTTATTTAAATATATAATGATATGACTATGTTATTATATTTGTAATATACAAATATTAGATAGTGATAGCTTAAATAAAACTAAAGGTTTGTTAAATACGTTGATTTATTAAAAATATTATATTACAATAATACAATATTACTTAATAACTACAATAATTATTGGACTTTAATCGTCATCAACAATTATTTAATTTAAAAAATCAGCTGGTAAAAGAATGTCTTTCTCTTGGTTTCTTGCCCACCCTAAGTATCAAACTATACACATTGTGTGGGCGCAGCAATCCAGAGTGCGCTTACCGTTAGGACAACTGCAATAACAGTTTTCTATAGCTTCCTTACCATTTTTCTGCCTGTCTATAAGAATATAAGAATAATAAATTCTAGACCGCGCATGTCGCGATTGTATTCGGCAGCGCAGAAGCCAAACATTTGTAGCTGTAATGCCGTAGTCGGCTAGACCTGTACATTGGGTATCTCTATATACTTCTATATTATATAGGCCTTGTCGCACATGCTCCGCATAAAAGCTGCGAGCTAACTTCACTTGATATGTGCCAAGTGCAAAAATAATTAAATCGTCTTCAGTCAGCGACGGAAAATCACTTAAGTTAGGTTGGTTACCAGTAATACTATCAAAGCTAGCCCGTCGACGATTTAAGTTGTTGCCTAGGACATACTCTGATAGGTGATTTGATTGGTTCAATCGTTGGTTTATTATTGTTATAAATGTTGTGTACACTATCACGTAATGGTTCTCTGCATGCGTTCAATATTGCAGCGGCTATTTTTAAATCCTGCATCATATGGGGCAAAGCACGATTAAAAAAATCTTGCCGAAATAACTTGAAGTCGCGTTTAAACCAACCATTTATGACTTCGATAACCCTGCGGCACATGGTAACCAACCTAGACTTATTAGCTTGCTCTGTCGTTAATTGATCTTCGTTGCGATTTTTTGTTTTTGGCAAGTGCGCTTCATATCCACAGGCATGTAAATCGTCGATTACGTCGCGAAATTCACGGTCTAAGATGAACACATCCCCTTGTCGAAAAAACCAATGAAAACTGCCTTCTTAGAGTTTGTGCGTCCGACTCTGTAGCTGCATATGGCCCAAATGCATCTATTATATGTCCATCGCAGCACACTATTAAAAATGGTTTCAATAAATTCGTGAATTTGTGTAGACTATATGATCGCCTTTGATGATTTACGATCGGCCCAGTGCATATTAGCGGATAAAAGGCATGATAACAAAGGTATTGAATGTTGTGACAAATATTTTACATTTACATGGAAGCCTAATAGTTTATTACTTTATTTATTAATGCATACGTTTGTAAAATAAGCAAAATGTAAAGGATTTTTGTATGTTTTGTCATTAAAACAAAAAACGATGAATGATAAAAATATGACAATTCATTAAAAAATAGTATTTAACCCATATCTTTTTTCCCAAATGATATTTAATTATACTCCTTGAACAATATTTGGTGTGCGTTTGCGCAGCGGAATGTTGTTGAATTTAAAGATTTTAATTATGCAGATATTTAGTGTATGACGTCGTATAATTGTGTATGGTATAAAAAAAATTGTGCACGCAGCCATTGTGGAAAAATTCATCAAAAACTGATTCCGCTGGGCGAACGGAACTTTTTTTAATCCATAGACTTTAGAAGAAAAGAGATGTGTCCAAAAATTAGTGTGTATTTGTGTGTAATTGTTTATGTATGAATAAAATTAGTGCATGCATAAACTTCGGAGAAATTCAAGTTTCCGCTACGCGAACGTTTGGCCATTACCTAGTTTTCATATAAAGCGTTTACATAGAGAGCTGTAGATTTTTACATACGTTGTTTTGAATTTGTTTATATTTGTTTAAAAAACAGATTTAGAAAAAATCGTAGGGCTTAAAAGATAAAAATATAAACGTAAAATACGCTTATTAGGTATTAGTTCTTAAAGTATGCACTTTGGGGTCTAGATTTTCACGTTTATAAAAACCTTGTAAGTGTCTGCAACATGTTGCCAAGTATCAATGATGTTCCGTTAGTAATTAAAGAGTTATAGGACAATTTACCATGAATTGATCACAGTTTACAAAGCAGTCAAATATCACGACGTTCTAAAGGAATTGCATGGTAAAATGTATGCCAATAATTAGTATATTCATTCAACTATTCACATGCAAAATTTCATGTCATTAAATTCAGTAATTAAAGAAAAACAATTATAATACTGACGAAGCATCGAAAACCTACATAACCCGACCAAGTTCAGATAGCTACAAAAAAGCGGCCGTGCAATATATTAAGGTAACATCCCAAAATTTACAGTATAATATCGGTATTGAATTGGTATAGGTGATAACACAATTGTTGTTTCGATATAATAATGTCATTTATTTTTGTACACCTACTTTTTTAAATGTATTTGACTATGACAGAAAGTAGGTACTATTTACGTAGGTACTTTTTAATTATGCGCTTGAGACTTTAGATATAATCTAGATATACCTATTATTTAAGACAAATAAAATTCATACAGCTAATTTCTATTGAAGATTTCACGGATCTGGATTCTAACTATAGACCCCTAAGGGAAATTAAATAATTACCACATGTAAGTACCTACTGTTCAGGTAAATATTTATCATATTGTAGCTTATTACACTATTTAACCAATGGACTAGGCATGCACGAGCGTTCCCCTTTGCAACTTTAGTGGATCAAACAATCTAATAACTTAAAAAAAACTACTTCTTGAATCGATTTTTTTATTGATGTATACCGTTGTACTGGTAGTGACTTATGTATGTTGAGGTTATTTACTGTATTTGCTATTCATTTAAGAATATTTTCTTGAAAATACCTTTTTTATACCAATGTTTTAGTTTATAAGCACTTTTTAATGTTGATCAAATCTAAACAACTGAATAGTCTAGTTATGTGATGTGATTTTAATTTTTATTGCAGCTCGAAATATTATACTTACCCTTATATTCATAATCGTTTATTAAACCTATTTTAGTTAAAACACATTTAAGTCTATTGCTGTCGTTGCAAGCGTTTGTTAACGTTATCATAATTACCTACTTACATAATTAAGTATTATATGTAATTAAAAATATTTTTGTACTCGAATATTTAAATAGAGAAGTACTTGTTTTATTAACTTAAGAATTTTTTATAGAAGTAATTGAAGATTTATTTTTATCGTAGATAGTGGCGTTATTATTAAAAAAATAATTTTCATTCAAGAAATGCAATTGTTTTATTTTTTCCTAACGCTTGTGTACGTAACTGTACCATATTAATAAATACTATATTGCAAGGTTAAGAACGTTTCTAAGATATATGGCACGGCCGCTTTTTTGTAGCCATCCGAACTTGGTCGGGTTATGTAGGTTTTCGATGCTTCGTCAGTATTATATTTGTTTTTCATTAATTACTGAATTTAATGACATGAAATTTTGCATGTGAATAGTTGAATGAATACACTAATTATTGGCATACATTTTACCATGCAATTCCTTAAGAACGTCGTGATATTTGACTGCTTTGTAAATAGTGATCAATTCATGGTAAATTGTCCTATAACTCTTTAATTACTAACGGAACATCATTGATACTTGGCAACATGTTGCAGACACTTACAAGGTTTGTATAAACGTGAAAATCTAGACCCCAAAGTGCATACTTTAAGAACTAAGACCTAATAAGCGTATTTTACGTTTATATTTTTATCTTTTAAGCCCTACGATTTTTTCTAAATCTGTTTTTTAAACAAATATAAACAAATTCAAAACAACGTATGTAAAAATCTACAGCTCTCTATGTAAGCGCTTTATATGAAAACTAGGTAATGGCCAAACGTTCGCGTAGCGGAAACTTGAATTTCTCCGAAGTTTATGCATGCACTAATTTTATTCATACATACACAATTACACACAAATTTTTGGACACATCTCTTTTCTTCTAAAGTCTATGGATTAAAAAAAGTTCCGCCAGGACAACGTTCGCCCAGCGGAATCAGTTTTTGATGAATTTCTCCACAATGGCTGCGTGCACAATTTTTTTTATACAATACACAATTATACGACGTCATACTAAATATCTGCATAATTAAAATCTTTAAATTCAACAACATTCCGCTGCGCGAACGCACACCAATATTTGTTCTACAAGCACTCTTCTTTCAAATGACACTAGTTTTATTAATGGCCGCTAATGGGCCAAGACGCCCATTGTTCTTTAAATTAAGAGTTATAAAAAGTGACCAAGTGGCTTTCGATTTATTTTGAGCTGTGTTGATTCGATGGTTATTTTGTCCTTTCTGCGTAAGACAACTATTTTTTTTAAATTTCGTAGCGTATTGCTTGTTATATCGTAGCGTAGCGTAGCGTATTGTTGTCGCCTCTTCTAAGGCGCGTTGTACGCAAGCAGTGACGTCATTTGCTAGAAGATCAACGTCTGCGGCGGTAGTGATAGGCCGAGTCGGTGTTGTGGCCTCAATCCATTCTGCGAAATTTGTCCTATCCTGTGATCGGCGTGGCGCTGGTGGCTTCACTCGGGTCGGCATCCCCGATAAGACGACGAGTACAGGTTGATGGTCCGACTGTAAATCGTCGTCGATCACTTGCTGCGTGATTGGCACTGGCAGATTAGCCCTCAATGTACTACGATGTCTAGCACGTCGGGCATGTGTATGTTCGCATCTGGGTAGTAGTTTGGCGTGTCAGGGTCAGACACCGTGAAGCCAAAGGCTTCGGCATCAGCGAAGAGTCGTCTTCCCCCTTGGTTAACGATGTTCGATTTCCACGCCGGGTGCTTGCAATTCAAGTCGCTGGCGAGGACAAGTTGCGTGGTTGGTGTTAAACATTAGCGCCCGCAACTCTGACGAATCTAGTTTCGTTGTGGGCGCTTTATAACAAGCGTATATGTCTATGTCCTTGCCGGCTACGTGCAGTTGTAAGCCCAGGTGTGCGTACAGGTTCTGCAGTGACGGCAGGGGGAGCTCCTGGTGGACGACTCTTCGCCTTACAAGTACTGCCAGACCGCGGTATGCGTTGTTCTGGGCCGACCGTTCATCCTTCCTGTAAGCGAGATAGCCCGGAAACCTAATCTCGTCCTCAGGTTTCAGGTGCGTCTCGCTTATCAGCGCCACTTCGATGTTCTGATCCCTCAGGAGATGTCGGAGGGAGGCGACCTTGTTCCTAAGGCCGCGGACAGTCAAGTGTATCATCCTTAACGGCCTATGCATAGAGAGCAAGTAGCTCGGTAAGGCCGTCAAGGATGAGTTGCCCTGCGTCTTGTCGCTGCCTAATTGCCCTTAGTAAATCCATAACTAATTTAATAGCGCAGGCATTGAAGTCCTTATTCTGCGTTGGTTGGCTTCTGTGGTTCGCCGACTGGTCGCTAACGATGCCAGCGCCGGCGGCGGTTTTGTTGACGCTTGGGATTCCTTCCTTCACAGGGCGCTCTTGTCGCGCATTGCTGGTGCCACCTGACGCGGCCTTCTTCGAGTTATTTGCCTGCGCTATTTTATTGGTAGGGACAGCTTCGGAATCGATAGCCTTGTTAACATACACAAGAAAGAGAGTAGGACCCAGCACACTGCCCTGTGTAACTTCGAAAAATAAGTTCTCTTCATTGCTAGTATAGCTCTCAACCCTGACTAGTTGGCTACGCTCAGACAGGTATTCACGAAAAATATTCAGAGCTGTCTCTCTTATTCCTGTGCTTGTAAAAGGATAGAGGGAAGAGACCGTGTCAAAAGCCTTGGCCAAACCTAGAAATATACCTATGGTTTTCTTCGTGTCAAAATTCTTTGCAATGTGATTTGATAGCTCAAGCACAGCATCTTCTGTTGATTTTCCTTTCCTGAAGCCACATGATGGTTATGAGCTAACGCATCATTGTAATCCAAATACTTCAGAAGTCTCTTATTCAGGATTTTTTCAAGGATCTCAGAAAAAGTTGTAAGAACAGATTAGGCCTGTAACTTTTAACACGATCCCCTTCCCCACCCTTAAATATTGGTGTAAGTAAAGCCTTTTTCAAAGACTTAGGGAAAATCCCATGTCTGAAACACAGATTGCATACATGAGTGATGGGAGGTATGAGAACATACTTACAGTGCGACATTAAAGAGTAGAAAATAAATGAGGGCGCCACAATCGCTCAGCTAGCAACCCAGATAGTACGACCTAGCTGATCTTGATACTTGAATAATATTATTTGTTTAGCTATAAATAATGAGTAAATATTTTAAACAAATGTGTTTATTAATCAATTGCTTTCAATAAGTTCCGCGTAGATAGATAGATAATAGATTTGGTATGTAATAGTAATAAAACTACAAGTTCACTCAAATATAATAAAATATATAATAATAATAATAATATCCTTGGACATTTCACACAACGCCATATATTCCCAAGCTAAGCAACCTAATGCTTGTGTTATGGTAACGATATGGCTGATAAACTACTTTTATACATTTTTTTTTTTGGTAAATACATACATATTATAGATAGAAAAACACCCAGACTCGGAACAAATACTTGTAGGTCGTACAAATATTTGTTCCGTGCGGGAATCGAACCCGCGACAAGCTGCGCAGCAGTCAATCGATCAACCACTGCGCCAACCAAAACGTTCTGACGTTCTAATAAATCAAAATCTAAATATTCTACACCTTCCATGGGATCACTTAAGTTTGTGACGTCTATCATTGATTCGTCACTGCTATCTGAACGAATCTCATCGTCACTGCTGTCTGCACCAACCTGAATAACTAAACGGTCTATGTCATGTCACAATGTTCTTCCGCGATCATAATATTCCTTCTCAATTTTCTTAACATGCTCACAGCAGTTCTTCCAATCCTGAGCTTTTATCAAAGTAAATGCCTCTTCGGTTAGCTCCTTTATGTTTTTTGCACCCACATTCTGATCAGCGACCTTTCGCTTTGCTAGTGCCCAAATTAACTCGATAGGGTTAAGGTCACAGTGGTATGGTGGCAGCCTTACCACCGTATGACCGTATTGTCCTATAATGTCATCAATTTCGTATTCTGGTTCAGGCTTGTGTTTCTTTACCAGTGCCAGAAGCGAGGTTTTTCTCAAAACGTGAGTCGAAAGGCACGTTATTTTGTTGTAACCACATTTTTATTTCATCAACCTTATTTGCTGATGTCGGAGCTTTATTCTTAATAACCGAGTGATAGGGTGCAGTCCATCACGATAATTGAGGGTTCTGTGATGTTGGGCATAAGTTTTTCTGTAACCCATTTAGTGAAATTATGACAGTTCATTTCGGAATGATAATCTTCTTGTTTGTTCACACCGCTAAAGAGTAGTAGAGCATTAGGCACAAATCTTTTTTCATTGCCTGCATGAACTTTTGAGAAGTCTGTTGTGAATCCTTCAGTTTCAATCGACTGCCAGCATTTTTTAAGCTTGTAGCTAGAGTGGGTGTAGCTTTCATCCAAATATATTATAAGCTTTGAAGCTCTTCAGGCAAGTTTCTGTTTTCCATAATTAATCATAATTATTTTTCTCGTTTGTGTGCAATAATAGGTTTTTCAATCAACGCTTGTCTGTTCGTTTTACATTTTTTAAATCGAAATCCAATCTTTTTAAGAAGTTTCCGCAAATGCTCCCGACTTCCGTCATAGCCGATATCTTCTCTTCTCTTAATTGAACTAATAATTTACCAGTTGTTGGTAACTCTTTCTTTACAGTATAAAAAAATGAATCTTCTGCCGAACTGCATAGGTGTCAAAGTCATCCAATACCTTTGAGGGACGACCCTTTCTGTGTTTAGCTGGTGTCGGGAATTTTCCACCGTTTTCTTTGCCCTTTTGCACGATTCTGCGCACTGTGCTTAAAGAAACAAAACATGGTATTAACATAAACTTATAGATACAACTTTTAATTTGTGCTTTTATCTTCTTAAAATTAATAAGACTACTGTCAGTCCGACGAAAAAAATCCCGCGCAAATATGTTTATAACGTGAAAATATTTTAAAATGGTTTCTTTCCATTAGTCGGTTGCTTCAAAAAATATGGTACCTATACCAAAAAATTTATTTCGTAATACGCAATTAATTACATGAATTGTATTTATTGCCTTGCCATTGCGTTGTTAAGTCGCGCTATAACTACAACGGTATTTGTTTATTTTAGCATAACCTCAAAAATGGTAGATAACTAATTTGTAAATAATATTTAGTTCGGAAATTTTGGTCCCTGAATGTGTTAATCGTTTGTAATTAACGTTTAGTGCAACTTTCAATAGTTACTTACCAGTAAAATCTGCTGTACGATGGTAAACATCTTCGAAGTTGGATAGTAGCTTCCCAGCTTAAAATTCGGCCATACACCGCATGAAAACTTTATAAATTATTTCACGGGCACCTCCACGTATTACCTTATTCATGAAATGTCACTATTTTCCTGTCCAAGCTCAGAAATAACACACAAAAGACCAACATTCTAACGAAAAACGAAACCGATCGAGAAGAATTGACAGCTCAAGTACTTATTTTAGATGTCTAGGAGGAATAGGAGTGGGCCACGCATAGTGGGCTGGAATAAACACGTCAGCGAGGCTCACCGAAAGGCTAGAATGAAGTTTACGCAGTGGGTGTTGTGCGGTAAACCTAAATCTGGCTTAATGTATGATGATATGTGTACTAGCAGAAAAGAGTTCAAAGCACGACTAAAATGGTGTCAAGATCATGAATACCAGATTAAAATGGATGATCTTGCTAAAAAGCACTCTGCGTGTGATTTTCGAGGCTTCTGGAAGAACACAAATAAAGTTAATGCCAGACCTGGTCTTCCGGTGAGCGTCGAGGGGGTGAATGATTGTCAGGGCATTGCTGAAATCTTTAAGCGTCAATTCTCTGTACAGTCACCTTTGGACCCGGCGTGTGAAGTGTTCAATGGTAAGATGCCTGAAGGGAAAGTTGGGGTCAGGTTCACGGCCAAAGATGTAGCCGTAACCATTAGAAACATAACGAAAGGCAAGAGTCCAGGTCATGATTCTCTATCCATTGAGCACCTGTGTCACGCTGGCCCACATATAAAAAGAGTATTAGCAATGTTCTACTCGCTATGTATGAGCCACTCTTACCTTCCGCCGGATCTCATGAAAACAGTGGTTGTACCAGTAGTCAAAGATAAATCCGGTGACATAGCTGATAAAACCAACTACCGGCCCATTTCTCTGGCTACGGTCATAGCGAAGGTGTTAGACGGTTTGCTTAATACACAGTTAAGTAAATATATATCTCTGCACGATAACCAGTTCGGATTTAGACCGCATTTATCGACGGAAGGTGCCATACTGTGTCTTAAGCATACCGTCAGATACTATAATGACCTTAAAACCCCGGTATATGCATGCTTCCTCGACCTGTCCAGGGCTTTTGATCTGGTGGCATATGATCTGTTGTGGGAAAAACTTGAGAGTACCGACCTGCCAGAAGAATTGGTTACCATACTCAAGTACTGGTATATAAACCAAGTCAACAGCGTCAGATGGGCGGGGGCAATGTCGGAGCCATATCGCTTGGAATGCGGTGTGAGACAGGGCGGACTGACCTCTCCAACGCTATTCAACCTTTATATGGATGCGCTGATCGTCGCGCTGAGCAGTCAGCATGTCGGCTGCCATGTAGATGACACATGTGTCAATAACCTAAGCTATGCGGACGACATGGTTCTGCTGAGCGCGTCAATCTGTGGCCTGAGGAGGTTAATGGCGACATGTGAGGGTTACGCTGTTAAACATGGACTTGTATATAATATTAGGAAAAGTCAGTTCATGGTCTTTGAGGCCGGCGGGGCGAGATGCCCGGACAAACTGCCACATGTCCGTCTTAACAATGTACCCTTAGAGAGGGTTCATCAGTTTAAATATCTAGGGCATATAGTCACGGCTGGCCTCAGAGATCATGCATGGAACGGGAACGAAGGGCTGTATCTAAGAGAGCCAACATATTGGCCCGCAGGTTCGCGCGGTGCTCGGATGACGTGAAAATAACTCTTTTCCGAGCATATTGCACGTCTATGTACACCTGCAGCCTGTGGGCTAATTACACGCAGAAACAATACAGTACCCTTCGTGTCCAATTTAATAACGCTTTCAGGGCGGTTTTGGGGCTGCCCCGCTATTGCAGCGCTTCAGGTATTTTCGCTTTGGCACGCACAGACTGTTTCTATGCGACCATGCGGAAGCGCTGCGCATCACTTGTGCGTAGAGTGCGGGCCAGCTCCAACACCGTTCTGAAAATGATAGCGAATAGACTGGACTGTCCTTATATGCGGCGCTGTTGTGACAGACAAGTTACATATAGTGTCGCATATAAGAGACTAAACTATTATTAAACTGAATGTGATTGGCTGCAAGTTTATAAAGTGTATGTTGTATGATATGGGTGTTACCTGAAATAAATGAATTTAAATTTTTTTTTTAAGATGTCGCCAGAAAATTAAAAAATGTTAGTTCCCAAATGTTTAATTTCTACTCTTTTATGTCGCACTGTAGCAGCTTTAATAGCTGAAGCAGGTATGCCATCATATCCAACGGCACAGTTATATTTTAATTTCGAGATTATACGGTTCACCTCATCAAAGTCAGTTTCAAGCAAAACCAATGAATTGCCTTTTGGGTTGGACATGGTACTAAAGACAAAGTTATTATTGGTTGCATGTAGACGTTGCTGTGTTATGGTATGTAGGCACATAGAACTCTTATGTAAGTACCATTATTATTTATTGAGTATGTCTGGATAGTATGTTGTGGTAAATGGAGCTCATGTTGAAATTTTATTTTATTTCTTGGAGCTACATTTCGTTTGGTTACATTTTTGTCATTATTAAAATATTCCGGATGTTGCTGTATGTAACCAGTGTATTATATTGTCTATTGCTTTGTTTATGTCATGTTCGTATGTGTCTGCATTTTCTCATTTCACAATTAGAGTTGTCTTGTTGATGGTGGTGTATGTGTTGGATCAATTGGTTCTCTTTAAAATGGTTGAATTAAATGCTAGCGTAAGCGTCTTGTTCATAATCTTTTGTATCTACTGCACTACAGTGTTTACTTCTGCTACTGTCACATTTTCACATTTGTTCTTTGTACTCGACATAAATTGTATACTTGTATACTATTGAAATGTTTCAGACTGTTCCTTATTTGTTGGAAATAAAGCATGTGTTTTTATAGTTATAATGATTTATTTTCTGGATACCTAGAAGATAACTGTATTTTATAAGAATACAATAAGATGCATCAATTTCATCTGCTACCGGAAGTAATTATGTATTCTATGGGCTCTGCTGGTGGCAGCTCCACTTCTGCAGGAATTTCCTCTAGCTTATAAATCCTGCAAATGTTGTGCAGCACTGCAGTGGCTATTATACCTGATTGCGTCTTAAGCAATGATGACCGCATTGTTAGTGCCACAACAGGAAATCTTCGCTTCCAGATGCCAAAGGTTCTAGAACAAGAAATTATTATGTTAATTAAAATCTTGCTACTATAAAATCTTACTATCTGTATTATTTTAATAGTTACCTTTCTATGGCATTCCTTGTTCTAATATATTCTTCATTATAATTCTGTTCTGCTTCACTAACAGGATTTAGAAGCGGTGTCAGCAAATAGGTTCTGTGTGGATAAGCACTATCACCAAGCATCCAGCGGTTACCAAAGTTACCTGCATCACATTGGGCTGCAAATGTGCATATAATTAATGTCAAATAAGTAATATTACCATGACAAAACAATGTATGTAGTAAGTACCTCTAAGAATAGAGTTGTTGAAAATTTTAGCATTATGTGCTGAACCTGGCCACCGCGCTATCATATTCATAAATTTTAAATCAGCATCACAGATCGCTTGGACATTTAGGAAAAGTAACCCTTACGATTTCTATATTCTTCACCTATATTATGACCTAAAATAGACCAAAGCAGAATTACTATAATAACTTATTGTAAGTATTTTATTAATACACATGTTATCAAATCAGCACTCATATGGTGACTGAATACGTATGTGAGTGCAATCTATTGCAGCAAGAACTCGAGGGAAGTGTCCAATTTGGTAGATTTTTTCTGCTCTTTGTTGGTGAACATAAAGGTACTGATTATACAAGGTCTAGATTGCTGAAGATATATTGCGTACTCTTCTGCCTGTTGTTTATGTAGACACCCCAACAAAGTCAGCTACAGATATCAACATAGTACCTAATGCATAAAACCGTAAAGATAACAGTAGTTGATGGAGTGGTGGAACGCCATGATTTCTGTAAAGTAAAATTATTCCAAAATAAAGCTATAATAGTTGTGGAACGACGATATGCCTATAGACATGTTTCAAACTAGTTTGCATACCTTGTGGAAGTGACACGAATAAACGGCATCAACTGAGGTAATAGAAAATTTACTGCAGCTTTAGATAACCTAAATCTAAAGGTGACTTCAGCATCATCAAGACTTTTCATATAGTTCACCCTTTCGATTCTTAGTGAAGAAGCTCTTTGTCTATCATCAGCGTCGCTGTCGATGTCCCAGTCGGACAACTGAGCAAAGACCTCCAATATCACTATCGTCACTATCACTTGAAAATACTGAAAATGCCATAACTTATTCTAAATTGTAATTAGTATCAACGACTACTTTCTTACAATCCCCAAAATTTCTGGGATTGCAACCTGCGATTGCTTACACCGATCGAACTCAATGTCAAAATGGACATACTGGTTATTGGCAAGCATAAACTGTAATTTCCGAACAGAGGCCAATCTTTAATCTGAGATCCACCCTCCCATACAATCCAATAAACAGGAGCCTATCTCATTAGCACCGCGTTTGGCATCAGTTTCATTCCAGAAATAGCTGTCACATCAGTGTAGGAATCTTTCATCTGGGCCTCAACTTTTTTGTTTAATAGTGTGATGGTAAAGTTATAACTATTTAATTTAGATTTATAATAAAAAGCTGATGTATCGCCTCGTGGCTACAATCGCCACGAGGCGATACATCAGCTTTTTACACCGCCTGAAAGTCGAACACTAAGACTTTATTTTTGTCGTCTATTTTGCAACGGTCATCATGTTTTTCATTATGACTTAGCTTTTTTCTTTTATATGAGCTATATACTTATCATGAATCGTACTTTTTTGCTCTGCGTTTGAATTTGTGTACTGTAGACAAAGATCGCTTTGGTTTTTTTGCGGACAAAAAAATGAAATATTATAATCCTGAGTATTTATTCGGGTATTTATATTTTTATGATCAATTTATAATACGTATTTCGCATTGTAGTGTGTAAGACTTATGTATTGTGTGTGTATTCAATAATCTAGGCAGTAATAAACGAGATTCCAATGAAGGCACTTGTTTGAATCATCGTCCTGGACCGACAACCTTACATGGCGACCCTGCCATCTGAGACGGGTGCCGAGTTCGGTCGCGTAATTAATGGACAATGATAAAGTGAATTCCTTTCCTATAACAGTGATATTTTATTTTAATTGGGGTAAAATGTGCCGTTCAAATATAGAAAAAGAAGGCGTTTTTATATCGCAAAGTGCATCGGGAGGATCAAATTCGGCTTCTATGCAGGAATATCACCTATCAAACATTAGTATCGTAATGTTTATTATTTGCACCTTGCTCGGAATCTTTGCGCAGTGCGCAGCGCAAGACTTTACGCAGTGTATAAACTGTACCGAAATTGTCACTATTCGTGGATAAGAAATTAGGTTTTCGCACAAAACCTGTCACGTTCGTTTTGTCGACCGCACCCGGAGACTCGTGTCTGTTACGAGTGACGCCAGCAGCGCCAAGAGACTTGGTAAGTGATTCAAGATAATAGTGAAAAGTGTAGTGTAGTGAGTCGTGATCAATTTAAGTGAAACACGAAAAGTAACGTTACGGTTATGAGACGAGTTTTTGGTTCCTTTGTCTAATAGCTTATTACTATTCTTTAAACGTGTATTGTTATGTAATCATATGATAATCAATGTCCATGTGGATAATATTTTATTTTTATTTTGTAATGGCAAATGACCTTGGCCTGTTATGTGACCAATTAAAAAATATAAAACATAATTTGAAAAAGCTAAGTTACCCTAGAAGAACGGAGACTGTTCTTAAACAAAAGTTAGAGGAAGCAATATTAATAAAATGTCAATTTGATGAATGTTTAAAATCCGTAGCGATACAGATAGTGTATTACAGGAAATCCAGTCATACTGTGATTTATTTAAAAATACTTTTACCCAAATAGAAAATTTTTGCTCCAAAATATATTCGCAAGTAAGTGCTGAGTGTATAGTCGAAACTAGAACCGAAGTAGACACTATGGAGGCTTTTAATTATAGGACTGCCGTGGCATTACTACCGGTTATGAATGGTGATGAAAATGTCACGAAAAGTTTAATAGATACCATAGAGTTATATAGTTCTTCACTTACCGAAGAAGGCAACAAAATGCTAGTTAAGTTTATATTAAAAACCAGATTAAACGAGAACGCTAAATTAAGATTGTCTACCTCTTATGACAGTTGCGAGTCGCTTATTATTGAAATGCGTCAACACCTTCTTACAAAGAAGTCAAGTACAGCAATACACAAGGAGTTGACACAAATAAACCAAAACGGTTCTTCTATAGAAAAATATGGGACCAAGGTCGAGCAGTTTTTTGTGGATTTGACGGTCGCGCAAGCAGGCGAGGACCAAACTGCATATAAAATATTACGTCCCCAAAATGAGAAAATTGCTATCAAAAGCTTTATTAATGGCTTGCGCAACCGCGAAATCCGCACTATTTTAGCAGCGCGTAATTATGAAACATTGAAAGATAAGAGCAGCTAAGGATGAGGAATTGTCATGCAGTCGGCAAAATTCAAACGCTTCTGTGTATGTCGGATACCAAGGCAACTCATTTAGAAATCGCGGATATAGTTATGGTAATAACAGCCGTCCTAATCGAATGAACAGCAACCGATTTATGCAAAGAGGGAATAGTAGAGGATCTTTTCATAATCATAGGCAAAACCAAAACCAAAGAATCCAGCAACAATCGTGGTCACATGCGGGGTTCATCTCGCGGTAGGCCTAGACGGATTTTTACGCGCATTGGTAATGTGCATGCTATAGAAAATGGCATGAATAGTATCGATTTAACAGACCGAAATCGAACGCCCCAACATACAGAAAGACACATTCCTGAACCATTACAGTTTTTTCGATGACCATTTTATATTTGCTTGTAACAATAACAGCTCAGTGGAATTCTTAGTACAAGGTGCCAAATATGGATTTCTTATAGATACAGGGGCATCACTTTCAGTATTGAAACACGAAACTATAGCACGTTGGAATATTCTAATCTAAACGGAACGCATTTATATAAATGGCATTGGGGGCAAAGTACTAACATCAGGCCATGTTTATGTTACAATGATTGCAAATGGACAGGAATTTGTACACAAATTTTATATTATGCTCACCATACCTGGTCTACAACATGATAAACTACTCAAAACTAAATAGGGCCCACCATGTTTTTTTGCTGCAACTTAAAATTGAACCAAAACATTCAGTTTTTATGAATACACAAGTTTCAAGTGAGCATTTAGGAATAGTGTAAACATGAACAATAGAAACATTTGTTTATTTTGTTTAATAAAAACACAAAATAACAGTTTTTAGGAAAAATTACACAAAATGAAGGAAAAACAATCTTGTAAACAACTATTCTGGAAAAAAATATGGTGCTTGTTATTTTTTAATAACGAGTGGGTAATCCTCTGCTCCGTATGCACTCTCTGAGCCTGAGATCTGGGACACTTTCAATCAAGTGAGTTACGTTTAGTTCCGGTATTTGTTCCCAACAGACATTCAAAGCGTTAATGAGCTCCTGCTGGCTGTTCACATCACTGTAACGTTATTTCAGGCGTCTTTTGAGCTGATCCCATAAATGTTCGATGGGGTTGAGGTCGGGACTCATTGCTGGCCATGGCAAAATGGTGATATTGGCTTCAGAGAGTGCTCTTTGTGTAGTGCGGGCTGTGTGTGCGCGAGCATTGTCATGCATAAAGACAAAGTTATTGCCCACTCTTTGTGAATATGGGATGACATGTGGCCGGATTACTTGCTCGATGTAACTGGCGGCGGTTACAGTACCTTCATTCAGAATTACCAGCTCTGTTTTGCCGTGTAAGCTAATTCCACCCCATACCATACACTGGGACCCCCAAATCGGTCTGTTCCATGCACGCATGGTTCAGAAAAACGTTCCCCTTCTCTTCTCCACACGCGTATCCGTCTGTCGTCACTGTAAAACTACACTTTACACTCGTCCGTAAAAAGCAATTCCTCCAGTTATCCATAGTTCATTCCAAATGTTCCCGGGCGTACCTTAAGCGTGCTGCACGATGAGCCCTCGTTAGTTTTAGTCGAATAGCACGTACTCTGGAGTGTTGTCCATCTTCGTGAAGCCGATTCCGAATGGTTTGATCGCTGACTCTCGTCCCTGTAGATTGCCGTAGTCGAGTTTGTAAGGTCCGAGCGGTTACAGTACGCTCCCGAAGTGCGGTTAACCTTAGGTATCGGTCTTCCTAGGCAGTTGTAGCCGTAACTCTTCCTGTGCCAGGTCTCCTAGCTACACTTCCGGTCTCCTGATACCGTTCCCAAACGTTTCGGATCGCTCGTCGCGATACACCGAGGTGTATAGCCACAGATCTCTGAGACTGTCCCTCTTGTAGGCGGTTTCCATGTCCATATGTCGTCGAGAACCAGGCATAGTGATCACAACTAACACAGGAAACAAACAAAATGGTTAAAAACGTGAGTGTTCCACAACAGCGTTTGGTGTAGACTGAAAACTTAAGTGACTGAGAATTTGTGCATTCGATGTTTTTTTCGAGTACTTCACTTTTTTAGCTACCCTCTTGAAATCTATATGAATGTTGTCGGAATAAATATTAATAAGGGCTCTTAAACATGTCACCTTGACGGTTCAAACCATAACTTTGTCAACAACTACACAGATAACTTTATTTAGACCAAAATAGTGACTGATTCGAGGTGGGCCCTATTTTGTTTTGAGTAGTTTATAATCGGCAGAGATTTTATGAGCAAATATAAAGCTATTTTGAATTATGAAAATGATAACTTTAAAGACAAACGACAATAATTTAACACTGCCCATGATTAATAGTTCGCCAAATAAAACAAGTTTTTTAAGAATACCACCGAGATGTGAGAAAATATTTATGTTAGATAGTAGTTTTACCGAAGACTGTGTGAATTTACCTAATCAATTATGCGACGGAGTTTTTATAGCCAGAAGTATTTGTAAACCAAACAATGGACAAATTAGTGTACAAATATTAAATACCCGCGAAGCGCAAGTAGATATAAATTATTTTAGATCAGAAATACATTTATTATCAGACTACGACATCTGTAACTTTGAACGGGATATATGTTTTCTCTTTTAAAATTAAGCCATCTAAACGATGAAGAAAGGTCGTCAATCGAAAACATATGCGCAAAATTTTCGGATGTGTTTCATCTGCCAAATGATAAATTATCTACCACTAACCTTTACGAACAAGCTACACCGTTAAAACCAAACGCTGATCTAGTTTATACTAGACAGTACAGATTGCCTTTTTCACAGCGTAAGGAAATTGAAGCACAAGTTAAGAAAATGCTTTCGGAAAAGATCATTGAACCAGCAAAAAGTGAGTGATCAAGCCCTATCTTGTTGGTACCCAAAAAATCAGATGACATTTCTAAGAAATGGAGGCTGGTTATAGATTTTCGTAAATTAAATACTAGAATATCAGACGATAAATTTCCACTTCCGAACATAACCGATATTTTAGATTCCTTATCCGGTTCGATGTATTTTTCTCAATTAGATTTATCACAAGCTTATTATCAAGCAAAATTAAAACCAGAGAGCAGAAAGTACACCGCATTCACTACGCCTTCAGGCCAATATCTAATGACCCGGTTACCTATGGGATTAAAAATAAGCCCAAGTGCATTATCTCGTCTAATGACAATTGCCATGTCTGGACTAACATACGATAAATTATTTGTCTATTTGGATAATTTGATCTGTTTTGGGCTTAATTTGCAAATACATAATAAAAATCTAATAGATATTTTAACTAGACTGCGCAGAGTCAACTTGCAGTTATTAGGACATGTCGTTTCATCTGAAGGAATTAAAACCAGATTTAGAGAAAGTAAACATGTAGCGTTCGTCAACTTTTACAGAAAATTTATACCAGACTTTGCCGCAAAAACTTTACCACTTAACAGGCTGTGTCGGAAAAACGTTAACTTTGAATGGGCGCATGAGTGTCAGAAATCCTTCGAAACCCTAAAAGAGTCAGTAATATCACCACCAATATCCCAACTTCGATGAAAACAATACTTTCGTATTACAAACAGACGCGTCCGGCTATGAAATCGGTTCCGTGCTATGCAATGGTGATAACAGACCAATTGCTTATGCAAGTCGAACTCTAAATAAAGCAGAACTACCGCAGAGGTACCCCACGATAGAAAAAGAGTTACTCGCTATCGTATGGTCAGTAAAGTATTTCCGACCATATCTTTATGGTAGAAAATTTGTTATCAAAACCGACCATAAACCATTAGTTTACTTATTTAATCAAACAAATCCATCAAGTCGTTTGACTAAATTCCGTTTAATAATAGAGGAGTACGATTACATAATAGAATATGTTCGAGGTATTGACAATGCAGCTGTAGATGCCTTGTCACGTATCCGGATAACAAGCGATGAGTTGAAGGAAATCAACGGGAGAGGTTGATAGCGTTAGTAGTTCTTTGGGATGGTTTGTGACTTTTGATGTATTAGTGATCTTTTTTATGACTTTCCATAGTTTTTTATTATCTTGTTGTGCATTCTGAAGTTCGTTTTTTTCATACTCTATTTTAACTTTCCTTAGTAACGCATTGCAAAAGTTTCTGTATCGCGTGTATGTCACTTTTAAAATGAAATTTTCCGGTGCACGCTTCGATTTCAAGTGTAACTTATCCCTATGTCTTGTACATCGTAGCAACCCTTGTGTCATCTATGGTTTTATGATTTTGTGTCGTTTAGATAGAGTTATATGTTTAGTATTGTTTTTAATTGCGTGTTGAAGACAAAAAATAAGGTAATTTAAAGATAAGTTTGGGTTTTGAAAGTGATAAATTTGGTCAAAGTTAATTTTTATGAGATCTTGTTCTAGGTTTGTGAAGTCAACTTTGATTATTGAAGTTACTGCATATTGACGCGTTTTTTTAGCAATCAAACACAGTAGTACAGGGTAGTGATCTGTTAGGGTAGTTTGTGGAACTAAAGTAGTAACTGGATAATTGGTTTTTACCAACGCATGATCCAAACAAGAATTGCTTTCATACCGAGTTACCAGAGTGTGAGCTGGTAAGAGACCATGAGAAGCCGCTAAAGTTAGATAGCGTTCCCCGTTTAAATTTATTTTGCTAGGATTAATATCTATGTTGATATCACCTATTACCAAGATCTGTTTATATGCTGATACTGTGTGTAGTAATGAGTCTAGGGATGAAAGAAATTGATCTATGTTTTTGAAAGATGGGGACCGATAGAAGGCTAGTATCGCGATGCGGTTGTCTATTTTTGCGACCAGACAGTTACATTCTTGCGTTTGGGGCTCCTCTATTGTTAAACTAAGGTTTTCCGCGTAGTAAATGACTACCCCATCATTTTGTTTGGGGTTTATTTGAGTTCCGACAAGGGAAAAACCTTCTAGAGATGGTATAACTGGAGAGCTAGAGAGCCAGCATTCGGTCAGTACAATTATGTCACATTTCAACTTCATTCTTGTTAATAAAACTTCAAGCCCTGGCATGTTACAGCCTATACTGCGTATGTTTAGCGTGAAAATTAGAAAGTGATTAGGGTGCTGTGATATTAATTTACGACAGTTTTCAATGTTTGTTTCTTGTGACTGCGATACAGATAGTTTATCAAGATTATCTGTTAAGTTAATTATGTCATTGAATTTGACGTCAGTAAAAAGTATTGCAAGAAATGGTGGTCATGGTTACATAATAGTATTTGGAATGCAACAAGGCAGTTAAAAGATTTAAAATCGTTTGCGTGCATTATGTTTGTGATGTATGTATGTAATATAAGTAAGTGTATTGTAGAAAGTATGTCATACAAAAATATTATTGTAAGAGGTTCGAATGTGGCTGAATGACTGAGTGATGGGAAATCAGGATTAAAGTAATGTATATGTGTTAATTTATAGTAGATTCTGTGTGTGCAGCAATGTTTAAATGTAGAGAAAAATGTGTTGACGTTAATGTGTAGTGTATTATTTCTGTATGGTGTGGTAAATTGTAAACAAAAATAGCTTACGATTCTAAATGAGATCAAAACATGCAATTTATAACAAATAAAAAACAGACCGAAAATGGGATTTTTTACATGAAATAGTCATATTGACTTTCTTAACCTGTCCAGATCCGAGTCATGATTTATGCGTATATGAGTTGAGTCTTCGGTTTTTTTGAGATAAACAAACCCATTAGTCGTCCAGCAAAAGTCATAACCGTGGCTTTTTTTAAACTGCCTGGCAAGAAAATACAATCTCTGAGTCTTGTGAGTTAAAGTTTCAGATATGTAAAGTGGTTTAGATTGGTAAGAGTGGTTCAGACGAGTAGTATTTAACTTTTCTCCCTTGGTTCGAGTTTTATTGAAACTCTTGACAGCCTTGAGAACTTTGTCTTTTATCAATACGGAAGTTAAGTCCACGACAACAGGATTTGATGCATCTTTTGAATTCATTCTATAGACGTCGCGAATGTTAGAACAGTCTATGTCAACCTTCAAGGTCTTTCCTAGTTGTATTATTTCATTGCTCAGATTTTCTTTCGTCTCGCCACTTTGCTTTGGTATATTCCGAATTTCTATGCCTGCTCCTCGGGACTTTCGTTCAGACGCTTCCAATTTTTCCTCTAATTCTTTAATTAAGGTTTTATCCTCTCTTCTTTCCTTCTCTAGAGTGGATATTTTTTGTAAGAACTCATCATATTTACTCGACATAACTTCTAAACTGGTTTTTAAATCTTGGAACTGTTGCTCTTGTTGTCTTGAGAAAGTAGAGAACATTTCTTTAATTAGAGCTGTAACGTCTAAGTGTTCGTCTTCATACTTTCTTTTCTTACGTTCTGTGACATTGACTGTGAGTGCATGTAGATTAGGCTCTGACTCGCAGTGCTGTAGCGGCGAGTCACTCGTAGCCGTAGAGAACGTAGGTGCCTCGCTACGACCGCTCCCACACTCCGCTGACGGCTTCAGCGGGGCAGGTGAGGCGGGGGGTGTTCTCTTCAATGGCATAGCAGCGGCGTACCGAGTGCGGTGTAAGTACCAGGATAGTAGGTTTGCAGCCGGTTGATTTTTTAAACAGTGAATGTAAGCACTGTTACGGGGGCCAAGTTATGATTGTCGCTATCGAGTAAAGCGAAGCTTAGTCGTTTCCGTCCAATTTAAGAAGATCTTTGGGTTAGTACAATGGATGCGTAAGCGACGATTTTGTACGAAGCGGCGAGCTTTACTGCTGTCTCTTTCCTGCGCGTTGGTATCAGACGACTTCTTGTCTTGCTTACACGGGCTTCTCGCCACCGCGTAGATACTAGTATTGGGTTGTAGAGTGGGTGAGTGTAGTACGTACTCACGTCTCCTCGCGCAGCTTGTTCGCAGGGAACTCCTCAATCTTTATGCACTCTTAATATTTAGCAAATATTTATTTGTGTGATTTTTGAGTTTTCAATCAAATTAAAAATTAACTTCGGCTTAGGGCACGTCTACTCTTTGCAGAGGTCAGGGGGGAATTATAAGTATACAGGGTGTCCAGAAGGGGAAGGTGAGGTATAATGATCCCCTTAAGGGGAAAAACTTAACTGTGGCTAAAGTTGAAAGCAAAATCGTAAGATTTCTATTGTTGGAAGTAGTGAATTTACTTACCTATGTAACTGCATACTTATTTTTTATTATATGAATGTAGTTTTTTTGTATTAGAGGTTTACTTATTTTTTATTATATGAATGTAGTTTTTTTGTATTAGAGGTTTTTGCTAAAGTTTAGTAAAGGATCATTTTATACATACCTATGTATAAAATGATCCCTGGGGTTGGGGTAAAATAATCCCAGGGATCATTTTATACTATAAGTTAATAAATATCAGTGAAACAAAACACTCAGCTGTTTATTTTAATCATATATATTGTTCATAACAATTTAAGTATGTAAGCAAGTTACACAAAACTTTTGCAGTCTTCTAGTTTCATTAGAGATCTTTTTTTTTGGAACTATTTAATACTCAATCAACAAAACTATACATTAAACATTGCAACAAACTTTTACAAGGTTTGCAAAATTAACAACTAGTCAAGCAATAAGTAAACAAATAAACTCTTCTTCTAAATAAAAAAAAAACACAAATAATACTCGTCTCTATCAAAGGTTTTTTATCAATGTAAAAATGTAATAGAAAAATCAACTGTTCATTTAAAAAATAATAATTTTCTTAGGAACTTAGACATAGACTTAGAGCCTTAAAATTTTTTTCACACTATCAAATTGATTACCAGAAAGGCAAATATCGCAAGTAAAGTCGCCTTCATCGTCACTATCTACTCCCGCACAAGCCTCATGTCCCCATTTAAGACACACAACGCACCTAATCCACCCTTCGCCTTTATTGTCTTTGGAGTAGCTTTCAGTACAGAAGAGGCATTCGGTATCACTCTCCTCTTCAGAAGAGTCTGATCGGTTTTCCTTTTTTTTGCCTTTTACCTTTCCACCTCCTTTTCCTTTCCCGACTCCTTTTCCTTTCCCACCACCTTTTCCTTTATCGTTCTGCTTGTTTGTTTTTTATTTTATTCGCTTCCTTAAGGTGGCTCTAGTCGATATTTTTTCCATAGAAACTTCGGGAGGGTATTACTCCGCTGTTTGACAGAGTACATCAAAAGTTAAACATAATATCGTTTTGTCATATTATTAGTTTTGTCTGTATGGAAACAGAATGGTAAAATAAAACGCCATTAAAAAGTTATGAGCCACCAAAGTTTCGTTTTTCTTGCCAATTTTAACGCATCTTTGGGCGTAAATAAGTAATAAACACAATGTAAAATCTTTAAAACTAAGTCGGTACCGACAAAGCTCAATTATCGAAGAATTCAATAACTTTTATTTTTAATCGATTTATGCAGTAGTTTTTTCATAAAACTCGATTTACGAAAGGCCTTCTCATATTTTTTTACGCGCGCGTTTTACTATGAATTATCGTGCCTCTCACTGAATAATGTTCCCCCCGGTGCGGTGCGGGGGGACAATGCTCACGCACACGTGCGTATTCAAGTTACGACTGTGTCTGCTGCGGTGTGCTGTGGCCTGTGGCCTATGTCGTTCATACGTTACATACGTAGGTAGACTATACTTGCGCTCTAATTTATATTGACTCATTGGCTTGATTTTTGGATTTCAACATTATATTTTATATCTGTTTGACTTCGAACTGAAGTTTGGACTCCGTATTTGCGTTTGAAATTGTTATTGTTGCTTTGAGTGGACGCTGCATAAGTACGTGACATTGTTTTGAATCATTGAAAAAGTTTTAAAAACCACATATTATAAACAATGGGTAGAAAAGTCATAATTTGGCGTCGTGACCGAGTCTTCGACACCGCGTCGCTGCCCGCGCCCGCTGCAGTGTAAAATCATCGCGGCGGGATGCTACCGCGCAATGAATTTTCAACTCTCGATGTTGAAACCAATGATACCATTGTACACTTGTTTTTATAAACGTTTTTCCTGTACTTGTTATGAGGTGTACAATAAAGTATATAATAAATAAAATAAATATAATTATAAGTTGAAACGGTGTCTTTTTTTGACGCGTTGTGATTAACTTTGCTGAGTGCTGGGTTCTCAACGCTCGGCTGAACGGAATATTTTTACGTCCGTGCGTACGGTGGCTAAGCGTTCTTACAATCGAGCGACATGACGCCGCCGTGCCACCGCCGCGCCGCCGCATCACGCGTCTACGACAGGGACAACTGCACGCGTCGTTGGTGGTCGTTGAAGCGCCGTCGACAGCCAACGACAAAGGTTGCCCTTGCCGGCCGCCAGCGGCAACGTGTCGCTCGTTTAGTTGAGTACCTAGGTAGCAGGTAGCGAAATCCAAAGTTCAAGCCAGGGTCAATGTAATGTTTGTTACTGGGTTCATTCTATTTGCTTTCAAAATAGTTTCTTGCAATTGACAAACCTAATTTTGTGTTCGTAGGTACTTTTGCGGCGGACAAGACTTTTTTATGGATGGGAAACCAAATAACTGCTCCCGCTTTGGGCGAAGCAGAAGGGAGTGTCAGACTCTTCTTGACTAAAACCCATCCGTGTTCCTCCTAATGCCCTCTGCGTACCGTACTTACCAGGGCCGCGGTAACTCTTTCGAACAAATTCTGCAACATCATAGTTTACATAGCTCTCTGCCTAATAGGTACCTACTGTTATATTAACGTAGGTAGGTACTTACCTACAAGCAAAGATGCCATAAAACAAACCGTTGGCGTCGTAGACACTAAAATTTTAACGTTAGGTAGGTAGGTATTTAGGAGCTAAGTAAACAATCTTTATGTGTCACTTGTCAGTTTGTCATAATATAGGTACTGTGCACTTGTCTGATAATTTAAAGCAATCTAATCTATACTTATAATAAATCTGTAGAGAGGTCAATTCTGTACATGAAATATATTTCCAAAATAACTATCAGGGGGTGATTAGGGATCGATACTGATGCCAAAAATGCAATCAGTACAATTTTTGTCTGTCTGTCTGTCTGTCTGTCTGTCTGTCTGTCTGTCTGTATAACCGTTATAGAAACAAAAACTACTCGACGGATTTTAATGAAACTTGGTACAATTATTATTCATACTCCTGAGCAGGTTATAGTATACTTTTCATCACGCTACAATCAATAGGAGCAGAGCAGTGAAGGGAAATGTTGGGAAAACGGGAGAAGTTACTCCATTTTTTAAGCTTCCGTCGCGTGTGCAACCTTAATGGTGAAAGCTACACAGAAATCATGTATGACGGAAATGTTCTCCTTAAAATTATATAAAAAATATCCAACGACAGCATATGTCTATCTTTTATGATTGACGAACAATAACACGTGTAACTCCCGATAGCTTAGCAGTTCGAAGCTTTTTGATTGTATTTGTCTACTCTTACGTTTATAAAACTCTCAGTCGTCCCTAATTAACATTAATAAAAGTTAACATTATTAACTATTCCATAAAAAAAGAATCATAGAAATCGGTATAGAAACACCAAAGTTATACATGAAAAACGCTAATAATAAGCCATCGCGCGTGAATACTGAATCATGCTTTATGGATTATTTTTGTGGTCGCGAACGCACAGGCAGGCGGCTAGCTTGGCGTCTAGAGGCTAGCGAGTAGCTTCGGAAAACGGCTTACGACAGTTTGCAATATCCTTTAATAATTATAATGTCAAGGGGAAGATGGTTATAATTTCGCTTTACACCAAACGAGTAATATTATAAATGTGAAAGTTTGGTTGTTTGTTACTCAATCACGCCAGAACGGCTTAACGGATCTTAATGAAATTTAGAACAAAGATAGATTATAGTCTGGAATAGCACATAAACTACTTTTCATCCCGGGAATATATTCCCTAGGGATCACGCGGGCGAAGCCGCTGGCAGAAGCTAGTAATGAATGCAAATCTAAACACGTCTGTGTCAACCAATAGGGGTAACTAAAATAGAAAACCGACCAAGTGCAAGTCGGACTCACGCACCGAGGGTTCCGTACAAATATTATAATATAAGCAAAAGTTGTGGATTACGATTTATGACGTACCTATTAAAAAAAACTCCTTACTAGATCTCGTTCGAACCAATTTTCGCTGGTAGTTTACATGGTAATTACATCATATATTTTTTTAGTGTTATCATTCTCTTATTTTAGAAGTTACAGGGGACACACACACACATTTTACCACTTTGGAAGTGTCTCTCGCACAAACTATTCAGTTTAGAAAAAAATGATATTAGAAACCTCGATATCATTTTAGAACCCCTATCCATACTATACCGGCCTACAGGTTTAGGTAGGTAGTAAGTTCACAGAATACATCTACTTACCAAGTTTAGAGTTTTCGACAGCATAGTTCTTATAGTTTCGGAATAAAGTGGCTGTGACATACGGACGGACAGACAGACATACAGACATGACGAATCTGTAAGGGTTCCGTTTTTTGCCATTTGGCTACGGAACCCTAAAAATTAAGAAGGCGGGTTCCTTACATAGATCTAACTAAACTCCCCTCCCGCACGCGCACCCCCGCCTTGGTGACCGCCGCAACGGGCCGTGCCAGCAGAAATCGTAATATTTTCATTTCGCCATAACTTCAAAACCAAACGTCCGATTTTAATCATTCACAGACCAAATATGATCTACATAAACTGTACTTAGTGATGAAACACTTTATTTTGATAAGGATTAATAGCATGAGTAAAATAAACGCGTTTAAATGTAGTCCAAAAAAAATCTAGATTTTTAAATAAAAAAATGGTTGTTGCGCCTCACTCGACATAGATAGGTATAGTGTGTCGCGGACTTTTTTGTAGATATTTATAAGATCTACAATTAATTATAACTATTTATGGTTGTATCTTTTATAGTTTAGGCAGCGTACGCAAAATAAGTAACTTTTGTGGTTGATTTTTACACCTTGTGTCCGAAAAACCCAAATATCTTACGGAACCCTATTTTTTTGCAAAATAAAATATAGCCTATGTTACTCGTGGATAATGTAGCTTTCGGATGGTGAAAGAATTTTTAAAATCGGTCAAGTAGTTTTTGAGCCTATTCATTACAATCAAACAAACAAACAAAGTTTTCCTCTTTATAATATTAGTGTAGATTAGTGTAGAGTATCTAGTACTACGGACATAAACTGCGATGACTATTCAAGTAAGCATCTGTCGGTGGCGGCGTGGCGGCTGCATTACCACCAAGGAAAAACTAAACATAATAACAATAGAATAAGCAATCCATATTAGGTACATATAGGGCCGTAGAGGTATAAAACGATAACACAGCGCCTACTATTTTTAGTACCTAAGAGTTTTTAGGTAGGTAGTTGCTGATTTCTCGGCGAGCGTCGAGCGACTATGCGCAGCGGCGCGCGGTGGCGGTATGTGTGCATCGTGTAACTTCGATTTAGTTCGGAACGGTTCGGAACGATGTTTGTGTGCGTGCGAACTAGACGTGCCTGAAGGCTAGCGTCTAACTGCTCATCACTGGTACTATCTCTGTCGGGCATGATGCGAGGTGAGACAGCGTGCTTTTTGGCCATGCCTACCACTGAGTTCGAGCCCGCGACTAGTGTCACCTTAAGGGCTTTCTTTTGTTCTATGTCTGTTTTCTTTTTGGCTTCCTCTTCAAGGTATTTTTTGTAAGGTGTGCTGGTCAGTACTGATGTGTCTACTCTTATTCGTCTTGCACTCGCTCTTTTTCCAACTATCTTTGGTATTGGTCGTACTTCCCTGGGTGTAACAACACCAAAAGATGTGGATGGAAGACCAACAGCCAAAGCTGGAGGTAATCTTTCAGAAGATTAAGACGTTGAGGTATTTTTTGGGAAGGATGGTGCTTGCCAGGATGACTGTGGTGCTTGTGGAGATTTTTGAGTCATCATTGGAGTCGAAGTTTGAATTGGAGACAGCTGAGGTGTTAAATGAAGGGATTCTTGGACATCCACATGTAAAGGCTGTAGTGTTTCAGTTTCTGGATTACTCGCTTGAGGAGAAGGTACTTGCACGGTTTCTGCTAATGGAGGACTTGACGTCCCAAGGATCGAAATGGGAGGTTCTATCGTGTCACTGTCAACATCCATTTCAGTCGTTTCAGCTGCAATGAAGTCCACATTAGTGAAAATTTCAGGGTTGAACGGATATATTCCTGTTTTGTTGAATCCATTCATACTATTCAGTGGAACTGCTGCTTTTAGATAGGCCTCTGTAAAAATTTTCGTTATTTGGAACACAGTTACCACTCGCCCAGGATTGTTATTCATCCACTTCTCCAACGCTTGGTTATGATAAACGCTTAGCGGATACATGACTCCAACGTCCAAGGGTTGGAGTTTGTGGGTGCAATGAGGCGGCAGGCATAAAATAGTGACGTGATTATCCCTAGCTTTTAATACCACATTCAAATTTTTTGTGTGAGATAGGTGACCATCCAATATCAAAAGAGCCGGATCTTCTGCTGTCGGTTTGGCATGACTTAAGAAGAGATCGAACCACTGAGAAAACACATCTAATTTCATCCAACCAGATGGATTGCATGCACATATAGCGCCTGGAGGTGCGCCATCCATCAATTCTATTTTCATCCTGATTCTGCGGAAGATTAACATTGGAGGAACAAAAGTTCCAGAAGCTGAGGTACAAATCACTGCGGTCGTTGTGTCACCTCTCTCAGCTGAAGTCACTCGCGCCACCTGCTTACGGCCTGTTTGTGCAAACACTTTCGAGTTTTTTGTTGGGACAGTGCATAAACTCGTCTCGTCAACATCAAATATCCGATGGGGTGGAAAATAATGTTTTTCTTGCACGTTTTTCAAAGTCAAAAAAAATTTATCCACCACAGGCTTATTAGAAGCTCGCGCTCGAGCAGAAGACGTTGATTCTGGGGCACGCATCGTAATGACCGGATGTCTACGTCTAAATCTACGAAGCCATTCAAGTCCAGCTTTCCTTTTTGCTTCAGAAAATGGGTGCGGTAAATTATTTCTTTCTGCCATTTGGTAAGCTAAGGTTAAAACATCCTGTGTGGTTCCTGTTCTTGTTCTAGGTTAAACACTGTTTGTTTGCTACCTAACTTTTTAATGGAGGCTACAGCTATTTTATTTTTACCTTTGGCTCTTCTTTTTAATGTCATCACAGGGACCTTAAACTCTCTACTTGCGGTTTTGTAAGGCATACTATCTCTGACGCCATCTAATGCCTTTTGCATTTGTTCTTCAGGCCAATTTTGGCGATTAGTTTTGCGTATATAAATTCTCGGCATGATCTGTAAAAACAACAAATACTAATGTGGTAAAATGATTCCAGGGATCATTTTAAACACACAGAAAGGGATAATTTTTCCCCAAACACCAAATTCCAAGATATCGATCAAAACATAACCTTCAAATACCGCGTGCGGTGATCGAACATTGCTTAAATATTAGCAAACTGCTATTAATACCCGCAAATAAAACAACATTTCAAAAAACACGAACATGTAAAAAGTAATGAAAGTCCAAAAACAGGCTTACCTTAGATCAGAGCCACACTTTTTGATTATTTTTTAATAAAATCACGCCAAGCGCTCACACCGCGATGACACTTAGGGTCACCGCACACGGGCCACCGGCCACAACCACAAAACGCCGCCACTGGCATATTTCCTGTAATTTTCATACATTTTATATGGATTCGCCGCACACGGATGGCGCCGGTGGCGGCCACACGCTACAAATCGTCGCAGCTTGCATCTTGTGGCTCGCACCGGCCACTAAACGCCGACACAAAAAGCCGCCACACGCCACTCGCGCGATTCCGCGCCCCTCTCTCCCTTGCCTCAGTTAACTTGTGTAAGTCGACGGTAACGCACGCACGTAGTCTGTTCATATAGGTAGATAAATATGGATATAGAATTATTTATATCAGAGATACAATCCCGTCCTGCGATTTGGGATTCAAAAAGTGATAGTTATAGTAATAGAGGAGAAAAAGTGAAGGCCTGGGAAGAAATCTGCGAATTGTTTGTGGGAGATTTTTCGAATAAAACTGCCAAAGAAAAGAACATTGAAGGTAAGTTTAATAAAATAATATAAAACCATATATTTATATTCTATTTTCTTGCCACGGTATTGCTCCTTCATTCATAAAATAATCTTTTAACGTATCTCTTGCCGTAGACGCTCGTGTTACTGGCCAGCCTGTATTTTGTATATTTTCGAGTCCCACTATTTTCAAAGTGTGCCGAAAATTGAAGCCATCCCTTTTGCGAATAAAGTTGTGCAAAATGCAACAAGCTTTCACAATGTCTTCTGAGAAATGAACAGAAGTGTTTAATGGGCGATGTAATATTCTCCATTTGTTTGCTAGTACGCCGAAGGTACACTCAATGCAACGTCTGGCACGGCTTAACCTATAATTGAAAACTTTTTTGTCTAAGTCCAAATATTTTCCAGCATATGGCCTCATCATATTTTCACTGAGGCCAAATGCTTCATCATCAAAGCATGTGTTTTTATAGTTATAATGATTTATTTTCTGGATACCTAGAAGATAACTGTATTTTATAAGAATACAATAAGATGCATCAATTTCATCTGCTACCGGAAGTAATTATGTATTCTATGGGCTCTGCTGGTGGCAGCTCCACTTCTGCAGGAATTTCCTCTAGCTTATAAATCCTGCAAATGTTGTGCAGCACTGCAGTGGCTATTATACCTGATTGCGTCTTAAGCAATGATGACCGCATTGTTAGTGCCACAACAGGAAATCTTCGCTTCCAGATGCCAAAGGTTCTAGAACAAGAAATTATTATGTTAATTAAAATCTTGCTACTATAAAATCTTACTATCTGTATTATTTTAATAGTTACCTTTCTATGGCATTCCTTGTTCTAATATATTCTTCATTATAATTCTGTTCTGCTTCACTAACAGGATTTAGAAGCGGTGTCAGCAAATAGGTTCTGTGTGGATAAGCACTATCACCAAGCATCCAGCGGTTACCAAAGTTACCTGCATCACATTGGGCTGCAAATGTGCATATAATTAATGTCAAATAAGTAATATTACCATGACAAAACAATGTATGTAGTAAGTACCTCTAAGAATAGAGTTGTTGAAAATTTTAGCATTATGTGCTGAACCTGGCCACCGCGCTATCATATTCATAAATTTTAAATCAGCATCACAGATCGCTTGGACATTTAGGAAAAGTAACCCTTACGATTTCTATATTCTTCACCTATATTATGACCTAAAATAGACCAAAGCAGAATTACTATAATAACTTATTGTAAGTATTTTATTAATACACATGTTATCAAATCAGCACTCATATGGTGACTGAATACGTATGTGAGTGCAATCTATTGCAGCAAGAACTCGAGGGAAGTGTCCAATTTGGTAGATTTTTTCTGCTCTTTGTTGGTGAACATAAAGGTACTGATTATACAAGGTCTAGATTGCTGAAGATATATTGCGTACTCTTCTGCCTGTTGTTTATGTAGACACCCCAACAAAGTCAGCTACAGATATCAACATAGTACCTAATGCATAAAACCGTAAAGATAACAGTAGTTGATGGAGTGGTGGAACGCCATGATTTCTGTAAAGTAAAATTATTCCAAAATAAAGCTATAATAGTTGTGGAACGACGATATGCCTATAGACATGTTTCAAACTAGTTTGCATACCTTGTGGAAGTGACACGAATAAACGGCATCAACTGAGGTAATAGAAAATTTACTGCAGCTTTAGATAACCTAAATCTAAAGGTGACTTCAGCATCATCAAGACTTTTCATATAGTTCACCCTTTCGATTCTTAGTGAAGAAGCTCTTTGTCTATCATCAGCGTCGCTGTCGATGTCCCAGTCGGACAACTGAGCAAAGACCTCCAATATCACTATCGTCACTATCACTTGAAAATACTGAAAATGCCATAACTTATTCTAAATTGTAATTAGTATCAACGACTACTTTCTTACAATCCCCAAAATTTCTGGGATTGCAACCTGCGATTGCTTACACCGATCGAACTCAATGTCAAAATGGACATACTGGTTATTGGCAAGCATAAACTGTAATTTCCGAACAGAGGCCAATCTTTAATCTGAGATCCACCCTCCCATACAATCCAATAAACAGGAGCCTATCTCATTAGCACCGCGTTTGGCATCAGTTTCATTCCAGAAATAGCTGTCACATCAGTGTAGGAATCTTTCATCTGGGCCTCAACTTTTTTGTTTAATAGTGTGATGGTAAAGTTATAACTATTTAATTTAGATTTATAATAAAAAGCTGATGTATCGCCTCGTGGCTACAATCGCCACGAGGCGATACATCAGCTTTTTACACCGCCTGAAAGTCGAACACTAAGACTTTATTTTTGTCGTCTATTTTGCAACGGTCATCATGTTTTTCATTATGACTTAGCTTTTTTCTTTTATATGAGCTATATACTTATCATGAATCGTACTTTTTTGCTCTGCGTTTGAATTTGTGTACTGTAGACAAAGATCGCTTTGGTTTTTTTGCGGACAAAAAAATGAAATATTATAATCCTGAGTATTTATTCGGGTATTTATATTTTTATGATCAATTTATAATACGTATTTCGCATTGTAGTGTGTAAGACTTATGTATTGTGTGTGTATTCAATAATCTAGGCAGTAATAAACGAGATTCCAATGAAGGCACTTGTTTGAATCATCGTCCTGGACCGACAACCTTACATGGCGACCCTGCCATCTGAGACGGGTGCCGAGTTCGGTCGCGTAATTAATGGACAATGATAAAGTGAATTCCTTTCCTATAACAGTGATATTTTATTTTAATTGGGGTAAAATGTGCCGTTCAAATATAGAAAAAGAAGGCGTTTTTATATCGCAAAGTGCATCGGGAGGATCAAATTCGGCTTCTATGCAGGAATATCACCTATCAAACATTAGTATCGTAATGTTTATTATTTGCACCTTGCTCGGAATCTTTGCGCAGTGCGCAGCGCAAGACTTTACGCAGTGTATAAACTGTACCGAAATTGTCACTATTCGTGGATAAGAAATTAGGTTTTCGCACAAAACCTGTCACGTTCGTTTTGTCGACCGCACCCGGAGACTCGTGTCTGTTACGAGTGACGCCAGCAGCGCCAAGAGACTTGGTAAGTGATTCAAGATAATAGTGAAAAGTGTAGTGTAGTGAGTCGTGATCAATTTAAGTGAAACACGAAAAGTAACGTTACGGTTATGAGACGAGTTTTTGGTTCCTTTGTCTAATAGCTTATTACTATTCTTTAAACGTGTATTGTTATGTAATCATATGATAATCAATGTCCATGTGGATAATATTTTATTTTTATTTTGTAATGGCAAATGACCTTGGCCTGTTATGTGACCAATTAAAAAATATAAAACATAATTTGAAAAAGCTAAGTTACCCTAGAAGAACGGAGACTGTTCTTAAACAAAAGTTAGAGGAAGCAATATTAATAAAATGTCAATTTGATGAATGTTTAAAATCCGTAGCGATACAGATAGTGTATTACAGGAAATCCAGTCATACTGTGATTTATTTAAAAATACTTTTACCCAAATAGAAAATTTTTGCTCCAAAATATATTCGCAAGTAAGTGCTGAGTGTATAGTCGAAACTAGAACCGAAGTAGACACTATGGAGGCTTTTAATTATAGGACTGCCGTGGCATTACTACCGGTTATGAATGGTGATGAAAATGTCACGAAAAGTTTAATAGATACCATAGAGTTATATAGTTCTTCACTTACCGAAGAAGGCAACAAAATGCTAGTTAAGTTTATATTAAAAACCAGATTAAACGAGAACGCTAAATTAAGATTGTCTACCTCTTATGACAGTTGCGAGTCGCTTATTATTGAAATGCGTCAACACCTTCTTACAAAGAAGTCAAGTACAGCAATACACAAGGAGTTGACACAAATAAACCAAAACGGTTCTTCTATAGAAAAATATGGGACCAAGGTCGAGCAGTTTTTTGTGGATTTGACGGTCGCGCAAGCAGGCGAGGACCAAACTGCATATAAAATATTACGTCCCCAAAATGAGAAAATTGCTATCAAAAGCTTTATTAATGGCTTGCGCAACCGCGAAATCCGCACTATTTTAGCAGCGCGTAATTATGAAACATTGAAAGATAAGAGCAGCTAAGGATGAGGAATTGTCATGCAGTCGGCAAAATTCAAACGCTTCTGTGTATGTCGGATACCAAGGCAACTCATTTAGAAATCGCGGATATAGTTATGGTAATAACAGCCGTCCTAATCGAATGAACAGCAACCGATTTATGCAAAGAGGGAATAGTAGAGGATCTTTTCATAATCATAGGCAAAACCAAAACCAAAGAATCCAGCAACAATCGTGGTCACATGCGGGGTTCATCTCGCGGTAGGCCTAGACGGATTTTTACGCGCATTGGTAATGTGCATGCTATAGAAAATGGCATGAATAGTATCGATTTAACAGACCGAAATCGAACGCCCCAACATACAGAAAGACACATTCCTGAACCATTACAGTTTTTTCGATGACCATTTTATATTTGCTTGTAACAATAACAGCTCAGTGGAATTCTTAGTACAAGGTGCCAAATATGGATTTCTTATAGATACAGGGGCATCACTTTCAGTATTGAAACACGAAACTATAGCACGTTGGAATATTCTAATCTAAACGGAACGCATTTATATAAATGGCATTGGGGGCAAAGTACTAACATCAGGCCATGTTTATGTTACAATGATTGCAAATGGACAGGAATTTGTACACAAATTTTATATTATGCTCACCATACCTGGTCTACAACATGATAAACTACTCAAAACTAAATAGGGCCCACCATGTTTTTTTGCTGCAACTTAAAATTGAACCAAAACATTCAGTTTTTATGAATACACAAGTTTCAAGTGAGCATTTAGGAATAGTGTAAACATGAACAATAGAAACATTTGTTTATTTTGTTTAATAAAAACACAAAATAACAGTTTTTAGGAAAAATTACACAAAATGAAGGAAAAACAATCTTGTAAACAACTATTCTGGAAAAAAATATGGTGCTTGTTATTTTTTAATAACGAGTGGGTAATCCTCTGCTCCGTATGCACTCTCTGAGCCTGAGATCTGGGACACTTTCAATCAAGTGAGTTACGTTTAGTTCCGGTATTTGTTCCCAACAGACATTCAAAGCGTTAATGAGCTCCTGCTGGCTGTTCACATCACTGTAACGTTATTTCAGGCGTCTTTTGAGCTGATCCCATAAATGTTCGATGGGGTTGAGGTCGGGACTCATTGCTGGCCATGGCAAAATGGTGATATTGGCTTCAGAGAGTGCTCTTTGTGTAGTGCGGGCTGTGTGTGCGCGAGCATTGTCATGCATAAAGACAAAGTTATTGCCCACTCTTTGTGAATATGGGATGACATGTGGCCGGATTACTTGCTCGATGTAACTGGCGGCGGTTACAGTACCTTCATTCAGAATTACCAGCTCTGTTTTGCCGTGTAAGCTAATTCCACCCCATACCATACACTGGGACCCCCAAATCGGTCTGTTCCATGCACGCATGGTTCAGAAAAACGTTCCCCTTCTCTTCTCCACACGCGTATCCGTCTGTCGTCACTGTAAAACTACACTTTACACTCGTCCGTAAAAAGCAATTCCTCCAGTTATCCATAGTTCATTCCAAATGTTCCCGGGCGTACCTTAAGCGTGCTGCACGATGAGCCCTCGTTAGTTTTAGTCGAATAGCACGTACTCTGGAGTGTTGTCCATCTTCGTGAAGCCGATTCCGAATGGTTTGATCGCTGACTCTCGTCCCTGTAGATTGCCGTAGTCGAGTTTGTAAGGTCCGAGCGGTTACAGTACGCTCCCGAAGTGCGGTTAACCTTAGGTATCGGTCTTCCTAGGCAGTTGTAGCCCTAACTCTTCCTGTGCCAGGTCTCCTAGCTACACTTCCGGTCTCCTGATACCGTTCCCAAACGTTTCGGATCGCTCGTCGCGATACACCGAGGTGTATAGCCACAGATCTCTGAGACTGTCCCTCTTGTAGGCGGTTTCCATGTCCATATGTCGTCGAGAACCAGGCATAGTGATCACAACTAACACAGGAAACAAACAAAATGGTTAAAAACGTGAGTGTTCCACAACAGCGTTTGGTGTAGACTGAAAACTTAAGTGACTGAGAATTTGTGCATTCGATGTTTTTTTCGAGTACTTCACTTTTTTAGCTACCCTCTTGAAATCTATATGAATGTTGTCGGAATAAATATTAATAAGGGCTCTTAAACATGTCACCTTGACGGTTCAAACCATAACTTTGTCAACAACTACACAGATAACTTTATTTAGACCAAAATAGTGACTGATTCGAGGTGGGCCCTATTTTGTTTTGAGTAGTTTATAATCGGCAGAGATTTTATGAGCAAATATAAAGCTATTTTGAATTATGAAAATGATAACTTTAAAGACAAACGACAATAATTTAACACTGCCCATGATTAATAGTTCGCCAAATAAAACAAGTTTTTTAAGAATACCACCGAGATGTGAGAAAATATTTATGTTAGATAGTAGTTTTACCGAAGACTGTGTGAATTTACCTAATCAATTATGCGACGGAGTTTTTATAGCCAGAAGTATTTGTAAACCAAACAATGGACAAATTAGTGTACAAATATTAAATACCCGCGAAGCGCAAGTAGATATAAATTATTTTAGATCAGAAATACATTTATTATCAGACTACGACATCTGTAACTTTGAACGGGATATATGTTTTCTCTTTTAAAATTAAGCCATCTAAACGATGAAGAAAGGTCGTCAATCGAAAACATATGCGCAAAATTTTCGGATGTGTTTCATCTGCCAAATGATAAATTATCTACCACTAACCTTTACGAACAAGCTACACCGTTAAAACCAAACGCTGATCTAGTTTATACTAGACAGTACAGATTGCCTTTTTCACAGCGTAAGGAAATTGAAGCACAAGTTAAGAAAATGCTTTCGGAAAAGATCATTGAACCAGCAAAAAGTGAGTGATCAAGCCCTATCTTGTTGGTACCCAAAAAATCAGATGACATTTCTAAGAAATGGAGGCTGGTTATAGATTTTCGTAAATTAAATACTAGAATATCAGACGATAAATTTCCACTTCCGAACATAACCGATATTTTAGATTCCTTATCCGGTTCGATGTATTTTTCTCAATTAGATTTATCACAAGCTTATTATCAAGCAAAATTAAAACCAGAGAGCAGAAAGTACACCGCATTCACTACGCCTTCAGGCCAATATCTAATGACCCGGTTACCTATGGGATTAAAAATAAGCCCAAGTGCATTATCTCGTCTAATGACAATTGCCATGTCTGGACTAACATACGATAAATTATTTGTCTATTTGGATAATTTGATCTGTTTTGGGCTTAATTTGCAAATACATAATAAAAATCTAATAGATATTTTAACTAGACTGCGCAGAGTCAACTTGCAGTTATTAGGACATGTCGTTTCATCTGAAGGAATTAAAACCAGATTTAGAGAAAGTAAACATGTAGCGTTCGTCAACTTTTACAGAAAATTTATACCAGACTTTGCCGCAAAAACTTTACCACTTAACAGGCTGTGTCGGAAAAACGTTAACTTTGAATGGGCGCATGAGTGTCAGAAATCCTTCGAAACCCTAAAAGAGTCAGTAATATCACCACCAATATCCCAACTTCGATGAAAACAATACTTTCGTATTACAAACAGACGCGTCCGGCTATGAAATCGGTTCCGTGCTATGCAATGGTGATAACAGACCAATTGCTTATGCAAGTCGAACTCTAAATAAAGCAGAACTACCGCAGAGGTACCCCACGATAGAAAAAGAGTTACTCGCTATCGTATGGTCAGTAAAGTATTTCCGACCATATCTTTATGGTAGAAAATTTGTTATCAAAACCGACCATAAACCATTAGTTTACTTATTTAATCAAACAAATCCATCAAGTCGTTTGACTAAATTCCGTTTAATAATAGAGGAGTACGATTACATAATAGAATATGTTCGAGGTATTGACAATGCAGCTGTAGATGCCTTGTCACGTATCCGGATAACAAGCGATGAGTTGAAGGAAATCAACGGGAGAGGTTGATAGCGTTAGTAGTTCTTTGGGATGGTTTGTGACTTTTGATGTATTAGTGATCTTTTTTATGACTTTCCATAGTTTTTTATTATCTTGTTGTGCATTCTGAAGTTCGTTTTTTTCATACTCTATTTTAACTTTCCTTAGTAACGCATTGCAAAAGTTTCTGTATCGCGTGTATGTCACTTTTAAAATGAAATTTTCCGGTGCACGCTTCGATTTCAAGTGTAACTTATCCCTATGTCTTGTACATCGTAGCAACCCTTGTGTCATCTATGGTTTTATGATTTTGTGTCGTTTAGATAGAGTTATATGTTTAGTATTGTTTTTAATTGCGTGTTGAAGACAAAAAATAAGGTAATTTAAAGATAAGTTTGGGTTTTGAAAGTGATAAATTTGGTCAAAGTTAATTTTTATGAGATCTTGTTCTAGGTTTGTGAAGTCAACTTTGATTATTGAAGTTACTGCATATTGACGCGTTTTTTTAGCAATCAAACACAGTAGTACAGGGTAGTGATCTGTTAGGGTAGTTTGTGGAACTAAAGTAGTAACTGGATAATTGGTTTTTACCAACGCATGATCCAAACAAGAATTGCTTTCATACCGAGTTACCAGAGTGTGAGCTGGTAAGAGACCATGAGAAGCCGCTAAAGTTAGATAGCGTTCCCCGTTTAAATTTATTTTGCTAGGATTAATATCTATGTTGATATCACCTATTACCAAGATCTGTTTATATGCTGATACTGTGTGTAGTAATGAGTCTAGGGATGAAAGAAATTGATCTATGTTTTTGAAAGATGGGGACCGATAGAAGGCTAGTATCGCGATGCGGTTGTCTATTTTTGCGACCAGACAGTTACATTCTTGCGTTTGGGGCTCCTCTATTGTTAAACTAAGGTTTTCCGCGTAGTAAATGACTACCCCATCATTTTGTTTGGGGTTTATTTGAGTTCCGACAAGGGAAAAACCTTCTAGAGATGGTATAACTGGAGAGCTAGAGAGCCAGCATTCGGTCAGTACAATTATGTCACATTTCAACTTCATTCTTGTTAATAAAACTTCAAGCCCTGGCATGTTACAGCCTATACTGCGTATGTTTAGCGTGAAAATTAGAAAGTGATTAGGGTGCTGTGATATTAATTTACGACAGTTTTCAATGTTTGTTTCTTGTGACTGCGATACAGATAGTTTATCAAGATTATCTGTTAAGTTAATTATGTCATTGAATTTGACGTCAGTAAAAAGTATTGCAAGAAATGGTGGTCATGGTTACATAATAGTATTTGGAATGCAACAAGGCAGTTAAAAGATTTAAAATCGTTTGCGTGCATTATGTTTGTGATGTATGTATGTAATATAAGTAAGTGTATTGTAGAAAGTATGTCATACAAAAATATTATTGTAAGAGGTTCGAATGTGGCTGAATGACTGAGTGATGGGAAATCAGGATTAAAGTAATGTATATGTGTTAATTTATAGTAGATTCTGTGTGTGCAGCAATGTTTAAATGTAGAGAAAAATGTGTTGACGTTAATGTGTAGTGTATTATTTCTGTATGGTGTGGTAAATTGTAAACAAAAATAGCTTACGATTCTAAATGAGATCAAAACATGCAATTTATAACAAATAAAAAACAGACCGAAAATGGGATTTTTTACATGAAATAGTCATATTGACTTTCTTAACCTGTCCAGATCCGAGTCATGATTTATGCGTATATGAGTTGAGTCTTCGGTTTTTTTGAGATAAACAAACCCATTAGTCGTCCAGCAAAAGTCATAACCGTGGCTTTTTTTAAACTGCCTGGCAAGAAAATACAATCTCTGAGTCTTGTGAGTTAAAGTTTCAGATATGTAAAGTGGTTTAGATTGGTAAGAGTGGTTCAGACGAGTAGTATTTAACTTTTCTCCCTTGGTTCGAGTTTTATTGAAACTCTTGACAGCCTTGAGAACTTTGTCTTTTATCAATACGGAAGTTAAGTCCACGACAACAGGATTTGATGCATCTTTTGAATTCATTCTATAGACGTCGCGAATGTTAGAACAGTCTATGTCAACCTTCAAGGTCTTTCCTAGTTGTATTATTTCATTGCTCAGATTTTCTTTCGTCTCGCCACTTTGCTTTGGTATATTCCGAATTTCTATGCCTGCTCCTCGGGACTTTCGTTCAGACGCTTCCAATTTTTCCTCTAATTCTTTAATTAAGGTTTTATCCTCTCTTCTTTCCTTCTCTAGAGTGGATATTTTTTGTAAGAACTCATCATATTTACTCGACATAACTTCTAAACTGGTTTTTAAATCTTGGAACTGTTGCTCTTGTTGTCTTGAGAAAGTAGAGAACATTTCTTTAATTAGAGCTGTAACGTCTAAGTGTTCGTCTTCATACTTTCTTTTCTTACGTTCTGTGACATTGACTGTGAGTGCATGTAGATTAGGCTCTGACTCGCAGTGCTGTAGCGGCGAGTCACTCGTAGCCGTAGAGAACGTAGGTGCCTCGCTACGACCGCTCCCACACTCCGCTGACGGCTTCAGCGGGGCAGGTGAGGCGGGGGGTGTTCTCTTCAATGGCATAGCAGCGGCGTACCGAGTGCGGTGTAAGTACCAGGATAGTAGGTTTGCAGCCGGTTGATTTTTTAAACAGTGAATGTAAGCACTGTTACGGGGGCCAAGTTATGATTGTCGCTATCGAGTAAAGCGAAGCTTAGTCGTTTCCGTCCAATTTAAGAAGATCTTTGGGTTAGTACAATGGATGCGTAAGCGACGATTTTGTACGAAGCGGCGAGCTTTACTGCTGTCTCTTTCCTGCGCGTTGGTATCAGACGACTTCTTGTCTTGCTTACACGGGCTTCTCGCCACCGCGTAGATACTAGTATTGGGTTGTAGAGTGGGTGAGTGTAGTACGTACTCACGTCTCCTCGCGCAGCTTGTTCGCAGGGAACTCCTCAATCTTTATGCACTCTTAATATTTAGCAAATATTTATTTGTGTGATTTTTGAGTTTTCAATCAAATTAAAAATTAACTTCGGCTTAGGGCACGTCTACTCTTTGCAGAGGTCAGGGGGGAATTATAAGTATACAGGGTGTCCAGAAGGGGAAGGTGAGGTATAATGATCCCCTTAAGGGGAAAAACTTAACTGTGGCTAAAGTTGAAAGCAAAATCGTAAGATTTCTATTGTTGGAAGTAGTGAATTTACTTACCTATGTAACTGCATACTTATTTTTTATTATATGAATGTAGTTTTTTTGTATTAGAGGTTTACTTATTTTTTATTATATGAATGTAGTTTTTTTGTATTAGAGGTTTTTGCTAAAGTTTAGTAAAGGATCATTTTATACATACCTATGTATAAAATGATCCCTGGGGTTGGGGTAAAATAATCCCAGGGATCATTTTATACTATAAGTTAATAAATATCAGTGAAACAAAACACTCAGCTGTTTATTTTAATCATATATATTGTTCATAACAATTTAAGTATGTAAGCAAGTTACACAAAACTTTTGCAGTCTTCTAGTTTCATTAGAGATCTTTTTTTTTGGAACTATTTAATACTCAATCAACAAAACTATACATTAAACATTGCAACAAACTTTTACAAGGTTTGCAAAATTAACAACTAGTCAAGCAATAAGTAAACAAATAAACTCTTCTTCTAAATAAAAAAAAAACACAAATAATACTCGTCTCTATCAAAGGTTTTTTATCAATGTAAAAATGTAATAGAAAAATCAACTGTTCATTTAAAAAATAATAATTTTCTTAGGAACTTAGACATAGACTTAGAGCCTTAAAATTTTTTTCACACTATCAAATTGATTACCAGAAAGGCAAATATCGCAAGTAAAGTCGCCTTCATCGTCACTATCTACTCCCGCACAAGCCTCATGTCCCCATTTAAGACACACAACGCACCTAATCCACCCTTCGCCTTTATTGTCTTTGGAGTAGCTTTCAGTACAGAAGAGGCATTCGGTATCACTCTCCTCTTCAGAAGAGTCTGATCGGTTTTCCTTTTTTTTGCCTTTTACCTTTCCACCTCCTTTTCCTTTCCCGACTCCTTTTCCTTTCCCACCACCTTTTCCTTTATCGTTCTGCTTGTTTGTTTTTTATTTTATTCGCTTCCTTAAGGTGGCTCTAGTCGATATTTTTTCCATAGAAACTTCGGGAGGGTATTACTCCGCTGTTTGACAGAGTACATCAAAAGTTAAACATAATATCGTTTTGTCATATTATTAGTTTTGTCTGTATGGAAACAGAATGGTAAAATAAAACGCCATTAAAAAGTTATGAGCCACCAAAGTTTCGTTTTTCTTGCCAATTTTAACGCATCTTTGGGCGTAAATAAGTAATAAACACAATGTAAAATCTTTAAAACTAAGTCGGTACCGACAAAGCTCAATTATCGAAGAATTCAATAACTTTTATTTTTAATCGATTTATGCAGTAGTTTTTTCATAAAACTCGATTTACGAAAGGCCTTCTCATATTTTTTTACGCGCGCGTTTTACTATGAATTATCGTGCCTCTCACTGAATAATGTTCCCCCCGGTGCGGTGCGGGGGGACAATGCTCACGCACACGTGCGTATTCAAGTTACGACTGTGTCTGCTGCGGTGTGCTGTGGCCTGTGGCCTATGTCGTTCATACGTTACATACGTAGGTAGACTATACTTGCGCTCTAATTTATATTGACTCATTGGCTTGATTTTTGGATTTCAACATTATATTTTATATCTGTTTGACTTCGAACTGAAGTTTGGACTCCGTATTTGCGTTTGAAATTGTTATTGTTGCTTTGAGTGGACGCTGCATAAGTACGTGACATTGTTTTGAATCATTGAAAAAGTTTTAAAAACCACATATTATAAACAATGGGTAGAAAAGTCATAATTTGGCGTCGTGACCGAGTCTTCGACACCGCGTCGCTGCCCGCGCCCGCTGCAGTGTAAAATCATCGCGGCGGGATGCTACCGCGCAATGAATTTTCAACTCTCGATGTTGAAACCAATGATACCATTGTACACTTGTTTTTATAAACGTTTTTCCTGTACTTGTTATGAGGTGTACAATAAAGTATATAATAAATAAAATAAATATAATTATAAGTTGAAACGGTGTCTTTTTTTGACGCGTTGTGATTAACTTTGCTGAGTGCTGGGTTCTCAACGCTCGGCTGAACGGAATATTTTTACGTCCGTGCGTACGGTGGCTAAGCGTTCTTACAATCGAGCGACATGACGCCGCCGTGCCACCGCCGCGCCGCCGCATCACGCGTCTACGACAGGGACAACTGCACGCGTCGTTGGTGGTCGTTGAAGCGCCGTCGACAGCCAACGACAAAGGTTGCCCTTGCCGGCCGCCAGCGGCAACGTGTCGCTCGTTTAGTTGAGTACCTAGGTAGCAGGTAGCGAAATCCAAAGTTCAAGCCAGGGTCAATGTAATGTTTGTTACTGGGTTCATTCTATTTGCTTTCAAAATAGTTTCTTGCAATTGACAAACCTAATTTTGTGTTCGTAGGTACTTTTGCGGCGGACAAGACTTTTTTATGGATGGGAAACCAAATAACTGCTCCCGCTTTGGGCGAAGCAGAAGGGAGTGTCAGACTCTTCTTGACTAAAACCCATCCGTGTTCCTCCTAATGCCCTCTGCGTACCGTACTTACCAGGGCCGCGGTAACTCTTTCGAACAAATTCTGCAACATCATAGTTTACATAGCTCTCTGCCTAATAGGTACCTACTGTTATATTAACGTAGGTAGGTACTTACCTACAAGCAAAGATGCCATAAAACAAACCGTTGGCGTCGTAGACACTAAAATTTTAACGTTAGGTAGGTAGGTATTTAGGAGCTAAGTAAACAATCTTTATGTGTCACTTGTCAGTTTGTCATAATATAGGTACTGTGCACTTGTCTGATAATTTAAAGCAATCTAATCTATACTTATAATAAATCTGTAGAGAGGTCAATTCTGTACATGAAATATATTTCCAAAATAACTATCAGGGGGTGATTAGGGATCGATACTGATGCCAAAAATGCAATCAGTACAATTTTTGTCTGTCTGTCTGTCTGTCTGTCTGTCTGTCTGTCTGTCTGTATAACCGTTATAGAAACAAAAACTACTCGACGGATTTTAATGAAACTTGGTACAATTATTATTCATACTCCTGAGCAGGTTATAGTATACTTTTCATCACGCTACAATCAATAGGAGCAGAGCAGTGAAGGGAAATGTTGGGAAAACGGGAGAAGTTACTCCATTTTTTAAGCTTCCGTCGCGTGTGCAACCTTAATGGTGAAAGCTACACAGAAATCATGTATGACGGAAATGTTCTCCTTAAAATTATATAAAAAATATCCAACGACAGCATATGTCTATCTTTTATGATTGACGAACAATAACACGTGTAACTCCCGATAGCTTAGCAGTTCGAAGCTTTTTGATTGTATTTGTCTACTCTTACGTTTATAAAACTCTCAGTCGTCCCTAATTAACATTAATAAAAGTTAACATTATTAACTATTCCATAAAAAAAGAATCATAGAAATCGGTATAGAAACACCAAAGTTATACATGAAAAACGCTAATAATAAGCCATCGCGCGTGAATACTGAATCATGCTTTATGGATTATTTTTGTGGTCGCGAACGCACAGGCAGGCGGCTAGCTTGGCGTCTAGAGGCTAGCGAGTAGCTTCGGAAAACGGCTTACGACAGTTTGCAATATCCTTTAATAATTATAATGTCAAGGGGAAGATGGTTATAATTTCGCTTTACACCAAACGAGTAATATTATAAATGTGAAAGTTTGGTTGTTTGTTACTCAATCACGCCAGAACGGCTTAACGGATCTTAATGAAATTTAGAACAAAGATAGATTATAGTCTGGAATAGCACATAAACTACTTTTCATCCCGGGAATATATTCCCTAGGGATCACGCGGGCGAAGCCGCTGGCAGAAGCTAGTAATGAATGCAAATCTAAACACGTCTGTGTCAACCAATAGGGGTAACTAAAATAGAAAACCGACCAAGTGCAAGTCGGACTCACGCACCGAGGGTTCCGTACAAATATTATAATATAAGCAAAAGTTGTGGATTACGATTTATGACGTACCTATTAAAAAAAACTCCTTACTAGATCTCGTTCGAACCAATTTTCGCTGGTAGTTTACATGGTAATTACATCATATATTTTTTTAGTGTTATCATTCTCTTATTTTAGAAGTTACAGGGGACACACACACACATTTTACCACTTTGGAAGTGTCTCTCGCACAAACTATTCAGTTTAGAAAAAAATGATATTAGAAACCTCGATATCATTTTAGAACCCCTATCCATACTATACCGGCCTACAGGTTTAGGTAGGTAGTAAGTTCACAGAATACATCTACTTACCAAGTTTAGAGTTTTCGACAGCATAGTTCTTATAGTTTCGGAATAAAGTGGCTGTGACATACGGACGGACAGACAGACATACAGACATGACGAATCTGTAAGGGTTCCGTTTTTTGCCATTTGGCTACGGAACCCTAAAAATTAAGAAGGCGGGTTCCTTACATAGATCTAACTAAACTCCCCTCCCGCACGCGCACCCCCGCCTTGGTGACCGCCGCAACGGGCCGTGCCAGCAGAAATCGTAATATTTTCATTTCGCCATAACTTCAAAACCAAACGTCCGATTTTAATCATTCACAGACCAAATATGATCTACATAAACTGTACTTAGTGATGAAACACTTTATTTTGATAAGGATTAATAGCATGAGTAAAATAAACGCGTTTAAATGTAGTCCAAAAAAAATCTAGATTTTTAAATAAAAAAATGGTTGTTGCGCCTCACTCGACATAGATAGGTATAGTGTGTCGCGGACTTTTTTGTAGATATTTATAAGATCTACAATTAATTATAACTATTTATGGTTGTATCTTTTATAGTTTAGGCAGCGTACGCAAAATAAGTAACTTTTGTGGTTGATTTTTACACCTTGTGTCCGAAAAACCCAAATATCTTACGGAACCCTATTTTTTTGCAAAATAAAATATAGCCTATGTTACTCGTGGATAATGTAGCTTTCGGATGGTGAAAGAATTTTTAAAATCGGTCAAGTAGTTTTTGAGCCTATTCATTACAATCAAACAAACAAACAAAGTTTTCCTCTTTATAATATTAGTGTAGATTAGTGTAGAGTATCTAGTACTACGGACATAAACTGCGATGACTATTCAAGTAAGCATCTGTCGGTGGCGGCGTGGCGGCTGCATTACCACCAAGGAAAAACTAAACATAATAACAATAGAATAAGCAATCCATATTAGGTACATATAGGGCCGTAGAGGTATAAAACGATAACACAGCGCCTACTATTTTTAGTACCTAAGAGTTTTTAGGTAGGTAGTTGCTGATTTCTCGGCGAGCGTCGAGCGACTATGCGCAGCGGCGCGCGGTGGCGGTATGTGTGCATCGTGTAACTTCGATTTAGTTCGGAACGGTTCGGAACGATGTTTGTGTGCGTGCGAACTAGACGTGCCTGAAGGCTAGCGTCTAACTGCTCATCACTGGTACTATCTCTGTCGGGCATGATGCGAGGTGAGACAGCGTGCTTTTTGGCCATGCCTACCACTGAGTTCGAGCCCGCGACTAGTGTCACCTTAAGGGCTTTCTTTTGTTCTATGTCTGTTTTCTTTTTGGCTTCCTCTTCAAGGTATTTTTTGTAAGGTGTGCTGGTCAGTACTGATGTGTCTACTCTTATTCGTCTTGCACTCGCTCTTTTTCCAACTATCTTTGGTATTGGTCGTACTTCCCTGGGTGTAACAACACCAAAAGATGTGGATGGAAGACCAACAGCCAAAGCTGGAGGTAATCTTTCAGAAGATTAAGACGTTGAGGTATTTTTTGGGAAGGATGGTGCTTGCCAGGATGACTGTGGTGCTTGTGGAGATTTTTGAGTCATCATTGGAGTCGAAGTTTGAATTGGAGACAGCTGAGGTGTTAAATGAAGGGATTCTTGGACATCCACATGTAAAGGCTGTAGTGTTTCAGTTTCTGGATTACTCGCTTGAGGAGAAGGTACTTGCACGGTTTCTGCTAATGGAGGACTTGACGTCCCAAGGATCGAAATGGGAGGTTCTATCGTGTCACTGTCAACATCCATTTCAGTCGTTTCAGCTGCAATGAAGTCCACATTAGTGAAAATTTCAGGGTTGAACGGATATATTCCTGTTTTGTTGAATCCATTCATACTATTCAGTGGAACTGCTGCTTTTAGATAGGCCTCTGTAAAAATTTTCGTTATTTGGAACACAGTTACCACTCGCCCAGGATTGTTATTCATCCACTTCTCCAACGCTTGGTTATGATAAACGCTTAGCGGATACATGACTCCAACGTCCAAGGGTTGGAGTTTGTGGGTGCAATGAGGCGGCAGGCATAAAATAGTGACGTGATTATCCCTAGCTTTTAATACCACATTCAAATTTTTTGTGTGAGATAGGTGACCATCCAATATCAAAAGAGCCGGATCTTCTGCTGTCGGTTTGGCATGACTTAAGAAGAGATCGAACCACTGAGAAAACACATCTAATTTCATCCAACCAGATGGATTGCATGCACATATAGCGCCTGGAGGTGCGCCATCCATCAATTCTATTTTCATCCTGATTCTGCGGAAGATTAACATTGGAGGAACAAAAGTTCCAGAAGCTGAGGTACAAATCACTGCGGTCGTTGTGTCACCTCTCTCAGCTGAAGTCACTCGCGCCACCTGCTTACGGCCTGTTTGTGCAAACACTTTCGAGTTTTTTGTTGGGACAGTGCATAAACTCGTCTCGTCAACATCAAATATCCGATGGGGTGGAAAATAATGTTTTTCTTGCACGTTTTTCAAAGTCAAAAAAAATTTATCCACCACAGGCTTATTAGAAGCTCGCGCTCGAGCAGAAGACGTTGATTCTGGGGCACGCATCGTAATGACCGGATGTCTACGTCTAAATCTACGAAGCCATTCAAGTCCAGCTTTCCTTTTTGCTTCAGAAAATGGGTGCGGTAAATTATTTCTTTCTGCCATTTGGTAAGCTAAGGTTAAAACATCCTGTGTGGTTCCTGTTCTTGTTCTAGGTTAAACACTGTTTGTTTGCTACCTAACTTTTTAATGGAGGCTACAGCTATTTTATTTTTACCTTTGGCTCTTCTTTTTAATGTCATCACAGGGACCTTAAACTCTCTACTTGCGGTTTTGTAAGGCATACTATCTCTGACGCCATCTAATGCCTTTTGCATTTGTTCTTCAGGCCAATTTTGGCGATTAGTTTTGCGTATATAAATTCTCGGCATGATCTGTAAAAACAACAAATACTAATGTGGTAAAATGATTCCAGGGATCATTTTAAACACACAGAAAGGGATAATTTTTCCCCAAACACCAAATTCCAAGATATCGATCAAAACATAACCTTCAAATACCGCGTGCGGTGATCGAACATTGCTTAAATATTAGCAAACTGCTATTAATACCCGCAAATAAAACAACATTTCAAAAAACACGAACATGTAAAAAGTAATGAAAGTCCAAAAACAGGCTTACCTTAGATCAGAGCCACACTTTTTGATTATTTTTTAATAAAATCACGCCAAGCGCTCACACCGCGATGACACTTAGGGTCACCGCACACGGGCCACCGGCCACAACCACAAAACGCCGCCACTGGCATATTTCCTATAATTTTCATACATTTTATATGGATTCGCCGCACACGGATGGCGCCGGTGGCGGCCACACGCTACAAATCGTCGCAGCTTGCATCTTGTGGCTCGCACCGGCCACTAAACGCCGACACAAAAAGCCGCCACACGCCACTCGCGCGATTCCGCGCCCCTCTCTCCCTTGCCTCAGTTAACTTGTGTAAGTCGACGGTAACGCACGCACGTAGTCTGTTCATATAGGTAGATAAATATGGATATAGAATTATTTATATCAGAGATACAATCCCGTCCTGCGATTTGGGATTCAAAAAGTGATAGTTATAGTAATAGAGGAGAAAAAGTGAAGGCCTGGGAAGAAATCTGCGAATTGTTTGTGGGAGATTTTTCGAATAAAACTGCCAAAGAAAAGAACATTGAAGGTAAGTTTAATAAAATAATATAAAACCATATATTTATATTCTATTTTCTTGCCACGGTATTGCTCCTTCATTCATAAAATAATCTTTTAACGTATCTCTTGCCGTAGACGCTCGTGTTACTGGCCAGCCTGTATTTTGTATATTTTCGAGTCCCACTATTTTCAAAGTGTGCCGAAAATTGAAGCCATCCCTTTTGCGAATAAAGTTGTGCAAAATGCAACAAGCTTTCACAATGTCTTCTGAGAAATGAACAGAAGTGTTTAATGGGCGATGTAATATTCTCCATTTGTTCAACTTTTTTTAATCCATAGACTTTAGAAGAAAAGAGATGTGTCCAAAAATTAGTGTGTATTTGTGTGTAATTGTTTATGTATGAATAAAATTAGTGCATGCATAAACTTCGGAGAAATTCAAGTTTCCGCTACGCGAACGTTTGGCCATTACCTAGTTTTCATATAAAGCGTTTACATAGAGAGCTGTAGATTTTTACATACGTTGTTTTGAATTTGTTTATATTTGTTTAAAAAACAGATTTAGAAAAAATCGTAGGGCTTAAAAGATAAAAATATAAACGTAAAATACGCTTATTAGGTATTAGTTCTTAAAGTATGCACTTTGGGGTCTAGATTTTCACGTTTATAAAAACCTTGTAAGTGTCTGCAACATGTTGCCAAGTATCAATGATGTTCCGTTAGTAATTAAAGAGTTATAGGACAATTTACCATGAATTGATCACAGTTTACAAAGCAGTCAAATATCACGACGTTCTAAAGGAATTGCATGGTAAAATGTATGCCAATAATTAGTATATTCATTCAACTATTCACATGCAAAATTTCATGTCATTAAATTCAGTAATTAAAGAAAAACAATTATAATACTGACGAAGCATCGAAAACCTACATAACCCGACCAAGTTCAGATAGCTACAAAAAAGCGGCCGTGCAATATATTAAGGTAACATCCCAAAATTTACAGTATAATATCGGTATTGAATTGGTATAGGTGATAACACAATTGTTGTTTCGATATAATAATGTCATTTATTTTTGTACACCTACTTTTTTAAATGTATTTGACTATGACAGAAAGTAGGTACTATTTACGTAGGTACTTTTTAATTATGCGCTTGAGACTTTAGATATAATCTAGATATACCTATTATTTAAGACAAATAAAATTCATACAGCTAATTTCTATTGAAGATTTCACGGATCTGGATTCTAACTATAGACCCCTAAGGGAAATTAAATAATTACCACATGTAAGTACCTACTGTTCAGGTAAATATTTATCATATTGTAGCTTATTACACTATTTAACCAATGGACTAGGCATGCACGAGCGTTCCCCTTTGCAACTTTAGTGGATCAAACAATCTAATAACTTAAAAAAAACTACTTCTTGAATCGATTTTTTTATTGATGTATACCGTTGTACTGGTAGTGACTTATGTATGTTGAGGTTATTTACTGTATTTGCTATTCATTTAAGAATATTTTCTTGAAAATACCTTTTTTATACCAATGTTTTAGTTTATAAGCACTTTTTAATGTTGATCAAATCTAAACAACTGAATAGTCTAGTTATGTGATGTGATTTTAATTTTTATTGCAGCTCGAAATATTATACTTACCCTTATATTCATAATCGTTTATTAAACCTATTTTAGTTAAAACACATTTAAGTCTATTGCTGTCGTTGCAAGCGTTTGTTAACGTTATCATAATTACCTACTTACATAATTAAGTATTATATGTAATTAAAAATATTTTTGTACTCGAATATTTAAATAGAGAAGTACTTGTTTTATTAACTTAAGAATTTTTTATAGAAGTAATTGAAGATTTATTTTTATCGTAGATAGTGGCGTTATTATTAAAAAAATAATTTTCATTCAAGAAATGCAATTGTTTTATTTTTTCCTAACGCTTGTGTACGTAACTGTACCATATTAATAAATACTATATTGCAAGGTTAAGAACGTTTCTAAGATATATGGCACGGCCGCTTTTTTGTAGCCATCCGAACTTGGTCGGGTTATGTAGGTTTTCGATGCTTCGTCAGTATTATATTTGTTTTTCATTAATTACTGAATTTAATGACATGAAATTTTGCATGTGAATAGTTGAATGAATACACTAATTATTGGCATACATTTTACCATGCAATTCCTTAAGAACGTCGTGATATTTGACTGCTTTGTAAATAGTGATCAATTCATGGTAAATTGTCCTATAACTCTTTAATTACTAACGGAACATCATTGATACTTGGCAACATGTTGCAGACACTTACAAGGTTTGTATAAACGTGAAAATCTAGACCCCAAAGTGCATACTTTAAGAACTAAGACCTAATAAGCGTATTTTACGTTTATATTTTTATCTTTTAAGCCCTACGATTTTTTCTAAATCTGTTTTTTAAACAAATATAAACAAATTCAAAACAACGTATGTAAAAATCTACAGCTCTCTATGTAAGCGCTTTATATGAAAACTAGGTAATGGCCAAACGTTCGCGTAGCGGAAACTTGAATTTCTCCGAAGTTTATGCATGCACTAATTTTATTCATACATACACAATTACACACAAATTTTTGGACACATCTCTTTTCTTCTAAAGTCTATGGATTAAAAAAAGTTCCGCCAGGACAACGTTCGCCCAGCGGAATCAGTTTTTGATGAATTTCTCCACAATGGCTGCGTGCACAATTTTTTTTATACAATACACAATTATACGACGTCATACTAAATATCTGCATAATTAAAATCTTTAAATTCAACAACATTCCGCTGCGCGAACGCACACCAATATTTGTTCTACAAGCACTCTTCTTTCAAATGACACTAGTTTTATTAATGGCCGCTAATGGGCCAAGACGCCCATTGTTCTTTAAATTAAGAGTTATAAAAAGTGACCAAGTGGCTTTCGATTTATTTTGAGCTGTGTTGATTCGATGGTTATTTTGTCCTTTCTGCGTAAGACAACTATTTTTTTTAAATTTCGTAGCGTATTGCTTGTTATATCGTAGCGTAGCGTAGCGTATTGTTGTCGCCTCTTCTAAGGCGCGTTGTACGCAAGCAGTGACGTCATTTGCTAGAAGATCAACGTCTGCGGCGGTAGTGATAGGCCGAGTCGGTGTTGTGGCCTCAATCCATTCTGCGAAATTTGTCCTATCCTGTGATCGGCGTGGCGCTGGTGGCTTCACTCGGGTCGGCATCCCCGATAAGACGACGAGTACAGGTTGATGGTCCGACTGTAAATCGTCGTCGATCACTTGCTGCGTGATTGGCACTGGCAGATTAGCCCTCAATGTACTACGATGTCTAGCACGTCGGGCATGTGTATGTTCGCATCTGGGTAGTAGTTTGGCGTGTCAGGGTCAGACACCGTGAAGCCAAAGGCTTCGGCATCAGCGAAGAGTCGTCTTCCCCCTTGGTTAACGATGTTCGATTTCCACGCCGGGTGCTTGCAATTCAAGTCGCTGGCGAGGACAAGTTGCGTGGTTGGTGTTAAACATTAGCGCCCGCAACTCTGACGAATCTAGTTTCGTTGTGGGCGCTTTATAACAAGCGTATATGTCTATGTCCTTGCCGGCTACGTGCAGTTGTAAGCCCAGGTGTGCGTACAGGTTCTGCAGTGACGGCAGGGGGAGCTCCTGGTGGACGACTCTTCGCCTTACAAGTACTGCCAGACCGCGGTATGCGTTGTTCTGGGCCGACCGTTCATCCTTCCTGTAAGCGAGATAGCCCGGAAACCTAATCTCGTCCTCAGGTTTCAGGTGCGTCTCGCTTATCAGCGCCACTTCGATGTTCTGATCCCTCAGGAGATGTCGGAGGGAGGCGACCTTGTTCCTAAGGCCGCGGACAGTCAAGTGTATCATCCTTAACGGCCTATGCATAGAGAGCAAGTAGCTCGGTAAGGCCGTCAAGGATGAGTTGCCCTGCGTCTTGTCGCTGCCTAATTGCCCTTAGTAAATCCATAACTAATTTAATAGCGCAGGCATTGAAGTCCTTATTCTGCGTTGGTTGGCTTCTGTGGTTCGCCGACTGGTCGCTAACGATGCCAGCGCCGGCGGCGGTTTTGTTGACGCTTGGGATTCCTTCCTTCACAGGGCGCTCTTGTCGCGCATTGCTGGTGCCACCTGACGCGGCCTTCTTCGAGTTATTTGCCTGCGCTATTTTATTGGTAGGGACAGCTTCGGAATCGATAGCCTTGTTAACATACACAAGAAAGAGAGTAGGACCCAGCACACTGCCCTGTGTAACTTCGAAAAATAAGTTCTCTTCATTGCTAGTATAGCTCTCAACCCTGACTAGTTGGCTACGCTCAGACAGGTATTCACGAAAAATATTCAGAGCTGTCTCTCTTATTCCTGTGCTTGTAAAAGGATAGAGGGAAGAGACCGTGTCAAAAGCCTTGGCCAAACCTAGAAATATACCTATGGTTTTCTTCGTGTCAAAATTCTTTGCAATGTGATTTGATAGCTCAAGCACAGCATCTTCTGTTGATTTTCCTTTCCTGAAGCCACATGATGGTTATGAGCTAACGCATCATTGTAATCCAAATACTTCAGAAGTCTCTTATTCAGGATTTTTTCAAGGATCTCAGAAAAAGTTGTAAGAACAGATTAGGCCTGTAACTTTTAACACGATCCCCTTCCCCACCCTTAAATATTGGTGTAAGTAAAGCCTTTTTCAAAGACTTAGGGAAAATCCCATGTCTGAAACACAGATTGCATACATGAGTGATGGGAGGTATGAGAACATACTTACAGTGCGACATTAAAGAGTAGAAAATAAATGAGGGCGCCACAATCGCTCAGCTAGCAACCCAGATAGTACGACCTAGCTGATCTTGATACTTGAATAATATTATTTGTTTAGCTATAAATAATGAGTAAATATTTTAAACAAATGTGTTTATTAATCAATTGCTTTCAATAAGTTCCGCGTAGATAGATAGATAATAGATTTGGTATGTAATAGTAATAAAACTACAAGTTCACTCAAATATAATAAAATATATAATAATAATAATAATATCCTTGGACATTTCACACAACGCCATATATTCCCAAGCTAAGCAACCTAATGCTTGTGTTATGGTAACGATATGGCTGATAAACTACTTTTATACATTTTTTTTTTTGGTAAATACATACATATTATAGATAGAAAAACACCCAGACTCGGAACAAATACTTGTAGGTCGTACAAATATTTGTTCCGTGCGGGAATCGAACCCGCGACAAGCTGCGCAGCAGTCAATCGATCAACCACTGCGCCAACCAAAACGTTCTGACGTTCTAATAAATCAAAATCTAAATATTCTACACCTTCCATGGGATCACTTAAGTTTGTGACGTCTATCATTGATTCGTCACTGCTATCTGAACGAATCTCATCGTCACTGCTGTCTGCACCAACCTGAATAACTAAACGGTCTATGTCATGTCACAATGTTCTTCCGCGATCATAATATTCCTTCTCAATTTTCTTAACATGCTCACAGCAGTTCTTCCAATCCTGAGCTTTTATCAAAGTAAATGCCTCTTCGGTTAGCTCCTTTATGTTTTTTGCACCCACATTCTGATCAGCGACCTTTCGCTTTGCTAGTGCCCAAATTAACTCGATAGGGTTAAGGTCACAGTGGTATGGTGGCAGCCTTACCACCGTATGACCGTATTGTCCTATAATGTCATCAATTTCGTATTCTGGTTCAGGCTTGTGTTTCTTTACCAGTGCCAGAAGCGAGGTTTTTCTCAAAACGTGAGTCGAAAGGCACGTTATTTTGTTGTAACCACATTTTTATTTCATCAACCTTATTTGCTGATGTCGGAGCTTTATTCTTAATAACCGAGTGATAGGGTGCAGTCCATCACGATAATTGAGGGTTCTGTGATGTTGGGCATAAGTTTTTCTGTAACCCATTTAGTGAAATTATGACAGTTCATTTCGGAATGATAATCTTCTTGTTTGTTCACACCGCTAAAGAGTAGTAGAGCATTAGGCACAAATCTTTTTTCATTGCCTGCATGAACTTTTGAGAAGTCTGTTGTGAATCCTTCAGTTTCAATCGACTGCCAGCATTTTTTAAGCTTGTAGCTAGAGTGGGTGTAGCTTTCATCCAAATATATTATAAGCTTTGAAGCTCTTCAGGCAAGTTTCTGTTTTCCATAATTAATCATAATTATTTTTCTCGTTTGTGTGCAATAATAGGTTTTTCAATCAACGCTTGTCTGTTCGTTTTACATTTTTTAAATCGAAATCCAATCTTTTTAAGAAGTTTCCGCAAATGCTCCCGACTTCCGTCATAGCCGATATCTTCTCTTCTCTTAATTGAACTAATAATTTACCAGTTGTTGGTAACTCTTTCTTTACAGTATAAAAAAATGAATCTTCTGCCGAACTGCATAGGTGTCAAAGTCATCCAATACCTTTGAGGGACGACCCTTTCTGTGTTTAGCTGGTGTCGGGAATTTTCCACCGTTTTCTTTGCCCTTTTGCACGATTCTGCGCACTGTGCTTAAAGAAACAAAACATGGTATTAACATAAACTTATAGATACAACTTTTAATTTGTGCTTTTATCTTCTTAAAATTAATAAGACTACTGTCAGTCCGACGAAAAAAATCCCGCGCAAATATGTTTATAACGTGAAAATATTTTAAAATGGTTTCTTTCCATTAGTCGGTTGCTTCAAAAAATATGGTACCTATACCAAAAAATTTATTTCGTAATACGCAATTAATTACATGAATTGTATTTATTGCCTTGCCATTGCGTTGTTAAGTCGCGCTATAACTACAACGGTATTTGTTTATTTTAGCATAACCTCAAAAATGGTAGATAACTAATTTGTAAATAATATTTAGTTCGGAAATTTTGGTCCCTGAATGTGTTAATCGTTTGTAATTAACGTTTAGTGCAACTTTCAATAGTTACTTACCAGTAAAATCTGCTGTACGATGGTAAACATCTTCGAAGTTGGATAGTAGCTTCCCAGCTTAAAATTCGGCCATACACCGCATGAAAACTTTATAAATTATTTCACGGGCACCTCCACGTATTACCTTATTCATGAAATGTCACTATTTTCCTGTCCAAGCTCAGAAATAACACACAAAAGACCAACATTCTAACGAAAAACGAAACCGATCGAGAAGAATTGACAGCTCAAGTACTTATTTTAGATGTCTAGGAGGAATAGGAGTGGGCCACGCATAGTGGGCTGGAATAAACACGTCAGCGAGGCTCACCGAAAGGCTAGAATGAAGTTTACGCAGTGGGTGTTGTGCGGTAAACCTAAATCTGGCTTAATGTATGATGATATGTGTACTAGCAGAAAAGAGTTCAAAGCACGACTAAAATGGTGTCAAGATCATGAATACCAGATTAAAATGGATGATCTTGCTAAAAAGCACTCTGCGTGTGATTTTCGAGGCTTCTGGAAGAACACAAATAAAGTTAATGCCAGACCTGGTCTTCCGGTGAGCGTCGAGGGGGTGAATGATTGTCAGGGCATTGCTGAAATCTTTAAGCGTCAATTCTCTGTACAGTCACCTTTGGACCCGGCGTGTGAAGTGTTCAATGGTAAGATGCCTGAAGGGAAAGTTGGGGTCAGGTTCACGGCCAAAGATGTAGCCGTAACCATTAGAAACATAACGAAAGGCAAGAGTCCAGGTCATGATTCTCTATCCATTGAGCACCTGTGTCACGCTGGCCCACATATAAAAAGAGTATTAGCAATGTTCTACTCGCTATGTATGAGCCACTCTTACCTTCCGCCGGATCTCATGAAAACAGTGGTTGTACCAGTAGTCAAAGATAAATCCGGTGACATAGCTGATAAAACCAACTACCGGCCCATTTCTCTGGCTACGGTCATAGCGAAGGTGTTAGACGGTTTGCTTAATACACAGTTAAGTAAATATATATCTCTGCACGATAACCAGTTCGGATTTAGACCGCATTTATCGACGGAAGGTGCCATACTGTGTCTTAAGCATACCGTCAGATACTATAATGACCTTAAAACCCCGGTATATGCATGCTTCCTCGACCTGTCCAGGGCTTTTGATCTGGTGGCATATGATCTGTTGTGGGAAAAACTTGAGAGTACCGACCTGCCAGAAGAATTGGTTACCATACTCAAGTACTGGTATATAAACCAAGTCAACAGCGTCAGATGGGCGGGGGCAATGTCGGAGCCATATCGCTTGGAATGCGGTGTGAGACAGGGCGGACTGACCTCTCCAACGCTATTCAACCTTTATATGGATGCGCTGATCGTCGCGCTGAGCAGTCAGCATGTCGGCTGCCATGTAGATGACACATGTGTCAATAACCTAAGCTATGCGGACGACATGGTTCTGCTGAGCGCGTCAATCTGTGGCCTGAGGAGGTTAATGGCGACATGTGAGGGTTACGCTGTTAAACATGGACTTGTATATAATATTAGGAAAAGTCAGTTCATGGTCTTTGAGGCCGGCGGGGCGAGATGCCCGGACAAACTGCCACATGTCCGTCTTAACAATGTACCCTTAGAGAGGGTTCATCAGTTTAAATATCTAGGGCATATAGTCACGGCTGGCCTCAGAGATCATGCATGGAACGGGAACGAAGGGCTGTATCTAAGAGAGCCAACATATTGGCCCGCAGGTTCGCGCGGTGCTCGGATGACGTGAAAATAACTCTTTTCCGAGCATATTGCACGTCTATGTACACCTGCAGCCTGTGGGCTAATTACACGCAGAAACAATACAGTACCCTTCGTGTCCAATTTAATAACGCTTTCAGGGCGGTTTTGGGGCTGCCCCGCTATTGCAGCGCTTCAGGTATTTTCGCTTTGGCACGCACAGACTGTTTCTATGCGACCATGCGGAAGCGCTGCGCATCACTTGTGCGTAGAGTGCGGGCCAGCTCCAACACCGTTCTGAAAATGATAGCGAATAGACTGGACTGTCCTTATATGCGGCGCTGTTGTGACAGACAAGTTACATATAGTGTCGCATATAAGAGACTAAACTATTATTAAACTGAATGTGATTGGCTGCAAGTTTATAAAGTGTATGTTGTATGATATGGGTGTTACCTGAAATAAATGAATTTAAATTTTTTTTTTAAGATGTCGCCAGAAAATTAAAAAATGTTAGTTCCCAAATGTTTAATTTCTACTCTTTTATGTCGCACTGTAGCAGCTTTAATAGCTGAAGCAGGTATGCCATCATATCCAACGGCACAGTTATATTTTAATTTCGAGATTATACGGTTCACCTCATCAAAGTCAGTTTCAAGCAAAACCAATGAATTGCCTTTTGGGTTGGACATGGTACTAAAGACAAAGTTATTATTGGTTGCATGTAGACGTTGCTGTGTTATGGTATGTAGGCACATAGAACTCTTATGTAAGTACCATTATTATTTATTGAGTATGTCTGGATAGTATGTTGTGGTAAATGGAGCTCATGTTGAAATTTTATTTTATTTCTTGGAGCTACATTTCGTTTGGTTACATTTTTGTCATTATTAAAATATTCCGGATGTTGCTGTATGTAACCAGTGTATTATATTGTCTATTGCTTTGTTTATGTCATGTTCGTATGTGTCTGCATTTTCTCATTTCACAATTAGAGTTGTCTTGTTGATGGTGGTGTATGTGTTGGATCAATTGGTTCTCTTTAAAATGGTTGAATTAAATGCTAGCGTAAGCGTCTTGTTCATAATCTTTTGTATCTACTGCACTACAGTGTTTACTTCTGCTACTGTCACATTTTCACATTTGTTCTTTGTACTCGACATAAATTGTATACTTGTATACTATTGAAATGTTTCAGACTGTTCCTTATTTGTTGGAAATAAAGCATGTGTTTTTATAGTTATAATGATTTATTTTCTGGATACCTAGAAGATAACTGTATTTTATAAGAATACAATAAGATGCATCAATTTCATCTGCTACCGGAAGTAATTATGTATTCTATGGGCTCTGCTGGTGGCAGCTCCACTTCTGCAGGAATTTCCTCTAGCTTATAAATCCTGCAAATGTTGTGCAGCACTGCAGTGGCTATTATACCTGATTGCGTCTTAAGCAATGATGACCGCATTGTTAGTGCCACAACAGGAAATCTTCGCTTCCAGATGCCAAAGGTTCTAGAACAAGAAATTATTATGTTAATTAAAATCTTGCTACTATAAAATCTTACTATCTGTATTATTTTAATAGTTACCTTTCTATGGCATTCCTTGTTCTAATATATTCTTCATTATAATTCTGTTCTGCTTCACTAACAGGATTTAGAAGCGGTGTCAGCAAATAGGTTCTGTGTGGATAAGCACTATCACCAAGCATCCAGCGGTTACCAAAGTTACCTGCATCACATTGGGCTGCAAATGTGCATATAATTAATGTCAAATAAGTAATATTACCATGACAAAACAATGTATGTAGTAAGTACCTCTAAGAATAGAGTTGTTGAAAATTTTAGCATTATGTGCTGAACCTGGCCACCGCGCTATCATATTCATAAATTTTAAATCAGCATCACAGATCGCTTGGACATTTAGGAAAAGTAACCCTTACGATTTCTATATTCTTCACCTATATTATGACCTAAAATAGACCAAAGCAGAATTACTATAATAACTTATTGTAAGTATTTTATTAATACACATGTTATCAAATCAGCACTCATATGGTGACTGAATACGTATGTGAGTGCAATCTATTGCAGCAAGAACTCGAGGGAAGTGTCCAATTTGGTAGATTTTTTCTGCTCTTTGTTGGTGAACATAAAGGTACTGATTATACAAGGTCTAGATTGCTGAAGATATATTGCGTACTCTTCTGCCTGTTGTTTATGTAGACACCCCAACAAAGTCAGCTACAGATATCAACATAGTACCTAATGCATAAAACCGTAAAGATAACAGTAGTTGATGGAGTGGTGGAACGCCATGATTTCTGTAAAGTAAAATTATTCCAAAATAAAGCTATAATAGTTGTGGAACGACGATATGCCTATAGACATGTTTCAAACTAGTTTGCATACCTTGTGGAAGTGACACGAATAAACGGCATCAACTGAGGTAATAGAAAATTTACTGCAGCTTTAGATAACCTAAATCTAAAGGTGACTTCAGCATCATCAAGACTTTTCATATAGTTCACCCTTTCGATTCTTAGTGAAGAAGCTCTTTGTCTATCATCAGCGTCGCTGTCGATGTCCCAGTCGGACAACTGAGCAAAGACCTCCAATATCACTATCGTCACTATCACTTGAAAATACTGAAAATGCCATAACTTATTCTAAATTGTAATTAGTATCAACGACTACTTTCTTACAATCCCCAAAATTTCTGGGATTGCAACCTGCGATTGCTTACACCGATCGAACTCAATGTCAAAATGGACATACTGGTTATTGGCAAGCATAAACTGTAATTTCCGAACAGAGGCCAATCTTTAATCTGAGATCCACCCTCCCATACAATCCAATAAACAGGAGCCTATCTCATTAGCACCGCGTTTGGCATCAGTTTCATTCCAGAAATAGCTGTCACATCAGTGTAGGAATCTTTCATCTGGGCCTCAACTTTTTTGTTTAATAGTGTGATGGTAAAGTTATAACTATTTAATTTAGATTTATAATAAAAAGCTGATGTATCGCCTCGTGGCTACAATCGCCACGAGGCGATACATCAGCTTTTTACACCGCCTGAAAGTCGAACACTAAGACTTTATTTTTGTCGTCTATTTTGCAACGGTCATCATGTTTTTCATTATGACTTAGCTTTTTTCTTTTATATGAGCTATATACTTATCATGAATCGTACTTTTTTGCTCTGCGTTTGAATTTGTGTACTGTAGACAAAGATCGCTTTGGTTTTTTTGCGGACAAAAAAATGAAATATTATAATCCTGAGTATTTATTCGGGTATTTATATTTTTATGATCAATTTATAATACGTATTTCGCATTGTAGTGTGTAAGACTTATGTATTGTGTGTGTATTCAATAATCTAGGCAGTAATAAACGAGATTCCAATGAAGGCACTTGTTTGAATCATCGTCCTGGACCGACAACCTTACATGGCGACCCTGCCATCTGAGACGGGTGCCGAGTTCGGTCGCGTAATTAATGGACAATGATAAAGTGAATTCCTTTCCTATAACAGTGATATTTTATTTTAATTGGGGTAAAATGTGCCGTTCAAATATAGAAAAAGAAGGCGTTTTTATATCGCAAAGTGCATCGGGAGGATCAAATTCGGCTTCTATGCAGGAATATCACCTATCAAACATTAGTATCGTAATGTTTATTATTTGCACCTTGCTCGGAATCTTTGCGCAGTGCGCAGCGCAAGACTTTACGCAGTGTATAAACTGTACCGAAATTGTCACTATTCGTGGATAAGAAATTAGGTTTTCGCACAAAACCTGTCACGTTCGTTTTGTCGACCGCACCCGGAGACTCGTGTCTGTTACGAGTGACGCCAGCAGCGCCAAGAGACTTGGTAAGTGATTCAAGATAATAGTGAAAAGTGTAGTGTAGTGAGTCGTGATCAATTTAAGTGAAACACGAAAAGTAACGTTACGGTTATGAGACGAGTTTTTGGTTCCTTTGTCTAATAGCTTATTACTATTCTTTAAACGTGTATTGTTATGTAATCATATGATAATCAATGTCCATGTGGATAATATTTTATTTTTATTTTGTAATGGCAAATGACCTTGGCCTGTTATGTGACCAATTAAAAAATATAAAACATAATTTGAAAAAGCTAAGTTACCCTAGAAGAACGGAGACTGTTCTTAAACAAAAGTTAGAGGAAGCAATATTAATAAAATGTCAATTTGATGAATGTTTAAAATCCGTAGCGATACAGATAGTGTATTACAGGAAATCCAGTCATACTGTGATTTATTTAAAAATACTTTTACCCAAATAGAAAATTTTTGCTCCAAAATATATTCGCAAGTAAGTGCTGAGTGTATAGTCGAAACTAGAACCGAAGTAGACACTATGGAGGCTTTTAATTATAGGACTGCCGTGGCATTACTACCGGTTATGAATGGTGATGAAAATGTCACGAAAAGTTTAATAGATACCATAGAGTTATATAGTTCTTCACTTACCGAAGAAGGCAACAAAATGCTAGTTAAGTTTATATTAAAAACCAGATTAAACGAGAACGCTAAATTAAGATTGTCTACCTCTTATGACAGTTGCGAGTCGCTTATTATTGAAATGCGTCAACACCTTCTTACAAAGAAGTCAAGTACAGCAATACACAAGGAGTTGACACAAATAAACCAAAACGGTTCTTCTATAGAAAAATATGGGACCAAGGTCGAGCAGTTTTTTGTGGATTTGACGGTCGCGCAAGCAGGCGAGGACCAAACTGCATATAAAATATTACGTCCCCAAAATGAGAAAATTGCTATCAAAAGCTTTATTAATGGCTTGCGCAACCGCGAAATCCGCACTATTTTAGCAGCGCGTAATTATGAAACATTGAAAGATAAGAGCAGCTAAGGATGAGGAATTGTCATGCAGTCGGCAAAATTCAAACGCTTCTGTGTATGTCGGATACCAAGGCAACTCATTTAGAAATCGCGGATATAGTTATGGTAATAACAGCCGTCCTAATCGAATGAACAGCAACCGATTTATGCAAAGAGGGAATAGTAGAGGATCTTTTCATAATCATAGGCAAAACCAAAACCAAAGAATCCAGCAACAATCGTGGTCACATGCGGGGTTCATCTCGCGGTAGGCCTAGACGGATTTTTACGCGCATTGGTAATGTGCATGCTATAGAAAATGGCATGAATAGTATCGATTTAACAGACCGAAATCGAACGCCCCAACATACAGAAAGACACATTCCTGAACCATTACAGTTTTTTCGATGACCATTTTATATTTGCTTGTAACAATAACAGCTCAGTGGAATTCTTAGTACAAGGTGCCAAATATGGATTTCTTATAGATACAGGGGCATCACTTTCAGTATTGAAACACGAAACTATAGCACGTTGGAATATTCTAATCTAAACGGAACGCATTTATATAAATGGCATTGGGGGCAAAGTACTAACATCAGGCCATGTTTATGTTACAATGATTGCAAATGGACAGGAATTTGTACACAAATTTTATATTATGCTCACCATACCTGGTCTACAACATGATAAACTACTCAAAACTAAATAGGGCCCACCATGTTTTTTTGCTGCAACTTAAAATTGAACCAAAACATTCAGTTTTTATGAATACACAAGTTTCAAGTGAGCATTTAGGAATAGTGTAAACATGAACAATAGAAACATTTGTTTATTTTGTTTAATAAAAACACAAAATAACAGTTTTTAGGAAAAATTACACAAAATGAAGGAAAAACAATCTTGTAAACAACTATTCTGGAAAAAAATATGGTGCTTGTTATTTTTTAATAACGAGTGGGTAATCCTCTGCTCCGTATGCACTCTCTGAGCCTGAGATCTGGGACACTTTCAATCAAGTGAGTTACGTTTAGTTCCGGTATTTGTTCCCAACAGACATTCAAAGCGTTAATGAGCTCCTGCTGGCTGTTCACATCACTGTAACGTTATTTCAGGCGTCTTTTGAGCTGATCCCATAAATGTTCGATGGGGTTGAGGTCGGGACTCATTGCTGGCCATGGCAAAATGGTGATATTGGCTTCAGAGAGTGCTCTTTGTGTAGTGCGGGCTGTGTGTGCGCGAGCATTGTCATGCATAAAGACAAAGTTATTGCCCACTCTTTGTGAATATGGGATGACATGTGGCCGGATTACTTGCTCGATGTAACTGGCGGCGGTTACAGTACCTTCATTCAGAATTACCAGCTCTGTTTTGCCGTGTAAGCTAATTCCACCCCATACCATACACTGGGACCCCCAAATCGGTCTGTTCCATGCACGCATGGTTCAGAAAAACGTTCCCCTTCTCTTCTCCACACGCGTATCCGTCTGTCGTCACTGTAAAACTACACTTTACACTCGTCCGTAAAAAGCAATTCCTCCAGTTATCCATAGTTCATTCCAAATGTTCCCGGGCGTACCTTAAGCGTGCTGCACGATGAGCCCTCGTTAGTTTTAGTCGAATAGCACGTACTCTGGAGTGTTGTCCATCTTCGTGAAGCCGATTCCGAATGGTTTGATCGCTGACTCTCGTCCCTGTAGATTGCCGTAGTCGAGTTTGTAAGGTCCGAGCGGTTACAGTACGCTCCCGAAGTGCGGTTAACCTTAGGTATCGGTCTTCCTAGGCAGTTGTAGCCCTAACTCTTCCTGTGCCAGGTCTCTTAGCTACACTTCCGGTCTCCTGATACCGTTCCCAAACGTTTCGGATCGCTCGTCGCGATACACCGAGGTGTATAGCCACAGATCTCTGAGACTGTCCCTCTTGTAGGCGGTTTCCATGTCCATATGTCGTCGAGAACCAGGCATAGTGATCACAACTAACACAGGAAACAAACAAAATGGTTAAAAACGTGAGTGTTCCACAACAGCGTTTGGTGTAGACTGAAAACTTAAGTGACTGAGAATTTGTGCATTCGATGTTTTTTTCGAGTACTTCACTTTTTTAGCTACCCTCTTGAAATCTATATGAATGTTGTCGGAATAAATATTAATAAGGGCTCTTAAACATGTCACCTTGACGGTTCAAACCATAACTTTGTCAACAACTACACAGATAACTTTATTTAGACCAAAATAGTGACTGATTCGAGGTGGGCCCTATTTTGTTTTGAGTAGTTTATAATCGGCAGAGATTTTATGAGCAAATATAAAGCTATTTTGAATTATGAAAATGATAACTTTAAAGACAAACGACAATAATTTAACACTGCCCATGATTAATAGTTCGCCAAATAAAACAAGTTTTTTAAGAATACCACCGAGATGTGAGAAAATATTTATGTTAGATAGTAGTTTTACCGAAGACTGTGTGAATTTACCTAATCAATTATGCGACGGAGTTTTTATAGCCAGAAGTATTTGTAAACCAAACAATGGACAAATTAGTGTACAAATATTAAATACCCGCGAAGCGCAAGTAGATATAAATTATTTTAGATCAGAAATACATTTATTATCAGACTACGACATCTGTAACTTTGAACGGGATATATGTTTTCTCTTTTAAAATTAAGCCATCTAAACGATGAAGAAAGGTCGTCAATCGAAAACATATGCGCAAAATTTTCGGATGTGTTTCATCTGCCAAATGATAAATTATCTACCACTAACCTTTACGAACAAGCTACACCGTTAAAACCAAACGCTGATCTAGTTTATACTAGACAGTACAGATTGCCTTTTTCACAGCGTAAGGAAATTGAAGCACAAGTTAAGAAAATGCTTTCGGAAAAGATCATTGAACCAGCAAAAAGTGAGTGATCAAGCCCTATCTTGTTGGTACCCAAAAAATCAGATGACATTTCTAAGAAATGGAGGCTGGTTATAGATTTTCGTAAATTAAATACTAGAATATCAGACGATAAATTTCCACTTCCGAACATAACCGATATTTTAGATTCCTTATCCGGTTCGATGTATTTTTCTCAATTAGATTTATCACAAGCTTATTATCAAGCAAAATTAAAACCAGAGAGCAGAAAGTACACCGCATTCACTACGCCTTCAGGCCAATATCTAATGACCCGGTTACCTATGGGATTAAAAATAAGCCCAAGTGCATTATCTCGTCTAATGACAATTGCCATGTCTGGACTAACATACGATAAATTATTTGTCTATTTGGATAATTTGATCTGTTTTGGGCTTAATTTGCAAATACATAATAAAAATCTAATAGATATTTTAACTAGACTGCGCAGAGTCAACTTGCAGTTATTAGGACATGTCGTTTCATCTGAAGGAATTAAAACCAGATTTAGAGAAAGTAAACATGTAGCGTTCGTCAACTTTTACAGAAAATTTATACCAGACTTTGCCGCAAAAACTTTACCACTTAACAGGCTGTGTCGGAAAAACGTTAACTTTGAATGGGCGCATGAGTGTCAGAAATCCTTCGAAACCCTAAAAGAGTCAGTAATATCACCACCAATATCCCAACTTCGATGAAAACAATACTTTCGTATTACAAACAGACGCGTCCGGCTATGAAATCGGTTCCGTGCTATGCAATGGTGATAACAGACCAATTGCTTATGCAAGTCGAACTCTAAATAAAGCAGAACTACCGCAGAGGTACCCCACGATAGAAAAAGAGTTACTCGCTATCGTATGGTCAGTAAAGTATTTCCGACCATATCTTTATGGTAGAAAATTTGTTATCAAAACCGACCATAAACCATTAGTTTACTTATTTAATCAAACAAATCCATCAAGTCGTTTGACTAAATTCCGTTTAATAATAGAGGAGTACGATTACATAATAGAATATGTTCGAGGTATTGACAATGCAGCTGTAGATGCCTTGTCACGTATCCGGATAACAAGCGATGAGTTGAAGGAAATCAACGGGAGAGGTTGATAGCGTTAGTAGTTCTTTGGGATGGTTTGTGACTTTTGATGTATTAGTGATCTTTTTTATGACTTTCCATAGTTTTTTATTATCTTGTTGTGCATTCTGAAGTTCGTTTTTTTCATACTCTATTTTAACTTTCCTTAGTAACGCATTGCAAAAGTTTCTGTATCGCGTGTATGTCACTTTTAAAATGAAATTTTCCGGTGCACGCTTCGATTTCAAGTGTAACTTATCCCTATGTCTTGTACATCGTAGCAACCCTTGTGTCATCTATGGTTTTATGATTTTGTGTCGTTTAGATAGAGTTATATGTTTAGTATTGTTTTTAATTGCGTGTTGAAGACAAAAAATAAGGTAATTTAAAGATAAGTTTGGGTTTTGAAAGTGATAAATTTGGTCAAAGTTAATTTTTATGAGATCTTGTTCTAGGTTTGTGAAGTCAACTTTGATTATTGAAGTTACTGCATATTGACGCGTTTTTTTAGCAATCAAACACAGTAGTACAGGGTAGTGATCTGTTAGGGTAGTTTGTGGAACTAAAGTAGTAACTGGATAATTGGTTTTTACCAACGCATGATCCAAACAAGAATTGCTTTCATACCGAGTTACCAGAGTGTGAGCTGGTAAGAGACCATGAGAAGCCGCTAAAGTTAGATAGCGTTCCCCGTTTAAATTTATTTTGCTAGGATTAATATCTATGTTGATATCACCTATTACCAAGATCTGTTTATATGCTGATACTGTGTGTAGTAATGAGTCTAGGGATGAAAGAAATTGATCTATGTTTTTGAAAGATGGGGACCGATAGAAGGCTAGTATCGCGATGCGGTTGTCTATTTTTGCGACCAGACAGTTACATTCTTGCGTTTGGGGCTCCTCTATTGTTAAACTAAGGTTTTCCGCGTAGTAAATGACTACCCCATCATTTTGTTTGGGGTTTATTTGAGTTCCGACAAGGGAAAAACCTTCTAGAGATGGTATAACTGGAGAGCTAGAGAGCCAGCATTCGGTCAGTACAATTATGTCACATTTCAACTTCATTCTTGTTAATAAAACTTCAAGCCCTGGCATGTTACAGCCTATACTGCGTATGTTTAGCGTGAAAATTAGAAAGTGATTAGGGTGCTGTGATATTAATTTACGACAGTTTTCAATGTTTGTTTCTTGTGACTGCGATACAGATAGTTTATCAAGATTATCTGTTAAGTTAATTATGTCATTGAATTTGACGTCAGTAAAAAGTATTGCAAGAAATGGTGGTCATGGTTACATAATAGTATTTGGAATGCAACAAGGCAGTTAAAAGATTTAAAATCGTTTGCGTGCATTATGTTTGTGATGTATGTATGTAATATAAGTAAGTGTATTGTAGAAAGTATGTCATACAAAAATATTATTGTAAGAGGTTCGAATGTGGCTGAATGACTGAGTGATGGGAAATCAGGATTAAAGTAATGTATATGTGTTAATTTATAGTAGATTCTGTGTGTGCAGCAATGTTTAAATGTAGAGAAAAATGTGTTGACGTTAATGTGTAGTGTATTATTTCTGTATGGTGTGGTAAATTGTAAACAAAAATAGCTTACGATTCTAAATGAGATCAAAACATGCAATTTATAACAAATAAAAAACAGACCGAAAATGGGATTTTTTACATGAAATAGTCATATTGACTTTCTTAACCTGTCCAGATCCGAGTCATGATTTATGCGTATATGAGTTGAGTCTTCGGTTTTTTTGAGATAAACAAACCCATTAGTCGTCCAGCAAAAGTCATAACCGTGGCTTTTTTTAAACTGCCTGGCAAGAAAATACAATCTCTGAGTCTTGTGAGTTAAAGTTTCAGATATGTAAAGTGGTTTAGATTGGTAAGAGTGGTTCAGACGAGTAGTATTTAACTTTTCTCCCTTGGTTCGAGTTTTATTGAAACTCTTGACAGCCTTGAGAACTTTGTCTTTTATCAATACGGAAGTTAAGTCCACGACAACAGGATTTGATGCATCTTTTGAATTCATTCTATAGACGTCGCGAATGTTAGAACAGTCTATGTCAACCTTCAAGGTCTTTCCTAGTTGTATTATTTCATTGCTCAGATTTTCTTTCGTCTCGCCACTTTGCTTTGGTATATTCCGAATTTCTATGCCTGCTCCTCGGGACTTTCGTTCAGACGCTTCCAATTTTTCCTCTAATTCTTTAATTAAGGTTTTATCCTCTCTTCTTTCCTTCTCTAGAGTGGATATTTTTTGTAAGAACTCATCATATTTACTCGACATAACTTCTAAACTGGTTTTTAAATCTTGGAACTGTTGCTCTTGTTGTCTTGAGAAAGTAGAGAACATTTCTTTAATTAGAGCTGTAACGTCTAAGTGTTCGTCTTCATACTTTCTTTTCTTACGTTCTGTGACATTGACTGTGAGTGCATGTAGATTAGGCTCTGACTCGCAGTGCTGTAGCGGCGAGTCACTCGTAGCCGTAGAGAACGTAGGTGCCTCGCTACGACCGCTCCCACACTCCGCTGACGGCTTCAGCGGGGCAGGTGAGGCGGGGGGTGTTCTCTTCAATGGCATAGCAGCGGCGTACCGAGTGCGGTGTAAGTACCAGGATAGTAGGTTTGCAGCCGGTTGATTTTTTAAACAGTGAATGTAAGCACTGTTACGGGGGCCAAGTTATGATTGTCGCTATCGAGTAAAGCGAAGCTTAGTCGTTTCCGTCCAATTTAAGAAGATCTTTGGGTTAGTACAATGGATGCGTAAGCGACGATTTTGTACGAAGCGGCGAGCTTTACTGCTGTCTCTTTCCTGCGCGTTGGTATCAGACGACTTCTTGTCTTGCTTACACGGGCTTCTCGCCACCGCGTAGATACTAGTATTGGGTTGTAGAGTGGGTGAGTGTAGTACGTACTCACGTCTCCTCGCGCAGCTTGTTCGCAGGGAACTCCTCAATCTTTATGCACTCTTAATATTTAGCAAATATTTATTTGTGTGATTTTTGAGTTTTCAATCAAATTAAAAATTAACTTCGGCTTAGGGCACGTCTACTCTTTGCAGAGGTCAGGGGGGAATTATAAGTATACAGGGTGTCCAGAAGGGGAAGGTGAGGTATAATGATCCCCTTAAGGGGAAAAACTTAACTGTGGCTAAAGTTGAAAGCAAAATCGTAAGATTTCTATTGTTGGAAGTAGTGAATTTACTTACCTTTGTAACTGCATACTTATTTTTTATTATATGAATGTAGTTTTTTTGTATTAGAGGTTTACTTATTTTTTATTATATGAATGTAGTTTTTTTGTATTAGAGGTTTTTGCTAAAGTTTAGTAAAGGATCATTTTATACATACCTATGTATAAAATGATCCCTGGGGTTGGGGTAAAATAATCCCAGGGATCATTTTATACTATAAGTTAATAAATATCAGTGAAACAAAACACTCAGCTGTTTATTTTAATCATATATATTGTTCATAACAATTTAAGTATGTAAGCAAGTTACACAAAACTTTTGCAGTCTTCTAGTTTCATTAGAGATCTTTTTTTTTGGAACTATTTAATACTCAATCAACAAAACTATACATTAAACATTGCAACAAACTTTTACAAGGTTTGCAAAATTAACAACTAGTCAAGCAATAAGTAAACAAATAAACTCTTCTTCTAAATAAAAAAAAAAACACAAATAATACTCATCTCTATCAAAGGTTTTTTATCAATGTAAAAATGTAATAGAAAAATCAACTGTTCATTTAAAAAATAATAATTTTCTTAGGAACTTAGACATAGACTTAGAGCCTTAAAAATTTTTTCACACTATCAAATTGATTACCAGAAAGGCAAATATCGCAAGTAAAGTCGCCTTCATCGTCACTATCTACTCCCGCACAAGCCTCATGTCCCCATTTAAGACACACAACGCACCTAATCCACCCTTCGCCTTTATTGTCTTTGGAGTAGCTTTCAGTACAGAAGAGGCATTCGGTATCACTCTCCTCTTCAGAAGAGTCTGATCGGTTTTCCTTTTTTTTGCCTTTTACCTTTCCACCTCCTTTTCCTTTCCCGACTCCTTTTCCTTTCCCACCACCTTTTCCTTTATCGTTCTGCTTGTTTGTTTTTTATTTTATTCGCTTCCTTAAGGTGGCTCTAGTCGATATTTTTTCCATAGAAACTTCGGGAGGGTATTACTCCGCTGTTTGACAGAGTACATCAAAAGTTAAACATAATATCGTTTTGTCATATTATTAGTTTTGTCTGTATGGAAACAGAATGGTAAAATAAAACGCCATTAAAAAGTTACGAGCCACCAAAGTTTCGTTTTTCTTGCCAATTTTAACGCATCTTTGGGCGTAAATAAGTAATAAACACAATGTAAAATCTTTAAAACTAAGTCGGTACCGACAAAGCTCAATTATCGAAGAATTCAATAACTTTTATTTTTAATCGATTTATGCAGTAGTTTTTTCATAAAACTCGATTTACGAAAGGCCTTCTCATATTTTTTTACGCGCGCGTTTTACTATGAATTATCGTGCCTCTCACTGAATAATGTTCCCCCCGGTGCGGTGCGGGGGGACAATGCTCACGCACACGTGCGTATTCAAGTTACGACTGTGTCTGCTGCGGTGTGCTGTGGCCTGTGGCCTATGTCGTTCATACGTTACATACGTAGGTAGACTATACTTGCGCTCTAATTTATATTGACTCATTGGCTTGATTTTTGGATTTCAACATTATATTTTATATCTGTTTGACTTCGAACTGAAGTTTGGACTCCGTATTTGCGTTTGAAATTGTTATTGTTGCTTTGAGTGGACGCTGCATAAGTACGTGACATTGTTTTGAATCATTGAAAAAGTTTTAAAAACCACATATTATAAACAATGGGTAGAAAAGTCATAATTTGGCGTCGTGACCGAGTCTTCGACACCGCGTCGCTGCCCGCGCCCGCTGCAGTGTAAAATCATCGCGGCGGGATGCTACCGCGCAATGAATTTTCAACTCTCGATGTTGAAACCAATGATACCATTGTACACTTGTTTTTATAAACGTTTTTCCTGTACTTGTTATGAGGTGTACAATAAAGTATATAATAAATAAAATAAATATAATTATAAGTTGAAACGGTGTCTTTTTTTGACGCGTTGTGATTAACTTTGCTGAGTGCTGGGTTCTCAACGCTCGGCTGAACGGAATATTTTTACGTCCGTGCGTACGGTGGCTAAGCGTTCTTACAATCGAGCGACATGACGCCGCCGTGCCACCGCCGCGCCGCCGCATCACGCGTCTACGACAGGGACAACTGCACGCGTCGTTGGTGGTCGTTGAAGCGCCGTCGACAGCCAACGACAAAGGTTGCCCTTGCCGGCCGCCAGCGGCAACGTGTCGCTCGTTTAGTTGAGTACCTAGGTAGCAGGTAGCGAAATCCAAAGTTCAAGCCAGGGTCAATGTAATGTTTGTTACTGGGTTCATTCTATTTGCTTTCAAAATAGTTTCTTGCAATTGACAAACCTAATTTTGTGTTCGTAGGTACTTTTGCGGCGGACAAGACTTTTTTATGGATGGGAAACCAAATAACTGCTCCCGCTTTGGGCGAAGCAGAAGGGAGTGTCAGACTCTTCTTGACTAAAACCCATCCGTGTTCCTCCTAATGCCCTCTGCGTACCGTACTTACCAGGGCCGCGGTAACTCTTTCGAACAAATTCTGCAACATCATAGTTTACATAGCTCTCTGCCTAATAGGTACCTACTGTTATATTAACGTAGGTAGGTACTTACCTACAAGCAAAGATGCCATAAAACAAACCGTTGGCGTCGTAGACACTAAAATTTTAACGTTAGGTAGGTAGGTATTTAGGAGCTAAGTAAACAATCTTTATGTGTCACTTGTCAGTTTGTCATAATATAGGTACTGTGCACTTGTCTGATAATTTAAAGCAATCTAATCTATACTTATAATAAATCTGTAGAGAGGTCAATTCTGTACATGAAATATATTTCCAAAATAACTATCAGGGGGTGATTAGGGATCGATACTGATGCCAAAAATGCAATCAGTACAATTTTTGTCTGTCTGTCTGTCTGTCTGTCTGTCTGTCTGTCTGTCTGTATAACCGTTATAGAAACAAAAACTACTCGACGGATTTTAATGAAACTTGGTACAATTATTATTCATACTCCTGAGCAGGTTATAGTATACTTTTCATCACGCTACAATCAATAGGAGCAGAGCAGTGAAGGGAAATGTTGGGAAAACGGGAGAAGTTACTCCATTTTTTAAGCTTCCGTCGCGTGTGCAACCTTAATGGTGAAAGCTACACAGAAATCATGTATGACGGAAATGTTCTCCTTAAAATTATATAAAAAATATCCAACGACAGCATATGTCTATCTTTTATGATTGACGAACAATAACACGTGTAACTCCCGATAGCTTAGCAGTTCGAAGCTTTTTGATTGTATTTGTCTACTCTTACGTTTATAAAACTCTCAGTCGTCCCTAATTAACATTAATAAAAGTTAACATTATTAACTATTCCATAAAAAAAGAATCATAGAAATCGGTATAGAAACACCAAAGTTATACATGAAAAACGCTAATAATAAGCCATCGCGCGTGAATACTGAATCATGCTTTATGGATTATTTTTGTGGTCGCGAACGCACAGGCAGGCGGCTAGCTTGGCGTCTAGAGGCTAGCGAGTAGCTTCGGAAAACGGCTTACGACAGTTTGCAATATCCTTTAATAATTATAATGTCAAGGGGAAGATGGTTATAATTTCGCTTTACACCAAACGAGTAATATTATAAATGTGAAAGTTTGGTTGTTTGTTACTCAATCACGCCAGAACGGCTTAACGGATCTTAATGAAATTTAGAACAAAGATAGATTATAGTCTGGAATAGCACATAAACTACTTTTCATCCCGGGAATATATTCCCTAGGGATCACGCGGGCGAAGCCGCTGGCAGAAGCTAGTAATGAATGCAAATCTAAACACGTCTGTGTCAACCAATAGGGGTAACTAAAATAGAAAACCGACCAAGTGCAAGTCGGACTCACGCACCGAGGGTTCCGTACAAATATTATAATATAAGCAAAAGTTGTGGATTACGATTTATGACGTACCTATTAAAAAAAAACTCCTTACTAGATCTCGTTCGAACCAATTTTCGCTGGTAGTTTACATGGTAATTACATCATATATTTTTTTAGTGTTATCATTCTCTTATTTTAGAAGTTACAGGGGACACACACACACATTTTACCACTTTGGAAGTGTCTCTCGCACAAACTATTCAGTTTAGAAAAAAATGATATTAGAAACCTCGATATCATTTTAGAACCCCTATCCATACTATACCGGCCTACAGGTTTAGGTAGGTAGTAAGTTCACAGAATACATCTACTTACCAAGTTTAGAGTTTTCGACAGCATAGTTCTTATAGTTTCGGAATAAAGTGGCTGTGACATACGGACGGACAGACAGACATACAGACATGACGAATCTGTAAGGGTTCCGTTTTTTGCCATTTGGCTACGGAACCCTAAAAATTAAGAAGGCGGGTTCCTTACATAGATCTAACTAAACTCCCCTCCCGCACGCGCACCCCCGCCTTGGTGACCGCCGCAACGGGCCGTGCCAGCAGAAATCGTAATATTTTCATTTCGCCATAACTTCAAAACCAAACGTCCGATTTTAATCATTCACAGACCAAATATGATCTACATAAACTGTACTTAGTGATGAAACACTTTATTTTGATAAGGATTAATAGCATGAGTAAAATAAACGCGTTTAAATGTAGTCCAAAAAAAATCTAGATTTTTAAATAAAAAAATGGTTGTTGCGCCTCACTCGACATAGATAGGTATAGTGTGTCGCGGACTTTTTTGTAGATATTTATAAGATCTACAATTAATTATAACTATTTATGGTTGTATCTTTTATAGTTTAGGCAGCGTACGCAAAATAAGTAACTTTTGTGGTTGATTTTTACACCTTGTGTCCGAAAAACCCAAATATCTTACGGAACCCTATTTTTTTGCAAAATAAAATATAGCCTATGTTACTCGTGGATAATGTAGCTTTCGGATGGTGAAAGAATTTTTAAAATCGGTCAAGTAGTTTTTGAGCCTATTCATTACAATCAAACAAACAAACAAAGTTTTCCTCTTTATAATATTAGTGTAGATTAGTGTAGAGTATCTAGTACTACGGACATAAACTGCGATGACTATTCAAGTAAGCATCTGTCGGTGGCGGCGTGGCGGCTGCATTACCACCAAGGAAAAACTAAACATAATAACAATAGAATAAGCAATCCATATTAGGTACATATAGGGCCGTAGAGGTATAAAACGATAACACAGCGCCTACTATTTTTAGTACCTAAGAGTTTTTAGGTAGGTAGTTGCTGATTTCTCGGCGAGCGTCGAGCGACTATGCGCAGCGGCGCGCGGTGGCGGTATGTGTGCATCGTGTAACTTCGATTTAGTTCGGAACGGTTCGGAACGATGTTTGTGTGCGTGCGAACTAGACGTGCCTGAAGGCTAGCGTCTAACTGCTCATCACTGGTACTATCTCTGTCGGGCATGATGCGAGGTGAGACAGCGTGCTTTTTGGCCATGCCTACCACTGAGTTCGAGCCCGCGACTAGTGTCACCTTAAGGGCTTTCTTTTGTTCTATGTCTGTTTTCTTTTTGGCTTCCTCTTCAAGGTATTTTTTGTAAGGTGTGCTGGTCAGTACTGATGTGTCTACTCTTATTCGTCTTGCACTCGCTCTTTTTCCAACTATCTTTGGTATTGGTCGTACTTCCCTGGGTGTAACAACACCAAAAGATGTGGATGGAAGACCAACAGCCAAAGCTGGAGGTAATCTTTCAGAAGATTAAGACGTTGAGGTATTTTTTGGGAAGGATGGTGCTTGCCAGGATGACTGTGGTGCTTGTGGAGATTTTTGAGTCATCATTGGAGTCGAAGTTTGAATTGGAGACAGCTGAGGTGTTAAATGAAGGGATTCTTGGACATCCACTTGTAAAGGCTGTAGTGTTTCAGTTTCTGGATTACTCGCTTGAGGAGAAGGTACTTGCACGGTTTCTGCTAATGGAGGACTTGACGTCCCAAGGATCGAAATGGGAGGTTCTATCGTGTCACTGTCAACATCCATTTCAGTCGTTTCAGCTGCAATGAAGTCCACATTAGTGAAAATTTCAGGGTTGAACGGATATATTCCTGTTTTGTTGAATCCATTCATACTATTCAGTGGAACTGCTGCTTTTAGATAGGCCTCTGTAAAAATTTTCGTTATTTGGAACACAGTTACCACTCGCCCAGGATTGTTATTCATCCACTTCTCCAACGCTTGGTTATGATAAACGCTTAGCGGATACATGACTCCAACGTCCAAGGGTTGGAGTTTGTGGGTGCAATGAGGCGGCAGGCATAAAATAGTGACGTGATTATCCCTAGCTTTTAATACCACATTCAAATTTTTTGTGTGAGATAGGTGACCATCCAATATCAAAAGAGCCGGATCTTCTGCTGTCGGTTTGGCATGACTTAAGAAGAGATCGAACCACTGAGAAAACACATCTAATTTCATCCAACCAGATGGATTGCATGCACATATAGCGCCTGGAGGTGCGCCATCCATCAATTCTATTTTCATCCTGATTCTGCGGAAGATTAACATTGGAGGAACAAAAGTTCCAGAAGCTGAGGTACAAATCACTGCGGTCGTTGTGTCACCTCTCTCAGCTGAAGTCACTCGCGCCACCTGCTTACGGCCTGTTTGTGCAAACACTTTCGAGTTTTTTGTTGGGACAGTGCATAAACTCGTCTCGTCAACATCAAATATCCGATGGGGTGGAAAATAATGTTTTTCTTGCACGTTTTTCAAAGTCAAAAAAAATTTATCCACCACAGGCTTATTAGAAGCTCGCGCTCGAGCAGAAGACGTTGATTCTGGGGCACGCATCGTAATGACCGGATGTCTACGTCTAAATCTACGAAGCCATTCAAGTCCAGCTTTCCTTTTTGCTTCAGAAAATGGGTGCGGTAAATTATTTCTTTCTGCCATTTGGTAAGCTAAGGTTAAAACATCCTGTGTGGTTCCTGTTCTTGTTCTAGGTTAAACACTGTTTGTTTGCTACCTAACTTTTTAATGGAGGCTACAGCTATTTTATTTTTACCTTTGGCTCTTCTTTTTAATGTCATCACAGGGACCTTAAACTCTCTACTTGCGGTTTTGTAAGGCATACTATCTCTGACGCCATCTAATGCCTTTTGCATTTGTTCTTCAGGCCAATTTTGGCGATTAGTTTTGCGTATATAAATTCTCGGCATGATCTGTAAAAACAACAAATACTAATGTGGTAAAATGATTCCAGGGATCATTTTAAACACACAGAAAGGGATAATTTTTCCCCAAACACCAAATTCCAAGATATCGATCAAAACATAACCTTCAAATACCGCGTGCGGTGATCGAACATTGCTTAAATATTAGCAAACTGCTATTAATACCCGCAAATAAAACAACATTTCAAAAAACACGAACATGTAAAAAGTAATGAAAGTCCAAAAACAGGCTTACCTTAGATCAGAGCCACACTTTTTGATTATTTTTTAATAAAATCACGCCAAGCGCTCACACCGCGATGACACTTAGGGTCACCGCACACGGGCCACCGGCCACAACCACAAAACGCCGCCACTGGCATATTTCCTGTAATTTTCATACATTTTATATGGATTCGCCGCACACGGATGGCGCCGGTGGCGGCCACACGCTACAAATCGTCGCAGCTTGCATCTTGTGGCTCGCACCGGCCACTAAACGCCGACACAAAAAGCCGCCACACGCCACTCGCGCGATTCCGCGCCCCTCTCTCCCTTGCCTCAGTTAACTTGTGTAAGTCGACGGTAACGCACGCACGTAGTCTGTTCATATAGGTAGATAAATATGGATATAGAATTATTTATATCAGAGATACAATCCCGTCCTGCGATTTGGGATTCAAAAAGTGATAGTTATAGTAATAGAGGAGAAAAAGTGAAGGCCTGGGAAGAAATCTGCGAATTGTTTGTGGGAGATTTTTCGAATAAAACTGCCAAAGAAAAGAACATTGAAGGTAAGTTTAATAAAATAATATAAAACCATATATTTATATTCTATTTTCTTGCCACGGTATTGCTCCTTCATTCATAAAATAATCTTTTAACGTATCTCTTGCCGTAGACGCTCGTGTTACTGGCCAGCCTGTATTTTGTATATTTTCGAGTCCCACTATTTTCAAAGTGTGCCGAAAATTGAAGCCATCCCTTTTGCGAATAAAGTTGTGCAAAATGCAACAAGCTTTCACAATGTCTTCTGAGAAATGAACAGAAGTGTTTAATGGGCGATGTAATATTCTCCATTTGTTTGCTAGTACGCCGAAGGTACACTCAATGCAACGTCTGGCACGGCTTGACCTATAATTGAAAACTTTTTTGTCTAAGTCCAAATATTTTCCAGCATATGGCCTCATCATATTTTCACTGAGGCCAAATGCTTCATCACCAACAAATGTATAGTTCAATGGTAGTCGATTACCGACCTGTCGTGGTGAGGGGATATTTAATGTCTTTCTGTGTATTTTATTACACAGTTCACTTTCTCTAAATATTGTAGAATCGGATGCTTTACCGTATGCCTCAACATCCACGAACGTAAAAAGTAAATTCGAGTCGCAAGTTGCTAGAAGTACAATTGAAAAAAAAAAATTATAGTTAAAGTACAAGGAGCCGGTATCGAATGGATGAATAATTCTTATATGTTTCCCATCTATGGCGCCTAAACAATTAGAAAAATTAGTACTTTGAAGAAATCCGCTGGCAATTTCTTTCCACATATCTTGGGTCGGTTCTGGAATACAAACGGCTTTTAAATAGTTCCAAATTAGTTGACATGTTTCTTGTACTATTTTCCTTGCTGTAGAGGCCCCACGGTGGTAAGAGAGTTCAAAATCCTCAAACGAGCATCCAGTTCCTAGATACCTGAAACAAATTATATTTTTTTTTAAATAAATTAAAATTATATTTTTTTGTTGTTACAGTAACTAAATTACAGAGGAAGTGGAAGAGTCTTCGTGACTGTTTTAATAGAGAAAATGCAAAAAACAAGAACGTTGCGAGAGGTTCGGCAGCAACAAGCAGTAAACAGTACATTTATTTCAATCATCTATCGTTCTTGAATTCCTTAAAAGAAGTGAGACCGCCTACCGATGTTACTAATGCAACTTATGATGCGGAAACATCTCGCCCGAAAATAAACAGAAACATTAATATAAAAAGGGCCGTAACATCAGAAAATGAAATTCTCAGAACACTTTCGGAAAATTTAAAACGTAAACATGATCAAATAAGCGACCAAAATGACCCCGATAATCAATTTCTGATGTCGCTGCTTCCACATGTAAAAAAATTGTCGAAAATTGTAAACTTGATTTTCAATCAGAAATATTACAGTTAATTAGAAAGTACACGCATAATCAAAATTATGAAACCTATTCGGCACAATATTATGGTTATTCTTCAGGAAATGCCAACATACACTCGACACAAAAAGCTTCTACATCTGCCCAGCCTTCTCCACTTCATTCACATTATTCCGACAAGTCTATGCTTGACATGTCATACTCTACACAAAACACTTCTACATCTATCCCGTCTTCACCTATAATTCAGCCTTCTCCAACTCATTCATATTATTCTGACCAGTCTATGGACAACAGTTCTGTTATCGAAGACATGTTCCGTGATGATGACGAGTGATACCAAATTATAATAAAGACACAATAACTAAATACAAATACCTACGTGTTTTATTTGTTAACTAGCTATTCTCTAGTAGAAAAAACAATGCATAGTGATTATAAATAAAGTATAGATTATTTTATCATAGTGTTCTGTGGAGTTTTATGCTAGTGATTATTTCCACTTACCTTAATGTGATAGCTAGTCTTTCCGCAGGTTTGATGCTTTTCCGCATGTTGGTATCGTGGTGCTTTAATCCAGCATATGATAGAGCATGTAGTTCCCAAAACGTACCTATGCTTAAACGAAAATGTTTGAAAAACTTTTTAGGATGGTTTAGAAGATTATCGAAATGTTCGTTGCATTTGTGTACATTCGTTAAAATTGGATGTATCCAATAACTACGGTTTCGTCTTCTACGACGACGTCTTTTTATCAAAAGTAGCGCAATCAAACCTTCTTCGTCAGAGTCCATTATGATACTGCACGCAAGGGTTAAAAAAAGTAGCAGCCACCGACCGCAAGTGTCGACCACCGGCCACAAGTGGCTGTTGCGCGCTTCAGCTACCTTTGTAGCCGCTTCTAGCTTCTCGTGGCGGGGTTTGTGGCTGTGGCGAGTGGCTCGTGTGCGGCGATCCTTAGAAAGGCAACTGGCAGGGGTGCGGGGAATATATTTCATGCGTATTTGGATAGATGACACTACTTGTCTATTACATTATTTACAGTTTTACAAAATTTTCTGAAATACCGAAAAATCTCTACCTTGAAACAGATTTTTAAGCATCTCGTAATGAAAAAATCCTTTTCTAGTACTTTTTTTTACATCAAATTATTCGTGAATAGTTACTTTACTCGTTGATAAGTCTTTTTTCTATCAAAGACAAGAATGTTTTCAAGAAATACTATTTTTTGTTTTTTGCACAGAACTATTTTCTTATCACTTAAGTTTTGGCTGTTTTGTACAACAAACTTAAAAAATAGCTTTTTAATGGTGATTTTGGAAAGATACAATACTAGTACATTTTCATTTTAAAAAATACGAAAAATAAGCTATTTTAGTTAATAAGAGCATTTTATTTTAAATGCAAGTAATGTGACTTTGAATTCGAATCGTTGTAAGGTCGTACTACGGTTCGAATTACATAATAATTAATCTACAGCCGACCGGCCGGCCGGTCTGTAAATGACATCTTGAAGGATAAGGTGATAGTAAAAAAAACAGAGGAGTTAACTTTAATAAACATTTATTTAAATAAATTACAATAATAATAATAATAATAATAATAATATGGGTGTTCCATATTCTGCAATAGTACTGCTCCAACCGGGGATTGTCCTTGGGAATACTTTCAGTGCATACAGGGATAATAACTTTAATAAACATTTATTTAAATAAATTACAATAATAATAATAATAATAATACCGCAGTATCTCTACGTTGACGTCGTGGTGGGGCTTGCGCGTCCCGATGGACCTTAGGTCTTACCTAGGGTGAGGGGCCAGACAAAGAGAGATACAATCCGCAAGGCAGTTTTGTGGCGAACTGTTGGGCAGTAGCGACCCCACGAACCTTATCTCCCGGGAGAAGTCTTGTTCCTCATCTACGGCTTGCCTTTATTGGCTGGCCGGAGTGAAAACTGACGAGGAACAGAGCTCCCACCTCTTCCTTGCCTTAATTGGCCGGTCTGAGTGGAGATTCGCTAGAGCATACGTGCTCGGGAGAAGGACATATAATCCAGTAAGATGCTGGTAGGGATCTTGACCGCACTTCCGGGATTGTCCTGATAGCCGTGGTATACTTCTCCACTCCTCTAGCACCTGAGGCCATGTTGCCCCCTTGGCGCTACGTCACTTTGTGCTAGCGACCGTTTTCGGGGGCCCATTCATTGAGTGTGCAAGTCACCCCCTGCCATTTAAAAGCCGTGTATATTGTTAGTGGTCAGGCAGGGGCCAATAGTTTTATAATAAACGATTATCATTCCACTAAGCCACCCAAACCCATAGCGTTTCATTTTTTGTTTCCATATTCTGCAATAGTACTGCTCCAACCGGGGATTGTCCTTGGGAATACTTTCAGTGCATACAGGGATAATCGCCGGTTGGTGCCCCATTACATTTGGAAAGTCTAACGGGGCCTCTGCGAGTTGGTTTCGGCCCCTCGTACGCCTACCAAAGGACCGGGTCTCCAGGGGCCCGAGATAGTAAAAAAATAAAAATAATAATAATATGGGTGTTCCATATTCTGCAATAGTACTGCTCCAACCGGGGATTGTCCTTGGGAATACTTTCAGTGCATACAGGGATAATCGCCGGTTGGTGCCCCATTACATTTGAAATGTCTAACGGGGCCTCTGCGAGTTGGTTTCGGCCCCTCGTACGCCTACCAAATGACCGGGTCTCCAGGGGCCCGAGAAAGTAAAAAAATGAAAATAATAATATCCTTGGACATTTCACACAACGCCATATAGTCCCAAGCTAAGCAACTTAATGCTTGTGTTATGGTAACGAAATGGCTGATAAACTACTTATATACATTTTTTTTTTGTAAATACATACATATTATAGATAGAAAAACACCCAGACTCGGAACAAATACTTGTAGGTCGTACAAATATTTGTTCCGTGCGAGAATCGAACCCGCGACATGCTGCGCAGCAGTCAATCGCTCAACCACTGCGCCAACCGTGTCGTCAAAAAAATCAAAAAACCATAAATGCTCAAATTGCTTCCCTTGTGCCCTAATACACGCTCGGCATCTTCTTAAAAATGAGCTTTTGAGTCTTCTCAGGCTTATTTCCGATATTTTTCTTGCTGCAATGTTAACCCTTGCTCTCAATTCATTGTCATTTTGGATCGGTTTTTCATAGACTTTGTCCTTCATGGCACCCCAATAAAAAAAATCCAGGGGTTTTATGTCCGGAGACCTAGGTGGCCATAATATCGGTACCAGTCGCCCAATCCACCTGCCTGGATAAGCTTCATCTAAGTAGGCTCTTACTTCCCGGCCATAATGAGCAGGGCACCCATCATTTTGAAGCCACATCACCTCTCTTAGCTCACTCGGAACATTTTCAAAGAGCGTGGGTAGGGTTTCTCGTAAAAACTCCAAGTAATTATTGGCATTGAATGTAGGTGGAAGCTCGACGGGACCCACAATCTGGCCATTAAAAATCCCACACCATAAATTTATTTTGAATTGGTACTGGGACCTGTCTTCTCTTGACACATACGGATTTTCTAATTGCCAACTATGTAAATTATGCAAATTCAAGTAGCCGTCCTTTCTGCAGGCTGACTCATCACTCCATAACACCTTATTAAAAAAGTTTGGGTCCTCCCGATGCATTTCAAGCATGCGGCGGCAGAATTGAACTCTCGGCAGGTAGACTCTAGTTAAAAGAGTTTGCACGCGTCGTACGTGAAATGGATGGTATCCATACCTGTTAAGTACTGAATGAACAGTGGACTTCGGTATCCCTGTGCGCCGTTGTATCGCCCTAACCGAAGTTGTCGGGTCTTGTTCTCGTTCCTGAAGCACTATGTCTTCGTCAACAACTTGAGGCCGTCCACCGCCACGTTGACCAGGGAGTCTGCCTTCCATGTAGGAGTTATGCACTCTGGTAAACATTTCATGGTGTGGATGTCTCCTATCGGGAAACCTTTCCCTGTAGAGGGTGGCAGCAGCTCGGGAACTTTGGCCAGCTTCTCCGTAAATAAGGTGCATCTCAGCATACTCTCGCTGCGTATAACCAGGAAAAACGCGGCGGTTGGCCATGTTATAAAACACAAAAGTCCAGGTGGTCGCCAAGTCGTCGTAGTGATCACAATAAAAAATCCAAATCGTAAGGCAAACAAAGTCCGGGGTCCAAGGCACAAAACAGTCGTTAGTACGAAACAATAATTTGTGAACACAGAGATGCATTGCGCATGGTATAAGGTACTGACAAGTGTCGCAAATAAGGTTGAGAGTGAGACACAAAATCACAATGCAAGAAAGAGCGGGATAGCACATGCGCTTCTTTTGTTAGACAGTAACCGGTCGGGTCGGGTCGGTCGGCGAGCAGGTAAAAACCTTTAGTCATTACGCGTGCATGTCGCATTTTACGTGTCACAACTAGTTTTATAATAATTCGCGTAAATGAGCAGCTATTACTTATTCTCATAGTGGTTTTTGTCAAAATTACGTTAATTACATTTTCAACAAAATCAGCTTCTCTGGAACTAAAATAGCATTTTTTTGAATATTTTTAATGAAAATGCACTAGTATTGTATCTTTCCTAAATCACCATTAAACAGGCTATCTTTTAAGTTTGTTGTATAAAACTGCCACATACATTTTTTTTTCACCACTTTAGGTTAAAGTTATGCGAAAAGAAAATTGTTCTGTGAAAATTTTAACAAAAAAAATTATTTCTTCAAAACTTTCTTGTTTTTGATAAAAAAAAAACTTATAATGAGTAGAGTAACCTATTCACGAATAATTTGATGTAAAAAAAGTTCTAGAAAAGGATTTTTTCATTACGAGATGCTTAAAAATCTGTTTCAAGGTAGAGATTTTTCGGTATTTCGGAAAATTTTGTAAAACTGTAAATCTGTAAGATTTTGCTGAACATATATATTGTGTTGTATTGATAGGTAGTGACCCTAGCTATCACCCCCTGCAGTATGTCGTGCTATTTACTGGACACCCTGAATACTCACACTACAGTGTGATCTTAGCAAGTATGTAGAAGCTTATCCACTTATAAATAAGGATTCAATTTCAGTAGCGACGGCTTTCATTAATAATTTTGTACTACGCTATGGAATTCCGAGAAATATATCAGATCGCGGTACGGAGTTCGTTACGAAAGTAATGAATGAAGTGTGTAAGTATTATTATTATATTATTATTATTATTATCACCAAACAATAGGAGGATTAGAAAATACACATAAAAATTTATTATCATTCCTTCGCATACAAACAGACAACCAACCCCAAAATTTGAGTTTATGGCTTCCATATTGGTGCTTTGCTTTTAATACGACTATACATACAGAAACTAAACACACTCCTTACGAACTCGTATTTGGAAAACAGTGTAATTTACCAAGTAATTTAACAACAGACATAGAACCGCTATATAACTATTGTGACTATCCACAACAACTCAAATACAGACTTCAAAAATCACAGTATGACGCAAGACAAAATTTAATTATTAGTAAACAGGTCAGAAAAAATAAATATGATTTGTATACTAACCCTGTTACGTACAGTACTGGTGACATGATACTACTTAAAAATTAACAAACTGTAAGTAAATTCGATCCACTATATATAGGACCGTACGAAGTAATAGAAGATTGTAATCCTAATTTAAAAATACTGTATAAAGGAAAAGAAGTAATAGTACATAAAAATAGAACAAGACCATATATAAAATGATTCTCAATTTTTGATAAGCAGTTCACTTAAATGAAACTTAATTTGATTGTTATTTTTTTGTGATAATGAATTTGTATGTAACCAAATACTATATACCATTATTATTATGTTACTCATGTTTATTTCAACTAAGAAAAATATTATGACTAGCTATAAACATATAACCGAAAAATAAAAATAAATGTAACCATTATTTTTATTGTATTAAGCCAGTGGGCGTGTAGTGTGTAAGACTTATGTATTGTGTGTGTATTCAATAATCTAGGCAGTAATAAACGAGATTCCAATGAAGGCACTTGTTTGAATCATCATCCTGGACCGACAACCTTACACGCATAAATCGATTTATGAAACTTAAGGTTTTTGATTTCCTTGTACAAAAATAACAACTATTATGTGTTACACTGTTTTATTCAAGTAACGTTGTTATGGACAGCAAATAAACCGAGCTACCGGGTACCTAGGAACTCTAATTCGATTTTCTCAAAAAGTAAAAAACTTCCAACTATCAAAGTTATACCTACAGAAATTGCGTTTCATGATGATTAAAATGAAAGGAAACTCATTGGGTTTAATCAACTTATTTCAGTGAATAAGGATCTTAAAAAGAAGAGTCATTTTCCGTGAGTCGTGACAATCGTTAGTAATCATAAAGTGAAAAATAAATTAAAGCCATCCGTTCTTCATCAGGTTTGGTTGTAGGTTGAATGTTCGGCAGATCTTCATGTATTTGTTAAACTTCAAGGTGTCTCATCAAAGAAATATTTCAAATGAAGGTCTTGCAGTACTGCCGACATCAAAATATTTATTTATTTATCACACACATGTTCCCTTTGCCATTACAGATAAATCTAATGCGACAAAGTAACTAAAAATTAATTTTACTTAATTATACCTTACATGCTACACAGTATGTGGCCCCTGTGAAGTCACTCAGTGTACAAGTGAATATATCAATCGCATCCGCCACCGCGTTGAGTGTGCGCAGCGCGCGAGTCAGCGGTGCGCCGCCGCGCCACGTATCTATCCGGTATACAGAACCCTATCTCTGATAGTACACCTGAGTTTTGTATACTACCTCTTAAAACTTTAAAAAGATATGTTGCCAGTGCCACTTCACGTCTGATTTCGAGTTTGTAGTAGCCCACCATACCGAGACAGAACAAGGTAGGATACAGTAACGGGTATCCCGGGTATATCCCATACAGCTTTAGATACATAAATCTGATGAATTTGTTCTGTATCCGTTCGAGCATATTTTTGTATTTAATTTCACTCGGGCTCCAGACGGCCGCATTGTATTCCAGATGACTCTTCACAAGAGCCTCGTATAAAGCCCTCAATGCACTTATGTTCGTGAAGTCATTTGCCTGACGCAGCACAAATCCCAGGTTCCTGTACGCCTTTTTACAAATGTGTATCACGTGTTTGCGAAACTGTAAATCACTGGAAAAATGAATGCCCAAATCCTTAACCTCCATGACACGCTGCAGCGGCTCCCCGTCCATGCTGTACTCGTGGTGTTGTGGGCTTCGTGTGCGTGCAAACGAAAGCACAGAGCACTTTGATACATTAAAGTATAGCTTATTGCAGTGACTCCATTCAGTGACCCTATCCAAGTCGTGCTGCAGCATGTCACGATCCGAAGTGCCTTTCATGACTGTAGACAACTTAAGGTCGTCAGCAAACAGCAGGCATGTTGACTTGACTACCCTTGGTAAATCATTTACCACAATAATAAACAGTAAGGGTCCCAAATTAGTACCTTGACTGACGCCCGATCTGGTGTAGTAGGGCTCCGAGAAGTGTCCGCCACAGTCCACATACTGACGTCTATCTCGAAGATAACTGGCGAAGAACTTAACAGTATGAAGTGTGCAGCCCATACCTGCCAGCTTCGACAAGAGTATGTCGTGATCGACTGTGTCGAACGCCTTCTTAAAGTCAAGATATGCTACATCTACCTGAAGCCCAGCGTCAACAGCTGGTACCAACTGTGTCATCAGGTGAAGTAAGTTCCCCGTTGTACCGCGTCCAGGACGGAAGCCGTGCTGCGTATCAGACAAATGAGGGCCTATCTGTGCATAAAGGTTATTGTGAACAGCCATCTCGAATACCTTGGCTGGCGCGCTCAGTACCGCGATTGGCCTGAAGTCACTGACATCCGTACCACCTCGACCTTTCGGTATAGGTACCACCCGCGTAAGTTTCCAATGACTAGGAAAGTATGCCACCAATAAACAAATATTAAATATGTGCAGCAAGGGTTCTATTAATACCATGCGGCAATCCCTCAAAATGAAGGGCGGAATACCGTCCGGACCCACTGAGCGCTTAGGCGGCAAACAAGTCAGCGCGCGCTGGACAGCCGCCCGCTCGAGGCAGGCTAGGTGCGCAGACGCGCCGTTCGGCGGTGCCTCCCCGCACGCCGCCACCGCGCTCATCTTGCCCGCTGTCGCGCTGTACACAGAGTGAAAGAATCGTGCATATTCCTTGGCGAATTCATCACCAGATAGAACTCGCCCCTGTTTGATCAATTTGTACTGACTAGAAGTGTCTTTTTTCGACCTTACGTAATTCCAGAATGATTTAGGGTCTGTAGCGAGATGGTTCTGTACTCGGTCTTTGTACCGGAGGTGAGAACTCGCTGTTTCCGCCTTCACCCTTGCCCGACATTGAGAGAATGCCTCATAGTCACTTGGACATTAATTGGTCGCTTTATACTTTTTGTGCAAATTGTATTTTAATTTAATTTCTTTAATAAGATCTAAGTTATACCATTCTGGATATCTTCTATTACAAATATTTTTAATTTTCGGAGGAATGCTAGCTTCGAAAGTTTCATATGTTTTATCATAATATAAGTTTAAAGCCAAATCAGGATCTTGAATACTGTACAGATCTTTCCAGTCTATTAAATTAATTAAATAATATAACTTATTGTAATCCGCTTTACGAAAATTCCATTTCCTATACTGTGAGTGAGGGTGTGGTTGTGATTCGCAAGCTGCGGGTGTGGAATGAGTTTGTGTTGGCGCACATGACGCCGCAACGCCAACCGCCAGCGGCGGGTGATACGCGTCCACGGGCTGCAGACCTTCGTCGGCGGCGCACACCGTCACCCCATCGCGCCCACTCAACACAAGGTCCAGTTGCCTATTATTGCAATTCGGCACCATGTTACACTGAGCGACATCACAAAAAGCCATAAAGTATTCAAAATAACTACATACATTATTATTGCACGAAATTAAATTTAAATCTCCCAAAATAACTATATTACTTTTATACTTCATACACAATTTCTCTAATTATTATTAATACTTTATTTCAGAAAAATTAAATTCCATACTGTGTTAGTAAGTTACTTAAAAACTATGTTAGTAAAACTCAAAATTAAAAGAAAACACACACAAAACATCACTCGATCAAATAGACACATGGAGTGCCATCCAGTGTCTATGAAAAGGACCGTCAAGTCGGTCCGCTATTACTTTCAGAATGCTGTTGGAGCTTACTCGGATACGGTGCAAAATGGAGGCCGTTCGCTTTCTCATGATGGCATGAAAACCATCAATCCGTGCCTCCATGAACATGCCAGACGCACTACAGCATCTCGGCAGCCCCAACAACATCCTAAAAGCATTATTATACTGTACACGAAGGGCGTTGAGTGTCCGGCGAGTGCAGCTGATCCACAGGGCGCACGTATAAAAAGATTGGCAGTATGCCCTGAACATTGTGCACTTTACCTCATCAGGGCACCTTTTAAACCTGCGAGCCAGCATGTTCCCGCGAACCGCCAACGCCCTCCGTTCCCTCTCAACGTCAACGTCATCAGCAAGGTCTTCCGTGACCCAGTGACCCAAGCACTTGACCTGCTTCACTCTTTTAAGCGGTACACTATTAAGTGTTACGGCTGGGATAGTGTCCACCTTAAAGTTTCGCGGTAGGAATACCATCAGCTCACTTTTAGTCGCATTGTACCTGAGCCCATGGGCCACGGCGTACTCTTCACACTTCCTAACAAGCTTGCGTAGACCGCTAACTGAAGGACTCAGCAACACCATATCGTCAGCGTAGCTTAAGTTATTCATATTAGTTCCATCAATAGTACAGCCGACAGCGGTGCTACTCAGTCCCTCAATCAACTGATTGATGTAAAGGTTGAAGAGTCGAGGGGATGTTAAACCACCCTGTCTTACACCACACTCCAACCTATACTCATCGGACAACACGGCTGCCCACCTCACAACATTGACTTGATTGTTATACCAGTAATCAAGAACATTAATGATCTCCTCGGGAAGTGAGGTAGCCCTCAGCTTCTCCCAAAGATGCTCATAAGACACCAGATCGAAAGCTTTCGATAAATCAAGGAAGCATCCATAAACCGGAGTCTTCCTGTCCGTGTAGTACCGGACAGTATGCTTAAGACATAATATTGCAGTTTCTGTGGACAGTCCTGCTTGGAAGCCGAACTGTGCATCATGTATTTTTAGGTGTTGACATAGTTGCTTATCCAGCATACTGTCCAGTACCTTAGCTACAGTGGTGGCTAGCGAAATGGACCTGTAGTTAGAGGCATCAGAAGGGTCTCCCGTCTTCCGCCTGACGCAGGTCCTCACCGGACATGGATGTTTCGGGAGGTTCCTGCACCGAATTCGGCGGGAGGAAACGCCCGGGTGTCACCACTGCGAGGATCGACCGGAGGACACGGTAGAGCACACTGTGCAGGTGTGCCCCGCTCGGGCGGCGCACCGCCGTGTCCTCGAAACGGCGATTGGCGGCGACCTCTCGCGTCCGGCCCTGGTCCAAGCCATGGTCCGGAGCGAGACGGAATGGGACGCCGTTGCCTCCTTCTGCGAAGCAGTCATAGCACACTGTGCAGGTGTGCCCCGCTCGGGCGGCGCACCGCCGTGTCCTCGAAACGGCGATTGGCGGCGACCTCTCGCGTCCGGCCCTGGTCCAAGCCATGGTCCGGAGCGAGACGGAATGGGACGCCGTTGCCTCCATCTGCGAAGCAGTCATGCTAGCGAAGGAGGTGGTGGAGCGGGAGAGGAGACCCTCTCGTCCCGGCCGCCGTGGTGGACGCCGCGGGCGTCGGTGGCCACCTGGTGACCTCCGGCCACCGTAGGCGCGGACCTGTGGACGGCGAGCTATGGGTGGCTCGCCGTCCGTCCGTCTAGTGACGACAGGCCGTGTCGACGGCGCGTTAGTGTTCCACGCGCGCCTCAAAGAGAGTCAGCAACACAGAGGGGCCCGAAAGGGCCGACGCCTGCCGGAGTCGCGGGATTATTCGCAAGAGACACCGTGGCTCCGGAACACAAAGGGCAATGAAGGAACATGGATGGGTTTTAGTCAGTAGAAGTCTGACACTCCCTCCCGCTACACCCAGAGCGGGAGGAGTCATTGGATGATTTCCCATCCCTAAAAAAAAAAAAAAAAAAGGGGTCTCCCGTCTTATTCTTGATTACTGGCACAACAATTGCCTTTGTGCACTCATCAGGTAAGTAAGAGTGTCGCATACAAAAAGTGTAAACCATTGCTAACACTCTTGGCAAATGTACACCAGCATGTCTCAGGTGCTCAATGCTGATACTGTCATGTCCTGGGGACTTGCCCCTCGTCATCTTACTAATAGTGGCAGCTCCTTCCTTAGCAGAGAAGCTGACTGACGGTGATATATTGGTCTTTCGAGCATCAGCCCCGAGCACCCGCGGGAACGCAGGTGGTCGACCAGAAGGCACTACTTTGAATCTATCAACAAACATGTTAGCAATATCAAGAGACTCACCGAAGCCGTCGACGCTGAGAGGGGTGTACGGTCGTGGATTCAGCTTACTGGTCTCCATCCAAAAGCTTTTAAAGTTTTTATTCGCATGCTGTGTTGCTAGAATATCCATCCTTACTTGATCTGCATTATTCTGACACCATTTTAGTCTAGATTTAAAAATACGACGCGAGTCTTTCATTTTGTCATACACTGGACCACTTCGCGGACGACCAAGTGACAACCATAACTGAAACTGCGATCGCGCTTCCCTATGTGCTGGGTAAACATGCCTATTCCAGCCCACGACACACTTCTTACGTGACTGAAATTTACGATCAAAGCTATCCACGGCCGCTTTACTCCATCAATAAAATAAACTAAACATTACCATGTACTCAGTCTCTTCTGCCTTTGGTGGTATATACACTACACAGCATAGAAATAAGAAACGACTTTGTTTATACACACTTGCACAAATTATTTCGAATTGTTGAGTATCAATATTAATATCATGTGGCATTTTTATACGTCGCAGTTCAAAACACGGTGTGGCCACTAAAAGTACGCCGCCTTGCTTGCGTCCGTCCGCTCGGTCACAACGTAGGATCTGGTATCCCGGCAGTGAAATTTCTGAATCGTAAATTGATTCGTTACATCCCGTTTCAGTAATAGCAAATATATCAGCATCCGACGATTCCAGCAGCGATAAAAATCTTATTGTTTTAGTTCTTAGTCCTCTAACGTTTTGGTATAAAATGTTGTATTCTCTACTGTGTGTCTGTTTGGGGGTGGTTTGTTGTGGTTGTGGTAGCGTTCGAGCGTCGAAAAAAAATCCATTCACAGAATTCTACATTAAGGGGCCTAATATGGATTCTTTTGCACCGATTTGAGTGTTTTCCGTCAATAAATCCATTCAAAGATCCAGAAGCGTCTATGTACTTTCCTACCGTTTTAAAGTATGCCATTTGAATATGAAAGCCTCCTAAATTAATAAAAATGACAAATTTTGGAGTGTCTGTTATTTGGATCTGTGAAGCCATTTTAGCTATGGCCAACTCTTATATGTGACGATAATATAATATTGGCCACATTATTTTGCCACTTTCTTTGCGTAGTTCAGTGTCTCATGAACAACAGAATAATAATATGATGTTGGTGACATATTAATCTGAGGCAAGTAATTAATTATCTGTACTTTGCTGTCGTCATTTGACGATTTACAAATGTAACCCGAGTCACAGCGGTTTTTTAGGGATTTGTGACATCGAGAAAACCCACAGCAAATCCTTATTACCTAATTGCGTTATTCTTCGAAACTTCACATTCACTCATAAGTTCACTGATCTCATTAAGGGACATGAGCTTGGTAAGCGCTTTAGGTTTTTTTTATAAAAGGCTCAATATCTTTTGGCTGTTTGGTATATTTCCTCCTCATTCGAGATTTTGTCTCAGTGTCAACTTGTGAATCTGTCGATAGCGTTTCAGTCGCTTGCGTTTCATTGGCAAACTGATAAATTATACCGACTGTGTCGTGAAGTGTGTCTTTGCCACTGGAAGTTTCTACGTACCGATCATAGTTATCAAACGCTATGTATGTGCTGAGAGAAGGGTCGAGTGATATAAATTTAGGAATTAAACTACTGTCTTCAGTAGCCGCATATTTGAGCTCAGTTTCTAATTTTTCTCATCTCATGGAGCAAGGGATACCTGTTATTTTTTGTTCGTGCAGTCGCCAGCACATCATGCTACCCAAAACTGACAAATTTTCCCAATCAACGTTGAACCTTGCGACTTCAGGAATAAGGTTGAAAATCTATTGAAGAAATTTTACAGATTGTTGTACCTTGATGTGCTGGCGTCTGTACGTTAACATAAAGAACGAATGAATAGAACGTATGAATAAAATTGAACACGCTATCTATTAAAAATAAAGTTTTTTTTTTCGTTTTTTTACCTACGCCTTTCCCTTTTGGCGTTGGTAACTCCTCCGGCCGGAGGCACGGCCGTTTGGCGGGCCGTTCGTAAATTATGACGGCTTTTTTTGCCGCCTCCAGTAAAGCTGTCATTTTCCCTGCGCCGCTGCATCCGGGCTCGTTGCTCCCCTCGGCGCCGCTTCCTCCGGATCCGCCGTAGGCAGTGGTAGTCGGAGGCAGTGACGCCGACGGGACCCACTCGCTCGGGTTTGTATCCTCGTCTTGTCTAACCAAAAAATTATAAAGGTGTGAAGGACCTTTTGGTTCGATTTCTATCAGGGTCGTTGCGAATATCCCGCTTAGATTTGGACATCTGCATCCGCAATAATCAATGCGGATGCAAACGTATCTAATACCTACAAGTTGCGACAAGAAAGAAATTACCATCCGCATTCATATCCGCAGATGTGAATAAATCGGCATCCGCAACATCCCTGATTTCTATTCCAATAACAACTTCAAAGAATTAATACACTTACTAATTAACCTTATTACAGCTAAAACTTTTTATATTTAGTTATATAAATGTGAATACTTACAAAAGTCTTGAGCAATCCATTTTATATTATACTAGCTGACCCACGCAACTTCGTCTGCGTCCCATTTTCGATTAATGCTCGGCTCCTTTTAGTCTTAGCGTGATGATAATTATGTAGCCTATATCCTTCCTCGATACATGGGCTATCTAAATGATCATGATCAGGAAATTCTCCCTGGTCTACACTAGAGTTAAATATAAGAGCTAAGTGGGGAGCAATAGTTTCAATAATAGATCTACAGTTTTTTGCAGACATTCCCCAAAGATCTTCTGTTGATTTAATTTTAGGCTAGGGGGTTTGTATGTTTGAACTTGAACTCTGACGGGCATACCTTGACATTCTTCCTAAGTAAGGCAGCAGAGAGCGCGGGTGCCGAGTTAAGAGCTTCTGTAGTTTTACGAGGAATATCAGCAAAGAAGTTTTCAAATTCCTGAGCTACCTCTGCATCGTGAGTTTTTGGGACCATGTACGAATTTTAAATTAAATTCAGTTTCACGCTTTTCTTCCTACCTGTTTCATTATTAATTATTTTCCAGGTAGTTTTTATTTTGTCATCTGCTGGTTTTTTTTTGTTTTATACAAAACGGGGAAACTCTTGACCCAAATCTCACCTGATGGAAAGTGATGATTAGGCCGAAGATGGAAGCGAGTTTCACCCGGTATCCTCTTACACAGAGGAACTGGCTATACCTCTAACTGCCAGAACACAACCATGCTGTTAACATAGTTGTTATGGCGACAGACTTAGACATGATGGTGGTAGCTTGCCAGGCAGACTTAGAACAAGTCCAACCACCAACCAAACCGAGCAAAAATTTGCCTCCGCTGGGAATCGAACCCGGGACATCTGGGTCTGAATCAGGTGGTATAACCACTAGACTACGGAGGCGGTTAGTGTCACCTGTTTAGCACCACCCGGGGACCACGTGTAGGGATTCGCTGAAGGGTATTCTCCTACGGACGTGGGTGACTCGGCCCCCAAACTTATAAACAGAGCTTTTACTAATTTACATACACTTTTAAATGTTTTTGAATATTTCGCGACATACTTATGAAAGCTTATATTATTTACATGTTCTTTAAGGCCATATAGCTCTTATAGCTTTTCCCTAGTTAATGTTATTAAAATTTTGAACACATAATTTACTGGCCAAAGTATTTTTAAAGTTTTCTAAATTTTTATCTGTTATTGGTCTAAATTGAATTTGAATTTTTTGTAAAGGTATGTAGGTAGAAAACGTTATAGCTTGTCCACTGTGATCAGAAGGCAACTCTCTTTATGTAAGTAATCACTATTACAAAATATGTTGTCTACGCAAGTTGCAATAGAAGCTGTTACTCGGGTAGGTTCAATAAAAACAATTGATAAATTATATGATTTAAATAATCTCAATAATCTGATACTATTTGAGTTAGTTTCTAATACGTTAAAATTAAAGTCGCCACATATTGTTAGTAGGTGTAAATTGGGGTTTCTGGATCAGAAGAGATCCAGAAACACCCAATTTACATCAAAATTTTAAAATATGAATATTCAAATACACGAAATCTTGTTTGTTGCATTGATGGAAAAAAAAACTATTAACCGACTAATTTTCGAGCACGATACAATGGCGCATATTCTAATAAAGTAACTGTTTCAGACAGTTATTAATATAATATTTTCCTTTCACAGCGTTTAAATAAAAACATTGAGGAAAATGTATAGCATGTTGCATCCAAGGATCATCGTAAACCTCCCAATCTTCTATAACACCTCCACATGAGAAACAGGCTGCTTTATCATTTACACCATTTCCACAATAAAAAAATCCAGCGTCAGCCAGTTCCATCACCAATTTTCTCCTTGAATCAGCCACTGCCCAATAATGACCAAATGAAAATTCACGCATTTTATATGTATTGTACATATCATACCGAGGATTGTATTTATTATGACACATGGTCTGCTTAATCACTTTCTAGTTATTGATACAGTTAGTAAGTATAAAACTGTACATTGCACAGCTATTGTCAGCAACTTATAACGTTTAACATTAGACGGGATTGGTGGGGATATGAAACAGATACTTGAAAATTGAGTAACGTGAGTAATTTTGAAAAATTAAACAAGAAAATATTTATTTCAAACAGGCGAACGGCAGGCTTGTATGGGAGTTTCGTACAGCTAGTAAATTTTCGTGTTTTGGGATCGTTTTTGTTTTAATAGGTAGTTAATACGATAGAAAAGCCCTATTTAAAATCTTAGATTTTTAGAACATGGGACATAAAAGCTATACCCAGTTTTATTTTTTGAGTACTGTAGCAATGTAGGTTGTAATGATGACAGGTAGGTACATTAACATTGTTATGATGATAAAATAAATGTTCTAGATTACTTGTCGTAATCTTTGTTGTGTTTTACTAACTATTAAGTAGGTAGATTGAGATGAGGATCGTACCCACTCAGTGGGGTGCATTAGGAGATATCTATTGCCTAGCAGCGAACAGAAACAGTTTGATAATAATGAAGTTCTGATGGGCTTTTGAGTGTAGTGAGAGGAGGGTCGTACCTACCCAGTGGGGTGCATTAGGAGATATCTATTGCCTAGCAGCGAACAGAAACAGTTTGATAATAATGAAGTTCTGATGGGCTTTTGAGTGTAGTGAGAGGAGGGTCGTACTTACCCAGTGGGGTGCATTAGGAGATAGCTATTGCCCAGCAGCGGACAGAAATAGTTTGATAATAATGAAATTCTGATGGGCTTTTGAGTGTAGTGAGAGGAGGGTCGTACCTACCCAGTAGGGTGCATTAGGAGATATCTATTGCCCAGCAGTGGACAGAAATAGTTTGATAATAATGAAATTCTGATGGGCTTTTGCGTGTAGTGAGATGAGGATCGTACCTACTCAGTGGGGTGTATTACAAGATACTTATTGCCTAGCAACGGACAGCAACAGTTTGATAATGATGAAGTTCTGATGGGCTTTTGAGTGTAGTGAAATGAGAGTGGGGTGCATTAGGAGATACCTATTGCCCAGCAGCAGACAGCAACAATTTGATAATAATGTTGGGCTTTTGTGTAGGTATAGATAAATAAAACAATGCTTTGTTTTTGTAAGTACATTTATTTTATTTTACATAGTACAAGTATAATTAATTTGTTCTTAATATTACTTCATCTAAGAAGGGGGCAGGTCGGGTAATACCCTCATGGCGAGCATAGCTAAGGTACCAGAGAATGCTCATCACGTGAGAGCAGCAGCCTACTGTTCTTAAACCTACAATGCAGTTACAGCAATAAGTCCTGATTGCGTCCCGACCATTCATGTTTGATTCTGCAACTATAAACACAAAATATGTTTTAGCTGAAGAATGGCGGGACTTTATTTTAGCACGAAGCAACATTGGGTTAATTCCCTCCAAACCGTTTATCCTTTCTCGGGATACCTCTAAGGTATATATTCCATGAAAGCGGAAATGCTCACCCACATATGAACGTGCCTGACGAATTTGGTATATACCACATGCAAACAATATCAAGTCTTCCATGGATAGTCGCGGAAAGGATAGGGTTGTCGCATCTATGGGCACAAACCAGGAACCGCGCCTGTTTAAATTATGCTCCATTACCAACTCGGCCACACTATTGGTTAAAAACAGGCGCTCAAATATAATTGAAACAAACTGCTCTGCATGTACATTTTCTGCGAATGGCGGAGTAAACGCATTCAGCAGAGCAGCTGCAATTTTAAAATCTGCCATTAGATGGCGACAACCACGGTTAAAATATTCATGGCGGAATATTTTAAAATCTCTCTTAAAACGGCCATTCACAGCTTCCACTACCCACCTGTTAATAGTCACACAGCGTGATCTGTTAGCTTGAAGAGTGGATAGCTGTGATTGGCCGGCTTCTCTTGTTTCAGGCATATGACCTATATACCCTTTCTCATGCAGACTATCCATGCAGTCACGAAAACCTCTATCTACAATAAAAATATCATTTTCTTTATAAAAATCATTAAATTCTGGTTCATTTAATAAATCGTTCGTTATGGTCGCATCATTTGTAGTGGCACTATATGGTCCGCGTACATCTATGATATATCCATCAGAGGCACAGAGGATAAATGGCTTTAATAAATTCCTATATTTATGTAGGGAATATGTTTCTTTTTGGAACAAGTAATTACTGCTTTTTTGTGTATAAATATAAGTTGCATCAGCTATTGTAATAGCAGGTTTTTGTTCAGCTGATGCATCAGGCTCACCAAAAATGTGATCAGCAATGTAAGAATTTCTTGCTGCCACCTGCTCTCTTCTTAAATGAGATAAACCAAGAAATTGTGGAACATAGTCAGTTAACAAGATATTTCTTGCTACAGACATTAATGTCTCTAGGGTCCTTCTCGGTACTTGAAATAAGCAAGACAATCTGTCTCCCGAATCTCCAGTCCGTAACTTGCACAATAAGGCTGTTAAAGCAAAACTACCCCGATGCAAATTCCTAAGCCTGGGTGTTGCTTCTAATATTCTATTGTGTTCTTCTTTCGAAATGCCTATAAAATACTGCACTTGGTTTTCAGGGTAGTTTTGAATATTCTCATAAGAGATATTACTGAGTCCTTCCATTAATATAAAAATAATCTCTTCTATATGTGCTGAAGAAAAGTTATTTAGGCTATACTCAGCAGTATATAGATTTTCGTAATTTGCCTGCTGTCTATGCAGAGAACAAACACGAGCACCTCTTGGAATAAAATATTGGTACCTAATTAGGACTTCTCGCCTGGTTTCTTCAGGCACAACATTTCTTTGTGGTTCCATACATTCTCGGAAAATGCAATGCATTGGTGTTTCAGCTGCTCTTCTCATATTGGGCAAAACAATATGCTGGGGTCTTTCCTGTGGTACTTCTGGAACTTGGAAACTCAAATCTCGAGCTCGGTTCCAGCAAACTCCACAAACTTCATGCATGGATGACATCTGAAAGTAATGAATTCCATGAGATGGCTATCTAAATCAAAGAAACATTGATTAAATACAAATTAAAAGTTCTATAGATATAAGTTGTGCCCAACAATTTCAAGCATAAAAAATATGGACAGGACATAGCGAGATCCTGATTGAATTTGAGTAACCCAAGCTATGTTGTGTTACTATGAGCGAATAACCAGTACCAGATAAGGGAGTTATGAGTGTCCTCGAGTTAGTAACACATAAGAGTTATGCCCTTTGCATGGCAAGTGTTTATAAGCTAGTTACTTTACATAAATTATCTCATAAACATATACCTGCTGGTGCTCCAACAAACGGGCAATGTTATTTGGATTCCACTCTTCATCTGGTGTTGTGGTGGACAGGCCCTGACCACACACAGCACACATTAAAATAGAATGATGAACATCCACGTGATCAGGTGTAGGGGGTTGGATGTCTTCAACTGGTGGAGCAATCCTAGCTCTTAGCCAACATGGTACACAAGCTTCATCTTCAGAACAAAGCTAAAATAAAAAACAAAGAAAAGCTTGCATTAAAAAAGTCATGGTTATAGTGGGAAATAATTTGTATTATTTTCTATCTTACAATTAGTTTAGATCAGATAAAGAAATAATAATTATATACTTTATTGTGAGTACACCTCATAACAAATACAGGAAAAACTTTTATCAAAACAAGTGTACAATGGGCGGTCTTATCGCACAGGGCAATCTCTTACAGACAACCTTTGGATGGATTTAACGAAAAAAGTTAGATTTAGGGCGGTCAGTGTATAAACATCATAAATATTATTAATTAGACACAATAATGTAATGTAATAATAATAGTTAGCGATTATCAGTCCACTAAGCCACCCAAACCCACAGCATTTCATTTTTTGTTTCCATATTCTGCAATAGTACTGCTCCAACCGGGGATTGTCCTTGGGAATACTTTCAGTGCATACAGGGATAATCGCCGGTTGGTGCCCCATTACATTTGAAATGTCTAACGGGGCCTCTGCGAGTTGGTTTCGGCCCCTCGTACGCCTACCAAAGGACCGGGTCTCCAGGGACCCTTACAAGTAAAAAAATAGTTATAGTAGGTACATGTTTTTTTTACCTCTCGTGGTTGGATCCATGTATGTTCTTCATTTGCCCCTTCAATCAAAATCCTGCGTCGACTAATTCTAAGAATGGATCGTCCACATACAACACAAACACTTTGATGGCCAACTCGTCTTCTCGACACATTATCAGACAACTGTGAATGTGTAGCTAGCTGCCAGCAAGCATGGCAAACATGGTCAGTGGGAGTTATCTGGAAACAAAGAAGTGATATTTTGTAGTACTGATCAACATTATTTTGTGCAATTCCCTCTTTTCAAATTCATACTATCAGGGTTAAACCTATTCTAACACCTAAGTCACAGTGAGATAAACCAAGTAAGATATTGGTACGCCCCTAAGACGACCCACTGATCGAGAAGATATATAATAATTAATTTGTATTCTACTAGCGACCCGCCCCGGCTCTGCACGGGTGCAATGCTGTATATACATATAAACCTTCCTTTTGAGTCACTATCCATTACAAAAAAAAAACCCGCATCAAAATCCTTTGCGTAGTTTTAAAGATCTAAGCATACATATGGACAGACAGTGGGAACCAACTAAATAAGCAATGCAATGTTAATTTAAAACAACTATTGTGAAGAGAGAATAAATAACTATGAATTGAATTGAATAGAATTGTTTTATACTATATAGTGATTTATCTGTGTTTGTTAGTTTTTAAAAAAGTATTGAGATTAGTTTTAACAGACATACATAATAATATAAAATAGTAAGAACTACTCTTCAACACGTAAAACTTATGACAGAGTTCGTCACTGGTCACTGATAAGTAGAATGTTATTCGTAAACTACTTACATCTCTAGGATATGTCCACAGTCGAATAGTATTGACGAGATCTTCACTCACATCGGATAAAGCGTGCTTTCTTTCTCGGGACAAGCGAACGTTGCAATTAACACATTGCAAACTCGCCATTATAACTAACGTACGTACACTCACAGCAGAGTTAATAAAGCGTCCTTTCGCGAAACTACTATCAAGAATAGAATACGGAGAAGCAGGTGCTCAACTCAACGTAAAAACGGTCAGATAATTCGCTAAATTGCTCGAATGCAGTCGCAAACCACAATCCACAACAGCAAAGAACTGAACTGACATGACAGACTCCGACAACAGATTTTCTTTAGCGGTCAATAAATAATTGCCAGAACATAAAAAAATATTGATGAACTAATTCCATGATCCAATCCAAAAAAAACAACGATTTTATGCAACAATTATGGGTTTATAGGTATAATATTATAAGCGTTTAATTATATTTGCCATTCAATCTATTTCTAAATACTTAATTGTCATTTCGATGTTTGCGATATTTTACGTATGGCAACTTCGAAAAACATTACTGCGTTTAGTTTACTATTTTGTTTGGTGTAATTATTGAAATCTTTTTATTGATGGTATTAATGAATCCCATATTCTAAAAATAGTTCACTTACATGAAAATAAATGGCTGAGTTGCTTTAATAAGTGGTACAAATTCTATAACCAAACAAACAAAAAAAGTTTGCTGTACGAATTATGCCGTTCGCCTTTACTATCTAAACACCATTTATTTAAACACAACATTTTTTAAAGCACATTTTGCATCATGATAAATACAACTATACACATCATGAGAATGTTCATATTTATTGCACAAGCTTAACAAATTAGGACAACCCTCATCTTCTAAATTATTTATATTATTATTTTTCGAAATATTTTTTAACCACAGCACTTTTTCTAAACCTTTAGTGTAAACAATTTTATCTCTTAAAATATTTACAATCAAATTCTGATGATTTGAGTCTCGCCGACACTCCATGGGATCTCTCCTATGCGGCGCCTTACACGCGCGATAGGTACTTTCTAAACAAACAATTCTTGTAAAATAAATTAATTGATAAAAACTTACGACTTCATCTTCCTCTATATATAATATTATATTATATATAGAGGAGCGAATCTACTCCGCTTCTTTGTAAATGATTTTTCTTTTCTAAGAATGTCATCATTTCGAAGTACCATTGAGTCTGGGTGTTTTCTATCTATAATATGTATGTATTTACAAAAAAAAAAAAAAAAAATGTATATAAGTAGTTTATCAGCCATCTCGTTACCATAACACAAGCATTAGGTTGCTTAGCTTGGGACTATATGGCGTTGTGTGAAATGTCCAAGGATATTATATTATTATTATTATTATTATTATTTGGTTTATATTTTTCGCTGGTGGCTGATCCGGTGCGTTTTGATTCTTTGACCTATAAAGAATTAGAAGAAGATTTAAAATATGGTAACCTACCCATTCATGTGTAAGTACAGAAAAGTATGGGTAAAATACCCATTCATATGTAAGTACAGAAAGAGGAGCTCGTGGCTAAATAATAACAGCTGCACAGGTCGATCTTCAAGGTTAAGCCGCGCTTGCCGAGGTTGTTCTGTGGATGGGTGATCATTTATAGCGAGTTTCCTCCGTGCCTCGGAAAGCACGTTAAAGGCTCATTACCCGACCCGCACCGCCTCGCCTCGTGCGGTTAGTATTCTTTATATGGGTTTCTATGGATATGTGCTCACTATATCAACTCCGTAGCGTCACCGGATCGCCTCGCTCGCAAGTTGTCCACGCGCGGACGGCGAGTGGTTCACTCGGTGACGACTCACTGCTCGCATGCTGGGCTTGCGTTGACTGCGCATTGCCAACGCGTGTATGGCGAGTGGACCACTCGCGGCCCGCGAGTATTTATGCGAGGACGACAAGTGTCAATCGCTGTAAGGTGCCAGCATAAGCTGACCTCTGATTTGCATCTACTCCGCACAAGACATGGTTCAGCTTTTACTGGCGATGTATAATCTGAAGTGCGGCCTTCTGCACCTATCTACTACAGAGTTAAATAACGTACGGACAAGCGAGAGTTTTAGGACGTAATGCACCTACCTTTTCTAACTCCCTTTGGTAGGCATATTTTAAATGATCCACTTTTTTCTTCGCCCATAATTCGTTAGCAGCAGGGTCAATTTCCTTTAATTTTTCGGTTAAAATTTCCCACCCAACTTTTTTTGGCCCGTGTCCTTATACGTTTCTGAAGATAGGTCCCAAAGACAGGGCAGGTCCCTATAGAGTTCAATAAACTCACTAATAATTTCTTTTTCCCGCGTCGACGCCATTTTCGTAAACACAGTTCGTAAATATGTGCGTAACGTGCGGACGCAATGGTTGCTGCTGCGCAACTGCCCTTGCGTTGTTTACAACAAGCGTTTACACTGTGGAATACGTGTTTACAACGGCGGCATCCACACGCGGTTGGCAACGCGCGTCCGTCCACAGAGGTTGTTGAAGGTCAAACGAATTTTTGTTGCAAACAAGTGTTTACACTGTTGTAAACCGCCGGTGGAGATCGATGTGGAGGGCTTGTTTACAACAGTCTGGCCGGGGTTTAAGAGATGATTATGAAGCCTGGGCTCACCCACCTACAGAGATGAGATCACTTTGAATATACTTGTAAAGCACTAAATATAAAAATATAAACTCATTTTTGCGAAGAATCCATGGGGTTATTTTGCTATAAATATTTTTCTCCTACCATAAATAAACCTGCAAAGTAGTGCTGTTATGGCATTGTAGTTTTTGATTTTTGACATCTTTAACTAGTTATAATTCCAGGTGCAAAGAATACATAAAAAACTAAAACAGCCGTTAACAGTTAAAAACATTTTTATTAACATTTCAATCAATATCAACAATAATATCGTTTAGACGACCTGCCGGTGGATTAAATTGTATGTGCCTGCCTAACCCTAGATACCATATTATTGAAATGCCTCTACCTGTTAGACACGAGCAGTAATATTGAGCGATGGCTTCTCGACCTATTTCATTTCTGTTGACCAGAATATATACGTAATATGTACGTGCTCGAACATGTCTTGATTGTATCCTTCCTCTTAGCAGCCACACAATTTGGTGATAGATATTGCAAGCTGCTAAATTATTTAGTTCATTTTCACGACATATTTCTATCTATACTAATATTATAAAGAGGTAAAATTTGTTTGTAAGTTTGTATGTTTGTACGTTTGTAAGTTTGTATGTAGGGGGTAATCTCAGGAACTACTGGTCCGATTTGAAAAATTCTTTCAGTGTTAGATAGCCCATTTATCGAGGAAGGTTATAGGCTATATATCATCACGCTAAGACAAATAGGAGTGGAGCAGTAATGGAAAATGTGACGCAAACGAAGTTGCGCGGGTCAGCTAGTCGTATAAAAACTATTGCGTAAATGTTCGCTGCAATATGACTTAGCAAGTTCGATTTGATATGACTCAAGCGATATCATAAAAATATCATTTATTGTTAACCGAGGGAAGTCTTCAACTGATTTGCTTCCATTGTAATAAATGCGGCTCTTTGTCTATTAAGGTTCCTCAGTTGTACATAGTCGTTCAAAAGATTAGGTGTGTGGAGCCTTTCATTGGCTTTTCTTAATATTTCATTTGCGTGTTCATTATCAACAGCTACCTGGTAAAATGCGTTAATAAGAGCGGCTTCAATTTTAAAGTCAACAAATAAATGCGGCAAGGCTCTATTAATATAATCCTGTCGCAGTAGTTTAATTCTATTTTTAAACTTCCCATTTACAGCTTCTACAACTCACCGACACAATGTTATTAATCTTGATTTGTTCGCTTGAACTGTTGTCAATTGAGTTTCGAATCTGTCTTTTGTTGGTGGGATGCGTGCCTCATATCCCAATGCCTGTAAGTTTTCTAGGCTATCTCGAAAGCCCCTGTCTAAAATGAACACATCATTCCGGTGAAACATCCAGTGGAAAAGATTTTCCTCGTTGTTAAATATATTGTTCATTATTGATGCATCAGAATCCGTAGCCGCATACGGACCATAAACGTCGAAAATGTAGCCGTCACTACATACCATCAGAAACAATGACGTATTATATATAGACACGTCATACATCAACATCGCGGCGCTTAAAAACGGCGAAAATACTAGATAGCTACTAATACGCATGAAGAAAGGGATAGAAAATTTGTCACCGTACGGCGGGATGAATATTGCTAGAGGGAGATAAATATACATCTTCAGTTACGACAGGTTGGTGCGTAACTAAGCGCAATGTGGCCAAATTGGCTTCATTTCATGTTGTCATTTTAGAGTGCGGACAACGTATCTATAGTTTTATATATCATTTATCAGAAAAGGTTTCAAAAGGTTTTGAAACTTATGCAAGCTATAAGTTCTTCTCTGAAATAAAAAGTTAGAGCTTTTTTCGATGTCTATTAGTTTGATATTTTTGTGCTGTTCTTATCTATACTTAATATTATAAAGCAGAAGAGTTTGTTTGTTTGTTTGTTTGGTTGAACGCGCTAATCTCAGGAACTACTGGTCCGATATGAAAAATTATTTCAGTGTTAGATAGCATATTTATAGAGGAAGGTTATAGGCTAAATATCATCACGCTAAGACAAATAGGAGCAGAGCAGTAATGGAAAATGTGACACAGACGAAGTTGCGCGGGTCAGCTAGTTTAAAATTACACCTTTATTATTGCTACTACGATTACGTTGTACTAACTTATTTCTTAAAAAATTTTTGGGTCGTAAAAATAATCTTTAACGTAAGAAATTTTGCATGATTTGAAGGTAGTAAATAGGTATTAAATATGAATACTTCGAAGATCAAAAATAAACTGCCCATTTACCAATTGCACTAAACAATTAAATCGTCAATTTGGAGGGACCAACTTATATAATCGATTTCTTTAAAACGATATGTTTTGTTAATAATATTAAGGTAGAATTAAGGTATTTTGACACTAAAGGCCTCTTTCACCACCATCTCCAAGTAAAGCGTTGATTAGTTACTTCCCAATTAACGTTAATCAAGTAAAACTTACGAGTATCTTCTGTCAATTTCACAAGCGAATATAAAGCTTCGAGTAACAACTTATCGGTTAAGTGAATGACGTAACAAATCATACGTTCCATTCGTTCAATACCGCGTGTATCTGACATCGACGCACAAACGATTTCCATGGGTCCAGGGCATGATTCTGGATACCCAGTGTTGGAATTTTTTCGTCGGTTCTTTTCTCATTTTGTCGTGAAAGTAGTTAATTAATTATTTTTTTATTAAAAATGTCATTGGGTTAGGTCAGATTAACGATTATGAGCAGTCTAAAGTAAAAAAAATGAAAAAAAAGCCGACGAAAAATTCTAAGTCTAGGGTGTCCATAATCGTGGTGCGCGACCTGCGCGTAGGCCGACCACTAGGTCGCGATGTATTAGAATGAAGATAGGCTAAGTTAGTCTTACATGAACTTTTATAAGCTCGGGTCGTAATAAACTCTTACTTCCCTCAAACACCGTTTCATTTGCGCTCCCGAAATCTAACTGGTGCAGCCGGTAGTATTGTCGCAAACTGTTTCCTCCGCGAAAAGGCAAGTGTGAAAACCTGTGAAATACGTTAAAACACGTGGACTGTGTTTCGCGAGTGGTTACTGTAACATATATATAATCGTCGTCCTTAAAATTAGCGAGGCGTTATATATCGGGCAATCTTCGAACCAAATAAATAAGTTTAGATAACGCGCAAATTACGTGAGTGAGCAGAGATGGTGATAATATATCAAGCGCTTGGCATGTGAGTAACCTTCTACATCCTTCCTCATTCCTTACACTATTATTGTGATAGACGTAATTAGTATTTAAGTAGTTTAATTTAGTTTTAGAGAGAAAAGCAAGATTGTTTTTTTCTGTCTATTTTTGTTAATTTTATGGTGTGAATTAACATATAAATTGAGGTTTATCTTTTAATTTTACAATTTAATTGCATCGTAAGTTTTAATTATATCTAAAATGAATAACTGCGACGGCGGCCGGGGCGACCCCTTCGGTTCACTCTGAAACACCGTTTCCGACGCAATTATTAGACTCTTTAATACCTCACGATGTTTTAAAAAAATTATCAAATTAATTCCCGAAGTTAGTGGTGAAATTAATCGTTATATTATATATGTGCGCGCATGTGTATGTACGTGTGCGCTCGCGCGACCGGCCGACCACTTGCATGTATAATAAATCAGTGTGCTAACAGCAGCCCGCAGTTTCACTTGTTCCCGCAACATTCGAGTACTTAACAGTGAGTACGAGGGTACCCAAAATGGCGTCGTTTGGTGTATTGTCCACTTTCGATCATAATGTACACGAATGGAAAACATACAAAGGACGAATTACGCAATGGTTTGTCGCAAACGATATCGACGCCAAAAGTGACGCGGCAGGTTCAAAAAGGCGAGCGATTCTGCTCAGCGCACTCCATGACGGTACCTACAAACTGGCAGCGGATTTGGCTTTGCCGAAAGACGTACAGGAGGTGTCGTATGAAGGACTCAATCAAGTTGTTGGATGATCACTTTACACCGAAACGGTGCGGGTTCAGAGAGCGACACAATTTCTACTCGGCTTCGCAGCAACTAGGCGAGTCACACACTCAATGGGCAGCAAGGCTGCGAGGACTCACCGCACATTGTGGGTTCAGCAATGTAGAGGAAGCGTTACGAGACCGGTTCGTGATGGGATTGGTAGCGGGTCCAGAACAAGAGAAGCTGTTTGCCCGGGACCTGGAGAGCTTAACCTTGGCAAAGGCAGTGGAGGTAGCAGAGAGTGTACGGTGCGCCCACGAAGGTGCCGCCGCCGCTACGCCAGCTGCTTCAGCGAACCAGGTTCAGGTGTACAAGATCGGGAACGGACAAAACAGTGCTAAAACCATCAGTGCCGTGAGTGATAAGTGTTCGGTGTGCGGACGTCGCAATCACAAGTCGTCGGAATGTCGATTCGCGAAGTACAAATGTCAAAAGTGTAACGTTGTAGGTCATCTGCGTAGGATGTGTAATAAAGTAAATTACGTGTCCACGGGGGATGTGAGCGAGGTCGACGATGGTAAGTCGCTTTTTAACATAAGTTCAGCTCAAGGGGAACCTATGACAGAAACGGTTACAATAAAAGACAAAAATATTGTGTTTCAAATTGATGGTGGATCAGCTGTTTCGGTAATATCGGAAGGTACTTATAAAACTTTATTTTCTGACATACCCTTACTTACATCGCGGAAAAAGTTTTATAGCTACATAGGAAACATAATTGGAGTGTGTAGGGTATGTGCGACTGCCTGTAACATAAATGCAGCACACACACACTCGATGCATATGTAATACATAGCGGCGGCCCACCGCTGCTCGGCCGAGATTTTATATCAAAATTTAGGTTGAAATTAACTGCGATTAATTTCTTTAACGGTAACCAAAGTTTAGGCGAGCAATTGCAGTCTCAGTTCTCGTATTTTCAGATAAATAAAATAAATAAATAAATCGTTTATTTGGAACAAAAACAGATACATTCTTAAAATAGCTAAACGATGATAACTGCAAAAGTTAGTAACTGTGGCGCAGCTATCAACGCCCGGCTCCTGGTGAGAGGGTAGTTAGTTCCAGAGAAAAACATAATTTAAACCATGAAAGTAGTTTAAAATAAAAAGGAAAAAAATAAAATAAAAACACGACAGTAAAATTATGTAGTAAGAGTAGTGTTAGTGTGACTTTGTGTATGTGTGTGTGAGGGTATGTGTGTGTGTGTGTGTTTGTGCGTGTGTGTGTGTGTGTGTATGGGTGTGTGTGTGTATGTGTGTTTGATGGTAAGCGTGTGTGAATGTAAATGTGTTACACTTCCACAAGTTTTTCAGTTGCATCATATGTAAGCGATTTTAGCCAAGTATTGAGCCCTTTTTTGCATTTATTTTTGGTGAAAGAATAGATGTTGATCGTTTTGTTAATTCTATTGTATAATTTAGAGCTTATGTAGGTGCTATGACGGCGCGCTGCTACACTTTTACAAGGTTTTACATCGCATACTCGATCTGAACGGCGTTTACTGTTGCATCTGGCTAGTTCATAGGGAAGCTGGGAATGTTTACGTAGCACTGCCTGAGAAACAAACAGCTGTCTGACTGTTAGGACCTGGCAGAGAGAATACAGGGAGATCGTAGGAAAGCGTATAGGTTTCCTCGCAAGTACTTTCAGAACTGCTCTTTGAGGCTAGGCACCTTTAAAAATTATCGAATTAAACTAAGGTTAAAAAGAGATGCAACACCGGTTTTCTATAAGGCGCGCCCTGTCGCATTTGCACTAAGTGAAAAAGTAGATAAGGAGTTAGAACGACTTCTGAGCTTAGGAATAATAAAACCAGTCCAACACTCAGACTATGCGTCACCAATTGTGCCCGTACTTAAACGTAATGGTTCTGTTAGGCTATGCGCGGACTATTCCTTAACAATTAATAAGTTGTTAGTTATTGAACAATATCCCTTGCCCACCATCCATGAATTGTGTATAAACGAAATATTTTTTTTATGAAATGACTTGTGTCAATTCGAATGTAACACATATCATTAGCTTTTTTGACCTTCCTCTAATAGTCTGTAGGGAATATTCAACATATTTAGCAGTAGAATCCCATTTAGTGAAAGCCCGTACTGCTGCTCCAATTAATGCAGAGGAATCGTCTAAGTTCATTTAATCAGGAACGGGATTACATTTGCTCCACGCCTGTAGCTATTGATGTATTGAGCTATCGTTTTCCTGGGTTTTCATCATTAACACATATAAAAATAAATGTTTAGTCACTAACATCTTGTTATTTGGACTTAATTCCTTGAAGATGCTACCATTAGCATAAACACTGAGAATTAATCTATCAGATTTTTTTATTTTTTTGCAACTGCCTTCCTGGATGTTTGTCCAGTAATATATGTAAAAAGGGTACAGAGAGATATGCTAAATAACATCTTTGTATGGCGTGACACGAGTCATTATCCACAAAGATTGAACTGGATTTGTATCGTAATGTAAACTTTGTTTTCCTCGTGTTTAATTTGCATTAAGGCGAGGTTGCAGTACTGTGTATTTTGACGAACAACAGCGACTGTCCGGCGAGCGAAATAATGCCTATATTTTGATTGTTTTTTTCTTTTTGGCGAAAACTGATAAAGAAATTATACAATATGGTTTCAACATTTACTTCAAAATAAAAAGCTCTATTTATTGATATAACTTTTATATATATTCGTGATAAAATCTCTTAGCAGTACACGTTTAAAATTGTAATTTAGTGTCATGTTTGATAAAAAAAAGTATCGAGCCAATCATTCTAAATCGCGTTTCTATCTTTACGATTTACTTCAGGGTATGTTCAATTTTTATGTAATGATTTTTATTTATTAAAAACTCATAATTAATTAGATTTTCAGACGTTCAAAAAGCTTAAAAAGTACTGCAACCTCGCCTTAAGCAGCCAACTGTTGGCATATGGGGTGGTTCAGAGTCATCAGGTTCCATTATTTCATATGCTAATTTTTTACGATATGTGATTGCAGATTCGTGTTTTAGTTCAGCGGACATTTCAATGCGCTGGGCCGGTGATAATTTTATATTAACCGACTTCTCAAAAAGGAGGAGGTTATCAATTCGGTTGTATGTTTTTTTTATGTTTTTTACCTCATAACTCCGACAATTATGAACCGATTTAATTTTTTTTTGTTTTATCTGAAAGGATATACTTGCAGATTGGTCCCATTTAAATCATATCAAAATCGGTTACGAACTTTGGATTTTAAATCGAAATAGCTGGAATTTGACTATTTAGATGATTCTTTGATAATCGAAATTGCGTATTTTGCTTTTCTGCGATTTTGCAGTGGTGTTGTTAGGTGTGGGGCACCACTAAAAAGTGAAAAATAAAAAACTTTCTACAAAAAAATACAACCGACTCCAAAAAAAAAAACACTACAAAGTAAAAAATAACTTTAATTTCGGAAGTCGGTGTTTTTGTTAGTTTCTTCGTAGTTTGACATTGTCGTCTCACGTTGTATTTTTTTCTTAGGAATATGAGTAAAAGATGCATCAATATTTGTTACAGAACACACACATCGAGCTATTTCATCAACAGGCCAGGAAATCACCACAGTTATCGATGATTTGCATTGTTTGCATAAACCTTTGCAAGTAATTCTATCTGTATGTTTAACAGAATAACGGTTGAAAATCCATAAACACGCGCTTTTGAATGATTTCCATATTTGCTCTCGCAATAGAGGAGCCCAAATATGCTTCGGTAAACGATACTTCTGTTTAATAACAGCCCTTGCGTTTTGAGTAACTATTAATTGTTCTTTTAATGGTTGAATTTTGTACCATTGATACAAATCAATCATAAAATCAAACTTAATTGACTTACTTGGTGAGCATTCTTTATTTTGTGCTGTACCACTACTGATGCTCCTACTTTCTATATTTTCCGTTGCATCGAAAAAGTAATTGAAATTCTTCTTCAGAGAAAGTAAAAGTTCTTTTTCAGTAATAGGGCTCGACAACACACATTTAATTTCTGTAAACACGGGATCACTTGCTGGTGGAAGATTATTAGGATCACAGAAAACATTTTTGTACAGTAAAAACGCTTTCTTTTGTTCCTCCAAGGGCACAACAAATTTTCTTCCCCTTTTCATTATGAAGAAAAAACTATATTAGTTTGTATTTATAATATTAAACTATCAGAACACGCCAGTTACAAACAGTAACTAACTGCCAATGATAACATAGAGTAATAACGACAAAGTAATAACAATTGATTGAAGCAAAAACAGAATCTACCCTTGATTATTAATAAATGAATAAGGTACAGTTGCAAGCGCCTATAAGAACACTCCCTAGGAAGTTAAGAATTGAAATATTATCTTTAATGGTGTTTACTTAGAATAATTACATATAGAAACCAAGTCCGCGCGCCCATTTTAAAGCACCTTAATTGGAGCCATAAATGGCTCCAAACGCCGGGCCGCTCCGTAGTGTTCAATGTCAACGCACGCCGAAAGTGTCTCGCGTAAAAAAAAATATTATGACGATTTGTGCAGTTAAATTGTGTCACAACACATCTGAACAACAAAAGAAATGTAATAACATCACTTTTCACAGGTAAGCTTTCAGTATTTCATAGTATCTTGTAATTAATTAAGTCAAAATAGAAAAAAATAGAAACGTTTTAATTCAATGCTCAGTGTTGCCCGTTTTTGAAAATATTTTCCCATTTTAACTGTCTTTATTGCTCCGACTAATTAATTTTAAAACATATGTTACTTACTGTTGTTGTTCTTTAATGTAGGTGTTTGTTTGATTAAGCGATATCGTTTACCTGAAATTGTGTTATTTGAAAGTTGAGAAGTAAACGAACTTTATTTCCACACTTGTTAAAATGTCAACTTTTAGGAGTATTGCGTGTTATTTTTCAAAGGACCCTGTTATTGCTGACAAGTGGGTGAGTTAGTTACACAGTATGAAAATTCATAATTGTATACAATAATTAAAATATAAATTGTTTTTTTTTTACGTGTTGTGGTTTTCTTTTATTTGTTTCATAAAAATAAACATTCCCGTATTATAACAACTTTACATTACCATATCCACACTTTACCATATATAGCTATTTATGCATTATTGCCAAATGGTTATCAGCGGCCGAATCATAACCCCACTTTCGGGAAAACTGGACCTTCACTGGCAACATTTCACAAGTGTGTGTGTGCGTGTCGCCGAGTGTAAGCACGTAATCGTCACGCCTGTGTGAATCGGTTTAGTGCTTCACTTTTGACAGAGCGCTTGTATGAAGACTATCGTTCTATATGTAATTATTCTAAGGGGTGTGTGTGCGTGTCGCCGAGCGTAAGCACGTAATCGTCACGCCTGTGTGAATCGGTTTAGTGCTTCACTTTTGACAGAGCGCTTGTATGAAGACTATCGTTCTATATGTAATTATTCTAAGCGTGTTTATTACATAAACACACCTAACCACAACATAAATAAAAACACTAAATATGAAACTACCAACTCGTTTGTACTCCTTGATACCTCTGAAGACGAAGTAGAACGTTTAATCCTTAATATGAAAGTAGATTGTGCCAGTGGTTGGGATAACATTAGCTCTAAGTTTCTAAAAATCTACAAAAATATAATAATACCACCCGCTTACAAAAATTTTGAACGTTTGCTTGCAAACTGGAGTGTTTCCTGACTGTTTAAAAAAAGCAGAAATATGTCCCATTCATAAGAGTGGTGACAGAAATCGTGTCGAAAATTACCGACCAATTAGCATCCTACCGTCATTATCGAAAGTATTGAAACGAATAATAAACGCTAGATTAATGGGCTATTTAGAAAAAAATAATTTACTTTCTAAAAACCAACACGGATTTCGGCAAGGAAAATCTACGGATCAAGCAGTAAATAAACTCGTGAATTAACTTTCATCTAAATTAGATACTAAGAAAAAATGTCTCGCTATCTTCTTAGACCTGGCAAAGGCGTTTGACACGATTTCGGTTTCCATCTTACTTGAAAAACTAGAAGGGCTCGGAATAAGAGGAAATCAGCTAAAACTTATTAAAGTTATCTCTCTGGGCGAACTCAATCAGTGCGTGTGAATGGCTTCAAGAGTGATGACCTTACGGTCACTCATGGAGTACCACAGGGCAGCAAACTGGGACCTACTTTATTCCTCGTTTATATAAACGAACTCACAAGTCTAAACTTAACCCAGGGCGAAATAATATCTTTCGCAGATGATACTGCTCTCTTATTTTCTGCCGATACATGGGACAAAGTCCTAGATGCTGCTCAGTTGGGCTTTAATACCGTAAGAAAGTGGCTTCAGAACCATATTCTTACGCTGAACGTGGATAAAACCAAATATGTTTGTTTTTTTTTTATGCAAAACGTGTAAACTCTTGGCCCAAATCTCACCTGATGGAAAGTGATGATTAGGCCGAAGATGGAAGCGAGTTTCACCCAGAATCCTCTTACACAGAGGAACTGGCTATCATACCTCTAACTGCCGGAACACAACAATGCTGTTAACATTGTTGTTATGGCGACAGACTTAGACATGATGGTGGTAGCTTGCCAGGCGGACTTAAAACAATACAGACGGAGAATCCTGTTGGCACGAGTTAGCCATCGGGCATGGGACATTTTACCTGGCGATTTGTTAGCTAAATCGCTAGGAAATATGCCAGTTGAAATTGCTTCGACTATCCTGTATAAATATTTTTGGTCTGTACTAATATCTCTAGCGGAAAGCTCCGGTAAGTTCGCTGGAATACGTTGAAACTGAGTTAAAGGTCTTGTTTCACAGTTCTCAAGTTCTTTTCCAATTGTCCCTGAAAATGTTTGTGGCCCAGACGTACCACCATCAATGTGTTGAAATAGATGTCTGAATGGCAGTTCATTCATATGTAACAAACAAATAATCCATTGTAAAGGTCTATCCAATCTTTTTTCTAGCATCCGTATAATACCGCCATATTTGCCAACATTTACGTTTGTCCCATCACAACCGATTGCAATCAAATGATCCATTGATACATCAGCTTTCAAGAAAAAGTTGGATATTTCTTGTTCTATACACTTTGCAGTACCTGAAGCAGGTGTAATGTAACCTAAAAACTTCGAGTCAGGTTCTTTAATCAAAGAAATATGCTCTTCAAGTATGCGTCGTCTGTACTTTTTCTTATCTTTTTTCACACATAATGAAAGTTTGATCTTTTCTCCCATCGAAGTATAATGCTGGTATTTGTGTAACAGTTTGTTGTGAAATTATATTTTCTCGTTTTCTTTTCGTTCTCGGCGAAGTTTATTTTTGTCTATTACATGAGAACTCGACGCATGTAGAACTGCTGATGCAATTGCTGCTCCTGCCCTGTCTGAGACTCCAAATCTGTCGCATGTTTTCGATAGCAAAGCATAATCGACTGCAGTGGTAGTATTACTCACCGAATTAGTACTTGAGTGCACTTGAATTTGGGTTGGTTCTTCACAATCCGACTGGAAGTGGACACATTCGGATTCAGAGGTGCTACTTAACTCTTCCGTACATATTTCAGCTACTTTTTGTCGTTTGCTCTCAGATTTTTCTCGTAACAACTTTCTTTTCAATGCTCTTGTAATTTGTTTTGTTGTGCCAACGTCTATGCCACCTATCATCATTTTTCTTTGGTCTATTATAAAGTTGTGCTCTCTTGTAGGTATTTTTTTGTTCTTAGGGCAAATACATTCAAGAAAATCTCGACACTTGCAAGCCGAAATATCAAACAAAACTTTACTTCCAAGACGAAACTCTTCCAACCTGTTTTTAGGTAGTTTCGGGTGAGACTTAAGAAGGTTTTTGCATTTTAAATGATAACTTTGTAACATTACCTTCATTCGTTTTGGTTCTACTGTGGGAATAGAAGATTTCGCCCATATTTGTATCAGTTTTGAAACTAAAACGGCTTCTATTTCTTTATATGTCGGCTCTTTTTTCGTTTCCCTCTCAAAGGACCATGCCCATATTAGTATGGAGGTGAAAGTCAACAATGCCAAGCAATGCCCAAATTGCAGCTCTATGACATACGATAACTTAATAACAGTATTTTTATGATATCTAGATTTAATGTCATATAAAGCACTGATTGAAAAGTTATTGGACGTTAAACGTGATAACTGCCTACGTATTGTTTATACATTTTATCGTTTACAGACAGCATTGCTATTAGATTTCCACTAGGAACTTCATAATCATCACATAAGCTAGGCCAGATCAGTGTTCTTTTATACACTTAAATGTCTAAACATTTCGGTTATTTGGATTTATCTAGTCTGTCTCCATAGTATCTCCATCAATATAAATGTGAAAACAATTTGGTTAGATGCAAAACTTAAGTAGGTACTCGAGTAAATAATAATATGGAAAAAGACCAATAAGTACTCGTAACAAACCAGTATTTCTGATGAGATTATAAAATCACATTGTGGTTCTATATATTTAATTGACATCAATTAACTGCTTGACTCAAATACTTAATATAATTGTATGAAGTACCTACTGTCTGTTAAGTATATACAATTATTAGTAGGTTGTTTACCTTTTCTATTATTTCAATTCAATTAAATGGAGTAAAATAATGCTTTAAGACTGACAAAATACCGGTTTGTCACTGTATTAAAGGTTTGTGGTGAAATGGTACAGGTTTCGAAAAAATAAAAGGAAGTGTAATAGTGTTTATTGATTTATTCTTCAATAACAAGTAATATATTATCTAAATATGATGCTGGTGCTGTTACATTCGTTTCATATCTAGCCCATCCCAAATACCATATTATGGCCATGACGTGGCAACAGCATCCCACTGTTCTGTTACCTACGAGACAGTTACAGCAGTATCCTAATATAGTATCTAAACAATTATTATTAGATGGTTGTGCATCAATTAAAATATAGGTGAAATATTTACGCCGACCAACATGACGCGATTGTATTCGACCCCTCAATAAATAAGGTCTATTTCCTCCAACGGCCGCAACCATTTCTTCGGAGTGTTCCAGCTCGGGACATATTTCTATATCGTACAGCCCATTTTGCCGAACATGTTCGCCATAATATGACCGTGCTTGTTTGACCTGATATGGGCCCAAAGCGAAAAGAATTAACTCAGAGTAACTAAATACGGGAAACATATTTAATTGAGGAAACCTTCCATCGATGCGTCTAAACATAATGATCGCCTATTTAAATTATAAGTTCTCACAAATTCTGCCAAATAATTTGGGGTATGTAGATACCTCATGGCCCTTTCTATTATAAGAGCAGAATCTGGCCTATCTTGGATTGTGGGATGGAATCTATTAATTAATGCAGCTGCAATTTTAAAATCATTTATTAAATGCGCATGAGCTCTATTAAAAAACTCCTGGCGAAATAATTTATAGTATCGTTTAAACCGTCCGTTAACTACTTCGACTGCCCATCGACATAATGTCACTAATCGACTTTTATTCGCCTGAATGGTTGTTAACTGATGTTCTCCCTCATTTAACGACTCAGGCTTCTGCACATTGTAATTGCAGGCCTCCAACAGTGGAATTGCATCTCTAAACCCTCGGTCAAGTATAAATACATCTCCCTCTCTGTAAAAGGTTCGCATGGGCCCAGTTTCATCACTAAATAAATCTTTCATGATTTCGGCATCAGTCTGAGTGGCAGCGTAGGGACCTATCACGTCAATAATATGTCCGTCAGTACACACACAAAGAAATGGTTTAACCAGGTTCAAATACTTATGTAAACTATAAGTTGCCTTTTGGTAAAAGTAATTGGAACTCTTTTCAATAAATATATAAGTACCATCATATATTGTGATTGCAGGTCTTGTTTCATCAGAGTCATTTGGATTGCCAAAAAAAGCATTTGGAATACTGAGGTTTCTTCTTATGACATCTTGTCTAGTAAGATGTTGCAACCCAATATGTAATGGTACAAAATGTTCCATAAAACATGAGCGTACTTTGTTCATGTGCCTCTCCATAGTTGATCGAGGTATATTAAATAAAGAAGACAACCTCTTGTTACTGTCCCCTGTCCTCATTTTAATTAAAAAAATAGCTAAAGCAGTTTTTGGTGATGGTACCAGATTAGCTAAAGGTAACTCATTGAATAAATGACCAAATTCAGCCACTTCGAGACCAGTCCAATAATGACATATGTGGTTGGGCATTTCTTCTACACATTCAAAATCAAATGTGACAGTTTTTTGTTTTGCAATATCAATTAAATCTTCTATTTGATTAATAGTAAAACTTGATATTGTAACTGATTGTTCTGGTAATTCTTGCCAAGTATTTGAAAAAAGATGATGTTGGCAAACACGTGCAAACCGGGGCACATAAAAGTTATGTTCTGTAATTAATATTTTTTTAATAAAAGTTGGTATTAAATGCATGGATGCATTACCACAGTCGGAATAAATGCAGTGTCGTGATGTACTAGCAGCTCTCTTGTAATGAGGTAAATAGACAGGGGCCGGTTCAGGCCGGGCCAGTAGAGGGGCATGGCCAGGGGCAGGTGCAGGGCCAGGTGCAGGTGCAGGGCCAGGTGCGGGTGCAGGGCCAGGTGCAGGTGCAAGGCCAGGTGCAGGTGCAGGACCAGGTGCAGGGGTAGGGGCAGTTGGTAACTGTGGTGTAGCCATTTCTCGTTGAGAATCTTGGGCAGCTTGTCGGCTAGCTCGCCGCCAACAATTATGACAAACTGCATAGCTATCATTAACGGTGAAAGAATTTTTAAAATTGGTCGAGTATATTTTGAGTTAAATCGTAACAAACAAATAAATCTTTCCTCTTTATAATATTATTATTATAGTTTAGATTACCAGTAGGTAACCATATTCAATATAAGTAGTAATAGGTGTATAAGGATTCAGATAAATACCTGTATTGATCTAATCCATGGAAAATATTCATTAAATGGTCCATTTTCTTCGAGAGAGTGAAGTCTAGCTTCATTCAAGGAACAGCCACAACCAGCACAGATATTAGTATGACCTAATATTCTAGGTGTGTTTACATCAGCATTTTGTAACAATACATAACAAGCATGACATAATGCATCTTCCATGGGAAGCTGAAAACAAAAGAATGGGTGTTAGTAGTTGTCACATACCATAAGTTAGTTAGTAAGTAGACAGATATGTAATCTCACGCGTCCACGATAAGTTAAGACCTGAAGTTCGATTGTATTAAATAATATTTTATTTTTATATACAATGAGGTCTCGCATTCAGATTTCAAGTTATCGTGCACGCATACTCTACTTAACTGCCCTGCAGATAAGATACTTACATGTTCAATTCTCAGCCAAATAGATAAGACTATTAGCAACTCTTGAGGCAGAGTTGTAACAACATGCCTCTGTATTCGTTGAACGCGTAACCCGCAGTTCAGGCAACGCAACATTTTGTTTTACAAACGAAAAGTCCAAATCACAAAACACAGTCAAGTCCTTGTTAGAAAAAAGCCGAAGTCACCGAATAAAAAGACACTATCAATATCCATAAAACGAAGCCGAGGTAGATTTTTTATCGAACGGAAGAGCAAAATAGGAGAACACACAAAAACAGACGCAGACTGAATGAATGATTGACACTTCACAGTCTGGAGTCACCACTCACCCGATAGTTTTTCGGAATGTTTTTGACTTGGAGCTAAGTCTTTTGAGCCATTACTTTATTAGATTTTTGCTTGAATTATATTTGTTTATTTGAAGCGTTGATTTATATTAAAAAAACCGCATATATATTATAAAACCGCAACACTAATAGTAGGTAGCAGTGGCGAAGGGTCCATACAACTCGATTCCTATCGGCTTCCCTTTCGAAATATGGCAAATACTAGTATCAAATTATATTGTTTTCAATCATCATTTAAACAAATAACTATTTACGAAGTTATATTGCAGGTATAAAATTTGCTTTAAAAAAGTAACAATACTAACAAAACAATCAAAGAAATAATATCAGTGCCTTGAACAAAAACCAACTTAGAAATACGAAGACATTTATTTCAATAAAAGCACGAGGAGGTCGTTGAATCGCGGAGAATCTTAACACCGAGATTCAGTTTAGTGACGTAATTTATCAACGCCATCTATCGAGTAATTATGAACTAATAAAACTAACAATGAACTTGAATGTAAGACTACAGCCTAGAATAAGCCGGCCGCTCAAACAGGAATTCAGTACATTTAATTCATAGTCTCTTGTAGCGATCGTGACCTTGAGGCCACAATATAACACTGCTAGATTTAGGCAGTTAGCAAGCCGTTAATCATCGAGTTACGATCAGGACAGAGATAGGAAATGTGTACGCCAGAACGAGATGGAATGATACTGAACGTAGACAGAGTATACTGAAGTTGTAAATCGAATTTGTTCGGATAGTAATATTTGAATGACAGTCATGACAGATCCACAACAGATTTCTTTCGCGCGAATTTAAGTGTCATGTTTATTGATATCATTGTTCATTTTCATTTGATTTGATATATTGGTATCATAATTTAGAATCTTATAGCATTATTCGTGTATTATTGTTGAAATTGAGTTATTTGTGTAAACTAGTGAAAGTTTTGCATAGTGAAAACATGGTTAGTGGCGTTGTATTGTTTGGTGATCGGATATTTAAATAGGTATTTAGGTAAGTAAGGAGTAAGATAGTTTTTTTAGTTTATAGTTTTATTAGAAAGAAGTTATTTATGTAATGATTTTGTTGTTATTAAGTAAGTTCGATAGCATGGCGGCATTAGTGAACGTAGAATGCTGTCTGACAGATTATTTGTTGACTGAGGAAACATCCTTTTCAAAGTTGAGTTTTGGAAATAAAATAAACATGTAATTCAGATAGGCCGTGCTCGCCCTGACATGATTATAAATTATAAACGACGCGATGGTTTTTTCAAACATTTTAACAGTTGTTTGTACGACAAATACCCGTGGCTTACGGGAAGTTATAATTAAATTATCCGAAGTTGTATATCTTTGCATGATTTCGGGGAAATCGTAGGATAGAAACCTTTTTTGCTAATACGTATGAAGTTCATAATAGAAAAGTAGATCGGAATAGAAGTTTAATGAAACGGTTCAACGACACAGTAATTTTGCTAGGTAAACAAGAATTAGCTTTTCGCGGCCACCACGAAAATCCGATAACCGCGGTAACTATATCGAAACGTTGTTATATTTAAGCAAGTATGATACTGTAATCAATTCGCATTTGGAACAATGTTCCTCAACACAATCCCACATTCTCTGGCCTTTCGAGTGATAGGTATACAAAATGATTTAATACAAAGTATCGCATTCGTTTTACGCGACCAAATTAAATTTGAAATAAATAAAGCTCAGTTTGTATCGGTCATGAATAGTCATGATTGACGAAACAGGGCCACAGCTGGAATTTACGCATCACACTTGAGCAAGGTAAGCATTTTTTGGTCCGGCTTCCCTTTTTAGAAAATTCACCCTTCGCCACTGGTAGGTAGATATTCGTTATCATCAGTAACAAATAACAACACTATCACAACGAATTAATAAATCGGCCAAAAGACGTGATTCTAGACCGTAAGAAACTGCACTTTTAGTGCATGAATGAATGAATGAAACATACATTAATTATCAAAAGTACTAAGTACTGCAATAACATGTTTACAAATAACATGTTTACAAAAAAGTGTACATTATAGTGCAGTTGTATATATTAATCTAGGTCTACATTAGGATAATAATTATCTAAATTTAAACTATGGAAGACAAATATGAGTTTACAGTCAAAAATAGAACTCTGAAAGTAATGTAGTGCGTTGCCTGATCTAGGTTTACTTAAACCTGTGTTTCAGGCCACCTCTCTGCGAAAGTATTTGTTAAATGGGAAAGTCATTGAATTAAATAAAAATAAATTATTTTCAAAATCTAAGCAGATACCTTATCATAAACTACGCTTATAGATCCTGATTTAAATCTACAACTAAAATACTAATTTTAGGTAACTACAGTTAAGTCAGCTACTTTAGTTCAGCACCTCTAGTAGTTTTTCAGTGTCCGAGTAATTTAGTTTTGCTAAATAATCAAATAACATTATACTACACTTATAATAACTTACATTATATATCTGAAGCAATTTGTTAAATTTATTATATAAGAATGGTCCTAGAAATAAATAGAATCTTTTTGAGAAAGCATGTTTAGTTTGATGGTTCGTGCAAACCAGATCCTTTCTTCTTTTTTCTGAAGGTACAGGTTTAAACTCTAGTTCACTGTGTTGTAGTAAAACTATACTTAAAACAAAAAGTTGTCGAACTGTTAGCACCTTGCATGCCATATATAGCTGGTGTGTGGGAAATCTAAATGGGCGACGGGTGGCGACTTTTAGAATTGCTCTTTGAGCACGTTCTAGCAGTAGTAAGGTTGATTTTGCGGCACCACCCCAAGAAGTTATGCAGTATGTAAGAATAGATTGACACAAAGCCAAGTAAACCTGTTTAATTAATTTAAAATCGGCTATGTCCCGTAAATTCTTAAAAATATATATTAATTTACGCACTCTAGTGCATAATAAATCAATGTGTTTACGGAAATTTAGGTTTGTGTCAATCGTGACGCCTAAGTATTTGATGTGGTCAGCTTTAATTAAAGTGGGACAAGTGCATGCCGTGTCAGCGTTTGTATTACATTTGTGCGCGTAAATGTTTTCGTTAGTCGTAAGCATCTTGTTAGTATTTCTCATTGTAAATAGAATAAATTTGGTTTTATCTGAATTTAACGTTAATAAATTGTTATGTAGCCAATTACACACCATATTAAAGCCATTCTGAGCAAGTTCATAGACATCAGATCTAGATTTACCTGAGAACAGTAGAGCTGTGTCATCCGCATATGACATAATTAAACCATTTTGAAGTTGTAAGCGGCAAAGGTCATTAATATATATTAAAAATAATGTGGGCCCCAAAATACTGCCTTGTGGGATTCCATAATTACTATTTTTGAGTTCAGAGCTCGTGTACTGACCGATTTTTAGAGACTGGTAACGGTCGCTAAGATAATCAGCTAACAGTTTTAGCTGTGTTCCTCTTATTCCAATTTTTTCCAGTTTAAATAAAAGAAGAGAACAAGAAATAGTTTCAAAAGCCTTGGCAAGATCTAGAAAGATCCCAATGGTATGCATGCCACTATCGAGATTTTTACTTATAAAATTTGTCAATTTGTGCACTGCTTGGCTCGTTGATCTTTTAGGCCTGAAACCAAATTGTTGATCTGAAAGCAATTTGTTATTTTCAAGATATTTTACTAGCCTGTTGTTAATTATTCTTTCCAAAATCTTCGAGAGTCCCGTTAGCAATGTCAACAAAAAGTCTTTTTTTTCGTTTTTTTTTATCCAGTGCTTGATAAGTTTCAAAATTAACAACTTAATTCTAGTTTTCATTTATTTGTATGTAAATGAAGCACCATTGTCCTTCATTTGAATTTCCCGCGCTTTAACTTATAAGTTCTATCTATGGTGGCAGCACACCAGAAGGCTGACACTATGGACATGCTATTCTCTTTGACTTTATAAAACGTCATAAGAGATCCCACGTTGTAAATTGTAAAAATTAATATTATTTGAAGCAATAGCATTTAATGTTGTTTCTCTTTACAGGTTAGTACCTAAATTGTAATAATTTGTACTTATGTATAGAAATAAGTTGTGCGTGCAAACGCTTTTGAAATTCATTCATGTCTAAAAGAATAAAATTACTCTTTACAGAGCAACAACTTGGCTTTTTGTTTGAATAAACAACATATTACAAAACAACATTAATTTAAGCTGTTGTAAAGAATGGAACAGTTGAAATTTGAATTTGCTGTGAAAAAAAGCGACGATCCCAAAACAAACGTGATATGCATAACCTCAATTATGGATACCAATAATAAAACTTTCATTTTCCCGGAACATTTACAACCGGCGAAACTACATGATACGGTAATAAAAACTGATACTTTTCAAAAAGTAAAAGCTACACTGCAAAGAAGACACGAAAAAAGACAAGTATGGATTTCAGTAACGCCAGAGATGCTTGACACGTATGTGGACGAAGTTGGAAATATGCATTTCAAAGGTTATTTACTGGAGGAGGTTACAGAAGCAGCAGGTCAATCACAACAGCAGGTTTTTATGAATGAAACGACAACAGAGGCTTTTTCAAGACTCATGGAAAGTTTTGCCAAATTGAAGAAGGAATCTAAACAAACTAATTTGAAGAAATTATCAGAAATGTTTGTAATAGAGAAATTCACTAAAAAAACATCAAGTGTAACACAGTGGATGGCCATCTTCGAAGCTGAGTGTACTCGTATAGGTATAAATGAAGACACACATGTACTATCTTGTAATTTACTTTATCTGGGCATTTCTGGGGCACCGATGGGCATGGTCTTTTTAACTTGTGTCGGGTCCACTCATAACACTTCATTACATCTTCGTAAGTTGGCAATAGGTTGTCTTTTAAATCACATAAATCACCAAACAAGGGACACTTCCAACTATTTCGAGTACGTTCCATTTTTCTAATGACATAAAACAAGTAACTGCACTGTATTACGCAACGCACGACACTGATTGTTTTACCAATGAATCGCGCGTCACTTGTCTCAACTTTCCACGCCCCCCTCTCCGCCTTACTCCTTTGTCCTTGAACTCATCCAAACAATTTCGTATTTGTCATTACTAAAAAGTATTATGCATGAAATCATATATCAAAAAGATGAGTTAAATATTAGTAAAGTAAATTCAAAAATCTACTTTTTTTTAATAGTTCGATGACAGTCCGGAGGCAGTAAAACTTAAAATAATTCAATAAAACTTTACATATGAAGTAACGATACCATTTGGCACCTTTTTAATGGTGAGCATATTTGAAAAACGAAAAAAAAAAAATTGTCCCACCCTAACCTACAACAACTTCAAATTCAAATAATTTATTGTGGATCATAGGTTCATAAGATGTTGTGTTAAATACAGGTAGCTCTGCTATGTCCCGCCATTGAGGCATACAAAATACATGTCACAAGTTAATATTTAGTGAAAATACAATACATCCAATTATATAATTATGTCAAATTACCTATGATGAGATTGAACTTCTGATGCACATATCACGGTGACTTGAATGAGTTGATGTTGTGTCATGAATTTAATTTCAATGTATTTCAAATGTTTCACACTAACATATATATAGTCAAATATGAACGCGCAAGATTTGTATTAAAAAAATATTTATTTAATTACACGTATGCTCAGCATGAGCTTTAAGTTGACAATGAACAATTGAACTTAGGTTACATGAACTTATATACTACTTGAAGGCTTTACATGTGTGTGTCTGTGGCTGGACCTCACAGTTGGCCAGCAACAGTGATCTGTCGATCTAATTTCTTAACTGTTTTGGTTAACATTAATTTTATTGGAATTGACCATTAGATATTTAAGATCGGTGGCTACCTGGAACAGCTGGGTGGCATGGCGTGATGTTAGTTAACGGAAACAATACGTGGTAAGGGTTGTCTATGCATAACTCCTCCCTCCGTAAGTGCAAAATCATCACCCGAAGGTTCATCGCGAGGTTGATGATTTTGATTAGACTTACGTACTAATACATGTCTATAACGATACATAGCTATCATTAACATAATAAGTAAAATAAGATAAATTACAATAGTTCCTATACTAACACTGTGCACATTCACAAAATGGCTTTCACTATTTATCACTTCACTGTTATCCTTAAGGCGTGTGATAGAAACTGTAGATTTCTAAGTTGATCTCGTCTAGGCTGATAGTTTTGCGTGGCACGGTGTTCTTTTGTTGTCACGATGCTAGGTAGGTGTATAGATGGCGAGCTGCGGAAGACCACTTCTCCTGTTTGAAGACGGTGTTTTCTTAGCGTTGTTGTTACAAGTTTTACTTCACAGGCATTGTTCAGGGTTATGATGTAGGTGCCCATGATGTCGTGTTGACTCATGTCGTTGCCGCAGTATTCTGTTAAAAATGTAGAGAAACCTGCGAAAATTATCCAAGAGTCTGGTTGTATGGATTTGACTTTAATGGTAGATGCATTAACGGGGAGAGGCAGGCACGATGTTATCTTCGTAGAGAACGTCATCAAATCTATGATGCATCTGCTTTCCTCTTCCGGAGACACGTTGCTGTCGTAACAAAGGAACTTTCCATCGCCTATTTCCCTGAAAGGCTGGGAGAGCGATACTATTTTCGACCCCTTCGCAAGGATATGGGAATGTTTAGGAGTTATCAAGAATGATAGGTCAAGGTGGGAATTGTACATGGGGAAAGGGTGTAAGGTATAATAGTTATAGACATCTGCTTGGACTATTGGTACTGACATAATAAAAGTTATTTGTTTGCCCTTTACATAAGCTTTGATATCAATACAATGTTCAATATTAACTAAGTTTTCAATAGTTACAGAGAATGCTAACCTATCTGTTTTCTCAATGTCTGTAAGAATGTTAAATAGTTCGGTTGTATTTAATATAGACTGGTGTAGTACATTAACTCTACTAAATGCTACTGCTGTCTCCACTTCATCTAAGCGGGTTAATAATATTTGAAAGTTATGAATTAACAAGTTATATGTATTTAAAACAAGGTTCTTACTCGTTTGGAATTGTGTATTATTTAAAATTTCTTCTATTTCCTTAATAGTTTTTTCTAGCACTATAAAGTTGTTTCTGGTTGAGTTGGTAATGTTAACAAATGTATCAACTATTTCGGAAACTAAAGTAATTTTATTCATTATTACATTTTGTTGTGATTGCAAACTGCTTATCAATTTATCGTACCTTATTGCATCATCGTTATCTAGATTTCCAGTAAGAGCTTTAATGAGAGATCCAGCAGGATCGATAAGTCCCCTTTTTATTCTTATGCTTAGAATTAGCTGGTTGTATCGTTCTATAGTTATGTTCATTATATATTGGGTTTGCAATTCAGCATCAACGAGATTACCATCCAAAACGTAAATGTCTAATTTATCTTTCATATAACTAAGGATTTCATAATACTTTCTTATGTTATAATCTAAATTCTTATGAACTAACTCTAAGTCTAGTATCTTGATTATATGAGTAGGGTAAAATTGGGGCTTCTGCATCACTCTCCTCGCTACGCTCGGTTCGTGATGCAGAAGCCCCAATTTTACTAACGTGAACAATCCCAGTTATCCCCTACTTGCATTAAGTGCATATCATTCGGTCTACAATTCAGTTGTCATCCAAATAACATCACCATTTTAAAAATTTATATTGATATATGCGAAATCTTGTTTGTTGCATTGATAGTCTACTATTAGTATTTAGAATATACAGTGTCACAAGTCTTTCATTAAATAAAACTAAAAAATAATGTTTATTAAAAAATATATTTTTGTGTTCTGAAACAATGAATGGAATAAAAATTTGATACAAAATTAAAAGAAATAAATTTCATTTCCTGACAGTATCTGGTAGCAATCAATATCTTCTAATGCAATATCTTCAAATGGCAAAGCAAGCTCATGTTCGGTATCACTCTCCTGATGGAATAAATCTGCTGCTGCTGTCGATATATTACTCCCACTTGTCTTTGACGAACTCACAATCGATTTTTCATGATCAGCTTGTTTGTCACCAACTTTAACGAATGTGCGAAGATTCTCACCAGGTTCGCTTTTGAGTAAAAGTTGGTGAGTATTTTTCAAGTTAGTTTTCACTGAATCTTCATACTTCTGGTGAAATAAATCTTCTGTTTGGGTTATATTATTATCCTGATGTTTTAATTTATCTGTGTTAGATGTTTTTTCTCTAGGGTCCATATCTTGAATATAAATTATCTCGCCCTTAGCATTCTTGAAAACTATTTTACGAATCCCATCTAAATCAGATTTCACTGAGTGAAACATTATAGATTATATAAATTAATTTAGTTGTTTATTTATTTAGGAGATAAATTAAAAATTGATCCTTTGGATTGTAATGCTCAGATTTGAATTGCTGTGATGCATGATGCTTCTATAATATATACACAAATTTGACTCATTTTAAGTGCAAATCAATCTGTCTCTCTCTCTCTCTCTCCCTCACAAATTAAGTTCACTGATTGTCGAGCCTGTTTTTTTTTTTTTTTTTTCTTTGCATGCCTGTAGCGAAAGTAATTGTTTATACTCTCTAAATATTCTTGTTCAATTATTACAATTATGATAGTGTAATGAAGTCTCATAGCTGTTACCACCAATTTATAAATATTTTAAAAAGATGAGTTAGATGGAAGGGATGATAAAAATGAAAAAAAAAATTACCTATATATAAACTTTATTATCAGAACACCATTTTTTTAAACACAATACATTTTTTGAAGCACATATTGAGTTATGATACATACAACTATACAAATCTTTAGAACATTTATAATGATCATACAGATTTAGCAAACTAGGACAACCTTTATCTTCAAAATTAATCACATTATTATTATTATTATTATTATTTAAAATATTTTTTAACCATAACACTTTTTCAAGACCTTTAATATAAATACATTTATCTCTTAAAAAATCTGAAATTAAACACTGACAATTTGAGTAAGGTATAAATCCTTCACCCCAGTATATCTTCCTGTTACGTTCAATCCACGCAACTTGCCGTCTTTCTTGTTTTGTCAAATCGTAAAATGGGAATGGTGGCTTTATTAAAAACACTTGTAATTTGTCGCCACTCAATATAGCAATTTCTTTTAACACAAATTCATTAGCTTCTGTTTTAAAGCCTTGGACGTCTACAATGGCAGTCATGATAATCGGCGTACTATGTTGCTCAGAGGTTTGTATTCCACAAGTCGATCGTTTATAATCAAACAATATGCAGCAGTGTTATCGGGTATTGGCGCCGAACATTCAATTTCAAGCCGAACGTCTACTGGACCCGATTTTAAACTATCGTTTTGCCTTGAACAATCTAAGATGAATAGGGGAGCCTTCTCTTTAAAATCTTTTAGATTAAGCAGCGGTTCTGCTGGACAGTTGTAATAAGACTGGCGAAATTTAGCATACATTTCATATAATATACTGTATTTGTTCTCAGCAAACTTTAAACATAAAGGTTCATACGGATAATATTGTGAATTTAAGAATAGGGTGACGTTTGTCACTTGACAATGATCAAATACTGAACTGTCTTTTATTTTATTGCTTTTTCTATTAGTTTGTAGGCAAAGAATTACACGCCCTCTATCCAATAAAATTTTGAACGAGTTACATACATTCTCTTTGTTTTTACTTTTTAGAGGAAAGACCCAAGCATATTTTGAAAATGTGTCTATAACAGCTAGAATAAATTTAAAGCTTTTATTTTCTTTACTCATAGATTGCATATCAATTAAATCTGCTTGCCATAGATCATCTATATCTTTCATAATAACATTTCGTCGCGGAAAATTTACCCTAGCATTTCTATGAATCTCATATACAACATCTGCTTTGCTCATGATATTTTTCTTCGGATCAGGTATGTTGACTAGCTGATTCAGCAACTAAATTTCTTAACGCTTATATGATGAATAATAACGTTATACTGAATTGGATATATAAAGTTGCTAGTATTTATTCTTTAATTATGTTAGCTTCTTTTAATTCCTCAATAATAGATAAAATTTCATTATCGTGATTAGTATTACCAGCATCTTTGGAAGCCACTAACAATTTTAATCGTTCAACCAATTCATTTGGGTCATCCCAGTATACTAAATCGGTGTAGTTTTTATATTTCTTCAGTTTCGACAAGTTTCCTCCAAGCTTAGTTTTAATTTTGCCGTCGGGCGTTTCGAGAAATAAGGGTTTAATTATTTCACGATATTTAATGCTTTTATCACCTCTTATTTGACCGTTAGGACTAAAATGTTTTTTATGTGCATTTGTATAATGTAGCATATCTTTATAGACAATTTTATCTTCATTTGATATTAACTTTAGATCAGGTTTTCTTCTCAACAATAGTTCTTTCAGGCCTGGAGTTAAATTATAAGCTTTGTCGTCGATTTTAACCAAAATAGTGGTATCGTTATTTAAACTATCAATTTTAGAAAATGATACCACTGAATTACCCATGAATAAAGCCTTGTTAATACTTCTTATCCCAAACGGTATATTGACAGCATCGTGAATACCACAGACATCATCACCCTCTATTGATATTTCGTAATCATCTGTCAATTCCCTTTTAGGACTTTCAGCAGATTGAGTGCAAATTACTTTTGAGTTGTAACAGTCTTCAAACTTTGCAGATGAACAAGTATTAATATTATCCGTTTCAATTTCCTCAGAATTTGGGAGTATTTTACTTCCTTTATTTTTTATTTTTTCGAAAGATTTATTTGAATCAACCAGAGTTTTAAGGGGATCTGTCACGGGTTTAAGTATTTTATCGAGTGACAAGTTCATTGATTGTTCCTCATCCTTAATTTGTTTTATTTTATTCTTTATGGACTCTACAGACTTTATTAATTCTACTTTAATATTTTTCTCCATGTTAAGTTACATATGACAACCGTACTCATCTGAAGAAGAAATAATACTAAATTTACTTTGTATGTTATTTATTTATATTTACAAACTTCACTCAAAATTTAAAAAATGTATCAAAATTCTGTCTGTATCTTCCACTATTTAACGACGATTCTTTGTTAATAAGTAAAAAATTATAAGGTTTTTTCCAAACATTTTTGCAAATATCTTTAAACTGATTCCATTGTAGATCACCACTCACATGTTCTTCATAAATATGTTTTAAATTCACATCATCTTGTTTGAATATCATAAGAAAATTAACATTGTCGCGTAACAGTTGTTTTGGAATTTTTGAATAGGTTTGGGATAAATAAAAGCAATCGATTTGTTTATGTCTACCCATACAAAAATAATTGCGAATATTTATTTGCTTTTCACATGCAACGTCATCAAAAATAAATACAGAATTAGGTGAAGCTTCACTTGGAGATATAACCTCTTTATCATTATTGAACTCATAGAAATTAATCTGCGGTACTCTTCTTAATACCTCGCTTAAGAAACGATATTTTGGTTGAAAAGAAGTTTTGGAGTAAAGATAAATGTGTTTAAATTTTAAACCATTTTCATGTAACAGTAAACTAATCATAGCATTGGTTTTACCGCAATTAGATGGACCGCATATTATACCTCGTATCGTATTAGGCAATAAAACGCTGTGTCTGATCCAGTGAGAAGATTCAGTAAAATCAATATTATTAACTTTTAGAGATATGGGTTGCTTGATCAACTTCATCATACCGATTACTATGATGAACGGGCGACCTAAATATTTATATCTTTCACCAAAATATGTAAAACAAAAAAAAAAAAAGAACGGCGTATGAACATAATAGTGATTGAGTGCAAGAACGAGTCCAAACCTGTTCATAGTTTTTAAGTCATTGAGATTATGTTTGCACCAAATATGTAAGGTAATGAGTAACTTGGATCATATTCTCGACCGATACGCTCATCATACATCAGCAGAAATTCCATATTAAATGCTCCAAATAAAATCCAAGTAATTCAGCATTCAGTTGACTATCGTAATCCAGCGATATAGGACACTTCTATATCAATTCAATATTGTGTTAATAGTACCTACCTACATTTTCCTTGTTCAGGTAAGTTTTTGAATTAAACACAAATTTAAAAAAAAAAAATGTTAGGCTTCATTGTATTCATACTAATTTTTTTTTTTTTTTAGAATGTCTACTTCGCCATCCTACAGCCCTGTTTCGCCTAGTGAATTCGTAAATAATGTTGAACAAGAACAGTCCAGAATATCCGAGGTTAGTATATAGCTACAGCCTATTAACCTACAGATTTTATATAGAAAATATTCATATGTTTCCTTTCTTTTTTTTTTTTTTGTTAATTAATTGCATTCTTTTTTTTTTTTACAGCACCACTCTGAGGGCCTCAATAGCAGCAATCTGCTATATTACGCCGAGGGAAACCGCAGCACGTATTTCGAAGACTTGGTAAATCAGCGACGTCAAAATGAAGACCTTCTCATCAGCAAAGATAATCAAGCTCCAACATTGAAAAAGATGAAAAAGAGGAAACTTTCAACGGACTCGTCATCATCATACGTCATTCGTCGAAATGGAACTACAGGCCGATATCTTATTAAATTGAATATATTCGACATTAAAGATAAAAACTTTGAAAATGTGTGTGATGTTATAAGTGATAATAATAACGCTTCTGCTAGTGTTCAATATGTGGTGCGCGAAAATTATGACGAAGTTATGGATATTACTGAGACTCTTATTAAAAAAATTAGCAGTAAGTTATATGATGTAGAAATGTGATTACTAAAATAAAAATGAATTCTTAACATCAAATAGCTGTTTTATTATTTTTCCTTTGTGGGGATAGGTGTCTATTGATAACGCCCGTTACGCATTGCATAGCAATTAATACTGTAAAAGTAGAGATTTTTTAAAAATCCATAAAAATTTTAACCATGCGCTTCCTGTACCTAAAGTTGAAAAATGCAGAAGTGACCTTTTGTTTCCCAAACGGGCGACATAGTTTAAATAGAATTTAATTAGATAGGCTCTGCGTAATTATCTACATGCAATACGAATCTATTTGTAAAGGGTAAGGGTGAAGTTAACAAAAAAAAAAAAATAATAATTTCATAATATTTTTATTTTATTTTTAATACAATAAAATTGGTGCATATCAAGTAAAGTAAAAATTCATTTATTTTCCACACTAATGAAAAACACAGTACAGACATTAAAATAATTAAAATAATAAAATATGCTTACACACTTAGCTTTTGTTTAATGCAATGTCAAACAAGACTTGTCATAAAGAAACTTTTTTTTTTTTATACGAATACCTTTTATTACATTCATACAGTAAAATTGTTTTACAAACTAATAATAAAAATAGTGTATTCTAATAAAACATAGATTTTCTCTATAATACAGTTTTATAATGTCCCCAAGGTAATGTTTTACAACCATCTTGCAGTATTTGTCGTTTATCGTCATCTCTACTAAGTACAAGTTTATTAATTTTTTGAGTAAAAACATTATGATTTTTTGATCTAATAATACACATATTTTCCCTCAGACATTCATTATATTTTAAAGCTCTTTTATAATTTTTAATATTAAGTTTTTTGGTAACAGATTTTTTGATACCTTTTGCTTTTCTTATTGAGGTATTTATAGAATCTATACAGTATAATTTTGCTCTTAAGCCTACAAATTCAGATATGACATCACCACCCATTTCGTCCTTAAAAAAACCTGGTATTTTACAGTTGGCATATTACATATCTTGTTTTCAAAGTTGCTTGTATCGAAATATTTAATATGTTTTTTCATGTCCTTGTAAAAGTCTTCTGTATGTATTACATACAAAAGACTATCAGTATCAGTATAACATAGTTTAATACAATTTTTGTAAATTCTTTTCATTACAGAATAGTGGAAATTATACAAATGAGACTTAGCTAGTTCTAAAATTGTAAAGCCAATATATATTGGCCGATCAAGAATAATTTTTGTTTGCTGTAATTGAATTGCAATCGACGACGAGCGACTCAGTAATAACAGCCAAATTTTTAAAATTTGGTGCGCTTATGTATTTTTCTGCTCCGCAAATTTTATTAGTTTTATTTAATTCATCTTTCCATACATTAACTAATTTCACATCGACTTGTTTCCTTTTATTTTCTATTGTTTTTCCAAAAATAGAATTATTTTGTTTTTTAAAAAAGTCTTTTTCAAAATCTGAACTTGCTTGTTGACGCAATGTTGTATTTAATAATATGTATGGTGCTAAAAATGCATCGTGATTAAACGATAGTATTCTATGAATCTTGAGTAAAATCAGTCCATTTTTTAAACATTCTTTCAAGTGAATATAATGTATAACATATTTATATTTGTCGTACAAATTAGCAATTAATTTTGGATTTTTACTACCAGGCGGTACAAACTTTTCAGCTGCAAACGGCAAATCAGCATGGTCATCATGTACTTCGGAAGGGTAATGTAAATCTACTTCGAGTATAAATCCTTTATCACTATCGTTGGAAACATTCATTAAATCAAATTTATTTATCTCTTTTTTATTGAGAAATTTAAAGTTCCCGGTTGGTAACTTTTGCATCATAGCATAACCATATAAATTAACACAATCAAGATAAACTAAGTAACTATTAGGCTCCTCATCATTATAATTAGGAAGGTATTTATTATTTGCCTTTGCATATCTTAATGAGCATTGAGCAAGACCGCCTCGAATACCTTTTTCTAACATTTGATATATTTCGATATCTGAAATTAAATCTAAATTAATTCCGGTGTATAGCAACATAGCGTCCCAACTTAATGAAGGTGAAGATACGTAGTAACATGGGTCAAGGTTGTAAAATTTTAAACTCATAGATCTAAATTTCTCAAACACATCACATAAAAGTAGGACATCACATTTTAGATAAAGATCAGTATATTCTCCTAAATTTGAAATATTAAATTCATTCCAAACTTTAAGTGCGTGTATATAATCTTCGTCTGAAACATTTTCAGATGTAAGATTATTATAAAAATACTTTTGATCAGGTAATTTGCTTTCTTCATAACAATCCCATGAATCAATATAATCATAACAGTAAATACCCTTTTTCCGAACTAAATTAAATAAATGCTCATCTTCGAAAAACTTGCGCATATTTTGAAAATCTTCTGGTTTCATTGATTTAACTAAATTATCTAGACTTGAGCTTAAGAAATTAAAAGAATCAATAAACTTTAACTGGGCTATGTTTTTACTATCGATTGGAACAAATTTTGTAAAGGAAATATATTTTTCTTTATTTTTGGGTATTAGATTTATTCGTCCACAAATAGTAGAAAGCTCTTTAATAAACAAATGACAATCATAACCAGATAGATTGTGAAATATTATAGGTATAAATGAACATGTTTTAGCATTTAAATTACATTTGTTGTGTGCTGGCCCTCGATATTTTCCCGTGAAATGATCATGATCTGCAACAACTATATCCGTATCAGAATTTTTTTTTTTACATAGATAACACATCTTTGCATTGTTAAAAGAATTACGCTCATTTTCACTTATAACCATTGGATTTGAATTTGAAAGTATTTTATATAGCTTTTTTACGCTTCTGATAATTGATTTAGTAAACTTCTTTGAACAATCTGGTCCTCTATATGACACGAATTTGTTGATTTCAGGCTTAGAAAAGCAAGAAATATAATATGCAAAGCAACTTGCCTCATGAATTTGAACATTTTCAACATATAAAGTTTTATTTCTGTCTGAATATTCGCGTAATAAACTTTCAAAATCGCCGTAAATAACAATAGGGATTCTTTGGGTTCTTTCAAAATTAGAAAAATAAAGTTTTGTGTTGTCTTCAGGTAGTACAGTTTGCACTCTCGCACAATTATGATTTAATAATTTTTCCGATGTATCAAAATATGTGAAACATTCATCACATAAATGTATTTTTGACTTATGTTTAGTTAGTTGTTTGTGTACCAGTTTATCGAATTTTTTTATTAAACAAAAATGATTTTTCCCTTTTTTATGAATATAAAGTAAGTTAACATGCATTATTTTCCGTTTATCAGTTTTATACAGCGGTCCAGTAACTAGATTATTTGAGTCTAAACCGTAAATATTTATACTTATGTTAGGATTCAAATCTTCAAATAATTTTATATCCTCAAAACTCGGAGGAAATGATATATTAGTTGTATTCAGAACTTTAGAATAATGAGGATATGATTTTACTCTATTTGGATTAGCCATAGCCGGATACAAATGAGCTACAATACTCCAGAGAAAACAGTGATCGTCATAATTAATTATATTTAGACAAGATTTTGTTGTACGAATATTTTTAGGCAATGAAACATATGAACCAGCTCGTAAAGGGTTGTATTTTAAAATATTTATTTCTAAGTGACTTATTGATTCAATCGTCCAGCCTGACTCGCAAAGTTCAAACTCTGAGCATTTGTTTAAAATTTTTTGGACAAATGTATTACAAATGGATTTCACATTAGTATTTTGTAAAATTATTTCATACTTAGTATTAAAAGATTTTAGTGATATTTCGTTATTTTTTGGTAAAATATATGAAACAAACAATTCAAAATTAACTTTTAATGAAGTATTTACTTTTAACTTCTGTTCAATAAGATAGTAACATGTGTGTAAAATATCATTAAAAAAAAGTTCAGGTGAAATTATTTTATGCTGAGGATCTATTTTATAACTGACAATTTTATTCTTAAAAGCACATGCAATTACACGAACATTTGTGAGTTTAGTTTGCAACAAGTTATTAGACTTATGAATGTTGGACCTTTTGTGACTTGAATATTGTTTAACATGCGCATTACAGGACTGACAAAAATACATTGTATATGAAATTGTTTTTTTTTTTTTATTCCTTTTTTTTTTTTACTTAGTAGTTGTGTGATTTTATGTCTTTTTCTAAGGTTTTTAGTAATTGCTTTTGTTTAATCTATTTTATATTCTGAGCATGAAATATATTTATTAATTACTAGTTATCACGTTTTTCTTGCTTTTTAATTTGGTTTTATGATAAAGATAGATGAAATTAAATTAAATTTGGTTTATCAAATGTATTTGTTACTTAAATAACTGCTCATTCTTTTTTTTTTTTTGTATTTATGAGTTTTGCTTTACTGTTTTTTTTTTTTTGTATCAAATATATACTTTTTAAATAACTTCTCGATTCGATTTTTATGCTTTGTTTTATTATACTTTTATTATTTTATTGGTTTTTGCTTCATAGATTTTTGTTTTGTACTTATTACAAAAATTTACTTAGTGGCTTTTATTTCTTAGTTTGCTTTATATATTCATTTATTAGTTTTGCTTTTTTTCTGTATTTTGGTTTATTGCTTGATTTATAGTGAAGTAAATATCCTGTAAGAAACTTTGTATTAAAATTAGACCTTTTATAACTTAAAATTTATACTTCTTTTAATAACTTCTCGATTTGATTTTTATGCTTTTATTTATTGTTTTATAATATGTTTTTATTTTGTACTTATTACAAATATATTTCTTAATTTTTATTTACTAAGTAAGATTTTAGTATGCTTTTATTTCTTAGTTTACTCTATATCTTTATTTATTAGTTTTGCTTTATTTTCACTTTTTTCTTTATAATTAATTAATTTTAATAACTTTTCGATTTGAATTTTATGCTTTTATTTATTGTTTTATAATATACTTTCATTAGTTTTGCTTTATAGATTTTTTATTTTGTACTTATTACAAATATATTTCTTAATTTTATTTACTCAATAAGCTTTTAGTATGCTTTTATTTCTCAGTTTGCTTTATATCTTTATTTATTGCTTTTGGTTTATTGTTTTTTCTGTATTTTGGTTTATTGTTTTTTCTGTATTTTGGTTTATTGTTTTTTCTGTATTTTGGTTTATTGTTTTTTCTGTATTTTGGTTTATTGTTTTTCTGTATTTTGGTTTATTGTTTTTTCTGTATTTTGGTTTATTGCTTTTTCTGTATTTTGGTTTATTGCTTTTTCTGTATTTTGGTTTATTGTTTTTCTGTATTTTGGTTTATTGTTTTTTCTGTATTCTGGTTTATTGCTTGATTTATAGTGAAGTATAGATCCTGTAAGAAACTTTGTATTAAATTAGACCTAACTTACTCTAAAAATTACAAGAATAAAAAGTCATAAAAAGTAACACAGGTTTATCACCTAGCACAAATAAAATAATTATTAATTATCAATATAGAAAGAAAGTACAAAAAAGGGTCGTCACATATTACGTAAAAAAAAAAAAGTGATTAATGTTTAGAAGGGTACAGAATCGGAGGAATTTTGCTAAAATCTTGTTTTACCGCTGAGACTAGCTGGGTAACTGCTTTCCATGTGGGTGTTTTAACATCCACAGCCGTTTTAAAACTAATAAGGGAATGCTGCCACCTGTTGGTTGTAGTTGCCTCTAGCTCGGGACAGCTTGAGATGCGTGCTTCTATGTAATACTCGCCTTGCTTGATAGGATCACTCTGATAAGTATTACCGGAAGCAACGCGACGGGACAGAAAATTCTTCAATGTTGCAGCTCGAACGGGTGTAGCCTCTTCATCCTGTAATTATTAATAGTATAATTGTAAGTTATAGTTCATACTGCATTAGGAATGAACGTTATCGTTAGACAAGTAATTTATATAAATCAGAGTGATTTAAGGGAGTAACTTAAAAATCTATCGTGGAATTGAAAATTATTAGTATTTATTTTTTTATTAACTGACTTTCCTGCTTACATACACACATAATAATGTACATGAAATACGTGGCATCATACCTATTTCTCAAAGAGTTTGGCAGAGCTAATAGACCAGCGACTCTCAATGAGTGACGAGTCTGGTGATTTCGGATGGGTATATACACCAATTTCAGATTTGAGTTATTAGTGAGAGTTTCTAATAACACTTTACTCACTGCTTGATATGGAAACCAAATGCTGACATCAGCAGCACTAACTTATATGTCGCTGAACTAGCAAGACAATAAAAATATAGTAACTAACAATACGCAAATATTATTTAATTCGGACTCACCTCAGAATCAGAGAAGATATTTAATTTTCTTTTTCTTGCTGGTAGTTGGCCCTGCGTCAGTCTCCGATTCTGTCTCACTTTCTATTACCGGCACTGCTTTTTTCTTCGATTTTGCAGGCGGCTGTTTCTTCGAGGTGCGGGGCTTGACCTTCTTGTTTTTTGATGTAGAAGGTCCTTCTTCATCAGATTCGAATGGGTTAATTGAAGACCTGTAACAAAAATAAGTTAGTAAAGTTAAACAGAAATATTATTATTATTATTATGCTTGAATCAAATATTTTACGTACATACTTAGCACCAGAGCAGTATCTTTGGATGACAAATGGTATCTATAATGTGTTTCAAAACACATCAAGCGACTATATTTATAACCTAAGATTATAAAGCAGCGATCAGAGTATTACTTCTTACATTGATTTTAATTTTCAAGCTAGGACTCTGTAATTTATTTATTTAAAATTAGGCTCTATAGCCATCTAGTGCAGGGCTTAGTTTAAATTATTGTTTAGTAAAATTAGACACTTCAATGTAAACACAGTCTTAGCAGCCAAATTTGGTAGCAATACTATCTCGGCGACGGTCTGTCGCTGCAATTCGAGACGAAATTCTTATAAGGTAATGATATGTACTCACAAGTAAGACTAAATGCTTGAAAAGGCTTAATTTAAAATGGTTTGTAGTACTAACTTATTTAAGTGTCCATTATAAATTGACTTTTATATTACGACAAGTAAATTAATAAAATTTAAAATCATCCATATTTTGGAAATCTGTTAAGTAATAGTGAACTTACAAAATAATAAGTCTAGATACTTCTATTGATTATTAATTCTATTTTTAAACAAATAAGCATTATTATGGCTGTTTAAATAATATAGATACTTACCAAAAATTATCCATACTTGCAACCAAATCACATTAGAACACTAGTGAAAAAAATAAAATAACAGGAGAGCATAAAAGCTCCTCCTTTTAGGAAGTCGGTTAAAAATTGATTATTATTCATTACAGTAACAATAATAATTGTCACTGGTTAGGTAGGGCCAATAGCTCTTCCATAGTAGACGGTAAGTTCAAGGTTGCAGAATTTGTTCGAAAGAGTCACCGCGGCCCCATGAAAAGGGCTCTACGAGGAACGCGGGTGGGTTTTAGTCAGTAAAAGTCTGACATGCCCTTCCGCCCTACCCAGAGCGGAAGAAGTCATTTGATGATATCCCATCCATAAAAAAGTAGACGGTAAGTGGTCCGTTAAACAATAGCTCTTCCATAGTAGACGGTAAATGGTCCGTTAAACTACACACTAAAGATATGGTATAATAGCTTAGGTTAGGCAGGTAAAATAAATGTAATCTATGGTATATGGATATGTAATTATTACTGTCTACCAGGCACATTGTTAATTTTCTCCGATCTCTTATTGTTAATTTTCTAGCATCCAGTTAGCACAAGCGACTCAACTGATACCTCATAGGATCATTAAGGCAGTGAATATTAACTGTTTAGTAGTCCTAAAAAGAAAAAAATAAGATTTCAACGAATGTTCGGCCATTGACTCAACGTTTAATAACATGATCAATCATTGTAAGCAAACAACTAGGAACCATAATAACTTAGTCACTAGGCGTCTGAATCGATGCATTCAGATTACTATAAACATTGTATTCATTGTTTACGACTCGACTGTAAAATTGGGGCTTCTGCATCACACACCGAGCGTAGCGAGACAAGCTACGAACCATAATAACTTAGTCATCAGGCGTCTGAATGGATGCAATCAGATTACTATACACATTGTATTGTATTAATTGTTCACGTCAGTAAAATTGGGGCTTCTGCATCACGAACCGAGCGTAGCGAGGAAAGTGATGCAGAAGCCCCAATTTTACCCTACTTATATGCCAATTATAAAGGCTTAGCGAAGCTTGTCCTTCTTTAACGGGAAGAATTCCCGGATTATCTTCAATCCTTTGAAGTTGAAGGGCCAGGCTCAGGGTCGCTTGCATTGCTATCACCAGGGCGAACCTGTGAAGGACGCTTAATGTCTTTAACTGGTATTTTCTTTGTTTTACGGGCTTTATTTGTAATTGTTACCGTATTCCTATTTACTTCATCTATAACTGTTGCCTTTTGGTATCTAGTGTTGTCTTTGCTACGTCTAGTATTAACTCCTTTCATATAAATTTTGTCACCTATCTTGATATCAAACTGTTTTTCTCCTCCACGTTTTTCCTTGATCTTTTCTTTGGATTGTAACATTTTATTTGTTAAGTGTTTATATAAGTATTTAGTACGCTTAACATGATCGCTTACTAGATTTTGGGTGTAGTTTTTATTAAAGTCTACCGCGAAAACGCTTGAGGCGTCGGTATGACCGAAGACTACTTAATGGAGTTAAACCCGTAGTGGAATGGATAGATTGGTTGTAGGACATGATAGCATAAGTCATGACAGATGCGGCGTCGGTTATCTTTCTTTCATACTTTGCTAATCTATAAATTTCTATGATGGTTGAATGGAACCTTTCTACTAGTCCCATAGAATTTGGGTTATGTGGCGTTCCTATGTGTTAGTCTATTTTATAAAAGGCTAACATTTCTTTTAAAAGATTATTATTGAATTCCGATCCTGGGTCGGCACTGATTTTTAAGGGAACACCATATGTAGAGAAGTATTTTAATAGTGCTCTAATAACTTCTGGTGTGGATCTACTTGTAACTTCAAATGCATCTATAATAGTAAGGAAATAGGTTCCTTCTATTGAAAACACATCTATGAAGATTTCTTGAAAAGGTTTGTTTTGTGTTTGAGTTAATTGCAGTTCAGGTTTTAACGGTTTTCTGTCGTATTTCATTTGCTTGCAAAGATCGCAAGAGTTGATTATACTGGCTACGGTTTGTTCTAAGTTATTCCAATAGTATGTTCGTTTTAGATGAGCTACGGTTTCTTTTATGCCACGATGGCATGTTTTCCCGACATGATATTTTAGTACTATTTCTCGTTGTTCGTTTTCGTTTTCTACGTAAACGACTCTTTCAGTACACTCATAGATGCTTATTGCATCTTTTTTAAAGAGAGTAGTAATTATTTTTGAAAACTGTTGGCGGTGACGTTCGTCTTCAAAATAAATATAATATTTAATTTTGGGGCGGATATAGGCTTTTAGGTAATCTTTAATTAAATCTGGTTTATCTATTGGTAAATGTACTTCAAACACCTTTTGTCTATCCCTGGATAGATCTTTAACGCTGTACTCATTTCTGTGCCAAGTATATACAAGTATTTGATTTGGTTTCGTATCTATGGCTTCCTTTAATATTGGGATATCAGAGGAATCGGTATTTTCTTCTGAATGAATGGTTACTAATGAAGGAGAGTCTGCTCGTTCCGAAGCTGTGACTTGTCGCTTCCTATCGATGGTATAGAATAGGGTGATCTAGGTCTATCAGTCTTAAAATCGTTGGATGAAATAGTAATATTGTCACCTTCATCCGATGAGATGACAATGGCTTTTGAACTATCAGTATTAACTATCATCGAAACATCATCTAAAGCATTGACTTTTATTCTGGATAGTGCATCTGCGTTGCTGTTTTGTTTACCCGGTTTGTATTTGATTTCATAATCAAATTCAGAAAGCCTAAGTCTCCATCTATTATGTCTACTTCCTGGCTCTTTAATAGAATTCAACCATACTAATGGTTTATGATCGCTTAATATAGTAAACTTTTTACCGTACAAATAAGGTCTAAAATATTTGCATGCCCAAACAACTGCTAATAGTTCCTTTTCTATAGCACTATAGCGCGTTTCGGCATCGTTTAGAGTTCTACTTGCGAAAGCTATCGGTTTATCGCTACCAACAGGACCTTGAGACAGGACTGCTCCTAGTGCAAAGTTGGATGCGTCTGTAGTTAAGAGAAAAGGTTTATCGAAGTCTGGGAATTGTAACAATGGTGCATTGGTAAGCAATTCTTTGCACTTTTCAAATGCATTTACGTATTCTTTTGTTATTAATAATTAATTTTGCTTTAATTTTGTCATTGTTTGGTTTATGACCGTCTTTTGTTATTTTATGCCCCAAATATAACACTTCTTTCTTAAGAAATTCGCATTTATAATAATAATAATAAATAATAATAATAAAATTCTTTTATTTCAGACCACAAGTCCATTTGGTTAGTACAACACACAACTTACAGACTAGTGTTATTACTTAAATGTACCAGAAAAAAACAAAATCAATTATTTACTTAAGGCCATAGTGGCATGTTGGCCTACCCAATGCCCCAGTATGGGACTGTCCCACCTGTCCGCTACAGTGCTCAGGATGCTGTTGGGGCTGACGCGTACCCTGCGCATGATGGAGGCACATCGCTTGCGCATGATGGCGTGAAAGCCATCTATGCCCGCTTCTGCGAACATGCCGGAAGCACTGCAGTAGCGCGGCAACCCCATCAACACCCTGAAAGCATTGTTGTATTGAACGCGCAGAGCGTTGTATGTCCTCTGCGTGTAGTTGACCCACAGACTGCATGTATAGAACGACTGACAGTACGCCGTGAACAGCGTAGCCTTTACGTCTGTCGAGCATTTTGCAAATCTGCGAGCCAACATATTGCAGCGGACAGCTAACGCTCTGCGCTCACGCTCAATATCCAGGCGATCTTTTAGGTCTTCGGATACCCAGTGGCCCAGATACTTGAAAGAGGTGACCTGATTTAAGGGACTTCCACAAAGCTTTAACTTTGGTGCTATTGGGTAGGTTTTAGAGCCTGCCTTGAAAACCAGTACTTCACTCTTTTTTACGTTGTATCTGAGCCCATGGGCCACCGCATACCTTTCACATATCTTGAGCAGACTCAACATTGAGTTAAGGTGGCTCTAGTCGATATTTTTTCCATAGAAACTTCGGGAGGGTATTACTCCGCTGTTTGACAGAGTACATCAAAAGTTAAACATAATATCGTTTTGTCATATTATTAGTTGTGTCTGTATGGAAACAGAATGGTAAAATAAAACGCCATTAAAAAGTTATGAGCCACCAAAGTTTCGTTTTTCTTGCCAATTTTAACGCATCTTTGGGCGTAAATAAGTAATAAACACAATGTAAAATCTTTAAAACTAAGTCGGTACCGACAAAGCTCAATTATCGAAGAATTCAATAACTTTTATTTTTAATCGATTTATGCAGTAGGTTTTTCATAAAACTCGATTTACGAAAGGCCTTCTCATATTTTTTTACGCGCGCGTTTTACTATGAATTATCGTGCCTCTCACTGAATAATGTTCCCCCCGGTGCGGTGCGGGGGGACAATGCTCACGCACACGTGCGTATTCAAGTTACGACTGTGTCTGCTGCGGTGTGCTGTGGCCTGTGGCCTATGTCGTTCATAAGATACATACGTAGGTAGACTATACTTGCGCTCTAATTTATATTGACTCATTGGCTTGATTTTTGGATTTCAACATTATATTTTATATCTGTTTGACTTCGCACTGAAGTTGGACTCCGTATTTGCGTTTGAAATTGTTATTGTTGCTTTGAGTGGACGCTGCATAAGTACGTGACATTGTTTTGAATCATTGAAAAAGTTTTAAAAACCACATATTATAAACAATGGGTAGAAAAGTCATAATTTGGCGTCGTGACCGAGTCTTCAACACCGCGTCGCTGCCCGCGCCCGCTGCCGGCTGCAGTGTAAAATCATCGCGGCGGGATGCTATCGCGCAATGAATTTTCAACTCTCGATGTAACCAATGATACCATTGTACACTTGTTTTTATTAACGTTTTTCCTGTACTTGTTATGAGGTGTACAATAAAGTATATAATAAATAAATAAATATAATTATAAGTTGAAACGGTGTCTTTTTTTGACGCGTTGTGATTAACTCTGCTGAGTGCTGGGTTCTCAACGCTCGGCTGAACGGAATATTTTTACGTCCGTGCGTACGGTGGCTAAGCGTTCTTACAATCGAGCGACATGACGCCGCCGTGCCACCGCCGCCGCACGCGTCTACGACAGGGACAACTGCACGCGTCGTTGGTGGTCGTTGAAGCGCCGTCGACAACCAACAACAAAGGTTGCCCTTGCCGGCCGCCAGCGGCAACGTGTCGCTCGTTTAGTTGAGTACCTAGGTAGCAGGTAGCGAAATCCAAAGTTCAAGCCAGGGTCAATGTAATGTTTGTTACTGGGTTCATTCTATTTGCTTTCAAAATAGTTTCTTGCAATTGACAAACCTAATTTTGTGTTCGTAGGTACTTTTGCGGCGGACAAGACTTTTTTTATGGATGGGAAACCAAATAACTGCTCCCGCTTTGGGCGAAGCAGAAGGGAGTGTCAGACTCTTCTTGACTAAAACCCACCCGTGTTCCTCCTAATGCCCTCTGCGTACCGTACTTACCAGGGCCGCGGTAGCTCTTTCGAACAAATTCTGCAACATCATAGTTTACATAGCTCTCTGCCTAATAGGTACCTACTGTTATATTAACGTAGGTAGGTACTTACCTAAAAGCAAAGATGCCATAAAACCAAACCGTTGGCGTCGTAGACACTAAAATTTTAACGTTAGGTAGGTAGGTATTTAGGAGCTAAGTAAACAATCTATAAGTGTCACTTGTCTGATAATTTAAAGCAATCTAATAATGAATGCAAATCTAAACACGTCTGTGTCAACCAAGAGGGGTAACTAAAATAGAAAACCGACCAAGTGCAAGTCGGACTCACGCACCGAGGGTTCCGTACAAATATTATAATATAAGCAAAAGTTGTGGATTACGATTTATGACGTACCTATTAAAAAAAACTCCTTACTAGATCTCGTTCGAACCAATTTTCGCTGGTAGTTTACATGGTAATTACATCATATATTTTTTTAGTGTTATCATTCTCTTATTTTAGAAGTTACAGGGGACACACACATATTTTACCACTTTGGAAGTGCCTCTCGCACAAACTATTCAGTTTAGAAAAAAAATATATTAGAAACCTCGATATCATTTTAGAACCCCTATCCATACTATACCGGCCTACAGGTTTAGGTAGGTAGTAAGTTCACAGAATACATCTACTTACCAAGTTTAGAGTTTTCGACAGCATAGTTCTTATAGTTTCGGAATAAAGTGGCTGTGACATACGGACGGACAGACAGACAGACAGACATGACGAATCTAAAAGGGTTCCGTTTTTTGCCATTTGGCTACGGAACCCTAAAAATTAAGAAGACAGGTAGGTAAGTAAGTAATTTTGATAACAATTTATAGGATGGTACTTAGGTAGAACTAATTTCATTATTAGGTACTAGCGACCCGCCCCGGCTTCGCACGGGTGCAATGCTGATACTAAATACACTACAGAAAAACCGTGAGAAAAACTGTTACCAACCTACCTCGCGTATGAGCCGCGCGGGTACCTTACATAGATCTAACTAAACTCCCCTCCCGCACGCGCACCTCCGCCTTGGTGACCGCCGCAACGGGCCGTGCAGCAGAAATCGTAATATTTTCATTTCGCCATAACTTCAAAACCAAACGTCCGATTTTAATCATTCAAAGACCAAATATGATCTACATAAACTGTACTTAGTGATGAAATACTTTAATTTGATAAGGATTAATAGCATGAGTAAAATAAACGCGTTTAAATGTAGTCCAAAAAAAATCTAGATTTTTAAATAAAAAAATGGTTGTTGCGCCTCACTCGACATAGATAGGTATCGTGTGTCGCGGACTTTTTTGTAGATACTTATAAGATCTACAATTAATTAGAACAATTTATGGTTGTATCTTTTATAGTTTAGGCAGCGTACGCAAAATAAGTAACTTTTCTGGTTGATTTTTACACCTTGTGTCCGAAAAACCCAAATATCTTACGGATCCCTATTTTTTTGCAAAATAAAATATAGCCTATGTTACTCATGGATAATGTAGCTTTCGAATGGTGAAAGAATTTTTAAAATCGTCCAAGTAGTTTTTGAGCCTATTCATTACAATCAAACAAACAAACAAAGTTTTCCTCTTTATAATATTAGTGTAGATGTATCTAGTACTACGGACATAAACTGCGATGACTATTCAAGTAAGCATCTGTCGGTGGCAGCGTGGCGGCTGCATTACCACCAAGGAAAAACTAAACATAATAACAATAGAATAAGCAATCCATATTAGGTACCTATAGGGCCGTAGAGGTATAAAACGATAACACAGCGCCTACTATTTTTAGTAAGAGTTTTTAGGTAGGTAGTTGCCGATTTCTCGGCGAGCGTCGAGCGACTATGCGCAGCGGCGCGCGGTGGCGGTATGTGTGCATCGTGTAACTTCGATTTAGTTCGGAACGGTTCGGAACGATGTTTGTGTGCGTGCGAACTAGACGTGCATGAAGGCTAGCGTCTAACTGCTCATCACTGGTACTATCTCTGTCGGGCATGATGCGAGGTGAGACAGCGTGCTTTTTGGCCATGCCTACCACTGAGTTCGAGCCCGCGACTAGTGCCACCTTAATCGATGGGCTCAGCAACACCATATCATCGGCATAACTAATATTGTTGACGCATATTCCGTTTACATAACAACCTTGATAAGTGTTGCTGAGCTCAACGATCAACCGGTTTATATACAGACTGAAGAGGCGAGGGGAAGTCAGGCCGCCCTGTCTCACCCCACGCTCCAGCCTATACACATCCGATAATGAGCCTGCCCACCTTACACAGTTGGTCTGGTTGTTATACCAGTACTTTAATATTGATATAACTCCCTTATCCACCGTGGTATCGTTCTGCAGTTTCTGCCACAGTAAGTCGTATGACACCAGATCAAACGCTTTGGAAAGGTCCAGGAAACACGCATTAACAGGCGTTTTCCTAGACGTATAGTACTGGACAGTATGCTTGAGAGACAGTATGGCAGTTTCCGTGGAGAGACCGGGTCGAAACCCAAACTGCGCATCATGCAATTCGATGCGGGTCGCCATATGCTTATCAAGCAAACCGTCCAGCACCTTGGCAATGATGGTAGCCAGCGATATGGGCCTATAGTTTGAGAGGTCTGATGTGTCCCCAGTCTTATCTTTCACAATAGGTACAACCACAGTTTTCATAAGATCGTCGGGCAGGTGAGAGTGACTCAGACAAAGCGAGAAGAACATCGCCAGCACCCTTGGCAGGTGAATTCCTGCATGCTGCAGGTGCTCGATGCTGAGGTAGTCATGCCCAGGAGACTTGCCCCTAACCATATTTTTAATAACAGTAGCGACATCTTTCGCCGAGAAACTGATATTTAACTCCATCAGACAATCCTCAGCATCGACCGCCTGCGATGTCAAACCAAGAGAGGGTTCCACTTTAAAATGATCCACAAACAAGTTTGCTATTATGGTAGGCTCATGTTGCCCCGCCACACTCACGGGGACGCCCGGCCCTATATTCAATCTGTTGGTGTTTTTCCAGAATCTTGAAAAATCTTTAGCTTTGTGATGTTCAGCTAATATATCCATTTTTATTTTATTCTGATTATTCTGACACCATCTTAACTTTGATTTGAAGCTTTTTCTTGTGTCGTACATATGTTTATACACACAACCAGAAGAAGGTTTACCAGATATACTCCAGATTTGAAAAGCAAGCCGAGCATCCGCGTGAGCCTGCTTAACATGCCTATTCCACCCGACAACACGTTTACTTCTTCTTCCCCCTCCTGCACCTACGCTACGGGAACATTGGGCAGCCTCGGTAAGTATACACACAATGTTTTTGTACATATTATCTAATATGGCTTTGTGATTCACATTCGCACAAAACCCGTTAGCACATTCCTTAAATTCTAACGGAAAATTAATCTCCCTTAACTTAGAGTGACACATTTCTTTGTATTTAACTATTTCACTAGCGTCCCGTTCACCCCACACTGTACAGTTTTTGATCGGATTCGATGTTACAATAGAAGGTGTTAAAATTACACTGTAATTGTAATGGCATGTGATCCGACCAATACGTATCATACAATACAGTTGCACCAACCAGTAGACGCCTCACGGCCTCGGTCACTACACAGTGGTCGAGCCAGCGGCGGCAACCGTGCGCGTCACTCACGAAAGTGTACGTACCTTGCGGCATTAAGTCCTGATCCGCGCAGGTCCAGCACTGCTCCGCACAGAAACTTAACAGTTCATTACCGAATAGCTCGCCGGGATGAGCGTTAAAATCACCGAGCATGATCACTGATTGCACATTATGACTTTCTATTATCGCACTAATTTCACTAAGACAGTCCGTAAACTCAATGACGTTATCGTTTGAGTCCGTAGGCATATATACCGAGAAAATTATTACGGAACGATCCTGCGACACTATCTTGATAGCTATAAGGCGCACATGTTGCAACTAATTACTGTGACAGATGGAAATAGGCTCTTTCTCCACAGCAACGCCACTCCTCCATACGGCCTTCCACGCAGTATTCCCGCCGAGGTGTCGACTGCCGAATTGCCAGTATAAGCAAAATCATCGTGGATTTGCCCTAGGAAGGCGACATCATGCGGCAAAAGCCATGTTTCTTGCAACGCGATAACGTCGGCCGCTACACACAGGCGTCTAACACAGTCAACAGATCTTTTAATACATTTACAATTAAAACTTATCAATGTTGTATTATCCATTTAGATTTTGTTAGAGTTCATTGTCAGAGCATTTTCTCTGTCTGTTTTCTTCTTAGAAAAGTCTATAAATCTACGGTATGATATACCTTCAGGCCAAAAATCGTCCCTCATGAATACGTCGTATTTGTGTTTTGGAACCGAGATCTTATATGCATCATAGCTTTTGGGTACCTTCATTATCATTTTCTCAATATCCACGAGAGTTTTGGCCTTTTCTTCAACATATTCGGTGATGTCAGTCTGTGTCACTTGTTTATCCACATTATAGATGTATAGGACTACCCTTTCATTCACCGCCTTAAATTTGTCCTTGGGTTCTATTACAGCTTTTCCGATATTTCCAATAAAGCGATTTCTCACTTTCCTTCTCTGTTTCTGTACAAGGGTCCACTCACCTTCACTAACAACTTGAGCAAGTGTTTTAGCTTTTGGCTCCGGAGTCGATTGGACGGCCGCTGCGGCCGTGTGTCCCGGGTACCTCTCAATGTTGTTATTGTCAATTTTCTGCGACTCTGCCGCCTGCCCCGGCTCGGAGTTGTTGTCGATGCACAGATGTGAGCCTAAACTTATACAATCATTTCGATTTCGATCATTTATTGCATTTGTGTTTATAATGTTTTGATCAACTGATATTGACGAGAAGTGGGTAGGCGGTGATATAGTTTCACTCTGAGCTATTGACCTTTGTTCCGTTGTGCTTTTGCTAATTACTGGAACATGTTGCAATCCCATCGGCCCGCTATCATAGTCACAACTGTCCATCATATGCTTTCCACCTCTTCGCTTTGTGTTTACATACGAATAACAAGGACTTTTGGCACTTGTACATTTTTTCAAATCCGCGATATCACGCTTTATAGGTTCAAGTTGACTGGCAGACACATATTGCGATTTTAACTCTTCAATCTCACTTCTCATCCTTGTTAAATCCTTAAGCAGTTTGGTCACGTCTACGTGATCAAATAGTACTGGCGGTAGTTTTTGCAAATCTTTTGCAACAAAAATGGGCATGTCATCAGGATGAGTTACTTTTAATAAGTTAATAATATCCTCAATCTCACGTAGCTTTTTCCCATCTTTCTTCCTTGTAATATTTCGCTTTGAGGATGTTGTTATTGCTTCAAATAGCAGGATTTTTGCTTCCACAATATCACTATCCGAGAAGGCACTAATACAGATCCGACTCAGGCTTTCCTCATCCATTATGTCCAGTTTATTACACACGAATGCTAACACTTCGTTGATAACGACATTACATCTCGCACATTTTACTACGTTGGAGGAATTCATCCTGCACTTAATTCACGTTCGAACGCGTTCGATTGCGAGCGCGTTATGATTGATTTGATTTATCTAGAGTGACTTTAAGGTTAGTTTGTCTAAGTCTATCGAATATTTTCCTGAGTTTATCTATGTGTTCTTGAAGGCTAGTCGAATATACAATTATATCATCGAGGTATACTAGACAATGTATGCCTTGTAATCCGCGGAGCACATTGTCCATAGCTCGTTGGAACGTAGCTGGGGCTGTTTTTAAACCAAAGGGCATTCGAGTGAACTCATAATGTCCTGACTGCGTTGTGAAAGCAGTCTTTGGTTGGTCCTCTTTTTCGACCTCTAGTTGATGATAACCACTAGCTACTCAATACTCAATCATTTATTGCATTCCATATGTATTACAAAGATGGTTTAAAATGGTTAAAGAACAAATATGGACCCTGTCGGGCACAGCAAATAATAGGAGAGAGGAAGAGTGCTTAGCAGTATGTCAAGGTATGAAATAGTATCAAAAATTATTACAGATGTTAAATTGGATGTATAATTGTAAAAACATGTATATATTTATTTGGTCTGTGTTTATTTGTATAGTATATGTATTGAATAGGAATAGTAACTACGATTTTTTGTAAAAATGGTTTGAATTATTTTTATTATACTTAAATTTTGTTAATAATTATAATGTTTGGTGAATAAGTTTATTGGTATAGTATATTTATTGAATAGGAATAGTAAATAAGAATTATTGTAAAAATTGTTGGAATTATTTTTATTATACTTAAATTTTGTTAATAATTATAATGTTTGGTGAATAAGTTTATTGGTATAGTATATTTATTGAATAGGAATAGTAAATAAGAATTATTGTAAAAATTGTTGGAATTATTTTTATTATACTTAAATTTTGTTAATAATTATAATGTTTGGTGAATAAGTTTATTGGTATAGTATATTTATTAAATAGGAATAGTAAATAAGAATTATTGTAAAAATTGTTGGAATTATCTTTATTATACTTAAATTTGTTTTTATATGTAGGTATTTATATTTGGTTTTTAAAAGTACGTAAGTACCTATTTCAAGTTTTTTTATATATGTTTTATAATGTTTGGTAAACAAGTGAGAGAATCCTTTTACTTTTTAATCGATTTGTCATCAAAAAACTCCTTTACTGAGTAATATGACTTGGATTCTAGAAATTGTTTCAATTTATGAATAAATATGTTTGATTTGTTTATTTCTCTAATATCATTTGGCAATTTGTTGTAAATTTTTGTGGACATTACCAAAGGACTGGTTGAGTGCATTTTGAGTCGGGATTGAGGTACGTTTAATTTGTTTTTGTTGTGTCGAAAATTGAATCTTTTTTGTGTTTCTTCGCAAGTTGTGTACAGATCTGGATGTTTTTTGACAAATTTACATAATTCTAATATGTATAGGCAGGGAAGTGTGAGTATTTTATGCTTACGGAAGTGTGGTTTGCAGCTATCTATTTGATTTATATTTGTTATAATTCGAATTAACTTTTTTTGTACAATGAATAAGGTTTGTGAATCTGTACTGTTACCCCACAACATGACCCCATAGCTGAGCCATGCCTGGGCATATGCATAGTAGGTAACAAGTGCAGTCTGCAGGTTGGTAGTTTTTTTAATTTCGCGTAGGGCATATGCAAATTTCGATAGTTTTTCTCTTATTTTCTGTATATGGGATTTCCAATTTAAGTGAGTGTCTATAGACAAACCGAGGAGAGTAAATTCATTGACTTGTTCCAGTTTTGTATTATTAAAAATAAAATTTAGTTTTAAGGGGGGTTTTTGATGGGGATGAAAGGTAATTAATTTTGTTTTGATGAAGTTGATTTCTAGATTATGGTTATCCATCCAGTTTACAGCTGTTGTGAGAAGGGAGTTTAATTTGGTGTTTATATCGTCATCGCTCTGATACGAGGTGAGCAGAGAGATATCGTCCGCAAATAGAACACAAGGTCCATTTATAATTTTCGGAAGGTCATTTATATAGATAAGGAACAACAAGCAGCCTATTACACTCCCTTGGGGAATTGACGCGTTAACTATTTTACTGTCGGATCTCATTTTAATGATTTCATTTGTACCTTTATCAAAAAATTCAATTTCCACTAGTTGCACCCTGTCCTCTAGGTATGATGCAAACCATTCGTGAGCTTTTCCTCGTATTCCTATCCCATGCAACTTGTCCAGTAGTATTTTAAATTGCACCTTATCATAGGCTTTGGTCATATCCAGCAGCATACCGATGGCATAGTTTTTATTGTTAATAGTAGCTAGAGCCTCTTGTACGTATTTATAGACTGCTAACGTTGTAAGCTAAGTCTATAGTACTGAAGTAAGATGCTTTTCCTAATCTATCAAATAAATCTGTTATGTTGGGTAATGGGTATTTGTCATCTATTGTTATTTCATTAAGTCTTCTGTAGTCTATAACCATTCTAAATTTTGGTTCGCCTGAGGCATCCATTTTTTTTGGAACTAGATGTACTGGGGCACTCCAAGGTGAGTGTGATTCCGTTATTACATTGTTTTCTAGTAGTTTATCAACGTGTTTCTGGATTTCCTGATTTTGGCTAACAGGGTGTCTATATGGACGTATGTATATTGGATCTTCGTTCTTGGTGCGAATCTTGTGTTTAACCTGATTTGTAAATGACAAAGGGACGTGTTCAGAATGGAAGATGTCTTTGTATTCTGCACATAAGTTTGATATTAGGTGTTTTTCCTCTATATTTAAGTGGTCAAGACGTAATTTATTTAAGTTTACGTCTAATAATCTATCTATGTTTAAATTACTATGTAAATTATTTACTAGGCAACTGTCTGGCAAATCTTGTTCTATTTTGTTTACAGTAAATGGTTTCTTGAACGTTATAGTCATTTCGGTATCAGTGGTGTTCTGAATTTATTATTGTTTGAGCTAACGAGTCTATGCAGTTAACTAGGGCGTCAGGCATGCGAACTCCTGGGCAGAATTCGACGTGGTTTAGAATTGCATTGCCGTTTTCCAACATTGTTGGTACTTTCACGCGTGTTTCTGATCTAGGTGATATTTTAATTTGATAAGATGGGTTATATAAAATGGGGATTTCTGTAGTGTTTGTGATTAAGACCGGGTTTTTCATATCTATGGTGGCTTCTAATTTCTTTAGTAAGTCTGAGCCTATAAGACCGTTATATTGTTGGTCAACAGTGTATATATAAAATTTGTGATTTAAGTCTGTATTTAATGTGTCTGTTAATGGAACGCATGCAACTTCACTGTGCTTGCTACGTCCGTGAGTGCTAATTACCTCAAATGGTTCAACATCTTTATAGTATTGGAAGTACTGGTCGGCTAGTTCTTCGTTAATAAAAGACCGTGAACTTCCTGTATCTATTAAAAAAAAGCTTCTAACTCTGGTAAATAAATGTGGGGGCTACCCCACATTTATTTACCAGAGTTAGAAGCTTTTTTTAGGCCATTATAGTTCAAATGTATTACTTCTCTTGATTCGGAACAGAGGCTTCTATTTGAAAATTTTCGTTCTCTGTTTCGTTTTGTACGTTTATTTGGTTATCGTCGACCATGATCTCTACGCAGTTGTCGTTGTCATAGGATAACACTTGCTCATAGTTAGTCATATTCAAGAGGTTCGTCTAACATATTGTTTCGTACAGTTCTCATCGATACGTCAGCGTTTTGTCTGGGCGGTTGGTTGTTTATTTATTTATTATTATTCAATAACGATTTTTACATCGTGTCTGAATTTAAAAATACAAAGCCAAAGCGCAATTGTTGATTTGGATTGGCTTTGAAGAAGCTCGATTGTTTATAGTTATTCATTGTTCGTGGAAGCTGCTGTGGTTGATGAGGAATTTGTGGTTTTTGATTTGGATTTTGTAGTTGAGGTTTAGATCCTTGTGGTTGAATACCAAATCGTTGGTTACCCTGATTAGGATTCGGTGTAAAGTTTGGTCTAAATGTCTGTTGCGGCTTAAGGCCTTGGTTATGGTTGGCTTGAATCCCGAACTTATGTTGGATCGGTGCCGTAAAGTTAGGCCTAGGTTGGTTTAGACTGGGATTATTATTGCTAGGGTTTGATTTGTTCTTATTGCGGGAGTTGTATCTGGTTTGGAAGTTAACTTCCTCCGTAACAACACTCAACGCCGATTCTAACGTGTTACATTTATTTAATCTAACAAACTTGATTAAATCTTCCGGTAAGTTGTATAGGAAAACATTTAAAGATGTGTTATTGTATATAATATATTTAGCTGCTTTTATACCTTCGTCGGTTAAAAGGTTTACCTTTGAAATTAACGAGCTCCGTACGTTTTGTATGCGGTGGCAAAAGTCTATATAGGACTCCCCTTGTTTGATTTTAAGGTTTTCTAATTCGATACTTATGCAAGCTTCCGATCTAGGATCACCGAAATGTTGCACAAAGAGTTCTTTTAAGTCCTCCCAAGTGGTAACGTTTTCACGCTCACTTATTAAGACGGCAGCTTTGCCTACCAACCTACTCGTAACGCAATGGAAAATATAAGTCTGTTGTGCTGGGTTGTTCTCCCCTCTAAAACTTCTAATGACATATTCACATTTAGATATAAAAAGGTTTAGTAACTTATCATCACCATCAAATCTGGGGATGATGCTTTGGATTTCCTTTGGGATAAGTTGAATGTTCATAATGCTAGAATTACGATTTTAAATTAATATAAAGCAAACGATTAACGTGTTTGGCGATTTTAGTCCAAACAACGCGACTTATGATAACTAAAATGTGTAAAATCACTGATGTTTGAGTAATTTTCACAAGGTAACAAAATGGCGATGTGAGTCCAATTTGTTTTATTATTAAAACTATTATGTCCAGCTTTGGCGATTTTTGTCCAAAAATAAACGAGTTACGTTATTGGCGATGTCTAGTCCAATAAATTGTAAGGAATTAAGACATGGAATGGAACACAATGCGAAATAAGGGTCTACTCACAGTTTGCTCGATCCCATGCCGGTTCTTGTTCTGCTGCTGCTGGGCTTGCGCTTCTTCGACGAATTTATTTGTTAGGTTCTTTACAGACTAGTAGTCTATGCGACTAGGATGACGTTACGACCGATTTTTGTGTCTATTAACGAACACTTGTACGCGACTTGCTAATCCGACCCGGCTGCGCCAGTCAAATACGAACGCGCAAGATTTGTATTAAAAAAATATTTATTTAATTACACGTATGCTCAGCATGAGGTTTAAGTTGACAATGAACAATTGAACTTAGGTTACATGAACTTATATACTACTTGAAGGCTTTACATGTGTGTGTCTGTGGCTGGACCTCACAGTTGGCCAGCAACAGTGATCTGTCGATCTAATTTCTTAACTGTTTTGGTTAACATTAATTTTATTGGAATTGACCATTAGATATTTAAGATCGGTGGCTACCTGGAACAGCTGGGTGGCATGGCGTGATGTTAGTTAACGGAAACAATACGTGGTAAGGGTTGGCTATGCATAACTATATACAGGTAAACTCACAAACACCTAGCTCTCAGTACACTTCACTCAGGTATTGACACCCTCACACACGCGTACACACACACATACACACAAATACACTCACACACACACACTCATATACACTTGCTCATTTACACATTTCTCATTTAGCATTGTATAATAATTTAGCATAAAAATAGTTCTACACGTTTTATAATCACATAAAAATAGTACCACCAGTCCTTTGTGTTTGTTAGCATTATTTTAATAATATTCGGGGGAATGGCACTGTTAACCGAAATATTACCAGGTATTACCTAGTTCGGTTACAGAAGCTAAATCCATTTATTTGTATATAACTACTGCTAAACTGTTTTTGTAACATAGAACTAAGTTTTTTGGGAAATATTTTTTTTTTTTTTTTTTTTTTACTATCTCGGGCCCCTGGAGACCCGGTCCTTTGGTAGGCGTACGAGGGGCCGAAACCAACTCGCAGAGGCCCCGTTAGACTTTTCAAATGTAATGGGGCACCAACCGGCGATTATCCCTGTATGCACTGAAAGTATTCCCAAGGACAATCGCCGGTTGGAGCAGTACTATTGCAGAATATGGAAACAAAAAATGAAACGCTATGGGTTTGGGTGGCTTAGTGGAATGATAATCGTTTATTATAGAACTATTGGCCCCTGCCTGACCACTAACAATATACACGGCTTTTAAATGGCAGGGGGTGACTTGCACACTCAATGAATGGGCCCCCGAAAACGGTCGCTAGCACAAAGTGACGTAGCGCCAAGGGGGCAACATGGCCTGAGGTGCTAGAGGAGTGGAGAGGTATACCACGGCTATCAGGACAATCCCGGAAGTGCGGTCAAGATCCCTACCAGCATCTTACTGGATTATACGTCCTTCTCCCGAGCACGTATGCTCTAGCGAATCTCCACTCAGACCGGCCAATTAAAGCAAGGAAGAGGTGGGAGCTCTGTTTTTCGTCAGTTTTCACTCCGGCCAGCCAATAAAGGCAAGCCGTAGATGAGGAACAAGACTTCTCCCGGGAGATAAGGTTCGTGGGGTCGCTACTGCCCAACAGTTCGCCACAAAACTGCCTTGCGGATTGTATCTCTCTTTGTCTGGCCCCTCACCCTAGGTATGACCTAAGGTCCATCGGGACGCGCAAGCCCCACCACGACGTCAACGTAGAGATACTGCGGTAGGGTTATTTATTTATTTATTGTTTATTTATTTTTCTGAATTTTTGTCACTTAATACGATAGGGACTTCCTTTTAAAAACATAATATTACCATATATTATAGATTAATTACCTATAGGCCATCGATACAATACGATAGGTTTATCGCCTGCACAAGCATAACTGCAATGTTAAATAAGAGTTTTGCTTTTTTTTTTGTCAGGCGAATTACGTTAGCTGGAGGATGCAAAAAAAACCAATTTACTTTAAACTAATTTATTGAAATAAAGAAATTACAATTTAGCTTAGAATTATGCAGGTGATAATTGGTCGATGGTTGTACCAAGAATGCCTGGAAACGTGGAATCGTGGAAGGCGTCGCCGATGTCCGGTCCCACGGTTGCGAAATGCTGCGTAGGCACCTCGTGCAAGTAAATTGTTGCGAAGCGCAATATCGGTGTCACGTTGTGCACCGTCCTTGTGTTATACCGAATTGTAATATCAGCGTTCCTTATGTTACACCGTTGCGTAACATCTCCCCCCGTAGAACAGCAACTATTTGTTAACTGTTGTTAAAAATGTTGGTGTGAGATGACTGGGGTCTATCTTGATTCCAGCTGGATGTATATTCCTCCTTGGTTCCGCTTCAGAATAAATGTCTTGATCTGCATTCGTTTTTGTAGATGAAGGGTCGATCTTCTTAACTCTATTTCTCATCCAATGCCGGTATGTTAAAACAATGGCAAGTACACCTGCACTTAATAGTAATAAGTATACAGGTATGGTAGTATGATAGAGGCTTCCATCTGATATCTTGTTAAGTCTTACTGGAGGCTGTACTGAAACTTTCTTGTAACTTTCGTGAAGGCTCTCGAGGTTGATTGAATTAAGCTGCACTAATGATTCTTCAGTTCCTGATGTAGTGTTCTGGTCCCATATTGTTCGTATTCTAAGTACATGCCCCTTAATTCGGTTATCGATGTTAGCGATAGTGAATTCGGAGGTTTTTATCAGGCAATCTTGCGGTATTGTAGCCAAATAACTTCCTTGAAGCGTTCTGAATTGCTCCTGTCCACATGACATCTGTACTTTTGCAGGTACCGGGAAGCTTAGTGTGTAATGTTTTTCGTCAAGTTGTTCCAGAGCTTGCTTGTGTAAGGTGACTGGTGTTAATGTACAGGAGTTGAGATGCTGTTGAGTGATGAGTTGCTGCACGCAGTCCGGCTTGTCTATGATCTTGTAACCAACTTTCTCTTCACAGAGGTACCATGAGTTAAGCTTCGGACATTCTGTCTCTATGTACATAGAATAAAATCCATGAATTGCTATATAAGGTGAGGTAGGGATAAGAGCCATATTATTTTTGTTCGGAATTATGGACAACTTGTATAGGATATAGGTTCTTGGTAAGGCAATCGGCACTTTTATAGCTATAACTATTTTCTTATCTAAATAATACGATCCTAATTTTAAGATATTATAGTAGTCTCTAAGATCAATATCAATGATTTCGTCTTTTGAGTATAATAATCCTAATTTACTTATCATATTTCTAAGATTACCTAAACTAATCATAGAATGGGTAGTGCTGGAAGCACGCATAAAAGCTATCATAAGTTCTATTTTATTTAACTCGTCCGATAATGTCTCTATATTGTCGCTTAAAATAAGTAGGTGTTGTGCCAAATGGGCGTACATTATTAGGTCTGCCTGTTTGGATGCGTCTTGCTTTATGATTTGGTTAAGTTTATTAGCAATAATGTTCTGGTTGTCTACTATATTTTTAAGTACATTAGAATGCCCTAACATCCATTCCTTAGTCAAACTTATGTGACGGTTTAGTTCCGTTTCCAGTTTATTGTCGTTACCTTCTAAAACTTGGATGGCGTTATTATATTTAATTGCATCTGTGTAATCTAAGTTCCCTGAGATACTTTTTATAACTGATCCTATTCCGTCAATGAGTCCTCGTTTGACACGACTAGGTTTAAAGCTTTCTAATTGTATGGATATCTTTTCAAGTTTGTCCCCAAGGTAACTTAGGTGGGGTTCAAAAAGTGACAGTGTTTTATTGTTAACTAATGGCCCAAAATCACTTAATTGCAATTTGACTAAATCAACCTTTGACTGAATATCTTCTAAATCAATGTATAAGAGGAAGGAATGATAATGAGACACGATTTTTGTAGGTCCCAATTTGAAAGGTAGTAATCCGGATCCGTCTTCCAGGGGTTCAAGTAATATGTCCTCCGCTTGGACCAGGTGTAGCAATATCGTCAGTGGTATTCTGCAACAATATTGTTTCGTGTTAGGTGTTCGTTTAAGACGTGATTTGGCAACAGGACCACGCTTCTTTTTTGTGTAAATGTGAATAGGCAGGTCAGCCAATACTGTGTCATGTGTGTAACGAGGTGCGAGTTTCTGTCTGTTAGCTAGCGGATTTTTAACATATACTTGTTGGTCTGGCTCGTATTCCCTTTCGGGCTCCCTATCTTTATTCCTATTTTCGATTAGTTCTGTGCGTTTATGCAGGGACGTTTCATTAATAGCCTCGTATACCTTAGACATCTTGTCTCGGTGTTCTTGCATATATTGTTGTAGCAAGTGCACAGATAAATCTACATCCAGGGGATCACGAGGATCCGTATGACCGGTAACTACTTCAAGTGGTCTACATTTTGTAAAACTGTGTATGCTACTATTGTATGCTAATAAGGCGTATGTCATAAGGTTAATAATCGCTTCACTACGGTGTTGTAATTTTAAAATTCTCAAATGTTCCAGTAAAGTGGAGTGTAAACGCTCTACCATCCCATTATCGTTGGGAGTATGGGCCAAGGTTTTATGATGTTGAATCTTATGGACACGCGTAAATTCGGTAAATAGTTGATTAGTGAATTCGGGTCCCTGATCCGTGACTATTGATATCGGAACGCCGTGATGGGAGCAGAATTTTAAAAAGGCTTGTACTACACTAACTGCTGTGCCATCTCTAAGATGGTATGCCTGTGCGTATTTAGAAAAAGCGTCAATGATGGTCAGGTATTTCTCGTTCTGGGCCGTAAACAAATCTAGATGGATTACGTCAAACGGTTTTGCCGGTGGTGGTACTATACAGAATCTTTGTTTTATTGGGTTTCGGTCATATTTGGCTTGTCCGCATATATTGCATTCATTTATATACTTTGAAATTTGGTCTTTCATTTTTGGCCAATAGTATTTATGGGATAAAGCTAAGTAACACTCACACACACACACACACACAGTGTTTTTTTTTTTTTTTTTTACTTATACCACGATGATTAGTTTTACCCTCGTGGTATTTCTGAATGATCTCTTGCTGTCTGAGATATTCTTTTACGTTTTCTACTTCGGTTTTAGTTAAAACAAAATTCATAGCGGAGCTCTTGAACTTTTCTTGTATTATTGGGATTATCTTATACATAGCTAATGGGGGATGTATTATAATGCCAGTCTTAACTTTTGGGCTTGCAAATTCTTTAATTGCGTTTATTACATCTTCCTCTAAATTTGATTCGGAGATTTGGATGGAGGTTCGGGTATGAGTCTCAAATGGCTTGGAAACTGCCGGGCGTTTCTTTATATCACCTACTACTGTAAAGCACATTTGTCTGTTAAATTTATTTAAAGGGTCATCTGAAATCGGTATTTCTAATATTGGATTTTCGGCACTAGTGTGGGCTGTGAGGGTGGATGAGTCCACTACGGAAGGTGGCTTTTCGGATACATTAACTATGATGGAGCTCGTTTCTTCATTGTTAATTTCAATCCGCGACAAAGCATCGGCATTTGTGTTGCTTTTGCCCTGCTTGTAAACTACTGAATAGTTGTATTCACTGAGCTTGAGTCTCCAACGAGTTAGTCTCGAGCTAGGTTCTTTTAAGCTCATGATCCATTGAAGCGGTTTATGATCGGTTATAATTTTGAATTTACGTCCGAATAGATATGGCCGAAAATACTTGGTTGCCCAAACTATAGCTAGAAGCTCCTTTTCTATCGTGCTATAGTTGATCTCACTTGTGTTTAGTGTGCGCGAAGCATAGGCTATTGGTTTGTCTGAACCTATAGGCCCCTGTGAGAGTACGGCTCCTATGGCTAAGTTTGATGCGTCTGTTGTGAGTAGAAAATCTTTGTTAAAATCGGGATATTGTAATATCGGGTCATTAGTGAGTAATGTTTTACATCTTTCGAAGCAATTTACATAGTTGGTGTCATTGCAAGTTATTTTTGAACCTTTCTTTAAACATTGGGTCATTGGTTTCGTGATTTTGGCGAAATCAGGGATGAATTTCCTGTAGTACCCAAGTAACCCTAAAAATCTTTTAATTTCCGTGGCTGTTTTAGGTAGTGGGAATTTTTTGATAGCTGAAATTTTGTCGGGATTCGGTTTAATGCCAGCTTTACTGATTATATGTCCGAGATATGCTGTTTCCAATTTTAAGAATTCCGACTTATCCATTTGAATTTTAAAGTTCGAATCTCTCAGTCTTTTAAAAACTTTTTCCAAATGTATTATATGCTCCTGTAAACTGGTGCTAAATACGATGATGTCATCTAGATATACCAGACAGATAGAGTTTTGAAGGTCCCTAAGAACGTTGTCCATGACTCTTTGGAAGGTTGATGGTGAGTTTTTAAGTCCCATTGGCATACGTAGGAACTCAAAATGGCCATGTTCTACATTAAATGCAGTTTTCGGGATATCATTTGGGTTCATTTCGACTTGATGGAAGCCACTGGCGAGATCCAAAGTTGTGAAATACTGGCAATTGCCTAATTTATCTAACACGTCAGTTATATTGGGGATGGGGTATTTATCGTCGATGGTTTTTTCGTTAAGTTTCCTGAAATCTACTACAATTCGCCATTTGACTTTACCGGATGCATCTGCTTTCTTTGGGACTACCCAAATGGGCGAGCTCCAAGCCGATTCTGAAGGACGGATAATTCCCTGTTCTAACATATTTGAAATTTGACTACGTACTTCCTCGCGGTGTATAAATGGATATCTATAAGTTTTGGTATAGACTGGTAATTCATCAGAAGTACGTATGCTGTGTTTTATTTTGTTAGTAAAGGTAAGTGGTTCTCCCTCTATATAGAATATATCGGCATATTGCGATACCAAAGAATTCAAATTAGCACGCTCTTCTTCATTTAGATGGTCCGTGCGTAACCGAGATAATACTTCCTCTACCCGGGATTGAGTTGATTGGTGGGTACATTCTAAATTATATGTTTCCGCTTTAATAGGTTGGTCCATGGAAAAAATTAAATCATTACTTGTTGGATTGGAAATTTCTAGATAACCGCGATTATTTTTGACACTCGTAACACACTCATTTACGTGACAATTTGAAATTATTTGATCATGAATTATAGCATCACCATCTTGTATATTAACTGGGACTCTGACTAGCTTTGAGGAATTTGCTGGGATAATATCCTCATATAAATTGCTATTGCGCGAATTGTACATAACTATTGGGTTAACTGCAGCTTTTGTAATTAATTTATTATTTTTAAGATCAATATTTGACTCCCATTTATTTAACAAATCTAAACCGATAAGCCCGTCAAAGTAATCGTGAAACCTGTAAATGTAGAATGTTAAATCATTGGCGTCGTTTATTTCCTGAAAACAAGGTAAGTTTATGGAGTAATCGTTACGGCTAGTTGCATGCACGTTTGTTACCTCAAAAGGGTCATAGTTCCATGGTAAATTTGGATAAAATCTCCGAACAGCTTCAGGGCTAATAAATGATTGGTTTGCCCCCGTGTCGATTAGTAATTTTAATGGTGGGTTGGAAATTGCTATGTACGGTAGATAGCGTTGGGTTTGTAGATTAACCTCTATTTTGATTCGTTTGTAGTCCGACTCTTCTGAAAATTTTCTTGGTTAGAAGACGCTGACTCCTCGGTGGATTTTCCTTCAGATGTCGCCTGACTTACTTCTTGAGATGAACCTAATTGCTGATTCATAATATATGCATTTAAAGCGTCATAATAAGAATAGTCGGGCTGCTCAAGGCAATTATACAGATAACTGTCGAAACTATTATCACAATAAGGTTCAAACATATATGGATATTCAAAGCATTCATTGAAATTCATTTCTCTTGTCTTAAAATAGTTAGAAGGTGGTGGATTCCCTTGCCTAAACCAATCGTTACCCCGGAATGGCATCGGTCTCGGTACGAAATGAGAAACACCGCTCATTGGTTTCGGTGTATCGTTTGTGTTCGGCCCTTTAGACTGATTATTACTAAATGAATTATTTTGTGGATTATAGTTCGATGGACGTGCCCCGAACACTTGTTGCGTGCGTGATGGACCTTGCTGTTGGAATTGCTGTGGCTGGTTAAAGCCTGGTCTCCACATTTGCGGTAGACGTTGCAGTGGATGTGGCATGGACATATTTGGTCGAGAAGGACCGGGCATATTAAAATTAAATGGTCTCTGCATGTGCATGGGAATGTGCGGCATGACAGGATTTAATAATTTGGTCTGATCCGTCGGTGCCTGAGGTTGTGGCTTTTTTGCCGGTGTATGCTCGTTTCGCTGTTGTAAGTAGAGAGTGTTCATTTCCTCATGAACAAACTCAAGTGCTTTTTCGATCGTGTCCGGTCGCATGCATCTAATGCGTGAACCTAAGGGATCACGAAGGCCCCGTAAGTATGATTGCAAAGTTAGTTTTTTATAAAGGGAACGTTTCGAATCGATTGTACTTTGAACGGTTTCATGTAGTGACACATAGGTCATAATAGTGGCAAATAGAGTTTGGCACTTTTCGTAAAATTCCTGCGGTGTGGAAGAACCTTGAGTTAATAGAGCCATGTCGTTATAAAGCGAGGTCTCATCGCGTTGGTCAGAGAAATTATTAACTAACGAACTACGTATGCCATCCCAAGTTTCTGGTACGCCGTTGGTGTTTATTAACCGGGCTGCGGGTCCAGTGACCTTGTTAAGAATACCGTTTAAAAGAGTCAAATTTATTAATTCGCGCCCTGGTTCAGCTGTTACATAGGCCTGCACTAGCTGGTCACACAGTTTGATGAATCTAGTGAGGACATTAGGGTTCCCGTCAAATTCAGGAACTAATCGTAAGGCCTTGTAAATTTCGTCTATCGCCGACATTTCTATGGTTATTTCACTGCTTTCTAACTGTCTAAATGAATCTAATAATGATGATCTGGACGATCTATCTAACCTAGGGGTCCTCGATTGCCTGGGATGGAAAATCTTGGATTTTTATGATTAACACTTAAGGATAAGGATGAGCAACTCAAGTACTCACATGAACATAATTGGTCCCTCTGCGGTATCGATGTCTGGATACTCCTCCCGACGACAGCTTCTGAAGATCCGGATACTCGTACGGTGCTTGATAGTCACCCGGGTGACTCGCGAGTCGCGATCCTAAGGTCGATCCTATGAATTTACTCTCGCGAACCGGCCCGCGAGTATCCTACCGACTGCGCCAATTACGTTAGCTAGAGCCGGAGGATGCAAAAAAAACCAATTTACTTTAAACTAATTTATTGAAATAAAGAAATTACAATTTAGCTTAGAATTATGCAGGTGATAATTGGTCGATGGTTGTACCAAGAATGCCTGGAAACGTGGAATCGTGGAAGGCGTCGCCGATGTCCGGTCCCACGGTTGCGAAATGCTGCGTAGGCACCTCGTGCAAGTAAATTGTTGCGAAGCGCAATATCGGTGTCACGTTGTGCACCGTCCTTGTGTTATACCGAATTGTAATATCAGCGTTCCTTATGTTACACCGTTGCGTAACAGGCGCATAAACAACACTTTTGTTGATATCTTTGTTGCCATGATAGTTTTTTTTTTTATGCGAAACGGGCAAACTCTTGGCCCAAATCTCACCTGATGGAAAGTGTTGATTAGGCCGAAGATGGAAGCGAGTTTCATCCGGAATCCTCTTACACAGAGGAACTGGCTATCATACCTCTAACTGCCGGAACACAACAATGCTGTTAACATTGTTGTTATGGCGACAGACTTAGACATGATGGTGGTAGCTTGCCAGGCGGACTTAAAACAAGTCCTACCACCAACCAAACCGAGCAAAAAATTTTCCTGCGCTGGGAATCGAACCCGGGACCTCTGGGTCTGAATCAGGTGGTTTAACCACTAGACCACGGAGGCGGTTGGTGTCACCTGTTTAGCACCACCCGGGGACCACGTGTAGGGATTCGCTGAAAGGTATTCTCCTACGGACGCGGGTGACTCGGCCCCCCAAAACAGTAGTAGTAGTTACAGTATTGTCGTTGTAAAACATTGAGAGAAGCAAACGGAAAGTAATTATCAGGGACCCTACGACTCGGTGACCGGCCGTCCTGCAGTGCAATTCTGTAAACATGTCGAAGTCGAATATGACTTACACCTAAATGTATTGGCGCATCCTGCTTGATAAGGAGGGAAGTCGAAATTATATTCATTTTTTCCTACTCCTCCGCTTTATTCTTCTGATTACTTCGATGCGGGACCCAAGACAGTTGAATCGTTTCTCCGGGACTCGTCGGGCTTCATTAGCTCGGCGTTTTTCTGGTGGTCGCCACTGTTGATTCTGGCTTTCAGGAGTTGCAGTGGTTGGGAAAGTGTGGCGGGCTTGTCCCAAAAAAAAATGTAGTGGAACATAAAATTCTTTCAAAATTAAAAAAAAAATTCAAAATTCAAGCATTTATTTCTATTAAACCATTTACAGGCACTTTTGAATTGTCAAGGTCGGTCGGTCCAAAAAGTCTTCATGTTCAGATTCATGCAGTTACGTCTCTTTTTAATATAACTGCATGCTACTGATTTATTTATGCAGATTAATGATGCAATTCGTATTGGCTCCCCAGTTTTTATTTTCATTAGGTATAATCCTAAAGCTGTTTTTGGTTTTCTACACACAGTTAGTAATTGATTAGTAATACAGCTCAGTATTGCTAAAAAAATCAATAGAGCCAATCCAGTCCAGCAACGACAAATATGGTTGTTCATATTTTGTACATTTTCAAAATCAATACTTTTTATTGTTTTTTTTTTCTTAGCAAGTTTAATATTTCTACAATATGATTCAGTGTAAATTGCGTTGTGAACTGAAATTCATCCAACAGTTCCCAATTATAAGCACTTGCGTGTTCTTCACATAGGTACTCGGGCATTAGCTGAGACATATAATTTATAGTCCATTAATATTTGTCTTTTAAGATACATGGGTACCCTTAAATGTTCCGGATTTTTGCAATCGGGAACAAAAAACAATGATTTGATGAATTCGGGGTTCGGCTGTAACCATCTAGTTCAACATACCTGTTCGCCTTTTGAACTACATTGTCAATGTCAATTTCTGAACTGAGTGCACTCACAGGTTCCGCTATAGAGCTAGGCCTACTTTCCACATTGTCAACTGTCACTTGGGCCTCTCTTGGTGGTTCTATCACTTCGTGAATATTATTATGGGCCCTTTGCCAACAGGCATTACATGCTCGAGCGTTGGCAGGGATCTGAAATTAAGTTTTCATTTATTGTGTATTCCAGTAATCTGAGATACAAATCAAGAATAAATATTCATTTACATATTTACCTGACGTGGGCTGATGATGCTAGCTACATAAGCGCGCTCAGGACGACCATCAGGAAGACGAGAGCGCCTGGCTGTTCTTGCTGACATAGAAATGCCACACCACACACAAACTGATTGATGACCCAGCTGCCGGTCACCAATGTTGTGCTCATTTCTGTTATTGAGGTCTATCAATATAAGGTTAATGCATTCTTGGCAGATACGATCTCCATCTCTTACCTAAAAACATAATAATATATTAGGAATACAGTATAATTTTCCTGCATGTTGTTTGAGCAACGTCGCACTGTTTAACCCAATTTCAATTTATATAAAAAAATAACTTAATAATATTAGTAAAATAATACATAACCTCCTGAGCAGACCATTCTTCAATTAAAGAGACTATTTCAGAACTCATGCTTAAAGCGTTATATTCGTACTGCTGATTAGCATGTAGTGCTATGTTGCAATTCATGCAGAACGCCATTATTGTAGGTAACAATAATCTGAAAAATAGAAATGGAAGTTAACGATTGCGGACTCTCACAGGATTTAAAAACAACAACTCACAGGACACAAAATCCATGTAGCGCTAAATAGAAATAAAGAACACTAATCACGTGCAATATCAAATAATCGTTACAAGAAAGCCAAGTCGTCAGGGTAACAGGTTCATAAACTACCGGTATCCGTGTCATGTGCAAAGGAGAAAAGTCCGTTGTGAAAAAGCCAAGTCAGAGAGTGTGGGAGGTTTTAGTTTGGTTGCCATCAACAAATAAAATGTATGCACGTTAAATAAAATTTTCTCATAATTGGAAGGGTCTAAAAATATTACTTCAATGGTTCTAAGTTCCATATTTTTGTTGCAATTATTAAGGAATAGTTTGATGTTGGTTGGATTTTTCTCGGAATAAAAACCCAACCTCCATAAAAAAGCGGACATCTCCTTTGTTTACAATCGGCAAAATGCAGTCTAAAAAGTAAAAGTATAATTTGTTTATATCATTACTGGCTGGCCCGCGCAACTTCGTCTGCGTCACATTATTCATTTATAATATCGCTATAAAAAATAGGGGATGATGGAAGAAGGTTCAAAATTTAGGGTTGTATGTATTTTTTAATGCCACATTTTAGAAAAATAAAATGAAAAATTTACCAAAAATTTAAAAAAAATGTTAGGGGTATGAAAAATAGTAGCCGATTCTCAGACCTACTGAATATGCATATAAAATTTGGGAATGACACGAGAATTTATATACAGAGTGGGGACGATAATAAGACAATAAATGAAAACACACACATTTTTGGGGGCCGAGTCACCCGCGTCCGTGGGAGAATACCCTTCAGCGAATCCCTACACGTGGTCCCCGGGTGGTGCTAAACAGGTGACACTAATCGCCTCCGTGGTCTAGTGGTTATACCACTCGATTCAGACCCAGAGGTCCCGGGTTCAATTCCCAGTGGAGGCAAATGTTTTGCTCGGTTTGGTTGGTGGTAGGACTTCTAAGTCCGCCTGGCAAGCTACCACCATCATGTCTAAGTCTGTCGCCATAACAACAATGTTAACAGCATTGTTGTGTTCCGGCAATTAGAGATATGATAGCCAGTTCCTCTATGTTAGAGGATTCCGGGTGAATCTCGCTTCCATCTTCGGCCTAATCATCACTTTCCATCAGGTGAGATTTGGGCCAAGAGTTTCCACGTTTTGAATAAAAAAAAAAAAAAAAAAAAAACACGGACACTACTAGTTCATAGTAATAGTTCTAAACCATAAAAAAAATCCTAACACCAAAATTAAAAAAAAAACAAACAAACTAAATGGCATAAAACTGGAAACAAAATGGAACACCCTTTATAAACATTGGTTCACTAACCTGTGGTAAGACTGGCAACAGCGCGGTCTTGTAGCGACTTGAGATCTTTCGGCGCCATTATTAATGCTTAGTAAAAACAATAACACTGAATCACAGATTATTAACGGAATAATCAGGCACCTCTCACCCACGCGTTATTTAAATTATTAATCACAATCAGGATCACTGTTCAATCAAATAACTCAGTAGGTAGGCAGGTATGTCACTAAATTTTTCGTTTTTCGATATGGCCGCCAATAATACGATTACACAAATTGCACCGTCGGAGAAGGTTATTTCTAACGTTTAATAGGTCACCATTTGCAGCCATGTCTTTTAATTTATTATATAACACGAAAACAATAAAATCTAAGCGTCTAATTTCGCACAATTCACTTAACTATTTCAATAAATATCTATTACTATTATACGTGTCCTATCACTAAAATAAAGCGTCCAATTTCGCACTTATAATAACAGTCTATTGTTACAAATTACAAAAATACGAGCGGCGAGCGGTGCGCGGGTACTTGTGAAAGGCGGCGCGGGCGCCGGCGCTCCTGCGGCACTCGTGCGCTCGCAAATGATGACGCGTGCATCGTTACAGGATTCCGGCGATACACTGACGAGTGACCGTGACCTAAATTTGTAGTTGCAAGTTTCGACAAGAAAGTGAAGTAATAAGCAAACGAAACTAGATTTATCTCTTTCGCACACACAAAATTTTCTATTAATATGAGTGCATAGCAACTTCCGCATGCGTTATTTTCTTATGGAACTCTGATGACACGCTTTATGGCTTTTATGCCATAGGTTTAAGGTATAATTTGCACTAAGTTAAATTTAAAAACTAATTTGGCGAAAGTTTTTAAGTAGCTAGTTGGCAACGTGTCTTTACTGTTTTGATGTTACCGATGCGGGGGTCGTTAACCTGTCAGTGCTTCCGTATTTACAGATACATCATGTAGCAAATGTTAAAAAAGTAAAATCATGTCCTGTGACTACTACTGGATATTTTCACATGATTTTTTGTATGTAGACTGGGAACGTCCTTAGGTATACGAAGTTTCATTTATAGTCGTATTGAAATCCCCACTCTGTACATATAAGATTAAAAGAATTATACGAAAATTCTGATGCAATAATGCGATTACTCAAGTATGGCTGCTTTGAGAAAAATATCCATTTTTTTTATTTATTTTTTTTACTTGGTACGGGTTTGCTCTTGACTCTAGTCTTGGTCAGAGATGACAGAGACAAAGTCTACGATGGAGCGAGCTTACCCAGAAGTAGCCTGTTCACTCTAACTTTGAAAAGATTAGGGTTGTAAGCATTCGGAAACACAAACGCAGGCAAAGAGTTCCACTCCTTTGCTGTGCGCATTATGAAAGACGCTTGGAAGCGCTTAGTGCGAGTTGGTGGAATAGCAACAAGGTAGGGATGGCAAGTTGCAGTGCGTCTGGATGTCCGATGGTAGAAGGGGGCTGGTGGGATGAGAGTTCCTGGGCACACTCTCCGAAGTACAATCTGTAGAAGACCGACAAACAGGCAACCTTGCAGCGATGAGCCAAGCTGTGTAGCTTGGTATCCACCAGTTTTACGTCACCAATGAGCCTCTTAGCTCTGCGTTCCACCGAGTCAAGCGCGGCAAGCTGATACTTAGCTGAGCCAACCCAAAGGTGGCTGCAATACTCCATGCAGGATCGGACTTGTGCTTTATAAAGAGTTTAAAGCTGCTCAGGCTTGAAGTATCGCTTCACCCTATTTAGGATGCCCAGCTTTTTGGCCGCAGTTTGGGCTTTGCACTCAATTGTGGCACCGAAGTTGAGACTGGATGACAGCTCCATGCCTAGGAGCTCGAGCCGATCAGTCACTGGAATAGATGCACCCCGAAAAATAGGAGTTTGGTTGAAACATCTCCTTTTTGCGGTAAAGAGACACGCCTGTGTTTTGGTGGCGTTAAAAGAGACCAGATTGTCGGCACCCCACTGGGAGACAAGGCTTAAGGTCAAATTTGTCCGCTCTACCATGGCCTCTCTGAAGGAACGAACTTCATCTCCGCCGGTTGTGGCGCCGGACAAATATCTCTCTGTAACCGTACTGTCATCTGCGTACCCAACAAGACCAGGCTTAAGTAGGTCATTGATGTGCAGCAGGAAAAGAGTTGCAGAGAGAACAGACCCCTGAGGAACACCGGCATCAATAGCCATGAGGTCAGAGGAGCCTGCAGCCGTCAACAACTACTCGGATTGACCGTTCTCTAAGGAAGTCCGATATCCAGCTGCAAAAACCAGCTGGGATGCCATATGCAGGAAGCTTGCTGAGCAGACTTGCGTGCCAGACCCTGTCAAAAGCCTTCGAGATATCGAGAGACACAGCAAGTGCTTCGCCGTGTCTCTCAATGGCTTCGCCCCAGTAGTGCGTGAAATACATAAGAAGATCGCCAGTAGACCGTCCCCGGCGAAAGCCATATTGACGGTCACTGAGGAGATCATTGTCTTCAAGGTAAGTCAGCAACTTACTGTTCAATACCCTTTCCATAACCTTGCAAAGGATGGAGGTAATGGCGATTGGTCTGTAATGAGCAGGGTCTGCACGGTTACCCTTTTTGGGCACCGGTTGCACATTTGCAAGCTTCCATGATTTTGGCACCTTTCTTTTTTCAAGAGAGAGGCGGAACAGGCGTGTCAGCACAGGAGACAGTTCTGGCGCACATTGCCTTAACACTTTTGCTGGAATGCCGTCAGGCCCGCTGGCATTATTCACGTCTAGACTGCACAATACTCTTCGGACCTCGATATTGTGGACTGCGATCTCCGGCATCGAAGAATCACAACGAGGTAAAGTTGGTGGTTGCTTAGAGCCAGCGTCCAGACGTGAATTGCTTGCAAAAAGAGATGCAAACAAATTTGCTTTCTCATTTGCAGAGTGAGCCAGCGACCCATCAGGTTTCAACATTGGAGGCAAAGTGGGTCGACAGAAGTTCGTTTCGACGGCTTTCGATAGGGACCAGAACTGCTTACTACCCGGGGGGTGTGATGCTAGTTTGGCCCCAATACGTCCAACATGGTCAAAACGTGCCCTTCGTAGAACCCGCTTGCAGAACTTGGTGGCAGAATTGAAGGTTCCCTTCTTCTTGCGAATCCTACGTGCTTTGACCTTTCGGTCGCGGGCCTTGATCCACGCTTGGTAAGCAGACTCTTTACGGGCCTCAGCGAGGGCGCATTCTGCATTATACCAAGGCCGCGATTTGTGACCGAGCGGAATATCGGAGAATGGAATAAAATACTCCATCCCCTGCCGAATCACGTCCGAAATCACGTCAGCACAACACGAGGGGTCACCCGAGGAGAAGCACACTTGCCGCCAAGGATAAGACGCAAAAAAGTGCCGCATATCATCCCAATCTGCTGACTCGTATCGCCATACTCGTCTAGTGCCCCTGGGGCTCTCATCGGGAGGAGAGCAGTACGATACGGATTTCACCAGACAGTGGTCAGACGTTCCCAGCGGAGCTGAGACCGATACTGAGTGACTATCCGGATCAGTTGTCAGCAGAAGGTCCAAGCAATTGGGTGTATGGGCGTCAACATCCGGTACCCGCGTTGCCACATTCACCAGCTGGGTTAGATCTAGCGTTAGAGCAAACTTGCGTGCCTCTAACCCGGCGTGGTCAGTTTTCTGGAACGGGAACAACCACTCTTTATGGTGGGCGTTGCAGTCCCCCAGAAAAATGAGCTTCGCTGTTGGGTATCGTTGTTGGGCTACGTCAGTCGACTCCACGAGGGAATTAAATAGCGCAGTAGTCTCCTGATCACCGCTGTGCGATTGGTATACGCCGATGTAGATTGACTTCTCCACGCCAGTGTCCAGGCAGTATTTTGCAAGCATGACTAACACTTAATGCTGCAGAATGACAAACACATTTTATGAATAAGCACTTTGGGTTCACTACTTCAATTTTTTTAACAATGCCAGAGTGTTGACCAATCATCACATTCGTAGTATCAGCAGCGAACCCCATCACGTCTTTTATATCTAAGTCTCTCAGTCTCACCACTTAAATCAAGGAATTTGGTTTGTACTTTACATTTGGTGACAGAGAAGTATTTGATTACTATCGCCAATACTTTGATTGTGGTGACATCTGTACTTTCATCGATTACAATTGAAAATACTGGTTTACCTGAAGGAGATACAGTACGAAGTATATCTTTTTCAAATTCGGGTCCTAAAACGTTATAGGTAATAGCTGCTGCTTTGGTTCTCTTACAGGAAAATTCTTTTGCAATTTCGGAGTCAGGAAAACATTTCACTTGAACATCACTAAGATGGTCCATAGCTCTAAAAGAGATGTTGTGTTCTGAAAGAAAACCGCATAAACGCAGCTCCGCTTTCTTGACTTCGTCTTTCAGTGGTGCCTTTTTGAAAAATGTGTCAACCTGGAAACAAGTTAAAACATACATTATGACCATCCACTAAATAAAATGCCTCCTAACTTCTTCTGGTTCTTCGCACTGGGTTCTTGTCTAACTCCTACGCTATTTCCACCATTAAACTCTGGAATATGCTACCCCTTGACATCAAGAAGTCTGAGTCAAAATTTTCTTTTAAGGTTAAACTCCGAAAACATTACTTAAAAGCCTGTCATTCGTAGTTTGGTCTCGTCATAATTATTGTAAGTTCTCTTAATCAGAAAAATATTATAAAACATCATATTTATTAGTTTATTATTTTAGCATATGTATATATGTATGTTATTAGTTATGTTATTATATTATTTGTGTAATGTATTGTATTGAAAAGATTCAATTTAAATGTTTGTGTTTTTTATTGTTTGTTGTTGTACACCTACCACAATGTAGTCTTTTTAACCCAAAGGTTGACTGGTAGAGAATGCATTGTTGCATTAAGTCCGCCCATGTAACACTGTTGTACATAAAGTTTAAATAAATAAATAAATATTTGTTCAAGTTCGATTTATGCTTTTCAGTATTTGCATGTTGTTTTATAGATGCTAATCTACTTTGGAGTTTCGCACTACACGCTTTACAAAACGCAGCGTACTCGTCATCTTTGTAACGCGAAAGCCAAGAAGAAAGCTCCGGAATTTGTTCCCATTTAGCCAAATAACTTTGAAAACTTGACATGTTTTCTGGATTCTGAATTGCGTATCAGATAACAGTTTAATAGCATGAAGTAAAATGAAAACAAAAAAAAACGCGCTCTATTTATATAACGACGAACACGTACAATATAAACTTAGGGAAATTCCCGAATTATTGAAAGTTTGAAACAGAACCTTCAAAGATTAAGCCAAGTGCAGAACAGAAAATCATTTTGTGACTGGATGATTCGATACTATTTGTAATTCTAGGGGGCCATCTGTCATGTCCTATCTGTAACTTACTGATCTTTGCTCCAAAATGAAATATAGACTAAATCCGGAAATTCTCCTGAACATCAATGTACGCAGAGTTTTTTTTTAATAATTTTATGGCATGGCTTTTTGGCCTTTGTGCCATTGTTCGCAGAGATGATCGCTATGGTATTGCCATAACATTTTTCCAAAATATACCCAAAAATACTGGCTTCCGCCAATATACCTTCAAAAATACTGACTTTCGGAAAACTTACTGGTAACACTGATTTGGGGATCCTGGTGAGCAAATAAAAAAACCGTCTAGGTAGACTAGTACGCGAATGCCTCGCGCTCTTAACATGCTTGCCATCCACTTGCTTACTTGGGAAAAAGCTAATGAAGCACTTGAGAGACCGAACGGCAGGGAGGTTATTTGGTAGTTGGTTTTCGTAAGCGAAGGCGAGGTAACGGCGATGACTCTCTCTTATTGGTATGTGGAAGTATACTTGAGAAATGTCTATTTTTCCCATGTAGTCGTCCTTCTGGAGAAATTTGGGAACGTAATTCTATCTCTGATTTACTAGACGAAACTCTCTTGATCCCAAGTAAAGGTTTAGTCGCCGAAGGTCGAAAACCTGCCGTACCTTGCCGTTCTGTTTGGGTATCAAGAACATTCTTGATAAAAACCCAGTTTTGGCCGTTGATCTTTCGATTACTCCTAGACTTAATAGAGTCGAAATTTCCTTGACCATTAGTTTTGAGGGTTTTGTGGCAAATTGCGATATCAACTTTTGGCTTAGTGGGATAGAAGGGGGTTTTCTTGCGAACGGTAACGCATAGCTGGTTATTATTTTTAAGACAGAAACTGGGACTGCCAGCTTCTGCCAATGTTGCTTGTAATTTTTTAATTGCCCCCCTTATTTATTTATTTACATTTAATAAGAACATGAGAAGAAGGAAACAGAAAAATAGGTACAAAGGTGATGCTTATTTCTAAAGAAATCTCTTCCAGCATACCTGCGAAAGGAGAGTAGAGTAGAAAGAGATGTAGACATTGTGTGCAAAAGTTATAAATAGCTAAAATGAAAATAGTAAATTTTAAATATTACGTACAATACATAAATAACAAACTAATATACACTAAATAATATTAAAATATAAATATGAATATATACTTATATGCAACTATGACGAGAAGGAAAGATAGTGTACCCCCTCTGAAGTCCTTGTCAATATTTACGGCGTTGTTGACGCTGCTCCTTCTTATCGGCTCTCTTTGGTTTGCCACTTGGTTTCTTTCGTTTCTGAGTAGATGCTTGGGATGGTCGAGTATGCCAAACTGGGTTCTTGGACCTTTGTGTACGGGATGTAACTGGTTGGCTACTTTCACTGGACTGCTGAAAAGTCTGCCTCTTTTTATCCGGAGCCTTTCCGAAGCGAGAAGGAAAAATATGCGTCGCGCCACCATTGTCTCTTATAAAGCTAGAGAGTTTTTCTTTCTGAAACAGATATGTTTCTGATGGTGGTATCTTTTGCAGCATAGACATAAGAGCGTCACTTTTTGTTTTAAAGTTTTTGCACCTCATATCAATCGTCTGTGCTCGATGCGCACAAACATACTGCAAAAGATAATCCGAAGTTGTCCTAAAATCAGAGCCCTCTGACAATTACTTTTACAAGTCCGCAGAAGCCGCCGGAAATTCTGCTGCAAGCTTCTTGAGCTCTTCGGCCAACGCCTTTCTCTGACAGAGGAGACCATGGACAATTCCCAAGACCCCATCTTGTTTGCTGAGAAGTCTTGACGCTTGTATTTCGACATCACTCAACTCGGCGTTAATCTTTAACGAGCTAAAGACCGTTGAGGCGTGCAATTTTTTCACCACCTCTTACATCGTATGCGATTCCACGCCTCCGACCCGAACCTCTGACAAGCAACGACTTCCGCTTTGATCTGCTCTGACGGTGCTGGAATCGTGGGTTCCGCTTCCTTTAACCCAGGAAGAAACTCCAATTCAGGCCAACTATGTTGAACAGAATCTAGCTCTAAAATCGATCCCAAGGGTGGTGCCTACCAATCGTTAGGTGACTCCAAGCTCGATGGAACAGGACGGTCAACTTCTTTATCCGATGAAGTCTCTTCTTCGAAAGAACTTTCCCGCGTTGGTTCATTTCTAACTGGAGCCAACGAATCAATTTTCTCGATCAGATTCGAAAACATGTCATTCATCCGTTGCTCTATAATGTATATTTTAGAACGTTTTGATCTCGTAGCCCATGACTCACTTGATTCGGGATCTGAGGAGATACGTCTTACGTTTGGCACCCAAATTGGAGCGGGCCGGGGGCTGCTTTCAGGCGGCTCCTGCCCAACCTGGGAGGACCAAACGCCTCCTGCCGGAGGTTCTACTCGGGGATCGTGCGGTCCATGGCCCTTTACGGGGCCTCGGTGTGGGCGCGTTCCTTGAGGCAGCGTGCTGCCCACTATCTGAACGCGCCCCAAAAGGTGGTAGCCGTAAGGCTGGCCCGCGGGTACCGCACGATCTCGCGCGAAGCGGCGAGTCTCCTTGCCGGATTGCCGCAAAGGGATCTGGTGATGGTCCTCGCGCGCCTACATGATTGGCGCGCGGAGGTACTACGCCGGGGGGAAACTCCGCTGACGCGGCAAATTGTCGAAAAGCAGAAAGCAGCCCCAGCCCGCTCCAGTTTGGGTGCCAAACGTCGGAAATGCTCCACGAAGTTCCACCGGCTGTCGAGGACGAGCCCTAGGTACTCAGCATCAACTCGACGCCGATGGAAACCCCTCCTCCGTCAGCAAGGATCCCGGCGGTGGCGCATTGCCTCGGCCATGAAAACACATGGCCTCGGACTTGTGCAGCGCCACCTCGAGACCCAATTGCCGGATCCTCTCCACGACTGTCGCAACCCCGCGTGTCATAACGTCGGCCGCCTCCGCGTGCTGTGGGTCCTTACGTACTTAAAACTGAAACTCAAATATTTTTTTTTTCATCAAACCCATACGTGTGGGTTATGTATGAATAGGTTTTCTAAAAACCGACCAAGTGTGCGAGTCGGATTCGCACACCGAGGGTTCCGTACAAACGTATGTAACGTAGGAATATTAAAAGTTGCGGTTTACGATTTTTGACGTATTAAGAAAAAAAAACTACTTACTAGATCTCGTTCAAACCAATTTTCGCTGGTAGTTTACATGGTAATATACATCAAATATTTTTTTTAGTTTTATCATTCTCATATTTTAGAACTTACACACCCGAAAATTCGTTCACTACAAACCTCAGTGGAAGTCTCTCAGTCATTATAAGCGTTTGTAGAAATCGTATAGTCCTCACACCGGAAGTAATTCTGACGAACATAGTAAAAAAATAGACGTCTCTCAGTCATTATAAGCGTTTGTAGTAATCGTGTAGTCCTCACACCCGAAGTAATTCTGACGAAAATAGTAAAAAAAAAGTTTTTGACAGATTGATCGCTTTTTTTCAATTTCTGTTCTACTACAAACGAAAATTTATCCACTACAAACCTCAGTGGACGTCTCTCAGTCATTATAAGCGTTTTAAGTAATCGTAAATCGAAATTTTTATCGTATTATTTTCTGTCTTACTACAAACGAAAAATATTTCACTACATACCACTACGTACAGTGGGTTCTAAAAATGCATAAGCATTCTTACGCACTAACAGCTTGACGGTTAGTTTGACTTTCCAGCAGTAGTCAACAAACGGTTGTGGTTTATAATTTCGTAGGTACAATATGAGCTCAGATAGCCCAACGGTTTAGCGCCCTCAGAGAGAAGTGTGATCCAGTGTGTCGTAAGTTCAAATCCCACGCACTACCAGACTTTTTGTATGTTCTTATTCACATTGCAATAAGTTAGAAAGGTAGATCACAAAAAAAATACAAAATAAGAATTTAGATTTCTGCGAGGTAGACATCAGTTATTTATTATTATTAATATTTAACTTGAACCAAATGAACTGTCGGTTGGTTGTAGTTGTTGGTTAGTGACGTGTGGTTAGCAGTAGCGTAATTATTCTCAAAATGCAGGCAAACATTAGTATTGAAGTGAGGGCGACTATTATATTTGAATTGTAACTTTATAAATTAATCTTTTAATATTTTAACTAAAAATTTATACCTGAGATTATTTGGTAGAATATGGCTTAGTTCTTTTTATTATTTTTTGAATCCATTCATCACTTTATGAGGCTTAAAAGCGAAATATTAGTGTTTATTATTGGATTTATAAATACGCAGTGTTTTATTTTAAAATTATATTAAATAAATATGAGTATTAACTATATAAAACTGGCCAAGTGCGAGTCGGACTCGCCCATGAAGGGTTCCGGTACCATTTATCTATAAAACTACGAAAAAAACACGTTTATTGTATGGGGACCCCCCTTAATATTTAATTATTTTAAATTTTTAGTGTTTGTTGTTATAGCGCCTACGGAAATACATCATTTGTGAAAATTTCAGCTTTCTAGCTATCACGGTTTATGAGATACAGCCTGGAGACAGACAGACAGATAGCGGAGGCTTAGTAATAGGGTCCCGTTTTACCCTTTGGGTACGGAACCCTAAAAAATGAAGTCACTTTAGTATTTTGTTAAGTATAGCGACCCAATATTTTTATTTTTTTTTGTTTTAGAGAAATACTGTTAGTCTTTGGATAAAAAGATATGAAGAAGAGGGTAGCCTTGCTAGTCGAAAGAGAAGTGGAAGACCGACGCTTATTAGCGAAGCGCAGCGACGACATATGGTGGACGAGTATGAAAAAAATGGTTTCACACCAACGAGACACTTTGCGGAATTATTCGACACCTCGTTGCAAACTGTTCGCCGTGCGCTCCACGCTGAAGGTGTGCATCACAGAAAACCTGCTAAAAAGCCTTACTTGACAGAGAAACATAAACAAGAACGATTACGTTTCGCACGGGATTATTTAGATTTCGACTGGAATACCACTTTAAACTTATACCTTTTATTTTCTACCGGTTCATTTTAGAACCAACCCGGTTTTCAAAATTAGAAGCCGGTCTTTACCTATCTTCAATTAATCGTCAAGCAATTTGACAAAATTAACTAATAACACCGACTTTTTTTTTTAGGGATGGGAAATCATCCAATGACTCCTCCCGCTCTGGGTGTAGCGGGAGGGAGTGTTCCGGAGCCACGGTGTCTCTTGCGAATAATCCCGCGACTCCGGCAGGCGTCGGCCCTTTCGGGCCCCTCTGTGTGCTGACTCTCTGGTCACACCAAGCCATTGAAAAACCATAGACTATGATGATTTTCGAAATTTTTAGAACAATGCCTATAATGAAAAAATAATTTCATTTCCGTCTTTGGTTAAAAGACAGATAAGTGTCTTTTCACCAAAAGCCGAAAACTATTAAGGATTGGTCTATACGATATTAGTATTAGTTTCCAAGCAATCTGACAAAATCAACTAATAATATCGATTAAAACTACAACTTCGAATCGGCAACCGCTAGAGGTCGCCCCCAATTGTCAGAGACTGACATTTGGAATGTCAACAGTCACAACATTACGATATGGTGGATTTATTTTATTGTGAAAAACTGTTTATTTAGGGTTTAGAAAAGTGATTTATTGTCAGAAAGTGTTATCAAAAGGGTCCAGTGACGCAGTAAAAATGAAGTGATGATTTCTTCCATAAATCGCAAGCCAGAGTCAGTTGCTCAAACTACAATGAACATCCCACTTGGAAACCACAGGTATATGTTAGGTTCAAGAAAAACAACGTAACACTATGTAAAATTAAACCGCTAGTGCTAGTGCACCAAATAATTTTCAGACACGCAATAGTCGACCCGCCACTAATTTCTCCACAGAACGATTTCTTAAACGTCCTGCCACATATACCGTATGTAGCACAAAAAAACTGTTGCCTTTTCAAATTATCAGGCACTTCTTCGTACAAATATTAGTAAAAGCTATATCTTTTCACCTAATGTATGTACGAAGCTCAAACTTAAATTGGTGAATGAAGCAATTAGTAAGCAATTATTGATACAACAAACTTTTAAAAATTCTGCGTCCTTCACGCTGAACACGGAGGCCACCATCCATCCTGATGTCAGAATGGCTGGTCAAAAAAATATTCCTATTTCTCTGAAATATGTAGCAAATATTGAAGAAACGAAGCAAATCAGTATATTTTCAGAGCCGCCTGCCATAGGCAACCAGCCATTCTGACGCTAAGGCAGCGTTCCCACTACGCCGGACCGGCAGACCTGCCGGAAACCGGACACCGGACAGAGTGTTCACATTACATCGGATCCCGGAAAAAATTCAGACAGTCAAGTACTTACCTCAGTTGAATTTGGACCTGCGCGCACAATGGACGACGAAATTGTTGTGTTGTGGTGGTATCTTAATAGAAGGCAAAATAAAAGAAAACATTGGGTACACCCTATTTTACGGGAAAGATTTTCACTTGGAACATTTGAAACATTAATGGGTGAACTTAGAAGAGACGAATCAAAGTTCTTCAATTATTTTCGAATGACAGCAACCACTTTTGACGATTTACTGGGACGACTAGACATAAGAGTACGAGATACAAGTTTCAGAGAATGTATTTGCCCAGAACAAAGATTAGCCATATGTCTAAGGTAAGATTATTTTATGCACTAGATTGCGTAATAATAGTTTTGACGTAGGTACCTACTTAAGACTGAATTAATGAATGAATGTTTGCTATGTATGTTTGTTTGATGAATGTGAATATATATAATGTGTGTGTGTGGGAGGGTGTATGTATTTGATAATCATTATGAATTAAAAATGCAAATAACTTATTTATGTATTTATTTGTACTCAAACTTAAAACCCTTCAAAATCTAAGTAATCTGAGTCTTGGGAATGTATGGAATGATTACTAGATGCTGATGGCGAAGCTGGAATCGGATTCGATGACTGAGATGAAGTTGATGGTATAGATGTTGTTGCCTGTTGATTGCTACTATTATATTGCGTAGAGTATCCAGGGTGGTGTTGATCTTGCGTAGGTGTTGCCTGTTGATTGACGCTATTATGTGTGTAGTATCCAGAATACTGATCTGGTCCGGTCATCTGATTATATGAATCACGCCAATGTCCGTAATTTGGTCTCTCATTATTCCTACTTTTAATTTTTTGCAACATTGTCATGACGCTAGCTTGAAATTCTAAAGTCTCTTCGATAGTTAAAGTGTTCAAGATTGATATAATGCCTTTGAAGAAAGACAGATGATGGTTTTCCTTTTCTGGGTTTATTCTGGAGTCCAAAAACTTTACCATCCTGTCATTTACCTCTTTATTATCAATTTTTCTTTTATCTTTAATTAAAGGTGAACGAAAATCTGATTCCATGCCTACTTCAGTCTCGATTCTTGCTTTTTTTGAAACTGACTCATGTGGTGGTCGAGGTTCGGAGACTTTTTTCAAAAACATTAATTGCTCGTGATATAAATAATTTCGTGTCTTTTTGGCCGAAGATCCAGATTTAGACTCATCTTTTTGTTTCTTTACTGTCTTAAGCCACGAATCTCGTATATTATTCCATTTAGTTGAAACCTGTTTTCCTGAAATCAATAAAAAAATATCATAAAACAATACAATTTGTTTCTTGGTGACGTATAAAGTATTAACAAAAAATACTTTTTTTTTCAGATATTTAGCTTCAGGATGTTCATTCAAAGAAATACATTACTCATACAGAGTAGGCGTTTCGACAATAAGTAAACTATTAAAAGAAATGACCCACGTCATTTGGGAAAACCTAAAGACAGATTTCCTTAAGCTGCCTGATACTGAGAGAGAATGGGAGGACATCGTTTCAGGATTCGAAAGAAAAGCCAACTTTCCTCACTGTCTTGGAGCAGTAGATGGCAAACATATCAGAATTTTGAAACCAGCCAAGAGTGGTTCTATGTTCTTTAATTACAAGGAGTATTATTCTTTTGTATTAATGGCAGTTGTCGATTCAGAGTACCGATTTATTTTTATTAGTGTGGGCTCATATGGCAAGGAATGCGATTCTACTATATTAAAGGATAGTACATTTTGGCAAAAGATCAATGATGGTACTTTAAATGTACCAAAGCCTAGACCGCTTCATGAAAACTTGCACGAAGAATTACCGTTTATACTTATTGGCGATGAAGGCTTTGCTTTAACACCTAATCTCCTACGTCCATATGGAGGTACACATTTGAATACTGATAAAAAGATTTTTAACTATAGACTAAGTCGAGCAAGAAGGTATGTTGAGTGCGCTTTTGGTATTCTGGCAAATAAGTGGCGAATAATCCATCGAGCTATAGATCTGAACGTAGACACAGCAATTCAAGTAATTAAAGCTTGTACAGTCTTACATAATTTTGTAAGAGAAAAAGATGGTATAAATTTTGAAAGTTACCAAAATATAGAACATAGACAAGAACAAGAAACGACACCCATGAATCGGAATGTGTCAAGTCGAGGTGGCCCTAATGCCAACGCTATACGGACATCATTTACTAATTATTTTGTTTCGGATATTGGTTCCGTTCCGTGGCAGGCAGCAGCTATAAAATAAAATTTATCAATGCATTTACATTTTATCAATAAAACATTAAAAACTCACCGTACTGTTTTCTTTCTTTTTCATCCAGTTCATCGAAGTTTGGTTTCAGTATTAAACATACTTCACGCCATGCTGCCAACTTTAAGTTTTTGTCTTTATAGACGTCTTCGGTCTTATCCCACAGAACAGGTCTCTCTTGGACAAGCGTAATTAAAGTTTCTGCTTGAATATCCATGCTAAACGTCTACTTTTACCAGAAAATGCGAGCCGAATGACGTGAGTGGAACACGGGCGGGGCGAGGGGAGCACGAGCGGGGCGAGCGGGGGCCAGATACCGGCACAAACTCGTTCACATTACTCCGGGCCCGGTCGTTCTACCGGCAATTCGTAGTGACAAAACGCTCGGTAAAAATGCCGGGCTCGGCAAAAATGCCGGACCCGGGATAATGTGAATAGCTTCATATAAATTATACAGCCACTAGCCCTTCCGGCAGATTTACCGGCGCGGCAGATCTGCCGGTCCGGCGTAGTGGGAACGCTGCCTAACGAAATAACGTGCGGCCATACTAAAAGAGACCTTGTGACAACAGTGATTAGTGGAGTACCCGGTGCGCGTCAAGTTGGGTGTGTAGAAGACGTACATCCGCCCAATCTTGACGTACGCCACCCCCGCCTGGTTCGCCCTCACGGTGGAGGGGAACTGTTTGAAGCTCCGCGCGCAGCAACATCTTGCGCTGCGGACAATCATCGGCGCCCCCTACATTGCGAGGAACGACGTCATACAACGCGACCTCGGGATTGAGAGCCTGGACGAGTTTGTGCAGCGCCTCGCGAAAGGCATGTTCGCGCGTGCCGACGCATCTGCCTGGTCGCACATCAAGCAGATCGCGCCCTGGCATACGCGCCCGCCTGACGCGAAGCGCCTGCCCCGCGACCTGCTCGGGGACGTAGACGGCCCCGTGGCACCGGATTTGACACCTGAGTAAGCCGCCCCAGTCTACACGCGGCCTACTCAAACAGTAAAACTGCTCACTCGCATCTTCGGCGCGCAACTTGTTCTAAGTTAATATAGGCAAGTTGCGTTCCGTAAACTCACACATTCATTTCTCCACAGGCGCTTAACTCACGCACCGAATTTGTTCTAAGTTAATATAGGCTTATTCGGTGCTGACGCACTAGGCGGTAGTACTCACACTACACGACCGCCCACACACAGACATAAGATGGCTCTGCGGCCCGGATCGTGATCGGCTAGCTCTGAGCACACATACTTACTGTCTCGACTTCCCTCCCCACTCGTGCGCTGTGCGGTTTCAATTATATCGCTCCGTTTTATAAATTCGGAAATCGCGTTGCGTGTTTGTTTTAAGGCTTGTGAATTGCTTTCCGGTGTGCCTTAGTGTTTTAAGTGCGTGTTTTGTAAGTTTTTAAAGGTGTTTGTTTATTCATTTATTAGTAATTAGTCAATTTCTCCAGCCATCGGTAAGTTCATTTATTTTCTCTTTGTGTGGGTAACGCGAAATAACTTTATCGATCGTTATTTATCTGTTTCGTTTTTGTTTTATTTCATTCAGTCGCGTCCTAATACGTTTATTTAGTGTTTTTCGCCGTTAATGATGATGTCAACAAACGATGATCCGCCGGCCGGATCGAGGCGGAGAAATATTTCGTAGAAACACAAAAACCCAAAGGTCGCCCGTGGCAACCTCCGCTAGTTCTAAACGCTTGTTCAGTGAACTGTCTCCAACGTACAGTTCACCCGATGACAGGTCAAAACGGCTTCACCAAACATCCGAAACCGTGGAAAGATCCTCACCCTTTTTAAATATAAGTAATGCGAGCAATACTGATTATTACGACTTAGTTTCCGAGGCGTCGGCATACCTGTCTAAAATTAATGACTTGGTCAATGATCAGGGGTCGCGCATTAACGTTGCAAATAAATCTGCCATCATGGACATGACGCAGCGAATTACGGGCATTGTTTCTATGCTAGCAATAAAATCGTCGTGCAACGAGACGAAGTTAGCCAGAACGGAACGCGAATTAGAAAAGGTTAGGTCGATTAACGCTGTCAATCCTAATCCTGTCGGTAACAACAATTGTAAAATTTCATATGCGGACTCGTTGAAACTACGTTTACCAAAAGTGGCGCCAGCGATTATGGAATCTCGTCCACCGTTACCTTGTGTGGTGGCTTATCCGACCGCGGCTCGATCAGCTGATTATAGCACCTCGTCCGCGACAAAACAAGCGCTTATGAAGGCAATTAAACCTAGTGATGACGGTTTCCAAATAGTAGGCGTGAAAAAAACCGCGAAATCCGGTGTTGTATTACGCGTCGCTAATGAAAATCAGCTAAAAAAATTGGAATCGGTAGAAGCAATCAAGGCCGCTGGTTTACGTCTAGAAAAACCAAAAGGTAGACGCCCTCGAGTGTTGGTTAAGGATGTACCATCTTCAATGGAAGATGGCTCTTTTTTGATTGCATTATATCGTCAAAATATCAAAGATGAGCTTCAAATAAAAGAGGATGACTTTATAAAATCTACAAAAATTATCCGTAGGCGCACGTTAGATAACGGTCGTAAATGGATCGGAATTGAAATAGAGCCTGCCGTACGTAAGCACTTAGTGTCTACAAAGGATAAATTATTTATTGATTGGGCTACCTGCCGTTTTATTGATGATGTCGAAGTTGTTCGTTGTTTAAATTGTCAACAGTTTGGTCACGTTAAAAAACACTGCGTTAATAAAGAACCTACCTGTGCTAATTGTTCAGAGGCACATGAAACTAAAGATTGCCCGCACAATGACGACTTAAATTTTAAACCAACTTGCGTGGCGTGTAAACGCTTTAAAAAACCGTGTGATCATCGCTGCGGATCTCAAGAGTGTACTACCTACAAACTCAAACTCGAACAATTAATCCTAAACACTAATTATTAATAATGGATAGTTTAACCATAGGACAATTAAACCTTCATAACGATAGGGTGGCGACATCTGAGCTGGATAAATTGATTGTGGATTATAATCTAGATATAGTACTTGTTCAGGAACAGTATCAAAACGCGCGCTTGGGTCACAAGATGGTCCAGCTGAACAGCAAGTCACGTGCCGGAATTTATGTTGAGCGTTCTTCGAGCTTTACTGTAACAGCTATACGTAATCTCATGACGCCCCATTGCGCCGTGGCGGAAGTGTCATCGCCTACCTTTAAGGTTTACGTTGTGAGCTGCTACTTTCAGTATTCTGACCCTGTCACTCCTCATATACATAATCTCCGTCACGTCTTGCGGTCGCTCGCGGGCTGCAAGGTTATAGTTGGTGCTGACGTAAATGCATCTTCTTCCCTGTGGTATGGCAAAGTTCGGGCCACTGATTCCGAACGACGTTGTGCTGTTGAGGATTTTATTGCTGAGATGAACTTATCAATCCATAACACCCCAGACGCACCACCTACTTTTTGTAGCCAAATGGGCGAATCTTGTATTGACGTCACACTTTCTAGTGCAGACGTACGCTTGGATAGGTGGCGTGTTCTTCCTGACGCGTCTTGTAGTGATCATCGCCTGATCGTGTACGATTTTGTTCCTATTCTTACTCAAGGTTCTTCACACTTAATTGGAAATTTTAGATATAAGAGTAAAGGCGCGAACTGGGAATTCTTTAGCTCACTTTTTGCTTGTCATGCCAAAGACTTCACTCGCGATGGACTGTCAGCTGAGGAAAGTGCTGAGATAATGTCAGACACTTTCACTTACTGTGCTGACATTGCTATTGGTCGTGCATCTGTGACCAATATTCGTAGATGTGATTGGTGGAGTGACTACCTTGCTGAACAACGTAAGAGCTATCGCAGAGCGCGTAGACAGCTTAATAAGCTTAAAAAACGTAATGTTACCGGAGACGTTTTTAATCTTGCCATAAGTACTTTTAGAGTTGCCAAGTCGCGTTACAGAGCATCGGTTGAAAAATCTAAGGGTAATTTACTCCGGAAAATTGTTGATAAACTTGATAAGGAGGGTCCGTGGTCTCCTTTGTATCACGAGTTTAAGGCTAATAGATCGGTCGACCTTGCATACGTTCAGAACATTAAAGTAAATAATACACATACCACCGGCATTGAAGAAACAACTGATGTTCTGCTTGATTCTCTTATACCAGATGATTCATCAGTAAATGAAAATGAATACCATCAGCAGATCAGGGCGTGGGCCGCGGTACCACCTGAATCACCAGAGTCAGACCTTCCGTCCACTGACGAATTCATAAACGTTGTCAAGAGACTACCTCTCAACAAATCATCCGGTGAAGATAAAATATCTAATAGAATGATTATAGAAGCGTGTAAAACGTCGAGCGATGCGATTTTATCAGTATATAGCCGATGCATTGCGGAAGGTACGTTTCCTCGAATATGGCGACAAGGCTTTATACGCATTATTCCAAAGAGTGGCGACAAGCCCTCGGACGACCCTAAGTCATACCGGCCCATAACACTACTCCCATCTTTGGGAAAACTTTTAGAGCGACTGATTGTTCCGCGCTTGTTACCGAACGGACCTAAATTTCATAAAAATCAATACGGTTTTACTATTGGAAAATCCACTGTAGATGCGGCTCTATCTGTCCGTAAAATTGTCAACTCATCGGAACATAAATACGTGGTTGGAATCTTTCTCGACATTTCTGGCGCTTTTGATAACGCATGGTGGCCGATGTTACTACTTAAAATGAAAACCCGTGGTTGCTACAAAAACATCTATAATCTGATTTGTTCGTACTTTCTAAATGGCTCCGCGAAACTCAAACTTGGACATCATTCCATTACTAAGTCTCTAACCATGGGATGTCCTCAGGGCTCAGTTATCGGTCCATATATATGGAATTTTGGCTACGATGATTTCCTCGCGCTTCCGCTCCCGTACGGCTGTTCATTAACCGGTTACGCGGACGATGGCTTGCTGCTCATTCAGGCAAGTACTCGGGCTGGTCTCGAGAACTTGGCTGACACATGCCTACGTTTAATATCTCAGTGGGGCGATCGAAACCGTCTGACCTTTGCACCGCATAAAACCTATCAACTTCTTTTAAAAGGAAACCTTAAATCCTGGCCTAGTATAAAATTTAATAACGTACCCGTTAAAAGGAAAGAATCCGTGTGCTACCTCGGTATGCTACTAGAAATAAACTTTTCATTTATTGATCATATAAAAACAGTAGGAGAAAAAGCAAAAAAGAACTTCTACGCCTTGACGAGAATATCAAAGGCTACTTGGGGTCTATCATTTCAAACCCTAAAAACTATATATGGGGCTACTTACTTGGGTTGTATGTGCTACGGGGCACCTGTCTGGGCCGATAGGGCCACCATAGGGGCGGTACGACGTAAATTACTTCAAAACCAGCGTTTGGCTTTGATATTCTTATGCAAGGCGTATAGGACGGTTAGTACTGAAGCCTTACCGGTGCTGGCGGGTGTTCTCCCAGTCGATCTTGAGGTGCAGCGGCGTGCTGCAATGTACTTCTACGCTAGAAAGATCACGGACCCAGAGTTTTTACCGCAACGCGACCGTGCTAAGATCTCTAGATTATTAAAACCCCAGACTGACGTCTGGGAGGTACTTTTATGCGAATGGCAATGTAGGTGGGAAGATTCCATCAAGGGCCGACACCTCCACCAGTTTTTTCCATCCGTTCGTGAGCGGCTGGAGAAGACATGGCTGGAGGTGGATCACTGTGTTGCCCAATTTCTCACAGGTCATGGCAACTTTAAGAGTAAATTATTTTCCTTTAGGCTTGTGGCCTCACCTTTATGTCAATGCTCTACAGCTGACCTTGAATACGAACAATCCGCACATCACATCTTGTGGGAGTGTATTCTTTGGCAGACTGAACGTAATGTTATGTTAGATAGTATTCAGGTTAAATCTGGAGTAGTTTACTATACGGACCTTGTAGAAACCAGAACAAATTTCCGTGCGTTCAGGCGATTTTGCCATACCTATTACTGGAATCAAAAGTAGCTCAAAATTTAGGACCCATTAGTTTAAATGTTAATATATAATCCGTGGTGCTTGGCAACTGGGCCTAACCCAGTTGTATATGTCCCTTGGTGCCTATTGGCCTAGCTCTAATCTGTCTCCTGCTTGATATGGAGGGAAGTGGAAATTATATTTATTTTTCCTACTCCTCCGCTGTACTCTTCTGATTAATTTCGTTGCGGGATCCAAGACAGTTGAATCGTTTCTCCGGGACTCGTCGGGTTTCATTAACTCGGCGTTTTTCTGGTGGTCGCCACTGTTGATTCTGGCTTTCAGGAGTTGCAGTGGTTGGGAATGTGTGGCGGGCTTGTCCCATAAAAAAAAAAAAATACTTACTCTGTGGGTGTGTCATCAAAGTCGGCACCCTCGTCGCTGGTCGTTCTCGCTGGGCCTCCCCCGGGTCACTGGGGGTCTCACTCGGCGGGGACTGACCGCCGTAGGTGTCGTGAAGAGGCGGCGCTGAGCTAACAGCGTTGCGACGCGCCTACAGATACTTAGGCGTGCGTTGCTATTTTATTATGGCAGGCGCACGCCAACACCCAATGCCGACACTAGGCAACGATTTTCGACTTCGGTCAAAGAAATATGATTTCATTAATCATTTGATAACATTTGTGGCCCTGAAAAGGGCCTTTTTGTTGTTTATCCCACAGCCATTGAGCAATCCAAGGACCGGTCCGTTGTAACGGGCCGAGGAGCGCCAACGCGGTCAGGAGGCTTCGCCCCGACACCGCTTGCCGCACCCCCTAGTGGGTCGCAGCGACATCAACGACTTACGCTCCCTCTTTTGGTAGACAGACTTGCGCTCGTGAACATCAACTTGAAATATTATTGTGACTATTTAGTTAAGGAGATTGCTATTTTGTATTTTATTGTTATATAATATCTTTTAAATTGTCTTAATTATGTTATTTTATTCAAATTGATTAGGGTAACTAAGAATGTCATATAAATATATTCATTATTCGGTCGTCTATGTCCTTTTTAAATCTGCTGCAATCACGGCGAAGAAATGCCGAAATAGCGGGAACCGTCCTTTTACTTGCTCTCGTTGCCTGTACAAATTGTGAAGTTGACGGCTGTGGCGGTGACTCCTGCTGCGAACTGATCTCTTCTTGACGAACAGAAATTTGTGCAAAATGCTGTTGTTGTACTTTTTCGCATGGCACTAAGTTAACGTCAAGGTGTTTTCTTTGAACATGTTTTGTCAAATTTGATATACCCGATTCAATAGAAATTTTGGCCTTGCACATTTTGCACTCTCCTGTATAAGTTCCTAAATCTTCGAAATGGTCCCAGGTCACACTTCTTTTCGGTGCCATATTTACAAGTTATTAACTAACCACACACTACACGGTATTTACACTACACAAACAAAACAAAAATAATCCTGGAAAATAGGAAAATAGGCTAGTCAAAAAGTTTGCAAGAAATTAGGTGACGCACGATTCACAAGTGATCGGTGACGTAAGTAAATCACTATTAAAAACCACTAAGCGGGTCAGGTGCATCATAAAAAATCGTAAATTTGATAATTCCTTTCGTACGCGCGATTATGCGTCTTACAACTCTTATTATAGTGTCGTAATAAGTACCTTTATTATTATTGCAGTTTACATTTTGGAGTTAAAGGTTTAAAATTAAAATCAAATTGCATATTTGTTCCTTACTTCCGTATATTTAGAGCGCTTTAACACTAGCGTTTGTCCAGCGTGGGCGTTCGATTTACGTATGCGCGGCGCAGGCGTCGCATTGTTTTATTTTCACGTTTTCGCAATAATTTTCTTTTCAAAAGCAAAGCCTATATTAGTTTCCTCGTCAGAATCCATTTTGTTAATGATATTTCCGAAACGACAACGCCGCGTTGTCGCAGCGTCTGCGCCGCGTTAGCACAGCGTTCAATTGACTTCAGAGGAAATGCCGCTACAACGTTGTCTTGGCGTCAGCGCTGCGCATACGTTTTTCGAACGCCTACGCTGGACAAACGCTAGTGTGAAGGCGGTTTTAAAGTTAACTTTCCAAGCGAGTCATCTTTACAGTGGAAAGTAAGAGTGAGAACGATGTATAATTTCTTATTGCAAACAGCACGCGCCGCTCGAGACCCGAGCGCAGCCGAAGCGAGTCGACGCGCGACGGCCGAAGCCACGTCACGATTCACGAATTAGCGAGACTCGGGCGAGCGTCGAGTCCCTAATGCCCCCGAAGGAGCGAGTCCGAGTAGCCATATAAAATATGTACTTTGAAGTCTCGCAAGTATTTCGCGTCAGTACCTGGTGTACGTACTTGAAAGCATATACCTGGTGTAAAAACCTGGTCGCGTTAATACGTACCTTCCCTACATACAGTCCATATCACCTTCAATCCCCATATTACGTACATACTTCACGACTTTTTGCAAAATTTATTTAAACTGAGCCTTTTCAATGAGTTGGTGAAATATTATGCGACAGGTTGTTTAAACTTTCTCAGTCCCTTCACTATGAAGACCAATACATGGTCTGCAATTTGTATCCCATCAAAACTGAACCCCCTAAGCTGGTCTTTCGCAGCGTCATAGTGGATTTAGGGGGAAATTGACATTTCGTCGAAAATTAAACTGCATAAGCGGTTTTCTGGACATAAATCCTTCACCGTATTTTTATTTTTATAAATGTACTTATATTCAGCCCCGGCTCCACGTCTATTTTAGCTAAGAGTCTTTTTAAAGATTTAGGGGACAGCAAAGTGAAATATTTTGCCAAAAGCGGGGTATCTTCTTGGAGTCTTCTTAGATAAAGAAAGTGAGAGCACTTTTTATTCTAAGGAGAATTTGCGACTAGAAGGTTTCTTGCTTGTCTGGGTGTACTGCATTTTTGTGAAAATGTTTGCTTCTGTTGTCATTTTGTTCGTCGGTTTTTAAAGTGAAACTTTTATTACATCATCTCAAACTTTTTCGTCTGTGGTGTTGCATGTCGCGTGACGGTCGGCCGCGGAGTAGAGATAAAGTGAAGAGCGCTTCGTCAGAGCAGCCGAGGCCAATATGGCGGCGCCTATAGTTCGCATCAGCTGACCTGAATTAGTGAAAAGTTTCACTTTTACCGTGGTTTCGTGAAACCACCCAATCCTTTTTTTTAAATAAAAGATCTGTAGACATTTTTCCAGCACTGGCTAGTCTGGATTGAAGTGTTTGTTTTTCTTTTGTGGTCAGTTCAAGTTCGATTGTAGAATTTTAATTTTTCTTGTAGTAGTTTTAGCTGGTGCAACCAGCATGACGGGAACTCCTGCTGCAGATTATCTGCAAAAATTAAACACATATTTTTAATCCCAAACTAAGCATTCTAGCACATAAATGCTATGGCTATATATAACTATCTGTTTATCATTAGCTTTCAAAGAATTATGGCCAGTTAAAATATATTATAATACAAAGTCTTCTGCCGCGTCTGTCCGTCTGTTCGCGATAAACTCAAAAACTATTGCACCGATTTTCATGCTGTTTTCACCAATAGATACAGTGGTTCTCGAGGAAGGTTTTAGTAGATAATTTGTCAAGCGGACGAAGCCACGGGCAACAGCTAGTAGTACATAATTTAATGTAATTTAAGGATAAATATAGGAATAAAATAATAAAAAATTTCATGAGAAATATTGATTTTGTTAGTCCGTTGTTTTTAGATTTAATTCAGTCAAACTTTATGTATAACACTAGTACTTCGCCCGCGACTTCCGCGCGGACTCTGACACTTTCATCTACGAACATAAACAACCCCTTTTTTTTTTTCCGGCTGGGAAAAAATGGATTACGCATACCCTCTCACTCGGGGGAGTGGGATATTTTTTTTTTACATATACATAAATTCAACACTCCTTCACTTCCTCCCTCTTTGAAATGTAGATCAACATAATATTTTTTATTTACGTAGATTAATGTATTAGTTCTGAGTTCCATGATTTTAAATTGGTGGACGGTTTTAACTCCATTAGGGGTAGATTTTAAAAAAATCTTTAGATTAATTTTTAATAATCCCACTTTTATGTTGTTTTATACCAAATGGCCAAGCAAATTGAACAGTAACTTACATCCTCCCCTATAAACGTCATCACTCTTTGAAACTACTTCAGGCGTTTGATTGAATTGAAATACAAACATGTATTTCGTATTATTGTATCAAGACTGTCGTCACACTCAGAGTATCTGAGTTTCAACTTCATCGGACCAAGCATTCAGACTTTAACACCACCTAAATGCCCACTGGGTGGGTATTTTTATATATATTATCTCTAGATTATTAAAACCCCAGACTGACGTCTGGGAGGAACTTTTATAAAAGGCCTGTGAGCGGCTGGATAGGACATGGCTGGAGGTGGATCATTGTGTAGCCCAATTTCTCACAGGTCATGACAACTTTAAGAGTCCGTGATCATGACGCTTGCAACAGTGCCGAAAAATCGGAAACTCGCAAATAAAAAGGTACATGGTAGCTATCCCGATATGAACAATTCTAATGTTAGTGACCATGAAAGTTTAAAACAATATAACTTTAAGAGTAAATTATTTTCCTTTAGGCTTGTGGGCACAACTGTATGTCAGTGTTCTATAGCTGACCTTGAATACGACCGATACGCACATCGCATCTTATGGGAGTATAGCGAAAACTTCTGAGCATGGTAAAAATTAATCATTACATTTGACCACAAAGGTAATTTCAATTAAAGTCGTTTCAATGTGGTTACAAAAGAATATATAATTATAACAGAGGAGTCGATTGTAGCATCACAATTTTTCTCACTTAGACAGTCTACTATTTCGTCAAACCATTGAAAATATTTTGTTTCTAAGTTATCGAAATTATCATCGTTCACGTCGTTTGTAAGCCATCCAGCCTTATATAAGTTCCTGGTAGGTCATCAATCTCCGCGAGAACTTGTAATATAGCATAACTTATTTGTACTCTCTAACTTGGTACTCTTTTATACTGTTAATTTGGTAAATGCTATTTGGTTAATACTATAGCAGAAATTAATGCTGATGAGTCATCCATATCGATATCACTTCAGACGGTTGAACAAGACGCAAGGATGTCCAATTTTGTATCCAGTTTAAAATAGTAACATTTGTGTGAGATACAGTAATCATCTGAAATATCGGTACAGATTTAAATCCAGTAGTATTATTGATTAAGCATACATATAAAAATAACTGCTTCATTTGGTAGGGCTAACAAACTGTCAGTTTTAAAAAAATTTAACCTGTTGCATCTAAAGTAATTTTAATGTTTTCAAAATCTGAGTACTATACTCAATTTGCTGTTGGGTCCAATAATGCAAAAAAAAAGGGATGTAGTAGTAAATATCTTATAACATTTTGGTACTCTAATGACTTTCACATTTTTAAAAGTGAAGTTAATGGGTCTTTATCGAAATATGTGGACATCTGATGTTCATATTTAATTTTAGTTAAGGCTGCAGATGTTGGCAAAGTAAGTGGATAATCATCTTTATCTTTAAATAGTGTTACTGCAATTTTATAACACGTTTCTGCTACAGATGCGTTATCGTCATCCTTGCTTTTTTATTTGGATTATGTTTAAAATCACTGTCAAAATTCATAATTTTACATTCATAAATCGTCATGGTCACTTCTGTATTGCATTGATTAAATTTACCATAAAAAATATTATTATTTTCTGATCTTCCAAATCTAAAGGTAAATATGAGAGTATATAAAATTTTTGTACGTAGCCAAAACCTTTTTTTCGCAAGAGATCGAGCCACTTATATTTTGGCAATAGTAATCTTCTTCTAAATGAATATTTATTTCTACATGTCGTGTACACTGGTTATATTTTCATTTTGTCGTAAAGATTACATCAAAGAAAACATTTATTTCCTTTTTAACACTTTCTGAAGCTTCGATATCAGATTCTCTATCGGTTGGTGGAGATTTTGTTACAAAATTATCTGATGTCAACTTGAGTTGTACGTTTTCAGACGAAGAATTAGTGCCACTTTCGGGTTCACTATAAAAAATAACTTATAACATCGTTTCACACACAAATGAGCCGCTCGCGGGAATATAACATAGTAAATTCTTGGGAAATGTTTTGGTATAGATTTTTGTTAAAGAAGATTGGCAAGACCCCATGTACCTTGAGTGTCGCCTTTGTACTTCGCGAACATTAGTCTCACTCACTCTGCCCGCTGGTTACAGTGCGTGAACACGTTACACTTCTGTGCTCGTACTTAAAAAAATCCATGTCAATAATATAGTCATACATTTAGCATTAAAGTTATTTAGTTGTGAAGACGGACTCGGGCTAACTAGTAGAAGAATCCGTTTTTGATTTTACAAAGTGACCACTAAGTAATCACAGTTTATAAAATATAAGATCTGCAAAAAAATAAAATAACATCGGGAGGTGCGTGAATTATCGTGTTAACGAACTCAACGAGCGACGCGCCGGGGTCAACGACCGACCGCCGTACGCACACAGCGGAATTCGCATAGGCGGCTGGATTGTACTCGTGCGCAGTAAAACAGGTTAAGCGACAAGTGAGTGAGTAAGGCGCCTCATTAATATAGTAAACAAAGCTAATTGCATACTTACACCTACTTATTATTTTTCTGGCTGGAGCGTAACTAAATTAATAACAAATTAATATATCGTTATTACAAAGAAAATGATACGTTCACCTCCCAATATCTCAGCTTCCCCTATGCATAACTCTGAATCCGAACCGCACCAAACAACTTGTTTAAATAATTAAACAAACGAACATTTTACTCAGAGAAAAAGAAAACGGGGCGAAGATGCACAGTTACAACGTATCGAAAATATGATGCTTGAGTCTATGTTCTCCAAAGTATGACAGTAATCCCAGCAAAATACAAAAATTGCTTTACTACACTCTGCTCTTGAAGAAATAGGGTCTCAAAGTTTAATTAGTAACCAAAACAATGAAATTCAAATCCAGAATGAGGATATCCGAACTTCCATGTTGATGAGGCTATTCGAGAGATAGATCACTTACAGGCGGAGACCAAGAACCGCAAAAAGGTGATAAGAAAGCTTGATCTTAAGATGGACTATTTGGAAAGAAATTTAAAAGAGGCTACAATTGAATTGAGAAATATCCCAACTGCGAAACCTGAGACCCGCGAAACCCTTAGGCGCTGGCTCCACGAGCGAGAGAATCGCGACGAGTCCGCCCTTATATTGTCGGATAATCTCCACGAACGAGCGATAATTCCGCCAAGTATCGTCGCGAGTCGTAACGGAATCGCAGCGTTTCCGCGGCGACTCGTAACGGTATCGCCGCGTTTCCTTGACGACGCGTTGCGAAAGAAAAAATTCAGTTACGTGCCAGACTAGAGCGAAATAAGTAGTGTCTCAGTCGATAAAATAATTCTTTATTATGGATATAGTGTTGTGGGGTGCTTCTGCAAGTACGCTATGGAATATGCAGTTATTGTTATTGTTAAGAAGGGAAAAAAGCGCCGTTGGTGGACACATCCCATGTTGCTACGTCGTGAAAGTCATGGATATTTCCATGTGATGTTATGAAGAATATCGAAATCATCCAGAATGGTTTGAAGATGAATATTTAATGCCAATTCCTGTTTTCGATGAACTGTTAGGTTTACTATCAAGACGGCCATAATCTCAGTTCTGGCATCAATTAAACAGTCTTCTTTTATTTTGTCCATAAGTGGTAGCAACGAACGGAAAAATGCCTCATTTCCACGCTCGTCGCTATACTGTGGTTGAACATTATTTCTTTGTATACCTATACTCTCGCGCATAACATTCGATATCTCTTTATTAGATTCCAGAAACATTTGGACTAATGTTTTCTTTTTATTAGACGTGGATGGTTCCGTAACACTAGGGGTGGTATTAACCGAACTGTCGTCATCCTCAAAAACATCTTGACTGTCCTCATTGAACATGTTTGACGATGTTGAAGCGTGTTCTGTGTGTTTCTTTAAAAAAAGTAATGCATCATAATGAATATACTTTCGTCGTATTGTGGCAGCTTGACCGGATTTTGAACATTGCTGCAACTTTAACTCCTTACAAAATTGATCCCTTAAAGATTTCCATTTTGTCATTAAATCAAGTCCTGAAACAAAGAGATAACTTTTAATTTAAATATTATAATAATATGTAAGCACATACATACATGTACATATATTAATTATTGTTTATTTTAATTAAAAAAACAACACAGATTAATAAATCCGAACGCTTTGATGGAGTCTTCGTTCTACATCCCATTTAAAAAAAAACTTTCCATCAGGTGTGATTGCAAAAAAACGCGAGCCACTTTTATATTAAAAAAAATATATGATAAAGTATATTTTTTAAATAATAATGTCATTTTCCAGATATCTCGCTTCTGGAACAAGTTATAAACGCCTTCAGAATAAGTACAGAATTTCGAAAAAACGTTGTCTAAATTAAACGTTGTATAAAAGAAACATGTGGAATTATATGGAAAGTGCTAGCACCTACAGAAATGGCAGCCCCGAACAAAGAATCATGGAAAAGAATCTCAGAGGGATTTAAAAACAACGCGAATTTCCTACATTGCTTGGGAGCGCTAGACGGCAAACACATTCGAATTCAGTGCCCCCGGAATTCCGGCTCTCTATTCTCTCTTGGCTTTGGTGGATTCGAATTATTTATTTACTGTGATTGACGTAGGTTCTTAGGGCCGTGAAAATGATTCTACCATTTTTCAATCTTCAATTCTTGGCCAGAAGCTAAATCAAGAAGCCCTTGATTTGCCCGAAGAAGAAGAACTGGTATTTGGTAGACCCAAAATGCCAAATGTGATTGTAGCTGATGAGGCCTTCGGTATTCATCGAAATTTAATGCGACCGTATCCCGGTCGATGTCTTCCTACGGACAGAAGGATTTTCAACTACAGACTGTCTCGTGCGAGACGTTACGTGGAATGTGTTTTTGGACAAATCACCTAAAAATTTCGCATATTTCATAATACAATAAATCTTCAACCGGACAGTTCAATTCTTGTAATAAAAGCAGCTTGCGATTTGCACAACTTCATAAAGCGTCGAGTATTAAATGCCACTGACGGGGAAAATTAAGACATATACAATCAACAAAATATGACACCCGTACTTTAAAGAACAAGGAATTCGGGGTTGCAAATTCGAAACTTATTTAAAGATTATTTTAACACAGTGGGCGCGGTTCCTTGGCAAAATGACTACATCATTTAATGAAAATTATCTTTCTTATAATTATTGTTGAAACAACGGTTTTGTACCGACGAATGTATATTATTTTGTTATACCTACCATAGTGTTAACGCCATCTATTGGCGAGGAGCCGGCAACACAATGTGTGGCACCCTCTAGCGCCGAATAGGGGACAACTTGTAACACCCTCTAGCGTCGAGTAGACGGAGGCTCGACGGACCGTGAGGGAGCAAGAAGCCAACATACACTCAGCCCTGCGAGGGAACGGGAGCGGCGCAAAAGGAGCGCTGATTGGTCGTCGCGGAATTTTCTAGAAAGATCGATCCAAGCATCGACCGAACCGTGGAACCGGTCGACGCCAGAAGAAAAATTGTGGTAGTCGGTTCACCATCTTTCTCTCATATTTAAACCTTACTTATGTAAAATGTTGCAATAAACGTTGAATAATCAAAGTAAAGGATAGATCATTGAAGAGCCCCAGACCTCCCTCACTCACACACAAACATTTGGACCTTCGAACTGGATCGAAGCGGCTTCAAGAAGAAGTATCAGGAAGCCGGTAACCAGGAGAACTGCAGGAAAAACGGTCAGGCCATTCAGCGTTCCTATCCAAACCCATCCTCCAGGATCATTTTGTGCTAATATCGTGTATTCTTGTGTAAAATTCCAGTAACCTATCGAGTACTTACCCGAGTCGCGCCGCGAGCCCGCGCTTTACCAACTACCTACATAGGTCGCGAGCGGCGTGGATTCGTGATTTCGAGTTCGATCTAGCAAGCCAAACTGTAAGTACTTTCTTTTGTCTCGCATAATCTCACAAAATGCCACTTGACGACTTTAAAGATTTGATTAAGAAAAGGGGTGTAGTTAAAGGGAAGTTTACTGTATTCATTAAATACGTGCAGTCGTTACAAGACGTTGAAATATCTGAATCTCAAAAGATAGCTCTAGAAGATCGTTGTAATAATGTTATGACACTATTAGAACAGTTCTCAACCATTCAAGATGATATAGAATTTCACATACAGGATTCAGAACAAGACTTAGAAAAGCAATTAGTTGAAAGGGAATACTTCGAAAATTTATTTTATGAGATAACCTCGAAGGCGAAATGCATGCTAAAAAGTAGAGAAATTATTGATAACGATGTGGAGGTCTGTAACCAGACCTCTAGTATTAAATTACCCACCATTTCATTACCCTCCTTTGACGGTTCATTTGAACAGTGGTTAGAGTTCAGAGATACCTACATATCCCTAATTCATAATTCTAAAACTATAGATAACATTCAAAAATTCCATTACTTGCGATCCGCTCTCACTGGGACTGCTCGTCAAATAATAAAATCGTTACAGTTAACTTCTGAAAATTATACCATAGCTTGGAGTTTATTGGAGAACAGATTTAATAATAATCGTTTACTCGTTCAGAATCACGTTAAAGCTCTGTTCTCATTGCAGCCTTTACATAAAGAATCCGCTTTTCAAATTCGTAAATTAATAGATAACATACTAAAAAATATTCGTGCTCTTAAAGGTCTAGATGAGCCCACAGATCAATGGGACACTTTAATTATATACCTTATTGTTACTAAGATGGACTTCACTACCGAGAAGGAGTGGGAAAACCATAAAAGTGCGCTTTCTAAATTACCGAGTCACGCTAATAAAAAAATTACACTAGACGATTTGATCACATTTCTAACAGACAGGGCGGACATGTTAGAATCGATTAAAGGTACTCATGATTCTGGTAAGCAAACGTCAGAGGGTTCTGTAAAGAAATCATCCTCATCCAATCAATCGAAGCATGCTAGCTCACATAGCTACATCGCAGCACGTAATAATAATTCATCAAAATCATCACAAAAATGTAATTCACAAAATGATTCAAAACGTTACCAAAGATGCACTATGTGCAAAGAAAACCATTCGTTATATTCGTGCAAAAAGTTCAATGACCTTCCTATGAAGGATAAATTATTATTCGTAGATGAAAACAAACTTTGTAAAAATTGCTTGCGCGCTGGACATTCCGTGTCTCATTGCTGGTTCGGCACCTGCAAGCTATGCAATCGTAAACACCATTCGCTTCTTCATGATGAGTGCTGTGATAACAGCAGCTCGTCAACGTCCGTAGGGCCGCACGACACAGAAGTGCCGGCTACGAGTAGCGCACACAGTACAGCGCTACACACTGCGTCAACATCAACGCAACAAAAGGTTGATATTATTCAGTCGTTTCAAGAACCCGTTATTCTTTCGACGGCATTATTGGAAATATTAGACAATGATAATAATTATCATACTATTCGTGCTATTCTGGATAATGGCAGTCAACATTCGTTTATAACAAAATCATTATGTGATAAATTAAAAATTCGTTTGATACAGTCCACAGTACAAGTCGCAGGGGTAGGTAATTCGGTAACTCAATCTACACAATCATGCAAAGTGCAGTTGCGTTCTAAAAATAGTGAATTTAATATGCAATTAAATTGTCTTGTCTTACCTTGTATAACCGCTACGTTACCCTCCGTTAATCATAATATCGCAAAATTCATGATTCCCTCAAATGTATCACTCGCCGATCCTAAATTTTATCTTTCTAGTAAAATAGACTTATTAATCGGCGCAGATAAGTTTTGGGAACTTATAAGTGAAGGATTAATACGGCTTAAAAACGGCCCATACCTACAAAATACCAAATTAGGTTGGGTTGTATCAGGTGCCATACAGGGTACAAAAGGCTCATCCGTTAATAAAGTTCATTGCAATTTTACGCACACGTACGACAACTTAGATAAGCAATTAACTAAATTTTGGGAATTAGAGGAGATAAGCTCCAGAACAGATAAGATTATGTCTAAAGAAGATCATGATTGTGAAAATAAAAACAACTAAACGTGATGATCATGGTCGTTTCTGTGTGCGTATTCCACTACGCGAATCAGCTGATCAACTAGGTGATTCGTACCTACAAGCCGAGAGTCGGTTCCTCGCGCTCGAACGAAAGTTAGGTCGGTGCACACCGAGTTATAAAAAATTATATTTCGATTTTATGCGTGAATATTTAGAACTTGGTCACATGACCAAAATTAATGCTTACCCATCTCCGCATTATTTTCTACCGCATCACGGTATATTCAGAGAACATAGTACAACTACTAAATTACGAGTAGTATTTGACGCTAGCGCTAAAACTACTGCCGGTCAATCGTTAAACGATATCCAACTGATTGGCCCATCCTTACAAAATGATATATTCGCTATTCTGCTAAGACTTCGTCAGTACTCATATATCGCCTGTGCAGATGTCGAAAAGATGTACAGACAAATATTAATTCAACCCGATCAACAGTATTTACAATTAATTTTATGGAGAGAAAACCCGTTAGATGCGCTCGGTGTGTACCGGCTTAATACAGTTACCTACGCCACGGCGTCCGCGCCATACCTAAGTATGCGATGTTTGCAACAGCTGGCGTCGGAATGCACTGATAACGACATCGCTAAGATTATTCGCCAAGATTTTTACGTAGACGACTTAATAACAGGTTGTGATGATAAAGGGGAATTGTTAGAAGTTTGTAATAAAGTTTCTACTGTATTACAATCGGGTTGTTTCTCTTAACGAAAGTGGTTGTTCAATTTTGATTTGTCAACTTTAAATGAGTCAAAGAACTTATCTCTCGGCGAATCCTGTCAAAGTAAAACCTTAGGTCTAGGTTGGTTCGCAAATACAGACGAGTTACATTATACGACTAAACTAAAGTTGACCGGGAGTCACGTGACTAAGCGCATAATGCTATCGGCAATTTCACAAGTTTACGATCCGTTAGGTCTATTAGCGCCTATTATAATACTTGCAAAAATATTAATACAGAAATTATGGACATATAAAATCGGATGGGACGATCCGGTCCCTCATGATATTTTAATTAATTGGCAAAAATTCGTTGACACTCTCAAATGTTTGAGTAAATTACGTATACCACGTCAGGTTATAAATAGCAAAATGCAGTACATAGAATTGCACATATTTACGGATGCCGCTCAAAATGCTTACGGCACTTGTGCTTATGTACGTATGTACTCGGATAACGACCCCAATGTGTCCGTAGCCTTGTTATGCGCTAAGTCGAGGGTCGCGCCTGTCAAACCAATAACTATACCGCGTTTAGAATTATGTGGAGCATTATTAGGTGCAAAATTGTACACAAAAATTATAAATGCACTTCGTTTGAATTTCACTAAGGTTTATTTTTGGTCTGATTCCACAATTGTACTGGGATGGCTACGAATGTCACCTAACACTCTTAAAACATTTGTGCAGAACAGGGTAGTTCAAATTAATGAACTCACTGGTAGTTTACAATGGTTACACGTAGGAAGTAAGTCCAACCCAGCTGACTTGGTGTCACGTGGGGTCACGCTGGACGCGTTGCGCACCACTGATTTATGGTGGCAAGGCCCGGAATTTTTGCACGAACGTGTTTGCAATTTTAGCTATGATCATAGCTGTCATAACCTTAATTTTAACGAATTGCCAGATATTAAGTTAAGTACTACAGTGTTAGTACATCAAACTAATCAGAATACATTTCCGTTTGACAGATTCTCTTCATTTCCTCGTATGAAGCGTGTAGTGGCGTACTTGTTACGTTTCATTGATAATGTTCGCACTAAAATAAAGGTAAATCGTAAATACGGCCCGCTTCAAGTAGATGAGTTAAATAAATCTATTATTAAGTTGACTCAAATGTCACAAACCCAATCGTTTCCTGATCTTCATATGTTATCAAAAAATAACTTATCTTTAAAGGCTACTCGAAATATTTCAGGTCTTAATATTTTTTTTGACAATAACAATATTCTTAGAGTAGGAGGTAGGTTAGATAACTCCACAAGTTTTTCATACAGCAAAAAGCATCCCACCCTTTTATGTAGTAAACATACCTTTACACGTTTGTTGTTTCAATATGAGCATAAGCGCTTGCTCCATGCAGGTCCTCAATCACTGTTAGCTAGCATACGAGAGAGTTGGTGGCCCCTCAGAGGTCGTGATCTAGCTAGAAATATTGTACATAAATGTGTGACATGCATTCGAATTAGAGGTAAAACTGTTTCAGTTCAAATGGGAAACTTACCCATAGAAAGACTAGAACCAGGATATCCGTTTATGAGGTGCGGTGTAGACTATGCAGGACCCATGTTTATTTTGAACCGTAAGGGGAGGGGCGCTAAATTGGAAAAATGCTATATTTGTTTATTTGTCTGTTTCTCTACGCGTGCAGTTCACTTAGAATTGGTTACTAATTTAACAACTGATGCTTATATCTTAGCTCTAAAAAGATTTATTTCTCGAAGGGGTAAACCGGCTGAAATATTTTCAGATAATGGTAAGAATTTTGTCGGGGCTATGAGGGAAATTACACAATTCCTTACTAATAATTGTGATAACATTATAGAGATATTAGCTGATGATAATATCAAGTTTAATTTCATACCACCCTATACACCGCATTTTGGGGGATTATGGGAGGCAGGAGTAAAGTCTTGCAAATATCACATCCGTCGTGTTATTGGTAACGCAAACTTAACGTACGAGGAGTTTAGCACGATATTAGTCCAAATTGAGGCCGTCCTAAACTCTCGCCCCATGTACCCACTGTCCGCAGATCCGACTGACCTTCTTCCCCTCAGCCCGTCTCTGTTCCTGATTGGCCGACCGCTCACCGCGCCCGCCAGCCCGGACCTGACGACTACGGCTTCACATCGCTTGTCCCGTTACGACCGCGTGGAGCAGATGCGGCAGCAGTTCTGGCAGAGATGGTCAAAGGAGTACATAGCGGAGCTGCAGACCAGAACGAAGTGGAAGACAAGTAAGGAGGAACTGGTACCTAATACTCTCGTACTCATCAAGGAGAATAATCTGCCGCCTCTGAAATGGCGTTTGGGAAGAATTCTCCATACTTTCCCTGGAAAAGATGGCGTGTCACGAGTCGCTGACATAAAAACGGCGACTGGAACGGTAAGAAGGGCATTCTCTAAAATATGTCCTCTGTTACCACATGAAGAGACTACAGATCCACAGTAACCCTTCTTCAAAGGGCAACCGTCCACCAGCCACATCATACCAGGCCATCGGTACTTCGTTGGAAGGAGCTTCCAAGGCCGGGGGCATATGTTAACGCCATCTATTGGCGAGGAGCCGGCAACACAATGTGTGGCACCCTCTAGCGCCGAATAGGGGACAACTTGTAACACCCTCTAGCGTCGAGTAGACGGAGGCTCGACGGACCGTGAGGGAGCAAGAAGCCAACATACACTCAGCCCTGCGAGGGAACGGGAGCGGCGCAAAAGGAGCGCTGATTGGTCGTCGCGGAATTTTCTAGAAAGATCGATCCAAGCATCGACCGAACCGTGGAACCGGTCGACGCCAGAAGAAAAATTGTGGTAGTCGGTTCACCATCTTTCTCTCATATTTAAACCTTACTTATGTAAAATGTTGCAATAAACGTTGAATAATCAAAGTAAAGGATAGATCATTGAAGAGCCCCAGACCTCCCTCACTCACACACAAACACATAGACAATAGAAACTAACAATTATAACAACAAAAATTACCTAAATAAATAATATTGTACGCTTACCTTTTTCTTTTTTATCTTTAGAGGTTAGGTCATCCCACTCTGTACACTAACATAGCACTTCCCACATCATACCAGGGTGAATTTCAACAAGAGATTTTTATGTATCATTTCGGTGGGATTTTTTTATTTCAATGCAATCTATATATTTTTAGTGACAAATAATACTTTAGTCTATTTTATAACATTGTGCGTGAGTGGCCATCAAATATTATCAAAACTTACATAAATATTTAAGGATAAAGTTTTAAGAGTCCACTGAAATTAAAAGTGTCCACCGAAATGATAAAAATTACCACCGAAATGATAAATCCACCGAAATGATACAGCTAAGAACAACCGTGCCCCCAGCCAGGGTTCCGTACTTTGTTAGGTTTGATTTCCACAAATTTTAGATAAACACTGAGACAGGACAGTACACAGTTTTTTTAATATCATCATTAATATACAGATATTACAGTTAGTATTATTACATTATATCATTCTTTGAGGTTACAATAACCTCAAAGAATGATATTAATGTAATGTAATGTTTATTATGATATGAATGAATAGTTTCTTTACTTTTATAACCTTTGGTAATTTTTGTGGTTGTTGTTGTGTGAAAATGTTGGAAAACTTTATCGTAAATGCTGGTAACCTTAAATAAATATTTTTGCTTGTTTATGTACTAATACTAATTTACTTGATATATTTTCAAAAGAATCAACGTATCGCGATTAGAAAGCTTAAAGTTTCTGATTAATATGATGGTTGCATTTGTAAGTTATGCCATTAATAGTAATACCTAATGTCTACCTATTGCACTAAGAGAAAAATGCTAGGTATAATTTAGTTAAATTGGTAACGAGAGGAGAATAGTGTTTCTACAGGTATATCAGTAAAACTTCTAAAATTAAATCAACTCTTATATTTTTAAAATACAATAAATGAATAAGAAACATTACAAAAATATCTTAGTAGTAATAGCTTAGTACTTTTAATCCTTTTACATAAACGTATGAAACATAACAGAAACCTGAGATTGAGATCACTTTATTCTTAAATTACTACAACAATAGAGAAACGTACATATCTAAATAGAACAAAAAACAACAAAGTTTTGTTCTACCTATAACTATAATTCGCAATTATGTATAAGTAATTCTTATACCTAATGCGAATTATAGTTATTCCAATAAAACAGTCTTTCTGGGTACGTATTTACGAGTAGGTTCAAGTATGTAGCTTAAAGATTAATTTTTCATCATGTCACTTTAAATCACACAATTATTTCTCAAATTCACTAATCAGCCTCTTTTCATGACTATAAATATAGGTTTTTAATTTAGATATGTACCTAATAAACAAATCTTCTTTAATTATCACACCACAGCACGTCTTTACTATAATTATTATAGTCATCAGTCTTCTTTAATAAGTTTAACTTCCTACCTAAAACAAGTCATGCCATTAAATGACAGCAAATATTTAAAAAACTAAATATACAATAACAAAAATCAAAAAATATTCAAATCAGAACTGGACGAAGACGAAGATAATCTTCTTACTTTACTCTTCTTGGCTGTAATCATGATTTCTTCTTCGCTGTCAATATTTCTTGTCCGTTCATACTTTTCAATAATTTCAGTATCATTGTTTTCAAAAAATGAACACGATGGAGTGCTAAATTCATTGAAGTTTTCATATTTTTCGAGCAATGATTTGGGTATTATCGATGATTCCTGCTCATTCTCTCCTTTTTGATTAGGTATTCATTCCATCAAAGGAATGGGATGTTGAGGGCTTAATAATTGATATTTCAATGTTTGTGATTGAGTGTGTGTGTGGTTCATGTATGAAACTATTCCTTTGTAATTTTTTGGAAAGATTCTTTTCATTGAATGGCTTGGGACGTAGTACTAATTTTTCTGACAGTTGAATTGGACGCAGATGTGCTATATTTGTATTATTTGCAAAATTCGTTGATTGAATCCCAGTGAAGTCATGAAAACCTAAATGCTTGCCGTGAGGGCACCTAATAGTTTTATTTAGGCATTCTCTTTCAATACAGGACAGATGTCGAAGTGCCAAACGGTTTCCTGACTCTTTAGACCAAACAACTTGGTGAACTTTCATAGTTCCCGGAAAAGTCTTTAAGTCTTTGGGCAAGAGCCAATCTTTTTCTGTCACCTGATAATCTTCAACTGTTTCAATTTTCACACCTTTAACATAACACTGTAGGTTTTGTACCAGCGATTCAATATTGGTAATATCATGTTGATATGAGACTTGTTTATCTAGCGTTCTCTTTAATACTCCACCCACTCCATCTGCTGCGCTTTTTCCATGACCACACTCACAATAGTTCCAAATTATGTGGGTCAGCATCGGACAATAGGAGGATAACTGAGTTATTATATATAATATATTTTTATTCCTGTATTGCGCAGATGGTGAGTCAGAAATAACGTAAAGTTTACGAACCAGAGGAGCAGTTATCTCAATTTCTTGCAAAACAGGAATGAGGTGTGCCCATACTGCAGCAGCATCATGCCTTAAAGAGGTACTTACAGTACAAAATGACTGAGTTTTGCAAGTTTCGTTGTCGAGTTTGAAATATATTACGACAGTATGCAAAGTGAACTGTTGTCTGCTACCACCAAAATGAAGGGATTGAATTTCGGATCCATATTTGGCATTATAATTTTCACTGAAATCAATTTGTATAATACAGTCTTCCGTAGTCATATTTTCTTTTAACGTTTTGAAAGCTTGATTTTGATTTTTATTATTGACGCAATGTTTAAGGAATGGTTTCAGGCTATCTTCGATTTTTTTTATTAAATCTAGTGGTTTCACCCAACGCCTTACTTTTTCAACTTTAATAGCAGATTTTTCTACATTATTTTTGACATATATGCTTTTATTCTTCTCCCAACCCCAATACGCTATGTTCACTTCATTATTAAACTCTTGATAATCAATGTGTCTATTTTTACAACTTGAGCATATTCTTTGCAGACAATCGATGTTATCTTTACTACAACATAGGCTACTTAAAACGTCGGATATTGTATTTTCTTTGATAAGGCGGTTTCTTTTCATAGATTCAATCAAAAGTTTCATATTTTCGTGCTTTTCACATAGGCATGTATTTCGTGCATTCACATTTGGTTGAGTGACCCAGAAAGGCTTCATTCTTGAAAATGTTGAATAGCTTATCGGTGGTTCTCCTGATCCCAAATATTTCAAGTGTAAATTTTTAAGTGTGTCTGTCAATAGTCTTTTTTGTTTTTTTAATCCATGTCTAGATATGGTGTCATTTTTTCCAGGACACAGTGTTGAATTTTCATCATCTTCTAAAAATTTCACCACCCTCCTGAGAATTCGATTTTTTTTTTCATCAGGTTTTATGACTTCTACTGCTGGTTTTTCTCCTTTTTGGGTACTTTTCTTCAAAATCATATAATTGCTTTGTAGTCTGTTACACCTTTTTTTGAACATTTCTTTTTCCTTAGTGACCTGTAATAATTTGTTTTGTAATTCTGTTATTAGCTTAGTTTTAGTTTTTTGATATTTTCGAAATTTGTCTTTAAGTCCTCGCTTGAATTCTACAGATGTAATTGACGAGTCTGAAACAGGGCTGTTGGGGCATAATGTTGACTCGATACTACTTAGATTTGATGGACATGTTATTCGTTGTACGCTACTTGGTTGTACACAATGAGTGCCAGTTACTACATTGTCATCAATATGATGTTGAATATTGGAACCAATTGTACTATCGCTATTCATCGGCAAGCAGCGCCGAGCCGAAGATGGATTCCCTTGACGAGAAGTGCTTGGACCAGGATTGCTATAGTCAAAATTTACAAAATTTTGATGCGTTGATAGCAGGGTTTGTCGTGGACTGCTTGTGTATACCCGATGAAAGCTTCTAGCTTCTGTAGTATTAGAACGTTGGATTTGGATATTCGTACTAATACTATTGCTGTTCAATCGTAAGCTGCGCCGTAAAGTAGGCAAGAAGGAACTGTGACAGGAAGTGCTTAGTCCAGGACCATCACTTTGATCCCCAATTGTCTCATCCAGAGGGTTAGCACGAGCCGCTATAGGAGTTGGAGCTGCTCTATTTTTTTTTCTTTGGTAATAAGCAGCAGCACTTATTTTGTTTTTTCTTCTTAGGATTCTTAATTTTTTAGGGGTCATTAGATGCCTTGAAACAATTAATCCCGCTGCTTTTTTTCTGGCATACCTTTCTCTGTCTTTTCTCAAAAACTCTTCGCGTGAGACTTCATTGCTCTTAATTCTCTCTTTTCTTCTTCTTTCATACAACCTCCTTTTTTCCAACCTTTCTTCTCTAGTCTGTTGCTTAGGCCGCGGCATCCTAAAATCAAAATACACGCTTTTCAATTTTCTTCTTTCTCATATCCACAGACATACATTCATACACACTATACTATGATCCTATAAAATACTATACCTTCAGATACACCACGCGCTCACACACTAGCTCTCTTGCATTGACTCAGACAAACACTCTCACAGGCAATTTCTCATCACATAGGTATATCTCTTTTTTTTTCATAAAACGTTTAAATGCTCTTTAACTTATTTGTTATATCTTGTAAAATTAAGAAATTTTGTAATTATATCAAATATTATTTATTATTGTTATTTACTCGTAATAAATGATATAAAAATAAAGGTAAGTGACTTATATTGAAGGTAAACCCTCGAAATAATTATTTTGTTGACAATTAGTAGGTATAATAATCTACACTGTGGTGACCCACACACTCATCACATTTTCGTTGAGCCGAACAAATGTGTATCTAAAGTATAGTAAACATGTACTAACTACATAGATATATGTATATATTATATATCTTAAGCACAAATATTACACAACAAATACACCTAAATAATCTAATCGACACTCTAGGTAAAAGTAGGTACATTACAAAACTATGACTTTGTATTTGACACCAGGATCTCTAAAACTTTATGTTTTTATCATTTCGGAGATACTTTTAATTCCGGTGGACTGTAATTGGTATAACAGTCCACCGAATCCACTGAAATGATAACACTGAGATGATAAAATAGAGGTTAGTTCTACATTTAACTCCGAAAAAAAATTATTTAAAAAATATGAACACTACTCAAACAAAACAGTACTTACTGCGAATTTAATACACAATTTTGAAACAAATTAAACAAATCTAGCACGAATTATAACAGCCACCGAAATGAAACTATTTTTGTCCCCATATTACTGAAATGATAAACTTACTTTTTTGGCGGGAAACCGCAAGACGTTGGGACCGGTGCGTTCGCGCCGAGAGCTTAAGCCGGACTGATCCGGAGTGAGAAAAGGTGAAAGGGGCGTAACAACGCAATGTTGATGTGGCTATTCTACTAAAACTTACTGTCCTCTGAAATGATAACTTTTTTCCAGACAAAAGTTGACTGCCTGTCAAATCCATGAGAAAGAAGATAAACAAACAAAAATTGTTTTATTTGATCGAATATATTATAATTTAATGATAACAAAATCAATTTAAATCCATATTACGAATGTATTTGCAGGAGAAGGTATGTTATGAGCGGAATTGGGTTCAGGACAGGTCACCGTGATGATAAAATAACACTTTGTAATTTTTTTTTTGGGTATATTAGAGGGTAGATACCAATGATTTTTTTTTGCCAAGGCAGAGAAATACTTACGTTGTTGAGAAAAAATATATAAAATTAATAATCAGCACATTGCACTACCGTTCTCAGGTTTGCCGTGTATTTTTTTGCTTGGGCAATTCACCCACCAATACTTTGCTTTTATTTCTCTGTTTCGATACTCGGCCAACTGAACATCGTAAAGGGCAGGTCTCTCTCTCACTTCAAGAATAAACTTCTCAATGTCAAACATTGTACTATTGTTTAAAAAGCTTCTCGAAACGTCCTTGCTTAACGAGAGGCAACGCTGAAATGACGCTGCGTTTGACAGCGCGCCCGATGCGCGCTCATCGCGAGCGCGCGGCGGGCTAGCGACGATGTAATGACGTTTCGCGCGCTCATTGCCACTCGTCGCATCGCGGCGATAATATCGCCGTGTGGAGACGGTTCTATAGAGAGTGTATAGAAAAACGTGGCACGACGATAATATCGCCGCGATTCTCTCGCTCGTGGAGCCAGCGCTTTAGGCGTGGGACAAATACAACAGGCGTCGGGCGGAGGCGCGGCGCGGGCGAGGTGCGGGCGCGGCGCCGGTGCAGCGCAGAACAGGCGCGCAAACGGTGTCGGAAAGACGTGGCGCGGGCGAACACAGTGGATGCATGCAACATGACGTCTTCTTGTGGTGCATCGGGGGCGAGGAAGCGGCGCCCGCTCCACGCCCGCGCCCCGCCCGCTCCACGCCCGCGCCTCGCCCGCGCCCCGCCGTCTCAGTATGTCTTGCGCCCCACCTCTATACATTTTGTACGAAATATCAAAGAAGTGGCGTCGCGCCCACGCCTCGCCCGACGCCTGTTGTATTTGTCCCGCGCCTTACGGAGATGGTGCAAAAAGTCGCTTGTATTACCAATCAACCTGTTTCACCATCAGAAATAAAAAATATTTACCTGTTGATTTTTCGTCTTCTACAAGAAAATATCAATTCATTCGGGCTACTAAAAACAATAATAAAACTAGCAGACCCGGACGCAGGCAAGACGGTAACGTTAAAGCTGGTATAACAATTCACTGGATTGGGATTTGAAGGGGAAGGACTTTGAACACGATTGATTAAAATTTTCGTACAGTTGATATTAAGCAAAAATCAATACAATAGAACTAATTTAAAAGGGACATGCCCAAGTTTCATAGTAACTTATGCGTTAAATGTTATAAAAATTATCAATATCTAAATAAAAAAAGAATTAGTTAATTGAAACTTCGTAAATTCTAGAAAAAAGTATTTTAATTTTTTTTAAACATTACATTTTAATTTTACATACATTACAGGAAGAGAGGTTTTAATAGTTTAAAGATACTTTAATCGTCATTGGTATCGTAAACTATTAAAATCTCATCTAAAAATTGAGCAGGTGCATCAATATTACGTCGTGTTAAAGGCAAAACCAACTAACTAGGCCAAAAAATGTTAAACAAAATATCGAGTAAATTGAGTCGGTAAGTTTGAAAACTAAAAAAGTAATTAAAATATGGTTTTAGGTCTTCAGCTTTGGCAAGGTTGTTTTACAATTCTTTGTTTACTAAATAGTAAAATTCCAACACACATTTAATACATACATTAGGCACAAAGACAAAAAGTAACTGAAACGGACCCCTATATAGTCGGTTTTGCCTCTATATTATAAAAATGGTTCAGTTGGCAAAAATAACAAACTCTTATGATTTCTCATATTGATATAAGGTTGTTAGGAAGGTTCCCATAACAATCCTATTTTAAAATTTAATCAAAAGCCAAAAAACATTGATATTTGAAAAAAAAAACTAAAATTTAGTTGGTTTTGCCTCTAGATTTAAATGTGTAAAGCGTACTGAGAAATTAGAAGTAAAATGTAAGATTGTTAATGTTGCTAATAAAATTATGGATTTCAGGATTAAATTCGGTAAACGGAAAATAAAATGCAGCAGTAGTAAAATACAAAAACATTATTTTAATTTTAAGCCAATCTAATCATTCATCCTCAGATTCATCCGACACTGTTAAGTCTGGTAGACGGTCAACAGCTTCACAATCTATTTTTATATTTTGAAACCAGCCTTGGTATTCTTCGGGAATGACACCTTTTTGACAGAGCTTGAGAAGGTCTGCTTTTTTTGCTTGTGAAATAGGAAGTGGCTCTTTATATAACTGGTGCAGCTGTTCCGGAAAAAAAGCATCATCGCATTCCTGCGCAACTTGAGAAAAGTCAGTATCTTTTCTGCTTTTTTTGGTTTGTCGTGTGCTGTAGCGGTGTTTATTCGTGTGTTCATCCTGAGCAGCAATACTTGGCGTTTTCTGTACGTCAAGATCAATGTAAAAAAAGTTTTCCGACATGTCGTAGTTAAAGTAGATTTTCTTTTCTCCCTTTACATATTTCATTCTTTTAATTTTCAGTCATTTCATACGTTGGCCGTCATTTGCTTTGGTTTTGTTTTTTAGAAGGTGGGTTGATAACATTTTCAAGTCTTTGAAGTCGTCAAACTTGAATTCTTTTACAGAGTACGGCTTCTTAGACTGTTTTTTTGATTTTCGGGATGTTCGAGCACGCCGAAAAATGTTTAACCACTCCGACATCGAGTATACATTCGTATGTTTCTTTGCTGATTCGATGCAACTATGCATATAATCTACTTCCATATAGGAGTGTCCTGATTCCAGGAACTTGTGTTCTATAATGTTAATGTGCTCAATTTTATGCACTGCCCACAATAAAACTGAAGCCACCTGTTAGTTCCTGTTTTGTCCGCCACAAGTGTCGGAGAACAAAGACACTTCATGATAATGGCTAGGTATGTGGGATAAATAATACAAAAGTATAGATCCTATTTATGAACTGCCTTTTTTCCCATTAATCTCAGTCCAGGCATAGCAAAATGCATCATTAGGAGCAGCACTCTCATAAATTGTAAACAATGAGCTTTCGGCAATAATATAACAGTCCAACATCGCCACTTGGAATTTGCAAAATTGCTTGCAGATCGAAAGATGCTGAACTCTCTTTGTCTTTTTTTTTCTCGTCATTACATGTTTTTTTCCTCTCTGTATGCTCTTGATATTCTTTTTCCATATTTAATTTTTCTTCGCCATTCAAACGATTTTACTTTGTGCAAACAAGACACTGGTCTTTCTTTGGTACATAAAATAAGTTAAAATCACTACTAAATATTTTACGGTAAGTTGCCTCTGACACAGGTGAACTTCCGTTTTTCTGGCATTCCTCTTCGTACAGTTTGTACATTTTGTATACAGACAAAGATGAGTCTAAATATTTTCGTTTAATGCATTTACGTACGTAGTGGCTTTCCATTGTGGGAAAGGATTTGATGTGTTCGTGTACTCCTTGCAGCTGTTCTAAGGATGTTTTATTCGTTGGCTCGTGACGTCCACGTGGATCGCTGGTCTTATTGTACATTCCTAAGCTGTCACGGTTGGTCACTGCATTCGTAACAACCGATGGGGAAATGCACAAAGTTTTGCAGAAAAAGGATTGGCAAACTTGCAGTTCCAAACCATTGATGTTAAAAAGTAGCGTTTGTTATTCGATCTCTGCGTCTCTCGTTTTCTAGCAATAACAGTTGTTTTTATAGGCATTACCTGAACTAAATTCAAAATGAAATTTTCTTTTCTGCATAGTTTTGATTCCAGTATTTTCTGCAAAGCACATCACGATCTTCTGTGCTTATCTTGGAAGTGCACTTAAATCTAACCGCCTCCGTGGTCTCGTGGTTATACCACCTGATTCAGACCCAGAGGTCCCGGGTTCGATTCCCAGCGGGGGCAAATTTTTTGCTCGGTTTGGTTGGTGGTAGGACTTGTTCTAAGTCCGCCTGGCAAGCTACCACCATCATGTCTAAGTCTGTCGCCATAACAACAATGTTAACAGCATTGTTGTGTTCCGGCAGTTAGAGGTATGATAGCCAGTTCCTCTGTGTAAGAGGATTCCGGGTGAAACTCGCTTCCATCTTCGGCCTAATCATCACTTTCCATCAGGTGAGATTTAGGCCAAGAGTTTCCCCGTTTTGCATTTTAGTGCAATCCAAGGCCTTGGGAATCTTTGCCTGTCTAATTTTCTTTGCAGTCACGTAAGGAAGTCCATCAGCTAGGCGTTTTCTGGCAACATTTCTTGTCCAACTGCTAGGGTCAGGTAGACGCCATCTGCTACGAGGTTTGATAACTTTCCAAGCTCGGGTAAGAATCTCTGTCATAGTGGTAGTTGCCACTTCCAATGAATCTTGTTTGCTAGCAATTTCCTTCTAGCTGCGGTTAAACAATTCCATCACAGTGATATTAGCAACTGTTGAAGCTTCACTTAGGTCATCCATATCTAACCATTCATCTTCAGGTATGTCAGGTAACTCGGGTAAGCCAGAAGTAGCGAATGGCAAAATTACTTCTCTTAAGTCTTCCAGTGTGACAAAATCTTCTAAATAGTTCACGCCACTCTTTTCTTTATTCTGTTCATTATTTTCACCTCTGGTACTTTTTGATCTCTCTTCTCTTTCCTGAACTGTTGTACTGGCCTTCATGCCACTCTCTTCTTTATGCTGCTCATTATCTTCGTCTCTGGCACTAATTTTATGGGATTCTGTAATCTGTTCTCTTTCGTAGACCAATAAGCTGGTCGTCACATCACTCTTTTCTTTAGTTATCTCAGTATCTTCATCTTTACCCCCCCCCCAACCGGACTCAGTGTCGAGTGGACGTGTTTTTGTTCTCGCGAACATTTTTATTACGAAAATATAGTAAAAGTTTAGAAATTACCTCAAAAGTTACACCAATACTCGTGCAACAAGACCCTTAATCTACAGTGAAAAAGCTATATCTGTGCACTAACTCTCGCCAAAGATACAAGCAAAAACAATTCTAAGTTTAAAAAGTGAACGTTAAAAATTTCTGTGTCTCTGTATCGAAGTGTGACCTTGTGACGGGTCAATAACACACGCCTTTGTCCCTAATCGGCAACATAACATCTATTTCGAAAACAACATCTAAGCTTTGGTGGTCCCGTGGCGTAAGCTGCTACCACACGACGATAGCGCGAGACGTCGTGAGTTCGAGCCCCGCCGCCTGTGACAATTTTTGGATATCTCAAATTGTTTGTAGACTCTTTAATACAGAATATTGCAAACCTACTTCGATCACGCAAATCTTCGCCCACCAGCAAAAAAACTAAAAAAAAAAAGAAGTTTCTACACAAAATAAAGAAGTGTGATTGTTTGTGAGATACGTTCCGATTTACGATTGGAATTCCCACACCAGTGTCTACTCGATCCAGCGCCTTGGTAATTACAAGTCAGCAAATATGCCTACAAACAAATCGCCACCATCAACTCCAACACCTACCACATCACGTTTAGCGCCGTTAATGACTCCATTGCATCACATCTCTTCTGAACCAAACATTTCAAAAACTGACCAGTTAGCCAGTCCTGACAGTGAGTTCCCAAATGTTACTGTACGTGGTAACAAACGGAAGTGCACTGAGTCTGGGATCTCCCAGGACAACGACTTATTTATATTCATGTCGGAAATAAAAAGCATGTTTCTCGAATTTAAAGAACAACAAAACTCTAAATTTGAACGGATATGTGCGTCGGTCGAGGAGATAAAACTCCAAAATAGCAATATACAAACGACTGTAAATTTTCTGTCGCAAAACTATGACGACCTAAAAATTAAAATACAGCAACTAGAATCAGAAATTGAGACTGAACGGAAAAGTAACCTTACGTATTGCAAAACCCTGGAAGACAAACTTGAGACCCTGGAACGCGGCACAAGATCGTCCTGTGTGGAAATTAGAAATATTCCGATTAGTAAATCGGAATCCAAAGAGGATTTACTAACAACTGTGGTAAAGATAGGGTCAACCCTTAATGTCCCCATTCAACCCCTCGAAATAAAGGATATTTTCCGTATAGGTTCCAAGGACTTCGACACAAGGACTATTGTCGTGGATTTTACTACCAATCTACGGAAAGAAAAGTTTATTCAAATGTATAAAAAGTACATCAAGGACAATAACAAACTGACGACCGAGCACCTGAAAATCAGTGGGCCTGCTAAACCCATTTTTGTGTCCGAAAATCTCTCTCCAAAGATGAAAAGGTTATTTTTCCTAGCCCGTGACTTTGCCACCACTAATAACTACCGATACTGCTGGATAAAAAATGGCAAAATATTTATCCGAGAGAAGGATGGAGCTCGACACATCATGATTAAGGAGGAGTCTGACCTCCCGGGAAAATGACTAGGATACTTCCTCTCAGTCACTCTAAGTCGTAGTAAGGTCGTCCTGCTTAATATTTGCAAAATTGCTATATTATGTCGCGTAGATTTATTATTCAATGTACCTCAATTTTTTTTCTCTCGTTGATTATTATTTCTCTAAATGTAAACAATTCATCACTAATGTTAGATTATTATTGTTATAGTACAACACACACACACAACTACATAAATTCACCCGTACACACACAAGGGAAGATTTACTCCTCTTATATCCTTTCGCTAATAGTAGACCTCGGTGCCTTATATGAAGCAATTGGTGTCTGCAGCAATTGTGGATTGTTACACGTGCTAAATAATCATTCAAATCACTTGTTAGTTCTCAGCAATGATTATGAACGATAATCTTAAAATAACAGATGATATAGAACAGCTTTCAGTTTCAGCATCACATCAATGCACCCCTGAACAAGTTGAAACATACCTCCATAACTTGAATAATGGGTTAAAAATCTTTCACGTAAACATCAGGAGCATTGGTAGCATTGCAAACTTTAACAATCTTCTGTTGTTGTTGCATAGAACGAGGACACATTTTGACGTCGTCGTCTTATCGGAATGCTGGTTACGGAAATGCCCTAATCTCCCCTCCATACCAGGCTACGTGTCCCACTACTCTGATCACTCGAATCAAAATGATGGAGTTGTGGTGTATACGAGAATGGGGTTACAGTTTATTCTGGAAAAACCGATAGTCGCCGACGCTAATTGTCTTCTTCTCAAATTTAAAAATGAATTGGCGCTCGTTGGGATATACAGGTCGCCCTCAAATAAGAATATTCAGCAGTTTTTAACTAGTCTAGATGTAATCCTCAACTCCCTAGCTACTTACAGGACCGTTGCGTTGATTGGAGACATCAACATAAATATTGCTTTAAATTGTGTTGATGCGAATTCTGACACGTACCTTAATGCTCTGGCGTCGCATGCCATGCTGCCTGCACATATATTCCCGACACGCAATGATAACTGCATTGACCATGTTATGTTAAAGTCTAATAAACCAGCTATTACCTTAGTTCTTGACTCTTTAATTACTGACCATGCTCCTGTTGTATTGCTTTGTAACCTACATTCACACATTCCTAAATCACCTTCCTGTCAAAACCGTGTAGATATTTCTGCCTGTATAGCGGCTCTCCAGAGTGTTGACTTTTCTCCAGTTATGAGCTGTCAAGATGCTGAAACTGCGGCTTCCATTATGGTTAAGCTAGTTTCTTCAGTCGTTCAAAAAAATAGTCGTCTTGCTGTTGTTCCAAACCGAAAGCGAATTATTAAGCCGTGGATAACTCCTGGACTTCTTAGGTGTATTCGGAACCGAGACAACATGTATCGCAAAACGAGGAAATACGCTGGTAATAAAACTCTGGAAATAATTTATAATCGTTACAAAAATTATTGCAACAATTTACTGAAGAAACTGAAACGGGAATATGAACGGAATGAATTTGAAAAACATCGTAACAATCCAAAGGCTACCTGGAACCTCATTAAAAACATATCCAATCTTCAAAAGAGTAGAACCTCTGCCAGCGAGCTTTTATCCATAACTCCGAATCCAATTCAATCGCTTGATTCTGTGAATAGCTTCTTTGCAAATGTGGGACCAAAACTGGCATCTAGAATCATGAACTCCCAAAATTTTAATTCAACTAATATTTCTAAGCCTGACAATCTAGACGCCCACCCTGGCTCGATGGCTGTTTTTTCCACGGACAACGAGGAGATAGATTTTCTTATTCGTGACTTACGACTAAATTGTGCTACAGGTTGGGATGGTATCCCTGCAACTGTGATTTACGGTGCTAGAAGCTTTATTGTACCTGTTATATGTCATGTTTTTAACCTCGCCCTAACATCCGGAATATTCCCAACAGTTTTTAAAAAGGCTGTTGTGCACCCTATTTTCAAGAGTGGAGATAGAGACAGTGTCAACAATTATAGACCCATATCTGTATTATCCATCTTGTCAAAGCTCCTTGAAAAAATATTGAACAGGCGCTTGCTAGATTACCTGAAGTCTCAAAATATACTCGCTAACATCCAATATGGATTCAGACCTGGCAAAAACACAGAAGATGCCTTGTTAGACTTCCTAGGTTCAGTAGCCCAAAACCTAAATAACAAAGATAAGTCTATAGGTATCTTCCTTGACCTTTCAAAGGCTTTTGACACTGTCTCTGTCCCCCTCCTCCTCACTAAACTGGAAAGGATTGGTATAAGGGGCCTACCACTGAGTATGTTTAGAAGCTACCTTAGTGGTCGTTCACAAATTGTAAAAATAGATAATCACGTCAGTAAGGAAGTAGTTCTCACCTACGGAGTTCCACAAGGTAGTGTATTAGGACCTACCCTTTTCTTAATATACATAAACGAGCTCTGTAGGCTTGATTTTGCAAACTCAAAAGTGATTGCCTATGCCGACGACACTGTTATCCTGGTTCATGGCAGTGATTGGAACGAAGTTCGCCTTCGGGCTGAGTCAGCCCTACAGCTTACTATGAGTTGGCTCACACAGAACTTGCTTACCCTCAACTTGGATAAAACAAAATACATTACGTTTGGTCCAAGGAAGGCGTCACAGCCGGTCTCAACTTTCCGTCTAACAGCTCACGCGTGCCACACAGCGGGAGCTGCCACTTGTGGTTGCACTGAAGTTAAGCGCGCTGATTCAATTAAATATCTCGGAGTTTGGGTTGATAGTGCGTTGACGTGGAGTGTGCAGATCAATTCGCTGGTCTCAAGGGTGAGAAAGTTAATTTTTGTTTTTAAATATCTTAGGTCCTCCGCATATTTCTCTACCCTGAGAACTGTTTACTTTGCTCTTGCGCATTCTATTTTAACCTACTGCGTCTCGGCCTGGGGCAGTGCTGGTAAATGTCTTTTGCTGCGCTTGGAGAGGGCACAGAGGGCTGTTCTTAAGGTCATGGCCTTCAAACCCATTCGCTTCCCTACGACCGATCTGTATAAGCTATGGAGACTTCCTACGGTAAGGCACTCCTTCGTACTAAGTGCTGTGCTGCGAAAACACTCGAATCTTCTGTTTGACTCTAAGTTGACTAAAAGTAAGCGCAGAGCTGACCGAGTCTGCTCGACTACCACAATTAAGCTAGAGGTTGTCCGCCGACAATTCGCCTTCTGCAGTCCTGTGCTCTATAATAGAGTAAATAAAGTCCTTAATATTTATCCTTGCACCTACCGGGAGTGCAAGCGGCTGATAAATCAGTGGCTCCATACCCTCACATATGAGGAATTGGAGAATCTAGTTAAGCCATAAATATCTTCCTTCCGTATACAATCATAACAAATACACGTAACGTAGGGTGGGCTCGTGTGGAAGTACCGCACGAGGCCACTCTATGTTTACACTCCACAGACACGCACTACACCTACACAAAGCACTCTCACAAGCACAACATACACTCACCTGGTTTTATTAATTCTTATTTTTTTTTTAATTTTATTAATTCTTATTATTTTAATTTGTTAATAATTTGTATTCTTTTTTGTTTGTTTGTTTAATTTGATTTAATTTTGAATTAACTTTGATTTAATTTTAAGTTAATTTTTGATATAATTTGCATTTAATTATTTTATTCAATTTTATTTAATTTTATTTTATTTATTTAATTTTAATTTAATTTCTATATTCTGTAATTTTATTTTTAATTTTTGGAACGCTGCCGTCTCCGTGTTGGAGGTGGGCGTTAATAGCTGCAACACAGTTTTTCAACTAATGTGGTTATTACCGTACACAATGGTTTTTGTAAATTCGGTTTTTTGTTCCAATAAAATGAATTTGAATTTTGAATTTTGAATTTGCGTCTGATATATTTTGTTTTTTCGTAGTCTGATATATCTTGTCTTTCGTATACTATTACACTGGCCGTCGTATTCTCACAAGTCTCAATTAACTATCCCTGGTCTGAAAATTTAAAAAGAAAATAATTAATTACAAGATTATCGTAGTCTAAAAATGTAAATACCTACATGACCAAACTGAATCCGAAATCTATTGATTTAACCTTTCAATGATCGAAGCGAAGTATTTTGAAAGCCAGTCTACGTTTTTTGTACAGTCATGTTCAAGGGTGCATGATGGGTCCCTTGGTCTGGGGTTTAAAGTGACTTTTGAATCAATTAATATTTAATTTTATGGATTGTTATTTTAGTTTTCGATAGAGCTTAACAAACTATAAATCTAAAACGATTTGAATAATACAAAAAATAAATAATAATTAAATAAAAAGTAATTTTAAACCTTGAACCAGGGGACTCATCATGCACTTTTGAACATGACTGTACACAAATTATAGTTAACATTTCACTCTTCAGACACTATCGCCCGCCGATCGGGAAGAATAGCTGGCTTAGATTACGCAATTTTGAAGAAAAAAAACGTGGCCAAGTGCGAGTCGAACTCGCCCATGAAGGGTTCCGTAGTAGCAGCAGCAAAAAATAACTTTGTTTTTCATAGAGTTTGTATGAATGACAAAAATATATTAGCGGTTATTTGAAAAATGGCTATATCTCAAAAATTAAGGACTATAATCATGTTATTGGTTAAACATTGTAAGCAAAGACTTAGTTGCAATGATTGAAATCGAGTGGTACAGTACAGTAAAGTAATAAAATACTATGTACTAACCTTTTTCTGGCTGTTGAATAATTTCCCCATCCTTCGTCGTGATTATGGACTGGGCAACCAATGAATCATAAGCTTGAGATATCAATACGTCATCGTCATCATCAATAGCCTGTAACCCGTCAAAACCTGGAATAGATTGCAAAAAAAAAACAACGTTTAAAATTCGAAACATAACCTGAAAATTTCGTCCCAAAAACAAAAATATTTTGTAAAAAATACTACTTACTTTCGTGAAATTCACTATAAGATTTGACGTAAACTTGATCCGGAGGCAATTTGTCCTTTTCCAGAGACATTTTCTCTGCTAAATACACAAAACGATAATTTAACCACGATCAACACACGTCAGACGCGCAAGATTCAATCGACTGATGCAACTACTCACGCGCCTGCGCGGTAAGATCCCGGGTAATACTAACTAATTCTAAATAGTTGGTTTTGCTTCTAGACTATCAGTTGAATTGCGCACAGTAGTTAAGAGTTAATAGTGATTAAATCATGGATCATCAATTATTATTATTATTATTCCATTTATTTCTTTTTTTGTACATATATTTTACATTTTTAAATATTTCTATAAAACTAATTAAAAAAAAACATTTAAAAATATAAAAATAGTAGCCCACCGGCATCGGGAACAGGGTCCAAGCTACCGGTGGTCAGGGCTCCCGAGAGAGGAACCTCCTAACAATACGCGCCGTGTCCAGGAGTACTGCTTTCTGGATCAAGCCCTTGATCCAGCTGCCCAACGAGAGCCTCTTGAGGTGTTGGTCGAGGCTCTTGGCAATAATGCCATTGGCCGTCACGACTATCGGCACAATGACTGCTGAGTTCACATCCCACATGTCGACAACCTCGCGAGCCAAGTCAAGATACTTACTTTGTTTCTCTTTCTCAGACTTCACGAGGTTCTCGTCATGAGGGACTGCTATATCAACAATCATTGCGCGACGCTCTAGTCGGTCTATCACCACTATGTCAGGCTTATTGGCAACAATAGTCCTGTCAGTGATGATAGACCGATCCCAGTACAACGTGCAATTGCCATTTTCGAGAACTGGGTCGGGCACATACCTATAGTACGGTACTTCCGATTCCACAAGATTGTATCTCAGAGCAAGTTGCTGGTGGATGATCCTGGCTACAAGGTTGTGCCTGTGCAAATAGTCTCCGTTAGCCAGACTAGAACAACCGGAAATAATGTGGCGGATGGATTCCCCGGGTCGGTGACATGCCCGACATATGTCAACCGTACCGTCCTTCACAATGTATTTCCGGTAGTTGTTCGTCATCATAACTTCGTCCATGATCGCACAGACAAAACCTTCGGTTTCCCCAAAGAGGTCACCAAAACGCAGCCAGGCTACGGACGCTAAAAAGTCTACATCGGGCCCATGTAGGACCCGATAAAAGCGTCCGTGAAGCTCCTTGCTCTGCCATACCTCCCTGCGGTCGTTAGTATCTAACACCACAGGTTTGCGCCAGTTCTCGTTAGCCAAGGAGAGCGCGGTAAGGCCTTTGTCCACCGCTACCACATCCCGATGCATACCCACGTCGGCCTCTAGGAAGTATTCCCTAAGGCTGCATAGCTCGCGGTTGTGCAGGGTCTTAGCATTTAAGAAGCCACGACCCCCGCACTTCCGCGGGATATACAGCCTCATCACCGATGACCGTGGGTGATGCATCCGATTTGCGGTAAGCAGTGAGCGTACCCTTCTATCCAGGGCGTCAAGTTCTGTCTGAGTCCATTTGAGTATGCCGAAAGAGTACATCAAAACCGGAATGACCCAACCGTTGAAGGCACGCACCTTGTTTCCGCCTGATAAAAGACTGTGAAGTACTTTATTCAGGCGGCCAAAGAAGCGCTCCTTCAACGATTGTTTCATATCAGCAGCATTGATGCCTAACGCTTCCGACATACCCAAATACTTGTAAGTTTCGGTTGAGGAGAGGGACCTAAGGTGTATGGAATCCGAGAGTTGTGTTCCCACGGATTCTATAATCTCCCCTCGCTTTACATGCATGACCGCACATTTATCCACACCAAATTCCATCCTGATGGCGCTACTGAAGTTTTCTGTCACCTTCAGTAGCTTCATCAGTTGCAAGTTGTTAGGAGCAAATAGTTTCAAGTCATCCATGTAAAGGAGGTGCGATATGACCTGACCACCTCTTCTCAACCGGAAGCCCTGCCCCGAACCCTCCAGCAATGTACTGAGAGGGTTGAGGGCCAGACAAAACCACAGTGGACTCAGACTGTCGCCCTGAAATATGCCACGCTCGATCCTTATCGGGTCGCTGTTCACCTGGGTCTGTCGACACCCTGGATAGTGAAGGACTGTCCTCCACTGCCCCATACACGACATCAGGAAGGTGCGTAGAACTGCATTAACTTTATACAGCTCCAGCACCCTCATGAGCCATGTATGTGGCACTGAGTCATAGGCCTTCTTATAATCTATCCAGCATGTCGACAGATCCCTTCGCGAACGACGAACCTGCTGGCTAATGGCAATGTCAATGAGGAGCAGCTCCTTAGTACCGCGGTACCCGTTCCTACATCCATTTTGAGAGGCAGACATAATTGAATTACTATCAATATGATGGTTTATCTTAGCTCTCAAAATGGATGTAAGAACTTTATAGACCGTCGGTAAACACGTGATCGGTCTATTTATTTTTATTATTATTATTATTATTTATGGTAATATTTTTTGCCACTAGAGATTTAAGGCGATGTCTTTATATTCTAGAAACTAAAAACCAGTTATGTCTAGTTTATTCGTTTTTGCTTACAAATACTGAGAAAAGTTAATGATTATCTCGGGTTATTTTTTTATATTTTAAGAATGACTTATTACCTACTTAGTAGTTGCTTTAAGATCTTAACAACTCCGTAACTAAAGGGCATAGAGAATAATTGGTTTTACCACTAGATAGAGAATTCGAAACTGAATTGATTGGTATTAAAATGTCACAATCGAGAAAAATACCAAGATAGTTGGTTTTGCCTTTAACGGCGAATTTACTTTGATGCCGTGCCCACCCTAAATACCAGATAACCGACATGACGTGGGCACAGCATCCCACTGTTCGACGGCCTACAATACAATTACAGCAGTATTTTTGTATTGCTGCTCGACCAGAATTATTTGATTTTATCAATATATAAACATAATGAGCAAGAGCAAGTAACAATTACTGCCAAAAGCCGATGATCCATAAAACTTCTCCTACGATCACTGCACACTTCAATGCGGTAACTGCCGTTAAACCGGATGTGCTCCCCATTGTACGATCACGCTTGCTTGATTTGGTAGGTCCCACAAGCTATTAAGACCAAATCACTGTAAGTGAGTATAGGGAATTCTGTAATATTTTCATTATTAACATTAATATTCGTAAAATGTGCCCTAGTCCTGTTCAAATTATGTTCCCTCACATAATCCGATAGGTCATTATTGACATACATATTATGGACCACAATTTCCAGTATTTGTGTTGCATCTTCCCTGTCCATTACTTTGGTATGATACTTATTAATCAAACTAGCTGCCACAGCAGTCTTGCATGAGGTGCTTTGATGCTCTGTTAAAAAAGTTTTGCCGAAATATTTTAAAAGATGATTTAAAAATTCCGTTCACCACATCAACTACCCAGCGACATAATGTGACAGCCCTGGATTTGTTGGCATCCGCTGTTGTAAGTTGAGATTCACCATCTTGTGGGGACAGTGGCACATGCACATGGTATCTGCAAGTTTCTAATAAAGGTCAAGAGTCACTGAAAACAATAAATATGACACATAAATAAGCGTGAAAGAAATCAGTTGTGAATCCTTCAAGTGTCATCCAAATATTACTATCTGAACAAATTCAATATACAACTTCAGTATCATTCCATCTCGTTCTGGCGTACGCATTTCCTATCTCTGTCCGTATCGTATCTCGAAGAATCGCTGCTTGCTACAGATCTATATCTGGCGGTATTATGTCGCCTCAAGGTCACGATCGCTACAAGAGAGTACAGGAGGCCAATCGCTCTAATTTTAAAAGTTTAGGTCCGCTTGCAATTCGTTTCCAATTTAGTTTTGGTTATGATCTAGTTTCGATTCACCTGTAAGGAATTTGGTATCGTGCTAAATTTTAAACTTTAACCAAAGTTACGTCAAAACTATATCGTAACCTTTATAGCCTTTTTAACCCTACGATTTAGCATTTTATAACTACAACACTAGTTTTGTCTGACAAATGGCATAGACTTTAGTATCTTTTCTTTGTCTATGTTCGGTCAAGTTTAAATTTAAATTATTAAAATTTAAAGTCTTTTTAGAAATAGTGAATTATCTCATTAAAAACATCATAAAAGGGTTTAAATAATTCAAGTAAATACTTTTAAAAAAAAATGTGTAATTTGTCATCTTTATTGTTTGATAATATCATTAGTTTTTTTGGTATGTGATTTGATTTAGATTTTTTTCATCTTTGTTGATTATTTGATGATTTTATTTATTATATATTTAAGGAAATGGAAGACCATCGCCGTAGATGCAGTGCGTCAGTTAGAGCTCTTAATTAATTAAGAGCTCGTTTAATTTGATCCCGCTCATGTTGTGGGAACGGGAATGAAATATATTTGTTGAGTATTTCCCGTATGTTTAATGCCCCAGTAACTTGATTTACTGCTTTGGACACACTGGCCTGTGAAATGCAATGTGTCCGGCTATCTCCTACAATAGTTTGGTAGGAGCCAATGGCATAGAATGCCAATGCAACCAAAACCTATAAAATAAAAACAATAATTTAGTATTACTTAGGTTAGAGTTGGGGCTGCATAAAGAATTAGCTATGGCAAGCAAATGTTACTGTGACCCAAAGACGGAGGATAGTAGCCCCTCTTTGGTCACTCCAACCCAACCAAGCATTTATGTACCATACAAATAAAATTTAAACTTTTACCTTCGTTTCCACGTCCAAAGCATCGGAACGAAGAGTGGGTGGCATGTGAGGAGACAGCTCCGTAATTAATTCTCTGGCCAGATCCTTCGACAGTCTGTACCGTTTAATAAATTTTCTATTAGACATAGAAAAGGCATAACTTTGGAGTCTAGCTCTTCTGATCTCCCGCCTGGCTTGGCTGACGTGTGAATCCAAAACACTGTATCTCAGAAATACCTATTTCGTGAAAAGGGCTTTTTAAACTTTTTTTGGTTGTTGGTATGTTTTAGTAATAATAATTGTTCACGAGTACCTAGCGCCACCAAGCGGACATCGCGGGCAACAACGTCACCGTCATCGGCGACGTGGAAGCTGAGCGACGTGGAAGCCAGCGCGGGGGGAAGGGGGGGGCAACGCCTGCCTCGACCTGACCATCTTCCAGCGGTCATTCCATTACCATCACGGCGACTGAGTACTAGCTTGTTAAGACACTATTGTACTTATACCTAAATTCAAATATAACCGTTTTATCATCATCATCGTCAGACTTTCCATTCAAAATTAACTACCTCACACACCAACTGATCAACCTCCTGCACATAATTTGGTCCTACGAGCCGGATCTACGACTTCTACGAGGAGACTCGAGCAGCCAGAGGACTCGAGAAGGTCACTATACCATCTTCAACGAAGAAGACACGAGGAGAACACCATCTGCAGGTAACGGTCAGGTCAGTTCCTTCCTAAGTCTGTGCTGAGTTTGTGCTAATATTGTATTATTTCTCGAAATTCCAGTTGTTCGTAGCGAGTGTGTGTCTACCTACATCACAACGGCAAATATCAAACCGTGAGTAGGTACTTGATTTTTGTCTCTCACACAACCACCACAATGACGAAAAAAAGGCATTCTCTCGTTGACACCGAAAGCAATGACGATATTATTAAGGATTTAGTAAAAAAACGCGGATCCCTAAAAGGCAAATTAACTTTGTTCTCAAAATTTGTGCATCTGTTAGACGGTTCTAATCCGTCAGAACTTAATTTAACAGAGTTACAGGAGCGCTTGCAAAGGTTAGAAGCGCTGTTTGAACAATTTTGTACCATTCAAGACGAAATAGATTTGCACATTACGGGTACTCAAATAGATCAAGAATTACAAGAAAGAGAATCATTTGAAAACCAATATTATGCTATTGTGGCCAAATCTAAGTGTATTTTAAAAGTCAATTCCTCAGTTCAAAGCGATAGCAATAATTGCAAGTCACGCACACACGGTATCAAACTACCTACAATTGCTTTGCCGAACTTCGACGGTTCTTATGATCAATGGCTTGAGTTCCGAGATACATTTTTATCAATCGTTCACAATAGTAATACTCTTGACAACGTTCAGAAATTCCACTATTTGCGCTCAGTTCTATCAGGTAATGCACTACAGGTTATTAAAGCTTTAGAATTCTCCGCACAAAATTACATCGTAGCTTGGGACTTACTGGAGAGTAGATATAATAACAACCGTTTGCTAATTCATAATCACGTAAAAGCGTTATTTACTGTTCAGGCAATATCGAAAGAGTCAGCTTCCCAAATACGCAAACTCATTGATGCTATTTGGCGTAACCTTCGTGCGTTAAAGACGTTAGACGAACCTACCGACACATGGGATACGTTAATTATTTATTTAGTCGTCACAAAATTAGATTCGTCGACCGAGCGCGAGTGGGAACTCTTCAAAGGTACCCTCACAAACACGTCTTCTAATAAAAAAACATCGTTGTCTGACCTAATGACCTTTCTAAAGGACCGCGCGGATTTTCTAGAAACAATTAAACCTTCTAATAGCAAACACTCGGAAAGTACTCAGAATAATCACACAAAAAATTCGCCGTCAATAAAAACACATAGCCATGTTTCTACTCAGAAAGATGGAAAGAAATCGGCAAACCACACAAAATCGCCACGTTACAAATGCAATATGTGCAGCTCGAACCATCCCATTTATTCATGCGATAGCTTCCTTCTTTTATCATCTAAAGATAAATTAAAATTTATCGAAGAAAAGAATCTCTGCTGCAACTGTTTACGTGCCGGTCACGCATTAACTGAATGTTGGTTCGGGCCGTGCAAGCAATGTAACAAAAAGCATAACACATTAATACACAGTGAATTCGTTGACGCTAACGAACCGTCCACTGTTTCACACACAGTACAAATAGTGGCTCATCCTGAGTTCACTACAGGAATCACACACACAAATATAACGTCTCATACCGCATCTCACACATCTCACACACCTTACAATGCCGATAATATTGATACGCGCTATTTTTATGATCAAGTATTATTATCGACTGCATTAGTGGAGATTGCGGATGACAAAAATAAATATCACACTACCCGCGCTCTTCTGGATAACGGGAGCCAGCATTGTTTTATATCCGAAAAACTTTGCAAAACCCTAAACATTCCAACGATACAGTCCACTATGCAAGTTATTGGAGTAGGTAACTCCGTTACACAATCCACACAACTATGTGAAATAAAAATACGATCCAAAACAAGCTCATATAACACACACATTAATTGCTTAGTTTTGCCTCAAATCACATCACAATTGCCGTCACTGGGCATCGATCATAACATTACAATTCCCAATAACATACAACTTGCTGATCCTGACTTTCATTCAAGTAATGAAATTAATTTATTAATAGGTGCCGACAAGTTCTGGGACTTGCTAAATGAGGGTCTAATACGTTTGCCTAAAGGTCCTTATTTGCAAAACACAAAGCTTGGTTGGGTTATCTCAGGTTCAGTTCAAAAACAATTAAAACAAAGTTTAAATAATTCTCGAACACAATGTAATTTCACACAAGCATTAGACGCGGAACTTAAACGTTTTTGGGAACTTGAAGAAATTAATTGTAATAAATCAATTTTTACAAAAGACGAACTCACATGCGAAAACTTATTCAAAGACACCACTATGCGTGACGATAAAGGTCGTTTTTCCGTGCGTATACCACTGAGTGAATCAGCTGATGAGCTTCGCGACAGTTTTTCTATAGCCGAGAACCGGTTTTTGGCACTCGAACGTAAACTAATCCGAAGTGCGCCGAGCTACAGAGAGATGTATTGCAAATTTATGGAAGAATATTTAAGTTTAGGACACATGAGCCGTATCACTGAATATTCACAACCTTATTATTTTTTACCGCATCACGGTGTCTATAGAGAACACAGTTCGACCACAAAACTTAGAGTGGTGTTCGATGCGAGTGCTAAGTCTACGTCGGGCAAGTCTCTAAACGATATACAGTTTATTGGGCCGACGCTGCAGAATGACATATTTGCCGTTTTGCTACGATTTCGGCAATTTAAATATGTCGCATGTGCCGACATCGAGAAAATGTATCGGCAGATATTAATTCAGCCAGACCAAAGACAATTACAATTAATTCTTTGGAGGGAGAAGCCGTCTGAACCTCTTGGCATATACCAACTTAACACCGTTACCTATGGTACGGCATCCGCACCTTATTTGAGTATTCGATGCATTAAACAACTCGCGTTAGAATGTAATGATGACGTAATTGCACAAGTCATTAATGACGACTTTTACGTCGACGATTTGATAACGGGACATCAAGATTATCACAAATTATTAGAGATATGTAGTAATGTTTCTAAGGTTCTAGAATCAGCTTGTTTTCCGTTGAGAAAGTGGATTTTTAACTCGAAACCTTCCCAACCCCAAATCGAGTCTACCTTTAAAGACTTATCGCTAGGAGACTCGTGTCACACGAAAACATTGGGATTAGGGTGGTTTAATTCCTCAGATGAGCTGCATTTTAGTACAAAATGTAATCAGGATGTAAGTCGTGTTAGTAAGCGTAACATTCTTTCAACTATAGCGCAAATATACGACCCTTTGGGTCTACTCACGCCGATGATAGTTATTGCAAAAATCATACTTCAAAAATTGTGGTTAGCTAAGATAGGTTGGGATGATCCAGTCCCTAAGCCGATCTTATTAGACTGGCAGAATTTTGTTAGTAAATTGCAGTTTTTACAAAATTTACGCATACCCCGTTATGCACTAGGAGATAACACGCATACAGTTGAACTACACATTTTTTGTGACGCTAGCCTAAACGCTTATGGCGCGTGTGTCTATCTACGTAGCTATACAGATACACAAGTAACAACTCGTTTGTTATGTGCGAAGAGTAAAGTATCTCCCACAAAACCGGTTTCAATCCCTCGATTAGAGCTCTGCGGAACGGTAGTAGGCGCGAAACTATATAGAAAAGTAATCAGTTCGTTGAGATTAAACTTAAATAATGTATATTTTTGGTCAGATTCTACCGTTGTGTTAGGATGGCTTAAAATGCCACCAAGTCAATTAAAACCATTCGTGCAAAATCGTGTCGTGGAAGTGAACGAACTAACGGGTGATAAACCGTGGCTTCACGTACGCGGTAAACAAAACCCAGCTGACTTACTATCGCGCGGAATGCAATTGGATGATTTAAACTCGTGCGATCTGTGGTGGCACGGACCGCCATTCTTACACACTCTTGGAATGGAAGGTAGGCATAATGATAATTATAATATTAATTACGATGAACTACCAGAATTAAAATCCACTAAAATCGCATTGGTGAACCAAACAACGCCAAGTTTATTCCCTTTCGAAAGGTTTTCTAATTTTAATCGGATGCTCCGAGTGGTGGCCTATTGTATACGTTTTGCTAATAATTGCCGACATAAAGCCAAATCACAGCGCTTAATAGGTTGTCTGTCGGTCGATGAGCTACGTGTATCCAACAAAATTTTAACGCGTATTTCACAACAGGAGTCTTTCTCGACAATCTATGACGACGTCATAAATAAACAACTTTTAAAGTGTCCTCGCAATATCTCTAGCCTAAACATATTTTTAGACGAGCACAACATAATCAGAGTAGGAGGTAGATTAGAAAATAGCGAATCATTTTCATATGACAAAAAGCATCCCATGTTGTTATGCGGTCGGCATAGGTTCACGCGTCTTTTGTTTGAATATGAACACAGGGTATTATTGCATGCGGGGCCTCAATTGCTACTTGCCACGATAAGAGAAACTTGGTGGCCTCTCAGAGGTAGGAACTTAGCTAAACAAGTAGTGCATACCTGTGTGAAATGTGCTCGTATGAAAGCCAAACCTTTAAATATTCAGATGGGTAATCTACCACCCGAAAGATTGAAACCCGGGTATTCATTCATGTACTGTGGTGTCGACTATGCAGGGCCATTGTTCATGTTGAACCGTTCAGGAAGGGGTGCAAAGTTAATTAAATGCTACATATGTTTGTTCGTGTGTTTCACAACGCGTGCTGTACACATAGAATTGGTCACAAATCTCACGACTGAAGCATACTTATTGGCATTAAAACGCTTTATTTCGAGACGAGGTAAACCTGTGCAGATCTATTCTGATAATGGTACAACATTCGTAGGAGCGTTAAAGGAATTTGCAAAATTTATAGTCGATAAAGAGAATGACATTCAGGATTTCACTAGTAATAATTCAATTAAATTCACATTTATTCCGCCTTATTCGCCTCACTTTGGTGGTTTGTGGGAGGCAGGTATCAAGTCCTGTAAATTCCATTTAACTCGTGTCGTAGGAAATGCACACTTGACTTACGAGGAATTGAGTACTGTGTTGGCACAAATCGAGGCTGTCCTCAATTCCCGACCCATGTTTCCTTTATCGTCCGACTCCTATGACTTTCTCCCTCTGACTCCCGCTCACTTCCTGATTGGCCGACCGTTCACCGCACCAGCCAGTGAAGACCTGACGACAACGGCTACGCAGCGTCTACGTCGTTACGACCGTGTCGAGCAGATGCGTCAGAACTTCTGGAGTCGATGGTCCAAGGAATATGTTTCTGAACTCCAGATAAGATCAAAGTGGCAAACCAACCAGGACACCGTCGCTCCTAACACCCTCGTGCTCGTGAAGGAGGACAACCTGCCTCCCCTCAAGTGGCGCCTAGGCCGGGTGCTGCACACATTCCCGGGCAAGGATGGCATAGCCCGAGTTGCAAACATAAAAACAGCAACGGGTATAATAAAGCGCTCATTCTCGAAGATATGCCCACTCCCACAACCCGATGAAGACAATACCTCAACGTCTGCTTCATTGGAACCAGGTGCTTCCAAGGCCGGGGGCATGTTCACGAGTACCTAGCGCCACCAAGCGGACATCGCGGGCAACAACGTCACCGTCATCGGCGACGTGGAAGCTGAGCGACGTGGAAGCCAGCGCGGGGGGAAGGGGGGGGCAACGCCTGCCTCGACCTGACCATCTTCCAGCGGTCATTCCATTACCATCACGGCGACTGAGTACTAGCTTGTTAAGACACTATTGTACTTATACCTAAATTCAAATATAACCGTTTTATCATCATCATCGTCAGACTTTCCATTCAAAATTAACTACCTCACACACCAACTGATCAACCTCCTGCACAATAATCAACCATTATAATATGTGTTAGGTACCAAAATAAAGGTTTGTTTACGTTTTATCTAGCCATGTACATTGTATAACCATAAAAACCATACAATTTGAAATTACTAAGTAAACGTGTATTGTCTCCATAAAACTTGAAGAAATTTTCCTAATTGTTTGAGCAATACACTGTATACAGTGTATTGGTTTTATGAGAACAGAGCTAATGGATCATACAAAAATACTGTATTTTCAAATACAGTGTATTACTTTAACAATAAAATAGGCATTAACAAAGCGTCCGAAAGAACAAGACAATAAAACTCAATTTACTTATATGTAGTAAGAAAAAATATTTATTAAAATAAAATAAAAAAAATAAAAGCTCAAGTACACATCAAGCTATACATAACCAGTATAAGCTGACTTCTGATTGTACGAAAAACCTATACAAATAATTATAACACAATCACTTAATTAAAACACATTATTCAAATCAAATAATTAAAACACAATCACTATAACAACTGAAGCAAACAAAAATAAACTTATCGTTATAAAACAAACGCAAATAAAATAATTATGAAACAATTTAATAATGAGATCAGCGTTTTATTAATAAAATCAGTCTATTAATTACTTTGAGGTCTTAGGTTGACCTATTATATCAAATCAGTGTCAATGTGTTCGTCAAGATCGGGTGATTCCGAGACAACAAGATTTTCATAAAAAATTGTTCTTGTTTGAGGCATTGATTTGCACAGTGCTAATAACTCTCTTTTTTGACGTGTCAACGTCTTTGCAATGGAGCCGGCTGCACGCACCAAAAAACATGACTCATGCGGCGTTACCTCGCTCATTATGACTCATGCGGCGTTACCTCACTCTGAAGCGTTCCATTCAAGGCTTGAAGTGCAAGCGAGAGCGCGGAACGAGCGACAAAGAGGCAAAATCGGCCTCCGCGTTCGGCAGCGTTCGACATCTCTCTCTCCTACTTGAGTGAGCGATGCGTCCGCGTGGACAGCTGCTATACAATAATACTTTTACATGTTTTCAGTCAGTCAATGGAAGAGTCATTTTGATTATTTTTATTTTGGATATTTATTCTTTAATACAATTTGGTACAGTTTTAAGTTTTTGACGTGTCAACGTCTTATAATTCGATGGAGCCGGCTGCACGCACCAAAAAACATGACTCATGCGGCGTTACCTCGCTCATTGTGACTCATGCGGCGTTACCTCACTCTGAAGCGTTCCATTTAAGGCTTGAAGTGCAAGCGAGAGCGCGGAACGAGCGACAAAGAGGCACAATCGGCCTCCGCGTTCGGCAGCGTTCGACATCTGTCTCTCTCCTACTTGAGTGAGCGATGCGGCCGCGTGGACAGCTGCTATACAATAATACATTTACATGTTTTCAGTCAGTCAATGGAGGAGTCATTTTGATTATTTATTTATTTTATTTTGGATATTTATTCTTTAAGGTGGCTCTAGTCGCGGGCTCGAACTCAGTGGTAGGTATGGCCGAAAAGCACGCTGTCTCTCCTCGCATCATGCCCGACAGAGATAGTACCAGTGATGAGCAGTTAGACGCTAGCCTTCATGCACGTCTAGTTCGCACGCACACAAACATCGTTCCGAACCGTTCCGAACTAAATCGAAGTTACACGATGCACACATACCTCCACCGCGCGCCGCTGCGCATAGTCGCTCGACGCTCGCCAAGAAATCAGCAACTACCTACCTAAAAACTCTTACTAAAAATAGTAGGCGCTGTGTTATCGTTTTATACCTCTACGGCCCTATAGGTACCTAATATGGATTGCTTATTCTATTGTTATTATGTTTAGTTTTTCCTTGGTGGTAATGCAGCCGCCACGCCGCCACCGACAGATGCTTACTTGAATAGTCATCGCAGTTTATGTCCGTAGTACTAGATACATCTACACTAATATTATAAAGAGGAAAACTTTGTTTGTTTGTTTGATTGTAATGAATAGGCTCAAAAACTACTTGGCCGATTTTAAAAATTCTTTCACCATTCGAAAGCTGCATTATTCACGAGTAACATAGGCTATATTTTATTTTGCAAAAAAATAGGGTTCCGTAAGATATTTGGGTTTTTCGGACACAGGGTGTAAAAATCAACCAGAAAAGTTACTTATTTTGCGTACGCTGCCTAAACTATAAAAGATACAACCATAAATTGTTCTAATTAATTGTAGATCTTATAAATATCTACAAAAAAGTCCGCGACACACTATACCTATCTATGTCGAGTGAGGCGCAACAACCATTTTTTTATTTAAAAATCTAGATTTTTTTGGACTACATTTAAACGCGTTTATTTTACTCATGCCGTTAATCCTTATCAAATTAAAGTATTTCATCACTAAGTACAGTTTATGTAGATCATATTTGGTCTGTGAATGATTAAAATCGGACGTTTGGTTTTGAAGTTATGGCGAAATGAAAATATTACGATTTCTGCTGCACGGCCCGTTGCGGCGGTCACCAAGGCGGTGGTGCGCGTGCGGGAGGGGAGTTTAGTTAGATCTATGTAAGGTACCCGCGCGGCTCATACGCGAGGTAGGTTGGTAACAGTTTTTCTCACGGTTTTTCTGTAGTGTATTTAGTATCAGCATTGCACCCGTGCGAAGCCGGGGCGGGTCGCTAGTACCTAATAATGAAATTAGTTCTACCTAAGTACCATCCTATAAATTGTTATCAAAATTACTTACTTACCTACCTGTCTTCTTAATTTTTAGGGTTCCGTAGCCAAATTATGGCAAAAAACGGAACCCTTACAGATTCGTCATGTCTGTCTGTCTGTCTGTCCGTCCGTATGTCACAGCCACTTTATTCCGAAACTATAAGAACTATGCTGTCGAAAACTCTAAACTTGGTAAGTAGATGTATTCTGTGAACTTACTACCTACCTAAACCTGTAGGCCGGTATAGTATGGATAGGGGTTCTAAAATGATATCGAGGTTTCTAATATTTTTTTTTTTCTAAACTGAATAGTTTGTGCGAGAGACACTTCCAAAGTGGTAAAATATGTGTGTGTCGTGTAACTTCTAAAATAAGAGAATGATAACAATAAAAAAAAATATGATGTAATTACCATGTAAACTACCAGCGAAAATTGGTTCGAACGAGATCTAGTAAGGAGTTTTTTTTAATAGGTACGTCATAAATCGTAATCCACAACTTTTGCTTATATTATAATATTTGTACGGAACCCTCGGTGCGTGAGTCCGAATTGCACTTGGTCGGTTTTCTATTTTAGTTACCCCTCTTGGTTGACACAGACGTGTTTAGATTTGCATTCATTATTAGATTGCTATTATCAGACAAGTGACACTTATAGATTGTTTACTTAGCTCCTAAATACCTACCTACCTAACGTTAAAATTTTAGTGTCTACGACGCCAACGGTTTGGTTTTATGGCATCTTTGCTTGTAGGTAAGTACCTACCTACGTTAATATAACAGTAGGTACCTATTAGGCAGAGAGCTATGTAAACTATGATGTTGCAGAATTTGTTCGAAAGAGTTACCGCGGCCCTGGTAAGTACGGTACGCAGAGGGCATTAGGAGGAACACGGATGGGTTTTAGTCAAGAAGAGTCTGACACTCCCTTCTGCTTCGCCCAAAGCGGGAGCAGTTATTTGGTTTCCCATCCATAAAAAAGTCTTGTCCGCCGCAAAAGTACCTACGAACACAAAATTAGGTTTGTCAATTGCAAGAAACTATTTTGAAAGCAAATAGAATGAACCCAGTAACAAACATAACATTGACCTTGGCTTGAACTTTGGATTTCGCTACCTGCTACCTAGGTACTCAACTAAACGAGCGACACGTTGCCGCTGGCGGCCGGCAAGGGCAACCTTTGTCGTTGGCTGTCGACGGGCGCTTCAACGACCACCAACGACGCGTGCAGTTGTCCCTGTCGTAGACGCGTGCGGCGGCGGTGGCACGGCGGCGTCATGTCGCTCGATTGTAAGAACGCTTAGCCACCGTACGCACGGACGTAAAAATATTCCGTTCAGCCGAGCGTTGAGAACCCAGCACTCAGCAGAGTTAATCACAACGCGTCAAAAAAAGACACCGTTTCAACTTATAATTATGTTTATTTATTTATTTATTATATACTTTATTGTACACCTCATAACAAGTACAGGAAAAACGTTTATAAAAACAAGTGTACAATGGTATCATTGGTTTCAACATTGAGAGTTGAAAATTCATTGCGCGATAGCATCCCGCCGCGATGATTTTACACTGCAGCCGGCAGCGGGCGCGGGCAGCGACGCGGTGTTGAAGACTCGGTCACGACGCCAAATTATGACTTTTCTACCCATTGTTTATAATATGTGGTTTTTAAAACTTTTTCAATCATTCAAATCAATGTCACGTACATAAGCAGCGTCCACTCAAAGCAACAATAACAATTTCAAACGCAAATACGGAATCCAAACTTCAGTGCGAAGTCAAACAGATATAAAATATAATGTTGAAATCCAAAAATCAAGCCAATGAGTCAATATAAATTAGAGCGCAAGTATAGTCTACCTACGTATGTAACGTATGAACGACATAGGCCACAGGCCACAGCACACCGCAGCAGACACAATCGTAACTTGAATACGCACGTGTGCGTGAGCATTGTCCCCCCGCACCGCACCGGGGGGAACATTATTCAGTGAGAGGCACGATAATTCATAGTAAAACGCGCGCGTAAAAAAATATGAGAAGGCCTTTCGTAAATCGAGTTTTATGAAAAACCTACTGCATAAATCGATTAAAAATAAAAGTTATTGAATTCTTCGATAATTGAGCTTTGTCGGTACCGACTTAGTTTTAAAGATTTTACATTGTGTTTATTACTTATTTACGCCCAAAGATGCGTTAAAATTGGCAAGAAAAACGAAACTTTGGTGGCTCATAACTTTTTAATGGCGTTTTATTTTACCATTCTGTTTCCATACAGACAAAACTAATAATATGACAAAACGATATTATGTTTAACTTTTGATGTACTCTGTCAAACAGCGGAGTAATACCCTCCCGAAGTTTCTATGGAAGAAATATCGACTAGAGCCACCTTAATACAATTTGGTACAGTTTTGAGTTTTTATTGTACCACTAAACCAGGATTGGTTTGTAAAATTAATGATTTGCCATTCTTAAAAAAGGTTATTTACAAGTGGCAAACTGCTGTTACTACGACTTCATTCGTCAGTTTTATTTTATTTATTAGTTATTAAGTCAAAGGAACTGTGGTTTACAATCCTCCAATATCATTATCGCTAAACTTCGCTATTAACTGTGCGACTGTTATATATAGGGCTAATAATTTCCTTATTACATTTTCTTAAGAAAAAGATTTCAACATTTTCATGGGGAAGAAGTCTAAATTGGATCTAATTTGCATTTTAACATCTGTCTCTCTCCGACTTGAGTGAGCGATGCGTCCGCGTGGATAGCTGCTATACAATAATACATTTACATGTTATCGTCAAGTATGAAGTGCAGTGAAACGTGAATGACCATTCCATCAGTATTTTCTTATGACGTTGTCACGTTCAACTATCGTCAGTAAACCGACTTTACAGACAACCGATTTTTTGTCTCGCTAATACCTCTAGGTTCAGTCTCTTTAGATATCTCTTCCAAAAGATCAGTTACACCCTTTGTAAGTTTTTTCCGCAATTCAAGTTCTATTTTCTTTTTCAAAAAGATATCTCCTTAAAATCTGCGTTATAATCATTCTTGACAAATATTGCTAATTCATTTCTTCTGAATTCTATGACTTTCAGGTTGTGTATATTATACCCTTTGGGGAATGCTGCTTTGGAATCATTACTGAATATGATCATTTGTTTGTGACCTAATAAATCGACTAGCATGTTTTTTCGTGAACTTTTGATATTGAATATAAAATCATCTGTATCGTAGATTTGGTCCTTAGATTTTAATATCTTTGTAATTGCAGCATGAACAGCATCTGCGGCCATAAAAGTGTGTCCTGGCTCAAAGTATTCCAGAGTAATTTTATCTAAAGGAGATGGCCAACCATGCTTAGGACCTGTACCCCAGAATGTACAGAGATGAAACATATGTCGTTCAATAGAGCATAGCTTCAATAATGAAGAATTGAAAGTTACACATAGCTATGCAGTCGTGGAACAAAGTAATGAAGATTTGAAAGTTTTGATTTTTTCAACTCAGTGTTTCATTAACTCAGTCATATTACAATGTATTTATATTTGTCTTGTTATTAGTAAATATCATATTATAACTTGGAAAGCTGCCACAGCAGTTGCTGAACTTTTTTGTAGCATAGGTTAGCATTAGGCAGAATATAACCACATACATTATTATAAACCTACATTTAATCACTCAATGTTACAAGTACATTGAGAGAAATTGCAGCTGGTGGAACAATACTTCTTTGGTATCAGGAGGTATATCAGGGGGTAATGATGATGTCTCATGCCGCCTGATGCGTTCTCTAATAGCGATACCTCAGTAAACACACGATCGTAAATGGTCTATTTTCCTTACTTATTATGTTATTACACCGTTTATTATAATAAGTAGAGCACTCACGTGGGGCTACGACACAATAAAATAAAGATAAAATAAAATATTAACAAAAACACGAAGCAAACATAGGGTTGGGCTAAAATAAATCGATATATCAAAATATCGATATTTTCTCATAAAATAATCGATATATTATATCGGCGATTTTTTCTTCGTCTATTTCAGGTGTGTACACTGGTTGTCGGCCGCCGCCGCCCAGAGCGTGTGTAGGGAATTGTCCGTGATCTAACAAAAGCTGCGTAGCCGCCACAATTGTCTGACCAGACGGCACTTGGGAGTTGGGTATACCACGCAGACGCAAAGATTGCAAGTGTTTTGGTTCGCTGTAGAGGACGACGAGTCGATCGCGTACAATTGCACCATGGCAACGAACTCTACACGTAATTACGAGACGCCATTACGTTCGCGCGACAAGGACACTCGTAACAACACACCGATGACGTCTTAGGAGAACTGATTTGTTTACGTGATCATGCGCTGCACTGTGCGGTGTGCGAGGGGCACGCGGGGTGCGCGGGGCGCGCGCCTTTTTGCGTTCCAATCAAATGAGGCTTGGGGGCGGGGTTTGGTTTGGATTGGCAAATTTTTGTGAGTCCACGTTGACTGTGCTTACGCGTAATTGTTGTTACAATGTAGTAGTATGTTTTAGTACCGAATGTAGACTAATACTGGTTCGCATTGCTTTTTCACTTTGGCGAGAATTAATTCGAGTTTATAAAAAAAAAATTGTTATTTTTTTTATTTTATCTTCACAAATCGATAGTGTTTCATGGACCGGATCGATCCTTCACGGGATTAAAACGATCAAAAAGTAACGCTGTAGTGTTCACAACTTGTGGAAGAAAAGACGTATTTGTGGTGATTTACTACTTTAATAATTAATTTACTACTTTTTGCGTTGATTTATATCGATACCCGAGTTTTTTTTACGACTATTATAAAATGGACTACGATCAATTTACAAACTTAGTCAATATTTTGAGACCACACATTGAGAAACAAGAAACAAAGGAGATGTTTCAATTTTTTAAGGAACTCCGGCCATAACATGTACCCTTTAGGAAATGTGGGAAACTTACCCCTGAATAGAATAGAGTAACATAATATCTCTTGCGATTGTGTAAAATCGGTTACAGTTGGGCTGCTGACGAAATCAATAAAACCTTTTGACAGTGAATAGTGAGAGCAAACGCTACCAGGTTCACAAGAAAGACATGTGAGTTTTCTCAAATAAATCCTTTTTGGATTGGTAACAACCCAAGTTACTTGGTGAATTTTTAAGGTTCCTCTTATGCTTTTTCCTTGGTCGGTCAAAACTCTGTCTACGTCTTCCATGTTCGCTTCAGTCACGACAGAAATCGCAATGTTAGTTATGTTTGTCTCAACGGCTATAATGAAAGCGGTGAAATTAGGGATATCTTCGCCTTGAGCTACTAACCGATCTGCTGTCCTTTTTACAACGGCTCCGACTCCGTCCATCGGACCCTTGCCATGACCGGCTTCGCAGAAGTTCCATGAAGCAATTTGTATCCCGTAGCGCTGCGTCCTATATTGGGAAAATAGAAAAAACGCCTTCCTTCTCTCTTAAGTGATTTAATAGTATTTTAGCACGTTTTTGTTTCAATCGACTCCTTAATTTGCGTTCTCTCCACTGTTTTTGCTGCATCCGATGTTCTCTTGCTGTCATATCAACTACCAGCTTCACTTTATTATTTTTTGTTCTCTATCTTTTTCTTTAGTAGCTTCGTATAAGGCAGCATTTTCTTTTATGCGAGCTCTTCGCCTTCGCTCACACTCTCGCTTTTGTTGACGTATCTCTTCCGGAGTTTTTGGGCACTTTTTTGTTTTAGGTTTCCCCATCTAAAATAAAAAATTGCAATATTTTTCATGAAGCCAAATAATCACGTCAAAACCACCACCCTAAAACCTGCACAAGATCTCTCCATACAAAGTCACTTCTGTGGATCGTAGGTCACTTCCATGGGCAATTTTTATCCATGGAACCAGGGATGTGACCTCCACGGATGTGACTTTGTCTGTTCAATCTATGATTACATAACCTCGAAATCGGAAATGAACGTGCATGTTTAGCCACGTGTTTTTTTAAACCAAAACGCATTAAAATCACACAACCTAATTACATAGTTGTACATACCTTTGACGACCTACACAGATGTGACTACTTATGCTCGACGAGTTTTAAGAATGAACATTTATTTTAACACAGATGTTACGCCGCCGGTAGGAACTGACAACTGAAATAAAAAGATGGCGTCTCGGGCCTTGTCTATGGCCAGTTACGTTCGAAAACGCTCGTGTTATTTTTCTGGCATGGCCGGTGTGACATTGATCCATGGAAGTGACAAAAAATAGATCACAATATTTATGAGAAAAAAATATGTATTATATCTTCTAGTAGCTTCTTAAACATAATATGTTATTATATTTACAAAGTAAATACATCTTAGATATTATTAGCTTATCTTTTTACACATTCACTGTTACAGATAAAACACAGCATTTTTTTTTCTTCATAAAACCTGTATGGTCACATCCACGGAAGGGACAAAAAAAAATAAAAAATAAAATATAATTTGCAATAAAATATACCATTTTCTTTCTCTAAAATATTGTGACTTATATATACTTTAATATCACAAAGCACAACTGAATAATTTAGTTCCTACCAGTTAGAAAATTTAGGATCACAGTATTTTTTTTGGAAAATGAGAAATACCCTTATAAGTTTACTGTGCAGAACTTTCATTTTCATCTGCCGCTGCAGGAGCCCTGTGTTCATCTTGAAAAGAAATATTAGGTCCTGATATTTGTCTTGAGGCACAAGGTAACATGCTCGACGAATCACCACTATTGTGTGAATCCGATGTAAAGTATTGGGGTTGAGATACAACATAACCGCCCACAAAAGGAGGTCTACTCTAATTCAACGAAAAACGAAGTTTCGATTGAATTTTCGCATGTTTCCTACCACGTTTCTATTCGTTCCGAAGTTCAATACGAACGAAGATTATTTGACATTTAGTTTCTCTAAACCTACTCTAATTCATTTACGTTACGAACGAACATTTGAGTTTGACAGATGATTGTTCGGAATTTTAACCTCAAATTGACGAAACCAAAAGTGTTACCTTTTGATTTTCGTTACTTATTCGTTTGTGTGGATTTTGTGATAAATTTGCTTGAAATGGCTACGAGAGCGCTCTTAATCGAGGCTGCTGTACGTGAAGAACATTTGGAGCGTAAAAGGAACCGGCGTCGCTTGCGCAATCAACTCAATATTAGGGAAATTCCCGACTTAGAGTTTGTAGGAAATTACAGACTCAGTCGGCAATTATTTGAGGAGTTGTGTCAGGAAATAGTGCCTTTATTACCTCCAAAGGCAAGGCGTCATGGAATCGAGCCCACAGTTAAAGTGGTGTATATTTTTTATTATAATTCTCTTCAATAAATAAAGCATTTCACTGTTCACAATCCTCATCTTTTTCCAGATCCTCCAGAAAGAAAGCCATGTTATGTGTATGTGTCATACATAGGCTATAATTATATAAACCAACGAAGCGGGCACAGATCAAATAGGTATTAAATTAACAAAACACAATTAAGGTTTTGGACGGCAGGAGCACGTCCAATGCTCGCGCTGTCGTCCTGGGACCATTTCCCACGTAATTTGACGTACGCCCCTTGTACCACCTTGCGCTGGATACGTACGTCATCACGCACCCCTGAATGCGTAACGTTTTTCGAATACTGTTAGGGACCTCGGGAGACGGAGACGAAGAGCCGGGGAGGCAATAAAACAACTCTTCACGGGGAATCTTGACCCGCAGGTTTCGGCTCCTATTTTCTTCCCGTAGTTTTGCCTCTTCGACGGCTGTGCTGCGACTGCGATTGAGCCATTGAGCCGAAATTCGGCTCTGTTTATATACTGCCCGTCGCTACCTTATTGAGAACCATGATTTTTGGACTCGATTCGCGTGTAATTTTCTCTTTGAGGGGAAACCTTTGGAGCCTTTATTTATTGTTTTTTATATAAAAACCCTTACAATATATATATATTTAGATTCCTTAAACCTTGCTTAACAATATGAAACACAAATTATTTCGATATCCTTAAAATACAAAAAGTTTCTAGAACTAAGACTTCTAATTTTGTACCTTAACAAATTTTCACTATACATTGTTGGAAATATCTCGAAAAATATAAGTCCTATCAACTCAATTCATTTTGTCAAAGTGGTTTTGGGTCAAGACCTTTATTTTAACACCAATTCCAAAACGCTATCGCTTAAAACAAAAATCACATTTTCCAACTACGTAATTATTCACAATTCAAAAACCTTACATCTAAATTTCCTTATAAACTACTAAAATTCGTTTGTGTTAGAGTTTTATTGGACCTAATATACATATATAAGACTTATAAAACTAATTAAAAGTTAATTAAAGCATAATCTCATCAAATAATTAGTTACACCTTTCCGTACACACAAAACATAAAATGAAACATTAAATTCGCATTTAAACTACAATCTAACTAAACCTATGATGCGAAAATATCATAACACTAATTAGAGAATGCTAGACCTAATCTAAGCTGATTCCATTAAAATTCTAATTAGTTTTCCTTACAAATTTCCTTGTTTGATACGGTCGCGTCCACCACTACTTGCGCCTAGGGACGCGGACGGGATCTTATCGCCGACAATTAACAAAATACTGGTACCTTTTGCCACTGCTGAATTGTTTTAGTACAACCGCCCATGGAATTGAGCGTATTGCACAATTCTTCCCACAGCTTCTTTGCCTTGGCATTTCCTTCGGTACCCCTCAATCTCCCGCGAGCTAGATCCCTATGCTCGTCCAAGTAATCGAGAAGAGTGTCGATTTGCTCAGAAGTGGCCGAACTCGTATGTGGAGCCATTTTAAACTGAAAAGATGTCTAAGTAAATGTATATTATGAAGGCGATATTTATAAAGAAAACATAAATTATTAAATAGTTATAATATGTGTGTTACTTACAAAGTTTTTAAATCCAAAACAAAACTTGTGGAGACCCAAAATGCAGACTGCGACACAGTATGGCTTGAAAGTTTCTGACGGAATGTGTATCGCGATTGCGAAGTATGTAAAAAAGCACTTGAAAACATGATTCATTAACAAAATACTTGAGAAACAAACTTAATAAAACTTTTTAAAGAATTCAACCAAAAAATCTCAAGTTGACATGTTATGATTAGATTGCGCGAACGCGTGTAATACACGGATAATTTTGGTAGTCATAAGTTACCACCCATCGTGGGCATGAAATAGTAGTCTTCAGTTTAGTAGGTTAACCATAACCGTGAAAGGGTTTTTTATAGTGTATCCGTTAATTTCGTAGGCAATTAAAAAAAAATCTGTATATTTATCTTTTCTGCATGAATATTACATGAAATATTAATTAAACCACATGTTCACTGTAAAATTTAAAAATAAAGCAAAATAGTTTGTAGATTTGAAGTTAAATTAAAAACCGTAACTTACTTTAGATGACATAATAAAAGACCCACACAATATTGCTCATTCCAATCGTTCACGAAAATTGTTTATGGATCCGAACTTCGTCTGCGTGTCCGAAAACAAAATAGAGTAGCAACAGTTACGAAACTTCGTTTAAATTTCGTTCGTTTGCGAAGTTTCGTTTCAGAGAAAGAGAGTAGACCTCCTGGTGTGTTATTATCAAACATATTATCGTACTCGTTCTGGGTTGTCATTTCCAGTATCATTTCACTTACTTAGTGACGAAATCGAAGTTTTTGTAGGTTTGTTAACCTTTTAAACGGAGGTAGCATACTCATAAAGAACATGTAATCTTCATCATTTTTCAATTCTTCTTCCTTCTTATCTTGTATTCGTGTTTTAATTAATTAAAGTTTTTCCTTTTCTAATCGCAACATTTCATTCCTCTGGTCAGAAAGTGAACGTCGAGGTGTACTATCACACGTCGACAGATTCATATCAATGGATGGACGTGATTCTATCGTTCTTTCATCATTATCATCATTAATAGTAGACAGTGGTGACATACTATCTTGAGATAAATTACCAAAACTTGGTGCCGGCAAAACTTCGTCTTGAAAAAATCTCATCAAATTATAATATTTCCATTGCGGTATCCATTCGGTGTCGTCACTTGCAGCACCCGACCGTGGTGTGGGCTTCTTTTTCAATTCCTTTTTGTACTGATCGCGAAGGTGCTTCCATTTTTTTTTAACTTCTGTAACTGAAACAATCGACAAGGTAAAAATATTAAATGAAACAATAAATCTGACTGGGTCAAACGATTCAGGCAGTGGTATGTATGTATGAGTATCTCTATCTAATTATTTGTAATGCTAACGAATTAGACAGACATACTCATACATACATATAATCACATCTACATATGAGGCCATGAGAACCAGAGTAGCCTATCTACCAATATCCTTATTGGTTGATTGCTTATAGGCTACTCTGGTTTTCATGGCCTCATATTATATGTGTTTTTAGGACATTACATAATAAAATTCACTTATTTTATTTTGTTTCAGTTTTCTTGCCAGCGGAATACCGTACAGAAGATTGGCATATCACTACCGCATAGGTACAGCAACAGTATCCAACATAATAGTTAAAACATGTTCAGCAATATGGACTGAGTTTGTAAATATTCATATGCCAAAACTGTCAGTACAAGATCAAGAAAAGATTGCTAATGACTATTTTGAATTATGGGGATTTCCTAACTGCATTGGATCTATAGATGGGAAGCATTGTAGAATAAAGTGCCCTTCTAACACTGGGTCTAACTTTTACAATTATAAGGGATACTTTTCTGTGGTTTTACAAGGGGTAGCGGATGCACATAAAAGGTTTATAGCAGTGGAAGTAGGTGGGAGAAGTCGTCAAAGTGACGGTGGCACATTTCACTATTCAGTGATAAATAGTCTAATCGAAAGTGACGAATACAATATTCCGCCAGAAAGTCGGGTTCCAGGGTCTTCATATACCCTACCGTATGTGCTGATAGGAGATGAAGCATATCCTTTAAAAACTAATTTACTTCGACCATTCCCGTCAACTAATCTGACTGTCGAAAAAGATAATTTTAATAGACGACTCAGTCGTGCAAGGAAATGCATAAAATGTGCTTTTGGAATAATGAATGCAAAATGGCAAATCTTAAATAAACCCATTGAAACTAATTATCAAAATGCATGTATTATAATTAAAGCCATATGTCTCATTCATAATATTATAATCGACATAGATGGACACACTGACAAAGACTATAATCGCCCAATAGTGATGCAAACTTCTAGAAATCGTCATCGGAGAAACAATTCGTCTACATCGAATGCAATTAGCACACGTAATATGTTTATGGCTTACTTCACAGAAAATGAACTATAATGTGTTATATAGATAAATATAGACCCAATTATCAACATACCTACTTGTTTATAGCCCTCTCCACACTGCTATGATATCCATTGGATATCACAAATTATGTATAGGAATCAGGCGGTATCACATGTGTTATCATAGCTGTGTGAAGAGGGCTTAATGGTACATCCATACAGCAGTTAGTACCTTCACTTACCTATATATATTGCGTTTGTTCATTATATGAATGCTATTTCAAATTTCATTATGATTAATTATTGCTAATGCTAAATAGTACTGAGTAGTGATGGAACTACTTAGTAGTACTTGGAAACATTGCTCCACAAAAGGTAGATAACTGTGGTGTGAAGGCACCGTAACAAAGAATAATAATAGATATAGGGTTATCTACTTAAACCAAATATACATTCATTCTATTATATACATACAAACATACATATATAAACGTACACAAAATTCACTTAGTTGACACTCGTTCGTACACGGCAACAGAAATCACAAACGCCCTTACGATACTCACCTACCGCCCGATTGTTGGCGAAGCCCCGAGCGGCGCTGGCGCCGTCGCCGTTATAATAAACTACTCAAAACTAAATAGGGCCCACCATGTTTTTTTGCTGCAACTTAAAATTGCACCAAAACATTCAGTTTTTATGAATACACAAGTTTCAAGTGAGCATTTAGGAATAGTGTAAACATGAAAAATAGAAACATTTGTTTATTTTGTTTAATAAAAACACAAAATAACAGTTTTTAGGAAAAAATTACACAAAATAAAGGAAAAACATAAACTTGTAAAGCACAACTATTCTGTAAAAAAATATAGTGCTTGTTATTTTTTAATAAGGAGTGGGTCCTCCTCTGCTCCGTATGCACTCTGAGCCTATTTGGGACACTTTCAATCAAGTGAGTTACGTTTAGTTCCGGTATTTGTTCCCAACAGACTTTCAAAGCGTTAATGAGCTCCTGCTGGCTGTTCACATCACTGTAACGTTCTTTCAGGCGTATTTTGAGCTGATCCCATAAATGTTCGATGGGGTTGAGGTCGGGACTCATTGCTGGCCATGGCAAAACGGTGATATTGGCTTCAGAGAGTGCTCTTTGTGTAGTGCGGGCTGTGTGTGCGCGAGCATTGTCATGCATAAAGACAAAGTTATTGCCCACTCTTTGTGAAAATGGGATGACATGTGACCGGATTACTTGCTCGATGTAACTGGCGGCGGTTACGGTACCTTCATTCAGAATTACCAGCTCTGTTTTGCCGTGTAAGCTAATTCCACCCCATACCATAACACTGGGACCCCCAAATCGGTCTGTTCCATACATGCATGGTTCAGAAAAACGTTCCCCTTCTCTTCTCCACACGCGTATCCGTCTGTCGTCACTGTAAAACTTCACTTTACACTCGTCCGTAAAAAGCACATTCCTCCAGTTATCCATAGTCCATTCCAAATGTTCCCGGGCGTACCCTAAGCGTGCTGCACGATGAGCCCTCGTTAGTTTTAGTCGAATAGCACGTACTCTGGAGTGTTGTCCATCTTCGTGAAGCCGATTCCGAATGGTTTGATCGCTGACTCTCGTCCCTGTAGATTGCCGTAGTCGAGTTTGTAAGGTCCGAGCGGTTACAGTACGCTCCCGACGTGCGGTTACCTTTGGTATCGGTCTTCCTGGGCAGTTGTAGCCCTAACTCTTCCTGTGCCAGGTCTTCTAGCTACACTTCCGGTCTCCTGATACCATTCCCAAACGTTTCGGATCGCTCGTCGCGATACACCGAGGTGTATAGCCACAGATCTCTGAGACTGTCCCTCTTGTAACAAAGATACTGCTCTTGCAGCGGTTTCCATATCCATATGTCGTCGAGAACCAGGCAACAAACAAAATGGTTAAAAACGTGAGTGTTCCACAGCAGCGTTTGGTGTAAACTGAAAACTTAAGTGACTGAGAATTTGTGCATTCGATGTTTTTTTCGAGTACTTCACTTTTTCAGCTACCCTCTTGAAATCAATATGAATGTTGTCGGAATAAATATTGATAAGGGCTCTTAAACATGTCACCTTGACGGTTCAAACCATAACTTTGTCAACAACTACACAGATAACTTTATTTAGACCAAAATAGTGACTGATTCGAGGTGGGCCCTATTTTGTTTTGAGTAGTTTACCTACGAAATCGCGCGAGGGCTCGCGGCTCGCGACGCCTGCGTCCCTCGCCAGTCTGCTACTGGCCACCGGCCGTATTATGACATCTTAAAACCATCATGTTTTCTGTGTGAGAAAAGGATAGTGCTATTCGTCCTGTATAGCTCCGTCTCTTTTTCACACCGAAAACATGATGGTTTTAAGAGGTCATAATACGGCCCCACGACGGCGAATGCGTCCCGCTCTCACGCACCGTCGTGCCGCACATGTGCGAGTGTTTTATTAATAATATGGTACTTAGTGTATGTTAGTACCATTCTATGAACAATAAATGCTTAGTACATTATTTATGTTAGTATCATTTCCCAAATACTACATAGACATACTTAAATAACATACAATAAACAAAATAATATACATTGAGCTTGTTATTATATATACCTACTAAGTACCTACATCTACCTACTTACCATCCATATTTACAATTTCTGATACTTCCGTCCACTTTCGTTTGGTTATCACTCTATTTTTATGCTGTGAAGGCTGTGAATGACCAGCCATCCACAACTGGGGTCGCTCCTGTATTGCAGAAATAACTAGTTCCAATATTTCGTCATTCATGCTGCAAGTTGCGACACGTGCGCTCCCATCTCTCGCCGACATAAAACTAGTCGATTTGATCGACGAGGCGAGCGTGCACCGCCGCGATGCCCGCCGCGTGCTTCGCTACACGCTAGAGGATTCGCCGCGGGCGCCGCGGCGGACACCGCCACGCTTCCCGTCTCGCTTCTCTATGAACAAGTTTGTGTTTACGCGTGCGATGATGCGTGCCGCTTCACGCGCCGCCCCACCGTAAACAGAAAAAACGTCCGACGCGCCGCGAGACGCCACGCCACACGCGACGCGGGACGCCCCGCGTCTCCGTAAATGAGGCCTTAGATAGAATAACATAATTAAACAAGCTTGTATTTCAAGACTCTTTATTTAAAAATTTGAAATAATTATTCACCATGTGAAATCACAGTTAAATCATTATTATCAGTCATTATTAGTAAATTCTTCGAAATCGTCAAACTTCGATTGCCGCTGTTGCTGTGTTCTCGAAATAGGTTGTGGTATGTAAGGCGATGGTGGAGCAGATGATGTTGTGTTGGATATAGTGCCGTAATTTGTATGGTTGGGTGGCGTGGTTGAAGTAGGTGGTGGACAATAAGTAGTGGATGGGATGTAAGTTGATGTTGATGGTGAGGAATAAATTTGCTGTTGTTGTGTTCCATAGCAGTTAGTCATAGATGATGTCAACCAAAATAATTAGCTTTTCATTTCTGTTAAAATTGTTTGTATTTTTTGGCTTGTGGTGAGAAATAAACACTTTTTATTTATTTTATTTTATTATGTAGTATCGCTACTTTCCTCGGAGGCAAGTTTTACTTCTGCGTCAGTAACCAGGCCAAGTATTGCCCGTTTTAATTCAGCTTGAATTCGTATAGGCATCTTTTTTACTGATTTACTCATAGATAGAAAAAACGTATCTATTGGATCTTCTTCCTTTCCTTTGGCCTCGACATATTGTCTGAATAATTTCTGCGATAGAGGTAGTGTTTTATTTCTGGTAGTATGATTTGATAATGCCGAATCAGAGCGTGAACTTTCCCCGACGTCAGATGTTTGTGACTCTATAATTGAGATGTCTTCAGTGTCCACGTCTAAACTATTATCAGAAAAATCAAGGTTTGATGTCTGTGATCTGTCCTGAAGGTGTGGCTTTAAAAATTCTAACTCCTTCTCAAATTTAATTAGTTTTTCAGTTTTTCGCGCAGAACCGCTTTTATATTGTCTCAATCTAAGAGCCTTATTGTAACAGTCACGAAGTTTCTTCCATTGTTTCTGACATTCGGCCACTAGAAAAAAAAAACAGCTTCATTCATTTGTTACAGATTTCTAACTACTGCTGTCAGTTTCAAAGCACTGGCTCATACTTTTCGAATGGGCTATGCTACAGTTTGGAAGATTAGCGGCCCATCCACTAACGTTCATTCCTACCGGAATGTACAATCCTCACGGAATGAACGCCAGTGGATTTGCAAGAGCGAGAAAGAATGACGGTATTAAAAGCCCGCGACCCCTCCCGTCGCGAAGGACGCGACGCGCTCTGTGATCAAGTTAGTGCCTGTTTATTTGTCCGGCGTGATTGAGCGCTCGTTTGTAATCATTTTGTGTTCGTCTTCGTCCCGTAGGTACGGGTACAATATATTTTTTTTTTTTATGCTATACGGGGAAACTCTTGGCCCAAATCTCACCTGATGGAAAGTGATGATTAAGCCAAAGATACCTACCATACCTCTAACTACCGGAACACAACAATGCTGTTAACATTGTTGTTATGGCGACAGACTTAGACATGATGGTGGTAGCTTTGCCAGGCGGACTTAGAACAAGTCCTACCACCAACCAAACCGAGCAAATAATTTGCCCCCGCTGGGAATCGAACCCGGGACCTCTGGGTCTGAATCAGGTGGTTTAACAACTAGACCACGGAGGCGGTTAGTATCACCTGTTTAGCACCACCCGGGGACCACGTGTAGGGATTCGCTGCAGGGTATTCTCCTACGGACGCGGGTGACTCGGCCCCCAAATGTTGTTGCAAAATGAAAATAATCCAAATAAATCCATAAAGATAATTCAAAATGACGATCATTCCTTTTAAATGACAACAATCTTCTTAAAATGATAGGATTATAACCATCCACAGACACGCAATCCCTCGGTATGACTGACAAGATGCAAACTGACAGGAATGTACCAAAACGTGTGTATGGTCACTGAAGGATTGTTTTTCCTGTCGAACTGGCGTGTTGTGATAAAGTCAGGGGAAAGAACGTAGGATTGTGGTTTAATTAGTGGCTGCAACGGTTTTATTTTATCCCGTCGCTTTTCTGTACAGTTTGCACAACGGGACAAGTCGGAAGAAATGAACGTTAGTGGATGGCCCGTTATTGTTATGCCAAAACCAACGACAGAGTCATGGGTTAAAATCGAGGAAGATTTTAGAAGATTATGGAATTACCCTAATTGTATAGGAGCGATTGACGGCAAACATGTCAATATAAGGGCACCCTGCAACAGCGGAAGTCTCTACTACAATTATAAAAAGTTTTTCAGCACTGTCTTGTTAGCTATTACTGACGCTAAATATAAATTCATTGTAGTAGATGTTGGTGCATTTGGGCGTAACAACGATAGCGGCATATTAAGCAGTTCCAAATTTGGACAACTATTACAAAATAATATGCTTGGTATACCGCCTAATAAATGCTTGCCAGGTACGACACTACCAGTTCCTCATGTTTTTGTTGGGGACGAAGCATTCCCTCTATGTTATGGGACCTTATCCTGGAAGTCAGGTATTAAACGATAGCGAGAAGAAAATCTTTAATAATCGTTTAAGTCGAGCAAGGCGTCTAGTGGAAAGTTCATTCGGAATATTACAACAGAAATTTGAAGTTTTTCAAAAACGTATAAGAATGCAACCAAAGATTTAGATACGCTGATTCTTGCATGCACGTGCCTGCATAATTACACTTTGGAAGATTTTGGGTCTGAAAACGTTGCCCTGTCTAATAACAACATTTTACAAAATTATTCATTTGACAGCCAAGACATGGACATAACCGATAATCAAAACGTGGACGCGATGAATATCAGAGAGAACTTCAAAACTTATTTCATTTCTGAACATGGGGCAGTACCATGGCAAAATGAAATGATAACACGATGTTAAGCAAGAGATAATTGTCAAAAAGTTTTTTTGGCGCCACCCCGCGCCGCTCCACAACGGCAACATCGCACGACAGCGAAAATATTGCGTAGTAATAAATACTTGCTGTTAAAGTATCAAAAAACAAATAAGACACTAAATTGACTAATGCACAGTCACTCTTACTCATTCTATTCCAATCTCCCATTCCCATTCATTCGCTCCTTTTCGATCAAAAACCTTCACCCTCGTTCAGTTTCCCTTACTCACTTATCAAGAAAACGCGCGAATCCGCACGATCTTCTTACCGGCTTCAACAAACTTCATCAAGCAAACCTACCTGCAAAGACTATATCTCTAACAATTCTGTGAGTGTTAGTGGTGAAAGGGACGTCCCTGGAATTGTTTATAGTGAAGTGGCGCCACGGAACAATCGTCGACATCGAAGACCCGTGAGTACCTACCTTTCCTCTCAGTTCCATTTGCACGTGACTATGCATGATTAAAATTCGCCTATGGACATAGTTATATCATCGAAGGGTTTATTTAATCAAAAAACATAACATTTTGGCCATTCGAGCGGATTTATATACATGTACCTCCAATTTTAGTTGAATTCATACACGTGCGGCGTCCATATTTGCCATTTACATTTAACAAAAAACACGATCATACCTATACATCATAATATTTAGTGTATTATCACATAATAACATATTCAAACAAGCATCATTTCAAGTGGTTTCTTAAGTTTTCAACTTCGATCATACGAAGTTTCAAATCTTGAACCAGTTTTGACCGGTCGGCGTATGTAGGTACTTAAGCATTTATTTCGTCCGTTCCAACAGGAACGCGATTTAGAACATTTCAAGCATTGTTTTAAGGTGTAACATATAGCACTAAAACTTAACTTCATAACCATTTTAACATAATCATTCATTTAGCGTGTTTTTTACGTAAGTTTGTTTGCATACGTAACATGTAACGTTGCAACAAAATATACCATAAAACATAATATCATTCTCTTTATTCGTGTCATTTATATATAACATACATTTTATATATAACAAATCATTCGTATTTCATCATTTACGGTCCTTCGAAATAAATAGTTCTTACACTGTCTTACAGACAGAATACCTAGCATATAGTTCTGTAAATTGCTACCGGCGACATCTAGTGCCCAGTAGCGGAACAAACATAATCGATTTTCACTCACCATTCAATAATTTCACTCAATCTTCAGTGTTGTCAGCCCCAAAATATTACCATACTTAGAAAATTACTATTATTTGGTAGTTTTGTCATAACATTTCGGTGAATATTTTCTACCATCGCTGTCATAATACGTAACTAATGTTTACGTTAGCAAACAGTATTTTGAACTGTTTGAAAACATTATAACTTATTGTATTATTGATAAGCTACTTTTAACACATTTTACCGAGTAAATTCATTAAATTTATTCATCATGAGTCAAGCTATGGCAGCTCATCATGAATCAAAGCGCAACATTGCGCACAAGCGTTTGACAGATGCTGTTGTCTGCGCTCGCAAATGCATCAATGATGCAAGTCTTCTACCGCGTTTAGAAACATGGGGATCGCGGATAGAATCACTTATGGAAGCATTTAATGATGCTCACATAAAACTTTTGGCTGAATATACAAACCTTGAGATTAGTGAAGAACAAATGTTGAAACAAACAACATATCAAGAACAAGCAGATGACATGTATTTCGAGTTTTTAGAAACCGCTCGTAAACTCTTACCTGATCATAAAGCAGATGTGGTAAATGTTTCCACATCCTTAGTAGAAAACAGGAAACCAACAAAATTGCCTGCGATAAAGCTACCTACTTTCTCTGGTCAGTTTAAGGATTTTCCTGGTTTTATTGATCTGTTTAACACATTAGTCCATGACAGGACAGATTTATCAAAAGTAGAAAAATTCCAATACCTGGTGACTTCCCTTTCTGGTGAACCAGTTAATCTTATTAGAGCTTTTCCAATTTCAGAAGCTAATTATATTAGTGCTTATGAAGCCCTTGTTAATAGATACAATAATAAACGATATCTCTCATTTTTATGTTGGGAACAAATATGCAACCTCAAACCAATAAACACACCGTCCGCTCAAAGCTTGAGAAATCTTTTAGACACATTTTCAGAAAATCTTTCAATGTTAAATTCGTTAGGTTTGCCCACTTCCAATTGGGACTTTGTTTTATTTCATTCACTTTTGGTAAAATTAGATAAAAAATCTCGTGAAGCTTTTGAACTTTCATACAGTGGTTGTGATTTTCCACGGTTTGATCAATTAAAAGCCTTTTTAGTAGAAAGATGCAATGCATTGGAGCGCTCGTCTTTAACAAATACTCCAACAGTGGCTTTGCCAAATAACAATAATAATTTTAAAAAACATTTAAATTCGAACAACAGTTCACCAAGTCAACATAAAAATCAAGCATCAACTATGCTTTTGGCTCAAACGCCTCAATCATCAAATTGCATAATTTGCAAAGAAAATCATCCTCTTTTTTCATGTAATACTTTTCTTGGTAAATCACCCCAAGAACGCTTTCAAATTGCAAAGCAACATAAACTTTGTTTAAATTGTCTGCGTTCAAATCATAACACTTCTAAATGTGTATCAACTCATGTTTGTAAAACATGCAATCAGCGTCATAACAGCTTATTACACTTTCCAAAGGGTACACAATCAGACCAGAGTCACCAAAATAATAATTCAAATCAACAAAATTCATCACAAGTTCCGGTTGCAAATGAGGCCAGTTCGCCTAATATTGTTACACCTGTTACAACATTATCAAATATAACAAAAGCATCAGCTCCATCCTTTGTTTTGCTTGGCACAGTGCAAATTGAAGTCAAAAATAGGTATGGCGCTCATCAAAAGGTTCGTGCTCTGTTAGATCCAGGGAGCCAAAGCCATATAATTACAGATTCTTGTGTACGAAGACTTGGTCTGAATCGTGTCAAATGTAACACTCCAATGTCAGGAATAGGGGATACTCCTGCTTTGTCAGGTAGTAAGGTTTTTCTGGATATTTGTCCACTGGGCAATTCCAATACATCATTTACAGCAGAAGCAGTCATTTTGGATAAAATTTGTAGCGATATGCCTACACATGCAATAGATGTCAATGAATATAAACATATATTAAATCTGAAGTTAGCAGATCCTGACTTTCATAAATCTAGTTCCATAGACATCTTGATTGGTGGAGAATTTTTCCCTCAGGTTTTGTTACCAGGCAAAATTGAGAGTGGTAATAATACAGCAACAGCAATTAACACCATATTTGGATATGTTCTCATGGGTAGGACACAAGCAGCCAATCCCATTGAGTCTATGCCCGTTTCAGTCAATCATTTATCAATAGATGCCAGTTTAGATATAGCAGTCCAAAAATTTTGGGATACCGACAACATGCCATCGGAACCAAACCAAACAGCCTCTGCCGACGACATTCGTTGCGAGGATATTTATCAGTCAACATGTAAGCGTGATGCTGACGGACGTTATATCGTGCATCTACCATTTAGAGAGTCATCATTACAATCATTCAACAATTCGTATAGTATTGCGCTTCGGCGATTTAATCAGCTTGAAAAACGTCTTAATCTGAACCAAGAATTCGGAGAAGAGTATAAATCTCACATCATGGAGTATGTATCAAGTGGACAGATGGAACCTGTTCCACCCAATGAGTGTCAATCATCTTCAGCATATTATATACCACATCATGCAGTGTTAAAACCAAGCAGTGTTTCTACACGTCTGAGAGTTGTCTATGACGCCTCAGCTAAGGATAGCCAAGGTCGATCACTTAATGACACATTATTAACAGGCGTTAAGCTGCAGGCAGATATCAACAACATCCTTTTACGATTTCGAATCCATGCAGTCGTATTATCAGCCGACGTACGTCAAATGTATCGTCAAATCATCATCACTCAGGATCATCGGGACTATCAGCGTATCCTATTTAGATGTTCACCTGACGAATCAATTCAAGAATATAGAATCAATCGCGTAACATTTGGAGTGTCGTCCGCGCCATTCCTGGCCATACGTACCATGCACCAGCTAGCTCAGGACGAACAGGAGTCCTACCCTCTCGCAGCAGAGGTGTTGCGAAAGGATCTTTACGTAGATGACGTAGTCACCGGCTGTGATAACATCCAGCAAGCTATTCATTTACAGCAAGAATTAGTCAAAATTATGGCTGCCGGTGGTTTTGAGCTCAGGAAGTGGTCCAGCAACCATGCGGCTGTACTGCAAAACATACCTGAAGAACACAAGATGGTACCAGATTTGACGTTCGACAGTGACACCAACTTTATTAAAGTTCTTGGCCTTGCCTGGAACGCTCATCAAGATATTTTTAACTATCAAGTTAATCAAATTCCACGCGGCTGTACAAAGCGGACAATGCTTTATGAGCTTGCCCGTATCTATGACCCTATCGGTCTACTTACACCATTAACATTCTTAGCAAAATTTCTTATCCAACGTCTGTGATTACTAGGAACATCTTGGGATGAACCAGTACCCGATGACATTGCTCACATTTGGACGAAGTATACGCATCAATTATCAAATCTTTCTCAATTACGTATTTCAAGACGTATTACTCATGATCAAGCAGCATCTTATCAAATTCACGGCTTCTGCGATGCTAGTGAAGCTGGTTATGCGGCAGTAGTCTATCTTCGTTCCAGTATTTCTCAAGATCAATTTCAAGTCCATCTGGTGAGCGCAAGATCACGTGTCGCTCCTACCAAGCGGAGAACGCTTCCGAGACACGAGCTCTGCGGTGCATCATTATTAGCAGATCTCATGGGTTATATCATTAACATATATTCTAACATCATCAACATTGACGGCGTGTTCGCATGGTCTGATTCCATGATAGTGTTAGCATGGATCAAATCAAATTCAACCAATTTTAAAGCATATGTTGGCAATCGTATAGCAAACATTCAGCGTAAATTACCAAATGCGTCTTGGAAACACGTACCTGGTAAGCAAAATCCAGCAGATTCCGCCAGTCGTGGCTTGTCTCCGGACGAACTCATCAATCATCATCTATGGTGGAATGGTCCTCAGTGGCTCGCCCAGGATCAGCATCAGTGGCCTGACGAACCTCTAACAGAAACTTCAGCAGCGTTAGAATCAAATGAACAAGTTTTGTGTGAAAAACGCAGTAACGTTTTAACAGCTACTACTACCGGCGACTCCAGCTGTGATAACATATTCGATCAACTCATAAACAGATTTTCATATTTGGGCAAGATCCAACGTATCTTAGCTTATTGTTATCGTTTCATCAGCGCTATGCGCAAAAACAAACGTTCTTCTGATCATTTAACTGAGACAGAGTTGCATGACAGTCTCATGGCTCTTGTCAAACATGTGCAGCACTCCGAATTCAGCGAGGAGATCAAAATTTATAACTCAGGACGTCTGTTATCAAAACAATTCAGAAAACTCAACCCATTTGTCGACCAAACTGGCATTTTTCGGGTGGGGGGTAGGTTAGCTCGATCGGAACTCGAATTTCAAGCGAAACACCCTGCCTTGCTCCCACGTAAGCATCGGTTGACCAATCTTATAATCCAAAAGGTCCATAATGAAAATATGCATCCAGGTTTACAAACACTTCACTTTTTAATCCTTCAAAATTTTTGGATTTTGTCCCCAAAGCGGGCAATTCAACAAGTTTTATCAAATTGTTATCGGTGTTTTCGTACCCAAGCCAACAACATTTCAGCCTAAAATGGCAGACTTACCAAAATCACGTATAACTCAACTAAAAGCATTTCAATCAGTTGGTTGCGATTACGCAGGACCCTTCAATGTAACCCCCGTCAGAAAACGTGGGACTCGCGTTACGAAGGCGTACTTATGTCTTTTTGTGTGCTTTGCCACAAAAGCGCTCCACTTAGAGCTAGCATCTGACATGTCATCAGCAGCATTCTTAGCGGCATTGCGTAGATTCATTGCTCGACGTGGTAGATGCAACATTATCCATTCAGATTGTGAAACAAATTTTAAAGGCGCTCAATCAGAGTTGGCCAATATCATGAAATCGGCTTGTGAGACCGAGCACATATCATCATCATCATCATCATCATCAGCCTATAACAGTCCACTGCTGGACATAGGCCTCTCCAAGTGCACGCCATTTGGCTCGATCACTGGCAACTCTCATCCAGCTGCTACCAGCCACCCTGCGAAGATCGCACAGCACATATCATTTCATTTCAACCCTCCTGGGGCTCCCCACTTCGGAGGACTCTGGGAAGCTGGGGTTAAGTCCGTAAAGACGCACCTATATCGTGTAATAGGTACACAAATACTCACATACGAAGAGTTAAACACACTTCTTGTCCAGGTGGAATCATTGCTTAACTCTAGACCATTATGTTCAATTAGCACGGATCCCAATGACATCACGGCACTGACACCGGGACATTTTTTAACATTGGCGCCTTTGACTGCTTTGCCAACGCCAGACTATTCAGATGTGCCAATAAACAGACTGACACGTTGGCAACTTTTGCAACGAATGCATCAAGACTTTTGGTCACGATGGCATTCTGAATATTTAACCAGCTTGACACAACGCTTGAAATGGACTAAGTCCTCACGTGACGTTCATATCAATCAGTTAGTAATTATCAAAGACGAATGTTCTCATCCGTTACGATGGCGGTTTGGTAGAATTACAAAATTATATCCTGGTCGTGATGGGATTCCACGTTCGGCTACCGTCAAAACTGCTCAAGGTACGATTGACAGACCTTTAGTAAAACTATGTCCTGTCCCTGATGGACATGAGTAAATTTTATTGCTTTAATCAACAAAACCATTTTATTCAGTTCATATCATAATTTTGTATTGTATTTATATCATACACATCATAACATTATCTCAATATTCATCGACAGCAATCATATCATAACACAATTTAACACAAGTTTTTGGTTAATATGGACGTAGCTTTCATTATAGGGTTCTGTCTCCATAATTTCGCCAGCAGGGGGGAAGAATGTTAAAGTATCAAAAAACAAATAAGACACTAAATTGACTAATGCACAGTCACTCTTACTCATTCAATTCCAATCTCCCATTCCCATTCATTCGCTCCTTTTCGATCAAAAACCTTCACCCTCGTTCAGTTTCCCTTACTCACTTATCAAGAAAACGCGTGAATCCGCACGGTCTTCTTACCGGCTTCAACAAATTTCATCAAGCAAACCTGCCTGCAAAGACTATATCTCTAACAATTCTGTGAGTGTTAGTGGTGAAAGGGACGTCCCTGGAATTGTTTATAGTGAAGTGGCGCCACGGAACAATCGTCGACATCGAAGACCCGTGAGTACCTACCTTTCCTCTCAGTTCCATTTGCACGTGACTATGCATGATTAAAATTCGCCTATGGACACAGTTATATCATCGAAGGGTTTATTTAATCAAAAAAACATAACAAGACTAATTTACTCAACAATTAAGATACATTATTCTGTCTTTGAAATCCAATCCAAGAAGTGATAATTACATTTATTTTAAATAAGAATTCTTCACAATTATTTTCGGTCAGAATAGAATTATATAATGTTGAGGTGGACCGAACCCATAAGTCAACGTCACTTGTCTTGTGACAGCTGACATTGTCTTTGTTACTAAGCAAGTTCTGTTCACCAGATTTAAGTTTTAGAAATGATTATTGTTTTACAACATTAATTAACAACAGTTATTTTCCTATAAATGAGAACAATCTAACACATGCTTTAAATTTTCTCTCATTCAGTTCGAGAATATCAACTGGTATTTTATTATAAAATTTAACACAGTACCCCATAAAAGAAGTGTGTACTTTAGCCAATCTGAACCGGGGTTGATCTAATTTGTTCCTATTTCTCGTATTAAAATTATGCCTGTCACTAATCTTGTTAAAAAGATGCAGATTTTTCCGAACATAGTGTTTTCGTAAATGTATTGACAAGGTACCGTCATGATGTTAATATCCTTAAACAGCTCCCTTAGGGAATCGCGCCGCCGGAGATTGTATAAGGCTCTGATGGCTCTTTTCTGCAGAATAAATATGGACTCGATGTCTGCAGCTCGTCCCCATAATAAGATACCGTAAGACATGATACTATGAAAATAACTAAAATAGACCAGCCTCGCGGTATCTATGTCAGTGAATTGACGGATTTTTCTGGCAGCGTATGCTGCCGAACTTAGCCGTCCCGCAAGAGATATTAAATGAGAACCCCATTGTAGCCTTGAGTCAAGCGTAATCCCCAAGAAAACCGTGTTTTCGACGAATTCTAGTTTCTCTTTGTTCAATACTATATCGCAATCATTACTTTTAACATTCGGTAAGGCAAATCTGATGCATTTAGTTTTTTTCCCATTTAATACTAAATTATTAGCAGTAAACCAATTTTGGACCTGCTGTAGGGCGTTATTGATGTCTTCAAGATTTATGGAACGCCTGTCTATCTTAAAAATTAAGGAAGTATCGTCAGCAAATAATACTATTTTAGGTTGATTTTTCAAAAGATGGGGTAGATCATTAATATATACTAAAAAGAGGAAAGGACCCAATATTGAGCCTTGCGGTACCCCCATTTTGATTTTTAAGCCCCGAGAATTGACACCATTTACTTGAACTTGCTGCTGTCTGTCACTTAAGTAAGATTTCACTAGACTAAGTGCAAGTTTACCTAGTCCGTAATGTCCCAGCTTTAGGAGCAAGGTTTCGTGATTTACGCAATCAAATGCCTTGGACAGAATATTCCTATGGCATCTTGAGCCTCTTCCCACGCTGTATATATGTGTTTTAACAACGTGGCACCAGCGTCAGTCGTACTTTGGTAAAACCATACTGTTGATCGTGTAAGATTTTATTGATGTTAAAATAATTGAGCATCTGATTGAGCATTACTTTTTCAAACACTTTGCTAAAAACTGGAAGTACAGATACAGGTCTATAATTATTGGTGTCTCTGCTGTCTCCAGATTTAAATAGTGGTATAACCTTACTGTATTTCATTACATCTGGAAAGACTCCTTGGTCTACACATAAATTAAATATTAAAGCCAAGTATGGTGCTACGGTCTCTATTATGGACGTGCACACTTTGATAGACATTCCCCATATGTCTTCGGTCAATTTGATTTTAATTTGCCGGAAAGCCTTTATGACTGTCATAGGGTTGATATGTTTGAATTGAAATTCAACCGTACAGCCTGGAACGTTCGCTCTTAATAAATTATATGAGACCTCGGGTGAAGAATTTAAAGCTTCCGTAGTTTTAGTTGGTATATTGGTGAAAAAATTTACAAACTCTTGAGCTACTTCTAAATTAGAGCTTTTGGCACCATGTGCAGTCTCCAGTAAAAAAGCAGTGTTTCGTTCTTTATTTCTATTGGTTTCATTATTTATTACTTTCCAAACTGTCTTTATTTTATTTTCTGCCGATTTGATCTTATTACTAATGTATAGGGCTTTAGCTACCTTACAAGTATTTCTAAACACTTTAGAATATTTATTTACGTACTTATTAAAGGAATCAGTGTTTATGAGAGGCTTGAGGCCATATAGCTCATATAGTCTTATATAAAAAAGCGAGATTTATCTAAAGGCAAATTAATCACGTTCAAAAAATATTTAGAAAAGTTATCGTTTTCGGAAGTACTTGAGACCACGAATCCCAATGACGCATACGACAATTTTATAGACCTATTTCGTCTTTTATACGAATTATGTAATAAACATAAAATCGGACAAGAAAATGAAATGGATTTCCCGTGGGATTAGAATTTGTAGTCAAAAACAAAGAAAACTATTATGGAAATATAGAAAATCCCCTTCATTAGAAAACAAAAATAATTTCAAAGTATATTCACAAAGATTCAGAAAAATTGTAAAGCTCACACAAAAAGCACAGAATAATCACATTATAAAAAAGCACCAAATAAGTCCAAAGCCTCTTGGCAAATAATTAACGGGAGTAACCAGACCAATGATCCGATCATGCAAATCAAAATAGGCAACTCGATCATTAGGGATGCGAAGGATATTTTTACAAATAAATAAAATTCATTTATTTCAGGCAATATACCCATAAATTTAACATTAAGAGATTATAAATTAAATGTCACAAATCGAAATTGTTAGCAGGAATACTGACAGCCATATACAAAGAAATAATTAGCTTCATATATGGCTCTCAATATTCCATTGTCAGAATCATGTACACGGCTCATAAAGGAGGCCCTCGCTTTGCGTAATACAGCATAGAAATCATCTACTCTGCTCTCCGCAAACATGCCGGACGCACTACACCGCCATGGTAACCCAAATATGCACCTAAATGCGTTATTATATTGCACACGTAAGGTGTTATATGCGCGTTGTGTGTGCTTGTACCATAGGTGGCTAGTGTACAGCGACCGACAGTAGGCATTGAACAGAGTGACTTTCACTTGTTTAGTACATTTAGCGAAACGCCGAGCAAGCATGTTACTTTTCGCGGCCAACATTCTCCTCTGTCTCTCCAAGTCCTCATCATCGCGCAGTTTATCCGTTACGATATGCCCAAGATATTTAAAACTTTTAACAACTTTTAGTTTGGTGTTACATAATGATATATCGGGTGCAGGTAATGGACTGCTGTCGTATTTAAATACCATTAACTCCGTTTTCTTAACATTATATTTAAGACCATGCTTACTAGCGTACACTTCACATATGTTTAGTAGCTTTTGCAACGCCTTGACAGAGGGGCTCAGCAGCACCATATCGTCGGCGTAACTGAGGTTGTTTACAGAAACATTATCAATAGAACAGCCGAAATTGGCGCTGCTCAGCTCCCCTATCAAATCGTTAACATATAAATTAAATAATGCAGGGGATGTCAGTCCACCCTGTCTTACACCGGAATTGAGAGTATATTCACCAGATAAACTTTCTCCCCACTTTACAACATTTGTTTGACCTTCATACCAATACTTCATGACATTAATCAATTCAGGGGGTATACCTGCATTATTCATTTTTTCCCACAGGACATTGTAATTTACAGAGTCAAAAGCACGACTTAAATCAAGAAAACAGGCATAAATATTTGTTTCTGAACAGTTTTCTTTAATGAGAATATGGCGGTATCAGTAGAAAGATTTGGACGAAAACCAAATTGTGCGCTATGTAACTTTATGTTTTTCGAAAGATGTGGCTGTCCTTTCAAATATTTTAGATAACACAGTTGCCAGTGAAATGGGTCTATAATTATTAATATCCGATATGTCACCTTTTTTATCTTTGACGAGTGGCACTACAATTGTTTTCATAAAACTTTTCGGCAAGTAACAGTGCCTCAGAAATAGGTCATACAGTATAGACAACTTTTCAGCCAACTGAGTACCTCCCACAATAATGTGATCCAGCGTCAGACCATCATGCCCCGGCGACTTACCGCGTTTCATTTCGCGCACACATTCCCACACCATATCAGGTGTTACAGCGACACTCAGCTGATTCATCGCCGGCGCACGCCAGCCGACACCTGGGTCACACGATTCGCTAGCAAAACCGGTTTTAAATTTCGCAGCAAACGCCTCCGCGATCTGTTTTGGCTCCTCAATTTCATTGATACTTAACGCCCGACTTGGTTTGTGCGATAACTTGTTTGTTGATTTCCAAAACTGTTTAAAATCGCGTGAGGCTCTCTGCTGCGCAATAACGTCCATTTTTAATTGATCTTGGTGTTGTTGACACCATCGTAATTTATTTTTAAACGTTTTCCTGCTATTATACATGTAATCGAATGCAAGCCCGTGCGTTGGCCTACCGTGCAGTGACCAAGTATGAAAAGCATCCCGAGCAATTGAATAAAGTGATTTAACATGGTTATTCCAACCTACAATCGTTTTACATTTTTTTATTTTTTTTTGTGAGAACTTTGCATGCGAATTGCTAGCTGCATTTGTAATGGCATGTATTAAACCATCATAGTATTTATCAATTAAATCATAGCATTCATGATCACTACACGACGACCCCTTACAATCTTTAGGATAAAATGCGTCGATGTCAACATGATACACATATTCGTCACATAAACGGCTGTACTCAGAAAGTTGCGCCCCATTTCTATTATTAAGTGATATTTTATCATTAATAAGCGGTTGATTGACAATTTTACGTCTTATAACATTAAAATTACATTCAATTACGAGTGGAAAATGATCCGACCAATTCACTTCATTAAGCACATAAACATTAGAAATAGTGTCCCAACCAGCAGACGTAACTACACAGTGGTCTAGCCAACTGGTTGTACCATGGGATTCACTTAGAAATGTATAAGTGTCTGAGGACTCACCCAAATACAGAATGTCAGCACAAGTCCAGTTCTGGTCTTTACAGTACCTAAACAAGTCCCTACCAAACACGCTACCAATATTTGCATTGTAATCACCCAACATAAACACGCACTCATCATCACAGTCTTGAATTATCGAATTAATTGCGCCTAAACACTCTGTGAACAACGGTAAATTATCTATGCAGTCAGTAGGCATATACACTGACATAACCACAGCGCTCCGGTCCGGTAGTTGCAGACGTACAGCGACTACCCGCTTTGATTCACAGGGTATTGGTACCACCTTCGAGAATAAACTCCTCCGCCATAAGATGGCTACACCTCCATAAGGCCTTCCTCGTATAGGCCCCGCTGTAGTATCCATCGCAGAAACGCCATAGTACAGGAAGTCAGTGTGTACTTGACTGAGACAGTCTATGTCGTCCGGCAGCAGCCATGTTTCTTGAAGCGATACAATGTCATACTTATGACATAGCTCCTTTACATAAGCCATACTTCTTTTTATACTTTTGCAATTAAAAGTCGTCATTTTTATAGTTGTCTTGCTTTGGGCCATTATGTTTTGGATTTAAACGTTCTGAATACTATCCCGGATGGCCAGAAATCCTCTTTTAGGATAACTCGCTTCCATCTTCGGCCTAATCATCACTTTCCATCAGGTGAGATTTGGGCCAAGAGTTTTCCCGTGTAGCATAAAAAAAAAAAAAAAAAAACTTCTAAACTTTTCTTCTCAACAGCAATCTTAAACGATGTAAAATTAGTCGGATTCTTTGGTTTTAACTTTTCCACAGTAGACACTGATTGCCCATTTTCACACATGTGCGTTTCAATGTCCGTTTCAGTGCAGTCATTCTGAAACCTTGATGCATAGATCCACACTAAATGGTCAGCTGCCTTTAACTTCTCACTTATCTTAGTTCCTCTTCTATTCCTCACAACATTCTTTTTTTGTGTACTTATTTGGTCATTATCAGTCTTCTGCTGTTCCGCGATCCGAGGCCTCTTTCGTTTGTAGCTGACCGTTTGGAATCCCTCGTCATTGTCATCAGGTACATCACGATCTTCACGTGTACGTTTTTGCGCTCCTCTAGTGACTTTAGCGAAACTTGGTCCCCCTAGTGTCAGATGTGTAGTTGCGGTATTCGGACTATCGTATCGTGCAACCTGACGTTCTAACTCATTTCTTGGTTCAGGTGATTTTACGGGCAGTGGGGCCCACGTCATTGTGTTGTTTGCTTGTACTTGACTTGTGGGTATGCTTGAAAATGTATGCGATCGATCTTGTGTAACGGATAATAGTCTATCACTGTAGTCATGCTTGCTGGTATTTTTCAGTAAAAGAGATTGCCCATGAACAGTACTCTTGATAAATTACTTGTGTCTCAAAACCTTGAACGGCATGAAATATTTAAAATAAAAATATATTTTTAAAAAAGATTTTGATTGATATTTAAAATGGGATAGTTTTTTGAAAAATAATTAGTACTTATATGTTTCCGACTTTATAGTACGCCTTTTTTTACTACCGACTGTCAATACTAGGGATGTCCATTTTTTCTATTGCGGGTAATGTGCGTACCTACCTACCTACATAAAATAAAATGATATCGATTTTGTATTGATTGTTCAATCTTTTATTGTAAAGTAATAACTGAGTTCTAAATCACAAGTTGTTGCTGGCATTATCAATATCAGTGGTTGTAAACGGCGACATCGGCGCTAAGTTGTATTTGTTAAATACCACTGGCTGGTTTACGGAAATCGATCAAAAATCGATATTTTATCAGTATGGGTGACGTTACAGACGTTTATTGCGCGTCTGTCATATTTTTGCAATACAATACTGTTATTTCTGCTGGTTTTGGTACGTTGTGCTTCGAGTCGAGCCTTTTAGTTCCTCCGTTACTGCTGCCAACCCATTGAAAATAAACATATTTTTAACGTCACTGCACCGTGTGTATTGTTTATTACTAAAAGCCGGACTTTTTGAGTTGTGATCATGGCGAGTGCGACTGTGATGCAATGTCTCAATTGCTCTTTGAGATTAACGCCACTTAGGCGCAGACACATGTTGTCGGAGATTCCGAATAACATCATGGACATTTTACGAGTCTGGATCTCACCAACACCGGTAAGAATGCATATATTGTATTTTTAACGTAGTAGGATTTTTTTTAGTTAGGAACTGCTCTTTATGTTTACGTACAATATAACAAATCTTAGAGGACACAAGTACAATCCATGTCTGTGTGTTAGTTCCTCACCTCAACGTTGGGTTACCGGATTGTAACATAACCTATATAGGTAGAAACCTTCTACTGATGTGTTGGTAATAACTAACTTATTTACTAGGATTGTTTTTTTCAATCACTTAAGTGTACTCGAGGATATGAATGAATTGTGTGTAGTATCCTTTAAGATTGCAGTTGCACAGAATTTTAGTATTGGGAACTAATAATTATTTAGTAAGAGGAAGAATAAAATCGAGGCATGTGTCTAGTAGAACATATTATTATTATAGTTATATTTTAGTAAATAAAAATGAAAATGTAGGAGATACATTAGGCGCTATGGTAGGATACTATTGTTCTTGCCTTGTGGGAAAAAGAACTGTAGGTTGCTGTGTGCATGTAATGCGCAAAATCTAAATCAGTAAGACTTGGTGAGGTAAAACGTTACAGATTTTACACAAATTATGCTTCAAAGATACCAAGCTCACCCGTAAACCCATTCAGACCCTTTTATATAGCTTTTTTCAACTAATTTTTGGTCGAACATAACCTCAAAATAGTAATTTCATTTTCGTAAATATCTCAGAAATGCCAATGTAATTAGTGTTAAATCTTTTGAGGTAGTATTTAGACATGCCATCAAATATTTTAAAGATGATTTTATGAAGACACAACAATGTTGAATTGAGTACATTTGTCCATAGTGCCGTGGGCATTCTCCTTTACTTCGTCATTTAATCTTGAAACATCCTCATGTAATGTGTGCTTCAACGTCAATATTTCAGTCTTCATAACGGCCATTGTTTTCAAAATACTGGAAACATCCAAATGATCGAAAGTCACGGGAGGTACTCTGTTTAAATCTTTGGCGACAAAGATCGGTAATTTTTCAGCTTTGGTTTCACTCAGTATCTTTTATCGGAAATATTATTTACATGTTTCTTCTCGCCTTTACGCACGATCTTTTTAGTGTTTGTTGCCTCACAGATAAGCACCTTTGCAACTTCAATCTCTTCTTCCGAGAACCATGAGCTGCATATTTTTATGACACTCAACTCGTCCATGACATCACATTTCGTAGCTATGAAGGCCAGAACTTCGTTAACAACTAAGTTGCACTCGCACGGCATTTTTAGTCGGTTACATTATACGCGTCAACAATAATTAGTTACTGTACGTGGCCAGCTAGACGTAAGCGTAAACTAAGCGGTAGTGACACTGCGCGCGCGCACACCGTTCGGCTGCCCGAGCGAGACGATATTGCAGATTCATTCAATAATTTCTTTGTTGATCAAGTCCAAAACCCTGCTAATAATAATAATAACAAGGTCATTAGGATAGAAAACAATCCAAACTCAATATGTATGTCTCCGGTAATACCGGCTGATATAATAAGAATAATTAAAATATTAAAAAACAAAAAAAGTTGCGGATATGACGGAATAGCAATCTCTGTTGTAAAATTCGTGTCTGATGTGTTAGCTTTTCCCTTGTGTCACATAATGAATCTCTGTATAAACTCAGGCATTTTTCCAAATAGCCTAAAAACTGTCATTATAAAACATCTACATAAAAAAGATAGCAAAGAAGACATGGCAAACTACAGACCGGTTGCCATTGTCTCTGTATTCTCTAAGATCTTTGAGAAAATCATATATGAGTCAATGTTTGCATTTCTAGACAAATTTAACATTCTCAGCAATGAGCAAAAGGGATTCAGAAAGAATAAAAACATTAACATGGCGATATATGACTTAATACATATCATAATGACAAATGTTGACAAAAAAATACCAGTTTGTGCTATATTTACAGACATGACCAAAGCATTTGACTACGTTAATCATAATATCCTGCTAAAAAAGCTTGACAGTTACGACATTAGAGGAAATGTGTTGAGCCTAATAAAATCATACCTCAGCAATCGCAAGCAACATACAGAAATCTCACGAGTATGTTCTAGACGTAAATTAGAATTTAAATATTTATCTGACAGTAGAGAAGTCAGATTCGGAGTGCCCCAGGGGAGCGTCATCGCGGCTCCATTATTTCTGTTGTACATCAATGATCTTCCGAGAAAAGTGCAACAGCCGATGGTGTTATTTGCGGATGATAGCACAGCGATAGTAAAATGCGTGGAAAAAGCAAATTATGAAAAGGACATAAATGACACGTTAAAAACAATAACTAATTGGCTAAATAACAATAATCTAATAATTAATTTACAAAAATAATGTATTTCTTTCAACGGTTACACCCAGAACCTTTAAAAATCGAATACAATGGACAAAATATTGACAAGACAAATGTTGCTAAATTCTTAGGTATAGTAATTGACAGTCAATTATCTTGTAAACAGCAAGCAGAAGAAGTCTGTAAAAAGTTAAGTAGAGGAGCTTATATTCTTTACAACTTGTCAAAAAAAAGTTAACATTGATACCATCATTATAGCTTACCATGGTCTGGTTGCCTCTGTCTTAAGATGGTATTTAAAGCCCAAAAATATTGCATTCGATCAATGACCGGCATTAATTCAACAGACAGCTGTATTCCTCTGTTTAAATCCCTTAAATTATTAACCTTTCCATCAATATATATTCTAGAGGTATCATTATTTGTTAAAACTAACCTAAACCTTTTTGAAACTATGATAAATCATTCGTCAAGACCGGCATTACTGAGATCCCAATACAAAGGTCGATTACATACAGGTAGTTTCAAAACAGCACTTCTTAGAAAGAATATTATGCATATGGGACCAGTTATTTACAATAAAATTCCCACCTACATTAAAAACGATGCAACTTATTTATTCAAAAAAAAATTAACGAAACTTCTAGTTGAAAAATGCTATTACACTGTCAGTGAATTTCTAAATGATAATACCCTTTGACACAATACTTCAATTTAATAAATTTTATATTATTATTCTTATTTTAGATTATGTACATGCATTAATTATTATATTGTTATTATACTATTTTTTTACGGTGAATGTGACTTAAGAATTGTTGACTATTAGTGACTATTGCGATAAATTTGACTGTATGATTATGACATTATAAAATGGTCAGAATATTAGCAAATGTTATTATTAGAGCAAAGTTTTTATGAACGAAAAGCTACCTAAATGAATGTCATGAATGCCTTTAAATTGTATTTTATCTCCTTGACTTTATTGTATTTTGGATTATATAATCTCTTTCACCACTGTTATTCAATTTGTGTTAATGTAATGATAACCAATGTTTTTAACAACTATATTTGTACGCCGGAAACGGCAGAATATTTGGGACGTAATACATAATATACATAACAACTTTGTACAATATTCTGACAAATAAATGCATTCTATTCTATTCTATTCTATTCTATGTCTATAAGTATATAATGGCAAACCTTATGATTCCAGAGATTTTTTTAGGGATGGGAAATCATCCAATGACTCCTCCCGCTCTGGGCGGAGCGAGAGGGAATGTCAGACTTCTACTGACTAAAACCCATCCATGATCCTTCATGTGCCCTTTGTCCAAAGATAGCTCAGATAGCCTCATTTTTAATGTCAGCTCCATACAAATTTTTCTTTAAAACAATTATAACTCCTTCATTTGTACACGCAATTGCCTCATACGAAATTTTATAGTCAAGTAATGATCAGCAAAATCCATTTCTAGCAAAAAAAGGTCCTTTCAAAATTCTCAAGCCTCTTAAGTCTCGTGGGGTGTAGGTTAGCCTGTCAAGGTCCAATTGGTACTACTACCGAACTATACGGTTAATAAAGGTTCTTCTAAATACATAATATTCATTGATTGTTTTAATTCATAAAAAAATGGCCGTGATTGTCTCCTTAGGAGTAAGTTTAAATTGTCAAGATTATCTACAATACCTGGTATTTAGAAAATCGTCAAGGTCACGTTGAGCTTCTGTAATTATTTCGTTTGTCGTAGTAGTAAGTAAATTCTAACTATTGTTGTTCTCATTTTCTTTCGTTGCTTTGTTCCAGTTCAAAATTATGTATGTATATGTAGTTTAATACAATTTTCTTTAGCCTTTTTATTGTTCCAGCGTTGAAAAAGTGTTCACTCATGAATCCAAAAAAAACCATTAATAAAAATATCATTTCTAAAAAGGTTTTTTTCTCGGTTTTTCATCGAAGCTAGTAAATCCGTTGCTAGTTTTGCAATCATTTTAGTAATGAATAACTCACATAACATGTACGCTATATAAAAGTCTCCAACAGTAAGCTAAGCTTGTTCTTGAAGCTTTTTGTCAGTTCTCTTGCAGGCATTAAACATCTGACAAATTCACCTAATGCCTCCCACGTAGAATCTGGCAACTGTAAGCGCTCATCAGTACTGCATATACCACGTAATGCAAGTAAGCTTTCCACCATCGGGTGTCACCACTGCGAGGATCGACCGGAGGACACGGTAGAGCACACTGTGCAGGTGTGCCCCGCTTGGGCGGCGCACCGCCGTGTCCTCGAAACGGCGATTGGCGGCGACCTCTCGCGTCCGGCCCTGGTCCAAGCCATGGTCCGGAGCGAGACGGAATGGGACGCCGTTGCCTCCTTCTGCGAAGCAGTCATGCTAGCGAAGGAGGTGGCGGAGCGGGAGAGGAGACCCTCTCGTCCCGGCCGCCGTGGTGGACGCCGCGGGCGTCGGGGGCCACCGTAGGCGCGGGCCTGTGGACGGCGAGCTATGGGTGGCTCGCCGTCCGTCCGTCTAGTGACGACAGGCCGTGTCGACGGCGCGTTAGTGTTCCACGCGCGCCTCAAAGAGAGTCAGCACACAGAGGGGCCCGAAAGGGCCGACGCCTGCCGGAGTCGCGGGATTATTCGCAAGAGACACCGTGGCTCCGGAACACAAAGGGCAATGAAGGAACATGGATGGGTTTTAGTCAGTAGAAGTCTGACACTCCCTCCCGCTACACCCAGAGCGGGAGGAGTCATTGGATGATTTCCCATCCCTAAAGAAAAAAAAAAAGGTTTCCACCATATCAATTGTTGAATGCCATCTTATAGTGCAGTCCAGTTTTGGTCCATTTTTTTAATTTTATCTAAACAACCTAACAAACTGTGGGGTTCCAAGATGTCGAACAACTTCTCAATCACTTGTAATAAGACTACAAGTGGTTTCATCTGTACAAGTATCTAGAAGTGCTAATTGAAGCGTGTGTGCTGCGCATCTTACAATGCCGATTTCATGTCCACTTCTTTCAGCTGCGTTCATAAATTGTTCTCTCAAAGCTGTTGTTACTTGTCTTATACTTTGCCATTTTCTAAATATCGGCAGTTAATGCCCATAAAACTTCCGAGTTCCGATGATAAAATGTTTCAGAGGGATCTTTGGAGGGATAGTCCTGAAAAAGAAGAAATATTGTTTCAAGGCAAGCGCAATAGATTTACTAAATTCTTAAGTATACTAATATATTCTCTCTTTCTTTCTTATTCTTCTAATAGTTAAGACGCACCCTGTATGTCTGTTTTCTTTTAACTTTTTTCTTTGTTTATTCGTGGATAATGGTATGGGTTACATGTGTAGTAATGTAAATATGGAATAGGTTATGTAAATTTATTTCTAAGTCTTGTGCTAGTTTAAGACTCTTTAGTTAAGCTTTCATGTAACTGTTTTTTATCCCTAACAAATAAAATAAAATTAAAAAGAAATGGAAGAGTTTGAGTTAGTGACGGTTACATTTGGTACTTCATCGGCACCATTCTGAGCAGTGCGTTCTTTACATCAGGTTGCTTATGATGAAGGAAAGGATCATCCATAAGCAGCAAAAATAATTCTTAATGATTTTACATGGATGATCTAATGACAGGAGCAGAAAGTGTAGAAGAATAGTTATTTATGATACAAGAGCGGTAAGTTGGTCTTTACAAACGAGTAGACAAATGTAAGCCCGAGACGAAGTCGAGGGTTTACCATAGTCACGAGTTTGTAAAGACCAACTTACCGCAGTTCTTCCGTGAAACAGGTGTCAATACCTAGGTTGGAACTGTGCGGAGCCTTTCTATTAGGTAGGTTGATGGTGGACGTTGCTAAAACTCTGGACATAAATGTGGTAGATGTGCACGCCTGGACGGATTCCGAAGTTGTTCTCGCATGGCTTAATCGTCATTCAAGCCGTTGTAAAACTTTCGTGGCCAATCGCACTGCAGAAATATTAAACACTTTGGATACGCAATACTGGCCATACGTTCCATCTAAACAAAATCCAGCTACTCAGTAATACTGCGATATAGTTCCATGGACCAGAGTTCTTAAGGCAATCAGTGATTGAATACAAAAAACCCAAACACTTGATTACTAAATTGGAGGAAGTGAAGGTTCATTCACTCTTGACCTTTCCTTTTGGGACAGATTTTCATTGCTTTCAAGGATGATCAGGGTAGTAGCCTACTGCAGGAAGTTCTTGCAATTAAAAATTAATCGTGGAATTAAAGAAAGGAATCAACATTTGTCTACGACAGAACGATGGAAGCGATGGAAGTGTGTATTAGAAAGGATCAAGAAGAGTTACAGAAAGAAATACAAGAACTTAAGAGGGCGGGATCTTTAGGTAAAAGGGGAAGAAAGTACAAATCCTTAAATTACTTTTTGGACTCAAAGAGAGTAATTAGAGTGGGAGGGTAGGTTAGAGATGTCTCAGTTAAGTTATGATCGCAAACATCCAATACTAATACCTAAAGATTCCTTCCTCATGAAGTTTCTCATAAGCGAGGCGCATCAAAAACATGCATGGGGGGGCTCAAGCTATGATAGCTTACTTGAGGACGCGGTATTGGGTTGTGGGGGTTAAAACGTTAGTAAAAGCCTATTTCAGAAAATGCGTCACTTGCATTAGATATACAAATAAGGCCACAAATCAACTGATGGGACAGTTACCATCACCACGGGTCACACCAAATAAGGTTTTCCTATGCGGTGGCGTCGATTACGCTGGCCCGATAAATGGCGAGGCGTGGACATTGTGCAGAACTACACAGTGACAACGGCACAAAGGCGATCGGCAAACAGTCCTAATAAATTAGGCCTCAATAAACAAAAATGAAATAATTTGGGTTTTAAAGGGGTAATATTAGTCCTATAGCCCTGTGCAATTCGTTTTTCGAAATAACATGGGATGTGAAAATGAAAAAAAAATAACTTTATTTCAGACCGTAGTCAATAAACCCCATTATCATATTGTTACCGCTCTTTTATTAGGTTGTGGGTTTTAGAGAAACATTAAAAGTACTTTGCCAGGCTCTATCTTTTTAATATCAGGTGAAACTTACTTATAGAATGTTGAATTTATATTCCTTAGCTGTGCATGATCAGGGATTTAAAAGAATTAATACGAATCCAAGTTTACAGAAAATATTTTATTAATTGCTTTCCACATCATCATAAGTGATTAATATATTATCGAGATGCTGGGCGGGAGGTACAACATTGTCCTGGTACCTACTTACCTAGCCCACCCTAAGTACCATATTATGGATAAAATATGTGCACAGCAGCCTACTGTTCTCTTGCCCACATTGCAATTGCAATAGTGTTGCAATATTGCGTCCCTACCGTTAAGAGAGCCGTCGACCAAAATATAAACAAAATATATTTTACGGCCTATATGGCGCGATTGAATTTTGCCTCTTAGCAGCCAAACACTATTTTCAGTCGACAGCTCTGTCAGTAAACTGCTGTCAACCTCTCTGCATACTTCGATTGTGTATGATCTATTGGCCCTTATATGCTCGCCGTAATAGGAACGTGCCTGTTTTATTTGGTACGTGCCTAAACATACCAATATCAGCTCATTGTAGGTGAGCCGGGGAAAATCACTGACATTATTATCTTCAACATTTATTCTTTGGAAATTCGTTCGTCTTCTGTTTAAGTTATTACTAATAACAAGAGTACTTAAATTGTTATCAGAGTACATTTTCTGATTTATAATACTAAGGATTTCTCCAGCATCATTCCTGTCTTCGATAAGAGGGTGAAAAGCATTAATTAAGGCAGCAGCCACAGAAAAATCTTTCAACAAATTGCGAGATGCGGCATTAAAATATTCTTGACGAAAAATCTTTTAGTCTCGTTTAAACCTACCATTAATCACTTCTATGACCCAACGACATATTGTCACTGCCCTGGAACGATTAGCCTCCAATGTAGACAGTTGTGTTTCACCCTCTTGAACTGTAGCTGGTGCATAAGCACGATACCCACAATCGTTGAGTAATGACAGAGAATCTCTAAAGCCCCTATCCAGTATAAAAACATCATTTGGCGCAAAAAATCTTCTTAAAGGTTGATTTTCATCACGAAATTCTTTCAACATTATTTCAGCATCTGATGTTGTTGCTGGATAGGGACCAAACACTTCAATAATATAACCGTCTGTACTGACAATTATAAACATTTTTACTAGGTTTCGATACTTGTGTAACGAATAAGTGTTTTTTTGATACAAGTAATTGGTACTTTTTTGTACATATACATAAGTACCATCGGCTATCACAATTGCTCTGGTTCTATTGTTATCTCCATAAATCCCATTGGGTATAGAAAGGTTTCTCCGTGTAATCTGTTCCCTGTTGGTGTGACTTAAACCTAAGTGCATAGGGACATAGTCCTGTATAAGGACCTATGTGGTCCTATGTGGGCTATTATTTTCTTTTTGTTCTCTTAAAGTATTTTGAACGATGTCTGGCAGTTTGAGTACTTTTGTGGCCTACCCTTATATCCTTACTTTGGTATTGTTCGTCAGTTCCTTGAGCTCCTTTAAGTTCTAAGTTTGAGCTACACGATAACTGGCAAATGCTTGCACTGTCTGGACAGGTCCACTCAAATCTGTGTGGTACTTTCCTCAAAATACCACTTCAGACATTAACCTACATGGTTCTCATATGATTTGACCAGTACGATTGTATGGACTTTAAAAGAGACTTTGACCTCTGAGTTTGTTTCGGCGTTTCTTCTCAGAGCAGTCAGCTAGGAAATGCCGGCCTCATCTAGTTTAAAATGACCAAAAAAGATTGACGTGTAAAAGTGTTATTTACAACCTACTTACAGAATAAATATCATTTATCATTTATCATTTATCATTTAAGCAAATCTCTAGCCCGTGATATTAAAGTCGATGTTGTTCTAGTTGGTATTTGAATTAAGGAAAAGATTCTTTCATATGAGTCCCCTGTTCTTAATTTAATTAAATATGCTGCTAAGGCAAGTGATCCATTATGCATTTGTGAGAGCCGAGGTACTTCATTAAGAATTTCAGCAAATTGCTGTTTAGTTCGACCTAACCAATAGTGAACTAAATGGTCTGGCATATTCTGAATATTTTTAAAATCTATACTTACAGGACTTGTATTTAATGTCACCAAGTCCTGTATTTGCAAAGCAGTAAACATGTGGTTGCTATTGTTTGGAGGATTATTCAAAAAGTCCCATGAACCTTGACTTATATGTCTAGAACATACACGGTTATTGTTAGGGACATAAAAATTGTAGTTTTTTAGTAGAAATTGTCTTAAAGACAATGGTATGGTAAGACGTTCAGTGCGATGGCAGCCCGAGACAAAGCAACGATTTTGTGACTCAGCAGCTCTTGCATACAATGGCATCATTATTTGATCTCGAACATTTGGTGGTTCCTCAATAGCAGGCTCAGGAATAGGATCGTCGTTGGACTCTCTTGATGTTCTGACTACATGTGGAGCTCGGTCAGCACGTTGCCAGCATGGATGACAAATAGAGCTTGTAGCACTTACCTATAAAAAGAAAAATATTTTATTCTATCAAAAATCGTAACACAAACTCAGAAAAATTCTAGAATCAGCGATTACACTAGAAAAGAAATGAACTTTTTTATATGGGGCGCAATAACACTATGCAAACAAAATGACTATTTTGAAAATCAATCATACTTATTTCAGTGGAACATATTATTCTAGAAAAAAAAATTGAATGTGATTCATTTATATGAGGAGTAATAACACCGTACATAACAAGCCAGGACTATAAACTTTTTTATTGTTATTTTAATAGCTATATACTACTGTCAGATTATAAAGTACTTACTTGTCGAGGTTGAATCCATTCTGATATAACATCAAAAATATGGCTTTCACGCTGAGAATGTTGGGTCAGTGTATGGGATCGAATGCGCAGTATAGATCTTCCACAATTAATGCAAACATGACGATGGCCAACATTCGAGTTAGATCCAATACTGGAATCAACACTAGTTCCTGGCAATGATTGTGTAGCTACCATCCAGCAAGAGTCGCACACATGGTCCGATGGAGTGACCTGAAATATAGATTAAATATAAATATACAAATACCTAATTGCTACATATCTTTGGTTCCAAAGAAGCACCTGCATATGCAGGTGCATATAATATGGTGGTGTGTTTTTACTTGTATTTGTTTGTTAAGAATGCAAGCATGTTTTACACTTAAACAAACCAGTACGTATGTCATTTTAGCCCAATCTTGCAATGATTGATTAAGTCTAATAATTAAAATAACAATAAAATAACCCTTCCAATTATTAAAATAACACTTACTTGTCGTGGAGATATCCATTCTCTAATGACTGAGAGTATATCAATTGAGTTCAGCAGGTTTCTTCTCATGCGAGCAGTTGATATGCCACAATTAATACAGCGGAGGTTATCCATCGTAAAGAACAGGTAACAATATCAAAAGGCAAATTCGGAGTCCAAAATGCGTGCTAAGGTCAATAGGTCTGGAAGAAACGGGGTCCAAGAACGAAATAGGGTCGGTCACAAAGGCAGTAACAATTGTCCAAAAACACAGCAAGGGTCGGTAATTATATGTGGCACACAAAATAAACATAAAAAGTAAGTCCGAGCAACACGAGCGCGAAACGTTTTTTTTTTTTTTTTTTTTTTCTCCTTATGGCAACTGAGCCGGTTCCGACTATTCTGCCAGTGTCACGTGGTGACGGCAGCACAGAGAGGCAGGCCGTCGAACTGTTTACTTCATGGTAGTTGTTAGTTTAGCTGCAAGGACGAACACATGGGTTAGTAGACATATAATTTTCAATTTTATAAACAGATATGACATATACTAAGACATAAACTACTATATACAAGCTAACTACATAAATTACGCACCAATTAAAATTTCAAATCATTTTCTTTCAAAAATGTAGCCAAAATGTGAATTAATTTAGGAGTGAAGTGGGAGAGAAGGGAATGAAAGTTGCCTGGGAGAGGAATGTTGAATTTAGAGATTTTATGGTAGAGGTCAAAGGATTTATTGTTTAGGGAGCAGGAAAAGAAGATATGGTCCAAAGTGCCTTCCGCAAGACCGCACTCGCACAGGGAACTATCCCGGATATGGATCTTATGCAGGAACACTGGGCTACAACAGTGTCCGAGTCTCAGTCTACAGAGTGATGAAACAGTTCTCTTCGACAGTTTAGGGAATTTAAAAAACCAAGGTCTACGTTGAATTTCGGGCTGTATAGCGGCATAGTAAATACCCTTGGTTTTAGAGGTCGTCTTCCATGTTTCAGCCCACGAGTTAAATAACTTGGGTTTGGCACCATTTCGCAAATCGTAGTTATGAGCTACGTAGTGCTTTCGATCAGCCGGATTCGATGTGGCATACTTAGCTAACGAATCAGCGCACTCATTGCCGACAATACCCGAGTGACCGGGGATCCAGACTATCTCGATGTCCAAGCCATTCTGGGAGCAATCAAATAACAAGGTCTTAATATCTGCAATGATTTGACTATGAATTTTACTATAAAGTTGATTTTGTATTAAGGCCTGGATACTACTACGAGAATCTGAAAAAACTACTGATCTTGTTATTTGATGGGATTTAATATAGTGTATGGCTTCCAAAATACCAATACACTCTCCTGTAAATACTGATGTTTCTGGTGGGCATTGAAAAAATAGGGCAATTTTCGAATTTTGAAAGTAAACTGACACACCAGTACATTCTGTTTCAGCTAATTTTGAGGCATCAGTGAAAAATAAATTCCATCCTTCCCAATAACGCTTGACAGCCGAATGAAAATCGTCTCCAGCGCTTTGGGAATTCTTTGATATACCAAGTCCCAAAACGGCTTTTGGTTCGAAATTAATCGTTTCATATGCGGTAGAGAAGACGGGGAGAGTAGGGTACTGACAAATGGGCGAGGAGAGCTGTTTAAGTTCTCTGTACCTATTCATCAACAGGGGGACTGATTTATGTTTCCAGTAGGAAGAACTAGTAAAGGATAGGTCAATTTGTTCTAATATTGGGAGTAAGGGATGGGATGAAAGGGAAAAAACTTTCGAGAGGAAGCGATCTGCCAAATACTGTCTCCTAAGGTGTAGTGGCGGTTCTGCACATTCCACTTGCAGCGCATTTATGGGAGAGGATTTCATGGCCCCAATGATAATTCTCAGACATTTGGCTTGGACACTGTCCAGTTTCTTAAGCGCTTCTTTGTTGCAGGGCTCAAGAAGGAAGCTGCAGAAGTCTAAAGCACTTCTAGTCAGCGCATTATATATTAATTTAAGGGTGTAGGGGTGAGCTCCCCACCACACTCCAGCCAAGGCCTTAAGGACCGACACAGAGCGTTCACATTTTTGGACCGTTTTGTTAATGTGGTCGACGCCAGACAATCTTGAGTCCAAAGTTACTCCCAGAAACTTAGCCTTATCTTGGACGGGGATGCTTTGTCCGTCAATATTGATATCTATTGGGGGTACAGAACGCTTGCGTGTAAAAACGACAGCTGTACTCTTTGGAGCACTTAAAGACAAACCATTTTCAAGTAGCCATTGGTTTAATGAAGCTAGAGAGACATTCATTGACAGAGCGGCATCCTGAATGGAACTGCCACAAACCATTAATGCAATATCGTCAGCATACTGAAGGATTTTGCAGTCAAAATTAAGGGAAGAGGGCAGGTTGGCTGTATAGATGTTGTACAATGGGGGACTAAGAACAGATCCTTGCGGTAATCCTCTCCAGACCGATCTTTGTTCAGAGTCAGCCCCAGGTATTCTCAATTGAATACTGCGATTGATAAAAATGCTACCAATGATGCGACAAATCCTACCCGGGACTCTCAGCTCGTGCAGCTTTTGCCTGAGATTAGGGAGGAGGACCGAATCATAGGCAGCTGATATATCCAGGAAAACAGCAACCACTGACTCATTTCTGCTTAGGGCCAGCCGGACCTCTGACGTGAGGATACCCACACTATCAGCTGTGCCCAGACCTTTCCTAAAGCCGAATTGAGTCGTTGGGAGCATTCTCCTGTTTTCCACCAACCACACTAATCGGTTTTTAACTAAATGTTCCAAAAGTTTAATGAGTTTGGACGATAAAGCAATAGGTCTATATGAGCAATGATCATTAGGATCTTTGCCTGGTTTTAAAATGGGAATAACAATTTGAACCTTCCACTCTGTGGGAATATAGCCAGAAGTAAAGCAAAAGTTTGCTAAGTGCAGGTAATATTTGTGAGTTTTTGGTCCGGCTTTAGAAATAAAAGAATACGGGAATCCATCCATTCCCGGTGCGGAGTCCTTGACCTGGGATAACACGGTTTTTAGTTCTTCCAAGCTGAATGGCATGTTCATTGGATCTTCAGTGTTGTCTGCATCATAGATGTCAACACTGGTTTCCTCAATAGTCGGAACATAGGCTGGAGCGATTTTGGAGAAAAAATGGTATCCCAGTTCTTTCGTGAGATTGTTAGAGGAGAAGGCAGGTGCTAAACTACTCCTAAACCGTTTAACCTTTCGCCACACCACGGACACCGGAGTGGACGGACTCAGCGAACTACAGTATTTTGACCAACCTTCGCGTTTTTTCCTCTTTAAAAATTTCCTGGACTTAGCTAGTATCCGCTTGAAGGCGATGAGGTTAGCCAGGTTCATATTGCAGTTGAATGCCACTTCAGCCTCATTCCTGGCCTTGATCATGTCTGTGCATTCCCTATCCCACCATGGCGGGGAAGGGAGTCTACCGGAATGGGGTTTTTTGGAGGGGAAGCAATCGTCTGCTGTGGAGGAAATGGTGGAAGAAAAGGTTGAAAAGCAATCCTGGGCATTTTCCCTGGTAATTTCTGGTAGGGCAGATATTCTGAGGTCCAGAATTTTAGAATATAGATCCCAGTCTGCTGAATTCAGTTGGAATTTTAATAGAGGGGGGGAGTTTTTAAAAGGAATATTTTTGGAAGGGAATTCGATTATGATGGGGTAGTGATCACTTCCATAGGTCATATCCAAGCGACGCCAAATGAGGAGACTAGATAGATTGGATGAGCAGAATGTTAAGTCCACGCAACTATTGCCCTGCCCAGGTGTAGCTCTACGTGTAGTACTACCATCGTTGATGAGACAGAGGTTGAGATCATCCAATATATCAAGCAAGCCTATGCCAAAGTTATCGCAAGTATCCGACCCCCAACGATAATGGTGACAATTAAAATCACCCATGACAATTATTGGACCGCTAACACTACATAATAAATTTCTAATAATCGGAAGGTATTCAAGTTGTGGGTGCGCAATATAAAATGAAAAAATATTTATATCCTCAGCCTTAACAGCAACAACATTTATGTTGTCGCCAACAGAGGTTAGAGGAATCTGGGAGAATGATACCTTGCTATTGATGAGCAAGGCACATCCTCCGTATCCATCAGATCTATCATCACGAACACTGCCAAAACACGGCAACCTGAAATTACTTCCAGGCACGAGCCATGTCTCAGCAATGCCGCAGATTGATGGCTTAAATTTGTTGATTAAAAAAGAAAGGTCAGACTTTCTGGGAGTAATACTCCTCACTTTCCATTGTAGGAATGTCAGGGGATGGAACATTGTTAATGTAATTTAATATCGAGGTCAGCTTTGATGCAACGTGGTCAGGTATTGATTGAGACGGGCTGGAAAGAACAGACATTAGCATATTTGTTATTAAATCTAAAATATTTCATGAGTTATCCTTCCTGTAAATCATTGGCTCCGCTGCTTCCGTTGGGAGAGCACAGCCGTTTCTGGATGGGGAGACTGAAAAATTTTGGGTAAGCTCACGGTGAGCCTGTACATATAACCAGGCGAAAGGGGGAGGTGGGGTTTAGATTTAAAAAATACCGTTTTCCGGTGTGTATTTTGGGTTACAGGAATGGGACTTGTTGATTGGGATTGGGGTTTATTTACTTTGCTGCGAGAAGAAGATTTGGAAACTTCGGCATAAGATCTTGAGACAGGTGGCATGACCCGACTTGCCTCCGCATATGAGACTGATTTCTCCGCCATCAGAGCTTTGATGCTCTTCTGTCGGCCCAATTCTGGACAGGCACTGTTATTTGCAAAATGGTTACCAGTACATGAAACACAGAAGCTGAACTCAGGGGTAACATCACATCCATCTCCTGGATGATCTGCACCACATTTAAAGCACCTTGGTTTTGACCGGCAGACAGTTCGCGTATGGCCGAAACGACAGCAATGATAGCACTGAATTGTCGGATATGTATATCTCTCCACGGGGAGAGCCGAATAAAAACTATAAACACGTTTGGGTAGAACTTGGCCGTCAAAAGTAAGCACTACAGTTTGTGTAGGCCTCCACTCAGTCACACCAGAAGAGTTCACCTTACGGCTCATCCTCCTAGCCTTGATAACGGGGCCACAACTCTCTGGAACCTGGATATATTTGATAACTTCATCCTCCGACCACTCAACCGGTATGTCCCTAACTATACCCATTCGTGTTATATTAAACTGTGGGATGGTGGCGATGTAATTATGTTGTGTCAAAATTTTGTTATTCAGTTGGCATCCTGATGTGACTTAAACTCAACTGACACTCTGTTTCTACCTATGCGTTTGATCCCATCGAGATGTACGTTATTGACGTTATTCATCGTCAAAAACATACCAAACTTGATTGGTTGCAGCACAGTGCCTGACGTCTGTTCATCCTTGAGAGAAACATGAACAATGTATGGTGGGTTGTCTCTCATGGTGTATATAAGTCTGCCAACAACGCTTTTCGCGATTTTTGTCGGAATTTTTGAAGTACTAGGGGGCGGGGAACCTGCTACCCTTTTACGATTAGTGGTCTGTATTTCCATGCTAGAGTCTTGTGTAGGCACTTCAGTGTCATGGGGTAGGGTTACAGTCAGCAAAGGGGAAAGTTCAAACAGTTCATCCGGAGGGTCAGGGTCCGGGGGCTTTTCGGAGTTCATTTTGGCTTATTATAGCTACAATAGGACAATAACAACTACGAAACAAACCTTGGACCAACAACACAAACACAAAATACAGTTTCGAGCTAGTTTCACAAATCAATAACACCAAAAACTAAAATATTCGAAGCACTGACAAAAGCACGTGTTTAGCCTTCACCACTACCAACGAAAGTCCAGCGCGAAACGTTATGCCGGCAATCTGTTGTTGACAACCGATTGTCGACAAGTGACAGCCGTATCGAGTGTTGCAGTTCAAAAAATGCAAATCGATTTTTCTAAAATCAAAAAAATAACATAACAACAACGAAAAAAATACTCCATCTTTAATCATCGTTTCGCAATAAACTCGTATAATACTTTTTTTAAGTGAAAGAAATATTTAAATCGAATATTAGAATACAATACAAACATTTTTATTTTAAAATAGCAGAATATGGCAACATCAGTTGTATTTAAACAACTGCAACGCGAGGAATACATTAATTGACTTTTTTTTTAATTCCTTTATCCTAGGTTCTTTTAGGAAATGTTAAATCAAAGTAGGGCTTAAAATTATTTATATATTTTTTCAAATGGTACAATACTTTGTCTCGTGAGCTGCAGAAATTATTTAACGAGGAAAAATCAAAATTCATTTCCAAATTGTTTGAGTGTTTGGCCAATAATAGTACTAAGTGGAACTTTATTCCTCCTCATGCTCCAAACTTCGGTGGTCTATGGGAGGCATGAATAAAGTCTACTAAATACCACCTCAAAAGGGTTATTGGAAACTCCACACTTACATTTGAGGTACGACGGTGTTGACACAAAGTGGATCAGAACGAGTTAACGGTGTTAACTCCGGGACATTTTCGAAAATAAATAAATATAATATTGGGAAAATATTCGAATTTCGAAAGGGCTAACATGTTTAGTCTCAGACGGTGGCAACTTACACAAAGAATGTTACAGGACTACTGGCGGCGGTGGTCACAAGAGTACTTGAACCAATTTTTACAACGCCAAAAGAGGATGATTTTCGTGTATGGAGTACTGCTCTCATCTTTGGGACGGATCTGCTAGATGCCAGCTTGATGCCCTCGAGTCAATTGAAAAACGAGTCAAAAGACGTACGGCGATGTGCCACCGGTACAAGGTGGACATCCCACCTATACGCACAAAACGTTTTGGGAATACATTCATTGTGCGTACAGCTAAGGAGTAGAATTCCCTGCCGGAGTCTGTGTTACTGATAGCTACAACCTGGGAGTCTTTAAGTCAAGAGTGAATAGGTTACTTCTAGGCAAGCGTGCTCCACCTTAGACCGCATCATCGCTTAACATCAGGTGAGATAGCGGTCAAACGTATGCTTATCAATATAAAAAAACCACATTAACAAACCCTACGGTTTCACCCAGTACTATACAGAAACAGTCTTTGCAAATGGGTCTTTCTTCATTACAAATCTGTAATTTGTACACACAATAGCAATCTCTATTTTTTTAATGGCTTGCAGTTGTTTGTGTTTTTTTCGGAAATACTGTTGCAGATTTCGACACAAATGCGGCTCGTCTCTCCCTTTGCCTTTAATTCCAATAGTTTTGAAAACATTCCTTTGGCTCATCTACCGAGAATCTTTCTGCACATTTAAATCTACATGAACTCTTCAGGTCTTTGCTTTTTCTTTCAGGGATCCTACCTGTTGCCGAGACGTAACTTTTCCCAGTATTCCTAAGTTATTTTGATTCTTTTCTCTCTTGTCTAGTTTTTTTTGGTGTTCGCTTTTTGTTTGTGTCAGTTTCGGTATTTATGACGCTTGCATTTTGATTTTCTATCTCTGCATTTTCAATTTCAGTAACTTCTGTATTTACGTCAACAATAAGATTTTGTGATTCGTCAGCCTTAATCGAATCTTCGTTATTATTATCTGTAGTACTACGGAGAGCGTCTCGTGCATTCTCATATACCAAGCTCGTAACATCTTCATTTAGTTGCTAAGTTGGCATTATTGTTGCACGCTGTATTTTGTTGTGGTAGCTTTGACGGATCTGTTTCGTTTGCGGCCGGTTCCGAGTTCGCTTTTTCGGGCTCTTTAATGTTGTGTATAAGTGTAGGCAACTCATAATACTTTGTTATTATTTGTATTTTATATTTTTTGCGCCGAAACGAAATTTGGCAACATCGCATTTTGTCTTCGCGCGCATTTGTACTGACCGTTGAGTCCCCGCGCCATTTTTTTGGTTTCGAGCGCATTTATACTGACCGTTGAGCACCCACGCCACAGCGCGCGCGGGCTGTCCGGGAGTCGCCGCAAAAAACGATTCTGTGTAATTTCTATTATTTCTAAGATCTACCTAATGCGAGTGATTTGAGTTGTGTAAGCGATTAATAGACGTCTTTTTACTTAGTGACTGCGTCTCATTGTGAGAAAAATCCCGCCCTAAATAATAATGACAACGTTACTGGCGTCGTGACACGGAGCAGAGCCCATGCTGGGACTGACCAGCAACCCGGTGCGTATACCACGGATGTCACTACGGCTCCGCGTAGTGAGTAGTTGCCACGTCGGGCTGAGGCGGCGCGACGACGCGGGTCGACGCGTCGACTGAGTCGCGATCAAGCCGCCTCAGCCGCGAAGCGCTTAGCCTCCGTGCCGAGAACAAGGCCAAAGAAAAATTCACCAAGTTAAAGAACAGCTCATAAAGAAAAAACTAGCGTTAGAAATCGCGGAAATTGAGGATGAAGAAGCCGAAAATCGCGCAATGAGTGTTTACAGTGGCCCTAATAACGTGGATGAGTGGTTAAGCACACGTCAAGCCCCATGTAAACACGCGGAAAAGCCGCCAGCGTACCACGCGAACCCGACCAAAGGCCTAGCTCGAGAACAGCAGCGCGTGTGCGGCGTCGCGCATGCGCTGAATACCGTTCGCGCCTGCGGCGGCGTCCTACCCGACCGGCGCGCGGCGACGCGCAGCATGCGCCGGCCGCCGGCACCGTCGCTGCTTCTGACCATCTAGCCGATGTTATTATAATGAACATGTCGAAGCGACCTCGACAAAATTGTGATCTCCCCGTGTTTGATGGCAACCGGGCGGACTGGCTGGCATATCTACGTACCTGCGATGCTACCGCGGCCACTTATAGCAGGTTCGAGAACACCGTACGACCGCAAGCATAATTGTGAGGCGCGGCAAAGTGTGCCGTTGAAGATCTGCTGCGTACCGGATAGATGTGATAAATGCCTTAGAGTAGGAGTATGGTCACCCCCAACTTGCAAGTAGAAACGGCTCTGAACAAAATAAGATGTCTGCCCCGTGTGTCTGAAAGTGACGTCGATTTACGAAATATGACTTGCGTCGAGTTAACTCATCGTAACAGTCGTTTTCGCTGAGTATGCAGTGACCGTCAGCATGCGTCGTATTGCAACTATGCATTTACTGGAAATTAGAGTTACTTATTTTTCTTTGCATTATATTCAGTCTTGTCTCAGCCATCAGCTCAATATCCTGTATTTCTATAATTAAATAATTTTTGTTATAAATAAATATTTTTTAAACTAAATTCCCGACCGCCGAAACATAACTCAAATCTCAAATCTCAAAATGTTTATTGCAATCCATAATGTACACATTCAGATGGTAAAAATAATAAAAAGAAACAATTATGGACCCTGTCGGGCACAGCAAAACATTAAATAATTAGGAGAGAGGAAGAGCGCTTTAAATAACTTTTATTATAAAGTAAATGTTTATCATTTCCTGACTAGCTTGTTACCATTGTATAATATTATTATTATTACCAACATATTTATTTTTGGATTAAGTTACATTTTAGTTTTTATTTGCTTGGAATTCCTGCATTGGTATTAGATTATTTAATTTTACATACATTTTTAGATATAGTACCTATATTTTTTATTTATAAAATAGCATGTTATTTATGTATTATTATTAATAATAGAATAGAAATGTTTAAAATTCTTTCCTCATACCTATCCAATAGGAAACAAATAGTTAAAATGGGAAACGCGATGAGTGGAGAATCTCCCATAGAGTTTGGCGTTCCCCAAGGATCTCTGTTATCCTTCTCTTATTCGCTATTTACATAAATAATATAAAAAATTTAGGTTTAATAGGACAACTAACTTTATACGCCGATGATACCTGTCTTTTCTACTTCGGTAACAAAATAAACACCATCGTAGCTTGACGCTCAAAATGACCTGGACATATTGTATAACTGGTTTAGCTCCAATTTGCTTACTATCAATGCATCAAAACATCGTACATGATATTCTCAGCTAAAAATAAAAAAATCTCTGACCATCCAGCTTTACATATTAACAATACTAAAATCATCAAAAGTAACTGTGAAAAATATCTCGGACTTAGACTAGACAACAAACTCACTTGGCAAGTGCACATTGATTACATAAAATCAAAAGTAACATCGCTAATAGGATCAATGCGCGGGTACATAAACAACATTCCTAAAAAAATCCGCTTCAACATTTACAACTCACTAATTCGCTCACACATAAATTATCTAATTGAAATCTGGGGATGCGCTACTAAATCTGCAATTAAAGACCTACAAACATCGCGAAATAAAATAATCAAACTTCTATTCAACTACGACTATCATACACCTACATCTGAACTGTACAAAAAAACAAAACTAATGAGCATTCATCAACTTTACACATTCAACTCCTGCATTCTCATTCGAAAAATTCTTAACAAAACCATACACACGCAGTTATCCTTCAACATAAAAACATCCAAATACAGCCAAAGAAACCCTAACCAAATACAAACACGTCCCCCGCGAACGCAATATGGCAGGAAAACTATAAGGTACGAGGGCGTCCAACTTTATAATAATCTGCCAGCAGATATCAGGAACACATCTTCTTTGAATGCATTCAAAGCTAAACTAAAGCAATACGTCACTAACAACACAAAAATTATAAGTTATGGGTCTTAGACGTCCAATACACGCTCATGCAAACGTCACTCGATACCAGAAGTCATGATTGATGGTGTAATATTGTCACTACATGACACGATAAGCTATCGGCAGTCAAGTCTTGACTGTGTCTAAACTGACAGCCGAACTGACGGTCAAACCTGTCGTGTATTGGCCGCCTAACACACAATACCAACAAACAACAACTACCTACATTTTGGAAACAAAACTGCAAGCTACTGGACTACACTAACATTCACTATGCATTTATTCGTTAAGTGAACAATGTATGTTCTTTTAGAATAAATAAAGAATCTTTAAACCGGAATATAATTTATTTATTTATTATTAAAAGAATACTACCTATGTTATTCATTTAATAATATTTTTAATAGATTAGAATATCATTTATTTATTATTGTCAGTCGAACAGAGTGTCATTTATTTATTTATTATTAATAGAATAGAATTTCATTTATTTATTTATCATTAACTAGCTGACCCGGCAAACTTCGTACCGCCTTAGCGTAGCTTTGATGCACTACTTTATTTTGTATAGTTGACCTATCTTAGCCCTTTCGCGGACGGTACTCGATCACGTGGTATATGTAGAATGACACATCAATTCTTCGTACAAAATGGTTAGACGTTATTTGACGTCGAGTCGTATTTTTTCGATACATTTGGCCAAATAGCGGCACTGTCGTTATCTAACGTCAACGTTTATAGACGCTCAGTCATTGCTTGTACAGCAGGTCATTCTCATTGGTCAACAACGTTTATTGACGTCGAACGTCTGCAAACGTCGTGCCGTGTTTGTAGGATTCTGTAACATATAATATGCACACAACGTTGAACAACGACGAACATTGAAGAACGATTTTTTGAAGGAGACTTAAGCCTAAGTGGTCTTTGCTGAACTTCCGGCAAAACATTATCGAAAGATGATGTTTCATATGTTTGGTTATCTAGATGTGAACAGCATGCAGATGTTGACTCAGGTTGATCTTGAGTTAAACGATTATCGGACGGTGACTTAGGCTCACTTGCATGGCTTACATGGCTACTAGGTGAATGATGCGTAGATGGTAACTCTGGAGTGCTTTTAGATGAATGGTGTAAAGACGGCGATTTGGGTTCATTTCTATGGGGAGATAAATGGCGAACAGAATCTAAATCAAGGTCGTTTTGAGGTGAACGGTGAACAGGATCTACATCAGGATCAGCTTAAAGTAACTGGTGCACAGGCGGCAACTTAGGTTCATCCTCATGGGCACCTTGAGGTGAACAGCGAAGAGGACGTAACTCAGGATTATTTTGAGATAAACGGCGCATAGAACATGATCAGCAGATTCGTCCTTGTAGTCGTTTTGAAGTAAATTTGTTACAGTATCATTAGATTGCCTTTTCAGTCGTTTAGGTAACGGAAATATTTCCAAGTCTGATGAATTCGCAATTTAATAATCAGATTCATCATGTTGTTCGTTAGTACCCACATTATTCTCTGTCTCAGATAGATTGGATAGAGAGACTTGGCAATTAGAATGCGAGTCTTTATCATTGCTGTCGTCAAGATCTTCTGAGGCCTCTGAATCCGATTCTGAGCTCTGACTATCTACTGATAGTCAGAGCTCAGAAACAGATCGGAAACTGGAACCATTATTAGTATTTTTAGGAATCTTCTTCACAAGGTTCATAATTATTGTCCGAACCGTACTCTCCGTCGTCTTCAAACAGGTCCCGAGCTGTTTCATCTGATGATCGATGTTCATATATTTTCATAGATTTTTTTTTGCGTTTATCCATCTAAACAAGCAAGAAACACATTGATTAGATCCCTAGATAATGTCCATTATCTTTCTGCTAGATAAACATCTAGTTACAACGTAATTTAGGTAGGTACCTGCGTAAAAAATCAAAGGAGCTAGTAGGTACTTACATTCTGCTATTACTCATTTAAACGTCCGTTTAAAAATGAATTATAGCAAAATATAACTCTCTAAGGATAGTTTATCTGTTTTTACATAACGTATAATAAATAAACAGTCATAATACTTACATTTTATGCAAAGTCACTCTCAAAAAACAACAGTAAAAGCAGCCGGTTCTCGGCGGCGCGCGCGCGCGTACCCCTACGTTGACACTATGTGACTGAGGCAACGGGAATGTAGGGACGCGGGGGCGTATCATGCCGTCGTGCGTATTCTACGTACCACCAGCGCACGAGCAGGAAGTCTTCTTTTTGAAGCACCAAAAATCATATGTAATGTGACAGAACAATTTTGAAATTTTCATGCGTTGTGGCGGAAAGACGTAGCTAGTACAATTTTGTATGGCGAGTCAACGTGCGTATACGGTCTGCTTAAAACAAGTAAATTAAAATAGACGTGGTAGTACGTTCTGTCACCACTCGTAGCTGTCTTGGAACGTATATACACGCCACCGCCCATGAAAGGGTTAGGTATGAGTACCTATTCAATTTAAACTGGAATCTATAATATCCTCCATATATAAATTAATCCCTATTTCCCTGGTCTCGCCATATCTGAAAAGGACCTAATTTTATTAAATACAAAACAAAATATATATTTTCATAATAGTGTTTATTCCATAGGATTCAATAATTCCACTTATATTTTTACAAATCGCTATTGAACAACTTGGCATTTTGAAGTAAATACTGAGCTTAACACCACGCGCGCTCTAGAAAACAACTAATAGCCTCTATACCCTTCACTGTTTCTCTCTATTCTAATGCTGCTGTTTCTTTAATCTAATGCTTTTTGGTACACTATATTTTTAGTTTTATGTTCTGGCGCGTAAATAAATAATGCTGATGGTTTTCCGACACGGGAACAGGCGACATATAATTGGCCATGTGAAAAACATGGATTTTCTAGATTGATGCCACATACACTTAGCGACTGCCCTTGTGATTTATTTATTGACATTGCAAATGCAAGCCGCACTGGAAACTGTAAACGCTTAAAGCTGAATGGCATATCGTTCGGTATCATAGGGATGCGTGGGATTAAAACATCTTCGCCTTTGTACTTCCCTTTCAAAATTGTGGCTTCGATGACGTTGTTCAATAATTTCTTCACCGCAAGCCGGGTGCCATTACACAGACGTGGCTGGTTTATGTTCCGTAACATAATAATTACTGATCCGATTTTTAATTGCAGATTATGAGGTGGTAACCCGGGCAATTCCAGCGAATTTAAAAATTCTGTTGGATAATTCACAACTTCATCTTCATTAGTAACGGAATCAACTGATTTGTAATTCTTCAATTCGCCAGCTATTTTCTCTTGAATCTGAAAATTCATTTCGTTCACATCAACATTTTTTGCGGCCAATATAACACGTTCGCTTAACCAAACGTGATTTACGTAATTTTGTGCAATGTTTGGGAAAACCTTCTCCATGAGTTCGGTCTTTGATTCACAAAAGTTACAAAAATTGGTAGGGAATGTAATGTATCCAGATGATCTATCAACAGCAATATTACCATTACCAATATCGAGTAGTTGTTTGGAAAACACTTCTCCTGACTGGTCTTCCTGCAATTCGACTCTCATGTTTATACTCAATTTAAGTGTTTTAATGTATTTCCATAAAATGGACGACTTCAAACATGCATTCAGTTCATCAGCTGGCGTTGAGCGTGGAACAACTGGCAATATTTGTCGAAAATCACCTGCCAATAGTATCATGGCACCACCAAACCGGTTTTTGTTATTTCGTAAATCTTGCATCGAGCGATCTAATGCCTCCAAAGATTTTTTGTGTGCCATAGTACATTCATCCCATATGATCAATCTGGTTTGCTGCAGCACTTTGGCCATCGCAGAATTCCTCGAAAGGTTGCAAGTTGGAGAATCATTAATTTGAAGGTTCAACGGCAGCTTGAGAGCTGAATGAGCTGTTCGACCGCCTTCCAACAACGTAGCTGCAATACCTGAGGAAGCTAGGGCTAGTGCAATTCCATTTTGCGATCGAATCGTTGCCAAAATCAATGATAACAAAAAAGTTTTCCCAGTTCCACCGGGAGCATCTAAAAAATAAAATCCGCCAGTTCCATCGTTCACTACTTTCATGAGCGTATCGTAGGCATATTTTTGTTGTTGATTTAAAAGGGGAACTGTCCTATCAACCATTTCTCGTAATGTTTCGGAATCGTATTGGGCTTCGCGTCTCAATTCTTGATCAAATGAGTCGTGCATTGGGCGATTGGGTGCTATCATTCCTATTTGTGCTAATACTTTGTTGGTAAGCATCAAGCACATGTCCTCAATTAAAATTAATGCTTCATTGTAAATTACTTCGTTCATTTGCAAATCTGCATTCGATGTTCTAAAGACGCATCTGATGCAATATATCTTCCGCCATATGATCTTTGTATTTATGCCATAAATCAGTCGGTGTTGATGGGAAGCATGTAGACAAAATTATAGAAAATAATGTTCGTATTTGTTTAGCATTTGACGAAATCACAGCATCTTCGAGAGTGTGGTCCCAATGAGTGTCATTCTCTAACAATCCCAAATGTTGACAGGCTTCTCTGTATGTGGCACACAATAGACCATTAACAGTTCGCAGATATTGGAATGATGTTGGACCACGAACATTGACTAACAGTAAACGCAAATAAAAACACTCGTCTTGACTGGGATGAACTGTATAAAGACGGCCTAGTGCATCGGTGGAAAATACTTGTGGGTAACCTGGAACTGGCTGTCCTCGTTTTCGTCGTTGAAATTTTTTTGATGATTGATTCCAGGTATAATATCTTGGCATTGCAGAGTAAAGTAGCGTTCTGGCAAAATCATCAGTCTGGCACATTTCAAAGAAGCTGGTTAATGTTGTCGATGGTGGCCTGTCAAGTCGTTGTAATACGTTTGCATCTGTAAAATACACCCGTTGACCATTTTCCAAATGTACGGCCAAGTGAACAACAGTAGGGTGTCGTTCATGTATAGGAAACGAAAATATACGCCACATGCCTTCGTTACTACTAACATAGCGGCCCATTTGATATTGAGTGACTTCATCATTTGAATTTTCGGCAGCAACTCCGAAGACAGCCATGTCACTACCTTTGTTCACATACTTGCAAATGTATTTAATCGATTTTACGGAATGGCAAAATTCGACGTTTATGTGTGCTTTATATGCCTTGCAGAGTAATGGCGAAAACGGAACAACCCAACGATTATCAACTTCAATGTCCTGTCGATTTACTTTGACTATTGTTGACTTTCCATTGTCATCAATGGATCGGCGGCGATAAAGTGGATATCCATCATTTCCAGTAATAGTTTCTGGTACTAATTGTCTTGGGTAGCGTTTTGAACATTTTCCTTCAACCATACACGGAGAAATGGGATTTAATATTCCACATGGACCATGTATCATATTTTTTGTAATAACCTCATGTAACAGTGGGTCTTCATTATTATCGGGAATTTCTGCTGATATCACATTATCAATTTCATTCGGTCTTATCCTCTCAACCAACCAAATGAGGATATGTGCATGTGGCAATCCGCGTTTTTGCCACTCAACTGAGTACATCCAACAGCGCGTCTCTCCGAATATGCTATGCTTAACAATAAAATCCATGAGTGATTTTAATTTCATTTTGAACACCCTTGCAGTGATATCGTGGCGATCAATGGGTGATTGGCCAGGAAATAATTCTTGTTGAATTTCTGTCCACTTTGGATTGCATGTGAACGTGATAAACAAATCTGGTGTGCCATAATGTCGTACATAGGACATAGCATCTTGAGCATATTCATGCATATGTCGCGGACTTCCGACGTATGTTGCAGGGAGAATAGTTGTTCTGCCAACATTCTGTGCATTTCCATCAGCAGTAATGGCATCCCGAAGATGAATGTATTCCTCGGAACGGAGTTTTGCCTGGTTCAACCTGATAAATGTCAATCGTTCAGTTTCAACTTTCACATACATATCCACAGCATATTGGTGAAATAGACGCCGACATTTTAAGATGTGATTGTCCTCATTTTCCCGAACCATCAGTCTGTATGAATAATAATTCATTGAACTAACTTTTTTGTTTGTTTCAGCACCTGTAAACAATTTTTTTTGTGTTATAATAATATAAATTTTAAGTTAGTATACATACCTATATTTTAATGTAGTAAACATATATATTGTTAATAATTTACCTGTAACTGGATTTATCATCTTCATTGAAAAATGATAGCCGTCTTCACCTTGCCAAAATAGGATAGGATATTGTAAGGCATCATATGATCGATGTGTTTCAGACACGCGCTGAAGTTGATTGTTCCGCCGATGTAAAACAATGTCTCGGTTATCTAAATTTTCACCCACAATGACAATAGCCACTTCATCAATTGTTGGCGCATTAAAACGTCCAGCATGTTGTCCTGCAGGCGCCTTATCGGCTCTGATGACAATTTTGTGATTATCTGATGGCATGCGGTCTAATGCAGTTCTGAATAATGCAATCATTATGTTGATGGAAAAATATTTGAAGTTGTTCCACAATGGATCTTTTCACTGAGTTGTTGTGTGCGCAACGCTGATCGACTTCACTTGCTGAATTGCCCATAAAATATATTTGCAAAAATGTATAGTCGTTATCGGGCATTGGCAATAAGGAACCTGTTCGGTGATATATTTGACCCTGAATCTGCAAGAATATAAAAATGTATTTAGGTAATTGTATAGCAAATTGTTTATAATAAACAAATGTACACAACACTGGCTCAACATATTTTGCACCAGCTACATGGTTGTAAAACTAAATAAAATTGTTTGCCATTATTGTGCTTACTTACCTTGAAAGTAGGCATAAAATTGTCTCGAATAACTTTTGTTGCGCCAAATGATGTCATTTGAAAGCAATTATTATATTGCTGGATATGAGTCAAAAAGTGATTGGAATCTGGCCTATTGGCTAAAATTTCCATTATGGGCCGCGGCTTTGGAAGTTCTTTTTTCTTTTTGTGGATAGTACTCATAAATAGAAAGCTATTTACAAATTTTCAACATCCGGAGAGTCACGGTTAATGAGATATAAATCTTTAAAGTTTCCCTATAAATTGGAAAATAACACGCCATTTGTACATTTTTAGACGTCAAAGTTGACATTTCACGTTCCGTTTATGGTAGAGGTGTATTTTAATCAATTTTATGTCATGGTTTTTACATAATTTACATTTTATATAATTTTATTTTCACGTATTCACATATTAAATTTGGTGGGTAATTAATGTGCTGAATAACTGGGCTGGATCATGCAATTACATTGACTTTTTCAAACAAAAAATAACAATTTTTTTTTATACGGTGGAACGGAACGCAAAGCGACGCCATTTTGCTATAGCTGTGTTTCGATCTGTCAGTCGTCAGTGCGTCTTCGTTCGATGCCGTTGCAGTTGATTTCGTTTCGTTATTATTATATTTTTATTTTCATTATATCCGAAAAATGTTTATCCCCGACTAGCTACTAGTAGGACTTAGGATGCAAGAGCGAGCGAAGCGAGCTCGGGACCTGGGGCACCCCGACTCGGACAGGTTAGGTTAGAAGGGGATGGCGGGGTCTAGTGAGCGAGCGAAGCGAGCGAACTGACCCCGCCATCCCCTTCGTGGTTATTTTTTTTTAAACCCTTGAGCCCCGCGAAGCGGGGCTCCGACTTGCTATTAAGAGGACTAAGGATGCAAAAGGGTTAGGCTTCAAAGTATGATTTTTTTTTTGGAAACTTAGTTACCTTTTCATGATAGTGGTGCCAGGGAGGAGGGGGGCACCCTCACCCCCTCCCACCTGCCTCTTTCTGCTATTGGATACGAAATTTTAAGCAAAATTTTTATTCTAACCTATAAACTTTAACCATGGATATCTCCATAACCATGGGGCTCCGGATGGTGGGGGTGGTAGAGGGGGGTAGCCCCCCTCCCCCCCTACCCCTCTCCCCCCCTCCCCCCTCCCAAATCAGCGGCCCATAATGGAAATTTTAACCGGCCTATTTCCGGAAACCAATGAATGTAATGGCTCTGGTGGCGGTACCAATGGCGTCAATTTGACTTGGCCGCTGGCGCAACACAATCCAGGGCCTTCATTTTTGAATTTCAATGCCTTGCAATGTGGACACACAATATTCATTAGTCCAATAGCAACAATTCGCTCTGAACTGTAATCAATTGCCACATTATAACTGAATGCAGCTCTGTGGGGATTAAGCACAACATTTCTATGTTGATTTCGATTCCGTTGAAGTTCATTTCGCGCTTCGCGTTGCTCATCAGTTTGATTTGCTCGTAGATTTCTTTGACTTGCCGTATTTCGAGTTCTGCGGCCTAAATTTGTACGTCTGGTTGGTGGCATTGTTAAAAACTGAAAATAAAAAGCTCTCATATATTTTCTGTATAACCAAATTGTAATATTATGTAGTCACCAAAAGTTACCAAAAATCGATATGAAGCTGTCAACTTACCGTAATTAACAAACACTTATTAACAAACACTTATTAACAAACAAAAAACTTCTTAGTCTTTATAACAAAACAAACTTTATCAAAAACTTAAAAAGCGGTTATGGATGTGATGCCACAGATTACCACAGTTTTTTTTTTTTTTTTTTTTAACTGGCTTGGCTGTTCAGCCATTCGCCAATGACGCCAATGTCAAGTTAGGGAAACAGATACTACCACAGATTACTAAATAGGATATGCGAAATTTGTATAGGTTTACTATTTGTATTATTTTCAAAAAATTATAAAATAGTGCAATAGAATTTAATTAAGTAACCACGTTTCCGAACAAACTTAATTAAGTAACCACGTTTCCGAACAAACGATGCTCTTTTAATATAGTCTATGGCTGTGAATGACGTTGACATTCGTATAAAAAAAAAAAAAATTGGCATTCGTAACGCGCGTTTTTTAAAATATGCAAAATTAAATGTATACTTTTCAATATTTCTGAGAGATTTTCTTAATATTTTTTTCCGTAAGAACCATCCTTGGACTTCCACAAACATTTAAAAAAAAGAATTATCGAAATCGGTTCAGCCGTTCACACGTGATGCCGTGACAACGCGAAACGGGTTTCATTTTTATATATATAGATAGAATAGAATGTCATTTGTATATTTGTTTTCTTTCTCGGGTCTCTGGAGACCCGGTCCTTTGGTAGGCGTACGAGGGGCCGAAACCAACTCGCAGAGGCCCCGTTAGAAATTTCAAATGTAATGGGGCACCAACCGGCGGATCCCTGTATGCACTGTGATAGTATTCCCAAGGACAATCCCCGGTTGGAGCAAGACTTAGCGATGCGCGATGGCGAGAGGTTTTATTCGATTGTTTCGATTGTTCGAACATCTCTATGGTTCTCGATTGTTTCGACTTAGACTCCAGTCCGACTCGGTCTGTTATTGCGACTGGCGCATAACGCTTTCATTCGAGAGGTTGTTCCTCGATGGTTTAGTTAGAGTTTCGCGAGTTCTTGACTTGCGTTGTAATTGCGAATCAATACCGCGACGGGAATAAAATGCAAGTAGTTAACTTACGTACGAATAATTAGATGGAAGGAAACGTAAAAATAAATAAAACACATTGAGGGTTCTTATTGAATCTGTTTTTTTTTATTAAATGTATGTAGCATAGTTTTTTAATCTTATTATTTATATGTCTTATTATTCCATTGACTCGAAACAATCGACAAACATCTCGATTGTTTTATAGAATGGGGAATCGATGGTTGACTCGATGGTTTATTTTAACGACTTCGATTCTTTCGATTGTTAAAACATCTCGGAATCGCCCATCGCTAGCAAGACTATTGCAGAATATGGAAAAAAAAGATGAAACGCTATGGGTTTGGGCGGTTTAGTGGACTGATAATCGTTTATTATAGAACTATTGGCCCCTGCCTGACCACTAACAATATTCATTTGTATATTTATTATTATCAATAAAAAGGAATGTCATTTAATAATTATTATTAATAGAATTGAATGTCATTTATTTGTTATCATTCATATAATAGTGTCATATATTTATCATTATTAATAGAATAGAATTTCATTGATTTGTAATTATTAAGATAAACATATCAAAATTTTTATTATTTAAATTTATCCGTAAGGTATTCATCTACTGTGTAATAGCTTTTTTAATTAAGAATTGTTTTAACTTATTTAAAAATATACTAGTTTTGTTTTCTTGCTTTATGTTTTCCGATAATTTATTATATATTTTGATCGACATAGAATATGGACTAGAAGCATGTATTTTAAGGCGGGACGGAGGCAAATTTAGCCTGTTTTTATGGCGCAGTGAATGGCTCGTTTGAATGTCTCCCCGCGTGTTGTAGGATTCCGTGAATGTGCGGACCAGTTTACATAACTCTAAGATATAAATGCTGACCAATGTTAGTATCTTGTGTTTTTGGAAGTAAGGCTTGCAACTATCTGTCTGTTTTATATTAGTGATTATTCGTATAAGCTTTTTTTGTAGGATGAATAAGGAGGGAGCGTCTGTGCTATTTCCCCATAAAACTATGCCATAGGTAAACCATGCGTGGGCATATGCGTAGTATGTAACTAGCGCGGTTTGGAGACTTGTAGTCTTTTTGATTTCACGAAGGGCATATGCAAATTTGTATAGTTTTGATTTTACCATCCTGACGTGTGATTTCCAATTAACGTTTGTGTCTATAGACAGGCCAAGAAGAGTGAATTCATGAACAACTTCTATTGTTGTGCCGTTGTAGGTGAAGGTTATATCCAATGGGGTCTTTTGACGGGGCTGGAAGGGCATTAATCTAGATTTAGAGAAATTTATTTCAAGGTTATGGTCATTCATCCAAGTAATTGATTTATTAAGTGTATTTGTTAGGTCCTCGCACAAGTCAGCATTGTTCTGGCACGAAACTAAAAGTGAAATATCGTCAGCAAACAAGACGCATGGCCCTTCTATGGTTTTCGGAAGGTCGTTTATGTAAACTAGGAAAAGTAGGCATCCAATTACACAGGCACAGTCTAACTAACTTAACTGGCACAGTCGGTAGGATCGCGACGTTCTAAGATCGAATCCAACTCTTCATCTTAAGAGCGACGGTTCTCAAATCGTTCCTTTGCGGTCTACAAGGAACCTATCGCGCGGTTGGACACCTCTACGGTCATCGGGATAATTCTCCGGAGAATTGGAGGAAGCTGCGTTGAACGAGACTCGACTCGGCAGGAGATGCAGTGGCTGCTTTGGTGAGTGCTCTTGTTTTACCAAGTGTCCTTGCTCAATTTCCTGTCTTATTCTAATTTGTGTATTCTATGTAAGTCTAGGTGTGTCTGTCTATAAGCTAAAATCGCAGTAGGCAACCACTAAATTATAATAAGTAGCGTTAAGTATCTCACGAGTAAATTCCAACAGTCTTACTACAAAAAATAATTTAAACACTGGTCCAGCATGTGTTTAATTAGACACGTCTAAAAAGATAAACACATGTCTAACATGTGTTTAAGTTTCGCTACCACAAAACCGTATTTAGCGTGTGTCTAACAAGACAACGTTTATCTGAATCAGTTCTTTTCACTTAGCCAACACTGCTCATCATACGTATTTTCCGTTCCGTTGTATGCTAAAATGTATAAATTATATCACATTATTTTTATTTTACATAGTTTCTTTTTATTTCTACGGATCAAAAATATAATTTAAATAGTTTTACATTGAACATGAAATACAAAAAGTAAGTAATATCAACAATTTGGAATAAAATAACAATATAATATTTCAGTGCAGGATGAAACGAAACGTAATGTGTCACTCAGTGTTGTAAATGACAGCTGTATGAGGCGCCTTGAGTATTGCATTGTTTGTGTAATTGTGTGGTGTTTTTTGGTTTCTGTGCTTATAACTAAAACTAAACAGAAATGGAACAAAAAGATAATTTAGTGGAAAAGAGAAATCGTGGCGATAATTGGTCACAAGAAGAAAAGGTACGTATTATTGGGCATAGGTCTCCCCTAAAATTTACACATACTACCATGCTAGCAATATGCTTAGTATACTTAATGAAAATAATCATGTTTTGAAATTTTTGCATAGGAATTGTTTTTGGAAATAATGCAGCAGTCGGCGCCTATTGTAGAGAATAAGCTCTCCGACACAAATTCCAACAAAAAGAAGAATATGGAATGGATCAAGATTCAAAGCAAGTGTGTATTTAGACATTCCTACAAGTGTTTTTTTTAGAGGTTAGTGCTAATTACTTTCGATGTATTTACTCTGTACTGCTTTTTTATTTCAGACTGCGAGAACTCACTGGCAAAAAAAGAGACATCGGACAAATTAAAGGATTTTGGAGGAGAAGTAAGATAGCAGCGAAGAAATCTGTCTCTCTGCATAGGCGTGCTATCAATATAACAGGTGGTGGGCAGAAGCCACCGTCTCCACCATCAGACCTTAAAATCATGGATTTGTGTCCAATTGAATTTGTCATGGATAGTAATGATTTTGACAGTGACTCAGCTGTTCAGATTACTGTTAGCATTACCCAGCAGCTTTTTCTTGTTTAATATTAAAATATTTCTTGTGTTGTCACTAAAATTACCTGTTTTTTAACAGAACCCGGTACAAGAAAATGCTGCAGTAATCATTTCTGAATCTCAAATAATAGATGATGAGGTATATTTGGGTTGGATATTGTATTGTCAAAGGAATTAAAATGGTTAAAGTCAAAACTAACAATAATTTTATTTTTTACAGTGTATTGATCAACAAGATGTGTCGTTTGTGAAGGAAGTTGTCACAGTTGCTGATGTACACAATCATGAGGTAACTATATATTGTATAAATAAGCTGTTTAAATGACTCATCAATGCCCAGCATAAACAGTTGAATGTATTTGGTTCAGATTTGGCACATAGGTACTTATAACTTATGACTTTTTTTTATTTAGATCAACAAAACTTGTGATAACCTTAAGGTGCCTCCAAAAGGGGTCAAAGAGGAAACAAAGACGAAGCCTCAAAAGAAAACAGTGAATGAGTAAGTATATCACATAATTCTCTAGCAGTTATTTTAGATAACTAGGGTGTACCGTGTCCCACCAAGATCTCATCATCCTCAACTACTGCTGACTAACAGTCGAGGCAATGTCACTGGTACCTAAAGAGGGCCGGGAGGTTAGTTAACGATTGTTTGTTGGAGGTACCTGTGATACTACGCTAAGATAAGATTTCCATTTATATTTTTTACATTTATTTCAGGAACAGCAAATCATCGTTAATTGAGGCAAATATAGAAGTTAAAAAACGGTCTCTTTCTCTGTTAGAAGAAGAGTATAAACTGAAAATAGAATATCAAAAACGAGAATTAGCCCACCAGGAACTGCGGCAAAAATTTGAAATTGACCTACTTTTGATGGAAAAAGAAAAAAAGGCATTAGAAATACAACTTTTGAAAAAAAAATTACAGGAATAAACTTTAATTGTGTTTTATTTTATAATATAATCAACAACTTAAAAATGTTGATTAATAAAGTTGCGCCTTAAAATTGCTCCTCTTACAGTCTCTTTGAGTTTCATGTCTTGGTCTTTGACGAACATACTGGACAATATCTATATGCTCGTTCATATCTATGACGATGTTGTGTAGGACCGCTAACGCTACAATAGTAGTTTTGGCAGTGGTCAATTTCATATACATGCCTCTCAAAAGACATCGAAATCTCTGTTTCCATAAACCAAAACACCTCTCTATTGAGTTCCTAGTTCTTATATGGGCTCTATTATAGGCTTCCTCTCTGCTGTTCGTAGGATTAAGAACTGGTGTAAATAAAAAGTGGGTGCAGGCATATCCCGAGTCACCTAACAATATGCCATGAAATTCTCCATTTTCAAACCTTTGTTTTAGTAAACTCTCGTTGAATATTCGAGAATCATGTACGTTTCCTCTCCATCGTGCCACAATATCTCTAATTTTTAATTTGGAATCGCAAACAACTTGTGTGTTAATTGAGTAATAACCCTTTCTATTCACATAGGCTTCACTCATATCACCTCCCACTTTTTTTATTCTAATGTGAGTGCAATCTATGGCCCCAATCACAGTAGGGAAATTGCTTAGATTTCTAAATCCTCTGATGACATCCTGTTGGTCTTCAAGTGAATTTGGCATATTAATATATAAATGAGCTTTCTTAGCCAGAGCTTCTGCAATATTTTTACAAATTTTGCTTACTACTTGTTGAGAGATGCCATGCATGTCTCCACTGTCATCTTGAATCTGCAAACAAAATCGATAGTATAATATTTAGATGTAGGAAATAATAGAAAATAAATACAAAAAAAATTAAACAATAAATATTATACTTATAGGTAAAAATTACATGAATGGAAACCGTGAATGTCAAATGATGAACATATAAAGCAGTGAGTAGGTATGCTGACTAATTATCATTACATAATTTAATATTTTGTTATAAGTTCTTGAATTAAAACTAATCTTCAATAAAATTCATTAGTTTATGTGGTTAAGTACCTACATAATAGTGAAATAATGAATCTCAGCATCTTACCTGATGGCGAGCCCAATATCGTAACGCGCAGGCCACCTGAATTTGTGGATGTATCGCACAACCACGAGAGTCGCTTGGCAGATCGTCTTTCACAATATTCAATATTTTATCAGCAAAACATTTACTAAATCTTCTATATTTTTTCTTTAATATGGCATCATCATAGTGGTCAAAGGGATTCATTCTCACACTCACTCTATGTAAAATTTGTCTTTATCGGAGATAACCTCCAAATTCTCCGATTCTGCTGAAGGTTGAACATCATTCTCTGTCGAATCTGTCATAATTATATGAAAACCAAACCTCCTATTCACACCGTTTCTTAGTTCAAGTCCACTTTTAACACAATGACAAACAAAACACCGCTAAACCAATCTCGAAAGCATTGTTGTTGTTGAGTGGTTGACTAAGACTTTTATGATATATGACACTATGTACATCCGTGTAGCACTTTTATTTACCACTTTATTTAAGTCCAAGTAGGTACACTATTTACGATAAAAAACAAAACACTTCTGCAATTTAACTCAGACACAAACGTAAACAAATAACGTGCGGCAACAAATGATTGACATTTAAGACGTCAACCAATCAGAGACGATCTCTTATTGAACGCGCTGACCGACCAATCAGCGTTCTTATTTCATAACAGCCAGCCTCAGACCAATAAAAAAGTATAGACGGACCCGTCGTAAACAATCGCGACGAAATAAGTGAGGCCAAGTCTCGGCTTCGTGTGCGTAACTCGGTGTAAGATATCGTAGATTTGCGCATGTGTGCTAGAGAAAAATGTTGCAAGCGTTGTGCTGCGACTCCCAAGTGCGAGAGATATACTTTAGTGAAGTTTTATTATTATGTAGTATTGTGTTTTATTTGTATTGTAATTAAGTTTAATGAGAGCCATTTATTTTAATATTAACATCAATAATTAATTTTACAAAACACAAAACTTACGTAAACTAAAATAACTAATGCCCCTTATGTTGTGTCAGTTTTTTTATATATTTGGCGTTTTGAGTCAGCTGTAAACCTATAAAATATCACAACAAACATAGCTATTATTTTAATATTTATTATAAGTTAATTTTATAAATACTTACGTGTCATGCATAATAACATGAGTACCTACCTAATATACTCCAAAATTAAATGTGCAATAGCGAAAGGAGAATGCCAGAAACTCTATAGAGCTTTGACCCATCAAATAAAAGTTTGTTTACAAGCACGCTAAATGTAGCATTCTATTGCTGCTTTATTAGTGATAACTAAAAACATGTTCAAATGCCTGTAGAACTTGCGGTTTTGGTTTAAATCTGAGAACAATATTGTTACATTTAGGCTAGGTACCTTAAGTATATGTTAATTGCAGTTTTATTGTAGAAATGATTAAATAAGTGCTGTATATTGTTACAATGCTATCCTAGGGTGTTTGGCTACGATTTTGGTGTAATGCCACTCACATACATCACTCCCTGATGTATGGGAGTGGCATTACACCAAAATCCACTTTAATAAAACTTTTGACTTAGGTCGAAACATCCTAACTGTTGATCGGTAATAAAATAAAACAAGTTATAAAAGTGATTAATTTATTAATCTTCAAACGTTAATAAAACACTATCAAGAAAAACTGCCGGCTGATCAATATTGTCTTGATGACGTGCCCAACCAAGGTACCATATAATGGTCATACAATAGACCAGACCTGTCAGACCTGTCCAATAGTGACAAATGTGATGGCATCTCGTCTACATTTTCAAACTCCAGTAAGTCTGAATTTCTTTCCATAACACGAATTAAATCCTCTATTCGTTGAGGTGTAAAGCTACTGGTTAAGTTATGATTGTTATTCAACAATTACCATTTGTTGCCATATAAATGTGTTTCACAGACACGGGAGTGAATTGGCACATGATATTGCTTATGAAGCATGACCTTAATTAGCAAAGGAATTAAGTGTCCAGCCTTGAAAAATACAATGCCTAGAAGTATTTGCTGCACGTTTATAATGTGGTAAAATAATATACGCTCTAGTTTCAGCAACTTCCATTGGAACCTGTTGTTCTTGAGGTGGAGGTAGGGGTGGTGGCACTGGTATTTCTTGATGAGGCACTGGCAATTGCTCTGGATCAACTGGCTGATTTGCAAGATCAGCATGTTCATCTGTGCCTGCTTGTCCTCTTAAAACATCTTGTGATATTTGGCGATTAGCACGCATCCAGCACAGATGACATACAAATGCATATCTTGATATCACCTACAAGTAAATAAAACATTTGAATACATAACAAATAACTTAGTTCAAGTTATTTTTCAAAGTTTTTTAAAAAGGCAATCTAGACTTTGACATAGGCAATAAATATTTTATGAGGCCCGGCCGTGATGAAAAGATATATTTCCACGTGAGCAAGGAGTCATATTGTTTCACGGAACAGGAAAAGTGATTAACATATTACTACTGACCTCATTGTGAATATCCCATTAAAGTATAGTAGCTATTAATGGATCACTGGCTTCGACTGTTTTATGATATCTCACACGTCTTCTTGTTTCGGAAACAGAGCGTCCACAACCACATCCAAGACAAACATGTACATGACCTAGATCTCTTTCAGCATTCACATTCCCGATTCTACAATGCTGGTCTAGCCGCAAAAAGCACTCTTGACAGATTTCAGCTTCTGGTGGAAGCTGTAGGGCAAGAAACACATTAGTATATGATCCAGATAAAGAAATGCCTAACCACACACAACCCCCAACATATTAACTTGACTATTTTGCCTATTATACTCGTTGTTCAAGATACTTTTAGGGTTACAAGCCAAGCCAAACCGCAGTTAGTTAGTACAGCACTTAATTATTATTTAGGATTTTTCGCAACGGTCAAATACGATCAATAAAATAACGTAGTGTCTACATACCTGTTGCAACGATTACCATTTTGCGAGAAGAGTTTGCAGTGCAGATTGTATTGAAGACACAACATGTCTTAGCATCCTGTCGACGCACAAGTGACAATTATTGCACTTCAACATCGTCAACCAAGTCAGAAGCAATGATCAGTTCCATAGCAAGTGGCACAAAGTCGGCGAGTAGGCGAGATCGAGTCCGTGTCCAAAACCAATAATCTTCGTGATAATATAACAGTAACATTATGATCAAAGAGACATAAGGGAACGTAAAAAACAAACTGCAATGCAATTGCAAACAGAACAGAGCGAATGTCAATGAATGACTTTTTGACATAACGATTAGCGCGTCAATGACGTTTCGTTACTATTTCACATAATCACTAACGCTCAAATGCGAAAAAATGATTAGAATTATACATTCATAATATTAAATATTAAAACAATATTTTCATTTACTGTGTATATTTAAACCAAATACATACTAATATCCGTACATAATATATTAATAGAGAGTATTTTTTTCTTTTTAAAATTAAATGACTCGTTTTGTTCCGCGTGTATGCGTACTACGTAACGCAGATGGTCGCGATAAAAACAGGAAATAGGACTTGGATTTTTTAAATTCCTTTTAACTGTAACTTTTTATCCGCAAGTGCAACAGAATAACAGTTAAGTAATCAAGGGTCTTAATTTAATTGCATAATTTTGGTTGATTTACATTTTTTGTAAATTCTCAAAGGGTGGGGCAGGATCTGTCATTGTCATTTCCTAAAACACACTTAGTTGTAAAGTCTCCGTAAAAAATCACAACTTCCCTTACTTTTGGGAAAAGATAATGTTCTTAACTTGCAACACTGACACAATGGCGTCTAGAATTCGTGTTCCAAGAAATGATGACAAATATTTTACGATTTTGTTTAAATTACACATCAAATCGGATACTTACTTGTGAAAAGTAATCCCAGAAGACTATTTCTGAAAACATGAATTGTTTTTGCAGCAGTTTATGACGCAGGACGACATAATTTCGCAATTATTATTTCACCAAAATTACGTCTTGCGCACTCGCTCACTCGCGGCAAACTACCGCGCGGCCGTCTTCATATTGCCGAATCGTCTTCATATTACGTGCCTCACTTTTTGAGCGCAATGTTCTGTCTATACTTTTTTATTGGTCTGAGCAGCCAGCGTTTCGTTTCGCAATATTGCTATAATAACGAGTATTTTCGCAAAAATCCTGACTTTGTCCAGTAAGTTTTGATAATTTTTCGCCTATGTCTAATTATCCGCGTTTTCGCAAAACCCCTAGGATTTCCGCGAAGATTCGAAGTATCAAATTATCCTACTACATATAGAAGAGGTGGGGTGCAAGACATACTGAGACGGCGGCGGGGCGCGGGCGTGAAGCGGGCGCCGCTTCCTCGCCCCCGGCGCACCACAAGAAGACGTCATGTTGCATGCATCCACTGTGTTCGCCCGCGCCACGTCTTCCCGACACCGTTTCCGAAAAAAGATTGTTTATGGGCCCATAAACAATCTTTTTTTATATTTCTATGATACGGCCAAATTCGTATTAGACAACATGTTGTCTGATATACTGACGAAATCCGTCTTTTCTGCTTACGATATAATGATACTCGAAACTCAAGGTCAAACTATTACCAGTGCACCTATTATTTTTTATTTCTGCCTATACAACTTTATATTCTAGAAAAATATTTCAAATAAAACACAGCACATTCTAAAGTATATAAGATTTTTAAGCTAGTTTAGCTCTGTTAAGGTGGCACTAGTCGCGGGCTCGAACTCAGTGGTAGGCATGGCCAAAAAGCTCGCTGTCTCACCTCGCATCATGCCCGACAGAGATAGTACCAGTGATGAGCAGTTAGACGCTAGCCTTCATGCACGTCTAGTTCGCACGCACACAAACATCGTTCCGAACCGTTCCGAACTAAATCGAAGTTACACGATGCACACATACCGCCACCGCGCGCCGCTGCGCATAGTCGCTCGACGCTCGCCGAGAAATCAGCAACTACCTACCTAAAAACTCTTACTAAAAATAGTAGGCGCTGTGTTATCGTTTTATACCTCTACGGCCCTATAGGTACCTAATATGGATTGCTTATTCTATTGTTATTATGTTTAGTTTTTCCTTGGTGGTAATGCAGCCGCCACGCCGCCACCGACAGATGCTTACTTGAATAGTCATCGCAGTTTATGTCCGTAGTACTAGATACATCTACACTAATATTATAAAGAGGAAAACTTTCGTTTGTTTGTTTGATTGTAATGAATAGGCTCAAAAACTACTTGGCCGATTTTAAAAATTCTTTCACCATTCGAAAGCTACATTATCCACGAGTAACATAGGCTATATTTTATTTTGCAAAAAAATAGGGTTCTGTAAGATATTTGGGTTTTTCGGACACAAGGTGTAAAAATCAACCAGAAAAGTTACTTATTTTGCGTACGCTGCCTAAACTATAAAAGATACAACCATAAATAGTTATAATTAATTGTAGATCTTATAAATATCTACAAAAAAGTCCGCGACACACTATACCTATCTATGTCGAGTGAGGCGCAACAACCATTTTTTTATTTAAAAATCTAGATTTTTTTGGACTACATTTAAACGCGTTTATTTTACTCATGCCGTTAATCCTTATCAAATTAAAGTATTTCATCACTAAGTACAGTTTATGTAGATCATATTTGGTCTTTGAATGATTAAAATCGGACGTTTGGTTTTGAAGTTATGGCGAAATGAAAATATTACGATTTCTGCTGCACGGCCCGTTGCGGCGGTCACCAAGGCGGAGGTGCGCGTGCGGGAGGGGAGTTTAGTTAGATCTATGTAAGGTACCCGCGCGGCTCATACGCGAGGTAGGTTGGTAACAGTTTTTCTCACGGTTTTTCTGTAGTGTATTTAGTATCAGCATTGCACCCGTGCGAAGCCGGGGCGGGTCGCTAGTACCTAATAATGAAATTAGTTCTACCTAAGTACCATCCTATAAATTGTTATCAAAATTACTTACTTACCTACCTGTCTTCTTAATTTTTAGGGTTCCGTAGCCAAATGGCAAAAAACGGAACCCTTTTAGATTCGTCATGTCTGTCTGTCTGTCTGTCCGTCCGTATGTCACAGCCACTTTATTCCGAAACTATAAGAACTATGCTGTCGAAAACTCTAAACTTGGTAAGTAGATGTATTCTGTGAACTTACTACCTACCTAAACCTGTAGGCCGGTATAGTATGGATAGGGGTTCTAAAATGATATCGAGGTTTCTAATATAATTTTTTTCTAAACTGAATAGTTTGTGCGAGAGACACTTCCAAAGTGGTAAAATATGTGTGTGTCCCCTGTAACTTCTAAAATAAGAGAATGATAACACTAAAAAAATATATGATGTAATTACCATGTAAACTACCAGCGAAAATTGGTTCGAACGAGATCTAGTAAGGAGTTTTTTTTAATAGGTACGTCATAAATCGTAATCCACAACTTTTGCTTATATTATAATATTTGTACGGAACCCTCGGTGCGTGAGTCCGACTTGCACTTGGTCGGTTTTCTATTTTAGTTACCCCTCTTGGTTGACACAGACGTGTTTAGATTTACATTCATTATTAGATTGCTTTAAATTATCAGACAAGTGACACTTATAGATTGTTTACTTAGCTCCTAAATACCTACCTACCTAACGTTAAAATTTTAGTGTCTACGACGCCAACGGTTTGGTTTTATGGCATCTTTGCTTGTAGGTAAGTACCTACCTACGTTAATATAACAGTAGGTACCTATTAGACAGAGAGCTATGTAAACTATGATGTTGCAGAATTTGTTCGAAAGAGTTACCGCGGCCCTGGTAAGTACGGTACGCAGAGGGCATTAGAAGGAACACGGATGGGTTTTAGTCAAGAAGAGTCTGACACTCCCTTCTGCTTCGCCCAAAGCGGGAGCAGTTATTTGGTTTCCCATCCATAAAAAAGTCTTGTCCGCCGCAAAAGTACCTACGAACACAAAATTAGGTTTGTCAATTGCAAGAAACTATTTTGAAAGCAAATAGAATGAACCCAGTAACAAACATTACATTGACCCTGGCTTGAACTTTGGATTTCGCTACCTGCTACCTGGGTACTCAACTAAACGAGCGACACGTTGCCGCTGGCGGCCGGCAAGGGCAACCTTTGTTGTTGGTTGTCGACGGCGCTTCAACGACCACCAACGACGCGTGCAGTTGTCCCTGTCGTAGACGCGTGCGGCGGCGGTGGCACGGCGGCGTCATGTCGCTCGATTGTAAGAACGCTTAGCCACCGTACGCACGGACGTAAAAATATTCCGTTCAGCCGAGCGTTGAGAACCCAGCACTCAGCAGAGTTAATCACAACGCGTCAAAAAAAGACACCGTTTCAACTTATAATTATATTTATTTTATTTATTTATTTATTATATACTTTATTGTATACCTCATAACAAGTACAGGAAAAACGTTTATAAAAACAAGTGTACAATGGTATCATTGGTTTCAACATCGAGAGTTGAAAATTCATTGCGCGATAGCATCCCGCCGCGATGATTTTACACTGCAGCCGGCAGCGGGCGCGGGCAGCGACGCGGTGTTGAAGACTCGGTCACGACGCCAAATTATGACTTTTCTACCCATTGTTTCTAATATGTGGTTTTTAAAACTTTTTAACTTTAACGTTTAACTTTTACTTATGCAGCGTCCACTCAAAGCAACAATAACAATTTCAAACGCAAATACGGAGTCCAAACTTCAGTGCGAAGTCAAACAGATATAAAATATAATGTTGAAATCCAAAAATCAAGCCAATGAGTCAATATAAATTAGAGCGCAAGTATAGTCTACCTACGTATGTAATGGTGCTCCCACATTGCCGTTATAAAATGTTTGTAAACATTTTATAACACCAAAACATTTACTAACAAATGTTAACAATTGACAACATTTCAAAATTATTCAGACCCCAAAACAAAAATACCATTTCTAGATTTTTCTACCCTGATTTCAAAAAAAAAATCTTTTCTTTTTTTGAACGCTTATTTATGGAGAAATAAAATAAAAATCAAAAAACGAGTGATGACGTCATTAATACGGTAGAATAAATTATGACCTTTACTTGAACATAAACACTTATTAAAAAAGAAAGAGAAATTTGAAAATACGTCATTTTCAGTTATGTCAATGTCACAAGCGAAAATAAACCAACAATTTCTTTAAAAGTAGTATATTATTTTTCTCAATTTCTGTGATATTCTTTTGAACCACGTTGCAAAAATGAATCCTCACAATAGTTCTAAATTCACACCAGCTATGGAAGTTGTAAAATGTTGTTTCGTACCAGCCTGTAAAAACACTTCCAAAAATGTCCATAAATTATTTTTCACGGTGCTTAATTCAGCCAAACATATTTGGTGTGATGCAGTGGGTGCTACATGCCCTAAACGTAATCTACATATAGGTACCTATGTGAAAATTGATATTTACTCACATCAAGGTGATCACCTTGATGTGAGTAAATATCAATTTTGTTTTTCAACATATTAAAAAGCATGTAAAGGCAAAGGCATGTGTTGTCTAAGTACGACAATAATATGTGCTTATAAGCAATTGCCGGAAAATATGTATCGCCGACAGCAAGAGATCTAAATAACATGTAATCCTAGCGACCTGCCTCTGCTTCGTATGGTAATCAGACCTCAAAACGCTGGGATTTATCTTTTACCTATATACTTAAATATAATATGAATGAAATGCACAAGAAGCTTCCTTAATCAATTCCTTTAAATATGAAGAAAACACATCATGCTCTACATACTGAGATATTAGGCACAAATTCTTTTAATAAAGACGGAAGAATGTGATTTTTCAACCCAGACTTAATTGTTAATCAATACTAAATTATCTCTTTCAGTTGAAGCAAGACATTGAAAACTATCAATACTGGAAAATTATGAAAGAGCGTCGTGCTAAGTTTAAGCCTCGAGTACCACAATCTCTGATTGGAACAGACAAGCAAGACATTGATGAACCAAAGCCTAGCATAAGTTCAAAATCAGTAATTTTACCTTCATCACAAGTTTATACGACACACTATAGTCAGATGTCTACAAAATCCCACAAAGGAGTGCAAGTGAAGCCAAAGACATCGGATCGCACAACACACTGTGTTATTTACAAACATAAAATTAGAAAACCTTGCTGGTTTTCTAATTTTATGTTTGTAAATTACAAAGACAATCCATACATGACAGAAAGCACATCACTAGAAGAAGCTGTACCCTCAACACAACAATATACCACATCTGACATGTCAGAAGTCTCATCTGAAGTCTTTCCTAAATCAAAAATCCAGGGTAGAACTTTTATGATTGGACTAATTCAACGAAAACCACAAGTTTATATAGGCTTACCAAAGCATTATTATTGGTAAATTTCCTATTTATAAACCAGAAACTTTAAGATGAATAAAAGATTTTAAAAGTGTAAAGTATTTTTATTTAACACTTTCTAAAATATTCTTTTTCCAAAATACTTCAGCAGCATCTAATAAACCTTGCACATATTTTTTATCATATTTAACCCAGTATTTGTGTATACGTTTCGTCCCAAAAGTAGGGTCGGCAATACAAAAAAGACCCTTCTCTTTTTTGGCCGCATGCATTTGGACCATTATCTGCGCTTTATATTTTTCTTTCAGTTTACTATCTTTTACAAAGTTTGTCATGGTTGTTTCTTTTATAGGACATTTGATTTCAACTACAAAATCTGTACAAATTCTATCTGGGGAGACACCAATGATAGGGGATATCAACATCAACCCAGAACCTTCGACTATTCCATATTCCTTTTCAAGTTCCTTCAGCGCTTGTTTCTCTAGTACCTTGCCCCTTCTGATCGCATTAGTTTCTGGCACTTTGTATCCACCAAATATGCTCTGCACCAAAGCGCCATTAGCTGTTTTGCAGTGAATAGCATCATGTATTCTAGAGCCTGTTACCCTTCCTTGGCGTAATGCATGCCACAGCTTTGAATTTGCTTGCTCTTTTGTTGCTTCACAAATTGTGTTAATAATATCTAATGTCAGTGTTTTTTTGGAATATTCTATAAAATTGCTGTAGCTATGAATACCGCCTTGCTGTACAAATTGCAGCATCAAATTGAACATACTGTAATCTCTTAGTGTTGGCTGCCGATTGCCACAGTAATTTAACAGCATGCCGGATGTATATCTTGCGTCGCTTGCATTCTTCAGAAAACATTGACAATGTTACATTCATGTTTATATTTTGGGGGGGTTCTTTTATTTTTTCCTATATTTTTTGCTAAGATGAACTTCTGGTCACCTGCAGCTCCAGCCAGTTTTGGTTTATTCCAGTAACATGTAGTAGATGTCACCGATGGTTCGTCCGACCTTTTAAAAGCCAAATGCCAAAGCAGATGGCATGTTTGCAGCCCCCTGCAGATGCTACGCAGTCTTTGCACTCTACTGATACGATCTTTTCCATTGATTCTTCTATAACAGCAGTTACCAGGTACAACTTTGTTCTGACCTTATGTTCCGGTGTAACATGGCATTGAACCGTGCATAGGCTTCCTTCACGCTTGAGCTCTACATATCCTACTGCTGTGTCTACGTACGCTTCCCTTGACGCTAGTAAAGCCTTGGCACTGCGTGTTTCTGCAATGTTGTAGCAATCATTTTCATGCGTGTACTCTAAAAGCATTAAATAGTCCACTTTCGGCAAGTTCCTGCTGTCTGCAACTTGAAACCCATCAGAATGTTTCATGGTGACGAAGTAATCCAGAGACAAACAATGTATAAGATAAATTAAGTACCTATTTGAAAATAACTGTCCGAGATTCCAAAAGCCGCAGGATGACGTATAACGCTAGATTGTCAAAACGACAAGTGATGTGACAGTTTTTATTTTTCTAACTGACATAGAAGTATGCAAAGGTACACCATCATTCAATCGTTTGTATGACGTCATTTGTCGCTTACGTCTGTTTAGAATAGTAAGAATTTCAAAGACGTTTTTTTAAATGAAAACTACAAAATATTGAAAATACGAAAAATACGGGTGTCTTAATTTTGAATCTAGTTTTATTTAACAACAAAATATCTGTATCATAAAAATATGAAATGTTGTCAATTGTTGCACTTTGTTAGAAACTGTTACATGTTATAAGTGCTCCTAAACTAATAGAAAATGTTTACTAATGTAATAAAAGGTAACACATGTTTTATTTTGTTATAATTTGTTAACTAACATGACTAAACATTTTCTAACATGAAAACATTTTTTAACATTTGTTATATAATGTTAGCCAACAAATGTTTACTAACGTTACTAAACAATTTCTAACGGCAATGTGGGAGCACCATAACGTATGAACGACATAGGCCACAGGCCACAGCACACCGCAGCAGACACAGTCGTAACTTGAATACGCACGTGTGCGTGAGCATTGTCCCCCCGCACCGCACCGGGGGGAACATTATTCAGTGAGAGGCACGATAATTCATAGTAAAACGCGCGCGTAAAAAATATGAGAAGGCCTTTCGTAAATCGAGTTTTATGAAAAACCTACTGCATAAATCGATTAAAAATAAAAGTTATTGAATTCTTCGATAATTGAGCTTTGTCGGTACCGACTTAGTTTTAAAGATTTTACATTGTGTTTATTACTTATTTACGCCCAAAGATGCGTTAAAATTGGCAAGAAAAACGAAACTTTGGTGGCTCATAACTTTTTAATGGCGTTTTATTTTACCATTCTGTTTCCATACAGACAAAACTAATAATATGACAAAACGATATTATGTTTAACTTTTGATGTACTCTGTCAAACAGCGGAGTAATACCCTCCCGAAGTTTCTATGGAAAAAATATCGACTAGAGCCACCTTAAATAATTTTGCAGCAATTTCATTAACTCCGAAACTTACGAAAGAGTTTTAATTCAAAACGGTTTTTTTTTGTAAACTGAAAATATTACAATGAAGATTGAAGTAGTTCAATGTTTTATTTTCCTTTATTATTGGTAGGTTTTTTGAGAATAAAAGACATTAAGGAAGAATGAATATAAGCTACGTTTGAAAAAAGGGGCTTGAGTTTTCATTCAGTAAACCCTTATCTTGATAAAAGTTGCTGTATGAAACAGTGTATAATGCACCCATGCGTACAATCAAATTGGCTTTTCTGTAACGAGCTAGTCTATGAACGCACAGTAATTCAAAAGTTCGTAAACATTTGCACAAATACATTCAAATGCGCGTAGTCGGTCGATAGCGCGAGCGGAGCAGCGAGCGACACAGCATCCCCGTCTCAGTGCTAGCCAGTGCTAGCGCACGACTGCCGCCTTCGCCCGCACATATACTTGTTGAGCTTTAAAAATATGGGAGTCTCAATATTAAACATTTACTTTGCAAAATATAGATTGATTTCCATGAAAAATGTTCATTTTGTAGCACACTTTAACACAATTTTTTCCATGTAAAAACATTTTTAAACATCAAAGCCATTTGGAAGAAATAAACAAAATAAGCGGAAAAATATTGTGTTGTTAAATATTTTTTTACGCCAAAACTGTATGTCATACGAAAAAATCAAGTATTCAGATTGTAGTACATGAATCTACCTTAAACATATATTTTTTCCAATGTTTTGACTCAGCCGTTAATGGGAAATATCCTTTAGAAATTAGCCTTATAACGACTCTAAACCAGAGGTAGGGCCTAAACAACTATGTTAGTAGACATTACCAGTTATAGGGGCATGTAGCTGGCTTAAGTACATGATCCAGTTTGTTGGCAATGACACTCAGGTGACCGTTGGTACTGACATGCACCCTGTGCAACAACGATGCTGCTCGCTTTATTATTATTTATTTATTTATTAGTATTATATTATGGGTTCTGCATTTATCTACTCATGCGGAGCAAGTGAGCCTTAAACTTTGACTTTACACCAGAAGTCTGATTACTACTTCTTATGGTTTACAATGTTTCCATAGAACTCTAAGCAAGGCTGAGTCTGATATTGCGGAGCAACCAGCTGAGTAGCCACTGGAAAAAACACCGCAACAGCGGCCACAATTCCAAGAAACATCTGATGGAGTACTTTTGGGGGATGTTCAATCCGTGACACCCAGGTTTTTTGAGTAAGCTTACCTACCTACGCACATGTACCTACTGCTGTGGTAGGCGCCAGTTGAATTTGTAATCTATGGAAGTCAAGTCAAATAAGCAATCCTGAATGTGCATTTTCATAATATTACGTAATTTATTGTTCGGATATAGGTATTCTGTTTCACGGCGGGTTGAAGGGAGGCGGGTTGATCTTAGTTGTATGTGTGCACTTGAAGCTCACGTGCGGCACATTGTTTCTGTGTGCGTAAGTTCAAGAAGGTAAGTTTGTAAATAGAATACCGGTTATCGACGCCTTTGCGGATGGTGCATGGTGCAAACGTTCTTACGGAAATAATTACAAAGCACGGTCCGGTGTTGCTGCAATCGTGGGACGAAAATTTGGAGAAGTTCTCTTCATTGGCGTAAAAAATAAATATTGTTTAATATGCGCAAGATCAGAAAGACGGAACGAAAACCCCAAAGCTCATGTATGCACACACAACGCAGCTAACAATAATAAGATCCCCTATTTTTGATTTTAAATAAATATAAAAAACGGATACACCTGTTTTCATTTTCAAAGAAACCGGATAATAGTAAAACCGGTTTTAAAAACCTGGTTTGGATTCCATAATTTCTATCTCTCATCCAATGTTTTGTACTGACTGTATCAATTGTTATGTAGTTTTATTTAGGCAGGTACTCATATTATGTAGTAGATAAATATAAAAAAGTAAATTTTAGTATAAGACACATCATACTACAAAATTAAAAAGATTTTAAAATCAGTATAATATTTAGCAGCCTTAATTCAAAAAAGCGACAACGTCTGAGGCAGCTTTTGGATAAAGATTTAGATATGTAATAGTGATCTCCTAATAATACAAAAATTACAATAAAACGCAAACATAAACCACATGCATATTTTAGATACGGTTTATTTATTTTACCACTGTACTATGTAGATGTACTTTGTTTCTATAAAAAATACATTAGCAAAAATTTTTTTTTTTTATGTAGACTGTTCCGTTAGCCGGCCGAAAGAGCGCGCGAGTTGCGTGAGGTGGGCGCCGGGCGCCACACGCCCGCCGCGTCTACTTCACCCCCTCAAAAATTACGCTACCCACATACCATTTTGCTGTAAGTAATATAAACTGTGTGTGACGATATGAAGAAACCTTGACCCCTGAAGTGGAGTGGTAGGTTGACTCATTGAGTAGGCGCGGAGCAATACAACATTCTCCACCATCCCATCGTCTCAACAAGAAAACATCTGTCGCTCAGAACCAGACGTTTCTGAAGATTTTGAACAACAATTTAGTACGTTTAGAGATGAAATCAAGTTACTCACGTCTATGTTTGAGTCTTGGAGGAAGGATCAAGAATGCATCATGTCTAAATTAGTACGTGAGATCTCTGAAGTCAAAAATCAACATGAAACAATAAGGAAGAGTTACAGAATACTGAAACTGAGAAACAAAAACTGAGAACTGTGAAATAAAAATCAGAAAAACAGAACTGGAAAAGTCTGTTGATTTTATGAGTAACAGATGCAGTGATTTGGACACAAAATTCAAAAACTTGGAACAGATGCACCGTGATTACAACTTCCATATCCAAATCCTTGAAGAATCCATCGACGAACTGTAGCGCATATCAAGACCATCAAAAATGTAACCAAAACCAGCCAAAGAGCTGAGATAAAAAAACATGTACCCGAGAATAATAATAATAATAAAAAAATTATTCATCAAAATTACAGATACATACAGCAATAAAAAGTAGGCTGAGAATACACAATTGAGGAACCTATGTTGTAGTCGCGGGATTATTCGCAAGAGACACCGTGGCTCCGGAACACAAAGGGCAATGAAGGAACATGGATGGGTTTTAGCCAGTAGAAGTCTGACACTCCCTCCCGCTACACCCAGAGCGGGCGGAGTCATTGGATGATTTCCCATCCCTAAAAAAAAAAAAAAAAAACTAGGTTATAACCTGTATTTTGAGAAACAGTGAACAGCCTCAAAACTCTAATACATTAATATTGTATACATTAATTGATGAACGGTGTCGACCTACCGCTGCAATAATTTTTGTGTTCTGCTATAATTATGGTGTGTGCATGTGTGTGAGAGGGTGTGTGTGCGAGTAGTGGATAGTGAGTATTGCTTGGTACAGTTCGAATGTATGATAAGGTGGGGTGTGAGAGGGGTGCGTGCGTGCATGTTTGTGTGAGTGAATGTTAACGGGTGCGTGAGAGATTAGGTGATGTATGCAAGCAGAGACTCCGTGAAGGCATAGTCTTTTTCTAGTAGCCACTCCGTAACTTTAGTTTTAACTGCGTGGGAATTTAGATTTAGGATTTTTAGTTCTTTGTTAATTTTATTGTAGATATGTTTTCCTTGTGTGTAAAATTGGTGCTTGGCAAAAGTTGTTTTATGTTGATATCCTGTAATAAGTTGGTGTCGCTTATTTATGTTTGGCGGCAGCAGCTTAGCATGAGTTTTTAAAATCGATCGGAGCACAAAGAGCTGGCGTACCGTAAGGACTTTGCAGTTAGTGTATAGTTCAGATGTAGGGAATCTATAGGGTTTCCTAGTCATAACTTTAAGAATGGCTCTTTATTTTATTTATTTATTTAAACTTTTCGCACAAAAAAAAAGTACAAAGGCGGACTTAATGCCTTAGGCATTCTCTACCAGTCAACCAAGGGTGGTGAAGAGATTAGATGGCAGGTGCTCTCTTTGAGAGGAACAATGATAAAAAATAATAATAATAAAAGATGTCATAATCTATACTAATATTATAAAGCAGAAGAGTTTGTTTGTTTGTTTGTTTGGTTGAACGCGCTAATTTCAGGAACTACTGGCCCGATTTGAAAAATTCTTTCGGTGTTAGATAGCCCATTTATCGAGGAAGGCTATAGGCTATATATCATCACGCTAAGACAATTAGGAGCGGAGCAATAATGGAAAATGTGACGCAGACGAAGTTTCGCGGGTCAGCTAGTGATAAATAGAATGGGTACGCAGTACATAAATAAGTTATAGACTTATAATCACATACATACATATTTACTATAATATATACCTATACTATATACATACATATATTTATTGTATATTATTATACAAAAACAAGAGAAAGAGGTGTTAAAATAACTCTGCGCTATTTATTTAGAAAATAGCTCTGCAATTTCCGCTTAAATGCAAACCGACTGGTGGTCGTCCTGATATCAAGAGGTAGCGAGTTCCAAAGAAGAATAGAGCGAATATGAAAGGAAGAATCTACAAAGTCAGAAGTATGAGAAGGACATAGTAGGAGAAGATTGTTAGAAGAACGCAGATTCCTAGCGTGTGAAGAACATAAATATTGGAAGTGAGACAAAAGATAAGACGGAGGAGTGGAAGAATTGAGAAGGGAGAAAAGTGTGGTCAAAGCGCGCAAATTTCTCCTCTGGCGAATGGACATCCATTTGAGCTCAGCCCTATAGGTCGACACATGGTCATATTTCCTGAGGTTGAATATGAACCGGATACAGTTGTTGAGCAGTCTGTCGAGTTTATCGAGCAAAACCGCATTCAAGTCAAAGTAGCACACGTCACCATAGTCGATGATAGGGAAAATCAAAGTTTGCACAAGCATAGTCTTCGTCTTAGCGGGCAAGAAGTTCCTCAGACGATACAGGGTTCGCAGAGTACCGTTGACCCTTTGACTAACACTAGAGACCTGACGTTGCCAGCTAAGTGTCGAGTCAAGATGTAAACCGAGATCTTTCACAGTAGGGGTAAGGGGTATGAGTACCTGGAAGCGAAGGAGAGGTATGAGGCTGAGGTAAGGCATGCGCAAACGCGCAGCTGGGTCTCCTTCTGCGAGCGTCAGGACGGGGAATCTGTGTGGGGGGGTATTTACAGGGTCCTCGGCAGAACTTCCAGAAGAGACGAAGATCCACCGCTGGTGGTAAATGACATGGAGTTAGACGCCAGGGGCTCGGCTCGACTCCTGGCTGAGACCTTTTACCCGGAGGACTCCGAAGAGGATGACTCTGAGGAGCACCGCCGGGTGAGGGTCCTGGCCGGGCGGGCCGACGTCGAGACTTCTTCGAGTCAAGGTGACCCACCCTTCACCCATCTTGAGTTGAAATTGGCTAGTCGGTCCTTTGACCCGAAGAAGGCTCCAGGTGCGGACGGTTTCACCGCCGATATATGTCTGCGCGCGATTGAACTGGACTCGGACCTCTTCCTGTGCGTCTTCAACAAGTGCCTCGAGCTCCACTATTTTCCTAGGCCCTGGAAGGAGGCCACGGTGATAGTCCTCCGTAAGCCGGGTAAGGCTACCTACACGACTCCCAAGTCGTATCGACCGATCGGGCTCCTTCCGGTGCTTGGGAAAGTCTTGGAGAAGATGCTCGTCGCCAGGTTACAACACCACCTAGCGCCCAAGCTAAGTACTCGCCAGTTTGGCTTTATGCCCCAGCGAAGCACCGAGGACGCCCTCTATACCCTGGTGAAACACATCAGACACAATCTGGAGAGGAAGAAGATTGTTGTTCTGGTCTCACTGGACATAGAGGGCGCCTTCGACAACGCTTGGTGGCCCAAGATTAAAGTCAGACTGGCTGAGGAAAAGTGCCCCGATAACATTCGGCGGCTCTTGGGCAGTTACCTGAGCGACAGGCGTGCTAGGGTGAGGTACTTGGGGGAGGAACACGTTAGAGACACCGGGAAGGGTTGCGTGCAGGGGTCTATCGGCGGGCCGATTTTGTGGAACCTGCTTCTGGATCCACTACTCCAGGAATTGGAGGCCAAAGGCGACTACGCGCAGGCATTCGCCGACGATGTGGTGTTGGTGTTCGAGGGTGATACGGCCCTCGAAATCGAACGTCGGGCCAATGCCGCCCTCGGGCGTGTGGAGGCGTGGGGTGCGTCTAATAAACTTCGCTTTGCGCCTCACAAGACAAACGCCATGGTTGTGACGCGCAAACTGAAATACGACGACCCGCGTCTTCGCATGGGCGGGGTCGACATTGTCCTGGCGAACGAGATCAAGCTGCTGGGGGTCGTCATAGACCGAAAACTCACATTCAATACCCACGTCGCGAACGTCTGCAAGCGCGCGGTCGCCTTCTACCACCAGCTGGCCCGTGCGGCTAAGGCCAGCTGGGGTCTCCATCCTGAAGTAATTCGCACTATTTACAGAGCGGTGGTTGAGCCCGTGATCCTGTATGCGGCTGCCGTCTGGGCACCGGCTGTGGACAAACTCGGTATCCGCAAGCAGCTGAACGTGGTCCAGCGGGGCTTCGCGCAGAAGCTATGTAGGGCATACCGAACCACCTCCCTGAACTCGGCACTGTTGCTGGCTCGGATACTCCCCCTTGACCTCCGTGTTCGCGAAGCCGCGACCCTATACGAGGCGAAGAGGGGGGTGCCCCAGCGAGTGATAGGGGATCGGGAGGTGGAGCGGATGACCTCGGCTCTGCGGTCTCCGCACCCCGCCTGTCATATCGACCTGGAGTTCAAGTGCCTGGTGGACCAGGAACAATATAACGCTAATTGCACCAATACCCACAATATCTTTACGGACGGCAGCAAGATTGAGGGCAAAGTGGGGGCGGCGTTGTCCGTATGGAATGGCGCCGCCGAAACCAAAACCCTCAAGCTTGCCCTGCCGTCCTACTGTACGGTATACCAGGCGGAACTTTTGGCGATATGCCGGGCGACGCGGATGGCCGCGGACCATTTGGCCGGATCAGTCGGGATTTATTCCGATTCCTTGTCGGCATTGCTCACGCTCAAAAATCCGAAAGCCCTCCATCCCCTGGCCGTCGAGGCGCGGGGACATCTGCGAAGGGCTCTGCTCCAGGACAAAAATATCAGTTTGTACTGGATCAAAGCTCACGCAGGACTAGAGGGGAATGAGCGTGCCGACCATCTGGCCAAGGAGGCTGCGCTGAAGCTAAAACGCGCTTTTGACTACGACAGCTGCCCGGTTTCATTCATCAGGCGGAGCATTCGTATGCAATCGCTTGATGAATGGAACCAGCGGTATCGGGCCGGCGAAACAGCGGGAGTCACTAAGGTGTTCTTCCCCGACGCAATTGCCGCATACCGGATCATCGGCAAAATAAAGGTGGACAGATTTCTCACCCAGGTTCTGACGGGGCACGGTGGATTCTCCGAGTACTTGCACCGTTTCAAGTGCAAGGAGAGTCCATCGTGCATCTGCGATCCCGCGTGCTTGGAATCTGTCCTCCACGTCCTTCTGGACTGCCCGGCCCATGATCGCGAGAGGCAGAGGCTGGAGTTCTCGCTAGACGTTAAAATAGACAGGAACACTCTTTCGGAAATCCTAATCAGAAAGGACAGAGACATGCTCCTCGATTTTTGTATAAAAATTTGTAAAGTAGTTAATAATAGGAATAAAGTTTAAGAAAAATATGTTAGTTAACTATAGTTGTATAATTAGGCTAACATATAAAATATGTAAATAATGTAAGGAACATAGAAGTAAGCTAGTTATAAGGTTGTAATTGCAAGTTATAAATGTGTATTTATATAAAGCAATTTGCTACCTAGATAATAATTTAGTTAATCATAATTTAGTCCTGTAAATCATAGTTAAGTTAATAATACTGCCTCTTGTAAATAGTAACAACAATTAGAATAAGTGTAGACTAAGAAAGAACTGGTGATTTAAAATAAAAAGTTATTTTGTTCCCCCCTACCCCCCCCTCATTCCCACCCCCGTGTTTGTAGTTGTATTAGAAAATAGTGTAGAGATAAAGAATAAAGAAATAAAAATAAGCTAGACAGAATAGACATAAAATAGAAGGGCATCCTACCCTTAAAGAGAGACAGAGGATGAATGAAAGAAAGATCAAGTATGAGGAATAAAAGTACGAGAGGCATAAAAGCGAGAACTGGTATGAATGAAAATTAAAGTAGCGAGCATAGACTCCCATAATTTGGGAGGTAGAGGTCTTTATAAAAAAAAAAAAAAAAAAAAAAAAGGGGTATGACGGTACCATTGAAAATAGGGGGAGGAAGAGAGCTAAGCGTCACCCTACACATCATGCGCGAGCTTCCAATTACAATAGCCTGACACTTTGAGGGGTTTACTGACACCCCAAAACTATCAGACCAACTCTTTGATAGCATCTAAGTCTCGGTTTACATCCTCTATAGCGTCAGACAAACCTTCCACCCTTGTCGCTGTATACAATTGAAGATCATCGGCATAAAGATGATACTGTTATACGGGACCCCGAAAACCAGGTTTTAAAAAAAACACTTTTGGATAAACTAAAGAAATAGTTTTAATTAGGGGTTTGACCTCGATACAAATTGGGCTAAACTAAATTGGAACTGGCAGACACAACGATATGGATACAGAGATGGTACCGGTTCAGCGATTGGAATGAGACTGAAGCGCCACGGGAGCGGGATGCAGTGCTGTCCTTAAAATGATGACAATGCAATTTAGAGAAATCTAAGTAATCAATTGATACTGTTAATTAAGGGTTTTCCCTCGCATTGGGAAACCGTAACAGCCCCCCGATTTAGAGTAAACTACACCCTTGAAGGTGAAGTTTATGTATAAGTAAATGAAATATGAGTTAGCCGATTCTAAGTGAAGGCTCTGTGTTAATGTTTGAGGGGTCAATGTCATCTAATTCCTGGTCATTATTTTCAGGAGTTCTATTTTCTCTGGATTTCTGCCAGTTTTATACACCTTATAGATAATAAAGAATATAATAGAAATTATAATTACAATTGTAGTACCTGAATAATATTGTTGAGGCTTTTCAGGATTTCAGGATTATCATAAGCTAAGGAATCTAAGTTAACATTATTAAGATTAACTACAGGTAAGTTGGATACAATATTATTATATGCTGCAATGTTACAACAAGAATCATTTAAAATATTAAAATTAGAAACAATGGGGTAAAAAACTGCTCATTTCTCACACTAGATGTCGCTACTGTTGAGTGTCCCTGTCAACTGTCATTATACGTAAAGTTGTTATATTTTCTGACTAGGACAGTTTGTGCTGCTATTGATTGCAAAAATACAGGGATACATTTATTTCCTAAAGATGCCAAAAGAAGAAAACTGTGGGAAAACGCTGTTAGGAGAAAAAATTGGAAGCCTACAAAATGGTCGAGGCAAAATGGTCGAAAATTTGCTTTTTTGCCAGCTGTGGAAGCTTTTCTCTTTTTTAACTCTTCTTTTAACTTAACTACACTCCAAGTCGCGTACATTTTAGCTATTTAATTCATAAACAAACTAAGACAAACAAGTCGCATACAAACAATATGGCGGTTGGTTAGGAACACTCAACAGTGTCGCCACCTAAATTATGTTTGTAGTTTTTAACCCCATTGTTTTCAGTTGGACAGACAGGACAGGACAAGACAGGACAGAGTGTCCTTGCAGAAGGCAATACATTCAGAAGGTAAATATACCATTTCCACTAAATTCTATTTCAGTAGATTGGGAGTTATTACATTCAATACTTATTTTAGTTTTTTCTGACATAACAAATAACCATCTATTATGGCGTAGCGGCTGCCAAATGCTAACGTGACCGTGAATGAATTTGGTTTCACAAATCGAAGGGATTGAGGTAAGTACCTTTGTGATTATTTCCGTTTCGCAGGAAGGTGTCGCGGAAGAAGAGTACAATATTGGTGTTTCACAAAGGTAATGGTCATTATTAATTATTTTACAGTAATCGAGGTTGTCTAACTTACAGTACATTGACCTGTCTCTGCTCATACTAATATATTTAGAGGACGGGATGATGGTCGAGTATGACTCTGGATTATTTCTATCATGAGGAACCAGTGAAGGTAAATTATGATATACATTTAATTCTATAGGATTAATAAGAGGGATTTTTACTACAAACACTACTTGTTCTTTATTGAAGTAACTAGATATTTCTGATATATTTAAAATAGTATGCATGTTATCGAGGTTTAGTGGAACCGGAAGTTGTTTAGATTCGGGTAAGAATCTGTAATTATCAACCAATTCGGTGTAAAGTTCTTTAGGTGTTAGGATTGTGGGATATAGAACATTAGATTTGGTAAACATGATGGAGTTAACTATGTCTTCAACTTTGAAGGACAAGGCTAAGAGGCTATTTACTATCATGGAAGTTACTTCCAGCATGCGAGACCTAATGCCTAATTCTTTTGAAACGTAATTAAGATTTAGAATATCTTGGGACAGTTCGTGTATTGCATTTATCAAATGCTTTTCATTTAGTTTAATTATTGACAAAGTTTCATTAAATGATTTAAGTGAAGACGCAGTGACTAATATATTTTCCTTCATCAGAAGGGCTAGTTTCTTTTGGTCTGTTTCTACTTCTTTAATAGCATTGTCGTATCGGATGGCATCGTCTTCATCCATTGTGCCAAATAGTTTTTTCGATATAGTGCCTACGAATCCTAGAAGTGCAGATCTTCTTGATTGAAAGGTTTGTACATTCCAAATATTTAAAGACCTTACCATTATCACATACTTGTTTAGATTTTTCGAGAATAAGACGAAGGTTTAGAATATGTGGACTAATGAAGGAAACATCATATGGGATAACTATACTAAGGTGACTATCAATTAAACTTAAAGAACCTAAGGGGTCGAAGTAGATGCCAGGACTGTTCGTCAAGGGCGTAATGAACTCCTGGCCCAGCGCAGAATTGCTGTAATAGAATATAATTAAAATTAGTTAGGACTACGACTCAGATCTAGGAGCTAGTTTGACTTCGTCATAGTGATGCGTCACATGACGTCTATTGTAAGGTCAAGGTGCTTCTACCATTGACCTTCACAACCTTATATGGTCCTTTCCAAATCGGTGAAAGAGCTTTGCGCAGACGTTCATGTTTTTTTAGATACACATAGTCTCCAACTTTATACTGAACAGGTCGTGAACGAGTGTCATAATATTGCTTAGTTCTTTCCTTAGATCTTTGTATGTTTTCAATGGCCTTTTCACGCGAAAGTTTTAGACGATGATGCAGGGATTTGAGGTACTCCGGATATGTAAGGTCTGGTTGTAATTCGTAAACGGAATCCGGGATAAAAGGCTTCTGACCGAAGAGGAGCTCGTATGGTGTGAAATTAGTGGTGGAATGAGTGGAGGTGTTATATGCCAACATAGCAGTATATACATACTTATGCCAATCAGAATGGTTTTCATTAACATAGGATTTAAGGTATTCCTTAAGTGTGGAGTGACTGCGTTCAAGTGCGCCTTGAGTTTGAGGATGATATGGGGAAGACTTGCTTAATTTTCAGGAAACTGCAAGTCCTTTTAAATAAATCTGCAGTAAAGTTTGTGCCTTGATCGGTTAAAATACATTTTGGGATACCGAAAATAGAAATAAAGTGCACAAGGCACTCACATGTTTCTTCTGCAGTCGCATTAGCGATAGGGTAAGCAAGGGAATATTTGGTGAGGTCGTCTTGTAATGTGACTATGAATTTGAGCTTAGTAAGGCCAGCTTCTGGAAGGGGGCTTTCGACAAGGTCGAGGCTGAGTCGTTCAAATGGCTTAGTTGAAGTGGTAGTTATTTGCATTGGGGATTTATTAATTTGTCTAAGGGCTTTGTTACTTTGGCATAGGGAGCAATTTCTTACGTATGTTTCGATATCTGTCCGCATGTTTTTCCAGAAATATCTTTCTTTTATACGGTTAAACATTCGTGTAGATCCTAAATGTCCGGCAATATGAATTTCGTGGTTTTCGCGGAGTATTCTAGGTATTTCTGAGGGTGTAGGGTAGATTATAGTGTTGTGATAAATGTTAATTGTTACTTGAGTATCGTTAAAGATATAACAGAACATGTTGTATATTTTTGCCCAGATGTGTTTGTCGAAAGGATTTTGGAAATCAGTAATGGCTAAATTCAAGTCAGAATTAGTAGAGTAACGTAATATATCGGATCGAAGATTCAATATGCTTTTGTAAATGTCTTCATAAGAATTGTTATCAAAGTGGTATACTTTAGTGAATAGGAAATATATTGATTTTCCTTTATGATCGAATGAGATAAATGAGTAGAGAGTTATTTCTCTATCTAGGATTTCATTAGATTCTTCGAGGTTACTCAGGATTTCTTCTACATGAGGGTTGGAGTCATCGAGGTCGATAGAGGTAGGTATGACAATGATTTTGCAGTTACTTTTCAGGATACTTTCATTGTGTTCTATGATTTTAGCATTACTATTAAAGTCTTTGTTGCTCATTATTTTCAGAAATTTGCTATAATTATCGTCACGGAGAGGATTTGTAGTGAGATTCGAGGATTTGTTAGATGTAGTCGGTGTTGGAGGATCGTCGATTTCTGGCGGTAAGTCATCGTTTTCCAGGAGGTCTACAGAAGGTAGTTTATCATCAAGGTCTAGGGAACCAGGAGGTAGTTGGATATCAAGATCGTCGAGAGTTAGCGGGCTAAATTGAGGTGAAGAATTATCCGCGTCTTGATTAGAAGTGGATGGAATAGGATCGCAGTCTGATGGTTGAATTGGGTTTACAGGATATCGAGATAATGCATCAGCAGCGGCATTTAGTTTTCCTTTCTGGTAATCGATTTCGCACTCGCGTATTCCATTAGATTTAGGCACCATCTCTGTAATTTGCTACTAGGATCTTTATGATAAAATAACCACTTTAATGGCCTATGATCAGTAATGATCAGAAATTTGCGTCCATAGAGATATGGGCGAAAGGTTTTGCAACCAAACAAAATAGCGAGGAGTTCTTTTTCAGTGGTATTATAGTTACATTCGCTTTTGTTGAGGGTCCGAGAGGCATAAGCTATTGGCCTATCTTTACCAACTGGAACTTGACTGAGTACAGCACCGATAGCATAATTAGAGGCATCACACGTTAGGATGAAAGGGACAGAAAAGTCTGGATAAATGAGGACAGGAGCAGAGGTAAGTTTGTGCTTGAGTTCATCAAAGGCGACTTGTTGTTGATTTTCCCATAGGAAGGGGACATCCTTTTTTAAAAGTTGTGTTAGTGGCTTTGCAATTTTTGCGAAATTAGGAATAAAGCGACGATAATAGAATACAAGTCCGAGGAAGGACTTAATGTCCTTGGGAGATTTGGGATTTGGAAACTGAGTTACTGCTTTTATCTTTTCAGGGTTAGGTTTTACACCATCTTTAGTTATTTGATGACCAAGATATGCGACTTCACGTCGGAGAAACTCGCACTTGTCAGGTTGAAGTTTTAGATTTATAATCTCGAAGCCTTTGAAATACTGACGAGAGGTTATCAATGTGAGAATTCAAATCATGACTATAAATAACTATGTCATCCAAGTAAACAAAACAACGAATGCCTTGAAGACCAGTGAGAGCGGTATTCATTAACCGTTGGAAAGTAGCGGGTGCGTTTTTTAAGCCAAATGGCATTCTTGTGAATTGGTAATGTCCTTGGGGTACACTAAACGCCGTTTTAGGAGCGTCTTCCTCATTAATTTGAATCTGATGGAAGCCTGACGCAAGGTCAAGGGTTGAGAAGTATTTACTCTGACCCAGCTGATTGGGCTCAGTCGGAATAAATAGAAAGAGTGGACTGTATTAAAATAGGTGTATTCAGAAAAGACAAGGAAATGCCCGTAGCGGAGCGCGTCTAGGAGCTGAGTGTGGTGGCGAGCGCGCCGCGGTCGCCGTGTCCCGGGTTCGGCACCCCGACCCCGCGCAGTCCCCGCGGTCGTCCATGACGCGCATATGTGATGCGCGGACATATTCCCCGGGTTGAAGGGAAGTCTTCAATCTTCGACTGGAAGGGGGCAGATGCAGTTGAAAGCGCGACGAATGGTGCCCCGCTTCGTCTTCAGTTCGGCCACTCTCGTGACCCCGTCTACGCCAGGATAGGTCTTCGTGACCCGGCCCAGGGACCAGAGCAGAGGTGGGGCTGTTTTGTCCTTTATCAGGACTAAAGACCCCGGCTTCACTTCACCTCTGGAATCAAACCACTTGGTTTTGGCCTGCAGCAGAGAAGTGTACTCATTATGAAACCGTCGCCAAAAATGCTGTCTGATGAGCTGGATCCTCTTCCAACGATCCAGTCGCGTGATGTTGGCTTCAGTCACCTGAGGGTATATCACTGATAAGAATGGCCGTCCAATTAGGAAGTGAAAAGGAGTGAGTGCCGTAAAATCGTTAGGGTCAGAAGAAAGAGGAGTAAGAGGGCGTGAGTTAAGCACCGCCTCTATGTGAGTGAGACAGGTAGCCATCTCTTCGAAGGTGAAATGGGTAAGACGCAGTAGTCGTTTTAAATGATGCTTACAAGATTTTACAGCAGCTTCAGCCAGTGAATTGAAATGAGGGCTGTATGCAGGCGTGAAAATAAATTCAATACCTTGTTGTGCCATTTCAGATGCAACATTTGATGATTGCAAAAACCTACACATCTCATTTGATGCGCCTACGAAATTAGTCCCGTTATCGGACGTGATGCTTCGAGGCTTGCCACGACGCGCCACGAAACGATTTAGAGCAGCCATATAAGCCTCAGTGGTGAGGTCGGTGACGAGCTCCAAATGTACGGCTTTCACTGCCGAGCAAACAAAGATGCACATATAGGATTTTGTAAGTTTGCATCCTCGGCCTTTACGATTGGCCACCATTACTGGCCCAGCATAGTCAACATAGCTATTTAAAAAAGGAAACTCGAGATTTGTTCTTGAGCTTGGTAGTTGACCCATTATAGGCTGTACGTTCTGAGCCTTGTGTCTGAAACATTTAAGACATTTATTCACGACAAATCTAGCCAAATTTCTACCACCTAAAGGCCAATAAGTTTGTCGTACATGTGACAACAACAATTGTGGACCAGCATGTACAAGCTTTAAATGTTGCATGTGAAATATAAGCTTTGTAAGTGTGTGCTTACTGCATAAAATAATGGGATGTTTCACACTAAAGTCGTAGGGGGAGTTATCGAGCCTTCCGCCCACGCGAATGAGGTTTTCATTGTCAATGAACGGTGTCAGAGGAAGCAATCTACTTTTGCGAGGTAATTTTTGACCAGACTTTAACAAATTATACTCTTCTGAAAACGTTTCAAGCTGTGAATGATGTATGATTGTTTTTAATGCGTTGTCTAGTTCTGCTGCTGATAAATTACCATGCAATTTATTTCTATTTTTGACATTATAAATAAAGCGTTGTACATAAGCAAATATATTTTGTATTTTTGTTAAACTAGAATACTTTACTAATAGATTATGAATGATTGATGAATTATTGATTACGTTTGTATGATTACTAATAAATGAAATATTGTCACTTTCACTACCAATGAAATGAGTTACTACTTCCGGCAGACTATCTTTCCCGCTGTTTGGCATGCTGGGCCACTCATTTTCACTGTACTGTAAAAATGAGGGACCAGACCACCACAAAGTTGTGTGCGTGATAATGTCGGCCCTGAGACCACGGGAAACAAGATCCGCCGGGTTGTCTTTCGACGGTACGTAGCTCCAGGTATGACCACAAGTACTTTCCTGTATCTCGTTGACTCTGTTCCTGACAAAAGGCTTCAACTGATTTGAAGGAGTAGAGAGCCAACCCAGGACTATGGTTGAGTCGCACCAGAATCTACATTTATGAATGGGTATGGTAAGCGATTCTAGAACCTTAGTACACAGCCTTGCACCTAACAAAGCTCCACAAAGTTCAAGCCTCGGTATGGTCGTTGGTTTGATGGGCGCTACACGATTTCTAGAGACTAGAAGTTGTACGCCTATGGATCCACTGCCATTAGAAGACCGAATGTACACACAACTGCCAAATGCTTTCTCAGATGCATCTGTAAAGACGTGTACTTCATGCGTACTAGAGTCTTCACGCAAGACCCAGCGTGGAATTTTTAAAGTATTTAATGCGATTATTGTGCTCTCAAATGTAGACCAAAGGTTTCTGATTTCGTGCGATACTTCGTCGTCCCAGTCATACTTTTCTAGCCATAAACGCTGCATTATTATTTTGGCTTCGACTACGCACGGCCCTACGAGGCCCAGTGGGTCAAAGATTTGACTGATAACAGAAAGAACATGACGTTTGGTGACTTTGGTAGTGGAGGTGATATTTATAGTATACGCAAGTGTATCAGAGTCACAAACCCAGTTAAGACCTAAAGTCTTAGATTGAGATGAGTTTGGACCTTGCTCAGAAAACTGTAAAGTGCTAGTATTATGTAATTCGTTAGTATGTGTAATTTCTTTGAGAATTTGAGAATTATTTGATCGCCATTTACGTAAGTTAAATTTTGCAGATGATAGAACGGAACGTACCTTCTTAGAAATATCAACAGTTTCAGCTATAGTATCCCCTCCACTAAGAAAGTCATCAACGTAGAAGTCACGTCGTATGGCACATTGAGCTCGACTGTCCTCAATGTTATCAGCCAAACTTACAATACACTTAGTGGCTAAATAGGGTGCAGAAGCGGTACCATAGGTAACCGTATTTAAAGTGTAAGTCCTAAGAGGTTCTGAAGGTTCACACCTGTAAATTATTTTTTGAAGAGGTCGTTGGACTGGATTTAACTCTATGGCCCTGTACATTTTTTCCACGTCACCTGAGACCACATACCTATGTTGACGAAAACGTGTTAAAATCGAAAACAGATCGTCTTGAACTACGGGACCGACCATCTGAATGTCGTTAAGTGACACCCCCGAACTAGTACGAGCTGATGCATCAAATACTACGCGTAGTTGTGTAGTGGTACTTGAACTGCGAATGACTCCATGATGTGGAATGTAATATTTACTCATGGAGTTTTCTGGTGATGGAGTACAGTCAGAGTCTAGCGTCATATGACCTAGGCGCTCATATTCTCTCATGAACTCATTATATTTTTTATGAAATGATGGATCGCGTTTGAATCGCCTTTCAAGGGAAAGAAAACGAGTTCTAGCATTAGTAAAAGAATGACCTAATGTACTAGGATCCCCTTTTAAAGGCATAGTGACGACGAATCCCCCACCATCATTACGAACGGTGGTTTGAGCAAATGATTGCTCACACATTCTCTCCTCGAGTGAGAGTGAATGTTTTAGACTGACATTGTCAAGCTCCCAAAATTGAGTGAGGTCGGGAGTGACATTGGAATGATGGCAAAAATGATTAGCGGAAAAACATGATTGGCGCGAAATACTACCTGAAACTAACCATCCTAATTTGGTCTCGCATAATTTAGGTAGGTTTTTCCCTAAGTCTATCGTTCTGCTACCTAAGACATTCCAGAAAACTTCAGCCCCTACCAGGATGTCTACGACCGACGGAACGTTGAAGTTCGGGTCTGCTAGCATTAGACCTGGAGGAATAGGGACATGATTAATATGCACGAATGAAGACGGTAGAACCTTTGTGATTTCAGGCAAAATGTGACACTCGATATCTACAGTAAAGGCACAGCATAAAGACTCTATTGAGAGGTGACAAGACTGTGTACTGGTGGATATGTGATTATTAATACCCGTTACCTTGGTGCTCGTACCGTGTCGTAACAAACCCAGCTTCTCTGATAGGCTCTGTGTGACAAAGTTCGCCGTACTGCCGTTGTCCAGCAGTAGGCGCGCAGTGTACTTCTTACCCGTCACGCCTGTCACGTTCACCATAGCTGTGGACAGTAAAACATGCGCAGAAGTAGCAAGCTGCATGGAATTGGCTGAAAGCACAACATTTGAAGAAGGCGAAGCAGAAAGCAGTGCAGAAGGCAATGGATCGGAAACCGGTTTGGGCTCATTACTTTCCGTGTGCAAAAGCGTATTGTGCTTTGTTTTGCAATATTTACAATGTGAAAATTTACAGTTTTTAGAATTATGTCCAAAGCGTAAGCAATTAAGACAAACATTAAATTCAGTTGCCTTTTGTTTGCGATTTTCTATTGACAAATTTCTAAATGATTCACATTTAAACAAAGTATGTGCTTGGGAGCAAAGTGGACATTTTCTGTTTTTATTTATATTTTCTGATTTTTTATTTGATTTTGAATCAGTTTTATTTGAATGACTATTATTTAAGGCGACAATAGTATTCGTTTCGGAAGGAGTATGGTTAGACTCCACTGATTCTAACCAGTCCGCTTTACTGCTTAGAAATGAACAAAATTGTGTTAAAGTTGGTTCATCTTTAAACGTATTGTTTCTGTGTTCTTCCCAGTCCCGACTTGTTGTTAAATCTAACTTTTTAACCATGAAATATATAATAATATCGTCCCAAAATTGAGTGGGCCTTTTTAAAGAAGTTAGTGCCCTGACATTTTTATTAATGTTATCAACAAGGTTTCTGATGGAAACACTTGACTCTTTTGTAATGGGTTCGACATCAAATAATGCTTGAAAATGGTTTTTCACTAGAAGCCGGTTGTTGTTGTAACGTTCGCACAACAGGTCCCACGCAAGATTATAGTGATCGGCTTTAAAGTCAATGTTTTTAATAATTAAAGCCGCGTTTCCCTGGAGTGAAGCTCGCAGGTAGTGGAACTTGTTAATGTCATTTAAGCTAGAATTATCGTGAATCAATGATCCAAAGGTATCCCTAAACTCAAGCCAGCATTGGTAGTTCCCATCGAAGTGAGGCAAATCTATTTTTGGCAAACGAACAAAAGAATTCCTAAATGAAACATGTGCACCTGAGTCAGCGTCTTTGAAGCCCGCCTCCGACGCAGCACCGCTGGGCGAGACACCGAGCAGGCTACGCGTGAGTGCCACCAGGTTGAAGAACTGGCGGTCAAAGTCCTCACGCTCAGCCAACGCAGGCTCGTCGTCATCGGAAAGCACGTCGATCTGTGTCTGTAAGGCATCAAATTCGGTGTGTAAGTTTTCGAACTTATTAAAACGCTCCTCCAAATCTAAACGTTGCAACTCTGATAATGCGGAACTACTTCTAACTAAATTTAAATAGTTGCTGTAAATTGTAAGCTTCGATTTTATCGAACTACGCTTCTTTATTAAAGTTTTTAAATTGTCTGCCATTGTTAAGTTAAATAAACAGCTGGACGTACTAATGAGCTTAATAGATAAAAAACTGCAAACAGCTGTGCGTTAGTGAAAGTGATCGATAAATCAGTGTCAAGGCCAACGACTCAACACGTGTTGACAAAGTGCGAATTTGCTAATGACTATAATAATATGCGTATTTCAATAAGCAGTGTTATAAACACACAGTGTTATATACACTATGAAGCGCTAGTATTGAAACACTCTATGAACACCGAAAGATTGGAAGATGAATCAGCGATTTTAGGCAAGAAAAAAGAAAGCAGAAAATTGACTAATTGGATCGGACTCACTCAAATACAGTAGTATACTCCCTGAGAATGACATCAGCTCCCACGATGACCATGCAGTCTGCCTCGGGAACGACTTCTTTGTTCTTCTTCGTGGTCGCACCGCGTGGTGCTCGCGAGCGGTCAAAGTTCGCGCAGGTGAACACGACGACTGACGATGCGACGTTGACGGCGTTAATTACGTTAAATACTGGTAATTAGTGTCTCCGAAGGACCAATATGATTGGGCTCAGTCGGAATAAATAGAAAGAGTGGACTGTATTAAAATAGGTGTATTTAGAAAAGACAAGGAAATGCCCGTAGCGGAGCGCGTCTAGGAGCTGAGTGTGGTGGCGAGCGCGCCGCGGTCGCCGTGTCCCGGGTTCGGCACCCCGACCCCGCGCAGTCCCCGCGGTCGTCCATGACGCGCATATGTGATGCGCGGACACCAGCTGATCTAATATTTCGGATATCTGCGGAATAGGATAGCTATCGCCAACAGTGATGTCATTTAGTTTTCGGTAATCGATAACTATGCGCCATTTTTTCTGTCCAGATGCATCCATTTTTTTTGGAACTATCCAAATTGGGGAGGACCATGGAGACTCTGAATGTTTTATGATTCCTTGATCGAGCATTTGGTCAATTTGTTTGTTGACTTCTTGTTTATGTACCTCTGGGAACCGATAAGATTTTACATTTATTGGATTTTGATCACCCGTTTTTATGTTATGTTTAAGAGCATTTGTATGAGACAGTTTGTCACCAGGGATGAAGAATATATCAGAGTATTCAGAACAGACGTCGTGAAGAGCATTAGCTTCTTCAGAATTGAGATGGGAGATTCTAAGGAGGTTTAATACTTCTTGATTTCGGAGATAAGAGTCAGTGTTTTTGAAATGACAAACCGTATGAGTGTTTGTTGGATCAAAAGAACTTAAAGGAATGAGTGTGATATCCAGATTTGACTTAAGGGTTATGGGAGTTTCAGAAGATTCCAATTACATTAAATTATTAATATATTAATTAATTACATTAGGTTTCGATTACAGATAAATTAATTCTTTTGTTTTCTTTGACTGCGACGAGGTAATTCGCAATCAGTAAATCTTCATGATAACATTGATCTTATACGAGTCCTTCTTTTATTTCAGGGTTGGAGACGGAGCATTCTATGACAGTTTCTGACCTGGGAGGAATTACATAAGTAGTATTATTGAAGTGTAATTTTATTTCGTTTTCACCTCTTCAAGATTTCACGAGTGTAGTCAATTGTGCAGCCAAAAGCGATTAGCATATCAGTGCCAAGTATACCATCATAAGGTAAGTGGATTCGGGGTATTATATGGAATTTATGTGTGATACTAACTTGATCATTTATTTTTAATATAAGCGGAAAATGACCCATTGTTGGTGAAGGTTGATCAATCGGGTCAATGCCTTTCAAAAAGATTACTTCTGTTGAAATATCAACTGGTGTATGTATAGAAGTTCGTTTCAGTACGCTAACAGTTGCACCAGAGTCTACGAGGAGAGATAAGGTAGTGTCTGATACTGAAGAATGTACAAGGATGTGAGGTAAGCGTTTCTTAAATGGACCAATATTAATTTCATATATTTTTGTTTCTGGAATTGGGTGAGAAGCAGTTGAGTTTATGGTAGAGTCAGTGGATACAGCGGTGTGCTTATTTTGTGATTCGGCTTGGTTAGGTGATACAGCGGATGTAGAAGATACATTGGGTGTAGAGGATACAGCGGATGTAGTAGATACAGCGGATGTAGAAGATGCAGTGATGCGGTTTACACGCGAGTCCCTATTATTAGGGGATACAGAGGAGTGTTGCGATTCATTCGCAAGTCCCTATTATTAGGGGATACAGAGGATACAGTGTTGCGATTCATTCGCAAGTCCCTATTATTAGGGGATACAGAGGATACAGAGGATTTAGCATTGGTGCCTTTGATATAGCAATGTTTTGGAACTTGAGGTTTGGGCCCCACGAGACACCACCGTGAGCCCTTTATTCGTTTAAATCATCATTTGATTTATCCTGAGTGTCGTCCGTGTAGTCATGACCTTCGTTACTATTTATCGCGTGAATTTGGGCTTGATTGTTTTGAAAATGCCTTGGAAACGGTCTTTGATTATTTTGGTCTCTGAAGCGATTGTTATTGAACTCCCGTTTTCTACATTCCTCAATGGTGTGGCCTGTATTTTTACTTTTTTTCTTCTTTTTTTTTTCTTCTAAAGTCTATGGATTAAAAAAAGTTCCGCCATGTCAACGTTCGCCCAGCGGAATCAGTTTTTGGTGAATTTCTCCACAATGGCTGCGTGCACAAATTTTTTTATACCATACACAATTATACGACGTCATACACTAAATATCTGCATAATTAAAATCTTTAAATTCAACAACATTCCGCTGCGCGAACGCACACGAAATAAACACTGTTGTCAATGAACATCTTTTTCTAATTCTTATTTTACAAATAATTTATTTAATACTCTTCCAACTCTTTAAACCAAATATTACAACAGTTCCGCCTGGGGCACCAGCACCACGCGGGAGTCGGGCTCCCGCAGGCCGGCCAGGCCCACTCGGAACTTCGCGTTCTCCTGTTGGAGAAGCTCCATCGCGGCCGTAAGGCGGGCGACGTCCGCCCGCAGACTGGCCACTTCCCCCCCATGCGAAGCCCAGTATTTGGCCTCCACTGCCGCCATGATGGAGGCGGAAGCCGCGGACATTGCCCTCGCCCTAGTGGACGCCCTCTGCTTGAACCAAGACCCTCGGCCCTATCAGTGCCGCGAGACGTGTCCACAGCACTTCAGTAGGATTATGAGAGGCTATGACGGAGGGAACGCATCCATCTCTGTCTGCTCGGAGGCAGGGTAAGTGCACACCGAGCCCGCCGTTGCTCCTCTGCTGTGCCCTCTGATACCCAGAGGGGCACGCAAAGGAACACCCCGCCGGTCCAGGATGGACCCCACCCGTGTCAGAAAATTAGCCGCGATAGTAACCCTCCCCGAAGTATAAGAGGAAATTCTCTTTCCCCGGAGAAAGTTACTGCCGCGCCCAGGGTGCACCAGCCCAGCAACTGCTTTTCCCTCCAGACGGATCGAGAGGGAGTAGCAGCCGCCAAGCACACGTGGAGGACTTTTGACTTCGCACCCCAAGGATGTATCCCTCACATATAATTTTTTCCGGGCTTAAATTCACTATTTTGACCATTTCCAATTGCTTCTTAAACAGCCAAAATTCGGATAACAGGCAGTTAATACCATATGTGACTTTGCAACATTGTAGTGTATTCCTCAAACATTAACTATTTTAAGATGCGGATTTGAATGTATTTATCTCAGACCAATAAAAAAGTATAGACAGACCATTGCGCTCAAAAAGTGAGGCACGTAATATGAAGACGATTCGGCAATATGAAGACGGCCGCGCGGTAGTCTGCCGCGAGTGAGCGAGTGCGCGAGACGTAATTTTGGTGAAATAATAATTGCGAAATTATGCCGTCCTGCGTCATAAACTGCTGCAAAAACAATTCATGTTTTCAGAAAAAGTCTTCTGGGATTACTTTTCACAAGTAGTTAAGTATCCGATTTGATGTGTAACTTAAACAAATTCGTAAAATGTTTGTCATCATTTCTCGGAACATGAATTCTAGACGACATTGTGTCAGTGTTGCAAGTTAAGAACATTATCTTTTCCCAAAAGTAAGGGAAGTTGTGATTTTTTACGGAGACTTTAATACTAAGTGTGTTTTAGAAAATTTCGGTACTGCACATTTAGTTTTGGAGTATATCAGGTAGGTACTCATGTTAACTTATAATAAACTAGCTGACCCGTGCAACGTCGTCTGCGTAACATTTTTCATTACTGCTCCGCTCTTACTGGTCTAAGCGTGATGATATATAGCCTATAGCCTTCCTCGATAAATGGGCTATCTAACACTGAAATAATTTTTCAAATCGGACCAGTACTTCCTGAGATTAGCGCGTTCAACCAACCAAACAAACAAACAATCAAACAAACAAACAAACAAACTTTCTGCTTTATTATATTAGTATAGATATAGATATTAAAATAATAGTTATGTTTGTTGTGATATTTTATAGGTTTGCAGCTGACTCAAAACGCCAGATATATAAAAAACTGACACAACATAAGGGGCATTAGTTATTATTATTATTATTATATACTTTATTGTACACCTCATAACAAAACGGGAAATACGTTTGTAAAAACAAGTGTACAATGGGCGGTCTTATCGCACAGGGCAATCTCTTACAGACAACCTTTGGATGGATTTAACGAAAGAAGTTAGATTTAGGGCGGTCAGTGTACAAAACATCATAAATATTATTCATTAGACATACTAATATAAAATAAACACTACAAATATATATTATAATAAACACTACAATAAATATACATATACAGGATGTCCAGTAAATAGCACGACATACTGCAGGGGGTGATAGCTAGGGTCACTACTTATCAATACAACACAATATATGTTCAGCAAAATCTTACGGATTTACAGTATTACAAAATTTTCCGAAATACCGAAAAATCTCTACCTTGAAACAGATTTTTAAGCATCTCGTAATGAAAAAATCCTTTTTCTAGTACTTTTTTTTACATCAAATTATTCGTGAATAGTTACTTTACTCGTTGATAAGTCTTTTTTCTATCAAAGACGAATGCTTTCAAGAAATACTATCTTTTGTTTAAATTTGCACAAAACTATTTTCTTATCACTTGAGTTTAACCTACAGTGGTGAAAAAAAAATGTATGTGGCTGTTTTGTACAACAAACTTAAAAAATAGCTTGTTTAATGGTGATTTTGGAAAGATACAATACTAGTACATTTTCATTTTTTAAAATACGAAAAATAAGCTATTTTAGTTAATAAGAGCATTTTATTTTAAATGCAAGTAATGTGACTTTGAATTCGAATCGTTGTAAGGTCGTACTACGGTTCGAATTACATAATAATTAATCTACAGCCGACCGGCCGGCCGGTCTGTAAATGACATCTTGAAGGATAAGGTGATAGTAAAAAAAACAGAGGAGTTAACTTTAATAAACATTTATTTAAATAAATTACAATAAATCTTCTTTAAAATGAGCTTTTGAGTCTTCTCAGGCTTATTTCCGATATTTTTCTTGCTGCAATGTTAACCCTTGCTCTCAATTCATTGTCATTTTGGATCGGTTTTTCATAGACTTTGTCCTTCATGGCACCCCAATAAAAAAAAACCAGGGGGTTTATTATTATTATTATTTTTACTTTCTCGGGTCCCTGGAGACCCGGTCCTTTGGTAGGCGTACGAGGGGCCAAAACGAGCTCGCAGAGGCCCCGTTAGACATTTCAAATGTAATGGGGCACCAACCAATGATTATCCCTGTATGCACTGAAAGTATTCCCAAGGAAAATCCCCGGTTGGAGCAGTACTATTGCAGAATAATCATGGAAACAAAATGAAACGCTATGGGTTTGGGTGTTTTAGTGGACTGATAATCGTTTATTATAGAAGAACTATTGGCCCCTGCCTGACCACTAACAATATACACGGCTTTTAATTTTATTATTATTATTCCTTTATTTCAGGCAACAGTAGCTCATACAATATAAAATACACCTTTACAACAAAATATAAAAATAAACTAATACATATAACATATGAAAAACTAAGACACACGAAGTGACGGCGTCGTGTTACGCTGCGCGGTGTCACATAGCCTGCCACGAAAACGTCGGTAGACTACACCCTTCGGCCAAAACTCTTCCTTAAGGAACTTGTCGAGATGTTGTGTCGGAACCCGCACCACAAACGACTTGAAGTTGGTGTTGTGACGCGGTTTCAACTTCTCGACCCTCAAGGTCCAGTTGGTCTTCACCTTCATGTACTCCACGATCTCCTCAACCTTCGTGGAGTGATGTAGTCGGGACACATACAGCAACGTTGTAGGTACCGCTGCCCGCAACAGCATACTTGGTCCTGTCAGTCCAGTACCGCATTGATTGCGACAAGTAGGCTTCTTTTTCTTCTTCCACACTTTGGTGAAGCCATCCTCATCACACTCTTGCTTCATTGGACAGCGCTGTGTCGGACTCTTTGGAAGGGTTTCACAGCGACGGTTTTTGTTTTCCCCTTTCTGCTGCTTAGGTAGTGCCGCAGCTGTTTAGGTCCGGAGACCTAGGTGGCCATAATATCGGTCCCAGTCGCCCAATCCACCTGCCTGGATAAGCTTCATCTAAGTAGGCTCTTACTTCCCGGCCATAATGAGCAGGGCACCCATCATTTTGAAGCCACATCACCTCCCTTAGCTCACTCGGAACATTTTCAAAGAGCGTAGGTAGGGTTTCTCGTAAAAACTCGAAGTAATTATTGGCATTTAATGTAGGTGGAAGCTCGACGGGAACCACAATCTGGCCATCAAAAATCCCACACCATAAATTTATTTTGAATTGGTACTGGGACCTGTCTTCTCTTGACACATACGGATTTTCTAATTGCCAAATATGTAAATTATGCAAATTCAAGTAGCCGTCCTTTCTGCAGGCTGACTCATCACTCCATAACACCTTATTAAAAAAGTTTGGGTCCTCCCGATGCATTTCAAGCATGCGGCGGCAGAATTTAACTCTCGGCAGGTAGTCTCTAGACTGTAGTTAAAAGAGTTTGCACGCGTCGTACGTGAAATGGATGGTATCCATACCTCTTAAGTACTGAATGAACAGTGGACTTCGGTATCCCTGTGCGCCGTTGTATCGCCCTAACCGAAGTTGTCGGGTCTTGTTCTCGTTCCTGAAGCACTATGTCTTCGTCAACAACTTGAGGCCGTCCACCGCCACGTTGACCAGGGAGTCTGCCTTCCATGTAGGAGTTATGCACTCTGGTAAACATTTCATGGTGTGGATGTCTCCTATCGGGAAACCTTTCCCTGTAGAGGGTGGCAGCAGCTCGGGAACTTTGGCCAGCTTCTCCGTAAATAAAGTGCATCTCAGCATACTTTCGCTGCGTATAACCAGGAAAAACGCGGCGGTTGGCCATGTTATAAAACACAAAAGTCCAGGTGGTCACCAAGTCGTCGTAGTGATCACAATAAAAAATCCAAATCGTAAGGCAAACAAAGTCCGGGGTCCAAGGCACAAAACAGTCGTTAGTACGAAACAATAATTTGTGAACACAGAGATGCGTTGCGCACGGTTTAAGGTAGCGTACTGACAAGTGTCGCAAATAAGGTTGAGAGTGAGACACAAAATCACAATGCAAGAAAGAGCGGGATAGCACATGCGCTTCTTTTGTTAGACAGTAACCGGTCGGGTCGGGTCGGTCGGCGAGCAGGTAAAAACCTTTAGTCATTACGCGTGCATGTCGCATTTTACGTTTCACAACTAGTTTTATAATAATTCGCGTAAATGAGCAGCTATTACTTATTCTCATAGTGGTTTTTGTCAAAATTACGTTAATTACATTTTCAACAAAATCAGCTTCTCTGGAACTAAAATAGCATTTTTTTGTATTTTTTTAATGAAAATACACTAGTATTGTATCTTTCCTAAATCCCCATTAAACAGGCTATCTTTTAAGTTTGTTGTACAAAACTGCCACATACATTTTTTTTTCACCACTGTAGGTTAAAGTTATGCGAAAAGAAAAATTTTCTGTGAAAATTTTAACAAAAAAAACTATTTCTTCAAAACTTTCTTGTTTTTGATAAAAAAAAAAACTTATAATGAGTAGAGTAACCTATTCACGAATAATGTGATGTAAAAAAAGTTCTAGAAAAGGATTTTTTCATTACGAGATGCCTAAAAATCTGTTTCAAGGTAGAGATTTTTCGATATTTCGGAAAATTTTGTAAAACTGAAAATCCGTAAGATTTTGCTGAACATATATTGTGTTGTATTGATAGGTAGTGACCCAAGCTATCACCCCCTGCAGTATGTCGTGCTATTTACTGGACACCCTGTATTTATACATACTAAATAATATCAAGTGTACAATTAGGAGAGGAGAAGAAAAATTATAGTGAGAGGTAATGCTCCTTAACCATTTTTTAGTAAGTAGCGTTTGAGCACGTCTCACATCTATGGCTAAAGCATTCCACAAACGAGCTGCTTGAATAGTGAACGATTTATCAAAGAATGATGTGGAATGCATGCGGATACTTAATTTAAGAGTTTCCGATGATCTCAAGGACCTAGAATGTGTGTCACAGAGAAACTGAAAGCGTTCTTTAAGATAAAAAGGAGTAGAAGGATTAAATAGTACATTACAAAGCAGAGAAAGGATGTGGGCATTCCGGCGAAGGCGAATAGGGAGCCATTTGAGCTTAGTACGAAAATCAGAAACGTGGTCATACTTGCGTAAGCCAAATATGAACCTGATACAAACATTTTGAAGTCGCTCAAGCTTGTCCAATTGGTCTTGGGTGAGATCAAGATAGCTGGCGTCAGCATAGTCCAAGATTGGAAGAAGAAGAGATTGTGCTATGGCAATTTTGGTGGTGATGGGAAGAAAATTACGAAGGCGTCTCAGGGAACCCGCTGAGGCGAACAGTTTACGACTGACCTCCTGCAGTTGTTTAGTCCAGGAAAGAGTGCTGTCGATAAAAATCCCTAAGTTCTTCACAGTGTGAGTTATAGGAGTAGTTGTGTTATTGAAAGAAACCTGGGGAAGTGTCGACCAATCAATCTTAGAGACGGTCCGAGAACTACCAACAACAATAACCTGCGTCTTAGCTGGATTGATCATTAGCCCAAACTCAGTGCTCCATTCACCTATTCGAGCCAGGTCTATATTAATAGTCTCAATCGCATCAGATAGATTTCCGAGAGGGGCTTGTGTGTAAATTTGGAGATCGTCAGCATACAAGTGGTAGAAAGAAGACAGTCTTTGAGTGATACTATTAATAAAAAGTGCGAAAAGTAGAGGAGATGGCACGCCACCCTGCGGCACACCGGCACAGGTGTTACACCACGAAGAGAAAGATTCTTCAATGCAAATACGCTGCCGGCGGCCAAACAGGTAACTATGAAACCAGTCAATTACCGAAGGAGATATGTTAAAAGAGCGTAGAATTCCAAGCAAAATGTCGAAGTCAACCATATTAAAAGCATTGCTAAAATCAAGCAGAGCGAGAGCCGTTAACTTCCCCATTTCCATGCCCGACCTGATATCATCCATAATATGTACAAGAGCTGAAGTAGTGCTGTGTCCAGGTCGAAAACCAGATTGGAAAGGATTCAGCAGATTGTGCTTGGAAAGGAATGTGCTAAGTTGCTTATGGACAAGTTTATCAAGGACTTTGGATAGGAATGGAAGGATGGAAATGGGACGGTAGTCAGAGAAACACGCAGGATGTGATTTTTTAGGTAGAGGTATAACTTGGGCGTCTTTCCAGGTTTGTGGAAAGACCCTACTAGAAATAGAGAAGTTGAGGATGTAAATGATGACCGGGAGAATGTTATCGAGGATGGGAATGATCATCTTACGACTAACACAGTCACTACCAACAGCGTTGGATGTAATTGATACAATACTCTTTTTAACATCACAAGCAGTGAATTGACTTATGACAAAAGGAGAATAATCAGGTATCGGAAGGTTTGAAAGATGATTTAGTGTAGCAGTTTTGGTGGCCCTATCAAGTACGGGCGAAGTAGAAAAATGACTATTAAGTAAGTTGAAGTCTAAGTCTTTAGAAATCCTGTCGTGAGTCTTTTTTCCAATACCTAATGATTTCAGAAAATTCCAGACCTTAGCTGGATCACCATTTTGAACAGAACTATGGATATGTTGGCGGTTTGCGTTTCTACACACCTTGTTGCAGTGGTTTCTAATTGAGACGTATTTATCCCTGTTGATGTCGTTGGGCCGAATTTTATACTTAAACTTCGCGTGTGTTTTTTTTCTCAGCAAAAGTTTTATCTCATCAGTCAGCCATGGGGCCGGGAGATGCTTTACTCTCACAGCTCGAATAGGTGCATTTTTATCGTAAAGCTGAATAAGGGTAGATGTTAAGATATCAACTTGTTCTTCGACGGACGCGAATGTGACAAGAGACGTCCAGTCAATGCTGCTGGCATCCTCTCGAAGACGATCAATATTCATCCCATCAAAATTGCGAAGCAAAAGAGTTTTGGACTTATGCTTAGATGGGCGAATTTTATAGGAGGTGAAAATCAGGTCATGATAGGAAAAGGCGTCAGCTGAACATTGGCCATGTTTAGCGACGTGATCAAGAGAAGAGACAAAAATAAGATCGAGAAGTGAAGGGACAGAGTTAGGAAAATGGTGAGTGGCACCAAGTTTGAGAATAGAGAGATTGGTAGATTCAATTTCGGCGTAGAGAAGAAGAGCGGGAGTCATTTTTAAGGAGACATGTATTAAAGTCGCCCATTATAATGGTATGACTGTAAGAGGGAATTAAAGATTCTAAAATAAGTTCAAAAGAAGAGAAGAAATTAATCCGAAGAGAAGGGCAGTAGTAGACCCCAAGGAGTATCTTAGAATGATATAGTTCAACTTCCAGGAAAAGATGTTCACTGGCATTCGGTGGTGGCGGCTGAGCGGACATGTTAACAATAGAAAAGGGAATGTAGTCACGGAGGTAAATAGCCACCCCACCACCACCACCAGCCGCACGATCATTCCTAAAGTGTTGAAAACCTGGAAGAGAGTAGGAGGAAGATGGAAGACAAGGTTTTAAGCCACGATTCAGACACAAGAATGGCATGAATATTCTTACAGTCAAAATTGGTCAGCATATCAGCGAAATGAGCCGGAATACTTTGGGCATTTATGTGGACTACATTAAAGTTCTTGGATACATCGGAAAACACAGAGACGAGAGTATCGGCTAAAAAAGACTGAACACTTACGAAGCTTTCATCATCACTATTTACCGAAAGAAAAGTGTCAGTATCACTGCTGCAGCCTGGGCTGAGCATATATATAAAATAAAATATATTTTTTAACAAAATCAATAAATAACATCCACCTGCCAGTTGTGCTTAACACAAGAGTAAATGTGAACATAATTAATAAGTAAAACAGAAAAAAAAAAAAAAATTTTGCAGTCCAGATAGCCAAACAAAATTACAAGTTTCCTAACACAAAAATAATCGGAGAACATCTAACATAGAGTAGGACCGTGTAACGTAACGTAATTGAAGTAGTGTTATGGAACGCAAATAACCAAGTGACACTTGACAGTGACATTTGACGTTGACGTGATTGCAAAAGAATAACAAAAGATACGGTACAGAGACGTGAAATTAAATAGAACAAGTTGCAAAGAATTTTTACTTAAACTGAACTACCTACAGATAACAAATAAAACCTACCTACCATCTGGACTAGTTGAAAGTAAAAACAAAACAATGGAGTCATCACTTTCTGGCTACAGCACGCTTGGTTTTAACTGCAGCGACCTTTCCGACAGCGACGGGTTTAACGATGCCAGTCTCCGGGTGTCCTGAGGGCTGCTCCAGCTGCTGTGTGATTTTATTGAGATCGGCAAAGGAAGTGACTCGATGCCGAGTTCCTTTCGAATCCAGAACGAAGATGATGCCTTCCGTAGTCCAGCATTGGGTCACACCAAATCTGTCCCACGCTGCCATGAAGACATAGTGCCTAGATTTTGTCAGGAACTCCGAAACAGTGATGCCAGACCCTTTCAGCTTAGTTTTGCCAAACCAGATTTTATCCCTGAGAGCCACATCGTGTAATTTGAAGAGGATTGGTCTGGGTTTGTTAGATGTACTGCGCCCCATCCTGTGACACCGCTTGATAGTAGACGTAGTCAAATCCAAGTGCAGATGCTGCTTGACAATTTGGACCACCACCTGTGCAGTCTCCTCGTCCTGTTCTTCCGACGCACCATGCAGCATCAGGATTTTGCGCCTCCCACGCATCTCCATATTATCAAGGCTTTGTGCAAGAATGCCAACCTGCTGCTGGAGAGTGCTGATCGCCTGAACAATAAAATTCCGGAAAGATGCAAACTCTGTCGCCAAACCTGAGGTGGTTATTGTACTGGTACCTGGACTCTTCTGGAGCTCCTTCTCAAAATCTGTCATCCTTTGACTGAACATAGTGCTCAAATCACTGATTGTGCGGTTTATTGCCTCCATTGAGTGGTATTGTTTCAATTATAATTTTATGTTTTGTGTTTTGGAGCTGAAAACACGTCACTGGCAGGTAGAGATGACTAACTAATAATTTGTGTCATTTATATATGAAACTGATTACTATTACTATTTCAAATAAAAGTTTTTAAGGAAGAGTTAAAATTTAATGTTTACTGTTGACTACCCACCTATTGAATTCCTATTTATTTTAATTTACGTAAGTTTTGTGTTTCTTAAAATTAATGATTGATGTTAATATTAAAATAAATGGCTCTCATTAAACCTAATTATCTTTCATTTCATTCAACCAATACAAATAAAACACAATCCTACTAATATTATAAATGTGAAAGTTTGTATGTTTGTATGTTTGTATGTTTGTATGTTTGTATGTTTGGATGTTTGTCCGTCAATCACGCAAAAACGGTTGAAGGGATTTGTATGAAATTTCGCACATATGTAGGTCACATCCTGGAATAACACATAGGCTACTTTTTATCCCGATAAAAGGCATAGCTTAATGACAGCGGAGGAGGAAGTGGAAATCAGACGTTTCTGCTGCCTTAGTACATCAGATTCACAAGTACCAGGAGAGCATAAACATGTCGAAATATTTTCGGGTCTGAATTTGTGAGCGCCAAAGATTTTCGAGTACCAGGAGAGCAGACATAATGTCAAAGTATTTTTGGTCAGGTTTTTTTATTGCTGGAAAATAGATTGGCTTTCATTGCAAGCGTTCATGTTTGTATGTTTGGATGTTTGTCCGTCAATCACGCAAAAACGGCTGAAGGGATTTGGATGAAATTTGGCACACATATAGGTCACATCCTGGAATAACACATAGGCTACTTTTTATCCAGGTAACATACATGACTTAATGGAGACAGAGGAAGAAGTTGAAGTCCAAAGTTTCTGCTACCTTAGTACTTCAGATTAAAAAGTACCAGGAGAACAGAAACATGACAATTTTTTTTACCGGGCTAGAATTTTATTACGAGTGCTAAGAGATTCACAACCACCAGGACACCAGCAACATGTCAAATTATTTATGGGCAAGATTTTTTTTTAAGCAGAGCAGAAATTTTCTGGTCTGGAATACAGAGCGCTACAGATTCACAAGTACCAGGAGAGCAGAAACATACCGAGGTATTCCGGGGCCGGAAACATCTCGGAAGTTTTTTTGGGGTTTGAATTATAAGCGCTTTAGGTTCACAAGTTCTTTAGATCAGTAATATGTCAAAGCATTTTCCACGTTGGAATTGTGAACGCTATATTTTCACAAGTACTAGGAGAGCAGAAACATGTCGAAGTATTTTCTGGGCTTGAAATTGTGAACGCTATAGATTCCCGCAAGTAACCAGGAGAGCAGACACACGTCGATTTATTTTCGGCGCCGTAGTTGTGAGCGGTGAAGTTTAAAAAATACCAAGAGAACAGAAACATGTCGAAGCTTATTTTCGGACTAAAATTAATGAACTCTAAAGATTCACAAGTAACAGGAGAGCAAAAACCTGTCGAAGTATTTTCGGGGCTGGAAATTGTGAACGCTATAGATTCTCAAGTACCAACAGAGCAGAATCATGTCGAGATATTCCGGGGCCATAATTACGAGCGCTACAGATTCACAAATACCAGGAGAGTAGGAACATGCCGATGTTTTTGAGGACTGGAAATTAAGAGCGCTTTAGATTCACAAGTACCAGGAGATTAGAAATATTTCGAAGTATTTTCTGGGCTGGAAATTGTGAACGCTATAGATTCTCGAAAATAACCAGGAGAGCAGACACACGTCGATTTATTTTCAGCGCCGGAGTTGTGAGCGGTTAAGTTTAAAATACTCAAGATTCACAATTACAAGGAGACCAGGAACATGTCAAATTATTTTTGGGCAAGATTTCTTTTGAGCCGAAACTTTTCGAAGTATTTTAGGGACTGGTTTTTTTTTACTATTGGTAGGCAAACGTTTGACCGCTATCTCACCTGATGTTAAGCGATGACGCGGTCTAAGGTGGAGCACGCTTGCCTAGAATTCCAAGTGCTACAGATTCACAAGTACCAGGAGAGCAGAAACATACCGAGGTATTCCGGGGCCGGAATTACGAGCGCTACACATTCACAATTACCAGGAGAGCAGAAACATCTTGGAAGTTTTTTCAGGGCTTGAATTATGAGCGCTTTAGATTTACAAGTACCAAGAGATCAGAAATATATCGAAGCATTTTCCGCGTTGGAATTGTGAACGCTATATTTTCACAAGTACTAGGAGAGCAGAAACATGTCGAAGTATTTTCTGGGCTGGAAATTGTGAACGCTATAGATTATTCGCAAGTACCAGGAGAGCAAAAACATGTCAAGGCATTTCGGAGCCAGAATTACGAGCGCTACAGATTCAGAAGTACCAGGAGAGCAGTAACATCTCGAAGTATTTTCTGGGCTGGACTTTCTGAACGCTATACATAGATTCACGAAAATAGCCAGAAGAGCAGACACAGGTCGAATTATTTTCGGCGCCGGAGTTGTGAGCGGTTAAGTTTAAAAAATACCAAGAGAACACAAACATGTCGAAGCTTATTTCCGGGCTAAAATAATGAAATCTAAAGATTCACAAGTAACATCAGAGCAGAAACCTGTCGAAGTATTTTCGGGGCTTGAAATTGTGTACCAGGAGAGCAGAATCATATTGAGATATTCCGGGGCCGGAATAACGAGCGCTACAGATTTACAAATACCAGGAGAGCAGGAACATGTCGAGGTATTTTTAGGCTGGAATAAGCGATATTGAATCACAAGTACCAGGAGACCAGGATCATGACAAAGATTTTCAGGGCTGGACATTAAAAACGCTATAGATTCGCAAGTACCAGGAAAGCATATAAACATGTTGTTTGGGGGAGCACTTTAGATTCACAAGTACTTTAGATCAGAAATATGTCGAAGGATTTTCCGCGTTGGAATTGTGAACTCTATATTTTCACAAGTACTAGGAGAGCAGAAACATGTCTAAGTATTTTCAGGGCTGGACATTAAAAACGCTATAGATTCGCAAGTACCAGGAAAGCATATAAACATGTTGTTTGGGGGAGCACTTTAGATTCACAAGTAACATCAGAGCAGAAACCTGTCGAAGTATTTTCGGGGCTTGAAATTGTGTACCAGGAGAGCAGAATCATATTGAGATATTCCGGGGCCGGAATAACGAGCGCTACAGATTTACAAATACCAGGAGAGCAGGAACATGTCGAGGTATTTTTAGGCTGGAATAAGCGATATTGAATCACAAGTACGAGGAGACCAGGATCATGACAAAAATTTTCAGGGCTGGACATTAAAAACGCTATAGATTCGCAAGTACCAGGAAAGCATATAAACATGTTGTTTGGGGGAGCACTTTAGATTCACAAGTACTTTAGATCAGAAATATGTCGAAGGATTTTCCGCGTTGGAATTGTGAACTCTATATTTTCACAAGTACTAGGAGAGCAGAAACATGTCTAAGTATTTTCTGGGCTGGAAATTGTGAACGCTATAGATCAGCAAGCAACCAGGAGAGCAGACGCACGTCGATTTATTTTCGGCGCCGGAGTTGTGAGCGGTGAAGTTTAAAAAATACCAAGAGAACAGAAACATGTCGAAGCTTATTTTTATAATTTAAAAATGAACATTGATAAAACAAATTATATGACCTTCACAAATAAAAATGCAAAGTCAAATAAAATCGATGTAAACTATAAAGGCAAAACAATAAAACAGGTCAATTCCACAAAGTTTCTAGGGATTCATATCGACTCGGAACTAAATTGGAAAACGCATGTGGATGATGTATGTAAAAAACTCAACAAATTTTCATATGCTCTGTTTATGTCGATTCATTTTCGGCGCCGGAGTTGTGAGCGGTGAAGTTTAAAAAATACCAAGAGAACAGAAACATGTCGAAGCTTATTTTCGGGCTGGAAATTGTGAACGCCATAGATTCTCAAGTACCAGGAGAGCAGAATCATGTCGAGATATTCCGAGGCCATAATTACGAGCGCTACAGATTCACAAATACCAGGAAAACAGGAACATGTCAAGGTATTTCTGGGCTGGAATTATGGGCGCTATTGATTCACAAGTACCAGGAGAGCAGAAACATCTCGGAAGTTTTTTTGGGGTTTGAATTATAAGCGCTTTAGGTTCACAAGTTCTTTAGATCAGTAATATGTCAAAGCATTTTCCACGTTGGAATTGTGAACGCTATATTTTCACAAGTACTAGGAGAGCAGAAACATGTCGAAGTATTTTCTGGGCTTGAAATTGTGAACGCTATAGATTCCCGCAAGTAACCAGGAGAGCAGACATACGTCGATTTATTTTCGGCGCCGTAGTTGTGAGCGGTGAAGTTTAAAAAATACCAAGAGAACAGAAACATGTCGAAGCTTATTTTCGGACTAAAATTAATGAACTCTAAAGATTCACAAGTAACAGGAGAGCAAAAACCTGTCGAAGTATTTTCGGGGCTGGAAATTGTGAACGCTATAGATTCTCAAGTACCAACAGAGCAGAATCATGTCGAGATATTCCGGGGCCATAATTACGAGCGCTACAGATTCACAAATACCAGGAGAGTAGGAACATGCCGATGTTTTTGAGGACTGGAAATTAAGAGCGCTTTAGATTCACAAGTACCAGGAGATTAGAAATATTTCGAAGTATTTTCTGGGCTGGAAATTGTGAACGCTATAGATTCTCGAAAATAACCAGGAGAGCAGACACACGTCGATTTATTTTCAGCGCCGGAGTTGTGAGCGGTTAAGTTTAAAATACTCAAGATTCACAATTACAAGGAGACCAGGAACATGTCAAATTATTTTTGGGCAAGATTTCTTTTGAGCCGAAACTTTTCGAAGTATTTTAGGGACTGGTTTTTTTTTTACTATTGGTAGGCAAACGTTTGACCGCTATCTCACCTGATGTTAAGCGATGACGCGGTCTAAGGTGGAGCACGCTTGCCAAGAATTCCAAGCGCTACAGATTCACAAGTGCCAGGAGAGCAGAAACATACTGAGGTATTCCTGGGCCGGAATTACGAGCGCTACAGATTCACAATTACCAGGAGAGCAGAAACATCTTGGAAGTTTTTCAGGGCTTGAATTATGAGCGCTTTAGATTTACAAGTACCAAGAGATCAGAAATATGTCGAAGCATTTTCCGCGTTGGAATTGTGAACGCTATATTTTCACAAGTACTAGGAGAGCAGAAACATGTCGAAGTATTTACTGGGCTGGAAATTGTGAACGCTATAGATTCGCAAGTACCAGGAGAGCAAAAACATGTCAAGGCATTTTGGAGCCGGAATTACGAGCGCTACAGATTCAGAAGTACCAGGAGAGCAGTAACATCTCGAAGTATTTTCTGGGCTGGACTTTCTGAACGCTATACATAGATTCACGAAAATAGCCAGAAGAGCAGACACAGGTCGAATTATTTTCGGCGCCGGAGTTGTGAGCGGTTAAGTTTAAAAAATACCAAGAGAACACAAACATGTCGAAGCTTATTTCCGGGCTAAAATAATGAAATCTAAAGATTCACAAGTAACATCAGAGCAGAAACCTGTCGAAGTATTTTCGGGGCTTGAAATTGTGTACCAGGAGAGCAGAATCATATTGAGATATTCCGGGGCCGGAATAACGAGCGCTACAGATTTACAAATACCAGGAGAGCAGGAACATGTCGAGGTATTTTTAGGCTGGAATAAGCGATATTGAATCACAAGTACCAGGAGACCAGGATCATGACAAAGATTTTCAGGGCTGGACATTAAAAACGCTATAGATTCGCAAGTACCAGGAAAGCATATAAACATGTTGTTTGGGGGAGCACTTTAGATTCACAAGTACTTTAGATCAGAAATATGTCGAAGGATTTTCCGCGTTGGAATTGTGAACTCTATATTTTCACAAGTACTAGGAGAGCAGAAACATGTCGAAGTATTTTCTGGGCTGGAAATTGTGAACGCTATAGATCAGCAAGCAACCAGGAGAGCAGACGCACGTCGATTTATTTTCGGCGCCGGAGTTGTGAGCGGTGAAGTTTAAAAAATACCAAGAGAACAGAAACATGTCGAAGCTTATTTTCGGGCTGGAAATTGTGAACGCTATAGATTCTCAAGTACCAGGAGAGCAGAATCATGTCGAGATATTCCGAGGCCATTATTACGAGCGCTACAGATTCACAAATACCAGGAAAACAGGAACATGTCAAGGTGTTTCTGGGCTGGAATTATGGGCGCTATTGATTCACAAGTACCAGGAGAGCAGAAACATCTCGAAAGTTTTTTTGGGGTTTGGATTATAAGCGCTTTAGGTTCACAAGTTCTTTAGATCAGTAATATGTCAAAGCATTTTCCACGTTGGAATTGTGAACGCTATATTTTCACAAGTACTAGCCCAAGTAGCACACTAGACTGCTTATCAGCCGAATAACCGATTCCCATCATGCTTAAAGCTGAATAATAAAGCTGCACAAGGGCTGTATAGGGCCTTATGCAGGTCTTATAACTCTTAAATGGGCACAAATTATTCAGCGTTAAGTTCACGTAACTGCTTAGGAGCTGTGTAGCAGCAATTTAACAGTGTTATAAAGGGTAACGACAGTACTATGCGCTGAATATCGACTGACTAAGAGATCACAAGTTACTCTTTACTCAGTAAATATGTCACATCTACGCTCTTAATAGATGTTTTAAACCGGGAAAGGCTGCTTGCGGCCAGTGTAAAAGTGAACATATTTGAAATAGCAAACATATAGAAGCAAACATAATCCTACTAGCTGCTTATTGAACACATGTTTCGTGGAGTGAATTATATGTGGATAATATACTCATATTCCCTGGTAAGTACATTGTTTTACATATTAATAGAAGAAAAGTGATTGGGAATGTAATTTCACTGACATTATACATATATATTGTCTAACAAAATTTAAGTGCGCCGCGAAAATATTCAGTTTTTAATTAGTTTATAGATATAAATAAGCCGTGATGAAAACTTGAATAAAAAAAATTTTGTGCTTTGAAAAGAATTATTAGATAAAAAGTTATTATTATGTTATCAAGAAGTAAAAACTAATGCAAAACATTAATAGTTCATACACAAAACATTATAAATGTTGAAAAATTAATCAGTATATTTTATAGGTTAAACAATACAATGTTAAACAGTGACGTGAATAGTTAAAACTCTTATATGCTGCAAAAGGCTATGTTATAGTTCACTAGTGTACTGTTAATCAGGAAAAAACTGAATAAATTACACTTGTGAACTGTATGCAGCTATAAACTGTTTTCTTTTCTTTTAATGGTCCACAAGCTCTACCGTTAGCCATACTGTGAACAATTAAACAGTTGTTATACAGACTCTTTAGGGATCCGTAGTAATAAATCTAAAACCACCACATGGATAACTTCTAGTTCAAAATTGTCAAAGTGATGTTATTTAACACCGTTTAATACGCGCGCAAACCTTTCAAATTGGGTAGAAAGATATTAATAGATTTTTTTTATTGTAAAATAAATTGTACTGCAACATAAACATAAATGCAATATTTCATCCTCAACATATTATTTTAAATTTCCTAGTTTTACTCTAAAGGCTCGACCGCACTCGGTACGCACGGTTGCCAGTTGCTTCTCGTCGTTGCCTGCATGATCGGAAGGACCGTTGCGTACTCTTTTAATGTCCCTATAACTAGTTCTGTTTTTATATCTCAATTCGCAATATCGTTTAGGTTTGACATAAACAAGCAGGTACCTACAAACTGTTAAAAGCTTATGCGAACAATAGGTACTACCTACCTACCCAGATGATACCTTTTTTTTAACAAGTTATGTATTTATTCCTAATAACTAAGTGATTGTTTCATTTCTTTATTACAGAATAATGCCTTTTAAGGTTAGTACTTCAGAACCGGATGGTGATCGATTGAGCATTGTACCTGTGTACCATCACTTTGGGAGTTTAATGGAATATTAAGTTGGCATCCAAAGAATAAAAACGTTATGAAGCTGATCAAAGAAGAACGTTCGAAGCCGAGTCCTGATTGGAAGAAAATGAATTGTGATCTAAAAAGGCAAAATTTGTTATCGTACGAACAGGCAGAAATTGAATTAGAAAGTATGGAGCGATATATCAAGTAGGCTTCAGTCAGTGTCGTTATTTCGTTATTATATCTTTATTAAAGGTATCGAATGTTATTTTATGTTCAGGTTTCAAATAATTTATTAATAAGTTATATCTACTTCACGTAAAGTAGGTTTTATTAGTTGCCTGAAAGTGTAGGTAAAAAATATAATACCAGAGGATTTTTTTTTGTGAATTTTGTTGTTGTTACCTATTATGATTATGTAAGCTCAAATTATGTTATTGCGAGTGACTATTATGATTGAAAGCTATTGTGATTCTAGACACTTTTGATTGTAAATTTCAGTTTTCGTTGATTTGATATATCTTAATCAACAGTACCTTTGTTTTATGTTCAGGTTTCAAATACTTTGTTAATAAGTTATTTACTGTGATGCAGGTTTTATTAGTCGCATGAAAGTGTAGGTAAAAGATATGATACAGTAGGGATATCAATGTTTTTGTTAAGTTTGTTGTTGTTACCTTTTACGTTTCTGTGACAGAAGATACCTACATTGACAGACTACCAATTGATGAGAGCTAAATGAATTAATAAATATGTATAAGTTCAATCATTTATTTTGTTTTATTTACAAAGTATGTATTAATGGACTAAAATAAATGGCTTTATGCCAGTATTCTCGTGGATGTTGCATAAAATTGGCTAAATTTCATGTTTAGAACTTTTAAATATTGGTAATCCTTCAAAATTAATATTTAATGAAATTTCATCTGGAGCGTCATCCCAACTATTCAATATTATAATCACAGAATTGGCTATTCCGTTGTGCCAGTATTCGCCACCTTCGATTTCTTTTATGTTCATATTTCGAGGAGTTGCTAAAATTGTCCTTGGTAATATTTGCGGGATCAAGTCGTTGATAATTGCTGCCAGATCTTTTAAAGCAACATGGTTAATACTCTTTTCTACAGCCCACGTTCTAATTTTTTCCCTAAACAATGAGTGCTTTACATCATCGCTATAGTTGCTGTCGTCATCATCTTCAGAACTCGATATTTTTTCTGAGTTATAATTGCCGGTGTTTAGAATTGAACAATTAATATTATCACCAAGGTTACTGGAAGAACTTGGACACACATAATTTGTTGAATGTGCAACATCTTCTGAGCTATTGCGACTAATATTTTGTACGGAACCATCCTGTATCAAACTATTTGTCACGCTTTGCGTTACTTCCCGACTTGAAGCTTTTATTTTTCTTCTGTCTTCATAATGCTTTGGTACTCTTTCAATATTTTTTTTCTAATGCCCCCTGTTCTAGCTTTCATTTTCCACGAATTATTCGAATTCACATTTTTATAAAGCAATAAAATATATACGTCAGATAATCGCCATAATCAACTAGACACTGACTGATTACAGTACCACATGTTACTTTTATTCAGATAAAGTCTGATTAAAGGTACTTATGTGATTCACTATAAAGTAGAAACCGTTAATTCGATACACTAGTGAGTCTCTAAGCAGCTGCGAGGCATCTAGTAAATGTTTAAACAGCCGCTATGCAGACAATATCAATGGCAGTATAAAGGCTGATTAGCGGTAGACATATTTAGCAATAAGCTGTAATGTGGGCCACAAATCATCTATTATACAGCTATTAACGTCATTATAGTTCACACATGCCCCTTTAATAAGTCAGTGTAATAGGAGTTCACAAATACCTTCTAATACAGCATTTGGCGTAATTACATCCGCTAAACAGCCCTTATTACTGTTAAGGCATTAGAAAGGGTTAAAAGCTGAATAGAATCGTTGAAAATATACCTTTAAAGCACTTTTAGCATATTAATGGTAGTTTTGTCGGTCTTAATCAGCCTTAATGCAGCTCTTAATAAGCCTAAGCTGTTTAAATATCAATGACAGCTATTATGCACCTGTAGGATCACCAGTGTACTCTTAAAAGAGTCTTAATACGCATAGAGTTTCAAATAGATCTAAAAGTGAATAGTAATACAGCTATCTGTGCTACTTGGGAGGAGAGCAGAAACATGTCGAAGTATTTTCTGGGCTTGAAATTGTGAACGCTATAGATTCCCGCAAGTAACCAGGAGAGCAGACACACGTCGATTTATTTTCGGCGCCGGAGTTGTGAGCGGTGAAGTTTAAAAAATACCAAGAGAACAGAAACATGTCGAAGCTTATTTTCGGACTAAAATTAACGAACTCTAAAGATTCACAAGTAACAGGAGAGCAAAAACCTGTCGAAGTATTTTCGGGGCTGGAAATTGTGAACACTATAGATTCTCAAGTACCAACAGAGCACAATCATGTCGAGATATTCCGGGGCTATAATTACGAGCGCTACAGATTCACAAATACCAGGAGAGTAGGAACATGCCGATGTTTTTGAGGACTGGAAATTAAGAGCGCTATAGATTCGCAAGTACCAGAAGAGCAAAAACATGTCGAGGCATTTCGGAGCTGGAATAGATTCAGAAGTACCAAGAGAGCAATAACATACATCTGGAAGTGTTTTCTGGGCTGGAAATTCTGAACGCTATAGATTCCCGAAAATGACCAGGAGAGCAGACACACGTCGATTTTTTAATTTAATATGTCAAAGTATTGTCGGAGCTGGAATTATGAACGGTGCAGATTCACAAGTAGAAACCAGAAGACCAGAAACATTTCAAAGTATTTTTTCGACAGGAATCGTGAGCGCTTAAGATTCAGAAGTACCTACCAGGAGATCACAAACATGTCATGATGTAATTTCGGGGCTGAAGTATTACTTTCAGCGCACCGCAAAGACTCACAATATCTGGATACCTGAATCATGAAGTTGCAGTTCCAAGGTTGAGACAATGAGGCAAAAAAGTTGCGCGGCAATTCTGAAGTTTACGCAGACGAAGTCGCGGGAAGAAGCTAGTACTACATAATAATAAAACTTCACTAAAGTATAGTATATCTCTCGCACTTGGGAGTCGCAGCACAACGCTTGCAACATTTTTCTCTAGCACACATGCGCAAATCTACGATATCTTACACAGAGTTACGCACACGAAGCCGAGACTTGACCTCACTTATTTCATCGCGATTGTTTACGACGGCTCCGTCTATACTTTTTTATTGGTCTGAGGTATTTATAAAATATTTAGTTCATTAGTTGAAATGGTATTCTTACGGACATTTTTGCATTACAGTTCAGTACCAACACAGCACGCTTATTATAATTTCTTTAACAATGAGTTCATGTGAATTTATCAAATCTGAAACCGGTAACTTACAATTGGTGATTGATGGATATTTGTATTGCCGAAATAAAGTTCGTGGTGACGTGCTCTATTGGAGTTGTCGAAAAAAAAAAATTGTAACGTGTTTGTGAAAACCAAAATTTCTAACGGGAAACATGATTTGGTAAATAAAACTATCACGCAGCATTGTCACATGCCGAATCCCGAATTACTGGTTGTTCGTAAATTCCAAGCTAAAATAAAAACAGAGCTCATTGTAGTATGGATTCACCTGTACAAATAATACAAAGTTGTATGAAGAATGTTCCAAGTGTAAGTTCTCCAAGTATGCCTAACAAGCACGCAATGACTAAAATGATAAATCGGACGAGAAATAAAAATAAATCTTGTGTTCCTACAAAACTAAGTGATATAAGTATACCAGATAGTTACCAAAACTTTAAAAAGGAACAGTTTTTAGTGGGTCATTACGATTACAATGGCGAAACTGTTATTATATTTGCAACTTGCGTGGATAGCTGCGCCACAGTTACGAACTTTTGCAGTTATCATCGTTTAACTATTTTAAGAATGTATCTGTTTTTGTTCCAAATAAACGATTCCAAATAAAATAAAAAAAAAATTCAAACTGAGCAAAATCTAAAATTATTATTTAAAGCTGATTTCTGGATTCAAGATGGAACTTTCAAATGCTGTCCGCTACCTATATGCCAGATGTACATGGAAATGTTAGCAGCGATAAGAAGATGATTTTTCCTTTAGTTTACGCATTCCTTTTTCATAAATCGGAGAACTGCTACTACATTATTTTTGAAATAATAAAAATGCATATCCTACTAATATTATAAACTAGCTTCTTCCCGCGACTTCGTCTGCGTAGACTTTAGAACTGCCGCGCAACTTTTTTGCCTCATTGTCTCATCCTTGGAACTGCAATTTCATGATTCAGGTATCCAGATATTGTGAGTCTTTGCGGTGCGCTGAAAGTAATATTTCAGCCCCGAAATTACTTCGACATGTTTGTGATCTCCTGGTAGGTACTTGTGAATCTTAAGCGCTCACGATTCCTGTCGAAAAAATACTTTGAAATGTTCCTGTTCTCCTGTTACTTTTGAATCCTAACTGCTCACAATTCCAGCCCCGAAAAAACTTCGACATGTCTGCTCTCTTGGTACTTGTAATTCTATAGCGTTCACAATTCCAGCCCAGAAAAACTTCCACACGTTTCTATCATATTTTTAGCCTCAAAATTACTTAACATGTTTCCGTTTTCCTGATACTTGTGAATCTTTAGCGCTCATATTTGCAGCCTCAAAATTACTTCAATATGTTTTGGTTCTTCTGGTACTTATTAATCCCAACCAATTTAGATGAAATTTGGCACATATGTAGGTAACATCCTGAAATAACACAGAGGCTACTTTTTATCCCGGTAACATACATTAATGGAGACAGAGGAAGAAGTGGAAGTACAAAGTTTCTGCTACCTTAATACTTCAGATTCAAAAGTACCAGGAGAACAGAAACATCAAAATTTTTCACCGGGCTAGAATTGTATTACGAGTGGTAAAAGATTCACAAGTACCAGGAGACCAGCAACATGTCAAATTATTTTAGGGCAAGTTTTTTTTTATAAGCAGAGCAGAAACATTTCGAAGTATTTTCGGGACCGGAATTCCGAGCGCTACAGATTCACAAGGAGAGCAGAAAGATATCGAGGTATTCCGGGGTCGGAATTACGAGCGCTACAGATTCACAATTACCAGGCGAGTAGTAACATTTCGGAAGTTTTTTGGGGCTTGATATGAGCGCTTTAGATTCACAAGTACCAGGAGATCAGTAACATTTCGGAAGTTTTTTTGGGGCTTGATATGAGCGCTTTAGATTCACAAGTACCAGGAGATCAGAAATATTTCGAAGCAACGCTATACATTCACAAGTACCAGGAACGCAGAAACATTTAGAGATATTTTCGGTGCCGTAATTGTGAGCGCTAAAGATTTACAAGTACTAATAAGTAATTAGTAGGATAGAAGGACTTTAAGAGTAGTCCAGTTTTTCTTCAAATTGAGATAAGACGAGATGAGATGAGATGGGATGAGATGAGATGAGATGAGACGATTTTAGATGGGATGGGATGGGATGAGATGAGATGAGATGAGACGATTTGGGATGGGATGGGATGGGATGGGATGAGATGAGATGAGATGAGATGAGATGGGATGGGATGGGATGGGATGGAATAGGATGGGATGGGATGGAATGGGATGGGATGGAATGGGATGAGATGAGATGAGATGAGATGAGATGAGATGAGATGAGATGAGATGAGATGAGATGAGATGAAATGAGATGAGATGAGATGAGATTTTTCTCACCACAATCCTACTAATATTATTAAAAAAAACCAGTCCAAGAAGTACTTTCGAAGCTGGAAATATTAAAAAGCTAAAGATTCACAAGTAACAGGAGAGCAGAAACATGTCGAAGTATTTTCGGGGCTGAATTTGTGAGTGCCAAAGATTCTCGAGTACCAACAGAGCAGAAACATGTCATAGTATTTAGGGTAGTTTTTTTTTTACTGGAAAATAGATGGCTTTCATTGCAAGCGATTCAAAAGTACCAGGATAACAACAACATGTTGGAGTATTTCTGAGGCTGGAAATATGAGCGCTAAAGATGCATAAGTACCGGGAGACCAGACACATGTATAAGTATTTTTGAGCAATTCTTTTTTTTTTTTTGGGCTTACTTGCAAGCGGTTTGGATTTAAAAGATACCAGGAGAACAGAAACATGTTGAAGTAACATTGAGGCTAAAAATATGAGCGCCAAAGATTTACAAAATATTTTGCGCAAGAATTTTTCTGGGCTGGAATGGTGAAAGCACAAGTACTAAGATAGCAGAAACATGTTGAATTTTTTTCGGTGCTGAAATTGTGAGCAGTTAGGATTTCCCATCCAAAAGGATTCAAAAGTAACAGGAGAACAGGAACATGGCAAAGTTTTTTCCGGGCTGGAAATATGAGAGCTATAAATTTACAATTACCAGGAGACCAGAAACATGTCGCAATATTTTCGGGCCTAGAATTGTGAGAGGTTAGGATTTAAGAGTGCCGGGGGAGACCAAAAACATGTCAAAGTATTGCTAAGGCTGGAATTATGAGCGCTACAGATTAACAAGTAGATACCAGAATACCAGACAATTGATAAATATATTTTTCGACCAGAATCGTGAGCGCTAAAAATTCACAAGTACCTTCCAGGGAACCAACATGTCGAAGTAATTTTGGGACTCACTATCTTGATACCAGAATCATTAAGATGCAATTACAAGAATGACAATATGAGGCAATTAAGTTGCACACCAGTTCTAAAGTCTACGCAGACGAAGTCGCGGGAAGAAGCTAGTCCTACTAATATTATAAACTAGCTTCTTCCCGCGACTTCGTCTGCGTAGACTTTAGAACTGCCGCGCAACTTTTTTGCCTCATTGTCTCATCCTTCGAACTGCAACTTCATGATTCAGATAACCAGATATTATGAGTCTTTGCGGTGCGCTGAAAGTAATATTTCAGCCCCGAAATTACATTGACATGTTTGTGATATGTGGTAGGTACTTGTGAATTTTAAGCGCTCACGATTCCTGTCGAAAAAATACTTTGAAATGTTTCTGGTGTCCAAGTTTTTTAGAATCCTATCCACTCACAATTCCAGCCCCAGAAATATTGCGACATGTTTCTGGTCTCCTGGTAATTGTTAATCTTTAGCGCTTATAATTCCAGCCCGGAAAAACTTCGGCCTGTTCCTGTTCTCCTGTTACTTTTGAATCCTAACTGCTCCAAATTCCAGCCCCGAAAAAACTTCGACATGTGTCTGCTCTCTTGGTACTTGTAATTCTATAGCGCTCACAATTCCAGCCCAGAAAAACTTCGACACGTTTCTGTCATATTTTTAGCCTCAAAATTACTTAACATGTTTTTGTTTTCCTGGTATTTGTGAATCTTTAGCGCTCATTTATTTGCAGCTTAAAAATTACTTCAACATGTTTTGGTTTTTCTGGTACTTATTAATCCCAACCGCTCACAAATCTTAGCGCCAAAAATAATTGACGTGTTTCTGTTTTTCTAGTACCTACTTTTTTATCATAACCGCTAAAAACTCCGGCGCCGGCAATACTTCAACATGTTTCTAGTCCTCTGGAACTTTGAATCCTAATGGTCTGCAATTAAACCCCCAGAAAAACTTTGACATGTTTCTGATCTCCAGGTAATTTTGATTTTTTCAGCGCTCATAATACCGGCCCCGAAAATACCTCGACATGTTTCTGCTCTCCGGGTACTTGTGAACAGTTTCCAGCCCTGAAAAAACTTGGGCATGTTTCTGGTCTCCTGGTACTTGTGAATCTATAGCGCTCATAATTCCAGCCCCACAAAACTTCGATATGTTCCTGCTCCCTAGTATAAGTGAATCTGTATAGCTCGTAATTATGGCCCCTCGACATGTTTCAGCTCTCCTAGTACTTGAGAATCTATAGCGGTCATAATTTCCAGCCCCGAAAATACTTTGACATGTTCCTGCTCCCTGGTATATGTGAATAGTATAGCTCGTAATTATGGCCCCGGAATACGTCATGTTTCTGCTCTCCAGGTTATTTTCGGGAATCTATAGCGTTCACAATTTCCAGCCCAGAAAATACTTCGACATGTTTCTGTTCTCCTAGTACTTGTGAAAATATAGATAGCATTCACAATTCCAGCGCGGAAAATGTTTCGACATTTTTCTGATCTCCCGGTACTTGTGAATCTAAAGCGCTCATAATTTAAGCCCCAAAAAAGCGTCCGAGATGTTTCTGCTCTCCTGGTACTTGTGAATCTGTAGCGCTTGACATTCCAGCCTCGTAATACCTCGACATGTTTCTGCTCTCCTAGTACTTGTGAATCTGTAGTGCTCGGAATTCCAGTCCCGAAAATACTTCGAAACGTTTCTGCTCTCCTGGTACCTACTTAAGAATCTATAGCGTTCACAATTTCCAGCCCCGAAAATACTTCGACATGTTTCTGCTCTCCTGATACTTGTGAATCTTTAGAATTCATTAATTTAGCCCTAAAATAAACTTCGGCGGCATGTTTATGTTCTCTTGGTATTTTTGAAACTAAACCGCTCACAATTCCGGCCCTGAATATAAAATCGACATGTTTCTGCTCTCCTGGTTATTTTCGGGAATCTATAGCGTTCACAGTTTCCAGCTCATAAAATACTTCGACATGTTTCTGCTCTCCTAGTACTTGTGAAAATATAGCGTTTACAAGTCCAGCGCGGAAAATGTTTTGACATATTTCTGATCTCCTGGTACTTGTGAATCTAAAGCGCCCATAATTTAAGCCCCAAAAAAGCGTCCGACATGTTTCTGCTCTCCTGGTAACTTGTGAATCTGTAGCGCTTGACATTCCAGCCTCGGAATGCCTCGACATGTTTCTGCTCTTTTAGTACTTGTGAAACTGTAGCGCTCGGAATTCCAGTCCCAAAAATACTTCGACACGTTTCTGCTCTCCTGGTACTTGAGAATCTATAGCGTTCACAATTTCCAGCCCCGAAAATACTTCGACATGTTTCTGCTCTCCTGGTACTTCTGAACCTTTAGAATTCGTTAATTTAGCCCGAAAATAAACTTCGACATGTTTTTGTTCTCTTGGTATTTTTAAACTTAACTGCTCACAATTCTGGCCCCGAATATAAAATCGATATGTTTCTGCTCTCCTGGTTATTTTCGGGAATCTATAGCATTCACAATTTCCAGCCCAGAAAATACTTAGACATGTTTCTGCTCTCCTAGTACTTGTGAAACTATGGCGTTTACAATTCCAGCGCGGAAAATGTTTCGACATATTTCTGATCTCCTGGTACTTGTGAATCTAAAGCGCTCATAATTTAAGCCCCAAAAAAGCGTCCGAGATGTTTCTGCTCTCCTGGTACTAGTGAATCAGTAGCGCATGACATTCCGGCCTCGGAATACCTCGACATGTTTCTGCTCTCCTAGTACTTGTGAATCTATAGCGCTCGGAATTCCAGGCCCGAAAATAATTCGACACGTTTCTGCTCTCCTGGTACTTGAGAATCTTTAGAATTAATTAATTTAGCCCGAAAATAAACTTCGACATGTTTCTGTTCTCTTGGTATTTTTTAAAATTAACCGCTCACAATTCCGGCCCCAAAAATAAAATCGACATGTTTCTGCTCTCCTGGTTATTTTCGGGAATCTATAGCCCAGCCCAGAAAATACTTTGACATGATTCTGCTCTCCTAGTACTTGAAAAAATATAGTGTTCACAATTTCAGCGCAAAAAATGCTTCGACATATTTCTGATCTCCTGTTACTTGTGAATCTAAAGCACTCATAATTTAAGCCCCAATAAAACTTTCCAGATATTTCTGTTCTCTTGGTACTTGTGAATCTGTAGCGCGTGTAATTCCAACCCCGGAATACCTCGACATGTTTTTGCTCTCCTGGTACTTGTGAATCTGTAGCGCTCGGAATTCCAGTCTCGAAAATACCTTCGACACGTTTCTGCTCTGTTACTAAAAAAAAATCTTTCCCAAAAATAATTTGACATGTTGCTGGTCTCCTGGTACTTGTGAATCTTTTAACACTCGTAACAAAATTCTAGCCCGGTAAAAAATTTCGACATGTTTCTGTACTCCTGGTACTTTTGAATCTGAAGTACTAAGGTAGCAGAAACTTTGAACTTCCACTTCTTCCTCTGTCTCCATTAGGTCATGTATTTTACCGGGATAAAAAGTAGCCTATGTGTTATTCCAGGATGTGACCTACATATTTGCCAAATTTCATCCAAATCCCTTCAGCCGTTTTTGCGTGATTGACGGACAAACATCCAAACATAAACATCCTGGAATAACACATAGGCTACTTTTTATCCCGATAAAAGGCATAGCTTAATGGCGGCGGAGGAGGAAGTGGAAATCAGAAGTTTCTGCTGCCTTAGTACTTCAGATTCACAAGTACCAGGAGAGCATAAACATGTCAAAATATTTTCGCTGAATTTGTGAGCGCCAAAGATTCTCGAGTACCAGGAGAGCAGACATATGTCAAAGTATTTTTGGTCAGGTTTTTTTTGGAACGAAGTTTTTTTGCTGGAAAATAGATTGGCTTTCATTGCAAGCGTTCATGTTTGTATGTTTGGATGTTTGTCCGTCAATCACGCAAAAACGGCTGAAGGGATTTAGATGAAATTTGGCACGTAGGTAGATCACATCCTGGAATAACACATAGGCTACTTTTTATCCCGGTAACATACAAGACTTCATGGAGACAGAGGAAGAAGTGGAGGTCCAAAGTTGCTGCTGCCTTAGTACTTCAAATTCAAAAGTACCAGGAGAACAGAAACATGTTTTTTTTTCCGGCTAGAATTTTATTACGAGTCCTAAAAGATTCACAAGAACCAGGAGAACAGCAAAATGTCAAATTATTTTTGGGCAAGATTTTTTTGCACTAGCGGAGCAGAAATGTGTCGAAGTATTTTCGGGACTGGAATTCCGACGAGCGCTACAGATTCACAAGTACCAGGAGAGCAGAAACATGTCGAGGTATTCGACGGATTCGAAGCATTTTCCGCGCTGGAATTGTGAACGCTATATTTTCATTAGTACTAGGAGAGCAGGAACATGTCAATTTATATTGGGTGCCGGAATTGTGAACGGTTAAGTTTAAAAAATTCCAAGAGAACAGAAACATGAAGTTTATTTTCGGGCTAAAATAGTGAACTCTAAAGGTTCACAAGTACCAGGAGAACAGAAACATGTCGAAGTATTTTCGGGGCTGGAAATTGTGAACGCTATAGATTTGTAAGTACCAGGAGAGCAGAAACATGTCGAGGTACACCGCGGCCATATTTACGAGCGCTACAGATTCACAAATACCAGGATAGCAGGAACATGTCGAAGTTATTTGGGGCTGGAAATTGAGAACGCTATAGATTTACAAGTACGAGGGGAGCAGAAACATGTTGAGGTATTCCGTTGCCATAATAATTATGAGCGCTATTGATTCACAAGTACCAGGAGACCAGGAACAAGTGTTTCAGGGCTGAAAATTGAGAACGCTATAGATTTACAAGTACCAAGAGAGCAGAAACATGTCCAGGCATTCCGGGGCCGGAATAACGAGCGTTACAGATTCAGAAGTACCAGGAGAGCAGAATCATCTCGAAGTTTCTTTGGGACTGGAATTATGAGCGCTATAGATTCACAAGTATCAGGAGACCAGGAACATGCCAAAGTTTTTCAGGGCTGGAAATTGAGATCGCTATAGATTCACAAGTACCAGGACAGCAAAAAACATGTCGAGGCATTCCGTGGCCGGAATTACGAGCGTTATAGATTCACAAGTACCAGGAGACCAGAAACATGCCAAAGTTTTTCCAGGGCTGGAAACTTCACAAGTATCCGGAGAGCAGAAACATGTCGAGGTACATATTTTCGGGGCCGGAATTATGAGCGCTAAAGAATCAAAATAACTAGGAGATCAGAAACATGTCAAAAAAAAATAAAAATAAATAAACATGTCGTCGTTTTTGCCATGCAGGAGATATGAGTGGCTTGGATCAATAGTCCAGGAGAAAAAAATGTCGAAGTACTTTCGAGGCTGGAAATATGAGCGCTAAAAATTCACAAGTACCAGGAGAGCAGAAACATGTCGAAGTATTTTCGGGGCTGAATTTGTGAGTGCCATAGATTCTCGAGTACCAGCCCGGGAACGGAAACAAGTCAAAATATTTAGGGTAGGTTTTTTTACTGGAAAGAAGATGGCTTTCATTGCAAGCGATTCAAAAGTACCAGGGGACCAAAAACATGTAGTTTTTTCCGTCAGGAATTATGAGTGGCATGGATCAATAATACCAGGAGAACAAAAATATGTCGGAGTATTTTCGAGGCTGCAAATATGAGCGCTTAAGATTCACAAGGGTCTACCAGGAGATCACAAACATGTCGAAGTAACTTCGGGGCTGAAATCTTACTTTCAGCGGCACCGCAAAGACTCACAATGTCTGGATACCTGAATCATGAAGATGCATTTCCAAGGATGAGACAATGTGGCAAAAAGTTGCGCGCGCGGCAGTTCTAAAGTCTACGCAGACGAAGTCGCGGGAGGAAGCTAGTTTATAATATTAGTAGGATGTGAAAGTTTGTATGTTTGTATGTTTGGATGTTTGTCCGTCAATCACGCAAAAATGGCTGATGGGATTTGAATGAAATTTGGCACACATATAGTTCACATCCTGGAAACACATAGGCTACTTTTTATCCCGATAAAAGGCATAGCGTAATGGCGGCGGAGGAGGAAGTGGAAATCAGACGTTTCTGCTGCCTTAGTACTTCAGATTCACAAGTACCAGGAGAGCATAAACATGTCGAAATATTTTCGGGTCTGAATTTGTGAGCGCCAAAGATTCTCGAGTACCAGGAGAGCAGACATATATGTCAAAGTATTTTTGGTCAGGTTTTTTTTTTGCGGGAAAACAGATTGATTGGCTTTCATTGCAAGCGTTCATTTTCGTATGTTTGGATGTTTGTCCGTCAATCACGCAAAAACGGCTGAAAGGATTTAGATGAAATTTGGCACATATTTAGGTCACATCCTGAAATAACACATAGACTACTTTTTATCACGGTAACATACATGACTTAATGGAGACAGAGGAAGAAGTGGAAGTATAAAGTTTCTGCTACCTTAGTACTTCAGATTCAAAAGTACCAGGAGAACAGAAACATGTCGAAATTTTTTACCGGGCTAGAATTGTATTACGAGTGCTAAAAGATTCACAAGTACCAGGAGACCAGCAACATATCAAATTATTTTTGGGAAAAGTTTTTTTTTACTAACAGAGCAGAAACTTTTCGAAGTATTTTCGGGACTGGAATTCCGAGCGCTACAGATTCACCAGGAGAGCAGTAACATTTCGGAAGTTTTTTTGGGGCTTGATATGAGCGCTTTAGATTCACAAGTACCAGGAGATCAGATATATGTCGAAGCAACGCTATACATTCACACGTACCAGGAGAGCAGAAACATATCGAGGTATTTCGCCAGAAAATTACGAGCGCTACAGATAGAAAACACCAGGAGAGAAATATCTGAAAGTTTTTAAGTTGCTGGAATTATGAGCGCTATACATTCACAAGTACCAGAAACATGACGAACGAAGTTTTTTCAGGGCTGGAAATTGTAAATGCTATTATAGATTCACAAGTACCAGGAACGCAGAAACATTTCGAGATATTTTCGGTGCCGGAATTGTGTGCGCTAAAGATTTACAAGTACTAATAAGTAATTAGTAGGATAGTAGGACTTTAACAGTAGTCCAGTTTTTCTTGAAATTGAGATGAGACGAGATGAGATGGGATGAGATGAGATGACATGAGAAGAGATGAGAAGAGATGAGTAGAGATGAGTAGAGATGAGAAAAAATGAGAAGAGATGGGATTAGATGAGATGAGATGAGATGGGATGAGATGAGATGGGATGACATGAGATGAGATGAGATGAGATGAGATAAGATGAGATGATGTTTTTTTTTTACTGGAAAATAGATGGCTTTCATTGCAAGCGATTCAAAAGTACCAGGATAACAACAACATGTTGGAGTATTTCTGAGGCTGGAAATATGAGCGCTAAAAATGCTTAAATACCAGGAGACCAGACACATGTTTAAGTATTTTTGAGCAAGATTTTTTTTACCAGGAGTACAGAAACATGTCGAAGTTTTTACTGTGCTGAAATTGTGAACACTATAGACTCACAAGTACCAGGAGAGAAGAAACATATCCAAATAGTTTTGGGGCTGGTATTGTGAGCGCTTAAGTTTCACAAGTACTAGAAGACCACACACATCAAAGTATTTCCGGGGCTTTAATTGCAAGCGGTTTGGATTCAAAGGCACCAGGTAACCAGAAACATATCGAAGTATTTCTGACTGTGTAATGGTGAACAATTAGGATTTAAAAGATACCAGGAGAACAGAAACATGTTGAAGTAATATTGAGGCTAAAAATATGAGCGCTAAAGATTCACAATACCTTTTTTTTTTTTTTTTAGTGATGGGAAATGGAGTTATTTCTGGGCTGGAATGGTGAAAGCTATAGATTCACAAGTACTAAGATAGCAGAAACATGTTGACATTTTTTCGGTGCTGAAATTGTGAGCAGTTAGGATCCAAAAGTAACAGGAGAACAGGAACATGGCGAAGTTTTTTCCGGGCTGGAAATATGAGAGCTAAAGATTTACAATTACCAGGAGACCAGAAACATGTCGCAATATTTTCGGGCCTAGAATTGTGAGAGGTTAGGTTTTAAAAGTGCCGGGGGAGATCAAAAACATATCAAAGTATTGCCAAGGCTGGAATTATGAGCGCTACAGATTTACAAGTAGATACCAGAATACCATAATTTTGGGACTCACTATCTGGATACCAGAATCATGAAGATGCAATTACAAGAATGATAATATGAGGCAATTAAGTTGCACACCAGTTCTAAAGTCTACGCAGACGAAGTCGCGGGAATTTGAATAAATTTAATTTGCGTCTAAATCCAGAAACGATAATTACTGACTTTGAAAAAGCAGCAATAAACGCGCATTCCCAGAAAGCAGGAATAAATGTTGCTATTTTCATTTAAGACAAAGTATATGGAGGCACATACAACAAGCAGGATTGGCAAAGTTGTATGGTGACAACTGTGATTTTGCGTTCAAAATGAGACATTTGGCTGCTCTGGCATTTTTACCTGCAGTAGAAATTCCATCGGCTTTTAAAGAAATTGTAGACTACCACCAGAAGCGCAGCAAGTTTTCGAATGGTTTGAAAACTTTTATATTGACAGTACATTACTGTCAATATAAAAGTTTTACAAAACCAAAAATAATCAAATTAATACGAGCTCATTAAAAGTATTGATTACAAAAGTGCCACCCACGTCCCAAGAGACATGGTCAATATCAGATTCCATTGAAGCAGGCACACCAACCACACAAAACGCTGTCGAAAGTTGGCACAATAGGTGGAAAATATTGCTAAATAGAAAAAAATAGAATATATATAAAACTATAGATGAAATTAAAAAGGAACAAAAAAATACAAAATGCGATATTGAGAGACTATCAGCGGGCATAATAAAACCACAGAAGAAGAAAATTAATATATCAACGAAAGGTTGATGGTACATTTGAACAACAAAAACAATTTAGATGTGATCGCTTTTTTAAAAGGTTTATCCTATATTATTAATTTTAAAACATTAAGGGCCAGTTTCACCGGTTACGGATAAAGTGTCGGTTAGCCTATTACTATTACAAGCTCTTCTTCTGTAAGGACTCTGACTCCAACCTCTTCATCAAATCGAAATAAGAAAGGAAATGAAGACATTGCTGTGACAGAGATGGTTAATGTTATTAAATCTTCTCAAGAAGCGCGACAAAAGAGAATGTCAGAGATGGATGAAACAGATTATTTCTTCCTGTCCATGAGTAAACAATTAAAAAAATTGCCTGAGATGGACAAAGTTAATACTAAGTTTCAAATGCATAAACTTATACATGATGCCGAAATTAATATGTTAAAAAAACGCGAACAAACATTGAGGACGCCGCTATGTGTGATTCGGAACCAAACAATACAATATCCAAATACTTCGCATCTAAATACAAAAAACACTGTAACATCAAAAACCCAATTTTATGAAACGAATAATTAAAATGTGAGTGACAATGTAGTACTTTCCGAAACAGCTCGAACATTGAATAATGATACCCATTTTTTTGTAACGAATCATCAAGATGTAAGTGACAATGTAGCACATTATGAAGAAGTTGAAAACGAAAGTGACGAAACAAGTCTGAGAGAATATTATATTTAATTATAATAATAATTAATAGACAGAGATAATAAATAAAATTTTTTGTACTTACCTGAGAGCCACTGCCAGTCTTTCTTTTGTGCTTATAGCTTCACGATAACTTGTTCCTTTCTTGTAGATGTCATCTTTAATAAAGTCATGTAAAACATCAAATTCAGTTTCATTCCTCCGAAAATATATATGATATCTCTCACTATCTTTAACCAATTTTTTGTAAAGGGTGTGATATTCATCGTACATAGCTCAGTCTTGATTTATTTCATGAACCCAGTATCGTCTGCGTCTAGTACGTCTTTTTTTTATTAACTGTTTCTGTACAAAATATATCCCCAAAATCTGCAATAAATCTTCTTCAAAATCTTCATCTAGCTCGTCTTCAAGCAGAATCGAATCCATGGCCACGACACACGTCAATACACTTCAGTCTTTCGTGAGAGACTACACTACACGATACGTGTTGTAGCATCACGTGGCGTGTTGCCTATATTCACGACGAGCGTCGGGTGTCGACACAACACATCGCGTTGCGTTTTGATAGTATGTTTCGACCTTAACACATGGTGTCAGGTGTGTCTAATAAGATGGATGGAATAAAACCTCCATCAGGCCTCCAACTATCGGGAGATGGAGCAAACTTTAAACGCTTTGTGCAGCAGTTTAAGTTGTATTTACAAGCTGTGAACCTAGATGATGCGACTGAATCAAGAAAAATTGCATTGTTTCTGAATTTTGCTGGGGAAGATGCATTGGAAGTGTACAATACATTTAGCAAAGATAAAGTTGAAAATTTACAAGCTCTGATCGATCAATTCAAGGAATACGCCGAGCCACGAAAAAAATTTGTGTGGTTGTCATATAACTTGTTTACTATGAAACAACAAGATGGCGAAGTATTTGATCACTTTTATACCAAAGTTCTCAGTCGAGCTAAAAAATGTGATCTTGGAGAGCTTGAGGATCGATTGATCACTATGGTAATTGTTATTGGCATCAGGGACGCAAATGTCAAAGAAAGGCTTCTAAGAGAATCGGAGTTGAAGCTCACTGCAGCAATTTATATTTGCAGAGCAGCAGAATTAGGCAAAGAAAAAGTTCAGACATTACAAAGAAATAAAATGGAAGATCAAGTGAGCACCTTAAGTCAGAAAGTGAGACATACAACAGAGGGGTAAGGCCCAAAGAAAAATTAATAGACTGTAACCGAGTCCAGCTTATGGCAGAAAATGTATGGGATGTGGATTTTACGGACATTTTGCGAATATGTGCCAAAATAACAGAAGTGAAAAACACAGTGATACTAGAAAAAGTCGAGTCAATGTTATTGAAGAAAATACAGATGACAGTGAAGAAGACTTTACAGTTGGAAGTATTTTCACAGTAGATGGAATTAAATTGAAGTGGAAAGAAAGAATAATAGTGAATGGATATGAAGTAGAATTTCAATTAGACACTGGTGCTGATGGCAATACCCTGTCATTGGAATTGTTCAAGAAACTGAGAAAAGAAGAAAGTCTTTTAAAAACGGGGACAATTCTATTAGTGTACAATCGCCAACAAGTGGAAACAGCTGGTACAGCTGAACTAGATTGTATCATAAAAAACAAAAAACAAAAACTAAAGTTTACAGTAATAGACTTACCAGTTAAGCCAGTATTGGGACTGCCTGATTGTAACAGGCTTGAACTAGTTAAGAGACTGGATGTTACACAATCAAGTTCAGAAAAAGAAAATTTTCTCAGAAAAAAAACTTTTTACAAAAAAATACAACCGACTTCTAAAAAAAAAACACTACAAAGTAAAAAATAACTTTAAATTCGGAAGTCGGTGTCAAAATACGTCGGTTGTAATTTTTTGTAAAAAGTTTTTTATTTTTCACTTTTTGGTGGTGCCCCACACCTAACAACACCACTACAAAATCGCAGAAAAGCAAAATACGCAATTTCCATTATCAAAGAATCATCTAAATAGTCAAAATCCAGCGATTTCTATTTAAAATCCAAAGTTCGTAATCGATTTTGATATGATTTAAATGGGACCAATCTGCAAGTATATCCTTTCAGATAAAACAAAAAAATTTCAAATCGGTTCATAATTGTCGGAGTTATGAGGTAACAAACATAAAAAAAAACATACAACCGAATTGATAACCTCCTCCTTTTTGGGAAGTCGGTTAAAAATAGAGGTGTTTACAGGATTGGGAAATATAGGAAAATACAAGATTAGGGTAAAAGAAAATGCTGAACCAGTAATCAAGCCCATCAGGAGAATCCCACAGGCATTAACCTCTCTCTTCCGTGTGGTAGGCTGAAAGTTATGAAAAGAGAAATATTATTGAAAACTTCCCTAACTGACTGGTGTAATAATTTAGTGATAGTAGAGAAACCCGACAAATCAAATCAAAATCAATTTTTTTATTCAATATTGTGTAAAAACAGTAAATACATTTGTTGCTTAAATCTATGTCAAGTTCACGGTTATGTGCCTGAAGTAGGACATCCGTGTTTCAGGCGAAAATAGGTAGGTGAGTGTTATGTTATAATCACGGTAATTATATAAAATAAAATAGTCATCTTATAGATATGTAAAAAACAGTAAATAGTGTAAAAATCATACTTCCTCTAACCTTACTATTCTAACTTAAACTATAAAAATAAAATAAATAGTATATACACAAACAAAAATTTTATTTCAATACCTCCAACAACTTCTCTGTATCTTCATAGGACAAACTTTGAAGAGTTTCCTCGAGCGTTTTTTTACAATTTCTAGAATTTAGGGCATAGATGTTTGCTTTTGCATTTAGCCTATTATAGAGTAGTGGTCCAAGGAAAACATAAAATTTTGCTGTGAAAGCGTGTTTTGTTTTTTTTGTGGGGCAAACAATGTCTTTTCGTCTCTTTTTCGTAAACTCAGTGCTGTAGCAAATAGCTGCGTGTTGTTTTAGTACAATGCTCATAATGAATAATTGCCGAACTGTTAGTACTTCACAAGATTTATAGAGCAGGTTAGTGGGAAAGAGGAAAGGGCGGCAAGTAGATACCTTGGTGTGGCGTGTAAATAGCCAACACCTTTTGTGTACTCGCGTACTAAATTATTTTTTTTTTTTTTTAAGAATGCCTACAAAATGGCTACCCCACCCTGTGAACTTATAGGCCTCCAACAAGAAACACAAGTATGTCAATTTGTGCAGTATTAAATGCGCTCACTCACCTTTGTCATCGAACCAGTGTCGCTTCCAGAGACTCCTCGAGAGAAGACCACGAGGATTAGCAAGACTCCGGACCCTCTTGAAATCGCCGGCGATTAGTCCAAATGGCGTGTAGTAGATAAGGTTCACAACCAACAGCAATGTCCACTAATTTAAATACACAAGGCGCGGCCGCGCTATTAATAATTGCAACTGAACAGTTTGTATTGTCTCTTGTATAGGATTTTTTCACAGAGATGATCTCGTTATTTTTTAATGCACTCGAACTAGATTGTACTTGTCGAATCATAGATTCCCCCACGCAATGCAGAGCAAAGACGAGGCATACGCGACCAATCACGTCGCAGATAATTTCATCAAAACGAGACTGCTAACGCCATCTCTGGTATGGATGGTTACAACTCTTGGACGAATCTATCGATGCATTGCACAGTACTAATGCTTTCTTGTTAGAAACATATTTTATGGATGTTATTAAACTATGTAAATTATTATTTCGGTTTTTAAATACGCGATGGCGCTTCTCCATGCACCCCGCCTTGGAAGGTCGCAAGACTTTCAACACGAACAGTCACACAGCTAAACAATGTTGATTAGACAAGCCTGTTCTCTAGGTACTAATACATTTTATTCAAGGTAATTATATTACATTTAATATGATCCTACTGCAGTCACTAAACGGTAAGTAAGGACACATGGATTTACCTTATTTTAAAAGTTACTTGACAAAATAAAAGATGTCAGATCGTCGTATTGTTAGTTTATTTAACATTATAATAAAAGTATCTAAGTAAATATACGGTTTTTAGATTTGAAAGGATTTACTTAACTGGGTTATTGATTGGGTAAGGGATACAGTTTGACTACGGGACGTTTAAAGGAGCTCTGCCTAGTCTTGACTGTTGCTACCCGAACAATACCATCAACCCCAGGGAAGATTTCAGTTATTACTCCTAGAGGCCACGATAATGGAGGAGCATCATCTCCAATCAATCAATCCAATCAATACGACAGTGCCCAGCTGAACGGGACAATCATTGGTTTGCCACTTTTGTCTGACTTGCAAGGTGTGCAAATACTCAGTACGCCATCTCTTCCAATAAGAGGCTACTATATTGTCAAGTAAGTGTTTACGCTTTACAAGATTAATGCGCGAGTCAGACAAATCTGAAGCCGGCAAATATGTCAGGGGAGTGGACATTAGGAAATGTGCCGGTGTCAGAATTTCAGGATGTGGGTCTGAACTGATAACACCTAAAGGTCTTGAATTAATTACGCACTCTATCTGCACTAACACAGTTTGTAATTCCTCGTAAGTTAGCAGTTGGTTGCCTATCACCCTATAAAGGTGGGTCTTCAAACTTTTTACATTTGTTTCCCATATTGCACCAAAATGCGGCGCCCGAGGTGGGATCATTTTCCATTCGATGCGATGTTTCTCGAGTTCTCGCTTTAAAGTCGCATTGTGCTGTGAGTTGAGAAGCAATTTATAAATCTCATCTAATTGTGCACGTGCACCAACAAAATTTGTGCCGTTGTCTGAATACATGCAGGACACCGGTCCACGACGCGCAATGAAACGTTTGAAGGCGGCTAAGAAGCAGTCGCTTGAAAGTTCAGTGACAAGTTCAATATGAACTGCTTTGGTAACAAGACACACAAACAAACATATGTATGCCCTTTGAGCATGTTGTCCACGTCGACGTGAAAGAAGAATTCGTAGTAGGCCAGCGTAATCAACGCCCGTGTGCACGAATGCCTTTGCTTCCGTTACACGACAGGGAGGAAGATCTGCCATTTTTGGCGTCAGATGAGAAGGATTAACACGGAAACAAGCATTACACTTGCGCACTCGTGCTCTAATAACTGTTCTGGCATCCAATATCCAGAATTTCTGTCGGACAATGGACATCAGAAGTCCAGGACCGGCATGACAATATAATTCGTGAAAATGTCTTATGATCAAATCCACGACATGTTCATTAATAGGGAGAAGCACAGGGTGCTTAACCTCAAATGGCAAATCTGACCGTGAAAGTCGTCCTCCTATACGTAAAGTTCCTTCAGTGTCGATAAAAACTGAAAGGTTTCGCAATTTCCTTGAAGGTTGATTGCCTTTCTTAATTAATTTCATGTCTTCTGAAAAATGTCTTCGTTGAACGATTTGAATTATTGCAATCTCAGCGACCAACAAATTTTCAACTACTTTAAATGGTTTATTAATTTTCTTGATAAACCGGAGGACATACACAGTTATTCTTAAAAATTTGTCCCAAGAAGACACACTTTGAGACAGCTCATATAATGACGACTGCTCTACCTGTATAGTGGTAGTCATTACATTTGTTTTATGCTCCGGTAAATCTCCAATATCAGAAGGTGTGAATTTACGAATCGGCCATCGACTGGGAGGACATTGAAGCCATTGAGGGCCATTCCACCAAAGACTTAGGGAGACCAATTGGGACGGCAGCAGACCGCGCGAAATGCAATCGCTCGGATTTTCTGCACTTGCTACGTGATAGAAGTGGTGAGGAGCTAGATTCTCCTGACACTGCGCGACTCTATTCCCAACAAAAATTGACCAACGATGTGGGGATGAGCAAATCCATGAAAGAGCTATGGTGGAGTCCGAGAAGGCATACACACCTGCTATCTGAATGCGCGAATGATAAGTGTCGAGTACAATCTTGATTAATTTAGACAGCAAAACTGCTGCACACAACTCCAAACGGGCCAACGTCGTTATTTTTGTAGGAGAAACTTTAGACTTGGCGCACAGCAATCGGACAGATATGTTTCCAAAAGAATCAGTCACGTGTAAATATATGACACAGCCGTAGCCATTCAAGCTCGCGTCACAGAAACCTACGACGACTACGTCTCCGGAGCTAAGTACGCCCACATGACGAGGAATCTTTAGAGTAGATAGCAATGAGAATTCCTGCGTGAGAACAGAGAAACGCCGAATAATGCCTTCAGGTGGAGTATCATCCCATCCAATCTTGGCAAGCCATAACTCCTTGATGAGCAGCTTTGCATATAATATTACTGGTGCTGCCAAGCCTAACACATCAAACAAGCGAGCTATAATTGACAGTGTATTTCTTTTTGTGCATTTTTCATGTATATCCGTCGTTGTCAAAGAGAATATATCCTCCACTGGATCCCAAGATAGACCCAAAACCTTTGACTTCGAACAAGTATTATCACTCTCATCAAAATTTATGGAACTACAATGCGAGTTTGGGAGATTTTCCAACAGAATTGACGAATTACTTGTCCATTTTATTAAATCCATGCAACCGGACTTGAACAAAGTTATGAGTTCTGCAGCTAAACGAACAGCTGAAGGATTATCTTCCATAGAATACACAAGATCATCCATATAAAATTAAGATCCTGCCACAGAAGCCGCTTCCGGAAAGTCGGCAGCCATGTCTGAGGCCAGCCGATGAATAGTCTTCATTGCCAAATATGGGCTGCATTTCAACCCGAACGGAACACGGTTGAACTGAAATGTTCGAATCTCCTCAGTCTCATTAAATCGAAATAATATTCTCAGATATTTACGATGGTCCTCAGGAACACCAACCTGTAAATACATCTGCTGTACATCGGCCGTCATTGCGATAGGAAACAGTCTGAACTCCAATAACAACAGAAATAAATCAGCTTGCAAGTTGGGTCCAGCATGCAGTACATCATTAAGGGACAAACCGGTATGCGTCTTTGCACTCGCGTCTAACACAATGCGAGGTTGGGGCTTGTCCTTTCGAACGACCGCGTGGTGAGGAACGTAATATCTATCACTACTGATATTCGAATCAGAAACTTCAGAAAGATAACCTTTATCAATATACTCATTTAGAACAGTATTATAGTTGTCTCGCAGTCCAGGTACTTTCGCAAACTTCTTCTCCAATAAAACAAATCGACGATGAGCAGCATTTCGGGAGTTACCTAGATTAACGGGATCCGCGCAAAAAGGTAAGGCAACTGAGTAACGTCCTTCATTGTCACGTATCACAGACGCAGTGAAGTCCAACTCATTTAAAGCGAATGCAGTAAACGAAGATGCGTGTTGTGAAGATGGGACAGTAGCACTACTGGGAAAGTCACCCATCAGCACGTATCCGAAAGAAGTCAACAAAGCAGGTGGCGCTTGAGACCCAGAATTTATTTTATGACCGAGATAAATATGTAGGAACAATTGAGCTCCAAGCACAATGTCTACATTGCCGGGAATGTTCCAGGTTAGGTCAGCCATAGAAATGTTACATAAGTATGTCATGTCACCTTTTTCAATTGTATGTGAGGGCAACTGGTCGGTTATGCAGTCAACGACTAATGCATGCAATTTATATTTATCATGAGAGTTAACCCTAGACTCAATCTCAAAATCCACATGTATAGGTCGAGAAGATAGACCAATTCCTCTGATTACAGAATTATTCAAAGGAACAACGGGTAAGTTGAGTTTATTGCAACATTCCAACGTTATCAGGTGATTTTGTGAACCATTATCAATCAGGCATCGAACTATCTTTTTATTATTACTATTATTTACTTTTGCGTAGACCTGTGCAGTAGCTAAAAGTATGGTACTAGCAACAGTCTTAGAATTTGCATTCAAACATAGTGAAGATTCCTGTGACATTAACGAGTCTGTGGTACTTAATTCGCTACGCTGTGACACGTTTGTAGCGGACGCGCAGTCGCACGAGTCGGGGCTCTGGCGGCTGACAGCAGGCGCTCGGGAAGGGCATGTCGCAGAGACACAAGAATCGGCAGACATTACTTGAGACGTGTGAATATGTGTCTTGGTCGATTTCACATTCGACTTTTGATTATTCTTATGATTTTTATCAAAATGTAAATATGTATGATGCCACTTATTCCCACATTTTTCGCAATTCGCGGGCGCTGTACAGCCCGACACACTGTGAGCAAAACTTAGGCAATTTACGCAGCCTTGTTTCGATTTAATGTAATCAAACCGTTCCTTAGGTGATTCCATCCCCTTAAAAAGTAGACATTCGGAAAGGACACAAGAGCGATTTTCATCATTGCTCGTAACGAAAGCATTTGCTCGTACGGCGACCGATGACGTTTGTTTGTTATTGAATTTAGCACGCGGATTCGACGAAGAACTCGAATTATTCGCGTGCGATCTTTCTAATATTTTGACTTGATTCTGAACAAAAGTTATCAAATATTTATACGACTGTTACGATGCCAAGATGCTGGCTCAGCACACATGCAAACAAGCGCGAGGCATCAAATTCCATGAGTAGCGCTTCCCACGGTAACGACGAGTCCCTGGGCTTTTTCCAACCTAACATCGGTGGGAACAGACACTCGCGCTCATCGCGTATAGTTTTACTACTTAAATTCTACTTTTATTTTTAATAATTTTTAAGAACTTTCATGAACTTTTGTGAACATTTATTAAACTTTTTATTATATGAAACGGACTTTTATCTAAAAGTTTCCCGACACGCCCCACTCACGTATCTGGCGCAGTCGGAAGTCGTCAAGGACTTTGAAAGTGTTGTCGTTGTGTGAATCACCCAAAAATCGGGCATCGCCTCGTCGACCGTCCTGACGAAGAACCTACGGAGGCCAGTCGGGAAAGCTGCTGCTGCGGACTTCGAGACTTCCAAAAATCGATGGATCGACGCTCGCCAGCAATAGTACAAATGTAAGTGAATTACATTATATTCTTGCTAATTGGATGCTATATATTTTTTTTTACGCAGTGTACTATAATTTTTCAAGATTTTTCACCCACGTAGTAATAGGGACCTTAGTCCTAGTAGGCTAGTTCAACGTCGGATTACCCGAAGTGACGCCAATCGTAACCTTGAACTCTTAAACGACTTAGACTTAGAAACCATGACTGAACAAAGTAACATTTCGTCAGTACCTTTGAGTCAGACGACTCAGATGGCTTCGTCAGACTTAACTGATAGGATTTATAAATCCCTTAGATTAGTTCCAGAATTTAATGGTAACCCTAATGTTTTGACCAGATTTTTGAATTTATGCGACGAGTTAGTGCTCACTTATGTCAGTACGGAACCAGGAAGTAGGCTCTCGAATTTGGCTCTGATTAATGGAATTTTGAATAAGATAACTGGTACTGCTGCACGTACTTTGGCAACTAATGGAATTCCTAGTGATTGGCAGGGCATAAGAACCACGCTAATTAACAGCTTTTTAGACCACAGGGACGAAACTTCGTTATATACCGATCTATCTCTTTTAGTTCAGGGCAATGATACTATACAAGTATACTACGAAAAAGTTCAGCATTTACTGTGCACTATAATAACGTACGTCGAGTTGCACGAATCTGTAGAAACTACTGTGGAAGCAAAAATAACTCTTTATAAAAACTTAGCTTTGCAGACATTCTTGAGGGGTTTAGACGAACCGCTAGGTTCTAGGGTAAGGTGCATGCGACCTTCATCTCTCGAAAGTGCTCTTGAATTTGCCCAAGAGGAATTAAATGTTCTCTATTTACAAAAGAGAAATAAACCTCTACCCGCGAAGAATAATCTATATAATTTTTACGAACAAGCAACTAATACTACTAACGCACAGCAAAATTTCCGTTCATCTGCTCGCAATTCACCTCACCAACTGCAAAATTTTCGTTCATACATGCCACCTAATTATAACCCTACATTCCAAGCATACCCCAGTCCTCAAATTCGATCCTTTGGTCCTCAATATCCTCCACAGCTATGCACACTACCCGTACCACTAGAACAGTACAGGCAAACCTATCCCAGACCTCAAAACCCCACAAAGACCCAACAAATGTTTAGGGCACCCCCTACCAATATGTCTACTGGATTCCGAATCCCACCTCGAGCTGCCCAAGTACCTCAAATAAACCAAGCGCCCCAATATAATACCCCAACACCTATGAGTGGTATTAGTCACCCAGTCGCGCGTACTCTCCCGCCCATGAACTACAATGGTAAACGTAACCTTACACCAAACCTCCCACAAATTGGAGAAACCCATTTCAATGAACTCTTAGACGATAATACAACCTTAAATTTTCACGAATACGATCCCAATGTCCAAAACTTTGATCCTGCTATCGATACAGATTATCTTCGTAATTGTATGGTTGGCCTTGAACTTGATCCAAATCTGAACCCCGTTGAAGGCACTGCAGAGCAAAATTTTTGCCCAGCTATAGAAAAGAATGCCCCCGTATAGAGTTGAACGTGCAAAGTAAACGGCATTTGCCCTATATCCAAATTAAAAATCCCCCAATTAAACTTTTGATTGACACCGGGGCAAACGAGTCTTTCATTAGCCCAGAAGCCTACGAAAAATTTTACCCCCACATTCCACTGGACTATGAACCATTCCTAGTTACAAATACGCACGTGACCACCCAAAACTACTACTCGCTAACTGTCTCTTGCTTTGAGGAATTAAATGACAATGTCCCCATAAAATTATTTCTCTACAAATTCCATAACTTCTTTGATGGTTTAATAGGTTGCGAACAGTTAAAAAAGTGGAATGCAAAAATCGACCTTGCTACTCATGCTTTAGAGACAGAATTCACAAAAATTCCTATCATTTCATATTACAATCCTCAATGCTTAAATTCTCACGAAATTACTATACCGGCCCAAACTACTCAATTAATTAGGGTACCTACTAACATTGCACAGGGAGACATCTATATTGAGGAGCAATCAATTTCCGGGTGTAACATTACCGAATGCATATCATTCGCCGAAAATAATCATACCATGATACAAATTTCAAACCCGTGGGATACCGACATTGTAATACCTATAGAAAATCCAATATGCGCACAAATTTTTAATGAAGAAACTTTTCCCATAAGCCACGTAATTGACACCACCTCACGTACCTATACCGCCGAACGAACACGTGAAGTCTTATCGCAGTTGCGCATAGAACATTTAAACGCCGAAGAGACAGTCAATTTAATTAATCTTTGCAAAGAATATGCCGATGTTTTCTACCTAGACGGGGAACCACTTACCTTCACTAACGAAATCAAACATCATATCAGAACCATAGATGATAAGCCAGTTTATAGTAAAACCTATAGATACCCTTACGTATATAGAGAAGAAGTACAAAATCAAATAGAATCTATGTTACAGCAAGGTATAATTCGTCCATCTTCATCGCCTTGGAATGCTCCGATATGGATTGTGCCTAAGAAGAGTGACGCATCTGGCAAAGTTAAGTGGCGATTAGTCATTGACTTCCGGCAACTAAATGCGAAAACAATAAATGACAAGTATCCGATTCCCAACATTAACGACATATTAGACAAGTTAGGCAGGTGTTTGTACTTTTCTACATTAGATTTAAAATCTGGATTTTTACAAATTCAGCTAAATTCATCCGATATACCGAAAACAGCATTTAGTGTAGAGCAAGGCCATTTTGAGTACATTAGAATGCCAATGGGCTTAAAAAATTCTCCGGCAACATTTCAACGAGTTATGGACAATGTCCTTCGCGGACTCCCAAACTGTACTACCTACATGGACGATATTTTGGTATTTTCAACGTCCTTGCAAGAACATATAGTTAACCTACGCGCCATTTTCGACCGACTTAGAAATTCAAATTTAAAAATTCAGATGGATAAATCTGAATTTTTCAAACATGAAACGCCTTATCTCGGTCATATTATCACCACCGATGGTGTCAAACCAAACCCGGATAAAATTTCAGCCATCCTAAATTATCCAGTTCCGAAAACTCCCAAGCAAATTAAGGCATTCTTGGGTCTACTCGGTTACTACAGACGTTTTATACCGGATTTTGCACGCATTACTAAACCTTTTACATCGTGTCTTAAAAAAGGTGCCAAAATTAATGTAACTCCAGAATATTTAAGCTGTTTTGAGCATTGCAAAACTCTCCTTACAAATGACCCCATTTTAATATACCCGGATTTCAGTAAAGATTTTATCTTAACTACAGACGCATCTAACGTGGCCTTAGGAGCAGTCCTTTCTCAAGGTCCTATCGGCTCGGACAAACCCATTGCCTATGGGTCTAGAACTCTTAACAATAGCGAAATTAATTACTCTACTATCGAGAAAGAATTGTTAGCAATAGTTTGGGCTACAAAATACTTCCGGTCGTACCTTTTTGGTAGAGAATTTAAAATAGTTACCGACCACAAACCTTTAATTTGGCTTATGAATCTCAAAGAGCCTGGTTCACGTCTTACAAGATGGAGGCTCAAGTTAGCAGAATATGATTACACTATTGTTCATAAAAAAGGAAAAATCAATACTAATGCAGATGCTCTCTCACGTATTCAGATCAATCATAATGAAACTCAGTCTTTGTTCGTTAATCACTCTAATACGTCCTCTACATTATCAGCCGAGGAAAATAGTCCAACACTTTCCTACTCTACTCTCACCGCTACAGGCAACAGTCCAATATATTCATCATCTACTCTTACTGCACATTCACCCACGAACATAGAACCAAATCTTGCAATGCAACATTCGTCACCTATTTTTACAGCAAACTTACCTCCATTCAAAGATACATAGCATTCAACACAACATTCATCGTCCACCTTATATGCTTATTCGGCTCCACAAAATATCATACACCAAGCACAAGTACACACAGCCTCACCACGTTCTCAAACCATACACACTAGCGCAGAAAATCCCGTTCTAGATATTCCGATATCCGATGAACCTTTAAATAAGTTTAAGAGACAGCTGGTAATCAAAGTAATAAGCGGTAATTCTAAAACTAGACCAATAGTAACCGAACCTTTTCAGTCTATGCAAAGAACTTCAGTAGAAATTAGCGAACATAATTTGCATAGTAATATTATAAACATTATAAAATCTCACGTTGATCCAAAAATCCGTACTGCTATTTTAGTTAGCCCCATCGAAAAAATGCTCGATATAATACCAATCTTGCAACAAACTTTTGAAAGTTCATCTGTAAACTTAGTTTTAGTTAAACATGAAGTAGCCAATATTAATGACCTCTCGAACCAATTAGATATAATAAAAAAATATCATGAAGGCCAGACTAATCATCGCGGAATTACGGAAACCTATCTTTCATTATCCGAAAGGTTTTTTTGGCCCAAAATGAAAACCGAAATTACAAAATTTATTAACGAATGTAACATATGCAGATGCGCAAAATATGACCGCAACCCAGTGCGCCCACAGTTCAGAATTGTACCCCCACCAACTAAACCGTTTGAATTAGCACACGCGGATGTTCTAACCGTTGACCATGACAAATATTTAACTATTATAGACTCATTTTCCAAGTACGCTCAAGCCTACCTTTTACCCGATTGTACCTCACCTAATATATTAAAAGCACTTTTACACTTTAGTACACATCACGGTTTCCCTTTAAATCTAACAACGGATCAAGGCACCGAATTTAACAATCAAGTCATGTCAGAATTTCTCCGTTTGCATAATATAAAACATCATAATTATGACTAGTGCATATGCATCTAATGAGAATGGTATCATTGAACGTTTCCACAACACGCTTTTGGAACACCTACGGTTACTAAAAATTCAGCACAAAAATGAACTCAGTCGAAATCTTATACCGTACGCATTAATTGCTTATAATAATTCCATCCATAGTTTAACAAAGTGCAGGCCATTCGATGTTATTTCTGGTCACTTCGACCCTCGAAATCCTATCAGTTTAAATATGATGGACCGATATCTTCAAACTTATATTCAAGAACATCGTGGTCAAATGGAAACAGTTTATAAAATTATTCATGATACTGCATTATCCAGCCGCGAAGATATAATAACTCGACGTAATGTCGATAGGGAACCAGTTTTAGACTGTGAACCAAATCAAATAGTTCACGTACGTAACCCAATGGCAAGTAGGCAAAAATTAGCACCTCGTTTTACTCAGGACAAAGTCGTTAAGAATTTACCTATACATATTTACACCGCAAAAAGTCGTGGCCCGGTCGCAAAATCACGGTTGAAGAGACCACCGAAAAAATGATGGTTTTCGTATCATTGTTTCAGGTACCTATTACTGCTGCCAATTTTCGTAGTTGGTGCTCAAGAAATACGCCTCGATAGGCTAGATAATGGACCGGGTATACTACCCTTTAATCTGGGTGCTACCAAAATTATATCCCATTTTCATATATTTTTACAAGACATTAACCTTCAAGAAATCGAGCTACATGTGAACGCTATAAAATCCCAACTTACAGATACTTTTTATAAATTATCCCAGACAGACAGCTCCCTCTTTACGTATCAAACTAGGCACCTATATGCGAAGTTAGATAAAGTTATAATGCAATTAGATACCTTTAGGCCGTTAAGAACTAAAAGAGGTCTGATCAATCCTTTAGGCACACTTATCAAAAGTATTTCCGGTAATTTGGACAATGAAGACGCCCTGAAATTTGAAAATGCATTACGAACTTTAAATAAAAATGATAAAATTTTGTCGCAATCATTGAACAAGCATATTACTTTATATAAAGAGATGACGATACAGCAGAATCAAATTATCCGAAATTTCATTAAATCAGGTTAAATTGGAAAGGGCTCTTACTTTTGTCATGAATATGACTAATGATAATGAGCGAATTATTCACTACGCTCACCTTGTACAACTTTTTGCAATATTAAGCGAAAATGTTCAAGAACTATTGAGCGAAATTGACAGAATAGAGAATATATTGGCTTTTAGTAAAAATAAATCAGTTCATCATTCCGTACTTCCCATTAAAAATCTAAGAAATATCATAAGCATATTAAAACGCACTTATAGATCTGATCAAATAATTGACATATACATCAGAGATTATTACGAAGTTCTTAGCCTAGCTTCATACTTTACAGAGTCGACAGTTGTAATAGTCCTAAAGTTCCCCATTATGTTTAGCACAGACTATCAATTATATGAATTATGTCCCGTTCCAAATAAGGACAGCCTAATTATAGTACCAACTGCACCTTATATAGCGTCCAATTCTCAGGAATATGTGTATATAGAGGCAGAATGCCCGAAGGTCAATTCCTGGCACATATGCGAGCAGAAGATTGTCCACCGGATCTCATCAAGGTCAGACTGTATTCAAAAACTTATACAATCTCAGGAGATAGATGGAACGTGCAAACCCACGCCTATCTCTCTGACTAAGGAGGCCCTGATTGAGTTGGATAGCTATCATGATGTACCTTGAAGACTACGGATTTAACCAGCCTTCGAAAAATACAGAACCAAATCACTTCACAAGATGAAATTAAAGTCGAAACACCGGACACTATCGGAATCTACCATACGACAATTCCATTCTACATACTTATATTATTTGGCACATGTGCACTAAGCATCATCTATGTCATTCGCCGCCGTCGAGCTGGGAGAATTAACATTACCACACAAACTAACACCGAATTATCGGAAGATGAAAGAAGAGCCGCAACTTTTGGCGTCAAGGTCACCAAATAGTTGCTCATCTGGCAGGGGAGGTGTTACGATGCCAAGATGCTGGCTCAGCACACATGCAAACAAGCGCGAGGCATCAAATTCCATGAGTAGCGCTTCCCACGGTAACGACGAGTCCCTGGGCTTTTTCCAACCTAACATCGGTGGGAACAGACACTCGCGCTCATCGCGTATAGTTTTACTACTTAAATTCTACTTTTATTTTTAATAATTTTTAAGAACTTTCATGAACTTTTGTGAACATTTATTAAACTTTTTATTATATGAAACGGACTTTTATCTAACAGTTTCCCGACACGCCCCACTCACGTATCTCGACGGAATATCCTTATCTTTAATTGACAGTTCAAATGCTTGCATTATCTGAGTGTCCATCTTTTTTAGTGCACAATGCATCAGTATAAAATCGGACAAATCGGGCATGTTTAATTGTTTCAGTGCCAAAATAGACGCGGAATATTTCTCTATGAAAGAGTCGAGACTATCAGCCGTGTTCCGACATTGTTTCAAATCAAAAATGTTATTTAGGTAATGCGTACCTAATGCACGTTTATCCTGATATTTATTAACCAAACTGTCCCATATGACGTGGTACGTATCACCCGTAGGTACTATATATACCCGCGAGGACTTTCTGCGCATTATGTGTGAGTTTACCAACTAAGTATTGCACACGTTGCGAGTCCGCCAGCTGAGCGTTTTCGTGGATGTTCGACTTGAATGATTCATAGAATATGGGCCAGCTCTCAATTCTACCGAACTAGGCAGCTCGATTGGCGGCAATTTTATTGCGCTAGAAGCTTTGGAGCATTTCGTGGCAGAATCGGTGCATGTTTTAGTCGTAGCACTTAATATCTTATTTCTCACACGTTTTACTCTGCTGTACAAATCATCGAAACTGACCAAGTCATCGTAACTCGGTTTCGCGTCCGTATCGAGAGTTAAATTCATTTCGTTAATTTCGTCAATTAAAAGTTCGAATTTCACACGATACTCATCTATCATTTCCGATTCCGCCATAAAATTCTCATTCGATCTTGACTCAAAGTTCGAAATATTTTTAGACAAACCGTATACATTATTCAGCCTACTAAAGATAGCCTCCTTTTTACACATTAATATTTTCAACTTAGATTCAGATACTGACGTACTTTGAAAACTCTGGTTTAACGGCATTTTAAACAAATAATCGTTACCTACCTACCGAATAATAAGCAAAATTTAAATTATTCCACAATATCGGGTAGGTAAGTACGTAAGAACAACCACATAACAAAACCCGTAAGAATAGGTACGTGCGACACGTACTACGTTTTAGGTTTATGTAAGTACAAGGTAGAAATGCACTAAATAATATGTACCTACTTGCACGTATAAGTAGACAATTAACTTATAATAGTTTACGGTAAGAACGTAAGTAGGTACTAAGAAATTATGTACCGACTACAATTAAGTATGACGTATTATTTATTGGTAAGTATATAAGTACTTACTAACCATTTGTGACTTAGGGTGTTTTTAATATCGTGCGGATTTCGTCACGCGTGCGGTATTGCCCCGCATGCAGAAAATTTCACGCAGCGTGAAACCCGATAGTCTATAATCTAGTTTGATGCGGGCTGCTATGCGTTGTGGTTGTGTACAATGGACGACAAACTCAGAAAGTTGTTAATCATTTACTTAATTTACAAAAGACGGAATAAGAAAACAAGATCACAATATGGCCTATTATTTGAAAGGAGGATTCTTGCTGGAACGTTTGTCACGCACTATGGCAATTTACGAATGAATGAACGGAAGTTTACGAGTTATTTTCGAATGTCCATTCGTACTTTTGATGAATTGTTTGGAAGAATTGAACACAGACTACAAAAATACAATTCAAGAAAAATTTCCATCCACCCAACAGAACGTCTAGCTGTCGCTTTGAGGTAAGTAAATTCCTAAAATGTTTTTAGAGTATTCATTTGTTTGTCAGGATCAGTGCCAGATTAAGCCATCGCGGGGCTTGTAGTAAATTCTGTCAAGGGGCCCTTGGTTTGCTTTTGGTTCTTCGGAAGTTCAGGGTATTAAATAAAACAAAACTTTTACAAATAAACTTTTCTGGATTTAATATGGGCAAAATTAGAGATAATCCTTTCAACATGCGTTGGAGTGCAGCGGGGCCCGTAGCATTCACTCTTGCTATATGGCTAATCTGGCAATGGTCAGGATCGCGGGTGTACTTTTTCAATTTTTTTTTATGTTGAATTTAATTTTAACTCGTTCTATACCTTGCAATCACAATATGAAAGTGAGACCTTTTACTATTAATACCTCACTAGGTAGACTCAGGCTCAGTGCTTGATAGCACTATAGACTCACTAGTCTATAGTGATTTACTATTAAAAATTTGAAATTATTCAAAATCACAAATTCTTTATTAAAAATCACAAATTCTGTATTCAAAATCACAGTTTCCTTATTCAAAATCACAAATCCTTTATTTAAAATCACTGTTTCCTTATTAAAAATCACAAATTCTTTATTTAAAATCACAGATTCCTTATTCAAAATCACAAATTATTTATTTAAAATCACAGATTCCTTATTCAAAATCACAAATTATTTATTTAAAATCACAGTTTCCTTATTCTAAATCACAAATTATTTATTTAAAATCACAGTTTCCTTATTCTAAATCACAAATTATTTATTTAAAATCACAGTTTCCTTATTCAAAATCACAAAATCTTTATTTAAAATCACAATTTTTTTATTCAAAATCACAAATTCAACAATCATTTCACAGCAAAGTTTTTAATCAATATTCGAATTATGTTGCAGACTATCAGTTCCACTAGTAGTAGTATCCACTATGTCCTGATTTACTAAAGCAGAGACTATGATATTTTCGTCGCCTTCTGAAGTATTGTGAAGTGTTTGGTTCAAATCACCAAATGGCGACATACTATCATAGTTACTCTCATTATTGGTACCTATCGACTCCTGCTGATAAAAGTTGTTCAATGATTGAATTTGGTGTTCCATTTCCATGAGCAAGTTTAACACTTTTGTTCTAAACATAAGTTTCTGATACGAATTAAAACGGTTTAATGCCGGTTGTATCGACTTGTAAAAAGCTAAATCGTCTGGTGCTATCTCCAATTCACTTGATTTTAATAATTTCAGTAATTCTGCTTCGAATTCGGAATTGGCTCTTTTTGGTTTCTTTTTTGCATTTCCTGTCCGTTCATTAATTCCCTGAAGTCCTGAAGTACTTGGTTGTGTTTCCGTAGAAGATTGCTCTTGAACTAGTTCGATGGTTGAACTTGGCTGATGCTTGTTTGCGCTTGTTTGTGAGTCTGTATTACCTGATTGTAAACTACTGTCTTGAGTATGTTCTTCAGATAGCGTCTCATCTACATCTATATCTGTTGTTTTATCAAGAAAAGTCAACATATCATAGAAACTGTATTTTTTTTTCTTTTGGCTGGCTGAGCCAGACGGCTGCTTCTTATCGGAAGACTTCTCTTTACTATAAGTGTCTCTGGCTGTACGCCAGCGCTGTTGAATTTTCTTATCTGAAATAATAACAATATTGTTTTAAATTAATAATAGGTAATCATGACATATAGGTTCATACATTAATATACTAATTATTAATGAAAAAATATAGGATGGAATCTATTCTAGAAATACTCATGGAAAACAAAGCTTTTACTTGTTCTTATTAAAAGAGAAACACTTTTAATAGAACTCTTATAAAAAGAGTTATAATGTATATTAATAAAATAATTCGATTCAGTAAAATGACAAATTTGTCCATATATTTTTGAAATTTTTATATGCATAAATCTACCATTTTACAGAATCATATTATTTGTCAAGGTTTACATTTTTTTTTCAGATATTTGGCGACTGGGAACACATTTACTGATCTACATTTTTCCTACTTTATAGGAATAGCCACGATAAGCCAAATAGTAAGACAAGTTTTTAGTGCTATTGTCATTGATTTGAAATATGAATGCATCCCAACACCTAGTGAGAGCAAATGGAAAGAAATCGCACAAGGATTTTTCACCAATGCAAATTTCCCAAACTGCCTAGGTGCAGTTGATGGGAAGCACATACGAATAATTTGTCCACCGCAAAGTGGGTCAGTAAATTTTAATTATAAGAAATATTTTTCTATAGTACTCTTTGCGATGTGTGACGCTGATTATAATTTTACATACATCAATGTTGGTGCGAGCGGAAGTAATTCCGATGCAGCTATTTTCAAAAAGAGTCAACTATATGCCAGACTTGAGAATGAAACTTTATGTGTACCCGATCCTCAAGAGTTACCTATTATTTGTGCAGATGAAGCCAATCAGTCTAATGTGAGACCTAAGTTACCATTTGTTATAGTGGGAGACGAGGCGTTTGGTTTATCATCGCATGTGATGCGACCGTATTCTCGTGATAACTCATCATATAGACAGAAAATATTTAATTATCGTCTCTCTAGGGCTAGACGTTACATAGAATGCACATTTGGAATGATGTCTAATAAGTTTAGGCTATTTCACAGACCCATTAACGTTAAAATGGATCTTGCACAGATAATACTCAAGGCGGCATGTCTACTTCATAATTTCATAAGAAAACGCGATGGTTACAGAGACAGAGATACATTAGTAATTAATGGTTTCTCGGGTTCATTACCTAGGCAGCAGACTGAACGAAATATTAGACAGGCAAGTAATACCAGGGATTTATTTGCTGATTATTTTATAAAAGAAGGTAAACTTTCCTGGCAAGATAGATATGTGATTGGTTTATGAAGATAAAAGAAACATTTCAGACCGGCAGGCATGCTGTCATTTCCTCTAGAGGGCGCGAAGTTCATTTTCATGTGACGTCATAATATAACCTAACCAGCGGACAATAGGTAACGCATTTGTCAATTTATGACTATTACTACTGTGATCGAACTTAACTAAATGTGAGGGTAGAAGTTCAATGGTAACTTCAAAATTACTTTTCATAAATTGTCTCGATTTTCCGCTGGTTATAGGCTAACTAATATGTACCCAACCGAAAATATTAATAATACAATCGTATAAAAAGTACATACCTGCATTTTCTTTTCCTCCTCACTTAAACTTTCGAAATTTGGTGCTAGTTCCTTTAATATCTCTTCCCAGGCAGCACTTCTAGCATCTCTATTTTTATATAGTTCATGGGATTTATCCCATAAACAAGGCCGCAAATGTACTTCAATTATGACACGTTCCGTATCAATTTTCATTGTGACTAACTGTATTACGCGCGCGTGCACTCCGCACGACAGTAAAATGCTTACTGTGTTTCATAGACGCGCTCACGCACGCGGGGGCCCCGCGCGGTGCTGCTGCCCCCGCGTCCCGCGTCCGTATTCCACGCATTATAATAAATACTTTTATGAAAAGGACATTTGCGGGGCTTACGCATGCGGGGCAATCCCGCACGCGTGATGATATCCGCACGATATTAAAAACACCCTTAGGTACTCAAATTCAACATAGATAGGTATGCACTAAACATTATGTACCTACCTACCGATTACAATTATATGTACCTACTAACAACGTAAGTACTCCAATTTATTCAACGTAAACTGTTTAGTAACTGCTAAAATTATGCGTTACCTACACAACATTGTTTAACTGGAACAATCCGTCTCGTTAGGACCATACTATGGTGTGGCGTGTAAATAGCCAACACCTTTTGTGTACTCGCGTACTAAATTATTAATTTTTTTTTTAAGAATGCCTACAAAATGGCTACCCCACCCTGTGAACTTATAGGCCTCCAACAAGAAACACAAGTATGTCAATTTGTGCAGTATTAAATGCGCTCACTCACCTTTGTCATCGAACCAGTGTCGCTTCCAGAGACTCCTCGAGAGAAGACCACGAGGATTAGCAAGACTCCGGACCCTCTTGAAATCGCCGGCGATTAGTCCAAATGGCGTGTAGTAGATAAGGTTCACAACCAACAGCAATGTCCACTAATTTAAATACACAAGGCGCGGCCGCGCTATTAATAATTGCAACTGAACAGTTTGTATTGTCTCTTGTATAGGATTTTTTCACAGAGATGATCTCGTTATTTTTTAATGCGTTCGAACTAGATTGTACTTGTCGAATCATAGATTCCCCCACACAATGCAGAGCAGAGATGAGGCATACGCGACCAATCACGTCGCAGATAATTTCATCAAATCGAGACTGCTAACGCCATCTCTGGTATGGATGGTTACAACTCTTGGACGAATCCATCGATGATGTGAGCATTGCACAATACTAATGCTTTCTTGTTAGAAACATATTTTATGGATGTTATTAAACTATGTAAATTATTATTTCGGTTTTTAAATACGCGATGGCGCTTCTCCTTACCTTGAGAATCGCTCTTTGAGCTCTTTCGATGGGCAGTAATAAAGTTTTACCTGCTCCACCCCACGAGGTAATGCAGTACGTCAAAATTGACTGACATAGAGCAAAGTAGACTTGCCTTATGAGTATTGGGTCTGCAATATATCGCAGCTTTTTGAATACGTTTATTAGCTTACGAATTCTGTTATTTAATGCTTCCATATGATGTTTGAAGGTTAGTGTTTCATCAATTATAACACCCAAGTATTTTATTTTGTTAGTTTTGTTAATACTGGGACAGTGGGACACACGAACGGGCAGTCTGTAAGGACTGTACAACAATGGGCATACAGCGTTGGAGTAATATTAGAAGTTTGTTTGCGCATCGAAAACTTAATGTAATCACTTAGACTTTGTTTAGATCCAACAGATCTTAATAAAAATATTCTACGTGAAAATTACCCAATCGCTAGTCCAGAAGAAATTTACAATAGTTTGTCAGGTAAAGAAGTTTTTACAGTTCTTGATATGAAGGATGGGTTTTTTCAGATTGAACTTGATGATCCTCAGAAGTTATGCACATTTGGTTCTCTATTTGGAAGATATGCATTTTAAAGAATGCCTTTTGGTATATCATCAGCACCTGAAGTAATGCAACGCATAAATTGTTCAATTTTTGGGGATATTCAAGGAGTCTATGTATATTTTGATGACATAAGTATTGCAGTTAAAGACCAGTTAGAACATGATATAATATTTAATAAAGTTATTCAGAGATCAAGAGAGTATAATGTAAAATTTAACAGTAAAAAGTTACAGTATAGACTTGATCATGTAAAATATATAGGGCTCATAATATCAAAAAATGGAATACAAATAGACTCTGAACATGTATCAGCCATTCTTCAATTAGATTCACCAAAAAATATCAAACAACTTCAAAAGTTCCTTGGTATGTGTAATTACTTAAGTAAGTTTATACCTCACTATACAAAAACTACAATGCCCTTGAGACAGTTACTTAAAAAGTTTTGATGAAATAACTAGATGACTATGTAAATGGAATCAGAAATAAAACGGTTGTTTGCACAAGAAGATAATTTTTCATGTAATTTTAAACAAAGCATTGACACAAGTCATATATCAAAACGTACGATGTTTGAATATAATCTAATGGCTTTCGTTGTGAACTAAAAAGTTTCAACACTTCCCCTCAAACAACGTCCATCCATCATCAGATATCCTCACATCATCACACCATACCACGCACACCCAAACTCAGATCACGCAGACATTTAGTAAACGCTACACGACCTAAGGGTTTTGTCAGCACATCTGCTGGGTTATTTTTTGAACACATAATCCAGACACACAACATTTGTTGAAATGCAATTTCTGACATAGTGCACCCTAATGTCAATGTGTTTCGTTCTCCTGTGCGCTATAGGATTGTACGCAAGTTTAATGGCACTTTGATTGTCAACAAAAATACAAATAGTCACTAAAGATTCACCTCTTATGAAAGCATTTAGCTGCCGCAAGTGTACTGCCTCCTTAGTTGCCTCCGAAAGAGCAATATACTCTGCTAACACACGCGTTTGAAGTTCAAAGACAATAACACTTCATTTACTTTTTCATTCCAAGACCGAGAAGCTTTTTTGAGGCCGTATATCGCTTTTTCTAGAAAGCAAACTTTTCCTTCGCGTTTTCGTCTATGCAACCCTCCGGTTGTTGCATATAAACTTTTTCATGTAAATCACCGTTTAGAAAGGCGGTGTTCACATCGAAATGACTGGTGAATAAATCCTTTTCAACAGCCAACGACAGCAGCAGTCTAAGGCTGAGTTGCGCCATAGAAGAAGTTATAGTTAAGGTTTGTGTCAAAAACACTAACAGTAACGCTGACTTTAACGGTTATAGCGAAATGTGTTGCACCAGCGAATTCATTAGCTTTGTTAAAGTTAAAGGATTTACCCCAAATTCAATTCGGGTAACATTTTTAAAGACGGCAAAACTAAACATAACCGGAAAAACTCGTTTCTAGCGCTGTCATCAGTGTCACCAATTCATTGATGTCAATTCGGTGTCTGTTAAATACAAAAAAATAGTTCAAGAAAGCTTAGAAATATTTATAGTTTATTATACTTTACCGAATTCCGGTGAGCTATAGGAGGAAAATAAAATCATGGAGGACAATTTGCTTGCAAACATTCAAACAAAGTAAGTACCTATTTATTGCTTTGTCAGATAACGTGTGTTAATTTTTGGTTGAACAATTTCAAAAGTTGTCAATTCATAACTGTCCTGATTCATATTTGACGTTAAAGATCGTCGTTATTTGACGTTTTGCTTAAGATCCCGATATTTTTTGCAAATATTATACAGTACAGCAGTAGCTACTATGATGGGCTGGACTCTCTCTAAGTGAGTTCTAATTTTCATGGGCAGGGCAAGAAATCTTCTTTTCCAACATCCAAACACCCTTTCTACGGATTTGGCTCACCACATAAACCTAACCTAACCTAACCACAGGCATAGTATTCTAATGCGATGAGTACTTGCTGCACTGGAGTTACTGCTTTATTTCTGAAAAATAAAGATACCATATAATAATTAAACATAATTGTGAGCATTTAAAAAATATGGCAACAAACGCTCACAGGTAGTACTTAAAGGAAGTAAAATAGGTACTTATTTGCCGTAATAACCTCTCTCATGGCAGTCACTAAATAAGTAAACAGGCACTATGCTAGACATAAGAAAACTTACTTCATCGTAGGATGCTCTAACCAGCGGTGCAATCGTAAAGTCAGCCACCAAGCTACGTTCTTAGAGACTCGAAATCTTGCAAAGAAACATTCGTCGTCCCATGTGGAAAAGCGATCGGGTCTAGGTAAGTAGTACATTTTTCTTTTTCTATTTACACTGACAAAATCATCGCTCGTCTTCAGAACTGGTTTCCGCGAGTATTTCTTGGAGCAGGTACATAATGTTTAGAGATTATATTCAACGCGTTTGACAGTTACAAGTTTACAGTTACAGTAATTTAACACAAACAATAACACTAACCAGCGGAAAGTGAGCGGTTACAGTTACGGTTAAAGTTATGACGTCATTTAACTATTTGTCAAATGGTGCAACTCATTTTTGGCTTAATCGATACTTTAACTGAAGTTTCGATGTTTGTAATTGTTAAAGTAAGATGGTGCAACCCAGCCTAACTGTTGATCTTCTCACGACCGGTGAATAAGTTTCGAAGTAGTCGACGCCGTAGCACTGAGTAAAACCTTTTGCCACAAGTCGAGCTTTATAGGTCTTGTTACCATCTGCATCGAACTTGTACTTGAAGATCCACTTATTTCCCACGATCTTAGCTCCAGGTGGCTTGTCGACGAGCTTCCAGACTTTATTTTCGTACATAGAATCCATCTCTTTCATCATGGCTTCCTTCCAGTTATCCTTGTCGTTCCGACTCAAGGCTTCCTTAACTGTCAAAGGCTCCACATCTTCTCTACAGCATGCGAGTCCATGATGATTTCCCACTCGGATTCTGTTACGTAGAGGATAACGACATTCACCTACGTTTGATTCTCCTCTTTCAACATTGTCAACCAGGACATTTTCTGCTCTACTATCGCCCATTTCTCCCAACTCCACTTCCGCATCTTCAAATACTTCAGCTTCATCTGTAGAACTCGGCCCTTGAGAAGCACTACCAGGTGTCGAACCTGACTGACCTTCTACTCTTGTGAGTTCCCATAAAACTTCAGCACCTTTGTCACCGCTATCTTCAAGCTGACTAGGATTCCCTGAAATCGTTGCTGTAGAATCTTCCAAGAAAACTACATCCCGTGCTCTAACAATGACGCGTGGATTACTGGGATTTATAAAACGGTAACCCTTGGTTTCTTCACAGTAACCGATAAAGATATGTTCTACCGCTTTAGGGCTCCATTTCTTCCGAGTTTCCTTAGGCACGTGCACAAACGCCTTCGTTCCAAAAACTCTGAAATTATCAAATGATTGAGCTTTCCCTGTCCATAACTCCTCAGGAATCTTACCATGATTACCACTGTGAGGCAGCCTATTCTTCGTGTAAACCGCAGTACTACACGCCTCCGCCCTCAGTCTCACACTCAGACCTTTTTCCGCCAGCATAGCGCGAGCCATCTCCACTATAGTGCGGTTTGCTCGCTCCACTACGCCGTTCTGCTCTGGAGTGTAGGGAACAGTCAACTGATGTTTTATACCCTTCTGACGTAGAAAAACATCGAACTTCTTGTTCACAAATTCTGTTCCATTGTCCGTGCGTATGCACTTCACCTTCAACCCGGTTTCAACCTCTACAGATACTAAAAATATTTTAAAATGATTTAAAACCTGATCTTTTGATTTAAGGAAAAATGCAAAAGACTTACGTGTATCATCATCTAAAATAAGTAGCATGTACCGAGATCCACCGTACGAGGGTTCAGACATAGGACCACAGATATCTACGTGAAGTAATTGCAGTTTCTCAACCGCCCTGCAAGCCTCACCAACTGGAAAAGGTAAACGATGTGCCTTCCCTTAATACAGGCGATACAAGGCTCCATTACGCTTTTTCCAAAATCCATATCAGGAAGCTTACGTAAATCTCGCTCATTTACGTGTCCAAGCCGCCTGTGCCACAACATCAAAGGATTACATGCTTTCACTGACGCCAACGCAGCCCCATCTACAACCACTTGACAACCTTCAAGCTTGTAGATCCCCGAGACTTCACTTGCGGTAGCTAAAAGCTTTCCTTTGAAATGGCCTGGAACCAAAAGGTGAATTAGATTACATCCATCTCTGTCAAAACATACCTTCCATCCATTCTCTACTAATTTGGAAACAGATAACAGATTAACATGCAAACTAGGTACATACAAGACATCCCTCACAGCAAGCATTCGTCCTTTCATACTCACCATGATGTCACCCTTACCCGTGCATTCCATCTTATCATTATTCGCACATTTCACATTACTCATGGAGACATTCATAACCAAATCTTTAAACCAGTGTTTGTTGAATGACATATGTGAAGATGCTCCGCTGTCGATGTACCACTCCGTCGGATTGAAGGAGTCCCCGGTGCTGAATGAAGACAGGCTCACGACGTCCTTTGGTTTGGAGGTCGAACCCGCTATCCTTCCTTCAGGACAGTCTGGCTTCTTATGTCCATTCTTTCCACATTTAAAGCATTTTACCTTGGTCATATTCTTGTCTTTGTTCCCGTTCCGTTTCTTACTCTTACTTAAAGCCAATGCCGAGTCAGCTGAAGACGATGTATTACAACCTTGACGTGGATCTTCTTGTAGTAATTTCTGCCGTACATTTTCTGAAGTAAGTTTCATTCTCATTTCATTCTCAGTAATACGATAGCTACAAGATCATCGTCAAATCCGGTGGCAATATCCTTCAACTTTTGTGCAAGAGACATAACTGCAGCAACATATTCGTGCATCGACGAGTATTTCTCTAACTTCTCGTCCAGCAACGCGTCCATAAGGGTAATCTTACGATTAACGCCTTTGTCCTCGAACGCTTTTGCCAAGCTATCCCAAGCGTCTTTGGCATGCTTTGCATCTTGTACGTACGCATATAGTGTAGGTTCCACATGCAGACAGATCAAAGCCAGCGTCTTGGTCCTTCTCGATGGCAGTAGAGTTATTAGGATCAGGATACTTCGAAGTAAACGCGAACGACTTTTCTCGAATCAAAATCATTTTGATTGCGAATTTCCACGTAGAGTAATCATCTAGACCGCAGAGGTTCTTGATGGCGAATTTCGTGGATAGGGCCATAACCTTTTGATGAAATAACTAGATGACTATGTAAATGGAATCAGAAATAAAACGGTTGTTTGCACAAGAAGATAATTTTTCATGTAATTTTAAACAAAGCATTGACACAAGTCATATATCAAAACGTACGATGTTTGAATATAATCTAATGGCTTTCGTTGTGAACTAAAAAATTTCAACAAAAAGATACTTTGTGGGAATGAGATTCTTCTCAGCAAGAAGCATTTTTAGAACTGAAAAGAAAATTGAGTTGCACACCTACTTTGGCTATTCTGAGTGACAAGGTACAGTTGTGCTCACAGAACACAATAACCGTTGTGCTACAGACTGACAGTTCTAAATCTGGTATGGGTGCATGCCTGTTGCAAGATGGAAAACCAGTGTCATTTTACTCCAGAGTTTACACCGAGTGCCAAAGTAGGTGGGCACCTATAGAAAAAGAATTATTTGCTATTTGTGCTGCTATGTATCATCAATTTGTATATGGTAGAAGGATTGTTGTTGAGACAGACCACAAGCCATTAGTGGCAATAATGTCAAAGGACATAAACAAAATATCAGCCAGACTTCAAAGAATGGTCTTAAAATTGCTAAAATATGATTTTGAAATTCGCTATGTACCAGGTCCTAAAATGTTTATTGCTGATTATTTGTCAAGAAACTACTTGTTAAATAATGGGAAAAATGACTCAGATCTACAAGAGTTAGTTCATTCTTTTGATACTGAAGTTGTTTATGGAAAAAAACTTAAAAAAATACAATTTGAAACTGGGTATGACAACAATTTAATGCAAATTAAGACATGGTATTATGATGACTGGCCATCCAATGATAAAAATATTTTGAACAAAGAGTTGAAAATATTTTACAAACTAAAAGATTTTTTAAACTTTAAAGATGATGATTTATATTATAAAAACCAGGTAGTGGTACCTTATTGTATGAGAAAAGAAATACTTACTATTTTAAACACTGCTCATGCAGGTGTGGTCAAGTCCAAGAAAAGGGGCCGTAGGTCTTTATTTTTTTGGCCAGGAATGTCCAAGGACATTGAAAATTTGTCATGTAAGGAATGTGAGAAATATTGGTCAAGTAACTGCAAAGAATCCCTCATGGGTCATGAGGTGCCAGATATTCCTTTTTATAAAGTAGGTGTGGATATTTGTTCCTTTGCTGGCAAAGATTATCTAGTGGTTGTTGATTATTATTCAAAGTGGATTGAGTTGAAACAATTACAACAAAAAACAGCAAATATTGAAATTAAAAATAATCTTCGCTGCACATGGTATACCTAAGTACGCAGTTTGTGATAATTATCTATTTAATAGCTTTGAACTAAAACAGTTCTCCAGAGATGTTAATATGCAGTTGTTGTTTTCAAGCCCTCATCATCATCAGTCTAATGGCCTAGCAGAAAAGGCTGTAGGTATTGTTAAGAATTTAATGAAAAAATGCAGGACAAATGATGAGAACTTGAATATGGCTTTGCTACACTATAGAACAACACCACTTGCTGGTTTAGATTATAGCCCATCTGAGCTTCTGATGTGCAGGCTATTAAGAACTAACTTACCCAGACTGCCAATCAATATCAATGAAAAAATGCAAATAAAGAAAAATCTAAAAGTAATTATAATAAAACAGCCAAAAATAGAGCTTCATATGGTAATGGTCAGAGTGTGTTAATACAGAATGGGGATGATAAGGATTGGCAGCCAGGAAGGGTAGTAAAGAAGGATAGTCCTAGATCCTATATTGTTCAAAATGAAAAAGGTAATTGTGTTAGGAGAAATAAAAAGCATATGTTACTAAGTAGAAATAAGTTTAATGAGAGACCAGGAACCGAATTCGATAATCTCATTTCCGAGTCGAAAAACTGTCAAAACGCTATTCACAGATCCGAGCGGATGCGTTTTTTTCTATCCTATTTACCATTGTGTTTATGGGGAACGCTACAAACTGCTAGGAAATAGATGATCGTGGTAGAAAATTTTAAGTAGTAAATAAAATTGGTTTATTTGAATATTTTGTTCCGTTTAAATAAGAAATATACAGCTAGAAACTTAATACGATACAAACTGATTTTATTATTAACCAAAATAAACTTTATTTCGAATAAACCTGCTTTGTAAACAGCGGTCTGTCAAACACGCAAAGCGGAAAAAGTGTTTTCTTTTAAAAGTATAAAACTGTTTAAAAAAAGAAAAATGACTGTAAGTATTTGATATCAGTATTAAACAATTTGCTTATTGTCAAACAGTAACACGTGAAAATGCATAATTTCAGAAAAGAGTGTCTGTCGAGCAGCGGCAGAAGTTATTCGAGTTCATGCAAAACCATGAAGACCTTGCCCGGGGTCGTATCTCAGGCCCCGACGCAGCCCGCTCGAAGCGTCTTCTGCTAGTTCAACTAGCAGAAGAACTAAATGCGTTGGGATCTGGGGCAACAAAGACTCCAGAAAATTGGTTTAAAGTAGGTATCGTATTGTAAATCGGTACTAATTTGTTTTGTAAATTAAAATTGTTTACCATCATCTAAGATACCAATACCTCTTGAAGCTTGGCTAATCTTACCTACTTGTATTTCAGAGTTGGCAAGACTGGAAGTCGGATATTAAAAGCAAAGCGCTGCGATTAAGAAAATATAGGGCTGGGACTGGTGGGGGTCCTAGCCCGTGTCCATTGTCCCCTTTGGAGGAAAATCTCCTCCAATTTTTTGGAGTGGAGATGGTGAAGGGGCTGCCAGGAGTGGCAGATCCCCTGGAGGTGAGCACTCATTGTGATATTCAAAACACTGCCTTTTTATTAACATTTAATAACAAATACTAGTGTCCATGTTTATTCAATTTATTAGGTGACTGAAGATCCAGAAGAGGTGGAGATGCTGGATGTTGAAGAGCCCACCTTACCTTCACCCCGGCCAACAAGGCATGTAAGGCGTGTAGCGAGTGACGCCACGTTACATGGCATATTAGAGCGGCAGGCAGCAGCCATTGAACACATGGCAGCAGGATGCACAACATCGCAGCTGCCCTGCAACAAATTGCTGCTGCGTTGCAGCCTGAGGTGCTCCTGCCCCTTGATTAATATTATAAGGTATTTGGAATGAAATACTACAACATTTTTAAAATAATCTATATATTAAATTAGTCCCAGTTTGTAGCCCTCTATTGTAGAAGGCATCTTCCGCTCGTGAGCCTGTGGACATTTCAATTGGAAGATGGTCCACCAAGTCTACGTCCTCCGGTTCTGCTATACGGGCCCGTATGCACATGTTGTGCAGAACAGAACAAAAGTGGGATGCATCACGAACGCATGTGCACATGCGTTCGTGATGCATCCCACTTTTGTTGGGGTATATTCCAGCACGCGGTTTTTGTGCAAGCACCTAAAGCGCGCCTTTAACACCCCAAAACCTCTCGATGCAGTTTCGAGATCGAATGTGCAATTCTGCGTACCATGCTTCCGGACTATCCACCTCTGCATTAAGAATTGGCGTGAGGAGCCATGGTTCCAGTGGATATCCAGAATCACCTGAAAATTAGAAATATTTTATAATGGTATCTGAACTTTTTATGGTTAAATTATTAATTTAAGCTAAATCACTGTTTTAGTTAACTGACCAAGAAGCCAGCAAGATGGGCTCTGCAGCTGCATCATCTTGTCTCTTAGTTTACTGCTCCGCCAAACAAAGGCGTCATGTGTACTGCCAGGGTATTTGGCACAAATGGAGAGGATGAACAGTTCCCAGTCACAAACCTAGAAGTCATACTCAAATTAATTATGTGAGAGCAGTGAATATATTATTCACTATGCTACACGTTGTAGCAAAGTGTATGATATATACACTGGTATTATTACAAGGAATGAAAGGTAAATTCATTGAGTTAAAAGATAGGTAAATGGTCATTATTAATAGTTTTTTTTTTTTTTTTTTATTCAAAACGGGGAAACTCTTGGCCCAAATCTCACCTGATGGAAAGTGATGATTAGACCGAAGATGGAAGCGAGTTTCACCCGGAATCCTCTATCATAGAGGAACTGGCTACCATACCTCTAAATGCCGTAACACAACAATGCTGTTAACATTGTTGCTATGGCGACAGACTTAGACATGATGGTGGTAGCTTGCCAGGCGGACTTAGAAGTCCTACCACCAACCAAACCGAGCAAAAAATTTGCCCCCACTGGGAATTGAACCCGGGACCTCTGGGTCTGAATCGAGTGGTATAACCACTAGACCACGGAGGCGGTTAGTGTCACCTGTTTAGCACCACCCGGGGACCACGTGTAGGGATTCGCTGAAGGGTATTCTCCTACGCGGGTGACTCGGCCCCCAGATTAAATTTATTTTATTTATTTATTTATTTTTCGGAAGACTTACAGACTAATATTATTATAATGATAATGATGATATTTAAAGAAAACATTTTAGTTAAAAAAAATACGCTACTAGGATTTCTTTACCATTTGCACATTGAGTGAATGTTGACCTTTTCTATTTATGTACAGTTCCTCATGAACACAGGGTTTTTTCAGCAGAATATGTGTCCCATCCACATATCCTACAACCCCAGGGAACCCAAAGCTTCTGTAGTTTCTGGAAAAGAAAGATTTAAATTGATTTTGTGCACAATATTTTTATAAGTAGTATGTCTCTAATTATGAAGAAATATCTGTGATTAGTTTAATTATTTTAAGAATAACTTTATTTATTGTTTTAACTTGAAAATCGAATAACTATTAGTGTTATTTTTCAGGATCTCAATAATATTAGTTTTAGTTTTTAAGAAAATATTATCTTTTGAAACAGAAAGTTCCTACTTTACTGTTGATTTTATTAATTAAAATAATTGGCACCAAACCTACTAGATTTAATTTTGTTATAACTTTAATTTTATAAAAATTGTTATACCTATAGATAAGAGGGTTTGTTGAAGGCTGGCTACCCATGGGTACGTAATAATGATAGTTTGCCAAAAATTATATTTTAATGTTGTGTATATGTGTGAAGATAATATTTTAATGGTTGTGTACATGTTACATGTAAATAAAAACGACTTTTTACTTTTGTATAATTTGTTGCCTTTTATTTACTTCACAAGGGAATTGAATCCACTTGCAAAGTACTTGCGGCATGTTAAGTGCCATAGTGGTCTCCGCAATAGCCCTAGAAATCGATGGCTGACTTAAACTAATGCAGGCATCTCTCCCATCTGCTTTTTGGTAACTTCCTTGGCCATAGAAGTGTAGGGCCCCTAACACCTAAAACAGAGTGTAAAAAAGCATATTAGATGAATAAAACTGAAATGCATATGGGGGCACGACAATAGTTCCACACAGTCAAGCAAATAAAGGGCATAGCCATACCGTAATCTCTCAGTCACTCGAGGTTTGTGTCATGCCTGTAAATTTCTGTGAAAACAACTAAAAGCCTAAATTTTCATCAACTAGCTATGGGTACCCCCAAATTACCTTCTATTTCTACCTTTGGCTTACTCACTGATCGTCAAAGTTCTATAGAATGGACACACAAACTTCAAGTTTTGTATTCAAAAGAAAGGAAACATAGTAAAGATAGAAATAAATATTACAGATAACTTATCAATTAATGGCAGATAACTTATTTTATTAGAAAACAATTGGATTATTGGGTGTACATGGGATCTCACAGGTACATTTTACTATGAAAGGTTTGTGTAGCAGGATTTATACTTTTGTAAATAAACTGTCTGACTTGACGGCAATCTTCTCTTCGGCCAATAAATTAATTAATAATTTAATTTGTGCCACTTACATACCTCCTAACACTGGTGATGATACATATTTATCTTTTCTTAACTCTTTGTCAGTGTTGTTTGATGACTGTTCCGTGGAAAATATTGTTTTAGCAGGTGACTTTAATTTGCCCTCGCTTGCTTGGGTACAAAACATGCCCTACATGGAATATGCTGCAAACAACAAACTGACAAACATAACCCGTTTTTTATCACATCTCTGCTCGCAACATGTTTTGAAACAATATAACCACTTTTTCAATTCTAGCGGACGCATCTTAGACTTACTTTTTTGTAATACTCATGCAGCCACATTCTCTCCTGATGTCCCCCTTTTACCTGTTGACGCCTACCACCCAGCATTCTATGTACACATTTATTTCTCTCACCTCACACATATTCCTAAATGTAAGGCTAATAACAAACTAAATTATCACAAAGCTAAGTATAACAAAATCAATTCTGAGATAAGTGATGTGAATTGGAGTGTCTTACTGGATAACTTAACACCTAGTGAATCTGTTTCGATATTTTATGAAAAACTTTATGATATTATAAAAACACACACACCCACATGTCGACTTAAAAATATCAATTTCCCCACTTGGTTTTCAAAACCACTCATACATACCTATAAAAAGAAAACTCAAGCCTGGGTTAAGTGGAAGAAGTATGGAAATTTATGTGACTATGAGGTATTCTCGAGTAATAGGAAAAAATTTAAAAATTTGTCTGACATTTGCTACAGTAAATATATAAATGCAATAGAAGATAGTGTGGCTACCAATATCAAGACATTTTGGACGTACGTTGCGAACCGTAAAACTACAAATAAAATCCCAACCACTGTTCATTACAATCAAATAACATCCAATGATATAATTACGACTTGCAATCTGTTTGCCTCATTTTTCCAGTCTGCATACGAGCCCTCAACATTTGACTTTAACTCCTGGGAACCACCGTCTAATAATGCTGATCACGATGTCTTCCTATGCAGAATGCAACTGTCTCTTGATGAATTACATAAAGAATTAAAATTACTTGATTCAACCAAAGGTCCAGGTCCTGATGGAATTCCTTCCATTTTTCTTAAAAATACGTGTGATACATTATGCCATCCTCTACTTATCTTATATAATAAATGTTTGTCATGTGGTATTTTCCCTGAAGTTTGGAAACATGCAAATATTGTACCAGTTCATAAGAGTGGTTCCAAACATGACGTAGCGACCTATCGACCTATCTCTATACTATCTGCTTTTTCTAAGCTATTTGAAAGACTGGTACATAATAAATTATATCCGGCTATTCGCAATGTTTTAATAAAAGAACAGCATGGCTTTGTTAAAGACAGGTCTTGCATTAGCAATCTCATCATCTTTACGTCCCAACTATTTGAAAGTCTCGATAGTAGGCAGCAAATTGATGCGGTCTACACTGATTATCAGAAGGCGTTTGACAAACTTGACCACACACTACTACTTAATAAAATTGCGTACAATGGAATCAGAGGGGACCTTTTAAGGTGGTTTATATCTTACATAACTAACAGAACACAAAAGGTAGTTGTGAATGGCTTCGAATCTGACTCCTTTCCGGTCACCTCCGGTGTACCACAAGGTTCCATTTTGGGGCCCTTATTATTTGTTTTATACATAAACTAGCTACTTCCCGCGACTTCGTCTGCGTAGACTTTAGAACTGCCCCTCATTGTCTCATCCTTGGAACTGCGTTTTCATGATTCAGGTATCCAGATATTGTGAGACCTTGCGGTGCGGCTGAAAGTAAAATTTCAGCCCCGACACAACTTCGAAATGTTTGTGATCTCCTGGTAGGTACTTGTGAATCTTAAGCGCTCACGACTCCTGTCGAATAAAATACTTTGGCATGTTTCTGGTCTTCTGGTTTCTACTTGTGAATCTGCACCGTTCATAATTCCAGCTTCGGCAATACTTTGACATATTAAATTAAAAAGTCGACGTGTGTCTGCTCTCCTGGTCATTTTCGAGAATCTATAGCGTTCAGAATTTCCAGCCCAGAAAACACTTCCAGATGTATGTTACTGCTCTCTTGGTACTTCTGAATCTATTCCAGCTCCGAAATGCCTCGACATGTTTTTGCTCTTCTGGTACTTGCGAATCTATAGCGTTCTTAATTTCCAGTCCTCAAAAACATCGGCATGTTCCTACTCTCCTGGTATTTGTGAATCTGTAGCGCTCGTAATTATGGCCCCGGAATATCTCGACATGATTCTGCTCTCTTGGTACTTGAGAATCTATAGCGTTCATAATTTCCAGCCCCGAAAATATTTCGACAGGTTTTTGCTCTCCTGTTACTTGTGAATCTTTAGAGTTCATTAATTTTAGTCAGAAAATAAGCTTCGACATGTTTCTGTTCTCTTGGTATTTTTTAAACTTCACCGCTCACAACTCCGGCGCCGAAAATAAATCGACGTGTGTCTGCTCTCCTGGTAACTTGCGGGAATCTATAGCGTTCACAATTTCAAGCCCAGAAAATACTTCGACATGTTTCTGCTCTCCTAGTACTTGTGAAAATATAGCGTTCACAAATCCAACGTGGAAAATGCTTTGACATATTACTGATCTAAAGAACTTGTGCACATAGAGCGCTTATAATTCAAACCCCAAAAAAACTTCCGAGATGTTTCTGCTCTCCTGGTACTTGTGAATCAATAGCGCCCATAATTCCAGCCCAAAAATACCTTGACATGTTCCTGTTTTCCTGGTATTTGTGAATCTGTAGCGCTCGTAATTATGGCCCCGGAATATCTTGACATGATTCTGCTCTCCTGGTACTTGAGAATCTATAGCGTTCACAATTTCTAGCCCGAAAATAAGCTTCGACGTGTTTCTGTTTTCTTGGTATTTTTTAAACTTCACCGCTCACAACTCCGGCGCCGAAAATAAATCGACGTGCGTCTGCTTTCCTGGTTACTTGCTGATCTATAGCGTTCACAATTTCCAGCCCAGAAAATACTTCGACATGTTTCTGCTCTCCTAGTACTTGTGAAAATATAGAGTTCACAATTACAACGCGGAAAATGCTTCGACATATTTCTGATCTAAAGTACTTGTGAATCTAAAGTGCTCATAATTCAAGCTCCAAACAACATGTTTATATTTATGCTTTCCTGGTACTTGCGAATCTATAGCGTTCTTAATTTCCAGCCCTGAAAATCTTTGTTATGATCCTGGTCTCCTGGTACTTGTGAATCAATATCGCTTATTCCAGCCTAAAAATACCTCGACATGTTCCTGCTCTCCTGGTATTTGTAAATCTGTTGCGCTCGTTATTCCGGCCCCCGAATATCTCAATATGATTCTGCTCTCCTGGTACACAATTTCAAGCCCCGAAAATACTTCGACAGGTTTCTGCTCTGATGTTACTTGTGAATCTTTAGATTTCATTATTTTAGCCCGGAAATAAGCTTCGACATGTTTGTGTTCTCTTGGTATTTTTTAAACTAAACTGCTCACAACTCCGGCGCCGAAAATAAATCGACCTGTGTCTACTTTTCTGGCTATTTTCGTGAATCTATGTATAGCGTTCAGAAAGTCCAGCCCAGAATACTTCGAGATGTTACTGCTCTCCTGATACTTCTGAATCTGCAGCGCTCGTAATTCCGGCTCCGAAATGCCTTGACATGTTTTTGCTCTCCTGGTACTTGCGAATCTATAGCGTTCACAATTTCCAGCCCAGAAAATACTTCGACATGTTTCTGCTCTCCTAATACTTGTGAAAATATAGCGTTCACAATTCCAACGCGGAAAATGCTTTGACATATTTCTGATCTCCTGGTACTTGTAAATCTAAAGCGCTCATAATTCAAGCCCTAAAAAAACTTTCAAAATGTTTCTGCTCTCCTGGTAATTGTGAATCTGTAGCGCTCGTAATTCCGGCCCCGGAATACCTCGGTATGTTTCTGCTCTCCTGGTACTTGTGATTCTGTAGCGCTTGGAATTCTAGGCAAGCGTGCTCCAACTTAGACCGCATCATCGCTTAACATCAGGTGAGATAGCGGTCAAACGTTTGCCTACCAATAGTAAAAAAAAACCAGTCCCTAAAATACTTCGAAAAGTTTCGGCTCAAAAGAAATCTTGCCCAAAAATAATTTGACATGTTCCTGGTCTCCTTGTAATTGTGAATCTTTTAGCACTCGTAATAAAATTCTAGCCCGGTAAAAAAATTTGACATGTTTCTGTTCTCCTGGTACTTTTGAATCTGAAGTACTAAGGTAGCAGAAACTTTGAACTTCAACTTCTTTCTCTGTCTCCATTAAGTCATGTATGTTACCGGGATAAAAAGTAGCCTATGTGTTATTCCAGGGTGTGACCTATATATGTGCCAAATTTCATCCAAATCCCTTCAGCCGTTTTTGCGTGATTGACGGACAAACATCCAAACATACAAACATACAAACATACAAACATACAAACATACAAACATACAAACATACAAACATACAAACATACAAACTTTCACATTTATAATATTAGTAGGATGACATAAAGACTGTTTCCAAAATTCTAAATTTCTTCTTTACGCGGACGATTTAAAGGTATATAAAATTATTTCTGACAAAGTAGATTGTTTTAACTTTCAGCAGGATTTAGACCGCTTCTCTAACTACTGTTCTTCCAATAAGCTTTACCTTAGTCTTCCAAAGTGTCATGTTATAACATTTACCAAAATGAAAAATATTACTCAGTTCGACTATCGTCTTGCCAATACGCCTATTAGTAAAGTTAGTTTTCTCCGCGATCTTGGTGTTCTTTTAGATGCGAAGCTCCATCTGGATGTTCACATTGAAACAATTGTTACCAAGGCCTACCAAATGTTTGGTTTTGTTATGAGATCATCCAGGGATTTCCGTCGACCTTCTACTTTTTTACATTTGTATAAATCCTTAGTTAGGCCACAGTTAGAATTTGCAGTACCTATCTGGAACCCATTTTATATAAAGTACAGCGAATCATTAGAACTGGTACAACGTAAATACCTTTGCGCTATGAATTTTAGATGTTGTCGAAAAAAAATGTCATACCACTTACTTCGAAAGTATGATCTTTTAACCTTAAAGTCTAGACGTAAACTTCTGGAAGTTATGACATTGTATAATTAATGTATGCCGCAATCATTTTGATTGTCCGGACTTAGTTGGGAGTCTGTGTTACCTGGTTCCTCGAACAGTTCATGTCCGTGAGATACGAACTCGACGTCTATTTGCTACTACCCTCCGTAGAACCAATGCTGGCTCGCGTTCGCCACTTCATCGTTTGGTTGAGACTTACAACAATGAGTTCAATTCAATCGACATTATTTTTCTAAGTAAAAATGTATTTAGGAGGCAAATCCTAGCAACACTAAAGGATCAGCAAATCAATATATAATTAGTTAATAGGTACATTTAATATCATAAAATGTAATGTTAAGTACACACAAATTTACTTTTTGTCTTTATTATGGTATGTACAATTGTATATGCATATATAAAAAAAAAACCCAGATGTCAGCTCCATATTGTTGTACTGATAATGTATTTGTGTTGTTTCTAGCTACTTTTTAAATTGTAATCTGTGGAGAACGTTGTGGGTAGCACTGTTGTTAGGTGTTGTTTAAGATCCTATTGCTAATTCTTACTGTGCTACTGTTTGTTTTTCCTTAAATAAATAAATAAATAAATAAATAAAATAGAAAGTGGATTCAGTCGTGTTGTTCGCGGCGCCTAGTAGTGATGCCAGTATTAGTTATCAAGTCCTTTTACTTACTTTAATTTCTATGGGAATAGCGGCAGATGAGTGCGTTTCAGGGAAATAGGCCCTTGTTTCTTCAATGAGGCTAAGGGAAACCGCGGGTCGGCAAACGGATTCGTCATATCCTTTAAGGCTCTATGAAGAGACAACGTCTCTGTTGTTCTGCGGCACGCCGACGGTCTCTGGCTCGCACAATCACATACTCCATCTACCAAAAACCCAAATTATTTTATCTAAAATCTTGAACGAATATCACATTTCCGTAAACACTTTGACTTTATGTAAATAAGTATAAATCGATGAAATACGGTCAATACATTAATAAAAATTCATTTACTTACTTCAGACAGTGTTTAAAAAGTTTACAGTATTTTTATTTCACTGAAATAAGCTGGAAATATGGTTTATATATGTTGGAGCGCCTGATTGATTCGTCGGAGCAGCGAGCGACGATGCGTCCTGTTTTAGTTTTAGGTTTTTTGATATAATTATTGCGTATTCATTACTGCTTGTGTCATTGTCTAATTAGTACACATTTTATTAAGCACCCCAAATTCTCCTCGTTTTATTGTACCCAAGTCTTGGTTGCTCCCGTACATGGTCCATTGTCGAGCCGGATTGTGGTATTCATAAAGTTAATTCGAAGATTAATGAAATCAGCGATATTTACGACGGAAATAATTAACCTGGACTTGAGAGGTTATACGCCGGTGCCGCCAGCGTGGAATTTGGATTGAGTACATATTATTTCACGGTGTTAAGTTTCATACTGGATAATATGGTCACCCAACACTCGTACAGGTTGTATTTAACTTTAATTATAAGTTGTAAAAGGTTAGTGCATTTTAACTTATATTAGTTTAAATATTTTCTTACAGTGAAATAGACACTGAGTAGGTACCTACTTGACTTTTGTGTGTGTAAATTGTGTTTTTAATTTTATTTGTACATACCTAGGTACTTATTTTTTACGGTGAAATAAACACTCGGATCCTGGTCGAAATTTGTTGGGCAAGGTTCGGGACAACATTGTTCGGCGATGTCACTTGTGCATTCAAAAACGTGGTGGACATTTTGAACATGAGAAAATTTAAGTTTTAATCCATCTTGTGCTATGACAGAATTTATTTAGATTAGTTCAGTAATCAACTTATCACGAAGTAAAAAAGAACGGGTGAAAAATAACCATAGTGAATTTCATCGCAATTGCCAAAGATAAATCAAAACGCCGCCGCGCGAGCATTGTTGCCGCACTTCTCGAGGTCAGTCGAGGTCAAGGTACGTTTTCTAAATAGGGTGATTTACTTTTACTAAATTTATTTTCATATTTATTTATTTATTTATTTTTATTTATTTATTTATTTATGTACACACAAGAAATTAAAAAACTAAAAATGTATACAGAAAAAAGAGTACAAAGGTACTGCTTATTTCAAATGAAATTTCTTCCAGCAGACCTGCGACAGAAGAGTAGGAAAAGAAACATAGACACAGTGTGTAGAAACAAAGAAGGAAACTAAAAATAGACTTAACTAATTTAACTTAAACATACTATTAATTATTATCTACTAATAAATACATTAAAATACAATAAACATACAAACAAATATACAGAAATAGATTTACATAAATACATAATATAATAAAATAATACATACCTTTAATATAACATTATAGTATAGAAGAGAGATAGTGCTCTTTGACAGCTTTTTTGAAAATAGAAATATTTTTACTTTCTCGTATGTCAGATGGGAGTGAGTTCCACAATCGTACCGCAAGAAAAGAGAAGGAGTGTGAGTATGAATGAGTTTTATGGGATGGGAAGTTTAGGTGAAGTTTGAGGTGGGATCTACACAGCGCATCGGCAGGGCGAGCAAACGAGAAACGATCACGCAGGTAGCCAGGGTATGCAGGATTGTACAGGATATTGTAAAGGAGACATAATATTCGAGTGTTCCTGCGAAGACGGATAGGGAGCCACTTGAGATCCTTGCGGAACTGAGAGACATGGTCGTATTTCCTCAAACCAAAAACAAAACGAATGCACAAGTTTTGCAAGCGCTCAAGCTTGTTTAAGAGCTCCTCTGTGGCATCTAGGTAGCAGGCATCAGCGTAGTCAATGATCGGCTGAATTAAAGTTTGAGCCAAATAAATTTTAGTTTTGAAAGGCAAGAAAGTCTGAAGAGTTTTCAAAGAATGGAAGGAAAAGTGCACCTTGCGACAAACCTCATTTACTTGCGCTCGCCATGAAAGATTGCTGTCAATTAAGACACCAAGATTCTTCACTGTGTCCGTGTATGCAATGGTCGACCCGTTAAGGGACAATGGCGTCAAAGTGGATGTGTCAAGCGCATTGCGATAGTAGCGACTGCCTATAATCATCGCCTGGGACTTGGACGGATTAATATGTAAGCCATATGACTTAGCCCACAGTTCAATACGCTCCAGGTCACGATTCATGGCATTAATCGCTGAATCCGCGACAGCCAGCATGAAGTGACGATAAAGCTGCAAATCGTCTGCGTAAAGATGGAAGTTGGAGCAGATGACCTTCGTAACGGTATTTATGAATATAGTGAATAGAAGAGCAGAGAGAACGCCACCCTGAGGAACACCAGCAGTGAGGTCGCACCAATCAGAAAAAGTCTCTTCAAGGCGGACACACTGAGAGCGACCCCGAAGATAAGAGTCAAACCAGGATAATGCGGGAGGGGCAAAGTTAATAGAATGAAGGACTCCAAGAAGTATGTCGAAATCCACTGAGTTAAACGCACAGCTGAAATCAAGTAGGACTAATAAAGTGAGTGATTTATTGTCCATAGCCCAGCGGATATCGTCAGTGACTTTAAGAAGTGCAGTAACAGTACTGTGACCTGCACGGAATCCCGATTGGAAAGGGGAGATAAGAGAGTTAGATGATAGGTAACTGGAAATTTGGCCATGAACAATATGCTCGAGAACCTTAGAAAGGAAAGGAAGAATGGAGATGGGTCGGAAGTGAGACAAAGAGGATGGATTGTTGGTTTTGGGAAGTGGTATTATGTGTGCCTGTTTCCAGGACGTAGGAAATGTGCCAGAAAATAAGGAATAATTGGTAATGTGAGTGAGAATTGGAAGCAGTTGCGGGAGAATAGGGATAATCATTCTCGAACACAGATTATCATGGCCAACAGCAGAAGATGAGATAGAGAGAAGGGATTTTTTAACATCATCTTCAGAGACAGAACTGAAATTAAAAGAAGGACAGCTCGGTAATGGCAATTTGGAGAGCTCAAGCAAAGTAGCAGATTTTACATGAGGTTCCAGAGAGACAGGAGGAAGAGAAAAGTGCCTATTGAGAGCGGACAAGTCAATATCTGCACAGGTGTTAATAGGAGATTTGCCGATGCCAACTGACTTAAGGAACTTCCAGACATCGGAGGATTTGCGATCTACAAGAGATTCGTGGAAATGGCGTCTCTTGGCATCTCGACACAGACGATTGCAACTGTTATGCAAAGCTTTAAAATGAGCAAGATTCTGCTCCGTGGGTCTACGCTTATACCTACTCTTCGCCTTGGCCTTACGAGCAATGGCATTTTTTATTTCGGTTGTCATCCATGGAGCCGGATTCTGCTTAATTTTAATTCTCCGACGCGGAGCGTGTTTGTCATAAAGACTCAACAGTTGGGAGGTGAAGCAGTTCACTTTGTCGTTGATACAGGAGCTTTCGGTAACCGAGGTCCAGTCAATATCGCATGCATCACGCGTCAACGCAACCAGATCTAAACCATTATAATTACGCAGAAAACCATAGCGAGGTTTACGTTTAGGAGATCTGATACGATAAGATAAGTAAATGAGGTCGTGATAAGAAAAGGTTGCAGTGAGCTGCCCAAACTCAGCAACTTTGTGAGGCGAAGAAACAATCATTAGGTCTAAAAGAGAAGGCGTGCAGTTAGGGGAGTTATGAGTCGCAGAGAGGGGAAGAATTTCGAGATTAAAAGAAGACAAGAGAGAGCGGAGTTTGAGAGAACGAGAATCATCTTTAATTAAACAAGTATTAAAATCACCCATTAAAATAATATGCTCATACGCTGGGCAAAGATTATTAAGAGTAGATTCTAGGGAGTCAAAATAGCTAATATGTAGATTAGGGGAGTAGAATACCCCAAGTAATACTTTGGAATGATTTAATATAATCTCCAGGAACAAGAATTCAGCCGACCCTGAGTACGGAGATGGAGAAGCACAAACAGTTTTATGCGGTATATCAGCACGTATGTACATGGCAACGCCACCACCACCCTTGCCAGTCCTGTCATTCCTGATCAGAACATAACCAGGAAGTGCGTAGTGCGTAGAAAGAAGAGAAGGCTTAAGGAATGTTTCTGAAATTAGAAGTGCATCAAGATGAGTACTGCTGAAAGATGCCAGAAGATCAGAGTAGTGACCAGGAACACTCTGAGCATTAATATGAGCTATGTGGAAATTTTTAGGGGAGTTGGAAAAAAGAGTGGATATGTTTTCATGCAAAGTATGATGCGGAGACTCACTTTCCGCACTAACAAAACTGCAATTTGAGGAAGCACAAGAGAAAAAGCTGTCATTTAAGATGTCTGCTACATCCATACGTAATTAAATATATATATATATATATATAACTGAAATAACTTAAAACTATACAAATCAGATTAAAACTCAATACAAAAGGCTGATTGCTAAAAAAAAAACAACCCCCCCAACTCACTGATATGTTGGAATAAATAATTTACAAACAAATCATTCAACAACAAACAGTATTAATATAGCAACAACAAGACCAATAATAAGACTGCGTAAAACGAAAACATTATATGCACGAAAACTGGCATTACGTGCTAAAAATACTGGAACGGAACATTACTACGTCAAGTGAAAAGTAAAATTGACATTTGACAATGACAGTTCATTGAATGCCGATCGGCTTCGGCTTGACGTAACAAATAATTATAGGAAAGAGAGAAAATAATAATTGTACCGACACCATAATAACAAATAATACAGAATTACTAAGTGGGTGATACTAAAATTGCAAAAAGTTTAAAGTACCGGCACAAAAACTACAAAAGCAATAGGCATAGCAGTCCAAAGTTAGGACACGACATGCCTACGGAACACAACAGTAACAATGTTAATTACGCCGGCGGGCTTTTCTTTGACCTCTTGAGGGTGTCGCAGCAACTTCAGGCGGGCTCACAATCCTTGGAGATGTATGTTCTACAGCATGCGCAGCATTACCCAAGTCGCAAGAAGCCTTAGGGAACCGCGAGACTAGTGCTCGCAGTTCAACCGGAGTTTCGATCTTGTGTCGCTTAGAATCGGGTGTGACAATAGCTATCCTGCCTTCTACCGACCAGCAACTATGCATCCCGAAATGCTTGCGTGCATCCATGAATGTCCGGTGTCTAATGTGCGTCAAGAATTCAGAGATAGTGATACCCGTACCTTTTAGGGTTTTCTTGCTCTCCCAGATCAAGTGCCGGTGCTCAGTAGCGTATAATCTGACTAGGACAGGCCGAGCTTTGGTCTGAGTAGAACCCAATCTGTGACAGACATGTAAACTTTCCTTTTTTATCTCAGACAATCCCATTTGGTTGGTTAATATTTTGTGGACCACATCGTGCAACCTTTCACCTGGACACTCAGCAACTCCATGGAACAAAAGCACCTTCCTCCGCATCATTGTTTCATGCCTATCAAGTCCAAGTGATAGCATTTCTAATTGACTCTTAAATTTAGAGAGCGCCTGCCAAACAAAAGTTTTAAAGTCAGCGAACTCATTTGATAGTGCCGTGATATCCGGTGCTGGCCGAGTCTCAGAGGATGCTTGTTCGAGCCTCAGAGGATGCTTGTTCGAGCTTGTTCTCGTATTCTGCCATTCGAGAATTGAATTGGCGCTCCAGATCTTCCAAACTTGAAGTAAGTTTTGTGTCCATTGTGTTTTAGAAGATTGCAGTATCAGAGAAACTTGATAACAATGTACAGTGAGTGTAGGGTGGCAAGTTAATATAAACTATAGTTATATCATTAAAAATCAAATAAATATAAATTTAAATTAATTAAAACTCGGAGCTGTCTAAAAAGGCGTGTTTACCCTGTGCCTACCCACAATTTATCCTTATTATAATATTTATTTTGTTTGAAAACTTCAATTTTTTCATTTACGTTTTTTTTTAATTTATAACAATTTATTTATACTTCTGTGGACAAGTGTTACTTGTGGTTTCAATTATTGCATATATGTCGTAGACATACTGTATAGTGGATAGTAATGGTTTGCATACTGATCCTTCTAAATTAGATAAGTACCATCAAAAATTTCCCACGTCCTGAATCCGTTAAACAACTTCGTAGTTTTCTTGGTTTATGCTCATATTATCGTAGGTTCATTTGTAAAGGACTATGCAAAAAATCGCCCCATATCATCAACAGATGCCAAACATATCTCATTAAATACATCTCGACATTATGATTATTTTTTACTATGGCGACATCACTGTAGGATATGGGGTTATCGTGCAATAAAAAAAAATATGTTATACTTATACAGTTTTATTAAGTATTAAGAATCGAATTAAAAATGTACTATTTAACTAAAAAAAACTCGAGAGAGAACAGCCGTAAGACGTACTTTACCCTCCCTCCTTGCTCCGTTACCCCGACCGCACCCTTTCGACGCCTGCGCCCGCGCACCTCCCTCAGTCGTGGCTAGTACGTTCTGCTGTGTTCGCGTTGTTTATTTGTGCGTTATCGGCTTGCTTGCGACTATTACTAACCTCTGCTTGTTTATTGGACCTTTTGATTGCTACTCGATGACCCCGGCACGTTTAATGGACTGTGATTTATAAATATGGAGACTGGACGCCAATGTGTAATGTGTCCTAGATCTGTTTTAAGACAGAGACGACATATATTACAAGAAACATTGCTTCATAGTAGTCCTGAGTTAGCGGCCTACATTTTGCAAAATGGATTGACACAAGTAAGTCACAGTCATTGTATTTATTTACTGATTTATTATACATATATCGATAACTTTTAGATATTATGTAGAATACGTATAATGAATAAGAATAAGTGTCATGTAGTTAGAATATATAAGCAGATAGAACATTGCTACGATACTATATGATACATTTTAGAATTGCTTGAATAGAAATATAGCACTTAAAGTATAGCTTACGTTAGGAACGACTCAATCGTCCGGCCATAATTCCTATGAGGAATGAGATATTTTTACCTGCATAATTATTTAATCTCACCTTAATATTTTTATAGTCTAGTCCAAAAGTGAGTGTAGATTGTGTTCCGAGTTCTAGACAACTGACAAGCACACATATAACACCGATATAATCAATATAACACAGAAAAAATACTTCTGCTTATTACAAAAACACACATATGCTGATATCTTCATTTTTTCCCTTTTCAGGTAGTATTCAATAACGTAATGGCAGTATGCCATAGATGCTGGCAGAGAGCCAATAATAATGACGGTGGACAACTACGTCTTGAGAACGCTCCCATTGTAGAAGGTAATTACATCTGTGCTATTAATCCTTATCAAAATAAATTATTTCATCACTAAGTACAGTCTAGCTTCGCCGGGACAGCTAGTAATAAATAAATAAATAATTTTAGATGCTGACAATCAAGAACCCCCCAATGTTGCTGAAGCCCGCAATGTTGCTGAAGCCCCCAATGTTGCTGAAGCTCCCAATGTTGCTGAAGCCCCCAATGTTGCTGAAGCCCCCAATGTTGCTGAAGCCCCCAATGATCCTCAGGACAATCCAGAGGATGATACTCGTTTCTATGTTCGCGATTACGTACGTGCACCGAACACTTCACGGCTCTGTATGTATAGGCAATGTAGACATGAAAATCTACGACGAGTTCCTGTGTCTATCAAGCTACATTTGGTATGTCATTATCGATTATATATTCCACCGAGTTCGCGAATATGTGAAGAACATTTAAATAACTATGATTTTGAAGAGTTACTGGATAATGTAAATGTTACACATTATTTTAATGCTTCATTTTTTAGTAACATGACAAACATGTTAATTGAAGCAATCAACAATAGGACAAGATTCGATTTTGAAACATTATCTTCACTGAATAATAGTGAACTTATGTTTTGGACTGGATTGATTTTAGAGCAGTTCAACGTCATTTTGGAAGAAACGCCATCGCTCGCAGAAAAATGCAGACATCCCCGATCAGTTCTCGGAGCTTATTTAACGAAAATACGAACTGGAGAACCTAACGAGCGACTAGCTACGCTTTTCGGCGTAACACGTCAAGTGTTTGAATATCGCCTAAAAATAGCGCGACAATGCTTGACAGGTCAATATGTACCAAGACATCTTGGTATAGGTCATATTTCTAGAGATGAGCTTCTAGAGAGAAATCTATTTTTGCCCAAACATATTTTTGGAAATGAAAACAACACCAAGTTAATTATTATCGCAGATGGCACATATGTATATATTGAAAAAAGCACTAATTATTTATTTCAAAGAAAAACTTATAGCCTCCACAAGTTTCGCAATTTATTGAAACCATTTATTTTAGTAAGCAGCGATGGATATATCATAGATGTCATAGGCCCTTTTCCTGCAACAACATCAGATGCAACTATTATGCAGAACATAATGAATGACGAGGAGCACTTACTACATTGGTTACTACACAGAGAGGACGTCTTTATTTTGGACAGGGGCTTCAGGGACAGTATTAATGATATTGAGTCCCTTGGCTATGAACCTCACATGCCACCTAACAAGGACAGGAACGCGACCCAGCTATCAACAGAAAAGGCAAATGATTCTCGGTTGGTGACTGTGTGTAGATGGATTGTGGAGGCGGTTAACGGCAAATTCAAAAACCGTTTTAAGTTATTAAAACAAACTTATTTTAACCGAGCTTTGCCAAACATGTTTGTCGATTTCCGCATAGCAGCATCATTAATAAATGCTAATTACCGTGTTGCTACAGACCACAGGCTTGCGCCGGAATTCTTTGAAATAATTCAAACTAAGGTTCATCAACCTAACCTTTTGAAAAATTATGTCGAAGGCAAAAATCTTAACAGACAAAGAGTTAACTTTGTGACGATGGAGGCCACCATGCCACATCTTGAGGACTTTCCAGAACTGACTGATGATGATATCATTTTATTCGCCTTGGGGACCTACCATATAAAACTTGCAAAATCCTACTGTGCGGAACATATTCGGAATGGAATTTATTATATTGAATTATTTCGAGAAAACCAGCTAACTGATTTGCCAAGGTATAATATTCGAGAAGATAATGTCTGGTTAATTAGAGGAAGAATACAATCTCGACACGTTAGATCGCGCGTTTATTATTGTTACATATTAATAAACCGAAGTGAAACTGGCAGACGTGCTATTGAACAGTGGTATTGCACATGCCTAACAGGGGCGCGTACGGTTGGAAGTTGTGCCCATATAATATCAATTATATGGTATATGGGCAAAGGTCGACATATCGACTTTAATCTACCAGCGGCAATGTTATCGACTATTATAATAGATGAATAATATAACGTTATTTTTGTCTGGATAATAGTTCTGTTGTTATTAAGTGTCTACTTGCACAATTGTTTTTGTGTTATTAATACTTAAAATGTCTAGTTGAACAATTGCTTTTTGTAATTATCGTCTAAAATGTAATTTTTTATTTTAAAATAAAAATACTTTATTTTTGTCAAAAGTCTTTTTAAAAAAAAAACCCCGTCGAATTCCGAACTAAAAATTGGTACTGACTTTTCATGGGACGTAATAATGATATTGAAACTTGTCCCATGTCTGTTGATGGGATGGGACACTGCCCATACATTTTTTTGCATGGTCCTTTGCTGATATCGCTTCTCCTTTAACTAAATTAGCAGCTGGTAGTCAAAATTCTAAAAAACCTCTTTGTTGGAATGATGAAACTAAACATGCATTTGATGAGTTAAAACAAACATTAATTACTGCTCCTGTTTTGCAAAGCCCTGTAATTAGGAAGCTACTGGCTTATGAATAGAGAAAGACAAAAAAATTGAATTTGTCTTGTTTTTCTATTCATAAATTATGCCGGTGGGTACACCGGCATAATTTATTTCGATGTGTTCTCTACGGCGCCCGAAATTGAATCTTAGTTTATTTATTTTTTATGAGGAGAACACAAGCCTTTCTTTCCACCCACTTATTATTATATTTATTACAATAGTAAGATGGGAATCGAAACCGTGTCGAATGCCTTCGCGAGATCCAGGAACAAAGCAACACATTTCTTACCGCTACGCGCTGTCAAGTTTCTGAGCTATATGGTTTACCAGTTTGTGAACAGCATCAGCAGTAGATCGATTTTTTCGAAAGCCAAATTGGTTAATCGACAAAAGATTGTGTGCCTCTAAATACTCAACCAGTCTTGCATTTATCAGTTTTTCCAGTATCTTGGACATCGCAGGCAGAACTGATATGGGCCTATAGTTTTCGACACGGCCACGATCTCCAGATTTCAAAATAAGGTGAAAAATAGCCTTTTTGAACCAGTCAGGAAAGACACCAGACACAGGTTGCAAACATGTGTCAGCGGTGGTACAATAATGTTTTTATGTCGTTTTAGAAAACTAGAAGAAATACCGTCCCATCCTACTGCACAATCACTCTTTAGTGAAAGGTTTAGGCGTTCCATCTCTTGCTCATTTGTTCCAAGCAGCACAAAAGATTCCCTCTGGGGTTCGGGTCGCAAACTAGATCAAGTGTCCCATACATTCAATTTGTCAATTTTCTTTTTTCGTTTGTTTTAGATTAATCATAAAATGGAAAGAATATATAAAAGAAAAGAGGGTGCAAAACCACGTATACGTGTTGACCCACAAATTCTTCAAGAAGCTGTTAACAAGGTACTGGAGGGAAATACGATCAAAGGTACTGCCAAAGAGAAAAACGTCCCAATAATGACACTGAACAGCCAATGTTATGTTCTTGTTTTGTTTTTTTTTGCATACCTTATGCAAAAAAAAAACAAAACATAACTGGCTGTTTCTTTGAAAATTTACAAAAACTATTGGTTAAGGTGGATGCCTAGATAGGTATAAGGTGGATGCCTCGCCATACATTATTCAGGTGAGGAAATCTCCGTAAATAAACAGTTTCTGCAGAATAAAAGCAACTATAATGAGACTTTATAATGTATTATGGGCGCATATAGCCCAAATTAAAAAAAAAAACAGTATTTCTAGGAGAATTATACCGAATAAAAACGAAAAATCTTTACATGTGTGAGTGATCTGAATCACGCCATCTGACAGAAATTTATAGAACCACCGAGAAAGTTGGTTGCTATTGTGTTACAAATTTACGATTGGTAAACATTCATAATAGATGGCGCTGTTCGATAATTCGAACAAGCGCCATCGAGTGACGCGCGGATGCGACGTTGCCATTCAAGAAGCAGCGCATCGTCCAAAACACTGTGGATACGGCCTCATCAAGTACAGTTTTAGAGGGTATGCTTCATCCCCTATTAGGAAGGTGGGACAAATAGTATTAGAGGAGGGCAGACGTTGGTTTTGTGGCATATTAAATCTACCTTCACTCAGCAGTTTATTCAAATTAGAAAAGTGAAAAGTTCCGCCATCACTTTGGGATCCCCGCCCCCCCACTTCTATTGTTAAAAATCTTCTATTTGCATCTGCCACAGCTTGTAACACAATTGAAAAATAATGTTTGTAGTTATGGAAAGCAGATCCTGTTTGGGGAGGTTGTCTAATGCGACAGTGTTTCCCATCAATTGCACCCACACAATTAGGAAATTGCCACACTTTGTAATAATCATTCATTGAACTTCGCAAAATTTCTTCTGTTGGTTTTGGCATATGTATTGGTGATAGTTGATACCAAATTGCCTTGCAGGTTTCATAGACAATAGTTGATACTCTTCCTAGCTATGTTAATCTTCCTAGGCGAAACGACTGCGCCAAAGCACGAAATGACAGCCCCGTTGATAAAAATCTGTAATTAATTTTCAGATATCGAGTTAAAAAAGAAATGGAAGAACTTAAAGGACACATATAGAAGAGAATTGCATAAAATTCCAAATCCACGATCAGGACCTGGAGCTGATGATGATCCAGCCACGTCAACTTGGCCGTATTATGAAATACTGAACTTTCTAAAAGATGAAGTGATTCCTGAACGGAATACCGGAAATTTGCAAGATGAAGACGAAGAAACCAATACAGGTACCACATACACCGGTCAGGAATCGGATATATCTATGGATTCATCATCCACAACTTCATCTAAACGTAAGAACGTCCAGGACATAAGACAAGATTTCCTGGTCTTGGAAAATAAAAAACTAAAAATTTTGGAGCAAAATTTAAACAAAGATATACAGGAAAGTGCCACTTATGATATGGAAGATTATCACTTTTTTCAAAGTATTTTGCCGCAAATGAAAAGTTTCACAGCCATGCAAAAAAACAGAGTTCGTCAAAAAGTTATCCAAGCCATCATGGATGAGTCCGCTGTACCCGACTCTTCATATTCATATCCATATTCAGGTTACAGTATACAACAATTGTAAATTATAATGATCATTAGGGCGCACCACAAACCAAAGCTACAAATCATACAATAGATTTATCGTATTTTCACATTTATTTAGTAAACAACCCATCAAAATCACACAAATGTATCAGTTACATTTATCCACATTTTATTAAATTTTATTATTATGCCGCACCACATGTGTATTTGGTGTGTGGTGTGCCTAAACAATCATTACTTACATTTTTTGTTCATGTTCACCACGTAATAAAAACTTATAGTAGAATTTGTTTGATTGATTTTATTGAAATAAAAACTTATTACCTAATAATTAATATTTTATTGCTTACCTGATTGTCACAAACAATTTCTCCTCTGGTAAAATACATTTCCGAAAACTCGTATCACTCTTTGTGATATGGATTCTAATCTTTGCCAAAATATAATCAAACGTCTCAACTTTCATTCTTGTATATTCAAAGAATCTTTCTGGAAACTGACGTAGTTTTTCATACAAATGATGAAATTCTCCATATTTACTGCGCTCTTTATTTATTTCGTGAATCCAGCACAATCCATATTTACTGCGCTCTTTATTTATTTCGTGAATCCAGCACAATCTCTTTTTCAAAAATAGTTCGTACTTGAGGTAAGAGCTTTCAAGCAAAAATACAAGGTTTGGTTTTGACAAAGCCATTGAAAATAATACACGTTACGTTTACACAAAGCTACAGCAACCTTTCGACTGTGTGAATGCCGCGAACTAAACAACCTCCCATCGCGCCCCGCGCGCGTCGCATGTGTCGCCTGTGTGTGCTCCCTCTATGTAGCCATCTTGACACGGAGTCGCCGCGAATGTTTTAAGATCATTAAAATGCGATGAACTAGCGAATTCTCAGCGAAATCGCTGTTTTTCTCTTTTTATACTGTAGCCGCATGAATCGCTCTTGCTAATTCGTTGTTGAGCATGTGTACTGTAGCCATGTCATCGCCGAATATACGCCGGAATTTCGCTTGTAATGTAGCCATACCATGTTTTTCTCGTTTCGCTCTTCCAGTCGCATCGCAAATCGCTCCCTACTGTAGCCTCAGCCTAAGTGCCACAGCTTGGGCGGCGACTTCAGGTGAAGTATCCATAGATTATTGATAGAACCTCACCTTAACGTTAAGAATAAGTAATGTTTGTTGCAAAACCAAAGATATCAATCATTTTTTCAAGAATTAAATCCAAGTAAACCAATAAAACCAAGTTTTCTTAGTATTCGATTGTTTGATATCAACAAACAGGCTCCAAATTGTCTTTTGTTTCTTTAAATTCTGTGTTCGAAATTAAAAAAAAGACTATTTAATGAAATTGTGAATGTGCCAGGTTCAAAACTGCATAAAAACTTTTTGCTCGACCTAATATAAAATGTTAGCTAGGACCAATAGATGTGTCCAGGAGTACATACACTACATAATAACCAACGCACAGAATTACACACCTACATTAAGAAGTGGGTAAAATTTCGAAGGACTCAAAATGCAAGAGCGAGCGGAGCGAGCTCTGGACTTGGGGGCACCCCGACTCGGATAGGTTAGGTTAGAAGGGCCCGCCATCCCCTACGAGGTTATTTTTTTATAAACCACTCAGAAGTAGGAGCCCCGCCCAGCGGGGCTTCGTCGACATTTTCTTTCAAATTAACATTTTTGAGAGGTTCGATTCGAGTATGACCTTGAGTATAGAGATAGAGTCCGTCGGTAAGTAAAATGTACCAAATGAAATAGTTCAACATGGAAACAGCATCATCTGCACCATTTTGGGCGATTATTTGTGAATATGAAAAAAAAATTGATTGCCAGCTTGAAAGTATGTGAATATTAAAGCAAATTGCCGCATTAAAGTTCCTGAAAATTGTCGTATGTCATTGTATTCCCGTGATGCGAGACGCCTTGTGTGGTTAAATTAAACGTTATTGATTTGTTCTGTAAGTTATCAACTCTTTTTTATATAATTTAATCTAACAGACAGTAATATTTACGTTATATTTTTAATCATAACAAAGAAGTAAATTTCTAACATAAAACTAACCTCACATTTTTTCTTTCTGAGTCCATGCTTTAATGATTGTGATTATAAATGTTTTTCAATTTATTACTTAGGTTAAATTACTCAAGATAGGAGTTAATTAACCTGTTTTTTGTATGAACGATTAGACTTTTTTATACATTTTTTGACAAAGGAGATTTTGCAATAATCATAGTTGGGTAAAATAAAAATTGACATAGGAGCTATTGCATTTGACAAGCGACTACGTTATTTGTTGCAGGAGTAACAGAAAAGAGAATTTACCTATAATGTCACGAGCTAGAATCAGCCGCTTGGTGAAGCTAGCGATTAGTACTAGTACCGGTGAATTCAGCGAAGAGCAAGCTAGCTCAGTTAGTCAGCCCAGCTTAACACGCTCAGTGCGATATGAGGTTAAAAGGCCTTATGCATGAACTCGCAGTCAGTGCGGAGCGCTTATATAGCGTTCTCCCTCTGGTGCGGACGCTGTAATTTAAAGAGCTCGCTTTGTGTAAAAGAGACAAATATATATTTGTGATCTTCTTTTGAACGGCTGCTTATTTTTGTAATAATACTTGTATAAGGCCTTTCGACCTTATGCCGCACTGGAAGCCAAAAATTGCAATTCCTTGCGGATACAAGGCCTAAAGACCTTATGTGCAGCACAACGCCTATTAGCCTTATAACGCACTGATTTAAATAACAAAATTAAATAGTGTTGTTTTGACTTTCTTTGTGAACACACGTGCAGTGAAAGTGCCATAAAAATGCATAAAGTAAATAAACGTTGTCGGAAGATGTTGGAACTATCTTTTGAAAAACAAGAAAAAGTAGCTGATGATGTTCAAAATAATAACTTGAATAGTGCCAATTTGCAAGAAAATAGCCGGATCAAAATCATTCAGAATATTATTGTTAAGCCCGCATCTACAAGTTGTGACGCTGATTTTCAACAACCTCACTGCAGTTCAACTCCACACGAGACCTCGATGGGAGTAAGACCTAGTATTAAGAATACACCTCAAGTTAGAAAGTCTAGTTTAGAATTTACACCTAAAAGAACAAAAATACAACAACAAGACAATACTGTTTATGTTAGCCCTAGTACAGGAAATATTCTACATGTGCTGAAAAATGTTGAACACACACCTGCGACTCCTACACACAAGAATTATAACCTACGAAAAGGAACTTTTCTTACTCCAAACGCTTCAAATCTTACAAGCAGGGCTAGTTCTATAAGTGATATATCATGTGTAAAAGACTTACCGTGCCCATTATCGAACGAAGAAATCCGTGAAATATAGTATATACTATATAATACTCAAACGGAGAACGACCAAAGTTTTGCGAACAATTCTGATAATCCTGCAAATTCTGCTCAAGATTTTGTCCCTGATTCATCTGATGATAATTTTACTCCCAATTCCTCTGAATTAGAAACTGATTCTACTGAATCTGATGACAGTAACAGTGATCATAGCGTTACAAATTTTGATGAAAGCAGTTATGAAAATGAAGAAGTTGATATACCTGAATATACTGACGACACGGTTGGCGCAGTGGTTGAGCAATTGACTGCTGCGCAGCATGTCGCGGGTTCGATTCCCGCACGGAACAAATATTTGTACGGCCCACATGTATTTGATCCGAGTCTGGGTGTTTTCTATCTATAATATGTATGTATTTACAAAAAAAAATGTATATAAGTAGTTTATCAGCCATCTCGTTACCATAACACAAGTATTAAGTTGCTTAGCTTGGGACTATATGACGTTGTGTGAAATGTGCAAGGATATTATAATTATTATTATTATACTCAACGTAGTGAAAACCATGCTAATGATGAGTGGGGAGACATTGATGATACGAAACCGGATTTTGATGAATTTACAGACAATTGTAAACCAAATATTGCAGATAATTGTATAACGCCAGCAGATTTTTACAGTCTATTTGTTACGGATGAAATTATTGACCAAATGGTACTACACACAAATAATTACGCACAAGATCATCTTAGCAATCTAAGAAATCTTAAGCTTAAATCACGATTGCGAGACTGGACTCCTACAAATCGGGAAGAGCTGAAAAAATTTTCAGGAGTGCTACTGGCGATGGGTCTTGTAAGAATACCCCGTATAAATGATTATTGGTCAAAAAAGAACATCTACAATAATAAATATATTAGTTCAGTTATAACTAGAGATCGTTTTTTGCTTATTTTGAAATTTTGGCACTTTAGTAACGAAACTTCTGATGATACAGATAAACTGAAAAAGATAAAGGACACTTTTAATAAGATATTAGAAAGAATTCAAGTACTTTTGGAGCCAGGTCGATATCTTATTATTGATGAAAGCATGATTCCGTGGCGGGGAAGACTCAAATTTCGCCAGTACATTAAAAATAAGAGTCACAAATATGGCGTTAAATTATATAAGCTCTGCACTCCAGAAGGATACACAAGAAATGTTATTATATATACAGGCAAAGGAGATAAAGGTCGAGAGAATAATCACGGGAAGGCAACAGTTTTAAAACTAATAAAAGGATTAGAAAATAAAGGCAGAATAATAATAACTGACAATTTCTACAACTCCATCGATCTTGCAGAGGAACTTTTACGTAAAAAAACCTTTTTGTGTGGTACTCTGAGACCAAATCGGAAAGGGAATCCAAAGAAATTAATTTCTCTAAAATTGAAAAAAGGTGAAATAGTTGGCAAAATGAACCCAAATGGGATAAGAGTCATAAAATGGATAGATAAGAGGCCAGTTCATATGATTTCTACGTGCCGAAATCACGATTTAAGTCTTATATCTACCGGTAAGACGAACCGAATCACTGGAGAGGAAATTAAAAAACCGCAATGCGTCCTAACATATAATCAGAATAAAAAAGGCATCGATTATAGTGACCAGATGTCCTCTTATTACTCTAGTTTGAAAAGAGGCGTGAAATGGTTCAGAAAAGTCATGATGGAAATATTATTTGGCACAGTATTAGTAAACAGCTGGGTACCTACTATACAATCATGGAAAACCAGTTCAAATGGCAAAAAAAAGACTTCACTGAAGCAATAATTGAAGCTTTGACTCAGGTGTCGATTCAACTGAAAGAGATAATTATGTTGTAGCACGAAAAACGAACCACACATTGGAAATAGGAATAAAAAGAAGGAATTGTGCAGGATGTTATAGTAAGCTTCGTAATACTTTGAACAGTAAAGAAGCCCAAAAAAAGACAAAAAAAATAAAATCATATTGCCTTGAATGTAATAAAGGATATTGTACGAAATGTTTTTATGAAAGTCATTTGTGAGTTAGAAATAAATACAAAGTTAAAATAAAATAAAAAAAATTATAAAATAAAAATAATAATAAAAAAATAATGTTGATAAAATACTGTTTATGATTTTTCCCATCACTAAAATTATCTTACATGTACCTTTAACTAAGTGCGGTTAATGGGTCCATAAGCCTTGTGTTTGTTTTTCCATTGTTTTCTTAAAGTACTTGCCGAAGCAATTGGCGACAATAGTATAACGTAAGTCTACTCTTTTACAATAACTTAGTCACAAAATTAATTATAAAATAAAAGTCATCGCAAAGATTTTTGAATTTGAACTCACCCATATATAACAAGGCTTTTCGACCCATTAACGCACTGGTAGAAAGTTTAGGTCAAAGGCCTATAGACCTTGTAACGCACTGGAGGAAAGAGTGCCTCAAATACTTCCCGCAGCTAGCGTGTTAAATCAGGGGGACACTTCGAAAAAAGTCGTTGATGCGGCAGGTGCTCACGTACAATCAGCGACAGCCGAACCCGTCGTAGAACAGCATAATATTAGAGAGCAACAATGGCTTACACATCCATCGGAAGCCGAACTAACGCCCGAGATTAGGGCGTTTACGCCCAATGAGTTTCATGGTATAATGGAGTACACAACACAGACCCATCCTGTAGAAATTGAAAGACACGATGAAGTCACGCAAAATCAATTAGATACTGATTTTAGTTCAGCAGTGCTATTCAGTAACAACATTTTCGTGTCTCGATAGCGGAATCCGAGGTGAGTTTCAAATTCGTATAAATATAAGACCTTATGGCGTGTGAAATAAAGTTCACTTTGTAAGCTTAGTCACTCAGGTGAAGTCGACATCGAAATGGTTATTTACAGAATAGACTAGCTGGATCGGATGAATTGTATGCCCCACCTGAAAGTGAGTATGACACTGATGTACAAGCAGATGATTGTGTTGGATCAGTGGTTGAAATTTCAACTCAAGATTGCTCGGTGGCGGATGAAACGACACAACAGCCGCTATCGATATCGGATACGGACCAAAATATTCAAGATCAAGAACAACCAAAACCAACAAAGCGTAAGGGTCAAGTTAACATAAATGAGTGGAAGAGATTGAAAAATGCTAAGTTAAGATTAGAAGGGAAGTCTTATCTTGGATTTGAAATACAGGAAAATGGGAAATACAAGCAAACTAAAATTAAAGAAGCTAAATGCTCAGGTCCAAGATGTAACGGGCATCCACAGCCGACAACAGTTAAAGGAAGCCCAAGACAAGATTTCAAATGCGATACGATTAGTGAGGATGATAGAAAGTCAATACATTCGCACTTTTGGAATCTGACATCTTGGGAGGCTAAAAAGGTTTACGTCAATGGATGTGTATTGCAGGCACGTCCAAAGTATAGAAGAAAGACTACTGATGTTGCCACTTCAAGAAAAAACACTGGATTTACATTCTACTTGACTGTAAAAGAAAATGGAGATGATGTGAAGAAACGTGTATGCCGAAATATGTTTATCAACACTTTAAATATTGGTGAGAAGACTCTCCGCACGTGGATTTTATCAGACCAACCCAGTACAAGCAAAGAAAAGAACACCAAGCTCAGACCCCACGACAAAGATCAAACATTGTTAAGAATCTAGAGTAATTCCTGAATTCACTGCCCAAAGTAGAAAGCCATTTTTGTCGAGTGTCATCCAGTAAACTCTACGTTGAGCCCTTGTAGTCTAGTCTAAAAGAGATGTACCGCTTTTATAAAGATGAGTGCCAAACACAAAACAAAATTGCTTCATCCTGGAAAACCTTCTACAATACTTTGAAAGCTATGAACTTAGATCTTTATATTCCGAAAAAGGATCAATGTAATACTTGCACACAGTATAAGACAGGAACATGCGATGAAGAAATATTTCAGAAACATGAGCAAAAGAAACAATCAGCAAGAGAAGAGAAAACAAAAGACAAAGTACAATCCATTAATCGTCCTAATACGGAAACCTATACCGTAGATCTACAGGCTGTGCTATTGGCTCCAAGACTAAATGCCAGTGCAAATTACTACAAGACTAAATTGAAGGACCACAATGAGACCTTCCTTAACTTAAGTACTAAAGATGCTGTGTGCTATGTTTGGCACGAAGCTGTGGCAGGGATTGAAAGTGATGTATTTCCATCAATTTATACAGACTTTTTACAAAAGGCAATAGATAATAGACACCCCGAAAAAATTACGATTTGTAGTGATGGATGTGGATATCAGAACCGAAATGTTAAACTTTCTAATGCATTGCTAGAATTGAGCATTAAAACAAACGTATTAATAGAACAAAAATACTTGGAGGTTGGACACACCTTCATGGAAGTGGACTCCATTAATTCTACTATTGAGCAGAAATTGCACAATCGAAAAGAAGTCTATACACCAGCAGACTACATTCCAATAATTCAAGCTGCAAGACAACGTCCGCGTCCTTATGAAACAATTTAATGTAGTTGTGATGATTTTTATACATTTCAGCCAGTATACTACAAAAGTATTCGCACTGGCAACAAAGTTGGCGATCCCTGGGTTAACGATATGGTTGCTTTTCAGTATACCCCTAGTGGCATAATTTGTTACAAACTGTGCTTCCAAGACGAATGGGCTGATTTACCTGTACGACCAAAGCGTCTAGAATCACTGCCAGATCATCCCAAACTGTACACAGGACCAATTCCAATTGAAACTTCGAAATATACACACTTGGAAGAACTAAAACAATTGATTCGACAAGATTATCGTCAATTTTATGAAACTTTACTTCACAAATAAAATTTATTTTTATATAATAAATAAAAACTTTAATATTAACATGTTCTTTTTTTGTCTCTGTTTTGATATCAATTTTACCTATGTCATCAAAATGGTTTTTGGTATAGACGTAGTATGTCCTATGTCAACTTTTCACAAAAACTGTAAAGTCAATCACCACTATTGTAATAAGTTATGATTTCATACCTAATTTTAACACAAAATGCATCATCACAAATCTTATTTATATAACACAACATAGAATAATCAGTTTTTAGTCTCTCCTGTAAAGTGGTACCTAATTCACATTCGACCTATTGCATGTACCGCAACGTTATGTAACATGTTTTTCTTCTGTAGCAATTCTTTTTGTTTCATGAGATTCATGAGAACTATATATTCTTTCTTCATTTTGTTCATTTATTTTTACACACAAAGTACAGTTTACATAGCAGTACGGGCGGGGGTATCCAAAGGATATATTGAAGTTGCAATTAAAGTAATTTCTGTAATATTCATAAGAAACTGGATGGTTCGGATTTCTTTCAGTGTACATTTTATAAGTCTTCTTTATGTTTAATTCATCAGGTTAGTATGTTTACTCTCAGAAAAGTTGACTGCCCACTGGTTAAACTTGGTGACGACACACTTCCTCACAGGACAACACCTAAGTATCTCAGCGTACATCTCTACATAGAGATACCACATAGAGAAAAAATGTGACGAGCTTAACATCCTACACCAAAAACTGAACTGGCTCTTAGGAAGAACATCGCAAGTATCACTGGAAAACCGAGTGCTCATCTACAAAGCAGTTTTAAAGCCCGTTTGGACTTATGGAATCGAGCTGTGGGGCTCTGCAAGAAACTCAAATGTGGAAAATCCGCAGCAGTTTCAAGATAAAGCTCTCAGAATAATATCAAATGCTCCATGGTTTCTGAAGACCTCAGAATTACATGAGCATCTACAAATCACAACTGTTAAAGAGGAAATAGAACACAGGATTCAGTCATACAAGCAACAAATAAAGTCACCACTCAAATGCCACCACAAATGGGACTTTACTGAATAAAACCCAAACGATTTTTAGAGGCCGATTCTTCGGTGGCAGAATGGACCACAGCAGCCAATATCCGCACATAAGATCTGCTAAAGGTATAAAACCGATCGCAAGTGCAAAGAAAAAAAAGGGTTAGTATTTGCTTGTGTCAAGCTGTAGTGTGCTTTTCTGCACAGAACACAATAACCTAGCGGCTTTTCTGCCACGTAGACTAGCAATGAAGTCATGGACTGCTTGTTTAGTTGCTTGGGTTTTCATTTTGTGGTCTTGCGGTGTGTTTTCCTCGATTATCAGGTTAAACTACTCCAGATGTCAAGTTGCTTTTTAATTGTTTGAACTATTCCATGAAGCGATAAAAACGCCTTATAACAAACCTGAATGTCTTAATTAGTATCAGTTGTTTTTTGTAGCACTTTGACTCTGAAACTGTATGCTGCATCTCGCAAATCGCAATATCGCCTCATTCTCCGGTCGTCGAGGTAGTCTTTTCAGTATAGGAAAACTGTAATTAAATACCGCCAAATACTGGTTCTGCTCATTCCTATCTTTCATTGAGTTAAAGTTATTTTAATTTTGGTTTCAATTCGATATTGTATTGAAAATTTGAAACATTCGAAACGTTTACATTTGCACGGATCCCCTTGCGTGTAACCGGTGTAAGTAACCAAACCACAGAGTACATTATCATAAAAGTACTCTGTGGTACATTAGACTGGTGTAACAATGATTTTTGTTTCATTAAAACGGCCACACTTTTTACGCTTTTTTGTTTTTATCGTCCACAACCAGTGTTGCCAGGGCCATTGAGTCGTAACTTACGTTTCGATTCCTAAAATGTTACATTTTTGCTCCAAAAGTTACATTATTGTATTTTTTTTTAAATTACGAGTTTTTGGGGTCGGTGGGGAAAATGGCGGAATATAATGGAGTCTATGATGTTTAGTGGTGTATTTAACCTAAGGATAAAACTTATGTAACGCGAAAAGGAAAAAAAGTTGATCTTCCCGAACAAAATAAATCGGCGAGAAATTAAATAAAGTCGTTCCACAAGCCTTACCACGGAGTAGAGGGAGAACGCTATATAAAAGCTTCGTATCTCGCTCGTCGACGTCACAAATCGTCTCACGAGCGAGACTCGCATATATACCGCCCCGCCGGCACCGGACAGGCAGTCGAAGCCCGAACGCCGTCTCGAAATGCGACCACGTAATACGCATCCTCTGCGATACTCGTAATTAATAATTGTGAAGCCAAGTACTGTAATTAGATTAAGTTTGTTAACATTTTGTGGGAAAAATAAATGCTTTTCCATATGTTAAACTGGCGCCCATACTTGTGGCTCGAACCGCGTAACGTACTGTCGTAAATCGTAATCGTAACAAAATCCGGTGTGCACGTGGCGAATCGTACGTACCTACTTGTACCTACTTAGTTTTGGAAAACGCGGACACACTACCTTACCCGTTATCATCACACGAGTGAAGATGCCGATAACGAGGAGTCAAGGGGAGGCGCTCCGTGAACGAGAGGAGTATGATGATGACGTCACGTTCACCGAAGAGGAGGTCAGCGTCGTCGAGCGCGGCCGCGCCGATGAGCCTGCGAGTGTCGACACGAGGCCGACACAACCAGCGTTCCAGCTCCCTACAGAACAGTTCCTAGCCACGCTGATAGAGACGATCACACGTACACAGGCAGAGGCGAACAGAACTCTTATCAGCTCGCTGATGTCATCAAACGGCGACTTCGGGACATCCACCCCTGTCAGGGCGACTCCACCGGCGATGAGCGCGAACAGCGGAGATGCCGCTAACGCAGGCGCCGGTGCAAACTTCACCAAATGCACGGCGCGATTCAACGGGACATCCCAGGACGCCGAGGTACTGGAAGCTTTCTTGGACGCCGTCGAGGTCTTCAAGGAGTGCGCAGCCGTAAGGGACGAGCATGCCCTCCGAGGACTGCCGATGCTACTCGAAGGTGACGCGGCGATATGGTGGCGCGGCGTCAAGGCGTCGGTGACAACGTGGTCCGACGCGGTCGCACGACTCCGCGCGATGTATGGCAGGGCGCAGCCCGCCTACAAAGTCCTACGCCAGATCTACGCCGCCGAGCAACGCGACGACGAAAGTGCCGAGACATTTTTGTGTAAAGTGCGCGCGTTATTAGCCAAGCTACCGTATAAGCTTGACGAAGTGGTTCAAGTGGACGTCTGTTACGGGTTGTTAAACAGACGTGTGATCAAAAGAGTGCCGCGCGATACCATTCGTAGTTTAGACGAATTAATGTGTCAAGCGAGAATCGCTGAGGATGCCTACAAGGAATATAAGGTAAAAAAGTCTGTTATCAGTAGTAATAAGAATGCGGTAAATGACCGTAATCTCGCGCAACCAACTTCACCTACCCCGAGTACGTCCACCGGACGTAGCAATAATAGGAATAGACCGCGTTGTACCTACTGCAAATTATTTGGGCATGTTAGCGACGACTGTCGTAGTCGTGATAAGGCTACGTCTAGTAATGATAAGGGCTCTAAGAACGAAAGTTCGCAAAAGGTTTTGCGTTGTTATGGTTGCGGTAAGGAGGGGGTAGTGAGGTCGAAATGTGATGTTTGTGCGAGACCAACGTCAAAGGTTGACGATGCGAATAAGTCTACTTTCAATAGTGTTTTTTTAGACTCGACTCACCCTAGTGAGGACCGCAATAACGTTGATACGCGTGTAGTAGTAGGTAGTTTAGATTCGCGCGAATCATACCCGATGGTAAACATTAATGTTATGGGCCGTAACGGCGTGGCCATAGTGGATACTGGCGCCACGCACAGTATAGCGAGCCCGCTACTTTACCGAGTCTTAGTAGACTCAGGAGTTGAATTTAGTAACATTAAACGGTGCTTAACTTTGGCTGATGGAAGTCAAGGTTGGAGAGAGCTGCTGTCCGCCGACGTAAATATTATTATTGAAAGTCGTAAGGTGAGATGTCAACTGTTAGTGTTACCCGATAGTGATAACAGGACACTTTTAGGTATTGATTTTTTGGCACGGGCTGGCATGGTTATAGATGTCGCCCAGGGCATCTGGATGTTTTCGGATAGCCCCGGACACTTTTATGACTTCGTGTACTCCTATAACCTCAGCCCGACGGACACAAATGTCATGCAAGCTGCAACCACCGATTTGTCATTGCGCCCCGAGGAAGGTACGAAGTTAAGCCCCGAGCAAAGATGTCAGCTTAACGCTTTTATAGAGGAACGCACGTCACAGTTTGCACGGAACGGGCCTGCCACCGAGTACGCCACGCATCGAATAAAGGTGAGTACACATCAGGAACCTATCGCTTGTCCACCATACAGGATGTCGCAAAATAGGAAAGAGGCCTTGCAGAAGGAGCTTGATAAGCTGCTGCAAGATGACGTCATTGAGGAGTGTGAGTCCCCGTGGGCCTCCAATGTCGTACTCGTAGGTAAGAAGGACGGGAGTTTAAGGCTGTGCATCGATTACCGGAAACTTAACGCGGTGACGGAGCCGGACCGGTACCCGCTCCCGCGTATCGAGGATATTCTACATGCGGCCAAAACTAGCGAGTATATGACCACTTTAGACCTTCGATCAGGCTACCATCAGGTGAATGTCTGCGCAGAGGACCAAGACAAGACGGCTTTCACAACACCACTTGGTACCTTCAGATTTAAGCGGATGCCGATGGGATTACGAAATTCCGGAGCCACTTTTCAAAGGTTGATGGATCGATTTCGTTCCAACCTTAAAGAAGTGGAACTCCTGGCTTATCTTGATGATCTTATCCTACTTTCTCCAGGGCCTTTCGAGAGGCACCTGGCTGACCTGGAAGCGGTTTTCGATCGCTTGGCCATGTTTAAGCTAAGAGTTAATAGAGAGAAGAGTGTCTTTGCGAGGGAATCTGTCAAATTTTTAGGGCATGTCATTACGCCAGGCGGCATCCAGGTGGATCCTGATAAGACCGCAGCGATCGATAAAATGGCCGTCCCTCAGAATGTGAAACACTTAAAGTGCTTCCTTCAAACGTCGAGTTGGTTCCGGCGGTTCATAAATAATTATGCAGACATCGCAAGACCACTCACGAACCTCCTGAAAAAGTCGAGTGCTTGGCGATGGGATCCCGAGCAACAGGAGGCTTTCGATCGTATTAAGGCCCTCCTCGTGTCCGCCCCTATTTTGCGTCAGGCAGATGAGTCGAAGCCGTTCGTTCTCTGCACTGATAGCAGCGCTTATTGCCTTGGGGCTGTTCTTATGCAGGGAGAGGGACATGACGAGAGGCCCATAGAATATGCAAGTCGACTTCTCACCAGTGCCGAGAGAAACTACTCAACGACCGAACGAGAGGCCCTCGCTGTCGTTTGGGCACTAGGTAAGTTTCGCGGTTATGTGGAAGCTGCGAAAGTTATAGTTAGGACAGACCACCAGCCTTTGCGATGGCTGATGAGTCAGCGGTCTCCCAGTGGTCGACTGGCCAGGTGGGCTCTAACTCTACAAGAGTTTGACCTTAGCATCGAGTACACACCTGGTCGGTCGAATGTAGTCGCAGACACGCTGTCGCGACCCGTTTGCTCCCAAGACCAGGAGGACTGCGAGTTATGCATGACGGTTATTGACATGCCAAAGAGAAATGGTAGTGATATCCGTAATAACCAAATGTTGGACCCTGATGTTCGGAAGATCATTGAGGATATGGAGTCTGACGAACCGTCTAGGGGGAGACCTTGGTCCGACCGCGGATATACCTTATCCGACGGCATTTTATACAGGTACAGCTTAGAATCCGACGAAGATGAGGATTGCTGTTTAGTTGTACCCGAACACGAACGCAAGCAAGTCATGGCCGACCTACACGATGCGCCGACGGCAGGCCACTTCGGTGTCGAGCGCACGCTGGGTCGCGTCCGCGCTAGGTATTATTGGCCGGGCATGCGCACCTTTGTTACAAATTATGTAAAGGAATGTGTGCCTTGCCAGAGGTATAAGGTCGATAACCGGAAACCAGCAGGACTGTTGCAGACTCCTGCTGTGTCAAGGCGATTTGAGGTAATTTCTGTTGATTTGTTTGGTCCTCTCGTTGAGACGCCTAGGAAGAACAGGTGGGTTCTCATTGTTGAAGACGTTTGTTCACGTTGGGTGGAGCTGTTCCCGTTGCCGAGCGCCACCAGCGTCGAATGTGCCCAGACTCTGGCCAACGAAGTGTTCCTCAGGTATGGTGTACCACGCCGCCTAATAAGCGATAATGGCGTGCAATTTGTTAGCGAGGTGATGCAGCAGGTCTGTCACGTTTTGGGTATCAGCCAGTCGCTAACACCTTACTATCATCCTGAAGCAAATCCGATAGAACGTAAGAACAGAGATCTTAAATCTCAATTATCTATACTTGTTGGTAACGACCACGCCACGTGGGACCTACACCTCGCTGCAGTCAGATTCGCTATGAATTCTGCAATTACCAGTAGCACGGGTTTTTCACCGGCACAACTCACCTTCGGAAGAGAGCTACGAGCTCCGTCCGATTCCGCAACGGACATGAGAGTCATCGTAGAAAACGATAATTTCGTGCCCAGTATTACCCCGTACCTGAAGAAGATGGCCGCAACCCTGGATGAAGCCAGGGACACTCACGAGAAAGCTCAGGCCGTTCAAAAGGGGAAAGCCGACCAAAAACGGAGGGCACCCCCTGAGTATAAGGTAGGTGATCTTGTATTGCTTAAGACACAAGGGCCGAACGACGCAGGACGCGGGCAAACCGCGAAGTTTATCCCACGCCGTGATGGCCCATATAAAGTCGGGGAAGTTGTTAGCCCAACTACTTATCGTCTAGAGAACGTACAAACAGGCAGGAATGTAGGAAAATATCACGTTTCGCACCTCACACCCTTCACCGGCCAAGTAGAACCTCCCGTCAGGGAGAAGCGTAAACGGGGTAGGCCGCGTAGGTATCTAGACTAGCCCAACAGTGAGGACACATAGTTAGGCTAGAGGGGGAGGATGTAACGCGAAAAGGAAAAAAAGTTGATCTTCCCGAACAAAATAAATCGGCGAGAAATTAAATAAAGTCGTTCCACAAGCCTTACCACGGAGTAGAGGGAGAACGCTATATAAAAGCTTCGTATCTCGCTCGTCGACGTCACAAATCGTCTCACGAGCGAGACTCGCATATATACCGCCCCGCCGGCACCGGACAGGCAGTCGAAGCCCGAACGCCGTCTCGAAATGCGACCACGTAATACGCATCCTCTGCGATACTCGTAATTAATAATTGTGAAGCCAAGTACTGTAATTAGATTAAGTTTGTTAACATTTTGTGGGAAAAATAAATGCTTTTCCATATGTTAAACTTAGTCATCTCTCATTATTGTGTACTAGCTGACCCACGCAACTTCGTCTGCGTCACGTTTTCAATTAATGCTCGGCTCCTTTTAGTCTTAGCGTGAAGATTTGTAGCCTATATCCTTCCTCGATACATGGGCTATCTAATACTGAAAGAATTTTTCAAATCGGACCAGTAGTTCCTGACATTACACCCTACATACAAACTTACAAACAAATGTTAGCTCTTTATAATATTAGTATAGATAGTATAGATTAAATACTGGCAATATCTTTCTTACTTCATTAATTTTTGTTCTATTCTTTTTTTCTTCAATCACGAATTTGCGACAAAAAAATCATCGAATTCGAGCCAACCTGAACCTGGCATCAGTTTTTTAGAGGTTAAAATCTCAGTAATCAAATGTCGTTGATTTGTTTCTGTGTAGATATTTTACTTATTTGCATCTGTAATAAAATACAGATGTTGTATTTTTATTTTTATTAGTTAAACTTGCAAACTTTGACATGCAGTTTGCCAACAAAATAAAATATTAGTTGGAAATATATGTATTCATCAGAACTTGTTAAGCTTTATTATGGTCTTAAAGCTTATAATTGTGTAGATGCCGTAGATGCAGAAATAAACGTTTTAATAAAACTTTGTTTTATTATGTAGAAGGAAATATTTTATAATACAAGTGACAAGACTGATTTAACAAACATTGCTAAGCAACCAACCATCGATACTATACTAAGGTTGTATATCTTCACATCCACGATACTTTTAGAGATTCGACAAATCTTGAAGTCCAATTCTACAGCTTAGCATGTTCAGTCTTGGTCCAAACAATGGCTTCGTAAACATGTCCGCCAATTGCAATTCTGTAGCGACTTGTTTGACAGCGAAATCTCCATTCTGAATACATTCTCGAATGAAGAAATGTTTTATCTTGATATGTTTTGTTCTCCTATGGAACTCATATGGTGGGTTCTCAGACAACCTTATAGCAGACTCATTGTCAACGTAAATTGTCGGTTTTTCGTTCAGGTCTGTTAAGTCTGTTAATTCTTCCAGGAGTTCTTTTAGCCATAAGGCTTCTCTCGCAGTTTCTGTCATGGCTACGAGTTCAGCCTCCGTTGAAGAGATTGCTACTCTTGGTTGTTTTTGGCTTTTCCACATGATGGGACCGGAGAATAGGAAAATCATCCCTGACGTCGAATGGCCAGTTGTTGTGTCACCACCAAAATCAGCATCACTGAAACATATCAGCCTCTTCTCCCGGCTTTTCGCGAAGACAAGTCCTTTGTCTATAGTACCCTTAAGATATCTAAAAATTCGCTTAACTCTCATCACATCAAACCTAGTAGGAGTTTCTAGATGCCTTGACGCAACACTCACAGCGTAGCTTATATCTGGCCTTGTAGCGACCATGAGGTATGCTAGGGCACCCACAGCTTGACGATAGGGAAATGATGAATTTGATTCATCATTTGATTCGACATCATCTCGTTCTTCATGTATGCCAATTTTTACTGCCGGCGTTGCAGCGACTTTACAGTTAGTCATTCCAAACTTTTCAAGTATCTTCTTAGAATAAGACCTTTGGTTTAAGGTAATACAACCATCTTTGGTTTTATTAATTTCAAGTCCAAGGAAATAAGACGCCGGTTTTGTAGTTATTTTAAACCTATTTTTCAGTTCTTCAATAAATTTCCTACCAGCATTTTCACTAGTTGAAGCTACCAAACCGTCATCTACGTAAAGCGCAATTAAGACTTGTTCACGTAAGTAAAGGCAAGGATCTTTTGTGCTTTGCTTGAATCCTGAATTTATAAGATACTCTGATATGCAGACATTCCAGCATAGAAGAGCTTGTTTCAGCCCGTAGAGGCTGCGTTTAAGTTTGCACACTTTCTTAGTGCCATCATTGAATCCCTCTGGCTGCTTCATAAAGATTTCCTCTTTTACAGCCCCGTTTAGAAACGCAGTCGATACATCGAACTGTTGAAGTACCAAGTTTTCTCGAGCAGCTATTCCTAAGACAGCTCTTATAGTACTGAGGCGGGCTACCGGACTGAAAGTCTTCTGATAATCAACGCCAGGTTTTTGTGAAAAACCTTTTACTACTAGTCTGGCCTTATGTCGCTCAATTGTACCATCTGGATTGTTCTTTATTTTGTAAACCCATTTGCATGGCAATGGTTTACGATTTTTCGGAGGGTTGACTAATTCCCAAGTCTTCATTTCTTTCAATGATTCCATTTCATTTTTCATAGCCTCTAACCATTTGACCTTATCCTTGCTATTTATAGCATCATTAAAAGTTTGAGGTTCTGGTACATTATCCATATCCATGGCTGCCATAACATAATCCTCAAATATTTTAGGTCTGTCAATCTGTGATCTATCACGAAGATTGTATGACCTCCGTTCTTCTGGAACAAGAACAGATGCATCGACATCTATGTCGTTTTCATTTGGTTGATCAGCAGTTTCACTGCCGTCATTAATCCCGAGAGAGTCATAAAACAACTCGTTATTATTTTGCATAGGTACCTCGTTAGAGCTTGCAATAACATTATCTTGTACTGCTTGCTGTCTACTAGCATTTTCTTTTGTAGTACCTTTTACATATATTTCTGTTTCATCCAGATCACTGTCAGTCTCGTTTGATCGCTTGTGATCATTTAATTCTTGAAAAGGAACAGAAATCACATTTTTACCATCTTCGTAGAACATTTTCTTTAAAATTCGAACATCCTTGGAAACAAGAATGCATTTCTTCGATGGGACGTATATTCTAAACGCTTTTGAAACTTCCGAGTAACCAGCGAACATACCTGGAATTGCCTTTGAAGCAAATTTGTGATTATGTTTTCCTTTCTTTAGGATGAACGTTTTAGCACCAAATACATATAAATGATTAACGCAGGGTTTTCTACCTACCCATCTTTCGAATGGTGTTTGGTTTTCAATACTCTGGTTAACGCTTCGGTTTGACAAGTAATTTGCAGTATAAACCGTTTCTGCCCATAAACACATAGGCGCTTTTGATTCCAACATCATGCATCTTGCTTTTTCTATAAGGGTTCTATTTTTCCTTTCAGCGATTCCATTTTGATGTGGAGTGTATGGTGCTGTCAATCTTCTTGCAATACCATTTTGCTTCAGAAATGAGTCAAACTTCAAATTTCTGTATTCTGTACCGTTATCGGTCTGTAGGCATTTAATTTTGTTTCCTGTGAAGTTCTCTGCTTCTACCTTGTAGTCTATGAATTTTTGTAATACTTCATTTTTATTTTTAATAAAGTATACTCGGCAGTATCTACTGTAGTCATCAATGAAACTTACGAAATACCTGTTGCCATTCAGTGAAGGTTGTTTAAGTGGTCCACAGACATCACTGTGTACGATCTCTAGACGCTGACTCGTACGTGAATTATTTTTGTCACTCTTCTTGCTAGGCACTCTGCTCAATTTCCCTTCTATGCATATTTCGCATTCACCTAAAGAACTATTACGGTTGAAGTCTAATCCAATCAGGCTTTCATTCTTTAAGGCGAGCTTCAAGTCCCTTTCGCTCATGTGTCCCATTTTACAGTGCCATTGTTTAATAGCATCTGACTCCACTTCTTTTGCTACGTCATTACTACATTCTGTAGCATTGGCTCTATGTCTGTCAACATTATTATTTTTTGTTTGGAGATAATATAGACCATCGTCTTCTCTCACTGCTTGCATTTGTACTCCTCGCTTGTGATCATTAATTATTGCCTTCTTCTTAGTAAATAGAACAGTGAGTCCTTTATCTGTCATTTTCCCAACAGATAGAAGATTAGCACACAGGCTTGGTACATAAAGTGCATCAGTTATTTCAATTCTTCCTTCTTTAATTTCTATTTCTGCAGGCCCTAACCCTTTTATCTCTGCAGTTTTTTCCTTTGAAGCGAGTTTAAGGGTTTTTGAAATTTTCTTCATTTCAATAAAAGGCTTATCCGAAAATGTCATATGTGACGTACATCCACTGTCAAGTATCCAGCATTTTTGGGCTTTGTCATTTATGAAGCTACTGAAGAGGTTTGTTTCCTTATCGTCCTTTTTGGTATAGCTGTTCTTGGACTTCTTATAATTTTTCTTGCCTGTATTCTTATTTTTAGACCAGCATTTGGACGAGTCATGGCCTTTCTTTTTACAAATCTTGCAAAAAGTGTAGAAACTTTCTTCAGCATCATACTTTACGCTAGTACTAGGGATGTCACGACGACGAGCATCACTCTCTTCTATAATTTTAATTTTTAGCTTTTCAGGGTCTGGAAGCGAGTCTTGTGATTCAATTGCAGTCCTGAAATTTTCGTATTCCGAAGAAAGGCTATAGAGCATCATGATTGATAACAGATCACTGTTGATATCAATATCCATATCTTTTAATTTATCCACAGTATCCATAAATTTCTTTAAATGCTCGCGTGTATCTGAACCTTCTTCTAGTTTAGCTAAAATTAGTTGCTTAAGTAGGGTAGCCTTTCTGGCTGGACCCTTACTAGCATAGATGGATTCAAGAGTCGTCCATACATCTCTGGCAAATTTACAATTTTTTATCTGTTTTAATTCTGATGGCGCTATCAACAACATCAGCTCTGATTTAGCCAATTCGTCTTCGTCAATATCATTTTTTGATGCATCTACCTTTGGGTATTCGTTTATACATGCCCATAGTTTATTTTTTATTAGATATGCTTTTGCATGTATACACCATGTATCATAGTTTTCTTTTCCTAATGGTTGAATTCTAACTATTGACATTTTGAATTTTTTACCTTTTCGTTTTTCTTCTAATCTTACATTTTTCGCTCTGCTACCATGTTAAGCTTTATTCTATTCGTAAAGCTTATAATTGTGTAGATGCCGTAGATGCAGAAATAAACGTTTTAATAAAACTTTGTTTTATTATGTAGAAGGAAATATTTTATAATACAAGTGACAAGACTGATTTAACAAACATTGCTAAGCAACCAACCATCGATACTATACTAAGGTTGTATATCTTCACAGAACTTCACTCACGCACACAATACAACAAAACGTAAGGAAACAAAACCAATCACAATCAGTCATTTCTGTAGCTACGAAACCGCGTACGGCGGGAACTTGAGAAGTTTGTGCGCGCACACGCTCAAGCAAAATCAAGTTTTAAAGCATAGATTTTACGATTCATTTTGTCGTGGCGCTTTTCATTCAGAGCCATCTGTGAGTGTGATATGGAGTGAAATACTTTTTAGGTGTGTTAAATTGAAATGCGTTCGTAAACTGTGTGCAATAAAAATCTAGTGTTACAAAACTCGTTGTTCTCCATTTTTGTACTCGTTCTTCTAACAAATACAAAAATTACTTACATGTTACGCGAGGGGGTTAAAAGTTACGAAAAATTTAAGAAATGTAACCTTCTGGCAACACTGTCCACAACATCCTCGGTAGGGTTACCTACAAAGTAAAGTGTTAACTTTCACCATACTTTCACAGTTAGACATGACAAAAATTCTAAAACGAACTAATTTACCGGCGAAACCAATCCAGCAGCAAAATCAAAGAAAAACGAGGGATCAAAGACTACTATAGTATACTGGCTATAGACAGGCAACTCTACCGTATGTTTTAATCTTAGGTTTTAATATTAGAAAGTTGTCGAACTTAGCGTCATCTAGTTTTCCGTTATAGGAACTATTTATAAAAATAAATGTTAGCTAGGTGTATACAGCTGCTGCACTGTCCGATCCTTTAGGATATTATGTGTATATTGTATGAGAGATTAGTGTGTCCGCTATATACGAAATGCATACGTACTACATAAACGAAATAAAACTACAGAATTGTTTATTAAGCCATTTTATTTTCTCAACGTCATACGAGTTAGACTCTCACGCAGCCATTTGCAATTCAAGTGTTGCCATACAAAAACCAACTTTTGCACGTTTAAATACAAAAATATAACTTTTTCAATTTAATTTGGATGATAAAAACCTAATTATGTAATAATTTATGTATAAGAAGATTATGAAATTATATTTTTTTTCTTGATTATTGTAGTAAAGTAATTCCCAATATAAAATAATATATGTAAATTGTAGCAACACCGCAATTTTGTTTCCTTTAAACTTTTGATAGATGGCGCTGTTTTAAACAAAAAAAGTGAATTTTAGTTTTGTTTCCAAGTTGCCATAGCATAGCATGCGAGCGAGGGATGAGATGAGACGGATTTACCATACGAGGTTTGTAAACCAGGGCTTTGCTTCAAAGTACGGCGCCCGGGTACGAGGCAGCAAAACTTGCAAGTATGGCAGTATTTGCCACGCTATCGGGCACAGGCAGAGCTCGAAAATACTTTCAAAGGAAATTGATCCATTTTACTGAACTATAAGGAGCACAATCGCATTTGCAAATAAAAAACCTTTGAATATCCAAGTATATTTTTCGATGATGTGATTATGATCCTAATTTGTATAGAGATACGAATCAGTTTCCTGTGGCAAATATTTTGGTGTTGCCGCTAACGCCACGAGCCCCTCGCTGCACGCGGCTGCGCTTTGAGCGTCCGATGTGAAAATACTTGCATAGGAAATTGATTCGTATACCCTCAGCAATAAGGAAAATAATCGTATGAGTAAAAAAAGTTTTGAAAGTTCAAAGTATTTTTCATTTTGCAAATGCGATTGTGCTCCTTATTATTATAAAGTGACGGGTTAATTTCCTATGAAAGTATGCCTAACTCGGGGGTTATAGACTAGTAGACTGAAATACGCATTTGGCTTGTTTTTTAATCTGTATACTTTTTGAATTGTTTTATATACTTTCTTGTTCTTTCAATAGTCTTCACATATAGAAGCAATCAAAGATAATGTTGTTGGTAATGTTGTTTTGTATTATGTACCTACATCATCATCATCTGCCTAGCCTTTTCCCAACTATATTGGGGTCGGCTTCCAGTCAAACCGGATTTAGCTGAGTACCAGTATTTTACGCGGAGCGGCTGCCTACCAGACCTCAACAACCCATTAACTGGGTAACACGGTACTTCATGGCAAGACTGGTGTCAGATTAACTGGCTTCTGACTATCTGTAACGACTGCCAGAGATGTATAAATGACAGCCGGGACCAACGGCTTAACGTGCTTTCCGAGGCACGGAGGAAACTCGGTATGTTAGGATGGTCACCCATCCACAGACCAACCTTGGCAAGCGTTGCTTAATCTTGAAGTTCGACCCGTGCGGCTTGTTTTATTTAGCCACGAGCTCCTAATACAAAAGATGTATTATGTACATCAATTGTAATATTTATTAGAGTGGCTGTGGAGTGTCTTGCATTCTTCTCCATAGAGATCTACGCTTTAACGTGCAAATAGCTTCATCATCTTTTTTTTTTGGACCGACCGACCTTGACAATTCAAAAGTGCCTGTAAATGGTCTAATTGAAATAAATGATTGAGTATTGAGTATTGCTCAAAATATTTTCAAGTATTTTAATACCTAGTTTCCGACCCAAGTATTTTTACAAACTCGTACTTGCAAGACCTGAGGGGCTAGCACGAATATTTTGACGTATAGTAACGTTAACGTAAGTGAATTTTGAATATGAAAAACTACAACCCCATAGTGTTTTGGTTTAATTTTATGGGACATACACAATTAAAATCACTTAAAAATATGAATATGGTATCTAATTCAAATAAATTTTATGTGCGAAACGAGTATTGTAGCTATGGTAAAATTTTACGTCACGTTACTATACGTCAAAAATATTCGTGCTAGGCCCTCTGGTATTAATTTTTGCAAGTGTAGTATCTACGAGTGAATGTTACTCCTAGAAATGTCACAGAGTAAGAGAACGTCAACTGACGTTTGACTATTCGTTCGTTCGAAAACTTGTAAGATCGATCAAAGTCCTCAGACTCTGATTCTTTTAACTTTTACCGCATAGTTGAGTCAAAAGTCATTTATTCAAATTAGGCTGAGTGCCAGCACTTTTTGAACGTCAACGATTACAAGACAGTCCCCCAAAAACGCCCGCCCGTCACCACTTCCTGACTTCACACACTCCTCCATGGCATCGTAATCAGACAACTCAAGCATAAAAATCAATTTAAACTAAACTTAATAAGCCTACAGACACCAAGGGCGTGCCCGCTTACACGTGCAGGGATAAATCTAACAATATATTTGTTGATTGATTCTACACAAGTACTCTGGATAGAATAATGTAAATACATAAAAAAAAAGAAAAAAACAAATAATTGCCCGCAACGGACATATACCAACATCCATAAATATAAATAAATTCAAGAATAATTTTATATTGCCTGGTAGTTTAGGGGAATGCTCCAACCAGCCCGCGAAATTCAACATTTCTTGCGTTTTTTGCAATTTGCAGGCCAGTGCTAGGTTGTATGTTGATTAAAATATTATTCGCGGCTGTAAGACGTATGTAGTTACAGAATTCTTATCATCAAAATCACCAATACAACCTTCCAAGTTCATAAAGGCGTAGGAACAAAAAAAAAAACAGAAAGTCATTCCTAGAGCTTTATGAACTTATTTGTTGTATTGATGATTTTGATGATTGAAATTACAATGCCCTACCTTAAAAATACCAAAAACTAAGATAAATTATTATAGTTCAATTGTTTGTTTATAGTTTGAGCTAAAAAAATGTAGCGTTAAGTATCTAACCTTTCCCAATATACCACAGTCTACTGACCTAGAGGTCAGTGTACATGGTGATTGATTTAGGAGCCCGTGCTTCGAAGCAGATCATTTATGATACTTCCGCCCTACCTGTAAACAATGCTGCCCTAACTCAAATTCGACTCTAGCTACAGCCCTAGCTGCGTCGCCTCCTTATGCGAAGCAGTCATGCTAGCGAAGGAGGTGGCGGAATGGGAGAGGGAGAGCACAGACATATAAATAGTAGGTAACTCTCGTCCCGGCCAACGTAGGCGCGGGCCTGTGGACGGTGAGTTATGGGTAGCTCGCCGACCTTCCGTCTTATGACGACAGGCCGTATCGACACACGGCGCGTTCGTGTTCCACGTGCGCCTCAATGAGAATCAGCACACAGAGGGGCACGAAAAGGCCTACGCCTGCCGGAGTTGCGGGACTATTCTAAAGAGATACCGCGGCTCCGGAACACAAAGGGCAATGAAGGAACATGGATGGGTTCTAGTCAGTAAAAGTCTGACACTCGCTCCCGCTCCGCCCAGAGCGGGAGAAGTCATTTGATGTTTTCCCATCCCTAAAAAAAAGGGGGGACTGTAGACTACATAGTAGACTGAAATAGAAATACGCATTTGGCTCAAATCAAAATACTTTCAAGTATTTTAATACCTGGTTGGCGACTCCCGTATTTTTACAAACTCGTACTTCCAAGCCCTGGTATTGATATTTGCAAGTAGATCGCATCCCGTCTCCCACTCAGCCCGCACCTTGCTTGTGCCGATACGCTCAAGTCAAACTATAAGTAGGTACCTATATGTATATACGCTACAGGGACAAAAGTCTACTGATTCTCCACAAATTGCCGTCTATATTTTTTATGAAATGAAACAAGTTTCAACTGAAATTTCCTTTAAATACCTACACACTTTTGCGTTACAAGCATTTTGCTCGAGGGAATAAACTTGACACTGACACTCAGTTTTTAATTCCCTTCCCTTGTTGCATAGTTTTAACCCATTCATTGCCACTTACATTTTAAAAACATCTCCTGGGTGCCACTTAATATTTTTAATGATTACAATAGAAAATACGTAATTAAATGTGTTTTTTAACTTAAAAAAAACCCACCCAAAAATGGTAAACGCAACAAATGCGTTGGTGGCACTAATGAAAGAATTTAAATCCTAAGTGCCATACAACACACCGTTTGCGTTGACGTTTGGATAGTATTATGCAACATGTTCTGGGAGAACAAGTAAGCAAGATATGTCAATATATTATGTACTTGCCGTTGTTTTCTTTATTCATATAATCTGCTTATTTATAATTTAGTAAGTATTAAATTTCCTACTACTACTAATATTATAAGTGCGAAACATTGTGTGTGTGTTTGTTAGGTACCTTACGTTTTCACTGCCGAAACATTTACAGAAAGAATGTTGTGAACGCATAATAATTTTTCTTGACATATTTGGGATTATATTTTACCATTATATATTTGCGTATACGCTTTCAACATAGTAAAAATAACTCGCACTCAAATATTATTTGAGTGCGAGTTATTTTTACTTTAACGCGATCAAAACGTTACCGTGCATAGATAGCCTTCTGATTGGTTGATTAGCTTGAAGCGGGCCAATCAGAGCGCCGAACGTCATAAACAAACTCGCACTAGTTTAATAAGTCATTTACGTAACGTGCATACATTTTGGCGTGATTGGTTATGCATAAAACCATCCAAAAAAGATTTTTACTGCTATGCCAATGAACGCACCGTATGCGTGCATGTGATTTTATTTAAAAAATACACCATGAAACAGCGAAAAAAATGATAAACTAAAGAATATTGCTTATCTTTATCTCCCAATTCACAAATATACAATAAACACTCAATAAAACTTCAGTTATTTTAGAATTAAAAATGCGACCTTCACAGCACCGACCGTTTTTTCCGTACCAAAACAAGAATGACAGTCCGAAGCAAAAACCAACAGTGTTTCCACGTTTAAAAATTGTTTCTAGCCATGAATGTTGCCAAATATTTAAATAAATTTCTATAATTTTTATGTAATGGCAAAAAACGTCATAGAGTGCACTCATCGCATATGGTACGTTGGTGGCATGACGTAGTAATCTCGATTAACGCAAATGGTGCGTTGGTAGCAACGAATGGGTTAAAGCACTGACCACAGAGTACTTTTATATATTAAATGGAACACTGACGTATAAAATAAAGACACTTAATTTTCGCACGATTGATGCGGGCGAAAACGTCAGTAGGTCTCTGATTCTTTGCGAAAATTTAACGAACAAAAGGAAAGTGAAAAAAGAAGATATTATTAGGTTAAGGCGCGTCCCCGAGCAAAACGCAGCGCTAACCGTTTTTTGTGCAGTTTTTTGGAGCTATATATACTCTTTATCCAAAAGAAATATCAACTTAAAAAAAATCATTAAATTTCTACATAATGTTGGCTTCAAAATGGTAGACTTTTATTTTTTATTACTAAGTATACTTACCTAATGTTTTAGTAATCTCCTCACAACGAAACCACAGAAATGAGAAAAAAATAATGAAAACATGCATCTTCTCGAAAACTCACGATTATTTTGATTTTGTACTTACACTAATGGATAGGCAATTTAATTATGAACATTTTGGTAGAAATATTTTTTTTCAAACGACCAAAATTAGATTTTATAACGATTTTATTCAACATTCTGAGCGTATTCGCTATTGTATCTCTTGCGCTGTTATTGAGGGAAAAAATGCTCAAGGTTATTTGGTCAGGGTACGGCCTTAAGACAAGTACCTATTTAGATTTCTTGAAAAACTGATTTTCTGACTTGGCCTGGATTATCTATTTTCAAAATCCCCGTATTTTCTCCATCTTCCCAATCCCAAAATGAGGAATTCCCCGCACGTTGGCAACGCTGTTCGTAAAATATAGCAAGGCGCGCACTGGCGCCAGCACTCCCGGGGTGCGTTATATTTTTATTTCTTTTTGTCTTTGTTTTGTCCTAAAACGTGACAGACGGTTGTGGTGCTGAGGAGTTTGTTGGCCACTTCTCCACAGCTAAAACACTATAGGAGAACTTGCATTGATGTGAATTCGGGCGGTTCTCGCCAATATATTTATTTAATTTCTCCATTTCCTCTGTAATTTCCCGTAGTTTCTGAGTTACCCTTCCACAGTACTTAGGTAGTAAAAAGAGTAGGAAATAGGTAGCTACTTTTGGTCACCAGCCTGACGCGAACCGATACAGAAAACTAGCCATTCCGATGCCCACCTTGAGTCGTAGCGACTAAGACATAGTACTTATTCAATTACCAAGACTCGGACAACACATCGATGTAGCATCAACCCCAAGGCATCGAACCATTTAAAAAACCTCTTAGTAATGTACCATTCTCGATGTTGAACTTGATTAACTCTGTTTATGATGAAAACTTTACAAACTCATTTTTTCCGAGCAGTGTCGTGTTATTTATTAAAACAATCCAATCTGGTTGTAAAACAATTGCTTTTTTATTCAGCTTAACATAACTAAATTATTATATGTATAACTAAATATCAGATCATTAACATAATGGGATATTTTGGACGGAATTGTATAATACCGTATAATTAAAAATATAAGTAAAGCAAAAATCTGTTTCATATAAAAAAAGAGAAATATAAATATATTTATTTTAGTTTTGAAGTGCTAATATAAAATCATGAAAATTTCATTAACTACTCAGTTTAACGAATGTCCCTACAATTGCAGAATACGTAAATAAAAATATATAACATTTACGTCAACAATACAAAAGTAACATTAGTAAAGTTGATTTTATCCTCTTTGCATCTACTTGAAAGTTACTAAATTATTAAGTAGTATCGAAACTAAAGTTAAGACCAGAATTTGGACGGACAGAGCAAAGGAATAATCAACGTTAACATTATTTAACTAAGAAATTAGCTGAACAAACTGAAATTATAACTTAACGCTCGACGCACAAACGGCAGTCAATTTGATAAATACTTCCCAAATAAAAATAAATTCGACATTTGGACGGTGTAACTAAATTTAGGGTATGGTAGACGCCAGATAAACTTGCAATAGAGTACATTATCTTTGGGAATTTCGGGTAAACCTCTGTTAGTGCAAAATTTCTGCTTTCTACTAGTAGTTTTAGCTGTCCGTTGATCGATCAGTCCGTCAGTTTCTGCTGTTTTCAAGTTTCTGCTTTCATATTAATATTAATGTACCTATATTTATAGAAGATTTATCTGGTGCCTACCGTAGTATGTGATACATCATTTTGCTAATGGCATTTAGGACGTAAGGCACGAATTTGGATTCTAAAGGTAAGGCACGAATCTCACAATCGATTTTCCGACAAAGCACAAACAAATCAAAGGTCGCTAAAATGTGATGATCCGAAAGAAGGGTGGGTTCTCATGTATATTTACACTTACCTAAAATTATCTAACTTAAATCTTATAGAAATATCGGAATTTAATTCTAAAATATAAATGTTAACACTAAAATTGCATGTCAATATACAAAAAAGCTGTATAATGTAACAACATTCAAAAATTTTCTTAATTTACAACACTTTGTGCTGATTTATGTACACATAATATGCACTTTATACATGATAAAATATTCAATTAAGAACTTTGTTCAAACGAAATATACAGATGATTGCAATGTCTCTTATAATTGTAAATAATAAAAATATGCTTATAATGTAAAACAAAATACGTATGTTTGTCAGCTTGTGATATGTGGATTCAAACTGCGATTCAAACTGATGGTGCATCGTCTTCTATTCTATACTTCATTCAGAATCTTAGATAGTTCATAATTTATTGTGAAACGTATTTTACTATATACTGTTACATAGTCTATGTTGATTTTTGAGTGGTAATTAATTCTATACATATCTGCACTAATATTATAAAGAGGAAAACTTTGTTTGTTTGTTTGTTTGTTTGTTTGATTGTAATGAATAGGCTCAAAAACTACTGGACCGATTTTTAAATTTCTTTCACCATTCGAAAGCTACATTATCCACGAGTAACATAGGCTATATTTTATTTTGGAAAAAAATAGGGTTCCGTAAGATATTTGGGTTTTTCGGACACAAGGTGTAAAAATCAACCAGAAAAGTTACTTATTTTGCGTACGCTGCCTAAACTATAAAAGATAGAACCATAAATTGTTCTAATTAATTGTAGATCTTATAAATATCTACAAAAAAGTCCGCGACACACTATACCTATCTATGTCGAGTGAGGCACAACAACCATTTTTTTATTTAAAAATCTTAGTTTTTTTTGGACTACATTTAAACGCGTTTATTATACTCATGCTATCAATTCTTATCAAAATAAAGTATTTCATCACTAAGAACAGTTTATGTAGATAATATTTGGTCTTTGAATGATTAAAATCGGACGTTTGGTTTTGAAGTTATGGCGAAATTAAAATATTACGATTTCTGCTGCACGACCGGTTCGAAGTGGACGTCACCAAGGCGGGGGTGCGCGTGCGGCCTGCGGGAAAGGAGTATCTAGATCTATGAGTAAGGTACCCGCGTGGCTAAAGCCTAAGACGCGAGGTCGGCTCCCTACGCAGCGGTCGTGCGCGAAGTCCAATAATTTTCGTGCGATTTTTTTTAGATTTCGTTCTTAAAACTACATCTACGCAAAAGTTCTTCTCAGAGCTAAACAACAGTTCTTCTCAGAGCCAAACAACAGTTCTTTTCAGGGCTAACCAACAGTTCTTTTCAGGGCTACACAACAGTTCTTTTAGCTAGAATATTACACGCTATTAACATTTTTTTAAACATTTGGAAATGCCTAAGAGAGCCAGGTCTCAACTTACTAAACATAGTTCTCAAGCACGGGCAGCAAGAATACGCCGTATGGGAGAATCTTCACCTGAACGTTCACAACGCCTTGCTGAACAAAATCAGAGAAACTCTCAGGTACGCGCACGAGAGTCGAGTGTCGAACGTTCGCAACGCCTTGCACAACAAAATCTGAGAATCTCTGAGTTATAGTATTATAAAGCAGAAGAGTTTGTTTGGTTGAGCACGCTAATCTCAGGAACTACTGGTCCGATTTGAAAAATTATTTCAGTGTTAGATAGCCCATTTATCGAGGAAGGCTATAGGCGTACAACAACACTATTTTTTAATTAGTACAAAAAAAATGGGGCTGTTCCCGTACCCATTACTGATCATAATTTTGCAGTCAAAAGTAAAAAAAAAACGAAATCCCAAAATTGTTTAATTTGATTTATTTTTACTTGAGTATCTTAAATGATTTCTTAAAAATTACTTAATTGTAAAAAGTTGATAGTTTTGTTGGTCCTAAGCCCAATTAAAGTGCGAAAGAAAAGTTTGGATTGCTTATTTTTTCGTTTACCATAAATTGAGTGACATTTTGGGATATAAGCAAACGTTAATAACTTTGCTGTTTATGAATATTATTTATTGCGACTTTACATATATAATAACAAGACCTTTTCTAATAAGCCCTTTAAGTATTTGTACTAATTAAAAATTAGTGGTGTATCTATATATAATCACGCTAAGACAAATAGGAGCGGAGCAGTAATGGAAAATGTGACGCAGACGAAGTTGCACGGGTCAGCTAGTATTTTTATAAAATACTAGCAAGGCCCCGCGGTTTCCCGTGTTCCCATAACAATACGGTATAAAATTGGTCATGTAATTTCTCATTTAAATAAAAAATCAAATCTTTATAATATTAGTGGGTACCGATACAAATTACGTAAAAGTACAGCTCAGATTAAAGTTACTTGCTTTTCGTATCTCTTCGTAGTCCTGCATTGTTAAACTTTGCAACGTATTTTAAGGCGGTTTTCGCGTTTAAGAATAGTGAATGTTGGTGTTCTGTACGGTCGAATATACCGTGAAAAGCAGGAGCGGGTCGCTTGTTTAAAAACTGGGTTAGCATTGAATATGACCTTTGTTAACATTGGTTGTTCCAAATTCTAAAACTTGACATCTAAGAATCTGAATTGAAGTTCAACTCAGTACTAATTTTGTATGCAAACATGTGGAAATGTACAGTGTACATGCTATATATAAACAGTATAAAGGTAGCTAAAGTTTTAACATACATATTACATAAAAACTCCTACTTATGTTAACACTAGTGTTAAAAATCTATCAGTGTCTTGTAACTATTTAAAAGTCAATCTACATTTACACCCAATATTAATTCCGTTAATAAATAAACCACTTGTACCTTCAGTCAAAACTGTTGGTACAGTCAACTAAACACTTGAAACTCGAATACCGCCTTTTTGGTGTCATTGTGAAACTGTTACAATTGACGCGCGTTCGGCTGTATTACGTAGACTTTATATTTCAAAAGCGGCTAAAATCATGAATATTTCTAAAATACTTTCAGTTCAGCACAAAATGTTTTTTTTTTTATAATTTTGACCGAAGGCGCAAGTTCTTCGCAAATTTTCTCTAAACCATTCTGATATTCAATAAGATACTACACACCAGTGAATAGGCCGCGACTTAGGTAGTGACAACCTGCATGCAATACTCCTTCAATTCGTTTCAGTCAAGTGTAAAAATACTACCAGGGAAAAACTGAGAAATGAGGCGCCTAATACAGCATCTTCATATACAATGTATTCTGTATTTGATTTAATTCCAACAATGAACCGAAATTTTACTAGAAACTTGACTGTCTAAATGCATAATTATGTCATTGGATATTGCAAACACTGCAAGTTTATATGTTTATTGTAAAAAATAATCTTGTGATTTAGATGATGATTATAAAAGGAAACCTTAAGATTTTGATCATAACAAATTCAATAATTCCAATTCAATAGTTACTAGTAAATCTAAATTAATTTTTGTTTTTAAATTTAATCGGTTTTTGTTTTTCATTAAAATTGGTTGATTCATACATGAAGGTTTGCATGAAATACCGCGAGGACTAAAAGGCTCCTAATAGATAAAATAAAATAGAAGTAGTAGTTTGTTATGTAAGGTAATTAGTATGTCATGTTATGTTTGTTGTTATTTTTGTTATTTTTAAGAAGAGTAATATAGTTAGTTGGTAAGTAAATATTATTTTATTTATTATAATTACGAACCGATGGTGATACAATTACTAATATTAGTTATTGTATTACAAGTACTAGTTCATCACTACACTGTAGCATTAGGTTAAAGCCTCTAATGATAGTTGTAAGGAGATAAATATATTAAAAAATTAGTGTCTTATAGAGAAAATTAACAATGTTTGCAATAAGCCTCTGAACCATTCCACCATATTTTTACCATTGACTGTACCTACACAACTTGCATACCAAATCTGGCTCAGATATCTTGTGTATAGCAGCATTTCTAATTTTTAACTAACAAAGAGACACATTCACACCTCAGTACTGTGTGTTTGTATGCGCACTTTCTTCTGGCTCCCATTCCTGTTCAGTGGAGGAGAATGTCCGGAGTACCCTGGGTTCTGTATGCCTAAGCCTCCAGGTTCGCCTTCCCTGGGTCGTGGCTTTTTAAGCGAAGACCTCAGGGGTGATCGAGTGATGGTACTGGCGTCGGATAGGCCAGTGAGTGTGGTCGCCGTTGTGTTCATTGAGGCCACGCTTCCGTGACCGTTTGTGCTGTACGGCTTTCCTGATGCGTCTGTCATTGAGATTCCTGAAACGTTATTTTAATTAGGGTTTATTAAAGCTAAAAGAAACGGCTGTATGATTACACAATCATCATCTGCCTAGCCTTTTCCCAACCACATTGGGGTCGGCTTCTAGTCAAATCAGATTCAGCTGAATACCAGTATTTTACGTAGAGCGGCTGCCTACCAGACCTCCACGACCAATTAACTGGGTAACACGGTATTTCTTGGCAAGACTGGAGTCAGATTTACTGGCTTCTAATAATCCGTAACAACTGCCAAAGATCTACAAATGACAGCCGGGACCAACGGCTTAACGTGCTTTCCGAGGCACGGAGGAAACTCGACATGTTAAGACGCTCACCCATCCATAGACCAACCTTGGCAAGCATTGCTTAACCTTGAAGATCGGCCCGTGCGGCTGTGTTTATTTAGCCGCGTGCTCCTCGCTATGATTATACGATCCTTGCTACCGAATGTCGGTCACAGTGGCCAATCTCAACATAGATCAGCTGCCACTGTACCACATCAATCAATCTGCTTAGTTTTTCCAACGTTGGGGTCGTTTTCCAGTCCAATTCCAGCTAAATACCAGTATTTTACATGTACTACAATACACATGTAGTAGGTTCAGCTGCATCCAGTTTCACTAGTAGTAGTCACTTCATGGAGTGTCTACCTATTTCACCTCTACATCGCAATAACAGAGTAACATGATACCCCTTGGCAAGACTAGTGTCACTTCTGGCTTTTGACTTCACTATCACTATTGTTGAAAATCTACTAATTACAAGGGCTTAAGAGCGCTTTCACATTTTTTCTTGAATTTTAGCGTTTTATTCGAATTTTGATGTGTGATTTTGCTTTAGATATAGCCTTAAAAAAAATAAAAATATGCCTAAGACAGTTTTGTCAAAGCGCTCTTACAAAATCGAATTGCTCAGGTTGACTAAAGTTGAATACCGCGCGTCACAAGATTATATTGATTTTCGACAATTATTTAAAAATATTTTACTTTACTTTTAATTAGACCAATTTTTTTTTCAAGCAATATAGCAATGCCACCTTAATTATTAAATATTTTTCATTTGAATTTTGATTATAATTTCATAGATAAAAATTATAGTTTCGTACGGAAAATTGACAATAACTCTCAGTTTTACAGAATTATTTTTGGTGTATTACTGTATGAATCGTACTAAATTGATTTGAACATTCCAAAGTAGAAGATACAGTTGTACCGTGGACATTTTTATAAATGATTAAATTATAATATCTTCGGTGTACCAAGGTATCAAAAGATACCCTAAAGCAACGTTTTGTGAAACATCCTTTGCGGAGTCAAGGATTTTACAGATGTACGTGAACAAATTGAAATATTTATTTAGAACACTCCCAAGATAAATGATCAAACTATTTTAGGCATATTTTTTATTTTTTTTTAGGCTATATCTAAAGCAAAATCACACATCAAAATTCGAATAAAACGCTAAAATTCAAGAAAAAATTTGAAAGCCCTCTTAATTTGCTCACCGATTTCGGAGGATTCTGGGTGTGTAATGAATGTTTACCCATCCAGCAATAGGTAAGCAAGTTCAAGGTAAACCTTGCTTATCCTTGAAGTTGACCCAAACTACTGTTTTAGTCTACTAGATTTAGCCACGACTACCTGATAACCTGACCCGTGCCCGCTTCGTTAAGCGGTATTTTTCGGGTTCATAATATAGCCTATGACACTCACAAATAACGTGGCTATCTATTGGTAAAAGAATTTTCAAAATCAGTTCATTAGATCCAGAAATTACCTCCTACATCACAAACTCTTTGTAATCTTGTATTATATAAAAATGAATCGCTGAATGTGTTGCTAAGCGCCAATCTCGAGAACAGCTGAACCGATTTTGCCAATTCATTTTTTGCTGTGTTTGTTATTATAAGGAGAAGGTTTTTATGTGTAAAAAAAAAAATCCAGTTGACGGGAGCGAAGCCGCGGGGGACAGCTAGTATTATATAAAAATCTCGTGTCACGCTGTTTGTTATCGAACTCCTCCGAAACAGCCTGACCGATTTTTAGGCATTGTTTTTGTTTAGATTTGGCAGGTCTGAGAATAGCTCGTAAGCAATTTTTTTTAAATTTGCTTACGACCTATTCTTAAATTATTTTTTTTAAATTTTAAATTCTCGTTAACCCGTGTAAATCCCGATCCCTCCGGGAACTCTGGGATTAAAAGTGTTATTCTGGGTCTTCAGCTACCTACATACCAAATTTCATTAATCGGTTCAGTATTATTTGCGTGAAAGTGTAACCAAACATCCATACATACTCACAAACTTTCGCATTTATAATATTAGTAGGATTGTTAATTCATAAATTCGGCCGAAAGACGTCCACTGCCGGACATAGGCCTCCCAAGTGTCGCCATACCCTGCTTTCACCAGAGGCTCTAGACAACGTGCCATTCTACCAAAATAAAATTGGGATTGATCCCGTGACATTTCGACAGCGGTTTTCAATCCCATATTTTTTTACGTTTTCCAGCTTAAATGGGACTGGGCTGGACATGCCCATCGAGCGATGGTGGTGGACACACAAAATTAATGCCCTGAAATCGCGAGGAGGACCGCGAAGGAGATGGCGGGACGATTTCGATGTCTTCCTTGGAAGGAGGTTGCACAAAATCTGGAACAATATATGGAAGGAGTGGAGGGAGGTCTTTGCCCAGCAGTGGGACATTTCAGGCTAGCTATAATAATAACGATCGCCACGCTACCGCTGCCTGGCAGAATGACACTTATTTTTTTATTTATTTTTTACTTTTTATAGGCACGCGTTTGACCGCTATTCCTGATGAGATGGAGCACGCTTACCTAGAACTTGTCTAGAGCCTTTAGATCATCGGCCCACTTGTTGGGGGGCTGCGTATTGTTAAGTTATTGTTGTTATTTACCTCTTCCTTCTTTGAACCCAGGGTTGTTGATGGTGGTGCCTTCAGGTTCTCCCAGCGGATTGGTGGGGTCGCCGCCCTCTCTTCGAGCGAACAACGCGTCGTACACTGACATTATGAACAGGATCGAGTTTATAACTATACTCACTATCTGTAAACGAAAATCATCATGTTATTAACAGAGTTATATTTTTTTCAAGGTGTTTTTTTGTTGTGGACGCAACAATGGAGTATAATAATTATGAAAAAAAAAAATCTCAACTGTTTAAATATTCGAAAAATATATGAAAAGTATGAATTTATAAGTGGCAATGGATTTAAAATTCTGCATAAGTACTTATTTACTGAACCAAATAAGTATTTTCTTTATCTTATAAAAAAAATACAGGATGTGTTTTGAGGGACTGACTTTATATAAAAATGACGTTCAAAAAGAACTGGCCCATAGGCTAATTTGAATCCGGGGGGAAACTCCGCTGAGGGAGAGGAGAACCTCTCGTCCCGGCCGCCGTGGTAGACGCCGCGGGCGTCGGGAGCCACCTGGTGACCTCCGGCCACCGTAGGCGCGGGCCTGTGGACGGCGAGCTATGGGTGGCTCGCCGTCCGTCCGTCTAGTGACGACAGGCCGTGTCGACGACGCGTTAGTGTTCCACGCGCGCCTCAAAGAGAGTCAGCACACAGAGGGGCCCGAAAGGGCCGACGCCTGCCGGAGTCGCGGGATTATTCGCAAGAGACACCGTGCCTCCGGAACACAAAGGGCAATGAAGGAACATGGATGGCTTTTAGTCAGTAGAAGTCTGACACTCCCTCCCGCTACACCCAGAGCGGGAGGAGTCATTGGACGATTTCCAATCCCTAAAAAAAAAAAGGGGAAACTCCGCTGACGCGGCAAATTGTCGCGCAACGGACAGACTTCCGGGGCGATCTCATGGCGACATGGAGACGACGACCGTCGCAACCCAGTGCAGGGCACGCCACGACAGTGGCGATAAGTCCCCTCTTTTAGGAGTGGCTAGAGAGGCGCCACGGCGTCAAAAACACTGTACCTATGTCTGTTTTTTCGGGCTTAATCTCTGGACCGGCTGTGCCGATTTTCACTGGTAGACAGTAGATTTTTAAGTAGTAATTTAGACTAGTTTAATTTAAGAAAAAATATTAATTAGGGATTGAATAAACAGATTAAGGTGTTAAACACTATTCACGCGGCCGATGCTGTGGGCAGAAGATTTCTTTTATGAACATACCTGAACATAGAATGCTTCTCCCCTCGTCACAAAGAAACCCCTGTCATCGCCTTGTACGGCGAATAAACTTGCTGCTACTATGGACAGCAATGCTGGGAACAATACATTATTTTGTTATATTGTGCCGCAAAATTCAACATAAATATTTGTAATCAATGACAGAAGTAAGAAATTCTGTCTTTGACTATAATCTTTTGCTAGGGTAGGTATTGATCTCAACACCCATCAAGTCCTGGTTTGAACTGGTGATTGAGAGCTGAATCTGGCCAGTGTAACTGAGAGACGACCCCAATATAGTTGGGAAAAGGCAGACGACGTAAGTTTAGTTTATTTGATTTAGTATTAAGCATGTTCCAGACGGATGTAATTCAGCGTCCCCATACATCTAGACGGCAGATGTAATCTAAATTCAAATACAATTCGCGGATGGAAACTAAGCTCCCACTAAGGTCATGCACCTGGCTGGATTACATCCGTCAGAAACATGCTTTATTCTAAAGACATGCGCTGGTACTTACTGGCTAGCAGCGCCAGCGCCAACTTCATCATGACGAGGTGTGTGTACTTGAATGCGACGCGCTCCTTGGACGATATCATGGCGAGCTGCAGTACAGACAGCACGCAGAACACGCCGAGCACCGACACGCCGACCGACGCGACCACGCCCGCTATGTACACCGCCGCTGGAAAGAGATACAAGTTCATTAGTAACGAGGCCTTTTTTAAAAATTTTACTAACGACCCATAAGCACCTTTAAGTTCCATAAGGGCATAATTTCCGACACAAAGAAAAATAATGTGGAAGAGCTCGTGGGGTCTAAAAAAGCCAGTTTAGCAGAATCCTATTAGAATCATAATATTATCTACACAACAATCTGTTGTATTTAATTTTTCACGTTTATCGCTAACGCAGGTTTAAGGTTGATTAGAAAAATTTAACAGGGACGGGTAGCCAGTGATGTGCTTTCTGATTCTGCTAAAATTGCCTACGATCTTCAAGTTTAAATCAAGTCATTTATTAAAAATAGGCTGAGAGCGAGCACTCTTAAACATCTTTTACATGAGACAGTCCCCAAATGCCCGCCCGTCACCACTTCCCTAGTGTTTTAGCTGGGAAGCAGAAGTGGCGCAACAAACTCCCCAGAAACATATCTGTTAAAGCAACATTCTGGCACACGTAACGGATTTCTAGTAAATCTGACGCTAGTCTTTGCAAGAAATTCCGTGTTAAGGGCTGTCCACACACCTCCGGGTTCTCGTCCCTAACGGGACACAGAACGGGACGGATATAAAGCAAGTTCGTACAAATCGTATGTATGTCTCCGTCCCGTTCTGTGTCCCGTCAGGGACGGGAACCCGGATGTGTGTGGACAGCCCTTTACCCAGTTACTGGGTTGTGAAGGTCAGATAGGTAGCCGCTCCACGTAAAACACCGGTACTCAGCTAATTCAGCGGTTTGACTGGAAGTCCACGCCAACATTGTTGGGAAAAGAATAGCCAAACTTTTTAATTTTAATCATGATTCTTTGGCCGAAAAAAGAAGCCGGCGAAGAATTGTCATTTAACGTGGCAATGCTGCATTTTAGACTTTTGCCATTGACAGCGATGGCGACAATTTCTTTTTATAATTGGGTATCATTAAATTCTTGTGCCCCTTCTGTTTTCCATACGAAGGTATGGAAAACAGAAGGGGCACCAGAATTTGTACTGATAAAATTATTATATGCGTATGTTTTAAAAAATAATTCTTAATTCTTCATTGTACACCATAACAGCTTGATGAAAGTTCATGCACAAAGTCAAGCTTAAATTCAGAATTGAGTTTGCTACCAACAAACCTTTGAGTGATAGAGAAAGATGACGATGGAAGGTAGGATCCAGCAGTGCATATTATTACATAGCTTACACATATCTATACACTTACTAATATTATGACAAAACCGAAAGAAAACGCTCTTTAACTTTCCTCTTGAAGACATCAAGAGATGGGCTGTCGCTTAGGGAGTGTGGGAACAAAACACTACCCAAAAGCAAACAAAATGCATTTGCAAAGTATCTTACTTTTTAAAGACGCTTTTTAATAGCAAACTTAGATTTGTGACTCTTGTGAAGAACATCAAGTTCAAAGACTAAATTACGTGTCTGTTTACAAAATAAGATACTTATTTAAGGAAAAATAACAAACTAAATTGGTCAATTGTTTTGGATAGGGATAACCGCACATATTTTAACCCTAGCCAAATCACTGTTAGATTATATTATTATCATATCCTGAGGATCATTCAAATCCTTGAGTAGGCACCAGAAAAGAATTTTGAATGTTCTTTTTTCAAAAGCTCACACGAGCCTCTTTAAAATAAAAGAGGTAAAAGCACATTTTTTTTTAAATTTCGCCTCCTGTTATTTTAATCATAGTTTACTTAATTTTAGAATAACAATAGACGGTCACTAAGTCATAAATACCTTCAAACAAGAATGTTCCGAAAAGGGCGTGGAAAAAAATATTAACCGCACTAATTATTGACACCAATTGTCACATTGCAAATAAAAGTGTTCACACACGTTAGCACTAAGGGTCGGGAACAAACTAGACAAGTGAGTGACATAAAGGCCGGAGCTGACTCACCCACTACTTTCCTCTTACTCATTATATTTCACAAAACTGGCGACTTCTGAAACTTTGAACGTCGGTAGCTGATTTCAGTTGAAATTCAATGGATTTATAGTGTACTCTGGATAAGGCCGAGTAGTTATTTCAGCTGAATTAGGTAAAGCTTTTAATGAATGGACTCGTACAAGGCGAATATTACTTGAAACTATCATTTCATCATCATCATATCGTCGAATGACGTCGAACGACGTCCACTGCTGGATATAGGCCTCCCGCTAGTTTCGCCACAACAACCGGTCCTGTGCGTCTCGCATCCGTAGGCTTTCAGACAATCCGGATAGAGCTGAATACCAGTATTTTACGTGGAGCGGTTGCCTACCAGACCTACACAACCCATTAACTGGGTAACACGGTACTCCTTGGCAAGATTAGCTATTACTACTTGAAATGTTGAATATTAGTACATATATATATTTTTTTTATACAAAACAGGAAAACTCTTGGCCCAATTCTCACCTGATGGAAAGTGATGATTAGGCCGAAGATGGAAGCGTATCATCATAAACATGATCTAGATTCTGGATTATGATTCCCATGCCAGTATCCCAATTTAGTCTGGGGAACATTTTTTCATTTTCTCCTATTACTCATCAACTCATTAGTTTCTTCCCCTTTTCTAGACATTATCTTACAGTATCCACTTCCAATTCCAAGGAAACGAATTGTGTGCAAATTCTTCGTTTCTCCGGTTAAGACGACATGAAGACATGTGCATGTCCCCATTCTTCCAAATTGCATTTAGCTTCCACGCCTTTTCACGGTCCCGTATCTTCATGAATTTGGCTATGAAATACAAAACAAAATCCAAATCCTACTGGTAGTTCCAGAGACTAGCGCGGTTAAACAAACAAAATCTTCAGCTTTAGCAAATTAGTTAAGTAATCATCACAATCACTACATATTTAACAAAGTCCTCCGCCGTCCGGTCGCGATAAATCAAAATCAAAGTCAAGCAGGCGAAGCCGCGGGCATCAGCTAGTGAAGATATAAAAAAATGTTGAATGTTACGTACCTATGTTCCTTTGTTTTTGTAGCCTGCTAGCTAACCCCGGTATAACAGATTTCAAATTTTCAGGTACCTGAAGCTGAACTTTTAACTAAACTACTGAGTAACTATAAAAATTGTCCGGAGTCCATAGTTTAGGACTCCATGTAATTAGTACGATAATATGTTGCCTATGTTTTGCATATTTGGGTCGAGCTTCAAGGCTGACCAGTGACATGTTTCAGGTCAGTTTTAAAAGCTAATGGGTTCTCCTCTTTAACTATGTTTTGTAAGTCACAGATTAGTCTGTATGTTATGTAATACGGTTTATTTAGTTTCATGTCGTGTTTTGAATAAATAATGGGTCATGTTTGAAGGAATGTTTTTAATACTGCGTTAAAACTATTTTGTTTTTGCATATTACAGTCCTCAAGGAGAGTCAGCGCTGCAGAAGATTTGGTGCACAACTGGAGTAGGTACGAGTATGTTTTGTAGTTTTATTTTTTACTAGCTGACCCGCGCAACCGGCGCAGGTCCGCCTGCGTCACATTTTCCATTATTGCTCCGCTCCTATTTGTCTTAGCGTGATGATAATAATATATAGCATATACCCTCCTCAATAAATGGGCTATCTAACACTGAAATAATTTTTCAAATCGGACCAGTAGTTCCTGAGATTAACGCGTTCAACCAAACAAACTCATCTGCTTTAAAATATTAGTATAGATAGACTCGGGTTCGCGCACAATAGTTGACGATAGAGCATGCTTGCCTAGAAGTAACCTATTCACTCTTGACTTAAAACACCTCAGGTTGTAGCTATGAGGAAACGGATTGCGGCAGGGAATTCCACTCCTTAGCTGTACGCAGAATGAAAGTATTTCCAAAACGTTCGGTAGTCATCAAGCAAGCAGTAACCAAGTTTAATGAACTTGTTGCATCAATATTTCCCGGATACAACACGAGTTGAAAACCGAACCACCTCAAAGGGAACACTAAATGAATTGCAAACAACAGGCGACATCCGGACGTCCAAATTAGTATCAACAAATGCAATGGAATAGCAGTGTATCAAAAAACAATTGGTTCCACATCGGTTGTTCCTGACATTGTACCAAATAACTTATTTAACGGTTCACGTAGCTAAGTAGTGACATATGTTAACTTGTGTAAGTACCACGAGTAGGTACAAGTCGTAGAGTCCTAAACTGCAAAAATCAGACATAGTTGAGTCCTCGACATACCATGTGGATAAGATTAATGACTCCCAATAACTTATATGATTCCTACTCCTTTCTATACTATTATGTTATAATACTCCTTTCTATGCTCTCTCATCTTATGGTTTCGTCCGAGGCTCTGGAATGGTTCTCTTCTTATCTTCGGGGACGTCAGCAGTCGGTTCGCGTTGATGAGAGCTCATCGAATTGGCGTAAGCTGGATGCTGTGGTTCCACAAGGCAATATTCTTTCTCCATTGTTATTCTCCATCTTCATTAATTTTATAACTCACTGTCTTCAGTGTTCGTTTCATCTTTATGCCGATGATCTTCAATTGTATACAGCGACGCGGGTGGAAGGTTTGTCTGACGCTATAGAGGATGTAAACCGAGACTTAGATGCTATCAAAGAGTGGTCTGATAGTTTTGGGGTGTCAGTAAACCCCTCAAAGTGTCAGGCTATTGTAATAGGAAGCTCGCGCATGATGTGTAGGGCTTAGCTCTCTTCCCCTCTTTATTTTCAATGGTACCGTCATACCCCTTACCCCTACTGTGAAAGATCTCGGTTTACATCTTGACTCGACACTTAGCTGGCAACGTCAGGTCTCTAGTGTTAGTCAAAGGGTCAACGATACTCTGCGAACCCTGAATCGTTTGAGGAACTTTTTGCCCGCTAAGACGAAGACCATGCTTGTGCAGACTTTGATTTTCCCTATTATAAACTATGGTGACGTGTGCTACTTTGACTTGAATGCGGTTTTGCTCGATAAACTCGACAGACTGCTCAACAACTGTATCCGGTTCATATTCAACCTCAGGAAATATGACCATGTGTCGACCTATAGGGCTGAGCTCAAATGGATGTGCATTCGCCAAAGGATAAATTTGCGCGCTTTGACCACACTTTTCTCCCTTCTCAATTCTTCCACTCCTCCTTCTTATCTTTTGTCTCACTTCCAATATTTATGTTGTTCACACGCTAGGAATCTGCGTTCTTCTAACAATCTTCTCTTACTATGTCCTTCTTATACTTCTGACTTTGTACATTCTTCCTTTAATATTCAGTCTATTCTTCTTTGGAACTCGCTACCTCTTGATATCAGAACGACCACCAGTCGGTTTGCATTTAAGCGGAAATTGCAGAGCTATTTTCTAAATAAATAGCGCAGAGTTATTTTAACACCTCTTTCTCTTGCTTTTTGTATATACAATATATGTATGTATATAGTATAGGTATATATTATAGTAAATATGTATGTATGTGTTGTATTATAAGTTTATAACTTATTTATGTACTGCGTACCCATTCTATTTATCATTATGACATCTTTTATTATTATTATAATTTTTTATCATTGTTCCTCTCAAAGAGAGCACCTGCCATCTAATCTCTTCACCACCCTTGGTTGACTGGTAGAGAATGCCTAAGGCATTAAGTCTGCCTTTGTACTTTTTTTTTGTGCGAAAAGTTTAAATAAATAAAAAAATAAATTCCGTTAAAAACCGACTTCAATATCATCTGCCTAGCCTTTTCTCGACTATACATATTGGGGTCGGCTTCCAGTCAAACCGGATTCAGCTGAATACCAGTATTTTATGTGGAGCGGCTGCCTACCATACCTCCACAACCCATTAACTGGGTAACACGGTACTCCTTGGCAAGGACTGGTGTCGAAATTTCTGGCTTCTGACTATCCGTAACGACTGCCAAAGATCTCCAAATGACAACCGGGACCAACAGCATAACGTGCTTTCCGAGGCACGGAGGAAACTCGGTATGTTAAGATGGTCACCTCTCCACAGACCAACCTCGGCAAGCGTTACTTAACCTTGAAGATCGACCTGTGCGGCTGATATTATTGAGCCACGAGCTCTTCATCTTAAAAAAAATCCGACTTCAATATCAAAAATGATATACAAATAATTACTATTGAAAGTTACACTAAGTTTGCTTATCTGTTTCAGCTTTCACGAGGTTCTCATCATGAGGGACCGCTATATCAACATTGCACGACGCTCTACTCGATCTACCACTATAACAGGCTAATTGGCGAAAATAGCCCATAACGACAGGCTACTAAACTATGGATAAATCAACGCGCCGGACAAAGGGTTGTTTTCATACTTGCAGACCGAAAATATTTTGCAGCACCTCGACCTATGGCCTCTGCCTTGACAGTATCCCTTACACCAATAGTCTAAGCTCCTTTAAAGAAAACTTCCTCCATTACACTCGTTTCATTCGCCTTCACACCGCCAAGAAAAATAGGGGTTATTGTTGGCAAACAACAACGGTCCAAGGGGTCTAAAACAGCCACTTTAGCAGAATCGTCAAATGTAATTTTCATCTTTATCGCTAACGCATTAGGTTTAAGGTTGATTGGAAAAATTTGGCACTGACGGGTAGCGTGATGTGTTTTCTGGTTCTGCTAAAGTGGCCTTTTTAGATCCACAGAGTGCTCAAGACCGGAAAGGTTGGCGCTCTCTAAGGGAGGCAATTCGCTGATATGATGAAGAACTGTCATTTGATTGAGTGATTATAGGGGTAAGTCGAAAATAATTTTACGTAGGCATTGGGTAAGTATCGTCATTGCCAAATTCCCCTTTTCTCTCCACATAAAGACGTTGAAGATTGATTTTCATCATCATCAGCCTAGCCTTTTCCCAACAATATTGGGGTCGGCTTCCAGTCAAACCGGATTCAGCTGAATACCAGTATAGATTGATCTTCAATGGCTCCGATAAAAACCCAAATTGCATTAAGTACTGCTTTATGGAAGATTCAATATGCGTATAAAAACGTTTCAAAAAGGTACGTATACGTATAGAATCCTGAATATAGGTCAATACGAGTAAGTACGCATTTTATATGAACGGTAGGTTACCTACTTACCTATATATGTATATTGTATCATGAGATGAGCCTATGTGATGAGCGCCATCTCAGTATACACCGAGCTTTTGATGATGACGTAATCTTTGGAATGTACTTGTATTTATGGACAGATTGCAGTCAAGTCTGGCTTGTGAAATATGTATGAGCTGGTAGCTAGAATCAAAAAGATTTTACTAGTTTCTCGTTTTTTTTTTTCGGCCTTGAAACAGAAGATTTGCTAGGCAAAGGCGTACCCGAAATTCTTCTACCTAATTTGTTTCTAAGGTTCCTCAAACCGGTGCACGGTGTACAAACAAATTGAAGCGATGTTTTTGGTCCAGTACAAACACAACATCTGAGTCATGGCTAGTAATAGAAGCACCATAGTTACGTAAAAAGCAGTTATCATCCACGAGACAATGGCATGACATTGAAAATGCAACCGCTCGTGAATGATTGTCTTCTGGAAATTGCAAGATGCAATGACGGAAAATTATGTCAACCATGTCATTGGGGACATCTTTTTACTGTAGATTATTGCTAGATAAGCATCTAAGTACATGGAATTCACATGATGCAATGAAATAAGACGGAAGCTAAAGAGCGAACATAGTGGGACTTGGCAAACCCGAATATGTACGTGCCCGTACACCAGCAGTGCGATTCTGTAAACATGTCGAAGTGAGCACTCAGGCGAAGTGAACGAAAAGCGAGCTGTCAAACTATACAAACAAGATGACATAACAGCTCACTTGTCGTTCACTCCACCGAAGTGATCACGGTAAGATTTCGACAGAATCGACCGGCTGTACGTTGGGGGATTTAACGAATGCCACCGATACTGCAATTAACGTAGCCACCTACTGGGCCCAAACCTCCCTGATCTAGGGAGTAATATATTATTAATAATATAATCATAAACTAGACGGATAGGTACCGCGTGTATCTGACATCGACGCACAAACGATTTCCATGGGTCCGGGGCATGATTCTGGACACCCTAGACTTAGAATTTTTCGTCGGCTTTTTTCTCATTTTTTTATTTTTTTCAAGGGTTTTTTTACTTTAGACCAGTGGCGAAGGGTCCATACAACTCGATTCCTATCGGCTTCCCTTTCGAAATATGGCAAATACTAGTATCAATCGCTTGACCGCGGGCGGCATGAGTCACGTGATGACGTAGCTTGCGCGCGGCTCGACTAAAAAACGCGGCAAATGCGCGCCAGCTGTTTTTGATAACATAAACATTTTTTATCGTCGCCTCCTATTTCAGAGACACTCAACTGTTTTGTTTTTTATAAAGCGTATAAACAGCCCTTTCTACTAATGCAAAGTGTTTCATAACGGTTAGTTTCTCTATTTTTTAATTAATTTGTAAACATTGACTACTGGTGAAAAAAACACATTATGTGAACTTTGAACAGGAATAATTTAAAAAGTAAATCGATAACATATATATTTTATGACTTGTATGGGTAGCTGGGTTATATCTAAAAACGATAAATAACAAACAACATAGTCCACCGTACAAAAATATTAATATATAAGCGTAAATCTACCTCCAAACATTAGCCATTTCCCGCCATTTTGCATTGTTTACATCCCGACCCACTGAACAAAAATTCTAATCATAACGTAAATTTAGTTTATTTTGTTTATGTTTTGGCTGAAATCTATTGCCCAGTAAACATAAAATGCGATAATAATTAATTTTTAGTCAGAACAAGTAGCTAGACTTAATAATTAATAAATTACGATAGCGTTCTGACAACATGGACGCCTTGTGTAACAAGGGTTACGAAAAAGAATCAAAAACATAATTTAACTTACCCAAATGTTAAAATTCACTTGCACACACATTAACTATATCACATTTCACCAATAAATCATTAATTCACATCACAAAACTCACAAACAACATAATAAACACTTTTATTCGACAGCTACGTGATACGTAACTCGCGTCATACCACAGACTGAATTTGAAATTTAATTTCTTTTTAAAAATGGACTCGCCCGTGGCGTGTTTCGTATTTTTAGCATGTAGAAATGTATAAAGATTCGAGTGGAAAAGAGCAAAATGATACAAAATATCGTTGGTTAGACAGAAATGGACATAATTTGTTGCCAGGTCGTTTTTTTTAAAAATAGGGACTGTAGTTCCGATGACGCACTATAACGCAAAAAAAAATTAGGAACTGTAGTTCCGGAACCCAATCGAGCGGATTGTTTTCAATCATCATTTAAACAAATAACTATTTACGAAGTTACATTGCAGGTATAAAATTTGCTTATAAAAATAACAATCAAAGAAATAAATCAGTGCCTAGAATAAGCCGGCCGCTCGAACAGGAATTCAGTACATTTGATTCATAGTCTCTTGTAGCGATTGTGACCTTGAGGCCACAATATAACACTGCTAGATTTAGGCAGTTAGCAAGCCGTTAATCATCGAGTTACGATCAGGACAGAGATAGGAAATGTGTACGCCAGAACGAGATGGAATGATACTGAAGTTGTAAATCGAATTTGTACGTATAGTAATATTTGAATGACAGTCATGACAGATCCACAACAGATTCAGATTTCTTTCGCGCGAATTTAAGTGTCATGTTTATTGATATCATTGTTCATTTTCATTTGATTTGATATATTCGTATCATAATTTAGAATCTTATAGCATTATTCGTGTATTATTGTTGAAATTGAGTTATTTGTGTAAACTAGTGATAGTTTTGCGTAGTGAAAACATGGTTAGTGGCGTTGTATTGTTTGGTGATCGGCTATTTAAATAGGTATTTAGGTAAGTAAGGAGTAAGATAGTTTTTTTAGTTTATAGTTTTATTAGAAAGAAGTTATATAAGTAATGATTTTGTTACAAAATACAAAATCCTTTATTTCAAATAGACCAGTTACAGGCACTTTTGAATAGTCAAGGTCTGTCAGTCAAATAGATGAAGCTAATCCTGCCGCGCTAATGACAAGAGCAGCAGGTTGTTCTCCAACATAACACACCCACCGACCCCGCCTCCAGCGCGACAGTTGCACGTTCCAAAGAGTAGATCCTGTGGAGAAGAACGTGCAAGAAACTCCAAGGACACTCTTTTAAACCAGTTGCCATTGTTTACAAAATCATGTTTACATTCGGTGCGAAATAATTAATGAGTAAAACTATACAATGCAAAAAGAATGAGTCTACACAATACAAATATAGTCTTACAATCTTCAGCAGGTCCATCAATGTTTTCACATGTTCATCAAAGTTTGGGCACTTTAGTCGCTGTGGAGCGGACCAGCATTAAGCCAAGCATTTTTATCATCAATGTATTCCCCAAGTTTATAATATGCTTGTTTGCATAGTGTGCGTTTTATACAATTTTTAAATTTCGTTTCAGTTAGTTCTAATATATGTGGCGGTATTTTGTTATAACACTTTAAACAGTATCCCATAAAAGATGTTGCTACTTTAGCAAGTCTGAAACCTGGTTGAATTAATTCGTTCCTATTTCTAGTAACATAGTTATGTCTGTCGCCTCGTTTACTGAAAAGATGTAGATTCTTTCTAACGTACATGATATTTTCATAAATATATTGACAAGGGACCGTCATGATGTTAATTTGTTTAAACAGTTCCCTTAAAGAATCTCGCCGGCGGAGATGGTAAATGGCTCTGATGGCTCTTTTCTGCAAAATGAAAATAGACTCGATGTCAGCAGCCCGTCCCCATAGTAAAATACCGTAAGACATTAAACTGTGAAAGTAGTTAAAATAGACTAGTCTCGCGGTTTCAACATCTGTAAACTGGTGAATTTTTCTTATAGCATATGCTGCTGAACTTAACCTTCCTGCAAGAGATGTTAAATGAGGACCCCATTGTAGCCTTGAGTCTAGCTTAATCCCCAGGAAAACTGTTTCTTCGACGAATTCTAGTTTCTCCCTGTTCAATATTATGTCACAATTATTACTTTTTACATTTGGTAAAGTGAATCGAATGCACTTCGTTTTTTTCTCATTTGATACTAAATTGTTAGCTGTGAACCAATCATGTACCTGCATTAAGGCGTTATTTACAACGTCAAGATTGTTTGCATGTCTATTTACTTTAAAAATCAAAGATGTATCGTCAGCAAACAACACCATATTGAGTTTATTTTCTAAAATATAGGTATGTTGTTATTAAGTTCGATAGCATGGCGGCATTAGTGAACGTAGAATGCTGTCTGACAGATTATTTGTTGACTGAGGAAACATCCTTTTCAAAGTTGAGTTTTGGAAATAAAAAAACATGTAATTCAGATAGGCCGTGCTCGCCCTGACATGATTATAAATTATAAACGACGCGATGGTTTTTTCAAACATTTTAACAGTTCTTTGTACGACAAATACCCGTGGCTTACGGGAAGTTATAATTAAATTATTCGAAGTTGTTTATCTTTGCATGATTTCGGAAATCGTAGGATAGAAACATTTTTTGCTAATACGTTTGAAGTTCATAATAGAAAAGTAGATCGGAATAGAAGTTTAATGAAACGGTTCAACGACACAGTAATTTTGCTAGGTAAACAAGAATTAGCTTTTCGCGGCCACCACGAAAATCCGATAACCGCGGTAACTATATCGAAACGTTGTTATATTTAAGCAAGTATGATACTGTAATCAATTCGCATTTGGAACAATGTTCCTCAACACAATCCCACATTCTCTGGCCTTTCGAGTGATAGGTATACAAAATGATTTAATACAAAGAATCGCATTCGTTTTACGCGACCAAATTAAATTTGAAATAAATAAAGCTCAGTTTGTATCGGTCATGAATAGTCATGATTGACGAAACAGGGCCACAGCTGGAATTTACGCATCACACTTGAGCAAGGTAAGCATTTTTTGGTCCGGCTTCCCTTTTAAGAAAGTTCACCCTTCGCCACTGCTTTAGACTGCTCATAATCGTTATTCTGACCTAACCCAATGAGATTTTTAATAAAAAAATAATTAAATAACTACTTTCACTAAAAAGAGCAATCTGAATAAAGCCACAAATAATATCAGCTCAGCTGAGCGGATACTTTGTAGTACTCTTAAAAAAAATCAGAAAAGAACCGACGAAAAATTCCAACACTGGGGTGTCCAGAATCATGCCCTGGACCCATGGAAATCGTTTGTGCGTCGATGTCAGATACACGCGGTATATAGCAAAATGTGCCAAACTTTTACTGCAGATGGCGAACTCGTCATGATCTAACTCTAAGGTGCTGCATTCTTCATACATCAGCCTATATCGATTAAGAACCTTTGTTTTGCAACTATGGATAATATAGTTGAAAAGTATGACGGTGGGAAATATGTTACTTAGAAATTCCCTTCAGGCCATTTAAATAACTGCTCCGTTCAGCCTTAAAGAAACATGAACTAAGCAGAACCTCCTTTTTTGAAGTGCTTAAAATATGATAACAGGTGTGGCAATGAGCGCATTCTTGTTCGTTGCTCTTTTGCATGACGTCATAAGCATGTTTTTGGAGAGCGTTGGTGGCGCTGGTGCCCCGGGACCGGTTATATCAACTTGACGTTAAACTCCTGCAACATAAGGCTTTGGGGTGGCAAGTTTAAGGATGACGTCATTTGTTCCTCGTATAATATATTCTTATTTTGGTTATATCTTGGAGAGATGGCACTTTAAATTTAAGTGTTAGGATTTAAGGATTCCTTGCAAGAATATTGTTGACGTTTAGAAAAAAAAGGGTAAGTAAATGCAGTTTCAGCTCCCAAAGTAAAAAATAATAAAACTTATAATAGCTGGCCTAGATCCCTTCTGTTTGGACAATTGGTTGTATGCATGTGTATCAGAACCTCATTTAAATTTGGAAGACCCAGTGTCTACTTGAATACTTTTTGGCGGGAAGGTGTCATCACAAAATAATATATTTAACTACTCGTAGCTGACTCGCGCAACTTCTTTGGCATTACATTTTCATTAAGTCTCCGCTCCTATAGGTTGTAGTTGTAGCGTGAAGTTATTTATTAGCTTATATAAACTTCCTCGATAAATGGATCAACCAAACAAACTTTTTAGCTAATAATATTAGTATTGATGCATTTTTATGTAAATTCTAAATTATTATCTTTGATTTCGTCTTCCATGATTTGTATTTCTTAAATCATTTTAACAGTTATTTCTACTCAGTGTTCTATAACGAAGAAATCATAAACTGTCTATGAGCATTTAAAACCGTGAATTCCTTTTCATACTAGCACAGCACTGCAATAACAGTTCACATCTATTGTCAAATTTCGAAAGTGAAATTCTTCAACGAATTCAGGCTTTTAGAGCGAATGTTTATTTTCACCAAACTTTGAGCGGATTATAATATGCGGAACATTGTCTACGGAACGGAATCATCCATGCTGATTGGTTTCATTTAGAAGTTTTGCAAAAGCGCACGCCTCGAATTGAGTATTTAATTAAATACAAAAAAAAACACTACAAAGTATAAAATTACTTTCGGGAGTCAGTGTCGTTGTTTATTCGTATTTTAACACCGATTTTTTTTAAACTTTTTTGTTGTACCCCTCATCTAAAAAACCACAGGAAACACAAAAGCAATACCTACACGCAATTTCGTTTACTTGAATGACATATTTTTCCTAGCTATTTTGATTTAAAAACCAAACTATTGAACTGATGTTGATGAAAATTCTATGGAACCAATCAAAAAATCCCTTCAAAACGGGGAAACTCTCTCTAATTGCCGGAACACAACAATGCTGTTAACATTGTTGTTATGGCGACAGACTTAGACATGATGGTGGTAGCTTGCCAGGCGGACTTAGAAGTCCTACCACCAACCAAACCAAGCAAAAAATTTGCCCCCGCTGGGAATCGAACCCGGGACCTCTGGGTCTGAATTGGGTGGTATAACCACTAGACCACGGAGGCGGTTAGTGTCACCTGTTTAGCACCACCCGGGGACCACGTGTAGGGATTCGCTGAAGGGTATTCTCCTACGGACGCGGGTGACTCGGCCCCCAAAAATATCGGAGATAAGAGGTAAAAAAGTTAAAAAATACAGCTGAATTGAGAACCTCTTTCTTTTCTTGAAGTCGGTTAAAAAGAGGGTTGTGTTGAAGTCTTTCAATGCAATGTCTCGGTGTGGAGACAATCGACATATTTGCACGTTTGAAGTTGTGAGTCACGCTCGTTCAAACACGACAATATGTCGTCGTCGGCGATGCACGTATTATTTTTGTGTTTATATTATTGTGAGAGAGGAAATTAATTCAGATTCACGGTTTAACATTAGTTTCGTCTAGCAACCGGCTTAGCACTGGAAGCAGAACTCCCAGACGGCTAAATTTTTTCCAACACCTTCAACAACCACCGTCGTATTTCATACAATTTGCATAAAATTATAGTAAACTAGCTGACCCGCGCAACTTCGTCTGCGTCACATTTTCCATTACTGCTCCGCTCCTATTTGTCTTAGCGTGATGATATATAGCCTATAACCTTCCTCAATAAATGGGCTATCTAACACTGAAATAATTTTTCAAATCTGACCCGTAGTTCCTGAGATTAGCGCGTTCAACCAAACAAACAAACTCTTCTGCTTTATAATATTAGTATAGATGATGCACTTATTTCATCCTTCATGAAAGACTCCGTCCGTTATTGAAAACCGTACCAGAATAGGTTCGGCAGTTTTTGAGTTAATCGCGTTCAGACAGACAGACGCGGTGGGGACTTAGTTTTATTTTATGTAAGTAGTAATAAATACAGAATAAATTAAAAATCGGATGACGAAATCTTCTGGGAAACAAGAGGTCAATCACTGCTTCTGAATAACGTTAATAATACAACAAAGACGTTGAAACTAAACGTTGACTTATTAGGGGCATAAAAACCTGAAATACGTTGTAACAAGTGGCCTAATTAGTTTAATTTGTATGCTGTTAAAAAAACCAGTGATAGAATAAATTGACCTAAGTTAGTACCTACTTCAATTACGATACTAATGACAATCCTCACGACATTGCAAGGTTATATTTATTATTATAGATAGATGTAGATACTTTATTCGTTACACGAGATGGGAGCGTTGCATGCATCTGTGCACACCGGCACACAACTATACCTAAAGGTGAATATGTATAAACAATACGTCACTAAGGACGTAGCACGTGGTGCCTATTTAACATACTATTATAATTGACTAGAAAACCGCGCAACTTCGTCAGCGTCACATTTTTTATAAATGTTCCGCTCCTTTTGGCCGTAGCGTGCATATAGCTTATCTATAGCATTCCTCGATAAATAGGCAAACAACACTTTAAATAATTTTTGATTTCGAACTAATATTTTCTGAGATTAGCGCTTCAAAAACGAACAAACTCTTAGCTTTCAGGTTTAAATGTGGTTTTGATATTATCAAGCCTCTTAATCTCTTAAGCCTAAGATGATGTTTCTCATTGTGATGTATAAACAATAAACGTAGTTTGTAACCCGATGGTATCGTCGTGAGGCAGTCCCCAACAAGCCCTGCTGGCGACTAGACGGTTTCTTCGAGTTGCATACTACTTACTGTTAATTGAGTGGTTTTAATCCAAACCTCAAAAGTGTAACTAGTGATTCTAGTGAACACCACATTGGCGACGAGTTAAAGCGCAGTAAGTGAAACAAAATTGTAACTCAAATTATATAGGTACTTGCTTGCGGAAGTTGGTCAACAATAATATTGTAATTGTATTAAAAAAGAAAAAAAGAAATGAAAATAATAAAATAGATGAGGTCGAGTAGTCGCAAAAGCGACTGCTAAACAGGAAATCCTGGATTTTATTCCTAGGTCGGCTAAAATGTTGTTGATTTTTCCCATCGGGAAATTTTCAGTAACATTCACGAAGCCTAAAAACTTTGCCAGGCTGATAAGATACACCTCTGTTTAACCCATCTTGAATAACCGGCGTGATGGTATGACAAAATTAGAGATTTACAGTACCTACCCAACAATTAATTTTTTTCTTGTATATTTATTAAAATAACTTTTAATTTCAATTGGTTATTAAAATGTTATTTATTTATCCATGCGCAATCTGCGTCGGCTATCTGCTGATGTGCTGTATGGACCAATGTAGGTATTGCGTAATTTTGATGAGTAAGGTGTTTGAAAAATCAAAATACAAACTAAACATCATTTACCTACTCATTTAACAAGCACAAGTCACTAATACAGTAATACATTCTGACTTGTAACAAATACTGATCCTACGTATTGTTGATCAAATCCGTTCGCAAATAAAATGTGCCTAAGATTGAAAGAAATTTCAATAAAAACAAATGTGCCTATTGAATAAAATTCAATAGAAATTGATTTGCGAGAAATTCTCGTAAATTCCAGTTTTAACCAAGTGCCCCTTCGACAACGTCGAAGTAATACAGATAAATCTACTGTATCTGTTGTTAAAACTGAATAAGTGTCATGAAATCCGTTAAGGCTAAATGATTTTAACTAAATCTAAAACGCATTTTACACTGGCTATTGTCACAATAATAACAATTCATCACCTTTCAATGAGACTTTGTATGCCTCAAAGGGTATTATGTCAAGTGGCCGTTTTGCTTATTAACGCTTAACGGGTACAAACTGACCTTTTGTACGATCTTTCGGCAAGAGTTTCTTCATCTGAAGTGCCAAGTGAAGTCAAAAAGCTCTTTGTCCGGATACTATAAATTCGAAGCTAAAATAAACTAAAGTTGTTCAAGTCGGCTTCATTGTTTTAACATAGAAATTCATTGTCCTATTGTGTAATAATCTTAATTTGTCGAATCGATCTTGAAATGTTATTACTACTATTGTAATCAAACAACGTCTCCTTTCCATTACTTGCAGATCGATCAACATGTCCTAATTACAAATCCCAGCAATAGAACAATTTCATTGTGAGGAAAATCTAAACTCAATATTCCCTAAAGGCTCCCATTGGATAAAAATGGAAACGGGCCGTAGAAATAAATTTTACAGCACAAATATCACAGATCAAAACAAAAAATGTGCAATTTTACTGAATTCCGGAGGCATAGCCCTTCAAGTCAAATATTATCGTGATTTTAAAGTTGGAAAAGTATTTTTCCCCGAAGCAAAGTTATTTATTTGAAAGACACATGTTCCGCTTAATGAAACAAGTGTCGGACGCTTGTCGGACGGAAAATTCGAAGCATTTTTGATTCGATTGAGGCGTCAAAGCTCAAAATGCAATTTTGCTAATGATGATGAAAATCGTATCGAAAAAATAACAGAAAAAGTGTCTCTCAATTAAATTAAGAAAAGTAATTTTGACACTTGGTGATGTAGCAACTATTGAAAAATCTTAGCAGAAACTAATTCTTTAGAAACCGTAAAACGGCAAATGAACAATTTCCACAATAGCCAGAATATAAATGCCAAGTACCCGCCTTAATAAAATTGACACAAAACAAAAATCACAAAGGTGATATAAAAAGTTCCCTGTTGCCGATGTGGCAGCAAATTCACAAAGGTGATACAAAAGTTCCCTGTTGCCGATGTAGCAGCAAATTCACAAAGGTGATACAAAAAGTTCCCTGTTGTCGATGTGGCAGCAAATTCACAAAGGTGATACAAAAGTTCCCTGTTGCCGATGTGGCAGCAAATTCACAAAGGTGATACAAAAAGTTCCCTGTTGTCGATGTGGCAGCAAATTCACAAAGGTGATACAAAAAGTTCCCTGTTGCCGATGTGGCAACAAAAATCACAAAAGTGATACAAAAAAAAAAAAGTTCACTGTTGCCGATGTGGCAGCAAAAATCACAAACGTGATACTAGTTCCTGCCCTGCAATTAATGCAATTTGCATAAAATGTGGTTACAAGGGCCATTACCGGAAATACTGCAGAATAAGGAACAACAAAATAAAGAGTGCTAACCTAGCAAAACAACAAATAACAACAGCCAAATTAAAAATCCAAACAATAAAATCTACTTACATCTGTAGACTATATTTTCAATATTGATGACGATGCAACAATAGACTGTCAGGTAGTCTAATTCCAATATTAAAAGCGATAAAACTTAGGAACATATGATAAAATCTGAAGTTATTATCTATAACCAGGAAATGTCCCCAAACAAAACATTCATGAGTTACAGTGCTCAACATCCGCTTTAAGTATCGGATTCCTTTGATGCCCAAATAAAACTATAAAACTGCATTTTCCTAAACATACTAAAATGGGTTTCAATCTGAACTCCATTGACGATAATCCACTTCAAAAAATTCAAAGATTATTATCTAAAATTAAAATAGATAAAACAATTCCTCCAATTTGTCAGACTTATCGAAGAGTTCCAATTCCCTTGGAATCAAAAGATAAATAAAAATTAGAGGAACTGGTTAAAATGGACATCATTGAACCTCTAAATAAAACATTTGTTTGGGTTTCTTCAATGGTACCCGTTTCAAAGCCTGATGATGATATTCGTGTTTGTTGAGACTTGCGTGACGCCAACAAAGCCATCATTTAGAGAAAACCATCCTTTGCCAATAATGGAAGACTTCCTAAATTTGGTCAAGCAACAATTTTCTCAAAATTAGATATATTAAAAAAAAAAAAAAAAAACGTATTGACGGTGCTAAAAGAAAACGTTTTACTCAATACAAATAAATATGTTTTCAAATGTATATACCAATATTCCTATTAAATTTTGGGGCACAACTTTCATCGTCAGGCATTAAACCACTTGATAAATACATCAAAGTAATCGAGACGTTTAGAGCACCAGAAACCATCGAAGAAATTCAAAGTTTTCTAGGGTTTTAATAAATTTTATCGGAAATTGGACTCCCAATTTGTCAGCCCTAACTGAACCCTTATTAGACAGTTATTTCGACAAAAGTGCAAAAATAAAAAAGTGTCAAAAGCACGGATGTTGGCATAAAGAAAAAATGTTGCATTTGATGAATTAAAAAATGTCTCTAAAATTTCTACCCTTGGTTACTATAATCCTATAGATCGTACCCAAGTTATTGCAGATGCAAGTCTTGTGGGGTTAGGAGCTGTAGGTACTTATTCAGTACGACAACAAAGGACCCCGCATAATTTCCTTTGGAAATAAGAGTCTACCAGACGTTGAAAAACAATTATGAAAAAACAATAATTAGTCACAGACCACAAGCCTTTCGAAGTTATATTTGGCACAAAATCTAAACCTTGCGCGCGAGTCGAGCGTTGGGTTCATGCGATGGCTTACACTCAAACATTAAAAAGTCATTTATAACCTGGCAAATCAAACATAGCCGACCCTTTATCTCGTCTGTGCACAAGCAGCAGACATACAAAAAAGTCCACTTGAAAATGAATTTCATGTCAACTAAGTGGTTCAATGTGCGCAACCTGCGGCACTATCGTTAAAACCATTATTGAAGCATCAAATGATGATAATGAGTTTTAATAAATTAAATACGTTTTAATGAATAATGTTTTGGGATACTTCAATAAACAACTACAAATTACATGCCCATGAACTTTGTTTGCATGAAGGCATCTTATTAAGAGGAAACAGATTAGTGATACTCACTAATTTGAGAAAAGATGTTTTAGTTTAAAAGCAGTACACGAAAGTCACCCAAGCATTATTAGTATGAAGGCTAGATTACACACAAAGGTATGGTGGCAATAGACTAAACACGCCGAAAATACGGTAAAAAAAAAAGTAAAGGATGTTCCAAATCCCCCAGTACCGATGAAAAGGCGTAAACTTCCTTCGAAAGCCTAAGTGGATACTGCTGTTGATTTTTAGGTCCACTGCCAAGATGAAACCATATCTTCATAATTATCGACTACTAGCTACAGTCGATATTAAGAAATCGAAATCATGGAATCTATCCCCACACAGGATACAATAAAAGTATGAAAAATACCTACATAATATGTTTTCGCGAACCAGAACTCCTGCTAGTATAACAGCAAATAATGACTAGTCAGGCAGACAAATCACTACTCACGAATTCAAATCGTTCTGTATTGAACAAGAAATAACACTATTCAATACAATATTTTACTGGCCTCAACAAAACGGCGAGGTAGAGACGCAAAATGGAGACACCCATAATCGACTCAGAATCAGCCAATGCGAAAATCAGTCACCTCACTAGAAACTCTCCTTCCGAGCTGTTCTATGGACGAAAGTTCAGAGACAAATTACCTTTCTTAACAGACTTCAAAAAATTACTACGACGATTCAGAGGTCAGAGAAAAAGACAAGAAAAAAAAGGACAAAAAACAAATCAAACGAAGACAGGAATAGACGAGCTAAATTGAAATTGGTGTAAAAGTTTATGTAAATATAAGGAATGATCCAAACGGGTCAAGAGTACAAGAGAAACATCGTAAACCTAAAGAAGATAGAAGGCGGAAAGCTATCAATCATGAATTGGACAAAGAAGGATAATTACCTGAATAAGAGCAAAATGCTTAATACTCCAAATATGAGCAAAATGCTTATGCAATGCAATATTGTGTTTTTACAGATTCTTAGAAATTAAAGATTTAAAACAAGATCAGCAAATGCTGTAATATTATATAATCTTAAAATCTCATTAATGGCTAAGTCCAAATCTATTTGTACTTACATATTGACAGACATTAACTGTAAGCAAAATGTCTAAATACTAGATATTGTAATTGTTAATTAATTATATAACGTATTATAAATTCTAATATGGTCATTGTACTTTAAATCTAAACTATACGTAAAAAAAACAATGTTTGACTACTAAATATTGATAAGTACTTTAAAAGGGTTAACGTTATAAATTCTAAAGTTGTCTATAGTATATTCAAATGTTGAAAGCCTAAATTCTAGATAATTATGTTAGTTGTACATATGATCTAATTATTTTATAAAAAGGAAGAGATGTGATGTATAAACAATAAACGTAGTTTGTAACCCGATGGTATCGTCGTGAGGCAGTCCCCAACAAGCCCTGCTGGCGACTAGACGGTTTCTTCGAGTTGCATACTACTTACTGTTAATTGAGTGGTTTTAATCCAAACCTCAAAAGTGTAACTAGTGATTCTAGTGAACACCACACTCATCACAATCAGAGTAGAGGACTTATTGCCCGCCCACACAAGGATTGAAATTAATAAAGATATTTCATCTGATATGCTCATTGTTCACACAAATATGAACCTTGGTCCGTCTGCTTAAGGATGATTTTATGACGCTTTATCTCAAAGTTTAATTAGCAGCGTAGGTGATTATGGCGCTTATTAAAGAGGTATTTATCAACAAGAATGATGCTTGTTTTTTTCCCTATTAACAATACCTGAACATTGAGTGAATTTAGCGCCACGCAAGTCATCCAGGTTTGGTAGATTCTAATACATTGACTTATTTAATTATACTGGCCCCAATGATTTTATTAGAATATCATTGACTGGCCCCAACATACTGTGCCTCCTTTGCGTAGTACAACAGACCAAGAGGTCCCGCAGGTTTTATTCAAAATCTAGTAGAAAGGCTTGTCTTCCCTTCAACACATCGTCGTTAAATTGTGATGTCCTGGCCTGTGATCTCGTAACATCGTAAACAAGGGAGATTGATCTACAAAAGCCGCAACGTGATGTAGTTTAGTAGTCACTATCGGACGTAGTTATATTAAAATTAGCCTAATAGCCGAAAGTTATCCCATATACTATAGTATACTTCCGGGATGAAAAGTAGGTAGCTAGCCTATGTTCTATTCCAGGTCATGGTCTACCCAACATAACAGTCCCAAAAGCGGTGAATTACGCTCCGAAGATCATTGACTAAGCTCATTACTATATTATGATATCTCACGCATGATTACTCCTAAAGCCTTCCCGGCTTTAGGAGTAATTGGCTGTTTTATACAACACCCCATGCAATAGGACAGGACATTTAGAGCCAGGATGGTGACTAAACAAACCAATATCGTATCGGTATTGTTTTGTAGATTCTTTTACGATATAAGACGCTGTTGAATACCGATCGAGTACAACCGCAATCGTGAACTGCATCTGATTACAATGACTCACTGCAGATTTTAATACTGCAACCAAAGTATAAGGTTATAGACTAGACCTTCCTTCTATGACTCGTACAGTCTCGGTATCTTAAAGGAAAACGTATGTCGTGGTCGGATTTCCCGAATTTAATTACAAATATGTCCACCGCAAAACAATGCGTTAAGTCAATAATATTAATTGCTATCAATTAAATTAATTATGTCATCGCTATGCGGGGATTTCATTCGCAGTCAATGATCCTTTATTGGGACATTACCTTGTCTGAAGATACACCTACCTAACTAACTTGAATATTATATTATATAGCTAAACTTACGTTGTCTGTAACCGTGTTGATTCCACTATCATCAATTCATCATCATATTCCTGCCTTTACCTATGTGACTTGGGATTTGTGCAACTCGTTTTTTCCTCCATGTCCTGTTCATCATATTAAAAACTGGCCAAGTGCGAGTCGGACTCGCGCACGAAGGATTCCGTACCATTATCTATAAAAACGGCAAAAAAAATCATCTGTCTAGCTATCGCGGTTCTTGAGATACATCCTCGTGACAGAGAGACAGAAGACAGACAGCGAAGTCTTAGTAAAAGCGTCCCGTTTTTACCCTTTGGGTACGGAAACCTAACAATCATGCTATCACTGAATCCTTTTTCTGTCATATCACTCCACACGCAATCCATCCATCTTTTCTGTGACCCTCCTCTCCATCCATCCACATTCAGTGCACTATTTGAATAAATTCATAAAAATCTTGTGAACTTGCCAAACTGAGGCCGCGGGAAATGCAAGTTTTAAGGGTTCCGTACACAAAGGGTAACCAACGGAAACCTATTAATAAGCCTCCGTTGTCCGTTCGTCTGTCCATCTATCTGTCAGTGGGCTGTATCTCAAGAACCGTAATAGATTGACAGTTGAAAGTTCCACAGATTGTGTATTTCTATTGCCACTACTACAACAAAAAATTAAAATTAAGGTTTATGATACGGAGCCCTTAGTGTGCGAGTAGTATTCGCATATATGCCTCACACATTTGAAACCAGAATTTTAAATAATGACTTGCACATAGTGACGACAGTGGTCCAGTCAAAATGCTTTAAACAACTCGAGATATTTTTGCAGTTGCAAACGAGATATCTACCAACTGATAAACAAGAATCCTGTTTCTTGCGAAATAAAACCCTCAAGGTTACTTTACATTTCTGTGAAACGTAACTTAAACTTACAAGTGAATTTCTTAACTTCGGTGATTGTAATTTTAAAAATGAGGTTCTATCAAAGCCTGTTCAATGATATTCAGTGATGATGATGCCTAGCTTAAGACACCCAGGCAATCGTATTTATTCTGTGAAGTTAGCCCAAAAATAGTCACAAACTTACTTATAGTCGACCACATTATCGCTTTCAATCAGGTGAGATTATGTACGCGAACCTATCAAATAATAAAAAAAACCTATAACTTATTTTCTTGTGGTATATTAGGTACAACAGTTTTGTTCAACCAGTTCCTATTTAATCAAATCAGAATTTACCGTCTAGGCCAGGGATGGCGAAACTATTTTAGTACTCGTGCCGTATTCTTAAAAAAAAAAAAATTTGCCGTGTCGTGCCACCCAAAATAATCTTGACTTTGTGATCCAATGGACAAAAAATAACTTATAAACTAAACCCAAGAAAAATGTTTCCAGCTTTGTGTTTCTTCAAATTTCTATTGTATTAGCAACATCATAATGAACTTTTGTTGTGATATTGTATTTGTGTTGTTTCTAGCTACTTTTAAATTGTTATCTGTGGAGATCGTAGTGGATAGCACTGTTGTTAAATGTTTTATTTAAGAGCCTATTGCTAATTCTTACTGTGCTACTGCTTATTTTTTTAAATAAAGTATTGAGCTGCGTGCCACCACTTGCACGCGTGCCATAGGTTCGCCATCCCTGGTTTAGGTAACACGCCGCTCTGTGCCTTTAGCACACACGTCTGTCCTATTTTATCGGGAGTCAGCCCAGTTCGTCCTTCCATCTTCGTCTTGGTTTGTCGCCGATATCGCCAAGCGTTTAATAGGACTCGGAAAATCATATAATATATTCTAGAGGTAATGTTAAATCGAATAATAGTTTGCGTAACATGTAGGTGTCTATCTACCTAAGTAACACAGTTATTGTTCAGTACATCCACGACCAAGATACACGAATATGGCTACGGGCCGCAGTGAATCCTAAAGCGGTGCATTGAACACCTGTGTGTACTGTCCTCACAATAGATTTGGTATTCACTGGCCGTTCATTCAGTCTCCTATTTGTGTCAGACACCTCTTGAATTACTCGTGAAAATGATTGGAAACAGAGTTTATTGGCTCAATTATTTACGTTGGTTTCTTCTTGAAAGGAAATGATGTGTATTTCATCATGATTTCATACCATCATTTAAGCCAAGACCATTCAAGCCTTTTGGAACATCAGTTTTTTTTAATGTTTTCTCTTTCTGGCTTGTTTTGGATATTCAGGTTCCAGAAAGTTCTTCAAAATTGGCCCACGCTTGTTACACCATTTTTAAACATTCATTTGTTTTCGTTTTCGATCAGAGGGCCAATTCTAAATTTTCACATTCGCATCGCATTCGCATCTCAATTGCAAGACATTTTTGACAGTTTGCGATTGACATTTTAATGCGAAAGTTGTTTAAAAATTAGTAGAATTGGCACTCTGGTTGAGGTCAGTTTCATACCAGCCTTCCAATATAAGCAAAAACAACGGAATATCGATATTTTAATAGGCAGTGTTTGTCTTTTATTTTTTATATCTTTTGAACGTCAGTACCAGGTCAAGGTAAGAACTGCATTCATAGTCATGCGACTAATTTTCCGCGGCATTTGCCTCGTGCATTAAACGAAGGATGCTATGAAACAATGAAAGCATTACACAAGCACTCGTCAACTGCACAATGACATTGTTTAAGCGTTACGTGGAGTCAAAGTAAACAGTCACCAAACCGTTGGAGTGTAGGTACATTGTGGGAATAGCCATCTTCACACCTTGAAAGGATGACTTTCCTATATATTCGATTTGCCTAGCCTCATCCCAATGGTGAAGTCGGCTTTCACTCAAACCGGATGCAGCTGAATACCAGTATTTATAGATAAAGATGAAACGAATGCCTTTCTGACATCCACAGTTCTCTGGATAACACAATACCATTTGGCAAAACTGGTGTCAAATTCTCGTGCTTGTGGTTTCCGAGACATGGAGAAGTCAGGGTATGAAACGGATTTTCATACATCCAGCGACCACCCTCAACAAGTACTCCTTAGCCACGAGTTCACATACAGGTACAGATTTTGTTGCTCTAATAAAACGCAACATGTTTTTGCGAGTGCTTGAAATTGCTCTTAGGGGCCAAGAGCAATTTTACTCGTCCCGTCCTTCACTAGCTTAACCTAGCTATTTTTTAAAGCAATAACGCTAATTCTACTATTTTTTTAAAGCAATTAGTAGAATTGACACTCTTGGTTGTTTGCAGATGTAAATGATTTGACAACTCGCACTTTCCTTCCTTTGTTTTGTATAATGCTGACTATATCTATATTGTTCCAGGCAGTAGTTGATATTGCTAGCGTAATAACTTATCTGAAATGATGTACCTATAAGTAACAGAAACGTGAGTGTATCTATACTAATATTATAAAGAGGTAAAATTTGTTTGTATGTTTGTAAGTTTGTATGTGGGGGGTAATCTCAGGAACTACTGGTCCGATTTGAAAAATTCTTTCAGTATTAGATAGCCCATTTATCCGGGGAGTTATAGGCTATATATCATCACGCAAAGACTAAAAGGAGCCGAGCATTAATGGAAAATGTGACGCAGACGAAGTTGCGTGGGTCAGCTAGTAGTTCATAAATAAACATAACTGCAGCGTTTGCAAAATAATTCCCAAGGGTCCAATCCCAAAGGTTTATTTATACCACCACAGTATATTCACAGTTAGGCGATTACGGTATTCTCTAGATCCAGTAGCAATTTATCAGCAACAATTCTAACCCTGCCACTGTTTAGAATGTCTATGGTAAAATCCCTTGGTGTTTTTGTCCGAACTGTGAATTTAACCCCGGGTCTTTTAGCCCACATTGTCTCATTGAGCGTAGTTGTGTAGATAATAAAGCAGATTTTATTTATAGAATTGTGTTTTGGCTTGTTACGTATTTCATATCGGTCAGTAATAGCCAGGGGAGTTGCAAAAATAATTCTTAACCGGTTCACAGTCCAACAGACCACATGTGGTCTGCGCTGATTGTTTTACTATTGTGTCTGATTAGCGTTTATAGGTATTTCGTTTAATAGGTTCATTACACGAAATACAAACGCTAATCATTTTAGAATTATACCAACAACCAGCATTATTTTAATACAAGTATTTAGAGGACACTAGCGTTAAATGGCGCTATAAATTTACCATCATTCTGAGTAGTAGCTAAATATTGGCACTATTTATTGATTACTCAGCAGTACAGTTTTTGTATGGTCACAGGTCCCTGATACGACCTAATCGATTTTTATCTGAAACGTGTCTGTTTGAGCTAAAATGTCAAGACGTCACTGATGGCTTGTTTCATACAACTTTTTACAATAAACTATATTAGTTGATAGTAAGTTTCACTTCAATATTGCCATTATGACCTCGAAAAACGGACTGACTAGAAAGAAAATACTCCTTTTACAAAATCAATTTTCAAAATAAAAAGGACAAGTAACAGTAACTGAAAAGCGATTTAATAACTTCCTGGATATGTAAGAAAACTGGGCGTCTAACCTGCTTATCACAACTTGTAATTGGTAACTAGGCAAATAGGTTGCTACGAATGCGATAACTTAGCAACTTGTATTTTCTTTATGTTGGTATTAGTATTAAATTATTTTATTTTTTTTTTTATACAAAAAGGGGGAACTCTTGGCCCAAATCTCACCTGATGGAAAGTGATGATTAGGCCGAAGATGGAAGCGAGTTTCACCCGGAATCCTCTTACACAGAGGAACTGGCTATCATACCTATAGCTGCCGGAACACAACAATGCTGTTAACATTGTTGTTATGGCGACAGACTTAGACATGATGGTGGTAGCTTGCCAGGCGGACTTAGACATATTATATAGGGTTATGTTGCTAATCGTAGGTTGATATCCTGTAAACTGAAAAACTCTCAGTACATAGTTTTGTTCTAAATTCGAATGACGATTCCAATGTTCGGTATATAAGTAGTTTATCAGCCATCTCGTTACCATAACACAAGCATTAGGTTGCTTAGCTTGGGACTTTATGGCGTTGTGTGAAATGTCCAAGGATATTATTATTATATATTATATTATTATTATTAACGATTTTCACTTGGTAGGAAGAAATGACAAAGGGTATTATTCGCTTGCTAATGCATTTTAATGATATTTACCAGGTTTCCGCATGAATCGGTTACGGAAGTAAGTAAGTCATGGAAATTGAATTTTAGCAAATTGGCCCAATTCGTCAATTTGCTGTGTTATAGCCAATTAATAATGACCGTCCGAACAATATGTAATTTGACCCTTACAATCGGCTTCCTAAGCTATCATTACCCCTGACGAAGCAAATTTAGAAAGGATTGTAGATCAAATCTTCTACTTATACCACTCCTATCAAAATTAATGATCAATGCTCTTTCCCTTCCAATGTTTAAACAAAAGGGTCGGAGACTTGAAAATCGTGAGTTTAACTCTGTGAAAGTGAAAGGATGAAAATAGAGCATTTTCTCTCTGGTACACGGAGCTAAGACATTGTAAAATTATAAATGCAAAAGTAACTCTGAGTCGGTTTGTTTGTTATGTTCTCACGCTTAAACCGCTGAACCGATTTGGTAAAGATAGATTGGGACCTGGCAGAAGTGCCTACCTACGTAGGATTTTTTGTTCCCTTTTTTTCAGGATGGGATATCATCAAATGATTCCTTCTTCTCTAAGAACTCGTTACGTTACGTTTTGGGAATACATAGTACATACTTTCACTGAGCTTATAATATCTAAGGAGTCGAATTCCCTGCCGGAATCTCAAAGAAATAAATCATAGAAATCTTCAAATTACTTCATCCGCTCTGGGTGGAGTGGGAGGGAGTGGCAGACTCTCAACTGAACAAACAAAAACTAAAATCCATCCGAATTCCTTCAAATGCACTTTGTATTCCAGGGCGGCGGTGGCTCTTTCTAACAAATTCCGCAACCCTGCGGAATATTTACCCTTACGATTACTTACTTAATTTCTGATTTCGATGCAATTCAGAGAGCCACCAACAGGAGCGTACGATAAATAAACTAATAGTTTCAGCTAGCTTCTACCAGCGGGTTTGGTCACGTGACAATCTAAAATTGTCATCATCTTCCTACCCGTATTCCATGTTACTTGGGGTCGGCGCAACAAGTTTTTGTGTCTCATTCTATCCTCTCAGCCGTCACATATCACTAACTCCCTTTTCTTTCATATCTATATCTCCATTTTCTTTCACTCCTCACAAAATTCATCCATCCACATTTATTTTCATTCTTTTTTCCTCGTCACATGACGATACCAAGGCAAGCAATAACCTTTCAACTTTTTTGCCACTAGCGCCACTTTTAGACTACCTACCACTCATTTTTCTCTTTATCCGTACTCGTTACTTCACATATCCATCTCAACATTCTCATCTCCTCTACATGCAACCTTTTTTCATCAGTCTCTTTCACAACCCAGCATTCTGACCCATACAGTACGACAGATCTCATCACGGACTTATGGATTTTTCTTTAACTTGAGGGCCATCCGTGGGTCGCTAATTGACCTGAACTTTAATTTTTATTATTTGTTGCTACAGCGGCATTAGAAATACACAATCTGTTAAGTTTTCAACTGTCTACCTATTACGGTTCTTGAGATACAGCTCGCTGACAGACAGACGGAGGGACGGACAGCGGAGGCTTAGTTATAGGGTTCCGTTGGTTACCTTTTGGGTACAGAAACACAGAGAACAGACAGACAGCGTTACTTCCGCATTTATAATATTAGTACGGTTTATGATGCCTTAAGTGGCACGTGTGATATACGCACATCTCGGTACACACACTTCGCAGTCACATAGGTGCATTGTGATGTGGTACTACTTTCATGTCCCACGTGTAACAATGATTCATAAATCAATTCAGAAGGAAAGTGTCTGGGTTAATTAGGAGACAGTTTTAAGTAGCGGTCGAGAATAGAACTTCTCTCAAAGTTTGAAGGGCGATTTACAGATAACGCCAAGTAGAAGTTGCTTCCTCTTGTTTAGCAGAAAATTAATCTTACATTCACTACATAATATAAAACAATTCGCGATAAAATTAAAAACTACTGCACCGATTTTCATGTTGTGTTGTGTGTGTTGTTTTGTTTGTTGGTTCTCGAATAAGGTTGAAGTATATAATTTGTCAAGCGAAGGATGCCGCATCAGCTAGTAATGTTATACAACTGTGGAGTTTTTTCGCTTGGTTGGTTCGAATTGAAAAAATATTTTATTGATGGATAGCCCATTTATCTATATAAAATCACGCTAAGACCAATAACAGCGGACCGTTAAGGCCGTACCCTGACCATTTTTTCCCTCAATAACAGCGCAAGAGATACAATAGCGAATACGCTCAGAATGTTGAATAAAAACGTTATAAAATCTAATTTTGGTTGTTTCAAAAAAATATTTCTACCATAATGTTCATAATTAAATTGCCTATCCATTAGTGTAAGTACAAAATCAAAATAATCGTTAGTTTTCGAAAAGATGCATGTTTTCAGTATTTTTTTCTCATTTCTGTGGTTTCGTTGTGAGGAGATTACTTAAACATTATACTTAGTAATAAAAAATAAAAATCTACCATTTTGAAGGCAAGATTATGAAAAAATTAATGTATTTTTTATAAGTTGATATTTCTTCTGGATAAAGAGTATATAGCTCCAAAAAACTGCACAATAAATGGCTAACGCTGCGTTTTGCTCGGGGACGCGCCTTAATGAAAAATGTGACGCAGACGAAGTTGCGCGGGTCAGTGAGTGACTGTGTCTGTGTATAAGTTCATGCCAGTGCCACCCTCAATCTGTATGTTATCTAATCCAAACTAATATGATTAAACTAGCGGTCCCAAAAAACACAATCTATAGTCTGTTTTTGAATCCCGGAGTCTAAGGGCGGATTTCATCAATGAAACTGAACGCGTTCAGCATATGAACCACGTATACGAACTGCCAGTGTCATAATTTTCTATGGAATATTGACACAACTCTTGAACGCAGTTTAGACGTACTAATCACGTTCAGCAGTGCGATTCTGTAAACATGTCGAAGTAAAACCTTAGGCGAATTGAACGACACGTGAGCTGTCAAACCATACAAATAAGATGGAATTACAGCTCACTTGTCGTTCACTACGACCACCTAAGTGCACACGGTGAGATGTCGACAGAATCGACCGGCAGTTTCATTGGTGAAATCCGCTCTTTATTGACATATATGTAAATGTCAAAACTGACTTAAATGCTATTGTAATCTATGTCAGTTTGCCATGTGCACTTGTCAATTTTGTTTCATTTAAACACATTTTAGAACCTTAGGACAGTTATTAAACTAGTCTTTAAGCAACGTTCACATTCAGATCTCAGTCACAATCTGACAAAAACACGTTTGACTTTCCTAAATTTTGATGGACTGCGACTGAGATGCGAATGTGAACATTGTTTAAAAATGGTATAATTCGCCATCAGAGCCAATTCTCACCGAATAGGTACAATTTGTGAACCTAAACTATAATGCCTTAATATTAAACTATAGTTTATTGCATTAAAATCAGTCCAGCTGTTTAGTAGTTCAGTGACATTAGCATATTTCACATTAGCGTAGTCACCCAGATCAAACGAATAAGTCTATGAATTTACGAGGCTTAAAAGTATGCATAGAAATAACACCTATCAACCAATAAAATTAAACCGTTACATCACAACAAGGAAAACAATACTTATTAAATACACTAACATCACCTGAGCTAACAAAACCCGGTAATCTTCCACTGTTGTTAATGAGTAAAACGATTGCATACCGACGCAACAGATAGTCAAAGTTAACTAGCAGTTAATTACTTAACACGTTTACTTTAACCATCGTTCGTGTTCGTTGAACCGTGAGGACTGACGGATGGGTCTATCTAACGAACTGACCTGTTACTTAAGGAGACGTTCTTTCGTCGTTAATAAAAAAGGCAATTATCTTGCTGTGTTGGATAGCAATATATCGGTTGGTATCTGTTACCCAGATATGGTTGTGCAGGTTTTATAAGCTGCTCACGTTAGACTGACAACAAACGACAACATCAGATCTTCCTATCCTTATCCCATATCAAGTGGGTGTCGGCGCAACGCGTTTTTCCCCAATTCTGTCCTGTCAACCGTCTCGACAACACTGGCACTAAAACCTATCGGTGTTCATCCTTATGCACTTTGCATTCGAGGGCAGCGGTGACTCTTTCGAACCAATTCCGCAAACCTGACAAGCGCTGGGCCTAGCGGGCCCCGTCTACTTTGCTAACAATGTTGACAACTCTTTGAGGCGCGCATAGAACACAAAGCGCGGTATACTCGGGCCTACTTGCTTACTGCCCGGACTTCGGGCTTAGAGAGTAGCCCTCTGTTCCGGATCGGACGGCGAGCCTCCCAACGCTCGCTGCGCTCAGGCGCGCTTTCTGCCGCTACATTAAACTATCTGGCATTTCTGTGATATTCCCATATTCCCACGTTTATTTCTACACCGCTATCGCTGTTTAACTTAGGACGGCATTATTTGTTGAAACGGTAGGTGCTAATAGAGCTTTCCCTTAATACGAAATTTCATTGTTTTGTGACATGCGAATAACACCTGTCATTAACTTTAAGAGTCCATAAAAATGTGGGTCATGTTAGTGACTTAATGCATTTTGTTTAATATCATGATACGATATACTGAATTTCTGACGTTTGTGAAAACAAATGAGTAAAGTCACGCAGATACGGCGAGTTCTTAATTAATCGCACATTAACGCTTGCATATATGGAATATTCATAGTATGTGAAACTGTTTATTGTGTGTTAAACTCAAAGTGATCAGACAAACGTAATTGGAGCATGTTTAACAGAAATAACGTGTAGGTAATGGAAAAACGTTTATAAGGAAATAACCAGGAGATGCGAGATCAAATGCTATATAACAGTATTACGAGTTTTTGTTGGTCTGAGTTACGAGTGATATCCTAATTACAAATGCGAAAGTGAGTTTGTTACGCTTTTACGCCTAAATCGCTGAACCGATTTAGATAAATTTTGACACAGAAGTAGATGGGGCCCTGGGTTTCAGGCGAAATTTTACTCTAACGCGACTGAAGCCGCGGGCAAAAGCTTTCATAAATATACAAACAATTTCAGCTGGCAATCACTTTGCTAAAAAATACTTTTCCCTGACTATACAATATACATTGACTTAAATTGCTAAATTATGCTGCTCGTTTCAAAATTCTTTATGACACGTTCTATAACGCTATCATGGTATTCTTTTGTCTCTTACAAGCCCACGTAGGTCACCAATCCAAACTAATACACAGATATGAGAAAGTTTGAGTACTTCTATGTTAGAGAAGCACATATATAATACTTTTTATACCAGGAGCACCTTCTCTCCACTCACCCACAGGAAAATTTCTGGCGTCAAATCGGACGTAGTTGCTGGAAAAAACTAATCCATATACCCCTAGGTTTTGCCTGCATGTAAAATTACATTTTCGATTTTTTTACGCGTTTTTACACGAAAGTGACTTTGTTGGACATTTTTATTTAAAAAAAAATTGTTGCTCCGTACTAGGAATTTCTCCTGTATCTTGGGTGCGTTCACAAACAGCCAGGATCCGTAACAACTATCTGTAGGCCAAACAAATATTTGTTCCGTGCGGGAATCGTACCCTATATCGCTGAACCGAGTTTGATACATCTATATATATACTGGAATAGATTTATAGGCTACATCTTTTGCTGCGAAAATAAACCTTGGACGCCATAAAGCCGCGGGCAAGAGCTAGTGATAATACATTAAGTCACAAAGCACCAATATTATATAAATATTTTACATTATAAAGGCCCTGTCCGCACTGCGATTTTTAAAACAGATTTTTACAGCGCGGATTTGTTACCGCCAGTGAGGATACTCGTTGGGATTCTATTAGTTACAGAATGGCGGAAAAAAACGTGCGGCTGTCACAGTGCTGACAGGGCCTAACAGTCACGTACATTCGTGACGTGAAGAGCTCCTGCTAGTAAACAAAATACATAAACATGGGAGCGGTTTAGTCACAAAGATCAATCCAATTAGAGAACTAACCAATTTCCTAAGTGGTCTGAAAAAATAAAGAAAACGATACTCCTATCTATCTTCAATCTTAGCCCGCGGGCTGACTCTTGTGAAGTAATTGTCGTTGTAGCTGTTTTATCGAAACTTTCACGTTTTAATCTATGTCTAGTCCAGAGGTTCCCAACCAGTGGAGTGTGACCGCTTGGGGGCGAAGAGTGACACAAGGGGGGCATGGCAGCTCTAAAAATAACTTTATGTCTAGATGCAATTCTTCTTTCAAGAGCAAACCCATCACAAACAAATAATAATATCTCACCGGGGGCATTTGTCGTTCAATAGTGAGAATCGAGCATTACAGTGTGCAACCTGTTATGATACAACTTGTAACATCAACAATGCAATTTTAATGTTATTCTGAATAATTTTATTGTTGAATTGGAACGGTAATTTCTTTATTGTTATTGTTTCCGTGTTAATTCTCTTGAACTTGACATGCGGGATTATTGTTCGTACTTGTGTCCTATCCCTGCTATAGCGTAAGGCTTATACTGTACTCAAATTTTGAAGGTTCACTGGCTTCTAAGATACAGGTACATAAACCTAGTTTAGAAGTCAGGGTTTTTAATTTCTGTGTATTATTAGTCTTTTACTGTTGGTGTACAAAATTTGTTAATGTCACATAGATTGAGAAATAAATTATTCTTATTCTTAATCAATCGTAAAATAATTCCTTTTTTTTTCTTAAATGACAAAATTAATTAATATTGCTGCGCTTAGCCAAACGACCATTTTGTCTAACATTGTGAAAATAACTAATTCAGCTACAGGTAAATGACTAAAATTCTTACGTTACAAGCGAAGCTCGTTAGTCTGGGTAGCAATATTGTAGTGTAATGCTCAAAATCGAATCTTAAATGTGAGGAAACACCGTTAGGGGAAACTCTAAGAAGAACTACATTTAGGTCACCTTATCACGCAAGGGGGCCGTAATGATTTTGTATGAAAATTAGAGGGGCGTACATTGTAAAAGGTTGGGGTCCACTGATCTAGTCTATATTGACTATGTCAACTTCAGATGTAGGTACTTTCCCAGCGTTATATACCTCTTTTACAACTTTTCTTTTTATCGCTTTGATTTATTTTATGGTTGTGCCTGAGAATATGGTATAATGATTAGCTATGGGTTTAAAATAACTAACTATATAATATATTCTGTTGGGACGACTCGTCATCATACCTATATTATGAGCCACAGAATTTACTTAATTTGATTTGTTGATATGCCTCGTATCTCGTTGTAGTATTTTACCTACTTGTCTAGTATTAGAAATAGCTTCAAAGAGTACTGTTAGTGAAATAGTGACCTAACCTAAGATTGGGCCCATCAAACATCAACAATTTAAGTTTTTCCTTTTTCATATAGTAACTTTTTTACGTTCTCATGTAGTTCATTTTTCTTGCTAGTTCCCCAATGCGATAATAACAAAAATATTAATCACGCAAAATTTTTAAAAGTCTGATAAACAGAACAGAAAAAAATCACGTTTTCAAATTCTAAAAATTAGTAAGCAACATAAATACATAAAAACTATGGATACGGCACAACAAAGTCATCGAAGCGTGTCCTGTTTTCGAAAATAATCAATAAAGGAGGCATTATGGCAACGCAACCTTCCCTGGCTTTCCATTCCAGTGACGCCTGTTTCCTTTTTAACATTCACCCTTTGAGCAAAATATTATATATACCTTTAGTTTAGAGCTTCCTTACTATATTTATTTATTTTAGAACAAAGTTTACTGAGGAGTTTTTATTTTAAAAGTATTTAGTTAGTGAACAAAGTATTTTAATTGTGTTGTACTTTTGTAGACATTTTTCTAGAATTTAAATGAAATACTAAGTAGGTATATTGTACGGTTGTTTAAATTGCACTTTTGCACAAGACTTTTTGAAATAAAATTAATGTTTGCTCCGTCGTTATAAATTATAATAGAACTCTTTGGCTTCGCTCTCGTTTTAGTTTAATTTTTGCTATAATCTATAGTCTCCAAAATTCATCAAAATCGGATCATGCAGTGAAATTTTCTTGTAAAACTCATTTTCACAGTCACACTTCTAGAACATGATCGAATGGAAATACTATTTTATTGTATCTATACCTTACAAAAATTTGAATTTGCTAACATTAGCTACCATACAAAATTTACGAATTAGGTACTATTAATAAGAATTAGTTAGGATAACTCCGAAAATAATCACTAAAACTAATATCACTAAATAAGTTTTAAACGACAACAAAGAAAACTAAGGGCGTTGCCTGGAAAATGAGGTCAATCTATTCTTCACTAAGTGCAGGTGTAAATTAATGTCCCTGGGACATGAGACACAAACCAACGTTAAACTAAAGCTGTCTTTGAAACTAGAGGGTAGGTAGGGTAGGTAGAGGGGGATGTATTCATAAATATTAACTACCTACTACTTAACGGGTAATAAATAGTGAAAAAATGGCAATTATGTATTGTATGAAACACAATAATTATTGTTTTAGTAACCGGACATAAAATGACCGGGCAAGTGCCAGCCGGACTCGCGCGCAAATGGTTCCTTCCGTACGAATCATATTTTTTTAAATTTTACTTTTCAACCATAGACTTATAGGTTTTCTGCAATCCATAACTAAAGAAAGTCATATTCTGTTTTTTCTTAAATAACTCAAAAAATACTTTCACCTTTCTTACTTTAATTTTTTTTTTCTTTCTTGCTTGCTTTTTTATTCATGAAGAATTGGTCGGAGAAAGCAACAAACCAGGAAGAGTGGAAGCTATTGGGGGAGCCCTTTTCCCAGCAGAGGGACAATGTAGGTCGATAAAAAAATATTTCAAAAATTAACCCATATTCAATTGCACGCCCGTTATGCGTTCATAAAAGTTTTACACATGTAATAAATAAATTGCATCTGAAACGGTCCACTAGATTCAGTGCAAATTGAATGTGACAGATGGACAGACAGAAACATGAGTAATCTTATAAGGGTTTCGCTTTGAGGTACGCAACCCAATAAAAAAGAGGTAATGCCGTTCAGACTTGGAATCTTAATAAAATTCAAGAAAGCTTTTACTCCCTGAAAGCTTGCCAATAAATTCTAAACCAGCTTGTATATTAGATTATCCGAACATAACGCAATCACATCTGTGACTGCGTACTCGTAAGATTGGATAAGAAACAGAAGTCTAATGCACGGCTCAAGAGCAAATTGGATAACCCCACTTGTCATAAATGCAAAAGTTTGGATGAATGCCTCTGACTCAATCACAACGAAGAACTGAATAAATGTTTAATTCAGGTTTAGATTGTCTTATTTGTAAAACCAATGATGCAGTTTTAGTTTTCATCTATAGTGGGCCCGATATTCTTTTCCGTGTTTTTCATTATTCCTCTGTATTTCGGATTTGACGGCAATCCACACAACAAGGAAAAAATCACCCTATGTATATTAACGTAGCCTTTTCCCAATATGTTGGGGTAGGCGTCCAGCCTAATCAGATGCAGCAGTGACAGTATTTTATTTGGAACACTGCCTATATGACCGCTACAACCCTGTAAGTAACTAAACAAGATACCTCTTTTGTGACAGGTTTTCTGGCTTCTATCTGTATATGACTAGGTATCTATTTCTTAAGTTCTTCAAAAGACAGCCGCTGACGCCTCACGTGTTTTCTGAGGCACGGAAGAGTTTTCGCTGTTATTAAAGGCACGAGCTCCTCCTTTTTGCTGACATGTTTGTAATAGAACACCGGGAGGATACTTTTTTGAGGTTTACTCACCGCGCCTTTGTCTTAAAAACTTTGAATGCATTTTCTCAGTCTCAACCCATACATAAAGTATCTATCTCTAGGATAAGGTTTATGTGGATAATTTGATAGTATGGTTTGGTATATTATCATTTATCAGTGACAATCATAAGCGTCCTGCAGGGCTTGTTATTTATTTATATATACTTTATTGTACACCAAATGAAAAATACATAAAAGAAACCTTAAACTAACAAAACATACAAATTGGCGGCCTTATCGCATTTCGCGATCTCTTCTAGGCAACCTCCTCCTCTTCCTTGTTATGTGACTTAAAAGTAGTCCCTAGCAAAACCTTGAATGAATCTAATATGGAATATACCCAGTCAATGAGATACCGTCTTAAGCTTTCGAACAACATGTGAAGTGAACCCATCCTTAAATATATTTAAATAAGTAACTCACTTGACGGATGAAACTTGGAGACGTCTGAGCCACATTTCTCCCGGTTGTAGAGCAGTTTCTTGCAAACTCGCCATGGTCCGAAAAAGCCCTGGTCGAAGTTTGGATTGTCTACTGCAAAAGAAAAAAATACATTCAACTAAGGACAGAAATGAGTTCGAGAGAGAACATTCTAGAGTAGCATGACCGATCCATAATATGTAGGATAAATCGTGTTGGTTACATAAAGCATTATCAGGTCCTACAAACCGCCACCGTGCATTGTTAATTGAAATGCTTCACAATCCATTGGATGGTAAGTATTAAAATAAATAAGTCAGGAACACTGTCACCCAAGGCTTTTCAATTACGTCAGAACAAAATATGTAGGCTCCGAGATTTAATCACACGTTTAAACTGGCAAGACTTGATAAATATAGGAAAGTAGCCACCGGCACTCGGGCAACATAGCTGGAAAGCCGCGGAATTACGCTGATAAACAACATTTTGCTATCATTCACAGGCTTTTCCAATTTCCTTTTAATATAAATTTTAATCACCGCTTCCACCACGTCAGCCGTTAATGAGACTACCCCTAATGAGAACTGATACCAAAATACTTAGCTTGGCGCCTCACCAATGACCGTAAACAGTTTCCCAGAATTGAAAACAACAGACATACTTAAGCCTAAGTAAAAGACTTGTCATGAAGGAGGTCAAGGAGATATTGAAAAATTGTTATAGACACATGTGACGTAACGTTAAAAATATTGACTTGGCATCCAAACGCAAATCACTGACGACCTCAAAACCACCTACACATACTTAAAACTGATTTTGACGTAACAATACCTTAATAAACAAACTTGTTTGCTATGAGCCCTCAATGCAAGCAACGCTACTAGCTGGCAATATGTCTACTGAAATCTCTCACATAACTTATTAGTAATGGTAGAACTTCGAGCTATGGAAGAAGTGAAACCAATGCAAAGAGACCTTGTAATATTACATGGTATTACAATATGAATGGAGATAATACAATTAGTAAACGCATCAAAGAGTTTGAAACAAGGTCGTGTACCGCGGAGGGAAACAGCTATGTTTAGGAGTAGTATGACAATCAGCCTATTAGTTGAGCAGAACTCATTGAAGGCCTGCAAATCTGAAGGTCGGCGACACGCTAAGAGGAGTACAGAGGGCCTCGTCACGATTTCCTGGCTGCATACTAATTTAATTCGTAGTGTGTTGCGAATGAGACCTCGCTAATTGTCTTAGGCGACTTGCCTAGGTCTCCTCATTTTTTTCAACCTTTTCATACAGGAAAAACCGAGTCTCCAATTAAGATGGGGTGCGGAAAACGTTTTATCGATTTCACTATTACTTTGAATCTTTAATACGAACGTAGGTAGTAGTTTCACAATATAACTGCTATACGAATGAAGCATTAAAATATAATTAATTGTTAAGTTTCTAATACCAGGTACTGGACCTGCATTAAAGATCATTAGGTACTTAATGGCTTCTAGAAAACTATTATTGCAACTACATAATCGTTTAACAATATTCTTATTATTTTCACTTGGAATGATTGTGCAAGCCGTACTATTATAGTTGATTTATTTATTGAATGTGGCAAGCGAGCCCGACGATTTCTAAGCAAAATTTTAGCACAAAAAGCGGACAGGGCAAAATTATGTGACTCTAGGAATTTACCGTTATTATAAAGAAGACATGTACCATCTTCAAAGCGGTTACTACATTAACTCAACGGAAATATTACAGCCAAGTTTGAAGGTGGAAAGATTGTGACGTAATCAAATCATTAGGATGGCCGTATGCACTTCATTAATTATGGCATGAGTCACAAGGCACATGTCCATTGATTACACGATGACCGACATTCACCTAGTGTTCGGGTCAACAATGCACTTGACTTGACTGTTATGTACATTGTATGTGATATGTAATTGAAAATAATATAGAAGAATCATAGGAAATTAACTAAAAGGGCATGACTGCCGCGTGTCAAATGATGAATTAGCTAAAAGAACAACCGAATGGATAATTAATTCCCATTAAATGCTAGAAGACATTATGGAAGTTTAAGGCGAATATAGCAGGCCGGGCTCGATTCTTACCAAATAGACTGGCTCGAACTTGCTAAAGACAGGGTGCGGAAAAAGAAGACGAAGGCATTGGTTCAACAGTGGGAAGAAATAGGATAGATAGATCTGAAAGAATCCTGACAAAAATGTACAAAAAGCCTCCATAGCAACACGACATTTCGCAAAACTAGGTAGGATTTAGCAAATGCCTATATGCCTATATACGCAACAAAGATTACTGTCATTTCAGATTCGTCACGGGTCGTTTACGAGGGTCAAAGAAATTCAAACTGCGTATCAATGATACTCTATGGAAGCTTCAATTCAATATTCATACACTGGCAGAAGCCAATCGATACCGAACGGTTCTTAGTAAAGAAGTGAGGATTGGAACGAATTGCAGTAAAAAATATTGTTAGGTTTTATTAAAATTACTGTATTGTGAAAGTTTTGAAGCCTAAAAAGAAGATATAAACCTGGTGTATACTGAAGAAAGAAAGAAAGAAAATACGTTAATTTTACCAGAAATGACGTACAAACATTAAAAAAAAAAATTACAAACTACATAAAATCTATTCTATTCTTTATTTTTATGTGGCAAACAAAGCCGATTGACACTATGTTAGGACCAGGCATAACATCTCTGATACTGACGAAGTGTTGGTTTTGAATTTCGCTCTACAAAATGATTAGTGTATAGTTATTATTGTAATTATCTGTCTGTAAGCCTGTCCATCCGAAAAAATTTACCAACATAGTAGTGTTAAAGGTATTCGTGACTGCGATTATAATTTATAGCGGCGCGGCAGAACATAACTGTGAACGCTAAAGAACTCTACGGAACAATAAGTCATAAAGTTCAACGATAAATTTTACGATCCAGCCCAGTCCCGGTAAACCGATAGCCTAGATTAAGGAGCAACAGTGTGCTTCTATGCACCTAGAAACATTATCAAAATGGCCGATGAAATCAAAAGTATTAACAGCCATAAAACAAAATCGTTCTAAAATAATGTTCCATCCAATAGTGCTCGGATGAAGCGCGAAAAGTGGAACAAAATATCAATTTAAAGAACCTCACGAAATGAAAGAGGAAGAAACATTGCACATTTAAATCGCGACAATTTATTTTTAATAAAAGTGTCATATATGGCGTCAACATCTAAATTAATCACTAAATAGATTTTAAGAGATAATGCTTGTAAAAAGAAATGCATAATAGTCGGTTACAGAATTAACTGTTATAAATACCAGACTTGACACTTCATTTAGCATCAATGCCACTGACAATGAAGAATTAAGACTAATCGTTAAACAAAAACATTTGGAGGAAAAGATATTCTTTCTTAGGACCTTCGCATCGTGCTGGCGTTTGAGCCGAGGTCGTTGCCTGTCAGTAAAAAATGGCGCTGTCATGCTGACCATTGATGGCTCAGTACGTGCAGAACTTAAACAGTTACACTATTGTAACCACAACATACTATCAATCTTAAGAGACGTTTTGGAACATCTGGTTTGAAGTTGAAGAGTTATCAGGATTTAGCGTGTTCTGATCGCATCGCTCTTAATTATATTTATTGTGGTGAAATTTCAATAACACTAGTCTACAAAATTAAATTTTCTTATTTCCCTTAGGATGAGACGTATAATTTCTTTTAGATTGTTTGACGCTGAATCTAAATCCGGACAAAGAATTGCTCTAGTAGCTCTGAATTTTGAGATATGCCAATCTCAAAGTGCTTAAAACACGTTTTTTGGAGATATTTGAAGTATTTTTTTGAAGACAGAAAATTTATATAGTCATTTCTAACTACAGCATCCTGTAGAACTACTTTTTGTTTCGCTACGATTTCTTTTTCCCAAGATATTAAATTTAGCTACGGTACTTCGATATTACCATTATATTTTGTATTTTAGTACTAGCGAACTGCATTATGAAAATAAAATGGTACATTATAAAAAAAACTCGTAGCGAAAAAACAAAACAAAATTGGGTTTAAAAGAGAAAGAGTAGTTCTAGAGAGGACTCTGTAGTTAGAAATTACCACCAAAATTTTCTGTCCTCAAAAAAATACTTCAAATATCGCCAGAAACCGTGTTTCGAGCACTTTGAGATTGGTATATCTAAAATTCTGAGCTACTAGAGCAATTCTGTGTCCGGATCCAGATTTAGTTTCATCACAAAAAAAAAGATATATGGGTAGTGTCATCCTAACTCCTAAGGTCAAAAATGTTGTAGACTAGTGTAATCAATATGTTTGACTATCAAATTCGTGTCGAGTAACTTGATTAGCTGTTGTCAGTGCCACAGCAGTTATTATAAATTTGAGTTAATATTTCAAGTCATATCCTTCAACTCGAATTATCAGACTGACAGTTATAGCTTGTTATTTACTGGTATCCGATTTTTTTTTCCGTCGTCAAGATGTCTGGTTACAGTGGAGGTCCGTTCAATTTGGCTTGAATATGGACCTGACTGTCTGTTAGTGTTGCTCATTTCAGGCACGTATAAAAGTATGCGTGAAACACGAATAACAATTTTGTCAGGTATAAATTATTTAGTACAATGTCTGGGAAATCTAACACATGTTGACACACGATCCAGCGGTTAGCAATTAGAGTTAGGCCTTGAGTTGAGGTGTAATTGCCATTTTGCATTTATTAAAATTTGCTTTATTCTCGCAGATATCTATCAATACTATGGTAAAAAAAAAAACAGAACTTGCAACCATAGATATAATAAACAACAACTGTTTTTTTATGTTTCTATGGCTGCAACGCTTGCCGAGGTCGGGAAATGGATGGGTGACATCATTTTAAACCAAGACTCCGCCGTGCCTTGGCGTACTACGTAAAGTTGGTCATTTGGTTGTCATTCGTAGATCCTTTACAATCGTTTCGGTAATCAGAAGCCAAAAGATCTGACACCACTCTTGAGCTGGCCAAGAAGTATCGTGCTCCCCAGTTAGTGGGTTGTGGAGGACAGATTGGCCTTCACCTAGTAGCTAAACGTGAACTACTGGTACATAACAGCATGCACTTAGCCTGGAACCCGACTCTAAAATGGTTGGGAAAAGACAAGGTAGATTTGTCAGTTAGACATGCATCGATTTTAAATTAATAAGCTATCATGTTTTCTCTTATAAACGATACCGTTATTAACCGGTGGGCGTGAATTATAGCCTGTCGTCTGGGAACCAATATAATGGTGTTATTATACAGAAGGCTTGTGATAACTTTAATTTTACGCTACAATAGCAGTAATAGTTAAATACTGTTTGTAACATTTATTTGTCAAGTTTTTTTTTCATTATATTCGCTATTCGTTTTAAAAACTGGTAGTCAATGGCCGGTGTGGACTCAAACTTATGTGACCGTGAAAGGTCGAATTTCTCAGGGATGGGAACGTGAGACTTGTTTTGTTCGAAGAACTCTAAGAGGAGGTTGCGGTAATGTAGGTATATATTCTTACCCGTCTACGGCAAAGCCAAAAGAAAAGGTTTTTTGTGTCTACAGAAACCTTTTAATCTCAAGAATTAAGACGTATCCATAAACGGATGTACATTTGAGTAAGCTCCTATACAATTTAACAATACTAAAAACACGAATAAAATACTTTTTTTGAAGTCCTGTGATGTGAATGTTGATCGAAAATCAAAAATTAAATCCGCCGTACAACGTACGTGACGAATACAAAGTGATTAAGTATTTAGCATTCACGATTACAAATTTTAACATTCTAGAAAGAGGTTGAATGCACGATGGCTGTATAAATAAAAAAAAAAGAATCAACTCCATAACAGCGACCGCTGGCACATCTCCCACAAGTTTTGTCACAAAGGTCTCCGGGGTCAATAACCTGTTTTGCGGGCGTGCCACATTTTTTAATGCACTGAATATACCGGCACAAGTAAACATCGAGAACGGCCTACGAGTTAATTACATTAATAATAGTGCTGTTTTCCGAGCAGTTTAGAAAAAGATTTAACTTGATTTCATGATACAGTTATTTACTTACTTCAGCAGATTAAACGAAACGGACAAAAAACCCGGCTTAACAAGTTAACAACTGAAATAGGTAACTGTCGCCTAATTTTCTGTTTCTAATTTTATTGTGCTAAGAAGTAAAAGTGAAAACTGAATTTTTGTACAAAATATTATTATCTATTTCTATCATTAGGTAGTTTTTGTAGATTCATGTAATAATATCCGAAGTCCGAGATGGGTTTTTAAACGGCTATCACAATCGTTCGAAAATGATCAACGGTCCAAATATAAATTTCCCGCGAATAAGCGGGGAGTTAGATTTGACGGGCAATCGTTGATGTTATCTTATAAATAACTAAGGTAGGAACGTTAGAAAGGCAAAGGTATCAAAGGTAACAGTAGATGTAGGTAGGAGCGCGGTTTGGCCTACTTTAGTGCGCTTGAGCTTGGGCCCGCGATTTCCGTTGTGTGCCCCAAGATAAAAGAGACACAATCACACACCCATACAACGCAAACTTAGTTTTCGTGTTTACATAGTAATGCATGAAGGTTGTATAAGCAACTACAAAAAAATACAAAAGCAAAGAAAAGATTTGGTATTTTAAGTTTTTTGGAGCAAGAAGGGTGCGCCTTGGATGCCGAACGAACCTTTTTAAAATATTTGGACAGTGGAGTTGAGTGGAGATATAAATTCAAGATGTGAATAATCTGGAAGCCTGAAAATCAACGAGTAAATTCCTGAATTGAGAATTTGTAATTAGAAATGTTTCGAACCCTACATTAATGTCCAAGTTTAACAGGTTTTTAGCCTAGAGTTTGATAAAATAGCTATGTAAATACTTCAAATTCTTAATTCAGTAGTCGGCGGTTAGGGATTTACTTACTAGTTAACTTTTAGACCTAGGTATCTCGCGTACCTGCCTCTATACCGTTTGATTATAATAGCTTCATTCAACTTTATGATCAAGTACTTCAAAGTTAGCATGAAATATCTTATGGAGTAAGCCTTCTTATTTGGTGTAGGTATTTGTTAAAATATTCGCGTTACTTCATTAATAGTAAATATACTCTAAAACTTTCTTAAAGTTATTTTAAAATAAAAAGTCCGAAGAATATTTGCCAACTTTATGTGTGAGAACAACTTGTACAGAAATGTCTATGTGACAGTCGTACAGCGTACTGCATCTAATGCAGTAGACCAACGCCTTTTATAATATCTAAATCCGGTTTTTAAACATGGACAGTTATTTATCTATACTAATATTATAAAGCAGAAGAGTTTGTTTGTTTGTTTGTTTGGTTGAACGCGCTAATCTCAGGAACTACTGGTCCGATTTGAAAAATTATTTCAGTGTTAGATAGCCCATTTATCGAGGAAGGTTATAAGCTATATATCATCACGCTAAGACAAATAGGAGCGGAGCAGTGATAGAAAATGTGACGCAGACGAAGTTGCGCGGGTCAGCTAGTTTACTGATGAAAATATTACGAGATAAGACACGTTTCTGATTATTGCTTTCTTCCAACCTGCGGTTTTAACATAAATAATAGCTTAACTATGTACAGCGTTTCAATAACAAGAACCTAAGAAGTATGTAAATCCTATTTCCTGTTTTAACCCGCCATAGAACTTAGGATGGTAGAGACGCTCTCATATTTTCATTTGATTTAGAAATTAACTGGCATGTGAAGGTAAAACATTTTTTTCAACTAGCTTATTAGTAGTTTAGTAAAACCGTCACCATAGTATTATTATTTACAGATACTTAGGTAACATTTCACTTACCGTTACCACTGGTTTCTAAAACGTCTGAATTAAAAAAAAAATTCGTAGTTTAAGGAGTCTCACTTCAAATGATTTGACTTTTTTTTTTTTTATAAACTAGTAAAAACACTGTACAAAGGCAGACTTAATGCCTTAGATATTTTCTACCAATCGACCTTTGGGTGGTGCAGAGATAGCAAGGCAGGTGCAAATTAAAGGAACAACAAGATTCGAAACAGTGTTAGTTTGTGCAGATTAGCCCTTCTGAAATCAGGGTTATAGTTAAAAACGAACCAACACCCAGAAACTGTTTGTATACTTACAATAGTACCCAGGGACTGAGAGTTGAAAGTCAGAGTCATCTGAAAGAATTAGTTTGTTCATACAAATCTAGGTGCCAAGCAATGAACTATAGTGTAATTAAAGTTCATAGACAAACCAAAAAACCGAGTACCATAGATAATATAATAATTATGTTTTCTGAAAATTGGTCTTGTTTATTTGGTTTGCCTATTACTGTCTACAACTGAATATCATTGTGACAGAAGATAACAATTTTAGTGGAATTTTGTATAACATCAAGGCTATTGTTTTTAGTATGAAATAAAATTTATTTTCCGATGCCTCACAGTAAACAATTGAATACCCAGGTTTGATATTTCTGCGCTTATAAGGAAAAACAATTCTGACAAATCTTTTTTCCTCTACATACACAATATAATGACAAGGAAAATCTCTAGATTTAACAGGAAAACCTTTAAACAGAGGATAAATAAGGCATCATAATTATAAATTGACCAATAGGTTTATCCAGTTATCTTCTGTTACAAATTTATGTATGTTAATTATTTCCTTTATAATGCATTTTGTTAGGCAGGACAAATTATTTTTGTTTTACTATTATTATCAATATATCACCGTGTCACTCATGCAACACAAGTGATATAATTGGATGATGTCAGTCAATTCAGCCAATCTGAGCAGTAAACGCTGGCTTGACCATTATTTATCACATTAATTTAGGGATCTTTATTGTTTCACTATCTCTTGGCAGTGCTAATTTATTTTAATGTATGCCAAATATTACTGCTAATAATATTTTGTAATTAAAAAACAACAAGTGACTGATAAAGAAACAAGTATTTACACTCGTATATCTTTGAAAAGATTTTTTTATTGATGCTCGCATTTAACAACAATCTCATCTGATGCTACTAGATGTGGTTGCTGATTGAGTTTGTTTATCTTGAAGTAACCTATTGAGTTAAGGACCCCTAGGTTGCAGCTAGCAAGTGCTTGTCCTTGATTTTAAATCACATTTTTGAATTTACTTCATATCTCATAGATTATATTTTCAGAAAGTGCAACATATTAAAACAATTAGGTATTTAGTGCTACGGACTTGCTACCAACATCTAACCCTGAGAGTGATACATTAGCCTACATTAAAACAAAACAAAGCTTGCCTGATTAATTTAATTCTATTGTTTCTTTCTGTATTGTTTGTTTATGCAAGTAATATTATATGCCAGATCACTTGTTTTTCTTTTCATTTTACTGAGTTCGAGCATTTGACATGTTATTAGACTGTGAAATGATCAGTATTAATTGACCAATTAGGTAAATACCGGAGCTGTATTATTAAATCAGCCGTGCATAGCTTTGCTAGTTTTTGCAGTAATTTAGTAAACATTCTATATTGTTCTAGGATCTAATGGTATCTTACTAAATACTATAAGTAGGTGACATACAGATGTATGCAAATTACAAAAGTTAATGACTAATCTATGGTACTTAAATTAGGACAGTTGCAAATGATGCAAAGGTGCTTGTGTAAGTACTAAGTAGCACTGCTGTTAAGTTTTATGTAATGACATAAGTATGTTTTTTACTTGAGTGGTTCATCTATAAATTAAAAATGTATCTCTGAATGTGTTGCTAGGAGCAAATCTCGAGAACAGCTGAACCACTATCGCTAATCCTTTTTTGTTGTGTTTGTTATTATCAGAAGGTTTTTATGTAAAAAATAATAATAAGAAAGTAGCCAGTTAACGCGTGCAAAGTCGCGGGGGTCAGCTAGTATTTTTCAGCTTTTGACGACACGGTTGGCGCAGTGGTTGAGCGATTGACTGCTGCGCAGCATGTCGCGGGTTCGATTCCCGCACGGAACAAATATTTGTACGACCTACATGTATTTGTTCCGAGTCTGGGTGTTTTTCTATCTATAATATGTATGAATTTACAAAAAAAAAAAATATATATATAAGTAGTTTATCAGCCATCTAGTTACCATAACACAAGCATTAGGTTGCTTAGCTTGGGACTATACGGCGTTGTGTGAAATGTCCAAGGATATTATTATTATTTATTATAGTATTCAGTAAAAATAACACTTTTTAAAATTTTAGCTTTTTCATGTATTTTTTAAGTTTTCTTTACATGTATATGTTTTACTATTATTACAATTTGACAGAACCAACAATTAACTTTTGACAGAATTAATGAAATACTCTTTTTTGTACTGAATGTTTATTACCAGTAAAAAGAAAAACCACCCACTTGTCTTAAAATTTTAAGGTACTTACACAAGCAGCTAACTTCATCTACATAAGGCTTAAACATAACCTCTAGTGAAAAATACTTACAGCTAGCGAAGTTACCCCAAGTAGGTAGGCCCACTGCGATAGCGCCAACTACGAAGCAAATGAAGCCCAATGCGACCACCGCTATTGAATACAGAGCCTTGCCACTGGCCATGGCTGCATGTCAGCCAACTTCATGGAATGTTCCGGACAACATCAGGGCCGATGAGCACTTGTTCGGTGTGAGAGGGGTCTTGATGTGCACATCTGTGGAGAGGAAATTACAAACCTATAGATTCAAATGAAGGATTAGGTACTTAAAATGTTGGTTATTTGTAGGCCCTTTTATCTTCCCAAACTGCTCTTAATAAATAAATATAAATATTTATTTTACTTAGAACATTGAAAATAAACAGTCCCCTGAATACAATCAACGTTTACTACATTGTTTTGAAGACCTACCTCAAAAAAATGTAGTAAATGTTTGAAGACTTAAGTGACGGTACTCGAAATAAATGTTACTTTCTGTAAATTTATTGCACCCTATGTTATACAGCTTTAGATGTTACAGTGATAACATTAATTTTGTTTAATCTCAAACTACAACTTCACTTTACCAGAAACACTTTTTCTAATATTCAAGTGATAAAAAAAAATTGTTTCAGTTTTCTTTCATCAATGAACTTAATAAAAAAATTAGTTTATTGTGATAATTATGAAGGTTTATGTGTTTAATTTATTTCACTGTATGTTGATATTGGGTAAAGGTCAAATGAGGTCACTCTACAGGTTTTTCCTTAACTAGATTATTACTTTACTTACCTACTGAATTTAACTCATTTGCTATGTCCAGGGGGAAAAGAATTAGAACAGTATATCATGACCATAGTCAATGTTTCCTGACTAATCCTGACCAAGTACATTATTATTGTTGCATAAACTCGGATATTAGCGAAATCGACATTTGGCTGCATTCATAAACATTATTGTGTAATTAATGTACGCAAACCGGTCTTCGCTCCATAGTAACGTTACGGCCACAAAGGAATGCCAAATCAAAACATTTCGGCCCGCTAGTATATTATTAACATTCGTATTGGAATTCACAACAATGATTTCCAATTAAAATCTCACTAGGATCATCCACTGGGAACTTTTCATCGTGTTAATTGAACCATACACTGAACAGCTAGTATATAAGGCCAGGAACAGTTATTTTAGCGTAACTTTTACTCACGTTTACCTTGCGAACTCGTCTCGTTGAACAAATCACACGAAGATCACTCAACTATGCAACTGACAATCAATTTTATGATTGAACAAAACCCTTTTTGTCAACATCTCTTTTGAACACACGAACTCATCGAAACAAAACACCTGTATTTTTCACGTGAATGCACAAAAGTTTATTCACGATTCAAAATTCGAAACACGACACACCTTTTTAGCACTCCCAGTGAGGACTTTCGAAAATCGTATAAAACACTCCAAAATCTTGTTATTATGAAATGACGAACAAAAAATAATTGCACTTAACTGCAGAAACGGATTTTGTGATTTTTATCTCTGTGAGAAAACACGGACTATATTTTCAAGGCACGAAACCTTTGACGCGCGCGTTGTGAATGTGGTCGGTAAATAAACTGGTTTTTTGATTTCAATTTTGTCGAGTTGAGCGAGCAACGTTGCAATCAAGTGCCCACGGAACTCGAACATAATGTCAAAAATGTTGCTATCTCTCTCTTCCGTTAGAAAAATGCGTGATACATTTCATAGTGGACAGAGATCGCAATAATTTATGTCTTCAAGTTTAGCTGCATGCAACTTGCACCTATTGCTGCTGTTGGACTTGGATCACTTATCAAGTTGAATAGAAATTGTGAAGTTTATTGGTTATTTGTTTCGATTTAGTATATTAATGCACTTATTGTGTATTCGAGGCTTTTTTCTGTCTTTGTATTTCTTTCTAACTTTCAAATCTTATTTCCAAAATACGTTTCCGAACGGAAATTAACGTTTCGCTACGCGCAGCAATCTGAAGCGAAGCGGGAAATCAAGTGACAGCATAACCACAGATTACATTATATTAGCATAACCTAGACAGGAACCACTCCCGGGAAATTTTAAATAATGGAATTTATTTTACTTATTTTAGTGGAAAGCAATTAATAATTTTATAGATTGTCATAAACACATACATTTAATTAAATAAATTAGGTGCTTTTACATTTTATATTTTATAAACTGAGGTATCCTTTGTACTGGATTGAAATTGAGTTTATAATATCTATTATGAACCTTTTGTTGTTCAATATAATGTATTTTACGAAATACATTAATTAACGCAACTTTGCTTCTTTAAGTTGATGAATGGGTCCTAAACTGATATCTGCTCTTACTAGTTAGCTAGTTGGAAACAATGATGAATCGAATACCATCCTCGATGAAGATAAAAATGTTGATCCTTTCATCATCATTAGACTTTTAAAAATAGTTTTCTTTTTTTAATTTTAGCCTAAAATATTTTTTTAACAAGCCTACGGTTTTTTCGAAATATGCACTAATGAAAAAATATTGCATAATTCTACTAGTTACCTTCGCATCTTTTAAACATGCAAAGATTAGGTACAGTCATAGTCGTGATTGGATAAATAAATCCATTAGCCGAATGGTAGCGAGGTCATGCATCTATTTCGGTATCCACGCTGCTAAAACGAACAGACGAATACTGGTCGACTGAAAACTGCAAGCAGTTCATTATATCGCTGTTTGTGATATTTAGTAGTATTTTAGCAACACTTCAATAAATTTTATTTATTGTTGCATCGAGTGGCTATTTAGAGAAACAGTTCTATTTATAGAGCCAGAACATTTGTATTGTGCAGTAAATAATCGGGATTCGTAAAATATTTCTTTAGAGTGATGAATGTGATGAAAGTACGGACAGTTGTTACAGAAAAGATGTTTGATATAATTCTGCTTTTTGTGGTATTTATATTGTGCCCAATTACGTGTAAGTTAAGTTAACTTTCTTTTTTTTAAACTGTATCTATTAACTATGCCCTTATATCTAAAGTTAAAATGGTCTTAACTACAGACTGTTATGTCTGTTGCAGAACATTAAATTAAAATAACACTTACTTGTCTGACTCCTATGATATTAAAATTTCAACTAATAAATAATAGACTATTGTCTTCTGTTTTAACAGTTTCTGAAGCTGTTGTGGAAGATCTTACTGAAAATGCAGTAAGTTAATTTATTGAGTGATAACGTAAAATCTCCGAGTTGCAAGAAGTCTACCTGAGAAGTCCTTCCCAAAGTTCAAACAGTCATCTGATGTTTTGTTTTTAATTATTATTTATCTCTTTATCCATTTTACTGTAGGTACGTAGGTACTTAATCTACATTTTTAAATATTTATTTTTAGATTTAATTACTTAAATTAAATTATGTACCAATAAAATATAAAAAATATCATTTGAAAATATGAAAAGTACCTAGGTACTAATCCAACGGTATCGGGACCTAGCTCCCGGCAAGCTCACGTTTGGGCAAACGTGAGCCTGTCAATAATGATGTGGTCGACGATGGCGCACGTTTGCTTAGAACCTACAACCTATAGGGTTCTTCACTATTCACTCTTGACTTGAAGACCCCCAGGTTCTAGCTATTAATTACAGACTCCGACAGAATTCCACTCCTTAGTTGTACCTACAGACAAAAAAGTATTCCTTTCCTTTTTTGCGTTTATGTGAGACGTCTTCCTTTTTTTTAAAATTTTACTCATCCTCTCCGCTCCGACCGATCTTTTGCGTGGATTGCCACGTGGACAGTGTTGCCGCTTAGGGAAAAATAAAGTCACCAAACTTCGACCAAAATGTCACTAGATTGGGTGAAAAATTAAATTCAAAAAGTCACTAGAAATCACTAAATTTTCTGATTAAAAGTAGTTTTAAAAAACAAATAATAATTTGAATTAATCAAAAACCTAACACTGTTTAAAATTTAATTAGTTATATTATCTTCATCTATTATCACTGTATCATTTTCGTCCAGCATGGTGGAAGTGGACGGTTGCTCTGTAGTTGCCGTGGAAGTCGAAGCTTGCGGTTGTAATATGAAAGTAAATGGCACAGTATTCTTATTTATGTTTTAACGGTTTTCATCATTTGGGACAAGACTTCACTGGGTAAAACATAACTTTTGCAGGTTTCTTTTAAACATTTTAGCTGATTCCGTATCAACAGTATTTAATTCAGAGTTGTTGTTGCTGATCTATTTCGTAGTTTCGATTTAACAATGTTCATTATACTGATCGTCCGCTTTACTTTTGCGTTCGAGTGTGGCAGCGACAAAAATGCAATGGCTAAATCTGCTAAATCTTGGTGTATGCGTTGATACCTGCAGCATTTTTGTATTTATTCACAGAATTTTACTGTATCGTCATTTGGAATTACGTTACATTTGACAAAATTATAAATGATCATGAAAAAGTCACTAGAAGTCACCAGACTATTTTTTGTCACTGAATCGTGAAAAAAAGTCACCGTAAACATCAAAAACTCACTAGATCTAGCGACAAAGTCACTGAAACGGCAACACTGCACGTGGAGATTGTTGTAGGCACTGACAAGTATCAAGCTGCTTTTTTAGGGTTCCGTAGCCAAATGGCAAAAACGGAACCCTTATAGATTCGTCATGTCTGTCTGTCTGTCTGTCTGTCCGTCCGTATGTCACAGCCACTTTTCTCCGAAACTATAAGAGCTATGCTATTGAAACTTGGTAAGTAGATGTATTCTGTGAACCGCATTAAGATTTTCACACAAAAATAGAAAAAAAAAACAATAACTTTTGGGGGTCCCCATACTTAGAACTGAAACTCAAAAAAATTATTTTCGTCGAACCGTGTACGACGAATACGTGTGGGGTATCTATGGATAGTTCTTTAAAAATGATATTGAGGTTTCTAATATGATTTTTTTCTAAACTGAACAGTTTGCGAGAGAGACACTTCCAAAGTGGTAAAATATGTGCCCCCCCCCCCCCGTAACTTCTAAATTAAGAGAATGATAATTCTAATAAAATATATGATGTATATATATTACCATGTAGGTAAACTACCAGCGAATATTTGAACATGATCTAGTAAGTATTTTTTTTTTAATAAGTCATAAATCGTAAATCGCAACTTTTGCTTTATATACCTACAGGTTTGTACGGAACCCTCGGTGCGCGAGTCCGACTCGCACTTGGCCGGTTTTTTTTTCTGTCTGTTTATTCATCTTTTTCCACAGGTTCAACCGCCTTGTGAGTCAAAATGTGGCTGTGAAGAGTAAGTGATCCATACATTTTTAATCAATATATTTTCCCCATCTATTGCTTAATAAGCATTCAACTGATATAATCATATTACTGTGTTTTCAGAATGTACATCTACGACGCAGTCAACGATCGGTGTATGATTAATTTTAAGAAAGCAATGAAGAAAGTCGTTGTAGTTTACGAAAGTAATAGTACGTAGTTTATTTTACTTTAGTGTATTAAAAATATTTGTAGCATTACTTATTTGCTGTGGATTTACCTATGGTAGGTACCTACAGCCTTTATTTTTACAAATCAAAATTTTAACAAAGACATGGGTTTTGTATGACTGCAAAATCCTTTACCTACTGTGTTCTTTCATTGAGACCAAATTAAATACTTAACAAATTGATTTTACAGATGTTGAAATTTTAGCTGATGACGAAATGGCAAGTAAGTTAGATGTAAAAAGATTATAACTGCTGAGTGGTGGCATTAATAACTAACTTGCACTTTTGGTCACTTAACTAAATTTCATCCACAGCCAGAGTAAGCTTGGCAAAACTAAAGCACAATGCATGGCAACGATCCACGGTCTCAGTTTTTTTTAAGTTGTGTTGGCTACGTTCACTAACGTGCTTTTTCGGACAATTTTCATGGGCAGCGGCTAGACTGGGTAAAAATGTTCGCAACTGTATGGCAGGTAACATTACTTTGTCCATTCATATAGAAATTTGACTAAGAATAACAGTTTTCTGCATGAGTTAAGTTTTATGTAAGAATGAAGAGATGCAAGAGCTAGTGAAGTCTTTTCGAAATAAGAAACACAGCATTTTTTGTCACGCGTTACGCGCATACAACCTCTCTTCACGAAACCTTTTGTAATGCCATTAGTCCTAAAAACCGCTACTTAAAGCTGTCCTCTTTATTACTGGTCTGTTGGCCATTCTATGATTTAGCTTTCGACTCACTATCCTGTATCGCCATCCACCATCGGATCATGCAAGCAACGGCAACCTACTACTCGGCATTTTGTGTTATAAAGAAAAAAAAAAAAATTGTATTTGTATAAAACCTGGTAAATATTCGTTCTGATTAAATATAGGAAGATCTGACATGTTTCGCCATTCACTGGCATACAAATATTAAAAGTAAAACTTAGTCTAACAAAATCCAGTAAAAAAAAAAAAAAAAATTTAATCGTTATTAGAATTCAGTTTACACTAAGTATATTAAATTTAAATTAGAAATATGGTAATAAATTTGGTAGGTAACTCTTTGAGTGTTCTCTTTGTTGAGTTTATACTTTAAACATAATATTGGCTTTAATTTTTCTCGAGCATACTTAGTTTTGTTTATTAGTAGCATCATAAATTTTAATAAGTACCACCAATGTTATTTATGTACTAGCATTTGCCCGCGAGTTCGAACGCGCCTATCACGTTTTTTCCCGTTCTCGTAGGAATTCGGGAAATCCTCTCTTAGTGCCCCCTACAATCCCAAAAGAACCTACATGCTAAATTTCAGTTTTTACGACCAGTAGTTTCGTCTGTGCGTTGTCTGTCAGTCAATCACTCAGTAACGGAAGAATTTATAGTTATAGGGCCCATTTGCCTACTATTATGTCAATATGATCTCGCGATGTAACTTTAGCAAGCCTTTTAAAAGACTTTTATCTGCTTTCAGAAACAATTTACCGTGAAGGTGAAAATCTATTTAAAGGGATCATGATCTCAGTAATCCTCTTCATGACCTGCGCAGCCGTTTGTGTCGCATCCGCTTGCATATACTGTTGCCGTATTAATTACACGTAAGTGCCATTCATGAAGTACCATAATAAAGATAAGATAAGATTTTATTTTTTCTCACCACAATAAATATATAACAGCACATTTTAATGACAGTTTAGACAATTATTAATATTTAGATTAGTGATAGTATATTGTGGGGAGACTGGTGGCTAGACGGAAGGTCTGTATTTCAGGACACCAGATTCAATTATATGTCATTAAGCTAGAACACGCGAACCAGACAATATAGATAGAAGAAGTACAACTATGTATGTAAGTAAATAAGTAGGTAGGTACGCGTTTTCTCGCTGAAGTATCAATCCATAGTGGATTTTAATTATTATATATTTTAAAAATTAACTGGCAAATTGAAATAATTGTTGTTTTAGCGTTTGCATAGAAACACAGACTTCTGATCTGAAACTGTTTAAGCGTTTAGGTATTGTGTCTTCCGAAGGAAAATCCAATTTTCCTGATCCAACGATTCAACTGTCTTAGATCTTGTAACAGAATTAATAAGAAAAGTAAAGCGGAGGAGTAGCATAAATATAATTTCCACAAATGGGTTAAGCCCAGTTGCCAAGCATCACCGATTATTTATAACACTCTTTAGTCCTAAATAGTTATAGGTATTATATTAAAATTATTTTTTCAAGTGTATTCAAAACGTCGTTTTGAGTCGTCGGCATCACAACAGTTTCTAGTCTACACAAATACCTACCGCTAATTGTTGATCATGATAGCAGAATTCATTTATTTTTTCCAGGGACCGGGTCTTGAAAAAAAACGTAAAGGCTCTGGCAAAGAAACTGAAAAGAGATTATAACTCTAAGAAGATCCCAGCTACAAAGCGCTCGCCGACGCCAGCGATTTCGGAAAGTTGTAATGTCGTTGTAGAACCAGCGGGCGTTTTTGTTGCGTAACTTTATTATTATTTTTAATTTATTGCTATAGTTACTAATTGTCAGAATAAATATTAACATAAAAGAAATACAATCATTTATTTCCTTTTATAAAGGCCCAACGGTACCGATTCCAAGCGCCAGGTAATTTTGATATCAATACCTTAATCTGTAGCACTCGTGTTTTACTAATTAATGGCAGTCAGAGCATACTTCAATTTTCTTTACCGTATATTTGGAAATTCCCGCTAAACAACTTGTAAAGTTTTTGAACGAAAGTAAGGGACTTGTAGTGATGTATAACTCTGTTTATTATAACATTAGAAAAAAGAGGCTCGCAGAAGCAGGAGTACGAAACCTTTTATTTCAAGTTGAGTTCAAACAATTTTCATAAATAATGTGAGCTTTTTGTAACAATGTATGGCATGCATATAATAAAGCATTTACTATCGATCTACTCGTCACAAGGCTTGAATAGGTACATGAAATGAAACAATTTTTAGTAACAATCAGTTTATTAAAAAACAACTATCACAATGGCATGACGTTCATTATTGTTTTCACAAACTTCACAAAACAAATATAATAATTTAGAATGTCAGAGGATTAAAAAAATACACTACCAACAGTAAAAACATTTTCTAGAGACAAAAGCGTAAATTGAGAATTTATGAATTTTATTATTCTGTTATTCATCATCCTCTGATGATGATGATGATGATGAAGTTTCACCAACGTTAATAATGAACCTTTCTACAACATTATCCATTATACCATCAAGTTGGCAAAACCTTTCCTCTTCTTTAATTGTATGAGCAATGCAAGATTGCCATTTCTCTGCAGTAATATTTATTAGTGCTTGAGGGAGCAACCGCTTCACTTCCTTTAATTTAAAAGTTTTGTTGTTTTGGGCTACATACCCCTTCATTTGAGCCCAAACTAATTCTATTGGGTTGAGCTCACAGTGGTAAGGTGGGAGGCGCAATACTAATATATCTTTTTCTTTAGCCATCTCATCTACAGCAAACTTTTGGTACAAATGTCGTACTTGTTTAACTTTTTCTAATAAAGTGGCCCTTAAGTCTTTTTCATCAAAATGAATATTTTTGGTTTTAAGCCACTCCTGAATATCTGCCTTTCGTGTGGCTGTAGTTGGCAACTTCTCCACTTTCCTCGAATGATATGGCGCATTATCCATAACAATAACAGCATCACTTTCAATTTTTGTTAGTATTAATTTGAACCACTTTTCAAAATTGTGTGCATCCATTTCAGAATGGTAGTCTCCATCACCCTTTTTGGCTTCAAATATTAATTCGCCATCCATTAAAAACCCATCTGTTGATCCTGTGAAATAAAATAAAAGGAAATGAATTTATTCTGTACTGGTGTACTGGTGAAAGAGAATTGGCTTCCAGTCTCACATGCCATTATTTATTTTGTTTTTATTAGCTGTAAGTCATCCATAGTGATAAATAAAAAAATAAAAAAATACATTTAAATCATGTCTTACCAATATGGCCAATGATAAGCCGTTTTCCTTTTCCAGTTGGGTTCTTTAAACCAGTAGATAAACCTGCCCGGTGTGCTTCCTTTGAAGACTTTATAGTACTATCTTGCCATACCTTGCTTTTGGTGTGTCCTGTACGTATAAAAAAGTTATAGATGTTAATACAATATTACATCGACTTATGTTCAACTAAAAATACTAATTCACTGTATCAATGTAACATAAAGGAGGTTTACGAATTTATGTAAAGGCAAGCATGCCCCCACACTAAGATTTGTCTTGTATTGTGGGAGCGTTTTACAAACACACATTATCACACACACAAACAGCCATATCCGGAACAACTATCTTCGACTTCGTGCAAAATGACTTAAAAATATTAGCAGAACTGTACCTTCATTTAGCCAAGTCTCATCTAAATAATATATTTTTTTCCCTTCGTTCCTTAATCTCTTAATTTCATGGAGATATTTCACCCTCCATAATACAATCTCTTGTTTATCAATTAGGGCACTTTTTCTACTTCTTTTAATGTAAGTAAATTTTAATTTGTTTTTTATTAATTTGTATAAAGTGCTTCTTTTAAAATCAGGTAGAGACTCATCGCTATTAACAGCTTCCAGAATCTTGTTCAACGTTGGTAACTCATTATCAAAGAAAAAAGAATGAATTTTTCTTCGTATTCCACTAAATGTAATATCATCATACTCTTCGAATTTTGAATGTTCATGTTGGCGAGGAGGGGGTGATTGCAGGCGACCTTCTTTATTATACTCTTTGAGTATATTATAGACTGTTGCACGAGATATGCCTACAAAATAAGATTAGTAATGTATATTTATTATCTCACAATGCAAAAAAATAGATGGATGGATTGTGTGAGGAGTGAATATGAAAGAAAAGGGGGTAAATGATAGTGAGACAAGTGACAGGACGAAGTGGAATAAAAAAAAACGTGTTGCGCCGACCCCAAGTAACTTAGGATAAAGGCAGGAAGATGATGATGATGATGATGGTACCTTTCTAGTAATTTAAATCCTTACCTGCAATTTCTGCAGTTTTTTTAACTAACTGCGTTTTATAAGCAGCAGCACCTTCGGGCAAGGACTCCTTAACATCTTTGTAAATATTAATCACTGTTCTTTTTTCTGTAGAACGAAGCGGTGTTTGTTTAATTCTACTTTTCTTGGGAGACAATATTTTATCCTCATGGTCAACGTTGGGGCCACGTCTTTTTCGCTGTTGACATTGATCAGCGCTACCAGCAGTTTCAGAGTGTGCATGTTGCGCTTGCATGCCACTCGGGCCTGCATCGGGATCCATAGTTCCACAAAACGTACCAGTTTGTACAAACAACACAAAACTAACAATTAAAAAGATAACAAAACAAATAGGTAACAAAAGAAAAACAGTAACAACTAACAACAAAATCACGAAAATTCAGCAATAACAACGAGAAAAGGCGTAGCATTCACAAGTATTCACAAGCGACAACACAATTGACAACTGCAGAAAATTTACGCAAATTGACGGATGGTTGATAGCATAAACCGACAAAATAAACAAAACACGTGCTTCCATAACTTATGAAGGGAATACGTAACATTTTAGATTTGGTAGAATTATAGTGACGTAAAAAACGTTCCCGGTCTGTCCACCTCTGCTTCTTTTAGATTTTAAACATCAACACGACAATATAGAATGTTAAATCTAAACAATATTAAATAAAAGCCTTGTAATTTCAGAAGGTAGATAGGTTAATTAAGTACAATTAAGTGTGACAGCTATTATATAAATTGATTATAATAAACTCCACATCAATCTTGACTGTAATAAAGTTTGTTGTAATTTTATTGCAAAGTGTGCACCTAAAAGAGCCTTTTTTAACTTCTGTCTAATGCTATAGTAAATGGAGTAATATAGAGCGGTAAAAAAAATATTCCTACATCACCATTGGTGGAATTTTGATTGACGTAATTGTTGACATTTAGATTTTGACAGTGACAGCATTTTGTTAGTGTTTTCGTTTTCCAAAGTTGGCCATGGCCAAAGCCCAGATTTATTGAGTGATACGTTGGATTTATTGCTGTGATTGTTACCAGAAACTTTACGGAATCTAACGAGAGAACACAAATAAGTATTTGTAAACACCATTATGAACTAAAAATCTATACCTCTCTAAATTGTAAGTATCTATAGCGAGAGCTAATCCAATATTACAGCTTGTGTTTTAAATAGCTCGTTTTCATTTGTTTTTATTGACAGTAAATATTCGATTAGGTATTTAGTAGTAAAATATAAAACGCAAGTCCAAAGTTTTTGAATAATGATAATGTTCTTAAATATAATTTCCTGGATATTTCAGACAGAGATAATAATAATAAGTAGGTACTTTGTAAACATGCTCGATGGAAGTTTGATGGACATGGTGTTTACGACACTGGGCGTACTCCTGAGCATGGCCATGCTGAGCTGCTTGTGCTGTATATGTATGAAATTCAGGTTAGTAAAGTGCAAAATACCTATTGGTTGGACTGGAAGTTTACTCCAACACAGACTTGCACAGTACTCCATAATCACAATACCTGTACCACCATCAGTATATGGCTCCATGTAGGGCCATCCTTATGTGTCTCACTGAGTAGACACATAGGCACACTCCATCGTCGACTTTGTCTCTGTCATCTCTGACCTAGACTAGAGTCAAGAGCGAAGTTATCTCAAACAAAAAAAACTTGGTTGGGAAAATACCTCAAATAAAGCCTGGGCATGTCATTAGAACCTTTTTTCATATAATATTACCAAACTTTAGGCAAAACAATTTTTTGTCCAGTCAAAAGTAAAAAGAAATTATATACCTTAGTTTTATGTAAAGTAGAAGCATTTTTTCAAATTTTGTAAATGTGAGTACCATGGGGCCATTTACATAATATTTATGTGATTAGTTTACTTGTTTGACATGAACGAGCATGGTGATCGAGAGCATGTCATGCTCACTCAAATGTTTTGCTGATGGCGGCGTGTGTGTTGGATCATTCGGTTCCCTTCAAAATGGTTGAGCTGAATGGTGCCGATACATATGTCAGGTTCGTGAATGGACGCCGTCAGATGAGACTGGTCATCTCTTAACCACCACTGGCTTATTTTCATCTTTATATTTAAGTTGTTGTTTTAAGTTTTTTTTTATTTTTTGCATTGTCCTCACATGAAGAAGCAAGTACCTACATGTAACTAAGATTTTTGTAAAACATCACATGATTTAAAAGAGTGTCCATGGAGTTTCTTGCACGTTCTTCTCCATAGAGATCTACGCTTTGGAACGTGCAAATAGCCTCATGTTTTTGACTGACCAACCTTGACATTTCAAAAGTGCCTGTAAATGGTTTATTTGAAATAAATGCTTTGAATCTTGAATCTTGATACAATAACATTGTTGAAGATACATGCCTAAGGAAAATAGCTGCAGTTAGTCATATGCTTCCATCTCAGGGAACTCAATTGAATGCTTCCTCCAGCCAGTCATTGAAAGATGAAAGAAAAACAAGCATGTCCTGTGATCAATCACTATTGTGTTCCATATTCAAAAGAACCCCTGTTGATAAAACTCCTTTTTATAGCTGTATTTCCATTCTTAACTGACTCAGGTCATTTTGTAACTGCATGTTTATATTATGGTTAATTTTTTTTTAATTTGAATTTGTTCACATGCATGTTTGTAATATGATAAAAAAAATTTACTTGGAGTTTCTGGCGTGTTCTACTCTGTGGGATGTGTAATTAGCTGCTTCTTTTTGACTGACAAACCTCCTCCTTCATCAAAATACAAATACAAAATCCTTTATTTCAAATAGACCAGTTACAGGCACTTTTGAATAGTCAAGTTCAAATAAATAAAGCTAATCCTGCCGCGCTAGCGACAAGAGCAGCGGGTTGTTCTGCAACATAACACACCCACCGAACCCGTCTCCAGCGCGGCAGTTGCACGTTTCAAAGAGTAGATCCTGTGGAGAAGAAAATGCAAGAAACTCCATGGACACTCTTTTAAACCAGTTGTCATCATTTACAAAATGATGGTTACATTCGTTACGAAATAATTTATGACTAAAATTATACAATGCAAAAGAGAATGAGTCTATACAGTGCAAAGATAGTCTTACAATCTTCAGCAGGTCCAACAATGTTTTCACATGTTCATCAAAGTTTAGGCACTTTAGTCGCTGTCATGAAACATTAATCAGGAAACTACACCACTATGGGATTTGAAACTCCTCATTGGATCTTCTTACTTCATACTTGAGTGATAGGATTCAGAGAGTCGACATGAACGGAAAAGGTCTCCTGGATCTGCAGTAACAATGGGTGTCCCCGGTTCAATTCTTGGCCCATTTTTGTTTCTGATTTATAGTAACGACTTGCCTTACCTCATACAGGATAGTCAATAAATAGTGCTGTTTGCAGATGACACTTACTTTTATCTAAACTTAAACGCCAGCAACCGGTAACTGACGATATAAATAGTGCACTGACAAAAATAGTACACTGGTTTGATGTTAAGAACTTAAATCTTAATGAAAAAAAAACTATGTTTATTAAGTTTACGATGCCTCAGGTCCTGTAAGGCAAGTGGAAACTCATGTGCTTATAAAGGGTAAAGCGTTGAGTCCTGAAGATACTACTGTGTTCTTAGGCATAACTTTAGATGCTAAGCTTCAGTGGGGCCCACATTTAGACAAGTTATCTAAAAAACTTAGCTCTGCATATGCTGTCAGAATTTAACTGATTTAGAGACAGCCCGTCTAGTTTACTTTAATTATTTCCGCAATTTCATCTTGTATAGTATTCTATAATGGGGGAATGCTGCCGATATCCAGACAATTTTCGTTTCGCAGAAGAGCTATTCGGTCAATTTATAAATTAAGTCCTAGATACTCCCTCAGAGACAAATTTAAAGATATAAACATGATGACTGTTCCTTGTTAGTACATTTATGAAAATATGTTGTGCCCGCAATCAGGCTTATAAAAATAGGGGGTTCATTTAGATGTCAATGTGTACGCTTTTATAATAAACTTCCAAGTCAAATTCAAGACCTAAGCATAAATAAATTCAAAACATTTATAAAGCGAAAACTTTGCCGAAAACAGCTTTTTATACTGTAAAAGATTACCTTGAAGGCAAAAAGGCTTGGGATTGAGCTGCTCCAATGAAATATACAGCATCATGTTATGTTCTATAATTTGTAGTTTTTAATTATTTAATTTTTTTTATTCAAATATTTACATTGTTATTGTATATTCAATTTGACATTACGCTTTGTTATATAAATTATACAATTTGACATTTTATTTATTCAAATTGTCATTTTTATACAATTTTAGGTTTTTTATATACAATATGACATTTTTTTAATATACAATTTGACATTGATATTTTTATTTATTATTTTTATACACTACATTATGAGTTATTTTATAAAGTATTATGTTTTTAGTTTGAATGTGAGGACTATGTGGATTAGAAAGAAAAGAAAAGAAAAAAAAAGAAAGAAAGAAAAAGAGTTTATTTGCGGACAATATGACTTTATGATTACTTTTTATTACCTACAAGTAATTTTTAACGATTGTCTGGCGGTTTGAGTGCTTTAGTACGGCCTACCCAAATGTCCTATCTTTGGTATTGTTCGTCAGAACGTTGAGCTCCTAAGTAGATCATAGTTGAGCTACACGACTACTTACAAATGCTTGCACTGACTGGACAGGTTCACTCAAATCTGGAGTGGTTCTTCCTTCTGAAGACCATCTCAGACACTAATCCACATGGTGCTTAAACGAAGTTTTGTAAGTGTGGGGACTACGTAGGTTGTTAATTTTTTTAAAGATTAATTTCATGACTGTCTGGCGGTTTGAGTACATTTTGTGGCCTACCCAAATGTCCTTACTTTGGTATTGTTCGTCGGATCATTGAGCTCCTGAAAGTTCTGAGTTGAGCTGCATGATAACTGACAAAAGCTTGCACTGTCTGGACAGGTCCACTCAAACCTGCGTGGTACTTTTCTCCAAAGGCCACAGACGTGAACCTACATGGTTCTCATATATTATTCACGTTTGTCTGGACTATAAAAGAGACCACGACCTCTGAGTTTGTTTCGGAGTTTCTTCTCAGGGTAGTCAGATAGGAAACATCGGCCTAATCTAGAATAATATGACCAAAAAAAAATTGACGTGTCAAAGGTTATTTACAATCTACTTACAGAATAAATATCATTTATCCTTGTAAATTCAAAAGTGCTTGTCAATGGTTTGATACTAAATATTTAATAAAATATAGTTTAGTAAAAAAAAACTTTATTTTTACTATACTCTAGTCTAGTACCTAGGTACTAGCAATTTAGTTTATCTACTTCTTTAAATTATCACTTGCATAAAGGCTACCTGTTTCTGATCTTCTTTTTTTATCAATTCCAGTGACCTGAAGCTGAAGAGTTGCGTAGTGGAAATGGCCAAGAAGAAGGGCCTTAAAGTGGATTTAGACAAACTGGAGCCAAAATACAAGCCGTGTCAATCACCTCAGTTAAACGAAAACTGTACTATTATGATACCAGATGTGGCTATTGTTCTATAGCTTGGTAGCTGCCAATGTAATGTGTTATAAGACCGCTGGAGCTATACAATGAAGTATATGGCAGTTGGCATTGACATTTACACTGTCAATCTAACAATAATTTTGTGTCACCAATAGGTAACTATGGATTAAAAAACTCGCCCATACTGGTTGATAGAAAATTACAAGCAAGACTATGCCTTAAGTTTAAAAATCATCTTCCCTTACTAAAGTTTTTTAGGAATTGCTAATTTTAATTTTCATAAGGGAAAAAAATATATTGTATTGAGCAAAAATCATATAAAACTTTTTCCTGTTTTTATACCAGTTATGTTGTTGAGAGCTTGCTTGTATTTTTCGTATTAATCTGTAACAACATTTGAAGTGTTTAAATTGTCTTCATAAGTCCAATTATTTTGGATCTAGCTTTACTATGTTCAATACAATAGGTTTTTGCAATATAAGAGAGAGATTTCTTGTTGATTTAAGAAAGGGGCAGAATTGTTTACAACTATGTTCATATTGATTCAGGGTTGACTGAGGGTGGATTAATTTAGGTCATATAATTAGTGAACTATGTAGAAATATGTTGTAGCCCTAAGCAAAACATGCACATCTGAACTAGATCACTTCTAGACTTAATACTTGAGAGGATGGAAAGCACGCAGAAAAGAAATGACTAGATGCGCCTCATTTTTTATATGTAAATCACTCAATTTTATATAATATGGAACCCTAGAAATGAGAATTGTCCCTTTTTTTACTGCATTATAGCTTATACTTTGCAACAATTTTGAAACATCATGGTTTTCTATTATTAGGGCCATAGTTGATAATTATGAAAAACTACACTTCTATGAGTAATTTATAGCCAGGAATTGCCAAATATTTCTCATTGTTAAAATGTAGTTTAGACATACAGGAATAGTGACATTTCTGAAAAGATTTGTTTCTAAGTGCCATGCCTCAAGACTATATTTTATAATTTGCCAAAATATCTTCGATTTTGACAGCTATATTATTTTGTTATTGACTAAGTTTAAATTAAATAATGTGTTAAATGAAAATGCAATTACAATACCCATTATTTTAAACTACTCTTGATTATTCTGTGATATTCTGTTATTTATTTTAACTTTTATATTTTAGGTTTATTTTTCTGTAGCTGCTCAGAAAGTTTCTAACTTATAATTAGATTTAGTGTAGCCTACTAGAGGCCTCACTACTTGTCTCATGATGGATTTGCCTAACATATTACAGACATTTTAAATAAATAAATGTGTTGCTGTCAAGAGAAAATTTACCTTATAGTGACAAAAATAAGGATCTTAGTTTGTTTGACAGTGAGAATTCGTAGATAAAGAAGCAAGTGAATGGACTGTAAATTTACTTGGAAATTAAAGTGCTTGTTTATTCGGTAATTATTATATTCTAAAGCATTTTACAATGCAGACAGCACCTTTATTAGTTGTATTTTTAATATAGTAATGTTAACACAGACTTCAGTATTGTTCAATTTACACTTTATATAGATTACAAGTGTTCAACTATATAAGTGAGATGTATGTATAAAGCCGTTTGGTATTTATTAGTATAATAAGTATAAAAATAAACCTACATGTAGTTGATAAGTTGATTGAATTAATAATATCGAATCATGATTAATCTTTGCAGGATAAGAAAGTCAAATAGTAGTCGGCACGAGTCATGAGCACAGATGAATAGTAGCGGGGTAATCTCGCCAGTGTACGGTGGGCGAACAAAACATGCAAGCGCAATACTCGCTGAGCATTCACTAACGAACCCATAACGTGAAGCGTCAGACCTGTCGTCTTCAAACCGACCAATGGAGAGAGTGAATGTGCTCACGACTCATACCGGTTAAAATACATAGATCCAATTTAAAAAAAAAAAGTAAACCTAAGGGTCTGCGCAAACGTAGAAACGCTATCAATGAATAAGTAGTTGATTTCTATATAACCAGTATGAAATCAGCCACTCCCTGCGCAGATGTTACAGGACACAGCAACTACGTTTTCCTGTGATAGTGTGCCGTGTCGGCAATATGTATCATACGTTTGCGCAGCCCCCACTATCGATTTGAGGCGCAATTTTTTATAGAGAATTTTCTCTAATTGTTGATTTTCTTTTTTGTTCTTTTTGTAATATTGTAAACATATTATTTGGTTGCATACGTAGATGCTTACCGCTAACGAAAACATAGGGATAATAACATGTTTGGGACCGTTCAAAAATAGCCCCAGTGAACACGCAAATCCACACAAAATGTGGCTCTAGACAACGTGCCATTCTGTCAGCGAATGCGATTGTCGAAATGCCGCAATATAAGGGATTGCTGACGTGACATTGAGATAGCGTTTGTCAATTCCAAACATTTTTGACGTTTTGAAAATCACCTTTGCCACGCTGCCACTGACAGAATAACACATGGTTAGTACCTCAGGGCGGGAAGTTTCGACATAGGTATCGATCACATACCGATCGAGTTCGGTCGTTAAGTCCTAAGGCCGAAGTACCCAGTCCAATCAGTCAGTGTACGGACGTCCTTACCGAATTCGCTGTAAATAACCACTTCGGGACTTCCTGAAATGTAAATGCGAATGATATGTTAAATGAAACTACGGTTTTAGCACTTAATGTTTTTGCCTTTAGTAGTATGTAGCATTTTATTAATATGAACCAGCCCATTTTCTAGTGTTCCGATGGTATGTATCCCAAACATAATCAGATGTACTCGTATGTACACGTATATTTCCCGCTACGACAAGCTATAAATTTTGTAAACACACATTCAATTGTTTCGAATTTGAAGAGTCAGACGCGTTCCAGTACTAAAAACATTAGAAGATAGCGCTTAACGATTATTTTTTATTTGCCTATGCGAATTACGTCGCAATCGATTGCGCAGGACGTCAATTTGACAAGAAACATAGAACAGCGCATGCGCGGGTGGGTCGCGTATGCAGTCTCAGTCCCTCGTATACGTTCGATGCATACTTGTGTCCCGCTTACTCAATGCAATACGACTGTTGATACGAAAAGTGTTATTGTTTTAAAATATTTGTTTTGGTTTTTCTTACTGTTTCATTTGTGTTTTGTGTGTTTCTGTGGTGTATATGTTTGTTGTGCTACTTTGTGACCTTGTTATTGTTACTGTTTGTGTTTCTTACTTGTTAATAATACAAAACGTTTAAATCAGAAAAATATTCTACGAACGTAACACTTTTTACGCGATAGGACCTGCGCGGTCGTCACTAAAAGCTAACTTCGGAGCGGCAAAGAAAAAATAATCGTACCTACTGTATATCGATCCGACTAAGTGAAATTGCTCGTTATGTATTACGCGTATGTTATGAGTTTGAGTTGATTGCATTTGTGATAATTTGTTGTCGCTACGTAGGTAAATTAAGAGTTCTTTGTTTACAAAAATTATAGCTTCTCGCGGCGCGGCGGGGACTTTGCATCCATTGGAATGACTATCACCAAAGTCAGATTCTAAATAATGTACCTTACTGTTTATATTCTTTAAAAAACGTAGAATATAGATGAAGCATAGTAGTGCCTAATAGTAATTAGGTAAATACGTAGAATTCTATAATAAGGCAAAGGATTTTAATTCAGAATACATTTTAAGCTTTGTCGTACATTTTAAAGTCGAAATTCCATTGCAATCAAAAATTTTTTCAAGTCCTTTTTGCAAGAAACGGTGAAATAAAAATGGATTGAAATTGAATTCCAATTATCTCTAGGAATGCAGGCAGAGGTGAATTGAAACCAAACTTTGAAGGGGATTTTTACGTTATTTAGATATTGTTTGCAGCTTTTACGGTGTCCAAGTTTATTACATACCTATACAAATAAATACAAAATGCTTTATTTCAAATACACCAATTTACAGGCACATTTGAATAGTCAAGGTCTGTCAGTCAATAGATGAATGAAGCTAATTCTCCCGCGCTAGCGACAAGAGCAGCAAGTTATTTTGCAACAAAACACACTCACCGACCCTATCTTTGCAGGATAAGAAAGAAGAAAGAAAGTAACTTTTTTTTATTTATTTAATTTTTTTTTTTTTTTTTTTTTTTTTATTCAAAACGGTGAAACTCTTGGCCCAAATCTCACCTGATGGAAAGTGATGATTAGGCCGAAGATGGAAGCGAGTTTCACCCGGAATCCTCTAACATAGAGGAACTGGCTATCATACCTCTAAATGCCGTAACACAACAATGCTGTTAACATTGCTGCTATGGCGACAGACTTAGACATGATGGTGGTAGCTTGCCAGGCGGACTTAGAAGTCCTACCACCAACCAAACCGAGCAAAAAAATTTGCCCCCACTGGGAATTGAACCCGGGACCTCTGGGTCTGAATCGAGTGGTATAACCACTAGACCACGGAGGCGGTTAGTGTCACCTGTTTAGCACCACCCGGGGACCACGTGTAGGGATTCGCTGAAGGGTATTCTCCTACGGACGCGGGTGACTCGGCCCCCAAAATTTTTTAATTAATTCAATAATTATGGATTTTCTTGCACGTTCTTCTCCACAGGATCTACTCTTTGGAACGTGCAACTGCCTCCAGCGCGGCAGTTGCACGTTCCAAAGAGTAGATCTAAAATCAATAAAAAAAAGTTACTTTCTTTAATCCAATATTATGATATTTCAGTGAAATACCTTATCAAAGTTTTGTTTCTATTTACCCCGACGGTATATCATTTCCCCTAGGGTCTGATGGAATATTTTGAAAGCTACGGAAGTTGTCTATGCCCAGGGCAAAAAGTAGAGTTAAATTATATACGATATGGTATAGCGCTCAATACTCACTATATTTAAAGCATAATATATTTACTCTGTATATATGAATACAATGTGGCAGATGGCGCCGTAGGGACAGCAAATGTGCTTGAAAAAAACAATATAGAAAGTGATTTCCCTACGTCACCTCAAAAATAGGTTTTTCTATTGTTCGGTTACAAACGAGTAGAACTGAGCAATTTTTTTCTACAATTATTATCATTTTTGATAATAATTACCTATATTGAATTTTTTCAAGGTTTGACAGATAGTGCATGTGTTCATTTTCTGGTCTATCTAAATTTTCTATGTCAAACATATTAAATTTATGGCTGTTTTTATGATCTTAATATACTAATATGATGTACTATGTTTTTTTTATTATTTAAACTCTGGTCAAACTGAGGTGTGTACCACGCGCGTTACGCGGGAGGCGACCTGAGCGGTTAAAAAGTCATGACTTTTTTAAATGCGAGTCCACTTGCAGTTCAACCTGCTAATTATGGATATTGCTCGACCGGACTTGCCTGCATAAACCTCGAAGGCCCCCAGGTAGGGCTAACAATACTTTTTATATAAAAGAAAGTCACACGACTATTTGTGCCAGTTTTATTAAATACTTCCACAATATTGGCACTACCAGCGGGACCTTAATAGCTGTGATTTATTGACCGACTTCTCAACAGCCAATCGCATCTCTTTACTTGAGTTTGATCTACGACTGGACCGATATATTTTTCCAGAATCTGGGATGCTCCCGAGTGGGATTCGCCTCAGGGTGATTAAAGCTTTACATTTATTTTTTCTTTTGTACTGATTTACAAATTTTGTGAGAGTAATTAGGTATACATAAGTGCGATGATTATACTCAAGTCATTTATAAAATAAGTAATCTACTCAACATATATTATTATATATAATTGTATTGTAAATACTTACCTACCCACTACTGAACTGTAGCGCACAATGAAACTACTATGTATTTGCATTAAGTTATTAACACACAAACGACTTACTTCGACAAATATTGAAATAAAATGATTTGTAGCTATTACCTATTTTTCTCATAATCTATGGTGTAATTTGAGACAACCATAGCTGTCTTTGGAGACAACCCTCCAATCCACCTCCATCTATCTATCTATCTATGCTTACCTATTTATGAAATCGTTTGTCCTGACTTCAACGCACAGCTTAAATTATTTAGACAAAAAGCTAGAATTTGCAGTACAGGTTTATTTTATCACGTACCCATCCGCAAAGAAAAGATTTTTGGAAAAACTTAAGGTAAAAAATGGGAGGGGGAAGTAAAATATATTTAATTAATCAAAGTATGCACCGTTGTTATTTATGCACTTTTGCCATCTCATAGGTATCATCAAGAGACAGTTTATATTTCATCCAATCTTTCATACAAGTCATCAATATCTATGCACTTTTGCCATCTCATAGGTAGTTCATTGATACCTTTACTAAAAAACCATGGGGGCGAGAATCAATAAACTCTTTGAAGGCGTTTTGGACTGTCGCATCGGAGTTAAATTTTTTTCCTTGTAAAAAGTTGTCCAAATTCTTGAAAAAATGGTAATCTGTTGGAGCAAGGTCCGTGGAGTACGGTGGATGTCGCAGACATTCCAATTGTAGCTCATCTAGCTTAGCGGTTCTTTGTTGGTGCAGTGTCTTGCATTGTAGTGAAGCAGCAGTGGCTTAGTGCGATTGACCAATCTCGGTTGTTTAGCAGCTAGTTCTTCCTTCATGGTTTGCAGTTGCTGACTATAGATATCTGCCGTAATCGTTTGGCCAGATTTTAGAAAGCTGTATTGAAAGACACCGGCGCTAGTCCAACAAAAACTCACAATTAACTTTTTCTGACTCAATGTTCGTTTAGGGCAGGATTTGGCTGGGTCTCCAGGGTTCAGCCATTGTGACGAGCGCTTCCGATTATCGTACAGTAGGTATCCACTTTTCATTACAAGTAATGATTGGATTTAAAATCCCTTCGTTATTGTGTCGGTTGAGCAAAGTAACACAGCAGTCGACGCGTGTTTGCAAGTTCGATTCACTCAATTCATGAGGTACCCATCGTTCAAGTTTTTTTACTTTCCCGATTTGCTTCAAGTGGATTAATACAGTTTTATCACTTACCCCGAAGCCTGCAGCTATCGCTGAAGTGCTTTGTGATGGATCCGCTTCCACAATAGCCTTAATTCTTCATTTTCCACTTTAGTCTCCGGCGGTCCACGGGGTTGGTTCTGAAGGTCGAAATTTCCAGAATGAAAACGTTGAAACCAAAAACGTACCGTGCTTTCTTTTGCGACACCAGCGTCGTACACATCATTAATCCTTCGAGCTGTTTCTGCAGCACTGGTGCCACGGTAGAACTCGTACTCGTAAATATACCGATATTTCATGTTTTCCATTGTACGGTAATAAGCGACGCCAAAGAAAAAAATAATGAGGAAAAGACAAATGAATGACTGCTTTCAAAACTCAAATGTACCAGCTAAATGAATTTCTAAATTTGAATCTGGAATTCTAAACCAAAGAGGAGATATTTCAGATCATAGTGGTCAGTACGAGAAAACGTTAATTTCATAATTATGTAAGGACCTAATATAAATAAAATCAGAGGATCGCTAGTAAAATAAACAAAAAAATACGTAAACAAGGCTTCAGTTTGTCGTTTGTGTGTTGAAATTATGTCATACTGCCATTGGCGACGCGTGACTGAAGAAAAAATAATTTTATAGTTATGTAGAGAATATTTACACAGTAAAATAAAGTAATTTCGAAACTCGAAACTTGTGTTTTTAAAGTTATTACTTGTGTTGCTTAGGTGCCTAGGTCCTGTTAAAATTTTTAAATTAAAAGTAAGTAAAGAAAAAGTAAAAAGTTTAGTTTTGGAAAATAAACAGTTGGCTCAATGTATGGTAAACGATGATAGCTACAAAAGTTTAAAACTGTATCGTAGCTATCAACGCCCATCAAAACAAGAATACAGTTTGTTCCAGACTTAAACTATTTGTATAATGTAACATACATTAGGGTAAACGAAGAAAGAGGGGTGTGTGGGAGATGGCGTGTGTGCTAGCGAGTTTTATGTGTGCTTGTATGGAGTGTGATGGGTGTATGTGAGTGAGAGCTTGTGTGTGTGTCAGTGTTAGTGCTGGTTAAGAATCCAAAAAATTTTCAGTTGCATCGTATGACAATGATTTCAACCACCCAGTAATTTCCTTCTTATGAGACTACGGGGTAAATGGTAGATATTTAAGGTCTTATTTATGTTGTTATAGATCCTGGAGTTGATAAATCAAAAATGTCTTCTCCCCAGAGCTGTTCTGTAGAGAGGCGCTTTGCAGCACTATAAGTTGGGCCGTAGTGTAGTGGATATGAACTTGGTTTTGCTGATATTAAGCGTGAGGAGGTTGGTGTTTAACCAGTACATAACCATGCTGCGAGCCATGTCCGCTTCATTAAAGGTATCAGACAGTCCTTGCCGTGAATTATAAGCGATGTGTCATCAGCATATGTGATAATTTCACAGTTTGGAAGAGACAGTTGTCAGAGTTCATTCACGTAAATGAGGAAGAGAGTAGGGCCAAGGACACTACCTTGAGGCACACCAAAAGTGAGCGGAAGATATCGTTAGCAATACCGCAAATTCCAATGCCATCTAGCTTGAAAAGTAGTAGGGGGACAGAAACAGTGTCGAAAACTTTGGATAAGTCCAGGAAGATGACAACCGTTTTTGTTTGTTGTATTTATATGGCCAATTATTGTATCTGAAAAGTTTACATACTCTATGTCTGTGAGCTCCAAAACTGCATCATCCGTAGATTTTCCAGCTCTGAAGCCAAACTTTTTTGTTCTAAATGGTTGGATGCTAAAATGTTATTATTTTTTTTAGAAAAATTCACAAGCCTAATATTAATATTAGGCTTGTGAATTTTCTCAAAAATCTTGGGCAAAATAGTTAGGACCGATATAGGTCTATAGTTAGAGACACCGGCCTTGTCCTCGGCTTTGAAAATGCGATGAACTATAGCGGTTTTAAATACATCCAGAAAAACACCTGAGGGCAGGCACAGATTAAAGATGTGTACTAGAGCGGGGATGATAGTGTGCCTAGCAACCCTAACACCAGACGCCGAGATATCGTCAGAACCAACAGCACATTTTTCTTTTAGATTTAGGATATTCTTTTCTAATTCATCACAGTCTACATCAAACAGAACCATTGACCCAGATGAGGACTGCTTAAAAGAGCTCGGTACTCTAGATACAGGTTGAGTATTGATTGTGGGTGGAATAGGTTGCCGAATTTTAGAGGCTAGATCACTACCGACACATTCGCGAAGTAGTGATTTACTTTATTAACAGATTGGGTGCGCTTTTTCACAGCATTTCAGCAACTCCGAGGCAGGTACTTTGTTGCTCTGATTCAGGTTTGCAATTTGCGTGATAAGTCGCCAAGTTCCTTTTGGGTTGTTCCTGCCCTTTTGGAACTCGGAAGTTTCATAGTCTTGTTTCATTTTTTTGTGCAGATTATTGCAGTAAGATCGATAACGGTTGAATACTAGTTTGTGTGAGTCACTTTCAGGGTTTTTAGAAGAGTACTAGATAATGTATCCCTATGTCGTATACATCTCAAAAGGCCAGGAGTAATCCAAGGTTTTTTAATACGCAGTCTGCTAGAAATTACTGAAAAGTGAGTGTGCGATTTTATGGAAGCAGACAGTAGGGAGACTAGGAATTCAGCTGCTAGGTTTGGGTCATGACAATGAAAAATGTTGGGAAAATCCGCATTTTTCATGTCGTTTATAAGCTCAGGAATGTTAACTTTTGATATTGATTTTGTGGTATATTAATTTTCATGTTTGGGTTGCAGAAAGGAAGAACAGGGTAATAAACTGTTATAGGGTCGTCAAGTACGAGGGTAGTGGCTGTAGTGGATCTCAGCAATACGTGGTCTCAACAATTTGCGAGTCTGGTAGGGAAGGTATGTGCCGGAAGCATTGCCTGTGATTCTTCCGGCACATGTTATGCGGCGGTAAATGTATATACTTACTGTGAGGTTTTTCCAGAGAAAAAATATCAATTTAATATTCTAATTAATTTATTGTTAATCATAATTGGAAAGGCAAATCTTATAAAATGATACATGAATTTTCTAAATCGGTTCTGTAGATCTAGTGATTGTCAGAAGCCAGTAAAACTGATTCCAGTCTTGGCAAGAAGTACCGTTTTACACAGTTAAGGGATTGTGGAGGTCTGGTAGGTAGCCGCTCCACGTAAAAATACTGGTATTCAGCTAAATCCGGTTCGACTGGAAGCCGACCCCAATATAGTTGGGAAAAGACTAGGCAGATGATGATGAGATCCAGAAATTACCGCCTACAACTTCACAAACTCACAAACTTAACTTCTTTATAATATTACTGGCTTTCGCCCGCGTCTTCGTACGCATATATCCCGTTTTTTCCCGTACCCGCAGGTATTTCAGGAAATCTTCTCTTAGTGCATCCTTACGGAGTATAAGGAACCCCTGCATCAATTTCAAGTTTCTAGATACAGGAGTTTCGGCTGTGCGTTGATACAAGTCAGTGAGACAAATTAAGAACTACGCATAATATTGCCAAATATGTAACCTTTGTAGCCGACGGGCATGGGGGGTTCGGGCCTCTTCAGAGAAACATGGACTTTTCATTCACTTTCGTACTTTAATTACTTAAAAAAATACATTATAAGAGCACAAGAGTTAGGACATAGCAGGGATAATAGGAAAATTAACGGTTTACACTTTTACAGATCTAAGATGGTCGGCACCTTGCGTGTGCGACCAGAAACCCTTCGCGCCAACGACTGTGTCGGTTGCTGTGGCGTGTCACTCGACCGCGCGGCAACAGTGGCGCTAGAAACAGGGCGCGCGGGAGAAATCGGGGCTCGGGATTGGTCGAACCATGCAGGGGAGCCAACATTACGATGCGGGGGAGCCACGTCCACGCGATCATCGGATTGGTCGCCGCTATCGGTTTGACCAACATTAATCCCTACACCTATACCTCGGGGTTGCCTCGCTACATACTCCCCCTCTAGATCACGATTACGACCTCGATCGTGGTCTAGTCCTACATTAATAACCTCAGGAATGGGTTGCAAACGAGGTCGGCCTCGCCTTTTCTTAGGTTCTAATGGCCGAGTGCATTCATCTACACGTCCTCGAAAAGGGGCGAGTTGGTTAGCGTGGAACTTGCCCAATATCCCACAAGGATCTCCATCAGATGCGATCAGGTATGTTGTTGGACTCAACTTTTTCTTGACCACATACGGCCCATCTCTCTTAGGAAAAAACTTAGCAGTCTTTGACTTGCTGGCGTCGCTCAGCTGATGGGTAGCCAATAAAACCTTGTCATCTACTTTGAAATCTTCTCCAACTCTTCTCGAACGATCAGCAAGCTCTTGCTGCATAATTTCCTTCTTTGCAGGTGTCAGGCGATATGGAGGCATCGCTATCGGCGAATTATTTCCCGTGTCTATATGATACTCCCCATATGGCGTCGGCTCCCCAATCGGATTAAACACCTCATGAAAATCAGTGAGCAATTGGGCAAGCTCCTCACGCTCCTGATCCTCTAAACCTGTACCCTCGTCATCGCGTAAAACCTTCATCGCGGCATATGAATTTAAACGAGGTGAAGAAGTTTCCGAAATCAATTTATACTTTTGATCACAACTGTCCGAAAAATACCAAAGGCATCGCTTAAAATCGATAACAAGACCGGCCTTGTTAATAAAATCGATACCTAACAGTGTTTCATTATCTCGCGCTTCGGGGAAAATTATGAACTCGGTGGGAACCATTTTATGAAAAAGTTTTACCTGTACCTTTGCAACAAGCACCTCCATCAGGCGCGTGCAACCATCCGCCAGGCGAATGTTTCTAGTGCACTGTTGTAAAGGATGACCTTTCTCCTTGAACACGCGAAAAAGTGTGTGACCGGCAATACAACCCCTAGCACCTGTGTCCAGCAATGCTGTCCCATTTTCCCCCAAAATACCTATTTGCATCAAAGGTCGATTATTATAAGGCTCCCCCTTGATTGGACCTCCCTTAATCCGACCCTGTGCAGGCGCGAAGTGTTCTTTACAATACACATTTACCGAACTTAATCGTAAACTTTTATGAACACTATCATTAGAAAAGAATATAAACAATCACACTGAATGTTAAATGACCCTTTAACATTTATATTATTATCTATGCAACATGATAAGGCAACATTATCGTTATCACCTGGTTGAATTAAATTACCATGGGTCTTATTTGAACCTACGAAAAACTTAGTGTCTCTAACTTTATCAAAATACACATTTTTATTGACACTAGAATACTCATTATTACGTTGTAGTTCAGTAACACCATCACAAGAAAGTTTTAAATGAGTCCCAGCGTTGCAAGACGCTGGGTTACATGTGGTGCCGGCAGGAACAATGCGGGGCGGGCTCGACGATTGTCGACCGCGCGGAACGTTATCAGTACTCTCGCGCTCGGTCGCTAGGCAACGGGCGGCAACGGCGCGGGTAGCGCAGCCGCACGACGTACTGTGTGACGGTCGTTCTCGGCTCGCTCGAGTCGCAGAACACGTAGTCATCGCGCGTGATAACGCAACGACGGGAACCGCGCACTTTTGACGTGACGCTATCACTGGTTGCCGTAACTGAATAAAATGCGTTTTCCGAACTGGTTTTACACTTTTCGCACTTCGATTTTATCACGTTAGGGGCACCGCACCCATAGCACTGAATAGCTTTGTTTTTGTTTACGTTGTTATCACTTTTATCATTACTGTTTATTATTATTTATTTATTTATTTATTTAACACTTTCAGCACAAAAAGAGTACAGAGGCGGACTTAATGCCATAGGCATTCTCACTAACCGGAGCCCGGTTATTAACTTATTGCATTGCGATTTTTCGTGTCCCCATTTCTTGCAATAACTGCACGACCGTCTTTTGCTGCGAGTGTCTTTGTTATCACTTGATGCCGAAGTTGAAGGTTCGCCGGCGACGGCAGATCGGTGTTTGGCGCTCGGTTGCGTCGGTGCCGGTGTCTTGTCGCTTGGGCGGTCTTCCAGCGATTCTTCTATCGCTCTGGCACGGTGCAGTAACTGGTCGAATGATGATGTGGAGTTACGATCGAGCCGCTTTTTTATTCTTCGATCGAGAAGCCCGTATACCATATCGAGTTCGACTTTTTCACGGAGGTCTTCTTGTGGCAATCTCGATAAAAGCGCCCTCGCTTTCGCAATAAACAAATCCGTTTTGTCTGAACCTTGTCGCAATGCAAACAATTCCAAATAGATGCCAAATGGCGGACGACATTCTCCGAATGCACTTCTTAGTTTTTGCATGGCATCCGGCCATGACGTGGTGCTGGTTTTTATCCTCTGCCACCACAAAGCTGCTGAGTCTACCAGCAACATGGAGAGTCCTTTGACAGCGTTATCGTCTGATACCTGTAGGCAGTTCTTGTACACCTCGCGTCGCGTCGATGAACCCGTCCACATCTTCGGACGATCCGTTGAATCGAGCTGTGCACTTTGAGAAGTTCGCGGCGGGCGTTGTCATAGCTGTCATAGACAGTTCAAGCGCCGGAGTCGAAGTCCTAACTTCCTGGATGAGCCTCGCGAACATCTCTGCCTGACTCTGCTGGAGTGACTGCATCAGGGTTGTAAACTGGCCCTGGTCCATGGTGATGGACGCGGCTTCTGTTTCCTCTTCTGCTTCTGATTCTGCTCTCGATTTATGACCTTTTCTTCCAGTCATCGTTGCCGTAGGTATTCCTGCAGACAAAACGGAACCACGTGGAACACGCCACTCTTCAGGTTCCGAAGCTAGGTATCTAGGCAGAAGCTCCACGTATAAGTACTGACGTGAGAATAATAAAAAGATTGCATGCACGTGTCTTCAGAGGCCCCTACTGTTGGGACGCCAAATGTAGCCGACGGGCATGGGGGGTTCGGGCCTCTTCAGAGAAACATGGACTTTTCATTCACTTTCGTACTTTAATTACTTAAAAAAATACATTTTAAGAGCACAAGAGTTAGGACATAGCAGGGATAATAGGAAAATTAACGGTTTACACTTTTACAGATCTAAGATGGTCGGCACCTTGCGTGTGCGACCAGAAACCCTTCGCGCCAACGACTGTGTCGGTTGCTGTGGCGTGTCACTCGACCGCGCGGCAACAGTGGCGCTAGAAACAGGGCGCGCGGGAGAAATCGGGGCTCGGGATTGGTCAAACCATGCAGGGGAGCCAACATTACGATGCGGGGGAGCCACGTCCACGCGATCATCGGATTGGTCGCCGCTATCGGTTTGATCAACATTAATCCCTACACCTATACCTCGGGGTTGCCTCGCTACACCTTAGAATAATAACGCATTATTATTGCGTTATTATTCTAAGTATGCAACCTATCTTCAATCTATTTTTTACAAAGTAAACCTTTTTCAGATATTTAATCCCACAAACACTTAACAATGGAACTCAGCTGAAAGTAACAAATCTCAATAAACTGACACAGCAGCTAAAAACCAAGCAGGTACTCCGGTGATAATGTTTTTATTATAAGGATCCTGCTCATTCAATAATTTTCTGTTTTGTTTGAATCCTGCTCAATTTGTTGAACCTGTCATGACCAGTCCTGCGCATTGCTTTTCCCGCTACCAATTTTATTTAACTTTATCGCGTGTTGACAAGCTTTTCAATGTTTTATCTTCGCTCCAGGTGATTTCACTGCTAAAATTGTGTATACAGAAGTGTTATTATTATAAAACGTTTCTCATAACGAAAAATTACCATTGCCTTGCATGACACTTGTCGAAAATCCTAATTTTAAGATGTTCAGGCAGCAAAAGAAAGAACCAGTATCCTGGTGCTTTGTATATTTAATCTTAGCAATATTTTATTGCGACATTATTTTATTTTCCGACATACACGCGAACGCACTCGCGGGCAACTGCTAGTACTATATAGAATAAAATAAATAAGGCAATCTAAACTACCTAACAAATAAACTATAAAATAGCATCAACAAATTCTTCCTTGACGCCATCAACTTGTAATGTGCCCATGACCCAAGTGTTGACTTTAGAGTAAGATACATTTTAAAACAATTCATTATAGACAACGTTAGGTACTTGTTTTCCACTGGGGCTCTAATATAAATAGGTGGTCCGCATTACTAACATTCTCCGATCTTTAACAAAACATCTGAGAATTTTTGTGCGTGTGAGTTACCACCCTGCCAAGCTTGCATGTTTATTGTTAATCGCAGCTTTTGTATTTGAGGCCATAGATAAGAATGCTTCAATGAAGCTTTAATCTCGTCGGTTCTAGTTCCCCGAGCTATGACAAGAAGGGTTTGCCTTTCTCCTCCTTTTTTATTATCCTTTCATCTCGGCGAACATCCCGTAGTCACTCTTGCTTTATCACAATTTCGTGTGACTGAACATGTTGGTGTTTCCTTGCTGTCTAAATCGATTGGGATTTTAAACATTGTGTGGGCCGTTTTCCCACCAGGGAGAAATGTTGCTGCGATGCCTGAAGAAGCCACAGCTAACGCAATTTTTCCTTGTCGGATTTCAGCGAGAGTTGCTTTCGTTAGAAAGGTCTTTCCAGTGCCGCCTCGCGTGTCTAAGAAAAATAGCTTACCTTCATTGTAACACTTTGTACACTTTGGACGATTGTGTGAAATATTTCCCTTTGTTCCGATGTAAAATTCGATAAATGTTCGTTAACTACGTCGATGAAATCAGTGGAGCTGTAGTTTGTCTCACCTATATATTCACGGTTGATGCGATGTTGGTTGCTTCTAAAAGAAAAAACGATGTCTTGAATGGAACAAAGTGAACTATTTATCATCTTGTTGTCTGTTGGATTGATTTCATTCTCGAAATTTCGTCTTAAAAGGCGTAAAAAGTTTTCACTTAGATATGTTCTATATTTTTCCCCCAAACGTCAAAATATCTGAAACACTACAGAACCCCAACATCACGGTAAACAAATGACGTAAGCATTTGGGACTATCGCTGACACAGGCCTCCTCAAGAGTGCCGTCCCAGTGTTGGTCACAATCAAGTGTTCTACATGCTGCTTGAAATGTTGCATGCTCTACACCATTAACTGTTTTGAGAAAGGAGAAAGAAGTGGGCCCTTGAACAGTGTGCAGCAATAGACGCAAGTAATAGCGTTCACTATTGTTGGGGTGGACTGTACCTTTATACTTATTCGCCTTAAAGCGGCGTCTCTAAAGACTTCCGGATATTCTTCCAAAGGCTGGCCGCGTCGACGGCGATTAAAAACACCCCTTTGTTTATCGTAGGTGTATTAAGAGGCACTCATCATAAGTTAAGGATTTTGCTAAGTCTTCTTCTCGACAAAGCTTAAAAACTGACAAACGTAGTAGTTTGCCGAGGATTTTCTACGCGGTCTCTTACATTTTCAGGGTTAATGGTTATCCTTTGCTTGTTTTCTAACCCTCTATCACTCAAGAACGTGGATTTTAAAATTTTTTTGATCCGGGTTTTTAACGACAAAATAAAATACACGTGTTTAAGTATTTTTCATTTATTAAAATAGTTAAGAAGTTATTTAAAAAACGGGCACTGGACCATAAGACTAAAAATGTATGTTCGTCGACTATGAATTACTTTTTTCAGAAAAAGGTCCCATCTTCGAACATCAGCTTCTGGTTTTTGTCCAGCAAAAGTTGAAGCAAGGACGACTATTTTATTATCCTTCCAAGCAACAGTCGACACATCGATTCCGTTGATGTCAGCTACGTATTCTTCTGAATAACCCCGTTCTTTTTTCATAATTTCCCCTTTTCTGCTTGCAATTTACAATCTGGTATTCTATTTCTTCTCACTGTACCATGACTGTGGAAACCGTCTTTAGCCAGATACTCCAACAAACGAAGAGAGGTAAAATAATTATCAAAATATAGCTGGAAATTCTGGTGTCTTGGAATTATGCGCGCTAGTCTTGTGACGACGTTGAATGATGCACCCAAATCAGGCTCTTCTTGTAGGATAACATTCTCCTTACCAGTTTCAATTTCAGTTTAATAGGCGAATCCAGAAATGCCACTCAACACGAAGATTTTGTAACCCCATTTGTGAGGTTTGTTGGGATTGTATCTCTTCAATGTATTTCGTGCTTTAGTGGAGCACATTTGCTCGCCAACGCAAAGGTGCTCTTCCAATGGAACTTTGCTGTAGACCTCATTCAAAGAGTCCACCACCAGTCTTATTTTGAAAATTCGGTCATGTTTAGGGTTGTTTCTGGGAAGGTCTTTGCTGTTATCATTGAAATGTAGTCTGGCGAATTTTCTCAAATTTATTCAATAGCATAGTTTCTTGAAATAGTGTTGTACCCAGGATTTAGGTAACTGGATTAAAGACATTACATATACTACACCTATGAATTGCCTGACATCCATTTCTGCCATATTTGAAGTGCTATTAGGATCCTTTTGAACTCAGTAAAGGTTTGTCTCTTCTGCAATATTTTGTATGAGTTCTTGAGGAAACAGGTACAAAAAGAACTGTATGGGAGTATCAAGTTCTAAAAGATCACGACCCAAGGTCTTTTTTCCCTTGAACATGAGCTGCTCGGCATTCAAACTCAAGATTTTTCTTCTTCCAGCGTAATATCAACTTGGCGGACTTTTTTTTACCTTGTGATTGTTCGTTGCTCATTTGTGGGTTGTCTTGAGCTGAAGAAAGATGAGGAACACTTACGTTTTATGGGGCAATTTCTGCGGTAGTCGATGGGTTTTCGTGGTCATCTTCTAAAGTTTTGATGAGAGAAGGCCACTCCACATTGTCATCTTCGAATGTTTCCAGTTCGGGTATAAAATCTGGGTCTGCAAGGCTGTCATCGTCAAAATCTAGCCCATCCTCACTATCCGCACCATGTTCCAGCGCTGTAGTAATGTACTCGTCCGCAAGGGATTGCTTCCGAGCCCTCCTAGAACATAAAAAAACTCCTATAAACACTTTTGCCCTCATACAGAACTATTCATAATAAATTCTCCTTATCGATCAATGTAGCCTACGAGCAATAAACAAGAATTTTAAAAAAATAAACAAAACAAGACAATACTTTCGTAAAGATAAATTTAGGTTTCAAAAATTCAGACACTTACCTATCCATGTTTCCAAAATAACACCAAAACACATCAAAAAACGAATTATTTACTATTTCTCAAATCGAAGCACGCACGCACTTGTTCAAAGTACCCACAACTGACAAATGAAGTTTGATTTGCGACACGTAACGCCATCTAGTAAAATTTATTAGTACTACTTCTTTGCTTTGGTTTGTAGACCACGGACTACGGTGCAATATGACGACAAAAATGAACCATTTTAATTTTATGGGAGATCAAACGGTATGTTGCTTACAGTCTACAACATGATGATGACAGAGGGTTAAATGAACATCCAGATTCATGACCGTAGGATGTCGGACTTGGATAGAGAATGCCAATATACGCCATACAGCTTCAGAGGTGCATGTAGCGTCCGATTTGGTATCTGGTAACTTCATCCCGATCTGATCCCTGAAGAGCAAATGTTGCTTGGTCGTTCCCTTTGTTTACATATTTGCAAATTTACTTTATTGACTCTACACTATTATACATTTCGACATTAATATGTGCACCACATATTTTAGAGAGTATGGGTACTCTATAATTTCTGCAGTAAAACCACCTTGCTGTGGTGAACGACGTCGATATAAAGGATATCCATTTTCACCTGTTACCGTCTGCTCCATCAGTGCACGGGGAAATCGTTTCGTGCAGCATCCATTTTTCATACAAGGAGAGCTCCTATTTATCTATTTATGATATCGCAGGGCTCATGCACCATATGCTTTTTTTGTAATTTCGTAAAGTACAAGATCTTCGTTAGGATTTGGAAATTCTGCGCTTATTAACATATCGACGTCGTTGGGACGTATTTTGTCCTGTAGCCACAGCATAATATGTATGTGCGTGAGGAAGGCCGCGCTTTTGCCATTCGATGCTATAAATTAAAGCACAAAGCTGACCCAAAAAACACTTTCTTTTGCAAACATGTGTATCATCAATGTCGACGACCCTTGCAATTACATCGTGCCGATCATAAGATGCTTGACCTACCAATAGTCCTTGTAAGATTTCTTTCCACTTTGGATTCGTCGTAAATGTAATAAAAAGAACCGGGCGGCCATACTTCCGGACATAGCAGAAGGCATACTGCGTACGTTCGTGCTTATAGCGTGGCCGGCCAGTGAAGCTGGATGGAGGAATCACTAAACGGCTTAAGTTTTCTGAGTCCACGTCTTGTTGCATGGCATCCCTTAAATGCACATATTCTTCAGCACGTAACCGCCTCTGGTAGGTGCATCTGTAAACTAAGCGTTCAGTTTCAATTTTAGCGTTCATATCGACAATGAATTGACTGAACAGTCCTCGAAAACTTTGAAAGTAGGTAAAACGATTGCATCTTACTTATAGAAGGGAAGCGTAAAGCTGTTGCGCTGAAACTTTTTTATTTAAATTAGGCTTTCTTGTATTGCGGTTAAAGTATATACCAAAATTGTACCATCTTCATCATGGCCTTAAATAAGTGTGTCACATATTTAGAGCTGCTGGGTTATTTGGTGTTTTTGTTAGTTTCTTCGTATTTTGACACCGACTTCCGAAAGTTTTTTTTTGGAAGTTGGTTGTATTTTTTTGTTTTTTATTTTTCACTTTTTAGTGGTGCCCCACACCTAACTACACCACTGCAGTATCGCAGAAAAGCAAGATACGCAATTTCGATTATCAAAGAATCATCTAAATAGTCAAAATTCCAGCTATTTCGATTTAAAATCCAAAGTTCGTACCCGATTTTGATATGATTTAAATGGGACCAATCTGCAAGTATATCCTTTCAGATAAAACAAAAATTTTTCAAATCGGTTCATAACTGTCGGAGTTATGAGGTAACAAACATAAAAAAAAACATACAACCGAATTGATAACCTCCTCCTTTTTGGGAAGTCGAAGTCAAAAGTCAAAGTCAAAGTCAAAGATTTATTTGCAAATAAATATGGTTATAAAAGATCGTGCAATAGTCGGTTAAAAACTCGGTGCTACATTGCAACCTTTGCACGTGAGACAACTTTTATTCGATAGCGAATCACCGAACATGACAATCATAGACAATCCTTATTTCTAGAGCACAGATTATAATTTATGCAACACTCCTCTCTTCTAATTTTTATTAAGTTTTTAAATTACTACTAACTACAAATTAAGTCTCTGAACAGGCTTTTGAGTACGTGCACTTCTACGCACTTATGGCTGAACAGGAATAGGAGAATTAGCAATGTTACTTGGTATTTCTTTGTTAATTAACGGCTTATTTACTTCTAATTTCTCCGATTCTTTCTCTTGCTCCAATACACTTTCATTAGGTACACTATAATTAGGCAAACACTGAGTAACATTCCTGGTGAGTATGCCTTTGTCCGTTTGCACATCATACATAACATTTCCTACTGGTTTTTCAATAACACCATCTAACCATTTTCGAGAGTTATCATATGATGCAATCAGTACTTTATCACCTGGTAAATATTGCTTTACAGGTTTCTTACAAATCAACTGCCGGGGAATAATTACATCTTTTTTTATTAAAGATAAACGTGTACGGAGTTTTCTACCGGACATTAACTCACACGGTGCCTTGCCTGTTGTGGCATGTGGTGCTGTACGATAAGCTAATAGCCATTGCTGTATACTATGATATAAACAATTTTTATCAAACTTATATGCTAACATGGCCTTTTTGAAGGTTTGAACCCCCCTTTCTGCCAAACCATTGCTGGCTGGGTGATAAGGTGCAGTACATATGTGTCGAATATTATTATTCTTACAAAAATTATTAAACTCTTCAGATGTCCATTGTGGACCATTATCAGTCACCATTTGTTCTGGTAGACCAAATCTAGCAAAAATACTACGTAGACATTTAATTGTACTGCTGGAGGTAATATTGTTCATTTTAACCTACTTCTGGCCATTTTGAGTGTGCATCTACAATGATTAACCACATATGCCCTAAAAATGGACCAGCAAAATCAGCATGAATACGTTTCCATGGCTCCTCTGGCCACTCCCATCTATGTATAGGTTTGATAGGTGGTAAGTTCCTATTTTGGATACAACCTGCACAATTATTAGTTAATGTTTTTATGTCATTTGTGATGTTTGGCCACCAAAAACAACTATTAGCTAAAGATAACATTTTATTAATACCCAAATGACCCGAATGTAGTTCAGTTAAAACTTTTTCCTTTAAACTGTCAGGTATAACTACTCTATCCCTCCATAAAATGCAGTCTTTAATTATATACAACTCAGTCTCTTTACCTTTAAAATTACATAACTCCCTATTTATCAACTTTGGCCAGCCCTCTCTTAAGTAAGTACAAACCTTGCTTAAATTGGAGTCTTTCTGAGTATGTTTGGCAATTTCAGATAATGTTACTGGTGGGTTATCCAATACAATGCTGTTAATATTTCCTTCCAGATTGATTTTATCCTCTTCCTTACAATTATTAATTATTGGCAACTTAGATGGGAAATCTGCTGCAGCATTATGTTGTGAAGTCCTGTACTTTACATCATAATTATAATTACATAAAATTAATGCCCACCTAGTCATTCTATCTGCATATATACTTCCAGCTGTTTTATTTGGATTAAATATGGAAATCAGCGGTTTATGGTCAGTAACTAATGTAAATTTTCTACCCTTTAAATACAAATCAAATTTCTTAACTGCCCATATAATTTACTTTTTCTACTTGCAACCAAAATATCGTCAATGAAACAATATACATTTGGCATATTAAAATGTTCATCCATAAAATTTTGCCATTCCTGTGGAGCAGGTGACATACCAAACATGTTGGTCTATACAACCCCCATGGTGTGGTAATTGTCATAAGCTTTTGTGCCTCCTCATCCATTCGCCTGTTCATATATGCCTTTCTTAAATCAATTTTGCTAAACACCGTTTTAACCTTTTGATCATCTTTATTTAACTTTGCAAAAATGTCTTCAATGACAGGGATTGGATGATTTGGCACCTCCAAAAATGGATTTATTGTTACCTTGTAATCCCCACAAATTCTTATATTATGAGGTCCTTTAATGATGGTCACTATGGGTGTAGCCCATGTAACTGTTTCTTTATTTGTCACTTTATACATTTTACCTTCGGTACATAACTTGTCAAGCTCCTTTTTATTAACTAAATTTTCTACAGCATAAGCTATTCTTTTTGGTTTGAATGCAATGGGTTTAATATTGGCTTCTTTTAATTTTAAAGTGCCTACAGTACCTTTAATTTCGCCTGGAACTCCTGAAAATATATCACTGTATTTTTCTACTTATTTGTTCAGTTTAATTTGTGAATCTTGGTGAATAATTAAATTGAACCGTTTTATACAAGTTTGCCAATCAATTTTCATAGCACTCAGCCAATCTCTACCTAACAATGGTTTTTTACCTTCTTTGACAATAATCAATATTGCTAAGTATTCTTCATTTTCAATTTTAATACTTACATTTGCCTTACCCACTACAGTGATATTGTTCCCACCATATCCTGATAACTTTAGGTTACATGGAAATAATTTTAAATTAGGAAAAGATGCTAAAAACATAGATTTAGGCATTAACGTGACATCTGACCCACAGTCAATTTCAAATGATACATTTACATTATTCATTTTTAAAGTTATATACCAAGGACTTGGACGCTTCTCCTCTATTTACTTTCATAACATTGAATTGGCTCTCTGTTTTCTGAAATAAACTGGACAATTCATAACTATCATGATCATGAGCTTTCTTGCACTGAAATTCCAGCAGTTATTAATTTTGCTCCCTTCTCTGCCAGCTCCATGCTCATTGCTATCTCCACTGCTTTTGCAAACGTTGAATTTTCTTCACCAAATAATCTTCTAACTATGCTTTCACTCTTTAATCTATGAACGAATTTATCTCTAAGACATTTTTCTAAATGTGTGGTAAAGTTACACGTCTGTGCTAATTTCTTTAACGCCGCCACAAACTCACTGACTGATTCGTCTGCCAACTGTTCCCGTTTCATAAACTTATATGTTTCCGCTATTTCTGATTGCTGTGGCTCCAAGTGTTTTTCAACCAGCTCCACTAATTCAGGATACGTTTCATCCTGTGGTGATTCCGGGAAACAGAGTCCTGACAGCAACGTGACCATGTCAAACCCTATGAACGAGATTAAATATTGCGACCACTTTGGACGAGCGGCGGGCGGTGCGCGGGTACTTGAACACTCGTGCGCTTGCACATGATGACGCGTGCATCGTCACAGGATTCCGGCGATACACTGACGAGTGACCGTGACCTAAATTTGTAGTTGCAAGTTTCGACAAGAAAGTCAAGTAAGCAAACGAAACTAGATTTATCTCTTTCGCACACACTAAATTTTCTATTAATATGAGTGCATAGCAACTTCCGCATGCGTTATTTTCTTATTGAACTCTGATGACACGCTTTATGGCTTTTATGCCATAGGTTTAAGGTATAATTTGCACTAAATTAAATTTAAAAACTAATTTGTCGAAAGTTTTTAAGTAGCGAGTTGGCAACGTGTCTTTACTGTTTTGATGTTACCGATGCGGGGGTCGTTAACCTGTCAGTGCTTCCGTATTTACAGATACATCATGTAGCAAATGTTAAAAAAGTAAAATCATCTCCTGTGACTAAACTACTGGATATTTTCACATGATTTTTTGTATGTAGACTGGGAACGTCCTTAGATATACGAAGTTTCTTTTATTGTCGTATTGAAATCCCCACACTGCACACACATAAAATGATAAATAAAAATTCACTTCTAACTAAAATATGGCATCAAAAAATTCGTCCCCATCGCTATCGACTGGAAGTGAGCCCAAAAGACTGGCTGCCTGGCTGCATTGCCACGTTGTATGGCAATGCTTATCCTCTGTCCAAGGTAAAAGCCCGCTCTTGGGTCACCCGAAGCGTCAACTAAGCGTTTTGCTAGATCTTTGATATCAAAGATCTAGCAAAACGCTAAGTTAGATATTATATATATACTTATTATATAAAGTTAATGTAGATACTGTAGACAGTATCTAAATTAACTTTCACATATCCATATATTTAATGTTCCCTAAACACAAAGTAGGATAAGTGAATGAATATTTCATCAATTTCTTGTAAATGTTCAAATTATAGGCGAGGACGCTGGCAACCTAAACACAAGAGTTTCCCCGTTTTGTATATATAAAAAAAAAAGTTAAATTTTACATTGGGTGCTAGAGTTTATCTAGCACGATTATTTTGTCCTTAATCTTAGGTTGCAAATTGTGTTGTTGGTTCAAACTTATGAAATAAAATATCTTTTTTTTTTAATAAAAAAATATATGTACCTACAAACGCGTATAACCGCGCATCACCTTTGTAGGCTTTGTACCTATTTTTCTGTTTCCTTCTTCTCTTGTTCTTGTTAAATGTGTGTACATAAATGGTTAAATAAATAATAAATAAATCATTGGGCATCAAAAAAATGATCCACATCACTGTCAATGGCAAAATTGCCCAGAACACTGGCAGTATTGCCACGTTGAATGGCAATAAAAACGGTTTCTGATGCCCAACGATTTATTTTGTTTTTATACGCGTTTGTACATAATGCAGATACTGTAGAGTAAAAATATTGATTTACCTAAAGATTTTTTTGTGTCTTTTGGCATTTGTCAGAAATGCCAAACGGCCACTTTCTGTGTGAGCATAGAAAGTGACTACTACAGATAAAAATCTATAGCTACAGTCCTAAATAAATAATCACCTTAATATTTGCAAATTAAGGTATGAGAAAACTTGAATATTGATATTATGGGTGCATTATACATACATTGATTTTAAGAGTTATGTCTGTGTCCGGTCGAGGACATAAACCGCTTTGGCTTTTTTATTATGTACTCTGTTGAAAATGGTTAAAATATCCATTCCAACTAGTAACCTATGATACCAATTTATGGTCTTAAACATATACGTTAAGTTAGGGGAGTATGTTAATAATATCAATGTGGTAAGAAATATGCAAAAAGAACATTACTACGGTAGTCTCAATAATCCGAAATTTCAGTACTTCGGCACATCCATTTCCACACATTTTTAAAGATACAGGTAAACAAAGTCGCGGCCAATCGGACATCATCACTAATGTCTGACCGCTGCGCGCTGTCTGATTTTTAACCGACTTCCCAAAAAGGAGGTTCTCAATTCGGTTGTATTTTTTATGTTTGTTACCTCATAACTCCGTCATTTACGAACCGATTTGAGAAATTCTTATATTTATCTTAGTTTTATCGGAAAGGATATACTTGTCGATTGGTCCCATTTAAATTTCATCAAAATTGATTAAGAAGTTTGGATTTTAAATCAAAACAGCTGGAATTCGCTTACCTGGACGATGGTTTTATGTCATCCAAGTAAACGAAATTGCGTATTTTGCTTTCCTGCGATTTTGCAGTGGTGTCGTTAGGTGTGGGACTTAAAAGTGAAAAATAAAAATCTTTGTAAAAACTTTTTTTTTATCCCGAAAAAAATACAAATTGAAAAAATAGTTTTCTAATTAAAACAACTTGTGTGGTTGCAACCACATGGTTTTTCACATCATTCTTAAGTAAAATCCCAAGTGTTTATTTAAACTAAGTTGTAAATATGAACCAATTTCTATTTAACTTAATTTCTTACCGAGTGGCTGGGACAAAATAATATAAAGGGAAGAGGGAGGCTGCGTCAACATGATAACTGTGATAAAGCTATCCGAAAGCGTGATGCGAATAATCCTGTGAGCTTTAAGGAATAAGGACGTGATACTAATATCAACTTGGACGCTTCTATTTTGTGTGGATATAGTGTACTGTAAACAACTGTGGTACCTCTAAAAATGAAATACCAGGAGAAAATGATTTTATCAAAAAGTTGGCACGAGAAGCGAATTGATCACTGACATTTCGTTGCCTGAAATTACGCTGCTATCTTCAAATTTAAAATTCGAACGAAGAAGTAAAGAACAAAAAATATTGGCACTTAATAAAAAATCGACCGAAGAAGTATGGAGTAATCAATATACTGGCGCTAAATATATAAAAAAATAAATAATAATAATTCCTCTGTATGTCTTGTTTTTCCCCCGGTAAGAGGTACCTACTTCTCATCAGTACCTCTACGATGAGATGTCATCGAAAACTTACTCGCTAGCGTTGAAATCGCTAGCGTACTAACGTGGATCGAATGGTATTCGATAATGCTCGCACCATGAGTTTTACGGAGTCTTACGCAGGCGCTTACGTAAGCTCGATAGATCGCGTCGTTTGTTTGTCCTTTCTTTCTCACTAATAAAAAGAGAGGACGGCTTGTAAGTTCAAGATCTAGTGTTATCGCTATGCTTAAAATGTTAAGACAGTCAATATCACAAAATAAAACCGACTAAATAGAAAAGTTTACGGTTAGTAGACAACATAACTTAATTAGTGGTTTTTTTATTTTTATTCCTTATAATAGGTCAATGTCGTCCAATGTCGTCTATTTAATTAATTTATAACTTTGTTGACATTGTGTCACAGAGCTGCGTTGTGTTGTGTGGTTTGAAAGTTTGTTAGAAGATTTAAAATAGATCTACCTAATTAGGTATATACTATAATAATGCTCTTGCAGACAGTATCTTGACCTTGTTAGACTCAAAAACGTACATAATTTTAATGTAAACATATGTTTCGCTCGTCAAAATGCTAGTGAGCAACGTTACTACTATCTTAAGCGTATTTTTCGATAGCATCTGTCGAATTATTGACTCATGGTACCGTTTTGTATGGTGACAGATAAAAAACGTTAGTGACTATCGAATAGATTACGTTAGGTTTTTAACCTATCGAAATCTATAGTGCTCATGGTACGAATTTTAATTCTTTCAGTGACCGTTAGGGGCGCTGTACATGGTGCCATACAAATAATTTACGGAAACGCTAGCGAGTTTTGGCTGCGTTAACTCATGGTAGAGGTATAGGTGATTTATTTATTTATTTAACACTTTAAGCACAAATGTACCGAGGCGGACTTTATGCCACAGGCATTCTCTACCAGTCAACCTTTGTGATCTATGCTGACACGTCTCATCGTGGAAACTTGGTGAAGTAAGCGTGAACTCGTGAACTGTCAATCTACCTTGGTTGTATGCACATACCATAATATGATTTTATGGATTGACAGCTCACTTCATGATCACCTCACCCAAGTTTACACGGTGAGATGTTGACATAATCGCACTGCAGGATATTACGTAAAGGGCGCGTGTTCCGAATATAACCCTGTATACAGGCCAGTGCTTATGACGTCATGAATCCGAAATTTATGTAAAATATGAATGTACGCAGAATATGTACCTAACTATCCTAATTACTTCTCCCCACTTTCGTACTCGATTGTAAATCTAATAAAGATAAAACTAGGGCTATTAAGAAAATAAACTAACTGTTATTATCAGAATTCCCTAGAGACTACATTGTTTAAAAAAACTTTTTACAAAAAATACACCCGACTTCCAAAAAAAAAACACTACAAAGTAAAAAATAACTTTAATTTCGGAAGTCGGTGTTTTTGTTAGTTTCTTCGTATTTTGACACCGACTTCCGAAATTAAAGTTATTTTTTACTTTGTAGTGTTTTTTTTTTGGAAGTCGGGTGTATTTTTTGTAAAAAGTTTTTTATTTTTCACTTTTTAGTGGTGCCCTACACCTAACAACACCACTCCAAAATCGCAGAAAAGCAAAATACGCAATTTCGATCATCAAAGAATCATCTAAATAGTCAAATTCCAGCTATTTCGATTTAAAATCCAAAGTTCGTAACCGATTTTGATATGATTTAAATGGGACCAATCTGCAAGTATATCCTTTCAGATAAAACAAAAATTTTTCAAATCGGTTCATAATTGTCGGAGATATGAGGTAACAAACATAAAAAAAAAAAAAAAAAAAAAAAAAAAAAAAAAAAAAACATACAACCGAATTGATAACCTCCTCCTTTTTGGGAAGTCGGTTAATAATCTTAACATCTATACTAATATTATAAAGCAGAAGTGTTTGTTTGTTTGGTTGAACGCGCTAATCTCAGGAACTACTGGTCCGATTTGGAAAATTCTTTCAGTGTTAGATAGCCCATTTATCGAGGAAGGTTATAGGCTATAAATCATCACGCTTAGACAAATAGGAGCGGATCAGTAATGGAAAATGTGACGCAGACGAAGTTGCGCGGGTCAGCTAGTATATTATATATATAAATCACGTGTCACGTTGTTTGTCCGCGATGGACTCTTATACTACTTAACTGATTTTAATCTTTGCACACCGTGTGCAGTTTGATCCTACTTGAAAGATAGGGTAGCTTACATCTCAATTTTTTGTTGCAATATTATTTAGGAGCGGAAAATGTGACGCAGACGAAGTTGCGCGGGTCATCTAGTATATTTATACAGGGAAATTGAAAAAATACCCAAAACCTCTTAATCCTGATTTCGTATCATGACCCTGAACAATATTTGGTCTACGACTTTGACCTCAACTAAACAACGTAGCCAAAAACAATTTGTTTTCATTTATTTGACGTCTGTAAAATTTGCGTATACTACGCGCGCGCGCGTACCCATTTTCATAGCTAACATTAACGGGCGCCCGCGCCGCGCGCATGTTAAATTGGACCTTGTCGACTTGCGTTTAACAAGGTAGGTACCGTACCTACAGCTGATTTGCTCAATTATTGGCGATTATTAAGTGCAAGCAAACAAAATCGAGTAAAATAATAAATGTAGACAACATACAAGTAGTACATTGATCCCTGAATATTTCATCGCATTTTTCTACGCTAATAAGTATGTACCTACATAACAAAGCGTCATTCTTCAATATCAACAGATGGATGAAGTAGGTACCTACATTACATAAAACAGTTGTTTTGATGGACTACTTAGTCTTGTTGATAAGTGTGTCTCCTGCCAGGGTTGCGGAATTTGTCCGAAAGGGTTACCGTGGCCCTGGAACGCAAAGGGCATATGAAGGAACACGGGTGGGTTTTAGTCAGTAAGAGTCTGACACCCCTCCGCTCCGCCCAGAGCGGAAGAAGTCATTTGATGATTTCCCATCCAATAAAAAAAAAATGTGTCTCATCTATGATAGGTAAGTGCAGTGCCATTTACTCTGAATGGCCGTTTTAGCGAAAATAAGTACCTACACGACTAAGTTCTGCCTCATTGGTGTTGTGGTCGCAAGCACGGCTACTAAGCGCGAGGTCCTGCCGTCATCGATCTTGAACATCTGGGCGGCAAAGCGCTAGGCCTTGCGCGACAAAACAAAACATTGTGTTACGCGGCGCGTCATTGTGCACCAGAACCATTATTATGATCATAAATTATTATTTTAAGTAAAACTTCAAACAGCTGATTCGCAAAAGTTCACGTTTGAGGTCAACGAGCTTTATGCCTACGAGAGCGCTCGACAAAATCGAAACAGCTCGCAGTGCCAGCTGATTTTAAAAGATTTTTGTCATTTCGGTTTTTATGTTTATCGCAAAACAATGTGGACCACATATTTTTCTATGATGTGGACTGTGTCTGTTAGTCGTAAATTCGAATTGATAAGTTATCAGAATAACAATCTTTTCTCTGAGTGTCTTGTCTGTGTGTGTGTATTTGATGTTCTGAATTGAAATGAAAAATCGTATTGGGAACAATGTGAACGTGTTTACAATGCTGCGTGAGGAGTGGGTCCAGGACCCCACTTTTTTGCCTCGTGTCCACTCTGAAACTGCGCCGTGCTCAGGATCTAGCGAGCTGGTGGCGACCAATTTAGTTAGAAATGAGCGAGCTTAGGGTGATTAAGTACAATAATTCATACCTACATTACGATCGATCGAATGTCGAGCATCCGGAATTATTATTTAGGAATGAGATTTTGTTCGTGTTTTTTCTTATCGTTATTACATCATTCATCAGTGTTATTGATTAATTAAAATTGATGGTAGGTATGTGATTTCAAATGTTGTCATCAGGTACATTTCAAGATTCCCTTTAGTTTTGTTATTGTGGTAAATTGGTAACTACCGGTCAATAATTTTAATTCCACTTTCCCTTCATACTTTGCCAGGCTTAGGACTGACTACATTAAAAAATTAAATGTAAGCAGTATTAAATAGCAGATGTCAATAATTACAAAAGCAAATCTATCGGATCCCGATGCCCCAGCCACACGCGAGTGACACAGCGAGCGAGTGAGCGAGGCTTGCGCGTGATCTCAGTCCCAAGAAATTAATTGTGTACAATCTTATTTGACGAGTCGCCTACCCTGAATTCAAAATATGAAACCGCTAATAATTACTTATTAAGCGAGTTAGTACATAACCGAGCTTAGTCAATTTAAGTTGCCTATTGACTATTGAGCGTCTCGCTCGCTCGCCGGTACGTGTATGGCGATGGCGCCAGCTTTACAGGGTCAATAAACTTTAATCATTATTTTGTTTAATGTAGGCGTATTTCAAAAGTGGAATCAGCTTATTTACAATAATTCGTTTTCTATTTACAATTATTATTATTTACACGATATTGTTACCTCGCAATCGCAAGTCCCTCGGATGGCGATGGTTATCACGCACAAAACGTTCAAAATAGTCACCGCCACATCCAACACAAACACCACATCGGAACACCGATTGTTCTTCAACCCGAGCTAACACCTGCGGGTTACTCCGAATCAGGTCAAATGCTTCATTAATTTTAGTTATTAGCATTTGCCTATTTTCAGCTGCACCGCCGCTGTACACTAAACTTTTAACATGACCCCACAAGTAAAAGTCCATTGGGGTGAGGTCTGGCTTTGGAGGATTTTCATATGCCCATGTGTGTTCATTCCGAGTGTTGAAAAGCTCGACTCGACCAAACGTGGCTTCATCTGTCCACAGTACCAGCGGCCGTTCAGACAGGAACCAGTTGCAAAACGTGCTGGTTTGTCGGGGTCTATGATATCTTGAACACGTTGGAAATGAAACGGGTATTTGCCTTCATTGTGTATGACACTCCAAGCAAAGTATTGGGGAACGTTGAATCGTGCTGCTGCGTCGTATGTGCTGGCTGACGGATTTGCTGCAAAGAAGTCCAGTATTTCTTCTTCTTCACGCACTGTATGGGTTGGCGGACGACCGCGGTCACTGGACCTAGGTCGAAATTGACCGTGATCACGTAGACGCTGTGTTGCAGACAACATTGTTTCATAGCATGGTCTACGTGAGTTAGGGAAACGTATTGCGTATTCACGGCAGGCCAACGACACGTTATCATCGCACCTTGCAAGCATCCGCACCATCTCCGTGTACTCAATGTTGGTATAATGGTAAGACATGATACTTAATATGTATGTACTTAATTTACTAATACGCGTGAATTTCGATAGCGGTATACGCGCACGCGTGTTCTTACGAGTAAGGCACTCATGCGACTGTCAATCAATCCGCGACCCCGCGCTGTGCGCCCGCTCGCTTCCTTTTGCATATTCGTACCTATTCTGGAGCATGTGTCGCGCCGTTTGATCTAGCCGCGCCGGCCGGGCGGCGGCCTTTCGTCGGTCACTGCATAAATGATATAAATGCAAAAGGAAATTGAGCAAGGTACTATGGCACTTGGTTGCGCAACTTTTGACACAGTAAAGTAATGAAAATTAGACACAAAAAAAGGGGTGTGTTATACTTTAATACAAGGTTAAATTCAAGATTAAATGTTGTGGGGTTTCAAGTTGAGTACCTATTGAGGTTATGTTACATAACTCAAAACAATTCGTTTTGAAACCCTATTAACTGGCAAATATTTTGCATTATTTTGGTACATATTAATTGAGTTTTACCTATGTTCATCATTATTTATTATATTTAAAAACATTGATCTAGAAATCTTCTCAGAAAAACGGTAGGAGAAATCAATGTACCTCAGACCAATAAAAAAGTATTGGTCTGAGCAATGTACGTAAGATTTTTACCATGGAATCCGTTGCTTCTCTGATTTGGCGTCTAGGCAGCGGGTGTGCTAATAAAAGAGAACAATTCATACAGCGCAACATGTTTTCACAGAACAAATCACCGTGGACGTGAAAATGTTCTAACAATAATAATTCACTTCGCAGCACACGCACAAAAACAGTCAAATTGCTCGATGTAGTAGATAGACGTGGAGGATTCCTAAAACTCAACTCGACACGAATTTATGTTTGTTAGCAGAGAAAAGCTGAAAACAATTTTCTCGGTTTACCGGCAGTTAACACGGTAAACAGAAAATACCAATTTGTTTGACATTTCATCGAATAGTGTTGTGACACAACAATAGACTACGGCGTCGTAACATTATCTATTTTAACTTAATTGTTTTATTTTTGTCTTGAAATTGCTTTTTAACGAAAAAATAGTAGGTAATATTATTAAAGAATAATAATGACAACTTTTAATATTTTTAGTTTCAAATGTAGATTGTTTTGTTGTTCCACGACTTATGTTAATGTTCAATCGATCGATTATAATTGAAAAAGGAGTCGCTTCACTATAATGGAAGAAATGAAATTGTATCGTATTAAATACTAATTAAAATGAAAATAGAAACCCCACAAATTATTTCAATGAATTTAAGTCAAAAATCGATAATATTAATAAAATGAATTTTACATTAACTCAAATGGCCTTTACGCGTCAAAAAGTGAAACTATAAATGCCCAATCTCCTTTAGACTAAGTTTATTGTTTTTGTATGGAAAAAAAATGCTTCGAAATTTGAAAAGTCGTAGAACAAATGTTGTTCAGGGTCATGATATGAAGGCAGGATTAAGAGGTTTCGGGTATTTTTTCAATTTCCCTGTACTTATAACAAACAGCAAGTTAAATATTTGTCATAACTATATAACGAGTTTTCTTCTCTAGGGAGACTTGCGAGGTTTCTTATTATAAAGATGTTGTGTATATAATCGTTATTGTTAGATGTGATAACAGGGATGTAGGGATTAATTTTCCTCGGTTTTACAAAGAAAACTATTTTGTAATAATGTCAGAAACGGCAGTATTTTTTCATTATTGATAGTATCTAGTTTAGCCACCGTCTCATCAGATGGAAAGTGATGATGTAGTCCAGGATGGAGCATGCTGGCCTAAAAGTAGCCTGGTCACTCCTTGATCTAAAGTCTCAGGTTGTAGCTATCATGAAAAACAGACTCCGGCGGAGGATTAAACTCCTTACCTTCACGCGCAATGAGCACACTGCACAGGTAATACCTATAGGTAATTTCTAAGTATTGTCGGTGGCCAAGGTCATCATTTAGGAGTCGTATTTTCATGATTTTTAACCGACTTCCAAATAGGGTCTCAATTCGGAGAGTATTTTATGTATTTACACCGATTACTCTGAGATTTGTGATCCGATTTCTGCAATTCCTTTTTGGTTCGTGTTACTTGCCATTTGGTCCCGTAAAAACTTTATTCAGTTTGGCTCAGTAATTAGTATTTCATGAGCATTTTTGCTTATTTAAATTTCGGCGTAGACAAAGACTTCGTCCACCACTAAAACAAAACACAAAAACACCGACTTCCGAAATTAAGGTTATTTTATACTTTGTAGTGGTTGTTTGGAAGTCGGTTATATTTTTTTTGTAAATATTTTTGTTTCTTAACTACAAAAAAATACCTTCTTTTACTTTCCTGAAACAGTAGTACGTTCCCTATATATTATTTAGCCCTGCTTGGTTTCCTCCACTAGCTTAACCCAATAAATTCCCGCAATTTTCCTGTTGACAGATGGGATCTAAGCAGGCAACTCGACTCTCAGGACCGAGGTTACGTAATCTCAGGTACAGTCAACTGTCCGCAAGATGTATGGGGAGACCCGTTGCTAAGCCCCTATGCATTAATCTAGGGACAGACAGGATTGTGATGGAGATCTTCAAGGGGCTCTACCTTTACCCAACGTTGAGGTAATATAACAGTTTTATTGGAGGACATTGCTACAATGTTGTATGTATGTATACGAATATTATTTATTTGCAAGAAGACGAGTATAAAAAGTTGATACATATACTTCCGATTCCGTGACTATGATTGTGTGAATATGATTCCTACTAGGCAATTTATTTATTTATTTATTTAACAATTTATGTACACACACGTAAATATAAAAAAAAGGAAACAGAAAAGTAGGTACAAAGGTGATGCTTATTTCTTAAGAAATCTCTTCCAGCATACCTGCGAAAGGAAACCAAATAAAAGAGATGTAGACATCGTGTGTAAAAGTTAAAAATAAAACAATAAAACTATAAATATAACATACAATACATAAATATTGCCTATATAAATATGACGCTAATATATACTAAATAATATATATATATATATAAAAAAATAAATAATAATAATACATACTTGCAACTATGACGGTACAGAAAGGTAGTGTTCTTTCACTCTTTTTTTAAAAAGTGTAAGAGTTTTGCAGTCCCTGATATCAGGTGGTAGTGCATTCCACAACCTAACCGCGTGCACAGTAAAGGAGTAGGAGTAAAAAACAGTGGAGTGGGGAGGGGACTTAAGGAGGTTACTAAGATGCGTCCTGCAAGGTGCATCTGAGGGGCGGGAAAAGGAGAAGCGTTCCCGCAGGTAGGAAGGCGTTTTAGGGTTGTGAAGGATGTTAAATAGCAAACACAATATCCGAGAGTTCCTGCGAATTCGGATAGGGAGCCACTTGAGAACCTTGCGAAATTCAGAAACATGATCGTATTTTTTGAGGTTGAACACAAAACGAATACAGATGTTTTGCAAACGCTCAAGTTTATTTAATTGCTCCTCGGTGGCATCCAAATAACAGGCGTCAGCGTAGTCTATGATGGGCTGAATGAGAGTTTGAGCAAGGGAAATTTTGGTCTTCAAGGGCAAAAAGCTCTGGAGACATTTCAGCGAGTGAAAAGTGTAGTGCACCTTCCGACTGACTTCAGCAATATGGTTAGTCCACGATAAGTAGGAGTCCATAATAACCCCCAGGTTTTTGGCCGACTGTGCGTATTCGATTTGAATTCCATTCAACCAGAGTGGAGACAGCGTCGCAATGTCCAGCCTGTTCCGCATGTACCTGCCGCCGATAATCAAAGCCTGAGATTTCTTAGGGTTGATTTGTAGACCAAAGGAATGCGACCACTCCCCAATTAGCATTAGGTCACGGTTCACGGCGGCCACAGCAGCTTCCGCATCTTGCCTCAAAAAATGGTGGTAGAGCTGCAGGTCAATAGCAAGTGACTTTAACTATAAGATTAGTTTTAAATCTTACAAAGCCCTGTAATTAGGAAGCTACTGGCTTATGAATAGAGAAAGACAAAAGAGTTTAATTTGTTTTATTTTTCTATTCAGCTACCCACCGGCAGATTAAATGTTCAAACTCTTCCGATAGATACTTTCCGGCATAATTTATTTTGAAGTGGTCTCCACGGCGCCCGAAATTGAATCTTAGTTTATTTTTTTTATTAGGAGAACACAAGCCTTTCTTTACACCCATTGTAATATCATATTTATTACAATTGGCAAAACTGTAATTTCATTTTAGTCAATTGCAATTTTTTGAATTGGTGCAATTTGTGTTATTAAAAATATTATAATTTTTAAATATTAATTTTATTATATATTATACAAATATTTTTATTTAACAACGACGAACGCTATAGAAAATTATAATTTAAATAAATTTATGTGGGTTCTCAAAAAAATGCGTATAAAAATCTCGTGCTACGGTTTTTGTTATCGAATTTAAAACACTTTATAGATATATAAAAATGAATCCCTATTTCCCTTAATCATCGCATCACGTATGAGCAGCTTGACCGATCGTTATGATTTTTTTTTGTGTATGTTAGGTTAGCTCTGAGAATAGGTCGTAGGGTATTTTTATGGCAAAACAACGTTTACCGAGTAGCTAGTAGTATTTGTAGCGGTAAGACATTGAAATTTGTGTGTTTATAGCGGTTTGGGGGAAAATGCCTTTTCAACACCATGTTTGTAATGATACTAATATGAAAGCAATAGATTACGCGGGAAACTAGATAAAAATTCAAATCCGGTTATATGTTGAATCTGTGTATTTATTCTGGACCGGAGACATCTTCGAACAGTCAACATGGCATGACAGAAAACAAACCGCCCAGACCTAAATAGTGTAACATTAGGAAACGCCACAGTGGTATTCCATAGCACCTGTGTTTCCCTTTATCAATTCACCAATATATTATTATCAAGATACCTGTCAAAAAAATGGGGAAGCCAAGTAACAAGCTAACACAATGTTGAAGTTTTGAGTGTCGCAGATCCTCAAAAATTATAGTGGGACAGGATTCAGGATTAATTCAAATACGTAGGTTAACTTTTTCCCAGAAAGTTGTCGTTCAGTCCGAACTGAACCAGATACGAGTGTCGTATCTACATACGATCCCAGCTGCAGTTCACTAGTTCGGAAGTCACGTCTCATCTGAAACAGAAGTTAGTTGAAATTCAACGGGACTGTATCTTATACATGTTAAGTAAAGTGACTAAATACTACATAGTTCAGTGGTATATATATGGGCCCGATTTATTGCAAAGATTCAGAACAAACTTTTTTTTTATTATTATTGGTTTGCTCTTAACTCTAGTCTAGATCTTAATATGAGAGATCGGTAGAGGCGTCGCCTTAATTGCCTAACGATCACACGAGTTAACAATGCGGTTTCGTATGTTCTAAAATCAGCAGTGGCACAGTTAACTTGTTGATGCAGAGCCGATCCAGAGCCGATCCAGAGCTGGTTTGGGGGCAAACCCCCAAACCAGCTTCATAGGATGCGACTAATCGTATCGATTGTAAGTAGGTATGTTATTCATACAAGAATTTCCATGTAAGTATCCCTTTTTTATATTTTTCTATATCATATTTATAAACACACAAAAACACTTAAACAGTCTTCATCGTTCCACTTTATGGGATCCCATGCTGCATTTTCTAGTACGCGATCGCCACTTTAAAATCTTTTCGACTTTATCGAATATCTTTTCAGCGAGCTATATGCTCTCGTATCGCAATCGTGTCATGTAAATGGCCCTAAAACTAGGTTTCCACTGAAAGCTTACAATGATGTTTCCACGAAGTTTTGCTTCCATTCAAAATTCAAAATTGAAGCATTTATTTCAATTAAACCATTTACAGGCACTTTTGAATTGTCAAGGTCGGTCTGTCCAAAAAGTTAAAGCTATTTGCACGTTCCAAAGCGTAAATCTCTATGGAGAAGAACGTGCAAGAAACTCCACTCTTTTAAAAATAATAATTTTTTACAAAGATTTATTTACATCGGGTTGAAATTATACAAACATGTGAGAACGATGTAAAAGACGAGCAGGATAAAAGTGTCCGGAATAAAAGAAGAACAATTCAAATAAATAATTAAAATCAGCCATGGCAGCCGAGAAATGACCAGTCCCGACTGACGGCGCCCGTTCACAAACATGACGCATGCGCCAGCACCATTCGGCTCAACCAGAAAGACCTTTGAAGGGAGCCAAATGATCTAACGCATACGCCACCATCAGCTAGACTTTTGAGTGAGCATGACTCTCCCAACCGCCAGGGTACATTCAAGTCAAAAACATACCTAAAACTGATAATTAAAGTTTAAGTAAAAAAAAACAAGAACTTAATGGCACTTTAAGCTTCGTAGTTTTAAAAAGTTATCAAAATTTTATCAGGTTTTACTTAATCGACCCAATAGTTATTGGCTGTTTAACTTATGTTTATTCATAATTATCTTAATTAATTACGTTACCAAATTTTTATTACGTATCATTAAAAAAAAGAATCAGACTTAATTCACTTATTATTATCAGTCTCAATGTATTTAAAGACTTTTATAGAAGCCTTCATAATAGCTTGGCACTATGTTAGACTCAACTAATTGTATTGTTACGCGCCAGAATTAATGCCGGGTACACAACGAACTACTAACGCCATCTAGTATCGAGTAGCGGAACTAATTGGGTCACGATCTTTCTAGACTTTTCGATGCTAGAACATTCTCAATGTTTCGACACCTGGTCAGTCGGGACCGGTATGTACCCGAACTTTTTAGATGTTTCCATACTCGAAGGTTCTGGAAACAACTGTGGGACTATATAAGGTGCGCATCGCTAGTGACTGAGTCAGTATTGAATTGGCGATACAAGCGAACATCGGAAGCGATCTTCAACTGCGAATTGAGTGAAGTGTTTAATAGTGCGATTGTGTGTTATAATTAGTGCGTTTAAAGTGATAATTAGTGTTGATTATTAAAGTGTCATTTTTGGTTAATTAATCGGCTGTTTTTACTGTCACGAAATCCAAGCTCGTAACAATTGGTGTCAGAAGTAAGGATTATCATGCCGATTCTGCCGTAGGTCGACACGGAGGGTATCCGTACCCGTAGTCAACGCCAGCAGGAGCCGGATCAGAGGCGTTTTGGTGGTGCAACGCCGCAGACGTCGGAAAGTCAGCTACCGACCGTGAATGCCGGTTCGTCCACAGCAGCTCCGGCATTACTGCTCTGGTGATGATGCTGCAGGAGCAGGCTCGTCGACAGGAGGAGCAGGCCCGACGACAGGAGGAACAGGCCCGACGACAGGAGGAACAGGCCCGTCGGTTGAAAGAACAGCTGCAGCACGACAAAGCGGAGGAGGCCCGACGGCAGGAGGAACAGACCCGCCCACAAGAGGAGCAGGCCCGTCGCTTGGAAGAACAGCTCAAGCTTGACAAGGAGTAGCAGGCGCGCCGCCAGGAAGAACAGATGCTCCTCATGAAAGAACTGCACGCGTCTTTTGGGAAAGACATGAAGGAAGTGAAGGATAAGGTTGCTCAGCATGACAACAGCCTGTCAGATGCTGAAAATCAGATCAGCAAATTTAATAACGTCATTGCTGATGTGAAAAAGGAGTTGGGCAACCTTAAACTTGGAGATGGGATTACAACTCCCGTGACTACTACACCTTCACTACGTGGATTCAAAGTGCCGCCGTTCGATGGGACGTCTTCTTGGTCGGCCTACAAAATTCAGTTTGAGGCCGTCATGAAGGCGAACGGTTGGATTAAAAATCAAGCCATGACTGCCCTCACCTTAGGCCTGCGCGACCAGGCCTTAACTGTCTTAACTGTGTGTAAGCTCTCGGTAAAGAAGTAACTTACGAGCAGCTCCTTGAAGCTTTAGAATCCCGGTATGGTGACGCTCATCTGGAGCGTGTGTTTCGTGCGCAACTTAGAGATCGCCTACAGCGTAGTGGTGAAAACCTGCATCAGTGTGCCCTTGAAGTGGAGAAGCTGGTGCGGAAGGCATACCAGTCTGTACCTGCGCTTATTGAAGGGTGCCTGGTGCAGGCATTCATTGACGGCATCCGCGACCTTGAAGTTAGGGCTGCAGTGAGGCTCGGGCACCACGGGACACTTAAGGACGCTTTGGCCCATGCACTGGAGGTAGAAGCTGTGCGACAAGATCATCGTTCCCACCGCGTCAGGGAGGTTGCAGCGGCTACAGTTCGCGATCGATTAAAAGGATACAGCTCTAGGTGCTACGGCTGTGGTGAAAGGGGCCACCTTCGATCCAGTTGCCCTAAGCGAACTGCAGAAGGGGAAGGTAGCCAATCTCCAGAGGGTAGGGCGGCTAACAGCACCACTTAGCAGCAGCAGGGCAACGAGTAAAAGCCAGGACTGCGGGGCGGGTACTGGCTGAGGTTCAAAGAGCCCCAAAGATTTCGATCTCACAATCCCATGACGGGAACAGCCTTATCATCAAGGGCTAGGTCAACGGAACACCATGTATGCTGACGATAGATACTGGAGCTTCTCGCACGGTTGTCAGTTCTCAACTTGCAATTCGGTTCTTTGGGGACCCTGCATACTACCGAGAGCGCATAAATTTAGTGACAGCCACCGGTCAGCGCATACCCGTCCAAGCGTCCAAGGAGAGAGAGAGATGGAGTTGAAGCGAGGCAACAGAATCTACCAGCATAACGTTGTTGTGGCCGATATAATGGACGATTGTCCTGGGCTTAGACTTTATGAGGAAGAATCGTTGTGAGATCGACGTTAGTCAAGGAGTTATGAAATGTGGGCAAGAGGAACTTTTCATGGAAGGGGCGTTACCAGGAAATATATACAGCCTGAAGAAGATTGTTCTTCCTCCGAGATCGGAAACTATTGTGCCGGTTAGTCTTCCTCAGAATCCTGGGAAGACTCATCGTTGTGTACTCGTGGAAAGGATAGACAATGACCTTCCGTGGAAAGTTGCACGAACTTTGGTCAGAGCTACCAACATCTCAAGGGTACGTGTGCTGAACCTTTGTGATAAGGAACAGGTGATAGATAAGGGCACACTGATGGGTACCTGTGAGGAAGTGGAGTGGTTGCGTCGATGCCAGTATCCATCAACTGAGACTCTTAGCAAGAATGCCCAAACGAGAGTGACCGCACTTTTAGAAAACTGTCTCAGCGCTCTGTCTCAAAACGAAATGGTCAAGGCGAAGAGGATGTTACTCAAGTACGCCGATGTTTTCTCTTCGAACGATGCTGATATCGGGAAGACTGGCTTAGTTCAACACAAAATAAACACAGGAGAAGAATTGCCTATCCGTCAGCGGCCAAGGAGATTACCGGTAGCACGTGAAAAGGAAGTGGAAACCATGATTGAGGGAATGGTGAAGGATGGTGTTATAGAACCTTCATCCAGTCCATGGTGTTCACCTGTAGTGCTGGTAAGAAAGAAGGACGGCAGCATGCGGTTTTGTGTTGACTATCGTCGTCTGAACGAACAAAGAAGGACAGCTATCCTTTGCCAAGAATTGATGACACGCTGGACATGCTCACTGGAGTGAAGTGGTTTAGCACATTAGATCTAAAAAGTGGCTACTGGCAAGTAGAAGTTGACCCCAAAGACAAGGAAAAAACTGCATTCTCGACAGGAAAGGGCCTGTGGCAATTTAAAGTTATGCCGTTTGGATTGTGTAACGCTCCGGCAACGTTTGAAAGGTTAATGGAACTTGCACTAACCGGGTTAATCGGCGATGCATGCCTTGTCTATTTGAACGACAACATCATCGTAGGCCGTACGTTTGATGCACACCTTCAAAACCTGGAACGCGTGCTCATGAAGATCCAGAGTGCCAACCTCAAGTTGAGTCCGAAAAAGTGCTCTCTTTTCAAACGGCAAGTTAACTTTTTGGGTTATGTTGTGACGGAAGAAGGTATCCGCACGGATCCAGAGAAAATCGCCGCTGTCAAAGATTGACCAATCCCAAAAGACAAGACGAAGGTAAGAGCATTTCCGGGTTAATGCTCCTATTATCGGCGATTTGTCAAGAACTTTGCAGATGTAGCCAAACCCCTGCACAAGCTAACCGAGGAGAAGCGACATTTCTGTTGGGATGAAAGTTGTGACAGCGCCTTCCGGGAGCTAAAGGACCGTCTGTGCAAACACCTATTTTGGGGCATCCTTCCTATTATTCCTTGTCGGTATCACCGACAAGGAATTTATAGTTGACACAGACGCAAGTGATAAAGGACTTGGCGGTGTGTTATCTCAACGGAATGGCGATCAAGAGGTTGTGATTGCGTACTTCAGCAAGTCGTTGTCAAAACCAGAGACGAATTATTGTGTCACGAGACGAGAATTGCTTGCGGTGGTAAAGTCATTACAACATTTTAGCAAATATCTGCTGGGACGGAAATTCCACTTACGAACTGACCATGCTGCATTGAAATGGCTATTGCAGTTTAAAAACCCAGAAGGACAAGTTACGAGATGGATTGAACTCTTGTAGGAATACGACTTCGTGGTCGAATATCGCAGCGGGAAATCTCATGGCAACGCAGATGCATTGTCAAGAAGACCTTGCCCTGAAGACTGCAAGCATTGTTCTAGAGGGTAAAGAAGAGAGTAAAGAAGCCGTACCTGTGAGGATGCTCAAGACAGACCTCAGCAATGAATGGAAGGAAAGCTTACAACATGCCCAGCAGGAAGATTCGGACGTCAAGCCGATTCTGGACTGAATAAGGACCAGTGCTCCTAAGCCTACGTGGAGCGACGTCTCAGCGATGAGTTCGATCACAAAAAACTATTGGGCACAATGGGACAGCTTAGTGATTCAGGATGGAGTCCTGTGCCGTAAATGGAAGAATGCTCGGGGAGACAGCTGTCATTTGCAAATGTTTCTCCCTAAAGCGAAAGTATCGGATGTTCTACAGCTATACCATGATGGATGTTCAGGAGGCCATATTGGAGTTAAACGGACTCTACTGAAGATACGGGAACGTTTTTACTGGGTCCACTGTCGTGACGATGTCGAGGATTGGTGTCGCAAATGTACAAGTTGTGTGGCTGTAAAAGGACCTCAGACTCGTAGCAGAGGAGCGTTGAAATTGTACAATATTGGTGCAAAGGATAGCCCTGGATGTTGCGGGACTGTTTCTGGAAAGTGAAAGTGGTAACAAGTGGTTGTAATGGATTACTTCACCAAGTGGCCGGAAGTCTTCGCCATTCCGAATCAAGAAGCGTCAACAGTAGCAGATAAACTCGTTCATAAAGTCTTCTGTCGTTTTGGAGTACCTTTGGAGATTCACGATCAAGGAAGGAATTTTGAGTCACAAATATTCCAGGAAACTTGTCGAGTTTTGGGTACTCAACTCATAAAACGAGAACAACTTCTTACCACCCACAGTCGGATGGAATGGTGGAACGATTTAATCAGACATTGGAGAGATACCTGGCTAAAGTTGTGGAAAACCGGCAACGCGATTGAGACAAGCATATACAACCGTTTTTGCTGTCATACCGAAGTGCTGTTCACGAAAGCACATCGGTAACACCAGCTTACGCAAACTTTGGTAGAGAATTACGGCTGCCTGCAGACCTGATCACCGGAATACCACCACGCAGTATAACCGATTATGCGAATGACTTGCGGAACAAAATGAACGACATTTATGAGCATATCAGACAATCGGGCCAGCAAATATCTGAAAAGATGAAAACTCGTTATGACCGCAAAATGAACAATAAAACCCAAGCCCTCATGCCAAAAGTAACAAGAAGTTGAATCGTTCTTTATATTTGTTATCTGAAATAAAATGCAAATTCGTAATTATTTATTCTTTGACATCTGTTCTTACTCTTTGAAATCCTAGATATATTGTGTGTGTATGATTTTGTATTTTGGCTGATAAATCCAAAATATTGTTATTTCTAATTCAATTGCAATCAATAATGCTTATTTTATTATCTGTATGTGCCTGCACGCGACAATTGGCAGAATGTGATGACACCACAAACTAAACTCTTGAGACCGTTATGTACCATATTCTGACAAATAAATGATTATGATTATGATTATGAAAAAATGTAGTAGGTACATTAAAGAGTTACGTACGCACTTTTTATTTAGTTATAAAGGTTAAAATCTCATCGTGAAATTGTAACAATTTAATTTGGACTTATAGTAAAACGCTGACGAGTTGCCAATGGGGATCCCTTCTTTTCGCATAATTTTCTTTGTCCTTATATACTTCGGCATAACGATTTTGGCACAATTTGTTTTAAATACTTCGGCATAATTTTTTTAGGCATACATTTTATGTTGGCATAATCATCTTAAAGACTTATTTGTTTTGGCATATATTTGATTCGCATAACGTTAGTAGGCCTAATGACTATTAGAATAACGTTGCACAAAATGTGCAAATCTATTGTGCCATGCCTCTGCATGATTTTGTGTCCTAAGTATATTTTCCTTTTCTAGTAGATACTCCAGACTTTGGGTGGAAATGGTGGTGGTGAACTTGTAGTGCCCCATACATAATTCTGATCAAACCAATTTGCTATAGTTTCTGCAACAATTAAATAATATTGTTGGTTAAAAATTTAATATGCTGTGCAACAAAAGTTAGTGACAGAACCGAATTGCTGCAAAACCGACTCCACGTAGTCTTGTTTGTCCTACCCCTAGAGTGTAATTTAAAATCGCATAGGCGCGTAGGGGCGAGGCCGCCGGAGGCCCGCAGCGCCGGAGCCGTGACAGAAACCCTGCCTGCTGCATGTTGCATGCTCGCTTGAATGCTGCATGCTGCATGCTTGCTTGCATGCTACATGCTTGCTTGCATGCTGCATGCTTGCTTGCATGCTGCATGCTTGCTTGCATGCTGCATGCTTACTTGTTTGCTGCATGCTTGCTTGCATGCTTGCTTGCATGCTTGCTTGCATGCTTGCTTGCATGCTTGCTTGCATGCTGTATGCTTGCTTGCTTCATGCTTCCTACAGCTTAAAGTTATGATTTAGAACTTTATGCTTACTGATTTCTGCATTTGAATATTATGCCTAATCATTATAATGGTTCGAGAAATTATGCTTAAAAAATATGCGTAAGCTGTAATGCGTAATTATATTATGCGAAAATATAATTATGCCAAACAAAATTATGCTAAGTTATATTAGGTCTTAAAATTTTATGTAAATGGATAGGGAACCCTTAAAATTTTATGCAAATGGATAGGGAACCTTGCCAATGGGCACAGGCAACTGTGCTTGTAAGTCATATATCGCCACTATAACTTTGCTCTCTGATTCTCGGGAAAGTGCAATGTCTACCGCTTTTTGCGACCGACTTAACTTCTTTTCTCTTTGGTGTTTTATATACTGTTGTTCTAGTTCTGTTTTCTTATCTCCTTCTGCATTTTTGTAAGATTCGCAAAAATTGCATTGGTCTTTTCAATTCAATTCCGTGTTAAAAATCTGGCTGTACATGTAGCAGCTTGTTTATCTGCACTTCTGCGCTGTCATTCATAGTCACGATGTAAGGCTGCCAAGGTTATTCCACCATCAATATAATCACGAGAGGTGCGAGCACGTAAATAGTGGCTTTCAATTCTCGGGACTGTATTTATATGCTGGCGAACTGATTCTAGTACTTCTGGATCTGATTTCGGTTGTTTACCGTGTCTACCTCTTTTGTCAGTCGGCGCAATTCCGTATTCAGAGGGTCTTGCTTCAATTACTGTACGTAATGTGCTATTTTAAGGGTATTTAACAAAAACGTCTTGCATATTCTTATGGTCCGGCCATTTTTCATTAGGCGTTCTTGGTTTTGCTGGATTTTTAACACGGCGACATACTATGTTTGTTATGCTAATGCAAGCGCTGAGAAAATCTCTTTGACGTTGCAAAGATCCTAAAGCCCAGTAACGATCAAATATTTGTTGACGTTCATCTCTTGTAAAGTAATAGCAACAGGAAAATTTGCAATTACGGCACGGGGGTCTCATTGTTTTGGCTTCTACTTTTTTGCCTGTTTTAGATAAATAGTCTTTTCCTGAATTTTTCAAAGTTTTTCTAACATTTTGTTTCCACTTATTTTGGCGTCTCACTTTTTTCTTTCCTCTTTTGATATTAGTAGAAACCATAGATGAACTCGTAGATGACGATCTGTCACGCTTAGGTGGATGATATTCGTCAACACTATCTGCAGAAAAGTCCAAGTCTTCATTAAAGCAGATAGAATGAGAACTTGGCTCTTGATTTTCTTTACCTAGAATTAAGATGAAATAAAATCGAGAGCTTATATGTATTTGCGTAGTAGTGAACAATTACGATCATTATTTGTAAGAATAATGATCGTAATCGTAAGAGAATAATGATCGAAATCGTAAGAGACTTAAGTTTGTGGGTAGTTGGTACAAGGTGGAAAATAAAATCGCTCCCAATTAAATTTTAATTAAAATTAATTAACACTAGATTTAAGTTAATAAATGTATACATCTACATGCTGAAATAGATTACCCACCACCAGTTTAGTGTTTGCACCTAAATCTATTATTCCTGTACAAAACAAACACACAGAAGAAGTCATGGAAGCACTCAAAGTCTCACTGACAGAAATGATGGCACTTTTTGAAAATAGGATGTCGAACTTTGAGGCTGAACTGAAGAAAAGCCCTGCAAGCCCAGCAAGCAGTTTAGATGACTTGGTTGCAGACTTCACATCCTTCAAGAAGTTCATCTTGGATGCGTTAGGCTGTCTTCAGCGTCAGTTAGCGGCATTGGCACAGGGAGTCGACAGTCTTGAGATGCGGGGTCGGCGGAAGATGGTGCTGCTGCATGGTGTCACAGAACAGGCCAAGGAGGATACTGCGCAAGTAGTAGCAGAAGTTGTACGGTGCCACCTCCAGCTGGCAGATTTTACTGTTGCTGATGTCAGACGCTGCCATCGGATGGGTCGAACAACAGGTGCTAGCAAGCCCAGACCCATTGTATGCAAGCTTCAGGACATCAATGTCAGGGACAGTGTGTGGTTTGCAAAGACAAAGTTAAAGGGCACTGGCATCACATTATCAGAGTTCTTGACTAGATCTCGGCATCAGCTCTTCATGTCAGCGAGGGAAAAGCTCGGTGAGACCAATTGCTGGACCAAGCAGGGCAATATCTACGTTCTCGGTTCGGACGGTACCAGGCATCGAATAAACTCCATTGATGACCTCAATAAAATCGAGAAAGCCAAGAAACATCCCGATTCTCCTGTCGCATCTGCACCATCGACGTTGTCGTCACCGTCACCGACGCCGGCACCGAAGAAGGCCCGGCGTGCTGCTGCAAAGAAATGATTTGCTCCTGCTGTCATAAATTGTATTATCGTCCGGGTAAAAGTCTTATTTGACTTATTGTAAGTACTGTATTTCTCCAATTACTGTATTTCTGACTTCTCCTGTTAATGATCTACCCTTTACCTTTTCTTTTTCTAAATGTAAGCAAACCCGCAATTTAATTCGCTTGAGTGTTTTGTTTTATGTTTATACTTTATTTTCTACTGACAGCTGTCAGCCTGACATTCCTTTTCTTGTCTTTTTCGTTCGGAAACAGATTGACAGTGCGCCCAGTATACAATATTTTTATTTTTTGTTTTTATTTGTGGTGGGTTTGCTCTTGACTCTAGTCTGGATTTTAACAATTTTTTAGTTTTCTTGGCTTGTGTATTTATTACTTCTTATTATTATTATTTTATTCATCGCTTTACTTTTGTTTTGTTTTGTAATGCTTTATATATGTTACTACTTTCCCGGACGATGAGTTTATAATGTTGTGCTTGTTGCTTATTTTCTGTTGTTTTTTAAGCTTATTTAGATCAACGCACAACTGGCGGGTGGATAGTAATTGCCCCTTTTTTATTTTATTTTTAGATATAATTTTGTTTTTTTTTTTTTTTTTTTTTAATTTTATTTTATTTACAGATTTTATTATTTATATACTTTTTCGATGTCAGCCAGTAATGATGATGACAGTTTCCTTAGCATTCCGTCACTTGCTGACATGCTTGAGTCCCAGTTTTCCGATGTTCCGAAGAATTTTAATGTAGTCCATATAAATGCTCAAAGTATTCCGGCACACTATTCTGACATGCTAGCGTCCCTAGACTGTAAGAACATCCATGCTATCCTTGTCTCAGAGTCTTGGCTTAAACCATGTCTCCCATCCACATCCTATTCCTTGCCGGGGTTTCAACTAATAAGAAATGACCGGGCGCGTGGCGGTGGAGGTGGTGTTGCTATATACCTTCGCCCGCACATTCCTTTTTCAATTGTGGATATGTCAGCACAACCTCCCCCGTCAAACGCGGGCGAGCATCTCTTTTTGGAAGTCACCCTGAACCTTACAAAAATCCTTCTAGGCGTTTATTACAGCCCGTCGTCTCGTATAAATTTCTTCTCTTCCTTTGAAAACATCCTAGAAAACCTGATGCCCGCTTACAGTCATACAATAATTATGGGAGACTTCAATACTTGCCTATTGAAGAACGATTCCCGCACCTCTTCTCTTCAATCAGTACTTCAATCGCTGAATTTGTCCATTCTTCCCTTATGTGCCACACACCATTTTCCTAATTGTAACCCTTCACTCTTAGACCTTGTTATTGTTTCCTCTTCTCAACATGTCGGTAAGCATGGCCAATACCCAGCTGACATGTTTTCCTATCATGATCTCATTTTCCTCTCATACAAAGTTCGACCTCCTAAGTCAAAACCTAAAATTCTCCTGCAGCGCAACTTTAGTGGCATGAATGCAGATGATCTCCGAAAAGATGCCAGCAACATTGACTGGGCACCTCTGGTCAATTCTGACTCAATTGATGAAAAAGTTAACCTGTTTTCAGATAACCTTGTGCGGCTGTATGATGTTCATGCTCCCATACGTGCAGTAAAAATCAAACATCTTCCGGCACCATGGCTAACAGGCGATATTAAAGCGGTTATTAATGAAAAAGCTGCTACTAAAACAAAATTTAAATGTCGTCCCACATCGTCGAATTGGGAGAAACTTTTAGTTGCTCGAAATCGCTGCAATAAGGTGTGTAGAGACGCCCAACGACGCCATATCCACACCTCAGTTGAAAATGGAGACCCAGCTAAAGTCTGGAAATTTCTTAAATCCATAGGAGTTGGGAAATCTTGTCAAGAATCGATTCCTAAAGACCTTGATATTGATCTTCTGAATAAGCACTTCTCGTCTTCGTCTCCATGTAATGAGACCATGAAAGAAACTACATTAAACTCTCTTTCAAACCTCCCAGCTCCGGATTATTCCCCATTTATTTTTAGTCAATTCTCCGATTGTGATGTTAAGAAGAGCATAGTTTCAATCACCTCTAATGCAGTTGGCAGTGATTGTGTCAGTCGAAAAATGATACTCCCTGTCCTTGACGAAATCCTTCCTATCCTTTGCTATATCCTAAACTACTCAATTTCCCATGGGGTCTTTCCATCAACTTGGAAAGAGGCCAAAATCACTCCCTTACCCAAAAAGGCAAATCCTACTTCCTTTTCCGAATACCGCCCTATTTCTATCTTGCCTTTCCTCTCCAAAGTCCTTGAACGCCTTGTCCACAATCAGCTTAGCGCTTTTCTATGTAAAAATAGTCTGCTGAATCCTTTCCAATCCGGATTTCGTCCTGGACATAGCACCTCCACGGCCTTAGTGAAGGTTACTGATGACATGCGATTAGGCATGGAACGAGGAAGTTTGACGGTTCTTTGCTTACTCGATTTCAGTAATGCATTCAATACTGTCGATTTTGATATTCTGCTTGGCATACTTCGCTCGCTTAACATATCTCCAACGGCGATTGGCTGGTTTCGCAGTTACCTGTATGGCCGCCGGCAACGTATGTGCATAGATGAATCTAACTCTTCCTGGTGTTATACAACTGCCGGTGTACCTCAGGGTGGCGTTTTATCTCCCTTACTCTTCGCAATATTTATAAACGCTATCTCCAAAAAACTTCTGTCTTCCTACCACCTTTATGCAGACGATTTACAAATCTACCAACAAGCTGCCCTTGCAGATTTGGCTGAAGCAATTAGAAGAATGAACACGGATTTGGCTACAATTTGTGAGTGGAGTGAGGCAAATGGGCTTCAGGTTAATCCTTCGAAGACCCAGGTCATTGTTGTTGGCAGCTCTAGGATGATTCCAAAAGTAAATTGGTCACAGCTTCCCCAGGTTCAGTTTAACGGTACTACTATCCCAATAAGTGAAAAGGTTAAGAACCTTGGGGTTTGGATCGACAAGCATCTGTCTTGGGGTCCGCAGCTCCAGGACGTAAGTCGTAAAATGTTTGCATCTGCCAGGTCTTTTAGACGTTTGCGGAACTTTCTTCCCACTGCCACTAAAATTGCGCTTGCACAGTCCCTTCTGCTTCCTATTCTTGACTATGCTGATGTCAGTTATCTCGATCTCACTGAGGCACAACTCGATAAACTTGAGCGTCTCCAAAACCTTTGCATAAGATTTATATTTGGCTTGCGCAAATATGATCACATCTCTGAATTTCGCACAAAGCTCAAGTGGCTTCCCATTCGTCTTCGCCGGGATTCTCATATTTTATTTCTGCTCTACAGTATTCTGTTCAATCTTACAAACCCCTCTTACCTTAACGAACGTTTTAAGTTCCTTCATGACACACATAATAGATATCTGAGGTCATCGGAAAGCTTGAGATTAGAGATGCCGATGCATTCCACCAGCTTCTACGACAAATCTTTTACGGTTCAAGCGGTGCGACTATAGAATGCATTGCCCGAGTCAGTAAGACGTGCTCAATCTTTGTCCAGTTTTAAAACAATGGTCAAACATCACTACCTATCTCTATGATCGTTTTTACTTGGGTTCTATGCTTTTTGATTCATAATTTTAATTGTATTTATTTATCTATCATGTATTTAGTCATTTAAGTCGTACACCTAAGACTACCTACAGTACTGTATTTCCTTTATCTTTAAAATCCATCCAAAGGTTGTCTTGAAAAGATCGCTCTTAGCGATAAGGCCGCCCATTGTGTCACCCTATGTAATGTTTACTTAATTTATTTTTTCTGTAACTTATATGGTGTACATAATAAAGAGTATTCTATTCTATTCTATTCTAAGTCCGACCGTTATATACCGATTTTGTCTTAAGTAATTTTAAGGAATTGTAAAACCAAAAGTATAATTCAAAAACAAATATACGAAACAAATATATTGTACTAGCTGACCCGCGCAACTTCGTCTGCGTCACATATTACATTTTGTTGCGGAGTTATTTTAAAACTATGATATCTCTCAAGATATTCATTGAAATTAAATAATGTCAATGGCAATTTTGTTCAAAATTAAATACTTATGATGATTAACGTATTTATTTGGATAAGGATTCATACCATGTTAGTAAAAACTTTTTTATTTTTTTTATTTGTGATGGGTTTGCTCTTGACCTTAGTCTTGGTCAGAAATGACAGAGACAAAGTCTACGATGGAACGAGCTTACCCAGAAGGAGCCTGTTTACTCTAACTTTGAAGAGATTAGGGTTGTAAGCGTTCGGAAACACAGACGCAGGCAGAGAATTCCACTCTTTTGCTGTCCGCATTATAAAAGACGTTTGGAATCGCTTAGTGCGAATTCGTGGAATAGCAACATGGTAGGGATGGTAAGCTGCAGTGCGTCTGGATGTTCGATGGTAGAAGGGTGCTAGTGGAATGAGGTCGTGGAGTTCTTGGGCACATTCGCCGAAGTACAATCTGTAGAAGACCGACAGGCAGGCAACATTGCGGCGATGAGTTAAGCTGTGAAGCTTGGCATCCACCAGTTTTTCGTCACCGATGAGCCTCTTAGCTCTGCGTTCCACCGAGTCAAGCGCGGCAAGCTGGTACTTGGCCGAGCCATCCCAGAGGTGGCTGAAATACTCCATGCAGGATCGGACTTGTGCTTTGTAAAGGGTTAAAAGCTGTCCAGGCCTGAAGTATCGCTTCACTTTATTCAGGATGCCCAGCTTTTTGGCTGCAGTTTTGGCTTTGTACTCAATGGTGGCGCCGAAGTTCAGACTGGATGTCAACTCCATGCCTAGAAGCTCGAGCCGATCAGTCACAGGAACAGATACACCCCGAAAAGTAGGAGTTTGGGCGAAACGACTCCTTTTAGCGGTAAAAAGACACGCCTGAGTTTTGGTGGCGTTAAAAGTGACCAAATTGTCGTCACCCCACTGGGAGACAAGGCTCAATGTCAAATTTGTCCGCTCTACCATGGCCTCTCTCAATGAACGAACTTCACCCCCGCTGGTTGTTGCGCTAGACATGTCTCTATCTCTCTGAAACCGTACTGTCATCTGCGTACCCAACAAGACCAGGCTGAAGTAGGTCATTGATGTGCAGCAGGAAAAGAGTTGCAGAGAGAACAGACCCCTGAGGAACTCCGTCATCGATAGCCATGAGGTCAGAGTAGCAACCGTCAACAACGACTCTGTTTTTTTTTTTTTTTTTTTTTAAATAAAAAAATTAAAAAAAATAAAAAATCAGAGTGGTCTGTTCTCTCTGCAACTCTTTTGAGGAAAAGAGTAATAAGTCAACAACGACTCTGATTGACCGTTCACTGAGGAAGTCTGATATCCAGCTACAAAAACCAGCCGGGATGCCATAAGCAGGAAGCTTGCTGAGTAGACTTGCGTGCCAGACCCTGTCAAAGGCCTTCGAGATATCGAGTGACACTGCAAGTGCTTCGCCGTGTCTCTCGATGGCCTCGCCCCAGCAGTGCGTGACATACACAAGAAGATCGCCAGTAGACCGTCCCCGGCGGAAGCCATATTGACGGTCACTGAGGAGATCATTTCTTCAAGGTAGGTCAGCAACTTACTGTTTAGAACCTTTTCCATAACCTTGCATAGTATGGAGGTGATGGCAATCGGACGGTAATGAGCAGGGTCCGCGCGGTCTCCCTTTTTGGGCACCGGTTGCACATTTGCAAGCTTCCAGGATTTTGGCACCGTTCTTTTTTCTAGAGAGAGGCGGAACAGACGTGTCAATACAGGAGACAGTTCAGGCGCACATTGCCTCAAGACTCTCGCTGGAATGCCATCAGGTCCGCTGGCCTTATTCACGTCTAGACTGCTCAATATTCTCCGGACCTCTTTAATGTGAACTGTGACCTCCGGCATCGAAGAGTCACAACGACGTAAAATTGGTGGTTGCTTGGAGCCAGCGTCCAGACGCGAATTGCTTGCAAAAAGAGATGCAAATAAATTTGCTTTCTCACTTGCAGAGTGAGCCAGCGACCCTTCAATTCAAGGACACTTTGCCTCCAATGTTGAAACCTGATGTCGACAAAAGTTCGTTTCAACCGCTTTCGACAGGGACCAAAACTGCTTACTACCCGGAGGGTGCGATGCTAGTTTGGCCGCGATACGTCCTACATGGTCAAAACGTGCCCTACGTAGAACCCGCTTGCATAACTTAGCGGCAGAATTAAATGCTCTTTTCCTCGCGCGAACCCTACGTGCTTTAACTTTTCGGTCGCGGACCTTGATCCACGCTTGGTAAGCAGACTCTTTACGGGCCTCAGCGTGGGCGCATTCTGCATCATACCAAGGCCGCGACTTGTTACCGAGTGGGACGTCAGAGAATGGAATAAAATACTCCATCCCCTGCCGAATCACGTCTGCAATCAAGTCAGCACAGCACGAGGGGTCACCCGAGGAGAAGCACACTTGCCGCCATGGATAAGATGCAAAAAAATGCCGCATCTCATCCCAATCTGCTGACTCGTATCGCCATACTCGTCTCGTGCCTCTAGGACTCTTATCTGGAGGAGAGCAGGCCAACACGGATTTCACCAGGCAGTGGTCAGACGTTCCCAGTGGGGCTGAGACCGATACTGAATGACTGTCCGGATCAGTTGCCAGCAGAAGGTCCAAGCAATTGGGTGTATGGGCGTCAACATCCGGTACCCGTGTTGCCACATTCACCAGCTGGGTTAGATCTAGCGTTAAAGCAAACTTGCGCGCCTCTAACCCGGCATGGTCAGTTCTCTGGTACGGGAACAACCACTCTTTATGGTGGGCGTTGAAGTCCCCCAGAAAAGTGAACCTCGCTGTTGGGTACCGTTGCTGGGCTACGTCGGTCGACTCCACGAGGGAGTTAAATAGCGCTGTTGTCTCCTGGTCGCCGCTGTGCGATCGGTAAACACACAAGTAGCCAAATGGCAGAAAAACCCGATTTCTCAAAGCAACGGAGACGACGACAACAGATGTCATCGGGGACGTACACAGACCCCAGCCTGCTTCTTGAACTTGTGTTCCAGAGAGTAGCCCGGGTAGTTGAGGTACGCCACGTCCGACGGGGTTGTTATTTTCGTCTCCATTAGGAAAAACAGGTGCGGCTTCTCGGTCTCAAGGTGGTGATGGACCGGATCGAGATTGGGGTGCAACCCTCTTATATTTGTGAGGTGCACTTTTAATGGGAGGAAGTGCAGCCGTTGTTTCACCATATTCTTCTTTGCTTTGGTCATTGTTAGGGTAAGTTCTGGGGAAAAAAGTCTAACTGTCGAGGCGCTGGTCAGTAAACCAAGTGGTACACTAGAGCTAAGCCAACCAATGGGGAACTCATTTGGAGACTGCGGGGACGCCCGAACCCCCCCGGATATGGCCACCGGGTCCTCCCATCCAGTCGCCGGCTGGCACGGTGGAGCATACCGGGATTTTTCGCGAGTTGGCGGGGCAGCCTTTCACACGTGGCTGGCGTGCTACTTGGGCCCCCTACTGACTGCGGTCGGCCAACGGCTGGCACCGTGCTTCGGATCCCGCTACCCTCCAAAAATGAGTTACCCGGAAAGCCTCGCCCAGCGTCCAAGACCGGTTCTGAACAGCGCAACTGACAACCAACTTCTCTCCCAAAGGCACTGGCACTCCCGCTCACCGACGGAACACAGCAAGCTGCTTGGCGCCGGACTCCGGCGGGATGGTGGTCGCGAGCCAGGCGGCTCCTTGCGGAGCCTACCACCGCTTAAGTGGGATCATTCTGCCGTACCACAGGCAAGCCTGTGGTGCCGTTGCCCGGGGTGGACCGCGAGGAGGTAGATCCCAAACCACCCCAGCTTCCTCGCAAATAATGCATTGTTCTAAAACAAATTTGATTTCAATAAAAAGGGTTGTAGTGAGTTAACCTTAAGGGATAGACATATGCTGTCCAGGACTTTGTTTAGAACTTTTAAAGAGGAATAATTTCGTAATACTTGATTTTTGCGTAACTTAAACCGTTTACGCAGCGCGCGCAACGGAAGCTTTTTTCCCGCTAGCAACATTTATTATTGCTGCTCCGCTTCTGTTGGTCATAGCGTGATGTTATAACATAAATTGCGCTATATATAGCGTATAGCCTTCCTCGATAAATGGACTATCCAACGCAAAAATAATTTTTCAATTCGAGCCGGTAGTTCCTGAGATTAGCGCGTTCAACCAAACAATCAAACAAACAAACGCTTCTGCTTTATAATATTATATTATATAAATAGTATAGATGCACTGAATAATATTTTTATTACTTATATTAAAACATAAAGATACCTACATACCTCGATTAAGTGTTCGTGTGTCAGATGATGAGGATAAAGATCGTTTGCGCTTTTTTGGCTCCATTGATTGATCTTCTTTTCTGGCACTACCTAAAATATTTTATTTTAATTATTAAATGAAATCCTGTAATAAATAATTAGAATAAAAATTCACTTACCGTCGCTAATAGTATTCTTGAACATTTTTCTCTGAAGGATTGCTATTTAAAGGAGATATTAAAACTGTTTCCAAATCGTTAGTGGTTGATGCTATAAGGCCAATTATATTATCAACCGCCTTCGACGATGACGTTTCCCCTAGTGCTTTATTATAACTTGATTCGTATTTACAGTTTTACATAAATTATCATAATATCAAAACAAAATAATTATGTGTTTGTCACAAAAAGTATGTCATTCATCAATAAAATGTTTAATATTTTGTCCAAAAACCTAGACCAGATACGTACCGCTTACATTTGAATTAGGATTGGGTATGGAAAAAGGTGGTGGAATTAAACCCTGTTTTCCTAGTTCTACCAAACGCTGCATTCGGTTTGCCATTATGTCAATAAGTATTATCGGACGTCTTATTTGTTTTTCTAAAATACCATCTGAAATTGCAACATACATTAGGATAAACAGAAAGAGATACAGAGAGACAGGAAGAGATGTTGTTAGTTAGAAGGCAGGTCGAACCACCAACACAAGTTTTTAACCCATTTTGAACATTATTTTATAATAATTAGTTGGATCTCGTTTTAGAGTGGGCGGGCCTTCCTTTTAACCCAAATAAATATAGTTCAGTATCAATTAAACTTATGACACAAGTAGCAATAAGCTTAATTAAAAGTAACTAAAACGGCACATCTGTCAAATAAGTCGTTGTTTTACTATGATTAGAGCATTAGGTATAATAGCGATGTCACATTTGTCAAATGTGCCATTTCACTTATTAACTTTATTTACGAAATGTCACAATTGTCACTTACGTCAACGCAGTTCTGGTAGCGACTACAACTCGCGGAGAGCCCTGCACAACTGACCAATGAGCCGTTGTTATACGCGGTTGCGGGGGGAAACTATAATAATAGTACAATGACACTTACGCCCTCTCTCGATGAATACGGAAATTAGCGTTGTGCCGTTTTTCCACCTTATAAATTATGCACTTTTGAACACATAGACGGTAAAAACTCAATTTCACATTTTTTGTAGATGTGCCGATATATTACTAGGTGAGCGACATATTATATAAGTATGTAAATAGACAGATAGATATCTACATATAAGTGTCAAAAAGGGCAATTTAATTTACTTGTCGATAAAAAAGAAGTTATTTTTTGTTGATGTAACGACAGAGAATATATATCTTCAATTAGTAAATATGAGGAGCAGACCTCACTATCTATATTATCAGACAGTAACCTGTAACTGGATCTTCAAAAGTCAAAAGTGAATTTGAAATATCAACAAGTGGAGTTTGCAAGTAATGTTTGGCCAGTATCATATTAAAAATAAAAACGAAATCTGCAAATTTTCATACATTTTTTTTAAATTTTAATGCGGACCTTTTATTGAAGTTAGATGTAATACGCTGAAAAAAAAGTTATGTGTATTATTAAGAAATAAACCAGCATCATTCGTTTACAAAATCCTTTCAACACAATTCCACCATGATGACATTGATGCTAAGCTAATAAGCCGTCAACTCTTCCCAACCATTACAACTCCTGAAAGCCAGAATCAACAGTGGCGAATACCAGAAAAACGCCAAGCTAATGAAGCCCGACGATTCCCAGCGAAACGATTCAACTGTCTTGGATCCCGCAACGAAATTAATCAGAAGAGTACAGCGGAGGAGTACGAAAAAAAAAAATTCCACTCTTCACGTAAAAAGGATCAAAGATGTAAAATATCTTTATTTTTCAACGAAAATTCAATGTAATCCTTACAGTCAATGTGCTTTGCTCCCCAATTCAAAGATTCTCTGTATTCCCATTTGGTATTTACTATTGGACAAAGGAATTAATCCGGTACTGTGGGATGCTAAAAAAAAAATTTTTCCTCCGTAAACTTATTTATCGGAGGATTTTTTTTATGGGATGCCAAAAAAAAGCCAATGGAATATACGTAAAGCGAAGTCAAATTTTACTCAAACATTTAAAATCGGATATGTTTGAAAGTGTACACCAATAACAACATGAAAACCAACGAAACCATGCTAGTAAATGATGATATTGACCATGAAATAGAAATAGGCACATGCGAAAAAAATAAACCCATACTTATTGATTGTCAGTGTAACGTTTCTAAAATAATTTAGTGCTTTAAGAGTCAAAGATAGAGAATGTTCAAACAAAGATTGTGAGCTAAATAATAAAAACCGACGGTAAAAAAATAACTTTTATTATTATGTTAATTTTATTTTCAGATGGTTATTTTATGGTTAGGTTCGCTTATACATTGTTCCTTTTATTTCTTTTTGTTGTTATTATAAAGAGTAGGTAGGCATTCATAAAAGTAGTTTGATCAGTATTGTCAAGTTTTTTTTTAAGATTTATTTTATTAATTGACGACACGGCGGGATATGGCGGGACTTCTGCAGTGTGCCAATTCCACTCATTTTCACATTCGCGTCGCATTCGCATCTCAATCGCAATCTGTCAAAAATGTATGAAAATTAAGGCTTTTTGACAGTTTGCGATTGACGTGCGAATGCGAAAGTTGTTTAGAAATTAGTAGAATTGGCCCTTATATAAAATTCTACCGTTACTGAGTTACAGACAACGCTCAGCCGAAACTACTAGTCGTAGAAATATGTATGCATGTAGCATCTCTATACTCCCCAGGGAAGCACCAAGATATGATTTACCGAAATTCCTACGGGAACGGGATATGCGCGAACGAAGTCGGACTGATGTCACACGCCATGCTGTCTCTGTTTATCACAGATTCTGAAACGCTAAAAAATAATGCATTCATTTGAATACCTATATTTTGACTTTCTGAGCACCGCTTAACAAACTGTAGTCAGAAGATAGTGAATTAGGTTTAGCAATTAGGCCAGACTTGCCAACATTTTTTAGAAGACATAGTGTAGATATAGTTTACACAGAGTAATTGGACAGAGTTCCCTTTATTGTTTTACTATTTGCAAAAAACATATTTTGCTGTTTTTACAGTAGCTTTACGACTACTAGACAATAGGGAATATGCATGCGATTTTTTTATTAGCAAAATGAAATACTTATTAGCTCTAGAAAACAAGCATGAAATTATTTTTTTAATACCTTCATCAGCGATGAAGTTATAAAGCTTCAAAGATTACAATTAGAAAGAGAAGTCCGATATGTACTTTGACGTCAAATTCCATGAAGCCTATACAGCTGCCATATAAAACAACGTTTTCGTGAGAGGGACAGATATATTTGTTTAAAATAGTTATACCTCCTTTATTTTTCGAGCAATTTCGATTCTATTTTCACTGTTAGTATTATATTTTTGTATATTTTCAGATAGAATGTGTAGATAATAAATATTTTTTTCATGCATATTCCCTATTTCAATGAAGCCATGGTTTTCTTTTATCGCTTTTTTGCAATTACATATGACCGAATAAAACGAGCTCAGTGGACTACGAGTTGAAACACTCGCCTTAATTTCATGATATGTACGAAATTCGATTTGCCCGAAAACCCAAATGTCTTCACTAATCCAGTACTTTCAGGCAAGCTGACCTGTAGTACCAATCTCGCAAAGCACTACCGCTGGAAGTAGGAATGTAACGAAGTTAGTTCTATCGGGCAGTGCAGGGGAGATGACAGACATTCGATCCGACAGTTGGTTTCTCGGTACCGTCGGTCACCGATTTTTGTCGGCAGAAATGGACTGCTTGGGTTACAGACAAAGTGGGATTCAATGAGGGCTACCGTTTTCCTGGTCACCAGTTGGCGCCACTAGCGATTTAGGTCCTTAATCGGCAATAAAATATGTTATTACGCGCACGTGAGAAAAGTTAGCAGTAAGATAATTAAAGTGCCGTAAAAGTGAGATTAAATACAACATAGATAGTGACGCAGTGTTATGCAGACTCATTCTGTTCGATAAAAAACAAAGAGCATATTATATCACATGTTTCCGACAGAAAAAAATTCAAAGCAGTGGTCAGTAGAACCATAACTTAATATGCCAATAATTAGGCCGTTTCAGTAAAATATTCACAAAACAAATAAGTGAATAAATAATCTCTTGTCAGAAGCCAATCAACAGTGGCATTTAACATTTCGAAGACCTAATGTTACAGAAATGGCGAATTCTATCGCTATTGCCATCATTGGCAATTGCCGAAAAGCCGGGTCGATCTTCGAGGATAGCTGTAACATTTAAGTATTTGACCAAATATAATATTTCAGGAAATGAAAATGTAAATAAGAACTGCGTACAACAAAAAATGTAGTGTCGTTGTTGCAAACTTAATTGAGCGGTTCAAGCGGTACATTCTTTCAACGTCTCACCGTATAGATAATAGGCTAGTTTCCACCATCAATAAATTGCATATCTATATAGTCAACTAAAGTATTGAAAAGTAATGGACATGTATTTTTTGTTTTTGTAAATCAATGAACATTGACAAAGATAAAACGCATCAAAACTCGGGAGTGGGGGCTCGTGACGTCAGAACGCACTAAACATTATACCATGCGTGATATATATATACATTTTTTTTTTTTTTTTGATATATTGAGAATTTTAAAAGCGTCGTATCTTCGTCAATTTTAGTTTAACAAAAGATAAAAACGTACCAAATATTTTTTGACCACCTATCTGACGGACTTAAAACATTTTTTTAGTGGACAAGCCTATTTATATGTGTGCGTATCATTTAATAGATTTAGACCCCAAAGCTGCCAGTTCTTCCTTATTTTCTCACTAACAAAATTTGTGGGAAGGAGTAGTGTTAGTGTGTATTTTTAATATGCGCAAACCAGCTACCTCAGGCCCGACCGATGGCCGATTTCCAGGATTCAGGTGATTTTATGTATGTCTTACATTATTATTTTATGTCATTGTTAAATAATATTTTAAGTCTGATTACCTCGAGTGAAATCATAAGTGAGAAAATACTGAGAGGTCTCGCAGCTCTTGGATCTCAGATTATGAGCTTTTACCTACGAAAACGCAATGCAGGTCAAAACTCATAGTTTGAGCCATCGCCATGACGGCTGTTGCGCAATCACTCGTGTTCTTGATTATTAATACGAAAATATCATACACCTATCATATGTCTATGGATTATACCAATTTCCATCACGTTTATGAAGAAACTAGCTGACCCACGCAACTTCGTCTGCGTCACATTTTCCATTAATGCTCGGCTCCTTTTAGTCTTAGCGTGATGATATGTAGCCTATATCCTTCCTCGATACATGGGCTATCTAATACTGAAAGAATTTTTCAAATCGGACCAGTAGTTCCTGAGATTACCCCCTACATACAAACTTACAAACATACAAACTTACAAACAAATTTTACCTCTTTATAATATTAGTATATAAGTATAGATATGTACCGAACACGAGTAACTGTGTACAAACGCCCTAAAAGTCTGTCGTCTGCGGTCTCCGTAAGTATACACTAGAAAAGTATTTCTCCAGAGTATTACTTTGAAATCACTTCCATCCTTAACGTTTGTAAAGCCAGGTTCACTTTGTACGTTTTATTAACTCCGATTTGAAGATAGAAAAGCAAATGTTGCTACAGAAATTTAAAATTCTATTGTATGTGTAATTGTGTAGGTATACTGTTCTTTAAGATACTAGATTTTCCTTGTGGATTATGATTTATGGGGCATGGCTGGGGGGGTCGGGGTAACCCCCACTCTGTGGAGCCCCATGGATATGGAGACAAACATGGTTACATTTTTGAGGTTGGAATACCGAAAAGGGGTAAAAGCTCTCAACTCAAGCATTTCAATTAGACCATTTACACTTTTGAATTGTTAAGGTGGGTCGGTCCAAAAAAAAGATGAAACACTTTCCAAAGCGTAGATATCTATGGAGAATAACGTGCAAGGAACTCCACGGACACTCTTTTTCCGGATTGGATTCGGACTTTGATCGGATTGGAATCACAGTTTGATAACACCAACATTCTACTCCATAGAGATCTACTGTTTTGAACGTGCAACTATCTTCATGTTCTTAACTGATGACCTGTTCAGACCCACGCGATATTAATTACCTAGAGCGGTAGCGAAAGCAGGGTGGGTATGCGGTATTCCTACTGTTCAAACCTAAGCCGCGGATATCGCGCGAAACCTAGTGACATAATTATATCGCTACCGTTCTAGGAAACGAAGACCGCGTAGGGCTGGACAGGCCTTACATAAATTCAACAATTCAAAAGAGCCTGTAAGAGCTTTATTTGAAACTAGCTTTTTTCCGCGACTTCGTACGCGCATATTCCGTTTTTTTTTCCGTTACCATTTAGCCTTCCTCATGAATGTGCCTATCATATTTAAAAATAATTTTACAAATCCGAATATTAGTTCCAGAGATTGACGCGTTCAAACAAACATACTTTTCAGCACATTTTTTTCTTTTACTTTATTGTTTTTGTCTTTCTATTTTTCGACATACTCATTGGTCACGAAATCATAAGAAGTCACACAGTCGAGCGAGCTAGTAGGTATGCTCCACTTATGTACTGTGTATCTGTATAACCTAGGTAATTAGGTATATACCTCCTGGTTCCTCACAGTTCTTTTGAGGAAATTAATGACTCGACTTTTGGAGGTATGCGGTACAGAGAGTAAACCTCCATTGAAAAGGAGGATCCTTCGCCCAGGCGGTTGTTGTGCCTGGGGGGCCATCGCCCGGTGGATGATATTCGGGGATGGCGATTCGCATGGTAAACTCTGCTTGCGCGATTTAGGATTTAAGTTCGCAGCTATTTGGATAGATGGCGTCGCTGTTCTTTTTGTTGCGATGTTGATTTGTTTTTGTTGGTTTATTTGTGGCACCATTGATGCCGCTACATCACCCCCTCCGGAGAACGAAGGCCAATAGTAGTTGAGTCGTCCATACATCTTGAGAAGATTGCCAGGCCAGTGGAAGGTTGGTTCCAGGAGACGTTCTTCAGGGCTCTTCATGTGACTGGCCGAAGGTGCAGTGTGCTTGCCAAGGTCGCTGATGTGGTTGATCGTGATGATAGAGGTTGAGGATGTTGACCAGGAGTGCGCAGTCGCTGTATGCTGGTGGTCAGGAAACACGTAGAAGCCATTGGTACTGGCTGACTGTATGACTCGCTGCTGGAGGGTTTGAGGTCATGGAGAGAAGTGATGATGACGTCACGCTGAAGTAGCTGCACGAAGGCTGCACTGACGTTCTTTGTCGAGGGTCACCAGTTTGGAGGTATGTGGTACAGATAGTAAAGTCCCGCAAACCTCCATTGAAGCGGGAGGATCCTCCGACCTGGCAGTTGTTGTGCCTGGCGGGCAACTGGTTGATCGCTGTAGATGGCGTCACGGTTCTTTTTTTGTTGCAATGTGGATTTGTTTCGTTGGTTTTGTTGTGGCGGTATTGATGCCGCTACAGATGCACGACTCTAACGTGTAAGAAATACAAAATCCGAAGTAAAAAGTACATAATACTTTAACGGATATCGGATCTTCGGATCCGCGAACGCAAACATTTCGTTTCTATAGAATACCCCGGATGCGGTTTCCCGGTTCTAATCCCGAGGGATAAAGTATATTTGCGCTTAAACCTGGATCCCGGGATCTAATCTACATTGAATTGTGACCGGAATTACGGTTGTCACAATTTGTTGGATATTAAATTATCAAGAAAGGTCAGTGAGTGAATATAACTTGCGTTTATTAATTTATTTTGTATAAGCTTCTGCCAACGGTTTCGCCCACATGAAAGTCATACATTTAGTTTGCTTAACTTGACAAAATGAACTTAACATCAAATTTTTCGGTGCGGTTGGATGGTTGCGCGATGTCAAAGTTGTTTATCATAATGGGTGGTGGAAATGTCCTTTTCAAGATGAATGAACTTTTCAAGTTTTGCCTTCAATCTTTTTTTGATGCTGATGACTAATATGAAGAATCGCTTTTTTGAATGCTCTTATTTTCTTAAAACTATTCTGCAAGCGTTCTCCGACAGTCGTTTCTCCTTTGGACTGATCACCGACAGAATGGTTCGCATTCGTTTGTTTCGACGACAGGACTTTTCAACTATGGAATATTCGCCGACAGAGGACAGAAGTCAGAGGTCTTTGATGCGATTTAGTTTCGTCCATTTATATTGATTTGATCAAGTAAAATACGTGCACTATCGATAGTCTTACTGACAGACTGAATAGAATTGTATTTTTTTTACTCAGGCGTCATCCCTAAAGATAGAATGAGACAAACTGACACCACGATACATTGAAAAAGCGGCTAGAAAATTGGAAAACCGAACATTTTTATTCGCTAGACAAGCTCAGCCAATATCTGGGAATCCGCAGTTACCACATGAAAAATACTCGTCAATGTTCAAACCAACGCAGATTCAAAAAGCTGCATACTGCAGTTGAACAGTGAAATTTCTATTACGCCATGAGATTTCCAATTTCCGCGCGTCCGTCCGTTTTCATTGGTCTTGCAATCAACTGTCGGCGTAGGTACATACTCGTACCTCGACGCGAGTATCTGAAGCGCAGTAAAAATATCTTTTAAAACATTGCGTAGCAGGGAGATATTTTTTTCGTCCGTTTTTTTGGCTGATTGGTTTTCCTACAAAAGTTTAGAAAATAATCTGCTCGAAAATAACTGCTTGAAAAAAAATGCATTTATCATTTCTTTTGTAAAATAAAATTAGCAAACATGAAATTAAACTTCACGAGTTACGATGCACAAAAGGATTTTTTCACTTCAATAAATTCACGGAATAAAAAATAAAAAACATTTATTGTTACTTTTACAACATTACAATATACCTGTACAAAACGATGAAATAATTTCCGGGGATTAAAAGGACCCGATCAACCTGCCGTCCGGGATTTAAAGCGGCCCTTTTGGAAAATTCGTTTTTTGTTTTCTTTATTCTTTAGTCGTTTGACATTCATTGATTGAATCACTTAACTGTAGGATGTTTTCACCTGAGATGGATTTGCACATGACTCTAGTCTATGTCAGAGGTGACGGAGACAAAGTCGACGATGGAGTGAGGTCATCCAGAAAAAGTCTGTTCTCTCTAACTTTGAAGAGATTCGGGTTGAACGCGCTCGGAAACACAGACACAGGTAGAGAGTTCCACACACCTTTGCTGTGCGCATATTTTTAAAGCTTTATTGATTTAATTGGGGTTTTTATTCCAATGGATACACCAACCCCATCATGCCTTATACAACAAAACGACTTGCAGTACGTCTAGATGTCTAATGATAGAAGGGGGCCTGTGGGATTAGATCGTGGAGTTCTTGGGTACACTCACCGAAGTACAATCTGTAGCTATTGTTCATTCAGGTGGAACATCACTCTGCAGGGCAAAGCCCTCTGTTATTGCTTTTAGCTTTGTTGCTCTAGCTCCTACATCAATACAATGGTCATCATAGCCCTAGAGGCTAGGGCTGTGTGGACTATTATTTCAAACATTAATAATTTTGATCGTCGTATTTAATTTAATACTAGCTTTTGCCCGCGACTTCGAACGCATCTATCCCGTTTTTTCCCGTTCCCGTTCCAGTGAACGCGTAACGCTGAACTCAGAACTCTGGCAGATAGACCGCGCGCAGTTGGTCCGGCGACTTATGTATTAAAGAAGCGTTCGCATTCGTTCTGCAGTTGAGAGATGATATTGAGACTTGATTTTGTACGATTTTGAATTAAGTACGCCATTAGAGTATTAGCCTCCTGATTCGCCGTAGTACTGTAGTGCCTCAACTACGAATAGCTAAGGCATCACCAATGAACTACTCAAAATAAAAGGAAAATTCCGATTTACATAATAATTACATTGAGGGACCTTGCCCGATTGGAAGCTAATACAAGGTTCCCCTAAAAAACAATAAACTTCCTTCTAATCTATACTTATAATAAATCTGTAGAGAGGTCAATTCTGTACATGAAATATATTTCCAAAATAACTATCAGGGGGTGATTAGGGATCGATACTGATGCCAAAAATGCAATCAGTACAATTTTTGTCTGTCTGTCTGTCTGTCGGTCTGTCTGTCTGTCTGTCTGTCTGTATAACCGTTATAGAAACAAAAACTACTCGACGGATTTTAATGAAACTTGGTACAATTATTATTCATACTCCTGAGCAGGTTATAGTATACTTTTCATCACGCTACAATCAATAGGAGCAGAGCAGTGAAGGGAAATGTTGGGAAAACGGGAGAAGTTACTCCATTTTTTAAGCTTCTGTCACGTGTGCAACCTTAATGGTGAAAGCTACACAGAAATCATGTATGACGGAAATGTTCTCCTTAAAATTATATAAAAAATATCCAACGACAGCATATGTCTATCTTTTATGATTGACGAACAATAACACGTGTAACTCCCGATAGCTTAGCAGTTCGAAGCTTTTTGATTGTATTTGTCTACTCTTACGTTTATAAAACTCTCAGTCGTCCCTAATTAACATTAATAAAAGTTAACATTATTAACTATTCCATAAAAAAAGAATCATAGAAATCGGTATAGAAACACCAAAGTTATACATGAAAAACGCTAATAATAGCCATCGCGCGTGAATACTGAATCATGCTATAAGGATTATTTTTGTGGTCGCGAACGCACAGGCAGGCGGCTAGCTTGGCGCCTAGAGGCTAGCGAGTAGCTTCGGAAAACGGCTTACGACAGTTTGCAATATCCTTTAATAATTATAATGTCGAGGGGAAGATGGTTATAATTTCGCTTTACACCAAACGAGTAATATTATAAATGTGTAAGTTTGGTTGTTTGTTACTCAATCACGCCAGAACGGCTTAACGGATCTTAATGAAATTTAGAACAAAGATAGATTATAGTCTGGAATAGCACATAAGCTACTTTTCATCCCGGGAATATGTTCCCTAGGGATCACGCGGGCGAAGCCGCTGGCAGAAGCTAGTTTCAAATATATTCTAAACTTTTTCATTCACCCTTACAAAGTATTATCGACTGGCCAATACGAATCAAGCAAAACCAAGGAGGTTTACAGTACCTTACAAAATAACAATAAGTAACTCAATTATTGACGAAATAATTTTCCCGTTCGCCGAAATGTAATGACGTAAACCTCAGAGTCTTGACATTATTTAATCAAGAGACCGCTCTCCTACTCAGTTGTTCCGAAGAGTCCTAGCTGGCTGTTTGATTGACAAGATAACGCGAAATAAGGAGCTCTTCCTTCCGCTAGGGCTCCATCAGATTGTCACTTTAGGTTAACATTGAGGATTTAATGGACAAGTTCAAAATAATAGGTTTTATTAATGATTTTTATCACCGCTTAAATGTTCTGGGAAATTTGTTAGAAATGTTACATAGAATTACTTGGTTTTATTAATCGATGGAAAAGAAAAGAGAAGGTTCGTAGTTAAATTTTCTTGAGAACTGTTTGTGTTTTGAACTTGATTTTTGAACTTTTCGGTGGTTAGGTTAATTCTAGGCAAGTATGCGTTTTCGCCAATTAAAAAAGTCTATTATCACAACCATATTTAACGCTAGTAATGATTTTCATGAGTCAAAAATATGATAAAAGTAACTTCCTGCCTCCTACGCGCAAACTCCTTAAACGCGCATGAATATTTGTGTTTTATTCTGAGATTGTGAATGGGGGGAGGAAGGAAACGAGCAAATGATGGTGAAAGAATGTTAAAAAAAGATTTACGTTGTGACGTCCTGTGAACAATTGATGCAAGTATCTTTTTTCATTCATTTGTATGTTTTTGAAAGACTATCTACTAGGTTTTGTGTTAGGTACCTATATTTTAATGAAAACCGTCAACTAATATTTGCACACCAGTTACTGGGTAGATGACGGAATCCTTGAATTAAAAATCAACCCAGCTTTATGATAACATTATCATAAAAGCTGGGTTGATTTTTAATTTTTTACATATATAGCACATTTTGTAAAAAAATAGACGAATAGTTTTAGAGTATAAGTAGAAAAGTAGTTAGTTTAAAGAATTGTGTAACAGTACATATTTTATTTATTCTTTTTCTTATAATTTTAACGACCTGCCTCACACTTCGTGTGTCACAATTCGCCGTTGCGCGAAATATTGCGAGTTCGATTTTCGCATCAAATCATCTATACTTAATATTATAAAGCAGAAGAGTTTGTTTGTTGGTTTCTTTGGTTGAACGCGCTAATATCAGGAACTATGTACTGGTCCGATTTGAAAAATTATTTCAGTGTTAGATAGCCCATTTATCGAGGAAGGCTATAGGCTATATATCATCACGCTAAGACCAATAGGAGCGGAGCAGTAATGAAAAATGTTACGCAGACGACGTTGCACGGGTCAGCTAGTAATTAATATTTGCATGCATGCATGGTTTTGTTTGAATAAGTTGTAAAAATTAAAATTGCACTTTATTTATTTTTTAGAAAGTTGTGGCTTTCTAAAAAAACCTCATCACACTTGAGCAAGGTAAGCATTTCTTGGTCCGGCTTCCCTTTTAAGAAAATTCACCCTTCGCCACTGCTACGCTGTGCACGTTCCGTATGCTTCTAAAGGCCATATTTGTGTTAGCACGCGTTCCAATACAACGTGGGCTTTGACCAATATCTACGGTGTACTGGACCGCGTGGTATAGTAGCCAACACGAGTCCTGAGCACAGATGAATGCAGCAGGGTGATCTGCCCAATGCATGTACGGTGAGCGAACGAAAACTGCAAACCCAATAGTTGATGAGCATTGACTGACAAACCAATGACGTGAAGCGATAGAACTGTCACCAAACCGACCAATGGCCAGTGTTCTCAAGACTCGTGCCGGTTATTACAACACATTTATTTATTTATTTATTTATTAAAAGGAGAACCAACAGCTATAACAAATGGTTAACAACATTATAAGAAACAAAGAGCCAATTACAGGTTCTCACGGGTAAAAACAGAAAAGTAGTAGAAATCTTAGGATCACTAGCAAGCACGATAGAAAAGAATATAAATATATAAACATGTATATAAGTTACAATAATCACTATGCACTTTTAAAAAAGTCGGCGTTCAGCCGAGTACGTACAGAATAGTTTTTGGTGACAAATGGGTCAAATGAGAACTCTTTACAAAGAATATTGAAATCCTTACTCGCTCGCACCATGTATGAGTTTTGCCTATAATTAGAAGAAGAAAATGGAATGGAGATAGGCGGATTGAATCTAACTGATCTCTGTGGGACATTGAAACGCAGTTTCTGCAGGAGATCAGGACAGTCAATCTCGCTGTTTATAATTTTTAAAAGAAAAGTGCAATCTGCTAGTCGACGACGATTTATAAGTGGCTGTAAGTGAAATTTCTTGCAAAGGTTTATGTAATTATCAGAATGGTATGGTATACGTAGCCGAAAACATAGAAAACGAATAAATCTTTTTTGTATATTCTCAATACGATCTATGTATTTGCTATAAAACGGGTTCCAAATTTGTGACGCATATTCAAGATGACTTCTCACAAAAGAACAATAAAGAATCTTAAGGGTTTTGGCCTTCTTGAAACAGCCTGCGAGTCTCATAACAAAACCTAGTGACTTCGATGCTTTGGACACTATTTGCTCAATGTGCACGTTAAATAAAAGTTTGGAATCATGAAAAACGCCTAGGTCGCGTACACCGTCGCTTCTCTGTAGTAGCTGCCCTTTAAGTTTATAAGTTGTAGGGAGGGGGACGCGTTTTCTGGTGAAGGAGATTACTGAACATTTAACAGGATTCAAATCAAGTTTATTAATCAAACAATAATCATCCAATCGCGCCAGGTCAGATTGGAGAGCATCCATGTCGTCATCCGATGATATTGCAGAAAAAATCTTCATATAATCAGCAAAACAAAGTAAATTCGAGTTATGGAAACATGAGTCGATGTCCCCCACATAAATGATAAAAAGCAACGGACCCATCAAGGAACCTTGAGGAACACCACTGGGAGCTGAGACCCAGCTCGATATGTAGTTACTGATAACGACAGCTTGAGATCTGTTTTCAAGGTAAGAAATAAACCAACGAAGTAGGTCTCCTCTGACACCATTGTTAAAAAGCTTTGCTATGAGAATATTGTGGTCAATTCTATCAAACGCCTTACTGTAATCCGTGTACACGACGTCAACCTGTGACCCATTGTCCATTCTATCCGTTAGAAAGTCATTGAGCAAAGCCAGGTTAGATACAGTAGAACGGCCTTTAAGAAATCCATGCTGAGAAGGGCTAAAAGACTGGCTCAGTGCTGCATAAACTTGGTTGTAAACAACTCTCTCAAAAACTTTAGCTAATATGCACAGTTTGGAAATAGGTCTGTAATTAACTATTTCATTCTTGTGCCCTTTTTATGCACCGGAGTTATAAAGGCAGATTTCCAGATTTGGGGAACAGAAATTTATGTCCTATAAACAATGACGTATTATATATAGACAAGTCATACACCAACATCGCGGCGCTTAAAAACGGCGAAAATACTAGATAGCTACTAATACGCATGAAGAAAGGGAAAGAAAATATGTCACCGTAGGGCGGGATGCCTGTTGCTAGAGGGAGATAAATATACATCTTCAGTTACGTCACAGGATAAGTAAAAGTCAAATTGACATCAAAACAAACGTAGTGTCGCGCGACAGGTTGGTGCGTAACTAAGCGCAATGTGGCCAATTGGCTTCATTTCATGTTGTCATTTTAGAGTGCGGACAACGTATCTATAGTTTTATACATCATTGCCTTTAAATGATATCTTGTGTTAAAAGACCCCTTTGCTTTCTCTTTTTAAAAATAAGCTTTTCACTTTTAAAAATAAAAAGACTTAACTTCTAGTCCTCGATATCCCAGTATTATTCAATTTATCTTTGAGGCATCCCTTTATTTTCGGTTGACAGGCTCGGGAGTGGCGTTTACATAAATTGGTCATTAGCACGATGGATGCCCCACTTTATAAGTTTCCTGTTATGTTTACCAAGATATAAGAAAAATGTAAATGTCTCATTCTTATTATAATAATGCAAATGGGAATCTATCTTCTTGTGAAATAACGCGCTAAGTGTCGTAAGCGGGAAAAGAGAGGGACTCAAATGATGTTTTTTCGTATAATTTTGGTAATCATGGTTTTTTATAAATAATCGCGTTGGATTTTAAAGGAATTGCCTGTTTCAAGAGTCAAGAGTGAATAGGTTACATCGTCGAACATATTATTGCTTTTCATCAGGTGAGATTGTGGTCAAATGAGAGCCTGTCAATTCTAAAAAAATCAAGGCACGAGTTCCTTTGAACAAATTAATTACCTGACGAAGCGAAAATCAAATGAAGATCCAAATAGGTCAAATATAAAGTTTTCAATTATTATTAAAAAATAACAGAACGGGTACAGTCGAGAAAATTCCAATTGCTCAGTCAATAAACCGCAATCCATCACCGTTTGAGTAAAAGGTGTGTTATGTGTCGATCTGACGAATTTGAGTTCTTGTTGTTGTAAAAAGTCCCAGCATCATTCACACACAACGAGCATATTTATTCCGCAATACCCGAATGACCCCTTCGTCATTGTACTTTTAAATATGAACGATTCCGAACTATTATTATGGGACAAATCCCGAAATCGCAAAGATAAATAAGCTGTTTAGGACATTTTGTCGCACTCAAAGTTGTAAAAGCAGCAGATTTTTTTTTGCGATTTCAATGTTTATTCTGTAACACGTATGTTGTGTGTTGATGTTGACTGTAGATTCGAAAGGCTTTGAAACTGCTGCTGTGCGTTAATTTAATGTTACTTAAAATTGTGAACTGCTAGTTCACAATTTTGAAGAAGGAAATGGACAGGGCCGGACTGGGACCCGAAATCGGACTGGCCATTATTTAGAGATAGTCTGTCCGCCACTCTCAAGAATAAGGAAAACTACTACTGTTACGGCTAAAGATGGGTGTAGAACGAAGCTTAAAATTAACTTAACTTTATTTATTTACTAGCTGACCCGGCGAACTTCGTTCCGCCTAACAGTCGATTCTTTAATTTTTTAGATTATTTTTTTCTAAAATAAACGTAGGTAGCCTAAGTTACACCTTATTACATCAGCTACCTGCCAATAAAAGTCCCGTCAAAATCGGTCCAGCCATTTCAGAGATTAGCCGGAACAAACACAGACAGACAGACAAAAATTGTAAAAAAATATATTTTGGTGTATGTACCGTATTTTTTTATTCATACACATGTAGTAAAAAACGGTTATTTCAAAATTACAAACAGACACTCCAATTTTATTTTTATGTATAGATGTATAGATTAAAAAACACACTTCTTATTTTTCTTGAAAAGACTAATGCATGAGGGTTATATTTTGTTTACTTATGTCGTATAATCTAGTGTATCCGTAACATTTCGGCTCTAAATGAGTAAGATATATCTAAAATAAAACTATTCCCGTAATGAAAACAATATTTTAATAAAATAAATATTTTTGGTAGTCATCATCTTTTTGGTAGTAATCAGTGTCATTACAATATTTAAATAGGTTAACAAAATTACTAACGAAAAAAAATCAGCAGACAATAACAAAATAAACTATTCTGGAAATAGAACACAAATAACATAATGCAGAACCTAACAGTCTATTTTAGTAGTGTTTTTTTTTATCAATCTCAAATTTTTGATAGTTACAAAATGAAGTTATGTTGACGGCTGTCTACTTTTAATAAAGGCATTAAATCGTTGCCTTCACTTTCATTCTCTTCTATGAATATTTTGTAATCTTCTATTATATATGTATTATATATTCACCGGTTTTTAGTTTATGCCAATTCAATGTCAAATTATTCAATTCAGTCTCGTTTAGTTTATTGGCTTTAAGTTGATTATTACGAATTTCAGAGAAACGTTTTGAATTTAGATAAAGAAATCAGCAAACAATTGTGCATGTGTGAGAAAATGGCAAGCCATACTTTGAGACTTCTACATCAATTTGTTAAGTTTTTCATTGGCGTAAGAAACAAAATCATTTGTAGCTTTCTGAACTGCATCAAAATCTCTTACTATTTTTTTCAATTCTGAACAAGATTCTGATATCATATGATAAGCTTTTAATATATTTAAACCAGAGGTTTGCTGATACTTTACGAGAGGTGTAGTAACTTCAAATATTCTTAAAAAGATTTTATCTGTGATCACTGTTTCGTATTTCCACAATGACTCCAAGTATACTTTAGCCTTCACACGTACTTCAGGTTTTATTACATTTTGATTTACTTTGGTCAAGGTTATTACTAACGTAACATATGAAGCCGAATCGAAGTTCGAGAATAAGGCAAAAAAAACTCAAAGCTGTATTTTTAGCCCACCAATCTTTCACAATTCTCCAATAGATGATAGCATTTTAGTATTTCAGTCTTTTTTAGTTAGTTCCCAGATATCCATACGTTGGAAGATTCGCGAAGAAATAAGTTTATCCACGTCATTTAGTAAGATAAATAATGACGCACTTTGAATAACAGCTTTAGTTGTGTCTCCTAACAATACATGAGCACACGTGAATTTGCCCTGGAGATTCTTTAAAACACCATGAAGAAAACCTACTATTGTGCTTATTGCCTCTAAAACATAGGCTTCGTTTCCCAATCAATTTAACAATGTCTATTATTCGCATTTTTTGCCCTATGGCCAGGCCGGGCCTGGAAATGAATGAAGTAGATACAGTGTAGGTACCTAATTGCTTGCCTCTTAAAAAAGCGGTAACATTTTCACTCTTCTTATTTAAAGCTTGGAGGCTAGAGCAATCGGGAAACAGAAGCAGGGAATTTTACACTTTTTTAGTTGTATGCACAATCATCAGTCAATACCTTTATATATTAGGGGTTAAAGTATGGAATTGCCGATTTTTACTGAAAAATTGAAATTGTTTTTTTTTTTTATTTATAATATTTATCTAATCAAAATAATTACCATTATTATCTAAACATTGCTGCCATCTTCATCCAGGAAGGTCATTTATGCCTTTGCGATAGAACTTTGGTGATCTAGATTCGACAAACTGTGTGTGGCAATGACAATGGCAATGACATGACAATGACAATGGCAGAACTCTCTAGGTTACATCAGTGGGGTAGTGTTGGTTATTGCACAATAGACAAACCGTTCGCTTTTAAATTAAATTATGATTCATACTCAAAGTCGCAATAACAAAATACTCACACAACAGATACACTGAAAAACTATTCGGAACACGCGGCGGTTTCTAGACGTGTGCACGTCTGCACCGCTCGACTGTCACCAGTAGACTGAGCTCAGCTTCTGCAGAGCACAATGTCCTAGACTCCATCGAAGGTCACTAGGTGGCTTTGGCGTCCCGATTGTTCAATTGACCGACTTACTTCCGACATAATTTAAAACCCTTCCGTTACTGGTGACTGACTGGGTGATTGTGTGACTGACAGTCAACGAACAGCTGAACAGCTGGTCGTAGAAAGCTTAAATTTGGCCTGCAGGTTCCTTGGGGAGTGTAGGAGAGCACTATGGGAAGAACCGGAAAAAAACGTACAAAGTCACGGAGAAAAGTTAGTGAAAGTATAATCTTTGGAAATTGATTGGGCATCAATAATGGATCGATACAATGTATAAATTCGTTTAATTTATCTAAAAGACACACCAACAACTTATTTACAAAATTAATATTATAAATTGTGACGTCAAGGGACCTGTGAAAATAAGCCACTTATAGGCATGCACAACTTTCACAACAATGATACATACTAGATTAAAAATTAAGCAATAATAGTAAAATATGACATTAACAAATTTAGAATAATTATATTGAATTATTGTAACACAATATCTAGGTATCTTCGATAAAAACTTGAACATATTTGAGGAAAGTCAGCCGCTAATTGCTTTCAAAACATGAGCCCTCTTGCAATGCTGATTACAAATGAGATAACTAATAAGCATCAAGGAAAGTGCTGATGTTACTACAGGTTCAAAATCCTTTCGCACATATTCTGAGCTTCTAGGCTTTGGCCGTCGATACTAATATTAAAAATGTGAAAATGTCTGTTTTTCTGTTTGCTTGTTAACTTTTCACGTGACGACGCGATGTCGAGATGAACGTATAGTCGGAAATGAAGCGAACGTGTTCATATTACGTCGGTGTCACCAGTATAGAGGGTATGCGGAACAGGGTGTAAAGTTCCACAAGATCACGCGGGCGAAGCCGCTGGCAAACGCTAGTGTCCTATAAATACGACATACCTACTCTTAATCCCGAGAGTATGATCCCTTCCCGCTGGAAGCTGCAACAAGCAAAGTAATCCTATAAAGAAAAATTTTAAGTCTATCACTACTAATAACGTTCTTATAAAGGCATTGCGGTAGACTCCTTAACTTATAATAGCATTTGCCAAGCTTAACATACTGAAGTGCATTAGTTTTTATATCTCGGTCTTATAGTTTGCTACAAGACTGACCTCTCAATCATTTATAGGATTTATTTTCCAGTAATAGCATTTCACAAGCACAGATATCCTCAAGACTAATTGCCTTTATATCTCAGTCTTATAGTTAACTACAAGATTATCTTTTAGGACACTTTTAGGGATAAGTCTTCTATAATTGTTTGCAGTAAGACTAAATAATCCTGAATAATATTTTGATCCAATAGTAGCATTTTCTGAGAGAAAAAGATATTGTAACATACTTGGCAAGACGACTATAAGTTTTTGTCGTCATAATCCTGCTCGAGACTTTTATCAATCTAATAGTACTTAAAAAGAGCGATATAAGATCAAAAAAGCTTATAAGTTAGTAGATTAAACACTTTATTAGTAAATGTCAGCCATTTTTTTGACATTCAGTTTAGAAAATATATTGTATTATACAGTCTTCGTCTTGAGAAAATATATTGTATTATACATATTTTATAAATAAACTGGGAATCCACACCTATTGCAGCTTTCGGATAACACAAAATGTGTTTTTGTCCAAGGCCATCTCATATTTTTAAGTAAAATCAATGAAGATTTTGTCAAAAAACAGTCGAGATCCAGAAATGCAACCATCTTGTTAATTAAATCCTAAAAAAGATTGAAAATCAATCATTAGCAGGCAGACTTCAAGGGAACCCTAATTTATTTTAAAATGGAGGCGAGTTATTTGGACAGAGACTGCTATAAGTACTAATTGACTTACAATGGTTCTATAAAGTGCTTAATGAAGAGCAATTTTAAAACATGGCGATTATTCAATAGAATTAATGAAATAATTTATTTACAACAATATACTAATGTGCTATTTTTCGAAGGGCATCGTAAAAATAACTACATTGCGGTACACATTTACAGTAAATATGACTTCCCCAAGAGTTCACACACTATATTTATCATACATTATTAGTTATGTTCTACAATAGTACAAAATAATAGTAATAGCAATCTTACTTAGATACGTTTTTATTAAATATTTATCAAAAAACAACCGGTACCACCAGCCGAAGCAACAACACAGATAACCTTTAATAAAATATAAGTACTTATAACTCATTATTAAGTACATTACTAGTACCATATAAACAAGATTGCTTTAGTAAGATACTTATGCCAGATACTAATAAGAGCGTTTGTACTTGTAATTGTGTAGTCTCATATCAATATAGAAGCTATTGCGCTTCGTCAAGTATATTATAGGGCTTAGTAACATTTTATAAGTTGATTATAAGACAGTTATAGAAATAAACGCTTCTATAACTGCGCCCAAATCCAGCTTTGTAGCATGCTACAAGTTTCTAATAAGTAAAAATTAAAGTAGTCTTAGAGATCGTTATAAGCACTGATTTTACTAGTTGGTGTTCATTTATAATTCGTACGGATAGCGATCAGACGTGTTAGCAATTTGACGCAAAATGTAAATTTAACTTGGGTTTATCGGGATCTGGTTCGGGCCAAACCACAGAAATATAAAAAACAGGAGAAGTGGCAAGGAGGCGTGTCGGTGTCGTCGCTATATGCGCTCGCAATGCGCAAATGGCCGTCGCCGCGAACTACGGGCTTTCGACCGCGATTGTGACATAATAAGAATGCCGTGTTATTCAGTGGTTTCTTGTAAAAACCGAAGCACAAATCAACACTTTGTTAATCATGGAATCACTTATCATATTGACATATGATAAGTGATTCCATGATTAACAAAGTGTTGTACAAGTATTTTACTGTATTTGTCTTTAAAATCAACAACAACTGTAGCGCCTGTAGCGGCAAGTCTCCTTATTTATTATATCTATGGGCCAAACGATCGATTACTAATACTAAATACCGAATCGAATTTGATGCTTTATAATTAGAGGTTTTGGTGGACCGTAATTTTAGTATCTGTTTACAAACTGTTATTCTAGGTCTGGACTTTGTTCAGCAAGTTTGCATGAACGATACTTTTCTTTTATTTTTGGATGGGAAATCATAAAAGGACTCCTTCCGCTCTGAGCGTGGCGGAAGGGAGTGTCAGACTATTACTGACTAAAACCCATTCATGTTCCTCCTAATGCCCTTTGTGTTCCAGGAGGGCTACTCTCTAAGCCCGAAGTCTGTAGTTTCGGGCTCAGTTGCGGGCGTATTCTATTCCGTATGTATATCCGAAACTACGGACTTCGCGCTTGAAGAGTAGCCCCCAAGGGCCGCGTTGACTCTTTCGAACGAATGCCACAACTCCGCGGAAATATAATAACCTCGTTGGAAGTTATATTTTCGACCCGTTTGGGGTTGAAATTTTCGGGTCGCGGGTCCGAGGGCTCATAATTTGTTTAAAGATCTCTCAAGACGCTTAGTTGACACTTTGCCTGACCTAAGAGTTGGCGTTTACCTTGAACAAAGGATAAGCATTGCCACACAATGTGGCCATGTCGCTAGTCGTTTGGGCACACTTTCAGTCGACGGCTTTATGGAAGAATTTTTGATGCCATATTTTAGGGCTAACTTAGTGACGCATGACGGTTAAGAGTTTTATTTCTAGTGTATATGTATAGTTAAGAACTAACTAACTAACTGTTAAGTATTAGTTAAAACAGTTGTAGCAAACCAATTTAAATTTGATTAATTGGTTTTTGATCTGGATACTATGAACTATGGGTTTAATTAACATTGTTTATTTTCGGCCTGTAATAATTCTAACTAGAGCTACGAGTTTGACAGCCGAACCTTGAGCTCTGCAGCCACCGCACATCATGAAATCACTCATGAGGAACGAATATTAATGGCGCCTTCATGGTAGGCGCCAGATTACATGTCGAAGTGGAGCTACTAGGGCATGTGGGGTATGATACGAAAGAGCGCTATTTGCACATTTTCAAACATATTTTTTAGGCTGCATGGTTTTCGACTATAGACGAAAAAAAAAACCGTTCCCTTTCTTCTCTACGAAGATGGCATAGTGAAAAATCTGAAATTATTGTATGTGATAGAAATGTATGAAAGATTACAGGAAAAATGAAACGATATCTCTCAAGGTCCACTAGCGGTCAAGAGATGCCGCTTATCTAAAACTGCAATTTACACCGCCTATGAAAATTGAAATACATTTCACGTTTTACGATTATGATGGTAAGTAACCCTCGGTGCGCGATTCGGACTCACTCCTGACCGGTTTTTCATTACTAGACAGTTTTATGTTTTATTTTGTTTATTATGTAAAGAACGTCTATAAATGTATTTTTATTTTGGGACAAGCCCGCCACACATTCCCAACCACTGCAACTCCTGAAAGCCAGAATCAACAGTGGCGACCACCAGAAAAACCCCGAGCTAATGAAGCCCGACGAGTCCCGGAGAAACGATTCAACTGTCTTGGATCCCGCACCGAAATTAATCAGAAAGTACAGCGGAGGAGTAGGAAAAAATAAATATAATTTCCACTTCCCTCCTTATCAAGCAGGAGACAGATTTGAGTTAGGCCAATAGGCACCAAGGGACATATACAACTGGGTTAAGCCCAGTTGCCAAGCACCACGGATTATATATTAACGCTGAAATTAATGGGTCCTAAATTGTGAGCTACTTTTGATTCCAGTAATAGGTATGGCAAAATCGCCTGAACGCACGGAAATTTGTTCTGGTTTCTACAAGGTCCGTATAGTAAACTACCCCAGATGTAACCTGAATACTATCTAACATAATATACGTATATTACGTTCAGTCTGCCAAAGAATACACTCCCATAAGACGTGATGTGCAGATTGTTAGTATTCAAGTTCAGCTTTAGAAAATTGACATAAAGGTGAAGCCACAAGCCTAAAGAAAAATAATTTACTCTTAAAGTTGCCATGACCTGTGAGAAATTGGGCAACACAGTGATCTATCTCCAGCCATGTCCTATCCATCTATAAATGTATGTGGGTCAATGACCGTAATTGCACATTTATCAGTCGCCCATCATATTAAATCGTGGAGCGGCTATTTCGTGTTTGATACGAGACCCCAATACATTGACAGATGACGTGAAATTCATCTTGCAAATGTCTCCTCTCAAATAACACATCCGAGCCTACATCATAACATCGTCACCTTGCCAATTATAATTAATCTTGTGCCTTTTAATCGTTGACCATTTGTTACGCTGTGATCTATTCCTCTTGCAGTCGAGCTTTCGAGATGGTGTGATTAGTTTTCGTGATAGATTGCCTCATATTTAGATTTCGTGTGTCGAGTTGACGAGTTATTGCGACTGTGCGTGTGTGTCAAATGTAGGCGGTAATGTATGACCGTGTGGAATAAAACCTTTTAGACGGATATTTAGAACTAGCTGACCCACGCAACTTCGTCTGCGTCACATTTTCCATGAATGCTCGGCTCCTTTTAGTCTTAGCGTGATGATATGTAGCCTGTATCCTTCTTCGATACATGGGCTATCTAATACTGAAAGAATTTTTCAAATAGGACCAGTAGTTCCTGAGATTACACCCTACATACAAACTAATGTTACCTCTTTATAATATTAGTATAGATTAATTTGCGTAGGATTTTTACTATATGTCTAACATGTTACAGCTGAACATCGTATGTAACATGACCTCCACATCCCAGTAATTGGGTAACATTCCCCACCCCTTGTCAAGACTGATGTCAGATTCTCTGCGGGTCAAAAAAGGCAGGCCACTTTAGCGGAATCAGAAAGCGAATCACACTACCATACACTCGTCGTCAAATTATCCCAATCATCCTTGAATCTAATGCTTTAGCGATAAAGATATAAATGAAATTTGACTTATTGTTGTGTGATTAATATTATGATTCTCCTAAAGTGGTCATTTTAGCTCCTCTTGTTTTCTCTTTACCGGTTACGCCTGTCAATGATCTCCAATGACAGCACATTTATTTTTGTAACAAATAATAATTTGTTTAAACTACATCCACACCGTCGCAACAAAGTGTTTTTTGCAGAAAAAGAAAAACTATTAATAGCCAAACCGTGGTCTGTCGCGTCAACGTTCGACATGCCCAGTGATCAGATTTACCCTGTCTCACTTTGATAGGAAAATTGAAAATATCGACCGAAAAAGTTAGGAGCGTGGCGTTGCATTGACACGTGACTTGTGATACAGCTTTTAGGGATCCGCAGTAAAACAAAAAGGGATTCTTATGGTATTTTCAAGATTTTATTGACTACTAGCTTTTGCTAGACACACTTATCCGGGACATACATATCCGGGACACACTTATCTGAACTGGCGTACCATTGCACCTTTCGTTCAATGGTGCACCGGTTTATTTGGGCGGGGTGTGTTTATAATTATTAATTTTATTTTCTTACTAACATTAGGTTAAGTCATACATCTACTAATATAATATGGATTTCATTTTATAATCTGAAATAAATAATTGAATTGAATTCGCCCGCGACTTCGTACGCGCATATCCCGTTTCTGTCGTCTGAGTTTCAGGAAATCTTCTCTTTGTGTTCCCCTGCACCCCCAAGAAAACTACATGCCAAATTTCAGCTTTCCAGAACCACTAGTTTAAGCTGTGAGTTATCTGTCAATGACTCACTCAGTAACGGAAGAGTTTTATATATATTAGGACTTTAAACAGCAACTCAGTACTTTTAACCGCAACTCAGTAACTGGGTATCCCGATACCTTTTGGTAGTGACTAGTGAGAGGATTTCCGGCTTCTAAATACAGACTGCCAAACATCTATAAATGACAGCCAAAACAAACGGTTTAACGTGATTTCCGAGGCACGGGAAACTCTCAATATGTAATTAACGGTCACCCATCGATAAACAGACCTTGGCAAGCGTTGCTTATACCGAAAATAGAATAGGTTATTTCTAGGCAAGCGTGCTCAATCTTCAACCACTTCATCGCTTACCATCAGGTGAGATAGTGGTCAAGCGCGTGCTTAGAAAAAGTAAAAAACATCTGTTGTAAATTAATGTTGTTATTTAGAAAAGTGTTTCACCAGTCAGAATGACTAAACAAGACGTATTGGACCAAATTAAGTTCGAATTAAACGGTAAATAGGGCATCTGCTAAGTGCCTCGGAGGGTGGTGGGTCGTTAATATAGATAGGAGGCTTACACGTAAGCCTCGCATCCAGTCAAGATAAGACCTGATTTATGATGGTGACAATGGCAGGAGAGCTTTTAGCTTGTGCTGTATATGATTTCGGATGTAGGAACCTAAAACTTGAAAAGGATTCAGAAACACGAGCCATAAGCCTAGAGGTTTGGTTCTTGCAATAATTTTGAACTCAGTTTTGTGTCTTGTATTTGAATCTAACTCTACTTTAACCGATAAATCATAATTCGAGTCCGAAACAATCATAATTTTTTAAAATATTTTAATAAATTTTAAAGACTCAGTGGTTTAAGAGAAAATTGGAAAATTTAAAAACTACGAATAATATATTTGAAAAACCTCACAATAAATCCTTTAAGTCCGTTTGCCGCATGGCATAGTTTGTAAATACTTAAGTACATATAAATTTTTTATTTTGTAGATTATTCGATAATTACACAAAAAAAAAATGCGATACGGGGTTTGGGTGACCAAGTTGATTATGTTTACCAAATGTGAACTGAATCGGTCTTATAGGTCCGGCGTAAGTTGGCTGTAACAGGCACAAACACATAGGAGTATATATATGATCATTCGTATTTATGGAACCCTAACAAGAAAGCCCGAATACGAAAAAAAAACAGAAAAATGAGGAAGACAATTTTATTGATATCCTAAACTACCGATAGATGGCGTTTATAGTATTCATAAACGCTGAATAAATCGGTTCGGTTTAAAAAAAAAAAAAAAACATTTATTTCAGGCAATATACCCATAAATTTAACATTAAAAGATTATAAATTAAATGTCACAAATCGAAATTGTTAGCAGGAATACTGACAGCCATATATACAAAGAAATAATTAGCTTCATATATGGCTCTCAATATTCCATTGTCAGAATCATGTACACGGCTCATAAAGGAGGCCCTCGCTTTGCGTCATACAGCATAGAAATCATCTACTCTGCTCTCCGCAAACATGCCGGACGCACTACACCGCCATGGTAACCCAAATATGCACCTAAATGCGTTATTATATTGCACACGTAAGGTGTTATATGCGCGTTGTGTGTGCTTGTACCATAGGTGGCTAGTGTACAGCGACCGACAGTAGGCATTGAACAGAGTGACTTTCACTTGTTTAGTACAAACGCCGAGCAAGCATGTTACTTTTCGCGGCCAACATTCTCCTCTGTCTCTCCAAGTCCTCATCATCGCGCAGTTTATCCGTTACGATATGCCCAAGATATTTAAAACTTTTAACAACTTTTAGTTTGGTGTTACATAATGATATATCGGGTGCAGGTAATGGACTGTTGTCGTATTTAAATACCATTAACTCCGTTTTCTTAACATTATATTTAAGACCATGCTTACTAGCGTACACTTCACATATGTTCAGTAGCTTTTGCAACGCCTTGACAGAGGGGCTCAGCAGCACCATATCGTCGGCGTAACTGAGGTTGTTTACAGAAACATTATCAATAGAACAGCCGACATTGGCGCTGCTCAGCTCCCCTATCAAATCGTTAACATATAAATTAAATAATGCAGGGGATGTCAGTCCACCCTGTCTTACACCGGAATTGAGAGTATATTCACCAGATAAACTTTCTCCCCACTTTACAACATTTGTTTGACCTTCATACCAATACTTCATGACATTAATCAATTCAGGGGGTATACCTGCATTATTCATTTTTTCCCACAGGACATTGTAATTTACAGAGTCAAAAGCACGACTTAAATCAAGAAAACAGGCATAAATATTTGTTTTTCTATCCAAATAGTACTGAACAGTTTTCTTTAATGAGAATATGGCGGTATCAGTAGAAAGATTTGGACGAAAACCAAATTGTGCGCTATGTAACTTTATGTTTTTCGAAAGATGTGGCTGTAGTATCCTTTCAAATATTTTAGATAACACAGTTGCCAGTGAAATGGGTCTATAATTATTAATATCCGATATGTCACCTTTTTTATCTTTGACGAGTGGCACTACAATTGTTTTCATAAAACTTTTCGGCAAGTAACATACAAGTGCAAGTTTTTTAAATACTCTTTTAATTTATATTAATCAACTCAGAAATTTATTTCTTTTATTTGACGTCCTACTTGATATTATAGCAAAAAGTGACCCCGATTTCTTTGAATATTACAACCGTTTAATTGATTGCAATAACCTATCGATGTTAGGCGTAGCTGTAGGTATTGCCACGGCTACATCTGCTACGCTTTCGTAGCAGTCACTTGAATAATTATATCCACAATTCTACACTAAACACATGTCTAAAATAACCCCAAGGGAACAAACTTCCGGGGTGAAAGGTATCCAGTGTCCTATTCCAGGACTTGGTCTAATCGTGTGCCAAGTTTCATCCAAATAAATTTATCCGTTAAGACGTGTACAGATAAATAAATAGACAAAGTTCATTTTGAATAATTTTTAATAGGCTATTGAGAATTGTATTGCAATGAACTACGAATAGTATGACGACGCGTAGCACTCATCACTGCCATTTATCTTGAAATTCCTTTTTGTTATGTGTGTTCTAAAGTCCTAAAATGCAGTGATATCTGACATGAAAGAAATAATACATTATCAAAAAACAGTCTTACTGTTGTCAGTAACTGCGCATTTTTTGTAATATTTGTAGGAATACCATCACAGATTATTTTGTTGCCCGGAATATTCATAGTTCCTTTATTATTTTTATTCTGCCTATTATGTCCCACTGCTGGGCAAAGACCTCCCCCTTGTTCTTCCAGGCACATTTTCTTCTATACCAAGAGTTACTAAACCAAAATTAAGCGGCATACTTACATTTAATCAGAAAAAATAGTTACCTACGTACACATTGCTTTCAATTCTCGACGTAAAACTCGACGACACGGTTGGCGCAGTGGTTGAGCGATTGACTGCTGCGCAGCATGTCGCGGGTTCGATTCCCGCACGGAACAAATATTTGTACGACCTACAAGTATTTGTTCCGAGTCTGGGTGTTTTTCTATCTATAATATGTATGTATTTACAAAAAAAAAATGTATTTAAGTAGTATATCAGCCATCTAGTCACCATAACACAAGCATTAGGTTGCTTAGCTTGGGACTATACGGCGTTGTGTGAAATGTCCAAGGATAAAAAAAAAAAAAAAAAAAAATCGAAATAAAACTCTCTAAAACTTTTCACAACAGTAGAAGTCTCACCCTTACAAAATCTCCAACGATTCTTTGGCACCCGTCGTCAAAGCCGACGCCCGTCACAATGTCACTACAGGTGTACAATGAAAGCATCAAGTTGTCAGAAGTCCTTCGTCACGTCAACGGTAAAACTTTCATCTCCTAACGACGTCAGTCACGCGCCCCTTTTCACAGATTTTCAATTAGCCGGAGTGACACAGTGAAGAGAATGGTGACGTTTTGCAAGCCACGTGGACGAACGGTCTTAAGATTCCTGCAGACAAGCGTGACGCGACAACGATGCGACGATAATTGAAAGGTTAAAAGTCTAGCTCAAACTCAAAGCCTTTATTTCAGTTACACCATTTACGGGCACTTTTTAACCACTTCCCAAAAAGGAGGAGGTTCTCAATTTGGTTGCATTTTATTCTTTCTTATTTTTGTTACCTCATAACTCCGTCAATTATGAACCGATTTGAAAAATTGTTTCATCTGAAGGGATATACTTGCAGATTGCTCCCATTTAAATTTTATCAGAATCGGTTACAAAGTTTGGATTTTAAATCGAAATAGCTGGAATTCGTTTACTTGGATGATGGTTTTTTGTCGTCCAAGTAATCGAAATTGCGTGAGTATATTGCTTTTCTGCGATTTTGCAGTGGTGCTGTTATGTGTGGGGTCTCTCTAAAAATAAAAATAAACTTTTTATAAAAAATACAATCGACTTCCAAATAAAAAAAACACTACAAAGTAAAAAATAACTTTAATTTCGGAAGTCGGTGTCAAAATACGAAGAAACTAACAAAAACACCGACTTCCGAAATTAAATTTATTTTTTACTTTGTAGTGATTTTTTTTATTAATTGTCAAGTCGGTTGGTCAAAAAGATGAAGCTTGTACGTTCCAAAGCGTAGATCTCTATGAAGAAGAATGTGCAAGACACTCCATGGACACTTTATTATAAAAAATAAATTGAAAGGTCTAAGTGCTAATTTTAATATTTCCAGATACAAAAATAGTGGAGCGCGAATCATTTAGCGTTTCTAAGATGCAACCGAAATAAAACGTCGAGTAACTCCATTAAAATGGCGTCGACGATTTTAATTACTGTGCCCTACATGTGGGACGGTGATCAAAAGCTGGCCGTGCCGTAATGAGTGTGTGGACCGAGCCTTACGTGAGAGGAAAAATTGTTTCGTACATGTTGTCGGTACTTTTGCATGTTGGGGAGTTTAGATAATATCTGGTTTGGTTATTTCGGTATACAATGAATTTTATGGACTTGATTAAATACAAAACTATTTCAACTATAGAATTTATGACTTCAAACGTTTCTTTCTTTTTATCTATTTTGAAGCAGTCTGTTGTAATTGGTGGCTTGAATTTAGTTCAATCAAAGATTTGATACAACCAACTGTATCAAAAAGCTTGAATAGTAACTTTTAGAATTTTTTGCGGCCGGGTTCTTACTTAGACGTACAATAGGAGGATTTTTGATAACACATTTAAGGATATCGTGTCTTGAAAGAAGTTCTTTCCCTGTGCACCATTAGATCAATTTTAAAAAAAATATTTCCCCCATCTTTCTACAATAAGTGAAAGCCAGCGTGTCACACAACTGATTGTTATCTAGTTATTAAATATAAATCAAATCAAATCAAATTGTTTATTGCAATCCATAATGTACACATACAGGTGGTAAAATGAATCAAAATAGAAACATTTATGGAGCCTGTCGGGCACAGCAAAACTTTAAATAATTAATGAAATCGTTGAACAACAAAAACCTAGTTTAATATTTTTTGTGGTTTTTATATGTATGATACAATGTATATGTTACTAGCTCATGCCCGCGGCTTCGCCCGCTTAACAAATAATATACTAAAACCTTTCTCAACAACCACTCCATCCATTAGTGAAAACAGCATGAAAATCGGTGCAGTAGTTTTTGAGTTTATCGCGAACAGACAGACAGCGATACGCGGCGGAGGACTTTGTTTTATAATATGTAGTGATGGGTCTTTGTTACCCGAAATAAATGATATATTATAATTAAAAGCAGTTCTTACTAATAATGATGATTTAAAATGCTTATGAAAATGTAAAAGGCTTTGTATTTCAAATAAGATGTGAAAATATTTGAGAGTAAGTAAGAAATTGCTTAAACCAGAATAATACTGAAAGGCTTATTCAACTCCGAAAAAAACAGTAATACCCATACACATTACCCATGTAAGACGTATTAATAAATACTCATTTCTAAACGGAAACAGTCGGTTTCGCAAATGACAGATTATGACGTATGACTGCAACGCACCAATGCCTCTTTGACTAGCGACGCGGTATCTAATGAGTTAAAATGAATGAGCGATGGGCGAAACGTGTTAAGTTAACGAGAGAATACATGACCCATTATAATATTAACTAGCTGACCTGCGCAACTTCGCGTCTGCGTCACATTTTCCATTAAAGCTCCGCTCCTATTTGCCTTAGCGTGATTATATAGCCTATAGCCTTCCTCGATAAATGAGCTATCTAATACTGAAAGAATTTTTCAAATCGGACCAGGAGTTTATGTGATTAGCGCGTTCAAGCAAACAAACAAACAAACTCTTCAGCTTTATAATATTAAGTACTAGCTGACCCGCGCATCTTCGTCTGCGTCACATTTTCCACTATTGCTCCACTCCTATTTGTCTTAGCGTGATGATATATAACCTATAACCTTCCTCGATAAATGGGCTATCTAACACTGAAAGAATTTTTCAAATCGGACCAGTAGTTCTTGAGATTAGCGCGTTCAACCAACCAAACTTCAACTTTTTATCACTTATGTTTTTATTTATTCGTTAGTTGTTTATTTATTTATTTAATTACTATTACTTTTTATGTCAGACATTATGTATTATATTTATTTCATTAGTTTTACTTTCTATACTGCTCCGATCGACGTCAAACCGTCAACGCCGGCTGTCACTGAAAACCAGCGCTGTGGCTCTGTCTCGCACACGAGTCCCAGCATTACGCTGAGTGATGGCCGTTTTGCGCAGATTTGACGCATATCTTCCTAATCTTTCATAGATATAATTGTATTTTTTTCTTTTTGTGTACTTTTGATATGCGTCATATTGTCCGCAAATAAACTCTTTTTCTTTCTTTCTTTCTTTCTTTCAAACAAACAAACAAACTCTTCTGCTTTATAATATTAGTATAGATAGATAAACTGGCTTTTGACAGTAGTGACAGTAAACGGTCTGTTTTTAGGATTACGTAACCGTAGGGTGACCAACACTATTACTAAGCCTCCGCTGTCCGCCCGTCCGTCTGTCTTGCAGTGGGCTGTATATTATAAGCTGTAATAGGTAGACAGTTGAATTTTCATAGAGTGTGTTTTTCTGTTGAGATTCAAGCCGCTGACAGACAGACGGATAGACAGTGGAGGCTTACTAATAGGGTTCCTTGGTTACCCGTTGGGTACGGAACCCTAAAAATGAGTGTCATACACAAAAAGAACAAAAGTACAAAAGCAAGAAGTTCGTACAAAGCATCATGTAAAAGAATTAGAACAACAAAATCGATCATTCCACTATAGCTATAACTTTCATCCAATTAAGCCAACATTTCTCCTTTAATATCTTTGTTATTCAAACTATTCACAGACAATATTGATACGAGTAACATTTTGAATCTCCGCTGTATTCTGGAGATCAAATTATTCCAACTTTGTTTGTTAGTTGATAACTCACTCTAAATGAGTTTCAAGTTTTCGTTAAGTTTCAATTATGTTAAATTAACGTTTGAAACACTAGCTTACGATAACCTTACTACTGAGGATTCATTTTGTGTAAATTTAACAGCCACCTAGCTTAATCAGTCATTTAATTGACTGCCTAACTTTTCAATAAAAAGCTAGACAGCGCCGTTTTGTCAGTGCCCTAAGTGACATCCCGGCATTTAATTGAACAGCTAGCCAAATGATTTGGTTCAATATAGTCTACTGACTTGCCTACCCAAGTAGCGGAACTCTAGCTCCCGTAATACTATTCGAAACTATCGAATAGAATGACGGGAGCTAGAGACCGAAGCGAGCGAACTTTGCTCCCTCGTATTAACTTTGATATGGGTTAGTTCTAGGCAAGCGTTCTCCATCGTCGATTAAATTATCGCTTTTCATCAGGTAAGAATCTACCGTAACTAACTCTTCTAGTCAATCGAAACAGTTGGTAACTACATATTTATAAAACAGAAAGTACAAAATGGCTGCTAAAACCCCCAAGTAATTGCTGTTATAAATTCCGTAGCGAACACAATTGTGTCATATTCAATTTACTTTTATGGCAGGAGTTTTAGTAATTGTTTCACAATAGTTTGTTTTTATGTTTTGGAATAAACATTTACGATAGGATTTATATTACACAGTAGAAAATTTAATTTCAATTAATGTTTTTTGTCAAAAGTTCGTAGCTTTTGCAATTTGATGTCAGAATGTGTGTGAACTGGTAACGATGTTTACAGTGCTGCCACTAGTTAGTCCCATTGTAAAAGTGGTTAATTATGATGAGAATGACGACTCCTTTTGAGGTATTGAGTTTATTCTGCTTCGCGGTGTATACAACAGCTCGTCCGATAGAAAGACTTTCTTTTTCCAATGGAGACTACGGCACCTTACATTCTCTTCAGGTATCACCGTCCCTGGAAAGCAAAGGGCATTAGGAGGAACACGGACGGGTTTTAGTCAGTAAGAGTTTGACACTCCCTTCTACTCCGCCAGAGCGGGAGTAATCATTTAGTGATTTCTCGTTCTCGACAGTTATGAGTCAGACGCCAGAAGACCTGACGCCAGTCTTGCTGAGGGATAACATGTTACCCGGTTTCAAGATTAAGGAGGTAAGAAACGCAGTCAATCCATGTAGACTACTGATATTATACTCATCCAGTTAGACCCCTACCTAAAAGGCTAGTCAGAATGAAATGTTCATTGACAAATTAACCTACGTACGACCTACGTAACTAATTAGGTACGACTTTCATAGTAGACAGCTGGCACAATTACCACTTTTCACCGATAAAACCTAATTCGTCGACTCTCTTTTTCACCCATCTTCATAATAATTGTCCCGAGCCGTATACAAATACTTCATATGGAAACAAATTAATGGAAAGATAGTGTTCTAAATTAACGTACAAATACAAACAGTGAATATGTCCCACATTCTCTTTTATTCCACGTTTGAGCGCGAAAATTCACAGCTTTGTCGGGATATTCTAAAATATTCCTTTGTTTTGCTTCTAGAAAATATCACAAAGGGCGCTTTATGTGGTTTGTTCAAAATTAAACAAAAGCATCTATTTCCACCTCAAGTTTATTTTAAAATTATTTAGGCAATTAAGCTTTATACACTAGTAACGGCAGACAGACGATGGAGCAGACATGTGTCAGAAGAGATCGCGTATGGGCAAACGTAGAGTGGGACGCCCTGCGGCACGATGGACCGTTCGATGGTTTAAAGAAGGTGGTTGGCAGCAAATGGATGCGTACTGCTCAGGACCGAGATGGTTGGCGCTCTTTGGGGGAGGCTCACGTTTAGCAGTAGACTGCTTTATGTGAAATTGGCTGATATGATGACCCTAGTAAAAATGGAAAAAGGCGGATTGCTATCTCTGGGGAGAACGTGACTGTACCAGTCCAAGGTATTTGATGAAAGTCGTGGTGTTTGAGTCAGTTTTAAGTCTTAACAGATCTGCAGTGCAATTCCGATGACATCTCACCGTGAGTAAGTGAAGTCAATATGAAGTCTTAGTGAGCTGTCAATTAATAAAAATAGGATTTATTCTGAACACATCCCACCAGAGATGTGGACAGAATAGACCATTCCAGAAAGCGTGACATCTATGTTATATTTAAAAAAAAAAAATTCAAACAGCCAGTTATAGCCATGTATGTGGCTTAATGGCATGTAAGTATAATCTAATAAACCATACCCATAGTTCTTGAAGTATGTTCAGCCGTCTACAGGGCGTGCCAAAGGAAGACTCACACAACACATAGGTACATATTTTATTTACTCACCTAGATACATAGTCTCGAATAACGTTACCCTCCTTCTGGGACTGTCATGGGTAGTTGTGATAATATTCAAAGGAACTGAACAAATTACGATTCCTATTCGAACTTTATGACTACTCAAAGTAAAGAAGACAGACAAACAGAAGTTAGAAATCTATACTATATATAATATTATAAAGCAGAAGAGTTTGTTTGTTTGATTGATTGATTGTTTGTTTGTTTGTTTGTTTGTTTGTTTGGTTGAACGCGCTAATCTCAGGAACTACTGGTCCGATTTGAAAAATTCTTTCAGTGTTAGATAGCCCATTTATCGAGGAAGGCCTCAGGCTATAGGCATAGGCCGCAGGCTATAGGCATTTATCGAGGAAGGGTATATATCATCACGCTAAGGCCAATAGGAGCGGGACAGTAATGAAAAATGTTACGCAGACGACGTTGCACGGGTCAGCTAGTTATAATATAACTTGCAATCAACTCACAATGTTATCATTTAATTTTCAATTCATTCAACATCTAACACTTATCAAGACTCTACCTGCGCCTGTGTTTCGGAACGCATACAATCTCTACAAAGTAACAAGTAAAAAGGCTTTTTTTGGGTAAGCTCACTCTACGTTGACTTTGTCTCTGTTATCTCTGACCTAGACAACAGTCAAGAGCAAAAAGCTCAAATAAAAAAACAATTGCATAAACAACCTAAAACAAAGCTATGCTTACTAGCAAGTTACCTAAAGGTTGACGGATGAGTGTTTTATTTCAGGCCGCGCTGAGTGCGGCGTGATTGCAAGCACAAAGAACAGTATAGATATAGTCGTTTGTTCCAAGAACATACCGCAGCTACCAACTAGGAAGTAAGACGAAGGTAATGCAGAAGGTTTCATTGGGACGCTTTTTTCCAAGGAAGAGAGTAAGAATAAATCATGCGTTGAAGCTGAGCGAAGACACGTCAAAACGACCTAAAAGGACTATTAATAAACTAGCTAAATAGTAACTGCCACACGTGTCGATCTCCGAGGTACATGTTAATGATCGTGATTATCTATACTAACATTATAAAGCTGCGTATGTTTGTTTGGTTGAAGGAAGGCTATACGCAATATAATATTGAGTTACGACCAAAAAGATCGGTGCATGAATGAAAAATGTGACGCAGATGTGAGTTTATTTTTAAATGAGCATAGATTGCCTTCTGGACTTCTGGTGCCTGCTAACAACACATACTGCAATGTAGTCCCAGGTCAAAAAAGTTTGGGAACCACTGCTTTGATGGAAGCCGACTTGTATCATTTCTAAATATTTTTAGAATGTGTAAATTACAACACAGCGGATGCTTCTGGATTCCTGAACCAGAAAGAAAGATAACAATTTCAAATTGATCGAAAAATTAGGGAGAGAAATGTGAAAACAATCACCCTTGAGCCAAGTTCTCACAGGTTTTGGTATAAAGTTCACTTATGAATGTATGAAAGAGTTAATTTAAAATGGAGTGTTGTTTTACTTTTCCAATGACGCGTATCCTTATTTTTCTTATATCCGATACTTTTGTTCTTCATTGTAATGTGTACCTATTGTTCCAGCGGTTCTAGCCATGTCATTAGTTCTGGCCTATTTTACAAATTACTACACTTTAATAGAGCTAAGCGAGGTTCAAACGTATAAAGGGACTTACAATAAAATCTGTTCAAGTCAATAATTAGGTCCTTACTAGACCGAAAGGCGAAAGGAATTGAATGGAATTTGGATCAGAGAAGAAAAAAACAACTGACCCCATACATTTATTTAATACGCAGATGTTTTATTTGCACAATGGATCTTTATGTATTGTTTACGGAAAATGCAATGTGGGTAAGTTGGCATATAGACACCATTTGGCGAGAAATTCTTGTTGTCTCTTTCACACTAAAATGATTTGTTGTGATAGAAATTCTTTAAGGACAGATCTATAGGATTTTTATGGTGAAATTATCAATTGAGATGCATTTATGATGAAAATAATGAATTTATTTATCATATCGATGCGTATCAGTCGCTTTCAAATTAACATCAATTTAAAAAAGAAAGTGTATCTTCTAGTCCTTAAATGGACTTAGAAGTCCTCCATAAAAGTAACTGTAAGTAGTCAAAGACTATTCACTGCGCTCCATCGTAAAATAAGGACGGCCGACGTTATATTTTTCATCATTGAAAATATTTTTGAATTTAAATTTTGAAAGGAAGATATTAATATATTTTTGTTACTAATATATCTATGAATTTAATCAATTAATTTGGTTTTACAACTTAATTTTTACAGACATAATCACCTTTCAATAATTTTTTTTTTTTTTTTTTTTTTTATGCAAAACGGGGAAACTCTTGGCCTAAATCTCACCTGATGGAAAGTGATGATTAGGCCGAAGATGGAAGCGAGTTTCATCATAGTGCCTATAGGATTTTTCAGTGTTGCCAATTCTTTAATTTAGTGCTCCTTCGAAATATATATATTCGCTTAGAGTCTACGACCGTACGGGTTAAAAATAAAAGAAAACATATTTCTGACATAAATAGAATTCTATAATTTTTGCTGGTATACCGAAAAGAAAAAAGAATGAGTTCTTAAAAGAAGATTATATATTCCTACATAGAAATATTTGCAAGACTTGAGGTACACCCCTAGCAGTACAGGCCAGACGGTAAATTTACCTTCCGAGATAAGTAACACCTTACACAAAGAAAGTTAATATAAAACTGTACCAGAATTTATCTTTGCGGTTTTATAGTCGGACACTTTGTGTGCGCAGCTAGTGTGGAAGGCATGGATACTTTTACATAGTTTATTGAGGCATGGTTTGTATCCATAACCTGTTTCATCTACCTAAGGTAGACCATCATCGTCAGTCCAGCCGACAGACGCCTGCTGCGTTGCTTAGGGATATCCCAAACAAGTTCGACCAGTGTAGAATGCTTGGATATTTTTACATGCTCCATTGAGGCATGGTTTGTACCCATAACCTGTTTCATGTAGGCTAGACCATCATCGACATTTCAGCCGAAAGATGCCCACTGAGTTATTTAGGGTTACTCCAAGCAAAATTGACCAGCTCTGTGCTTCTTCTCAAGATGCCTCTGAAAGTGCAACATACTCTGCCTCAGTGCTGGATAAGGAGACGGTCTTTTGTTTTTTACTTTGCCAAGAAATCACAGAACCACTAATTACAAAACAGAACCCAGTATAAGACTTACGATCTAAACTATTACTAGCCCAGTCTGCACCCACAAAACCTGTCAGCTCTACATTATCCGTATGATATGTTAAACCATAGTGCTTTGTTTTCTGGAAATATTTTAGTATTCGCTTAGCATAACTAAAATGAGTTTCATTGTAACAATTATTGAAGTGGCTGAGGTAACTAAGAGAATATGTATAAGTATAAGTCTGGTCTAGTCAAAACTGCCAAATACATAAGGCTTCCAATTAGATTTTGATATGTAATATTTACTACACAATGTTAAGCCTTTTCTATGTTCAACTTACTCTCGATAGGGGTACCTATAGTTTTACAATTGGACATATCAAACTTTAACAATAACCGCTCTATATATTCCTGTTGATCTACAGTTAAAGTCTTACTTTCTTTGTTCACAATAATTTGCATTCCTCAGTAACGTCTTACAGGACCTAAATCTTTCAATTTGAATTCAGAACTTGATACATTTTTTAATCTTTCAGTTACTTATTTTAAATGCAAAGTTAAGCAAACAATCTTTCACTTTCTCATACCAGACTAGAGAAGATTGTTTCAGTCTATATATAGCTCTTTTTAGTTTCAAGACCTTTCTACTTTGCTTGTTTACAAAACCTTCTGGAATTGACATGTAAATATTTTATTTTAAATGTCCATTTAAAAAAGCTGTTGTCACATCTATATGTGTTATGTCCATATCCCACTGTACACTCAAAGCAAACAACATTCTCAGCGTATAATGTTTTACGATAGGAGAAAAAATGTTCTCGTAATCTCTTCCTCGTTGCTGAGTAAAACTTTTCGCCACAAGTCGGGCACGATACCGCAATTTATCATTCACATCTATTTTTTTATTGAACACCCACTTGTTTTTCACAATCAATCCATTCCTTGGTATATCAACAATTTCCCAGGCGTCTTTGTCCTCGAACGACTGTAGCTCCTCTCGCATGGCCTGCCTCCACTGATCAGCTCCTGGTCCATTCAGCGCTTCTGAGAAATCTATTTGTTTGACTTCTGGACTTGAATTGGATATACAGATATTACCAAACCCAAAACGTTCTGGGGGGTCTTCGTGTTCTCTTTCCCTGCCCTGGTAATTCTGGAATTGGGTGCAACTTACTGCTTGAGATATTTGTCAATGTGTCTGTGGTGTTTGTATTATCATCATTTTCACTAGGTGGATCAGTATATACGGATGTTGTTGTTGAGTCTGTATCATGAATGAAGGTGGTAGAGATTCAGTGGGGGAATCTACAATGATCGAATCTCTCGTTCATTGTAAATTCCCCACTAAATCTCTACCATCTTCATTTGTTTCCAGAGATTCACATTATTCTGTATCCATTCTGCTGTATCTTCATTGATTTCTGATGATACTGTTTTTTCTTTTATCACTATATATATATATCTCTCTTCACAGTTACAATATTTTTCATGGGATCATAAACACGATATTCTTTCACTGTTTCTGAGAATCTTACAAGAATGTGCACTTTTCCTTCTTGTCCCATTTTAATCTTCTTTCTTTCGGTATGTGAACTATTATGGGACTGCCAAACAAACGCATATTACTTAAATCTGTTTTGTTTTTATACCACGCTTCATAAGGTGTTTTATTTCCCAAACTTGAAGTTACTGATCTATTTTTTAATTATACTGCTGTATTAGCTGATGCAGCCCAGAACTTCTTTTCTAATTTTGCATCAAAAAAAGTAAGCATCGTGTTTTCTCTATGACAGTTCTGTTAGCCCGTTCACACTAACACCTTTTTACTCCGATTTGTATTTGTCTTCTGGTGGATAATTCCTTCTCTGAGTAAGTAATTTTCTATCTCACCATTACAAAACTGACTACCATTATCTGTGCACAATATGTTTTTATTCTGCTGATTTTCAGCCATTGCTTTAAAATTCTTGAATATCTTGAAGACTTCATTCTTATGTTTGTGGAAGTATATGAAAGTTATACGACTGTGATCATCAACGAACAACACAAAATACTGAATACCTTCTATGGACTTCGTTTCCATAGGGCCACATACATCGGCATGTATTATCTGTAGTGTTTCTGTACTAAGTTGTCCAACATGATGAAATGGTAACTTCCTCTGCTTAGCTTCGAAACAGGTCACGCATTTAGTCATTGTCATATCATTAGTATCCGTCCACAATCCCGTTCTTCATTTTATTAATATAATTTCTGTTAATATGTGCTAACCGCCTATGCCAAAGCTCTGCACTTGCTACAGCAAGTGCTGCCAATTCAATCTGCTACTTTAATATTAAGCTTGTAAAATCCATTTGTTGACATTGCTATGGCCACCAACTCATTCTTATTGTTACAAATGTAGCATTGGTTTTCTTCAAAAACAACCTTGTTTCCGTTTTTGATTAACTCGCTTACTTTCAACAGATTCGTTGTTAAATGTTGGTATGCATAGCACATCTTTAACCATGATGTCGTAGTTACAGTTTGTTATCTGTACGCCTCCGGAACATAAAACTGGCACTTTCATAATATTTGCGACGGTTATCTCTGATAAATACGGGTTAAAATTTGCGCGTTTTATCCAGTCCTTCTTGGCTGTCATGTGTGCACTTACGCCACTATCTACGTACCATTCGTTTGTACTGTATTTTCCATAAAAAAATACCACGCTTTTAGCATTTAATCGTTTATTTTTATACCATGACGATCCATTTTTAAATTTCTGGTTATTGGTATTGTTTGTAGCGAATGCCGCGCTGGAAACCACGTCATTCTTTGAAACCTCTATGTCAATCAACTTAGATTTTATAGCATCGGTGGTAATTTGTATTCCTGAATGCTCTATGGCCATAATAATTATTGGCGATTATTTTTCTGGCAAAGCTGCTAATAACAATTATCCGATCCATTCTGCGTGTCGCGGGTTCGATTCCCGCACGGAACAAATATTTGTAAGACCTACATGTATTTGTTCTGAGTCTGGGTGTTTTTCTATCTATAATATGTATGTATTTACAAAAAAAATGTATATAAGTAGTTCATCAGCCATATCGTTACCATAACACAAGCATTAGGTTGCTTAGCTTGGGACTATATGGCGTTGTGTGAAATGTCCAAGGATATTATTATTATTTCCTTTATTCATTTTCTTTACATATTTTCACATTTTTAAACATTTCTATTAAAAATAATAAAAAAAAACATTTAAAAATATAAAAATAGTAGCCCACCGGTATCGGGAACGGGGTCCAAGCTACCGGCGGTCAGGGCTCCAGAGAGAGGAACCTCCTAACAATGCGAGCCGTGTCAAGAAGTACCGCTTTCTGAATCAAGCCCTTGACCCAACTACCCAACGAGAGCCTCCTGAGGTGTTGGTCGAGGCTCTTGGCTATTAAGCCGTTGGCTGTAATAACTATCGGTACAATGATTGCAGAGTCCACTTCCCACATGTCGACAACCTCGCGAGCCAAGTCAATATACTTGATTTGTTTATCTTTCTCGGCTTTCACGAGGTTCTCGTCATGCTGGACGGTAATGTCTACAATCATTGCACGCCTCACTATTCGGTCCACCACCACTATATCAGGCTTATTGGCAACAATAGTCCTGTCAGTGATGATGGACCGATCCCAGTACAATGTGATATCGCCATTATCGAGAACTGGGTCGGGCGCATATCTGTAGTACGGCACCTCTGACTGCACAAGAGAGTATTTCAGAGCAAGTTGCTGATGGATAATCCTGGCTACAAGGTTGTGCCTATGCAAGTATTCTCCGTTAGCTAGACGAGAACAACCAGAGATAATGTGGCGAATTGATTCTCCCGGACGGTGATATGCCCGACATATGTCGACCGTGCCGTCCTTCACAATAAATCTCCGGTAGTTATTCGTCATGATAACTTCGTCCATAATTGCACAGACAAAACCTTCGGTTTCTCCGAAAAGATCACCGAAACGCAGCCAGGCTACGGACGCTAGTTGATCTACGTCGGTCCCATGAAGGGCCCGGAAAAAGCGTCCGTGAAGCTCCTTACTCTGCCATACCGCCCTGCGATCTTTAGTGTCAAGCACCGCAGGTTTGCGCCAGTTCTCATTTGCCAAGGAGAGCGGAGTGAGTCCCTTGTCCACCGCTACTACATCTCGATGCACACCCACGTCGACAGCTAGAAAATATTCCCTGAGACTGCATATCTCGCGATTGTGGAGAGTCTTAGCATTTAAAAAGCCTCGACCTCCACACTTTCGCGGGATATACAGTCTCATTACTGACGACCGTGGGTGATGCGTTCGATATGAAGTAAGCAGAGTGCGGACCCGCCTATCCAGGGCGTCAAGTTCAGTTTGAGTCCATTTGAGCACGCCGAAAGAGTACATCAATACCCATGTGTATGTCCCAACCGTTGAAGGCGCGCATCTTGTTTCCGCCTGATAGAAGGCTATTGAATACCTTCTTGGCGACCAAAGAAGCGCTCTTTCAACGATTGCTTCATGTCAGTAACGTTGATGCCTAACGCTTCCGACATACCCAAATACTTGTAAATTTCAGTTGAAGAGAGGGATCTCAGGTTTATGGAATCCAAGAGTTGAGTTCCCGCGGATTCCATAATCTCTCCACGCTTTACATGCATGACTGCACATTTGTCCACACCAAACCCCATCCTGATGGCGTTACTGAAAGTTTCAGTTACCTTCAGTAGCTCCATCAGTTGCAGATTATTGTGGGCAAAGAGTTTCAGATCATCCATGTAAAGGAGGTGAGATATAACCTGACCACCTCTCTTCAACCGATAGCCCAGCCCTGAATTCTCCAACAGTGTGCTAAGAGGATTCAAGGCTAGGCAGAACCAAAGCGGACTCAAACTATCGCCCTGAAATATACCCCGCTCAATCCTTACCGGTTCGCTATTCCCCTGGATATTTCGACATCCTGGATAGCGAAGGACTGTCCTCCATTGCCCCATACACGACATCAGGAAGGTACGTAGCGTTGCATCAATTTTGTACAATTCTAGCACCCTCATGAGCCATGTATGAGGCACCGAGTCATAGGCCTTCTTATAGTCTATCCAGCATGTTGACAGATCCTTTCGGAAACGACGAACCTGTTGGATAATGGCCATATCAATGAGGAGTAGCTCCTTAGTACCGCGGGACCCATTCTTACATCCATTTTGAGAGGCAGACATGATGTTGTTGTTGTTAACATGGCTGTTAATCTTTGCCCTCAAAATGGATGTAAGAATTTTATAGACCGTCGGTAAACACGTGATCGGTCTATAATTTTTAGGTTCCGCAGTACTACCTGATTTATGGAGCAGGTGAGTTATTCCTGTAGTTAAGAACTGGGGTAGCGACCCAGACTCTAAGGCAGATTGGAATTGAGACGCCAAGCAAGCGTGCGATCTTGTCAACCATTTAATCCAGAAATTGTGCAGCCCGTCCGGCCCTGGAGATTTCCAGTTAGGCAACGGGCGGACTGCACAAGATACATCTTGGGGGCTGATGGTAATTGCCCCCATTTCTGGTATTGGATTGCACGCACGCTCGACCTCCCGAGTCCAATCGCCCTCGGTATGACTGACAGGAACCGACCAGATGCTGCGCCAGAATGAACACATGGCGTCATCATCCGGCAGGCGCATATCAGTCACACCTTGATCCGGTCGCTCCCAATCCCTATATACCCACCTTTCATTACTTCGGAATGTGCGATTCTGGGTATATCGCTCCACTCGCCGCCTATACCTACGAATACGATTTGCCCATGCATACACCTTCTGCTTCAGGAAGTCGATGCGCTCTGTGACACGGGATACATAGTCTCGAGGACTGACTCAGTCCCCGAAAATGCCCGTCTCACAAAGCGCATCACTCTAGGGCGAGTGTTTCCCTCCCTGAAGCAGATAAGTTTGCCAATTAGCGCTCTGGCCTCACCGATACGACGCTCGATCCTGCACTGCCAAGCTGGTACGGCTGGTTTTGGTCGTGTAACTCTGTCATTGGTTATTTTAACATGAGCTACACGACAAGCCGCTACAGCCGCGCAGTACATTATCGAGTGTGCATCAGTGAGGTCTTCGCAGTCATCAAAATAATTTGACAACTGCGAATCCAGAGTAGCTACTAGCGCCCGGTTCTTGTTATGCATGGGCAAACGAGGTAAGCGTGGTCTAAGCTCAGGCGGCATGTAGCGATATTCCCGAATAGCACACTCTAAAGCACTCCTCAATTCGTCATTGCACTGGGTACTTACGTTTGTAACCCTGTCATTACTCTCCTCGTCAGCGTGACTGGTAATTTGGGTGGACTGTGGTGGTGCCACAGTCTGCGACGGAGGAGCAATGCCATGGTTACACATTTCAGTTCGGAGGCGATCAAGCACACTGTCATCCAACATACGGTTACGCTGGATGACGCGCACCTGATCCGACAGTCGTTGGGCCGAAACGTTGACAGCTGGTTCAAGTACCTGAAACAGAGAGAGCATCCGACCACGGTACGCAGTCAGGTTAGTTCCCCCCTCTGTAGCCCCATAGTATGAGCGCATGACGTTTTCGTTGATGGCTTGTGTCCATCGCATGCGCTGCACACTCCCGCCGGGAGCTGGGACCCTGTCATAGGCCGGTGGGCCTCGAGGTCCTAAGCCGTCCGGCGGCCGGCGTCCTCTTCGCCGACGAGCAGGTGGTGGCGTTGTGGGCGGCGAGAAGTACTCGTCGCTCGAGCTCGACGCGACTGCCACGGCCGGTGTCACAGCACTCACGGTGGGGCTGGGTTCCGACGGCGGCGAGGCGGAGCTGAGCGGCGAGGCCGGAGGTGGTGGGCGTGCTCGTCGAGCTGCGGCTCTTGTCAGCATATCTTCCTTCCGATTGCGAACGATTAGGTGATCATAATTTCTATTGTATTTCATGTATCCATGTCGTATGAATCTTATTGATGTTTGTTCTTATAGGTTTTTGTTTTATTCTGCTTATTTTCATATTTTATTTTAGTTTGAAAATCGGAGAGAAAAATTTTCCTGTCACTTCGGTTGACAGTCGAGCCACAGATTATTATTATTATTTTATTTTTTTACTTTCTCGGGTCCCTGGAGACCCGGTCCTTTGGTAGGCGTACGAGGGGCCGAAACCAACTCGTAGAGGCCCCGTTAGACATTTCAAATGTAATGGGGCACCAACCGGCGGTTATCCCTGTCTGCACTGAAAGTATTCCCAAGGAGAATCCCCGGTTGGAGCAGTACTATTGCAGAAATTGAAACAAAAAATGAAACGCTATGGGTTTGGGTGGTTTAGTGGACTGATAACCATTTATTATAGCAGAACTATTGGCCCCTGCCTTACCACTAACAATATACACGGCTTTTAAATGGCAGGGGGTGACTTGCACACTCACTGAATGGGCCCCCGAAAACGGTCGCTAGCACAAAGTGACGTAGCGCCAAGGAGGCAACAAAGCCTGAGGTGCTAGAGGAGTGGAGAGGTATACCACGGCTATCAGGACAATCCCGGAAGTGCGGTCAAGATCCCTACCAGCATCTTACTGGATTATACATCCTTCTCCCGAGCACGTATGCTCTAGCGAATCTCCACTCAGACCGGCCAATTAAGGCAAGAAAGAGGTGGGAGCTCTGTTCTTCGTCAGTATTCACTCTGGCCAGCCAATAAAGGCAAGCCGTAGATGAGGAACAAGACTTCTCCCGGGAGATAAGGTTCGTGGGGTCGCTACTGCCCAACAGTTCGCCACAAAACTGCCTTGCGGATTGTATCTCTCTTTGTCTGGCCCCTCACCCTAGGTGGTATGACCTAATGTCCATCGGGACGCGCAAGCCCCACCACGACGTCAACGTAGAGATACTGCGGTGGGGTTATTTATTATTATTATTATTATTCTTCTTTGATTTTAAATCCTGTGCCTTTAAGTATGAAGTCATGGAATCGCAATTTTCTTGTTGTAACGAGATTAAATGTCTTCGTAGAGCTATTTTACGAGAAAAACCTGAACCTGAGTCATTGAACTTAGTTCTCAGTTTAGTCCATAGCTCTAAAAATGTCTCTTGCGCCTTCTGATGCTTTCGGTTCGAAATTGGCATCTGGCTCCGACTTGATGTAGTTCAGCTGGTTGTCAAGCACCAACAGATTTTCAACAGCAAAACTCCATTCGTCATTATTTTTTCGCCCTTTTACCTTCGGAAAGCTTTGAATATAGTTCACAGCCATATTTCCACGAAAAGTCAACAATTTTCGACTGTTATAAACTAAATTTACAAATTTAAAACCGAAAAATATGGATATTTTCCCATAACCTGTTAAAACGCGTTACTTTTCGGAATAGACTAACTTTTTAAAGCATGTTACATGTCGTATGACATAGATCGTACCACGTACACATGTAACCATTTTGTTTTCAATATTTTTACATAAATGACTGTACGGAACCCTCGGTGCGCGAGTCCGACTCGCTCTTGACCGTTTTTTATGTTAAGTCTATTTTGTTCCTTATCAATGTGCTGTCAACATAATTCTCAGACATTTTGTTAACAAGAATGAAAGGAACAGCAGTACGATACAAGTTAGTAAACAAAAGTATCAAGGGATTCAAACTTTGGCAATTAGGTGTGCAAACGACAAAATAGGGCTATTTTGTCGTTTGGCAACCATGAAATTACTTCCGGCTCGGATGGTGAGATGGCCTTTTTAGACTGTAATCTATTGGTCGTGGGTATATGAGCTCTGTCAATAAATTCCGGGTTATACCGGTAATTATTGTTTTATTATTTAACATAACGTTTTTTAAAGTTTGTGCTACTTTGGTACCTGTACCTGTCAACGACCATAAGACCCTATTGGGCCAAAGTGGTATGCTCTTACTATTGTTATTTTAATTTTGCGGGTACTGACGGATTACAACAGAAGAAAAAGAAAAAAAATATTAGTGCAGGTTAATGCAATATGCAATAATAATAAATGGCAACACGTGGTGTAGCCGCTGCATCAAATCAAAAGGAATTGACTTCTTCTTTTAAAGAATTCGTCAAACATTTTGAAGAATCTTCAACTTGTAAATAACTCTTGGACCACACGAGCACAAAAAAGCGCGAGGCAAGTCCCAAAGATGTGCACGGAGCGTCTCCGGACAGTAGTTAAATTAATTATATTGTTCTTTTTTCAAAAAATTAAGTACAGTTTTGAGGATTACTATAAAATGCGCACTCACATCGTTTTGTATGGTCCTCCACGAATAACTCTAATTAATTAAATATTAAGTAATACCATAAACCAATACTATATAAGTAAGTCAATTAATGTTTAGGGCACGATGGGGCTGACATGTCTTTGATAAAAGCCCCTAAACGAACATAGGAGGTTAAAAAAATAATCGTTTTGTAAGGCCCGATGGTTTGAGAACCCAATTTTCTGATGACCTGGCTCCAAGCGAAACAGTGTGGCGTGACCGAATAATATTTTAGAGCAACTATCCTATGATACTTGCTTGTGACGGATTTCCTGGAAAGATTTTCTAGTGAAACACTACAGTATTTCAGTATTCCAAGTTTCATCATGTATTTGAATTCCAGAAAACTGACTAAAATTGCTTCTAGAGAAAAATAAATGATAGCTGTGGCGTGAACAAAGGGAAAGGCGACCTAACGAGTTTCCAACAACTGTGATAAACATACTGGCAAGTTGTAATAAGAATGCTTTTCCTATAACTAACGTTCTTCTTCTGCGTGTGCTACGCTTCCATCACTAGAAGCGTAGCAAATACATCAGCGGAACGTTCATTCTCGTCATTGCATCACTCCAATAAAGGTTGAGAAAGTCGTGCAGTACTTGAAAGAGATGACCAAGTGGACTCTGAGGGTCGAAAGATCATCATCAACTTCATCATCAACTTTAAGTCGTTCGTGGTTCGAGTTCCCACTGATCTTCTTGAAGGAGGACTTTTGGCCGAAATGTGTCGATCGGTATTTCGACGTTTCCGAGCACGGTTACGCGACACGACGCAGCGGAACACGACGCCGACAACATAACGTGTACAACTATCAGTTCTTATAAGGTTTTGTCAATATGTATTAGTTTATTACTGTTTTTTGTATATTTTAATTTTGTGTATTTATCATATATATGTATGGGCCTATGTTGCCTGATAATAAAATAATAATATATATATATTGCGGCGTCTCAAAATGCATTTCACATCCACTGGAGCGTACCATTAGACTTTGAAAATATGATCACATGATATGCAAAAACTTACTGGAGAAGACTAGAATTAATTCAATTTTCTTTTTGTATATTATTTGAATCCGCTTAGCCTGTTCCCAAACATGTTGGGGTCGTTTTCAAGTCAACTTGATGGATGCACTTGAATACCAGTGTTTTACGAGTGCATACAGCGACTGCCTGTCTAACCTAACCAACCCAGTAGTTCAGAAACACAATACCGCATGGTAAGACTGGTATCAGATTTTCTGGCTTTTGACTATCCGTAACGATCCGAACGTCAAATATCTACGAATGACAGTATGGCATAACGTGCTCTCCGAGACACGGCGGATTCGGGTTATGTAATACATGATCACTAGGGATGGGCCGAAATTAGGTTCACATTCGGTTAAACCGAAATTCTGCAGCTTGAACCGAACTTCGGTATTCGGCCGAAATTCGGTTCAGATGCTGAACACAAGAAAAATAATACCTACTTGCACTATTTTGACTAAAATTCAATAGAATTAGAATAGCATTACTGTAAAATAAACTTATGTCTTTTACTCAGTCATTGCCATTTATTTTAGATATGAAGATTGTAAAATATGTAAACCTTAAATTAAATTACAGTTTTTCTTATTAGTTTTGAAAATCTTTGCCTAATTAATTAGACATACTATTACAAAAATGAAATATACTTAGTATTCTTCTAACAAACATCTGGATTACAATTCGTAAATTGATTTAAAAAATCACCACTTGTCTTCCCTTTCTATTGTTTTTAGTTCATTTGGTAGAATGTTGACATTCGTACCATCCAGTAAATATTTTGGTGCAAAACCTGTAACGGAGTGTTCTGTTTCATTATATTTCTGTATACAGTCTCTTGCTACTGTTGTCCATGTTTTTTTATTGTTTTTCTCATTTATTTTACATCTTATTTTATTAACTATTGTTTGATTTAATCTTTCGTTCAAGCCGTTTGAGAATGGTGTATTCACAGCTGTAAAAATTAGTTTAATATTATTATCTTGCAAATGTTGCTTAAATTCTCTTGAATTGATGCCTGGATATTGATCTGTCAGAATTATTCCAATCTCATCTGTCTCTAGTACATTTTTTGTTAGTTTTATAAAGTCACTTGCATTCTGTGTTTTTGAAGTTGAAATAAAAGCATATCTTGTGTAGTGGTCCACTAAAAGATGTAGGTATTTTTTTGTTGACCTAGATCCTCCAAAGCCACCTATAGTATCCATTGACATTATCTCAAATGGTTTTGTTGCTGGTCCCAGTTTTGACATTAATCCAAATTTTCCTTGACATCTTGATTTATTTTTTATGCATATTTCACATGTTTTACAAATGTTAATGATATTCTTTGTTAGGTTTGTAGCTGTATATATTGGACTTATTTTTTTCTGCAATTGTCTGATCCCAATATGGCATAAATCTTCATGCACCTTCTTTATAAGTTTTTTACTAAATTCTTCTGAGAGGATAATCTTTTCATGTTTCTTTATTATTTTAAAATAGATTCTATTTTTGTGTATTAGATTTTGTTTCATTTCTTTTATTGTTTCATTTTTCTCTTGGTCTTCAACTATATCTTTTATTTGTATTAAATTAACTATTTTCAATAGTTCCTCTTTGTTATCTTCTGATTCTAATACTGGATTTCGGCTCAAACAGTCTGCTTCTACATTTTCTTTACCCGGTATATATTTTACTGTAAAGTCATATTGAGACAGGTAGTATGTGAGATCACCCAATTCTTCGTCTGTCCTGCATTTAATGTTCATGTTCTCTAGAGGTTTGTGGTCTGAGTAAATAGTGAATTGTTTTCCAATGAGCCAGTGCTGCCAGTATTTAACCGCTTCTTTCATAGCAAAACATTCCAAGTATATAGCCTTTTTCCGTTTTTGAGATTCATTCAGTTTTTTAGAGAAATATGCCACCGTTTTGTCTTTACCGTCTGGTTGTGTTTGTTTTAATATTGCTCCGATACCCTCTAAGGATGCATCTGTAAAGATTTTTATTGGTAGGTCTTTGTCATATATTTCCAATGCTGGTTGAGAACATAAATATCCTTTTATTTGATTAAATGATTCTTCACACTTCTCTGACCAAACAAACTTTTCGTTTTTTCTTAATAGATTATGTAGTGGATCTAAGATAATTGCGCTTCTCGGTTTGTATTCATGGTAGAAGTTGATTTTTCCCAAAAATTGTCTGATGTTCTTTTGCGTCTTCGGGGTTGGAAAATGTCTTATTGAAATCAAATTGTCTTTTAGAGGTCTTATCGAATTGTTCTGAATTACATGGCCAAGATACTTTACTGAGTCTGAAGCAAAGGTACATTTCGTAAACTTCAATCTAAAGCCTTCTCTTATTATTGCCTCTAATACATTTCTTATGTGTCTTATATGATCCTCAAAGGTGGACGAATATATCAAAATATCATCAATGTAATTTACGGAGTATCTTGTGAGATTGTGCTTTCTTAGAATATTGCTTAAAATTCTCTGGAAAATTGCTGGTGATGTTTTCAAGCCAAAAGGAAGGCAGGTCCACTGATAGTGGCCATCTTGTGTGACAAATCCTGTTTTATTTCTATCTTCTACCCGTAGTGGTATTGCCCAAAATGCTGAGTTTATATCCAGTGTAGTAAAATACTTACAATTTCTAGTTTTAATTATCAAATCATCTATTAATGGGAAAGGTTGAGCTTGTGGTACAACAATTTTGTTTAGTTCTCTGAAATCTACACATAAGCGGGATTTTCTATTTTCACCTTTTTTAAATGCCAATGTCACTGGCGCAGCGAAAGGACTGTAAGATTCTTCTATTAAATTATTCTTGAGTAACATGGATATTTGCTCTTCAATTTCTAATTTATCTTCTATTGTACATCTGTATGGTCTTTTACTACAGTATCTATTTACTAGTAAATCTATGTGAGCTTCATAATCTGTAACTGATCCTATATCATACTTGTCCTTAGCAAAAATTGTTTTATATTCCTTTATAATTTCTTCTATCTCACTTTTCTTTTCATTATCTAAATGGTCTGTCTTACTTACAAATTCCTCTGTTTCTATGTGTTCATTGAAATTTATTGCATATGTTTTTAGATTCTTATCGTCATATCTGTTTTCTTTAAACATTTTGTCTGTTTTATTTGTTTTTTTCTTTTGTTCTATCTGCAAGTCCTCATTTTGGGTTAATTTAAATTTCTTTATCATATCCAATCCGATTATAAAATCATCGAAATCTTCATTTTCTACTATGTATACATCCACCTCTTCTTCCGTATCAAAGATTTTAATATTTATTATCAAGCCATCTGTCTTCTTCACACCATTAACCGTTTTCATATGTGCTATATTCACATTGTCTTTTTTTTCTTTTATTTTAACCAGCCTTGAATTTATTAAAGAGATCTGTGAGCCGGAATCATAAATGGCGCTCACTTCTAGTTTATTTTCTAATAAAAGCTTGATTTTGATCAATGGTGTACTTACTCGTTTTTTAAAAGTTTCTATAAATTTTTCTTTCCATTCATTCCATTCAGAATTTACTGTTAGTTTTATCACCATCGAACTGTACCAATCCAATGATGTTTTTTCTAAAAATAACCTCAAAATATCTATTTTTGTTTCATCTTTTGTTATATTAAAGCGCTCACACTCTTTTTCAAAATTCTCTATCCATTGCATTGCATTAGGATTCTTGCTTGTGAATTTTTCAATAATAAATTTCTCTGATACATGTTTTAGGTTATGTTGATTTTCTTTCTTTGTTGTTGATTCTATTAATTTTTCTAGGATATGTTGCAAACTGTCATCTGTGTCTGTTGGTTGTTTTGTGCTCTTTTCTTCTAAATATTGATCTAAAAATTGCATATTACCTTCGTCATCTATATATGTTTTCTTTTGATCTTCATCCAATTTTATCCATATTTTTCTGCTTTGGTACCTTTTCTTTATGCTATTTTTTATTTTTAGGTAAGTGCTCGATTTAACAATATATGTATGGTGAGTCACCGGCTTCAGTTCATCTGGTAAAATATAACATTTTCCTTCTTCTGTAGATATTGAGGTTATGGCTAATATATTAGATTTGCCATCACTTGAGGCAATCATCGTAAATTCAAATTGCAGTCGGTCCATCTTCTTTTAGTTAACGAAAATGTCGTTTTATAAGATATATTATTGAGGATTTTCAAAATAAACTACAAATTGTTTCTCTGAAAATACAAAGGTTTTGTTTTATTACACGCCTTTACAATATTTCAACAATTATCGTTTAATTATGACAATTACTCTTAAATCTCACCTGAAAATACAAAGAAACGACATTTAAAGTTCACTAATATCGTCTCCTCAATTATATCCTTTTTATCAATGCCTCTACAAGTTTCAAGTAACAATAAAATGCACCAAATAAACTAAACATCATCCGCCATTAACCGCGCGTCACTCCGATGCCCTCTACCTACTTCCACAGACAACTTATAAAAAAGCGCGAAGCGCGGCAAATTTGAATTAGTGAAATGTCATTTCATTACATATATATATTGCGGCGTCTCAAAATGCATTTCACATCCACTGGAGCGTACCATTAGACTTTGAAAATATGATCACATGATATGCAAAAACTTACTGGAGAAGACTAGAATTAATTCAATTTTCTTTTTGTATATTATTTGAATCCGCTTAGCCTGTTCCCAAACATGTTGGGGTCGATTTCAAGTCAACTTGATGGATGCACTTGAATACCAGTGTTTTACGAGTGCATACAGCGACTGCCTGTCTAACCTAACCAACCCAGTAGTTCAGAAACACAATACCGCATGGTAAGACTGGTATCAGATTTTCTGGCTTTTGACTATCCGTAACGATCCGAACGTCAAATATCTACGAATGACAGTATGGCATAACGTGCTCTCCGAGACACGGCGGATTCGGGTTATGTAATACATGATCACTAGGGATGGGCCGAAATTCGGTTCACATTCGGTTAAACCGAAATTCTGCAGCTTGAACCGAACTTCGGTATTCGGCCGAAATTCGGTTCAGATGCTGAACACAAGAAAAATAATACCTACTTGCACTATTTTGACTAAAATTCAATAGAATTAGAATAGCATTACTGTAAAATAAACTTATGTCTTTTACTCAGTCATTGCCATTTATTTTAGATATGAAGATTGTAAAATATGTAAACCTTAAATTAAATTACAGTTTTTCTTATTAGTTTTGAAAATCTTTGCCTAATTAATTAGACATAAAAATTAGACATACTATTACAAAAATGAAATATACTTAGTATTCTTCTAACAAACATCTGGATTACAATTCGTAAATTGATTAAAAAAATCACGTTTTTGGTTCAAAAACTAAAATAATATTTTTTTATTACAAATTTATTATTTATAGGTCAAATTAAACAATCAAATTAAGGTGAATACTCCAAGGTAGCCCGCGTAATTCAAATTTTGAGGATTATTTTAACTATTAATATAACAATTATTTTTGTTGAATGTAAACAATCGCACGCGTAAATGCGTAAACAAGGCGACGTGTCGCTCTCGAGAAAGCGCCGCTTAACCGAATGTTCGGCCGAAGTTCGGATTCGGTTCAAACCACATTCGGCCCATCTCTAATGATCACCCATCCACGGACCGACCGCGGCAAGCGTTGCTTAACCTTGAAGATCGACCCGTGCGGCTGTCATTACTTAGAGCTCTCGGATGTCGTAAGAATCTCTCTGAAGTCGCTAAATAAATCTAGATAGGCTCCGGACCAACAAGCAAATATTTTCAAAGATCACCATTTGTGTAGAAGTAGATAATAGCTAATTTCTTCCGCCATGTTCGTCCACGACGTTTTTTTATTATATATCTCAGTTCACACGGAATAATCGCAAGAAAATATCATCTATTTTCTCGAATATTATGTAAAGGTCAGTGGAATATCGTGACGTAGTGATCCGAGATTTACTGAGATACGAGGCTTCCTCGGAGGGAAGCCGCGCACTTTGTGATTCAGATTTGTGACCTTCATAACTGCATATAACATTTTCAATATCTCTCGGATCGAAATGTTTTTGTATTTGCTGAAATAGGTTAAAATAAGCTTGCTTCTTGATTACATCTTCCGCTCGCACATTTTAGAAATTTTCAGTTTTGTTGCCCCGGTTAATATAGCTAGCTGATCATAATTTTTTCCAGTTATTTTTCAGGTCTTATATTTTACTCTGTCACTGATATTTTTATTATTTTGTAATCGCTTTTGTACACGTAGGCTTCGTACGCGCATATCCTGTTTATTCCCGTTCCTGTAGGAATTTTGGGAAATCATCTCTTAGTGCTCCCCTACAACAATTTCAGCTTTCTACGAACTAGTTTCGGCTGTGCGTTGTCTGTCAATCACTCAGTCACTCAACAGTAAGGGAAAAAATATAAAACCAGTATTTTCGAGTTATATATAAAACTCCATTTAAATCTGCTACTACACTAATATAATCACGTAGAGTAAGAAGCTGTAAAACAATAACTTCTAGTGTGTTATTGTTATATTTTTTTGTTTTCTTTCTCGGGTCTCTGGAGACCCGGTCCTTTGGTAGGCGTACGAGGGGCCGAAACCAACTCGCAGAGGCCCCGTTAGAAATTTCAAATGTAATGGGGCACCAACCGGCGATTATCCCTGTATGCACTGTGAAAGTATTCCCAAGGACAATCCCCGGTTGGAGCAAGACTATTGCAGAATATGGAAAAAAAGATGAAACGCTATGGGTTTGGGCGGTTTAGTGGACTGATAATCGTTTATTATAGAACTATTGGCTCCTGCCTGACCACTAACAAAATACACGGCTTTTAAAAGGCAGGGTTATATTATTATTACTGATAGCCTAAGTTTGTCGAAACAATATTTTGTCACTGAAAATCCAACAATCTAATTTCGGAACAATCATAGTTCCGAAATTAGATTGTTAGATTGTAAACTGTAATCAGAGGGCTAATTCTACTAATTTTCAAACAATTTTCGCATTCGCATGTCAATCGCAAACTGTCAAAAAAGCCTTAAATTTTCATACATTTTTGACAGTTTGCGATTGAGATGCGAATGCGATGCTAATGTAAAAATTAGTAGAATTGGCACTCAGGGTGCTCGTTGAGGAAAGGGAAAAAATATATAAATCTCGTGTGAGTAACAGAGACACATACATTTACAGTCGATAGCTAACTGTTCACACTGCCGATGAGTCTGCTCTTACCACTAGTTGGTCGCAGCGACAAGAGCTATCGAAGATTGTACATGCTCAGCGACACTCGCTCGGCGTTGCTCGCTTGGCGGTCAAACTCAGAACTCACTAACAAGCGGTTATTGCGAGTAATCGCCCGCCTCATAAAAGCACTCGCTAAAAGCTGAGCTTCAAAACTATCAAAACTTTAAACTCGCTACTCGCCGCGCCAACTCGTTTCGAGTTTCAAGCTTTACTCGCTAGGTACTCGCTGATCGCCCGCGCGGGCGGTGAGATAAGTGCCGGACCGTCATAAATTGTATTGCCACTGACATAGGTACCCGTCCCTTAGACAAACCGGGAAAACAGACTATCCGTCATAGTGGAAACGGGCATTAAAACTAGTTCGATTTGTGTAGATTAGAATACAAATTGGAACTCCATCTAAGGTCTAACTTACGCTACTGCTGAATATTATCTAAACTTCGCCGTACGATGTCTGACTCCACACTAAATGTTTTCATTGCTCGAACATACTGTTGTATGCTAAGCATATTTATGTGTGGTGTCTTGTATGTATTATTCGTAATATATAAAATTCTTCCGTTTTTGAGTGACTGACAGAAAACGCACAGCCGAAACTACTGATCGCAAAAGGCTGAAATACGGCTTGAAGCTTCCCTATACTCCGTAGAGGAGCACTAAGAGAGCATTTCCCGAAATTCCCACGGGAACGGGAAAAAACGGGATATGCGCGTACGAAGTCGCGGGCAAAATCTAGTATAACATAAAAATGTATGTAATGTATGTATGGGAACTATTAATCAGATGATGATCAGTGCATCGTCATGGGCTTACATTAACTTCAACGTAAGAAACAAAACGAAACGTTCGAAACATTGTTTTAAAACTTTTTACTATGAATGTACGAGAAAAACATAACCAAATAATTCTCTTAAATATGAGACAGACTTAAAAAAAGAGTAAACACAATGTTTATCTTTGTAAAACATCACCGGAGATGAGAAATTAGTTTTAATTTCGGCACAATACTTTGTTGAGTAAAAACAATTCTGAGGTGAAAAATCCTTTTGAATTTTCTTCTTCACTGAGACATTTTGAAGACTTGGGCTTTATAAGAAAGTTGACAGCCCTGTGAAGGTAGGTGATTAAGATTTGATAGCAGATTTTTATAACAAGCTTCTGCCAAAGGTTTCGCCTGTGTGATAGTCGAAAACTATTCCAAGATAACATACTCCCTGAATGGGAATTCTGTTCTATTTCGGAACACGATCCACTCGTGAGCCAAGCTTCAGCCAAAACCCTTTAGCCATTAAGACGTGAAGAGGTAAAAAACAGACCGTCGTAATAGGAATTCACTACTACAATAACAGCGTATATTCCTGGAAACCATTTAACAACAATCTGATGGCATCAACGAGGCGGGCCGCGTGAGGGAAAGGCATCGGTAGTCGCAGGGCGATTCCCAGCCACCGTAGGCGCAGGCCTGCGGACGGCGAGCGTTGGGTGGATCGCGGTCCGATAAGAACAAGTATAGACGGCCCACCAGAGCCAGTAACTGCCAGCGTTGCGGAATTTGTTCGTAAGAGTCACCGCGGCCCTGTCACGCACAGGGCATTAGGAGGAACACAGATGGGTTTCAGTCAGTAAGAGTCTGACACTGCCTTCGGCTCCGCCCACAGCGGAAGGAGTCATCTGATGACTTCCCATCCTAAAAAAAAATAGATGGCATGAATAGGTACTGAGTTATCGCATCGTACGTAATTGCTATTCTGTCAGTATAATGTATTCAGTTGCCACAAGGAGCTGTGGTGGAGCGAGTGATATTTTCTCAATATATTTATCTTTCCTTTTCTTTGAAGACATTATGATTCGATTTGCGGAAGAGGATTCTTTCCTCTTATTCTTTTTGTTATTCCAAAGAAATGCGTGCATTACTAAGAAGTAACGGATGTAGTTGGGTCACTGAAATGTACACATTTTACGTTGTTTTTAAGAAATATTTTTTGCCAAAAATTTTGAGCGGCGTCGTCCTCTTGAATGTCGAAAATTATCCTAAGGGACCTACATACAAAACGTACAACATAAACAGTTTTCTATAATCACATATCACACAAAAACATCCAAACATACTCACTTTTAAATCTAAATAACTATACTAATAGGAGCTCGTGGCTAAATAATAACAGCCGCACAGGTCGATCTTCAAGGTTAAGCAACGCTTGCTAAGGTTGGTCCGTGGATGGGTGACCATCTTAACATACCTAGTTTCCTCCGTGCCTCGGAAAGCACGTTAAGTTGTTGGTCCCGGCAGTCATTTGGAGATATTTGGCAGTCGTTACGGATAGTCAGAAATCAATTACGGATAGTCAGAGTCAGTAGAAAATTGATACCAGTCTTGCCAAGGAGCACCATGTTATTACCCAGTTAATGGGTTGTGGAGGTCTGGTGGAGCGGCTGCCTGCTCCACGTAAAATATTGGTATTCAGCTGAATCCGGTTTGACTGGAAGCCGACCCCAATAGAGTTGGGAAAGGCTAGGCAGATGATAACCATACTAATCTTATAAAGCTGAAGAGTTTGTTTATTTGGTTGAACGCTGCCTCAGGACTGGTTCGAATTGAAAAAATATTTTTCATTACTCATGCTCGGAAAGTAGGCCTGAAGTTGAAAGTATTACTTTGCAGCCCTAGGGAGAATCGTTTCCAACGGACAGCCGTCAAATCATAAAAATATCAATGATGAAAATGTTATGGCTGAATAGCTGCCCGGACACAGAAAAATAAAACAAAATAGTCAGGAAAGTGGCAATCCGATCTTCGATTGTTTTTTCGAGCTTTGTTCATAATTTCGTATAGCAGAGATTTGTATTAACACGATGAGTTCAACAAATTCAGATTCGTGTTTTTATTTTTACTTTCCTTGTATTAGTAATTAAAAGCACAGTGTTCACCTTGGGTGAAAGACTTATTTAGTCCCTTGAACTATTAGCTAACTATCTTTCTAATTAACTGTTCAAGAAGATAGTAGCGTTGATTGACCACAGTACGTTCTTGAAGCTATAATCTTATCATTTGATGACATTTTCTTTGACAATCTAATCAAAGATTCAACCGAAGTAGGCCTATTTGAAAAATATATTTTGAAGTTGAATATTAAATTCAACTTCAAAATAACTGTTTTGTAGATTTATCTGTATAACAAATCAATGTCGTGCCAGCAATATCATGCTAGACTTTCCTTTCATAATATCTCACATACGTAGGTAATACCTCTGTATCATGCTGTACCCGCGTCTATGTCTTCCTACAATGGTGTAACCATTAAAGGACCATTATGCCTCCGTGGACCAGTCTTTGTGGACTACTTTGAATGTGAATATCTGATTCTGATGTAAATATTTCATCTACATAAGTAGATTTCGTTCGTCTGTGCTAGGAGTTGGTTCAGTTTTTACAGGTCACGTCAACTTGTATCTGCCTTTCTTGTACGTTTCTGGATGGAAAATATGATTTTATTTATCACGTTTTAAAGTAACTGATTCACAAATATAATGGTAAAAATCGTGAACGCCAGTTGCCAGTTAGCGCCACTGGCGAGTAAGTTCCTTTAGCGTAGCTAATGATTATGTAACGGCCATATAGCCGCAGTGTTATGCAGTATCAATTGGTCAAAAAGTCACAGCACGTTTTCGATGGGCAATTGATAGAAATAAAAAACAGTTTTAGTGCAGTGATCGGTAGAACCTTTTATTAATCGGTCATAATTAATCGTTTTTTATTACAGATTCCATAAAATCATAAAAATAATAAACTTACATTTATGCCCACGGACGTGTTACTGTCACCGGAAAGTGGCAAACGCCGTAAGATTGTAAAATATCGCGTGAAATCGTAAACTTTTTTTTCTAAATAAGAAACGGATAGATTGGAAACTATTGAATTTGGATGGGATTTAATATATACCAAACGATTTGAAAAAATATATCGAGAAATTATAATCTAATCAAGTTTTATTACAATCTTACGGAGTCTGCCATTTTCCGGTGACATTACACGTCGTCATGATTTAGTGATTTATTCGGTCATAAAATCCAAAATACAATATTTAGTGGCATTTAGTCATCAATTTTGCCTGTAATGTCGACGATTCCAATAATTTTGACCCCAGCGTCGCGGTGACAATGTCATCAGTCTGTCCAATTTGTGCTGCGGCGATTGAATGCTCATCACTGTTATTAGTCACGCTGATTGGCTCCTGTGTCAATGGCACGTTGCGTTTTATTGCAATTACGAGTTCCACTGCGTTTTAAATTGGAATTCTATTATTAATGGTTTCATTTGTTTTTGCAGTTTTTGCATTTTTAAGGTTTCTTAGACCAGTATCACTGATGTAATTTTTTTTTGTCCCGTCTGTTTTCGGTGGGCTGTATCTCGAGAACCGTAATAGTAATTTTCATAGTGTGTATTTCTATTGGCGCTATAACAACAAATAATAAAAAATAAATTATATTAAACATTAATGTGCGCTCCCATACAAAAAAAGAATTGTTTTCTGTTTATAGTACGGTTTTAAGGTTCTCTCCTAAAGGATTGTACCATCATATAGAACGTGAAATGTTTTTAAATTTTCATCGCCGAGGCATACGTCACAGAACTTTAAAACTGCAGTGTATATTTGAGATTTAGATCAGCGCCTCTTGGCCGATAGTGAAACTCATGTAATTTTAGTTTATAATTACTTTTCAGTAATTAGAGACATCGTTTTATTTTTCCTGTAATCTTCACATAAACTATTATGACATAGAATAATTTCAGATTTTTATCCATGTAATGTAAACTTCGGAGATGGGGGGTGGGGGGTTAAAATATATTTATCGTCAAAAGTCAAAAACAATGCGGCTCAAAAAAAAAACTAAAATGTTTGAGAATGTTCTTTCATATGATACCCCACATAGCGTAGTAGTCCCACTTCGATTATTTAAGAAACCCTTTCAGACGCTATTGCAATAATATCATCTAAAAATATTCAAAATTACAAGTTGATAACAGTAGTTCTTGAGATATCCAGCTGTGACAGACGGACACATACACGAAATGGTTTCTTTTTACCAGTTTGGTTTGGAATTGTAATGGATTTTGAAATAGCATAATATAATTTTATCCTAGCTTTTTAACTAGTATTATGATTTATGATTGAGTTTGTTTGTTTCCTCTTCGCGTGGATTTGGTGAAATTTGATACACGGGTAGACCGACACGGTTGGCGCAGTGGTTGAGCGATTGACTGCTGCGCAGCATGTCGCGGGATCGATTCCCGCACGTAACAAATATTTGTACGACCTACATGTATTTGTTCCGAGTCTGGGTGTTTTTCTATCTATAATATGTATGTATTTACAAAAAAAAAATGTATATAAGTAGTTTATCAGCCATCTCGTTACCATAACACAAGCATTAGGTTGCTTAGCTTGGGACTATATGGCGTTGTGTGAAATGTCCAAGAATATTATATTATTATTATTATATTATTATTATTATGTCCTAGAATAGTCCATAATGATTTTTCATACTGGGAGTACCTTTTATAGTTTATCTATAGTATGTTCGAGATATTTTTTTCTTTCATGCGGGCGATGTTACTGGGCTAGTTTATTATTAAATTAAGCTTTTCTTTTTTCGTAGATTACAAATAAAATATAGAAACACAGACTTCAATGACAAAATTACGTCTAAAATCTGTTGTGATAGAGTCAAGAACGTACAGTTCCTGTTATTACGTGGAAAAATGTGGAAGTTGAAAGACATTTTAAAAATCCTTAGATATTCTATCACGTAGTTGCCAGCTCGCTTACGACATGCATAGAATATTTTCTTCAATGGAATCTCATTACATGCAGCGAACTGACAAAAGCGATCCTGAATAATAGAGTTCAATCGAATAGATGGAAAATGCAACATTTTTCCTTTTAAGTTTTCTTGTATCGTTCACACAGTATTCCATCAATGTTGAATGAAATTCCTTCGATTTGCTGATTGCTGTTTTATGTTTGTTTTGTTGGATGCAGCTACGAGCTTTGTAATTTAAAAAAGGAAGACTGAAGAATGTAGTGTAAAATGTTGGTGAATTAAAAAGCAGCGGAAGACCCAATAAAAGGTGGATTGATTGTGTGAGGAATGACATGAATGATGATCATGAGGGAGTGAATGATAATGCTGACAGGAGAGAATAAGAGAGGGGAAACTTAGTAACATAAGGGGAGGAAGTTGATGATACCGCAGTAATTTTCATAAAGCGTATGGTTAAGAAGTGAAATTCTGACAGAAGTTCCTGATTGCTACAACTTGAGAGTCTGTAGGTCAACAGTGAATAGGTTAATTCTGGGCAAGCGTACTTCTTGCGAGCCTAACAATTTATTCAACAAGATTTTGTGGAGTGACATTTTGAAGTAAATTGTTCCCAAACAAGGTACTGGAAAACAGTGCTCTAATCTATACTAATATAATAAAGAAGTGTAGTTTGTAAGTTTGTATGTTTGTAAGCTTGTATGTAGGGGGTAATCTCAGGAAGTACTGGTCCGATTTGAAAAATTCTTTCAGTTTTAGATAGCACATTTATCGAGGAAGGTTGTAGGCTATACATCATCACGCTAAGACAAATAGGAGCGGAGCATTAATGGAAAATGTGACGCAAACGAAGTTGCGCGGGTCAGCTAGTCTATAATAAAAATAACAAACATTGAAGTACTGGAATAAAACCAAATAATATTCTCATACATCCACTTAAATTTATTGAATTGGAAATCGTAATAAATATTCCATTCCTGAAATTGGATCTGGCATCCGATCGTATTTGTTAAAATATTTGAAACACGTCGAGAGGTTTAGCTAGCGATTTCGTTAGTATGAATACTTAGTATTTTTATTTTAATACTACTGAAATCTTCGCAAATATAAGTAATTAAAGTTTTATTTGTTTAAACATGGTGTACATAATAAATGCAGGAAAACCGACACCGACTTCCGAAATTAAAGTTATTTTTTACTTTGTAGTGTTTTTTTTGGAATTCGGTTGTATTTTTTTGTAAAAAGTTTTTTATTTTTCACTTTTTAGTGGTGCCCCACACCTAACAACACCACTGCAAAATCGCAGAAAAGCAAAATACGCAATTTCGATTATCAAAGAATCATCTAAATAGTCAAATTCCAGCTATTTCGATTTAAAATTCAAAGTTCGTAACCGATTTTGATATGATTTAAATGGGACCAATCTGCAAGTATATCCTTTCAGATAAAACAAGAATATTTCAAATCGGTTCATAAGTTTCGGAGTTATGAGGTAACATACATAAAAAAAAAACATACAACCGAATTGATAACCTCCTCCTTTTTGGAAAGTCGGTTAAAAAAGAAGTTCTATCATGTTCTGTCGCATATCGTGGCGTACAAATTGGTAGGAAGAGTTTATGCACCAAGCATAAACCGTAATAATATTCATAAAAATTACATTTAAGAAATTTTGCAGGTACTTATTAATTCACTAAAGATAATATAAAGTGAGCTCTTGTACTTCTAAACGGACAGACGTGTTACGCATCGCGCAGTGAATTTTACCAAGTTATTTAATTCTGGTGCTGTGATTGGTGAACGTTGCTTTTTTCGATTCCTTGTCACTCCTGCAGTGACTTTACCGAGTGTCTACGCCCAGTGGGAGGAGTTAGAGCGAGATATCAAGTTTCTGTCGGTTCATGGACTAAGTAGTGTTTTAAAAAACTCTCTTTAAAAACGCTTAAAAAGTGATTGCTTTGGCTGGATTTGAACCAGCGCCAGCGAGATCTCTGGGTCGTGCATTTGCGCACTCGGCCAAGCGGACATCTGAGCCACAGGACGAAATTGGTATTCGCTATCAGCTAACTGCCGTAGAGCTTCAGTGCTTTTCCTATAAGTATTTTTTAATCAGCTTCGGGGAGTGTACATCTGTCATATTTTGTCAGCCATGCCACGTTTAGCACATTCACCTACGAGCCGGTCTACGACGTCCCAGCCTATACTTGAAACCCAATCAGAACCTGATCTTTCTGCTGATACGTCTGCTTCCACAACGACGGCCGATATTAATTTTGTCAATATTACATCACGGCCGGGTAAGCGGTTTCGGGGTGACGACAGCTGTGATGAGCAGAATAAATTTGAGGAACTCAAAAACATGTTGATCTCTTGGAAAGCCGACCAAGACATTGTCCTTAATAAATTAGTGACCGAGGTGGCTGAATTGAAACAGCAGAACAGCTCTATCCAGAAATCTAACTTGGAGATTGAGAGGTCAATTATGTTCATCAACGCTAGTTATGAGGATATGAAATCCCGAGTCGAAAAGTTCGAACGAGAGCGCGCGGAGTATGAGGGGCGTCTGTCTGATCTGGAAAGCAGAAATGGTGAGCAGACAGTTGCTATGCTGGAAGCAAAAATTGATGCAATGGAGCAGCAGGCGCGACAGTGTAACTTGGAAATTTGTAACTTGCCGGATAAGCGTAATGAAAATCTGCTAACTATTTTACAAACTATTGGAACGGCTGTTAGTTTTCCTGTATCTCAGAATGACATTATATCTATAAACAGGGTCCCCCATGCGCTGCAAGGAGATAATAAACCAAAAAATTTAATAGTTAAATTGAAATCACGAATTCTTCGCGACAACATACTTAGCGCCTACCGGAAAAAGAAGAGTCTCAAAACCGATGAACTGGGAATTCCAGGCGCTACTGTACCAGTGTACATAAACGAACATCTTACTTTAAAAAATAAGGCTTTATTTCGGAAATGCAAAGAAGTCGCTAGAAAACATGGTTATAAATACGTTTGGATTAAAAATGCCACGATTCTTGTACGTGAGAGGGATGGGACCGTGGCCTTTGCTGTGCGCTCTGAAATTGATCTCAAAAGGATTATTGCTAAGGAGAAGACAATCACTTGATACTGTACCTGTTTGGCAATTTAGAATAATCATGTTTACATTTCTTCGACTTGTTATGATCTGTGCACACATTATGTGTCTATTTGTGAATGTTTTATTTATCTATGTCTGCATGATATTAGTTTCATATAATTTGATTTTTTTTATGATATGCTATCAGCTCTTTCAGTTATATTTTGGGAGAAGTAATCTAGTTTGTGGTTTCTGTATAATATCTATAATATGTTATTATGTAGTCATGTTTCTTAGGGCATCATCTATGGATAAAAACAAATCTAACAACTACAAAGTCTGGTCGTATTGTACTTTGAATGTCATATTGTGTACACATTGCGTTGTAATGTTATATATTGCTGTACTAATTTGGTTAGGCGTTAACAGTTGTTATCAATGGCTATTAATAACATTCTAATATATTACCAAAACTGTAGAGGAATTCGTACTAAGTTGCACACGCTTTATATGAGCATCTTGTCGTGTTCGTATGATGTTATTATATTAACCGAAACCTGGCTCATTCCTAGTATTCACGATAGCGAGTTTATTGACGATCGCTACACTATCTACAGATGTGATCGTGATCGATTAGCAACGAATAAACGTGAGGGTGGGGGTGTCTTAATAGCCATACTGCGTGGGCTACGTTCTACCGCGAAGGTGACACAATATGCCCATGCTTGTGTCGAACAGCTTGTGGTTCTTTTACCTGCTTCTCATCCCCACAAATACCATGTCATCAGTGTAGCGTACATACCACCTCGCACAAGTGATATAATATACAAGCAATACTTTGAAATGTTACAATTGACCGCTAATGATTCTACTACAGAGTCTTTCTTTTTTGTTGGAGATTTCAATTTGCCCGACATAAAGTGGTTGGATCAGGGTAATTATACAGTGGTAGATAGCTCAAACTCAAGTGGCCAGCTTATTTTAAATTTCATGTCACTAATTAACGGTTCTCAATACAATAAGATTAGGAATCATCTCGGACGAATTCTTGATTTGTTTATCTCGAACACAGATTGTCAGACTGTATCTTGTACGTCACTAATTCAGGCTGATGCACACCATCCCCCTTTTTCCGTATTCATAGACCTGAACATGCAATTTACTCCTATGAAATGCCATTCTGTACCTAGGTATAACTACCACAAAGCTAAATATCCTGACATAAATGCGGAACTCAGTTCTATAAATTGGGAAAACATTCTCGATCGTATGTCCGCTGAACAGGCTGTCAACACTTTTTACGATGTTTTGTATGGGATAATTAGACAACACATTCCATTAACACGAATGAAAAATTCACAATTTCCGGTCTGGTTTACACCTTCCTTAATACGTACATTTAAAAATAAAGAACGTGCTTGGATTAAGTGGAAAAAGTACCAAAACTTGTATGATTATAATCACTTCTCGGGTTACCGTAAATTATTTCAACATGAGTCTGTTATTTGTTTCAAAAATTATATGAACTCAGTCGAAGACAGTATACCTAAAAATATAAAGTACTTTTGGACATACGTATCTAATAGAAAGGGCAAGGCTAACTATCCAGATAAAATGTACCTTAAAAATGCCTCGTCTGATAGCCCTACTGATATATGTAATTTGTTCTCTACTTTCTTTGCTTCTGTCTATGAATCTTCCACTTTCGATCCTGAGAGTTGGGAACCGTCAAATAAATACCAGGATAGCTCTGCATGTATACCCGATATTTACCTCACAAAAGATGCTATACATAGTGCCGTTAAATCACTGGACCCATCTAAGGGCGCTGGCCCCGACGGTATTCCACCTACCTTCTTCACAAAAACGGCCGATAACATCAGTTCTGCATTGCACTTAATTTTCAATAAATGCTTACATGAAGGAATATTTCCTGCAGTTTGGAAGCGAGCACTTATAACGCCTGTTTATAAAAGTGGGGATAAAAATAACGTCGAAAATTACCGCCCCATATCGATTCTTTCCACCTTGTCGAAGCTTTTCGAGAGACTTGTGCATGGCGCTCTATATCCCCAAATTCATAGACTTATTATACCTGAACAACATGGGTTCGTAAAACGGCGATCTACTACGACCAATCTTATGATTTTTACTAACTTTCTTTTTGAAAATATGGACAAAAGAATCCAAGTAGATGCTGTGTACACTGATTTTCGGAAGGCTTTTGACAAGGTGGATCATAAAATTCTTTTGGAAAAGCTCGCTTTCAACGGAATCCGAGGCAATTTGCTTCGATGGTTTGCGTCATACATTTATAACAGAACACAAAGGGTCGTGGTTAATGGGTTTGAATCTGAGATTGTAGTTGTTAAGTCCGGTGTTCCCCAGGGGTCTATTTTGGGGCCCTTGCTTTTCATTCTTTTTATAAATGATATAAATAGTTGTTTTGTTAATACGAAATTCCTACTGTATGCGGATGACATGAAAATCTATAAAGATTGCCATAAAATTGACGATTGCGTACTGCTTCAAGAGGATCTTCATAGACTTAATACCTACTGTATAGATAACAAACTCTTTCTTAGTCTTCCAAAATGTCACAGTATATCGTTTACTAAAAACAAACATAAACTAATTTTTAAGTATACTTTGAATGGCCAACAATTGAATAAAGTAGAATCCGTTCGCGACCTCGGTGTAACTATTGATTCATGTCTGCATTTTGACTTGCATATTGAAAACATAATAAATAAAGCCTTTCAAATGTATGGTTTTGTAATGAGATCCTCTAAAGACTTTGTGCGACCCTCTACTTTTTTGGTATTATATAAAACTTTAATAAGGTCTCAATTAGAATACGCAATTCCTATCTGGAAACCGTTCTACCTAAAATATGACACCAAGATAGAATTAGTGCAAAAAAAGTTTCTACGTACAATCAACTATAAATGTTATCATTCAAAGATTCCGTACAAACAATTATTGCAGCAGTATAATGTTTTAAGTTTAGAATCTCGACGCTTACTTCTGGTAGCCATGATGCTACATGGTCTGTGTAACAATAGATTTGATTGTATTGAAATCACAAACAAGTTACGCTACACAGTACCCCGAAATGTTATAAGACGGGCGGCCCGCGTGCCCCGGTTGTTCCATGTGGATTCATATAGGACCAACGCCGGGGCGCGAGTGCCTCTTCGACAGCTTGTGGAAACCTATAACACACACTTCATGAATTTAGATATCTTCTCTCTCTCTAGTAGAAAATTTAAATATCTAGCTATAGAAACTATATCACAATTATCAAAGAACTAGTAACGCGATGAACAATCTCGTCAACTCTTCCGTTTCCTATTTTTCATTTAATAATCCGTGGACATTGGTGTGGGTTATATGTTTACCAATTCATTATTTTACTGATAGTTTCTTTTTTTTTTAGCCTTAACATGTAACTGTTTTCTTGTCCCTTAAATAAATAAATAAATAAATAAATAAATAAAATATTTATGTTTATTTTCTGTGTTTTATATAGTAATACATAACTTTCATAATAAATAAATGGAATTTATAGATGTGTTTATCTGACCTGGTCACAGTCTTATTGTTGTTTCTACAGAATTATTAGCTAGTTCTTTATTTTCCGTGGTTCTTCTCCTGTAGCCTATCCTGCAGGTACCATGTGATTATTCAGGACAAAAATATGTAGCTTTCTTACACTTAAATAATTTTCGAGAAAGACTCAGTAGTTCCAGAGCTACCCCCTATAAGCAAACAAGTTTACCGCCTTTTCATATATTACTTTCTAGATATAGTTACTTCCCAAAGTAATGTGAAAAGTATATGACTGGTATATCAAGCGACGCTTGGTACGATGGTCACTTGGTTCAGCAATGGACGTCTTTGGACTGAACTGATGATGTATGTACCTAATATCTATTTTTTTTTTCAAGAATGGGAATACATCAAATGACTCCTCCCGCTCTGAGTGTAGCGGAAGGGAGTGTCAGACTCTCACTGACTAAATCTCATTCGTGTAGGAACACGCCGAGGCTCTGGAATGCAAAGGGGATTAGGAGGACCTAATGCCCTTTGCGTGCCCGCGGTGACTCTTTTGAACAAAGTTCGCAACCCTGGTATTTATGTAATATCCCTACTTCCCTACTAATATTATAACGCGAAAGTAACTCTGTCTGTTTGTCTGTCTCTTCTTCATGCCTGAACCGCTGAACCGATTGGGATGAAATTTTGTAAAAAGATAGTTTGAGACCCAAGAAAGGACATAGGATAGTTTCTTCTCGTTAGTAAGGAAATCCCATGGGAACGGGAAGTATGAGGGAAAATAGGTTGAATATATTCCGGTAGTATGAGCACGCGGGCGAAGCCGCTGACACACGCTCGTCTAAAATAATAGTCCCAAGGTTGTTATAATAATACTAGATGACCGGCGCAACTTCGTCTGCGTCACATTTTCCGCTCCTAAATAATATTGCAACAAAAAATTGAGATGTAAGCTACCCTATCTCTCAAGTTGGATCGAACTGCACATGGTGTGCGAATTTTATTATAATCGGTTAAGTGGTTTAGGAGTCCATTGAGGACAAACATTGTGACACGAGATTTATATATATTAAGATTGATAGTGACTAAGCTTCTATCCGTATTTCTAAACTACGTTGCTAAACTAACTGTAAAGTGGATACATGGATAGAACGAAAAGTGTCGTTTCACGCTCGGTAATAGGTAAACTTTGTTGCGCCACCCACTCACTAGATGGCGCTAATAGGTACAGTTCGTCCTTCGTTCGTCCCACGTCGACAGACCTGTCAATGAAATGATTGATTGTATTCATTGAAGGTAATTTTTAATGTAGACACTGCACTACGAGGAGTAACGATATAATAATATTATCAGAGAATTTGCATCGTGTTCTGCAGATAGTGATTGGAAGCGAGTTTGTTACATTCTCTATGGAAACGAGGAATTGTAGGGTTTCATGTAAACAATTCAATAAAATCTTTGTTCAGGTAAGGAAACTCAATGTATTTGTGATTTGTGTCTGTCCAAATGAATGTAGGTACGAATAAATAAAATTGCATGAAGGACTACTAATGGCGAGGATGATGTTGGGTAGCTGATAAAAAAATAGCAATAATGTAGGACATAATATAATTGATATAAATACATTTCAAATAAATATTATATCCTATTTAACGTGACGTTACTATAAGTACGTCAAAAACATTCATACTAGGCCCTCAGTACCTACATTTATAAGAGAAAATCCTTGGACCCTACTTCTGAGTCAGTAGGTAGGGCCGTAGTAATAATAGGTATATATAAGGTCGTCGTACTAATGTTGAAAACAGACCCTACGTCTGTGACCAACATTATCTAACCCATATGGCTATTATTCGCTAATAGTCAAGTGGGTTAGATAATGCTGGTCACAGACTGTACTTCCGAGGATTTTTTCTCTTGTAAATGTCCCCTTTATAAATTAATTTAGATAGATTAATACTTAGAAATTGCTATTAAAATTTTGATAAGTAATATCCTAAAACTTTCTGTGCTAAGTAAGAAGGCTTTCGTGCTCAAAAATGCTTACAAACTATTTCGTCGATCGTATAAAAGGGTACTTGCGTCAACGTTTTTAGTCAAATTGCGCGATTTTCATAAATATCTTGTCATGACTTTATCAAAGACGGCTCAAAACGGCTGAGTAAGATAATCTGAGATCGAATCGGGAATGATGATATCCGCAAGAGAACCAATGTACCGACAAAGCCCGAAGCATCGCCAAATTAAAGTGGCAGTGGGCAGGGCACATTGCTCGCAGGACGGATGGTCGATGGGGCCGAAAAGTTCTGGAGTGGCCACCGCGTACCGGAAGACGCAACGTTGGAAGGCCTCCCCACATGTTGGACCGCTGATCTGGTGAGGGTCGCGGGTAGCCGATGGATGCAAAACGAACAGGACCGGTCGTTGTGGCGACGCTTGGGGGAGGCCTACGTCCAGCACTGGACTTCTTTCAGCGGATGTGATGATGATGATGAATAATAAAGTTAAATATCTCAATTTAGGCAATAAATCGCGCATATAAATATTTGACAGAAAAATCTTTACTTTTAAGTTAGTTATAAAAATTATGATTCGTTCGGAACCCTTAACGCGAATCCGACTCGCTCTTGTTTTATGAGTAAAAGTTCAAGCTAAGATACGCGCCAGAAAAACTTGCCATAAAGTATATTGACCTTTCTGTAATATCCCTTCGTAGATAACCGAACAATGAATAAATTATGAACCGTTTTCATTTCTATAGAACTACGTATAAAGGATGACGATAAAGTCGATTCAGGACAGCTTTAAAATTATCGAGTCTAAAGGTCAATGACCGTTATTGCACATTTGCGCCTACCATAGACTCTATTCAGGTATTCGACTTAAAAAGAACATAAAAAGCGTTTGCGATATGTTTATAAGAAACTTACCGTTCTAAACAGCGCATTAAATGCAAGGCCCAAGTAACCTTGCAACAAAGACGTAGCAACAGGCAAATTCCGAAGTAACACATGCCGTCCCACATTATCAAACTTTTACGACAGTATACAGCAACTTGGACTGGCTTGCCAGTAAACAGGCAAGTTTTCGACCTAACCCATAACTTGCCAGCAGTTGGAAACTGTCTGGGGCACAGAACACGGAAAAAACTCGGCACGCCTATGCTAAGGTTGTGTATCTACCAAAGATGTGCGAAGATACGTAACGAGGAGTATGTTTGTTAAGAACCAATACTTGTGCTGAGCGAGACGAGGTAAATAAAGCGATTCTATTGGATTTTTACAAACACATCCATCGCTACGCATCCTCTCTCTGGTGGAAACATAGCCTAAAGGGGCCAATCTTTAATATAACCGGATCGTTGCAATCACCAAAAAAATAGTATAAAGTTTCGAATTTGGATGGGTTTGATGTATTCTAAATTATCTGCGGGACTAAAAAGGCCATTTTAGCAGAATCAGAAAGCAGATAACGCTTCCCGTCACTGCCAAATTTTCCCAATCAACCTTTAACCTAATGCTTCAGCAATAAAGATGAAAATGAAATTTTACAGACTGTGTGATCCACATTTTGATTCTAATATGATGCTCCTTATATGGCCTTTTAGCCCCCCTGTTCAGAAATAGCGAGATTGTAACCTAATCATGATTTACGGCAATCTCACAGTGCACATTCGCATCGCATTCACAAACTGTCCAAAATGTATGAAAAAAAAAAAGACTTTTTTGACAGTTTGCGATTGACGTGCGAATGCGAAAGTGGTTTAAAAATTAATAGAATTGGCCCTCTGGTAACAATAACACTTACAATTATCACAGTTGACTCGCTCTACGATACAAGTATCGTATACAAATTGTCGACTTTGTAATTAGTCCTTAGCAGTTGAGTGCTCCAAACACTTTTGTCGCCACACATTTTAAGGGGACCTACTCTTTTCTTTTACACTTATACGTTATTATCGGTGGCAGCGCATAGGTTGCTTTGATCTACTGCCTCATCAGCCGAAAGACGTCCGCTGTTAGACATAAATGCTTCGCCACAGCGACGGTTCCTGTGCGTCTCGCATCCATCGGCTACCTGCGACCTTCAGTCATCGGTCCTCCTTGTGGGAGGCCTTCAAACGTTGCGTCTTCCGGTACGCGATGGCCACTCCAGAACTTTTCGGCCCCATCGACCATCTGTTCTGCTAGCAATGTGCCCTGCCCACTGCCACTTTAGTTTGGCGATTCTTCGGGCCATGTAGGTAACCTTGGTTCTCTTCTGAATATCATCATTCCTTATTCCATCACGCAAGGAAACTCCAAGCATTGCCCTCTCCATTGCCCTTTGAGACCTATTGCCTATTCTCAATGATTCCATGCTCTGTGGTATGAGTACATTATGTGTTAGTGCCAAAGTGTCGGACAGTGACGATAACTTACTGACACCAAGTTAGTTCTTGGATCGAAGTCTAGCTGTCGAAACATGTTAGTCTGTAGCTGGTAGACATGTTTTTCTATGCAGCATAGATGATGCGCTCTCATTGATGGTGTTTCAACTTGCGTGATGACATTATGGTTGCGGGCCAATGAAATGTCGTGTAGATCCTTTCAGTAGTGTTCGAGTTTATCGCGTACAGACAGACGCTGCGTGGGACTTAGTTTTACAGTATGTAGTGAACTAAGGCTTTAAAATCTTGAGCACATTCCTTACAGCACTTTTTTCTTTCAACAAATAATCGAACTCCCTCGAAACGGCTTGACTGAATATTTTTTTTTGTTTGTATACTCCGTAGGTCTGGGAATAGGTCGCAGGGTGCTAATTTTTTATTATTTGGTAAAACAATCTTTGCCCGGTCAGCTTGTAAAGGTTTTACTCAATATGATGAGATGTGGACGACGGACATAACGAGGACATTTATCCTATGCGTGATAATTTATGCAAATAGTACTGCAGATGGACCGGAATGCTTCTGACGAGCTCTCATGTTCATGTCACGTCTCCGTCACGTACCCGTATCGCCCTCTACATATGAAATGTGCTGTTCAGTATTGCATGGTTGCAATTTTATCTGCAGTATATTATGAAATGTATTTGAATACTAAATATAATATACATTTCAAAACATAACTCTCTGTAATTAAAACTAAGCAAATAATAACAGATTTATGTATAAAAACAAAATAAATACATGATACACTTAGGCGTTAGACATATTTTTAAACGAGTGACTGTAAATTAAAGTTTTAAGTGACAAAAAATAATTAATTTACGTTACAGTATTACTAAGTGAGCGACTGACTGCGAGTGACGAGAAATCAATAGAACAGCAACATACAAACATTCATTTGTGTTACTTAAAATACAAAATGCTAACCTAACCTAACCCGGTCCGCGGAAATTAACTCTTAACAAATAAAGTAAAAATACCTAACCTAACCTATCTATCTTAATATTGAAGTTGTCCCTCAACTTGCCCTCTGTGTATTTTTTATAAATTGTGATTGGTTTTCTCTTGACTTTAGTCTATTATTTCTAGTATTTCTAGTCGCTCACTTAGTCATTTAGTCGCACGGCTAGAATTTTAATATCTGAAATGAATTAATCACAACCCATTTTTTGTAAGTTCGTTCTGGATTTTATTATTAATCAAAATTTATTCTTAATCATTTTATTATTAATCAATAGTTATTTTTTCGATTACTCAAATTCATACCGTTCAAGTTATTAAAACAGTATCTCATCAGCAGTCGCAAAGTTTTTTTGTAATTGACCGTTTTATATTTCCCCTTTTTAAATTGTCTAATTTTGTCCCCCAAAGGTGACTGTAAATTAGTCCTGTAGATTCGTAGCAAATTGGTTAAGACAAACGATCATCTGATAGAAAGACAAACGAGTGATCCTGTTAGGGTTTTTTCAAACGGACTTTCGAAACCCCAAAAAGCAGATTTTTTATTATTTTAATTCTATGTAGGTATGTTGATTTAGGTTAGGTAAAATATAAACTAAACAACAACCCTTCTTATATCGACAAATACATTAACGTGACCATTCTTGTGATAACACAGTAAACCTGGCGACTATATTTGCATAAAGCAGTTACGGTCTTGTATCACATTCATATGTAAATGTGGCTACTGCCATTATGTGGCTGATTATGATAATTGTCTCATTGTATTGGGTGATAATAGGAAATGAATCAATAATATTAACGCTACTGTCTGAATGTTAACGCGGCAGTGGTGTTTACTTGAGCATATTTCTGTAAAATAGCATTTAAGTAATACAAGGCTGTAACTGTGCTGTCTGTCGTAGCTCGGTGAACGCTTGATGGAGGACGTCGTCGTCAAGGTCGACCGCGGCGATGTTAGTGTGATCGCCAAGTCAGAGGTTTGGATAGAGTAAGGGAACCTCCCTTTACTCTTTCCAAACCTCTATGTCTTTATCCACGACGACGTGACGTCTGTTAATCCCATTTGGATTTTTTCACAAACGAAGGGTTAAGGGCTGATTTTTAAATAGACATTACTTTTATTGGAAGATTATACAGGGTTATTTGTAAAACACCAACAAGCTCTCAGGACTATGTTACTAACATCATATATCAAACAACTTTTGTTGTATGACTTTTAAAAATTAATCATATTTTAGTTTATCACGTTTTCATACAAAAAAAAGAAAATATGTTGAACGCTCTTAATATTACGAAGTCTATGCGAAGCAATAGAAAAAGAAAGAAGTTGTCGGTGTTTTACAAATAACCCTGTATATGTCATATTGACATTATTTTCTTTACATAAGATGTCAAACGGCCATTTTGAAAATATTGAAATATCAGCTCTTAGTAGACAAAGGTGTTATCTGATAAAATTACAATATCCGACTTTTTTGTATGAGCATAGGTAAAATTATATCTGATAAAACATCGATGCAAAGTGCAAAGCAAAAGCTAGCGCCTGTAACTATGTATGTATGTTACAAAATTGGCGTGTTTTAGGTTCAGTAATCGATTTTTCATCAGTAAAAACATATATTCATGCAAAAAAGTCGGACTTTATAATTTTGTCAGATAACACTTATCCCTTTAAATGTCCAAGAAAACCATTAAAATTACGTGTGAATATGTTAATATTTCCTGTGACCTCTTCAAGAGAGAGCCAGTAGCCTCAGTAATTTTTGTAGCCTTAACTCAATTCAAGAGATCAAAGCGTATCTTTTTAATGATTACAATGCAATATAATACAATCTATCCAAAAAATCTAAACAACGCTACTATCGATACTCTTGCGCCATCCTATCTTCTCAGTTCATCGTGTTGTGCTGGCGCTGCCGCTGCGGCTGCGGAAAACCTCAAGCGGCGTAAATATAACATATACCTTATTGGTAACTATATTTTCCAGCTTTTTGGGGTTGAAACCCTCGGGCCATGGGGCCCTTGTGCTTACAGCCTTTTCAAAGAAATTTAGAAACGGCTGGTTGACACTTCTCGTGACCCAAGAGCTGGCTGATAAAGCATTGCCATTCAACGTGGTAATGCCGCCAGCCTCCTGGATACATTACCAGCTGACAGCGTTGAGGACGAATTTTTTTATTCAATATTTCAGTTTTTTGTAAGTTAAGTATATTTGTTAATTTATTGTTAGTTTAGTGTTTTTAAATAATAAGAAACACTATTGTCATGTTGATATACTTGGCAGTAGTGTTGTTCATAAAAGACGACTTTCTTAAAACGATGCGATTTCTTGTAGCTCTGCATCGTGGTCCAACCTGGCACAGATTTATATTTCCATATATTTCAGCTGGCCAAGCGCCACGAATAGTCTACAGTAGATATGAAATTGTGGTTTATGAAATTGATGGCTGTACCTACGGTGTATGAAAATTGCGGTTTACTGTAGTACAGTGATAACTATTACATGGATTTGGTAGAGTATGGTTTAATAGTCTGTTTCGCATAGAAATTTGTTTTTACTTTAAGGGCTATTTTACTACTACGTGCGGTTTCGTGTTTTATTCGATCCCGATCCTAAAAATTATGGTCCCGAAATCCCTTTGTTTTTTTTTAGTAAGTCTGTTAAAAAATAATATATATATATATAAATATTTTAAACTATTGATAGGCATACGTTTCACCACTATCTCACCTGATGTTAAGCGATGATGCGGTCTAAGATGGGGCACACGTGCCTAGAAGTAACTTATTCAGTCTCCAATTGTGTGAACAAACTCAGGTGCACTTTTTTCTTTTATTTATTCTCATAGCCTGATGGGACGGTAACACGACTGGCAAATCAAGTGCAAGACAGGATTGTATGACATAACCACCTACCTAAATAAGGGGATAGTAAAGACTAGCCCATACCTACCAATCACAAAATTGTACTAGAAGCATACTTTTTTTCGGCCTTGCAATTTCGGCAGTACCCTTGATATCACAGGTGCTCCGTATCATTCGATAAGTTATCCTTATTCTGCGCCACGACCTCGAATCCAATTCATTGCAAATGTCACAAATAATAAGGAAAAGGAGAGAAAAAAATGTCACCGAAAGCAAACACATTACCTCCTCTCGTAAACCCAGTTTCACGGGTGGACCCTGCTTGTATATTTTGTAGTAAAACTTTTTTATGATGATCTAATCATTTCAATGTAAATGTCTGCATTGGAACTGCGGCCTGTAAGTCGCACAAGTCAATAGGAATAAACAGCAATCTTGAAGCATTTTAAGTATCATAAACCACATTTGGGGGCAGAGTCACCCGCGTCCGTAGAAGAATACCCTTCAGCGAATCCCTACACGTGGTCCCCGGGTGGTGCTAAACAGGTGACACTTACCGCCTCCGTGGTCTAGTGGTTATACCACCAGATTCAGACCCAGAGGTCCCGGGTTCGATTCCCAGCGGGGGCAAATATTTTGCTCGGTTTGGTTGGTGGTAGGACTTGTTCTAAGTCCGCCTGGCAAGCTACCACCATCATGTCTAAGTCTGTCGCTATAACAACAATGTTAACAGCATTGTTGTGTTCCGGCAGTTAGAGGTATGATAGCCAGTTCCTCTGTGTAAGAGGATTCCGGGTGAAACTCGCTTCCATCTTCGGCCTAATCATCACTTTCCATGTGAGATTTGGGCCAAGAGTTTCCCCGTTTTGTATAAAAAAAAAAATAAAAAAATAAATAAACCAGAAACAAAGAAATAGAAGTTTTTTCAGTAATCGTAAAGCTCAACTCGGACGTTTAAAAATTCAACGATCCGACTTCTTCTTATCGTGTGATCAGTATGGTCTAACGACCCCATACATCCTAGTGTCAGAGTTTCTAAACCGCCTCTAGGGCCTCTGACATGGTTTAGTGACCACCATTTGGCGGTCGGTACCAACGGCTGATACGTGCCTTTCGAAGCACAAAATCATCTTTTTATCAGGCAATCAGGTGGATCAACTTTACAAAGTATGCTTCCCGTGGGAATCGAAACCAAGACCACTGGGTCACAAGGCAAGCGCCTTAACCACTCGGCCACCAATACTAAAGTACCTAAGAACATTTAGGTGGGCCGCACAATGAACTCAAGAGTGAAGAATATTGGGGAAAAAAAGGTACTGAATGATAGTTGACAGTTGCAATTGACAAGGTCTCATGGAAGAGGAGAATTCTGTGCCGAGGGCAGGAAGGTAATTATTTATTCATTAAAACTTTATGCACTAGTAGAAATAATGCCTTAGCCATAAGAGTTCTGTACCCAAAGTGTAAAACCGGACCCTATTACTGAGATTCCGCTGTCCGTCCGTCTGTCTGTCCGTCTATCATCAGGCTGAATCTCATGAGCCGTGATAGTTTGACGATCGAAATTTTTACAGATGGTGAATTTCTGTTGTCGCGATAAGAACAAATACTAAAAACAGAATAAAATAAATATTTAAGGTAGCTCCCATACAAGAGACATGATTTTTTTGCCGTTTCTATAGATAATGGTACGGAATCCTTCGTGCGCCAGTCTGACTCGCACTTGGCCGGTTTTATTCCAGTTGATCTTAAGTTGGCACAAACACCCTGCCAGGGTTGCGGATTTTTTTTTAAAGTGTCCCCGCGGCCCTGGAGTGCAAAGGGCAATAGGAGGAACACGGATGGGTTTTATTCGGTAAGAGTCATTGCACAGCTGGTTTAATGGAAAGATGCAAATGTAATTTTTGCATATACCGCATATCCTGTCAATAGTTTCAGATGTGCGTTGTTTGTCAGTCACTCACTCAGTAACGGACGAATTTTATATATAAGGATGTGTATTATACACAAAACCGCCAAAACCTCCTAGTTTAAAAACAGTGTTCTCAGAAATTGATTAAATCAATTACAAACAGCAAAACTGTTTATTTACAAACTTGCTGAGTAAACTTGCCGCGAAACATGTTTTATTCAATACTGAAGCAACTTAAACATAATAAACAAGCCCTACTAGGTTCTAATTAAAAGTTATAAACAAAATGTTAATATTTTGAATTAATAGGGATGGTATTAACAGGGATTTCGTTACCTACTGGGATCCAATTAGCGTTGTAAATGCGGTATAAGTTATTTGTGGAATTATGATATTATGGATTCGAACTTGGCTTGCGCACAGCAGCATATTTGTGGTAGAGGGTGGAATGGTTTATAGTTATGTAAAACTATATCGGAGCTATTCACACAATTTACATAAGATCATGTAGTAGGTATGCAAATCTACAATGACGATGCATTTTTTCTTTTACAGTTTATACACTTAAAAAACACAAACAAATTAACTAAAACTACGCACATATTTCAATCAGCGGAATTAATATATAAAAAGTCTTGCAATATTGTAAACTCACGATATATATAAACTTTCAACTAATAATTTTAAACACAATAAATCCCACGAAAATTTATGTTAGAAATTAAAATCAAAAACTTTCTGCTTTTGTCCCATGTTACTTGGATTCGGTAAAACACGTTTCCTTCTTCCATTTTAAGGCTGCTTTTCCACCAGAGATGTGCAACGTTGTTATGGGTGCTTCTGATATCCCTACCTATCATTCATTGGTCCATACATGGCACTGGTTGAAACTGATTTAACCAAGCTACATTTTTTTTATGAAAAGATGCGTGCTGTAGATTCGAGTTATGGATGCGTGCTTTGGTAATCGCGAGTTATGTTGCACGTACCTACAGTAAGTGCACGTTTGTCACCTACATTTCATAGCACATCTTACTTGCTTCGCTATACAGCTTAGCATTAGTCGACCTTGCATACGTTCAGAACATTAAAGTAAATAATACACATACCACCGGCATTGAAGAAACAACTGATGTTCTGCTTGATTCTCTTATACCAGATGATTCATCAGTAAATGAAAATGAATACCATCAGCAGATCAGGGCGTGGGCCGCGGTACCACCTGAATCACCAGAGTCAGACCTTCCGTCCACTGACGAATTCATAAACGTTGTCAAGAGACTACCTCTCAACAAATCATCCGGTGAAGATAAAATATCTAATAGAATGATTATAGAAGCGTGTAAAACGTCGAGCGATGCGATTTTATCAGTATATAGCCGATGCATTGCGGAAGGTATTTTTCCTCGAATATGGCGACAAGGCTTTATACGCATTATTCCAAAGAGTGGCGACAAGCCCTCGGACGACCCTAAGTCATACCGGCCCATAACACTACTCCCATCTTTGGGAAAACTTTTAGAGCGACTGATTGTTCCGCGCTTGTTACCGAACGGACCTAAATTTCATAAAAATCAATACGGTTTTACTATTGGAAAATCCACTGTAGATGCGGCTCTATCTGTCCGTAAAATTGTCAACTCATCGGAACATAAATACGTGGTTGGAATCTTTCTCGACATTTCTGGCGCTTTTGATAACGCATGGTGGCCGATGTTACTACTTAAAATGAAAACCCGTGGTTGCTACAAAAACATCTATAATCTGATTTGTTCGTACTTTCTAAATGGCTCCGCGAAACTCAAACTTGGACATCATTCCATTACTAAGTCTCTAACCATGGGATGTCCTCAGGGCTCAGTTATCGGTCCATATATATGGAATTTTGGCTACGATGATTTCCTCGCGCTTCCGCTCCCGTACGGCTGTTCATTAACCGGTTACGCGGACGATGGCTTGCTGCTCATTCAGGCAAGTACTCGGGCTGGACTCGAGAACTTGGCTGACACATGCCTACGTTTAATATCTCAGTGGGGCGATCGAAACCGTCTGACCTTTGCACCGCATAAAACCTATCAACTTCTTTTAAAAGGAAACCTTAAATCCTGGCCTAGTATAAAATTTAATAACGTACCCGTTAAAAGGAAAGAATCCGTGTGCTACCTCGGTATGCTACTAGAAAGAAACTTTTCATTTATTGATCATATAAAAACAGTAGGAGAAAAAGCAAAATAGAACTTCTACGCCTTGACGAGAATATCAAAGGCTACTTGGGGTCTATCATTTCAAACCCTAAAAACTATATATGGGGCTACTTACTTGGGTTGTATGTGCTACGGGGCACCTGTCTGGGCCGATAGGGCCACCATAGGGGCGGTACGACGTAAATTACTTCAAAACCAGCGTTTGGCTTTGATATTCTTATGCAAGGCGTATAGGACGGTTAGTACTGAAGCCTTACCGGTGCTGGCGGGTGTTCTCCCAGTCGATCTTGAGGTGCAGCGGCGTGCTGCAATGTACTTCTACGCTAGAAAGATCACAGACCCAGAGTTTTTACCGCAACGCGACCGTGCTAAGATCTCTAGATTATTAAAACCCCAGACTGACGTCTGGGAGGCACTTTTATGCGAATGGCAATGTAGGTGGGAAGATTCCATCAAGGGCCGACACCTCCACCAGTTTTTTCCATCCGTTCGTGAGCGGCTGGAGAAGACATGGCTGGAGGTGGATCACTGTGTTGCCCAATTTCTCACAGGTCATGGCAACTTTAAGAGTAAATTATTTTCCTTTAGGCTTGTGGCCTCACCTTTATGTCAATGCTCTACAGCTGACCTTGAATACGAACAATCCGCACATCACATCTTGTGGGAGTGTATTCTTTGGCAGACTGAACGTAATGTTATGTTAGATAGTATTCAGGTCAAATCTGGAGTAGTTTACTATACGGACCTTGTAGAAACCAGAACAAATTTCCGTGCGTTCAGGCGATTTTGCCATACCTATTACTGGAATCAAAAGTAGCTCACAATTTAGGACCCATTAGTTTAATTGTTAATATATAATCCGTGGTGCTTGGCAACTGGGCCTAACCCAGTTGTATATGTCCCTTGGTGCCTATTGGCCTAGCTCTAATCTGTCTCCTGCTTGATATGGAGGGAAGTGGAAATTATATTTATTTTTCCTACTCCTCCGCTGTACTCTTCTGATTAATTTCGTTGCGGGATCCAAGACAGTTGAATCGTTTCTCCGGGACTCGTCGGGTTTCATTAACTCGGCGTTTTTCTGGTGGTCGCCACTGTTGATTCTGGCTTTCAGGAGTTGCAGTGGTTGGGAATGTGTGGCGGGCTTGTCCCAAAAAAAAAAAAAGCTTAGCATCAGTGGAAACGATGATATAGTTTCGTAGGTCAGCTTATACATTCTCGCTGCATAGCACATTTTTAGTGGAAAGTCCAAGTTTTACTAAGTTCAGACATTGGTAATGCAGAAACTGAAATCGGTTAGAATTACGCCGTCGACCTTTTGGACTCAAAATATAGCGAACTTTCTCTGAACTCATTTAAGGTAAATAGATAACGAATAAAATTATTAAAAGTTCCCTTCAAATATAATTAAGTCCAAAAAGACCTGTCACTTTATTCTGTTTAAAAATCGTTTTTATCCAAAAGATCTATAGACAGAAGGTTAATTTTAGTTGTAATGCTTTTAGCCTAAAGGGTTAAAAAAAAAAAATTAAATACCAACACGTATGTGGTATGAAAACCTTCAGAAAAGCCAAATAAAAATTATAGTTTTCGGTTGCGCCCGGAGTGGAACCATTGGTTCCACTTGACGTCACCGATATAAATCGTAATGTCATAAAAATAAAGTATAAAATCGATTCCGTCAGGTGGCCTTAATGGTTCCACCGCCGGATCTAACCGGTTAAGTTGGTGTCCTACATTAATGTGAAGCTTTATTATAATCTTTTAATTGACTTAAATATACCACAACTTGATATAGCACTGGGACAAATCGCATACTATCCTTTGAATTTTCAATTGAAGTTAACTGTCACATATACGTGCTACACTTTTGTTTACATTGTAATTTTAAACTTGGCTAATTACATGGAAAACTGGATAAATTAATATGTAATTGATAGATTCTAGATTCCAAGGGATCCCAGTTATCCAAATTGCACTATATATTAATTTCATAAGCTTATATTTTCGTTGAACTGCTGCCTTCTCTCATGATTAGCCACTGTACCGCTTCGTTACTTTTCACAAGTTGCATTTGCATAATTCACTGAATTTTTACCTAAAGACGACGTCGATGGAGAAGTACACCTCTTAAGGAATGTCAGAGTTTTTCCATAAATATTTATGACTCCATCGTAAAGTGGAACTCTAATGTAATCAATAAATTCATACTCGGCGGCTCAAAACAAGGACGGTGAAAATTGAGTTATGCAGAGAGGCCATATTTTGTGAGAAATTTTATCAAGAGTTTTTTTGCTTATTTTGTGTTGCTTGGCGGGGGGCGATGTTTACATTTGTGAAGTATACACGGTAGACGTCCAGGCCCATTTATAACATAGTATGTTATAAATGGGCCTGGACGTCTACCGTGTTGATAGTCCAATTCCGCGTAACTAACATTGTTAAATACCGCGTATGTACACTTTCGCTGATTTTACAGGAGGGCCAAAAAACTAAATTTATAAAAAACTAATCGGCCGAACTTTGAATGAACTTGAGCATAGAACTGTTTCGTTCTCCCTCATCTTATGTACTGTTCTTAAAGTTAATATTCCCTATAGTTTATTTACAAAGTCACTTACGCTGTATAGTTTCAAACGTTTCTGGATCATAGACAGTACTTACGCGAAATTGTAAAGGAAAAAAAATAAACGATAACCTCAATCAGTCATTTATTTAAGAGAATTAAGTATTTAAATGATTAAGTTTAATCAAAAATATTATATGGTTATTAAAGAATAAAGATATGTACCAACATCAAGTATGTAAAGTAATCAAAAATAATAGTCAACATAATTTCTTAAATACTAACTCAACTTATAAACTGCAAGAGCAGTTGCTATTGCAGTTTATACGCTGTGTAGCAGTGTAGCTAAGCTGTACAGTTATGCAGGACCACCTTAAAACATAAAATAAAAAATATAATTATTAAATAAAATAAACTTTTAGCAACTAAATATGAGCTGATGCCATTATCATTTAGGAACAAATTAAAAAGTCTTCAAACAATCAGTTTTAACTAAAAATAAAACCTAGACACAGATAAAGTCTTCTCTTCTTTAATAATTATCTTTACAGTTAACAAATTAACTAAAACTAATGAGATCTATTGAAAAAAATGAAGCTTACAATCATTTCCAACAAAAACAAACTTGACTAAAATTACTATTTCTTTTTAAACGGCAAATTATCATAAAACTAGCTGACCCGTGCAACGTCGTCTGCGTAACCTTTTTCATTACTGCTCCGCTCCTATTGGTATTAGCGTGATGATATAATTCAAATCGGACCAGTAGTTCCTGAGATTAACGCGTTCAACCAAACAACCAAACAAACAAACTCTTCTGCTTTATAATATTAGTATAGATGCGTGACATTCACGGGGTATAACACTTTTCAGTTGTTGCAAGTGTTCATATTTTGTTTCCTGAAAAATTAGAAGTAAGTAGTTTTACAATAGAAATCACACAATTTTAGAGTAAAAAAGGATCCAATTTTGTTTAAAATATAATATAGAATACATGTGACATACTTACATTCAAAATAATCCAGTAATTTCATATAAAAAGGTTTTTTTCCCGGAGCGTCACGTATACACTGCACACACTAATACAAATTGTTGCGAATACGCGGTTTTCGTGTCGTAACTTGTTGGTCGAGCGATCCGCGGTATTGTTATTTTTGATGTACTCCTCTTCCTATTGGTCAATTCAAAAAATTGTCATACAGGTCGACGCCAATCACAATCAGTAACCTACAGCCGCGAAATCTCATTTTTGCTTTTTTTGTACATACGCGGTTTTGAATAATGTTAGTTACGCGGTATTGGACTATCAACGACATTACACTACTTTAGGGTTAAAGTACTTAAATTGAATACGTTATTTTATTTTTCATGCTGAATCTATCTATATCCCTTTTCAGATTTCTTATTAATATTTCAGAGTTGATGTGTCATATTTGCTACGCTATTATTTTACGAATACTTAACTTTCATTTAGCTTTTTTATGATTACATATCGGTTTTTATTTTTACCATTTTGTTTTTTATTGACTTTCATTTATGCTAAATAAATGTATTTGATTTTTCTTCTTTCAAATACCCAAGTTTGTTTATTTAATAAATTAATTCGTAACAATATTAAGAATCTAAACCCCGAAAATAAAGAGAGGCGCCCTACCCACCTACTCCATTTTATAGGTCACAAAGTCAATATAAAAGCCATTGGTCTATTTAGCCCGGATGGATCATGAATCTTAAAAATAATATATAGGGATAACAGCTAGAACCGTTTGTTAAGCTACTGCACACCTGTAATTCGGTTACGATTGACCGAAAACTGTATTAGGTAAATGTCTAACTTGTCTGATCGCAACACAGTTTTCGGTCAATCGTAACCGAGAGACGGAGACGGAGCTAATCAGGACGAATAGCGTAGTTCATTTTTGCACGAAAGTTAAAAATTATTTCAAGGAAACGTACGATCTGAAAACAAATAACTAATACAAAAATGTGTCAAATTTCAGAAAGATTAATTTAATAGTTTATGCCTGAGAGGATAAAAAACACCCATTCATTTATTCGGATGGACCGAGGGATGGACAATTAGTAGAATAGGATGCTAAAATTGTCCTCGTTGTAACATAAATGTATTAGTCTAGTTGTAATAACAGATACAGAAGATTCACTTATTAAATGATATTATTTTTTTTCGGAAGGAAAGCTCGTGGCTAAATAGCAACAACCGTACAGTCAAGCCTTGATGAGAGCCAAGGTCAATCCGTGCAAGGGTGACCATCTTAAGATAGCAAACTGGTTCCGTTCTTCAGAGAGCGTTAAGCCTTTGGTCCCGGCTGTTATTTGTAGATCTTTGGCAGTGTTTACGGAGAGTCAAAAGCTGGAATATCAAACACCAGTATCGCCAAGAAGTACCGTGTTATCCTGATGAAATAGAAATAGAAAACATTTATTCCTCTCAGACATAACACAACAGCAAAAAACTATTTATAAAAAAAGAGTAAGAAAAAAACGGGTAATAGGTACCGTAAAATTGTGCTGAGCGTGCCCATGCCGAAAGGGTTACCATCTCAGTATATGCTGGGCATCAGACACCCAGCGCTGGTTTTCAGTTGCTGGGTTGTAGAGGTCAGATTGGCTCCATGTATACTGGTATTCAGCTGAATACGGTTTGACTGGTAGCCGACTCCCATATATGTGGGAAATGTCTAGGCAGACGGTGAAACAAAAAATGATATACTGTAAAATCATATTTTTTCCAGGAAAAAGTACCCGTACTCCTTTTCTTCGTCAATAAACGCCTTACAGATGAAGTTTATTTATTTACGCCTCTACAAATTTTATTGGATATCACCTGTTGATAACAGTACGCTAGTTTTACAGGCAATTTCAGGCGTAACTTTTATTCCTAGTTTATAGTGTAAATAGCAATAAAATCGAAGGTTTGGCGACGCAATCATCAATCCTTTAACGTTTTATGTGAAACGATTTATTGCGGGGTTCAAACGACCCCGGTATTGTTAACTTAGTAGTGTTGGCGCAAGGGTTGGGGTACAAATGGGACAATTAGAAATGCCTAATGTAGCATGGGACACCCCCAACGAGATTGACTGACGATGTTACTACGGTTTTATAGTTCAACTTAAAAGGAAGTCATTGTGGACTGCGTTGCTTATGTTCGCGTATTTTATTGATTTTTCTATCTTCTTATGTATATATAAAATTAATTGCTGTTCGTTAGTCTCGCTAAAACTCGAGAACGGCTGGACCGAGTTGAATAATTCTTTTTCGTTTAGTTCGCCAGAATACAGGGGGTAGCCCCCCTGTATTCTGACTAAGTTGCGGGCGTATTCTACCCTGTATTACCTACGAATTTACGATTTGTCCCAAATTCGAACTAATAATGAACGACAACACGATTTAATAGTAACTGTCAAATCGTGTTGTCATTAATTCTTAGTGGTTAGGTGATACGGAAGAGAATACGCCCGTAACTAAGCCCGAAACTACGAACTTCGGGCTTAGAGAGTAGCCCCCCTGGGAAAGTTTAAAAGCAAAAAAAAGATGGGTAGGTAGGTTACCCAGTTGACGGGAGCGAAGCCGCGGGGGACAGCTAGTAATCAATAAATTACGGACTAAAATTATCGGGGTTGTCGCTACATCTATCGCGCTACCTCCAGTCAAGTTATAGATTAGTTATTTTTCGTCTTTAAACCATCCACAACTTATCTGTAGCCATCTTAAAGATCATTAATACTGAATTACACCTTGAAAGATAATTTACTCTGTTACATGTGGTTTTTGTTTTTCGTTTTCATATTTTCTTTAGTGATAAAAAAAATGTAGAAACTAAAAACCAGAAACTTTTGCAAACTTTGTGTTTTAATCTCAAACTCGGTCTCAAAGAGAAGTGTATAACTCGCAATATTCCTTTCATAATTCCGCAAACATCAAAAAGGAAAAAATAAAAATTGTTTAAAACAACATGTTTTATAACTAGCCGTAAATAAAAGGAAATATTTATCTGTAAAAAAAAATATAGTAGGCACTTTTATTATTCTATTTAAAAAAGAAAAATAATCTCTCATAATTACGAAAGAAAAGCTTGCTCTAAATCCGTTGGAACACGGAAAAAACACGAATTTCTGAGAACAGACGGATTAGTCCGCAGTTATCCTTAAAATGAATAAAACCATTTATTATTCTGATTCCCTCTTCTTTTGATAGATTCATACTACGAGAACTGCTTTTAAGTACCATTATCCGTGAAATTAGAACGGTCTTATGCAGGAGCATGCCTTATTATACAACCCTGTCTGTCCATAGCTTTATCAGTTAGAAAAACAAAGTTTCGTTCAAATAAATTTATTGGTTCTGGACAATAAATCTTATTGAGCGGGGGAGCCTAGTCAAACACGACAAATAATAAGGTTGGGGAATTTTTGGTCGCCATTTTGTGATCGAGTCGCGAATGTAGATGTTGTATGTTAGGTACTCGAGTGTAATACAAGTGTTGTCTACTAATTAACTACTTTTCCTCACTTGTATACGTTATTCATATTTTAGGGTTCCGAATATCCGTGAAAAACGGAGCCCTTATGGGATCACTCGGGTGTCTGCTGTCCATATTTTTTTTTTGGAAAATTCCGCCACACATTCCTAACCACTGCAACTCCTGAAAGCCAGAATCAACAGTGGCGACCACCAAAATAACGCCGAGCTTATGAAGCCCGACGAGTCCCGTAGAAACGATTCAACTGTCTTGGATCCCGCAACGAAATTAATCAGAAGAGAATCTAAGCTAGGCCAATAGGTACCAAGGGACATATACAACTGGGTAAGCCCAGTTGCCAAGCACCACGGATTATAATATTTACACTGAAACTAATGGGTTCTAAATTGTGAGCTACTTTTGATTCCAGTAATAGGTATGGCAAAATCGCATGAACGCACGGAAATTTGTTCTGGTTTGTACAAGGTCCGTATAGTTTACTACTCCAGATGTAACCTCAATACTATCTAACATAATATTACGTTCAGTCTGCCAAAGAATACACTGTTCGTCTGTCTTTTTAGGGTATGTTTGTGTCATGCTTAGCGTTCTAAACGAACTCTTTTTCTGTGATAATTGAAAGTCACCCAAGATATGTATGTATGTACCTTGCGGGTAAAATGATATTATGTAAGATTTACGTTGATGTCCTTACAATTTTCTCTCATTGTCTATTTTCTACACGTGTAAAACGAGGAAAGGACTAAAACTGGGAGAGATAGAGTGGAAAGGGAGGATTAAGAAAGATATGAGAGAAAAGGGAGTGAATTATAGCATGACAGCTGACGGGTAAAAATGGAAGTAGAAGCTACACGCTTTTACTTCCTTTTACAATCCCAAGTAACATGGGACAATGGTGTGAAGAAAATTATATTTTTTTACTATATAGTATAGTATAGTATAGTGCCTGTCAAAGGCACACGTTTGATCACTATCTCACCTACTGGTAAGCGATGATGAAGCCGGACTTGGAGCACGCCGGCCTTGAGGTCACCTATTCACTTTTGACATAAAGACTCCCAGGTTGTAGATATCAGGCAAAACAGACTAGCAAGTAATTCAACTTTTTAGAGCTTCGAAGACGATTCGTTTTTTTTATGACGAATCGTCTTTTTTCACGATTCGTCTTTTTTTTTGTTTTGATGGCGACTATGCTTTAAATGCCTGAGTATACACGCATCAAGAATCGTGAAAAATGTCGGACTCGTTTTACATCACACATAATTTTTTTTAAAACACGTTCGTCAAAAATTACGAATCGTGTTTGTTGTGACGGATTTGCTGATGTATTCACATCCGTCGTGTTCGATAGTTCATCCAAAACTAAACTCTGAATCACGAAAAGAATGTGAAAATCAATTCGGATATTTTGCCGAATCGTAATAAGACACGATGCCGTATGCAGTGTGACCGTCCTTCCGTCATGACGTATCGTGTTTTATGATGAATCTTCAATGACGGAATCCGTGTGAATGAGTGCTTAGCTGTACACGCAATGAATGTGTTCCCAAATTGACCAAACAGTGGGCACAAAAAAGAGGCTTTGCCCTACAAAAGATGGAGGAGAAAATGGTTTTAATTTGAAAGAAAGAAAGAAAGATAGAAAGAAAAAGAGTTTATTTGCGGTCAATATGACGCATACCAAAAATACACGAGAGGTCACAGCGTTAGCCGCCATATTGAATTGAAGGGGTCAAAATTAGTTATTTTTAAAAATGTCTGTGATAAGTATAAAGAAATTTCAAACAAGAATTCCAAAAAAAGAATTCCGTACCATGTTTGGAATTGGTGGTATGTCATAAAGGCATGATGCGTCTTTTGTTGGTGGCTAAGAAGTACCTAAGTTTAAATCCTAATTAATTCACTTACTGAGTGAGTGACTTGTCAGTCACAGTCAGTTGGTTGACAAACAACGCACAGCTGAATGTACTGATTGTAGAAAGCAGAAAGGACATTGTTCATCGCCCATACATCGTTCGCCTAAGAACCAACAGAGACGTGAATTTACTATCTGTGTTTTAAATAATGCATATGTTCGACTAAAACTAAATTAAAAACACGGACACTTTCCAGAATTGTAAAATATCTAGAATGATTTCGGATTTTGAGGTTATAAAACATACCAAACAATAGAAACATACCAAATGGACTAAGATCCCAGAGCTGCCAGACTTTTTATCTCACCAAAAAATGTATAGAGTAGTGTTACTATGTTCTTCTAACATACGAAAGCGTGGTAAGTTAGGTCGACGGCCGATTCCCTGGTATCAGGTGCCAAATACATTAGGTACATCAAAGTGTCAACTGTCATTTCATCGACTGTCAGTGTCAATAGTGTTCGTGTCATACAGCGCTTTAATCGCTTTACTCCTTTTGTAGGTAACTAAAAATCTTACAGCGCTGAGAGTGCTTTGTTTCATTTTAAAATAATGGCGTCGGGTTATAAAACCTAAGTGAGTTACTTTTTAAAATGGTTTCGTAATTCAAAAGTGTCCGTTCTATTCTAATCAGTAAAATGTAATTAAAAAAAAAAAACTAGGAATAATAGTAAAGTTTTCGCATGTGTTGATTCATAGGCCACTTTTTACCATGTCCTTTGGCATGTAGGTTCCGTGAGGAGTTCCTAGGGCAGCATTTAGAGAAGATTTACAGAAATTCCTAGTCGACCAGAAATGTATAAAGAACAAATTTTGGCCCCGTTTAATTCAAAATAGCGCCTAACGCCGTGGACCCGGATTTAGCCGCCATTTTGAATTCGGAAACTTTTCATGACTAATCAAAATTAAAATATTTTCTACCCCACCTTTTGTAGGACAAAACTAACTGCTGGCTGGACAAAAACGTTTTGCTCGTGTGGCTTGGATGCCTACTATGTACCGGTGGTTGAACTTATCGAAAACTGAACAAGCATACCACATTTTCAACAAAATGTTACAAAAATATTCTTTTTCGAAGAGACATTTCTGTGATAATAATATTAATACCGATACTTCTATGTATACTTATAGTCCGGTAGTTCTCATAAAATGGTGTGTTTATGCCTACATTTTACGACTAATATTCAGGAAGTAGTGCAAGGAGAAATGCAAGTATTTTCGCGTCTCTATGTCGTTAAATATATTATGGGTGCTCCCATAATATATTTAACGACATCACTACTTTTACTCACAATAATATTTATGTAGTACAGAGAAATGGCGGGACCAGCTAGAGAAAATTAGGATAAATACAAAGGTAAATCATTTATTTGATACAACAAGAATAGAAAATACGTCACGCAAAAACAAAGACACGTTTTTTTTTGTATTGATAGGCACTGTTGGTAAGCGACGATGTGGTCAAAGATGAAGCACGCTTGCCTAAAAGCAACAAATCCACTCTTGACACTAACCCTGGCAGGGAATTTCACTCCTATAGGTGTACGCACAATGAGTGTGTTCCTAAAACGTTTTGTGCGTGTGTGTGGGTGGGATGTCCACCATGTAACAGTGGCGCAATGCCTTACGTTTTGTGGCCCGTACGTAAATAATTACAGCAAAATTAAATAAAAATCTATAAAATACATTTTTTTAAAACACACTTGCTCACAATGACTGTTGCGACGTGCGACAAGTAAAAACTATTCACAAAATTACCACACGTGGATAAATCCAGATTCAAATACCATAAAAGCCTATAAAACCTGGCCTTCGATGCTCCCTAAAATATTACCATCGTGACTGAATGTTCCTTATCTTACAAAACACTCCTAAGTTCATAGTCCACCCCATGTTCGCGACGCGGCAAAAGCCATAAAAACCTCATATAGCTAGTGATCCCATAACTATGAGATCCGGCGTAAATTTTGAATGACCCATAACTGTGACGTATGTGGAATTTATGTACTTTCCTTCTATTAGGTTAAGAGCTTAAACAACGTGGGCTTGTTTACTAAATAAGCATAATTTTGTGGGTCAGCAAACACGAGAATTGTTTCAGGGCTTATTTGTTTTTTGGTCTTTGTTCATTGTGGCGTTTCATTTTCGTTGTAAGGGTCCTTTCAGGTCTGAGAAAGGGTGTCATTAACTCTTTATCATGCGGTGTGGATTAGTTTGTAATTTGAGGGTTATTGTATCATTTTATTTAGTAACTCGTGCGAATTATACAGGTGTTCCAGAAGTGCGTGGTCACATTTAAGAGTGATGTTGGTTAGCTGTTAATAATTAATTAAGGAAAAAATATCAATAGGTAGGTAGGTACATAAATTGTCGGGGCCCGCCAGGGCCAGTGCCTACCGGGGCTGTGGATTTTTTTCGAAAAAGTCACCGCGGCCTTGCAGCGGAGCATGTGGAACGAGCAGGAGGCACACGGATGGGTTTTAGTCTGTAGTAGTCTGACACTCCCACCTGCTTCACCCAGGGCGGGAGGAGTCAATTAAATGATTTCTCATCCTTAAAAAAAAGTAGGTAAGTACATAATTTTTTTTTTTTTAATGAACCACGTAAAATGACTAGTTCCGAGGAAATAATTTTCTCAAGCAGTGTGACGCAGTTGCTGATATCAAATCGAAGATCCGAGAGATCGTTTGTATTTGTGTGTGCAATAGAGAAATAAAATACTCCCGGGATAAAACTTATCATGCGTTTCTCAAAAGTCCATCATCTATTTCGTAGCCATATTGTAGAATTAGCCATTTCGTGATATGGCCGAGGGTAATTTTATTATGGGTGGCTAACACAAACCTGACCTAAATAAAATTGAAATGGCTAATTCAACAATTTGACTACGACACACCACAATTTATGAAATATGGTTCAGATGTTGAAGAGTGAAAACGCAGCAAACAAATAGACAGGCAGACAGAGTAACTTTCGCAGTTATGATATGAGTATAGATTTGTCTTGTTTACACACAGAGAAATATTTTAATACAAAATCTCCGTAGGGGACGAGTACTACGAGAAGTACCTTATTTTCTAGTAGGTATCTTATTTTCAACGAACAATTTCTTAAACCTTCCTCAGAACGTTTGTCGCAAACAAGCGCAGTAAACTGTCCCCCAATCAAAGTTCACGCTCGCTAGTTACGGCACAATTGCTCCATGCCAGACAATAAAAAGAAAGGGTTGTAGAAGACTCACTCTTGACAACGTGCTATACAGAATGAATTTTTAAAGTGTCCCATCATGAACAAATCCGAAACTATGAGGAATACAGAAAAACACTGAAGTTTTCATCAAAATCTGTATTATTGGATATTTGAAAAAGGGTAAGGCCGCCAAAATTGTCAAATTTGACACAAAAGTAACACAACAGATTTTGTGTTACCGTTACACAAATGTAACCCAAAAGTAACACATATTTTGGGTAAAGGTGGTTTCATAATGGTTAAATAAGTACCTAACCTAATACAAGATATATTTTTAATTGGACGGACAGTAGTGCAGTTTTACAGGAGAGTAATGAAATACGGTTTTTGAACGATGTACTTGCATACCATTAATAATGAAATTGAAAAAAATCAAATAAAACATAACACAAATCTAACATAAAGGATGAGTTAAAAAAATAAAAAGAATCCTGACTTCTACATAGGTTGATTGTTTATTAATTCTTCTTAGGAGAGAGCAACTTTAACTACGATACCAACTTTGTAACTCGACCTAAAATCTGCTGTACACACATTTCTTTTGAGGTTACGATAGTTTGTATGAAACGACCGTTTTTTTTTGAGTTGACTACAAAGTTGACCCCTTAGTAAAAATTGTTCGTATTCATGAGTACCTACAATGTAAGAATATGCATGTAGGTCCTACATGCATATTCTCGGTATCAATCACTTATTCAAAATCACCCTGTATTAACCGAGAATACCGAAACTAACTTAATAACTAGGAAGAAAAGACTTCTGAATACTTCGCAATAAAAATGCTGAGACAATTCGAGTAACAAAAAAAAAAAATACAAAACCAAAACTAAAAAGGGTATTGCACCTATTCTATGGCATTAGCACAAATGTGTTACAAGGTTTTAACGGTCTTATACTTAACAAATAAATGTCTTAAAATATCTTAGGGCTGTATCAAAAACAAGCAGTTCTCATTAACACTTACAAATTAAAGGCAATCTGGTTAGAAATAAATTGCGTCTGCTGGGTCATGTAACTTATACTCTTCTAGCTTACCTGATATTCTATCAATTTCAATTTTCTGTACAATCAATGTTTTTGGCACCGTATCTTTGTCATTTTTTTTAAATTTTATCTCGCCTTTACTACGTGTCATAGCATAAAATGAGATGTCATAAGTTTATTTATTTATTTTATTAATTTTAAGAAAACTTACAGCTAATACATCAAGTGGTCAGAAGTAATGCGTAGCAGAAGGCCAATTACAAGTTTCCACTTATATAAACGTATGTATGAAATAGACAAAACGGCATACAGCGTGAGAGTCAAACATAGAAACAACTTTCAAAAAAATATTTAAAGATAAAAAAACATCACATAACAAAGTTAACAATCAAAGAAAAAGTTACTTTTTAATTTCTGGACGCTATTTGTGAATATATCAAGGTCAACATCCTGGCACACCTTGTTGAACATTCGACATGCTCTTAACAAATATGAATTTTGCCTATAGACAGTTTGCACAATAGGTACATGAAGGAGATGAGGTCTCCGAAGAAACACAGACGGTACACGAAGTCCAATCCTGGCCACCAGTTCAGGGACGTCAGTAGATCCGTTCACAATACTAAACAAGAAAGCAAGATGTGCAATTTTTCTTTTCAATTTTTGATCAACATTAACAGCAGTAATTACTCCGATGTAGAATTTCCATGTCTTATTCTTGGAATAATAACGCACCAAAACTTTATTATTAACAGAATAATTACATGCCCTTGGTGGATTGTCAGTTCAAAAACTGGAGTGTTTTCAATTTCACTTTCCATTTCGTCCATTATACTAGAGTCAGTCTGCTCGCACATGTTGTCCGAAACACTTGTAGTTGAACTAGAAAACCGTGGAGGCATCTGTGTTTCATATTGTTCTTTATTTTTTTTATTGAATATTATATTTTCTTGATTTCTCGGAATTATTATTGTTTTCAAAACTTGGGTACAAAAAATGTTTGTACCGACTTTGAGAGACCTCCACTATCACAATCAACTGTTTTCGTCATCTGCAGACTCTTTGGTAAATCTCCTTTATGAACAGCAATGTTAGATGGTCCCGCCCTAACCAATACATTACTCGTAGATAAAACGTTTATACGGGCCTTTTGAGGTGACTTTGAAAGACTTTCACTTTCATAATCAGATGTTTGACGTTCGCAGACATTTTGGTAGATCACTTTTACATACAGCCATAAATGTTAAATTTTCATTGTCAGTCTTAGACACTTTACGCAAGAAACGGACATTTGATGCCAGCGTTTTCTTTTTGGTCTCTTTTAGTGCCATAACAATACGGTTCGAGTTTACAGTTTTGTCTTCATGTAACAAGAATTGATTCACGAACTTTAAACTTAATTGTTTTAACAATGCGGCTGGTTCAGTTCTTGGTTTGCATTCAAATCAGTCTTGCTCTCTTCGTTTATTTCCGTCTCGTTATGTTCATTTCTCTTTTTAGTTTTTTTCTTGTCAGTTTTATTATGAGTACAGCCACCACACTAATCTACTATTAAAATATTTTCCTCTTTTACTTCTTTTATATAAGCGTCAATTTGAGTTTCGTCTTATTTATTTCAGTCAAGTCTTCTTCCATTATGTAGTTTTCTTTTCCGATTGGAGATTTTTTGATTGGAGACTTTTGATAATATTCCTCCTGTTCAATATATCTCCTATTCTGCAATTTTTGATGATTTTCATTTTCTTCTTGTAATTTTGAAACATTTGAAGTTTGAGATGGATTTTTTATAATTATCGTAGACAAAATATGGATTTTTTTATTAGGATTCACGAACGTTTGAGTTATGGCAGAGTTTCTGTCAAGGTTGTCGCCAGATACATTTTCATCGATATGTAAATTCACGTCAAAAATCATAGAACCATCCGACAGAAAATCATCATCACAATCACTTTCAGCAAATTCGATTTCCATACTTGTGTCATCTTCTGATGATGAGCTGGATTGCTTACGGTGTCGTTTGACTTTCCTTCTCGATTTTAGTGCAGTATTGCTATTGTTAACAGGGCTATTACATCGCTTTCTATTGCATTTGATTTTTACAATTTTATTTAAAGTAGAAAAATCATGGAATGTAGGTGAATGACACGCACAAGCTTCACGAATATCTTTGCAAAAACAGCTCAGATCTCTATACTTGATTTTTTACTGTCCACAAGTTATTAATTGATGGATTTTTACTGTCCCAGGAATAGGCATCAGATTCTCCACAATCAAGGGATCCAGGGGTTTAATATTTTCAGCTGGCACGTAAAATATCTTGATCTTGGTTTCTGTAGATAACAATGCATAATATGCTGCCTTGGCGTCGGGTATATCTAGTCCATGAGCTGTCTTCATATCGAGGGTTCGTTTAATAGCACCTCCAACGCCATCAGCTGCACCTTTACCATGCGCTGCTTCAAAAAATGACCAAGAACTAGTACTGAACCCATAATCATAAATGTTTCGACAAAAAAGAAAAAAGTTTTTCTTTTGTTTGTACTGAGTCGCGGGGCCGTCCGAAAAAAAATGAATGGTGTTTATAGTTGGGTGGTTATTCTTAACATAATTAAGGATCGGATCTAGATGTGCCCATATGGACTCTAGGTTGTGTGTGTTATCGGGAGATATTGAACAAAACGATATGGGCTTTTGGTTTTTAAGGTACAATACACCTGTATGCACAGTAATTTGATCCTTTACAAAATGTTTAGCCTGAACCTCCTGGTGATAGTTACAAATAAAAACCACATCTAATAAATCTTTGAGTGTCAAGGGACACTCAAAGATTTGTTAGAGACATTTAACAAAGAAATCAATACATTTAAGAAACACGTTTTTAATTTCTATAACCAATATAAACTACGTGCAGAAAATTAATCTTACAGTTACTCTTCTATTAGGTGTCTCTTCCGTTTCTTTGGTATTTTTATAATACTTAACACTCTCTTCTTCTCCCTTATCTGTCTCTGGATTTTTTAGGTTCTAGCTCCGTCATTATATTTTCGTATTTTTCATTCAAACTTTCAATTACTTTCTGTTGTCGTTGAACTTTCCTTTGGAGATTGTTAAACCCGTTCATCATAGAACATTCTTTTTTTTTTCAAAAGTATGTTTTCCTTTTGAATTTTTTGCGCGTTTTGGCGTTGCAATTTAAATGCTAGTTGAATATCGCTACTACTTTGATTGGAGTTATCCATGGCGTGTTGCTGAGGCATTGACGGCGAATTTTCTTTTTTTTGCGATCCTCTCTCCACTTTTTTCTTAATTCTTCTTTCTGTTCTTCGTTAAAATTGGCTGCTTTATTTTTATACTGACGTAATGTTCTTTCTCTATATTTTTTCTTTTGGTCTTTAAATTTTTCAGGATTCGTTCTCTTTAACTTTTCACGATATATTCTCTGTCGTTCTGCGGCAGTTAACGGCATTGTCTATAAAAAAATGGACATTGTTATATGCACATGAATTATATTATTTCAATTGAAGAAAAGGGAATATGCATTTTTTATTTATTTGCAAAATGAAATATCTATTAGCTGTAAACAAACCTTGAAATAATTAAAAAATTAACTTTATCATCGATGAAGCTATAAATCTTCAAAGATGCCAATTAGAAAGAGAAGTCCGATGTAACCTGACGTCAAAGTCCATAACGCCTATAAATCTGCCATGCAAAACAACGTTTTAGCGAGAGGGACAGATGTATTTGTTTAAAATAGTTATAATCTTGATGGGTTTTCGATCATTTTTATTATATTTTCACTGTTAGCATTATATTTTCGTATTTTTTCAGATCAACTAAATATATTTTTCATGCATATTCCCTATTGAGCGCTGGATACTAAATTAGTTAGGTGCTAATGAGCCTTTCGCTGCGAAGTTTAACTTGCACTTGGTAGGTTTTCACTATTAAAAAGTTGTTACGTAAGTACTGTGTTTATCATACCTACAAAATTACACTCAGATGCATTACTTCCAAAAAAAAGTGCAAACACCACTATGCATGTGGCTTTATAGATCTACTGTGTTACGTAACACTAACTTTTGTGTTACAATGTAACACAAGCATATACAACACAAAAGCAAACTTTTTGCAACAATTTTAGGTTATATTTCGGTTATTTATTACAATTAGGCACTAATAGGCTATTTATAGTATACTTTTGACCTCGTCTCCAACAAATAGAATACAATAACATTAAAATATCTGTTACTTACCTCAGAAATCACTTTTAATTTTTTTTTCCAAACAAAATAACGTGACGCGCACTCTAAGCTCCTTCACTGGCGAAACAATATGGCTGTCTTTTATTTTTTATTTTTTTTGGATATCGGTGTTGCCATGTTAATTCTACGTTTTGCACATTGGCTCTTTAAATAGTAGTTTCAGTTTAGCCATTTTTTATTTTAAACTATCGATAAAACAACTTAATTCAAGGACTTTTGCAACAATATTATTATTATACCGGGGGACTGTCATCTAATTCTTCGAAGGTACACATATAATTCAGATATAGTCTACAATTTAATTAATATTTTACCCATAAGATACCGCGAAAAAAAACGACAAAAATGTCACACAAGAAAATGACAATTTTGGCGGCCTTTCCCAAAATCGTTGTTCCTACCCAGGAATTTAAATGGTTGATTTTGAAAAAAAAAAACCCGTATTCTTACGCCATCTGAAAGTGTAGCTAATAGGGATACTATTCTGGCAAGTAATAACATAATTATGGTAAAGATTTGGCCAAAAAGCACACTTTAAAATTTACCCTGTAAAGAATGATTGATTAATGGAAGATTAAAGAATCATTCCCTCTAACTTAAAAATGACATCTGGGACCAATAGCTGAACGTTCTTTCCGAGGTGCGGAACCCTTCTACGGACTGATCTCAGTCCTCAGAAAGGCCTTGAGAATTGACCCGTGCGGTTGTGTTATTCTGCCACGAGCTCTCCTTCTCTTTAGGTAAGCTTGTATGTAAAAAAATATCTGTACATCTATACCAAAATGTATAACAGCTATATGAAAATATAATGTGGATCATGTGAGCAGACGGAAGTTGCTCGAGTCAGCTATTCATTTAATAAGTGAACCTTCTGTACTTGCTGTAATACATTAACAGTGAGGTCGCTTGTCGCAGTTTCCAGTGATCGTCGATATGATTGTCGCTGATTGCTATCGGAATACATGTGCTTGCCCGACTTGCTACCTCGTTTCTCCTCAAATCGGAACGGTCCTTTAAGCTGAAAGATTTACGATTTATTTTTAATTTATTTAACAAACAGCTATTCACCCGTGAGTTTGTATGCTTTTTTGCGTTATTCATGAACAATTTAGCTTTCTACTGGTGAAAGAATTCTCGAAATCGGTTCAGCAGTTCCAGAGATTGCTTCCTGCAAACGAACTTTACCTACATAAAATATTAGTGTTGATATAATTTTAAAAGTACTGTTTTTTATATCATCGTCTCACTAATTACGACACTTAAACAGACACTCTTAAGTAAAACTTTAAATACGGTTGCGTTAAAACTGGCGGCGTTGCCCCTTTGAATGGCAATGTATACTTATGATCCCCTGTCCAAGGTAAAAGCTAGCCCTTGGGTCTCACTAAGTGTCGACTAAGCGTTTGGATACCAATTGCTTCAGTTGGCAGCACCACTTGCGTGAAATTCGGAGACTGTTTCGTATAATTTTAAAAAATCTGCAAATATTTATGTTTTTAACATTAATCGTAAACGTTAAAAACGACACAAAATGTTTTTTTCCCATAGTCGTGGTTTAGCAGCTCAATCTTGTTTTTTTTTTTAATAATACAAGAACGGCTTGACATATCCATTTGCCTTGATTCTAGCTCTTGATCCTTTGTATTCTGTTACTGACATTCAGAGTCAAAGAGGTCAGTTTAGAACCAAATTCAATGGATAAACGCGTATACTGTAAAGGCTTGGTTGCACTCAATCGTCGGAGTTAATTAACTCCCTTGTCTTCGGGCGATTAAGAAAACGAACTTGCCTTTGGCATGATAATATTGCGTCTGTAGTGCCGAATTTAGAACGCATCCTACTAATTGTAAAACTAGCTGACATGAAAGACGTTGTCTTGTCCAAATACTCGTCATCACCATCATTTCCGATTTCAGCCAAAAGACGTCAAACTCAAATTCAAACATTTATTTCAACTAAATCATTTACAGGCACTTTTGAATTGTCAAGGTCGGTCGGTCCAAAATATGAAGCTATTTGCACGTTTCAAAGCGAAGATCTCTATGGAAAAGAACGTGCAAGAAAATCCACGGACACTCTTTTAAAAATAATAAATTGTTACAAAGTTTTGTTGACATCGTGTTGAAATTATACATACATGTGAGAACGATGTGACGAGCATGATAAAAACGTCTGGACTAAAAAAGGAACAATTCAAAGAAATAATTCAAATAAACCATGGCAGCTGAAAAGTGACCAGTCCCAACCGACGGCGCCATGACATGCGCCAGCCCCATTCTTCTCAACTATTTTGAATGGAGCCAAATAATCCAACGCATACGCCACCATCAGCTAGGCTTTTGAGTGAGCATGACACTCCCAACCGCCAGACCGCCGTCCACTGCAGGACATCATCATCGTCATATCAGCCAATTGCTGTCCACTGCTGAACGTAAGCTTCCCTCAAAGAGCGCCAACCATCCTAGTCTAGAGCAGTCGGAATCCATCCTCTGCCAGCCACCTTCATCAAATCATCGGTACATCGTGCCGCAGGGCGTCCCACATTACTTTTGCCCATACGCGGTCTCTACTCTAACACATGTATGCTCCAGCGACCGTCTGTCCGGTTACAGACATGGCCTGCTCATTTCCACTTCAGCATACTAATACTGCAGGACATAGGCGTACCCAAGTGTCGCGTATCGACCAGTCCTGGGTATCTATACTATCTATAATTTCGATTCACTCAGCCTTTCGAGGTCATTAGTTCACCTCGTGGAGGTATTGCACCGCTGCGTCTTCCGGTACCTACGCAATTTCTGCTCGAGAAATTTTCGAACCAAAAATATGGTTTCTTCACTTTCGGGTGATCTTATCTTACTATATTATGAATGCGTAAGTTTGGATGGATGGATGAAAGTTTGTTACTCACGCCGGAACGGCTGAAAGGATCTGGATAAAATTTGGCAGAGATGGATTATATACCGCGTGTATCTGACATCGACGCACAAACGATTTCCTTGGGTCCAGGGCATGATTCTGGACACCCTAGACTTATAATTTTTCGTCGGCTTTTTTCTCATTTTTTCATTTTTTTCAAGGGTTTTTTACTTTAGACTGCTCATAATCGTTATTCTGACCTAACCCAATGAGATTTCTAATAAAAAAATAATTAATAAACTACTTTCACTAAAAAGAGCAATCTGAATAAAACCACAAATAGATATCAGCTCGGCTGAGCTGATACCTATTTGTGGTACTCTTGAAAAAATTGAAAAAATGAGAAAAGAACCGACGAAAAATTCCAACTCTGGGGTGTCCAGTATCATGCCCTGGACCCATGGAAATCGTTTGTGCGTCGATGTCAGATACACGTGGTATAGCTTGAAATATCACATGGGCTTTTTTAATCCGAGGCAGGGTATGTGTTGACTGCATCGTCGATCTCATCATCATCGTGTCATCAGTTACAGGTAGGCAAACACAAATGTGAAAATAGAAAGGCGAGTACGCTAAATTATATTTTCGTTGGAAATAATCTCATTGTATGAATAACATTCATTGAATTGATAATATGATCGTATTAGTTTACAAAATTCCGTTGAACTTCCGAAAATAATACTCGCTTGATTTGTAAAAGGTAAAATCAATTCAGCATGAAATTCATTGAGCGGAGGAAGCGATTACACGATGTTAAAGCTTTAAATAATATATGCGAAGGGGAAACAAAGGGCATGTCCTGTCGAAAATCGGCATTATGTTTCTTGTACCATTATCGAGGATCTGAGCGTATAGTAAAATTTTCTTATTGATATGGAGACTATAACAAATCCAGCTGGGTATTTTGTTTCTCGTGTGTAGTATTCGTTAACTCAACATTAGGATATTTTAAGTGGGAGCCTTTTTAGGGTTCCGTAGCCAAATGGCAAAATACGGAACCCTTATATCTCGTCTGTCCGTCCGTATGTCACAGCCACTTTTTTCCGAACTTATAAGAACTACGCTGTTGAAACTTGGTAAGTAGTACTTGTGAACCGCATTAAGGTTTTCACACAAAAATAGAAAAAAAAACAATAAATTTTGGGGGTTCCCCATACTTAGAACTGAAACTCATTTTTTTTATTCATCAAACCCATACATACGTGTTGGGTATCTATGGATAGGTCTTCAAAAATGATATTGTGGTTTCGAATATCATTTTTTCTAAACTGAATAGTTTGCGTGAGAGACACTTCCAAAGTGGTAAAAAGTCCCCCCCCTGTAACTTCTAAAATAAGAGAATGATAAAACTAAAAAAAAAATATATGATGTACATAACCATGTTAACTTCCACCGATTTATTCCATTCTAATACCAAAAACTAATACCACTGGTATTTGTTTCAACTCATATTTTTTTTCTATTCCGAACCGATACCATTGTTTAAACTAATACCAAAACAAGTTCAAAGATATAAGGTACAGTCAGTAAAAATGCTTTGTATGTAAATATAAGACCTTTAATTGAAAAAAAAAACAGATAACTCCAAAAAAATCAAATTTTGTTAGCAAACGTCTTGTTCAATGATAAAATATCACTTAAATAATCAACTTTAATATAATTTTAGTTCCTCTCTATACCTGTATAATATTTTTTTTGCAAAAACATCAAACAGGAAGAATTTACTTACAATCTAAAAATTACAAAATATCTCAAAAAATTAACTCTCAATTTATATTGAAATTTATCTGACATAGTTATTATTAGACAGGTACGTAATTATTCACGTCTACCTATCTCATAACAACTATGTCAGGTAAATTTTTAACAAAAATAAATCACTTTTTATCTAACAATTGTAAAATATCACAGAAAATCAACTTTTTGTATAATCTAATCAGTCATTCATCACCTACATAGCAATGAATCAGCATTTTTTTTTTGCAATAATATCTAATATGAAAAATTCACTTTAAATCTAACAATTATAAAATATCACAGAAAATCAACTTTTTGTATAATCAAATCAGTCATTCATCACTTACATAGCAATGAATCAGCAATTTTTTTTGCAATGAATTCTAACCTTACCTAACAATTGTAAAATTTCACAGAAAATCAACTTTTTGTTTAATCAAATCAGTCATTCTTCACCTATATAGCAATGAATCAGCAATTTTTTTTTGCAAAAACGTCATGTATGAATAATTCACTTATAATCTAAGAATTATAAAATATCACAGAAAATCAACTATTAGTATAATCAGCTAAATGACGTGTAAATAATTTCTTATATTTCAACAATTAGTAGCTAAACCCTTAATTTTTCTAAGCAGTGACCTACGGAGATTTTGTTTTTGAGGAGTTGGTCAGTTACGTATGTGATCCACGAATTTTTCATAATAGTTGTCTGTGCACATCGTTTTGCGGGGGGTGCGTTTGATTTATATTGAGTAACAACCACTGTTTGTAAATCTGCGTCCTCTTTCAGCACGTTCAGAAGCTGATATAAATTAGCATTCTTTGGCACAGCCGAGTTTAATTTCTTATGCCAAGATTCTACGGCATTTGTGGTTCGATGGCGTTCACCATGAACGCACCAAATGTCTACAAAACTCTCGTTCTCTAGCCATTGTGACACCATGTAGTCATTAAATGTTTGAATGGCGTCAGTATCAGGACAGTCTTCCATTATGTAGCACCATCCTTCTGATATGAATTTACGAGGAAGTAAAGGCAGTAAAGCTGAAAGTCTTACATGTCTTTGGGTGATAGCATCTTTTGTCAGATCCAACTGTTTTGCTTTTTTCCATACATTTTTGGAATAATGAAAGTAGCATCCTTTAATCACAACTGACGGAAAAACAATTGTAATGGCGTTCATTGCGGCTAGTTCAAAATCTGTTAAAAATTTTACTGGTTCCCACCCAGGAATGTTTTGTTTCAAAATTTCAAATAATTTTTTGTATATTTCTTCTGTTTTTTTGTTAAGTAAAACATAAATAAGAGGAACTATACGAGTGTGATCTTCGTCACTTCCCAGATCTCCGTGGATAGTATATAACTGCACAAAAGGCTCAGGGGTGCAATCGAATGTTCCGTCGCTTTCAAAAAATTTAATGCTCGGAATTATCTCTAGTTGATTTGGACTGACCAAGATTATTATTCGGGTATTGGAAGACTCATCTTTATAATCGTAAAACAAAAAATCTCTAAATTGTAATGGAACTTCTACTTCATCAATTGATTTACATTTAATTTTTTTTACACCAGCTGCGTTGTTTCTTGCATAATACAATTTTGATTTGATGTTTGCAAACGATGGGATATTTCTCACCAAATCTGATTCAGTAGCGCAGAATTGTGATTTGAATTTGTTATATATGTTTGGTATTGGGGCGAAATCAGACTTCATCACTTTATCTCTTAAATCATCCAGCTTTTTTGCCATTACATTTTTGAATTCATCGGGCTCGCAGCTATGATTTTTCTCATTGGAAATATTGCCATCCTGTGAGGACAACAAAATAGCTTTAGCAAAATAGTTTTCGGATAAAAATACATATTGAAAGATGGAACACTAATTGTCTTATTCATAATATAACGCTTACCGAAGGTATAAACCTTCATTAGTTAAAACATGTTTTAAGGTGGATGCTCCTGGGTGGCCCGCAAAATTCAAATTATCGTAAGTTTTTTGCAATTTGCAGCTCAGTATGGGATAGTATGGTAAATAGAAACTAAATTCGCGGTACTGGCATGTATGTATTTATATCATTATATTAGTTAAATTTATCAATGTAACCCACTAAGTTAAAATTTATATTAAACGTAAAGTTATTATTAAAATGGCACATTTTCTCTTTTCTCTAAGTTAGACAATTATATTGAAGGTTTTAATAAGTATAATTGTGTAAATACATACATGCCAGTACCGCGAATTTAGTTTCTATTAATAAAATATCCGATACTCAGCTGCAAATTGCAAAAAACGTACGGAAATTTGAATTTCGCGGGCTACCCTGGAGCATTCACCTTAAGCCTACCGAACGTTCGATAAAAATTCTTATTCATAATCGTTTCTTAGAGCTCCCATAACTAAACGCCACTATCGTACACAATGTTGCCATTTTGTAGAAAAATATGCGATTTTAGTCGATTTTAACGTTGTTTGCCTCTGGTCACAGAAAATTTGTCTATGCATTTTTAAACACTGTCATAAAAAACGTACACCAAGGTAAAGGAGGGAATAGTTTGAACTACCTAGTCTTTTGAACAATTTGTTGAATTTGTTATCATGCAATCTGGGAAAAAGCGGCAAAGGCCGTTGCCGTTAATACTTGTAATTCTGGTGAAGTACCACACCACCGACTAAATTAATTATAAAAGCAGCCGTTTCTTTGGAAAAACTGTACCATTTACGAAATTCTTCGTCATCCAGATAAAATGCATCGAATCTCTGCTAATACAATTTTATACGCGAACAACCACAATGCTATGTAGGGATTTTAAAGTAGGTATTTTAATACTAACTGACTGACATTGTAAACCGAACGTCAAACACGAAACAACTGATCGATGTCGGCCATTTGTTTCCCTTTTTTTTTTGTTTATCTAGTGTTTTTTTTTACTCTTGCTATTCCAATTCACTTTTGACAATGGCAGAATTGTCGAACAACGGCATCGGTACTAATTGCCATTTAAAGAAATAGAATAGAATTGATGTCGGCCATTTTATTGTTAACGAACGTTTAAAGAAGGGTCATGGCTTCTTTAAATCAAATTAACTTTAATGGAGAAATAAAGAGTGTTTTTACCTCTAAAATACGATTATGAATACCATTTTTTTAACAAGCTTCCTACAAAGGCCTTATAAAGCTCCACTAATCCATTATAAATAAGCCAGTTAAACTCTATGTAAGAAGTTGGTAACATACCTTTATCTGTAAAGATCCACTGCACTCTTTAACATTCACACATCTCCAATGGGTCCATCCATTTTTATTTTCCCTTTTTTTTGTGTACTGGTAACCAGCTCTCATTAAAACCAAGCCACCATTTCTTGTTATGAAAGTCAAGCTTCCTGTTTTTCCCGAAGATGTTGAGGGCTGATTATCAGCTTCCTCAGACATATCTAAAAAAAATTATATATTGTATGTAACTTTTACATTTGATTGGATTATGATAAAAAAATCAAATAATAGGTATTTTAAATAACACTAATTTTAATAAAGAGAAGTGAATTATACAAAAGAACAAATTAATATACTCACTTAATAAATAAAAATCACTGTCACTCTGATACCAATACGCCACCGCCACCGCACGGAAATGTACTGAGGAATTTATGTAGATAAAATTTCTCTCCGAGTCAAAGCACAACATTCCAGTCACACTTGACTCTGATTGGTTGTTTCGAATTTTGGAACAATAGAGCAAACTCACCCTTTCTCGCAGGTAAAAAAAATAGCAAGATGATTCACTAAAACTACTCTTACCTATGCTAACCTTTGTAAAAATATTGGAGTGAAGTGAATTTGGAAAGTTTTAAGCATTATATTACGATTACATAAAAATATTGAAAAACAAATTTACTTTGATTAGGTTTGACTGCGCTGACTGTACCAAATTCAAGTTGTTGGTATTCGTTCGTACATTAAATTAAATTATTTAAAAAGTGGTATCCGTTCGGAATAGAAAAAAAATATGAGTTGAAACAAATACCAGTGGTATTAGTTTTTGGTATTAGAATGGAATAAATCCTTCCACCGAAAATTGGTTTGAACGAGATCTAGTAAGTAAGTAGTTTTTGTTAATACGTCATAAATCGTAAACCGCTGCTTTTGCTTATAATATATACCTACAGGTTTGTACGGAACCCTCGGTGCGCCAGTTCGACTCGCACTTGGCCAGTTTTTCTAAAGATGGGAAGTCATCAATATCTCCTTCCGCAGCGGAAGGGAGTGTTTTATAAGACCCATCCGTAGGAACGTGGATGGGTTGCCCTTTGCGTTCCAGTGCCGCGATGACTCTTTCGAACCAATTCTCCGCAACCCTGGCAAAAGGCAACCTGGGATCTAGATTTAAATATTTCATTTTGTTTATGGTTTAAATAATTTTATCTTCATTTTTAAATTCTCACCCTCTGAGACACCACACACATCGATCACATACGTATAAAAAGCTACACACGTAATTATGACCGCTTTTTATTACATTAGTAAAAATAAATGTCTTGCAGAAAGTCCGGGATGGATGCGAGACGCACAGGACCGCGAGATGTGGTGACACTTGGGGGAGACCACAGACCAGGGGAGACCTACGTCTAGTAGTGGACGTCTTATAGCTGAAATGGTAATGATGATGTTTTGCTACAGTATTTTATAGACCCCATATTTTTTCAGCTGCCTTTTCGAACTCATTAATAATTTATTTGATCGATTAATTCTTATATCCCACATACCTGCCAGGACGAGCAAACAACCCTTATAAATCACGAAACACACTTTGAAAAGCAATAAAGTATCGACATAGAAAGTACACACGATACAATTTTTAGGTATACAGACCTTGCGAGAGAGGAGCTCGTGGCTAAATAATATCCGCCGCATGGGTCGATCTTCAAGGTTAAGCAACGCTTGCCAAGGTTGGTCTGTGGATGGGTGACCATCTTAACATACCGAGTTTCCTCCGTGCCTCGGAAAGCACGTTAAGGCGTTGGTCCCGGCTGTCATTTGTAGATCTTTGGCAGTCGTTACGGATTGACAGAAGCCAGTAAATCTGACTCCAGTCTTACCAAGAAGTACCGTGTTCCCAGTTAATGAGTTATGGAGGTCTGGTAGGCAGCCGCTTCACGTAAAACACCGGTATGCAGCTGAATCCGGTTTGACTGGAAGCCGACCCCAATGTAGTTGGGAAAAGGCTAGGCAGATGATGAAAGACCTTGCGAGGAAAATCTCCCGTTTTTGTCGCACTGATTCAATACGAAAGTCACGTGTTCTTTTTAAACTAAGAATTCCATAGAAGATAAGAAATAACAATTAAGTGTAACGCCTCTGTCCCACAAAGGGAAAGTAACGTCCTTAATTTTTGCACCCATTCCTAACGTTCAACATTATTATAAATTGTTCATGACAAAGTTTTCTACGTTAGGCGAGACCAATATTATAGCTAAACAGTTTGTTTGTTTGGTTGAACGACTAATCTCAGGAACTATTGGTTAGGTTAGGTTAGGTTTTTTTTAGCTTTGGATAGCCTATTTATCGAGGAAGGCTATAGGTATAGGCTATATAACAACACACGACCAATACAAGCAGAATAGAAACGAAAAAGATGATGCAGACAAAGTTGCGCGGGTCAGCTAGTTAACTTAATACAAGTCTATTGAATGTGTACTTGTCTGTTTTGCTGCCAGTACACGTTTAAAGAGGGATCAAATAAGAAAAAGGTTTCATTGCTGGTTCCGGAAACCGCAGTTGTGAGCCGTGATTATTTTGAAAACATTTTTTATACGAATATTTTTTTCGTAGTAAAGTGTTTTTTTACTAGTTGTAATATAAAACTAGCTTTCCCCGCGACTTCGTATGCGCATAATACCTTTTCCCCGTTCCTGTATAGGCTATAGCCTTCCTCATGAATGTGGCTGTCTTATACATAAAGAATTTTCCATATCCGACTGGTAGTTCCAGAGATTATTGCGTTCAAATAAATAAACTTTTCAGCTTTATTATAGAAGTATTAAAGTATAGATTTTAAGGGGCTCTCGGTTATACAATAGTTCAGCATTAAGTAGTTTTCATAACTTTATTTTCACTATCTATTGTCGAGTACCTAGTGTTAATGAAAACTAGAATAAATGTAGTTAACAAATTAAAGCTCCTTACATTCACTCGTTAAGCCCGTCGCAGAGAAATTTTAAATAATTTTGGAACGCTTTTTTAAGGATGGGGAATCATTCAATGACTCATCCCGCTCTAGGCGGAGCAAAAAGGAGTGTTAGACCCTTAGTGATTAAAATCCATACTGTGTACCTCTTAATGTTCTTTTGTTCCAGGGCCGCAGTGTCTCTTTCGAAATAAAATCGCAACCCTGGCAGGCACTGGCCCTAAAGGTCTTCCTATCGCTCGTTACATTCAAAATCCAAATATTGCATCAGCACCCCATTTGCGATACACCGTCTAGCCTGAAGCAACATCGTCAGCGAATAGAGTTCCTCTAGCTTTGGAAGTGATTAATTCTGGCACCCCAATAATTGAAGCTTGTGTATTTATGATGGGTTTCTCTTGCATCCTTAATCGAGTGCTAGGCGTCAATTTATAATCGGTAAATGTTGTTTCTGTTCTAGTGAATATTTGAGGACTCGAGCTGAGTGATGGGTTAGCGCAGTAGCGACAGCGGGAGCGAGATTTCAAACACTAAATGACCAGCGTAACTTCGTCTGCGTTACATTTTTATCAATGTTCCGCTCCTATTAGTCGTAGCGTAATGTTATAGCCTATAGTCTTCCTCGTTAAATGAGCTATCCAACATTCAACTTTTCAATTCCAACCAGCAGAGCCTGGGATTCGTATGTGCAAATGCCGAAAGCCTAGGTGGTCGCTTACCGCGATGATCAAGTGCTACTTAGCTAGGGGTCGAAAGTATATTGTTTTACGTTGACTCTCCCAAAAGTGACCCAACCCACATAAAATAATATATGTAATATTTACCCTAAGCAAAAATAAACACATTCACTTTTGAATCACAGAAGTTTAAATGAACAAATTTCAACTGAATCAGACCAGTAGATTCGGAGCAAATTTCCTATGACCGACTTACAAACAGATACACGAGTTGTCCTAATAGGCTTCCGGTTTTATTTTAGCCGAACGGAACCCGAAAAAGCCATTGTCTTTCCGCCACTTTGCAAAATATGACAGTTTTCATAACTTCATGGCGGCAGTCTGTTTATCCGTGATCCGTTCCAGGTCACTTGACGCCTAATCCTCAACTTTGTACCAAGTTAAGGTAAGTTTAATGGGTTCCGTCCAGGACACCGTACAGTCGACCGCAAAAGTATAAAGTTTATGTTGCAACTATGAAAAATGAATATGTCATCAGGAAACTGTTGACTATGCGTAGTTCTTTGTTTTTCGTTTATTCATATAGCCAGTTGCAGTTGGTGGCATTTATTTATATTCAACTAGCACTTCGCCAGCAAATTTGTACTCAGGGATAATGTAGCATTCTAATGGTGAAAGAATTTTTTAAATCGGTGCAGTAATTTTTGAATTTATTCGTTACAAACATATCAAATACAAATCTTTCGTCTTTATAATATTAGGGTAGATTACAGATTTGATGCTGTAGTATATTATGTAGATATACTTATGATTTGCTTCGAGCGCATACGTCACAAGGTGCGGGCTGAGTGGGGGTCAGTCTGTCTTCAACCGCCAGTCCGGCAGCACGTGGTGATGCGTAGACGAGGCAAATACCTACTATTAGTTCATACGTTGCGTGACTTGCGTGGTTACTACAGATGCCACCAATTACTAAAATTACTTTTTTTTTTATAGCTGGATTTTTGATAAAAGTCAAGCTTTTTATTTGCAATGGTTTTCCTATCCATTCCATGCAGAGTAACATAAACTAATTAATAAATCAATAAGAACATTTTCAGACTTAAGTTGTATCCCAGTAGAAATGCGACTTAATTTTGTACGCAACTACATTTTGCTTGACGAGAGACATCATCAAACTTAAGATAACGCTTCAATGTTTGGTACTTGCAATATCAGTGTTATACACTTTATGGCTAAGACATCATTGCTCATAACTGTACTTGAAGCGCACTGTAAAATAACCCTTGTTTACATTGCACAGTGAGTATGCAACTTAGTATACCGAAGAGGTCGTCTGCAGAGGGCAGATAACGCTGAACTTCTAGGCAATTCATCTTGGGTATATTGTCTACAGTATCATGTTCACATGTGCTACGCTTGACAGGCTAGCTTTATAGAACAAGTAGTTTGAAATCAAAGCTTCGCTCGCGTTTATGTATTTTTTAACCAACTTCAAAAAGGAGAGTGAAAGTTTTTTTTTGTGTATGTTCCCCGATTTATTCTTTTTTTTGTTTGAAAGGGTAGGATTTCCAGGTGGCCCCATGATTATTAAGTCAAGATCTGATGATGGGTCCTTGGAGAAATAGAAGGAACTCTTTAGTAGGGTTTTGATTTTTGGAGGTCAGTAGTAATTTTTTGTAAATAAATAGAAAAAAGTAGCTTGAGCGTCTTCAAAATCTCTGCACCAAATTGTGTTAGTGATTAAAAGCGGGTTAAATTACATATTAGTAAACGCACTCACGGTACAGAATAAAATACTAGTGTGGAGCAACGTTTATTTAAAATAAAAACAAAAACTGATGTTGTAAAAGCATATTAACCAAGCACACCATTCCACTTTCGCAATTTGATTTGAGTATTTATTAAGAAAGTTTTAAGACCTCTGTTACTAACAACAATGGACATCATTAGTCTGAAATAAAGGGGTTTAATTTTAATATTGTTAATGAATATTTATTCACAAATTAACTTACAATAAAATAAAACAAATAAAAAAAATCAACGGTAACAGCTGGTAATGTGTCCAAGAGACTGGTCGCATTGTCACGTTTAACGGTAATGTTTAGCTTCTGGCCAAAGTAAAAGTCAGCTCTTGGGTCACGGGAAGTGTCAACCAGCCGTTTTGAAATTTCTATGAAAAGGTTGTGTACACAAAGGCCCGACGAGTTAATAATTGAATTAGTTATGAAATCAGCGATCCGAGCGGATTTCGTGATAAGTATTGAGTATAATATGAGCTCATAACACTGGGCTGCCAAATGATGGACATAATAAACCCGTAATGGCTATTGCCGTATTTTTCGAGGGGTGAACGCACTTTCAGTAGCATGATATCGAGACTACCCCTAATTTCGAGTCGTGGCCTAACTCAGAATAACGTAGTGCAATATTAACTTCGACATCGACCTACAAGTATTTGTTCCGAGTCTGGGTGTTTTTCTATCTATAATATGTATGTATTTACAAAAAAAAATGTATATATTTAGTTTATCAGCCATCTCGTTACCATAACACAAGCATTAGGTTGCTTAGCTTGGAACGATATGGCGTTGTGTGAAATGTCCAAGGATATTATTATTATTATTATTTTATTTTTTTTACTATCTCGGGCCCCTGGAGACCCGGTCCTTTGGTAGGCGTACGAGGGGCCGAAACCAACTCGCAGAGGCCCCGTTAGACTTTTCAAATGTAATGGGGCACCAACCGGCGATTATCCCTGTATGCACTGAAAGTATTCCCAAGGACAATCCCCGGTTGGAGCAGTACTATTGCAGAATATGGAAACAAAATATGAAACGCTATGGGTTTGGGTGGCTTAGTGGAATGATAATCGTTTATTATAGAACTATTGGCCCCTGCCTGACCACTAACAATATACACGGCTTTTAAATGGCAGGGGGTGACTTGCACACTCAATGAATGGGCCCCCGAAAACGGTCGCTAGCACAAAGTGACGTAGCGCCAAGGGGGCAACATGGCCTGAGGTGCTAGAGGAGTGGAGAGGTATATCACGGCTATCAGGACAATCCCGATAGCCGTGGTATACCGTTATTATTATTATTATTGAGAATGGATACTAACCAATTTGAAGAATTAGTTAGGAAAGAGGACCTTTTTATTTGAGATGGATTTGCTCTTGACTCCAGTCTAGGTCAGAAATTTCAGAGTCAAAGTCTACGATGGATCGCGCTTACCCAGAAGTAGCCTGTTCACTCTAACTTTGAAAAGACTAGGATTGTAACCGTTCGGAAACAGAGACGCAGGCAGAGAGTTCCACTTCTTTGCTGTACGCATTACGAAAGAAGAAGATAAAGAAAAATGTATTGTATAGAACTGACATACACACAAAATACATACTCATTAACTTAAACGAAGTAAAATAGCTGACCCGCGCAACTTCGTCTGCGTCAGATTTTTCATGAAAATGCTAAATAATAACAGCCGCACAGGTTGATCTGCAAGGTTAAGCAACGCTTGCCGAGGTTGGTCTGTGGATGGGTGACCATCTGAACATATCGAGTTTCCTCCGTGCCTCGGAAAGCACGTTAAGCTGTTGGTCCCGGTTGTCATTTCGAGATCTTTGGCAGTCGTTACGGATAGTCAGAAGCCAGATTATCTGACATCAGTCTTGCCAAGGAGTATCGTGTTACCCAGTCAATGGGTTGTGGAGGTCTGGTAGGCAGCCGCTCCACGTAAAATACTGGTATTCAGCTGAATCCGGTTTGACTGGAAGCCGACCCCAATATAGTTGGGAAAAGGCTAGGCAGATGATGCTCCACTTTTTTTGTTCGTAGCCTGATGTTATATAGCCTTCCTCAATAAATGGGCTATCTAATACTATAAGATTTTTTAATCCGAACCAGCCGGTCGATCCTGTAAGCATATCGAGGTTTCATTTCATCTTGATTACGTAGATTGACAGCTCACTTTGTGATCACTTCACCCAATCCTTCGACATGTATACAGAATCGACCGCCTGTAGTTCCTCAGATTAGCGCGTTGAACCAAACAAAAAACTCTTCAGTTTTTAATATTAGTGTAGATTAAAACGGAAAAAATGGAATATGGGACGTAAACTTTACTCCCATATTCTTAAATTCCAGAACCCCATCCACTTTCAATTCTATTAACAACGCAAAAACATGAAGAAAACAAATATCGCCTATAAATAATAAAAAACATACCCAAACAAAACAGTTTTTGCGAATCCCTAGCATTTAAAAGAAATTATCCATTCTAAAGGCGTCCCCAAGTCATCAGACCGACTCTGGAAAGTCAATAAAGACCCCGCAGCCATTCTTGTGGCTCTTACCGATCTATTCTTGCACAAACAATAATAAAAGCTCTTGCATAAAGTGCTTGTGGGCGAATATTTGCGAAGGCTGAGATTGTAAAGGTCAGTTTGAGTTATATTTGTTGGAATAATAGAGACTGCTTAGGCTGTGCACAGACTAGAGAACAATTCTCGTGTTTTCAGCAACTTTCGCATTGTACTCACAGCCTACAGCGGTTAAATAATTCTCTAATTTCCCTTCGTTGCTGCCGACATGTTATTGTGACTTGAATTTGAACATTTTCAAGTATGAGTATTGACGTTCTAACTTAAAAACAGAGTCTCTATACAAAATCCCATTGTAATAGCTAATTCGATTGTCAAAATTTCAAAACGTAAGAGACTAGCTGACCCATGCTCACTTCGTTGGGCGGTATTTTTCGGGTTCATTTTATAGCTTATGACACTAAAAACTAACGTGGCATCGTTGTAAAAGAATTTTCAAAATCGGTACAGTAAATCCAGAGATTACCCCCCCCCCTACAACCACTCAAATTCACCAACTTAACAGTTTTATAATATTAATATAGAAATATAGATTGACCACATTTTTAATTTCATGAAATGATGACACTTTTCTAGAGCCTAAGGTCTGTCTATCGTAACCTACGACGGCCAGAAGTTGCGTGACCAGATTTTTGGAAACTTGGGCTATGTCTTGGGCGTGTGGACGTACAACTCTGTATTATGTACCTATCAACTCTGCATTAAGTCAGTTCTGCACACAGCCTAAGTTGTGAGCCTATGACGTATGTTCCTCTCATATTTAAGTTACGTTAGCCCTTTAATTCAGACTATTTTAGAGAATACTCAGCACTGTACTAAGAAGAGTTATAAGTAAGGAACGAGTAACTCATGTTTGTTTTTTAAATACTATCTGTTGCCCGCGACTTCGTTCGCATGTATGGCGGAAAGTAAAATGTTGTCTTTAAGGTAAGATATATACGAACATTCAATATCTAGCATTACTTGACTCCTCTTAGTATTAGGAACTTGTAAGAGTGTTATGCAAGGCACTGGCTGTTTCACCTCTTCTGTTCGAAATGCTGACTAGCCTTAGTCATTTTTCGTAATGAGAAACCGTTATGGTAGTTATCTTCATTGGTTTTGTACTTTTTTTATGTGATGCGATAAAATAGTTTCTATTAATTATACATTAACACGCTGGTGATTATACCTTGATATACTTCGATGAATGGTAAAAAATATCCGAAATACAACTGTAAAATGTTATAAATATTTGAAAATATTAGGAATAAATAGAAATAATAAAAGCAAGGAAATTTATCATCATCATCATATCAACCGAAATACGTCCTCCTGGACATATGACTGCCTCTCCCAAGCGGAAATGTATAAGTTAAATAAAATCCAAAAACAATTACGATTGATGAGATTTGCACCCAAACCAAATCATCCGAAAGGTAGTCTCCAAACCGACGGTATAATTATTGTTGTTGGCAAATCTGTTGAAATAGTTCATCTTATTTATGTCATGGTTTTTCGCTGCTTACCTTCTCAAAAATATAGCGTGATGATAATCATTGGTAAGGTTCTACCCATAAGTATGTGACATGATGTGGCTTCTTATAGCAATTCCTTGCTGAGCTGTTCGGAAAAAAATCGAATTAAAATTCAAATGTTATTTTAAGTACATGTACAAATCCATTTTATTACGGAATTATTTCGAAAGAGTCACCGCGGCGCTGAAACGCAAAGGGCATAAGGAGGAACACGGATGGATTTTAGTCAGTAAAAGTCTGGCACTCCCTTCTGTTCCGCCCATAACGGAAGGAATCATTTGAAAATTTAATTTCCTAAAGGTAGATGGAACTCCGAAACATTAAAATAAATATATTAAATAATAATTTTTAAAAAATTCAGCAAACTTACAGATTTATAGTAAACTTTTATAATTTTTAAACATGAGTTGACTTGGTATTGAACTAGGAAGGTGTGCTGCTGTAAGCAACGATTAATTGAGTGTGTGTGTGGTGGTGTGTGCGTGTATGAATGGGGGTGCGAGTTTGTCTGACTGGGGGTGTATGATTGTATGAATGGAAGAGTGTGGATGTCGGGGTGTATATAAGTGTGTTTGAATATGTGATGATTGGAAGTTTTTAGGCGATGTATGTATGTGAGCAAGGATTTTGTGTGTGATTATATCTGTTGCGAGAAGCCATTCCGTCAATTATGATTTAAGTAGATTTTTATTTAGGTCTTTATGTTTAGTATTGTAAATTGATTAGTAAAAGAGACAATTTCTTCGAAAGTCATTTAAAAGTAGCGAAAGCAAAAAGAGAACGTCAAAAAATTCCTCTTTATTTCCGTTTCAATACTCTGTAGCAATATAAATCTTATCAAGTCGTCTGCAACACTGATAAGTCGTGAACGTCAGGCGGAGGGCTCTTATTTCCTGGCACCCTAGTAGCTGGCTTCGTATTTTATTCGATTTTATTCACGATTATTGGCAAACATTGAAAATATTGCGATGTTGGCTTATAATAAAAAAGTAAGACTGTTTTTCTAGAAAAAGGAACAGGAATATTCCGATTATGAAATATGTTGTTTGTTATCTAATAGTTGCTTTCAATTTTTGTTGTTGTAAAAGCAAAAAGGTTTTACGAAGCCTCGTTTACAGAGATACGGGGCGTCGAGCGTCGCGTGCGGCGTGGCGGCCCGCACTAAATTCAATCATATGGCGTTGCATGAGAGTGTTCACGGAGAAGCAATTTCGAGCCCAGGGCTTTGCATGCGGGCGCGCACGTGGCGGGGCAAGCTGCGTCGCACGCGGTTGGGCAAGCGGCGTTGCACGCGGCTGGGTAAGCGGCCTCCTACGCGGTGGAGCCTGCGTCGTCGAACGCGGCAGCTGCCAACCCGCCACCGCAGACAAGCGTTGCCAATACCAATTTATCAAATTCCCCGAAAAGCCAAGTCACATTCCTCAATTTGGGTACAGAAATTCTATTGATTCCCCGCTAATTCCCATAATTAAGAAAAATAAATTAATAATACCATGTTTTTTTTTGTATATATTGATAAATCAAGTAATTAAGTATATAGTCTAATGTAACATTATATTTTTTTCAAAAATTACGACAAGCCGTTTAGATGCGATTCCCATTTTAAAATACCTACTGAGTGGTATCTGCACCTTAAGACAAGTTTTAAGTTTAATTAGATATCATTAAAAAGTGTTCTGACGTAGCGGGACTATCGATATTCAAATCTTCGCATTTCCCCCACATCTGGCCAATCCCCAATTCCCCGCAGTTTGGGGAATTTACCACACGTTGACAGCACTACTTGAGCGTCAAGCGTTAGCCACCGCGGTGCCCGCGGCGGCTTTGCAAACGGCGGCAGACGCGGTGTGCACCGTGGCAGCGGATGCTCGACGCCCCGTGTCACTAATATGTTGTGAGTGCCCAGCGGATTGATTGAAGATTTTATTTTTTTTATTAAAATCCATAATTGAGAAACTGAAAGAAATACGTAGTATAATATTATAAAAAAATGACGATGGAAAGATCCTTTACAACACCCAAACATAAGCAGAATCTATATTTATATATATTATAAAGCTGAAGAGTTTGTTTGGTCGGTTAATCTCAGGAACTTCTGGTTCGAAATGCAAAAATATTTTAGTGTTGGATAGCCCATTTATCGAAGAAGGCTATACGGTATATAATACCACGCTACGACCAATGCAAGCGGAGCATTAACGAAAAACGTGACGCAAACGAAGTTGCGCGGGTCAGGTAAAAAAAAAACAAATATTTGAGTAGTTAATATAAAACTTGTTACCAAAACAACGATTTATTGAGTGACAGTAAGTTTCTTAACGTTTGACAAAATCGACGACGACGACCGACGATCGACGTTTTCCAATTTTATAAATTTTAACCACTCATTATTTTTCAAATACATATTTTTTCCTATGGAATGACAAACCTTTAACAGTCATAAGTCCTGAACTGAATTATTATCCACAATATCAATATGGTCAATTTTCTCTAAATCCTGTACTTTTTTATTTCGACAACCATTAGCGAAATGATTTAGTTTATGACATTTTGCACAAGTTTTCCCATAGGCTGGGCACTGCCTAGGGCCATGTTCTCTGTTACATTTTAAACAATGATAATATTTTTTACTATAGTTATTGTTGGTAAACTGTTTATTTTTATTAAGATTGTTGTTATACTTAGCTTCTAGATTGGTAGTGTTGCCGGTCTGATGGTTATTGATTGTATCCACAGATAGCGGGGACTCATCTTGCTTTTGAATAATTTTGACGTACTCTCTAGACAACTCCGAAGCTCTGCACCTGTTCACTGCCTTGTCGAGGGTGAGGTCGCTGATTTCAAGTAACTTTTGCTGAAGATTCCTATCCCTTGATGCCCATAACAATCCTGTCCCGTAACATTCTGTCTTCAAAGTCCTTAAAGTTGCAATTTTTTACTAATTTCTTTATGTTTGAGTAGAAATTGTCAAAGCTTTCACCATCTTCCTGGTTTCTATTGTTGAAATTGAACGTGTTGATCACCTCATTCTGTTTGGGCGTGAAGTAATCATCAAATGCCTGCAACACCTGATCGTATTTTTGTGTTCCCTCATCTTTTTTCAAAACATTTATAAATAGATCTTGTGCTTCTACTCCTATACAATTCAATAACAGAGCCGCCTTTCGGGCCTCTGACAATCTTTCAAAGCCGGCTGCCGTGAGGAATATTTGAAATTGTTGTTTGAATTTTCTCCATCTGGGCAACAAATCTTCAATAGAATCTAGCGACAACGCCGCCGGCATCCGGTACTCAATGTGTGCCATACCTTCAGATACTTCCAATGCTGTTTCCTTCTTGTCTTCTTCCATGCGGTTTTAATGTCGGCACCCTCTCGCCGGTTTAATCCTTTTTAATCTTAGTGACCTTCCTTCAATTTCACTCAATTCTTCCTTCTTTTTGTTCGTAAACCGACTGCGCCATGTATTGTTTAGTATTTCAATTAAATAAAAATCTATAAATACTTTAATAATTACTTTATTTTTCTAAGCAATTGTACCCGAGACGAGCCTACAACAGAGAGGGCTTTTATATCCCGGGAGGGGCGTATGACAGCTGACATTTCCTTAACTGTCAATGTCAACTGTCACACAACCCTCTATTACACATACCCTCCTAAAAAATTACAACATCGCGTTCACAAAAACAATGCGGGTAAATTCTAGTCAGGAAAACTTTTCATTCGGGTCCGGTCGGCGGAATCGGTTAAACCTTTTAGCTGTAAGTCCATGTTCAGAAGGATAAATCAACTATTATTTGAATTTAATCTCGTGGAGCTCGCGGCTATATAATAAAATAATCGCACTGGTCGATTTTCTTGCAAAGGTTGTTCTGTGGATGGGTGACCATCTTAACTTACCGAGTTTACTCCGTGCCTCGGAAAGCAAGTTAAACCGTTGGTCCCGGCTGTCATTTGTATATCTTTGGATTGTCATTACGGATAGTCAGAAGTCACTAATCTGACTCCAGTCTTTCCATGCAGCACCGTGTTTACCCAGTTAATGGGTTGTGGAGGTCTGGTAGACAGCCACTCCGCGTTAAATACTTGTACTCAGCTAAATCCTGTTCGACTGGAAGCCGTCCCAATATAATTGGGAAAAGGCTAGGCAGATGATGATGATTTGAACTTAATCTAATGCATAAAAGCACTACATTAATTAGTTTTTTAATGATAGTCATTATTCTCACATGGTGACTTTACTTACAAATATCTCGGCAACGTTACACTTGAGGGCACCATGTTGCCTGCCGGAGTTGCGGGACTATTCGAAAGAGATACCGCGGCTCCAGAATACAAAGGGCAATGAAGGAACATGGATGGGTTTTAGTCAGTAAAAATCTGACACTCCCTCCCGCTCCGCCCAAAGCGGGAGAAGTCATTTGATGATTCCCATCCCTAAAAAAAAAAAAGCAAACATTTTTTGTTTGTCCTCTACCCATGTTTGCATATTTAATCGTGTGCCGCGATTTTGAAAACAAAATGACAGGTGGTGGCTATGTCATCTCCCATACTAAAATGTTCAAACACTCAAGATATATTTTTGACTGCTTGCGACTGCTAACTCTTCTTAAATATATGAGAATTGCCCGTCTGATCTTATAAGCTAATATAAAATATTAGGTTCCATCTTTCTCCTAGAATAGTATTTTACGAGCCGTAAAAGCGGCTAGAATCGCTATATCGTTGTTGTGATAACGTTATTTACACCTCCTAAGATGACCATAATGTTTGGGTAACACAGGCACTGTTTTATGAGCACTGAGCTCTAGAAGAATATTGGTTATTAGAAAATATGGAAGAATTTCGCTATGAGACCGTCGGCGCCGACCCGAGTATCTAACTAAACTGTCATTAATTTAGTATTCAGTGATAGCGATTGTCAAAAACCCCAAATATTTCTATAAAAATTGAATTTCTTTGAAATGTGTAGTCTATTACGGGTCACCCATCTACCATGCAACCTCGAGAAGTTCTTTAACCTCGAAAATAAAACCGTGCAGCCGTTATTATTTGTCAGTTGTGACTTTTCTTGATAAGACATTCAAATTTTTTTACTCAACATGTCCGTATACGAAGCATGGAAACACCATTTCAGTAAGCTATTTTTCAGTAAAAGTAACCTTTGTGTATAAAAAATGAGGCAGAACAGAGTCAACAACTAAAGCCCAACTGGTTTTCGAGTCGTTCGAACAGAGTACACCTGTGCCCTTACCTGGCGCATAACAGCTCCTAAACAGATGTTTTCGCGTTGTTAAAGTTATGTTAGGCTTCAGAAATTTCCTGTTTGTAAGAATATTTTCGCCGAGTATTCTTTTTACTCTGTGCAAGTTAAAGTAGTAAGTGTGGTATACAAGCGTGATAATACGGGACACGAATGTACAGCATTACAATAAAAATACTAAAACAAAAAAAGGCCCGTACTGCGAAATATTATTTAGTACTAGCTGACCCGCGCAACTTCGTCTGCGTCACATTTTCCATTACTGATCCGCTCCTTTTTGTCTTAGCGTGATGATATATAGCCTATAACCTTCCTCGATAAATGGGCTATCTAACCCTGAAAGAATTTTTCAAATCGGACCAGTAGTTCCTGAGATTAGCGCGTTCAACCAAACAAACAAACAAACAAACTCTTCTGCTTTATAATATTAGTATAGATTTATATCAGGTTCATGAATTATAAACCGACAGAAAAAAAAAGCAAATATCGGCTAGATATTGTAGTGAAGGTTTATGTCCAAATACTAAGTACTTTTGAAAAATACTCCACTCGGATTAGTCGCCAACACAATGAAAAACAAACCCCTCTCAGAACGTTTTTGCCAATGTGATTGAGGAGGTTGAGTCGATTAGAGGAGAGGACACCTGAAGATGGAGATTAAAATATGATTGAGATTAAAATATTTCATCTCGTGTGACCACAATCGCATCGGATGGATAGCGATGATTTGAACAACAGCACGTTTGCCTAGTAGTAACCTATTCAATCTTGAGTCCTGCTGGGTATTTTACTCCTTAGCTCCAGCAAGTTATTAAACACTAGCTGACCCGCGCAACTTCGTCTGCGTCACATTTTCTGTTAGAATAGATAACAAAATGTGATTAGTAGCGCCACCTATAGTCACTCAATGTAACAATTGGTTTTAATAAAACTGTCAGTCGTTGTCCAGCCATATTGTGTTTCACTATAGGTTATGGGCATATCACGCGAGTTATAGCAATTTTTGGTGGAAATATAGTGCAAAAATGTCGTCAAATCTTATTGCAAGTATTGCAAAGCTAAGAGGTCGAGAAAATTACGAAGATTGGGCGTTTGCAGTGGAGAACTACCTCGTACTAGAAGGCATGCAACAATGCATCATGACCGGCGGCGATCCAAACGACGCAAAAGCAAAAGCCAAGATAGTTTTAACCATTGAACCAAGTTTATTCGTGCACATCAAGAGTGAATCAACAGCAATGGGACTGTGGCAGAAGCTGAAAAAGCTATTTGATGATAATGGCTACACGCGGCGCATCGGGTTGCTTCGGAACCTCATATCAATCCGTCGAGAAAACTGCGAATCTATGTCACAATATGTGACTTCGCTGTTAGAAACAAGTCAGCGATTGAACAATACAGGATTCAAGATAAGTGATGAATGGGTCGGCTCTTTGTTGTTAGCAGGATTACCAGAGAAATTTGAGCCGATGATCATGGCGGTGGAACATTCAGGTATTGAGTTGACAGCCGATGCCATTAAATCAAAGTTATTGGATATGGAAGACGGAAGTGAAGTTGGTACGAGTTCAACACAAAGTGCGTTTGCGACGAAAGGTTGGCAACACAAAAAAAGAAACCAAACGCAAGCGCATAGACAAACGTCATCGCAACGACAAAACGACAAAACAAATGTCAGATGCTTCAAATGCAAACAATTAGGGCATTACATGAATAAATGTGAAAATACTCCAAAAACCAATGAATCAAATGCATTCAGTGAAGTATTTCTCAGCGGTAAATTCAGTCACACGGATTGGTACGTCGACAGCGGTGCCAGCTGCCATTTAACCTCCACAAAAGACTGGTTGGTGAACACAACAAATCAACACCATGTGCAAGAAATTATTATCGCCGATAAAACGAAAATACCCGTAGAAGGCTGTGGAGATTTGCAAATAACTACAGTTGTAGGAGATACTGAGCACGAGAACATAGTGATGGGAGTGTTATATGTGCCTAACTTGGCTACGAACTTGTTATCTGTCAGCCAGTTAATTAGTAAAGGAAACACAGTGACATTTGATGCGAAGCACTGTTATATTTATAACCAAAAAAGTAAGCTAGTAGCAACAGCAGATTTGGTTGGAGGTGTATATAAGTTGAGAATCAAGCAAGTAAATTGTTTGTTGACTTCAGTGTCCGGAAGTGTATGGCATAGAAGATTAGGCCATCTGAATAGCAAAGACCTCAATGTGATGAGGGATGGTGCTGTAACAGGAATGTCATACTCGGACAAGGCTCAGGTCAGTAAAACAAACTGCATTGTGTGCTGCGAGGGAAAACAGGCCAGGTTGCCATTCAGTCATGTTGGCAACAGAGGCAAGGAACTACTCGAGGTTGTACACGCAGATGTTTGTGGGCCCATGGAAGCCAGATCTATTGGAGGTAAGAAATACTTCTTGTTATTCGTCGATGACTACAGCCGAATGGCATTCGTATATTTCTTGAAGACAAAAGATGAAGTATTCTCACATTTTAAGGCATTCAAGACTTTAGTGGAAAATCAGACAGGCAGGAAGCTGAAAGTGTTCAGGACAGACAATGGCACGGAATTCTGCTGTAAGGAATTTGAAAATTTCATGGAAAATGCTGGAATTGTCCATCAAAAAACTTGTCCATACACACCGGAACAGAACGGTCTGTGCGAGCGGTTCAACCGTACAGTGATAGAGAAAGCGCGTTGTTTGTTATTTGATGCAGGATTGCCTAAGAGTTTCTGGGCAGAAGCAGTGAACACTGCGGTTTATTTGCGAAATAGGTCAATCGCATCAGGATTAATCAACAAAACGCCTATAGAGATCTGGACCGGAGCAAAGCCAGATGTCAGTAATCTACGTATTTTTGGAAGTAAAGCCGTGGTACACATACCAAAAGCAAAAAGATTGAAGTTAGACAGAAAAGCGACTCAGTGCATTCTTGTAGGGTACTCAAATAATGTAAAAGGTTACCGAGTTTACAATCCCAACAATAAGAGTATAACAATACCAAGAGATATTGTTGTGATTGAGGAGGGGATTGAACAGAAGCAAGATGTGATACACTTTGACATTAGTGAGGGCACTGATGACAAGTTTTCAATGAAGGAAGAAAGAGAAGAATGTACCCAAAAAGTGGGGCACATGAGGCACCTAAGAACATCAGAAGATCAGGAGCAGAAAAAGGTACTGAGCCCTAAAGAACAAAGTCCTGATACTGACGAATAGGACTTTAAGGACTCCACAGATATGCTAGGGGCTGAATGTGCGGAGCCTATCCGAGATCACATGTCTCAGCCAGAACTTCTTGCCGAGTTTCCAGTGGAGAAGCCTGCTAAGCGTATCCGCAAGCAGCCTGATCGATACGGTTATGGTAGTGTGTGTGTAGGTCAAACAAGTGCAAATGAAATATCACTAGATGAAGCATTGAATGGATCAGAAAGTGAACAGTGGAAACTGGCCATGCAAAGTGAATTTAAATCATTTGAAGATAATGATGCTTGGGAATTGGTTGATGTTCCACCCAGTGGCACAATTGTACAATGTAAATGGGTTTTTAAGCAGAAACTTTATAAAGACAATAAAGTGAGGTATAGAGCCAGGTTAGTTGCCAAGGGCTTCACACAAAGGCCGGGCATTGATTTTGATGAATGTTTTTCACCTGTAGTCAGGCATTCCACCTTAAGATTGTTATTCGCTTTAGCTGTTCAGCTGCATTTGGATATTTGTCATTTAGATGTTGACACTGCTTTTTTGAATGGTTTCTTAAAGGAAAATGTATACATGATGAAACCACCAGGTTTTCAGACTCGCAATGATGATGTTAACAAGGTTTTGCGGTTGAAACGTGCTATTTATGGCTTAAAACAGTCATCAAGAGCATGGTATCAACGAGTGGATGAATTGTTGCAATCCTTGGGTTATAAAAAATCTAAACTAGAACCATGTCTGTTTACAAAAAACGATAAAGATGTGAACATAATTATAGCTTTGTATGTTGACGATTTCTTTGTATTTTCGAATAATGAAAAAGAAACTATATTATTAAAAGAAAGTCTGTCATCAAAATTTAAAATCAAAGATTTGGGATATGTTAAAAATTGTTTAGGTATGAGAGTGGTAGTAAATAAAGAGAATGGTACTATAACTTTAGACCAAGAAAGCTATATTGAAGAATTGTTGTTAAAATTCAATATTTCTGATTGTAAGTCTGCAGAGACACCAATTGAACCTAGACTGAATTTAACTAAAAGTGAGAAATGTGACAAGAGGTTACCTTATCAGAAATTGATTGGTTCACTTATGTATGTAGCTGTGCTCACACGTCCTGATATTGTATTTTCTGTAAATTACTTGAGCCAGTTTAATAACTCTTACAATGAGGAACATTGGGCCTATGCAAAGAGAGTTCTAAAGTACTTAAAGAAAACTAAATCTTTCTGTTTAAAGTTTTCAGCTAGTGGTAATAGTCAGGTAGAAGCTTTTGTAGATGCAGACTGGGCCAGTAATGTAATTGATCGGAGATCCTATACTGGATATTTTTTCAGACTGTCAAATTGTGCAATCTCTTGGGAAACTAAGAAGCAGATAACTGTAGCATTGTCCAGTACGGAGGCCGAATATATGGGCATTTCAGATAGTTGCAAAGAAGCTGTGTACTTGCAAAATTTGTTATTTGAATTAACTAATGAAACTTATCCTATATCAATATTTAATGACAATCAGTCAGCCCATAAGTTATCGGCCAATCCTATTCACCATAAGAGGTCCAAACATATAGATGTGCGGTATCATTTTTGTAGAGAAAAAGTTGCTAGTGAAGTTGTAAAGATTAAATACTTGCCCACATCTGAGATGCCCGCTGATCTACTAACTAAGGGTTTATGTAAAATGAAACACTATAATTTCTTAGGAATGTTTGGTTTATTTGATAGAAAATATTTTTTTGGTTTATTTGAATATAGTGTTAGTGTGGTAAGTGTATGCACCTACTATTTTGTTAAGTGGGGGTGTTAGAATAGATAACAAAATGTGATTAGTAGCGCCACCTATAGTCACTCAATGTAACAATTGGTTTTAATAAAACTGTCAGTCGTTGTCCAGCCATATTGTGTTTCACTATATTTTCCATTAATGCTCCACACCTATTTGTCTTAGCGTGATGACATATAGCCTATAACCTTCCTCGATAAATGGGCTATCTAACACTGAAAAAAAAAAAACTAATTAACATAGCTACCTACTGGGCCCAAACGATCTAGGGAGTTATCCATCGATTCGAGTAGAAGAAAACCAATATGTCACACTGTACCACGTGACATAGTATGAAAACTTTATTTTAAAATTGACTATTTTGGACCACAAAAGTGATCCGATATTTCAGACATAGGTATTACATCTGAAGATAGACATACAAATGCAAATTCTTTTTTCTCAAACATGCTTGTAAATGTGAGCATTATTTTGACAATCTTCTTCGAGATAAATCGAAATTGCCGTACTGGCCAAGCAGCGGCCGGCAAAAGTTGTATGAAAATCCATGTCTATCGTAATTTGCGGCCAAATGAATCTATACTAATATTATAAAGCACAAGAGTTTGTTTGTTTGGTTGAACGCGCTAATCTTAGGAACTAACGGTCCGATTTGAAAAAAATCTTTCAGTGTTAGATAGCCCATTTATCGAGGAAGGCTATATATCATCACGCTAAGACCAATAGGAGCGGAGCAGTAATAAAAAATGTTACGCAGACGATGTTGCACGGGTCAGCTAGTATAAAAGAATACTGAACTCGTATATACCGTGTAATTTAAAAATGGAACGATCTTATATTCCGAAAAATGACAACCAAGGAGGTATCTTGTCAAAGGTTTTATTATAAATTTCGAACTGGCTTGCAAATAGAAAGCTATTTATTGAAATAAAAAATGAACACGTCTTTTCCTATGCGGGAATAATTATTGTTGTTGATTGTTAGACACTGATTTTGAAAAGTAATTGTATTTTAATTTCTGCGCATTATTTGAGAAAAATACTATACAAGCTGTGGCCACAACTAGCCGTTGATGGATTTACGTATGTGTTTTTTTACTCGTTCGTCCATCAATGCCTCTTTTGCTGGCTGCTGCAGTAATGTACTATTTCAGGAAGGCTATTTATTAAACAGACCCACAATTTGAACATTGGCAATCGCTTTCGGATCAGAGGCCTAACTAGTAATATATTACATAATTACCAACCCGTAGTTGCTCAGAGCCTAAGGGTACTAATAACAATATTTACTAATGGTCATTGTTCAGTGAACCGCCAGAATTTAACGGCCTCATTTTGGAAAGGAACTCTAAACTAATTGGGAACATCTGATAGTTTTGAACACTGCCAAACGCGAGTCTATCGGCTGCCTAGACTTTTCCCAACTCAATTGGGGTCGGTTTCCAGTCAAACCGGATTCAGCTGATTACCAGTATTTTATGTGGAGCGTCTGCCTATCAGACCTTCACAACCCATTAACTGGGTAGCACGGTATTCCTTGGCAAGACCGGTGTCAGATGTTCTGGCTTCTGACTGTCCGTAACGACTGCCAAAGATCTCCAAATGACAGCCGAGACCAACAGCTTAACGTGCTTTCCGAGGCAACCCGGTATGTTAAGGTGGTCACCCATCCACAGACCAACCTCGGCAAGCGTTGCTTAACCTTGAAGATTGACCCGTGCGGCTGTTATTATTTAGCTAAGAGCTCCTCCGTTCGTTTCCGTTTCCTCCGCTCCTAAACGCGAGTCTATCAATTACATTTTATACTACTTTTTTTTTTTTTTTTATACAATAAATATCGGCCAAGTGCGAGTTAAACTCTCACACGAAGGTATCCGTATAATTATATAATCTGAAGAAAATAAAACCTTAAATTTTTATTATTTGTTGTTATAGCAGCTACAGAAATACACTCTTAGGGAAAATTTCAACCGTCTGCCTATTACGGTTCTTGAGATACAGTCCGCTGACAGACAGACGGACGGACGGATGGTGATCGGAGGCTTAGTGATAGGGTTCCGATGATAACTCTTTGAATCGAAGATCGCGCAGATCGCGCGGTCTTTCGAAGATGGACCGATCAAGTGAAGAACTCATCGACCTCTAAATTCTACTCAGTTGTAAGAGACGCGCTGGACAGACACCGGTGGAGACATGTCGTCCACTCCAGATGCAACCCTGATGCTGACCCCGATCTTACGACTTCAGAGAGAGATAACTCTTTGGGTGCGGGACCTTACAAAAGGCCAAAGTCTCAAAAAATGTAAACCTGAATTCTATATCTACCAGTAAACACCGATACAACCGTGCCCACTGTGCCAACGTGCTCCATCTTAAACCACATCGTTTACCATTAGGTGAGATAGTGGTAAAACGCGTGCCTATCGAAGGTAAAAAAAAAGTGCGAATTGAGGACGATACGTTCAAAAATTTCAGTTTTCAAGAATCGTAAGGACTCAGAACAGGATTAACATTGCAGTGACGGACGGACACAAATAAGAGTATCTTATAGTCCCTTCTCGTCTTCTAGAACAGTTACAAGTCTTGATGTCAGGAAAATAAAAATAAAATGGTTGACACTAAAATGCGAGTCACTTCTAAAGTAACGATCGAATAAATCTTGTGCTGACATAAAATGGTGCATGGTCCATGTGGTTGTGAGGCGGATATAAATTTTATTTATGAATAAATAAAGCCGTCAATCAACGATTTCGGTTTGGGTAACATAGGCAAACCACTTTCCTTATTTCACATGCATCGCATTGATTGAAAAAGGCATAGAACCGTTAACATAGGGGGGCTATGTTAACGGTTCTATACCTACCTTTCGTTTTTTTTTTTGGAACGAAGTTCCTTATCGCACGTTGTGAAAGGGGGCTGGACGGAAAAAATTCTCACGAAAAGTTGGCACGACACTTTTTGCTATAGTAAGCTATTGTAAGCCGTGCGGCGTGCGCATGTTTCTCTGTCTCTCTCTCTCTCTCTTATAGAAAACATGCCAGTATTCAAATTCGTTAGTCAAAGTCGAAGTCAAAGTCGAAGTCGAAGTCAAGGTCAAGGTCAAGGACAAGGTCACGGTCAAGGTCAAAGTCAAGGTAAAAAATTCATAGGATATTAGATACTAATGTGTTTTTGTTGAGTGTATACAGGTTTTTTGTACATAATAAATAAAAAGAACTGCGTTCCATCCGGGTGTCCCTTGACACCTCACAAGTTTTTTTTTTCTTCATATAATGGTTAGAAGTCACTTCAACAACAACAACAACCACTCAAATTCAACTTCTGCGTTATTTCATTCGTCAAAATAAATAATCAGAGAACTTCATTTAACCTACTTTATTTCATATACCCAATTTATCAACGATCTACACCATTTTGTTTAATTTTAACAATTTCAGTACTTATACGGCAGCTCACGTCACCCATTCCCTTCAGACGACTCTTGAATTCAATTTGCTCGGCTGACAGGAGTGATGCAAACGGTTGGAGGGTTCTATTATAAAGTACATCCCCTCCTGTTGATAAGTAAAACTTTACTATATAGAGACTAGTTTCCGTTGTGATTAGTGTTGCAATCACTGGATATATTGTTTAATCGGTAAAATAGATACTTGCATTCTGCAGCCTATGTTTTCCAACTACAGAACGAAAGTATCTCACTTTTTTTTCACAAGATGTGAAAGTTCTTAAAAAACAATGAAGTCTGTTAGTTAGATTACAAAACTATTTGACGCATTATGTTTTTTTTTTGCTTATAAAAAAACAGGATGCATCATGCACATGCAATACATGCGTAAACAAAAAATTTAAATTTCGTGTGATTTAAAAGTGACGTCATAAGACTCTAGTCTTGAACTTTGATGCGTCTATATTTTTCCATTTCACTGGTTTGATAATAAAGCACAAAATGCGCGACCAATATTTTTTGATAATCTAAATAACGGACTATTCTGAATCGTATTTCTATACGCAGAGATTATTCAGCTTAAGTGTCTGTACTACGTCGATAGAGCGCTTGATATATCGTTGACGTAGCCTTCAACTTTGCAAGCTGTAAGCAGAGATCCTAAATTTTTTTTTTTCACTCTATTTCTTACATAGCTAATCTGTACAAAAATAGTATAACATAGATAAATAATTAAATGTTAAAGATGTATAGAACATGTAGAAAATAGAACTGGAGTGTAAGGTAGAAAATGTGTCAAAAATAATGTAGAAATGTGCTAAATGAGTTAGAACGTACCTAACCTATCGAAGAGGTGGAAAGTTGCAGCGGCAGCCGTGTACCTAATGCATACAAATTGGGCCCATTCATTTCGTGTTCCTTGCTAAAACGCGCTTTCACCGACACAAAAGCTGATATTCTGCTGAAATACGTTTTTAGATGATATTTTGAGTGAACCAATTTGAGGTATCTTTTATTTATGCAAGTTGCCTGCTTGTATAGGTTTCCTAGTGGTTTTAAGCATTTTGAAAAAACCCACATTTTTGCAGCCAGTAGCGTGTTCCTTTGTTTGCAAATTGCCTTTATTTACGTTTTATTCTTACTGTTTTCTTTTTACAAGTACTGCGGGTCTAAAAAGGCTACTTTAGCTGAATCATATTACAGTCATAACATTAACGACACAACGATCCGTCAAATTTCATTTTCATCTTTATCGCTAACGCATTAGGTTTAAGGTTGATTGGGAAAAATTTACATTGCAGTGTGATGTGCTTTCTGAGTCTGCTAAAGTGGCCTTTAAACCGCCTGTAAAATACTTCTTAGATAGTGTAGTCTTTATTTCTCTCCTTTTTGGGCATCATAATATAATTCCAGTTTTAACGTGACTATTTTCAGGCTTGAAGGGAAAATAATAAATAAACTCCCTCAGAATTACTATGAGCGTACTATAAAAGCCTACGTACACAGGGTCGGAATTACAGAGGATTTTGCGACCGGTCAGCGCACACAAGCCGCTTAGTTCCTGCAGCGGGATTCTGCGGGATGCTTTAGCGCGCTTTCCGATCACGAAAATTCTTTCGATGCCACGGAATAGGGAACATGCATGAAAAAAATATTTATTATCTATGCAGTTTATTTAAAAGTATACACAAATATTATACTAACAGCTCGAATTGCTCGATAAACAAACGAGATATAATCATTTTAAACAAAAATATCCGTCCCTATCGCGAACACGCTGTTTTCTACGGCAGCTATGGTATAGGCGTTATAGACTTTAGCGTCAAAGTTCATATCGGACTTCTCTTCTTTCTGACTTTTCATCTTTGAAGCTTTATAACTTCATCGCTAATGAAGGTATTTAAAAATAATTGTATGATTGTTTACTAGAGCTTGTATTTCATTTTGAAAATAAAAAATCCCATTCAAATTCCCTATTCCTACAAGAATACCATGGTTGAAAAAACATGTGAAAAATCTATGAGTCGTCGAAATCCTTTGTGCGCGGGTCGGAATTGCATTTTGCCGGTTTTTTTTATTAAATGAAATGAATAAAGTCGTATTTTTCTACGTGTTCGCCGGGATCGTGGATACGGAAATGATTTGTCATAAAGCATAAAAAGGAGATCATATTTTTTAAGCCATGCACATCGCTTATTTTATGACTATCTGGAAATGAAGAAAGATAAATAAAAAATGTGTTATATTATTCTGTCTATTTGTTCACTCGCTGGTTCATCTGGATTTTTTCACAATATGTTTTTTGCGATTTGTGTTAGATCAGAGTGTTAGATCGATATTCAAAGAACAATGACTCCTTTTCAGGAATTGCGTTTATTCTGTTACAGTCCTGTTGTAAATACGTATTTATAAAGTAAAAATTAAAAATAAATTAAAATTAAAGGAACGTGTTTTTCTCCGGTCTTTGTAATCAGAGGAAGCAGGGAAAAGAGGCTAAAGAAAATATGGAAAAAATGGATGATATGTGCGAAGAATCATATGAAACAAAAGTTTTGAGCCTAAGTAGCTTTGACTGTGTGCGATGCACACCGCTAATTGAGGTTATTCTAAATAATATAAATACCAAGATTCATATCATTAGCAGCATTACATTTTTAGTAATTGAACCATAAACATCACCATTTCTGACTCATCTACGAAATTGGAGTATAGAGCTGTCATAAAATTCCTCACAAAGAAAAACAAAACGCCGACGGAAACATTTGAAGAGATGTCTGCAGTTTATGGGGAGCTAGCACCTTCATTTGCCACCGTAAAACGTTTGAGCCGTGCATTCAAACAGGGCAGGGAGTCGCTTGAAGATGATCCCAGGTCGGGACGCGTATTGCCAAACTGTATACTGACCCAGACCGACCGGGATTGCTCTGAGTTCGATCGCAGTTTGCGTTTGTAGTTGAAGAGCAAACTGTATACCTATTCAGAGAGTGTCTGAATCAATATACAGTTTGCTTTAAAATACTAGAGCAAAATACGTACGAGTTGCTATTTGAGTTTTTGTTTTTGTCATATAATGATCGTCAGGTTCAGATCCCCTCTATGGTTGGTTAATCATGTGGGTTAGGTTAGGTTAGAACCATGACCATTAGCGTGCGAAGGCGAGGTAGCGAAGCGAGCGTGCCGCGGCAGCGGCCGCCGAGCACCAGATCCCTTCTATTGTTGGTGAATAATTTGGGTTAGATGAGGTTTTAACATATGCGAACAAACCGTATACTTATACAGACTGGTCTGTAGTCATACGTAGTTTGCTTTAAAAATATGCAAGCAATCTGTATACTTATACAGACTGGTCTGTAGTCATACGTAGTTTGCTTTAGAGTATTTGTTATTTTTAAGAGCACAAAGTGATCGAGTACAGAGTATGGGTGTCTGTACTGATATACACAATGGCAATACGCGGTCGGGACGCCCAAAAACCGCCGTTATCGAAGAAAACATTGAAAAATGATAAAAATTGTTCTCAAAGATCGGCGAACCAAGTTGTGGCAGTTAGCTAAAAATGAATCGGTGATAATCATTTGCACATGAAAAAGGTGTATGCGCGATGGGTGCCGAAAATGCACACGCCGCTTGACAAGCAGCGTCGCGTCACAACTTCGGAGGAGTTTTTGGACATCTGTGTCGATAATCCTGACGATGTTTTTTCTCGCCTTGTTACTGTCGATGAAACATGGATTCGACAATACGATCCGGAGTTAAAACAAGAATCAATGCAGTAGATAGAAAAAGGAGAAAAGCCGCCACGAAAATCAGTATCCAAGCTCATGGCCACTGGTTTTTGGGATTGTGAAGGAATTATGTTCATCGACTACTTTCCCAAAAATACTACAGTGAACGGCGACTATTATGCCGCATTGTTGACAAAGGTTCGTCAAGTGGTTGTCGAGAAAAGGAGAGGTAAATTGGCTAAAGTCCTGTTTTTGCAAGAAAATGCGCCCGTCCACATAGCACGATTTGCAAGGCGTGCCCTCGCCGAAACAGAATTTGAAGTAACAAACCACCCACCCTACAGTCCAGACCTGGCCCTTAGCGATTATTTCCTTTTCCAATTTGATAACGGACCTCTGAGGACGGAGATTTTCAAGTGACGAGGAAATGAAGGCGGCCGTAAATGAACATTTTGAAGGCAAAGACGGCGAATATATTTGTACCGAGTCAAGGCTCTTTGTAATAAATGTAAGAAGTGCATTGGATTACAGGGAGACATTTACTGCGTGGCGATCTTGGCCCATCTGTCCTCGTGCATCCTATAAATGTGGCTCGTCCAATTTTTTGACAGCGGAGAATCTATACTAATATAATATTATAAGGCTGGAAAGTTTGTTTGTTTGAACGCGCTAATTTCCGGAACTCCAGGTCCGATTTGAAAAATTCTTTCAGTGTTAGATAGCCCATCTATCGAGGAAAGCTATAGGCTACATATCATCACGCTAAGACTAATAGGAGCCGAATTAATGGAAAATGGGACGCAGACGAAGTTGCGTGGGTCAGCTAATAAAAGAATAAAACCCTCTTTATTCAGACGTACTTTCTCAAACGCAGAAAAAATACCCTTTTGTTTAATGACCATACACAATGCGTCGCCGATTAACATAATGTATTAAGCAAATATGGTCTGAGTCTCTTTTTAATCGTCCCAAGGTCCATTGTTTTAGACCTGCCTGGGATCAACTTAGCTCCGCAACGTATAATTATTGTAATGTGGGGAAAACAAAGGATTATATGCATGACTAGCTGACCCGCACAACTTCGTCTGCGTCACATTTTCCATTACTGCTCCGCTCCTATTTCTCTTAGCGTGATGATACATAGCCTATAGCCTTCCTCGATAAATGGGCTATCTAACACTGAAAGAATTTTTCAAATCGGACCAGTAGTTCCTGAGATTAGCGCGTTCAACCAAACAAACAAACAAACTCTTCTGCTTTATAATATTAGTATAGAAGTATAGATGTAGGGACAATCCTTAGCGTAAAGATGTCTCATTTATTAAAAGGATTAGTATTTTATATCTTTACTTGCCGATTTGATGGCCAGCGTGGCCAACGCTGAAATCGCGAAATAACTTAGGACAAGTAAGGGCAGGAAGATGATGATGTGATTTACCTCTAATATTATCAATCTTGGCGCATCTTAGCACAACATTTTGCACTATTGCAACGGCTCCTGACCACACACTTCAGATCAAACAATACGTAAAGTACCGAATGTTATCAAAAGGATATTATGTAATAACTTCAGTAAAGTCAAAGTTTACTCTAAATATAAAGTTTGGGCGTATGTTTATTTTCATAAAGACAAAATAGGGTGGTCTGAAGTTGGATCAAAGATTAAGATAACTCGTTTGGGTCTGTGGCCGAAGGGCAAAAAGACAATAAACATAAAACAGACAAACTGCTTTGATGGGGTAATAGTAACAATGGATTAATCCATATTGCTAGTGGGACCTCGTTGTTTTAGTTATATGCGTCACTACAGGCGTTCGTCGGCGTCGCAGTTCGATTCTTGAATTGAAAAAGTACACATTATGTGAAGGGCAGCCGATTTGCAGGACTGTCTTTATAGCCCAGTCTAATTAGCATAAAATATGGGTAAATAAGAGATCTTCTAATGTGGGCAGTAAGGTCTAACGACCTCACTCACTCTAGTGTCTGGTTCACCTCAAGAGCATCTGACATGGTTTATTCAAGATTCAAGATTCAAAGCATTTATTTCAAATAAACCATTTACAGGCACCTATGAAATGTCAAGGTTGGTCAGCCCAAAACATGAGACTATTTGCACCTACCAAAGCGTAGATCTCTATGGAGAAGAACGTGCAAGAAACTCCACGGACTCTCTTTTAAATCATGTGATGTTTTACAAAAATCTTAGTTACATGTACTTGCTTATTCATGTGAGGACAATGTAAAATTATTTGACGACCGCCGTCTGGCGGCCGGGACCTCCGGCTTAAACGTACCTTCCAAAGCGTGGAATCATCATCATCTAAGAGATAATAAGCTGGGAACTCGTATACACCTTCATTATGGCGTTCTAAATATTGTATCATAAGTCTCATAAAATCTCGTGTCTACGTCGTAAGTTTTCTAAGACCAACTTTTTCTTTACTGCTCTAATGATGTTAACACCTATTATAAAATTGTAGAGCATAAACTTGCAAAAAATTTTGCAACCGAGCCATTTCATGCGCTCAACCGTTTTTTTAGATAGAGAGTGGAGAGCGCGCAGTACTCAGCCAACATTTGACACAAAATTTAGAACGCCGAAACGAAGGTGCAAGCGAGTTTCCAGCTATTTTTATTTTTTTCTTTTGTTACTATTGATAGGCACGCGTTTGACCACTATCTTACCTGATGGTACCCGATGATATGGTAGAAGATGGAGCACGCTTGCCTAAAAGTAATCTATTCACTCTTGACTTAAAGACTCCCAGATTGTAGCTATCAAGAAAAACAGACTCAGGCAGGGAATTCCGCGGGCCGGGGCTGCTTTCAGGCGGCTCATTGAGGCAGCGTGCTGCGAACCACTTGAACGCGCCCCAAAAGGTGGTGGCCCTCAGGATGACCCGAGGGTAACGCACGATCTCGCGCGAAGCGGCGGGTCTCCTTGCCGGATTGCCGCCATGGGATCTGGAGGCGGTGGTCCTCGCGCGCCTGCTTGATTGGCGCGCGGAGGTACTAAGCCGGGGGGAAACTCCGCTGACGCGGCAAATTGTCGCGCAGCGGACAGACTTCCGGCGCGATCTCATGGCGTCATGGAGACGACGACTATCGCAACCCAGCGCAGGGCACGCCACAATAGCGGCGATAAGTCCCCTCTTTGAGGAGTGGCTTGAGAGGCGCCACGGCGTCCTCACCTTCCGCCTGACGCAGGTCCTCACCGGACACGGGTGTTTCGGGAGGTTCCTGCACCGAATCGGGCGGGAGGAAACGCCCGGGTGTCACCACTGCGAGGATCGACCGGAGGACACGGTGGAGCACACTGTGCAGGTGTGCCCCGCTTGGGCGGCGCACCGCCGTGTCCTAGAAACGGCGATCGGCGGCGACCTCTCGCGTCCGGCCCTGGTCCAAGCCATGGTCCGGAGCGAGATGGAATGAGACGCCGTTGCCTCCTTCTGCGAAGCAGTCATGCTAGCGAAGGAGGTGGCGGAGCGGGAGAGGAGACCCTCTCGTCCCGGCCGCCGTGGTAGACGCCGCGGGCGTCGGGGGCCACCACCTGGTTACCTCCGGCTACCGTAGGCGCGGGCCTGTGGACGGCGAGCTGTGGGTGGCTCCCGTCCGTCCGTCTAGTGACGATAGGCCGTGTCGACGGCGCGTTAGTGTTCCACGCGCGTCTCAAAGAGTCAGCAACACAGAGGGGCCCGAAAGGGTCGACGCCTGCCGGAGTCGCGGGATTATTCGCGAGAGACACCGTGGCTCCGGAACACAAAGGGCAATGAAGGAACATGGATGGGTTTTAGTCAGTGGAAGTCGGACACTCCCTCCCGCTACACCCAGAGTGGGAGGAGTCATTGGATGATTTCCCATCCCTAAAAATTCCACTCCTTAGTTGTACGCAATATTGTAGAGCTAAGGAGCACAAACTTCACACACGCACAAAATGTTTTGTGTTACCGGTGGCGCATCGCCTTTCGTCTTGTGGTCCGATGATGGAACGGGCTTGGCGAAATTAAATTCTGCAGTTCCGTCGCAAATTTCCCAGAATGCCGACAGGCTAGCCACTCGCTAATTTGACTGTACTATTATGTAAACTTTGACGTTAAAAAGTGTTAGCTCTCAGCCTCATTTCAATAAATTACGTTTTTATTTATGACAGTTTTATTTCAATGGTCAGGTAACTTACATTGGAGGTGTAAAAATGCCTGCAGAGAAATATGTCAAACTTTAGACTAAGTTATTAAATCTGACTATTGCAAACTCATCTCTAAATTGAATTATTTTTAGTAGCCTGGTACTTGTATTTGTGCCACTTTCAGAACACTCGCTCCCTTTTACATGGAATTAAGAAAAAGACGACTTAATATGGCTTTACTAAAATATCTCTGCCTACACATTCGGGGAATCCAGTCGTCATGTTTTGTTATTATACCTCCAGGCTGGTACTGAGAATTGTTTCCAGGAAAAAATAATAATACATTGGTACCTTATGTTTCTTTAACAACAAAGAATTCCTGCTAATTGTATAAACGTCTGTTTTTTTTGTTTATTCGATATTTATTCATAAATCAACTCTCAACTGCTGAATGAAATTAAGAACACGTGTAAATCATGAACCTGGATTACGAACTGTGGGATGATTTTTTTATTTCACGCGGACGAAACGCTGCTGAAAAAAGGTAGATACCAATATGGCACGATGATGACGCAAGGAATGTATCCCTGAAATAGAGTCGCGTGTAAAAACAAATGGAAGTGGAACTGCCTTAAGCGAACAATTAGCAAAAATAGTCGACCGAACTATTTTGGTGTCAGACTGATATTTTAGCTAGTTAGCCGGGCAGGCTTAAAATATATGGTGGCATTTCGGTTGACCTGAAATTGGATTAGCTTTTGGCCTATTGTGGAATATGAGAAGTGAGATTATAGATGATGCTAAATCCGTTGTCATTTCAGAAAAATCTACAATCAATATTTATAAAAACTCTTCCGTTACTGAGTGGCTGACAGATATTGCGCAGCCTAAACTACTGATTGTAGAAAGCTGAAACTTGGCATGTAGGGGGCTTTGGTGGGAGTTGGCCTTGGGGAGTAAAAGGGAGCACTAAGAGATTTCCGAAACACCTACGAGAACGGGGCTAAAACAGGATATGCGCGTATGTAGTCACAGGTAAAAGCTAATCCTACTCGTAATATATAAAATTCTTCCGTTACTGAGTGACTGACAGACAAAGCACAGCCGAAAATACTGGTCGTAGAAAGATGAAAAATGATATGATTTATGATATTATATATGGTATGATATGATATGATATGATATGATATGATATGATATGATATGATATGCTATGATATAATATGATATGCTATGCTATGATATGATATGATATGATATGATATGATATGATATGATATTACACACATTACATTAGAGATTTAGCAATACAAAATACGTAACAGCAATAATCATACTGTGAGAGACTGGTGCCTAAACTAGACTCGAGGTCTGTATTTAGGACATCAGGTCTCCACCCCTTGGGAATGCTTTAATTTTGGTACTATACAGTACAACAAAAAGTGCAGTAAGAATTTATGGCATGAAGCTTTTCTAAATTCCGTAGAGTAGCACTAAAAGATAATTTCCCGAAATTCTAACGGGAACGAAATTTTAAATTGCGGGCAAAAGCTTGTTTATTATAAGATGAGAACTGAGAAAAGCTTATAATTATATCGCCTTGAAATAATACTTTTGAGGTTGAAACATGAATGTATCATGTAGTAAATCTATATCGTTTACCCAGTAAATGGATGGTATATGGCAGATAGCAGTGGTTGTATTTAAACATTCAACCACATCCAATTAGACTGTTAGCCAACGCCAGTATAGTGGGAAAGGCAAATAAGATGATTAGAATATTTGGCGTGTTTTTTTTTTGGGACAAGCCCGCCACACATTCCCAACCACTGCAACTCCTGAAAGCCAGAATCAACAGTGGCGACCACCAGAAAAATGCCGAGCTAATGAAGTCCGATGAGTCCCGGAGAAACGATTCAACTGTTTTGGATTCCGCAACGAAATTAATCAGAAGAGTACAGCGGAGGAGTAGGAAAAAATAAATATAATTTCCACTTCCCTCCTTATCAAGCAGGAGACGGACCGTTGGTCTCAGGAATCTGTCATTTGTAGATCTTTGGCAGCCGTTATGGATTGTAAGGAACCAGAAAATCTGAGTCTAGTCTTGACAACAAGTACCGAGGCACCAAGGCAGCCGCTCTACGTAAAATGCTGGTATTCAGATGAATTTGGTTTTACTGAAAGCCGACCCCAATGTAGTTTGGAAAAGGCTAGGCAGATGATGAACGGAAATAAGATGCGCGAAGCCAAAGACCGGTCGATATAGCGACGCTTGGGGAGACCTACGTCTAGCTGTGGTCGTATTTCGACTGAAATGATGTTTTTGAGAATAAGTCCCAAAATCCGAACTAACTGATCATGAGCTGCAGTGCGATTCTGTTAACATGTCGAAGTAAAAACTTAAGCGAAGTGAACGACAAGTGAGCTGCCAAACCATACAAACAAGATGGAATGACAGCTCACTTGTCATTCACACCACCTAAGTGTACACGGTGAGATGTCGAAAGAATAGACCGGCTTTTTCCAAACAATGTCGCATGTCAAACGACCTACGTGAGTGAAACCATGAACAATCATAAACATGTACCTATAAAACCTAATTTCAGGAAAATATCTGTTGTTTTCCTTACGATTGTCGTTTTCCTTGCAATAAATTCTTATCGCGTGTGTTGTTCCCACAAAATGCCGGACATTGGCGCGTTGGGACCTCAACTGTCTTCAATTCTGTCCGTGATGAGCGGAGGCCCCGTGCGTGATAACGTTTGGGGTCATAAAGTAGAATAAATATATTTGTTGGACATGTTTGGTGAAAGGTCAGAAAACATCTATGTTGATATCTACTTTCAAAGTAATCCTACTAATATTATAAATGTGAAAGTTTCTATGTTTGTATGTTTGTGCAACAATCATGTAAAACGGCTGAAGTGATTTGGATGAAATTTGGCACAAATGTAGATCACATCCTGGAATGAAACATGGGCTTATTAATAAAAAATAATAAACTTTTTATCCCGGTAACTTACATGGCTCAATGGAGACAGAGGATGAAGTAGAAATTCTGAGTTGCTGCTGGCTTAGTACTTCAGATTCACAAGTACCAGGAGACCAGAAACATGTCAAAGTATTTTTGGGCAAGAATTGTGAACGTTAAAGATTCACAAGTACCAGGAGACCAGTAAAAATGTGGAAGTTATTCCAGGGCTGTAAGTACAAACAGTAATGACTCACAAATTACCAGGATACCAGAATCATGAAGATGTAATATTGATGAGAATATTTATGAAACAACGTAGTTGCCCGCCAGCTGAAAAGTCTACGCAAACGAAGTCGCGGGCAGAAGCTGGTCTTTTATATTTGTTTATTACACTAATAATTTACCAATTTATTTTTATCCTTGACTTATAGACTCCCAGTTGCGATGGCAGAAATTTTGCTTCACAGCAGTGTAAAAGCTGATACGGTGTCAGTTGTTGCGTTGTGGAAGTTATAAACTCGTAGTTAGTCGTTTTAACGTAAAATAATGGTATTCAGCTACATCTTGTTACACTGGAAAACGACTTCAACATGTTTGTATACGGCTTGGTTGATTGATTGATTTCAATAAAAAAACGTAAGTAACTAAATATCACTTTTTTCCCGAACGCTGGTCGGGCAAAAAGTGATATCGAACCAAGGACCCCACGCACGTTTCACAAAAAAGTCCTTTCGATAGATCACCAAATATGGTGGAACAAAGAAACTCACTAACATGTATATTTCATCCCACCACCACCCAGAAAACATAAAACTCCTTTTTTTGGGCAGTCGTGTAAAACATATTTAACACGATTTTTTTTTCGGAAACAAGAAGTGAAGACGATAGGTACAGCGAGTTGAAGGCTCGTGTTCGTGTGACGTCACATTCCAAAACACTTATATAGGAAAGTGACATCACAAGCCCCCTCTCCTGATATTTGAAGCGTTTAATCTACGTTTTAGGGTTCCGTACCCTTCGTTGTTCGTCCGTCCGTCCGTCTGTCTGTCACCGGGCTATTCTTAAGAACCGTAATAGGCAGACAGATGAATTTTTTACAGATTGTGTATTTGTATTGCCGCTTTGACAACAAAAAAAAAACGGTTTATGGTACGGAACCCTTTGTGTGCGAGTTCGAATTCCACTCGACCGGTTTTCATTGATTTGATGAAGCAAAAAATTGTGTCCAATATTTTCTGGAATTCTATCTGACGGAATAATTATATTTTTTCACTCATCGAATCACTGTTTCTCCCTACCAGAGATATTTTCCTCTAATGGATATATATTATTTAAAATTATTCAACTTTAGTTACTCAAAGCTACTTTTAAAAGCTTCATAATTGTCAGATTACCTAAAGGAAACATTTTTTTCCCGAAAATGGTAAAAGTCTTAAAAGTTCCAAGAAAACACTTAGAGACACTAATAGTCGAAAAATAATTCTTTTTCTTTTAGAATTTTCAAGTGTATTTTAAATATACCTTGGAGAGCATTGCGGAAAAAACAGAATTTCATAAAAAAAGTAAACACGAGCTTACAGTTAAAGAAACTCTTGCGGCAAGGTTGGCAGTTTGCAGCAAATTTTATGAGGTTCTGGGAGTTATGACAGCTAGTGGTTTCATTAAGTTACTGCGAACGCCCGATCTATTATAATTTATTTTTTTTACTAAAAACGAACGGAAAGTGATGATTAGGCCGAAGATGGAAGCGAGTTTCACCCGGAATCCTCTTACACAGAGGAACTGGCTATCATACCTCTAACTGCCGGAACACAACAATGCTGTTAACATTGTTGTTATGGCGACAGACTTAGACATGATGGTGGTAGCTTGCCAGGCGGACTTAGAACAAGTCCTACCACCAACCAAACCGAGAGAAATTTGCCCCCGCTGGGAATCGAACCCGGGACCTCTGAGTCTGAATCAGGTGACCATAACCACTAGACCACGGAGGCGGTTAGTGTCACCTGTTTAGCACCACCCGGGGACCACGTGTAGGGATTCGCTGAAGGGTATTCTCCTACGGACGCGGGTGACTAAGCCCCCTAAAATAATAACAAATCCTAAGAATTGAAAGTTAAATCTAAGATTTCTCAAGTCTTACCGGTAAGTCTGAACCTACTCTACGTATATTAACGTCTATCTACGTCTTGTGGTAATTGCTCGGACTTTACGTATATAAAAAAAAACCATTTTCCACAATGACGTAGTTACACGAAAAGGATCCAATCCATAACATGGTCAAAAATGAGTTAAATGTACCAAACTGTTGCTTAATATGAAAACTATCGGCCAGTAAAAAAGATCCAAGCCAAAAGAATTGCTCAACACATTTTATCAACCTCAGAACCAAAACCACTTGTACTGCATGTCAAACAAAAAATCACCTTGAACAATCTAACCTTCTTGGTTCATGACCAGTATTACAAACCGATTAAGTAAAACGAATCAAGGAGTCTGGATTATTTTTGCGAAATTAAAATTTATTCATCACCCACACTTTAATGAAAACACTAAAACGATCCATTGTGCTTGGAACATTTTTCTGAATACACTTACACCTAATTAAAACAATTAAAACAATCCAGAATGCATGGATCCTTTTCGATAAATGGATTTTCGTTTATTATTCTAATAAATCTGACAACGAAAATGATCCAGACTGCTTGGTGAATTTGTATTGATTGCAAAGACAATTTAAATCATTCTGCGTAAACGATCCAGGCCTATTCGGGTCGTCTCGCTGATTATGTATACTTTGATTCATAAATTTATTCCTAAGTAAAAAACCAAAATAAATCAAAGATTACTTCTGACAGGTAATAAATAGTTGTAATTTATTCAAATTAATGGTCACCCCAAATAAATGGTAACACTGCAAAACGTTGAATTAACATTGCAAATAGTGCACATGTAGTGTGCGTGTACGCGTTGTCGTGAATGGACTTGTTCGTTAGAATTAGATGTTTCTGTGAATAACGTTACTGAAATGAAGAGGATAGATAGAATTATGTCTTGTTTGTTAGATGATGCAAAAGGTATTACAGGAGATCTAGAGCCAAGTAAGTTTAATTATTTGAATTTATTCATAACCTAACTGTACAAACGCTTACTGGTTGACTATTGTTATGATATAACTTGTTGCTTGAAAGGTGTGCTTTTACATGAAATCAATATTAGAAAGGCTGTAATGTGTATATTGTTTTTTGTTTTATGGCTATCTATTTAGTTTTATAGCTGTGTTCGTTTTTGACAGGTGATAATGATGAGCTAAGAGTGAATGCTCCAGATACGACAAGTGCTAGCAAAAAAAGTGAAGGTATGAGTTCATAGAACGTTAAAATTGTTAACACACACTTTTGTTGCAAACTTATACACGCTTTGCTTTACTTTACAGCTGAAAGCTCTGTGTATCTTTTAAATGATACAGAGTCTCCGGCAGCTCCAATTTTTTCTCCTTTAACGCCACTGATAACAAATAAAAAGAAGACTGACATTTTAAATGAGCGTAAGTATTTAGTGCTTACAATAATTATTTTTATGGATTCACATTTTTATTACTTTTAACAAAGAGGTTATATTTAAAACTTAAATGTGTTTATTTATTTGACAGGTTGAAAACAAAACTCGTCTCCTTTACCGTATAATAATATGTCTCCAAGCACATTGGATCTGTTCTAAAATTTAAGCGGAGCACAGACTCCGATACAACAAGTTACTGAAAACTGAGACGAGATAAATTTTAATAATTTTGAAGAAATAGTAATTAATATTTCAAATAATGAACACCATGCCGAACATTCTGGTTCAATAAATAATGAAGATATTATAAGTGACTTCAGTTCTGATACTGATACAGATTATATACCAGATAGTAACTCAGACTCGTCTGATGATGATAATGAAGCAGTGAAATCTAGGAAAATCAGTGTTACAGCTTTAGTCCACAGTGATGATACAAACAACAAAGGTGATTTGACTACACATCTAAAAGATACAAATGTGACATACACATCTGAAGGCTCAACTGTAAGAAATTTGCTAAATGAAACTTTAGAATGTAATTCTGAAGAAAATACAGAAATTTCCAATAATGATTCTAATCCAGATCAGATTATAACTCACTTGGACGTCCAAAAAAGGGTCGAAAAAGGAAACATCCAGATTTAACTGTAGCTCAGGCCAAGGCAAGAAAGTACGCCAACAAATGTTATCTCACTAAGAAGAAGTTTGTTGAGCCAAAGGTGTTTGCCGACTACTCTTGCTCATGTCAAAGGAAGTGCTACCAACTGGTTTCCACAGAGAAACGGCAGCACGAATTTCAAAAATTCGTTACTCTAGGATCTTATAAAGCTCAAGCATTATATATTTCTAATACAGTAAAAGAAAACACAAAAGCTAGGTCTTACACTGTCTTAAAGGGTAACAAGAGTGGTAAAAGAAAACCAAGAGAGTATACACGGATTTACTCCATAAGTGGCATAAACGTTTGTCGAGACATGTATGTTAATAACTTATAAATTACAACTAAAAAGGTTGATATAAGTTTGAAAAAAACCGCAGTGGAAGTACCTTGCTGGAGATTACTTTAATCTGAAATTATTCTACGTGACAGAAATTCATGTAAAGATCACAGGAAAAATAAAACTACAAGGTAAATCTTCAAATTTTCCATCAGATACATGCTAAAATTGAAAAGAGTTATTAATCTTGGAAGAATTGTTTGTTCCTTTTACTGTTAGAGATGCATAATATAAAAACAAATACCCTCATGTACCTTTATTAAGCGGGCTGTATCTCAAGAACCGTGATAGATAGACAATTGAAATTTTCACAGCGCGTATTTATTTTACCGTTATAGCAACAATTAATAATAAAAAATAACAATTAAAAATTAATCAAACATGTCCAACCAAAAATTAATCAAACATGACAAACTTCATGTTCGAGTCCGACTCGCACTTGGCCGGTTTTTATCCTAAACAGCTTTCATCCATCATTTAATTTCTAGGTATTTGTAATCTTCAAGAGAACAAACAGTTTCGTGATATCTTTTTGAGAGATTTAGTTCGATAACATACCTTTTGATGTTGTTTCTATGGCAGTTATCTTTTATATCTGAGATTCTCAGTATGTTTCACGACATCTTTATCTGTCTATCGTAAATCATCTGCCATGAATAGCCGTAGAATAGATCTCTCCGTAGAGGCATTTCAAATATGTTTGATGAATGAGATATTCTTAAGGATATATTTTATTTTGGATGGTGGATAAGTTGTTACTAGTACAAACAGACATTTAGCTAGACAGATAGCTTGATTGATAAAATTGTGCAATTATACATTTTTAATGCTTTTGCCCATGTAAATAAGCAACTTTCTTCAAGAAAGTCAGAAAATTCCCAAAAAAAAAAATTCAGTTATCGTTTTCATAATGGCGTCACCTTTCCGTTACATTATGTATAGCATGCAGTTGTACTATCAACAGCATGTCTAAAAAGGCCACTTTAGCAGAATCATAATATTAACCACACAACAATCTGTTAAATTTCAATTTCATCTCTATCGCTAACGCATTGGGTTCAAAGCTGTTGATGGGGAAAATTTGACAGTGACACGCTACCTCGTGGTGTGCTTTCAGATTCTGCTAAAGTGGCCTTTGTAGACCCCCTGTCCAGCCTATTTAATGCACCCCAATGTTCATATGAATGCCTAGGTTTCAACCGCGGCTTCGCTTCGACTATCATAATGGAATTCCTCGTGTATTTTTTCGGATCATGAGCAGCATAGCTGCAGCAGTGTAGTGTTTCTATAAGTAAATAATTTCGTAATTGGATTAGTAGTTTCAGATATTTTTATTATTATATATTTGTTGTTAATTAACACTAACTAAAAAATTGCATTAATCGCAGATAACTGCCTTCGCTGGTATGTGTATGTCAGAAAACGAAGTGAAGACCATTTGGTTTAGACTGCACTGAACCTCCCAGAACAAAAAACACAAGTTTTTTTTATGGAAGTCGGTTGAATTTTTTTGTAAAAAGTTTTTTATTTTTCACTTTTTAGTGGTACCCCACACCTAACAACACCACTGCAAAATCGCAGAAAAGCAAAATACGCAATTTCGATTACTTGGATGACATAAAACTATCATCCAAGTAGACGAATTCCAGCTATTTCGATTTAAAATCCAAAGTTCGTAACCGATTTTCATAAAATTTAAATGGGACCAATCTGCAAGTATATCCTTTCAGATAAAACAAGATTTTTTCAAATCGGTTCATAATTGTCGGAGTTATGAGGTAAAAAACATAAAAAAAAATATATAAAAAAACATACAACCGAATTGATAACCTCCTCCTTTTTTGGGAAGTCGGTTAAAATGCGAGGGAGAGGCCGCTCACAATTGTCCTGGTGGATCTAAATTGCAGGAAAGCCCAATTGCTGCCATTGAATAAGATAATCCTAGATCGTTTGACTTGGCGCAGGGCAGTGATAAAACCACGGGAAAACGAGGAGAAGAAGAATGTGTCATAAATTTAATTTAATTAAAACGGGGCTGCGCAGTAATATGGCACCGCATTGAGCGGCCCACGTAATTTTTAGGGTTCCGTACCCAAAGGGTAAAAACGGGACCCTATTACTAAGACGTCGCTGTCTGTCTGTCTGTATGTCTGTCACCAAACAGTATCTCAAAAACCGCGATAGCTAGACAGTTGAAATTTTCACAGATGATGTATTTCTGTTGCCGCTATAACAACAAATACCAAAAAAACAGAATAAAATCAATATTTAAGGGGGCTTCCATACAACAAACTTGATTTTTTTGCCGTTTTTATAGATAATGGTACGGAACCCTTCGTGTGCGAGTCCGACTCGCATTTGGCCAGTTTTTACTGTTTATTTGTCGGTATTTTAAAAGTTACTCTTGAGTGTAGTATACATGAAAACCTCATTCTTTTACATTTTTAACCGACTTCCCAAAAAGGAGGAGGTTCTCAATTCGGATGTTTGTATTTTTTTTTTTTTATGTTTGTTCGGGCATAACTCCGTCGCTTGCCAACCGATTTTAAAAATGATTTTTTTGTTGGAAAGGGTATACTTCCCAAATGGTCCCATGATAAGGAAACCAGGATCTGATGATGGCATCCCAGAGAAGTCGAGGGGAACTTTCGAAAATCGTATGGTATCGATTTTGCAGTGGTTTTGTTTGGTGTGGGGTACCACTAAAAAGTGAAAAATAAAAAACTTTTTGTAAAAAACCGACTTCCAAAAAAAAAACACTGCAAAGTAAAAAATAACTTTAACTTCGGGAGTCGGTGTCAAAATACGAACAAACTAACAAAAACACCGAATTCCGAAGTTAAAGTTATTTTTTACTTTGCAGTGTTTTTTTTTATTTACATTTTCTCAAACAATATTTTATTTCATTTAATTATCATATTAATAGCATGTATTTATTTAAAAGTATGTATTTATTTTATTTACCCTCGTCCGTTTGTCACTACAGGGTGCCAATGCCAACTGAAAACCAGTGCTGGGTGTCTGGCGCCCAGCCTATGCTGAAATGGCAATCCTTTGGGCATGGGCACGCTCAGCACAATTTAACAGTACTTATCGTTTTTATTTTTATTCTAGTTTCTCTTTTTTCCAATGTTTTTTGCGTTTTGTTGTGTCTGTGTGAAATAAATGTTTTCTATTCTATTCTATTCTATTCTATTCTATTCTATTCTATTCTATTCTATTCTATTCTATTCTATTCTATTCTATTCTATTCTATTCTATTCTATTCTATTCTATTCTATTCTATTCTATTCTATTCTATTCTATTCTATTCTATTCTATTCTATTCTATTCTATTCTATTCTATTCTATTCTATTCTATTCTATTCTATTCTATTCTATTCTATTCTATTCTATTCTATTCTATTCTATTCTATTCTATTCTATTCTATTCTATTCTATTCTATTCTATTCTATTCTATTCTATTCTATTCTATTCTATTCCATTCCATTCCATTCCATTCCATTCCATTCCATTCCATTCCATTCCATTCCATTCCATTCCATTCCATTCCATTCCATTCCATTCCATTCCATTCCATTCCATTCCATTCCATTCCATTCCATTCCATTCCATTCCATTCCATTCCATTCCATTCCACTCTACTCTACTCTACTCTACTCTACTCTACTCTACTCTACTCTACTCTATTCTATTCTATTCTATTCATACATTTTACTTTTTACACATTCATTTCCAATAATTATTATTCTCCCCATACAGTTATTTGCGCAAAGCACAATTCAACGAAATGAACAGCTGTTTTTTTTTTGCATTTCGAAGTTTGTCCCATACTAAAAGTTGTTCATCACGATGAGTTTTTTTACCCCTTAAGAGGTATCACGCTTATTCCGTAACACGTTGTATTATTTTATCACTCAGCCGTAATTCAGTTCACCTTTCTACATACATAGTTTATCAATTGTTCTTCGTCACCCAACTCGCTGGCGAAATTCACAGAACTTTAAAGTTTTTGTTTAAATTGAAGTAAACAATAATAGAAGCTAATTTATATTTATGTGTTTTGCTGGTACTCAGCCTAATTTGACAAAAAAAAACGATTTTTGATTTGATTTTTTTAGACGACACCTGAGAAGTTCTGCGAAATATTAAAATAAAAGAGGTCTAATATTCCAGCTTTAAAAACAAAAGAAACCGCATGTATTCGTCAGTGACGCCTCCGTATCGCAGTTTCAACCAGCGTCTCTGTTACCGTCTAACAAGGAAACGACCGGCAAACTAGCCATTTTCACAAATATACGACTTTCATAACAACATCACCAACCACATTTATATAGAGCCCACCTATATAAAGTAAATATTTTACTCTGTACGGTTTCCTGGGGTTTCGCGATTGTTTTTGTTTTGCATTAGTTGCACGTGTAACCTTTGTTCAGCGGTTAGCTGTAAATAAAACTTTACATACGTGGGTGTTATAGGGGCTAGGGGATTACGTCATTAGAACGGGCTTGTGCGTTATCATGACATAGTGTCTCGCGTTGTTTTCTCTAAAAGCTTACCTTTTTAAAAGCCGAGGCGGATGTAAGCGGAACGGCATTCCATCTACCCCTTTAGAGGTGTGCGATAAATAGAGCAAAGTCCCGCAAACCTTCGTAGAAAGATAGGAACCAACCACCGACTGGACTGTTGTTTTGTCTGGTGGGCTACTACCCGATAGTTGATATTCGAGCTGTGGTATACATTCAAATAGCACGAAAACAACGGACACTACGATGTAATTGATGTGTTTGCTGCTGGTGGTATAAATGTCGCTGCGGTTCTTTTAGGTGTTTTTTTTTAATGTTTTGGCGGTATTGATGCCGCTATAACCCCTTCATATTTTCATGCAAGTCATTCTTTCAACCTCGACTCAATCGTATTGAAAGGTTATAGCTTGTTATTTCACGGGTAGTATATTACACTAGCTGACCCACACAACTTCGTTTGCGTCACATTTGTCAGGGACGGGGTTAATTGATGATGAGGTTTAGAATCAATTTACTTAGCATTGTATAACTTCAGCCATTAACAGCACATGTGTGAGTACTGTGTACCTTTAACTTAAACTTTAACTATCAGGTCCGTATTTATGCAAAAAGGAACCATCTAACAAACACGCACTTCTGAGATATCAAAAGATTTACAAAACCATGTGCAGCTCTGTTAGATGAAGTTAAATTACTATTTATTTTATTTTAAATTATTGATAAATTACTTATTTAAGTATGTGTATATAAATTTGCTCTGAATACTCTTAAACTTTCTAGATAGTTAAGAAAATGTGCATGTGGTTCCTTTTAACATTTATTAATTGATAGGTTTTCTCATATACAAAAAAGAACCACAGCCCAGGGATTTACTGAAATAAATGAAACTATGTATTTATATTATCGTAACAAAGCCTTAATTCACAAAAAATATAAAATAATACATTTAGGGAGCGTTTATTCGACGTTATCATCAAATTGGATTTCGAAATCCACCGTGTCTAGTCCATCTATGTCGTCTTCTATTGCATCATCACAAATGACATCGTTATAAAAACTCTGCATCTTGTGAAATGAGGGACTGAATATCGGCCAGTTTCGCTGGTGATACTGGCTTCCCTGATGGCCACAGGGGAACTAAATGTTCCGTCAAGATTACAGCCGGTCTGCCGCGAACAGGTGCTCTTCCTATATTTACTTCCACAGAACTACCAAAGAATTCTGTTTTAAAATAAATTGAGTTTGGCGAGCCTCTTATCAGGTATATTTCCTGAGTTTGTAGCTAATTAATACATTCTTTATTAATACCACGTTTTCTGTTAAAAATCATTTTTTCAACCTTAGAAGTTCCCAGAAAATCAGATTTTGCCATAACTGTAACGGTTCTTTTTCTTGCAATCTTTCATAACCTGCACATAATCATCGGGAGTGTATAGTCTCGGATATTTCTTCATTGCCGTTTCAATGTGGGAAAAATCTCTGTCATTGGGTAGGTAACTGTGTCCGGGTATCAAACATTTTTGTGTTATGTTTTTCAAGGTGGGATGAGAATGCAAAAATGCTTTTAACATCAAAACTATCTTTATGTTACGATTCTGTCCTCCACATGAATCGCTCCATAAAATTAGTTCCTCTACATCTTCAGAAATATGCTCGCCGAAGTATTTTAATAGACAAGATCCAACTTCCTGGGCACCTTTACCAGCCATTCCTTCTGTCCTAACAAAGCATTCACTCAAGTTAGTCATTGCAGAATAAATTCCCATATTGTACAGCCAAAGCTGTCGTTTATAGTAAATAATTCCGGTAGGGATCTTAGGCATTGGCAGTGTTTTTTGGAGATCAAACGTGAGACATTCTATTCCCTTACATTGAGTATTGTACTTGCTCCGGGTTGCCAGAATAAAGTCAGACTTCATTTTATATCGAGCCTCTTCCCAAAAAAAAAAAGCTTTAAAATCAACACGACAAAACCACATGGTTTTATATGTATATGGCGATAGCAAAATATTATAAGTCATATAAAGCCACGCTAGGCGACTTTTGTCGAGCAACGTTTATCCCCGAAGTTATCGGGTGACGACGTGGACGTTGCCAGACGGAGATGACATTGGGCGACATGAGGCAAATGTCACCTATTGGGGACGTGGCTTTATGTTACTTCACAATGTATGGTCTACTGCGCCATGTACAAAAATGATGCATAACAGTGACCAAACCTAGCAAAAAATGAAATAAACTAGTTAGAATTTTGAATTTCGCGGGCTAGGACCTAACAATCCACCTTGTTCCGCACAAAACAGTAGCCGCTGCAGTTTTAAAATCAATCTCCCGGCATCGCGATAAACCACGGACAATTTGCTGATCCACAACAGTACTCTTAAATTCTAGAACTACCCTGAATGTATTTTACCAAACTAGTACCTACCTAAACAATCAACTGTTAAAAAAAAATTACAATATCGATCATACACAATCGGGAATGAATCAAAAATGTGTATATAGCGTAGGTACATCTCAGATTCATTAAGTATTTAAATATTTCGTTGTAGGCATGTAACAAGTCATGTCGTTTGGTACCCTTGAGCGATGATGGGTATCAAAACGTTAAATGCATAATGGAATCACATACTAGTGGTTCTACTGTTTTACAATATTTCTTTATACTAATGATAGAACCGAATGCTTGTGATTCTTTTATGCAAAAAATATTTGTAAATAAATTATTAATTTATTTTACTCATAAAGATACCACAGAAACTTGGTTCCATTTGGTGTATTAAAAATAATTGTTAAATAATACAGATATGTGTTATGTATAATGGTATCAAGTATGTGTGGATCTGTTTTGTATAAAATGACATGGTAGTAATATCGTTTATTTGTTTGAACAATCGAGTACCGTTGTGCTGTGGTTCGGTTTTGCTTTGCAGTGTAATGTTTGTTGTTGCTGTTGGTTCTGTTCTGCTTTTAGTATACCTTATTTCCAAGGGAAAAATAATGTGGTTCTGTTTGTATAAGAATTTAGACCACTTTTAAATTAGTATTCTTAAAAAAAAATAAAAAACTATATTTTACGTGTGGTTCCATTTTGCATAAATACGGACAGTTATAGGTATGTCTTTGACTTGAAAGTACCCTGGCGGTTGGGAGTGTCATGCTCACTCAAAAGTCTAGCTGATGGTGGCGTATGCGTTTGATCATTTGGCTCCCTTCAAAATGGTTGAGCCGAATGTTGCTGGCGCATGCGTCTTGTTCGTGAACGGGCGCCGTCAGTCGGGACTGGTCATTTCTCAGCTGCCATGGTTGATTTTAATTATTTCCTTGAATTGTTCCTCTTTTATTTCAGATGCTTTTATCCTGCTCGTCTTTTACATCATTCTCACATGTATGTATAATTTCAACCCGATGTAAATAAATCTTTGTAAAAATTTATTACTTTTAAAAGAGTGTCCGTGGGGTTTGTTGCACGTTCTTCTCCATAGAGATCTACGCTTTGGAACGTGCAAATAGCTTCAACTTTTTGGACCGACCGACCTTGACAATTCAAAAGTGCCTGTAAATGGTTTAATTGAAATAAATGCTTGAATTTTGAATTTTGAGGGCTTTACGAAAGTGGAAAAGAAGAAGAAGCCCTGTTCTCGTAACCAGTTCGGTACCGCACCGAGTGGACCCAACATGCTGCTCCGCCCTGCTGTACCTTCGACGCAGCTGTATATATCGCGTCTGCATCACTCCACAAAGGTTGAGGAAGTCGTGCAGTACTTGAAAAAGAAGACCAAGTGGACTCTGAGAGTTGAAAGGTTGGAATCGTGCCACAACATCCACTTTTAGTCTTTCGTGGTTCGAGTTCCAACCCACCATCTAGAGATCTTCTTGAAGAAGGGCTTTTGGCCGAAAAGTCTCGTGTTTCCGAGGACGGTTACGCGACAAGACGCAGCGCAACACGACGCCGACAACATAACGTGTACCTATAGCTATTTTATCAATATGTATTAGTTTGTTATTGTTTTTTTGTATGTTTTAATTTTGTGTATTTATCTATGGGTCGCAGTTGCCTAATAATGAAATGATTATGATTATGATAAATGCTTCGCTCCTATTGGTCGCCAGCGCTGGGCACGCCACAATCCAGGCGATATATCCCCTCTTTGAGGATTAGCTAGAGCGGCGCCACGGCGTCCTCACCTTCCGCTTGAAGCAGGTTGTCACCGGACACGGTTGTTTTGGGAGATACCTGTTTCGAATTCGGCGGGAGAATACCTCCGGGTATCAACACTGCGAGGGTCACCCGGAGGATACAGTGGAGCATACGGTGGAGGTCTGTCCTACTTGGGTGGAGCAACGCCGTGTCCTCGTTGAAGCGATCGGCGGCAGCCAGCTCTCGCGTCCAGCCCTGGTTCAATCCATGGTCCCGAGCGTTGAAGCATGGGAAGACATCACCTCCAGACGATATCGGGAAAAAACGGGATAATGTACATACGAAGTCGCCACAAAAAGAAAGTTTAAGTAATAAATCGTACTAAGCTTCCTCGCTATCTGTCGTCTACCTTTATTAGCATGCCCAAAAAATTATATTTAAATGAAAGCTCGGATAAGACCGGTCCTTTATTTATTCTGGCTCCTATTTAAAAAGGACCGCAGTAAATCAGGATACAAACCGTTTCCCAGTACACATGTTTATTTTTCAATATCCCGCACGAAAATAAATCAAGCGACATTTTCCCTAGTCTGCCATAGATTTATGATTCATATCTCTTTTGCTTGCTTGGGCAACGTATCGAACCGAAGCGTATACCGAATCAAAGGACTGTGATGTCACAGAATAGTACAGAAGTTCGATTCCATACAACGAGTTATAACAGGCGCTCGCACACACAGGTGCGTCTGTCGGCGATCTCAAACAAGTGACCGTCGCGAGTGCGCTTGCACTCACCGTACGTGAAGCGTGTGAATGTGTGTGTGCGTCCGCTCGTTGGAAAGAGCTGACCTTCTGTGATTATACTATCCTGTGGTATTGTAGCAACGAAAATATGCGTTGGATGCTCAAAGGTGGAGGTGGTTGTTTCTTTGAAAAAGATTAGAAGGGATGTGGTTTGTAGATACATAGTATTTTATTAATATTCATCCTTCTTTACAAGAGAGTGGACACTAAGCTTACGTACTTGAGCTATCATTTTGAAATATTTTATTCATAACTTGTATTTTACATTGGAGCCAATGTTTTTGCGTCAATGTTAGTTAGGCTAATTCAACTTTTTGTAAATCAAATCCAATATAACAGGGAAAGCTTGAAAAAATAGATTACTATTTTCCAAGACACACCTACAAACGAAGCAAAAGCATGTATAAAAACAAAAATGGTTCAGAGGTTTTTTACAAATTAAAAATCATTTTATTTTGTGTTTTATAATATCACTTGCTATTTGCTCAACTTGAAGTAATCCCAAGAAAACTCCTAAGAGACTTCTATTTTGATAACTATCTATTCTTCTTAAATCAGTAATTCTACTAAAACTCTGTTCAAACGTTCAACGGAGCGTACCTTTAAAAAGAATCCGTTTGATTATACTTAGTTGTTATCAGAATAAAAGACTAAGTCAATTAACTTTTAAGAAATTACTTTTGTTTATGCGTCTATAAAATTTCTTATCGCGACTGTACCTGACCTCAGAGGATTGATTAAATATTTCAATGTAAACATGATTTATTTAAAAGTTTTCATATTTTTAATTTTGAAAGGTTTTGTTTATACTTAATTTGAGTTTTGATACTGCATGGATGCGTTAAGCGGCATCTTAATTGGCTAACGAATTTAGCGAGTTAGCGATGCGATTCCGTCGCGCGATGAAAATGATTCCTGCGCAAGCTTCAATAAGGACACTAGAGGATAAGAATCGTGTGTGTTACATCTCGTCGCGCGATGAAATAGCATCATTAGATCGGACGATACCTCATGGTCTCATTATCGCGGCGTCTTCAAATTTTATTGATTTATTTCAAAATTAAAGCTCTTATATAAACTGTCATATAATATATGTATCTATATGTGTAGGTATGTATGATTTGTGGAATATTAGAATGAAACTTTTCTCTCAGGCATCTTGGCTGACGAATTGGAATCAGATGAGAAGGGGCGTAGTAATGTGCAGTTATGGAGAGCCGAGGGTCATTTAGAAGAAGACGTGATTAAAGAATTTGAGGAAAGAGGTAATCTTGAATTCGCGGGCAGAAGCTAGTTATATTTTAAAGTGTTTGACATGGATTGTCACTGAAATGACATAATTGAGATATGTGCGTACGAAGTCGCGGGCAAGAGCTAGTTTCCCTATATTTTGAAAAGTCTTTGACAAGGATTGTCGCTGAAATGACTTTGGCAGATAGGTTTTTTGGAGAGTTTAGGAAAGCACTAAAAGATAATTTACCGAATTTTCTACGGGAACGGGAAAAACGGGAGATGCGCGTACGATGTCGACGGAAAAATCTAGTTTAAGCAGAAGAAAACAACCTCGTAATGAAGTTACTAATAGGACTGGAATACACAGTGGGACCACCTAAAACCTGCCTCGTATTTAGACTAATAATAGGCTTGTGTACTGAAAAAATGTAATTAGTCTGTCAGTTAGATTATCAAAAAATATTTTGGCCCGTGTTTTTTCTTTTGTTACGTAAACCAAAATTGACGAAGTTACGACGCTTTTAAAGTTCTCAATATGTCACGCCGTGGCATAATTTTTAGCGGGTAGTGACGTCACGAGCCCCCACTCCCGAGGTTTTGATGCGTTTTATCTTTGTCAATATTCATTGATTTACAAAAACAAAAAATACGTGTCCATTATTTTTCAATACTCTTACTGACGGACTAAATGCAATTTGTGAATGATGGAAACTAGTCTATTGTGTTATGAAATAAGATACGCCTGGTAAATATACGTTATAACTCACCTTTTTCTTTTCGTTTTCACAGCCCATTTCACCGAAGAAATATGGAAAAGAAACAACAGAACAATAGACTTTCTACTATTCGACGAAGAGACGAAAGATTTTGCAGAACTTTTAGATGTATTTAATGTTTCCCGTAAGGTGCTGATAGCCAATGTGACCTCGAATGTCGATGATGCATTACTGGCAAAATTTCCTCCAAGTAATGTGACAGAATCAGAACCTGTAGGTGTGACTGAAACTGTGGATGTCAGCAGCGACTAGCAATGTACCTACACCATGTTCTTTTTGATATATCCTGTAACTTTAAGGTAAAAGTAATACAAACTGTTCTAGAAAAAAAAACTTTTTACAAAAAATACAACTGACTTCCAAAAAAAAAACACGACAAAGTAAAAAATGACTTTAATTTCGGAACTCGGTGTTTTTGTTAGTTTCTTCGTATTTTGACACCGACTTATTATTTACCGACATTTTATTTTTCACTTTTTAGTGGTACCCCATACCTAAAATTACCACTGCAAAACGCAGAAAAGCAAAATACGCAATTTAGATTACTTGGATGACATAAAAACATCATCCAAGTAGACGAATTCCAGCTATTTCCAGATAAAACAAGAATTTTTCAAATCGGTTCATAATTGTCGGAGTTATGAGGTAACAAACATAATAAAAACACATACAACCGAATTGAGAACCTCCTCTTTTTTGGGAAGTCGGTTAAAAAGTGTTAAAAAAATACATACTTTCGAAGAATAATAGGTACTGAGACTAGATTTTCGATGTGTGTATCTATGTAAGTTTCATTAAAATCTATCTTACAAATGAATGCTATGAAAATGCGATATTTCACGTAATAATAATCATTTGGTGGAAAAAGAAGGGGGTTAGGTACTTGGGAAAGTTTTCCGGGAGTTTTGAAAAGTGGTAATTTTATAGGTTTTGGTGTTTCTTTGTGAATTTCAACTTTGCCGCTCGCGCCGCCATATTGACGATATCTCCTTTTCGACTTATCACTATTACTACATCACTAAGTAATTTAAAAAAAAAGTCCTCCGCTGCGCCTGTCTGTCTGTCTGTCTGCGATAAACAGAAAAACTACTGCACCGATTTTCATGCTGTATTGACCGATGGATAGAGTGGTTCTCGAGGAAGGTTTTAGTATATAATTAGTCAAGCAGGCGAAACCGCTGGCATCATCATTATCTTAAAGTTTTAGTGTTGAAATTTTTATTTGAAATTGATTCATTGTGAGGAGAATGTTATATTGATTTATCTAACACTATTAGCTCTTTCTATAATTTTTTTGATAGTGAGAAATGAATAATGAATGATATAGTTATAGAAATTATTTGTAGCGACATTTATACGCCTAACAGCAAAGCATAGAGACGTTACAAAATGTAACATCTCACATAGGTACCCATGATGATTTGAAATAAATGCTCTGAATCTGAATGATACATAACATAAAAAAAAATATCAGAGAGAAAATGGTAGGTAAGGTGAAGTGAGGAAATCAAAAGTTTCCAAAGGTCATGTAAGATTGAACCAACTTGTTAACATAATCTTGAAATATGTTTGTTTGTTTTATTTTGCAGATACTTCATCATCAAATTATATTCAAAATCTGGATATCTTTCTTGCCTATTTTATCCCATTCCCTCTTCCTCACAACTCTGACTTTTCTTAGTACTTGCAAGTATTTTCCTTAGGAGTCTAGCTCGGTTGGAGAACACTTCACCTTGCACAGGCCCTTAGGGCCTGTGTACAGGTACACCACATTTTTTAAACGCGCCGTTGACGCGCGTTTGTAGCGATACGCACGCAAGTCAGACGCAGCTCACCTGTTTATATTCAAATACGCGTTTGAATCGATACAGACGCGCGTGTGTAGCGATACAGACGCGATGCAAACGCGCGAGTGTAGCGATACAAACGCGCGTGAGTATCGATACATACCTTTTTAAGTAGAACCTCGTCAATAGTACTTAGCAAGATGTCATCGGTCGAGACTACATTGATTGCATGCGCTTTGTTATTAATTTAAAAAAAAAGGAAGAACAGTGCCATCTTTTGTTAATTTATCGAATATAACAGTTTGTGGTCACGTGATACTGATCTCGCGTAGATTCACACTTCCATCATTGCGGGGGAAACCCCGCCCGTAGGGAAAGCGCGCGCGCTAGTCGAAGAAAGAAGTCGCGGGCAGAAGCTATACATAAAGCTGGAGAGTTTGTGTGTTTGGTTGAATGCGCTAATCTCAGAAACTACTGGTTCAAATTGGAATATTCTTAGTGTTGGATAGCCCATTTATCGAGGAAGGCTATAGGTTATATAACATCACGCTACGACAAAAAGAGCAGAGCATGCATTAAAAGTGACGCAGACGAAGTTGCGTGGGTTAGCTAGTATCCTTAAAAATCTTGTTATTCCATAAAAGGAATTTCGTCGAACCATTTTTCTTATTTCTGGCCCCAGCATGTAGGTATTTTTCACAAAAGTTACGACTTTGTCCGATTTTTACGATTGACTATGAATAAATGCATGGTTATATAGGTTATAGCGTCCTTCGCAATAGGCCTAAGTAAGTTTTAGCGTCAGATCGTTTATAGCCCACAAAATCTGTAAGCGTAGGATTGTAAGATTTATTTCATACAATAAATCTTACAAATGGGAAGGACGGGTTATGGACAGCGTTGCCTAAGCCGGCCCAGAAAGGGGTGTCAGGTGCAGGTCATCCTGCGTTCCACGAGGGCTGTTTCGAGATGGCGCAGGGGAAGAGTGTCTGGAAAGATATAGGGGAGGCCTTTGCCCAGCAGTGGGACACTAAAGGCTATTAAAAATAATAATTTGTAAGTATCTCCGTGAAACTTACTTAGCAGATTGATTTGGTCGAGATCTGAAAAGCCATGTTTGGCATTATTTGAATGATAGAATTTAATTTTCAAGCACATGTCAGATCGATAATAATTATTAAATGAACCTAGAACATTCGTTTTCTAGGTTCATTTAATATCATAGACGTGGGCAAAAAATAGTGCCAGACTGAAATGAGACCGGGTCACACTAGCCGCATGAATAGTGGACGCTGGACAAAAGTGTTCACTTAATAAGTACCAGAGGCCATCTTCTGGCCGTGACCGGCCCAGCCGGTCAATTCTGTTGACATCTCACCGTGATCACTTAGGTGGAGTGAACGACAAGAGAGCTGTCATGCCATCTTGTTTGTATCGTTTGACAGCTCACTTGTCGTTCACTTCGCCTAAGTGTTCACTTCGACATGTTTATAGAATCGCACTGCAGAAAGCAATGGCGAGATGATCTGGACGCACACCGCGAAGGCTAGTTCAAGGTGGCGTAAGAAAAGAATATCTGGTAGGAGATGGAGGGGAGCCTTTGCCTAGCAGTGGTCCACAAAAGACAAATAAAAAAAAGACTGTTACTAAATTATACAGAAAGTAAATATTGTATATGTCAATCAATATCAACGAAAAAGCATAACACAATAGCATAACGTGGAATGTAATTCCGTTCCCAATCAGTCGGCATTTCAAACTTCAATCCAATTTATGTTCAATATAATTCAACGTGAGAGCGTACAAAATTTCTAGGAACTTATTTCACTGTGACATGTTATGGATTGGAAATGTGAATAGTATGCCGATGACAGAATGTCAAAGCAAGTAGGTACCTACAATCAGTGTGACATCTGTGTGTATTGCTATAATCGTATTTCACGGATCGTTGAAACGGGAAATGTTGAGATGAGTGTGTGGAGTAACCAGAATGAATAAAGTGAGAAATGAGTACATTAAAGGTAGTTTAAGGCGGGGTTGCAGTAGTTTTTAAGATTTTTGAACGTCTGAAAATCTAATTAATTATGAGTTTTTTAATTAATAAAAATCATTACATAAAAAATAAACATACCCTCAAGTAAATCGTAAAGATAGAAACGCAATTTAGAATGATTGGCTCGATACTTTTTTTTATCAAACATGACACTAAATTACAATTTTAAACATTTATTGCTAAGAGATTTTGTCACGAATATATATAAAAGTTATATCAATAGAGCTTTTTATTTTGATGTAAATGTTGAAACCTAATTGTATTATTTCTTTATCAGTTTTCGCCAAGAAGAAAAAACATTCAAAATTTAGGCATTATTTCGCTCGCCGGACAGTCGCTGTTGTTCGTCAAAACACACAGTACTGCAACCTCGCCTTAAGGGCGGATTTTAAAAATGAAACTGATCGTGATCAGTACATCTAAACTGTGTTCGAGTTGAGTGAAGAGTTGTCAGTGACAATATTCCATATAAAATAATGACACTGACAGCTTGTATACGTGGTTTATATGCTGATCGCGTTCAGTTTCATTGATGGAATTCGCCCTAAAAGTGGCGCCAGAGACTGAAAACTTGAAAGGGAACCGCTTGCCTTGGTACGGTCATGTGAATAGGAGAGATGAAATGCATGTAACTAAAAGATTTATGATTATACAAGTAGATCGATGAAGAGGGAGAGGGAGGCCAGAGAGTAGATCGATGGATTGTGTGAGAAGCGATATGAAAGAAAAAAAACATGTAGTGCCGATTCGTCGCACCCATTTTTATAGATTTTACTTATCATTTGGAGATAAGTCATCTGCCTAGCCTTTTCCCAAGTATATTGGGGTCGGCTTCCAGTCAAACCGGATTCAGCTGAATACCAGTGTTTTATGTGGAGCGGGTCCCTACCAGACCTCCACAACCCATTAACTGGGTAACACGGTACTTCTTGGCAAGACTGGAGTCAGATTTTACTGGCTTCTGAGAATCCGTTACGACTGCCAAAGATCTACAAATGACAGCCGGGGCCAACGGCTTAACGTACTTTCCGAGGCACGGAGGAAACTCGTTATGTTAAGATGGTCACCCATACACACACCAACCTTGGCAAGCATTGCTTAACCTTAAAGATCGACCCGTGCGGCTGTTATTATTTAGCCACGAGCTCTTCACACTCATTTGGGGATAAGTAAAATCTATAAAAATAAATTATATGTAAATCTATAAACAAATAACTGAGGAGCTCGTTGCTAAATAATAACAGCCGCACAGGTCGATCTTCAAGGTTAAGTAACGCTTGCCGAGGTTGGTCTGTGAATGAGTGACCGTCTTAACATACCGAGTTTCCTCCGTGCCTCGGAAAGCACGTTAAGCTGTTGGTCCTGGCTGTAATTTGGAGATCTTTGGCAGTCGGAAGCTAGAAAATCTGACACCAGTCTTGCCAAGGAGTAGCTTGTTACCCAGCTAATGGGTTGTGGAGGTCTGGTAGGCCGCCGCTCTACGTAAAATACTGGTATTCAGTTGAATCCGGTTTGACTGGAAGCCGACCCCAATATAGTTGGAAAAAGCTAGCAGATGATGAATAAATAAATACCTTAAATCTACCGATACACATTTTTGATATCCTGCAAAAGAAAAATGTAGGTATCTTTGATGCCCAAGAATGATAAAGACTCGCAAAGTACCAGGAGACCAGGGTAAGGTTTCGAGTTGGAATTATGTGCCATCAAGATTCACAAAATCGACGTTAGGGTGGTGCAGAGACAGCATGGTAGGTGCAACATAAAGAAAAGACAAACCGAGAGAAATTAAAAATACAATCAATACATAAATAATAAAACTGTAGAAAAGTGATTTTTGTACATACAAAAAAAATAGTTAGGGTGTTAAAGAACAACCAATAGAACCCATTTCCAGCATTTTTAGAATTTTTGCCTGTTTGTCTGTTTATTTGTTCGGGCATCACGTAAAATGTGCGAAAGCAATGTAGATAACTTCTACACAAGGATTGAGCGTAATTTGAAGTAACATTAAGTTTTTGTTTCATTGCAATCGGTTCAGTCTATCAAAAGATATTTGAATTTAAAGTTTTCCAGAAGTAAAATTAAGGTTATGTGCACTTGGTCTCATTACTTCACGTAACTTTTATACATAAAAATAAACTGTGCGTAAATTGTAGTAATATTACGTTTTTTGTTTCATCGTAATCAGTTCATACTCGCACTGAAGTTACTAAAAAGAGACGGAAAGATATGGTTTGCCCTAAGAAACCTACAAAACATGCTTTCACAACAAAATTTTATGTGTTCCTTGGACCGCTGCTCTATAACAGACTTAACGCAACAGCAGACATATTTTCCCTAAATTACATTAAGTGTAAGAAAGTTGTCAAGGAAACTCTTCAAAGTATGTCCTATGATGATACAGAGGAGTTATTATTAGTTCTAAAATAAAGATTGTTTTGATTTGTATTTTAATAATGTATTTAAAAGTATGAGTCTAAGATGTTAGGAAATAAGTATTTTATAATATTATTTACACCTTATATAAGCCTTTTAACTTATTACCTAAGATAAATATATGTAGATCGTTAAGTATTATGCTTCCATCATTGAAAAATGTAATCTCTTCTCGCCTGAAACACAGGATTACCTAGCTCAGGCACATAACACGTGTGAACTTGACATAGATTTAAGCAAAACTGTATTTATTGTGTACCTTATTATTTTGAATAAACTTTATTATTTATTTATTTATTTATACCTTATAATAAAAAAATGTAAATTAATAAAATTATAATTATCATAGGCTTTTCGAAGTAAAATATTGAAATAGCGCCATCTATCAAACTTAGACTAGACTATACCTAGAGATCAACTGCGTGTAGTATTCGATAGATTGCGTTGTCGTGTGACGTCAGTTTTCTGAATCGCGGTGTTAAGATTTTCCTTGAAATAACCCATCCCTTCCATCCCTTTGCCCATGTCTGATAGCATTGTAGCGACATCAATGCCGCCACAAGAAAAATCAACGAAACAAATCTGCATCGCAGCAAAAAGAACCGCGACGCCATCTATCCAACTGGCGGCGAACTAAAAAGTCCTAAATCGCGCAAGCAGAGTTTACCATGCGATTTGAACATATACAGCCACCCGAATAAGAATTATCGGGCAGTAGCCCCCCAGGCACAACAACCGCCTGGGCGGAGGATCCTCCTTTGCAATGGGGATGTGCGGGACTTTACTCTCTGTACCGCATACTCCCCAAACTGGTGACCCTCGACAAAGAACGTCAGCGCAGCCTTCGTGCAGCTACTTCAGCGTGACGTCATCATCACTTCACTCCATGACCTCACTAGCTCTCAAGCAGCGAGTCATACAGCCAGCCAGTACCAACGGCTTCTACGGGTATCCTGACCACCAGCATGCAGCAGCCGCGCATTCCTGGTCAGAATCCTCAGCCTCTATCATCCTCATCAGCGACCTTGGCAACCACACTGCACTTTCGGCCAGTCACATGAAGAGCTTTGAAGAACCTCTCCTGGTCGACTACAGCAGTCACATCACTACGTCACACCGCTCCGACTCACTGGAGCCAGCAGCAGCATCACGCCGACTCACTGGAGCCAGCAGCAGCATCACGCCGACTCACTGGAGCTTGCAGCATCATCCCGACTCACTGGGATATCTCATCACCCCGACTCACTGGGGCACCGCAAACAGTTCCGACTCACCGAAAAACTCTGCGACTTCCGGTTCCGACTCACTGGAACCAACCTTCCACTGGCCTGGCAAGCATCTCAAGATGTATGGACGACTCGACTACTTTCGACCTCCGGTCTCCGGGGGGGAGTGATGTAGCGACATCAATGCCGCCACAAGAAAAATCAACGAAACAAATCTGCATCACAGCAAAAAGAACCGCGACGCCATCTATCCAACTGGCGGCGAACTAAAAAGTCCTAAATCGCGCAAGCAGAGTTTACCATGCGATTTGAACATATACAGCCACCCGAATAAGAACTATCGGGCAGTAGCCCCCCAGGCACAACAACCGCCTGGGCGGAGGATCCTCCTTTTCAATGGGGATTTGCGGGACTTTACTCTCTGTACCGCATACACCCCAAAGCATCTTTGGGTTTTGTAGGTGTCTTTGTAGTCTATATTTGAAAGGTTTGGTCTTGAATTGAAAACGTCGTCATAAATCGTTCATTTATGCGTTTTACTAGGTTACTTAAAAAAGTTTGGTTGGATTTGGCCTAAATATTGAAGTATGAAGTAAATTGTATCTTGCAATTTGAGTCAAGTTGATTTATTTACTTCATAGTTTGATATTTTGTTGGTCTCTAACTTCATTCTCATTTTGAAAGTTTGTGTTGTTGTGAATTGTTGAATTTATTTGGTTCAATATTAAATTAGTTTGGTTTTGGTTCAGTTTCTTTTTTAAAATGCCTTCTAGAAAAAAAACAAACCTTTCGCAGCGTAGCCAAGATGCGAAAAGGGCGAGACTAAGTAGGTCCCAAGAATCAGAAGAAGATCGTGAAGTGAGGCTAACAGCGATTCGAGCAAGGCAAGTCAGAACTCTTGCGTCAGAAACGCCTACCCAACGTGAGTCTCGACTTAGTATACAGCGTTCTCTTACGACAGTTTCTCGATCACAGGAGAGTTTGGAGGAACGCGAAGCGCGTTTATCGGCTGACCGAGAGCGTCACGCCCTCTCACGCGAGTCTGAGACTTTCACCGAAAGGGAGTCGCGCTTAAGTGCGCAAAGAATTCTTACCGCGACTTTGCGCTCTCAAGAAAGCAGAGGGGACCGCGAAGTGCGTTTATCGGCTGACCGAGAGCGTCACGCCCTCTGACGTGAGTCTGAGACTTTCACCGAAAGGGAGTCGCGCTTAAGTTCGCAAAGAATTCTTACCGCGACTTTGCGCTCTCAAGAAAGCAGAGAGGACCGCGAAGTGCGTTTATCGGCTGACCGAGAGCGTCACGCCCTCTCATGTGAGTCTGAGACTTTCACCGAAAAGGAGTCGCGCTTAAGTTCGCAAAGAATTCTGACCGCGACTTTGCGCTCCCAAGAAAGCAACGAGGAACGCGAAACGCGGTTATCAGCTGACCGAGAGCGTCACGCCCTCTCACGCGAGTGCGAGTCTCTCTCAGAGAGAGAACGACGATTAGTAACAGCCAGAGATGATTATGTACGCTCACGGTTGAACGATGAAAGCTATTTAGCATCTGAAAGGGAAAGAATAGGTGAAATGAGACGAGCAGAAACAGCAGAACAGAATCAATCACGCCTCGGCGTTGAACGAGCTCGATACCATCTGAGCAGAGTTGTAACTAGATATGATGATTCAAATATTATTCTACCATGGGACAATAGGGACAAAACAGGATTTACGTATTCATCTAGAATTGACTATGCGGTCTTCGCGTCTGTGGATGGTATGAACGAAATTTGCGATTTTTGTGATGCACTGAAATGGAAAAAAGAGGCAAATGGTGTGTGCTGTTCAAATGGGAAAATTGTTCTCCCACATTTTCAAGATCCCCCACACTTTATTAAAACTCTTCTAAATGGAGATCATCCTCAGTCTAAACATTTTTTAGAAAATATCCGATCATATAACAGCGCTTTCCAAATGACTTCATTTGGGGCAAAACAAATAACGGAGGGACCCTTCATGCCAACCTTCAAAGTACAAGGTCAAGTGTATCATCTCATTGGATCGTTGATACCAGAAAATGACCCAAAATTTCTCCAAATTTGTTTTGTGTCGGATTATACCGAACAGGCTAATGTTAGAAATCGTCATTTTCCACAGCTTAACAGTGACCTTATATCAGGATTACAAGACATGTTACATCAAATTAATAGCTATGTACATAATTTCAAAGTTGCGCTGGAATCGATTCCCCATGGCAGTAATGACTTTAAAATAATTATCAGCGCAGATAGACGTCCTGTTGGTGAACACCGCGGGAGACACAACGTTCCCGTAGCAGACGAAATTGCGGTTGTTTTAGTCGACCAAGAGTGCGATAGGCGTGACATCGTACTACGCACTCGAGATGATCATTTGCAACGCATTTACGAAACACATTGAGCAAACGATGCACTTCAATATCCGCTCATATGTTGTCATGGTGAAGATGGATACAATTTTGGACTCTACCAAGTTAATCCTACGACTAGGGAAACAAATTTCAATAAAAAAATATCAGCTCTCCAATTTTACTCATATATTTTGCAAATAAGGCATAATCGTTTCGTTTATTTGCAAAGATTCCGTGGACTGTTCAGCCAATTTATTGTGGACATGTATGCTAAAATTGAAACGGAACGTTTAGTATATATTCGTACCAATCAACGACGATTACGCTCTGAGGAATATGCGCATTTGCAGGATGCAATACAATCCGAAAATAACGTCGAGAATTTAGGGCGATTGGTCATCTTGCCATCGAGTTTCACAGGCGGTCCGCGGTACATGCACGAAAAAACCCAAGATGCTTTTTGTTACGTCCGGAAATACGGCCGGCCGGACCTATTCATTACGTTTACCACCAATCCAAAGTGGACCGAAATCACTCAACATCTTCTAATAGGACAGTCGTCTTATGATAGGCATGATTTAATTGCCAGAGTTTTCCATTTAAAACTAAAAATTTTGATAAATCTTCTTACAAAAGAGAAAATTTTCGGTCCTGCTCTTTGTTATATGTACAGCGTCGAATGGCAAAAGCGTGGTTTACAGCACGCCCACATTCTCCTGTGGCTGGAAGACAAAATTCGTCCTGACGCTGTTGACAGTGTTATAAGTGCTGAATTTCCAGAGCAAAATAATGATCCGATTTTGCATGACATTATTAAGACACACATGGTTCACGGACCATGTGGAGTTTTAAATAGGAAATCCCATGCATGCATGATAGTAAGTGCTCAAAAAGATACCCCAAAGCATTTTTAGAAGAAACCGTATCGGGGGAAAATGGGTATCCATTGTATCGGCGTAGATCACCATCGCAAGGTGGTTTCACAACTATTAGCAGGCTCCGTGGACAAGAAATTGTATTGGACAATAGATGGGTGGTACCGTATTCGCCAATTTTATCTAAAACATTTCAGGCACACATAAATGTCGAAATGTGCAATAGCGTAGAGTCTAAAAAATATATTTGCAAATATATCAATAAGGGCAGTGACCAAGCTATGATCGCGCTGAGAAATCATAATGAATATGATGAAGTCACGAGGTATCAATCTGGCTGATATATTAGCTCTTCGGAAGCAGTTTGGCGTATTTTAAGTTTCCCAATACATGAACGACATTCACCAGTAATCCATCTTGATATGCACCTTGAAGGCGGGCAACGAGTATATTTTCAGTCTGAAAATGTAACAGAAAGGTTAGACAACCCGAGGCAAACCGCCTTGTTGGCATTTTTTCGCCTTTGCGAAACAGACAATTTCGCAAAATCCGTTTTATATAATGAGGTTCCATCTTATTACACGTATAACAAGCAGCAAGGTGTTTGGAATCGTAGAAGACGTGGAAAGGCTGTAGAAGGCGAGAATGGCGTTTTTAAAGAACACGTGATTGGACGGGTGTACACGGTGCACCGGAATAATTCAGAATGTTACTATTTACGCCTTCTTCTCCATGTAGTGCGAGGTCCTACGTCTTTTGCTGAGCTTCGTAAAGTGGATGATATTGAACATCCCACATACCAGGCCGCTTGCCGCGCACGCCATTTATTAGATGGAGATCAGCTTTGGGATGTCGCTCTAGCTGAAGCATGTGTTAGCGATAGTCCACATCGCTTGCGACATTTGTTTGCCATCTTATTGACCTTTTGCGGGTTATCGGATGCTAAACAATTATGGCAAAAGTACAATGACAAGTTTGCTGAAGATTTTGTGAGACATGTTCAAGTAAATACTGACGGAGAAATTCCCGATAGGGTACGTGAAATTTGTCACAAAAGGTTCTTATTGGCTATTCAAGAGATAGTTACAAGTACAGGAGGGAACCCGATCAGTCAATACGGTTTGCCCACACCGACAGTCGATGGGGAACGTATAAACAGAGAATACATATCAGATATTAGTTACAATCCCGTGGAACTCGCCGAAATTTTACAAAATGGCTGCGCAAATTTGACTGAGGAACAACGCCAGACGTTTGATAGGGTATGCTGCAGTGTAGATAACGCTTCGGGTGAAATCCTGTTTTTAGACGCACCGGGCGGAAAAGGTAAAACTTTCCTAACAAAATTTATTTTGGCTCAAATAAGGAACCAAAATAGAATTGCCCTTGCTGTCGCCTCTTCAGGGATAGCAGCCACATTATTGCCTGGAGGAAAAACGGCACACACAACATTTAAAATTCCTATCGACTTAGACCGTACGGAAAGCCCGGTATGCAACATATCGCGAAATAGCGATAAAGCAAAGGTTTTACGCGATTGTGTTTTAATTATCTGGGATGAGTACACAATGGCAAACCGCAAAGCTGTAAGAAGCAGTGAATAGAACTTTACAGGACATAAGGCAAAATGACCGGCCGATGGGAGGCATTACGGTGCTATTCTGCGGTGATTTTCGGCAGACACTCCCGATAGTACCCCGAGGAACGAGAGCCGATGAAATTGCTGCCTGTCTGAAGAGTTCTGTTTTATGGCGCAATATATTATCTACACACCTGAGTGTAAATATGCGTGCACAGTTAGGAGGCTGCGAACATACACAGGAGTTTTCCAATTTATTATTACAAATAGGCGATGGCACATCCCCGTACAAAAAGATTGAAAAGTTACTTTGGTTGATAATCTCTGTTTATTTATTTATTTATTTATTTATTTTTTTATTTTTTTTTTTCTTGCGTTACATCATAACAGGAGCTAATTTCTTCTGTGTACGGAGATTGCACAAACATAGGAAATCAAGCCGGTTCTTGGCTATGTCAGCGAGCTATTTTGACTCCTCGCAATGACCAAACTGCGGCAATTAATTTAAAAATATTGAATGATGTGTCCGGGAATAGTAGAGAATACACCTCTATAAATATAGTTATGGAAAAAGATGACGCCACGCACTACCCGGTAGAATTTTTGGATTCCCTCAACATACCCGGACTTCCAGCCCAAAAAAAAGTTTTAAAAATAGGTGTTCCAATAATGCTCCCCAGAAATTTATGTCCTCCCAAACATTGTAACGGCACTCGGCTCAAAATCATGAATCTGCTGCAAAACATAATCGAAGCTGAAATATTAACTGGTTGCGGCGCCGGTGATATCGTTTTTATTCCAAGAATACCTATAATTCCAAACAACTTTACTTTCTCTTTCAAACGAGTGCAATTCCCAGTCAGTCTCTGTTATGCCATGACGATTAACGAACTATGTCACTAGAAATAGGAATCAGTTAGTTCAACCAGGTTTCAGACTTGCTAAAGTAGCAACATCTTTCATGGGATACTGTTTAAAGTTTTATAACAAAATGCTTAATAAAAAACCGCCACATATACTAGAACTAAATGAGACGAAATTTAAAAACTGTGTAAAACGCACACTATGCAAACAAGCATATTATAAATTAGGGGAGTACATTGACGACAAAAATGCTTGGCTCAATGCTGGTCCGCTCCACAACAACTAAAATGCCCGAACTTTGATGAAGATTTGAAGACATTGTTGGACCTGCTGAAGATTGTAAGATTATCTTTGCATTGTATAGACTCATTAAATAATCTAACCATGATTTTGTAAAAAGGCAGTGTTTAAAAGAGTGTCCATGGAGTTTCTTGCACGTTCTTCTCCATAGGATCTACTCTTTGGAACGTGCAACTGCCGCGCTGGAGATAGGGTCGGTGAGTTTGTTTTGTTGCAGAATAACTTGCTACTCTTGTCGCTAGCACGGCAGAATTAGCTTCATCTATTTGATTGACATACCTTGACTATTCAAAAGTACCTGTAAACTGGTCTATTTGAAATAAAGGATTTTGTATTTGTATTTGTATTTGATTAATAAAGCTCAGGGCCAGACATTATCCGTTGCGGGGGTGGACTTATGTATTGGATGCTTTTCCCATGGTCAACTATACGTAGCTCTTTCACGCGTAAACAACCCCAATAATCTTTTTGTGTACGCTCCAGATGGTTCCACAGCTAATGTTGTTTATAAAGAAGCCCTAGATTAAATAAATTATAATATATTTGTACCGGTATCCTCCAACAGCGCTTCACACTAAAAAATACATTGTTAAGTTCCGACATTCACGCGAACGAAGTCGCGGGCACAGCTAGTCTATAATAAATACATACATACACATAAACAAAATAACAACGTTATTAAGAAAACACGAATCCAACGATTGGCGCTGTAGTGATTTTTCCAACTTCTTGCGAATATGCTCACGAGCTTTCACCTTAAAGGACAACCGACTTCCTGCTTCCTGAAAGCCTATAATAAGTAAATAATAAAAAAAAACTTTTTAAAACAAGCTTTTATACATCTAGGACGGTTCCCATATTTTGGATCTACTGTCACGTTGTATTAAGTTTTCTTGTTCTCCTCAGCAAGCCCTTTCATTTGATACCCATACTGCGGTAGTCCGCCATCTTGGATTTTCCGCCATATTGGAATTAGAATGACGTCACATAGCTCAGCATGTATTGTCATCCAAAATAAGACTGTGTGTATACCAAATTTCAGCTCAATCGGTTAAAGACATGGACAAACAAGCATACATTGCCAGTTCATAAAAAAGGTAAAATGGTTAATAATTTCTGCCGGTCTATTATGTCAACAATCTCACCGTGTACGTGTTACGTGGAGCGGGCATGAAGTGACCTGTCATTCCGTCCTGCCGATCGATTCTGTCGACATCTCACGTGTAAACGTAGGTGAGGTGAAAATGAAGGGAGCTGTCAATCCATAAAAACAGCAGTGCGATTTTGTAAACGTGTCGAAGTGAACACTTAGGCGATGTGAACGACAAGTGAGCTGTCATGTCATCTTGTTTGCATGGTTTAAGAATCGCATTGTTGCTTTTATGGATTGCTGGACAGATTTCTAAACTTCCTTCATTAGAAAGGCGTCCAATGTAAAATCATTTTTGAGATGCTATAACAACATTTGAACGTGACAGTTCAGTCTTCAGTCCCTTTTGATTCATTCAGCTTTGAACTTCAGCTTATTCGATTTGTGTCACTGTGTCAAAGTAAGCCTGAACAGCTTGTTTGAATGCTTAAATTGCCTTGCACTGGTAATAGACTCGGTGACGTTAGGTGCCTGTTAGTGGTGAAACTTTGCCTTCGATTTCGTTTGTATTTCTTTGTTGGTAATTCATTAAGGAATAATTGTTTAAATTAATAGGTTTGAATTTTTGTTGCACTCACTCGTACACCAACCTGAATTTGAATTTGAATTTGAGTGAGTAGCTAGGGTGAAGTGAGCTGTCAATTCATCTTGATTCCTTTGATTAACAGCTCACTTCGTGGTCCTTTCACCCAAGCCTTTTATGCAGATATTTTTTGTTCAAACCGTCAAACAGTAACCCTGTTTGACGATAGAAACGGAGAAGTGAATGTAACTTTTCTTAATTCATATAAGGTCAATTGAGCTGTCTTTAGGCTATTTTAGCTGTATATAAACAACTCAAAATAAAGACAAACAAAGGAAAATGGTTAGTAAGAGGCACAAAGGCCGATTCAAAGAGGTAAGGTAGACATTTTTTAATAGACTGTTCTTTTTGGTACATTTAGTTCTATTACCAAATAAAATTTTGAACAAAATACTTTTCTTTTTTCTTGTAAATTACTTACAACTATTTAAACAGTTTAGCTTCGAGTAATCTCAGATATTTTAAGTGTGTAAATATTTTTTATTCTAATTTCTTCTATTTATTTAATTTCACGAAATTTTGTAGAACCTTTTAACGGAGCGTATCTTTTGTTGAAACAGAGACCATTCGAGACGTTTTATTTCTTGAATATTTTATAGTTCTGTCTAAAAATAATGTTCAGTCAATTAATTTTGCAAGCAAACGTAGGTACAAGTACATTAGTTTTATAAGTCTATAAAAGTTCTTATCGTGTTCTGAATTGATTGAATCAATTCTCAAAGGTGAGCCTTTTGAGAATTAATTCGATTTTCAATGTAGACATGATTTTGTTGAACATTTTTATATTTTTATTTTTAAAAGGTAATATTTTCTCACTGCGACTGCCTCTAATAGAGTTTCAAAAATAATGGTAGGCTTTTCTAATATTTTTCATTTAATCATTCCAGGTATTCTTGCTGAAACTGACCAAAAAGTTGTACACTTATGGAGGGCCCAAGGAGATTTCGATGACAAAGTGTTAGATAAATTCTACGAAAGAGGTATGTTAAAAAATAACTAGACAAGTGTGAGTCGGACTCTCACGCGAACGGTTCCGTACCATTAGCCAAAAATAAGTTTCTTGTATCCCTTTAATTTTTTATTGTTGATAAAGCGGCAATAGCAATTCATACTCTGTAAAAATAACACCTATTACGATTTGTGAGATACATCCCCCTGATAGACAGATGGACGGGTGGACGGACAGACAGCGGAGACTTAGTAATAGGGTTCCGTTGGTAAGGAACGCTATAAAGCAACACATCAAAGCGTATTCATAGGAACGAATACGCTTTGATATGTTGCAATAGTCGCGATTCTTTGTGGAAACCTAGGGTATATTCCTGAAATAATCAATTTTGTCCGTCAGTTAGTCTACTAAGTACTGAACCAGTATTTTTATTTGTTACGTAAATATAATATTAAGAGGAAACAGTGAGTTGAAATTTTGCGTGACGTCACGAGCCCCACGCCTGTATTTTGATGTGCTTCAACTTTAATTGATTTGAAAAGCCATAAAGATTATGGCCCTGTTTATTTTGACATAATTGTCACAATTAAGTGACTGATGTTGTTTAGTAAAGCAGATAATGTATGAAATAAGCGGACTGTCACTTGTCTCCCAGTCAGTTTTATTAAATAAGTCAATTATTTGGACCAAACAACGGTTAATAGCGATTAATTGTGTTGGGCCCTTATAAGAAAATTCATTGCTTAATATGTTAGATTAGAAGAAGATCGATTTGAAGCGTTTACCAAGCGAATACACCACGTTATTATTTCACTATAAAGTTGAACTTATTATAGTTCTTAACAAATCCCCGGTGGATTAAAAAAATCTTTCTTTCAATTAATATTCCTTCCTTTTTTATCTAATTTTTAGGGACTTGTTCTTTGAACATGTCAGCCCCGTTGAGTCGTAACTGAGCAATACAGCAGCAATATAATACAATAACAAAAAAATAACAAGACCTCACTGACGCGTGTACTAATATTCCTTCCTGAAAATTTAACTGATCAATATTTACTTTTTATCTTACACAGCAAGTTTGGGGGAAGAAATATGGATAAGAGATAACAGAACAATCGATTTTTTACTGTTTAGTGAGGAACGAGAGAAAATGACTGTGTTTTTGAAAGAAAATGGTTTGAATCATTCTGCCCTAATAGAAGATGTACGGGGAAAACTGGACGAGGCTTTAGTGAAGACATTCCCTACTAAGCGTAATAATGGTAATGTGTCATCATCTGCCTAGCCTTTTCTCAACTACATTGGGGTCGGCTTCCAGTCAAATAGGATTTAGCTGAGTAGGTACCAGTATTTTACGCAGAGCGCCTGCCTACCAGACCTCCACAACCCGTTAAATGGGTAAGACAGTACTTCTTGGCAAGACTGGAGTCAGATTTACTGGCTTCTGACAATCCCTAACGGCGTAAGATCTACAAATGACAGCCGGAACCAACGGCTTAACGTGCTATCGTGGTATGTTAAGATGGTCACCCATCCACAGACCAACCTTGGCAAGCGTTGCTTAACCTGGAAGATCGACCTGTGCGGCTGTTAATGTTTAGCCTCGAGCTCTTCTCAACTCTCGACAAAACTTTAAGTCAAATTGTAAAAATGTCCTTCAACGCCAACGCCCACCGGGACCGAATGACGGAGAATTTTGTCATCGGTCAGCGCACGCTAACCGCTTGGATACTGTAGCATTCCGGCAGTCCACTCATAGCGAGTCGGACTTGCGTACCATGGCTTCCGTACCATCATAAAAAATTTAAAACATTTCGAGTCAATTGAAAAACGAGCCAAGAGGATCATCGGCAATGATAAGCTCGTCGAATCGAAGCTCCAAAGTCTTGAGCATCGTCGCTGAGTTGCTGGCCTGTCGGTTTTCTATCGGTTATATTTTGGGGAGTGTGCGACAGAATTGCATAATTTAATTCCGCCAAGCCCGTTCCACCATCGGACCTCAAGACGTACGGCGATGCGCCACCGGTACATGGTGGACATCCCACCTATACGCACAAAACGTTTTGGGAATGCATTCATTGTGCGTACAGCTAAGGAGTGGAATTCCCTGCCTGATTCTGTGTTTCCTGATAGCTACAACCTGGGAGTCTTTTAGTCAAGAGTGAATAGGTTACTTCTAGGCAAGCGTGCTCCACCTTAGACCGCATCATCGCTTAACATCAGGTGAGATAGCAGTCAAACGTATGCCTATAAATAGTAAAAAAAAAAAAGTCGGCTATGCCTATATTCATCAGAGAATTTAACAATGCGGTGTAAAATATTGCTGTTTTAGGTCAGCGCCATCCCTTGACCAATAGTCGAAAAAAAAATTTTTTTTTTGATGATTTCTGAAAAACTGTAATTACTAATTAGAGATCTCGTTTCATTTTTCCTGTAATCTTTAAATAAACTTGTATCACATAGAGTAGTTTTTCATTAAAGGGGCCCCTTAATGTTTAGCCCCTTTTCGCAGTTTTATAGATTTTTATCAAAATTGCGTTCGGCGCTCGAGGTCACAAACTTAGACTTAACTACCGAATTTGACGCATACTCTGATGTAAGTAACTGGACTATTAAGAGCTCGTGGTTTATTATTACAATAACAGTCGGCCGGTTTAATCTTTGTGGTTATCGGCGCCTGCCGAGATTGGTCCATGAATGACTGACTCCTCCGTGCCTCGGTTCCGGCTAGCTGTCATGAAGATTTCTACGGCCATAAGTTTATGTGTCTTTCACTTACGGAAGAATTTTGTGTAAGACTAGCTGACCGGGCAAAAATTGCTGAGGATTTCGATTACAAACACCGTGACACGAGATTTTTATATATATTTGATTGATTTTGTAATTTGACCTTTCTTACAAAGCTGTTTCTGGAGATACATTTACGTGGACCGCATATCCGTCGCTACGTGAGGTCAACACTTATTTAAACAAAATGGCTGCCACGTACCCAACGCATTGCAAGATCTCTACTATTGGAGAGACGTCGCGTTCCACACCTATTTATGTAAGATTAAAAAAAAAACAGTCTTATTTTTCTTATTCTGTGGTGTTTGAAGAAAATAGGTTAGGTTTCCTAAAATATGAACCAAAACAACAAATGAAATTCAAATGTTTATCCAACTAGCTCCAGAATGAAGTCAATGTTTTTCGAGGGCATAATGCGAGTCTGTACTGTATACATGTCCTGCGTTAGTATGACTATTCTTTACGTTACCTACTAACGTCTTTGATTTATACCTAGACCTTGAGAATATTTTGGATGTTGGTTTGAAAAAATATGCTGTTCAGTAATTGCTGCAAAAATATACTGTACTGTTTTGACCACCAATTCTGAAGTCATGAATAAATGTTCACATGTTTATTTTAGATTAGATTTTATTTTTTAGATGTTTAAAATATCAAACGGCAACTCGTCCAACAAACCAATACTAGTGGATAGTGGGATGCATGGCCGAGAGTGGACGACAGTCATTTCAACTCTTTACTTCATCGACACGATCGTCCGGAAGTTTTATCAACAGCCTTCCTATGTCACCAGAAGAGACTGGTATGAAGTTATAATATTATGCTTTGATAATGCCTAATTTCATAAAATTATGTTAGTAATTTACTCAACAACAGTTGAGCTCTTTAAAGTTCTATGTTTGAGCTACACGATTACTGACAAACGCTTGCACTGTCTGGACAGGTCCTCTCATGAAATTCTGTTAGTTATTATACCAACACTTTTTTTCATCGACACTATCGTTCGGAAGTTTAAATAACAGCCTCAGTACCAGAAAGGACTGATATGAAGTTAGATTATTATCCGGGGGTTGGTCCAATTTTATGAAATTCGGTTCGTAATTATATCAACCATACCTCTCAAGGACCGTAAGGCCCTATCGAAGCCAAGTTGCATTGTCTTACTATAGTTCTTTTAATTTCTGGATGCTGGCAGATTAACCAACAGCCTGCTTATATCACCAGAAGAGACTGGTATAAAGTTACCATATTGTCTGTTTATAATGTCCAATTTTATCAGACTCTGTCATGTAATCATGTAGTCGGTTGTAATGCCATTGTTGGTCAATGTAGAGAAAGAGATTCTTAGACGAAGTAGGAGGAAGGAGACCAAGCAGTGGACGTCCTTCCGCTGAAGCAATAGTCATGATTTTATATTTTTATTTTATTTAGGTTACCAACAACAGTTTACACTAGTGCATTAACAGCTTGTAATTTACTGTACGATACAATTGCGGGTTAATACCGCTAGCACAAATAACAGTGGTAAAATTATGAATGATTAAATTACAACCGATTCATGAAAAGAATAAGATGTGCAAATTGAATGAATGAATTTGATCATAAATGAGTCATAAAATTAAACAAAAATGTATATAAAATATAGAATATAAATTAGACTAAAATGAAATAAATTGCATTGACTATTTAAATAGAAATTACACAACAACAATAAAAATAAACAAAAACTGATCTGTGGTAATGTAAAAAACTATAAAATATCCAATTCCATACAAACACAAGCCATAATCATGAATAGTAAAAAAATATAACAGCATAACAAAAATAAACAACAGAATTCAATAAACAAAATTATTCTATCAAATGGTACAATTATAATTAACTATCAATAGATGATGTTAAAGCATTTTGGCTGTGATAACGGAACAAGCCTTTAAATGCTTATAATCTAACAGATTTTCACGAAATTTATTACAAATGTGACTGATCCTAAGTTACCCTAGGCTGATAAAATTTTCGCATTCCTGAATTATCCAGCCTTTCAGAACTCAGTGTCCTTCTTACAGATAATTCATACCCCACGGGGTTTGTTTTTTTAATCATATGTTTTTTTTTTAATTATTTTCAGGTATATAATACCACTTCTGAATCCAGATGGTTATGATTACAGTCTAACTAAAGACAGCCTGTGGCTAAAAAATAGAAGAAAACTGAGCGGATTGTGTTACGGGATTGACCTTAACAGAAATTTTGAGTAAGCAGAAACATGTTTTTGTATACTTAGTGATCGCAAAGAAGTTTGGATAATTTAAAATATTTTTTTCAACCGTGGACATTCTCATGAAATAAGCCCGTGTTGTCTCTCGATTAATGCTCTTCTTTCTGTCTTAACCCGTTTTATGCTTGGATAGGATAGGGTGTATAATTTTTTTAAATTAAATAGTAGCTGCAGCAGTCAGGGCATTCAGGTAAAACATGTTGAAATGCATTTATTTATTTTGTACTTTAATGTACAGCTAAACACACGCTAAACGTTTACCATAAAAAACCGGCCAAGTGTGTTTTGGTCACAGAAAATCATAATGAGAACCAAATTTCAACTGGATCGGTCCAGCAATTCGGAGAAAATCGGCTGTGACAGACGTACAGTCAGACAACCGAATGGTCGTATAAGGGTTCCGTTTTTCTATACAGAGGTTCGAAACCTTAAAAAAAGTGTACAATGAGCGGTCTTATCGCAGAGGGCAATCTCTTAATATAGGTGCGAAAGCCTGTTTTGAAAACTACATATTATAAGTAGATTATTATAAACTGTTTTGTCTAGGTCTGCGATCTTTCCCACGAGCCTCACAAAATCAAAGCTACAATCTATAGAGACATTTTCCTTCTTTGTCTATGTTCCGAATCGGCTTAAGGGACTAAACACATTTATTCAACTCCATTCGCGTTTCGCTGAACGATTTTGGTCACACTGATACAGCTCTGCTTATATTAGCCGCGTACAGCGTCGTAAGAATGAGAAAAGCTGTCATAGTGTGCTACCTCCGCTGAAACGCTTCTATCTACTGCTTACGACGCTGATGATGCGGCGGAACAGAGCTGTACGCGGCTGAACAGCGCTGTACGCGGCTATAGCACTCGCATGATAATAACACATTTGTCCTCATTTTACACTTGTTTTCCGCGAAAGCTGAATAGACGCGGAAAGCTGAACGGATGCCAAAATCGTTGTTTTCTATGGGCAAAAGCTGAATGGAGCTGAATAAATGTGTTTCCTCCCTTATTGTTCCGCACTTTGTTATTAGTAGCGGGGGACCCATTTATTTAATAGTTATTTTCATAGCGTTTGAGTTAGTTGTCGAATCTTTGTTGATAAGACTGGGGTTTTGTTTTATAAAAATTATGACCTTGTTTATTTAAAAGTGAGAAAAGTAGTTCGATTTTTTTCTATGAGAGTTGTTTTTTTGAAGTTTCGGCGCACTCTCTTACATGTTCGTATATATGGGTAGAAGACACTTATACGAACATTAATGTTCGTGACATGGTGCCCGAAAGAGTAATGTTGCCGAGAAGGTAAAGTCGCCGTGTGAGAATTACGAAAATAATTAAAAATTAACTTATCACATATGCAGTAAGTTGTATTTTTATTAAAGTTCTCAGCTTGATTTTACCATTTATGTAAATTAACTATTATTTTGCGAAATACTTAATACAGTGGTTTTCATCTTGTTCTTATTTTTACTTTTTTCCAATAAATTATTCAATCAAGCTGGGAACTATTACTTGAATTTAATCTAATATGTACATTTTAACACACAATTAAGTCCTTTTTAATGATAGTCATGGTTGTCACATGGTGACTTTACCTCGAAATATCCCAGAAACGTAACACTTTAGGGCATCAAGTTCCCAACATTTTTATATGTTGAATTGTTCTCTACCGATTTATGCACGTTAGCTCGTGTGCCGCAACATTAATAATAAATCAAATCAAAATGGCGTCGGGGGTACTATGCCACAATGGTTGTAGAACCATTGTAGCATAGTACGGGGCCCTTGTCGCGAAGCCCTTGGCAAGACTGGTGTCAGAGAGTCTATGCCCTTTTCGTGTTCGTGTCACCCGGTAACCGGGCCGTGGAAGTAAGATAAAGTCTGACTCCCAGTATTTGAAGCAGCCGCTTCGTGTCACATACTGGGAGTCAGCCACATCTGCAGCACGACTCTGAAAACATGTTCAAGTGAAGGCTTGGATGAAGTGATCACGAAGTGAGCTGTCAATACAAGTAATTAAAAAAAAAATCTTCAAAATTCTTCGGATTGTGATAGAAAATGAGCTATGCTTTTGGAGTGTTTATCTGCATGTATGTTTAGAAATTCCTAGCGATGAGTTACGCTGTAAAACGTAACTAAACCTTTTTGTTATAACTATTTATCAAGCCTTTGAAAATACCTAGGTCCATTTTTCATTACTGACATTTTTTGAGTTAGTTCAGCAAAGACCCTTTAAAACTTCCATGAAACGAAAACTGAGTTAAACCGACTGGTTCTTAAAGTAAATGTCGCAATTTAGATCAAAGCAATCTTTTAAAAACCAGCAAATCGGACTCTTACGGAAAGGGTTCCGTATTTTTAACAGAAATAAAACACGTTTCTTGTATGGGAGCCCCTTTTAATTTTTTACGTTATTTCATTAAAAAAAATACTCACTCTATGACAATTTCAACTGTCCACTTATAACAGTTCTTAAGATACAGCCTGCTGACAGACAGACGGACGGATGGACCCACGGATGGACAGCGGATGCTTAGCAATAGGGTTTCGTTGGTAACCGTTCGAGTACGGAACCCTAAAAATAAAACATAAATACAGGCATCTTAACGTAACCAAAATTAGGTCAAATACCTAATATAGGTAAGAAAAATGGGCCAGTAGGCCCGAAAATAATTAAAATTCACAACAAAGCTGCGAAAAGAACGCTACTCCGTATTTAATGAGTAAAGGACCGCGTTAATTTGGCCAAATCTACAATTAGTACTTCGGGTACTTATTTTGAAGCTTTTCTCTGAATTTTTAATACAATTTTGGTGGCCATGTGGTCTTGCGGCCTCTCATTTTTATTCATGAAGTGCTGGCCAGGGGCTTTGTTGTATAATTTTAAGGCTACTAGCAGTAATTGTTCCACAAGAAACGTTAATTTTAATACTTTTGTATAGTTATTTCTTCATCCCATGTTTGAGGAAACTCGAACAGTAGGAAAGTCTTAAGTGCTTTATGCACAAACTCAATCATTTATTTCAATTAAACCATTTACAGACACTTTCGAATTGTCAAGGTCGGTCGGTCCAAAAATATGAAGCTTTTTGCACGTTATAAAGCTTAAATCTCTATGGAGGAGAACGTGTAAGAAACTCCACGGACATTCTTTTAAAAATAATAAATTTTTGCAAAGTTTTGTTAACATCAGGTTGCATTACTAAATATTTTCCTGTAAGCATACCAGAAACCACCAAAATAATTTTATTACATTATGATCTTAAACATAATATGCTTGTTTGTGGAGCTCATGGCTAAAAATAATAACAGCCGCACAGTACGATCATCCAGGCTAATTAACGTTTGCCGAGGTCTTTCTGTGGATAGGTGGCCATTTTAACATACGAAGACGTCTCCGTGTCTCGGAAAACACGATAAGCCGTTGGTCAAGGCTGGCATTTGCAGAACTTTGGCAGTCGTTACGTGTAGTCAGAAGCCTGAAAATTTGAATCCGGTCTTGCCATAAGGTATCGTGTTACCGAGAGTTATTGTTTTCTCGTTTCAAACTCAGACTCAACTCATATTTCAAGCAAACCATTTACAGGCAATTTTGAATTGTTACGGTCGGTCTGTCAAAACATAAATCTATTTGCACGTTCCAAAACGTAGATCTCTTTGGAGAAGAACGTGCAAGAAACTGCACGGAAACTCTTTTAAATCATGTGATGTATTAAATAAAACACCGCATAAGTAAAATTTTGGAAAGCAATAAAAAAAAATGTCTCCCAGATTAAAAAAATATTATTTAACAAGTGCGAGTCGGACTCGCGCATCGAGGGTTCCGTACAAACCGTAAACAAGTTTACGATTTATGACGTATTCAAAAAAAACTACTTACTAGATCTTGTTCAAACCAATTTTCGGTGGAAGTTTACATGGTAATGTACATCATTATATTTTATTTAGTTTTATCATTCTCTTATTTTAGAAATTACACATTTTACCACTTTGGAAGTGTCTCTCACGCAAACGTTAGAAAAAAATGATTTTAGAAACCACAATATCAATTTTGAGGACCTCTCCCCCATAGATAACTCATACGTATGTACGGGTTTCACGAAAAAAATTTTTTAGTGTTTCATTTCTAAGTACGGGGAACCACCAAATTTTTTTTTGTTTTTTTTTTTTCTATTTTTGTGTAAAAATCTTAATGCGGTTCAAAGAATACATCTACTTAGCAAGTTTCAACAGCATACTTCGTATAGTTTCCGACAAAAGGCTTTTGGCATACGGACGGACGGACGGACAGACAGACAGACATCACGAATCCATAAGGGTTCCGTTTTTTGCCATCTGGCTACGGAACCCTAAAAACGGCTTTGTAACTGTATACTTACTCTTTATTAATTCAGAATTATTTTATCAGTGCTGATCAAAGCCAAATGCGCTGACATCCAACCGATTTCAGTCACTGTTTTTAAAGTAGTCAAAGCTGCATAAAATTCCAATATAAGGATGGTTTTGTGGTCTACTTCGGGTACTATCACGGACCACCCCGGTTAAGAATCACTACCTTTAGAGCACTAACGATTTTATGATTTTAGGCTATATTTGTTTTTACAACAAAATTTACTGCTTTCAACTAAACCAGCGAGCAAAACCTAGTCCAATATCATTTTAATGAGACCAGCAAACTTTCTCTAGCAATTATTTCTATGGCTGTAGATTTGCGGTTGCCGACGCTGTTATTATAACTAGCATTATATTACAGAGCAAGCTACCCCTATTTCCAAACTGGGCTCGGTTGGGGAATAACGTTCTCCCCATAAGTTTAGAATTTCATCCTCAAATTGCAACGAAATTAAACACCCCTTGTGGGATGCGTCAGATTTGTAAGAGTTTGGGTATCAGTTTTTGAATAATTGGAGAGCCAATTAGAAAGGGCATAGAACTTTTGTGACATTTTGTATTTTTTTTTTCAATGTTGCAGTGCACGATATAACATGCATATCTGGGTAGATGTCACTTCAACGAACAAATCATGTTGGGAACATGGTGCCCTGAAGTGTCACGTTTTATATGATTTTCATTGTTCTCACATGGCGACTTTACAAATATCTCGGCAACGTGACATTTAAGAGCATTATAGTGGTTAGTTTTTATGTTTGTTTAACAAATCATTGTTTAAGTGTAGTGCAGTGTGTAGCCAAAACCATATATGCATGTTAAATCGTGGGCCGCCAATTTGAAAAAAAAGAATGGCACCGTGAGTCTATGCCAGCTCCCATTAAATAAAAAATTCGAAACACTGCATATGACATATTGTTTTAAACTTTCATGGTCACTAACATTACTCCGTGATCATGGCGCTTGCAACAGTGCCGAAATATCGGAAACTCGCAAATAAAAAGGTACATGGTAGCAATCCCGATATGAACTATTCTACTGCATATGACGTATAAAAATTGGCCTTATAGTTGAATAGGCAACAAAACAGAACAAGCAACACACAAAAAACGATGTACTACTCGTAGCAAGCAATAGCTTGTGGTTAAATTATACATAGAGTTTAGTGATGTTTGCTGATGTCGATCTTGGGTGGGTGGTCATCTATTCAAGACTTCACCGCACCTCGGCATGCGCTTTCAGCCGTTCTTCCCGGTTGACATTTGAAGATCATGCATAGTTGTACTGATAGTCAGAAGTCAGAAAATCTGACGGCAGTATTACCAAGTTGTACTCGTATCGTGTTACCCATTTATTGAGTTTCGAGGTCTGACTGGCAATTTCTACATGTAAATACTTTTACTCAGCTGCGTTTGGTCTCTATTCTACTCCGTATGACCTACATCTTCCAATTAGTCCCAAACCAGAATTAAGAGCGAATTGAAAACAATACGATTTGATAGTAGGTACCTGTTAAATCGTGTTGACAGTCATTCTTAGTGGTTGAATACACGGAGTACAATACGCCCGAAACTACGAATTACGGGCTTAGAAAGTAGCCGCCCAGACTGGAAACCGACTACAATATAGTTGAGAGAAGGCTAGGCAGAGTAATTGATATATTAGCCACATATATTTTTTCTTCATTTAACAGTGTAACCAAAATATCTTTGATCACAAAACGGCAAAATATCTATCTCAAAATTCCAATTTGAAAAGCCATATAAGCGGATGAAACCGATACAGAGAATGCAATCAAAAATTCACAAAAGCACGGAATTTTCTTTGTCACAACATGAAATTACATTCCCTTGACATATGTGGAAAGGATATATGATAAATTATTTTGATGTTTTTTTTCGCGCCAATAGACGTGGTGGCATTTTCGTTTTTTTTTTTGCGTTTGTTTTTTATGCCAGTAAGGAGATAGGGTTGGCTGTTATGTATTTTATTTAGGTTAGTAGTTCTGTTGCTAACTTTTTTCCCGCGGCTTCGTTCCCGAGGCTGATCCCTAAGCCCTCCTAATGCCTACACACTGGCGGTTAAACCACCTAGGTGGTTCACTTGAGCGGCCAGCATTTGTAATAGTTTTGTGGCGGTTAAGTGCGTATAATCATTAGTGGTTGCACAATTAAACTGGAAATGCAGCCAGCTGCGCGGTCAGCCGCTCCCACAGCCAACCGGTAGTGCGTAAAGCTTGGGTTTCCAAGGATAGCGGGGCCGTCTTAGAGCGGCCGTAATACAGCGGTGAATGACGTCACTAGAACGTTGTCTATGTAAACAAAATTGCGCGATTTTCTAGAGAGCGGTAACTGACACTGTACTGCACTATACTGCGTCAAAAAGCGGTGCCGCCATTTGCATGACGGCCGTCTTGTATTTTTAATACGATTTTTTTTTTCACCGTACCAACGTACAAAATGAGTTCCAATTCTTGGAGCATTGAAGACGACGAAATTTTAATAGATTTCGAACGTAACCATGAAGCTATTTATAATATAAAAAGTAAACTTTCCACATTTCGTCACCGTAAAGACGGCCGTCTTTTTGCGTCCATAATATTACGGCCGCTCTAAGACGGCACCGCTATCCTAGGAAACCAAAGCTTAAGAGGGCTATGACCGTAAATCAGTTTTGGAAAAAGTAGCCTTTTGAAACAACTCTTTAATGAAGTGACGATTCGTCGCAAGCACAAAAGTATGTTTAAGTATGTAATAACAGAAATAAAATGATTATATTGTTTTTGCTTTTCTCTCAAGTATCGACTGGGGCAAGGATAGCTCTACTCATAATAAATGTCGTAACAATTACTGCGGACCTATGGCTTTCTCTGAAGGAGAAACTAAAGCATTCAAGGTAAGTAAAATTTAACGAAGCAACAGGCCGATGGCGAAAATACAGTATTTATGTCACCGGATGATTACAAATTACGTAAGATTACAAAATATCTTGAGAGATTGGTAACCCTCGATAATAGCCAAACGAATATTTGTTCTATAGTCACACGAATCAACATTTTGTATTCTATAATACCTTCGTGCCGTTCCAAGAAATTGTGGGCTGACATTGGCGACATTGGAACTAGTGATCAATAAGTACTCTGGTCTACAATTTATCTATTTTGGTGTGAGCTCACGTGTACGCCATAAAGTTACGAATCCGCAATTTTAGCAAAATAAAAAAAGACATACATACCAAAAAACTGGGATTTTTTTCATCTATCTATATTATATAATTATTATCTATACTTATATATTATAAAGCAGAAGAGTTTGTTTGTTTGTTTGTTTGGTTGAACGCGCTAATTTCAGGAACTACTGGTCCGATTTGAAAAATTCTTTCAGTGTTAGATAGCCCATTTATCGAGGAAGGCTATAGGCTATATATCATCACGCTAAGACCAATAGGAGCGAAGCAGTAATGAAAAATGTTACGCAGACGACGTTGCAGGGGTCAGCTAGTATTATATATAATATTAAAAAGCAGAAGAGTTTGTTTGTTTGTTTGTTTGGTTGAACGCGCTAATCTCAGGAACTACTGGCTCGAATTGAAAAAATCTTTTTGCGTTCGATAGTTCATTTATCGAGGAAGGCTATAGGCTATATAACATCACGCTAATTGGAGCGGAGCAGCAATAAGAAATGTTGCAAGCGGGAAAAAGCTTCCGTTACGTGCGCTGCGTAAACGGTTTAAGTTACGCAAAAATCAAGTATTACAAAATTATTCCTCTTTAGAAGTTCTAAAAAAAAGTCCTCAACAACATAATTATGTCTATCCCTTAAGGTTAACTCACTATAACCCTTTTTATGGAAATCAAATATGTTCTAAAAAGATGCATAATTTCCCAGGAAGTTTTTATTAACATGGTATTAATCCTTATCGAAATAAATACGTTAATTTATCATAGTTATTTAATTTTGAACAAAATTGCCATTAACATTATTTAATTTCAATTAATGTCTTGAGAGATATCATCGTTTTAAAATAACTCCGCAACAAAATATTATACTCGGTGCGAGGGCGGAGCGTGAGGCGGAGGGCGCCTGACGCCCGCCAATTCTTGTGTTTGTTATTATCAGGAGAAGGTTTTTAATGTAAAAAAAAAGTTGCCAGTTGACGGGAGCGAAGCCGCGGGGGATAGCTAGTCACTACATATTATAAAACAAAAGTCCTCCGCGGCGTCTATCTATATAAACGAAATAAACTCAAATACTACTGCACCGATTTTCATGCTGATTTCACAAACAGATAGAGTGGTTCTCGAGTAAGATTTTGTAGATAATTTGTCAAGCGGGCGAAGCTGCGGGCATCAGCTACAAATACAAAATAAAATAAGGCAAATATTTAGTATCGTCAGTTTTCATTTTACCATTTCTATTCAGCTTTTTTTTCCATATTTCTATCTATATAATCTAGTCGTTTCTGGCACCGCTACTTCGGCACCGCTCGCTACGCTCGCTCGGCTCGTGCGTAGAGGGTCACAGTTCTAAACTAACCTAACCATTTTTCTTTAAATAATTAACCCTTTTCCCTTTATATTTTTTATATATTTCCCTTATTTTTGCCTTTATTTGTATAGCAAATCATTTGACCTAACGCTTACTGTCTAGAGATTGTTTGCTATAATAAATTATTTGATTAAAGACTAAATGACATAATGACATTATCATAGAGCCAAGCTGTGAAGCTTGGCATCCACCAGTTTTTCGTCGCCGATGAGCCTCTTAGCTCTACGTTCCACCGAGTCAAGCGCGACAAGCTGGTACTTAGCTGAGCCATACCAAAGGTGGCTGCAATACTCCATGCAGGATCGGACTTGTGCTTTGTAAAGGGTTAAAAGCTGTCCAGGCCTGAAGTAATATTAATCTTACGGAGTTTGACATTTGCCGGTGACATATATAGTATTAACATTCAGTATTTCTCCCACAAGGTGGACCTGTCGATGACGGGTCGCGGGTAGCCGATGAATGCGAGACGCACAGAATAGTTTTTAGTGGCGACACCTGGGGGAGGCCTATCTTTAGCAGAGAACGTCTTTCGGCTGATATGATGACGATGATTGAGTATTTAAAGTAGGAACAAAAGGTACGAATCATTTGCACGTACAAGACATGCAAACGCGTCAAGACGGACTTTTAGTTTGCATCGGGTGAAAAGTAATTTAAAAGTTTTTGACTACTGATCGAGTCGATACCCGTGAAGCCGAGGTTATAAAATGTATAAAATTAAAAATATATTTTACATTTTTAACAAGACCTATAATTACGCCTGAACGGATTGTGATGAATCTTGACTAGGCACTTGTGTAAGATGATACACTAAATTATACTTTTGTCCCACGAAACGGGTAAGTACGGAGAAGAAATCTTATCTTAAGTCACTCCTCAACCTCTGAAAACCAACACTATGGCTCTGTTTCGCATATGACTTCCTAATATTGATTATGCTGAGCGAAGGTTATTTGCGCAGATGTGGCCCATATTTTCCAATCTGCCAATGTCTCTATATTTGACGAAAACAAAGATTTTTCGTTTTTAAATACTAAGCTCAACTGTTTCAGAAACTGACACACGAGATCAATTTTTTCGGATACCTATCAGTCCACTCAGCTGGTGGGAAGGTTTTGTACCCATTTGGAACTTATCCTGAATACCACCGCTTACATAAAACTTTTAGCAAGGAAATTGCTCTGGTAAGTTTTTTCTTAAGTTATTTTGGCCCACAATCCTATGGAGTTCTATTTTCTGGAGTGGACATCTTTCGGCTGCTAAGTTGATGATGATTATCACAACAATGGACAGCCCCATTCTATGTTCAGACAAATATTTTCCATACCAGGTTGTCTGGAAAAGATCGCGGAATGCGATAAGGCTACCCATTGTATGTGCTTTAGTTGTAAGTTTCTTTTTTGTTTTACTTTTGGTGTACAATAAAGCGTATATAAATTATCTATACATCTATACTAATATTATAAAGCAGAAGAGTTTGTTTGTTTGTTTGTTTGTTTGGTTGAACGCGCTAATCTCAGGAACTACTGGTCCGATTTAAAAAATTATTTCAGTGTTAGATAGCCCATTTATCGAGGAAGGTTATAGGCTACATATCATCACGCTAAGACAAATAGGAGCGGAGCAGTAATGGAAAATGTGACGCAGACGAAGTTGCGTGGATCAGCTAGTAATCTATACTAATATTATAAAGCAGAAGAGTTTGTTTGTTTGTTTGGTTGAACGCGCTAATCTCAGGAACTACTGGTCCGATTTGAAAAATTATTTCAGTGTTAGATAGCCCATTTATCGAGGAAGGTTATAGGCTATATCATCACGTAAGAAAGTCGTGTTAGGTACACTATTTATAACTCAAGAACGGCTGAACCGATTTGGCTGAAAATTGGTGGGGAGGTAGCTTAGAACCAGGAGACGGACATAGGATAGATTTTTTTTCCCACGGGAACGGGAACTATGCTGGTAAAACGGGGGCGAAGCCGCGAGGGACAGCTAGTAAATAAATAAATATAAAATCTTAACTTTGCCAATAGACTATATTTGTATATAAATGTTGACAGCTCCTTTGTGATCACTCATCCAAGCCTTCACTTCGACATGTTTACAGCCGGTCTATTCTGTCGACATCTCATTGCGTTCACTTAGGTGGAGTGAACGACAATTGAGCTGTAATTTCATCTTGTTTGTATAGTTTGACAGCTCCCCTCGTGATCACTTCACCCACGCCTTCACTTCGGCATTTTCACAGAATCGCAGTACAGTAAACATGTCGAAGTGAAGGCTTAGGGCTAAAGTGATCACTAAGTGACCTGTCATTTTATCTTGATTACATGGATTGCCAGCTCACTTCGTGATCACTTCACCCAAACTTTCACTTTGACATAATAGACGTGTGTCCTGAAAAAATCTAATTAGTCCGTCAGTTAGATTATCAAAAAATATTTGACCCGTGTTTTTTCTTTTGTTACGGGAACCAAAATTTACGGAAGTTACGACGCTTTTAAAATTCTCAATACGTCACACTTCGCATAATTTTTAGTGAGTCATGACGTCACAAGCCCCCCCACACCCGAGTTTTGATGCGTTATATCTTTGTCAATATTCATTGATTTACAAAAACAAAAATACGTGTCCAATATTTTTCAATATCGGACTAAATAGTTTTGCAATTTGTGGATGATGGAATCTAGCCTATTACAAAATCGCACTGCAGAATCGACCGGCAGAATCATACTGCAGTATGTTCCCTTTCTATTACATAGGACATAAATCTAGTAGGTGGTCGGCGTACTAGATATACTACCTCTTTAACAATATGGCGAAAAGGAATACTCGGGCGTGATATACTCTCATTGATAATTATTTAACAGGCAATGCGAGAAGTTGATGGAGAAAATTTTATAAATCGTGACGTTGAACACTTGGGAAAAAACAGATTTGGAATGGCCATGGAATGGATGCACTACAACCGGGAGATCCTACATACGTACATTATAGAAACCAGGGGGCATAGCTTGGCTATAATTCATTCTTCAAAGATTTTGACTGCTGCACAGGAGGTCTTTGCTGGGTTGATCAAGTTTGCTGAGTTGGGCAAATACATAGAGTAAAGTTATTATATTTTACGAGATGTTTTTTTTTTTCTTTTACTGAGAGTTTGGTATAAATATTTTATGGGGGTTTCCGTCGGAGACATTGATTTAAATATAGTCCCCGTCTCGAGAACATTTTTTTTTGTGAACATACATTCAATTGTTGGTCCATGAATCAGTCCCGTTCCAGTAACACAAAACAAAAAACAGCAGTAAGCTAAAATATTACCCAGCCAAGTGAAAATGCTCGTTAGTTTTGTATTACACATGTACATAATAATATGTTACTTTAAGTTGATTGAATTTGGGATTATTTTTTGTTGATATGTAACTTAGTACAAGTTCTTTATTTACAAAATGTGCTTCCCGTGGCGGGGACTTTAGTAAAAATAGGGCCACCCTAACGTTTGCTTATACCTCTTTACCGCAAGGAAAACGGCATTTTTAATATTTCGCGAACACGATCGCTTCCGAAGCTAGCCGACTGTGTGGTGAGTTGGCTTTGGTCTGTAGTTCTAGACGGACCAAAGCGAACTATGAGCCAATTTAGGCATTAGAAAAACGTGAAGACAGCTCATCTTTAACTTTATTTATATATTATAACAATATGTGAAAGCTTATAATTGGCCTTATTTTTTAAAATGTTTAGTTAGTTTTATGTTTAGCTGTAAGTTTTCCAAAAATTAATAAAAAAATAAAAGACGATTTGAGGACCTAGAATATGCTGACACATTTGAATCTGAAAACCCCTAAGTAACAATATAGCAATCAGGGGGCTACTTTCTAAGCCCGAAGCCCGTAGTTTCGGGCTTAGTTGCGGGCGTATTCTACTCTGTATCACCAACGGACTTACGATTAGTCCCTAACTCGAACCAAGAATGAATGACAACACGATTTCACAGTAACCATCAAATCGTGTTGTCATTAATTCTTAGTGGTTGGATTAGAATACGGAGTAGAATACGGCAACTAAGCCCGAAACTACGGACTTCGGGCTTAGAGAGTAGCCCCCCAGGTTAGGTAAAGCGTAATTTAAATATAAGTACAATTGTTCTTTTTTGGCTTCGCACAGATTAGTTATTAGTATTTCAGGAAGTAGCTTAACTGTGTCAACTTATTTTTTATAACAGTTAGTTTTACTTATTTCACTATTATGTGTATTGTATCGTGCGAGTTCCGAATAAACATTTTTCTTTCTGTTTCTGTCATTTTTAAATAAGAGAGCCCTTGTATTTATGGGCTTTATCATGAACAGCAATTATTATGCACGCTTTGAAATTTCACGGTGCTGTTTCTATAACAAAATGTTAATTTATAACGTGATATGAATTTCAACAGTAAAGTAACCGCTGAAGTGTTGAAGTGTTTAAATTTTATCATGAAGCCGTGACGGCTAATTTAAAAAAAAAAATAATTCTAGCATTTGTTCGCGATTTCGTACGCACATATCCCGTTTTTACCTGCTCCTGACAGAATTTCGGGAAAACCTATCTTAAGGCTTGACCGCACTTGGCGAGACTGCGCGGCAGCGGAACGACGCGACACGCAACGGCAAAATATTCTTTGTAAGAAATTGTATGAGGTTTAACGCACTACGCAGCAGCGTGCGACGCGCCGCGACACTTCAAGTGCGAACGTTGTTACGTGTCGCGTCGTTCCGCTGCCGCGAAGTGTCGCACAGTGCGGTCGAGCCTTTAGTGTTCCCCTACATTTCCCAAGGAACATGCCAAATTTCAGCTTTCTAGTAGTTTCAACTGTGCGTTGTCTGTCATTTACTCAGTCACCAATAACGAAAGGGAATTATACAATGTCACCGGATAATCGCAAAATACGTAAGTCTACAAAATAACTTGAGGGATTGTAAACTCTCGATAAATTGTCAACTGAACATTTGGAATACATTTTAAGCATTAACATTTGATAGTTTATAGTCTCTCGACGTCTATTAATCACACAACAATCTGTTTAATTTCAATTTCATCTTTATAGCTAACGCATTAGGTTCAAAGTTGATTGGGAAAATTTGACAGTGACGGGTAGCGTGATTTGCTTTCTGATTCTGCTAAAGTGCCCTTTTTAGACCCCCCTGATAGTTGTTCCGGGTCTGGGTGTTTGTGTATGGGAATGTGTATGTTTTTAAAACGCACCCACGATGCAGGAGAAATTCCTAGTGTGGCACCGTTTATGATAAAAAAAAAACAAAAGAAATTATCGACACTTGCAAGGAAAAACATCGTAACTCAGTTTTGGGCAGTTTCAAGTTACAATCATATTCGTGCTGCACAAAGAATTATGTATTTTTTTGCACTCACCCCTGAGTCTAAATTCCTTTGCGTGAAGATTTTTTCAGAGTAAAAGCATTGTAAGTGAGAGACAACTGCAGTTAATAAAAGGGTATATTTAGTTACACGTCATCGTCATCATTGCTTAAGCTCACGATTATTAATATAAAATTGTAATACAAGTTACAATTTTGTTCCTGGAAATTATTATTTCTGATTAAATAAGCCTTAACATACTTTGTGCAATTGTATGTCTGAGTTACAATATTCAATGTCATTTACCTTGTGGAAGGTCATTGTAAGTCATAAAATGACCTATAATATACATTTAAATAATAATATAATTCTAAGAAATTGTAGCTATTCCTTTGTTTACTCAAATTTTCATGTTTGGCTGGCATTTAGAATTAACCAAAATCTCAGAGAATTTTTTAAATCTTTGACGCGCTCTCCCCGAAAGTTACTAAATATGAGTTACAATGTTATTCCTTGCAGGTGTCGTTATATAGTTTGGAAAAGGCAAGGCAGATGATGATGCTTATGACTTGAGTACTCATAACTTCAAGCAGGCCAATTCACCTTTGACGCCTCCCATTCTGGGCGGAGCTTAAGGAAATGTCTAGACTTTTACTGACTAAAACAAAACTAAACTGACTAAAAAACTGAATTCCAGAGCCGCGGTAACTCTTTCGAACAAATTCCGCAACACTGGCAGGCACTGGCTATAGCGGGCCCCGTCTTCTATACATTTTTAGGGTTCCGTACCTCGGAAAGGAAAAAACGGAACCCTTATAGGATCATTTTGTTATCCGTCCGTCCGCCTGTCTGTCTGTCAAGACTCAAGATCCCAGGAACGCGTGGAGGTATCAAGCTGGAATTTATATCAAATACTCAAGTCTACTATCCCTTGGAGCTGTGAAAAAATTCAAACAATACAAACTTCTAAGCCAACGCAATCAAAAGATACAGCCGTTTATGCCGCTAATTTCCGCAAATTTTCGACACTCGCAAGGGAATCAAAACCTACAGGGTACTTCCCGTGAACTTAGAATCTTGAAATTTGGTACGAAGCAACGTATAACACAGCGTACAGCACAGATAAAGGAAAAATTGCGAAAACCTTAACTTTTTAGTTACATCATATGATAAAAATATTTTTAAATAATTTTAAACTTACTACCCCTTTCCTCATGAACGCGTAGAGGTTTATTATATTGAAATTCATATCAAATACTCAGGTCTATAATACCTTTAAGCTGTAACAAAATCAAACTTCTATGTCAACGCAATCAAAAGAAACAGCAATTTAAGCCACATATTTACAAAACTCGCAACTGCAAGAGAATCAAAATCTAAAGTCGACCTAGAATCTTCAAATTAGGCATGAAGCAATGTTTTATAGCACATATAAAGGAAAAATTCCGAAATCTTTTTTATTTAGGCTCCAGAAATGATTCGAAGAGCTTTCGACTGTATGCTATCTAACTTTTTAAGACCCTTTCTGTTACCATCTTCAAGGCGGAATGTTCCGTAATCAAGTATGCTTCGGATTATTGCATTATAAAACAGTTTTAGACTAAAATTATATGCCCTCCACCATACTTCAGAAAGACACTGCATAGCATTCAGTTGACGTTGGAAAACTTGGTCTGCTACTTCTACTAGGCACATCGCTAAAGCTTTTGAGCAATCACTCACTTCACCCTTAGTAATTTCCGTGAGCTCAGCAACTTTAGCATCGACAAGCGTTTTGGAGAAGGGAATGACTCCATACATTCCTGGGCCCAGGTGTTAACTGAATCAAACTAGCCTTATTTGTAAGAGGATATAATAACAAGGTCTCACTGAAAATTTGGTGAAATTTGGCTATCCAGGAATCAAGTTATATTAAGTACCTACCTATAGTAAAAGTGAGGCTATATTACAACCAAACCTAACAAAAAAATATGGAACATAAGTACTCTTTGCTCAGAACGAAAGAAAACGAACGAGTGACATCTGTCAGTCGGTGATTGACTGATGTCTGGCAGAAGTGTTAGGCCGGAAGAAAAATTAAAAGAATTCGATTCGCTATGAATCGATTCCACGAAAAAAAACATGTCACTCGACCTTCATACATATTCTGATATTTAGTTTCAGAATTTAATTTAAGTTTTCTCGCTTCCTAGATAGAAACATGGTACCATATTTTGTGATTTCGTTTAGAAAAATGTAACGGTTTTTTAATATACATTTCAACTAGTTAACTGCTGGGCCCAGAAGTCCCCTTCTCCTTTCTTCTTCCACACTCCATTCAGATGGGATACCCCGGACCAAGCCCATATGAGTGACGTTAAAAGTGGGTAGAAATGCCTTAAATTTGTTCAGAGGCAATAAATTACTATTAATAAATACGTTAGCAGCCATAGGGTTTGTAAAAGCTACAACACACTTATTCCTACCAATTCTCTTGATACTGCCAGGAACAATATTCTGAAATATGTTATTTTTAAGGAAATTTCCAAACGCAATAGGGTGAAGAATGGTGCCACTGTTTTCAGTACTGGTAACACGCTGAACATGAACTATGTATAGTCCTGTATCAGAGGCCTGGTACTCCTTTCTACCTACATCAACTGTTTGGTTAGTTTGTATTGCAGATGAATCCAACTGCAAAGTTTGAGAATGTGAACTGATGTATCGTTATTTATCGTGAAGTCGGATTATAAATTAACTTCTGTGCTGGGAATACATGTACAGTCAATGTGAGAAGAGGTTCCCTCAGGAATCACTCCCTGTCTACTCCGTTTTGTTTTATTACAATGCTTACATACTATTTTATTTATTTATAACAATCTTACCTACACTATCATTACAGATCTATGATCCAATGCGACAGAGTGGCCTTACTAACTAAATCCTAAATCTACACCTTATACCTAGTTTAAAAAATATCTTAATCTAAATAACTTATTACATATAGTGTAACCTTTGCGAATTCACTCAAGTTGCAGCACAATATATCAACCCTCCTGTGAACCTCATTCAATGTGAATGCCTCTTACGTGAAGCACTGACTTTGCCGGAGGTTGACGCATCAGTTTCGTTTCCACTTGCTGTGGTTACAGACCCATCAGTGTCTATACCACCCATATCTAGCAACACTCTTAAGAGCGTGTATTCCGTCCACTAGCGCCGCCAATAGTTTTTTATTATTTGTGGTAAATTTAAGACACGTAGATAAAAAATCGCTCTGTAGTGCACTGAAGAAATGTATTTATTATGTTTTGAGAGTTATGTCTTGTACTTTAGAACATAAATAGTTGCAAAAATCGATATTTTTGCTAAAAGTGGCCACTTTAAGAATAATTGCCGTTTTGGCTATTTAGCCATGAGTTATGTATTAAAAATAGCTGTCAAAAAATAATAGATACATTTCTTTAGTGCACTACAGAGCGGTTTTTTATCTACGTGTCTTAAATTTACCACAATTAATAAAAAACGATTGGCGGCGCTAGTGGACGGAATACACACTCTTAAGTCTGGCTGATTTTTATGTACGTTTTACAAAATAACGAAAGCTAAAGTCTGCCAGGATTTGAAATACCTTTGATACTTAAAAACAAATGTCCGCCAGCCCAAGCTAGCAGATATATGTGCACGTTAAAAGTATATACTAACTAATACTACTCTTTCCCACACCATATTTGGTTAGTGAGAAAATAAGAGAGGACTGGCAGGTCTGGGATTGAGATCCCAGACCTGCCAGCCTCACAGCCTGTCAACCTGCCTCAGTCTATCTTGATAATTTCTGAACGAACTCGTATTTCACGGGATTCTGTTCAAAGTGAAACAAGTTTTACAACTTTGTCGCAAGTACAATATAGAAATATTGCAATAAAGATTTTTTTTTACTATACTAAGCCCATTGTGAACTTTTCTATTATCCAACGTATTGAGAAGCCATTTGGGTAACGATACTTTTGGAACTTTGATAGAATATCGAGATATTCTGTTAAAACTTTGATGACGTATTTTTTTGGAGAATTTCTCGTCCGGTGACTTGAAATGTTAACAGGGTTGGATTTTAAAAGTAATACTGAATTCACTGATGTATTATATGTAGTTTATATAGAATCGACTGACTGGCACAGACGCATTTGACCCTTGGCTGTGTCCATTTACTGAACACTATGATATGTTCAGAAAAGAAAGAGGTTATCCCAACTAAGACTGCAAAGAACTAAGTGAATAAGGGGCAAAGGGCAGTTTCGTAAGTAACTTAAAATTATGGAAAAGACCCTTTCATTTAATCATAAGGCGACCTAGCAAATTACTTGAAATTCAAAGAGCATTAAATCGTGTGTCTTAAAATATATTTGTTTGCAAAATATAATTATATTCTATTCAATTCTTGTCAATATGAAAAACTAACGATGGGCAGTCAGCGCGCTTGCCGCTACCATAACACTCGACTGCACGACGCAGCGCGCACGCTGTACGTGAGCCGACACCGAGTCGCCAGCGAAACAACGTCGGACTGCGAGCGAGCTTGTACTTCTCGGCCGCGGCGTGGACAGCGAGCTTGCACCTCGCGGTTGGGGCGCGGACTGCAAGTTTGAATCTCGCGGATTACGCGTAGTTAGCGCGCTGGCGGCTAGCCAGCTAGCTGGTCTACTGCTGTGCCTTTGCGGTGCTGTTATAATGTGCCATGACCTTAACGTTACGCGTCAGTGTTGGGATCACAGGAGTTTTTTTTTTTTATTTTGAGTATCTACGATTGACATATAATATTTAAGGTGTTTTACTCAATTAAGACTTGTTTTTGTTTGTAGAATAAGTATGCATCGTAGGCGATGGTTTTGTTTTGACTCTAGTTTAGGTAAGAGGTGACAGAGAGTCGTTCACTCTAACTTTAAAAATTAGGTGACACTCAATCGGTCTAGTAGTTTCGGATCATATTGGAGTAACAGAAATATTGATACACGACAACGGACACGACAACGCATAGCAACATGACGTTTCAGGCCGTTTTTATACATAACTAGCTGTCCCCCGCGGCTTTGCTCCCGTCAACTGCAACTTTCTTATTTTTTCTTTCATAAGAACCTTCTCCTGACAAACACAACAAAAAAAGTTTGTGTAGTTAGTGAAATCAGCCCAGCCATTCACGCGTGATGCGATGAGTAATGGAAATAGGAATTCTCAATTTTTTATATATATAGCTTCAAGCTTTGTATAACTTATCTAGGTGCCTACAATGATATATAAAACTATAGATACGTTGTCCACACTCTAAAATGACAACATGAAATGAAGCCAATTTGGCCACATTGCGCTTAGTTACGCACCAACCTGACGTAACTGAAGATGTATATTTATCTCCCTCTAGCAACATTCATCCCGCCGTACGGTATTTTCTATCCCTTTCTTCATGCGTATTAGTAGCTATTTATTATTTTCGCCGTTTTTAAGCGCCGCGATGTTGGTGTATGACGTATCTATATATAATACATCATTGGGTGCCTACTACTCTTATGTACCTCAGTAATTTCACATTTAAACTTCGTAATTAAGAACCAGCTAAGTGTTAAGTTTCAATTTTAATAAATTAGTTTGAAACTAGCGCCTGTTCTGCAGAAGTTCTAACAAGATTACATTAATTTGAAGTAGAATGTTACTCTTAGTTCTAACTCTTTCTTTAATTAAACATGCTAATGTAATTAAATATTGTGAAGTCAGGGGTAGATAATTTCTGACTAGACATTTTGACTTTATTTTGTGTCGGGTGACGCAAAATTTTTGTACTCTTATCGCGATGACAAAGGGGTGTTAGAAAGTGAGAGACCTAGGAATTATTGAGACTTTCTTAGGGTCCGAACGTTTATGGAAAAAAACGAAACCATTATAGTACCACTCCTGTGTCTGTCTATCTCGCTGGCTTGCTGCTTATCACAACCAATTATCTACTTCTCTTAAAACTAGTTTGGGAATATTTCAGTTGCGTGTTAGTCTACGCTTTTCACAATCGCAGTCGATTTTCTTTAATGTGAAAGCACGTGAACACACGCTGTGATGATTCGTTTGTTTCACAATAACATTTTTTATTCCTATGTATGTATAGCATCTATTTAATGTTTGATTTTTTAGGGTTCCTTACCCAAAGGGAATGGAACCCTATAACTAAGCCTCCGCTGTCCGTCCGTCCGTCCGACTGTTCGTCCGTCCGTCCGTCGGTCTGTCAGCGGGTTGCCGCTATAATAACAAAATAATAATAAAACCTTAATTAAAATTAAAGGGGGTCCCATACAAGTAACCTGTTTTCTTACTCTTCTGGGTCCGAATAAAGATTGTACTCGGTCAGCGACACTCGCTCGGCGATATCGGTACTTTCTACCTATATAGTGCAGGCCGGAGCGAGTGGTGCGAGTAAACGGCCGCCGCACAAAACACTTGCATAAAGCCGATCGTCAAAACTATCGAAACTACTCTCTCGCTAGTCGCTGCTCGCCAACTCGTTTTTTTGAGTTTCAAGCTATACTCGCTGTTCACTGATCGCCGGCGGTGAGACAAGTGCCTTTTACTTGTGTATGAAGTTTTAATAAACAAATAAAAGTTCCGTTGCTCAATTTCTACAAACACTCGGTGCCTGAGGCCTTAACAAGTTTTGATTTTGGTTCTGTAACACCGACCCTGGTATTAAATTTATTCGCAAAAAAACACCATCATACTATGATCAATCAATTTGAAATACTCGTAAATAAGTGTCGTTATGTTGTGAGCGCTCTTTGAGCTTATCGATTTGTTCATCCCACTTCAAAACCCACAAAGTATCATTAAAATTCAATACCAAAAAAAACCTACCGTAAAACATCTCATTTGCACACTCGTCTCACGTCTGACATACAATATGTGTACCTAACAAATACTTAACCGACCAATTAAATTGATCCATGAAGAACACCTCTTTACCCCCGCTATAGTAAAAGATGTAGGCAAAACGGGAAGGGAAGTAGTCTTCATTATAATTGCTGTATGACAAAAGGAACTGCCAAGTACCACCCACAAGTAAAACTATTCACTGAGGTTGACAATAGAATAATACACCTACTTTCCACGTTTTATTTAGCGTCTATTTTTCCATTTGAATGTGGGTTTTTATTTCTATAAATAAATATCGATGAACACGTACAAGGATTCTGCTTTCTATTCCTGTATTGACTATTGTGTTTGTTCTATTGAAACCTGTATGCCAATCGGGTGTTCGTTTAAAGAGGAAGACATGCTTGAAAATGCGATAAAGATGGGATGAATATTTTTTCATATAACTTAAATAAACATTGTTCTACAGATAAATAACATGAATGTAAAAAACTAACTATAAAACAAACCGAAATTGGTTCATCCGTTCAGGAACACGATCTCACAGACAAACGCACATAATTTATTTATTTATTTATTTATTTATTTATTACAGCTTGGAGGACTTACAGCTTAAACAAACTAAAAATAATAAACAAACATAAACGACAGAGAGCCAATTACAAGTCCTCACGTATAGTGTCAGACTTAAAATTGTGAAGTGAGCATAACAATCTTTACTTCTTAATTGAGTAGTAACTAGAAACCTTTAGTTAAATAATAAAAACATTACAGAAAAATTGAGGATACAATTAAAGGACTACTTAAAAAACCTGAGGCTTATACGTCGTCTGGCCGACGCCACGCTAGTCATAAAGGGATCCAAGTCATGCTGCTTACACATATTATTGAACTGTCTACTTGCTCGTATAATAAAACTGTTCTGTCTGTAATTTGTTGAAGCTAGAGGCACACGTAATGGTGGATTATGGCGGAATTTTTTTTGCGGTACATTAAAGTGAAATTTAGATAGAAGTTCTGGGCTGTCAATATTGTTATTGAAAATTTTTAATACGTACAGAAAGTCAGCAATCTCACGTCGATCTTCGAGAGGTAATAAATGGTATTTCTTACAGAGTCGAAGATAGTCGATGGAGTGATAAGGAATTTTTTGATGAAAACAGAGATATTTAATGAAACGCCTTTGAATGTTTTCAATGCGATCGATGTACTTATGATAACGTGGGTTCCATATCTGAGACGCATACTCAAGCTGACTTCTAACAAAGGTGCAATACAAAATTTTTAGTGTTTTAGCGTTGTTAAAGCACTTAGAGAGACGCATAATAAACCCAAGCAGTTTAGAAGCTTTTTTGATAATGGCGTCAATGTGGGTGTCAAAAACTAACTTGCTATCTTGTTGAACGCCTAAGTCGCGAATCGCATCACACCTTGGCAAAGTCTGCCCAGATAAAATATAGGTGGTGGCTAGGGCGGCACGTTTCCTAGTGTAAGTAATTACTGAACATTTTGATGGATTCAGATCGAGTTTGTTAGCCCTACAATAGTCTTCAAGACGGTATAGATCAGCCTGAAGTGCTAATCCATCTTCAATCGATGATATTTTGGCAAAGATTTTCATATCATCGGCGAAACATAATAATTTGGATGTATTCAGGCACAGATCGATGTCGTTTACATAGATCACAAATAAGAAGGGTCCAAGCAACGAACCTTGGGGCACTCCGCTAGGCACCGAGACCCAACTAGATATATAATTATTGATACCCAACTAGATATATAATACTCAGCATACACGACAATATTCTCCCCTTCTCTCTTTTTTTAAACGGAACTTATAAATAGTTTTACGCATGATCGCGTCTGTCTGAAACTTAAGTCAGTCATGATATTTATGAAAAAATCTTTTTTACAAAAAATACAACCAACTTCCAAAAACAAAACACTACAAGTATAAAATAACTTTAATTTCGGAAGTCGGTGTTTTTGGTTATATTTTCGATTTTGGACCGATTATAATTTTTTTTCACTTTTGAATGGTACCTGCGTACCCATTCATAGCGTACCGGCGTGATGTTATGAACTGGTGTAAACAATAAACAGACATGCGATTTCAGCATTCCCGATCCATTTGCTATCATTTATTGAAGAGTTCCGTTGCTTACCTCCGAAGTTCTTCATCAGATCAGAAGATTTTTCATGGATTCCCATCATCAGATCCTATAATAACTTATACCTTCCATCATCAGCTCAGCAACATTACAGGATAATTACCAGGCACAAATGCGTACAAGTAATAAACAGAAAACAGGCAAATATGCAAAAATAAATAAACAAATACTTGTATACAGTACAAATAACCAAAACCAATTTAATAAATCGCTCATGTTCTGCACTGTGTCGTAGGCCTTAGTTAACACGCAGCAACTCTTAAATTGCACCCTACCCTCATCGCTCAAATTGTTCCTGTTGTGCTGATTATGTGTAGTGTAACCTACCTTCTTTTGATCTGTTTATTTTGAACTTGTTATGCTAAAACGATGTGTACAGCCCTCGCCAAACTTTGTGACCGCCCTGAAGTTAGTTTTTCCGATGCGCAAGCCTCGCGCGGTGCTGTTTTTGTATGAGATTTATTACTGCGTCCCCGTTGTAGTTAACTTCAGAGCGGTCACAAAGTTTGGCGAGGGCTGTATTAAGTATTTTTCGGATGTTAGTTTTAAAGATGTGTATTTGCTTTTGTTTTTATCTACGCTTACTGACAGATAACATTGTTATAAACATATTTATGTTTTCTCAATAAGTGAATTTGTGATTCTTTTGAGAAATAAAATATCTTTAACCGTAAATATCTGAATTACGTTACTGAGTTTACGCAAAACATTGTATGTGCCCAAAGTATGTGCCTATAAAATTTGAGGGCTTCCTTCGATTTTCATTGGATCCCATCATCAGATTCTGACTTGGTAACAATCGGACCATCTCAGGAGTGAGTCCCGTACGGTATATCGAATTACGCTTGAACGATATAACTGTCTACAGAAAGCATGGTTCACCGACGAACGGTAATACGAAAAAACTATTAGTCGATACCATTATTCAGCGACAGCGCGTTTCGCCGAATAACGCTACATAGAATTAATGGTTGGCCGACACCAAGATTCGCCGATTTCATGGTTCGCCGGAACACGCTTGAACGAAATAATCTTTTATCGAAAGCAATTTGCATCGAAAGCACCTTTTCTTACACCGCCGATCCAAAATCCACTGACCACATAGATATCCTTGGACATTTCACACAACGCCATATATAGTCCCAAGCTAAGCAACCTAATGCTTGTGTTATGGTAACGAGATGGCTAGCAGGCGCACCGGGCGTCGAAGGAGGGCATATGGTGCCCTCTCCCGACTCCCCTAACTGGGTCCAGGGGCGGCAGACTTGGGGACGTCTGTCGCCCCGCATACATCTAGACCCGAGGCGGCGGCGCGTGGTGTTCCCGTGCGCCCCTCTCTGACGTCGCGGGGGGAGTCAATCACCTCACTCTCCCCGCTGACCCGAGGTGGCCCGCAGAAGCGGGCTGGCACCAGCCGGGGATTACGGAAGTCTAATCAGTTCCCGCGATCCCCGCCGCAGGTGAAAGATGGAACACCGGGGTGGTTTTAGTCAGTAAGAGTCTGACAGACCCCTCCGCCCGCCCCAGGGTGGAGGACATCCATGAGGATTTCCCCCCGTAATTAAGTATGGTAACGAGATGGCTGATAAACTACTTATATATATTTTTTTTTTTGTAAATACATACATATTATAGATAGAAAAACACCCAGACTCGGAACAAATACATGTAGGTCGTACAAATATTTGTTCCGTGCGGGAATCGAACCCGCGACATGCTGCGCAGCAGTCAGTCGCTCAACCACTGCGCCAACCGTGTCGTCAAAATGATGATGGGAATGAGATGGTGGGAACAATAGTGGATTTTTGCTCAGAATTTACTTCGTCCCTGGGCCAGATTTTTTTTGAAATAATCCAGATACATAATACTTATTGAACCATTGTGCCAATCCTTCGGCTTCAGTTGGATTATTTACAAAAAAAACTGGCCCAGGGACGAAGTTAATTCTGAGCAAAAATCCACCATTGTTCCCACCAGCTATGTGGTCAGTGTCTAATCGTACTTATTCTATTCCGAAAACACAAAATGCTCTGGAATCATGGCATAACCGGTGGAACACACTTTTAAATCGCAAGAAGTGGAATATCTTCAATACTATTAAGAAGTTTGCTAATGAAAAAACATATACCGACTGCGAAATCGAGCGCATCACTGCATCTGAGCCAATGCCAAAGCGTCGTCGTTCGTCGCAGATTGAATATGAAAAGAGACTAGAAAAGCACTTGTCCCAAAAGAGTGAGATGAGCATAGAAACCTTCTTAGGTGGGCTAGCTCACATCATGTACATTAAAAATCATTAATATACTTATCATATAACTGGTGGTAATTTGTTTTTTTTTTTTCAAAATTGATTGTTTACAAACATGTTTCTTATGATTGCGCAGTTTTGCAACCTTTATTTTTGTTATTTACCATTTAATTATAAAAATAATCAAATTTGCGTTTTATTATTTTCTTTACATTCATTTTCATTGAATTACTAAGATAAATGCATGGAAATAGCAGTTAATGCAATTTAATCGATGTCTGTCAAAATTTTATGAGCGAGAAACTAAAGACAATTATTTTGGATCGGTGGTGTAAGAAAAGGTGCTTTCGATGCAAATTGCTTTCGATAAAAGATTATTTCGTTCAAGCGTGTTCCGGCGAACCATGAAATCGGCGAATCTTGGTGTCGGCCAACCATTCATTCTATGTAGCGTTATTCGGCGAAACGCGCTGTCGCTGAATAATGGTATCGACTAATAGTTTTTTCGTATTACCGTTCGTCGGTGAACCATGCTTTCTGTAGACAGTTATATCGTTCAAGCGTAATTCGATATACCGTACGGGATTTTTCATGTTATTATCTTTTATGGGAAGCGAGAAGGATGGAAACGAGAGGTATTTTCTCTCAGAGGATTCTGTGACGTGGATTCAGAATTTGGTATTATGCCAAATTCTGAATCCACGTCATGTTTTTAATTCAATCTATTCATTAATTCAATGTTTTAATTCAATCTATTTATTAATTGTATTTATTGTTTTAGCGTCAATATATTACTTTTGCATGCCGAATGGTAAAATATGGCTGAACCTACCTTTTATCTTTTTGTTACCATGTACTGTACCCATATTTGCAAAAATAAATGACTTACTTACTTACTTACTTACTGCAAAACACCGTTGAGGTGGACAGGGGGGCTAACATGATGATTTTGACGTATGGTAACATTATCGTAAGTGAATTTTGAATGTGAAAAACTACAACACCATAGTCATTTGGTTTTAGTTTATGGGAAATTCTCATAGGAGCTCTTTATTCAAGCTTAGACTTTACATAGTCGTTGTCGCTGATAGGAAGTCAGTTTAGGTATCTAAAATCAGAAGTAGCAAACTTTGTATAGAAGTCTTTTGTCCCTTTTCTATACACTGCAAACACTAAGTACTGCTGTATCCTAATAGGGTTGTTTACCAAAAAATATTGAACACGTGATTTTCTAACAAACCAAAAAAAAAAAACCGGCCAAGTGCGAATGAGAATCTAACACAAAGGGTTCCGTACCATAAAACAGAAAGAAAAACGCGTTTCTTGTGTGCGAGCCCTCTTTATTTTTTTTTTAATTTTATTTTTATTATTTGCTGTTGTAGTGGCATTGTAAACACACTCTGTGAACATTTCAACTGTCTACCTATTACGATTCTTGAGATACAGCCCATTGACAGACAGATGGATGGACGGACCGACGGATGGATGGACGGATGAACAGCGGAGGCTTAGGTACAGAACCCTTAAAATGAAGACGATACAGTGTGTTGGAATTTTGCGTGACGTCACGTCTACGTATGGTTCTAGTATGCCATTTTTAACTAGAAGTGATGGCTGAGCCTCTCGTGTCCTGAACTTTGATAAATTTTATCTTTAAATTTTAATTGATTCTATAAAACAAGAATACGCATTTAATGTATTTTTTTTTATTTAAAGTACTAATAATAATTATATTTTTAGGGTTCCGTACCTGAAGGATAAAACGGGACGCTATTATTAAGACTCTGCAGTCCGCCCGTCTGTCACCAGGTTGTATTCGTGAACAGAGTTGAAATTTTCACAGACGATGTTTCTCTGTTGCCGCTATAACAAGAAAAATTAAAAAAACAGAATATAATAAATATTTAAGGGGCTCCCATACAGGGATTTTTTGCCGTTTTTGTAGATAATGGTACGGAACCTTTCGTGCGTGTGTTCGACTCGCACTTGGCAGGTTTTTTTTTCATCCAGGAACTGTCCTCATTATGTTTAATTCTCAACTACAAAGTACTAAACTTAATTCAGAAAATAATGTAAACAAAATTGTGGTACCGAATTCCAATAATAATTTAGCTAAATATCTACTAAACATGTAGAGTGCATCATCATGCTCGGCTTGCGTCGATCAAGTCGAGCGAGGGAAGAGATAACCGCTCATAACCAGTAGCTCTCCTATCATCCAGTATTGCTAGAGTAGAGTATAGGTAAAGTGTATGGCTGGATAACTTTGAATCATATGCCTAGCCTTTTCCCAACTACATTGGAGTCGGCTTCTAGTAAAACCGGATTCAGCTGAATACCAGTATTTTACGTGGAGCGACTACACGGTATGTTTGTTTTCAATTGAGGGTACCTAGTTTACTTACACTATTTTCATTTTATAAGGATGGCTAATTACTCTGAGTTCCGATCATTATGGAGTTTATTACATTGCAATGTATCATTTAGTTGAAAAGTTATAGTTTTGTTTGCATTGGGTTCACAGTTGTGAACAAACTTTTTGAAACATACAATAATTAAAAAACTATGGTTTTTTGATACGTTTTCCGGCGATAAAATGAGGTATAGTTTCCCTCATTTTCGTATATGGACATTTTAGAGACTCACACTGTATCTTCCGTCAGTAAGGGTCTGATATTCCCTTACGCTCCCAGAGCGCAAGGAGTCATTTGAAGTTTCCCATCCTTGTCCGGGTCTAAGACGTTGGTTAAAGAGCTGAAAATTATTTTATTTTCTCCATCCCTAAATCATCTCAGATCCTTGTCATCAATACAGTTGTCAATTTAACTTGAGTCGATAATTTTTAACAAATAATTATACACGTGTAAGAGAACTAACACAATACCTGAAAAGGGCTTATTTTACACATAATTATGATAAATTTTTAGTAGCTGATTCTTTATTAGCTATTCAGTACATGTTGTCGAGTTATATAAATGTATGGGACAGTCGATTTTTTTCTTGAAATCAGCGTTTGTCATTGACAATCCGAACATTTCACCTGATGGTAAGTGATGATGTGGTCAGAAAAATGGAGCACGGTTCCTCGACTTATAGACTCCAGTTTACAATTAGGAAGTATGTGCATAGTACAGGAGGGAATAATACTCTTAACCTGTACGCACAATGAAAGTATTACAAAACCTATGTCAGTGTACCTGTATCGAACATTGCAATCGAAACAACATTGCGCAACATTCGTCACCCAATGAAAGCGCTTTACAATAACTCTACAATACCGTATTCTTTCAGCGCTTTAAGCGGCTTACTTGCATGGTTACGTGACGAGGGCGCATTGTGTGCGATTTTTTTTAGAACAATACCGCGTTTATGTCCGCTGCACGAAACGCCCACGCGAAGTATGTGTAAAATACTGCTACGTACGCGATAACGAATAGATTTTATTTAAAAACGAGGTATTTATTTTTAAATCCAAAAATCTGGAATTCGTCTACTTGGATGATGGTTTTATGTCATCCAAGTAATCGAAATTGCGTATTTTTCTTTTCTGCGATTTTGCAGTGGTGTTGTTAGGTGTGCACTAAAAAGTGAAAAATGAAAAACTTTTCACAAAAAAAAAACTTTTTACAAAAAAATACAACCGACTTCCAAAAAAAAACACTACAAAGTAAAAAATAACTTTAATTTCGGAAATCGGTGTTTTTGTTCGTTTCTTCGTATTTTGACACCGACTTCCGAAATTAAAGTTATTTTTTACTTTGTAGTGTTTTTTTTTGGAAGTCGGTTGTATTTTTTTGTAAAAAGTTTTTTATTTTTCACTTTTTAGTGGTGCCCCACACCTACCACACCACTGCCAAATCGCAGAAAAGCAAAATACGCAATTTCGATTATCAAAGAATCATCTAAATAGTCAAATTCCAGCTATTTCGATTTAAAATCCAAAGTTCGTAACCGATTTCGATATAATTTAAATGGGACCAATCTGCAAGCATATCCTTTCAGATGAAACAAAAATTTTTCAAATCGGTTCATAATTGTCGGAGTTATGAGGTAACAAACATTGATAACCTCCTCCTTTTTGGGAAGTCGGTTAAAAATACAACAGACTTCCAAAAAAAAACACTAGGTACAAAGTAAAAATAACTTTAATTTCGGAAGTCGGTGTCAAAATACGAAGAAACTAACAAAAACACCGACTTCCGAAATTAAAGTTATTTTTTACTTTGTGGTGTTTTTTTTTTGGAAGTCGGTTGTATTTTTTGTAAAAAGTTTTTGTGTGGGTGTTTTTGCTCGTATATGATTCTGACTGTATACATTTGCTCTGGTTCTGTAATGTAGCATGCAGAAACTGGTAAGTTTTAGAATCATTGACTTATAATAATTATAGTAAGGATTAGGCTGATCACACTATTTTTGACAACAGAAATTGGCCCGTAAGCATATTTATACTGTGCCGTAAGCGGCCCGTTTAGAGGGACGCAAATTCACCACGTGAACAGCTATCTTCGTATGAAGAAAGCCTGTGTGCCTGATGTGGGACAAAAAAATAATCAATTAATATTTATTTATTTTCATTCAAGAAATATGTTTTTTTTGGTTTATGAAACTTTTCTTGTACCAGTCAAACTCGCAGTTAGCCGATTATTCATGGTGTTTTTGGTATGGTATTTTATTTCATCCTTTCTTTTTAACATTGATGTAGGTACATTCTGTATCACAAACCTACCTACTTATTTCCCTTTTATTGACAAAAACGAAATCAATCCGGTAATTGTTTCGAGTTTATTGTTTCAATTTTCCAAAAACAATATACCCTCGTCCATCCGCGGTTGCCGATGGGCTAATTAATAAAAGTAATTGCTTTAAACGTTTGTAAGTTAAAAGCTTGGAGTGAGAGAGCCAGGGAGATTACGGGAAACAATCAACTGATTGATTCGCTTTTAACGTAATTATTGGTAGTTATAATGTAGTTTCCTACTGTGTCGTGGAATATGTACTCTGTTCTCTCTTTTTACCCGACTGCAAAAGAAGGATGGTTTTGTTTTTCGAGTGTATGTATGTATATTTCTTTGGCACGCCCTAGAGCCTAAATGGTTTGTCGTATTTTTATGTGAGTGGTGTTATTATATTCGTCCTAGTTGTGAGAGTGACACTCGGTACATCAAAATAAATAAAAAACAAAATGGCGGTTTTATGTTTTTTTTTCTTCAAAACCAGGTATCAAAATAGGGATTGCAGAGACGATTGTTAGAAGTAGAAAAATTGACTATCATAAAACCGACCGCTAATAACTACTATCAAGTTCCAAACAAGTCGCTTTTCTAGCAGTCTGATGCAGTTCAATTACATATCTGATGACACCAACTGCAATGCTGCAATGCTGGGTCAAATTTATATTCACTGAGCCGTCCAAATGAATGTTATACAAAATACAAATTGTTTTATTGGGAACAACATAAGGAACCAATTCTGTTAGTACAACTTACACACAACTTAGTAAAACAAGTTTAAAAATAACTAATGAGTCATGTACTTACGAGGCACTTCATGCGGACAATTTAATGACTTCTCATGAAATGCCTCAGCACAGGAGCTTTCGGGTCCTCAGCCACGACTACGCGCGCGCGCGCATGAAGATTTTTTTTTGTTACATTTTAAAAGTTTGTTAGAGAACCAAGCTTACCGACATAGCCCAGGAAGGATCGCCAAACTGCAGTGCATGGCACATTGCTCGCAGAACTGATGTTCGATGGGACGAAAAGTTCTGGAGTGGCGACCTCGTACCGGAAGATGCAGCGATGGATGGCCTCCCACAAGGTGGACCGATGACCTGGTGAGGATCGCGGATAATCGATAGATGGGAGACGCACAGGGTCGGTTGTGGCGACACTTGAGGGAGGCCTATGTCCAGCGTTGGGCGATTTTTTATTTATTTTTTTACTTGATATGCTTGTTTTGCTCTTTACTCTAGTCTTGGTCAGAGATGACAGAGATGATACGATGGAGCGAGCTTACCCAGAAGTAGCCTGTTCACTCTAACTTTGAAAAGATTAGGGTTGTAAGCATTCGGAAACACAGACGCAGGCAAAGAGTTCCACTCCTTTGCTGTGCGCATTATGAAAGACGCTTGGAAGCGCTTAGTGCGGGTTGGTGGAATAGTAACAAGGTAGGGATGGCAAGTTGCAGTGCGTCTGGATGTCCGATGGTAGAAGGGGGCTGGTGGGATGTGGTCGTGGAGTTCCTGGGCACACTCTCCATCATCATCTGACTTTCGACTGATGTAAAGATGATGGGATGATGAAATGTTGTAAAGGTATTTGATCGTACTGATCAAATTATGAAAATTCTAAAATAGTAGATAGAAGGCTCTCTGTCACTTCGAACGGGTTTCTGAATTGAGTATTTGAAGTTAAAAACGTGTCAACACCTTCTTTAATTAAGGCAGAATAAATAGTCCCTGTGTGTAGTTTGTTTGTTTCTTTGTTTGGTTGAACCCGCTAATCTCAGGACTTACTTAGCTGTTTCGAATTGAAAAAATTGAATCGAAACGAATCTTTTAGTGTGTGATAGCCAATCCATGAATCAATTAAAACTATAGGTTATATAACATCACGCTACCACCAATAAAAGCGAAGCATTAATGAAACTGTGACACAGCAAAGTTGCGCGGGTCAGCTAAGTATATTATATTATTCAAACCTGTATGAAGACATGCTTTGGAAATTATCAGAAAATGAATAATAAAACATCTCGGATCGATGTCACGTAACAACAGAGTACTGCTTACCTCACAACAGAAGTTATAGCGTAGGGAAGGCCGTTATTCAGCAGCCGTCGCACTGCGGTCCCGGTTTTGGGCCATTCTACTTTAACCTCAAAATTAAATAAAACTTTAAAATGTGATACCCAGGTCTCTGACAACATCAGAAGGACACTTAGAAAGGCAGGAGTGGGTTTTAGCCAGTTCTGTCTGGCACTGCTCTGACCGTCTCACGGTGTGGTTGGCCGAGGCGTCCATGAAGATATCCCACTCGAAAAAACCCGAGATGTGCGAGGATGCGAAGCGAGGGATGTGTTTTTTTAAGAAACCTTAAAATCACTTCATTTAACCCTTACATGCATATTGTTGGCATTTGTAATCATACCCTTTTTATTTTTTAATTGCAAAGAGTGAAAGTTATGTGTTACTGAACGAAACGTAACAACTGTCATGAAATAAAAAAATACTCGGTTTTGGCGCGAATTTTTTGACAGTTTGTATTTATTGTCAACGGAGGTGAAAAAGTTGGTAGATTACGATTTGTGACTAATTGATTTCGGATTGCTGTTGGTGCTAATTTGTTTGCAAAAAATTGTTATCGACTTGGAAAAGGGTTAGTTATCGATATATTCTATATTTTCTTTAGAACTTACTCGGAATGATGCGATATCTTGCTAAATTGCTATGTTGCCAAAAGTCTACATTATGCGTTTAGCGCTTATGATTTTATCCGGTTTTGAGTATTTTGGTGGTGGAGGGTTTTGGGTAATCTTGCAATATTTTTCAGCTTGCTTGGCAAAATACGAGACAAAGAAATTGAGGAAATGCTGTCAGCCTTAGAAGACGGCTATGTTTCTGAAGACGGTAGTGATATATAGGCGATCATAACGAGAACGATTACTATGTGAGCCAAAGGGAATTATTGCATGAGCTGGAGAATGATGATGTCGCCTACCATGAAGATGAAAATATCTCAGATGACCCTCCCCTAGTTACCCAAGAGCATCATGAAGTCCCTCCCACAGAACCTGTACCAGGACCTTCGTCTCGTCAACCAGTTGCTGGTATTTTCGGTGTTGCAGCTGGATTGGAATGACGATCGTATTACTTTTTTAGGTAATTCAGATCTTCCCTCAGACGTGGCCGAACTAGAGACTCCATTTGAATTCTTTTCCCAATATAAATGAGGATATACTTACCAAAATAGGAAATGAGACCAATTTGTATATTACCCAAAAGGCAATTAGCAACTGTCCTCCTGTAAATGCGTTAGAAATCCGCCAGTTTCTTGGCATTATTATATTCATGTCTGTGTTTCACTATCCTAGCGTCAGATCTTACTGGTCAAAGTATGGTTTCCCTAACATAATGCAAACAATGAATTTGAACAGATTTGAGAAAATACGCTCAGTCATTCACTTCAATGACAATGCAGAACACAAACCCGTTGGTCACCCTCAACACGATCGTCTGTACAAAATAAGACCTCTGGTAGAACATCTCAATAAAACATTTACAAGAGTTGCCCCATACGAGCAGAGGTTGTCACTTGATGAGCAAATGTGTGCTACGAAAGTAGCACATTTCATGAAGCAATATCTCCCGAATAAACCGCATAAGTGGGGTTTCAAGCTGTTCGTTCTATGCTCTCTGTCAGGATACGCATATAACTTTGAAATTTATTCTGGTAAGCACGATCTTGAAAACCTGCCAGGCGAACCAGATCTTGGTGCTGTAGGAAACACGGTCATTCGATTGTACCGCTATGTCCCACGAAGGGCGAACCACATTATTTACTTCGACAATTTATACACCTCAATTCCCTTGCTTCATTACCTTGACATTCAGGGCATATATGCTTTGGGTACGATCCAAAGAAACCGTCTCGGTAAAAACTGCAAATTACCAAATTACCAACACAAAAAGATTACATAAAAGACTCTGTACCTCGAGGGTCCTATGAAGAGCAAGTTGCCGACTATGAAGGCGTGGACATTTCAGTGACCTGTTGAAAGGATAACAAGCTAGGTACATTGGCTTCCACGTATGTCGGCGCTGAACCAGTAGGTTCTGTCAACAGATACGACAAAAAAGAAAAGAAGACGATCACTATCACTAATAAATAAATAAATAAATCACTATCCTCTGCCCGAAAATAATCAAAGATTATAACGCGCATATGGGAGGCGTCGATCTAATGGATACTTTTTAGGAAGACATAGGATTAGGATAAAAAGTCGAAAATGGTATATTCGTTTATTGTACCACATGACTGATATGGCTATTATAAACTCATGTGTTTTATATAAAAAAGCCAATATCCAAAGGGGGAACTACAAAAGCCTTAGTTTGGGTGACTTCAGATCCGAGTTGGCAGAGACTTTATGTAATTATAAAAAAAGTGCCGAAAACAAAAGAGGGCGACCCTCCTCAAGTGGTATCGACAAAGAACTGGAAGCAAAGAAACATCGTGGACCTATGAAAGCCGTCCCACCTAAAGATGTTAGGACTGATGGAATTGCGCACAATGAACAAATATGTGCCAACAAAAATAGATGCAAACTACCAGGATGCAAAGGCTATTCACGCACAGAATGCACCAAATGCAAGGTTGCTCTTTGTCATACATATTTTTTTTTATTTTTTTTTTATTTTTTTTAATATATTTATAGGCGTACGTTTGACCGCTATCTCACCTGATGTTAAGCGATGATGCGGTCTAAGGTGGAGCACGCTTGCCTAGAAGTAACCTATTCACTCTTGACTTAAAGACTCCCAGGTTGTAGCTATCAGGAAACACAGACTCAGGCAGGGAATTCCACTCCTTAGCTGTACGCACAATGAATGTATTCCCAAAACGTTTTGTGCGTATAGGTGGGATGTCCACCATGTACCGGTGGTACATCGCCGTACGTCTTGTGGTCCGATGGTGGAACGGGCTTGGCGGAATTAAGTTATGCAATTCCGTCGCACACTCCCCAAAATGTAAACGATAGAAAACCGACAGGCCAGCAACTCGGCGTCGGTGCTCAAGACTTTGGAGCTTCGATTCGACGAGCTTATCATCACCGATGATCCTCTTGGCTCGTTTTTCAATTGACTCGAGGGCATCAAGCTGGTATCTGGCAGATCCGTCCCAAAGATGAGAGCGGTAATCCATACACGATCGAACTTGCGCTTGCCAAATTGAGGGTTGATGTTAATGTAACACCAAGAAGCTCAAGTCTGTCGGTTATCGGCAGGGTTACACCGCGGAGAGATGGAGCAGGGTCGAATTGACTCCTTTTAGCGGAAAAAAGACACGCTTGGGTCTTCGCAGCATTGAACTTGACCAGATTGGCATCGCCCCATTCGGAGACAGCCTGTAAGGACACGTTCAAGCGCTCAACCATAGCCTCCCGGAGAGACCGGGTCTGTGACCCACCAGCTCGTGCGACAGACACGTATCTCTCAGCAACAGTGCTGTCGTCTGCATACCCAAAAATACCGGGTTTTAGCAGATCGTTAATATGCAGCAGGAACAATGTTGTCGAGAGTACTGACCCCTGAGGAACCCCGGCATTAATATCCAGTAGTCCGGACGAGCAGCCATCTATGACCACTCGGATAGACCGATCCCTCAGGAAATCTGCAATCCAGTCACACAATCCGACGGGCAGACCGAAGGAAGGAAGCTTACTAATAAGGCCATCGTGCCAGACCCTATCGAAGGCCTTCGAGATGTCTAGGGAGACCGCAAGTGCTTCCCCGTGCTTCTCAATGGCCTCACTCCAGATGTGAATGGCATACGCTAGAAGATCCCCAGTTGACCGATTTCGGCGAAAGCCATATTGTCGGTCACTAAGGATATCGTTCGCTTCTAGGTATGCCAGGAGCTTGCGATTCAATACCCGTTCCATACTCTTACAGAGTATGGACGTTACCGAGATGGGTCTATAGTTTGACGGGTCGGCTCGACTACCCTTCTTGGGCACGGGCTGCACGTTAGCTTGCTTCCAAGCCTTCGGCACTTTCCCAGTCTCAAACGAAAGGCGAAATAGGCGTGTCAAGATCGGAGACAACTCAGGCGCACAAGTCTTCAGTACAATTGCTGGAATCCCGTCGGGGCCACTAGCCTTGTTCACGTCTAGGTTACGCAGTACCCTAAGTACGTCCCTCTGATGAATGCTTATGTTCGGCATATATGACCCGCATCCAACAAGAGGAGTAGGGGGCCTCGCGCCACCCGAATCTAGACGTGACGATTCCGCAAACATAGAGGCGAACAAGTTTGCTTTCTCCTCAGCGGAGTGGGCCAGCGACCCGTCGGGTCTCAGCAGTGGTGGCAGTGAGGGGCGGCAGAAGTTCGATTCGACCGACTTAGCCAGGGACCAAAAAGCTTTACTACCTGCTGGGTATGAAGCAAGTTTGTTCCCTATTCGGCTAATGTGGTCGAACCGAGCCCTCCGCAACACCTTCTTGCAGGACTTGGCAGCCCTGTTGAAGGCTCTCTTCTTCTGAATCGCGTCACTTGCTTTGCGGGTACGGGCGTCAACCCATGCTAGGTAAGCCTCATGCTTTAGCGCATTAGCACGGTTGCACTCGGCACCAAACCACGGGCGAGCTTCGCCAGACATCACTACGTCCGAGAACGGAATGTAGTACTCCATTCCCTGCCGCAGCACATCTGTCACGGCGTCCGCGCACGACGATGCATCAGTTGAAGAGAAGCAAGTGGGCTGCCAAGGATAACATGCGAAGAAAGATCGCATGCCATCCCAATCTGCTGACCTGTATCGCCATACCCGCCGAGTGCCTCTTGGGCTGGGATCGGGTGGGGAGTAGACGGACACAGATTTCACCAGACAGTGGTCGGAACTACCCAGCGGAGCAGAAATCGACACCGAGTAGCGGTCTGGATCCGTTGTCAGCAGAAGGTCCAAGCAATTGGCTGTGTGCGAATCAACGTCCGGCACCCTTGTTGCCCCCTGGACCAGCTGGGTGAGATTTAACGCTAGCGCTAGCTTTCGCGCCTCTCGTCCAGCATGATCTGTGTGCTGGTATGGGAAGATCCACTCCTGATGGTGGGCATTGAAGTCCCCCAGCAACACCAGTTGAGCAGAAGGGTACCGCTGCTGAGCCACATCCGCCGCCTCACTGAGGTGCTGTATGAGCCCAGTTGTCTCTAGATCACCGCTGTGCGAACGGTAGACACAGGCGTAGATAATTTTATCCAGGCCAGTGTCCACTAGAACCCACAGCGTCGAAAACCTGGAGTCTTCGATAGTCGCGAGACGCCGATAACAGATGTCGTCCCGGGCGTACATACATACGCCCGCGCGTGGTTTGAAATGGTGCTCCAGGGTAAACCCTGGGTACGACAAGTACGACACGTCTGACGGACATCTGATCTGCGTCTCGGAAAGGAACAGGAGCGCTGGTTTCTCAGTCTCGAGGTGGTGATGGACTGCGGCGAGATTTGAGTGCAGGCCTCGTATATTAGAGAGGTGCACTTTGTGCGAGAGGCAGTGCTGCCGCTGTACAGCGTTTTTCTTTCTGTTCCTGGTCATGTTTAAGAGTGAAGGAAGGAGAGGAGAAGGAAGTGAAATGAGGTTCCATGCTGCTAACCCACAGGCACGCCCTGACTGGACGGCATCGGTGGGGGACTAGTCTGGAGACTGCGGGGACGCCCGAGCCCCCCCGGGAATGTCCATCGGGCCCTCTCGTCTGGTCGCCAACCAGCACGATGGTGCATTCCGGGATTTTTCGACAGTTGGCGGGGCAGCCTTTCATGTGTGGCTGGCACACTACTTGGGCCCCCAACTACCTGCGGTCGGCCAGCGGCGCACCGTGCCTCGGATCCCGCTACCCTCCGCGACTAGTCTCCCGATACGCCCTTATCAACGCGTGCCTGATCGGTCTGCCTGCATTGGAACAACTATTTCGACCCAACTCCTCGTGTATTGGCTACACTGGACATCGCACCGGAACGCGGCTAGGTCGCTTGGCGGTACGTCTTTGCCCAGTGGGTGGTCACAAGCCATCGGCCGAAACCTACCACCAGTTGATGTCACCTGATTAGCACCACCCGGGGACCACGTGTAGGGACAATTCTTTAGGGGTATTCTCCTACGGACGCGGGTGACTCGGCCCCCAAAATATATGATAGAAATTGCTTTGCTGCATTCCATTTATCATAAATAAGTATATATAAGTAATTAGGTATTAGATGAATATTGTAGCCAAATGGCAACATAGTGTTTTTCTTTGATAATATATTAATAAATTTGACTATGATTTTTTTTTTTTTTTCCCGACCTCTGTACATAATAACGTACCTAAATAAATTTTTTTTTACAAAAAAAAAAAAAAACAAAAATCATGCATGTTGTTAAGAACCAATAGAATTGGCGCTTGCGCTGATCGAGGCTAGGTTAATGAATCCCTATATGCCAAGTAAAAACGCCAATACTTTTAGCGTAGAATGTATTCGATCTAACTAACGTACCGTATTTGTGGGTACGCATACCAAAGATATCTTTCTCGAAAAAAGTACATTGAGAACTATTTCAGAGACAGAGAGAGCAATTTTAGGTTTTTATAGGAAGAGGAAAATCAGTTATTTATTTAATAACGTTGATCTTCGACGCAGTTTTTCCCTTTAATTGTCTTCAAATTGTCCCTCTGAAAGGAGAATGGCCCGCACCGAAACCTTTTTGGTTTTACTAGGCTGTACGTCTTAACGTTTTTCATTACTCTAGTCTAGGTTTTGTTCGGGATTTCGGGATGTGTACCTACTCTGTGAGTCCGAAGAGAAATAAAAAAATTAGGGCTGTAACCATAAAGTGTGCTTTTATAATCTCGAACCACGGGCACCGTTGACGTGAAAAATTACATCTACGATCTCTCTCTCTAACTAATGATATAAATTAGATATAAATTAAAAAAAATGATATTAGAAACCTCAATATCATTTTTGAAGACCTATCCATAGATACCCCACACGAATGGGTTTGATGAAAAAAAAATTTTGAGTTTCAGTTCTAAGTATGGGGACCCCCAAAATTTATTGTTTTTTTTTATATTTTTGTGTGAAAATCTTAATGCGGTTCACAAAACACATATACTAACCAGTTTCGGAAAAACAGTGGCTGTGACATACGGACGGACGGACAGACAGACATGACGAATCTATAAAAGTTCCGTTTCTTGCCATTTGGCTACGGACCCCTAAAAACAAATGTGCCACCTATCTATGACATAACATAACTCGAATTCGGATCGATTTTGTTGATTTTTTAACCGACTTCCCAAAAAGGAGTAGGTTCTCAATTCGGTTGTATTTTTTTTTTCATGTTTGTTACCTCATAACTCCAACAATTAAAAAGAATATACTTGCAGATTAGTCCCATTTAAATTTTATCAAAATCGGTTACGAACTTTGGATTTTAAATCGAAATAGCTGGAATTCGTCTACTTGGATGATGGTTTTATGTCATCCAAATAATCGAAATTGCGTATTGGTGGTTTTTGTTACTTTTTTCTTATTTTGACACCGACTTCCGAAATTAAAGTTACTTTTTACTTTGTAGTGTTTTTTTTTTGGAAGTCTGTTGTATTTTATTGTGAAAGCTTTTTTTATTTTTCACTTTTTAGTGGTGCCCCACACCTAACAACACGGTTGTATTTTTTTGTAAAACGTTTTTTTTTTAAACTGTCTGGACATGGTTTATATGAATACAAATTTTCTTAAAATATACTGGAATTTTAATTAAAATGCATCCACGCGAAGCCAAGGCGGGCCACAAGTCGACAATAAAGAACCGGCCAGGTTTGCGGAATTTGTTCGAAAGAGTCGCCGTGGCCCTGGAACGCAAAGGGGGGAACACGGAGGATCATGGATGGGTTTTAGTCAGTAAAAGTCTGACACTTACATATTTGATGATTTCCTAATAAAGATCATGACATACTTGGTTCTTGCAAAAGAGTCAAAAGTACCGCTGATGCACCTGTTTATAAATAAAAAATAAATAAAATGAACAATAACGAGACAATTCAATACTCAATATCACTTAAAATTCTAAAAACAGTTAGTTAAACATGAGTGATACAAACAAACAAACCACAACAGTTAACAAACAAATGCACAAAACGACGAATGGAATATTTGTCTGAATAAATAAATAGAATAGACAGATTGATTGATTGATAACTTTTTATTTTGCAAAAGAATTATCAAAAAGAAAGAAATTAAGAAAAAGTTGCGGTCGTAAACGCTTAGAAATTCAAATTCAAAATACGTTCTTTCATTCTGTTTTTAAAATGGCGCCAACAACGGAAAATACGCCACAAAAGTTGTTGTGCAACCAAGACAGAACTGTTTTATTTGAGAATTGTTTTATAACAGTTTATTTAGTTACCTACGGAAAATTAGCCATTAATATTTTTTTACTAGGGAGAAGTCGTAGGTAAATAATAACAGGCGCACGGGTCAATCTTCAAGGTTAAGCAACTAAAACAAAGGATCAGTGGATGAGTGATCGTCTTAACATACCGAGTTTCCTCTGTGCGTCGGAAAGCATGTTAAGCCGTTGGTCTTGGTTGTTATTTGTAGATCATTTTACAGGCTGTAGTTTAGTCAGCAACCCGAATAATATGACGAGTGATCCAAAGTAAATGTCGATTGCGACTATCGTGTAGATTTTTGTTAATTAAAAAAATATTCTACCGTTAAACAGGTTTCATTAAAAGAAATTTTTGCTAACGCTACTTGAAGAAATAACTGTAATTTTCGATTTACTTTGACAAAATTCCATCCCATTCTGATTGCGCGCGGATTATATACGACAATATCCGTCAGCGTATCGGTGTTCCGTGTTAATTACAGAGTTAACGTCATCCCACTCAATATCCCAATTATAGGTGGAATCACAGAGCAGCTGCTAAGATAACTACATCGGATATGCAAGTACAATCACATGCTTTGCCGGTATTGTGCGTCGACAGCCGGAATTAGATGCAGGGATCTGGATAATTGGAGCTAAGTTTCTACAGACGGTAGGAATTAATTGGCTTTTACATATGAGTGGCTATCTGTTTTGATGCAGCACCAAATAAGAGAAATGCGCTTTAGGGTTCCATACCAACAGAACCCTATTATTAAGCCGTAATAGGTAGATAGTTTATTTTCACAGAGTTTGTATTTCTATTGCTGATATAAAGACAAACGTGGAACGGAACCCATCGTGTGAGAGCCCGACTCGCACTTGCCCGGCTTTTTTTCTTATTGGTGGCTTCGTATTTGACCCCAATCTCTCCTGATGGATAGCGATGGATATTATGTTGCGAGCAAACCCAAAAGTTGTCTGTTCTCTGTTGTCTGTTGTTGGTCGCTTTGAATGCTGGTGTTGAGACGCAGACGTTGGCAAAGAGTTTGAAAGAAAACATACTGTTTTGCTACAAGTATGACGCTTTGCACTTAATAAAAGGAGGAGGCGCTAAGAGCGACGCGACTATGCTAATCATCTGAGTACAACTTTAACCCCAAGAAGTTCCTTCCCGCTCCGAGAATCAAAGTGACGTAGCATACTTGCGACAATGACTCCAAATCAGCTATAAATAACGATAGGAAAAATATGGCTTAGTAAGGACTATAAAAAATCGGCCAAGTGCGAGTCGGACTCGCCCACGAAGGGTTCCGTACCATAAACCATAATTTTTATTATTACTCCCCGCGGCTTCGCTCCCATCAACTGCAACTTTCTTATTTTTTTTCTTTCTAATCTAAGAGATCGCGAAATGCGATAAGGCCGCCAATTGTATATTTTGTTAGTTTAAGGTTTCTTTTATGTATTTTTCATTTGGTGTACAATAAAGTATATATAAATAAATATACCTTCTCCTGGCAGTACAAAACACAGTAATAAAGAATTAGCGAAATCAGCCCAGCCGTTCACGCGTGATTTGTTGCTATAGCGGCAGTAGAAATACCCAATCTGTGAAAGTTTCAATTGACTTTCCATTACGGGTCTTGAGATACAGCCCGCTGATAGTCCGAAAAACGGACGGACGGACGGACGGACGGGCGAATAGATGGACAGCAGAGGCTTGGTAATAGGATTCCGGCGGTGGTTACCCTTTGAATACGGAAACCTAAGAACTAAGACGAGATTCAGATAGAAACGCGTCATTTTCAATAATAGGGAGCTATTGACAACCAGGCATCTCCAACGAACGGTTTTCACGAGGCCCTCAAGGAATGCGCCCCATTCAGAGAGACATGCGAATCCACTGTTGAAAAAAAGAGCAAATATTTGTTCCATTTTCCGAATATTTTTACAGTGCTGAACTTATATACAGTCAGAACAGTATACAATTGTATGGGTTTCTCGTATATAAATTCGAGTGAAAGTGAGTTGAAAATGTGGGAGTCGCTGGATAACTGAAAGGATAATAAAAAGTGCCATAGACTGCACGTACCCCAGAACCTTTCGGCCCATTGATCTTTTTTTATAGGGATGGGAAATCATCCAATGACTTCCCCCGCTCTGGGCGGAGCGGGAAGGAGTGTCAGACTTCGACTAACTAAAAAACCCATCCATGTTCCTTCATGTGCCCTTTGTGTTCCGGCCCACGGTATCTCTTTCGAATAGTCCCGCGACTCCGGCAGGCGTCGGCCCTGTTGGGCCCCTCTGTGTGCCGACTCTCTTTGAGGCGCGTGTGGAACACTAACGCGCCGTCGACACGGCCTGTCGTCATGAGACGGACGGACGACGAGCCACCCATAGCTCACCGTACACAGGCCCGCGCCTACGGTGGCCGGAGGTCACCAGGTGGCCTCTGATGCCCGCGGCATCTACCACATTCATCCCATTTCACCCCATTGATCTTCAATGCTCTTTCATTTAAGACTAGCAATGCTACGGTAGATCCTTACATTCCAAACTCCAAGCGCAGCCTTAGAGATTTTCTCACGTTTCTTAACTGTAAATATGTTTCCAATCTCATTAGTCCGAGTCATGTTTCCTTTCTATTTATTTCGTAATTTGTGAAATGAAAGTCACATAGTACTTGTCAAGCAATATCATCTAAACAAACATGCATATAAACCAGAATGTGTTCTACATTTTCGTGGAAAATTTTATCTGAAGATTTTATAAAATAAAAGCCGTGCAAAGAGTAGCTGCCATATTTCGTTGCTGACGGAATACCGAACGTGATACCACGTCGGAGAAAATTCAAAGAACCTAAGCGGATCTTGAATTTAAAGTGGATGGCTATCGTACTGAGAAAACTAGAAGATGGAGCCAAAATAATTGTCGAGATACACTTGCGGTGCTTTGGCTGTGACATAGAAATATTTGAGAATAGCTTTTTTTACCTATGTACATGCTATTAAATTGATCGTTCATATTTTTGGCCATACCTATTACTGGAATCAAAAGTAGCTCACAATTTAGGACCCATAATTTCAGTGTTAATTTATAATCCGTGGTGCTTGGCAACTTGGCTTAACCCAGTTGTATATGTCCCTTGGTGCCTATTGGCCTAACTCAAATCTGTCTCCTGCTTGATAAGGAGGGAAGTGGAAATTATATTTATTTTTTCCTACTCCTCCGCTGTACTGATTAATTTCGATGCGGGATCCAAGACAGTTGAATCGTTTCTCCGGGACTCGTCGGGCTTCATTAGCCCGGCGTTTTTCTGGTGGTCGCCACTGTTGATTCTGGCTTTCAGGAGTTGCAGTGGTTGGGAATGTGTGGCGGGCTTGTCCCAAAAAAAAAAAAAACCTTTTTTAATATCCGGAGGAAACCTTCAAAAGGTGCCTGAATGTTTAGGAAAAAGACTAGGGTGTGCAGGATGTTTACCTCACAATACCACACTAGTGATTATCAGCACACGGGCCACGTCACCTTCTAAAAGACCAATCCACAAGCCCCTCAGTGCAACGCATGCTAAGGCACATCCCTGAGGATACTGTTAAGGTTCTTCACTGTACATGGCAATACACGGTCAACCACACATGTGCCAGTTTCCTTTCTAGGGCCACTCGGTGGGTTTTAAGAGACCCGACCCCTAAACCTACGCAAATTAAGTGTACAACTTGAAACGCTGTGGGAGAAATGATCAAATACGTAAGAAATGATGAATTACTACATAAATAGAAAAGAAACTACCGCAAGCTCTATCAAACCTTTTTCGAAGATGATGACAAATAAAAAAGTTCTATTGAACCTAACGAATTTTAAATCACAGTGGCACAATATTTCAAACATAAACAATAGAGGCTGAAGACACTTCACCCGGAAAGACAATGAAATATAAGAATATTCTAAAACAAGTCTATAAAAGCAGTGTCAGCGCTGTTCGCGCCAATTTCGACAACATTTCGCGCCAAAATGAGCTATTATGACGCGGAGTTCGCTTCACATCGCTTTAAAAATGTCGCCGACAGCGGTAGATCCTTTGTGATGCGAGTTTATTTTGCCGTTGCTTTTCAGCAGTGTTGTTTAAAATGTTTACGATTAAAACAATTTCTTTGCTCTATAACTAAAGTGAAAAACTATAAAATGTTTGTCTTTGTGGTTGCAGTGGCGAATTTCATTTACGTCGCTGTTAGAAATGGAACGACAACGCGAACTGGAGTGGTGGCTGAGTTGAAAGTGCTCTGATGCATTTTTTTGTACATCTGAAATGTTTAATAAACACTGGAAGATGAAAAGTGGTATTAGAATAAAAACGAAGGGAAAGAAGAGGGTGACCGTTCTATCGAAGTTTATTTTATTTTCTGACAAAAAATTAAGCAGGATTAAAGGACAAACATAACTTTGTGGTAATTGGCAGGATCTGGACCTAGTGGTGCCCAGGATTGAATGCGATCACAACATTTATATTCTTGTCGTAATAATTTTGTGGATGTTTTCCCGCAGCAAAAAATAAGCTATCAAAATTCCTAAAGGAATCTGTTAATCCTGCCGGAGTCGCGGGATTATTCGCAAGAGACACCGTGGCTCCGGAACACAAAGGGCACTGAAGGAACATGGATGGGTTTTAGTCAGTAGAAGTCTGACACTCCCTCCCGCTACACCCAGAGCGGGAGGAGTCAATGGATGATTTCCCATCCCTAAGAAAAAAAAAAAAAAAGGAATCTGTTAATTAATGGATTGAATCATTATTGATGAATGATTGATACAATCGGCTCTACAAATAGATTAATTATGCTAACACCGATTGATCTCTTGGGCACCATTAACGATATAGGCTTTTACTTAACATAGGAACGTAATCATCACAAAATCGAACTGTAGTTACAAGAATTCTTTCTTTTTAATTTCCTTAGTCATCGTTCTCCTGCCATTTATTCCAATATATTTGGGGTTGGTGAAGCTTGCCTCCTTCATCCTTGCGTTTCTATTTGCTCACTCCCTTTGTATCCATGTTATCTTCCACATAATCTATCCATCATTTCTGCGGCCTTTCTGTGTCCCTACACACGATGCCGCTTTAGTCGTCTTACAAAGGCGTCCCACTTAATGTACCCGACATGAAATACCTCTTGGCACGGTTATTTAAAAAAAATACATTAACATACAAGGTAAAAAATAACGGTCTTTGCCCGTTATTTTTTTACCTTGTATGTTAATGTATTTTTTTTTAAATGAAACACCTTGTTAATAATGTTTACGTATCAAAACAATGCCACCATTCCATTCAGCGCCGTCCTTGGAATACGAAGCTCGGAATGCGCTCGTTCCTGGATGTGATAAACTACGTCATGCATCATGATGATAAATAATATTTTCATCTTCTAAATAATGTTTTTTTATCGGTGATAAAGTGATGTAAGACGATTAAAATGGTACTGTGTACATACTTAAAACTTTCCTCCACCCAACAATCCCACATACAATGGACCTGTGGGGTGATTGTTATGGTATTTACCATATCGTCTAATTTCCAACTTTCAACAACAGCAATTTTCTCATCCCAAGTCAAAACAAATAATAGCCAATTATGCCACAAAAACTGACAAAACAATTCAGAATTTACTTTTTTCAACTTGTATGCTTAATTTTACACATCTATAACGCTTATTCACAGCATCTCTCGTCTAAGTCCTCAGCCTGTACAATAGGCAGCTACTTTTCATTGGCGTCGCGTAGTCGTTATGTTAATAAAGCGCTGCATCGCTGCACACAGGTGACAAGGTGTGAACGACTCTTCCGCTGAGTTTCAAACAAGCCATTGTCATTAATTTCTGCTACTAGGTACAAGATGCCATTCAAACTACTAACAATATTCAATTTCAATTTAATTAAAATATTTACTGATTTACTAAAAGGTTTCACCATTTACCATCTTTTTTCAAACTTAATATTAAAAGAGATTTAGTAGTTTCTAAAATGTTGTTTCAGGCAGCGCTGACCCGGTTATGGGTTTTTTATTATTTTATTATTAGCAAGCCACACTGTCGTTTTTGTATTAAGGCTCCAGTATACGTTGGCCGAGCGCGTTCGGCGAATGCGTTCGGCCGTTTGTGTGTATTTGGCGTATGCGGCCAACACTCGCCGACGAGCCGATTAGTGTCGGGTTTCCGTGCACAAATCAAAGAAATTTGGCGCAAGCAAACAGCGATCACACGTTGGCCGAGTGTTCAGTTTATAGTTGTGGTGTGTGTCTATCTATAATATGTATGTATTTACAAAAAAAAAAATGTATATAAGTAGTTTATCAGCCATCTAGTTACCATAACACAAGCATTAGGTTGCTTAGCTTGGGCATACGGCGTTGTGTGAAATGTCCAAGGATATTATTATTATTATTATTATAGTTACACGTCGGAGAAGATTAACTTCCATCTTCAACTAGCGACCAACGCAGAATGAAGCACGTCAACGTGTGAAGATGAACAGCAAAATCTGCCGAGCGCGATTGGCTAGCACGCTCGACCAACTTGTACCAGCCGGTCGATTCTGTCGACATCTCACCGTGATCACTTAGATGGAATGAACGCCAAGTGAGCTGTCATGCCATCTTGTTTGTACGGTTTGACAGCTCACTTGTCGTTCCCTTCGCCTAAGTGTTCACTTCGGCATGTCAACAGAATCGCACTGCTGTACACGTTGGTTGAGCGCGCTTTAAGCCAGAAAAAAAATACGATTTATACCTATGGTTTAGGCCATGGTAGCGAAGTCACGGTCGAAAGCTAGTATTTTTATAATAGGTTAATACATATTTTTGGAAACACGTCTTTGCAATAAAGATATTATTGTAACATCTTCTGTTCTACCACATTTTATACAAATAAGCGATATTATTATTAATCATTTTTACCTATGCTAGATAAACCTTATTGTAATCTATGTATATAGCACCATCTAGGTTTAATTTTAACATCGCAACAGTCCGAAACATCTTTGAAGCTCAAGTGATGGAAATGTTCACAGAATACTTGAACGAAAACTTCAAGCAATCAAGTGTGTACACAGCTTTGAAATTACAACATTTTCACTCATCAAAATCTTGTACAGAAATCGTCAATTGTTTTGAGGAAGCGAGAGTGTTTTGTCCGAGAGGGAAAGTCAAACAACAATCAGAAGAGAGTGACGTCGAGGGGCGTTCTGGCGTTCATTAGTTTATTCTCTCATTTACGAACGCTAACAAAGAATCGTATTGTTCCAGACCTTATTTTGCGATTAATTTCTACGAATACGCAGAAAAATACGGAAGGTCAACTCCATGCAACGAAGAAATACAGACGCACGCACACATAAAAACGAATGTACTTCGCTGATAGCAAACAAATGACTGTTGCGAGTACGATTACACTCGCTGTACGCGAAGCATATCTATTTTATTTTATGCGTGCGTTTTCTTTCAGATGGAACCATCCTTCTGAACTTTTCCACATCTTATTTTGCGATTAATTTCTAAGGCGCGTGACCTATTTTTGTTCGGATGTTGGTTAAGATCAATGCTCGCGTCGTTATAATACCGTCTTGATGAAGTTGGACGTATTAATTAGTTTTCTCGGTAAGTGGTAAGCCGACTGCGGTTCGTAATTAGCGTTGATTGTTAATGATCTTGTTATCATAATTATTCTAGCGAATCAGTAATCTAGGGAATAACTTGTGTGTGCATTATTATTATTGAACGTCGGCTAATTACGTTTAATTAATATTCGATTGTTACAGGACTACCGGTCGTCTTCCTTCGGTTTGTGAAAAAAACCGGCCAAGTGCGAGCAAGAAAAGCGAGTCGGACTCGCACACGAAGGGTTTCGTACCATAAACCTTAATTTTTTTTATTTTTTGTGAAACAATCTGTGAAAATTTCAACTGTCTACCTATTACGGTTTTTGAGATACAGCTCGATTTATCTATCCAATTACTACCACACATCCATTAAAAATAAGATACTTATACTTGTTACCTTATACCTACATTTTAATTATTTAAAAGATGAAAATATTAGTCATCATCAAGGAGCACATCCAGGAGCGAGTGCAGTGCGAGCTTCGTATTCCAAAGACGGCGGCGGCGCGGAATGGAATGGTGGCATTCTTTTATTCGCAAATATTATAAACAAGTATTGTTTTAAACTTTCATGGTCACTTACATTAGAATAGTTAATAACGGGGTTGCTACCATGTACCTTTTTTTGGCGGTTAAAGGTACATGGTAGCAATACCGTTATTAACTATTCTAATTATAAAGAATTGTTTCATAGTCTTAGTGTGTTATTTATTTTATCTATTATGTTAATTAATTATTTAAAAAATAACCGAGGCTAGAGGTAGTTCATGTCGGGTAAATTAAGTGAGCCGCCTTTGTAAGACGAATAAAGTGGCTTCGTGTGTGAGAATACAGGAAAGCCAAAGAAATGATGGATGGATTGTCTGGAAGATTACATGGATAGAAAAGAACTGACAGCCAATAGAAACGCAACGATGAAGGAGGCATGCTTCACCAACCCCAAAGCCGCGGCAAAGTGCGAGTCGGACTCGCACACGAAGGGTTAAAAGAAAAAGAAAGAAAACCAATTTATTTGGCACACACGGATTCGCAGTGTAGTTACAATTAAAAGGGCCGTACCATTATCTATAAGAACGGTAAAAAAAACAATTTTGTTATGTGAACCCCCTTAAATATTTATTTATTATGTTTTTTAGTATTTGTTGTTATAGCGGCAACATAAATACATCATCTGTGAAAATTTCAACTGTCTAGCTATCGTGGTTCTTGAGATGCAGCCTGACACATCATCGGTGACAGACAGATAGACAGCGAAGTCTTAGTAATAAAAACGGGACCCCCGTTTTAATCCTTTGGGTACGGAACCCTAAAAATAGTTCTCGTTACTACAGTTCAATTTTATGATAGTTACGATCGTCTGTAAAGTAAAAGCCGATATCGTTAATGATGCCCAAGAGATTAATTGGTGTGAGCATAATTAATCTGTTTGTAGAGCCGATTGTATCAATCACTCATCAATAATAATTCAATCCATTAGTTAACAGGTTCCTAATTATAGCACATATTTAAGGCTTATCCTAATATATAAAAACTTTTTACAAAAAAATACAACCGACTTCAAAAAAAAAAACTACAAAGTAAAAAATAACTTTTATTTCGGAACTCGGTGTTTTTGTTAATTTGTTCGTTTTTGACACCGACTTCCGAAATTAAAGTTATTTTTTACTTTGTAGTGTTTTTTTTTTTTGGAAGTTGGTTGTATTTTTTTGTAAAAAGTTTTTTATTTTTCACTTTTTAGTGGTACCCCACACCTAACAACACCACTGCAAAATCGCAGAAAAGAAAAATATAAACGCACTAGTTGCCCATACGATTTTCGAAAGTTCCCCTCGACTTCTCTGGGATGCCATCATCAGATCCTGGTTTCCTTATCATGGGACCATTTGAGAAGTATTCCCTTTCCAACAAAAAAAATCATTTTTAAAATCGGTTGGCAAGCGACGGAGTTATGCCCGAACAAACATAAAAAAAAAAAAATACAAGCATTGAGAACCTCCTCCTTTTTGGAAAGTTGGTTAAAAATGCTTTCGTTACTGAGTGAGTGCGTGACTGACAGACGCACAGCACAGCCGAAACTACTGGTCGTAGGAAGCTGAAATTTGGCATGTGGCTTCCCAACAGTTCGTAGGGGAACACTAAGAGAGGATTTCTTGAAATTCCTACGGGAACGGGAACAAACGGGATAGTCGCGAGCAAAAGCTGATAATGATAATAAAATTAATTAAAACCTAAGTGGTGTTAGATTTTAAATAAACAGACCGTAAACTAGTGGAAATTATATTTATTTTTTCCTACTCCTCCGCTGTACTCTTCTGATTAATTTCGATGCGGGAAACAAGATAGTTGAATCGTTTCTCCGGGACTCGTCGGGCTTCGTTGGCTCGGCGTTTTTCTGGTGGTCGCTATTGTTGATTCTGGCTTTCAGGAGTTGCAGTGGTTGGGAATGTGTGGCGGGCTTGTTTCAAAAAAAAAAAAGTCCGTAAACTAGTGTGAATTTGAATTCTTGGGCAATTTATCTGGGGTTGAAAGTATGCATACATACAAAAACTTTTAAATGGTGAAATAGGAAAGAACTCAGCAGTATAACATGACTAAAATGTGAGGAACAGCAGATTTTACTGTTTATAAAATAATGTTGGTCGTTTAATGAAATAGCCTATGTTCATGATTATATTGCATTTAGGGGATAGAATGGACTTACATCCCCTAAAAGATAACCAGTGAAATAAATTCACCCTGTATATTGTTTGTTCTTTCATTCCCTCTTAGGGTATGTTTCGACCAGAGCTGTGCGTAGTGAGGGATGCGTTTGTTAAGAACCAATAGAATCGCTTGCACTGAGCGAGGCTAGGAAAACGCAGCTTTAGAAGAACGTACAAATAGGAGTTTGTCAGTATATCGAAATTAATTCAATTGAAATTTGTTGTCAATGCAACTAAATAACAACAAAGTGCTTTCATAGTGACCGTTTTATGTACTCAGCGCGTTGAATGGCTGCAATTCGGCCATTATGTTGATCACTTGAGCCTCAAACATGGTCGTCATTTATTTGAAAATATGATGAAGCGTAATTATCGTACAATTATTATGATTTGTATGTTGTTTTAAGTACTCAAATGGTTATGTTTATTGAATTTTATTGCATTGAGCAAAAACGTATGATGTTTTGGCATAGTCTGATGTTAATAATTATTTATAGTCTTTTTGTTCAAAAACAGATACTTATCAGTAAAAGATTGACTATTTACTAAGTTTCTAACTCAAAACCATTTAGGAGCACAGTTTCTTCCCCATAAGGTAATCAAATTTTGTAACTGAGGATAGGGTATTTTTTAGGAAAAACAAAAAAATATCAGCCAACCTAATTAGGAACAGTCATATGTGACTGTTCATAAAAAGACCTTCAAATACGTCGATCTGTATAAATCGATGAATTTGAAGTTTGTAGCAATAAGATGTAGATAATAATAGTAAATCAATATATTTTTGATCAAAGTAACTGGCGATCTCTATTCCTAATCTTCCATACCAATTCCGAACATAAATCCTCTAAAAGTTTGCGCTCCAAATGCTTGCTAACGCTTCTTCGTAAACTCCCATTAACTGACTCCCCTACACGAACTATTTTGAGCTGAACATGAACGCGACATCTTAAGTTGTGGGTACACGAGCAATTTTTTCAGAAATAAAATTAGAGAAATTGTTAGAATATTAGTTCCAATTGACACAAGAAAACAATTAATAATTTGTTAATTCACCCACATTTGGCCAGTTACCCTAACGTCTGCGAGTGGTGGACCAATGACGCAATATTACAAAAACCAACCCTAGAATACATTCTAATTCATATTTTGCCTAACCGCTTTAGGCATTGGCGTCACGGACTGTCTAGCAAAAATGTTATGTGTAACAATAAAATTAAATCGTTAAATATCTTGTTCACCAACGAAGTAATATATCCTTATATCCTTGGACATTTCACACAACACCATATAGTCCCAAGCTAAGCAACCACCTAATGCTTGTGTTATGGTAACGAGATGGCTGATAAACTACTTATATACATTACAGTAAATTTTACAATAAATTGGTTGACGTTACTTTGACATTGTATTCCACCAATATTGCTATCAAATGAGCAATTAAAGTTGCCCGTTTAACCATACTTTTGAGTAACTAGAAACTAACGTGTTCCTGAGTGCAACGCAAAGATGTTTTGGAGCTAAGTGGAGCACCTTTTGAGTAACTTTAGGACTAAAAGTGCTTGACGAATCAGCGAACTTATCTATTCGGTTTTAAGTGCTTAAAAGTTTGAAGATATTTTCCCGTAGTAAATTCCTGATGAGTTTTGGAACGGTTGGACTGATATGACATACGATGTTTTTCTTAAGTATGAAATGCATCTCAGTTTTACTGGATAACTTTTTTAGAGAGTTGTGGGTTCTTTAACTTATTGGCGTGTATGCTCGGTGGCGTTATTGGTCGCAGAGCTTTATTAGTCAGCTCTTGAAGATCCGGTTTTAATTTAGGAATTATGTAATTTTTACAATGGGGTCGAATTGAATAAATATATTTGGATAGCCCACTTACCGTAGGAAGTTATAGGCATAGAATCACGCTACGATCAATAAGAGCGGAGCATAAATTAAATATGTGACGCGTTTTTTTTAATTTTTAAGTTAAAGAGCTTGATTATGTGGTACCTCAATATACATTCATATTAACACCCCTAAAATCCTCTCAATTTTTCAGACATTGGACTCGAACTATACTAACATAAAACTGATATGCAGATCGGCGTTGTCGCACTGCAGTCAATGTAGCGATAAATGCAATTCCTTACCTTGACACACTTTCTCAAGAAGATCCAGGTTGAAAAGATTTTACAAGGTTGCCTTCGAGGAAGGCCGGTGCGGTATTGCAGTTGACAGATGACATGCAGAAGTGATCGTGCTGGGAACAATTTATAAAATAGTATTTTAATGTTTTTTGTTAGATTGCAATGACAAACAGGGTGTCTTTAGACTTTGTCACATTGAGAAAAAGTACCTTAAATACTGTAGATAGAATAAATTGCTGAATGAAGAACTCATTAAAAAAAAAATAGTTATTTATGATACAAGAGCGGTAAGTTGGTCTTTACAAAAGTCGAGGGTTTTCCATAGTCACGAGTTTGTAAAGACCAATATCCGCTCGTGTGTCATACAACGTTTTTCAACACATTATATAAATACACTAGCTGACCCACGCAACTTCGTCTGCGTCACATTTTCCATTAATTCTGCGCTCCTTTTTGACTTAGCTTAATGATATAGCCTATAGCTTTCCTCGATAAATGGGCTATCTAACACTGAAAGTTCCTGAGATTAGCGTGCTCAACCAAACAAACAAACAAACTCTTCTGCTTTATAATATTATAACTCAGAGGTTCTCAGATTTTGTTGTGCAAGGCGTTGCGAACGTTCAGGTGAAGATTCTCCCATACGGCGCGCGGCGTATTCTTGCTGCCCGTGCTTGAGAACTATGTTTAGTAAGTTGAGACATGGCTCTCTTTAGGCATTTTCAAATGTTTAAGAAAATGTTAATAGCGTGTAATATTCTAGCTCTGAAAAGAACTGTTGTGTAGCCCTGAAAAGAACTGTTGGTTAGCCCTGAAAAGAACTGTTGTGTAGCCCTGAAAAGAACTGTTGGTTAGCCCTGAAAAGAACTGTTGGTTAGCCCTGGAAAGAACTGTTGCTTAGCCCTGAAAAGAACTGTTGTTTGGCTCTGAGAAGAACTTTTGCGTAGGTGTAGTTTTAAGAACGAAATCTAAAGAAAATCGCACGAAAATTATTAGACTTCGCGCACGACCGCTGCGTAGGGAGCCGACGTACTTATACTTATCTATGGAGCCGACCTCGCGGCTGAGCCGCGCGGGTACCTTACTCATCTTAGCCTCCACATTATTCCCGAAGTTGATCGAAGTTGAGCGAATACGATAGTGTGGAGGGGCACTTCGCTTCGCCTCGTGCAACTTCGCTTCGCCTCGGGCGACTTCCAGTTGTTGTCGGTTTTTGCGCCCGAGTCAAAGGACTCGAAGTTCGAACACGAAGCGTCTGTCCACACTACTCGGGTAACTTCGACTCACTTCGGTTCGCGTCAGCCATAGTAAATACGCACGTATTTTTATTACGCGAGAGTACACATTGCAACGGCAGTTGCCACATGAACGTTATCCATTATGCCTATCGTCAGGGGAACGGGGGGAACGGGTGACTGAGTTCCTCGCGAAGTTGCTCGAGGTGTGTGGACACCTACTTCGGACTTCGGTCAACTTCGGAGAGCACTTCGCTTCGTGCAACTTCGGAATAGTGTGGAGGAAGCAATAGATCTTAACTCCCCTCCCGCACGCGCACCCCCGCCTTGGTGACGTCCACTTCGCAACGGGTCGTGCAGCAGAAATCGTAATATTTTAATTTCGCCATAACTTCAAAACCAAACGTCCGATTTTAATCATTCAAAGACCAAATATTATCTACATAAACTGTACTTAGTGATGAAATACTTTATTTTGATAAAGATTAATAGCATGAGTAAAATAAACGCGTTTAAATGTAGTCCAAAAAAAAATCAAGATTTTTGAATTAAAAAGATGGTTGTTGAGCCTCACTCGACATAGATAGGTATAGTGTGTCGCGGACTTTTTTGTAGATATTTATAAGATCTACAATTAATTAGAACAATGTATGGTTCTATCTTCTATAGTTTAGGCAGCGTACACAAAATAAGTTACTTTTCTGGTTGATTTTTACACCTTGTGTCCGAAAAACCCAAATATCTTACGGAACCCTATTTTTTTCCAAAATAAAATATAGCCTATGTTACTCGTGGATAATGTAGCTTTCGAATGGTGAAAGAATTTTTAAAATCGGTCCAGTAGTTTTTGAGCCTATTCATTACAATCAAACAAACAAACAAACAAACAAACAAAGTTTTCCTCTTTATAATATTAGTGTAGATAAAGATTAATAGCATGAGTAAAATAAACGCGTTTAAATGTAGTCCAAAAAAAAATCAAGATTTTTGAATTAAAAAGATGGTTGTTGAGCCTCACTCGACATAGATAGGTATAGTGTGTCGCGGACTTTTTTGTAGATATTTATAAGATCTACAATTAATTAGAACAATGTATGGTTCTATCTTCTATAGTTTAGGCAGCGTACACAAAATAAGTTACTTTTCTGGTTGATTTTTACACCTTGTGTCCGAAAAACCCAAATATCTTACGGAACCCTATTTTTTTCCAAAATAAAATATAGCCTATGTTACTCGTGGATAATGTAGCTTTCGAATGGTGAAAGAATTTTTAAAATCGGTCCAGTAGTTTTTGAGCCTATTCATTACAATCAAACAAACAAACAAACAAAGTTTTCCTCTTTATAATATTATATAGTGTAGATACACCGTGTTCTTCAAGTTATCCATAAACTTTAGCTAACGCTTCTATAGCTTTAACAAAACAAATGTAATACAGGAAGTAACAATTAAAAAGGCTTCGTTACAGACGTATTTGTAACTACATACCTACTCAGAATGAAATAGTTTTAGTGCAATTAAAATGAAAAATCGATCGAATGCTATTAGAATTTCATTAGTTTTTTGTTCCAAAACGAGAATGAGGCCAGTATTTCAGGTGATTTACGTCAAGTTATTTAGTTTGAATATAAAATTAACAAAAAATATGCAATAAGAATTGATTAATGTGTCCATAATGTAAAATACTTATTTCCATGTTCTTAAAATCCGGTCAAAGTTTATGTATACCGTCTGGAACATGCTAAGTATTACACTATTTTATAAGTGTATTATATGTTACTTAAACAAATATTTTATAAGAATAGCCACCAACTCCAACATCGAACCACCGACCGGCCGCCGACTTCCAATCATTATGGAGTTTCTTTCATTGCAATAGATGATTTTAGTTGAAAAGTTGCACAGTTTTGTTTGCACTGGGGTCACAGTTGTGAATAAACATTTGAAAAAATCGATAAAAAAAAACAATAATACGTTTTCCGTCGATACAATTAGGTATAGTTTCCTTCATTTTCGTATGTGCGTGCACATTATAAAGACTCACACTATATTTTATTAGTATTTATATTTCTATACTTGCCGCGATTGACAGGGTGGGCATCCCTGAAATAGAGTATATAGAATCCTATGTAGGTGTAAAGAATCCCTAACACGGTATTATTGGATTTTCTTTCTCTTCCTTTGCTTCCTCTTATCTATACGTAAATCTTTTGCTGTGCCTGACAGGGTCCATTCTGACCACAATTTTAAATACTTACCTAGTTTGAACAGCATAGTTCTTATAGTTTCGGAAAAAAGTGGCTGTGACATACGGACGGACAGACAGACAGACATGACGAATCTATAAGGGTTCCGGTTTTTGCCATTTGGCTACGGAACCCTAAAAAAACAAAATTTGAGTAATGAGTACTTTCTTTAAAGCTTATATTTTCATAAGCCAGGTTCCATGATAATAATAATAATAAACGATTATCAGTCCACTAAGCCACTCAAACCCATAGCGTTTCATTTTTTGTTTCCATATTCTGCAATAGTACTGCTTCAACCGGGGATTGTCCTTGGGAATACTTTCAGTGCATACAGGGATAATTGCCGGTTGGTGCCCCATTACATTTGAAATGTCTAACGGGGCCTCTGCGAGTTGGTTTCGGCCTCTCGTACGCCTACCAAAGGACCGGGTCTCCAGGGACCCGAGAAAGTAAAAAAAAAAAAGAAAAAGAAATAATAACTCCTGCATTCCTCTCCACTCCTCTAGCACCTCAGGCTATGTTGCCACCTTGGCGCTACGTCATCTTGTGCAAGCGACCGTTTTCAGGGGCCCATTCATTGAGTGTGTAATTCACCCCCTGCCATTTAGAAGCCGTGTATATTGTTAGTGGTCAGGTAGGGACCAATAGTTCTTCTACAATAAACGATTATCAGTCCACTAAACTATACAAACCCATAGCGTTGCATCTTTTATTTCCAAATTCTGCAATAGTACTGCTCCAACCGGGAATTGTCCTTGGGAATACTTTCACAGTGCATACAGGGATAATCGCCGGTTGGTGCCCCATTACATTTGAAATGACTATCGGGGCCTCTGCGAGTTGGTTTCGGCTCCTCGTACGCCTACCAAAGGACCGGGTCTCCAGGGACCCGAGAAAAAAAAAACAAAAAAACTCCTAAACATTAATTGCTTAAATCAACTACCACTTATTATGGAAGCGGCATACTTGGACTAAGTTTGCCGCTGCCATATAGTCATCCCTAGTAGCCCTCATCTATAATACAATCAGTCTCCAAACCGAATCTGGAGTACAGTTAAACTTTTGCTACTTTTCCTAGCCCGAATGTTGCCAGTACAGTTTCGTACGTGCTGCTACCGACTTCCAAATTAACTTGTATATTCTTTGAAAGCCGGAGCTTCGACTTTTCTTAACCTTAATAACGTGAATAGGTAATTTCTTTTCGCACGAAGTACTTGAAACTTCTAAGGCACTTTTGATGGAATACATTATAAAGTTTTAGTTTTTGATTCCTTTTGTTTCTTGATATCAGATTTTAGTTTTATATCATTTTTAGTACTGAACTCGATGGATCTAAGCGTTTGAGATAGACGTTATTGGAAATAAGCTATAAAGTTTAAAGATTTAATATAAAAATCTACCTATAATCCTCCTCCCCCTTCTCCTTTAATCTATCTATTTATTCTGATCTTTTTCACTGCTTCTTTATCGCTGATGCGAAATGCTATAGGTTTTAAACTCATTTTTAGGGTGCTGCCGCCAACGGGACCTTATTGCTAAGCCTCTGCTGTCAGTCCGTTCGTCTGTCAGCCGGCTGTATCTCAAGAACCGTAAAAGGTAGACAGTTGAAATTTTCACAGAGTGTGTATATCTGTTGCCGCTATGACAACCAATACTTAATAATGCTTGGGTTCACACATGTATCGAAACATTACGTGGTTAATGTCCTTGCATAGGCATTGCGGGGCTCACTATCGCTGAAAGAATTTCATTTACTTTATCTACATAAGTGATATTCATTGAAAAATACAATTGAACTTAAAATTATTGTACGTGTCTAATAAATTCAGTCCTCGTCTCAAACAACCTCTTAAACCCTTCGTTTAATAACAGATGTCAGTTACAAGGATAAAGGGACTTAACCAAAAAACTCACCCGAACTTGAACTACTTAACATTCGAGAAGGACAAAGTAATAAATCTTAAAACATGACCTACTTTGCCTAATTCAAAAGTATGAGTAAAACGTACGATACGTTTTTAAATAATAAAAATATTTTTTTTAATGTAAATGGAAGTTTGACAGTCAAGTATTAGGGGCAATGTTTGTAATTTAATTTTAATATTGGCTTACAAACTTTTTGTGTGATATTTTTGACGCTTGTTTTACTCGCACCACAAGCACTACACATGGGCGAACGTTAATTTGTATGAAAATTAATAGTTAAATTCAAAAGGACCACATTTTGCCGCCATTATCGACCGCGTGTGTGATACCGACCACATTGCAGCCACGTTGCAATCACATCGTAAACATCAGTGACACCGCGAACCTGCGACCGGCCAAATCGCCAACACATCCACATTTTGTAGGTACCACACCGCAACCGCAAGAAGCCGCAACACTATTCACACGTAACTACGTACGACAGGTTGCGAAGTGCGCATTTTGCGTCAAAAAGTGCACATTTTGCGAAGCGCAAATTCTGCGTCAAAACCCTAGTAGATTGCTGTAAGGCTCCCGCAGTTTCTATTTAAAACGTAGATCTACTCTTTCATATAAACTACATTTTTTACTCAACTAAACTAGCGGCATCGTTTTAGAGTTAAATAATAATAAAGTATTTGATGCCTAAAATTTTGTTATTATATCATGGACCTGATAATTGTTGTGGTTATTACCGATATTGATTTACGAGTGTTGCATGCTATGTGGTTTTGTTATAGTAATGACGCTACAATAAACAATGTTTCATTTTGGAAATTAAATAGATTGATTTTTGCGGGATTCAAATTCATAAATACTAAGTATTTTCCGCAATTTCTGCGAGTACGAAAATAACGGGACCGCAGACCACGAAGGAGGTGGCGGTACGACTTGGGTGTCTTCCTTGAGAATTAGCAAGAATAGGCTCAGAATCGGGAACTTTGGAACGAACGGAAGGAGGCCCTTGCCCAGCAGTGGGACTGTTTGGGCATACGAAGTCGCGGATAAAAGCTAGTTTTTGTTACAAATCCTATCCGATCCGCTAAACAATACTTTCTTAAATATTCATGTCATATTAAGAGGAAAGAGTTAAGTCTTACGCGAATTATTATAAACTTAACGTGTACCAACAACACAAATTAACAATAACCTAGCCATATTATACGTTACTGGAAATAATTTGTATTGAATTTTTTAATTGACATAATGTAATTTAATGAAACGGATTTTTAAAAAAATTAAGTTCATTGGAACAATTTAATTTAATTTACTTGAATTATTTTATTGTATTGGAATAATTTATTTAAAATTTTGTGATAATATATTATTTTTAGTTTTTTAGGTATGTAAACCTAATTAAATGTGCATGCTGCGGTCTCCTATAACTTAAGGAGCACACTTAAATGAACCAATGTATCACTGTGTCTTATGTTAAATGCGTCTAATTCTTTGTTGGTGATCCAAATAAATAAATAGAGATTGTAAAATATCGCATGAAATCGTAAAATATTTTTCTTCACACATATAGGAAACTATTGAATTTGGGTGGGATTGAATGCATGCAAAAAGATTTTTTCATAATTATATCCAGAAAACTTAATCAAATATATATTTACTACAATTTTACGAAGTCTGCAATTACATGACACATTCAATATACATTTGATGAAATTTCGACCTAAAACCCAATTTTCTGCCAAATCTATTAAATAACCCTACCCTAATATCTAACATTTTTATGATACACTACACGTAACCACTTTGGGGGCTAGTGCTTCATTTTATTTACTTTTTACGCCCTCTTCCTCCCCAAATAGGGAAGAGGTAGGCTTTTAGTTTTACGACGTGGAAAAAGTGCGTGTTAACGTAATATAGGGGTGTTATAATGGTGATTAAAACGACATATTATATGTTTAAGTCATGGTATGTGCTTCTGTTTATTTGTTGACTCGACCTGTTGAGGTGAAGATAGCGGTGCTGTGAGTTGGAACAGTTTCCAGTAGTTTGGAAAGCAACAGAAACGTTTGTTTCAGTTCAATTACAGACTTGATATCTATACTAATAATAATATTAATATTATAAAGAGGTAAAATTTGTTTGCAAGTTTGTATGCAGGAGGTAATCTTATTCCTGATAAATTAACTGGTTTTGCGGCAATAGAAATACAAAATTCATGAGATACAGCCCGCTGACAAACAGGTGGATGGACAGCGAGAGCCTAGTAATAGGGTTCTGTTGGTACCCTTGTATTGTGATTTGTATACCAAGGGGTATTTTCTTCCCTCGCTATCTTTGAAAGCAATGACATTCAACTCAGCACTTACTCTGAAAGCCAACTGTTTTCTCTTTTAAAACAAAACACGTCACAGGAGCGTCAAAATCGCTCTCTGAACGGAACAAACACCTTTCAGTTCATTCCGTTCGTTCTTTCATTTATTCAAGTAGAGTATATTTTTGCTCGAAAGATTCTATTGACTGGTTACATATTATATATATGGATATTTCTGCTTGTATAGGTTAATTCATTCACTGAATGTGGTTCGGTACTAGTATTACAGTAGTGTCGCTTGTCTTGGTATGGTCATGTGAAGAGGAGAGAGGAAACGCATTTAACTAAAAGAGTAATGAACATAAATGTGGATGGATGGAGAGGGAGAGGAAGGCCAAAGAAAAGATGGATGGATTGTGTAAGAAGCGATATGAAAGAAAAGGGAGTTAGTGAAAGTTTGACGGCTGATAGGGCAGACTGGAAGAAAAAAACTTATTGCGCCGACCCCAAGTAATATGGGATAAGGGCAGGAAGAAGAATGTGGTTCAGTACATTAAATAAGATTTTCTACATTAAAACAACAAAACAAGAATTAACTTGGAACAGCAAATACGAGCCCTTTTTTGGACGGTATATCATCAAATGACTTCTCCCATTCTGGGCAGCGCGGGTAGCTGAATAAAACTCACCGTGTTCCTTCAAATCCCCTCGCATTCCAGGGCCGCGATAACTGCGACCCTGGTCCCGTGAATAGGGAATATGCATGAAAAAAGTATTTATGATCTGAACAGTTTATCTAAAAGTATTGGAAAATATAATACTAACTGTGAAATTAGAATCTAAATTGCTCGAAAAACGAACGAGATACAATTATTTTTAACTGACTTCCCAAAAAGGAGGAGGTTATCAATTTGGTTGTATGTTTTTTTTTTTTATGTTTGTTACCTCATAACTCCGACAATATTATGAACCGATTTAAAAAATTCTTGTTTTATCTGAAAGGATATACTTGCAGATTGGTCCCATTTAAAGGTTACGAACTTTGGATTTTAAATCGAAATACCTGGAATTTGACTATTTAGATGATTCTTTGATAATCGAAATGGCGTATTTTGCTTTTCTGCGATTTTGCAGTGGTGTTGTTAGGTGTGGGGCACCACTAAAAAGTGAAAAATAAAAAACTTTTTACAAAAAAATACAACCGACTTCAAAAAAATAACACTACAAAGTAAAAAATAACTTTAATTTCGGAAGTCGGTGTCAAAATACGAAGAAAGTAACAAAAACACCGACTTCCGAAATTAAAGTTATTTTTTACTTTGTAGTGTTATTTTTTTGAAGTCGGTTGTATTTTAAACAAATATAATTATCTGTCCCTCTCGCAAAAACGCTGTTTTCTATGGCAGCTGTATAGTCGTCGTGTAATTAGACGTCACATTACGTATTGGACTTCTCTTTCTAACTGTAGTCTTTGAAGCTTTTTATCTTAATCAATGATGAAGGTATTAAAAAAATAATTTCATGATTGTTTACTAGAGCTAATAAGTATTTTATTTTGCAAATAAAAAAATTGCATGCATATTCCCTATTATGCTGATATCTGAGGGCCAATTCTACTAATTTTTAAACAAGTTTCGCATTCGCATGTCAATCGCAAACTGTCAAAAAAACCTTAACTTTCATAAATTTTTGACAGATTGTCATTGAGATGCGAATGCGATGCGAAAATGAAAATTAGTAGAATTAGCACTCTGTTTGAGGGGCGCGTGGAACACAATGCGCCGTCTACCTGGCCAAGTCCTAATCGGACCAAAAGCTACCCGAACCAGCGGCCCCACTATGAGGACAAGAAGCTATACAAGACGCACAGTACTACAAAAATAGTGCTACGCGTCCTCATCACATTCCTCTTCTCACAACAGAATCGGAATGGCGTTGGCACGTGACAGAATTGCTCTATTAACAAAACAGACGATAAAATAATCCATGAATCATTTTATTAACGTAAAAAGTTTTTGGGGCCGAGTCACCCGCGTCCGTAGGAGAATATCCTTCAGCGAATCCCTACACGTGGTCCCTGGGTGGTGCTAAACAGGTGACACTAACCGCCTCCGTGGTCTAGTGGTTATACCACCTGATTCAGACCCAGAGGTCCCAGGTTCGATTCCCAGCGGGGGCAAATTTTTTTGCTCGGTTTGGTTGGTGGTAGGACTTCTTCTAAGTCCGCCTAGCAAGCTACCACCATCATGTCTAAGTCTGTCGCCATAACAACAATGTTAACAGCATTGTTGTGTTCCGGCAGTTAGAGGTATGATAGCCAGTTCCTCTGTGTAAGAGGATTCCGGGTGAAACTCGCTTCCATCTTCGGCCTAATCATCACTTTCCATCAGGTGAGATTTGGGCCAAGAGTTTCCCCGTTTTGTATAAAAAAAAAAAAGTATTTTTCTCTGCAATAACCACTGCATTTTTCAGCTAAACATGATACGGTCCACACTTTATACATTGCATTTGGAAGAGTATAATCCTCGTTCGAGTAATGGAGTATAGGAACTTTTTTAATCCGTCTCTCTGTATGTTACCCATATTTCAAGTTTGAAGGACTTTCACTCGATTCAGTAGCCATGACATCGGAAGATTTTTCGAACAATGTCAATGCTAAAAAGTTATAACTGTCAATTTTATGATTCGAGGTGGACTCGAGTTTGACGGACATGACTGGCAATATGGGCCTTCAAAACCAATAAAGATCGAGTACTATTTGATTCTTCTCGCAATATTCGTACAAGAGATACCGAGTATTTCCCGCGTATTGCCAAGTGAGCATTCGAAATTCAATTTTAAAACATTCTTATTCCAATTTCAGACGCATTTCGGAACATGATGGAAGTTCCAAGTGGCCTCGCTTTTAGTTTGCTCAACCAAATCCTTAGGGACGGTCGCGCTAGTGATGTAAAACATTCAATATTCGTTTAGATACTTAAACTACTGATTAACTGTGATTATTTTTAAATTAAAGTTCGTCAACTTTACGTCGGTTTTTTTTAGTCAGAGAAATCAATGTTAATGTAATCAGCATAATATTATATAAACCTTTTCATAATTTCTCGGCACAACACGGACAGTTTATAGAAATCGAATTTTGATTCGCATCTTTGTAGAAATGTTTAGTTCACAAAAGCTATTTGCAATGTCAATACCAGAAGTATCAATTAATATGTAAGGGACAAAACACTGTTTTTCAGGAGAGCCAAAAAACGATTTTATTTTTTTAAATCTCTTTATAACTTTTTACTGTTGCTTCCAATTTTAATTGAGTCTAGAGCAAAGTTTCTAAGAATTTTCTCTTCTTTCATGCTATAAAAGAAAGATTTAGGAATACTAAATATATTTATTTGTCCCTTACGTTACTAATATTTTACGTGTAAACCGTCAAGCATAGCGTAAGCAGCAAAAGAAATAGAAAATTATACGAAATTCTATGGTAAATAATTTTTATAACATTACGGTTTGATGTAACTATACAGGGAAATTGAAAAAATACCCGAAACCTCTTAGGCAGTGAAAGTACACATGATTATAAGCAACTTTTGTTTTGGTAAAACTCCGAAATCTCGAAAAAAATATCAGCTGTTTCATACATTTTCATTGGCTAAATACTGCATTTTGTATGAAACAGCTGATATTTTTTTCGAGATTTCGGAGTTTTACCAAAACAAAAGTTGCTTATAATCATGTGTACTTTCACTGCCTAAGAGGTTTCTGGTGTTTTACAAATAACCCTGTAGATTATCTACTAAAATTATGGTATTTTGACACCATGGAAATGGGTTCTTTGCATGATTAATGTTAGTTTCAGCTTAGCTGTCATAGATTTAAGTGAGATTTAGGGAAACAAAAATAAAACGATTTATTGTTAATATTTTTTATTTTATTTTCGAATTTTGTCTGTGTTATCAGTCTATAACACTAGTAACAGTCTTCAAATTAACAGTCTTACGAACCTTTTAATCAATAAAAAAAGAAAATTGTATTTGACTCCATGATCTCTTATCATTGAACAAATCTAAGGCCTTAATTAACAGTTCTACAAACTCTGTACTTTTAGTAATTAAGTTTCATTGGCTTATAATAAAATAAAAATGTCTTCTCAGACTTATTTATTATGTACTTGAATGAATGTACTGGGAACGAAAGACAGATGACATAATATGAATTAACTGAAAAATAAATGAATAAAATAATATAAGTTATATGAATATTAATGTAGTAAATATTACATATTATTACAAGAATAAATATAAGGGTCAGACAGATTATGATGATATAACTATTAGTAAATTAAACTATCTTAATGGTGAAATTGAAAGGGTTGAAATATTTTTTTCTATTTAGTTTTTATCTAGTTATCATCATCAGCTGTCATCCCATCTTCATCGTCGTCAGTTTCAATGAGGGTATCTTTAACTGGCGATTTATTGGGCAGGTTCAAATATTCAGCATAAAATCTTTTTGGAATTATATCGGTGTCACACAATTTTTTGAGGTCATTGTATTTTGGAATGGCAATTGGGAGCCTGTCTTTATATAGAGATGGCAAATTGTCTGTGTTCCTTTGACTTATGGCATTGCTAGTACTTTCAGCGGCAGTTTCATTTTTGCTGTCAATATTTTTTGTAATTTTACCTCTAGCAGCACTTCTTTTTCCAATCCCTTTACCTTTTTCTCTTGCGTTAAAATTCTGTATAAAGATATCATTTAATAATTAGTTGCTGATTTGAGTACTGTAGTACCTAGTGGGTAGTAGTAAACGCCGTGACGTCAGTTGTAATGGCGGTACGTGCACAGAGTCGTATTGGAGAGTGGGGACTTTGCCGAGCGCACTTTTGCTCGACACACCGACTAGGACACTCGTCCCGAACGAAACTGTCGGTTTACCTATTTTAATTAAATTAAACAGACTTATTTAATAATGTTATAAATGCGAGATCTTCTAACTCAAAAGACAGATGTGTTGCTGTGGAGTTTGTTGGCCACGTCTTCTCCATAGCTAAAACACGAGGATGTGGTAACGGGCGGGCGTTTTGGGGACTGTCTATTTGTAAAGTACTAGCACTCAGCCACAGTTAATAGAGAGCTTAGTACTGTATTCAGTGTTTTATTCTACAATGATCCTGATACCACCGAACCCAAACGATGATGGCGCTATCGCTCAGCTGTCGCTGACGCCTTCATATATTTAACTTCAATTTTCGTCAAAGCATTTTTTTTATATGTGCACACTCTTATGTTTTTCATACGCAGATCTTTATTTTTAAGAGTAGCTTGAGTGAATACAGAATCCGCCAGATTCTGGAAGATAATGAAATCTGTATGTTCTAAGACACTAACGTTATATGGTTGAGGCCGTTTTCTAGCACTTTCTATGAAACTTGGCCATTGCGAGGGTGCCCAAACAATTAGCTTTCTTACTTCCCTCTCAATAACAGCACGCATGCTGTCAACTGGCATATATGTGTGTCCGGCTAGAAGGTAATTAATTTGAATAACTTTTAGATTTTTAGATTGTTCCAGGAAATGTTTCAACATTGAAAATATAACTTTATTCTTATTTTGCCCCGTGCAAATGTCACAATATAATAATACTGTGTTCACTGTTCTGTTATCGAGTTCTTTTAAGTCATTGACTTGTTGCTATTTCACTACTTCCTCTTTTACCATCAGCCTCACCCCATATGTAACAGTATCCGTTCTGCGTTCCACTCTCATATACTGTAAAATTGAACACAGCGTACTTTCTGGAATAATACAACTGCATACTTTCACCGTACGGTGTCGCTAAAACTTTTTTAAAGATCGAAACTAGATGCAACAAACGTGCTATCGCGTTTTTGATTTTGATGAATATGAAAGCCTTTATACGTGGCTTCTTTTTCCAATAAATGAACTTGTAACTGTTCATTAGTCGTCATATCCGGATTATTTTCAATTTTAGTGCATAAGAGACATTTGCCCTACTTAGGAACATGAAATGCATAGTTACACTCTTTAAACATAATTGTAAATAATTTTTCGCTCAAATAGTTTTCGGACCTGTCTTCACAATATTTAATGTACAACCTGTACAAGTTCGAACAGTTCTTAAATTGCTCTGGCAGATACAATTTGGTAGATTTTTTTCTACTGTAGTGAGAAGGTAAAGCCGTTAATGCTTCTATGTATTTTTTTGCGTTAAGTTTTGTGTTCTCGTCATATTTATTTGGTGCTGTACCTGTTCGACTATCATCACAAGATAGTCCTTCTTTTGTATGGTTTAATGTATACAAAACGTAAGTTTGGCTTAGATCGAGAGTTTTCAGTATAAATTGTTGGCAAACCTGCCTCCGTCCTTCGTCTTCGTTTATAAAGTACTCATATGTTAACGAACGTCTGCTAACTGCGTTTTTAGTCTTCTAACGTTTTACACTGTTTGGTCGAGAACATTGCACAATCCAGTCCCGTTTTTTAACGTCATTAAGTGCCTAAAAATAATCAAATATAGATTTCCTTCTTTCTTCTGTAATTTCGTAACATTTCTTGCTACATTTATCCTCTTTACAAGGATTGTCTTGTAACTTTCGGGCTTGTTTTACATTACCAGATATTGTCTCGTAGGATAAACCTTTTTCTTTAAGCTGTTTTCGTGACTTAGGTTTATTTTCAGGTATTTTTTTCTTTTTAGGTACGTTTTCTATTTGGTTTGTTTTTCTATTACTTTTTTTGACTTTGTTTTCTTTCTTTTTCTATTTTTCTCGTGATCTTCTGAATCACCTGAAGTTTCTTCTTTGCCTGACCAAAGATTAGAACTTCTCAAAGAAAAGTCTTTATCCTCGCTATCCGTTAAAAAATCCATACAAGATTTCATGAATTTTGATGTTAAACGACGTCTTTTGTTTGAATTAAATTCAGTTACGACTTCCTTAAGACATACATTGTTATCGATTTCGCTCGATATCAAATTATTACAAGAAGTATTTGCCAGAACCATCATCATGATGTAGGCCTTCAGCCATCATAGTGTCTTTGTTTTTAATATCAATGCTATTACATCAGTATGTATTGTAGGAGATAATTAAGAAATTTTCATGACTTTAATTTTTCTCTTGCGATGATGTTTCGAGATACATTGTACAAACAGCGGAGTTCTCTATTGTCTCTGTTGGCTTATGCATGACGTCTATGTAATCATTAGACAATGACAGTGGCTGTATATTCTCCAGTTCTTCGCCTGTATCAATTAACTCACGTGATGAATGTGCGATCACAAAGGCATCACAATTAGATGCATCAGTTTCTGTTTCAACGTTTAGAGATGCTTCAATCTGGTCATTCATGACATCGGATACGAAAAAACTATTTTTATACATAGAAATTAAAACCCTAAAAAGAACATTGTTCTTTTTAGAGTTTTAATTTCTGTGTAAAATAGTTTTTTTAATACCAAACAAAATTATGCGGCGCAAAATTAACACGGTCTGCGGACTACTGCTTAACGTGCTTTCTGAGGCAAGGAGGAAACTCGGTGTGTAATGGATGGAAACCCCTACGGACCGCGGTTTGCGCACTCATCTTGGCAAGCGTTGCTTAATATGGAAAACCGAAGCGTGCGGCTGTTATTATTTACAAACGAGTTTCTCCGGAAACATCGTGTCAACAATTTTTTAAAATTATTTGTTTTTGACTTATTTAATTTATCTATTTGTATTTTGACATTATTTTCTTGACTATAATTAAAACTTGACATTCAATTAGTTGTTAATTAAAATGTGCCTAGTTAGGTATTGACAGTTTAGATCTTGACTTTATTTGAATGATTTTTGTATTTTAATTAACATTTTTGCAATTTATTAATAATTAACTTATATCAAATATTTTGATAATATTTGTATGCCTTCTGGCGGAACATTGTTGGGACTTTGTACTTAAATTTGTATAACATATTTTACCATACCCTATAAATAAACCATAAATATCCTATAAATACTAATAATAATAAACCCTATAAATACCATACCCTACAAATAAGTAAATAAATAAATTGATCGAAAAACCGCAATTAGTCCCGAAACTAATTATTCAAACGCCCACCACTAGCGACGCTTAATATGGCCGCCGGCCGTGGGCAAGCATACAACTGCACTTATCCGTTTAGTTGCGGACGCTGTAATGCTGTTTGCGCGCCATCTTGTTTACTTTTAGTCTTTTCCCTGCTCCTACCCTCGTAAACTTACGACTAACTTATTTATCTCAATAGTTTGAAGGCTTTCTGCGTATATCTACATTTATATTTTCGCGTAAAAGCCTTGGACCTGTTTGAACACTGAGTTGTTTTGTACTTTTGGAGAGTCTTTTAAGGTGTAAAGAGGAGTTAGTATGGTCGTAATGCCTTGTTTCTAGTTCCGGGAAAGGCGGTGAAAGGTGAATCTAATCTAATCGATAACAATGTGCGTATATCATAAAAGGGAGTTCGTTGCTCCACTTTTTAAATAAATGGGCGGAAGTTATGTTGCTTTGACAGATTGCGAAAAAACACTTATCAGGAGCCTTCAAAGTCGCACCAAGAAATCATCATCATAGCGGCCGCCCAGTCCTGTAATATGCGTCATGCATCCAGCTGATTCATGGGCTCATCACCGGGTTCTCGGGTCACCTTTTGAGAGGCTTCCCAACACTGCGTCTTCCGGTAAGCGGTCGCCAATCATGACAATCACCGATAAAATGACAGAAAATCGCCTTCGTTTATTTGGAAATCGTAAGAGATGTAGTGAAGACCATGTGGTACAAACTCCTCTGCGCTCCCCAGAACAAAAGCGGCAAGGCTGGCCACCATTGACCTGATGGTCTAATATCTCGAAAGACGTCAAGCAAGCCCAATGGCTAGAGTTGGCAATACCGCGTGTATCTGAAATCGATGCACAAATGATTTCCATGGGTCCAGGGCATGATTCTGGACACCACAGTGTTGGAATTTTTCGTCGGTTCTTTTCTCATTTTTTTCAAGAGTACCACAAATAGGTATCAGCTCAGCTGAGCTGATATCTATTAGCTGGTGTCCAGAATCATGCCCTGGACCGATGGAAATCGTTTGTGCGTCGATGTCAGATACACGCGGTATAAGACATAACCAATCAGCGTAGGAAAATGAGGTAACCCTACCAGAAATAATGGGATCAAGGACGGAAAAAGAAGTTGGAAATCAGAGAGGAGAGGATGTTCGGACGTTCTTAAAACAATTATTTTAATAATCTTCTTCTTATTTTTATCCGCTTTAGATTGATCATTAAATTACCTAGTTTTTTAATTCTTTTTTTTCTTTTCGAGCCGACCCTTAAATATTTTGTGCCCAGTAGTGGCCACGATTATAGCGACATCAGTGGCGTTCATTAGGACCTCAATGATGCAGAAGAAATTAATCTATCTATATAAATAACATGAATCACCGAAATGTAAGTACGCACATAGCTTCGAAACGACTGACCCAAATTGGATAACTATTTTGCTGTCGTTTTCGTATTTGTCAGAACGGAGGTGATTGTAGTATGAAGAAAAACAAAGAAATAATAAAAAACATCCGGTCGAAGCCGGGAAAGTTTCCAATATTTTCCAGTACATGTAAATGAAACCAACATATATAATGAATATAAAAGATCAAAGGTTCCCAATCAGATTAAAATATACGCTGAAAAACCATTAAGAATATCTCGATGCAGAGATTATTAATATTTTTGTCTATCTTTTTGCGAAACTATTTCCTCATTCTAGTGAACAAAGGACCCTGTGTTTTTTGCAACAACAAAACTTGAAAGTTATTATTGTCAATCCCCATAAACTGTTTTTAACGTATTTCCACAATTTAATTAGAAGACGCGTACCGTAAGGCTGCTTTGAGGTAGCGGGAAAAGATTACCTGGATCGACCTGACAAGATTTTGCCCAGCTGTGGGACATGGACGACAACAACGATTTTCATTCTAGTTTAGCCCATGGCCCACAGCTGGGCAAAATCTTCTCAGATCGATCTTCTTAGAAAGTATATTGTTACTACACTTGAATAGAGCAACAAGGCTAAAGATCTCAAGGGTTTATTAATCGCAAGGGATATTTTATAATTCAGATGAATTGGTTTTCTCAAAATTAAAGGTGGGATGACGAAAATGTTACATTATATTATAATACTAGCTGACCCGCGCAACTTCGTTTGCGTCACATTTTCCATTAATGCTCCGCTCCTATTTGTCTTAGCGTGATGATATATTATAGCCTATAACTTTCATAAATGGGCTATCTAACACTGAAAGAATTTTCAAATCGGACCAGTAGTTCCTGAGATTACCCCCTACATACAAACTTACAAACATACAAACTTACAAACAAATGTTACCTCTTTATAATATTAGTATAGATGAATCCATACTTAACTACCTCTGCCTGCGGCCCACAACGAAAAAGGTTTTATAAAAATAGCGGCGGAACGTTTTTCTAAAAATAGACTACATATTATCTCTAGTATTCATCAGTCAAGTACCATACTAAAATATAACTTCCAAAACTCATATTTTAACATAACAAAAATATAATATTATTGTATCCTCCTTTTACTCGTAAATTAGCAGCGCATAGGCTCCGGTTACGTTTGCAACTTGATTTATAGACTCAGGGGACGGTGTGTCCTGAACGTGGTCCAAGCTGAAATATTATCGGCAATGGACCTATGATTAACGCATGATTACATAATTAGACTATTAAATACTTTATGGATTAATTAATTTATTACAGATATACATTGGGTTTCTGTAATGATAGCAGCTAATTACAATATATGTAATTATTACTTTCTCAAATGAAAAGAAAAAGTAATCCTACTAATATTATAAATGTAAAAGTTTGTATGTTTGTATGTTTGTATGTTTGTATGTTTGTATGTTTGTATGTTTGTTCGTGAATCACGCAAAAATGGCTGATGGGATTTGAATGAAATTTGGCACACATATAGTTCATATCCTGGAATAACACATAGGCTACTTTTTATCCCGATAAAAGGCATAGCTTAATGGCGGCGGAGGAGGAAGTGGAAATCAGACGTTTCTGCTGCCTTAGTACTTCTGATTCACAAGTACCAGGAGAGCATAAACATGTCGAAATATTTTCGGGCCTGAATTTGTGAGCGCCAAAGATTCTCGAGTACCAGGAGAGCAGACATATGTCAAAGTATTTTTGGTCAGGTTTTTTTTTTTTGCTGGAAAATAGATTAGCTTTCTTTGCAAGCGTTCATGTTTGTATATTTGGATGTTTGTCCGTCAATCACGCAAAAACGGCTGAAGGGATTTAGATGAAATTTGGCACATATGTAGGTCACATCCTGAAATAACACATAGACTACTTTTTATCCCGGTAACATACATGACTTAATGGAGACAGAGGAAGAAGTGGAAGTACAAAGTTTCTGCTACCTTAGTACTTCAGATTCAAAAGTACCAGGAGAACAGAAACATGTCGAAATTGTTTACCGGGCTAGAATTATATTACGAGTGCTAAAAGATTCACAAGTACCAGGAGACCAGCAACATGTCAAATTATTTTTGGGCAAGTTTTTTTTATTAGCAGAGCAGAAACTTTTCGAAGTATTTTCGGGACTGGAATTCCGAGCGCTACAGATTCACCTGGAGAGCAGAAACATATCGAGGTATTCCGGGGCCAGAATTACGAGCGCTATAGATTCACAAGTACCAGGAGAGCAGTAACATTTCGGAAGTTTTTTTGGGGCTTGATATGAGCGCTTTAGATTCACAAGTACCAGGAGAACAGAAATATGTCGAAGCAACGCTATACATTCACAAGTACCAGGAGAGCAGAAACATATCGAGGTATTTCGCCAGAAAATTACGAGCGCTACAGATAGATTAAAATACCAGGAGAGAAATATCTGAAAGTTTTCAAGTTGCTGGTGAGTGGTTAGGATGCAGAAGTACCAAGAGAACAGAAACATGTCGAAGTTTATTCCGGGCAGGAGTAATTATGAGCGCTGAAGATTCACAAGAACCAGGAGACCAGAAATATGCCGCCGAAGTATTTCTGGGGCTGGAATTGTGAGCGTTTAGGATTCAAAAATACCAGGAAATTAGAAACATGTTGAAGAATTTTCGGGGCTGGAATTACCAGCACACCAGAAACATATCGACAAAGTACTTCCGAAGCTATTATTGCAAGCGGTTAGGATTCAAGAGTACTAGGAGAGCAGAAATATATCGAAGATTTTTCGGGGCAGGAATTGTGAGCCCTAAAAATTCACAAGTACCAGGAGATCAGAAACATGTCAAAGCATTTTCCAGGCTGTAATTGTGAGCGCTAAAGTTCTACAAGTACCAGGACATCAGAAACTTATCGACAAAGTACTTCCAAAGCTTTAATTGCAAGCGGTTAGGATTCAAAAGTACCAGGGGACCAGAAACATGTTGAAGTATTCCCGGCACTGGAATTGAGCGGTTAAAATTACGAGCGCTACAGATTCACAAATACCAGGATAGCAGGAACATTTCCAAGTTCTTTGGGGCTGGAATTATGAGCGCTATTGATTCACAAGTACCAGGAGGCCAGGAACATGCCGAAGTTTTTCAGGGCTGGAAATTGAGAACGCTATAGATTCACAAGTACCAGGGGAGCAGAAACATGTTGAGGCATTCCGGGGCCGGAATAACGATCGTTACAGATTCAGAAGTACCAGGAGAGCAGAAATATGTCGAGGTATTCCGTTGCCATAATTATGAGCGCTATTGATTCACAAGTACCAGGAGACCAGGAACAAATTTTTCAGGGCTGGAAATTGAGAACGCTATAGATTTACAAGTACCAAGAGAGCAGAAACATGTCGAGGCATTCCGGGGCCGGAATTACGAGCGCTATAGATTCACAAGTACCAGGAGACCAGAAACATGCCGAAGTTTTTTCAGGGCTGGAAACTTCACAAGTATCCGGAGAGCAGAAACATGTCGAGGTATTTTCGGGGCCGGAATTATGAGCGCTAAAGAATCAAAATAACTAGGAGATCAGAAACATGTCATGTTCATGTTTTTTTGGGTCTTTAATTCAACCAAAAACATGTCGTCGTTTTTCCATGCAGGAGTTATGAGTGGCTTGGATCAATAGTCCAGGAGAAAAAACATGTCGAAGTACTTTCGAGGCTGGAAATATGAGCGCTAAAAAATCACAAGTACCAGGAGAGCAGAAACATGTCGAAGTATTTTCGGGGCTGAATTTGTGAGTGCCATAGATTCTCGAGTAAGCCAGGGAACAGAAACATGTCAAAATACTTAGGGTAGGTTTTTTTACTAGAAAGAAGATGGCTTTCATTGCAAGCGATTCAAAAGTACCAGGGGACCAAATACATGTAGTTTTTTCCGTGCAGGAATTATGAGTGGCATGGATCAATAATACCAGGAGAACAAATACATGTCGGAGTAATTTCGGGGCTGAAATCTTACTTTCAGCGGCACCGCAAAGACTCACAATGTCTGGATACCTGAATCATGAAGATGCAATTCCAAGGATGAGACAATGAGGCAAAAAGTTGCGCGGCAGTTCTAAAGTTTACGCAGACGAAGTCGCGGGAGGAAGCTAGTAATTACATATATTGTAATTATTATTTTAATACTAGCTGTGCCCCGCGGCTTCGCTCCCGTCAACTGCATTTTTTTATTTTTTTGCGTTTAAACCTTGTAGTGTGTCTTATTGTTTTGTACTTACGCTCTCTATAAACTTCCTAGATAAATTAATACATAGCTGCATAGCCATAACTTGATTCCTAGATTCTTTTTAACTTGTATTTTCTAAGTTTTTCTGCAAATTAGCTATCTTCAATACTTTGTTTACATTTCTTGTATTATGACATTATGTCATTTAGACAGACCTAGTTTTCTTTTTATTTGTATTCTGAAGTTAGCTAGGAGTTTTAGGTCGCATATGAAACTGTCATCAGACCTTCATAAAGTCAATTTTTCCTTTTCCATTAATTCTAGAAACTCATATCAAATTCAAAATAAAAGCGAGCCTTCATTTTAGAGCCGTCTTAAAGAAATGGTCAGTCTACGTTTGGAGCTGAGATAAGCAACAACTCGGAAAAAGTCCTTAAGAGTGACTGAGAGGACAGTTTGCCACCTGAGAACCAGAGAAGTCGCCCTCCCTCCTATATTGAGAGTAGACTTAGAGGAGGACGTTTCCAAGTTTACCTCCTCGAACGCCTCCTCTACTCTCCTTGCCGCCTTTAAAGGACACCTTGATGCCTGGGCTGAACGAGCCTGGGAGGAAGACGTTACTCGGCCCATCCTCTCCAGCCCATTGAAGAGTGACGACCCTCCAGTCCTCCGGTTCTTCAACGGACCCTGCTGGTCCTCCGGTTCTTCAACGGACCCTCCAGTCCTCCGGATCTTCAACGAAGATTTCATTTCCATCTCACGTCCACTCATCCTTTTCTTTCGTCATCCGTTCTTAAGTGTTGTAATCATTAAATCTTTATACTATTTATTTGTCCTTTTCCCTTTTAGTACGCATTCCCCTCCTAGGTAGGTGAGTGCTATATGTGACCTCACATTTTACAGGCTCCCCCTGTAAAATGTAACGTTACAGATTGGCGCCCAGTTTTTACTAACCCACCCCTTAAATCATTTTCAGACATTCTGCAAGTTTTTTTGTTTTCAAAATTCAAAAAACAAACTTCCACAAGGCGATTATATTTGGTAACTATTTGCATCATACATCCTCATCCATCTCAACCCTTACTCCTCTTACAAACTTTACATCATCTTATACTACACCCCCACACACATTCCATTACCCACTGGTAATTGGCACCCTTTCACTGCTTGGATGTAGTTTTTAAAACCAACTAGTGGCCATCACCACTTTTGGGCTTTACCAAGTAAGGGATTGGTTACTCTACGACGGCTATTGGACAATATCCTCCCGTATGTCGTTTACTCCTTAAACTTAACTCTTTACCAAAATATTAAGTATATACAATCTATATATTCTATCACCAAGGTATTCTTCACCCCCACATACAATCCGTTATCATGAGATAATTGGCACCCTTTCGGCCTCTTGGATGCGTTTCTATATCCATTCGTGGGCGCTACCAAGGTTGGAGATTGGTTACTTTACGACAGACACAGGAGAGTATCCTGTAGACGTTTATACATACCTAAACAACTACGTTACACCCATTACAATTGCTTCATCAATTATATTCTGAAACTTACACTTTAAACGTTACTTCATCATCGTTCGATTCATTACCACTAGTGCAATCTTTATGAAGTTTTCGTAAAAATTACTTGATCCTAGATTATAAATCTGTGATTCGGGAGTTTACATGATCCTAGAAGGAGCTATGATAGTTTTGGTGATACTCTTATTAAATAACACCAAAACCTTTTAAGCATACTCTTCAAATAAATTACGGAAAAAATAATTTTCGTTTGACTTGTTTTTTTGACATCATTCGTTGCTAGGTAACGGACATAGTGTTCCAAGCATGGCTTTATAAAGTTCCATGGTTGTTTATTTGTGGTGACAAATATCGGTACTATTATTAAAGTTGGTAATACCTTTTTAATCTAAACATGGATAAGCTAATAAAATACTCGTACTTAAACAAACCAGAACTCGAATATGAGGTGACTATTAGAGCTGAAAAACCAGCTGAAAATTTGACGAACCTTAGGGACCAGATGACTAAACTTAGCCATGTCCTACCGGAAGACATAAAATCCTCCCCTATACCGGTTCGCCTTGATCTATCTCAGACGGAGTCTACTCTCAATTATATCGACGTTAAAATTTCGCACATTGAATCATCTGGGGATCGTAGTAGTTTAAAAAAAATTGAGTCGTTTTTGAATCATCTTTACTATCGTCTAGAACGTATCACTGCTGCTCCACCGTTAATAGAGTTATGCTCAAATGTTAGATCTCGATTCTTTTTAATACAAAAACGCTTTGAAGCTTTAGGTTGGGAACAGAATATCGAAACTGAGGAAGACGTGTCGGAGGAAATACATAATCCTCCCACTCTGAACCAATCTGATCTTGCTGTCAAGAATCAACCCAACTTTCCTACTCAGAGTCAAGCTGTCCCTCTTTTCAGCCCTCGAATATCTGAACATACTGAGGTTCTCGCTACGTCTCAACAGGTTCCTTACCCCGCTGCAGTTTGGGGTATGCCGCAGTCTTCCTCGATGGGACAGAATTGTTACTCGTCGTGCAATTACGTAAAGGATTTTAAAAGGTTCTCTTATGATGGTAAAACTTGCCCTAGGTCGTTTCTGCAGAAGTTAGAAGAGTTTAAGATTTCTAGGAATATCTCGGAAGTTACTCTGGTTAAACATGCTTTTGAGATTTTTGTCGGTGATGCACTGCATTGGTTTAGGTTTCAGCATAGTCGGAATCCTTCGTTGACTTGGAATCAGATTCACATTTTGCTTATTAAAGATTTTGGTATTCAGGACTACGACTACAAATTACTAGAGGCTATTAGGAATCGCACTCAAGGGACAACGGAGACTATTATTATTTATGTGTCTATTATGTTCGGCATGTTCAATCGTCTTTCTAAGAAACTATCAGAAAACGATCAATTAGAAATTCTTCTCCGTAATATAAAACCGTGCTATTCGGTTTTCGTCGCGTTAAAAGACATTAATTCAATTGACTCACTAATCTCGACCTGTCAGAGCTATGAAAAGATTTCAGAAAGGGACCTAAACTTTCGTGAACCAGAGTATTCATATACTCCATCTTGCGCTGCGGAGTTTGCTTATCGTCCGGATTCGTCTAAAAATAATTCTAACAATAATCACTCTAACGCGATACAGAATAAGCAACTGCCTTCTACCTCCCAAACTGAAAATAAACACAAAGAAAATTATTGTTGGCGTTGCCGAGTTACAGGTCATAATCTAAAAGCGTGTACTCAACCAAGATACTTGATCTGCTTCAAGTGTGGTCTGAAAGGCGTGAAAATTTCAAATTGCCCTAAATGTACTCCGGTTTCTCAATCAAAAAAACTAAATAACGACTTGAGTAGTTCTAAATCTGCAAAATTTAATCTTAGTGATTGGAATCAGTGGTTAGACACTGTTCGAAATTTTATGTTCTGTTATAAAACAACTTCTGCAATTTATGATAAAGAAAGGGACTGTAATAGACCTTTTATTAACGTATCTATTAATAACATAAGTTTTTCCGGTCTTTTGGATAGCGGTAGTTGTTTTACTATTTTAGGAAATAATTCTCATAAAGTCATCCAAGAGCTAGGATTTAAACTATTCAAGTCATCAGCTCAAGTCATAGTCGCTAATAAACAAAAATCATCATCTTCCGGTTATTTCAATTTACCGTTTAATTATAATAATCAAACTCGTGTCATTAGAGCTTATGTTTTTCCAGAGATATACCCTTCTTTGATTCTTGGTTGGGACTTCTGGAAAGAATTTGAACTATGTCCTAAAATACTTTCGCTTGAACTTAATCTTAATAGTAGAGATTTGACGAACTGTGCTATTGAGAATAAAATTATGTCATTCGATCACCTTTCAAATAACCAAATAAATATTGCTAAGGATTTGATCGAACGTTTTAAAGACATTTCCTTTGAAAAAAAAGGTCAACTAGGTCTGACTGATTTAATTTGCCATCGAATTAATACAGGTGATGCCTTACCTATAAAACAACGTTGTTATCGCTTATCTCCTGAAAAGCAAAAGATTCTAATTGATGAAGTCGATAAAATGCTCGAATTAAAAGTTATCGAAAGGTGCGAAAGTCCTTGGTTATCTCCTGTCCTTATTACGCCCAAGTCAAATGGCGAATGGCGTTTCTGTGTTGATAGTAGGAAATTGAATTCAGTTACTCGCAAGGACGCTTATAGCCTTCCTTTTATTTCTGAAATACTTGATAATCTTAAAGGCTGTAAGTATCTATCTAGCATAGATATTGCTAAAGCTTTTTGGGAAATTCCTTTACATCCAGAAGATAGGGATAAAACTGGCTTTTATGTCCCTGGCAGAGGTTCATTTAGATTTACGGTAATGCCTTTCGGTCTATCTAACAGTCCTGCGACTCAACAAAGACTCATGGATCACTTATTTACTCCTGAGTTCGATAATAAAGTATTTTGTTATTTAGACGATATTATAATCATCAGTTCCACATTTGAGGAACATATTTCTCTGTTACTTAAAGTTCACAAAAAGCTTTCTTACGCTGGTCTTACTATTAACTTTGAAAAAAGTAAGTTTTTTTCGTAAAGAACTCAAATACCTTGGTTATGTAGTAGATGAGCAAGGACTACGAGCTGATCCTGGTAAAATTGAGGCTATTTTAGCTTATCCTATTCCAACTTCTAAAAAAGAAGTTAGACAATTCTTGGGTACATGTAGTTGGTTCCGTCGCTTCATCCCGAATTTCAGCTCTATTGCCGCACCCCTCTGCAAATTGACGTCTGCTGGGAAAAATTCTCCAAAAAAATTTGTTTGGAATCCGGAAGCAGATTTAAGTTTTGCAAAATTAAAAGAATGTTTGACTTCGACCCCAATTTTAGCTTGTCCTGATTTTGACCTTCCTTACTCTGTTCATTGTGACGCTTCTAATTATGGTATAGGGGCCATGTTGACTCAAAAACAAAACGATGTCGAAGTGGTTATAGCGTATATGAGCAGAACTCTTAGTAAACATGAACAAAATTATTCTACTACTGAACGCGAAACATTAGCTGTTATTGCTGCACTTGAACATTGGCGTTGTTATCTTGATAATGGAAAACTCTTTACAGTTTACACTGACCATGCCGCACTGAAATGGTTCTTGAACCTGACTAATCCTTCTGGGAGATTAGCTCGATGGTCTCTTCGATTATCATGTTTTGATTTTGTTCTGAAACATAAAAAAGGAAAGGATAATGTAGTCCCGGACTTACTTTCTCGTTATAAGGGTCCTAATAAACTCATTCTTGATGGTGTTGCACCTGTGTCTAGGGACAACGCGTGTCAATTAGAACATTTTAATAAACTTTTTACTAAATGTCGCGATAACCCTGATGATTATCCAAACTATAAAATCCGCGATAATAAGCTATATCGTTATTCTAACTCAAGCAATGATCTTAATGAAGATTTTTCATGGAAGGAAATTCCTCCTCCCTCTGAGAGGCTGGACCTGATAAAATCTTGCCATGGCTTGGTAAATAATAATCCTCACATAGGTATTTTTAAAACTTATAAAAAGCTTTCCTTAAGATATTACTGGTCTGGCATGTTTAGAGAAGTGGCAAAAGTGTGTTCTACTTGCGAAACATGTCTTGCCTATAAACATTCAAATCATTCACCTTATGGTCTCATGGGTAATCCAAAAATTTGCTCGAGGCCTTTTCAAAATATATCATTGGACCTTATGGGTCCTTTGCCTATGACGAGACAGCGTAATCAATATATTCTCGTGATTACGTGTTCGTTTTCAAAATACTGCCTTATTTTTCCTATTAAACGCGCTACAGCTACTAATATTATTCAACATCTTGAAAACTTTGTATTTTTGGTTCATGGTGTACCACAAACCATTATTATGGATAACGGCTCACAATTTCAATCTAATGAGTTTCAAAATTTTTTAAATAAATATAAAGTTCCTTTTATATTTTATTCACCTAAATATTGCCCACAAGTAAATACAACTGAACGTTATAATAGAACAATTATCACGGCGTTATCACAGTTAGTCGGTGATGATCACCGTACATGGGATACTCCGTTACATAAAATTCAATTAGCACTAAATAGCTCAGTAAATGTCGCGACAGGTTTCTCCCCATCTTTTCTGGTCTTTGGCCGAGAAATCATAACATGTGGTTCATTTTATTCTAGTTGCCCGAATCTAGACGAAATAATTTTTCTTCCTCGGGATATTTATGCCGCTAACATAGGGTTATTATCGGTCATCTTTGATAAGGTACAGATTGCACTATACATGGCTCATAAAAAAAACGCATCTCATTATAACACTAGGCATAGTTTTAAAGAATTTAATATCGGGGATACCGTCTGGCGTAAAAATTACGTTCTTAGTAACGCTGGCAACTATTTTAGTGCCAAGTTAGCACCTAAATATATTAAAAGTACAGTGGTTGAGAAATTGTCACCGCTTGTATTCATTTTGGAAGATCAGAACGGTTTATGGGGAAAATGGCATTTAAAAGACTTTAAAGTTTAATTTTGTCTATTTTGTTTTTTTTTTTTTACATGCTCATGTTTTAATTTTAGTACTTATCTCGATGTTTTAAAAAAAATCTTAGTATAGTCTTCTTATTACTTGTTTTTGTTCAAAATTCTTATTTTAATTTTATATATTATATGTATCACTTCTCCTTTTCAAAAACTTTTTGGCTTGTATATTTTTTTTTTTTTGTTGAGCGGTACACAACTCGTAAAATAAGCCATTGTGTCGAGCGGTTTTATAACTCGTAAAATAAGCCTTAGTGTATATAAATAATATTTTTTTTAAACTTACTTGAATACTTGAAACTCGAAGGCTTATGTATCCTTAGTCTTGAATCTCCTTGAACCCTTGACTTAAGCTTGAAGGCTTTTCTTAAGCACTTTATGCTATAAACCTTGGACTGCTTTTCTGAGCAGAAAAACTTTGTAAATAACTATTTAATTTTAATTTAATGGGTTTTAAAAAAGGTGCGGGTTACGACACCTAATAAAATAAATAAGCCTTCGTAAACCTTAAAAATAATCCCTTGTGGAGTACGCGTCATTGAATGTGAACCGTATCCCCTAAGTATGATGGTGATGTATGTTTGAGGAAGTGTGAAAAGTATACTAGTTTATGTAGGGTGTGTGAAAGAGCAAGGTTTTATTTTCAACCTCTCAATTTCCCTAGTTGTCAACTTTCTTTGGTTTTGGGTAATATAGTATTATTTTTTTTTACTTACTGTATCATTGTAAATACTCATTTAATTTAATTTTAACTACCTAGTTACTGTTCTTCTATTGTTGCTCTCTTGAATTACTAAACAAGAAAAAATTTTTCATTCCATTCAAAATTTTTCCGGGGTTTTCGGGGTAATGTAGTGTGTCTTATTGTTTTGTACTTACGCTCTCTATAAACTTCCTAGATAAATTAATACATAGCTGCATAGCCATAACTTGATTCCTAGATTCTTTTTAACTTGTATTTTCTAAGTTTTTCTGCAAATTAGCTATCTTCAATACTTTGTTTACATTTCTTGTATTATGACATTATGTCATTTAGACAGACCTAGTTTTCTTTTTATTTGTATTCTGAAGTTAGCTAGGAGTTTTAGGTCGCATATGAAACTGTCATCAGACCTTCATAAAGTCAATTTTTCCTTTTCCATTAATTCTAGAAACTCATATCAAATTCAAAATAAAAGCGAGCCTTCATTTTAGAGCCGTCTTAAAGAAATGGTCAGTCTACGTTTGGAGCTGAGATAAGCAACAACTCGGAAAAAGTCCTTAAGAGTGACTGAGAGGACAGTTTGCCACCTGAGAACCAGAGAAGTCGCCCTCCCTCCTATATTGAGAGTAGACTTAGAGGAGGACGTTTCCAAGTTTACCTCCTCGAACGCCTCCTCTACTCTCCTTGCCGCCTTTAAAGGACACCTTGATGCCTGGGCTGAACGAGCCTGGGAGGAAGACGTTACTCGGCCCATCCTCTCCAGCCCATTGAAGAGTGACGACCCTCCAGTCCTCCGGTTCTTCAACGGACCCTGCTGGTCCTCCGGTTCTTCAACGGACCCTCCAGTCCTCCGGATCTTCAACGAAGATTTCATTTCCATCTCACGTCCACTCATCCTTTTCTTTCGTCATCCGTTCTTAAGTGTTGTAATCATTAAATCTTTATACTATTTATTTGTCCTTTTCCCTTTTAGTACGCATTCCCCTCCTAGGTAGGTGAGTGCTATATGTGACCTCACATTTTACAGGCTCCCCCTGTAAAATGTAACGTTACAACCTTCCCTGTATTATGAAGAACTAAACAAAAAAAGAATTAGCAAAATCGGCCCAGCCGTTCTCTAGTCTTAGCGAGACTAACGAACAGCAATTCATTTTTATATATAAAGAAGATAGACAATAAATTTCAGTCAACAGATAGTACATACAATCAAATTTAATTAAGTAGGTACCATTACTAATACAAAAAACAACGCAATACATTAAATTTATTAATCAATTCAATACAATTATTTCAATCAATATGAATTCAATAAAATATCATAAAATGTGTAAAGTAACTTTTGCGAACTCGTTCAGTGAACAAGAGAGTGCATGTATCTTATCGGCAACCAGGTTCAGTGTGCGCAATGTCTGCGAGAGCGGAGCCTTGGCCATTAGGCGTGGGACAAATACAACAGGCGTCGGGCGGAGGCGAGGCGCGGGCGAGGTGCGGGCGCGGCGCCGGTGCAGCGGAGAACAGGCGCGCAAATGGTGTCGGAAAGACGTGGCGCGGGCGAACACAGTGGATGCATGCAACATGACGTCTTCTTGTGGTGCGCCGGGGGCGAGGAAGCGGCGCCCGCTCCACGCCCGCGCCCCGAAGTGGCGTCGCGACCGCGCCTCGCCTACGCCCGACGCCTGTTGTATTTGTCCCGCGCCTTTGCTTTGTGCGAACGCGCGGCTGTGCGACCAAAATGGGTCGTCTACTACGCTGCATGTATCCATCGGTCTTCGCGAAAATCCCCTTAAAGTAATTTCAAAATAAATGTAAAGCGTCATCCGATTCGAAGAGGATCCCTCTCGAAGTTATGGGTTAAAGTAACTTGAGCACCTCGACAAGTGTTATCTAACCTAGCCTTGTCGGGGTGCCTTAATTTCCAAGAAACCATTTTATTTTATTTTATTAAATAAATCTTCATGGATAACTTCAGCTCTGTAGTCGGCGGAGGGGTTTGTCAGACTCGCACTGACTAAAACCACCTCTGATTCCCTCGTACACTTACATCCGAGGCTGCTAGTTTGTATGTGACTTCCCCCGCCCGCCATCTGCAGACCCCGTCCTGTAGTGGTCGTTACTCCTTTTACGTCTGAAAGAGGCGCATGTGGAACACTACGCGCCATCATCTCGGGTCCTGCTTCACGGTGAACGACAGACGCTCCTAAATTCGTCACTCCCGAAAGTTCCATCAAACATAACTTACCTCGGACACATCATAAAACGGCGAATTCTTACAAAAAAAAAAAAAAAATACCATTTCAATAGTTTAAAAATTAATAGCGAAAGTGGAGGTTATTTTTCAATAGCTCGCGTATGACAGTATTGCCTAGTTTCTTGGAGTTTATCTAAATAAATCGCTCAATATTGTCATTGCAAAACATTTTGTCAAATTGACGCCTTGCCTAATCTCTCATCTAGCCTAGCCATTTCCCAAGTATATTGGGGTCGGCTTCCAGTCAAACCGGATTCAGCTAAATACCCGTGTTTTACGTGGAGCGGCTGCTTACCAGACCTCCACAACCCATTACCTGGATAATACGGTACTTCATGGCAATACTGGAGTCAGATTAACTGGCTTCTGACAATCTGTAACGACTGCCAAAGATCTTCAAATGACAGCGGGACCAACGGCTTAACGTGCTTTCCGAGGCACGGAGGAAACTCGGTATGTTAAGATGGTCACCCATCCACAGACCTACCTTGGCCAGCATTGCTTAACCTTAAAGATCGACCCGTCTGGCTGTTAGTATTTAGCCACGAGCTCCTAAATTGCTTAGTATTTTTAACGTCACAATCGACCAGCGGGTCTAAAGGTTTCAGTTGAATCATATTAAGATCATAATACCTATTAATCATAAAATAATCTGTGAAATTTCATTTTCATTTTCATCACTTAAACGTTAGGTTAAGGGTTGATTGAAAAGAAAAAACTAAAGAATTAAAACTAATTTATTCGGCACACACGGATTCACACAGCGTAGGTACAATTAAAGGGTTTGAAACAAAGTATTGAAAACAATAAAATTGTGTGCCCCGCGGCTGCGCCAAGAAGGTCCAGTTCAGCAAAATGCCGGACAACTAGGTGCTGCCTGACGCTGGTTTTCAACTACACCTTACGTTGAAGTGTACGGAAGTCAACCAGTTTTGTAGGGTATTAAATATAGGTACAGGTAAATACATAAAATGCTTAGGTGTAATAAACGATAGATAAATATAGTTTCGTGTACAGTGATAGATAATGTATAAAAAAAGGCAAATGAAAGAAAATAATTGAAATAACGCAAACATGAAATGTCATCCAATTAAGCAAAAGTATGTGTAAAACCACAGTCATGTAAGTCAAAGTGTAATATTGACAGATTGGGACGATTGGGAAAATTTGACAGTTTTGGGTAACTTGATGTACTGGCTGATTCTACTAAAGTGACCTTTCAGACCCGCAGTATTGCTTCTAATTTAATAATATTGCCAGTGTTAGCTGATTTTAAAAAACAAACTCGGAATTTTTAATTTTTTTGAACAATGCTTCTACTAAAGACTGAACAAGGAAGGATGGGTCTACATTAAGTGCTCGTCGTCGATAAATCATAGACTGCTTTAGGTTGTCATCTTGTGTAAGTCAAAAGAGATAATATTAATACTGATTGCTGTTTCCTTTAACAACTGACTGGGAATATTCGTATTTTTACACATTTCAACCATTTTTACATCTTTTCCTAAAAAATTACACGTGCTTGCCTTCATTTAATACGTATTATTTTGTTTTGTTACACGCACCACGAGTATTGATCGAGTACGAGTATACCGCTCAAGTGAACATCAATCACCCGTGACTATACGGTGTGTTGGAGTGACGTAATCGTTAAAGAATGTATGTTATTCTTTACACGTGTGTTTTTCATACAAACCGCTCGCTTTTTCTCATAACTTGCAACCCAGGATTGCGTCATGGTTTTTATTTTCAACCTCTAACTCTCTCTCTCATCTGAGCGTGTTCCCGGTTGCATCCTCTGCTTCGGAGGTCCGGGGTCCGCTTTCCGGCTTTTTCTTCTCCACTTCGCAATCCACCAATTTTTTCCAAAGATAACTTAGTTGGGTAGCCTGAAGTTCTAAACAGATTATTTCTTCTTCCAGCCAGTTCATTTCATTAGCAAGAAAGTACCACAGTTTTTTTTTTGTTGTGTGTATGTATGTTGGAGTGACGTAATCGTAAAAGAATGTATGTTATGCTTTAATCGTGCACAAACGGTACGCTTTTTCCTCATAACTTGCAACCCAGGATTGCGTCACGGTTTTTATTTTCAATCTCTAATAAGGGCTATAAAAAGGCTCCACCATTTCCCCGAAGATAACTTAGTTGGGGGTAGTTCGAAGTTCTAAACAGATTATTTCTTCTTCTAGCCAGTTGATTTTATAAGAAAAAAAGTGAAATAAAAACAGTGTTTTTTTCCTTAACGGGGCTCGCAACTGGGGTAACTTAATAAAGAGAAACAGGGGTTCTAAACTATTGACATTTTTATTCAGGGATTATACGAGCAACGTAATCCGTGCCAATAATTTGTAGCTAAGCTCGTATTATCAAGGCAATTTTATGCCTTAGCCGGGTATTAAAATACTACATTTTCATTGGTTTTATGGAGTGAAAATTTTTCGTTATTATCAAGTATTTTGTAGTGACTCCGAAAGTATCGGTAAACACATTTGGAGCACACGTTGCTTCAATTTCAGGATGTTATAATTTGAAAAAGACTTTTCTAAGCAAATTTTTGACATCATTATCTTACGGTAAAAGAAAACATCGGTTAGAAACAATAAAAGACTACCAGAGCCCAAAGCCGAGAGTAATGAAAGGAAGTGAGGGAGTCGTTTGCCCTGCACTAGGAAATATTTTTTATTTTTATTTTCTTTAAATAAACAAATAATATTCACTCTTCTGAATACGGCAGCAGGCCTATAATTAATTTTTTTTTAATGTTATTTTATGATTTTAATTTTATTTATATTACAAAATCCTTTATTTCAAATAGACCAGTTACAGGCAATTTTGAATAGTCAAGGTCTGTCAGTCAAATAGATGCAGCTAATTCTGCCGCGCTAGCGACAGGAGCAGCAAGTTGTTCTGCATCAAAACACACTCACCAACCCTATCTCCATTATTCAATGATTATATTTATATTTAATTATTGCAAACAACATAAAACATTATTTAAAATGGATTGACGTATAAACGATGATTGATTGAATAATTACTTTGAATACAAAATATATCCCTCAACTCTTGAGATCGTGGAATGCCACTAAAATAGCCGATAGTTGTATGTTTTTCCTCTAAAGTGTTCTTTATAATATTGTTTTATCCTGGTGAAAAATAAGATATATATTTAAATAAAGTGTTTCATTTATATATTCGCTAAATCACTGTCTACGCTTAAAATAGGACAATACATTGTAGTGTATTGCGAAATATTTGCTAAACATTATAACCTTACAATATATAAAAAATGTAATTGACTGACGACGGGTCCGCACATGCTTCCATAGAAAGCCAGATATCCTTCTACGTTAGTGATAAAATATCAATTACGCACTCAACTACGTTAGTTTTAAAATATCAATTACAACTTAAATTAAGCGGTGTCAAACGGAAGTTATTATACGTATCTGTACTCCATTTAATTAATCTAATGAATACCTACTAACTGGACTCTGAGAGTCGATAGGTTGGAATCGCGCCACAACATCAACTTTACGTCGTTCGTGGTACGAGTTCCAACCCACCATTTGCAGACCTTCTTGAAAGACGACTTTTGGCCGAAAAGTGTCGTATTTCGACGTTTCCAAGGTCGGTTACGCGTCACCACGCAGCGAAACATGACGCTGACGTTAGGCGTATAGTAATTTCAATATGGTTTATTAATATGTATTAAGGCGAGGTTGCAGTACTGTGTGTTTTGACGAACAACAGCGACTGTCCGGCGAGCGAAATATTGCCTATATTTTGATTGTTTTTTCTTCTTGCCGAAAACTGATAAAGAAATTATACAATATGCTTTCAACATTTACTTCAAAATAAAAAGCTCTATTTATTGATAGAACCTTTAAATATATTCGTGATGAAATCTCTTAGCAGTACACGTTTATAATTGTGATTTAGTGTCATGTTTGATAAAAAAAAGTATCGGGCCAATCATTCTAAATCGCGTTTCTATCTTTACGAATTACTTGAGGGTATGTTCAATTTTTATGTAATGATTTTTATTTATTAAAAAACTCATAATTAATTACATTTTCAGACGTTCAAAAATCTTAAAAAGTACTGCAACCTCCCCTTAATCGCGGCTCGCACCTGTCATCCGAGTATCTACGCAGAGTTATTGAAGAAGCTCATCGCGTGACCAGCAAAGTAGATCGAAAAAGACCCCGTGGATGTACCCAAATACGTTGGTTGGTCTGACCGCACCGCAGTTGACTATACTGTTCACAACACCCTCTACACCGTCAAGGACAGAATCCGGTAGAGTACGCGTGGAAGTGATGCTGAATGGAGGTCACGACCCTCAGCACTGAGGAATACGATGCTAGGAGGAGGTATATGTAGGTATTAGTTTATTATAGTTTAAGAGATTATTTAGTGTGGCAGTCGGTTTGCACCAGGGGTCGGCCCTCGGCCCTTATCTCTTCCTGATGATAATGGACGCTCTGACGTGGACATCAAGAAAGAGGCTCCCTGGTATATGCTGTTTGCTGACGACATTGTGCTAATTGCCGAAAGCGGCCTAGATGTCCAGAGCAGATTGGAGACGTGGTTCGCCTGTGATTTTCGTATGCGTCATACTGGCCGCAAATAGACTCTTTTCCTTTCTTTTCTTTTCTTCTTTCTTTCAAATTGAGCAGAACCAAAACAGAATACCAGTTCTGCGATTTCGGCGGTCTCTCCAGTCCTATACCTATAGCTCTCACCGGAACGCCTATACCATAGAGTATATATAACCACTAGAGAGCGTATAGGCCGATTTCTTTTAAGTACGCGGCTCACTACAGCGGGCCGGGGGACGAGGAACAACGCGCGGCTGCAATTGGTCCGTTCAAGGTCAAGTTGCATAGGTAGCCTATGGTTAGTGGTGGCACCACTTGATTAAAGGAAAATAGTCGATATCGATAAAATGGATTTTAACATTATAAAAATACTCAATCCACACAAACAGCGCTATATCTTGTTTAAACAAAGTTTCCCTATTAACCTTATCTTTCCACTTTTATTTTAATTCTGAAATCTTCGAAAATCTAAAATGAAAACATGTAGGTATGTCAAACACACAGATGAAAAATCTGAGACCCTCCTCCTATTTTTAAAGTCGTTTAAAAGTAGTTACGTGTTTAAATGTAAGTATGTGAATTGATAAAAAATTGTATTAGTTGTAATTTTATGATCATCGATAAATCGACTTCAATCATTAAACGTAACAGCACAGATTTTTACGATAAAAATACAAAGGGGAAGAAAGGGATAAAAATATAAGTATTTCCTAATGAAAGAAAGAGACTTTTCCAAAAGACTTCAACGCGCGCTTCTCACAGTGTGCTCGTTCACCTAACCACCATTTTATATAGACCCCTGCAGTGGCTCATCATCTGATTCAAATCAAAAATATTTTACGTAGTCTTTACTCTTCGATGAAAAGTTATGCCATCATTTTTGTAACAAAAGGTCTAGGAATGTTTCCCACACAAATTCACCGGGTATGAAGGCATTTTTATGCGTTATAAATTGCATAAAAATTAAAACGATTTGTAAAAACTTAGCATGCCCACAGGTCTAACAATTGGTCACAACTAAAATGGTTAGTAGTGCTGCTGCCTAACATCTGAGCAAAAACACTAATAGTTTTCGTGCGTCGGGGCATTGTATGCGCAGTCAAGTGGTTTAATAGTCTTTGGCCTATACCGATCTGCTCCGAATTTCGTTACCTCGAGTAGCTTGTTCAGAGGGATATAGACCGAGACGTAACGCGCCGGATCAACTCAGGATGGATGAAATGGCGACAGGCCACTGGGACAACTTGTGACCCACGGATGCCTCTCAAGTTGAAAGTGGATCAGAATGTTCGGCTGTAAAAAAGACGGATAAAAATAGATTGCATGTGGCAGAGATGAGAATGTTGAGATTAATGAGTGGAGTAACAAGAATGGATAAAGTGAGAAATGATTACATAAGAGGTAGTTTAAAAGTGGCGCCAGTGACGGACGAGTTAAAAGGGAATCGCTTGTCTTGGTATGGTCACGTGAAGAGAAGGGAGGAAACGCATTTAACTAAAAGAGTAATGAACATAAATGTGGATGGATGGAGAGGGACAGGAAGGCCAAAGAAAAGATGGATGAATTGTATGAGGAGCGATATGAAAGAGAAGGGAGCGTGTTGCGCCGACCCTAAGTAACATGGGATAAGGCAGGAAAATGATGAATTTGTAGCCATTACTGAAATAAAACATCTATTTCTAGCAGCATTTATTGCAAACAGGGTACCAATTATACTAATTTTAAGGCATTCTCATATCAGTCGCAATCTATCATTAACGTATGAATAAGGAGATTTTAATGACAAATGACTGACATGCGAATGCAGAAGTTACTTAAATAATGGTAGAATTGGCCGTCTGGAGTCAAATCTTCCAGTCATCCAGTACATTATTCCTGCATTTTTTTATAGGAATTATTCATTTGTTTGCCAGGGTAGCGGAATTTGTTCGAAAGTCATCGCGGCCCTGGAAGGCAAAATGAACACGGATGACTTGCAGTCAGTAAGAGTCTGACACTCTCTGATTGAGTCATTTGATGATTTCAAATAAATAAATAAACATTTGTAGAAGTAGAAAGGTACCTAATTAATATACAAAAAACGTGAAAACGTGACGTTTATAATCCCGTTCTAGTAGCTGGAAAACGGACTCACTATTCTGCTTTCTTTTACAACTGGAGTCAATGACTGTTAAGCCCGACGCCAGAGAAGCAGACCACCTATAAAAACCAAAAATAAAATCATCCTTTTCATTCCGTCAGTCTTTTGTTCGAAAGTTAAATCAACAAGTACCACATTGTCCAATGAAGAAAGTTTATTCAGAAAGAAAATGTAGATTCGTTGGCGCAACGCCAAGAGGCAGATAATCTCTTTGAGAAGTTGGTGTGGCGGCAATTTTTTATCGCAGCTAGCAACACTATCTAAAGTGTGAAGAGGTTTTATTTCCTGCTTTGACGTGCGGAAAGCGGATGTGAGTTCCTCGTAATGTGAATTCTGCACTGTGATTTTGTAGATGACAAGACTGGCTGTGTTAACTTGCAGGTTTCTTGTAAAATAGTTCAGTTATTTTATTTGCTTGAAACGAAATCATTTTAAGAAGCCTATCACAAAATTGCGTTGTTGCTTCCAAAAGTGCCGACGCATCGCTTTTTGTAGAAATTAGGCAGTTGCAGTTGCGCTTGCAGTCTCGGGGTCCAATGTTCATGTCACCCCGAAACCTGTAGTTGTAAATGGCGCTACCCTCGAGGTTGTGCAAGAATACATAATATATCTAAGCCAAATTATACAATTTGGGGTACAACTTAGAGAAGGAGGCGATAAGAAGAATTCGCTTGGGCATTCGGAAAGCTGGCGTGATATACAACTAAGCATGTTATTTAAGTTTGTAATTAGTCTGTAAGCTGTCTTCAAATCAAACTAAATAAATATATATCTTTGAATCGTCGATCCCACAATCCCTTAAGACCGGAGCCGGAACGTGGACTCTCACCATAGGCCTGATGCATAAATTCAAGGTTAGGTACTCAGTGTGCAATGGAGAGAACAATGCTCGGAGTTTCTCTGGTGGATAGAATTTGCAACGAAGTCATTCACCAGAGAACCAAAAAAGTACCATAAAGTCACCGGCATTGCGCGTAGAATCAGTATGCAGAAGTGCAAGTGCCATTTCTGCAGACGGACTGACGGTCGATGGAGCAGACATTTGTTAGAGTGGAGACCGCGTATGAGCAAACGTAGTGTGGGACACTTTGCGGCATGATGATGCATCGATGATTTAAAGAAGTTGGCTGGCAACGGATGGATGCGGACTGCTCAAGATCGGGACGGTTGGTGCTCTTTGGGGGAGGGTTACGTTCCGCAGTAGACGGCAATCGTCTGAAATGGTGATGATGATGAGGCAGTTCAATTACGTTCGTTTTAAGGTATTATTAAAGGTAAGGTATTATTTATTTATTTAATAAATATAATATATTAAATTTTCATTTAAGTAGTATGAAGCATTGTTTATTTGGTAAGTATAAACTTTTCGTAATAGTATTAGTAATAAAAATAATCGTAATAGTGTTAAGGTGTCTACAGTTTATTCTGAGTGTTTTAGTAGTTTTATGGATGTGAACTGGATTTTTTTACGGACTTTTCATTTTTGACTTTTTATTTCATAGAATAAATAAATTCAGTGAATTTTTAAAAAAAATTCAAAATTCAAAATTCAAGCATTTATTTCAATTAAACCATTTACAGGCACTTTTGAATTGTCAAGGTCGGTCGGTCCAAAAAGTTGAAGCTATTTGATAGTTATTAATTTAGAATAAATGCATCAAACTAAAATCTCCTGATTAATAAAGTAGCTTAACCGGTTAATAACTAAAGTAAAATTTGCCGTTAAGATTATTAAGATATTTTTCATAAACATTTTAGAGCTAACAAAATTAATGTCTAAAAATCAACTCAAATGAAATTAAGCTAAAAGGCTCTAGGTAACTTTATAACTTTCAATTAATATCTATTTTGTTGACAAGCCGAGAAAGTTAGCTAGGCGATACAGATCAGTGATTTATGTTACGAGGATATTATTATATATTGCTAGCTGAATGGGCAAACGTAGTTTTACCAAAAAAAAAAAATATTGCCTACGACCTATTCTCAGACCTACCAAATATACACAAAAATTCATAAGAATCGGTCAAGTCGTTTCGGAAGATAACGAAACATTTTGTCAAATATAACCAATATTTTAGCATGACATCACTGTGTAGTTCAAGCAGACTAAGTAGTCAGAAAATAGTTGAATTTTTTAAACGCATAGTTTTTCTCTATTATTGCAAATGCGAACGTAATAACTACGTTCAATCTGGTTGCTGTTCATCAGTTTGATATTTTTGCATAATTGCATGTCATTTTTTCAGTAGGTATTGGAAATCATCAAATAACTCTTTCCGCTCTGAACGGAAGGGAGCGTCAGACTCTTACGGACTAAAACCTATCCGTGTTCCTCTTAATACCCTTTGCGTTCCAGGGCCGTAGTGACTCTATCAAACAAATCCCGCAGCCTAGCACATTTCCTGGAGACACTTAAATATGTCATCCTTCTACGTGTTATTTGCCTAGAAAATTAAATTAAACAATAACTGATTTAACAAATCATTTGCCACATTATGTCTTCACTGCTGTTGGTTGACTGGTAGACTATGCTCCAGCCGTTGAATCAACCTTTTTACCTCAACAAATAAGCATTTTAAACTACACCATAATGAGCTTTAAGGAGCTGCTTCTTTTTTTTCCATTCATCATCTGCCTAGCCTTTTTCCAACTATATTGGGGTCGGCTACCAGTCAAACCGGTTTCAGCTGAATACCAGTATTTTACGTGGAGCGGCTGCCACCAGATCTCAACAATCCATTAACTGGGTAACACGGTACTCCTTGGCAAGACTGGTGTCAGATTTTCTGGCTTCTGACTATCCGTAACGACTGCCAAAGATCACCAAATAACAGGCGGGACCAACAGCTTAACGTGCTTTCCGAGTCACGGAAGAAACTCCGTATGTTAAGATGGTCACCCATCCACAGACCAACCTTTGCAAGCGTTGCTTAACCTTGAAGATCGACCTGTGCGGCTGTTATTATTTAGCCACGATTTATTATTTTTCCATTAAATATGATAAATATGACATCCAAAACGTGTGTGGATTTTAGCGAACTAACTCAATTTGTTCCAGTAGACCGGGTTATCCGTAGTAAGTATTTGACCTTTACATAAGAAAAGTACCTACAACGACCGCATAAAGTTTGTCCAATGCCCTTTCAATTGATTGAGGTCGAAGTCATAAGCCAATAACACAGTATAAATATGGACAGTACGGAAACTACCTACAAACGCTCGAAACGGCACACTCACACAAACATGAGCACTGACGAGACTTTTCGGTGCCCGTCGCGGTACTCTCAGTAGTGAGTGCCGCCGTCCGCGTCAAGACGAGTGGTCACATTTAAGTTTAGCCCCGCGATCTTTTTAAAAATGCCACGAACGTATATATATATGCGTAGTATACGGCTGCTTGAATGAACTCGGCATCATCACAACCGGAGCTAACGTATTTTAAACTTCCTGCTGATTTTGAAAGGTTTTCATTAATGATAATTATCGTTACTTAATCGTTATCGAAGTGTAAGTCCGTGTGATCGATCAAAATGAATTCGTGAACTTCAAAACTATTATGTAGGTACTACTACTTCTTGTAAATCCAAGATGGCGCCTGCTATAGGTATTTTTTTTTGTCATGGGTGTCATTTTCATGGTTATCGAGGGTGTTGAAGCCGACAGTGATGTCAAAACGTGAATCCAAGATGGCAGCTGCAATAGGTATCAATTTTTTCATCATGGGTGTCGTTTTCAAGGTTTTCGAGGGTGTTGAAGCCGATAGTGCTGTCAAAACGTGAATCCAAGATGGCGGCTGCAATAGGTACCAATTTTTTCGTCATGGGTGTCATTTTCATGGTTTTTGAGGGTGTTGAAGCCGATAGTGATGTCAAAACGTGAATCCAAGATGGCGGCTGCAATAGGTACTAATTTTTTCGTCATGGGTGTCGTTCCCATGGTTTTCGAGGGTGTTGAAGCAGATAGTCATGTTAAAACGTGAATCCAAGATGGCGGCTGCAATAGGTACTAATTTTTTCGTCATGGGTGTCGTTCCCATGGTTTTCAAGGGTGTTGAAGCAGATAGTCATGTTAAAACGTGAATCCAAGATGGCGGCTGCAATAGGTATCAATTTTTTCGTCATGGGTGTCGTTTTCAAGGTTTTCGAGGGTGTTGAAGCCGATAGTGATGTCAAAACGTGAATACAAGATGGCGGCAGCAAAAGGTACCGATTTTTTCGTTATGGGTGTCATTTTCATGGTTTTCGAGGGTGTTGAAGCCAATAGTCATGTCAAAATGTGAATCCAAGATGGCGGCTGCAATAGGTATAAATTTTTTTGTCATGGATGTCGTTTTCATGGTTTACGAGCGTGTTGAAGCCGATAGTGCTGTCAAAACGGGAATCCAAGATGGCGGCTGCAAAGGTACCGAGCGCCCAAAACGTTTTCGTCCAACAGCGGCTCGCGTACGCTCCCGCCAAAATTTGTAAAAGGTTACGCCGTAGTGACAAAGTTAGTGCTACAAGTTGTTGTGTGTTAATATTAAATTGTTTTCCGTGTTTAAAGAATCGTCTTTTGTCGAGATTAACCAACGCCATGAGATTACCTATTTAAATTGTACTTGTAAGCTACTTATTCAAATTATATTGATTGATCATTATAGAACAAAAATAAAAAAACAAAAACATTTAAAGTGACAACCCTATTGCTGCAATGGAGCGTAGGTATTTATATTCTCAACTAGGCTTAGTTTCCGTACTGTCCATATTTATACTGTGCCAATAAGTACCTATGAAAACGTACTCGCTTCGTAGGCTCATAACCCAAAAAGTTCTTGACCGTATATTCGAGACTACTCCGGATTCCCTACTATCATAACGAATCGCTGATAACTTATCTGATGATGATCTGAAACCTTTTTGGACAGCTGTGAGGCATGTAAAATGCATAAAGCAATTGAAATACACAACCAACTGTTTACGGCTCTTGAGATACAGCCGGACTGACGGAAGGACGGCCAGCGGAGGCTTAAGTGAAAGGATTCTATTGATAATATAAAGAGAAAAACGTGGCAAATATATATTTTTAAATGTAACGGACGGACTAATTAGATATTTTCAGTAAAATAACCCATTTTTGAATTCCATACGGGCTAACTTGCAGAACCTAGTATGTAAGATTATTTTCTATTTATGGCAAAGTTATTGACGTTTTACGGTTGGCACACTTTTAGCACCCCTATTTGCAAAAATCTTTTAATTTTCCCATTTACCCATTAAAACATGCTTCAGTTAACCGTAAAGTTTAGTTTAAAGACCCCAAGTAGCGTCGACGGACTGTCGACTCAATTTCGCGAGCCGTCGAGCGTGGAACCACAGAATTGATAGATACAGAAAGCCAGCTAAGAAAAACAATGTAAGATGTCAAAAAATAACTGCTGTAATTTGTAAATAACCAATTAAAAAAAAACAATTTAATTTTTTCATGCCGTTACATTTTTATGTCGTCATATTTTTATGCCGATTGTACGCAGGCGTGCGCTTACGGCGGCCTATGCGGAGTATAGTACGAATCACATACAATACATTTTCTTTGAAATGGATGATTTTAATATTATTTCCTACCCTTATCCCATGTTACTTGGTGCAACACATTTTCACATTTCTTCCACTGTGCCCTATCAGTCAAACTAAGCCCTCGCCCTTTTCTTTCATATCACTCCCCACACAATCCATCCATATTTTCATTGGCTTTCCTCTCCCTCTCAGCAATACCTTAATTTCTTGCAGTTGATTTTTCAACATATTATTACGGCGATCTTAATCTTAAACAGTGGACGAGTCTATGAGAACGTGTGATTTCGCTCGTTGATGGGAGTAGTCCTTCTGTACCTGCTTGTGCTGTGGCAGACTATGCCAAAGTGTTGCCGTGTAGGTAATCCGGTGAGCCTTGCGAATGTTCTTCCGTTATTTATGTCTGCCGATAGGCTGAATCGGTGCTTATGTGGGGAAACGTGTCGAAACTAGTCGGGGTTGAGATTTTGTTGAAATAGTCAAGGTCGGAGGTGAGGGATTTGTGTCGGGGGAGCGATCATATTGGAGAATATGTAACGGGAAATGGGGATATTGCATCTATAGTTACGCAATAATTAAAATATATTTTAGGTGATGCAATTTATTATTTGGAACGAAAATAAGACATCCTTTGTCCGATGCTAGGATAGAAAGGAGAAAGAATATTACATTGTTAAACTAGGTTTGAAAGTAACATATTTAGTCCCGAGACGCCAATTGTTCGAGGGACTAAATAAGTCTTTCACCCGAGGTTAACACTGTACTTTTCATTACAAATAAAAGGAAAGTAAAAATAATAAAAAACTTTTTAAAAATTTGAAGTCGGTTGTATTTTTTTGTAAAAAGTTTTTTATTTTTCACTTTTTAGTGGTACCCCACACCTAACAACACCACTGCAAAATCGCAGAAAAGCAAAATACACAATTTCGATTACTTGGATGACATAAAACTATCATCCAAGTAGACGAATTCCAGCTATTTCGATTTAAAATCGAAAGTTCGAAACTGATTTTGATAAAATTTAAATGGGACCAATCTGCAAGTATATCCTTTCAGATAAAAAGAATTTTTCAAATCGGTTCATAATTGTCGGAGTTATGAGGTAACGAAAATAATAAAATAATAATAAACATACAACCGAATTGATAACCTCCTCCTTTTTGGGAAGTCGGTTAAAAACATAACTACAAAAAAAAACATATCTGAATGTGGTAAACTTATTGTATTAATACAAATCTCTGCTAAACGAAAGTGAAAAATTCTACTACTTAGGGCTGATTTTTCAATAGTCAGATAACGTTTATTCGAAGAATAAATTCGTCATATTGACAAATTTTCCATACAAAAGCTGTCAGATGGCAATTTTTATTCCTCAGGTAAAAGTTATTGGACTATTGAAAAATCAGCCATTACTTGAAAAAACAAATGAAGATCTAATTCCAGCTTTCCAGCCTCTTTTGTTTTTATTTTGTATATTCACCCATAACATTTTCATCATTATTTTTTTATCATTTGACGGCTGTCAATTGAAAACGATTTTCCCTAGGTCTGAAAAGTAATACTTTCATCCCGCTCCTCAAGCAAGTTTACGTCTATTTTCCAAGTATGAGTAGTGAAAAAGATATTTAATTACAGTTTTCACAGAACACTAAATAGCTACAACTTTAAATAGTTATAGCTATAAACTTATAATTTTATTACTAGTAGATACTGAAGTTATATTAGTCAAGGCAAGAGGAGAGCACAACAAAGCGCATTTGGACGTTGTGACTATGAAAGCCACTTCAAAGATGATGTACCATCGAAAACCCGCAGCAGGATGCTGATTGTGGACGGTTAGAAATAGCATCGAGCAAGCCACACAGAAAAATCTTTCCGCAACCCTGTCAACGACCAAAAACATAACCCTTATCTCCCGCGGTCACGCTGACCCAAATAGCAATAAAAATCCGCCGCTTATTGAGGGGTTAACAGATAAATAGATAGCCATAAATCGTTCGGAGTCGCAAGCGTCCCTCCCGTTCAGTAGATTAAGGACCCAAGGGCATACCTACGTTTAATACGATTCCAAGTCACTTCAAACGAGCCCACCTAAAGCCTGTTACACATCTTCCAATTTACCGCAAATGTAGGGTAGTTTCGAGGACATAATTTGATAATCCTGGCTGCATACTAATGCTTTGGTGGTTCTTCAGTACTTCTTCAGAAATTTTTGCTATAGTTTACGTCTTTTGTTGGTTTATGACATACTTTCGTTGTACTCGTGCGTTGGTGAATCGTCTTTCTTGTTCTTCGTTTTTCCCTCGCTGCTGTGGAGCTTTCATCATCTCCAAGTTCTGTGGCCTTCTTGGTGTGGACCGCTAACCACATGCTGCTTTCTATAGCTCTCTTAATCACGCCTAATCGTCGTGGTGAATCATACCCATCTTCCCAATCAAAAGTCGTGTTCTATAGCCTTCCCATCATGTTCCTATAGCATTACCGCACTAATAGATTGTAAACTATCCAGCAGCCTTGGGCTCTAAACATACCGTCGTTATATTAGCGAATGCTATTGTCAAAATATAAATGAAAATGTAAGAAGTTCAGAAGTCTGCCAGTGACTGTGTTCCCTTCCACATATATATAACCCGTCTGCCTTCGAACAAAGAGTGAACAGGCATCTTCTGGGCACGCTCGCTCCATTTTGCACCTCATCCATCGCTTTCCATTAAGCTTGATCGAGGTCAAGAGCAAGCTCAATCTTCAAAAATAAAAAAATGGTCAAGTGCGTGTCGGCCACGCACGGTATAGGGTTCCGTAGTAGTCCGCTATCGCAATTTAGAACGATTTCACTTTTCTTTAAGTGTAATTAATTATAAAGATATTAAGAGTTAATGGTTTTAATAATAACAACACCAAAGTTCAATGACTATTACTCCTAAACTAATAAAGGTATCTTAACTGCTATAATTTTTCTTTTTAAGTTCATGAAAGCGCTATCATCATGTTTTTTTTTTCAGATTTATCAAGCCAGCAGTTTAGGTTTGAGAGGAAGGGGGACGTCTTACTAGAACAATTTTTACGGCAAAGTTAAATATTTGTTATATGGAGACTTAAATCGATAAATAGTTTTAGCAAACCTCAAGAAAAAAAAACATTCTCACTTCACATGTTGGGATCCCGTTGCGGGGGACTCATCGGTACGTATTTGAGACGCATGTGACCTTATAGACGATAGTCTTTGGGATCGCGTTGTTGGTGACTCATCGGTACGTATCTGAGACGCATGTGACCTTATAGACGATAGTCTTTGGGATCGCGTTGTTGGTGACTCATCGGTACGTATCTGAGACGCATGTGACCTTATAGACGATAGTCTTTGGGATCGCGTTGTTGGTGACTCATCGGTACGTATCTGAGACGCATGTGACCTTATAGACGATAGTCTTTGGGATCGCGTTGTTGGTGACTCATCGGTACGTATCTGAGACGCATGTGACCTTATAGACGATAGTCTTTGGGATCGCGTTGTTGGTGACTCATCGGTACGTATCTGAGACGCATGTGACCTCATAGACGATAGTCTTTGGGATCGCGTTGTGGGAGACTTATCGGTACGTATCTGAGACATAAGTGACCTCACTGACGACAATCTCTGAGATCGAGTTGTCGGCGATTCTAGCTCACGAATTCTCGTAATCGGCATTTTTTGTTTACTAGGTAAGTCTGCTAATTCGACATACATAAGCTGATAACATTACCACTCGCGCACTTTGCGTCGCGCAGTCGGGTAAAAAGGGATTGATCACGAGCCATTTTGAAAGCGTTTGTCAATCAACATTTTTGTTCATGTAAAAATAGCGTTCGCCAAATTACTGCTGTACAAGGTTATTGTTATTGATTACTAAGCAATAGTGGTTAACTGACTGCCAAAGCTATGACGAACAACCCATAGATACCAATTTATCAACCGTAATAACCCTTGTAATACTGATAAAGTTTTATTTAAAAAGGTCAGACACCCCTTGGGATTAACCCTCCAACGATGATGCAGTAAACAAGTCAACATAGCGATTAAGGCACTTGCCTCACCGCCGGCTATCCAGCGGGAAGCGAGTAAATGGCGACCAGAGACTAGCGAGCGAATAGTTTCGATAGTTTTGTCGCTCGGCTAAAAGCGAGTGCTTTTGTGCAACAGACGATTACTACGTAGGTACCACTAGCTCTGGCCAGCACTATAGGTAGAAATAACCACTGGTGGATGAGTTCTGTTCTGTTCGCCGAGTGAGTGTCGCTGATCGAGTTTTATCTTTGATAGCTCTTATCGCTGCGACCAACTAGTGCTATGAGCTGGCTCGCCGGCAGTGTGAACAGCCAGCTATAGACTACAAATGTACATATGTGTACTACTCTTTTACTGACAATGAGATCCATTTATTTTTTCCCTTTCCTCCGCGAGAAAATAGTCGATAGCTTATCGCTTCGTCGTTGGTGAAACAAGTGCCTTAAGCGTCAATTTGGCGCAGATAAAAATCCGCGAGAGCAAACTCGGCTTGTATCGAAAATAGTGCATGCAAAGCTGCTGCCGCTTCAATATTTTCCTAAGTATATGTTTTGAAAGACAATCGATGCACTTTACATAGAGTGTGCTGGCACGGTTCAAAGTCACGTTTTGTAATATGTTGCTGCTCTAAAAGATTGAAAGTGCATAAGTGACAGGTTGCAAGCGTTGGCAAAATGCTTTGAAAATTGCTTTTCTTGGCCGCCTCTTAGAACATGTGGTGGAGTATTGAGTAATTAGTTTTGACTTGATGTTGTAAGTTGACTCAATATAACATGTGGTAAAATTACGCTCAAACCGCGTATTATCAGATAGAAAAACATAAATTTAAATGGTCTAAGTTGTCATTATTCAATAATTGTCGTTTTATTGAAATGTCTGTTACTATTTGATAAACGCCACAAATTTTTATCATCAGCTTGCTGTTGCCCGCATCTTCACTTGCGTTAATATAGGTTTTTGCAAACACAGTAGCTCCTACACTTACTCCAGGATTTATTGCTCTACTAATACTCATCAAAATCGGTTTGGCGATTAAGGGTTAGCGTACAGCGCAAAATACTCGCGAATGGTCGAGCAAAATTTTGACTGCTCCACCATGCAGGCGGCATGCTCGCCCCTCCGATAGCAAGTTTCGTTAAAAATGCTCTGGGTTGCCAGGCGGGTGTGCATGATCAGTTTGATGCCAAAATCCGACGTAGGTAGTAAACATCGTCCAGCAGTTAATCTCGCTGAGGCATACTGAGCGCGGGATGGGCGCGGCGGCGGTGCGAGCGCGCACGCGTGTGTAGAACGCATACTCGAACACGCATTAAGCAAGCTCGAGCATAGTCGAGCATCAAGTTCGGACGTGTATTTAAATTTGCAATAATTATGTATATGGAACTGTCACAAGATTTATTTTTCAGTAGTCTCAGAAAATGCTCTGCTCTTGGTGTGCGCTGACGCTATGGAAAACAAACTCACTTTCATAAGTCCTTTTAATTAATAATATTAGTTGGATATATCAAAATCAAACGTACCTACTAAATGTTCACCTAATAGATAGCTATAATTTCTCACCAAGCACGCAGTTTTAAAGCCTAAAAACCACGAACGAAAAATAAAATACTTTATGACTATACATCACATGTCAAACCTACATTATCCAACAGACCTCGCATCGTAATTTTCGCGCTACAAATGAAAAAAAGAAATATTCAAAACTTTGTAGCCAGCCATTGACCGAAACGTGTCGCGGCAACGCGCTAAAATGGAAAGGGTAAACAAAATTTTAGAGCGGGCAACCCAATTAACTACCCTTTGGTTGCGAGGGAGCCTTTGTGGGTCTTGTCTGTTCCATGCTCTAGCTTTTGACGAGTCTGTCAGTGTAGAGTAAAAGAGGAAAAAATGAAATAGTTGTTTGATGAATATGCAACAGTACTAGGGTTAGTTTCAGATTTTTGCTGTTTCCATATGGTTGCTATGAAAATTATGTTTTTGTTGTTTTTACAAAGTGTTAGTAAATATTCTGAATATAGATGGAAAAATAAAGCGTGGGTGGCGTTGAATGTGCTTCTGAAGGGCATATAAAATGTAACTGAACTTTTAATTAAAAGTGTTGAACAAAATAAGCGACAAGCGTCTTTCATAATGCGCACAGCAAAGGAGTGGAACTCTTTGCCTGCGTCTATGTTTCCGAATGCTTACAACCCTAATCTTTTCAAAGTTAGAGTGAACAGGCTACTTCTGGGTAAGCTCGCTCCATCGTCGACTTTTTCTCTGTCATCTCTGACCAAGACTAGAGTCAAGAGCAAACCCATATCAAGTAAAAAAAGAAAATAAAATAGGGAGCGCGATAAATTGGATATAATGTGCAGGAAATAATTATTGATACGGAAAGCAGTTTATAGGTTACTGTGCTAGCGACTTCGTACGCGCATATTTCCGTTCCCGTTGAATTAAGGAAATCCTCTCTTAGTGCTCCCATCACTCCCCATGGAACCTGCATGTCAAAGGTCAATGTTCAGCGCCCATACATCGTTCGCCTCAGAACCAACAGAGACGTGAATTTACTATCTGTGTTTTAAAAAATGCATATGTTCGACTGAAACTAAATTAAAATCACGGACACTTTTTAGAATTGTAAAATATCCAAAATGATTTCGGATTTTGAGGTTATAAAACATACCAAACAATAGAAACATACCAAATGGACTAAGATCCCAGAGCTGCCAGAGTTTTTATTTCACCAAAAAATGGTATAGAGTAGTGTTACTATGTTCTTCTAACATACGAAAGCGTGGTAAGTTAGGTCGACGGCCGATTCCCTGGTGCCAAAAACATTACATCAAAGTGTCAACTGTCATTTCATCGAATGTCAGTGTCAATAGTGTTCGTGTCATACAGCGCTTTAATCGCGTTATTCGTTTTGTAGGTAACTAAAAATCTTACAGCGCCGAGAGTGCTTTGTTTCATTTTAAAATAATTGCACCGGGTTATAAAACACAAGTGAGTTACGTTTTAAAATGGTTTCGTTATTAAAAGTGTCCGTTCTATTCTAATCATTAAAATGTAATAAAAAAAAACTAGGAATAATGGTAAAGGTTTCGCATGTGTTGATTCATAGGCCACTTTTTACCATGTCCTTCAGCTTTCTACGACCATTGGTTTCGGCTGTGCGTTGTCTGTCAGTCACACAATCACTCAGAATAATGGAAGAATTTGAAACCTGTCATTGTTACATACTTTACACTGACATAATTTTTGAATATAGTCCAAGTCTATAGTAAGTACCCATTCCTATTTAGCGCCCTCAACAGTATAATAATTGAAAGCAGCCACAGAACGAAATAAATAGTAATAGCCTACGTGTTCTAGCCAGATTCCCGAGGATTAATCTATTTCAGCATAGACTATTGTTAGACTAAAATATATCTCCCATTCGGATTGCCAGATTCTAGTGCCTATTATTTCGGGGTAAATGGATTTAGGCAAAGGTTGGTCATATTTCTTAGCACTGTCTTTTAGTGATACGTTTTTAAGGTTCCGTAGCCAAATGGCACAAACGGAACCCTTATAAATTCGTCATGTCTGTATGTCTGTCTGTCCGTCTGTATGTCACAGTCACTTTTCTCCGAAACTATAAAGACTATGCTGTTGAAACTTGGTAAGTAGATGTATTCTGTAAACCACATTAAGATTTTCACACAAAAATAGAAAAAATACAATAAATTTTGGGGGTCCCCACACTTAGAACTGAAACCCAACAATTTTTTTTTCATCAAACCCATACGTGTGTATCTATAGATAGGTCTTCGAAAATGATATTTTGTTGTCCGTCTGTCTGTCTGTCTGTCTGTCTGTCTGTCTGTCAAGACCTTTTTTCTCAGGAACGCGTGGAGGTATCAAGCTGAAATTCATATCAAATACTCAAGTCTATGGTCTCTTGGAGCTGTGAAAAAATCAAACTTCTAAGTCAACGCGATCAAAAGATACTCCCGTTTATGCCGCAAATTTTCGACACTCGCAAGGGAATCAAAACCTACAGGGTACTTCCCGTGAACTCAAAATCTTGAAATTTGGTACGAAGCAACGTCTTATAACACAGATAAAGGAAAAATTGCGAAAAGCATAAATTTTTAGTTACATCATATAATAAAAATATTTTTAATAATTTTAAACTTATTACCCCTTTACTCATGAACGCGTAGTGGTATTATATTGAAATTCTTAACAAATACTCAAGTCTATAATATCTTTAAGCTGTAACAAAATCAAACTTCTACGTCAACGCAATCAAAAGATACAGCAATTAAAGCCGCATATTTTGAAACTCGCAACTACTCGCAAGGGAATCAAAACCTAAAGGATACTTCCAGACGACCTGGAATCTTGAAATTTGGCATGAAGCAACGTTATAAAGTACACATATAGGAAAAATTCCGAAAATCTTAAATTTTTAGTTACATCACATAGTATATTTTTTTTAATAATCATAAACTTACTAGCTGACCCAGCAAACGTTGTTCAGCGATTAAAAAAAAAAAAACAGATGTTGGCCAATTCTCAGACCTACCCGATATGCACACAAAATTTCATGCAAATCGGTTCAGCCGTTTCGGAGGAGTTTGGAAACAAACACCGCAACACGAGAATTTTATATATTAGACTTGCTGACCCAGCAAACGTTGTTATGTGATTAACAAAAAAAAAATAAAAAAATATATTTTGGCCGATTCTCAGACCTACCCGATATGCACACAAAATTTCATGCAAATTGGTTCAGCCATTTCGGAGGAGTTTGGAAACAAACACCGCGACACGAGAATTTTGCTTCCCATTCCCTCTCGCTCCACACCATGGTCTGAACCAGGGGCCCGGCCCTACGAGAGGTCGCTGCCGCCGATCGCCTCCACGAGGACACGGCGATGCTCCGCCCAAGCGGGGCAGACCTCCACCGTATGCTCCACCGTGTCCTCTGGGCGATCCGCACAGTGGTGACACCCTGGCGTGTCCTCCCGCCTGATCCTGAACGGGAACCTCCCGAAACACCCGTGTCCGGTGAGGACCTGCGTCAGGCGGAACTCACGGTCACTCCTCAAAGAGGGGCACTACCGCCGCAATGGTGAAAACGGGTAGACCTACTTTTATTTATTTATTTATTTATTTAACACTTCATGCACACAAGTACAGAGGCGGACTTAATGCCAGCCTCTTTTAATTCCAGCATACGGGATGATAGCTCTAACTCCACGGGGTAACGAACGACGAGTTGATCCAAATTGTGCCTATTTCTAGTATTAAAATTATGTCTATCACTTCTCTTCTTAAAGAGATGAAGATTTTTCCGAACATACATAATGTTTTCATATATGTATTGACAAGGTACCGTCAGCTTTCCACATTGTTATGTTTTGGATTTCATTTAGCAATAAAAATACCATAACTTTTACTTATATACCTACAGGTTTGTACGGAACCCTCGGTGCGCGAGTCTGACTTGCACTTGGCCGGTTTTTTTTTTTTTAACTGAATAGTTTGTGCGAGAGACGCTTTCAAAGTGGAAAAATGTCCCCCCCTGTAACTTCTAAAATAAGAGAAAAAAAAAACTAAAAAAGATATATGATGTATGTAAACTACCAGCGAAAATTGGTTTGAACGAGATCTAGTAAGTAGTTTTTTTAATACGTCATGAATCGTAAATCGCAACTTTTGCTTATAATATAATACCTACAGGTTTGTACGGAACCCTCGGTGCGCGAGTCCGATTCACACTTATTTTAGGTTTCTGAACATCCATGAAAAACGGAACCCTTATAAGATCACTCGGGTGTCTGTCTGTTCGTCTTTGACAGCCAGTTTTCTCCGAATTTACTGGACCGATTCTGTTGAAATTCGGTATACATACTAACTTTGTGACCCAAACACGGACGGGTGACGTAAATCAATAGGGGTCACTTTTGGGGGAAACCATAAAATTTTAAAAAGTTTTTCAAACTGTTTCGTGTGACATATCAAATGATAGGGCTCACGGTGACAGTTTTAATTATATTTTTTTTTTAATAATTTTAAAATAAACATTTTCGAAGTTTTTCAAGAACTTAGACCAAAAATTACCATTCCCTTCCCTCATCTCCGAAACTACTGAGCCTAAAATTTTTGAAATAAATGCAGATAATAATATTTCTATACCTAAAAATTACAGAAAAACCTATAAGAAGTTACAATATAATTTAAAAAAAAAAATATTCGGAACCCTTTGCACGCGAGTCCGACTCGCACTTGGTCAGTTTTTTTTACAATCAATTGTTTGTGAAAACAAATTTTAAAATAAAGTAACAACACGCAATAGGAAGACTTCTAAAATATATAACTTCTGTAAAATAAATAGTAAACTTTCGTCTATGGTAAAATGGCGGTAAAAAGGTTTCGGAAAGGGAACTATATTTTTTATCACCAAAATTTATATTTGTCATCAAGTTGTATCACCTAATAAATAGATCTATCGCCACGAAATATTTTCGTTCTCAGATAAACAAAAAGTGTTCCCAGGTATGAATAATTATCAAAGTTTTATTACTTTGTACTCAGAATGGTAGATCTGTCACCAAATAAATTGATTAATTAAAAGAAAAATGGTTAGGTTAGGTTAGAACTGTGACCTACGCACGAGCCGAGCAAGCGAAGCAAGCGGTGCGGTACTAGACCTTATATCTCAGGATTTTAGGTGATTTATTGTGGAACTGATTTTGCATTGTTTGGTGACTACATTTTGGTGACAGATCTACTATTTGGAGGACAAACCCTATTATTTAAGAAACACAAAACTAATTAAATTGGTGATAGCTTAAATGATACCCTTTCGGAAATATGTCGAACGATCATATTTTAGGGCCTTTGCACACGTCGTATTTTTAACGCACCGACGACGACGTTTACAGACAACCCTCGTTAACGCGCTGGAAACGAAATTCAGACGCAGACAGCACTGATTTTTGTTCCAGCGTTCTATTTGTACCATATCCTTGCCTCAAAAACTCGTATATAGTCAACAATTTCAACCAACACTATAGCTAAATTGACAAACATGATACAAGAGCAAGAGCAAGCAACAGAGCAGATGTTGAAGCCATCCATGCATTTATTTCCTCCATTTTACAATTTCGTTCACGTTCCGGGTGCATTACAAAAAAGACTTGCTACTACACTGCTGAGAGCGTCGGATGCTGGCGAGTGGAGCAAAAACCAACACCGACTGAGCATTTAAATTGTGTTTATCCAATACAATTTGTTTTTCTTTGTTTGATTTGCGTTGTTTGCTGCATCTTCCTAAGTTTGGAGAGTACTAACTTTCCGAATTGTTTTGGTATGGTAATGAAAAGCATTAAGGCTATAGCAGACAGGCTCGTACTGAAGGTGCGACAACGATTTTCACAAAACTATTAATTTTCGAATCATATCTATAAAAAAAATATCACAGCGTTGTATCATTGTTACCCTGTTACGTATCACTTGTCTGCGGGATGCGATGATTTCTTTCAAGTTTTTTTTTTGATAGGGTGTTTCAGCTGACGAGAAAGACGTTAATTGCGCGACATGGGCCTCTCCTAAAACCCACATCAACTATTCTGAGAGCAATGTGCCCTGTCCCCTGTGGTTAGTACAACCAGTGCGAGCTAGTGTGCGAGTGAGCCTGCCAAGTAGTAGTTGTAGTGCAGAAACTCGCATCGCACGGACGTATTTTACGTTTAGTTTAAGTTTGGCAAAAGTGAAAAGATTAAAAAAATGCTAAGTATCATTACCTAAATATGTACTTCTTCAACCCTGCATAGCGATGCTTTATAAGACCTGAAATTACCATAGTTTCCTCAGGTAGAAATTCAAACCAGATACTTCTAGTGACACCCACAGCTGCACCGAAGCCTGCAATCGAAACGTATAACGGTAGAATTACCAAAGTTTGTGTTCTTTTCTTGAATATTTGAGAAAATAAATAAAATTATACAGTTCACAACATTATGCACGTTGACTCATTTCTTAATAGTTTTTTTGTGAAGGTACACGTATTTTATACCGCGTGTATCTGACATCGACGCACAAACGATTTCCATGGGTCCAGGGCACGATTTTGGACACCCTAGTGTTGTAATTTTTCGTCGGCATTTTTCTCATGTTTTCATTTTTTTCAAGAGTACCACAAATAGGTATCAGCTCAGCTGAGCTGAAACCTATTTGTGGTTTTATTTAGATTGCTCTTTTTAGTGAAAGTAGTCAATTAATAATGTTTTTATTAAAAATCTCTTTGGGTTAGGTCAAAATAACGATTATGAGCAGTCTAAAGTAAAAAAAACTGTTGAAAAAAATTAAAAAATGAAGTATGACCCTGACTCATGGAAATCGTTTGTGCGTCGATGTCAGATACACGCAGTATTGTCATTTTGTTTGTAAATAATAAAGTTAAACCAGTGAACAGTTTGTGATATTATTATTTGGTTAGTGGATGGGTGTCCAGCCAATATATTCCAAGCCCCTCTGTGCCTCAGTACATTATTGGGAAAAGACTGCGTGCCTTGGAAAGCACGTTTAGCTGTTGGGCCTGGCTATCATTTGTAGATCTTTGACAGTCGTTTCTGGGAGGTCAGAAACCGAAACAACCAATCTTTACAAGGGGTAAATTGTTACCCAGTTACAGGGTTCTGCAGGTCATTCATAGATCAGTAAAACAATCAGTAGAGACTGGAATTCGTGTCTAACATTATCGGGAAATACTGCGTGCCTCGGATAGCACGTTTAGCTGTTGCTGGCAGTCGTTACGGATAGTCAGAAACCAGAAAATCTGACACCAGTCTTGCCTAGGAATATCGTGTTACCCAGTTAATGGGTTGTGGAGGTCTGGTAGGCAGCCGCTCCACGTAAAATACTCGTATTCAGCTGAATCCGGATTGACTGGAAGCCGACCCTAATATGTTTGGGGAAAGGCTAGGCAGATGATGATTATTGGGAAAAGACTGAGCAGATTTTTAAATTTATTTATTTATTTATTCTCATGGGTATCTTTCAACACAGAGATACATCCATGGATTAATAAGTGATATTTTGGGGGAGCGGAGAGTTTAATGTGATCTGATACTGACATAATGCGCTAAGGTATTAAGGACACGAATTTTAGGGTCTCGCATCTCTATATAGAGAAATGGAATCGTTGTAGGTTTACTCGTTTGTCTGGCTGTCTGTCTGACCGTCAGTCCGTCTGTAGCAGCCGACACAGTTGATGTTTGGTACACATTATAATCTTCTGCGACTCAAACAAGGATGTGAAACGAAAATAAATAAGTTTTGAAAATAGAATCACTTTTTGGGGCGAAAACTGGAATACAAGATTTTTCAACTATACCATGTGACATCAAATTAAAGGGGCATATTGTGAGAGTTTCGAATATATTTTTTTCATAATTTTAAAATAAACGGTTTTGAAGTTATTCAATAAAATAGATGAAAATTTACCATTCCCTTATCTCGGAAACTACAGGAAAACCATTATTAAATTAATAAGAAATCTATGATCTAAGAAAGTTATAGTAACATGTTACAAAATGAGATTCATTCGGAACCCTTTGCATGCGAGTGCGTCTCGCACTTCGCCGGTTTTTTTCTTATCAATTTTTGACAGTATCTACTCTTCGATCTTCCTTCCGTGGTGGATTTGTCAATAACGATAAGCACGTTAGCGAAAAATAAAATTAAGGGTACCTAAATAATAATATTTTAAAGTACGAATAGTTTATAAAATGCAGCAATAATTAACTAATACTATACAATAATGTCATACGTTTTATTTAACATTGTCGCCTTGAAAAGTTATTGGGCCCGTTTCTGCTATCATTGAAACCACAAAGTCTTTTAGACAGCTTAACAAAAATGCACCTTATTTTTGAAACCACACGATACCATTTCGATCGTCTTTTATGAAGCGTTATAAAAACATGGTAATAAATAGCTAAATATATGAACATCAATTCGTAAAATACAGCTGAGCCTTCATCATTTTTCATGATAAGAGTTAATTTTATACAGAAGGAGATAGGAAAAGATGGAAATACATAAGGAAAATAACCTTGCCCCGTCTAGTTATCATTACTTTGATAAATGATGTAAGAGGCATGTGTTGTTTGTTCATAACATAATGTATGTAAGTAGTAGCCTCATTAGTTAATGAGTAGCCTAGACATTTACGCGCTTCATACGTGAAAATCTTGTTCTTTTATCTTAAGGATGGGAAATCATCACATGACTCCTTTGCTCGGGGCGGAGCGGTATGAGTATTTCATCTAATAATCCTTCTTTGTTTACATGCACGAAAATAATAAATTTGCAGTACTTTTTAAGATTTTTGAACGTCTGAAAATCTAATTAATTATGAGTTTTTTAATAAATAAAAATCATAACATAAAAATTGAACATACCCTCAAGTAAATCGTAAAGATAGAAACGCGATTTAGAATGATTAGCTCGATACTTTTTTCTATCAAACATGACACTAAATTACAATTTTAAACGTGTACTGCTAAGAGATTTTATCACGAATATATACAAAAGTTATATCAATTGATAGAGCTTTTTATTTTGAAGTAAATTTTGAAACCATATTGTATTATTTCTTTATCAGTTTTCGCCAAGAAGAAAAAACAATCAAAATTTAGGCAATATTTCGCTCGCCGGACAGTCGCTGTTGTTCGTCAAAACACACAGTACTGCAACCTCGCCTTAAACAAAGTTTATAGATACTATGTACATTGACGACACGCGGGTTCGATTCCCGCACGGAACAAATATTTGTATGGCCTCCAGAAAGTTATTCCGGGTCTGGCTGTTGGTGTATGTGAGATTGTATGTTTGCGAACGCACCCACGATACAGGAGATAATCCTAGTGTGGGTACCGATTTTATATTATTAAAAACAATAAGCTACGTAAGTTTTTACTTCTGAATAAGACTCCAATCTCGACCCTGAAAATGCTCAATAAGGCATCAAGTTTTCATTCAACACTACAACAGCATAGCTGAAGCCACCGTCAAATCCACAAAATATCACCTCTTTTAGGCTTAACGAATTTCACATTCGGGGAGATGACCACAGCCTTGATTCAAATAGAGACCATCTTAAATTGCCCCTAATAATAATAATTTAAATTACTTGCCAGTAAGGACCTTTCTTGCCAGTGAGGACTTTACTTGCTAGTGGTGCCAACTGATGAGCATGAAAACGGTAGCCCCCATTGCAAATTGACGATCCTTGTTAGACAAGCTACAGCCGGTTGATTCTATCGACATCTCACCGTGGTCACTTAGGTGGAGTGAACGACAAGTGAGCTGTCATGCCATCTTGTTTGTATGGTTTAACAGCTCACTTGTCGTTCACGTCGACTATGTTTTAACTTCGAAATATTTACAGAATCGCACTGCAGAACCAAAGTCGCGGGACAAAGATTACTTCGACACACCACACAAACCACTTAAAATTCTAATCACGATTTTCCTCAAAACTGACGTAGGTAAAGACGAAACACAAAACGTCTAATATATGCCTTCAGCGGTTATCAAAAAGCCTTTATGAATTCACATCACGAGTCCCTTTAGGAAATCAAAGCACATGTTCTGGGAGAGCACTTTTTGTCTCCGTCCGAAGCGTCGGACCTTTCAATAATACGATTTACATCGCCCTGGGGAATGGAACGGCGCAGCGGTAAAGTAGTATGATGTGGAAATGTTTTGCAATATTCAGGCTGTGGAAGACATAGTTTAGTCATTTTGGAATGGTTATAAGAAGTTCAAGAGCGATATTATTATGGTATATAGTTACAGGCAGTTATTACCGGGCGTATTCAACTCCGTATTAGCAACCGACTTAAAATTAGTCCCTAACACGAATTAAGAATTAATGACAACACGACTTGGCAGCAACTGTCGAATCGTGTTTCTTTAATTCTTAGTGGTTAAGTGATACGGAGTGAAATACGCCCGCCCGCAACTACGAACTTCGGGCTCAGAGAGTAGCCATTTTTCTGCGAGCAGTATGTCCTACCCACTGCAACTTCAGTTTGGCGATCCTTCGACTATGTCAGTAACTTTGTCTCTCTTGCAGATATCATCATTTCTGATTCGGTCACGCAAGGAAGCCTCAAACACTGCAATGGAGAGGCAATTGCTCCTTGGGTGATTTTAAGTCTTCTGAGTAGGCCCATTGTGAGCGACCGTTACGGTTCCATAAGTCTTAGTGTCGTGTCCGTAATTACATGGATACAATGGTGGTCTTACCAAAGTTGAATAACAAAAGTTTGAAAATAAGATAAAACGAATAAAATAAACTATTTAAAAAACATGTGATTTCTTCGGAACATGTTTTCTCCAGTACGACTGGCACTTGGCCGGTTATTATTATTTTTTAGATGCATTTTAAATTGTCTGAATAAGTCACATAGCGTTACTAGCCGTGAACCTTGTTTCCATAAAATAAAATAGCGTAGAATATTATAATAATTAGTAATATTATAATTGTTAGGTATACCATACAAGTTACAGAAAAGATAGTTATATGATGTAACATTACATAGGGTGACACAATGGGCGGCCTAATCGCTAAAAGCGATATTTTTCCTTTGGAAGTATGTTAAAGAGCAAAGGAAAGACAGTACTTTCTAAGATTTTCGGGCAACTGCAGACCCATAAATGAAAGCTGGAAGCTGCAGGACTGTCTAGATGGGTTAATGCATGATCATCCGTCCACGGAGAAATCGTAACTAGTACCTAAAGTTTTTATCTCCGTTGATAAATCCAACCCGTGGTAGTAATTTAGCTATAAGCCCCTTCTTGTTATTTCTTAATAACTTAGTTAGGCAAGTACGGTGCAGTTCTCTGAAGTTTTATCCCAAAGTTCAGAACTATTATAGAGTTCCTAAAGATTTTATTTGAATACTCAATTCTTTATTGCATTCCACAATGTAGGCTTAGGTGCCACCTGGTGACCTCCGGCTACCGTAAGCGCGGGCCTGTGGTCGGTGAGCTATGGGCAGCTCGCCGTCCGTCCGTCTTATGACGACAGGCCGTGTCGACGGCGCTTTCGTGTTCCACGCGCGCCTCAAAGAGAGTCAGCATTTAGAGGGGCCCGAAAGGGCCGAAGCCTGCCGGAGTCGCGGGACTATTCGAAAGAGATATCGTGGCTCCGGAACACAAAGGGCAATGAAGGCATATGGATGGGTTTTAGTCAGTAGAAGTCTGACACTCCCTCTTGCTCCGCCCAGAGCGGGAGAAGTCATTGGATGATTTCCCATCCCTAAAAAAAAAAGCTTAGGTGGTCATTGATAGACATTTTTATATGAGACTGCCAGGCTGCTGGACTGCTACTTCTAAGCTGACCACATAGGTACTAGGAAACCCAGGTACCCTCGGTGAGATATTCACTATTCAGTGTTACCAACTTTTTTGATGAATCGGGGTTTTTTGAATTACGTATTTTTCCCGCTCGTATGTAAAACGCGCCCTTGAACGTGAGTCATTAGTCTGACTAAGTTACATACATAGAAATTTTTGTCCCTGACGTAAGCGTCGTTCTAGATAACTGCATTGCACTGTTTTGGGTTGGCCATTCTACTACTCACCAAAATAAGCAAAATATCGTGTTTCTGAGGCACTCTGGATGGATTCTCATCACATAACTCTGCAATCCTTATGTAAAGGATTGCAGAGTTATGTGATGAGAATGTAGTATTGACGGTAGGTACTGAATAGTTTTTTTTCCTTATTATTATGAGCTTCTTCCAGCAGCTTAACTCCCGTGAAAGTATGAAATTTTGAGATGCGAATGTACTCCTAGTATTGAAATCCTACTCACCGGAGACGGTTGTTTCAGGAGATACCTGCCGTCAAACTGAGCGTCGAAGTGAGCTGTCAAACCAAACAAAAAATTTAAAATGAGAGCCGGAACATCTCGTTTGTATGGTTTGACAGCTCACTTGACGTTCACTTCGCCTAAGTGTACACTTCGACATGGTTACAGCCGGTTTATTCTGCAGACATCTCACCGTGTTCACTTAGGTGTAGTGAACAACAAGTGAACTGTCATTCCATCTCGTTGGTATGGTTTGACAGCTCACTTCGTGATCACTTCACCCACGCCTTCACTTCGACATGTTTACAGAATCGACCGGCAGAATCGCACTGCTATACTTGTCGTTAACCTAAGTGATCACGGTGTGATGTCGACAGAATCGACCGGCTGTTTCAATTTTTTTTTTTAAGTAATTCGGCGAGAGGAAACGTCCGGATGTCAACACTGCGAGTATAGCCCGGGGGACACGGTGGAGCATACGGTGGAGGTCTACCCTGCTTGGGCGGAGTGTGATAGCGGTCAAACGTATGCCTATCAATAGTAAAAAAAAGCGAGCCTCATCGGAGAAGAGTACGTTATCTATTGTCCAAGACAGGCAAAACAACATAAGCAGCCAAAGTTACCATGATCCAAACTTCATAGTCTGGGATCGTTCATACCTGCATTATGGACATACACAAGGAAACTTTCAGATTTTATAAATTTACGTTTGATCGTCGCGGGCTCTTAGTCCACAATATTCTGTTCACAAGGTAATAAACACATATCGGCGGCGACCTCTCGCGTCCGGCCCTGGTCCAAGCCATGGTCCGGAGCGAGACGGAATGGGACGCCGTTGCCTCCTTTTGCGAAGCAGTTATGCTAGCGAAGGAGGTGGCGGAGAGGGAGAGGAGACCCTCTCGTCCCAGCCGCCGTGGTGGACGCCGCGGGCGTCAGGGGCCACCACCTGGTGACCTCCGGCCACCGTAGGCGTGGGCCTGTGGACGGCGAGCTATGGGTGGCTCGCCGTCCGTCCGTCTAGTGACGACAGGCCGTGTCGACGGCGCGTTAGTGTTCCACGCGCGCCTCAAAGAGAGTCAGCACACAGAGGGGCCCGAAAGGGCCGACGCCTGCCGGAGTCGCGGGATTATTCGCAAGAGACACCGTGGCTCCGGAACACAAAGGGCAATGAAGGAACATGGATGGGTTTTAGTCAGTAGAAGTCTGACACTCCCTCCCGCTACACCCAGAGCGGGAGGAGTCATTGGATGATTTCCCATCCCTAAAAAAAAAAAAAAAAAAAAAAAGGTAATAAACACATAACACAATACACTATCCAGTACATTACATATGACTTTAGCTTTACCATTTCCTAACAATGAAAAGAGCTTATATGGTTTTAGTGGTTCGTTTCAGAGGAAAATAAACACCCAGATAAGAAGCCTTAACTGCCACGAGGCTATAAAAAAGAAATAAATAGTTTCTATTGGTTTTACTTTATCACAGAAACGTGTGTCACGTCTTAGGGCTGATTTTTCCAACGCCAGATAACTTTTATTCGTGGAATATAATTACGTTTGACAGTTTTTGTATGGAAGAACTGTCAAAAATTCAAAATGATTCCTCCAATAAAGTTAACTGGCGTTGGAAAAATCAGCCCTTATTCATTTGATACTAGCTGCCCCCGCGGCTTCGCTCTCGTTTTACCCGCATAGTTCCCGTTCCAGTGGGATTTTCGGGATAAAAACAATCCTTTGTCCGTCTCCTGGTTCTAAGCTACCTCCCCACTAATTTTCAGCTAAATCGATTCAGCTGTTCTTGAGTTATAATAAGTGTTCTTATGAAAGAAAAAATCAGAAAGTTGAAGTTGACGGGAGCGAAGCCGCGGGGAATAGCTCGTCTTTTTATATAAAACTAGTTGACCCGCACAACTTCGTCTGCGTCACATTTTCCATTATTGCTCCGCTCCTATTTGTCTTAGCTTGATGATATATAGCCTATAGCCTTCCTCGATAAATGGGCTATCTCAAACTGAAAGAGTTTTTCAAATCGGAGCAGTAGTTCCTGAGATTAGCGCGTTCAACCAAACAAACAAACAAACTCTTCTGCTTTATAATATTACTAGATGACCCGTGCAACTTCGTCTGCGTCACATTTTCCATTACTGCTCCGCTCCTATTGGTCTTAGCGTGATGATATATAGCCTATAGCCTACCTCGATAAATGGGCTATCTAACACTGAAAGAATTTTTCAAATCGGACCAGTAGTCCTGAGATTAACGCGTTCAACCAAACAAACAAACAAACAAACAAACAAACTCTTCTGCTTTATAATATTAGTATAGATTATAGTAATTATAGTATAGATGAATCCCTATTTCCCTTGGTAATCGCATCACGCGTGAATGGCGAAAAAAAAATTTGCGTAATCGACCTATCGATTACGCTAATTCTTTTTTCGTTGTGTGTATGAAAGAAAAAAAAAAGAAAGTTGCAGTTGATTTTTGATGTAATTATAATAAATGCGAAAATGAGTTAGATTTTTACGCTTTCACGCCTAATTATTGAAGCAATTTCGATGCATTTCGATATAGAGATTCGCAGATAGTACTTTGGAGACGGCAATGGGTTTTTACTTGCGAAAATAAAACTACAACACCGGCAAAAGCTAGTATAACTATACCTGAGTGCGGCGTCCTCTCACATCCGGGCTTGGTGCAAGTTATCCGGAGTGAGAGGGCATCGGATGCTGTTACCGCTTGCGATGCAGTAGTGCAGGCGAAGGAGCGGGCGGGATACGTGAAGGAGAGGCAATCCTCTAACTTTAGCCGCTGCAGGAGACGCCCTGGGCGCCGGGAGTCGCAGAGAGATTGTCGGCCACCGTAGGCGCGGGTCAACGGTTGGCGAGCGACGGGTGGCTCAAAGCCCGAGGGGTACGTTGTGTTTCACGCCCGCCTTAAGGAGTTTTGGCATAGCTGACAGGGACCGCTAGCTATTGCCTGCCAGGGTTGCGGAATAGTTCGATTTTTTTTTCCGAATATGAAATGCAAAAGAACATTTGCCAAGCCTTCACTTTGACATGTTTATAGAGTCCACCGGCTGTAAACATATCGAAGAGAAATTTTGAGTGAAATGATCACTAAATGAACATGTAATTTCATTAAATTACATTAATTCACTTCGACATGTTTATAGAATTGCGCTGCAGTTATAATCTAGACATGGGATCGAGCGTGTCAAGCTGAGAACTGGCGAGCAGCACCCGTGTGTAAATATTATACATTTTATGCCCAGATTCTGAGGTTTTATGGGTCGTTTATCTGTTCGTTAACGCTATTGTCATAACGGCATTGTTAGGTTGGTGTTTAACAGACATATAAACGACCAATTGAAACAATACCTCAGAAACTGGGAATTACTCAAACAAACAATTAAAATGGTGTTTAAATAAAAAATACAACCGACTTCCAAATACAAAAAACACTACAAAGGAAAAAAAATAACTTTAATTTCGGAAGTCGGTGTTTTTGTTAGTTTCTTCGTATTTTGACACCGACTTCCGAAATTAAAGTTATTTTTTTACTTTGTAGTGTTTTTTTTTATTTGGAAGTGTGTTGTATTTTTTAATGTAAACGAATTCCAGCTATTTCGATTTAAAATCCAAACTTCGTAACCGATTCTGATAAAATTTAAATGGGACCAATCTGCAAGTATATCCTTTCAGAGGTTCTCTGCCTTTTCGCCGAAAATTGTTTGCCAGATTTTCACTTGCCAACCAACGTTTCGCAGAATTTTATTTCGCCGAATAATCATTTACCAACTTATCATATATTATAATTTTGTTATATTTCCCAACCTCACAGTTACCAACTGTACGTTTGGTTTGCTTTTCATAATGACACTTTTTAAAATGCCAACTTTAAGTAGCAGAATGTTTCAGTTTGCGTAACATTCATTTGTTGTTTATTGTTTACCAAATCTAGATGGGTTTCGTTTAATAATTATGTAAAATTACGATTCGCTTCTGGCATTGTTTATCATACTCTAACCTAACCTAACCTAACTTTACACTGACAAAACGTCATTCGTCTAATAGTTGTGTGGCCTAGTGAAATGGTTGACAAATTTTAACTGTCCCAAACGTTTTGTGTCATTATAATAATCAGCTTAAGAGTGTGTATTCCGTCCACTAGCGCCGCCAATCGTTTTTTATTAATTGTGGTAAATTTAAGACACGTAGATAAAAAACCGCTCTGTAGTGCACTGAAGAAATGTATCTATTATTTTTTGACAGCTATTTTTAATACATAACTCATGGCTAAATAGCCAAAACGGCAATTATTGCTAAAAGTGGCCACTTTTAGCAAAAATATCGACTTTGGCAACTATTTATGTTCTAAAGTACAAAACATAACTCTCAAAACATAATAAATACATTTCTTCAGTGCACTACGGAGCGGTTTTTTATCTACGTGTCTTAAATTTACCACAAATAATAAAAAACGATTGGCGGCTCTAGTGGACGGAATACACGCTCTTAACAATAATTCTACCAAATGAAACGTTGTCATACAAAAATTTGCCAATCGTTAGTTGTCAAAGTGAAACATCGGCGAAACGTTGGTTGGCAAGTGATAATCTGGCAAACAATTTTCTGCAAAAAAAGCAGGACACCCCTTTCAGATAAAACAAGAATTTTTCAAATAGGTTCATAATTGACGGATTTATGAGGTAATAAACATAAGAAAAAAAAACAACCGAATTGAGAACCTCCTCCTTTTTGGGAAGTCGGTTAAAAATATACATATTTCTGTGTGTGAGCGAGTAGTAGCTTAAGAGAAGGTTGTTGTAGCTAGCCTGTTACAACATTTTAAGTTACAAAATCTAATTTACCGTACCTAAGCCAGATCAACGCAAATTATTTGTTCTGTAAAAAAATAAGTAGATCCCTGCTATATTTCCGTTGGAGATTTCCGATAAATTCTATGTCAAAAGCTAATCTGCTTAAAGATCGAGCATTAGGCATCAAATCTAGCATTTTTTTTCATTTTGATAGATTTTTTTTATGTGATATTTACTTGAAAACGGAAATATTCTTTTTTCAAAATGCACATTATTTTTGGAGATCGTCATCTGTATAGTCTATTCGCTACTATACTGGGGGCTTCCAGTCGAACCAGGTCTAAAAAGGCCACTTTAGCAGAATCATAATCATAATATTAACCACACAACAATCTGTCAAATTTCATTTTCATCTTTATCGCTGACGCATTAGGTTCAAGGTTGATTGGGGAAATACAGTGACGGGTAGCGTGATGTGCTTCCTGATTCTGCTAAAGTGGCCTTTGTAGACCCGCTGTGTTTTATGTGGAGCGACTGCCTGACAGACTTCCTCAACCAAGAAACTCGGTAAGATGGTATGGTAGTTTTGGAGATAAGGGGGAGAAATAAATACTTTAATTTACTTTCTTAGTTAAGGAGTGGCATTCCCTGCCGGAGTCTGTTCCCTGAAAGCTACCAATTAAGAGCCAAGTGTGCTCCATTGTAGACTTCATTGCTTTGCATCAGGTGAGATTGTGGCCAAAAGCGTACATTTAAATAAATAGTAAAAAACACTCTAAAAGCCACCTAAAGACCATCTTGCGGTTATATATTATTCTAATTGGTATGTAAACAACCTGCCCTTCTATGTACAAGTGCGACCAAAAATATGTATACGAGATAATCTCGGCGGATTTCCTTGGTTTATAATGAGACGCACTCGACATAAGATTCCCTGAGGATCCGTAGGGTCATATTGTATATACGAACGAGTTATAAATCATTTATTTATAGTGAGGGTTGCTGAAAGGAGGCGGTAGAGAAGTTATTTTTAGTTTTCCCTATCGATGTGGTAAAATGTACTGGTAAATGGGACGTGTAACCCAAGAGGATTAGAGGGGTGTTGAATGTATCAGAATTATGATAGGCACCAGATAAACTTGGAAAAAAGTACATTGACCTTTCCCTTATATCCTTTCGTAGATACAGCGACGATAAATATTATGAGCCATTTTCATTACTATAGTTTACGCCAGATAAACGTGGAATAAAGTACATTGACCCCCACATACATTTATTGACTTTCTTAAGGCGAGGTTGCAGTACTGTGTGTTTTGACGAACAACAGCGACTGTCCGGCTAGCGAAATAATGCCTAAATTTTGATTGTTTTTTCTTTTTGGCGAAAACTGATAAAGAAATTACACAATATGGTTTCACCATTTACTTCAAAATAAAAAGCTCTACCTATTGATATAACTTTCATATATATTCGTGATGAAATCTCTTAGCAGTACCTACACGTTTAAAATTGTAGTTTAGTGTCATGTTTGATAAAAAAAGTATCGAGCCAATCATTCTAAATCGCTTTTCTATCTTTACGATTTACTTGAGGGTATGTTCAATTTTTATGTAATGATTTTTATTTATTAAAAAGCTCATAATTAATTAGATTTTCAGACGTTCAAAAATCTTAAAAAGTACTGCAACCCCACCTTAAGATCAAAATAAAAAATAATGACATAAAACTGTCCTGAATCGACTTCTATCGTGTCGTGATCCTTTACGTTCTCTAGTAATGAAAAACAGTTCTTAATTTATTGTTCTAGTATCTACGAAGAGATATTAGGGAAAGGTCAACGTACTTTATTCCACGTTTATCTGGCGTAAACTATAGAGAACGTCAAGGATCATAGAAAGTTTGGAATAGCCTTTTTATTATTTGATGGTTTGCTCTTGACTTAGTCTAGGTCAGAGGTGATACAGAAAAAATTGACACTGGAGTGAGCTTACCCAGAAGAAACCTGTTGACTCTAATTTTGAAGAGATTAGTAGGGCTGAACACGCAACGTTGGAAGGCCTCCCACAAGGTGGACCAATGACCTGGTGAAAGTCGCGGGTAGCCGATGGATGCGAGATGCATAGGGCCGATCGTTGTGGCGACGCTTAGGGGAGGCCTATATAGGCGATATGATGATGATGAGTAGGGTTGAATGAGTTCGGGAACACAGACGCAGCTCGCAGGTTCAATTTGTTTGTTCAATTCGCACAGAGTTCCAATTCTTTTGTCTTTTATATTTTTAACGTACCGACGACGCATGTTCTACAAACGCACGCTCACGGCGGCCGTTTATTTGACTAGCAAAAACGCAGTACTGTCGTCGGCGCGTCAAAAAAACGCCCATAATGTGCATAAAATATAATTAGATAGTAAGTTAGAATATTACGTAGGTTCTTTTTTTATGGGAAAAGCTCGCTACACATTCCCAACCACTCTAATTTCTGAATGCCAGCATCAACAGTGGCGACCACCAAGAAAAACGATACAATGTCTAAGATGATAATATTACATATGATACCAAAGTAAAACGCAAATTGTGAATAAGGAACAAACTGGTCCTCTATACCTACATAATGTAAGTGATTTTGCCCCGTGACTAAATCAAATTGATAGATATATCGGCATTAATCTACTGAAGGTATCAAGTTTTTTTTCCTACTTTTGAAAGAATTTGTTTTAAAGTATTTATTTATAAAAAATTGCCCATTTCTAAGAACCATCATTCAGTACATTTTGTCGAGGTACGCGCAAATGTATGGGGCAGTCGAATTTTTCGCGTTTCCACCAACATACATAAGAAATACTTTTTTACAAAAAAATACAACCGACTTCCAAAAAAGACTATAAAGTTTAAAATAATCTTTATGGTGTTTTTGGCTTTGTATCTTCGTTTTTAACACCGTCGGTTATATTTTTTTTGTAAAAAAGTTTTTAATTTTTTACTTTTTTGTGGTGATACCAGCACGACGTCTTCGTCTACGCAGAAATTGAAATAAGCAAAACTGCTCGTTAAATCAAAACTGCTAAGCCAAACTGAATCAAATTTTTACGAGACCAAATGGCAAGTATGTTGCATTGAACTAAAAAAGAATCACACAAACCGGATGAGAAACTTCGGAGTAATCGGTGTACATACATAAAAAGAAAAAAAAAAACCGCTGAATTGAGAACCTCCTCCTCTATTGGAAGTCGGATAAAAATAGGCCTGAAACTTGTACATTACCAAAGGCGATTGGCAAAGATCTGATATCGAATATAGCCAGAGTAAAAAGAAAAAGAAACAAATCGCAAATCAATATTATTTTTTTTAGATTTTAACGGATCATCACTACGTCTACTTAATTACAATGTTGCGTTGCGCGCTCCTTGACGTTGTACATGAGAAATATTAATTCTCCTCGTAATAATTACATCAAAAACCCTTTGACAGTAATTAATTTATATCATGAAAATATCAACCCTTTTATTACACCATTTTAATTAACATACAAAACGTTCTCTTTGATTATAGCAAAGCTGTGCTCTGAAAACCTAATTACATGTTTTAATACAGTGTGGATATGGGTTCGATATCAAAGGTACACAATAATACAGAAGGTCGTTTCCATACAACAAGAGAAAACTGCAGCCGGTCGATTCTGCCGAAATCTCACCGGGATCACTTAGGTGAAGTGAACGACAAGTGAGCTGTCATGCCATCTGCAGTGCGATTCTGTAAACATGTCGAAGCGAACACTTAGGCGAAGTGAACGACAAGTGAGCTGTCAAACCATACAAACAAAATGGCATGACAGCTTACTTTCGTTCACTCCACCTAAGTGATCACGGTGAGATGTCAACAGAATCGACCGGCTGTATGGTTTGACTCTCACTCGACGTTCACTTCGCCTAAGTTTTCACTTCGATATATTTATAGACTCGCACTGCTGGTACCCGACACATAGTCGCGTTGGTTACATCATAATTCATATTATGGCATATGGTTATAGCATATATTACATAATATAAAGAATAGATTGAATAAAGCTGTTCCGTTCTGGTAGCTGACTGAGTGAATGACGGGGGTGCGCCATAGTTCACCTAAATTTTCAACTCCGATAATTGGAAATCCGAAAAACATTCTCTCTCTCTCTTCCTAACATTTTTCATCCTAACAATCACAATTCCTAACTACTCTGTCTCTAATGTTCATAATTCCGAAGCATTCAAGTTCATAATGTCTGTAGCAGTAAACATCTATTATATTATTATACTAGCTGTACCCCGCGGCTTCGCTCCCGTCAACTGGCTACTTGTCTACCTACCTACCTACCTACCCTGCTACTCTCTTACTCTTACTCACAGACAATTTGTATTTGACTAATGTCAATATTTATACGATACAAACGTCACTCAATTGTTTTGCTTTCCCGAAACCTCTCCACTAACACTTAAACTTTATGGAATGGTATTAAAGTTCAAATTGACTTTTAAGTATTATTACGAATCTTTTGTATGGGAGCATAGAAAAGTGTTGTTTTTAGTCTTTTCCAGGCAATTTTTATATTTTTTCTCCGTAAGAACCATCCTCGTACATCAAGGAAAATTCTAAAAAAAGAATTGGTCAAATTGGTCTAAGCGTTGTTGACTTATGCGCTTACCAACACATTTAGCGATTCATTTTTATATTATAGAAGATTATATCTATCATATTTTCTCAATATAACCATCTTTTACACTATTATTCAAAGTCATATCTTTTTTGTTTAGATATCTTTTTATTTTGTTTAGAGCGGTGTGTACCTGCAAGATATCCATAGGTTAGGTTAGGTTAGAACTGTGATCAACTACGCGCGAACCGAGCGAGCGTAGCGAGCGGTGCCGCGGCAGCGGCCGGCGAGCGCTACCTCGAAATTGGTCGCGAAATTTTTCTATATTATGGTATGTAATTATGCTTAGGGATAAAAGCGTTATGATAAAAAACAGTAGGAGTTTAAATATATTTACATGAATGATATTATTAATTACAATTTTCGGAAACATGAGTGTTATGAACATCGCTGGTAGCACTACAAATAGTATGAATGAAAACTTTAGGATGAAAAATTTTAGGAAGAGTGATCATTCGGATTACAAATCGTTAGGAAGAACAATTTCGGGTAAAGAACTTCAGGTGAGCCAATATGGACCCGAATCACGGACAACGCACAGTCGAAACTCATCAGAATGGATTATCCCAAGGAATCCTTTCGTTCTTCTGCTTCTGATTTTTATTACTAAGCCTATGCCGTCCGTCTGTCAGCGTAATAAGTAGACTGTTGTAATTTTCACAGATTGTGTATTTCTATTGCCACCAGAACTACAAATACATACCTACATAGGTTTATGGTACGGTACTCGTCGTGTACGAATCCGACTTGCACTTTTTTATGACATTGTCTTTAAATTCATAATATGCTAAAATAATTTCTTTCAAATCACCAAAAGATCAGTAAACGGAATTTTTCCTTGAAAGAATTAGTCAATCGTGTACTTTATGAGTATGAATTGATCACAGCCTAGCTGTATCGGTTGGCTTCCAGTCAAACCGGATTCAGCAGAATCAAAGTAATTACTATACTCTACACAAAGCAGGAAACAATTATTAAATCAATTTATTAGTGAAATGTGTGAACTTCACGACCTCATCCTACCGGCCCCCTTCTACCATCGGATATCCAGACGCATTGCAACTTACCATCCCTACCTTGTTGATATTCCACCAATTCGCACTAAGCGTTTCCAAGCCTCTTTCGCACAGCAAAGGAGTGGACCTCTCTTACAACCCTAATATTTTCAAAGTTAGAACAGGCTACGTCTGAGTAAGCTCGCTCCATCGTAGACTTTGTCTCTGTCATCTCTGACCAAGACTAGAGTCAAGAGCAGACCCATCTCAAATAAAAACAAAAACTGGCCAAGTGCGAGTCGACCTCGCGCACGAAGGGTTCCGTACCATTATCGTATTATACGATTTATGACGTATTAAATAAAAACTACTACTAGATCTCGTTCAAACCAATTTTCTCTGGTAGTTTACATGGTAATATAATATATCATTATATTTTTTTTAGTTATATTCTCTTATTTTAGAAGTTACAGGGGGGGACACAAATTTTACCACTTTGGAAGTGTCTCTCTCGCAAACTATTCAGTTTAGAAAAAAAATATATGAGAAACCTCTATATCATTTTCGAAAACCTATCCATAGATACCCCACACGTATGTGTTTGATGAAAAAAAAAAAACATTTGAGTTTCAGTTCTAAGTATGGGAACCCCCAAAATGAATGGTATTTTTTCTATTTTTGTGTGAAAATCATAATGCGGTTCATAGAATACATCTACTTACCAAGTCTCAACGGCGTAGTTCCTATATTTTCGGAGAAAAGTGGCTGTGACATACGGACGGACAGACATGACGAATCTATAAGGGTTCCGTTTTTTGCTATTTGGCTACGGAACCCTAAAAATGTTACAAAATACAAAGTAAAATTAATAAATAGTATAAATTATTTAGTAATAATATGTTAATGATTTCATAACTTTAACAAGGTATTTTTCACCGAAATTAACGGTCGACCATTATAATTGTGATAGTACCAGCTTTTGCCAGCGGAATCGCCCGCGTGATCTCCAGGGAACATATTCCCGGGATGAAAAGTAGCCTGTGTCCTTTTTCAGGCTCTAGACTATCTTTGTACCAAATTTAATTTAAATTGGTTCAGTAGTTTAGGCGTGATTGCGTAATACACAGACAGACAGAGTTACTTCCGCATTCATAATATTAGTATGGATGGTTGAGTTGAGCTTAGCGCGGTCTCCGCCCTCTATCTCAAAAACGGCTGAGCACATAATAAATGTTCACAACAAAAAATGTTGCAAATTTTACGTTCTACAATGTTGCTAACAAACATTGAAGCTATAGAAACCGAGATTATTATGAAAAACCGATTGTGAAACCTTTGTCCATCAATAACTTTGACGCAAATACGAAATTTGATGAGACTTGACACAACATTTAGAACGCCAAACTATAGGTATATACAATTTTCGAGTTATAAGCTAGAAAATTGTATAACGCTATATTTGACTGGATACGGCGAATGACGATCTCAAAAGAAAATATATGCCCGTCGCAGTGCGCTAACACTTACTACATTTTTAGGGTTCCGTACCTCAAAAGGTAAAAACGGAACCCTTATAGGATCACTTTGTTGTCCGTCTGTCTGTCTGTCTGTCTGTCAAGACCTTTTTTCTCAGGAACGCGTGGAGGTATCAAGCTGAAATTCATATCAAATACTCAAGTCTATGGTCTCTTGGAGCTGTGAAAAAATCAAACTTCTAAGTCAACGCGATCAAAAGATACTCCCGTTTATGCCGCAAATTTTCGACACTCGCAAGGGAATCAAAACCTACAGGGTACTTCCCGTAAACTCAGAATCTTGAAATTTGGTACGAAGCAACGTCTTATAACACAGATAAAGGAAAAATTGCGAAAAGCATAAATTTTTAGTTACATCATATAATAAAAATATTTTTAATAATTTTAAACTTATTACCCCTTTACTCATGAACGCGTAGTGGTATTATATTGAAATTCTTAACAAATACTCAAGTCTATAATATCTTTAAGCTGTAACAAAATCAAACTTCTACGTCAACGCAATCAAAAGATACAGCAATTAAAGCCGCATATTTTGAAACTCGCAACTACTCGCAAGGGAATCAAAACCTAAAGGATACTTCCAGACGACCTGGAATCTTGAAATTTGGCATGAAGCAACGTTATAAAGTACACATATAGGAAAAATTCCGAAAATCTTAAATTTTTAGTTACATCACATAGTATATTTTTTTTAATAATCATAAACTTACTAGCTGACCCAGCAAACGTTGTTCAGCGATTAAAAAAAAAAAACAGATGTTGGCCGATTCTCAGACCTACCCGATATCTTCTCTTCTTATAGAGATGAAGATTTTTCCAAACATACATAATGTTTTCATATATGTATTGACAAGGTACCGCAGCTTTCCACATTGTTATGTTATGGATTTCATTTAGCAATAAAAATACCATAACTTTTACTTATATACCTACAGGTTTGTACGGAACCCTCGGTGCGCGAGTCTGACTCGCACTTGGCCGGTTTTTGGTTGCGGATTAGTTAGGATAAGAACATTTTGCTAATTTTCAAAAACTATAAGGCTCAAATGACATAATGTTTACTTCATTAAACAATACTCTAAATCATTTTATTGAATATAACGTTCGTTTAGTATTCTTATGTAGACACGCGGCAGCGTGTCCAGCCAAGTTCAAAGAAAAAGGAAGCATATATAAATAAATAAATAAATAAGAAGCTGGCGACGCAGTAGCCGACTCCACGAGCCATTTCGAGCTACATTTGAACCCTTCACAACTCGAAACCTATTTACCTATACGCATAAAATTATGCCAGTAAGTATAGTAAATCATATTCCAGCAGAGCATAAAAAAATGTGAGATTGCATACACCCTAATTCTAGAGTTCCTGATACTTTTTAGAAATGGTTCGGGCATTTTTCCGGGAAAAAAGTTCAGATCAAATTAATATTATGTGTGATCTGCTAACTTCCGGCAGCAGATATTTTTTCCAAAACAAAATTTATAAAGAGTGGTTTAAGTTCACAACGGTGGGTTCTGTAGGTACTAATATCTGTCTAGTATTAAAATCTTGACAATTTTAGCCGTCCGATTAACCAATAAATATGTAGAAAATACCCAGGACCCAGGAGTCGTCGTTTTAAAGTCAAGTAAAATGTCAGAAAAAGACTAAAAACTTTATTAAGTAATCCCATTTGTTAAAATTAATTAAATTCAACATCTCCTGGCTTAGGTCGTTGGTGTTTGCAATAACAGAATGGATTCAGATGTGGATGTGTCGCGCTGATACAGTCTGGCTCGGTCCCATATCTAAAATATTAGAACACAATACTAAAATATCTATAAGGAATAAAAGCACCAAAAGCAGATACGGTCAATCTTTGAGTAAATCTAGGCCCGATCCAAAGAGGGACCTGGGCAGGCTGATGAAATGTCCAGAGCGACATAAATGACGGCGGCACAAGTAGTTCCTGAGATTAGCACGTTCAAACAAACAAACTCTTCAGTTTTATAATATTACAAGCTGACTCGCGCAACTTCGTTTGCGTTATATTTTCCATTAATGTTCCGCTCCTATTTGTCTTAGCGTGATAATATATAGCCTATAGCCTTCCTCGATAAATGTGTTATCTAACACTGAAAGAATTTTTCAAATCGAACCAGTAGTTCCTGAGATTAGCGCGTTCAACCAAACAAACAAACAAACTCTTCTGCTTTATAATATTAGTATATATTATCTTATATATAAAAATGAATTGCTGTTCGTTAGTCTCGCTAAAACTCGAGAACGGCTGGGCCGATTTCGGTAATTCTTCTTTTGTTTATTTCGCCAGAATACAGGAAAGGTTTAAAAGCAAAAAAAATGGGTAGTTGACGGGAGCGAAGCCGCGGGGGACAGCTAGTTCTTATATATTTTTTATATAAAAATGAATTGTTGTTCGTTAGTCTCGCTAAAACTCGAGAACGACTGGGCCGATTTCGGTAATTCTTTTTTTATTTAGTTTTCCAGAATACAGGGAAGGTATAAAAGCAAAAAAAATGGGTAGTTGACGGGAGCGAAGCCGCGGCGCACAGCTAGTATATTATATTAGTATCGATGAACTGCTGTTCGTTAGTCTCGCTAAAACTCGAGAACGACTGGACCATTTCGGTAATTCTTTTTTTGTTTAGTTCGCGAGAATACAGGGAAGGTATAAAGCAAAAAAATGGGTAGTTGACGGTAGCGAAGCCGCGGGGCACAGCTAGTTATTAATATATTTTTCTGTGCGTCTCGCATCCATCGACCACCTGCGACTCTCACCAGGTCATCCGTCCTATTGGTCCGGTGTTCTACATGATGTCGGACGTAAAAGAATAGTACCATCCCATCACTATCCGTGGATGTCGTAAGAGTCGGCTATGGAACTCACCAGAGAATGGGTAGCAGCATTCTCTGTACAACAGCTATACTGTGATCGTCAACCCGCCTGCTAAGCGAGGCGATTATGGCAAACCCGCCCGCCAATCGTGGCGATTATGGCAAACCCGCCCGCCAATCGTGGCGATTATGGGAAACCCATAATGATAAGAACAGTAAACAAATTACAATGCGTTTCAAATAAGAATAGGAACATCAATTACCTCTATCTGTCAAATGTCTCTTGAAAAGTACGGTATGCAAAGAAATCTTAGTTGCATATCAATAACGGTTTATTTTACTTTGTTTAAATAAGTCTTAAATCTTATTTAAATAAAAACTTTCTATAGTACTAAATTAGCTAAACATAATAATTATGTGATTAATTAAAGTCATTATTAGTTATTTTAAACCATACCGTAACACTTATTTCACTCAATATTTGTAAATAATAAAATAATAATCTTGCTTTGCTCACTCTACCTAATTGGTTTGAATTGACAGCTATGACGTCACAATATGGCGCATGTCGATCCTATTCTTATTTGAATCTCATTGTACTTTCGGTAAACGTCCACGTTTCCTTCAATCAGTTTTAATTCATTTAGTAGCAGAATAAGTGTGTAAATGCACTTTACCTGCTTGTTCTAGAAATATCTTTTTGAGTGACCCAGAAATAATCAGTTTCAGTGTAGTACGTCAGTGTTCCTTCGAATATGCCTCGACCAGGACTCATTACTATCTGAAATATAAGTTATCGATTTCGGAAGTATTAATTAACATAAAGAGCATTTACCCAAAATGACCCCTTATGGCAGTTAACATAAAGGACATTATGACCCAAAATGTCTCTTACGTTTAGTATTAGTTTTATATTAGTTTTATGTTAGTTTGGCATTTCCAGTATCGCTGTTAAAGAGTAAAAACTACATGATGTAATACTTATGTTACTAAAATGGTATGATTTGTGAGTCACAGACTGACAGACAACCCACAGCCGACACTGTCGTAGAAAGCTGTTTGGCATGTGCGATCTTCGTGTAGATCTCCCGAAATTCCTACGGAAACGGAAAACAAAGGGATATGCGCGTACGACGTCATGGGAAAAAAAATTGTTAGTGAATAAATTTGATGGAAAAAAATAAATATAAATAAAAAAGTACAAGTGCGAGTCGGACTCGCCCACCGAGGCTTCCGTATTGTTTAAATAAAAACTATGTTTTCAGTTTTCAGATTTTTCCCTATACTAATGGTATAAGACGGTATTACTTGCCAAATTTCATAGTTCTTAGTCAACTGAATACTTTGATTCTCTTGAGATACATTTTTGCGGCACAAACGGCCTTAGAAGTTTGTTTTTTCTTATACCATCCAGTGACTGATGACATTAGTATGTATTTTAATTTAAACTCGATACCTTTACGTGTTTCCGAGATAAAGGGTGTTGACAGACGGACGGACGGACGGAATACAAAGTGATCTTATAAGGGTTCCGTTTTTTTTTTATTTTGAGGTACGGAATCCTAAAGAAAGCAGCAAACGCGCGAATAACCAAAGTTTATCCGTCGTATTTTGTACTGTACGTTTTTGATTATTTAATTGCTTAGTTAAAATAATTAAATATATATTTTTATATAATACATAGTAAATATACACATACAATTTTTTTTAATTACTCATTTAATTTCAAACAAATATTTGCATTCCTCACAGCAATATTCAGCTGAATCCGGTTTGACTGGAAGCCGACCCCAATATAGTTGGGAAAAGGCTAGGCAGATGATGATTTGCATTCCTCACAAATAGGCTAGTTTCCACTATTCACAAATTGCAAAACTATCTAGTCCGTCAGTGAGAGTATTGAAAAATAATGGACACGTATTTTTTGTTTTTGTAAATCAATGAATATTGACAAAGAGTTTTATCTTTGTCAATATTCATTGATGATGAATCATCAAAACTCGGGAGTGAAGGCTCGTGACGTCACAACCCGCTAAAAATTATGGCATGGCGTGACGTATTGAGAATTTTAAAAGCGTCGTAACTTCGTAAATTTTGGTTCCGGTAACAAAAGAAAAAATACGGGTCAAATATTTTTTGATCTAACTGACGGACTAATTCGATTTTTTCAGGGCACAAGCCCATTAGACTGGGTATACTGACTGTACCTGGTACATGCAATACACCACTTTAGGTAAGCGTTACCAAACGAGAGTGACCCATTTCAAATGCGTCATATTTTGTGTTTTTTGTGCTTGTAATAGCTTCCAATATAGACCACTGCCTAACTGAGCAGGGCTAGAGTTTCCTTATTCCGTTTCCCTTGCGGAGTGTCCCATCGTTGTTTCTGAGAAAGCCAAAAAGAATCAACAAAATTACCTTAGCCTGATAGTATTCTATTTGCGCTCTTAGTTGTGGGAGTTTAGGATCCCTTTTAAAGTATGCCAAAAGATGATTGTTCACATTTAGTTGTGATACATAATAGATGAATAAAAGCTTTCTTCTTGCACATTTCGATCTGTAAAAATAGACGTAAATGCATTAAAATTTTATAAAAGAAAAAGAAATACTGTAGCGAAAAAAAAAAACGTAGTCACCGTTCACATTTGTATTAGCTCTTGGTTTGACCTTATTTCACGATGTAAATGATCGACGATTTTCATTTTATGTAACCAATACTTTTTTATATTTGAGATTGGTTAGCTCTTGACTCTAGTCTTGGCACAAAGTGTTGTCAGGAAGAACCATGGGTAGAAGCTAGGTAGTTGTCAATTGAAATAAACTTACCTTTGTTCTTCACTGGCGCTGTCAATAAACTCGGCCAGCGCGTTCGCCACTTTATTGAACATGTCCGCGTCTTCAGACACATTTAACCATTTAGTGCAAGAACACCAATGATGAACGATGCCTGCCTCCGCACATGTTCGATTTTTAGGTATCTGAAGAAAGTGAAATCACGCATCATTTTCAAGAACGTTCTAAGTTCCTCCATGTCACACAAAAAAAAAAATGTCGTATTTTTAACGGTCACAGCGCTAAGAGTGTTATAGGTTATGACCAAAAAGCAGTTTACGTCTGAATTTTGACTAAGTTCATAGACAAACAGCTTTTATATTATTTACTAAACTTGAAGGTTGTTTAAATAACCAGCCAAATACGAGTCGGCCTCGCTAATAGAGGGTTCCATACCATCGCCATCCTTATAGAGCAGAAACACACCAAAAATCACGTCTCTTGCCCCCCCCCCCCCCCCCCCCTTACAAGTTACGTAAGTTTTTGAGTTTTTCTCACTTAATTTTTTTCTTTCCCTAGTCAAAGTGTCCCGTAAGTTACCATTTGGCTACGGAACTTAAAAAAATATAAGTGAGGAAGATTTGGGTATATAACTTGCACAATATGATAGATCTTTGCAAAACAGCTCATAAGCTAAAACGCTTTCGTTTTTTTACAAGGTCGTAATAGTTATTTATGATACAAGAGCGGTAAGTTGGTCTTTACAAACGAGTAGACAAATGTAAGCCCGAGATGAAGTCGAGGGTTTACCATAGTCACGAGTTTGTAAAGACCAATATCCGCTCGTGTGTCATACAACGTTTTTCGACACATTATATAAATAGATAATTAAACAAACTTTTTCATTATCTATTAAAAATTATTGTTAATCATCAAAAAGCGTTCTCGCGATTTTGGCGGCAAGAGACCATTTTCTGCAATTGGCGCCTCATTCAAGATATCAGGTGGAGTAGATTCCATATTTAAATCTGATTCCTCGCTTGAACACATATTCTAATTATTATTAAAAGTCGCAACTATCTTTGACGTCTGTAATTGAAAATGGCGCGAATTTGCAAATGGGGAAACGTGTGCGTTTTTAAAATAAGAACGCGCTTCCTTTTGCGTATGCGTCTGCGTGAAACATTTTAGTAGAATTATATAAATTGTATTATATATTGTACCAATCGGATTTTTTTGACAAAATCATTTATTTATGACGACACGGTTGGCGCAGTGGTTGAGCGATTAACTGCTGCGCAGCATGTCGCGGGTTCGATTCCCGCACGGAACAAATATTTGTACGACCTACATGTATTTGTTCTGAGTCTGGGTGTTTTTCTATCTATAATATGTATGTATTTACAAAAAAAAAAATGTATATAAGTAGTTTATCAGCCATATCGTTACCATAACACAAGCATTAGGTTGCTTAGCTTGGGACTATATGGCGTTGTGTGAAATGTCCAAGGATATTATTATTCCATTTATTCATTGTATTTACATATTTTCTACATTTTTAAATATTTGTGTAAAACTAAAAAAAACAACATTTAAAAATATAAAAAATAGTAGCCCACCGGCATCGGGAACAGGGTCCAAGCTACCGGTGGTCAGGGCTCCCGAGAGAGGAACCTCCTCACAATACGCGCCGTGTCCAGGAGTACTGCTTTCTGGATCAAGCCCTTGATCCAGCTGCCCAACGAGAGCCTCTTGAGGTGTTGGTCGAGGCTCTTGGCAATTATGCCATTGGCCGTCACGACTATCGGCACAATGACTGCTGTGTTCACATCCCACATGTCAACAACCTCGCGAGCCAAGTCAAGATACTTACTTTGTTTCTCTTTCTCAGACTTCACGAGGTTCTCGTCATGAGGGACTGCTATATCAACAATCATTGCGCGACGCTCTAGTCGGTCTATCACCACTATGTCAGGCTTATTGGCAACAATAGTCCTGTCAGTGATGATAGACCGATCCCAGTACAACGTGCAATTGCCATTTTCGAGAACTGGGTCGGGCACATACCTATAGTACGGTACTTCCGATTCCACAAGATTGTACTTCAAAGCAAGTTGCTGGTGGATGATCCTGGCTACAAGGTTGTGCCTGTGCAAATAGTCTCCGTTAGCCAGACTAGAACAACCGGAAATAATGTGGCGGATGGATTCCCCGGGTCGGTGACATGCCCGACATATGTCAACCGTACCGTCCTTCACAATGTATTTCCGGTAGTTGTTCGTCATCATAACTTCGTCCATGATCGCACAGACAAAACCTTCGGTTTCCCCAAAGAGGTCACCAAAACGCAGCCAGGCTACGGACGCTAAAAAGTCTACATCGGGCCCATGTAGGACCCGATAAAAGCGTCCGTGAAGCTCCTTGCTCTGCCATACTTCCCTGCGGTCGTTAGTATCTAATACCACGGGTATGCGCCAGTTCTCGTTAGCCAAGGAGAGCGCGGTAAGGCCTTTGTCCACCGCTACCACATCTCGATGCATACCCACGTCGGCCTCTAGGAAGTATTCTCTAAGGCTGCATACCTCGCGGTTGTGCAGGGTCTTAGCATTTAAGAAGCCACGACCCCCGCACTTCCGCGGGATATACAGCCTCATCACCGATGATCGTGGGTGATGCATCCGATTTGCGGTAAGCAGTGAGCGTACCCTTCTATCCAGGGCGTCAAAATCTGTCTGAGTCCATTTGAGTATGCCAAAAGAGTACATCAAAACCGGCATGACCCAACCGTTGAAGGCGCGCACCTTGTTTCCGCCTGATAAAAGACTGTTAAGTACTTTATTTACTTTATTCAGGCGGCCAAAGAAGCGCTCCTTCAACGATTGTTTCATATCAGCAGCATTGATGCCTAATGCTTCCGACATACCCAAATACTTGTAAGTTTTGGTTGAGGAGAGGGACCTTAGGTGTATGGAATTCGAGAGTTGTGTTCCCACGGATTCCATAATCTCCCCTCGCTTTACATGCACGATCGCACATTTATCCACACCAAATTCCATCCTGATGGCGCTACTGAAGTTTTCTGTTACCTTCAGTAGCTTCATCAGTTGCAAGTTGTTAGGAGCAAATAGTTTCAAGTCATCCATGTAAAGGAGGTGCGATATGACCTGAACACCTCTTCTCAACCGGAAGCCTTGCCCCGAACCCTCCAGCAATGTACTGAGAGGGTTGAGGGCAAGACAAAACCACAGTGGACTCAGACTGTCGCCCTGAAATATGCCACGCTCGATCCTTATCGGGTCGCTATTCACCTGGGTCTGTCGACACCCTGGATAGTGAAGGACCGTCCTCCACTGCCCCATACACGACATCAGAAAGGTGCGTAGAACTGCATTAACTTTATACAGCTCCAGCACCCTCATGAGCCATGTATGTGGCACTGAGTCGTAGGCCTTCTTATAATCTATCCAGCATGTCGACAGATCCCTTCGGGAACGACGAACCTGTTGGCTAATGGCAATGTCAATGAGGAGCAGCTCCTTAGTACCGCGGGACCCGTTCCTACATCCATTTTGAGAGGCAGACATAATTGAATTACTATCAATATGATGGTTTATCTTAGCTCTCAAAATCGATGTAAGAACTTTATATACCGTCGGTAAACACGTGATAGGTCTATAATTTTTAGGCTCCGCGGTACTACCTGATTTATGGAGCAGGTGGGTTATTCCTGTAGTTAGGAACTGGGGCAGTGACCCTGACTCTAAGGCAGACTGGAATTGAGATGCCAAGCGAGCGTGCGATCCTTGAAACCATTTTATCCAAAAGTTGTGCAGCCCGTCCGGTCCTGGAGATTTCCAGTAAGGCAACGGACGGACTGGACGAGCTACATCTTGGGGGCTGATGGTAATTGCCCCCATTTCTGGTATCGGATCGCACGCGCGTTCGACCTCCCGAGTCCAATCACCCTCGGTATGACTGACAGGCACCGACCTGATGCTGCCCCAGAATGAACACACGGCGTCATCATCCGGTAGGCGCGTATCAGTCACACCTTGGTCAGGTCGCTCTCAAGCCCTATACACCCACCTCTCATTGCTTTGGAATGTGCGATTCTGAGTGTATCGTTCCACTCGCCGCTTGTACCGACGTATACGGTTTGCCCATGCATAGATTTTCTGCTTCAGGAAGTCGATACGCTCTGTGACGCGGGCCAGGTAATCCCGAGGACTAATGTCAGTCCCCGAATACGCCCGCCTCACAAAGCGCATCACTCTACGGCGAGTGTTGCCCTCCCTGAAGCGGATAAGTTTGCCAATGAGTGCTCTAGCCTCACCGATACGACGCTCGATCCTGCACTGTCAAGCTGGTACGGCTGGTCGTGTAACTCTGTCACCATTAGGAAATTTGACATGAGCTACACGACATGCCGCTGCAGCCGCACAGTATAGGATCGAGTGGGTATCGGCGAGGTCTTCGCTGCTAGCAATATAACTTGCTAGTTGCGAATCTAGAGCACACACCAGCGCCCTGTTTTTCTTGTGCATGGGCAAACGAGGTAGCCGAGGCCTAAGCTCTGGCGGTGTGGAGCGATACTCTCGAAAAGCATCCTCCAAAGCGCTCCTCAATCGCTCATTGCACTGGGTACTCACGGATATAGCTCCGCCATCATCATCTTCATCGACGCAGTCGGGTCGCGGTGGAACACTTACACTGGGTTGTATTTGCACCGCGACCGGTGGCGAAGCTGGTGAGATATTATTATTATTATTATTTAATAAGTTACATTTTTAAATTGTCTCCTTGAGCCCTTTACATTGATACCCCACTCGATAGGTTAAAAAAAGCTGAAGTCATTAAAATGGCACTGAAGCTCAGATATTTTAATTTTTATATACCTATCCAGTATCATTCTCACTATTTAGACGAATCTAACGACACCTTTCAAGCTAAAATCTATCAAGACACAGGGTTAGGCTACAGTGTGCCAAAGAAATATGACATCAAACATACACTCGAAAAAAACATAAGTGTAACAGTCGGATAATTAGAACTACATCTATTGTCTCATTTTTTCTTCAATATTAAAGTGCGACAAACCTTCTGAGAAAAAAGTTCTTCGCAAAAAAAACACGTATGGAACGCTTCCGGAACGGACGCAAACGGAAGCATTTTTGGCTGACGGATGCAGACGGATTGAATTCTTATAATTATATTGTTTATGGAAATTTAAAAAAATACCGTAAAGAATACGCACGGCGCCATACATCGGAGCGTGCGGTAAAGTAGGTACTTAGGTGAGAGTACCTACTTTACCGCACGCTCCATTGTATGGTCCGTAATTTTGAACTTTCGAACAATGTATACAGCCTTCGTAAATGCATTTTATGAGCTAATGTGTCGAAAATACATATAAAACAAAGACGGGTTTGTTACAACACTTATAACTCGAGATCTGCTGAACCAATTTTCGTGGTTATTGATTCGTTGGATTTGTCTCCGACCCGAATAGCAGAATACATCTTAAAAACAATGAAAACTCGATATGTGCAATGAATACTTAATTGACGGGAGCGAAGCCGCGGGGGACAGCTAGTTATAAATATTTACCGGTTCTAATAAAGTCGTGGATCGCGTCAGCTCAGCACCTGGGATTTTGTACTTATTCATTTTATGCTTCAAGTCCAACACGTCTAGCACTGTCGTATGTATATCAAAAGGAGTCGTCAGAACATCTACATTCTGTGACAGTGCTTCAAAAGCCTTAGGCCTGAGTTGTTTCAGTTTTTCTGGTAAAAAGATAGCCATAAAAGGCAAACGTTCTTCCAGCCTTCCTTGATATGTTTTACGTAGCTGTGCAATCCTGAAATAGAGATATTGATATATTAAAGTGGCAATCGTCGGTTTAACAGAACACCTGAAAACTGAAAGGATCTTTATGAAACTTGACACATCCTACTTCCTACTATCCTATTAATAATATAAATACGAAAGTTTTTGATGATGGATGGATGGATGGATTTTTGTAATTCTTTCACGTCAGACCGACTGAAAATATTGTCATGAAATTTGGCACAGAGGTAGATTATAGACTGGAATAACACATAGAATATTTTATTTTTCGCAATTCTTGCGGGCGGAGACGCGGGGGACCGCTAGTGATTTATAAAAGATCCTAAGAGAAATTCTTTTGCTAGCGTGACACGTGCGACCGTCTTTGCCTAGCAACGGCTAGTTCCCGCGGCATTGCATCGGCATCATGCTCATAGGGAGACATGGACCCTAATAGTCTTTGGAATGTATGATGTGAGATAGATAATATATGGTCATCCCAACCCCAGGAAGAGCACTCTTCATGCAACAAGTACATCTACAAGAAACAGTGATCATATGTAACTGAATTAGTGGTCGTAGTAATATACTCAAGAAGGATATAAAGTTGAGAATTTCAACCCTTTTGAAAACTTACAGACAGCCTCAAAAGCGCCCACCCGTCACCACTTCCTCGTGATTCGGAGAAGTGACGCAACCAAGTCCCCAGCAACACGTAATCTGTCTGTAAAAACTATCCGCCGATATTTGGCCGCGGCTCTGTTCGCGTCAGTATGTATAAATAATATTCACAGAATACTAGTATTAGCCTAGGATAAATTTAAATAATGAAAGACTCACCCTTTTGGCGTTTTGCGATTTCTATTTTAACCTGTATACCGTTTTCACCAAAGACTAATGTGTTGTGATTGCGTGAGTGTTTGTCAAAACCTCAGTCAAGTATCGGTCATCCAGAATGCAATGACAGAACATTTAATTAAATAATTGGATTAGTACAGCTTTTATTCAAATAATCACTTTGCCAAATGCTTAAAAAACTGTAAAGTAGCAAAAACATGCTAATTTCATAATCGGAATCTCTCTTAGCTCGTCAAGTAAAACACGTCTATTCTTTGTACCAGTTACAACGCGAATGTGCCTGTGCTGCGTCACATGCATCTTAGCAGTCGCTTAGCCCTACGGTTCTTGAGATACCGCCCGCTGACAGACGGATAGACGGACAGACAAAAAGACGGACAGTAGAGGCTTAGTAATAGAGTTTCGTTGTTAGGCACCCTAGAAAGTAAAAATAGATTAGTTCGGTACCGAATCCCGTGGTCTCCCATAACTATGACGAGAGTATCTTCGAACACCCGCCTTGCAGCCAAATTTTCCAGAAACCAGACTAATGCTTCGTCTGCCGTGGTGATCAGGTTGAAGTCGTCATGACAGATACCTCCTATTAAGGTAAAGCAGAATTTCTTGCCTTCTAACTGTAAGAACTGTTACAAAAAACATAATGACTGTAAATCGCAGAAGAGTTGCGTAAAAATCTTTAAAGGTACTTTTAGTAAAAAGGTGGGTGGTAGTGTTAACACTCGCAGATTTGTGTTAAGAAATGGAATACCCATCGTGTAGGCTTCATCCAAATGAAATGAGCATCACTTATTTGTAATTGCCAAAACTTAGCGTCTACACCTAAAAGGCTGAACACACCGGCTAGGCGTCTGCGTTCTTTGGCCGAGTTCTGCAATCCGCTTTCACAGAGCAAACGGTCTAATAATCTGGAGTTTTATGATTTTTAAAATAACAATACCATACAGTAACACGTCACACGCTCTTTTTACTGAAAACCAAATGTCACTTTCAACCTAAGGTCTTGAAAATCATATAGAAAACTTTTGTCTCACTATCTATCTATTAGGGGTTTTGGTTTCCGCACTTAGTCCTGATGTTGGACCTTTGTGCGTGAAAATGGCGGCCGTCATTCCAACCACCCAACCTCCCTCCAAAAACAGATCAGTTTTCCCGGCGTGTTCAGGACATCTGTGAGCAAATTCGATGACCCTTAATTTGCTTCCGTATTTCGGCGACGCGCTCGCACTCAAGGAGTACGTGCGGTACCGTTTGCTCCACCTCCATGCATACACTGCATAGAGGACTATCCGTAGTACCTATCGTGTGCAAGTGTTTATTCAATGAACAGTGCCCGGTGATGGTCCCCGTCACCATTAGCAGGCTGTCCCTATCCAGTCGCAGAAGGCGCCTAGTCACTTTTGTCTCACAAAATCAATAAACTTTTCGATCTCGACGGACATCGTAACCTAGCTTTTGCAAAAAATGGAACTCTGACAAAACACGCGTTCACTTTGATCGTCGTTTTTACTATTGTAATACATTTTTGGGCTTATTAATTGGAGTTATGTCCTAATAGGTTTAATTTGATACCAGTACATAAGACTTTTCAAAATATTTTTTTTTTAAGAGCCCTATTACGAATCGTAAATGCTCGTTTGCAATAAACGAAGTTACGTTGGTCTGCGTTGGGAGTACATCTATAGTCCGCGAAACAATTTTGATACCTACTAGTCTGAATAGGATTAAAGTTTATTTGGGCGCTCGCGCGAGACTGAGGAGCGCGCGCGCTGAATTGACGCAGAATATACAGGGAAATTGAAAAAATACCCGAAACCTCTTAGGCAGTGAAAGTACACATGATTATAAGCAACTTTTGTTTTGGTAAAACTCTGAAATCTCGAAAAAAATATCAGCTGTTTCATACAAAATGCAGTATTTAGCCAATGAAAATGTATGAAACAGCTGATATTTTTTTCGAGATTTCGGAGTTTTACCAAAACAAAAGTTGCTTATAATCATGTGTACTTTCACTGCCTAAGAGGTTTCGGGTATTTTTTCAATTTCCCTGTATAGTACTTTAATTTTATTTATTGTAATTTTGTTTTATTATATTGACAAACGAAAACTAATGAAACGTATTCATTGTAGATTGAAATTTTATATCACATTAATTTATTTGATAAAATTGTTTTTATTTGGAATATAATGGACGCTGAATCAAGACATTTCTGGCTTAAATTAGGCTTTCTTTACGTTTTTTTCCGTGAAAACTCAAGGAATTTAAAGAAATTCTAGAACTCCAATAAACAAGTAAAACATTCAACTTACCTTTTAGTAATTTTAGCTTTTAAAAGAATTGATTGTAACAATGTGAATTAGACCGTCAAAGTTCCATCGCCGACATTTTTTTTTGTAAACTGAGTTCGTAAAATATTTATAGTAAATTACACGAAAAGAAAAATGAAAATGTGTAACTCTAACTTACAAGAAAGAGACTGGCACTATCGTTATTCAGGATCAAATAATTAAAATATCTTACTGCTGCTGATAATTACAGCGTCAAAAATCATGAATTTCCGTAAAAAATGTAATAGGACTCTTAATTGAACTGAGTTTTCTCTTGACTCTAGTTTAGATCAGAGGTGTAAAAGACAAAGTTAATATTGGAATGAGCTTGCCCAGAAGAAGCCTGCTCACTCAAAAGAGGTTAGGGCTAAATGCGTTCGGAAACACTTTGACTTTCTGTCGAATAATTAAAAAAAAAAAATTGTTAGGATTTCAATACACGCTGAAAAGAAGAAAAAAAAAACAAGTACCTCATTGATGAGATTCATTAACAGCTGATATGTGGGAGTGTCCCCTACACAATAGTGTTCGTTGTATCGTTTGCCTAAAAACCAAAAGAGAAGTAAATTGAATTTTGTGTTCTAAATAACGCATAAGTAATTACAAATGAAAATAAATTTATATCATAGATAATTCTGAAAATTGATTGTAAAAAAAATCCAAAACGCTTTCGGATTTTGAAGTTAGAATTTAGACCAATAGCAACATTATGGTAAAATAACCAGGCTGTCATTCTCATTACTATAGAATGTCAAAGAGTTGTCGTTCATCAACTGTCAATGTCGAGGTGGCTTTATCCACGCAGTGCTTCCTTCTTTTTTCTGCTTGTAACTAAAAAAAAACCTTACTCATCGATCAAGCGTTGACTGTGCTGAGTTTTATTACGGTGCACACTTTAGAGCTCGATTCAAAATCAACTACGGTTCTAAAGTGCGCAAGAATTGGCTGTGTGAGCTATAATACCTCTTGGAATGAAATTTTCGTTTTCCTTTAACAAGAAACGAAGGAAGTGGTCTGCAGGCTGGTGACGGAACCCATTATATTTGTACTGGAAGGTTCCCAATCGTGGCATGTCTTCGAAGTACGCTGTTTGATACCTGAACGAAAAAATATCATCTATACACGGTGACATGTCGTCTTACAAAGGCGACCAACTTAATTTACCCGACAAAAACTACCTCTCGACGCGTTTTAAAAAAAGTAATTTACTATAATAATAATATATAATGTATTAGAAATATGAAACACCTTGTAATACTATTTTCGTATCAGAGCAATTTCACCGTTCAGTGCACCGCTCTTGGACCAATAGGGTTGCACAGAGTTGCACTGCGCTTGCTACTGAATGTTTTAAAATTACGTCATGCGTCATGATAATTTATTTTTTTTATAATTTAAAGGTTCAAAATATCTTTTTTGTTTATATGAATGCCATTAGATATGAAGTAAGCTGCCGTTGTAAGACGACTAAGGGCCTGTGCACACCACGTTTTAAACGCGCTGTTGGAGCGCGATTTTAGCGATTAAACGCGCTGTTGGAGCGCGATTTTAGCGATACAGACGCGATGCAAACGCGCGTGTGTATCAATACAAACGCGCTGGAATTTTGTGTTTTTAAGCAGAACCTCCTCAATATCATCGTATATCTCATATATTGTTAATTTATCGAATACTAGCTGACCCGTGCAACGTCGTCTGCGTAACATTTTTCATTACTGCTCCGCTCCTATTGGTCTTAGCGTGATGATATATAGCCTATAACCTTCCTCGATAAATGGGCTATCTATCACTGAAAGAATTTATCAAATCGGACCAGTAGTTCCTGAGATTAGCGCGTTCAACCAAACAAACAAACAAACAAACAAACTCTTCTGCTTTATTATAATATAGATATAGATAACAGTTTGTGGTCACGTGATACTGGTCTAATGTTTTTTTTAGACTGTAACCCTTGTGCTACTAGCGTAGATTCACACTTTCCTCGTTGCGGGGGAAACCCCGCCCGTAGTGAAGGCGCGCGCGCTAGCGGTCGCATCGCGGTGTCGCGCGTTTGAATCGATACAAACGCGTGTTGGCATCGCGTTTGTATCGATTCAAACGCGATACACATGCGCATTAGCATCGCGTTTGTGTCGATACAAACGACAACAAACTGCTCTGTAGGATAAAAGCGCGCCTTATCTCGCCTTATTTGAATAATTTTAATTGCGTGCTGGTCCTGCTCCACAGCCACCACTAGGGAGCACAAACTAATCTAAATATTTTGGAGACATTGTTGGACCGTTGCATTCTATAGCATCAATTTATTTAGCATTAGCTGTTTTGCGGCTTCGCTCCCGTCAACTTTTTATTTTTTTCTTTCCTAAGAACGTTCTACTCATAAATTACAAAGATAACAAATAAAGAATTAGCGGATTCGGTCCAGCCGTTCACGCGAGATGCTTGGACCAAGGGAAAAAGGGATTCATTTTTATTGTATAATTTCATTGTGAGTACTGTGTACCTAAAACTTAAACTTTAGCTATTAGTTTTAGGTTTGTTTTTGACTTGAATGTACCCTGGCGGTTGGGAGTGTCATGCTCACTTAAAAGTCTAGCTGATGGTGGCGTATGCGTTTGATAATTTAGTTCCCTTAAAATTGGTTGAGCCGAACGATGCTGGCACATGCATCATGTTCGTGAACGAGCGCCGTCAATTGAGACTGGTAATTTCTCAGATGCCATGGTTTATTTTAATTAGTTCTTTGAATCGTTCCTCCTCTTTTATTCTAGTATTTTTAGTATCCATCAAAATCGAGCTTGAGTATCCTTTCATTGTTTTTCGCAATCCCTCATAGTTTCGGAGTCCGCTATCTACGCATCACAAGAATCTAACAAAAACATAAACTCAAGCCTATTTTTCTCGAAGGGTTGGGAAAAAGAAGAAACAATCGCAATCGCATGCCCTACATTTTGTTAAGTTTTTAATAATTATAGCCGCCGAAACTATATTGAGACTTCAAATTTAACGTTTTTTAAGTAAAATAGTCGACCAAACTCACCCATATTTTTTTAACTGTGAGAATATAAATAATTTATTATCCACAAAATTTGTTGTACTATTTTTTCTTGCATCTGCATGTTCATATTCAGCCATACCAGTAAGTATTGCAAACAGAGCTGGGATAGTGCCATCACCGACGACATGGTACCTGAAATCATACTTAGTACACAACAATCCCACCATGAAAAGCAAGAGAAGCGGCGAAGTGCAAGTCCCTTTTTAGGATAACGTTACATCTTTTATTTGGCTCAAAAATGAATGATGTCCTTTCAACTGAATCGATACAGTAGATCCGGAGTAAGTTCACTGTAATAGACGGACAAATAGTCAGCCAGATTAACCAGACACACGAATGATCCTGTAAGAATTATTGGAAGATGCGAAATTGTTCGAAGGTGTTACCGTGGCCCTGGAACGCAAAGGGCATTTGGGGGACCACACGGATGGATTTCAGTCAGTCTGATACTCCCGAGTGGAAGGCGTAGTTTGATGAATTTCCATCCAAAAAAAGGGTTCTGTTTTTGCATACTGACGTTCGGAACACAACAAATGCAAAACTCTGTAAGTTCTTGCTTCTTACCCGTTCAAGATGGTCGCTCTATTAGACAATAATTTGTAACTTTTCGGCATTTTGCGTATAAATCCATTGTGGGATGCGGAGTCGAAGCCTAAGATCATGACATTATAGGAATCCTTACGGTCTGGCGGAATTGGATCGGTCGACACTGGCCGAAAGCCTGCTTTCACGCCTGACCATTGAGAATATAGAGGCAGAAAACCGAAAGTATACCTGAAATTGTAAAGGAATGTCACTATCTTTATTTGGTGGTTTTTCACCAGCTTGCAGGTGAAAATCGGCTTTGAGATCCATTAAAACGCCGTAAACATACCAGGTTGTGGAAAACCATGACCGATTCATCAACATCAATATCCGCAGCTCCTCTTCGCTCCTTGCTAAGCAAACACCTAGGCATTCCCTACGTTGTTGTGCTAGACTGATCCAAAGACGGAAACAAAGTCGTTTGCCTATATTGCCGCCGGTAAACTCACTCCTATCATAAATATTTCTGTGCCCTGCTCGTTTTCCTTCTTTTCAGTTCCGTAGTTTGTTTTCGATGTCGGAAATATTTGGCTTTCTGTGCAACTCTGAGCCTTTACACAGCCACCTGCGTTATTGTCTGTGGCCGGTTATTTGTAAGTTTGATAAGTTCAGCAAACCACGTGTTATTCCGTCCATTGCAGCAGAATTCGGTTAGCTTGCACTAGTTTTTTGACATGAGCTATTCCTAAAAATAAATAAAAATAAACTTACCTATTGAGATCCCAACCAGTACAAGATATCCTGACGTGGTCGCTTTTGTTGAGGATGTACTTCTCGGATCCACTTACCGTGGTACCGTTGGATAGGTAGTATTCTTGATCATTCACGTACACAATGTCTTTATATACACAATTCACCTTAGTAATATTTTTTAATATTTCCTCCTTGACGTAACATTCAGATATCTGTAATTTAAAATTCACTGTCTGGAGTTTTAGGTACTATAACATCTCAAAATCAGTCCGTCTCTCTGTATAGTGTACCTGTGTATGCATGTTTCCTCGACCTTTCAAAGGCTTTTGACCTAGTGTCATATGACTTGCTGTGGGAGAAGCTTAAGAGAACGGGCGTGCATGCACAGGTGTAACGGATCTTCCAATACTGGTATGCTAATCAGACCAATTGTGTCAGATAGGCAGACAGTCTCTCCGACGTGTACAGGTTGAAGAGTGGGACGAGGCAAGGTGGTTTGACCACTCCTCAGCTCTTCAACCTGTACATAAACGACCTGCTGGCTGAGCTCAGCAGCACACATGTTGGTTACTGAATTGATAATGTGTATGAATAATATTAGATATGCTGATGACATGGTGCTGCTGAGCCCAGCTGTCAGGGCAATACGGCAGTTGTTAATGGTCTGTGAAAAATATGCACATAAACATGGACTGTTATACAACTGCAAAAAGAGTGAAATCTTGGTCTTCAGGGCCTCTGGCAAGTGTCCATCTAGTGTACCCGCGATTAGACTGAATGGCGTTGAGCTTAACCGGGTTTACCAGTTCAAATACCTAGGGCACTATGTCACTGAGGATCTTGATGACCAAGTTGACATTGAAAGGGAGCGCAGGGCATTGGCGGTAAAAAGCACGCAGGTTCGCTCGCAGGTGAAGGGTACACTTTTTAAAGCCTACTGCCAAACTTTTTACACGAGCAGCCTGTAGGTCAGCTATACTTAAAGGTCGATCAATGCCTTGCGCGTCCAGTATAATAATGGATTCAGGATGCTGCTAGAGCTGCCCCGGTTTTGCAGTGCTTCAGGTATGTTTTTGGAGGCTCGTGTTGATGGTTTCCAGGCAATAATGCGCAAGCGAACCGCCTCCCTACTGAGCAGAGTGCGGGGCAGCACTAACAGTATCCTACAAGTAATTGCTGAGAAATATGACTCTGCAGTCATGAGGGCTTTCGTTCGGATTCTGGTCGGATAGCGATACTGTCTGGGCTGAACTAGAGCGATAATTCAAAAAAACCAAAATTCAAATTTCAAGCATTGATTTCAAATAAACCATTTACAGGCGTTTTTGAATTGTCAAGGTCGGTCGGTCCAAAAAGTTGAAGCTATTTGCACGTTCCAAAGCGCAGATCTCTATCTCTTTTAAAAATAATATTTTTTTACAAAAATTTACTTACATCGGGTTGACATTATACATACATGTGAGAACGATGTAAAAGACGAGCAGGATAACAGCGTCCGGAATAAAATAGGAACAATTCAAAGAAATAAGTAAAAACAACCATGGCAGCTGAGAAGTGACCAGTCCCAACTGACGGCGCCCGTTCACGAACATCACGCCAGCACCGTTCGGCTCAACCATTTTGAAGGGAGCGAAACGGTCAAACGCATACGCCACCATCAGCTAGACTTTTGAGTGAGTATGACACTCCCAACCGCCAGTGTACATTCAAGTCAAAAACATACCGAAAGAGTTCATCACACCCTTTTTGTAATGTAGACCTACTAACTTAGTTTGTAAGATATTTTTGTTACTAACAAATGGACTAAGTGTCTGATTAAATAAATTGATTGTTTGATTTTGCTATATTTTCATCCCGTTAGAATTGTAATAGTATTGTCACTTTGTAGGGGCTAACCACACCCCCACTGAGGCTGTCCTCGCGTTGCCGTCATGGTGGGACTTGAGAGTCTCAGCGAACTTGGAGTTCTGCCGGTAGAGTTACTCATGCCAAATAATTAAAGTTTAAAGTGAAAGAACAGACAAAGAAGGACACGAGAGGTGCACACCGTTCTTAGACAGCAGTGTTCGGGTTTTCAGACGGTGTGCGTTACATTGGTGCGAATCTTACTCACTGCTCTCTGGTACGCGTTTGATCATCAGAGGGCTTAATGTGAGTTTTTTAACGTTCTTGACCGCGTTAGCGTAAATGCCAATTTGTATTGAAATTGAAGAAGTGCCTGGTGAGAATAACGGATAACCTTTTTTTTCTAATCACTTTGACATAAGCAAACGTTTACGTTAACGCGATCGGAGAGAGATTGGAGGAGATAGGACTAGAGGCCCAGAGCAGATTGGACACGTGGGGAAAAAGACTGGAGAATGTTGGCCTAAAATTTAGGAGAACCAAAACTGAACTCTCTCCAGTCTCATACCTATAGCTCTCACCGGAACGCCTATACCGATCTGCTCCGACTTTCGGCACCTAGGTTCGCTTGTCCAGGGGGATAGTGATGTAGACCGAGACCTAACGCGCGAGATCATCTCAGGATGGATGAAATGGCAACATTTCACTCGAACAATTTGTGACCCATGGATGTCCCTCAAGTTGAAGGGGTAAATACATAAGTCCATGATAAGACCGGTTGTAATGTATGTATCAGAATATTGGGTTGTGAAAAAGACGTATAAAAACAGATTGCAAGCAGAGATGAAAATGTTGAGATGGATGTGAGTAACGAGAATGGATAAAGAGAAAAATGAGTTTATTAGAGGTCGTTAAAAACTGGCGCTAGTGACGGAAAAGTTAAAAATGTAACCAGGAAGCAGCATCTGAACCCAGCTTTAAGAACACTTCAAATAAAAAACGATGTGAGGCTTTAGACAAGTTCAGTATAGTTGATTACTATCATTAATTAAGTTTTCACACATTTAGTTATCAAGTTTTTTTTTTAAGTACTCACATTACATGTAACCCAATCAGTGCCTTGGCAAGTAACTTTAGGCAAATCCCTGTAAAATTTCATAGCTTCAGCGGAAAATGGATGAACTTTTGGTATTTCGCATCCCTTGCCTTTCTCTTGCAAATAAAATTCCGTCAGACTGATTTCTTCGGATCTGTAATGACAATTTAAATTTAAACACAAAATGAAACACTGTCAAAATCTAGATGGTGTTAAAAACTTAACTGCAAGGATTTCGTGTACTTGATCACTGATCAGTATCATCGTTTCTATAAAAAACCAAATTCCAAAATATTTTGTTTTTTGAGCTATTTAAATTTTTCTTTTTTTTTATATACTATTTAGCAAAATATTTGAATGTGGACCTGTATGCATATCTACCGCGGTCTTGCAGGCAGCCCATGCTTATACAGTACGCATAATCAAAAAATTTGTGCGTAGTGAAAATATTATAAATCTTTCAACGGATTATATACCTTTTTCGTGAATAATTTTTATTTGTTAATTAAAAAAGGTCCTTATAGGAGACTTATTTGGGAAGTGGTCTATGAACCAATAGCAATACTTTAGAATTCACATTTCCTCTTAAACTCTCCAGGATCCTATCATCCGATCCTGACCTGGTTTCAATGGGAACACTTGTGAAGTATATCCTTTCAAACCCAAAAAGGATATTTTAAAGAAATGAAAAAGGTTCCGACGCAATAAAAACCTCGTTCTTTTATTGCAGTCGTTAAAAATAAAAATAAAGAAATTCGGTGCTGTTAAGGTGGCATATGATTTTGTCTAGCAGAGAAACACATAAGTAAGTATTTGAAAGCCACAAATACCCGTTAAAACGTTGTCAATATAAATATTTTTGCATAAAAATGTATTCTAAAATATTACATTTCTCAAAACTGTCAGCGGGTCAGATTTTGGGCTTATTAGGCGATTCGGCCGCTGAGTTACATCTGATACGGCTAAAAAAGGAAATTCATTATCTACATCTGCACTAATCTATACATATAATAGAACCGTAGAAACCATGAATTCTGTACATTAAAGAAAAATACCAAAAATCGAGTAGAGGTTTTCAAGAAAAAGCTATAGAACACAAAAAGAGCATTTTTACGTTTTTTGTCTGTCTGTCTGTCTGTCAGTCTGTACGCAATGTTCTCCGAAAATACTGAACGGATTTGGTTGGGGTTTTCAAAATTAGATTCAGCTTATTTCTGAGCAACAGTTTCATTACAATCGGTGGCCGGGAAAAAAAAGTTATGAACATTTAAATATTTTAAATTTACGTATCAACGTTTTTCGACAAGTTTTGTACAATTTTCAATTATTCGTTCAGTTTAGCATAAAACTAGCCTTTTTTTAAACATTCTTAGAAATTGTTATCATCACGCTATGTCTTGGAGGAGCTAAGCAGTCAATAACCATAACATTTTATAAGATCGGCTATTTAGACTAAATGTCAACCGAGTTCATAGACCTGGCGGTACAATGACTGCCTTTCGAGTGCACAGGCGTCAGTTCGAACCCCGAAACATTCGAAACGATCTTTTATTATTGTTGAATAATTTCACACTTTTTTATGTCCTGCTCTAATATTTTCGTTGGCTGCGACATCTTTTGTTTTGTATGTTTAAAAATGTGTGGGCGTGGATGTGCCAGAGCGCTGTAATGTCGGATTAGTAGGATAATTACAAGACCTTTTTTCTGTATTCATTTTTGTCCGCATCGCAAAGTACAAAACCAAAGTAGATGAAATCAACTTACTTAAATGCCGATGAAATCAACTTACTACGTAATACCTGCAATGCCATCTACTGATCCAAATAGTACTTTCGACAACACGACATAACATATTTTTTAGTTACCTATAAGTGGTACATTTCAAACGTCTTAATAGTGTAATACTTTTAATAAGTACCTTAAAAACATATAGTTCTAAATGAATGTAATACATACATATTCCTATTAACTTAAATAAAACGAACTCCAACTAATCATTCATAGTTCAACTTCATGTTCCATAGATGGCGTTATGCATTCGATCTCATTTTCGCGGTGTTAAATTACAATTTTCGTCAACAGGCGCACGCTTAGATTTGCGAAACTTAATAAGATAAAGCTGCTCAATAACACCTTCGGGTCTAAAGAGGCCATCACAGCAGAATCATATTTGAATCAAAATATTTAAAATTAACCACGCAACCATCTGTCAAATTTCTTTCACATCTTTATTGCTAACGCATTAGGTTCAAGGTTGATTGGAAAAATTTGACGGTGATGTGTAGCGTGATGTGCTTTCTGATTCTGAAAAGTGGTCTATTTAGGCCACCTCTACTGTGGAGGATTAAATTATTGCCACTAGCTGCAATAAACGTAGCAACCTATTACTGGGCCAAAACAATATACTTACAGAGTTAATCATCAACTCGGAAATAAGAAGAAGAATGAACCTTGGTAACAACACATCGGTACGTTGTGAATGGGTACACAGTGAAAAATAAAAACTTTTTCCGCAATCAAAGTTATTTCATACTTTGTAGTATTTTGTTTTCGGAAGTCGGTTGTATTTTTTTTTGTAAACAACGTTATGATTTTCGTTCCTGGTTCGTAGCAAATTAAGAAACAACTATATTCATAAAAGTTTCTTAACTTCGTAGTTTGAAGAATAGCACCATTCATTTAGCGCAATATATTATTATCAACACGTTAATATTATTATCAACAAGTTAAAGTTCAAATATGCAAACAGGTGGTCTTTTTTATGGTCCAACGCCATAAAGAAGGCTGTAGGAGATAGCATTTCAGAGCTTTCCACACTGCAGACGACCGAATGGCTTGGAAACGCAACGTATCATGTAGTCACGGTCTTCACCAGTGAGGGAACGACGAAGAAAAAGACGAACGCCCCTCAAATGATGGGCATAATTATAAGAAAACTGTTAAAAAATTCTGATGGCACACACCACAATCAAGGTGGTTAGCTTATTTTAGAAGATAGCTTGTGTTCTCCCGTAGCTTCAGCATAAATTAATTTCGTTTGTGAACGTGGAACCCACCGACGCAACGATCAATACGCATAATGTTGAGATAATGTTTGTGGGGAAGATGAGGAAACTATTTTCATTAAGACGGCAATGAAAGAAAAGGTACACAATATCATTCAATCAAATTTTTATTTACATATTTATTTTGATTGAATTTTGCAAAGGCACACTCGGCTGAAAGTCACACATATTCAACAAACTGTTAAAGTAGCTGAAATAACACATCGGCTAATTTGCTCCAGCGTGTTGCTCCTGTCACGTTGTGCTCCTTCCCGTTCTCTCGTTACGCACAGAAGTTTCTCATTACGAAAAATGAGTAGGGCTGGAGACTTTGAACGGAAAAGATAATACAGCCAGTGCTTTGCATTACAGTCTTCCAAATCCCTAATTCTAAGAGGGCAATGCCATATATTGACTGTTTGTATCTTATCGTGTCAATCTTACATCGCTATGTGTGTGTCGCGTATGTCGAAAAGTAAAAATTATGTAGCATCATAATTTTTACTTTTCAACATACACGCGGACGAAGTCGCGGGCAACAGCTAGTCTATACTATAATATTATAAAGAGGTAACATTTGTTTGTAAGTTTGTATGTGAAAAATTCTTTCAGTATTAGATAGCCCATTTATCGAGGAAGGCTATAGGCTACATATCATTACGCTAAGACTAAAAGGAGCCGAGCATTCATGGAAAATGTGACGCAGACGAAGTTGCGTGGGTCAGCTAGTAATATTATAAAGAGGAAAGTTTGTTTGTTTGAATTGAATAGGCTCCGAAACTACTGGACCGATTTGAAAAATTCTTTCAGTGTTAGATAGCCCATTTATCGAGGAAGGTTATAGGCTATATATCATCACGCTAAGACAAATAGGACCGTAGCAATAATGGAAAATGTGACGCAGACGAAGTTGCGCGGGTCAGCTAGTTATTAATATTTTTAACTGGTGTTTCGGGCGAAACTTTTTTACGCGCAAAGTTACATCAGAAAATAATAACTATTTTACTTTGAAGCCACGAAAAAATAAATAAATAAAATAAACATTAATGGGTGATCTCTCACGGGTTGGTTTGTTTTCAACTTTTGGCATGTAAGACGTACATTGACACACAAATACAACAAAATCAAAACTATCATTATTACTCGCGCGTGATTAGAATGGGATGCAACCTTTTGGATTTGAGACGCGCGTGGTCCGCCAGCCAGCGGTAGCGTCGGCAAAACTTGCCAGCGCGTATAAAAAGGCCACTTAGCAGAATCAACCAGCAATTCATACTACGCGAACCTATCAAAGGATTTGTCCATTCTCGGTTTCGCGTGGACACGATGCTCGAAAAGATACAAATACTTAAATCAAAAATCATGTTTTGTTTTTAAACGCATATTTATTCAATACTTTTGTATCAATTTTCGCCTACGATGTGTATTTAATAAATAATTAAATTGTTTTATTCTTCGACATATTTACATAACTCGTCTTTCAGTGTTGCCAGTTTCCAACAATTAATCGTACCTATATTTTGTAAATAATTATTTACAAATGGTTTCAAATTGTTATTTTTGAAGTTGAACTTAGTCCTCCTTATTCTTAAAATATTTTTTTTTATTGTTTTATTATAGCTCTTATTTGTAATCACTAATAAAACATGTTTGAGTGAATGTATTCATTTGTAACATGTTTTATCCATATAATTAGAAAACAAAAGTATCGAAGATGGTCAATGAATTTCGATTTCTAATGTGCATAATATACTCGTATATCTAAACATAAATATCAAAAGGATTGCAATTGCAACCATGAAACTTTTCTGTATATTTACACAATCGTATGATAGATCGTAGAAATAACTAATTTATAATTCATTCAAAACTTTTTCACTAACGCTACTTGTCTTGAGAACTGTCATTTTCTATTTACTTTGATAAGGTTCCATCCCTTTTTGATCGCGCGCGGATTATACAAAGTATTGCTGTTTGTATCTTACACGTGATATATAAAAAGGTTAAATAACTTTGTTGTCAACTTTAACTTTTTCCAACAATTTTCAAACTTTTATTCAAATAAAACATAACCCTACCTAAGGTTTTTTAGACTGTACAAAATTGGCCTAAAAAATATCGTCCAAAACACCACTCAACAAATTAATAATGGTGAAAGTCTTGTTTCGACCGAATCGGATGAATTCAGCGGCCGAATCGCCTACTAAGCCAGATTTTGATGTCCTTTTGCACAAGGGTTCACTTGAGGGATCCCCACAGAAATACCACTAGTATCGCTATTGGTTCACAGACCTTTGAACAGTCTCCTTTCTTGCAATTTATTTTTAATATATATTATCAATTAAGTAAATAATAACTCAGAAGTCCCTAGAGAAGACTGTGAAAGGTAGAAAAGAGAGAGTGAACCTGTAATTATGTTTAGCGTCGGTAAAAATATTTAGAAGCCTTTGTTTTGAGAAGAAAATTAAAAGCACAACAATCAAGCTAATTGGCATGGTTGTTGATTCTCTTATAGTTTCATTTATCACTACGTAGTTTGGTGCTCTTATCAATTTGTAGTTAGGCCCTTAGTCACTATGAAGTTAGTTGCATAAAAAAAGAAATACAAAAATTATCGGGCAGTTTTCAATGGAAGTTTGCGGGCCTCTAATCTCTGTTCCACATACCCTCCAAACGTATGCATAAATGTGTGTGGTAAATCCTCTGCCGTCCCGACCTAGTCTGCGCAGGCCATAACATTTATTACACTGCACTAGAACTAGACTTACCTTTTTCTTTCAAGCAAACTCATCGGCGTGGTTCTTGGTCTTGTTGTAGTTGTTTCATTTATCACTACGTCGTTTGGCGCTCTTGTCATTTTGTAGTTTGGCCCTATTTTCGCTATGTAGTTATATGCAGTTAGGGTGATGGCCAATACGACAATTATAAAGCATTCTCGTTTAGAGTTCAAGAGCCTCTTCGAGAGAGATGAGATCTTCTGTAAGAACAATTTTTATTGCATAACTAGCTTTCGTAAAAGGGGAACGGCAAAATTCGTACAGCAAACTTTTTTTGTTGTTTGGTTATAGAATTTGTACCACTTATTAAGGCAACTCGGACATTTAAATTCATGTAAGTAAACAACTTCTAGAACATGGGATTGATTAATACTATCAATTAAAAGATATCAATAATTATACCAAACAAAACAGTAAACTAAACGCAGATGTTTTTCGAAGTTGCCATAAGTAAAATATCACAAACTTCGGAATGACAATTAATTATTTAGAAATAGATTTAATAGTAAAACCCATAATTGTTGCATAAAATCATAATAGTAAACGATGTAGGTAATGATTGGAATGAATTCATCAATATTTTTTTTGTTCTGGCAATTATTTATTGACCGGTAAAGAAAATCTGTCTAGTGTTCATCAGAACTTCATTATTATCAAACTGTTTCTGTCCGCTGCTAGGCAATAGGTATCTCCTAATGCACCCCCTTTTTTTTCCCAGCATGAAATTCCCGCAGCGTCTTAGTGGGGGTGGACTGGGAGATCGGCGTAGCCTTTACGTCCAGTCCACCTCCGACGACCGCCCGCCTTAGCGGGCCCTTCACGCCCCCCCCGTTGGGGGAGAATGCACCCCCTCCCTCCCTCTGAGTAGGTACGATCCTCATCTCAATCTACCTACTTAGTAAGTAAAACACAACAAAGATGACGACAAGTAATCTAGAACGTTTATTTTATCATCATAACAATGTTAATGTACCTACCTGTAATTACAACCTACATTTTTACACTAGTACATAACTTCAAAAAATAAAACTGGGTATAGCTTTTATGTCCCAAGTTCTAAAAATCTAAGATTTTAAATAGGGCTTTCCTATCGTATGAACTACCTATTAAAAAAAACATGATCCCAAAACTCGAAAATTTACTAGCTGTACGAAACTCCCATACAAGCCTGCCGTTCGCCTTTCAGGCAATCCTTTCTTAGTGCTGAACTGCACTCGCCCTTAAGAAACCTAATTGCCAAATTTTAACTTTCTACGACCAGTAGTTTCGAATGTGCGCTGTGTATCAGTCACTCAGTCAGTCACTCAGTGACGGATGAGTTTTATATATTCGTCTTCCGCGTCACAATGTTAGTTACCTTACTCCTCCGAAACGGCTTTACCGATTTTTACCAAATTTTATATACAGTCATATTCAGTAGGTCTGAGAATCGGCTACTATGTTTCATACCCCTAAGTGATAAGGGTTGTCCACCCCTAACATTTTTTTTTTAATTTTTAAACATTTTTTTTTACTTTCATTTTTCTGTAATGTGACATTAAAAAATACATACAACCCTAAATTTTTACCCTTCTGTCACCAACCCTTATTTTTTAATAGTCATTTTATTAATGAATAATGTGCCGCAAACAAAGTTGCGCGGGTCGGCTAGTTTCTATATAAAAGAATTGCTGTTCGTTAGTCTCGCTAAAACTCGGGAACGGCTGGACCAATATGAATCCTTTTTTTGTTTGGTTTGCCAGAATAAGGGTTTAAAATCAAAAACGAAAAAAGTTAGTAGTAGGTAGGGTAGGTACAGTTGTAGAAGAAGATAGGTTGATTAGGTAGTCAGTTGTCGAAGAAGCCACGAGGGCAGGTAGTTAATTGATATTATCATCAACTTAAATTTCGAAAAATTTTAATGGTAAAGTAAATTAAATAATTACGTGGATCCGTATACTACTGTAGTAACCCATATTTTGTATTCATGCAAAATTTTAGCAAAAATTATCGAGATTGATTTTTCGACCGGCGACCCCATCATGGCTTGTCATGAAGTCTGTCATAAATAAATTTGTATAAAATTTACCTTCCACGTCTTCTTGGCAACAGAGGATACTAATTTTACAACCATTTCGCATAAAATAAAACTCGATAAATTAATTGCTTTAAAATCGCTTAGATTATGTGCAAACAAAGCCTTTGTCAGATATTCTAATGACAGAACGTTGTCTATGGTTTTCTTTGGGCTTTCTAAAACAAGGAGGTAAAAGTGTTGGTAGGTATATTACAAATAGTTTACCTATTCAAATTCGATGCTTTTTATTTAAAAACTAGCTGAGTCTATGACACTCACAAATAACGTGGCTTTCTATTGGTAAAAGAATTTTCAAAATCAGTTCAGTGGGTTCAGTGATTAACTCCTACAATCTCACAAAGTCTGTGAGACTTTACTTACCTATTTATAATATTAGGTATAGATTAAACATAAAAGGATAAAGAAGTATATACAGTGTGAGTCTTTATAATGTGCATATACGAAAATGAGGGAAACTACAACTAATTTTGGTTATTTAATTTTTATCGATTTTTTAAAAAGTTTGTTCACAACTGTGACCCCAATTCCCCCAAACCCCAAAAAGCAAACAAAACTGTGTAACTTTTCAACTAAATTATTATTTTATTGCAATGAAACAAACACCATAATGATCGGAAATAATTAGCCACCCTTATAAAATGAAAATGTTGTTAATAAACTCCTCAATGTAATAATAATATAGTTATTAATGGAATCATACCTAAACATGTAATGACAATAGAAGGGAATCTTCTGATTTAATTATTCATACTAAATTTCAGTACTATCAGTCGTTTTCATTTCGTCAGAACATGTAACCTACGCCAGGAAGCTTTTTAACGGTTGAATACCTAGAATGGGCCGTGTTCTGAGATACAAGAATAATTTACAATACAAAAAATTAATGTTAAACTTACCATATTTCGTAAATTTTTAGAGCACTTTCAAAATTTAAAAATTATTTAAATGTTACCATTACCTAAGGGGCGGAGTCCTGGTGTCCTGAAATACAGACCTTCCGTCTAGCTTAGGCACCAGTCTCTCCACAATATACTATCACTAATCTAATTATCATTGTCTAAACTGTTATTAAAATGTGCTGTTATATATGTATTGTGGTGAGAAAATAAAAATCTTATCTAATCTTACCTAACAATGACAACAAGTTAAGCAATGGCTACTGAAGCCATAATTTTACAAGTTAATTAAACCATTTGTTAGTTATCACCATGTAGAATTCTTTCAGTCTCCTACATTGTGCACGGGTATCTTTAACTACGGCAACCTCCGTGCCGGAAAGAATAAATCCAAATTCATCATCACCATTATATCACTTGAAAGACAGAATAAATCCAAATTCATCATCACCATTATACCACTCGAAAGACGACCATTGCTCGACAAAGGCCTCCCCCCAAGTTTCGCCACAACAACCGGTCCTGAGCGTCTCGCATCCACCGGCGACCCTCACCAGTTCATCGGTTCTGTCGGTCCGGTGTTCTGTGTGGTGTCGGGGTTCTGTATGATGTTGGCCTTGTTAGAATAACACTTTCCCATCACTACCCGTGGGTGTCGTAAGAGACGACTAAGGGACTCACCAGAAAATGGGGAACAGCATTCTATGTTTACCGCGTGTATCTGACATCGACGCACAAACGATTTCCATGGGTCCAGGGCATGATTCTGGACACCCTAGACTTAGAATTTTTCGTCGGCTTTTTTTCTAATTTTTTCATTTTTTTCAAGGTTTTTTTCTACTTTAGACTGCTCATAATCGTTATTCTGACCTAACCCAATGAGATTTTATACAAAAAAAATGATTGATTAACTACTTTCACTAAAAAGAGCAATCTGAATAAAACCACAAATAGATATCAGCTCAGCTGACCTGATACCTATTTGTGGTACTCTTGAAAAAAATGAAAAAATGAGAAAAAAGCCGTAATATGGAATTCGATTTCTGACATACCCTTTACGAACATACAGCGGCCCCGTGTATACTTAAGAACTGGAAGAGTTTTCTTCGCTACACACTGGCGGTCCTGGACCAGCCACTCAAAGCAAGAGGCAAGTTGTGGGCAGAACTGCACCCTCCACCACCTGTCTTCTTGAAAACTCTGGAACACCGGGCTCGCCTGGGCGTGAACTGCAAAGACTCATATTGAGAACGCTTAACCGTTTGCGCACCCAAGTAGGCTGCTGCAAAAACCACTTAGCAAAATGGATTTCATTGATCAGCTTGAAGCTAAGTGTTAGTGCGGTGCCCCCGTCCAAAATAGGGCCTTCTTGTTAGAGTGCCCCAAGTGCCCTTAGACCAGCACCATTGAGGACCTGATGACGCCACTTATGCTGCTATGAAGGCGGCCACCTACTAGGCACAAAATATGGTCACCATTTTATTTAAGGGTACTTCACGCCATAAAAGCTGCTCAAGCTTTATCAAATACAAGTTCGATTGTGAATGGAGTACTGCTCTCATCTTTAGGACAGATTTGCTAGAAACCAGCTTTGATGCCCTTTTTTTTTTCAACATCCAATGACTTCCCCCGCTCTGGGCAGAGCGGGAGGGAGTGTCAGACTCTGACTGGCTAAAACCTATCCATGTTCCTTCAGTGGCCTTTGTGTTCCGGAGCCACGGTATCTCTTTCGAGTAGTCCCGCGACTCCGGCAGGCGTCGGCCCTTTCGGGCCCCTCTGTGTGCTGACTCTCTTTGAGGCGCGCGTGGAACACGAGCCTGTCGTCCGAAGATGGACGGACGGCGAGCCACCCATAGCTCACCGTCCACAGGCCCGTGCCTACGGTGGCCGGAGGTCACCAGGTGGCCTCCGACGCCCGCGGCGTCTACCACGGCGGCCCGGAAGAGAGGTTCTTTCCCTCTCCCACTCCGCCACCTCCTTTGCTAGCATGACTGCTTCGCAGAAGGAGGTGACGGCGTCCCATTCCGTCTCGCTCCGGACCATGGCTTGGACCAGGGCCGGACGCGAGAGGTCACCGCCTATCGCCACTTCGAGGACACGGCGGTGCTCCGCCCAAGCGGGGCACACATGCACAGTGTGCTCCGGTCAATCCTCGCAGTGGTGACACCCGGGCGTTTACTCCCGCCCGATTCGGTGCAGGTAAGCTTTCATGCCTTTCAGTTAATTTATAAATCGGCAATGATAGGCTCGTCGAGTCGAAGCAGCAAAGTCTTGAGCATCGTCTCCAAGTTGCTAGCCTGTTGGTTTTGTACCAATTGCATCTTGGGGAGTATGCGACCGAATTGCATAGTATAATCCCATACAACAAGTCTTGTATATCAACATTACACCATACTAAATACCTTACTCTTCGGGGAACAAAGGTACGAACAAACTCTTTGCCAGCGTCTGTGTTTTCGAACGCTGACATCCCTCATTTCTTTAAAGTCAGAGAGAATAGGCTCCTTCTGGGTACGCTCGCTCCACCGTAGACTTTGTCTCTGTCATCTCTGACCTAGATTAGAGTCAAGAGCAAACCCATCTAAAAAAAAACTTGATATTATATAAGTTTACGGTAATCCTACTTACATTATGAATAGTAGAGCAACGTAAAAACTTAAACTAAACCTATTTATGGGCGGTCATTGAAGCGTGAAGCGTAACCCTGAGTAGTAAATGCTACCAGATTATAATCGACTCAATGAATTTCAGTAGTTCGCCTCTAAAAGGGTTCCTTTGGCGCCGAGTTCTCGTGAACGTAGACATAGATTCGATGCTATCCCAACATAAAATTTTGTAAGTACCTAAACCTCACGCGAGCTTTATCATTGGTAAGCTCTGAAATTCGATTTTTGAAAGCCGATTATTATCGGAGTGGGTTCCAAAACATTTAAGTACATTTTCGTGTTGCAAAAGGTATAATGTTATGTTTTTCTAAATATGAATCTTATTCGAATTGCTTGTAGAAAAACCACAAAATGGTTTATAGTAAGGTAAGGTAAAGTTTATTGTAGACGACAATTTTATTTTCAATTTTATAAATGTGAATGTAAGTTTGTTTGTAACGCTTTCACGCGAAAACTACTTAACCGAACACCATGAAACTTTGTACACATATTATTGGGATAAGTAACTTATGCTACATATTATTAAAAAAAAAAAATACACGCAAACGAAGTCGCGGGCAACAGCTAGTAATGTATATTTTTTTTTTATTATTATAAGCCTTCTGTAACATATTCAATTAGTTTGGCTCTTTAGTTATTTCGTTGGTTGCAATATATGTGTGCTTTGTCGTAGCAAAGGCCTCCTCCAACTGACTCCACTTTTCTCTTTCTCTGGCTAGTGATGTCCAAGTACCGCCCGCCACTGCCTTAATTTCTTTAGTAATGTATATAGTTGGTAGAAAAATAATTATAGTAGTCACAATTATATACCCTGTGCATTGGTCAAGCAGGAGAGAGGAGGAAGAGCACTGGGTTTTTAATATGATCATTTTAATTATTCGTTAAGTAGTTAGTAAGTTGTACTATTTTATTAATATAGAATTAAAATTAAGAATTACACTTGTTATTTTAAAATTATTTATTTATTTAGCAACAATGAAATTAATAAAGTATATAAGTTGTTTATCAGCCATCGTTACCATAACACAAGCATTGGGTTGCTTACCTTGGGACTATATGGCGTTGTGTGAAATGTCCAAGGATGTTATTATTCTATTATTTTATATTATAATTTTCCATATTTTTTTATTAACGTATAAATATTTTTAATTGTAACGTAATTAACAGCCAAGGTAAGTTATTTATTGGGCGATTCATATTTATTTATAAAACTAGCTGATGCCCGCGGCTTCGCAAGCTTGACAAATTTTATACTAAAACCTTCCTCTAAAACCACTCTTTCCATTGGTGCAAACAGCATGGAAACCTCTGTGCAGTAGTTTTTGAGTTTATCGCGAACAGACGGGCAGACAGACGCGGCGGAGGACTTGGTTTTATAATATGTAGTGATGATCTTTTCCTATGAGTAGGGAGGCCTATGAGTTTTTGTATACAAATACATAGTTATGAATTTACTTATAACAAATTAGCCATCAATTCTGTGGAAAAACTTCGGGAAACACTTACCATCGCATCTGCATTCTCCGAGAGACGAAACAGGGACGTATTTATGAGGTTTCTTATGGCTAGTTTACACAGTGCGAGTTAGTGGAGGCGTGCAGCAGTAGCTCACCAGTGTCAGCCAGGTAGTTGCAAGCGGAATCTGTATTTTTTTGTGTGCTGCGGCTACGCGAGTTTTTCGAATTCTGAATGGCTGCGGATGATGGTCTTCTGAGAATAATATTGGTTAGTTTCGGTACACATGAGGCTGGATGAGAGCACCAATTTACCTGCCAATTCTGAAAATCCCGAAAGTCGCTACGCTCTGGACGCTGCGACAGGATTTGCTTTCTGCTAACAGTCCAGCACCGTAGCACTCTTTTCTCCTGCAGGGTAGAGTTCAGTCATCGAAGAGCTGCCCGCGTTGAGTTTCAGTATAATTAAATTTCTAATGCAAAACTGTTCACGGTCAATAAAATTTTATTTACACGAACGCTTAATTTAATAGGGTTGCATCGTGTTAAGGTCAGGCGCTTTTATTCGCAATAATATTAGAAAACGGTCTTAAGATTTTTTTTTATTATTCAAAATACGACGATATTTCTCTATAAAAAGTAACAAGTGCCTAGCCTAAAAGTAATATTTGCTTGTCTTATTTTTGGTATTTTATTAATATGAATTAAAAACAACGTTGTTATAATAGTGACGTGCTTTATTATTTTTTTAATATAAATATAATAAAGCATTTCGCTACAGTATACATATTAGTAATGCTGCAAGAGAGTGCCTACGTGAGCAAACCATTACCTACTACTGTCAGTAACCTATATTTCCCTAATCGATAACATCTACTGCCAGTAACCTATATTTCCCTAATCGATAACATTGGTTTGCAGTAACATAGAAAATAAAAACTATAGCAAACAATGTTGTTACTGTTTGTTCTTTTAGTAAAAGTATACAACGATCACACAGCTATACTTAGTCTTGCTAACTCCCTGACTTTCGAGGCTATGTTGAGCTATGATAAATTGCAAAATTATGCCACGCCTAGTGGCGAATGGGAAGGACTGAAAGATAGTCGTATAATAATGATATCATTATAAGTATTGCGAAAATGGGAGTTCTTTCTGCGTAAGTCATCAAAGCATACAAGCGACATGCTATGTATGTGCTAATAGCATGTGGCTTAGTATGATTTGATGGGTTACGCAGTGACGATATTATAATATATATTATAACTCGAGTTTTTCAGTTTTATGTTTTTGTCCTATAAAATAAATGTATATAAATGTATAATAATATGTAAAAAAAATGGGCTGTTTTCCAATAACAACCGAATTCTACGTTTGGAAGTTCTTAGAAAAAAACTAGTATCTAAACGGAGTCAGCTTTATAGGTCCCTAAACCTCTTCATGCAATCTTCTCGCACTGATAATATCGTATCTCGTTCAAAAACATGATAGATTTTGTCGCGTGCCTCTACCGAAGCCGAATCTTTAGGGGGCCGAGTCACCCGCGTCCGTAGGAGAATACCCTTCAGCGAATCCCTACACGTGGTCCCTGGGTGGTGCTAAACAGGTGACACTAACCGCCTCCGTGGTCTCGTGGTTATACCACCTGATTCAGACCCAGAGGTCCCGGGTTCGATTCCCAGCGGGGGCAAATTTTTTGCTCGGTTTGGTTGGTGGTAGGACTTGTTCTAAGTCCGCCTGGCAAGCTACCACCATCATGTCTAAGTCTGTCGCCATAACAACAATGTTAACAGCATTGTTGTGTTCTGGCAGTTAGAGGTATGATAGCCAGTTCCTCTGTGTAAGAGGATACCGGGTGAAACTCGCTTCCATCTTCGGCCTAATCATCACTTTCCATCAGGTGAGATTTAGGCCAAGAGTTTCCCAGTTTTGTTTAAAAAAAATAAAAAATCTTTTGATACATCAATAAGACTCGGCAAAAACTTTACCTTAGCGAGAGCCAGTTGGCTGAGCATTAGTACTTACGACTACCGTCATATGTGTGTGGCCAAACCGAATTAATACAATCCCCTACGTGACAATAAGAATATTCTCCTACATTTTGGTATGGACTTTTTACATTAAGTCACACAATAGATGAGGGATTTTCCTTTTGTCGGCTGTGCTCATACATTTTTCTATAGTTATGTCTCTTGTCCCTTTCGGGAGGGTTTAGGGTGAAAACAGGGGTGATAAGTGCACTTTTATTTTGATGCTCTCTTTCTTCGATTATATTCCAAGTTGTTTGGGTCTTTCCCAGGCTATTATTCTTTGTTCAGGGGTCAGCTTTATGATTTAATTTTGTGTATGTACTCCCGGCTGAAAGGGTAGATATTATTATTCAAAAGAGTCTCTACTGTAATTTTCGTAATATGAAAAATTCTATTGAAAATGAAAAGGCAAACGATTAATCTGATGTTAAAGATACCAATAACTATAGACCCGTCTCTGTGTTGCCGGTTTTCAGCAAGGTGTTTGAAAAGGTTATGCTAAATCAAATGCTCAGTCACTTTAATGAAAATAATATTTTACATGACAAACAGTACGGTTTCACCAAGGGGCGCTGTACAACTGACGCTGGTGTAACTTTATTAAAACATATCTTCAATGCGTGGGAAGAGGCGCAAGATGCCATAGGTATCTTCTGCGACCTATCGAAAGCGTTTGATTGTGTGAGTCATGAGACATTACTCCTGAAACTAGAGCATTACGGACTAAGTAAAACAGCCTTGAACTTAGTAAAATCGTTTTTAAATGAAAGACAGCAGCTAGTTCATATAAACGGCAAAAATTCAACAGGATTAATCGTGAAAATGGGGGTACCACAAGGCTCAATTTTGGGTCCTTTCTTATTTCTAGTTTATATAAATGATTTGCCCTATATTTTAGAAAATAAACTCAATATGGTGTTGTTTGCTGACGATACATCTTTGATTTTTAAAGTAAATAGACATGCAAACAATCTTGACAATGTAAATAACGCTCTAATGAAGGTACATGATTGGTTCACTGCTAATAATCTAGTGTTAAATGAGAAAAAAACGAAGTGCATTCGATTCACTTTACCAAATGTCAAAAGTAATAATTGTGACATAATATTGAACAAGGAGAAACTAGAATTAGTCGAAGAAGCAGTTTTCCTGGGGATTAGGCTAGACTCAAGGTTACAATGGGGTCCTCATTTAACATCTCTTGCAGGAAGGCTAAGTTCAGCAGCATATGCTGTTAGAAAAATTCGCCAGTTTACAGATGTTGAAACCGCTAGACTAGTCTATTTTAGTTATTTTCACAGTATAATGTCTTACGGTATTTTACTTTGGGGACGGGCTGCAGACATCGAGTCTATTTTCATTTTGCAGAAAAGAGCCATCAGAGCCATTTACCATCTGCGCCGGAGAGATTCTCTAAGAGAACTGTTTAAAGAAATTAACATCATGACGGTCCCTTGTCAATATATTTATGAAAATATTATGTACGTTAGAAAGAATCTACATCTTTTCAGTAAACGAGGCGACAGACATAACTATGTCACTAGAAATAGGAATCAGTTAGTTCAACCAGGTTTCAGACTTGCTAAAGTAGCAACATCTTTCATGGGATACTGTTTAAAGTTTTATAACAAAATACCGCCACATATACTAGAACTAAATGAGACGAAATTTAAAAACTGTGTAAAACGCACACTATGCAAACAAGCATATTATAAATTAGGGGAGTACATTGACGACAAAAATGCTTGGCTCAATGCTGGTCCGCTCCACAACGACTAAAATGCCCGAACTTTGATGAAGATGTGAAAACATTGTTGGACCTGCTGAAGATTGTAAGATTATCTTTGCATTGTATAGACTCATTAAATAATCTAACCATGATTTTGTAAAAAGGCAGTGTTTAAAAGAGTGTCCATGGAGTTTCTTGCACGTTCTTCTCCATAGGATCTACTCTTTGGAACGTGCAACTGCCGCGCTGGAGATAGGGTCGGTGAGTTTGTTTTGTTGCAGAATAACTTGCTACTCTTGTCGCTAGCGCGGCAGAATTAGCTTCATCTATTTGACTGACATACCTTGACTATTCAAAAGTGCCTGTAAACTGGTCTATTTGAAATAAAGGATTTTGTATTGTATTGTATTGTATTGGAAATTCACTTGAAATTTATCGAAAAAGACCATCTTTCCTTTTTTGAAATAAATATGAATCGCCGAAATGTTTGTACGCGCATAACTTCAAAACAACTGCACTGAATTAGATCATTATTTTTGATGTGTTTGTTATTGCCAGAACAAGGTTTGAATAAAAGAAAATTTTGAAAAAAAAGTACATCCGGGCAAAGTCGGGGCGAGCTATTAGTTTTATGTAGATGTCACTTTAAAAAAGATTTTTTACTTATCAAACATAATAAATACATTTCTTCAGTGCACTACAGAGCGGTTTTTTATCTACGTGTCTTAAATTTACCACAAATAATAAAAAACGATTGGCGGCGCTAGTGGACGGAATACACGCTCTTAAGTGACGGCTGATTGAACGCTTACTTCACTTTAAGTCTCACGGTGAAATTTTAACAGAAAAGCTGGCTCTGAATATGAATATGAACTCATTATCTTACCAATCTCTACTTCAGAGCATTCATAGTACGTAGTGTTAGAACAGCCGATCGATTCAGTAAAAACCTCAATGTGAAAACGTAGGTGAAGTGAGCGTGAAGATAAATGTCATTCCACCAGAAGCTTTGTATTGATAGCTTGCTTGAAGCTCACTTTACAATGAGTTTTTTTACAGTATAGCATAGCCTGCACAGCAGAACCTCATGGCATATTCACGGTCACCTTGGAACCAAAAATGGAACCAGCTAGTGAATAATATAATGGAATGTAAATGAAGTCCCAAAAACCCATTTATGCGTACACAGTAAAACAATTTGAAAAGTGAAATAATTAATTTTATCGCAAAAGGGGACGGTTTGTTCGAAGTGATGGGTAAAAGAGTGATTGATGAAATGAATAAAAAAGAAAGTCGTGTCGAACTTTACTAATAATGAAGTTGATGATGTCGTGTTTTTTTGGTTTACTTAACTGACGAATGATGTTGGTCTATTGAGTTACTTGTCAAAGAGTATCCTATTCCGAGAGAGAGAGAGAGGTGTTCGCCTTTTTAGGGTTCCGTAGCCAAATGGCAAAAGTGGAACCCCTAATAGATTCGTCATGTCTGTCCGTCCGTATGTCACAGCCACTTCTCTTCGAAACTATAATAACTATGCTATTGAAACTTGGTAAGTAGACGTATTCTGTGAACTGCATTAAGATTTTCATCAAACCAAACGATATAGAGGTTTCTAATATCATTTTTTTCTAAACTGAGCAGTTTGCGAGAGAGACACATCCAAAGTGGAAAAAGAGTGTGTCGGGGGGGGGGGGACACCCCCGTAACTTCTAAAATAAGGGAATGATAAATCTAAAAAAAATATATTATGTAAATTAACATGTAAACTACCAGCGAAATTTGGTTTGAACGAGATCTAGTAAGTAGTTTTTTTTAATATGTCATAAATCGAAAATCGCAAGTTTTGCTTAATATAATATATCTTTATTTATTTATTTATTATATACTTTATTGTACACCTCATAACAAGTACAGGAAAAACGTTTATAAAAACAAGTAACAGGTTTGTACGGAACACCCGGTGCGCGAGTCCGACTCGAACTTGGCCGGTTTTTTTATAATGGGAAATCATCAAATGACTCCATCCACTCTAGGCGGATCGGGAGTGTCAGACTCTCACTGACTAGCACATCCGTGTTCCTCGCATTTATAATATTAGTAGGATACTTGTATTTATGTTGACGCGATTGAGTACGTTTTTAAACTCGCACTTACTCCTAAACCTCGTCGTTCTCTGTAAAATACTGTTATTTAGCCGCATGGTTTGGCACAGTGATGATGGTCCACTAACAGAATTTTTGGAAGGTAGTAGTTATTGTAACGCCACAGACTTGTACCGTGGTTCTACTTTAAATTATAAAAATTAAACACCTTAGAAGCGAGCTAATACCTGACTTTTCAACACAACACATATTTCAAAATTCATAATTTTAACACCATTTATACTTTTGCATAACACTTCCAAAGTTCCAACGACTAACTTGTTTGTCAGTGACCTGCAGCCAAAGAATGCATAGTTTTGTCTGTGGAAACTATTTGACACTCCAGTTGTTTTCCCAATGTTGTTTTTATGATGTTAATTTTACGGTAGTGTTTTAAAGACGTATACTTACATACTTACGTTTTCTTTTCTATTTCTTCGAAGCTCTTATTTGCCAGGTTTGTCGTCAGTTTCAGCTTTTATTCTTTTTTCCCCTCTGCTGAAGGTTTTTCTTATATCTTATCCCACCATAAAAATCCTGTTCATTCTCTCCTAGGGAATACTTTGATAATTCCATCAATCTTTCAAAATGTAGGCTTAATCTTGTACCTATTCAATACTCAATACTCAATATATTTATTGCATTCCACAATGTGAGCTTAGGTGGTAGGTACTTAAAATATATTACAATACATTGCTTTGGATCATTGTGGACCCTGACGGGCACAGCAAAATTGGATAGTGGAAGAGGGCTCAACTGTGCTTGACATCACATTTTAGATTCAGTTTGATACTAAAATCGTCACACATTAGATTGTCATTCCATCAAGAGACCTTGGTCAGCAGCATCTTTTGACTGTAAAAACCACTTATTGCGGTCACCGATCATCAGTGCGATTCTGTAAATATGTCAAAGTGAATGTTTGGGTTTGATCACAAAGAGAGCTGTCAATCCAAGTGATTAAGACAGAATGACCGCACACTAAGAGCGTGTATTCCGTCCACTAGCGCCGCCAATCGTTTTTTATTATTTGTGGTAAATTTATGACACGTAGATAAAAAACCGCTCTGTAGTGCACTGAAGAAATGTATTTATTATGTTTTGAGAGTCATGTTTTGTACTTTAGAACATAAATAGTTGCCAAAGTCGATATTTTTGCTAAAAGTGGCCACTTTTAGCAATAATTGCCGTTTTGGCTATTTAGCCATAAGTTATGTATTAAAAATAGCTGTCAAAAAATAATAAATACATTTCTTCAGTGCACTACAGAGCGGTTTTTTATCTGCGTGTCTTAAATTTACCACAATTAATAAAAAACGATTGGCGGCGCTAGTGGACGGAATACACACTCCTAAGCCTTCACTTCGACATGATTACAGAATCGACCGGCTGTTTTCCACGTGTGGTGACCGTGACAACGGTAACGACTTAAGCTTGACATATGAAGGGTACAGGGGCAAAACAAGGAATGTCACATATAATTAACTAGCTGACCCGTGCAACGTCGTCTGCGTAACATTTTTCATTATTGCTCCGCTCCTATTGGTCTCAGCGTGATGATATATAGCCTATAACCTTCCCCGATAAATGGGCTATCTAACACTGAAAGAATTTTTCAAATCGGACCAGTAGTTTCTGAGATTAGCGCGTTCAACCAAACAAACAAACAAACAATCAAACAAACAAACAAACTCTTCTGCTTTATAATATTAGTATAGATATATAGTATAGATTTGACTTTTATTTCATTAATGACTTAAACAATTAACAAAGCTTCTTTGTACGTTAAGATAATCTCAGTAGTGTAAACTTGAGATCCTGTAAGTAATATCTAAGATTACATACGTAAAAGAAAGTCCATACACTTTGAAAAATTAAAATGTAAATTACACAAAACTGGTTTTTGTGACATCCCCTGTTTTGCCCTTGTACCCTTCATATGTAAGGTTGTTTTTATCTAGAGATTAGAATAGTCTTTGGTTTTCTAGGTTTCCGTATTGACCAAATATTCAACACCAGCAGGTCTAAAAAGGCCACTTTAGTGGAATCAGTCAGCATTTCAAACCACCCTATACTTTAAAAAAAAAAACCCAATCAACCTTGAACCTAATGCTTTTGCGATAAATATGAAAATGAAATTTGTTAGATTGTTGTATAATCCTAATTATGATTATACTTAGGTGTTATTTTAGACCCGCTGATTTTCCATTTTATTTATACTGTAGGTAGGTTATAAAAGTTAACTTTAACTAGTTCCTCTAGTCATCAACACAGCTTCTTTGATATCTATGCGTTTATTTCTGCATCCTATTTGTTCAACATTTTAAACTAATATGTCTATTAATCTCTTTTAATTGTGCTATTCCAATAAATCCTTCAAAATGGTTACTGATAATTGATAAAATGCCATAGAAAACGTAGGTACGTTTTAGCAGTCAAGTAGTGAAGAAACTTCGCCCCTTGAGCGTCATCACTCGCATTAGTTATCTGTGTGTAGAAGCTTATTGTAAAGTGATACGAGAGATAAATAACAACACCAATGTCGTCCATAAACATTTATTAATAATTATATTTTATCATTTTCAATATTCCAATATTAGTATTAATACAATTACCATATTCCACAATCAGGAACATACATAAGAAGCTACATACATACAGAGATTCTACTTGGTTGCAATACCATATATACTCCTGTCCAAGAGTCGCATACAATACATTAAGATTCGTTTTATTAATATTATATGAATTATGTATTGACACATTATTAATACATATTTTAAAAATCTAAGGTGCCAATCGCAAATACAAATGGCGTTGTTATATATAAAGGCTTATAATAGCGTCTTTCACCAAGTTTTCTATTACCGATACTCTCTTAAACGACTAGAACATTTAGTTTAAAAGTACATTTATATTTTTTTTTCTATTTTGTAATGATCGCTACTTCCTATTGACATAAGTTTACCATCAATTTAGCAGCTACTGCTTTATTTATCTACGATTAGCTTACTTACTCTACATACATACATTGTAATAGAACAGGTGAACTGCCTTCGAGGCGACGAGTCCATTCGCTCAAACGAAAACTTCAAACGAAACGGAACGCATGCGGACGCGTCGCCAGAGGCAGTTGCCGGGGTCTGATTGGCCGAGCTTGACGTCAGGGCGTACTGATTGGGCAATAAGGCTGGGTAATTGCCCAACCACGTAAGCGGACACTCGGATAATCAGATAAACAAAAACTCAGAGAACCGAACCAAGAGACAGAAGTCTAACAAGAAAACCAATACCATTTATAAATTTTGTATATCATAAAAGGTCCAAAAATATTTCCGAACTAAAATCTAGGTCCCTGTTTTCAATTCGAATCTCTCTAATCGATAAGTGAAGGTAGTACTAGAGAGGGGAACGTAGAGAAATGAAATATGGTAAAGAACGCAACGGGTCCGTTTGAAAATGCAGATGTTGTCGTCCGATGGAGCGGCGGTCAAGTCGGCTGGTGGGAGTTGGTCGCCGCTTCAGGGGAGTCGGAGCGTGGGGCGAAGGCCTACCCCCACTTTTGGAAGAGCCCCATGCGTTGGCAGCGGCAGTTGGAGCCCCAGAGGTTGCACCGGCAAGATGAGGAGTGGCAGCAGTCTCCAGGCCGGTGGTCGCAGTTGCCTCCTCGCTTCACACAGGCGCGCCTGAAAACGTAGATCAGCGACGATCGTCTGAAACCATATCATTGAAGGCTAGCCTAAGTTTACGTTCGTGATAATGCTATGCGGTGGCGCAAGCATTCACTTCTTTTTACTTGATTGAAACGGTTTTTTTTTTAAGGACGGTAAATCCTCGAATTACTCCTCCCACACTGGACGGAGCAGAAGGAGGTATCCGACTTTTACTGACTATAACCCATCCATGTTCCTCCTAATTCCTTTTGCGTTCAAGGGCCGCGGTGAGTCTTTCAAACAAAAATCCGCAATGATTTAGAAGGTGCGTTGACATTTTCTTATTATTTCCTAGATGATACAAAAATATGCAGTAAAAACTTGACTATGCAGAATCTCTCTCAGAACTTTGATACTTCAGATGTGTAACTAGAGGAGATAAAAAGCGCTACATAATTATTAACTTGGCTAAGTGATTGAAAATTTACTTTCAAAACAATTCTGATCAGAATTATTTTTAAAGTAGATGATGATGATTCAAACACAGTTCAAATCCCATCGATTGGAATATTCTCAATATTGTAGTTAAGTTCATAACTCTAACTGTATAATCACAAAGTCTAGTCTCGTGAACGTTACACAATATTCACATTTGTTTAACTTTGCACTTTACTAATGAATTTTGATCCTTATAATAACGGTGATAGAACTCACTTTCCAACATCCTGGAGCAGCTGCAGATCAGCGGGATCTTCGCCGTAATCAGAAAGGTTTACTTCGACGTCGTCGTCTCCTGTTGACAAAACGTTTTGTTTTATTATCTTTGTTAACTAAAATATGAAGCCTGGAGTTTCAAGTAGTCAATTAGAAAGAACGTCTTGGCAAGGATTTTCTTGACAGACTTGAAAATTCTTTACTAGAAAAGAGATGTTCGATTTTGGGCTACCACTATGTACACTTTATAGAAAATAGAACAAAATAGGAGAATTTCATAAAAATACTAGCAAATTAATTAAAAGAAAGGTACAGACGCACAAAAATGGTCATAGGAAGGTTTTTTATATGATAACTCTATTTTTTGGGCGGCCATGACAGTTGTTAGAAATGACGTGTGACGACTTTGAAAGTTTTAACAGCGACGTCTTTGGGCTTTACTTGCCATATAAAAATATAGAAATTATAGAATAGAAGTGATGTCTTTAACTTTCATTGTTTTTACTGTGAATTGGATGTGTTTCGGAGTTGTTAGTGATTGTTATTGTGCTTATGCTGCCGCAATCGAGTATAATATCTTGTACTTAGTCTTATTTCATCGAAACGAATCGAATTCGATTTTCAGAATTCATTTTTTATCGCGTCTTTTTTATACACGTCAATCAAATGTCATTGTCAAAATGTCAATGAGGGTTTTCTGTAATTTCGAGCACCAGGTGGCAGCAATGAGGCGTCAGACTCAAACAACCTATCAAATCGCTTATTTTCTGACATTTTTCTATGTCAATTTCAATGTTGTTAATGTCAAAGTCACATTTTTGTTACACCATGTTGCGTTGAGTCAACTGGTGGAGTAAATTTTCGTGAAAACCCTCATTGTTCGCATACTGCTGATTTGATCCACCATGTTTAATTTTATGTTATGTTGCTCTCCTTGACCAAGTTAATTTGAATGTACCTAAAGGCTAAGCGCGCATTGGTGACTATTGTCACCGTGACAGTATATATCTCTCTGTTGCACTTCACAAATGCGAAAGAGAGAAATGTATGTCACGGTGACAAAAGTTACTAGTGCGCGTTTAGGCTAAAAAAACGGTTACTTAATTATTTAGCGATATTTACATTTAGTGTACATAGTGCTACATACATTTAAGGAACATCTCTATTGCTCTGTACTAAAGCTAGATTTGATTAAAATTGTAGTAATTATCATGGTATTGTTCATATTTCAAGCAAATTAGTTATGAATATCACTAGAAAAATATATGTCACTATGTTGACAAATTTTTCTTCAAGGCAGCTTTGTTAATATTGCTAGGACTTCATTACGAAATATTATATCACAAAATATTTTTGCGACGAAAATTGTCCTCATTGTGGGGTCTTTTAATCATGTTTGGCGTTCACAAAGATAATTAAGTTTATTTTTTCCATCTCAATGATATTTCCCCATAAATTCTTTTCATACCTCCCCCAAGTGTTTTCGTAATGTTGCCAAAAATATAGAAGTGGGTGATTCTCGAGTTCATAATTTACGGTCCATCTTAAAACAGATATTTTCGGTCATTTTTCTTTCTTTTCGAGGCTAGTAAATTTCTGAAAATAGATTCTTCGTCAGAACAAAACATTTTTTAGTTTCTACGATGGGGATTATAAACACAAAAATTGCTGGATTTTTATCTTATAAAAAATAAAAACCAATCAAGAGCGAGTTATTGGACTCGCGCACCGAGGGTTCCGTACTATCTTATAATGTGAAAAATTAATACAAAATAGTTCAAACAACAAAATAGTTAGAACAAACGTCATCAAAAGCTATTCCAAATATCAAGTTGATAGCGTTAGCAGTTCTTGAGATACCCAGTTGTGACAGACGAACAGACTTAGTCACTCCATAAGGGATCCTTTTTACCATTTTGGTACGGAACCCTAAAAAATAAAAAACACCACAATTTTAATGTCTTCTCAGCTTATCTTATATATAGCTCTCTTACTCAATGAAGAGTAGCTATTTATAAATAAACTGGCATACGTCATTTTCTCCCGACATTTTAAACTATACCATGTCCTAGAACGAGACAGGTTACTTTAATCTCGCGAGTATTTTTCCTTGAGAAAATTTCTGAATTTCATGCAGTCAAAGCCGCTGACAGAAGCTAGTATATTTAAATAAAGCTAGTATACTGTACTGTAGGTAGTAGGTTACCAACATAGCCCGAAGGATCACCCAACTAAAGTGGCAGAGGGATATTGGTCACAGAATAGATGGCGCCAAAAAGTTCTGGAGTAGTGACCGCGTGCCGAAAAACGTAGCGTTGGAAGGCCGAAGGACTGATGACTTGGTGAGGATCGCGGGTAGCCGATGGTTGCGAGACGCAAATGCCCGGTTATTGTGGCGACACTTGGGGGAGACCTATATCCGGCAGTGTGGAGGTCTTTCAGCTGATATGATGTTTATGGTTATGAGTATACTGTACCAGGATCAATGTAAGATGCATGGGCCCACTCTGCGGCGAGTAGGACAGCCGCTATCGCCAGCAGGAGTGCGCCGGCGCGCGGCATTCTGCCTACGCGACTACCGCTGCTTGTCTGCAATGTGACGTCACGTTAGTGGGGTCGAGCCTGAAGAGAGGATGGCTTTTTGACCGCCAATGATGGGGATCTGGAAATAATCAACACTTGGAACAGCCGGTCGATTCTGTTGACATCTCACTGTGATCACCTAGGTGGAGTGAACGACAAGTGTGCTGTCATTCTTATCTTGTTTGTATGGTTTGACAGCTCAATTGTCGTTCACTTCGCCCAAGTGTTCACTTCGACATGAAAACAGCCGGTCGATTCTGCAGTGCTATTCTGTAAACATGTCGAAGTGTACACTTAGACGAAGTGAACGACAAGTGTGCTGTCAAACTATACAAATAAGATGGAACGACAGCAGTGAGATTCTGTAAGCATGTCAAAGTGAGCACTTAGGAGGAGTGAACGACAGGTGAGCTGTCAAACCATACAAACAAAATGGCATGACAGCTCACTTGTCGTTCACTCCACCTAAGTGATCACGGTGATATGTCGACAGAATCGACCAGCTGTTGACATCTCACCGTGACCACTTAGGTGGAGTGAACGACAAGTGAGCTGTCATGCCATCTTGTTTGTATGGTTTGACAGCTCACTTGTCGTTCACTCCACCTAAGTGAACAAGGTGAGATGTCAACAGAATAGACTGGCAGCAGTGCGATTCTGTAAACGTGTCGAAGTGAACACTTAGGCGAAGTGAACGACAAGTGACCTGTTAAATCATACAAAGAAGATGGCATGACAGCTCACTAGTCATTCACTCCACTTAAGTAATCACGGTGAGATGTCAACAGAATCGACCGGCTGAATCGTACTGCAGATGTTGTGACATACTTTTAAGTTCGGAATAATTAAGTTCGAACATTACATTATTCCGAACTAATTCGTGCATTTGTGCATGGCATTAGTTAATATTTATTCCCGAAATTAAAGTAAGTTATGTGCAAGTTAACATTTTTTCATTTAAATATAGCTTAGACACTATGAATTTATGATTTGTGTTTGAGGATGAATTTGGCGGTCAAAAGTTTTAACGTAGGTACTTAAAAATAACAAGAAGTGGAAAGTTCTGAAAAATTCCGTGCTGTGTGTGGCGTTTCCTTTAAAAGATCAAAATGATTTTGACAATCACAAAAGCTAGCCAATGGTCAGAATCACAAATTACGACGACATATACCTACGAAATCCAGACACAGATTTCTTAATGATATTCCTGATAACACATAATTCTATGCGTAAACGATGACATTACCAAAACCTACGAACTTATACCAAAACGAGTACTGAGAAACAAGTATTTAAAACAGCAAAAAAAACTATTTCATCCAGTTATATCTATCTATACTAATATTTGAGGTAGGTTGACTGGTAGAAAATGCCTAAGGCATTAAGTCCGCCTCTGTACATGTGTGCGTAAAGTATTAAATAAATAAATAAATAAAATAAATAAAATAAATAAAATAATTAAAATAAATAAAATAAATAAAATAAATAAAATAAATAAAATAATTAAAATAAATAAAATAAATAAAATAAATAAAAATTAATAAAACAAATAAAATAAATACAATAAATAAAATAAATCAATCAATATTATAAACTAGCAGAATTGCGCAACTTCATCTGCATCACATATTGCAACATTTTTAAGCGGAGCATCAATTACAAATGCCCTTTTGGCCTCGCACAGAATAATTATTTCATCTATGTAGCTTAACTGTATCAAATTTTTTTATAGTTTAACTTATTTTTCTTTTAAGTGTATTGTGAGAATAAACTTTTTTTTTTCTTTCTTTCTATTAGTCGTAGTGTGATGTTCTATGCATTTACACTTCTGGTTATCTCGGGAACTGCTGGTTCGAATTGAAAATCTGTTTAGTGTTTGTATAGTCCAAAAATAGATGAAGGCTATATTAGATCACGCGACGACCAAAACCAGCGGAACATTCATAAAAATGTGACGCAGACGAAGAAGTCCTCTTCGGCAGCCGTTAGGGATAGTCAGAAGCAAATTAATCTGACTCCAGTCTTGCCATGAAGTACGGTGTTACCCGGTTAATGGGTTGTGAAGGTCTGGTAGGCAGCCGCTCCACGTAAAATACTGGTACTCAGCTAAATCCGGTTGGACTGGAAGCCTACCCAAATATAATTATGTAGTTGGGAAAAAGCTAGGCAGATGAACGATGTGACGCATACCAAGTCGCGCTATTCAGTTAGTAGGTAAATGAAAATCCTTTATAATGAATTTAATATCTCATTATCATACCATTCAATGGACGGCTCATTTAACAATTTAAACACAAAAGGAATACCTGAATATTATATTGCATTAATATAATTAAATAACTCTCATTAAAATTACAGCATGACTACTGAAACGTGAATGAAACCACATTTATTTCAAATAAAATATCATAATAATTTTCCGTATTATTTTTAATTATTAATAACGGAACCCCTGCTTTGCACAGTTTTATGACTTGACTTGTAATAAATGTTACTCAGGAATAATGTAGCATTGAAATATTGAAATAAATTTTTGAAAATCAGCGAAGTAGTTTTTCAGTTAAATTTACAAAGAAACAACATTAAAAAAAAAAATTGTTTTCCTCTTTATTGCAACCCATTCTGGCTTCGCACTGTGGATATAAGGGTCTGAATGACTGACAGATAACGCACAGTAGAAACTACTGGTTGTAGAAAGCTTAAATTTAGCATGTAGGTTCCTTGGAGACCTAAACAAAAATATCATATTATTATTATATATACCTAGCCCAAACTGTCCCACAGCTGGGCAAAAGCCTCCTTCTATTCTATCCCGGTTCTGTGCCTTTTCTTGCCAATTTCAAAGGAAGATCAATAATAAAATAATGTATTTTACACAAAAACCTCTCGCTATTGATTGCAAAACAAATCGTCTTTGTCACCTCTGACCTAGACACCATCTCAAAAAACAACTTTGGCTAGTTTAGAAAAACAACGCGGTCCCATAGTCAAACAAAATGAGACTTTAATTACGTAAATATGTGTTTAGATGTAGAAAAATCAGCACTGCAAAACGATGAATATTTTCATAGATAAATATTTCATACATCCAATGTCGTAGACCCTCTACGAAATATCGTAGCAACGTGCTACGTCGCTACGCTTTCAGAATACTACCGCTATGAGGCTACGAAGCGATTAGAGCCGATTCGCGCCATTCCTGGTCGGATTTCCTCCCCTCAGCCAGTTAACCCGTGACCATGGCAACGAAAGACAAGCGGTCTGAGTTTATTGTCCAGAAAGTCTTGATAACATCGTTGTCTATGGAGCGGAATAGACTTATAAATTGACAGGTTGCCGTTTTGGTGACTTCGAGTGGAAACTTGCCTTTTATCTTTGACGCAAGGTTGTAGTTTTTTGGGATATTACTTACAGATGCTTGAGAATGCGAATGTAATATACTTTTTATGTCATCAGTTTTTATTATGATTGTGGTGCAGAGTAATCCTTCAGCGCTGATCATTTAAGATCATTTATTTTTAGTACAGTATCTACGGAGATCCATGATGACCGTGAGCCTTCAAATATAGCGCCGCAACTTTGAAAAAATATCAAAATGAAAGCGGGGAGACTATGCCAGCTCCCATAGAAAGAAAGTTCGACACCTTTCTACAAAAATACTTTGAAAACAAAATGATGAACAACTCCATTTTATTTCAAAGAGCTCCCAAGAGCGAACAAAAATACCCAATCAAAAAAACAACAGAACGTCGCAACTTCCAGAACCCAATTTCAATAAAACATTTAATACAATTCTGTCAGTTTGACAGGAGACATTTCCAGCGAGATGTGCTCAAGTATTCATAACAATAATGTAACATGTCACGGGACAGGATACGCGATACGCGTCGGGAAACAATACGAAATAAATATGGCGCCGGATCAATTTGAGTGAGCGGTTGGTTTGAGGGAAATTGAACTGGAATGTTGAAAATTAGTGGAGTTTTGTCGAATCTGTACATAAGTAGGTCACGGCATCAGTCATGTCGCATGGCACGTAAAAAACACGGCATCGATTTGTTTACCTTAATACAAAGAATAGAATAAAGTTCGCTGGTAAAAATGGTACCAATATAGTGAATTCACGTGTGTTTTCAATGCACTGTCTTCATTTGTTTACGTGATAAAAGAAAAAATACATGTTCAATATTTTTTGGAAACCTATCTGAGGGACAAATTACAGTTTTTCAGTGAAAACCCTATTATGAAAGACTCATAGATTGAAAGTTACACTATAACTATTTGTTTATTTCTGACTAGCTGTTCCCCGCGGTTACGCTCTCGTCAACTGGCTATTTTTTTTGCTTTAAACTCTCCCTGTATTCTGGCGAACTAAACAAAAAAATAATTACCGAAATCGGCCCAGCCGTTCTCAAGTTTTAGCGAGACTTACGAACAGCAATTCATTTTTATATATAAGAAGAAGAAGATAGATGTATGGTTTCTGTGAGATATCTCACTGGTTTGAAAAAGCCTTAAAAATCGAAGAGATTTTCCTCGAAATTACCATGTCATCAAACATTTGTTGACCAACACCCAGACTCGATATGTCACCAACAACAATCCAACTACCATCGTCGGCCTCAAAGCAAATAGTTGGGCCAACTTTGATTACTTCTGCGCCCTTTGATTGGGTATATTGGCGCGTGAAATCCTGGATCACTACCATTCCTTAATTGCTAAACTATTTGTGGCTGAAGAATAATTTGCTTGTGGTTTGTGACTTGGTAGTTTGACGATCGCATAGTTTTAATAGACTCAATAAATCCATACTGATATCAGAAATATGTGAATCTGTTTATAAGGTTCCCCTTTGGGTTACTAACGGGCCAGGATCCATAGAGTATGTTATTCTTAAAGAGTTCGGAAGGAGTCATTCGATGATTTCTTATCCTTAAAAAAAGTCCCATAGGGAAAGTTTTTTATAATGATGAGTACCCCTTTCCAGTTATTGCGTTTATTCAGTTACATTTGTAGGAACCAGAATAATAAAATATCTTTGTATCATTTATCATTGGCGAAAAAATGACACGAATAAATCGTCGTCAATTGCCCGTCAACAATGTAAAAACTCAAGAACATCTCTTTCCTAAAATATTTTCTCAACGACGACGTCCAACCGACTAGAGACAAATTGTTACCATCTCCGCTAAGAAGAAAACAACCCTTTTCTTATCAAAAGGGACTTACGGCTTCAGTGAAATGATAAACAGTCCGGGATGATAGTCTATCCTTCTATTCATAAAACCTTGACATTTACAAATTGTCCATATAATATGTCAGTTTGTCTTGGTTATTTCCTTTGAATGTACGATAGCCAATAAATTATAAATCCTAATTTATAATGTCTTATCGCGGAATCATAAATTATTTATTAGTAATACAGCTTCTGATATCTAATCGTATTCCTTTAATTATTAAGGAAGGTCGAAAATTTTTTAGAAACGAAAAAAAAAAACTGCTACGTACCGTCTCGTCTCTAAAAATTACTACGTTATCCTAATCAATCTTTTCTATATATAAGAATAAATCCCTATTTGCCTTGGTCATCGCATCACGCGTGAACGACTGGACCGATTTCGCTACTTCTTTTTTTGATGTGTTTTTTATTGTCAGGAGACTTCTTAGAAAAAAAAAAGAAAGTTGCAGGGTAGCCAGTTGACGGGAGCGAAGCCGCGGGGGACAGTTAGTCATCAATATAATTAAATGTCATCGGAAAGTGGCAGACTCCGCAAGATTGTAATAAATCTTGATTAAATTTTAATTTCTTGAAATATTACGAAAAAATCGTTTTGTATATGTTACGGCTAATACCCGAAGTGCGGCTACACCTAGTTTTAGCCGGTTAGAACTAGGTGTAATCACTTACTCTTGGTTAAACCTAGTACGAGCCGATTGTTTTCGGGTAAAACTAGGTCTAGCCTTCATCGTGCCGGCTACAACTAGGTCCAGCCATTCCCTGTTGGATAAAACTAGGTCTATCCGATATCATTCCGGCTAGAACTAGGTCCAGACAATCCCTGTTGGATAAAACTTAGATGCGTGTCCTGCCAAGCCTTTCGCCCCGCGTCACACTCACGACTCACAGCATCTGCAGCAGCGGCGCGGGCTGGAGGGCATTAGCGAGGCACGCGCCTCTGCAGGTTGTGAGCGCCAGGTGCTGCTGATCTACTGCAGGTCTACTAGCGAGTGTGACTCACAGCGTCTGCAGCAGCAGCGCGTGTCTTAGTTTTATCTTACAGGGATTGGCTGTACATAGTTGTAGCTGGCATGCTATCGGCAGAGCTTTTAGATACATCCAATAAAAAGAAACGTAGAGAGTTTCTTTATTCTTATAAATCACATTGTAATAATTAACATAAATTATTAGGAGTACAATTTTTAATATAATAGGAACAATTAGGAACATTTTTTTAACAACAGACAATAAGTATTTGCATATTATAATTTAAAGAATGTTATTATAATTATAAATCACACTTTTATGAAGTAACATAAACTATTTATTAGAACAACTTAAACTTGAGTGACATTTTGAGTTGCACAAAATACCGGCAGCTTTGCAGAGCATCTAGTTTTATCCAACAGGGAATGGCTGGACCTAGTTGTAGCAGGCATGATGAAGGCTAGACCTAGTTTTACCCGAAAACAATCGGCTCGTACTAGGTTTAACCAAGAGTAAGTGGCTACACCTAGATCTAACCGGCTAAAACTAGGTGTAGCCGCACTTCGGGTATTAGCCGTAACATATAGGTATAATAAAGGTACGGTCCCATCCAAATTTAATACTTTCCAATACATCCGTGTCTTATTTAGAAAAAATAGTTTACAATTCCACGCGATATTTTACAATCTTACGGCATTTGCCATTTTCCGGTGACATTTTTAAAATTCTTACGTTAGTGAGTAAGTAATAGACTGACATACAATGCACAGACGAAACTGAAGGTCGTAGTTTAAGCTAAAATTTCGCATATTTGAAGGTTCCTTGGGAAGCGTAGGGGACGCACTAAGAAAAGAATACTCGCGATTCCTACGAGATCGGGAAAAAACGGGATATGCGCGTACGAACTCGCGGGCAGAAGCTACAATTTTACAAAACGAAATAGAAATTGGAGTTACAATCATAGGGAATTTTAAATAAGAAACATAAATCTTGCTAAGGTAGTTATATTTTGCCTTCAAATTGTTTGGTCTTCCAAAATACAGGGTTACATAATAATTTATGGTATCAATTAAGGATACGATTTATGCAAAAATATAGACCTAAAAGCTAAAAACAAAAACGGCCTTTTGCCGAGCTATGAAAGCAAGTGTACTAAATAGCAGATATTTTATTTTGCCCATAGACATTACGTGTACGTAGATACTGTTAAGTTTTACAGACAGAAAAATAGGCTAGATTCAATCATCCACAAATTGCAAAACTATTTAGTCCGTCAGTTGAAAAATAATGGCCACGTATTTTTTGTTTTTGTAAATCAATGAATATTGACAAAGATAAAACTCATCAAAACTCGGGAGTGGGCGCTCGTGACGTCACAACTCTCTAAAAAATATGCGAAGGTGTGACGTATTGAGAATTTTAAAAGCGTCGTAACATCGTTAATTTTGGTTCCCGTAACAAAAGAAAAAACACGGGTCAAATATTTTTCGATAGTCTGACGGACTCATTAGATTTGTTCAGGACACAAGCCTATTGCCTTTTCCAAAATTAATGTCGAAAGGAGAAAAATGTTTTGAGTACTTTTATTTGATAAAATTAGGCATGTAGAAATACAACGATCATCAACAAGAGACCATCCTAAACAATTTAATAATTTAATTTATTTTCTAAAAGATCAAAACATTTTATTTAAATTCACAATCTCACCCTTTTCTTCCTAATTCAATGCTAAATCTCTCTGTTTATTCAACCTCCCTCTATTTCGAGTTATATTTCATTATTATTACCAAATTATAACGTAATAAATCAAATTGCGTTGAAACAATACTGGGGTAGAAATGGACCCCAAAATATCTGTCAGGCAATGCAGATGGCAGATTTACGATGAGCTTGGTTAAGCGTGATTAATTGCAAATGCTGGCTGGGGTATCTATTTAGAAGCTTTGATAATTAATTTGTTCACTCAATTAAAAATAAATACGTATTTAATTATCTTGTAGGTAGGATTATATCAGGTACAGCTTAGGTATTGTCCAGCCGGGACCGCTGTATCGCGCCTTACCAAGGTGCGGTGAGGCGGGGTGATGAAAGGGAAGAGCATGGGCGCGCATGACTTCGATACTCATCATCATGATCTGCCTAGCCTTTTCCCAACTATATTGGGGTCAGCTTCCAGCCAAACCGGATTCAACTGAATACCAATGTTTTACGTGGAGCGGCTGCCTACTAGACCTCCACAACCCATTTACTGGGTAAGGTACTTCTTGGTAAGACTGCAGTCAGATTTACTGGCTTCTGAAAATCCGTAACGACAACCAAAGATCTACAAATGACGGCCAGGACCAACAGCTTAACGTGCTTTCCGAGGCACGGAAGAAACTCGGAATGTTAAGATGGTCACTCATCCACAGAACAACCTTGGTAAGCGTTGCTTAATCTTAAAGATCGACCCGTGCGGCTGTTACTATTTAGCCACGAGCTCCTCAACATGACTTCGATACTGTCGGACAAAAATATGTTATAATATATAGATATAGCTTCATCAACAACTACAGTTTCTCTGAGATATTATTCAAATCTGGCTATAACAGTATCAAACGACGTTTTCCAACACACATTAGTTAAAGACGTCGTTAATAATGTTTATGAATTATTATTTTTTTATTAAAAATCACTTGACCAGCCCAAAGGCACGATTATCATTATGAATCTAAGTAACCTCCTATACATAGTTCTTTAACCGACGTTAACCATAGAATACTTTTAACTAAGGTTACTGTGCCACATTTTCCCCTATCTGGTTTAAAGGGAAGGGTCACGGGCTAAGGGTTGTGTTTAGCGCGAAAGTGGCTCAATATAGCTTGATGATGATGAAGTGGGTAGGACGGCGATATATCTTAGAGTACGGATCCGTTAGATACCGTAGACATATTTTGATAAAGGTTTATCGATTATTGGTTATTTTTGTTAACCTTATAGTTTTTACAAATAACTTAATATAATTTACCCGTACATAAGTATTTAGTGGTAAATAAAACTCTTAACAAATAAAAAAATATTGAGAATGTTTCTCTGTAAATTGTGTGTTGTTGAGTTTGTGTTTTGTTTCATTGTAAAACTAGCTGTCCCCCGCGGCTTCGCTCCCGTTTAACCCGCATAGGTCCCGTTCCCGTGGGATTTTCCCGTTTCCGTGGTATTTCTGGGATAAAAACTATCCTATGTCCGTCTCCTGGTTCTAAGCTACCTCCCCACCAATTTTCAGCTAAATCGATTCAGCCGTTCTTGAATTATAAATGGTGTAACTAACACGACTTTCTTTTATACAGGGAAATTGAAAAAATACCCGAAACCTCTTAGGCAGTGAAAGTACACATGATTATAAGCAACTTTTGTTTTGGTAAAACTCCGAAATCTCGAAAAAAATATCAGCTGTTTCATACATTTTCATTGGCTAAATACTGCATTTTGTATGAAACAGCTGATATTTTTTTCGAGATTTCGGAGTTTTACCAAAACAAAAGTTGCTTATAATCATGTGTACTTTCACTGCCTAAGAGGTTTCGGGTATTTTTTCAATTTCCCTGTATATATAGATATATATATATATACCTATTTATTTGTAGTTACCTACTCGTTTTTCGACTTAAGAAAACTGAAAAGTAAAGGAACGCCTCTTAGGCTGCGTTTCCACCATAGATGTGCGAGGATTCGTAGCGAGGGATGTGTTTGTTAATAACCAATAGAATCGCGAATCGAATGAGCGATTACCTCTCTCAGCGTCAGCGATGCACGGCGTACAGCAGACGTGAAGGTGTCGCTCTTTAGAGCATTCTGCACCTCCTTCTACACATGCAGCTTGTGGGAGAGATATTCGCAAGCATCGTGTAGAGCCCTTTGTGTACAATTCAATATCCCGTCAGAAAACTGTTGTGGTTGCAATGGCGCTGCAGTGCGTCAGGGATGTTTGCGGCGGCGGCGCGTGTAGATTATTTTTACACAATAATGCGCTAGCGCGCAGCTTCAATGGTGGCTCGCGTCATGGCTAGACCTAACAGGGTTCTGAAAATGATCGCTGACAGATTGGACTGTCCGTATGTGGTTCTCTGCCGACAGTTACATTTGTCAACGTATCGTGTTGTTACCTAGAAAGTTTTTAAGGATTATGTTACTAACCCTATAATATGAGTTTTTGCTCGAAATAAAGTTTGAATAGAAATGAAGCGATTCTATAGGTTCCCAACAAACAACACCTTAATTTGAATTATCTATCAGAGTCCTTATAAGAGTGTGTATTTTATTAATTGTGGTAAATTTAAGACACGTAGATAAAAAACCGCTCTGTAGTGTACTGAAGAAAATTATCTATTATTTTTTGACAGCTATTTTTAATACATAACTCATGGCTAAATAGCCAAAACGGCAATTGTTGCTAAAAGTGGCCACTTTTAGCAAAAATATCGACTTTGGCAACTATTTATGTTCTAAAATACAAAACATAACTCTCAAAAAATAATAAATACATTTCTTCAGAACACTACAGAGCCGTTTTTTATCTACATGTCTTAAATTTACCACAATTAATAAAAAACGATTGGCGGCGCTAGTAGACGGAATACGCTCTTAAGTCATCACCCAAAAATGTTATTTTAGTACTAGTATTATGAAGTCTATTTCAGACAATAGACGAAAACCAAAAATATATATCACTAGCTTTTGCCTGCGACTTTGTACGCGTATATCCCGTTTGTTCCCGTTCCGGTTTGGAATTTCGGGAAGTCCTCCCCTACGGAGTGCAGGGAACCTACATGCCAAATTTTAGCTTCCTACGACCAGTGGTTTCAGCTGTGTGTTGTCTGTCAGTCACTCAATAACGGAAGAATTTTATATATTAGGATTACGTTGCATAGTTACCTAAGGATTATCTCTGAAAATTAAACAACCTTTCTCAATAACGAAAGAAGTACGAGTAGATAGAAGCTGTATAATTAATAAATAATTTATGATTCCGTAATAAGACACGAAATGAGTTATTTATATTAGACGCCGGTTATTAATAACGTTGCTTTAATAAAATATGGTCCCAACAGTGTAGTAGTCGTAAGTACTCTTGACGAACAAGAGGTCCTGGGCTCAATTCCCGGGTCTAAATAAAGTTTCGTAGGTACTATTTTGTAGTCGTAAGAGTAGTAAGATTTTAGGATCAAAATACCGCGTGTATCTGACATCGACGCACAAACGATTTCCATGGGTCCAGGGCATGATTCTGGACACCCCAGTTGGAATTTTTCGTCGGTTCTTTTCTCATTTTTTCATTATTTTCAAGAGTACCACAAATAGGTATCAGCTCAGCTGAGCTGATATCTATTTGTGGGTTTATTCAGATAGCTCTTTTTAGTGAAAGCAGTTAATTAATTATTTTTTTATTAAAAATCTCATTGGGTTAGGTCAGAATAACGATGATGAGCAGTCTAAAGTAAAAAAACACTTGAAAAAAAAAAAAATGAAAAAATGAGAAAAAAGCCGACGAAAAATTTCTATGTCTAGGGTGTCCAGAATCATGCCCTGGACCCATGGAAATCGTTTGTGCGTCGATGTCAGATACACGCGGTATAGTCTGGATAGGTAATAATCTGCAAGCTGTTCTCTATACTTACAATAGTTAACTATTTAACGTAAGCATCCACTGACAATATTTTTTTGGATATTTCAACTCAATGAGGGGTATAGCTATTAATTTAAGGGGGGACTTTGTATGGCCCTAGCCCAGTAACAGTTCTATTCAACACTTGCAATTGATTCCGACAGCTGTGATACTGTAAAAAACCGGTCAAGTGCGAGTCGGACTCGCGCACCGAGGGTTCCGTACAAAACTAGATACGTAGTAAGCAAAAGCTGCGGTTTAGGATTTATGACGTAAGTATTAAAAAAGAACAACTTACTAGATTTCGTTCAAACCAATTTAAGCTGGAAGTTTACATGGTACATCATATAGGGGGGGGGGGAACACATGTTACCGACACAATATAATTTTTGAAGACCTATCCCACACGTATGGGTTTGATGAAAAAAATTGTTTTGAGTTTCAGTTCTAAGTATGGGGAACCCCCAAAATTAATTGTTTTTTTTTTTGTATGAAAATCTTAATGCGGTTCATAGAATACATCTACTTATCAAGTTTCAACAGCATAGTTCTTATAGTTTCGGAAAAAAGTGGCTGTGACATACGGACGGACAGACATAACGAATCTATAAGGGTTCCGTTTTATGCCATTTGGCTACGGAACCCCAAAAATAGCAAGTTTGTAACCCGGCTACAGAAAAATTAAAGTGATTTAAAAAACTTAGGAGTAATCGGCGTACAAACATTAAAAAATAATACCCACCGAATTGAGAACCTCCTCCTTTTTTGGTAGTCGGTTAAAAAATCGAAACATGAAGTATTCAGATAGAAATCATGGTAGATATAAAAATGGTCAAGTTCAACTTCGCAAGTCATTATAATTTTGCACATTAAATTTGGTATAATGCATATAGCCTATGTCACCACTGAATATTTTAACGAATTTATTGATACATCTTTAATCAAAATCAGTTCAGGTATGTATGTATATCACACACATTAACCACCACCTCCACTTTTGGACCAAGCATAACCCTGTAATTTAAAAAAAAATCCCCGATAAGCATGACCATCTCAACAAGTAAAACTGTGACGTCACAGGCAAGGCGTCGAAGCGCGAACTGCAGTACATAGGCAGCGAGTTCTTAGAAATCAACGTGTGTAAAATGTCAACTACAGCCTTCTGCAACTACCCTCTTTGAACTGAAGCCATTAAAATGTTCCTGTCATAAGAAAACTTCCGTAGCAATTTATAAGCGCAAATACGTAAACATTTTTGTTAAGAGACTTGTTACTGAGAAATATTTTATTTGAAAAGATTAGTATTTTAAAAAGGTGGATTACTAAAAATTATTTTTGTTTTTGTTCCTTGAACAAAAATAGAGGAAATCATGGTTTAAGAATAAAAACTATACAGGTCGATCTTCAAATTTAAGCAAGGCTTGACAAGGTTGGTTTATGGATGTGTGACCATCTTAACATACCGAGTTTCGTCCTTGCCTCAGAAAGAACGTTAAGCCGATGGTCACTTGTGTCGTTTGTATATCTTTGGCAGTCGTTACTGATTGTCAGAAGCCAGTACATCTGACTCTAGTTTCGTGAAGAACTACCGTGTAAATGTGTTTTAAAGGTCTGCTTGGCAGCTGTTTCACGTAAATGACTGGTATTCAGCTGAATTCTGTTTAACTGGATACCGACCGTAATAAAGCTGGAAAAAAGGCTTGGCAGATGATGCTCACGTAAAACATAACTTTAACGCAAAGCGGTGCGTTGTGAATTTCACGTGACGTCACGTCTTCTAGATGAAGTTTCTAGAAGTGTTTTATTATGCATTTTATCTTAATGTTTTTTTTTTATTGTATTGAAAAAGCATAAAATACGTATCCAACAAATTTTCAAACTATGTTGGATACGTATTTTATGCTTTTATACTTCATGCTTTGCAACACCTTTTGAGCAATAAAGAGACAGTAAGATGAAACCGTGCACTTGAAACTAAACATGTTTATTTAATGTTTTTTTTAGGGTTCCGTATCCAAAGGGTAAAAACGGGATCCTATAACTAAGACTTCGCTGTCTGTCTGTCTGTTTGTCACCAGGCTGTATCTCAAGGATCGCTTTAGATAGACAGTTGAATTTTTCACAGATGATGTATTTCTGTTGCCGCTATAACAACAAATACTAAAAAACAGAATAAAATAAATGTTTAAGGGGGCTCCCGTACAATAAACTAGATTTTTTTGCCGTTTTCATAGATAATGGCAGCGAACCCTTTGAGCGCCAGTCCGACTCGCACTTGGCCGCTGGTTTATTTATGGCGACACTCTTAAGTATTTTTTTTTAAACAAAAAATCGGCTGATTAATTATTGAGCTAATCGACTGCAGTCTCTTCTACCCCACCCAAACCTAAATGTGTCCATTAATCAACTATACAAAGCCTTTTACCGTCCGAACTCCACAGTACCTATAGACTGTCGAACGTGGCATCAACCCCTCCAATAGGGCCGAACAAAAGGCCTTCATAACGTGAACAGGGCCAGCCCCATCCAGCCACTTAATTAAACACTTCGGCTAACGAAAGGACGTGGATAGTAGACACGTATCAATTTTGCTACAACCCGATACGAGGATTTAAGGGTGCCTGTCCATTTGCGCGGAGCCAGGCAGCGGAGCAGAGAAACGAAGAAATATTAACCAATCATGTCAGTCAAAATGTCAGTGATTCTCGTGGTGCGGAGATTTTATGCAATTCCATTGATCAGAATATTTCCGAAATCTCCTCTCCGCAACCACGCTATGCTGTAATGGTCAGAAAGGCGCAATCCCACCGCTGCGCACGGCGAGGCACGTGTGGCAAGCTTGGCTTTGCAAGAAAATGTATATACGCTACGCATCAACTGTCGTCATTGGTAAACGCGTGACTTATTCGAATGTAGCGCTCACGTAGAACAACGCTGTTAACATCATGTACGCTGTGCTCGCGGTACAGACTTTACACGAATAATAACTCAAGACTATGTCAAAATGGTATGGGAGCACAGTTTTGAGATACGCTTTTTTTAAAACTGAGCCGTGTGTAGTGTACTGCAGTGGAAACGTGTCCACGCAGCAAAAATGCGCTGCGTGCCCGTGCACAGCATGTATCGCGGTGGGTTTGCGCCTTTATACTCGTATCGGGTTGAAGCAAAATTGATACCGTGTCTACTATCCACGTCCGTCTCTTTTAGCGGCTCTTGTCTGATGGAAAAGGCTCTTGGGAGAGGAGCTTTGTTTTGGGAATTTGCTTTATTTAATTCCTAATAGCCTTGGGGACGGTCTTTATTAAATTGAGCTCAAAATAAGCAATGCAGTGCAATGCGCAAAGGCAGCAATGTCTCATCATTCATTATAGGGTCAATGAAAATCACACGATTACTTTTTTAATTTAGAGTTAAAATGTAAAGTAAACCCAGGAGCAGACAACGTGAGTCATGCAAGCTCACGTGAAAGTGAGCAGGGGTCTCACTAAATATAATCAAGCAATTCCAATTCCAGCTTTGGAAGGCCTTCCACTAGGTTGATCGATGACTTGGTGAGGGTTGCGGTTAGCCGATGGATGCGAGACGAACAAGACCGGTTATTGTGGCGACGCTTGGGTTAGGTCTTTTGGCTGATATGCTTATGATGATAGTCAAGTAATTAATGGGCGCCATGGGAATGTACTGACGTCCAAGTTTCATCAAAATCCGTACGTAGGCAACGTGAAAAGGTAACGCAATAACTTTTACATCGAATATTAGCATGGATTAAAATCCCTTTCGAAGAAATCTTCTAGGAATTACTTCTTATATAGGGCTTCTTACAATGGTCGTAAGCGTCTTCAAAACGAGCTATTTTGTTGAACGTACTAAATATTTGACTCTGAAATTAATTCTGAGTGTGGTGTACATTTAAGTACACTTACGGAGAATTACGATCACGTATAAAACCGTCTCGCATACAAATATTTTGCGAATAGACGACTACTAAACTCATAAAGGTACACACTTTCGGTACCTATTTATTTATTTTTGTCAACGTCAATATTATCCGGATAATTTATAGGAAATCATCAAATGTCTCCTTCCGCTGTGGGAGAAGTAAAAGTTGTCCATAAATTAGCACAGTAAACCTTTTTGTCTTTGCTTTCAGTCGAGTATGTCCAACTGAAGAGGTCGTTTGGCTTAAATATTATCACGAAACAGATGATGACGTTGCCCAACAAAGATCCTACTCTCATTCTTTGGCCCGACAGGGCCAGTGCCTGCCAGGATTGCGGAATTAGGAGGAACACGAATCGGTTTTAGTCAGTAAGACTCTGACACGCCCGTTTCCTCCACCATAAAGTACTCATTTGATGGGTTGCCATTCTAAAAAAAAAGAATTAAACACAATAACTTCACTATAAGTTGACGTCCTACACTGACCCTGAACATGGCTACATTAAGGCAGATATAATATTTCATACAAATACAGATAAAACTAGTTACAAACAAAAACATATTTAGAGAAGATTAGCCAAGCAATCCATTACACAATTGTGCAAAGCATAAGTTTCATACCGGCTTCAACATCAAAACTACGGAACTCAAGTTATACGGCCCAATAAATCTGTTTATTGCTTCTATCTACGGAATAAATAAAGTTTTCCTCTAGAATGTTCGATCTTGTATTGAGGCTGTACAATATAATGGAAGCTACCAAGTGTTATGTGAAGTATGAATAATCAGTTATGAAATTCAGATAGAAATGGAACTCTGTTTGCGGGATGCCGATTTGCTTTTACGCTTTTGTATCTATTGTCGTTTTGATTTCGAAATCTCGGTGCACTGGTAAACTGAGCCGGGCCAATGTTGGCTTCCAATGATTCCCCGTTTGACTCGAACTCTATCTACAATACACGGAACGCAATAGATTAAGAACGCTAAGACCATTTTTGGTGCACAATATGACAGATAGGCCGTTATTTTTTTGATTATAACCCGTTAATAGGCCGTTAATTTTCCTTTAGAATGTTCGATTTTGTATCGAGGCTGTACAATATTTTTGAAGCTGGGAAGTGTTTTGTGAATAATCAATTATGAAATTCAGATAAGTAAGAACGTTAAGTACATTTTTCGGCTCTCATAGCGAATGATCATAGCTCAGCTGATCATAGGCCATTATTTTGTAATCATTTATTTTGAAGTTAAACTACTAAGCCAACATTTTCATATTTCCGTCTCTTGCAATGACCGCAAAGGCGTCTAGGTGCTCTACCCCAAATGTTGGGTCCAATAATTGACACCAGGCAATTGTGGCCAAAGTGTGGTTATGCATGTCGTTCGATGTTGTGGACTATTTGTTTGCGATTGGAATGCCAAGTACGATATTTCTGAATCGCTTTTCAAATCGAAATGCACGGATTGGACACACTTGCGATGAGTTTTCTGGACAAACATTTCTACTGCTATTGGTTGTGGATAAACCGGATTCTATCTTAATATATTTTTCCCCACTTTTTATGATGGTTAAATACTTAACCATAACTGAAAAATTTACATCCAATAACAGCAATAAAATTAGAAACTCAGTGAATGATTATTTCAACTGTCTACCATTAAGGTTCATGAGATACAGCCCGCTGACATACAGAAAAGTGGACAGATGGATGGAAAGCGGAAGCTCAGTGATAAGGTTCCGTTTTTGATAAGATCCAAATCGAAGTACTAGAACCCTTTCTCTAATATAGCAATAAAAAATGTTGTATCGTGTCGTTTGAGAAGTCAATTAAAACGGAGTTTTATTACCAACTACGTATATAAACTGCATGGTTTACTGTATGGTACGGTTATTATTATATCCACTAAATTAATTTTCATATTACAAATTAGCCTATGCGCACACTGGTGACTTTTGTCACCGTGACAGTAAATTTCTCTCTTTCACATTTGTGAAGTGCAACATAGAGATTTATACCGTGATAAACAGCGAATGATTCTAGAATTTCCGTCGAGAAGCGAGCTGGGAACACAAATGTATATTAAGTTTGAATTGAGAAAATTGCGATAACACTTAACCTTTTCTCAACTATTTTAGGGTCATCTTCCATTAAAAGTGCGAATGCCAGAATTTTGAATGGAGCTTTTTTGACCCTTATTAATTCTACGGCTTCTAGCAAACGGTTTACCGACCACAGCCACCGCTGGCTGGCAACAAGGTGTTTTGTATGGAGTCTGGGTGAATTTCTTTGAACCGTCGATTCTACAATCCCTTATAACCAGAGCGTTCTACTCGTAATGACTTACGGAGCCGAAACGAGGACACTCACCATAGGCCTGGTACACAAATTCAAGGTTGGTCAGCGTACTTTTGGGGGTTACATGGTTAAATTAAATAAAGTTTTTTCAATCTGTGAGACAATATGATCAAATGAAAGGGCTTAGTGACAGAGTTTTAATTAACAGTTTTGAAATAATTTCCGAAACCCATTATTTCCAAAACTCTAAGCCTAAAATCTTGAAAAAAAATGCAGATAATACCTAAAGATTACAGGCAAAAAGAAGTCTGTAATGTTAACATAACATGTTAAAAATATGAAGTTGGTTCCCCTATTTGCACGCGAGTCCGTATCACACTTGGCTCGCACAAAAATCTTGTTTCTTTCTTAATTCAATTCCAAATCAATTTCTATGAAACTGTGCCTACATTTTCGCGCCATATTCCACCAAAATCTTAAAACCCTACAGTGCATTTAAGTGTGCCATAGAATTGAAGTATTTCTAATTCTGTGTAATTGTCGCCCACAATCCCCGTGGAATTAACTAATCAAGTTTAACCTTCTATCTTATAAATTATTTTTCTTTTTGTACCTTTTGATTAAATATAATTTATTGTTAGAAATCCAATCAAGAATTTGAACCGTACCTTAATTCTCTATTTCATATCTTTTGCTTTAACAAGATTCATTGGTCAAATATTAACGTAGGTACTAGCTTGGTCTGTGGATCGCTGGGTCATTTAAGTATACCGAGTTTCCTCCATGCTTCGGAAAGCACGTTAATCCATTGGTTCCGGCTGTCATTCGTAGATCTTTCACAGTCGTTACGGATTGTCGGAAGCCTGTAAATCTGCTCTAGCCTTGCCAAGTAGTGCCTTTTCACAACAACCAGACCTGGGTAAAACGAAAGCGTTTTACCCAGGTCTGGTTGTTGTGAAAAGGCTAGGCAGATGGTGATGGTTTACGTACTAGCTTTGTTCCGTGACTTCCTTCCCTATTATTAAACCTCTGCTGTCCATCCGTCCGTCCATACGTTTGCCAGCAGAACCGTAGTCGGTTCTTGAGAAACTTGTGAATGTTAAGTGTCAACCTAAGTAAGGTTGACACTTAACATTTTCCTAGAGTGTGTATTTTTATGAATGCTCAAAAAATTATAAAAATTAAATTATAAGGGGCTCCCATTCATGAAAGGTGTTATTTTTGGTTTGTGGTACGGAACCTTTCGAATGAAAAATCCTTGCATTGTGATTCGATGAATAGTAAAAGTAAACGGTTTTCGTAACCTTTGTCGGTTGTGAAAAGTGCCACTTTATCCATTTCAATGAATATATCGATATTCTGCGGTACGGTATTTGTACGTAAATCGGAATATTGAAGGTGTAACTTTGACTCCAAACTGAACTCCAATATTGTAAAAGGCAGGTTTTATGTAAATGAAGTGAAATGATGTAATACTTCTGAAAACTTGCCACGCAGCAAAATATGTTGCTGAATAATTTTACAATGACGTGAAAATTGGAAAAATCAGTCACTCTATTTTTTTTTTCATAATTTTAGCTGAAATAAACGTCCATTGCTGTACATAGATCCCCAAACGTCGCTACAAGATCGTTTTTGATGCTGTGAACTCAAATCGCGGTCCTCACCTGGTATTTTTATTTTATTTAGTAGCTTTCCCCCGCGGCTTCGTCCCGTCAACTGGCTACCCTAACTACCATATTTTTTTTTGCTTTTAAACCTTTCCTGTATTCAGGCGAACTAAACAAAAAAAGAATTACCGAAATCGGCCCAGCCGTTCTCGAGTTTTAGCGAGACTAACGAACAGCAATTCGTTTTTATTTATGTAGATAGATTTGGGACGACAAACAATTGTACTGTGAGGATTACATAATTATAGAATAAGATTAAGTCCAATGATGATTACAGTACAATCCACTACGTTTCCACGGATAACAAAAATAATTATGTTACAGTGAAAATACAACATTAAGTTTTAATCGAACGAAAATTAAATTAATAAAGCATATACAATATCATTATTTATATATATTAGTATTGGTCCATTTTATGGGACCCCTTCTAACACTGAGTCTGCCAGTACGCATTTGCCTTTAAAACCTCACCACACTCCACGAAACACCTACTTTCAAATTAATTCACTCGTGAAACATTGTACAACCTACCAAGTAGATAGTATCAAGCTAGTTACCAACACTACAGTAAGTGCTATTATTAAACGCATTATTAACACTGACACGTTTCTACCTCATAACTCCTATAACCGTATTATTTCGCTTGACTGAACAAAGATAGTGGCGATATATCGTACAATAAGCTTAGTGCCGAAGACAACCAGTAGTAGTACACCGTGCCATTTTAGTCTTACAAAGGTGGCCGACTTAATTTACCTGACATAAACTACCTGTAGGCGCGATTATTTCGATTATTTTTGTAATCATTCTTTGAGTTATAATACGTACCTAATAAGTATTGCATTAGATTTAAGAAACACCCCACTATTAATGTTTACTTATCAAAACAATGCCACCGTTCCATTCCTCGCCGTGCTTGGAACTCAAGGCTAGAACAGTGCTTGCTCTTGGATGTTACAAATTACGTCATGCGTCATTATAAAAAAATATATTTTAATTTTTTCAAATAATTTTTTTTTTTTTTTTTAATGAATGTGTCTTTGTAAGACGACAAAAACGTTACCGTGTATTAGTGATTAGCTTTGAGGACTTAGGTGACTACTCATCCGCAAAGTTTAATCCGCGGATGGAACGTTACCCTTTTAAAATTTCGTTAAAAACACGACTTTTTCAAACCTTTCACAGTAAAACAGTACCTGTCATTTATTTATGTAAATTGCTTATTATTCTGATTTACTAGAATAAAAAGAATAAAAAATAAACATTTTTATACATACAAGTATTTTTGTTCGATCGACGACTCATCCGAACTTGCGGATGATTCGTCGCCATAAAATTTTAAAAGGGTAACGTTTCATCCGCGGGTGAAATATTTTGCGGATGAGCAGTCACCCAAGATGCCTAAAACAGCACAGTTACACAGAATCAGGTCGTTATTATTGAATAAGTAATTTTAAGATTACCGTACAATATTGTCAATTTTCCGTACGTCCAATATCCGCAGTGATGTTTCCATCAATATTGCGTAAAGATGTTTCATTTCAGGAGTTCCACATTTTCTTCTTAAAATGTACGCAGACCATTTCTGGAAATAGACATTTTAAGACTGAAATCCCTATTGCGCTCCCTGGGTAGGTAAAGGCGTTATTTCTTCACAATTAGCCCTATTACATCTGTGTTTAATTTTCAGAATAACAATTTATGAGTTACGCCGCAGTATTCCTAACCTTGAAACTAGAACTCACCTGAGAAGCAATCACAGAACACAGAAAATTCTCGGCGGCCGATGATTATGTTTAGATACTGTATTTTAACATTTTCTATTCAAAACCAAAGGGTCAGTGACTATTAACCTTCAGCGGGTCTAAAAAAGGCCACTTTAGTAGTTTCTTGTGTGTTCAAAAATAAATAAACAATCTGTCAAATTTCATTTTCATCTTTATAACTTACTCATTAGGTTTAAAGTTGATTGGGAAAATTTGACAGTGACCGGTAGCGTGATGAGCTTTTTGATTCTGCTAAAGTGACCTTTTTAGACTTGCAGTTATAGAACCTGACGGACCGTGCCAATGCTGACAAAGCATGTGACTGCTGAAACTTAAAAAAAAACTGATATAGTTATAACTATTTGAGAAATCTACTGAACCTATGACTAAACATTTATCACTAACCAGTGGTTCCAACTGGCGTCCTGACAGAACTTGGGCTACCTATCGGGTTCAATTGTGAATCTAAACAATTCAAGCTCAAAACAATCAAAATCGGTTTTTCCATTTGGAGACACATGGATAGGAGAATTAAATGGTAATATTGTCTTTTTATCTTTCTTTGGCTGTAGGCATTATTATTTGTACATGCCAAATTTTGTCAACGCACCCACAATGCAGAAGAAATGCCTAGTGTGGGGTAAAGTTTATTTAGTAACAACAAAGTTGAATATACATATTTTTTTACTTTAAATCGATTAAGTAAAAAAAGAAGCTGTCAAGTCGACCCATATTTTGTTGGAATTGCGCAAATTTGTTGTATAATATACTCCGAATTGCATAACCTAGACAACGACTTCCAGAATTAACTTATTCTTTATTGTATAACGGCAATAGATATACACAATCTGTGAACATTTCAAGTTATCCTATTACGGTTCTTGAGATATATTCCGCTGAAAGACAGACGGACAGAAGGATGGAAAGACGGACAGCAGAGACTTAGTAACAGGGTTCCGTTTGTTATAATTTGGGTACGGAACCCTAAAAATGTTTGATTTCTTTCGTCATTGTTGTTTTTATTATAAGTGTTTTTATTAATGGTGTTTCTATCCATAGTCGGCATTGGTACAATTCCTTGTACTATGGAGGGAGCAACTCTCTTAACAGAGCAATTAACATAACAGAGATATTTGAATAGATTACGTCTTCAAAGTTTGCGTTTATTATGCATAGCTTTAACTTAGTTACTTTAATTGGTATATAGTGGTACCTACCTACGTGTAATGCTTATTAATGAAAGTGGTACCGATTAACCGATATTGGTACATAGGTATTTTTACTAATTATTATTTGATTAATATTATATATTTTTGTTAAGAGTAAAGCCGGTTTAGTCTATCATCATCTCGACGTGTAAACTAAGGTGCAGTGACTATGAAGTGAACGGGGAGTCTAAAAAGGCCACTTTAGCACATCACGTTACCGTTACTGTCAAATTTTCTCAATGAACCTTGAACCTTATACGTTAGCGACAAAGATGAAAATGTAATTTGACCGATTGTTGTATGGTTATAATGATTCTGCTAAAGTGGCCTTAAATACCCGCTGACATTCCATCGTGTTTGTATGGATTGACAGCTCACTTCATGTCCAATTCTTACACGGTGAGATATTTACAGATTTGCACTGCTAATTAGACACGCAATTAAATACAGTTTTACTTTTTAATGAACAGGCAAATTTTTTCCGGGTATTAATCAATGACACGATTTAAGCAAAAATACGCCTCCAGGAAAAAAAACATCGCTGTCCTGTATTTTGCCAATTTAAGCGAGCAAAAATGTACTGAACACCAGGTTCATTTTCTTTTTAAAGAATTGACCTCCTGGTAATCGAATAATAGCCCTGTATTTTATGCAGATGTAGAGGGAATCATAGCGCCAGGAATTCTGTAAACAAATAAATGCTACGCTGTTAGGCAATAAATAAATATGTCTTATATTATGTTTTGTCTTGTGTTTGCTCACAAAGGGGGACGCCATAATAGAATAGAATATTTTTATTTCAGACCAGACTCCATAGGGTTAGTCATAATCTTTAATTAAATTCTAGTGTTAGTAGGTTACAGACATAAAAATATATAATTAAATTTCAGCGTGGAGCCGCATCACTCAGCCTACGTACGCACTAGCGGTTGAACCGCCTAGCGATTGACCGTGTGGCTGACCGCTTTTCCAGTTTTTATATGCAACCGTTAGTGATTGTACGCACTAAACCGCCATTAAATGACAAGCGGTTAAATACTTACTTAAGTTTAAAAGATAACATCGTAGAAAAATAAATAATAATTTTATGAAGATCCTCCAATTTTCTATTATGGCTTGAAATTTAATAAAAGCGACTACATTTATATAACCTTGACACCTAAATAAAGATTGACAGAAATAATTCCTTATTTTTATTAGACAGCCATTTGTGGCTTGCTTAAAGACAAGAGATTTTTTTTTAATTAAAATATGATAACATTTTATTTAGCCGCATTCTTGGCCATAGTAATAAACTGGCCAAGTGCGAGTCGGACTAGCGCACGAAGGGTTCCGTACTATAAACACGGCAAAAAAATCAAATTTGTTGTATGGGAGCCCCCATAAATATTTATTTTATTCTGTTTGTTAGTTTTTGTGTTATGGCGGCAACAGAAATACATCATCTGTGAAAATTTCAACTGTCTACCTATCGCGGTTCTTGAGATACAGCCTGGTGACAGACAGACAGACAGTCAGACAGACAGCGAAGTCTTAGTAATAGGGTCCCGTTTTTATCCTTTGGATACGGAACCCTGAAAAACTAGTGGCCTGCCCCGGGTTCTATGTAAGTTTTTGCCCGCAACTTCGTACACGCATATCCCGTTTTTCCCATTCCCGTAGGAATTTCGGTGAATTCTCTTTTAGTGCTCCCCTACACTGCCCAAGGAACCTTTTCATTTTAAGGATGGGAAATCATCAAATGGCTCTTACTGACTAAAACCCATCCGTGTTCCCTCCTAATGCCTTTTGCGTTCCAGGGCCGCGGTGACTGTTCCAACAAATTCCGCAATCCTGGCAGGCACTGGTCCTAGCGGGCCTCGACTTCTATGCTGACAGCTCTTTAAGGCGCGCGTGATACACAGCGCGCCGTCGAGCCCAAGGAACCTACACGCCAAATTTTAGCTTACTAGGACGAGTAGATTCGGCTGTGCGTTGCCTGCCAGTCACTCACTCAATCACTCGGCAAGGGAAGAGTTTTATTTATTAGAATATGCAAAAAGATAAAGCTCGTAGATTTTCTACAAATACAACGAAAACAAAACTGAGCAGATATCGATTGTTGAACGTGACATACTACAGCTAGTTTGGGCTTACCCCCATGGGAGAGTTAGTGTAGCGAAACTACCTACATTGTGTTGGCATTTTAAAACTTTAACCAACGCTACACGATATATTTTTGGACGATGGTCACTAAAAATAAGAAAATATTGTTATTTGTAGTGTGTCATAAAGAAAAGTATTGACATCTAGCTTAAATCGGTGTCGATAACTATATTAAGGGGACATATTCCCGAGATAAGAAACATTGTATTATATGTCCTGTTCCAGGACATGTTTTACACGTGTGTCAAGTTTCATCTAAATCCCTTCAGCGGTTCACACGTGATGAGGTAATAAGCAGACAGTCAGGCAGAGTATCTTTGATATTAATAATACCTATGTATAAGCTGGGTTTTAAACTACTAAGACATTATACAGTAGTAATCCTCATGCATTTTTCATTGTTTAGAGAAAGATAGGATGCCCTATTCTCGGACCGGAAGACATAATTCTAACTGAAATATGCCTACGATAAGACCACTGTAGATGACTACATAACATGACCAAAGGGTTTGGCAGGGTTTAATAAAATACTTACATGTAAGTAAACAGTTACAATTTCAAAATAATCTGCATCAGCGATGAAGTAGTCGTTAGCTAGAAAGAGAGGCCTGACATGACCTCTGACGTCAAAAGTAGTGACGTCCATACAGCCGCAATAGAAAACGACGTTTTCGCGAAAGGGACAGATATTCGTTTAAAATTGTCATATCTAGTTAGTTTTTCGGTCAATTTTGATTCTGTTTTCACGGTCAATATTTTTTAATGCCTGGTTACTCAATTCATATTTTCTTTTTCATAAATAATTCCACAACAATTGTTCTTCTAGATGACCTAGAAAAGTGTAAAAAATTAAAAAAGCGCTATCTAAGGCATTAGCTTAGGCAATTAATTCAGCTAATTTACCTAAAGTGTCTATAGAAAAGAGTAAGCCCGAGGTCCCTAAACTCATTTAGCAAAAGGACTTTGTAATTAACGCAGTTTACCAACCAATATTAATAACGGCCTTATCTTTCAGCGCAGTCGTCCGGTAATAGGCCTTCCTTAATAGCGTAAACCCAAAGGATTAGGGGACAAGCCACAATACTTTTTATATAGGTATTTATGTGTTACTATGAGAATTTTTCGCACAAGGTTGTGTGCTCACCCACACGCATAAAACGTTTTGGGAACACATTAATTGTGCGTACAGCTAAGGAGTTGAATTCCCTGCCAGAGTCTGTTTTTCCTGATAGCTACAACCTGAGAGTCTTTACTGCGAGCCATATACGTTCTAGTAATTTGATCAAACAGGCTGATTCAAACAGTATTATTACTACTGTAACAGGTCTGGATAACGGTGACTCAGAGAAACTATTAAATTCCTCTTACTAAATCACTTATTAACATCTATCGTGACATATTAATTTTGAAGATATGACATGCGCACAAACACAAACATAATTTCATGCACAAACACCACATAACTCACACTTATGTACAGTTTACGGCAAGACGTCATGTATTTGTATTTATAATTTCAGTTTTTTGCTTAAATTTTCATTTGTTATATTATGTACTAGAACCACGATGAAAGAGACTGGCCTCTACGACACAGGGAATCCTAGTGTGGAGACCAGTGATTTATCTGTTTAATGATGTATATCTTTATACTTCGACAAAAAAGCGGAGCATCCAAAATAGGGTTAAGCGATACTTCAAGCCTGGACAGTTTTTAACTCTATACAAAGCACAAGTCCGATCCTGCATGGAGTATTGCAGCCCCAGCTAAGTAACAGCTTGCCGTGCTTGAATCAGTGGAACGCAGAGCTAAGAGGCTCATTGGCGACGTAAAATCGTCGATGCCAAGCTACACTGCTTGGCTCATCGCCGCAAGGTTGCCTGCTTGTCGGTCTTCTACAGATTGTACTTTGAAGAGTATGCCCAGGAACTCCACGACCTCATCCCACCAGCCCCCTTCTACCATCGGACATCCAGACACACTGCAATTTACCATCCCTACCTTGTTGCTATACCACCAATAGGGAATATGCATGAAAAAAATATTTATTTACTAAACGGTTTATCTAAAAATTCACAAAAATATAATAGTAACAGTGAAAATAGAATCAAAATTACTCGGAAAACAAACGAGATATCAATATTTTAAACAAATATACCTGTCCCTCTCGCGAAAACGCAGTTTTGTATGGCAGTTGTATAGGCGTCATGGACTTTGACGTCAAAGTCCATATCGGACTTCTCTTTCTAATTGTAATCTTTAAAGTTTTATATCTTCATCGCTGATGAAGGTATTTAAAAAATTATTACATGATTGTTTACTAGATCTAAGGTGCATTTCATTTTGCGAACAAAAAAATCGCATGCATATTCCCTATTCGCACTAAGCGTTTCCAAGCGTCTTTCATAATGCGCACAGCAAAGGAGTGGAACTCTTTTCTTGCGTCTGTGTTTCCGAACGCTTACAACCCTAATCTTTTCAAAGTTAGAGTGATCAGGCTACTTCTGGGTAAGCTCGTTGCTCCATCGTAGAATTTGTCTCTGTCATCTCTGATTCAGACTAGAGACAAGAGCAAAACCATCTCAAATAAAAAAAAATATGATAAAATGAGAACTCAACCTGTTAAACGATTTTGTTAACGTTTCAGAATTACTGGCATTTTCATGTGTAAATTTGCTTAGCCATCGCCAAAGGCACTACTGTACCTTTTAAGGATATATAAAAAGATCTAAGAGTCGTTACCCGCCCTAAAAAGGCAGTGACGGAGTAATAAATGTCAATGTGATAAATGGGCTCACATTAAGCCAACATAGTCTCGACTATAGCTTGACTTTGTAACGTGTTATTTTTACATGTCTTCGTGAAAAAAAGTTTCCTCAAACATGCTTTGAAATGTGAGCATTATTTTGACAACTTTCTGTACTACTGGCCGAGCAGCGGCCGGCAGAAGTTGTATAAAAATCCATATCTGTCATGTTTTGTGGCCAAAAAAATTACATAGTAAACTCATATCTATCGTGTATTTTAAAAATGGAACGATCTTTTCTTCCGAAACATGGCAATCAAGAAGGTAACTTATCAAAGGTTTTATTTAAATTTCGAACTGGCTTGCAAATAGCCCACATTTACACGTTCGTCCATCAATGCCTCTTTTGCTGGCTCTTGTACCTTTTCATGTAACAGATTTAGTAAGAACTATTATCGGCCTAGCCTCTTTCCAAGCTTTATTGGATTCAGAATCCAGTCAAACTGGATTCACCTGAATACCTGTATTTTACGGGGAGCGGCTGTCTACCAGACCTCCTAAACCCATGAATTGGGTAACACGGTAACCTGGGCAAGACAATTTTTTTGATTATCCGTAACGACTACCAAAGTACTGGTATGTTAAGATGGTCACCCATCTATAGACAAACCTCGGCAAGCGTTGCTTAACCTCGAAGATCGATTAGTGTGGTTGTTATTATTTAGCGTGGTAGCTAACTGTTACACGAAATTAAAGAATTGCTTCGAGAGACTTTTATTTTTCAAAAGTCAAGAGCAAACCCATCTCAAATATAAAAAAAAAGCATAGGCTGCGGTATCTACTGTAAATTTTGACCCCTTACCTCAGTTTTTTCCTGATGGCAACGCTGCCATTTTATAATGTGGGTAATTTTCTTTATACACATAAATAAATGTAAAAAAGTAATTGAATTTTATTATTTTGATATTATGCTTTACGGCTATTATCATTTAACCCATGAGCTCCTCTTAAGATTTAGTAAGTATATTTGTTGAAAATAGTAACCACACGTCACCCCCGCTGTCACATGTATTTGCCAGTACCCAGTGACTCGCAGAGTATTCCAACACACCAGTAGCTTTGATTTTACCTGTACCAATCCTAAGAGCCTAATAACATGTGGAGGTCTGCTCTTCATGGGCAGAGCATAGCCGGGTTCTCTTCGAAGCGATAGGCGGTGGCGACCGCCCTGATTCAATCTATGGACCGGAGCGAGGAGGCATGGGAAGCGGTCACCTCCTTCCGCGAAGCAGTAATGCTAGCGAAGGAGTAGGTCGAACGCGTGAGAGAGAGGGAAACCTCACGCCCCAGCCGCCGCAACAGAAGAAGACGCCCCGGGCGTCGGGAGTCGCACGGCAATTCACGGCCACCGTAGGGTCGGGCTTGCGGACGGCGAGCGTCTCGAGCGGGTCGACGCGTTGTGTTCCACGCGTGCCTCAAAGATACGTTAGAATAATAGACGGGGCCCGTTACGGCGCTAAGAGGAACACGGATGGCGTTTAGTCAGAAAGAGTCTCGCCCTCCCTTCTGCTTCGTCTAAAGCAGAAGAAGTCATTTGATGATTTCCCTTCCTTAAAAGAAAAGGAGACTAATTCCATGTCGCGGAATTGTTCGAAAAAGCTACCGCCGTCCTGGAACGCAAAGAGCATGTGTATTTCCGATTCGTCCCGAGCGAATTTAATGACGTCCCAAGCAAAAAAAAAGGAATCCAATAATAACATTAATACCTAAAATGATGGCCAAAAGATTTCATTTATTTATTTATTTATTTATTTATAACAATCTTAACTACACTATCATTACAGATCTATGATCCAATGCGACAGAGTGTCCTTACTAACTAAATCCTAAATCTACACCTTATACCTAGTATAAAAATATCTTAATCTAAATAACTTATTACATATAGTGTAACTTTTGCGAATTCACTCAAGTTGCACCACCAAGATGGTAGCGTTACGCAGTTGAGTAAACCGTGGGCCTTATACGGAAGACAGTATTCCTCAATACAGCTCGTATTGTGAGGAGGTTCCTTTCTCTGGAGCCCTGCCCCCGACACCGGCGGATTACCTATTTTAAATATATTTTTTGTGTTATTTTTCAGAAATCTTTCAAAATGAAAGCTAAATGAATAAACGACATAAACACCATCTTTATATCCCCGCCAAATATATTTAGAAAATTATATCAATACACATTTTTCCTCGTAGAATTTCGTTCAAAAACGTAATGATATTTCCATGTTCCGTGTCATTTCATCAAATCATGCCGCCTTTCATAAAACTCACGTACGTAGGTACCTAAATGAATACCTACGTATGTCAAATCAACAGTATTCATCGTCAGTCTGCAGCCTAAAATAGGACGTTTAAATTAAGTAACCTATTTTTATTCATGGTTCCATAATCACTTCATTATTTCATTGACGAGTGTGTGTTGTTTTAAAACTAACAGATGTAGGTAACACCTGCCAGGGTTGTGGAATTTGTTAAAAAAGATTCACCGCGGCCCTGAAACGCAATGGGCATTTAGATGAACACGCATGGGTTTTAGTCAGTAAGAGTTGACACTTCCTTCCGCACCGTCCAGAGCGGAAGGTGTGATTTGATGATTTCCCATACTTAATAAAAGTAACACAGCTGCTTGATCAAAATAGAGTTGGGCAGGTCATATCAGCCACATGCTACAACAGAACTGGGTGAAAGCAGTTACAGATTGGGTCCCACACATCAGGAACTGATCACACGTTAGGTGGGCTGGAACCTAGAGAATTAGGCTCAGATTGGGCCAAGAGAATAAAATGGAACGAAGGAATGAGAGCCTTTGCCCTGCAGTGGGATACTATGGACTTATACCTTAGACCTCCACTACGTCTGCGTCCATTATTCATTAATGGTCCGCTCTTTTTGGTCGTAGCGTTCTGCCCATTTGTAGAAGAAGGCTTCTTCGATAATGGGCTATCCAATACTAAAATAATCCTGAGATTACGCGAAACAAACAAACAAACTTTTCAGCTTTATAATATTAGTAGACCGATGACTTGGTAAGCTCGGCAGGAGTCTGCTAGATATGATATTAGGCTAGATTCCATCATCCAAAAATTGCAAAACTATTTAGTCCGTCAGTTAGAGTATTGAAAAATAATGGACACGTATTTTTTGTTTTTGTAAATCAATGAATATTGACAAAGATAAAACGCACCAAAACTCGCGAATGGGGGCTCGTGACGTCACGACTCAGTAAAAATTATGCGAAGGTGTGACGTATTGAGAATTTTAAAAGCGTCGTAACTTTGTCAATTTTGTTTCCCGTAACAAAAGAAAAAACACGGGTCAAATATTTTTGATAATCTAACTGACGGACTAATTAGATTTTTTCAGGACACAAGCCCATTCACAATATTATGCCCAGTATTATTCCGTAAAAAATTTGATTCCGGTACGATAGCTCTCGCAAAAAAATCTTTTAGCTTTTCCATTGGAAATCACATACAAATCTGCCAGAAACACATTAGTTACCAATGTTAGTAACACCGAATCAACACTATCTATTTACCAACTGTGTGAAACTTAAGATTGACAGTTTCAAATTAGGCCATGTTCACACGCGATGGGCTAAATGAGAGTGTAGGCTGTATGATAGCTTCATTTGAATAGCACCCCAATTGCGTTACACTGGCAATGAGATTCGCGCCCCGTTTGAATGGGAGCCTTTGCTTGCGTGAAAAGGATTTGCTCGCAACGTTTTGCAAATACAACAGTATTTGTTTGTGTTGAATATAATGTGGCAAGCAGGCCAAATTATGTTTCATAGAAAGTGGTTAGGGATGTCAAAACTAACTGCATGTAACCTGAGGGCCAATTCTATTAATTTTCACATCCGCATCGCCATCTCTTCGCCTCTGATTCCAATTTGTTTCTGTTTATCAGTGAGGGTCTTTATTTTCTGACAAGTTTCTAAGGAAATACAAAAAATAAAGTTTTTTTTTTTAAATTTCGGACTCGCACTGAGGCCAAAAAGGCTATCTCAGCATTTGCTGCGAAATTTAAATTAAATTAAACTGATAAAATTAAATGTAACTTTTTATTTTCGGACGTAAGTTAAGGTTTACAGATAATATTCCTAGAATTGTATTTTAAGTGATCTGCTATGCTAAGACTAGGTGGACGAGACTAGGTGGCCTATAGACACATTAGGATACAGTTAAAAGTAGCATAGATGATTATTTTGGACCACAAAACGTACGGTGCATGCCACCCATTCGCACAAAGCGATTTGTTACCATATTCATTGTGCACTGCTAAGGAGTGGAATTACCTGCCACAGTCTGTGTTTCCAAACAGCTACAACCTGGAAGTCTTTAAGGCAAGCCTGTTCCATTTTATTTATTTATTCAAAAGGAAATAACACCTTAACAGCTATAACGGCAATGCGATGTTACTACCACAAAATAACCATTTAAATTAAAACTAAAATAAATTGCAATCAAAATAATAATAATTAAAAATTACATTAAAATACAATAAAACAATTCAATAAAAACAATTAGAAAAAAAAAAACAATTAAAATGCCAAACTCAATGAGATTCAAATTCAATAACGTTCACTTAAAAAACAATTAAAAATTTATATACAATTACACAACAACTCAATACAATACAATACCAACTTTACTGAACATTTTCAATGCACTTCAGTGCTACTTCTGTGAATTTCGTCAGGCTGCAGTGAAATCTGTCTACCTCACTTGAAATCAAATTCAACAATTTTATGGCGCGTGACAAGTGGCCAAACTTATTAAGGTTAGGTATTAGACCACATCATCGCTAATTAGCAGGTGAGATAGTTGCTCAACGCGTGCTTATCAATATATATAAAAAATACCATCCCACTTTTGATAGCTTTAACAGTAAATTGAAAATACTCGTTTAGTGCATGGAAAGTCAAACGGTTCCTGATTGATGAGCGATGGAGTGTTTCGGGCAGTCGATGATAATATCCCTTTGTTTGAGGATGACAATATAGTATTCTGTTTGCTACGGTTAAAAGGGTATCATTCTGTCAACGACGTCTGGTTTTGAAGATTAAAAAAATTATTGGTTTATCTCCCATATGCAAATTGTATCTAAAGTTAGAAGTGATTTAAAAAATCCTAACTTAGTAATATTATATATTCGAAAATGATTAGGCTCTTTGTTTATTATTCTTTCTTGGCTAAATTGTTGAACCGATTGTGAATAATTTTGGTACAGAGAGAGATGAAGACCTGAAGACGGTATATATTTTTTTTTACTATTGATAGGCATACGTTTGACCGCTATCTCACCTGATGTTAAGCGATGATGCGGTCTAAGGTGGAGCACGCTTGCCTAGAAGAAACCTATTCACTCTTGACTTAAAGACTCCCAGGTTGTAGCTACCAGGAAACACAGACTCCGACATTGTATGGAATGAGTAAAAAATCACGATAGAAATCGATTCTGGTCAGTTTTATGTCTTTTTAACCGACTTCCCAAAAAGGAGGAGGTTATCAATTCGGTTGTATGTTTTTTTTTTCTATTTCTGATATTTAAGAAAGTTAGGTAATGTATATGTGAGTCAATGACCCTTCTGGATTTTATCTCCTACTTTAGATAATTAACTTTTGTCTTAGTAGAACGTTTCCAATAATAATTTCCTTCTTCACAATGGCAAAGTCTAAGTGGCAAAAGCAAGTAAAAAATAATGTTGATTTTGGTAAGAGCAAAAGTTAATTAAATAATAAAGTTTTATGAAAACGGATTACAGTTGATGTTATTATACATTTTATTTAACCAGGGTTGTATCTATAAAACGTACTAAATCATTTCGGATTGTTTAGAAAAGCTTGAAACACAATGAAAATTAAATAACAGTCGCAAAATTAAAACAAACTAATTTTAAAGCGAATTAAAGTTGGCTCAGTGTTTAAAACTTTAAATATTTCTAGAAAGTACATAAATGAAATTGTTTGTTTTGGTGAACCTCACTCTTTTTTATGATAATAAATAGAGGTTACGTAAAAACTTTTGAATAATTACAGAATTCGTAGTGAACAATTTTAGTTAAATACTACTTACTAACTATATTGTTTCAAAACGGATACTTTAACTAAATAACTGAAAATGATAATACCCGTGTTATTACAGCGTTTAAGTCTATTATTAGGGCATTGATATTTAATTTTAAAACGGTATTTTGTTTGGTTTTGATTATAGGCAACGGTTTAAAGGTAATTAAAATAGAAAGAAGCCAGCGATAATTTATTCAAGACCACACAGTACTGTGGCGCTCATTTGTGTCCTTGCTTTGTGATGCTCATGTGTGTTCCGGGTTTATGTGATTCGCATTGGCCAAAAACTTTGGAACGGTGAATTAAAAAGTCTAGCTTAAGTTTTTGAAATTGGAAGCTTATGAAAATTTGATTGTTTAGGACAGATGATGTACTAATGTGAATTCGGGCGGAGCTCGCTAATATAATTATTCTTTAAATCTCCATATCTCTTTAATTTCCCGTAGAGTCTGAGCTACCCCTCCACAGTACCTACCATGGTATCTTTATCAATAAACCATAGATCATCAACTTCTTTCTGCCCTTATCCCATGTTACTTGGGTTTGCACGTTTTTTTCTTCATTTCAGTCCTAGTAGCCGTCACGCTATCACTAATTCCCTTTTCATTCAAATCACTCCTCACACAATACATATATCTTTTTTGTGACCTTTCTCTCCCGCTATACAAGCGATTCATCCCTCCTCTTCACATGAACACACCAAGACAAGCGGTTACCTTCCAGCGTTTCCGTCACTGGCGCCACTTTTGAAATAAGTATCAATAAACCATAGATTTCTAAATCTATTTTTGAATGTTCAAGCATCAATTGCTAAACTAATTAAGAATTAAATGGCTAAATCGTAAAAAAAAACTGTTTGAAGAAAACAACATTGAAGTTGTGTAAGTGTCGTAAACGTTTTTCGATTTGTCTTGTGTTGCTAGGTTGCGACTTGAAGATATACAAGTAACTTCTTCAAGAGTTTTTTCGAGATGTTTGGGATGAGTTAGCGCCTCTTTGTGAGAGAGTCTGAAACTAAAATGAGTGTTTGACTAGATTTTGTAGTAACGGGAGTTTCAACAGCCATCATGATGGATTGTTTTGGGCTTCTGCAAAATAGTCGATGAAAGTAGTTGCGGATGTAAATTACTATACAGGGTTATTTGTGAAACAGTAATGAGCTCTTGGGCGTTGTAGAACAAATGTTCTTTGACAATTTATCGAGAGTTTACAATTATGAGATCTCGATAAATTATGGAAAGATCAATTGCCATCATATAATCTACTAATATTGTACCTCGAAAATGTTCCATGCCATAATCGAAAGCAATTCAATAAGCAATTATACAGCTTATCTCTACAAAATAAAAGTACAAATACAATAGTTCCATTCATAATTTTCTGAACTATTCCCCTATCAAAATCCCCTTGAAATCGGACTCTGAATAAGTTATGTAAATTAGTTGATAACAAATAACTGTTTTAATTTTATCTTTAGTTTTGTTTCTTAATTGTACCTTCCTTGTTTGTTGTCATAGCAGGCTCTGTATACATGTACATAGATATGGAAGAGCGGGGTCTTCTGTTACAGGTATTTCTATACTTAAAAGGCCTCCACAAAATACTTGTTAAACCTGTTGGTTTTTTAAATAAAGCTATTATTAAAGCTATTATTATTTTAACAAGTACGAAATATGTAACTCTTAAAGAAAATACCAAGTTAATAATAATAATTTTACTAAAAAGCGACATTCAATTTTCACCTTAAAAACACGTGCAAACACTTATAAGCTTTGCTCTCCGGCATTCTACGTCCAACTTCGGTTTCACAAACAGAAAAATAAACTGTTACTACTTCACACTTTTATTGCTTCCCAAAATACTTTCCAACCCCAATTGGGGACGGAATAGGGGCAGAAATCTTGAGAGACATTACGTTTACAATCGGAGCACAATAAAAGGTAGAATCGTTAAATAAGACAAGCAATTTAACGCGTGAGAGGCCACGTGCTGTTCGTTGATTGGTCTTCGTTTGTATGGCCTTTTTGGGGTTCCCTATAGGCAAAATGCAAAAGCGGAGCTTCCTTAATTATAATAACGTCTGTTTGACTTTCCGGGTGCTATAAGTCCATTTTATTTTTAGACTTTTGGCTATCACTATCACTATATATTATAAAACAAAGTCCTTATCCTCGTCTGTCTGTCTGCTCTCGATAAACTCAAAAACTACTACACCGATTTTCATGCTGTTTCACCAATGGATAGAGTGGTTCTCAAGGAAGGTTTTAGTAGATAATTTGTCAAGCGAGCGAAGCCGCGGGCATCAGCTAATGTATTCATAAATCAATACATCACTATTACTACACATAGTAAATCAAATTCTCTCCGCCGCGTCTGTATGTCTGTACGCGACAAACGCAAAAAACATCGAACAGATTTTCATATTTTGTCGAGTCATGCGCTTGTTTTAGGTATGGGGCAGTCGACTCATTTTTTAGATTTTCATTTTGGTCCCATTTTTAAAAAAAAGGCAATCTTGTTTTAATTTGTCATTATTAGTTGTAATTTTGTGAATGGTGGAGTTGGGAACGAAAAAATGTATTGTTATTTTTGCTGGTATCATGAATCGAGTTTCGTTCACTTAAATGAGTTGATAAATTTCAAACTGCCATAAGTCCACTACATGCAAAATTTGGGAAATTAACGTTTTTAGTTTCACATTAGTGTTATGGAAAATTTATTTATGTATTTCATAAAAAGTATGGTACAGTCTGCAGTTACAAGAGATAAGTTAGCTAATTTATAAGATAATACAAATGTGCCTCCTGGCGTCCTAGCTAGGTTACATAGTAACCTGTATTAAGGTTCGCCAGCCCAAGTTCCCATGATAGGATTTGAAGATTACAAAGAAACTGCCAATGAGAGTGATGTTATTATACAAATTAAAGATTAAAAATTTAATTAAAAATTGAAATTAAAAGTGTGAAGTTTTAAAAGGTATTTTTAAATATGAGTACAAAGACTCCTTTTCTGGTGTTGCGTTTGTTCTGTTGCACGTCAAGACGGTGCGGGTTACTAGTACTAACTAATTTTAGCAGTCGAATAAACCATCACTGCATGCGAAAACATTCGCCTTGACTACGGAACCCTTCACAGTGCCACTTATGACCCGTTTTTGATTGAGGCCTCCGAATGATGGTGTCAGCGATGAGTGGGAGACCTTTTGGTTAAGGGATAATGTGTTACATGAGGGACGTGCTTGAGTGCTAGTGATGTTTATCGATGCGGGCGGAGGGTGTCTGAGGAGGGCTAATGAGTCAGGTGGTATTGAGAGTAGACTTTTTATACCTTTTGGTTTCCGAATATCCGATGAAATAAATTGAAAAATTAATTGATACCGATATAGTTATTTGCTTAGGAAAACTTAGAAGGCTGTGGTTTTAAAGTAACATGTTAAATAATTACAATATAATATCTAATCAAAATAATTAATATTTACATAATAAATAATTATTACCTATTTGAAATCTATTTAAAAATATTTTGAAAATAGAATAAAAATAATATTCACAGTGTAATCTTTTAATTCCAATTAATAATGGGCTTGTGTCCTGAAAAAATCGAATTAGTCCGTCAGTTAGATTATCAAAAAATATTTGACCCGTGTTTTTTCTTTTGATACGGGAACCAAAATTGACGAAGTTACGACGCTTTTAAAATTCTCAATACGTCACACCTTCGCATAATTTTTAGTGAGTCGTGACGTCACGAGCTCCCACTCCTGAGTTTTGATGCGCTTTATCTTTGTCAATATTCATTGATTTACAAAAACAAAAAATACGTGTCCATTATTTTTCAATACTCTAACTGACGGACGAAATAGTTTTGCAATTTGTGGATGATGGAATCTAGCCTATTATAAGCTTAGACTGCTTTTAGAGAAATAATAGATGAGTTGGGATATCGTTGGCCTCATCTCACCTTTTACAGTATCAAATCAATATATATACAAAATTCCTACGTTACTGAGTGAGTGGGTGACTGACAGACAACGCACAGCCGAAACTAACTGGTCGTAGGAAACTGAAAGGAGAATGCCCACGGCACTATAGACAAATGTACTCAATTCAACATTGTTGTGTCTTCATAAAATCATCTTTAAAATACTTGATGGCATGTCTAAATACTACCTCAAAAGATTTAACACAAACTACAATGGCGTTTCTGAGATATTTACGAAAATGAAATTACCATTTTGAGGTTATGTTCGACCAAAAATTAGTTGAAAAAGCTATTTAAAAGGGTCTGAATGGGTTTACGGGAGAGCTTGGTATCTTTGAAGCATAATTTGTGTAAAATCTGTAACGTTTTACCTCACCAAGTCTGATTTAGATTTTGCGCATTTTTAAATCTCATGCCCGCGTTTCATGAAATTGCAAAGCATGGAAGAAATCATTACTAAAATAGTCAATCGCTCAGTGTTATTGTCTAGATCCTACTCATATCATAGATGTGGTAGGTATCATGAAATGGTCTTTGTAAGTAGAGAGGGAAGGTAAAACACACAACACCAAATAAAACAAATAAAAGAATGATTATTTCTTAAACTTGTATTTTATTCTTCTAAAAATATGTTATCCAAAAATAGTGCTGGAACACTAACATTATCATAACGTGCCCAGCTCAAATACCACATTATGCACATTACATGCACACATCAACCTACAGTTCTTTTTCCCACAAGGCAAGAACAATAGTATCCTACTATAGCGCCTAATGTATCTCTTACATTTTCATCTTTATTTACTAAAATATAACTATAATATGTTCTACTAGACACATGCCTCGATTTTATTCTTCCTCTTACTAAATAATTATTAGTTCCCAATACTAAAATTCTGTGCAACTGCAATCTTAAATGATACTACACACAATTCATTCATATCCTCGAATACACTTAAGTGATTGAAAAAAACAATCCTAGTAAATAAGTTAGTTATTACCAACACATCAGTAGAAGGTTTCTACCTATATAGGTTATGTTACAATCCGGTAACCCAACGTTGAGGTGAGGAACTAACACACAGACATGGATTGTACTTGTGTCCTCTAAGATTTGTTATATGGTACGTAAACATAAAGCGCAGTTCCTAACTAAAAAAAATCCTACTACGTTAAAAATACAATATGCATTCTTACCGGGGTTGGTGAGATCCAGACTCGTAAAATGTCCATGATGTTATTCGGAATCTCCGACAACATGTGTCTGCGCCTAAGTGGCGAATCTCAAAGAGCAGTTGAGACATTGCATCACAGTCGCACTCGCCATGATCACAACTCAAAAAGTCCGGCTTTTAGTAATAAACAATACACACGGTGCAGTGGCGTTAAAAATATGTTTATTTTCAATGGGTTGGCAGCAGTAACGGAGGAACTAAAAGGCTCGACTCGAAGCACAATGTACCAAAACCAGCAGAAATAACAGTATTGTATTGCAAAAATATGACAGACGTGCAATAAACGTCAAATAAGGTTGTACCCATACTGATGAAATATCGATTTTTGATCTATTTCCGTAAACCAGCCAGTGGTATTTCACAAATACAACTTAGCGCCGATGTCGCCGTTTACAACCACTGATATTGATAATGCCAGCAACAACTTGTGATTTAGAACTCAGTTATTAGTTTACAATAAAAGATTGCACAATCGATACAAAATCGATATCATTTTATTTTATTTTATGTAGGTAGGTAGGTACGCACATTACCCGCAATAGAAAAAATGGACATCTCTAGTATTGACAGTCGGTAGTAAAACATGGCGTACTATAACGTCGGAAACATAAAAGTACTAATTATTTTTCAAAAAACTATCCCATTTTAAATATCAATCAAAATCTTTTTAAAAAATATATTTTTATTTTAAATATTTCATGCCGTTCAAGGTTTTGAGACACAAGTAATTTATCAAGAGTACTGTTCATGGGCAATCTCTTTTGGCTTGTAGGTTCCTTGAGGAGTGCAAGAGAGGATTCCCCGAGATTCTTACGTTAAGGCGCGTCCCCGAGCAAAACACAGCGCTAGCCGTTTTTTGAGCAGTTTTTTGGAGCTATCTACTCTCTATCCAAAAGAATTAAATTTCTACATAATCTTGGCTTCAAAATGGTAGATTTTATTTTTTATTACTAAGTATAATGTTTAAGTAATCTCCTCACAACGAAACCACAGAAATGAGGAAAAAATACTGAAAACCATGCGAACAACTTCTCGAAAACTAACGATTATTTTGATTTTGTACCTACACTAATGGATAGGCAATTTAATTATGAACATTTTGGTAGAAGTATTTTTTTCAAACGACCAAAATTAGATTTTATAACGATTTTATTCAACATTCTGATTCATTCATGATATTCGATATTATATTTTGTATGTTGTTAGTTTTGTTTTGTTTTTGTTGTTTTGTTTTGTTGTTGTTTTTTGTATTTTTTTATTCGTTATTCGATTTTTTTTTTTTTGTTTTTTTTTTTGGTATTTTCTGATTTTTTTTTTTATTCATTCTTGATTTTTTTCATTTCATTTTCGATTTTTTGTTGGTGTACAATAAAGCATATATAAATAAATAATAATATAAATATTCTGAGCGTATTCGCTATTGTATCTCTGGCGCTGTTATTGAGGGAAAAAATGCTCAAGGTTATTTGCTCAGGGTACGGCCTTAACGGGAAAAAATGGGATAAGCGCGAACGAAGTCGTGGGCAAAACCTAGTCTTTACTAATAATAAAGCTGAAGAGTTTGTTTGTCTGAATGCTCTAATCTCAGGAACTGTTCAGATCGAAACATTATTTTAGTGTTGGATAGCCCGAAGAAGGCTATACAATAACATACAATAACATCACGCCACGATGAATTGGAGCGGAGCATTAGTTTAAAATGTAGCACAAGATTTTGTTTTGACAGAGTGCACTTATGAGTTAAATCCTAAGTGCGCTCTCTCATAAAGTTAACTTCTTATTCATACGTTTACTAGCACAATGGTTCACGTCACATCGTAAAACTGGTCGACTTTTTACATCAAGCAATTTTTAAATTGTGTTTTTTTTTTAAAGAAATAGCGTTGCATGGTACATTATAGTTTATAATTATTATAACCATGATCATTTTATATACAACGTATGGAAGACAATACATACCACGGCCCTGAAACGCAAACGGCATTGTAAACACTTGTAAAACATACAAAGTAAGATTTTGAAACCATCAAGTTAATCTATTACTAATATTATAAAGCAAAAGAGTTTGTTTGTTAGGTTGAACGCGCTAATCTCAGGAACTACTGGTCTGATTTGAAAAATTCTTTCAGTATTAGATAGCCCATGTATCGAGGAAGGATATAGGCTATATATAACGCTAAGACAAATAGGAGCAGATCAGTAATGGCAAATGTGACGCAGACGAAGTTGCGCGGGTCAGCTAGTCCTAATAGGAAGTTACAACTGTAATTTTGAAAATTCGCAGTGGTGACGGTGGTTTCGAGTTGGAGAACATAACTTGGTATATTATATCAATATCTAGCTGCCACGTACGGCTCCGCATGAATGTCAAAATTATTCCCAAGGGAACATACTTCTGGGATACAAAATAAGTACTGTGTATTATTTCAGACTACTATGATCTACCTCTGTTCCAAATTTCATGAAGATCCCTTCAGTCGTTCTGACGTCATTGAGTTGCGAACATCCATGCAAACATGCTAACTTCCGCATGTATAATTTAAGTATTATTAATAGATAATAATACAAAGCTTCTGTATCATTATCTATGCTAGAAAAGTACTGTATCGCATACTTCATGTATCTGAATTTTGAGTACGGATGAGTGCCCACTGTGCTCAATATGTATTCATCCATATTTCGCCAACTTCGTCCAATTAGCGAACATTGAAGTCCAGTGGAGCATGTCGGTCAATAGATCGAGAAACGTACTTTTGCTTGGAGCTAAAATGAAACACACGGGTGTTGGCAGATACTAGTATGTATTTGAAATCTATCAAGAAAGCATTTCAATCAATGTGTGTTTCATGTAATGAATGCAGTGGTAATGTATGGATGTAAGTACCACAGACTTCTCGAGGATTAATTTATTCGTTAAAGTTACACGCAAGTTCCGTTGAATACTAATCTGCAACTAACTAATAACTATAGCGTTATTTATTATTTAGTTATCTATACATACGTACATACATATAAATAAAATTGGAGTGTCTGTTTGTAATATTGAAGTAATCGTTTTTTACTACATGTATAATAATATTTATGTATACGGCACATACACCAAATTAATATTTTTTTTTTTAATTTTTGTCTGTCTGTCTGTTTTATTGGCAGGTAGCTGATGTAATAAGGAGTAACTTTGGCTACGTTTATTTTAGAAAAAAAAAAAGAATCGACTGTTAGGCGGAACGAAGTTCGCCGGGTCAGCTAGTTTATTATAAACTTAAATGTACATCAATTAAAACATGAAAAGAAAACTACAAACTAAAACATATAATATGTAGAATGGGCGGCCTTATCGCATTCCGTGATTTCTTCCAGGCAACCTGGAATGGACAGTAATTAATTGCCTGGTCGTAAAATGGGGTTGTCATCAGTGCGACACTACTTATATCATAATAATTTGGATACAGATAAATATTATGTTCTTATTAATTTAAATATCTCCCAATTATTTAAGCATCAAATAAATGACGAACATAATATCACAGCGACAAGTCATGGTCCGTCACGAGTCTTGAACACCGGTAACGATTGAGCGCTTCTTACTGACAATGCATTCCACAAACGAGCAGCCTGGACAGTAAAGGATTTATCAAAAAAAATGTGGACTCTCCGTTTAGAATTTGTGGTTAATTTGTGGCATAACTATGATTGTTTAGTTGACCACTAAATAATTATGATTACAAAAGTAAATAAAACGAGTTGCGAAACGTAGGTCGCGGCGTTAGCAACTTGCATGAACGTAACCCGTACAGAAACGACTAACTAGTTTGACAGTCTTAAAATAAAATTGACCCTCTTAAAGTAAATAATATTAACCACCCTTTTACAAACAAAGACATAGCATAACATCACGCCAGTATACTCCGAGGGGTTTTGCAAATCTATACTCGCATCTTGCCATTTATGATTGACAAACGTCATTGCTGATAGAATAGGCTAGATTCCATCATCCACAAATTGCAAAACTATTAAGTTCGTCAGTTAGAGTATTCAAAAATAATGGACACGTATTTTTTGTTTTTGTAAATCAATGAATATTGCCAAAAAGATAAAACGCATCCAAACTCGGGAGTGGGGGCTCGTGACGCCACGACTCAGTAAAAATTACGCGAAGGTGTGACGTATTGAGAATTTTAAAAGCGTCGTAACTTCGTCAATTTTTGTTCCCGTAACAAAAGAAAAAACATGGGTCAAATATTTTTTGATAATCTAACTGACGGAATAATTAGATTTTTTCATGACACAAGCCGATAAAACATTTCCTAAACCTTCTTGTCACATCTATTTACTGAAAATGTTTTTGCTATGTATGTGCATAACATATCTACATAATTATCAAAAATAGAAATCGATTGGACTTTCCCTTCCTGTAAATATACTCGTAAATAGACAGTATGACGTCTGTTCGTTCAAGGCGAAACGTTAAGCAAGTTTATGGTAACCTGATCCACCGCTAAGTGTTTGCGATGTCGAACAAATCATTCGGTTCGTTTGCTCTGCTATTTTTGGATGCGATGTTTATAACAGGTGGTGTAGTAAGTAACTTAGTACTTGTGACTTAGATAGAAATAAAAAACTGAAGCGAGCCAAACAATTTAAGTTCAAGTAATTTGATCAAACAGGCTAGTTCAAACTGTTTGATCAAAAACTTTTAACAAAAAATACAACCGACTTCCAAAAAAAAAAAACATTACAAAGTAAAAAATAACTTTAACTTCGGAACTCGGTGTTTTTGTTAGTTTGTTCGTATTTTGACACCGACTTCCGAAGTTAAAGTTATTTTTTACTTTGTAGTGTTTTTTTTTTTGGAAGTCGGTTGTATGTTTTTGTAAAAAGTTTTTTATTTTTGACTTTTTAGTGGTACCCCACACCTAACAACAAAACCACTGCAAAATCGATACCATACGATTTTCGAAAGTTCCCCTCGACTTCTCTGGGATGCCATCATCAGATCCTGGTTTCCTTATCATGGGACCATTTGGGAAGTATACCCTTTCCAATAAAAAAATCATTTTTAAAATCGGTTGGCAAGTGACGGAGTTATGCCCGAACAAACATAAATAAAAAAAAAATACAAACATCCGAATTGAGAACCTCCTCCTTTTTGGAAAGTCGGTTAAAAAGAAATACGTAATTTCATATTTCTTCCTGCCATTTGACGACCCATTTTTGATAAAATTTTCCCCGAGACGTCCATGCCAGTTTGATAAAACTGTTTGATCAAATTATTTGAACGTGAATGGCCCGCATTACAGTTGGCTAAGTGAAAATGAATTTTTCGTTTTAATCTCACCTGATGGAGCAAGCTTGCTTAGAAGAAATCAGACGGTCTATTCTGTAAACAACTCACTGTAAACTCAGGCAGAGTGAGCATGAAGTGAATAATCATTCCATCTTGGGGGCTTAAATGGCCACTTTAGGAGAGTCATAATATTAATCACACAACAATCTGTCAAATTTCATTTTCATCTTTATCGCTAACGAATTAGGTTCAAGGTTGAATGGAAAAATTTGACAGTAACGGGTAGCGTGATGAGCTTTCTGGTTCTGCTAAAGTGTTCTTTTTAGACCCGCTTATGAGTTTCACAAAATGGCACTTCTGTTCAATTTAAGTGAAGACCTCCAGATTTAAATTTAATACCCCTTTATCTTTTCTGGTCAGTATGACTTATCTATACGTAAGATAAAAAGCTGAAGAGTTCTTTGGTTGAACTCGCTTAACTTAGGAAATCGTTTGATTGAAATTATTTTTGTGTTACGTAGTCCATTTATCAAGGCAAATGTGACGTAAACGAAGTTTTGTCGGGCTACTACGGTACAAAGATAATGAGAGGGCTTATAAAAGTGACTCTTTCATAATCTGCTATAATGATTTTAAATACATTAAAAGTAAAAATTTTACGAAAAAATCAAACCGCTGAAAAAGGAAAGGTTATCAGGATTTCAGGAATATATTATGTTAATAAGGCACGTTTATTTTGTATTAGTTAATTGATAAATTAACTTTTCTTACATGTGGTGACTTCATGCGGACGTATCTACGTCATTCAAATGGCATGACGTCAAAAAAGTTATATTTCAAAGTTTTCCCATATTTAACCTTTGTAAAGGGCAGCTCTATAGATATGAAGGCGATAATTTTTGGAGCACTGTCATAATTAATCAGGAATTAAATAAAATAATTTCTAATTATAATCGTTATGTTTTACTTTGTGTCATTTGGTATCTAAGTAATTAATTAACTGATATAGGTCTAAATTTGGAATTGGTCGTTTTTTTATTTATTATATACTTTATTGTACACCTCATAACAACCTCACCCTCACCTCTTTAGTATGGAGTAGGTCTAGTAGAACCAGAAAGAAACAATGCCGTTACTCTTTTAAAAAAAGGATCTATTTTTCAATGTTACCGTGTTTCAATGTTAATTTAGAGACAGAGTAGATCAGTGAAAATAGTACCAAAGAAACATTTTTGATAATTCTGTTTAGCTTAAATCCAAGTATATGAAATTCTTCCGTTACCGGTGACTGAATGACTGACAGAGAACGCACACCCGAAACAGCTGTTTGAGCTCACCGTTCCTTTGGCACTGTAAGGGATTTCCCGAGATCCTTACAGGAACAGGAAAAAATAGGATATGCGTGTACGAAGTCGACGGAAAAAACTACCTATAAAGGGAAAAAATATTTGTTTCTTAGCAATCTGTGGGAGTACTGATCTGTTTTATGAACATACTTTCGCTGGTAAAAAGTAACACTATCTGAGAGTGATATCTTCTACTTTAGGGTGCGTTTCCACCAGAAATGTGTGAGGTTGCGTAGTGAGGGATATGTGTGTTAAGAACAAAGACTAAACCACTTGACTGCGCATACAGTGCCCCGACGCACGAAAACTATTAGTGTTTTTGTTCAGATGTTAGGCAGCCGCACTAGTAACCATTTTAGTTGTGACCAATTGTTAGACCTGTGGGCATGCTAAGTTTTTACAAATCGTTTTAATTTTTGTGCAATTTATAACGCATAAAAATGCCTTCATACCCGGTGAATTTGTGTGGGAAACATTCCTAGACCTTTTGTTACAAAAATGATGGCATAACTTTTCATCGGAGAGTAAAGACTACGCAAAATATTTTTGATTTGAATCAGATGATGAGCCACTGCAGGGGTCTATATAAAATGGTGGTTAGGTGAACGAGCACACTGTGAGATGCGCGCGTTGATGTCTTTTGGAAAAGTCTCTTTCTTTCATTAGGAAATACTTATATTTTTATCCCTTTCTTCCCCTTTGTATTTTTATCGTAAAAATCTGTGCTGTTACGTTTAATGATTGAAGTCGATTTATCGATGATCATAAAATTACAACTAATACAATTTTTAATCAATTCACATACTTACATTAAACACGTAACTACTTTTAAACGACTTTAAAAATAGGAGGAGGGTCTCAGATTTTTCATCTGTGTGTTTGACATATATGTTTTCATTTTAGATTTTCGAAGATTTCAGAATTAAAATAAAAGTGGAAAGATAAGGTTAATAGGGAAACTTTGTTTAAACAAGATATAGCGCTGTTTGTTTGGATTGAGTATTTTTATAATGTTAAAATCCATTTTATCGATGTCGACTATTTTAATTTAATCAAGTAGTGCCACCACTAACCATAGGCTACCTATGCAACTTGACCTTGAACGGACCAATTACAGCCGCGCGTTGTTCCTCGTCCCCCGGCCCGAAACTTCTGGAATGGCGACCGCGTACTGGAAGACGCATCGTTGGAAGGCCTCCCAGAAGGTTATCAGAGACTTTCACCAGATCATCGGTCTACCGATGATCTGGTGAAAGTCTCTGATAGCCGATGGATGCTGGAGGCACAAGACCGGTCGTTGTGGCGATGCTTGGGGGCTTCGTCTGATATGATGATGACATCCCTTTCACATCTCTGGAAGAAATGCAGCCTAATTCTCAAACAATGCACATTGCCGTGCATTGCAGTGCGAATTTTATTAAATAAAGGACAATAAACTATCCATAAAGCCGCTCGGTGTCTGCAAAAGTACTAAAAATATATTTCTCTATCATAATGCCATACTTCAACTTTTAATTGTTAAATTATGAAAGTATGGACATGTCCACAATAAATTTCAGCGTAATGTCCTGAATTTAATGACTCGGGGGCCGTAATTATGAAATATGGGCGAAACGTGGACGACTGAATGTGACAATATTTCTTCTTTGCGATGGAAAAATTATGTTGTGAAATTATATAGCTGTTATTTTCGTTGTGATACATCGAAGAAAGTTTATCAAAAACTAACACGATTTTAGTATTGCAATTTTCGTATCTACGGGATCTCTATTTTTTTTCTAGTTGTATTTTTGTCCCTACTAAATAAAAAAAAAAACAAAAATTTAAAGCACAAATATAACACACTTACAAATAACGTGGCTTTCTATTGGTAAAAGTATTTTCAAAATCGGTCCTACAGATTCAAAAATTACTCCTACAACCTCACAAATTTCCTCTACACTCCTATTTATGATTAAGTAAGTTTAGATGGTTATTTACACAGTAATCATTGTTAAGTTTCTATTTTTTTTTCAAGCCTAACATAACAAGCTGACGAGCCATTTTGCTAAATATGTTGCAGCTGAGTACCAGTATTTTTTACATAGAGCGTATGTTTGTCTGATCTTCACAACTCCGTGAACAACCCCTTGGCAAGATTCTTCGTGCGATTTTAAGACTACCCGTTACGACTCAAAGATTTACAAAAGAGAGTGACGACGGTCACCCCTCCAATGATTAACCTCGGTGAGCTTTTAAGCCGACTTCCAAAATTTTTTTTTTTTATGTACGTCGAATACTCCGGGGTTTCTGAACCGATTTGTGTTGCTATTTTTAGTTCGATGTGGCCATTTGATATAGTTGATTGGTCCCATTTTATTCAGTTAGGCTCAGTAGTTTTTATTTTATGAGCATTTTTGTTTACTTCAATTTCTGCGTAGACAATGACGTCGTCCAAGTATCAATACTTAAAAGTGATAAATGAAAACTTTTTTACAAAAGAATATGCTTCCAAACTAAACACTACAAAGTACAAAATAACCTAAATTAAAAACCAGAAAATAACCTTAATTTCGGAAGTTGGTCTTTACAGTTTTGTATCTTTGTGTTTTAACACTGACTTTAGAAATTAAGGTTATTTTATACTTTGTAGTGTTTTACACTTTGTAGTCTTTTTTTACTTTGAAGTTTGACTACAATCCAATAGACCAACAAGTCAACGGGCTAGAAAATCTTATAGAGGTAATGAATAGTATCCAAAACCAAATTAAAGAAAACCAATTGTGCTCCATCTTCCCACGCGAGCTGTAAAAGTCAATTAAAAGAAACGGTCTGCTTAACGATCGACGTCGGTAATTATTGAATCATTATAATTGTAGACTCATTAGTGAAAAGTGCTCTGAACACTTCTGAGGTTCTAAGTGCGATACCTACTTTGCTAAATGTTGTTACTTTTGGCCTTAATAAGAGAGGTGTGGCAGCTCTTGGATCAAATCAAATGTCATTTATTCAAATTAGGCTGAGTGCCAGCACTTTTTGAACGCCAACGTTTACAAGAAGACAGTCCCCCAAAAACCCCCGCCCGTCACCACTTCCTAGTGTTTTAGCTGGGAAGAAGAAGTGGCCAACAAAATCTCCAGCAACACATCTGTCTGTTGCGTTAGTGCGATCTTAATCTAATAGTGTCATGTACAAATTGCCAAAGTGTCATCTATCAAATTCATCGATTGTCAGTGTCAATATTGCTCGTTTCAAACAGCGCTTTCAATCGCTTTAGGTATTCTTTTTGTAACTCCACATCTTAATTATAAATCAAGCGCTGAAAAAGCATTGGCGCCGGGGAATAAGACCGAAATTAATTACTTTTTAAAATGTTTTCGTAATTATGAATGAAAAAGGATTCACACGTGTTGATTCATAGGCCCCTTTTATACAATATCCTTTGTACTTCTGTAAGAATATGACATTCTAGTTTTTGCTAATAGTTTCGTCCTCATGAAAGAAAATTGATAAATTATCCCAGGAAGACAGACTCCCGGAATAAAAGCGCTATTCTAGGATATGACCGGTCCGTGCGCTAAGTTTCGTCCAAATCTGTTCAGCTGTTACGACGTGAATAGGTAACAAACAGATACACAGAAATATTTTCGCATCTATTAGTCGTAATATTTCAGAAAAACTAAAAAAAAAAACAATTCGATTCGGTTCGATAGTTGCAGTAAATTATTTTAGGCAATACATTAGAACTAATCATATCGAATGCAATATATATTCTATACTGAGCAATAATTTATGCCTTAAGGCGAGGTTGCAGTACTGTGTGTTTTGACGAACAACAGCGACTGTCCGGCGAGCGAAATAATGCCTAAATTTTGATTGTTTTTTCTTCTTGGCGAAAACTGATAAAGAAATAATACAAAATGGTTTCAACATTTACTTCAAAATAAAAAGCTCTATCTATTAATATAACTTTTATATATATTCGTGATAAAATCTCTTAGCAGTACACGTTTAAAATTGTAATTTAGTGTATGTTTGATATAAAAAAAAGTATCGAGCCAATCATTCTAAATCGCGTTTCTATCTTTACGATTTACTTGAATGTTCAATTTTTGTGTAATGATTTTTATTTATTAAAAAACTCATAATTAATTAGATTTTCAGACGTTCAAAAATCTTAAAAAGTACTGCAACCCCGCCTTAATGTTTATGGCGCAACTTTTACAATTGCTTTCAATGTTTCACTTCTCCTTTTAAACGGTATTATTTGTTTCTTACAAACTGTTGAAGTGACTGCTTTGTTTGAAACACAATTTAAATTATTCCTGCAAAGCAAAAGTACGGAGCAAACTATCTGAAGACTAGTCTCAACAGGGTTTAATAAACTCCGAGAAATTTCGAGTAGCAGACAATATTAACTGAAAAGCGTTGCTTTGAAAGCCGAGTGAATAGGAGCCCGAAATCTAATATTGTATTTAATCAGACCCAATACGGTCGACTTTCGAAAAAACTCTCATACAAAAACACACGCGCTTCCCGCAGTTAATAAAAACGGCCCGGCAAATTAACGGACGGTATAAATAGCCCGCCTTGTGAATCTGAGAATTGAAAAAATAAACATTTACCTTAAGGGGTAGGAAAGAGGTGGATGTTTCAAATCATTTAGAATTTTGGGATAAGTGCTTTGGTGAAGGGAATGTTCAATTTAAATCATCATTGGAAAACTCATCGGAAAATGGTGCAACATTATGGTCCACAGTCTTTGAAAACGCTTTATGTGTAAATTATATTATTGAACAAAATAATTTAAGTACAACAAGAAATTAATGAATGGCTGCTACGGCGTAGCAGAAAACGTTCATACACAGCTATGGAGCTACGCTTCGTAGCCCTAAGTGCTACGAACCTACGCTCTCGTTCCAACTTCTGTGCGTCTTGACAAAGAAATATAATAGTTGAAATACAATTTTACTGTTGTCGATTTTCGCTTATCAAAATTAATTAATTCTATTGGAGAGAACTAGCACATAGGAAAGGCCAGTGTTGTGTGTCTAACATAATTTTAAGATCAGTCCTTATCACTATTCTCACAGAAAATAACAACGAAACAACTTCATCTAATTCAGAATCATCAATTACAAAGGATGTCCCAATATCGTTTTCTCAGCTTAATTGAAAACGAACGGCGGACGAAAAACAAGTTCCGTGAACTTTGGCAATGATCGATGGTCTCTGTTGATTTAGTTATAAACCTTTTGATTAGATAAAGATGCGCTCACATGAGCAATTTTTCCTCGACATCACGTATAAATCTATCTGGAGCAATTAGTGGAGCAATGTGCAGCAAATTCAGTAGAATGCGGCAATTGTTTTAGCATTATTCTATATTTTCATTTTGTTAGATTAACTCATTATTTAATTTCTTTTTTTGTAATTTGCACTGCAAAATGCTTTAGATGTCACTATCTGTAATGTTGTTTGTGTACTTATAAATAAATAAATAGATAAATTAATCCGTTTTTCTAATAGCTCCATATAGAGGGGGAGGGAGTGTCAGACTTCTACTGACTAAAACCCATACATGTTCCTTCATGTGCTCTTTGTGTTCCGGAGCCACGGTATCTCTTTCGAATAGTCCCGCGAAGAACTCTCTGCCTGCGTCTGTGTTTTGGAACGCTTACAACCCTAAGCTTTTCAAAATTAGAGTGAACAGGCTACTTCTGGGCAAGCTCGCTCCATCGTAGACTTTGTCTCTGTCATCTCTGACCTAGACTAGAGTCAAGAGCAAACCCATGTCAATATGTAGGTAATAATAATATGCATAAAAAATTTGAAAATTTATAAAACATTTATATTGCAAGGAAAGTTATTTAAAGCGCTCTTCCTCTCTCCTAATTATTTAAAGTTTTGCTGTGCCCGACAGGGTCCATAATTTGTTCTATTTATTCTTTTACCACCTGTATGTGTACATTATGGATTGCAATAAACAATTTGAGATTTGATTTGAGATTTGAATTTAAATAAAAAACTTTTTGCCCGTGTATGCGCACCTTTATAAAGCGTTTTTACTCGGAAGAACTTCATTGACCGATCGCCAATCGCTCGATCAGAGAATTGCTACCGCCCTTTTATTCTTGTCTTATCTTAAGACAGCCTTCCACTCATGTTGGAGCGAAAGTGTAAAAGCTTGAGATTAAGAGATTCTTTTCTTAAATTTTTCTTGAATGAAATAGCAAAGTGGTTTTGCGTATTTTTTATGTGTTACGTAGATTTTCAAGTGGTGCTTTTGAAGAGTGCCTCAATTGTTGACGCAATTTTGTATTCGAATTTTGTATTATGATTTATTTTATCTTGATTTTACAGTTTGTTTTTCTTCGTGACTATTATTTATTAAGTAGGATTATTATTTAGACGATTTGTTGACGCATATCTATAAGACAAATAGTTTGACTACATTTGAATGTATTATATGTCCCTGAGTTTAAAGTGACATATCAATCCATAGCTTCAAGTAGAATGAGAGCTCATTTCTAGCTCACTTCACCTGAGTTTTTACGGTGGCACTTCAACAGCAGTGCGATTCTGTCGACATCTCACCGTGATTACTTAGGTGTAGTGAACGACAAGTGAGTTGTCATGCCATCTTGTTTGTATGGTTTGACAGTGAGCATGAACTACACCAAAGTTTACAAGGTGAGATCTTGACAGAATAAACCGGTGGAATATACCTGCTGATCAGATTACCAAAAAATCTTGAGATAGTGACGAGTTTTGTAAAACTTACGTGATTTGGAAATCTAGTCTATCATGAAGAACAATATGGATAAAACATTAAATGCAAATTAAATAAAAAACCGGCCAAGTGCGAGTCGGAGGGTCCCGTACAAACCTGTAGGTATATACTATAAGCAAAAGTTGCAGTTTACGATTAATGACGTATTAAAAAAAAAAACTACTTACTAGATCTCGTTCAAACCAATATTCGGTGAAAGTTTGGTCAGTGGGTCGTCTTAGGGGCGGATTTTGTAATGTACATCATATATTTTTTTAGTTGTATCATTCTCTTATTTTAGAAGTTACAGCGGGGGGATACGTTTTACCACTTTGGAAGTGTCTCTCGCGCAAACTATTCAGTTTAGAAAAAACAAATGATATTAGAAACTTCAATATCATTTTTGAAGACCTATCCATAGATGGGGTATCTATGGATCATATAGGATGTACGGGATAGATGAAAAAAAAAATGTTTGAATCTCAGTTCTAAGTATGGGGAACCCCCAAAATATATTGTTATTTTTTCTATTTTTGTGTGAAAATCTTAATGCGGTTCACAGAATACATACCAAGTTTCAACAGCATAGCTGTTCATAGCATAGTTTCGGAAAAAAGTGGCTGTGACATACGGACGGACAGACAGACAGAAAGACAGACATGACGAATTCATAAGGGTTCTCGTTTTTTGCCAATTTGCTACGGGACCCTAAAAATTCTACTTGTAGAATTTATATTTTCGTAAAGCCCTTCGTGGACCTAATTCAACATTTGAATATTGCAAAGGCTTTTGGTTTTTCCAACCATTTACCCAATCCCGTTGAACCTAAAAATCTACATAAAGTCTACATTTTTGTAACATAAGCATAAAAGCCAATAACTGGCTGAAAATTGGCAATTTAGGTTTTAGTTCTTCTTCGTTAAATCTTTTCTAAGATAGAATTTCGAAATAATCAATAATCAACCCTCGTCTTTCCAAGTGATGTGAGCAAAGCTAAGAAGCTTTAGTACATTTTTTCAAAAGAATTTACGAGATAGAAAATGTACAGTAACGAATGTCAAAATGTAGGTTCAAATAAACCAACATTAAGCTTTTCGCTCAAGTAATATCGATGAGGCTAAGACATTTACAACCCACTTACGCCGACTACTGACACCATTTTTGTGTTCACTATGTAAGAGCGGGTTTCACCAATGAAGCAGCCGGTCGTTTATAAAAACAAGTCGAAGTGAAGGCTTGGGTGAAGTGATCACAAAGTGAGCTGTCAATCCAAGTAATCAAGACACAACACACACAACCACACAACACACACAACAGCTCGCTTGATCACTTCACCCAAGCCTCGACATGTCTATAGAATCGACCGGCTGATTGCGATCATCACATCTAAACTGCATTCAAGAGTTGTCAGTGTCAATATTCCATAGAAAATAATGACACTGAAAGCTCGAAGACGTGGTTCATATGCTGATCGCGTTCAGTTTCATTGATGAAATCGACCCTAAGTGTACGGCCAGGCCCATCATAATTTTAAATGTCATTTTGGTCCCACTGATTGTAAAAAATATTAAAAGACTTAATCCATGACATATCTACCCGTGTGTCACTTTTCATCCAAAATGTGTTTAGCTGTAAGACATGAAGAGGTGACAAACAAACGAAAAGAAAGACGAACGATAAGATTTGAATGGATTTATGGATTAGTTATATTAAATCCAGTGTAGTATTCAAAGGTACTAAAATATAATGTCTCTTGTTTTTTTTTTGTTTCCACAGTATTAAAAAACTTTTTATATCAGTTTCGTTGGCTATCACCGAACTTAACAGTTTCCCCTACGATTTATATTTAATTCGCTAGCTTCCGTTTATTTAGGCCAGGCTCAAATAGATGGCACGAAGCCAAACCCATTTGGTGCTGCCAGTGCTAAAAATAGCCACGAACTTGACGGAATTAAGGTGGGTTATGTTGGCAACCCTTATTCCATTTGAGGTTATTTTCTTATGTTTGTGATAATATTGTCGGCAGCTGAGATAGAAGTGGAATATACTACGGGAAAATTAAAGCAGAAGGAATAAAATTATGTATATGAGTGCGGAAATGTACGAGGAAATATTTTGGACATTAGATCGTAATAATCTCACTTTCGTAAGTATTCCATGTTTGGCATACGGCAAATAAATGTAAAATGATTTTACATTTCGGAAAACTTACGTATAATAGTACGAACTCAAACTGGAGCAGACTAGGACACCTAGCAAGGTGCAGTGATGATAGGTCAGAGTTTCGTCCCTGGACTGAAACCAAAAACTGCAAGTCATCCGCTGGCGAGCTAGTTAGACGACATTGTTGCCATCTGAATGCCGCTGGCACAAAAACAAGAGGGTTGTCACAAGAAAAAAGAGGCTTTTCTCTCGGCACTAGGCTGACATACAACTGTGTGTCTAGATATGGGACAGAGCCCACTATCCTTACTAGGAAACCTATCATAATCATGAAAACAGCTGGAAGACGTCCAATGCTGGACATAGGCATCCCCCAAGTGGATGCCCGTATGGATGCAAGACGCACAGGGCCGGTTGTTGTGGCGAACAACAACAGATCCTGTGCGTCTTGCACCCATCGGCTATCCGCGAACTCAGTAATCCTAACTTATAATATGAATGCGAAAGTGATTCGAGTTTGTTTGTTACCTCTTCCCGATTTAAGGGCTGTACGGATTTGGTTGAAACTAGGCCTGCTGGTAGATCATGTCTTGGAACAGGGCACAGAATATCTTTTCATGGAAATATCTATATTACCATGGCATAGTTTTCGAAAATAACGCGGGCGAAACTTATGGCAAATGCTACTATGTTTCGAAATAAACCTTTAAACTTCAACGTTCAAAAAATTTTTATTGCAAGGCAAATTAAAGATGGCGACCTTGACATCCTTTTATTTTCCTTTCGAATGTTTCAGAGGGATTAAAAGTTGATAAAATTGTATTAATCAATTTATACGGAGCGCAGCTTTTGATTCCCATTGAGGCAGTATTTATTGGATTGGTGTTAGGCATGGAGCCTTGTTATAAGCTCGATCTCTGTACATTTCATAGGAATTAACTTTTGGAGAAACATGGGTGTTTAATATACCTAATGTTACTGTTCAGTTTTGTACCCATATAAGACGAAATATCTTTAACGGTCTTCAATAATCCGTAGCGCCTAAACTAGTCATACTAGCACAAGTCCAATTAATAGCAAATCACAACAGCTCTGTACAATATTCTGATAAATAAAATCATTCTATTCTATTCTACATAACAGTAAAAATAACAAAACAACCATTTGTACATCCAATAGAAACGTTGCAGACCTATCCAGTATCGGATAGATGCGAAGTCGGTAAAAAAACAAATGCAATTTCCTCAAGGAACACTGCAACTCTACACTCCAAGGTTGGTAAACGTAGACAGAGAGAAAATGCAATCGAACCTATTGAAAGTAATTAAGTAGAGACAAGTCTGGGTAATAAAGAGTACCGCGTGTCTTTGAATTGAGAGTTATATCGTGAGATAGCAATGGTTATCAGAGTGTATATTTTTTTTTACTATTGATAGGCATACGGTTGACCACTATGTCACCTGATGTTAAGCGATGATTCGGTTTAAGATGGAGCACGCTTGCCTAGAAGTAACCTTTTCACTCTTGACTTAAAGACTTCCAGGTTGTAGCTATCAGGAAACACAGACTTAGGCAGAGAATTCCACTCCTTAGCTGTACGTACAATGAATGTATTCCCAAAACGTTTTGTGCGTATAGGTGGGATGTCCACCATGTACCGGATGAAAATGTGTGCTTTATAGAGGATCCGCAGTTTCGAAAATATGGAAGGAATGGTAAACTTTCTTAAATATCTTCCAAAAATTATATAAGTATTACTTTTGAGACCCGCAATGAGCATTTTCATTTGATATGTCACACGTTCAATCCGTTTCTCGCTCCCAAATTTCCCCAATCTGCGGGACCGATTCAATTGCAATTTTGTTTACATAATTACGAAGGTTTTTGTCTCAAACACTGGTGCGTAACGCAAATAAATAAATTTTGAGTAGGTGTGCGCTCTCCTTTGAGGTAAAAATTAGTCGGTAAAAAGTTTTTCAAACTTTGCTGCGTGAAACTTTCCGTGCGAATCTGAGACGCACTTGACCAGTGTTTTATTGCTCTTTTTAAACAAAGCTAGCTCAACGCGATCATATATACGAACAGATAGATCTACGAACCTTGACTTACACGCAACAGAAAACAATACGATACAACTTGAGGAATTCAATTAATTACAGCAGACTAAACAATCTACATAATTAATTAATCTTAAGACGAACGTGATGAATTCGAAGATACGTGATACCGTTGGAAATGTCACAAGATCTTGATAAAGTGGGTGTCGTTATAAACGAAATGGGACAAGACTGCTGGATTATTAGGTGATTATGATCAAGTGAGTACATAAATATTTTCGACCGATCGATCAATCGATGGAGCAAATATGTGTTAGGGTGGAGACCGCGTGTGGGCAGACGTAGTGTGGGACGCTCTGCGGCACGATGAATCCATGATTTAAAAAAGTTCCACTGGCAGCGAATGGATGCAAACTGTTCAAGACCGGGATGGTTGGCGCTCTTTAAGGGAGGTTTAAGTTCAGCAGTAGGCAATAGGCAATAGGCTAAAATGGACATAAATATTTTATGAATCAAATGCTTGATAAGAAATGAGGTGATCCTTGACTTAGGCTCAGAAGTCCAAACTTAAGGTTTGCCAAAGAGCAATGGAGCGTAGCTTTCTGCAAGTAAAACGGGCCGAATGAACCCGCAACTCAGTTATACGCTCACATGAACAAGTCAGAAAAAGTATAAAGCTTAAGACCGGCAGTCTGCCACAAGACTTCATATCGCGCTGTAAATAAAAATCGAAATCCAATACAGTAGGAAAAAGTCATCATCTGCCTTGTATTTTCCCAACTATATTGCAGTCGGCTTCCAGTCAAACCGGATTCAGCTGAATACCAGTATTTTACGAGAAGCCGCTGCCTACCAGGATGAAGATAGGATGAAGTAAGTTTGTATTGTATTCGACTTTTTTGACTGAAAATGTTTTCGCTAATAGAAACCTACAAATCTACTCCAAACTTTTTAGGAACAGTGCAGTACATTAACCAAAATCGCTTCATTAGTTTTCAAGATATGGACAAATGGTGTACCAGCTACATGTGTGGTGTGGTCATCACACCTGTGTGTGGTGGCATGTATATTTTTACACTCAAAAATAACGAAAATTTAGCAGAAAGCTTAAGGTTCATATTCTTACCATCAAAACTTACACATAAAACTTCAAGTTACTAACAATACAAAAGAGAAACAATCTCGCTAACAATCTGAAGCAGAAAGTACAAAAGCACTTAATAAAAGATTCACGTAGCAGCCTATTCTTAGAAATAAACTTTCTACGATACAAGAGCAATATTAACTTAACTCACGCTTAGTCTGTACTTAAAAGTAAAACATATTTTTCCAAAGTTTTACAAAGTTGCACATGGAGTCAGGCATGTTCAAAGGAACAAGTTTGTAAAAGAAGTTCTGTTATCGGTATTGTATGTAGGAAGTGAAGAATTTAAAGTAAAATTTACTGGTGTTGTGTATAGGAAAATAATTCATTAAAAGGGTATATTGGGTTCTTACTCTTACAAAAGTTTTAAACATGACATGACGTAGTTGATTTGTAAAAAAAACTAACATTTTAATGTTGACCTACAAAGTTTTCATCTCATTGTTAAGCACTTGAAATAGAAGGAACTCAAGATATTTATTTCAGGACCCAGAAAAACATATCAACTGGCATAATAGGAGAGAAGTGAGAATTTGGACATGTAAAAAAAAAATACGAAAAACACTTTATGATTGAGTCTGCGTTACTTTGTGTGTGATTCAAGCTGAATTATTCTAAAACTGAGCGCAGAACAACGAATGAAATTCTCACGTTACAGGTTACGTAAGTAAAATGTGTTCATAGCTCTGCGGTGTGAGCACAATTTGTGGATCCTTAACTGATCGGGAGTTTGATTCATAGGTGAGAACATACAGGGTGATTTTTTATGTTTTTATCGGTAAAAAATATTTCATTAATTTCACTATAGAGTGACGAAGTATCTAATATGAAGAGATATCGGCGGTTCAGTACATTAACGATTGCATAACTCGCCAAATTGTAAGGAACAGCCGTTATTTTTTCACGAATTTCATATTTATGGGTATTTTTACCCTCTTAAAAGTATTGCCTTGACAGTGTTTGCTACAAACTAAGAAGTTCATAATCATGGGAACTAATAAATATGTATACGCAACATGGCAGACCTCAAAAGTTTGTTAATAACTTTATCTATTCAAACTTTTGAAAGGCACTTACGGAAACCTGCCTGCCTGCTGCGGAATTTGTCCAAATGAGTCTTCGCGGCCCTGGAACGCAAAAGGCATTAGGAGGAACACGGATAGGTTTTAGTCAGTAAGATTCTGACACTCCATTTCACTTCACCCAGAGCGGAAGGAGTCATTAATTGATGATTTCTCATCCTTATAAAAAAATGCCATATCTGTCACTTCACTTCCAACATGTAAAGAATAAAAAGCCACCCCGTATTTGTTTGTAAATGGTACCTTTCTCTACTCGACTTTGAGCTTCAAAGGGAAGGGAGAATCAATCAGCAATGCTGCCATGTCAGATATGTTAGGTTTACCTACGTTGCTGTAATCATGTGTAAGAAATCGTTAAAGCCTTGAATTTCGCTGTCATAATGAATACGACTTTCATAACGGGTGAAATATCTTTTGGCTCGTAAATGAATGCAAATAAATTAACCCATAAAATAACCAACTCGTTTTATAAAACAACTAGCTGACCCGCGCAACTTCGTCTACGCCACATTTTCCATTAATGCTCTGCTCCTTTTAGTCGTAGCGTGATGATATAATTATAGCCTATAGCCTTCCTCGACAAATGGGCTATCTAACACTAAAAGAATTTTTCAAATTGGTCCAGTAGTTTCGGAGCCTATTCATTTCAAACAAACAAATCTTTCCTCTTTATAATATTAGCGTAGATGATATTCAACAGAGTTTTTTTTTTAACTAGTACGTATTTTAAGAAAAAACCTCTAAAAGGCGTCTGTAACTCCACTAAATTCATCCCGGTGATTATCCTTAGCACACACAAGAAGCCCTGTGACCTCTAACATATCCTGCTGGTCTATTCTTTGAACTTAGGTGGAGTATAAATTGAACTGTGATTCCATCATATTTGTATCTGGATTGACAGCTAATTTCATGTTCAGTTCACCTAATCTTTTACGGAGAAATGTTTACAGAATCGCACTGCTGTTTCCTTTCAAACCTTGAATAGTTAAATAATATCTTTGACACTGTTTTTGCGGCTAGTGTCCGAAGGTTGAAAGACTGATAGGCAAACTTAGAAAGAATATCGTGATACTTCGTCACTGTGTTGTCCACCACTTATAAAATGTTGGGTTTAGGAACTAATGGATAGTTTACACAGAGCAAGTTGCTGACCAGACAGTAGATAGATACTCGAATTGCCTATTTGTATGCCAGTAGCTCGACTCGCCTTAGCTGTCTTCAAGATGATAGTAGCTGCTGATCTAACGGAGCAGAGCACAAATTCAGGTTCCGATCGAAACTGCCTCGCTGACACGAGCGAGCTACTGCCGAACGCGTTCGAACGATTCGATTGATGTCCGATATGCTTCCCAAGTAACTGTCAGTCAAGCAGGCGAGTGAAGACGTGAAGACAAAAATATTCAAGTAGCTCGGATGCGAGCTGCCATTTAACTCGCACGTGGAAGTAACTTGCAAGATAAGTCCATACGATGCGAGTTAATGCACTGCAACTACTCGGCAGGCTGACTCGCACCGTGTAAACTAGTCTTAAGAATAGCTCCGCACACATCATCAAACTAGCCAATCAACAGATTCCTAAGCCAATTTAAGTTCGCAAGCAATTAGCGGTACTGGGCGAGCAAGGAACATGAGTGCTTAGCGATGACGTCACTCCACATGAAGACAGACATCGCCCACCAAGTTAGATTATGTTGACGCAGCTCTAGACTCAATTAGATTATGATCACAACTTTAATTGCCCTTCACCTTGACATTTCGTTTCCCTTAATTGGCAGAGTTTGCGGAGTTCAGTGAAGAAAACTGTACAAGGGTTTATGTCTTGGATAGCAGTGTCCTATTGATTGATGATAGCTGATTGTATAATAATGACAGTATTACGTTACCATAGGTGTGTTGTGATTTAGGTGATTTATCTAGGACAATTTCAGGTTGCTTCAGTATAAAGAGGATTAATAGTGTCCACGTTTTATTTATCGATTTATCAAAAGATTATTCTGAAATGAGACGATGACTAATTTGCAATTTAAAACTTAAACCCGACTTAAGAAAATCATATTTTTTGCTGATTGGCGATTTTTGGGAATTGTCTATAGAGTCTGCGTTTTCTGATCGCTACCACCTGGGAGTCTTCAAGAGTGAATAAGTTACTTTTAAGCAAGTGTGCGATGATGCGGTTTAAGATGGATTCAACCGCATCATCGCTTACCATGAGATAGAGATCAAACGTATACCTGTACCTATCAATAGGAAAAAGAAAAATACTATAAAAATAACTAACTGGTTCCTGAAGTAAATTATTTATTTACAAGGGTAGAAAGTTTTTTTTTTAAATTACCACACCAGTACGTTATACGCTTTACAGCAGTAACTTGAGAATTCTTACGATTCAAATAGACTGACAATTTCACCCCAACATAAACAAACTACTTACTAAGCTGCAATTGCCCCAAATACTCGAAACATTTTGACTGCACAAAACAAGCCCGAATGATTCCAAATCCGATCCCGAATGGACGAGGCCCGCTATGATTCGTGCCTACACAAACGCGTTGCCAAAACGCTGTGATTGCTTGCCTCTGATTTGTATGTTGTCACCTAGATTAACCAGTGCTGCAGCCTTTGTTCATACTGCCCGGCTAATCTATGAACGGGACTGGATAGTCAATGTTTTGTGTCGTGTTTACAGTACAGTAGTTAAGGTTTTGTGTGTTTTAATTAGGAATATCCAGTGCGTGAATGTTCAGTTTGTTTTGTTCACAAAAATGTTGGTTGCTATAACTTGGAAAGTTCTTCTGTATGAGTTTGATTTGAGGCAGAATTCAATCTAACTAATTATAAATGCAAAAGTTTGGATGTGTGTTACTCAATAATTACGCCAGAACAGCTGAACGATTTTTGATGAAATTTGGAACAGAGATAGATTATAGTCTGGAATATAATAATTATAGATCACGCGGGCGAAGCCGCTGGCAGAAGCTAGTGTTACATAAAATGCTAAAATATTCAATAGATTTTATGGTGGATTGTGCGGGGCATGTACTCGATGAGTTGTGAGTCCTGTGTGGTCTTGTACCTCTTATATACAATGTTTATAAAATATAGAGGTTCTAATTCGATTATGAAAATTGTTTAACTAGTTGAAAACTTTATATATTATTATTTATATATATATATATTTTAATGTATATTATTTTAGCAAACATATATGTATTTTATAGTATATATATTATTTGTACACTGTGTTGTATCGATAAGACTCGATTTTATTTCATTTTTATTTGTTTTTTGTACACCTACCACAGTGTAGTCTTTTTAACCTAAAGGTTGACTGGTAGAGAACGCCTTGTTGCATTAAGTCCGCCCATGTAACACTATTGTGCATAAAGTCTAAATAAATAAATAAAACTTTTTAACTTCGTTGAGTTATGCCTTTTTAAATATATATCTGAAAATATCTGTTAGCGTATTACAAGTATTCATTGCTTGCAAGAAATGGGTCATGTAGACCAAATCAAGCCAATTGCCCCCCGAGTCGACAATACAAACGATCGTTCTTTTTGTCAGCTCCTCGCAAATGAAGCGCGAAGTTGAGCAAAGATGTGCTCGCACTTTGCGCTGCCTTTATATTTACTCTCTTTCACGCACCGCCGCACCCCATCGGGTGTTAATCGTTTAGGATGGGAAGAACGCACGTATAAAACCACCCTGTATATTCTGAGGTAGGAGTCTTTTGGCCTCGCACAGATAATATTCATGTTGACAACCTAAGTAAGTTTTCATCATCATCATCATATCATCCAAAAGACGACCACTGCTGGTCGCCACAACGACCAGTCTGACCTGTGCGTCTCGACCTTCCAACGTTGGACCTTCAACGTGGGAGGCCTTCCAACTTTGCGTCTTCCGGTCTCCACTCTAGAACTTTTCGGCCCCATCGACCATCCGTTCTGCGAGCAATGTGCCCATTGCCACTTAAGTTTGGCGATCCTTCTTGAGCGTACAATATAACTTGTGCATTTTTGCCATTTAGGATTATTTTGTTGATGCTTATTGTTTTTTTTTTATACGCGTTTTTACATAATGCCGTGATTATTAGTCTTGTTTGTAAGTCTGTATTTATGTTACAAAAGGTTAATTGTAATTATGCAAATAAGTATAATATAATAAATTGTCTGTCGCAATGTGGTTGCATCAGTAAAGCTGCTTTCAGACTACGCTATAATATAATAAATAGCATAATTATAGTATATAGCTCATAGCAAGGCAATATCGCGCAACATACATTGTTATGGACACGTTCACACTGTACTATACTATACTGATACTGTACTTGTTATGAGGTGTACAATAAAGTATATAATAAATAAATAAATAATAAATATGATTGAAAATGTATGGAGCGCGATATTGTTGTGCTATGAGCTATATACTCTATGCAATTATAGCGTAGTCTGAAACCAGCTTTACATCTCAAAATGCGCCATGACTATTCTTCATTATCTAAACACGTCATCATCTAATATTATGAGACCTGCGTTTCGCAATGTGATCTTTTTGTAGTTTCAAAGTGTCATGGCTGGTTTTTTAAGAGCCAAAATGCGGCTTCGCCGCTTGACAAATTATATACCAAAACCTTCCTCGAGAACCACTCTACCCATTGTTGAAAACAGCATGAAAATCGGTGCAGTAGAAGTTTTTGACTTCATCGCAACAGACAGATAGACTGACGCGGCGACGGACTTTATTTTATATTAATACTAGCGACCCGCCCCGGCTTCGCACAGGTGCAATGCTGATACTAAATACACTACAGAAAAACTGTGATGTTATTATACACATATAAACCTTCCTCTTAAAAAAAACCGCATCAAAACCCGTTGCGTAGTTTTAAAGATAAGCATACATAGGGACATAGGGACAGAGAAAGCGACTTTGTTTGATACTATGTAGTGAAGTAATGATAGTGATAAAACAGTCTCGAAAATACAAACAAAAACTTAAACTTTTACGAGTCCTAGAGAAAACAGTGGCAAATATACTGTACATTCGTTCCTGGACTACAATATATTGTCTCAGTACCTTTATTTATCAAAACAAAGGCAGATCCTATTCGTTCTAGTCTAGTCACAGACTTGACACATAGACACCTTTTTATGAAATTCATTTATTCTCGCAAGTTCTTCACAAGACATTTACATCGATCAAGGAGTCTTTAGAATACATAGCACCTATTTTATGTTGGTTTTTTCACAAAAGAAAAAGACATCTTCTGCCAATTTTACAGCGTTATTTTGTAGGACACTGAAAGGAATACTCATTTTGGTTTAGGCCTCATCTCCACGAGCGAGTGACCCGCGGTGATGTCATCGTCCTGCCACATCATGCCCGTCGCCACACGGCGATATTATCGCGGCGCTCGCTTCGACGAGTGACATTGACGAGCATAACGTCAACTCACGGCGTTTCACTCGCCCGTGCAGATAGTGCCTTAGGTAGCGTTATCGGTGACTTATTTTGTAGACTGTACAAACTTTTAGTGTCGACAAAAAACGAAATAGTTAAAAGGGATAAAAGTTTTAAGTAGAAGCTTGATTCAGTTTTTGTTTTATTTGTTGCCGCAGTTTAAATGGGTGTTTTAAATAAATCTAAGTTTATCTATACTAATACTATAAAGCTAAAGAGTTTGTCTGTTTGGTTGAATGCAATAATCTCAGGAACTACTGAATGGAAAATTTATTTTAGTGTTGGATAGTCCATTTATCGAGGAAGGCTATATAACAACAATAGGTTATATACAGCACGCTACGAAAAACAGGAGCGGAACATTTAAAATGTGGCGCAACACTAAAAATGTGACGCAGACGAAGTTGCGTGGATCAGCAACTGTTAAAAAATACATGCTTTCAACATGGTTTCGAAACTTTGTATCTCTCAACCAAGAAGACCAAAATATTCAGTATATGTGGGTAGTTTAACGAAGATTCTTTCAGCAGTCTCTTTAGAATTGCAAAGAGTACTACATAAAGCCTTTTTATGTGTACTTATTTATACGTATGTTGCCATGTACGATGTATCTTTTTACTTTTCTTTCTTGTGATTAAATTCGATACGGTTTCGGAGCCGGTTCTTTCAAGGATAAGTAAATGTAGATATTTTTTTCCTTGAATTTTCTGGTCCTCTTATACGGAATTTTTGTAATAATATAAGTACATGGTCTGGCGCGTACATAAAATAAATTAACCACATTATAGGACACACGTGGCCACTAGAATTTATGAAAATGTTTGTTACATTATGATGTTTATTTTCAGGGATATTTAATTGAATTCGTGTTCGTATTTTTTGACGACAAAAGTAATTATGTTAATGAGTTTTAAGGTGCCGTAATGTTTCTGGTAACTAGTTCAAACATACATTTGTCTTGTCAACATGAATTTTATGTGAAATTGGAATAGTTATACGTAAAATATTCCGTAGTAAAAATTGCAGAGATAATTAATAAACGTATCTTGGTAAACGATCTCATCAGATGTGGGAAATCTATAGATGTCCCATAATATCTGGTGTCATGGTTTTTTTGTAACGTTACTGGTGATGAGCGCTCTATCAGACCACTGGTAAATCTTACACTAACGTCACTCGGCCTACGAGACCGCAATTCACCAGTTGAAGGTATATAATAGAATAATATAGACGACGACAGCTAAAAACTAATCCAATAAACAGTTTGAACGAGTAGAATGTTCGTATGGTTTGCTCTTTACTCTTATCTAGGTCTGAGATGACAGAGACAAAGTTTCCGATGGAGCGAGCTTACCCAGAAGGAGCCTGTTAGTTAACTCTAACACGCGAAACACAGACGCAGGCAGAGAGTTCCACTCTTTTGCTGTGCGAATTATAAAAGACGTTTAGAAACGCGTGACGTTTAGTGCGAATTGGTACACAATAATGTCAAGAAAATAGTCTTTATATTCTTGGCTAAGCCTAACAAAAATCTCATATTAATTAAACAAGCCAACAACCAACACTACCCTCTAACTTAACTCCTGTCAAAATGTACCAGAATTAACTCGTAGACTTTACAGATACCATTAAGACAATCGCAAAACATCATATCAGGCCTCGGCGGACCAAGTTGGAGTCCACCAAAGGAGGCCTGAGGGAACTCATAACCGAATTTATACAGACAGTGAAGGATTAGCGTTGGGAGGAGGAGGGGGGGTTGTTTCATGTGGGTCGTTGAGTGATACGCTTTTGGTTTTATGACGCAGTTGCGGTTGATAGAGGCGGAGAAGTTTGTGGAAAAGTTGTACATAAGTTTGATGATTTGTTACCGCACGTGGGCAAGCGAAAAGTGCTGTTTTTTCGTAATTTGTTTTAATTTTTTATGCTTAAATGTTTTGCTATCTAAAGTAAGGCTGCTAGATATTTATAAAGGAATAATATTACTTCTTCATGATAAGTACCATGTATTTTAGGTTGAGATGTTTTTAAGCGTGATTATATACGCTCAAAAAGCTTTTATCACGGGAAATTCAACTTTAATGTAATAATATCTTATGACAATTATGTACCATATTTAGACAAATGATTATGATTTTGACTATCATAATACTCTTAAGAACGTTCACCAATATTGGTGCCCATTAACCCCGTTGACAAAGTACACACTTGCTGGATTGGGATCAAATCAATAGCTCGCACCGCTAAAATTTTACGACCACGTGATTGCCAGCAAATCTCGATAGTTTATTGGTACTGAGGAAATAACACAGCAAACATAAAACTATTTTGCAACCCACTAGATAAAATATGATGCACAATCTCTTGACCAAATTCAGTCATCATCTGCCAGAACCGTTTCCTAAGTTGGGGTCGCTCTCAGCATAACCGGATGCAGTTGAAGACCATCATTTCAAATGGAGTGACTGTCAATCTGACCTTAACATCCCAGAAACTGGGTAACACAATACTGCTCAGCAAGACTGGGCAGCGGTGACTCTTTCGAAGTGCACACTATCGTTGTTATTTTCTGTTTTTTATATATTTGTGTGATAAATACCTTTTTATATGGAAAATGTAACGTCTTTATCTTAAACATGGATTAAAAAATCAGCTGTGCTCTTGTGTTTTATACATATCATATTTTCATGGTGCATCAAAAAACAAAAAAAATATTTTATGAATACAGGGTACAAAGATCTTCTGTGTTCCGCCGAAAGGCATACAAAATTGTGATGCTATGATCAAAATTAAATTAATTGTAAAAAATCCCCCACGATACAGGGCATCCTATTGTGGGATCCAGGGAATTTGAAGAAACGTAGCACTTAAGGCTCTTATGTATCGCAATATTGTCTAACTATTGTACAGTGTGTTATTGAACTGAATAACATTTATTAATTAATATTAAATTAATTAATTAAAATCTCATAAAAAAACAATGTCAGCAGATGAAAATTGTCTAAACTTAAATAAAATACAACATAAAGATAAAAATGTTGTATCCATCTACCGTTATTTAAATTATCTGTACAGACGCTTAGTTGATACTTCGCCTGACCTTTTACCTCGGTCAGAGGATACGCATTGCCGTACAATGCCGCTAGTCATTCACACTTCAAGCCGACAGCGATACAGTTAATTTTTTTTACGCTATATTTTAGGTTTAAATTAGTTAGGAGTTTTTATTTTTTAACCGACTTCCCAAAAAGGAGGAGGTTATCAATTCGGTTGTATGTTTTTTTTTTTTATGTTTGTTACCTCATAACTCCGACAATTATGAACCGATTTGAAAAATTTTTGTTTTATCTGAAAGGATATACTTGCAAATTGGTCCCATTTAAATCATATCAAAATCGGTTACGAACTTTGGATTTTAAATCGAAATAGCTGGAATTTGACTATTTAGATGATTCTTTGATAATCGAAACTGCGTATTTTGCTTTTCTGCGATTTTGCAGTGGTGTTGTTAGGTGTGGGGCACCACTAAAAAGTGAAAAATAAAAAACTTTTTACAAAAAATACAACCGACTTCCAAAAAAAAAAACACTACAAAGTAAAAAATAACTTTAATTTCGGAAGTCGTTGTCAAAATACGAAGAAACTAACAAAAACACCGACTTCCGAAATTAAAGTTATTTTTTACTTTGTAGTGTTTTTTTTTTGGAAGTCGGTTGTATTTTTTGTAAAAAGTTTTTAGCTCTAGTGTGCATAGTCTATCAACCACCAAAAAAACCAAATCCGAACAAATGAAGACATTTTAAAAGAACATTGTTACAAAGTAGACAGTCTTCAGGACTTGGCAGAATGTCAAGGCCTCGTTCGGAAGATCTAACCCTATTACTTTAATGTAATCCAAATCGATTTTATTTGGCATTTAAGGGATCGAGTTATACCGATTAAACTCTGAAGTCGCGTAATTGGATTTGTTTTCGTCGCTATTATTTTCTTGAGAATTATCTTTAACAGTAAGTTTTTGCTGTATTTATAAATTAAATTCTTAATAAGGTAGATTCCAAAAAAAAAATATTTTCCCTCATTGGTTCATCAACATTATATCAGCCGAGTGATGTCCACTGCTGGACATAGGCTTCCTCCAAGTGTCGCAACAACAACCGGTTCGGGCTTCTCGCAAGTCGCAAGTCTTCCCAGGTCATCGGTCCATCGCGTAGGAGGGCTCCCAAAACTGCGTCATATTGTCCCAGATTTTTTAGCTCCGTCGACCAAATGTACTGCGAGCAATGTGCCCTGCAGTTAGATTACCATAAAATATTGTATACGTATTTTTATTCCTGTCACATAAATTAAGACAAAGCAGTGCGTTGAAATACACCTTAGTAGATTTTTTACTTTTTACTTAGCGTTATCACAAGACTCCTGAAGTTTGATGTGTTTCTTTGGTTTTTTTTTTCAAGCTGTCTATTACGTTGTTGCTATCTTATTTTTTCTCTGCTTCACTCTTAGGTCAACTGGAAGGAAGTTTGATAACTCGCGGTCCATAGGTATTCTCGGCTATACACGCTCCGTCTTTCCTGAGAGCATGCCTGCACAAACCAGTTTTGCAGCAAGACTTTAGCTCTCGCAGTCCCAAAAGTTCCGTCTTTTTATACAATTATGACTGTACAGGCCTGGACAGCAGGCATGCTCGCAGGCAAGACGGAGCGCGTAGCCGTTTTTGTTCAAAAAACACTAAAGAATAATATTTATACAATTTAAAACCTGAATCCCTAAAACCCTAATTCTTCACAAAAGCAAACACGAGTTGCCATCACAAAGAATAACATCGAACAAAATCCGTAGCGAAACTCAAACAGTGCGAGAAAAATGTTCACATTTCCATTTCAAATTGGAGATCAAACTTGGTCCTTCCACATCGTCGGGTTTCATGATCTGGACTCCTGAACTTCTGACGCCTTGTTAGTAAGTGCAGTCGAGTGGTTTATACCTTCGTCAGTTTTCTATTTTTTTTTCTTTATAGAGTGCTACGGCGCTGATGCATAGAAAATCATTGAATCATAGAAAAAACAAGCAGACAAGACGCAGTTAAAAATATTGCTTAAAATCATCAAAAAATGGCGGTGTTGTCAGTGTTATAAAATCTGTGTTAAATGGACACAGCACTAATTGCGTATGACGTCATTCACTAACCCTGCCATATTGAATTGAAGCCATCCAGTAAACCGAAATTGTGTGACAAGGATAACTTCAAACGCATATTACTTCTCTGTTTTCCACCAATCCTGTTTTAATAACATCTATGAGGACAAATGAGGACTTATTCATGTGTATATTTTTCATGGTAGCTCGGTCCTGGTAGGTCGATCTACCAGGTTAAGCAACGCTTGCCAAGGTTGGTCTTTGGATGGGTCGGAAAGCTCGTTAAGCCGTTGGTCCCGGCTGTCATTTGTAGATTTATTTGGCAGTCGTTACGGATAGTCAGAAGCCAGTAAATCTGACTCCAGTCTTGCCAAGAAATACCGTGTTAGTTAACGGGTTGTGGAGGTCAAGTAGGCAGCCGCTCTACGTAAAATACTGGTATTCATCTAAATCTCGTATTTTTACTGAGATTCTAAAGCTCTGCTACTCTTTTCTACAAAGTTGCTGATCTAAGTTTCATTAGAAAACCTGTCTCGATGCATTAGTTGCTATGCCAAGTTGAGTCGTGCCAACTTTTCGTTTGGTGCACGGTTCTCTTGAAGTTAGTGCTTACTTAGCTTAAGCTGCTTGGCAATCTGATTTGTGAAAGAAATAAGAGTGTTTTTTTAATACATTGTTTCCAGGAACTTGATTGTCTCTTAACTGGATTTAAGATTCTGGGTGGGAGATTCGTTTCGCTTTCATTTAACATATTGTACGTATATAGAAACAAGTTCTTTTAGACAATTTACAAAATTCGAAATTCAAGCATTTATTTCAATTAAACCATTTACAGGCACTTCTGAATTGTCAAGGTCGGTCGGTCCAAAAAGTTGAAGCTATTTTCACGTTCCAAAGCGTAGATCTCTATGGAGAAGAACGTGCAAGAAACTCCACGGACACTCTTTTAAAAATAATCATTTTTTACAAAGATTTATTTACATCGGGTTGAAATTATACATTCATGTGAGAACGATGTAAAAGATGAGCAGGATAAAAGCGTCCGGAATAAAAGAGGAACAATTCAAAGAAATAATTAAAATTAACCATGGCAGCTAAGAAATGACCAGTCCCTACTGACGGCGCCCGTTAACGAACATGACGCATGCGCCAGCACCATTCAGCTCAACCTTATTGAAGGGAGCCAAATGATCAAACGCATACGCCACCATCAGCTAGACTTTTGAGTGAGCATGACACTCCCAACCGCCAGGGTACATTCAAGTCTAAAACATACCTAAAACTGATAATTAAAGTTAAAGTTAAAGGTACACAGTACTCACACATGTGCTGTTAATGGCTGAAATTATACAATGCTAAGTAAGTTGATTCTAAACAATGCAAATTTTTCTAACAATCTTCAGCCTTTTAGAACCACGCCACCAAACCAACCAGAATTTTAGAACCACGTTCGCTAGTGCCAGGATTTGAAAATGATATTAATTTTTGTAAATAGGTTTAACATAACACTTTTACACGTCAATCCTTTTTGGTCATTTTAAACTACCTTGAGAAAAAACACCAAAACAAACTCAGAGGTCAAAGTCTCTTTTAAAGTCCATACAATCGTACTGGTCAAATCATTAGAAGAACTATGTAGGTCAATGAAGCCAAGGCCGTATAGTCCAATTTACAGTGAATCTCCCAGAACAAAACAGAAGAGAGGGAGAGACCGCCCGCCATTGACTTGATGGAGCTCAAGTAAAATACACCTTAAGAAAGCCTAATTGTACTAAACGACAATCCTAGATTGCTAGACTTCGCAGGAAAGTTAAATAAAAATTTGCTGGCACAATATTATACAGTGCCTATTGACTATAATATATTTAATGTGAGTGGGAAAAACCGTTTTGTAAATTAATCCTTTGCCACATGGGTCGTAATGATAACTACCCAGTTACTTGACGAGCACATAAGCGTATTTACCTATATTGAATTTACATTTTCATTAAAGTGAGTTAACCGAATTCGTCGCGTCTGTCGCATCTGTGAGACCGGACCCCGACAAATTACTTTAAGTCCGGTCGGAAATTGCGCCGTTGACAACCCTGAGTCACAGAATAGATTTGTACAGAATGTCAACGATCGAAAACACACGCACACGTAGACACAGGCTCGTGGCAAAGTAACAACAAATGCAAAGGTTGACCTGCAAGGTCGCTGCCAGCAACGCTGGCAAACATTGGTCAGGATAAGAGTGACATACGGACTGTTGGTTGGTACCGGCATTATTTGTATCTATCGATCGTCAGATCTCTGATAGTAGCTAAGTTAAGCTTGAAAATCTGACGCACTTGTGACGCAGTAGCAGGATAACTTGATACTCTAGTATAACTATAGATGTGAGCACACAGAGGGGCCCGAAAGGGCCGACGCCTGCCAGAGTCGCGGGATTATTCGCAAGAGACACCGTGGCTCCGGAACACAAAGGGCAATGAAGGAACATGGATGGGTTTTAGTCAGTAGAAGTCTGACACTCCCTCCCGCTACACCCAGAGCGGGAGGAGTAATTGGATGATTTCCCATCCCTAAAAAAAAAAAAAAAGTATAACTATAGATGTTACAGCGGTGGTCAGACAGGCATTTACGTCATAAAGCTTCTGATGTTCAATTGAATCCGGAACTGAAGCCGACCACATAACAGGGACAGGGAAGGCTGTTTTAGTGACATGGGTATGCTTCACGTACAGCAAGTGCAAGCTTACTCGCCACTGGCATTTGTTTGAGTCACCGTTTTGCATCTATGTCTGCGTGCGTCTGTTTTAGCTTGTAATTGAGAGCTGACCTTCTGTGCCTATTTATTCTGCGTTTCAGTTGCTCAAAAGAAAATGAATTCCGTTTAAATTAACGAATGACATTAAAGGGATTAGGGTACGGTTTCCTCACCATATAAATCTCTTTGAGGTAACTACATGAGTCTGAGTATGTGTTTTATTAAACGTACCTAATTAATATACGTTCTACTTTTATGCGCTCTTTGACTAACTCCGTTAGTTTATATCCTGTTTATTTATTATCCATTAATGGGGTGGTATTTTCTTAAAAGTGAGGAATATTATAATTTTATGCTGCATATTCTGAAGCAGCATAAAACAAGTAACATGGGATAGGGGCAGGAAGATGATAATGATAATATTCTGAAGCGTCACTACATATTATTAAAAAAACTCCGCTGCGTCTGTCTGTCTGTTCGCGATAAACTCAAAAAATACTGCACCTGACTACTGATTTTCATGCTGTTTTCACCAATGGGTACAGGGGTTCTCGAGGAAGGTTTTAGTATATAATTTGTCAAGCGGGGGAAGCCACGGATATCAGCTAGTTAAAAAAATGTTGATTAGCCCATTTATCGAGAAAGGCTCTTGGCTATATAACATCATGCTACGATCAAGAGGAGCAGAGCATCCATGAAAAATATGCCCCATGTTTTATGTTGTCTTGAAGTCGTATAATTAATATTGAAATTGAAATTATTATATAGTAATAGCTATGGAAGTATGGATTTGATTGAATGACTAGATATGTTTTTCGATTTACTGGGAGGAGACTGAGGAGAGGAGAGTCTCCTCCGGAGAGTTACCTGTATCCATAAGTAAACTGTTTTACTAACGGAAGAGGTGAATGGTATTATGTTTCAATATGGCTAAACTATATCAGCCGAACACGTCGATCTTCAAGGTTAAGCAACGCTTGATTTTTCATATTAGTCAAATACCCTATTTACCGCAGTTTGACCACAGTAGAAAAATTCAGCTCGAAATAGGTAACCTTTGACTTTTAAAATACGGAAACGATATGAAACCCAAAGAGGTGCACTTAAATTGATTTAGCAGTTCCCGAGAAAAATGGCAAAAATTTACGGGTAGCTGGTACAGTTTACTTCGTTTGATAAGGTTCACGCTTGACCTGTTCCTTAATCTATTGGAACGATCACTTGAGCCAGATAAACCCTATGAGGTTTACGTTGTATGGCAATATAATTGTAACTTAAGATTAAGTATTTTGGAAATAAACAAAAAAAAAAAAAAAACTTATGGCCCATTACTGGCATGCAATTTTGTGTTTTTCAAAATAATTTAGATTTACCGTGTAAACAAATGCGTTTGGCGTCGAGATGCCGCGTTGTATCGGAAAACTTTACGTTATCATTCATATAAGTTTTGACAAATTGAGATTTTCCACTGATTTATGTGGTAGACTACTTTTTTAAGTTGGTCCCGGCTATCATTTGTAGATCTTTGGCAGTCGTTACAGATAGTCAGAAGCCAGAAAAATCTGACACCAGTTATGCTACGGAGTCATGCCATGAAAAGCTAGCCAGCCCAGTCAATGGGTTGTGGAGGTCTGGTAGGCAGCCAATGCACATAAAATACTGGTATTCAGCTGAATCTGGTTTGATTGGAAGCCGACCCCAATATAATTGGAAAACGCTAGGCAGATGCTGACTATTTTTTTGATGACCTTTTAATTATATTATCAAAAGAGCCTAACCCAATTTGTAACAGCAGATAATTTCCAAAAATTGGACACGTCTGTTTTATCTCGCGTAAAAAAAAGAATATCGCACAATACACACAAAATAAATTGTAAACATACAAAAAAAAAATGATTAATCTGTGCGAGGCCAAAAAGGTCCCTGTCTGTCTATGTGTGTGACTGAAGATACAGTGCGTTGAAACCTCGTTTGACGTCAAATTTTGGTACATTGTTTACCATCATAGTGAAGCCCCCTCCTGATCTTTGATCTGTTGTATCTTCGTCAATTTTATAGTTTTTTTTTATTATTATTTCCCGATTTCAGGAAACCACCCCATAAACTAATTTAGTAGTGTGACCTTTTCCCAGATTTTGCAATCAATCTGTTACAACCTCTAGTTTCTGATTTAGCTTTCCCAAGGGAGAAAAGAGCGACTTTATGCATGTACGATTGTTAGTTATCGTGGGTGTTCAAACTCGAACCAAGTTCTAATGACCAAAGTTATGTTCTTTTGGGAAAGATTTGACCAAAACCGAGTCATGTTTTGATGTTATTTGAAGTGATGTTAAACTTATTAATGGCTCTTCAGTTGTTTCAATTTATCCCAAGGGTATCGTGGAAGGGAATTAAAGGAGTTTATTAGACTAGCTTTTGCCTGCGCCTTGGCTTGCGTTAAGGCTTGTATTCATGCCAATGACTTTGTGCATTAAGACGAGTGCAGGAGTGATGTAGACACGGACTATAACCGGCCGCATTTTAATTTATAATATTAAAAATAATACATAGTTTTAAAAAGTAACGACACCAAATCATTTTCGTTCGTATTGCAAAACTGTAGATATTTTTTTATACTCTTTTGATAAAAAGTTTAAAAGGAATAAAATGGTTTCATGGTAAAAGCTAAGCAGCACAACAACATTTTAACGCATAAAATCATTAGCATACTCATAAAAATATGTAACATATTTTTAAAATATCATATTTTAAAATCTTTTGTAATATAATTTCAAATATTCACTCAGACATTCATCTCATAATATCGATACCAATAAATCAAAAATCAAATCGTCCGGCTAACAGAGTTTTTAGCAGCAAATGGCATCTATCATTGTGAACCACATAGTAAACGAGCATCCGTTAGCAATAACAAACTGAATGACCCAGCAATACTTGTGATAAGTGGCGCTCTATGGCGCTCTAAGAGACGTGACGCGGGGATTTGGCGCCAAACAAATCCGTTTTGGTATCACAGACGGTAAAAGTACATCTTAATCGTGGCTCAAATTGATAGTGATTTATTTATTACGGTGCTGTGAACACAATATGGAAAATTAGGTGGAAATGGGATACCAAATATTTTTATAATGAACTAGCACTTCGCCCGCGACTTCGTCTGCGCTAGTTTTATTGAGTATCCCTATTTTTTTCTACAATATACAAATAAATATAGCCTATGTTACTCAGGAATAATGTAACATTCTAATAGTGTGATAATTTAACCAAAATCGATCCAGTAGTATTTGAGTTGATTCGTTACAAACATGTTTTTGCCCACATATAAGATTTTCACAAGCTATAACCGTGTCAACGGTTCCATGTATTTCAGTACCAAAATTCTTCAAAATCGGTTCACCAATTTATGCGTGGAAGTGTAACAAATAACATTCGCATTTGTAATATTAAGTTAGGATTTAGTGCCCCCAAAAGTCATCATTGCATTGCATTGCAGCATTCATGAGAGAAAGATAGGCCAATCAAGTTCGTAAATTTAAAATTTTGTTATGTCAGTAACATCTATTTGTACAAATTCACTACATATTATAAAACAAAGTCCCCAGCCGCGACTATCAATCTGTCTATTCGTAATGAACTCAGAAACTGCTGAACGGATTTAAATGCGGTTTTCACCAATGAATGAAGTTATTCATATAATTTGTTAAGGTTTTGTGTAAATTGACCGAGATTATGACGCTAATTTTTGCCCAAGGTATCATAAATTTGCACCCCAGCAAAGACGGGGTGGGTCGCTAGTTTAAAATAAAATATTTATTGTGACTTCAGCAAATGTCCACTAACTACCATCAACGAATAGAAAAATCCGAACAACAAATACAAAAGAAAAAAATAACAACAATTACTACTGTAACACACAGGTACGTGCAAGGTAACTACACGCCATTCCTAGCAAGTACTGATTTAAACCACGCTTAATCGTCATGAGAACAACAGCCTCCCGAGTCGTATGACACGTGGAAACTGGAGCATCCGTCCCTTCCTCCCAGGCTCTCATCCTCCTGTCATCCGCTGACAAAGGCATCCCCACTTATTTCAAACGTCAACTCAAGAATAGCTTGAAAAACTGTGTCAATGTAAATTAGAGTGGCGTGGTTAGAGTTGGAGGGGGTTCGTTATGGGTTCAAGTTTCTATTACATAGACGAGGTATGGCGCATTTAAATTAAGTCGGTGACAGATGGTGTCCGTTTAAGGCGACCGCATTCAGACGAACAATGTGTCGCCTTTTTCAACAAATCAGCCGTGTTCAGTCACCGAAAACGGTCTGCGTAATCGAATACGGCTAACCGAAAACCCGTTTACACTAGCAGGTCTTTGGCAGAATACTGGCTCCAACCAAATCGGTCAAAACGACCTTATGTAAATGAGCCAAAAGTAATTCAGTAATAGAAAGTTACACTAACGCTGAGGCTCGCAGACTACTTTTATCTCGAAGAAGACGCATAAACTGAACTGCTGATTCTCGTCAAGATTCTGCCTCAGTTGAACCTACTTAGTCCTCCAAAAAAAAAACCAACATTGATAATAGAGTGTGTACTACCAAAACAGCAAATTGTGACGCAAGTGGCAAACTTGGTCATTCTAGCTGAGACTTAAGATCTAAGAGACTGCAATTTTCAATATACTCTCGAAATACACAATAAAATTGCATTAAAATAGTAAACATCATTTCGAATAAAAGCTTTTAATATTTAAGGAAGAACTCAATTATCCTTATTCATCAACTCAGAATAAATACATTAAATCTTAAATTACTTAACAAAATCACAAGCCCTGGCTTGTTTGCTTTCTTATTCATTTAAATCACGATCCAAAAATAATATATTTTTTCCACTCAAAACGCATAAATTAAATCATTGAAACCCAAATATATTTTAAACAAATCAAATCTCATCAGACCTTCCCAGTTTCGATGTCAGGGGTCATAATGACCCGCTTTAGAATACGCTTCTCTGGTTCCGTATAAAACTTTCATACATAATTTCGTTGAGGGTTCAAAGTTGGGGGCGTTGAAGCGTCAAAGTTGCAGACCCCTGAGCGAATCATTCGTCGTCCCTTCGAATTTAGCTTATCGTGCAATTTGTACCCGAAGGGTAAGTATTAGATTCTTCGTAATTTATTCTAATCTTTACATGTTATCAGTAGAGATGTACCAGTAGTTAGGAAAGCCGATTTTCTGGCCACATTTACAGTCGGCGATTAGTTGGGGATGGAAACTGACTATCTACTCACTTTGTGGGTTACAAGAAAAAAAGAAATAATTAAAAAAATCGCCAGCATGTTATCCGTCAGCGCCCGCAAACTAAAAGATCAATAGTAAGACAATACAACTTTGTCCTAATACAAATACAAGTACAGTAACTATAATTAAAATTAATAAAAAAAAACTTAAATTGTAAAGTTGTACATTTATTTCTATGTTTAGAGCCCTGTCGTTAACACATCCAAACAACTTTTTTACGTAAAAGATAACTACGTAGAAGACTAAAAAGTACGTAGAAGAATTTTTAGATTCATAGTTTTCAGCCTTTATCACATACGTTTCTTGTTCCTGGGGCCTAGCATCAGTGCGTTATTTAATATTAATGTTCACAGGCCATTTGTGTGCAGTACTAAGGTTTCTTTACGATTTGTAACACCTTTTTTATTAGGGTACAGTAATAAAATAAACTTACCTTTATTTTATTTGCTTTTTTGCGAAGCTTTTAAAACAGAAAAACCTGGGTCTGATATAACTTATTTTTATATTGGTAGTTACATGATTGACCACTATTTCACACCTGATGGCAAGCGAAGATGATTGTGATCGAAGATGGAGTATGCTTGCCTAGTATTTTTATTTAGTACCTTAAGTAAGTATGCAAATTTTAACGTTGTTTTAAATAAGTATCTTTTCTTATAATTTATGTTGAAATGGGACTTATGGACGATGGTTTATTCAAACGTTTTTGGTGAATAAAAGCAAACGTTGATTGGGCCACTCATTAGCATTTAAAATTAAGGATACGGCCTTAAAACAAATTTTTACTCTTCGGATCTGAGAATATATTTTCATGAAAACCTTAGCAAACATTTTTCATTGCAGCACGAGGATATTACAGTGTACACACGCTAAAATAAACACAAAGATGCGAAATTGTTTAAAAAACAGTCCGTTTTGTAAATTTAAGTTTAAATTCAACGAAATTGTTTCGTACAATTCTTACTTAGAGCTGTAAAACGTAAGTGTTCCTACTCTGAAATGCATTACGTTCACCATAAAACACCTCTGTAGCTTTTCGGTAGAAAAGATAAAATACTGTAAAAAGAAAGAAAGATTTTATCTTTAAAAGATAAATATCGCCATGTTGGAAATATGAAGGATTAGCTAGTTCACACGGGTAAGTGTTTTCTGACGACCTAATGTGTCAAAAAATGTGTGTGTTCCTTTATGAGTAAACAATCGAGTTAATAGTTTCATGTTACTATGTGTTCAGTTTACTGCAAATGAATTTATTTATTATATAATTTATTGTCCACTTCATATTTAAAATAGCAATGCGATTCAGCCGGTTGATTCTGTCGACATCTCACCATCAAACCATACAAACAAAATGGCATGACATCTGTCGACAGAATCGACCAGCTGTTGACATCTCACCGTGATCACTTTGGTGACACACTGAATCGACCGGCTGGATAAAATGTTTTTATAAAACAAGTGTACAATGGGTATTTTTTGTTTTTGTAAATCAATGAATATTGACAAAGATAAAACGCATCAAAACTAGGGATTGGGGGCTCGTGACGTCACGACTCAGTAAAAATTATGCGAAGGTGTGACGTATTGAGAATTTTAAAAGCGTCGTAACTTCGTCAATTTTACTAACTATACAAAGTTTCACATTCGTATCGCATTCGCATCTCAATCGCGATCTGTTAAAAATGTATGAAAGTTAAGGCTTTTTTGACAGTTTGCGATTGACATGCGAATGCGAAAGTGGTTTAAAAATTAGTAGAATTGGCCCCCTTGTTGCTACGCTTTAATTTCCCAAAGATGTGACAGAGCGTCAGTGTAAAAAGTGCAAGTGTCTCAATAAAATATTTTACACGTTTTCTGGCAAAAAGGAGTTATTTTATTAAACTGTTACTATGAAAGTACAAAGCTTTTAAAGTAGTACAGTAGTTGCAAAAACAACAAATGTCTTGATAAGGGACTACTCACACTTCTTCAGTGCTATTCAGCTTATGTCCATAGAAATCAGCGATGCTGTATGTAGACGCGTACACATGCTATCAGTGTTCCGCTTTTATTCAGTTTTCGCGGTAAACTAGAATAAAATCAAGACAAATGTGTTATTCATGCGAGTTTTATAGATAGAGTTCAGCGCTGTTACTACGGTTGATAGAAGTAGAACTGTTAGTGTGACCAAAATCGTTCAGCGAAACGCGAACGGAGTGACTGACTGAATGAGTGTCAGTAGTCCATAAGTCCTATTTTCTAACTTGTATACGGACGTAATTCATTTAGTTTTTTCGTGTTGGGCGTAAAGCTTTTTCTATATTCACCCTTCTTTGTACGAGATCGATACACATGTGTACAGAGTGTTTTTATTTTATTTTAAACATCTCAATAGGCTACATGAAATGTCTAGTTGTTCAATGACATAATATAAAAGAACTTTATTGGCAACAAAAGCCGTACACAGTTTGTTCAGACTCTTTTATATGAAGCTCGTTTCTTTTAAGACATCTAGTAAATACGAGGGTCTGAATTAAATGTCAGTCAACTCGAAATTATATTCACAGATGTTTTTTTTACTTTACTTTTACATATGTTACTTTCTTATTTATTTCTGTTATGAAAAAGTTTTTCTGAAGTCAAACAAATATTGAACTTGAATTTAGTGCTTTTCATAAAGCCTACTGACCCGCGCAATTTCGTCAGCGCCACTTTCTTCATTAATGCTCCGCTACTACTAGTCGTATTGCGATATTATACCTATAGCATACTAGTAGGTAGTACTACTTTTGCCCGCGACTTCGTACGCGCATATCCCGCTTTTTCCCGTTCCCGTAAGAATTTTGGAAAATCCATCTCATCATCATCATCATCTCTCTTTGTGCTCCCTTACGGAGTGTAGGGAAGTTACATGCCAAGTTTCAGCTTTCTACGACCAGTAGTTTAGGCTGTACATTGTCTGTCAGGCACTCACTCAATCACAGTAACGGAAGAATTTTATTTTATTGCCTTCCTTCATAGATAAATGGGCTATCCAACACTAAAATGCGCACAGCAAAGGAGTGGAACTCTCTGCCTTTTTTTTTTTTTTAGGGATGGGAAATCATCCAATGACTCCTCCCGCTCTGGGTGTAGCGGGAGGGAGTGTCAGACGACTACTGACTAAAACCCATCCATGTTCCTTCATTGCCCTTTGTGTTCCGGAGCCACGGTGTCTCTTGCGAATAATCCCGCGACTCCGGCAGGCGTCGGCCCTTTCGGGCCCCTCTGTGTGCTGACTCTCTTTGAGGCGCGCGTGGATCACTAACGCGCCGTCGACACGGCCTGTCGTCACTAGACGGACGGACGGCGAGCCACCCATAGCTCGCCGTCCACAGGCCCGCGCCTACGGTGGCCGGAGGTCACCAGGTGGTGTCCCCCGACGCCCGCGGCGTCCACCACGGCGGCCGGGACGAGAGGGTCTCCTCTCCCTCTCCGCCACCTCCTTCGCTAGCATGACTGCTTCGCAGAAGGAGGCAACGGGGTCCCATTCTGTCTCGCTCCGGACCATGGCTTGGACCAGGGCCGGACGCGAGAGGTTGCCGCCGTCTGCTGCCTGCGTCTGTGTTTCCGAGCGCTTACAATCCTAATCTCTTCAAAGTTAGAGAAAACAGGCCCCTTCTGGGTAAGCTCGCTCCATCGTAGACTTTGTATCTGTCATCTCTGACCAAGACTAAAGTCAAGAGCAAACCCATATCAAATAAAAAAAATATTATATATTTTTTTGTATTCGAAACAGTAGTTCTCGAGATTACAAACTCTTCAGCTTTATAATATTAAGTAAAGTATAGATAACAGAAATCAGAAATCAGAAATATTTATTTTCGAGAAAATACATACAAATTACAAGGAAAGATCTTATATCCTAAAAGTCATTGTATTCTGCCTGCAAGCAAGCGTGCAAATTATTAACTTATGTCAATTTTTTCATTATTATTGTTATCATGCAATTCTAATTATTATTATTACAATTATTATAATACAATTATTATAAAATCTATTATTCGAATTTGACCATCATTAAAATTAATTTTTAAATTCCATGAATTCCTTAATAGTATAGAAACACTCATGCTGTAGCCACTCTGTCAATTTTTTTTTAAACAATATACCCTGCAACAATTTTAATTCATTTGGAATGTTATTATATATCAATACACACATATTATAAACATTTTTTTTATAAATATCTTTATGACCACACAATACAAACACACACTACTACAATCTGCATCATATTTCCATTTCTGAATTTGAATAGACACTCTCCTAGAAAATCGCTTTAAATTTTCCTTAGTGCATTCGTCTCGACGATCCTGAATGTAGGAGAATATTTGCTTAGATACACAAATCCTAAGCCTCTACGCGTACCCAAATGTACAGCTGCAAGTGATCCTAACTCCACGCTGTAGTGGTACTTGTAAACTGTTAGTATGGCTCTAGACCAGTTTATTGAGGTACTTTGATAGTAGTTCCTTTTGCCTTTCGTTCTTAGAGCCGAGAAATAAGAGAGTGAAAAATAAGGTGTAAGAAATAAGGTATTTGACTAATATATGTATAAGCAAATGAAAGCTAGTGATTTGGTAAGATATTATTCTTCTTTTAAAGCTGCTTTCAGACTACGCTATAATATATAGCATAGAGTATCAGTATATAGCTCATAGCACAACAATATATACATTGTCAATCTATACTAATATTATAAAGCAGAAAAGTTTGTTTGTTTGTTTGGTTAAACGCGCTAATCTCAAGAACTGGTCCGATTTGAAAAATTCTTTCAGTGTTAGATAGTCCAGCTATATATCATCACGCTAAGACAACTAGGAGCGGAGTATTAATGGGAATGTGAAGCAGACGAAGTTGCGCGGGTCAGCTAGTAATATATAGTACAGTCCAGTGCGAACGTGACCATAACAATATTTGGTGCGCGATATTGGTGTGCTATGAGCTCTATACTATATGCTATTATATTATAGCGTAGTCTGAAAGCAGCTTTATCGTGTGGGCGGTAAGATCTAACGACCCCACACACACCATAGTGTCAGAGTTTCTAAGATGTTACTAAAATAGTACGGCATGTGCACCAATAAATAAAATCAATGGAGTAGGTAATAAATTACACGCTTTAAAAGTTTTTCTTCTATCCTTGTCACGCAAAACGTCGTTTGAACTGGATGGCGCAAATTCACTTTTGCGTCACTAGCGCGTGAGGTTTTGTGCAATTAGTGCTCTTTCTGTTTATCATAGATTTTAAAACGCTCGCTATGTATTTTAATCATTTTTAAGTCTTGTCTGTTTTATTTTTTTTCGGAAAAGTTGTCAAGTCTAGTCAAGTGTGCGAAAATGTTAGTAGTATCAGATATACTTGTTATTTAACAATAGACCGCAACAATCTATATTCTCTAGAGTGCTATGTCGAATCAGATAGAAAAAGACACTGCTATTAAGGCTATAAAGCGTTAAAGAGAGAGAGAACAAAGATAACACCGAAGTCAGTAGTGTCGTAGTAAAAAAAATTACATAGTTGGAAATGCTAAATTTAAGTTATGAAAACTTAAATTCTCTCTAAAAATAGTTAAAGATATACCTAAATAAAAACGCTTTTCTATTGTGACAGAATAAAAAGAGACTTTTTCTTAATTCACCTTTTAAGTACACGGCTAAGTTAACTGTTCATAATCCTCGAAAGTCCTCAAACTGCCGTAAAAAAGTTGACTCAGTATACAAAAACGCTCGTCTCAAACAATGAATTTTGACCCTTACTTTATTTCAAAATAATGTACTAAATTGTCCGCTTAGTCCTCTATTTTTTTCTCAAAGTAAGGTTTTCAGCAATAAAACGGTACTTCAGAAATTACGTAGGTAGGTATATATAATATACTCCTGAAACTTTTATCGTTTATGGTTGAGCAAATCTTTTGTTCTCCGGACCCCAAGCGGTTGCGACGGAAATATGTAGGTATATTTTCTTCCATAACTTTTATGTTGATCTTAGGGTCTATCGATTTCGTTGTTTTGTTTACCTCGCCCGCAGCTATCGGTAGATATAATTTGTAAAACAGACACAGAGTAAAAAATAAACCCTTATAGGTATACTGGGATTTGTTGCTCATGAACACTCCAATAGGAAGGAAGGATTGGTGTAGGCTGTAGTGAGGAATTTATTTAGTTTTTGTGAAATTTTATTATTTGTATGTGATAATATTTTAAATGACAAGGGAATAAACTGAAATGAAACTGGTCCTAGATTCCGGTTAGAGCACGAGTTTTGATCATCATTTGCTTTATGCACAATATAACGACGGCAAGGTTGGCGCAGTGGTTGAGCGATCGGCTGCTGCACCCCGTGTCGTGGGTTCGATTCCCGCACGGAACAAAATTTGTATGGCCTACAGATAGTTATTCCGGGTCTGGCTGTTTGTGTATGAGACTTTTTATGTTTGTAAACGCACCTACGATATAGGAGAAATTCCTAGTGTGGGGCAAAGTTTAAAAAATAAAAATATAGTCTACTTTTTTAGAAGCCATGGTTTTTCTTATGATCATCGCACTTCCTATTCGTCTTTTAATTGTGAAAGTCTGTATGTTAGTTCAAAGACGCTTCGCCTCAACAACTGCAGTACGATTCCGTAAACCTATCACAGTGTAAGCTTATATGAACTGAACGTGAATACGTTGCGGAGTTCGTTCGAAAGAGTCACCCCAGTCCTGGAACGCAAAGGGCATTAGGAAGAACACGGATGGGCTTTTATCAGCAAGAGCCAGACTCAATTCTGCTTCTGATTTTCGGAATGTATTTTCAGTAACAACAGCTTTCAAAAGCTATGAAAACATAAAACAACATCAATGGTAAAATTATTTGCTGAATTCTCGTCGTCCAACCTATGAGCTCATGTTTCAAATTAATTGGATTCCTTGCGTAGTTGGCATTGTTTCGGCTGATGGCTATTGTATCGCATGTCTGTCACGTGTCAGAGATAGCTATCATATGTGCATACAATTGAAATTGTCCACATAGTTAGTCTGAGAAGTTCCGTCGCTTTATTAAAGGGTCAGACGTAGAGGAGATAGATAGATAAACGGAGGTAGGATAGATAGATAGATAAGTAGGTTACCAAGTATTATGGTTTGTTTGGTTCACACAACGGAAGGTATATATTAGAATATCTACAATATCTACGCCTTTATTAAAGGGTCAGATATAGAGAAGATAGATGGATAAGTAGGTTACCAAGTGTAATGGTTTGTTTAGTTCACACAATGGACGGTATTTATAAGAATATCTACGCCTTTATTAAAGGGTCAGACATAGAGAAGATAGATAGATAAGTAGGTTACCAAGTATAATGGTTTGTTTGGTTCACACAACGGAAGGTATATATAAGAATATCTACAATATCTACGCCTTTATTAAAGGGTCAGACATAGAGAAGATAGACAGATAAGTATTTTATTTTATTTTATTTTAGATAGGTACTCATTATTCCATGTACATTATTATTATTATTATTATTTTTTTTTATTTAAAACGGGGAAACTCTTGGCCCAAATCTCACCTGATGGAAAGTGATGATTAGGCCGAAGATGGAAGCGAGTTTCACCCGGAATCCTCTAACATAGAGGAACTGGCTATCATATCTCTAATTGCCGGAACACAACAATGCTGTTAACATTGTTGTTATGGCGACAGACTTAGACATGATGGTGGTAGCTTGCCAGGCAGACTTAGAAGTCCTACCACCAACCAAACCGAGCAAAAAATTTGCCCCCACTGGGAATTGAACCCGGGACCTCTGGGTCTGAATCGAGTGGTATAACCACTAGACCACGGAGGCGGTTATTGTCACCTGTTTAGCACCACCCGGGGACCACGTGTAGGGATTCGCTGAAGGGTATTCTCCTACGGACGCGGGTGACTCGGTGTAAGCTGTGTATACCTATAATAGGCATACATGCAAGAACTTATATTTTGTTTTTTTGTGTCTCATTTGTATTTGTGCATGTACTGCTGTTGGTGTACCAAACAATAAATAAATAAATAAGTAGGTTACTAAGTATAATGGTTTGTTTGATTCACACAAAGGAAGGTATATTTAAGAATATATACAATATCTACGCCTTTTTTAATCTTCTAAAGAGAAGTACCTATAACTTCGGAGAGGATCTGAGTAGCCAAGTTTCTGAAATTGCTTTTATTTGGTTTTTTTAGGGTTCCGTGCCCAAAGAGTAAAACGGAACCGTATTACTAAGCCTTCACTGTCCGTCCGTCTGTTTGTCTGTAAGCGAGCTGTATCTCAGGAACCGTAAGACAGTTGACATTTTCAAAGATAGTGTGTATTTCTACCTACCACTATAGCAAAAAAAAATAAAAATAAAGTTAATGATACGGATCCCTTCGTGTGCGAGTCCGACTCGCACTTAACCTGTTTTTTTTTTTAAGTTTATAAGACATTTCTCACAAAAGAGTAATTACAAGTTTAAGTTAACAAATCATGAAAAAAATATTGTAGGTATGTTGCTATGTAAATAGTGTGCTGCTATTTTGTGGTTACAAAAACTGATGAGAGGCATCGAAATATACTCCAAGCTACTATTTTCGTTTTGTCTGTTCAAAAAGTAGTCTTTCAAATAACGACTATCCACTCATTGAGAGCACTGAATTGTTGAGTAAATAATTATTCACGAACTTTTTCAATTAACACTGAGTAAGGTAAACCAAAAAATTTACAACACTGCAGCTGCACTGCTACTTTAACATAACATCTAAAATTAACATAAAATTATTCGATAACTGTTATTTCGTTATTTAATATAGAATTGAAATATTTAAGGGTTACTTATAATCAGATTTAAGCTAAGTTGTGCTGAAAATATAGATTTCGAAACCCAAAGTATTAATGAATTGTTGTCGCTGGCATGTATTGGGGTCGGCTTCCAGTCAAACTGGATTTAGCTAAATACCAGTATTTACGTAGAGCGGCTGTCTACCTGACCTCCACAAAACGTTAGCTGGGTAACACGGTACTTCTTGGCAAGACTGCAGTCAGATTTAGGCTTCTGACTATCCGTAACGACTGCCAAAGATCTACAAATGACAGCCGGGACCAACCGGCTTAACGTGGTTTCCGGGGCACGGAGAAAAAAACAACAAATGAATATGTTTAGATGGTCACCCATCCACAGACCAACCTTGGCAAGCGTTGCTTAACCTGGTAGATCGACCTGTGCTGCTGTTAATGTTTAGCCACGAGCTCCTCCGTTAAGTAAAACGAAAGTTCAAAATACAGGTAAACTTACTTCAGCGATTACTTATCTGCTGACGCTAGTGTTGGTCGTTAAGTTGCTGTAAATTGTAACTTGTAAGTGAAATAAATTGCCGTGCAGTTGGTAACCGTTTTGTCAGAAACATTATACTTTTGCGCCATTACAAACTTTAAACGACAGTTCTTTATTTTATGGCGCTTTTAGCAATATTGTTTGAGAAACTTCTATTTTTGTAACTTGATGATGTAGTTTGAATCGAAATCAATTATTATTGTAAACACTATTTACACCAGCCTATTGATTCTATCGACATCTCACCGTAACCACTTAGATGAAGTGAACGACAAGTGAGTTTTCATGCCATCTAGTTTGTATAGTTTGACAGTTCACTTTGTGATCACTTTACCCAAGCCTTCACTTCGACGCGTTTACTGCAGTGCTATTCTGTAAAAATGTCGAAGTGAACACTTAGGCGAAGTGAACGACAAGTGAGCTGTCAAACCATACAAACAAGATAAGAATGACGGCTCATTTGTCGTTCACTCCACCTAAGTGATCACGGTGAGATATCAACAGAATCGACCGGCAGAATCATACTGCAGATTGCCAATTCTAACAATTTTCACAGTCGCATCGCGTTCACATCTCAATTGCAATCTTTCAATAATCTATGAAAATTAAGGCTTTTGTGACAATTTGCGATTGACATGCGAATGCGAACGTTGTCTAAAAATTAGTAGAATTGGCCTTTTGTTCCTGAATTAAGTATTTTGATTTAAGAACATTTTGAAATCGGAACACAGTGACAGTTTATCTAGTTAAGCAGAGTTAAACAAATTCCTAATTCTGTAACTAAAACTTGAATTAGCCCCAATAAAAAGGTAAATTAAAGTTTTAAAAGTCATCAGTAATCAACCTATAAGTTGTATAATTAGTGGCGGTCTGTTGTTCCTACCTATCCCAATGGACACTTTACACAAAAATTGTAACCATTTTGATATAATTTAAAAATATTAAGTATCACAGGATACTACATTCATAAAGCTTTTATTTCTAAACGCTTTAAAAGATTCCCACCCTAAAAATGAATTAACTAAAACAGAACCAAGCATCACTAATGAAATAAACCCTATATCAGGATTGAGTCTATAAAACCGGGTAGTATACCCGGAAAACCGGATAAAGGCATTATCAGTCCCATAATTACGAAGAGAAGTCGTAAAGGCCCCGCCACAGTTAATATTCCTTAGATGAATTCACTGTAACGGGTAGCTTACACGGGCAACTTAACTTAGCAAAAAAAACTGACGTTAAGATAGCACCAAGCAATTCCTGAGGAATACTGTCATGTATATGTATCAAGATTACCTATTCAATTATATCGAGCGAGCTCAATAGGTAATCAGTACCCGAACAAGAGATGTTTTTTTTACAGATATAGAGATATCCATATGCCACAAAGTTTGTGTTGTCTATATTATAGCTCTACGACTGAAGCAATAAGTTATCTTCTGTCAGAATTATGGAATAAACTCGCCACTTTCGGCAACTGTCGTGGGAAAGAACTGGTAGAAAAGTTGCCCGTGTGGTCACACCCTAAGGTAGCTGTCAGTACTTAATAAAGGGACATCGTAAAAAATATGGCGGCTTTAAATGAAAGCACAATAGAAGAATTTTTATAAGAGAGATTTCTCGCATTCTTTTGTAACAGTTTATAAAAGAAATTTCTTTGCGGTTTTCTGAAATGAGTGGATTTTTATTTGATTCTTGTTGTTAAGAGAAAATGTAAAAAATAGACAAAGCATAAAGAGCGAGTTTCTGGAATTAGGTTGTTATATTTTTACAGTTAATGTAGCATAATATGAACAAAACAACAAATAGAACATTTTATACACTGTTTAATAAAGTTCGTGTTTAGCCACCCACCCCACTCTAGCGAATGTAATTTATGTGCAAACTGAAAGTAGTAAAGTTTGTACCTTAGTTTGAGGAGAATACAAAAACATTAGACATTGATACATCTACTTACTTTAAAAGTTTTCCTCTATCAATTCTATACTTTTCATACTAATACTAATCCCTATTAATATTATAAATGTGAAAGTAACTCTGTTTGTTTGTTACTTCTTCACGTCTTAACGGCTGAATGGATTTGGATGAATCTTGTGACTCTTGAGGGGACAGAAACATTTATACTGGAAATGTTATCCCATGGAATAATTACTATAAATATATTTTAATTAGCTGAACCGCGCAACTTTCACTACGTCATATTTTTCATCAATGCTCCGCTCCTATTGGTCTTAGTGTGATGTTATATATTTATTTTTTATTTGAGATGGGCTTGCTCTTGACTCTAGGCAGAAAATATAATATAAAATATGTATATCCTATAACATTAAAATATTATTCAAATCGAACCAGTAGTATCTGAGATTAGTACGTTTAAGCAAAAAAACAAACAAACTCTTCAGCTTTATAATATGAGTATAGATATAGAAGATGAGTAGATACAGCCTAACTCAAAGATTTAACTTCAAAATAGATTGGTGCAATATCAGGTGTTTCTGAACAATTCACTAACTAATACAATAACTCGGTAAAACAACAAACTTTAGATTACATAGCTTCATCATACACATGATACAGAATCCAAAACCACGGCCGCTTTTAATGAAATTGCCACGAACAAAACATTATCCCGAAGATGTTCATTACACCTTCATAAAATTAAATTTTACGACAAACTTCCTACAACTCATAAGGGAACGTACGGCCGAGTTAAATCCCTACAATTCTGAAGCTCTTTCTAAGTAATAACTAATTAAATATGGTGTTTAATGTTTCAAGTCAAACCCTCTGTCACCAATTAAGTTGGAAATCCGGAAGGGGCGAAAGATACGAGATTTTTGCCACCGATAAAACCAAAGATAAATTAATTTCAAAGGAATAAACGGAATGAAAACTCTTTTGTACTAAATGAAATGGGTTTTCAAATTAAATGCTGAGCCACAACCCTTAACGCAGCGAGCATCTTTAATGTCCTCGTAATACGACAATTTATTACAAGGATGCAAAATTGGAATAGATCCGATGGGGCATCATTCATCCGGGGCACTAAACTGCACAAAACACCATTTATCACGCCCGGGCGTGATGTAAAATGGGGCAGACAGCCAGAGTAGTATCAGCATAGACAAAGCAGGTCAACTGTGATGATCGGGAGAGACCATCGAGTTAGGGCTAAAACGTTTCGTTGCAAAAACACGCAGTTAGATTTTTCTATGCAGCCTAGAATTTAAAGTTTGACAAATTCATGAAATGATATTTACGCACGTTTGAATGGCTTTTAAATTTCGAAAGGTATTTTTTTTTTTTATGAAACAACATTTTAAATAAATTTCGTATGAATTTGGGGCAGTTGGGTATTTTTCGAACGCGTTGTAGTTTGTACACGTTTGTGTTTAGTTTGGTAGGAAATTCCGCTATTATTTTCGGATAACTACAACAACTTTCACAATACTACAATTTCAAATTGAGAATGGAACTCATTTTATATCATTTTTCACGATTCTGACGTTTTATTATTTTACTAGCTGAACCGCGCAACTTCGTCTGCGTCACATTATCCATTAATGCTCCGCTCCTATTTGTCTTAGCGTGATATACAACCTTCCTCGATAAATGGGCTATCTAATACTGAAAGAATTTTTTAAATCGGACCAGTAGTTCCCGAGATTAGCGCGTTCAACCAAACAAACTAACAAACAAACTCTTCTGCTTTATAATATTATAGTATAGATGGTCGCTAGCTCCTCGTCTTAGTATAAGTACATTAAGATAGGACTTTGCGGGAGGAGGGGGGGACCTGCGGTTTCTCAGTAATTCCATGCACTCCATGCATATTACCTTCCTGTAATTAACATGCCTTAAATAATGTATGGCCTCATATACTTGATTACGGTCTTAATTTTGCTACAGAGTTGTTAGTTTTAAGGGTTTAATCTGTATAAAATCTAATAATGTAAAGTGAAGAGTTTGTTTTGTTGGTTGAACGCGCTAAACTCATGAACTACTGATTCGAACTGAAAATTATTTTAGAGTTGGACAGCCCATTTGTTGAAAAAGGCGTCAAACATAACGTCAAGCTATGACCAATGTAAGCGGAGCATTAATGAAAAATAAAACTTTTTTACAAAAAAAATTAAAACCGATTTCCAAAAAATACACTGCAAAGTTTAAAATACCTTAATTTCGGAAGTCGGTGTTTTTGGTTTTGTATCTTCGTTTTTTAACAGCAACACTTTTCAGTGGTGATACTTGGACGACGTCTACGCATACAATTGAAATAAGCCAAAATGCTCATAAAATCAAAACTACTGAGCCAAACTTAATTAAATTTTACGAGACCAAATGGCAAGTATCGAACTAAAAAACAATCACTTAAATCGGATCACAAACATCGGAGTAATCGATATGTACATACATAAAACAATAAAAAAATACCCGCTGAATTGAGAACCTCCTTCGCTTTTTGGAAAGTTGGTTTATGAAAAATGTGAAGCAGAGAAAGTTGCGCAGGTTGGCTAGGTATAATGCTCTCGTACTTAGCTTAACCCACCAGTTTTGCTCGGTTTTTGGACTTTGGAAAAATATAAAAATAATTAATGTTAAAGTGTGCCTCATGGTTTTGTCTGAAATAGGTCCAATTCAGCTTAAATGCCAAACACAAAGTGCGTTTTTTTTAGGGATGGGAAATCATTCAATGACTTTCCCCGCTCTGGGCGGAGCGGGAGGGAGTGTCAGACTTCTACTGACTAAAACCCATCCATGTTCCTTCATTGCCCTTTGTGTTCCGGAACCACGGTAGCTCTTTCGAATAGTCCCGCGACTCCGGCAGGCGTCGCTTTCGGGCCTCTGTGTGCTGATTCTCTTTGAGGCGCGCGTGGAACACTAACGCGTCGTCGACATGGCCTGTCGTCATGAGACGGACGGACGGCGAGCCACCCATAGCTCACCGTCCACAGGCCCGCGCCTACGGTGGCTGGAGATCACTAGGTAGCCTCCGACGCCCGCGGCGTCTACCACGGCGGCCGGGACGAGAGGTTCTCTCATCTCTCCCACTCCGCCACCTCCTTCGCTAGCATGACTGCTTCGCAGAAGGAGGTGACGGCACGCCGTCACGGCGTCCTATTCCGTCTCGCTCCGGACCATGGCTTAAAACTAAGTGCCTTACGGTCGTTTTCAACATAACCCGCGTTTTGGGATGTACTGACGTAAATCGAGAAAGCGAGGGTTACACTTGTGGGCGGATTATTCACCTGTCTTTAACTCGAATAAATAATGAAATTAGCCACAAAGCCAAGAATTTGGGTATCAGTTTGACTGATACAGGCCATACCTATTATTGGAATCAAAAGTAGCTCACAATTTAGGACCCATTAGTTAAATGTTAATATATAATCCATGGTGCTTGTCAACTGGGCTTAACCCAGTTGTATATGTCCCTTGGTGCCTATTGGCCTAGCTCTAATCTGTCTCCTGCTTGATATGGAGGGAAGTGGAAATTATATTTACTATTCCTACTCCTCCGCTGTACTCTTCTGATTAATTTCGATTCGGGATCCAAGACAGTTGAATCGTTTCTCCGGGACTTGTCGGGTTTCATTAACTCGGCGTTTTTCTGGTGGTCGCCACTGTTGATTCTGGCTTTCAGGAGTTGCAGTGGCTGGGAATGTGTGGCGGGCTTGTCCCAAAGAAAAAAAAATCATGTTGGATAGCATTATACACGGTGCTATTTTAGTCCCGATAATTTTTTTGTAATAATTCATTAAGATGATGAGTAAAATAAAAATAATAAGTAATAAGTATAAATAGGAATGACGAAACACCACCACCTATTAATATTTAAAATTTTTATCAAAACAATGTCGCCGTTCCATTTCGTGCCGTCCTTGAAACACAAGGCTGGGACTGCGCTCGCTCCTGGATGTTTCAAATTACGTCATGCGTCATAAAAATTAATAACATCAACATTTATGGAATAATAAACATAAATATCGTTTTTTATAATGTATGTGTGGTAGTCATTGGATAGATGAAGTGGGCTGCCGTTTTAAGACGACACATTTAAAATGGCACCGTGTGGTGTGCATAAATAAAGGAAAAAATTAGCAAAATCAAAAAAATACGACAAGTAAAAACTACTAAAAACGTTCCGACGAAACGAGTTTTCATCCAGTTTTTTACAGTTGGTGGCATAAACTTTAGTTGAATCACAGATTTGATGTCGCCAACAATATCAGCCTGCTTGAATAGTAAATTCTTCGGAACTTTTCGGTCATTATTTGTGGCTCGTTTTTATGTCTAAATATTCTTTTCCATAATGTATATCAGCTACCCACCATCACTCTTAAATCAAACCACTCACTTCTAAAACACCCTGTATACTTGTTGACGTCACTTCTGACGTCATGGCCCAAATTTCGACCTACCCTCGTCTGGGTATCAAAGCCACGAGTTTCCTTTACTGATGTTAGATGACATTTACATAATGTAATGTCCTAGTAATGTTTGGAGTATTAATAGAACTACATGGCAAAAACAAAGGTCCCATTTGTATGGTTATTGAAATTGTTATGTATGTTTGTGGGTAAGTCTTTTGGTGTCAGCTTAAAATAACTTGGGTTGGGTTATGGTTCGGAGGTTAAAGAAAACACGAGATTGTGTGTTTAAAACTCTATTTACACATTTTTTTCAAGCTGTCTTGAAGATAAGCATTGCAAGCAAGGATTAAGGCCGTCTTTGTACCTTTGTTTCATAAAGTTTAAATAAATGAAGAAACATGTGCGGTTTCTGGTATAAGAGTGGAAAAACATAAACAATCAAGAAATGTATGCCTTCTGTACCCTGTTACTTACTTAACAAATATTGTAGTCTGATATAGTACATTACAGCAGCGGCCAGCAAAAGAGGCATTGATGGACGAACGTGTAAGTAAGGTAAATATAGGACATAGCCGAGGCACACATACGTAAGTCCATCAATGCCTAGTTGTGGCCAAGGATTTTATAGTACTTTTTTCTAATAATGTAAATTAAAATACAGTTACTTTTGAAAATCAATGACGAACAACGAGCAATAATACATTTTGCTCGCGTTAAAATGCTCATTTGCTTTTTTTTCAATAAACGTCTTTCTATTTGCAAGCCAGTTCGAAATTTAAATAAAATCTATGATAAGTTACGTCCTTGGTTGCCATGTTTTGGAGTAAAAGAACGTTCTATTTTTAAATAACTCGACAGATATGAGTTATTATGTAATTTATTTGGCCGCTAAATATCGACAGATTTGGATTTTCAATTGCCGGCCGCTGTTCGCGTCTATTTGACCAGTACAACAATTTCGATATATCTCGAAGAAGGTTGTCAAATAATGCTTAAGTTTCCAAGCACGTTTAAGAAATAATACTTTTACAGTAGACATTTTAAATGTGTATATATTATCTATACTAATATTATAAAGAGGTAAAATTTGTTTGTAAGTTTGTATGTTTGTAACTTTGTATGTAGGGGGTAATCTCAGGAACTACTGGTCCGATTTGAAAAACTCTTTCAGTATTAGATAGCCCATGTATCGAGGAAGGATATAGGCTACATATCATCACGCTAAGACGAAAAGGAGCCAAGCATTAATGGAAAATGTGACGCAAACGAAGTTGCGTGGGACAGCTAGTGCTTAATAAATATGCAAATTTTTAAATGATTGTCGAATTGATCAAGTGCGAAGAACGCTCTTTCGGACATCTACGCTTTAGTAAATTCTGATGAGTATCAAACCGCGTTGTCTAACGAGTTGGCCGAGCAAAAAATAACGTGGAAAATCAATCCGCCGCGCACTCCACATTTCGGCGGACATTACGAGATATTCGTTAAGGGCTTCAAAACTCATTTATATAGGACTATAGGTTCTCAATTGCTGACCTACGAAGAGATGTTAACTGTTTTAACACAAATTGAATGCGTTTTAAATTCGCGTCCGCTCACACCCCTTAGTGAGGATCCGTCTGAGCTAAGCGCGTTGACTCCATCGCATTTCCTGATGTCTACGCCGCTAAAGAGTTTACCCGCTTGCGAAGCTACCGGTGATAACACAAGTTTAAAGAAACGATACGCTTTGTTAGATCAATTAGTGCAATCATTCGCAAAACGATGGAAACATGAATATCTTCACCTTTTGCAATCCAGAGGGAAATGGAACACTCATTCAGATCCTATCAAGGTAGGTAGCGTCGTGGTTGTAGTTACTGATAACGTTGGACCTCTATCTTGGCCATTAGGTATAATACTTGAAACCTATCCCGGTAAAGATGGGATCAGTAGAGTCGCTCTTATCAAGACGGCGACCGGGATCTATAAGAGACCTGCCGTCCGCCTCTGCCCTCTACCCTCGCAATAGCATCTCTTCCGCTCCCCGGCTTATAGTTTAGTGTATTTTTAAAACCGATGGTTTTAAAGCCGGGAGCATGTTCGCGCCGCTACATTGGCGCTCCTTTATTTTAGGTATAGTTTTCATTCTACCCGCTTTTTACTTTATATTTTTGATTTTCGCTGCTTGGTTTTGCACTGAGGTCAGATGGACGACCGACACCGCCGCCGCCGGTTGGTCGTGTCCGTGCCGCTTCATTTCTTGTACATCCAGCATCAACAATTTTGGATTAAACCGCTTTGAGGTCGTTTCGCGCCGTGCACGACCCTCATATCGTCCTAACATCAAGAAGACCGAGAAGAGCGCATCAAGGTCACAGCAGCGTTGGCACGTGGAGCGAGGCCCTGAACCGGACCGCCCACCGTGGTGCTAAGGTTAGTCAACTTTCTTTCCTTTGTTGCGAGACCAGCAGCTTTTCTCAATCTTATGTTCTTTTGCCTTTTTCTGTTTTGAATAAAACCTATGGAGATACAACCACTAGCCAGCTAGTACCCACCCGCGCACACACTTACGTATACTTAATATACCGTGGTTTATTTTTGGGGGATAATTTTTATTCGAGCTACATAACTCTGTACACACAAATATGCAGAACAGTGTATTAAGTCCCGCAACCTCCATTTTAAAGATCCTCCGATTTTAAGGGTTCCGAATATCCGTGAAACCCGAATCCTAATAGGATTACTCGGGTGTCTGTCTGACTGTCTGTCCGTCCGTCACAGCCAGTTTTTTTCCGGAAATATAGAATACATGTATTTTGAACTTCTGAGCCATAAGCACGCGTTACGTAAATTAATAAATTTTAAGTGTGGGGTTAAAATTGTAAAATTAAAAAAAGTTTTTCAAACCGTATTGTGTGACATATCAAATGAAAGGGTTTACTGTGAGGGTTTTTTTTTCTAATTTTAAAATAAATAGTTTTGAAGTTATTCAGGAAATCAGACCAACAATGATCATTCCCCCCTATCTCCGAAACTACTGAGCTTAATATTTTGAAATAAATGAAGAAAATAGTTCTAATAGGAAAACCTATAAATAGTCTGTAGTGTTACAATATCGTCTTAAAAAATATGGTGCGGAACCCTTTGCACGCGAGTCCGACTCGCACTTGCCCAGTTTTTTTCCAAAGTTGCGGCACGATCAAGCTATTTGGAAAATGGTGCCTTAAGTGTCACGTTGCCGAGATACTACGAGGTAGTTGCCATGTGAAAATCATGATTATCATTAAGAATGACTCAATTACTCTCGGAAAGATGACTCAGCGGGAGGCTGTGCCAGCTCCAATCGAAGATGTACAAACGCCTTTAACAACGATCTTTTACATAATGCTTTGTCCCAAATATCGAAGTTAAATACCCATTACTTGGCAATTACAAACTGTTAGGGGATAAAGTCGGTCTTGAGTAAAACAGCGTCGAGAGCCTTCTGTTATTCTAACGAGTTACAGACAAAGCCGGCTCATTTTCATGTTAATTAGCTGGCCCCGATGTTTGTCGCAAAAGTTTGAGCGAAAGTAGACGGACAAAACTTTGTGCAACATGTTGGCTGGATATTGGTTTTATGTTAGTATTGGGAATTGTCAACTACAGTATAGTGGGTTCTAAAAGTTCTCTTAGCTTACGCTTATAATGTTTGGAGCTTAAGGCACTTGGTAACGTGACGAGAGAATCTCTAACAATTCCATCATTTTGGGGTTTGCCTTATTTTGATTACGAATAAATAATCCTTGTGTAGATATAAAAATTCAACATTAGTCCCGTTTCGTTACAAAAACTGATTTTGAGAATTTTGACCTTGAATTTTTTTTTTGCATAATTGGGATTGATGGGGACTTTTCAAAATTTCCCTAACGTTAATGTAAATTTTCAGCTTCCTGAGAATTTGTGGAAGGTTACTCCTATTTTTCGGGCTAATTTGATCAGACTAAATAAACACAAGTATGTAGAATTGTAGATATAATTGAGGTCAGTATTAAAAAAAAAAATTTTGACCTGAAACAAACAAAAGAGCAAATCCATCTCAATTAAAAAAAAACAAAACCGGAAATTCGGAAAACAAAAAAGGTTGTAATATTTTTTCATATTGGCAACTAATTCATTCAGATAAAGCGTCATGCCTTTTAAAAGGTCCAATTAATGCTTTTTATAATTTAAATAGAATGAAAGATGCTAGGAGATTTAATAAAAGTAAAAATGCCCTTTGACCTATGCTTTTAAAATATCGCTTCATCTGGATTATGAAGAAAAACGAATCAGAAAACCGTGTTGTCTACCTAGCGCCTTAAGTAATGTGTTTAGCTGTGTATAAACCCACAACCACAACATTTGTGTACTTTAGCGTATCCCGGATACAGTGAACAATATAATCTCATTTAGAAGTACATCTAAACTCAATTATGATCGACTAAATATTGACAAACATCGGGTTTGCGGTTGTTTCACCTTGTTAATAGATTCCTAGAAATTTGGCCTGATGTAATTATGTAATACTTGTTTATTTGCCTCTTCAGTTCAGTTTAGTTGGGCCATTAGGATATCAAATCTAGACTCTATATAGGGACGAGATTTTTCCCGCGACTTTGTACCTGCATATCCAGTTTTTACCGGTTGCCATAGGAATTTCAGGAAATAGAAAGAAAGAGTTAATTTAAGCCAAGCAAAATTAAAAAATGAGAGCTTTCCTTTAGTTTGACATGTGTTACTACTTCCCAGAATTTGATTTTTATTAGATACACTTCCGGATCATGTAATAATACAGGCTGTGTTTTTTTTTATTATTTCAAAATCAACGGTTGGATTCCTGGGTAGGAATAACGATTTTTCAAAAATCCAATGATGCAGTTTTAGTATTCAACAAAATCGGGCTCGAGATTCCTTTTAATGTTTTTCGATACTCCTCATAGTTTGGTTTGGATTTGGTCACGAAGGCACACTGTAAAATTTACCCTGTATGTAAACTGTTTTCTTACCGTCGTCTGTTTTATTAACCGACTTCCCAAAAAGGAGGAGGTTATCAATTCGGTTGTTTTTTTTTTATGTTTGTTACCTCATAACTCCGACAATTATGAACCGATTTGAAAATTTTTTGTTTTATCTGAAAGGATATACTTGCAGATTGGTCCCATTTAAATCATATCAAAATCGGTTTCGAACTTTGGATTTTAAATCGAAATCGCTGGAATTTGACTATTTAGATAATTCTTTGATAATCGAAATTGCGTATTTTGCTTTTCTGCGATTTTGTAGTGGTGTTGTTAGGTGTGGGGCACCACTAATAAGTGAAAAATAAAAAACTTTTTACAAAAAAATACAACCGACTTCTAAAAAAAAACACTACAAAGTAAAAAATAACTTTAAATTCGGAAGTCGGTGTCAAAATACAAAGAAACTAACAAAAACACCGATTTCCGAATTTAAAGTTATTTTTTACTTTGTAGTGTTTTTTTTTAGAAGTCGGTTGTATTTTTTTTTTGTGATGACTTTCCTTTTTCTTTGACTCTAGTCTTGGTCACAGATGACACAGACAAAGTCTACCACTGAGCGAGCTTACCCAGAAAGAGCCTGTTCACTCTAACTTTGAAGAGATTAGGGTTGTGAGCGTTCGGAAACACAGACGCAGGCAGAAAGAAGTTTTTTGTTAATATGTCTAAAGAATGTATACCCTAAAAGTCCTGAACCGATTACGATTATTTACTGATAGTAAGCAACGCTTTCATTCAGTGGCATATAGGTCTTTAAGACCAGACAAATGCCTGTCGGGTTGTAAGCCTAGAGAACAAAGCTGCGCGCTAGTCAATTATGATATAGTTATAAATACAAGAAATACAGGTCGGGTAAGCCATAAAAATTATTAGAAATAAATGTTTCCTTGTCTTTCAATACAAACAGCAATTCTGCTTTACTCTTGAGAAGAAAATATAAAAAAAGTAATTCCTATAAATTGCGATCTTATCAATGAAAAGGTGGTGTAACTCTTCCCAACTTTAAATTCTTTGCGTTATCGCACTGAACGATTGAAGAGGCACAAAAACCCTCGCCATGTGTCCCTCGAATTTAAATCCGTCGGATAAAATGTTCGCAAACATTGATGTGATAAGAAGCTCCGTGATAAAAGTTTCCATTGCCACCGTATTTCCATGTTGGAATAAAAAAACGGGCCAATTTTAAGTCGAGCTCGCACAATTGGTATTTTTATTTAAAACTACAAAATTTTTACTTTGTAGTTTTTTTTTTGAAGTCGGTCGTATTTTTTTTGTAAATAGTTTTTATTTTTCACTTTTTAGTGGTACCCCACACCTGACAGCACCACTGCAAAATCGCAGAAAAGCAAAATACGCAATTTCGATTACTTGGATAACATAAAACCATCATCCAAGTAGACGAATTCCAGCTATTTCGATTTAAAATCAAATTAAAAAAGAAATACAACCGAATTGCGAACCTCCTCATTTTTGGGAAGTCGGTTAAAAAGTGTGTACGTAACTAAAAACGGTAGAAACAGAGTTAAAGACATTTGATTACCGTTACAATAAGTTTTAAAATGAATGAAAGCTTTTAAAGAAAAAGCTTTTTGGTGGACCCACTAACTGTCATTCATAACCCAAAGGATATGCAAAATTTTATGTCCCCACTGTTAACCGTTGAGGAGTTCCCTAGTCTGGAGCCAAACTTTGCAGCATCACGTCATACTTATCATAAACATGCATTGTCATCGGAACTGGACTAGTATGTAAAATTTCAGCTCAATCGGACACCGGAAAATAGGTCAGTTTTAACTTGCAAGATTCCATCTTCACTTGAAAACATACATAAGTCAAGTTAAATAAAAGTTTTTAAAACTGTCTCCGTGGTCGAATGGTTTACTTGCCTTGTGACTCGGTGGTCGTGGGTTCGATTCTCACGGTAAACGCGGTTTAGAAACTCTGACACTAGTGTGTGGGGTCGTTAGACCTTACTGCCAACATACGACAAGAAGAACATTAGAAAATATATTATAAACAAAATGGTTTGCTGAGTATATGAGGATGCAATAAAATGCTGTGATAGTTGCCAAAAAGTATTGGCTCTATCCCCGGTGGTAACCTGTATCTCCGGGGTAGTGTTCAGCCATGAGTTATACAATATTTATTGAGTGCCACTACAATTTTGATGATTCGGTATTGAAAGTGTGAGTTTATCTGAGGATGTGGTGTGTGAAAAAGCAGGTATGCGATGTGAGTTTCACACTTCACAAAAACCCATTCTTCGTCGAATACACTCAGGAATTCTTTCCACGATTCAAGCTTCGGTCTTGCATAGCAACACGTAAAAAAACACCGGCTCAAGAAACCAGCTAATGCCACCACCGGTGGCGACGGTAGTCCTTTCCGGTTTGCAAACCCCGTAAAAGTCAACATAGCAAAATGGATTACTCTTATTGTTATTCTCAAGGCTTCCGCGATGAGTTCGCATCTTCCGATGCTGCTCAACTAATTTGAACCTTAACACAAAAGAATTAAGCTGCATAATTTGTACAGCAATCGTCGCTGACTTGTTGAAATTCTCCCCGCTCTACAAGACCGCTTTGATAAACAAATATCGATTTCAGCTGATAAGATTGTTTACAGTTATCTTTAAGCTAGATGTATTTGCGTACATATAGCGAGATTCAATGTTTGCTCAGAAAACTTGAAAGGGAAGGGTGTTATAAAAGTAAAGGACTACTTTCTACGGGGTTTTAAACCTTTGCGTATAGTTTATTTGGAACTAGCATGTTACTTGTTCCTGAGTTCAATCTACATATCTCGGTGTCCACACCAAAAAATAACGGTTGTGTCTAACACCGCTATTGGGGTGGAAATTAAAAATTTGATAGCGGATATCACTAGACGAAAAGGTGCTAGTTTGAAATAGTGGACTGTATTGGGTTTGAAATGTTGATAAAGTTTGTAGGTATGATGTGTGTATACTTGCAAATGCGATGCAAATTAGGACGATGAAAGTGTGACACTAAACAAAAGGAAGTTGGCAGGAAACATGCTGCACTAAGTTTTCAATTCATCGTCACTAATATCTTCAACGAAAGCAGAAGGTAATTTTGGGTTGACAAAGAAACTATTTTTTTTTAATTATAAAAGTGTAGTTAGGCCTAGCTTCTGACATCGGCTTCGCCCGGGTAAAAGTCTAAGATAATCCCAAAGAAAGATATTCCCGATTTGAAAAGTGTTCTTGTCCTATACCAAGTTCCAATGGGCGCTCACCAGTTTGCGCCACTGGCGAGTAAGTTCCTTAGGCTTAACATTTTAGTAAAATATTCACAATAATCACAACAAATTAGTAAAAAAACACTTGTCAAAAGCCAACCGACACAGTGAAAATTAACATCGAGATGACCATTTTTTTATATTATAGAGGTCAAACGTATGCCTATCAATAGTGATAGGCATACGTTTGACCTCTATCTCGCCTGATGTTAAGCGATGATCTCACGCTACACTAGCGCCTCTAACGACAAATGCAAACGATAGTCGTAATTTCATTCTGTATTTAAGACGTGAAGAGGTAACAAACAGCGGGTTTAAAAAGGCCACTTTAGCAGAATCACACGCCAATCTGTCAAATTTCATTTTCATCTTTATCGCTTACGCATTAGGTTCAAGGTTGATTGGGAAATTTGGCAGTTATTGGTAGCATAATTTGCTTTCCGATTCTGGAAAAGCGGCCTTTCTATATCACCAGAGCGCTTAGTACGAGATTTTTAAAGTATAATACTCGATCGCGTAAACGTAAACGCTCGCTTATGTCAGATTGTATAAAAACAATAATTTTCCGTTATTTTCATCAGACGGTGCCTAATCAGTTTCAATACAAATTAAAGTTTACGCAAACGCAATAGACGTTAAATAACCTGCACTAAGGTCACAGACAGATACTTTGGCATTTATAATATTGGGATGGATGTCAAGTTGTCGCTTTCAATCCGCTCTGTAGTGAAGAAATCAGACGCGAATTGACGACGTTTGGGACGCGCTAGTGAATAAAATATATCAAGTGCGAGTAGAAAATTTTACTCTAAAACCGACAGACAAATGGCTCCGTTAGTGAAATTAGATCAAGTTTTGTTTTTTCTCGGTGTGGAAACTTTTCTGGATTCTCGTAGCTCCTGATCTTTGTTTGGAGGAGATGGAAAATTAAATCGGCGGAAATACTAAAACTTAAGATTCAATTTACGTAGTACTAGTGGTCCCAGCGAACTTCGAACTACCCCAGACTAAATTTTTGCCGTGTTTTGTTTTTGTCATGTATTCGAATCCATGTATGAGAAAATTATTTTTGTAATTTTTTCTTTAATGTTTCCAATGTTTTAACAGTTGGTCTGCTATCGGGGCAAAGGCAAAATCCAACAAATCAAAGATATACAAAATCAGTCCAGCCGTTCTTGAGTTATAAATAGTGTAACTAACCGGACTTTTATATATAAATATAGATATAAGAGTGCTAATTCTACTAATTTTCACATTCACATCGCTTGTCTTGGTATGGTCATGTGAAGAGGAGAGAGGAAACGCATTTAACTAAAAGAGTAATGAACGTAAATGTGGATGGATGGAGAGGGAGAGGAAGGCCAAAGAAAAGATGGATTGATTGTGTAAGAAGCGATATGAAAGAAAAGGGAGTTAGTGAAAGTTTGACGTCTGATAGGGCAGACTGGAAGAAAAAAACGTGTTGCGCCGACCCCAAGTAACATGGGATAAGGGCAGGAAGATGAAGATGATGACATCGCATTTGCACGTCATTCGCAATCTGTCAAAAAATTATGAAAATTAAGGCTTTTTTGACAGTTTTCGATTGACATGCGAATGTGAAAGTTATTTAAGAATAAGTAGAATTGGCCCTCAGATCTAACCGTGTGAGAGTCCGACTCGCACTTTACCGTTTTTTTTCGTTCAATATCGAGTTGCCAATTAGTCTAAACTTGTTAGCATTAAGGGCTATAAATGGATAGGTGTGGGTAGGTAAGTTAAATTAAAGTCCGTCACTTGACCGAGGGTCGGTGGGGACAATAAACCCGACCCGCGCTAAGTGGATTAGCTGGCATTTAGGGGCACGGTGCATTTGAACAGTATTGGCTGTACTTTCGAAGTGTCTATCAATGAAAAATGTTAAGTGGAAAAGAGACAGTCAAACATGAAATTGGGGGTCGTTTTCTGAAAACAAATGATAATTTGAAATTGTTATGGGTTGTATCATAAATGAGTGAAACTAAAAATTGAAAGTTTTTCTTTTGGCTTTTATTAATTTTATTGACTATTTTATTTTATTGTTTGTGGTTGAAACAGCTACACTATGTAGAAATTTCAGTTCCCTACGTATTTCGGTTTACCACACAGACATATAAATAGTAGCAGACCAAACATTAATACGTAGATATATTTTTTTATATGGTATGATTCTTTATCCTTTTTTTTCTAAGTGACAATTCATAAGCATGTCTCGTTCTGTCACGTGTTGTCACACTGACTCATACATAGACAAAATTTGACGCGTAGCTTGTCTGCCATATTGATAAGCATCAAATGTTTTTCAATCACGTTTAAAATTGATAAAATATTACTTGTTTGGGACATAAAACACACGAGGACGGTAAAATAATATGGTGAAGTGCTGTGCGTATCGCTGTGACAGTGCTAGCTACCACAAAACACCTGGATTGACCTTTCATCGGTAAGTTTTGGGAAATCTTAGTGCTTTCTTTACTAAATTCAAATGTTTCCATACTGTTTATTCGTATTTTACATACAGTTTTTAACAAAGATGCGATTTGTCTGTACCGTCAGCCTACAACTAAAGAAATAAACCATAACAAGGACAAAATAGTCAGAAAGTGGCATCAAGTGACAGCTCAAGTACCTGTTCAAATAGTCAGGGACGAATTAGGCAACAAAGACGAAACTTTTAGTAAATTGCATTTGTTGTATGTATTTATGTAAAATATTTATTTCCATTGAATTATCAAATAAAGCCTCAGTTTAATGTATCATGTTTTATTCTTTTTTGGTGATACAATTCCAAAATACCTGTAGTAGTTTCAGTGTATGTACACATGTCATGCTAATATTAAAAATAAATTATAAAATCAATATTATGTTACCCAGTGTCTGTGTTATGGAGAACATGAACATAGGCATATGTATAAATACAGTATAGGCTACTCACATAACGATGAATTTTCATTCAGCAGGCAATAATTGAGCATACTAATATTTTTCCAGGTTTCGCAAGGATGAAAGTTTACGGAATGCCTGGATTAAAAACCTGAAACTCCAGGATTGGCAACCAAGACCTTCAAGTGTACTTTGTTCAAAGCATTTTGAGAATCACTTGATCGATCCCAGCGCTTTTTGAACAACATTACGTCCCGGAGCAATTCCTACACTGTTTACCGAATTTACTCCATATGTAAGCATTATGAGAGTGTAAGATAGAAGAGTGTCCCTGGAGTTTCTTGCACGTTCTTCTCCATAGAGATCTACGCTTTGGAACGTGCAAATAGCTTCAACTTTTTGGACAGACCGACCTTGACAATTAAAAAGTGCCTGTAAATGGTTTATTTGAAATAAATGCTTGAATTTTGAATTACATACATTACTTTTATTTCAAAAATCCTGATTTATTCCTAAACTAGCTTTCAGGCATACTAATACCTTGACTCTCGGTTCTACAAAACATGGCATGCGGGTTAATGACTGCAGTGCCAGTTTTTCTAGCTGATACTGACGTCCGTCAATGGTTTGTAAACACCGTCAAAAGATAAAGAGTGGACTGCTGCCCATCGTCCTCTTAAAATATTCCCTTAGTCGCCTTTAACAATAACCACGGGAATGGAGTGTGGTTCTATTCGTTAAGACTATTGATGAGTAATCTATATTTCATGTACCCAGAGAATATAGATTTTCACGGATTTTCAGAATATCTTTAGATAATACTGGCAACCGGTCCTAATTCGGCCCTGTAATGATATCATTCCCTAGGTGTGCGTAATGGCTACGCAAATTTTAGCGAATGTTTGGTCTGCTACTATTTATATGTCTGTGGTTTACCACTACTACCCAAGTGGTAATATAACAACCCTATTGAGATCCGTTGATTATCCTTTGTTTTTTTTTTTTGTGTATGTAATTAGAACGTTGATTCAAAATTTTGGCTAAAGTAAAAGATGTTAGAATAGTTTAACTTATTGCGGGTTATAGGTATACACACAGTAAACATTTCGGTTTTCTACGTATTTCGATTGATGAAATACTGCCCGCTGACAGGTCAATCAAGAGACAGACAGCAGAAGCTTGGTATCACTTCTGCTATTATAAGAACCGTATTGAGTTCCGTTGGAACCTTTTTTTTTAAGGGATGGGAAATCATCAAATGACTTCCCCCGCTCTGGGCGGAGCGGGAGGCAGTGTCAGACTCTTACTGACTAAAACCCATCCATGTTCCTTCCTTCTGTGCCCTTTGTGTTCCGTATAGTCCCGCGACTCCGTTGAATTGGAACCCTGACGTACCTATAAAATTACAACGTTGATTCAAAATTTTGGCTACAGTTGTGTCAAGTATTACATCGAGATAGCCTTATTTACACGGACGTATTGATGTTTAGTTCAATTTAATGTTACTAAAGATATATCAATATGCACAAAAAAAATATAATCAAACTAAAAAGAAAATGCCACTTGTATTATTCAACATGAAACCATGAAACTTATTTTCTGTTCTATAATACATAGAGTTAAACCGATTAGATAGAAAAATCACAAAAAAATCAAGACACAGAAATACACACTAACACACTAAATACACAGAAATGTACCGAACCTTAATCTTCGTCGTTATCAATGTTAAGTTGTACCTATATCAATAGTATCTACCCTCGCAATACATAAATTGAGTTTCCTTCGTACTTGCTCAAATGGAACGTCTACGATAAATCTTGAATTAAGTTTACCTGAATTCCAATATTACGGGTTAATCCTGAAATTGTAAGGTAAATAGGAAACCCTTATTTGTTCCAAATGTTGGATAGAGAAGTAACAATATACTGTAAGGAAGCTTCAAAGTCCTTACCATTTATTTCTTTATTTCGTTCACCCTTGCCTACCCTTGAAGCCCGGTTTCCACCGCGAGCGGAACGGAATTAATGACTTCGTTAAACTCGCAAGAGCAAACTGCATACATAAATGCTCTTTATCATCCACCACCTGAAGTATCATGAAATCTATCCATCTTATGAAAGTCAGTTCAACATTTATTTGTGACTGAAATTGTTCTGAATATTAAATTTTTGTTCTGAATATATAACGAAGTCATTAATGTTCCGCTTGCGGTGGAAACCGGGCTTTAGGAATATAAAAGTGTGGTTAAACTATATTAACCCGCGACTTCGTACGCGCAAAAACGCGTTTACGTAGGAATTTCGGGAAATCCTCTTAGTGCTCCCCTCTGCTCCCCAAGAAACTTATAAGCCAATTTCCAGCTTTCTACAACTAGTGGCTGTGCGTTGTCTGTTAGTCACTCACCCACTCAGTAACGGAAGAATTTTATAAATAAGATTTATGTGCACCATTATGTACCATTATAATAGTTCATATCGGGATTGCTACCTTTTTATTTGCGAGTTTCCGATATTTCGGCACTGTTGCAAGCGCCAGTAAAACAGTGAGTCAGTCATCAGTTGCGGGAAAAAAGTGAGTTTGTGGACAGTGGTACCGGTGATGATCGTAATAAAAGACTACGAAAGAGGGTAGACCGATATGTCTCCCAATAACATCCCACCCGCAAGATCTTCAGTTACTCCGTGATCATGGCGCTTGCAACAGTGCCGAAATATCGGAAACTCGCAAATGAAAAGGTACATGGTAGCAATCCCGATATGAAGTATTCTAATGTTAGTGCCCATGAAAGTTTAAAACAATATACTAAGTACCATATTCAGACAAATAAATGATTATGATTATGATTTAGGGTTGATATCAAAGACGTCATCCGGCTTTCATACATTTTTGGTCTAAATCTGAATGTGTTAATTACATAATATGGCCCAGTCCCTCTCATTCCATTTTAGTATGTCCAAACATTGATAACATCGTAGAGTTTGCATCTGTCGTTACGCCAATTTCATTCAGTTGACATTAATTAACCAGCGGTAATTTCTACCTATAGTGCGGGCTGGAGCGAGTATTGGGAGTATTCACCTGTCGCACAAAAGCACTCGCTTAAGGCGCTTCCCCGAGCAAAACGCAGCGCTAGCCGTTTTGTGTGCAGTTTTTTGGAGCTATATACTCTTTATCCAAAAGAAATATCAACTTATAAAAAATACATTAAATTTCTACATAATCTTGGCTTCAAAATGGTAGATTTTTATTTTTTATTACTAAGGATAATGTTTAAGTAATCTCCCCACAACGAAACTACAGAAATGAGAAATAATTACTGAAAACATGCATCTTCTCGAAAACTAACGATTATTTTGATTTTGTACTTACACTAATTAAAAAAAAATTAAAATTTGTTTATTTCAGATCACGTTATGTCCATATTTTGTTAGTAAAATTAATTATCTTAAGACTAAGTTAGTAGCAATACAGTTGGTCCAGAAAAATATGAATTATAATTATAAATAAACAAAATTAAAATTTAATAAAAATTTAACATTGATTGTAATAAAATTATTAAACTAAAATGAAGTAATGAATTAAATTGAATTGAATTGAATTGAGTTCATTGTAATACGGTCAAAATAATAAAATAAAATAAAATAATGGATAGGCAATTTAATTATATAAACTAATGCATAGGCAATTTAATTATAAACGTTTTGGTAGAAATATTTTTTTCAAACGACCAAAATTAGATTTTATAACGTTTTTATTCAACATTCTGAGCGTATTCGCTACTGTGTCTCTTGCGCTGTTTTTGAGGGAAAAAATGCTCAAGGTTATTTGGTCAGGGTACGGCCTTAAAGCCGAGCAACCAAACTATCGAAATTGTTCACTCGCTATTCACTGCTCGCCAACTCGTTTCGAATTTCTAGCTTCACTCGCTAGACGCGAGACAAGTGCCTTAAAAACCTGACATCTCGATAGCTTTACTATAAGCTTACTAACAGAATGCCCCGTAGTCACGTTTCATCATTATAGAGTTAATCATTCTTCAACTTAGTCGTTCATTGCTGAAGGTCGTGTCTAGTCTGAGGTATTGATCACTCGGTGCACTATGCTCTTCTACGTTTTTTTGTCCTCGGCGATCTTAAAAGCTTCGGCTATTGATAGGCCAGTGAGCGACTTTACTTGGTCTGACTAACGGGTAGGTGAGCGCCCGCGTGGTCTTTTCTCGTCTACTTGGCCAACTACCATAAGCTTCTTGAGGCTGTCGGGGAATTTACGAGCGACATGTCCAAAAACTTAAGAATTCGCTGGAAGCATACAGCGGATAGTCTTGTGGTTATGTGGAGCTCCTTAAGAATGGACAAGTTGGTCTGGCACGCAGTCCATGGAATTCGCGAGTTAAGCATTACCGCACAGCAAAAAATCCATGACAGTTTTATTCAGTTGACATTAATTCCAAAACAAAACACCATCAGTGTTTCCAGTAACTCGTAGCGTTACTGCGATAAACCCTTTAAAAGCCAGACAGCTCGAGTCTACCCAAAACCCTAGTAACAGGATTCCATTGTCACGTTTCAGGAATGGAGTTAACTCCATAAATCATTCCATTTTCCCATCACGTATCATTATGGGACATCTGTCGAGCATATGGGATTAACTCGAACGTAATAATTATTGGTGACAAGTCTTTACCAGCCACTATTCACAGGCGAACTGAATAATGTAGTCTGCGAATGGGTTTAAATCCTGTAATTTAATAGAGAGTTGTATCGAAATGTGAAGGCCTATACCCCGTATGTTTAATAGGATTAGTCAGACACACATGCCTGTTCTATTGATCAGAAGGTATCAATATGAGGTTGGTATAGGATGCTATGTTTACTTATTTGTTGAATTAAGAGATACGAAATGCTGTTCGTTGGTTGACACAGCATTTTAGGCTGGCCAATAGACCCAGTAAAGTACTTAGGTGAAGAAAACTTGGGGAAATCGGAAATTGTGAAAACTATTTTTCAGTGGGATTTTATAAGGTTTGAACGTTTTTCATTGATTTGCCCGAGGTCCTTTTTATCCATGAGGTTGTAAGAAAAATAATAGTATTTTTCTTAGTTAAATTGCCCTTTATTATGAGGGATTTAAAACTCGTGAACTATAGTTGTATTAGAGAAACACCTCAGTCTGCATAATCTAAAATATACGCATAATTTTATATTATGTGTTTATTTTAGTTTCCTTTTAGAAAACAACATCGGGCAACTTTCGTTCACATTCGCGTCTCAGTCGCAAGATGTCATAAAACCCTCTAATCTCCGTACATGCATGCTCCGTGTCTGTCCGTTATACATCTTGTAATAATGCCATTGGCTGGTTAGTGGTTAAAGGACATTTAAATGACCAACAAAGTACCTCAGAAACCGGCCACTACACAGATTGTGACCACTATGCAAATAACGTTAGTTAAAAAATACGGGAATTAACGCGTATCTTTTGTTAGGCAAATAATTATTTTTCGTTATTTGGCTGGTTAGTGGCTACAGGACATTTAAATGACCAACAAAGTACCTCAGAAACCGGCCACTACACAGATTGTGACCACTATGCAAATAACGTTAGTTAAAAAATACGGGAATTAACGCGTATCTTTTGTTACGCAAATAATTATTTTTCGTTTATTTTTTCTATTAGTCATAGTAACACTAACGGTCGCATTACTGATATCATTGAATATTGAACATACTCCAGTATTTATCTCTAAACACAATATAAACGTTGTAATTCTAGAAGTTGCGAAGGACTCATTTTACCAAGAGTCGTAACGAACAACTGCTCTCATTTAACAAGTAATTAAATCGCTGATTTATTTCGTAATAACTGTTACCAACAGCCACCAGAGTTTACTGGGACTTAGCTTCCAATTCTCATTTTTTTTCTGACTAACAGACCAATTATCGTACTTAAAAAGCGTTAAAATGTATGTAAATAACCTATCGTCATGATCCATCTTAATTTGTGCCTGGGAGGCTATTCTCTAAGCCCAAAGTCCGTAGTTTCGGGCTTAGTTGTGGACGTATTCTACGCCGTATCACCTATCCACTAAGAATTTGTGACAATACGATTTGATAGTCACTTTCAAATCGTTCGAGTTTGGGAATAATCGTAAGTCCATAGTCCGCATTACACATCTCAAAAAAAAAAAAAAAAAGTCTACTATAGATAAATCTTGTATTAAGTTTACCATAACCTCAATGTTCTGGGGTTATTCTGAAATTACCTATGAGGTGCATAGCATATCCTACATTAACACAAAACTATTGTTCTAAATTATGTTTCACGGTAAGATTACATTTTAATAAGGTCTCAATGTTTTTACGATTTATTAACTATATTTTGCTGCTGAACAACCTACAAAACAGCCGCCTTTTAGAAAAGGAGATAGTCCTATAATCATGCCAGTCTCCCAACAACTTCTAATATGGGAAACCTGTAGAATATACCGCGTGTATCTGACATCGACGCACAAACGATTTCCATGGGTCCAGGGTATGATTCTGGACACCCCAGTGTTGGAATTTTTCGTCGGTTCTTTTCTCATTTTTTTCAAGAGTACCACAAAGTGTCAGCTCAGCTCAGCTGATATCTATTTGTGGCTTTATTCAGATTGTTCTTTTTAGTGAAAGTAGTTAACTAATTATTTTTTTATTAAAAATCTCATTGGGTTAGGTCAGAATAACGATTATGAGCAGTCTAAAGTAAAAAAACCCTTGAAAAAAATAAAAAATGAGAAAATAGCCGACGAAAAATTCTAAGTCTAGGGTGTCCAGAATCATGCCCCGGACCCATGGAAATCGTTTGTGCGTCGATGTCAGATACACGGGGTATAGGAGATTGGTAACTGTAGATCAGCCACCAGAATTTACTGCGGCTTTACTGTCAATTTTCGTTTGTTTTCTGATCAGCAGACTAATTCTCGTACTTAATAAGCGTTCAAATTCATTTCACAAAATCTTCTCATCTGCAATCATTGTCAAAAACATGACAAAATGTAGGGAACCTGAGGTTTTTTAACACTTTTCGAAAGTAGTGCGATTGTGAAACTTCTTTAAAATCCCTAATCCCCCCTAATCTTTTCAAAGTTAGAGTAAACAGGCTCCTTCTGGGTAAGCTCGCTCCATCGTAGACTTTGTCTCTGTCATCTCTGACCAAGACTAGAGTCAAGAGCAAACCCATACCAAGTAAAAAAAAAACTTCTTTAAAATATAGAGAGCCATCTCGTCGCTAAGAACTTCTTCCAATCAATTTAAAAATGTATCGTGGAACTCGTATTGTTGGCAAAACAAAACTGCTGCCAAAAACATAAAATTACCTACTTCATCAATGCCAAGAAAGGTGATAGCGATCTTGTGCCAAAACATAGTCGTTCCCATTCTATTTTTCTTTTTTTTTATACAACAACGTGTAAATAGAAAGTCTATCGTATGTTACCCACACAATATAATAATCTATTTGTTCCAACGAAGGACAGACAGAGAAATAAAAACGTCCAGACTATAAAAAACCTGGTCCATCCCATTAATTAGTTTACAAAAAAATTAACTTTCATACGTTTTATATAAGTAGCTTACGGAACCAATATAAATTACCCTGCAAAACAATTTATCGACACAATTGAAAGCCTAAAAAACGACCAAACTCATTCAAATGCATGAATTTCGGATCTGAATGCCCAATTCGAATTTTCCGCTTATTTGCATATCACGCCGGGCGATGGAAATTAAAAGAAATTCAGCCAAACATCGCCCGAAATTCGATTACCGAAGGACAATATTGAAGTAACGGTTATTTGGCTGATTTTGTTTGACGATGTCGTTAAAATATCAATATCGGTTCAGTCCAATAACCGTTATTCAACAGTTTTCAATTTTGCGAAATCACACGAGAATGAATAAAAATACTGACAGAAAGCAAAATAAAAACAATTGAGCATTCAGAAAAAGCCGAAAATGAAACAAACCCAGCTCCCAGCACTAGCCGTCGTCCACGAAATCGAAATTCAAACTTCGACTCACCGAATTCGCCACACACAACACACGAACACTTACGCACCTCCACGGAGAAAAAAAAATACAATTCAAAACTCGGAACGCCCGAAGAAATTTCCAAATTAAAGAAAAATACAGTTAAACTTTTTCTATTTTAAACGGAAAATTGATGATGATTTTTTAATAAGGAACTTTGAAGATACATACGCGCGCGGTCGCAGTATTGGTCGGAGTTTGGACAGCGCCCGACTGGTCGGGTCGCGGCTCAAGACGCGAATGAGTGTCGGGGCGCTGCTCCAGCCCTTATACCGCCGCTCTCAACCCCAAACGTGATGGCGGTGGGCGGATCTGTAAAGAGCTGTTAGTCCATTTTCCATTTCCATTTACGTGACTAAGTGTCTACTTTTGTTAGGAAATCCTGTCTTCTGCGGCAGAAAATAGATTTTGTGCTAAACACGGGCTTATAGAGGTAGGGTCTTACGCGATAAGATTACAAAAATATGCAACTTAGGCATAATCGTAACATTTTCGAATAACTGTTTAGTCAAAATGATAAATGAAAACTTCTATCGAATCAATATTTCAGCGAAAAAGCGACCAACTGTTGATATTAAGCTGTCAACGCCCATACGAACCTCTTGGGCCAAAGTTGTATTGTGTTACTATAGTTTTTTTTTTAATTTGTGGACGCTGTCAGCTCTGATGTATAAATATATGTAGTTTAGTATTACATAAAACCTGAAAATTCTGGTCTTCTGGGACTAAGACACAAAAATCCGCAAATTTAACTTTATCCTTTCTTACACCAAACGCCAAGAACCCTTGAAAAACTATTCACGCTCGCACTAATCGCAACTACCATACGACACCATCGACGTAGCCCTGAAAATGAAAAAATACAAAGAAAAAAAGTGGTGTTATCCTCTCTATACTCACATCGCAGAGTGCCATCCTTGTCGCACGGTGGCGGGTTGTCAACAAAATGTTATTAGTCGTCATCTGCCGCGAGCGTATAACTGGAAAAATTCTCAAGAGGCCGACTGGAAAACTATATAGTAACTTGAAACTATTGGTGCAAGATTGTTAAACTATTGGTGCAAGGTTGTTAAACTATTGGTGCAAGATTGTTAAACTATTGGTGCAAGACTAGTAAATGATTGGTGCAAGATTGTAAAACTGTTGATTACCAAACCAGATTGAACTAAGTGTAAACAACGTGTAAGTGAATTATTGTTGTAAAACAGGAAAGTAAGGTTTTCCTGGAAGTAATATAATATATTATTTTGATCGCTCTGGCATGACTCAGATGTTCTGATATCATTTGATTTTCACTGGTGGGTGGATTTTGTTAGTTGTACGTCAACCATCAACTAGAAATGAAGAAGAATTAATTTTTAGCGGTTTCGACATTTATGCCGATGATTTTAACATCATCATTATATCCACTGAGCCGAAAGACGTCCACTGCTGGATAAAGGCCTCCCCCAAGTGTCACCACAACAACCAGTCCTGTTTGTCTCGCATCCCTCAGCTACCCACACTAGGTCATGGGTCCAAATTGTAGAATGCCTTACAACGCTGCGTCTACCGGTATCACTCCAAGTTTTCGGCCCCATCGACCATCTGTTCTCTTTTTACGTAATTGGTCTAATTTCAAGTGTACCCAATTTATCAAAATTATGCAGTATTTTCAAATCTTATGCGACAAATTGGAATTTTCTATCCGGATTTTTTTACATGAGAGGGACGACAATTTACCTTTAATTTTGTCGTAATTGTAATGATAAACTTTGCAAAATTAGAAATTTTTTACCATTAATACAGAAATTCATCAGATACTACCAGAGAAAATAATAAATACCTAAACATACCTAATTATATAAAATATGGATTTTGTCAGTTTATTGTGGGTGTGTTACGTAAAATGTGTGTTTATTACAAGCCCTCGCGGTTTATGTTAAATTGGTTCGAGTTATTGCATAGTTGAAGTATCTCGTGAATTTTATATGAGGTTTTTATTTACCTGTTTAAATTAACATAGGTGAAATTTTCGACTGAAATGGGAATTCAAAAATTCAAAATTCAAAAGTCATTTATTCAAATTAGGCTGAGGGCCAGCACTTTTTGAACGTCATGTTTTACAAAAGACAGTCCCCCAAAACGCCCGCCCGTCACCACTTCCTAGTGTTTTAGCTGTGGAGAAGAAGTGGCCAACAAACTCCCCAGCAACACAACTGTCTGTTAAGTTTTAGGAACTAGAATTTTACACTAGTTAATATGCAAAGTAATCCAAAAATTCAAAATTCCTTCTAAAATTTACATGACACAAAAATAAATATATACATTATTTATCACTTGTTAGCTACTAGCACTATGACACTAAAACAAAATACACACTTAAGCAAGTGTTGACGTATGTGGATTTAAATAAGTATAAAAAAATGACCTACATAGTCAGACAAATAAATAAAAAAAAAAGAAAATAAAAGAACAAATAAAATAAAATAAAATAAAAAATTATATGAACACATATAACCTGTTATAAAACTACTATACTATCTACTTATACACAAGGAACATGATAATTTGTCTTGCGTTCAACACAGCGACCAACTATTCTTATCGTCTAAATAATCATTAATAGAATAGTATGCCTTGGAACAGAGGTTAGTTTTTACTTTTTCTTTAAATGAGTTAAAAGGCAGATCAAGATAAGAAATTGGAAGTCTATTGTATAAACGGATACCGAGCCCCACAAATGAATCATAGACCTTACGAAGTCGGTGTGAAGGAGCATGTAGCTTGTGCTTGTTTCTGGTGTTAAAGTTGTGGATGTCGCTCGTTTTACTGTATAAATGTATGTTTTGCCTAATATATAAAATGTTTGCAAAAATAAATTGAGATGCTACCGTGAGAATTCCAATCTCTTTGAAAATTTCTCTTAATGAAGCTTTTGACCCTAGCTGATATATTGCTCGCACAGCACGTTTTTGTAAGACAAATATATTTTGTATATCAGCAGCTTTTCCCCACAGTAAAATACCGTAGGACATAACACTATGGAAATAACTAAAATAGACTAACCTAGCTGTATCAACGTCAGTAAATTGTCTAACTTTCCTAACGGCGTATGCGGCAGAGCTGAGCCTTCCCGACAGGCTTGATATATGTGGGCCCCATTGTAGTTTGGAATCAACAGTTATGCCCAAAAATACTGCCGTGTCCACAGTTTCAAGCACCTCGTCACTTAAGATTACATTAGGACCTAAATTTCTAACATTTGGCAATAATTAATAAAACACAAATTAATATTATTGCCGGAGTCGCGGGATTATTCGCAAGAGACACCGTGGCTCCGGAACACAAAGGGCAATGAAGGAACATGGATGGGTTTTAGTCAGTAGAAGTCTGACACTCCCTCCCGCTACACCCAGAGCGGGAGGAGTCATTGGATGATTTCCCATCCCTAAAAAAAAAAAAAAAAAGGTATTAACTTTATTTTCGCATGAGTGAATGATTGGTAAAGAGAGTGATGAAACAGATTTCAACTTTATACGCTTGCAAGTTCTGATTAAAGTTTATTGTTTACCGGATTTGCCTGCGACTACGTATGCGCAGATACCGGTTTTTTTTGCCATCCTGTAGGAATTTCGGGAAATGTTGTTGTTTCATTTATCACTATGTAGTTTGGCGCTCTTGTCACTATGTAGTTTTATGCATAACTACATAGTGACAATAGGGCCAAACTAACTGCATAGTAAGGGTGATGGCCAATACAACAATTATAACGCGTTCTCGTTTGGAGCTCAAGAGCCTCTTTGAGAGAGATGAGATCTCCTGTAAAAACTATTTTTAATTGCATAACCGACTTTAGTTGTATTTTTGGGAAATTGTCTCTTAGCTCCCTTACACATCTCAAGGAAATTTCAGTGTTTCGGATGTAGTAGAACCAGTAGTTTCGGATGTGCTTTGTCTGTCAATCACTCTGACAATCAATAACGAAAGAGTTTAAAGCAATGAAGCAATGTGTACCAAAACCTTAGTAAAATGAAATAATTTAATTTTGATATTTCTTGGACAAAAATAAAGTAATTCTATTTGGTCTGTCAAAATATCAAAAGACATATATTATGCTTATAATAAGCTTCCATACAATATATTTACAAACAATTTACTTCAAGCTTAAATTTAATCATAATTTATCGAATAACCAGCTTTCAATCACACCACAGTTTCATTAATTGCTGTAACAATTTTTACATTGTATCGAAATAATAACATTTAGAATAAGAACAACGGTCTCTCCAAACACTTAAAGAATATTAAAAATAAACACAATATGTTCTCACTGACACTTTGCGGCCTCTTCGCCGTTTTTCTAAAATGTTTGATCTTTCGTTCATAGGCATTGAATGACCTTTTCACTTGTGAACTCATGTATTATGTGTGGGCGAGCTTTCGCCTGAAATGCCACTCGTTGTGATGTAACGAGACTTTTATAGATGTTTTTAATAAAATTTCTTTGGAATGAGGTGTCAGTCTTCGTAATTTAGATTTAAATGAAAATGAAAAAGAAGAGAAAGTAAAAGTGTTTACTATCATAGAAGTTACATGTCATAGTGACATATAAACACATATTTGTAGATTTAATTTGTATATACCTACCTACTAGCTGACCAGGAAAACGTTGTTTTGCCAGTATCATCTGCCTAGCCTCTTCCCAACTATAAATTGAGTCCGGCTCCCAGTCAAACCGGATTCAGCTGAATACCATTATTTTGCGGCTGCCTACCAGACCTCCACAACCCATTAACTGGGTAGCACGATTCTTTTTGGCAAGATTGGTGTCAGATTTGGCTTCTGACAATCCGTAACGACTGCCAAAAATCTACAAATGACAGCAGGGCGGCTAAACGTGCTTTCCAAGGCACGGAGGAAACTCGATATGTTGAGATGGTCATATAAATACAAAAAAATAGCCTTTTTTACGGAGGGGAAATCATCAAATGACTTCTTCCACTTTGGGCGAAGCAGAAAGGAGTGTCGGACTCTTACTGACTAAAACCCATCCGTGTTCCTCCTAGTGCCCTTTGCATTCCAGGGCCGCGGTAACTCTTTCGGACTAATTTCGGCCCTGGCAGGCATTGGACCTAGTGGGCCTCGTTTACTATGCTGACATCTCTTTGAGGCGCGCGTGGAACACAACGCACCACCGACACGGGCCGTCCGCAAGCCCGACCCTACGGTGGCCTGGAATCGCCCTGCGACTCCCAACGCTCGGGGCGTGTTCTTCTGTTGCGGCAGCTGGGGTGAGGTTTCCCTCTCTCTCACGTGTTCGGTCTCCTCCTTCGGTATCATTACTGCTTTGCAGAACGAGGTGACCGCTTTCCATGCCTCCTCGCTCCGGACAAATTCTATCTTAACGTTTTCTAAAAATCAATTCTTCTTTTGACAAGTTGTGCCCCCTTTTAATCTCCGAAAAGAGGAGCCAAATTTTCAATTTGACTATCACACCAAAACAGATAATTTGTAGACCAGAGTGCTGATTGGTCGCCAGTTTATGTCAGTCCAAAATTTTTCGGAACGGCACTGAGATACTATAGAATACCAGATTTTGATTTCTATAATTGTAGAACAAGTAGTTTGACAATTTATCGAGAGTTTACAATCTCTCAAGACATTTTGTAATCTTACGTAGTTTCCAATTATCTGGTGACAGATACAAGTAATAAAACTTAAGAGCGTTTTTGCATAACTAAGTAAGATTTGGTCTAAGGAACTTTTTCGAAAAAGAGTTCAAGAGGGCAAACAACACAGTGTCTATAGAAAATATAAAAAAATCTGTCGAATTGAAAAAATCTTCCTTTTTTTAAGTCGGTTGAAATGTGCTCTCTCTTCCTCTTGACACTTTTTCTAAAAGGTCTTAACTAACTTTTTAGACCTTTGTATTTACGTATCCTATCAAGTAAAATTAAAGCGATTTATTTACTTTCAAGAATCAGGATTGGGAAGTTTTTATGAAACATCGTGAGATGAATACACTCAATAAAATATAAAGAACTACGCATTTGCTACGAACCACCGGCGTTCGTAGCAAATGTTTATGCTACATTGGCTATTATGCTTGCTATTGGTGTGTCGGTGCAGTCCTGTCTTACTTATCTATATACAAATAAATGTAAACAACTCGTTTTTTTTTGCATAATTAGTATTTATTGGTATATTTAGTGAAAGTTACGTAACATATGTTGGAGTGGACTATAAATAGTGAGTTTAAGAGGACGTAATTATATCGTAAACATTACCGTGATTTGGCAATTGAAAGTTAGTACCCTCTAATTTCTACAATTAGAGCAAGCGGCTTACTTTGCATCAGAGCCATCTATCGTTTTTGTGGTGAACGATATATAGATTCACGTTGGGATCCCCACTGGCGCCACCTAGTTTTCTGCCCTCGGATCACTTACAAATCAAGTTACCAACTATATCCATCATGCCAGGTATCAACTGTGGTGGCTGCGGTCGCTTTATCTCGTCGTCAGAGGGCCCTAAATGTGGAAAATGTCTTGCGCACTATCACAGAGTCTGTGTAGGCGTCCCGACAAAAACAGCACTTCCTGCGAACTGGCGATGCCCCGAATGTACTAAGGGACTCGCTCGGGATAACAGGGCTGAGACACCAGTTAGAGGCGCATCGGAGGGCTCCGCGAAAAAGCCAGGAATTGTGGAGCAAGTCTGTACTCCGAAGAACCCCACGATCAGCTCTAAACCAACTAGCCCACATAGATATGCCACCCCTCCGGCGAGTACCACTACAGCCGATATCACTTCGGGACTTGTGCCTCACATCGCCGGACCTGATGTAAATCCAATCATGGAGGAATTGCGAGCGATGCGCGCGGAGATACAGGTCTTCAGGAAGGAGATGGAACTTGAGATGATGGAGCTGAAAGCGTCTATGAGTGCCTGTAACAAGCGCATTGATGGTTTGGAGGCGCGGTTGGACGCGTTGGAAAATCGGGCCTCGTCCAGCCCGCCAGATACTGCGGCGGTCGACGTGATCGTTGGGGATTTAAGACGTGAATTAAACGACAGCGACAACGATAACGGATAACATTCGGCTTATGTTCAAACTTAGGAATGAAGCTAGGAAGGCATCTCGCATATCAGGAGAGAGAACTACTGAATGCAGGTTCACTGGGAACTAATCATGATGAGTTTTTGATAGCGATGAGCAGCTACGCTGTGGATATCATGGCTATCAATGAAACATGGCTTCGTAAAGGGGAGGAAGACCGGGCACCTAGTGTGCCTGGTTATAGACTTAAACATATACCGCGACCAGTATCTGTAAGAGGTGGACGCGGTGGAGGGGTTGGTTTTTATATAAAGAATGGTATAGCAGCACGAGTTAAAGTTCACCCCAACCATCATGATGTTGAACAACTTTGGTTGGGCCTTACAGTAAATAAAAAAAAAATACTCATTGGTACTGCATATCGTCCACCTTGGTTGGATTTGGAGCTCTTTCTTGAGGGCCTAACTGCCAGTATTAGTAGCTTAGCCCCTTTTGACAATTTAATACTGCTAGGTGACCTTAATGTCAACCTGCTAGATGTTGGCAGCTCAAAAGCGAAACAGCTTATGGAATTTTTTGGGTATCTGAATGTTAAACAGTTAGTCCAAACACCTACTCACTTTGTGGGTGACAGCAGTTCACTCATAGATTTAATTTGCTCAGACGCCACTATTCGTAATGTAGAGGTACATCACAATAGCGGTCTTGGCCATCACTCCTTCATATCTTGTGAGTCCATATTTAAGAAGCTTAAGATCAAGCCAAGACTAGTTGTGTATCGCCCGCTCAGAGACATACTGGAAGATCATTTTGACACCGACCTAAGAATGATACCATGGTCAAGTGTTGGAGCCATGAACGATGTTAATCTTATGGTTCAAACATTTAATATGTTTATTACACAGCTCTTCGATCTTCATGCTCCCATTAAGAAAAAGACATTTAAAAATCGCCCTACACCCTGGATAACGGATAACATTCGGCTTATGTTCAAACTTAGGAATGAAGCTAGGAAGGCATCTCGCATATCAGGAGAGAGAACATATTATCTGGACCTCAAGCATCAGGCCGCCATGGCACTGAGTAACGAGAAAAGGGCATATTTTGCTAAAAGTATCAATGACCAAATTAAGGACCCAAAACTGCTATGGCGTAATTTAAAATCAGATGTTCTTCCAGACCATAAGGAAAGGCTGCTGCCTGGTCATTTTGATAATCCAGAAAATATTAACGCATCATTTCTGGATGTCCCAGGTAGTAGTTTTCCAAATGATTCACAACTTTCGTACTTTGACTCTCACAAATATAGCCCTGCCAAATTCTCCTTAACAACAACCAATCAGGAATCTGTACTAAAAATTATTAGGAGTCTGGGGTCTAATGCACAGGGTGTGGACGGGATAAGTCTGGATATGATATCACTAACGTTGCCTCATACACTGCAAGCTATCACAGACATTATCAACAACTCTATCCTTACAAGCACATTCCCTGAAATCTGGCGGAGCGCGGTTGTGCGCCCTATCCCTAAAAATAACAACCCGGTTAGCATGAAGGATCTGAGGCCAATTAGCATTCTCCCCTGCCTATCGAAGATCCTGGAACGTGTAATATACTCACAGGTTATTGAATACTTGGAAAGTAATGCCATTCTCCCAGACCTTCAGTCTGGTTTTAGAAAGGGAAGGGGTACAGCAACAGCTTTAGCTGATGTTGTGGGTAATATCCTTGAGGCACGTGACAGGGGTGAGGGAACAATTCTGGCCCTACTGGATTTCTCCCGGGCTTTTGACGCTATTAATACTACTTTGCTTCTGTCAAAGTTATCTTACTACGGTTTTGATAGTGGCGCACTGGAGTGGTTTCGGAGTTATTTGACTGGAAGATCGCAATATGTTGAAATCCGCAGGGAGGACGGATCCAGTTTGTTGTCCGCGCCCCTCCATGTGTCACGAGGAGTACCACAAGGATCAATTTTGGGCCCATTATTGTACATATTATACAGTGCTGATATCATAAAATCATTTTTGCACTGTAAGTACCACATGTATGCTGATGATATCCAGCTGTATGTTTCGTTTAAGGCGCATGACACATCTTTGGCAGTTGAAAAGATGAATGAAGATTTGCAAAGAGTGGTCTCATGGTCAGAGGAAAACTCTCTGGTTCTCAACCCTCTTAAGTCAAAATTCATAGTGCTAGGCACTAAGAAGCAAATCTCTGCAATCATATCAGCCAAACCAGAAATAACAATCAAGGGAGAGATTATTGACAGAGTGGAGCAGGCATACAACCTTGGGCTGCTTATGGATCCAGAGTTGCACTTTGAAGCCCACATAACCAATGTCCTCAGAAATTGCTTTTACAGGTTGAAGGTTTTATATGGGATTCGTAAATACTTGAGCCTACCAGTACGAAAGCAACTTGTTGACAGTCTCATACTTTCTAAATTAAACTACTGTGACATTGTGTATGGGCCATGCCTGCTTAGTAGAACAGAGAGAGTGATTCAACGAATTCAAAATGCTTGTGTACGTTTCTGTGTTACTGTTCCACGTAGGAGCCACATAACGCCTTACATCAATCAGATTGGGTTGCTAAAGATGGCTGCCAGGAGGAAGCTTCATTTAGCCAACTTAATGTTTGGCATAAATGCGTCCATGAAACCACACTATTTATATGAGAAGCTAACTTGGAAACAGAGCTACTTAAAAAACAAACTTCGATCCATGGTAAGTCCGCTGACTGTGCCTGTGCACAAAACTGCTTCTTTCAGGGGGTGCTTCAGGTTTGCAGCCACGCGTTGTTGGAATGATCTCCCGCCACCAATGAGATGCCTGAAAACATTACAGAGTTTCAAGTACCAATTCAAGAAGTTACTCATGCTTCAACAACAATCATCTTGAGTTTTTATTGTAGTGTTTACTTCTCTGTACTGTACCTCAGGGGTCACGGCCATCAGGCTTTGGCTGAGATATCCAACGCTGCGGGCTGTTTTTGACCTTGGGTCACCACTTTCCTTTTAGGCTCGTTTTGATTCCTGGTTTCTGTGCTCATCTTAATTTTTTCTTGGATGGAATTTCACCTGTCTGTAATATTTTTTTTTTAGGAATTTAATTTAAATTGATTTGACATACATAATATACAATTGACTACACTGATTTATTTACTTTATTTAATATTTAATTTGTATACATTGTTTTGCAATTTCATTTGTTCGTAAATTTATGAGTTATAAGTACCCAATTTGATAGAAAGATAGAAATAATAACTAACCTACTAACCCTTCTTAGTATTACATCCTTTGCCTTATCTCCAATGTATTGATTGTATCCAATGTATTGATAAATTAATGATTAGTATATAATTGTTTCCCTTAAGCTTGCTCTGTGAACGCATTGGTCCGTGTTTGTTACATAGTTATTTATGCACTACTCACATTGACACGCGGAAATCACTCACAAAATTTGATAACACTTTATTCAACACACAATTCAACAACACTTAACAAAACAAATTACGTAGATTGCGTAAGCGTAAGTCAGATTTCTCATTACATAATATGTGTAATGTCAACACGCATTCCTTCGTTTGGCAGCCATTGTGGGCGTGCGCGCCACAGAGTACATTGTGTGCGGCGTGTGCGCGCCATTGCAATATTGCATAGATATTTTAGTTTTGTTTGTCTGTGGTACACAAAGATAATGACTGTATTTTAGCTTTGTGCGCGCGCACCACTATTGGTTGCCAAACAACGTCTGCGCAACAGTCGTCAATTTTATCACTTATGTTTTTATTTATTCGTTAGTTACCTATTTGTTTATTTATTTATTTTAATTATTATTACTTTTTATGTGAGACATTATGTATTGTATTTATTTAATTATTTTTTACTTTCTATACTGCTCCGATCGACGTCGAACCGTCAACGCCGGCTGTCACTGAAAACCAGCGCTGTGGCTCTGTCTCGCACACGAGTGCACACGAGTCCCAGCATTATGCTGAGAGATGGCCGTTTTGCGCAGATTTGACGCATATCTTCCTAATTTTTTTCATATATCATATTTAGTTGTAATTTTTTGTGTAGGTAGTTTTGGTATGCGTCATGTTGACCGCAAATAAACTCTTTTTCTTTCTTTCTTCTTCTTTCTACACTTGCTACGCCGTAGATAAGAGGTTCTTAGCAATTAATGCTACCACTAGAGACGCCTTAAGGTGGTTTTGCACCAGCTAGTCGAGGCGTGGATAGGATTGGTGTGAATTGAAAACGCTTTTACACCGAAATATGTCTCGTGCCGGCTTGCGTTATCACGCGCCGGCTCGCGCTGTTACGCGCCGGCCATCTCTACCTCGCGCTGATATAACTAATGGTTAAACCTTTGTTAGCAGGTTCGTTACACATGCTACACTAGCTACGTCGTAGTTGAGAGGTTCGTAGCACATCCTACACTAGCTACGCCGTAGTAAGGAGGTTCGTAGCACATCCTACACTAGCTACGCCGTAGTAAGGAGGTTCCTAGCACTTACACATGCAGGGCGTAGTCGGTCTTTAGATATTTTTTTATGGATTTTTATTATTGATCTGATGGTATGTTCGTTTGTCTTTCACAGGACTGAATATGTATAACTGCAATACCATTGAGAATTTCTTCTCAAAACCTAGAAAAAATTCAAGACGCAGAAAAAATACTGTTTAAAATTGCAATAGATAAATTACCGAGTTTAGCGACGTTTTGCGTGACAAAGATGGAAGAATAACTTTATCATAAGTGTATAACTCTTCTATTTTTGCACCGATTTAATTTACCTTTCACACAACGTACAAGGAACATCGTTCAAATAAGTAGGTAGATTAATACATATTCATTTTTGATAGAATTAAAATACTCTATACTAACAATAGAATATAATAGAATACTCTTTATTATATACACCATATAAGTAACAGAAAAAATAATGAAGTAAACATTACATAGGGTGACACAATGGGCGAAATAAAATAAAAAATAAATAAAAATAGCCTTTATTTGCCCTGACCTTTGCACAATTTGTAGTTTAATAAACATAAAATTATACTACGAGTATACTAACTATACTTATTTCTATTTTTCCGCGGCGTATATAACTTATTTAATATCAGTTACCAGGTCAGGCTGTCTTGCGACATAGGCCTCCTCAAGTTCCCTCCACCTTTGCCTGTCTATTGCTGCCTTTCTCCAACCTTTGGGCAGATCGTCTTCCCATCTTTTTTTCTGCCTTCCTCTACGTCTTTTTCCGTCCCGCGGGTACCATTCTGTTACTTTTTTGGTCCACTTTTCTATTGTTGATCTCATCATGTCATCATGTATAACATATGTGTCTAACAATAAGCACTAAACAAATAATTGCCGAGTGTTAACAAAGTTAGGATTGCGGGCACGTCCTAGTTTTCAATACTACTTTAGTGCCAACATCTCAACTTTCAACTCGTAATGGTTGTTGAAACAATTGTTCATGAAAGACTTCATACAAACGATTTGCCAATGTGTTTTATCGCGGTTTTATGTTTTCATAACTATACAGGTTCAGAACTATCAGATGCAATAGGTTTTCGTTGCATTCTTGAGCTTTATTCTCTATTTTTTTCCTTGTGTAGGTATACTAATTGAATTTTTCAATAGATGAGATAAGAAATAGAATACGAGTATACCGCGAGTATCTGACATCGACGCACAAACGATTTCCATGGGTCCAGGTCATGATTCTGGACACCCTAGACTTAGAATTTTTCGTCGGCTTTTTTCTCATTTTTTAATTTTTTTCACACGCGGTAGAATATGTTAGATTAGAATACAATATTATTTATTGTACACTTAAATGGTTACACAACTCTATAAACATATTTGTATTTACTAACAAATCAAATTTCGTTAAAATATATTACGTTTATAAAAAAGTAAGTTTTGCATAATGTTTTTTTTTTATTTAATTTTTGGCAACCTAGTTAAATTTGATTAAGTGTTTTGGTATATTAAAAATAACATGTGGAAGTTTTTCTTTATTACAACACAGTAATTATTACACTAGCTTTTGCCCGCGTACCTGCTTTTGCCCGCGTACCAGCTTTTGCCCGCGTACTAGCTTTTGCCCGCGTACCAGCTTTTGCCCGCGTACCAGCTTTTGCCCGCGTACTAGCTTTTGCCCGCGTACCAGCTTTTGCCCGCGTACCAGCTTTTGCCCGCGTACCAGCTTTTGCCCGCGTACCAGCTTTTGCCCGCGTACTAGCTTTTGCCCGCGTACCAGCTTTTGCCCGCGTACCAGCTTTTGCCCGCGTACTAGCTTTTGCCCGCGTACTAACTTTTGCCCGCGTCTTAGTACGCGCATATCCCGTTTATTCCCGATCCCGTAAGTATTTCGGGAAATTCTTCTTAGTGCTCCCTTGTAGGAAACCTACATGCCAAATTTCACCTTTCTACGACCAGTAGTTTTGGCTGTGCGTTGTCTGTCAGTCACTTAGGAACGGAAGAATTTTATATTACTAGGATTGCCACAATTGGAAATATCTACTCCTTAGGCTGCATACATTTTTTCTTTTAAATTCTCAGGATCATAGCATCTTTAGAAACACATTCTAAACGCCCCGGTTGCTACCCAGACGGGTTATAAAAGAATCTTTATGGTCTACATTTTGTTCAAAATGGCAAAGCAAAATTCAAAGTGTAACGTAATCCAAGAAAAAGCTCTTTACCCGAGCCGTTTCCAGCTCAATCCTTAAGCCTTACACAAAAGCCACTGCGTTAAAAAACCCTGAAAATACGCTCAGGTATTTGGAAAATCGTTTATCGGCCGACTTGTTAAGTTCGACCGCAGTTTGTTGGGAGTCTTTACGTCAAGAATGAATAGGTTACTTTTAAGCAGTCATCGTTTTATATTGTTAATCATCGTAAATACTAGCTTTTGTCTCCTAGTGCTCCCCTACAATCCCCAAGGAACATACATATCTTTTAACTTTCTACGACCAGAAGTTCTCGCGTTCGAAGTCTTTGCGTTGTCTGTTAGACACACACGGAAGAATTTTGTATTAAGAATTATCTCTGCTAACATCATTTAAGAACCATTTACTCATACTTAAGTTAAGGATTTCTAGTTTAAGTTCATAACTTACATGCTAGGCAGTTCAGGCACAGTAAGTTTCTTTTGTATTATTTTCAATAAAATTTCACTTATTTTATATCAAAACATCCCGTGGGAATTTTGGGAAATCCTTCCTGGGAAATTTTAACTATCTACGACCAGTAGTTGCGGCTGTGCGTTGTCTGACACTCACTCAGTAACTTTAGACTTTTATCTATACTAATATTATAAAGCAGAAGAGTTTGTTTGTTTGTTTGTTTGTTTGTTTGTTTGTTTGGTTGAACGCGCTAATCTCAGGAACGACTGGTCCGATTTGAAAAATTCTTTCAGTGTTAGATAGCCCATTTATCGAGGAAGGTTATAGGCTATAAACCATCACGCTAAGACAAATAGGAGCGGAGCAGTAATGGAAAATGTGACGCAGACGAAGTTGCGCGGGTCAGCTAGTATATAATATTAGGATAAATCATCACAAATCTTTTTTCGTCCCAATTTCCCTACAAAAAATATAACTTTGGTATACAACTTCAGCCATTATACACCTCAAGTAATATCAATTTGTCGTTTACGATTTATTGATGGCTTACCCCCGGAATACAAAGTTCAGGAGCTCATACTGATGATGAAGGTCGTTATAAGTTCTTTTCTATGTTATCTTTTACAAAATATCATGTAAAAGATGAAATGTAATCTTTCGTAGAATCTAAGTAAGTAAAGTTAAAATTGGAATCGTATAGGATTAAGGTATAATATTTAGTTGGTTGTCAGTATTATATCATTGTCTTGCCCATGTTTTGGAATGATTTTCTTTGCCTGCGTTAAGGTAAAATATTCTCCCTTGTCCAAAAAGTACATAATACTACAATGTTCAGGTTCCAAGTTTCATCAAATACCGTTACATTCGCTTAGTAAAATATTTTCTCACTATGAAGTGAATTGTACAAAAAATCCAATTACCTAAGTAAAATCAACAAAAAAAACTGACTGCTTAAATTAATTAAATTAGAATAAATTAAATTGAATGGAATTATATTATATTGAATTGGGTTACATCGGATTTAATGAAATTGTTAGTTATAAGTTATAATTTGTAATTGTATTATTTGTGTTTTTATTTAATTGTAATTTTAATATTGGGACTTAGTGCCTTATTAAAGAGAATTTTTATTTATTTTATTTTATTTATTTAAAAAGTGACTTGTTTGGAACTTTTATGTCGTTTTTAGCGGTGGAGTTTTTTGACAACGTCAATTTTTTTATTTCCGATATTTTAGTGAGTAACATTTTTGTAATCGTCTCCGCAAACCCTTTATTTTGATACCCCATTTGATAGTTTTTGAGGGATCTTTTTTAAAGACATAATGTGGCGAAAATCCGCCATATTTTTTTTATTATTTTGATATACCCAGTGTCAGTTCTAACAGTAAATACCAATCTAACGACACCACTCACATAAAAATACGTCAAGCCGTTTAGGCTCTAGGGCGTGCCAAAGAAGTATACATACATACACTCGAAAAACAAAACCCTCCTTCATTCGCAGTCGGGTAAAAATAATATTGTATGTCCACATAATTATAAAGCTAATTAAAACTTTCAATAATTTATTTTTGTCATAACATTCTTTAAATAAATGTTTTGAAACGTATTATTCGACTGACTCTCATTTACCCTGCAAAAAAACAAATGGAAAATGTTTCACATGTTTTATTTCCATTCGATATTTAAAGCCTTTTGACGTCGAGTCAATAGCCTAAAGACAGCATCCACAATACAAACTAATATGTTTTATCTCTCTCTCAAGGGCAAAGGAATGATTGGTTTTTTTATATTTTTATTATTTTGTTACTATTGATTGGCAAACGTTTCACCTGATGGTAAGCAACGGTCTTAGATGGAGCACGCTTGCCTTGAAGTAACCTATAATACATTCGATTTAAAGTAATTAAAATAATATGGAGTTGAAATACAGTACAATGAACACTTAGGCCATTTTACTTTTCGAGGAGAACAACGTTATATATACAAGTTGAATGAATTTGATTTAGATGACTTCACGATTTAGTAGTTTAAACAAAAAATAGGTTAGTGATCCATTTTTCATACATATATGAACAAGTTTAAACCGCCGCAAGTATAATAGTTCTCTTTCTTCTAATAAGTATTTTTGAAATATTCCGTAAACATTGAGTCGTAGGTGGACGTAAAATACTAAGTTTGTGTTTATTCCGCTCAGTCAAGTTTGATAATAAATAGAACCTTTAAGAGCGTGTATTCCGTCCACTAGTGCCGCCAATCGTTTTTTATTATTTGTGGTAAATTTAAGACAAGTAGATAAAAAACTGCTCTGTAGTGCACTGAAGAAATGTATTTATTATGTTTTGAGAGTTATGTTTTGTACTTTAGAACATAAATAGTTGCCAAAGTCGATATTTTTGCTAAAAGTGGCCACTTTTAGCAATAATTGCCGTTTTGGCTATTTAGCCATGAGTTATGTATTAAAAATAGCTGTCAAAAAATAATAGATACATTTCTTCAGTGCACTACAGAGCGGTTTTTTATCTACGTGTCTTAAATTTACCACAATTAATAAAAAACGATTGGCGGCGCTAGTGGACGGAATACACACTCTTAAATATAGCCGCCATGCTTTTTACCAATGAATTAGCAATCAATTTAAAAAGAAGGATAGATCAAAAAGAGATACTACAAAGGAAGGGTCTCCTTTGTAATATCTCCTGGTAGGAATCTGAACAATAAACTATGAATCTCATTAGTGAAAATGTCGAGGAACAGGATAGATTCAGTTCCTCTGTTTAAGAGGATTCCGGGTGAAACTCGCTTCCATCTTCGGCCTAATCATCACTTTCCATCAGGTGAGATTTGGGCCAAGAGTTTCCCCGTTTTGAAAAAAAAAATATATATATATATATATACTGACGGCGTGAGGTTTGCATTTCCATTTTAAAATGAAAAACTTCAATAACTGCAGGTGACAATACAAAACGACTATACATGCATATGTTGTGAGCCTATGTAAACATAACTATAGTTTATTTTCACAGATATTGTTTTGCTACCAAACCGCGCTAACTCTGATAAGTTGTTCTGTTTAGTGCAGAATATTGTCTGTAAAATATTAGAAGCGGTCGAGAATAAGGTTAGTATTATGTTAGTATTTTGGTGGGAAACAAATGCAATACAGAATTCAATGATTTCAAGCACTTTATGATAGCATCTTATAGGTAAAAGCTAAAGGCTAAGCTAAATTCTATATATGAATGAGAATCTATACTTAATATTATAAAGCAAAAGAGTTTGTTTGGTTGGTTGAACGAGCTTATCTCAGGAACTACTGATCCGATTTGAAAAATTATTTCAGTGTTAGATAGTCCATTTATCGAGAAAGGCTATAGGCTAAGACAATATATATAATCACGCTAAGACGAATAGGAGCGGAGCATTAATGAAAAATGTGACGCAGACGAAGTTGTGCGGGTCAGCTAGTTATATATAAACTCACATGTTGGACTTGTCGACAATCGACGATGTCTGTACTTAATTTTATTAAGCTGAAGAGTTTGATTGAACGCACTAGTCTCAGGAACTACTAGTTCGAATTGAAAAAATATGAAAGTGTTCGATTACCCATTTATCGAGAAAGGCTACAGGCTGTATTATCACGCTACGACCTGTAGGAGCTGTGCATGAATGAAAAATCGAGCGGGTCAGCTAGTCACAGTTAGCATTACACAATTTTTTATATCCTTTACCGTCTGTTCACACGATAAACACTTCCATCATAATAATCATCATTTATTTATTTAGTTTATTTATTTAGTTTATTTCTCTCATAAAGGTACAATGTCAGTAGGTAATTTATACATAAAGTTAATTTATTGCCTTACGCTAGAACCTTTGTGAGAGCTGGAGTCTGAACTAGGTTCAGGACCTGTATGACAGATCTCCAGGCTCACACCCCTTTTAGCATTATCTTATTATACGGCATCATTTAGTTTAGATTGTACATAAAACTAGAAGCAAACAGTTTTGATAGAGAGTTAAGTCTATATAATAGAAGTGTGGGTTATATTTGTAATGTAAAGTGATGTTATTGTGTATTGTATGTGTGGTGTGTGTAGTGTGTGAGGGTGTGGTGTGTATGTGCATGTAAGTCATGTGGTTCATGCTAAATAATCGGTGATTATGAGAGGGATGTTTATAAAAACATCATTTAATGGTCTGGATGATATTTTCTGTTTCGTCATAGTCCATATCCAGCAGCCAGTTCCTTACAGTAGTTTTGCATTTCCATTTGACCATTGAGTACACATGTAAGATTATATTAACTCTGTTGTACACAAATAAGGACCAAGGAAATAAAAGAAACGTTGAGCTTGCTTTGAATGGAAAAGAATGGACGAACACACAGTATGCTTTCGTCTCACGGCATTGAACTTTTTGGGATAATAGGAATTTTGGGAGTAGACTGTTAGAATTAGATTTAGAATGAACAATTTTCGAATAGAGAGGACCTTACAAGTTTTATATAGTTCGGTGGTAGGAAATTGATAAGGAAGAGACCAACCTACTTTAAGGATCGCTCTTTGGGCACGTTCCAGTTTTAACAAATGTGTTTTCGTTGCCCCACCCCAAACAACTATACAGTACTACGCAACTGACTGACAGAGAGCTAGATATACTTGTCTAAGCACCTGTGTGTCGGCCACATGGCGGAGATTCTTAAAAATAAATATCAATTTGCGCAGTCGGGAGGTGAGTAAATCTATTAATATATATAAATCTCGTGTCACAATGTTTGTCCTCAATGGACTCCTAAACTACTTAACCGATTTTGATCAAACTTCGTAACTATCTGTTATTTGATCCAACTTAAAAGATAGGATACTTTATAACATCACGCTACGAACATTAATAAAAAATCGACGCAGACAAAGTTGCGCGGGACAGCTAGTATGATTATAAAATGATAATGAGTCATCTATCTGGACACCTAAATACCTTATACTCTCTATGCGGCTTAGATGAGGACAGCTGCATGGCGTTTGTTGTGATACATTACAAGAGTGTGCAGTCAGTGAAAATTGTGATAGACAGTATTCTTGTAATCTTTGAACTGCGCGTAAGCTGAGTATGAACTGCACGTCAACTGTACGACAGCCAAACTTACTTAAGAGAGAAAAAATATTACTCGCTACATAATCGAATAGAATCGATTAAATTTAAATGAATATGACGTTATTATAATATTATAGAAATACCTCAGTACAGATTTTAGCTTAAAAAGCTGTCTTTTTGAGACGTTAAACGAATAGTAGAATACCGATCATGTTGCGTTCCAAAGCACGCATCCAAGACGCGCAACAGTAGAATGCCGTTATTGCGCTCGCGTGACGCGAACTTGACGCGAGCGTGTCTGACAGCGGTAGAGAATACGAAAAGCGTTGTTTTGATCGAAACTTAACTTCAACTGCACTGCAACAACACTTATATAATTACGTGAATTAGCCTACTGGTCATAGGTCCTCCTTGTGAGGCTTCCATAAACTTCTTAGAAAAAATTATCTGTGCAAAAAAACAATGCAGTCATATTATGGCAATTGATTTTTTTATTCCGAGTTTATTTTATTTATTTAATTATTCAAGAAAAGTTTTATGCACATATTTCAGAAAAGTTTCATGCACATATTTATTAAAAGTTTTATGAAATATTATGCACATCAAAGTCTGTATCGTATGAACCCACTATTAAACATATTACGTGTTCGAGTTTGGCTTTACAGGTTGATAAAATGTTACGCATTACCTCATCCTTCAGCCCGTACATTTAAGGCACCCAATCATTGTGCTAAGTGTGAGTCAGATTTCATTAACTGTTACATTTAAATAGAAATTGTTAGTTATTACGTCTTTGTCATCAACAGAACCATGCTGGTCAAAGTTAACCGTTTGGTCAAAGTTTTGAACTGCACCAACAAAGGGTTGTTTAGTAACTTTATTTAATTTATTCTCGCTTGTGCAAAGGAGTTGTTTATTTAATTTATAAATAAAAACCGGCCAAGTGCGTCTCGGGCCTTGGGCAGTGTTATGGTTCCGTAGTTGCACATCATCACTGTAATCTTTTATTGGTTAGATCATTATTACTCGTTAACTTGTGAAGCATAGTAAAACAAGTTATACATTTTTCTATCGTGAATCTTTTCACGTCTCCAAACACAATCGTTAAGCTAGAAAGGGGATACGTCTGATAAAAATTAGCACTTTAAAGCAATAATTCGCAAACGGATCCTTGGATGGATAATGATTTTCGCACACCCGCAATATTTTTATACGACCGATTCAACGATAAAAATAATCATCGCCACTTTACGTGTAGGGGTTCCGTGTTATGACCAAGGAATCAAAAATTGAATTATAATTTACGATTAAAACTTTAACAGATAAAGTAAAGGCGTTTAAAGGAGAGACGCGTTTTCTTTAATTGATAAGTGATTGAATACGCCTTACCGACAAGGCAATAAGATATTAAAGTAGTGAAAGTTTCATGTTTAACATTTTCCAATATCAATAACTTTGTTAATCCTCAGAAACTTTGTATGTGTTCAAATTAACGACAGCATCTGGAATATTCTTGATCCCTGAAAAGCCTTACTTAGTATATCATTAGTAAATATAAAGGTGTCCCCTCACTTAAATTTGCCTGTAATGTAACGTTACAGTCGAGCATCAATCACTGCGATAAACACACAAAATTGTTCAAAAGTAAATTAAAGTTTTCTGCATACTTATCTCTTGATACCAACAAAACATTGTCACTACACAAAACGGGGTTGCTCATTTTACACAATTGTTCCGTCGCTCGTACCGACGCGCAAACTACAAACTTCATTATTTTTTCAAAACCTTCACTTCGTTGAGTTTCCATTGTTTTTCCACCAGAATATTGAAAGTCTGCATTACTGAAGATTTCATTTGCTTTCATTGTGATTACATTTCTGTTTTGAGTAAATATATAATACTAGCTTTTGCCCGCGACTTCGTTCGCGCATATCCCGCTTTTTCCCGTTTCCGTAGGAATTTTAGGAAATTCTCTCTTATTTATTTATTTATTTAATACTTTACGCACACAAATGTACAGAGACGGACCTAATGCTATAGGCATTCGCTACCAGTCAACCTTAGGGTAATGCAGAGAATAATAGTGGTAGGTGCAATGAGAAACCAGAAACACGATCATTAATACAAAGACAAATAAATACATATAAACTATACATACAATAAAATACTATAACATAATATGGGTCTCTTGGTGCTCCCCTTCTTTTTTAAGGATGGGAAATTATCAATTGACTCCTGCGGCTCTGGACGGAGCAGAAGGGAGTGTCAGACTTTTACTGACTAAAACCCATCCATGTTCCTCCTAGTGCCCAGCTTTGCGTTCCAGGGCCGCGGTGACTCTTTCGAACAAATTCCGCAACCTTGATGGTTATTGGTTATCCTGTGTGTACAAAACCTTGTAGGGAAGCTCCATGCCAAATTTCAGCATTCTACAATCAGTAGTTTCGGCTGTGCGTTGTCTGTTAGTCACTCAGTAACGGGAGAATTTTATATATTAGGATTAATGATTTTTATACCATAAATGACACATTTAAAAATGTATTTTACAAGTTCATGCTTACCCATATTATAAATACGAAAGTGAGTGTTTTTTTACGCTTTCACACCTGCACCGCTGAAATAATTTCGATGAATTCTGGTCAAGAGACAGATGATACACTGGAGATTTTAGTTTTAATTTTTTTGATAAAATCTGTGTTTATTTAAGAGCAACTTGAAAATTTAACTTTACAAAAAGGCAGCAAATTTAGTTTTGATAGAAGCTATAGAAACTTATGTTATCAATTCATTAAACCATTCTACAATACATTACTAAATTATTTAAATAAACAAAATATAGCAATAAAACAGATATGATTCAATGTATAAACGGTGCCATTTTAGTCGTCTTAAAAAGCGGCTCATTTAATATACCCGATATAAACTACCTCAAGGCGCGAATATAACAAAAAAAAAAAAATAACATTATAGCTAGAATAAAAATAAAGGAAACATTAGAATTTAGAATCACTGTGTTAATAATGTTAACGTATTAAAGCAATGTCACCGTTCCATTCCAAGCTGTCCTTGGAATACAAGGCTCGGAATGCGCTCGCTTCTAGATATTTTAAACTACCTAGCTCATGTGTCATGCTAATAATTGGATAGATGAAGTGGGATGCCGTTGTAAAGACAGCTAAAATGGCGCCGCGTGTAGACAAAATACTAGCCAGTAAGAAATATACTATAGAAAAGCAAATGTATGTGCCAACATCAAAAAGCGTCACTGTTTGTACATTCAAATGCACAGTACACTTGACTAAGTCTAAATAAATAAAGAGGGGTGCAATGTGGAGTAGAGACTCTTTTTATTTACAAACTTAAACTGTTTTTACTGTATATATTCCTAAGGAATACAACTTAGAATGCAAGGACTGTCTGTAACTGTTAGGTATGTTAAAAAAGGATTGGTGAAAAGATTTTCTTCTTTTGTATGTTATTGTAGTCATTCTGATAACGATTGTTCAAATAGGCACTATATTAATTTCAGTTTTGGTTTTAGACACGTCTTGCCCGAACAAAAACAATGGTCTTAACATAGGTACTTATTATTCGCTCTCAGACAAAACTTTCAACTCAACCTACCACTCAACAAACAAAAATCAACCATAACTGTTACTCTTTAGGTCTACTTCCCTCTGTCTTCAAGAAGGTTCTTTAGTTTTTTCAAGCAAATAGAAAGGTCTGCTGACACATTGTCAGAGTTTTGACGAGGGCCAAACTTCTTGTTCAACACACAAATTATTATCGTATGTATAAGGAGGGATATTTCCGCATTTCACTGCGTAATCATCATTTTTCATTTCATGCGTTGTGGTTTGTATTCCTGTGATTGTTGAAATGTAGTTTGAAGTTGATTAGCAGCAGTAGCAAGTAGTTCCATCGGCGTCACCGATGCTGTAATAGTTGAGAACGATCGAAGGTAGAGAAAATCCAAAGAAAGATACCGTACCTAATTGCATATGACGGAGAGGCCGCATTATTAGCATCATCATCCAACATAGTGGGCGTATAAAATGGGTAATCGAGCAATGAGACAACGAATTACACAACACGATTTAATACTGAACACAAATCACAAATTAAATCACACCGTACAACGAAACGTGAGGAACAGTTCCTAGCTTTGTGGAGAACTTGTCTCGAAGACGACCCAATGGAAATTGAGTCTTGGTCCGACACCCCTCCACTAGGTAGGCTCTGTTGTAGCACGATGTTAGTTGTCAAATGGCGACGGTGCTGCCAACTACCGGAACTCGTACTTCGTTTCGTTATCGGTCGGTACTAATATCCGTGTCCGACACATATTTAATAGAATACTTTAATTTGCCCCAGCATACAGATTTTTAATTATTTATTTACCCTTTTGTAACTGACAGATATCGTACAACTGAAACAATGACGAGCAGCTAGTCTATTCTGTAAATAACCATTTCGATATCGAGCTTCACCTGAGTGACTAAGCTTACAAAGTGAACTTTATTGCACACAACATAAGGTCTTATATTTATACGAATTTGAAACTCACCTCGGATTCCGCTGTCGAGATACGAAAATGTTGTTACAGAATAGCACTGCTGGTCGTAAAAAGCTAAATTTGGCATGTAGGTTCGACGGGGAGTGTAGGGAGCACTAGGTACATAAGGATTTGCCGAAATTCTTTCGGAAACGGAACAACGTAGTCGCGGGCAAAAGTCAATCTATACTAATATTATAAAGAGGTAAAATTTGTTTGTAAGTTTGTATGTAGGGGGTAAACTCAGGACCTACTGGTCTGATTTGAAAAATTTTTTCAGTGTTAGATAGCCCATCAGTCCATCAGCCCACAGTCCAGGAGCGGAGCATTAATGGAAAATGTGACGCAGACGAAGTTGCGTGGGTCAGCTAGTCTTCTATAAGATTTGGGTTAAGTTTTAATCTAGTATTCACAAAGTACTACGTTTCGAATGTGTAAGAGCAAATTGCTTTTTTTTCGAGTAAGTTTTTCGAAATACGTCGTTGGCAAAATGTACTATGAGCATACCACGTGAACATGAGATTGCCTTTAACCAATTAGCAACTGCATCAATTTTGTCGACAAAATAGACGAACATCTTAACGGCAATTTAGTAAGTTTTGCCAAATGCTTTTTTGTTTACCCTTTTGAGTGAACGTTTATTAAAAAACTGGGTGTATGCAAATGCACATGCATTAAAACAAAAGTTCTAAAGTATTGTTTGGAAAACAATTTTAATAACGGACTGTTTTCGAGGGAACAATTTTTTTAACCGACTTCCAAAAAAGGAGGAGGTTTTCAATTCGGCGGGTATTTTTATTTTATATTTTTTATTTTATATTTATTAGGGAAAACAAACAGTGACACATTACATTTTATAAAAAGAAATACAAAAGAATGTGATCAAATGTGTGACCAACAACATTTTCCACGAAATACAATTAAGTGATCTTTGCATAGCATGCGATTTTCACTAAATTCTTAATTAAACACAGAGAAAAAAATTATACAATACATTTAAAAAATAAAAAAACAACTGCTTTTCTGGTGCCTACCAAATCTTAAGCGAAATTAAAATACTTAATACTAGAATGACAAACAAAAACTACAACTGACCCAATGCACTGAGTACATTTCTTCTGAATTTAGCAGCAGACAAAACAAACATATCGATGTGATGGAATTTTTTATTATAATTATTGGTTAGTCGGCGCAGAGGTGCACGCTCACCCACGTGCGTGCGACAGGGAGTCACCGCGAACAGCGGACGTGCGCGCACTCCGCGCAGTATTGTTGTCCTAGGTACTATGTAACCTATTTTATTGCGGATATCAATACAGTCATAAACATTGTTACACAAATCATACAAAAATACCGTCTCTAGAAGAGTGCGTCTTGATTTTAAATAAGGTAATTTATAAAATCTAAGTAATTCATCATAAGATAAAACTGTATGGAAGCAACGGTAATGCATGGCTTTTAGGTATTTTCTTTGAACCTTTTCGATTTGTTCCGAATACTTATTGTAGATGGGATTCCACACTGGCACTGCGTACTCGAGCTGAGACCTTATTAGCGACTTATAAAGATATACGTAGGTGGAGGGACGCACGAACTCCTTTGCAGATCTCATCACAAAACCGTACATCCGAAAAGCATTGTTCACAACTTTGTTAATGTGGGTATCAAGGTGAAGTCTGTCGTCGAGGAAGACCCCAAGATCACGAATAAGGGACACTCTCGACAGTGAAGTATTATCCAAAGAATATGGGTGCTTAAAAACATTCTTATTCTTTGTGAAACTGACACAACAGCATTTAGGTAGACTCAGTTGTAATTTATTAAATTTACAATAATCACTAAAGCGATCCAGATCTTGCTGTAATAAAAGACTGTCTTGCCAATTTTTTATGGGTCTATAGATTTTGAGATCATCGGCATAGAGCAGAATCTTGGAATTACGAAAGCAAGTATTAATGTCGTTAACAAATAAGATAAACAAAAGGGGGCCAAGAATCGAGCCTTGAGGCACGCCAGAGGTTACATTAATGATTCCGGCAGACCTGAAACCGTTAATTACGACTCTCTGAGTTCTGTTCGTAATATATGAAGAAAACCATCGGAGTAAATCACCACGTATTCCGTTAAACGAAATCTTTTTCAGAAGAAGCTCATGATCAACCTTGTCGAATGCCTTTCGAAAGTCAGTATAAATGGCGTCTACTTGAATACGAGAATCCATATTACCGAACAAATAGTCCATGAAGGCCACCAAATTGGTTGTAGTTGACCTTTTCTTTACAAATCCGTGTTGTTGCTGGATTATGGTGTGATGAAGAACAGGGTACACTTTATCATGAACCAACCTCTCGAAAAGCTTCGGCATGGCTGACATGATAGATATGGGACGATAGTTCTCGACATCCCGCTTATTGCCTGATTTATAAATTGGAGTTATGTTTGCACTCTTCCATAATTCGGGAAAAACTCCTTGTGCCAACGATTTGTTAAACAGAATAAATAACGGAGTGCAAATATTTTTTGCGGTTGCTTTAAGAAAAGTGACTGGGAGACCGTCAGGACCTGGACCTTTTTTTGAGTCTAAAGACTTGAGAGCCATCAATATATCATTCATGCTGAACTCTATCTTACAAATGAGGGAGTCGTGGTCAGACGAATCCTCACTCGACGACACACCTCCCGTGGATGATGGTTCATAGACTGAATTAAAGAAATCAGAAAAAAAGTTACAAATTTCCTCGGGGTCATTGGTGCGCTTATCTCTGTAATTCTTATCAGAAGGTATGCCAGTGGAAGATTTCCGATTAGCTATATACGTCCAAAATGATTTTACATTACTGCGAATACCGTCCTCAACCGAATCCATATATTTTGAGTAGCAAGATTTGCATTCAGCTTGAAACCTTGACCTAAATAGTGAGAACTGTTCATAATCAGAGATATTACTGTACATCTTCCATTTAACCCAAGCCTTCGCCTTATTTTTATAAATATGTATTAGCGAAGGTGAAAACCAAATTGGAAATCTCTGGGATTTTGAACTAACGAGTGGGACGTAGGATTTAATTATGCAAAAAATTTTATCATAGAATTTAGTGACTGCCACATCTACGGATTGTTCCAAACCAATAAGCTCATTCCAATTAATCTCACATAATTCTTCATTTATCTTCTCGTAATTAGCTTTATGATAATTGAACTTTTTCATCGATTTTCGAATCATATTTTGATGGGAATGTTTATATGGTATTAATACACAGAATGGTGGGTGATAATTGTCGAGTTGCAACAAATAGTCGGCGGGAGGGTAAACAGAACATTCATGGTTACTAATAGCTAGATCTAATATTTTACCATTCGAGTTTTTTACAGTGTTATACTGACATGCATTAGGGAAAGACATAAATACACTGAGATGTTCGCAAATTGAAGTACCACCGCTAGAAACTAATCCTGAAGATGATATATTGTTATTGTAGGGTATCCAGTCAATATGAGGTAGGTTAAAATCACCCAAGAGATAGAAGTATTCCACGTTAGTGTCACTAAGTAAAGGTTGGAGGAGATCGAAATATTGAGCATAAACGGATTCAGGTGTTCTAGGTGGAATATAAGCCGCCCCAACAATTTGGCTCATGCCCCTAGCCGAACTTGGAAATCTAAGAAGAACGTGTTCCAAATTCGCCTCCAGAGCAACCTGACAAGCCACTCTCACAGAACGTAACTCTTTCAGTACCGCTACAAGGACGCCACCTCCATCCTTTCTACCCGTGGCTGTACGGTCTCGATCGCACCTATATATCACGTACCGTACCGTTTTTTGTGTATGAAACCTGATTACTCCGAGGTTTCTGTTCCGATTTGTGTGATTCTTTTTAGTTCGATGCGGCATACTTGCCATTTTGTCCAGTATAAATTTGATTCAGTTTGTCTCATTAGTTTTAATTTTATGAGCATTTTACTTATTTCAATTTCTGCGTAGACGAAGACGTCGTCCAATTATCACCATTTAAAAGTGGAAAATACAAAACTTTTTTACAAAAAAAAAAATAACCGACTTCCAAAGAAAAGAAGTATAAAATTTTCTTAATTTCGGAAGTAGGTGTTAAAAAGAACATACCAACCAAAACACCGAATTCCAGAACTAAAGTTATTTTATACTGGAAAGTAACAGTTCTGGCCGTTGCATTGCTACAAGGTTAAAAGACTAAAACATGAGCATGTTATTTGAAATTGGAAATCTTGTGAAGTTTATGAACGAAAGATATTGAAAATGCCTTTGCTTATATGCATCAAACAAGATAAAAAAACAACGGGTTGCACTCCGGGAGTGCCGGCAGAAGTGAAAACTTAACATTAACGTTCTGCATTTTTAAATCATCCGTCTTACGAATTTTCGATCAGGTCACGTGTCTTGACGCAAGTTTAACATTTTATACCCATCCCAAGAAAAGTGCTCAACGCCGCTAAAACAGTTTTCACTTCAAAAATGTGGATGAGTTTCTTCTCCACCCAGAGCGGAAGAAGTCATTTGATAAAAAAACAGTAGCATTTTTTTTTTTACAACACAGATTAATTTAATAACCCGAAAAAAAATCCGTAAATCCTCACTATTACATTCGAAACATGTAAAAAGATCGGACACCCATGTGACATAAGGAACGCTGCTCGGAATCTAATAAAGGAATTTAAAAGACGTGCCTGTCCCCTTTGTACAGAGATATTCGCGCTGTTGAGACGCCCGAAACAAAAGCTATTGGTATTTGACTGTTTTTTTGTTGTTGTTGTTGTATGTATATTTTTAAATTAAAAGAAGCAGACTGTGTGTTCTTGAAAGATGAAATTTCTTGCATGAGTTTGTGATAGCTCAGCCTGGGGGTCGGAACATCATTTACAGTCATGTGGTCTATCGCAAGCATATCAAAAGAAAAAAAAAATAAGGAAGCGATTATGTTCAATCTTTGAAATATGGTAGAAGAAACTTATCTTGTAAATATGAAATTAACACGTTACAGTGCGTTGTTCCACGTGAGGTCACACTTTTAACCTAGAAGTGACGTCACGAGCTCCATTTCTGAATTCAAATATTCAAAGCATTTATTTCAAACTAGCTTCTGCCCGCGACTTCGTCCGCGTTTCCGTCGTTTTTCGTAAAAAAAAGTAGCCTATGTCCTTCCTCACGGTTCAGTGGTTTTGATGTAACAGGTAGATTAACTTTCGTATTTTAGTAGGGAAATATAATATGTCAATCTACAATACTATTGAAAAATATCGCAATACGGAACCGCACAATATTATTGTTAATAGCTGTGCCCGCGACTCCGTCAGCGTGTAACTCCTTGTGTGTTATTAAGTTAATGTATTGGTAATATTGTTTAGATCACGTTCACATGAGGCTTAAGTACCCATAGAACGAAAATACTTCAGCGCAAAGCTTCCGGGTAAACTATGTTGAAAGTTGACCCGTCCGGCACGTGAACATAAAGCTTTCTAGAACTGCTAACCCGGGAAAGAGCGACGTACAACTGACCATGCGAGAAACAACTGACACCGAGATCTACTCCAGCAACACGAAAAGTCTGCCCTTGAGCCTTATTAATTGTCATTGCATAACACACCGATACTGGGAATTGCGTTCTTTTAAATTGGAATGGAAAATTATTTGGTATTATGGGAATTCTGGGAATAAAGACGGTTTCTCCTGCATCGCAACCTGTTAAAGTTTGAGCCTCCATTATATTGTTGCAACTGGGTTACTTTTAGCCGAGTTCCATTGCAAAGTTGTGGTGGTCTTAAATTTCGGAGCAGAATAATCGGATTGCCAATTTTTAAACAAATTTCATGAGAATGAAGTTCTTTAAAAATGCCCATTTAAATAATTTAAAAATTCTATCGGGTAATTAGTGGCTTCTTGTCCATCGACCAGCATGATTCAGTATTCACGCGCGATGGCTTATTATTAGCGTATTTCATGTATAACTTTGGTGTTTCTATACCGATTTCTATGATTCTTTTTTTATGGAATAGTTAATAATGTGATCTTTTTTAATTAACATTATTAACTATTCCATAAAAAAGGATGGGATTTCTGAGAGCGTTATAAACGTAAGAGTAGACATATATAATCAGAAGGCTTCGAACTGCTAAGCTATCGGGAGTTACACGTGTTATTGTCATTGTGAGTCAATCATAAAAGATAGACATTTATGCTGTCGTGAGATATTTTTTTATATTATTTTAAGGAGAACATTTCCGTCATACATGATTTCTGTGTAGCTTTAACCATTATGGTTGCACACGCGACGGAAGCTTAAAAAGTGGAGTGACTTCTCCCATTTTCCCAACATTTCCCTTCACTGCTCTGCTCCTATTGATTGTAGCGTGATGAAAAGTATACTATAACCAGCTCAGGAGTATGAAGAATAATTGTACCAAGTTTCGTTAAAATCCGTCGAGTAGTTTTTGTTTCTATAACGGTTATACAGACAGACAGACAGACAGACAGACAGACAGACAAAAATTTTACTGATTGCATTTTTGGCATCAGTATCGATCCCTTATCACCCCCTGATAGTTATTTTGTAAATATATTTCATGTACAGAATTGACCTCTCTACAGATTTATTATAAGTATAGAAGATAGATAGATAGATAAACCATTTACAAGCATTTTTGAAATGTCAAGGTCGGTCAGTCAAAAACATAAAGCTGTTTGCACGTCCCAAAGCGTAAATCTCTATGGAGAAGAACGTGCAAGAAACTTCACGGACACTCTTTTAAATCATGTGGATGCGTGTTATGTTTGACAGTGTATTTTGATTCGATAAAGGTAATTGTCCAACATTTTTGATAATCTAGTGACGGAATAGATATGAGGTCTCTTTTGGGTGTAAACTAGATTTTTTTACAATAAACAGTTTTCAAGTTTCAAGAAAACAGAACAAAAATTACCATCCGGCTTACACCGGAACAACTGAGCCGAAACTTTTGAAAAAAACGCAGATAATATTTCTTTACCTAGAAATTACAGGAAAACTTCAAAATGTTACAAAAATTAAATTTGTTCGAAACTCTTTGCACGCAATTCTGACTCGCACTTGGCCAGTTTTTTTTAAATAAAACATTCAATAAACTACCTTAAAAAAAAAAAACAAAATGTTCTAGAAATACGATTGAACAAGATTAACAAACGGTATCATCATACTAAACGGTATAATATATATATATAATATACGAGCAAACCTAATTCTTATCACATTTTGTAGGAAACGTTATTGAGTAAACGAAGTAAAATATAATTTCTCCCAGAATATAAGTTAACATATTTTTATTTTTAAAAAATACAGAGGAGAAATTTTTCGCGAGAATATTCGACACTAAAGCAATATTCGGTACATTATTGCTTTGCATGTTAAACAGTCACGTGCTTCCAAAAGAACTCATTTGTGCGTCACATTTAAGAGTTTCGCCTTAACGATACGCCCTCGCAAGAATAATGCTGTACACGTGATCTGACTTCGTAAAGTATGTGGTGTGGTGGTGTGTATGCTTTGGGTGGTTTCAATTTAAGTATTTTGTTGGACGGTTGTTGCGTGGCTAAATAATAAGCTCGTGGCTTAAACTTAGGCTAAGAACTCACGGAGCGATTTTCATCCGCGGCCGCGGTTGCGGGCCCGCAGCTTCTGTAGAGGCGCGGGCGTAAATCGCGTCGTGAGTTGTGCTTTAATTTTTAACATACATAACTGCTTTCTACAGAAGCTGCGGGCCCCCAACCGCGGCGGTCGCGGGTGAAAATCGCTCCGTGAGTTCTTAGCCATAATCAGCCGTACGGTTCAATCTTTGATCGTCTGTGGAAAAGTCAACCATTACGTACCAAGTCCTTTGTACCTTGGAAAGCAAGTTAGGCTTTTCATCTCTTAGGGTTTTTTTTTGCTGTTGATAGGCACACGTTGGACCTCTATCTCACCTGATGGTAAGTGATGATGCGGTGAAATTATTCGTTTTTTTTTCAAAAGTGTCATAGCGGCCCTGGAACACAAAGGGCAGGTGGAACACAGATGGGTTTTAGTTACTAAAACACTCCTTTGATGATTTCCCATCCGAGAAGCTATTCGTCTCAGTCATAATTTGTCGATCTTTGGCAGTCGTTACAGGTACTCACAAACCAGAAAATATGACATTAGTCTTGCCAAATGGTGTCGTGCTACATAATTACAGGGATGCAGTCGTCGCTTTATTTCAAATACTGTTACTCAGCTTACGGTTTGATTTGACTGGCAGTGGGCCCAACATCAGTCAGGATACGACAAAGCAGATTGAATAGTTATTGTAAAATAGGTTAACACATAAGACTATTGATTTCATCCCTTTGGCATATTGCATAACTGCAAGCATTTTTAAACTGACGACGCCGTAAGTAAACGGCGAAATCTTACAAATTGCCTGCGACGTATACATTAATAACATGTAGACGCTGCTATTGCCCTGTACAGTTTACGCCAAAATGTATAGATTACAGGTACATATTAAACTATCGATTAATTCCAGAAGGGCAAGTTGCGGTTTTCGGTTCACGCCTTCCTTGTTATCTGACCCTACACTGAAGTGCCTCTCAAGACACCAGTTTGGTCACTCGTGGATTACGGTGTGAAATGTCTACAAGCGATCACGGGGTTACTGGACTATATTTGTCTTGGCAACAGTTACAATGGTATACCTTTGTGCTCTTCTCTCTGTGTACATATATTTTTATCAGTGTATTTATTATTCGACATAAATCCTAATATATAAAATTCTTCTATTACATCCAATCGATTCTGTCTATATCTCACCGGGATCACTTAAGTGGAGTGAACGACAAGTGAGCTGTCAAACCATAGAAACAATAACGAATGACAGCTCACTTGTGAATGCCGATAATAAAACTTGTCGTTCACTCCACCCAAGTGATCACGGTGAGATTTCGGCAGAATCGACCGGCTGGAGACTGAGTCACTGATGGACAACCCACAGCCGAAACTACTGGTCGCAGAAAGCTGAAGATAGGTTTTCCCGAAATTCTTACGGTTACGAAAATAAACTGAATATGCGTGTACGAAGTTGCGGGCATAAGCTAGTCAATAATATAATGATTATAATATAAACGCAACATTACTTGAACACGCCATTCAACGTGGCAATGCTGCCAGTGTTCTGGGCACTTTTGCCATTGACAGCGATGTGGTTTATTTTTTTATGCCCAATGATTTATTTTGTTTATCGCGTTTGTACATAATGTAGATTTATCTTTAGTTTATGATGTATATAAAATGTTATCCAAGTGAATTAAATAAATATGTATGATAAAGCAGAAAAAAAAATTGAACATTACACTTTTGTTAGTTGTTGCTAACATGTAGCGTTATTTTATGAGCAGCGCATAGTACGCTGATAGTTCGTTTTAAATTGAAAGTACAGTAAAATAAGAATAATTTTTTGAAAATATTTATTCGAACTTTTGATGTATCGTTTTTAACGTTTTTTTGTTTTTGTTTTTAAGTATAACACTAAACCTCTAACTGCTTTTTATCTGTAATAATAATCACCATAAACATATTATTATAAAAGTATTTTTTTTTAAACTTTTCGATCTATTCTCACAATCAACTCAACTAATATATAAAATAATATATTTATAAAAATTCGCCACTACACCCAGTTCCATTCCACTTCACCAAAATATTCCCCAACCGAGCATGTCACACCCGTTACATTATAATCCTCATTAATTTACCGCCGAACCAACAACCTATGACGTTAACGGAGCCACAGACATGTATTTATGGCCTGTTCCAATAACAAGGTTGCTGCAACACTGTTTCAGCTCACATTTAGTTCCAAGCTAATATTACTTTATATGTTTGTGCAAGCGAGAATGTTATTTGTACGTTGGTGAATTCGCCTCGGTAGTAATTAACTGAGATTGCATTGCACCAGACCGTGCAATACACTTATGAGTTATGACGATGTAATGTGACAGCGATTTCTGGGGAAGTATAAATGTAGGTACTATCGACTTAAATCGGCAAAATTACAGTTGCAGTGGCCAGTCGACAAAAGTTCAGGGGCCCGAGTCTGCTATTTTTATATATTTGTCATTCCGACACGATCCCATTGTCATGCCATAGTCATTTTGCTAAAATTCACTGGCACGTCAGTGGCCGGTCACTGGAACGTCAATGGTCTCGTAATAGAATTGCGGTAGGAATGCCGTATTGCCATTATTATAAAACCGAGCTAAATTTGAGCATTTATTCATGCCAGATTTTATTTATGTTTAGTTTTACATATTATTTATTAGTGTTAAAAGCAATCTGAAGTAGTGAGAAGTTCGTAAATACTAAATCTGTCACTATGTACGAGATTACCATTCATATGGCTTTCTTTCAATGGCGTGTCAGTGGTTGATCATTGAAATGTCATAATGACGCCATTATGATGCCATAATGTTAGTAGATTACCAAACTTGTCAAAATCAACCATTTTGAAATCAGTGATCAACCATTCTTACACTATTGTAATAGCAGACTCGGGCCCCTGGAGTGGCGACCGTGTACCAGAAAGCGCAACGTTGGAAGGTCTCCCACACGGTGGATCGATGACCTGTTGATGGTCGAGGGTAGCCAATGGATGCGAGACGCACAGGATTGGTTATTGTGGCGAAACTTGGGGGAGGCCTATGTCCAGGTGTAGACGTCTTTGGGCTTATATGATAGTGATGATGATCTTCTTAAAAGAATGAAAACATTTTTTATCCCGCCCCGTAAAGGAACAAAAGATAAGCAGCCTTATTAAAAAAATATATAATTGTTTACTCCAGCTAAATAAACCGTAGAAATATATAAAGTAAATTATATATATCCAACCTCTAGATCAAAGAATGTGGAAAAATAATAAACGGTAAAACCACCTGTTTCCTCGCGTACACAACATCAATGCCTACGTTTCTTCAAGTTTCTTTATGAGCATTCCGGTTCACATACTTTCTTTTATAATTCTTTTTCGAATAATTTATCCTATCTCTGTTCAACACTGTACGTGTTCTGTAATGATATTTCGTTTGTAGAACAGGATGACGGTTGATTTGAATAGGCTAGATTCCATCATCCACAAATTGAAAAACTATTTAATCCGTCAGTTAGAGTATTGAAAAATAATGGACACGTATTTTATGTTTTTGTAAATCAATGAATATTGACTAAGTTAAAACGCATCAAAACTCGGGAGTAAAAAAAGGGGCTCGTGACGTCACGACTCAGTACAAATTATGCGAAGGTGTGACGTATTGAGAATTTTAAAAGCGTCGTAATTTCGTCAATTTTGGTTCCCGTAACAAAAGAAAAAACACGAGTCAAATATTTTTTGATAATCTGACGGACTAATTAGGTTTTTTTAGTCATCTACCCTATTCTACTTTTCACATCCGGTGGACTTCCACAGCTCTGGCTGAAGTAGTTGGTGATGTATTAATGATCTGATAATCATTAGTACATCACCAACTACTTCCAATGCAGCATCTTCCTTTACGAAAGCTACTCCAAAAACTGTCGCACCTATCGACCATCCGTTTTGCAGCAACGTTTCATATCCTCTACCACCCCCACTTATGAGTACCCAAAGCATGTATTTTTTGTTTGCGGTGCTTCAATGCCGCCGCAAGGAAAAATCAAGCAAGTGATTTTTTTTTAGGTAGCAAAAAATACCACAACCGACTATACCGCGAGCAGCAAGTACTGAAAAAATTCTTGCACTGCGGTATAAGGTCGCTATCCCACTGGCGTTTTACGAACGTTGGTGTTTCTCCAACGTCTAAGTCTGTAGTGGCAAACGTTAACGTCGTGTCAACGTTGCGTTTTTGCCTACAGGTACAATCACGCCACCTCGCTCTTTCCGTGTGGGCGCGGACGGAATGGCGTGATTGTACCTGTGGCCAAAAACCTCAACGTCAACGTCGCATCTGCGCAGCGTTAACGCTGCATAGACGTTGGAGAAACACAAACGCTCGTAAAACGCCAGTGGAATCTGCGGCCTAAGAGTTTTTCGTGCGATTTGAACATGTAAAACAGTCCAAATATCAACTATCGGGCAGGTTGCCCACCGGACACAAAAATCGGAAGACCCTCCCTTTTCTTTGAGGTTGGCGAGACTTTACACAGGTTACGTCTTTAGGCAACCAGTGTAAAGGTGTAAGTTAGTAAAGTTAATAGTCTGCCAAAAATATCTCAATGCCAACCCTATTTCATTTATCTGAAGGCTGTCTAATGTTTCACACTGAAGATAATTTACGTGTCGAGACGTTTACTCATGTTACTAGTACGAAGTGTTGTTCATCATCTTAAAGATTAAAAGTAACAGGTCTTTGAACTCTAGACAAAATGCCAAACATCGGCGATAGAGGTTATTGAAATGCCAAAATAACACTTGAGTTTTAAGAGTGTGTATTCCGTCCACTAGCGCCGCCAATAGTTTTTTATTAATTGTGGTAAATTTAAGACACGTAGATAAAAAACCGCTCTGTAGTGCACTAAAGAAATGTATCTATTATTTTTTGACAGCTATTTTTAATACATAACTCATGGCTAAATAGCCAAAACGGCAATTATTGCTAAAAGTGGCCACTTTTAGCAAAAATATCGACTTTGGCATCTATTTATGTTCTAAAGTACAAAACATAACTCTCAAAACATAATAAATACATTTCTTCAGTGCACTACAGAGCGGTTTTTTATCTACGTGTCTTAAATTTACCACAAATAATAAAAAACGATTGGCGGCGCTAGTGGACGGAATACACGCTCTTAAGGCTGAATCTTAACTGGAGCGGAGAGGAAATAGGCAGAGTAGAGCTATACCAATATTTACAGTGGACAGGAATTTTCGTTCTTGTAAAATTCATACAAAAATGGGATGCGGAGCGAGGCAACGGAATGAAGAAGCAGAACCGGGAAGCGATTCGGAAACTAGAAAAAACCGGCCGCCTGCTCATATTACACGTCGCTAGCTCGGCCTAGCTCCGCACAGTCCGCACTCAACTCTACCTCAATCTGCACCAATGGACAGACATAGTCTTCAATTGCGGTTCGCATTAATACTCAGTCGCTCCGCTTCCTCGCTCTGACGTAACAATCCTCCACTCACGAATTTTCATGCGTTTTATCTTTAAATAGCTAATGTCCGCGGCTTTGCCCGCCTGAAAAATTATGTGCTAAATCCCTTCCTCGAGAACCACTCTATCCATTGTGAAAAAAACATGAAAATCGGTGCCGTAGTTTTTTAAACAGACGCGGCGGAGGACTTTGTTTTATAATATGTAGAGAATAGCTGTTGGGAATCGAACCCAACAATGAGACGCGCCGTGCGCGCTGCTTGCGCTCACCAGTACTACGTCATCGAGTGGCGTACGTGACTCGCCGCACGAAAGCACGACAAGGACTCAGCAGCGGCGACGACGCCACGCAGCTTTGGAGCGGGACTCGAGCTGAACTCTCCATCAAGAACGGTCGACATCCTAACTGCTCATATGTTTGCTCGGGATCGTTACGATGTAATTTTCTGATCAATAAACCTAGTATTACAGTCCACTAGCTTCATTTACTGAGCCCGACGGACCCCTAACAATAGCTGATCCGCACAACTTTGTTTGCATCACATTTTTCATGAATGCTCCGCTGTTATTGGTCGTAGCGTAATGTTATATAGCCAATAGCCTCCTCAGTAAATAGGCTATCCGACACGTATAGAATTTTTCATTTCGAAACAGTAATTCCTGAAATTAACGCCTTCAACCAAACAAACATACTTCTTCAGCTTATTACTAGCTTCTGCCCACGAATTCGGGAAATCTCTTAGTGCTTCGGGGAGTGTAGGCCTCAAGACAGCTATCTACATGCCAAATTTCAACTTCTTATGACCAGTATTTTCGGCTGTGCGTTGTCTGTCAGTCACTCAGTCACTAAATCAGTCAGTAACCGAAGAACATTATGTATTAGGATATCAATGGTGGTGATGTAGGTCATCAAACCTACATCAGTCATACCTGGTATGACAAGACTTAACAGAAATATGTTTTTTATCCCGGATTCATCCCTATTGCAAAACTTACTTACAATTCAAAGGCGCCTGTTTCAAAGTATTGACATTCCTCTCTGCTCACCTCCCATGAAAAGATACCAATCAAATGTTCAAATAACTCCGATGTTCCTTTTAATTACGAAACCTTCAAACAATTACTTCGATGGTTCTACCAAATGAATACGATTTGTTAAAATTCTTGCCTCAATAGAATGTAATTCCTTCAAGTGTTTTGAAAAGAAATTAAAGGAATTTTCTTTTTATCTCGTTAGAGTTTTCTTACTAAAAAAGAATGCTGGCAGCTTCCCGGAAATGTTATATGAAAAATAATTACGTAGATTTTTTGAAGAATCTTCTTGTGTCTATAAATATGTTTTGAATAAGGAGAGCTTTTCGAAATGTAGCTAATTAAATCATGGACGAAATATGCGAGTTTTATCATATTGTTTTGATGTTTTGTTGTTGTTTGTTTTTTGTTTTGTTTTTTTTTTCAGTATTTCGAAACAGATCACTATTAATGTTATTTTACTCCTCCAACTCCTCCACTTTGTCATGCCATCAAATCAATTTGTATGGTTAGACACATTAAAAATAGTGTATTAACCATTTAATGAAGCTATAAAAAACTTAGTGTCTAAGTGGCTAATTTCATCACTTTACAAGGTTTACATGAACAAAGTCTTATTTTAAAGATGTTATTAAAATGGTTCAATTTATGAAAAAAATAGTAAAATCTGTGGAAAAATAAATAAGCTTACGCTTTTCAAGTTATTCTATTCTTGTCATTCCACATGTATTTTGTACTAGATGAAAAACACCATGACGTGACTTGTGAGTTACGTTACACGCAATACGTGCTGTCTCAGTTTATCATTGATTTTGAAACGCCCAAAACTCTCATTTTTTGACATTTTAAAACTGTTTTACTCCAAGTTTTAAAAAATATAACAAAAAAACCTCTCAAATACCATGTTTAATAAACCATAAGATCACGCCTTAAACAATCTCAAGTCCATACCAGAAAACAGTAGCGTAGGAATTTACTGCGGCGTAGCACCAAGATGCTACGAAATAGCTACGACGTAGCTCGCCGTGGCTTGCCAAAGCGAGCCATGTCAGCCGCTTTGTAAATTAGTTCAAAGTGTTCTATATAAATTGTTGCAACACTACATTCAAGAGACTGTTTTGTGGGATATTTTGTAGAGCATTGCACTTTCTTTGTTTTATGAACGTTTTTTTTGTAAATCTTGATACTAAAAGCTGGGTTTCTATAAATCAAGAATGAATCAATTTAACTGTTGTTAACTTGCACAGTGCATGAAATATAATCAGTAGTTTCCAATAATTTTATAATTGCAATCAGTATTATAATTAATAACTAATGTAAAATTAAACGTCAAAGCGAGACCACATTAGAGCTCCACTTTGGTCTAAATGAAGTATAATTCATCCATTTGGACACTAAATTACTATGAATTGGACTGTGTTATGGAGTACCAAAAAGCGTTGAAAATTTGCTGCAATCCGTACTTAGTATAATGAATGCGAAAATAAGTCTGTCCACCTGTCTGTCATTCTGTTTGTTACCTCTACTAGTCTTAGGGTGCCTGACCATTACAGCGGAGCGAGCCAGCGGAGCGGAGAAACGGAGAAATTTTAACCAATGGAATTGCATAAAATCTCCACACCACATGAGTCACTGAGATTTTGAGGGTTCCTGTAATATTAACCAATCATGTCTGTCAAAATGTAAATGACTCACGTGGTGCGAGGATTTTATGCCATTCCATTGGTTCAAATTTCTCCGTTCCTCTGCTCCATAACCTCGCTCCTTGTCAATGGATAGGTAGCTTAACGGCTGAACGAATTTGTATGAAACTTGGTGAACGGGTAGACCATGGCCCGGAATAGACCAAAGGAATATTTTGATTCCCGGGAGAATCTTCGCTTTGGATAATTATCGACTATCACGCGAGCGAAGCCTTGGGCAGAAGCTAGTTTTGATTTTAAATATGAACTATTAAAACCAGAGAAGGAATGAGCAGCATTGATTATCTTCCCAACTTAATGCATTCTGGCAATTTCAGTCTATTAAGTCCAGATTCCCTCACAAAGTTTTACTTCACCGTAAACTATGCATGATGTAATACGAGACCTGCTGACTAAGGAAACTGGCCCTTATATCCGTGACTGTTATTCTTCTTTCGTTTTTGTGGAGAAGTTTATCATCTAAATAAAAAGTCCCACGGCTCCCTCAACCTTTACTGATTAATGTCGTAAAAAGCGACTTAAAGATAATACCTTATATAACATATAAAGACAGGTTTATGAAATAGATATTGTGCGGAGGCCATAACGGCAAGTAACTGGAAAAACCTACCTAGTCCTTTCCCGACTGTATTGGGGTCAACCAGCCACGAATCAACTTCGGCAAGCTTTGTTAAGCCTAAGTACGGACTAGCGGTTGAACCGACTAGCGGTTGACCGCGCGACTGGCCGCTTTTCCAGTTTTATATGCAACTGCTAGTGATTGTACGCCATTAAAATTAAATGACAAGCGGTTGCATGTACTAACTTTGAACCGCGCGGTCGACCGCCCCGTGGCTGACCGCTAGTGCGCACGTAGGCTTAGCTATGTAGATCGGCCCATGCGGTTGTTTTTATTTAGTCATAAGTTTCTCATAACTGGAAAATATCATCAAAAAAAAATCGTAATAGGCCATCGGTTAATTATTTAAAGTTTACTTGTACAGGTAAATTTACATAATACAATTCGGACATACTAATAACAAGAGCATAATTAATTCTATATTGAGTCAGGTGTTTTCTTAAAGGACTCTCTGGTGTCTGTCTGTCCGTCTGTCATAGCCAGTTTTCTCCGGATCTGCTGGGCCGATTCTGCTGAAATTTGGTATAAATTATGGACTCCTGTGACCCAAACACGGACACCTTATATAATTTTTAGTATGGGGGTCACTTTTAGGGGTCACTCTAGAAATAAAAATCAGGGTTTTCCAAACTGTAGGTACCATATAACATATCAAATGCATTTATTTCTTTTTTTCATAATTTTAAAAATTGTATAAATAAAAATTAATTAAAAACATTTGATTCTTCTATTTGTGTTGATTTCTACTCATTGAATTAAGAGTAAAAAGTGTTGTTATATCATTCTTGTACACCGAATCACGCGGTTTTCTGTTCGTGAAGTTTTGTGTTTCGAAATTCATATTCCCAAACATAAGTTGAGTTGATGTGAATTGACTATTTTATCGATTATCGTGAGCTGCTGTTATGGATACACCTAAGGCAGTGCTGCCGCTGAATTATATATGATTTGGCACAACGCAAACAGACGACAGACTGCTACGAAAGAGCGGGTTCCGGACGCCGCGCCGGGCCCGCGCGTTGCCCAGCAACGGTATCCAGGGCGCTGCACGCTGCATCGACTCGTCGTGGTGCTCCAGGCCCTCAGCGCGACTGCGCGCGACGCGCGGGCTAACGTCAGACGCTGTCACCAGTTGACATTTTTAATTGTGTTTTTTCGTATATTTTATTTTCTAGGTATTTAATTGTATTTGTTTAGGTGTGTCAGTGTATATATATGCTTCGCGGTAGCAGTGATGTGTTGCAAGTTAGTGCCGGTCAACCTTCGACATCACTAGATATCTTGGAGAGGTGTCCTCTGTGCACCCAGGCACGATTTTTTAAAGGTAAGCGGGGTCTGAATGTGCATATTGGGAAGGTGCATAAATCTCAAAATGCACTCACTTCAGACCCTGTCATTTCACCTACACCAGTTACATCCTTTGACCCGTTTTGGAAAACTCTTGCAAAATTCAAAAACTCTGTACCTGTTTTAAAGCGAGTTCCCCGCGGCGCTAGACCTCTAGTGGCGCAACACTTAGCAAGATGCGTTCGCCGTGCCACCCGGGAGAACTCGCAAAGTGCCTGGGAACATCTTCTCACTTTCCCCTACCGAATTTTACATGTTAATAAGAATTTGGCAACCACAAAAACTTTGACAGCACAAATTAAAGAAAACTGTAACGTTTTGGCCCATAATTTGGAACCAAAATTTTCGACACAGAGGTTTACCACTTTAAGAGGTATTTCCCATGTGGTCGAATCTAAATTAGGGGAAGGTGACATTAGCGGAGCAGCCAGGATTCTTTTTAGTAGTGATGTGGTGGCTCCCTGTTCTCCAGATACTCTCGCAGCTCTGGAGAGCAAACATCCAGCCCCAGCGGATGATCTTTCTTTTCCCGACCCCCCTGATTCGGACATTCACTCCCTCACCATTACAGGTCGAGAGGTGATCACAGCCGTTTGCTCCTTCCGAAGTGGATCTGCTGGCGGCCTCGACGGCCTAAGTCCTCAACACCTAAAGGACCTTACCTGTTCAGGCGCCGGGGACGCTGGTGAGCTACTTTTGAAGGAGCTCACGGCTCTGATTAACCTCATGCTCTCCGGCAAAGTGAACGAGGCCGTCATCGACGTCTTGTATGGAGCTAACTTATGTGCCCTACGCAAGAGAGATGGCGGGATTCGTCCCATTGCCGTGGGAACAACTTACCGTCGTATGGCAGCCAAGATTTGTTGTAAATTTTATGGTGAGGTCGTTTCGAAAAAATTTCAGCCCCTTCAGTTGGGTTACGGTTCCAAAGGGGGCTGTGAGGCTGCCGTACACGCATTGTCGACCTACGTAAATTCTGGCAAAGGAGAGGTCATCCTGAAGGTTGACATCAAAAATGCTTTTAATTCTGTTAATAGGGACACCTTGCTGGCAGAATCTAAAAAAGAAATACCTCAAATTTTCAGTTTTTTTTGGCAATGTTATAGACAACCATCTAAATTACTTTACCAGGACAACCTTTTGGAATCCGCTGTTGGCTGTCAACAAGGTGATCCCCTCGGGCCAGTGATCTTTAGTTTAGCCATTCATCCAATTATTCGACAGCTAAATTCAAAATTTAATGTTTGGTATCTCGATGATGGAACCCTTGGTGGCGATGTAATTTCGGTATTAGATGATCTACAATTTTTAAAAACTCAGTTTCATTCCATAGGACTTGATCTGAATTTTTCTAAATGTGAATTATTTTTATCTGACAGTTCTGACCGACAACTCATTCTTTCAAAATTCAACGCAATAGCCCCTGAAATCAAAATAATGGATAAAAGCTCTCTTCGCCTCCTTGGGTCGCCAATCTTTGAGAATTCTTTTCCTAATTTTGTTGATGAAAAAATTCAAAATTTCAATGATGTTTCGGAAAGATTGTCAAAAATTAACATGCATTCGGCCATCACCATAATTCGCTACTGCTGTTTCGGCCCTAAATTATCATATTTTCTTCGTGCTTCCCATCTATGGAAGCACCCTCACCTTCTGGAAAAAATGGACGAAATTATAAAGACGCTATCATAAATTTTAAATGTGGCCATGGACGACCGAGTTTGGGCTCAAGCCACTCTTCCCATCCGCATGGGAGGCCTTGGCGTCCGCAAAATTACCAGTATAAGTTTACCGGCTTTTATATCCTCGGTTCACGGCACTGAAAAATTAGTCAGGAATATCCTAGCTTCTACACTGACTGATTTTGATGTGCCGTACTTTACCGAGGCTATAAATGCCTGGAGACTCGCTTGCCCGAATCAAAATTTACCCGACAACCCATCATACCAGAGACGGTGGGATGAGCCGCTCTGCAGAGGAGTTCAGAATAACCTAATTGCCTCTGCTGCCACTTCTGCGGAGCGTGCACGCCTGCTGGCTGTGGGTGAGTGGGAGTCGGGCCTCTGGCTTCACGCACTACCGTCGTCGAACATAGGCACCTTGTTCGACGATACTACTTTCCGCCTCGCTGCTTCCCTTCGCTTAGGCGCATCTTGTTGTTCTCCTCATCGCTGCCACTGTGGCGAAGCTGTCAACAGCCTCGGGCACCACGGCCTATAATGCAGTCGAAGTGCGGGTCGTATAGCACGGCACGCAAATATCAACGACATTATCCGACGTGCTCTTGTCGCCGTCGGCGTGCCAGCCGTATTAGAACCCATTGGCCTGGCACGCGACGATGGCAAAAGACCGGACGGTATGTCTTTATTTCCATGGAAGATGGGTAGGCCTTTAGTGTGGGACGCTACTTGTGTCGATACTCTTGCGCCATCCCATCTTCCTAGCTCGTCGTGCTGTGCTGGTTCTGCGGCTTCGGCTGCTGAAAACCTCAAACGGCGGAAATATAGTAGCCTTATTGGCAACTACATTTTTGAGCCGTTTGGGGTTGAAACTCTTGGACCGTGGGGTCCGAGTGCTCACGTCCTATTTAAAGATCTTGCAAAACGCTTAGTTGACGCTTCGCGTGACCCAAGAGCTGGCTTTTACCTTGGACAGAGGATAAGCATTGCCATACAACGTGGCAATGCAGCCAGTCTTTTGGGCTCACTTCCAGTCGATAGCGATGGGGACGAATTTTTTGATGCCATTTTTTATTTAAGAGTTTTTTTTTTCTATTTTAAGTGTATATAGTTTGTTCTTTAAATACTTTTCTGAGTTTTTTAATAAATAAAGTGAAATTAAATAAAATAAATAGTTTAGAAGTTATTCAAGAACTTAGATCAAAAATAACCATTCCCCCACCCCTTATCTCCCAAAGTACTGAGCCAAAAATTTGGAAAAAAAACGCGCAGATGATAATTCTATACCTAAACATTACAGGAAAATCTATAAAAGTCTGTAGTATTAATTAAAATAACATGTTTTAAAAACTACCCTTTGCACGCGAGTTGCACGCGCACTTGGCCAGTTTTTTTACTTTATGGTACAAAACCCTTCGAGTGCAATCTGACTCGCACTTGCCCGGTTTTCCTTAGAACAATGAATTTCAAATAGAAAGTGTGTCAGCAAAACGAAGCCATACAAAGCAAGGAACAACAAAGTTAATATTTATTTTACTTAAAAGGTTCTCCGTTAACTTTTGTATCGAGATATTTCGGTATCGAACATGTGACGCTTTTAACCTTTAAATGTGTTGAATAGTCAAATCGAAGCCTTTAGAAAGTCAATTATAATGACGTCAAGAGGTTAATATTTTAGTGTTTTAAGCAGAAGTAACGTAGATTTAAATGTAACCATTCTGAATAAATAATCAAGCTCGTTGTTTTGTTTTTGTTAACGTACGTTTGTGATTGCTTAGGACTGGCTGAAAGGACTTTATTTGAAAGTTTTGTTGGTTGTTTTACGATTACACACGGTTTTGAAATCCGACTTTTGAACGTTCCTCTAAAAAAACGCGATACACCTATGAAAACGTCGGCGCCTATGAAAACGTAGAGTTATTATTAGCGGAAATAATGAAATGGCTCAATTTGAATTTGCTTACCTTAAACATAAACAAAACCTGCTACATTTCATTTGCAATTAGGCGACAGACTGCACCGTCTCACAGTTTCTCTATTACTGCCCATTCATGCTCTAATCGATCACCAACATGCCATTGTCCAGCACTAACTAGATGTGACAACGTAAAGTACTTAGGAGTCCATTATCTGACGGGCTTACATGGAAAAAACAACTTGAGGCTATCACAGCTAGAACTTTGCGCCTCATTCATATATTCAAATCACTCCGAAACTCTGCTGATGCCGATATTTTAAAAATGGTGTATTACGCACTATGCCAATCGGTCATAGGATATTGCATCTCAGTATGGGGTGTAACAACGAAAGGCTACATCCTGAAGGCGGAGAGAGCAAAAAGAGCTATTTTGAAAGTAATGACAAGGAAGCCTCAGAGGTACCCAACAACACAGCTATACGCAGACTGCAAGGTTCTTACAGTCCGTCAGCTCTTTGTGCTTCGGTGTGTTCTTAGGAAACATAGTAGCCTCGCCCCATCTAACCCAAATAAGCGCACAAACCTTCCCTTACGAACCCAACACAGAACCACGTTCGCAAAACATCAGTACTATGTAATAAGCCCTTACATCTACAAAAATATTCATAAAAAACTGAACATCTTAGACCTCAACAAACACAATCTAAAATTAAAAGTGACAGAATGGCTACTTAGACAGGACTATGCCGCAACGGAGACTTTACTTACCTTCATCGCGTAATAAATTTACTTCACTTCCACTTATCTCCATGCTTGCACGAATACTTCTTTCCCTTCATCCGTACACTCGCACAAACAACACCCCCACTTACTTACCTACACACCACCACCATATCACCTACACACCTTCAATCACATTCATTCCCCTCACCCACGCACTCTCAAATGTTCTTTTAAAATTTAAATTCTTAAGTAAATCAATTTTTCTTTTTTCCCTTCTGAATGTAAATTGACACAGTCCACGTAGACATATAGCACTTGGAACCTCCTTGCGTAACACTGTCTCTCAAGATACAGGATACCCTAGTTTAAGAGACAGAGTCTAATCTATTGTGTACAGATATCTGCAGCATTCAAATGTTCGTTAAGTACCCTAAAATAAGTTTAAAAATTGTAAGTTAAAGTACAACTATCTGTATTTGTTTTGGAAATGAAGAAATTATTTATAACGCTATGTCGCTTTGTCGCGTCGCCCGGAGGCCTCTAGATATGTGTTACCATTTTATTAATTCCTTCATTTCATGACATTTTAATCTACAATTTCTGCACAAGAATACCTACCTGCGATATGTTTGAATACCACGGACTCACTGATCACAATCTAGACTATAGAATGCCAATTAGAAATAAATATTTAATACTATTTTTAAGCAAAGTTTACATTCGCACCTCAGGCGCGATGTGCAAAAATGTATGGAAATTGAGGCTTTTTTAAAAGATTGTGACTATAAGATGCAAATTCGAACATTGGAATCTGGTCTACATTATACCTTATTCTCGACTACCAATAACACCGAATCAAAACCAATCAGGATTACAACCAATTTCTCAAATCTATTTTGAAATCCAAATTCAGATACATTTAAAACTAAATTTGAGAAATTCAAACCACGTTCTAGAGCACGTAAGCCTCGAGTCTCAAGAAAACATTTCCACTCGACCATATATTATGTCACAGCTCTTAATAAATATTCCGTCCAGCCAGTATCGACCGCTACTATTTCCATCATGCTCCAGCCCAGGCTAGTTGGCACTATAAATAGGTAAAAAGCAAGCTTCAAAGAGGCTAGCTTTAATTAGATGCTAATAAAATTGCTAGAACATTCTTTATATAACTTTGAAGCAAGACTTTTTTTAGACCTTTTATGAAACCTCTAGCGGGAACTGATTTTAATTAGCTATTTTTGAAAAAATATGGAAATATTATGCGGTTAGTGAGGAACTAATTAGAGGGAATGAAGTGGTGTGCTTATGGTGCTTCAGTTTATGGTGCTTGTAGGTCGCTACTGATATTTATGTAGAAAATAAAAATAAATGAAGACCTTTATTTATAACTAACTTCTGCCAGCGGCTTCGCCCGCGTGATCCCTAGGTAACATATTCCCGGGATGAAAAGTAGCTTATGTGCTATTCCAGACTAAGATCTATCTTTGTTCTAAATTTCATTAAGATCCGTTAAGCCGTTCTGGCGTGATTGAGTAACAAACAACCAAACTTTCACATTTATAATATTACTCGTTTGGTGTAAAGCGAAATTATAACCATCTTCCCCTCGACATTAGAATTATTAAAGGATATTGCAAATTGTCGTAAGCCGTTTTCCGAAGCTACTCGCTAGCCTCTAGGCGCAAAGCTAGCCGCCTGCCGGTGCGTTCGCGACCACAAAAATAATCCTTATAGCATGATTCAGTATTCACGCGCGATGGCTTATTATTAGCGTATTTCATGTATAACTTTGGTGTTTCTATACCAATTTCTATGATTAATTTTTATGGAATAGTTAATAATGTTAACTTTTTTAATTAGGGATGACTGAGAGTGTTATAAACGTAAGAGTAGACAAATATAATCAGAAAGCTTCGAACTGCTAAGCTATCGGGAGTTATACGTGTTATTGTGCGTCAATCATAAAAGATAGACATATGCTGTGGTGGGATATTTTTTATATAATTTTAAGGAGAACATTTCCGTCATACATGATTTCTGTGTAGCTTTAACCATTAAGGTTGCACACGCGACGGAAGCTTAAAAAATGGAGTAACTTCTCCCGTTTTCCCAACATTTCCCTTCACTGCTCTGCTCCTATTGATTGTAGCGTGATGAAAAGTATACTATAACCTGCTCAGGAGTATGAATAATAATTGTACCAAGTTTCATTAAAATCCGTCGAGTAGTTTTTGTTTCTATAACGGTTATACAGACAGACAGACAGACAGACAGACAGACAGACCGACAGACAGACAGACAAAAATTGTACTGATTGCATTTTTGGCATCAGTATCGATCCCTAATCACCCCCTGATAGTTATTTTGGAAATATATTTCATGTACAGAATTGACCTCTCTACAGATTTATTATAAGTATAGATAGAAGATAGATAAAAAAATCATTAAGTTTTGGTACGAAATGAATAGGTAACAGAAAAGGAAATAGAAAAATGTTATCCTGAATAGGGTCATAATTCAATTTCGTCCATCTATTAGAAGAAGAATAAAAAATTAAAAAGATATAGCACATCAAAGTTCAATAGTAGAAAGATGGTGACGTCACTTATTGGTGTGCTAATACGTGACGTCACGTAAAATTTCAACGCAGTGTATCGTTTGTCTTTTTAGATTATGTAACTGAAGGAACAAATACATTTTAAATGGAGAATTCCCTAACTAATAGTAGTCGGTACTGTTAAAAAAAATAGTCTTTACCTAACAATCAAAATACATCCATCCAGAATTTTCTATTACTTTTTTATTCCACATTGACAGCCTCATCAGACCTTATCGTAATGCATGCTCAATACCGCAGATAATTCCCACCTTTGTACAACGAACTCATGAATAATTCGAATTTCAAATTCAACCTGAAATTAGACCATTCGTTAGAGATCGGACGCTGGAATGTCTAGAAAATGTCAGTGCTCACTTTTGATATAAACTCGATGTTGAGGGTTCTAGGGTGCCAGTAATTCACCGGGATTCGGAATTTGAAATGAAATGCTGGCATCCTTTGAGTCTAGCACACAATTTAGGACAAACAAGCAATAGGGTTGCTGAATTATGTATTCGGATGTTGGATGTTCCAGGGTTGTCACTTCCGGACGTCGCTGCCACGACAATTTGCGGTAATGACGGGCTTAGCGTTTGAAAGCGTTGACGCTGGTTGGGGCTCAGAATTACTAATTGCAACGCAGTCGGATTAAGTACACCTATAAAGCTGTTGTATTTTTGGGTAAACGGTGTTTTTTTGCGATTTTATTCCACTAAGGCCTACTTTACTGATAGTAAGTTGCTGGCATTGAGTTTAACTTAAAATATGTACGTGTTAGCAACTAACTCGGAGTTAATTAGCTAACCCTGAGAGTGCGAGAGTGAGATCGTGAATAATAAAAAAAAACCCTGGACAAATAATCAAATCAGGTGTTTTACGAACCTATTGGAAAATTTTGCCTTCTGCAGCTTGCTTGAAAAATACGTCCCATAACAAAGTGTTCAGACTAAGTGATTTACACCAGTACTAAGAGTTCCTTAGAGCAGACCTAATGTCGAGTGTTAGTGCCAAGACGACTGCTAGCCCTGCGACCCGTACATTTTAATTTCCATCAATTTGTCGTGTTTAATCCTGTTTCTATTTACTCGTAGTTTGCTGCTTTTCTATGTAAATCTATGCACAGAGAATCTTAAAGTAAAATTGACCTTTGAAGGATTTAAAGTGCTCAAGTAGGGTTATGTGATTTTTTAGACTTCCCGTCTGTCCGTCCATCTATCTGACAGCGGGCTGTATCTCAAGAACCGTAATAGTTAGAGAGTTGAAATATTCACAGTGTATATTTCTATTGCCACTATGACAAAAAATAAAATAAACAATATGTTAAGGCGAGGTTGCAGTACTGTATGTTTTGACGAACAACAGCGACTGTCCGGCGAGCGAAATAATGCCTAAATTTTGATTGTTTTTTCTTCTTGGCGAAAACTGATAAAGAAATAATACAATATGGTTTCAACATTTACTTCAAAATTTTAGCTCTATCAATTGATATAACTTTTTTATATATTTGTGATGAAATCTCTTAGCAGTACACGTTTAAAATTGTAATTTAGTGTCATGTTTGATAAAAAAAAAGTATCGAGCCAATCATTCTAAATCGCGTTTCTATCTTTACGATTTACTTGAGAGTATGTTAAATTTTTATGTAATGATTTTTATTGATTAAAAACTCATTATTAATTAGATTTTCAGACGTTCAAAAATCTTAAAAAGTAGGTACTGCAACCCCGCCTTGAAGGAGGCGCCCTTACAAGAAGCTTGGTTTTATCAGTTTATGGCACGGAACCCTTCGTGTGAGACTCCAACTCACACTTGGCCGGTTTTTTTTTATTTGTGCACAGATAATGTTCTGGTTATATTGACTTTTGATGGTGGACGTAAACTGCAACGGCCTGTTATAAGTAGCAGTAGTATTAGTGTTTGTTACCCGAGTGCCAAGAAACGGTTATGTTATTCGCGCGTATCTTGTATTCTCTGCATCAGCCAAAGGTTGACTGGTAGAAAATCCCTATGACATTAAGTCCGCCTCTGTACTTTTTTTGTGCTGTAAGTGTTAAATAAATAAATAAATATGTATGTTTGTAAATTTCTTTACTACCTCGTACCTTCCAAATGATTGGATGGATTACGACTATTGAGGTGTCGTTAGATTCATTTCAAATACCGAAGTGTACTTACATAGGTTTAAATTAATAAAAGCGATATGGCGGTGTTTTGGCGCTACATTGTAACTCGTTATTTTTTTTTAAACCAAACCTGTCGAGTAGGGTATCAAAATGAAGAAAATTAAATGAAACTTACAAAAATATATATAAGCCATAATTATGTTAAAATTCAATAAGAGAACAGTTTTCGCTCATAAAAGTTTTGCAGTCGGATTTTTTGTTTTTTTTATTGAGACTTTGTTTGTACTCAGAGGGCCAGTTGTACTAATTTTCAAATAGATTTCAAATTCTCATGTCAATCGCAAACTGTCAAAAAAGCCTTAAGGCCAGGTATTCCCAATTTTCCGAATATTCGATCACTTTGAATCAATATTAAACAAACAAAATAGTGATTGTTTAAAGCCAAAAAAACATGTTGAAGTTTACTTTATGTACTTTGAGAATTTGTGGTTCAAAACATAATAGCGAAAACTTCACTCGATCAAAAAAAATCCGAGTAGGAGGCTACATTCGACTATTTTTTCATGTTTTTCTTATTATTCTTGAAGCTTGTGAAAGTTTTACTTCCAAAACCATATCTAATAGAAGTCAATTACATAAAGAAGAATAATTTGTGGATAAGTTTTGTAAAATAGTTAAATTCTTTTAATAATAAATGATTATGTAATACAGCGGCTTCACGCCGCCGCGGTTCGTTGCGCGTAAAGTATCAAAACATTAGACACGTTTCTATAATTAACGCGCAATGAACCGTGCACCTACTTCGCTCGGTCTACCTGACCTTAATTTTTATACATTTTTGACATTATTGCGATTGTGATGTGAATGCAATGCGAATGTGGGAATTAGTAGTATTGGCACTCTGTTCGTCGGTAGCCAGAAGCTCTAGACAAATGACATTCTATCGGTGCTAGCGTGGCAAAGGTGATTGTTCAAACCCGTGGTTCAAGCTTCAAATTGTATGTGATTGACAAACAAAATATCATGTGATCAATCCTTAATTTTTTTTTTTATACATAACGGGGAAACTCTTCGCCTAAATCTTTTTTTTTTTTAATACTGAGGCGTACGTTTGACCGCTATCTCACCTGATGTTAAGCGATGATGCGGTCTAAGGTGGAGCACGCTTGCCTAGAAGTAACCTATTCACTCTTGACTTAAAGACTCCCAGTTTGTAGCTATCAGGAAACACAGACTCAGGCAGGGAATTCCTCCATTCCATTGTGCATACAGCTAACTCCTTAGCTGTATGCACAATGAATGTATTCCCAAAACCACCTCTTGGAAAGTGATGATTAGGCCGAAGATGGAAGCGAGTTTCACCCGGAATCCTCTTACACAGAGGAACTGTTTGGCATTAATTCTACAATCAGAGTGCCAATGGGCTTGTGTCCTGAAAAAATCTAATTAGTCCGTCAGTTAGATTATCAAAAAATATTTGACCCGTGTTTTTTCTTTTATTACGGGAACCAAAATTGACGAAGTTACGACGCTTTTAAAATTCTCAATACGTCACACCTTCGCATAATTTTAAGTGAGTCGTGACGTCACGAGCCCCTACTCCCGAGTTTTGGTGCGTTTTATCTTTGTCAATATCCATTGATTTACAAAACCGAAAAATACGTGTCCATTATTTTTCAATACTCTAACTGACGGACTAAATAGTTTTGCAATTTGGATGATGTAATCTAGCCTATTCTACTAATTTTCACATCTTTTATTTTCATTTTCTTAATCGCAATTCGTCAAAAATGTATGAAAATTAAGGCTTTTTGACAGTTTGCGATTGACATTCGAATGCGAAAGTTATTTAAAAATTAATAGAATTGGCCCTCAGATTCACTGATAAAATGTCAGTTCTATATATATATTCAGTGTAGCGAGCCTCTGTTATGCATTGAAAAAGTACCAGTAAGGATTGTAATATAGATGAGCATTTTCCTTTAGTTTGCCATGTGATATTGCTTTTTAAAATTGTATTCCTACTAACGACATTTTTGGATGGTGTAATACAGGATGTTTTATTTTTTCAAAATTAACCAGTTCGATTCCCGACCAGTAATGCAGTTTTAATTTTCATCAAAGTTGGGTTCGACACAAGCTCCTTCTAGTGTTTTCAGATAAACACTTGAAAATTCATCCCGTATTCTTTAAATATCTGGCTTGACTTCTAAACGTAGATAGTAAAACAACAACGACTTCTAACGACTATCGTTTAGTTTTACCCTATATACAACTCGAGCAAGCTAAGTTTGCACCTCGCTGGAACGCGCACTAATGCACCTATGTATAATATTATGTTAAAAACAATAATTGCAAAGTAAAATCTAACAAACATTTGTTTACTTTTTTTAAGTATAGCAAATCATTTTTTGCAGACCGTACCTAAGCGTCAGTGTGACGCGGAGTCGCGGGACTATTCGAAAGAGATACCGTGGCTCCGGAACACAAAGGGCAAAGGGACAAAAATTCATGTTCCTTACATGGATGGGTTTTAGTCAGTAGAAGTCTGACACTCCCTCCCGCTCCGTCCAGAGCGGGGAAGTCATTGGATGATTTCCCATCCCTAAAAAAAAAAAAGCGTTAGTGTGACGTAATCGACGCGAGGTGCAAAATTAGCTTGGTCGAGTTTACTACTTTAGTCGAGTTTACTTAGTTGGCACTAGTCTATACACCCTTAGAAGCGCGGTTTGGTATAACTAAGTAAATAGGCTGTTTCAGTAAGCATATACTGATAAGCGCCGTTTGTAGAACATTCACCTTGTTTCGATAGGTACTTACTATGTTACCTTAACGGGTTGACTAGATTCGGTCCTTGTTATAAACCAAAGTTATCAGGTGAATTATGGGTATTTTGTTAAATTATATTTTACAAGTTTTGGCCAGCTTTTGCTATGGACATACCCCGTTTTCCCCTTGGAATTTCGGAAAATCCTGTCTTAGTGCTCCCCATATTTCCAATCAAGATCAAAGCCGTTTAAATGGTAGCATGAGTTCGGATTAACTTTTGTATGATAATTATGTAGGTTCCTAGCTATTCATTAAAATTTAATCAAAATACCGAGAAAACTCAGGTTTTTTAAAGAAAAAATATTTATTTGTCACACATTGGTAAAATGTTGGACATTGCTGGTGTAATTTATAATGAAGTTTTTTACTATGCGCTGCCTTTCTGGGCATAAAAATATTGTTTGTACAAACAGTTACAGAAAAAACGTTCTTATTTATTATTTTCTTTGTGTTAAATTTTGTTTCACAGTTTTGTTTTTTATATAATTTTCTACAGTCTCAATAAAATCTAGTATTAGTAAAAAAATATTCTTAATCGTTTTAGTCTGGTAGTTATTAATCTCTAAACACAGTTATATATCAATTGACTGCCATTTTATATTACACTAGCTGTGCCTCGCAGTTTCAAACGCCCTTTTCGTTTTTTTTTTGCTAGGCTCTTATGGGTCGTAGCGTAATTTTTCTGTCGTAAAAACCTTTCAAAAAGTTGTTCTGATGTTATGCGCGCACAATCATTTAGATGACTCATTTTTATTTATATAGAAGATAGATTTAATACGCTCACAGCGAAAATTATTTGCTTAAGAAAAAAACTTTTCAAGTCAAATTTTTCGCAGACCTGTGACGACGTACAATGACCCCGTTCAGCACACCAACCTATACTAATCAAACTTATCGGCTTGCTCACTTAATTGAAGAGATGTACCTTTTCACTGCTAACATCAAATTCTATTGTTTATGCCACAGCATCCGGGTAACTCCGTTCCGAACACTACAAAAGGAAAAAGAATACACACTGAAACAATGACACCGAAGCTAGACGAAATCGTGTTAGGCTCAATTGAAACTGAGCCTAACACGCTTTCGTCTCTGAGCTTAACCGGGCATTGTTCCAAGTTTCCAATCACAGTTCACGATTGGTTTTTCTTCCGGAAACACCAATCATAGTTTTGTTTCTTACTCGGGACTCAAAGGCCTGAACCTTTGCGAAAAGTCCCGGCTATAACCTAGTAGTAATAGAGTAGTGTCTGTGTTCTTATTGATGTTGAATAAAAGCTTTCGAATCTATACCAACATAATATTATAAAGCTGAAGAGTTTGTAGATTTAGTTGAACGCGCTTATCTCAGGAACTATTGGATGAAAGTGAACAATTCATTTATAGAGGAAGGCTTTATAATATCACGCTACGACCAAAAGGAGCTGAGCAGTTATTAAAAATGTGACGCAGACGACGTTGCGTGGATCAGCTGGGACCTATTAATTTGACATACTCATTAATAACTGTTTGTCATACCGAGCAATCCATGGGCTCTGGAGGAAGTGACTAATGTCGTAAAACATACGAGATTGAAGACATCATTTCGGTAGAATATTTATGTACTCGTATATTTTTGTTTCAGGATGGAAAATCATCAAATGACTTCTCCAGCTCTGAGCGAAGCAGGAGAGAGTGCCAAACTCTTACTGACTAAAAGCCATATATCCGTGTTCGTCTTAATGCCTTTTGCGTTCCAGGGCCGCGGTGACTCTTTCGAACAAATTCTGCAGCCCCGGCAGCAAATTCCGCAGCCCCGGCAACTCGTACATACATTTTGGTCTTTACGATCATCTTTAACACTAATAGAATGTCACAAGGTCCTACGATCTCACTATCGAAACAAGCTATATGAAAATAGCTTACATATGTATGTTATCTAAATTTTCTTAAAATGTTTGCCTTAACCTAAAACTTTTTAATAAAAAATAAAACCCAAAAAAAAACACTTATCCATTTTTACAAGTAGCAAGTCAACACGCCACTCTTGGGACGACAAAAAGGTACTTTTTAGGGTTCCGTCGCCAAATGGCAAAAAACGGAACCCTTATAGATTCGTCTTATCTGTCTGTCCGTCCATATGTCACAGCCACTTTTTTTCCAAAACTATAAGAACTATGCTGCTGAAACTTGATAAGTAGATGTATTCTGTGAACCGCATTAAGATTTTCACACATAAATAGAAAAAAAAAACAATAAATTTTAGAGGTTGGACTTAGAACTGAAAATCATTTTTTTTCTTTTCCATAAAACCCATGAGAATAGGACCTATGGATAGGTCTTCAGAAATGATATTAAGGTTTCTAATATTATTATTTTTTTCTAAACTAAATATTTTGCGCGAGAGACACTTCCAAAGTGGTAAAATATGTGTCCCACCCCCTGTAACTTCTAAAATAAGAGAATGATAAAACTAAAAAAAATATTTATGATGTACATTACCATGTCAACTTCCATCGAAAATTGGTTTGAACGAGATCTAGTAAGTAGTTTTTTTTTAATACACCATAAATCGTAAACCGCAACTTTTGCTTATAATAATTATAATGTATACCTACCTACAGGTTTAAACGGAACCCTCGGTGCGCGAGTCCAAGTCGCACTTGACCGGTTTTTTAATAAAATGTAATAAACCCACAAATAATCTGGCTTACAAACTTTTAATATAATAAAGAAATAGGTTCATTGCTCTCACAAATCCAATATTTAGCCGGTATTTACGCCATCCCGATTATATTATACGTGGAGCCTCCAGATTACATGTGCTCAGAGGATTTTCACTTTATATGATAATTTTCTTTCTTTTACCTATTCCAGTTTAGCAGGAAACCGGCTTGCAATGATAATTGTGCCTTTCCATAGGGATTTTATTGTAATTTTCCAAATCTGATGAGAAAATGTTTTTTTTTTTTTTTTTTTAATTTACGAGTACACACAATTTACCACTTTGGAAGTGTCTCTCGCGCAAGCTTCAGTTTATTTGAATTTTGATACTCAACACGACTGAGTATGCTGAAAAAAAATTTTTGAGTTTCAGTTCTAAGTATGGGGAACCCCCAAAATTCATTGTTTTTTTTTTATGTGTGTGAAAATCATAATGCGGTTATACAGAATACATCTACTTAGCAAGTTTCAACAGAATAGTTCTTATAGTTTTGGAAAAAAGTGGCTGAGACATACGGACGTACAGAAAGAAAGACATGACGAATCTATAAGGGCTCCGTTTTTTTACCATTTGGCTGCGGAACCCTAAAAATGGATAATTCTCGTACTGAAAAAGTGATAAAGTTCCATTCGCAAGATTACCTCAGCGACAATCAACATCTAAAGGTGGCTGTCCATTACAGTGGAGCTCCGCGTCAATGGACAGGCAGCCTAAAGTTGTATTTACAGTTTGCGTGTATGGCAAACAATATTATACATGAATGGTCCCACTTAACAAATTCATTGTGATTTTCAACTAAGATTCAAATTAAATGAGTATTTTGTAATCTCTATGCATTATAAACCTGTTACAGACCCGGATATAATTAAAACCTTATCTAGACGACCGTAACATGTTAGGAGGAAGTCACTTCACCGCACAAGGAAATTAGTTAAGTACTTACGGGAATTAATTGGATGGAAAGGAAACGGGCTGGTTAAATCCTGCTTTACTTATGTAACGTGTGTTGCTTTACTTATGTAAATGCACTCATTGAAATCAAAACCTTCCTATCTACGAAGATATTTTGAGATTCTCTTAGTGTATGCAACATCGTGGCAAAACGAAGGTGGAGAGATGAACTTGATTATAACTGAGTGACTTTACTAACTGAGTCCTGACCCGCAATTTGCAGATGACAGACGTGTCTAGAAAATGGAGAGGGCAGAGTAGCGGGACATAATTCGATTCTTTTGTCAGTTTTGCTAGATCAGCGCAGTAGTTACAAGTACTACTGCTTGTAACAGAACAATACAATACTAAATCCTTTGTTTCAAATATACCAGTTACAGGCACTTTTGAATAGTGAAGGTCTGTCAGTCAAATAGATGAAACCAATTCTGCCGCGCTATAGCGACAAAAGAAGTAAGTTGTTCTGCAACAAAATTTAACACACTCACCGACCCTATTTAAAGAGTAGATCCTATGGAGAAGAACGTGCAAAAAACTCCATGGACACTCTTTTAAACCAGTTGTATCTATTCTAGAGTCAAGTTCAAGAATCAAGCTCAGCTAGAGCTTGATTCTTGAAGTGTACTTTGAGCAGGTCAGGACCAGTTTATGTGGTGATACTTGGAGGAAGCTTATGTACAGCAGTGAAAGGCTTTTGGCTTATACGATGATGATAACAAAAGCAACCCGCCTGCTTGATAATATTTCAAAATAATCGAAAGCATAATAGAACAAAAAATATATAATCTAAGTGCTAAACATTAAACAAAATAAATGTTTATAATAAGATTGCTTGATTTAGTAAAACTTTCTTTTATTCGACTTGCTTGCCTGTGTATGGTAATTTCAAAGTCCTAAAACCATAAGTGCTCGTTTACGGAGACGCGGGGCGTTGAGCGTCGCGTGCGGCGACCCGGCCTGCACTAAATTCAAATTAAAAAAGAACACACGTGTCTACATCTCTTTTATTTGGCTCTCCTTTCGCTGGTATGCTGGAAGAGATTTCTTTAGAAATATGCATCACCTTTGTACCTATTTTTTTGTTTCCTTTTTTTAATTTATTTGTGTGTGTGTACATAAATTGTTAATGAATGAATGAATGAATAAATAAATAAATAAATTAAGTAATAATTAAATAAATATAATATTGATTTGTATGAGAGCGTTTACGGAGAAACCATTTACGGACGCGGCGTCGCACGCTGCGGGCCCGCAAAATTCTAACATATAGCGTTGTTTAAGAGCGTTTACGGAGACGCAATTTACGCACGCGGCGTCTAACTCGGTGGGGCCCGCGGCGTCGCACGCCCTACGCTCCGCATCTCCATAAACGAGCACTAAGCCTTCATGCCAAAAATGTCCATACATACAAATCGTATCAACGCATCTCTCTCCAGAGCTTCTATCAGCTTGCAAGCTAGTTAAAGTAGTTAAAACGATATCAATATCGCAAACCAGTAGTCAAAGTTTTTGAGCCAATAACGATCGACGATAAGCTTCATCAGGTGTCATGAATACATTGAAAATATCTAAAGAGTACAGAGTGTATAAGCACAGAAGGTTGGCTCCATACAGCGAGCAAAAACGCACGCAAACATATGTAGATAAGGCGTACGTGCGGCGATTTCAAACAAATGACAATCGCGAGCACTCGCTGCAGTGCGATTAACATGTCGAAGTGAACACTTAGGCGAAGTGAACGACAAGTAAGGTGAGATGACAACAGCAGTGTGATTCTGTAAACATGTCGAAGTGAACACTTAGGCGAAGTGAACGACAAGTGAGCTGTCAAACCATACAAACAAGATAAGAATGACAGCTCACTTGTCGTTCACTCCACCTAAGTGATCATGCTGAGATGTCAACAGAATCGACCGGCAGAATCGACCGGCTGTACGTGAAGCGTGTCTACATACGTGAGTTCATACGTGCGGCGATCTCAAACAAATTATGACAGTCGCGAGTGCGGTCGCACTCGCTGTACGTGAAGGGTGTCTATGTGTGCGTACGTTTTTGCTCTTTGTATTGCCCCGACCTTCTTTTGTTTGTGTCTTGTGTCTGCCCACGGTGTCTAAAAACTTTTCCCATCTACCTTCAACAGGTTCCTTTACTAAACTACTATATATTCATGCTAGTGCGTCGTATAATATTTTTACCTCGCATATTTGTGAAGCAACTGAAGCAAGTAGATTTTTGCTGAATGTAATTTATACAGTGGATGTAAACACGCGTAAGAAGGAGTAGAGAGAGCTTTGCTGGAGTATTTCATGACTGGAATAATAAAATAAATTATAATGAATATGATTTACTTTAATCATGTTTTACTGATTGAGGCTCGTGACTACATGATAATAGCAGAATGAATCGATTTATTATGTCAAGCAACTCTTGCAGTGGTCGGTCCGGGGATGGGCGACGCTACTGCGTGGCGTTGCACATGACCCGGGAGTGCTGCGTCACCTGAAACTTAGCGTGCCGGACCGGTACGTGTGGAGGCGGCGACGCCCACAACTGCTAAGCATACCTGTGACTAGAACCAATCGCTGGCAAAAACACCTCTCACTCGAACAACCCGGGTAGTGAACGAAGTCCATGAAATACATGAATGAATGAATGAATTAAATCATCAATATTTTTGCTGTTTTTATTTTTTTGTTGTTCTGGCAATTATTTATTGACCGGTTAAGAAAATCTGTCTAGTGTCCATCAGAACTTCATTTTTATAAAACTGTTTCTGTCCGCTGCTAGGCAATAGGTATCTCCTAATGCACCCCACTGAGTAGGTACGATCCTCATCTCAATTTACCTACTTAATAGTAAGTAAAACACAACAAAGATAGCGACAAGCAATCTAGAACATTTATTTTATCACCATAACAATGTTAATGCACCTGACCACGAAAAATAAAACTGGGTATAGCTTTAACGTCCCAACATCTAAAAATCTAGAATTTAAATAAGTCTATTCTATCGTATCAACTACCTATTAAAACAAAAACGATCCCAAAACTCGAAAATTTACTAGCTGTACAAAACTTCCATACAAGTCTGCCGTTCGCCTTTAGTTAGTTATGTAAGGTAAATAGTGTAAAACGTTATGTTTTTTGTTAGTTTCTCTTAGGTAGGTATCTAAGGTTATATAAGCTAAGCACCGTTTGACGGCACGGTTGGCGCAGAGGTTGAGCGATCGGCTGCTGCGTCGCGTGTCGTGGGTTCGATTCCCGCACGGAACAAATATTTCTATGACCTACAGATAAGTAGTAGATCCGGGTCTGGCTGTTTGTGTATGTGACTTTGTATGTTTGTAAACGCATCCACGATACAGGAAAAAAATCTAGGGTGGGGCAACGTTTATTTAAAAAAAGGAGTTATTTTAAAGTGGAGTAGTAGTGTTTTTTTATTAGCTTATTTTATTTAATATAATTAAGAAGTCACATAAAGTTAAGGAGTCTACACTGTCGCATTAGGTTAAAGCCTGTAATGATAGTTGTAAGGAGATAAATAAATAAATAAATTAATAAATCTATGTCACATACCGAGATCACTCGGTAGCTCGGACAGCACGTTAAGCTGTTGATCTCGGCTGTTATTTGTGGATCTTTGACAATTTGTTACGGGAATTCCGAAGCTAAGAAATCTGAGACTTGCCTGTCTAAAAAGGCTACTTTATCAGAATCATATTAAAATCCTAATATTAACCGAACAACAATCTGTAAAATTTCATTTTCATCTTTATCGCTAACGCATTTGGGTTTAAGGTTGATTGGGAAAATTTGACAATGACGGGTAGCGTGATGTGCTTTCTGATTCTGCTAAAGTGGCCTTGTTAGACCCTCAGTCTTGCCAAAGGGTATCGTGTTACCCAGTTACTGGGTTATGACGGTTATACCAGCAGTCACTTTATGTAAAATACGAATACTCAGCAGCTTCCGTTAAACTAAAAGCCAACAAACAAAATTGTTAGGACATGTTTTGGGGCCGAGTCACCCGCGTCCGTAGGAGAATACCCTTCAGCGAATCCCTACACGTGGTCCCGGGGTGGTGCTAAACAGGTGACACTAACCGCCTCCGTGGTCTAGTGGTTAAACCACCTGATTCAGACCCAGAGGTCCCGGGTTCGATTCCCAGCGGGGGCAAATTTTTCGCTCGGTTTTGGTTGGTGGTAGGACTTGTTCTAAGTCCGCCTGGCAAGCTACCACCATCATGTCTAAGTCTGTCGCCATAACAACAATGTTAACAGCATTATTGTGTTCCGGCAGTTAGAGGTATGATAGCCAGTTCCTCTGTGTAAGAGGATTCCGGGTGAAACTCGCTTCCATCTTCGGCCTAATCATCACTTTCCATCAGGTGAGATTTGGGCCAAGAGTTTCCCCGTTTTGCATAAAAAAGGCAAATTTATAATATAATAATAATGATATAATATATAATATAATAATAATATATCCTTGGACAACACTTTCCATCAGATGAGATTTGGGCCAAGAGTTTCCCCGTTTTGCATAAAAAAAAGGCAAATTTATATTTTCAGTTGAATGCAAAACTCAATTTTTATACCACTACTGAAGAAATTTATCTTCGTTCTCCGCTGCTAACCAAACACCTTATTTCTAAACTTAGATCCCCCTTGCGAATTCCTTATGACGTCAATACCAAGGCCACAAGGAATCAAACCATTAGAGGTGACGTCACCAAAGTCATATCTCATTTTACATCTTTTTATGCGAGTTTTCGCCCTTATTCAAAGCTGATATTTAATTCTAATTCAATTTCTGCCCGCGGCTTTTCGCAAGTAAAAAGTGTTTTCACTCATTTAAATTATATTTAAAACATGCAATAGGGACCAAAACGATTAGTATTCTATATCCTTATCCAAGCCTAAGCTATTATCGATTATTTAATAAGTATTTGCATGATATCACTTAATGCCGGAATGTGTCTTTGCACTGAATTTATTATTATATATCTCTACAGAGGGCCAATTCTACTATTTTTTAACAACTTTCGCATTCGCATGTCAATCGCAAACTGTCAAAAAAGCCTTAATTTTCATACAATTTTGACAGTTTGCGATTGAGATGCGAATTCGATGCGAATGTGAAAATTATTAGAATTGGCCCTCAGATAATACGCGTATAAATAAGTATGATTTAGGGCTGATTAGTCCAACGCCAGATAACTCTTATTCGTGGAATAAATTTAACGTTTGACAGTTTTTGTATGGAAGAACTGTCAAAAATTAAAAATTATTCCTCCGATAAAGCTATCTGGCGTTGGAAAAATCCAGCCTAAGACGAAGTTAGAATCTACCCCTATGGGATTTATCCATCTCTTATTGTTCAGCTGTTGAGGCTAGATTGAATGACAAAAATCCATACACAATTTTATTTTTTTTATTAATTATAAGTTGGATCGCAAACGAATAGGGTAGAGTCCGTCAGATAGATTTCTAAAAAATATTGGACACGTATTTTTTCTTTTTTACGTAAAAAAAATGTAAGACGATACAGTGCGTTGAAAACTCGTGTGACGTCACTTGTAAGTACACTTTTTACAAAGAAATGACGTCACCCAGCCCTCACCTGACCGCTCAGATAGGTCTTCCAAAGTGATCTTCATTAATTTTTATTGATTTGGTGAAGCAAAAAATACGTGTCAAATATTTTTCGATAACCTAACTGACGGACCAAATGTCATCATATTGTTTTTACTCTGGAATCATTACTCTTATCATATGTAAATATTGATTAGTCTACTGCATTTCATTTACCCAAAGTGCTGTGACTTAACGCCGTCATAAATTAATTTATAAAATGGGGTCTCCGTGGCGGTCATACAGCATAACTTATATAATGTCGTTAAAAGTTTCGGGAATAAGGGCCCTCTTAATGTAAAATGTTAGTTTACGAAAGTTAACGAAGGAAAAATGAGTTATTGAAACTTAAATTGGAATATAATTCTGTTGTTTGTTGTTTAGTAACTTCGATTAATTAATTTTTCTGTGACTTAATATTATGTGGCCAATGTTAACTTTAACATTATATTGTATTACCTACATTTTACAGTAAAAAAAACTCTTTCAACTTAAACTTTTCTAATGTACAGATTGCAAGCTTCAGGAATTCCCTGCCGAATAAATTATGTTTACATTCGTTTGTAAATAGGTTAAACAGCATGGCGACGAAGAAGCAAATATTCAATGATGTCTCTGTGATCAACGCGGTGAAAACCGGAAGTGATCACCGCATGGTAAGCTGGAAAAGTCTCGACTGATGAGGATTTCGCTCCTTCCTGCATAGATCCAGATCCAAACCTCCGAGAGCTTTTAGCTCGAACTTCAGAATCGTTTCGAGTGTCGGAGCTCCATGGACGAATAAAACGATGGGTTCGTGGAAACTGTCCATACGAGTGGGTCTAAGTTCTTTAAGACTCGCCGTACAGATAAGAACAAGAGAGTCTCTGAACCTACTCTCAATCTCATGAAAGACAGGCGGGAGATGATTCTGCAGTTTTCGGACGATGCGTGGAATTACCGTCAGCTCAATAGACGGATTTCAAAGTCCTTGAAAAGCGACCTCCACCGCTTTAATACTGAAAAGATCAAAGACGCGATAGAGCGGAATGACGGTTCCAAGTTCTTTGCTAAAGATTTGTCTATTCAGATCCAGCTTACGAAACTGAAGACCGCCGATGGCAAAATCATATCCGCCAAATCAGAGCTTCTGAGAGAGATTCGTGACATTCTATGGAAAGTTATACTCGTCAATGACTAAATCCGCTACGTATCTAGCTAACGTCACCCGAACGTCAGCATGATTGTATAAGATTAGGATGTTTCTAAAGCAGCTTAAAACAACAAGGCGTTGGGTAAGGACAGAATTACGGCCGAACTCCTGAAGGCGGGTGGACAACCGTTCCTTAAGGTCATTTTTGGGTTCAATTCCGTCATACTCAAGGGGAAAACGCCACAGGCATGGAGCAGAGGTGTAGTGATACTCTTCTTTAAGAAGGGCGACAATGCCTTGCTTAAGAATTACAGGCCCATCTCTCTTTTGAGCCATATCTACAAGCTATTTTCCAGAGTCATCACAACCGTCTCGCGTGCAGGTTTGACGTCTTCCAGTCTCCCGAACAAGCCGGATTTCGAAAAGACACAGCATGATAATACATAAACTTTGAATGGATGTTCAGAACACGGAAATAGCATTTTTCGTTTTTGACACATTAATCAATGGGCTTGTGTCCTGAAAAATCTAATTAGTCCGTCAGTTAGATTATCAAAAAATATTAGACCCGTGTTTTTTCTTTTATTACGGGAACCAACATTGACGAAGTTACGACGCTTTTAAAATTCTCAATACGTCACACACGTCGTACACCTTCGTATAATTTTTTGTGAGTCGTGACGTCACGAGCTCCCACTCCCGTGTTTTGATGCGTTTTATCTATATATTATGAAAAATACGTGTCCATTATTTTTCAACACTCTAACTAACGGACTAAATAGTTTTGCAATTTGTGGATGATTATGATCCACAAATTGCAAAAGTATTTAGCCTATTCTTATATTTTATTTTATTGTTAATTTTTATACAAAACTATATTGATTTGACGTACATAACCCGATATGCATGCCTCTTTATCCGAATTGACAACGAAAAAAAATTTAAATGATAGATTTTTCATTTTAATAGCACTAAGCAACTAAACTAAGAAGTATGCTACCTTGCACGGCCTTGTGTACAATGTTCGAAAATGTGAATAAATGGTCTTTAAGACCGCCGACCTAGTTTTACTCTAAATGATATGAGCTTAAATAAAGTCTATCAATTTAAGCACTTAGGGCACATACTTACCGACGACCTTAAAGATGATGTAGATATTGAAAGGGAACACAGGGCACTGGCGATCCGAGGCAACATGTTGGTCCGTAGATTTTCTCGTTCTGCGGACCAGGTCAAAATCACCTTGTTCAAGGCGTTTTGTCAAGGTGTGTACGCAGGGGTCTATGGGTCAACTACACCAAAAGATCGTTGGATGTCTTGTGTGTTCAGTACAATCATGTTTTCAGAATGCTGTTGGAACTGTCCCGTTTCTGTAGCGCATCAGAGATGTTTGTTCAGAACCAAACTGATGAGTTCCATGCAGTGATTCGCACGAAGGCTGCATCACTAGAACGTAGAACGCGGGGCAGTGACAATAGCATCCTGCAAACAGCTGTGGAGAGTCCTTACTCCTCTATTCAGAGGCATTATGTGGGGAGAATGGTCAGGTAGCTTGTTCCTTACCTACTGTATCGTTCTCTGCACATCCTGCCTCGGACAGGTGTCTGTTGGTGTGACTTTGTTGTGATTGTTTTTTAACCGACTTCCCAAAAAGGAGGAGGTTATCAATTCGGTTGTATGTTTTTTTTTATGTTTGTTACCTCATAACTCCAACAATTATGAACCGATTTGAAATTTTTTTGTTTTATCTGAAAGGATATACTTGCAGATTGGTCCCATTTAAATCATATCAAAATCGGTTACGAACTTTGGATTTTAAATCGAAATCGCTGGATTAATTTAGATAGATATTTAGATGATTCTTTGATAATCGAAATTGCGTATTTTGCTTTTCTGCGATTTTGTAGTGGTATTGTTATGTGTGGGGCACCACTAAAAAGTGAAAAATAAAAAACTTTTTACAAAAAAATACAACCGTCTTCTAAAAAAAAAACACTACAAAGTAAAAAATAACTTTGGAAGTCGGTGTCAAAATACGAAGAAACTAACAAAAACACCGACTTCCGAATTTAAAGTTATTTTTTTACTTTGTAGTGTTTTTTTTTTTAGAAGTCGGTTGTATTTTTTTGTAAAAAGTTTTTATTTTATTTTTTATTCTTTTGTGTGTACTATTAACATTAGTCATAAGACATTTTACCAACAAAATGGACTATATTGTTGTCCAAATTAAATAAATAAATAAAATTAAATTAATCAGCGGCAAAATCGGCGACATTAAGACCCTTTCATACTGCATAGCTTAATTAAATGAAATTACAGATATGTTTGTAACGAAGCCTTTTTAAGTATTAAGTTACTTCCTGTGTTGGATTTGATTTGTTAAAGCTAAAAAGCATTTGCTAAAGTTTATGGATAACGTGAAGACCACGGTGTATATAAAAATCTACCGTTACTGGCTGTTAAATGACTGACCGACAACGCACAGAACTACTGGTCGTAGAAAGCTGAACTTTGCCATGTAAGCTCCTTGGAGAAGAAAGAAAGAAAAGAATAGCTAGTAGGTAATATATGTAATGAAATAATAAACTACTTACATACCTATCATTCCATTAATTTGAATTTAAAGAATGACATTAATGACATTGACAGCATTGCATTCAAAACTGAAAACTTTATGTTCAATAAAATACCTGAAGGGTAACTATATTAAAAAAATATTATAAAAAAGAACACTACAAAGTAAAAAATAACTTTAATTTCGGAAGTCGGTGTTTTGGTTAGTTTCTTCGTATTTTGACACCGACTTCCGAAATTAAAGTTATTCTTTACTTTGTAGTGTTTTTTTTTTTTTGGAAGTCGGTTGTATTTTTTTGTAAAAAGTTTTTTATTTTTCACTTTTTAGTGTTACCCCACACATAACAACACCTCTGCAAAATCGCAGAAAAGCAAAATACGCAATTTCGATTACTTGGATGACATAAAACTATCATCTAAGTAGACGAATTCCAGCTATTTCGATTTAAAATCCAAAGTTCGTAATCGATTTTCATAAAATTTAAATGGGACCAATCTGCAAGTATATCCTTTCAGATAAAAAGAATTTTTCAAATCGGTTCATAATTGTCGGAATTATGAGGTAACAAACATAAAATAAATAACAAAAAAACATACAACCGAATTGATAACCTCCTCTTTTTTGGGAAGTCGGTTAAAAAGAGACGATATTCGTGAAATAAACAGCTTTGAATGTTGGTTCTTTAATTACTTATAGGTAAAGTAATATTTTGTAAAGCAGTGGTATTTGTAAGTACACACTTTATAACCCAATTTTTTGTAAAAAACAATAAATCTTTAATTACTTACAGAAACGCAGTTGAGTTATTTACGGACATCGGTCCTTGATTAAGATAAGATATCTTATAATATAATAAGAACATATAATTTTTATATCAACCCATTAATTGCGAGCTACAAAGCAAACACTCGTTACTGAGTAATGGAAACAAGGCTTTGATTAAACCAATTAAAAACAGCTTGTGGCAGTATTGAGAAGTGCCGCTCTATATGGAAATTCATTTCCACTTAGGAAAGAATTTCTCCCTTTAAAAGAGAGGAAAGCAAACTGAGAACTAATATGTCAAAGAGATCGTCAAAGGAGATCAGTCAGGTTGTAACATCTATTTGCAACTTTCACTTTTGTAGTGAAAAATGTTTCGATCATGCCCCTTTCCCAGTTTTTTTTTTCAGGACGAGTCTGCCTATGTACCCTCTATAGTCCTGTAACAGATAACTCTTTGACAAATCTCTTGTCAGATTTAATAGTTTTTGACTACCCGTAAGGTCTGTAAAAGACCTACAATGACAGCCGGCATCATCATTTTAACGTGCTTTCCGAACGAAGAAAACTCGGTACGTTAAGATGGTCATCCCATCTGCGAACCGATCGCGATAAGCATAGCTAACTTTGTAGCTCGACCCAAGTGGCTGTTTTTATTTAGCTATGAACTCGGTGGAGACGTGATTGATGAACTAGAATCCATTGTGTTTTGGCCCAGTCTGTCCGTAGCCTTAGCTTTGAGACTGAATTCCGAAGTCAGTTGGACTGTTCTTGGAAATCTCCGTATTGCGTGATTACTTCCAATTTCAATGTGGTGTGTTTACCTAGAAAACAGTAACTGAACATGTTTGAAAGAATTCCCTTTGCGACTGAAGTGGTATATACAGTTTGTTATTTTTTTCCAATGAAGTTAAATTAAAGTACTTCTTCACAAAGGGAATCTACTTTTTTTTAATTATTAATATTTTTCAAGCATCGTGGTTTTCATTTCAATTCTTAGCGATACGCATTAATGCCGCAACCTATCTGGATTGAACAAACTTCGACTTACAACAAGAAAAGTAATCATTACAAAAAAATATTTGCTCTGTATATCCTTGATATATAAACATAAACAGCAAAGGAAAACACGAACACATTTACAGCAAATAAACAGCATTTACCGGACGCGAATGATGTTTATTTTGCTTTCACAAACTGAAAGGTAAAGGCGTATTTATTTAATCGCCAATATGAGTATATCTAGTATTTTCATGTTACCAAAGTGAATTTAAGTACCTCTACGATTAATCTTATCCAATGGTAAGCGCCAAAAAAACTTGCAATAATGTACATTAACCTTTCCTTAATACCCCGTAGAGATAGAATAGAATAGAATAGAATACTCTTTATTATGTACACCATATAAGTAACAGAAAAAATTAATAGATACCTGAACAATAAATTATGAACCGTTCATAATACTAGAGAACGTAACGGATCACGATATAAGTCGAATCAGGACAACTGTGGGTCTTTATTTTTGTTTTTAACCGACTTCCCAAAAAGGAGGAGGTTATCAATTCGGTTGTATGTTTTTTTTTTATGTTTGTTACCTCATAACTCCATCAATTATGAACCGATTTGAAAAATTCTTGTTTTATCTGAAAGGATATACTTGCAGATTGGTCTCATTTAAATCATATCAAAATCGGTTACGAACTTTGGATTTTAAATCGAAATACATGGAATTTGACTATTTAGATGATTCTTTGATAGTCTAAATTGCGTATTTAACTTTTCTGCGATTTTGCAGTGGTGTTGTTAGGTGTGGGGCACCACTCGGTGTCAAAATACGAAGAAAGTAACAAAAACACCGACTTCCGAAATTAAAGTTATTTTTTAGTTTGTAGTGTTTTTTTTGGAAGTCGGTTGTATTTTTTTTGTAAAAAGTTTTTTATTAATATTAAGGCGCGTCCCCGAGCAAAACGCAGCGCTGGCCGTTTTTTGTGCAGTTTTTTGGAGCTATCTACTCTTTATTCAAAAGAAATATCAACTAATAAAAAATACATTAAATTTCTACATAATCTTGGCTTCAAAATGGTAGATTTTATTTTTTATTACTAAGTATAACGTTTAAGTAATCTCCTCACAACGAAACCACAAAAATGAGAAAAAATTACTGAAAACATGCATCTTCTCGAAAACTAACGATTATTTTGATTTTGTACTTACACTAATGGATAGATGATGATGGCAATTTAATTATGAACATTTTGGTAGACGTATTTTTTTCAAACGACCTAAATTAGATTTTATAACGATTTTATTCAACATTCTGAGCGTATTCGCTATTGTATCTCTTGCGCTGTTATTGAGGGAAAAAATGCTCAAGGTTATTTGCTCAGGGTACGGCCTTAAAGAAAGTCAATAAATGTATGCGGGTTAGTGACCGTTATTGCACATTTAACTGGCACATTTAACCATACTTCGAAATATGAAATTTTGGAGCATTCAATCACTTCTCAACGACTAAACTGATTCTGCTGAAAGAAAAACATGATTTCGGCCATGGCCTGTGTTAGAAACTTTTTATTACAGTAGGTTTTATTATAAATTAAAACTTAAAACACTTTTCATGAAGGTGAAACTGCCGACAGTAGCTGTCAGCTCTAGCTAGCACTTAGAAATATTGTAACAAACTTTACCAATACTTCCATTCTATAAAAGTACGTTTAGACGTGCTATTTTTTGAGCAATTATAGCTCGGCAAAACGTATGGATCCATCTGGAGCAATTGGTGGAGCAATGAGCAGCATAAATGTGACAATTTTTTCGGCAATACTATATTTGATTGCTCCATAATGTTCCATCTGTGTTTTTTTTGGTTTCAACTAAATTATTCGTGTATTGCTTAGTTTCTTGGAGTATCTCAATATCGCTCAATGTTGTTGTCTTTGCAAAACATTTCGCCATATTGCGCTTGCTTCCGTTGCCGCAAACTGCTTGATATTTTGTGACGTCATAATCGACCAGTATAATATTTCCTATAGTTGATGAATTTTCATTGCCCTTGTAAACGCACCAATATATTTTGTAAATACGAAAGTAATGACGTCCGACTCTTTGTTATCTCTTCACGTCTTACGACGAAGCTTCAAAAATTGACAATACAAGTGATCAAGTTCTGGAATAGGATATAGAATACTTGCTTTTTATTCCAGGAGTACGTACCCTTGGGATAATTTTCGACTTTCAAGCGGGTACAGCCGCAGGCATACTTTAGTTCTAAATAAAAATAACGTACAATAGCTTCGTTTGCTCCATTTTACAGTTAAAAACCAATGCGCGGTTATGTCTCTCAAGCAGACTGTCAGGTATTACACAGATAGGAGCACGCCTGTGTATGCAGCCTTTCTTGATCTCTCCAGGGCTTTTGACCTGGTTAGGTATGATATTCTCTGGCGTAAATTGAAGTATACAGGTGTACCGGGTGAGTTAATTAATATTTTTAAATATTGGTACGACCACCAAACTAACCGGGTCAAATGGCTTGGTGAACTCTCCGACGAGTACGGGTTGGAGTGCGGAGTGAGGCAGGGGGGGTTAACATCTCCTTCGCTCTTCAACTTGTACGTGAACGGGCTGATTGTTGAGCTGAGCGACACCGGAGTAGGATGCTCGATTGATGGTCACTGTATCAACAGTATTAGTTATGCAGACGATATGGTGTTGCTCAGCCCATCAATAGCCGCGCTCAGAAAGCTGTTAGGCATATGTGAGGAGTATGCGAGGGTACACGGTCTCCTGTACAATGTTCAGAAGAGCGAGCTCCTGGTATTTCAAGCCAGGGGTCGTAAACTGGGGGATGTGGCACCTGTGCTGCTTAATGCTGTCGCTCTTCGAAGAGTGAGTGAATTTAAATACCTGGGCCATGTGGTCAACGAGCATTTAAAAGATGATGCAGACATAGAAAGGGAGAGGAGGGCGATGGCGGTCCGCTGTAACATGTTGGCACGCAGATTTGCGAGGTGTAGTTTTGAGGTAAAAATCACTCTGTTTAAAGCATTCTGCCAAACTCTCTACACCGCAATCTGTGGGTCAACTACACGCAGCGGGCCATCAACGCTCTCCGAATACAATATAATAACGCGTTCAGGGTGCTGGTGGGGCTCCCGCGCTGCTGTAGTGCGTCTGCGATGTTTGCGCACGCGCACACAGATGGCTTTCATACTGTGCTGCGACGCCGCATCGCTTCGCTGATGTTCCGTACGCGTGGGAGCGCCAACACCATCCTGAACGTGCTCAGCCACAAGCTGGACAGCCCCCTTCTGTGGCACTGGGTTCAAGCACAAGTGCGTGTGCCCGGGGCCCCAGAGGGTGGTAAATACTTAAATTAATTTAATTTATAAATGCAACTAACATAGTTTTTAAGGTGTACTAACAATATTATGGGCCTAATGCCTGAAATAAAAAGATTTTTTTATTTTTATTTTTATTAATGGAAAATGTGACGCAAACGAAGTTGCGCGGTTCAGCTAGTAAAATAATAAAACGTCAGAATCGTGCGCGTGTATTTTAACAAAGCACCACAATATGGCTTGAGATGAATTAAAAAGCATAGATAATATTTTGCTGTATTTTTTCCCATTAATTATTTTTTTGTTTCTTTAGTTCGATGGTACTAAAAATTAGATTCAGTTACACTACTTTATGAGCGATTTTGCTATATCAATTTCCGGGTAGACGATGCCGTCGTCGAAGAATCACTTAAGTGATAAATAAAAACTTTTTCCAAAAAAAATATAACCGATTTCTAAACAAAATACTATACCGACTTCCGAAACTAAACTTATTTTAAACTTTACAATATTTGTTTGAAAGTCCTATGTTTTTGTAATTTACAAAAGCCAATCGATAAGGGTAGGTCACCAGAAAATTGCAGACTCCGCAAGATTGTACTAAATCTGCATTTGATTATAATTTCTCGAAAAATTGTTTAGACTGCAATAAATCGCAGCCAAATTCAATAGTTTCCAATATATCTGTGTCTAATTGAGAAAAAACAGTTTATTATTTCGCGATTTTTGTAATCTTACGGCGTTTGCAATTTTCCGGTGACATGTATAACTTGTTAATACCTATAGTTTAATGAAATGTTACCCAGCTTATCTTACCCTATAAAACCCAACATCGTTGTCCAAGAACCGTTAATCGTTCTGTAAGCACCAATGTGTCACCAATTCGCTGTCTTCCTACCTAATCCATATTGCCATCCATTAGTGCACAACGACGCAGCGCACTACGAAATTTTTAGTGCTTCCAACTTTTCTCGATAAACATAGATATTGATTCCCTTCGACGGGTACTCAGCTGGGAACATGGCTGAAAGCTGAGCGAGTAATAAGATAGATTTCTGGCTAGAAATGAGGAATAAAAGTGATGCCGGGGCTGGGATAGAAATTGTATGATAAACAAAAAATATATTGCTATGCCTGTCTTATCGAGCAAAGTGTTCTATAAAAGTATGTTTTTGAAAATGATGACATTGATTGACTTTATAATATTAGTTCAAATTGTTGCCGACTTGTTAATTTGCAACAAATATATTCGATCCCATCACAGTACGATACAATGTTCGCATATTTTTTTTTTTATATGAAAAACTGACACCTTTATGGTATTACAAGGTCTGTAAGAAAAATGTATTGTTATGCTTGTCTTTTCGAGCGAAGTGTTCTATATAAGTATGTTTTTGCAAATAATGTCATTGATTGACTTTATAATATTAGTTCAAATTGTTGCCGACTTATTAATTTGCAACAAATATATTCGATCCCATCACAGTACGATACAATGTTCGCATATTTTTTTTTTTATATGAAAAACTGACACCTTTATGGTATTACAAGGTCTGTAAGAAGTCTCAAAAACAATAGGTAGTATTCATAATATTTTTGACAAAATCTGCCTACCTCGCAATAGTGGGCACTATAGCCCTATTATTACGGCAACCATAATACAAATTTAAAACAAGACAAAACTCGATAAAGTACACACATTTCTTAGACTTAACAGAGTTGGTGACAGCTAACAGAGTGAACAACATTATTTTAGCAAAGATGAAACATAAATCAAAATGATACGAAGCATTTTTACCGGTAAGTGCAACATACACAGAAATGTACGGTTACCTGAAACAACTTATGAGAAATGACAGGCAGAAGTATATTTTCCCCTTTTCTCAGCTTGCACTGTGACATGAAAAATGATTATAGTGCATGCACTTCACACTTTTCAGAGCAAAGAGAGCAAGAAGAGATATATAATTGCGTGTCCTTCGTTGTAAATGTATGAATATTGTTGAAATATAATATTGTACCTGTAATTTTTCTCACGGCTTCGTATGTTTTCTTTTGATCACTGTAACCAACAGCAGTGTTTGTGACATTGTGAACTTGTCGTTTTTATTTCATGCCACTTGATAACATTGGATTTGGAATTTCATAGTTCAAATGAATGATGATGCAGTGATGGATGTTCTAATTCCAGGGTTGCAGAAATTGATCGAAAGAGTCACCGCGGTCCTGTAACGCGAAAGACATTAGGAGGAACACAGATGGGTTTTAGCCAGTACGAGTCTGGCACTGCCATCTACTCCGGCCAGAGTTATTTGATGATCCCATCCTTAAAAAAAAAGCTCGATATTATACGAACTGTGAGTTATTGGTTCATTGTTCAATTTTCATTTATATAATATTACCTCATAAATCAGCCTACTTGGTCACCCGGTCACTGAGTGAAATTCACAAACTAAAGCGATTGAACGAATAACACACAATGGGCTTGTTGTCCTGAAAAATTCTAATTAGTCCGTCAGTTAGATTATCAAAAAATATTTGACCCGTGTTTTTTCTTTTGTTACGGGAACCAAAGTTACGACGCTTTTAAAATTCTCAATACGTCACACCTTCGCATAATTTTTAGTGAGTCGTGACGTCACGAGCCCCCACTCAAGAGTTTTGATGCGTTTTATCTTTGTCAATATTCATTGATTTACAAAAACAAAAAATACGTGTCCATTATTTTTCAATACTCTAACTGACGGACTAAATAGTTTTGCAATTTTTGGATGATGGAATCTAGCCTATTATACGTGACGCGGTCCCTCTAAATCCATGTACAGACGCCAGCACATCAAGTTGCAACAATCTGTCAAATTTCTTTAATAGATTTTCAACTCTAACGCTGAAGCATTAGGTTCAAGGTTGATTGGGAAAATTTGACAGTTTCGGATAGCTTGATGTGCGTCGGCACATCAAGCTATCCGAAACTGTCAAATTTTCTGCACCTGCACCCTGTACGCTACTCAATCCCAATGTAGTTAGGTACATTATAGCAGAATCCATGGTACGTCGAAGCCAGATATATTCGTAATAACGGTCATTGAACCACGAACATATATATCGACAAAATTAATTCCGAAAACAGAAATATAGCTGTCCTGAATCAACATCTATTGCGATTCTTTCCTTTTTCTAGTAATGAAAAACGATTCATCATTTATTGTCTGGGAATTTTAATGATTTTAATTTTTCAAACATAGCGACTTTACCTTCATATTGGAAACGTAGAATTATAATCATCAAAATCATCAATACAACAACGCTCTAAGTTCATAAAACTGTAGGAATGACTTTTTCTGTTTTTTTTTGTTCCTAGGGTATTGGGCTCCAACCAGCCCGCGAAATTCAAATTTTCTTACGTTTAGTGCAATTTGCAAGCCAGTGCTAGGTTGTATGTTGATTAAAATATTATTCGCGGCTGTAAGACATATAATGTAGTTACAGAATTATAATCATCAAAATCATCAAATACAACAACGCTCTAAGTTCATAAAACTGTAGGAATGACTTTTTCTGTTTTTTTTTGTTCCTAGGGTATTGGTGATTTTGATGATTATAATTCTGTAACTACATACGTTTTACAGCCGCGAATAATATTTTAATAAACATACAACCTAGTACTGGCCTGCAAATTGCAAAAAACGCAAGAAATTTTGAATTTCGCGGGCTGGTTGGAGCATTCACCTTAAACTAATATTTTTTGTATAAATAAGGCTACAATTAGAACAATCGCAAATCCGCTATCGCAATCAAGGAAATTTACTAAAACAATGATTTTATGTTTGTGAGACCACCTATCTATAGTAAATTAATTGGAACTTTATTATTCCACGGAAGGTTCTAGCAACGCACATAATAAAAGCAACGAGCACGTCGAAAAAATAATTAATGAGAGTATTATTATTATGCTTTAATACTCTACACGCGCTTAGCTACCTTCGCTTGCCAGGGGTGAGATCTATTTATAGGCAGCACTATTCAAAATTAGATGCATCAATAAGTACCCCCCGATATCCAACTCTAATAAATTAGAAGGCTCTACAACAACAGAGAGGACATTAGAGAATTAGTTTTTAATCAATATTTTGTTTTGTCCTGCTACTAATTGAAAACAAGGTCATAATAATATGTAGGAATAGTCAGTCTTGCCAAAGGGTATCGTTTTACCCAAATACTGGATTATGGAGATCTGCGGAAGAACCCAGTGATTTGGTAACAAGATACTGCTACCAATTATTGGGTTTCTGAAGTCAGAGAGGAAAAAAGCCGGTCAAGTGCGAGTTGGACTCGCACACGCAGGGTTCTTGGCACTGAACTCCAATAACCTAATCAGTGCTGTAGGATGTCTATCACGTATCGTCCTTATTTCTCCCGTTATAAACAAGAATCTTAACAGTTAAGGGTGTGATATACAAAATTAAAGGTAGCATGTAGCCCGATGGCTACGTCGTAAGGCAGTCCTGAACTAGTCCTTTAGACGACTAGACGGTCCCTTCGAGTTGCACACTACTTACAGTTAATTGAGTGGTTTTTATCTAAACCTCAAAAGTATATCAAGTGATTCTTGTGAACACCACAAAGGGCATAGAAAACGTAAATCATACATCAAAAACAAATCAAATCAAAAGTCATTTATTCAAATTAGGCTCAGTTCCAGCACTTTTTGAACGTCAACGTTTACAAGAAGACAGTCCCCCAAAAACGCCCGCCCGTCACCACTTCCTAGTGTTTTAGCTGTGGAGAAGAAGTGGCCAACAAACTCCCCAGCAACACATTCAGTCTGTTGCGTTAGAAGAACTTGCATTTATAGAAAATTATGCAAAGTATTATTACAAACAAAAATAATAAAACATGGGTAACACATACAACCTAAAAAACTAAACTCATTTGACACTTGTAAGCTAGCACACTCCTCCATGGCATCGTAATCAGACAACTCAAGCATAAAAAACAATTTAAACTAAACTTAATAAGCCTCCAGACACAAAGGGCGTGCCCGCCTACACGTGCAGGGATAAATCTAACAATATATCTGTAATTCTACACAAGTACTCTGGATAGAATAACAATTGTCACTAACAGTTGAATCACATGTTGCAATACACTCAAAAAAAAAATATATATATAATATATAGGTATATATAAAAAGACATTGTATTGAAAGTATTAAGTAAATACATAAAAAAAGAAAAGAAACAAATAATTGCCCTCAGATCACTTTGCACTATTTGTAAACAATTTGAAAGGTTTCGAAGCATCCCTAGCTGTTTATTTATTAGAGCAGTCGTTTAATGTTGTTTAAGCTTTGTTCTATGCTTAGAGTTCATGGAAAATGATCGCAGAGAATAGATAGGTACCTGGTCTGGTCGCTGTTGGCGGAAATAACCAATTTACTGAAGTCCGTATATCGTGTGATGGGGCAGTTTATTCAGCTGTTGTTGAACAAACAGTGGATGTCGCCCGGTATATGAGATTTCGCGACTTGCTCTACTGTCTGTCTGTATTATAATATGCAAGTGTTATTGCATAACTTCAGATTAGCCATCTGCTTTGGTTCTGTCAATTACTCAAAAAAAAAAAAAAATTGGGCCTAACTAATACTGCTTTTACCCGGGCTCGCGTTCAAATTTTGTCAAAAAATGCTTCCAACCGTCTCCAGGACCACTCTCCCAGGTCTCCTATATCCGTACTAAAATTAATCAAAATCGGTTCTGCGATTAATGCATAGGAGCGAACCAAACATATCACTTTTTCATTTTATTACTTAGCATTTCTAAATACCCTTTAAACCTACACATCTGCCCTCTTTAAAATGGGAGTGATATTATGACTACTGTATTATGATTTAGTGTTGAATATTTTTGGGCCATCGTATTATAGTTCATACGTATTACAAATACAAATTCTTTATATTGGGAACAACATAACAATTTTGTTAGTACAACTTACACACTAAAGTTAGTAAAACAAGTCTAAAAAATTATTAATGAGTCATGTACTTACGAGGCACTTCATGCGGACAATGACTTCTCATGAAATGCCTCAGCACAGGAGCTTTTGGGTCCTCAGCCACGACTTTCAGGATGCCATTGCTACTCCCTCGAATTCTCCAAGCGATGCCACCTTTTTCCTGATGATGGCATGGAAGCCATATGTACGCCATTGGAAAAACATCCCCGAGGCACTACAGAAACGAGGGAGTTTCAACATCATCCTGAAAACATTGTTGTATTGGACGCTCGCAAGGCATTTAGCGTCCCCCGTGAACAGCTGAACCACAGACTTCCCGTGTACAGGCCTTGACAGTACGCTTTAAACAAGGTTATTTTGACCTGCGGTATTGCATAGGACTAAAACAAAACTAACTTTAAACAGCAAGCGGTCTACCTCTGTGGCAACATTGCTCTATCTATGCTATTGATTTACCAGTGTTCAATAGTTCATAGTATTGGAAAAGTAAAGGTTACCGTGAACTTTGTCAACATTAGGTACCTACTAAGAAATTTCATTTTGAAACTGAACCTATTGAACCTAACCTAAAGCTTCAAATTGGTCAAGCTTTTAAGTGCTAGTGAGGTAAAATATGTCTTGGAGAAATCTATATATATAAAATAAAGTCGTGTTATTTACACTATTTATAACCCAGGAACGGCTGAACCGATTTGGCTGGTGGGGCAGGTAGCTTAGAACCAGGAGACGGATATAGGATATTTTTTATCCCGGAAATCCCACGGGAACGGGGTCTGTGCGGATAAAACGGGAGCGAAACCGCGGGGGACAGCTATCAGTAGAGCGTGGAGATTGGCACAAGATCAGATAGGCTTGTGCTCAGCAGTGAGCGAAATCGAACTGGCTGATGTGACGAGTCATGGACGTGTTAAAATTATTGGGAAATAGGGGACAGCCGCTCCTACGCATAACACGACGTCACTAAAGTCACATGAAATTACTGGACGAGGGTCGCACAGAACTGGGAAATTTAGCAGAAAATAAAGCAGACCAGTACCCAATATTGAGTAGGTATTCCATGATTACGATGGAAACCGATCCCACCCCCATTTGGTGATTGTGACTTGTGACATTGCTTGTGTTCGCGAAAAATTAGTCAGAACTTCAGCCTATTTTCAACTTCTCTTGTTTACGTGGAAATCAAAACTTTAGCCTATTTTCAGGTCCATTTCCATTTCATTATCAAAGCATTTTTCCGCTAAACAAAACAAAGAAGAAGTAAAAACAACTAGCCTATTTCATAACAGTTTACTAGCCTAACCAGGCAACTAAAAACTAGTTTCAAAATCCAGCCTTCTGATTTCTAATTCCTAGCGAGTACTTAGCCTAGTTACCAATTACGCGAGTGATTATAATAGTGAAAGTTCTACACTGTTTTAAGATTAGACGCGGATAGTGGCGACTAGCCAGTGTTGTAGTGGTGTGATGGCTACTGATGGGTCATATTCATGCTTTCTCCGAATTAGCGAGGACGGCGGCGCATGACAGGCAATTGATGAAAGCGTTGTTAGTCGGTAGGTAAATGGGGTAGGACTGTTGCTGGGGTGTTTGCAGTTTATTTGGGGTTGGCGGAGTCTTTAAAACCGGTCATATCAAACAGGTATCATCTCGTGGTCTATATTCTTCAAATTTTTTTATTAAATTAACGTGTAACAGCCTCGTCGTTTATCCCATTACTAATCAGAATCACCATAATTATAGTTCGAACTCCTTAAAAACTCCCAACACCAACGTTGTTTAATGAAATCTGACAATAACATTTTGTGATTCCTTCTGGGTTAAAAGTACTGTTTTATTGATCTGCCATAGGGATTCTGATACAAGCTACTTATTCCTTAGCTACACTTTGAAGGACCCCTCTTCAGATTTCGTAAAAAAATATGATGGGCCATCTTCATGCTTTCTCCGAATTAGCGTGGACGGCGGCGCATGACAGGTGATTGATGAAAGCGTTGGCTATTGTTAGTCGGTCGGTAAATGGGGTAGACCTGTTGCTGGGGTGTTTGCAGTTTATTTGGGGTTGGCGGACTCTTTAAAACCGATCATATCTAACAGGCATCTCTCTATATTCTTCTACATTTATTCTAACACTATGTTTTCATAGCGTAATCCTTTAACCGATCAGAAATGACCTCAAAGTTCGAACTTCCTCTTGAATATTCCCAACATGAACGTTGCTTTTAAAATCTGACAATAATATTTTGTGACTCTTCCTGACGCTTTTACAAGTACAGTTTTCGGGTCTGTCATAGGGATCCTGATTCAAGCTACTTATTCCATGACTACACTTTGAAAGACTCCCATTCAGGTTGCAACAAGATGGGTCATTATTCTTCCTTTGATGGATAGTAAGTGGATTAGCTACTAGTACAGTAGTCGGTAGGTAAATAAGAAAGACCTGTTTCTGGGGAGTTTGATGGGCCAGTTTATTTGGGGTAGGTGCTGTCTATAAAACCGGTAATATCTAACAGCCATCTCACAGTCTATTTTCGTCTACTGTCTTGTCATAGCCTCCTCATTTATCCCATCAACAATGTCCAAACAGTTTGAAGTCTATCTTAAATACTCTCAAATAGTAGAAAATTCATTTTTCCTATTACGTTTTTTGACCTGAGCTGAATTATTTATGGGGCGTCAATAATTTATTTCTAAAAAACGGTGATTTTGGATTTTATATGACATTTTTGTTCTACAATGTACAGCGTCTTTAAGGTATATCAGAATATTATGTCGCCAGAATAAATTATCTGGCTGTCTGAAAGTAGATTTTTCACTAGAGACACATTGTGTTGTGACAAATTGGTGTAACCTTTAAGTCCTAAAGGTCAGGTGGAATAGCCTTCTTTTATGTAACCACCTTGGACGAGTATGTGTAGTATCATGAAACTTGACATTTATTATTACGATGACCCAATCTATTATTTTATTTTTAGATCTTTTGTAGAGCTGGTTCTACCTTATCCCGTAAGATATAGGCTGATTTATTCCCGTACGTTCCGATATAGCTTGAACAATTTTAGACTCTGAGGCACTTATTTATAAGATGACATTTGTTTATCTTGATTGGCTTTTAAAAAACACGTTGCCCTTTTAGTCGTCCAATGACTATGTCACCGGAAAATGGCAGACTCCGTAAGATTGTCATAAATCTTGATGAGATTATATTTTCTCGAAAAATTATTAAAAAATCGTTTCGTATTTAATAAATCCCATCCAAATTCAATAATTTCCAGTCTATCCGTGTCTTATTTAGAAAAAAAAGTTTACAATTTCACGCGATATTTTATAATCTTACGGCGTTTTCCAGTTTTCGGTGACAACTACAACACATTCATAAAAAAAAATATTTATGTACATTTTCATTAATAAAAAAAAACATCGTCACGCTTGACGTTGTTTGAAACATGTAATTTGCAATGGCGCCGTAGTATCTTAGTATACTCTGGACACCTAATTCATACCCTTTAATATTTCATGGTCATAATTTTGTTATTAAAATGTATAATTTGGTTGCAGCAGGAGCAAAGCCACCCCAATGGACAGTGAAAGCCTGGTGCTATGGAGGCGGCCCCTCACCACTCTGGAATACTTCTTTAAAGAACTCATCATATTAATCAACACAGGATTACAGAGGTAGGACGCAATTTTTTATGTGTGTGTAAGGTGCGTCCACACCGCGAGCAATCACGTGTTTGAGCAAATAAGCAGCAAGAATGGTTGGAAACCAAGCCAGTGTGGATGCATCGGTTTTCTGTACCTGAGATTTTTCGACATGCATCGGACTATGCGATGTTTCCATTATTCAAACGCGAGCCCGCGAGTAGAAAAGGCCCTCAGTGTCATTTTATATCTACGTATTATATTTGATCCATAAAAAATGCATCAGCGTTGTGGCTCTTTCAGCATTCTGCTGAGCGATGGCTTTTTGTGCGGATGTGACGCGTAACTTCCCAACTTGTATAAGTTTTTAGAGCTCCGTTCCCAATGGGTAACCAAAGGAACCCTATTAATAAGCTTCCGCTGTCGTCAGTCCGTCAGCGGGCTGTGTCTAGAACCGTAAGAGAGTTCCGTAGGTACCTAAAAGGTAAAAACGGGACCCTATTACCAAGCCTCCGCTGTCTGTCTGTCTGTCACCAGGCTGTATCTCATAAACCGTGATAGCTAGAAAGCTGAATTTTTCACAGATTGTGTATTTAATAATAAAAAAATAAGGTTCATGGTACGAAACCCTTCGTGTGCGAGCCCGACTAGCACTTGGCCGGTTTTCTTTTTTCGGTTTATGTTACGGAATCCTTCATGGGAGAGTCTGACTCGAACCTGGCTGGTTTTTTTTTTTTTCAGTATCTCAATCGATTATGTTATTTTAATGTTTTGCGTCATACTCAGCGCAAATAAATACATTTCCTTTCATTCTTTATTTCAGTAATGCACCTAAAATATTTCATTGTAAGTCAATAAAGTTGTGTCTTGTTCCAGGTTATTAGCGTACAGATTGTTGGCGCTGACGATATTTTTCGCTACTTTAAGCACAATTGTATCTTACTACGTTAGTGGCCCACATCAGCCTTATGTACAGGTAATACACTGTTTTCCTGTTTTCATTTATTTTAAACATTCTAATTTCGCTTGTTCCATCATTATCTTTCCTTTATCCTAATTTATTTGTGACCAGCGCAACATGTTTTCTTCCATACGTACACAATATTTAATTAATTCAAGCATCTACCGAATTGAAGAGGTATAATGCTTTTGTAGTTAAACAAAAAAATAATAAAAGACCTTCAAACTTTCAGGACTATTATATTGTTCTTGTCTATTAGTTATGGTCTCAGAATGACAAAGCTACTGAATTCTCTTGATGGAGGCCTTCGTATGTATCCTTGTATTCAATAGCATTTTGTCCGTTTTCAGGACGTAATAGGCACGTTAGCATGGTGGGGTTGGTGGGTAGTACTCGGAGTGTGCAGTTCCGTGGGGCTGGGCACGGGGCTACACACGTTCTTGCTGTATCTCGGGCCACACATCGCGCGCGTCACGCTAGCCGCCTACGAGTGCGGTGCGCTTAACTTCCCTGAGCCGCCTTATCCTAACGAGTGAGTAATAGTATAGCCACGGTAGCATGGTGGGGTTGGTGGGTAGTGCTCGGTGTGTGCAGTTCCGTGGGGCTGGGCACGAGACAATATTCGGGCCACACATCGCGCGTGTCACGCTAGCCGCTAACGAGTGCGGCGCGCTCAACTTCCCTCAGACGTCAGATCCTAACGAGCTAGTATAGCCACGTTAGTATGGTGGGTTAGTGGGTAGTACTCGGTGTGTGCAGTTCCGTGGGGCTGAGGCACGGGACAATACCCCGGGCCACACAGCGCTTAACTTCCCTGAGCCGCCTTATCCTAACGAGTGAGTAATAGTGTAGCCACGGTAGCATGGTGGGGTTGGTGGGTGCAGATCCGTGGGGCGAGAGACGGGTTAAATCCTTATTAAATTTCCTTGATATGTTATTTGTTAAACGATAAGTAGCAGACATTAGTCTGCAGCATAGTTAAGGTTGTGTCTGTAAAACATAAACCAGAGTTGAGCATCATTATGTTTTAAACATTGACAAAAATTGAGCGTATAGTATCCAAATTATTATGTCTAAATGTTTTTACGCATAAGTAATGTTTTTATTTCCTATTCCAGCATAATATGTCCCGCAGAAATCGATCCAAACAACGTGGTGACGATATGGAATATAATGTCAAAGGTGCGCGTCGAATCCATGATGTGGGGCATAGGCACCGCCCTGGGCGAACTGCCGCCCTACTTCATGGCCCGGGCGGCTAGACTGTCGGGTGGGGGAGTGGCTGAGTTAGCTGTTAGCGATGATTCCAGGACTGGCAGGTGAGAAATGAGGAATAAATACACAATTACGTTTATAAAATATAGTTCAGATAATAGGGCGAACAGTTTACATGCTTTAACAGTTAATACGTGTATGCTCGCATATTTTAATAATATGTTCCGAACAGTGGATTTTTGGTCTTTTAGTAAAAGTTGTAACCTAAGTAAAGTAAGTGTATGTATAACTTTATTTATTCAAAGTTAAATATATAGGCAGGTAATCTATATAATCCCTAGGAATGTTATGCATTACCTAGGTAAAGTATATAATTGACAGCAATATTAATAACTAGCTGACCCTCGAACTAATTAATGCACCGCTCCTATTTGTCTTAGCATGCTTGATATATATATACCGCGTGTATCTGACATCGACGCACAAACGATTTCCATGGGTCCGGGTCATGATTCTAGACACCCTAGACTTAGAATTTTTCGTCGGCTTTTTTCTCATTTTTTAATTTTTTTCAAGGGTTTTTTTTACTTTAGACTGCTCATAATCGTTATTCTGACCTAACCCAATGAGATTTTTAATAAAAAAATAATTAATTAACTACTTTCACTAAAAAGAGCAATCTGAATAAAGCCACAAATAATATCAGCTCAGCTGAGCTGATACTTTTTAGTACTCTTGAAAAAAATGAGAAAAGAACCGACGAAAAATTCCAACACTGGGGTGTCCAGAATCATGCCCTGGAACCATGGAAATCGTTTGTGCGTCGATGTCAGATACACGCGGTATATAATATAACCTTCCTTGATAAATATGCTATCTACCACTGAACGAATTTTTCAAGTCGGACCCGAAGCTAATCTCAGGTACTAACCTGAGATTAGCACGTTCAGGTATTCTACATTACCTAGGTATTGTATAGAATATCTGATACAGATTTCCAGCAACCTAAATAACGACTTCACTGTTTTAAAAGATATTCTTATAATAAAGAATCACAGATCTAAATAAAAAATACAGGATCTCAGGTCTTTGAACTTTTAAAAAAAGTTCAGAAGAACTTGTTCAATAACTTCTTACAATTTTTTGCTATCAATTTTAACCATCTACTTTTTAAGGCATCTTGAACATTTATTTGAAATGTCATTATTAATAAGGAAGTTTTTGTTGCTTGAAGCTAAGATGTATGATTTGCGTAATGGATAGTCTTTAATATTTAATTTATCTTCAACGCTACGAGTATTGTGAGCCTTTTTTTGTATTCTTAGAAAAATATTTTTGATTATCTAATTGGGAGTTATATATTTGAGCCTTTTGGCGTTGAAACACTAGGCCCATGGGGTCCGAGCGCACATAGAGTCTTTCGGGACATCAGTAAACAACTTGTCGACGGTTCACGTAACCAGAAGGCTGGGCTTTTCTTCGGCCAAAGAATCAGCATTGCCATTCAACGCGACAATGCTGCCAGTGTTCTGGGAAATTTTGCCATTGACAGCGATATGGACTGTTTTTTTGATGCCTAATGATTTATTTTGTTTTTATTTGCGTTTATACATAATGTACAGACAGTTTCTGTAGATTGCTCTTTAGTTTATATTTAAACTCTATTAAATATTTTTTTATGGTTATATTTATTAAAAATCATATACTATGTCCAACAAAACGAAAAGAAAGAGGGAAGAATAGTACATTATACACCGAGGGGATAAAGCAGTATCTTATGTCACGGGCAGCATATTGAATCTCGAACCTAATGAAGGATTCGAAAGTTAATTCACCAGCGAAACGAGGTAGTACCGGTGGCAGTTCCATGTACCGGTGGTGCATCGCCGTTCGTCTTTTAGTCCGATGATTGAACAGGCTTGGCGGAATTTAATTATGAATTCCACACTCCTCAAAATGCAACCGATAGAAAACCGACAAGCCAGCAACTTGGCATCGATGCTCTAGATTTTGGAGCTTCGATTCGACGAGCCTATGATTGCCGATGATTCTCTTGGCACGTTCCTCAATTGACTCAAGAGCAAGCTGGTATCTGGCAGATCCGTTCCAGGGAGCGTTCATGTATTACGTAACGCAATTTTTGGAAATTTTTGACCCCCCTCCCTCCATGTAACGCGCCGTAACGTTTTTCTGTATCCTCCCTCCCCCCTGCTAAAATGTTACATAATGAAATTTTGAGAAAAAAAAAAAAACGTTTTAAAAAGTGCGTAAGAGAATCTCGCTACGCGGCCTTTCTGAAGGGTTAAGGGGAAGGGTACATAGTAGTACTAAAAATACTGTGGGTTGTAGTTTTTCACATTCAAAATTTGTTAACGTTACTATACGTCAAAACATTCGTGCTAGGCCCTCTGATAAGTCTTACGACGTTAAAAAACATATAAAATTTATCATTTGTAAAACAGATTTTTGTCTCTCCTGAAAAGTTCATCATCCCCCTGGACTAGTGTATTTTAAGAGGTTATACCAAATTAAGGCTGTAAATACACTTGTTACCAGAAATCACCACCGGGCCTGGGCCTAGTACTGATCGGACGGCGAGCCACGCAACCAAAAAATAAATACCCTACCAGCCTGTTTATTCTGTAAAACGATGAAGTGAGCTGTTAATCCATAGATTCATAGACATTAGTTCGAGTATTTAACATACTTGATCGCGTAAGCGTAAATGACAATTTGTGTAACAACAGAAAATTTTCTCCCATACTATTTGACGCGATCGAATACGTTTATAAAGTCTCATTATGGGAGGCACCCGATAAACTTGTAATAAAGTGCATTGCCCTTTCCCTAATATACCTTCGTACCTACTACAATAAAATATGAACCTTTTTTCATTACTAGAGAACGTAAAGTATCACGATAGAAGTCGATTCAGGACAGCTCTGTCTATATTTCTGTTTTAAACCGACTTTCCAAAAAGGAGGAGGTTATAAATTCGGTTTTTTTTATGTTTGTTACTTCATTACTCCGTCAATTATGTACCGATTTGAAAAAATATTGTTTTATCGAAAAGGATACACTTGCAGATCTAAATGGGACCACCATTTAAATTCCATCAAAATCGGTAACGAATTTTGGATTTTAAATCGAAATAGCTGGCATTACTTTACTTGAATGATAATTTTTTGTCATCCAAGTAATCGAAATTGCGTATTTTGCTTTTCTTCGATTTTGCAGTGGTGTTGTTAGGTGTCCAGTAAAAAGTGAAAAATAAAAAAACTTTTTACAAAAAATACAACCGACAGAGTAAAAAATCACTTTAATTTTGGAAGTCGGTGTTTTTGTTAGTTTCTTCGTATTTTGATATTAAGAAACTCAAAAATGTATGTGGGTCACTGACAGTTATTATTATATATTTATGTGGTGTCTACCATATACCCTCAAATAGAATGACAGTTTCACTTCAAGATCATTGGTTGTTGTCGCCGTTGGAAAAATCTATAAAAAGTCCATGGTTTTTATGATTACGTACTCAAAGGGTAACCAACGGAACCCTATTACTAAGCTTCCGCTGTCCGACTGTCCGTCCGTCTGACTGTCAGCGGGCTGTATCTCAAGAACAGGTAGACAGTTGACGTTTTCACAGATTGTGTATTTCTATTGCCGCTACAACAATAATAAAAATTAAGATTCATGATACAGAACCCTTCGCGTGAATTAAGTAAGCGACAACGGAAGTGTTAAAAAATAACTTTATTCCGACAGAGTTACAGCGAAACAGTAATTGAATTCATCTAACAAGATATTGATCTTATATACTAACTTAATTGCTAACGTAGTACATCCACAGCGTGATCAGATTGACGCATGTTCTAGATAATTATAAATGCTGATCGCGCAGTGGGGAAATTGAGAAATAATAATCTAGTAAATACTTATTGTCTGACAAAGCTAATATTGGTAGGTTGGGGTTCCTTAACTCCTCCCTCCCTAAGAGAGAAATTATCCGAAGGTGTCGCAGACGGTTTCGGAGAATTTCGACAAAAGTTTATTTTATTTTATTTTATTTTATTTTATTTATTTGGGACAAAAAACAGTTATACGTTACAGCATTTACAGAAAAGTAGTTATAATAGCATAGTGGAGAAAACGTATAACCCACACTATCGTCCACGAAGTGACATCGGAGTATGAAGATAACGAACGCGTGTCAAACGGAAAGAGAGAAGATGAAGATAAACAATATGCAGGTACCGACGAACCAATGTCTTATGGGCAATTCGCAAGAAATTGTGAGACCATTCTTTTAAATTTAAGTTGAGACAGCGCGAAAATGTCAAAATCTTGGAATTGTGAGTTATAGTTCTCTAATAGTCGGCGAAGAGGGGCTCGCACCCCAGCCTTCGTTCTACAACGCCCAGTGTAGAATAGTTGAGGTGCGCGTACCTCCCGCCGAATAACAGTTCTAGGGACTACGAAACACAATCTATTCGTTAGCTCAGTACAATTAAATTTGTTATTGCATATACCGTGTAGCATCACAGCCATTATAAATAAACGTCTAGAATCCAAGCTCAATATCTCGTAATGCTTTAGCAAATCTGCATAGGGAATATAGGTACGGAAACACTTGTAGTGCACAGCACGAAGAAATTTTTTCTGAACCATTTCTATTGCTTTTTTATATTTCTCATAATACGGGCACCAAATGGGTACCGCATATTCCAACTGTGAACGTACAAGTGTTTTAAATAAGAAGAGAAAAGTAGAAGGCTTTTTGAAGTCTTTACATGAACGCATGACGAAACCATACATCCGAAACGCTTTGTTGATAATGTTATCGATATGGGTGTCTAAATGTAATTTACAATCAAGCAGTACGCCAAGATCACGCGTGCACTCGTTTCTATTCAATTGAATGTCGTTCAAGGTATATGGGAAGTTAATAGTATTTTTATTTTTAGTAAAAGAGATGAAGTGACATTTTGGTAGACTAAGATGAAGTTTATTGACCAGACAGTATTGAGACAGCCTGCATAAGTCCTCTTGTAATAACAAACAATCCTGAGAGCTTGCACAAGCCTTATAGATTTTAATGTCGTCGGCGTACATTAGAAATTCAGAGTTGACTATGCAGGGTTTTATATCGTTTATAAACAATATAAAAAGCAATGGGCCTAAGATAGATCCTTGAGGCACACCCGACCTGACGACCACATAATCAGACTCGAATCCATTGATGACAACTTTTTGGGTCCTATGAAATATATATGATGCAAACCATCTGAGTAAATTCCCTCTTATGCCATTGAAAGCAATTTTATCCAGAAGCAATTTGTGGTCCACCCTGTCAAAGGCTTTCTGGAAATCAGTGTATACAGCGTCAACCTGCGTGCGTATGTCCATGTTTTCAAACAAAAATTGAGTGAAAATGATTAAATTTGTAGTTGTCGATTTGGATTTAACAAAACCATGTTGCTCGGGTATAATAAGGTGATTTATCTGTGGAAATAAGTAGCTGTGCACTAGACCCTCAAAAAGCTTGGACAAGCTGGATAAGATAGATATGGGTCGATAATTCTCAACGTTACCTTTGTCACCACTTTTGTACATGGGCGTGATAAAAGCCCTCTTCCAAACACTAGGGAAAATCCCTTCCTTGAGACATTTATTAAATAATATGTGTAAAGGGACACAGATGGTTTGCGCAGAGTTATTTAAGAAAGAAGGGGGCAAGCCATCAGGACCAGCTCCTTTAGATAAATCTAATGAGGTAAGTGCTTTGAGTATGTCACTCTTTTCGAGGTAAATATCCGGAATGCATACAGAATTCTCATCAAAGGTTTCTGGGGGTGTCCAGGTGTTAGGGTCAAAAGTTGAGGGCTCGTATACTGAGTTGAAGAAAGCGGAAAACATTGAACATATCTCAGCGGGGCATTTAGAAGAGTCATTTTTGTACTGCATGTTAGCTGGGATTCCAGAACCTTTTTTTCGGTTAGAGATGTACGACCAGAAGTGCTTGACATTAATAGGTATGCTTTCTTCAACAGTTTGCATGTACTTATTGTAACATTGTTCACAAAGTAGTTTGAAACGTTATGAACTGAAATTTATACATTATAAAGATAACTATTGCTATTACAATAACCACATACTCTAAGATGGTCCATATACTAATTTACAGTAATTGAATTCATCTAACAAGATATTGATCTTATATACTAACTTAATTGCTAACGTAGTACATCCACAGCGTGATCAGATTGACGCATGTTCTAGATAATTATAAATGCTGATCGCGCAGTGGGGAAATTGAGAAATAATAATCTAGTAAATACTTATTGTCTGACAAAGCTAATATTGGTAGGTTGGGGTTCCTTAACTCGTGCGAGTCCGATTCGTACTTGACCGGTTTATTTTGTCAATCAGTGAGTATAATCGGTAATTAACATCAAAAGGAAAGTGAAAGAATGATAACTCACTTGCTGATTTTTTCGCACCTTTCTTTCCACTTAATTCCACTCAACCGGCAATATTTCGTGACCTCTTTCACCTTTTTCGAGGTCAAATAACGCGACTTTTTTCCTCCTTTATCGAGTTTCCTTTAAAAGCAAACATCATTATCATGTCGTATTACTTCCGTGAATGTTGCCAGCCTTTTCCAAATCTTCCCTGTTTATTTTGTTAAGTGCTGAGCTGCTGCTATATTTATTTACTCGAGGAATGGTTTTCTTTTTAACCGACTTCCCAAAAAGGAGGAGGTTATCAATTCGGTTGTATGTTTTTTTTTTTTTTTTTTTTTTTTTTTTTTTTTATGTTTGTTACCTCATAACTCCGACAATTATGAACCGATTTGAAAAATTTTTGTTTCATCTGAAAGGATATGCTTGCAGATTGGTCCCATTTAAATTATATCAAAATCGGTTACGAACTTTGGATTTTAAATCGAAATAGCTGGAATTTGACTATTTAGATGATTCTTTGATAATCGAAATTGCGTATTTTGCTTTTCTGCGATTTGGCAGTGGTGTGGTAGGTGTAGGGCACCACTAAAAAGTGAAAAATAAAAAACTTTTTACAAAAAAATACAACCGACTTCCAAAAAAAAACACTACAAAGTAAAAAATAACTTTAATTTCGGAAGTCGGTGTCAAAATACGAAGAAACGAACAAAAACACCGATTTCCGAAATTAAAGTTATTTTTTACTTTGTAGTGTTTTTTTTTGGAAGTCGGTTGTATTTTTTTGTAAAAAGTTTTTTCGATGAATACTTAGTACATTATACATAATTTGAGGGGAAATTCTCGCCTTTTCAAACGCGGTCGCATTCGCGAAGTCGAAAAACAACCTCTGATTTCTCTTCATTTTGACAAGTGTTCGAAAAAGATTTGTAAATTAACTTTCAAGTAGTGTCCGACCGATACAGAATTTTCAGCCGAAACTGAAACCGAACCTTCTTTTCTGATCTCAGTTTTGGCCGAAAGTAAAACCAAAACTTATCCATATCTATACTACTATTATAAAGCAGAAGAGTTTGTTTGTTTGGTTTGTTTGGTTGAACGCGCTAATCTAAGGAACTACTGGTCCGATTTGAAAAATTCTTTCAATGTTAGATAGCCCATTTATCGAGGAAGGCTAGGCTATATATTATCACGCTAAGACCAATAGGAGCGGAGCAGTAATGAAAAATGTTACGCAGACGACGTTGCACGGGTCAGCTAGTACTTATATAAAATTCTTACGTTACTGAGTTAGTGACTGACAGACAACGCACAGCTGAAACTACTGGTCGCATAAATTTGGCATAGAGGATTTTTTTTCACTCCGTAGGCGAGCACTAAGAGCACTAATTTCCCGAAATTCCTATGGGAATGGGAAAAACGAGATCTGCAGGTACAAAGTCGCAAGCAAAAGCTAGTATACATAATTATAAGGACGGCAGACAGACGGACATCGGAGGCGGTTACCTATCAGGCGCGGAACCCTAAAAATCATGCAATAAAATGTCTCGAAAAAAATAAATAAAGTAACTCAGTTCAATTCAGAAGATTTTTTTTAATGACTCCAACGAATTCTGTATTCGGTTAATTAAATTGAATTGGTGACCCTCTTTAACACAAAACCCTTTGATTTGGACCAATCGTATTCAGGGATGGTTAACTAAAGCTTTTGGTGTCACAACTCTTTGTAATAATACTTTGCATACTATTGTATAAATACAAGTTCTTCTAACGCAACAGACAGATGTGTTGCTGGGGAGTTTGTTGGCCACTTCTTTTTCCTAGCTAAAACACTAGGAAGTGGTGACGGGCGGGCCTATTTGTAAACGTTGACATTCAAAAAGTTCTGGCACTCAAATATAACTAATTTGAATATATTACATTGTTTGACTTGACACGCAGTTTTCCAGAACAAAACCCGAAAACATAAAACACATTTCTTGTATGGGAATTTTTAATATAGTTTAATTTTTATGATTTGTGGTTGTAGCTGCAACCGAAATACACTCTGTGACAGTTTCAATTGTCTGCCTATAACGGTTCTTGAGATACAGCCCGCTGACAGACCGACGGACGGACGGACGGGGGTACGGAACCCTGAAAATTACGTAGGTACAGTATTTTGTATTGTTCTTTACGTAATTTAATTAATTTGTGCACTTTGTTTTACCAAAAGTAATGAGTACTAGTCATTAAATTCTATCCTAGGAGATTAATGCTCAAAGGAGCTCGAAAATTTAAAAAGAAAATATGTATTTCGGCAAATTTCAACGATTGGTAAGCACAATTACCGTGAATTGCGTGGGAGCGTAATTAAAATATCGGTATCAGCGGCGTTCTCAGTGGAATATTATAATTATCAAATAATTGGTGTTATAACGTTGCACATTAATTATTCATAATGCCACAAATAAACAGAGGAAGGTATTTCAATTCAGAACCAAGGCTATAATTAATTCATATAGTGGTTTCACCTTTTCAAGTTACTGGAAATATTTTAAGTTAAAATAAATATATTCCAGACCGTGTTCTCACTTAAATAGGTAACAAGAGTCATAATTATGATTTATTTTACAAAGAGGTCACAAATAACTCTTATTACACATCAATCTTTTTGTCTTATTAAACTAGAAGAGGACGGCATTTCTTGGCTGACTACCCTTTTTTTTTAGGGATGGGAAATCATCCAATGACTCCTCCCGCTCTGGGTGTAGCGGGAGGGAGTGTCAGACTTTTACTGACTAAAACCCATCCATGTTCCTTCATTGCCCTTTGTGTTCCGGAGCCACGGTATCTCTTTCGAACAGTCCCGTGACTCCGGCAGGCGTCGGCCCTTTCGGGCCCCTCTGCGTGCTGACTCTCTTTGAGGCGCGCGTGGAACACTAACGCGCCGTCGACACGGCCTGTCATCTGAAGACAGACGGACGGCGAGCCACCCATAGCTCGCCGTCCACAGGCCCGCGCCTACGGTGGCCGGAGGTCACCGGGTTGGGGCCTCCGACGCCCGCGGCGTCTACCACGGCGGCCGGGACGAGAAGTTCTCTCCCTCTCCCACTCCGCCACCTCCTTCGCTAGCATAACTGCTTCGCAGAAGGAAGTGACGGCGTCCCATGCCGTCTCGCTCCGGACCATGGCTTGGACCAGGGCCGGACGCGAGAGGTCGCCGCCGATCGCCGTTTCGAGGACACGGCGGTGCGCCGCCCAAGCGGGGCACACCTGCACAGTGTGCTCCACCGTGTCCTCCGGTCGATCCTCGCAGTGGTGATGGCTGACTACCCTGAGAAGTAACACTAAAACAAACTCAGCGGTCAAAGTCTGTTCATCCGCACAAACTCGTAGGCTAATGTGTTGTGCTGACATTGTAAAGAGGATGTTTGCTAAAACGCCTGCTGATTTTGTTCTATTAGTAACGTGCTTTAAACTTTCATTGCAATTAACGAAACGGAAACGGTTTTTAACCGACTTCCCAAAAAGGAGGAGGTTATCAATTCGGTTGTATGTTTTTTTTTATTTTTTTTATTTTTTTTTATGTTTGTTACCTCATTCATAACTCCGACAATTATGAACCGATTTGAAAAATTCTTGTTTTATCTGAAAGGATATACTTGCAGATTGGTCCCATTTAAATCATATCAAAATCGGTTACGAACTTAGGATTTTAAATCGAAATACCTGGAATTTGACTATTTAGATGATTCTTTGATAATCGAAATTGCGTATTTAGCTTTTCTGCGATTTTGCAGTGGTGTTGTTAGGTGTGGGGCACCACTAAAAAGTGAAAAATAAAAAACTTTTTACAAAAAAACACAACCGACTTCCAATCAAAAAAAATACAACCGACTGCCAAAAAAAAACACTACAAAGTAAAAAATAACTTTAATTTCGGAAGTCGGTGTTTTTGTTACTTTCTTCGTATTTCGACACCGACTTCCGAAATTAAAGTTATTTTTTACTTTGTAGTGTCTTTTTTTGGCAGTCGGTTGTATTTTTTTGTAAAAAGTTTTTTATTTTTCACTTTTTAGTGGCGCCCCACACCTAACAACACCACTACAAAATCGCAGAAAAGCAAAATACGCAATTTCGATTATCAAAGAATCATCGAAATAGTCAAATTCCAGCTATTTCGATTTAAAATCCAAAGTTCGTAACCGATTTTGATATGATTTAAATGGGACCAATCTGCAAGTATATCCTTTCAGATAAAACAAAAATTTTTCAAATCGGTTGATAATTGTCGGAGTTATGAGGAAACAAACATAAAAAAAATAAAAAACATACAACCGAATTGATAACCTCCTCCTTTTTGGGAAGTCGGTTAAAAAAAACACTACAAAGTAAAAAATAACTTTAATTTCGGAAGTCGGTGTCAAAATACGAAGAAAGTAACAAAAACACCGACTTCCGAAATTAAAGTTATTTTTTACTTTGTAGTGTTTTTTTTTGGAAGTCGGTTGTGTTTTTTTTAATAAATACTTTTCTAGTGAAAATACCAGTTTCTTGGGCAGACTTGGGCAACAGGCACATAGCACCAGCTTAATAAAACAAGTAAGTAGACTTTCATTCCTCATACTAAACGTTGTTAACTTAATGCTTGACAAGTTCTTTCAGTCGGGGCCACAAAACAAGCCAATCATTTCGCTCACTGAGTCTCGAAATGACGAAAGATATCAAACCAATCTCGGTAATCAGGGACTAGGGTTGTCAACCGTACTCTAAAGTAAACTTGTATTCTATTTTGTGTAGGTACTTAAGACATATACGAGTAACATGAAAAAATAATAGAGTATTCTAAAACACTCTACTCATTTTAACTCTGAATGATAAAAAAAAGAAATCCAATACTGTCATGTTTTTTTTGTTTACAGCCACAATTTTAGACAAAAGTGGCAGTCATCGAAAAATTATTTGAAGAAATAAAGAGTTTCTTTTAAGACTGTATGTTAATTTATCCTTTCTAAAACTAGAATGCCAATTCTACTAATTTAAGCAACACGTTTGCAATCGCATGTCATTCGCAATCTGTAAAAAAAATATGGAAACTGAGGCTTTGTAGGGTATCGAACATCCATGATAAACGGAATCCTTATATGATCACTCGAGTATTTTTCTCTCCGTCAGTCTGTCTGTCTGTCTGTCCGTCTGTCACAGCCAGTTTTCTCTGGATCTACTGGACCGATTCTGTTGCTATTAAGTAGGTATACATATAGACTTTTGTGTCATGGAACGTAAATTAATAAATTTTGAGTATGGGGTCACTTTTATTTATTTATTTATTTAGGTTTTAAGCAAAATAGTGGTACATGGGCGGACTTGATTTAACAAGGCACTTGTAAGGGTCAAACAAGAAAATTAAAAAAAAGTTTTTCAAACAGTAACGTTTCATGTGACGTGTCAAATGAAAGGGCGTACTGTGAGGGTTTAAATTTTATTTCTTTGTTAATTTTAAAAAAATATAGTTTAGAAATTATTCAAGAAATTAGGCCAAAAATAAACAGTCCCCCCCTTTATCTCCAAAACTACTGAGCTTAAAATATTGAAGTAAATGCAGATTATAGTTCTATGCCTAAAGATTGCGGAAAAACCTATAAAAAGTCTGTAGTGTTAAAACATAATGCTTGAAAAATTAAATTGGTTCGGAACCCTTTGCAAGCGAGTCCGACTCGCACTTGGCCAGTTTTTTGACAGATTGCGAATTCATGTTAATAATGCTTAAAAGGCGAATCGGCACTCTGATATAGGTATTCTATGTATTTTCTCAAAAAAAAAGGTTGGCAACCCTAACACGGACGACCTCTATTTGCCTACCCATTGTTAATTGAATTGTAAGATTTGCGTTGTATTAATTACCCTTTCTATCTATTACAATGAACTTAATTGTCCTCGAATCGAGTCTCTTTAATGCCATACTGTTTGAGTATTGTAACGTCTTCGAGGATTGAGGTCGCAATTCATTTTATTATTCATTTGAGTGTTGTCCTTTGTTTTATTGGTGTTTTATTTGTTAAGAGCTCGTGCTTCAATTATTTTCCGCGATGGTGGGGGTCATTATTTAAATGGCAATGTTCGTGGTAGCTGTTATCATTTTCTTGAAATATCTGATCTTAAGATAAAAGGGGTGCTTGTTTTGTAGTTATTGTTAGAAGTAGAAAGTTGTTTTATTTTAAAAGAAACGGGATATCATCCAATGAGTCCTCTCGCTATGGGCGGAGCAGTGTCAGTCTCTTACTGACTAAACCCCATTCCGTGTTCCTCCAAATGCTCTTTGCGTTCCAGGGCCGCGGTGACTCTTTCAGACAAAAAAAAATCGAAACAGAGACACACATTTAAAGGCTTGTCAATATCTTAAATAAAATATTATAAATGCGACACTGGGTTGTTTGCTTGGAAATGGTTGTAGGCTACTTTTTTTTCATAAAATCTAAATTAACGCGCGGCATGCATAAGCTAACTATTAATACATTTTGGCATTTATTTTGGTAAGGACTTCAAAAATATTGTTTTCACAATTTTTATAATATTGCAATTCGAATTTGATTCCCAAAACAACTGAGCCTAAGCTTTGGAAAAAATACAGGTAACAGTAATAAGTCTTTAACTATACATTACAGAAATACCTATATTAAAAACCGTTGTTTTTAAGTGCCACCGGTAGATTAAAAGTTCAACTCTTCCGATAGATACTTTCCGGCATTTATTTTGATGTGGTCTCCAAGGCGCCCGAAATTGAATCTTAATTTATTTATTTTTTACTAGGAGAACACAAGCTTTTCTTCACACCTTTATTTTGTCAGTCTACCTACAAGTAGCATCCCAACTAACATTTTGATGTCAGTAACAGGCATTTTTATGAGTTAAAGTGATATTAAAGAGTTACAATTATCTCAGTTCTAACTAAATGCGATAAAGAGGTGGCAACAAACAATTTTTAACTCCAATTGCGGCACAAGATCTTTAATGAACCACGTATTATAGGCTTGAGAGTTAAAATGGTGCTAGTGACAGCAGCTATTCTTAAAACGTTACAGCTTTAACCTATCTTTAACTCCCATGTCTATATAACAGTTTTCGCTGATTCCTGTTAACTATTGGTGTTGCTTAGTTATTGCAATGAAGTGTCTTATACACCTTGAGGTAGTATATTGACTATTATTGCAGACATTTGTTATAAAATAGAGATTTTCGAGAGTTTAGTAACACGAATACAAAAAGTGTCAAACAAACTGCTCTATCTAGGTTTAACCTGTAATACAGGATTTAACTAAAGGTTATTATGTTAGGTGGTGCTCCTTTAATGATGTTCTAGAGGCATTGGTGACAAATAACGCATGTATGGGTCGTTATTAACACTAACCTCACTTTTGTGCGATGCGACGTAAACAATTATGTGAAAGTTGCTTTTTTATAATTGATTATTACCTACATGTGGAGAATTGCGTGGTTTGGGATTTTAAAGGGGGCAAATTTTTCATTATTTTTGTGATAGGACACGCCGTTTTCGAGATAAAAGTAAATATAGAAAAAAAAAAAGTACAGTTATTGCAGTCCCAGTCAAGGAGTTGGTAGTTTAGGCACTCCCAAGGCCACTTGACCATGACCTCCAAGGTCACTCAACCTTGACTTCCAAGGACACCCGACCTTCATCTCCAAGCATTCATGAGTTCCAGGATCACTTGGCCTCGAATTCAAAGTCACTTGTCTTTGACCTAAAGGTCACTTGATCTTGACCTCAAGTTCACTAACCAACAATATTGACCTGGTACCGTTCCTTAGAATCGCGAGACCTGAGTTCAAGGTCAATATTTTTGAGGTGTTCTATGGTGTTCCCCACCCTACTACTGCCACGCCCACATCCTACCGGGTCTAACTAGATTGTATAAAATGGCTATTTAATTTAATAAATTCTTTGATCAAAATTATAATCACTTTGTCCAAATTGAGTTGATATTATACATAGCGGCTGGAAAGTATATATATTTTATCCCGAATAATCACTCACTGTAACATATATAAATACATTAACGGATTACGTCAAGTCGTAGCAGCTTTTCATTATTTCGATGAAGAACCCTAATCGAGTCGAGTCGGTTTGTAAAATTTTAAGGCGGCTGTATTGTCTTCACTGTGGCAAATGTATTTAGCTAAGTCTATTATGACAATGTTAAGTCACCAATGGCAGCACCATACTCGCGACTAACGATTTTGTAGCTCAAAGAGTGGTTTACAGTTTAAAAGATTTTATGGATGTGAGATGTTGATTCCTTTTGTCAAAATATAAATTTTTTGCATGCTATGTTATATCTTAGCGAAACATGTTGAGCTACTGTAATAATATTAACATCAATGTATACCATGTTTTACGCAAATAAATGATTAACTTACTTACTTACTTACAAATGATTTAAGTGAAGACTTAATATTTAAAGTAAGTTCGCCATTGTTTTGGTAACCTAACAATAAATATTATTTCGAGTTATTCAACATTTGACAACAAAATACTAAATTTCTTATATCATTTGAAGCGTTCCTTGAATAGCACTTAATTTTACATGCCACTGCTCAGGAAGCAGAAATAAATAATAATATTTGCTTGTGACACCACATTTTATTGTTATAACTTTTCTTGTAAATCTTTAGTAAATCCTAGGCGCGTTAAAATTGAGATGAGAAACATGGTATAAATATACCATGAAATCACAAGGGCAGTCATTTTTTACTTCACAAACTCAAATAACGTAAATACTTAAAATGGCTCCTGTTTTATTCCATGTTATTCTGCTATGTTGAAAGATGGTTGACATTATACGCTTCCACAACGAACAGATTTAATTTTTTAAGGTTACAGGCTTTTTAAATCTTAACGTGGGCTAAAAGTTATACAGTTGTTTTAAAATGAAGTCAAGAAGCTATAATACACTTACCTGAGTCCATTTTAGATAACTAATATGAGTCATGGTGTCAATATTCTATTCTTAATAGGTCTAATAAAGGTTTTATCGGCAAAGCATTCTTATCCGATGCTTTCCTACCACCTGTAGTGTTCACCAACCCGATATTACAACAGTAATACCGGTTAATGTAATAGCTGTCACTTAATTAACGCTCTTGTGCAATTGCTTTGACACATTTGTATCACCGTACTATAGGTTTTCTATAATACTTACCTGTAAAACTGTGGGCCTCTTTCGTGGTTATAAGTGAGTTAGAGCATGCTCCAACTCTGTTGTAGAGGTATGCGTTAACAATTTTATACTCAAATGTAACAGATATACGATTCTTTTATAGGTTATTTTAACGCTTTGGTGTTAGTTGGGATTGACACATTCATTATTTTTTTTTTATATTACATTTGGCCTGTGTAATGTAATATAAAAAAATAATGAATGACATAAAAATATTATTCGGTCGAAACCTTTTGTTTTTCTAAGCGGTGGTTTCGTGCCCCCATAATGACGACTAAGGGCTGATTTGTCCAACGCCAGATAACTCTTATTCGTGGAATAAATTTAACGTTTGACAGTTTTTGTATGGAAGAACTGTCAAAAATTCAAAATTATTCCTCCGATAAAGCTATCTGGCGTTGGAAAAATCCAGCCTTAGTTACACGGATTTACTAAACGCCTCATGTGTGTGGAGTAGTAGTCAAGCTGGACTCGCGGGAACGTAACACATAATGGCAACTAATTGAGCATGGTATAAGCAGGCGCTTGCCACAGTTGCATTGATTATTTAGATACGAGGATCTTTCTGAACATTTTAAAACAGTCTTCTAAAATCTAATATTATAAACGCGAAAGTTAGTGAGGATTGACAGATGGATGTTTGTTACTCTATCACGTCAGAACGCCTGAACGGATCTTCATGAAAGTTGGCGCAGAGGTAGATTATAGTCTGGATAACACATAGGCTACTTTTTATCCCCAGAATATGTTTCCTGAGGATCAAGTGGGCAAAATTAGAGGAATTTAAGCTGAAGAATTTGTTTGTTTGGTTTGTTAGACGCGCTAATCTCAGGAATTACTGGTTTGAATTGAAAAACTCATATAGTGTTGGATAGCCCATTTATCGACTCAAAGACTCAAACATTTATTTCAATTAAACCATTTACAGGCACTTTTGAATTGTCAAGGTCGATCGGTCCAAAAAGATGAAGCTATTTGCTCGTTCCAAAGCGTAGATCTCTATGGAGAAGAACGTGCAAGAAACTCCACGGACACTCTTTTAAAAATAATAAATTGTTACAAAGATTTGTTGACATCGTGTTGAAATTATACATACATGTGAGAACGATGTGACGAGCATGATAAAAGGCTATATAACATCGCGCTACGGTCAATAGGTGTGGAGCAATAAAGAAAATGTTTGTCTAATAAAAATAAGCAACGCCTGTCGATGTTAGTTAATGGGTGGGCGCCGTGGGTGGTCATCTATCACCAGTTTTTTGGACTTGTTTTAAATAATTCACTGCGTTTTACTTTAAAAAGTATGTTTATGTTAAGGCAGAGGTTCCCAAACAGTGTTTCGTGACAACCCGGGGCGTCACAGTGCTTTGCCGGAGGCGTTGCAAACCATCATGGAAATGAAACGCAAATGCTGCAATTGGCAAATAAAATTGAAGCGCCCTGTTTTGAAAGTCTTTCTGCATGCAAAATCTGTTAAAGATCAGAGGGCCAATTCTAATAATTTTTAAACAACTTTCGAATTAGCATGTCAATCGTCATCGCATACTGTCAAAAAACCATAATTTTCATACAATTTTGACAGATTGCGATTGGGATGCGAATGCGATGCGGATGTGAAAATTAGTAGAATTGACACATCTCTGAAGTCAAGTTTGATATTGACATTGTTCTAACAGTTGTCGACACACAATTTTATTTTAATCAGAAAAGCAAATTCAACGTCCGCATTGATTGCACGTACCTACTACTAAGATTGAGAATCCTCCCCCCTCCCACCCTTCCCATATTAAGTTATTTATCAATGGGCCAAATGAATATTATTACAGTCAGGAGTCGTTCAGCAGATACGGATAGCACAAGACTGGTCGATGTGGCGACGCTCAGGGGTCTCAGAGGTTATTGTGTATCTTTTCGGGAATAAAATCAGGGATGCGATAAACGAAGATTTACATTTTACGTCCGAATAATAACCGCTGGGAGATAAAAATTCAAGGCTTATGGAACGGTATTAGACATTGACGGATACTGAAATGTTTGAGAAAGAACAATTAAAAGTTGAGTGAGATAGTCTGTAATGGTTACATCGAGCGTCAATTACAGGGGGTTCGAAAAGGCCAGTTTAGCAGAAACATGAAGCACGTCACGATACCTGTCACTGAAAAATTGATCCAATCTAAAACCTTGAACTTAATGCGTTAGCGATAAAGATGAAAATGAAATTTTACAAATTGTTGTGTGGTTAATATTATGATCCTGGTAAAGTGGCTCTTTTAGACCCGCTGTTTAGTGTACCTACAATATCGAGTCCTGAATATGTTGTCTTATTATCATTCCAGGTTCCCTCGTACAGATTGCGGGTGCGATAATCCACCCATTGTATGTTCAACAGCTAAGTTGCAAACGATTTTGACCCGATAACTTAGGGTCTATATTGGGTGGTTTTAGAGTTATTAATGTTGTTTTAAGAGGCAATTTAACTACTCTAAATAAATGTGTAGTACCTGTCATAAAAATAAGAGGAAAAACTTCCTTGTTTAATAAGCTTTCTAAAAATATCCACCTTTAGCATGATTTGGAATAAAAAAAAACTCAGTTGTTTCAGACAAGGTGGACTTAGATGAAACTTGGTACTTGATAACTGTTCTACAAATACCCTAATTTTAAGTAAATCTAATCTGAATCAATAAAATAAAAGACCCCCTTAAGACTCTATTGAGCCAAAGTTGTTTGACGTACTACTGTTCTTTTAATTCGCGGGCGCTGACAGATTATATCATCATCATTAATTCAGTCGAACGACTGATTGGGTGGACTTAGACCTCCAAGCGTCGCTAAACCAACCGGCCCAAATATTCTCGCATCAATGTTACGCCTTGTGAGACACCTCTCTACCGCGTGTATCTGACATCGACGCACAAACGATTTCCATGGGTCCAGGGCATGATTCTGGACACCCTAGACTTAGAATTTTTCGTCGGCTTTTTTCTCATTTTTTCTTAAGGGTTTTTTTACTTTAGACTGCTCATAATCGTTATTCTGAACTAACCCAATGAGAATTTTAATAAAAAAAGCAATCTGAATAAAACCACAAATAGATATCAGCTCAGCAGAGCTGATACCTATTTGTGGTACTCTTGATGGATTCTTCTCTTGATTGGATGAAAAATGAGAAAAGTACCGACGAAAAATTTCAACATTTGGGTGTACAGAATCATGCCCTGGACCCATGGAAATCGTTTGTGCGTCGACGGCAGATACACGCGGTATATTTATATGAAACGCTTAATAGCCAATCTACCTCTTCCAATTATTGTAGTCGATTTTCAGTCTGAAGAGATGGATGGATTGTAGAAGAAGCAATTTGAAAGAAAAAGGAGTTAGTGGTAGCGTGATGACTGATAGGACAAATCTGAAAGGATAAGAAAACATGGAATAAGGGTAGGAAGATGGTGATTGTCTACCTGACCTCCATAACTAAGTACCTGGGTAAAACGATAGCCTTTGTCAAAATTGTTGTCAGATTTTCTGTTTTCTGAACAACCATAACGACTGTGAAACATTGTAACGTAGACTTAAGGCGACATCTCTCGGATTTTCATTATTGACAAATCTCGTTTAGTTCTAACTCAGTAAAGAGATGGCGCCAGAGTCGTATAGACATGAGTATTTGAGTTAAAGTTTATTAATTGTGACAATAAAAAATAACAACACAATTAAACGATTAAAATATAATACATTCGAAAATAAAACTCAAGTATTAACTTCAGTTCAAGTTGGATATCGATAAATTAGTAAGACTATTTCGGTGCTTAGGCGTTTTTAGTCGAGAAAACGTCTATGGTCGCAGAGTTGGATATCTGTGGGATTGTTGTTTCTGGGGGGATGACTAAGGGCATTTTTGCCAAGACTGCAAGACAGACGACATGAAATAGATCGTGCTGCCTTGATATTTTTTAAACCCAATGGTGTGTTTTGGAGGCAGTCGCTGGGTCGAGATTCTTTTGCTCGCAGCCTGAGAAGACCGATGGAGTCGCAGCCTAATAATTGCTAGGCCCTGTTCTGGAATTTGATGGTTCTGGCCTTTTAACGCTAGCCTGAGGAGGGACGCAGATGTCACGTTTGGTGCATGCGGATTCTTGGTTCCCGCGGGTGTGCGGATGGCGTGGCCGACCCATTGGCCGAGGTAGGCCACATGCATTCCCACCTCGTTCGAGGAGGTCCATGAAGGTACCTGCGTGTTTTATTCTTCTGTTCCCGTTCTGAACTATATCTACTCCGTAGGTGCGTGCTATGCACGTGGCTCTTGTGCTAGGCACAGAGCTGATGCCAAGGGGATATTGACCCGCTATGTAAGATAGCTATAAAAGACCGCTATGTAAGATCGCTATAAAAGACCGCTAAGTAGGAACGCTAATTTATTAAGCCATTTAAGACCGCTAACTATGACCGTTGGTTAGGTTATATTGTATGTTGAGTTTGAGTCACATTAGAGAGAGAGAAGTGAACCTTACTGGTCACTTATGCCGCGGGCGTCGGGGGCCACCACCTGGTGACCTCCGGCCACCGTAGGCGCGGGCCTGTGGACGGCGAGCTATGGGTGGCTCGCCGTCCGTCCGTCTAGTTAGACGACAGGCCGTGTCGACGGCGCGTTAGTGTTCCACGCGCGCCTCAAAGAGAGTCAGCACACAGAGGGGCCCGAAAGGGCCGACGCCTGCCGGAGTCGCGGGATTATTCGCAAGAGACACCGTGGCTCCGGAACACAAAGGGCAATGAAGGAACATGGATGGGTTTTAGTCAGTAGAAGTCTGACACTCCCTCCCGCTAACACCCAGAGCGGGAGGAGTCATTGGATGATTTCCCATCCCTAAAATAAAAACTGGTCACTTATTGGTAGAAAGACCGTGTAATTGAGGGGTTGGTATAATTTACAGTGTATGTTGTGTCTCGAGAGTTGAGCATAGATTTTTCTGCATCAAGCACAAATAATATTTATTTAATTAACTAAAACGATTGAGCTTAAAGTTATTGGCGGTTCACCTCACGTTCCCATACAAACGTCCCTGAGTTCGTATACTTTTTATGTCTCATGTGTATTATACGTTCACCCTGGAACGGAGACAGGGTGAGCGTATATTCATGTGATTTTACAGGGTTTTAGGGAAGAGTGTATCTTCTGTATTGCTTGTAAGTGCCAGCATATTATGTACTGTTAACAATAAACTTTGTATTGCGTAGCAAGGTACGTGTTTAATTGAATCTTTCCTTATTTTTGTATACCCTACAAATTCACTATAGCACGGGTAGGTAAAACACATCAGTGTCTAGTCGCCGTGTTACAGTTAACATTTATCTAATTAACTGTAACAATAATTGACCGTGTTACAACAACAACAACAACATATGACAGCCGGAACCAACGGCTTAACGCACTTTCCGAGGCACGAAGGAGTCTCTGTATGTACGCGTCACCCATCCACAGACCACCCTCGGCAAGCGTCGCTTAACCTCGGAAATCAATCCATGCGGCTGTTATTATCTAGCCACGGGTGTTGCAATAGAACATACCAAAAGTTCAAGAATTTGCGTAACAATTACCAAAAGTAGAAAACGGCCTCCATTAAATCCCAGATTACGGTTTTAGTGTTAAAAGGGCAAATCCTCCTTAATCGTGGATTACATCCAAACCACGAACATAATAAAATTACTAAACTAAATTACGACACAAGTCCCCTATAATCTTAATTAAAATACTTTATTTGCTAGAAACACAACGGGGTAATGTCATCTGCAAAAATATATTTCGAGTTGTGGAATTTAAAACTGATTATCTTTTAAGGGCGGATTTCACCAATGAAACTGTCGGTCTATTCTGCCGAAATCTCACCGTGTTCACTTAGGTGGAGTGAACGACAAGTGAGCTGTCATTCCAACTTGTTTGTTTGCTTTGACAGCTCACTCGTCGTTCACTTCGACATGTTTACAGAATCATACTGCAGATCGCGATTAAGCTGCGTGCAAGAGTTGTCAGTGTCAATATTCCATAGAAAATATTGACATAGACAGCTGATATACGTGGTTCATATGTTGATCGCGTTCAGTTTCAGATTTATGAAATCCTTCCTTAGGCATCATGAGACTTCTGCCGTTTGAAGATATTTGGCGTGACAGGTAGTCAGAAGCCCGCTAATCTAATAACAAGTCCTGCCGAAGGATAACCCAGTAACTGGGTTATGGGAGTCAGATAGGCAGATGTTTTTTGTAAAATAGTGGTATCTTGTGACATTCGGTCAGACTGAAACGGCCTCAACATACATAGTTGAAACATGACTAGCCTAATTTAGTCAATATTACCCTTTACCGTTTAGGGTCTGTACGTTATGTCTTTTTCTATCATCCATATACGTCGATGCTCTTCTTAAAAGTCAATTAAAAGTTTTCTTTTTGTGTTCTGAAAATACAATTCACCGTGACTCTTCGATAAAAATAATTTCATCATTAGGCACGCATAATACCAAGTGATCATCGCGTCAATACGCGATCGCAATTGAACTTTTCCAATTTATTTTGACGCTAGTGCAACATTCTTGAGCAGCACTTGAACTCTGATAGTCATGATATCAAGAGTCACCACCTTTCCGGCTACTTAATCATTCACAAAAAAGGAGTGGCATTACCATCCAGAGTCTGTGTTTCCTGATAGCTACAACCTGGGAGTCTTCAAGTCAAGAGCGAATAGGTTACTTCTAGGCAAGCGTGCTCCATCTTCAACGTCATCATCGCTTACCATCACTTGAGAAAGTGGTGAAACGCGTGCCTTTCAAAAGATTTTATTTAACTTTGTCCCGTAATAGGAATTTCTCTTGTATCGTGGGTGCGTTCACAAATACTAACTCACATACACCAACAGCCAGACCCGGAACAACTATCTGAGCCATTCAAATATTTGTTCGTTGCGGGAATCGAACCTGCGACACGCAGCGTAGCAGCGGATCGCTCAACAACCCGACAGCAATCATCGGGTAGTATACCACGAGACAGAACACTCGTCTTGCCTTTTTAGTGAAAGACTGATCCCTATCCCGCATACCTCTGTAGGTCTTCTCTATGCCATGTGTTTTGTTTACATGTATTTGCACCTAACTGTACTTTCGCCATTAAAATTCAATTTCGCTGTACCATCGCGTACAGCTTACACATTAAAGATGTCAAAACCTCAAAGAAGGATTAAATAGAGAGAATTGATGGTACAGGCGCGCTCACCAGGCACTAGCTACGTGATTATATCGTCATTCAAGGGCTTTACTTAAGTCCATATCTACCGATATTTCCAAGATGTTGACGCCCAAGCACTTATTGAGCTTTGTAGTAAACCCTTTTACGTAATATTAGGGGTTATTATTTACTTACGCTGAGGGTTTGGCCTTGAGCCCCTAATTTTGTGATCCGAAAAGTGGGTAGTAATCTTTTTATTTGTTTTGTATGTTGAGTTAGAGAATATTGCTTTGCCGTTTTATGGAAGTTAATAACACATTTTCTGGAATTTAGGTTGGACCTGAAACAAGTTGTGAAGATTTAATATTTTGTGTAGTAAATACGGGGTTTAAAAGACTCAACTCAAAACCTAAAAAGGGTCATTGAACTCATTATTATGAACAACTTTTAGTAGGGAAGACAGTTGTTTTTTTTTTGCGATTTAGGGACCAAAACCTGATAAAAACAACTGTCTCATAAATTTGCGCGCATTAGTTCAGTAAGCCTTCACACAGAGTGTGTAATTCTATTGCTGCTATGACAACAAATAATAAAAATTAAATTAAAAGTTGAACGGGCCTTCCATACAAAAACATGTATTTTTTTTCGGTTTTTGGAACGGAACCCTTCGGGCCAGTTTTTAACCGACTTTCCAAAAAGGAGGAGGTTCTCAATTCGGATGTTTGTATTTTTTTTTTTTTTTTTTATGTTTGTTCGGGCATAACTCCGTCACTTGCCAACCGATTTTAAAAATGTTTTTTTTTGTTGGAAAGGGTATACTTCCCAAATGGTCCCATGATAAGGAAACCAGGATCTGATGATGGCATTTCCGAGAGCAGTCGAGGGGAACTTTCGAAAATCGTATGGTATCGATTTTGCAGTGGTTTTGTTAGGTGTGGGGTACCACTAAAAAGTCAAAAATAAAAAACTTTTTACAAAAAAATACAACCGACTTCCAAAAAAAAAAACACTACAAAGTAAAAAATAACTTTAACTTCGGAAGTCGGTGTCAAAATACGAACAAACTAACAAAAACACCGAGTTCCGAAGTTAAAGTTATTTTTTACTTTGTAGTGTTTTTTTTTTGGAAGTCGGTTGTATTTTTTTGTAAAAAGTTTTTTATTATAAACAAGAAAGCTTTTTAAATAAGTCTCAAAAACAGCGAAAAAAATATTACGTTATGAAAACCTTACTCCTTAAATTTTTATTTAAATCACTTTCTTCTCCTCTGGTAATGATCGAACGCCTCTTACTTCAAGACTTCAACGGGACTCTCTCAGGCCTATAAATTTTCTTCTCACTGTCACTTACATCGGCGACTGTACCAAGCCTATTGTTCATCAGGCATTGTGTGCCAAACAAAAACTTGGCTTTCGCTCACAGACCTTCTTTGTAAACGTTCGAGGAAACAAATATTGAGTAAAAACCTACTTTAAAATTGCCACTGGAATATAACTCGGTAATAGATTTTATGAAACCGCCGAGCAGTCGAGCAGATAGACGCAGTTAAAAAATATTGGTTAAAATCTCTAAAAATGGCGGTGTTGTCAGCTTTTTAAAATCTGTGTTAAACAGAGATAGCACTAATTGCGAGTGACGTCAGTCACAAGTCCCGTCTTACTTATTTGAAACAATCCAGTACAAACGACATATTGTGTGACAAGGACAGAAGAATAAGTATAACTTCTCTGTTTTTCTATCAATTTTATTTCTATTCTCACTAACCGTACTATTTCAATAAAATAATTATATCAAACAGTTATAATTCGTGTATATTTTTCATAGCAGTGAAATACCCTATAGCAGGCCTATTTTAAAATCTAAGCGATTTATATTACTTACTACCTTTTCAAGTGACTTTGCCAGCGTGTGAGACAAAAATTTCCCCACAGAAATGTCATTTGCTTAGCGTATTCTCTTCCTTGTCCCCGGGTGGGCGGTGCATCAGAGTACAAAAATTTTACATGCAGTGACTATCATCTGATCTCCACATGCCAGTAACTGGTTAACACAATAACCCTTGGCAAGAATAGTATCACTTTTATTCGCACATACTACCTGCATCCTGGATAAATTAATCCATCGAAATCCTATCAGCCAACTACTGAATGTATAGTATAGAACTAAATTAAAATAAATATTAAATACGAGTATGAAAATAGGCACACTGCCTGATTGTTCCCAATATTTTAATACCACAGGCCTATTATAATAAAGAGGCCAGTAAAGTAATCACACAGCAATCTGTAAATTTTCATATTCATCTTTATCGCTAACGCATTACGTTCAAAGTTGATTGAGAAAATTTGACAGTGATGTGTAGTGTGATTTGCTTTCTGATTCTGCTTAAGTGACCTTTTTAGACCCGCTGATCCCTCTCATGAGAGGCTATAAATTTTGAATACACTCATTCAATTGTTTTTAAATGTGTTTTTGCATGAGTCAGACGCGTTCCAACGTACAACAAAACATGATACGATAGCGCTTTATATCACTAAAATATAACCCGTCCAAGTGAAATTGTCCTTTGTTTTGTATTACATGTAGTATGTTTCTTACAGTTGATTGAATTTTAGATTGAACTAGCTGATGTTCGCGCCTTCGTCCGCTTGACAAATTATATAAAACCTTCCTCTGGACCCACTCTATCCATTGGTGAAAACAGCATGAAAATCAGTGCAGAAGTTTTTTAGTTTATCGCGAACAGATAGACAGATAGTTATGGCGAAGGACTTTGTTTTATGAACCGACTTCCCAAAAAGGAGGAGGTTATCAATTCGGTTGCATGTTTTTTTTTTGTGTTTGTTACCTCCTAACTCCGACAATTATGAACCGATTTGAAAAATTCTTCGTTTTATCTGAAAGGATATACTTGCAGATTGGTCCCATTTAAATTTTATGAAAATCGGTTACGAACTTTGGATTTTAAATCGAAATAGCTGGAATTCGTCTACTAGGATGATAGTTTTATGTCATCCAAGTAATAGAAATTGCGTATTTTGCTTTTCTGCGATTTTGCAGTGGTGTTGTTAGGTGTGGGGTACCACTAAAAAGTGAAAAATAAAAAACTTTTCACAAAAAAAAATACAACCGACTTCCAAAAAAAAAAAAACACTACTAATTAAAAAATAACTTTAATTTCGGAAGTCGGTGTCAAAATACGAAGAAACTAACAAAAACACCGACTTCCAAAATTAAAGTTATTTTTTACTTTGTAGTTTTTTAATACATAGTGATAATGAGAGCGTAACATAACAGAATGCTTCATTTACAAAATGTGAAGTTTCTCGTGACGAAGACTATAGTTGTAGTTGTGTAACAAACAGCTGAAACTGAATTGTATAACTAAAAACTGCATCTTATCAATCACGTTTCCCTTGATTTCCCAATTTACGACGTACATAATTAAGAGTCGAAAGTAATGGACATAATGACCAGCCCAAAAGATACTGCAGTCAATTTCGGCCCATTTATTCCCAAAGGTAATTACAGTGGGTCATTTAATGTTTTTTACTGACTAAGGGTGTTTGTCCACCCGAGATGTTTAGTTTAGCTAAGCTGGGCGAGGTAGCGTATTGAAACTGTGAAAAGTGTGCAGTTCAGTGGTATAACGATGGGCAGCAAACTTTGCTGTTTTTAGGGTTCCGTAGGTAAATGGCAAAAACGGAACCCTTATAGATTCGTCATATCTGTCTGTCTATCTGGCCGTCCGTATGTCACAGCCACTTATCTCCGAAACTATAAGAACTATGCTGTTGAAACTTAGTAAGAAGATGTATTCTGTGAACCGCATTAAGATTTTTACACAAAAATAGAAAAAAAAACAACAAATTGTGGGGGTCCCCATACTTAGAACTGAAACTCAAAAAAAAAAAAATTCATCAAACCCTTACGTGTGGGGTATCTATGGATAGTTATTCAAAAATGATATTGAGGTTTCTAATATCATTTTTTTCTAAACTGAACAGTTTGCGAGAGAGACACTTGCAAAGTGGTAAAATGTGTGTGTCCCCCCCGTAACTTCTAAAATAAGAGAATGATAAATCTAAAAAAAATATATGATGTATTACCAAGTAAACTACCAGCGAAAATTGGTTTGAACGAGATCTACTTAGTAGTTTTTTTTAAAACTTCATAAATCGTAAATCGCAACTTTTGCTTATAATATATAATATACCTACAGGTTTGTACGGAACCCTCGGTGCGCGAGTCCGACTCGCACTTGGCCGGTTTTTTTTTGCTCGTATCTCTCGCACATACTCCTTGCACACATGCAGTCTCTGGCATACTTCGTTCACTTATTACCCGACCGTCCAAGAAATAGGGTGTTGTTTTCGAGAGTATATATGTATGATTATTTTCTTGACACACGCTTTAGTCTAAAAGGCTAGATAGATTTTAATAAATGAGATAACATTAAGTGCTGCAAGTGACATAAAATATTAATTTTGAAAAAGAAACAATGTGGCGGACATCGTTTGGGCTACAAAATAAAAAGCTCGAGGAGTCCTTACCAAAAATTTAATGCGCAGATACTTAGCTCCACTAACCCACTTCCAATGGAGATCTTGTCCCTTCTTCTCCATAAGAATCTACCTTTCCGAACAGACAGTAGAGTCACTTCAATCTATACTTATATATATTATATTTATATATAATATAATTATAATATAATATAATATTATAAAGCAGAAGAGTTTGTTTGTTTGTTTGTTTGTTTGAACGCGCTAATCTCAGGAACTACTGGTCCGATTTGAAAAATTCTTTCAGTGTTAGATAGCCCATTTATCGAGGAAGGCTATAGGCTATATATCATCACGCTAAGACCAATAGGAGCGGAGCAGTAATGAAAAATGTTGCGCAGACGACGTTGCACGGGTCAGCTAGTATATTTATATATGACTAGCAGACCCGGCCACGCGTTGCTGTGGATAAGTTTTTTTTTGCAATAAAATAATATTGCGACTCCAAATTGACATGTAAACTACCCCTCCTTTCAAGTTGGATCAAACTGCACACGGTGTGCAAATTTGATTAAAATCCTTTAATTCGTTTAGGAGTCCATCACGGACAAACAAAGTGACACGTAATTTACATATATTAAGATTTTAAAAATAATGATGACGTTCAAAAGTGCCGTTTTATGGCCTAATTGAAATAAACATTTTGACTTTGCCCACCAGAGCTGAGCTAAGCCAAGCTAGGAAAAAGGTAGACTTTTCCGCTCGCTCCGCCTAGCTGCCCGAGACACCTTTAGTGGATGGGCCTATACTGCTTCCCCTTAAACAAGTTAGGGATGTAAATAGCTTGATTAGCATAAGGTTTACATAAATTAGGCTTCTATCTATTATGGACGGTGGGAGGCTAACTTGATAACACAAATTATCCTATGTTAGAAACATTGGATACAGCTGTTGATATTAGTCAACTTTTAATTAAGAAAAGGAATAGATAATTTTGATCAATCACTCAAAATCAGTCTGCACAGCCTTTTCCAAACTATATTGGGGTCGCCATCAATTCTGTCGGAATGCAGCTAAATACCAGTATTTTAAATAGAGCTATTGCCTATCTGATTTCTAAAAGGCTAGGCAGACTGATTTCGAGTATGTGACACAAAATTATCTATTCCTTTTCTTAATTAAAAGTTGACTAATATCAACAGCTGTATCCAATGTTTCTAACATAGGATAATTTATGTTAAAAGGCTTATTATTTTATTCCGAAATAGCCACGTATAGAAGTCTCACTTTGGGTAGTCAGCCGTCAACCGAACATCCAGTATGGATCATCAGTATGGATGTCTTGAAATATGACACAAAATAAAGTTATTTACAAGATTGAGATTTATAAATCCCAATTTCAACTTTGAACTTGCTCATCATCCAATCATAGTACAAAATCAGCTCAACTGCTTCAGTGGTCGAGAGGTTTAGGCGTTTGGCTTGTGACCCAGTGGTTGTGGGTTCGATTCTCGCGGGAAGCATACTTTGTAAAGTTATTTTTCAGCTTGGATATGACATTGCAGGCTTGAATCACCTGATTGTCTGATAAAAATATGATTCCGTGCTTTTGAAGTCACGTATAAGCCGGTGGTCCCAGCCGCCACATGGCAGTCGTCAAATAAACCATGTCAAACGCCCTTGAGGCGGTTCAGAAACTTTGACGAAAGGGTGTGTGAAGAATCAGTAATCGATGAGAGCTTAGACACTATTAGTCCATGAGATGATTGACTATTACCCATTGTTAATGCGAATTTCCTAATGCTGGAGGCTTAGTGCAAATATGTTTTCGCAGAATCATTTAGGATTACGAAAACGAAGCATAAATGTTCTATTTCTAGAATATAAAACGTGTGTTGCCTGCATGTATTATAAAAAGAACAAATGAATGACGGATTCAAAGAGAATTGAATCTCTCTCAACCCCCCCAGTTATACTAGAATTTTCAAAGACCTTATATGTACCATATACTCAGAAATAAATGATCATTCATTCATTCATTCATAAAACTGTACTCCAAAATGTATTTTCAACTTTCTTGGGTTTTTGTTTTGGCTGTGCGTTGGTAGTCAGTCAGGAAACAGTGGAAATTATATTTATGTTTTCCCACTCCTCCGCTGTACTCTTCTGATTAATTGTGTTGCGGGATCCAAGATAGTTGAATCGTTCCTCTGGGTCTCGACGGACATCATTAGCTCGGCGTTTTTCAGGTGGTCGCCACTGTATATTCTGGCTTTCAGGAGTTGCAGTGGTTGGGAATGTGTGGTGGGCTTGTTCCATTAAAAAAAAAGTCAGGACAATAGATTTTAAAATTATAAAATAGGTACTACTTTAGTAGACTTAGGGCCCTTTTTTTGTCATGCGTATTTTCACCTGCGCACGGATCTGGTCAGCATGCGGGTGATAGCACGCTTCTGGCCAAACGCAGAACAAAGATTTCGTTTGCCGCTGCAGTATCTTCCGTGTCGCCAGTGACTAATCACGTGGCGCAGGTCACACGCATCACAGTCTATAGACCCGATTCACAATAAAAACAACACTGAAGACACAAGAACGCCGCCCGCATCCGGATAGCACCCACGCGGGCTGTGCGCCCATAGCCATACCGCATTTCGCGTGCGTGCTGCCCGCAAAAACATGTATGAAATGATCGGATGCGGGTAACCCGCATGCGGACAAGATTAGCGCGCGGGCGAAAACACGCATGACAGGAAAAGGACCCTAAATGAACGGAGCTTGGTTCTGACCTATATTATGATGTCGATTAGGATTCTACTGTGCTAAACCGTCTGTAGATACGTCAGATTGGGTTTGATTTATCGCCTAGCAAGTTTTGGTAGTACTAGATAAGTGTACGTACCTACTTATATATTCCTAATCAACAATGGAGTATTGCTCGATCAATCGTTTTGTAATTGACAAATAATGTTTTTATAATACCTAATTTAAGTTAGCATAAAATCTACCTCTATACTTCATGATAAATGAGCCTATTATGCTGTGGCCGGTATTGTACTCACTAAGTATTTTCATTAAAAAAATAAAGATATTTCTATTTGTTTTAAGTAAACTGTGCACATATTTATTTTCTAATGGTCAATAACTTGGATCACGAGAGAAAGTATAGTCTAAGTTTTACTAGGATTTAAGTGTACATTCTAACATCTAATTCCAACTTTTTCTTCCTTCTAGTAACAAAAAAAGATTATTTTTATAAATACTTTTCTATGTCCTGATATGCGTCAAGCAATAACCTATCAAAATATGTACTTAAACGTAGAGTCCATTTTCAACTTAGTTAAACATTCATACTTGTAAATGTGTTCGCCGCAAGTTCATCGGAACTCCTAGGGCCATTCAAACTGAAGTACACTCGAGAACATACTCCAGCCTCGCTGCAAGGTAGTTTGCGGACAAGATTGTCAATTTTAACATTATCATACGAGAATTTTCTTGCAAAATAGACCTGGTTTTGAGGGATGAAAATTAATATAAGATGATGTAAATGTGAGTACTATGGAGCCATTTACATAAGTAATTAATTTAAGATTTTGTTATTAAACTTGTTTGACATGAACGAGCGTGGCAGTTGAGAGCTTGTCATACTCACACAAACGTTTCGCTGATGGTGGCGCGTGTGTTGGATCATTTGGTTCCCTTCAAAATGGTTGAGCTAGATGGTGCGGTTACACGCGTCATGTTCGTGAACGGGCGCCGTCAGTTGAGACTGGTCATGTCTTACCTGACACTGGCTTTTTTTTTAATCTGTATTTTTTTAATTGTTTTATATACTTTCTTGTTCTTTGCATTGTCCTCACATGTAGAAGCAATCATAGAAAATAATAATAATAATAATAAATACCAAGTTACCATGATTTTTGTATTACACCAATTGATTTAAGAGAGTGTCCGTGGAGTTTCTTGCACGTTCTTCTTTTTTTTTTTTTTATGCAAAACGGGGAAACTCTTGGCCCAAATCTCACCTGATGGAAAGTGATGATTAGGCCGAAGATGGAAGCGAGTTTCACCCGGAATCCTCTTACACAGAGGAACTGGCTATCATACCTCTAACTGCCGGAACACAACAATGCTGTTAAAATTGTTGTTATGGCGACAGACTTAGACATGATGGTGGTAGCTTGCCAGGCGGACTTAGAAAAAGTCCTACCACCAACCAAACCGAGCAAAAAATTTGCCCCCGCTGGGAATCGAACCCGGGACCTCCGGGTCCGAATCAGGTGGTTTAACCACTAGACCACGGAGGCGGTCAGTATCACCTGTTTAGCACCACCCGGGGACCACGTGTAGGGATTCGCTGAAGGGTATTCTCCTACGGACGCGGGTGACTCGGCCCTCTTCTCCATAGAGATCTACGCTTTGTAACGTGCAAATAGCTTCATCTTCTTTTTTTAGACCGACCGACCTTGACAATTCAAAAGAGCCTATTAATGGTCTAAGTGAAATAAATGATTGAGTTTTAGAGTTTTAGTTTTTTGGACAAGCCCGCCACACATTCCCAACCACTGCAACTCCTGAAAGCCAGAATCAATAGTGGCGACCACCAGAAAAACGCCGAGCTAATGAAGCCCGACGAGTCCCGGAGAAACGATTCAACTGTCTTGGATCCCGCATCGAAATTAATCAGAAGAGTACAGCGTAGAAGTAGGAAAAAATAAGTATAATTTCCACTTCCTTCCTTATCAAACAGGAGACAGATTTGAGTTAGGCCAATAGGCACCAAGGGACATATACAACTGGGTTAAGCCCAGTTGCCAAGCACCACGGATTATATATTAACACTGAAATTAATGGGTCCTGAATTGTGAGTTTGAGTTTGTAAACACTTTGTAATCATTATAACAGAGAACATAAATAGGAACTAGGAACATACAAGTCAAAATGATGAGTAAAGATCTACTCTCCGATGTTTACGACTTTCATTTGTTTTTAGGGTTCTGATTGTCGTCGGCAATAATCATCATCATCATAATTGAAATGTCTAACGGGGCCTCTGCGAGTTGGTTTTGGCCCCTCGACCAAAGGACCGGGTCTCCAGAGACACGAGATAGAAAAATTAAAAAATCATAATCATATCAGCCAAAAGACGTCCACTGCTGGCCATTATGTAGCTCTTCCCTTAGTGTCACCGCAATAACCAGTCCTGTGCGTCTCGCCTGCATCGGCCACCTGCGACCCTCACCAGGCCATCGGTCCACCATGTGGAAGGCCTTCCAACGACGTAGGTATGTAAAAACAAGGCCCACTCATCTGTCTGTCTGTGGGTAAGTAAAAACACCAACGCCGCAGGTATGTAAAAACAAAACCCTTATTGGCCCATTCATCTGTCTGTCTGGCACGTGCCACGTTGAATGGATATGCTGATTTTTTGCCCAAAGATAAGTCTTCATATAAATTAACTAGCTGATGCCCGCGGGTTGGCCCGCTTGACAAATTATATACCAAAACATTCCTCGAGAACCACTCTATCCATTGGTGAAAACAGCATGTAAACCGGTGCAGTAGTTTTTGAGTTTATCGCGAAAAGACAGACAGACGCGGCGGAGGACTTTGATTTATAATATACAGTGATAGTGATAGTAATAGTGATTTATCCGAGTAAGCTTACTAAAGAGCAAACTTAATTGTTATATGGTGTCTAAAAAGTTAACTGTTTTAAACTAACAAAAGATTAATGTATAGCATCAAAAAATTCTGGCGGCATTGCCACGTTGAATGGCAATGCTTAATCTCTGCCCAAAGTAAGAGTCAGCTTTTGGGTCACGGGAAGTGTCTACCAGCCGCCAAATTTCTTCGAAAAGGCTGTGAGCACAAGGGCCCCACGACCCCTAGGGTTTCAACCCCAAACGGCTCGAAAATATAGTTACCAATAAGGTTACTATATTTACGCCGCTTGAGGTTTTCCGCAGCAGCAGCGGCAGCGCCAGCACAACACGATGAACTAGGAAGATGGGATGGCGCAAGAGTATCGACAAAGGTTGCGTCCCACACTAAAGGCCTACCCATCTTCAAGGGAAACAAAGACATGCCGTCCGGTCTTTTGCCATCTTCACATGCCAAGCCATTGGGTTCTAATACGGCTGGAACGCCGACGATGACAAGAGCTCGTCGGATAATGTCATTTAAATTAGCGTGTCGCGCAAAACGGCCTGCACTGCGGCTAAAGGCCGTAGTGCCCGAGGCTGTTGACTACCACACAGTGACAGCGATGAGGAGAAAAAAAGTTAAGTGTAGAAGATGTTGAGCCCGATCAAGAAACGACAAACAGTAGGCTAATTCACGTAACTAAATAAGTGCTGTTGATGTTAAGGTTCAATCAAAACAACGCTATTTGTATTCTCTACCACTGTCAGACACGCTCGCGTCAAGTTCGCGTCACGCGAGCGCAATAACGGCATTCTACTGTTGCGCGTCTTTGGTGCGTGCTTCGGAACGCAACATGATCGGTATTCTACTACTCGTTTGACGTCTCAAAATGACAGCTTATTTAGCTAAAATCTGTACTGGGGTATTATTTTAATATTATAAGAACTAAAAATTCATTGAAATGTAATCGTTTCTATTCGATTAATATTTTTTCTCTCATATGGCCGCACCATAAGTAAGTTTGGTTATCGTGCAGTTGACGTGCAGTTCACGAGCAGCTTATGAGCAGTTCAAAGATTACAAGAATACAGTTTATCTCTCAAACTTGACCTTAACTGCAACTGCGTCATAAAATTACGTGAATTAGCCCTCTGGTGAATGACTGATAATAGCGAGACGCACAGGACCGATTATCGTGGCGAAACTTGGGGAAGGCCTATGTTCTGCAGTGAACCTATTTCGGCTGACATGACGATGATGAATCAGTAAAAGAGACAGTTTCTGGATTTTGTCAAGAATTATTAATTAAGTTTGATACAATCAAGTGTCTCTTAATCTCAAAGATTTAATCCAATATTCTTAGAAAATGGAAAATCGTAAGGAAACTTTGCGTAATCAAATCTCCTTCTAACTTTAAACTTAATAAAACAGGCTAAATTACTAAATTAGGTAACTGGGCTAAGTAGCCTTTTTACTACTTCAGATAATATTGAAAGAGTTACTTAGGTGACTGTTCGAGTTAATTTTATATTTTTTCAATTGAAACATAATAGAATTTAATTGCAAATTTTACGTTAATAGATCTGTGGATTCGCTTATCACAGTAACACCAAATTTTAATTTATGATTGAAGGATTACCACACCACAGAAATAATTAATAAATTGCCCTCCGTACCCCCTAAAATTTTGACTGAAACGTTTTTTCCTATACCATATACAGTATTGAGGCGATCAGCGCGCCTAATAAATAAAAAGTGCGCAAATAATAACATTCGAATCGATCGAGCTATTTTCGATTTTGCGAGTGTAAGGCTGCGTTTCCACCAGAGATGGGTGTGTATGATGTTTTCGTTAAGAACGAATAGAATCTCTTAATTAACCTAGCCCGCTCACCGCAACCTATTCTGTTGATTTTTAAAAAACAAATCCCTCGCTGCGCCTCCTCGCACATGTCTGGTGGAAAGGCAACCTAACGCACGGCAATTGATTTTTATGCTTGTCGCACGGAAATGATCAAATTCCTAAGGATGATAATCCGACGGTAAAATAAAAATACGTCCTAATATATTTTCATGGCAAATTCTTCATAAGTTTCCTTCGCCTGAAGCAAAGGTTTTTGTCCCTCTTTCGAGCTACGCTATTCCTAAGGTTTTCGTCCAATGAACTTAAGAGGTCCACCGTCCAATCCGACTCGGCTGAGCGGCGTTCAGGGAATTGCGTGGTATCTTCTCTTCTCACACTACACAGTGTCTCGAGATGAAATTCTATGACCAGAACGAGATGGCTTATGGAATCGTTGGGCTCACAATGGGCCTCATCTGAGGGCTTATTCACGTATTTTTATGACGCGCCGATTAAGTTTTAGTGCAGTTAAGTTAAAGTTTGAGTGATAAACGGTGTTCTTGTAATCTTTGAACTGTGCGTAAGCTTCGCGTGAACTCCACGTCAACAGCACGACCACCAAACTTACTAACGGTGGAGAAAAAATATTACTCACTTAACAATCGAATAGAATCGATAACATTTAAATGAATATGACGTTATTATAATATTCAAACTTAAACATAACCTTATAAGCTGTCATTTTGAGACGTCAAACAAATAATGGAAAACTGATCATGTTGCGTTCCGAAGCACGCACCAAAGAAACGCAACAGTAGAATGCCGTTATTGCGCTCGCGCGACGCGAACTTGACGCGAGCGTGTCTGACAGTGGTAGAGAATACAAAAAGCGTTGTTTTGATCGAAACTTAACTTCAACTGCACTGCAGCTAAACTTATTTAGTTACGTGAATTAGCCTACAGAGAAGGTTGTAGGTAGCCGATGGATTCGAGACGCAGAGGACCGGTTGATATGTCGACACTTGGGGGAGGCCTCTGTCCACCAGTATGGACGTCTTTCGGTTAATATGGTTAAAATACCTCGATTAAGACATAATAATGATACTTTTTAAGGATAAAAAGTATTATTATTATGTCCTAATCGAGGGAAAAAAAGTTAACAATTTCACGAGATATTTTACAATCGAGGTGTTTGTCATTTACTATCAGGAGATAGTAAGTTCTTTCTGCATAATAAAACACATTTCACGAGAGCCAAACCGCGTGGAGAAGCAATAAACTCAACAGAAGTTATTTTAACTGTAGTCACCAAGATTTTAGTAATTGAGATATGAATGATTAATAGGTACCTACCTACGACCTGCGAACGAAGGCGGTAAAGATATAAACGCAGGATTCACAATGATTTGACATGCGTCACGTCAACTACGAGTATGTATGTAAAGTTAAGGCGTTTGTAACGTGAGTAGAAATTCCTTCGTGTTGGATTTGACGTAAGAAATGAGTTTTTAATAATATATTTTAGTCATCGGAAAATGGCAAACACCGATAGATTGTAATTTGTAAAATATCTCGTGAAATTTTTAACTTTTTTATTCTAAATACGACGCGGATTTACTGGAAACTATTGCATTTGGATGGTATTTCTTATACATATAGAACAAAGACGGGTTTGTTACAACACTTATAACTCGAGATCTGCTGAACCAATTTTCATGGTTATTGATTCGTTGGTTTTGTCTCCGATCCGAATAGCAGAATACATCTTAAAAACAATGAAAACTCGACATGTGCAATGAATACTTAATTGACGGGAGCGAAACCGCGGGGGACAGCTAGTATTATATACATACAAAACTATTTTTTCATAAAATTTCGAGAAATTATAATCTAATCAAGATTTATTACAATCTAACGGAGTGTGCCACTTTCCGGTGACATAATTATATTATATAAAGGAATCAAAAAAGAGTTGTCCATAATCCAGTCTCTGCCTTTAGATTCCCATTTAACTCTGTGCCAAAATTATGAATATCGGTTCAGGATTAGATTGTTTTATTTTCGGATTATGAAAAAAAAAACAAACGTTAACTTAACATTCGTCTTTTACATGAATAAACCACAGCACGTATTGTTCATTCCATAAAATCCATTTGTGTTCTTAACTGTACCTACAACAATTTGTGAGAACCACAGAGTGCAAATTCTACAAATTTTTAAATTACTTTTGCATCCGAATGTCATTCGCAATTTGTCAAAAATGTATGAAAATTAAGGCTTTTTTTATAGATTGTGAATTTTGTAAGCAACGTTCAAATGAATGAAAGATTTTTAGAGTTAGCCCTCTGAAATCAGAACGCAAGTTTTGGGATACCAAACGCCTTAAATTATACGTCAAGGCCCCTACAAAGACAAAGTCAACGTTCGCAAAAGCTGATTTTGTGTCACTAAAAGCGAAATCTGTCTCAGCGCTAGTTGTCTAACCTATAAACTTTAAACTAATGAATAAATAACTTTAGCAAATGGTTCAACTTTAATGAAAGCGTTGTGGGATTGAGAAGACGAAGTTTCTTAGCAAATTTGTCTGTAAGATAATTTTGTTAGTAAAGGCTGTAATTAAATAACTATTTGTATGAGAAATCTATGAAGAGCCAGTGATTCCAACTAATAACAACCGCAAGAGTTGATCTTTTAAGTTAAGCCACGCTTGCCGATGTTGTTCCGTGACTATCGAGTCCATCCATCATCTGTCTAGCCTTTTCCCAACTATATTGGGGTCGGCTTCCAGTCAAACCGGATTCAGCTGAATACCAGTATTTTACATGGAGCGGCTACCTACCAGACCTCCACAACCCATTAACTGGGTAACACGGTACTCCTTGGCAAGACTGGTGTCAGATTTTCTGGCTTCTGACTGTCCGTAACGACTGCCAAAGATCTCCAAACTCTGACAGCCGGGACCAGCAGCTTAACGTGCTTTCCGAGGCACGGAGGAAACTCAGTATGTTGAGATGGTCACCCATCTACTGACCAACCTCGACAAAGTCTGAGCAGATAAAAGTCTGTGTTCTGTGGACGGTCCATTAGTCGCCCATAAGTAAGACAACACATCGAGGCAACTCAACAAGCATTTTACTTTGCGTGTTTTCATGAAAAGTTCTTGAAATTTTTGTCCTGCGTGTCACCAGGAGCGTGCTATCTCCCGCAAGCGGACCAGATCCGCGTGAAAACACGCATGACACGAAGAGGGTCCTTAGATCGATGCTGTATTTACAGTGAGAGTATAATAGCTCGTTCAGAGTTCCATCTTTTGGCAGTTGATAGAAAATGTTCTGTATGAGTTATAAACATGCAATTTTTACTATTCGCTAGCTTATACAATGAAGAATATTCTAAAGTATTAAAAAGGTAGGTAATAGGACGTCTTTTTGAGCAATTTTACGATTACTGTAAAAATTTATGAAAAGAAAACAGATTCTTCCTAAAAAAAAACAAGTTTATTTTCAAGTAAGGGTAGTTTAACAATATTTTCATTTTATAAGGATGGCTAATTAGAACTTTGTTTCATTGCAATAGAAAAGTTACACAGTTTTGTTTGCACTGGGGTCAAAGTTGTGAAAAAACTTTTAAAAAAATCGATGAAACATTTAAACAGAAAATTAGATTTTTTAATACGTTTTCCGTCGATAAAATAAGGTATAGTTTCCTTCATTTTCGCATGTGCACATTATAACGACTGTGTGAGTCTTTATAATGTGTACATGCGAAAATGAGGGATATAAGGGGTATAAGAAACATGCATATGGCACGTGTTTCGGTGGTTGTGAATACTAAAACTCACATTCTTTATCTAAAAAATACGAAACCCTTCATTTGAAACTAAGTTACATCATTGTTTTATTCAAGCACTAGTCTGGTATCTTGAGTGTTTTTAATAAAATGTCAGAAACTTTCTGCTTACGAAACCCTTTACCGAAATAAGAAAAATATTTTTTTAAAAGAATCAAGCAAAGTTAGTTATGAAAGTTTAGTTGAATATTCTTAGAACAGAACATGAATACTAATTGATATTTTAGCGGATTTTTTTTAGGATTCCGTACCCAAAGGGTAATCGACGGAACCATATTACTAAGCGTCTGCAGTCTGTCCGTCCGTCCGTCTGTCCGTCTGCGGGCTGTATCTCAAGTATACCAACGCGTGCGCCTATACTTGAACATTTTGTATGTAAGGCAAGCTCTTAGGTACCGAATCCGTATTCCTTATCATGAAATCGTACGTATACGGCCAGCCTAACACGAATCGCTTGACAAGACAAGACCAAGTTATCGGGGCCGAGTCACCCGCGTCCATAGGAGAATACCCTTCAGCGAATCCGTGGTCCCCGGGTGGTGCTAAACAGGTGACACTAACCGCCTCCGTGGTCTAGTGGTTATACCACCTGATTCAGACCCAGAGGTCCCGGGTTCGATTCCCAGCGGAGGCAAATTTTTTGCTCGGTTTGATTGGTGTTAGTAATTGTTCTAAGTCCGCCTGGCAAGCTACCACCATCATGTCTAAGTCTGTCGCCATAACAAAAATGTTAACAGCATTGTTGTGTTCCGGCAGTTAGAGGTATGATAGCCAGTTCCTCTGTGTTAGAGGATTCCGGGTAAAGCTCGCTTCCATCTTCGGCCTAATCATCACTTTCCATCAGGTGAGATTTGAGCCAAGAGTTTTCCCGTTTTGTATTAAAAAAGCAAAAGACGAGGGTCAGATTTTTTATCTTCTGACTACCCATCACCATCATCGTCACATCAGCCAAAAGACGTCCACTGCTGGACATAGGCCTCCCCCAAGCGTCGCCACAAAGACCGTTCCTGTGTGTCTCGAATCCATCGGCTACCGACCTTCACCAGGTCATCGGTCCACGTTGTGGGAGGCCTTGCAACGTTGCGTCTTCCGGTACGCAACCACTACTACCTATGGGTAAGTTGATATGTCGACTGTCAAAGTTCTACAGACACTGGGGTAAAATCAGTTAACGTTCTTTTATCGTCCTAATAATTCATAATAATTATATGAATGAGTCTCGATAATATAATGCAATGGATGGTCACGATACTGAAGGAGCTTGTGGCTAAATAATAACGGCCGCGCAGGTCGCATTTTCTAGGTTAAGCAACGCTTGCTGAGGTTGGTCTGTGGATGGGTAACCATTTTAACATACCGAGTTTCCTTCGTGCCTCTGAAAGCACGTTAAGCTGTTAATCGGGGCTGTCATTTGGAGATCTTTGGCAGTCGTTACGGATAGTCAGAAGCCAGGTGCCTTTCTGGTGTGGTGTCTCCTTTTTAACCGACTTCCCAAAAAAGAGGAGGTTATCAATTCGGTTGTATGTTTTTTTTATGTTTGTTACCTCATAATTCCGACAATTATGAACCGATTTGAAAAATTCTTGATTTATCTGATTGAACTTGCAGATTGGTCCCATTAAAATTTTATGAAAATCGGTTACGAACTTTGGATTTTAAATCGAAGTAGCTGGAATTCGTCTACTTGGATGATAGTTTTATGTTATCCAAGTAATCGAAATTGCGTATTTAGCTTTTCAGCGATTTTGCAGTGGTGTCGTTAGGTCCGGTGCCACTAAAAAGTGAAAAACTACCTACTTTGTAGTGTTTTTTTTTTTAAATCGATTGGATTCTTCACTTTTTAGTGCCGATACTCGCCAAAATCTAAAACTAATAGCAAGCAAATTCTCTGGTACTTTAAATTACATCATCCAATAAAAGCAAGTATACCGTATCGAACTAAGAAAGAATCAATGAAATCGAATCAGAAAAGTACGAATCGGACTCGCCCACCAAGGGTTCCGTACAAATCTGTTGGTACTTTAAATAAAGACTATATTTCTCATAATTTAATTACATATGTATGGTTTTTAGACATTTTCCTATACTAGCAGTAGGTATAAGACGGCATTACTTGCCATATTTCGTAGTTCTAGGTCAACGGAAAATACCATATACATTTTAATTCCTTTGGGAGTGTACCGAAATATACGTTTTTCCGCAGCTTTGTTCGTGTTCAAGTGTCACTTACGCAAAAAAAATATACTTATCTGACAAAATTTATCAAAATCTTTTCAGCGATTAGGCATCCAGTCGGTATACCAACTCACTATTACATTAAAATATTAGTTAGGACTTCATACACACTTTATTTCTGTTTATTTGAACAGCTATTATATTATACCTTGTTACTAATCTATTACAGGCCAAACACTAGAAATAAATGTAAGCCTAAACAAAATTTAATCAAGAATATTGCCAGACACACACTACATTGCTATTTGAGTTATTTGAGCAACAATTTACGAGCCCCAAGCAAATAGACACTCAAGTAACTACAAGTTAGTCTTTTGCCCTTGAAACTAGGCCCAGACTAAGGGTTAGTCCATTACAGCGGAGCGAGGCAGCAGAGCGGTGAAACGGAGCAATTTTAACCAATAGAATTGCATAAAATCACCATACCACTGACATTTTGACTGACATGATTGGTTAATATGTCCACGTTTTTCTGCTAGGCTGCCTCGCTCCGATGTAACGTATAGGCACCCAAAGGCACGCAGCCTTTGGGTTCCACCAGAAATGTGTTTGTTAAGAACCAACAGAATTGCTTACACATTCGTAAATGGCGCCACCCTTGAGGTTGTGCAAGAATACATATCTAGGCCAAATTATACAACTTGAACGGCACAAGTTTGAGAAGGAGGCGACCAGAAGAATTTGCTTGGGCTGGACGGCATTCAGGAAGCTGCGTGATATCTTTGAATCGTCGATCCCAGGATCCCTTAAGAGCAGGGTCTATAACCAGTGCGTCCTACTGGTAATGACTTACGGAGCTGAAACGTGGACACTCACCTTAGGCCTGGTCTACTAATTCATGGTTGCTCAGCGTGCAATGGAGAGAGCAATGCTCAGAGTCTCTCTGATGGATAGAATTTGTAACGAAGTAATTTGCCAAAGTCACTGACACTGCACGTAAAATCAGCACGCTTAAGTGGAAGTGTTGTTGGGGGCAGAGTCACCCGCGTCCGTAGGAGAATACCCTTCAGTGAATCCCTACACGTGGTCCCCGGGTGGTGCTAAACAGGTGACACTAACCGCCTCCGTGGTCTAGTGGTTAAACCACCTGATTCAGACTCAGAGGTCCCGGGTTCGATTCCCAGCGGGGGCAAATTTTTGCTTGGTTTGGTTGGTGGTAGGACTTGTTCTAAGTCCGCCTGGCAAGCTACCACCATCATGTCGAAGTCTGTTGCCATAACAACAATGTTAACAGCATTGTTGTGTTCCGGCAGTTAGAGGTATGATAGCCAGTTCCTCTGTGTAAGAGGATTCCGGGTGAAACTCGCTTCCATCTTCGGCCTAACCAACACTTTCCATCAGGTGAGATTTGGGCCAAGAGTTTCCCCGTTTTGCATAAAAAAAAGTGGGCCGGCTATGTCTGTAGACGGACAGACGGACGATGGAGCAGACATGTGTGAGAAGGGAGTACGCGTGTGGGCAAACGTGGTATGTGACGCCCTGCGCCATGATGGACCGATGATTTAAAGAAGGTGGCTGGCAGAGGATGGATGCGGTCTGCTCAGGATCGGGATGGTTAGCGCTCTTTGGGGGAGGCTTACGTTCAGCAGTGGACGGCGATTGGCTGATATGATAATAGAATTGCTTCATGAACCTAGCCTCGCTCAGCGCAAGCGATTCTATTGGTTCTTAACAAAAACATCCCTCGCACATGCTCGCACATCCTTGAAGGAAACGTAGCCTTAGGGCTTCTACAGATAAGTCCAACGTGAGAAAGTTACAACGATAAAGCAACGTGTCCATTTTTGAGACTATAGATAAGAAACCGTGTTGTCGCATTGTTGTCACGTCGCCCCTGTCTGTGGGAGCCTTTAGGCATGCCTTTACCAAATTGACTAAGAAATATGTCTCCTCACATGCCTAGACTAACTTGTCTGAAGCTTTTAGAATTACTATGAAAATTAGATTTGATAACCATAAGTTTAGGACTTAGACTGATTGTTAGACTTGGAGCACTTCCATTAATTAAGCCGTCTCTGATTTGATGATTTCCTTAGGGTTTGCATTGAGTAACGGGACTATTCGAAAGAGATACCGCGGCTCCGGAACACAAAGGGCAATGAAGGAACATGGATGGGTTTTAGTCAGTAAAAGTCTCACACCCCTTCCGCTCCGCCCAAAGCGGGAGGAGTCATTTGATGATTTCCCATCTCTAAAAAAAAAAACGTTTTACAAAAAAATACAACCGACTTCCAAAAAAAAACACTACAAAGTAAAAAATAACTTTAATTTCGGAAGTCGGTGTCAAAATACGAAGAAACTAACAAAAACACCGACTTCCGAAACTAAAGTTATTTTTTACTTTGTAGTGTTTTTTTTTGGAAGTCGGTTGTATTTTTTTGTAAAAAGTTTTTTATTTTTCACTTTTTAGTGGTGCCCCACACCTAACAACACCACTGCAAAATCGCAGAAAAGCAAAATACGCAATTTCGATTATCAAAGAATCATCTAACTAGTCAAATTCCAGCTATTTCGATTTAAAATCCAAAGTTCGTAACCGATTTTGATATGATTTAAATGGGACCAATCTGCAAGTATATCCTTTCAGATAAAACAAGAATTTTTCAAATCGGTTCATAGTTGTCGGAGTTATGAGGTAAAAAACATAAAAAAAAATTACTCTTTTACCGACTTCCCAAAAATTTTCATTTTTGGGAAGTCGGTTAAAAAGGGTTTGTATTGAAGATTTTAGTAGGACATCTTTAGTGATCTTATCTTACTAATATTATAAATGCGAAAGTTTGTGAGGATTGATGGATGGATATTTTTTACTCTTTCACGTCAAAACACCTGAAAGGATCTTCATGAAATTTGACACCAAGATAGATTTTAGTCAGGAATAACACAAAGGCGATATATTATATCCCGGGAGTATGTTCCCTAGGGATCACGCAGGCGAAGCCTCTGGCAGGAGCTAGTAATATTATGAATGCGAAAATTATGATAGATGGGATGTTTGTCACTCACGTCAGAACGGCTGAACAGGTCTTGATGAAAGGGACAGCGGTAGATTATAGTCTGGAATAACACATGATACTTTTTATCACGAGAATTATGTACGACGTGCTGGCTGATTCTACTAAAGTAGCCTTTTTTGACCCACTGTTCTGCATTCGGAGGAAGACCTTGCGTGTTTTTGTTTCAAATAGCTAAATAATGACCTCGATAAAAAGAGAACCCAAGTACTAAATTATTATTCAAGCATGCTGAAAGCAATACATCTAAGTTGCTAACCGTCTTACTAATTTGTATGGAAAGCCTGTAACTGGGACGCTTCGACGAGCTTAATTAACTAAATGAAACAAGTTTTTAATTGTTTCTTCAGCCCGGGGCTATTTATCTTCTAACCGTGGCCTCGAACGCGGCGACACTCAATAGATTAGGAGATCGTAAACGTGGAATTATAAGCCTTACGAATAAAGAGCTCGTTGATGAGAAAGATGATAATGGTTTGGCCAGTATACCTACCACTGGATGTCTACAGTTGTTTGAGGAAATGTCTTTTTTGGAGTTCGGTACTTTCGGAATGAAATGAAGTCGGTAAAAAACGGAACCCTTGAAGATTTACTCTTGTGATGAATGTTGACCATTCCTCCCTTATCTCCGAAAATATGAGGCTCTGTCTCATATTTTGAAAAAAACGATTAGTTGTACTTTGTAAACTCAGCAGTTGCAGAAAGAAGAATAGACATTTTTATGTAGTGATGAGTGAGATTAATACCAGTAGATTCGGTGCAAGTTGCTGTGACAGACCGATTGACCGTTGTTCCATTTTTCCATTCGGATGTTCGAAACCCTTAAAAGGAAGAGTATCAATATCGCTTCGCTTCTCTAGCGGCCTCATCTTTTTAACAAGTCTCCAAGGCTTTCAGTTAGGAACTTGCTTAAGAAGCCGTGTAATTAACTACTTATCTATACTTATTCAGAACTTTATTGAAAGCATTTTATAATTCGCCGAAGAAGTAAATTTATTCCGACAAATTAGGTGCCTAATGATTTGTCTGAGTGTTAATCGTGAAAATCATTTCAGTTACTTTTAGTACTTACCTATGTTTCTTATTGTTAGTAATAGTTAATAAATCTATCAAGCGAATACAGGTATTATTGAGAAATTAAAAAGATGAATGGTTGGATATAGAGGGCCAAATAACTATCTAAGAAAACCTTAAAATACCCTTTTACGGGTTCCTTCCCCGAAGGGTAACCCAACGGAATCTTATTTGTGTGCCTCCGCTGTCCATCCGTCCTAGTGTTTGTCAACGGGCTATATCTCAAAACCATAATAGATAAGTTTTTAACCGACTTCCCAAGAAGGAGGAGGTTCTCAATTCGGTTGTATTTTTTTATGTTTTTTACCTCATAACTCCGACTATTATGAACCGATTTGAAAAATTCTTGTTTTATCGGAAAGGATATACCTACTTGCAGATTAGTCCCATTTAAATTTTATCAAAATCGGTTACGACCTTTGGATTTTAAATCGAAATAGCTGGAATTCGTCTACTTGGATGATGGTTTTATGTCATCCAAGTAATTTAAATTGCGTATTTTGCTTTTCTCCGATTTTGCAGTGGTGTTGCTGTGGGGTACCACTAAAAAGTGAAAAATAAAAAACCTTTTAACAAAAAAATACAACCGACTTCCAAAAAAAAGTCGGTTGTATTTTTTTTGTAAAAAGTTTTTTTTTTATGGTTTGCTCTTGACTCTAGTCTTGGTCAGAGATGACAGAGACATAGTCTACGATGGAGCGAGCTTACCCAGAAGCAGCCTGTTCACTCTAACTTTGAAGAGATTAGGATTATTGTAAGCGTTCGGAAACACAGACGCAGGCAGAGAGTTCCGCTCCTTTGCTGTGTATCTGTTTCTATAGCCGATATAACAACAAATAAGATGAAATTAGAGGAAAGATGTTCGGTTTATGGTACGGAACCATTCGTGTCCCATTCGCAGGTCGGGCCGGTTTTTTTTTCTTTACTATTGACAGGCATAAGTTTGCAGGAAGATGGAGCACGTTTACCTAGAAGTAACCTATTTACTCTTGACTGACTTTAAGACTCCCAGGTTGTAGCTATCGGGAAACAGACTCTGGCAGGGAATTCCAATCCATAGCTGTACGTACTATGAATGTCTTCCCAAAACTATTTTAAAGTAATTGTCTCTTCCAGATACCTCATTAAGAACAAATGGTACAAGTGAACTGTGGGTGGGAAGTAGGTTCCTCCTTTTAATTTCAAAACTCATTTGAGCAGATACTAACTCATATTACGTTCTTTCCGTGACTCCTCCAAAATACAAATTCACAATCATGAACCTAGATTTGGCAAAGGTACTCACCGATTTCATAACACCTATCCCCATTCGTGCTAAATTAAGGACATACACGCCTATTATTATCAAATCAATAACTGGCATCCTACAACAATAGCAGATTATGAAACGAGATCACAATCTGGCGCCATAATAATATTGAAACACAACACAATATGACTCAAACTGGGTCGGATATGAACAATTTAGCCGGAGTAACATCGTTTGGGAGTTAGGCTACCAAATGATGTTACTCCACAGGCAAGTAGAGCAGTAACAGGGTTGAATTTCCAGAGGAGTTAACACATTTGAGATTTCTTTTTAATCACGAGGCACCTTAATATAACAGTAGTTTATATAAAGTAAAACACGTTGGAGTATCCCAAGTGCTACAACTACAAACACCTATACTTTGGGGGATTTAATTAATGCCACCGATGCTGCAATCACGTACTGGGTCCAAAGATAAGGAGGAGAAACATTGAGTCGAAAGAAGAATAAGCCCAACGCATATAGACGCCATATAGTCGGAAAGGTGTTGAGTTTCCAAAGGATTGAAAACAAGTTTAATAAAAAAACACAAGGTAAGCAAAATGTCCTCGAAATACTTTTATTGGATAACCCGATAGCTTTTCACTTTTCTTGTAAGTAGATATTACTTTGTAAGTATGTTTTCCAGTGGAATGTGAGAAATTGCGTTTGCGGCTTCAATGCCATTGAAAAATGTGATTGAATTTTGTTTGTCGTTTGTTATTTTCAGTAGAATCTTATTTTGTTTTATGATTTGTCGACTGAAATAGCTATTGCCAATAGTAGAGTGCATTTTATGAGAGTAGATGTTTATAGTTTTCTAATAAGGGTTGCTAGAGATAGAAAGCAATGAATGACGTTAGAGGGAGTCTATGCTAACAAGTACAATGAACTAAAAGACATTCAGAAAACATTTTAAGTTAGGTTTTAAAAGTTCAGAATAAAAGGTTCATTGATTGATTGAATAAGTATGGTGTTATTAGGGTTGTAGTCTTGTGTTATTATGTACCATAATTATTAGGTACTCAATACATTTCACAACCTGTAGGCTAATTCACGTAACTAAATAAGTGCTGTTGCAGTGCAGTTTAAGTTACGTTTCGATCAAAACAACGCTTTTCGTATTCTCTACCGCTTTCAGACACGCTCGCGTCAAGTGCGCGTCACGCGAGCGCAATAATGGCATTCTACTGTTACGCGTCTTTGGTGTGTGTTTCGGAACGCAACGTGATCGGTATTCTAATATTTGTTTCACGTCCCAAAATGACAGCTTATAAGCTTAAGTTTAATTTTTAATATTATAATAACGTCTATATTCATTGTAATTTATTCGTTTCTAGTCGATTATTTAGTGAATAATATTTTTTCTCTCTACCGTCAGTAAGTTTTGTAGGTTGGTTGTCGTGCAATTGACGTGCAGTTCACGCGCAGTTTACGCGCAGTTCAACGATTACAAGAAAACCGTTTATCACTCGAACTTAAACTTAATTGCAACTGCACTAAAACTTAATCGGTGCGTCATAACATTACGTGAATTAGCCCTCTGAGTGACAATTCTACTAATTTTCACATTCGCATTTCAATCGCAAAGTTTGCGATTGACATGCGACTGCGAAAGTTGTTTCAAAATGAATAGAATAGGCTTGTGTCCTGGAAAAATCTAATTAGTCCGTCAGTTACATTATCAAAAAATATTTGAACCGTGTTTTTTCTTTTGTTACGGGAACCAAAATTGACGAAGTTACGACGCTTTAAAAATTCTTAATACGTCACACCTTTGCATAATTTTTAGTGAGTCGTGACGTCACGAGCCCCCACTCCCGAGTTTTGATGCGTTTTATCTTTGTCAATATTCATTGATTTACAAAAACAAAAAATACATGTCCATTATTTTTCAATACTCTAACTGACGGACTAAATAGTTTTGCCATTTGTGGATGATGAAATCTAGCCTATGAGGGCCCTCTCATAGGAAACTTCAAACTAAAAGTCGTCTCCAAATTACTACCCAGCGCGCTGGGTCAGAGATGTACCCCTGCTGCTGTCGGCTGTAACCAGCTAATAGCATTTTACTAAATTTCCTTATAACCCGCCGATCAATAATGTGATTTAAATCTCTAAATTGCATCATTGCATCTGCAATGGTTAACCAGCACCGCTCGCGGTGGCCAGCTCCTCATTACTTGCTGTTAAATATCTTGCAAAAGGTGTGAAAAAAAGGGAGCAAGACCTGGAGTCCTGAAATACAGGGCTGCCCTAGTTTAGGCTCCAGTCCACTCCATTTATTTCAATAATGTCTGTACTGTTTTTTATTCGCGTGGAAAATAAATGAATTTTAACTTTACTTTACTTACTTGGTCCACGCTCGAACGTAGTGTGGGACGTCCTGCGGCACGATGGACCGATGATTTAAAGCGTTGAGGTGTTTTTGACAGGGGCTAGCTTGGTATTTAGGTTCGTTCCTGAGCTCACTCTGGGAACCTTCGTTACAGTTGGCAATCAAAATGACGACCGTGATACTGATTTGTCCTTTCCGTTGATAATCTACTATTAAATATAGATTTGGTACTTTTGGATCAATTGGTGATGCAAAATACCGAATCTAATCTTGAAAGTAATTAACTTTTCAGGGATGACAGGGGTGAATTATGGAGCGAAAATTAACATCCCACGAGAGCAATAATGTTCTGTTGACCTTTACAGGCAGTGTTATAATGAAAATTATTTTCTTTTTCAGGGGAACACTGCAAGCTGTTTTAAAACCGAAGCAAAAATACTGTGAAATAATTAACAAAATAAACAAAAATAACAGAATCATCAATAATTTCAAAAATAGGCTAGGGATGGAAACAAAGAAAACAAAAATAATAGAAATAGTACTAAGTATTCTCATCTTAAAAAAAGTCAACAAAGAGCTCTCTTGAACCTCATAAACTTTTTAAAAAAAACAATTTTTTTAGAAAAAAGTAGGAATGAACAATATCAACATTATAATTTACACAGTATTCTTACTAATTATCCTAATATACCCAACATGTGCCAATTACTACTACCCACCGCAATTCATGGGCTACTACTACTACCCGAACTGCTACCCAACCTACTATGATTTCGAAGAAATGCCCTGGGTCGATAATGAGACATATTATGCTATGAACGTCACTGCTCTCTCAACTGCTAAACCAGTTGAAGATTCATCCAGTAGTCGAAGAACTTGTAATATTTGGTGCTGGCTTCGAAGGGTTGGGCTGTTTATAGTGCAACAGTTGTTGGCTGACAATACTTAGAGTAGATTTCACCAATGAAATTGATCGTCGCGATCACGCTGCGTTCAAGAGTTGCTAGTGTCAATATTCCATAGAAAATAATGACACTGACAGCCCGTAAACGTGGTTCATATGCTGATCGCGTTCAATTTCAAATTGAAAACTTTCGCCCTTAGTGAGGAATAAAATAAATGTTTTTGTGTATTAATTTGTTTTTTTTTTTACAAGACCAATGAGTAGACGAAAGAATGGAGCTGTATACTGACTTTTTCTGATAATATGCGATCATTATGAAATACGCACGTCATAGTACGGTCTGATTACTCTGTATTTGATTGGTGACCATGGAGAATGATCCAAATTGGCCCACGTCTCATTAAAAGTTGTCAAAAAATACACAGAACATAAAAAAATGCTTTGAGAATTCTTTCAGGAGCAGTCACACTATGAATCATTTCATCTACTTTTAACAATCATTATCACTAATAGAATGTCTCAATTTCGCTTGACCCCAAGGTTCGCGATATCAACGTGTTATATAGCAACAATTTCAGACCAAACTATGTCAACGTGTAACTCAACAAGAAAGTCTTAATTCCTAAAGTTGAAACCATTACTTAATCCAACTTATCCCATGTTTAAGTTTCGTCGAGGGTATCCAAACTTGTAAGGCCACCAAGTAATGATTTAAGATTATTTACTTTTGGCCTAAGTAAATATTTAGCGATAAATGTTTGTATTTTACTAGTTTATTTTTTTCACTTCTATTAATTGGGGGACCTGGGCGAGCACCTTTACTTAAAAGCACAAAAGCACATTTACTTAAAATACAAAAAAATTGTTTACTATAAAAATAACTTTTCCGGAATTCGGTGTTTTTGTTAGTTTCTTTGCATTTTGACATCGACTTCCAAAATTAAAGTAATTTTTTACACAAAGTAAAAAATTACTTTAATTTTGGAAGTCGATGTCGATGTTTTTTTTTATTTAAATTAATTTAACACCACCACTGCAAAATCGCAGGAAAGCAAAATACGCAACTTCGTTTGCTTGGATGACAAAAAACCATCATCCAAGTAAACGAATTCCAACTTATTCGATTTAAAATCCAAACTTCCTAACTGATTTTGATAAAATTCAAATGGGACCAATTGACAAGTATATTATTATTTAGACAAAACAAGAATTTTTCAAATCGGTTCATAAATGACGGAGTTATAAGGTAACAAACATGAAAACACCGAATTGAGAACCTCCTCCTTTTTGGTAAGTCGGTTAAAAATAAAGAAATGATAATTAGAAAATACGTTAACACATTCACTGTCCGCAAAGTAGACACAATAGTTAAACAATCAGCGAAACCACATGCGGTTCATGGGACTGTGAACCGGTTAAAGACACATTAAAAAGAATAACTTTAACAGTATGCCTTTCGGACGTACTCGTACGTACTTATGTGTATGTGCAGTCAAACTGTCGCACCAAATGCGAGTCCAGCTCATCATATTCTAGGCAAACACCTGAAATGATTTACTACGTTCCATACACGTTAAATCTTCCAATATTGCTGTCAAGCCCAATATTTGAAGGGTGTACTAATATGATCGAAGAGAAATTGGATTCTACATGATTCTGCCCTCAACCTGATATTAGTTCCGATTATATTATTTGCTTTTGAAGTGGTTCAAGGACCGCGTACTTAGTGCTTGTAAATCTAATAGATCACCTGAGCGATATTACAACATACCTTTGAATAGGTAATAATTAAATTAGATTCTCATTGTATGAGTAATCACTTTGGCTTAGTTGATGTTGAAGTTCAAGGAGAGCACCAAGACCTGGGACGTTTTGAAACTGCGCTCAAAACAAAATTTGTCTGTATGAAACAACTAAATCCTTATAAGATCACTCGTATTTTTGTCTGTCCGTCTCTCACAGCCAATTGCTCAGAATCTGTTGGACTGATTCAGTAGAAATTAGATAATCTTATAAAGCGATCCAAACACGAACGCAAAACGTTAAACTACATTTTAAGTTGAGTGGGAACTTAAATATTTCTTGTTTTTATTTTTTTTTAATTATTATTTTCAATTCAAAACAGGCCAAGGTCGAAGCACTTCCAATAAAATATCCTGTAATCTATACTAATAATTCCTACTCTTTAAACCGGAATACTGCGAGACATACTCCATTCCATACCATACAGTCTTTTGTTTCTTATTAAAGCAATAACACCGCCTTCATTACAGAATATCTTCTTGTATGCAGCATAAATAATTTTAATCAAAATGGCAACGTCTCTAGAAGATATTTTCAAGTAATACAAACGCAGAGCCGCAATCCTTGAGATAAATCAGTGTTAATTGTTGTTCCGGGAACGCTACGCAAACGAGTTGCCAGCCGAAAACATAAAATGTATTTGCTTTATCTTCACGCAGTAAATTAAGAGGTATCTTGAAACAAAAGATCCCTTTTTAAATATATTCGGCTGAAATGTTACGTGGTAACACAACAAATTTATTTTACGTGTAGCAACACTGATTGCGTTAAATTAATGGGTGTTTTTTCTTTAATTGGTTTGATTTATGTGGTAGTTTAGGTCGATTCAAACAAATAACAGCCAGTTTTTTGAACGCCCTCATTTTATAAATTAAATTGATTTGATTTTCATAAAGCAACGCAAAAGAATTGTTTGAATCCAAAAACATTTTCACTACTTTATCAAATAACATATCTACAAAATATATAACGATAAAGTGTTTATTGCAGTATGACGATGATGTTCACCGAGAGACTGCAAATAGAAAATCAGGTGTGGTTACTGCGTGGAGGAACACAATACCCGGGATTGTCCCAACCGCTCACTGCCTCGAATCTTAAACCTACCCTAGCAAGCCTCGAGTGCTCCAAATGAGACCGTAGAGTTTGGGCAGATCAACTTTGGACGAGGTCTCGCTGCGACCAAAGACATGCTCTGTGATGCTTCTTAAAGCGGCATGGATGTCTTGCTTACACAAGAACCCTACGTGGGTGTAAAAAGCACACTTTCAACACCGAACACAATACCCAAGACGTTTGCGGTACTAAAGATTCCCTCATGAAATCGGCATTTATCGTCACTAACTCAAATCTAAGCTTTGTCACAAATCAAACCTTCGACTGTTCTAATATAACTTCACTAGTTCCGAGTGTCGGGCACCTCCATATATGCCTGATTAATGTGTACCTCGAACGAGACGTGGAAATGGAGCTGTACCTTAAAAATCCAACGGGTCTTCGCGGAGATTGGCACTGGCAACTTCATTCTTGCCGGCGACATAAATGCGATGAGTGACAGTCGGAGAAGAGCGGTCATGGATCTGGTAGCCCATAATAACGTGAGTGACGTAAACCAGGTTAGCGTGCCAACTTTTCACATCCTTAGGGGTGGAAATCTTGGGCCTGTGGACGGCGAGCTATGGGTGGCTCGCCGTCCGTCCGTCTAGTGACGACAGGCCGTGTCGACGGCGCGTTAGTGTTCCACGCGCGCCTCAAAGAGAGTCAGCAACACAGAGGGGCCCGAAAGGGCCGACGCCTGCCGGAGTCGCGGGATTATTCGTAAGAGCCACCGTGGCTCCGGAACACAAAGGGCAATGAAGGAACATGGATGGGTTTTAGTCAGTAGAAGTCTGACACTCCCTCCCGCTACACCCAGAGCGGGAGGAGTCATTGGATGATTTCCCATCCCTAAAAAAAAAAAAAAAAAATAACCAATTGGAAGGTGGACGTAGGGTCAAGAATTGTCAACGACCACTTCTCTCTTTCAACAGGAAGATTAAATCGGCTCCCGGCCTCTTCTTTCTCTCGACACTATAGTTATATCATACTGAGCTTTAAAACGTAACTCCGGAACCAACCAAAAGAAGGCGCCAGGGGCAAATTATACGAGGTTTAAAGAGGGAGGCCCCTTTAAGAACTCCCCGGTAGGTAGCTGGAAACACTGCGTGCACCAATGCTCCCGCTCCCTGCTCTTCGGACCATTCTTGAGTTCCAACACATCTCAGACAGCAAAGACCTCGAGGACATTAATAAAGCCCCAGCTTTAGCAAAATTAAGGGGAAGATTGGCGCCGCGGTTTCATGTCGGGACCAGGAGGATGAAATAGCTAAGTTGGAGCTGGAATTGGGCGGCAATTACTCTACCATTTTTCAAGCCGAAATGATTGCCATCCTAAGAACGCTATATATGATACTAAAACTTATACAAGTTGAGAAAATGTGCGTCACATTTGCGCAAAACGGCCATCGTTCACCATAATGAGTCAAGAGCGAGACAGCGCCACAAAGCTGGTTTTTAGTAACAGCCGGCGTTACTGGGTGACGTCGCTGGAGCAGCATAAAATAAAGATAAAAAAATAAACAAAATATATCTTACAAATACATGATATAGACGGACACGGTCACAATAACAGAAAGAAAAAGCTACACCCAAACATAAACTTAACAACAAAGTTAAGCAAATAAATCAGTCACATACTGAATGAAGAAACGATAGAACTTATTACGAGTTTCATACGAACTAGAAATATTCCCATAAACATAACTTTGTGTTCCCATGAGCGAAGATAGTTTATCTTTATAGAAAAAAATAATACGCAATAAACAGTTTTAGAGATAACTAGCTGTTGTCCGTTGGTTCGCGTTATTGTACATTTTTGCAAAATAGAAGCTTCTAATCGTCTCTAGGGTCCCATGTGTCCGTACCAAAATTTATCAAAATCGTTTCAGCAATTTTGGCGAGAAAACGTAACTAAACAACTTACTTTTGGCATTTTATTTTGCTATTTTTCTTTAGTATTTTCTTAAAACTTCATGCAAATTGCTGTGCAATAACTGATCAAAAGTGACGTCAAAATGAATAGAATAACACTTGTTTCAAAATATTTTTCATAACTCATACACGGAAAGTAGGCCTGAGCAGCAGGTTGAAAGTATTACTTTGCAGCCCTTGGGAGAATCGTTTTCAACTGACAGCCGTCAAATCATAAAAAAAAAAATGATGAAAATGTTATGGCTGGCCGGTCACAGAAAAAAAAATTGTCGGGAAAGCGGCAATCCGAACTTCTTTGTTTTTTCGAGCTCCATTGATACTTTTGTATAGCAGAGAGATTTGTATTGACACGATGACTTCATTTGATTCAGATTCGTGTTTTTTTATTTTTACTTTCCTTGTAATCGTAATGAAACACAGTGTTCACCTCGGGTAAAAGACTTATTTAGTCTCTCGAACTATTATTGGTGCCCTTCCTACGCCAAACGCCGTCTTGAGACTAAATCAGTTACTTTCACCCCTGGATAACAATGTACTATACCTACCCCCACTTTGACCTTAACATCATCAAAACGTTATTGTAATGTCATTGACATATAAAACCAATTTCATTGCTAACAAAATGAAACCTATAAATGAATGGAATTCTTAATAAGTGGTACCAATTTATGATTGGTTTGTTTATTGCTCCGTCTTTGCCTTACAACAATGATTAAATATTCAAAGCCTCGTTCACACGAGTTCTGTATCAGGCTAGTACAGAAAGCCAGTCGAGGAAATTGCCTCAATATTACAATGCACAAGATTTTTCCAGTCGTAAAATAACCTGTTTTCTAGTCCAAAGGTAAAAACACATTTTTAACCGACTTCAAAAAGGAGGAGGTTCTCAATTCATTGGAACCATTTTTTTTATTTATGTTCCTATTACTATATTATGTATATACCTATATCCCAATTACTTGAAGAAGGCCTCGACCGATTTGGAATATTTTATTTTTGTTTGAAATGATGTACTTCCCAGATGTTCCCATGATCACCAAGTCAGGATCTGATGCAGAGATGCTGGAGAAATAGAGGGAACTCTTCAAATTTTATAGGCACAGTTGAAGCGATTTGGGTAGTTTTTGAAAGGGTGCTTTCTCGGAATGGTCCCATTCCAATTTGGTGAAGATCTGATAAAGAACCTTGGAGAAAGGCAACGGAACTTCTCAATAAATGATAGCAAATGAAACAGGATTGCTATGTGATCTTATTTCTTAGAGTTTACACCAGTTCATAAGATAACATCACGCCAGCATGCTGTGAAAGAGTAAGCACATCTGAACGTCTAAACATGAAAAATAAAAACTTTCTTCCAAAAATAAAATCACTCAGAAGTATCTAAAAGTCTTAAGCTTTTCCAGTTAACTTTTTTATCCTAGTTTATTTTGCTAACACTAGTTATAAGATATTTTACGAAATAAAAAACTTAGAAAAAAAATAACTTTAATTTCGGAAGTCGGTGTTTTTGTTAGTATCTTCGTATTTTGACACCGACTTCCGAAATTGAAGTTATTTTTTACTTTGTAGTGTTTTTTATTCGGAAGTCGGTTGTATTTTTTTGTAAAAAGTTTTTTTTTTTCACTTTTTAGTGGTACCCCACATCTAACAATACCACTGCAAAATCTCAGAAAAGCAAAATACGCAATTTCGATTACTTGGATGACAAAAACCATCATCCAAGTAAACTAATTCCAGCTATTTCGATTTAAAATCCAAACTTTGTAACTGATTATGATAAAATTTAAATAGGACCAATCGGAAATTATATCCTTTCAGATAAAACAAGAATTTTTCAAAATCGGTAGGTTCATAATTGACGGAGTTTTAAGGTAAAACAAAAGAAAAAAAAAAAACATAGAACCGAATTGAGAACCTCCTCCTTTTTGGGAAGTCGGTTAAAAATGGGCTATACTGTTGTCTGAACTTGAATACAAATTAAATTAAATTATACCTAACAAAAGTCTGAATTATTGCAACCACAAACTTCATCATCATTTCTGCTAAAAGTCGTCCATTGTTGGTTTCCCTCAAGTGTCACCATATCGACCAGCATGTGTGTCTAACATCCACCGGATTCCCGTGGCATTCGATAATTTTCCCGAACATCGGTCTACCTACTGGAAGGTCTTCAATCACTTCCCCAGAGTGTTGTAGAAGACGAATAAGGGACTCAACAGAAAATGGGCAGCAGCATTTTTTGTGCATTTGAAAACCACACTGCGATCGCCAACCTACCAGTCAAGCCAAGCGTGGCCCCGGGTGTCACCACTGCGGGGATCGTCCGGAGGACATGGTGGAGCACACTGAGCAGGTGTGCCCCGCTTGGGCGGGGCACCGCCGTGTCCTCGAAGCGGCAATCGGCGGCGACCTCTCGCTTCCGGCCCTGGTCCAAGCCATGGTCCGGAGCGAGATGGAATGGGACGCTGTTGCCTCCTTCTGCGAAGCAGTCATGCTAGCGTAGGAGGTGGCGGGGAGGGAGAGGAGACCCTTTCGTCCCGGCCGCCGTGGTGGACGCCGCGGGCGTCGGGGGCCACCACCCGGTGACCTCCGGCCACCGTAGGCGCGGGCCTGTGGACGTCGAGCTATGGGTGGCTCGCCGTCCGTCCGTCTAGTGACGACAGGCCGTGTTGACGGCGCGTAAGTGTCCCACGCGCGCCTCAAAGAGAGTCAGCACACAGAGGGGCCCGAAATGGCCGACGCCTGCCGGAGTCGCGGGATTATTCGCAAGAGACACCGTGGCTCCGGAACACAAAGGGCAATGAAGGAACATGGATGGGTTTTAGTCAGTAGAAGTCTGACACTCCCTCCCGCTACACTCAGAGCGGGAGGAGTCATTGGATGATTTCCCATCCCTAAAAAAGCGTGGCTAATGGCTCACCCCTCAAATAAAAATCACCACAAACATACATACGAAGTACTGGTACATGAGAAATGTACTCTAATTTTGATTCTATTCCTATCAATAGTCAATTGCAATGTGATTTCTGCGACAACATCCTGAAATACGTGACTTCATTCATGAGCTCAATTGCAATCGAAAAATGTTATGCCAATTAACAATAAAAATCGTAAAAGTAAAAGTACAAAATCAAATACTAGCATATAACATAAAAATAACAGAAATAATAAAGCACGGAGCCATTACAAAACCAAGCCGTAATACCGAGAAAAGAACAATTCAACACAGACGAATTTATAGAACAGGAAAAATCATTTTCGAATCTCTCGGGACTCGGAAACGTTAGTTAAAATTTTTAATTGTTCCCCGAAGATCATTAACCAATCGTAATGGGGCGGTAAAAAGAACATTGGAAATTACCCTTTTGTTACAATTAAAAGATGTAGACAATTCCATAATGAAAGAATGTATTGAAAAGTGAATTCGTTGAAGCGAACCTCAAGTATCCGGAGAAAACTATATTATAATATCACCCGAAAATGAGAAGTTTAAAGAATTAAAAAAAAAACCATTTTACAAAAAAATACAACCGACTTCCAATAAAAAAAACACTACTAAGTAAAAAATAACTTTAATTTCGGAAGTCGGTGTCAAAATACGAAAAAAGTAACAAAAACACCGACTCGGTTGTATTATTTTTGTAAAAAGTTTTTTTAATTTTCAATTTTTTAGTGGTACCCCACACCTAACAACACCACTGCAAAATCGCAGAAAAGCAAAATACGCAATTTCGATAACTTGGATGACGTAAAACCATCATCAAAGTAGACGAATTTCAGCTATTTCGATTTAAAATCCAAAGTTCGTAACCGATTTTGATAAAATTTAAATGGGACCAATCTGCAAGTATATCCATTCAGATAAACCAAGATTTTTTCAAATCGGTTCATTTTCTTCGGAGTTATGAGGTAACAAACATAAAAAGTCGGTGTCAAAATACGGAGAAACTAACAAAAACACCGACTTACGAAATTAAAGTTATTTTTTACTTTGTACTGTTTTTTTTTTGGAAGTTGGTTGTATTTTTTTGTAAAAAGTTTTTTGGGAAGTCGGTTAAAAAATGTATTGTTTCCCATAAAATATAATCAAATTCTGAAGTGTTAAATATAATCGTGCCCATAACTTCAATTTCATTAAAATCTCTGGCATTCACAATTTTATTCGGTACTTTACGAAATGTAAAAAAGCGTGTTTTTTTATAATCGACACACCTGGCGACGTTAGTCATTTTTTACGTTACGTCGCCTTTTGAGCGTTTTGCACTCTTATCAAAGGTTTCTGAACAATGGCCGATTGTTTTGCAGAAATCTTTCTAGTATATAAAACATTAACCAGCGAATTTGGAAACAATACACTTCCAGGCGTTAAGAAAGAAAAATATCCGATTTCTTCTGTTTCAGCTTTCAGTAATTTCGTTGGACTTGAGTAATGATGTTCAATAGTTGCGCGTGACATAAATGTGATATTTTCTGAAAAAAAAAAAGCTACAATGGAAAGTAAGTGATTTTTAATCTATTGATACTGATAACTTTATTTTCAATTCCGGTCATACCCATCCTGTTCGTGAAGGAATTGGGAGACAAGTAAGAGAAAGAAAAGAGAGATATATCTGCAGACTAACAAACGAGTTAAGCTTTAGATTCATTCTTTTGAAATAAAACAAGAAATTCTTATAATGGCTGCAGAAATTTCATTTATGTAACTTTCGCGTCTTGTAGAAGTTTCTTCAACAACTTTGTTTGAGTGAAATTATATTACATTTCATTTCCATCCTGTGAACCGCTGAAATTGTTGAAAGTTTTCCTCTACGTCTTCACATCACAACAGTGCCATTTTCGGTGTGTATTGTTACAGCTTTAGTACGTAACTATGTTGAAATACTTTCAGAAATATACTTCTTCATGACTTTCGTGTCAATAGCCGTAATGGTGAACAGCTACAAAACAAAGTTTTTCTCCCAAAGCCTGGAGTCGGAACCTCCGATCTCAATCCTGTATGCACGTGATCAGAAAAGTGATAAAATAACCAATGATTGTTTAACAGAAATGTACCCACGAAACTTATACAAATACCCTCTACGTATCGATAGAAACGATATACCTTGTATCATACATTGTGTGCTCAAAAAATTCGGTATAATGACGAACGATGGTTTCATTAACATAAAGAATTACTACAAGAGAGTACAATCGATTCATAGGTACGATCCGAGAATATTAATATCGGACGTTGGAGAAACGTGTGCCCAGAACATAAATGGAATGAATCTGGACCATGATGTGTGCAAAAAAGCGAAAGTGTTTAACGATTGCACGCAACTGTACGCTGTGTCGTACCGAGATCCCGACGAGTTTCAGGTGTAGAATCTATAGATGTACTCGTTTTTTATATTCATATACTTTTTAATAAAACCAATGACCTCTACCGTTGCTTTCATTACTGGGTTGTCCCTTATGATCAAATCTATTTTGCATTTTTATATCAGGACGATGTAAATTAAACCATATTTCTTTCTTTACGTTTTGGGGACCCATTTTCATTGAGGGCTTTTGATTACAAGATTCCTGCATAATTTAGACGTGCTCTCTCTGCATATCAAAGCTTTGGAAGTTTCATTAGACTGTACGCAAGCTGCCCAGATTTTTATTCAGTGTTAGGATTATTCTTTGTTGGCTTTACTTAGTGCTTGCAAAATGTAGTGAGAAATGTGCTTAAAATAAATTATTTCAAACAGACCCGATTTGATACAAGCCAGATTGTGCTAAATTGAATCTCATTTTGATAAATATGGTTGTATGTCCTGGATTTTCGAGAAAAAAATTAAGTACTTACGCAATTTTTTTACCAGAAAATAATTTTTTTAATCCACGGGCAGTGCCATAGCTGTAGCTTGTTAAGCATAAGCGTAAAAACAAAACCTTTATGATGCAAACTTCACTATTCTTATAATCACATAATATGCTGTGCTAGAGCACGTGAATGTTATCGGAACTGCACGAGTAGTTTACACATACACTGTTTGGATTACGGTAGTTTCATCTAAGCCAACTCAACAAGTTTGATTCGGAGGGTATTATAGTACCTACCGACGACTGCCGATGAGCAGCTTTGCGCAATTTCAGTTGAAATGGTATGGGATGAGCGCAGGCACTTGAGGCACCAGATTTTTAGCTTAGATTTGGTACAAAAATTATAGAAAGATAAATTGTTATAACATGGTTACGGTTGCAAACGGCTCCTGGTGTCTTTTGATCTAGCTCTGTTCTGACTCCTGCTTGATAAGGAGGAAAATATATGGAAAAGGCAAGGCAGACATTTTCCTCAGAATCAGGTACTTACTCCGATGGTGTTTTCTTGTTAGTTTCTCCGTGTCTCGTCGGGCTTCATAACCGGTTCACAGTCCAACAGACCACATGTGGTCTGCGCTGTTTGTTTTACTATTGTGTCTGCTTTGCGGACAGTGAACCTATTAACTCGGCGCTTTCTTCGTGGCCGTCACTGTTAATTATGGCTCGAACGAGTTGGAGTGGTGTTTCATATTCCCATCACACTATTGTGGTGCGTATTCATCTGAAACACTGGTATCCAGCTGAATCCGGTTTGACTGAAAGCCTACCCCAATAAAGTTGGGAAAAGGCTAGGCAGATGATGACTATTGTGCGGCGTATTTAAATAATAAAATAAGTAATTTTTGACGTGATTTCAACTAAATAAGTAATTTGACGGCTAAAACTATTATTATGGAAGAACCGGGAGAGGAGGTATTTGCTAAATAATAAACAGCTGCACAGGTCAATCTTCAAGGTTAAGCAACGCTTGCCGAGGCCGGTTTGAGGATGGGTGACCATCTTAACATCTCTAGATTACTCCGTGCCTCAAAAACACGCTAAGCCGTTGGTCCCGGCGATCATTTGCAGTCAGTCATAATGTATCTTTGGCAGTCGTTACGGATTGTCTGAAGCTTAAAAATCTGACACTAGTCTTGCCAAGTAGTACCTATTATACAGCTAATGAGTGATGGAGGTCTGCTAGGCAGCCGCTCCATATAAAATACTGACTTCACCTGAATCCGGTTTGACTGATAGCCGACTCCAATATAGTTGGGAAAAGGCTAGGCAGATGATTATGGAAGAACCGGGAGAGATTACACGCAAAGAACTTAAAATTCTTTATCTCAACCGTATCTCACCTAACCAAACTCTCAAGGATATTCAAGCAAGCAAACGACACAGTCCTGATACATGACCTGGCACAATGCCAAAATAATGAAAGGCATGAAGAAAACCAACACCCGTAAAATAAAAGAAAAGATCAGCTATTTAAACCTATTTTAAGTGGGTACCAAAACAATTCTCAGTGGAATGAAAACATAACATAGCAATGATAAATTGTTTAGTTAACATGTGACATTGTTGAAGGTCGCTACAAAAAGCATTAGTACCTACGTCTGGCTAATATATTACGTGTTCTTAAGATATAGATCGTATATATCTAAAGTCTAGACACTCGACTTTTATATTATATGGTGGAATATTCCTAAAAAAAAGGAGGTTCTTTGAACACTTTTTTTGGAATTATTATAAAAAGAAATATAATTATTCTGTATAATCGGTTGACAGAAATGTTGGTTTAATACTTACAGGCCTAAGCCACGGTACAGAGCGGTAGCAAAAGCCGAGTATGCGATAACCCTTAATTTATCGCTACCACTCTGGGTACCGAATACTGCCAGTCTATTCTGTCGACATCTAACCGTGTACCTACACTTAAGTGGAGTGAACGAAAAGTGAGCTGTCATTCTATCTTGTTTGTATGGTTTGACAGTTCACTTGACTTTCACTTCGCCTAAGTGTTCACTTCGACATGTTTATAGAAACACACTGATGCGTTGATTTGAACCATTAGTATAACAACCGACCAAGTGCAAGCCTTTTCATTTATTGTAATACTTGTATGGTCCCTAAAGTAACCCCATATTCAAAATTAATTTATATACGCTAAACTTTTCAACTGAATCGGTCCACAAATTCATACCCATTGTTACAACCAGACTCACGATTGATCCTACCTATAAAAAATCTGTTTTCTTAACATACGGAACACTAATATTTCGTGGCCATTTCACGATATGGCCGAGATTGGTTTAGAAAGGTTTAAGGGAACTTAGGTAAAATTGTTGCCATTGCGGGTAGAAGCTGGCGCATGAACAAACTCGCTATCAAACGTAAAAGTTTGGCGAGTTTAGATTTAAGTAACCTCTGTATTACAATTTTGTTAAATAAAAAAAATAATAATTAATACGGCGATCGGCAAAAGAAAAGAGATGCTCAGCAGTGGGCGAGATACGGCTTTGTATGATGGTTTCTTTGAACCCTACAGACAGAAACAGGTGACCCGCTGTGCGGGGCTCCATACGAAGTCAGGATTGGGAAGTTAGGTTTCAAAAAATGCCCAAACATTTCATGAAGTGACTGGCATAATCGTTTATCAGGTCAGGTAGATATTGAACAAACGTTTGCCTACCAACCTTAAAACAAATGTCCAAATTATACGATATGGCACACAAGTACACAACATAATATTATTTACAAAGTGTAACTAACAAACGTAAAACCTAAAAGAATCATTTACATTATGAACCACTTTTACTATTGAACCAACCTCGATTCACGTAAGTATGTAATTTTTCAAGCGGGCGAAGCCGCGAGCACCAGCTATTTGCATAATTATAAATATGAGTTTGAACTCTTTCTTCAAGTCAAATACATATTTAAACTTCGTTGCCTTCGAAAACTAAAACATCTTGTCAACCAATCGTAATCGAATTTTTTGCTCGATTTGGTTGGTGGTAGGACTTTTTCTAAGTCCACCTGGCAAGCTACCACCATCATGTCTAAGTCTGTCGCCATAACAACAATGTTAACAGCATTGCTGTGTTCCGGCAGTTAGAGGTATGATAGCCAGTTCCTCTGTGTAAGAGGATTCCGGGTGAAACTCGCTTCCATCTTCGGCCTAATCATCACTCTCCATCAGGTGAGACTTGGGCCAAGAGTTTCCCTGTTTTTTATAAAAAAAAAAACGGCAATTTTTTATTTATCATTTCATAACCACAAAAAATAATTCAATTCACCAAGTTTCAAGACTACGCTTTCATATTGACGAAGTTACTGAAACGATTAACGATAGCAGCCAAGCATAAGATTTTCATACAAGCAGTCATTTCTATAGGATTTTATTAAGACGGTCACTTTTGGTTTTAATTCCGAAATCATTTCTAACAATTATATCGTTCAGGTTTTGAAAAGATTAGATGTACTCATATTTCAATTAAGCTGAACTGAGTTACCTATATATTTGATGTCAGATCGCATGAGCATCGACGCCGAGTTGCTGGCCTGTCGGTTTTCTATCGTTTACATTTTGGGGAGTGTGCGACGGAATTGCATAACTTAATTCCGCCAAGCCCGTTCCACCATCGGACCACAAGACGTACGGCGATGTACCACCGGTACATAGTGGACATCCCACCTATACGCACAAAACGTTTTGGGAATACATTCATTGTGCGTACAGCTAAGGAGTGGAATTCCCTGCCTGAGTCTGTGTTTCCTGATAGCTACAACCTGGGAGTCTTTAAGTCAAGAGTGAATAGGTTACTTCTAGGCAAGCGTGCTCCACCTTAGACCGCATCATCGCTTAACATCAGGTGAGATAGCGGTCAAACGTACGCCTATAAATATATAAAAAAAAAAAAAAAAAATGTAATGTTCTGACAAAAATCATTCCAAAATTTCAAATCAAAGCCCAGATTAAAGTCCTCTGTATCCTCACCAAATTTGTTTTTTTGTCAATGAATTTATAATAATTAGCTTGTTTAAAGATTTCTCTAGACGCTTAGTTGATATTTGGCGTGACCCAAAGGCTGACTTTTATCTCGGACTAAATTATAAGCATAGCAATTATACAACGTGGTAAAGCTACCAATCTTATGGGCATTGTAGCTGTAGCTAACGATGCGGAGGAATTATTCGCCGACACATTTTAGTTCATTTTTAGTGAGCTCAGAGTGTTTAAAGTGAAACTTTTATTAAATCGTCTCAAACTTTTTCGTCTGTGTATTGCATGTCGCGTGACGGTCGGCCGCGGAGTAGGGATAAAGTGAAAGGCGCTCATCAGAGCAGCCGAGGCCAATATGGCGGCGCCTATAGTTCGCATCAGCTGACCTTTCTTAGTGAAAAGTTTAACTTTTACCGTGGTTTCATAAACCACACAATCCTTTTTTTATATAAGTGGACTTATAGTAATAGTTAGTTATGAAATAAATATAATAGTTTGAAAGTGCATTACTATAGAAATTGAATTAACCTGCCCACAGTAAATCTAATCCTCATCAGATTTATGATCGCAATTTTGTGATGCCTTTAACGATTAATGACGAAAGACAACAGAGTTGTTGCATTGCCTTCTCCTCTTATCCTATAACTTTATTTCATCATTTTATAGCCCAAGCAATCTGCCTAGCCAGACAAAGGTTACACAAGAAGCCGACCGGCTTCTTATCTAACCGAAACTGTCTAACAAATCTACCCTTAGCTCTACAATTCCCTGCCAATGTGCTTATCACTTCTTTAACTATTACCATGTTTTCTATTCCAGATCTACTGCTCTTCACGTTCCTAATGCTAACTGGGTTCGCATACGCCCGAATCTCAGTCATGTACGCTCACGACAAACTTAGTGACATAGTGGCAGGGCAGTGCTTGAAAGAGATGTATCCAAAGAACAAGCGCATCGAGGTACAAGAGTCTGATGAGCCTTGCATCATCTTCTGTGTGCTCAAGAAGTTTGGTATTATGAGCGCCAGTGGTGTTATTAATTTGGAGATTTATAAGTGAGTAGCGTCTTATCTTATTTTTTATATATATAGTTAGGTATTATGCAAACTCAAGTGGTCGATCAACATTATGGAAGCTCCTGGTAGAATACAACGTGCTACAGAATAAACGCAATATCAGGAAAGAGTGCATTGTACTCCTCATTATGTTCAACTTCTATTTTGAAACCAAATTATAAAGCTTTTGAAGAGTTTGTTTGCTTGAACGCGCTAATCTCAGGAACTGTTGGTCCGATTTGAAAAATTATTTAAGATTTAGATAGTTAATTTATTGAGGAAGGCTATATGCTATATATTATCACACTAAGAAAAATGTGACCCAGACGACGTCGCACGGGTCAGCTAGTATGATAATATGGCGAAAAACTGCACACAAATGTATAGGACAGTCGATTTTTGTCGCTCGATTCTATGTAAATATTGAGAATGTGTAAAGGTTATTCTTCAGTCCAACACTCTCCTATAAATCGTCTCAGTCCAACAACTGTCAGATAGTTGTCAAAGAAACGTGTCGGGCCGAAATCTAGATAAATGATACAAAAGAACTGTTGCTTCGCTCCGAGGATGTCAGCAACTAAGTCGAGATACTGTCGAATATTGTCTACCCTTTCAAGGGACCTCTAAAATACTCAGGTGCAAAATCATAACAAAAGATCCGTTAAAAGCGGTCTTGAAAATGACGATCAAGAAAAATTACGATCAGGAAAAATTACGAGCTACGAAATTACGGTTCATCTACGAAGTAATATTTATGTAGTTCATGGACGAGTTAGTGTCTAAACTCATTATGCCGAAGATACGCGACCGAAGTTCGGCATAATATCTTCGGCACAGTCAATCAAATAGCAGCCGGCACAGACATTCAAACAGTAATATGTGAATGACTGACAACATATTTGCCGAAATTACGTTGCGTTATAGCGTGCAGCCGAACTTCGGTCGGACGTAAGTTCAGTGGCAATTCGGCGGCAACGAATTCTGTAGAGCACATAATTATATACACACATATACGCGGCCAAAGTTCGGTTCGATTACCGACGATACCGATTGCCTCTGTCTGAATACGATGCATGCTTTGTTGTGTTATTTAAACATAGGTACTTACCTACACCATGTTTGATTTAGAAATATCCACAAAGTTGCGCAACTTAATTTCTGCCGCGTAACATCTGCACTTATTTCATATCAGTCGAATACGTTGAAACGTAAAATCAGCCGCGGAACTTCCGTCGCCTACCTTCGGCATAGTGTGTTTGGATACTTAGACCTAATAAAAATAAGCGAAATAGGAAACCAATAAAATTATTAGATCATATTTTTGCTCGACAGTCATATATACGTGTCTTTTTTTTTTTTTTTTTTTACTTTTTTTTATAGAAATTTTTTCGTTTATTTATTTATTTATATATACTTTATTCTACACCAAATTAAAAAGCATAAAAGAAACCTTAAACTTAAAAAAAAACATACAATTGGCGGCCTTATCGCATTTCGCGATCTCTTCCTGGCAACCTGGAATGGATAAAGATATCCTGAACACAAAGTGGGGTTGCACTTGTTGCAATTTTTTTTTTTTTTTTGTTAATTGGTTTTAAACACCTACAATCGTTCACACACGGACAAAATTCGAACAATTTTTAACTGAATATTTTATTTTTCAGAAAACGAGTTAAAATTGCTCACCAATTAGCTCAAAAAAGCGGAGTCACTGACGGCGGTAATTGCATGGAAAGCGCCGAAGCTACTCAACACAAGCAAGACGTCTGCAAAAAGGCCAAAGTTTTCAACGACTGCACACACTTATACAGAATCCTACTAAAGTAACTCAATCATTGTCTAATCCATCATTTCTTCAGCAAAACCAACCATTTACTATATACGTTCGAGATTCTGAGGCCAGTAATTAATAAGGTTGGTCCTCGGGTCATTTCTTTGATGCCTCGGGCAAAAACGGTGGCAAATTAGGCGTCTTCCTAAATTACTTGAAGCAAAGTTGCGTCTAAAAATAAATACTGGTTCTCGTTTCCTGTGAAATCTTTATTCAAATAAAATATTTTGTATGGAAAGGCGTAGTTGCGTGTTTTATTTTCCAGTTTCCTCATGACTTGGCAAACTCGCTGAACAAACAAATAAAATAACAAGTTGAGGCAACCTTTTAGAACATGTCACAGCAATTGAATTGGAATTTCTACACGAGTGATTTCACATTGGTCTGTCAAAAGAGCAAGCCAGATCTGCAACTAATTCGTTCGAAACGAAATTAAATGAAATCCCTTGAGTTGCTATGGAGACACAAGCTTCGCTTAGTTAAATGTATTAATGCTTGATTTTGCTCTACAGAAGATTGGAATTCAGTGCGACGATTAGGTAGTTTTCTGGGTTTCGTATGTCCGAATGAAAATACATAAACCTAAAGAAAAATATTTGTTCGAAACCCTTTGCGCACGAGTCGAGTCACACTTAATAATTTCTTCGCCCGATTGACAAATTATATACTAAAACCTTCCTCAAGAACCACTCTATCCATTAGTGAAAACAGCATTAAAATCGGTGCAGTAGTTTTTTAGTTTATCGCAAACAGACAGACAAACAGACGCGGCGGAGAACTTTGGTTTGTAATATATAGTGATAGTGATTATTTAGCAAGGATATTTCGATTATGTTTGTTGTTCAATTAAATAATCTTTTAACTTGCTGAACGCTGGCCGAATTAAAATACTTTTTTTTGTTTCATTTGGCGTTAATTAAATATATTTGTTTGTTTTTTAACTTGGTCATAACATAGCACAAATTGCAATGTCCCATTTTTTAAATGCCATCTTAATATTCTATTTTTAACCGACTTTCCAAAAAGGAGGAGGTTCTCAATTCGGATGTTTGTATTTTTTTTTTTTTAATGTTTGTTCGGGCATAACTCCGTCGCTTGCCAACCGATTTTAAAAATGATTTTTTTGTTGGAAAGGGTATACTTTCCAAATGGTCCCATGATAAGGAAACCAGGATCTGATGATGGCATCCCAGAGAAGTCGAGGGGAACTTTCGAAAATCGTATGGTATCTATTTTGCAGTGGTTTTGTTAGGTGTGGGGTACCACTAAAAAGTGAAAAATAAAAAACTTTTTACAAAAAAATACAACCGACTTCCAAAAAAAAACACTACAAAGTAAAAAATAACTCTAACTTCGGAAGTCGGTGTCAAAATACGAACAAACTAACAAAAACACCGAGTTCAGAAGTTTATTTTTTACTTTGTAGAGTTATTTTTTACTTTGTAGTGTTTTTTTTTTGGAAGTCGGTTGTATTTTTTTGTAAAAAGTTTTTTATTAAGTCCTTTCTTACCGCTTTCCAACTCCAACAGAAAACAATATTTTAAGGGTTCCGAACCAAAATGGTCCCTTATGGTGTGACTAAGTCTATTCGTCTGTCACAGCTGAATATTTCAAGAAATAGTAGGTAATACTATCAACTTGAAATTTGGAATCGTTTTAAATGACGTTTGCTTAACTATTTAGCAGTTAAGAATTAAATAAAAATTTATATTTATTTGCAGCAGCGACTGGACGGGATTCTTAAAAAAACCTTTTTATGGAAAAATGAACAACCGCCTTCTAAAAATAAAACACTACAAAGTATACATCTTCTTGCCCTTATCCCTACACTAACTTTAATTTCGGAAGTTAGTGTTTTTGGTTATTGTTTCGTTTTTTGACACCAAAAAAGGTTTTTTTTCACTTTTTTCTGGTACCCATTCACAGAGTACCGGCGTGATGTTATGATATGAAGTCGTGTAAACAATAAATAGTCATATAATTTCAGCAATCCCGATCCATTTGTTACCATTTATTGAAGAGTTCCGTTGCCTATCTCAAAAGTACGAACAGCAAAGGAGTGGCACTCTCTGCCTGCGTCTGTATTTCTGAACGCTTACAACCCTAATCTCTTCAAAATTAGAGTGAACAGGCTCCTTCTGGGTAAGCTCGCTCCATCGTAGACTTTGTCTCTGTCATCTCTGACCAAGACTAGAGTCAAGAGCAACCGATCTCAAATAAAAAAAAGTTCTTCATCAGATGTTCACCAAATTGAATTGGCCAGACCGGGATATACTCTTCCAAAACAAATATCCAAATCGGTTGACAATTATCGAAAATATCGCTCAACAAACAGTTTTTATGGGATCCCATCATCAGATCCTGACTTATACGTTCCATCATCAAAAAAAAAAAAAAAAAATTTTGAATTTTAGAATTACCAGGCACAAATATCTGAATTGCGTTAGAAAGGATCATGACCAAAACCAGTCTAGAAAAGTTGTACGTATGAAAACCAAATTAATACACAAATTATTTGCTTATTTTTTACAAGTTTTTCACTTCAGGAATTTTGTTTTCGTATCCGGAATTATGATTTTAAGATAAACAGTAAATTAACGATTGCTAGGTACCTATATTTCCATATAGTCATGATGGACGTTTCGTTCTCTTCATTTGTACGAGTCACGTAAAAATGAGCCTTTACATAAAAACATCACCAAAATGATATTAAATTCATAAATAGCTAAATAATTAGCAATATCATAATCATAACGTAGGTACTGTATAATTATGTATTTCATAGTTGAGTTGTAAAAATATTTATTTTTGTGTTTCGTTTCATGCAAATGCAACTGTCAAGGCAGATGACAGACGTACCTGTAGGGATGGCGATTATTCCTAAACAAGATCGATTTTTAAATCTATCCAAATCGCAGGAAAGAATCGATTCAGGAATAAACTGACTTCTGATAGATCGATTTCCTATCGAAATAAATTCGTTGGTTACCCTCAAAGTACTGAATCCTAAAAAGCACGGTTGGTTGAAAAAAGAGTTGTTTTATTTCGATAATGTCACATCAACGCTGCGAGGCCATAAAAAGCACGTTATTCACGATTATTCACTTTTTTTTCAATTAGCAGCTGTTCTCTTATTTTGTTTTGAACTAACTTTGTTGTTTTGTACCTACATGAGTGATCTGTGGTCATTTTATAAGTTGCAAATAGTTTAGACACAATTTTTAGGTTATCTCTGAATTTGTTTAAATACTTTAAAACTCGGATACTTCTATGAAAATGAACACTTTTATTTAATAGTATATAAAGAGTACTCTTAAATAAAGATTTATTGTGTTTCAACTTAAGACAGAATTCCATATATCGTTGGTCATGATCCTTTTATGCAAAACATTGTACATAATACATATAATGTTTTACATAAACTTTCTATAAAATTTGAGGGATTTCCTCGATTTTCAGGGAATCCCATCATCAAATGCTGACTTGGTGACAGTGGGACCACCACTGGAGTATAGGCTTTCGAATACAAAAGTATTTTATTAAAATCGGTCCGCAATTGGCGGAGAAATCTGTGAACACACATAAAAACAGATACAGCCGAACATAGAACCTCCTCCTTTTTGAAGAAGTCGGCTTAAATTTCAAAATGGGGTTACTAGGGTATGTGGGGTATCAGATGAAAAAAAGCTGTTTGTATATACCCAATTTTTTTTTTTTTTATCATATGTTTTTCGACTTTTGACAAAAAAATTTGACTATTCCTCCCTTATCTGTGAAGTTTGCATAGAGAAAAATCTGAAATTACTCTATGTGATAGAAATGTATGTAAAGATCACAGGAAAAATAAAACGATGTCTCTCAATAGCACACTTTTTCATAAATTATCAACAAAAATTATATTATTTCCACTAGCTGTCAAGAGATGGCGCTGATCTAAAACTGCAATATACACAGCAGTGTTAAAATAGAAATGAATTTAGGCCTCGCAGATGAATATTTTAAAACATTTCAAATTTTATATGATGGTACGGAATCCTCGGTACAGGAGTCCTACTCGCTCTTGTTTTTTTCTCAGTTTGTTTCAAAAAAGCGTTTCCACAGAATTAATATAGGTTCCTTAAAGAAGAATAAAGCTTGTCCAATTACGTGTTTCTAAATAGGTAGGGCATTCCATTCAACAGTCGACATGGGGATGCCTGTTAATTAATTAGTATTTATAGACCAATATACCTTTTGTTAAGTGGCTTGTACCAATTTGTTTCGAGTTAGATTTCTTCTTTATATTGTTATCTGGATTAGTTAATCACCAGAGGATTTGAGATGAAAAGCCGGTGAAGTGCGAATCGGACTTTGCCGATTTTAGATTAAGCTTTAGATTTATTAAAAGTTTTCCTAAAAAGTTCTTTATTAATAAGACACTGATCTGTGTCTTTTTCCACTAAACACAAATTATTATTTTTTATTTTAAAATGTCACCCACTATTATTATTTTTTTCACTTTCGCGTCCATATTAAGGTCATAGAAGTTCACCAAAGCAACACCAGTAATATTCTTTCTGCGTGAACTTAGCAGAACATTTCCCGGCAGAGCATGAAAAAATATGAGTTCTGTTCGCATGCAGCATAGTTCTAAAGTTCCTGATACTTTTTGGAAATAGTTCTGGCGTTTTCCCCGGAAAAAAAGACAGATGAAAATATGATCTGCTAACTTCCGGTAGCAGATCATGGTGTCTATCAAACGGTGTCTAAACTAACGGCGGATAAGGGGTCCAGTATCACGCCTAAATATGTATATACTATTATTAATAATAATCGTGGTGGGCTAAGAGATCTCAACTTGGATGTTTTTGACATTCCAGAGCAGAAAATTAGTAGGTACCTATCTCTGTTAGCGATGGCAATTATAGTTCCAAAGGATGTACCGACCAGACCACAGACGTTCAATTAATCAGCTTGACTTCTATGAAGATAAACTTAGTTATTTCTAAAGAAAAATGGCAAAATATTAAGCCACGAGAAAAAGTTACGGAAAGCGCATATATTGGAAGTTGCGTCAAGGATGGGCAGATGTAATAGCTGAAGTTTTGTGGGTACAACACAGTCTGAATTGTGTGATTGCATTTAAAAATCATAAGTGCAACAGTAAAGTTTTTTAACAGTGGAAGGATACTGCCGCGAATGTCAGGCGAAATTTTTTTGTACACTTATGAAGGAGCCTTCAAAAGATGTAGACATCACTTTTAAGTGTAGTTTAGATGGCATAAATGCAACGTTACATTCAAAACATAAAAGAAGGCAGTTGAGAGGAGTCCGTCGCCTGGAAGTTGCCGATTACCTCATTGACGGATGTAAAGATGCCTTCTTCGCCATGTACCCACATGGCGAAGAAAGGAAGCCAGGCGTATAAAAAAATTCAGCGGTAAAAATCCCCAATTTCACCTACCAACGAAGTTGTTCGGGAAGCCAAAGAGCAGCGACTATTAAGTAAATATGGGTGACGGTTTGGAAACCCTGCACCCAATTTGCTTAATAGTGCTGAGCATGGCAAATTAGTTGGATGTATACAATCTATAGGGTTGTTTAAATTCAACTGCATGTACTGGCGGCCTGAACAACTATATTTCCTGTTGCGGAAAAGATCCCAACGCAACGCTTGCCATAGATGCTACTGGTGGTATCGCAAAGCGAGACAAATCGCAACATCCGCACATTTTTGATACCAGTGCGTGCTCGTGACCCGAAAAGGTAGCGTACCAACATTTCAAACGGTATCAGCAGATCAGCGAGCCATTATGGTCACCAGTTTTTTAAGCCATATTTTAGCAGCAAATGCTCCGAATCCACCGATCGTGGTCACTGATTTTGGGTGGTCTCTGTTAATAACAGTAGCGCAAATATTTTACCAGTGTGCAAGTTTTAATGACTATTTACAAAGGTGTTACGACGCACTAGTAAATAAATCAACGTCGTTGCCATCCACCTTCATGCGATTGGACGTGTGCCACTTAATTGCATTCACGATGACCAAGTTAGAAGGGCAAAGAAAAGTTTTTAGTTACGAGGTTTTATAAGCGGTGCATAGGAAAGGCCCACCAAATTACAAATTTAGCCGAACTAGCTTACTTCCTAGAGTCAGTTCTCGTTGTTGCTCTGACTGAACATATTGGGTTCGGAGCTAATGGCAATATATTACCGTCGGAGGCACGTTTAATTTTTTTAAAAAATGCAATAAAAGGTATACCAAATCTCAATAATGATGACGGAAATGACGACGATGATGATGCTGCATACACTGAAGAAAAAGACAGTCAAAAGTTTGACAACGAAACTGACGTTGACGCGATGGAAAGTGACGCGGACAAAGTCGGCTGGAAATCATGACTTTATATGACGCAGCGGTTGAAATAGCTGACCAGTCGTCAAATGGCGATACAATCAACGCGTGTTATACCGTCGATTTCGCAATGAGGTTGAAAAGGTTTCTTCTTCCTTACATACCTTTGTGGACTGCAGTTATGGTGCCAGTTTTTGGTCGAAGTTCAGTGTCTGCCACCTCCGCTGCAGTCGAGGCTGAATTCGCTGATTTAAAGCATCGTGATTTCAGGGGTGAAATTCCGATGCGCATCGATCGTTTTGTGATGCAGCATCTAGAACGAATCGATGAAAAAATAAAGGAGCGTAGCAACGAGTCTGATGGTCTACCACAAGCCAGAAGGGAAGGAGCAACAAACGCAGAGCACTTTATCGATTCACCGAAAGATATTTCTGTTGCTGAAGTTGAAGATCTGAGAAAGAGTATGCAGATAAGCACAGAAAAGGTTGAGCACACAGTTGAAATTGAGCATAAAGATATCTCGTTTGGTAAAAATGTTCCAAAATCTAATGACTGTAATATTAAAGAAGAATGGGGAGGCTTCAACAAAAACATCAATCAAGAAAATCAAGAACGACCTAACAATAAGCGCAAAAAAAAACCGACGTGTCCTTGATGCTTGTCCCGAGTGGAAAATAGACAAAGATTTTAAAACCGCCCACACGCCAATTCTGGTGAACGGTAACATCTCGGGATCTGTGCGATTTGTAGGCCATGATTTAAATGTGACGTCAACTTATGCATTCGACGCCATTTTTCGGTGAATACTCTCCGGGCTATTGGTAAATAAAACATATTTCGAAGCACTAATTGCATCTGACTGTCCTTTAATTAAATTGGCTCAAAGTGTAATCGCGGAAAAAAGAATTGCAAAACAACATTATTAACAACGGGCCAAAATATTAACAAGCATTTCCATTTTTCGAAATTCTGTAATTACATACACAAGAACTTTAAAGCGTTTAGATGCTGAGTTTAATGCTTCTCATTTAGCGCAGTGTCTTTTTGAAAATGAACCCAGCTATTCCTGCCACGTTGATTGTTTCTGCGGATATTCAAATTAAAAAAAGTATACATTTCCTCATCCTCTTCCCCCCGGACCTCGAACACGAGCTAACGTCTGCTAAACCGCTGCTCCTTAGTTATCTAATTTAAATTCATTTAAATAGTTTAATAAAATCAAGTGAAATATTCGAAGCTCATAAAATCGAAGAGTTAACCGCCAACACAAAACCGACAGCAACAAGATTAAAACGGCCCATCCCACTGCAGAGAAGACCATCCTTCGCTGAGACGGAGCGCCACATACTTGTTGCGGACAACGCCAGCAGTAAAAGATCGTCACCTGCGCGAGCGCCGCCTGCCTTGCCGCACGCCTATTACGACGAAGCTCATTAGGGCGCGTGAGTCAATAAGTATTACACTCAATTTCTTTAAAATAGTGCCTAATTACCGAGATATAATGGTTATTTGAGCTTGTACATACATCTGTGCGCCTGGTATTTTGTATTGTGGTTGAGCCTACTATCCTTGATTACTGTTCCGAACGCAAAAAAGGGCTTGAGCGTGGATTTCGACTCTCGCACGACTTATTAAACATTATAATCTGTTGAGTGATTATTGTCTCTTGACTTTACAATACATTTATAACAAAATATGTTGCACTCTCCGCCACTAAACAAGGCCCAATCATCTTCTAACAGCAATATTATGGCTAAAACATCTGCCGGGGATCGCAATCAGCAGAATGTTACCATGAGAGATAAACTTCACCGGCGATCTGGTGATGATTATGATGAACTTACGGCTTTTAAGATGGAAATGCGAGAACTGTTGCAAAATTTTCAAGAAATCAAAACAAAAAATTTGATTTATTAAATAAGCATTTAGAGAAGAAGTTAAGTCACATCATCGATACGCAGCACTAACCAAGAAATAGAAAAAGCGTTAGAGGATATGAATGACCTGCTACATTGTGTGAAGTACAAAATTGATGGGTTGGAAAAACAACGGAACAATCTCACTTCACAATTATCTAGCAATGAACAAAAATGTGATTTCTTGGAAAAGTCTCTTAAAAAGACGAGTATTGAATTAAGGTATATTCCTCGAAAGGATAGATAAATAAAACAAGGAAACTCTCTTCAAATATGTATCACAACTTTCAAATTGCCTTAACATTTTTCTGAGTCCTGGTGACGTGCGCGATGTCTATCGCATTCCTAATAGAAAAGATCCAGCCTAGACAACTGTAATTTTGTAATTTTCTAATACCCTAGCCAAAGATAATTTTCTGGCCTCCGTGAAAAGCTTTAACAAAACTAAAGAGCTAAAAATCAGCCACTTGGGAATTGATAACTCGTCACCGCTCTTTGTTTCGGAATCTCTCACCGCAAAAACTAGGCGTCTTCACTTCCTCGCAAGGGACTTTGCAAGAACAGAGAAATACAAATATCGTTGGACATCAAACGGTAACTTGTACGTCAAGAAGCAGGATGGTTCTGAATATATACGTATAAACGATGAACAGCATGTAAATAAGTTAAGGCAATCATATTGACTAGATTTTCAAAAATTTTTTTAATTATTTCATGTATGCTAAAATCGTTTTGTTTTATCATTTATGTATCAAACTCTATTTATCTAGCAATTATTCATATGGGTGCTCACAATCTACATTTACACATGAATACACAATTCACATTTCATAATTATACTTTTTATCATTGCGATGTAGGGAGAAGGAGGGGTTAAGTAAACACCATAATGAGTACTTCTCCATGACTCAGCTGGAGACGGAAGACTGAAGACATTCTTTAATTTTTATGAGCGATATAAATACATAGTGCGTGTGTGATATTATTATAATAAAACTATGAACATATTATCTTACTTAAGCTACGTGCTATACGTGACGTGCTGATGCAGGAGTACGTGACATCACACCACATAATAACTTCATTATTGGACAAAAAAAAAATAATGTTCCGTTATAGGACTTCATACGAGAAATATGATCAAATGCATAATAATTTACTGAATTTTTCGTTCTCGATTCGTTTGATTCAACTTGTAGCCAAAAATGAAAAGACTCCATTATTAAACGTAACAAAACTTGCAGAATAGTTTTAAATAAAAGAGTCATAAGAAAAACTTGCGGCCAAACGTTTACTTAATGACGGTATCGATTGGGTTATGCTGTTTAATATTCTATAATAGAGACCTAGTTTATTTCATACTACTAGTAATAACTCCACTACAACACAATGTTGGATAACAGCTTATTTCTTGAGGATGTTGATGGCACGCGCCTCTCAAATTGTATTGAACTTGATAACCCCGATCTTTGTAAAGAGTATCTTAATGTATCACATGGAAAACTTACAATCTTGTCTCAAAATATACGCAGTATAAATAAGAACTTTTGATACATTACTTGTATTCCTGCAACGCTTAAAATTCAAGCCCCATCTTATAATATTGACGGAGTTTTGGATTGATGATACCTTTAATAGTCTTGACAATACAACAGTAATTATTCAAAAAATTACATTAACAAAAATGACAGCATCGTGGTGTTTTCGAAATCGGAGCTTTGCGTTCTTATACAAGAGCCCCCTTACAACAATACCAATTGTCTGCAAGTTGACGTTGTTGGTCAATCATACTGTGTTATAACTATATATCGATCACCATCGTTTCATAACTTTACCATAATGCTACCGAGTCACTTAATGAAGTCAACAACTATTTTAGCTCCATTGGCAAACAGTTGGCAAGTAAGGTGCTTAGTAAATTAGAACAAACCGAAGCTGAATTAGCGAATAATTTAAGTTTTACAGGAAAAACATCACCAAATTCACTATTTCTTACACCGACAGATGAAATAAAAATTATTAAACTAAACTTTTTTTATGCAAAACGGGGAAACTCTTGGCCCAAATCTCACCTGATGGAAAGTGATGATTAGGCCGAAGATGGAAGCGAGTTTCACCCGGAATCCTCTTACACAGAGGAACTGGCTATCATACCTCTAACTGCCGGAACACAACAATGCTGTTAACATTGTTGTTATGGCGACAGATATTAGCAATAATATGCCAAAACTGTCAAAACACGTTATAGCAAGCCCTATAACATATATTTGCAACCTAAGCATGTCATCTGGTGCTGTACCTAGTGACTTGAAAATAGCAACTGTAATACCAATATTTAAATCAGGCGACTCTTGCCAACCAGCAAACTACAGGCCTATTTCGCTTCTGAGCACTTTATCAAAAATAATTGAAAAGGTTGTTAATGTAAGGTTACTTAAGTATCTTGAACATAACGGCCTTATTGGCTGGGTTAGCTTAGCTTTCGTGCTGGCAGGTCCACTGAGGACGTCGTCACACAAGTATGTTTGGTCCGGATGTTTTCCTGGATCTAGCAAAAGCTTTCGACACTGTTTTCCGGCCAATACTGCTAAGAAAACTGGAAACTTTTGGAATCAAAAGCTTAGCTCTAGATTGGTTTACGTCCTATTTATGCGAGCGAAAACAGCGTGTACGTGTCGGTGAGCATGTCAATGGCTTGGCAGATATTGATTTCGGCGTACCGCAAGGCAGTGTTCCAGGGTCCACGTTGTTCCTGATCTACATAAACGACCTATGTTTAGGAAACATAATAATGCCAGCATGTTTACTTTTGCGGATGATACCGCAATAATTTTCATGCAAAAACCTGGAATGATGTCGTGTGTGTGGCTAAGGAGGGACTTGGGAAGGTTGCCATTTGGCTACAAAACAACTTGCTAACCTTAAACGACGGCAAAACTAAAATGTGCTTTAGTGTTACTGATCGGTCTGCGCCCGACGAGGGTCTGCAAATTAAACTACATGGTTGTGGTAGTGTTGACAGTGAAGACTGTCACTGCTCGCAGATTGAACAAGTTACGACCATCAAATACCTTGGCTTACAAATTGATGAGCACCTAACATGGAAAGCACAAATTGATGCACTCGTGAAACGCACCAGAAAACTTTCACACGTTTTCAAAAAATTAAAAGCTATAGCAATACCTAAGCTGGTCCGTATGGTGTACCTTACTCTATGCCAGCCAATATTAAGTTACTGTGTATCAATCTGGGGAGCTGCAAACAAAACTACTTTGCTCAGACATGAACGAGCTCAACGAGCTATTCTAAAGATAGCGTACAAAAAACCCTGGTGATACTCTACTGACACTCCATAATTGGAATGTAGTCTCTTCCGTGTTAGGTAATTGTTCATTCACGCGAAAATTCTACGATTTCATAGAGATGCTAAAGAACTGGCTGGCCATTCATCGATAACGTTAAAATGGGATCGCCCGAGAGTACACTCTGCTTTTGCGCGAAAATCTTTTGCATTTCTTGGACCCTACCTGTACACAAAATTCTACTCCCAAAATAAAAATATATTGATGCTAACTTATAGACGTTTTAAGAAGGCTATATTTAAATGGCTACACCGTAAAAATTATAATTTAACCGAAGATCTTTTGCACATACAGTCTTGAGTCAATTAAAATTTGCCAAAAATAAATAAATGAAAATGTAAAAAAAAATCACCCACATACTTACTCTACACACCCTAACATACTATATACTCCACAAATACACATATACTCACACAGAAACACCCCTTATCGATCACCCATTATTTTATTTTAATATTCTATAACTTCCTTTTTTATAATTTTAAAGTTCAGCACTTACTTACATCTTTTTTTTTGTTAGTTAGTTATTAGCTTTGTCAATAAATAAAATATTGTTGCCTTCCTAGGGAAGAGACTGGACCCGTGGACACAGGGCATCCTAGTGTGGGATCCAGGGAATTTGAAGAAACCTAGCACTTAAGGCTCTTATGTATCGCAATATTGTCTAACTATTGTACAATGTGTTATTGAACTGAATAAATGTTGTTAATTAAAAAAAATATAAATTAATTAATTTATAAGCGTCAATATTGACACGATTCTATACAAAGGTTTCCAACTGATGCAGGAAGCTATTGATGATGCTATGGCGATTCAAAGATCTTGCTTCGATTGCGATAACGAATTATTGTGCACAAATAGTTTGGACCCCACGTAATAATTGATACATCGGTAATTAGCGATCCCAGATCCGAACTGGACGAAAATTAAGACTAATAGGTTAGATTCACTACCCAAAACCATAAAAATTGATGGAAATTCATACATAATTACTGCTGTCGTTGATTTTAATGTTAATTTGAAGCACTACGTAACCTACGGAATAACGGGTGAGTTTTGGCATAAGTGTGACAGCCTTTATAAAAAACGTATTGCAATAAATTCCAAAACTTTAATTACTCCTCATTTAATTATATATACAAAAGTGTAAAAATCTTTTCCATTCTTTAAGCGAAAAGTATAGTGAGATATTTTTTTTTTAATTTTTACGGCGACACTTAAGGTTTTCATGAAAAAGTCTTATCTAGAATTTCCTGTGTGCTATGTTGATGTCTAAGTCTAAGTTCTGGGTTTAGTTTGCCCTGCGTCTGTTATGTTTAATCTGAAAACGAAGAGTTCTCAGTGCACGATATTTCCTAGATATTTTTTTTAATTTTTTTAACGATACTTATAGTTTTCTTGATTTAGTCTAATCTAGGACTTCAACATTTTGTATTTATACGTGTAGTTCATCACAAGAACTATCTTACGAAGCAGAGTTCTCCGTCCTAGATATATTTTTGTTTTTTTTTTTGAATGTCTAACCATTAGAAAAAATCAGGATTAGACAAAATCTTGACAAGTTTTATGTCAAGATTTTGTCTAATCCTGAATTTATCTAATTATTATGTTTTAATCTAAAAACGAAGAGTTCTCAGTGCACGATATTTACTAGATATTTTTTTTTTTTCGACGGCGATAAATGTCATTTTATTTCTGGTGTCAGTTGTATAATATGTTTGAAAATTGTTTTAGAGCCTATATTTCATCATATTCATATTCACCATATTTTCATCCGTCTTTTTTTCCGGGAAAAATGCCTCAAGAACTCTAGAACTATGCTGCATGCGAACAGAACTCATATTTTTTCATGCTCTTCCAGGATATGATCTGCCAAGTTCACCGGCATTAATATTCCGTGTTTTAAACGAATATTCAGAACACTAAAAAAGGAGAAGGCATAGAATTGCTTTATGTTAAAAATAATCCTGTCTCATATGCAAAAAAATTTAAGCCATGATAATTATGTTTTTGATGAAAACAAAAACACGACGTCCAAAACAAGAAATAACGCAATTGGGTCTGGAAATATTCCGGACGCTGCAATTTTAAAATTTTGCTGAATTTAATTTCGCCTTTATAACTGCTATTCATTGCTTTTATTTCATTACTTCACAAGCGACAAAAAATTACAGCATTTCAAAGTGAAGTGTACATCCTGTGAGCGTCCATTTTTATTTCACTTGAACACATTTTTAACTGTGTTCCAAATAAATTGTGAACATCTTTTCCAATAAATAATTCAACATGAATGAACGCTGCTATGTCGCCACTGAATACAAACTTTATCTGCACATTTAATAAATCAGCAGAACCCGGTGTGTCTGTACATTGAAAGAAAAGTAATAAAAAAGAATGGATGATGGGAAAAGAAAGGGGAAGAGACTCAGTAATACAATATAATTCTGAGATATTTTTTTACTACCTTCTGGAAACTGTCTGTTTTTCTCTTTGTGTCTTAGAGCACATCTCCGAAACTACTAAACGGGTTTTCATGCAATTTTCACTAGAGGACAAAGTATAATTGGGAGCAGCCGGTCGATTCTGTTGAAATCTAACCGTGATCACGTAGGTGGAGTGAACGACAAGTGAGCTATCATACCATCTTGTTTGTATGGTTTGACAGCTCAATTGTCGTTCACTTCGCCTAAGTGTTCACTTCGACATGTTTACGGCCGGTCGATTCTGTTGAAATCTAACCGTGATCACGTAGGTGGAGTGAACGACAAGTGAGCTATCATACCATCTTGTTTGTATGGTTTGACAGCTCAATTGTCGTTCACTTCGCCTAAGTGTTCACTTCGACATGTTTACAATTCGCACAGCAGATTATGGACTTACAGGTTTCAGTGCAATTCGATATCGGAAAATTTATTAAAATCCGTCTGTCTTTACTCTTAGCTTATAATAATTAGATACTCCACTGAATTGTAAGCGAACAATTTCGCGGGCACAGCAGTAGCTGTGCCCGCGAAATTGTTCGCTTACAATTTTTCAAACTTGTACCTTATAAAATTAAATGTAAAAATTCCACACGAAGAACACTTAGTTGAAATGCTTCTAGAAAATAAGCTTAACAAAATCTAGAATGCCATTTGAAATTCAAATTGGAAATCCTTTGAAAGCAATCTAGAACGATTTTTAAATTACAATGCTTTTACCCTAAAAATGCGAGTTTTTTTTTCTTATTTAGGCAATGTATTATGAAACTTTGTGAACGCCTACGCTTTAAGGTTTTTTGTACTTCTGTTTACAGTATTTTCATTAAGGTATATTTTTTCGTGTCCATTGAAGGCGAAATACACTAACAAAGCTAACAGCAAACTAAGTAGCTTTTAGTTGAAAATCATGCCAATATTTTTTGGTTTAAAAAATCATTTAGGTTTTTTTACCACTTTTTTGTAAACAATTTTAACCCTTTAAGGATTTATGTATCTAAATATGCACAAAACATTTAAACGCACATTACATAAAATTCAAAAGTCGCGCTAACGTACTCCTCTTGCTGTTCGAGTTAACAACGTACAATAGAACGAGAACGTAATATGTCACGCCACGGGTACTATCTCTTTCTCTCCAATCAAAGCTAGAATTTAGACGGTTCGCGCCAAAACTGAGTAATGGTGGACGTTTATTCAAATTTTGTTAAAAGTTGTGGTAAAAGTGGGTTTACGGCAAATATTTTAGTGTCACATTATTTGAAAAGCATCTAATTACCAAAAGTAAGTATTATTTCACTACAAAATTATGTTATAATACGTATAATGAAGGTATAAAGTATTTGTATCTAAATAGATACTTTGCGACTTACCCCTATATATCGAGTTTATTACCCATGTATCTAAATAGATACTGGGCGTCTTTCTCAGTGATTAGCAAATTATTTGTTTGTGTCCAAAAAGATACAACGATACTTAACATTTTTTACGGAAAATGAGGCGAAGTTCGAGGGTTTCAAGAATCTTGGCCATGGTGCCCCCAGCCGACTCAGGATCTGAGGATTCTGACTTAGATTTAGACCTGTCTTCATACGCTCCCGATATTTCTAACGAGATGATGGATATTTTTAAACAATCGGATAGCGATGATGAGTCTTTACCATCGCAAAAACTGCCACCACAGGAATACACATGGCTACCGATGCACCAGCCATGAGTGTTACGATCCCATCTTCACCTTCTCTTGTGTCAGTAAATCCTTCACCCGACACCACACAAACGGTACCGTCGCCAAGAACGCCAAATACAATTTATTCTAATACTTGTAGTCCTCTGATACCAATTGCATCCAGACTCTTACGCTCACGCAGATCAGAAACTCAAAACCAAGTCAATAGGGCAGAACCATCATCAAGCACAAGACAAGAAGATATAATTGAACCCCATACTTCTGGTGTTGAAGTTCAGCTTACAAACGAAAAAAACAAACGAAAAAAACAACACATGGAATTCAGATTTAAATCTACAAAGTTTATGTGGCCTGTGGACAGGGAAACAAGTGTAGACAATTCATTTCAGGAACTTGTCACTGGTATTGATACTCCATATCAATACTTCAAAAGATTGTTCGACGATGAATTGATGGAATTTATTTGTTATCAATCAAACCTTTACTCTACGCAAAGCACAGGAAGATCAGTTGATATGACAATCGAAGAATATAAAAACTTTTTAGGTATTGATATGCTCATGAGTATTGTCGGTATGCCTTCATACAAAGATTATTGGTCACATCAATTAAGATACGACAAAATTGCATCGGTAATGCCACTGAAGAGGTATCAGCTGTTACGAAAATACATGCATTTTTCCGATAGCAACAATGTTAACCCCAATGATCGATATTGCAAAGTGAGACCTGTCATGGAACACGTACCTAAGGAAAGGAAAAGAAAGGAAGAGGAAGCTATAAGGTTATGGTCGATAACAATAAGAAGATTGCTGTTACTAAATGGGCGGATAATAAATGTGCAGCAGATAACAAGGAAACTTTTGTAAAAAGATATTGCAAGGCGTCTAAGCGTAAAGTAGATGTCAAATGTCCAGCGGTTATATCAGAATATAACCAGCACATGGGTGGTGTGGACTTGGCAGGAATGATTGTTTCTCTTTATCGAACAGGTAGTAAGAGTAGAAAGTGGTATAAAAGAATATATTACCATTTGGTAGATATTTGCATCAACAATAGCTGGCTGGTATATAGGCGTCATTGCAAAATGTTGAGTGAAAAGAAAGTTTTATCTCTCAAAGATTTTAAATTAAGCGTTTTGTACACGCTTTTACAAAAAGGAAAAACGGTCACTAGAATAACTAATTCAGTGAAAATTAAACAACCTGTTGTGCCAAGGCCCGAAAAGGATATCCGCACTGATGGCTTACACCATATACCTACTGTTGTAAAGAAGGGTCGGTGCAGGAACTGCACAACGGGTCAGACAGTTATTAGTTGTCTGAAATGTGATACGAGGCTTTGTCTCACGGAAAAACGTAACTGTTTTCGTGAATTTCACACGAAATAGTCTATCAAGGCTTAATAATTATAGTTTTAATTACTTTTAACCTTGATCTCACAGAAGTTCCAATTTAAGTTAACTTTATTTTTTATTGTTTAGCAAAATTTTTGTTAAGAGTTTATAAGCCCGAGAGTCATTTTGTGTATTTTTGGATACAAAGTTCGTAATAACCTAATTTGTTTAATTGTGTTTTTGTATCTAAAAAGCTACAACCTGAAAACTCAGAATATCGTTCCTGAAACATTGTAAAAAAATTATATATTGTGTAAAGTATTTAAAAAAATTGGTTTGGTGTAGCTCTTTTTTAATTTAACCATCCCTATACCTTTTTGCTCCACAAAGGGTTAATCACGGGGCCCGTACTATTTTGTTCGATAGATTGGAAACTGGTGTACTACAAAATAAAATAAAAATGTGTTTTGGAAAATGTAGGCTGCATTTTGCAAAAACTTTTTCCTTTGGGCCAGTTTTTCATCAACGCTTGAAAAACCAGTAGGCAAAGAGACTCTTTGCCTACTAACACACGAAATAAAAAACACGGTTCCTTTAAACAATTTAATCAAGACATCAAAACATGTTCAGTTACCGCTGAGAAGTTGCGAGATTATGAACATAGCTATCTTCTGAATCCAACACCAGATGGAACAGCCTTTCTTTGCCGGTTCCTCCTCTTCTTCTTCGTCACCCTTGGTCGTTGCAGCCATGGTTGTTTCCTCTTGACACACCACAAATGTTACTAAAACCGCCAAGTAGACAACCACTAATAGGATCTTTTTCGACATCATTTTCGACACTTTATTTTTTTCTTTCTTTTGTTCTATATAGATATGTGCGCCGACCACAGTTTTTGGAACATAATGGATGATGCTCAGTTGTTTTGAAACCCGACTGCAATTTAGATTGCCATCTAATCTGATCTTCATCTGTTTTGCTTTGTGTTTACTCAAATCAAATGAGTTATGAACTGTAATTTCGGAAAACTAATGTGTATTACGGATGAAAGGAACATTAGGCGTATTGAATATGTTTCGAAGAAATTATTATGAGAGGAAATAATTGCCTACATTAAATAATCTGCTGGAATATAAATGTATCGCACAAGGTCGTTAAACGTTATAGTATTATTATAGATAACCAACACGAAATACTTAAACCATTAGGTACATTCTCTGAAATAAATATTGAAATGTAATTTATAATATTGGTCAAAAATATAAATATACCTACCTAGTTTTTTGTAAACTAAGATGACCTACTTTCAAAAGAATTTTTTCAGTATTTTCTTGTAAAACTGAGAAATATGTGAAGAATTTAAAGTGAGATAGTTCTAAATTGTAGTACCACGGTTTGATACTCGTACCACGTATTTCAAAATTAAATTTTCTGGTTCATTGTTGAATGTTGAAAAATAAAATAATAAAGTTTTCTTTATTCATCAGCCATTTCTGTTGAAAAATAAAACAAAGACATACTTTTTATTTTTTTTAAGTGGGGATTCCATCTGTATTTAATGATTTTTCTCTACTAGATTTTTTTGCAGTGAAACTCCCATACACTGTCTATCACTCGCTCCTTCTCCTCACTCCTGGTTTAACCAATAACTGAGCCAATGTGTAGCTCCAAAGTCTTGGGCATCGGTTGCATTTTGGAGAGTGTGTGACGGAATTGCATAATTTAAGTCCGCCAAGCCCGTTCCATCATCGGACCACAAGACGTACGGCGACGCGCCACTGGTACATGGTGGACATCCCACCTATACGCACAAAACGTTTTGGGAACACATTCATTGTGCGTACAGCTAAGGAGTGGAATTCACTGCCTAAGTCTGTGTTTTTCGATAGCTATAAACTGGGAGTCTTTAAGTCAAGAGTGAATAGGTTACTTCTTGGCAAGCGTGCTCCATCTTAGACCGCATCATCGCTTACCATCAGGTGAGATAGTGGTCAAACGTATGCCTATATAAAACTATGCAATAGTAAAAAAAAGCTTTCTATCACTCTATAATTTTTGTAATTGTATCACCACTGGCAGATTTTTTTAACAAGCCCACCAAACTATGATGACACAAGCCTATTCTGGTTCTCAGGACCAGAATAGGCTTGTGTCTTCAAAAAATCTAATTAGTTCATCAGTTAGATTATCGAAAAATATTTGACCCGTATTTTTTCTTTTGTTACGGGAACCAAAATTGACGAAGTTACGACGCTTTTAAAATTCTCAATATGTCATGCCCTGCCATATTGGTCGTGACGTCACGAGCCACCATTCCCGAGTTTTGATGCGTTTTGTCTTTGTCAATATTCATCGATTTACAAAAACAAAAAATACGTGTCCATTATTTTTTAATACTCTAACTGACGGACTAAATAGTTTTGCAATTTGTGGATGATGGAAACTAGCCTATTATTATAAGCGACAACCAGAAAACGCAGAGTCACTGCAGCTCAACGAGTTCCGGAGAGACAATTCAAATGTTTTGCACAATGATATTAATTAATCTGAAAGGAACGGAAGAGTAAGGGAAAAATATATTTTCCAATTACCTCCTGCAGACAGAGGTTTATTTACAAATATAAATATAATCAAACAAATTTCGTACCTCTTCACAGACTATAAGCAATAAAAACTGGCTATCCAACGAAATGATAAAACCATTTATCAAACTGAATCGATAGAAGCAATTACCTATCACTACTATTTTTATGCAACGCTTTTTCATCCCTCAGTGGCAATCGCCGAGCGTCAATTAGTCCACCAATGCAAAAACGAACAGTACTCTGTTACGAATACAAAGGGATAATTTCAATGTCTTTAATAAAAACTTGTTTCCGTCATATCCAAGCAGCCGACCACGGAATCACAAAATAAGTAAATCCAGAAGGCGAGCTCCTTACAACGAGCGCAAACTCACGCACACATAGACGTGCTCACGTACAGCGAGTGTATTCACTCGCGACTGTCATTTTGTTTGTAGCAGCCGACGCACGCGTCTGTGTACGTGTGAATGCTTTCGCTCATTGATCTTCTGTTCCTATCTATTATGTGGTGGAATCTAATAAACTCCCATTATAAATCCCGACCAACATAACTAGACCTCGATATTCCCCCTTCTTCGCTCAAAAACAAGAGAAAATCATGAGTAATGGACAGGTACACAAGTCTTCGTAAACTGGGGAATTAATGGCTCCGAGAACAATTTGCGATGTTACAGTGTAACAGAAGTTTTAGCTGTTTTTTTTTTCATTATTCAAGGATTTGCTCACGTTTCCGTGAAATGAAACAGAGTTATTGTTTTTTAGCTGTAATCTGGTACGGTCGGGAAATTTTTTACTGAGAATTGTTTGTGAAATTGTTTAGAACAATTTTACGAAGAATTATATGATTCCTCAACGATTTGAACTTTGAAACGCGATGTAGGATTTATATTGAAATTCGAATGTGTCGGTATAAATGCTTCTTTAAGAGTTTTATCAAAAATGTATGTGCACTATGTGCTATTCTCTGATAAATGAATCAAATGATTTTGTCAGAAATAAATGATGAGTTGATGAATTTTGATCATGCAAACTGGTTTCTGAACAGCAATCAGAAACACTGCTCAGGTCGAAGTTGATACTCCGACCTGAGCTAGAGCAAGTTTAGAATTTTCTGACGCTTTTTTATTTCATAGTTACGAAATAGAAAGTTCGAGCAGTAACACGGCTAAGACTGGTCTACAAATTTAGACCTGAAAAAGTATTCTCGGGATAAAATAGCTTTTCTTATTAATGCTGAATTCGAAAATAATAGAAAAAATAAAAGTTAATGCAATAATTAACTAAACATTTGATGGCTCTTAACTAAGGAAATATCCAACTTAAACAGTAAGCCAAAAAGGGTATATTAAGTTCGCAAAATATCAGAGGAACACAAATGCTTTGATGTAGAGTTACGTACAACCCCATAGTACTTTTGTTTAATTTTATACGACATACACAGTTTGTATTATACAAAAAACATGAATGTAGTATGCAATTCTAATAAATGTTATGTACAAAACGAGTAGGTATTACAGTTGTATAGTAAAATTTTAAACGTAATATAAATTACTAATGTTTTTGACGTACACATTGTAATGACTAAACGTCAAATATATTCGTTTTAGACCCTCTGGTACCGAGAAAATTAAATTAATAAATGAATTTTATTCATCAACTCATATTCAGCATGAATCGACAGGCAGAAATTTGTTAACATTATTTCGAATATTTTTCCCTGTACACCAGTGTAATTAAGAATATAAGGTCGTTCCTGCCATGATTACGGTTTTTTTTTTTTTAGAAAGAGTCACCGCGGCCCTGGAACGCAAAGGGCATTAGGAGGAACACGGATGGGTTTCAGCCAGTAAGAGTCTGACAGTCCCTTCCGCTACGTAAAGCGAAAGGAATAATTGGTGATTTGTCACCCTTAAATAATATGGTAGTTACCTACAAATGAGACCAAACAGCTGATTTGTAGTTATAAATATAAAAGTAAAATAGCTATCTTTAATAGAAGCGGAATAACTTAAATGCAACGTAGCTCAACAGAAATTGCTTCAGTGTAATCCCTCTGTAGGACGTCAAAATCCTAATATGATGAAATTGCACTTTGATTACTGGCTGGCTTCTCCATTTTATAACGTTAGCATATCATTTTGTATCTGTCGCGTCTTCCGCCGGGATTTAAAATGTATATTCTATTTAAATTGTACCTTATTCGAGTTCCATTTTATTATTAGGATCTTGTTTAAGTTCCCAAAGGAAAACGTAATCCTAATTATAAAATGAAACTCGCATATTCCCGGGATAAAAAGCATCCATTGCTCTATTCCAGGAAATGGGTCTAGCTTTGTGTTTAGCTTTGTGTCAAAACAAATTTCATAGTCTCTAGAATTCTAGAACCTGGCTCAGACGATGTAGCTCAAAACTTAAATAATTTGAGATCATTTCAATCGATCGTTACTAACTTAGATATTGACATTAGCTTGAGAATTTAAAGTTAACCAGTTGTATTAAAAACACCCAAAATATTATGAATTGAAATTCAATTTTAATTTTGTCTTGTTTGACTTAGAGTTTGTAGTTCAGTTTGACAGATATCTCTAATTCGGAATTTAAGTATACATAATTGCGACGGTTCCACGTGGAATGCTGTTAGAATTTCGCCCATACCGGCTGCCTTCCCTACATGTAAGCTAGTTTTATGTGTCAACATTTGTTTTGTTTTATAACAGTCAAAGTGTGATCTGATTCTGGGTTCGCTTCAGAATTCGATCAGACGAGACAATTTTATATTTTTAAGGTTGATCCACACATATCCAGGCTATCCCCTGGACGTATCGAATCCGGTTGTGACCGACCTCGGCCTCATATGTTTGCGAGTGCTTTGCATCTTAGTACCAACTGTCGAAATTAATAGTATTTTAATCTCTAATTTCTCTTTATTCCTTCTTAAATTTAAGTAATCTTCCTTTACTTAAATTTGAACGCTTTTTAAGTAAGATTTTTCCTTTACCGTAGTTTTTTTTTTATTTCTTGAAGCCTAGGTACCTAAAGCTATAAACAAAAATAATCCGCTGAACTATTCACGGATTTCTATTTCCGATTGTAGAGGATAATTTCTGAGACTTCGATAATTATACAAGGAACCATTCTATATTTACATAACAAACTCTCGCATAAACATTTTATCTCCTCTTTTCACGAGAAACGTGTTCGGTATTATATTGGAAACTACTGCACAAAGCTTTGATATTTTCCCAGTACCTAGTATAAAAATAGGACCAATAAGAGTAAAATGCGGCCACGTGTTTATAGTTTTTATCTATTTTTTTTTTAAATCTGCTCCCTACTCGATATCTTTTCCTACTATCTAACGTGTGTTTGTCAGTAGGCTTGAATGTTTGGCTGGTTGAGGGTTGACATTGAGAACACAGGTAGACTCAGACCTACATAAGTTAAGATAGGTACTAGAAACTTTTTAACCCAATATTATATGGAAGTTTTCGACATCGGAAAACTAATTAGGTATGTAACTCAAATGGAGCTCCTTTTCTTCGTTTCGGTTATAACAGGTGGAGTAAGACGGTGGCCGAGTGGCGTACGAGGATTGGAAGAAAAAATGTTGGTCGTCCGGTGGTGAGACGTCAGATTCCAATGTCGCCATCCTAGAACCTGGATGAAGCTGGTACAGGAACAAGAAAAGAGAGTCCTATGCTTAGCTGTGCCCGAAATCAGGCTGTGAAAATCATCATCCGCCTAGCCTTTTCCCAACTACATTGGGGTTGGCTTCCAGTCAGACAGGATTCAACTGAATACCAATATTTTACGTGAAGTGGCTGCCTACCAGATCTCTACAACCCATTAAATAAGTAACACGGTACTTCCTGGCAAGACTGGAGTCAGATTTACTAGCTTCTGACAATCCGAAATGAATACCAAATATCTAAACGGCGGGCTTAACGTGCTTTCCGAGGCAAGGAGGAAACTCGATATGTTAAGATGGTCACCCGCCCACAGACCAACCTTGGCAAGCTTTGCTTAACCTTGAAGATCGACCCGTGCGGCTATGGTTATGTAGCCACGAGGCTGCGAAGATGATAATGATTAAATGCGTTCCCTATAGAAATGTTACCCTGTGGAAACCACTGGAAAAATCTAATAGATTTTATTACTGATGTTCTTTTCACGGAACTAAACGCGGTTGGGAAACTTGCAGATGTTTTAATGTAAGTTAAGTCGCTTGATTGATTTAGTAGAAGTTGGGTTATTCGCTTGGATTCACAGAACGGGCAGCCGGGTAAAGTTGGGAATTCAGAATTTCATGGTAAGTCTTGAATGTTCGCGATGAAAATTCACGTTTTAGCTTAAATTAAATTATCGATCGTATAAAACAAAATATTAGCCAAAACACGAAATGTTATTTTATCAACTTTAATGATGATAATAAAAACATTCGAGTTTAATTTGCAATGTTATTCCAATTCATCTGGATGACAATCTATGTCATTAACTTGTTCGTGTTATTTTTGAAAGGTTGTGGCTGCGATTTTCACCTTAAAAATACAAGAAATTCCTTTCTGGTCATCATCATCTGCCTAGCCTTTTCCCAACTACATTAGGGTCGGCTTCCAGTCAAACCGAATTCAGCTGAATACCAGTATTTTACGTGGAGCGGCTGTCTACCAGATCTCCTCAACCCAACTAACACGGTACTTCCTGGCAAGACTGGAGTCAGATTTACTAGCTTCTGACAATCCGCAAAGACTACCAAATATCTACAAATGACAGCCGGGACCAACGGCTTAGCGTGCTTTCCGAGGCACGGAGGAAACTGGATAATAATATGTTAAGAGTTATGAAGTAAGCTTGAAGACTGTTATTATTGAGCCACGAGCTCCTCGTCAATACCAAACATTTTGGCATTTCGGTTATCACTGTCCAAAAAAAGTTACTTTTAAGGTATCCTTTTCTACAAAATTCTCATTACATAGATGTTGACTAAAACTTAACCGGTACCTGCCCGACCCCTCATTACTTTTTTTTTATTTAAGGATGTGAAATTATCAAATGACTCGTTCCGATCTGAGCGGAGGAAAAGGGAGTGTCAGACTCTTACTGACTAAAACCCATCCGTGTTCCTCCTAATTGTGCTCTTTGCGTTTCAGGGCCGCGGTGACTCTTTTGTTACTTTCAGCAGAAAGCAACATTTTCAATGAATACATACCTAAAAAAAAAGTTATTGAGATCAAATCACAAAGCCCTATCATAGGTCGTCGATAGAAATATATTTATTTGTGGAACAAAGCTTTCGTTCCGTTGATAGAGAATATAACAAAGTAACGCGTCATTAGCCAGATAGAAATCATCAATGTTTCATACATTATGATAAGAGTATTATTATTGGAGCATATTATGAGATTAATAAGTAAGAGGTAATCAATATAATTGGTAGACTTAACTCGAGAAAAATAAAATGGTCAGCTAGATTACTTTGTTCTGTTAGTGAAACATTTTTAACAAGCCGTTGCCCTACACCTGGGCGAAAGGTTTGAGACCTAAGTCTTTCCAGGTACTTTTACCTTGATCCAGCTCTGAAGGGAACCGTCAAAATAATTTTGTTATCTCTAAAATATATGACCTAAGGTCTGCCTTTTCCAGGCTTGCAGAATTGGTTCGAAAGGGTCACCGCGGCCCTGGAACGCGATTGCATTTAAAAGAACACCGACGGGTTTTAGTCAGTAAGAGTCTGACATAGACTTATTGGTGGGAAGTCATTTGATGAGTCCTCACCAAGAAAATTGGGATTATTTTAACTTTACTCAGTAAGGAGTGTTTATTTAGCCTGTAGTTATACATTTCTAGGTAAGTGGTTTTTTTTAATTGTCTTTTAAAAAAAAAAGTAAGTTTAATGTAAAAATATATAATATTGATATAGGTTAGCACTTGAGTAGGTTATAATTCACCAGCAAGATTTAGCCCTAAAATAAGTAGGTATGTAAATCGTTTGTATATGAAGGTAAAGTCCCTACAACTATCTGATTTCAGAGTCACGCGCTCAGGATCATATGCGGCGTTCCATTCAGGTCACATAAATGTGAAGTTATGCGACCAGAAGCAAATTTATGGCTTTCATGTGCCTCGAATACATTTCAAATACATTGAAGTCATTAATTTCCTTGCTCATGTGAGTGGTTGTAATAAACTGTCAAATTAAAAAAGTGAATAGCAATACGCTTGATAAGCAGCGTAATAATTCCAAGACTTTATATATATAAGACTAGCGGACCCGACAGACGTTTTCCTGCATGATGACTGCAGCGCCATTTGCCGGGCTGATATTTGTGAATCTAAACCATCCAGGGCGCCACCCAAATGCATACAAATAATTCATTCAAATCGGTCAAGCAGTTAAGGAGGAGTATAATGACATCCACACGTACAGTAGATTTTTTTTTTTTTTTTTAATATTTATAGGCGTACGTTTGACCGCTATCTACCTGATGTTAAGTGATGATGCGGTCTAAGGTGGAGCGCGCTTGCCTAGAAATAACCTATTCACTCTTGACTTAAAGACTCCCAGGTTGTAGCTATCAGGAAACACAGACTCAGGCAGAGAATTCCACTCCTTAGCTGTACGCATAATGAATGTATTCCCAAAACGTTTTGTGCGTATAGGTGGGATGTCCACCATGTACCGGTGGTACATCACCGTACGTCTTGTGGTCCGATGGTGGAACGGGCTTGGCGGAATTAAGTTATGCAATTCCGTCGCACACTCCCCAAAATGTAAACGATAGAAAACCGACAGGCCAGCAACTCGGCGTCGATGCTCAAGACTTTGGAGCTTCGATTCGACGAGCTCATCATCACCGATGATCCTCTTGGCTCGTTTTTCAATTGACTCGAGGGCATCAAGCTGGTATCTGGCAGATCCGTCCCAAAGATGAGAGCAGTATTCCATACACGATCGAACTTGCGCTTGATACAGTTTAAGAAGCTGTTCCGGCGTGAAGTACCGTCTCACCTTTGCCAGGATCCCCAACTTTCTAGCAGCCACTTGAGCCTTGGCCTCTATGAAGGGGCCAAAATTGAGGGTGGATGTTAATGTAACACCAAGAAGCTCAAGTCTGTCGGTTATCGGCAGGGTTACACCGCGGAGAGATGGAGCAGGGTCGAATTGACTCCTTTTAGCGGAAAAAAGATACGCTTGGGTCTTCGCAGCATTGAACTTGACCAGATTGGCATCGCCCCATTCGGAGACAGCCTGTAAGGACACGTTCAAGCGCTCAACCATAGCCTCCCGGAGATACCGGGTCTGTGACCCACCAGCTCGTGCGTCAGACACGTATTTCTCAGCAACAGTGCTGTCGTCTGCATACCCAAAAGTACCGGGTTTTAGCAGATCGTTAATATGCAGCAGGAACAATGTTGCCGAGAGTACTGACCCCTGAGGAACCCCGGCATTAATATCCAGCAGTCCGGACGAGCAGCCATCTATGACCACTCGGATAGACCTGTAGTGACCTCATACATATCGCATCAACACGTCCGACCGCGGCGGCGCGCGGCCGTGTACTGGAGCGCGCGCGCCGCGCGGCCAGGCAGCGGCGAGCACCGGGGCCGGCACACATGCCGCGCGCCACCTTCGACGGCGCGGGGACTCGTTTGGCGGATCGGTCGACGAGAGACAACATGCCGGCGCGGGATCAAGCTGGTCACTGAGCGCGCGCGCAGGCCGTTCGGAGGTTTATATGTGACGGCGCCTCGCGCTTCCATCAGGGCAGGCAGCAGGAACGAGTGAACATCGCGGGCGCGCCTTGATTGGTCGACTGTTGGGCAGCTGTAGCCACTACGTGCAGGGTGCCCAAGGGTGTTATAGGTAGTCCTAAAATAAATGCAACTAGATTCGTATCAGCATCTGAGTTTAATTTCCACTCCCATCAAGATATCCTCACAGACCGATCCCTCAGGAAATCTGCAATCCAGTCACACAATCCGACGGGCAGACCGAAGGAAGGAAGCTTACTAATAAGGCCATCGTGCCAGACCCTATCGAAGGCCTTCGAGATGTCTAGGGAGACCGCAAGTGCTTCCCCGTGCTTCTCAATGGCCTCACTCCAGATGTGAATGGCATACGCTAGAAGATCCCCAGTTGACCGATTTTGGCGAAAGCCGTATTGTCGGTCACTAAGGATATCGTTCGCTTCTAGGTATGCCAGGAGCTTGCGATTCAGTACCCGTTCCATACTCTTACAGAGTATGGACGTTACCGAGATGGGTCTATAGTTTGACGGGTCGGCTCGACTACTCGGCCCTTCTTGGGCACGGGCTGCACGTTAGCTTGCTTCCAAGCCTTCGGCACTTTCCCAGTCTCAAACGAAAGGCGAAATAGGCGTGTCATGATCGGAGACAACTCAGGCGCACAAGTCTTCAGTACAATTGCTGGAATCCCGTCGGGGCCACTAGCCTTGTTCACGTCTAGGTTACGCAGTACCCTAAGTACGTCCCTCTGATGAATGCTTATGTTCGGCATATATGACCCGCATCCAACAGGAGGAGTAGGGGGCCTCGCGCCACCCGAATCTAGACGTGACGATTCCGCAAACATGGAGGCGAACAAATTTGCTTTCTCCTCAGTGAAGTGGGCCAGCGACCCGTCGGGTCTCAGCAGTGGTGGCAGTGAGGGGCGGCAGAAGTTCGATTCGACTGACTTAGCCAGGGACCAAAAAGCTTTACTACCTGCTGGGTATGAAGCAAGTTTGTTCCCTATTCGGCTAATGTGGTCGAACCGAGCCCTCCGCAACACCTTCTTGCAGGACTTGACAGCCCTGTTGAAGGCTCTCTTCTTCTGAATCGCGTCACTTGCTTTGCGGGTACGGGCGTCAACCCATGCTAGATAAGCCTCATGCTTTAGCGCATTAGCACGGTTGCACTCGGCACCAAACCACGGGCGAGCTTCGCCAGACATCACTACGTCCGAGAACGGAATGTAGTACTCCATTCCCTGCCGCAGCACATCTGTCACGGCGTCCGCGCACGACGATGCATCAGTTGAAGAGAAGCAAGTGGGCTGCCAAGGATAACATGCGAAGAAAGATCGCATGCCATCCCAATCTGCTGACCTGTATCGCCATACCCGCCGAGTGCCCCTTGGGCTGGGATCGGGTGGGGAGTAGACGGACACAGATTTCACCAGACAGTGGTCGGAACTACCCAGCGGAGCAGAAATCGACACCGAGTAGCGGTCTGGATCCATTGTCAGCAGAAGGTCCAAGCAATTGGCTGTGTGCGAATCAACGTCCGGCTCCCTTGTTGCCCCCTGGACCAGCTGGGTGAGATTTAACGCTAGCGCTAGCTTTCGCGCCTCTCGTCCAGCATGATCTGTGTGCTGTTATGGGAAGAGCCACTCCTGATGGTGGGCATTGAAGTCCCCCAGCAACACCAGTTGAGCAGAAGGGTACCGCTGCTGAGCCACATCCGCCGCCTCACTGAGGTGCTGTATGAGCCCAGTTGTCTCTAGATCACCGCTGTGCGAACGGTAGACACAGGCGTAGATAATTTTATCCAGGCCAGTGTCCACTAGAACCCACAGCGTCGAAAACCTGGAGTCTTCGATAGTCCCGAGACGCCGATAACAGATGTCGTCCCGGGCGTACATACATACGCCCGCGCGTGGTTTGAAGTGGTGCTCCAGGGTAAACCCTGGGTACGACAAGTACGACACGTCTGACGGACATCTGATCTGCGTCTCGGAAAGGAACAGGAGCGCTGGTTTCTCAGTCTCGAGGTGGTGATGGACTGCGGCGAGATTTGAGTGCAGGCCTCGTATATTAGAGAGGTGCACTTTGTGCGAGAGGGAGTGCTGCCGCTGTACAGCGTTTTTCTTTCTGTTCCTGTTCATGTTTAAGAGTGAAGGAAGGAGAGGAGAAGGAAGTGAAATGAGGTTCCATGCTGCTAACCCACAGGCAAGCCCTGACAGGACGGCATCGTTGGGGGACTAGTCTGGAGACTGCGGGGACGCCCGAGCCTTCCCGGGAATGTCCATCGGGCCCTCTCGTCTGGTCGCCAACCAGCACGATGGTGCATTCCGGGATTTTTCGACAGTTGGCGGGGCAGCCTTTCATGTGTGGCTGGCACACTACTTGGGCCCCCAACTACCTGCGGTCGGCCAGCGGCGCACCGTGCCTCGGATCCCGCTACCCTCCGCGACTAGTCTCCCGATACGCCCTTATCAACGCGTGCCTGATCGGTCTGCCTGCATTGGAACAACTATTTCGATCCAACTCCTCGTGTATTGGCTACACTGGGCATCGCACCGGAACGCGGCTAGGTCGCTTGGCGGTACGTCTTTGCCCAGTGGGTGGTCACAAGCCATCGGCCGAAACCTACCAGCAGTTGATGTCACCTGATTAGCACCACCCGGGGACCACGTGTAGGGACAATTCTTTAGGGGTATTTTCCTACGGACGCGGGTGACTCGGCCCCCAAAAGAATTATATAAAAATTATATAAAGAATTATATATTGATCATCATCTTTCTGCCCTTATCCCATGTTACTGGAGGGCAATTTCTTTTTCTTCCACTCTGTCCTATCAGCCGTCAAACTATCACTAACTCCTATTTCATTATCACTCCTCACACAATCCATCTATCTTTTCTTTGGTCTTCCTCCCCCTCTCCACACATCCACATCATTATGTTCATTCAATGACGTATTATATATAGACACGTCATAAACCAACATCGCGGCGCTTAAAAACGGCGAAAATACTAGATAGCTACTTAGACGCATGAAGAAAGGGAAAGAAAATAATTTCACCGTACGGCGGGATGCCTGTTGCTAGAGGGAGATAAATATACATCTTCAGTTACGTCAGAGGATAAGTAATAGTGAAATTGACATCAAAACAAACGTAGTGTCGCGCGACAGGTTTGTGCGTAACTAAGCGCGATGTGGCCAATTGGCTTCATTTCATGTTGTCATTTTAGAGTGCGGACAATGTATCTATAGTTTTATTTATCATTGTGTTCATTACTCTTTTAGTTACATGCGTTTTATCCCTCCTCTTCACATGACCATACCAAGACAAGTGATGCCATTTTAGCTTTTCTCCTTCTTGGCGCCATGCTCAAACTGCTTATCAACTGATTATACATTTATTTCATGCCACCCAAAAATATAAAAATAAACAACTAAAAAAAATACGATCACAAATATTACATAAAGTTATTTATAGCTTGCCAAAATAAAAACCCGTTGAAATAAAGAAAGTGACGTTATGTCACGAGCACAGCACAGAAGCAAGAAAAATAAACTGGAAATAACAGACATAGTGCGGAAAGCACTTTAAGGTTCCACTAAATGAAAGTTCAGTTACTATAACCCTTTTTAGATTGTGATTTATTAAATTACTTCTCCCGTTCTGAGCTGGAGCGTGAGGGAGCGTCAGTCAGCATCTTCCTGACTAAAACCTACCAATGTTCCTTCAAATGCTGGACAACAAAAAGTCTTCCCAAGGGTTATTGGTTACATCGAGTTCCACAGAAACTGGAATCTGAAGGCGAAACTGGTAACTGCTACCTGTTATCACCTGCATCTGGTTGGACTGGAAGCCGACCCCAACATAGTCGGGACAAAGCTAGGCCGATACTTGAGTTAAAAATTTAAGGGTCTGCGCACATATAGTGGAACGCAGCGTAGAGCATTTTTCACTGTCAAAGTTATCGAAATGCTGCTTCTGTGGTCGAGTGGTTCAGGCGCTTGCCTTGTGACCCGGTGGTCGTGGGATCGATTCCCACGTGAAGCATACTTTGTAAAGTTGTTTCCAGTTTGGCTATGACATTACAGGCTTGAATTACCTTTCAAGCCACTACTCACACGTTAAGAAGAAGAATCGACATTGAAATAATATCTAAAATCAATTAACACAACAAATAATTCCTGAAGAGCATCAAAGCGACGACATGCGAAAGGTAGCACGCAGGAACACTACTGCGCGAGCATGCGCGCTGCTCCGCGCGCATCCGCTTCCAGCCGTACACTTTTGGACTGTCTAAAAATTGTAAAACGAATGACGACGGTGTGTCGAGAGGCAGTCTAGCGCATACTCATACATGCGCGTAGTCTCGCGGGTACTCGCGCATTCTCGGGTAGAAATTGGCCTGATTTGTCACGCGTTTAGTAAACTTCGCGCATATTGTGAGCTGCACTGCGCCATGTGCGCGGCAGCCCTAATGATTGGTAAAAAACATAAAGACCTATCTACGAAAAGAATGACTATGGAATTCCTAAGAATAAAACAATAGATCGACCCCCGCTAACCACCTGTCGATTATCAAAAACGAAAACGAAGTAGTTCGTTTCGCAACAATGAGGATTGTTCTAGCTTATCGTCTTTTTTTCTCAAACGTTTTATATGCTCAGCTTGTCGCCTCCTTCGAAATACACTAGACTTGCAGCCGGTGAAGTGAATACTTGGTAAGTCAGACACTTTATCAATACCTAATAGACTAGTTAAAATAAATATTTAAAGAAGATGACTTTAAATAGGTTACTTGATAGTATTGTAAACTAGCTTTTGCCCGCGACTTCGTATGCTTATATACCGATTTTCCCGTTCCTGTAGGAATTTCGGGAAATCCCCTCTTAGTGCTCCCTTAACTACGGACTCAAGGACCCTATGTGCAGCTGACAGAAAACGCACAGCCGAAACAAATGGCCGCAGAAAGCTGAAATTTGGCATGGTTCCTCAGAGAATGTTGGGGAGCACTAAGAGAGGATTTCCCGATATTCCTACAGGAATGTGAAAATCGGGATATGCGCGAACGAAGTCGCGGGCAAAAGCTGGTTGTTACCTTTTCCGAACTCAATGTCGGATTCTACTTCAGTGCTTCCTCAGATTACATTATTGGTTATCTCGTCACTCCTGAAATCCTAACACAATTGCAAAATTCAAATACATTCGTTTCTTAGAGCTAAGGAAGAACATTGACATTAATTTTCCCGAATTCGGGAAAAAGTTGATTATTGTAGAAAGTTAGGGTACGTTTCCAACTAATATTGTGTTTCTTTTGGTTCTTAACAAGCACATCTATCGCAACGCATCCTCGCACATCTCTGGTGGAAACGCAGCTTTAGTGTTTTTTACAGTGATTAATAAATACAAATACAAATTAATTAAAGTGGAAGTGTCAGTTTGTAATTTGAAAATAGTAGATGTTTTAATAAATGCAAAAAGTTACATAAAAATCTCTGTGGAGTCGGTCCCTCATGTCAGAGGATCGTGGTCAGTATCAGGGTTGCATCTGGAGTGAATGATATGTCTCAACCGGTGTCATAAAACTTAAAATAAAAAAACATTTATATTTGTTTGTAGGTATTATAAGGAATCACTATCACTGGCAGATATAATGATGTTAATCCCAGATATATTATATTTTAAGCAGCCTCTTTTAAAAGCCTTGTAAAATATACCAGGACAAATAGGCGTAGGGTTGTATAAATTTATCCATTAAGTACGTATTGATGTTTGTATAATTAGTACACCTACGACTACCTACAGTACATACTTTATTTCCATTTTCTCTTTAAAACCCATCCAAATGTTGTATTGAAAAGATCGCTTTTAGGGATAAATTCCTTTTCTGTAGGTAACTTAAATAAATAAATAAAAAATAAAAAAATCTGTAACTTATAATTATGGTGTAAATGGTCACCGGAAAATGGCAAACGCCGTAAGATTGTTAATTTGTATATATTTATAATGTTTTACTTTTTGCAGAACAATGCTTCTAATAACAGTTTTTGGATGTCTGCTACCATTCCTCACGGGACTAAGAACACAACGATCATCAGGGACATTGGTTGATTTTACCGACGCAAAGGTGAGGTCTTAATTTTATTACAATTACATAAACACTGTGGGTACTTTGTATAAGAACAAAATGCTTACAACCCTGATCACTTCAAAGTTAGACTGAACAGGATCCTCTTGAGTAAGCTTGCTCCATCGTAGACTTTGTCTCTGTCATCTCTGACCAAGACTAGAATCAAGAGCAGTCTAGGCTATATATACTATATTTAGTCTAGGGCTGGCCTGGAGTCTAGCGTCATTTCGATAAAGTACAAGGCCTGCTTATACAGAATTTTTACCACTCTTGTGCTGTCTATAAGTGACCATTTTCAGAAAATAATTATAAGAATAAGAAGAATAAGAATATTTATTTGTAAACATAGGTACTTAGAATAATAACGCATAGAAACCTAGTACGAGTGCAAAAATTAGGACAAAAATTTAGACACATTCGGCTCACGCACACAAAGAAAATGAAGTGGACACACGATTTTGCTCGGGTTTTGTTCTAGACGCGGCTTCTATGCGTTATTATTCTAAGCATAGCTACTTACATGGTATGTGAGATGTCACAATATTGGTTATTGGATTATACTCTAAGAGATATAATTATCAGCTTTTTCCCGCGGCTACGCGCATATCCCGTTATTTACCATCTTCGTAACCTTGAGCTTCCAACATGATTATACAATAATTATTTTCCCATCTATATAAATAATTTTAATTATTTTCCTATTATAGCTATCAAATACAATCAATATTTTCCAAAACCCTTCAGATTTATTATTTAAAGTACAGATTTTATGAAAAATGACCTGCTAACTTGGGAGCAGTACATTTGAGGAACAGTAGGCTATATTCCCCTACTGTTCAAGTCCTGCTATCTCCTTCCCAGTCTGACGCGGTCCCGTGTAGCTGTTTCAGGCCAGCAATCCTGTATTTTACGGACCCACAGCTTTTACGGAAAACCTTTCCTGCTCAGTCTCTGTTAATCTCTTACAATCTGTTAGTGCAATAAATATGAGTGCCATGGAGTACTATATGATGTGCTGTAAAGAGTTTATTGATAAAAGCTTGCCGATAAATGTAGGAAACCGTTTATCTGCATAGTCTTAAAAGTCTCGAAGTAGATGGAAATTATATATTTTCCTACTCCGCTGTACTTTTCTGATTAATTTCGTTGCGGGATCCAGTTGTACCTATCGTTTCTCCGGGACTCGTCGAGCTTCATTGATTCGTTTTTTTCTGGTAATCGCCTCTGTTGATTCTGACTTTCAGGAGTTGCAGTGGTTAGGAGAGTGTGGCGAGAATGACCCATAAAAAAAAACGTTAAAATTTACTCCACAGCACTTTATCACTAACTTTTAAATAGAAAACCAATACTCAAGTACTTCTTTACATATTTCAGGTCCAAGGACACTTAGACGCTCTAGTCCGCATGGCACAATCCTGCGTCATTAAGGTGCGAGCCGCCCCGAAAGACGTCAGGGCATACTTTACCAACTCCTCACCAGTGGCCAGGTCTGGGCAGTGCTTTGCCGCCTGCATGCTGGAGCAGAGTGATGTTATCAATCATGGGAAGGTAATTTATATCTAAATTTTGCATATCAATCGTATTACTTGTTCATATAAATCGTTATAACTCTGGTTTATTTTTTGTCTTTTCAAATGTAATTGGAACTTACATATCCTAAGTAACTTACCTACTATCAAAATATTTATTGCTTTCACACCTTCCACACATTGTCAAACACTAGCTACCCCTATAACACAATCAGAACCTAAGGGCCTGTGCACACCACGTTTTTTAAACGCACCGTTGCCGCGCGTTTATAGCGATACGCACGCAAGTCAGACGCAGCTTGCACAACTGTATAAATTAAAATACGTGTTTGAATCGATACAGATGCACGTGTGTAGCGATACAGACGCGATGCAAATGCGCGTTTAAAAAACGACAACAAATTGCTATGTAGGATAAAAGCGCGCCATCGGCGTGCGTTTCTAGAACGCATTCAAATTTTCTCACTACTCATACTTTCCACAGGTCAACAGAGAACTCTTAGTCCATCTCGCCAGCTTAGTAAACGGAAAAAACTCTCGCGTCGTTCGGAAGCTCAACGCCGTCTCCCGACTCTGCCTGGACAGCATTGAAGGCATGTCTGACAGATGCCAGCTCGCTTCCACCTACAATGACTGCTTGAACGAGAACATGATTGAATTTGCCTTCCCTCTTGATATTGCTGAAGAAGCCGTCAGAAAGATGCCTTTCCATTTAATACAGCCGAAGTAAGTTATGTTCTGAAATTATTATTCAATGTACTTATATGTTACTGTCAGAATTCATAGCCGGTGAAAACCAATTTTGATTGCGAAAATCAGTCAAAATTGTTTTTAACTAAGGTCATCGATCAAAACTACTTTTAACTGCAAAATATTGGGAAATAGTGTATGTGACCAAATTGTATGGTAAAAAAAAACTAACCTAACCACCTTAACTTTTTATGAATTTTGCATGATAGTCTAAATTTTAAATCAGGCAAAACCACTTTTGACTGATTTTTGCAAGCCGTTTTTGACTAACTAGGGCATTGGTCAAAACCACTTTTGACTACAAAAATCAGGCAATACTGGTTTTGACTGATGCCTTCAGTTAAAAAACATTTTTGACTGATTTTTTTATGTTTTTCACCGGTCATGAGTTTTGCCTGTAGCATGTATACAAGGGTCTGCCCTGTCATCTCTGTCTTAGACTAGAGACAGAGGTGACAAAGACTAAGGACGGATTTCATCAACGAAACACAAACTGTCAGAGTCATTATTTTTTGCGGAAAATTGACACTGACAGCTCTTGAACGCAGTTTAGATGTATTGTCCGCGATCAGCCAGTCGATTCTGTCGACAGCTCACCGTGATCACTTAGGTGGAGTGAACGACAAGTGAGCTGTCATGCCATCTTGTTTGTATGGTTTGACAGCACACTTGTCGTTGTTTGCAAAATCGCATTGCAGTTTCGTTGGTGAAAACCGTTCTAAGACGACGATTTAGCGAGCTTACCCAGAAGAAACTTGTACACTCTAAATTTGAAGAGATTAGGGTTGTATGCGTTCGGAAACACAGACGCAGATTGAGAGATCCATTACTTACATTTTTAAACAAACGAAGTTAAATCGCAAAATCGAGTTTACTTTAGAATCTACTTTTCACTTTCCACGAGACTTCTACCTGTTACCTTTTAAACATTTGTTTCCAAAGAGTATTGCAGTATCCACTACTGGTATGGAGATAAAGGGTGCTAAAAAGGCCACTTTAGGACAATCATATTAGAATCATAATATTAATCACACAACAATCTGTCAAATTTCATTTTCATCATTATCGCTGACGCATTCGGTTTAAGGTTGATTGGGAAAATTTGACAGAGATTTGCTTTCTGATTCTGCTAAAGTGGTCTTTTTAGACCCGCAGCTGATGGGTAGTTGCTATGCTTGCCTAGTATGCATGCTATTGGTACCCAGCTTCAACCGGTCAAGCTGGAAGCCGATTAGGCAGATTGATTTATGTTATACTACGTAAACAAATGATATATAAAAATACGTTGTCCGCACTCTAAAATGACAACATGAAATGAAGCCAATTGGCCACATCGCGCTTAGTTACGCACCAACCTGTCGCGCGACACTACGTTTGTTTTGATGTTAATTTGACTATTACTTATCCTGTGACGTAACTGAAGATGTATATTTATCTCCCTCTAGCAACAGGCATCCCGCCGTACGGTGACATATTTTCTTTCCCTTCATGCGTATTAGTAGCTATCTAGTATTTTCGCCGTTTTTAAGCGTCGCGATGTTGGTTTATGACGTGTCTATATAATACGTCATTGATGTAAACAACTTCTTCTCAGCGAAATAATTGTGTTTTTAGTTGATCGGACAACGCGAAATATTTACGATTGAGTACATAGCCATAAAAACATCTAAGTACAAAAGCATCTTTTAAAATGACTTATTATTAAATCCACATCATAAAACTTATCACCCATCAATTTATTAACATCGCTCAAAATATTATTTCATATCAAATATGGTGATTGCTAATCAGATTGACTAAAAGCTAATTAATGGCTTGGTTCAATACCGTTTAATAACTTACTAAGTCAAGTAGCGGAATATAGCGCACAGAGAGCTAAGGGTCGAATGGTATGGCGGGAGCTAGAGTGAGCGAGCAAAGCGATCGCACTTAGCTCACGTCATGCCATTCATGTGAGGTGTTAAGAGTGTGTATTCCGTCCACTAGCGCCGCCAATCGTTTTTCATTACCTGCGGTAAATTTAAGACACGTAGATAAAAAACCGCTCTGTAGTGTACTGAAGAAATGTATCTATTATTTTTTGAGAGCTATTTTTAATACATAACTCATGGCTAAATAGCCAAAACGGCAATTATTACTAAAAGTGGCCACTTACAGCGAAAACATCGACTTTGGCAACTATTTATTAACTTAATTTTTCAACTTAAACCCTGCAGACAGAAATGGGAACCCCGAGAGTCGTAAATAAGCTCAGATTTTCAATTAATTGTGCTGCGTCATGATCTCATATTGTTGCTAAAATAATGATGTTCTGGGGAAACTTTTTTTTTAGTTTTACTAGCTTCTGCCCGCGACTTCGTACGCGCATACCCCATTTTCTCCTGTTCCCGTAGGAATTTCGGGGAATCCTCTCTTAGTGCACCCCTACACTCCCCAAGGAACCTACATGCCAAATATCAGCTTACTAAGACCAGTACTTTCGGCTGTGCGTTGTCTGCCAGTGACTCACTCAGTATCCATTAACGCTCCGCTCCTATTTGTCTTAGCGTGATGCTATATAGCCTATAACCTTCCTCGATAAATGGGCTATCTAACACTAAAATAATTTTTCAAATCGGACCTGTAGTTCCTGAGATTAGCGCGTTCAACCAAACAAACAAACTCTTCTACTTTATAATATTAGTAAAGACTAGTTGACCCGGCGAACTTCATTCCGCCTAACAGTCGATTCTTTAATTGTTTTTAAATAAACGTAGGTTACTCCTTATTACATCAAGCTACCTGCCAATTAAAGTCCCGTCAAAATCGGTCCAGCCATTTCAGAGATTAGCCGGAACAAACAGACAGACAGACAGACAAAAAATGTAAAAAATGTTATTCTGGTGTATACCGTATTAATATTCATATACATGTAGTAAAAAACGGTTATTACAGACACTCCAATTTTATTTATATGTATAGATTAGGATAACACCCTTTTAAAATTAATCACGTATAACTTAACATTCTATCAGAAGTTCCTGCCACTCTGGCCCTGACAATCTTGAAATATTGGCAAGACACTTTCTATATATTCTTGGCAAAAAATCTATCAAAAAGACCGAGAGAGTTGTCAGTTCTTTATCTATAGTCTCCTGGAATCCTGAAAATGATTCACGAAGATTAATTCTTCTTGTTTTATTTTCAGGTTGCCATTTTCTTATTTACTTTCCACAAGAACAACTTTGACGTACTGAAATCCATTTTCAGGTGAGCCAATGAACGACTTTTCATGACATTTTTCCCGTATCTCAACTTCTTTGGTGGCTCTGAATGCCTGATGTATCTGTCTTCTGTCTTCTTCTAACTAATGTATAAAATCTCGTGTCACGGTGTTTATTATAGAACTCCTCCGAAACTGCTTGACCGAGTACATTTGGTAGGTTTGAGAATAGTTAGTTTTTTTTTTTATATTTGGAAAAATAACGCCGAGTCAGCTAGTACTTCTATACCAATATTACAAAGAGGTAATGTTTGTGAGTTTGTGAGGTTGTAGGGGGTAATCTCTGGATCTATTGAACCGATTTTGAAAATTATTTTGCCAATAGAAAGCCACGTTATTTATGAGTGTAATAGGCTAGATTCCATCATCCACAAATTGCAAAACTATTTAGTCCGTCAGTTAGAGTATTGAAAAATAATGGACACGTATTTTTTGTTTTTGTTAATCAATGAATATTGACAAAGATAAATCGCATCAAAACTCGGGAGTGGGGGCTCGTGACGTCACGACTCACTAAAAATTATGCGAAGGTGTGACATATTGAGAATTTTAAAAGCGTCGTAACTTCGTCAATTTTGGTTCCCGTAACAAAAGAAAAAACACGGGTCACATATTTTTTGATAATCTAAGTGACGGACTAATTAGATTTTTAGGACACAAGCCTATTGGCTATATAATAACCCGAAAAATGCCGCCCAACGAAGGGGGCACGGGTCAGCTAGTCTTCAATATTATAGCAACCTAACGTTTTACCAACTATATTGGGACCGGCTTTCAATCTAACTGGATGTAGCAGAATGCCATCATGAAGTGGCTGCCTATCTAACCTCTACAACCCAGTAACTGGGCAGCACGAGTATCGTGCTGACGTGAGAGTCAAAAAAATCAGACACTAGTCTTGTCTAGGATATCCTTGGCAAGACTAGTGCCAATTTTTTCAGACTAGACTAGTACTAGATCTACAATTGACAGCCGCGATCAACGGTTTAACGTGAAGACTCGAATCCATCCTAGGCAATCCTACTCGTATCATTGACTAAGCAAGCGTTGCTTAACCCTAAGTATTACACGTGCGGCTGTTATTACTTAGCCGGGAGCTTCTCTGCTTCTATAAACAATTACCCATGTACATTAAACGCTCTCAAAATTGCAGCCATGTCATCTTCCACTGATATTATTAGGAGAAAAGATTTGTATTTTGTATGTTTGTACCGAATAAACTCAAAAACTACGAGACCGATTTCAAAATTTCTATGACCATTGAATAATAAAAGCTATAATTTATTATCGACAAAATAAACCAGCGTGAAAGAAGTTGCTGGCGAAGTTGCTAGTCTTTCATTACATTAACATATAAAAAATCCCGAAATTCATAATACATGAGTATTTCCGCAAACCCGGTCATTACAACGCCTCCGACTGTTTCAAAACTTCCAACATTTTATGACCCACACAATTTTAATACATGCCATAAGGAATTCCTGTTGGCAAGGAATTCTGTATGAATCCCGAGTTTAAGCGTCTTTTACTGTCGAAAGCAGAGATTGTACGACTTTCCAAATTAGATTAAACAAGTCCCGACAAGTTCAAGCGTTGGAAATATTTGATTAAGGACTTTCTGAATCTATAATCAGTATGCAGATTGATTTCAGAATATTTTATCCACCTGACTTAGTTAAGGATGCCTATAAAAGTATTAGGAATGGAGATTTTTAAATGAGTTGTTCGGCGTGATTGAAAAATAGAGCCTGACTGAAATTCTGAATTTAGAAAGGTTTCTGCCGTTCTATTCTGTCGACCTCTCACCGTGTTCACTTAAGTGAAGTGAACGTGTGAGCTGTCATTCCATCTTGTTTGTATGGTTTGACAGCTTACTTGTCATTCACTTTCCTTAAGTGTTCACTTCGACATGTTTACAGCCGGCCTATTCTGTTTACATCTCACCGTGTTCAATTAGGTGGAGTGAACGACAAGTAAGCTGTTATTCCATCTTGTTTGTATGGTTTGACAGCTTACTTGTCATTCACTTTCCTTAAGTGTTCACTTCGACATGTTTACAGCCGGCCTATTCTGTTGACATCTCACCGTGTTCACTTAGGTGGAATGAACGACAAGTGAGCTGTCATTCCATCTTGTTTGTATGGTTTGACAGCTTACTTGTCATTCACTTTCCTTAAGTGTTCACTTCGACATGTTTACAGCCGGCCTATTCTGTTGACATCTCACCGTGTTCACTTAGGTGGAATGAACGACAAGTGAGCTGTCATTCCATCTTGTTTGTATGGTTTGACAGCTCTCTTAGTGATCAATTCACCCTCGCCTTCACTTCAAGATGTTTACAGAATTGACCGGCTGAATCGCCCTGCTGAGGCCATAAGTTAACTTTGAAACGGCATATTAACTTGATACGGTTCATGAGGATCCAGCAAAAGCAGGCATGCGCGTGCACATGTTCTTGTAGACAATTAATGTTTTATTGTGCTTTAAATAAATTGATTTTACTAATACCATATACATGTAAGTAGTGTACGAGTATGATTCATACTCGCTATTTGGATCCCTGTGAATTGAATTTTTGATTAACTTATGCATTTCACAGCATTTTCTTCGGAATAAAACCCAAATATAACTTTTTTTTTTTATAAAAATCCGTTCCTACTTAATTATTATTTTTCCAGCCGACTATTAAAGTATCTCTGATAGTTCGTAAGCATCGAAATAGACTTGAATGTAGTAATATTTTTAATACTAATATTTTTTCTCTCTTGTTTCAGCTTACCCCAAGAAATGAGGTCTAATCCCTACTAACTTATTATATGAATTAAGTCGCTAGATAATATATTTAATGTTTCCTTTTTAATAAACACTTTTAATAATTACCTTCGTTTTTTGATTGTAACTACTTAATACCATGGAGGGCATTAAACAATAGGGAATATGCATGCAATTTTTTTATTTGCTAAATATAGTACTTAATAGCTCTAGTAAACAATCATGAAATTATTTTTTAAATACCTTCATCATTTATTAAGTTATAAAGCTTCAAAGACTACAGTTAGAAAGAGAAGTCCGATACGTAATGTGACGTCAAATTACACTATGACTATACAGCTGCCATAGAAAACAGCGTTTTCGCGAGAGGGACAGATATATTTGTTTAAAATAATTGTATCTCGTTCGTTTTTCGAGCAATTTAGATTCTAATTTCACAGTTAGTATTATATTTTCGATCGTAAGACTTTAAGATACCACATTCCTATAACATGTTTTGTTTGTTGTAGTGTCATCTTTCCGTAGGCATATTAGATCTTTGAAAACATAAAAAATGGCGGCGGTGTGGTTATGCCAGAAAAGTACTATCTCCTTTAGGCATATAGTTTATTTAATGGGTGTTTTTTTATCTTTATCTAAAGAGATTTTTATCTAATGCGAATATGTGTGTATTAATTAGTAAAAATAAAAGGCTGGCAGGATTTGAGAGGGTTAAAATAAAGCAAGTTCATTTAATTTAATCTTGATTTTTAAATAAAAATATGAGCAAATCAAAACACACAACTGAACACACGGATTGACTATGACCTAAAATAGGACCCGAGATGTGTCCTGGTAGTTTGTTCCTTCAGGATAAGTTTTACTTTCATGCAGTATCGAAGCCGCTGGCAGAAACTAGTTGGTACCTCAAAAAAAGACGGAAGAAAAGGGCGCTAACCCATATAATAATTTCCAATTTTCTTCAGCATCATTATCCTTTTTGCCCCAAAACGAGGAAAACAAACCGTTTCAGCCACTAAAACTGTCATTTTAAGGTCCAGTTTACGACTTCACATAAATCCCTATTATTATGTGCCATATAATAATAACTTTCGTATAAGAATTTATAGTTGTTGCATTTTGAGATTGCGCGAAGTGCCAGCCCGCGAAATTCAAATTTTCTTACGTTTTTTTGCAATTTGCAGGCCAGTGCTAGGTTGTATGTTGATTAAAATATTATTCGTGGCTGTAAGACATATGTAGTTACAGAATTATAATCATCAATACAACGTTCTATTTTTATTGCATACTCTTTATTAATCTCTACATTCACTCTTGGTGCTCAAAGCTAAATGCCCGATACCAGACATCCAACCGATTTCAATAATTGTTTTTAAAATAATCAAAAGTGCTTATATTTAGGATTAAGGATGGCTTAGCGAAGTACCGTTTAAGACCAACAGTTTTATACAAGCGTGTCTATAATAAACCATATCACCGCTTTCTATCAGGTGAGATAGTGGTTAAACGTGTCAATAATAAAAAATAAACATAAAGTTCGAGTTACAATTTTTACTACATTTATTCAATATTATAATTGCCCAGAATATAACTGCTTATCAGATAGATAAAATCAAAAGAAACTGAGCTATTAAAATAAAATATATCTTGAAAACTATATGAGGGTATGGTATATACTACTAAACTAACAAAAGACTAAAGTATAGCATCAAAAAATTCGCCCTCAACGCTGTCAGCTGATAATGTACCCAAGAGACTGGCGGCATTGCCACGTTGAATGGCCATGCTTAAGAGGGCTATCACAATTTTTCTTGAATTTTAGCGTTTTATTCGAGTTTTGATGTGTGATTTCACTTTAGATATAGCCTTAAAAAAAAAAAATATGCCTAAGACAGTTTGATCATTTATCTTGGGAGTGTTCTAAATATATATTTCTATTTGTGCACGTACATCAGTAAAATCCTTGACTCCGCAAAGGATGTTTCACAAAATGTTGCTTTAGGGAATCTTTTGATGCCTTGGTACACCGAAGATATTATAATTTAATCATTTATAAAAATGTCCACGGTACAACTGTATCTTCTACTTTGGAATGTTCAAATCATTTTATTACGATTCATACAGTAATACACCAAAAATAATTCTGTAAAACTGAGAGTTATTGACAATTTTCCGTACGAAACAATATTTTTTATCTATGAAATTATAATCCAAATTCAAATAAAAAATATTTAATAATTAAGGTGGCGTTGCTATATTGCTTGAAAAAAAAAATTGTCTAATTAAAAGTAAAGAAAATATTTTTAAATAATTGTTGTATGCAATGCAAAAATCAATATAAATCTTGTGACGCGCGGTATTCAACTTTAGTCAACCTGAGCAATTCGATTTTGTAAAAGCGCCCTTAATCTCTGCCCAAAGTAAAGGCAGCTCTTGGGTCACCTCTCAAGAGTCAAATTTCTTTAGAATGCTGTGAGCACAAGAGTAGGTACATAGATTACGTCATATAGGTAAATACACACCACATTTCCCATCCGACGCAGTCCTCGGTTATCACTCGAAGAAAATTAATGATCCATATTTGATGTGTAGGTACAGGGTGAGGGTATTTACCCGGCCAGTGCACCCGATCAATGTAGAGATAGATCACCCGCAAACACATTTGGATGTTTAAACAACGAGTAAAAACTGGAAAAAAGGGCCGAGTTTGAGTCGGACTCGCGCACGCAGGGTTCCGTACCATTATCTTTTAAAACGGCAAAAATATGGTGTATTGGAGCCCCCCTTAAGTATTTATTTTATTCTGTTTTCATCGTTTTTTGTTATAGCGGCAGCAGAAATACATCATCTGTGAGATTTCAACTATCTAACTATCACGGTTCATGAGATACAGCCTGGTGACAGACGGACGGACGGATAGCGGAGTCTTAGTAATAGGGTCCCGTTTTACCCTTTGGACACGAGACCCTAAAAATAAAAATACAAATTGTTTTTATTGTGCGCAACATAAGGAACCAATTTTGTTAGTACAACTTACACACTAGAGTTAGTAAAACAAGTTTAAAAAATAATTAATGAGTCATGTACTTACGAGGCACTTCATGCGGACAATGACTTCTCATGAAATGCCTCAGCACGGGAGCTTTCGGGTCCACCCACGACTTTCAGAATGCTATTGCTACTTCCCCGAATCCTCCTCACAAGCTCACGTTCACGCTCTTCTAACACTGTTTTTACTATCACAGAAAAAAAAGGCATTACAAAAGCGTTCATGAAGAACCAGCTGACCCACGCAACTTCGTCTGCGTCATATTTTAACGAATGCTCCGCTCCTATTGTTTGCAGCGTGTTGTTATGTAGATTATAGCATTCCTCGATAAATGGGGTATCCAACACTATTTTTTTATCTTTAGAACCAGTAATTCCTGAGATTAGCTCGTTCAAACAAGAAAACTCTTCAGCTTTATAATCTATACTAATATTATAAAGCAGAAGAGTTTGTTTGTTTGGTTGAACTCGCTAATCTCAGGAACTACTGTCCGATTTGAAAAATTCTTTCAGTGTTTGATAGCCCATTTATCGAGGAAGGTTATAGGCTATATATCATCACGCTAAGACCAATAGGAGCGGAGCAGTAATGGAAAATGTGACGCAGACGATGTTGCGCGGGTCAGCTAGTATTAGTATATTTATTGAATTATAATTATGTGCTATGAATGTACCTATACCTGGTTTGCCCAAATAAATAAATACAAGCTTTTGCGCGCATATCCCGTTTTTCCCGTTCCCATAGGAATTTCTTGAAATACTATCTTATCGTTCCCCTACACTCGTCAAGGAACCTTCATGCTTTTCAGCTTTTATGACCAGTAGTTTCGGCTGGGCGTTGTCTGTCAGTCACTATCTCAGTCAGTCAGAAACAGAAGAATTTTATATAGTACTAGCTGACCCACGCAACTTCGTCTGCGTCACATTTTCCATTAATGCTCGGCTCCTTTTAGTCTTAGCGTAATGATATGTAGCCTATATCCTTCCTCGATATATGGGCTATCTAATACTGAAATAATTTTTCAAATCGGACCAGTAGTTCCTGAGATTACCCCTTACATACAACTTAAACACATACAAACTTACAAACAAATGTTACCTCTTCATAATATTAGTATAGAATAGCTGTCCCCCGCGGCATCGCTCTTCGCTCCCGTCAACTGCAACTTTTTTATTTTTTTCTATCATAAGAATCTTCTCCTTACAATAAACAAACTCAACAAAAGAAGAATAAGCGAAATCCAAGGGAAATAGGGATTCATTTTTATATACCGCATGTATCTGACATCGACGCACAAACGATTTCCATGGGTCCAGGGCATGATTCTGGACACCCCAGTGTTTTCAAGAAAACCACAAATAGATATCAGCTCAGCTGAGCTGATATCTATTTGTGGTTTTATTCAGATTGCTCTTTTTAGTGAAAGTAGTTAATTAATTATTTTTTTATTAAAAATCTCATTGGGTTAGGTCAGAATAACGATTATGAGCAGTCTTAAGTAAAAAAACCCTTGAAAATAATGAAAAAATGAGAAAGAAGCCGACGAAAAATTCTAAGTCTAGGGTGTCCAGAATCATGCCCTGCACCCATGGAAATCGTTTGTGCCTCGATGTCAGATTCACGCGGTATAGACTAGACGTCCCACGCGGCTTCGTTCCCATTAACTGCAACCTTCTCCTGACAATAACAAACACAACAAAAGACGATTAAGCGAAATCGGTCTAGCCGTTCACGCGTGATGCGATGACCAAGGGAAAGATTCATTTTTATTTATTTATTTCACAATTTATGTACACACAAATATTCAAAAAAGGAAACAGAAAGTAGGTACAAAGGTGATGCTTATTTCTACAGAAATCTCTTCCAGCATACTTGCGAAAGCAGAGCCAAATAAAAGAGATGTAGAGATCGCGTGTAAAAGTTAAAAATAAAACAATAAACTTTAAATATAACATAGAATACATAAATATTACCTATGTAAATATGACGCTAATATGTATTCTACTAAATAATATTTTAAGATAAATAAAAATAATAAATAATACATACTTGCAACTACATAAGATCTACCGCAGTCCGCACCATTTATCAAACCACCCCTTACATACCAAGGCGCCTCATACGGAGATTAAATAATCCACGGCTGATTGGATGCCTCCTGTACCTCCGTGACAGGCCTGCTAATCCGTCCCCAAAGAGGGCAAATAATACTGTTTGTTGGGGACAAACGGGGCCAAATATAATAATAATGGCTCCAAATGAGGCAGATGGCTATTTGCGAAGTTATGTTGTTCTGCGGCACGGCTTACGTAAGTTGGGTGATTATTGTTTCTGGTGTATTTGTTTAGACCTGGCTTAGGTAAATTGTTGGAGCTTAGTGGGTTGGGTGAAAGCGGTTTCATTAAAAAACCGGTCAAATGTGAGTCGAACTCGCACACGAAGGGGTCCGTACCAGAAACCTTAACTTTTATTATTTGTTGTTAAAGCGGCTAGAAATACAAAATCTGTCAGAGTTTTCTCTCTACCTATTACGGTACTTGAGATACAGACCGCTGACAGACAGACGGACAGACGGACGGACAGCGGAGGCTTAGTAATAGTATTCCGTTGGTTACCCTTTGAGTACGGAACCCTAAAAAGTACAAGTTGTGACAAATTAAACGCAGAAACTTATAAGGGCTCATTGTACTTATTATGTACTAGCTGACCCACGCAACTTCGTCTGCGTCACATGTTCCATTAATGCTCGGATCCTTTTAGTCTTAGCGTGATGATATGTAGCCTATACCCTTCCTCGATACATGGGCTATCTAATACTGAAAAAGTTTTTCAAATCGGACCAGTACTTCCTGTGATTACCCCCTACATACAAACTTACAAACAAATGTTACCTCTTTATAATATTAGTATAGATGAACAAGTGTGGAAAAACCCTCAAAATGCAAAAAAAAATCATACATTTAGTACGTTTTGTCAAGTTTGTGACTTCATGGTTGACCTTGTAGTTTCACAAAATATTTTTTGACTGGCTCCTTGCCTTCTGTCACGAAGTCAAGACTGCTTAGCACGGGCTCCAAGTTTTAACTGCAATTCACAAGTCGAGCAACTGCCTACTAACTGCCTTTTTAATTTTGTAATTCCTAAGCCAAGTTTGGATTTTAAGATGTCACTAGGATTCGCCCACAATGCATAATTATCAGTCAAACCTGACTATCGAAATAAATATAAAGCCTTTGCTTATCGATGTATTACAAGTGTGACGTTACATTATTTCTGTTTAATGACTGAAATGTCAACATAAATTTAAGTTTAAAGTCGAAATCGAATTTATTCCCGCAAACATGGTCATCAATTTATATCTACTCGCGTGGGCGGACGCCCACGCCCTCACGTTGGTAACATTTATGTACAGTACAGTACCAACATTGCAACGCTAATCATATTTACACGTCCAGCCACGAAGCCAGCACATGCTGCTATTAGTTATTAATAGTGTGCTTAATTAGTGACTAGTGAGGATCTAATTTTAGAAGCCCGTGTAGACTGTGTCACTTTTTCATTCATTCATGCTCGAAAAGTAGGCCTGAAGTTGCCTGAGGAGCGGGTTGAAAGTATTGCTTTGCAGCCCCAGGGAGAATCTTTTTCAACTGACAGCAGTCAAATCATAAAAAAACAATGATGAAAATGTTATAGCTAAATAGCTGGCCGGTCACAGAAAAAAAAATCGGGAAAGAGAAAAGGGTCTTCATTTGTTTTTTCGAGCCTTGTTCATACTATCATATAGCAGAGATGGGTATTATCACGATGAGTTCATTAGATTCAGATTCGTGTTTTTATTTTTACTTTCCTTGTATTTAGTCCTTCGAACTATTGACCCTGATTCGGGACTAAATCAGTTACTTTCACACCTGGATAAAAATGTACTATTGTTCCTCTATTAAGACTTCAATAAACTTAATTCCTTAACATTTCAACCTGTTTACAGGATACTAAGCTTACAATTACAAGCTGCTGTGGTGTGCAGGTAAAAGTAACGAGAGTTTTTGGTCGCATTGAATGACGGGCCAACATGTTGATTGTAGTTAAAGGTAAACAGAATAGACGAGCTGATCTGAATGCGTTTCTATCATTAAAACGAAGCTACAGTACCGTAAAACAGGTCTTATCCTTGCGGCCTTTTCCACAATTCCTATAGAAATCGTCTGGGAAAAGCAAGACCGAAGACTGCAACCTAAACTGAAAATAATACTGAACCCTAAATCTTATGATCAGCAGTTTCCTACCACCCCTAGAGCAATGAAGCCTGTTTGAAAACATTTCGACCTAATTACAACTTGCACTGTGAAAATCGAAACAAGTACAGTACTCGCTCAAAACTGTTTGAAAAACAAGTCACGACAAGTAGAGAACTCTTTTCAGCTGCAACAGAGCGAAACCAGTGCTTTTCAACCCCAACTTTTACAAAACCGATACGAGAGGAGCTCACACAAATCCGAAGAATAACTTTGCTAAGTTTACTAACCGAATAAATCAAACAATCGTGAAATACAATAAAGGGATCGTGGCTTTAAACAACTTCTAGAAAGTTTCAATGTAAAACAAAGAGTTCAGAAATAGGTCAAGATTTTGTTTTCATAAGAAGTTTGATTCCCTCGGTATTACGTATCCATCTATCACTAGCTATTGCCTGCGGCTTTGCCTGCGTTAAAAAAAATCATGGGATGTAATTTTTTGCACGGAAACCTTTTTTTAAAATAAAATCGCTTAGCTTTAGTTACTTCTTATATCTGCTGCCGTGGCGGTGTAGTGCGTCAGGAATGTTTTCAGATAAAAATATTGATGGTTTTGCCGCGATTATTAGAAAAAGATGTGCATCCTTGATGTCTCATGTTCGCGGCAGCACCAACAGTATTCTCAGTGTATTCGCAGGTCGGTGGGATTCCCCGTTGCTGCGGAGGTGGATGCGGCTCCACATCGAAACTAATTGTATATTTTATGTGTCTGTTATCTACTAACAATAGAATTTAAGTAAAAATTGTTAATAACCCTATGACTCCGGTCTGAAATAAAATTATTCTATTCTATATCATCAGTTATCTGCCAATGCATAATTCTGTCAAAATCAGACCAGTCAATATCGAGATAAGCCGGAGTCAGACAAAAAAGTTGCCTTAATATTATGATACCAATTTCAGACAATAAATAATTTATTTGTTTAGATACACACAGCCGGCTTTACAAACACAGCTCCGTTATTAACTATGCTTTTACATCAGATATGTGCGAGGTAGCTACGCGGTGAGCGAGGGAAAAGAGCTGTAATGGTATTACTTCAGTTTCCTAGTCTTTCTTAGCAAAACTCGGGCGTACAAGGGCTAGCGGAAGTATATATTTGTATAAACAAAGTGCAAAGAACGCAGCCAAGGAATGTGTACGAGAAAAGCTCAGACCAGGACACCACATCTCGCCCGTGTTTATCTGAATGGAGTCCGCTACGCATCCTCGCACCACTTAGCTATACATAGCATCACAGTTTCTCTAAGCATAGATGAAGAAGAGATGATAGGAGCAATCACTCATTTTTACAGTGCCGCTACACATCAGTTTCGCTATCTCGAACATAAATAATCTGCCTAGCATTTTCGCAATGGGCTTGTGTCCTGAAAAAATGTAAATAGTCCGTAAGTTAGATTATCAAAAATATTTGACCCGTATTTTTTCTTTTGTTACGGGAACCAAAATTGACGAAGTTACGACGCTTTTAAAATTCTCAATATGTCACGCCCTTTTTTTTTTTTAGGGATGGGAAATCATCCAATGACTCCTCCCGCTCTGGGTGTAGCGGGATCCCTGTCAGACTTTTACTGACTAAAACCCATCCATGTTCCTTCATAGCCCTTTGTGTTCCGGAGCCACGGTATCTCTTTCGAACAGTCCCGCGACTCCGGCAGGCGTCGGCCCTTTCGGGCCCCATATGTCACGCCCTGGCATAATTTTTAGCGGGTCGTGATCACGAGCCCCCACTCCCGAGTTTTGATGCGTTTTATCTTTGTCAATATTCATTGATTTACAGAAACAAAAAATACGTGTCCATTATTTTTCAATACTCTAACTGACGGACTAAATAGTTTTGCAATTTGTGGATGATGGAAACTAGCCTATTATTTTGAGGTCGGCTTCCAGTCTAAACGGATGCAGCTAAATACCAGTATTTTACTTCGAGCAACTGCTTATCCGACCTCCACAACTCAGTAATTGGGTGAGTTCCGGACTCCACCAAAGCGGAGATGTGCGGAGATGTCTGAAGCGGAGACGAGAAGAGATGTTTTTGAGCTAGGGTGTATCCACCGAAACTGCGAAGATGCGTACTGGTTGGACTGTAGCGGAAATTTGTGCTGGCTAGGGTGAAGATGTGCGCTGACTAGAGCGGACTGAGCTGTATGTATAATGTATGCAATTGAAACAGAAAATAAAATAAAAGAAAAGAAAATACAAAAATGAGCGCACTCGTGTTTGTGTTTTAGTGTTAGTGTGTGTGTGATTGGGTATTTATAGTTGTGTATTGTAGTTTATAAATTAATAATTAAATCGTTTAACTGCGTTTATTAAAATATAAGTTTAGGTTTCAGTTTGGTAAGGTCTAGGTTTAGGTTTAGGTTAGCCCTGCGACAATGTCTTGAGATCGGAGAAAGCCAGGAACAGCTTCGTCCACTAACAAATTGTTACTCAGGTTCTTTTACTTACCGGACAGATTATGAAAGTTTTTTTTTTTATTCAAAACGGGGAAACTCTTGACCCAAATCTCACCTGATGGAAAGTGATGATTAGGCCGAAGATGGAAGCGAGTTTCACCCGGAATCCTCTTACACAGAGGATGAGGATACAAAGTGATGTTATCATGGCCTCAATGTCGTCGTAGGTTTTAGTCATAAGCCAATTAGTCACAGCTAATTTATAGTCACGGAGTTTCAGTGGGTAGATATGTAATTCCTTATTTAATAGGTTGTATTGTTGTTTGTCGGCAAGCTTTGTTTAACCTTGAAGTAGGGACTCCATTTTCCGCACCTAGACTCCCATTCGGTCCGTTGTGCGTAGGTGTCCTGGCTAAGTTAGCCAAGTTAGCTCCACCCAAAAGCACAGAAGTTTCCTGGGAGCTTGACGGACCGACCTCATCATTCCAAAAATTAGTTGAAATTTTGTAACTACGGCATTGCATTCCAGGATGAGGTGAACGGGAAATTCTTCAGCGTCAAAGCAGACCCCAGAAAATAGACCTTTGAGGCCGCCATTATTTAGCAACGAGCTTCTCTAGTTATCTCGCAAATTTCTGTTGGAAAAGCAAACTAAAAATCTCATGGTCGTACTATCTCTTAAAATTGTATTGTGAAGGCAGACAGATGTTGGAGAATGTCTTGAACTCAAGTGTTGTTTGATAATTCGGGCGATACTTATCTACTTGTTTCAAGTATTACTGCTGAGCGTAAGATCCTCAAAAGCGGTTTATAAAAACTGCAGTACAGTCTGTCTTTGATAATTTAATATTATACCTTTTTTAGGATAGGAAATCATCTATCCTTGAACTCAAGGGAGTGTCAATCTCTTACTGACTAGGGCTTGTGATCACTACTCAAAGTTGAATGGCAGACTTGTGATCAGGGGGGCTAAAAAGAATACTTTAGGAGAATTATTCTAGAATCATAATATTAATAATCACACAACAATCTGTCAAATTTCATTTTCATCTTTATCGCTAACGCATTAGGTTCAAGGTTGATTGGGAAAATTTGACAGTGACGGTTAGAGTAAAATGAGGCTTCTGATTATGCTAAAATGGCCCTTTTAGACCCGTTGAATAATAATAGAAATTTTGGACTAAACAAAATGGGAAAAACTTCGACGTCGGCGTCGAGGGACAGTCCATTATAACATTCAGTAGGCAACGAACGTGGTAGGTTAACCAATACTATGTGATACGAATTCAATTTTGCATCCATACAATATTTGTACGTCACGTATTGTAGTGAACTTGACGTAAATGTCCCTGAGTGCATGTCTCGCGTTTGTGTGTGGTATTGGTGTCACTCACCAAGCCTTTCTCTTTAATGCAACAAATATATCACTAAAGTTTGAAAATGGGGATCACAGACGTTGGAAAAAATACTGCCAGGCTAAAATGTGATTGGGCGGGTCACGTTAGCGGCATGCAGTAATTGTACCTGTACCTGTACCATACCTGTACCTGTACCTGTACCATAAACCGCAAAAATCACGTTTTTTAGGGTTCCGTACCTCGAAAGGAAAAATGGAACCCTAATAGGATCACTTTGTTATCCGTCCGTCTGTCCGTCCGTCTGTCTGTCTGTAAAGACCCATTTTCTCAAGAACGCGTAGAGGTATCAAATACTCTACTGTCCCTTGGAGCTGTGAAAAAATCAAACTTCTAAACCAACGCAATCAAAAGATACAACCGTTTATGCCGCACATTTCCGCAAATTTTCGACACTCTCAAGGGAATCAAAACTCAGAATCCTGAAATTTGGTACAATGCAAAGTATAAAGAAGAAATTGCGAAAACTGTAATTTTTAATTACATCAAATTATAATAAAAATACTTTTAATAATTTTAAACTTCATACCCCTTTCCTCATGAACGCGTAAAGGTATTACATTTAATTCATATCTAATACTCAACTCTTAAGCTGTAACTAAATCAAACTTATATGTCAACGCAATCAAAAGAAACAGCAATTTAAGCCGCATATTTTCAAACTCGCAACTACTCGCAAGGGAATCAAAACCTAAAGGGTATACTGCCAGTCGACCTAGAATCTTATTTGTCATGAAGCAATGTTTTATAGCACATATAAACGAAAAATTAGGAAAACCTTAAATTTTTAATTTCTCGATTGTCGTGATGGGTGAACTTTTACTTATATACCTACAGGTTTGTACGGAACCCTCGGTGCGCGAGTCCGACTCGCATTTGGGCGGTTTTTTTTTATGGAATCCTTTTTCTTTTTTATTATTTGTTAAAGACACACTCTGTCAAAGGACATGGTAAAAAGTGGCCTATGAATCAACACATGCGAAACCTTTACTAATATGCCTAGTTTTTTTTTAAAATTACATTTTACTGATTAGAATAGAACGGACACTTTTTAATTACGAAACCATTTTAAAAAGTAACTCACTTAGGTTTTATAACCCGGCACCATTATTTTAAAATGAATCAAAGCACTCTCAGCGCTGTAAAATTTTTAGTTACCTACAAAAAGAGTAAAGCGAGTAAAGCGCTGTATTAAAGCGCAGTTGACACTTTGATGTACCTACTGTATTTGGCACCTGATACCAGGGAATCGGCCGTCGACCTAACTAACCACGCTTTCGTATGTTAGAAGAACATAGTAACACTACTCTATACATTTTTTGGTGAGATAAAAAGTCTGGCAGCTCTGGGATCTTAGTCCATTTGGTATGTTTCTATTGTTTGGTATGTTTTATAACCTCAAAATCCGAAATCATTTTAGATATTTTACAATTCTTCCAAGTGTCCGTGATTTTAATGTAGTTTTAGTCGAACATATGCATTATTTAAAACACAGATAGTAAATTCACCGTGTCTCTGTTGTTTCTTAGGCGAACGATGTATGGGCGATGAGCAATGTCCTTTGCACTGTCTAGATGCCTATTACGGTTCTGGAGATACAGCCCGCTGACAAACAGACAGATAGACGGACGGACGTACGTCATATATCCTGTAGCCTTCCTCAATAAATGAAATGGATCCAAACCAATAGCGATTAGCGCATTTAACCAAACAAACAAACTCTTCAGCTTTGTCAAATCTAATCTTTCTAATTTATATAAAAATCTCGTTTCACGGTGTTTGTTATCGAACACCCCCAAAGTCTGTTATCGAAAACCTCCAAAACGGCTTGGCCGTTTTTGATATCTTTTTAAGTATTTTCGCTAGGTCTGAGAAGAGGTCCGTTTGCCTAGCCAGCTATTCTTCTTCTAATCTCCAAATATTTAAAAATCTCGTTTCATCGTGTTTGTTATTGAACTCCTCCGACACGGATTTTTTTTAAATTTCAGTTGAGTTTGCTCTTGACTTTAGTCTAGGTCAGAGATGCCAGAAACAAAGTCTACGATGGAGCGAGCTTACCCAGAAGTAGCCAGAGGGCCTAGCACGAATATTTTTGACGTATGGTAACGTTGCGTAAAATTTTACCATAGCTGCAATACTCGTTTCCTACATAATATTTATTTGAATAAGATACTATATTCGTATGTTTAAATTATGTAAATTGTGTATATTCCATAAAATTTAACCAAAATACAATGAGGATGTAGTTTTTCACATTCAAAATTCACTTACGTTAACGTTACTATACGTCAAAATATTCGTGCTAGCCCCTCTGTTCACTCTTTAGTACTTTTATTTTGTAGCAAAAAACATTATCACACCAGAATGCTAAATGGCACAAAATTTGCTAGCTCATATTACACATTTCTAAAATTAATATAATCGCGATTCCAACTTATTGAGATTTTTCCCACTTTTCCCGTAGCCGGCGTTCTCAATTTTTTGCTACTCAACGCTTTCCCCGTTTTCCAAGAAATTCCTGCCTCAAGGGAAATTTCTGCTAAACGTAATATAAACCAATATATAATATATTTATATACCTATTGTGTTGTATAGCAGAAAATATTCTTAACGAAATAGTTTTTTTTTATGCAATCTGGCAACATTGCCTTTATATGAAAAGTTTTAAAAGTTATAGTAGCGAAAGCTTTTATTTTAACACTAGCTGACCCACGCAACTTCGTCTGCGTCACATTTTCCATGAATTCTGCGCTCCTTTTTTACTTAGCTTAATGATATAGCCTTCCTCGATAAATGGGCTATCTAACACTGAAAGTTCCTGAGATTAGCGTGCTCAACCAAGCAAACAAACAAACTCTTCTGCTTTATAATAATTATTATCCTCGATAAATGGGCTATCTAACACTGAAAGTTCCTGAGATTAGCGTGCTCAACCAAACAAACAAACAAACTCTTCTGCTTTATAATATTATATTATAACTCAGAGGTTCTCAGATTTTGTTGTGCAAGGCGTTGCGAACGTTCGACACTCGACTCTCGTGCGCGTACCTGAGAGTTTCTCTGATTTTATTCAGCAAGGCGTTGTGAACGTTCAGGTGAAGATTCTTGCTGCCCGTGCTTGAGCTAAGCTAACTATGTTTAGTAAGTTGAGACCTGGCTCTCTTAGGCATTTTCAAATGTTTAAGAAAATGTTAATAGCGTGTAATATTCTAGCTCTGAAAAGAATTACTGTTGTGTAGCACTGAAAAGAACTGTTGGTTAGCCCTGAAAAGAACTGTTGGTTAGCCCTGAAAAGAACTGTTGGTTAGCCCTGAAAAGAACTGTTGGTTAGCCCTGTAAAGAACTGTTGGTTAGCCCTGAAAAGAACTGTTGGTTAGCCCTGTAAAGAACTGTTGGTTAGCCCTGGAAAGAACTGTTGGTAAGCCCTGAAAAGAACTGTTGTTTGACTCTGAGAAGAACTGTTGTTTAGCTCTGAGAAGAACTTTTGCGTAGGTGTAGTTTTAAGAACGAAATCTAAAGAAAATCGCACGAAAATAATTAGACTGCGCGCACGACCGCTGCGTAGGGAGCCGACCTCGCGGCTGAGCCGCGCGGGTACCTTACTCATAGATCTAAACTCCCCTCCCGCACGCGCACCCCCGCCTTGGTGACGTCCACTTCGCAACGGGCCGTGCAGCAGAAATCGTAATATTTTAATTTCGCCATAACTTCAAAACCAAACGTCCGATTTTAATCATTCAAAGACCAAATATTATCTACATAAACTGTACTTAGTGATGAAATACTTTATTTTCATAAAGATTATTAGCATGAGTAAAATAAACGCTTTTAAATGTAGTAAAAAAAAAATAAGATTTTTAAATTTAAAAAATGGTTGTTGTGCCTCACTCGACATAGATAGGTATAGTGTGTCGCGGACTTTTTTGTAACTAGATACTTATAAGATCTACAATTAATTAGAACAATGTATGGTTCTATCTTTTATAGTTTAGGCAGCGTACACCAAATAAGTAACTTTTCTGGTTGATTTTTACACCTTGTGTCCGAAAAACCCAAATATCTTACGGAACCCTACTTTTTTTCCAAAATTAAATATAGCCTATGTTACTCGTGGATAATGTAGCTTTCGAATGGTGAAATAATTTTTAAAATCGTTCCAGTAGTTTTTGAGCCTATTCATTACAATAAAACAAACAAAAAAACAAAGTTTTCCTCTTTATAATATTAGTGTAGACATTACATTGTTCCTAGAATTGCAATATATAAAGCTTTTTAAGAGGACAGCACTAACAATGTCCCTGCGGCCCTGGCCTGGAGCTACACATACTAAGTTATTAAGAATTATGAATCCGTCTTAAAGCATTATTATCATCTGCTTAGCCTATTCCCAACTATATTGGGGTCGGCTTCCAGTCAAACCGGATTTAACTGAGTACTAGTATTTTACGTGGAGCGGCTGCCTACCAGACCTCCACAACCCATTAACTGGGTAACACGGTACTTCATGGCAAGACTGGAGTCAGATTAACCGGTTTCTGACTATCCCTAACGACTGCCAAAGATGATATTATTGACAGGCAGGACCAACGGCTTAACGTGCTTTCCGAAGCTCGGAGGAAACTCGGTATGTTAAGATGGTCACCCATCCACAGACCAACCTTGGCAAGCGTTGCTTAAGCTGGAATATCAACCCATGTGGCTGTTATGACTTAGCCACAAGATCACGTCTTAAAGCATTATCAAGGTAAAGAAATCACTGAGACATCTAAATGCAGTACAAAGTACAGATTTTATACGACACGGTTGGCGCAGTGGTTGAGCGATTGACTGCTGCGCAGCATGTCGCGGGTTCGATTCCCGCACGGAACAAATATTTGTACGACCTACATGTATTTGTTCTGAGTCTGGGTGTTTTTCTATCTATAATATGTATGTATTTACAAAAAAAAAATGTATATAAGTAGTTTATCAGCCATCTCGTTACCATAACACAAGCATTAGGTTGCTTAGCTTGGGATTATATGGCGTTGTGTGAAATGTCCAAGGATATTATTATTATTATTTTCATTTTTTTACTTTCTCGGGCCCCTGGAGACCCGGTCCTTTGGTAGGCGTACGAGGGGCCGAAACCAACTCGCAGAGGCCCCGTTAGACATTTAAAATGTAATGGGGCACCAACCGGCAATTATCCCTGTATGCACTGAAAGTATTCCCAAGGACAATCCCCGGTTGGAGCAGTACCTACTATTGCAGAATATGGAAACAAAAAATGAAACGCTATGGGTTTGGGTGGCTTAGTGGAATGATAATCGTTTATTATAGAACTATTGGCCCCTGCCTGACCACTAACAATATACACGGCTTTTAAATGGCAGGGGGTGACTTGCACACTCAATGAATGGGCCCCCGAAAACGGTCGCTAGCACAAAGTGACGTAGCGCCAAGGGGGCAACATGGCCTGAGGTGCTAGAGGAGTGGAGAGGTATACCACGGCTATCAGGACAATCCCGGAAGTGCGGTCAAGATCCCTACCAGCATCTTACTGGATTATACATCCTTCTCCCGAGCACGTTTGCTCTAGCGAATCTCTACTCAGACCGGCCGATTAAGGTAAGAAAGAGGTGGGAGCTCTGTTCCTCGTCAGTTTTCACTCTGGCCAGCCAATAAAGGCAAGCCGTAGATGAGGAATAAGACTTCTCCCGGGAGATAAGGTTCGTGGGGTCGCTACTACCCAACAGTTCACCACAAAACTGCCTTGCGGATTGTATCTCTCTTTGTCTGGCCCCTCACCCTAGGTATGACCTAAGGTCCATCGGGACGCGCAAGCCCCACCACGACGTCAACGTAGAGATACTGCGGTAGGGTTATTATTATTTATTTCTTTTTTACTTTCTCGGGTCCCTGGAGACCCGGTCCTTTGGTAGGCGTACGAGGGGCCAAAACCAACTCGCAGAGGCCCCGTTAGACATTTCAAATGTAATGGGGCACCAACCGGCAATTATCCCTGTATGCACTGAAAGTATTCCCAAGGACAATCCCCGGTTGAAGCAGTACTATTGCAGAATATGGAAACAAAAAATGAAACGCTATGGGTTTGAGTGGCTTAGTGGACTGATAATCGTTTATTAGCGGCCCATCCACTAACGTTCATTCCTACCGGAATGTACAATCCTCACGGAATGAACGCCAGTGGATTTGCAAGAGCAAGAAAGAATGACGGTATTAAAACCCCGCGACCCCTCCCGTCGCGAAGGACGCGACGCGCTCTGTGATCAAGTTAGTGCCTGTTTATTTGTCCGGCGTGATTGAGCGCTCGTTTGTAATCATTTTGTGTTCGTCTTCGTCCCGTAGGTACGGGTACAAATGTTTTTTTTTTTATGCAAATCGGGGAAACTCTTGGCCCAAATCTCACCTGATGGAAAGTGATGATTAAGCCAAAGATGGAAGCGAGTTTCACCCGGAATCCTCTTACACAGACGAACTGGCTATCATACCTCGTAACTGCCGGAACACAACAATGCTGTTAACATTGTTGTTATGGCGACAGACTTAGACATGATGGTGGTAGCTTTGCCAGGCGGACTTAGAACAAGTCCTACCACCAACCAAACCGAGCAAAAAATTTGCCCCCGCTGGGAATCGAACCCGGGACCTCTGGGTCTGAATCAGGTGGTTTAACAACTAGACCACGGAGGCGGTTAGTATCACCTGTTTAGCACCACCCGGGGACCACGTGTAGGGATTCGCTGCAGGGTATTCTCCTACGAACGCGGGTGACTCGGCCCCCAAATGTTGTTGCAAAATGAAAATAATCCATAAAGATAATTCAAAATGACGATCATTCCTTTTAAATGACAACAATCTTCTTAAAATGATAGGATTATAACCATCCACAGACACGCAATCCCTCGGTATGACTGACAACATGCAAACTGACAGGAATGTACCTAAACGTGTGTATGGTCACTGAAGGATTGTTTTTCCTGTCGAACTGGCGTGTTGTGATAAAGTCAGGGGAAAGAACGTAGGATTGTGTTTTAATTAGTGGCTTCAACGGTTTTATTTTATCCCGTCGCTTTTTTGTACAGTTTGCACAACGGGACAAGTCGGAAGAAATGAACGTTAGTGGATGGCCCGTTATTATAGAAGAACTATTGGCCCCTGCCTGACCACTAACAATATACACGACTTTTAAATGGCAGGGGGTGACTTGCACACTCAATGAATATTATTATTATTATTATAGTTGCCAAAAATTAAAACTACGTACATTTATCCATGATTCTGTCACTTGTAATTGAAATAATCAGTGCAATCTGCTGCCTGGGGTTTCGCCCGCGTGTTGCTTTTACCTCCCTGTCTAAAAATTGGAACCTTAGTTTTATTTTAATGTATAAGCTATATAACAGTGAAATATTAATGATATCCAAAAAAAAAACCGGCCAAGTGCGAGTCGGACTCGCGCACCGAGGGTTCCGTACAAACCTGTAGGTATATATAAGCAAAAGTTGCAGTTTACGATTTATAACGTATTAAAAAAAAAACTACTTACTAGAATACGTTCAAACCAATTTTCATTGGAAGTTTACATGGTAGTGCACATCGTATATTTTTTCTTATTTTAGAAGTTAAGTGGGGAGACACACATTTTACCACTTTGGAAGAGTCTCTCGCGCAAACTAATCAGTTAAAAAAACATTAAATTAGAAACTTCATTATCATTTTTGAAGACCTATCCATAGATACCCAACACGTATGGGTTTGATGGAAAAAAAAATTAGTTTCAGTTCTAAATATGGGGACCCCCAAAATATATTGTTTTTTTTTGGTATTTTTATGTAAAAATCTTAATGCGGTTCACAGAATACATCTAATCACCAAGTTTCAACAGCATAGCTCTTATAGTTTCGAAGAAAAGTGGCTGTGACATACGGACGGACAGACAGATATGACGAATCTATAAGGGTTCCGTTTTTGCCATTTGGCTACGGAACTCTAAAAACAAACATCCATACATTTATTCATCCATCCATCCATCCTCACAAACGTTCACGTTTATAATATCAATTGCAAATAAATGACGTTTACAATATCAGTTCCAAAAAGTCCAGCAGTATATACGATTCTACTTTGCGATTCTGTCGACATCTCAACGTGATCGATCACATAGGTGGAGTTAACGTTAAGTGAGTTGTCAAACCATACAAACAAGATGGAATGACAACTCACCTTGTCGTTCACTCCACCAAAGTGATCACGGTGAGATGTCGACAGAAACGACCGGCTGTAAACATGTCGAAGTGAACACTTTGACAAGTGAGCGACAATTGAGCTGTCAAAAACATACAAACAAGATGGCATGACAGCTCATTTGTCGTTTACTCCACCTAAGTGATCACGGTGAGATGTCGATAGAATAGACCAGTTCTAAACATGTCGTCTTGCATCACTTCACCCAAGCCTTCAGTAGTGCGATTCTGCCGGTTGATTCTGTCGACATCTCACCGTGATCACTTAGGCGAAGTGAACGACAACTGAGCTGTCATGCCATCTTGTTTGTGTGGTTTGACAGCTCACTTGTTGTTCACTTCGCCTAAGTGTTCACTTCGACATGTTTACAGCAGTGCGATTCTGTAAACGTGTCGTAGTAGAATCGACCAGCAGGTTTGGGTGAAGTGATCACGGGTGAGCTGTCAAACCACGGAAACAAGATTGCATGATAGCTCACTCGATAAAATCAACCAGCTTTAAGACTAAACCAAATAAGCTCAAAGTCTAGTCTAATATAATCAGAGCACACACAAGTTCGTTCCTCCCTATAACTAGATGTTTACCGCGAATCCGGCTCTTGTTATCTTAGTGCTTACACTCCCACACGACCACCGAAAGCATTTGTACGAGTATGCAGCAGAGCCGTTCTTTGTGGGTGTCTAGAACCACAGAATAGATGGGTACAGAAAGCTGGCTCCTTACAACAGATAAAAATGCACGCACACATAGACATGCTTCACGTACAGCGAGTGCAACGGCAACCGCACTCATGACTGTCATTTGTTTGAGATCATGTATGCGCGGGTTTTTGCAAGCCACGCAACGCTTTCTGGGATCGATCTGTGTATGAGTGCCGATCCGTTACATAACAAAACTACTCGGAGCCTCGGCAAGCTCATTTATACTTTGCATCCGATAGTCATTTGTACATTATTGACAGTCTTTACGAGTAGGCAGCCAGGCAGAACGTCTGAATCAGTCTTACCAAGAGGTTACTGGAATTTCGAAGCAATCGCTTCATGTAAAATACTGGCACTTCTTAAAATACTGGTGCTTATCTGCATCCGATTAGAATAAAAGCCAATTTGTTCAATAAAGCTAAGGCAGATTGACTGGTTGATAATATAGGGCCTTCTGTAACTATTTACTCTGTGTTTCAACAGAGTTACGTGCACATTCGTTATGACGCTACCCCAAAAGCAAACAACAACAGTATTGTTTGCCTCCACCGTGTACTCAAAATATTAACTGAAGTGAAACCACTTTAGCTAATTATCATTTTCGAATGTAATGGCTTTATTCGTTAGTGTATTCCACTTTTAAGTTGGTATTGGGCTAATTGTGTTCAAGTTCAAGCATACATCTATCTTATATTTATAAAAATGTCGCGTCACGGTGTTTGTTATTTTTTAAGTTTGTTACCTCATAGTAATGAGGATTCCGTTATTTATTTATGAACTGATTCGAAAAATTCTGTGTTTGTGTGAAATGATGTTTTATGTGAAACTTACCGATTGGTCCCATTTAAATTTCAGCAAAATCGGTTCAGTAGTTTGGCTTTTAAAAAAAAAATCGGGAATTCGTCTACTTAGATTACGTATTTGGTTTTTCATCCAAGTAAACGAGATTTCGTAATTTGCTTTCCTGCGACTTTCCAGTGGTGTGCATTTGTGGGGCTCGGTATCCGTTTGTACAATAAGCTACCCCTTTCTTATCTTGAGCTGCCTTTTAATTCGTTTAAAGCTAAAGTTAAATCTAACCTTTGTTCGAAGGCATTCTACTATTCAATCAAGGATTATTTAGACGATAATTATAGTTGGTCGCAGTGTTGAACGCAAGACATACTTAGTTTTAATCTTCCTTCATAGTTAGTACGAAGATAATAAATAAGATATTAGAATAGTTAATACCGGGTGCTACCATGTACCTTTTTATTTGCGAGTTTCCGATATTTCGGCACTAATGGTTCTATTCTAATGTTAGTGACCATGAAAGATTAAAACAAAATAGTATAAGATAGTTTCTAGAGTTCTTAATTATTTGTTTATTTATATGTCCATATACAACATGTGATTATTTAGACTATTGTTTGATATTATTCTATCCTGAGCAACCGGCAGCAAGTTCGTCATGCTCCCTAAGATTTCACTGCTTGCGGTAATGTTGGAGGTCGGGTTCCCTCTTTTTCACAAATGTGGCGGAATTTGCTCGTGAAGGGGTGCTTGTGGTGAATGGTCGTCTTGTTAGCCATGGTTTTATGTTGTGGTAACGATTTACCGCTTTTTGTTTTATTCTGGTGGCCTTGGTCGTGTGGTGGTTTATGTATTTCTTGGTATTTTAACATCGACTTCCGAAAACTTAAATTATTTTATGAAAGTTGTAGGCAACGACTCTCTTTGTCAGTTATAAGGCTTATGTCACCGGAAAATGGTAAACACCGTAAGATTGTAAAATATCGCGTGATATTGTAAACAATTTTTTCTGAATAACACAGGGTCACAGAGTATTGGGTACTATTGAATTTGGATAGGATATGTTTATATAAAACAATTTTCTCATAAAATACCGAGAAATTATAATAATCAAGATTTATTACAATCTTATAATATATTCAAAGCCTTTATATTTTAATTTATTCTATGATCTTTCTAGAAGATATTTGTTCGCCACTGCACGGTAGGCGATGACGTTAAGAATAAGCAGTGACTTTCGCAAAAAGTTTACCTCAAGCAATTATGGATAGAGCAGAAAGCAAATATGACCTACAGCCTATGAAAAACCTCTGAGAATCGATGAACGATCTGCACACAGTATCTTATTAGTTGCCGTCCAAAGTAAATATCTATAAAAAAGGCTATAAGAACCCGAAATCAAACAATGGCGATTTATTGGACGTGCCGAGTAAACAGGCCAGCAGATGAAACAAAATAAACAAAATTCAGAAGATTCCTTTGGTTCTAAGGAATTATGTTTGCTCAGAGCGGGTAGGCGCTTTTAGGGTTCTGTACTCGAAGGGTTGCCAACGGAACCCTATTACTAAGCCTCCGCTGTCAGTACATCCGTTCGTCTGTCTGTCACCAAATTGTACTTTAAGAATCATAAAAGGTTGACAGTTGAAATTTTCACATAGTGTGTAGGTATGTCTACAGCTGTTTTAACAACAAATAATAAAAAACCGGTTGGCCACCAGTGGCATGACTTCGTGCCATACAAATCCCCACATCATACCACGATCACGCGCAGTGTAAACCTCATTTATTCAAAACCGCAATGTTTTATATGCGTATCTGATTCCTGTGGGCCACAAACTCGGGGGATGACATCCTCTTTCAATAAAACTTACGGATACAATAGGCGTTGCGATGCCTACGCGCCGTATATATGACGCTTGGCTTATCTCTGGTTAAAGGGGGCTGCCATACACGAAACGTTTATTTTTTTCGGGTTTGGTACGAAACCCGTAGTGTGAGAGTGCGACTCGCACTTGTCTGCTTTTTCTTTCATTCATTTTATATTACATTAGCTGAGATAAGCTTGTTAGTACTTACTTAGCAACATGAAAAGAGAGCCATCTATCATTTAGAGACTATTATGTTTTCAGACACGTCTTAATGGGTTAGCAACGGCGTCTGAAGACAGATGTTTTTAGAAAATGTCGAATTCTTGTATGTGTTTATTCAGAATTTTGTGATATATTTTCTTTACATCTACTTTTATAATAAAACTAGCTTTGCCCGCTTGACTAATTATATACTACAACCTTCCTCGAGAACCACTCTATCCATTGGTGAAAACAGCATGAAAATCTGTGGAGTAGTTTTCGAGTTTATCAAGAACAGACAGACGGTGGAGGACTTTATTTTATAATATGTAGTGACATCAGCCGTCTTATGAAAAGCTTTGTGATTTAAAACAGAGCCATGCTTATCTTAAAATAGTCCGTTTGTTTGAAGCTATTTCTTACTTAGAATGCAAGAAGATGGACCCTCCATCTTCTTGCATTTTAAGTAAGAAATCTATTTCATACTTATCAGAAATCTATAAATACAAAAATGAATCCCTATTTCCCTTGATCATCGTATCACGCGTGAACAGCTGGGCCGATTTCACTAATTCTTTTTTGTGGTGCTTGGTAATGTCAGGAGAAAGTTCATAATAAAGAAAAACATAAGAAAGTTGCAGTTGAAGGAAGCGAAGCCGCGGGGGACAGCTAGTTTAGCATTAAAAAATACAACTGGAATAGCGCTTTATTTCTCCGCTGCGGAATATGGAAGTCCAGTATGAAGCCGCTCTGTCCACATCAAGGTAGTGAATCCAGCTATAAATGAGACGTGCCGGATAGCCATTGGCTGTCTGAAACCGACTCCAGCACAAATGCTGTATCCACTTAATAGCATTGCACCCCCAGAAATTCACAGGACTGTAGCATGTCGTACAGAAAAGGCGAAATTAGAAAACGACCCACGCCACCCCTTGCCCAATTACAGCTTAGTGTCTCGACGACTAAAAAGTCGAAGAAGTTTTCTTTTTAGTCTTCGGGGCACTAAACTGTTATTGTGTAACGAGTGTGTAACAAAACTTAGCTGCCGAATTCCTTTATACAAATCCGGGGTCAGTAAAGATAGTAATAACTATAGACCCGTCTCTGTGTTGCCGGTCTTCAGCAAGGTGTTTGAAAAGGTTATGCTGAATCAATATCTTACATGACAAACAGTACGGTTTCACCAAGGGGCGTTGTACAACTGACGCTGGTGTAACGTTATTAAAACATATCTTTAATGCGTGGGAAGAGGCGCAAGATGCCATAGGTATCTTCTGCGACCTGTCGATGGCGTTTGATTGTGTGAGCCATGAAACATTACTGCTGAAACTAGAGCATTACGGACTAAGCAAAACAGCCTTGAACTTAGTAAAATCGTATTTGAATGATAGACAGCAGCTAGTTCATATAACGGCAACAATTCAAAAGGATTAATCGTGAAAATGGGGGTACCACAAGGCTCAATTTTGGGTCCTTTCTTGTTTCTAGTTTATATAAATGATTTGCCCTATATTTTAGAAAATAAACTCAATTTGGTGTTGTTTGCTGACGATAAATATTTGATTTTTAAAGTAAATAGACATGCAAACAATCTCGACGTTGTAAATAACGCCCTAACGCAGGTACATGATTGGTTCACAGCTAATAATTTAGTATTAAATGAGAAAAACGAAGTGCATTCGATTCACTTTACCCAATGTCAAAAGTAATAATTGTGACATTCGTCGAAGAAACAGTTTTCCTGGAGATTAAGCTAGACTCAAGGCTACAATGGGGTCCTCATTTAACATCTCTTGCAGGAAGGTTAAGTTCAGCAGCATATGCTGTAAGAAAAATTCGCCAGTTTACAGATGTTGAAACCGCGAGACTAGTCTGTTTTAGCTACTTTCACAGTATAATGTCTTACGGTATTTTACTATGGGGACGGGCTGCGGACATCGAGTCTATTTTCATTTTGCAGAAAAGAGCCATCAGAGCCATTTACTATCCCCGCCGGCGAGATTCTCTGAGAGAACTGTTTAAAGAAATTAACATCATGACGGTCCCTTGTCAATATATTTATGAAAATATCATGTACGTTAGAAATAATCTACATATTTTCAATAAACGAGGCGACAGACATAACTATGTCACTAGAAATATTTGTTTATTATTTATTTATTTAATCATTAAATAATTATAACACCTTTACAGTTACATCCAAGGCGGTGTTATAACTAATATATAAAATAAACATTACATTACATACATTAATTAAATTCAGTCACAATTATTTATATGAACTAGACCTTTTTCCATTAGGTTTTGCGCTGCTTTGATAAATCTCGGCAGGTTTTGGCCAAATATATCTTCCGATATCGTAATACTATTAATCAAACGTATGGCTCGTGACAAAGGGGTAAACTTGAGCAAGTTTGTTCTAGCCAACGGTACATCTAACAGAGCGGGGCGGCGGCGCGCACACACCCATCCGGCGCGCACAACCGCAGCGCCTCCAGCACCTCTGGGTGGTGCAGCAAACCCAACAGTACGCTCGCCACATACTAGACTAGCGCGACGTCTCTTCTTATATCCAGCCTGGTGTACCCGACCATGCCCATGACGAACAGACTCGGGTACATGAGGGGATAAAAAGGGTAAACCCCATATTCTTTCAAATACAGAAACCTTGCAAACTTGTTCTGTATTTTCTCCAACATGAGGCAGTACTTTCCCTCATGAGGATTCCAAATAATTGCACTGGTTTCCAGGTGACTCCGTACCAGTGCATTATACAAAACCTTCACAGCAGCCATATCGCTAAAATCCTTACATTGCCTCAAGATAAACCCGAGATTTCTGAAAGCCCTGCCACACACCTCAACTATATGCTTGCGGAACGTCAACTCCGGCACCATCTGCACGCCCAGGTCCCGCACCTGTGTGACGCGAGGCATTACCTCCGTGTCCATCTCGTACTGATAATGTAATGGAGTACGCGAACGGCTGTAACTCATCACACAGCACTTATTCGCATTAAAATGGAGTTTATTCGATTAACTCCATTGGACTACATTGTTAATGTCTGATTGGAGCCGATTACAATCAGCCTCATCTTTAACAGCTAAAAATAACTTTAAGTCATCAGCAAACAACAGACACTTCGCCTCTTTGACAACAGTCGGCAGATCGTTCACCACCAATATAAATTCCAATGGTCCGATATTACTTCCTTGACTCACGCCTGAGAACGTGTAGTAGGGCCTGGAGTCATGCCCTGCATACTCGACGTACTGTCGGCGCTCGCCAAGGTAACTCGCAAAAAACTCAAGCTGCGGTGTGAATCCCACAGCAGCGAGCTTGCATAAAAGTACATCATTATCCACAGTATCAAATGCTTACCGGAAGTCAAAATATGCCACATCCACCTGCCCTCCAGCGTCAATAGAAGGCGCCAAGTAGGTAACAAAAGACAGTAAGTTGCCCCCCGTACTGCGTCCCGGCCTAAAACCGTGTTGTGCGTCCGTTAACCGAGAGCTCACCTGCGTATATATACTTTTATGCAATACTGACTCAAATACCTTGGCGAACGCAGACAGCACCGCCACCGGTATCCACTCACGTCAGAGCCCGCACCTCCTTTAGGAACTGGAATAACTCTCGTAATCTCGAAATAGGAATCAGTTAGTTCAACCAGGTTTCAGACTTGCTAAAGTAGCAACATCTTTCATGGGATACTGTTTAAAGTTTTATAACAAAATACCGCCACATATACTAGAACTAAATGAGACGAAATTTAAAAACTGTATAAAACGCACACTATGCAAACAAGCATATTATAAACTAGGGGAGTACATTGACGACAAAAATGCTTGGCACAATGCTGGTCCGCTCCACAACGACTAAAATGAACTTATAACTTCGATGAAGGTGTGAAAACATTGTTGGACCTGCTGAAGATTGTAAGACTATCTTTGCACTGTATAGACTCATTCTCTTTTGCATTGTATAATTTTACTCATAAATGATATCTTAACGAATGATTTTGTAAACAATGACAACTGGTTTAAAAGAGTGTCCATGGAGTTTCTTGCACGTTCTTCTCCACAGGACCTACTCTTTGGAACGTGCATCTGCCGCGCTGGAGATAGGGTCGGTGGGTGTGTTATGTTGCAGAACAACCTGCTGCTCTTGTCGCTAGCGCGGCAGGATTAGCTTCATCTATTTGACTGACAGACCTTGACTATTCAAAAGTGCCTGTAACTGGTCTATTTGAAATAAAGGATTTTGTATTGTATTTGTATTTGCCTACTAAGCCCTCGGAATGATGCGAATTTTAGAGACAAAAGCTCAAATCTTCTGATTATTTCATCATACCATTAGAGACCCTTCAGCCTGAGGGAAGCTTATGTCCAACAATTAACGTATATTGACTAGCTTACTTGCCATCCAAAATCATACCTATTAAAGTATTAGAAATTACGAGTTAAAACAATACACTTACTAAAGTTGGTCATTTAAAAAACTTTTTACAAAAAAATACAACCAACTTCCGAAAAAAACACTACAAAGTAAAAAATAACTTTAATTTCGGAAGTCGGTGTCAAAATACGAAGAAACTAACAAAAACACCGACTTCCGAAATAAAAGTAATTTTTTACTTTGTAGTTTTTTTTTGTAAAAAGCACACCTAACAACACCACTGCAAAATCGAAGAAAAGCAAAATACGCAATTTCGATTACTTGGATGACATAAAACCATCAACCAAGTAGACGAATTCCAGCTATTTCAATTTAAAATCCAAAGTTCGTTGATTTTGATAAAATTAAAATGGGACCAATCTGCAAATAAATCCTTTCAGATAATTAATCAAAAATTTTTCAAATCGGTTCATAATTGTCAGAGTTATGAGGTAACAAACATAAAATAAAATACAACCGAATTGAGAACCTCTTCCTTTTTGGGAAGTCGGTTAAAAAGTCCTCCCTCCAAATTAAAGGTAACATCTGTATTACGCGTTTCGGGTCGGTACACAATAACGCGTTTCGGGTCATGCTCAACCTGCCCTGGCGGTGTAGTGCGACTGAGATGTTTGCTGAGAACAGAGTTACCGACTTCTATGCGCTTATGGGGAAGCTCAGGGCGTCGTTCCTTGCGCGTGTCGAGTCAAGCAAGAATGCCATAATAAGAGCTGTGTTTCTTACGGTGCATGTACTGAGGGAGCCAAAGTAAATGTACCTACTCACTGATTTTACGGGGGAGTGCGTTTGCTTTGGCTTGATGTGTTTTATGTAGTAAGTAGGTAGTTTAAGTTTTGTTTTATTAGTAAGTTAAGGTTTTTTAGTTTAAGTTTTGAATTTTTAATGTTATGGGTGCTAATGCCTAACTTAAACGATAAATAAATAAATATAAATAAAATTACTATGTCAATCCAGAAATGACCAACATTATGTTGAATGTGCAATTAAGTGGCCTCCTGTGGGAACTCTCAACAAGACAAACATAGAGAGAGCCACTCCCGCCACTTGAGTGGCCTCACTGATCACATACTCGACGACCTCTTAATAGTAGTCATAAGTCTTTCCCTCTATACGGTTCTGATACGGAAAAACGTCTTTGATTTTGATTATTTGTTCTGTTTGGGGTTCGTCTTTTGTTTTCTTCGATTAATTATTCGTATTCTCTTATGCTTAATGTTTTTAATTGATTTTCATTCCAATCTGCCTCGCCTTTTCTACAGTAATTAGATATACATCATTGAATCTGGTTCCAGTTGAACCAGATGCAACTGAATACAAAATATTAGTCCTCCATAAAAAAATACAGGGTAACACGATATTCCACAGTCTAGGTCAGTGATGACAGAGACATCTGGTCCAGATAATTCAATTCTCAACGGTCGCAATTCGTGATACAAGTGCGCAAACATACTTACACACGCGTTAATCACATTACAGTCCTTTCAGCTTCGTAATTGGGTAAAAAGGTTTCAGGACAAATAAACACAACATTGCATCTAATATATTAAAATCTTTATTAGGACGAAACATTCCACAAAAGTAGCCCTCGATTTATATACAATAGGGGTCCGTCATATCTCTACAGTGGGGTTTCACTTTAAAATATCCTAATACAAAGCAATAACTATAGCATGTAACAGAATAAACGCAATACCTATTAAGGGGTCATTGTACTCATCATTATGAACATTTTTCACTAGGGACCCAACATTGAAATAGCGAAAAAAAATCAGCTGTTTAGTAGATTTTTTCGGCCTAAGCGTTTCAGTTGTTCATAATTATGAGTACAATGACCCCTTAAGATGTTTTGAGTTTATTCTGATACAGGTTGTATATAAATTATAATAATCTGTATCGAACATGAATAAAAAGCGTGTATAATTCAAACAATTCCAGAAGAGTAAAACATTTGTCTCAAGCCTATTAATTCCTAGCGAGGTCTACAGCAGTATTTTACAAAAAACCGGTAATAAATATTTCATTTTGTTTAAAAACGAAATGTTTAACATCTCTGGTTCAACAGCAGTATGAATAGGAACGTAAAGTGATTAACAAGGTACGTTTTGGAGACATTAGTTTATTAAAATCCTAATTTACATTCGTACTGGCGTCGTAGTTGTGAAAGTTTATAGCTATTTACATTGCAATTCCATTCATAGATAATAGTTTTTTTTTTATTTGTGATGGGTTTGCTCTTGACTCTAGTATTGCTCAGAGATGACATCGCTCCATCAAAGACAAAGTCTATGATGGAGCGAGCTTACCCAGAAGGAGCCTGTTCACTCTAACTTTGAAGAGATTGGGGTTGTTAGCGTTCGGAAATAGACGCAGGCAGTTCCACTCCTTTGCTGTGCGCATTATAAAAGACGTTTGGAAACGCTTAGTGCGAATCGGTGGAATAACAAGAAGGTAGGGATGGCAAGTTGCAGTGCGTCTGGATGTCCGATGGTAGAAGGGGGCTAGTGGGATGAGGTCGTGGAGTTCTTGGGCACACTCACCGAGGTACATGGAGATACCTTATTGTACACCAAAACTTACACAAGCTTTAATGGTGGTCTTATCGCAGACAGCGATATCCGATGTATGATCCTAAGCAGTAATTGCACCAAAACTTAACTCCGATTTAGTTGCTAAAACGTTGTTAAACATCAAATTATCTATACTTATATTACAAAGCTGAAGAGTTTGTTTGTTTGGTTGAAGGCCTTAATCTCAGACTGGTTAGAATTCGAAAATTATTTTAATGTTAGATAACTCATTTAGCCATAATGGCTATAATCTATATAGAATCACGCTATGACCAATATGAGCAGAGCAAAAAATGTGACGCACAAGAAGTTGCGCGGGTCAGCTATTATGTCATAAATATTGGAACCGTTTTAGCAACTAACTCTGGCTAGTGCAAGCAAAGGGCCTAATACAATATAAAAAACACTCTTGAAATAAAAATACTAAGGAAAATCATCGCAATGCAATAACCTTGAGCATTGACCTGATGAAACAATTTCCAACTAGGACGCCAGTACTTAACCATATGTAACCAATTTGTACATATAAAAGTAACGATGATCCATCAGGAAATTAATCGTTCAGTACATTTATGTTCGAAAAACTCGACCTTATGTAGGGAGCAGCTGATTATTTTTGGAGATGTCCACCCTTGATAGATGAATCAAAAGTCTTCCTGTATAGCATATCTGATAAAACTATGTCCTGAATCGAAAAGCTTATATTAGACTTGGATTACAAAATCAAAATCGACATTCATTTTATAAGCTCATTGACATTCCAATATTTTGAAAACTACATATATTCAAAATTAATATGATTATATCTTCGATACTTATTCATGTTATGGTGCAAATTCCATATATTCCCCAACAATTCTTATATACTCTGTAGAATTTCAACATTATATGTAAACGGTATAACTGAAACATTTATTCGAGTTAGATTTCGATGTTGCATTTGCTTAGTTGCTGAAGTCTTTGATTAGACGATTCAAATCATGAGGAACATTTATTGAAATATTTATAGATCTTACAAACACTTCTTCTTATTTTATCAATCACATTGAGCATGCAGTTGTTCATAGAAAAATTCCAATTGTGGAAGAAATAGATGACTGGTAAACGTGCAATTAATTGATAAAGCATATCTAGTGCCATAAGCTTGAGGTTCTGTCAACATTAAAACAATAATGTGAACTACAAAAATATCCCAGTTTAATTAACAGAGGACCGAAAATAGGTCCTTGAGGGACTCCACTCACTTGGACGCACCAAGTGATTTCTTCTACTCTGTTCAAAATAGTCAAAGTGGAATTTCCGTCATGACTATTTTCTAAGTAAGTACTCACAACCCCAGAGTAGTCGGCACTCCTGTCGGTCTTCATACTTCTCTTTGAACCATTTGATAATCTTCATATAGTTGCTGGTGTTGATGACCTGGGCTCTTTTCATTCGTTGCTTGGGCTTTGGGCTGGCAGCGTGGGAGAGGAAGCCCCCGTCTAGGACCACCATCCGGTACTCTTGGAGACACATCTCCAACATCTATTGAAAACATAACATTGATTCGACGAAGTGCATCAAATCGATGAAGAGGCAGTTGGACGGAGTAATAAGCATTCAGTACCACTTACAGCTAAAAGCTATTAACAGCCGTATATGAACGACAAATAGTCCAGACGGCGCACAAATCCTGCATCATGTTATCAAGTTCTCATCTGTAGGGCAGTTGACTACAAGACATGACTTCCGTCTAATCGTACATCCTCCCTACTCAATGGAAATTTGCGGAACATAACATCTTGTTCCGCCAAAATTCATGAATTTTACTTGCATTGCTTGAACTAAAGACAGAGTACAAGTAGTCGTATGTCTGTAAACTATTGAAGGCTGGGCTTAAAGCTATTTAACATGTTCCCAACTAAAAAATTATGGTTTGCATGCTATTTCAACGACCACACTGTGTCTATATATATATAGCAGAGAAGTGGAACTAATACTGTGTACTTAGAAAGGCATACTCATGGGGAATTTCATAATTTGTACCTGGATTTACGTACTCAACCCCTGTTGTTCAAGGAATATTGTCGAATGTTACCTACAACGTTTGACTATATTGTACAAGCCATTAAACCTGTTCTGAAAAATATGGCCGACGCGTCCACTTCGCGCGAAAATATCAAGCCAACTGATCGCGTTCGCTTCATTTCGCGCCGCTCCGCACCGCACCCCACGTGCGTTTGGTCACGTAGGCCACTTCAATAGGTTTCGAATGTTTGTTGTTTTCGCGCCGTGCCGCACCGCTTCGCGTTCGCGTCTAGATCGCTCACGCAGGACGTCGCGTTACAAACATACAAAGTTACATACACAAACAGTCAGACCCGGACGACCCGGAACAAGTATCTATAGGCCATACAAATATTTGTTACGTGCGGTAATCGAACCCACGACACGCGACGCAGCAGCCGATCGCTCAACCTCTGCGCCAACCGTGCCGCTGACTAATATATTATGTCACATAGTTCGAGTGAAACTACGATTTTCTTGAGTAAAAGTCATGCTAGTGTGATTTTAATCCTTGGCTCTGTTACCTGTGTCATTTTGTCCTGGAGTCCCTCCCAGAATAGTGTTTCGCTGTACCAAGGCTCCTTGTTAGTCCCGAAGTAGAGCGGCTCCCATCGGTGGTAAGGGTACTCTCTTTTCGCTATTATCATCGGCTGAAACAATGTATTTTAATATAAGCCTTTTATAAGCTCATTTTTGGAAGACATACAGGGTGTTTCGGAAGTGCGTGGTCATAATTACAGTTCACGTTCTGGTTCTGATATATTCAGTATAGAGTTAATTGCAAAAAAAATGACTTGTATCAAAAAACACGGACTGCATGCAGCAACTAAAAAGTCCTAAATTAATCACATTTCAAGCCTTCTGTGTTTTTCAGTTGGTGGCATCGAATCTGTGATTGGACTACCTAAAATAAATGCCACCAAGTTTTTTTTTGTCGATGTTTAGGCGCTCCACAATGCTGTTAAAAATTAATGAACATAAATTCAAAACAAACATTTGATCACAATGTTAAGAAAATATTTTCATGTTAGTAAACATTACCTAAAAATATTAGTTTACTCAATTTATTAACTAAAAACATCAAACAATTGCTAATAGAATGTAACAATTCTTTACATTTGTTAGAAAACATGTTAGTATTAAAACATGTTTGAAAACATTTTAACAGCAGTGCGGGGGCAAAATTTGTATTTATTTAGAAAAAAGGGTTGGTGAGTAAAGTAAAATTCAAAATTCAATTTAGGCTGAGAGCCAGCACTTTTTGAACGTCAATTTTTACAAAAGACTGTCCCCCGAAATGCCCGCCCGTCAGCACTTCCTAGTGTTTTAGCTGTGGAGTAGAAGTGGCTAACAACCTCCCCAGCAACACATCTGATTGTTACGTTTTAGGAACTAGAATTTATAAAATAAGTAGTATGCAAAGATAATAAAACAAGACAACTCATTTTAAAAGAGATTAAGGCTAAGAACTCACAGAGCGATTTTCACCCGCGACCGCCGCGGTTGCGGGCCCGCAGCTTCTGTAGAAACCGCGGGCGTAAATCGCGTCGTGAGTTGTGCTTTAATTTTTAACATAATTATATCTGCTTTCTACAGAAGCTGCGGGCCAGCAACCGCGGCGGTCGCGGGTAAAAATCGCTCCGTGAGTTCTTAGCCTAAGAGAATGATAATCCCGAAAATAATAATTTATTAATAAACATGGCTAAGATTAAACGATTATATTGTCCGAGAGATACGAAAGGTCCACCCTAAATTATTATCATTTCATCGTGGCCTATTTTATTCTGAAATAACGCTTATCATTTACCTTCATTTTGATGAATACAGCTTAAGGGATTACATTTATAATATTTTAATTTTTATAGCCATGTATTTACTAAACATGTTTAGTAAATTAAATGTGGGTGGTTGGTTTATTACTTCTGTTTCTTATTCGGGTTCTACTACAGTTTAACACAGGCTTACAAGTTCTAAGCCAGATTATCATGAATACAAAAATTTGATGCATTTATTTTACTTTTAAGTTTAAGAGTTTATATTATTTTCAATATTTTAAATATGAAACATTGAAAATAATCCCTAGACCACTCACAAAACATATTAATGTAAAGAAAGTCGCCCCGCGCCGTGTCCGTCCCTCTTTCAAAATTCGACAAAAACTATCGAACATAATAACACGATTTCCACAAATGTATTCATGGAGAAGGTTTAGGTGTATAATAAATTCATAAGGTTTTGAGTAAATTGGCTAAATAATGCAGATGATTATTTATTTATTTATATATACTTGTTAATTATATCGAAAAAATATAATTATATCAACTGGAAAACTTTACTGCGGTGCGTTAATCAAAACCAACCCTCGAGTTTAACTAATATTAAGTATATACTAGCTGATCCCCGTGGCTTTGCCTGCTTTATAAATTATATACTAAAACCTTCCTCTAGAATCATCCTATCCATTGGTGAAAACAGCATGCAAAATGGTGCAGTCGTTTTTAAGTTTATCACGAACAGACAGACAGACGCAGCGGAGGACTATTCATCCCGGGAATATGTTCCCTTGGGATCACGCGGGTGAAGCCGCTGTCAGAAGGTAGCAGAAAAAAAATAAAACTTATTTCAATCGTCTTTAACAGCAAACTCGCTCACGCTTTAGCTAAAAATTATTTCACTTATAGTTTTATATCTAAGAACCTTATTTTGCAGATTCTATTCAAGTCTAGAAAATAAAATGAATAACAGGCTTCACTTAGTATCAATCTTAATACGGACATTAAGTATTTAACATTCTTTCTTAAAACGTTATAAGAAGCTGTCTATCTTTAATGTATCGTTTTATCTACAAAGCCCTTTTTTATTCGTTTCGAAGGGTAACCAACGGAATGCTATAATACTAAGCCTCCGCTGTATGTCCGTCTGTCCCTCTGTCAGCGGGCTGTATCTCAAGAACTGTAATAGTTGACAGTTGAAATGACAAGTGAGCTGTCAAACCATATGTAAACAAGATGGAATGACAGTTCATTTGTCATTCACTCCACCTAAGTGTACACGGTGAGATGTTGACAGAATAAACCGGCCGTTCACTCTTGCTCTGAAGGCAGATGGGTTATGATGAAGGGAACACAGTCGCTACTTCTGACTGAATGATAATTATGCGATATTGAATAGAAAGCAACTTTGTCTAGAGACCACTTAATATTTTTTGTGATATAAAAAATAAAATAAATAAATAAATCTTTATTTCAGACTATTAGTCCATAATTAAGTTAGTATTTTGGTGTTAGTAACAATGGCGCTTACGAAGTAGGTTAGTATTGTTAGTTTATATAAAATATTTATTTGTTTATACCTAAGACTGTCCCCACCCAGTGTCCCTGGAAGGGACAGTCCGGTCTGGCAGCTATCATTTTCAGGATGCTGTTGTCACTACCGTGCAAGCGCTGTAGTAAGGAGGCCGCTTTCTTTCGCATGATGGCATGAAAACCATCTGTGCGAGCCTCCGCGAACATTCCTGAAGCACTACAACGCCATGGCAGTCCCAACAGCATCCTAAAAGCATTATTAAATTGGACACGCAGCACGTTGTAGGCTCGGCGCGTGTATGATACCCACAGGCCACTCGTGTAAAAGGATTGACAGAACGCCTTAAAAAGGGTAACTTTGACGTCTGTAGTACAACGAGCGAACCTGCGGGCAAGCATATTGCTCCTCACCGACAACGCCCTGCGCTCCCTCTCTATATCTAAGTCATCCCTTAGGTCGCTCGTGACAATATGGCCTAGGTACCTAAAACTATATATAAACGAAACGATAACGAACGATAACGAACGATAACGATATATCTGTTTCTGTTTGTGCAATCTGTTTTTTTTTTTACTCTTGATAGGCATACGTTTGACCGCGATCTCACCTGATGTTAACTCTCTCACTCTTGACTTAAAGACTCCCAGGTTGTAGCTATCAGAAAACACAGACTCCGGCAGGGAATTCCACTCCTTAGCTGTACGCACAATGAATGTATTGGAGATCTGTCATACAGGTCCTGAACCTAGTTCAGACTCCAGCTCTCACAAAGGTTCTAGCGTAAGGCAATAAATTAACTTTATGTATAAATTACCTACTGACATTGTACCTTTATGAGAGAAATAAACTAAATAAATCTAAAAAATAAATCTAAATTCCCAAAACGTTTAAACGTTATATTATAAGAATCAACGACTTCTCATCATGTTAATTACGAGAGCGATTGCCATATTTAGTTTCTGGCGACCTCATTAGATACTAAACTTGCTCAATCGGAGTCATCTTAATCCTAGCAAAATCAAATGAGATGTTGTTAGACTTAATGATGTGTCATTTGTAGAAATCAATTTAGCAGTAAGTAATCTGTATAAGGTGAAAGATTGTCTCACATACATTACTTAAATAGATCCATTGAAGCTTCGGATACGATTCCCATCTTGAGGAATATTATCATATGAATTTGGTTAGTAGTAGCCTGGCTTTGGACCTTACCCATTTCTAGGGTATCGTAGATTGCAGTTCGCTAGTTGTTTCGGCTGGTCAAGAAAGTAGGTGGAACATAGACTTCCATTTAGATGCGTTGCAGTTGCTTGAAGTTGCGAGCAGTTGCGAACCGTTGCGGCGCAGTTGCGATTCAGTCACTAGTAAATTGCGATGCAAATCATTAAGTCCTAAAATACTCTGGTTGTAGTTGAATATTTTTTCTCCATATCTACCACAAAAAATAAAAAGATCCTTTCATTTAACTAAGGTAAAAACACCATATATATGCTCACGATACCTTTCAAGTAACCAGGGGTACATATGACACGTTCCAATTTTACAAATTGACAGCCGTCAGAGGTCACAGCAATTGTTTGCGACACATTGTGAAACCTTTGGAATACATATGGCTCATCCCTTTCCATTGAGTTTATCTGTGGTGAAATGTAAGTAGAATATGGTTATTTTACGTCTTCATAAAGTAAAAGCGCAGATCCACCGCGGCGCACGGAGAGGCTACGCACGTGTGTTAGAGGCTCTGCAAGACACTCAACAAAAACACAATAGTATCTAATATCCTATGAATTTCGATTCTGACTTTGACTTCTGATTATGACTTCTGACTTTGATTACTGACTTTGACTAACGAATTTGAATACTGGCTTGCTTTCTATAAGAGAGAGAGAGAGACACACAGAGAAACATGCGCAAACGCCGCACGGCTTACAATAGCTTACTATAGCAAAAAGTGTCGTGCCACCTTTTCGTCTGAATTTTTTCCGTCTAGCCCCCTTTCGCAACGCGCGATAAGGAACTTCGTTCCAAAAACAAGTGTTGAAATGCCAAAATGGCATTGGTCACGTGAGGACATATTTATAAACAAAATCAGGAGAAGTGAGAAGGGGGCGTGTCGGTATCCGCGTGACATGCTCACGTTGACCATATTATTATAGGCAAACGGTCGTCTCGGCGAACTAGTGCGCTTTTGACTGCGATCGTGACAAATTATAAGAATTCCGTGTTGTACAGAGGTTTCTTGTAAAAACCGTTCCAGCCTAAACCAAGACTTTGTAAATCATGGAATCACTTCCCATATTTTAAGTACTTTACTATATTTATTTGTCTTTAAAATCATGAAAAACAATCAATCATAAAATATGTCTAGCTTTTACTAAGTTATTCTTGTTTTCAAATATCACAGCGACTATACTATTTTTGCAATAAGTACATTGTTCATTAAACCACTACCCAAATTGACAAAACGATAGGTACTTTACTAGGTTAAACGCGTAGTACGGCCGCTGTTTCTTGTGATGAGTTAAACTTCTAAAACGAATGTAAAATACCTTAACCTTCGAAATACTTATTCCTTCCAATGTATTCTAACATTTTAGTAAGATTCGTGGGTTACCCGAGTACGTGCCTTACTTCTCTAACAAGTTGCTGAACTGCAATGAGTTTGTCGTCGCGTTCAAAAAAAACAAGACGACAAGTTTTTACATTAGTTTCCTAAAAGACAAATGGCCTTTACAGTGTTATTGAGTAAAAGACGACGCTCAGAGGAAGCTTAGCAAAATGAACTCAGGGATACTCGAGAAACTTACTCCGTGCTCAACTGAGATGAATTGGAAAAAACCGGGCAAGTGGGAGTTTGTTTCTTACACGAAGGGTTCCGTAACCGTAGCTAATTATTTTTTTATTATAATTTGTCTTTATAGCGGTGGCAATAGAAATGTCAACGGAAAATGGCATACTCCGTAAGATTGTAAAATATCTCGTGAAATTGTAATTTTTTTTTCTAAATAAATATGGAATTATTGGAAACTAATGAATTTGGATGGGATATATTATTTTTACAAAACGATTTTTTCATAATATTTCGAGAAATTATGATCTAATCAAGGTTTATTACAATTTTACGGAGTCTGCCTCTTTTCGGTGACAGAAATACACATTTTGTGAAAATGTCAACTATATAAGAGTAACTTATATGGTTCTTGAGATACTGCCCGCTGACAGCCGGTCGGACGGACGGACGCAGAGGCTTAGTAATGAGGTTCCATTGGTAACTCTTCGGGTGTGAAACCCTAACAAGCTGGGTTATTGGTTCAACCAGTAGTACGTCAGAGTAGGGATCAAACAATCTGAGCACTAACAGTAGCCTAGGGGTATTTTCAAATTAATTTAAAACCAATCCCTTCTACTACCAATCGCTTATTTGAGTTGAATTTATTAAATTTCTATTAACTTAGAGAAAACACCAGACACATCATTTTATTTTTTTGATCTAAAAAAAAACGGAGTTTGGACGTATTATCTTAACTAATATTATAAATGCGAAAGTGAGTTTGTTACGGTTTCACGCCTAATGCGCGGGACCCATTTTGACAAATTTTGGTACAGATATAAATGGGAACCAGTAGTGCTATTCTGTAACAACATTTTCGTATCTCGACAGCGGAATCCGACGTGACTTTCAAATTCGTATAAACATAAGACCTTATGATGTGTGAAATAAAGTTCACTTTGTAAGCTTAGTCACTCAGGTGAAGTCGATATCGAAATGGTTTTTTACAGAATAGACTAGCTGGAGAAGGTAGGTACTACTTTTTTTGTGAAAATAAAACTTGACCGAAAGCGAAGCCGCGGGCCAAATATACTCGTACCATTTTTCATCAAACTCAGTTTCATTTACCAGAAAAACATAATGTCGATGTCATCAACGTAACAGTCAAACACTTTTGTACCCAACAACTTCAGAACGAGTTTTAAACACTATCCCAATAACGGCCACGGTTCAAATAAGGACCTAACCAGTTATAACCAGTTATAGCCGGCTGTTAGCGTTCTAATACGGTAAAATGGCACGGTTAGGACGCGAAGCTCTCGATAATTAGTTGGCAATTAGTACGGAGTCGCGCCATGAGATGGGCAAGGGGTGCGGGGAGAGAGGTAAGTGTGTTAGAACTGTGATCATAGAATAGTTAGGTGCAGAAGGCCGGCTCACAGAATCAGGTCTTCATACAGTGAGTGCGAGTCCACGAGTAGCATTTGTTTGACAACATTTAAGAACGACGTTGAACTACTTATATACACGTATAAGTAGACGAAACGCGCTCGGAGACCGCTAAGTCGTGCCCTCAGTAATTCTATTAAAATAAATTACTTATCAGATGTTACTACGTTTGGTTTTTTGCTAATTACAAGTCAAGTATATTGTAATCCTACAAATAACTGTTTTCGGACCCCCACACGAAGTGAAATTCAAGTTGAAATAGTCAGTGAAAAAATAGTGCACGGAATACTGACCAATACTGACGTTTGAACGAACGCTTTAAAAGTGAAAGTCCTGCTTACGCGCAATCTCCATCGCGCTGTCAGTGCTACCTACCTCCCGGCGGCAAAGTTCGTGGTGTGTTCCAGCGACAAATACAAAATAAGCGAACTTTTTGCATAAATGAATGGGACTAGTGGCGCCACCCCGAACATAAACGGTACTAATTATTTTTACTACGTAGTAAAAATAATTAGTACCGTTTGCGCAGTGCGTTTTTTTTTTTGAACTATTAAAGTTACAATGCTTCACACTCCTCCAAAAGATGGCGAAGCCGGTAATTTACCACAAGTCCAATCAGAGCCAAACATACCAGCTATCATTGCAAGTTCACCGTGCACATCTAACATAAGCGTAAGATATAAGCGCCTGCGCACTCAATGCTCTCCTGATTCAGACTCCCACTCAAACTGTCATGAGTCTACGACGAATGAACTACTTGATACTATTCATCAAGAAATACGTTCAGTTTTATCTTCCGAGGTCTCAGCAAGTATTAAAACCTGCATTACTAACGAGCTACGGGAGATTAAAGAAATGTTTCGTGGTTTGGAGCACTCTGTCAATTTCATGAGCGCTGATTATGACCGTATGAAAATCGAGCTCGACGCATGCAAAAGCGACAACAAAAGTCTTCGCAAAGATAATGAGCTCCTCAAGACTACGGTTTCTGAACTATCGCTGCAAGTTAACCTCATAGAACAAAATTTTCGCCAACAAAATTTAGAGATCAACGGTATACCGGAAAATAAGTCCGAAACCTGGTAAAGACAATTGTTCAATTGGGGAACGTAGTGTCTAGTACAATTAAGGAAGATGACATCTTATCTGCAGTACGCGTGAGAAAATTGGATCCTGAAAGCAAGAACCCAAGAGCGGTTGTTGTCAAGTTACGGAGCACATTATCGAGAGATACAGTCCTTACATCTGTATTACAATTTAACAAGGCCCATCCGAAGGAAAAACTGAGTACTCAACATCTGGGCTACGGAGGCGCTATCAAGCCAATTTTTGTATCCAAACACCTATCTCCATTGAATAAGAGAATTCACGAGGCTACTAGGAAAGCAGCACGTGAAAAGGGATACTTATACGTGTGGGTACGCGATGGCAAAGTTCTCGTCAGAAAAGCCGATGGTGAGCAAGCAAAACACATGAAAAGCTTGGAAACCATTGCTTTACTTTGAGATTATCCAACCGATACTTATGCAATGATACCGTGCATCAGTACTTAAAAATTCACAATTTATTACCAGAATTTCAGAGGCCTGAAAACCAAACTTAATTCCATTAGGCTGGCTGCACAACTGGGCAACTATGACGTTATAATTGGAACAGAAACGTGGCTGGATGACGGCATAAGTGACGGTGAAATTTTCGACTCCAGGTATCACGTATATCGCAGGGATAGGGTTTCAACTGCTCTGGATACCAAGAGGGGTGGAGGTGTTCTGATCGCAGTGTCTAAGCTTATTGATTCCATACGTATTCCAAAATGGGAATCGGACATCGAAGACCTATGGGTAAGACTTAGAATCACCAAGGGAAAAAGGCACCGTAACATAATATGTCTGCGCCGTTTACCTGCCACCACCAGTTCAACAAGTCTTACTGGATTCATTTTTAGATAGAGTATCTTCATTGATGGAATCCACAGGAGAAGATACGATTATAGCAGGAGACTTCAATCTCAGTTTTATCAGTTGGGACATGAACAATTCTCTTGGTAACTCTCCATGTACAACCGCAACTAACTACGCCAACAGGTTAGGCTACTCTTTGATAGATTTTATGTCGGAAAATAATATGTTGCAACTAAATGCTGTTAAAAATTGTTACAATAAAACCTTAGACCTATTTTTTTCTAACTTTTACGGAGGAAGTGTTAACGAATGCAATGATCCAATGTCCAAAGTAGATGTATACCACCCACCCATTATGATCAATGTCAGCAATATTTCACCAGCTCCTTTAATAAACAAAAGAATATCAAAACCGAATTTTAAACGTGCAAACTATGCGTTAATTAATTTGAAACTAAGAGATATAGATTGGACAAAAATGTTTTCTGAACTGCCCGAGGTCGATGCTATGGTACAAGTGCTCTACGAACATATTCGTTGTATTATAAATGAGTGTGTTCCTCTTTCCAAAGTACCTAATGGTAAATTTCCATTTTGGTTTTCTAGGTCTCTTATTAGATTATTGAACGAAAAGGAAAAAATTAGATCTCGCTTTAAAAAATATAAAAATCCTAGAGATAATTATGAATATAAAATCCTAGGCGACCGCGCAAGTAGAATGATCAAGGACTGCTATAAGACATACGTAATGAACACGGAAAAGAATATCGCACAAAACCCAAAACTCTTCTGGTCCTTTGTGAAAGCCAAAAAAACGAATTCTAGCGACATTCCTTACACTATGCATTTGGGACAGAATATTGCAAAATCTGGTGAAGAAATAACCAAACAATTTGCCGCACACTTTTCTTCAACCTTCACACCATACGCTAGCCCGAATACTCCCAGTACTAGTTCTCATAATTATTTTCAATCCACTTTATGTGGAATGACTTTTACTGAGAGAGACGTGTTTAAGGAGTTAAAGAAACTTGACGCTTGCAAGGCTCCGGGACCTGATGGCTTGCCACCGTTATTCATCAAGAAATGTGCAGCTAACCTGTCTCTTCCGCTTAAGTTGATTTTTAACAAATCAATTAAATCATCTACGTTCCCCTCGCAATGGAAGTTTGCTAAAGTGATGCCCATTTTTGAGAAAGGCGAAGTCGACGATTCTTCGAATTATCGTCCCATATCGCTTCTTTCCGTCTTTGCGAAGCTGTTTGAAGCGCTTGTTTGTCCCATATTGACTTCGCACATAAGGGTACAGTTGGCTTCCCAACAGCACGGTTTCTGTGCTCGCAAATCTACTACCACTAATTTGGTACATTACGTTAATGACATTAGCAAATCTCTGGACTCCCGCACACAGGTTGACTCCATTTATACAGACTTCAGCAGTGCCTTTGACAAGGTTAACCACAAGGTACTTATCACAAAGCTCGAACAGTTTGGAATATCCGGCCAACTACTCAAGTGGTTTGTCTCATACCTATTTGAGCGGAAACAGAAAGTGGTTGGGAGGGGTTATGTGTCACCGTTATATATTTCCACCTCCGGGGTACCACAGGGATCTCACCTGGGACCGATTCTTTTTTTGATTTTCGTTAATGACATTGTTTATTCAATATACCACTGTAAATGTTCCATGTTTGCGGATGACTTGAAATCGTACAGGGAAATTAAAACAGACTGCGACATTCTTCTTCTTCAGGAAGACTTGGATGCGGTGCAAGAATGGTGTCAACTTAATATGGTGACTCTCAATGCAAGTAAATGCTATCACATGACTTTTACGCGAAACAAACAAGTACTATCATCATCTTATGCGTTGGAAGGGGTTCCTCTGCAAAAAGTTGATACCATTCGTGATTTGGGTGTCCAACTCGACAGCAAGCTAACTTTCAACAATCATATTGACACGATTGTAGCCAAAGCGTCAAAAATTTCGGGTTTTGTGAAGAGAGCTTGTTCGGAGTTTCGGTCCAAATCGACACTAAAAGTGCTTTATAACACCATTGTCAGAAGCATACTGGACTACGCATCTCCAGTTTTGAATCCCAAATTAATATCGTGTCCATATTGACAGGATTGAACGGATACAGAAGGCCTTCACCAGGTACTTACGCTTTAGATGCCCTAGTTGCCCTCATGACGCTAATTATTCCCAAAGGCTCAAACACTTCAATATGTTATCACTTGAACAACGTAGAAGCACTTCAGATCAGCTCTTGCTTTACAAAATTATCCATAACCTGGCGGATGTACCTGAATTATTATCAGAAATTAATATATCTGTACCTAGACGTACTGTCACTGGATCTCTACGCAAAAAAAAAAATACCTTTGCACCGTCCTCATCAAGAACCAACCTTGGTATCAATGCCCCCTTGAATCGGTTAATGGCTAATTATAATAAATAGATATCTGGGTGAATCAACTTTTAAGGCACTCCTTTCATGTCCTCATCATGGAAGTGGCCATATTTTTTTAATTTCTCTTAAAATTTTTAGATTGTCAACCTAAGCACATAATAAGATTTTTAATTACCACAGCAATATAATATTTTTTTTAATTTAAAGCAAGATTTACGAGATTTTTTTGGTAACTCAGCAGAACAAAATCGTTCTTCGTACCAAAAGTACTTGTCCCCAAGCACACGTGACGAAACAATTTATGAATTTTCTTTAAAAACGTTTATGAAAACATTGAATATATACGAGAAATTTTGATTCAGTATTAAGTAAGCTTTACATTTAAGTACAAAATTGTAGTTATTTTACTTAAATAATATTTATTTAACGTCCCTAAAGATCTGTCCCAAGTATTGTTAAAAATCTCTGGTCTACTGCGTTACTGTAAAAAGTTGAAGACAATTTACAAGAGATGGCGTCTAATTCAATGTCAAACGATGCGAAGATTATCTAATATTTCGTTGGAGTGGTCCGACACGACCGGCCTCATGCCACCCGCCCCTCAGTCTGCGGTAAACTTTCAGAGAGTGCGCGTGGGTTTATTGCCGTTCTACAGCGTTACGACGTAAATCGCGGTGAGTTTTTGAAATATTTTACTATTATTACGTTACAACGTCACCCATGTTGTCTGATTTGAAGGTCATGACCCATTTTTTTATTAGTTTCAATGGTGTAATTATTTATCGTCATTTTAAGCAAAATTTTCTCCTGCGTTATCAGTAACGCAAGATACTGTTCTCCTGAGTTACCGGTAACGCTAGAGACCTTTCTCCCGCGTTACCGGTAACGCCAGAGAATGTAAGGCAGAATGGCATAGCTAATTAGGGATAAATCAGTTTTTTTTTATCTTTTTGAGAGATTAATAATGTTTGTATGTATCTATCATTACTATAACAAATATTTTAAAAGTTAAACAATGCCTCCTAACACTGTTTATATGGTTTGTCTGTGTTAATAGATCAATCAAACAAGTTACTTATCTATTTTGATAATTAAGAATATGTAGTTTATTTTGTCTCAGATCTGGGCAACATAAACGAAAATGCCGTTAAGTGCAGCTGAGAAACAGAAACGCTACAGGGAAAGGCTGAAAAATAATAAAGAAAAGTACGAAGAAGCTAAGAAAAAGCACCGAGAACGATATCATAAGACTAAGAGATTAGTAAAAGATTTGACTCCTAAAGAAAAATATAACGCAAATGTGATATGGAGATTACGAAAACGACAACTTAAGGAACGAAAACGGGCTGTAGAAAGTTTATTACATCAAACACCCCCAGACTCGCCTAGATCTGACTCCAGGTTGGAAAACTTTGTAGACGAAACTCCACCACCAACACCTCCCTATGCGATTCATCCGCGAGATATGCCACCATCAGCATCACCTACTTCTCTATGCGCATCGCTAATAGCTAAGTCACCATCGCTTTCAGCAAAATTAGGTCGAAAAAAAGTGAAAAAGGACAGGTCGAGAGTGCATAGAGAAAACGCAAAACTGAGGCAAGATAATCACAATTTAAGACGAAAGTATGAGAAATTTAAGAAAAGATATAACAGACAAATCAAAACTAAAACCAAGAAAATTGAAAACAATGAAGACTTAAGATACAGAATATTGAGCGGTGCTATTAAGAAGACATTCAAAAAGACAAAATCTAGGAAAGAAAGAGAGGTAATCAAGAAGATATTTGAAACTGTAGATGTCAAAGACTCACGAATGAAAAAACAACTACTTAGAGAGAATTTAGGTGTTGACAAAATACTGAAAAGAAAAGAGAAAACAGATAAAGACACAGTATTAAAGAAGAAAATTAGGGATTTTTACTTGAGAGATGACATTTCACGTGCAACAGCCGGTAAAAAAGAAACACTCACAAAAGCAGGCATAAAAGCTCAAAAAAGATTTATGCTAGACACAATGAGAAATTTGTTTAAAACCTTTATAAAAGAGAACCCTAGTATTCGTTGTTCCTATTTTTATTTTACGAAGAATAAACCTTATTATGTTGTAAGTGCTTCTATCGACGCCAGAGACATGTGCCTTTGCAAAACCCACACGAACTTTGCATATAAGGCAAAAGCTTTAAAAAGAAACGGCATAACGGGCACAGATAACTTAAATCTTCTTATTGAATCAACAGTTTGCAGTACTACCTCCAAAGACTGCATGTATGGTAAATGCATCCAGTGTGTCAATAAAACAAATAGTTATTGTACTACAAATATAAAAGGTTCAATAACATGGACGGAATGGGTAAGAAAGGAAGAAAAATACACAAAAGATGGAAAAAATCTTAAAACTATTAAAAACATAAAAGAAAATAAAAATGAAGAATCAGGTACATTTATAAAAATATTTGAGAACGACCTTGCAGTCTTTAAAAAGCACGTGTTTAATATTAAGAGCCAATTTAAAAATTTTCGCTGTGTTCTTGAATGTATTCGCTCGAATGAATGCGTTGTGGTCGCAGACTTTAGTGAAAATTATAGTTGTAAGTATAGCCAAGAAGTACAATCCCATCATTTTGGAGGATCACGCAAACAAGTTTCACTTCACACGGTTGTAGTCTATACTTTTGACAGTGATTCTGCAAGAGGTTATACGGTCAATTCTTTTTGCAGTATTTCTTCATCGAATAATCACCAACCTGCCGCCATTTGGTGTCATTTAGATCCAGTATTAAAATGGATAAGATCTAAATTTAATGCTGTCAACACTGTGCATTTCTTTTCGGACGGCCCAAGTACACAGTACAGACAAAAGCAGAATTTTTACTTGATGTGTACGAAGTATTATGATTACGGGTTCTCTTATATGACGTGGTCATTTTTTGAAGCTGGCCATGGTAAAGGCCCAGCTGATGGCGTTGGAGGATTTCTGAAAAGAACAGCAGATAAAATTGTAGCCAATGGTGATGATATTTCAGACGTTCTGCAATTTTATGATAAGATGAATAACATCAGCAAAATAAAATTATATTTAATTGATGAAAAAAAAATCGAGGACCAACATAAAACCTTACCAGTCAACATTCCCAGGCTTGTAGGAACTTTAAAAGTTCATCAAGTATTTTCGAGCTGTTATGGTAAATTAAAATTTAGGGACTTAAGTTGTTTCTGTGAGCCTGGTGGTCCGGAAGGGAGAGGATTCTGTACGTGTCTAGATCCAAAGGCATACGATATCGGAGCGTCCTGTGTTGCTGAAGTAATTGGACCGAATGCTTCCATTCCTGACTTGACAAATGATGAGACTTTGTCGAATAATAATTCAATTTCAAAAGAAATAATTGATTTCATGACATTGAACGCTAATTTGGAGCCAACTAATCATAATCCGAAATCAAAAATACCGGACTTGGAAACTGCGTCAGATGATGATGATGATGAACCCTTGTGTAACCTAAAAATTGCAAAACAATTACAGGATATGACAAACAGACACCGAAGAATATATGACGCAATATATAACGATGGATCTTCATCGGACGAAGAATTACCATGTTGCAGTCATGACCAAAGTAAGAAGATTGGATGTGGAGATTATTTGTTAGTGAAGGTGTATGTAGGAGCATCTAAAAACAAATCATACACCTATGCGTGCAAAACATTGACTGATGTTGAAGACGATGGAGAAGTAAAAGTTATGTTTTTACGAGTAGTGGACGAAAACGCCAAGCGTTTCCGTTTGGATGAAAAAGATATTTCATACGTGGATTACATAAACGTTATCCAGAAATTACCGACACCAGAAATTATCAAGAAAGGACATCGTTCGTATTACCAATTCCAAAAATCGATAAATGTGTTTGAAAAAAAATAAGACTAATTTTGTTATACTTACTTCAATTAAGGTTCCTATTAGATTAATCGAAGTTATTTGTGATCTCGTTTAATTATAAGTTTTGTTTTAATTTAGTTCATTTTTTTTAATTGTGTGCACCTTTCAAAAAAAAAAGACTGATTGGAAAAGTTGACTTAAATTGTTATTACTATGATTACACACATCATACTGCTGTTATTACTTTTTAGATAGTCTAAAGTTCTCAGGCGTTACCAATTATTCTCTGGCGTTACCGCTTTGTCCCTAAATTTGTGTAAGGTTTTTTTACTGTAGATTGTACCAAAATTTTATTACATAATTAAATACTGTTGATTAGCAAACTTCAGGGTTAGACTTCAACTTAGAAATATGTAATGATTGACTGATTACCATAATACAGCGATTTACCTAAAAGTATAGCATTTAATTATGACCAAAGTAACGCAGTGGACTTTCAACTGTCTCTATTTGTTGCTACTGTTATTATAAATTAAGGTTGATTAATTAGAAGACTGCATTTTAAGTTCAAATAAATATTTACTAAATTAGTTTTTCAGTACATTTAGTTTTATTTCACATTTCCATACTTTCAAAAACGTAACTCAGGGGATAGTTTTACGACACGGGCACCAGCTTTTCAAAAAAAACTCATGAATACTAACTTAGATGTCGTGGCCAACTACATAATCTCAAAATAAGACAAATTATTTAACACATAACACTTAATTTTTGTAAGTTTTCAGTATTTTGTTTTTTCATGTTTACTGTTGTAAAATATTGCCTAAGGAGTGCCTTAAAAGTTGATTCGCCCATCTGCAACAATATGGATATATTTACAGACTCATATTCCCAATTTCGCAGAAAACTTACAACTAATAGCAACGAATTATAATTTCAAAAACTACCTGTTATTTTCTACTTGTTATTTTTTATTTTTTACTATACAGTTTTTTTTTTGGTTTTATTGCCACATATGTCTGCCACCTTAACAATAATTTTGGAATGATCTCATATTGCACTCGTTATCGCAGTCTGCCGTTTCGAATTTTGAATGTTAATTTTGAATATTAATTTTACTGTTTATTTTTTTTATCTTAATGATTTAATGATGATTTTGACTTTTGATTTTATTTTCGATTTTATCTTATTCTCTATTATGATTTTGTTCCTAATTCAGTTTTTCTATACTCACAATTTTTTTTTTTTTTGATAAACGTATGTATAAGTAGCAATTTTTTTTTACGTAAGTGCTGTGTATGCCTGTAAGTGACTGATTCACCATAACATTAATGCATATGTTTTATTGTTTATGTAAATGTCTCTAGTGAATAGGTCGTTGGTGTACCTATCAAATAAATAAATAAACATACGTAGAATATCGGCCTAATATCTTACGTCTATGTAGAATTGTAGAGGAATATAAGAGGTAACATTTTTTGTATGCATGCGGTTATGTATCGTGTTCGCGAAAACTGTGGCGTGTTGGAAAACAGCACATGTAATAAATAGGTCACGTGAGCAAAGCCGCAGGAAAAAGTTATTCTAATGACCCGAACGCTCTACGAAGAGGAAAACTTTCTAAGCTTCACCATGCCGTTGGCTAGCTTTTTAGGGTTCTAAAAGTTCTAATGAAAATCACTCACACAGACGAGTCCCACACGCAAAAGGGAATATGCATGAAAAAAATATTTATTATAATACTTACAGTGAAATGAGAATCAAATTGCCCGAAAAACAAACGAGATAATATTTTCATTTTAAACAAATATATCTGTCCCTTACTCGAAAACGCTGTTTCCTATGGCAGCTGAATAGGCGTTATGGACTTAGACACCAACGTCCATATCGGACTTCTGTTTGTAATTGTAATTTTTGAAGCTTTTGTCATCATCGCTGACGAAGGTTTTAAAAAAATAATTACATGATTATTTACTGTAGCAAGGATTTCATTTTGCAAATAAAAAAATCGCATGCATGTTCCCTATTATCTAGTTTTTCGCTCGTTATACGAAACCAGCCTTCTGCCCCTATTTTTTTTTAAGGGTGGGAAATCGTCAAAATGACTCCTCGCACTCTGGTCGGAGCAGAAGGGAGTGTCAGACTCTTTCTGACCAAAACCCATCCATGTTCCTCACAGTGCCCTATGCGTTCTAGGGCCTCTTGACTCTTTCGAACAAAGTCCGCAACCCTGGCAGGCACTGACCCTAGCGGACCCCGTCTACTAATCTGACATCTCCTTGAGGCGCGAGCCTTCTGCCCTGTCTATTTAATATCACGCCTGTCACTCGAGCAGATTGAACCGCCATGATTGAGCCAGGACGCAGAATTAGATGCAATCCCATTGGTAGTGGGATTTGATTGACTGCTGACTACGGTCTGACACTTTCACTATGAATTGAGATTCATGTCGCGTTGATTGATGTCCGGGATGGTTTAGAGAATTGGATAGATTATTAAGTTTGGGTTAGATTACTATGGCGTCAAATGATGGCAAAAGAACAGTCAATGGATTCCGTAAAAAAACTCAGTAAGTAAACGTAAATGAAGTGAGTTGTCATCCCAACTGATGCTTAGGATTTATTTATTATACTTCCTACTACGATAGAGCGAGCTTACCTAGAACTGGACTGATATTCTGTAACAATCTCGGGGCCTTAAAAGGCCGTTTTAGCAGAATCATATTAGAATCATAATATTAACCACACAACAATCTGTCAAATTTCATTTTCATCTTTATCGCTAACGCATTAGGTTCAAGGTTGATTGGGAACCACCGCTTTGAGCATATTCAAAAATGTTGAAAATAAGCATAGCTAACAAGTTCACTTAGCTTTTCATACTGCTCTTACCAACGGAACATTTTCTCAAGAATCAAGAAACCCTGTTCAAAATGCGCGTCAAAAACGCAGCTGTACAGACTACAAAGAACGAGTTTACCGCAGTTTCTCCTTTACACAATAAAGCTAGAAATTTCTTAGCAGAAACACGTGGGAGTATTTTCTGTGCTAACATGACCTTTGTCGTGTAGTTCTCCAATGGAATGAGTACAACTCTCAACTAGTAAAGGACTTTGTCCATGTTTCTAGGAGTTTATTTGTAAGGTAGAGGCGAAATTCTAATGCTCTTTACTTTTAATTTTTTTTTTTGCATCATGCTTGTTCGTATTCCTGACTCACCGATCAAGTTGCGGTGCATTAGTAGTTCAAAGTGAAAAATAAATAATTTAAGGCATTATACAGCGCCAAAAATATTTTTTTATTTCACAACCAGAGAAATATACACACATATACACAAACATTTCTCACGAAAAACGTTTTTTGATCGATACCAAACTTCTTTGCTTTAGTGAATGACTTTATCCTTGTAGGTTGATCAAAATAAACTTCGCGAATGTGACGAATATACCAAACGAATAAATAACACAACTTTAGACACTTTTAAGTAAACGTGGTTCACACATAGATCGCGTTTAGTTTCATTGATGAAATCCGCCCTAAGAAAGTTTACGCACTGCACCTCTCACTATACAAACGAGTTGAATTCCACAAAACGTTGGTAGCAAACGCCATCCGTTTGTCAAAGTCACTCCCATGCACAAGATTATCTTCAAGTGAAAATAATAGTGTCCATAATATGACAGGGGAAGGGTTTTGCGAGATTTCCTCCTGCATCCGACACATTTGCTTGAGATATCTTTGTTTTGTGCTAACGATGATGCTGTTTTTACATCTTTTGCGTTTTAGGGAACGTAGTTCAGGGACGAATGAATCGATATTATGTTCTTTGTCTGAAGTGTAAGTTATGAGCACTAGGGAATGTATATAGTACAAATAGGTACTGTAAAGTAAATTATGGTTGTAAGTACGTACTTCAAGCGTAAAAGCGACGCAATACTATCAAAGATTGCCGACATGTTACGCGCTCTTTTTACCGAGATCAACTGTTAAAGAAAACGTTTTTGTCTCACTAATTTAATAAAAAATTTAATCTCGTCAGATAAGGTGAGCTTTTGCAAAAAATGAAAACAGACATAACGCGCGTTCACTGTGACCGGCAATTTTGTGTAAGTAGGATTTTCAGCCTACATTCGCACTGGCGGTCAACCGCGGGGGAGGTCAACCGCGCAGTTCCAGTTTAATATGCAACCGCTCGTCATTTAATTGCGGTTCAGTGCGTACAATCACTAGCGATTGCATATCATCATCTGCCTAGCCTTTTCCCAACTATATTGGGGTCGGCTTCCAGTCAAACCGGATTCAGCTGAATACCATTATTTTACGTGGAGCGACTGCCTACCAGACCTCTACAACCCATTAACTAGGTAACACGGTACTCCTTGGTAAGACTGTCAGATTTTCTGGCCTCTGACTATCCGTAACGACTGCCAACGATATCGAAATGACAGCCGGGACCAACAGCTTAAGGTGTTTTCCGAGGCACGGAGGAAACTAGGTGTGTTAAGATGGTCACCCATCCACAGACCAACCTCGGCAAGCGTTGCTTAACCTTGGAGATCGACCTGTGCGGCTGTTATTATTTAGCCACGAGCTCCTCCTCACACTCCACGCACTAGCGATTGCATATAAAAACAGAAAAAGTGGCCAGCCGCGCGATTTTACCGCCTGGTGGTTTAACCGCTAGTGCGTAGGAGGGCTTAGGCGGACTGTCCACTGGAGCAGAAAAATATGAGCCAAAGGAATTTCAAAAAATCTCAGTGACTGCCGCGGAGTGGAGATTTTATGCAATTCCATTGGTTAATATTTATCTGCTCCTCTCCTCTCTGCTCTAGTGGACAGCCAGCCTAAGCCATCGCATTTACTATAGTAAACGCGGAACGCTGAACTCTTAGTGCCCGTTAACGGAGACGCGGGGCGTCAAGCGTCCGCAGCCGCGTGCTACGCCGCGAACGCCGCGGCGGCCGACGTGGCTTGCGTTGCCAATGTGCGGGATATTCTCCAAACTGCGGGGAATCCCAAGTTGACTGGGGACTTATAGGGAATTAGCAAGATGTGGGCAAAATGCAGAGATTGCGACCACCACGTGCGACGCCGCGTGCAACGCCTCGGGTTCGTAATCGCTTCTCCGTGAACACTCTTACAACGCCATATGTTTGAATTTAGTGCGGGCCGCCACGCCGGCGCCGCACGCGACGCTCAACGCCCCGCCTCTCCGCAAACGAGCACTGACCGGTAGACCGCGCGCAATGGGGCCGGCCCCTAAGCCTTGTCAAAGCTTAGTCTTCAGCAAATTGATGTGATGGTTGATTCTATTATACTTGGGAAAGGGCTAGATTACGACATTTGACATTAATTGTGATCGCCTTATCTTAGTTAGTTCCCAAGTTATTACTAAAGCTAATACCAGACGACTAAGCCGAAGCCGTGTCGAAGATAAGTCACTAACTAGTAGGCTACATGACGTCAGAGAAATCAAATGTTTACCAATTTTTATAAAAATATTATATAGGGTTTGTTAGTATTGTTATTACGCTCACAAAATACTATTATTTAATACCTTGCATGTCTGATTAGTAAGTTTATGTTAACGCATGTTTGACAAATAATGATCTTTTATCTTTATCTTTTATCTTTTACTTATTTACTTAATTTTGCACTAATAAACACTCACTACATATTAGAAGAAAAAGTACTCCACCACGTCTGTCTGTCTGTTCGCAATAAACTCAAAAACTACTGCACCGATTTTCAGCGGATATGTAGATAATTAGTGTAGTAGATAATTTGTCAAGCGGGCGAAGCCGCGGGCATCAGGGAGTAATATTATTAGTGCGAAATTAAGTTTGTTGGTTTGTTACGCTTTCACGCCTAAACAGCTGACCAGGTTTTGATTAATTTTGGTACAGAAATAGACGAAATCCTGGAGGCGGCTATAGGCTACTTTAACTCGAACGAAAGACTGAAATCACGAAAAAAAGACCGGCTACCCCATTCATTATGTGTGCAAAACTCCACAAAATGTGATGAACAGCAATTTTATTTTCGCGATTTCAGGGATGTTCCCATATTTTAAATTGTTGATAATTTGAGTACAATGAACCCTTTTCAGGTATGTATGTACTTCAACTTGTTACACGTGGTTTAGACTGATGGTAGCAACTTTATTGGAAAAGGCGACTAGCTTTAAAAATTTGTGAGCTATCTCATTATATTAGTAGTAGGATTTATTTACGTTTTTCTTAAGGTGGGAAATCATCACATGACGCCTCCCGCTTTGGGCGGAACGAAAGGGATTGTCAGACTTTTTCTGACGTAAAACCATCCGTGTTCCTCCCAATGTCTTTTGTTTTCCAGGGCCGCGGTGACTCTTTCGAACCAATTTCGCAACCTTGGCACAGGATTAATTTAGCTACAAGTACAAAATTGATATGCAATTACCTACTCAAAGACATTTATTCAAAATTTGCTTAATAGTTACAATCGTACTTAGCAAATCTTTTCGGAGCCAAAGTTTAAAACAACAATAACAGGTTTTTGCAAAATAAAGTTATTTGTTCTGAAATATAAACTAGCCCTGAAAATCCTACAAAAAAAAAACGGTTTCTAAAAAACGTGGCAAATGAAAACGAAAAATGTAATTGAATTTATAACTCGTTAAAAGAAAGTCTGTCTGAGCAATTCTGACTGAATGGAGTAACTAACAAGCTTTATTTGAAAAACTTATTTTTTCATAACGCGTAAAAATGTGATCTTTATTTGTGAACTTTGAATTAGGCACGTGTTTTCACAAGAAAACAGAATAAGTAGCAAAACATTTTACGAAATAGACGAAGTTACAGACATTAAAAATACGTTATTACGTGAAAAAATAGTATCCTACTTAATATTTAAGGCAACACACATTCTTGATTATGTATGTAAAAAAACCCCACGGTGTTACATTGAGGTAAAGTGAACACGAAGTCATGTGTCAATCCATACAAACAAGATGAAATGACAACTCACTTCAACCTCGCTCCCCCAACATAATATTATGTATATACAGCCGGTCGATTCTGTTGAAAACGAAAAATGTACACCCTGTGATGGTTTTTTACAAATCTTTACTTTTGTCGATTTTTTTTTTGTGTAATGTTGTGTAGTACTTGTGTAAACTGTTATTTTAAATTCTTAGTTATTTTCTCTTTTGAAAAAAAAAGAAATTACTGTAATTTAAAAAAAATACATGATTAAGATTTTTTTTTTCTGGTAACGATTATCATTTGTCCTATCACCCGATTCCGGCTTGACGTCGACTTATCAGGGTGTCCCATAAGGTCTCCCATGGAGAGATGTTTACAAAATAGACTGGCAGCCAGTCTATTCTTCAGTGCAGTTCTGTAAGCATCTTACCATTGAATACAGCCGGTCGATTCTGTAAACATGTCGAAGGGAAGACTTGGGTGAAGTGATCAGGAAGTGAACTGTCATTCCATCTTGATTGGGTACTTGGATTGACAGCTCACTTCGTGATAACTTCACCCAAGCCTTCACTTTGTCATGTTCACAGAATTGCAATGCTGAACATATAGGCGAAGTGAAGTTTAAGTGAGCTGTCAATATATCTAATCAAAGTAGAGTAGCAATCCACTTTGAGCCCTCTCACAAATAAATGTGGTATTTTTTTTCTAACACATAGGATGTCCTTTAACTTAGCTTTCACAATATTAGCTATTTATAATTTCACAATATTTATAATTGGAAAATGTCTCAAATTTTGATTATTTTATCCGCAAAAAACACCCTCGTCCTGATAAGGTCATCAGCAAACAAGAACAAATTCAATGAAGATCCATATAAAACTTCACGGTACTAGTAACAGTAAAATACTTCAGTCTGCACAAACTGTTAATTGCAAAGAATTGCATCTGCAAGCTGCGTACAGCTGCTAAATGTAATGCTAATAGTTGGCGACCCGATGCTATAATTCTGCCGTCTTCTGTCAAAAAAATAATGGCCGTATTGACACAAAACGAAGTAACCGATTTCCGACCCTAAGAAATTTTCTTAATGTCGAAAATCGATTACTGCGTTTTGTGTAGATACGTCCTTTTTCATATGACGGCAGTATTCGTTCCACCAATACGCGATTGATTAATTATTATTTACACATGGTCGAAACTAAGCGTACATTTCAAATAATTCAAGTTAACATTTCTGGTACCTGTAGGTATTTTAAAATAATGGTCTAACCGTTGGTTAATGTCGCTAACAATGCTTTTTGTTTGAAACTGTCCACCAAGTAATCAAGTGTACGTTTAAAAACGAATAAAATTAATTTGCCAATGTTGTATCTACGTATCGGTCCACAGCGTCGGTGCGCTTAATACTAACATATAAATATGACTGCAATACCAACACACAGAGAATGTACGAATATCGTCCTACGTTACGTGGCCGTGGGCACATTTTGAAGGTACCAAGTAAATCCAACGAAAAGTGCCGCTAAGCAATACGGAATAACAAATGGAACCCAAAGGTTCCACTGGAGAGCCAGGAGGTTACTATAACATGTATGTTGACAAAATTCTCAATAGTTGCGTAGTTTGTCCTAAAGAGTCAACGCGGCCCTGCTGGAACACAAAGGGCTTTTGGAGAAACACGGGTGCGTTTTTGTGAATAAGAGTCTGACACTCCCTTTTGCTCCACCCAAAGCGGAAGAAGTCATTTGATATTTTTCAGTATTATTCTAGTAAGAAAAAAAAAAATACTATGATAGAAGCTAGATAAACTTGCACTAAAGTACATTGGCTTTTCCCTAATATCCCTTTGTAGATTTCCCGTTTTTCATTACTAGACAACGTAAAGGATCACGATAGAAGTTGATTAAGGACAGCTTTATGTATTTACTTCTTTTTTTTGATATTATGAAAATCAATAAGTGCATTTGGGTCAATGATCGTTATTGCATATTTATCTGGTCATCATCATCTGCCTAGCTTTTTCTCAACTATATCGGGTCAGCTGCCAGTAAATCCGCAAATACAGCTGAATACCAGTATTTTACGTGGAGCGGCTTCCGACCAGACTTCCACAACCCATTACGTGAGAAACGCGGTAGTTCTTGGCAAGATATGGAGTCAGATTTACAGGCGTCTGATAATCCGTAACGACAGCCAAAGATCTACAAATGACAGCCAGTACCAACGGCTTAACGTGCTTTCCGAGGTACGGAGGAAACTCGGTATGTTAAGATGGTCACCCATCCACAGAACAACCTTGGCAAGCGTTGCTTAACCTTGAAGATCGGCCCGTGCGGCTGTTATTATTTAGCCACGTGCTCCTCCATTGCATATTTTTCTGGTGTCTAGCATAAACGTAGAATCTTACCTCCAGGACGTTACGCGATGGTCTCATGAGCCAGGTCTGCAACCCTGGAAACCGCTGGCAGTGAGCGCACACCTTCTGATGGAAGTACGTCGCACGGTTGCTGTTGATCATCTGGATTAACCTGCCGGAGAGACATTTCGAATTAGCGCTTTCTACAGGCAATGACACAATGTGTTTTAAGAATAGGCATTGCAACAAACTAGAATACTATAGTTATTTTTGTGCTTATGGATTATAAAACTTTTGAACTTACAATTAAATTGTGATTTTGGTTTTGTTATCACGAGATAAAAAAAACCGGCAAAGTGCGAGTCGGATTCGCCCACCGAGGGTTCCGTACAAACCTGTAGGTATATATTATAAGCAAAAGTTGCAGTTTACGATTAATGACGTATTAAAAAAAAACTACTTACTAGATCTCGTTCAAACCAATTTTCGGTGGAAGTTTACATAGTAATGTACATCATATATATTTTTTTTAGTTTAATCATTCTCTTATTTTAGAAGTTACAAGGGGGGGGGGGGACACATTTTATCACTTTGGAAGTGTCTCTCGCGCAAACTATTCAGTATAGTAAAAATATATATCAAAAAATTCAATATCATTTTTGAAGACCTATCCATAGATACCCCACACGTATGAGTTCGATGAGTCTTAAGAATGGGGACCCCCAAAACTTATTGTTTTTTTTTTCTATTTTTGTGTGAAAATCTTAATGCGGTTCACAGAATACATCTACTTACCAAGTTTCAACAGCACAGTTCTTATAGTTTCGGAAGAAAGTGGCTGTGACATACGGACGGACAGACAGACAGATATGACGAATCTATAAGGGTTCCGTTTTTGCCATTTGGCTACGGAACCCTAAAAACAGAAATCACAATTAATTGTAATTCTTATTATTCTGTGTATACTTATTAATAATTAGTAATTGCATAGGAATCCCTAAAGCTTCCTACGGGACAGGCCTAGTTTATTCTGTTTTTTTATAAAGTTCTTTTTCTTATCTGTAGGTACTTAATTTTGTCCGTTAACATGATATGGAAGAACATTTCAAGTTTTATTTCGTAGAAAATATGTCATGAACAAATTTACTTTTTAACAGCTATTTTACCAATTGACCTGAAGCGTTTTCAGCCATTTATTAAACCATAAAACTATCTTAGATGATAACCGCTGTTCATATAGATATTTTTCTGAAATAGATTCTGTCCCATACATATGTATATTGCCGCTTCCATTCATTTGAAACCTCGAATAGAGGGTATAATTTTTTTTTCCAAACTCTACTTCCTTCATTGCTATGAAACTCACGAAATTTTCAATGACGACCGATAAGTATGCATAAAATGGAGAGCAGTAAAAATATTCTTCTCAATAAAATTCTACAACGTTTTACATGTGCATGCTAAGGGTGTCGCAGGGGATCTCGATAAAATTGATATAAAGTATGTCTTAAAGACGACACGACTGCAGCATAAATTGTAGAACTGAGCTGTTACTGTAAAATTATAACAAACGCGAATTTTATAGTGCAACGTAAAATAATGTCTGTTTTTTCTTAGTATCTTTCGTGGAACATAGTTGTTTTCCATCAGATGAGGTGGTCAAACTGAAGCTTATAAATAACTAGCTGTGCCCCGCGGCTTTGCTCCCGTCAACTGCATTCTTTTTGCGTTTAAACCTTTCCTGTATTCTGGTGAACTAAACAAAAAAATAATTAGCAAAATCGGCCCAGCCGTTCTCGAGTTTTAGCGAGACTAACGAACACCAATTAATTTTTATATATAAGACTTGCTGACCCGCGCAACTTCGTCTACGTCACATTTTCCATAAATGCTCCGCTCCTATTTGTCTAAGCGTGATGATATATATACAGCCTTCCTCGAAAAATGGGCCATCAAACACTGATTTTTCGCCCATTTTTCGAGAATTCAAGAATATTTCAAATCGGGCCAGTAGTTCCTGAGATTAGCGCGTTCAAGCAAACAAACAAACTCTTCAGCTTTATAATATTAGTATAGATAATAAAAAACGCTATAGGAGCGTTTTATTTAAATCTATCTAGATACTTATAATAAATCTGTAGAGAGGTCAATTCTGTACATGAAATATTTTTCTAAAATAACTATCAGGGGGTGATTAGGGATCGATACTGATGCCAAAAATGCAATCAGTAAAATTTTTGTCTGTCTGTTTGTCTGTCTGTCTGGCTGTCTGTCTGTATAACCGTTATAGAAACAAAAACTACTCGACGGATTTTAACGAAACTTGGTACAATTATTTTTCATACTCCTGAGCTGGTTATAGTATACTTTTCATCACGCTAAAATCAATAAGAGCAGAGCAGTGAAGGGAAATGTTGGTAAAACGGGAGAAGTTACTCCATTTTTTAAGCTTCCGTCGCGTGTGCAACCTTAATGGTTAAAGCTACACAGAAATCCTGTATGACGGAAATGTTCTCCGTAAAATTATATAAAAAATATCCCACGACAACATATGTCTATATTTTATGATTGACGCACAATAACACATGTAACTCCCGATAGCTTAGCAGTTCGAAGCTTTCTGATTATATTTGTGTACTCTTACGTTTATAACACTCTCAGTCATCCCTAATTAAAAAAGTTAACATTATTAACTATTCCATAAAAAAGAATCATAGAAATCGGTATAGAAACACCAAAGTTATACATGAAATACGCTAATAATAAGCCATCGCGCGTGAATACTGAATCATGCTATAAGGATTATTTTTTATGAGGTCGCGAACGCACAGGCAGGCGGCTTGCTTGGCGCCTAGAGGATAGCACTTAAGGTGGAAGCGCCAGGGTAGCCCGCGAAATTCAAATATTTTGATGTTTTTTTTAAATTTGCCGGTCAGTGTGAAGCTGTATGTCAAATAAAATACGATTCGCGGCCGTAACGCATATTTATCTAAAGAATAATACCCATTTTTATTATCAATATAACACTCTAAGTTCATACAACTCGATTGAATGACTTTTTCACGAAATCGCATTCAATCGAGTTATATGAACATAGCGGGTTATATTGATGATTCAAATGGTTATAATCCTTTAGATAAATGCTCTTTACGATCGCGAATTGTATTCTGTTCAACATACAGCTTCACAATGACCTGCAAATTGCAAAAAACATGAAAAAAATTTGGATTTCGCGGGCTACCCTGGAGCCACCTTAAGCTACTTTTAATCCCAGGAATATGTTCCCTAGGTATCACGCGGGCGAAGCCGCTGGCAGAAGCTAGTAATATATATATGTAGAATTGGAACGATTCTCTTGATCATCATTTCAGCTTTTATTGTACGTACAATTACTAGAGAGTGGACATCCCTGTCGGAGTCTGTGTTTCCTGATAGCTAAAACATGAGCATCTTTAAGTTAAGAGTGAATAAATAGGTTTGCGTGCTCCATCGTTGACAAGATCCCTTTCCATTAGATGAGATTGGTCAAGCGCGAGCGAGCTTGACAATAATCAAAAACCACACACACCTTTTTGTATGGATGGGAATCATCAAATGACTCCTCCCACTTTAGGCGAAGCAGAAGGGAGTGTCAGACAATTACTGACTAAAACCAATCCTGCCTCCTAGTGCCCTTTGCATTCCAGGGCCGCGGTGACTCTTTCGAACAAATTCCGCAGCCCTGCCAGGCACTGGCCTCGCGGGCCCCGTCTACTATGCTGACATCTCTTTGAGGCGCGCGTGTCGACGGCGCGTTCGTGTTCCACGCGCGCCTCATAGAGAGTCAGCATTGGGTGGGGCCCAAAAGGGCCGACGCGGCGACGCCTGCCGGAGTCGCGGGACTATTCGAAGGAGATACCGTGGCTCCGGAACACAAAGGGCACTGAAGGAACATGGATGGGTTTTAGTCAGTGGAAGTTTGACACTCCCTCTCGCTCCGCCCAGAGCGGGAGAAGTCATTTGATGATTTCCCATCCTAAAAAAAAAAAAAAAACCACACACACCTACTGGTCTTGTGTTTTTTGGCAGATTCCCACGAAATTGAACCAGCCTTCATAAGTTACATAAAAATGCTATACGAGGCATTGTTAGAACTCTTTTGACCTAAATACAGAGTCCTTGAACCTGGCCATATTTTAAAGAAATTGTAGCTTTGTTCGAAACCAACCGGGAAACGTCGAAACATTTAGGGTGGATTTCATCAATGAAACTTAACGCGATCAGCATAATATGAACCACGTTTACGAGAATGTCCGTTTCATTATTTTCTGTGGAATATTGATCCTGACAGCTATTGAACGCAGTTTAGATGTACTGATAGCAAATAGTTTCATTGGTGAAATCAATTCTTGGTGTTTCACGGCAGCAATTAATTGATACGTGTCCTGAATGACACCATAAATATTCAGTTTCCACATGCTCAACATAAACATAATTTTGGCAAAAAATAAGTAACAGAAAAAGTTTTATCGACACAGATACAACACAGAAGCCCAAGTTCGGAACTCTCAAGGACAATGTTTTACCCTCTTTCTCCGAATTTTGGAAAGGGAATAATTTTCCTATGTGATAGTAAAGATAACAAGAAAAATTACCACACTTTTTCAGAAATCATGAACAAAATTTACATTACTTCCACTATCGGTCAAGAGATGGCGCTGATCTCATCATCTTCCTGCCGTCATCCCACGTTACTTGGGGTCGGCGCAACACGTTTTTTTTCTTCCACTCTGCCCTATCAGCCGGCAAACTTTCACTAACTCCCTTTTTAACCGACTTCCCAAAAAGGAGGAGGTTCTCAATTCGGTTGTATTTTTTTTTTCATGTTTCACCTCATAACTGCGACAATTTGAACCAATTTGAAAAATTCTTTTTATATCTGAAAGGATTTATTTGCAGATTGGTCCCATTTTAATTTTATCAAAATCGGTTACGAACTTTGGATTTAAAATCTAAATAGCTGGAACTCGTCGACTTGGATGCAGGATGATGATTTTATAATTATGTCATCCAAGTAATCGAAATTGCGTTTTTTGCTTTTCTGCGATTTTGCAGTGGTGAAAAGAAAAAGTGGTTAAAAAGTGAAGACTAAAAAACCTTTTACAAAAAAATACAACCGACTTCCAAAAAAAAAACACTACAAAGTAAAAAATAACTTTAATTTCGGAAGTCGGTGTCAAAATACGAAGAAATAATTAGAAAAAAATATATATCGGAAACTCGCAAATAAAAAGGTTCATGGTAGCAATCCCGACATGAACTATTCTAAAATACGAAGAAACTAACAAAAACAACCGGTCAAAAGAGAGTCCAACTCGCCCACCGAGGGGGTGCGCGAGTTGGACTCTCTTTTCACCGGTTTTCATACAATCTATTTCTTTGTGTAATTCGCTTCCCCAGGAAATCAGCTGGCATCCAACCAATCAACCTTCAAAGATAAGGTTCGAGAGCACATTAGCTAGAATTTGGCAGTAGTATCGTCACAGCGCTAATATTTTTTAACATTATTTGTTTACATAAACTGCTTAAGTAAATTCGTGTCTTAGTTTATTACTTTGAGTATATGTTATAGTATTTTATTGTATGTATAGTTTATATTAATATTTATGTTTGTATTATTTTTATTATTAATTGCGTTTCTAGTGTTTCTTTTAATCCACATTGCACCTACTACTATTATTCTCTGCATCACCCAAAGGTTGACTGGTAGAAAATGCCTAAGGAATTAAGTCCCCCTTTGTATATCTGTATGCATAAAGTTTTAAATAAATTACAAATAAATAAGTATAATACTGCTGTGGTTCGAATGTAATCAAACGCGATTTTTGCGTTTATTTGTTCGGCAGCGCCGGAAGGCTGCTCTGTCGACGCGATCGCATCGGGATTGTCGTATAAATGAACGCGACGATTGTATATTCGCGCAATGATCGCTTTACATTAATACGACCCCTTTTTTTAGTGCTGGTAAGTCATCAAATGACTTCCCCCGCTCTGGGCGGAGCGGGAGGGAGTGTCAGACTTCTACTAACTAAAACCCATCCATGTTCCTTCATGTGCCCTTTGTGTCCCGGAGCCACGGTATCTCTTTCGAATAGTCCCGCGACTCCGGATTAATACGACCCCTCAGGTCCACAACTAAAAGGGAAACAATGTAATCATTTATCTACATTTCATGTTTAGCCGCTAAAAATATCCTAAAACGATCTCTCAAGTCAGATCACGTACCACATATTCGCATGCAAAGAAAGAATTATGATTGCTAAGTATTAGAACAATATTGTGGAAAAACGGCTGACGTATGAAGTAGATAATGTGTGCCTAGAATATATTTTAGGAGATCTTTTGCTGAAGAAAGAAAAGAAAGGAAAAATAATGAGACAAGAAGAAAACTGCCAATATTGGTGTACAAAAAAGTATAGTCCTCCCGACCGAATTTCAGCCACAATGGCCAACATCAAAAAAGTTTAGCCTAGTACGTAGGAGATATTATAGTTAAACAGTGTATATGTTACGCCCAAAGACCGAAAATGTTTATAGAGCGTAGAAGCGCTCACAACGCTTATAGCTAGTTCCAATTTCCTCATCACGATTTTCACGTCATGGCACTTAAGGAAACGACTACGATGCGTTCTAGCTGTCTTTTTTTAGGCAGTCGTGTTAAATTCTTAATGGAAAACTCAACAACACTTTGCCCGACCCAGGAACCCAGCGTCTTGTGATCGGCAGTCATAAAGTATCTATTGATCAAAACTTGATCTATCGATCAACTTGATGGAAAAACATACAGCTAACAGACTAAGAAAAATACATTTCCGGCAAGTACTAGAAGCGTTTCCAAAAGTCTTTTATAATGCACACAGCAAAGGAGTGGAACTCTGCCTGCGTCTGTGTTTCCAAACGCTTACAACCTTAATCTCTTCAAAGTTAGAGTGAACAGGCTCCTTCTGGGTAAGCTCGCTCCATCGATCGTAGACTTTGTCTCTGTAATAAATTTTTGACCAAGACTAGAGACAAAAGCAAACCCACTTCAAATAAAAAATAATCTATACTATATAATATTATAAAGTAGAAAAGTTTGTTTGTTTGTTTGGTTGAACGCACTAATCCCAGGAACTGCTGGTCCGATTTGAAAAATTATTTCAGTGTTAGACAGCCCATTTATCGAGGAAGGTTATAGGCTATATATCATCACGCTAAGACAAAAAGGAGCGGAGCAGTAATGGAAAATGTGACGCAGACGAAGTTGCGCGGGTCAGCTAGTAAAGTATAATTTGTATGGCCTTGATCACGAATTTTCATTGCAAGTATACTTATTTCTTCTACATTTCGAGTGAGAAGCTGTGATGTAAAAACTGTTTTACAAAAAATTCTACAGACTTCCAAATAAAATATAACTTTAATTTCGGAAGTCGATGTTTTTGGTTGTATCTTCGTATTTTAATACCAATTTCCGAAATCAAAGTTAATTTTTACTTTGTAGTACTTCTGTGAAAGTCAGTTGTATTTTTTTGCTAAAACAGCTTTTTATTTTCAATTTTAGTGGTACTCCTCCACACCTAACAGCACTTTAAGAAGCCGCAGGAAATCAAAATATGCAGTTTCGTTTACTTAGATGACAAACCAAATACGTCATCTAAGTAAACGAATTCCAGCTATTTTGATTTAATAGCCAAACTACTAAATCAATTGGAATACTAGACCAATTGGAAACTAGGTACATCCTTTCACATAAAACAAGAATTTTACTAATTGGTTTTTAAATGACGGAGTTATGAGGTAACAAACATAAAACCACTCCTTTGCGTCGCGCAGTCGGGTAAAAAAACAACCGAATCGAGAGCCTTCCTTTTTTAGTCAAAAAACCGGCACCGTTCCCTAGATTTAAAACTCTTCGGGATTTTATGATGATGGTCTCTGAAGACTACACTAAATATAAGGCGTCGTTCATATACACCGACCCGTGACTTTGTGATCGTCGCATTCATTTGTTAAGCAACCTCGATCGCATCGTCGCCGACATAAGGCATTTTTTGATTCATCGAACTAACTAGCAAGACTATCGCGTATTAGCGCGATTATCGTTTTTCATTAGAACGACACAAAAGCGCATCATGCAAAACCTCGCGCGGAAAACGTTTATCCCAGGATCCGTACCAATACACGTAATTCAATAAATCCTAGTGTAGAACGATGTATTAAAGTAACATGCAGGTCGTCTGAAAGAAACTTGCACAATATAAATGCGGATTTACTGCTTAAGAGTACACTAGTTCATACAAACTACTCAAAGAACACAACTATGCAGTGACAAAAATAGAGCGACCTCCCACACAGGATCTCAACAATGGCAACAAAAGCACGCTTTCTGCATTCCTTTGTATTGCACGCAACAAAAAGACTATTTATCAACTTACGTTGCTTTGTCCAGCGGGATTTTCTCTCCTCTCTCCACTTCAAACAGAGGCACCACAAACACCGTCTTAGCGAAAATACAACCAGAGTCCCTCTTCTTGTCACCCATTAGCTTCCTTATCATTTTCAGGAATTTCGGCGCCAAACCATGACTCGGCACCATCTCTATATCAGATACTAAGAAATAATTGGTCGTCGATGCGTTTCTTGCAACATTTCTACCAACGTTAATTGGATACAACGTTGCTGTTGCTTTTCTATACGTCATTACATCTGAATTTGGACCAGAACAATCCTCGAACCTCAAATTAGGCGTAACAAATCCTGAGACTGGAACCTTCAACATCATACGTTCTATTTTATTCTTTCTTGCCTTCTGAATGTATTGGGCCCTCGTTTTGTTATTCAACTTGCGATAATTCTCTAATTTTTGTCTCATCAATTCTCTTGCGTCCTTTTCTGCATTAGAAGCGACAGTAGTTGTCGCCGGTGGAGGCGTGAAATACATCCTTCTCTCTTTCAACGGTCTTAGTTTCGGCTCTGTTTTTGTTGGGAAAAATAAATGGACTGACACTTTAGACATCATCGAATAACAATAGCATAACTGTTCTAATATTTGTATTGCAATATCTAAGTCATAGTTAGGTACGTATACAGCGAGGCTGATGGGGCCATTCCAGTACTTCGCTATTTCCACTACATGATAAAGAAATTCCGGCGTCGCTTGAGTAACATACGTCACTGCGTCAACTGTGCTGATATTCGCGAACGCGCTTCCTTTAATGGCATTATAGATAACTCCGTAGTGACTCCTACTTCCAGTTTCTGGGGACGGAAGTACTGGGAATGTGCCCCATTTGAGTCTATCTGGAAGGCCATAGTTAAAATGGCAATAACTTAAATTCCCGGGCTGTCGACCTTTGAGGAAGGCGCCTGGTCTGTAGTCAAAGTCACCGACACTCCGTTGCGGCTGTGGGAGCTCGTGGTGCCGGGAGGCGTACATCTGCAGTACCATTGTGAGGGTGAGGATGAAGGCCGCTGACAGAAGTATGGTCGAATGCTTCCTTGTCAACCTGAAGGAGTAAGCTCCGAATATCCGCAGGCATCTCGACATCTTTATCTTTCATCGTTTTTATTTATAATGCTCTTCCAGTAAACATGCTTCTTACTATTTCACTACGTAGGCACTAGACGCACAATAACACTATATTATTTTTGTAATCTAATGTTATGTTATGAACTAAGATTTTTTTGTAAACAACACATCACCCGAACGAAAAAGCTTAAAGGAATTTTGCTTCTGCACTTGAATAAATACTTCACAAGATACTTGAATTTTGAAGATTAAAACTAATTCAATTAATAATTATTTGATTAGTTCATTGATATTATAAAAACAATGTCATTTTCACATCAATTTCGAGAAATTCTATCACCTTAGAACGTCTTATTTTGACAGTTGGTTGCGCGCGCCGGTGACAGACATTCTGCGCAACTGAGAAATCAATATTCCCGCCATGCTGCTTACAGTGCGTTCTCGATTACTGAATTTAGAAATCGGTGGAACTAGAATTTTCCAATTTGTTTTAACAGTGTTAATGTAAAATAATTGTCAATACGTGAAATGTGTATTTTTAATTGGTTTTCCGATAAAAAATCCCGTCGTTTTTCATAATTAATCGTGATTTTAACTTCAACAACAGTATTCCAAAGTACGAAATATAGAACGAACTTATTTCCAATGTGTTGCTTGTGTCATTTTCGTTCGTATTTTCCCAGACCCTATTCCAGCAGTCGTACATGTGTTATGATATTAAATCGATATACCTACCTATTTGCATGTTATATTTTTAGACTGCCGCAAGTTAGTTCTCGAAGTTTTTCCATGACACACTTACCTACAAAGGGTTTACAAGGAGGTACAAAAGTTTTCACGAATGAAATTGAACTTTCACCAATAATGTTTTATACTTCTACACTAATATTATAAAGAGGAAAACTTTGTTTGTTTGTTTGTTTGTTTGTTTGTTTGATTGTAATGAATAGGCTCAAAAACTACTGGACCGATTTTAAAAATTCTTTCACCATTCGAAAGCCACATTATCCACGAGTAACATCTACACTAATATTATAAAGAGGAAAACTTTGTTTGTTTGTTTGTTTGTTTGTTTGATTGTAATGAATAGGCTCAAAAACTACTGGACCGATTTTAAAAATTCTTTCACCATTCGAAAGCCACATTATCCACGAGTAACATAGGTTATATTTTATTTTGGAAATAAATAGGGTTCCGTAAGATATTTGGGTTTTTCGGACACAAGGATGTAAAAATCAACCAGAAAAGTTACTTATTTTGCGTACGCTGCCTAAACTATAAAAGATAGAACCATAAATTGTTCTAATTAATTGTAGATCTTATAAATATCTACAAAAAAGTCCGCGACACACTATACCTATCTATGTCGAGTGAGGCACAACAACCATTTTTTAGTTTAAAAATCTTGATTTTATTTGGACTACATTTAGACGCGTTTATTTTACTCATGCTATTAATCCTTATCAAAATAAAGTATTTCATCACTAATTACAGTTTATTTAGATACTATTTGGTCTATGAATTATTAAAATCGGACTTTTAGTTTTGAAGTTATGGCGAAATTAAAATATTACGATTTCTGCTGCACGGCGCGTTGCGAAGTGGACGTCACCAAGGCGGGGGGGGGTGCGCGTGCGGGAAAGGAGTATAGATCTATGAGTATTAACCGCGCGGCCCGTACCCCACAGGGGGTGCCCCCAGCGAGCGGAGTTGCAGTTTTTAGTTTTGTTGCCTTGGCTGGGGGCCTTAAATTCATTTGAGGCCACCACAGGATGGCCCCGTTCAGCAGTCTCCGTCCCTCAGAGGGGGTGAACTGCGAGTGGTCCGACCGAAAGAAAGAAAGAAAAAACCCGCGCGGCTACAGCCTAAGACGCGAGGTCGGCTCCCTACGCAGCGGTCGTGCGCGAAGTCTAATAATTTTCGTGCGATTTTTTTAGATTTCGTTCTTAAAACTACACCTACGCAAAAGTTCTTCTCAGAGCTAAACAACAGTTCTTCTCAGAGCCAAACAACAGTTCTTTTCAGGGCTAACCAACAGTTCTTTTCAGGGCTAACCAACAGTTCTTTTCAGGGCTACACAAGAGTTATTTTAGCCAGGATATTACACGCTATTAACATTTTCTTAAACATTTGGAAATGCCTAAGAGAGTCAGGTCTCAACTTACTAAACATAGTTCTCAAGCACGGGCAGCAAGAATACGCCGTATGGGAGAATCTTCACCTGAACGTTCACAACGCCTTGCTGAACAAAATCAGAGAAACTCTCAGGTACGCGCACGAGAGTCGAGTGTCGAACGTTCGCAACGCCTTGCACAACAAAATCTGAGAACCTCTGAGTTATATAATATTATAAAGCAGAAGAGTTTGTTTGTTTGGTTGGTTGAGCACGCTAATCTCAGGAACTACTGGTCCGATTTGAAAAATTCTTTCAGTGTTAGATAGCCCATTTATCGAGGAAGGCTATAGGCTATATGTATATCATTAGGCTAAGTCAAAAAGGAGCGCAGAATTAATGGAAAATGTGACGCAGACGAAGTTGCGCGGGTCAGCTAGTGTTTTATAAAGGCGGACGACCTTACACGGTAAAAAAAAAACTAGGAGAACTGTACCACTGCACGTTATTGACTTCGATATCTTTGAACGATAAAATATAGGTACAACCAGAGGCCATTGACCCAGTATGGGGCCATCCTTTAATCAAGTGTGGTATTTAGCCCAAATTATAACCATCGAGTGTTTAGCTCTTCAGCCAATTAATGTTATACATAGGTTAATATTATGAACTTTCACTATTTTCAATATGATTGCAACATTTGTATTCTTAATGAATATTTAAAAAACTATGTGTTTTCGATTATAACAGTGATGACGTTTTACATTCTAGGTACACTTAGATAATATATTTTTTTTAACAGAAAACATAGTTTGTGTTGTTTCATAAATGAAATTGAATTTCACACTCTATTATATAAGTAGTATGTAAATACTCGTAAATTTAATTGTTAACTTTGGTTTATTGGTAGTGAGGACAAAAAGGGGACTGCGTTATTTCAGATGCTCGTGTTTGCGATTCGTTTTTACATGTAATGATAAAACCCGCTGCTTAGTGTGCCAGTGCTAGGAAAATTCTTCTTTTTTTGGTAATTAAACAAAACGGAAAAACAAAATGTTTAGACTTGTATAATAAAGAAAAATCTATACTAATATTATAAAGCAGAAGAGTTTGTTTGTTTTTTTGGTTGAACGCGCTATAAAAACAAATGTACAATGGGCGGTCTTATCGCACAGGGCAATCTCTTACAGACAACCTTAGGATGGATTGAATGAAAGAAGTTAGATTTAGAGAATCATACCCTGAAGGCAAAGATGGTGTGACATTTTATGACGTTTCCGAGCAAAAATTGGCCAGAGATCGGTCAGGATTATAGAGAGGTATAGAAGGAGAAAAGGGAGACCTTTGCCCAGCAATGGAGCACAATTTAGACGAGCAAATAAACATAGTATTTTTTTATTGGTTTTGCGTTATTGCTGTTACACTCACCCCGTTTTACCGATATACAAGGTCACAACACTAAACTTTCAATGGTATTTTCACTTGAATGCCCCATTATTGATTTCTAAAAAAATTTGGTATCAATAATTATTAAAAGTAATATTGAATAAAAATTGAGAGTCCTTAAATACTGCAAAGAATTTTTAAATAAATTGAAAATCCCCTTCAAACTTTTGTTTGTATTCACCCTGCGATTAAATTCACCCCGTTTTACCTGAGTTTTGTACCTAACACATACAATACAAGAGTTGAGAACTCGGAAACGACTAGAAATCGTAACACCGACAATTCTACCTACACCGGTTGACTCTCCGAGTGACGGACCACAAGACGTGAACTCAATTTAACTTTGTTTCTTTCCGCGTTTCACGGTATGTTAATATGGACATGCCTGCATGAATAGTTGAATACATTTGAATTTATATGCAGTGAAAATTTAGCTTTGGCGGTCCGAGTTATGATGCGTTTGCTTTTTACTTCTACTGCAGCAATAATGGTAATATTCTACATCATTTTCAATTAAAACTAAGTTTTGCTTAAAACATTTTAAGTGCATAAACGTAAACTAAAATTTAAATAGATTGTATTGTAATATCAGTTTCACTTCATGTACTGCGAAAACTTTTCGAACTACCACGAAATAAATTTTTGCAATTATTTCAACCGGATGACGTCTACTGCTGGGCATAGGACCCCCTTGTGCTTTCAACAATTCTTTCGGAACGTAGTCGCCACTTCAGTAAATGCTTGTGTCATATTGTAACTATATAGATATTATGCCGTTTCATGTGGTAGGTTATTGATTATTTAGTGAGAAACTGAGAATAGAATACAGTGTGTCTTTATAATGTGCACATACAAAAATGAGGGAAACTATACCTAATTTTATCGACGGAAAACGTATTAAAAGACGCCCCGATTACGTACCTACCTTTTGGGGGTCCCTAATTAGAACTGAAACTCAAATTTTTTTTTTTTCATCGTACCCATACGTGTAGGGTATCTATGGATAGGTCTTCGAAAATGATATTGAGGTTTCTATATGTATTAAATGTATTTTTTTTCTAAACTGAATAGTTTGCGAGAGAGACACTTCTAAAGTGGTAAAATGTGTGTCCCCCCCCCCCCCTGTAACTTCTAAAATAGGAGAATGATAAAACTAAAAAAAATATATGATGTATATCACCATGTGAACTATCAGCGAAAATTGGTTTGAACGAGATCTAGTAAGTAGTTTTTTTTTAATACGTCATAAATCGTAAATCGCAACTTTTGCTTATAAATTATAATATACCTACAGGTTTGTACGGAACCCTCGGTGCGCGAATCCGACTCGCACTTGCTTATTACTTTAAGTTATGCTTCATCATATTAGCCACCCAATAGTAAAAATTGCACATTTATTAAAAAGTTGTGAACCAACTTTTTTAAAAATCGTTTTTTTTAGTACATTTTCCGTCGATAAAATTAGGTATCACACTGTATACGCATAGGCAAAACTACTTTAGTTAACTGTACAAAATTAACTCTATCAATACTAAAATGTTAAATTCGCAAAAACATTTAACAACTTAAATGTTTACGAGTATATCTATCCTCTTTTTTCGCAAACATAGAAAGCTCTTCGATACCCAAAATACGAAATTGATGCGCTCTTTGACATGAACGAAATTATATTTCCGCTGATTTTGACTTCACTGCATAAATAAGTTTCTAGATTACTTTTCCCGATTTTATACTAAACTTCCAATATCAGTCGAGGATGAATAATTTCAAAGAAGGATTGGAATCATTCGTTTACTTAAAAGGGTCGGAATGATACTTACTGAGATAGAAATCACAATAACATCCTCAAAAAAAAAAGTTTCACATTTCTCTAACAATTGGCGTAAGGAAATGCAATCCTTCGATTATTTTTCTTTGTATAGAAGCTTACACCAAAAGAACGAGGGCAGCAATATATTTTAATTATACCCTCTTTCAGAGATCGCTGGCTAAATTGGGAGTACGTTCACCGTGTAATTGCATTCAACTTTTAATGAGAAGTTAACAGTTCGAGGGTTACAAAACACGCTACACCCAGTTTTTGGAACAATTCCCGTACAATGCTCAGTTCAAGACTAGAAAACATGAAGAACGCACTCAAAGAAAAATTTAAAAACAACGTTTTAGTAAAACCTTTATATCGAAAGTTGAAAAATGGTAATAAAATTAAACCTACGTTACATATTGACAGTCGTTTTAAACTAGATGGCAACAGAGTCAGTGTCCAAAGAAATATAATAAACGTTAACAGTGGTATATTACGTCGAAAAGAAATCAGAAAGGAAAACAGAATATATGTGTGTGGTTCTCGTGAGAATAAGACTGGGAAACAATTATATGATAAGGTTACTTGGAATAAAGGAGATAATGGATTAACAAAAGGTCGTAATATGTTAAGTAAAATAGAAACCAGAAAGAATAATAGTAAAGTGGAAGGCATTGAAGATAAAAGTAGTATAATGGTTCAAGCTGATAATGAAGACAAGGTTGTTCAGAGAGTGAGTATTAACTAGAAGCGAAATGAATATAATATAAGTTCTAGTTGCGTCTTACTTTGCGGCTCTGTAATCATATTCTACAAAGTTGTATGAAATACTGTACAAGGCTAGATGTTTAAGCTCATGTTTCTTGCGGTATTCTTTAGAAAGAATACACTAAGTTGTAATAAGTTTGTTTTAACTTGAAAGTTACGTAGTTACCACATCAGTTAATGTTATATAGACCTAAATAATTTACGCAAAACAAACTCGCAGCCATAACAATTTCTACATTTAATTGTACTTTATCACTATCGTCTACAAACACTTGTCACGATCGCTGTCCAATTTAATCTCAATGCCAAGTTTCCCAATCCCAGTCTAACATTGGAATAGCTTTAGATTTCCCAAAACAATTTCCATTAAATCGTCTATTGTCTAGGTTGCGAACACATGGTTGAGATTGTACCCACTCCCGAAACTCCCCGGAGAATCCGTTGGCTCCGTCATCTTCAGATGTGTTCTCAGCCAGCTTGGATTGTGTACTGTTCTCATTTTATGGACCACAGTTTGGGTGTTCCTCATTCAGTATTTTGAAGGTAATTGTGTCAGTTTTTTATTTTTAGTTGAATTCCTGTAATTAGCCACAACACACGTCTAAAAAAAATTGTGAACAGTTGTTATATGTTAAGTTCTAAAATGGCGACCGCGTACCGGTAGGTATTGCAAGGCACGGGAAGCCGATGGATGAGAGACGCACAGAACCAGTTGTTCTGGTGAAAGTTTAGGGAGACCTATGTCCGGCACTGGAAGTCTTTCGGCTGATAATGATGATGTGGATGAGCTGTTTTTTTTTTAATATAAAATACTCAAGGTATTAAAAAAACGTCTCAAAATTGTAGTTTAATGCCTTTTTTAAATTTTCAGGTCCTTATGAAACAAAAGTATCTCTAGACTTCGAAAACAAACAGAATTATCTCGTGATTGACCTCGCTACAGAACTGAGACAGGTAAGCCTAGATGTAGAAAACTAAGTTTTTTTTTCTGTTTTATTATTTTTATTTTCTATAGGCACGCGTTTGACCACTCTCTCACCTGATGGTTAGCGATGATGCGGTTTGAGATAGAGTACGCTTGCCTAGAAGTAACCTATTTACTCTTGACTTAAAGTTTCTCAGGTTGTAACTATCAGGAAACACAGACTCCGGCAGGGAATAGACTGACTGGCTGGGATTATTTGACTGGATTTTTATAACATTGACCAAATCCTAGATTATCCAAATCCTAGAAAGACAAGACGCTAAATCTAAATGCCTCATAGTCTTAGTACACTTTATTGGCATAAAAGGCCTTTAAATGGTCAGTGAGGCTGATGAGAAGCTATTCACGAGAGAACACAAAACTTTTTAAACATTGGGCCAATTCTACTCATTTTCACATTCGCATCTCAATCGCAAACTGTCAAAAATGTATGAGAATTAAGGCTTTTTTGACAGTTAGCGATTGACATGCGAATGTGAAAGTTGTTTATAAATGAGTGGAATTGGCCCTCAGATGGCAGAGTTTTTTTATGGCAGGTGCACACATAAATTGACTTTCATAACATCAAAAACAGAAATAAAAACAAAAAGCTGTCCTGAATCGACTTCTATCGTGATCTTTTACGTTCTCTAGTAATGAAAAACGGTTCATAATTTATTGTTCGGGCATCTACGAAAGGTTTCCTTCGAAATAAGAGTTATGACATTACTATCTTCCAGAATCTTTTGCCAGTAGGTACACAAGTCTGTACGATAAGTTTTAAAGTACTCGTATCTTGTTCGCGAAGTTGAATGTCGGTGGTAATAAAAAATGACGCAGTAAAACAGAGAAAGCACTAATTGCATGTGACATCACTTAAAAAGTAACGTCATTGTGAAGTGGAACCATTTACTTTGGGGTTTTGCGACAAGGATAGAATAATAACTTCAAAGCGTGTAACTTCTCCTTTCACAGTTTTTTATATGTAAACTAGCTGATCCGCGCAACTTCGTCTGCGTCAAATTTTCCATGAATGCTCCGCTCCTATTTGTCTTAGCGTGATGATATATAGCCTTCCTCGATAAATCTGACACTGACAGAATTTTTCAAATCGGACCAGTAGTTCCTGAGATTAGCGCGTTCAAACAAACAAACTCTTCAGCTTTATAATATTAGTAGGTATAGATTGAAAAAAAAATACCCTTCAAGTTAATAAAGTAGATTTTTGAAAGGAGACAAATACCATATTGTAAATCTATTATGAATATCGTACAGTAATTTTATCAAGTAATACATTTACTGACTGCAGTGGGTGACTGTCCAAACTGTTGCGTCCATTATTGGAAAGAACATTTGAGGAGTTTTTTTTTTTAAATACATGATTTATTTATATTGAATGGTTTGTTCTACAAGTGCGATTCGTATTATTATAGCACCGACGAAAACATCAAAGAAAAAACTTTCTGTCACGCAAAGACAGAAAAAAAATTAAATGAATTTACCGACTTTTGTCTCAATTGAATTTCGGGAAGTACTTGAAAAATAATATTTCATTTGTAAAAGTAGAACAAACAAAACACTTTTATTGGTCAATCTTTTTGGTAATTTTAAGCTAGACTAGCTGTCCCCTGAGTCTTCGCTCCGTCAACCGCAACTTTTTTGTTTTTTTTCTTTCATAAGAACCTTCTTCTAACAATAACAAACACACAAAAAAAATAATTAAAGAAATCGGCCCAGCCGTTCACGCGTGATACAATGACCAAGGGAAATATGGATTCATTTTTATATATAAAGAAGATGAAGCCAGTGTTGTTCCTAGCTGAAGAAGAAACACCGAAAGAAACTCAGAGGTCAGTCTTTTTTGAAGTCCATACAATCCAAACAGATTCACTAAAATTTGTGTGGCAATTCAAAGTGCCACAAAAATTTTAGTGAACCTATCCAGACAGCACCTTGAAAAAAAAGAAATAGCAATTTTCAACCGGACGCAAATACACACGATGCAAGTTAAAAAAACACTACGTGAAAAAGTTCTCCTTATTCAAACAGGAGGCGTAAATCATACAACATTCCATTCTAAACAAGCTTCATCTACTATACACAGCTTATTATGAAAAAGTGAAGTAGAACTGGGAATACCGCTGTGAGGCAACATAATTTGTACAGCGCCGAGTTATGCGAACTATTAGCTGCTCTTTCCAGAAATTAAATAATCTCGGCAGGTATTCGCTAGTTTGTAACGTAGAATTTAAAGGAACAGAAGGTCCACTAAACTTGGACGTGGATAATACAGTGTGAGTCTTTATAATGTGCACATATGAAAACTTTTTATTTGTAAAAAAGTTTTTTTCACTATTTAGTGGTACCCCACACCTAACAACACCATTGCAAAATCGCAGAAAAGCAAAATACGCAATTTCGATTACTTGGATGACATAAAATCATCATCCAAGTAGACGAATTCCAGCTATTTCGATTTAAAATCCGAAGTTCGTAACCGATTTTGATAAAATTTAAATGGGAACAACCTGCAAGTATAACCTTTCAGACAAAAATAATTTTTCAAATCGGTTTATAATTATTGTCGGAATTAAAAGGTAAAAATAAGCCAATTGAGAACCTCCTCCTTTTTAGGAACTCGGTTAAAAATGAGGGAAACTATACCTAATTTTATAAACGGTTTTTTCACAACCGCAGTGCAAACAAAACTGTGTAACTTATCAACTCAGTTATCTATTGCAATTAAACAAACTCCATAGTCATCATCATCTGCCTTTTTTTTTTTTGTTTCCGGCTGGGAAAAAATGCGTTACGCATACCCTCTCACTCGGGGGAGTGGGAGAGGTATGTGGGACTCCCCGGGCAAGCCCGGTATACCCACTAAAACAACCCAACACTGAAATTCCCGCTTCGTCTGAGTGGTGGTGGGCTGGGAGATCGGCGTAGCCTTCTGCCTAGCCTTTGCCAACTGTATTGGGGTTGGCTTCCAGTCAAACCGGATTTAGCTGAACACCAGTATTAGTATTTTACGTATAGCGGCTGCCTACCAATCCTCCACAACCTGTTAACTGGGTAACACGGTACTTCTTGGCAAGACTAGTGTCACATTTAAGTACTGGCTTCTGACAATCCGTAACGACTGCCAAAGATCTACAAATGACAGCCGGGACCAACGGCTCAACTCCCGTGAAAGAAACTCCATAGTGATCGGAAGTAAAAAGCCATCCTTATAAAATGAAAATACAGTACAGTCCCACTAATTCGGCACTTCAATACCTCGGCACATCCAGCAATCCGCTAACCCTCTTCCCGCGCCTACTCGACCATTTCTTTCACCATACTTAACAAATTAGTACTTTCTAAAGTGCTTTATTAATTCTGTCTCGTTTTCTTCTAAGCAATACAGTAATCCGTATATTCCAATTATCGCGTATCGCGGTTTTTATAGTGTCAGATTAGTGAGACTGTACTGTATTGTTAACAACCCTCAATTGAAAACAACCATGTTTTTTAGCAAGAATCTTGTTTTCTTTTCATCATTTTTTACAGAATCGTAAAAAGACGCCCCGATTACATACCTTTTTATTACGTTAGGATATTCTTCGTCGTATAAGCTACCGAATAGTAAAAATTGTGCGATCGGCTGGCTAATAAATATAAACTCGTATAACAGAGGGCCAAATCTACTTAGTTTTATTCAACTTTCTTGTACAAGTCAATAAAATAAAATAAAAAAGGTACTTTTTATTTTATTCATTTGAAGTCAGGTCAAGTTTATAAAATAAAAATACAACATAATTTTGTAAAAACTACTGTTTCATTTGAAATTTTAAGAAGCATGCAATTAGTAGATCGCACCGGATTTCGTAAGTAAAAAATAGATCTTGGTCCACCCTTGGACTATAGTCTTCCTCGATAAATGGCCTATCCAACACTAACATTGAAAATTTATAATATTTATATTAGTATTCGTTAGGTTGAATAGCCGGTCCCCTTTATCACCACAAGAATAGTTTAAACAAACAAACAATGAGTCCAAGTAGGTGATAGACGTATGAACTTGCTCCACTTTTTTTAAGATGCTATGACTGGTTTGTATCTTATTTGAAACATAGGGAACAAATAGTTGAAATCGAACATTACAACAACAGTAAAAATGAAATAGAATTAATCAGATCTGACAGCAAACAAATAACTGCATCAATCCCACAAGGAAGCGTGATAGGGTGTTTCTTATTTCTTGTTTATGTAAACGACCTTCCCTACAATATAAATGAGCCCTGTGTCCTGTTTGCGGATGACATTTCTATACTTACCTCATGCGAAAATAACATTAATTTAAATGATAAATTGAATTCCATACTAGATTCTGCAATAAATTGGATGTCTGAACACAACTTAGAAATTAACTTCAGTAAAACTAAAATTATTCCATTCCACCCACCCCAAAAAATACCAATAAATAAACTTTAAGTTTAAAAATAATAAATTAGAAGTAGTTGACAAATTTACCCTACTAGGCCTAAACATCGATACACACTTAAATAGGAAGTCGCACATCCAGAAAATAAGAGCAAAGATATCTAAATTTTCATACGCACTCCGCGAGATCAAAAAAACAACAGACCTGAAAACTGCACTAGTAACGTACTACGCATACGCCTACGCGTGGCTCAAATACGGTGTCATCTTATGGGGTAATAGTACAGACGCGCCCATGTTGTTTACCTTACAAAAAAAACTTATTAGAATCCTAGTAAATATTGAAGTCACCGATAGCTGTAAACCCCACTTTCAGGAATTAAAGATTTTACCCCTACCCTGTCTCTATACCGCGTGTATCTGACATCGACGCACAAACGATTTCCATGGGTCCAGGGCATGATTCTGGACACCCCAGTGTTGGAATTTTTCGTCGGTTCTTTTCTCATTTTTTCATTTTATTCAAGATTACCATTTCAGTATCAGCTCAGCTCAGCTGATATCTATTTGTGGTTTTATTCAGATTGCTCTTTTTAGTGAAAGTAGTTTATTAATTATTTTTTTATTAAGAATCTCATTGGGTTAGGTCAGAATAACGATTATGAGCAGTCTAAAGTAAAAAAACTCTTGAAAAAAATGAAAAAATGAGAAAAAAGCCGACGAAAAATTCTAAGTCTAGGGTGTCCAGAATCATGCCCTGGACCAATGGAAATCGTTTGTGCGTCGATGTCAGATACACGCGGTATATTTGAAATTTGTAAGTTCGTGCGTAAGTACCCAGAGTTCTTTACAAAAAGAGAGGACATCCAAAAAATAATAATTATAAGACACAAACATAGACTTAACTTACCATCGTCGCGACTAAAAATGCACTCCAGTAGTACCCTTGTTATGTCTATAAAAATTTATAATAAATTACCCGACATAATAAAAAATATAAATAACATTTTTATGAATAAATTGAAGCTTTTCCTTATAAGCAAATGCTACTGTAGTATAAGCGAATATTTAAATGATAAATTATTATTAAATTCACAACTATATATCTGTATCCACAAAAACTCATTGACAATGATAGGCCTCCCTCTCCCAATTTCTAACTTACCTTGACTATTAATTATGTAATAAATAAAAATATAAATACATGAATAAAAAATAATAATTAATTAATTACAATACGGTGTTGCTAAATAAATATTATTATAAATTTTTACTTTGTATTCATAAAATTTTACAATTTACTAGCTACTTAATTATTAAAATTATCACATTTAAGCCCCAGTGCTCTTCCTCCTCTCTCCTACTTGATCTATGCTGTGCCCGACAGGGTCCATAATTGTGACTAATATAATTATTTACTTCCAACTGTATACATTATGGTACGCAATAAAGAATTGAGAATTGAATTGAGAACTTAAAGTACGCGGTTTATAAGATTGCGAACTTTATCGGCTCGATGTTAGAGACAAATGTAAAAGGTTGCTCATTACTCTGGTAGCAGGGGGACCGCAGTGTCGTCAATGGAGGAAAATTTTTGTTATTCAGGAATAATATTTTACTGTCACTACCAGACAGGATACTTGTATGAGAGAAACAATTTCACATTGAATAGCAGTTGACTTATAATTTCGCCAAATTATATTTGGTCGACTCCTGAACCTGTTATAATCGTGTTCCTAAAACAATAAAGAATTCTATTAATAAGTTAATGTGAATTGCTTCGAAAACCCGTATTTTTAGCATCACAAAAGCACTCGACGTGTCACAAAACAAAGTAATGGCTCGTGACAGACGTGCGAGCCCGAGGCGAGCTACAAGCAAAATTTCATACCTGTTGGATCGCCAACCAACTAACTCGTCGAGCTATAAGTACGCGTACTTACGGTGGCACAAGAGCGAAAAGGTTCGTCGATCCACAAGTACGCGTACTTATGGTGGCACAAGAGCGAAAGGGTTCGTCGATCCATAAGTACGCGTACTTACGGTGGCAAAAAAGGTTCATCGAGCCATAAGTACGCGTACTTACGGTGGCACAAGAGCGAAAAGGTTCGTCGAGCCATAAGTACGCGTAATTACGGTGGCACAAGAGCGAAAAAGTTCGTCGAGCCATAAGTACGCGTACTTTCGGCGGCACTAGAGCGAAAAAGTTCGTCGAGCCATAAGTACGCGGACTTACGGTGGCACAAGAGCGAAAAGGTTCGTCGAGCCATAAGTACGCGTACTTACGGTGGCACAAGAGCGAAAAGGTTCGTCAAGCCATAAGTACGCGTACTTACGGTGGCACAAGATCGAAAAGGTTCGGCGAGCCATAAGTACGCGTATTACTCGCGCGCGATCAGAATGGGACGCGACCTTTTGGAACTGAGACGCGCACGGTCCGCGAGCCAGCCGTAGCATCGGCAAAAGTTGCCAGCGGGCCACTTAGCAGAATCAACCAGCAATTCATACTAACCGAAACTATCGAAGAATTTGTCCATTCTCGACTTCGCGTGGACACGATGCTCGAAAAGATACAAATAAATCAAAAATCATATTTTGTTTCTAAACGCATATTTATTTAATACTTTTGTATCAACTTGCACCTACGATGTGTATTTAATAAATAATTACATTGTTTTATTCTTCGACATATTTACATTACTCGTCCTTCATTGTTGCCAGTTTCCAACAATTAATCGTACTTATATTTTGTAACTAATTATTTACAAATCGATTCAAATTGTTATTTTTGAAGTTGAACTTAGTCCTCCTTATTCTTAAAATAAAATTGTTTTTATTGTTTTATTATAGCTGTTATTTGTAATCACTTACATTCATTCAAAAAAGTTTTATCCATATAATTGGAAAACAAAAGTATCGAAGATGGGTCAATGAATTTCGATTTTTAATGTAGGTACAAAATATACTCGTATATCTAAACATTATTATTAAAAGGATTGCAACCATGAAACTTTTCTATATATTTAGACAATCCTATGATAGATCGTAGAAATAATTAATTTATAATTAATTCAGAGTTTTTTCGCTAACGTTACTTGTCTTGAGAACTGTCATTTTCTATTTACTTTGATAAAGTTCCATCCCTTTTTGATCGCACGCGGATTATACTTACGGTGGCACAAGAGCGAAAAGGTTCGTCGAGCCATAAGTAAGCGGACTTACGGTGGCACATTAGCGAAAAGGTTCGTCAAGCCATAATTACGCGTACTTGCATAAGGAGTCTTATAATTCTCTCTGTCATTCTTTAGTTTATCAGTAGCGGTTTTTCTGCAGAATCGCATTTGACACGCGAATAGTTGAAGGCAGCAAGACTTCCCAGAATGGCCGCTAGTTAATTTCATGCAACGCCGAGTCGCCGTGGATAAGGAAAGTTGCATAAAACCTCTCATTTAAAGGCTATACGGGTAGTTGGAAGGTTAAGTTAAATAACTTGTAGTTCTGTCTTCTTAATGCATTTACAATTTAAATTTATAATAGACTAGCTGACCCACGCAACTTCGTCTGCGTCACATTTTCCATTAATGCTCGGCCCCTTTTAGTCTTAGCGTGATGATATCTAGCCTATAGCCTTCCTCGATAAATGGGCTATCTAATACTGAAAGATTTTTTTTCAAATTGGACCAGTAGTTCCTGAGATTACCCCCTACATACAAACTTACAAACATACAAACAAATATAATATTAGTATAGAAGTATAGACTAGCTGTCCTCCGCGGCTTCGCTCACGTCACCTTTTTTGGTTTTTTTTTCTTTCATAAGAACAGTCTAGGTACTCATAATCACAAACACAACAAAAAAAGAATTAGCGAAATCGGTCCAGCCGTTCACGCGTGATGTTTGGACCAAGGGAAAAGGGTATTCATTTTTATTTATATATAAGACTAGCGGTCCCCCGTGGCTTCGCTCGCGTCAACTGCATCTTTATTTTTTTTATCTTTCATAAGAACCTTCTCCTGAAAATAACAAACACAGCAAAAAAAGAACTAGCGAAATCTGTCCAGCCGTTTACGCGTGATGCGATGACCAAGGGAAATAGGGATTCATTTTTATCTATCTATATAAATATAAAAATGAATTGCTGTTCGTTAGTCACGCTAAAACTCGAGAACGGCTGGGCCGATTTCGGTAATTCTTTTTTTGTTTAGTTCGCCAGAGTATTGGGAAGATTTAAAAGCAAAAAAAAAATAGCTGGTTGACAGGAGCGAAGCCGCAGGGGACAGCTAGTCTAGACTAATAATAATAATATTATAAAGAGGTAAAATTTGTTTGTAAGTTTGTATGTAGGGGGTAATCTCAGGAACTACTGGTCCGATTTGAAAAAAATCTTTCAGTGTTAGATAGCCCATTTATCGAGGAATGCTATAGGCTATATCGTCGGTGATATTCTGAAACCGCGGAACTAACAGTGTTTAAAACCGCGTATTTACAAAAGTAGCAAAATCGAGATTTCGCGGGCTTAGCTTCGTTGTAGTGGTTGGCTGCGTTCTGTGATGTTGGCCGGGCCGATTATCCAATAGGAAGCCGTAAAATTGATTGTCTTTTAAACCGCGTAACGTCAGGTGATTGTTTAATGTGCCCAAACCGCGTATCTGCGCATCATAACATGAAAAGTGCGTTTGTTTTACGAAGCGTGCGTGAAATAGTGTGGTTTTAATTATAAATGCTGCAATAACAGGTAAGTGAACATATTAACTCCATATTATATGGGTTAAGTTACTTTAAGATAGTTTGTTATTTGAATTATTAATATTTACCCGAAGAAAAGGTCTTTAACTGCTTCGATGTTAGATACGCGGTTTTAAAACTCATAACGTTTTTCGTTTTCTGTTACATACGCGGTTGCAAAATTTATGTACCTACTCAAAATCAGGTTAATTTGTTGTATTTATTTAAGCAACTTTACCTCCTGCCTATATAATAATATAGGCAGGAGGTAAGGATCTTTGACAATTCAACTAATATTTAATTATAATTTTGGCAACTGACCCTAAATTTGTTTTTTTTTTTAGTTTACGTCATGGAGCAAGAAAATGAATGTGCGGATGTGTCTGTTGTCACTTTAAGAGATCTAGCAAAACGTCGAGCCGAACTTGTGCGTAAAAAGCAGCTCATCTTGGATAAACTTAATAATACTCTAACTTACACATCCCTCAAACATTAATTGAACCGTCTCCAGCGCCGCAACTGCCATGTTTACCAAGTGCCTCTACATCCGAAAATTTTCATGATAGCATTACATACTGTGAAACTCTGACAACAGTTTTTGAGCCTTCTCCTGGCCCTAGCTCGAGCTGAAAAACTTAGCGACAAGGAAAGCGCTCAAAGAGGACTTCTTCATGCTGTGACCACCGATTTGCAGGCTGTTAAGCTGTGCCCTTCGCGCAGCTAGTGCCTTATACTTTAAGACCAAATTAGCTGTGCACAACTTTAATTTATACGATATTGCAACGGGTCATGTAACTTGCTACTGGTTCGACGAAACCGCCTGTGATTTAAGAGCTACTACTACTACTACTTACGCATCTTTTTTCATTGATAATTTGACTAAGTTATTAGAAGAAGATTGCAGGGATGTTGTCATCTGGACGGATGGCTGCACTGCACAGAACAGAAACTGAATAGTTTCTAATGCCCTTCTAAGATTAGCAATAGCCAAAAATAAAACAATTACACAATAGTATCTGGAAAAAGGTCACACTCAAATGGTGGTTGACTCCGTACACTCAGTGGTGGAAAGAAAGCTGAAAAATGTTGAAATTTTTCTTCCATCTCAGTATGCCTCAATTACAAAAGAAGCCAGGAAGCATCCTTCCCCATACCAATTGTTTCAACCAGATTACACCTTTTTTAAAGACTTACTTAATTTATGATTCCATTCGTCTTGGGCATTCTGCTGGAGATGATTGCGTAGTGGATCTGAGGGTTTTAAAGTATCCTAACGGCACAATAGAGTTAACACTTTAATTGATTTCAGCCCACTTCCTCGGAGACCGAAACCTATTTCAGCTGTAGTAATTAATGTACCTTCCCTGTATTCATCTAGACTGCCTATATTAGACACTAAGTATCAGCACTTACAGCAATTAAAGAGTGTGATACCTGCAGTTTGTCACTTATTTTACGATAATTTGCCATTTAAGTTTTATTGATCTCATTTTTTAACAAAGACGTCAAAGTGCAATTATTATTCTACTAAGATGTATTATTTTTATACATTTTGTTTATTAATTTTTAGTTTTAACTGTTACTAAAATTAGTAAGTACCCTACAACAAATTATTTTTAACATACTTAGCTAGAAAGAGCTATTTTTTTAACGTTATGGGGATTTATGGTGTTATTTTCCTGTATATTGTTGAGACCTAATGTACCGATGATAATTATGTGCCAAAAATTTAACTGAGAAGTTGATAAAATAAATAATAATAAGATTTTGATTGTATTCTTTTGTTTTATTTCGGCCGACAAATCCGCGTAAGTGACATAAAAAAAAATGTTTTGATTTTATTTGTGATGATAAATCCGCGAAAGTCGATTTTCTAATTCATTAATACATATTTTACAAAACTAATGCCTACAATATTAAGAGGAATATTATAATTTGACAATTTAAAAGTTTAAACAATAGAAAGTCAAGTGGTTTCGTAAATATTACGATTTTCCTCGTTCCTGTAAAATTCACTGCACCTACCTTACGCGGTTTTAAACACTGTTAGTTCCGCGGTTTCAGAATATCAGCGACGATATATCATCACGCTAAGACAAATAGCAGCGGAGCAATCATGGAAAATGTGGCGCAGACGAAGTTGCGCGGGTCAGCTAGTATTATATAAAATAGATAGATAAGCCTTGTGTCCAGTGGGATTCTTCATCGACACCGGCGAGGATTACGAACGAACATTGGCGCGAAATGTTGATGAATTTCTTGAGCGTCTAAATGTGTCAACATTATAGGCATCTATAAAATAACTTACTAAGTTTTATCAAATCAAGCACTTATCCACTACTAGCTATTCCCGCGACTTCGTACGCTCATATCCCGTCTTTTCCCGTTCCCGTAGGAATTTTGGGATATCCTCTCTTAGTGCTCTTTTACACTCCTCAAGGAATCTATATGCCAAATATCAGCTTTCTACGACTATTAGTTTCGGCGGTATGGTGTCTGTCAGTCAATCACTCACTCACTCAGTAAAGAAAGAATTTTATATATTATTACTAGCTGTCCCGCGCAACTTCGTCTGCGTCACATTTTCCGCTTTGAGATGTAAGCTACCCTATCTTTCAAGTTGGATCAAACTGCACACGGTGTGCAAATTTGATTGAAATCGGTTAAGTAGTTTAGGAGTCCATCGCGGACAAACAACGTGACACGTGGTTTATATATATTACTAGCTGTCCCGCGCAACTTCGTCTGCGTCACATTTTCCGCTTCTAAATAATATTGCAACAAAAAATTGAGATGTAAGCTACCCTATCTTTCAAGTTGGATCAAACTGCGCATGGTGTGCAAATTTTATTATAATCGGTTAAGTGGTTTAGGAGTCCATTGAGGACAAACATTGTGACACGAGATTTATATATATTAAGACTAGATGACCCGCGCAACTTCGTCTGCGACACATTTTCCATGAATGCTCCGCTCCTAAATAATATTGCGACTATAAATTTACATGTAAGCTACGCTATCTTTCAAGTTGGATCAACTTGCACACCGTGTGCAAATTTGGTTAAAATCGGTTAAGTAGTTTAGGAGTCCATCGCGGACAAACAACGTGACACGTGATTTATATATATTAAGATTAAACTCACTCTTACTCACTAAAATTTATACGTGTTACTCCGCCCTTTGCATTCTAGGGCCGCAGTGACTTTTTCGAACAAATTCTGCTTCCTGAGACAATTTCCGTAACTCTGGATTCAACCCCCTTTGGGGGGATACATTTTCAAAAAACTGTCATGGTGTTCACTATCTCTATTTAGGAAACTTTCGATTGATGATTTTTTTTATATAAAGGACTAGCTTTGTAGCTGCAATACGGCTCCGGATGACTGTTACCGAAAAACGACCGCCTTTCTGGCAATTAACAAGAAAAACACACAACGACTGCCTCGGGCGGAAAGTGAATAAACAAAGCAAAAAGTAACTCAAAGGAAAAGTTAGTTTACTCTAGTAAAGTCAACACAGCTCCAAGCAATACGATCCAAGGTGTCGAACAGCTATTGCATTTCCTCAGGATTTGATTGCAATTTCAACAAGTTGAATTGAGGCCGTGAAACTGTTCGTATTCCAAGACGTTAGTATATTTAGCTACCTTTCGTATCACAAGAACATTGGTTTATTTGGTTTATAGAATGGCAACCTCTTTCTGGGTTACCTAGTACTGAGCGATGCCACCTTGAGTAAGTCCATAAATATTACATTTTGACTTACATGTGGTTTTACATTTACTTTTGTTTAATTAGATGTCATTTTTTGTTTGCGTTGTTTCAATTATTTTCTTTCGTTTGCCATTTTTTTATACATTATCTATCACAGGACACGAAACTATATTAAACTAGCTGACCCGCGCAACTTCGTCTGCGTCACATTATTCATGAATAATATTGCCAAAAAATTAAAAAAAAAATTTAGGGGTGGACTACCCCTAACATTTAGGGGGATGAAAAATAGATGTTGGCCGATTCTCATTGATACCGGATAAGCACAAAAAATTTCATCAAAATCGGTCAAGCCGTTTCGGAGGAGTATGGCAACGAAAACTGTGACACGAGAATTTCATATATTAAGATGTATCGTTTACTATACTTAAGATAAACACTTCCACTATCGGTTAAGAGATGACGCTCATCTTAAACTACAAATATGCACCGCAGTATTAAAATTCTCTGGCGCATATAGGCCACGAAAAATTAAAAACATTTCACGTTTTATAGGATGGTAGGTACGGAACCCTCGGTGCGCGAGTCTGACTAGCTCTTGACCGGTTTTTTTTTTTGTTGAGACCGGTCGCATTTCAAGTCTCTTAGGTTGGGTACTGCTCAACCGGACTTGCATAATCATACCAAGACAAGCGATCCCCTTTAAACTTTTCTGTAACTGGCGCCACTTTAAAGCTTGAAACTTCCTATTATTCCTAGATAGCTGTGAAGAAACAGAAGACATACCTTCCTACATGCCAACTACTCAGTTTTACTCGCAAGTTGTTTGCAAGTCTTTGAAATTCAACGCTCTTCGAAAGTTGCAAACTTCTGATGACACGAGTACTTTGACTTGACACCTTGTTGCACATTGATTGCAGTATTTTATAAGTTTACTAGCTTCCTCCCGCGACTTCGTCTGCGTAGACTTTAGAACTGCCGCGCAACTTTTTGCCACATTGTCTCATCCTTGGAATGGCATCTTCATGATTCAGGTATCCAGACATTGTGAGTCTTTGCGGTGCCGCTGAAAGTAAGATTTCAGCCCCGAAATTACTTCGACATGTTTGTGATCTCCTGGTAGACCCTTGTGAATCTTAAGCGCTCATATTTGCAGCCTCGAAAATACTCCGACATATTTTTGTTCTCCTGGTATTATTGATCCATGCCACTCATATTCCTGACGGAAAAAACTACATGTTTTTGGTCCCCTGGTACTTTTGAATCGCTTGCAATGAAAGCCATCTTCTTTCCAGTAAAAAAACCTACCCTAAATATTTTGACTTGTTTCTGTTCCCGGGCTGGTACTCGAGAATCTATGGCACTCACAAATTCAGCCCCGAAAATACTTCGACATGTTTCTGCTCTCCTGGTACTTGTGAATTTTTAGCGCTCATATTTCCAGCCTCGAAAGTACTTCGACATTTTTTTCTCCTGGACTATATTGATTCAAGCCACTCATATCTCTCCTGCATGGCAAAAACGACGATATGTTTTTTTTTTTTGACATGTTTCTGATCTCCTAGTTATTTGATTGATTCTTTAGCGCTCATAATTCCGGCCCCGAAAATATGTACCTCGACATGTTTCTGCTCTCCGGATACTTGTGAAGTTTCCAGCCCTGAAAAAACTTCGGCATGTTTCTGGTCTCCTGGTACTTGTGAATCTATAACGCTCGTAATTCCGGCCACGGAATGCCTCGACATGTTTTTTGCTGTCCTGGTACTTGTGAATCTATAGCGATCTCAATTTCCAGCCCTGAAAAACTTTGGCATGTTCCTGGTCTCCTGATACTTGTGAATCTATAGCGCTCATAATTCCAGTCCCAAAGAAACCTCGAGATGATTCTGCTCTCCTGGTACTTCTGAATCTGTAACGCTCGTTATTTCGGCCCCGGAATGCCTGGACATGTTTCTGCTCTCTTTGTACTTGTAAATCTATAGCGTTCTCAATTTCCAGCCCTGAAACACTTGTTCCTGGTCTCCTGGTACTTGTGAATCAATAGCGCTCATAATTATGGCAACGGAATACCTCAACATGTTTCTGCTCCCCTGGTACTTGTGAATCTATAGCGTTCTCAATTTCCAGCCCTGAAAAACTTTGGCATGTTCCTGGCCTCCTGGTGCTTGTAAATTAATAGCGCTCATAATTCCAACACCAAAGAACTTCGACATGTTCCTGCTCTCCTGGTATTTGTGAATCTGTAGCGCTCGTAATTATAGCCACGGAATACCTCGACATGTTTCTGCTCTCCTGGCAATTCTGAATCTGTAACGCTCGTTATTCCGGCCCCGGAATGCTTCGACATTTTCCTGGTCTCCTGGTACTTGTGAATCAATAGCGCTCATAATTCCAGCCCCAAAGAACTTCGACATGTTCCTGCTATCCTGGTATTTGTGAATCTGTAGCGCTCGTAAATATGGCCGCGGTGTACCTCGACATGTTTGTGCTCTCCTGGTACTTACAAATCTATAGCGTTCACAATTTCCAGCCCCGAAAATACTTCGACATGTTTCTGTTCTCCTGGTACTTGTGAACCTTTAGAGTCATGTTTCTGTTCGCTCGTCGGAATTCCAGTCCCGAAAATACTTCGACACGTTTCTGCTCCGCTAGTACAAAAAAATCTTGCCCAAAAATAATTTGACATGTTGCTGTTCTCCTGGTTCTTGTGAATCTTTTAGGACTCGTAATAAAATTCTAGCCGGGAAAAAAAAAAACATGTTTCTGTTCTCCTGGTACTTTTGAATCTGAAGTACTAAGGCAGCAGCAACTTTGGACCTCTACTTCTTCCTCTGTCTCCATGAAGTCTTGTATGTTACCGGGATAAAAAGTAGCCTATGTATTATTCCAGGATGTGATCTCCATATGTGCCAAATTTCATCTAAATCCCTTCAGCCGTTTTTGAGTGATTGACGGACAAACATCCAAACATACAAACATGAACGCTTGCAATGAAAGCTAATCTATTTTCCAGCAAAAAAACTTCGATCCAAAAAAAACCTGACCAAAAATACTTTGACATTTATGTCTGCTCTCCTGGTACTCGAGAATCTTTGGCGCTCACAAATTCAGCGAAAATATTTTGACATGTTTATGCTCTCCTGGTACTTGTGAATCTGAAGTACTAAGGCAGCAGAAACGTCTGATTTCCACTTCCTCCTCCGCCGCCATTAAGCTATGCCTTTTATCGGGATAAAAAGTAGCCTATGTGTTATTCCAGGATGTGAACTATATGTGTGCCAAATTTCATTCAAATCCCATCAGCCATTTTTGCGTGATTGACGAACAAACATACAAACATACAAACATACAAACATACAAACATACAAACTTTCACATTTATAATATTAGTAGGATATACATACTTACTAAACACAAGTCTTAACAGGTAACTTAGCAATAAATACTTCACGTAGAGTAGTGGTATACATATGCGGACTAAATGCAACAAGGCATTCTCCACCAGTCTACGTTTGGGTCAAAAAGACTACTCTATGGTATATAATATGTAGGTGTTCAGAATACTTTTTGGAGTTATGCGAACGTAAATACATTGTGCAATTGATTTTTACGGTTCCGTACCAAAAGGAAAAACTTTTTTGTCCGTCCGTCTGTCACGAATCTTTGTATCGAATTAAAATTTGGGAAAAAATCAAACTTCTAAGTTAACGTTTAAAAAAGGAACGTTCGTTTATGCCGCAAAAAACGTATGTTTCGACACTCTCAATAGAATCAAAATCTAAAGGGTATTTCCCGTTGATCTATAACTATAAAATTTGGAACGTAATATTGCCTTCCAGACTTTTTCCTATACTTGTAGTATACTACAAGTATAGGAAAAAGTCTGAAAACTACACATTTTTAATTAAATCATAAAAAATATGGTCTTTATTTAAAGTGTCAGTATATGTACCTACTAATTTCTTTGGAACCCTCGATGGGCGAGTCACACTTGGCCGGTTTTTAGATACACTTTTGTAAGTTTTGGTAAATTGTTAATTTCATTGATGTAATTTCGCCTCCTTTCGTGACAAAATACGTTCACAGTTTATTATAATTCCCATTCCTTCTCTGTCCAAAAATACGCCTAATAGATAAAGTTCCAAGCAAATTATTATGTCAGTCACAAATATCTTTAGCCAATCGTATCGACGTACTCATCCCGATACCCTTCAACGTGGGAATATGGAAAAAAATATTATGTATAATATACCAGCCAATTTGCACCATATCTTGTCGAAAATGAAATTTGAATATTGTCAGCGGGGTTCGCAGGTACTTATATACGAGTAGATACTGCGGTGTCCCGCGGGAGTGCCTGCCCTAAATATTCGGTGTGAGTGACGTCATATGTACGTAAATAGATTGATTTTACGACACATCGACGTAATACTGTGGTTTTCTTACTTGAAGTTAGTTAAGAGGAAACGCGGGCGGAGAGACTTGTATTTAAATAGTCAATAGTTCTTCAATATTGGACAGATTTAAGAGATATTTCATGAACTGAATAAGAACAATATATTTTGGGTCGCTATCTTTTTTGATGATATATTAAACGTAAAAGCACTAGGACCCTCAAAACATGCTCAAAATGGTCCAATAAACTGCTGTCAAAAGAGCCTTACTGAACAAATTTGGCAACTATTAATGAATACAGAAAAACATAGGGGCACAGTTTATATCCTTCTTATTCAGCTTGTATAATATCTTTTGAATCGGTTTAATATTGGAGGAGGAAACAGGCGAGAGCCAAACCTCGAAATATAACTTTTTACATACGAAGTCTACAAGCCCACATTTCCTCTTAAGGGGTATTTTTACGGTTTAAGAAATTTAATTGCTCGAAAAGAATACATTTATTCACTTCTATGAGGAAAAACAACAGTGAAGATAAGCGGTTTCGTTTAGTAATAAACTAAAATTAAATTATCAAAACGGTAATAACTTACAATTCATATTCATTAGGTGGTGCTTTAATTAATAGCCTTTTAAAAGTTGGAAGTGATTTCGATTATTTTATCACTTTAGGTATAGAGTTATACAGTTCAGCCCCTTCATATACGACAGACTATCTACCGTAGTTGGTCCTCGGTGCTCTTAGAATTATATGGTTAGCCTGCCTCGTCATGCGCTTTTGAATTCTTTTTGTAAACGTTATCTTATATATGAAAATCAATTGCTGTTCGTTAGTCTCGCTAAAACTCGAGAACGGCTGGGCCGATTTCGATAATTCTTTTTTTGTTTAGTTCGCCAGAAAACGCAAAAAAAATAAAAATGCAGTTGACGGGAGCGAAGCCGCGGGGGACAGCTAGTTTGTGTATATAAATCTCTGTTAATTATTTTCTAGTCATTCATCAAAATATTTTTCAGCTTCCATTCGTCACCTACATTCTCCGTGTTACTCTGTTCAGATCGAGTTTATTAGTATACAGGGAAATTGAAAAAATACCCGAAACCTCTTAGGCAGTGAAAGTACACATGATTATAAGCAACTTTTGTTTTGGTAAAACTCCGAAATCTCGAAAAAAATATCAGCTGTTTCATACATTTTCATTGGCTAAATACTGCATTTTGTATGAAACAGCTGATATTTTTTTCGAGATTTCGGAGTTTTACCAAAACAAAAGTTGCTTATAATCATGTGTACTTTCACTGCCTAAGAGGTTTCGGGTATTTTTTCAATTTCCCTGTATAGTAAAGGTAGTTAGTTATTTTTGACACAACTACTCGTATGTTGGGCTAGGTTTCCAGTCGAACCGCATACCGCTGAATAGGTACTATGGTAGTCGCAAAATAAATGTGCAATAACGGTCATTGACATACATACATTTATTGACTTTCTTGTTATCAAAAACAAAAATAGCAGCTGTCCTGAATCGACTTCTATCGTGATTCTTCACATTCTCCAGTATTGAAAAATGGTTTATATTATTTACTGTTCGGGCATCTACCGTACATTGATATACATTTATCTTTCCCTAATATCTCTTGGATATTAGGGAAAGATCAATGTACTTTATTGCATGTTTATCTAGCACCTACCTTAGTATTTTATATGGAGCTTGGAGAATGGTTTTGTTTAGACGTAATGATAGTGTTTAAATTAGCGAGTCAATCAATATACCTAGTTTATGCCCACTATATTGGGGTCGGCTCCCTGCCTTTTACAAAAATGACTTCCACAACAGAGTAAACGAGAAAACGACACCGCTTATCACATTTTTCGACTTTTGACTATCGTTAATGACTGTCATTATCATCTGCCTAGCCTTTTCCCAACTATATTGGAGTCGGCTTCCAGTCAAACCGGATTAAGGCGCGTCCCCGAGCAAAGCGCAGCACTAGCTGTTTTTAGTGCAGTTTTTTGGACTCTTTATCTAAAAGAAATATCAACTTATAAATGGAGATACATTTAACATAATCTTGGCTTCAAAATGGTAGATTTTAATTTTTTATTACTAAGTATAATGTTTAAGTTTTCTCCTCACAACGAAACCACAGAAATGAGAAAAAAATACTGAAAACATGCATCTTCTCGAAAACTAACGATTATTTTGATTTTATACTTACACTAATGGATAGGCAAATTAGTAATGAACATTTTGGTAGAAATATTTTTTTCAATCGACCAAAATTAGATTTTATAACGATTTTATACAACATTCTGAGCGTATTCGCTATTGTATCTCTTGCGCTGTTATTGAGGGAAAAAATGCTCAAGGTTAATTGGTCAGGAATGGAGCGGCTGCCTACCAGACCTCCACAACCCATTAACTGGGTAACACTGTACTTCTTGGCAAGATATGGAGTCGGATTTACTGGCTTCTGACAAAAAACGACAGCCAAAGGCAACCAGGACCAACGACAGCCTACAAATGACAGCCGGGACCAACGGCTTAAATTGCTTTCCGAGGTACGGAGGAAACTCGGTATGTTAAGATGGTCACCCATCCACAGACCAACCTTGGCAAGCGTTGCTTATCCTGCAAGATCGACCCGTGCGGCTGTTAAAGATACTCTTTACGACTGTTAAAGATCTTCAAATTACAGCTGTGATAAATAACATGCCTTCCTAGGCACGTAGGAGTCTCAGTATGTTAGGCACTTGTCTTACCGGCCGGCGAGCAGCGAGTAAAGTTTGAAAGACAAAACGAGTTTGCGAGCGGCGAGTAGCGAGTGAAACAGTTTCGGTAGCTTTGACTCTCCGCCTGATGTGAGAAGAAAATGCTTTTGTGCGACGGGCGGATTACTCGCTCCGGTCCGCACTATAGATAGAAATTACCGCTGATTGGTGAGTTCTAAACGCCAAGCGAGTATCGCTGAGCGAGTATCACTGAGCGAGTAGAATCCTTGATAGCTATTGTCGTTGCGACCAACTAGTGGTAAGAGCCGGCAGTGTGAATAGCCAGCTATCGACTACAAATATATGTCTCTTTTATTCCCACGAATAGGTTTCGTGGGAATATCATATAAATATCTTGTCCCTGTCCTCAGCGAGCTAAACGACGATAACTAATCGCTTCCTCTTCGGCGCTAAGACAAGTGCCTAATGAATGGTCACCATGGACAGAACCAGATACCGTATGACTACTAGTTTTCAGCTACAATCTACTAATTTCTATCCCAAACTAAAGTTTAATTACTAGCACCCCATTTCCCTAAACAAACTGCTAGTTAATAAGCCGGTATAAACAGATAAACACCATTTAATCACCCGTCGGTCTGTTGTGCCAGAGGAATCAATATTGACTCGCGTGCAATTGCGTTTGTATGTCGACGCCGACGCTTCTCAATTGATTGCTTGTTTAGATATTACATCATGAAGTGGTTAAAGTGTTGTGTTTTCGTTATCATGTTAGTAACTCATAATAATTATTGTAATTCGTTTCCATATTCTGCAATAGTACTGAGGAGCTCGTGGCTAAATAACAACAACGGCGCGGATCGATCTTCATGGTTAAGCAACGCTTGCCAAGGTTGGTCTGTGGATGGGTGACCATCTTAACATATCGAGTTTCTTCCGTGCCTCAGAAAACAAGTTAAGCTTCTCTACAAATGACATTTGTAGTGCTTTGCCAGTCGTTACGGATTGTTAGAAGCCAGTAAATCTGACTCCATTCTTGCCAATAAATATCGTGAGGTCTGGTAGGCAGCCGCTCCACGTAAAATACTGGTATTCACCTGACTCCAGTTTGACTGGAAGCCGACCCCAATGTTGTTGGGAACAGGCTAGGCCGATGATGATTCTGCAATATAGTACTGCTCCAACCGGGGATTGTCCTTGGGAATACTTTCACAGTGCATACAGGGATAATCGTCGGTTGGTGCCCCATTAGGTCCATGGATAAAATATACAAAAATTTTCTTATCAATAATAAACTAATGCTTAGTATTAAAACTTATTAAAATTGTTTTTGAACCTTGACAATTCAAAAGTGCGTGTAAATGGTTTATTTGAAAAAATAAATGCTATTACTGTACATCGTCATAATAACTGTACACGTAGCGGTGTCGGAGTCATATTAACTGTACACGTAGCGTTGTCGGCGTCATATTAACTGTACACGTAGCGTTGTCGGCGTCATATTAACTGTAGAGGTAGCGTTATCGGCGTCATATTAACTGTGCACGTAGCGTTGTCGGTGTCATATTAACTGTAGACGTAGCGTTGTCGGAGTCATATTAACTGTACACGTAGCGTTGTCAGCGTCGTGATTCGCTGTGTGGTGCCACGAACCCGTCTTCGGACACGTTAATAAAATTTGTGACAGAATAATACTCGCCACTATAATACAAGAAGAATACGCAATACTTGAAACAGGGTAATTGCTCTACAGAAAAGACACCCCGGCGTCGGGAGTCGCCAAGCGATTCCCGGTCACCGAAGGCGCGGGTTTGCGGACGGCGAGCATTGGGTGGCTCGCCGTCCGATCAGAACCCGGGTCGACGGCGCGCTGTGTCCCAAGCGCGCCTCAAAGAGCTGTCAGCATAGAAAACGGAACCTTCTAGGGCCAGTGCCTGCCAGGGTTGCGGAATTTGTTCGAAAGAGTCACCGCGGCCTAGGAACGCAAAGGGCATTAGGAGCAACACGGATGGGTTTTAGTCAGTAATAGTCAGACACTTTCTTTTGTTTCGCCCAGGGCAGAAAAGGAGTTATTTGATAATTTCCCATCCTTAAAAAAAGGTCATTGCTCTCATAATTATGAACAAAATTACAAAACCTGAAACACTTTAACAATTTAACTTTTAAATTTCAGCAATTTCGGGGTTGGTCCCCGGAATCTTTAAATAGTTTGAGTTAGAGGGATGCTAGGTGTGGACAATCGAGTATACTTTTTATCCGTACAATTATTCAATTCTCTGTTACGTCATTTTTCACTGCGTAATTACTTGAGATTAGAAACTGACATTTGAGCTTCATAATCAAAATTTTTATAAAGCTATTTATTTTTAATTTAGCTAAATCCACTGCAGTAATAACCTGAAAAATTATAAAAAAATAATTAAAAAGTTTACATCATAAGAATCTCGTAAAAAACTGCCCCTGACCGGTCAGCTCCATAAATCTTGGACTTTCCATAAAATTAGTCGGAAATGAAAAAGCAAAAATCCCTTGTAAAGCTATAAATCAAACTTACACAGAGTTTAATAAAAACTTTCTGATGAGCTAAATCCAGATGTCAAATCAAATAAGGACGGAATCGCCCGTACCACGGTACGGTCAGCAACAAAAGCTATATCTTAATAGACAAAAATATTTTATGAGTTTAATTTCAGTTGTGGTTTCAACTACCTATGTTATTCATTCATAAATATTGTTCTCGATTACAATAAGGCTTGTTTCACATGTAACACAAATACACCACGCGACAAAATGTGGTCAGAAGTTACCGGGTGAATAGTATCGCTGCGGCTTCTTGCGGTTGCGTTGTGGCACCTACAAAATGTGGATGTGTTTGCGATGTAGCCGGCCACTAGTTCACGGTGTCGCTGGTGGTTGCGTTGTGGTTGCGATGTAGCTGCGAAGTGGTCGGTATCAAATGACGGCAAAATGTGATCCGTGTGAATTCAAATATTAATTACTAGCTGACCCACGCAACTTCGTCTGCGTCACATTTTCCATTATTGCTCCGCTCCTGTTTGTCTTAGCGTGATAATATATTATAGCCTATAACCTTCCTCGATAAATGGGCTATATAACACTGAAAGAATCAAATCGGACCAGTAGTTCCTGACATTAGCGCGTTCAACCAAACAAACTCTTCTACTTTATAATATAAGTATAGATTAGCATAGATGAAAAATAGATAAATCAACTTCACTCAAATGCATACATGGGCGAAGGTGGCTTTCAAGGAACATCTTAACACCGCGATTCAGAAAATTGACGTTACACGCCAACGCCATCTATCGAATACTGCACGCAGTTGATCTCTAGGTATAGTCTAGTCTAAGTTTGATAGATGGCGCTATTTCAATATTTTACTTCGGAAAGACTATTTATTATAATTATAATTTTATTAATTCACATTATAATTTTATTAATTCACATATTTCAATATAAGGTATTGTAAGGTACATAACAACAAACGCACAGTTTATTGTTATGTATAAAAGTTGCGTGAAGTAATAATGAGACTAAGTGCACATAACCCTAATTTTACTTCTGGAAAACTTTAAATTCAAATATCTTTTGAAAGACTGAACCGATTGCAATGAAACAAAAACTAAATGTTACTCCAAGTTACGTTCAATCCTTGTATGTAAAAGTTATCTACATTGCTTTCGCAGATTTTACGTGATGCCCGAACAAATAAACAGACAAACAGACACAAATTCTAAAAATGCTGGAAATGTGTTCTATTGGTTGTTCTTTAACACCCTAGCTATTTTTTTTGGATTTTTTTTCATGTACAAAAACCACTTTTCTACAGTTTTATTAAATGTATAGATTATATGTATAGATAAACTAATTCTCTCCCACCCACGGGTTGTGGTGTAGTTGTGTAACAAGCCTTAAAGTTATCAACTGGGGGTCTAAAAAGGCCACTTTAGTAGAATCATATTATTAACCACACAACAATCTGTCAAATTTAATTTTCATCTTTATCGCTAACGTATTAGGTTTAAGGTTGGTGTGCTTTCTGATGCTAAAGAGGCCTTTTTAGCCCCTGAAGATTTTAACAGCTACCGCTTTAACGGTACAGTCAGCATTATAAAAGAAGCTAAGCAATAGAGTATTTTAGTAGATAGAAAAATAATTATCCTATCTAGTCCATCCCTCAGATTTTCCAAAGTTACACACATATTTTTGCCATTTCAACTCGTTTAAAATTTATAAAGATAAAGCTCATCAAAGTTCAAGAGTGGGGGCTGGTGACGGCGCGTTAGTGTTCCACGCACGCCTCAAAGAGAGTCAGCACACAGAGGGGCCCGAAAGGGCCGACTCCTGCCGGAGTCGCGGGACTGTTCGAAAGAGATACCGTGGCTCCGGAACACAAAGGGCATTGAAGGAACATGGATGGGTTTTAGAGTGGGGGCTGGTGACGTCACGATTTAGCTAAAAGTGTACTATCGAGTCACGTCACGCGAGTTTTCAACGATCAGCAGTGCGATTCTGTAAACATTTCGAAGTGATCACTTAGGCGAAGTGAACGAAAGTGAGCTGTCAAACCATACAAACAAGATGGCATGACAGCTCACTTGTCGTTCACTCCACCTAAGTGATCACGGTGCTGTAAACATGTCGAAGTGAACACTTAGGTGAAGTGAACGACCAGTGAACTGTCAAACAAGATGGCATGACTGTATCGTCTTACATTTTCTGTGCACGTAAAAAAAAATCTACTTTTTTTTAAAACCTATCAGTCGGATTAATTACCTTTTCTCCGTAAAGTACCCAATTCAGGTATATATTCAAAGTGATCATAATGCATCTACATTTTTAGATTGCTGTGAGCACACATTGTTATATTTCGTAGCATTATGAAAATTGGTATTTGAACGAAGCGACTGTCAATGGTTAAATTGGAATATTTGATAAATAAGTGTTTAGAAAATATTAACCAATAGGATAATAATTAAATAAATCCTTGTTCAAGTTGGTGATCTTCATCGTAATTATCATTTCTACCGTAAGACGTCGACTGCAAGACATAGTCTCCCCTTGGCGTGGCCACGTTGACAAACCCTGGGTGCCTCGCATCATTGCTACACCTGGTCAAAGCTTTTCTATGCGGTCGGTTGATTATCGACAACTCACCGTGATTACTTAGGTGGAGTGAACGACAAGTGAGCTGTCATGCCATCTTGTTTGTATGGTTTGACAGCTTATTTGTTGTTCACTCGCCTAAGTTAAACTTAGGCGAGTGAACAACTATATATATATATTGTATTTATTATGTTTTGAGAGTTATGTTTTAGAACATAAATAATTGCCAAAGTCGATATTTTTGCTAAAAGTGGCCACTTTTAGCAATAATTGCCGTTTTGGCTATTTAGCCATGAGTTATGTATTAAAAATATCTGTCAAAAAGTAATAGATACATTTCTTCAGTACACTACAGAGCGGTTTTTTATCTACGTGTCTTAAATTAACCACAATTAATAAAAAACGATTGGCGGCGCTAGTGGACGGAATACACACTCTTAAAGCTCCCACAGACGGGTCACGTCGAAAATATCACGATTTTTCTGTATGTACTAAAGGTCGCATTGCACATGTCAGATTGCGAAAATATATGCCACAATTGTAACAGAAATTCGTCCCCTTTCACCAAAAAATAACCATCGAACACTAGTCCGAACATTGTTATCACTAACAAAAAATAAAAAAGTAAATTTTCATATACCACAAGGCATAATTTTCACTGTACTGTTGGCATCGCGCCATTATCATCAAGGCTAATGCCAAACGGTCTCACATGGCCGCTTTAAAGCCAACTGTTCGCAGAATACCTTCATCAACCCTCTATGACACTGGCAGTATTTTATAATAACCGGTTAGGTTTGCTGGGTGTCCCTAATTGCTTGGACTCATTGTGCAAATGTATTTTGCAACAAGAAAACTGTAGAAAATTTTCGAAGTGTGCTAATGGAAGTTTTTTTTTATAAAGAACTACAGAGTAATGTTGGATAATTTAACTTTTTTCCCAAAGATTACAGAAAAACCAATAAGAAGTCTGTAGTGTTCAAATAACATGTTAAAAAAAAAAATTGGTTTCGGGTCCGTTTGCACGCGAGCCCGACTCGCACTTGACCAGTTTTATTTTTTTAGTGTTAATAATATTGGTTAGCAAAGTAAGTTATGGCAGACCCGCATACATTTATTGAATTTCTTAATATAAAAAAAACCGGCCAAGTGCGAGTCGGACTCGCGCACCGAGGGTTTCGTACAAACCTGTAGGTATTATAAGTATTATATATTAACTTTTGTTGAGTTGCGATTTACGATTTATGACGTTTAAAAAAAACTACTTACTAGATTTCGTTCAAACTATTTTTCGCTGGTAGTTTACATGGTAATGTACATCATATATTTTTTTTAGTTTTATCATTCTCATAATTTAGAAGTTACAGGGGCGGACACATTTTACCACTTTGGAAGTGTCTCTCGCGCAAACTATTCAGTTTAGAAAAAAAATAAATTAGAAAACTCAACATCATTTTTGAAGACCTATCCATAGATACCCTATACTTATGTGTTGGATGAAAAAAAATATTTGAGTTTCAGTTCTAAGTATGTTGGGAACCCCAAAATTTTTTGTTTTTTTTTTTTCTATTTTTGTGTGAAAATCTTAATGCGGTTCACAGAATACATCTACTTACCAAGTTTCAACAGCATAATTCTTACGGTTTCGGAGAAAAGTGGCTGTGACACACAGACGGACAGACAGACAGACAGTCAGACATGACGAATCTATAAGGGTTCCGTGTTTGCCATTTGGCTTCGGAACCCTAAAAACAGCAAAAAAGGCATAAAGCTGTCCTGAATCGACTTCTATCGTAATCCCTTACATTCTCTAGTAATGAAAGATCAACGAACTTTATTGCTTTATTTAAAGCCTGCTATAGGTACTTGTAGCCCAAAAATACCATCACTTGCCACAGATCACAGTTGTTTTAACAGACTCAACGAGTAATATCTGTAGTAGGGGATCGGTGTTGCGTCACGAACATCTTAAAATATGCGCCCCTCCCCCTCCCCGGTCATGATTCGTAGTCAATTTATACAAGACTCGTCAAATACTTATGAGTTCCGAGTTGAGTTCCAAAGGCCTCTCGGAATAATTTAATCGGATTCCATCAAAATTATAGAGTGTATGAAAATACTTACGAAAACGTTATTCTAAAGGCTTTTTCCGAAAAACATGTTCTTAGAACTAAATTTCATTGAACAATTACTGTATTTGTTTAGCTGCACTACTTCATAATCATATAGTTACTCTATGTACTTAGATGTTCTTGTTTTCTGTTTTTAATCGTCATGTAAAGCCCTAAAGTCCTCTGCTAAAAAAAAATTGGAAGACTTCATGTTGACCTTCACAATTCTACCGTGGTATAACTAAAATGCCTCATCTAGTTTAAAATGACCAAAAAAGATTGACGTGTAAAAGTGTTATTTACAACCTACTTACAAAATAAATATCATTTATCATTATCATTTAATGCCGTTATCTGGTCGATTTTTAACTTTTGATGCTATATTAATGAGAAAAAAGTATCTATCGATCTCTGTTTGCATTTTTTAAAAAATAGAAAATATTAAAAAAAAATGAATTGAATAGCAAAATAAAAAATAGAAAAGTAAAATAGTGTATAATAGTGTGTGTTTTGGAACTTCGAAAACACAGATCGATAGTATATTTTTTTCTCATTAATATACCTAAGTAGCATCAAAAGTTACATAAAATACACCAGTTGTCGGAGAACGGCATTGTAGTTACACCACGGTAGAATTGAAGTCGTGACCCTAATTGTCTCTAATTCTGACGTTCCAACACAGAAAACGCTGCAGTTCACTTGACATTCTCGGAACCTCATTAACAAGTAGGTCTGCTCCAACGACCAAGGCATAATTAGTGAATAGGGTTACCACCAAAAAAGAAAATACCGGCCAAGTGCGAGTTGGACTCGCGCAACGAAGGTTCCGTACAAACCTGTAGGTTATGACGTATTTAAAAAAAGTACTTACTAGATCTCGTTCAAACCAATTTTTGCTGGTAGTTTACATGGTAATATATATCATATGTTTTTTTTAGTTTTATTATGTCTCTTATTAGAAGTTACAGGGGACCACTTTGGATGTGTCTCTCGCGCAAACTGTTCAGTTTAGAAAAAAATGATATTAGAAAGAAACCTCAATATCATTTTTGAAGACCTATCCATAGATACCCTATACTTATGGGTTTGATGAAAAAAAAAAATTGAGTTTCAGTTCTAAGTGTTTGTGACCCCCAAAATTTATTATTATTTTTTCTATTTTTGTGTGAAAATCTTAATGCGGTTCACAGAATACATCTACTTACCAAGTTTCAACAGCATAATTCTTACAGTTTCGGAGAAAAGTGTCTGTGACACACAGACGGACAGACAGACAGACAGTCAGACATGACGAATTTATAAGGGTTCCGTTTTTTCCGTTTTTTAAAAACTTACGTTGAACGAGTAAGTAGGTACTAGCAGAAGCTGAAATTATTCCAATTTGTCACCATGCTTTGTCCCCTCTCAGGGACAGATATAACCAGATATTACAGACACAGATTTTACTATTGTATACTTTATTTGATATTACAATGAGTTTTATAGTTTTACTTCATAAAAACTAGTTACAAATGAACATTCTTTTTATTAATTTGAGATGGGTTTGTTCTTGACTTTAATCTAGTTTAGAGATGACAGACAAAGCCTACGATGGAGTGAGCTTTCCCAGAAAGAGCATGTTCAGTGTTCACTCTTTAACTTTGAAGAGATTACGGTAGTAAACGCTCGGAAACACAGACGCAGGCAGAGACTTCCACTCCTTTGCTGTGCGCATAAGAAAATATGTTTGGAAACGCTTAGTGCGAATTGGTGGAATAGCAACAAGGTAGAAATGATAAGTTGCAGTGCGTCTGGATGTCCGATTATAGAAGGGGGCCGGACTTTTAAATTTACTAATACATAAATTTGAAAACTTGTATTTTTGTGTGCTGCTCATTTACTTTTAATTTAATCATTTTCTCTTTGATTACCTCTTTTCTTTATTTTTTTCTTGTGTCGCTTGTGAGAAATTTTACTATTCAACTTTCTCTCGGACCTTTTAATTTATTCGAACCTAATAATACCTGCCCATACTATGTACATTGTATCATTATATTACCCGTACGTATTACCTTACCTAGCAAGTTTTTTAGGATTGCTTTTATATATTAATGGTCAAGTAATTAATAAATGTCTTGGGCGAAAGATTTGACTTTAATTACTTTGCAACTGAACAGATTTTCGTCTACAAACCTTCCTTGTCTACCCTTTGTCAAAGTGTCACCTCTATGGTAATCTGGTGAATCGTTATCTCAGATTGTGATTACGAATTAATTTTGAAATTGCTTTAATAAGAATCCAAACTCTTCTATCTTTCTCTCTTGCGGAATAAAAATATGTTTTTTATTGAAATGGCTTTCAGCAATAACTAACATCTAGAACTTTCGCTACTAAAAGTTTTAATACTTATTTTTAGAAGTTACCACTCAAAGGTTTGCTGGGAGTAAAATCAACTTTGAGTTAAGCTCTCCTTTGTACATGAACTTTATTATCACTACTTATACTTTACGTTCGTTTGGGGTAGGTACAATGAATAATTAAATTAATATAAATGTCTTTCCATACTTAATTGGTAAGAACACAACTAACCAAGGGTCCTAAACGTTGATTTTACTATATTTATGTTGCAAGATCACAAAGATCGTACAGTTATTTTACATTTTATTAAATACTTATCAAATTATATACTCTTAATATAAAATTTCCTATGTAATATATGGCGTCAAACAATCGTCCGCATCGACCAGAAAAAAGCCCAAAAGACTGGCGGCATTGCCACGTAAATTGACAAAAACAGGCACAAATTACAAGCCATAAATTCTATTGAAAAAAATAAAAAGCGGAGTCATTATCACAAAGGTGGCTCAAAAGAGACTTAGTACAAGGTAAATGACGAACATACACGCGACGTCACGTTAACTGTATCAACGTTTATACAAGACGATGAATTGACGCCATTTTTATACAGCGCTAACACGACAGGTGTGTAAAATGAAATGTAAAATGTTGATGAAAGAAAAGGAAGAGAATTTTTCTTTTACATCTATCTTTATCTTCTTTAAGTACTTACAATAAATCTGTAGACAGGTCAATTCTGTACATGAAATATATTTCCAAAATAACTATCAGGGGGTGATTAGAGATCGATACTGATGCCAAAAATGCAATCAGTAATTTTTTTTCTGTCTGTCTGTATAACCGTCATAGAAACAAAAACTACTCGACGGATTTTAACGAAACTTGGTATAATTATTTTTCATACTCCTGAGCTGGTTATAGTATACTTTTCATCACGCTACAATCAATAGAAAAAATTAAAAAAAAAATTAAAATGTGAAAGTTTGGTTGTTTGTTACTCAATCACGGCTTAACGGATTTTAATGAAATTTAAAATAAAGATAGATTATAGTCTGGAATAGCACATAAGCTACTTTTAATCCCGGGAACATGTTCCCTAGGGATCACGCGGGCGAAGCTGCTGGCAGAAGCTAGTATGCAAAATAAAGATATAAATGGTGATATTTGTATTTCTTCTTTTTGAGAGAACGAATAGTTTTGCACAGATAACAGAAAACTATGTCTCAGTCGTTCGAGTATATTTATACTGCATGAATCGGCGTAAGGGCAGGAAAGTTAAGATGATGAAATCTCTGTTCCAATCACGAAAACTATTTCATAATAGGAAGCTACACTATCACTATGTGCCATAGTCTACTTTTTCTCGGGCGTATGAACAAATCGTATGAGGATAGCTTCGAGAGCAAAACCGCAGGCAAGTGCTATTTTTATTTAACTAAAACCTTTATCTAAAAAAAGATTATTATTTAAAATAACCTTATTATCAGAGACCATTATGTTTGTAACTGAACACTAATGATACACAACGTTTCTATTACGCAATTAGTAGAACTTACCTTTGGAAATATGAGCGTGCGTGCAAATTTGCCTAATTAGTAATCACATAAAATTGCGGCCTACTCGTGGACAATATGTATGTATATATGACCACCACAATCGGACAACGACATGCAGTGAACTGTCAATGGGTCTCGTTCGGGTATAGTTTCAGTTATGCTGTATTGAGTATCAAGGTCTAGTTGGTCCTTCGAGCCGGATTGCTATAAGCACACGTTTGACCACTAGCTCACACCTGAGGGCCAATTCTACTAATTTTTAAACAACTTTCGCATTCGCATGTCAATCTCAAACTGTCAAAAAATCCTTATTTTCATACATTTTTGACAGTATGCGAATGTGAAAATTAGTAGAATCGACACACTAATGTAAGCGGTTATAAGTCGTGAAGAGATTTTTCTTCAATCTATGTGTCTATTTTCTATGTATGTATGTAATTATAAATGAAACGCCGAAATGTATGTACGCGCATAACTTCGTAACGACTGATCCAAATTGGATAATTCTTTCACAGTTGTGTTCTTAATTGCCAGGGCAGGGTTTGCAAAGATTTTTTTTAAAGTACTTCGGGCGGAGCCGGGGGGCACACTATTCTAATGTGTATATGCAATCTTCCGATACTGAGTGAATGACTGACAGACAACGCAGAGCCAAAATGACTGGTCGTATGAAGCTGCACGTAGGGGCCCTTGGGGATTTTAAGGGAGCTCTAAGAGAGGAATCCCGAAATTCCTACAAGAACGGGAAAAATTGGGAGATGCGCGTACGAAGTCGCGGGCAAAAGGTAGTGTTTAATATTTTTATTATTAATGGAGTCTCTCAGAGAACGTAGGTATTCACTGCTATTAATATACCTCTTGTGAGTTGTATATTAATAGCAGTGACGGAAAAGCAAAGATTCAATATGACATAATTATCACGGTTGCGGGCCTGATTATTTTTTTATGGTAAATCTTATGACCAAAGTACCGTTATGATCCTTTACATACACTTGTGGTATAACTCTATGTATGAAATGCAATGATCCTGATATATAAAATTCTTCCGTTACTGAGTGGCTGACAGACAACGCACAGCCAAAACTATTGGTCGTAGAAAGCTGGGCATGTGGGTTCCTTAGGGAGTGTAAAGGCTCGACCGCACTGTGCGACACTTCGCGGCAGCGGAACGACGCGACACGTAACAACGTTCGTACTTGAAGTGTCGCGGCGCGTCGCACGCTGCTGCGTAGTGCGTTAAACCTCATACAATTTCTTACAAAGAATATTTTGCTGTTGCGTGTCGCGTCGTTCCGCTGCCGCGCAGTGTCGCCAAGTGCGGTAAAGCCTTAAGAGAGCACTTAGAGAGAATTCCTATGTAAACGGGAAAACACGTGATATGCACGTACGAAGTTGCGAACAAGAGCTAATTAATAATGAATTAATGGGTGCATTAGCACAACGAGGTATCTTGTCAGGTAGGTAGTCTTACGGCTGGCCGCATACATATAGAGCGATTAGATAATAAGTGATATATTTACAATCGTGTGGGTGAGCACTGCTCTGCCAGAATTTAAGCACTAATTTATACTTATTTTGCCACCTCCACGACCACCCACATCCCGGTCTTGACGTAGTATATGTATTTCATAAATTGCTTCCATATTGTGAGAACGAAGATTATTTACCGGGACCCTAATACGTAATCCTTGAACCAGAATATAAATGTGCTTTACTTACATTAGCTATAGGTATGCATATGTTGTGAAAGCCATATTAACTCGACGTTTAATGTTGAAATAAATTGAATCAACAAAGTTAACACGTTGTTTAGTAGGCTGAGTTTTGTATGTTTACAACAACATTGCTTTAAAAATGTGGTGAATTTTAGATTTGAGTAAAAGTGAAATAACTAGTATTTAGTGTCACAAAACTGACATACATACATAGTTTTAAATCTAAACTAAATTTTCTCAGTGACAGTATTTTTGTAATAGCCCGCATTGTCCCACTGCTGGGTAAAGACATCCAATAAGTCTTCTTCTTCCAGAAATTCTTTTCTCTCGCCACCTCGTACCAGCCGTTACAGTAGGTATGCATCCAGGTTGTCTCGCCACTTATCTCTGAGCTCCAATGGGTGTCTTCGGGCACCCATTGTGTGCAGACTTTTGCCCAACGGTCACAGTGCATTCGGCTTACGTGCCTTCCTACCCACTTCCATTATTCCCGTTGTGGAACGCAATGTGGTGTTTCGAATTCTGCCCTGTCTCTTTACGCCCGAAATGCTGATTTCTAATGCTCTGTGGCAAACTCTAAAGCTGCTTTCAGACTACGCTATAATATATTAGCATAATAAATAGTATATAGCTCATAGCACAACAATATCGCGCACCATGCATTGTTATGGACACGTTCACACTGTACTGTACTATACGAGTATATTATAGACAATGTATGGTGCGCGATATTGTTATGCTACGAGCTATATACTGTATGCTATTATATTATAGCGAAGTCCGAAAGCAATTTAAAGCGGAACTTTTGCGACTCGGTGAACGACCAGGTTAAGCACCATAGTTTAGAGACGATGATATTATTAGTAGAACTTAATATTATATTAGTAACGACAAATATGCTAATCAACATGTGACTGGTAACAAAATAAACTTCCTCTCTTGTCGTGGGTTTCTTCAAATACTGTTAGAACTGACAGGTAACTATAGATGATACTAGCTTTTGCCAGCGACGTTCCCGTAGGAATTTCGGGAAATCCTCTTAATGCTCCTCTTACGGAGTGTGGGGAAGCTTCATGCCGAATTTCAGCATTCTACGGCAAGTAGTTTTTTTTTTTTTTTTTATACCAAACGGGGAAACTCTTGGCCCAAATCTCACCTGATGGAAAGTGATGATTAGGCCGAAGATGGAAGCGAGTTTCACCCGGAATCCTCTTACACAGAGGAACTGGCTATCATACCTCTAACTGCCGGAACACAACAATGCTGTTAACATTGTTGTTATGGCGACAGACTTAGACATGATGGTGGTAGCTTGCCAGGCGGACTTATAACAAGTCCTACCACCAACCAAACCGAGCAAAAAATTTGCCCCCGCTGGGAATCGAACCCGGGACCTCTGGGTCTGAATCAGGTGGTATAACCACTAGACCACGGAGGCGGTTAGTGTCACCTGTTTAGCTCCACCCGGGGACCACGTGTAGGGATTCGCTGAAGGGTATTCTCCTACGGACGCGGGTGACTCGGCCCCCATTTCGACTGTGCGTTGTCTCTCAGTCACTCAACCAGTCAGTAACGGAAGATTTCATATATATTGATGATTATTGGTTAGGTTCTATAAATCCTTTCACGCACAGACTTAAAAGCAGTCTTATATTATAGAATTGTATCTTTAAATGCTCATCTGGACAGTGTAAAACTTTTCAAGTGGCCACAAGGGCCCGTATATGGCCACTGAGTTATTCTGAGAAAACTGAACCAATGCGGAACTGCTAGGAATAGTGAAAAATACTTATTTAATGGAGATTCAGGCCCGATAATGATAACTGCATGATTATTTTTTCGACCAATCACAATCAGATTGATAGCACTGCTTATGTTATCAATCTTCTTGAATATAGCAACCATTATTTGATGTGATCTGGCTCTACTGCTAAATGGCTATTAAGCCAGCTGTACATAGGTAAGTGTTAGTTATGCTCTGCATATGTCGCTGGGGATTAACTCAGCATTGCCTGTGGGATTATCTTCCCATTGTGATGGGGCTGAGACAAACATATTAACGGCATGTCATCGTTGTATACCTAAGTGATAATGAGAAGGAAGAAAACCACCCAAGCCTGAGATCTTGTCTTTTATTAGGGTTCCGTGCCTAACGGAATCCTTTTACTAAGCCTTCACTGTCAGTCCATCTGTCTGTCAGCGGGCTGTGTCTCATGAACCGTAATAGTTAGACAATTAAAATTTTCACAGATTGGGTATTTCTGTTGCCGCTATAACAACAAATAATTAAAAAATACACTGGTACGGAACCCTTCATGCGCGAGTCCGACTCGCACTTGGCCGGTTTTTTTTTCCGGTGAAAATGTGCATATAATAGGCATTTATTTATTTTGTGTATATAAATGTATTTTTGGTTCACAGAAAAAATATACAGGGAAATTGAAAAAATACCCGAAACCTCTTAGGCAGTGAAAGTACACATGATTATAAGCAACTTTTGTTTTGGTAAAACTCCGAAATCTCGAAAAAAATATCAGCTGTTTCATACAAAATGCAGTATTTAGCCAATGAAAATGTATGAAACAGCTGATATTTTTTTCGAGATTTCGGAGTTTTACCAAAACAAAAGTTGCTTATAATCATGTGTACTTTCACTGCCTAAGAGGTTTCGGGTATTTTTTCAATTTCCCTGTATATTAATTACTTACGTAAATTGGAAAAACTTTAATATAACAATTTAGTTAGCTCGTCGCCAGTTAGTTAACTAACCTAACGAGTCGATCTTCAAGATTAAGCAACGCTTGTCGAGGTCAAACTATGGATGTGTGACCAACTTATCACGCCGAGACTCCCGTGCCACAGAAAGCACATGCTGGCTCCCTTTTATAGACCTTTGGCAGTCGTTAGTCACAAATCAGAAAATTTGACAGCAGTCTTGCCAAGAAGTATCGTGTTACCCAGTTAATGGGTTGTGGAGATCAGATAGGCAATCGCTCCTCATATACCGCTTGACTGGAAGCCGACCCCAATTTAATTGAGAAAGTTTTGTCATATGACACAGGAAACAATGTTCCATAATTATGGTATAAACAAGACTCAAAAATTGATTACAAAGCAAGCACCTCACAAAATTTTACAACCACCCCAAAAAACGCTTAAGCCCAACGCGAGCAGAGCACAGAAAATGCATGGAGTCTCCAGGGTGCTTATCTACGTCCTGCAGTAACACTTATAATTCGCCGCTCCGCGTTTAGTTGAACCTGGCTACCTGCCAAACGTGGAGGTACAAAATAGTTGGGAACAGAAGGTCCACTCGAAAGGACAATGAGTGAAATAGTGCACACACACACATTACTTACCTACAGCAAACGCAAGCGCACTCTTGACTGTCGTTTGTCCGAGACCAATTCCTACAACGTGTAAAGGTACAATTCCGATCTCGGCGACCGCGACACGCGACCGCGACCGGTAACAATGACGTCCGAGCGACCCACTGCTTTGTATTAATTACTTAAGAACACTTTCGGGTCTTGTCGGTTACACGGTGCACCCGTCATTGTCGCCGGTCGCGGTCGCAAAGATGGGAATTGTACCTTCACAGAATGAACGACATACCTGAAAAGAGGTTATTGTACTCATCATTATGAACAACTTTTACTATAAGACCAACCCTGAAATCGCGAAAAAAATCGAGCGAGTGAGATTTTGTATTTTAGCGAAGCAAAGAAAGTGCATCATTGGAATTGATTTCAAGCAACCAAGCATTTTTTTTTTCGTTAAATACTTTAATTTTCTTTTCTAAAAAAAAAATCGTATTCTATTTCTTTTAAAAGCAAGTCGGCAGCCAAGGTTGGGAAATCTTTAAATGAATTCTTCCGCTTTGGGCGGAGCATAACGTGGAGTGTCAGACTCTTACTGACTAAAACCCATCCGTGTTCCTCCTAATGCTCTTTGGGTTCCAGGACCGCGGTGACTCTTACGAACTAATTCCGCAACCTTTTTCTGAATGGGAAATCATCAAATGACTCCTCCGCTCTAGGCGTAGCAGAAGGGAATTTTAGACTCTTACTGATTTAAACCCATCCGTGTTCCTCCGTTTTAAACTAATTTCGCAATCCTGGCAGGGCAGTCCTGCCCGCGACCGTCGTTTTGTTTACGAATCGACCGACGTAAGTACACATCTATAACTTGTGTGTAAGCCTGTTTTCGCTCGTTGTAAAAAACCGGTCTTCTGTACCTATCTTTGCTATGGCAACAGTGTTAAATTTTAAGACACTCCGAGCTCTGAACTGCACATAGATAACACGTGTCGACTCTATAGTTTTATTAGCTGGAATGTGTGTTTGTAGGCAAAGCGGGAATTCTGGGACCGGGAAACGGATTTCCACTTGTTTGTGTTTGGGCTCGTAACATTTCGTGGAATATGTAAGGAGAATCTAGTGGTAATACTCTGGAGATGTTGCCCGAAATATTGAATTAAATGCATAATTCCGCAGCGATGCTTATGTGAGCTGTTATAAATAAAAACAAAATTGTGTGTTTGCAATGATTCTTACAAAACAATGCCACATACTTTGTAAACTGCCTTTATTTAAATTCCATCCAGTTTAAATTAGGAATTTACGAATTAAGCTAAGTGCCCTTTGCGTTTCACGGTCGTGGAAGTAAGCATGCTGCGTAAACAGCAGTAGAACTTTAAAAACACAATAAAATAAATCTAGACAAAAATACAAATAAATTATTCAGAGTGTAAATATACAGCAGCAACACGTACCCAATCATTAAAAAAAAGAATTAAAAAGTTGAAACCAATCAAAGTTCCCCGGCTCGAAGTTTTCCGACATGCTAACCTGATCCTCAGCAAAATATTCAAATCAGAGTCTTAATAAACAACGACATCGGAATCCTAATACCGGACATGGATCACTGGCCTCTGGAATAGTTTCGTCAGCCGGTATTAGGATCGGCAGCTTAGATTTGAAACGGGTAGATTAATGGAATGGCTGCAAAACCACGGCGATGGATAGTTGTATCCATTCTAGAATTGGTATTCAATCTGTAAACGGCAGTAGAGAATCGCTGCGCGCTGGGCAAATATCTGATGTTGGTCGTGGGTACATAGACAGTGTATAATTTGTGTAACAATGTATAATTATGACTGTATTGATATCCGCAATAAAATAAGTTACATATTAACTAGGGCCACAGTAAAATAGAATAGAATAGGTACTCTTTATTGTGTACACCATATAAGTTACAGAAAAAATAGACGAAGAAAACACAGTACTGCGCAGGGTGCGCGCACGTCCGCTGTTCGTAGTGATTCCTTGTCGCACGCACGCGTCTACAACTTGTACGTGCACGTGTAAATTGACAACAACACAAAGAAACTATACAGTTCAGAATTACAAGTAAATAGTTTTGGTGTTCCACAGGGAATCGTATTAGGGCCTCCATTATTTATAATATACATAAATGACCTTTGCAAGAAAAACATGATTGTATACTATTTGCTGTTGACACTACACTCACAATAAAATCTACAAATAGGAATGACCTACAAACTGCCACAAACATAGAAATACTAAAAGCAATTAATTGTCTGGAATCTAATAATTTACGTGTAAACATTGAAAAAACTAAATTAGTTCAAATTCAAACATAAAATACGTTGGTAAATCCACCATAAATACATTACAATAATAAAATTTTGGAACCCGTACCTTCAACCTTATTCTTAGGAATAATTGTTAATGATAAATTAAATTGTAAAGAACACGTAAAAAAAGTCTGCATTCGACTCGAATTGTATTTGTATTACTCTTCGAAAATTGAGACAAATAACCAATAAAGAAACAGCCCTCCATGCTTATCATGGCTATGTGGCATCAGTGTAACGTTACGGTCTCGTGATTTGGGGAAATTCAGTCGATATGAACACAGCATTCATTGCACAAAAAAAATTTTTCCACTTCCTTGCCTTATATTTTTTACCGACTTCCCAAAAAGGAGGAGGGTATCAATTCGGTTGTATGTTTTTTTTTAAATATGTTTGTTACCTCATAACTCCGACAATTATGAACCGATTTGAAAAATTCTTGTTTTATCTGAAAGGATATACTTGCAGATTGGTCGAACGAACATTGGATTTTAAATCGAAATAGCTGGAATTCGTCTACTTTTATGTCATCCAAGTAATCGAAATTGCGTATTTTGTTTTTCTGCGATTTTGCAGTGGTGTTGTTAGATGTGGGGTGCCACTAAAAAGTGAAAAATAAAAAACTTTTTACAAAAAACTACAACCGACTTCCAAAAAAAAACACTACAAAGTAAAAAGTAACTTTAATTTCGGATGTCGGTGTCAAAATACGAAGAAACTAACAAAAACACCGACTTCCGAAATTAAAGTTATTTTTTACTGTTTAGCGTTTTTTTCTTTTTGAAAGTCGGTTGTATTTTTTATGACATCCAAGTAATCGAAATTCCGTATTTTGCTTTTCTGCGATTTTGCAGCGGTTTTGTTAGGTGTGAGGTACCACTAAAAAGAGAAAAATAAAAAACTTTTTACAAAAAAATACAACCGACTTCCAAAAAAAAAAACTAAAAAGTAAAAAATAACTTTAGTTTCGGAAGTCGGTGTCAAAATACGACGAAACTAACAAAACATCGACTTCCGAAATTAAAGTTATTTTTTTATTTTGTTATGTTTTTTTTCTTTGTTGAACTTTGGTTATTTGAAAAAGAGATATCCGCACATGTTCCCATTGTATGAACCACGGAGCAAATATATCGACTAGATCCCAGGATGCCCACATTACAAAAGTTTCCCTTTGCACGAAGGGACCATAGCCTAGCCCCGCCCACAATTTTGTCTACCAATTAGGAAAGATGTTTTCTGAGTTCAGGTCAAGTTAATTGTTTTATTACTTTTACGGACATCTATGCAGTGCATCTTTAGTTGCATCTGTGACACCGTTGTAAAAATACATCCCAAAGTTAAAGTGCAAAAAATGAGTACTCGAGGCAATCTGGACATTTTCGAACGGAGTCGTATTATCTGTCTGCGCGACGAAGGACTTAACATAAGTCAAATATCTGCGGAACTTAATATGTCGGTGAGTAAATTTTGACTTTTTGATTTATAGTGCCTGGTATAAAACGATATTTAATTAAATTAGTATGTTTTCTCCCCCGCGTTTGTCGAAATTAGTAATACGCCCTTTAATTGTTAAATTCGTATTAGGTAACACCAATAAATCTATCAATCGATAGCAAACACATTTTCACCTTGCGTATTTTGTTACAGAGAAATACCGTTAGAAAATGGGTTCGACGCTTCGATAGCGAGGGACACGTCAGGCTGCAGCCGCGCCAGGTTCAGCCTCGGATATTAACCCAAGACCGTTTGGAGAGAATGGTGGCGACTTATGAGCAGCACCCAGTCACTCCGACGCGAAGGTTCGCAGAGGAGTTTGATTGCTCTATGCAAGCAATCAGAGAAGCGCTTCGATGTGCTGGCATTCGGCATAGAAAACCAGCACATAAAATAGTTTTATCCGAGGCGATTTATGTCGTTCTAGACATCACAGACATTTTATATAAAAACATGATTTTACTCCTGATCCAGGAGGAAGCAGTGTGGCCATGGGAAGACCCCACACATTTCGTAGTTCAAGACTGGTGTGAGTGTGGACAAGATATTAATAGTTTAGACATTGATCATTTCAAAATAATCTTTGAAAATATGAACGAAGTAACAAACTTTTTTAATAATAATGTGTGGTGCGAGTGCGGACTATGTTTATATGACCACTATCCGGACGACGAGTGCTCCGTGTGCCATTAAAAAGGTTTTTTTTTTGTTGTTTCCTAATCCTAGTGCTGTTCTTTTCACAGTTCGTGTGTTGTATGTTTTTCGACCTTAAGAAGTGACTGAAGTTGAATTTATATATTATATATTTATATTTGTATGGTAAAATAATCACATTTTATAATATTTAGACCTATGATCGTGTGATCTGCATAATACCATGCTCCATTCATAGAGAAAAATGCTAAAAATATTTTTTCTCTTTCATATTTGTATTTTGTAATGTTTATCGTTAAAGTGTTGAATTTCTTTTAAAACAAACAAAAAGTAACCCACGCATTCATCATTGAAAGGCAACTATAATGACTGCCGGCCAGTGCCAGATGTTGCTCAAAAGATGCGTAAAAAGTTTACAATTTTATTATCAGAAAAAAGCCGGACAAGATTTTGTTAATGGGTTGCATTTAGGACAAGTGATTGTATTAAACACGTGTTCTGCTAAAATGGTTGTTATTGAGTTTTACTATGAGAAAATATTATAATTGCTTTTGTATAGTTTGCGCTCAAACTGACTAAAACGGTATACATGTTCTTAACAACAAAGGTATTTTATTAGAGGTATTTCTGAAAGTTATTTAAATGATGCAATAGTGTTGGCCATTGCAGTACTGGCATATTTAAATTGCCAAAAAGTAACGTTACTTTTTATCGTAATTAGTGTTCTATTTTAGTTAGTTTATAAGTTCCTTTTTGTACTATTGTAATAACATGTTGACTAAAAACATAAAAAAATATATTTTTTTAATTTCTTAACTTGACTTTATTTTTTTTAAACTGGTCGGCGTAACTACTGACGGCAATATGTAATAACAGATTTTTTTACAACAAACCTAATGGTAAAGATGCAGTTTCGTTTTAGAAACACAATATGTTTCCAGTTTTTGCCTATTAAAAAAATCTTTTGTGATTCTTCCTCGAGTGCTATTGGTAGACAAAACCAAGAAGGCGGTTACAGATTTTAATCACTGCAGGGAAAAATATGCTCTAAGGTGGTCACTCGTCAGCCGTGTTGAACACATTTGTAAAAGAGTGAAAAGCAGAAGTCCAAATAAATTACTTGAACCTAGCCAAAGACTACATTTCTATAGTAGGACACAGAGTACTACTATAATACTGGTATAGTAGGAATTTCAATTGCACGGCAGTCAAAATCTTTAATAAATTACCCCCACGCATCAGAGGGTTGCCCACTAACAAATTCAAGTAAACCCTATTTGCCTGGCTTTTAGACAACTGTTTCTATTCGTTTAATGCATTTTTAAATTATAAATTTTGACAATACATTATATCAATACTTTGTGTGTGTATGTATTCCTATTGACTTGTATTGTATTGTTTTTTTTTACATTAAATTATTATTACATTTTGACATTTCATTCGTAAATATAAATCATTGTGCTTATAAAATTTGACATTGTATGAAAATCACATATTTTCAACTAACTTATAATTACTTTAACGGGCATGTATCTTTTACTTTGTTTTGATGACAAACTGAACTGTAAGTTGACTTGTAACTTAATTTTAATATTTTACACCGGTACAACGGTACACCGGCAACGGTAGTGTACGTGAGACTGTTTAAATTTAAGACCTTAATGTACCATATACTCAGAAATAAATTATCATTCATTCGACTGACCAATAATTATATAAAAATGTCTATCACAAAATGTTTGTATGTATATTGTTTTTATTTAAGGATTTAGTTAAAATCGCATGCTTTGCAAAGATCCTTTAATTGTATTTCGTGGAAAATTTCACACATTTTATATTCTTTTGTATTTTTCTCAATGTCACCGTTTGTTTTGCCTAATAAATCGCTAAATATTATAAAAGAAAGTCCTCCGCCGCGTCTGTCTGTCTGTTCGCGATACACTGAAAAACATCTGCACCGATTTTCATGCTACTTTCATCAATGGATAGAGTGGTTCTCTTGGAAGGTTTTAGTATATTATTTGTCAAGAGCGCGAAGCCACGGAAAACAGCTAGTAAAAAAATAAAAATAAACAATCCCAGACTCACTTCGTAAACGAATTATTATTTTCTCTAAAATCAAGCTGTGATCTTTGAGTCAACCTGTCATTAGTGTCAGTGCAGAATCTTGAAAAGTATCTTTAATGTTTTTCTTACATGAGACTAAAAACGTATCTGAAATTAAATCCAAACAATATAGGTAGGGTTCCGTACCAAGGGGGTTACTTCCTAAGCCCGAAGTCCGTAGTTTTGACCTTAGTTACGCGCGTTTTCTACTCCGATATAAATTGTAGTTTTTGTTGCAAAACCAAATGATTAGCTACCGGAGTGGTAGCTAATAATTTGGTTTTGCAACTTTCCTACTTACTCAAAATAATTGAGTAAAGCCTTACTATGTTTCTATCCAACGCAAAGATCGCTGGTTTGGAAAACTCTCACCATTATGATGTTGAGTTCTTTACGATAATTTGATATTGTCAAATATAAAATATCCAGAACATTATGTTGACACTTTGTCAGCTCATTACACGAATGAAGGGTCCACACTTTTGTAGAGGCGTCGCCTAGAGAAGCTGCAGAATTTGTTCGAAAGAGTCACCGCAGCCTTGAAACGCAAAGTAATTTAGGACGAACACGGATGGGTTTTAGTCAGTAAGAGTCTGACACTCCCTCCTGCTTCGCCCAGAGCGGGAGGAGTCATATGATGTTTTCCCATTCTTAACATAAAGGTCCTAGAGAAGATGTGTGTAATGTTTTGAGTGTTGAAAGTCTTTATGTAACTTTAGCACCTGATGATTCCTGCAGATTGGCCGGTTTGCCTATATTCAAATTCTATACTAACAAAGAAAAGAAAATATATATGAAAAATAAAAACACAATTATATATATGAAAAATTAGGAAGATATGCGTCAAATCTGCGCAAAACGGCCATCTCTCAGCATACTGCTGGGACTCGTGTGCGAGACAGAGCCACAGCGCTGGTTTTCAGCGACAGCCGGCGTTGACGGTTTGACGTCGATCGGAGCAGTATAGAAAGTAAAAATAATGAAATAAATAGGTACAATATGTGTCACATTAAAAGTAATAATAATTAAATAAATAATAAACGAATAAATAAAAACATAAATGATAAAATTGACGAACACTATTATGCATATGTGGAAATCCTCTCTTTCCTGGACGGAGTGTTTTGTCGCGCTCCTACCGACAAAAACCTCACAGTACCTACCGTTATCATGAGTCGGTGGCCCGCGATACAATAAAATTCATGCGCACTCCCGACTGGAACACTACTTTGTACTAAACATTTTGTAACTCAGAAAAAAATATAACGGTTGGGGGCTCTGGGCTCTTATTCTAGTCGATAATATGTAAAATAAATATGACAAACATAACTGTATGAGCAATATTTCTTTCGAAATGCCTCAATGTATCCAGGTACTAGCTGACCCACGCAACTTCGTCTGCGTCACATTTTCCATTATTGCTCCGCTCCTATTTGTCTGAGCGTGATGATATATAGCCTATAACCTTCCTCGATAAATGGGCTATCTAACACTGAAAGAATTTTTCAAATCCAGTAGTTCCTGAGATTACCCCCTACATACAAACTTACAAACTTACAAACAAATTTTACCTCTTTATAATATTAAGTATAGATGAAACATACTTTTAAGATGAATTTATCAAAAGGAAACTTGATAAAAATATATAAAACCTTGGTACTTATTTCATTCACGAAGTACTCTCTCTCACCACAGACCATTGATCCACGCGTAATATCTCAAATTACAAATTTATTCAGATTCCGATATTCCTTTGATCATTTTCCTTTGGTTCCGTAGCAGTACTGAAATGGGAACTACTTTTTTCCCTCGTTGTTTATACAAACGATCAAAGAGCTAAACAAAGCGACGGCATGGACTTAAACATTGTTTTGTTTTACTTCCTACTGTGATCAATAGCAGAAATTTATGTTTGTTACTTACAAACGAACCCTATGGGCGAGGTTACATGACATTTTCTTGTGTGCGACTACCAAAAAACACAGAGCCATTGAAGCCCAACGAGTCCCGGAGAAACGATTCAACTGTCTTGGATCCTGCAACAAAATTCCATTCCCAACCTTATCAAGAAAGACACAGGTTATAGCTAGGCCTGCAGGCACCAAGGGACATAATTATATAACTGGGTTAAGCCCAGTTGCCAAGCACCACGGATTATTAACACTGAAACTAATGTGTCCTAAATTGTGAGCTACTTTCGATTCGATACAGTGACAAGTATGGCAAAATCGCTTGAACGTATTGAAATTTGTTCTGGTTTCTACTCAATTTTTTTACTTTTGATAGGCACGCGTTTGACCACTATCTCACCTGACGGTAAGCGATGATGCGGCCTAAGATGGAGCACGCTTGCCTAAAAGTAACTTATTCACTCTTGACTTAAAGATTCCAGCAGTGCTATTCTGTAACAACATTTTCGTGTCAGCGGACAGCGGAATCCGAGGTGAGTTTCAAATTCGTACAAATATAAGACCTTATGATGTGTGAAATAAAGTTCACTTTGTAAGCTTAGTCACTCAGGTGAAGTCGATATCGAAGTAGTTATTTACAGAATAGACTAGCAGATGTAACCTGAATACTGTCTAACATAATTCTGGAAAGATCTTAGGAAAATTGTATCACTGTAATTAATAAATGCCAAACAACTCCACACCTTCTAAGTACCCATACATCCACCCATTTACTCGCCCTATCACCACACACCATATCAGTTAAGTATATAAGTACGATTCACCTCTGCCCCAGTAATGGAATCTTCTCTAATAAACCCTTGTAAATTAATTTATTGTGTTTATATTCGCACCCCACGGGGTAGCTCCCCATCGCTTATTGTTGTTTATAGGGATATGTTTGAGCTTGTAATCCTACTAAGGTGTTAAGAGTATGAGCCTGTTAGTTCTAAGATGAGCTTGTTTGCAGCAAAAAACATAATAAATTTATAAAAAAACTAGCTTCTACCAGCGTGATCCCTAGGGAACATACTCACGGAATATATACAGGGTGAATTTTTTAAGTGTGCTAAAAGATTTCGTTAAAAATTTGATCTCTCCTTTAGTTTTCCATTTATTATTACTTCCCAGTAATTGATCCTTATTAGCTACACTTCCGGATGATGTAGTAAGATAGGATGTTTTTTTTTTTTTCAAAATCAACCGATTTTTCAAAGTTCCAATGATGCAGTTACTTTGTATTTTGACACCGACTTCCGAAATTAAAGTAATTTTTTTTGGAGGGAGGGTTGTATTTTTTGTAAAAAGTGTAACTTTTTATCAAAATCGGGCTCGAGACTCCTTTCAATGTTTTTGATAATACTCATAGTCTTGGATTAGGCCCGGAAGTCACACTTTAGAATTCATCTTGAATACAGCCTATGTTTTATTCCAGATTATAATTTACCTCTATGCCAAATTTCATAAATTTCGTTTCAGGCGTTCTAACGTAAAAAAGTGACAAACACACATCCATCCTCACAAACTTTCGCATTTATTCGTAGGAATTATATTCGAGATCTTCACAATAAGCTTTTTCATTTGAAATGGCGATACAACCTCTATGTTTTGTAACGAAAAACGTTTTATACGAAACAATGAATGAATATGGAATCATAATAATTCAAAATGAAATACTTCCAGAATTCGCTTTTGGAGCAAAATCAGTCAATATTTATATTTTAAAGCTGATGAGTTTGTGCGCTAATATAAGGAACTACCTACTGGTCCTAATTGTGTATTTGTATCTTTGAAAGGTTCAGTAGATTCGGGGCAAATTGGCTGCGACAGATGGACAGACCATCCGGAGGGACGGTCCATTTGTTCATTTCAACGTTCGAAACCCTAATTCATCAATTTGGCATTTTTTTTTTAATATTTTTTTTTTTAATATCTGTTAACAATAGGCAAAAACCTGTATCTTGGGTAACAGTTTATTAGAAATTCTACATTCCTTGGTTCATAGCGCGTGTAAGACGGCGTGAACTTAAAAAAATAAAGTGAAAAATAAGTTTAAATTTAATAATGAAAAAAAAAAAGGCTTAAAGACAAACTAGAATTAAAAATAAGTTTAATATTAAATTAATTTCCTTCCAGGGCTTTTTTCCATCCTAATAAGTTATATCCAGGGTCTTAAAACGTAATGAAAATCGTTGAGTATTTGCATGTAGCATTCACTGTTGTGTATGACGTCACCGGAAAATTGCAATTTATTTTTTGTCATGACCGAATCCGAAACCATGACGAATAGTGAAAAAAAAAAATCTAGGCTATCATTGGATTTTTTATTCGTTTGGAAACCCGAATCCAACGCGCACTTGGCCGCTTCTATCTTTCTGGGTCAGTTTTTAAGATTTATTACTAGGAGTCTACATGATTATAATTTTTCGACATATCATGAAAAACCCGTTTTGTATACGTACTTACAATAAATTACACCCTTTTTTTTAACGCTGGCCTCTCGCAGCTGCAAACTCTAGAAAGCTGTAGCTACTTAACCGGACTTGCCTGTGGTGGCATGGGTGAATTTAAGGCCCCCAGCCAAGGCTATACATATAAATAAATTACACCCAAATTCAATATTTCCCAACATTTACGTGGCTTAAAAAAATATTTTACAATTTCACGCCATATTTTATAATTCTACGACGTTTGCAATTTTCCGGTGACAATACACAATGAAATCAATTATCGTTAAAATAAAGCGAACCACAATCATGCACATTTCTCTTGAATGAAAAATCAGCTTTCACTATCGTATATTTTATTCGGAAAATAATTAATGACCATGCTAACACAGAAGATTGATTATTCCAATTTATATCAAAATTATTTTAAATGTCACCACGTCACCAGAATGTATGAAAGTTTCATCAAAATTAGTATTGGTTCCTCGTTGGTATATTGGTTACAAGCACTTGCTGAGCGTGCAGTTCTGAATTCGATTTAAAAAAGAATATAATAGAAAACATTTATTCGACATAGACACAACACAACAGCAAAAAAACACATTATAAAAAAATAGAAACAAAAAAATAAAATAAAAATAAACGATAGGTGCAGTAAAATTGTGCTGAGCGTGCCCAAGCCGAAAGGGTTACCATCTCAGCATGTGCTGGGCGTCAGACACCCAGCGCTGATTTTCAGTTGGCACCCTGCAGTAACACACGGACGAGGGTAAATAAAAAAATACATACTATTTATGTGATAATGTAGGTAGTTAATAAAATTATGTTTGAGAATACAGGTAAATAACCAACCTACGCGTACGCGCGCGCTAGCTACGCTTAACTGGAAGAGTATTGAACATCTTAGTCGGCTCAGGGATCCGGGACTCTTCCAGTCCCTGGCGCCCATTTAATTTAATTAATTTAGAATTTAATTCACATCCACTAAACTGGAAGGTTGTCCTTGAAATTTACTAAGAACAAAATAGTTAATTTTAAATTTAAAATCATAGAAGCAGTACCTACTGGGTTATCTTCAACCCCCCACTACCCAAGTTCCACCGACTGAACTCTATGCTGGCTGGCATTACCCTAACCTTTACCTAAGCCTAACCTTTTTTTATAGTTTTAGTGGGTAGTTGCTAAACGAATAAAATTATATTGTTTAAGACAATTCGTTGTTTCCTTGCATTACAACCTCAACCCACCTTGCATCCGGGCTTTTGTTCCTACTCACTAGAGGGACAAAATCTCATATGTAACAGTGGCGCGGTATAGGTATGTGGTGCGGTAGCGTAGCTTTTTGAGGATATGTTGACTGGTAGAGAATGCCTTGTTGCATTAAGTCCGCCCATGTACCACTATTGTGCATAAAGTCTAAATAAATAAATAAATAAATAAAAATTGTAAACGTTTGAGTTGTTCTGGGTCTTCAGAGAGTTCTTGGATTTTCCAACGTACTGGTTTGTAGAAATCAGGCATATTGACATCATAGGCAGTTGTTCATTGAATAATACTTCGACATTTTAACAGAATCGCACTGTATTCAGCTGTATTCGGTAACACATAGTTTGGAAAAGGCTTGGCAGATTATTTCTTATGGACTCAAAGATTAGGTACTAGCGATATATTGGTGTGCGGAATTTTCATCTTTCAGTTATTTTTTGGGCCTCTAGTGTTCTTTTCTGATCCATTTTGGTTAAGCGATCCAAAACATTTACATCGTTTCTTTGAGACTCGTCGAACTTCATTGCCTCGGCGCGTAATGGCGGCCACTACTGTTGATTCTTGCATTCAAGAGTAGCAGTAATTAGGAATAGTATTCCACTCTATATACTCTGTGTGTGGTCGTGAGTAGCCGATGGAGGCGAGACGCATAGGATCGGTTTTTGTGGCGACACTTGGGGGAGGTCTATGTCCACCAAGGTTGCCTACTTGTCGGTCTTCTACAGATTGTACTTCGGTGAGTGTGCGCAAGAACTCCACGACCTCATTCTACCGGCCCCCTTTTACCATCGGACATCCAGACGCACTGCAACTTACCATCCCTACCTGGTTGGTATTCCACGAATTCGCACTAAGTGTTTCAAAACGTCTTTTATAATGCGCACAGCAAAGGAGTGGAACTCTCTGCCTGCGTCTGTGTTTCCGAAGGCTTACAATCCCAGATAATCTCTTCAAAATTAGAGTAAACAGGCTCCTTCTGGGTATGCTCGATCCATCGTAGACTTTGTCTCTGTCATCTCTGACCAAGACTAAAGTCAAGAGCAAACCCACCTGAAATAAAAAAAAATAAAAAAAAGTGTAAACCAAGTAAGCAAGTATATCACTTAGTTAGCTAGAACTTCTTGCAAAAAGAAATACACTTCTGTATCCCTTCGTAGAATTTAACAGGCATTACGTATGTTAATATTGGTTTACATATCACCACAATTATGGTGGCGTGGGTGAAGGTGACCACTTCACAGTTACCGCGATGTCACAGGCACACGTCGCGTATCTTATTTGCGGTCGCTTGTGATAATAATACAAGGATTAATATATTATGGAATATATTTAATACCAAATAATTTCAATTTTGTACTCACTGTTGCTTTATGACGTTTCCTCCTTCACATCCTTTGAAGAAACGGAGGTTTTTTACCCACTAAGAGCGATGCCACACTGGCGTTGTCAGTCAACATATGTGTGCTTTTCCACCAGAGATATGATGCGAGGTAGCGAAGCGGTACGTGCCGGAAAAAAACACCATCGATTCCCTATCTTCATTTTCCTAGCTCGACTTGGCGCAACTCTGGTAGAAAAGGGCTATATATTTGTACATTCGAAATTAAAATTAAAAAAAAAATCTTGTTGTTTTTGTTCTTGAGATAGAGTCCGCTGACCGACAGACAGATGGACGGACGAACGTACTTAGTAATAGAGTTCCGTTGGTTACCCTTTAAAAACATTGCAGTTAAACAGACGCTTGTAAAAAGCGAGAGATGTGTTCGAGGGATTGAGCGAGGAATATATGCGAGAGACGCGAGCGAGCAAAATACAGCCACAAACTGGTCACAGCTTTTCTCGCTCCGCGCAAACTCATTCCAAATTTTTTTTGAATAAATAACGTATTTTCACAGCGCCGCTACACATCCTGGCACAGCCTAGCTATCTCGTGAAAACGCAGCCTAAATTGTGATAAATTGCAATGCATTTGGGTGGAAATCGCGCCAAGATATTCACCATCACATCTAATGTATTGGAAGAAAGTTTGACATGACGCGTGCCGGCTTCAATTTGGACGTGCTGTAAGGGTGATTGCTAAAGACGATTTATCATGTGGGCTCAGTTGAAAGTTGTCGTGTTATTTCATGGGTTAGGTTAAAAACTCGAGCGTATAAATTGTTATGATATGGCTTATAGTTTTTTTTTTGTTGACTGATGAATGAGCTCGTGGCTAAATAATAACAGCTGCACAGGTCGATTTTCAAGGTAAAGCAACACTTGCCGAGGTTGGTCTGTGGATGGGTCACCATCTTAACATACCGAGTTTCTTCCGTGCCTCGGAAAGCACGTTAAGCTGTTAGCCCCGGCTGTCATTTGGAGATCTTTGGCAGTCGTTACGGATAGTCAGGAGCCAGAAAATCTGACCCCAGTCTTGCCTGAGAACCGTGTTACACAGTTTATGGGTTGCGGAGGTCTGGTAGGCAGCCGCTCCACGTAAAATACTGGTTTTCAGCTAATCCCGGTTTGACTGGAAGCCGACCTAAACATAGTTGGGAAAAGGCTCTGCAGGCAGATGAATGCACGGGAGGAAATTATTACTCCTGACCTTAATAATTTATTTTTGTATGAGCGATATTACTGTAAAGTATCATCGAAATCCGTTCAGCCGTTTTTGCGTGAGAGAGTTACAAACATACATGAATTCTCAAAAACCTTTGTCGAATAGCCAAAATTATTGGTATTGGCTACATAACACTTCACTTTAGTAGGCACCAAATAAACTTGCAATAAAGTACATCGCCATCGAAGATTGTAATCGCTAGATGCGCCCTAAGCCCTACCGCATTGGGTTGTGTGAGCTCACTATTCTTAGTAGGGACACTTCTCACACGATATGCATAACTTTATAACTATTGTTTAAGCTAGTATTAATTATAGCCATTGTTCAGAGTCAAAGTCCGATAAATCTCTTTACTAAAACTCATCAAAACCTACTATTTATATGTCTGTGATCAAAACAGTGATTTAGACGTGAAAAAATAATGAACAAATTCACTTTCATAAATCAAAGTCCTCCACCGCATCCGTCTGTCTGTTTGCGATAAACTCAAAAACTTCTACACCGATTATCATGTTGTTTTCACCAATGGATAGAATGGTTCTCAAGGAAGGTTTTAGTGTATAATTTGTCGAGCTAGCGAAGCCGCGGGCATCAGCTATTAGCTACACTATAGTTATTTACGCTTTACTATAGTCCTTCTAATATTATTAATGCGCAAGTTTGTGAGTATGTATGGATATTTGTTACTCTTTCACGCAAATACTAATGAACGATTACGATGAAATTTGGTGTATAGGTAGATTTTAAAAAATCATTTTAAAATTCGGTTGGCAAGCGACGGAGTTATGCCCGAACAAACATAAAAAAAAAATACAAACATCCTAATTGAGAACCTCCTCCTTTTTGGGAAGTCGGTTAAAAAAACAAAAAGAAAATTGCAAGGATAGCAGGCTGTGGGATCTTCTGACCAGCACCTCCGCAGCGTGCGATAACCAAAGAGCGTCGTACTTTTCACTAACCGTACTTACGATGCCGTTAAAACTAGCTGCGCTCTTGATAAGATGGAGTTTGTTTTCTTGCGCAGTATGGCGCAAAATCATCGGTTTGCGCAACTGCGAACGTACCGGACGTAGTACAATAGCGCGGCAATCCCAACAACATCCTGAAGCAGTTATAAGCCTATGTTCTTCTCCAAGATCTAACCTAGGTACTTCTGTCCAAAATTTGTTCAGCCGTTAAGACGTCAACGTTAAAAGGTGGTATAGATATTTGTTAGGAAAGATTATCTGTGCTATCGAGTAATACAGACACTTGTTAGCGATACGAACAACGAACGTGATAACTAACCAAATGTTAAGTCTCAGAATCAAAACTTAGAGACGCCAACTAAGATGATTTAGAGCCTCAGGCACTTGACTCACCGCCGGCGAGAAAGCGATTAGCGTTCGACTATTTGCTCGCTGAGGAAAGGGAAAAAGATATGGATCTCATCTGAGTAAAAGAGACACATACATTCATAGTCGATAGCTGGCTGTTCACACTACCAGCGAACGGCTCGTGCCTCTAGTTGATCGCAGCGACAAGAGCTATCAAAGATTGTACTCGCTCAGCGACACCCGCTCGGCGATCAAAACTCACCAACCATCGATAATTTCTACGTTTAGTGCGGGCTGGAGCGCGTATTGCGAGTGAAAGCCCGTCGCCCAAAAGCACTCGCTCAAAGCCGAGCGTCAAAACTACAGAAACTTTTCACTCGCAAGCCGCTGCTCGCCAACTCGTTTCGAGGTTGAAACTTTACTCGCTGGTCGCCGGCGGTGAGACAATGTTCCTATACCCCTAACCATACCACTCATAGCTTTAAATTACAAGGTTTAGATACCAGCCCCCCTACTATGATATCCGAATACCATCATGGTTCCGCTGAGAGAGAGACGAATCTATACGGCATGAATAGCACTATCCTTTTTACGTAACGGAGTCATCATAGCAATGACATTCCATAGTAAGGGGCCAGGATGCCAACAAATCTGTAATCAAGACATATCTTTGCCGTGTTCAGGATTAAGACAAAGCTCGATTATTACCTAATGTGCTTGTAGTTATATAGCGCAGAGAAATAATGAAAATGGTGATTTTCTTAAATCCCTAACAAGTAGGAATGTGCAAAGTTGGCGATATCCATTAAGGTCCGTATTTAACAAGCCCCCCTTAATTTTTATTATTTGTTGTTATCTGTGAAAATTTCAACTATCTACCTTGGTCTTTGAGATACAGCGGACGGATAGCACAGGCTTAGTATTAGGGTTCCGTTGGCTACCCTTTGGGTACCGAACCCTAAAAAAACTGTTATTTCTATACAATAAACAGCCAATCAATTTTATTTATGTGTAAATGTGTTTGGTAAACAACATTTACATCAAATTCTCTCTCAGTAGTTTAGTATGTATAGTAATAAGTTGTTTTAAGTTAATACTCCGCTCTGCCGGACAGCCGCAACTAGCTCACTATTTATTTAACCGTCAAAGCCCTTTGACAAGTTTCGGTGAATCAATAAATAACGAAATGAAACAGGATATTACTCAAACACATTTAAAAACATATTATGTTTTTCGTAGCCATTTAGTAGAATTTGGCCATTTCATGATAAGGCTGTCTCATTGGCCATCTAAAGCCTGAGTACGTCGATGGAGTCCCGCTACATGGGGCTATTATTTTTGTTTGCAGGGATTAAAGGAACCTAACATAAATGGGATGACGGGAGCTAAGATCGCTCGTTTTACTCTTTCACTCAAGCCATCCCATTCGAACTTTACTAATTTGTGTCGTGGTACCCAAAGTTCCCTCAAAGCTAACCTTGGTCACATCATAAAATGGCCAATTCTACGATACGGCCAACACATAATTAAATTTATATCTCCAGTTTTACACATCACACTAAAATTAACTTTTACTTTAAACAGAATTTTAACTCAGAAATCTACAACTCAAAACTCTAAAACGTGGTCCGTAAATGAACTCTATTCATGTGTAGGCAGATTTTTTTGTACAATTCTCGTTGCTATGTGTTTCACCATGACAAAGGTAGGACGGGCTTGCCAGCGTTGCCAGCGGGGTTCGTGTCTCGTAAATTCTTTGGATTCCTTTAGGGAATGCTTCCCTTTGATTTCATGTTAAGAATTCAGCGACGCCGACGCTTCGCGAATGGAAACTGTTGCTACGTTACGAGGGGGGTGGCACTGAGATTCTCGTGGTTTTGTAATAAATATTTTGCGTCTTTTCTGTGAAAAAAGGCTTTTCGTAGAGATAGACCGACTAGTTGTCAAGCCAACTATTAGATCTCTTGAATGTATGGCGAGTGTCAGCTGATCGACATCTTTTGCTAACTCAATGTTAATTTGCTAACAAGGTGACACTTACAGAGCTACAGAACAACAGGAAAATAAAAAAAAAGCATTTCAATTCTTGCACTATCTGGTATAGTTATAACTAAACCAGTCATTCAAGAATACTGCAAGAAAAAATAATTTGAAAAATATTACTACAGATGAACCGACTACAGCCGGGAGAGGGAGAGAGGACGATCCAGATTAATTTATAGACAAAAATAATTGACAAACTAGTCGGCCATTTGTGTGCGCCACATTTGATTTTTTATTCGAATTAACCAAATTCACATCTGAATGATCAAAGCCAAAAAGAGTTTCAATTATTCCCTAATTGAGGCTAGGGTCAAATGGTCGTTCACAATGTACGTAAGTACTGGGCGTGTGCCTTTCAATTGTCATTCATCGGTTACATCATCTGCCTAATAGCCTTTTCCCAACTATATTGGGGTCGGCTTCCAGTCAAACCGGATTCAGCTGAATACCAGTATTTTACGTGGAGCGGCTGCCTACCAGACCTCCACAACCCATTAACTGGGTAACACGGTACTCCTTGGCAAGACTGGTGTCAGATTTTCTGGCTTCTGACTGTCCGTAACGACTGCCAAAGATCTCCAAGTGACAGCCGGGACCAACAGCTTAACGTGCTTTCCGGGGCACGGAGGAAACTCGGTATGTTAAGATGGTCACCCATCCACAGACCAACCTCGACAAGCGTTGCTTAACCTTGAAAATCGACCTGTGCGGCTGTTATTATTTAGCCACGAGCTCCTCATCATTAATCGGTTACATGACCGCAAAATCTGAAAATCACTTTAAATCATCTATAAGTGATTGACCTTGTGGTTAGTAAGCGTTCGGTACCATATTATGTTGCCACTGGGTTTCATGTTTGCCAGAATTGCGGAATTTGTGCGGAACGTAAAGGGCATTAGGAGGAACACGGATGGGTTTAAATCGTAAGAGTTTGATACTCCTTTCTGCTCCGCCCAGAGCGAGAGGAGTCATTTAGTGACTTCCTATCCTTAAAAAATATTGGCGGAGTGCGAGTCGGACTCGCGTGCAATGGGTTTCGAACCATTAATTTTTCAAACATGACATTGTGCTACAGACTTATTAAACCTATAAAAAGTATGTAGTTTCACAATATCATGTTAATTTTCCTGTAATTTTAGTTAGGTATAGCATTTTTCTCAAAATTTTAGGTTAAGTAATTTCAGAGGTAATGCAGGGGAATGGCCTATTTTGCTCTTTTTTCTTGAATAACTTAAAAAGTATTTATTTTAAAATTATGAAAAAATAAATAAAACCCTCACAGTAAGCCCTTTTATTTGATTTGTCACACGATACAGTTTCATTTTTAATTTTTTAGTTTGACCTCCAAAAGTGACCCCATACTCAAAATGTATTTATTTACGTAACGCGCCCGTGTTTGGGTCACAGAAACCCATTTGTATACCGAATTTCAACAGTAACAGTCCAGTAGATCCGGAGAAAACTGGCTGTGACAGACGTACAGACAGACAGACGAACACCCAAGTTCCGTTTTTCACGGATGTTTGGAACCCTAAAAAGGTCGTATTATGTCACCCAATAGCTGGGTTGTGAACACCAGATAAGCTGTCGATTCATACACTGATATTCAGCTGCATCCGATTAGACTGGAAGCCGACCCAAGTCTATGGATGGGATTGATCCATATTGAATCAACTTGAGAAGGAAAATAGAAGGACCTTCACATCGCAAAAGGACAAAAACAGGCTAAAATATTTTATCATTAGTCAAGACTTAAAAAATTAAGTGAAGCTAGAGGAGCATTCAAACATAGGTTTTTTTTACTATTGATAAGCACAAGTTCCTTTTAAATTATAAATTTGCTAGAATGCAGGTATACAAATGAGCTCATGATGGATAAAAGTTGAACCATACATGCCCAAGGACAATTCTACTGTAAATCTAAATTCTGACAATTCTATTGAAATACAAATGAATTACAATAGAAATGTCAAAATTTAGATCTTGACCACTATCTCTCCGGATAGCAAGCAATGGTGCGGACGAAGATGGAGCACGCTTGTCTGTCAGGAAACACAGACTCCGGCAGGGAATTCCACTCCTTAGCTGTACGCACTATGAATATGTTCCCAAACGTTTTGTGCGTTTAGGCAGGATGTCTACCATGTACGGATGGCGCATCGCTATACGTCTTGTGGTCCAATGATAGTACGGGCTTTGCGTAATCATACTATACAATTCCGTGGCGCACAAGATGCAACCAATAGGTCTTTGCGCAGTGGCAAAACTTATATAAATCCCGTCGACATTCTTATTAAAACGATCAATTTACTGACCTAATAAAAGTTAAAATACCACAAACCGATACACTGACACTCAATTGACCTTTCACGAGCAGACATTGGTCGATTTCAACCTCTCTAAAATAAGAATGTCTTTATTAAACGAATTTTATATTTTTCTTTCGGCGACAGTCACATGACAGGCCACCGGGTCCTCTTCGCGAAAATTCAATTTCCCCATATATCTGTACAAAAAAATAAAATTGGAGTGTCAGTTTGTAATATTAAAATAAAAGTGTGTATTATAGCTGTTGTTCCGGCTAATCTCCGGAATAAATATATCGATTTTGACAGGACTTTCAAGATAGCTCATTTTACGAAAAGTAACTCAGGCTACGAGTACTTTGGTTTTTAGAAAAACATTTTGAGTTGCATGAAACAAATTAAACCCATTTCCAAGCGGGCAAATCCACAGCCAGAAACGAGTCGAAACTAAAAATACTACCGGAGGTTGTAGGCCCCTTTTTCAGTTCACGAAATCTGAATTTAAATAGTTCCAGATGAAAAATGTTCGCCGACAATTTCGAATAAATTTTCAGCTTTTCAGCTGAAAAATGTTGAAGTGTTATTTATGCAACAATATGTGCAAATGGTGTTGCGTGTTTTTGCCCATATTTCGTGTTGTTATGGACGAAATATTTCATGTTGAATGTCGTGTCGTTTGGGGCGGAAATAATTGAAAATTGATTGGATGCTTCCGGTGTAAATATACATTGATTGCAGTTTGTTTTTATGCAAAACCTTTAAATAACATACTTGTAGATTTTTTGGCTTTCATTTTGCCACGGTTCTGTAACCCAGTAAACAAAGTGGACCTAAACTTATACCAAATAGTATTAAACTAAAAAAAAAATGCGAATGGTGTCCTGTGATACAGAAAGCCATAAGAAAATCCTACTAGTATTGTTTTATCATGTGAGAAAAACCAGACACTATAGTACATACTCTCATTTATTGCAACTAACACCATCTTACATCAAACAAAACTTAATAAGTAAGCTTCCAGGTAAATGATACAAGGAAAATGCTACGTGCTACGACGTAGCTGAGCTACGGCGCTATTTTGGGTGGTTTTTCTTGATATTATTAAGGACTTACATACACTATCGGCACAAAACAAATTATTAAAGTAATATCAAAAATTTACATGATTATATTTGTTTTTTCTGAAGTTGTTTTTTTATTTTTGTCATGCAAAACGTCATATTTTGTACTAAACGGCGCAAACCTACTTAGAGGCGTTACGTAGCAGGCTCTATTTATCATATATTTTAAATCCGTCTTTTATTTTTATTTTTAAACAGCTTTTTTTGGAATTTTAGGATAATGCTGCCAGCCTTTAGGGCAAATTACCAGTGGCTAGCGATGCGGACGAATTTTCCGACCTCATAGATTATTTATTATTAGTTTAAGTTAGGTAAGATTTTTATATTAAACTAGCTGACCCGCGCAACTTCGTCTGCGTCACATTTTCCATTACTGCTCCGCTCGTATTTGTCTTAGCGTGATGATATATAGCCTATAGCCTTCCTCGATAAATGGGCTATATAACACTGAAATAATTTTTCAAATCGGACCAGTAGTTCCTGAGATTAGCGCGTTTAACCAAACAAACAAACAAACAAACAAACTCTTCTGCTTTATAATATTAGTATAGATTTTAATGTTTAAATTGAAAAATAAAAAGATATTCAATAAAACTACGGGCCTACTGTTATGTGCTGAATTAATTAAGAAATAGAAGATCCCTGATAACAGATAATGAGATTGTTTTAGGGTCTCCGATGTCTTCGAGACTCCTTACAATATTTTTGGAACTTTACTAGGAGCATCCGGACGTGACGGAGGTTTTACCCATGATGAAACAAAGTTATAAGATTGAAAAATAACTCCAACTTTAACAACCTTTTTACACCGAAAAATAACTGCATGATAATATAAGATAAACTATGCTCAGTGGCTGTAACTTACAACAATGTTTCCTCAAACATTCGTGGTAGCTTGAAACAGCTCGCCACAAAATTATGGAGTGTATTTCTAAGCTGAATATTATCTTCGCGAGGCAGAGCGTTGAGACATGTTAAACATTGGATGAGTAATTATATTGGAGACATCATTTTGTGGTAGATGTGTTATGCTGTTACACTCTTCTACTCGAACAATTTGCTGTTACCAAAATCCATATAATATATTTAGTAAACCTGTGTCAGGAAACCATAGCTCTTTTTTCAGGAAATCGTTTTCATTTTTGAGTTGAATTGTTTTTTGATTGTTTGAGTTTTTCATGCACTACCGTCGTCGAACCTAGGCACTTTGTTCGACGACAACACTTTCTGCCTTGCTGCTTCTTTACGTTTAGGAGCCTCTTGTTATTCTCCTCATCGTTGTCACTGTAGGGAAGTTGTCAGCAGCCTCGGGCACCACGGCCTTTCTTGCAGCCGCAGTGCAGTCCGTTTGCGCGACACGCTAATTTAATTAACATTATCCGACGAACTCTTGTCATCGTCGGCGTTCCAGCCTTATTAGAACTCAATGGTTTGGCACGTGACGATGGCAAAAGACCGGACGGCATGTCTTTGTTTCCTTGGAAGATGGGTAGGCCTTTAGTGTGGGACGCAACCTGTGTCGATACTCTTGCGCCATCCCATCTTCCTAGTTCATCGTGTTGTGTTGGCGCTGCCACTGCGGCTGCGGAAAGTCTCAAGAGGCGTAAATATAGTAACCTTATTGGTAACTGTATTTTCGAGCCGTTTGGGGTTGAAACCCGCCGTGGCCGTGGGGCCCTTGTGCTCACAGCCTCTTCAAAGAAATTTCGAAACGGCTGGTTGACACTTCCCGTGACCCAAGAGCTGGCTCTTACTTTGAGCAGAGATTAAGCATTGCCATTCAACGTGGCAATGCCACCAGTCTCTTGGGTACATTACCAGCTGACAGCGTGGATAACAAATTTTTTGATGCTATACTTAAGTCTTTTGTCAGTTTAGTATATTGATTATAATAAATAATAATTAAACCATAAAAAAAAAATTTAGTTAATACGTCTTAAAAATGTCCAAATACTATGGAACAGTATTTTTTGTAATCTATACTATATACTATATAATATTATAAAGCAGAAGAATTTGTTTGTTTGTTTGTTTGTTTGGTTGAACGCGCTAATCTCAGGAACTACTGGTCCGATTTGAAAAATTATTTCAGTGTTAGATAGTCCACTTATCGAGGAAGGTTATAGGCTATATATCATCACGCTAAGACAAATAGGAGCGGAGCAGTAATGGAAAATGTGACGCAGACGAAGTTGCGCGGGTCAGCTAGTTTAGCACCTCATAACAAGTACAGTAAAAACGTATATAAAAACAAATGTACAATGGGCGGTCTTATCGCACAGGGAAATCTCTTACAGACAACCTTAGGATGGATTGAATGAAAGAAGTTAGATTTAGAGAGTCACCCTGAACGCTAAGACAAATAGGAGCGGAGCAGTAATGGAAAATGTGACGCAGACGAAGTTGCGCGGGTCAGCTAGTCTTTATAGACTTTTACAAAACTATGTCCTTCACATTTACTCTCTACAGTAAAGTTAACGCTTTGTATGTTCGCAATTACAAATTAATCTACTGAAAAATTTAATGACAAACAAAACTTATGACCAAGATAGGTGACCAAGATAGGTCTGATTCTGGCTTTAATAATAGTCTAATCTAAAGAATCAATGCTTACGGTCAAGGTGGACCAATGACCTGGAGAAGGGTCGAGGGTAGCCGATGGATGCGAGACGCACAAGACCAGTTAATATAATAATATAATGATATGATGGTGTGATGATGATGCTTTTGAACCACATTCCATGTCATTTCATGACAATTCAAGTTCTTTATTTATTGGCATTAATCGAGGGTTTTACCGTTGGCTGATTCGAATAGATTTCCTTCAAACTGTCTAAATGAAATCAACTTACTACGTAATAACTGTCTTGAAATATAAAACAGAGCCTAGATTTTGATGGAGCAAAAGCTGTGTATAAATTCAGCGAATCCCTACACGTGGTCCCCGGGTGGTGCTAAACAGGTGACACTAACCGCCTCCGTGGTCTAGTGGTTAAACCACCTGATTCAGACCCAGAGGTCGGGGGTTCGATTCCCAGCGGAGGCAAAATTTTTGCTCGGTTTGGTTGGTGGTACGACTTTTTCTAAGTCCGCCTGGCAAGCTACCACCATCATGTCTAAGTCTGTCGCCATAACAACAATGTTTTTTTTTTTTGTTTATTTATTTACTACAATCTGTCACAGTCATATTAGGACATTGAATAGTAGGTTGGTTGGGCTTCATCTTGACATGCTCGGTATGTGACCTGTGTCACATCCTACTTTACTTAAGTGTAAACAGGTTCATTTAAGTGTGTCTTGAGGCATTTTCCGTTTCAGTCTGCGCGTTGTGAGAGTTTCCTTCATAAGAACCTTTGCCAAGGGGTTTGGGTGGTTTGTTATTCTCTCATGGTAAGTTTTAGTGTATCGTACTATTTCTTGTCTGACTGTGTTAACTTGCAGGTCGTGATGTAGCTGTTCGTTTGTGACGTACCACGGAGCGTTGGTTACTGTTCTCAGCATTTTTTTTTGGAATCTTTGCACGATTTCAATATTAGAGTGAGAGGCTGTCCCCCACAATTGGATGCCATAGGTCCAGATTGGTTTTAGTATAGTTTTATACAGGAGAAGTTTATTAATTATGATCATGAGCATGATGCATGCATTATGAGCATGGGTAATTGCGATCGTCGACCTATTAGCCAATAGAGTTTGCGAATTTGTAGTCCAAGTTGTTTACGTTTGGTGAAAATGTGTTTTCGCCATTTCAGTCGTTTGTCTAGGTGTAAGCCCAAGTACCTTACGTGGTCTGTTTGTGGGATGTCAAGGTCGTTTAACTTTACTGGCGGACATGTACCTTTCTTCAATGTAAAGGTAACGTTGACTGATTTGCCTTCATTTGCTTTAATGCGCCACTTCTTGAGCTAGTCCGATATTTGGTTTAGTCCATCTTGTAGGATCTTTGACGCCTCTACTCAGTTCATGAGAAGCCAGAATAACAGTATCATCGGCAAAGGTTCCGGTTGTAAAACAATCTGATATTGGTAGGTCAGAAGTGTAAATCAGATATAGTAACGGCCCGAGCACGCTGCCTTGAGGGACCCCTGCGTTGATACTACAGAGGCCTGAGAGCTCTTCGCCGTTCTGTACTAGGAAGTATCTATTCTCTATGTAGGACTTGAGAACTCCATAGATGCAGCTAGGGAATAGTGATTTTATTTTGAACAGTAGCCCCTCATGCCACAATTTGTCGAACGCTTGGGATATGTCTAAAAATACACTCGCACAATACTTTTTGGCTTCAAAGGACTTATCTATTTCATTAATCAGCCTGTGTACCTGATCAGTTGTGGCATGCTTTCGACGAAAGCCAAACTGATGATCAGGAATCAATCCTTGATGTTCGACTATTGGCTGAATCCGCAGTAGGAGCAGAGTTTCGAATATCTTGGATGGTATGGGCAACAGACTTATTGGCCGGTATGACTTTGGGTCCTCAGGTTTTTTATCTGGCTTTAACAACATTATTACCAGTGCAATTTTCCACTGTGGTGGAATAAATTGTAGCCTAGTTATCGCATTAGAAATTGCAGTAAACAATTTAATTCCAGATTCAGGGAGTTCCTGTAGAATTTTGTTAGTAATCAGGTCATATCCTGGGGCTTTCTTTGGATTGGCTTTATGTATTACTTTTCTGACTTCTTTTGTCGTAAACCGTATTGGTGAAACTTTACCTAAGTCAACAACAACAACAATGTTAACAGCATTGTTGTGTTCCGGCAGTTAGAGGTATGATAGCCAGTTCCTCTGTGTAAGAGGATTCCGGGTGAAGCTCGCTTCCATCTTCGGCCTAATCATCACTTTCCATCAGGTGAGATGTGGGTCAAGGGTTTCCCCGTTTTGAATAATAAAAAAAAAAAAAACAAAAAAACGTGTAAGTATTTGATTTTTAATGAAAACTGATAACTTTAGAAGTGTAACTTTAGAAAAAATAATATAATAAATTTTCTCGATACTCGCTTTCACGGAGATACCGCTGGGAGTATAGGATTCGTTCCTGTATCTACCTCTTTTATGATAATGAGCTCATCGTACCCATTACACACTTTCCTAATTATGTAAATAGGTACTTGGGAAGTGACCATGTAGGCAATAACGGACCGGATGTTTGTCCCATAAAATGTTACTCCCTTACCTTAATTCGGATTTAGAACTGTGACGGATTTTCTTGGGTAAATAAAGCATACAAAGAAATAGTAGATTGTTACATAAGGTTTGAAAGGAATAAATTCCCATACGAGGTATTTACCTTTTTATTTAGTCTACTACCTACCGATAGTTTTAGTAGAAATTGGTGACTTTCACCCTTGCTAAATACTCTACTTTTAATTTCATAAATAAGAAAAGTAAAAACTAGTAGTTTTTTTTTTCTTGTCTATTCGCTACTTCATAAAATCATTCTATGCATTTAAATAGTTTTGCCTTTTTTGGGACCCGGATATACAGATTCTATGATATAATACGTTTGATATTTGCCACTCTTAGCGCCCTCTGACGAGGAAATGAAGCCACCGCAACCACTGCTGTTTATATGGCATGATGGATTTTACTGAGACAACTTGTTCTGTTAGTGTTCTGGGGGTAAAACTGTAGATGGCGCCAAAGGGTACTCAAATATGGATCTATAGATCGTTGCCACAAAAATCATGAACTGAGTAAATTAAGAGATGGCTCTGATGTAAAGTAAGCATCTCGCTATATTTGTAAAAAATAGAGGGTATCATAGAGTAGCACATGTTGCCGAATCACTGTAATGATTTTCAGTAGTATTACGTCCTTTAAACTCACTATTTACAGTCGACCTCTACAAATGCCATGTAATTGTGTATAACTTCTCAATAAGTTTACTAAAAAAACTAATTCTGCAACAAAACGAGTTTATTTATTTGTTCAAATTGAGCAAGACTGGACTATACCAACACAGGCGACAAACATCAACGTATTTAATCACATTATGGTTACTTATTAATAGAGTAGATGTCTAAAAAACTCTAATTAGTCCGTCAGATATTTCCAAAAAACGTCAGGTTTTCAAAAAATATTGGACATATATTTCTCTTTTCATATAAACACAAAATTAAGACGATGCAGTGAATGACGTGTGACGTCACGTTTCAGTACACTTTTTACTTAGTACCTAGTGACGTACGAGCCCCCACTCCTGATATTTGATGCGTTTTATCTTCGTCACTTTTATAGATTTGACAAAGCAAAAAATAAATATTATTCTTTATTCTAACTAACTGACCTAATAGAATCAGTTTTTTTTTACTCAGGATATTACATCCTTGTTTACAAAAAATATTTCTATTTCGAAATAAAGAATCATGTATTTTATCTTAGCAACAGTTAGTTAAAAAAAAGTATTTTAGGCACCTATAAAGTAATTCGGCGGTCTAGCTTTGTATAATTAATGTGTCGTGCGATAATTTAAAGGATTTACAAAGTGAAAAGAATACAAAAATGGGCGCAGAATCTAGGTAACTATATACCATTTTTTGTTCATAATGGCGCATTTTATCAAAGTAAGTGAAATAAAATGCAAATTAAGAACATCTAAATTCAGATTTCTGAAAGCTTACATTCTACATACTTTATTTTAAGGTCCTAACGTACCAACTCCTAAGACCTGGCAAATTAACACGATGATCGGTTTCTAATTTCTATAAGTCGCTTCACGCTTGTGATGTGATGAACGAACTCATGCCAGGTTTAATCATTTCATAGATACTCGAAAATATTGATTTTTAATACTTCAATACAAAAAAACGCCTCTTTTTTGTTTTGTTTTTCTATTTACAAGTATACAAAAACAAATGCTGTCACGGGAAATCGCCGCAGATGTAAAACATCTATTTTAATTTTAGAACTGCTTCGCACATTTTAATTCCAAAGTTGGCCGTCTGTAATAGGCGGCGTAGTGGTAGCATCACGACATGATAGCATGTTTCCGTAACGGCACACGAGTTGGTTTTTAATGCCAAGGCGCGCCAATAGATGTTTCACATCAAAAACTGCTCTCCACTAGAGCTATGTAAGAGAAAAGTTAAACAAGTTATGAAATTACACTTTCGAAATAAACATCTTTGTCGATGTTTAAATTCGATAAAGGCACATTCCGTTATATGAGAGCCAACCAATCACCAACCAACCAACCAACCAACCTCAACCTCCTTCCTGCTCTCACTCTAAGGGTGCCTATCCATTTGCGTGAAGCGAGACAGCGGAGCGAAGAAACCGAGAAATATTAACCAATCATGTCAGTCAAAATGTCAGCGACTCACGTGGTGCGGTGATTTTAGGCAATTCCATTGGCTAAGATTTATCCGTTCCTCCGCTCTGCTTCCTTGCTCCGCTGTAATGGACAGGCACCCTAAATCCCTATAATCTAAAGCTATTTCTTTTTACTGACTACGTTTTCTCTGCGTTTAGGTCCAGAAATCTAGGCCATTTACAGGCTACTTTACTGTGAGTCCGAGTAGGTTTGCATAAATAGATCTTTGTTAACATTTCGTGTAGATTAATTTAAGGGGGCGCCGACTAAATAATCCCTTGCTGCATCGTTACAACTTCTAGTCATATCAAATAACTATGTAAGATATTTAAGGATTCACTCTCGAGTTTTGGGATTATGTTTGTTTTAATAGGTAGTTCATACGATAGAAAAGCCCTATTTAAAATCTTAGATTTTTAGAACTTGGGACATAAAAGCTATACCCAGTTTTATTTTTTGAGGTTATGTACTAGTGTAGAAATGTAGGTTGTAATTACAGGTAGGTACATTAACATTGTTATGATGATAAAATAAATGTTCTAGATTACTTGTCGTCATCTTTGTTGTGTTTTACTTACTATTAAGTAGGTAGATTGAGATGAGGATCGTACCTACTCAGAGGGAGGGAGGGGTACATTAGGAGATACCTATAGCCTAGCAGCGGACAGAAACAGTTTGATAATAATGAAGTTCTGGTCCTGACCGGTAAATAAAATCTGTCTAGTGTCCACTAGACAGATTTTTTTTACCGGTCAATAAATAATTGCCGGAACAAAAAAAAAATGATGAATTCATTCCAATCATTACCTAACTACATCGTTTACTATTATGATTTTATGCAACAATTATGGGTTTTACTATTAGATCTATTTCTAAATAATTAATTGTCATTCCGAAGTTTGTGATATTTTACTTATGGCGACTTCGAAAAACATCTGCGTTTAGTTTACTGTTTTGTTTGGTATAATTATTGAAATCTTTTAATTGATAGTATTAATTAATCTCATGTTCTAGAAGTTGTTTACTAAAATGAAAATAAATGGCTGAGTTGCCTTAATAAGTGGTACAAATTCTATAACAAAACAACAAAAAAAGTTTGCTGTACGAATTTTGCCGTTCGCCTTTGTCATTCCGACACTGTCATTTTGCTAAAAGTTCGTAATCTGCTAAATTCATAATCCGGTCCGGTCACTAGCACGTCAATGGTCTCGTAATAGAATTGCGGTAGGAATGCCGTATTGCCATTATTATAAAACCGAGCTAAATTTGAGCATTTATTCATGCCAGATTTTATTTATATTTAGTTTTACATATTATTCATTAGTGTTATAAGCAATCTGAAGTAGTGAGAAGTTCGTGAATACTAAATCTGTCATTATGTACGAGATTACCATTCATATGGCTTTCTTTCAATGGCGTGTCAGTGGTTGATCATTGGAATGTCATAATGACGCCATTATGATGCCATTATGTTAGTAGATTACCAAACTTGTCAAAATCAACCATTTTGAAATCAGTGATCGACCGTTCTGACACTATTGTAATGCAGACTCGGGCCCCCAGTTTTTGTATAGTTACAAAACGAGATGTTTTCTATACCGTATACATTTCACATTTTCAAAATGTATATTTGTTTTAATAACATGTCGTCGAGTTGAAGCTCCAAAGTCTTGAGCATCGACGCCGTATTGCTAGCCTGTCGGTTTTGTATCGGTTGCACTTCGGGGAATGTGCGGCAGAATCGCATAACTAAATTCCGCCTAGCCCGTTCCATCATCAGACCACAAGACGAACGGCGATGCCACCGGTACATGGTGGACATCCCACCCACACGCACAAAACGTTTTGGGAACACATTCATAGCGCGTACAGAAAAGAAGTGGAACTCCATGCCGGAGTCTGTGTTTCCTGATAGCTACAACGTGGAAGTCTTTAAGTCAAGAGTAAATAGGTTACTTCTAGGAAAGCGTGCTTCATCTTAGACCGCATCATCGCTTACCATCAGGCATCAGGTGAGATAGTGGTCAAACGCGTGTCTATCAAAAGTAAAAAAAAACATGACATTAATACTTAAATTAGCGTGTGACGCGTCTATTGTAGCTAGAGCCACCTCACTTTTCTCCTATCCGCTTTAGTCCATCTTTGGCCATCAGTCATTGAACTCTGTGTTTTGCGTTTACGCACACATGTAATACACAGACCGCATAGAATACTTAAACTAAAAGCTCGGTACGCTCTTAAGGCGCGTCCCCGAGCAAAACGCAGCGCTAGCCGTTTTGTGTGCAGTTTTCTGGAGCTATCTGCTCGTTATCTAAAAGAAGTATCAACTTATAAAAATTACATTAAATTTCTACATAATCTTGGCTACAAAATGGTAGATTTTTATTTTTTATTACTAAGTATAATGTTTAATTAATCTCCTCAAAACGAAACTACAGAAATGAGAAAAAACTACTGAAAACATGCATCTTCTCGAAAACTAACGATTATTTTGATTTTGTACTTACACTAATGGATAGGCAATTTAATTATGAACATTTTGGTAGAAATATTTTTTTCAAACGACCAAAATTAGATTCTATAACAATTTTATTCAACATTCTGAGCGTATTCGCTATTGCATCTCTTGCGCTGTTATTCAGGGAAAAAATGCTCAAGGTTATTTGGTCAGGGTACGGCCTTAAGAGGACAAAGATAATCTTGACAATTAATTGAAATATAGTTTGAACTACTCTGTAACATGTACTTAACCAAAATTCGTCCCAGACAACAGTAATCATGACTCAGATCAAACAACAATAGAGAACTCGAATGATCTGTTCAAAATCACTAGACCATTATCCTTATTCAATTAAATTACAAAGTTCAAACAACGGCGAGTCAAATTATCTGATTCACTGGTCTGGCTCTGATCAATGATACGGGGTTATACTAGAGGATAGTACTGTTGTGAGATTCTGTAAACATATCGAGGCTTGAGTGAAGTGAGTTCACTTCGCACTCACTTCACTCATCTTAGTTTTCACGTTTAGTGGTTGACAAAATTGACCGGTAAGTTTTAGATACCAATCTAAATATATGGTCATATGAACTAATAAAAATTCACTGTTCCGGCTTGGTCTGAGCTCTGACAGCTCAAATAATTAGCAGGGTAGCATAGAAAATGCTACATCACATTTCCTCGCTATAGGAATTAACTTTTTAATACTGGCATGCGTAGGACATAACTTGTTGTATTATCGGATGTAGATATCCATCAAAAGTTTATAAACGTCTACAAAGGCCAACTGTCATGTTTAACCTTCACCACTAAGGCTATGAGCGAATTGGTGACTTTTTGCCCGCGTGACATTACATTTCTCTCTTTCGCAATTGTGAAGCGGAACAGAGAGAGATATACTGTCACGGTGACCAAAGTCACCAGTGCGCGCCAAGCCTTATAGCAAAAAGTCGTTACGACACAACACAACCTTCCAACGTAACCTCAAACTTTACTTTTCCTATATCCAAGAAATAAATGAATTCGGCACCACATTATAATAATCGGCTCAGAGTGCTGCCCTATCTCAAAATTTTTCGACCCTTGTCATATTCAGGCACAATATTGACTATCAATATGTCACACCTTTAGGATGTGAAAACCTTGAAAGGTGACCGGTATCAACAGTTTGCACAACCCTGTGATATTTACGGAAGGAAAGTTCAAGAGGGAACGTGTTTTGTATTTATAATCATCACGTTTAAGAATATTTTTAAAGTATATACAAGCGCTATACTGAGGAGCTCGTGGCTAAATAATAACAACCGCACAGTTCGATCTTCAAGGTTAAGCAACGCTTGCCGAGGTTGGTCTGTAGATGTGTGACCATCTTAACATACCGAGTTTCCTCCGTGCATCGGATAGCACGTTAAGCTCAAGCTCTTAAGGTCCCGGCTGTCATTTGGAGATATTTGGCAGTCGTAACGGATTGTCAGAAGCCAGAAAATCTAACACCAGGCTTGCCAAGGAGTAACGTGTTACCCAGTTTAGGGGTTGTGGAGGTCTGGTAAGCAGCCGCTCCATGTAAAATACTGGTATTAGTTGAATCCGGTTTGACTGGAAGCCGACCCAAATATAGTTGGGAAAAATCCGTCGACAATTGGCGGAGTATTCGATGAACAAACATACAAAAAAAAAAACCTACAATCATCCGAACATAGTACCTCCTCCTTTTTGTGAAGTCGGTAAAAAGGCTAGGCAGATGAACTAGAGTCACATAATTTTGTCTTATTGAAATAAATTAATTGACTTCGACTTTGTAAAATAATAAAGCTGAAAATAAAATCTTTATATAGGTCATCCGAAAACTTCTAAGGGTGTTTTTCATCGACGAAACTGAACGCGATCAGCATATTAACCACGTTTACAAGCTGTGTCATTATTTTCTATGGAATATTGACACTGACAACTTTTTTTTTGGGTTGGGAATTCATCAAATGACTTCTCCCGCTCTGGGCGGAGCGGGAGGGAGTGTCAGACTTTTACTGACTAAAACCCATCCATGTTCCTTCATTGCCCTTTGTGTTCCGGAGCCGCGGTATCTCTTTCGAATAGTCCCGCAACTCCGGCTGGCGTAGGCCCTTTCGGGCCCCCCGAACGCGCCGTCGGACGGACGGCGAGCTATCCATAGCTCACAGTCCACAGGTCCGCGCCTACGGTGGCTGGAGGTCACCAGGTGGGCTCCGACGCCCGCGGCGTCTACCGCGGCGGCCGGGACGAGAGGTTCTCTCCCTCTTCCATTCCGCCACCTCCTTCGCTAGCATGACTGCTTCGCAAAAGGAGGCGCCGGCGTCCCATTCCGTCTCGCTCCGGACCATGGATTGGACCAGGGCCGGAGAGGTCGCCGCCGATCGCCGCTTCGAGGACACAGCGGTGCTCCGCCCGCACATTGTGCTCCACCGTGTCCTCCGATCGATCCTCGCAGTGGTGACGCCCGGGCGTTTCCTCCCGCTCGAATCAGTGCAGGTACCTCCCGAAACATCCGTGTCCGGTGAGGACTTGCGTCAAGCGGAAGGTGAGGACGCCGTGGCGCCTCTCAAGCCACTCCTCAAAGAGGGGACTTATCGCCACTATCGTGGCGTGCCCTGCACTGGGTTGCGATAGTCGCCGTCTCCATGTCGCTATGAGATCGCGCCGAAAGTCTGTCCGCTGCGCGACAATTTGCCGCGGCAGCGGGGTTTCCCCCCGGACACTGACAACTCTTGAACGTAGTTTAGATGTTCTGATCGCGTTTAGTTTCATTGATGAAATCCGCCCTCACTACACACTCTACTATACTTTTAATCTTGATCTATCTAGAAAATAGTTTAACAACTTTTTTATCATCCTAAAATTACATAAATCACATTTCGCCACCCTCGCCCAAAAAAAAATCATTTTAAACAACATGACAGGGTGTCACCAGACGCGGCTCTAAATAATTTATTACCATTACATCCCTTGCTTACCCAACCATGGAGTGCGGTGACCGTGAAGACGTAACCCGCACACACCCGCGGGAATAGCATATAGTACTGCACTTGACACACACAACACCTACCTAATGACTCGGGTCTCGGGACGTAAACTAGGTACACTGTCGGCCGGAGATATAGGGCCATGTAATTTTTTTGTTTTCAATCTTAAAATTGTCTGTCCTAATATAAAAATAATTTGATGTTAGGATAGCCAAGTTTAGATTTTGTAGTGATTTCTGCATTCTGATAGATGTAACGTTTGTATCTGGTTGATTTTGAAACATGAACAGTACCGAGAATTTAATTAATAGAGGGTTTAATATTAGAAGGCCGATTTAAATAAGAATTTTTGTACTAAAAACTAATGTAATCAACCTAACAAAATAATATTGGTTCCCTAATAATTATATGACAAAGCCATAAATACCGAGCGTAATAATTGAAAGGTAATTAAAGTAATCGACGAACATACTTCAATTTGAGCTCAACTGGACTGCACTTACGGAATTAATTAATTGGAAAACGAAATTACAGCGAACACGGTCGACCAAAATAATTGGAACCGCAGAACAAGAGTTTTATAGAATTGAGGCCTTCTATTAATTTAAGAACGATCGGTAGATTTTATTTTCCAAAACTACAAATTCTGGTAAGGCCGCCCATATTATAACCACTTTGTTATTTTCAAATAAACCGTAATTTAAATTAAGGAGTATTCTATTCATTTATCTATTCTTTTTCTAATATATAAAAATCTCGTGTCACAGTGTTTGTTATCGAACTCCTCCAAAACGGCTTGACCGATTTTTATGAATTTTTTGTGTATATTTAGTAGGTCTGAGAATAGGCCGTAGGCTTTTTTTATTGATATAGTAAAACAATATTTGCCGGATCAGCTAGTTAATATAACATTCTCGCTTACTTCTTCTAAAACACAGATTTCTGTTTATAATAAGTGACGTATAAATTGTACAAGTTAAAGCAATTTTTTAGCCCTCTTAGACAGTCACTTATGCCTTAAGGAATAAAATCTAATAATGGCAAAAAAGTAGGAAAAGGGGAAGAAATGTTTGATTCAATTTACCCAAAGGTTTACAGCAGCCAGAAAATAATTACATTTTCTAATTGGATACATTCTGGAGGCGGTCTGTGTACAGATGCCAAGAAAATAACTTGTGTGTCTTGTCTGAAACGAAGCAAATTACCTTCAGTCTTGAAAGAGAAGATTTCGTTTTTGTGACTTTTTTTCCAATTTGAAAAAGTTTAGATTTTTTATGAAAAAATTATACAAAAACTAGCTGAACCACGCAACTTCGTCTGCGTCACATTATTCATTAATAATATCGCTATTCAAAAATAAGGGTTGGTGATAGAAGGGTAAAAATTTAGGCTTGGATTATTATATAGGATACTATTTGTCCCGGGATTAAGTTCCCTGTGTTAGGCGAAGCCTAGAAGTAGAAGCTAGTTATTTATTTGACACCAACTTACGTAAAGCCAACGCGATGAATATATCACACTATCACGGTCAATAAAAATAACAATTTGTTTCACCAGGGAAAAACTGTAAATCAAAAAGATTGAACGAATCCAATAAATATGAAAAAACAGTACTACATTTATCATTTCCACGCTCGGTGTTTTTGTTAGTTTGTTCGTATTTTGACACCGACTTCCGCAGTTAAAGTTATTTTTTACTTTGTAGTGTTTTTTTTTTGGAAGTCGTTTGTATTTTTTTGTAAAAAGTTTTTTATTTTTCACTTTTTAGTGGTACCCCACACCTAACAAAACCACTGCAAAATACTTACATAGTAACTTGTAATAGGGTTCCGTACCCAAAGGTTAACCAACGGAATCCTATTACTGAGCCTCCGCTGTCCTTCCATTCGTCCGCCTGTCTATCAGCGGGCTGTATCCCAAGAACAATAATAGGTAGGCAGTTTAAAATGTTACGTATTTCTATTGCCGCTATAACAACAAATAATTCAAGAGTGAATAGGTTAGTTTCAGGAAAGCGTGCTCCACCTTAGACCGCATCATCGCTTAACATCCGGTGAGATAGCGGTCAAACGTATGCCTATCAATAGTTAAAAAAAAACCATACAAGAAATGTTTATTTTTCTACGGAGCAATCCCTGGCGGCAATAGGCCTGTTTTTATTGTCACTGCAATGAACACAATACGTTTAAATAACATGTCATGAGGAAAGCACCCGAATTAACATGGACCTATCCAAACCTAATTATCCATCGAAAACATTAGGTACAAAATAATGTTACGAAAAAAATAATTAGATCAAAACAGAACTCACTAAATAACTCAGGACATTTAAACAAACAAATAAAACTTTGCTCTTTATGTACTTACATTACATTAGCACAACTTTTATTTCACTTAAATCTCCCAAACTAAGTTTCATTCAAAGTACTTAAAACGTAATTTTTATGACCTTTACAGACTCTAAAAGAGCCTGATTTTATGTTCTAACGTTTACAAAGTAAAAGCTTTTTTGGCCTTCGGGTCTTTCAAATAATTTGCGTTGTATCACTATGTCTCAAAAGAGAATTGTTACGTACACAAACCAGGGGAGCTACTCTTTAAGCTCGAAGTCCACAGTTTCGGCCTTTGTTGCGCGCGTTTTACACTCCGTAGAATATAATAGAATAGAATACTCTTTAATATGTATACCATATAAGTTACAGGAAAAATAGACGAAGAAAACAATACATAGGGTGACACAATGGGCGGCCTTATCGCTACGAGCGATCTTTTCAAGACAACCTTTGGATGGATACACCAAGCCATAATCACCACACACCATCACCATACCACCACCACCATACACACACCACACCACACCACACACCACATATCACCTACGGACTTACGGTTAGTCCTAACCCCGAAGTAAGAATTAATTCTTAGTGGCCCGCAGGTAAGGCCAAAACTACGGACTTCGGGCTTAGAGAGCAGTCCCCCTGGTCTTTGACACTTCAGCAGAGGTCCAAGCTTGAATTTTGCCAGCAAACCATGAAGGGCAGTTTCCTAAAGGGCCCTCTTTCAGACCGTGAGAGGAACACTATACTGCGCTCTAAAACCAAGATCAAGGACGTTACCCAAAAAGCCGCTAAGCTTATGTGGATTGACCCGGACAAGTCTAAAGTAAGTCAAACAAGAAATATTCAGAAAGAACCACCTAACGAGTCTCATTGAATACCAGAAGACATCGCGGCAGGGAAACGCAAAGATGGCTAGAGGAGCTCGACTTCAGGCGAAATGATTGGCTGAACTAGCAAAGAGTAGATTTGTATGGAGAAGAGATAGAGAGGTCTTTGCCCAGCTGTGGGACTAAACAGGCTAGGTAGGTTGTTTTTAGAATTCGAAAGTTACCCTATTCGCTTTTACCTTATTATGGGTGGACCAATTTGTAGGACGATCTGTTAGCGTCAACATGGTTCGTGCAAAAAAGAAAACAAGTAGGTAATACTCGCTGTCTGCAAATTTAATATTACGAAAATGGCGAACAGCGTAGGACGCCACTTGCATAATGATCTATGAAATAGTCTCCACGACTGGTAACATTAAAATTGTATTTTTTTAGTAACTTATTTGTGGAAGTCAGGAATGCAGTCGCTCTGCATATTTTCAAATGAATGCAGGTTACTGATATTTTTTGTTAATGTATACAATATAACTGCTTCATTAGAAGGTTCTTCACAAGGTGTTAGAATCATCATAGCGTTTGCATTCTTTTTTTTACGATTTTTCAATTATTTATTAATAGCGTTTTTTTTTTTTCATTAAGATACACCTATCATATTCTGTCTCTACAGCACACATATGTCGACTGGTAGAAAATACTGAAGGTATTAAGTCCACCTTTATGCAATGTTCACGGGAGGGTTGATGTATTGTGGTGCAACTTGAGTGAATTCGCAAAAGTTACACTATATGTAATAAGTTATTTAGATTAAGATATTTTTAAACTAGGTATAAGGTGTAGATTTAGGATTTAGTTAGTAAGAACACTCTGTCGCATTGGATCATAGATCTGTAATGATAGTGTAGGTAAGATTGTTATAAATAAATAAATAAATGTTTTTTGCTAGTTCATAAAGTTTTAGTTTATATATAATTCGGTTTCACTTGAACAGATGCAAATAAGATATAGATAGAGTATGTACATTAAGATCTTGTGTTGATCGGAACCGCAGGCAGCAGCTACTTTTTTATAAAATGAAAAAATATTTGAAAGTAAACTGACATTTCTTCAAATTATTTTCTCTATTCCAAGAAATGGTTTCTGTGAAAAACAATCTAGCTGAAGGATGCAAAGGAATCAATTATAGCATGCCTGCAAATCCAGGTCTCATCTTATACAGTTATACTGATATCTGCTGACAGGTTACCGTTTTTCTAGATGTAATTTTCTGTTTTTCTTAGAATTTTCCTATTCGGCTTCATAGTTGGCTTTAGATTTTATTATAAAACACTAGCAACTCGCTCGGCTTCTCAAAGACAAGAAAGTATATTAAGGCGCGTCCCCGAGCAAAACGCAGCGCTAGCCGTTTTTTGTGCAGTTTTTTGGAGCTATATACTCTTTATCCAAAAAAAATATCAACTTATAAAAAATATATTAAATTTCTACATAATCTTGGCTTTAAAATGGTAGATTTTTATTTTTTATTACTAGTATAATGTTTAATTAATCTTCTCACAACGAAACACAGAATGAGAAATAATTATCGAAAACATGCATCTTCTCGAAAACTAACGATTATTTTGATTTAGTACTTCCACTAATGGATAGGCAATTTAATTATGAACATTTTGGTAGAAATATTTTTTTCAAACGACCAAAATTAGATTTTATAACGATTTTATTCAACATTCTGAGCGTATTCGCTACTGTCTATCTTTCGCTGATATTGAGGGAAAAAATGCTCAAGGTTATTTGGTCAGGGTACGGCCTTAAGTCGGCAAGTTTTTTCGATATCTTCGTTTTATCGTTTTTTTAAGTCAATTTACAGATACGCCTTTTCAGGGACTTATACAGAGTGCCAATTATACTAATTTTCACATTCGCATCGCATTCGCATCTCAATCGCAAACCGTCAAATAATATGTATGAAAATTAAGGCTTTTGCAATGATATATAAAACTATAGATACGTTGTCCGCGTTCTAAAATGACTACATGAAATGAAGCCAATTGGCCACATCGCGCTTAGTTACGCACCAACCTGTCGCGCGACACTACGTTTGTTTTGATGTCAATTTGACTATTACTTATCCTGTGACGTAACTGAAGATGTATATTTATCTCCCTCTAGCAACAGGCATCCCGCCGTACGGTGACATATTTTCTTTCCCTTTCTTCATGCGTATTAGTAGCTATCTAGTATTTTTGCCGTTTTTAAGCGCCGCGATGTTGGTTTATGACGTGTCTATATATAATACGTCATTGGGCTTTTTTGACAGTTTGTGATTCACACGCGAATGCGAAAGATGTTTAAAAATTAGTGGAATTGGCTCTCTGGTGTTTAAGGATTTTATTTTTTTGTTAAATTGACATGTAATACAAGTTTTCAGACTCATTCTCACTCATTGTGAATATTCTACCATTTTGACCTATACGACAGACGGAGAGCTGAACAGACAGCAAAGACTACCTGACATCTAGTATATGACTATTAGTCTTAACCTAAAGCCTTCCTCGATAGTATAATTCGAACCATTAGTTCCTGAGATAAGTGCGTTCAACCAAACAAAGAAACTCTTCAGCTTTATAATATTAGTATAAGAGTATAAATTATATGATATAAATTGTAATATATAACTCTAAAAAGTAATGTCTTCAAAATGTCCACTTAATTCTGCACCGAACTGTAGCTCATACGATACGCAGCGTCATAGAAAATTGTTCTAACTTGCCTAATAGGGCAATGAGCTCACCTAATGGCGCAGAAAACCGCTTGTACTTACTTGAATTAAATTTGTTCGCCGCAAGATGGCGCGCCAGGCAATTAATCAGAAGCCGCTGTTATACCCCGACCGGGATCGGGTTTATTTTATCCGTTACCCGTCAAATTGTGTTTATCCGTGTTATTGTAATTAGTGGACGTTGTAATAAAATTGTGAGCGTTTGTTTTAATATGCTGTTATGTTTAGATTTTACGCGTGTCGGCATTTCATACAAATTTTCAAGTCCTTATTCTTCGATGTTTATGGACCGATTTTAATGAAACTTGGTATGCATACGCTTCAGAGCTAGGCCTAAAAAGTTAGTAGAGAACATTTTCGAAAAAGAGTTTAGAGGAAGAGTGAGGACAATTTTATGTTTTCTATAGAAAGTGAAAAATCACTCTATCTTTCCCCCTGTACTCTTTTTCGAAAATGTTCTGTTGTATCAAACGGTTGGTTAACGTAACATACGTACGTCAAAAAGTAACAATTTCGGAAGATCTTTAACGTTCGTAAAGTAAGAAGTGTTGTTTCAAAACATTCTGGTATAAAATTCCTGCTCATCCCAATAGCTAAGTTATTGATACGGGTCCTACCTAAATAGCTTGTTTTGCATTCCACCACTTATTTGTGTCATCAGAAGAACTGATATTGAGGAATTCAAAAGAAATTTCACAATATTGTTAAATTAACGTTAACCAGTGCCCAGACCATCTGTTAACGTAAACGTTATATTTTACGAGCGTTAACGCTGACATTTTGTGAAACAACCCAATTTTATGATATAACGATAGTTAACACCATTCTTAACGTTTACGCATGCGTTAAGTGAACGTGAAACAACCCGCCCTTAGTGTTTCTTGAGTTTCGTCAAGTTTCTTTGTTTCTTGAGTTTCGTCAAGTTTCTTTGGATGCTTGATGAGTTTCGTCATTTAGCTAAGTTTTTAAAACAGAAGAGTTACCTATGCGTCGTTGTGACATATTCATTTAAAACTAGCTGACCCGTGGTCACATCGTTTGGCGGTATTTTTTTGTGTAAATATATAGGCGTTCCTTGTAAAACACTGGTATTCAACTGAATTTGGTTTTACAGGATAGCCGACACCAATGTAGTTGGGAAAAGGCTAGGCGGATAATGATATAGCCTATGACACTCAAAAAACACGTTATTTGGTATAACAAAAATCAAAATCGGTTCCGTAAATCCAGAGATTATCTATTATTATTATTAACCCCTACAACCTCACAAACTCACAAACTTTACCTCTTTACAATATTAGTATATTCTATCTAACTTATGACGTAAAGACTCTCGCCCGCGATTTCATTCTGCGGGTTTAGTAGGTACTCCACGAATTTCATCTCTTGAGCTGCGTCTTTACAGGGTAACGTGTAAAATACTTAATATTAGACTTATGGTGGGTTGTTTCAAACGGTTGGTTAACGTAACATACGTACGTCAAAAAATAACGATTACGGAAGATGTTTAATGTTCGTTAAATAAGAAGCGTCGTTTCAAAGCATTTTAGTATACATTTTTGCTCATCCCAATACCTCAAGTTTAAATACCCTTTTTTGCACTCTACCCTTTTTTTGTCATCCAGAAGAACTCCTATGGAAAAAATCGAAAAACGTTCACAGTATTATTCTATTTGACGCAACTAAAGTAACGTTTACCAGTGCTCAAACCATCTGTTAACGTAATCGTTATCCAAAACGATTATATCTGTTCTTTGCGGAATCCGGTTCGAAATCGGTTTATGTTGTTCCCCTGTTTTTCTGCAGAAAATTCGCAAAATCTGGTTCATGCCTACAGTTTATCGTTATTTTTTTTTACTAATAATATACACGCCTGCTTCTTCAGTCCACTTTAGACATTGGCAGAATAGTCGACATCGGCTTTGTTTACCATATAAAAACATAGAATAGAAGTATTTCAATTATGTAGTACATTATTTTTATGACCTCGTGGCTAAACATTAACAGCCGCACAGGTCGATCTACCAGGTAAGCAACGCTTGCCAAGGTTGGTCTGTGGATGGGAGACCATCTTTACATACCGAGTTTCCTCCGTGCCTCGGAAAGAACGTTAAGCCGTTGGTCCTGGCTGCCATTTGTAGATCTTTGGCAGTCGTTACGGATTGTCAGAAGCCAGTAAATCTGATTCCAGTCTTGCCAAGAAGTACTGTGTTACCCAGTTAATGGGTTGTGGAGGTCTGGTAGGCAGCCGCTCTACGTAAAATACTGGTATTCAGCTAAATCCGGTTTGACTGGAAGCCGACCTCGATACTGTTGGGAAAAGGGCTAGGCAGATGATGAGTACACTATTTTTATGTAACATGAATAGTTTTCTCAGCTCAAGCCAAATAATGAATAATTTTGCTACTTTAAGTTTCATTATTGCTATTTCCTTAAGCATCTCTAATTTTTTTTAAAATATAATATAGCACATGATGTTCATCAGGGATAATTTAAGCTTCTAGTGGTAACATTTTTTTTTTTGTATTGGTCCAGTAATATTCGAGCCTATTCAATTCAAACAAACAAACATCCCTCTTTATAAATATTAGTGTAGATGTCTAGATATACCGTCTCAATATTGGGCCTATAAATATTTTTATCTGCAATACTTGACAACTGGGATTGTCCTAGTGTATTCCTATACACACTCGGTGAAAATTTCGACTGTATCTATGATACGGTTCATGAGATACAGCCCGCTGACAGACGGACGGTGTCTTGCTCACTCAAAAACCTAGCTGATGGTGGCGTATGCGTTGAATCATTTGGCTCCATTCAAAATGGTTGAGACGAATGGGCCTGGTGCATGCGTGATGTTCGTAAACGGGCGCCGTCGGTTGGGACTGGTCATTTCTCTGCTGTCATGATTTATTTTAATTATTTTCTTGAATTGTTCCTTTTTATCCCGGACTTATTTATCATGCTCGTCTTTTACATCGTTCTCACATGTACCTATGTATAAATTCAACGCGATGTAACAAAACTTTGTAACAATTTATTATTTTTAAAAGTGTCCGTGGAGTTTCTTGCACGTTCTTCTCCATAGAGATCTACGCTTTGGAACGTGCAAATAACTTCATATTTTGGACCGACCGACATAGACAATTCAAATGTGCCTATTACATGGTTTAATTGAAATAAATGCTTGAGTTTGAGTTTGGATCGTAGGCTTCGTAACAGAGTTCCGTTGGCTACCAATATACGGAACTGTAATAAGTGAAATAAATATGTTATTTTTCCAGATAACACCTCTATCACCGAAATGGCGGGCAGCAATACAGCGGCGGATTAATGATGAGAGGCACCTAACGGTGGAGGCCGTCAGCCGTGGAGCCCGAGTGCATCAGGGACAGTACTGGGACCTGTCCGGGACTTTTCTATTTACTGTCTATGTCATGACAGCTTTGGGTATGTTCTTGTTTTTGTCGAAACCAAATTTTTGAATTTACTGCATTACATTGCGGCTAACGTTTTTTCAAGATGGATCCCTTAAAGTACACAAGAGCGCACTTGAAAATATTAGAACCCCGCCTCGGATAGGCTTGATAATTTCTTTGCTATCCATACGTTTCAACCATGATTTTACTCTGCAAAGAGAAGAAAAAGATTACACTGTATTCGATCTGTTAGGTTAGATCGTTTTGGACATTAGATCAAACAATCAGTTAGGGTTGTGAGCATACCCACCGTGCCCACAACAGTGGATCCGTCTCTCCTCAAAACCTAAAGCGTAACAGAATAAACGCAATACTCGAATGAAAAGAGATCATTGTACTCATAATTATTAACGCAAAAATGTAGAATAGTCGACTATTTTTCGAGAATACAGTGTTAAAAAAAGATAAAAAATAATAGTTGTTCATAATCAGCTAGTCCATTGAGAGACGAGCTGCAAAAGTTACTAACGACCTGCGAGACGTACGGAGGTGCACGGACTTAATTACAACTCAAAAACTAGCTAGTGTTTAAAACACCTAAGTAACAGCCCCGTCGTGTACCTCTTGCATATTTCAACGGCGTAGTACTCAGTGTGGTTGATATTGTTTTAAGTACCAGGGTCACATGTGTCACCAGTGACCTACGGGATGACAGTGACATTGAACGAGAGCGCAGGGCGTTGGCGGTGAGGAGCAATATGCTTGCCCGTAAGTTCGCTCGCTGCACGGCAGACGTCAACGTAAGTTTATTTAAAGCGTTCTGCCAGTCATTCTACTCAAGCGGCCTATGGGTATCATATACGAGTCGAGCCTGCAACGTCCTGCGAGCCTACAATACAAGAACACCTTCAGGATGCTGTTGCCTGCTTGCGTAAAAAAGCGGCATCCATATCCATACTGCAGCGCTTGCGTAACACTGGCTCGTGGCTATAGGGTTATGTATACGTAAATAAACTAGTAATTTAAGTACCTACTGATAACACTAAAATCTTTACTAACTCATTACTGATAACTTATGGGCTACTATGTCTGCAATAAAGATATATATGTATTTAAATATATATTTTTTTTATTAATAAGGACGAGTACAGTACAATGACCCTTTTTGATGGATTGCGAGTATACTGTTACACGTCGCATAGAGTTCGAGCAAGTATTTCTAGTTAAGCTTAAGTTAAAAATACTCATCGCCGACAATCAGCGACAAGCGAGTAAAGCTAGAAACCAGATACAGGTTAACGAGAAGCGAGTATGTAGTTCCGACAGTTTTCTCGCTCGGCTATAACCGAGTGCTCTTATGCGATGGTCGATTACTCTCAATACTCGGTCCACTCGCTCCAGCCGCCCGAGTTAAACATACCTGCACAGACCTGCACGGACTACGAAGAACTAAATTAATAATTATGTTAACTAGCACTCGGATTCACACTATAGGTGGAAATTACCGCTGCGCTGGTTGGTCTCCGGGCGTAATTTCCGACCGCCAAGCGAGCATCGCTGAGCGAGTATCTCTTGTCGCTGCGACAAACTAGTGTTAAGAGAGTTCTCGCCGGCAGCGGCAGTGTGAATAGCCGGCTGTCGACTAAAAATGTATTTTTTTAGTTTTTTCTAATGGATCTTTATATTTTTCCATTTCCTTAGCGAGAAAATAGTTGATAGCTAGTCGCTTCCTCGTCGCAGTCGCAGTGAGAATAAATAAAACACAAGACTGCAAGAACTATTACTGCGATACTAGCTAGACACTTGATTACAAATGCACTACACTTAATTAATTTCAAACACAGCGTACCTCCTCCCTCGAAGAACAACACACAATAAAGCCGTTCTCTAAACACGCTCTTAATTATTCAAATAATAAAATGTAATATGCTAATGATGTTTTCCAGGGTTCGGTGCGCCAGTGCCGCAGACGACTTGGGGAAGAACCTCGGCGTTAATTTACGCCATCTTTGCTGTTCCCGTGCATGTTTATTTAAGTAAGATGTTCTGGGTTTATTTTTACTTGATTTATGTGCCACGTCGTAACAATGGAACGGCCTTCGAGATAAGTTCTAAGCAGAGCTAGACGAGGTTAGTCGTGGATAGGGAGCCATCAATCATATAGACAACTCTTCCGCTAACAGACAACGCACAGCCGAAAATATTGCTCCTAAAAAGCTGAAATGTTACAATGCGATTCAAATAAGAATAGGATCGACTTAGCGCCATATAGTGACGTCATAGCTGTCAATTCAAACCAATTAGGCAGGGTGAACAAAGCAAGATTACGAAAGTGACACGTCGTCAGGATCGGTCACCTTTAGAAAGGTGATGATGTCTTGGATGCTCTTTTCTGTGCCGTCTCTCCTCCTAGATGGCATTTTATCGAGCTTCCCAGTTGTCCGGAAGAGTAACTTCTTGCCCATGCTGATATCATCTTCTTTGAAGCTTGATTTGCAAATCTGCATGATGCTCACCTCGTCCATAGTATCGATGGCATTCTGTATGAATGCCAACAGTTCGTTTGCGATAAGTTGCTGAGAACTCATTGCGAAATCAATCAATCATTGCTGGGGAGTTTGTTGGCCACTTCTTCTTCCCAGCTAAAACAGTAGGAAGTGGTGACGGGCGGGCGTTTTCGGGGGACTGTCTACTTGTAAACGTTGACGTTCAAAAAGTGCTGACACTCAACATAATTTGAATAAATATCTTTTGACTTTTTGAGTAAGAATTTGACACTGCCTTCTGCTTCACCTAGAGCGGGAGAAGTGATTTGATGATTTTCCATCTTTATTTAATAATGCAAGTCGTAACTTTTCAAACTGCTTATTGTTTCAGTGCTAAACGCCAGCATGTGCATGGTGGTGCGCATGGAAGTTCACATAAATGAACTCAGACGCAGGCTTCGGGAGAAACAACCTTACGTCTTGGGACGTACTACGCTACAAAATGGAGGTATGTCTCTTTTTAAGGTTCGGTACGCGAAAGGTAACCAACGGAACCCTATTACTATGGCTCCGCTGTCGGTCTGTCTATTAGCGGGCTGTATCTCTAGAACCGTAGTAGGAAAACAGTTGTAATTTTCACACATCTTTTGTGTGAGACACAGACTCTCACTTGGTTGGTTTTTTTCAATTCCTTACCATGCTTGGACTTGGTATTATGCCCTAAAAGCATTATGCAGTTTCTGTTTTACTATTAATAGGCATGCGTTTGACTACTGTAACTATATCACCTAGTATATAGCGATGATGTGGTGATGATGAGAAACATTATGATGACAAAGATGGAGCACGCTTGCCTAGAAGCAACCTAGTCGTTCTTGACTCTGTCAGAGAATTCCTTTCCTTAGCTGTACGTACCTACAATGAATGTTTTCCCAAAACCTTTTGTGCATGTGGATGGGATATTTACCATGTAACCTACCGGTGGCGCATCGCCGGACGACTTGTGGGCTGATGATGGAACGGGCTTGGCGGAATTTAAACTATGCAATTCCGTCGCACACTCGCCAAAATGCAACTTTTGGTTCAGCCCATGTGCCGGTTCTTCTGCTAGAGAGTGCCATTGAGCTTTGAAAAATATTAAAATTGTTAGCCACAGGTCCAACGGATACTTCAGCTCCAATCACCGGCTAATTCAACCCGTAAATATTTTCTACCAACATACATAGGTGAACGAATCGTAGCATTTTTCGGCATATTTAATAATAATGTATATATAATGTAAAGATTGTGACTCTCTGCGTGTTAATCCTTTCCTACTAATATTATAAATACGAAAGTTTGTGAGTATGTATGGATGTTTGTTACTCTTTCACGCAAATACTACTGAACCGATTACGATGAAATTTGGTCTGTAGGTAGCTGAAGACCCAGAATAACACATAGGCTACTTTTTATCCCGGAGTTCCCGAGGTATCGGGATTTACACAGGAATAATGAGAATTTATACGCGGATGAAGTCGCGGGCGGCCTCTAGTACTTACTATAAGTACAGAGAGTAATTTAGATTACATCTTATAATAAAATTCTTCCGTTACTGAGTGACAGACAGACAACGCACAGCCGTAACTACTGGGCGTAGAAATCTGAAAGCTGGCATGGAGGTTCCTCGGGGAGTATACAGGTGAGTGAGGACATTCCGAAATTCCTACGGGAATGAGAACCAACGGGATATTTGCGTACGAAATCTACTAAATAATTAATTTAAATAACATTCTTAGAAGGCGCTAATTAATCTCCAACCTACCTTTTTAACCTCCAATTCAACGTATTCCTTGTATGTTTGAATAGTTAAAAGCAGCAAACCATTCATCAGTCGACATCAGATGTAGTGAATCTATGGCCCGTTGGAACATGGACAGTTGTAATATTACAAAATGATTTAATGATGTGTCTTGTGCTCCGAACAGTGAGATGTCTTCCCATCTGCTTTATACTGAGTGAGTCTTTATAATGTGCAAATACGAAAACGAGGGAAACTTTACCTAATTTTATCGACGGAAAACGTATCCAAAATACTAATGCTAATTACTTCCGATCATTGTGGAGTTTGTTTCGTTGCGATAGATCGTTTAGTTGAAAAATATACACAGTATTTTTCATCTAATCTATACTAATATTATAAAGATGTAACATTTTTTTGTAAGTTTGTATGTAGGGGGTAATCTCAGGAACTACTGGTCCGATTTGAAAAATCTCTCAGTATTAGATAGCCCATTTATCGAGGAAGGCTATAGGCTACATATCATCACGCTAAGACTAAAAGGAGCCGAGCATTAATGGAAAATGCGACGCAGACGAAGTTGCCTGGGGTTTTTTTTTTTTTTAGGGATGGGAAATCATCCAATGACTCCTCCCGCTCTGGGTGTAGCGGGAGGGAGTGTCAGACTGCTACTGACTAAAACCCATCCATGTTCCTTCATTGCCCTTTGTGTTCCGGAGCCACGGTGTCTCTTGCGAATAATCCCGCGACTCCGGCAGGAAGTTGCGTGGGTCAGCTAGTAATATTATAATGATGAAGAGTTTGTTTGTTTGAACACGTTAATCTCAGGAACTACTGGTCTGATTTGAAAAATTGTGTCAGTATTAGATAGCCCTTTTATCGAGGAAGGCTATATAGGCTATAATATATCATCACGCTAAGGCAAATAGCAGTGGAGCATTAATGGAAAATGTGACGCAGAAGAAGTTGTGCGGGTTAGCTAGTCTATACTAATATTATAAAGAGGTAAAATTGTTTGTAAGTTTGTAAGTTTGTATGTAGGGGGTAATCTCAGGAACTACTGGTCCGATTTGAAAAATTGTTTCACTGGTAGAAAGCTACATTACTCGTGAGTGAGAATAAATTATAAAGATATCATGCATATTACTCGAACTATCTCAATTTTTGTCAATCCAGGCGGAAAAAAATAGCTCTTACAACAGAGTTATTTGCGTGCGCTGCCTTAACAGTTGTATATAATTGAAAACAATGTATGGCAACCTTTTCTGCCTATAATAGTTCTACAAAAAAGTCCGCGGCACCATATTTCTATCTACACTAATATTATAAAGAGGAAAACTTTGTTTGTTTGTTTGTTTGTTTGTTTGATTGTAATGAATAGGCTCAAAAACTACTGGACCGATTTTAAAAATTCTTTCACCATTCGAAAGCTACATTATCCACGAGTAACATAGGCTATATTTTATTTTGGAAAAAAATAGGGTTCCGTAAGATATTTGGGTTTTTCGGACACAAGGTGTAAAAATCAACCAGAAAAGTTACTTATTTTGCGTACGCTGCCTAAACTATAAAAGATAGAACCATGAATTGTTCTAATTAATTGTAGATCTTATAAATATCTACAAAAAAGTCCGCGACACACTATACCTATCTATGTCCAGTGAGGCACAACAACGACTTTTATATTTAAAAATCTTTTTTTTTTTTTGGACTACATTTAAACGCGTTTATTTTACTCATGCTATTAATCCTTATCAAAAAAAAGTATTTCATCACTAATTACAGTTTATGTAGATAATATTTGGTCTTTGAATGATTAAAATCGGACGTTTGGTTTTGAAGTTATGGCGAAATTAAAATATTACGATTTCTGCTGCACGGCCCGTTGCGAAGTGGACGTCACCAAGGCGGGGGGGTGCGCGTGCGGGAGGGGAGTTTAGATCTATGAGTAATATAAAGTGTCCTCCACACTATTCCGAAGTTGCACGAGGCGAAGTGCTCTCCGAAGTTTACCGAATTCCGAAGTAGGTGTCCACACACTCGAGCAACTTCGCGAGGAGCTCAGTCGCCCGTTCCCCTCACGATAGGCATAATGGATAACGTTCATGTGGCAACTGCCGTTGCAATGTGTACTCTCGCATAATAAAATTCCTGCGTATTTACTATGGCTGACGCGAACCGAAGTGAGCCGAGTAGTGTGGACAGACGCTTCGTGTTCGAACTTCGAGTCCTTTGACTCGGGCGCAAAAACCGACAACAACTGGAAGTCGCCGGGGGCGAAGCGAAGTTGCACGAGGCGAAGCGAAGTGCCCTTCTACACTATCGTATTCGCTCAACTTCGATCAACTTCGGGAATAGTGTGTAGGCTACATAAGGTACACGCGTGGCTCAGACGCGAGGTCGGCTCCCTACGCAGCGGTCGTGCGCGAAGTTTAATAATTTTCGTGCGATTTTTTTTAGATTTCGTTCTTAAAACTATACCTAACCAAAAGTTATTCTCAGAGCTAAACAACAGTTCTTCTCAAAGCCAAACAACAGTTCTTTTCAGGGCTAACCAACAGTTCTTTTCAGGGCTAACCAACAGTTCTTTTCAGAGCTAGAATATTACACGCTATTAACATTTTCTTAAACATTTGAAAATGCCTAAGAGAGCCAGGTCTCAACTTACTAAACATAGTTCTCAAGCACGGGCAGCAAGAATACGCCGTATGGGAGTATTCACCTGAACGTTCACAACGCCTTGCTGAACAAAATCAGAGAAACTCTCTGGTACGCGCACGAGAGTCGAGTGTCGAACGTTCGCAACGCCTTGCACAACAAAATCTGAGAACCTCTGAGTTATAATATTATAAAGCAGAAGAGTTTGTTTGTTTGTTTGGGTACGCTAATCTCAGGAAATACTGGTCCGATTTGAAAAATTCTTTCAGTGTTAGATAGCCCATTTATCGAAGAAGGCTATAGGCTATATGTATATCATTAGGCTAAGTCAAAAAGGAGCGCAGAATTAATGGAAAATGTGACGCAGACGAAGTTGCGCGGGTCAGCTAGTCTTTTATATTTTAGCAGATATAGTAGTTTTTATGTGTTAAAAAAAGTATTTCTCGACGTACTTATCTTTGGACGATTTTTTAAACAACAAAATATTATTCCTTATCGAAAAAAATGTTATTATGATCACAAGAACATCATAGAGATACGATTTGCCGTATACAAAATATTGAAAACAGTATGTCTATTGGTTGAATAGTTTCGAAGATAATATAAAATTACTAAATCGCAAAACGCCGCCCGCGCCGATCATTCACGAACCGCATTAGAACATGCTTTGTACGGACGTTTTATCGATTTACCCATAGACGGCGTTGTGCAATTACGTCATTTTTCTAAATCGTGGTGTTAAGATTTTCCGCGGATTAATGACCCTCTCCAGTTATTATTTAACTTTTGTCGTTTGGTAGGTGAGTTGTACGTAGTTGGTTGAATGTTGTTGGTCTTTAAAATTGTTTTGGTTGCTCGGTTTCTCAAAACACAATTACAATATTACTTCGTTCTCATTCTTCGAGTTCGAAGCTGTGATATTTCTGTTTTTGGGATATCGGACAGTTTCAGCGATTGTTTATCATGCCTGAAAGGATATCACAACATCCCGACATGAGACAAGAGCAGCTCGAGTACGCCGCACGGAAGAGCCTCTCGAGGAATAGAGAAAATATTTCGCAAGCACGCGCTGGGAAGTAGTAATCTTCTCAGTGATTTAAAGCAGCATGTCTCTGCAACAAGGGACAGGGAGTCTAACGCTGAGCGCTCGCAGCGGCTCGCTAGCCTAGCTACATACATATTATTATGCATTAAAAACAAAACCCTCCTTTTGGCCGTCAGGAAATAAATCATAGCAGTCAGTACTAACCGAACCACACTCATAATTTCATCACAAGTTAAAATGTTTACCGCCCAACGAAGTGGGCACGGGTCAGCTAGTATTCTATAAAGTTGCAATCAGCAGTAAGTTGCAGTTGATATCGAACTTCAGCGATCCATCCAAAATTTGTATGTTAAAGGTCGTTTTTAGCGATAAGACCGCCCACTGTTATAACCTACATATTTATTTTTAATCCTTATTTAAGGTTAAGGATCGCAAGGGTAACCAACGGAACCCTATTACTAAGCTTCCGCTGTACGTCCGTCCGTTTGTCCTTTTTTTGGGACAAGCCCGCCACACGTTCCCAAGCACTGCAACACCTGACAGCCAGAATCAATAGAACAGAAAAAACACCGAGCTAATGAACCGTAATAGGTAGGCAGTTGAAATTTTCAGATTGTATTTCTATTGCCCCTATAACAATAAGTTATAAAAATTAAAGGTACGGAACCCTTATTATACGAACGGTATGATACGGAATCCTTGTTAACGGAACGTAACGGACTTGCACTTCGCCAGTTTTCGTAATATGTTTTAGTGTACAATAGAGAATAATATTTCTTCTTCGATCAGCTGGGGCTCTATTTTTGAGGTATTCCATGAAGCACACCCAAACGAAGCACACCCAGATGAAGCACACCTAGTTGTGCTGTTCCGGAGCACCTGTTCCGGAGCCACGGTGTCTACGAAGCACATCTACGAATAGATATCAGGTGCGGGGACTAAGAAATAAAAATGTCGGTAGGAGAAAATATTTATTATTTAAAAGAATAACTTAAATATCCAACATCTTTCAGATTCATTATAAAAATGTGATACAATACTTGTCATTTTCATAGTGTTCATTTATTCATAGTTTTTATAGTAATTATTTAAACAATCTGTGATTTTTAATATTTACAATGTTTTTTATATTTGTCCATGTTTTTATTGCATAATTATGAAAGGATCTGTGATTTTATTAAGAACACAAAAAAGGAACATAATAGCAAAATAGTTATTTTTTTTTTTTTGGAATGATAATTATGAAACAATCTGTGATTTTAAATAGTAAGATTACAAAAATGACAAATATTGTGTCACGTTATTATAATGAAACTGAATGGTGTTAGTTTAAGTTAGTCTTTTAAATAATAAATATTTTCTTCTATCGACATTTTTATTTCTTAGTCCCCGCACTATGCGAGTGATATTCGTAGGTGTGCTTCGTGGAATAGGAAATTAATTATTTTAAATTTTTATTTGAAGCCCATCTACGGGTGTGCTAGGTGGAATACTTTAGGTGTGCTTCCTCTGGGTGTGCTTCGTTTGGGTGTGTTTCATGGAATACCTCCTATTTTTGACTGTCAGAAAATCCAAATTGTACAGGATGACTGATAAGCACTACAAAAATGTCACGTGGGGGTCGAGGGGATGTCAGGACCGGGACTGCGGTTCCGGACTACACCTATATTATTTTTGAGTGGTATTTTGGGACCACTCGGGTGTCCTGTCTGTCCGTCTGTCACAGCCACTTTTCTCCAGATCTACTGGACCAATTCTGTTGATATTTGGTATACATATGGACTTCTATGACATAAACATAAATACATTTTGAATATTGAGGTTACTTCAGGAGGTCAAATTAAAAAAAAAATGATTTTTAAACTGTATCTTGTGACACGTCAAATGAAAGGGCTTACTTTGAGGGTTTCTTTTTTTTTCATAATTTAAAAATACGTGGTTTCGAAGTTATTCAAGAAATTAGACCAGAAATGACCATTTTGCCCCCATATCTCCGAAACTTTATTCATGCATTCGGTAATGTGGCCAAATAAAAGCTGGTCGGTAAGTATTTAACCATCTGTGCATCGCCGCTGTTTGCTTGTAGGTTGCTTTTTAAAATAAGTATGTGACACAATGCGGTTTCTGGACATTTATAATAATTTCAGCTTGTATTCTAAAGTTTCTTTTTATTTTTTGTTTCTTCAAAAGTGTTCCTAATACGAATTAAGTTCGAGTAGTATATGATTTACCAATTACTGCTGTTAATTTGATGTCCATCACTTCAGCGCGCAGAAGATTTATAGAAAGCAGTAAATGAAGTAATTTTTGCTCAGTTGCTATTGGAGTAAATGTTATTATATCCAAAGGTTGTAAAGCCATCTTTACTTTTTACTTTGAGAGATGAGACCGCCCATTGTTTCACCTTACCGTTGTTTAAGCTCCTACTGTACTTTGTTTTGGTGTAGAACAAAGAATACTTCTATTGTATTCTATTAGCGTCCCAAAGACAAAAAGCTTGTAATAAATAAATAAATCGTGCTGTAAAGCATAGTACTATATTGTATTGGATACTATCAAAAATATACTTGAATTAATAATTATTAAATGCGTGAAACAAAATAAATAGAGTTGGTGGAAAATAGAGAAGTTTAACACTTTTGAAGTAATTCTTTTATCTTTGCAACGCAAAACGACGTTTGTACTGGATGGCGTTTTAGTTTCATCAATGTCGTAGTAAACATTTTGCTCTGCCAACAAAGAAGAACAGAAAAAAATTACAAACTATAAAAGCGTAAAGTAAACACAAATAAAAAAAAAGTACATATATTCAGGAAACACAAGAAAATCAAAAATTCACAGCAACAATGAAACCAAAAAACAATTGCCATCCGTGGGGATCGAACCTGAGACCCCTACTTCCATTCATATTCGTCTCCCGAACAACACTGTCCTGAATCGCGCTATCAAAGTTTTCCTGCCACGTAACGCAAGTACCATATTTCGCGCCGCTTTAGTGGGAGTCCGAGTCTACTTAGTAAGACAGTGGCTTGGGGTGGGACTGTTCTATTACCGCCTACATTTGGAACAATATGCTGATTGTGGAACAGCATATTGTGACTATGGAGAGTGCAGTGAAACTGTGTCTCGAGATGAAGTCCCTAACCGAGCCAAATTAAAGCGCCTACCTCCCTATAAATTTTAGGTACTCACATCATTTTTAGGGTGCCAAGAAAGTTTCCGGATATTATAGCACTAATATATTTTTATAAATACGGGCAGAAAATTCACGAAAAAAAAAATTTGTTGGACTTACACTGTGGCACCATTGACCTAGTTATTTTGTAAATTAAACTAACAGTGGTCGCGAACTCAGCGTTGATTTAAAGTTATTTTATATAATTCCTATTTGTTAGCTTAACAATATTCATAAACTTATGGTCTTTGTTTTAAACAATGCATCTGCCATGTTTTCTCTTAACGACCCTTGGTCAACAGGTAGAGAATGCCTACGTACGTCCGCCATTGTACTTTTGTGCATGAAATTAATTACAAAATATAAATGAGTAGTGCGTGACAGGCCACACTGCCGTACGTTTCATGTTTCAGTAGATAACTTTGACTCTGTAATTTTGTGCTACAGCCACGGGGGTTCAAACACGAAGAAAGACACTGAGACTCATCAAGATGGCAGTTCACAGAGACTCACTATAATTGTTCCATTGTTGACCTGTGTTCAGAAATAAACGTATGCGGTTTGATTTTAATAAATACTAATAGACAAGATATTTTTTTTTTTCACTTGATCATAATCTTAGTACCTACGTTCTCGGTAAATAAACTGTCTTCCAACTTAAATGTCAAAGATTCTTGCAAAGGATCATTTGAAACCCATATTCATTGTAGCAATAGATGGTGCTCTTTGCATTTCCTGACTTATTCCACCTAGCTAACATTTGTAATATTTCACGTTTTTTTCAAACAAAATAGATTAAGTCACAAAGTGCAACGACAACGATAAAGTATCAAACGAAATTATTAGATAAGTTATAATCTTTGTCTTCTTTCAATGCGCGTTGATGGCCATCTATTGGTAAGTTAGTAAGTAAACGAGACCTACAAGAAATTGTTCGCTGCGTGCCGAAAAACCCAAGTTCGAACCGTACCATTTTGATTGTATGGGATGAGGCTTCCGTAAGCGAATCCTATATTGTACTATTGGTAAGCTATAAGCGACCGAACACGATGATATATAAATTTAAAAAAAAAACCTTGTAATTGATAAATATTATGCAAATACAATGGATTCTTACCATAGACGGGCTAGCAGGTATATGCTTCATTAGTTACCAGACGATCCCTTAATTAGATATAAATACTTACAAGTTACAGTGAAAAGTTCATCGAACGTCATTCGATTTGAAAATTGTGTTCCATCATTGTCGGGAGACTCAAATGTTTAATACTGTGTTCCATCATTGTCGGGAGACTCAAATGTTTCATACGAAATTCGAGTATAAACGCACAAAAAATGCATCATTGAATTTTTGGAAACCTAATCAATAAAAGTTATAATAGATAGACAACAAAAAAATATGAGTTTTGGAAAAAGAGGTCATTCCTTTATTTTGACATGTATTTTTTCAGCCCAGAATTTGGTCCTCATAAGCGACAATTTTGTGTATGGATAGTATCGAGTAATAAATATAGTATTTGCTTTTTTCCAAAATCAACGGGTTTTCCTGAATCCTGGCTGGGAACATTGATTTTTGAACAATCAAATCATGCGGTTTTAGTATTCATCAAAATCAAAACTGAATTGTCATAATAAACATTTGAGCCTGCCAACAAAGAAGGAACTATAAAAAAGAGAAAAATATATTTTTTTGTAAAAGGTATTTTTTTCACTTTTTTGTGGTACCTAACAACACCACTGCAAAATCGCCGAAAAGCAAAATACGCAATTTCGATTACTTGAATGACATAAAATCATCATCCAGACATCCAAGTAGACGAATTCCAGCTATTTCGATTTAAAATCCAAAGTTCGTAACCGATTTTGATAAAATTTAAATGGGACCAATCTGCAAGGATATCCTTTCAGATAAAACAAGAATTTTTCAAATCGGTTCATATTTTAGTTTTTTTTTTTTAACGTGACCCCACATTAAGAATTTCTCCTGTATCGTGGATGCGTTTACAAACACACAAAGTCACATACACAAACAGCCAGACCCGGAACAACTACCTGTAGGTCATACAAATATTTGTTCCGTGCGGGAATCGAACCCACGACACGCGACGCAGCAGCCGGTCGCTGAACCACTGCGCCAACTGTGTCGTCAATTCGTCGGAGTTATGAGGTAACAAATAAAATACAACCGAATTGAGAACCTCCTCCTTTTTGGGAAATCAGTTAAAAAAACTACACTCTATGAAGGCGTTACCAGAGGCATAACTATTCGAAGTACAAAAGAAAACACATTCTCTGTAACAATCCCACTCTAAAATAATAGCCATCAGTGGGGATCGAACCTGAGACCCGTCCCGTTCATATTAGTCATTAACTGTCCTGAATCGCGTTTTAGAAGTTTTTCTGCCACATAACGCCGGTACAATACTTTTGACGCTACTCTAATGAGAGTTCGTGTCTACTCAGTAAATTGTGTTTGTACAAAAACCAAACAGTTAAAATAACTGCAGCATCTTGAATCAGTTCCACACTAATAACCATTCGCTCTGCACTGCACTATCACCGCGAACGGCAATGATTGAAATGAGTCAGAGCCGCCGTGAATCCACAAAACACACGTACGCGCGTGATTGCGTAAAAAACCCGCATAATGATGCAAACTGTACTCCTGCAAGTACGATCGTAGATGTATTGATACACAACATGCAGCGTGATGCGTGGCAGTGTGATAACCGCCCTAAGCCCTTAGTTTACGGGGCAGCACAAGTGCGTAACGGAGGATTTTGCTCCGGTCCTCAAACCTCACTGCTGTAAATGATAGGACTCCTCCTATTTGTGACTTTTACTGGTCTACTTTGATTTAGTAACCGAAAGACATAAACCCTGGGATTATTATTCTACCCATCTGGACGCATATCTTATAGCAATGAGGTATGCCCGTTCTGTATTGATGAAGAAATATGTATTGCTGTCAATTGTTATAAAGCAAAACTAAATGACAGATTAAAATATACTACTCGTATATGAAAAATCTACAAGAATGAGTACTTACTTGAAAAAACTAATTAAAAAACGATTTATTTAAAAAATATATGTGGAATATTAGAGTTATTTGTTTGAGGTTCTTCGTTCGTCTTAGTAGGAGAAATATCTGACCTCTGTCTGTTCCCTCTTTATTGAAAAACTCAAACGTTTACTACGACATTCAATAAAGGTTTCATAAGTGCTTCCGTAATCAAGAAAATTAAATCATTTTTAGCAAAATGTGGTCGTTCCTTTTATACCCATGTGTTATATATTGCTTACTATTAATTGGTCCTCATAAGAATTTTATGATTAATATATTCATTATAGTGTGCTTTTTCCAAAATCAAGAGATTTGATTCTTACCTAGAAACATTTAAACAGATTTTTCAAAAATCCAAGTTTTCAAGTTTACTTGTCATCAAAATGAAATCTTCGTAGCAAAATGTAGTATAAAACTTTGAGTCTGTTAACAAAAAAGCAAGAGCAAAAAACGACACAATATTAAAACTCAGAGAAGTATACAGGAAACATACAAAAACAGAGCAAAATATTAACAGGAATTAGGTATAAAACAAAAATAATCGCCATCCGTGGGGATCGAACCTTTGTGTCCCATTCATATTCGCTTCCCGAACAATAGTGTCCTGAATCGCGCTATCAAAGTTTTCCTGCCACGTAACGCCAGTACAATATTTCGCACCGCTCCAGTGGGAGTCCGTGTCTACTCAGTGAGACAGTGGCTTGGGGTGGGACTGTGCTATACCCGCCCCTATTTGGAGCAATACGCTGATGGTGGTAAGCATATTGTGACTATAGAGGACAGTAATTCTGTCTCGAGATGAAGTTCCCTAGCGGACAATGAGATGTGCCTTTCTGGGCAAACTTCGACGGACTGAGTAGTGACCAGTTAACCAGTCGAAATGGAGGAATGTGTTCCTCCACCCCACTGCAGTAGAAGATTTGACTCCCTTTTTTGAGACTTTTAGGGTTATTTTTAAGACTTCGTAACCAAATAAAAAATCTCACCCTTCCAAAGTCCGACCTCGGAAGCGTTACCTAACCTCGAAGGTCAACCCGTGTCGAAATATTCAACCAGAACATAATTTTCTGCAACCTTAAGCGACCGAGTCGTTGCATTTTGCTGCAAAAAATTCACAATTTGAAAGGCGACCGCTAAGTGGTTTTCATGCTATACGTCGTAAAATCCGTTCGGTACTTTTTGAGTTTATCGCGTACAAAAAGAATTTTCATTAAATAATGAAGGAACAAAAAAATACACACTATAATAGGCATAACATGTAGAGTAAATGTTCCATACACGAAAAATATAAAGAGGTATTCATTCAGTTATCATTTGAAACTTATTCAGCAACAATGAAACACAAAAATATTTGTCATCCGTGAGGATCGAACCTGAGACTCCTCGAGTCCTATTCATATTCGTTTCTCGAAAAATAGTGTACGTTACCCCAGCAAGAAAGTATCTCCTAGAGTTAAATGAGTGGAACGTATAGTTGGTGCCTTATCTGGTGTAAATGTGCCCCCACATAAAAAATGTGTGCCCCCTGTCGTTTTCGAAAAAAACGGAAAAAACGATTCCTGCTGGGGTAACGTTTTTCTAGCAGGAAAATTCTAAACGAATGATCGGAGAGAGAAAAATTGTGCATGGCCAGAGAGCTTACATGTGTGCCAAAATGTGCCCCCAAAAATAAAATCTGTGCCCCTTCAGATTTACGAGATATTGCATTTCCTGCTGGAGTAACGTTTAGATGAATCGTATATCTCTAAAACCATTGCATGTGCCCATGTAGAATAAACATACACGGGTAGCTCTTAATGTGTGCCCCTATGTGCCCCAAATTAGATTTAAGAAAATATTTATAGTTTTCAAGTTATCGCGGTTTTATGAAAACCCGAAAAAACATCGCAGCGCCTAAATGAGACAAGGTATAAGTTTGCTGAAAACTGTATTCGGTCCTCCTTGACGCTAATAATAACCATACAAAGTTTCAAAACTGTTCATGCATGCGTTTTTGAATAATCTTGCTAAAAGTCAAAACAATGGTGTCATAATTTTGACGGCAAAATATGTACAAGGAACCGGCTCAATCCCAGATGTGTAGGTGTAAACCAAAATCTTGTGCCTTTAGTCAAAAATATATGGTGAAAATATTCAGCTTGGAATGTTTCGCATTAAGTAAATATTAACAAAAAACCAAAATATGTAATCAACGGCTGGTTATCCGACCAAATTTGAATGACTACTAAAAAGCGACGGATTCATACATATCGATGACCTTCTTTACTTTACTCACTAACCGGTTCACACGTGTTGTGCCTGAGTACACTGAAGTAGAAAAGTAATAAGAAATGAAATAAAGTTGTTATTGGATTATATTCTACTAGCTGTTTCTATGACCTTACACATGATTAAGTACATTATAAATAGTAGCCTAATGACTAAGTACCTACTATTCCAAGGTAAGCTATCTTCTCCATTCTAAATTTAATTAAATACATTCAGCAGTGCGATTCTGTAAACATGTCGAAGCGAACACTTAGGCGAAGTGAACGACGAGTGAGCTGTCAAACCATACAAACAAGATGGCATGACAGCTCAATTGTCGTTCACTCCACCTAAGTGATCACGGTGAGATGTCAACAGAATCGACCGGCAGTAATTTATGTGTGAACGAAAGAAATAAGTACATCCAGATATTTGCCATTTGTCAGGTCTTTGACCCAAAATTTGATTGGTCCCGATGTTTAAAAAAAATGTAGTTCATGAAATGTGTGATGAACACCTACCTACTATTAAAAAGAGGTAAGTAGCTCTTTTTTGTAAATCAATAAAAAGCCCGTATTTGTAACGCCTTTATGAACTTGGAGGGTTGTATTGGTGATTTTAATGATTATACTTCTTAATAATATTTTAATCAACATACAACCTAGCACTGGCGTGCAAATTTCAAAAAACGTAAGAAAATTTGAATTTCGCGTGTTGGTTGGAGTGTTCACCATAACCAAATAAATTTTGGTACCTACAGTTTTGATAGTTTATTCTGTCTACGTTTTATTTAGGGTAGGTATACCTATTGTCAACCGCACAATGATCTATGTTGCAACAACGTGTTTCCATTTTGTATGTCGTATTACGTAGCTGTGAGGGATTTATAATTATTAATCAACGATTATAAGCTGATTATGTAGGGTCACATAATTTTGATTTGATGGCGTTTTAGATATATAAGTGACATTCCACAGTCAGGTACTTTGGCAAATACCATCAGATAATTTGTGCACATTCGATGTTTACAGTTACATCTTTATGCGGTTAACTATAGGTACTAACACACTTTATCTGAATCTATGTATAAGCAAATTACTCGTTAGAAAATTATTTATCTGTGATTTCAAATTTAATGTTTTTCTTACACAATATTATACTTTTACTTGACTCTGGCAAATGCACAAGATGTGCGAAGCCAAACTCCTCTGAGGAGGAAAAAAAAAAATATTATACTTTTACCTTATACTGATCTGTGATTTTTTGTGATGAAAATTTACTAATTATATGTTAGACTTAGATGAAAAACTGATCTGAGATTTAAATAATAATGACTACACAACGTGCAAATAATTTCTAATATTAATAGGTAGGAAATTTGATCTGTGATTTGAATTACTTAGGGAATACCTAAATATAATAATTTCCACATCAACAAGCTGTTTTCATTAATATAGTCACAAGGTGCATTTAGTATATTTTAGCCCCCAAAACTTTTGAACGCGACTTTACGGACAACGGCTTAGGTATAATACAGGGTGGGCCAATAATTTTTGCACTTTTAAAACATGAATAGAAATAAAACTACAACTGTTATTTTGTTGATTATATATTTAACGTTTTGAAAATTTAATGAAATTTATTTTTTAAAAATGACATCGTCGAGATGTGCACCGTCTCGTCGTTGGCACTCTAGCAATCGACTACGCAAACTTTGGAAAACTCGCTGACACATGCTGCGGGGATCGCGGCTATCTCGTCGTGGATGTTTTGTTTTAATTGGGATATATTCGTCGGTTTATTAAGGTAGACTCGACTTTTCAGGTATCCCCATAAGAAAAAATCGCATGGTGTAAGATCCGGGCTTCTCGGAGGCCATGGAATATCACCTCTGCGAGAAATTAATTTATTCGGAAACATTTCTTTGACTACCGGTAAAGTCACATTTGACGTGTGGCATGTTGCTCCATCTTGTTGCATCCAGGTCCTGCTGTTGTATCCTTGAAATTCATGCAACTGCGGCGTCAAAAACTCTCGCAACATCTTGACATATTCCGCTGAATTCACAGTTACATTATCTCCTTGATTATTTTCAAAGAAATACGGACCAATTATGCCCTTTGCTGATATGGCAGCCCATACTGTCGTTTTAGGTGAATGAAGTGGCTTTTGGTGTTTAAGGCGAGGGTTTTCCCTGCTCCAATATCGACAATTGTGCTTATTCACGTGCCCGTTGATGTGAAAGTGGGCCTCGTCCGTAAAGAATACATTCTCCAGGCTAGAGAATTGCTCCAGCATTGTGTCAGCCAATAACTTACGTTGAATGTAATCATTTGGTTTCATCTCCTGCACAATTTGAAGCTTATACGGGTGCAGTTTGAGGTCTAGATGCAAAATCCGCCGTAGACTGGTTCTCGGTAATGCCAGAACCGCCGAACGCTTACGCGTAGATAATTCTGGATCGTTCCGAACGGAAATTTCAACCTCTCGAATGTTCTCATCGCTTCTTCTTGAACGTGGCCGGCCTGTTTGTTTAATATTCGTTGTCGATCCCGTTTGCTCGAACTTCACGACCCAAGCTTTGATTAAATTCACACTTGGACACTCGCTTACACGGCGTAATCCATATTCAATTCGAAACAGGCGTCGTACAGTAACGTAGGAATCGTTGTTTTTGTAAAATTGTTTAACACAAAAAGCACGCTGTTGTCCCGTGAAGCGCTCCATCGTGACTAAAATTGCATGTAGCGACGCATAGTTTCCCGCCACCCGCGCACCCCTCCTTCCAACGGTATTCGAGAAATTTAGTGTTGCTATTTGCAAAAATTATTGGCCCACCCTGTACGTCCAATAAAGAAGGTCATCGATATGTATGAATCCGTCGCTTTTTAGTAGTCATTCAAATTTGGTCGGATAACCAGCCGTTGATTACATATTTTGGTTTTTTGTTAATATTTACTTAATGCGAAACATTCCAAGCTGAATATTTTCACCATATATTTTTGACTAAAGGCACAAGATTTTGGTTTACACCTACACATCTGGGATTGAGCCGGTTCCTTGTATTTTGCCGTCAAAATTATGACACCATTGTTTTGACTTTTAGCAAGATTATTCAAAAACGCATGCATGAACAGTTTTGAAACTTTGTATGGTTATTATTAGCGTCAAGAAGGACCGAATACAGTTTTCAGCGAACTTATACCTTGTCTCATTTAGGCGCTGCGATGTTTTTTCGGGTTTTCATAAAACCGCGATAACTTGAAAACTATAAATATTTTCTTAAATCTAATTTGGGGCACATAGGGGCACACGTTAAGAGCTACCCGTGTATGTTTATTCTACATGGGCACATGCAATGGTTTTAGAGATATACGATTCATCTAAACGTTACTCCAGCAGGAAATGCAATATCTCGTAAATCTGAAGGGGCACAGGTTTTATTTTTGGGGGCACATTTTGGCACACATGTAAGCTCTCTGGCCATGCACAATTTTTCTCTCTCCGATCATTCGTTTAGAATTTTCCTGCTAGAAAAACGTTTCCCCAGCAGGAATCGTTTTTTCCGTTTTTTTCCAAAACGACAGGGGGCACACATTTTTTATGTGGGGGCACATTTACACCAGATAAGGCACCAACTATACGTTCCACTCATTTAACTCTAGGAGATACTTTCTTGCTGGGGTAACGTACACCGAAAAATACTGTCTTGAATTGAATCACGTTAGAGTAACAAAATAATAGGGACCAGCATGCATCGAGCCCGTATGCAAATACCTAATTTGAGTCCCTCAATTCGTTCGATACCTTCTCATTACAAGCCTGTATACGCTAACTGAGCTTTAGTCCTTATTAGCATTTTATGTATGGTGAATAATTATAGAATGTACCTTTTCCCGAAATCAAAGGATTCGATTCTTGCAGACTTATTGATTTTTCAAAAATTATTGCCAGTGAATTAGAAGATTACAAAATATTCATAGGAGAGAGTTAAAGTGAAGGCAACTATAACAATAACAATAACAATAAAGTTTATTCAAAATAATAAGGTATACAATAAATACAGTTTTGCTTAAATCTATGTCAAGTTCACACGTGTTATGTGCCTGAGCTAGGTAATCCTGTGTTTCAGGCGAGAAGAGATGACATTTTTTATTATTGATGGAAGCATAATACTTAACGATCTACATATATTTATCTTAGGTAATAAGTTAAAAGGCTTATATAGGGTGTAAAAACTATTATAAAATACACTTATTTCCTAACATCTTACACTCATTCTTTTAAATACATTATTAAACTACTTAGAAATCAAAACAATCTTTATTTTAGAACTATTAATAACTCCTCTGTATCATCATAGGACATACTTTGAAGAGTTTCCTTGACAACTTTCTTGCACTTAATGTAATTTAGGGTAAATATGTCTGCTGTTGCGTTTAGTCTGTTATAGAGCAGTGGTCCAAGGAACACATAAAATTTTGTTGTGAAAGCATGTTTTGTAAGTTTGTTAGGGCAAACCATATCTTTCCGTCTTTTTGTAGTAACTTCAGTGCGATAGGGGAGGGCTGCGTGTTGTTTTAGCACCGTGCTCATTATGAATAACTGTCGGACTGTTAGTACATCACAGGATTTATAGAGAAGGTTAGTTGGAAAAAGGAAAGGACGGCTAGTGGACACCTTGAGGATCGCTCTTTGCGCTCTCTCGATGGGTAGTAATAGAGTTTTACCTACCCCACCCCACGAGGTAATGCAATAGGTCAAAATTGATTGACATAGAGCAAAGTATACTTGTCTAATTATTATTGGGTCTGCAATATATCGTAGCTTTTTGAATATGAATATTAGCTTACGTATTCTATTGTTTAAAGCTTCTATATGCTGTTTAAAAGAAAGGGTTTCATCTAAAATGACGCCTAAGTATTTTATTGTGTTAGTTACTTTAATATTTGGACACATACACGCAATATCAGTCGGGGTTGTGCAGCAATGAGCATACAGCGTTGGCGCAATATTTGGAATTTGTTTGCGCATCGAAAACTTAATGTAGTTTGTCTTATCAGCGTTTAGGGGTGATATACTATGAAATGCCTTTACAAGGTAGACTACCATCAACATAGCTTCATCTTAACAAAAAAAATTGAGATTAATGAAAACAAAAAACACCAAGTACCTACTAAAATAGACTTTAGGTTCTGCATATGTTATATTCCATTTCCATTATCCTGGATAGTTTATTTTGTTATTGTGAGCTGATTTTTATTTCGTTAATATTTTTTTAAACTATTTAAGTATTGTAACGAGACTGAATACTGCCAAAAAGATGATAACTACCTAAAATATTAATTTTATTAAAAAAATGTTAATTATAAAATTGCTTTCATTTTTAATATTTCTAACTCATTTAGAGACAAAGAGTTACGGATACACTAGTTTACACGACTAAAGTAAAAAACAACCCTTATGCATTAGCCTTTTCCCGAAAATGTAGACATATAAAAGTACTATGTGGCCAAGACTGCCCGGGGTCGACTGTCGCAACTCTTGATCCCTTCTCCAGTCCTCGCTGAATCCCCTCTACCGTCGATCGTGTCCAAGCGGTGGGGCACGCTTGCTTTTCCGGTAACGATATTGGTTCACAAAATAATTGTTAGATGGCGCTGCTTGTTGCAAGATGGCGCCATAGTGCAACAAGCAGGTCTCAAATCTACTGATTTTTGGTCTTTACAAACGAGTAGACAAATGTAAGCCCGAGACGAAGTCGAGGGTTTACCATAGTCACGAGTTACGAGTAACACTACTAAGAAAATCTCCTTCAACAACAAAGCTTCTCGGTAACTTGTTTTTTGTGTTCGGAATCTTGATTACTTAGTAGCATTTTTCCATGGGCTTCAATATCTTTTAAAGTAATATTGGCTAACTCCTCTCTGCGGCAAGCTCGCAACAACGCCAAAAATCAGAGACACCTACAAAAAAAAGGGATTTGATTAATACTTTTTAAAAGAATGTATTGACTGTATTTTGCGATTTCGTAAACTGAATACTAAAGAAAAATATAAGTACTTATTAATAAATAACCTATGTGGCTAAATAACGATCATCGGGAGCTTCGTTCAAAAACCTTTACACTTCATTGGATGTTAATATTTTCGACTTTTTACTTGTAAAACCCTTGATTTTCGTTTTAAGAAAGCATTTAATTTTGGGTATTCACTTAAATCCACGTTGTTCCTTATTTTCAGCATACTTTTTATCATCGAAAACCTCGACCATAACGTAGACGGTTTTAATTTTGCTGAGAGTTCGGAGGAGTATGCCAACATAACATTTTCTGAAAAACTATTTGCTTTTTTCTCTTCTCTCCACGCAATACATTCGTCGTATGTAGATATGTAACGGCTTTTTGACTTTTCCGGTAAATGTTCTCCGAAGCATTTTGTGCAATTATACTGAGTTCCGGTGGTGTTAATTCAAAAAAATAGGGTCGAAATTACTCATTTTAACTAACTCGCAAAGAAAATTTCTGGAAAATGGTGCCAACCGTAGAATATAAGCAGAGTTTTATTTTTCTTCACCCATTTTGGTAGGCAAAGGGAACTAACTATCCATACAGCTTAGTCTTCAGTAGATTTTTTTTATTGATATGAAATGAAAATGAAATTTAATGAGATGAAATGAAATGAAACCTAACCTAATTCATTCAATTAAATCATTAAATCTGATATTGAAATAAATTCGTAGGTAGCTTCTTTTTAGAAATATACGTATTTGTATGAATCACAAAAACTCTTTAGTAAAAACTTCATGGTTGGTTTTTCTTTTTAATAGACATTATTTTGATAGTTGGATAGTTGGAAAAGAAAACGCACGAGTTCGGAAAAGGTAAAAATAAAGCACTAGTATGTAATAGCCCACATCTCGAACGCTCTACGTCCCTGCAATACACCACTTTTTGAGCAACTGTATTATAAATGCATTTTTTGAGCAAATGTGTCGAAAAGTATTTTTTCGGTCTTTGTAACGCAAAACGACGTTTGCATTGGAAACTAAAACGCCAGTTTTAGTTTTCATCGTAATCGAACCCTGCCAACAATGAAGAACAGAAATAAAACAACAAACTTTAAAGGCGTAAAATATAAACATACAAAAAAAATATTCGGGGAACACACAAAAATTAAAAATTCACAGCAACAATAAAACACAAAAACAATTGCCATCCGTGAGGATCGAACCTAAGACTCCTAGTCCCATTCATATTCGCCTACCGAACAATACTGTCCTGAATCGCGCTATCAAAGTTTTCCTGCCACGTAACGCCAGTACAATATTTCGCGCCGCTCTAGTGGGAGTCCGTATCTACTCAGTGAGACAGTGGCATGGGGTGGGACTGTTCTAACCCCACCCAAAATAAGAACAATTTGCTGATTGTGAATAAGCATATTGTGACTCTGGAGTGCAGTGAAACTGTGTCTCGAGATGTGAAGTCCTTACTCGGGCAATATTGAAGTGCCTTTCAGGCAAACGTTGACGAAGACTGAGTATTGACCAGTCGACATGTGAATGTGTCCTCAGTAACTAGAGGCATGTTAAACGGAGGAATGAGGTCCTTCCTCCACCGCACTGCAGTAGAAGATTTGACTTCTACTTTTTGTGGCATTTTTATTTAGAGTTCCGTAACCAAATGACAAATATCCTTATAATTTTGACCTTACAATTTTATTTTCAAGTATTCTTGTAACTTGTGATCCACCCTTGCGTCGCACTCGTGCAATTAAGAATTATAATAATTGTATTGTGAAACCACTGCTACTGCATTATTTTAAAGCGTTTTAAAGTTTTAAGAACAAACGAATTATTCTCATTTAAAAAAAATTAAATGAGCATGTTTTCTTCACTTTTCTTACCTTTAGCGTTTTTTATCGATCATTGTTACTTGTAAACGAAAAGTCTGATTTTACAGAGAAAACATCTACCTACTTTTACAGAATCTCCCTCGATTCTACCAGTGTTTGGATTGGATATGTTCTTTAGGGTGCCAGGAAATTTAAAAAATATTATTGCATCAATATATTTCTCTATAAAACGGGCAAGACATTCACGAAAAACAATTGGGTGAACTTACACAGTGGCACCATTGACCTAGTTATTTTTAAAATTAAACTAACTGTGTGCTACGTCAGCATTGATTTAAAGTTATTTAATATATTTCCAATTTGATAGCTTATCAATATTCATAAAGTTATGGTCCTTGTTTTAAACAATGCATCTGCCATGCTAACTCTTAGTCACTCATGGTGGACAGGTAGAGAATGCCTACGTCCGCCATTGTACCTTTGTGCATGAGATTTAAATACAAAATATGGATGAGTAGTGCGTGACCCACCACACTGTCGTACATTTCATGTTTCTGTAGATAACATTGGCTCTATTATTTTGTACTACTGGCACGGGGTCCCAACACGAAGAAAGAAAAGAAAGACAAATTAGTTCAAATAGCAAAACACAGAGACCCAGTATAATTGTTACATCTTTGACCTGTGTTCATAAATACACGTAAGCGATTTTATTTCATTTGATTTTAATAAATATTAATAGATAAGATTTTTCTTTTCAATTGAATTTTGGTACATTCTTAGAAAATGCGCTCTTACAACTTTAATATTAAAGATTCTTGCAAAGGATCTTTTGAAACCCATATTGATTGTACCAATAGATGGTGCTCTTTGCATTTCTTGACTTATTCAACATAGCTTACATTTGTATAATTTCACATTTTTCATTCAAAAATGTTTTATGTAACAGTTTATTAAGTGCAACAAATACAACGATAAATAATAAAACGAAATTTTTAACCTACCTATTTGGCTTTTAATACAGTGCACTTTTATGGCCATCTATTGGTGAGTACGTAGACGAGACCGACAAGAAATTGTTCGCTGCTCGCCGACAAACTGAGAACCGAAACCATTAGTATGGGATGAGGCATCTGTACGCTAATATCTGTGCTATTGGTTTAATTCTGCTATAAGCGACCCAACACGATAATACATGGAGTTTAAAAAAACACTTGTAAAAAATAAATAGTCTTGCAAAGACAATCGATTTTTACAGCAGTTATGTGCTGTGTTAGTTAAGAAGAGACACTGACGGTGAAAAGTTCATCGAACGTCATTCTCTTCAACATCGTTGTCGGGAGTCTCAAATGTTTACTACGATATTTTGCAATCATCTTTAGATGTAAATTGAACAAAAACTACATCATTGAATTTTTGGAAAATTAATCAGTATAAGTTAAAAATCAAAACTTAATTGCTAACTTAGTAAAAAATTCAGGCTGCCAACAAAGCAGGGGCTAAAAAAAAACTACATACTATAAAGGCGTTATGTAGTTATAACCGTTCCAAACACATAAATAAAACATATTCTCAGTAACAATAACTCACAAAAATGATTGGCATCCGTAGGAATCGAACCTGAGACCCCCAGTCCAAAAACAGTAAAAACTAAATACTACCAATACAAACCCTGCCATAAACAAAAAACTGGTCAAGTGTGAGTCGGACTCGCGTACAAAGTGTTCCAAAAGAAATATTTTTTTTAACATGTTATTTTAATTATAGACTTCTAATTATTTTCCTATAATCTAGATAGGTAAAGATTTTTTCTTCCAAATTTTAGGGTCTGTGGTTTCGGAGATAATTTTTTTTCGCCTAATTTCATGAACAACTTCAAAACTTTTTATTTCAAAATTCTGAAAAAATAATAATTAAAAAACTCACAGTTAGACCTTTCATTTGATATATTATTTAAATCTAACGATATTGTTCAAAAAACTTTTTAATTTTGTAGTTAAACCCCCAAAAGTGACCCCCATACTAAAAATTTAATAATTTACGTAAAGCGTCCGTGTTTGGGTCACAGAAGTCATTGTCAACAGAATCGGTCTAGTGGGTCCGGAGAGAACTGGCCGCGACAGACAGACACCCGTGTAATCGTATAATAGTTCCGTTTTTTGTTCGGAACCCGTGATCAAACCTGAGCCCCTAGTCCACAGAGAGAAAAAACTACAAACTATAAAACCGTTCCAAACACAAAAACCAGAAAACAAACAAAAATCAGAGGAAAGTATTCACAGCACACTACTTGGAGTAATGAGCTGATGATGGTAAAGCATATTGTGACCGTGGAGGACAGTAAATCTGTCTCGAGATGAAGTTTCCTAGTGGACATTGAGACGTGTATTTCCGGGCAAACGCGCGCAAGTCGAAATGGAGGAATATGTTCCTCCACCCCTCTGCAGTAGAAGATTTGACTCCCCCTTTTAGTGACAGGCCGACCTTAGAAGCGTTGCTTAACCTCGATGATCAACCCATGCCGCTTTGATTAATAAAGCTGCTTTTAGGCTACGGACATATTCAACCCAAACGTAACTTTCTGACAGCTGAAACGACCGAATCGTAGCATTTTGCTGCGAAACTTCACCATTATGAAAGTAGCCCTTTATAAGGCAGAGAAAAATAAAGATGACAGCAATGTATATCAAATGGATAGTGAATAGTATTACCATTATGATGACCCTAACTTTATAAATTTTTATGAAAATTTATGGGAAATGTATGGAAAACGCGGTGGCAATATAGTTGCCACTGCTTGTCAATAAAGCGACTAAAATTTGAATGTTATGTTACAAACACACACCTTAAAAAGGGGTAGGCGACCGCTAAGTGATATTCAGGCTATACATCGATTTGTCCGTCTATACGCGAGAAACTCAAAACTAACGAACGGATTTTCATATGACAAGCCTCGACATTTTATGCATGGACGGCTAGAATAATAGGATCTGTTTTTTCCAAATCAACGGAGTTTCTCTTCTTGTTGGCTTGGAAAACTATAAAAAAAAATAATCAAATCATGCGGTTTTAGTTTTTCATCAAAACTCAAAACCTTATCGCAAACGGAGTAAACATTTGAGTCTGCCAACAAAGAAGAAACTGAAAAAATACACACTATGAAGGCGTAATATTATAGAATTCCCAAACATAAAAAAAAAACAAATTCTCAGTAACAGTAACACAAAAAAGAATTGCCATCCGTGAGGATCTTACCTGAGACTTCTAGTACCATTCATATTCGTCGAGCCGGTTGTCCCGCTAGGTTATTGTGTTCTGTGCGATTGTCGGCGTCACTTGCGCTTGCGCTTTGTCTCTATTTTTCAAACATTTAAAATCGCTCTCAACTCTCAACTACATACTTCAGTTTTGATGATTTTTTTTAACTGCGTTATTAACTCGAAGATTCTTAGTAGTTTGCTCCACACAAAAAAAAATCTATTTTTTCAACACGCCCAAAAAAATTTTTTTTGCTCGTGTTGCGTTTAGAACTCGGCGTCACAAATTGTGGAGGTTTGTACCAGAAGGTTATAGTGAATAAAACAGAAGTCAGGATTTTAATTTATTTTTATTTACCGACCGACCCATTTGCATATACCTACATCAGTTTGACAAGGAAAATGACAACGTGTTTTCTTTCATTAAGTTTGACACTCCCATAATAGCAATTAAGTTTTCATTTTTATAGAAACTAAAACTGCACGATTTGATTGTTCAAAAATCAATGTTCCCTGCCAGGATTCAGGAAATTCCTTGATTTTGAAAAAAAAGCAAACACCATATTTATTACTCGGTACTATTCAGGATCAAAGTCTGGGCTGAAAAAACAAACGACAAAATAAAGGAATGACCTCTTTTTCCAAAACTAAATTTTTTTAAGTTACTTGTCTCAACCTTTTACTCATTAAGTTTCCAAAATTCCAATGATGTACTTACTTATTGTTCTTTTATCAAATAAGGTTGATTGCAGAATGTCGTAGTAAACATTTGAGTCACCCGACAATGATGGAACACAATGATGTCGAGCCTAATGACGTTCGATGTACTTTTCACTTCTAGTATCTCTTATAAGGCATCTTCTAGTATCTAACGAAGCATGTAACTGCTGGCCCGTCTGTGGTAGGAATCCAGTGTATTTGCAGAATTGTAGGGAGACTCAAATGTTTCTTTAACATTTTCAATTACGTTTTCATTTTGATAAAAACTCAAACTGAATGTTTGCATTTATGAAAAATCAATTAGTCTGCAAGAATCGAACCCTATGATTTTGGAAAAAAATACATTCTTTAATTATTTACACCATACATACAATGCTAATAAGGACTAAGGTCTAGCTAGCGTATACAGGCTTGTAATGAGAACGTATCGAACGAATTGTGGGACTCATATTAGTTATTTGCACTCTTAATTAATGATACGGGCTCGAGGCATACTGGTCCCTGTTATTTTGTTAATTATAACTGACTCTTAATACAGAACGAGTATATACTATAGCTGTGGAAAACACGTATAGACGGGCAGGACAAAATTATAACACTAACAATATTGTCCACCAGTAATACCACTAAAATTCACAAAAGGGAGAGTCAAATCTTCTACTGCAGTTAGGGAGGATCGGCCCCATAATCCTCCGTTGCACATGCCTAAGGGCATAGTTACAACTGTCTGGTTATTGCAGTCTTTTTACTGGTTATTTATAGACTCCATTTACCAGACTACTGCGTCTCACAATATGTTTTACAACCGACAGCGTATTGCTCAAAGTAGGGGCAGGTAAAGAACAGCCCCACGCCCACCCCTAGCCGCAGTACTTCTGAGTAGACACGGACTCCTATTGGAGAGGCGTAAAATATTGTACAGGCGTTACGTGGCAGGAAAACTTTAATAGCGCGATGCAGGACAGTACTGTTCGAGAAACATATAAACAGGACTCAAGAGGTCTCAGGTTCGATCCTCACGGATGGGAATCGTTTATGTGTTACATTGTTGCTGAATGAATTTTTGAATGTTTACTGATTAATACCTTGTTATATTTTTCGTTTTTATAACAGTTACTTTATTTGTTATGCTATCAATCAATCAAATTCGCTAACGCGATCGAGAACGTTGAAAAACTCACACTAAGCCCTCAGAGGCCTTAGTGAGTTTTTTCGACTCATGTACGAACGCGTTCGATTGCGAACGCGTTAGAATTTAGTATAGGAAATTAGGTTCTACGAGTGACCACCAGGTGGCACTATAACTAAATTCCCATACTAAATTCTAACGCGTTCATCATGTGAACGGATTTTCACATGAGGAGCTTTATTAGCGACATATATTATGTATGGCTGTACTACGTAAAATACTGGTATTCAGCTGAATTCGGTTTGATTGGACGCCGACCGCAATATAGTTGAAAAAAGGCTAGGCAGATGATTATGTATGGATGTACTGAATTTTTTTTCTAAATCAACGGGGTTTTTCTGCTTGGCTAGGAAAATTGATTTTTTAAAAATCAAATCATGCGGATTTAGTTTTTTTCAAACCTCAAAACTTAATTGCAAACAGAGTAGGTAAACATTTGAGTCTGTCAACAAAGAAGGAACTGAAAAAAATACACACTGTGAAGGCGTAATATTTAACTTTTTTTATTTTGTTATAATTAGAGCTTTCCTTTAATTTGCTATGTGTATTTGTTTGTTTGGGTGTGTGTGGTGGGTATATTTTTTTCCAATTCCCGGGTAGGAATAACGATTTTTCAAAAATCCAATTTTAATTTTCATCAAAATCCGGCTCGAGACATTCATTCTTTTTAGATGTTCCTCATAATTTCGGATTTAGACATAGAGTCACTCATTAAAAATACATCCCGAATATATATCAATAATGAAGTTACAGATAAAAAAACTAGGTATTACACAATATAGACTAAGTGTTATTGGTCTATAATTATTAATGTTAAGACCGAAATTGTACCAACACTTACTTGCGAATAAATTGATTGATTGATAGCATAACAAATAAAGTAACTGTTGTAAAAACGAAAAATATAACAAGGTATTAATCAGTAAACATTCAAAAATTCATTCAGCAACAATGTAACACATAAACGATTCCCATCCGTGAGGATCGAACCTGAGACCTCTTGAGTCCTGTTTATATGTTTCTCGAACAGTACTGTCCTGCATCGCGCTATTAAAGTTTTCCTGCCACGTAACGCCTGTACAATATTTTACGCCTCTCCAATAGGAGTCCGTGTCTACTCAGAAGTACTGCGGCTAGGGGTGGGCGTGGGGCTGTTCTTTACCTGCCCCTACTTTGAGCAATACGCTGTCGGTTGTAAAACATATTGTGAGACGCAGTAGTCTGGTAAATGGAGTCTATAAATAACCAGTAAAAAGACTGCAATAACCAGACAGTTGTAACTATGCCCTTAGGCATGTGCAACGGAGGATTATGGGGCCGATCCTCCCTAACTGCAGTAGAAGATTTGACTCTCCCTTTTGTGAATTTTAGTGGTATTACTGGTGGACAATATTGTTAGTGTTATAATTTTGTCCTGCCCGTCTATACGTGTTATAATTAACAAAATAACAGGGACCAGTATGCCTCGAGCCCGTATCATTAATTAAGAGTGCAAATAACTAATATGAGTCCCACAATTCGTTCGATACGTTCTCATTACAAGCCTGTATACGCTAGCTAGACCTTAGTCCTTATTAGCATTGTATGTATGGTGTAAATAATTAAAGAATGTATTTTTTTCCAAAATCATAGGGTTCGATTCTTGCAGACTAATTGATTTTTCATAAATGCAAACATTCAGTTTGAGTTTTTATCAAAATGAAAACGTAATTGAAAATGTTAAAGAAACATTTGAGTCTCCCTACAATTCTGCAAATACACTGGATTCCTACCACAGACGGGCCAGCAGTTACATGCTTCGTTAGATACTAGAAGATGCCTTATAAGAGATACTAGAAGTGAAAAGTACATCGAACGTCATTAGGCTCGACATCATTGTGTTCCATCATTGTCGGGTGACTCAAATGTTTACTACGACATTCTGCAATCAACCTTATTTGATAAAAGAACAATAAGTAAGTACATCATTGGAATTTTGGAAACTTAATGAGTAAAAGGTTGAGACAAGTAACTTAAAAAAATTTAGTTTTGGAAAAAGAGGTCATTCCTTTATTTTGTCGTTTGTTTTTTCAGCCCAGACTTTGATCCTGAATAGTACCGAGTAATAAATATGGTGTTTGCTTTTTTTTCAAAATCAAGGAATTTCCTGAATCCTGGCAGGGAACATTGATTTTTGAACAATCAAATCGTGCAGTTTTAGTTTCTATAAAAATGAAAACTTAATTGCTATTATGGGAGTGTCAAACTTAATGAAAGAAAACACGTTGTCATTTTCCTTGTCAAACTGATGTAGGTATATGCAAATGGGTCGGTCGGTAAATAAAAATAAATTAAAATCCTGACTTCTGTTTTATTCACTATAACCTTCTGGTACAAACCTCCACAATTTGTGACGCCAGAGTCGAGAAAACTCACACTAAGGCCTCAGATGGCCTCAGATGACCGAATACTAACCTAGCGTATACAGGCTTGTAATGAGAACGTATCGAACGGATTGTTGGGACTGATATTAGTAATTTGCACTCTTCTTGCTACATTTTCATTTTTAAAGTTACCAACCTAATAAACCTTAACTGATTATTCTTTTTAATCCAATGATGTAGTTTTATAAAAATCAAAACTTGATTGCAAAATACCGAAAATAAAAAGTTAAACATTTGAGTCAGTCTGCAAAGAAGGACGGGCAGAAGTCGCCGGGCCTGATTTGAACTCAGTAAAACCATATTTTTATTTATTTAACGACTTTGAGAGCTATTTAAAATGTTCGAAAAGCAGATACAGCGCTAGTTGCGCGCAAGCGACGCCGACATACGACTCTACGATTAAGAATGGTGCGATCTCCACGGATGATATTTTTTTTGTGTTTTATTGTTACTGAGAATTTGTTGAGTTTTGTGTTTGGAAGTTATAAATAACGCTTTCAGAGTATTTTGTTTTTCAGTTCCTTCTTTGTTGGCAGACTCAAATGTTTACTCCGTTTGCGGTTAAGCTTTGATTTGATAAAAAATTATACCGCATGATTTGATTTTTGCAAAAACAAGCAGAAAAACCCGTGGACTTGGGAAAAAGCAGATACTACTTACTACTCCAAACAATCCATACATAGAATCTCGCTAATAAGGCACATCATGTGAAAATCCGTTCGGCAGTTTTTGAGTTTATCGCGTACAAACAGACAGATCGCCGTATAGCCTGAAAACCACTTAGCGGTCGCCTTTCAAATAGTGAATTTTTTGCAGCAAAATGCAACGATTCGATGGTTTAAGCTGGCAGAAAGTTATGTTCGGGTTGAATATGTCGGTAGGCTAAAGCAGCTTTAATGATAAAAGTGGCACAGGTTGCCCTTCGAGTTTAAGCAACGTTTCCGAGGTCGGACTTAGATGGGTGAGACTTTTTTATTTGGTTGCGGAGTCTTAAAAATATCACTAAAAGTCACAAAAAGGGAGTCAAATCTTCTACTGCAGTGGAGTGGAGGAACTCATTCCTCCGGTTCGACTGGTTGAGTAGTCACTACTCAGTCCGTCGGAGTTTGCCCAGGAATGCACATCTCATAGCCCGCTAGGAATGAAGGACTGGCCTTTAAAGTCATAATAATGCTCTACCACCATAAGCGTATTGTTCCAAGTACAGCACAGTCCCACCCCAAGCCACTATCTCACTGAGTAGAAACGGACTCCCATAAGCGATGCGTGAAATATTGTACTGGCGTTACGTGGCAGGAAAACTTTGATAGCGCGATTTAGGACCATATTGTTCGGGAGACGAATATGAATGGGAGTTAAAGGGTCCAAGGTTCGATCCCCACGAATGGCAATTATTTTAATGTTTTAAAGTTGCTGTGAATAGTTTGCTGTTTTTTGTTTGTTTTCTGGATATTTGTTAGAGTATGGAACGGTTTTATAGTGTGTAGTTTTTTCTCTTTTTGGACAAGAGGCTCGATACCTACGGACATCGATTATTTTTGTGTTTAATTGTTACTGAAGACGCGTTTATGTTTGGAACGGTCTTGTACATATATCACACCTTCATAGTGTGTATTCAATTAAGTTTTGATTTTTAAATTTAACTATTTAATTTTCCAAAAATCCAATGATTGCTTGTTTCACTGACATCTTTAGTTGATTGCAAAATTTCGTAGTAAACATTTGAGTCAATGATGAACACAACACAATGTTGTCGAAAATAATAACGTTCGATAAACTTTTCACTTTCGGCATTAACTAACGCAGCACAAAACTGCTAAGAATCGATTGTTTTTGCAGAATAACTATCAATTAAAAGATTTTTTTAAACTTTATGTACTGGCCATCGTGTCGGGTCGCTTATAGCTTATACCAATAGTACAGATAATAGTACTCCCTTATGGATGCCTCATTCCATACAATCAAATGGTACGGTTGGAACTTGAGGTTGTCGGCGAGCAGCAAACAATTTCTTGTAGGTCTCGTTTTCTTACTAACTCACCAATAGATGGCCATCAACGCGCATTGTACGAAGTTCCGGAAGATTTTAATTAAAAATTTTGTTTTTTACTCTATCATTGTATTCGTTGCACTTAATCATATCATAACTGTAAAATAATTTATTTTGTTAGAAAAATTAGAAATAATACAAATGTAAGTCAGGTAGATGGAATAAGTCAGAAAATGCAAAGAGCACCATCTATTGGTACAATCAATATACGTTTCAAATCCTTTGCAAGAATATTTGACATTTAGGGTGCTTGTACACGATGCAGGTAGCTTGAGCATGTTGAGGCTCGTGCGCGGGTTATATATGCACACCGTAAACTTATCGTTTAAAAAAATGTGCGGGTCTAGCGACTCGAGCATGTACCAAAGCGAGCCACCCGCGCAACTAATTCGTGCATGTTACTTGAACTGGTTCAGACGTTCGTCTTCCAGTAAATTTAATGATTCCGGCTAAATTACATTGTTAACATATGATTTTAAAAGAATTTTCGTTCGTCGAGACATTTTGACGCGATTCAAGTCATAAAGCTACCGCGCGAATAGCATGCACATGTAGCTCGTGACCACGAACAAATAACTTGTACATACAGCTTGTGCAAGTAGCCCGTATCTTTTCTTGCTCCAGTCATTTGCACCATGTACAAGTACAAGCGAGTAACTTGAACAAGTAGCTTGCGCATATTACTCACGCGTGTAAACCGCACCTTTACTTGCTCCAGCTACATGCACCGTGTATAAGCACCCTTAAGTTGTAAGAGCCTATTTTTCTAAGAACGTACTAAGATTAAACTAAAAAAAAATATCTTGTCCACTAATATTTATTTGTATTAAAAGGAATCAAATCGCATACGTTTATTTGTGAACACATGTCAAAGATAGAATAATTATAGTGGGTCTCTCTGTGACCTGCCATTTTAATATTGTAAGTTGTCCTGCTGTTTGAACTAAATCGTCTTTCTTTTTTTTCTTCGTGTTGGGACCCCGTGCCAGTAGTACAAAATTACAGAGTCAATGTTATCTACTGAAACATTAAACGTACGGCAGTGTGGTCGGTCACGCACTACTCATTCATAATTTGTATTTAAATTTCATGCCCAAAGGTACAATGGCGGACGTAGGCATTCTCTACCTGTCGACCAAAGGTGGTTATGAGATAACATGGCAGATGCATTTTTTAATACTAGGACTATAAGTTGATGCATATTGTTAAGCTAACAAATTGGTATTATACAGGGAAATTGAAAAAATACCCGAAACCTCTTAGGCAGTGAAAGTACACATGATTATAAGCAACTTTTGTTTTGGTAAAACTCCGAAATCTCGAAAAAAACATCAGCTGTTTCATACAAAATGCAGTATTTAGCCAATGAAAATGTATGAAACAGCTGATATTTTTTTCGAGATTTCGGAGTTTTACCAAAACAAAAGTTGCTTATAATCATGTGTACTTTCACTGCCTAAGAGGTTTCGGGTATTTTTTCAATTTCCCTGTATAAAATAACTTTAAACCAACGCTCAGTTCTGGGGGCCGAGTCACCCGCGTCCGTAGGAGAATACCCTTCAGCGAATCCCTATACGTGGTCCCCGGGTGGTGCTAAACAGGTGACACTAACCGCCTCCGTGCTCTAGTGGTTATACCACCTGAATCAGACCGAGAGGTCCCGGGTTCGATGCCCGGCGGAGGCAAATTTTTTGTAAACACAAAAAACCATTTCCGTCCTTGGGGATCGAACCTGAGACCCCAAGCCATAATCATATTTGTCTCTAAAACAATGCCATCCTGAATCGCGCTATCAAAGTTCTCCTGCAACGCAATGCCAGTACAACATTTCGCGACGCTCTAGTGGGAGTCCCTGTAACTCAGTGAGGCGGCGGCATTACTCCTAATAAAGACAAGGAACTGAGTACCCAAGCAGAGGTACTCTACCCTTTTCTTACTTTTTTCCATTTTTATAAATTGTATAGTACTGTACTAAATAACAGTCCACTGTACTATATAGAATTGAAAATATTGTTCACCAAATACAATCATTTTAAAGCACAAGCACTGAAAAATTGAGAAGTTTAAAAAAAAAACCCATTCCAGGCTAAATTCCGGTAAAGCTGACTAGAGGCATAAAAAGTTTTCGGGCTCGTTGCGCTCGCTTTACTTTATTATCCTGAATTCTCACATACTAAAACTATTCAGCAAGTCAACTCCACAACGAGACGCCTATTTCTGTGTGAATGATCAAATATTTATTCGTTCCGCGGCGAGACGTTACATTTTTCGAGGTCACATAGATCGCTGACACTAAATCTGAGAAGTTAAGCCCGTAATTCCTAAACCGTGGCGACACTTTGTGTTTAGTTAACAAATATAGCATGTGGTTTTTTTTCCAAAATCAAAAGTTTAATTTTTAGCTAAGAGATTTGATTTTTCAGAAATCCAATCATGCAGTTTTATTCTTCATCAAAATGTCGTAGTAAACCTTTGACTCTACCAACAAAGAAAAAAATAAAATTACAACCAATATTGGCGTTATATATTCAGACATTGTTTCAAACACAAAAACAAACAATTACAAGAGGAGACATGAAAATTCACAGAAATAATTAAACACAAAAACCATTTCCATCCGTGGAAATCGAACCCGAGACCCCAAGCCCCAATCATATTCGTCTCTAAAACAATGCCGTCCTGAATCGCGCTATCAAAGTTTTCCTGCAACGTAATGCCAGTACAACATTTCGCGACGCTCGAGTGGGAGTCCCTGTAACTCAGTGAGGCGGCGGCATTACTCCTAATAAAGACAAGGAACTGAGTACCCAAGAAGAGGTACTCTACCCTTTTCTTACTTTTTTCCTTTTTTATAAATTGTAGAGTACTGTACTTAATAACAGTCCACTGTACTATATTGAATTGAAAATATTGTTCACAAAATACAATCATTTTAAAGCACAAGTACTGAAAAATTGAGAAGTTTAAAAAAAAAACAATCCAGGCTAAAATCCGGTAAACCTGACAAGAGGCATAAAAAGTTTTCGGGCTCGTTGCGCTCGCTTTACTTTATTATCCTGCATTCTCACATACTGAAACTATTCAGCAAGTCAACTCCACAACTAGATGCCTATTTCTGTGTGAATGATCAAATATTTATTCGTTCCGCGGCGGGACGTTACATTATTCGAGGTCACATAGCTCGCTGACACTAAATCTGAGAAGTTAAGCCCGTAATTCATAAACCGTGGCGACACTATGTGTTTAGTTAACAAATATAGCATGTGGTTTTTTTTCCAAAATCAAAAGTTTAATTTTTAGCTGAGATTTGATTTTTCAGAAATCCAATCATGCAGTTTTATTCTTCATCAAAATGTCGTAGTAAACCTTTGACTCTACCAACAAAGAAAAAAATAAAATTACAACCAATATTGGCGTTATATATTCAGACATTGTTTCAAACACAAAAACAAACAATTACAAGAGGAGACATGAAAATTCACAGAAATAATTAAACACAAAAACCATTTCCATCCGTGGAAATCGAACCCGAGACCCCAAGCCCCAATCATATTCGTCTCTAAAACAATGCCGTCCTGAATCGCGCTATCAAAGTTGTCCTGCAACGTAATGCCAGTACAACATTTCGCGACGCTCTAGTGGGAGTCCCTGTAACTCAGTGAGGCGGCGGCATTACTCCTAATAAAGACAAGGAACTGAGTACCCAAGCAGAGGTACTCTACCCTTTTCTTACTTTTTTCCTTTTTTATAAATTGTAGAGTACTGTACTAAATAAAAAACCACTGTACTATATAGAATTGAAAATATTGTTCACAAAATACAATCATTTGAAAGCACAAGTACTGAAAAATTGAGAAGTTTAAAAAAAAAACCCATTCCAGGCTAAATTCCGGTAAACCTGACAAGAGGCATAAAAAGTTTTCGGGCTCGTTGCGCTCGCTTTACTTTATTATCCTGAATTCTCACATACTGAAACTATTCAGCAAGTCAACTCCACAACTAGATGCCTATTTCTGTGTGAATGATCAAATATTTATTCGTTCCGCGGCGGGACGTTACATTATTCGAGGTCACTTAGCTCGCTGACACTAAATCTGAGAAGTTAAGCCCGTAATTCATAAACCGTGGCGACACTTTGTGTTTAGTTAACAAATATAGCATGTGGTTTTTTTTCCAAAATCAAAAGTTTCATTTTTAGCTAGTAGAATTGATTTTTCAGAAATCCAATCATGCAGTTTTATTCTTCATCAAAATGTCGTAGTAAACCTTTGACTCTGCCAACAAAGAAAAAAATAAAATTACAACCAATATTGGCGTTATATATTCAGACATTGTCTCAAACACAAAAAACCAAACAATTCCAAGAGAAGACATGAAAATTCACAGAAATAATTAAACACAAAAACCATGTCCATCCGCGGGGATCGAACCCGAGACCCCAAACCCCAATCATATTCGTCTCTAAATCAATGCCGTCCTGAATCGCGCTATCAAAGTTTTCCTGCAACGTAATGCCAGTACAACATTTCGCGACGCTCTAGTGGGAGTCCCTGTAACTCAGTGAGGCGGCGGCATTACTCCTAATAAAGACAAGGAACTGAGTACCCAAGCAGAGGTACTCTACCCTTTTCTTACTTTTTTCCATTTTTATAAATTGTATAGTACTGTACTAAATAACAGTCCACTGAACTATATAGAATTGAAAATATTGTTCACAAAATACAATCATTTTAAAGCAAAAGTACTGAAAAATTGAGAAGTTTAAAAAAAAAACAATCCAGGCTAAAATCCGGTAAACCTGACAAGAAGCATAAAAAGTTTTCGGGCTCGTTGCGCTCGCTTTACTTTATTATCCTGCATTCTCACATACTGAAACTATTCAGCAAGTCAACTCCACAACTAGATGCCTATTTCTGTGTGAATGATCAAATATTTATTCGTTCCGCGACGGGACGTTACATTATTCGAGTTCACTTAGCTCGCTGACACTAAATCTGAGAAGTTAAGCCCGTAATTCATAAATCGTGGCGACACTTTGTGTTTAGTTAACAAATTTAGCATGTGGTTTTTTTTTCCAAAATCAAAAGTTTCATTTTTAGCTAGTAGAATTGATTTTTCAGAAATCCAATCATGCAGTTTTATTCTTCATCAAAATGTCGTAGTTAACCTTTGACTCTGCCAACAAAGAAAAAAATAATATTACAACCAATATTGGCGTTAAATATTCAGGCATTGTTTCAAACACAAAAAAAAACAATTCCAAGAGAAGACATGAAAATTCACAGAAATAATTAAACACAAAAACCATGTCCATCCGCGGGGATCGAACCCGAGACCCCAAACCCCAATCATATTCGTCTCTAAAACAATGCCGTCCTGAATCGCGCTATCAAAGTTTTCCTGCAACGTAATGCCAGTACAACATTTCGCGACGCTCTAGTGGGAGTCCCTGTAACTCAGTGAGGCGGCGGCATTACTCCTAATAAAGACAAGGAACTGAGTACCCAAGCAGAGGTACTCTACCCTTTTCTTACTTTTTTCCATTTTTATAAATTGTATAGTACTGTACTTAAACACAACACAGTCCACTGTACTATATAGAATTGAAAATATTGTTCACAAAATACAATCATTTTAAAGCAAAAGTACTGAAAAATTGAGAAGTTTAAAAAAAAAACAATCCAGGCTAAAATCCGGTAAACCTGACAAGAGGCATAAAAAGTTTTCGGGCTCGTTGCGCACGCTTTACTTTATTATCCTGCATTCTCACATACTGAAACTATTCAGCAAGTCAACTCCACAACTAGATGCCTATTTCTGTGTGAATGATCAAATATTTATTCGTTCCGCGGCGGGACGTTACATTATTCGAGTTCACTTAGCTCGCTGACACTAAATCTGAGAAGTTAAGCCCGTAATTCATAAATCGTGGCGACACTTCGTGTTTAGTTAACAAATTTAGCATGTGGTTTTTTTTTCCAAAATCAAAAGTTTCATTTTTAGCTAGTAGAATTGATTTTTCAGAAATCCAATCATGCAGTTTTATTCTTCATCAAAATGTCGTAGTTAACCTTTGACTCTGCCAACAAAGAAAAAAATAATATTACAACCAATATTGGCGTTAAATATTCAGGCATTGTTTCAAACACAAAAAAAAACAATTCCAAGAGAAGACATGAAAATTCACAGAAATAATTAAACACAAAAACCATGTCCATCCGCGGGGATCGAACCCGAGACCCCAAACCCCAATCATATTCGTCTCTAAAACAATGCCGTCCTGAATCGCGCTATCAAAGTTTTCCTGCAACGTAATGCCAGTACAACATTTCGCGACGCTCTAGTGGGAGTCCCTGTAACTCAGTGAGGCGGCGGCATTACTCCTAATAAAGACAAGGAACTGAGTACCCAAGCAGAGGTACTCTACCCTTTTCTTACTTTTTTCCATTTTTATAAATTGTATAGTACTGTACTTAAACACAACACAGTCCACTGTACTATATAGAATTGAAAATATTGTTCACAAAATACAATCATTTTAAAGCAAAAGTACTGAAAAATTGAGAAGTTTAAAAAAAAAACAATCCAGGCTAAAATCCGGTAAACCTGACAAGAGGCATAAAAAGTTTTCGGGCTAGTTGCGCTCGCTTTACTTTATTATCCTGCATTCTCACATACTGAAACTATTCAGCAAGTCAACTCCACAACTAGATGCCTATTTCTGTGTGAATGATCAAATATTTATTCGTTCCGCGGCGGGACGTTACATTATTCGAGTTCACTTAGCTCGCTGACACTAAATCTGAGAAGTTAAGCCCGTAATTCATAAATCGTGGCGACACTTCGTGTTTAGTTAACAAATTTAGCATGTGGTTTTTTTTTCCAAAATCAAAAGTTTCATTTTTAGCTAGTAGAATTGATTTTTCAGAAATCCAATCATGCAGTTTTATTCTTCATCAAAATGTCGTAGTTAACCTTTGACTCTGCCAACAAAGAAAAAAATAATATTACAACCAATATTGGCGTTAAATATTCAGGCATTGTTTCAAACACAAAAAAAAACAATTCCAAGAGAAGACATGAAAATTCACAGAAATAATTAAACACAAAAACCATGTCCATCCGCGGGGATCGAACCCGAGACCCCAAACCCCAATCATATTCGTCTCTAAAACAATGCCGTCCTGAATCGCGCTATCAAAGTTTTCCTGCAACGTAATGCCAGTACAACATTTCGCGACGCTCTAGTGGGAGTCCCTGTAACTCAGTGAGGCGGCGGCATTACTCCTAATAAAGACAAGGAACTGAGTACCCAAGCAGAGGTACTCTACCCTTTTCTTACTTTTTTCCATTTTTATAAATTGTATAGTACTGTACTTAAACACAACACAGTCCACTGTACTATATAGAATTGAAAATATTGTTCACAAAATACAATCATTTTAAAGCAAAAGTACTGAAAAATTGAGAAGTTTAAAAAAAAAACAATCCAGGCTAAAATCCGGTAAACCTGACAAGAGGCATAAAAAGTTTTCGGGCTCGTTGCGCACGCTTTACTTTATTATCCTGCATTCTCACATACTGAAACTATTCAGCAAGTCAACTCCACAACTAGATGCCTATTTCTGTGTGAATGATCAAATATTTATTCGTTCCGCGGCGGGACGTAACATTATTCGAGTTCACTTAGCTCGCTGACACTAAATCTGAGAAGTTAAGCCCGTAATTCATAAATCGTGGCGACACTTCGTGTTTAGTTAACAAATTTAGCATGTGGTTTTTTTTTCCAAAATCAAAAGTTTCATTTTTAGCTAGTAGAATTGATTTTTCAGAAATCCAATCATGCAGTTTTATTCTTCATCAAAATGTCGTAGTTAACCTTTGACTCTGCCAACAAAGAAAAAAATAATATTACAACCAATATTGGCGTTAAATATTCAGGCATTGTTTCAAACACAAAAAAAAACAATTCCAAGAGAAGACATGAAAATTCACAGAAATAATTAAACACAAAAACCATGTCCATCCGCGGGGATCGAACCCGAGACCCCAAACCCCAATCATATTCGTCTCTAAAACAATGCCGTCCTGAATCGCGCTATCAAAGTTTTCCTGCAACGTAATGCCAGTACAACATTTCGCGACGCTCTAGTGGGAGTCCCTGTAACTCAGTGAGGCGGCGGCATTACTCCTAATAAAGACAAGGAACTGAGTACCCAAGCAGAGGTACTCTACCCTTTTCTTACTTTTTTCCATTTTTATAAATTGTATAGTACTGTACTTAAACACAACACAGTCCACTGTACTATATAGAATTGAAAATATTGTTCACAAAATACAATCATTTTAAAGCAAAAGTACTGAAAAATTGAGAAGTTTAAAAAAAAAACAATCCAGGCTAAAATCCGGTAAACCTGACAAGAGGCATAAAAAGTTTTCGGGCTCGTTGCGCTCGCTTTACTTTATTATCCTGCATTCTCACATACTGAAACTATTCAGCAAGTCAACTCCACAACTAGATGCCTATTTCTGTGTGAATGATCAAATATTTATTCGTTCCGCGGCGGGACGTTACATTATTCGAGTTCACTTAGCTCGCTGACACTAAATCTGAGAAGTTAAGCCCGTAATTCATAAATCGTGGCGACACTTTGTGTTTAGTTAACAAATTTAGCATGTGGTTTTTTTTTCCAAAATCAAAAGTTTCATTTTTAGCTAGTAGAATTGATTTTTCAGAAATCCAATCATGCAATTTTATTCTTCATCAAAATGTCGTAGTTAACCTTTGACTCTGCCAACAAAGAAAAAAATAATATTACAACCAATATTGGCGTTAAATATTCAGGCATTGTTTCAAACACAAAAAAAAACAATTCCAAGAGAAGACATGAAAATTCACAGAAATAATTAAACACAAAAACCATGTCCATCCGCGGGGATCGAACCCGAGACCCCAAACCCCAATCATATTCGTCTCTAAAACAATGCCGTCCTGAATCGCGCTATCAAAGTTTTCCTGCAACGTAATGCCAGTACAACATTTCGCGACGCTCTAGTGGGAGTCCCTGTAACTCAGTGAGGCGGCGGCATTACTCCTAATAAAGACAAGGAACTGAGTACCCAAGCAGAGGTACTCTACCCTTTTCTTACTTTTTTCCATTTTTATAAATTGTATAGTACTGTACTTAAACACAACACAGTCCACTGTACTATATAGAATTGAAAATATTGTTCACAAAATACAATCATTTTAAAGCAAAAGTACTGAAAAATTGAGAAGTTTAAAAAAAAAACAATCCAGGCTAAAATCCGGTAAACCTGACAAGAGGCATAAAAAGTTTTCGGGCTCGTTGCGCACGCTTTACTTTATTATCCTGCATTCTCACATACTGAAACTATTCAGCAAGTCAACTCCACAACTAGATGCCTATTTCTGTGTGAATGATCAAATATTTATTCGTTCCGCGGCGGGACGTTACATTATTCGAGTTCACTTAGCTCGCTGACACTAAATCTGAGAAGTTAAGCCCGTAATTCATAAATCGTGGCGACACTTTGTGTTTAGTTAACAAATTTAGCATGTGGTTTTTTTTTCCAAAATCAAAAGTTTCATTTTTAGCTAGTAGAATTGATTTTTCAGAAATCCAATCATGCAGTTTTATTCTTCATCAAAATGTCGTAGTTAACCTTTGACTCTGCCAACAAAGAAAAAAATAATATTACAACCAATATTGGCGTTAAATATTCAGGCATTGTTTCAAACACAAAAAAAAACAATTCCAAGAGAAGACATGAAAATTCACAGAAATAATTAAACACAAAAACCATGTCCATCCGCGGGGATCGAACCCGAGACCCCAAACCCCAATCATATTCGTCTCTAAAACAATGCCGTCCTGAATCGCGCTATCAAAGTTTTCCTGCAACGTAATGCCAGTACAACATTTCGCGACGCTCTAGTGGGAGTCCCTGTAACTCAGTGAGGCGGCGGCATTACTCCTAATAAAGACAAGGAACTGAGTACCCAAGCAGAGGTACTCTACCCTTTTCTTACTTTTTTCCATTTTTATAAATTGTATAGTACTGTACTTAAACACAACACAGTCCACTGTACTATATAGAATTGAAAATATTGTTCACAAAATACAATCATTTTAAAGCAAAAGTACTGAAAAATTGAGAAGTTTAAAAAAAAAACAATCCAGGCTAAAATCCGGTAAACCTGACAAGAGGCATAAAAAGTTTTCGGGCTCGTTGCGCTCGCTTTACTTTATTATCCTGCATTCTCACATACTGAAACTATTCAGCAAGTCAACTCCACAACTAGATGCCTATTTCTGTGTGAATGATCAAATATTTATTCGTTCCGCGGCGGGACGTTACATTATTCGAGTTCACTTAGCTCGCTGACACTAAATCTGAGAAGTTAAGCCCGTAATTCATAAATCGTGGCGACACTTTGTGTTTAGTTAACAAATTTAGCATGTGGTTTTTTTTTCCAAAATCAAAAGTTTCATTTTTAGCTAGTAGAATTGATTTTTCAGAAATCCAATCATGCAGTTTTATTCTTCATCAAAATGTCGTAGTTAACCTTTGACTCTGCCAACAAAGAAAAAAATAATATTACAACCAATATTGGCGTTAAATATTCAGGCATTGTTTCAAACACAAAAAAAAAACAATTCCAAGAGAAGACATGAAAATTCACAGAAATAATTAAACACAAAAACCATGTCCATCCGCGGGGATCGAACCCGAGACCCCAAACCCCAATCATATTCGTCTCTAAAACAATGCCGTCCTGAATCGCGCTATCAAAGTTTTCCTGCAACGTAATGCCAGTACAACATTTCGCGACGCTCTAGTGGGAGTCCCTGTAACTCAGTGAGGCGGCGGCATTACTCCTAATAAAGACAAGGAACTGAGTACCCAAGCAGAGGTACTCTACCCATTTCTTACTTTTTTCCATTTTTATAAATTGTATAGTACTGTACTTAAACACAACACAGTCCACTGTACTATATAGAATTGAAAATATTGTTCACAAAATACAATCATTTTAAAGCAAAAGTACTGAAAAATTGAGAAGTTTAAAAAAAAAACAATCCAGGCTAAAATCCGGTAAACCTGACAAGAGGCATAAAAAGTTTTCGGGCTCGTTGCGCTCGCTTTACTTTATTATCCTGCATTCTCATATACTGAAACTATTCAGCAAGTCAACTCCACAACTAGATGCCTATTTCTGTGTGAATGATCAAATATTTATTCGTTCCGCGGCGGGACGTTACATTATTCGAGTTCACTTAGCTCGCTGACACTAAATCTGAGAAGTTAAGCCCGTAATTCATAAATCGTGGCGACACTTTGTGTTTAGTTAACAAATTTAGCATGTGGTTTTTTTTTCCAAAATCAAAAGTTTCATTTTTAGCTAGTAGAATTGATTTTTCAGAAATCCAATCATGCAATTTTATTCTTCATCAAAATGTCGTAGTTAACCTTTGACTCTGCCAACAAAGAAAAAAATAATATTACAACCAATATTGGCGTTAAATATTCAGGCATTGTTTCAAACACAAAAAAAAACAATTCCAAGAGAAGACATGAAAATTCACAGAAATAATTAAACACAAAAACCATGTCCATCCGCGGGGATCGAACCCGAGACCCCAAACCCCAATCATATTCGTCTCTAAAACAATGCCGTCCTGAATCGCGCTATCAAAGTTTTCCTGCAACGTAATGCCAGTACAACATTTCGCGACGCTCTAGTGGGAGTCCCTGTAACTCAGTGAGGCGGCGGCATTACTCCTAATAAAGACAAGGAACTGAGTACCCAAGCAGAGGTACTCTACCCTTTTCTTACTTTTTTCCATTTTTATAAATTGTATAGTACTGTACTTAAACACAACACAGTCCACTGTACTATATAGAATTGAAAATATTGTTCACAAAATACAATCATTTTAAAGCAAAAGTACTGAAAAATTGAGAAGTTTAAAAAAAAAACAATCCAGGCTAAAATCCGGTAAACCTGACAAGAGGCATAAAAAGTTTTCGGGCTCGTTGCGCACGCTTTACTTTATTATCCTGCATTCTCACATACTGAAACTATTCAGCAAGTCAACTCCACAACTAGATGCCTATTTCTGTGTGAATGATCAAATATTTATTCGTTCCGCGGCGGGACGTTACATTATTCGAGTTCACTTAGCTCGCTGACACTAAATCTGAGAAGTTAAGCCCGTAATTCATAAATCGTGGCGACACTTTGTGTTTAGTTAACAAATTTAGCATGTGGTTTTTTTTTCCAAAATCAAAAGTTTCATTTTTAGCTAGTAGAATTGATTTTTCAGAAATCCAATCATGCAATTTTATTCTTCATCAAAATGTCGTAGTTAACCTTTGACTCTGCCAACAAAGAAAAAAATAATATTACAACCAATATTGGCGTTAAATATTCAGGCATTGTTTCAAACACAAAAAAAAACAATTCCAAGAGAAGACATGAAAATTCACAGAAATAATTAAACACAAAAACCATGTCCATCCGCGGGGATCGAACCCGAGACCCCAAACCCCAATCATATTCGTCTCTAAAACAATGCCGTCCTGAATCGCGCTATCAAAGTTTTCCTGCAACGTAATGCCAGTACAACATTTCGCGACGCTCTAGTGGGAGTCCCTGTAACTCAGTGAGGCGGCGGCATTACTCCTAATAAAGACAAGGAACTGAGTACCCAAGCAGAGGTACTCTACCCTTTTCTTACTTTTTTCCATTTTTATAAATTGTATAGTACTGTACTTAAACACAACACAGTCCACTGTACTATATAGAATTGAAAATATTGTTCACAAAATACAATCATTTTAAAGCAAAAGTACTGAAAAATTGAGAAGTTTAAAAAAAAAACAATCCAGGCTAAAATCCGGTAAACCTGACAAGAGGCATAAAAAGTTTTCGGGCTCGTTGCGCACGCTTTACTTTATTATCCTGCATTCTCACATACTGAAACTATTCAGCAAGTCAACTCCACAACTAGATGCCTATTTCTGTGTGAATGATCAAATATTTATTCGTTCCGCGGCGGGACGTTACATTATTCGAGTTCACTTAGCTCGCTGACACTAAATCTGAGAAGTTAAGCCCGTAATTCATAAATCGTGGCGACACTTTGTGTTTAGTTAACAAATTTAGCATGTGGTTTTTTTTTCCAAAATCAAAAGTTTCATTTTTAGCTAGTAGAATTGATTTTTCAGAAATCCAATCATGCAGTTTTATTCTTCATCAAAATGTCGTAGTTAACCTTTGACTCTGCCAACAAAGAAAAAAATAATATTACAACCAATATTGGCGTTAAATATTCAGGCATTGTTTCAAACACAAAAAAAAACAATTCCAAGAGAAGACATGAAAATTCACAGAAATAATTAAACACAAAAACCATGTCCATCCGCGGGGATCGAACCCGAGACCCCAAACCCCAATCATATTCGTCTCTAAAACAATGCCGTCCTGAATCGCGCTATCAAAGTTTTCCTGCAACGTAATGCCAGTACAACATTTCGCGACGCTCTAGTGGGAGTCCCTGTAACTCAGTGAGGCGGCGGCATTACTCCTAATAAAGACAAGGAACTGAGTACCCAAGCAGAGGTACTCTACCCTTTTCTTACTTTTTTCCATTTTTATAAATTGTATAGTACTGTACTTAAACACAACACAGTCCACTGTACTATATAGAATTGAAAATATTGTTCACAAAATACAATCATTTTAAAGCAAAAGTACTGAAAAATTGAGAAGTTTAAAAAAAAAACAATCCAGGCTAAAATCCGGTAAACCTGACAAGAGGCATAAAAAGTTTTCGGGCTCGTTGCGCACGCTTTACTTTATTATCCTGCATTCTCACATACTGAAACTATTCAGCAAGTCAACTCCACAACTAGATGCCTATTTCTGTGTGAATGATCAAATATTTATTCGTTCCGCGGCGGGACGTTACATTATTCGAGTTCACTTAGCTCGCTGACACTAAATCTGAGAAGTTAAGCCCGTAATTCATAAATCGTGGCGACACTTTGTGTTTAGTTAACAAATTTAGCATGTGGTTTTTTTTTCCAAAATCAAAAGTTTCATTTTTAGCTAGTAGAATTGATTTTTCAGAAATCCAATCATGCAGTTTTATTCTTCATCAAAATGTCGTAGTTAACCTTTGACTCTGCCAACAAAGAAAAAAATAATATTACAACCAATATTGGCGTTAAATATTCAGGCATTGTTTCAAACACAAAAAAAAAAACAATTCCAAGAGAAGACATGAAAATTCACAGAAATAATTAAACACAAAAACCATGTCCATCCGCGGGGATCGAACCCGAGACCCCAAACCCCAATCATATTCGTCTCTAAAACAATGCCGTCCTGAATCGCGCTATCAAAGTTTTCCTGCAACGTAATGCCAGTACAACATTTCGCGACGCTCTAGTGGGAGTCCCTGTAACTCAGTGAGGCGGCGGCATTACTCCTAATAAAGACAAGGAACTGAGTACCCAAGCAGAGGTACTCTACCCTTTTCTTACTTTTTTCCATTTTTATAAATTGTATAGTACTGTACTTAAACACAACACAGTCCACTGTACTATATAGAATTGAAAATATTGTTCACAAAATACAATCATTTTAAAGCAAAAGTACTGAAAAATTGAGAAGTTTAAAAAAAAAACAATCCAGGCTAAAATCCGGTAAACCTGACAAGAGGCATAAAAAGTTTTCGGGCTCGTTGCGCTCGCTTTACTTTATTATCCTGCATTCTCACATACTGAAACTATTCAGCAAGTCAACTCCACAACTAGATGCCTATTTCTGTGTGAATGATCAAATATTTATTCGTTCCGCGGCGGGACGTTACATTATTCGAGTTCACTTAGCTCGCTGACACTAAATCTGAGAAGTTAAGCCCGTAATTCATAAATCGTGGCGACACTTTGTGTTTAGTTAACAAATTTAGCATGTGGTTTTTTTTTCCAAAATCAAAAGTTTCATTTTTAGCTAGTAGAATTGATTTTTCAGAAATCCAATCATGCAGTTTTATTCTTCATCAAAATGTCGTAGTTAACCTTTGACTCTGCCAACAAAGAAAAAAATAATATTACAACCAATATTGGCGTTAAATATTCAGGCATTGTTTCAAACACAAAAAAAAACAATTCCAAGAGAAGACATGAAAATTCACAGAAATAATTAAACACAAAAACCATGTCCATCCGCGGGGATCGAACCCGAGACCCCAAACCCCAATCATATTCGTCTCTAAAACAATGCCGTCCTGAATCGCGCTATCAAAGTTTTCCTGCAACGTAATGCCAGTACAACATTTCGCGACGCTCTAGTGGGAGTCCCTGTAACTCAGTGAGGCGGCGGCATTACTCCTAATAAAGACAAGGAACTGAGTACCCAAGCAGAGGTACTCTACCCTTTTCTTACTTTTTTCCATTTTTATAAATTGTATAGTACTGTACTTAAACACAACACAGTCCACTGTACTATATAGAATTGAAAATATTGTTCACAAAATACAATCATTTTAAAGCAAAAGTACTGAAAAATTGAGAAGTTTAAAAAAAAAACAATCCAGGCTAAAATCCGGTAAACCTGACAAGAGGCATAAAAAGTTTTCGGGCTCGTTGCGCTCGCTTTACTTTATTATCCTGCATTCTCACATACTGAAACTATTCAGCAAGTCAACTCCACAACTAGATGCCTATTTCTGTGTGAATGATCAAATATTTATTCGTTCCGCGGCGGGACGTTACATTATTCGAGTTCACTTAGCTCGCTGACACTAAATCTGAGAAGTTAAGCCCGTAATTCATAAATCGTGGCGACACTTTGTGTTTAGTTAACAAATTTAGCATGTGGTTTTTTTTTCCAAAATCAAAAGTTTCATTTTTAGCTAGTAGAATTGATTTTTCAGAAATCCAATCATGCAGTTTTATTCTTCATCAAAATGTCGTAGTTAACCTTTGACTCTGCCAACAAAGAAAAAAATAATATTACAACCAATATTGGCGTTAAATATTCAGGCATTGTTTCAAACACAAAAAAAAAAACAATTCCAAGAGAAGACATGAAAATTCACAGAAATAATTAAACACAAAAACCATGTCCATCCGCGGGGATCGAACCCGAGACCCCAAACCCCAATCATATTCGTCTCTAAAACAATGCCGTCCTGAATCGCGCTATCAAAGTTTTCCTGCAACGTAATGCCAGTACAACATTTCGCGACGCTCTAGTGGGAGTCCCTGTAACTCAGTGAGGCGGCGGCATTACTCCTAATAAAGACAAGGAACTGAGTACCCAAGCAGAGGTACTCTACCCTTTTCTTACTTTTTTCCATTTTTATAAATTGTATAGTACTGTACTTAAACACAACACAGTCCACTGTACTATATAGAATTGAAAATATTGTTCACAAAATACAATCATTTTAAAGCAAAAGTACTGAAAAATTGAGAAGTTTAAAAAAAAAACAATCCAGGCTAAAATCCGGTAAACCTGACAAGAGGCATAAAAAGTTTTCGGGCTCGTTGCGCTCGCTTTACTTTATTATCCTGCATTCTCACATACTGAAACTATTCAGCAAGTCAACTCCACAACTAGATGCCTATTTCTGTGTGAATGATCAAATATTTATTCGTTCCGCGGCGGGACGTTACATTATTCGAGTTCACTTAGCTCGCTGACACTAAATCTGAGAAGTTAAGCCCGTAATTCATAAATCGTGGCGACACTTTGTGTTTAGTTAACAAATTTAGCATGTGGTTTTTTTTTCCAAAATCAAAAGTTTCATTTTTAGCTAGTAGAATTGATTTTTCAGAAATCCAATCATGCAGTTTTATTCTTCATCAAAATGTCGTAGTTAACCTTTGACTCTGCCAACAAAGAAAAAAATAATATTACAACCAATATTGGCGTTAAATATTCAGGCATTGTTTCAAACACAAAAAAAAACAATTCCAAGAGAAGACATGAAAATTCACAGAAATAATTAAACACAAAAACCATGTCCATCCGCGGGGATCGAACCCGAGACCCCAAACCCCAATCATATTCGTCTCTAAAACAATGCCGTCCTGAATCGCGCTATCAAAGTTTTCCTGCAACGTAATGCCAGTACAACATTTCGCGACGCTCTAGTGGGAGTCCCTGTAACTCAGTGAGGCGGCGGCATTACTCCTAATAAAGACAAGGAACTGAGTACCCAAGCAGAGGTACTCTACCCTTTTCTTACTTTTTTCCATTTTTATAAATTGTATAGTACTGTACTTAAACACAACACAGTCCACTGTACTATATAGAATTGAAAATATTGTTCACAAAATACAATCATTTTAAAGCAAAAGTACTGAAAAATTGAGAAGTTTAAAAAAAAAACAATCCAGGCTAAAATCCGGTAAACCTGACAAGAGGCATAAAAAGTTTTCGGGCTCGTTGCGCTCGCTTTACTTTATTATCCTGCATTCTCACATACTGAAACTATTCAGCAAGTCAACTCCACAACTAGATGCCTATTTCTGTGTGAATGATCAAATATTTATTCGTTCCGCGGCGGGACGTTACATTATTCGAGTTCACTTAGCTCGCTGACACTAAATCTGAGAAGTTAAGCCCGTAATTCATAAATCGTGGCGACACTTTGTGTTTAGTTAACAAATTTAGCATGTGGTTTTTTTTTCCAAAATCAAAAGTTTCATTTTTAGCTAGTAGAATTGATTTTTCAGAAATCCAATCATGCAGTTTTATTCTTCATCAAAATGTCGTAGTTAACCTTTGACTCTGCCAACAAAGAAAAAAATAATATTACAACCAATATTGGCGTTAAATATTCAGGCATTGTTTCAAACACAAAAAAAAACAATTCCAAGAGAAGACATGAAAATTCACAGAAATAATTAAACACAAAAACCATGTCCATCCGTGGGGATCGAACCCGAGACCCCAAACCCCAATCATATTCGTCTCTAAAACAATGCCGTCCTGAATCGCGCTATCAAAGTTTTCCTGCAACGTAATGCCAGTACAACATTTCGCGACGCTCTAGTGGGAGTCCCTGTAACTCAGTGAGGCGGCGGCATTACTCCTAATAAAGACAAGGAACTGAGTACCCAAGCAGAGGTACTCTACCCTTTTCTTACTTTTTTCCATTTTTATAAATTGTATAGTACTGTACTTAAACACAACACAGTCCACTGTACTATATAGAATTGAAAATATTGTTCACAAAATACAATCATTTTAAAGCAAAAGTACTGAAAAATTGAGAAGTTTAAAAAAAAAACAATCCAGGCTAAAATCCGGTAAACCTGACAAGAGGCATAAAAAGTTTTCGGGCTCGTTGCGCACGCTTTACTTTATTATCCTGCATTCTCACATACTGAAACTATTCAGCAAGTCAACTCCACAACTAGATGCCTATTTCTGTGTGAATGATCAAATATTTATTCGTTCCGCGGCGGGACGTTACATTATTCGAGTTCACTTAGCTCGCTGACACTAAATCTGAGAAGTTAAGCCCGTAATTCATAAATCGTGGCGACACTTTGTGTTTAGTTAACAAATTTAGCATGTGGTTTTTTTTTCCAAAATCAAAAGTTTCATTTTTAGCTAGTAGAATTGATTTTTCAGAAATCCAATCATGCAGTTTTATTCTTCATCAAAATGTCGTAGTTAACCTTTGACTCTGCCAACAAAGAAAAAAATAATATTACAACCAATATTGGCGTTAAATATTCAGGCATTGTTTCAAACACAAAAAAAAACAATTCCAAGAGAAGACATGAAAATTCACAGAAATAATTAAACACAAAAACCATGTCCATCCGCGGGGATCGAACCCGAGACCCCAAACCCCAATCATATTCGTCTCTAAAACAATGCCGTCCTGAATCGCGCTATCAAAGTTTTCCTGCAACGTAATGCCAGTACAACATTTCGCGACGCTCTAGTGGGAGTCCCTGTAACTCAGTGAGGCGGCGGCATTACTCCTAATAAAGACAAGGAACTGAGTACCCAAGCAGAGGTACTCTACCCTTTTCTTACTTTTTTCCATTTTTATAAATTGTATAGTACTGTACTTAAACACAACACAGTCCACTGTACTATATAGAATTGAAAATATTGTTCACAAAATACAATCATTTTAAAGCAAAAGTACTGAAAAATTGAGAAGTTTAAAAAAAAAACAATCCAGGCTTAAATCCGGTAAACCTGACAAGAGGCATAAAAAGTTTTCGGGCTCGTTGCGCACGCTTTACTTTATTATCCTGCATTCTCACATACTGAAACTATTCAGCAAGTCAACTCCACAACTAGATTCCTATTTCTGTGTGAATGATCAAATATTTATTCGTTCCGCGGCGGGACGTTACATTATTCGAGTTCACTTAGCTCGCTGACACTAAATCTGAGAAGTTAAGCCCGTAATTCATAAATCGTGGCGACACTTTGTGTTTAGTTAACAAATTTAGCATGTGGTTTTTTTTTCCAAAATCAAAAGTTTCATTTTTAGCTAGTAGAATTGATTTTTCAGAAATCCAATCATGCAGTTTTATTCTTCATCAAAATGTCGTAGTTAACCTTTGACTCTGCCAACAAAGAAAAAAATAATATTACAACCAATATTGGCGTTAAATATTCAGGCATTGTTTCAAACACAAAAAAAAACAATTCCAAGAGAAGACATGAAAATTCACAGAAATAATTAAACACAAAAACCATGTCCATCCGCGGGGATCGAACCCGAGACCCCAAACCCCAATCATATTCGTCTCTAAAACAATGCCGTCCTGAATCGCGCTATCAAAGTTTTCCTGCAACGTAATGCCAGTACAACATTTCGCGACGCTCTAGTGGGAGTCCCTGTAACTCAGTGAGGCGGCGGCATTACTCCTAATAAAGACAAGGAACTGAGTACCCAAGCAGAGGTACTCTACCCTTTTCTTACTTTTTTCCATTTTTATAAATTGTATAGTACTGTACTTAAACACAACACAGTCCACTGTACTATATAGAATTGAAAATATTGTTCACAAAATACAATCATTTTAAAGCAAAAGTACTGAAAAATTGAGAAGTTTAAAAAAAAAACAATCCAGGCTAAAATCCGGTAAACCTGACAAGAGGCATAAAAAGTTTTCGGGCTCGTTGCGCTCGCTTTACTTTATTATCCTGCATTCTCACATACTGAAACTATTCAGCAAGTCAACTCCACAACTAGATGCCTATTTCTGTGTGAATGATCAAATATTTATTCGTTCCGCGGCGGGACGTTACATTATTCGAGTTCACTTAGCTCGCTGACACTAAATCTGAGAAGTTAAGCCCGTAATTCATAAATCGTGGCGACACTTTGTGTTTAGTTAACAAATTTAGCATGTGGTTTTTTTTTCCAAAATCAAAAGTTTCATTTTTAGCTAGTAGAATTGATTTTTCAGAAATCCAATCATGCAATTTTATTCTTCATCAAAATGTCGTAGTTAACCTTTGACTCTGCCAACAAAGAAAAAAATAATATTACAACCAATATTGGCGTTAAATATTCAGGCATTGTTTCAAACACAAAAAAAAACAATTCCAAGAGAAGACATGAAAATTCACAGAAATAATTAAACACAAAAACCATGTCCATCCGTGGGGATCGAACCCGAGACCCCAAACCCCAATCATATTCGTCTCTAAAACAATGCCGTCCTGAATCGCGCTATCAAAGTTTTCCTGCAACGTAATGCCAGTACAACATTTCGCGACGCTCTAGTGGGAGTCCCTGTAACTCAGTGAGGCGGCGGCATTACTCCTAATAAAGACAAGGAACTGAGTACCCAAGCAGAGGTACTCTACCCTTTTCTTACTTTTTTCCATTTTAATAAATTGTAGAGTACTGTACTTAAACACAACACAGTCCACTGTACTATATAGAATTGAAAATATTGTTCACGAAATACAATCATTTTAAAGCACAAGTACTGAAAAATTTAGAAGTTTAAAAAAAAAACCCATTCCAGGCTAAATTCCGGTAAAGCTGACTAGAGGCATAAAAAGTTTTCGGGCTCGTTGCGCTCGCTTTACTTTATTATCCTGCATTCTCACATACTAAAACTATTCAGCAAGTCAACTCCACAACGAGACGCCTTTTTCTGTGTGAATGATCAAATATTTAATTGTTCCGCGGCGAGACGTTACATTATTCGGGGTCACATAGCTCGCTGACACTAAATCTGAGAAGTTAAGCCCGTAATTCATAAACCGTGGCGACACTTTGTGTTTAGTTAACAAATATAGCATGTGGTTTTTTTTTCCAAAATCAAAAGTTTTATTTTTAGCTAAGAGATTTGATTTTTCAGAAATCCAATCATGCAGTTTTATTCTTCATCAAAATGTCGTAGTAAACCTTTGACTCTACCAACAAAGAAAAAAATAAAATTACAACCAATATTGGCGTTATATATTCAGACATTGTCTCAAACACAAAAAAACAAACAATTCCAAGAGAAGACATGAAAATTCACAGAAATAATTAATCACAAAACCATTTCCATCCGTGGGGATCGAACCCGAGACCCCAAGCCCCAATCATATTCGTCTCTAAAACAATGCCGTCCTGAATCGCGCTATCAAAGTTTTCCTGCAACGTAATGCCAGTACAACATTTCGCGACGCTCTAGTGGGAGTCCCTGTAACTCAGTGAGGCGGCGGCATTACTCCTAATAAAGACAAGGAACTGAGTACCCAAGCAGAGGTACTCTACCCTTTTCTTACTTTTTTCCATTTTAATAAATTGTAGAGTACTGTACTTAAACACAACACAGTCCACTGTACTATATAGAATTGAAAATATTGTTCACGAAATACAATCATTTTAAAGCACAAGTACTGAAAAATTTAGAAGTTTAAAAAAAAAACCCATTCCAGGCTAAATTCCGGTAAAGCTGACTAGAGGCATAAAAAGTTTTCGGGCTCGTTGCGCTCGCTTTACTTTATTATCCTGCATTCTCACATACTAAAACTATTCAGCAAGTCAACTCCACAACGAGACGCCTTTTTCTGTGTGAATGATCAAATATTTAATTGTTCCGCGGCGAGACGTTACATTATGCGGGGTCACATAGCTCGCTGACACTAAATCTGAGAAGTTAAGCCCGTAATTCATAAACCGTGGCGACACTTTGTGTTTAGTTAACAAATATAGCATGTGGTTTTTTTTTCCAAAATCAAAAGTTTTATTTTTAGCTAAGAGATTTGATTTTTCAGAAATCCAATCATGCAGTTTTATTCTTCATCAAAATGTCGTAGTAAACCTTTGACTCTACCAACAAAGAAAAAAATAAAATTACAACCAATATTGGCGTTATATATTCAGACATTGTCTCAAACACAAAAAAACAAACAATTCCAAGAGAAGACATGAAAATTCACAGAAATAATTAATCACAAAACCATTTCCATCCGTGGGGATCGAACCCGAGACCCCAAGCCCCAATCATATTCGTCTCTAAAACAATGCCGTCCTGAATCGCGCTATCAAAGTTTTCTTGCAACGTAATGCCAGTACAACATTTCGCGACGCTCTAGTGGGAGTCTCTGTAACTCAGTGAGGCGGCGGCATTACTCCTAATAAAGACAAGGAACTGAGTACCCAAGCAGAGGTACTCTACCCTTTTCTTACTTTTTTCCCTTTTTATAAATTGTATAGTACTGTACTTAAACACAACACAGTCCACTGTACTATATAGAATTGAAAATATTGTTCACAAAATACAATCATTTTAAAGCAAAAGTACTGAAAAATTGAGAAGTTTAAAAAAAAAACAATCCAGGCTAAAATCCGGTAAACCTGACAAGAGGCATAAAAAGTTTTCGGGCTCGTTGCGCTCGCTTTACTTTATTATCCTGCATTCTCACATACTGAAACTATTCAGCAAGTCAACTCCACAACTAGATGCCTATTTCTGTGTGAATGATCAAATATTTATTCGTTCCGCGGCGGGACGTTACATTATTCGAGTTCACTTAGCTCGCTGACACTAAATCTGAGAAGTTAAGCCCGTAATTCATAAATCGTGGCGACACTTTGTGTTTAGTTAACAAATTTAGCATGTGGTTTTTTTTTCCAAAATTAAAAGTTTCATTTTTAGCTAGTAGAATTGATTTTTCAGAAATCCAATCATGCAGTTTTATTCTTCATCAAAATGTCGTAGTTAACCTTTGACTCTGCCAACAAAGAAAAAAATAATATTACAACCAATATTGGCGTTAAATATTCAGGCATTGTTTCAAACACAAAAAAAAACAATTCCAAGAGAAGACATGAAAATTCACAGAAATAATTAAACACAAAAACCATGTCCATCCGCGGGGATCGAACCCGAGACCCCAAACCCCAATCATATTCGTCTCTAAAACAATGCCGTCCTGAATCGCGCTATCAAAGTTTTCCTGCAACGTAATGCCAGTACAACATTTCGCGACGCTCTAGTGGGAGTCCCTGTAACTCAGTGAGGCGGCGGCATTACTCCTAATAAAGACAAGGAACTGAGTACCCAAGCAGAGGTACTCTACCCTTTTCTTACTTTTTTCCATTTTTATAAATTGTATAGTACTGTACTTAAACACAACACAGTCCACTGTACTATATAGAATTGAAAATATTGTTCACAAAATACAATCATTTTAAAGCAAAAGTACTGAAAAATTGAGAAGTTTAAAAAAAAAACAATCCAGGCTAAAATCCGGTAAACCTGACAAGAGGCATAAAAAGTTTTCGGGCTCGTTGCGCTCGCTTTACTTTATTATCCTGCATTCTCACATACTGAAACTATTCAGCAAGTCAACTCCACAACTAGATGCCTATTTCTGTGTGAATGATCAAATATTTATTCGTTCCGCGGCGGGACGTTACATTATTCGAGTTCACTTAGCTCGCTGACACTAAATCTGAGAAGTTAAGCCCGTAATTCATAAATCGTGGCGACACTTTGTGTTTAGTTAACAAATTTAGCATGTGGTTTTTTTTTCCAAAATCAAAAGTTTCATTTTTAGCTAGTAGAATTGATTTTTCAGAAATCCAATCATGCAGTTTTATTCTTCATCAAAATGTCGTAGTTAACCTTTGACTCTGCCAACAAAGAAAAAAATAATATTACAACCAATATTGGCGTTAAATATTCAGGCATTGTTTCAAACACAAAAAAAAACAATTCCAAGAGAAGACATGAAAATTCACAGAAATAATTAAACACAAAAACCATGTCCATCCGCGGGGATCGAACCCGAGACCCCAAACCCCAATCATATTCGTCTCTAAAACAATGCCGTCCTGAATCGCGCTATCAAAGTTTTCCTGCAACGTAATGCCAGTACAACATTTCGCGACGCTCTAGTGGGAGTCCCTGTAACTCAGTGAGGCGGCGGCATTACTCCTAATAAAGACAAGGAACTGAGTACCCAAGCAGAGGTACTCTACCCTTTTCTTACTTTTTTCCATTTTTATAAATTGTATAGTACTGTACTTAAACACAACACAGTCCACTGTACTATATAGAATTGAAAATATTGTTCACAAAATACAATCATTTTAAAGCAAAAGTACTGAAAAATTGAGAAGTTTAAAAAAAAAACAATCCAGGCTAAAATCCGGTAAACCTGACAAGAGGCATAAAAAGTTTTCGGGCTCGTTGCGCTCGCTTTACTTTATTATCCTGCATTCTCACATACTGAAACTATTCAGCAAGTCAACTCCACAACTAGATGCCTATTTCTGTGTGAATGATCAAATATTTATTCGTTCCGCGGCGGGACGTTACATTATTCGAGTTCACTTAGCTCGCTGACACTAAATCTGAGAAGTTAAGCCCGTAATTCATAAATCGTGGCGACACTTCGTGTTTAGTTAACAAATTTAGCATGTGGTTTTTTTTTCCAAAATCAAAAGTTTCATTTTTAGCTAGTAGAATTGATTTTTCAGAAATCCAATCATGCAGTTTTATTCTTCATCAAAATGTCGTAGTTAACCTTTGACTCTGCCAACAAAGAAAAAAATAATATTACAACCAATATTGGCGTTAAATATTCAGGCATTGTTTCAAACACAAAAAAAAACAATTCCAAGAGAAGACATGAAAATTCACAGAAATAATTAAACACAAAAACCATGTCCATCCGCGGGGATCGAACCCGAGACCCCAAACCCCAATCATATTCGTCTCTAAAACAATGCCGTCCTGAATCGCGCTATCAAAGTTTTCCTGCAACGTAATGCCAGTACAACATTTCGCGACGCTCTAGTGGGAGTCCCTGTAACTCAGTGAGGCGGCGGCATTACTCCTAATAAAGACAAGGAACTGAGTACCCAAGCAGAGGTAATCTACCCTTTTCTTACTTTTTTCCATTTTTATAAATTGTATAGTACTGTACTTAAACACAACACAGTCCACTGTACTATATAGAATTGAAAATATTGTTCACAAAATACAATCATTTTAAAGCAAAAGTACTGAAAAATTGAGAAGTTTAAAAAAAAAACAATCCAGGCTAAAATCCGGTAAACCTGACAAGAGGCATAAAAAGTTTTCGGGCTCGTTGCGCTCGCTTTACTTTATTATCCTGCATTCTCACATACTGAAACTATTCAGCAAGTCAACTCCACAACTAGATGCCTATTTCTGTGTGAATGATCAAATATTTATTCGTTCCGCGGCGGGACGTTACATTATTCGAGTTCACTTAGCTCGCTGACACTAAATCTGAGAAGTTAAGCCCGTAATTCATAAATCGTGGCGACACTTCGTGTTTAGTTAACAAATTTAGCATGTGGTTTTTTTTTCCAAAATCAAAAGTTTCATTTTTAGCTAGTAGAATTGATTTTTCAGAAATCCAATCATGCAGTTTTATTCTTCATCAAAATGTCGTAGTTAACCTTTGACTCTGCCAACAAAGAAAAAAATAATATTACAACCAATATTGGCGTTAAATATTCAGGCATTGTTTCAAACACAAAAAAAAACAATTCCAAGAGAAGACATGAAAATTCACAGAAATAATTAAACACAAAAACCATGTCCATCCGCGGGGATCGAACCCGAGACCCCAAACCCCAATCATATTCGTCTCTAAAACAATGCCGTCCTGAATCGCGCTATCAAAGTTTTCCTGCAACGTAATGCCAGTACAACATTTCGCGACGCTCTAGTGGGAGTCCCTGTAACTCAGTGAGGCGGCGGCATTACTCCTAATAAAGACAAGGAACTGAGTACCCAAGCAGAGGTACTCTACCCTTTTCTTACTTTTTTCCATTTTTATAAATTGTATAGTACTGTACTTAAACACAACACAGTCCACTGTACTATATAGAATTGAAAATATTGTTCACAAAATACAATCATTTTAAAGCAAAAGTACTGAAAAATTGAGAAGTTTAAAAAAAAAACAATCCAGGCTAAAATCCGGTAAACCTGACAAGAGGCATAAAAAGTTTTCGGGCTCGTTGCGCACGCTTTACTTTATTATCCTGCATTCTCACATACTGAAACTATTCAGCAAGTCAACTCCACAACTAGATGCCTATTTCTGTGTGAATGATCAAATATTTATTCGTTCCGCGGCGGGACGTTACATTATTCGAGTTCACTTAGCTCGCTGACACTAAATCTGAGAAGTTAAGCCCGTAATTCATAAATCGTGGCGACACTTTGTGTTTAGTTAACAAATTTAGCATGTGGTTTTTTTTTCCAAAATCAAAAGTTTCATTTTTAGCTAGTAGAATTGATTTTTCAGAAATCCAATCATGCAGTTTTATTCTTCATCAAAATGTCGTAGTTAACCTTTGACTCTGCCAACAAAGAAAAAAATAATATTACAACCAATATTGGCGTTAAATATTCAGGCATTGTTTCAAACACAAAAAAAAACAATTCCAAGAGAAGACATGAAAATTCACAGAAATAATTAAACACAAAAACCATGTCCATCCGCGGGGATCGAACCCGAGACCCCAAACCCCAATCATATTCGTCTCTAAAACAATGCCGTCCTGAATCGCGCTATCAAAGTTTTCCTGCAACGTAATGCCAGTACAACATTTCGCGACGCTCTAGTGGGAGTCCCTGTAACTCAGTGAGGCGGCGGCATTACTCCTAATAAAGACAAGGAACTGAGTACCCAAGCAGAGGTACTCTACCCTTTTCTTACTTTTTTCCATTTTTATAAATTGTATAGTACTGTACTTAAACACAACACAGTCCACTGTACTATATAGAATTGAAAATATTGTTCACAAAATACAATCATTTTAAAGCAAAAGTACTGAAAAATTGAGAAGTTTAAAAAAAAAACAATCCAGGCTAAAATCCGGTAAACCTGACAAGAGGCATAAAAAGTTTTCGGGCTCGTTGCGCTCGCTTTACTTTATTATCCTGCATTCTCACATACTGAAACTATTCAGCAAGTCAACTCCACAACTAGATGCCTATTTCTGTGTGAATGATCAAATATTTATTCGTTCCGCGGCGGGACGTTACATTATTCGAGTTCACTTAGCTCGCTGACACTAAATCTGAGAAGTTAAGCCCGTAATTCATAAATCGTGGCGACACTTCGTGTTTAGTTAACAAATTTAGCATGTGGTTTTTTTTTCCAAAATCAAAAGTTTCATTTTTAGCTAGTAGAATTGATTTTTCAGAAATCCAATCATGCAGTTTTATTCTTCATCAAAATGTCGTAGTTAACCTTTGACTCTGCCAACAAAGAAAAAAATAATATTACAACCAATATTGGCGTTAAATATTCAGGCATTGTTTCAAACACAAAAAAAAACAATTCCAAGAGAAGACATGAAAATTCACAGAAATAATTAAACACAAAAACCATGTCCATCCGCGGGGATCGAACCCGAGACCCCAAACCCCAATCATATTCGTCTCTAAAACAATGCCGTCCTGAATCGCGCTATCAAAGTTTTCCTGCAACGTAATGCCAGTACAACATTTCGCGACGCTCTAGTGGGAGTCCCTGTAACTCAGTGAGGCGGCGGCATTACTCCTAATAAAGACAAGGAACTGAGTACCCAAGCAGAGGTACTCTACCCTTTTCTTACTTTTTTCCATTTTTATAAATTGTATAGTACTGTACTTAAACACAACACAGTCCACTGTACTATATAGAATTGAAAATATTGTTCACAAAATACAATCATTTTAAAGCAAAAGTACTGAAAAATTGAGAAGTTTAAAAAAAAAACAATCCAGGCTAAAATCCGGTAAACCTGACAAGAGGCATAAAAAGTTTTCGGGCTCGTTGCGCTCGCTTTACTTTATTATCCTGCATTCTCACATACTGAAACTATTCAGCAAGTCAACTCCACAACTAGATGCCTATTTCTGTGTGAATGATCAAATATTTATTCGTTCCGCGGCGGGACGTTACATTATTCGAGTTCACTTAGCTCGCTGACACTAAATCTGAGAAGTTAAGCCCGTAATTCATAAATCGTGGCGACACTTTGTGTTTAGTTAACAAATTTAGCATGTGGTTTTTTTTTCCAAAATCAAAAGTTTCATTTTTAGCTAGTAGAATTGATTTTTCAGAAATCCAATCATGCAGTTTTATTCTTCATCAAAATGTCGTAGTTAACCTTTGACTCTGCCAACAAAGAAAAAAATAATATTACAACCAATATTGGCGTTAAATATTCAGGCATTGTTTCAAACACAAAAAAAAACAATTCCAAGAGAAGACATGAAAATTCACAGAAATAATTAAACACAAAAACCATGTCCATCCGCGGGGATCGAACCCGAGACCCCAAACCCCAATCATATTCGTCTCTAAAACAATGCCGTCCTGAATCGCGCTATCAAAGTTTTCCTGCAACGTAATGCCAGTACAACATTTCGCGACGCTCTAGTGGGAGTCCCTGTAACTCAGTTAGGCGGCGGCATTACTCCTAATAAAGACAAGGAACTGAGTACCCAAGCAGAGGTACTCTACCCTTTTCTTACTTTTTTCCATTTTTATAAATTGTATAGTACTGTACTTAAACACAACACAGTCCACTGTACTATATAGAATTGAAAATATTGTTCACAAAATACAATCATTTTAAAGCAAAAGTACTGAAAAATTGAGAAGTTTAAAAAAAAAACAATCCAGGCTAAAATCCGGTAAACCTGACAAGAGGCATAAAAAGTTTTCGGGCTCGTTGCGCTCGCTTTACTTTATTATCCTGCATTCTCACATACTGAAACTATTCAGCAAGTCAACTCCACAACTAGATGCCTATTTCTGTGTGAATGATCAAATATTTATTCGTTCCGCGGCGGGACGTTACATTATTCGAGTTCACTTAGCTCGCTGACACTAAATCTGAGAAGTTAAGCCCGTAATTCATAAATCGTGGCGACACTTCGTGTTTAGTTATTAAATTTAGCATGTGGTTTTTTTTTCCAAAATCAAAAGTTTCATTTTTAGCTAGTAGAATTGATTTTTCAGAAATCCAATCATGCAGTTTTATTCTTCATCAAAATGTCGTAGTTAACCTTTGACTCTGCCAACAAAGAAAAAAATAATATTACAACCAATATTGGCGTTAAATATTCAGGCATTGTTTCAAACACAAAAAAAAACAATTCCAAGAGAAGACATGAAAATTCACAGAAATAATTAAACACAAAAACCATGTCCATCCGCGGGGATCGAACCCGAGACCCCAAACCCCAATCATATTCGTCTCTAAAACAATGCCGTCCTGAATCGCGCTATCAAAGTTTTCCTGCAACGTAATGCCAGTACAACATTTCGCGACGCTCTAGTGGGAGTCCCTGTAACTCAGTGAGGCGGCGGCATTACTCCTAATAAAGACAAGGAACTGAGTACCCAAGCAGAGGTACTCTACCCTTTTCTTACTTTTTTCCATTTTTATAAATTGTATAGTACTGTACTTAAACACAACACAGTCCACTGTACTATATAGAATTGAAAATATTGTTCACAAAATACAATCATTTTAAAGCAAAAGTACTGAAAAATTGAGAAGTTTAAAAAAAAAACAATCCAGGCTAAAATCCGGTAAACCTGACAAGAGGCATAAAAAGTTTTCGGGCTCGTTGCGCACGCTTTACTTTATTATCCTGCATTCTCACATACTGAAACTATTCAGCAAGTCAACTCCACAACTAGATGCCTATTTCTGTGTGAATGATCAAATATTTATTCGTTCCGCGGCGGGACGTTACATTATTCGAGTTCACTTAGCTCGCTGACACTAAATCTGAGAAGTTAAGCCCGTAATTCATAAATCGTGGCGACACTTTGTGTTTAGTTAACAAATTTAGCATGTGGTTTTTTTTTCCAAAATCAAAAGTTTCATTTTTAGCTAGTAGAATTGATTTTTCAGAAATCCAATCATGCAGTTTTATTCTTCATCAAAATGTCGTAGTTAACCTTTGACTCTGCCAACAAAGAAAAAAACAATATTACAACCAATATTGGCGTTAAATATTCAGGCATTGTTTCAAACACAAAAAAAACAATTCCAAGAGAAGACATGAAAATTCACAGAAATAATTAAACACAAAAACCATGTCCATCCGCGGGGATCGAACCCGAGACCCCAAACCCCAATCATATTCGTCTCTAAAACAATGCCGTCCTGAATCGCGTTATCAAAGTTTTCCTGCAACGTAATGCCAGTACAACATTTCGCGACGCTCTAGTGGGAGTCCCTGTAACTCAGTGAGGCGGCGGCATTACTCCTAATAAAGACAAGGAACTGAGTACCCAAGCAGAGGTACTCTACCCTTTTCTTACTTTTTTCCATTTTTATAAATTGTATAGTACTGTACTTAAACACAACACAGTCCACTGTACTATATAGAATTGAAAATATTGTTCACAAAATACAATCATTTTAAAGCAAAAGTACTGAAAAATTGAGAAGTTTAAAAAAAAAACAATCCAGGCTAATATCCGGTAAACCTGACAAGAGGCATAAAAAGTTTTCGGGCTCGTTGCGCTCGCTTTACTTTATTATCCTGCATTCTCACATACTGAAACTATTCAGCAAGTCAACTCCACAACTAGATGCCTATTTCTGTGTGAATGATCAAATATTTATTCGTTCCGCGGCGGGACGTTACATTATTCGAGTTCACTTAGCTCGCTGACACTAAATCTGAGAAGTTAAGCCCGTAATTCATAAATCGTGGCGACACTTTGTGTTTAGTTAACAAATTTAGCATGTGGTTTTTTTTTCCAAAATCAAAAGTTTCATTTTTAGCTAGTAGAATTGATTTTTCAGAAATCCAATCATGCAGTTTTATTCTTCATCAAAATGTCGTAGTTAACCTTTGACTCTGCCAACAAAGAAAAAAATAATATTACAACCAATATTGGCGTTAAATATTCAGGCATTGTTTCAAACACAAAAAAAAAACAATTCCAAGAGAAGACATGAAAATTCACAGAAATAATTAAACACAAAAACCATGTCCATCCGCGGGGATCGAACCCGAGACCCCAAACCCCAATCATATTCGTCTCTAAAACAATGCCGTCCTGAATCGCGCTATCAAAGTTTTCCTGCAACGTAATGCCAGTACAACATTTCGCGACGCTCTAGTGGGAGTCCCTGTAACTCAGTGAGGCGGCGGCATTACTCCTAATAAAGACAAGGAACTGAGTACCCAAGCAGAGGTACTCTACCCTTTTCTTACTTTTTTCCATTTTTATAAATTGTATAGTACTGTACTAAATAACAGTCCACTGTACTATATAGAATTGAAAATATTGTTCACAAAATACAATCATTTTAAAGCACAAGTACTGAAAAATTGAGAAGTTTAAAAAAAAACAATCCAGGCTAAAATCCGGTAAACCTGACAAGAGGCATAAAAAGTTTTCGGGCTCGTTGCGCTCTCTTTACTTTATTATCTTGCATTCTCACATACTGAAACTATTCAGCAAGTCAACTCCACAACAAGATGCCTATTTCTGTGTGAATGATCAAATATTTATTCGTTCCGCGGCGGGACGTTACATTATTCGAGGTCACTTAGCTCGCTGACACTAAATTTGAGAAGTTAAGCCCGTAATTCATAAACCGTGGCGACACTTTGTGTTTAGTTAACAAATATAGCATGTGTTTTTTTTTTCCAAAATCAAAAGTTTCATTTTTAGCTAGTAGAATTGATTTTTCAGAAATCCAATCATGCAGTTTTATTCTTCATCAAAATGTCGTAGTAAACCTTTGACTCTGCCAACAAAGAAAAAAATAATATTACAACCAATATTGGCGTTAAATATTCAGGCATTGTTTCAAACACAAAAAAAAACAATTCCAAGAGAAGACATGAAAATTCAAAGAAATAATTAAACACAAAAACCATGTCCATCCGTGGGGATCGAACCCGAGACCCCAAACCCCAATCATATTCGTCTCTAAAACAATGCCGTCCTGAATCGCGCTATCAAAGTTTTCCTGCAACGTAATGCCAGTACAAAATTTTGCGACGCTCTAGAGGGAGTCCCTGTAACTCAGTGAGGCGGCGGTATTACTCCTAATAAAGACAAGGAACTGAGTACCCAAGCAGAGGTACTCTACCCTTTTCTTACTTTTTTCCATTTTAATAAATTGTAGAGTACTGTACTAAATAACAGTCGACTGTACTATATAGAATTGAAAATATTGTTCACAAAATACAATCATTTTAAAGCACAAGTACTGAAAAATTGAGGTTTAAAAAAAAACCCATTCCAGGCTAAATTCCGGTAAAGCTGACTAGAGGCATAAAAAGTTTTTGGGCTCGTTGCGCTCGCTTTACTTTATTACCCTGAATTCTCACATACTAAAACTATTCAGCAAGTCAACTCCACAACGAGACGCCTATTTCTGTGTGAATGATCAAATATTTATTCGTTCCGCGGCGAGACGTTACATTATTCGAGGTCACATAGCTCGCTGACACTAAATCTGAGAAGTTAAGCCCGTAATTCATAAACCGTGGCAACACTTTGTGTTTAGTTAACAAATATAGCATGTGGTTTTTTTTTCCAAAATCAAAAGTTTCATTTTTAGCTAGTAGAATTGATTTTTCAGAAATCCAATCATGCAGTTTTATTCTTCATCAAAATGTCGTAGTAAACCTTTGACTCTGCCAACAAAGAAAAAAATAATATTACAACCAATATTGGCGTTAAATATTCAGGCATTGTTTCAAACACAAAAAAAAACAATTCCAAGAGAAGACATGAAAATTCACAGAAATAATTAAACACAAAAACCATGTCCATCCGTGGGGATCGAACCCGAGACCCCAAACCCCAATCATATTCATCTCTAAAACAATGCCGTCCTGAATCGCGCTATCAAAGTTTTCCTGCAACGTAATGCCAGTACAAAATTTTGCGACGCTCTAGTGGGAGTCCCTGTAACTCAGTGAGGCGGCGGCATTATTCCTAATAAAGACAAGGAACTGAGTACCCAAGCAGAGGTACTCTACCCTTTTCTTACTTTTTTCCATTTTAATAAATTGTAGAGTACTGTACTAAATAACAGTCCACTGTACTATATAGAATTGAAAATATTGTTCACGAAATACAATCATTTTAAAGCACAAGTACTGAAAAATTTAGAAGTTTAAAAAAAAAACCCATTCCAGGCTAAATTCCGGTAAAGCTGACTAGAGGCATAAAAAGTTTTCGGGCTCGTTGCGCTCGCTTTACTTTATTATCCTGCATTCTCACATACTAAAACTATTCAGCAAGTCAACTCCACAACGAGACGCCTTTTTCTGTGTGAATGATCAAATATTTAATTGTTCCGCGGCGAGACGTTACATTATTCGGGGTCACATAGCTCGCTGACACTAAATCTGAGAAGTTAAGCCCGTAATTCATAAACCGTGGCGACACTTTGTGTTTAGTTAACAAATATAGCATGTGGTTTTTTTTTCCAAAATCAAAAGTTTTATTTTTAGCTAAGAGATTTGATTTTTCAGAAATCCAATCATGCAGTTTTATTCTTCATCAAAATGTCGTAGTAAACCTTTGACTCTACCAACAAAGAAAAAAATAAAATTACAACCAATATTGGCGTTATATATTCAGACATTGTCTCAAACACAAAAAAACAAACAATTCCAAGAGAAGACATGAAAATTCACAGAAATAATTAATCACAAAACCATTTCCATCCGTGGGGATCGAACCCGAGACCCCAAGCCCCAATCATATTCGTCTCTAAAACAATGCCGTCCTGAATCGCGCTATCAAAGTTTTCTTGCAACGTAATGCCAGTACAACATTTCGCGACGCTCTAGTGGGAGTCCCTGTAACTCAGTGAGGCGGCGGCATTACTCCTAATAAAGACAAGGAACTGAGTACCCAAGCAGAGGTACTCCACCCCTTTCTTACTTTTTTCCATTTTTATAAATTGTATAGTTCTGTAATAAATAACAGTCCACTGTACTATATAGAATTGAAAATATGGTTCACAAAATACAATCATTTTAAAGCACAAGTACTGAAAAATTTAGAAATTTAAAAAAAATACCCATCCAGGCTAAATTCAGGTAAAGCTGACTTGAGGCACAAAAAGTTTTCGGGCTCGTTGCGCTCGCTTTACTTTGTTATCCTGCTTTATCACATACTAGAACTATTCATTAAGTCAACTTCACAACGAGACGCCTATTTCTGTGTGAGTGATCAAATATTTATTCGTTCCGCGACAAGACATTACATTATTCGAGGTCACTTAGCTCGCTGACACTAAATCTGAGAAGTTAAGCCCGTAATTCATAAACCGTGGCGACACTTTGTGTTTAGTTAACAAATATAGCATGTGGTTTTTTTTCCAAAATCAAAAGTTTATTTTTTAGCTAGTAGAATTGATTTTTCAGAAATCCAATCATGCAGTTTTATTCTTCATCAAAATTTCGTAGTAAACCTTTGACTTTACCAACAAAGAAAAAAATTATATTACAACCAATATTGGCGTTAAATATTCAGGCATTGTTTCAAACACAAAAAAAAAACAATTCCAAGAGAAGGCATGAAATTCACAGAAATATTTAAACACAAAAACCATGTCCATCCGTGGGGATCGAACCCGAGACCCCAAACCCCAATCATATTCGTCTCTAAAACAATGCCGTCCTGAATCGCGCTATCAAAGTTTTCTGCAACGTAATGCCAGTACAACATTTCGCGACGCTCTAGTGGGAGTCCCTGTAACTCAGTGAGGCGGCGGCATTACTCCTAATAAAGACAAGGAACTGAGTACCCAAGCAGAGGTACTCTACCCTTTTCTTACTTTTTTCCATTTTTATAAATTGTATAGTACTGTACTAAATAACAGTCCACTGTTCTATATAGAATTGAAAATATGGTTCACGAAATACAATCATTTTAAAGCACAAGTACTGAAAAATTGAGAAGTTTAAAAAAAAACCCATTCCAGGCTAAATTCCGGTAAAGCTGACTAGAAGCACAAAAAGTATTCGGGCTCGTTTCGCCCTTTCTACTTCATTATCCTGCATTCTCATATACTGAAACTATTCAGCAAGTCAACTCCACAACTAGATGCCTATTTCTGTGTGAATGATCAAATATTTATTCGTTCCGCGGCGGGACGTTACATTATTCACTATTATATATTATTCACACTAAATCTGAGAAGTTAAGCCCGTAATTCATAAACCGTGGCGACACTTTGTGTTTAGTTAACAAATATAGCATGTGGTTTTTTTTCCACAATCAAAAGTTTATTTTTTAGCTAGTAGAATTGATTTTTCAGAAATCCAATCATGCAGTTTTATTCTTCATCAAAATTTCGTAGTAAACCTTTGACTCTACCAACAAAGAAAAAAATAAAATTACAACCAATATTGGCGTTATATATTCAGACATTGTCTCAAACACAAAAATACAAACAATTCCAAGAGAAGACATGAAAATTCACAGAAATAATTAATCACAAAACCATTTCCATCCGTGGGGATCGAACCCGAGACCCCAAGCCCCAATCATATTCGTCTCTAAAACAATGCCGTCCTGAATCGCGCTATCAAAGTTTTCTTGCAACGTAATGCCAGTACAACATTTCGCGACGCTCTAGTGGGAGTCCCTGTCACTCAGTGAGGCGGCGGCAATACTCCTAATAAAGACAAGGAACTGAGTACCCAAGCAGAGGTACTCTACCCTTTTCTTACTATTTTCCATTTTTATAAATTGTATAGTACTGTACTAAATAACAGTCCACTGTTCTACATAGGATTCGAAATATGGCTGGTTGGTACGTACCATAGAGTATATAACCACTAGAGAGCGTATAGGCCGATTTCTTCTAAGTACGCGGCTCACTACAGCGGGCCGGGGAACGAGGAACAACGCGCGGCTGCAATTGGTCCGTTCAAGGTCAAGTTGCATAGGTAGCCTATGGTTAGTGGTGGCGCTACTTGATTAAAGGAAAATAGTCGATATCGATAAAATAGATTTTAACATTATAAAAATTCTCAATCCAAACAAACAGCGCTATATCTTGTTTAAACAAAGTTTCCCTATTAACCTTATCTTTCCACTTTTATTTTAATTCTGAAATCTTCGAAAATCTAAAATGAAAACATGTATGTCGAACACACAGATGAAAAATCTGAGACCCTCCTCCTATATTTAAAGTCGTTTAAAAGTAGTTACGTGTATAATGTAAGTATGTGAATTGATTAAAAATTGTATTAGTTGTAATTTTATGATCATCGATAAATCGACTTCAATCATTAAACGTTACAGCACAGATTTTTACGATAAAAATACAAAGGGGAAGAAAGGGATAAAAATATAAGTATTTCCTAATGAAAGAAAGAGACTTTTCCAAAAGACATCAACGCGCGCTTCTCACAGTGTGCTCGTTCACCTAACCACCATTTTATATAGACCCCTGCAGTGGCTCATCATCTGATTCAAATCAAAAATATTTTGCGTAGTCTTTACTCTCCGATGAAAAGTTATGCCATCATTTTTGTAACAAAAGGTCTTGGAATGTTTCCCACACAAATTCACCGGGTATGAAGGCATTTTTATGCGTTATAAATTGCATAAAAATTAAAACGATTTGTAAAAACTTAGCATGCCCACAGTTCTAACAATTGGTCACAACTAAAATGGTTACTAGTGCCGCTGCATAACATCTGAGCAAAAACACTAATAGTTTTCGTGCGTCGGGGCACTGTTTGCGCAGTCAAGTGGTTTAATAGTCTTTGGTACGTACAGATGGTGCACAGTACCCTGAAACAACGTGTTCTGTATCAGAACAATTTACCAACTTGACGCATATGAGTTCGATAACTGGGTTTGAGATTGGATTGGATGGGTTCACACATGTGAGCGTGAATCGACCTATGTATGAGTATGAGTAGAGCAATCCCACCATAACCAGCATCCCTATCTTTGCGTTAAGTATTATAATTTGTCATTTTGAGATGACTGCCTGGTTCTAACAAAGTTTCACTTACGGCTGCAATGTGGAGTTTCTCCTGTAATAGTATATTTTTAAATGCATCTAACTGCGGTCTTAAGCTCTGCGCGTTCCATTAGAGTATACTCAGTTTTATTTTCTTATTCTTAGGAGTCATGTTTTTTAACAAAAAACTCGAATGCCTGTCTTATAATGGGCCAGTCTGAGATATTTTCAACAATCACCAGAATTTACCAATCAATGCAACACTTAACCATACTTGTAACCTTAGTTAAAATTGATGTATTTTTCAGGAACATAATTTCCTTTAGTCTTCTAATTAATTATCCAACTGTCATTTCTCTTTCTTGCTTTTCTTCAATTGTCTCATAAGTTTCTTCTAGCTTATTATTATCCTGAGGCTCTGGGTTTAAAAATATCTCATATTCCGAAGCCCTTACTTTTCCTTTGTTTTTTCCTCAACGATTGTGAGGTTTTCATAGCCTGTTCCTTATTATGTATTTGTACTTTTGTTGTATTGATTGTTGGTTCAGATAGCGGAGGAGCAGACATCAAAGTAGAAAACGGTTTGATAGAATGTATCTTAGGAGCGACCTCTGGGGCTACATACATAGTTAGGGCTTTTCTGTATGTGCATTTGAACTCGGCTGTAATGTCTCGCAACCTTTTTCCTTTAATAAATGAAGGGCAACCTTTGTCTAACGCCATGTGTGCACCATGACAGTTGATACATTTAAAAGTTTTAGTATCACAGTTTGCATGATTTTCTCCGCACTTTGGACAGACAATTTTGCTTGAAGGACATTTTTAGTGGGATTGCCCAATTTCCAACACTTCGCACACTGAGATACAGGGAAGATGTATGGGTCTACTTTAATTCTTAAACTGTCCACATAAATATGTGGTGGTAGATAGGCGCCCCTATAACATAAACGAACTGCTTGACTTCGTACCCAACCTTCACTCGAGCTGCGACGGTTAAGCCGAAATATAAATATTATTTCGGCTGGACTAAGAGACTATTGTTTTTTAATGTCATCGTCTGATAGATCTAAATCCACATACCGTATAACCTTATATGAAAAACTCTTTTCCAATGCTCGTTGTATTCCCCAGCCTTTCTCAATTAATGGTGTACACTTCTCTAACCTGTCCGCGCTGACATCACTCAGCATGTCGAGCTGAACTTTATAAGGGTTTATATATTTCACTCTTAAAATGTGAGTGATACCGTTATCTTTAAATAATCTGGCTAAAGCAAATTGTTTAGGTAATTGTTCACCACATGAAATGTATACCTCGATTTTGCTTCTTCTCATTTGAAGTTATCTCATTCCATTCTGAAATCCCCTCTTCCCCTTTCCTCTTCTCCGGTATCTTCCTCTGGGTATTGTGTCCCCTCTTGATTGGCTTCTTCTAGATCACTCCATGAACCGCTGCTCGGCATTTTAATTGCATAAATATAACCATCCTGTGTATTGCTCATTGGTTTACAGCAAACGCACGCAGCGAGCTATTCAACGGTATACGTATAGGTACACGTTGGGTATAGCTAGTACGGCTGCGCGCAGGCAATTTCAGCAACGTAATTAGAACGCGCGCAACTTGGGTGATTAGCAACGACCACCTCGCACGAACGCCGTATCGAGACTCGCTGATGGCTTTGACTTGCATATAAAACACACTGCATAGGGTGATGTGTCCGTAGCTGTCTGCGCTATTTTGCCATCTATCATTGTAAACACAAGTTTATGGTAGACTTAGTAAGTCTTTCCCATTAAACTAATAACAGTTTCAATTATGATTGCTATTTCAGACTCCATTCTAGCAATTTCATTTTGTGGATTCTGTAGTTCCTTTTTGAAATTGGAATTTTACCGGGCGACAACACTTTATAAACAAGGATTTGCATTTGTCCAATACACAACCGATTTATTTTACTTTTCATACAAACGCAATGGAACTAGTGATGTCAGAAACATATGTGAATCTGACACATTTTCGTCAATAAATGACTGTTTGTACTCAGCATGACCTTATGATCCGTCACATCCCCACTTGTGTAAAAATGTTGAATTTACACTTATCTTTGTAAGGTCGTCTTCAGACATTACTTCAAATTAATAGTCTTCTGGTTGTGTGTTCCAGTAACGACTGCAAACCTACACAAGCGTAGCTTTCCGTTACATCAATATACGTGGGGTAGCATTGCCTTTTTGCTTCAAGTAGCTGTACTTTATGATAATCGGGAAAAATGTCACACCCAATACTTTTTGCTGCATTTCTCAGTACCTACTTGATATTGATGTTTCGAAAGTGATGCATCAAGTAATAATTCCAACACTTTTCTGAAGTAAACTTCATAGTATCCGATGACTGATTCGTCTTGTACGACTACCTTCTAAGGTAGGTCATCGGCAGCTTTCTTAATCATTCAGGAACGCTTTCACAAAATCTTTTGACTTTATATCGCTTTGTTCAATCGCAACATCCATTAAATGATTTCACTGATCGTCCTCTATGAAAGCGTTTTGATGGTTCTGGAACATTGCTGTCAGAATTCACCATATCAGCTTGCACCGAAGATGTCTCAACGTTAAAAATATTTTTCAGCCACTGTTCATTTTTGCCATTAAAGTATTTTTATTTTTCGCTGCAGTTTGCCACTTTTTCGTAAATACGGTTAGGAAATTACGACTCAACTTTTCATAAACTTGCTTCCAAACACTTTCTGTAAGCTGTGTACATAATAGGGATGAGACGTATTTACCATACGAGGTTTGTGAACCAGGGCTTTGCTTCAAAGTACGGCGCCTGGTACGAGGCAGGAAAACTTGCAAGTATGGAAGTATTTGCTACGCTATCGGGCACAGACAGAGCTCGAAAATACTTTCATAGAAAATTGATCCATTTCTTTCTTAATTATAAGGAGCACAATCGCATTTGCAAAAAAAAATACTTTGAACATCCAAGTATATTTTTCGATGATGCGATTATGATCCTAATTTGTATAGGAACACGAATCAGTTTCCTGTGGCAAGTATTTTGGTGTTGATGCTCACGCCACGAGCCCCTCGCTGCACGTGGCTGCACTTTGAGCGTCCGATGTGAAAATAGGATAGGAAATTGATTCGTTTCACCTCAGTAATAAGGAGAATAATCGTATGAGAAAAAAAATACTTGAAAGTTCAAAGTATTTTTTTTTTGCAAATGCGATTGTGCTCCTTATTATTACAAAGTCATGGGTTAATTTCCTATGAAAGTATGCCTCACTTGGGGGCTGTAGACTAGAAGACTGAAATACTCATTTGGCTCAAAAAACTTTCAAGTATTTTAATACCTAGTTTCCTACCCTAGTATTTTTACAAACTCCTTCTTGCAAACCCTGGTATTGATATTTGCAAGTGTACCCTATACATAGGTTTTAAATTTTCGAGGCATTTATATGTCACGATTACTTGATATTTTGGTTTCCACTAAATCTGCATAGGCAATAGTAAAGCTATCCATCACTATAATAACACTGTTATCGTAAGAGAAAATAATTGTAAGTGAAGTTAAAATAGTATATACAATACATATAGTTAGTTAGTATGTATGGTGTACATAATAAAGAGTATTCTATTCTATTCTACCGTTCAATGCTATTTATACTTAAACGACATGATAAAGTGTTAATTACCCTCATTAGAAACACTTAATGTAATGCACTTTTTATTTATTAAGAGCGTCATTATTTAATGACCTGGTATTTCCAAGTTCGCAGGTTATCGCAGTCAAAACTGATGTATTCTTAATCAATAGGGTCTAATTAATCTCCGAAAGTATATTATTACGCATCGATCGATAACTGCCGGTCGATTCTGTTGACATCTCACCGTGATCACTTAGGTGGAGTGAACGACAAGTAAGCTGTCATGCCATCTTGTTTGTATCGTTTGACAGCTCACTTTTCGTTCACTTCGCTTAAGTGTTCAATTCGACATGTTTTCAGAATCGCACTACAGTGATTAGTTATGATCTCATGATTGAAAACAAAAGGTTCCAAATGACCTTCTTCATTCAAAATGTAATAGATATCATAACATATGTTTATGTATTTTAGTGATACACAGTAAACTCACGACTAAACTAAAAATTAAAGTTGATTATTATAGTATTTAGGTTCTATTCATACTTGAAATAACAATATTTTTTGCACGAAATTTGTTAATTCTCGATGACCTTACTTTGGCATCATATTATAGCGGCATCAATGTCGCCACAAGAAAAACCAACGAAACAAATCTGCATCGCAACAAAAGAACCGCGACGCCATCTATTCAACTGGCGGCGAACTAAAATCCTAAATCGGGCAAGCAGAGTTTACCATGCGATTTGAACATAAACATCCGCCCGAATATGAACTATCGGGCAGTAGACCCCCTCCACTCAACTCGGCTCAACAACCGCCTGGGCGGAGGATCCCTCCCTTTTCAATGGGGGTTTGCGGGACTTTACTCGCTGTACCGCATACCCCCCAAAATATAATTAATTTGGATTTGGATTGCATGACTTGCACTCATCGCATACTGACGTGCCCATCAATGCATAATACAAACAAAATAAATTAACGTTTGCATAAAAAGTGACCTAGTTTTAGTGTATCAGCGCGTTATACAGACTTTTAAAGTATAATAAGTTGAAATAATGATCTAACTGGGTTGGATTATATTTTTAAACTAGCTGTACCCCGCGGCTTCGCTCCCGTCAACTGGCTACCTGTCTACCTACCTACCTACCCCGCTACTCTCTTACTCTTACTCACAGACAATTTGTATTTGACTAATGTCAATATTTATACGATACAAACGTCACTCAATTGTTTTGCCTTCCCGAAACTTCTCCACTAACACTTAAACTTTATGGAATGGTATTAAAATTCAAATTGACTTTTAAGTATTATTACGAATCTTTTGTATGGGAGCATAGAAAAGTGTTGTTTTTAGTCTTTTTCAGGCAATTTTTATATTTTTTTCTCCGTAAGAACCATCCTCGTACTTCAAGGAATATTCTAAAAAAAGAATTGGCCAAATTGGTCCAGGCGTTGTTGAGTTATGCGCTTACCAACACATTTAGCGATTCATTTTTATATTATAGAAGATATGGAAGGCAGCCCTTTTAATCGGAGCGGGATGACGCGACGCAGCCCCCCACCAACACCTACCCCGACACCGCCCCAACAACCAAGCCGAGACCAGGAAGACAGGGTCCTTGAAGATGTTGCAACTCCTGAAATCCAACGCTGGATGAGTACGATTGAGCAGTATTTGAACGAGATTTGTGCTATTGCTTCGGAAGGAAAATTGAACACAGAGCAGAAACTGAAAATCAGCAGCCTGTGCAGAAAAGTTGGACATGGCACTTCGCAAATGGCTGTCCAATACCAATCGCTCAAACAAAATGCCTATCAGTCACATGAATCCCTGAAAACTTTGACCGAAGCCCGAGACCTAAAAGACTGCGTAAAGGAGATGCAGCGGACGATCCAAGAGTCCTGTGCGAAGCAGGGAGCAACTGTTTCGTCCTTTGCAGACATGGTAAAGAAGGGAGCCAACAGCTATGTTCGCCCCAATACCGTTAGTTCTCTGGCTATTTATCCCTGCGACAATTCCAAGACAAGCGACGAAACCAAAAGCATTGTCAAAAAAATTATATGCCCTGGAGAAATGAAGCTCAAAGTTCGTGGCGTGCGCAATATAGGGAAAGGAGGACTTATTATCAGCACGGAGACCAAAGAAGACCTCGAGAAACTAAAACAGACAGTCCAACTCTCTTCGTCAGGGCTCACCGTCGACGAACCTAAAAAGCGTAAACCTCGTATCATAGTATTGGGAGTTCCTGCGACAATGGCTGAAAACGATGTTTTAAAATGTATTTATGACCAAAATTTGGCTGACAAACTGCCAACTATGTCCATGGATACATTTATGACCTCTAGTAAACTTAGCCATAAATCGGGAAGGAAAGACGCTGAGAACTGCAATTTTATAATAGAAGTCCCAGCCGTCGTTCGAAAGGCCCTCATTTCACAGGACAGAATTTTTATAAATTGGACGTCCTGCCCAGTGCGAGACTTCACTCTGGTAACGAGATGTTACAAATGTCAGCAGTACGGTCATTCGGCCAAGACGTGCAAAATTGCTGCTCCTATATGCGGACATTGCGGTGAAGAAGGTCACAAAATCGAAGAATGCAAAAGGAAAGACGAGTCGCCAAAATGTGCTTCATGCTTGCGGTACAAAAAACAGGCCAATCATAAGACGGGAGATCCAGAGTGCCCAGCAAAAAAATCTGCAGTGACCAGGTACATCAACTCCATTGATTATGAAGGCGCCTAAGAGCGCCACTTACATCTTTATATTCTAGACTTAATTTATTCTCTAACACCTTTTATTTTATTTTTCTGTTTTCATTATTACTGTCGATTAATAATGTAATTGATGATTTAGATAATTTCTCTGTATCCGAGTCTAAGGTTTGTGAAGCTGAAAACTGCAAACGATATCTATCCGGCTACAATAACCCATTAACCTTACTAACACAAAAAATTCGCAGTGTTTTTAAGAATTTTGATAACTTTAGCACATTTCAACAACGACTACACATAAACTGTGATATTATTGTCTTGACCGAATGCTGGCTTGCCAAACATTATAACATACCACTAATTCCGGACTATAATATGTACAGAAGTAATGTTAATATTAATCAAAACGATGGAGTGATAGTTTACGCAAGAAATCATCTGAATGTCTCTGTTGAGGAACCTGATATGAAGGACTGTAACAGTTTGTTGGTCAAAATTGATTCAGATTTTGCAATATTAGCAATATATCGGCCCCCGTCTTTTAAAAATACTAACAATTTCACTGATTCTCTCAATGACACCTTGCAGACCCTGTCACCCTTCAAAAACATTATTTTAATTGGCGATATCAATATCAATATTCTTTCAGGAAGTTCTAATAATTCACCCGCTCAGGACTACCTCAATTTATGCGCCTTTCATGGCCTACTCCCTGCACACAGTTTTCCGACACACCAAAGTGGTTCTTGTTTGGACCATATCATGCTTAAAACCGATTTTCCCTCCCTTGCACTTGTTATTAATTCAACAATAACCGATCACAATGCTGTCCTATTAGCTCTTAATTGTAAATTACCTAAACCTAACACTCGCACAATTTCAAAATTAAACATAAATAGACTTGAAGAAGATTTACGCGTCATCGATTTTGATCCAGTCTACAACTCCGCTGACCCGCAGTTTTGTATGTTGTATGTGATTGAAAATGTACGACATGCTATTCAGAAAAACACTGTCATATCACGGTTGAGTAAAAAAAATCACAATCTGAAACCTTGGATCACGACCGGTCTTATCCGGTGTATGAAACATAGGGATAAACTACACTTAAAAGCTAAATCTAATCCAGACAATGCAATACTGCAACTTTCGTACAAGATATAGAAATTTTTGCAATGACCTCCTGAGAAAACTTAAACACAGCTATGATAAAAGTGAACTGGAAAAGGCTGGAAAAGACAGTAAAAAAATCTGGAGACATATTAAAAATGTAACATTTAGTACGTCAAAACAAAATGAGTCATCTTCAGGTTTATTACAAGCACACGCTTCACAGCTGACATCTGCTAACATGGCAAATAATTTCTTTGCAAATGTCGGAAAGTGCCTGGCAGAAAATGTTCCGAAACCATCACTGTCCACACATTGCCTGACAAGCACTTCCACATCTAGCACCACCCTAACATCATTTGCACTGCTACCTACTGATGAGACTGAGGTGGAAAATATAATTATGACCTTGAGAGACGACTGTACAGTTGGATGGGATAACATACCCAATAAGATTCTAAAACAGTTCAGGCATATTTTAATTCCACCGCTGACTTATATTTTCCGCATCTGTCTATCATCGGGACTTTTTCCCGAGTGCCTAAAAAAAGCAATTGTTATTCCTGTCTATAAGTCAGGCAGTAAAGAGCAAGTGACAAATTATAGACCTATTTCTATACTGCCTGGTATGTCTAAAATATTGGAGAAAATAATTAATAAGAGATTGTTCGACTATCTGGAGAATAAATCAATTTTATCCGAGCGGCAATTTGGATTTAGACCTAAATTATCAACAGCCGATGCCGTTCATCATTTGACTGACTATCTATCACAAGAACTTGACAAGGGTAACCACACAGTAGGTATTTTCCTGGACCTCGCCAAGGCTTTTGACTCCGTTTCCATTCCCATTCTGTTGCGCAAGCTTGAGACCATAGGTGTTAGAGGCTCCCAACTGAAATTATTTAGAAGTTTTTTAGAAGATCGCACTCAGTGCGTAAAAATTGGCAATGTTCTCAGCGCTGATAAAAAAAACACGTCATTTGGTGTTCCACAAGGAAGTATCTTATCATCTTCCCTTTTTTTAATTTACGTTAATGACCTTTGCAATCTAAAGCTGGGACATGGCATAATCGTATCTTACGCTGACGACACTGCCTTACTTTTTTCAGCTGACTCAGAAAATGAAGTGTTCAAACATGCGCAACTCGGATTTAATGTTGTAAATAATTGGCTTCAACATAATTTATTAACCCTAAACGCTGATAAGACAAACTACATTAAGTTTTCGATGCGCAAACAAATTCCAAATATTGCGCCAACGCTGTATGCTCGTTGCTGCACAACCCCGACTGATATTGCGTGTATGTGTCCAAATATTAAAGTAACTAACACAATAAAATACTTAGGCGTCATTTTAGATGAAACCCTTTCTTTTAAACAGCATATAGAAGCTTTAAACAATAGAATACGTAAGCTAATATTCATATTCAAAAAGCTACGATATATTGCAGACCCAATAATAATTAGACAAGTATACTTTGCTCTATGTCAATCAATTTTGACCTATTGCATTACCTCGTGGGGTGGGGTAGGTAAAACTCTATTACTACCCATCGAGAGAGCGCAAAGAGCGATCCTCAAGGTGTCCACTAGCCGTCCTTTCCTTTTTCCAACTAACCTTCTCTATAAATCCTGTGATGTACTAACAGTCCGACAGTTATTCATAATGAGCACGGTGCTAAAACAACACGCAGCCCTCCCCTATCGGACTGAAGTTACTACAAAAAGACGGAAAGATATGGTTTGCCCTAACAAACTTACAAAACATGCTTTCACAACAAAATTTTATGTGTTCCTTGGACCACTGCTCTATAACAGACTAAACGCAACAGCAGACATATTTACCCTAAATTACATTAAGTGCAAGAAAGTTGTCAAGGAAACTCTTCAAAGTATGTCCTATGATGATACAGAGGAGTTATTAATAGTTCTAAAATAAAGATTGTTTTGATTTCTAAGTAGTTTAATAATGTATTTAAAAGTATGAGTGTAAGATGTTAGGAAATAAGTGTATTTTATAATAGTTTTTACACCCTATATAAGCCTTTTAACTTATTACCTAAGATAAATATATGTAGATCATTAAGTATTATGCTTCCATCAATAATAAAAAATGTCATCTCTTCTCGCCTGAAACACAGGATTACCTAGCTCAGGCACATAACACGTGTGAACTTGACATAGATTTAAGCAAAACTGTATTTATTGTATACCTTATTATTTTGAATAAACTTTATTGTTATTGTTATTGTTTAATTACTCTATAATTATTTATCCGTATTCATTAATTTTAGGACTTGTTTCTACTAACATTCTCGTATGTGTGTACCAAATTGTAGACATATTAAACAAAGTCGTAACAAAGGACTTTTTTCCGGCCTTGAACCAATGTCGCCGGCATATTTTATTAACAATACGAAATACTTATTAGCTCTAGTAAACAATCATGAAATATTTTTTTAAATATCTTCATCAGTGTTGAAGTTATAAAGCTTCAAAGATCACATTTACAAAGAGAAGTCCGATATGGACGTTGACGTCAAAGTCCATGACGGCTATACAACTACCATAGAAAACAGCGTATTATATTTTGTATATTTTTAGATAAACTGTATAGATAATAAATATTTTTTTCATGCATCTTCCCTATTGGCGCAGTCCCTATTTTTGATGAACTAGCTAGCTGTAGTCCGCGACTTCGTTCACGTGTATTGTGATAAGTAAAATTATGCCGCTATGTAAGATTGCTAAATTAAGATAATTATGCAAATAGTAAATATATGGCATTACTTGACCGTCTTAGAATTAGGAACTTGGAAGACGGATATGCAAAGCACTGGCTGTATCATCTCTTCTCTTCAAAATGCCGTCCAGCTCTAGTAATTTTTCATAATGAGAAACATCTTTGCACGATGTTTATAGAACATTTTAAATAACTGTCAACTATGTCATTTTTAGGGTTCCGTAGCCAAATGGCAAAAACATTTTGGGGGGTCTCCATACTTAGAACTGAATCTCATTTTTTTTTTCATCAAACATAGTACGTGTGGGGTATCTATGGATAGGTCTTCGAAAATGATAATGAGGTTTCTAATATCATTTTTTTCTAAACTGAATAGTTCCCCCCCCCCCTGTAACTTCTAAAAATCTTAAATAAAAAACTAAAAAAAATATATGATGTATATTACCATATAAACTACCAGTGAAAATTAGTTTGAACGAGATCTAGTAAGTAGTTATTTTTTTAAACGTCATAAATCGTAAATCGCAAGTTTTGCTTATAATATAAAACCTACAGGTTTATACGAAACCCTCGGTGCGCGAGTCCGACTCGCACTTGGCCGGTTTTTATTATGACTTTTATTTACTGCGTTCCTACAATATACCCTATTCAACTAGTCGGCCCAATACTTATTAACTGCGTTAAGTAGTTACTAACAGATCACAGATAAGACATACTCAAACGCTCTTCGTTCGTCATAGTAGGAGAATTCAAAAAGAGATACTGAGAAGTGCTTGGTTCAATATTCTAGAAGGATTCTCTGACTTCTGTCTGTTCCTTCTTTGTTGACAAACTCAGATGTTCACTAAGACACTTTTATGAAAACTAGAACATCAGCACTGTATTTATTACAGTAAAGGTTTAATACAAATCTCTTAGCAGTACACGTTTAAAATTGTAATTTAGTGTCATGTTTGATTAAAAAAGGATCGAGCCAATCATTCTAAATCGCGTTTCTATCTTTACGATTTACTTGAGGGTATGTTCAATTTTTATGTGATGATTTTTATTTATTAAAAAACTCATAATTTATAAGATTTTCAGAAGTTCAAAAATCTTAAAAAGTACTGCAACCCCGCCTTAATGCCAAAAGGCCCGAATAAGCAAGCCTTAACAGAAATTGGTCCTTGTAATAATTGTAGTGCGTGCTTTTCCAAAAAACAAGGGGTTCGATTCTTGCCTAGAAACATTGATTTTTCTAAAATCCAATTTCTATCAAATTTAATTTTCATCAAAACAAAAACTTTGGAGCAAAATGTCGTAGAAGCATTTAAGACCGCCAACAAAAAAGCAAGAGTAAAACTTTACACAACAAAGATCGTTCCAAAACCAGAACATTTAGAAAACATACCATGCAGTATAAGATTTGACTTGCAGCATCGATGGCATTTATTAAATCCCCTAAGTACAGGTGCATGAGCACTTAGGGCACCAACTACAATGATTTTGCCGTTTGAGAAAGGCCACTAAAAGTCACAAAAAATTACAAAAAGGAGGGGGGAGTCAAATCATCTACCGCAGTGGAGTGGAGGCCCTTACCCATGAAATCCTCCGATGCCCCCGCACTTAAAGGGCTTTCCCGCATGCTGACTGGTCACTCAAGAGACACAGTTTCACTGAGTAGATACGGACTCCCATTAGAGTTGCGCAAAATATTGTACTGGTGTTACGAGGCAGGAAAACTTTGATAGCGCGATTCAGGACAGTATTGACGAATATGAATGGGACCTCAAGTTCGATTCCCACGGATGCCAATAGTTTTTGTGTTTCATTGTAACTGAGAGTATGTTTTATTTTTGTCTTTTGAACGGTTATACCTATACTAGTGTGCATTTTTTATAGTTACTTCTTTGCTGGCAGAATCGAATATTTACTAAGTTTGCAATTATGTTTTGATTATTATAAAAATTACTTGTTCACACAGTCCTTTAGGAAGCATCAGGCAGCTCAAAATCGAGTGATGAGGTGTCTAGTAACCTGCTCCATCTTCATATGCTATTGTGGTCCGTGGTGAGATAAATGTAAATAAATATTACTACTACCCGCGTCGCAAGTAAAACTAGTGAGGCCACAAAACCAGCGTCGGCTTGTGTGTCAGCTGCGGAGTCTCCAACTATTTCGCAACCTGTGAATTCCACAGAAACGGTTCTGGTGGATAAATTAAACAGTAAAGAAGACAAGGACGACACGAATGGGTGGACCACGGTTCGAATAAATGAGAAAAATCTTAAATCTAGCAATGTTAAGAAGGGAAGAAATTCGTACTTGGTAGAAATACGAATTCAGCTTGAGTATTGTTAGGGGCACGGGAAAAAGAGTTAAAAAACTCAAAAGCTCCTAACTCGAAAACGGTGCGTCGTAGGGCCATCCTTCTCGGAACCTAAATGGTTTCTATGGACAATTAAGGTGCTGCAATAAAAATGGTCAATATTTTGTTTTTTTTTTTATCTCCGAAAATTTTGCATAGTCCCGTGCCCCTAAGAATACTCAAGCTGAAGATCGGCAGACACTAAGAATTTTTTTTTAATCTAACCTAACCAAACCTAACTCGAAAACGGCGCGTCGTAGGGCCATGCTTCTCAGAACCTAAATAGATTCTATGGTTAAGGTTAACCCAGTAATGCAATAAAATTTGAAGATTTCTGAAAAAAAAAAGGAAAATGTTTCCCAAATAGTTTTCGCTCCATAGCGCCCCTTCCCCTGAGGCTACACTCAACCCGAAAACGGGATTTAATGATTCTATAATGGATGCGGAGATCGTACAACTGGGTAACCAATTTATTCAATATGATAGGGCTTACGGTCGCATGCAATGCGGCGCTTATTTCGTGGCCACACACGGACTCGAGCTTCGTCGAGTGAGTACACTGCATGACGTCAACATTGATAACTGCTCATTTGAACTAGTCTTTGCAACCGTGCATGTTAATAATAAATTCATGTTTTTGTTTGTTGCGTTGTTTACATACCACCAAAACAAATTAGTATGATTACTTTAATATTTTTTTTTAAGAATCATTGAACAATTGTGTGTTATTTTATTGAGTGGTTTTAATTTAAACTCAAGTAATGAAAATACTAAACATTTTTTTTATTTTTTTGTTTCTTTTTGCGAATTTGCCCAGATGAATAAAGTGTAGTGGGAGGCAATTGGACTTAGTATTGTGCTTGGTATGTTTGTGATGTTTGTGTGAGAACGTGCGAGGCGGACGAACCCCTGGTGCCTGTGGATGCGTATCACCCGCCACTCCAGATAGCCCTGCAGCTCAATATGGGGCTGGTTCCCCCATCGACCGACGTGAACGTATCTTCGGACTATCAGATACCGACCAAAGCGAACAACAATGGAACTTTTATAAAGCAGACTATAGTTTGTTGCATTCCTCTCTCGCATCCACCGATTGGAATCCTATAATATTCAGGGACCAGGTGAATTTTCAGTGTTTTTGTAATGTTTTTAATGGCATTTTAGATAATTGTGGACCTAGGAAACAGCCCAAACGCGTGCATACGCGTAAGTATTGCTATACAGAGTGGTATACTAAAGAAATAATTTCTATATACAAGTAAAAGCGAAACTACACAATAAGTATAAATCCATTGGTTTGCTCGCAAATGATAATATTTTTTCCGCATGCAGGGCGCGTATTAAATAAATCATTAACCGGGAATATCAAAACCAACAGGATAGAGTGCAAAGTAATCTTGCACGACTCAGGGTCCTTCCCTAAGTCGTTTTGGGATTATAAGGAATAAAAATAAGTCCAACACTCGAAAAAATAAAATAAAAGCAGTGGTATCAAATTCAGAAAGCCGGAATTTGCAAAATATTTATTTTTGGTATACGATGAGGAATCAGCTCGGCTTTACGTGAACGAAGTGGGGCTCGAATTTATATTATAGCCCGCTGCTGTGGAAGTTCGTATTTTTTTTTTGTAGATAGTATTCACAAATAGAAAGCTTTTTACAAAGTTTCAAGATGCGGAGAATCACGATTTACGAGATAAAATTTATTAAAGTTTCAAAAAAAATTGGAAAATAGTACGCCATTTGCAAATTTTTAGGTTAGATAAATTGTCATGATAGACGTCAAAGTTGACATTTCACGTTCCGTTGATTTCCGTTTATTCAATTTAATATCTTGTTTTTTTTTCATAAATATAATATTAATTTTATATATTCACATACTTATAGTATGTAATAAATGTGAACCAAGTGAAGCGCCATTGGATGCAAGAGCGAGCGAAGCGAGCTCTGGACTTGTGGGCACCCCGACTCGGACAGGTTAGGTTAGAAGTGGTTATTTTTTTATAAACTACTCAGAAGTAGGAGCCCCGCCAAGCGGGGCTCCGTCGACTGGGCCTCCCTTGACTGTGCAATGTTGAGCGAATATAAAACGTTTTGAGGTTAGGTTACTATAATTAGTTTTTCTCAAGAACGGTTTGTCGCCTTTATATGGGAGTGGTGCTAGGACACAGGGTCCACCTCCCCCCTCCCTCCTCCTGCTAAACTATACTCAATGTACCTCTTTTTTTTAACTCAAAAGCTATTCTAACCTCAAAACTTTAACCATGGATATCTCCATAACCATGGGGCTCCGGGGGGTGGGGGTGGCACAGGGGGGGGGGGCACCCCCTCTCCCCACCTCCCCCTCCACCCCATCCCGACCCTTAAATCAGCAGGCTATAATGGAAATTTTATCCCCCCTGGCTCATCTCAAGCCCAAGCGCTCAGCAGGCACGGACGGGATCCCTGCATTTATAATGTTGATCCTGGTCGGTACAACGGAGCCACTCGTACACATTTTCAACATATGCCTGGATACTTCCTACTTTCCGGTACGTTAATCTTATACCAAAAGCTGGAGAAAGAACAGCAATCAATATTTTAGACCAGTAGCAATTCTGTCGGCACGGCTTCCGACCTGCGTGTAGTACAACCAACCAGCAATCTTTTAAACGCCATGACGTACCTGGTTCCTCATATCGATGCAGGGGTGCAGCTGAGAGTCCGGGAGCATATCGTGAACGTTTGTATAAGAGCTTACAAACGGCTGGGATTCGTGCTTCGTAGAGAAGCAGCGTTCACGAAGGTTAAGGCCAGTTCGGCTTTGTACGACACGCTAATTAGGAGCCAGTTGGGGATAAGGCAGTATCACACTGCCACGCATCACGCTGCATGTTGCGTGTCAACGCACCTACGCGCGTACTTGCGGGAGTGCAGATCTGCATCATCGTGTGGGTTTTTGACGCAATCACGCGCTTTATGCATTTTGTGGATTCACAGCGTGACTCATTTCATTCAATGCCGTTATGTGGTAATATAGTGTAGTGCAGAGCGCCGCGTATGTTTTGATATTGAAAAAGATTTCATTAACAGTTTTCGCAACTCTACAGGCAAGTTTTTGACATATTCTATGCAAAGTACTTTCTTTTTTTTAATGTTATTCTGGAATTTTAAATTTGTTATGATTTATCCATGGCTTTTATGAAATACTAGCTGACCCGTGCAACGTCGTCTGAGTAACATTTTTCATTACTGCTCCGCTCCTATTGGTCTTAGCGTATATAGCCTTCCTCGATAAATGGGCTATCTAACACTGACAGAATTTTTTCAAATCGGACCAGTAGTTCCTGAGATTAGCGCGTTCAACCAAACAAACAAACAAACTCTTCTGCTTTATAATATTAGTATAGATAATCAATGAAAAACATATATTGCGCATGGCGCACAGACTTGCGAGGCATGCGTAATGCACGGGGCATTGTGAATGTCTGTATCCGCCTTTACGCAGTTGCAATTATGTTTATTTTAATGTACCTAAACGAGTACCTAATGCCTAAAAAGTGGAATTTCCGGACGGAAACCGTGTTTCCTAATAGCTTCAATCTGGGAATGTTTTATTGAAAATAGAATAGGTCATCGCCGACCACATCACCGCTCTCCAACAGACAACAGATGAAGTTTAACAGTTGTGATCAAATGCAAGCCCATCAATAATATCGGCTAACAGTGTGTTTTGTTTCAGAAAGTCCCAACTGCAGTCGAAGTTCTGAAGTTCTGAAGGCGAACAGAAGCGGCATTGGCAAGAAAATAATGGTAGGGATTTATATAAAAAATTGCTCTTGCTTACCAACTGTTTAACTAAACAGACAGAAAAAAAATAAGCTGCCACCCGATACGACAGGAGTTTGTCCATGGTTTTGCTCAACTTTAGCCGTCTGATTTATCTAGAATTCTAGACACTAAGGTTTGATCTTTCATTCATCAGATATTTTTTACTGAAGAATAAATATGGCTGTTTGACATATTTTCTATGTAAAAGCTGTCGAAGCGTAGTTTTATTCCTCTGGTATGAAAAATTCCCGATAATTATGTTCTATTAGAAGTAAACAGTACTTATTTAAAGTCCCATTAAAATAATAGCACCTCTGTCTAATCATTCGAATAGTGACATTGTTATGCGTGTATTCATATTTTTCCAGCGTTGCCTCCGCGTGTTATTCGCGTTCCACAGCGTGCCTCTCATCGCGGTTCTGTACTACATGTGCGGGGCGGCTGCGTTCGGCTTAGCGCGCGGGAACACTTCGCTAGACATCGCTTTGTTCCCGCTACAGTTCACTACTAGCGGTGGATTGGACAGCGTGAGTATCTTTGCCAGCCGCGCAGTAATCGAAATCAGTGGCGTAGCTTGCGTGGGTGAAACTCGTTAGATACAGATAGGTTATTTAAGTAAGAATGATCGAAAGAAAATTAGCTTCTCAGACTCGATCGGTGACTGTATCATCAGACCTTAGATGGTTACGCCCAAATAAACACGTAAATGTAAGTCATCCTACTATACTTTACAAGCAGAGGACAGACGCTGAGACGCCTCAACGGGACTGTTGCTAGATGCTACTTTGCTGTCACTTCCCAAACAAGTAAAGCGTGTCCGCTTACTCGCACTACCTACGATACAAAAAAAATATAACCGACTTCCAAATACAAAAAAACACTACAAAGTAAAAAAAAAAATCTTTTTACAAAAAAATACAACCGACTTCCAAATAAAAAAACACTACAAAGTAAAAAATAACTTTAATTTCGGAAGTCGGTGTTAAAATACGAAGAAAGTAACAGAAACACCGACTTCCAAAATTAAAGTTATTTTTTACTTTGTAGTGTTTTTTTATTTGGAAGTCGGTTGTATTTTTTTGTAAAAAGATTTTTTTTTTTTCACTTTTTAGGTGTAAGAACCCCACACCTAACAACACCACTGCAAAATCGGAGGAAAAAAATACGCAATTTCGATTACTTGGATAACACAAAACCATCATCCAAGTAAACGAATTCCAGCTATTTCTATTTAAAATCCAAACTTCGTAACCGATTTTAATAAAATTTAAATGGGACCAATCTGCAAGTATATCCTTTCAGATAAAATCATACAACCGAATTGAGAACCTCCTCCTTTTTGGGAAATCGGTTAAAAAAAGTTTACAGATGTCATCGAAGTCGATCCGTGACACGTGATGTGCGCTTGGCGCAGTTACGGAGAGGGGAGTATATTTACCAACGGAACTCAATTACTAAGCTTCCGCTGCTCGTCCGTTCGTCAGTCTGTCCATACGTCCATGCGTCAGTCCGTCAGTCTGTCAGTCCGCTAGTCCGTCAGTCCACCCGACCGTCCGTCAGTCCGTCCGACCGTCTGACAGCGAGTGTATCTCAAGAACCGTAACAGTTGAAACACAATACACAAAGGGCACATGGATGGGTTTTAATTTCCCATCACTAAAAAAAAAAAGTATTTCTATTGCCGCTACAACAACAAATAGAAACAATTTAAAGGGGCGCCCATTAAACGTGTTATTTCGTGTAGGTTTATGGTACAGAACACGTTGTGTGAGAGTCGGACTCACACTTAGCCCGTTTTTTATCTACCCCTGATGGGATGGGGGCTACTCTCTATTACTATCTAAGCCCGAAGTCCGTAGTTTCGGGCTTAGTTGCGGGCGTATTCTGCTCCGTATTACCTAACCAATAAGAATTAATGTCAACACTATTGGAAGTCGCTGTGAAATCGTGTTCTCATTCATTTTTAGTTCGGGTTTGAAACTAATCGTAAGTTCGTAATTATTACGGAGTAGAATACGGCAACTAAGCCCGAAACTACGGACAACGGGCTTAGACAGTAGCCCCCCAGATGTGATTCTGTGGTGCTGTCGTTCAAAGCATGTTGGTATGGGCATTTTTTTTTTTACCGCTTTCATCTAAAATAGGATCGGACGGGTCTCATCATCCGCATGCCGTGACCAATGGACAATAATTTTCACGGCCCCGTTGGCCGACCTAGGAAGAAATGGGGAGAAGACCTAAGCGCCTACTGCACAGTTCAATGTGGCTCGGGAAATGAATATCTGTAAGGATTTAGAGGAGGCATTGGCCCGGCAGTGAAATAGTAAAGGAAAGTTGTGCATGCCTGTAAGTGGCTTATTTATACAGGACCCTCGACGTCACAACTTAGACTTGCAGGTCTGCTGGTAGAAATTTCTTTTGAAATAAGCAGTACCTGTGTGCTCTTTTCTCTGTACAAAATTTTCTTTTTAAGTATATTGTGCGTACTACATAAATAAATATAATACCGCGTGTATCTGACATCGACGCACAAACGATTTCCATGGGTCCAGGGCATACCTACATTGTTATGGACACGTTCACACTGTACTATACAATAATATATAGGTATTATTAACAATATATGGAGCGCGATATTGTTGTGCTATGAGCTATATACTCTATGCTATATATTATAGCGTTGGTTCCGTAAAGCGGTTGGCATATAAATGCTACAAGGCATAATAATATCACATTGTTCTGGTAAACATTGTTATTTAATATAGCCTTACTAACTAGGCGAGGAGAATCCCATACAATTACATTCAAATTCAACTTTAGTGATATAAAAATACCTAAGTCTTCAAACGCAGGCGCACGTGGGCCTAGTGAATGTCGGTGGGTTCAGTATCCAAAGTGTTACCTACCAAAAGAACAGCGGAGCCTTATTAAGCTACCGCTGTCCATCTCTCTGTCGGTCAGCGGGTTGTATCTCATGAAGTGTGTATTTCTATTGCCACTAAAAAAACTGCCGCGCTGGAGATGGGGTCGGTGGGTGTGTTCAGAACAACCTGCTGCTCTTGTCGCTAACGCGCCAGGATTAGCTTCATCTATTTGACTGTCAGACCTTGACTATTCAAAAGTGCCTGTAACTGGTCTATTTGAAATAAAGGATTTTGTATTTGTATTGTATTCAAATTATAAAAAATTAAAGGAGGTTCTCATACAAGAAACGCGTTTTTTTTTCCGGTAATTATCGGTGTGAGGGTCCGACTCGCAATTGTCCCATTTTTTGTTTATTTTAATCTCTTATTTCCAGATAAATGGCCACATCCGGATCCTCTACGGTTGCTACGTGGAGGGTGCCATGATGTTGATCTCATTCGGGCTGGCAGCGTTGCGTCGATCCAGCAGCGCCGGCGCGGCTAGGATCGCTGAGAAGTACAGGCTGTTTGAAAGCGAACAAATAATAAATTCTGGAACATCCTCAGCATAGTTTAAAGATACTCACAAGATAATAAACCTTATTTTTAAGATTCATATTCAGCTAGAACAGAAACCTGACATTCGAGACTTTAAATGAACCTTGTTTTTAAGCGCTTTATACATATTCGGGAAGAATTGCAAGTATGGCATTCGATTATACAAATATGATCATTATTAGCTTTAAAAGGCTCATTAATCTATGAATCTTGCATTTAGATCTATAGGATAAGGCTAAGACTATTGTCACATCACGGTAGCTATAGCTACCGTGATGTGACAATAGTCTTAATACCTAATAATGAATACCTACTTCCATGACTACATACCTCAAGGCCTTAAAAGAACTTGTTGATAATAGGGTAGATGACTAAAAAAATCTAATTAGTCCGTCAGATAGATATCCAAAAACATTAAGACGATAGTGTTTTGAAAACTCATGTGACGTCACATTTCAGTAAGTACATTTCTTACCGAGTAGTGACGCCACAAGAACCGACTCCTGATAATAATAATATGTAACACCCTACCGCAGTATCTCTACGTTGACGTCGTGGTAGGGCTTGCGCGTCCCGATGGACCTTAGGTCATACCTAGGGTGAGGGGCCAGACAAAGAGAGATATACAATCCGCAGGGCAGTTTTGTGGCGAACTGTTGGGCAGTATAAGCGACCCCACGAACCTAATCTCCCGGGAGAAGTCTTGTTCCTCATCTCCGGCTTGCCTTTATTGGCTGGCCAGAGTGAACACTGACGAGGAACAGAGCTCCAACCTCTGTCTTGCCTTAATCGGCCGGTCTGAGTAGAGATTCGCTAGAGCAAACGTGCTCGGGAGAAGGATGTATAATCCAGTAAGATGCTGGTAGGGATCTTGACCGCACTCCCGGAATTGTCCTGATAGCCGTGGTATACCTCTCCACTCCTCTAGCACCTCAGGCTATGTTGCCTTAGGTACCTTGGCGCTACGTCACTTTGTGCTAGCGACCGTTTTCGGGGGCCCATTCATTGAGTGTGCAAGTCACCCCCTGCCATTTAAAAGCCGTGTATATTGTTAGTGGTCAGGCAGGGGCCAATAGTTCTTCTATAATAAACGATTATCAGACCACTAAACCGCTCAAACCCATAGCGTTTCATCTTTTGCTTCCATATTCTGCAATAGTCTTGCTCCAACCGGGATTGTCCTTGGGAATACTTTCACAGTGCATACAGGGATAATCGCCGGTTGGTGCCCCATTACATTTGAAATTTCTACCGGGGCCTCTGCGAGTTGGTTTCGGCCCCTCGTACGCCTACCAAAGGACCGGGTCTCCAGGGACCCGAGAAAGAAAACAAAAATCTCTCTAATTAGTCCGTCAGATTTCCAAAAAATATTGGTCACTTTTTTTATTTTCACGTATTTTTTGCCTAGGGCAAAATATACAGTGTTTTAAAACCTCATGTGACGTCACATTCCAGTAAGTAGGTACACTTCTTACCGAGTAGTGACTCCACAAGCCCCCGCTCCTGATCTTTGATGCGTTTTATCTTCGTCAATTTTATTTATTTAAAAAAGCAATAACACTCCTTTTTTTAGGCAGTCGTGTAAAAACTACATGTCCAATATTTTTTAATATTATAACTGACGGACTAAATACCTAGATTTATTGATTTATTTAATTTACTCAAGAACCATCTACTATTCCACCGTGAGCGTTACAAGATTTCCCCCGTTAAATGTATACGTGTAGTGTGGGGTATCCCGCACGATTTTCATGCATTATAAGTTATAGTATTGTAGTTTTAAGGATGATCCACACATACATACACGGCATACATAAGACTCGCGCGCGATGAGAATGGGATACAACCTTAGAATAATAACGCATAGAAACCTAGTACGAGTGCAAAAAGTGAGGCAACTAAAACTTAGCCTAATCCGTCAAACTTAGCCACCAGGCCGTCAGTACTCAATGTCACGTTCCGTCGAACACAGCTCGCGAGTAAATAATTGAAAATGAATGTTTGTTGCGTGAAAGGATGTTATAGCACATCAGGAAAATAAAAAAAATGTGATAAAATAACATTTCACAAATAAGTACTCACATTCTATGCACTATTTTTACGTAAATCGATAAATAAAACAAAATTTTAATAACCTAACTTGTCATAACACAGTGTTGCTATTTGTGAGGAAAAAATACCCACATTGCTTTCATTCATGTTTTTCATTTTTGTAATTTTAAAATACAATACTTAGTGTTAATTCATATCAAACCCGATGTTTTAACATTGTTTATAATTATAACCCATCAAGCATTCTAAACGCATTGAACAATATCTCATTCTTTATGCGATTTATTTCCTTTTATTTTGAAATGAGTTTAATTATACCTTCCGAAAAAATATGTCATATTACATGAAAAATCATGTTTACCTTTTCCAGTTCCCAACAACATAAAATACTTGCCTTGATAGCAAAATAGTAATGCGTCTTCCCATATTTTGTGGGTAACGGCTTAGTAATGGTATCACTGAAAGCTATATCTGTGTGCGTTAGAGGAACGTAGACACATTCGGCTCACGCACACAAAGAAAATGAAGTGGACACACGATTTTGCTCGGGTTTTGTTCTAGACGCGGCTTCTATGCGTTATTATTCTAAGGATACAACCTTTTGGAACTGAGAGGCGCGCGGTCCGCCGGCCAACCGTAGCGTCGGCAACAGTTGCCAGCGGGTCTAAAAAGGCCACTTTAGCAGAATCAGCTAGCAATTCGTATTACCTGAAACTGTCAAATCCCAACCAACGCTGCTTGAGAACAGTCATTTTCGATTTACTTTGACAAGGTTCCATCCCACTCTCATCGCATCCGGATTATATCAGAGTAGTGTTTGAACGAGTTAAATATAGCATACCAATATTGTTGGGCTCCTGACGGACGGCCTGTCCACGTCCCGGATACGTGTGGATTTTAAGTATCATCACTGCCAGTCGTAAGCATTAAAATGTTCGAAAATAAAACGAAAGCATAAGTTATTTGTTTTTTTATTTATCTACCATTTCCTACACACTAGTCAACGGCTATGTACAGCGTCTTTGATTATAATTACTTTGTGAAATGTCCATACAATTAAACATGAATTTTCAGACATACAGACAGCAACTATAAATCTATAACATTTTTATCGCAAATCTAAAACGAAATGTTTATATCATTCTCAGTAGCGTAGTGAGCAGGGGGGCGGTCCGCCCCGGGTGACACCCGTTCAGGGGTGACTTGCGACTGGCGTCATCAGAACCAAAGGCGCATGTCATAATAATTTGGGGGAGTCATTTATGGGGTAACACCATACTATCCGCCCGGGTGTCACCTGTGCTAACTACGCCACCGATCATTCTACATGTATCACAGAATTATAAAGTAAATCATACATTACGGATGAATGAATACCTATGTATTTTTGGTAAATTCAAATACATATTAAACAAAACGTAATAGTTAACATTGTTTTTAAGAGAAGCGAGAATTTTATAACCTAGCTTTCGAAACAATTTGCTATTAAAGAGGTCGATTGTAAGCGCTTTGGTGAGAAAAGGATATTTTTAAAAAAAAATAAAAAAAATACTCCAAGGTAAAAAATCGACAGTGTCTTTTACATTTCATTGGTCGCCAATTCATGTCCATTCATAATTTTAATTGCAGAATATAATTATATTAAACTGACGCCGTTTAAAATTATACGGTGACATAAATATTGTAGTATTTAGTATTTTTATTCAGTATTCTTCTTGTCTTTTGGCGTTTATATCATTACTAGCTGACTCGGCAAACGTTGTTTTGCCAAATAATGTACCCTACGACCTATTCTCGGACCTACGAAATATACACAAAAAAAAACTTAAAAAATGGTCAAGCCGTTTCGGTGGAAATAGATAACAAACACTGTGAAACGAGATTTTTGGATATTAGAGTATATATATTATATTCATTTGTAGCATAGAGTAGTAAGCGAATGGAATAATGAGCGCTACAACCACTCTTTATCACAAAATTTGTTCGCACAACAACAATTTGTTTTGTTCACACAACATGCGCCTTTAGCCGGCAGCGAAGTTGTTAAATGCGCCCAATCCATTTACAAACTACATAAAAGCCGCGGCTACGTTTTTGTATAACGCCATAAGTCAGCTTTAATCAACAAAGCGCTTCAACCCTTATTAAAATACACATAAGTATAATAGTCGCTATCTACGCCTTGCTCCTCTTAGATTCTTCGACCACTTCTTCCTCAGTGGGTGTGCCTTCAATGGATTTCTTGTCCCTAATGGCTTCTTTGACGGCGTCCACCATATCAAGCGGCTCTGATATTGATACTTTCTTACCTGAAATTGTGAATTAAATCATTAGTCTGTTATACTATTTTTCTAAGGCTATGCAAGATAACAGACCCAGCAGTGGGTTGACGTATCTACATAAAACAAAGTAATCGAATTCCGACCTTATGTTATCGACTTTAGGTCGGAATTCGATTACATCGTTTTATGTAGTTATGTCCTTTTTTTTTCTTAAGACTGCACAATACAGGGAGGGTTTTTGAAACGGGGTGTAAGGGCAGGAACCTTAAACGTTGTCTTCTTCTTGAAATCTTAGGAGACTGACTGTAAATTTTTGTGTACAAATAAATAGATTTTGAAAAAAAAAAATACTGTTAACAAGAAACCGCAAAAGGTTTTTTTTACCAATCGATCTTGTTACTACAGAAAGGCGTCAGTTAAATATACCCTAACGGTCACTAACCCACATACATTATTTGACTTTCTTTTAAATATCAAAAACAGAAATAAAGACAAAGCTGTCCTGAATCGACTTCTATCGTGATACTTTACGTTCTCTAATAATGAAAAACTGTTCTTAATTATTGTGCAGGTATCTCAGAACAACAGTTTATCTGGTGGCTACCACAGCAAGGATCAGAAAAGGATTTGAAACAACAAGTCACTGAGCAATGGCACAATTCTCATTCTGACCGACTGAATTTCCAAAGTCAGAGAATACAGTTAGTATTTACTAACAGTTAATAACGTTTTACTGTTGCTAGGATACATCGGTTTTCGTATCTCCTCTACTGATCCATCTCAAAAATCCAACCTGTATAGGCTAAAAAAGAATTAATACTAAGGGAGGTTGATAATTGATATCATGTCCAGAAATGGCATGTACCAACGCAAGATTAGTTAAGAGATTTGCCTTAATATCTAAAGTATATCCGCTGCTAAACTACATCAACACACACCAAATTCGTAATCCAACAAAAAAAAAATAACTTGGGATGAATCTCGAACTCTAATGGCATACAAACTATAATGATATATTATGGCAACACCATAGGACTATACAAGGTATACACTAATCGTACTTTACTGTACTTTTGGAGCTCAAAATGGTTTAGACACACAAGGGAACATACATACTCGAACAAACAAACATTCGACAGACAGCGGCGGCGCTAAACCGATCGTAGTCGGCGGCGACATCAGCTTTACGAGGCTCATTCCTTACCCAGTCAGAGAGAAAACATTAAATATAATTAGCTGAATAAATACACTCATGTGGTATGGCCGACCGTAAGAATAGTTTAGCTTCGAGCTTTAAAATATGAACCGTCGCTTAGGCCCACTCGCGCTGCTCCGCTTAGCCACTGGGTTAAGGGTGTGTTTCCGCCAGAGATGTGCGAGGATCCGTAGTGAAGATGTGTTTGTGAGAACCAATAGAATCGCTTCATTAGGCCTAACCTGGCTCAGGACAAGGTAGTTCTTAATAAACATATTCCTCGCTACGCATTCTTGCACATCTCTGGTGTAAACGCAGCCTTACGGTCTAGTCCAAGGCTAACTTTAACTAACTACCATGGAAACTGGCATTTATTACTTCAGTTGCCTTTCAAAACAGTATTGCAAATTGAAGTGACTTCTTATGGTCTAAGAGCCTTACTTGTTTTACTGTTTTGTATGACAAATACGAAGATGAAAAATGCTTATAGAGGGTAGGCGGTACAGTGAGCAAAGCCACAGAAACCTCCATTGGAAAGGGCGGATACCTTTTTTTAACCTTTAACTATGGACGTTCCATTTTTGTTACACTACTATGGACGTGCGGCCTCACAGACCGCTATCTTTACGGGCTCGTTTCTATCTAGATGAGTAAGTATCGTATCATTTTTTGTTTTAACCCCTTAGAAGAGTTACTAAATGTTAACAAAAGATGTAATTTTAATGAAAAATGAAATGAATGTGATGAATGTAATTTTTTATTTTAAACTAAACCTGACGGTATAAAAATCAAAGGCACGTTTGCAGACGTTTTAGCTTGAGATCACTTTATAGGTAGGTACATTACCACAGGAAAATTACTTTTTTAGTTAGTTTAACTTCTTTTACAATAAAATATAAAGAACAAACAACATAAAAAAACTTAACATAATCTTCTCAAAACTAAACATAGAAATTTCGACAAGGGCCCCACTTGGTCATATTTATTGGCAGTATTTGCTTAGCGGCTTAGATCATTGTAGGTATATTGGCTGTTTACAGCTCTCTGAGTTGACTAACTCGATGTTCGTTTGCCTGCAGTCGTTGGTTGATCGTTTTTTGACATTTTAGTTTACGAAATCTAAAACAAACAAAATCACCGTCAGCGTCAATTTATAACACAAACGTGGACGCGCGGTCTCACAGACGTTACTCAAAATATAAAGCGAAATTACTCACGCAACATTCAGCCGGCGACGGAACCTTTACTCTCAACGGTCGTTTGGCCAATAAAACCGAAGCTACTGGGGCGATCATACGCATGGGGTACGCGGGAGGTGGGGGGCACGAGAATCACAAACTGCAAGCGGCCTGTGAGACCGCACGTCCATAGTAAAAGGATAAGGTGGAAGCTCCAGGGTAGCCCGCGAAATTCAAATATTCTATGTTTTTTGCAATTTTGCGGTTCGCGATCGTAAAGAGCACTTATTTAAAGGATTATAACCATTTGAATCATCAATATAACTCTCTAAGTTCATAGAACTCGATAGAATGTTATTTCGTGAAAAAGTCATTCAATAGAGTTCTATGAACTTAGATAGTTATATTGATGATTCAAATGGTTATAATCCTTTAGATAAATATGCGTTACGGCCGCGAATCGTATTTTGTTCAACATACAGCTTCACACTGAACGGAAAATTGCAATAAACATAAAAATATTTGAATTTCGCGGGCTACCTTAGCGCTTCCACCTTAAGGATAGGAAATCATCAAATGACAGCTCCCGCCCTAGGTGAAGCAGAAGGGAGTGTCAGACTCTTATTGACTAAAACCCATCCGTGTTCCTCCTAATGCCCTTTTTGTTCCAGGGGGGCTACTCTCTAAGCCCGACGTCCGTAGTTTCGGACTTAGTTGCGGGCGTATTATACTCTGTATTACCTTAGCTTAGAGAGTAGCCCCCCTGGACCGCGAAATGGAAGATACCTCCGACCGGACTGTTGTTGGGTCCGGTAAGCCACTACCCTATCAAATATATAATATCAACTATCATATTCGGACTGTTGTATATTTTCAAATTGCACGGAGGACTGATTCCGCGATGCAGGATTGCGATCGCAGTTCGCTGCTGATTAGGTGGCGTTGCGGTTCTTTTTGTTGCCGTTCAAATGTCGATTCGTTAGTTTTTTTTTCTTGTGGCGACATTGCATTGGTGCCGCTATATGCTAAATAGTAACTACTCCATTGTTACGGACAAGAAATAGTATCACCTATTAATCAAGTACATACTTTGCACTTTGAGATTCTATGCAACGGGCAGTTCACTTATTACTTTTGGAGATGTAATTGGTGGTCAAGAGTCAACAGCCTGTCATAATATTAACAGAGTCACAAAAATATGTGGTAGCTCCTTCGTATCACGCATTTATAAATATCCCCAATAGTGCAGAACTAACTAGGTCTTCTACCGATTTAAAAAAATGCGAATACATAAATAAAATGGCTTTGATAATCAGTTTCCCACCCAAATTCGCCAAATTATTTTTGCAGAGGCTTCTTGGGTACGTAATCGATTCAGAGCTTTCTTAATCTAAATAAAGTCGTGAGCTGTTGTGAACTCAAATGAGAGCAGCGACCAATGATAGCTTAGAAACAACACCGGGGCACAGCTACCTCTGTATCAACCGTACCTAATGATACGGGGCCCGAGACAACAGAGGGGCCTCAACGGTGGAAGTAAAAATAAGGATTGTGTGGTTTTATGAAACTACGGTAAAAGTTAAACTTTTCACTAAAAAGGTCAGGTGACGCGAACTGTCGCCTTTCACTTTATCCCTACTTCGCGGCCGACCGTCACGCGACATGCAACACATAGACGAAAAAGTTTGAGACGATGTAATAAAAGTTTCACTTTAAAATATAACGGTAATAAATGAGTTTGTTATCTCTTAACGTATTAACGAATGTATAGATTTCGATGAAACTTGGCACACGGTTAGACCGTGCCCTGTAATAGGACATAGGATACTTTTATCCCGGAAATATGTTCCCTTGGGATAATTTTCATCTTTGAGCCGCAGGCAGTATCTAGTTTATCAGTAATAGTGATATGAGCGACATTTTTGTGTTACTGGTATATATTTAGATATAGTCATATGAGCGACATTTTTGTGTTACTGGTACCTATTTAGAAAAAAAATAGGAACCCTCTCCGGCAGTCGGGTAAAAAGAGGGCCACTATTATTTTGACACAGAGGCCCTGAGTCTAGGTACGCCACTGACACTACACAAAACAAAAGTACAAAGTTTTTCGCAAGGACTCGTGCGCCAGTCACCGCCGTCGCCGACGCCTAACGCCGCCACTGTCCACAGATTCTAACTTACAATTTTATTTTACCTACAAGAAGTAAGGCTTATTATTTCCTTATTTCTCTCGTATTGCTCCTGCAAAGCAATGAATAAAGACAACATTACAATATTTCCTACGTCTCTTTCTACTGTAACCTGTTAGCCGCATTGTTGAAAAGACTCTCTGTCACGTAGTATCAGGTATGTATCCAGGTTAGTATTTAATTAATTGGATATTATTGGACGAAAGTATTGAAGAATATAAACGACTCACTATGGGAAGAACTCTGAAATATGAAAGAGAAATTGGTAGTTCAGCACCTATTTGAAGATCGCATAACTTGACCAGCGGATTTATTTTAACGCTATACTTTTGCAATTGTAAAGTCAGACTAGGTTCAACAGACACGTCTTAAATCCTTCACAATTCCGGTGTGGTAGAGAGACGAAGTTCCACATGACGCATAGCACTGTCCCTTTTTCACAGCGGCGTCATGATGGTTTTCTGATTTTTTTTAACAACCATTTAAATTAAGATACAACTTTGGCATTTCTTCATAATAAACTAGAACAGCGATTCGGATCTCAAAATCCTACTTTAAGGCTCAACTCACACCAAAAGAGCGTCGAAGCGCAGCGAAGCGGAGCGCAGTTTCAGTGTCATATGAATTTCATCTTTATTTTCATTACTGTAATACTTATTATCGCATGAGAAGAAGGAATTCCTTCTCTACCGAGCGGGTCGCTGCGCTTCGCTGCCCTTCGCCGCTCTTTCGGCGTGAATTGACCCTTATTCTGAAGTTGTGGTTCTCGAAGAGTACGCTATAGTTTTTTGTGGCGTACTTCGGCGTCGCTTGAACCGAGCTATCCACATATTACGCTATATTTACTTCAAAATCGGTAATTTTTTATGAAATTCCAAATAGAAACTACGTTTTCCCTGAGTCTGTCTAATGACTGAAGAATTTGAATCCTCATATAGTAGTCTATGGCTCTGCAATCTATGGTGTGATTTATAGTAGACTATGCCTAGCGTTACCTAGCCTCGTACGAGACACCGGCCCTGCCCCGTACGAGCCGCCGACGAGGCACGGGACGTAGGCGTATACTAACAAGAAGGTAAAGTAGTACAGCACAGTACGGATTTCGCAAGGCAGAGCAAGCGAGGCAAACACAGGCGTCTGCGTCACACGTGCCTTCGCCAAGCAGCTCTTAGTACGTTCATGCATTACAAAATCTGCCCTGCCCTGCGCTGCGTGGACCTGCGTCACCTACGTCTCAGCATACGCTTTTTCTAACTGCGTGGGCATTAAGAGTGTGTATTCCGTCCACTAGCGCCGCCAATCGTTTTTTATTAATTGTGGTAAATTTAAGACACGTAGATAAAAAACCGCTCTGTAATGTACTGAAAAATTGTATCTATTATTTTTTGACAGCTATTTTTAATACACAACTCATGGCTAAATAGCCAAAACGGCAATTATTGCTAAAAGTGGCCACTTTTAGCAAAAATATCGACTTTGGCAATTATTTATATTCTAAAGTACAAAACATAATAAATACATTTCTTCAGTACACTACAGAGCGGTTTTTTATCTACGTGTCTTAAATTTACCACAAATAATAAAAAACGATTGGCGGCGCTAGTGGGCGGAATACACGCTCTTAAGCAGAGGGCTAATTCACGTAATTTTATGACGCGCCGATTAAGTTTTAGTGCAGTTGCAGTTAGTTTAAGTTTGAGTGATAAACGGTATTCTTGTAATCTTTGAGCTGCGCGTAAGCTGCGCGTGAACTGCACGTCAACTGCACAACAGCCAAACTCTACCAAACTTACTTATGGTGGAGAAAAAATATTACTCACTAAATAATCGAATAGAATGGATTACATTTCAATGAATATGACGTTATTATAATATTAAAACTCAAACTTAATCTTATAAGCTGTCATTTTGGGACGTCAAACAAATATTAGAATACCGATAATGTTGCGTTCCGAAGCACGCACCAAAGACGCGCAACAGTAGAATGCCGTTATTGCGCTCGCGTGACGCGAACTTGACGCGAGCGTGTCTGACAGCGGTAGAGAATACGAAAAGCGTTGTTTTGATCGAAACTTAACTTCACCTGCACTGCAACAGCACTTATTTAGTTACGTGAATTAGCCTACAGTTCATACTACGCCGTGCCGGACACGGGCGCTGTGTGAAGAATTACTCCCAGATGACACTAGTCTAGTTCTAGTAGTAGGTTAGCAAGCCAGTAACCATCGTCACTACTGCAGCCGAAAAACGTACGCTGCTAGACATAAACCTCCCCAAAGCGTAGCCAAAGACCGTTCGGACACCGACAGTATTGAAGACAGGTCTTTATACAAGAGGCCAGCCTGAATGACTTGCTCTTGCTAGCCTTTGTCATCCGGCAGCTATGGATCCGTGCATCGTCGGCGGCTAAAAAGGCCACTTTAGTAATATAATATTAATAATACAACATTCTGTCAAATAACATTTTCATCTTTATCGGCTAAAAAGGCCACTTTAGTAATATAATATTAATAATACAACATTCTGTCAAATAACATTTTCATCTTTATAGCTAAAGCGTTAGGTTCAAAGTTGATTGAGAAAATTTGTCATTTTTTGCGGGTAGTTTGATGTGCTAGCTGTTTCAACTAAAGTGGTCTTTTTGGACCCGCAGCACGGTCGAGTGTAAATTATCCCTCAACTGTCTCGTAACATTTTACAACGGGCTTCAGAAGTGGATGCCCATAGGTGACGTTTTGTATCTGATATATAAGAAAATTATCTATTGCAAAACAAAAAAACATTGGCTTTAAAAAAACTGTAATTTTTGGTCATTATTTGCGGCATTTTTAGTCATATTTTGTAAAAAGTATTTCTTTTCATATTTTGAAATTTTCTTTACTTACTACATGTCAGATACAAAACGCTACAATTGCGTATATAAGCACGCACTTCTGTACACCCGTATAAATCTGGATTATAGCATGATGGCGTAGGATAGTAAAGGATCGAAATGAAACAACATATCAATTAAATTTCGTGTATTCATGAAACAGACTACAATATTTACATCATTTCTTTAAACTAATGTATGACCATCATACTATAACCATTTTGAAACTACGCCTCTCAACTTTCGCAACACTTTCATAAATGCTCTCTCAATAATAAATATCTATACATAACTTATGTACATTCAAAATTACACAATAAAGTTAATATGGGAACTATTTTGAAGACCAGTATAACTATTTCATTTCACATATTTCTTTTAAAAAAAACCTTAGGGAACTCTGAATAGGAAGTTTGCCTTGTTCAACTTCAAATAAAAATGGATAATAAACAACAAATTCATATCCTAATCCATAGTTTAAAAACCTTACATAACTTTGACAGCCAAGCAAAAATGTGCTTAATAAACTCGTCGTTAAAATTGCGCATTGCGTATTTAAGAAATGGCAGATGAGACCATTCCCTTTACATTTTGCTTTGGAAAGCGTAGCTAGTCAATCAAAGATCAGACTCCTTCTGGGTAAGCTCGCTCCATAGTAGACTTGGGCTCTGTCATTTCTGACCTAGACCAGAGTCAAGAGCAAACGAATCTCAAATAAAAATAAGATAATAATTAAAGTAACAAACAAAAATCTACATCAAAACTCTTTCATGCTTCTTTATACAAATCAGGATTAAGTTCCCTTTGCCGCTTAAGCGCTCTCTCATAACCTAACTGCTTATCAATCTCGCGACCTGGCCTCTCCTCTAACTCCCGCACGTACTCATAAGCCCCATAGCGGTCATGAGGGTCGTGCATTATCGCGATGGTACAAATGAAAATAGCCATTAAGAACCCAGTCACAAAGTACATTTTGTTATTCTGATACGAGTCACTTAAGCTCTCTATAAACGTCCAAGCTTTCGTTCTTTGTCTTTTGTCATCGTCGTTATCGCGGTTTGCACGGTGTATCTTAGCACCCGTACCTGTTTCTGATTTAGGGTCCGTACCACTGCTAGCTTTTGACTTTTCTGTAAAATAAATGTTTTTTTTTTCTCTATACTATTGGTATTCAGACTAAGCCTTTTATCGAAACGCTAGTTGAGATTCCATATAAAGGTATAACAGTCATACCTCCGATTTTCGAATTAAGAATTTGAAGTAGTTTTCATCAGTCGTAAACCTCCACCACACTACTCGCGAAGTTACTTCGACGAAATACTCTCCGAAGTTGACGGAAGTCCGAAGTACGTGTCCACACACTCGAGCAACTTCGCGAGGAGCTCAGTCGCTCGTTGCCCTCACGATAGGCACCATGTTCAAGTGGCAGCTGCCGTTGCAATACTCTCGCGTATTAAAACTACGTGCGTATTTACTATGGCTCGACGCGAACCAAAGCGAGCCGAAGTGAGCCGAGTAGTGTAGTAAAACGCTTCGTGTTCGAACTTCGAGTCCTTTGACTCGGGCACAAAAACCGACAACTAATGGAAGTCGCCCGAAGCGAGGCAAAGTTGCACGAAGCGAAGCGAAGTGCCCTTCTACACTATCGTATTCGCTCAACTTCGCGAGTAGTGTGGAGGATGTATAAAAAAAACCTGTCAAAGGGGTTCCAACTTTTCTATGCAAGCTGGCATAGCCATGGCGACATTACCTTCAAATATCTCGGCAACGTGGCACTTTAGGGCACCATGGAGCTAACATTTTTTATTTGTTTACGTGTCCGCTACCCATATATGCATGTTGGACAATACGCCGCAACTTTGAAAAAAAAAAAACAAAGTGGCGGCGGCCGCTATGCCACAATGGCTCTATGCCCTTTTGGTACTAAAGTAGGTTTCACTTCCATTGCCGTGATTCGACCTACGAGCAACTCGCATGCAAGTCTATTTACATAACGCACGTTCGAATAATTGATCAGTTTATATCTTGGTAGCCCACAATGTAGTTCCAACCTGCCAAAATGGGCTACCGTGACGGATCAACTGCATGGTGTAGATGTGGAGCCGAGTTTCAAACCATGCTCCACCTCCTATCTTGGCCCTCTGATTTGGGCCACCAAAAGGAGAAGGGGACTTCTGGGCCCAGTAGTTAACTAGTTGAAATGTATATTAAAAAAACCGTTAAATTTTTCTAAACGAAATCACAAAATATGGTACCATGTTTCTATCTAGAAAGCGAGAAAACTTAAATTAAATTCTGAAACTAAATATCAGAATATGTATGAAGGTCGAGTGACATGTTTTTTTTCGTGGAATCGATTCATAGCGAATCGAATTCTTTTAATTTTTCTTCCGGCCTAACACATGACACTGACATCAGTCAATCACCGACTGACAGATGTCACTCGTTTGTTTTCTTTCGTTCTGAGCACAGAGTACTTATGTTCCATATTTTGTTGTTAGGTTTGGTTGTAATTTTTACTATAGGTAGGTACTTCATATAACTTGATTCCTGGATAGCCAAATTTCACCAAATTTTCAGTGAGACCTTGTTATTATATCCTCTTACAAATAAGGCTAGTTTGATTCAGTTAACACCTGGGCCCAGGAATGTATGGAGTCATTCCCTTCTCCTTTGTACAACTGTCGTGCCAGAGAGACTCAAAGAATAAGAAGAAGAATGTAACTAAACTTGCATTCGATCAGAGGGCTAATTCACGTAATGTTCTGACGCACCGATTAAGTTTTAGTGCAGTTGCAATTAAGTTTAAGTTCTAGTGATAAACGGTATTCTTGTAATCTTTGAACTGCGCGTGAACTGCGCGTGAACTGCACGTCAATTGCACGACAACCAAACTACCAAACTTACTGACGGTAGAGAGAAAAAATATTATTCACTAAATAATCGACTAGAAACGAATACATTTCAATGAATATAGACGTTATCATAATATTAAAAATTATTAAACTTAAGCTTATAAGCTGTAATTTTGGGACTTCAAACAAATAGTAGAATACCGATCACGTTGCGTTCCGAAACACACACCAAAGACGCGCAACAGTAGAATGCCATTATTGCGCTCGCGTGACGCGCACTTGACGCGAGCGTGTCTGACAGCGGTAGAGAATACTTATTATTTATTTATTTATTCCAGTAAACTATCTTACAAAACATCTTCATATCTTCTGCCAAACTGCTGCACAGTTTGTCGGCAGTGTTCTCGTGGATACTAGGTATGCAATTTCCAAAGAGCTACAATAATAATAAAGAGGCTACAAATAGCTTACGAGGGGATCAGGTCGTCCTACCCACCAGACTGGCAGCGTGATTGCTAATTACGTGACAATGACAACAACACTGAAACACGCCGCCGCGCGCGCAAGCCAGCCTGGCCGGCCGGCGCCTGCCTTATACAGTCATTACATAATTGTAGCCAACCAGTGGTAAACAATCTCGATGTGACAAACACATTCCAAACAAATAAAATACTGCAAGTCACTTGATTAAGTAATAGTTCTTGTACTAAGGTAAATTATTTTTAGTTGCACGTCACTTCAAAACTTAACTTTTAAATAATAAAGATTACAAAGTCACATCAAGACTGCTCACCTTCATAAAACTACTTAAAACACTTAGCATAAGGTCTTAACACTACGGACGCAAACCCAAATAATGCTTACGTAGGACTTTTTTTAAGACATTTTTTGAAACTGCTGCAGTTGTAATTTGTGCAGGTAACTCATTTAATAATGTTGGAATTAGCCATCGCTGTGTCCTTTGTCCGAAATAATTAATTACTTTAGGAACTACGTATTTGTTTCTCTGTGTCGCTTTACGGGTTGGCCTGTTATATACTCGCTTAATTTTGTGTTCGTTTTTATTGTGGTGTCCTAAGATTACACTTAACTTTACTTTTTTTTTGTATAGGCAATATTCTACAAACTTTAAATAATTTTTCGTACTCCTTATTAATATTGTCTGTAGTTACCTTGTTTGATAGTAATTTTAATAATCTAATTTGCAATTTTTCTATTTTATTTAAATGTACCGGAAACGTCAGTCCATAAGCAGCCAACCCATAATTTATTGTTGCATCTGCGAGTGCGTGGTATAAAATGAACAATATTCGCTTACTAACTATATATTTTAAATTATTCAGTTTACCCAGCACTGAGCGCAGTCTACTACATACTGTGTCTACATGTACGTCCCAAGTAAACCTCTCATCAATTGTTAGTCCTAGGTACTTATAGCTCGCTACACGCTCAACACACTCACACTGACAATTTACCTTGTGATCATGTAGGCAATCATACGAGTGGCCCTTTACTGAGATATTTGAATTTTTAGCTAATCGGTTATACGGGGACGATATCAACATACATTTGGTTTTTTTTAAGTTAATTAGAATGCCATTATCGTGCGCCCATTTTACTAAATTATCCAAATCTTCTTGCATTGCCGACTGAATCAGTTCACAGTCCCGGCCACTGTATGCCAAGCACGTGTCGTCCGCATACATATAAGTATTAGAGTGTTTGATGACATTGACCATACTATTGACGTGCATGATATACCCAATCGGTCCATAAACCGACCCGGTCGGCACCCCATAATTTATTTTACCGAGTTCACTATCTGCTCCTTTAATTCTAACTTTTAGAAACCGGTTGTGTAAATATTGCCCAAACCACCCTTTTACAGGCCCTCGTATTCCACACTCATCCATGGTTTGCAGCAAGCCCTCATGGTCCAGAGTATCGAAGGCTTTTTTAAAGTCAATAAATGTCAATAAAACCACCTCTTTCGAGTTTAATGAGCTATTTATATCTTCAGTAAACTTAATTAACGCTGTTGTTGTGCTTCTATTTGGCCTAAAACCATGTTGGGTATCACTTAAAATATTATTACTTTCCAAAAACACTGTTATTTGGCCCATAATTACTTTTTCGACTATTTTATTAATTACGCTCAATATCGCGATAGGCCTATAATTTGTGTATTCTTTGTATTTCCCCCCCTTGAAGATTGGTCTAATAATTGAAATTTTTAATTCATTAGGGTATAATTCTCTTTCTATACATTTATTTATGAAATGAGCAATGACTTGGCTTATTGGAAACTTAATTATTTTTAAATCTATACGAAAAGCGTTGTTTCGATCGAAACGCAACTTAAACTGCACTGCAACAGCACTTATTTAGTTACGTGAATTAGCCTACTGGTTGCAGGTAGAGACGTGGCCTTGATGAAAGACTTGTGAATCTGCATGAATTACTGCTAGGTATAAACTATTGTAACTCCAAATTCTCAATTCACAAACCGGTCCTTAAACAGCCTATATTCTCCTAGCCTAGTTTTAAAACACACCCTTATCAACATCTAGTAAAGTTGAGTATTCCTATAACTTCTATATCACTATGGTTCATCTATTAAGGCAGGTTCTTAACAGTACTTCTGTAAGTTCTAAATACCTAGCACTTAGTCTAGTAAAAGCTGGTGGTCTACGTAAGCGGCTATCATTTCTTACCATCTCTGTCGAGGGATACGCCGTGAATCTGTCCTGGAGTGTCCTCTTCTAGTTCGGCGTACGCGTACATTAACGCTTTCTGCTTCTCGGTCAACGATTTAGGTAACTGGGGAAAATATTATTATCAATAACAAATGAGATGGACAGACAACACTGTTGCCATCGCGGGCTGTTCATGATGATTTCAGTTTCATCATGCACACACAGTTTCGATTGATTTTAGTTTTATTTTGGTTTTGACTATAGATAATATCAGCAGAACTCACCTGTATTTTGATATGCACATAGTGATCGCCATAACCGTGCTGACTGACCCTCTTCATGCCTTTCCGCGAGAGTCGGATGATGCTGTGTGATGACGTGCAAGGCATTATCTGTAACAAACGTATTGCTTCAAGAATAAGGTTCATTTTGCGTTGTCAACTGCTTTTTTAACTGAAATGTTGCTATCTTTGTTTGTTAGTTTTAGAATGGTCCTAAAATTTTGAGAACTTGCTCTACTTTCATCTTTTATTTTTATAATCTATTTTTTTACGTACATGTCGGAATTCTTATTTTAATGGTCAGAACTCCTAACCTTTCCGAGGCAGGATGTAACTATTTTCGACTCTCTCGCATGCTTACACTCTCGCTTACCTGCATAATTCAACAAAATTATATTATAACTTCCAAGCTTGCTATTTAACTTTTGACATTTTCTCAAGCTTTTTTACCCTATTTGGTTTTGCAGCCCCAAGCTCCCGATAGGCTTAGTTAGCTACGGGTTGCCTCTTAACAAATACCTCCTGATCTGGTTGAGGAGGAAGGGAGTGTCAGAATTCTTCTGACTAAAACCCATCCGTGTTCTGCGTTCCAGTGCCGCGGTGAGTCTATCAAACAAATTCGGCAACCCTGGCACTGGTTGCCTCTGAACTTTATTTTTGACGTGACGTACCTTAAGACACTATAGTACTAACCTGCAACGTATGGTCTTCGTATAGCCCTTGTATCCTGACAGTACCTCCCAGCAACGCTTGCGACACAGAAATCTGAAAAAAAAACTTGCTTAAGAGCGTGTATTCCGTCCACTAGCGCCGCCAATCGTTTTTATTATTTGTGGTAAATTTAAGACACGTAGATAAAAAACCGCTCTGTAGTGCACTGAAGAAATGTATTTATTATGTTTTGAGAGTTATGTTTTGTACTTTAGAACATAAATAGTTGCCAAAGTCGATATTTTTGCTAAAAGTGGCCACTTTTAGCAATAATTGCCGTTTTGGCTATTTAGCCATGAGTTATGTATTAAAAATAGCTGTCAAAAAATAATAGATACATTTCTTTAGTGCACTACAGAGCGGTTTTTTTTCTACGTGTCTTAAATTTACCACAATTAATAAAAAACTATTGGCGGCGCTAGTGGACGGAATACACACTCTTAATCCTGTGTTTGGTAACAAATTAGTAGTGCATTTTTCAAGGTCCATTTAAGATAAAATTTGAGTTGGTTACACAAATCATCAATAATATAGTAGGTACTATGGAGATGGTCTGACGTACTTTAAAAGTGGCGCCAATGACGGAAAAGCTGATAGGAAACCGCTTGTCTTGGTATGGTCATATGAAGATGAGGTATGAAATGCTTGTAACTAAAAGAGTCGTAAAGTAAAGAAGTCGGTTAAAATTGAGGCAAATCACTGTGCACAGACAAAAAAATGGAGTAAGTTTAAATCTATGTCAAAATGTAATACTATACTAGCTGTCCCCCGCGGCTCGCTCCCGTCAACTATGGCTACCCTACCTACCCATTTTTTTTACTTTTAAACCTTCCCTGTATTCTGGCGAACTAAACAAAAAAAGAATTACCGAAATCGGCCCAGCCGTTCTCGAGTTTTAGCGAGACTAACGAACAGCAATTCATTTTTATTTATAAGAAGATTTGACTATGGCCATTAGCATTATCAGAGTTGGTAGAAACTATTACTTACAGTACAATCAGTGTGCACATCAGGGCCGTCTCTCTTGAAGTAGCTGGACTGATCCACCTTGAAGGTGACAAATATCTCATTGTTGCTGCCCACAGCCATGCGGACAGTCTGACCGTCTTCCACCCCTGCAGGCACCGGTACCACCACCTTTTTACGTTGCACCTGTTTACAGATATTTTCGGTATCAAAAACATAAAATATAATGATAGAGAACACACACTGGACAATAGTCTTGTAGATGTCGAACGAACTAGGTGGTTAGAGCGCTCCCAAAAGCGAGCTACCCAACTAGATCCACGATTCTTCACACTTTTTAGTTTGTTTTCGATACAATCATAATAGCGGGTGACCGAGAGCGCGGCGCCACTATCGGAACTTCGGAAATAGTGCACTTTGCATCGTTGTCTGGTCAATGGGTATATTATCTGTGGTTAGCTATTCTCAGGTTCGAGACAGGACGGCGAAATAGAAAAGGTCGCTCTTTTCTAGTTCGCAATGGAATCGCGAACTAAACTGAGTGCTCCAAGCCTCCAGTTCGTGTAATACGCAAGATTACTGGGAACACCAGTTACAATACATGATACTTACAGACTGTCCTTTGCCTTCACACTCAACACAAGGGAACTTGATCAGCATTCGAGTTCCATGGCAGTGTCGGCAGGTGGAGCGCATCACAAATGGACCTGAGAAATTAAGAAACAAAAATTAATTGTCTTAATTTATTATCATGGGTACCGTCAGCAGTGTGCTGTTTCAAACCCCGCCTCCAATAGGACAGGTTTACTTGTGCCCATTCACCCAGAATATGTCTGTCTGAGTGATATAGGATCAAACCTTAATTGCAAATCTATTTCAAGATGCCCAATCATATACAAAAAGCACCCTATGCTAACTTTCTTCTTGATTTATAACAAGCTCAGCATTCTATACCTATAGCTAAATTGTTAATCTTCGTGGTTAAATGAAATAAAACCCCGACAGACTAGCAGTCTAGTAGAGTTGCAAGAGCAGAAATAAAAATTGCTAGAGAAGACGTTTGCCAAGAGGCACAATGAACTCCCAGACATATGTAGTTTAACTGAGGGAAAGGAAATGAACAAAAATAAAATTAGCACAAATTAGGATACAGAAAGGAAATTTAAATTGAGAAATTACATCATTTCATCCAGTTATGCCATTCAATGGATATTTGATCCAAAACACAATACCATGTCTTGTTTAGTAAATTGACAATTTTAAATCACTCTTAGTATAAAACTAATTACCAATCATACCTCGTGAGAAAGTCTCCATGCCTGTTCCATTGCAGTAAGTACACTTAATGGACTTGGTGCCGGGTTCACAGCGGGAGCCCGCACACTTGGGGCAGGTGTCCACCACGTTAATGTTTATCTCTTTGTTGACACCACGGGCAGCTTCCGTGAACTTCAAGTTGACTACAACCTGGAATAGAAAAAAAACTTAATTTAAGGTCTAACTTCCTTTTATTTAGTTTACTAGCTGACCCGTGCCCACTTCGTTGGGCGGTAAACATTTGAGTGTGGTTCGGTTAATACCGAGTGATATGATTTATTTCCTGACTGCCAAAAGGGTTTTGTTTTTAATGCATATATGTATGTATGTCGCTAGGCTAGTGAGCCTCTGCGAGCGCTCAGCGCTAGACTCCCTATACCTTGTTGCAGAGACATGCTGCCTTAAAACACTGAGACGCTGCGCACGTTCAGCGCTAGATTCTCGAGCACGGGCCTGCGATGTTCTCACAGTTTGCCCAGCAAGCCGCTGCGAGCGCTCAGCGCTAGACTCCCTATCCCTTGTTGCATAGACATGCTGCCTTAAATCACTAAGACGCTGCGCACGTTCAGCGCTAGATTCCCGAGCACGGACCTGCGATGTTCTCCAGCTTTGGTTAGCAAGCCGCTGTGAACGCTCGGAGCTAAATTCCCCAGCGCGTGCTTGCGAAATATTTTCTCTATTCCTCGAGAGGCGCTGATGATTTTTAAGAGCAGACTCTTCCGTACGGCGTACTCGTGTTGCTCTTGTCTGACGGGAAAGTTGTGATTTCCTTTTAGGCATGATAAACAATCGCTGAAACTGTCCGATATCCCAAAAATAAAAACCAACAACATCCAACCAACTGCATACAACTCACCTACCTAACGACGAAATTAAATAATAATTGGAGAGGGTCAGACTCTGAAAAATTACGTAATTGCACAACGCCATCTATGGGTAAATGGATAAAACGTCCGTACAAAGCATGTTCTAATGCGGTTCGTGAATGGACGGCAGCATTTTGCGATTTAGTAATTTTAAATTATCTTCGAAACTATTTAACCAATTGACATACTGTTTGTGGCAAATCGTATCTCTATGATGTTCTTGTGATCATAATAATTTTTTTTTCAATAAGGTTTAATATTTTGTAGTATAAAAAATCGTCCAAAGGTAAGTACGTCGAAAAATACTTTTTTTAACACATAAAAGCTACTATATCTGCTTAAATATAAAAGATAGAAATATGGTGTCGCGGACTTTTTCGTAGAACTATTCAAAGCGGACCAGGTTACCATACATTGTTTTCAATAATAACCAACTGTTAAGGCAGCGCATGCAAATAACCCTGTTGTAAGAGCTATTTTTTTCCGCCTGGATAGACCAAAATTGAGATACTTCGGCTAATATGCATGATATCTTAATAATTTATAGCCTATAGCACTCACGAATAATGTAGCTTTCTACCAGTGAAACAATTTTTAAAATCGGTTCATTACTTCCGGAGATTACCCCCTACATACAAACTTACAAACAAATGTTACCTCTTTATAATATTAGTATAGATTTGCACATAATTTTTTTTCTGCAACCTGTAATGTATTCTGTCAATAATTGAAAGAATTAAAACAGCTACTGACAGGAAAAAATGGAGGCAACTGGAGGAGGCCTATACCCGAAAGGGGCCATGACATATTTAGCTTATAATATTTATACTTAATGTACTTTTTGTAATGGTAACCGATGTTTTGGATTAATAAAGGCTTTATTATTATTATTATTATTTATTTTTTTTTACTATCTCGGGCCCCTGGAGACCCGGTCCTTTGGTAGGCGTACGAGGGGCCGAAACCAACTCGCAGAGGCCCCGTTAGACTTTTCAAATGTAATGGGGCACCAACCAGCGATTATCCCTGTATGCACTGAAAGTATTCCCAAGGACAATCCCCGGTTGGAGCAGTACTATTGCAGAATATGGAAAAAAAAAATGAAACGCTATGGGTTTGGGTGGCTTAGTGGAATGATAATCGTTTATTATAAAACTATTGGCCCCTGCCTGACCACTAACAATATACACGGCTTTTAAATGGCAGGGGGTGACTTGCACACTCAATGAATGGGCCCCCGAAAACGGTCGCTAGCACAAAGTGACGTAGCGCCAAGGGGGCAACATGGCCTCAGGTGCTAGAGGAGTGGAGAGGTATACCACGGCTATCAGGACAATCCCGGAAGTGCGGTCAAGATCCCTACCAGCATCTTACTGGATTATACGTCCTTCTCCCGAGCACGTATGCTCTAGCGAATCTCCACTCAGACCGGCCAATTAAGGCAAGGAAGAGGTGGGAGCTCTGTTTGTGTTTTTATTATTATTATTATTATAATTGAAAGAATAATAATTATTTTATTGCCCCATTGCTTCTTCAGACTTGAAGCAACTGAATACTTGTAATTTGTTAAAAATGAGAGCTTTCCTTTAGTTTGCCATGTGTCACTTCCCAGAATTTGGTCCTTATTAGCTACACATTCGGATGGTGTAATAAAGGATGGGTTTTTCTTTTAAGTAAACGGGTCGATTCCTGGGTAGGAACAACAATGTTATAAAAAAACAATGATGCAGTTTTACTTTTCATATAAATTTTGCCCTGAGACTTCTTTCAGTGTTTTTTCAATATTACTCAGTTTGGGATTTGGCCCTGACGGCACACAAAAATCCAACCTGCATAATAAATTAAATTGAACTTTCTTTTATTAGTACTACATTTACATTTCTGGTGGGATTTTAATAAACTGTAATACATACAGTTTATAAAATACATCGTATTTTTAGGGTTCCGTAGCCAAATGGCAAAAACGGAAACTTTATAGATTCGTCATGTCTGTCTGTCTATCTGTCTGTCCGTATGTCACAGCCACATTTCTCCGAAACTATAAGAACTATGCTGTTGAAACTTGGTAAGTAGATGTATTTGGTAAACCGCATTAAGATTTTCACACAAAAATAGAAAAAAAACAATTAATTTTGGGGTTCCCCATACTTAGAACAGAAATTCAAACATTTTTTTTTCATATGGATAGTTCTTCAAAAATTATATTGAGGTTTCTAACAGAATTTTTGTCTAAGCTGAATAGTATGCGCGAGAGACACTTTCAAAGTCGTAAAATGTGTGTGTCCCTGTAACTTCTAAAATAAGAGAATGATAAAACTATCATGTAAACTACCAGCGAAAATTGGTTTGAACGAGATCTAGTAAGTAGTTTTTTTTTAAAAACGTCATAAATCATAAATTGCAACTTCTGCTTATAATACCTATTGGTTTGTAAGGAACCCTCGGTGCGCGAGTCCGACTCGCAATTGGCCGGTTGTTTTTGTTTTAAGTCTTTAAAGTTTAAACAGGAGTACTTACACAATAAATATAAAACATTTTTAGAATGGTAACCATACCTCTTGTGCTGCACCAAATCCAAACTTAGACTCGGCAAAGTCACTGAATGCATCACTCTTGAAGCCAGCGTCTCCAAATATTTTCCGGAACAGCTCTTCGGGGTCTATGGTGGACTTGTACTGCCATTGGTGAGTGAAACCGTCGGTGCCTGTAGGCCCACCTCCCATACCCATATCTTCCGCAGTTGTACCATATGTATCATACTGCTTACGCTTAGTCTCATCAGAGAGAATCTATAAAGATAGAATAGAATACTCATTATTATGTCCAATGAAAAAAAGGATTTAAAACCATCACATTTTTTTTTCTCTTTGACAGATGGTTTGTTTTGGTTCACAAAGTTTACAGTTTATATTGAAGTAGTATCCTAGTACTCATTTATCTCTTTACCAACAAGTTGGCAAAGACTGACTCAAAAAACAATTCAATAGTCAGCTGTTTCATTTATGTTAGTTAACATTATTATCAACCAGTATTGATCAAGAAAAACTCTTTTCGAACGAATTTTCATACCTCATAAGCTTCGGACACCTCTTGGAACTTCTTAGAAGCTTCTGGATCAGACTTGTTTGCATCAGGATGGTACTTTTTAGCCAACTGGTAATAAGCCTTCTTGATATCTTTGGCTGAAGAGTTCTTAGCAACACCGAGGACCTTGTAGTAGTCGGCTCGAGCACTCAGAATATTCGAAGTGTGAATAAATCGATGTCTAGCACCGAAGTTATCTGAGAGACGAAATACGAAAGTTAGGTTATGTTTCATGAAATGTCAAAGTACATTCACAATTGATAACATAAAGAGTATGTAATATGCGGAAAGCCTTACTAGTAATACATTCTACTCGTAATGATATGTCCTTCATGAAATAAATCAAAACCGGTGATGTAATGAAAGCATGTAAAACTTACAATTTTTACGTGCTAAAGAAGCGACAGATACAGCCTGACCACCTAAAAATTTATCACAACTATTACACCCATGCACATAACGATAAGGAGTTTTTACAATACTATTGGAGAAAACTGTACTAATAGTTTTTGGGTTTAGAAATCCTAAAACACTCCGTTTTGGAGCCATCTTGAAAAATTAAATGACAGATGAAGAATTTTGAGACATGACATTGACACAAATGCAATGTTTCTACAAGAAAAATCCCTTTGCAAAAATTCCTGACTGACACCAGTCTGCTAAGGAGCACCGTGTTACCGCCTCTATGTGGTCTGTGTTTGTGAAGGTCAGTGTGATCACAGATGTGATGATGATGATGATGTGATGATGATCATCATCACAATCAGATGTGCTAGCGACCTGGCGTCTGTACATACATACATAAATACATATAGTAACTCACCGAAAGCTTTGTAAACGAAACTTGCTAGAGCCTAATAGTCGACGAGCAACTGATGAACCTTAGAATAATAACGCATAGAAACCTAGTACGAGTGCAAAAAGTGAGGCAACTAAAACTTAGCCTAATCCGCCAAACTTAGCCATCAGGCCGTCAGTACTCAATGTCACGTTCCGTCGAACACAGCTCGCGAGTAAATAATTGAAAATGAAAGTTTGTTGCGTGAAAGGATGTTATAGCACATCAGGAAAACAAAAAAATGTGATAAAATAACATTTCACAAATAAGTACTCACATTCTATGCACTATTTTTACGTAAATCGATAAATAAAACAAAATTCTAATAACCTAACTTGTCATAACACAGTGTTGCTATTTGTGAGGAAGAAATACCCACATTGCTTTCATTCATGTTTTTCATTTTTGTAATTTTAAAATACAATACTTACTGTTAATTCATATCAAACCCGATGTTTTAACATTGTTTATAATTATAACCCATCAAGCATTCTAAAGGCATTGAACAATATCTCATTCTTTATGCGATTTATTTCCTTTTATTTTGAAATAAATTGAATTATACCTTCCGAAAAAATATGTCATATTACATGAAAAATCATGTTTACCTTTTCCAGTTCCCAACAACATAAAATACTTTACTTTACCTTGATAGCAAAATAGTAATGCGTCTTCCCATATTTTGTGGGTAACGGCTTAGTAATGGTATCACTGAAAGCTATATCTGTGTGCGTTAGAGGAACGTAGACACATTCGGCTCACGCACACAAAGAAAATGAAGTGGACACACGATTTTGCTCGGGTTTTGTTCTAGACGCGGCTTCTATGCGTTATTATTCTAAGTGATGAACCAATAACGTGAACCGTCAGAGCCGTCGTCGTCTAACCGACCAATGCCGAGTGTGCTCACAACTCGTGCGGTCATTTAACAGGACTTTCTGAGAAAGAAAGGCTGTTGCCTGCTGGCAAAAGGAAAATGCCTGTTAGCCTGTAGCTTGGGCAAGTATACGGAAAAAAATACTAAGTGGTCTGTAAACATAACCAGTGAGGTAGCATTCCCGGGTTTTATTGGCCGTTATAGGCATAGGCCTTCTGAATCCCAGAACCAGGAAGTAATATGACAAACAGCACCACGCGGGACGAGCCCGGAAACGAGCCGTTTTATACGTCGTAAAATATTCTCGTGAAACTTGGGAACGTCCAGGGTCCAGACTAAGATTGTGATTAGTACACTGCACTGACGTTTAAAACATACGGTTTATACGTCAGTGGTTCACTCAAAGAGTAAAGTAATATGGGTTCACTGAACCAAAATAGCACTACCTACGCCGATATGACCATTTTCTGGAACTCAAATCATGAGAGGTTGGGACGGAAAACGAAAAAGTAAAAATTAACCTCTAAAATGTTTTGTACCGAAAAATGAGTAAGATTTTCACTGATACAATAAGCCAGAAAATATGTATATGTAACTCAATGAAATAAATAGAAAATAATACTTATAAAGTTTGTTTTGTTCATTGATGTCTAGTGCAAAATTGCAAATTCCAACATTTTTTGTCGACGTTGTAGTGAAACTAAAGTACCATTTAGTAGAAGGACACATTTCGCTACGTTGGCAACACTATTTTCCTGGGCAACGGTAGGCAAGATGATTTATAAACAAAAAATGAGCTTACAAAATGCCAATTATTGTATTGAATTTTGAGATAAAAGTTAAGAGTTTTACAACTAAACTGTAGTGCGCTGTAGTTAAAGTTAAATTCGAAGTAAATAGCTAAATACAATCATGGCTTCAATGCGGGATCAAAAAATCGAACAGCAAGTAAGTGGTTTTAAAATAAATTTAGTAAAAGTCACACATTTCTCGATCATTAACATATTTTATGATGTAGTTTTAATAGCATTCATTGAGTCTTTTACTGCATGATGCCTTGTCATTTAATTTTACTTATAATTTTAGCGCCAACTGATGGAACAGAAGATGAAACAGAAACGCCAGAATTCTGGTATGGTTCAGGCGAATGATCTAAGGGTAGGGTCTGCAAAACGTCCAATATCAGGGAGCCGTTCCCGCGAGCTGCATGGTAAGTGTTTTTCAACTTAATATCCTTATTATCCAAAATTTCTCAATGTTTAGTTGACTCATGCATGGTTTTTTGATGTATATTTTCGTTATGCGCATTTTCTTTTCCTTTCATAACAGGCTATGATGGCCCGATGCAATTTCTTATGTCGCCAGTCAATCCGGACCAAGTAATACCCCTCCAAACAAATAGAATATCAACATATGATGGTAAGTAGGAATGCTACGCTTACTTTTCTTACAAAACATTATACTTACGCTTTTCTGTAAACATTATTTTACATACCTATGCATGATTGTTTTCTGTACTCACTAATACATATTACTAAAACCATACTTCTTACATTATTCCTGTAAAGTGAGCGGCCAGTGTTATGAGACCCGTTCATGACGTCCTACGCCTTTGAACTTCAAGAAAAAAAATTTAATAAATTCTCCTAAAACTACTCCTACTCAGCCTGTACATAACACAGGGCCCAAATTCGAGACAATTATTCCATTTTATAACAGCAAACTCTTTGTCGTACATGCCAAGTTTTAATCCCATTGCAACACATTATTTTTAATACACTCGGTGCCAAATACACTTAAAATAAACAATGCCAAACTTTTTCTTTTCTATTCTTTTCATTGCCCGACACTAGGAATTTTTCCCCTATCATGGGTGCGTTCACAAACATACAATCTCACATACACAAACATCCAGACCTGGAACAACTATCTGTAAGCCATACAAATATTTGTTCCGTGCGGTAATCGAACCCACGACACGCAGGGCAGCAGCCGATCGCTCGACCACTAATACGAATAAGGACTTGAGGTTTCGTGAAAAGGCGTAAACACTCTAGCTAAATGGTAAAATAATTTTCATTAGAATTACACTAGAATTTTCCTAACAACACTACTATAATTAAATTTTTACAACAAACTTAACATTATCTTTACACAATTTACAGACAATACAAATATTTTTTTGCAAATGTAAATTCAAGGATCTAAGTTATTGTATAGTACATTTATTGTGACCTTGTTCTATTGATATGGTGAATCATATTGGGAATGAATAACTTTGTTATTGGAGAACAGAAAAACATATTATTCATTCATGATTTGTTACCTAGCTGGGTTTACTATAAAATACTATATCTCCTTTGTATGTAAATCACGTAGTCAGAATTTGCTTCGTTAAAAGATTTGTAGGTAAGGAAATTCTTTCTAAAATTATGAAAAAAATGAATGTCTTAATTTTTTGTGAATTAATAGATTTGGCTTTTGTAAATGCTCCAAATGCTAGCTTTTTCCCAATGATATATAAAACTACTAGCTGACCCGCGCAACTTCGTTTGCGTCACATTTTCCATTAATGCTCCGCTCCTATTTGTCTTAGCGTGATGATATATAGCCTATAGCCTTCCTCGATAAATGGGCTATCTAACACTGAAAGAATTTTTCAAATCGGACCAGTAGTTCCTGAGATTAGCGCGTTCAACCAAACAGACAAACATACAAACAAACAAACTCTTCTGCTTTATAATATTAGTATAGATAGATACGTTGTCCGCACTCTAAAATGACAACATGAAATGAAGCCAATTGGCCACATTGCGCTTAGTTACGCACCAACCTGTCGCGCGACACTACGTTTGTTTTGATGTCAATTTGACTATTACTTATCCTGTGACGTAACTGAAGATATACGATACGGTAACATATTTTCTTTCTTCATGCGTATTAGTAGCTATCTAGTATTTTTGCCGTTTTTAAGCGCCGCGATGTTGGTTTATGACGTGTCTCGGTGTCTGTATATAATACGTCATTGCTTTTTCCCGTGACTTCGTACACGCATATCCCGTATTTTCCCTGTTCCCGTAGGAATTTCAGGAAATCCTCTCTTAGTGCTCCTCTAAACTCCCCAAGGAAGCTACATGACAAATTTCAGCTTTCTACGATCAGTAGTTTCGGCTGTGCGTTGTCTGTCAGCCACTCAGTAACGGAAGAATTTTATACATATATTAGGATATCAAAATCTAAACTAATACATGCTGAAGAGTTTGTTTGGTAAATGCGCTAATCTCAGGTACTTACTACTGGTTCGAATTGAAAAAGCCTTTTACTGTTGCATAGCCCATTTATCGAGGAAGGCCTAGGTGTATTTTATTTTCCGACAACCACGCGAACGAAAGCGCGGGCACAGCTTGTACAAAATAAAACATATTTAAGATGGAATTCTAAAATCATTGTGAGCAATATGAATTGAGGCAGCCCTTGTAAGATAAAGTAGTACGTCAGGGCTTTCACTACTTACTAAAGGAAGAGTCCTTAGTAGGTAGTTGAACAATAATCCCTACTAATATTATAAATGGGAAAGTAACTGTGTCTGTCGGTCATTCATGCCTAAACCACAGAACCGATTTGGATGAAATTTTGTACAAAGATAGTTTAAGACCCGATATAGGACATAGGATAGTTTTTATCCCGGAAATCCCACGGGAATGGGAACGATGCGTCTACCGGAATATATATAGGTTATCTATATATTCCCTAAGGTTCACGCGGGTGGGCAATCATTTTCAAAAACCAGTAGTAAAAATTGCTTAACATAATCTTCTCATTGAAGAATGGACATACTTAAAGCTTTTGTTGTATGAATGAAATGAATATATGAGTCACATAATCTGACTCATTCTTAAAAGATGAACAAAATAAATTCGTACATCCAATCAAAAATTATAATGTAATGAAATGTATCATTTACTAGAAATAGGAACCACAATTCATTTAATTTATTGAACAGCGGTCGACTTATACACTTAAAATGATTATGTTGTCTCACAGTAGGTAATAAGGCTGACTAATTTACAAATGGTGTAGTTCCAACACTGTTAAAAGGTAAAAATATTTGCTTATGGTTTCTGCTAATGGATTTGTATAAAGTATTGTAATAAATCAAATCTTATCTAACTAAAATTATAAATGCGAAAGTTTGTATGTTTGTTACTCAATCACGCCAGAACGACTGAACAGATCTTCATGAAATTAAGAACAGAGATAGATTATAGTCTGGAATAGCACATAGGCTACTTTTTTATGTTCCCTAGTGATAACGCGGACGAAGCCGCTGGCAGAAGCTAGTTGCTAATAAAACATTGTATATATAGGAAATCTATATGTATAACATCACGCTACGACCAATACGAGCGAAGCAGTAATGAAAATTTTAACGCAGAGGAGGTTGCGTGAGTCAGATAGTGTAAAATATAGGGACTTAGTTGCATTCGGTTAGAATGGAAGCCGACCCAAATATCTATACTAATATTATAAAGCAGAAGAGTTTGTTTGTTTGGTTGAACGCGCTAATCTCAGGAACTACTGGTCCGATTTGAAAAGTTCTTTCAGTGTTAGATATCACATTTATCGAAGAAGGCTATAGCCGCTATAGGCTATATATATCATCACGCTAAGACCAATAGGAGCGGAGCAGTAATGAAAAATGTTACGCAGACGACGTTGCACGGGTCAGCTAGTAATTCAGTAAAGCCGCATAAGCGGATCGTATTGATAGGACTACATGGGGCTCTTATAAAGAAGAGCCCCATGTTGTCCGTACTGTACTCTAGCTAAACGACAGAAGCTAGAGTACAGTTGGTTGCGGAATTTGTTCGAAAGAGCCCCTGAAGCCCTGGAACGCAAAGAGCATTAGGAAGAAAGAACACGGACGGGTTTTAGTCAGTAAGAGTCAGTTGACAAAGGAGTCATTTGAAAACTTTCCTAAACAAAAATTACAAGATATGTTTGCATTTTGTTTCGAGAATGCTTTCTTACTATAAAGGCAGTGTGGCGATGCGCGGCGCAACTCAGTTTCATTGCCAAAATAATTATATCGATTTACAAACACCCACGGCGACTTTCTCTTAAGCTATAAATAAATTCAAGAAGAAAGAAGGCTTTGAAACACTTCCGGCCTATCTGTGTGGCAACAGGATGGATAGGCTCCCGGAAAGTGATGTGACAGCTCCCATGCTGAACTGCTTCAAAAATCGATTTCATAGATAGATATCTCAAAGATATACTAATATTATAAAGCAGAAGAGTTTGTTTGTTTGGTTGAACGCGCTAATCTCAGGAACTACAGGTCCGATTTGAAAAATTCTTTCAGTGTTAGATAGCCCATTTATCGAGGAAGGTATATCATCACGCTAAGACAAATAAGAGCGGAGCAGTAATGGTGACAAACCGTTACATAGTGCTCTAATTTGGAGATCTTTGACAGTCGCTACGGGTAGTCAGAAGCCAAAATCTGACACCAGGCTTAACAAGGGTTATTACCCATTTAATAAGGTAAATTTTTAAATTTACCCGTGGGTAAACAAAATTTAAATTTACCCCAAGGTTGTAGAGGTCAGTTAGGCGTTCCGTGTAAAATACTGAAAGACAGCTACATCCGGTTAGGCTGTGTTTCCACTGGGGGGTGTGCGAGGATGTGTTTGTTAAGAACCAATAGAATCGATTGCGCTGAGCGAGGCTGGGTTCTTACCAAACATAACTCTTACTACGCATCCTTGCACATTGCTGGTGAAAACGCACCCTTAGTCTGGAAGTCCACTCGAACATCTAGGTAGGTGCAAAGCTGCGCAGATTTATTGACATACAAATACGTCATGACTTCAAATTATATCAACACAAATAAAAGCTACAAAACATACGTTTCACAGTCGGTATTTTCATTCTGTGTTCACTTGTCACAGTAAAACACTATTAAAAACAATTTCCTAATGCAAGTCATAGAAAAAGAAGAAATTGTGACATCGTATAAACGCAAAGCCTATAATATGGGTGAGTCACACGTCTGAAACTCTAGGCCGATAGCAGGATTCAGAACGCGAAGTGTATCAAACGTTCATGTTCAGCGGATTGACCCACAATCCTAACTCCTTGAAAATATACGCCCAAAAATGTTGGTTATCCGTTAGAGCAATGTACCACATGTGCACCCCGGTTACGTACACATTGTACATAGCACAATTCGAAATCCTTACAAAATTCCTCACATTGCTTCATACATTTGAAAATCTTAAAACAATATTTGTGGTTCAACTTTCAAAACGTCCCACCCCACAGGTTTCTCTTTTCAACGATGTATTACTTCCTTTTCTATGCGCACCTAACAAGGCACTTCATCAGCATTTTCTCCCTAAAACCTTTCAGAGCTAGGCAATCAGATAGAAGTACTGACGGTCGGAGAAGGAGACGGCAGTGGGGAGGAAGATGACGAGAGTGTGCCAGTTTGCAGCGTGGGCCGGGACGCGAGTACTGATGATGTGTGTGCTGATGCGGCTGTGGCGCCGTTGCATGATAAGCCGAGGAGGGATAGTTCGCCTAGTCAGGTGAGATACGTAATTATGGCTACCTGGCAACATCCCTTTTCGAAAATGAGACCCTGTTCTAATAATAATTTTGTTCCTTTCCTAAATTTTGTCCCCTGCTTCTTTTATTCAACCTATATTGTCCCACTGCTGGGCATAGGTCTCCATAGCCTTCTACATTCTTCCTTTACCTGAAAGTAATGCTCTAGTGGGGTTTCTACCCATTCTAACAGAGACTTGAACCTTTTAGCTTCCAATTTATTTGTAGACCCCCCTTTTCAGCAAATCGGTGGAAGTTTTTTCTATGAGAGCTGGCTTAGCCCCCCTAGCCGCCTTGAAATATTTCGGCAGCGTCACACTTTAGGGCACCATGTTCCTAACATTTTTTGTTTGTTGAAATGTCCTCTACCCATTAAGCATGTTAGATCATGCGCCGCAACTTTGAAAACAAATAATAATGGCGACGGGGTGTCTATGCCACAATAGCTCCATGCCCTATTAACTCAACGCCATTTTAAGTTACTTTTTATCTCCATTGTCGGCTATTTATAGCGGCTGTCAATAGTCACAAAACCAACAGACAGCCATTTTTATTCCTTCACAAAACTCATCTGACGATTGTATCAATCGACCCTAATTCCCTCAGTGCGCGTGTGTATGCCAACTGCCAACACATGAATAAAAAAATCGTATAACCAATTAAATCTTTCATTTAACAGACAGCAGAAATTGAAGGCTCTGTGGAAGGCGCGGTCGAAACATTCGTGGTGACGCCAGCGAAACACGGCACGCTATACAAATGCCGCATAGCCCGAGATCGCAAGGGCATGGACCGGGGGCTTTACCCGACCTACTTTTTGCATCTCGAAAAGGATTACGGGAAGAAAGTGTTTTTGCTGGCTGGTGAGTAGATTATTGTTTTTGGTTGTATTTTAGGGTTCTGTGGCAAAAGGTAACCAAATGGAACTGATGATACCCTATCCGTCTGAGCGGTTCCGTACTACTTCCGATCCGAATCCGAGAATTTTTGGTTTAAACTAGTCTAGGAAGCGTTACGCGCTCTGAACTCCGTCCGTCCTAATTCAGTACATTTTCAAACAGGATAAAACTCGGGAATTCAAATTCGGATCGTATCGAATACAGTGCGTAGCCGTAACAGGGCGACAATTTACTTTTCATTGAGTATGTATTTCTATTACTCTATACAAGAAACCGATGATCGGTGAAGGTCGCGGTTAGCCGATGGATGCGAGACGACACAGGACCAGTCGGTCAAGTCAAGCTCTTTCGGCTGATATGGTGATGATGATACAAGAAACCTGACTTTTTCGGTTTATGTTACGGAATCTTTCGTGTACGAGTCCGAATTACACTTGGCCGGTTTCCTTTTATTTTTCGTAAAGAGATAGTGTTATGGAAGGTTCTGTCCTGTATTATCAGTAGAAAATTCGTTTTGTCCAGTTACTGGCTAGATACAGGCAGTCGCTTCACGTAAAATACTGATATCCAGCTGCAACCCGTAACGCTGAAACACGACCCGTTTTTGAAACGGCTAAGTAGATAGATAATTATATTAAGGTCACCAGCACATCAAGACACCCAAAACTGCCAAATTTTCCAGTCAACCTTGAACCTTATTCCTTCTGACGCAAAGTTGAAAATCTATTGAAGAAATTTGACAGATTGTTGTAGCTTGATGTTCTGGCGTCTGGCCAGCACATCAAACCCAAAACTGTCAAATTTTCCCAGTCAACCTTGAACCTTATCCTTTTTGTTGTAAAGTTGAAAATGTATTGAGGAAATTTGACAGATTGTTGTAGCTCGATTTGCTGGCGTCTGTACCTACGCAAAAACATTGGCTAGCTTTAGTATATTTTTCCAACATGAAAAAGTAAATGACCACAAAGTTAATGCCTAAACTGTCCTACCATAGTGTTAGAACCTATCGTGTCTCATTAGCCGCTTGCCCGCTGGTGATTGATGATGGCTAACGCCCCTTCTCTGTTTATAGTTCAAATAAAAACTCACTAACAGTAGACGGTCAATGTTTTTCAATTATTAACGTCGAACCTACTTTGTTTCTCATGTTGCATTCATTGGTTGGTGGCTACATATTACACAGCCAATCGTGTCGATCTTCGAGGTTAAGCTACGTTTGCCGAGGTCGGTCGGTGGATGGGTGACCGTCAATTATACCGCGTGTATCTGACATCGACGCACAAACGATTTCCATGGGTCCAGGGCATGATTCTGAACACCCCAGTGTTGGAATTTTTCGTCGGTTCTTTTCTCTTTTTTTTTGTGGTTTTATTTAGATTGCTCTTTTTAGTGAAAGTAGTTAATTAATTATTTTTTTATTAAAAATCTCATTGGGTTAGGTCAGAATAACGATTATGAGCAGTCTAAAGTAAAAAAACCCTTGAAAAAAATGAAAAAATGAGAAAAAAGCCGACGAAAAATTCTAAGTCTAGGGTGTCCAGAATCATGCCCTGGACCCATGGAAATCGTTTGTGCGTCGATGTCAGATACACGCGGTATACTCGGACTCCTCCGTGTCTCGAAAAGCGCGGTTGATCCCGGTTATCATTTAAAGATCTGAAAATCTGACAGCTTTGAGAATGTCTGCGATACAAATACTGGTATTCAGCTATATCCGTCTGGTGTCAGACTGGTAAACAACCCCAATATAGTTTGGAAAAGGCGAGGCGGATTGGTTGGTTCCCTTGATTAAATACTAACTGGTCGATGTCCATTATCTGAATTATTGTATGTAAATAATACCCTAAAGCGGCCACACTTCAATTAATTTGATGGAGGTACTTAGTTTGATTGAAATGGGCTATTAAAAATTAATAGTACTCTTTGTTTAGGCAATAAAAACTTGAATAATTTCATTACTCGGGGAACTACAATAAATCAATGGGCTTGTGTCCTGAAAAAATTTAATTAGTCCATCAGTTGGATTATCAAAAGATATTTGACCCGTGTTTTTTCTTTTGTTACGGGAACCAAAATTGACGAAGTTACGATGCTTTTAAAATTCTCAATACGTCACACCTTCGCATAATTTTTACTGAGTCGTGACGTCACGAACCCCCACTCCCGAGTTTTGATGCGTTTTATCTTTGTTAAAATTCATTGATTTACCAAAACAAAAAATAAGTGTCCATTATTTTTCAATACTCTAACTGATGGACTAAATAGTTTTGCAATTTGTGGATGGTGGAATCTAGCCCATTAGGGTGATTTTACCGGTCTATCCATGATAAATTATTGAGGCCTGCCAGGGTAGCGGAATTGTCCGAATGAGTTACCGCGGCCCTTGTAGAGCAGAAGCTCTAACTGACTAAAATCCTTGATGACACCATAAAATTTGAACTATTTTTCATCTGAGTCGAGAACGAAAACAGCATTTTGAATGAACATGGGTGGGTTTTCTACACGAATATTATAAAGAGGAAAGATTTGTTTGTTTAATTTCAATAGGCTCCGAAACTTCTGGACCGATTTGAAAAACTCTTTCACCATTGTAATCCTACATTGTCTCTGATGAACATAGGCTTTATCATATTTTCAAAATAGTTAGGGGTCAAGGTGTAAAAAAAGTACCAAAATAAAATCCTTATATCGCGAACGCTGCGGAAACTATTGACAATAGAGCAAAGTAATATACTACAGTTTTATAGAGGACATCAATATCTACAAAAAAGTCCGCGAGAGTACATATCTAACTATTATGGTTAGTCACAATGACCGCTTTTTGTTTAAATTATTCAATCAAAACTTACGTAGGGGGGGGGGGAGGAAATGAAGATGAAGTTCGTGGAGTATCAACTAAACCCGGCGAAGTACTGCTAGTAGTTAGTAAAGATAAACTTAGCCTACCTACCTAATGTACTGGATTTTAAAGTTGAGTCCAATAGGCTTGTTTACTGAAAAAATCTAATTAGTCCGTCAGTTGGATTATCAAAAAATATTTGACCCGTGTTTTTTCTTTTGTTACGGGAACCAAAATTGACGAAGTTACGATGCTTTTAAAATTCTCAATACGTCACACCTTCGCATAATTTTTACTGAGTCGTGACGTCACGAACCCCCACTCCCGAGTTTTGATGCGTTTTATCTTTGTTAAAATTCATTGATTTACCAAAACAAAAAATAAGTGTCCATTATTTTTCAATACTCTAACTGACGGACTAAATAGTTTTGCAATTTGTGGATGGTGGAAACTAGCCTATTCACCCTTAGTCAAAGTATTGTTCTTAATTGGTAATTACGACCTAACACTTTAAATCCTACTTGATCTTATCGTATGGGTAGTAAGGTCTAACGATCCCACACACCCTAGTGTCAGAGTTTCTAAACAGCCTCTAGGGCCTCTGACATGGTTTAACGACCGCCATTTGGCGGCCGGCCGGAACCACCTGCTTATACGTGCTTTCTGACGCACGGAATCATCTTTTTATCAAAAAATCAGTTCATTCAAGCCTGCAACGTCCTAGCCAAACTACTATTAAAAATGTGAAAGTACCTATGTTACAATGGATGTTTGTTTGTTCACGCAAAAAAAAAAATATTTTTTTTAAATGGGTTTTTTTTACTCTAGTCTAGGACAGAGATGACAGAGACAAAGTCTACGATGGAGCTAGCTTACCCAGAAGTATCTGAACGGTGTTGAAAAAATCGGGCACTGATATAATTTATTGGTGACCCGCGCAACTTCGTCTTCGTCACAAATCGGAGCAGTAGTTCCTGAAATTAGCGCGTTCAAGCAAACAAACAAACTCTTCAGCTTTATAATATTAGTATATATTATCTGGATTAACACATAGAATCAATCTTACACGCGGGCGGCAGCTGTTAGGGATATAAAAGTGTCCTACATTTTCCTAGCTTTGTTTTGCGCTCACTCAATACTATGACTAAGCCGTATACATCGCTGAGTAGATGCTGCCCGACTGCGTCACTTTCCAGGAAACCAATGAGGCATAGTTACAATAGTTCCGTTCCTCAGAACCTGTAGTAGCCGTTATGTCGAATGAAATGAGGTCTTTCTGAGGACAGATCTGGCTGAAAATCTATCTTCTATCTATCTATCTTCTATACTTATAATAAATCTGTAGAGAGGTCAATTCTGTACATGTAATATATTTCCAAAATAACTATCAGGGGGTGATTAGGGATCGATACTGATGCCAAAAATGCAATCAGTAAAATTTTTGTCTGTCTGTCTGTCTGTCTGTCTGTCTGTCTGTCTGTCTGTCTGTCTGTCTGTATAACCGTTATAGAAACAAAAACTACTCGACGGATTTTAACGAAACTTGGTATAATTATTTTTCATACTCTTGAACTGGTTATAGTATACTTTTCATCACGCTACAATCAATAGAAAAAATGAAAAAAAGAAATGAAAATGTGAAAGTTTGGTTGTTTGTTACTCAATCACGCCAAAACCGCTTAACGGATCTTAATGAAATTTAGAAGAAAGATAGATTATAGTCTGGAATAGCACATAAGCTACTTTTAATCCCGGGAACATGTTACCTAGGGATCACGCGGGCGAAGCCGCTGGCAGAAGCTAATAAATGAATAAAAATGTTAAAAAATATCTATGGACAATTTAAAACTCGCAATGAATATGGTTACAATGTTAAATAATTATAAACGTTTCATCATCATCAGCCTAAACCAGTCCACTGCTGGACATAGGCCTCTCCAAGTGCACGCCATTTGGCTCGATCACCGACAACTCTCATCCAGCTGCTACCAGCCACCCTGCGAAGACAGTCGCTCCGCTCCACCTAGCGGAGCTCGTTTACGTTTGCCGATTCGCGGTCTCCACTCAAAAACTCGTCTACCCCAACGGTCATCGATTCTACGGCTATTATGGCCGGCCTATTGCCACTTCAGCTTGCTTATTCTGTGAGCTATGTCCTCAACTTTGGTTCTCTGTATAAACGTTTATCGTTCCTTATTTTCTTTCTCTAATCATGCAATGAAAAATAGTCATTTTTGAATAATCACAATTTTGATACATAAGTTAAAGACTCATCCCCTTTCCAGGCCGCAAGCGCAAGAAATCCGCCACATCGAACTACCTGATATCGACGGACCCTACCGAGCTGACTCGCACAGCCGACAGCTTCGCGGGCAAGCTGCGCTCCAACCTACTTGGCACAGCCTTCACAGTGTACGACAACGGCAAGGCGTGGAGGAAACACGACCACGCTCACACCAGGCACGAGCTGGCGGCTGTTGTGTATGTAAGTATCATACTCTGCTAGGCACCGCCTTCACAGTGTACGACAACGGCAAGGCGTGGAGGGAACAGGAGCACGCTCACACCAGGCACGAGCTGGCGGCTGTTGTGTATGTAAGTATCATACTCTGCTAGGCACCGCCTTCACAGTGTACGACAACGGCAAGGCGTGGAGGGAACAGGAGCACGCTCACACCAGGCACGAGCTGGCGGCTGTTGTGTATGTAAGTATCATACTCTGCTAGGCACCGCCTTCACAGTGTACGACAACGGCAAGGCGTGGAGGGAACAGGACCACGCTCACACCAGGCACGAGCTGGCGGCTGTTGTCTATGTGAGTATCACACTCTGCTGGGCACCGCCTTCACAGTGTACGACAACGGCAAGGCGTGGAGGAAACACGACCACGCTCACACCAGGCACGAGCTGGCGGCTGTTGTGTATGTAAGTATCACACTCTGCTAGGCACCACCTTCACAGTGTACGACAACGGCAAGGCGTGGAGGGAACAGGACCACGCTCACACCAGGCACGAGCTGGCGGCTGTTGTCTATGTGAGTATCACACTCTGCTGGGCACCGCCTTCACAGTGTACGACAACGGCAAGTCACTTGCGACGGATTGCATTCATTGTATTACGCATTTAGGCTGTCGGTTTAGGGTTCCTGGAACGACAATGTCGATAGGTAAACAAATATCCTTTACATTTTTGTTTACTAGTCAAGTGTATCGACTGGCTGTTTTTCAGTTACATTTTCATTCCAAAAACTAGGAATGTTGTTCCAACAGTAATTTATAGGCATCATGGACGGTGGTACGTCACCATTTTACCCTTCCGTATAATACGATGTGGAGCTCGTTAAAACTATTAGAACAACGCAAGCTTATCTTAGTTTGTAGAAAAAGTTACGCGTCAAAGCAATATAGAAAACAAGAATTACCTATTGTAAATACAGGACAAACTAAAAGATTGTTACGCTGTGTTTGTTTACGTAGGTTCTCTGCGGTTACAAACCTACACAAGTTTTCCTATTAAATATTCACATGAGTGACGTCATCGCTTCGATCGTGACATCTTAACGGCATTCACACACATACAATGTCCCTACTAGATTTTAAAATTCATAAGGCGTTGAATATTGTAGGGACTAGCTTTGTACGATGCTGTTGTTCTAGTTCGGGTCGGAGCGAGTGTTGGGGTTTTAATAGTTTAAAACCCCAAAACTCGCTCGCTCGTAGTTTAGTAGAAATAAAAAACCAGTGAGCGAAAGCAACTTTTATTTTATGCTTTGTCAAGATTTACTAGTGTAAATCTTACACTAGTAAATCTTGACAAACAAATCTTGACTTGTCTTGTGTTATTAAACTACGCAACGGATTTTAATTCGGGTTTCATCAGTAGACAGAGTGATTCAAGAGAAGGTTGATATTTTTATTCGTCCCGATTTGTATAGTAAGTTTAGAGTCTGTCTTTTTTTGTGCGAGTATCGAAAAGTCCGATAATGCGAACCTCTTTTTCTTTAGTCCGACTCGCACTTGACTGGTTTTTTTTGTTAATTCTACAGTAAAACAACAAATAATAAAATTGCAAAATATGCGTTATATACATACAAATGTTGATTCTTGAATGTGTTTATTTACTAAGATTGATGTAATATTTATAAAAGTATTAAATTAATATTATCTACTTAAATTGGAATTGGAATATTGTGGCCAAACTAAAAGAAACAGTGTGCCTTATTAAATGGGTCACTTTACACCCAAGGGTAATTGCGGTATTTATTAAAAATGATTCACTGTGTCAGTGAGTCATATCAAAAACTATAATAACCAATTAGATTGTCCCTGCCATAGTTTGAGCCCGTCTAACCATTATGTAGGTAAAAGTGGGTTAAAATATGGGCGTTATAACTTGTATTAACACATAGGCTTCCTACTTTCAACCATTTTTTTCCCTCTTAATCAAATTCTGAAGTACACACAGACGAATTCGCAGGAGCTATACAGCAGTAATTAATGAATAAGTTTAATCTATATCTTATATATAAAACAAAGACGGGTTTGTTACAACACTTATATCTCGAGATCTGCTGAACCAATTTTCATGGTTATTGATTCGTTGGATTTGTCTCCGACCCGAATAGCAGAATACATCTTAAAAACAATGAAAACTCGATATGTGCAATGAATACTTAATTGACGGGAGCGAAGCCGCGGACGACAGCTAGTTTTATATAATTGTATGTCTTGTTTTGTTCATTGAAATTTTGTACCAAAATAATGAGCCTTATGTTACTTGAATATGAATAAGTAATAATAAAAATAAAAAAATATTCTAGAAGTTGCAAATGGAGTAGGCTACTCTACATTATAAAACTCGTTTCCTAGCTTAGACCACCTACTGCGTGATCTGGCTGACATATAGCTAGAAATAACGATTAAGTTCACATTATATTAGTTTTAATCGAAAATTAGAACTCGAATCACGTTCGCAGGATGCAATAATACATAATTTTATAGTACGACATATCGAATGCAATTAAATTCATCCATTATGTTGTGCCAGTAAAGGTAGAACAATTTGTAGGGATTGTTGTCTTTGTGTTGACCATTTTGTATTGACATTATAAATGTACCTGGTATTTAAAAATAGTCGAAATTTTATATAATTCGACCTTTTCTAGTTTTCTAAGGTCGGAGTGATTCACCATGACATTTCTGGCAAAGGGTCAATTTTATTCAGGGCAAGTTTCAAGATGGGAGTTTGAAAGGAAAAATCTATAACTATAAGCACCAAAGATTTAAAGAAACCATGAACTCTATTTTACCGAAATTCAAAATTCTAACTGCATTTTAACCGACTTCCCAAAAAGGAGGAGGTTCTCAATTCGGTTTTATGTGTTTTTTTTTTATGTTTGTTACTTACCTCATAACTCCGACAATTATGACCCGATTTGAAAAATTCTTCTTTTATCTTAAAGGATATACTTGCAAATTGGTCCCATTTAATTTTTATTAAAATCGGTTATGAACTTTGGATTTTAAATCGAAATAGCTGGAATTCGTCTACTTGGATGATGGTTTTATGTCATCCAAGTAATCGAAATTGCGTATCTTGCTTTCTGCGATTTTGCAGTGGTGTTGTTAGGTGTGGGGTACTACTAAAAAGTGAAAAATAAAACTTTTTACAACAAAATACAACCGCCTCAAAAAAAAAAACACTACAAAGTAAAAAAAAATAACTTTAATTTCGGAATTCGGTGTCAAAATACGAAGAAACTAGCAAAAGCACCGACTTCCGAAATTAAAGTTATTTTTACTTTGTAGTGTTTTTTTTTTTGGAAGTCGGTTGTATTTTTTTGTAAAAAGTTTTTTTAGTTTTAAGTCGTCTGCTTGTTTGTTTAAGAATCAAATTCAATATTTTTGTTAAATTATTGTCAAGTTATTTATATCGCTATTGCGACCAGTCTACTGTACGTACCATATTTTATACTTAGCTTTTCCTCGCGGCTTGGTACGCGTACATCCCATTTTTACCGTTTCCCGTAAGAATTTCGGGGAGATTTATAGATATAAACCAGCCTCTTGAATCACGCGTAGTTTAAAAAATAACGTTATAAGTGACTTTGTTTTATAATATGTAAAGATAATTTGTGTTTTTATTACCCTTTATTTGAACCGGTGTTATTGACTCATTATTCTTCTCAATTACAGGACACAAACGTCCTAGGCTTCAAAGGTCCAAGAAAAATGACAGTCATCCTCCCAGGCATGACGCCAGACCGTCAAAGGGTCACAATAGCACCCCAAGACGACAGCGAAACTCTCCTAGAGCGTCTCAAGAGCCAAACACTCGACGATATCGTCATCTTACACAACAAAACACCGGTTTGGAACGACGAGACACAATCATACGTCTTGAATTTCCACGGAAGAGTCACCCAGGCAAGTGTGAAAAACTTTCAAATTGTACATGATTCTGAGCCAGAATATGTGGTCATGCAATTTGGTCGCATATCAGAGGATGTATTTACTATGGATTTCCGGTACCCCCTGTGTGCGCTTCAGGCGTTCGGGATAGCTCTCAGTTCGTTTGATAGCAAGCTGGCTTGTGAATGATCTCTTTTTTTACGTTAATTTTACATTCCATTGTGGCTGTCACATTTATTTAGGTAATTATTGTTTTTTTTTTTTTTTAAATCATGAGGCTATAAATTATTTACTTAATGTGAAAATACGTTATATTTACATCATCTACGTAAATTAAATTATAATACTACGGAAATATCATCACAAATTTTACTCTCTAGTATACAATCCGACCAAGAACGTTAGACAACTGTTTGACAACGCGTCAATTCCTCATTCACTCGTGTCTGATTGCGGTCATTAAACGTGTGAGAAAGACGCTGGATATTAAGTCTCATGCTGTCTCGCTTCCACGTTTCATACCCACACTTACTTAGTATTCATATGACAGCTTGGCACTTCACTTGGCGTATTTTTTCAAAATATTCGCGTTACTTGAATAAAAGCAGAAACATACCCTAAAACCATCGAGATAAAGTTAATTTCTGATCAAGTCAGTAAGCAAATATTTATTTGCGCAAATAGGGAACGTACAGGAACCATCGGTGGCAGCACAGAAGTGTCATTATCAAGTATATTTTACCTGTAACTTATAAAATTGTGCTAGGCGGCACAGTCACATAGACATTAAGCGTCCTCCACACTCGAAGTTGAGCGAATACGATAGTGTAGAGGGGCACTTCGCTTGGCCTCGTGCAACTTCGCCTCGCCTCGGGCGACTTCTAGTTGTTGTCGGTTTTTGCGCCCGAGTCAAAGGACTCGAAGTGTCACGAAGTTCGAACACGAAGCGTCTAACCACACTATTCGGCTCACTTCGGTTCGCGTCAGCTAGTAAATACGCACGTATCTTTATTATACGAGAGTACACATTGTGACGACAGTTGCCACATGAACGTTATCCATTATGCCTATCGTGAGGGGAACGGGGGGAACGGGCGACTGAGCTCCTCGCGAAGTTGCTCGAGTGTGTGGACACGTACTTCGGACTTCGGTCAACTTCGGAGAGTAGTTCGCCTCGATCAACTTCGGGAATAGTGTGGAGGACGCTTTTCAAAAGCGTCAACCTCGAGTATTCTTAATTAACTTAAAGTTTTGAATATGCAACACCAGACAACATAGTCAACGCCGTGCATGTTCCCTATACGCCAATATTTACTCGATTCCCGGATAAAATGAAAATCACCAGCAACTTGGCGTACTTGGTCGGATGGTGTACATTTGTAGCCCCATGATGCACATAACATATTGTGTTATTATTGCAAACAAACGCACATAATTTAGTTTTCGGTGCTTGTTGTGACGTAGGTTGTGTTACTCCGTGTTTCGACTTTCATCGACGGTGTTTGAACGAAGTCTGTAGTGTACTTAGTTGTGTTTATAGTAATATGCTTAGGAAATATGACCTTTTTATCTTGACTATTAGTGCAATAATGGCGTAATTCAGTTTCGCTTTGAGCATTGCTTGTCGAACATAAAACCATGTTGTTGATATATTTGAGAAATATATATAACATGCCCCTGTTAAAATAAAATAGTAATATGTCACATTCGAATAATAAATTTCTATTTTTCCGCGCAGCAACATGGTCATATTTGTTAAGCATTAAATTAAGTGTAATTTACTGTGGTCCAAGGAAAATTGCACATATGCATGTACTTTCATATCTGGTTCAAGTAGAAAATATGCAATGAGGGAATTTATTTATAAACTACTGTTTTTACTGTAGATACAAATACTAAATGCATTTAAATAAATGCATCTCTTTTTTCGCTTTCGTAACAAATAAAGAATATGAATTAAAATAATGTATATAAAAAGTATTTATATGATAAAAAATCTGAATGTTGTTGTCATTATAAAAAAAACATAATAGTTTTCAAATATCTATGGTTTTTATGCGGGAAAGTCGACGCTTATTTAGTAGTGTTTGTTGTTTCACGTCTCTGTGTTATTTTATGAATAACCAGGTGAATAATGTTCCTTCTGTATCTATACGCACATGCTTGCACATTATACTACTACGAAAACAGTTCTTATGTAACTAGGTATCTGTAATTCCTAATTTATGTATTGTGTACAGACGCCAGCACATGAAGCTACAACATTCTGTTTCTTTAATAGATTTTCAACTTTATCGTCAAAGCATTGGGATCAAGGTTGATTGGGTTTGACAGTGTCTAGTACCTTGATGTGCTGGCCGTACTTAGGCCATCGATGTATATGGTAAGGATAGGGCATATCGCACGTTTTTTCTGACTCCACAAATTGATCCGTCTAAAGTCTACACCGAAGCAAACTCGCCACGCGTTCGGTTCAATCTTCGGGAGTGATCGTGTGCGCCGTGCAGGAACTATAGGTAGCAGCACAGAAGCGTCAACACCAAGTTAGTATTCTAAAGGTGGAAGCGCCAGGGTAGCCCGCGAAATTCAAATATTTTTATGTTTTTTGCAATTTTCCGGTCAGTGTGAAGCTGTATGTTAAACAAAATACGATTCGCGGCCGTAACGCATATTTATCAAAAGAATTATACCCATTTTAATTGAAAAAAAAACTCGATTGAATGACTTTTTCACGAAATAACATTCAATCGAGTTCTATGTACTTAGAGGGTTATATTGATGATTCAAATGGTTATAATCCTTTAGATAAATGCACTTTACGATCGCGAACTGTATTTTGTTCAACAGATAGCTTTACACTGACCGGCAAATTGCAAAAAACATAAAAATATTTGAATTTCGCGGGCTACCCTGGAGCTTCCACCTTAACGATAAAGTTTCGAATATGCAACACTAGATGGCATACTCAACGCCGTGCACTATCCCTATTAGAAAACTTTCGGACGGCTCTATCCTTATTATTTAAAATCAATGATGCAGATGTAGTCTAGACGGTAAAAGAAATCTGTCAACTTGTTGGCTCATAAATATTTATTTGAATTCTAGCTCACTTTTTGCTCAGTATTCTTGTTTATTCATATAAATCTTAGTTCAAAAGCTAGTAACGAATTTTGAGGTGTTTCAGGCAATTAATCTTTGTAAAAAAATAGAAGTTTGCCTTGCTAATGAGGATTTTTATGCATTGAGGCGTCAGTCCCAAACTCCTATCAAATCGCTCGTTTTTTGAAATTTTGATAAGTTGACGTCGACGTTATTTAATGTCAAAGTCACTTCTTCAATGATGAGGACTGAATTTTCCTGAAGGTAATGAACTTCAATAGTCTACTGTGCAACATTCAAAATCGGTTACAAGCTCTTTGACTCTTTCGAAATACCGTGCCGTCATATTAACTTTATATGGCCAATAATGTATATTGCCATAATATTCGTAACCAATCAACAATATTATACGTACAAACTATTCTTAAGCATCACATAGCGTTAGTTTTGTATCCTAGTCAACTTAGCTTTTAGTTAATTTTAATTTAGCACTAAATATTCACAATTTGTATGCACAAATTATTTTTAGGATTATGTGTGTACTTTAATTATTTGACATTGTCATATAGTTTTGTATAAATGTTAAAATTCTGCTGTTGTATAACATCAATTGAGTTTTGTAAGCACGCCTTTCATTGATGCAATGAATAATGATTTTTTAAGTCCCTACCGTAATTTAATGCACTTTTAATTTAATCTCCCCAATGAATATATTATGTCTTAGCCAGTAATACCACACCAGTATTATTTTTAATTTTATTTTAACCATTAATATATAGACCTGACAATAATATTGTACCCACTGCCTTTTCCCTGATTTGTAAATTTAAAAAAATACATTTGTTTCGTCAAACAAATGTTTAAAGAATTGACTATTAGAATAAATAAATGTGCCTATAATTAGGTTACGTGTTTAGATAGCTAAATGGAAAGAAAACTTAAATGAAATTTGTAAAATAAATTAATGAATAAAATGTCAATGCGTCTATGTAATAATATCATGAGCTTCTTGTAGTAGATCGTGTTTAATATTGTCTTAGTATCTCTCATCGTCACTTCAAACGTTAGTTCGAACTTTGAATTACTTCCAATAAATGTTTTAGATACTTCACTCTTGAGTCCCTCAGTTCTTTGAGTTCTGCAACATGTATTATGCTGAGTCTTCAGTCATTTCCAGTCTTTTTCGTGTCGACGATCGCTTATTAAAGTTTGTCCGACCAGTATTGAGCAACTTGTACAGTTCTACCATTTCCCTCATTTAGATCTTGGGTGGTGCGGGTGGTTGTACACGATGGACAACAAAGAAGGTGAGGTATTTCCAGTGTGAAATACTTAATTTAACACTACTTCGTTTAGGGATGTTTCCTGTCTCGAAAAATAACAATTCTATTTGGTCAGTCAGATAGAATTTCTAAAATATTGTACGTTTTACGTTTCGTTCTCATCAAAGTGAAGGAGTGGGGGCTGGTGACGTCACTTGTTTGTAACAAGTGTACAAACACGTGACGACACGCGTCAACGAATTGTAACGTCTTCAGTTCTCCTTTACGTACTAAAAGAAAAAAAGTGTCCAATATTTTTTGGTAATCTAACTCGGATTTTCAGGATAAGGCTGCGTTTCCACCAGACTGGAATGTGTGTGAATGTTCTTGATTCATCTAGCTTCGCTCAGCGCAAGCGAATCTTTTGGTTCTTAATAAGTACATCCCTCATTACCCATCCTCGCAAATCTCTGGTGGTAAACGCACCCCGTTGACCTATTGCCTCAGGTATGACGAAATCAACTCCACCAGGCAGGGATCTGCGTTGACTGTATTAACACTGCCAGAATCAGACGAAGTTGAATAAATTCGTTGGTGTTTAGTTTCCGTGTTATTCGTCCCCACAATTGATACTTGAAAATGATGAGGCCTAAAATGGCATTATTATATACCTAATTAGCTTTGTCGCGTGTTCTGTAGAGTTGAATAAGTTTTCCAATCATGTTTGCTGGTTTTGATTGGCCAGAGTGTAAAGATGTGGTTAAAACAATCTGGTTGATCACTTTAAAATTCTGTGTTGGTAATAGGGAATATCCATGAATAAAAATATTTATTATCTAAACAGTTTACATATCTAAAAATATAATACTAACAGTGAAGATGTACCTAATCAAAATGACTCGAAAAACAAACGAGATATAATTATTTGAAACAAATATATCTGTCCCTCTCGCGAAAACGCTGTTTTACACGGCAGCTGTATAGGGGGGGTTATGGACTTACGTCAAAGTCCTTATCGGACTTCTCTTTATACTTGTACTCTCTGAAGCTTTATAACTTCACTAGCTGACCCGTGCAACGTCGTCTGCGTAACATGTTTTATTACTGCTCCACTCCTGTTAGTCTTAGCGTGATGATATGGGCTATCTAACACTGAAAAAATTTTTCAAATCGGACCAGTAGTTCCTGAGATTAGCGCGTTCAACCAAACAAACAAACTCTTCTGCTTTATAATATTAAAGTATAGATTGCTGATGAAGATAATTTAAAAAATAATTTTATGATTGTTTATTAGAGCTAATAAGTATATCATTTTGCAAATAAAAAAAAATCGCATGTATATTCCCTATTCGTGTAGGTGATCATTCACAATGTTATGTCAGTGGGTCAAAATCCATGGGTTGTTTTTCAAATTAAAATTCCATGTTAAATACTGGTACTCGGCTACATCCGGATACCTTGGAAGTAGGCCTCAATGTAAGAAAAAGCTATGCAGGCAGGCATTGGAAAACCCATAGGATTGTGGTAGCACACCGCCTATCGGTGTATTAAAAGACTTAGGTATATATGTTTGGCAGCAATAAAATAAATCCCATTTTTTATTTAGGCATTTACACATTTACAATTTCATTTGGTAGAATTGTAAATACTGAAGTATGAATTTTGGTGTATTGTGCCTTTGGTAACGATAGGTTAAATGTTTGTGCCTTTTATTTTCATGTTTACTATGTATTTTGTACCTGAAGCTTTTCGTAGGCACAGAACTACCCCCCTTTACTAGATGACAAATCGCTTTTTACACCTTGAAGATGTTAGAATATGTACTTATTTAGGGCAACTTTCCAAGCAAAGCTGTCTGTAGACTTAGAGTAGTTGGAGTAGTGAATAAATGTTCCGTAAAATAATTGAAATTGTGTAAATTAATAAAACTAATAATCTTTTTGTAAAAATTCATGAGAATGTCCATTTAATTGACTTGTGAATTTAAAAAAAATTTTGCTCATAGTAATTTGTGCAGTATGTGTATAGTTAAATGTTAAAGAAAAAATGTCTTGAAAACTGCTTTCTGCAATATTTCAAAATCTTGACCCTCAAATAGTAGAAAATGCCAATTATTTTGCCATTATTTTCTGCAATAGTATATGAAAATATTTTATTTGACAATTAATATTATAAATAATATCCTAACATGTCTTTAAAATATGAATTTAACATAATAATGTAATTTATTCTTTACATTTTTTGATGTATAAAATATTTGTGATATCTATTGTAAATAGTGGTGTAAAACTGAAATTGAACACAATTATTTGTAAGCAATGACTTGTAATGTTTGTGTTAATAGTGAAGCACTGCTGATTAAAAAAAAACTGTCTTTAATAATGGTTTCTGGTTTTCGTGAAAAATCATGTTTGTTACTTAGATCATGACAAGTACTTATATTATACCCAGTGAAGAATTTTTCAACATTCCATTGTTTGTGATATGAAAATCATGGTTCTGTTATCAATCAATAAATTGTATTGGTGCCACAAACTACCTGTTTTTCGTTTTATTTTCTATTCCCATAATAAACATTAACCTAATATTATGAATACAGAGGGTCTAAAAAGGCCACTAGCAGAATCAGCCAGCACATCAAGCTGCCTGTAACTGTCAAAATCTCCCAATCAACCTTGAACCTAGTGCTTTAGCAATAAAGATGAAAATAAAATTCGACAGATTTTTGTATGACTGATATTATGATCCTACTGTGGTTCTACTAAAGTGGCCGTTTTAGGCCTATTAGATAGCGACCTATAACATAGCATTCGGGCTTGGCTAAAGAAGGTATTGTTTTACTCAGTTACTCGGCTGTGGTAGTCAGATAGGCAATTCATCATCATATCAGCCGAACGAGGTCCACTGCTGGACATAGGCATCCCCCAAGTGTTGCCACAACAACCGGTTCTGTGTGTCTAGCATCCATCGTTTACCCGTGACCCTCACCAGGTCATAGGTTCCAGGACCAGGAGAGTAGTCATAAAAATATTGGTATTCAGCTGCATTAAGAATTGAAGTCAACCTTATCTAGTTAGGAAACAATAGGCTATTTGATTTTTCAATATTCGTTAAAAACATACAATTTGCCAATTCAAAGTTAATTATATCTGTGAAGTTCACTTTACAGTGCAGTTCCCCAACCGTCGCCCTCAATGTCATACGAATTTGCTACTGTGACCCTGTGGAGTGTTCCCTACTACCATTTGGTTTTATTCCACCTGTAACTGCTTTATGTAGGACAATTATTATGACTGAGTACCAGATAATTCAAGTGTGTGTGTGTAGCTGCTGTTATCAATGCTGCTAACCTACACACACACATCTCAAAAGACAACTTTTCAGACTAATAAAAAATTCCCAGATTTTTCTGGGAATTTTTTATTAGTCTGAAAAGTTGTCTTTTACTGATACAATTGTAATGAGCCACTTGTTCTGTCATAGTTAGTTAAATATGTCATCACTTCATGTTTATAAAATTACATTTTGGTTACACTGTATCTTGCTATGAGAAAGCGGCAAATAAAATTCAACAGCACAGGAAAGTCAGCACTGTACACAACAAAATACTTCTTAATATTGGCATAAATCAATACTTTATGGAAAATGGCTACGATAGAATGGATTAAACTTCAGAAATAACGAGACGAAATAGGGTTTTAACGTTTTTTTTATTGTCAGCTTACATACAAAGTTTATTCGGTCTTGGCGGCCGCTGCTTTGGGCTTCTTCGCCTTGATGGGCCTCTGTGAGCGAAGGATGGCTGATGCACGACGGAGGGTAGCCTTGGACAGGTCAGTGCGGTAGTGGTTAGCTTTCAGCAACCTCTTTACCTTGAACAGCGATCTTCTCGCGCCGGCTTTGAACTGGCGGCGCACTGCGTTCTTGGCGGGCTTGTTTGTTGCCTTAGCCTTCTTGTACACAACTGTGAAACCTTTCCTGTCGGGATTCTCGACGACGCCAACAGCCTTCTTCTGGATCAGGCCGTTGTATCTGTACGAGTTGAGGTTAGTCACATTGTTCGGCTCCTTGCTGAACGGCTTCCTTATGTTACGCTTCTTCACCAGGAAGGCGTTGTTGTTGCGGATGATCATCCAGTTAAGATGAGACGACATTTTTGCAGTTTTATTCTAAAAACTACACCAAATACAACGTGCTCACAACGTGTCCGTAGACAAAAAGAAGGGAGAAGTTTGTCTATGGTGTTGCTAATGTCAAACTTTTCTGTCAAAATTAATGTTGCCTTGGATCTCGAAAAAACTACCTCAGTTTTTCCATTAGTTGAGAGATTATTTTTGAAAGCGTTAGATACTCGAAACAAAAATTTATTTGAAATTTCTCATGCCGATAATTTTAAGTTTTGTGCATTCTTTGTACTTAATGAAAATCTTTTAGCTCTAACGCACAAACAGAATTGTGCGATTTAATTTTTAATTTTTTAAGGTAAACAGCTGAAAAACAGATGAAAATAATTAATTTACCCATTCCAAAGTTTTGTTTTTTAAGCTAGGTTACACAAAGGTTGACCCAGAGACAATTAAGCATAAATATTGAAGGTTACACAAAGGTTGACCCAGAGACAATTAAGCATAAATTGTTTAGTTGTAAAGAACATTATTATTTTATGAATAGTGTAAAATTATGACGTATAAAATAAATCCACACATTCTACCTACAAAATAAACAACGTCTTCCTTCCATCATCCCATCAATTGTCTATGATTTTTACCGTTGACTTCTTTCATTTTCTTCATCCTTTTTTTGGCATTTTGCTTATGGTGATATGTCAAATTCCAAACTAAAACTTGTCTGGGACAATTCGTGTTGGTTCTTATTATATCTTTTTCTTTAATATATTTACAGTATTCCTTGTAGTAAATGTAGTTCTTGTGTGAAATTTATATGTGATTTGCATAAAGTGCCAAATTGATGTCTCGTTATTATTGGTATTATGAATCAGGTTGATCAAAATATAAACAAAGATATGTTTGATTCTGATCTGATCGACGTGGAATCTTTGGATTATTCCGATGATCAGACGTGGTGAGTACTTTTGAAGAGTATTTATGTAAGAAAATATATCGCAGTAAGTGTTGGCTAGTATTTACGGGGTCATGCAAGTCTTGTGTCTGATCGTAATGTCAGTCTATTCGTCGTGTGTAGAGTCTAGTTGGATATTTAACTCGTTCCAATTAATCCTCGAGTTATTTATTTCCAGTCTAACCACTCCAACCAGTATTTTAACATAGCCACCTTGCAGTGGTACTGTTGCCTGTGTTTTTGCTAAGTAAGATGATTCACCTTCACACAGGTGTTTTTATTATGTTTTGAATGAGCTTACATTTCTTTACGAAAGCTGAATGTACCCAGCTTTAGAAGTTGTCATGAGATCAGGGGAAAGATTCTATAAAAGCATGCTTAAACATAAAGCATTTGAATCCCACTCAGCTCATTATGTGTCCACCACACCTACACTGCTTCAAATATAGATGAATTATATTAGTAATACCATGTTAACTTCCTCAAACATTTTTATTCCAATGTTATTATTTGGACCTTAACAAAAAGATATCAACTACAGTATGAGTGAAGAGTGTCTGTTTCTTGCTTTCCTAATGTAAGTTTATCAATGTACCTTCAATAAACATTTATGTGAAAAATAAAACATATTTTTACAAACAAAGAGACATCTTTCAAGTACAATCTCCTTGTTTTTACTTTTAATTTGTGTTTTGTGAAACATACTAGCAATTAATTATCTAACTGATAAGATTGTCTTTATTGTTCAGATCCATTTGACATAAATTGCACTTCAATTATTATGATAAATTTTGAGATAATATAAAACCCACTTACAGTACCTACCAATGAATAAATTGAGCTTCATTATAAACATTGATAATGATCATAATGAGATTGTCTGTGTTTTAGTCAGATTTGCACATGGAGAGTTCCCTGGAACTATAAATAAATTTTTTGGCATAAAGATATATTGAAATTGGAAAAGACAAAACTTTCTGAGGGAGAGGAGGGGTTCTAAAAAGGCTACTTTAGCAAAATCATATTAGAATCATAATATCAATCACACAAACTAACTGGCTCCTTCTGGGTAAGCTCGCTTCATATAGACTTTGTCTCTGTCATTTCTGACCAAGACTAAGGTCAAGAGCAAACCCATCACAAATAAAAAAAAAACACATAATCTGTCAAATTTCATTTTCATCCTAATCGCTAACGCATTAGGTTCAAGGTTGATTGGGAAAATTTTACAGTGACGTGTAGTGTGATGTGCTTTCTGACTCTGCTTAAGTGGCCTATTTAGACCCCCTGGAAATTTCTTCCTTTGGGATCAATTTTCACTTTCATGCATCCAAACCCCTGGCAAAAGCTATTAATCTTATAAGAATTTGAGATGTTCTTATAGAACAAAACCATTATTATATTTTGAAGTGTGACAAGGGTGATTGTTAACATTTTTATAAATTTTTTAAAGCATTATTGTATACAATCATACTTCCAAAGGATTTCCTATTGTAAAATATTAATTAGCATTGTCACGTAACTATACATATCCCCTTTTTCAAATTTATATAAGTATGGTACTGGTGAATCTTTAGCGCTCACAATTCCAGCCCAAAAATTACTTTCACATGTTTCTGGTCACCTAATTAAAAAAAACTTTTTATAAAAAAATACAACCGACTTCCAAAAAAAAAAAACACTACAAAATAAAAAATAACTTAAATTTCGGAACTCGGTGTTTTTGTTAATTTGTTTGTTTTTTGACACCGACTTCCGAAATTGAAGTTATTTTTTATTTTGTAGTTTTTTTTTTGGAAGTCGGTTGTATTTTTTTATAAAAAGTTTTTTATTTTTCACTTTTTAGTGGTACCCCACACCTAACAACACCACTGCAAAATCGGAGAAAAGCAAAATACAAACGCACTACTTGCCCATACGATTTTCGAAAGTTCCCCTCGACTTCTCTGGGATGCCATCATCAGATCCTGGTTTCCTTATCATGGGACCATTTGGGAAGTATTCCCTTTCCAACAAAAAAATCATTTTTAAAATCGGTTGGCAAGCGACGGAGTTATGCCCGAACAAACATAAAAAAAAAAAAAATACAAACATCCGAATTGAAAACCTCCTCCTTTTTGGAAAGTCGGTTAAAAAAAAAATTGTGCCAAAAATAATTTGACATGTAGTTGGCCTCCTGGTACTTGTGAATCCTTTAGCACTTATAATTCCAGCCTGGTATAACTATAACTTCGACATATATTTCTGTTCTCCTGGTACTTTTGAATCTGAAGTACCTAAAGCAGCAGCAACTCTGGATTTCCACTACTTCCTCTGTCTCCATTAAGCCATGTATGTTACACGGATAAAAAATAGCCTATGTGTCATTCGAGGATGTGACCTACATGTATGCCAAATTTCATCTATATCCCTTCAGCCGTTTTAGCATGATTGACAGACAAACATACAAACTTTCACATTTATTATATTATAGTAGGATTACCATTTTCAATAAATCAGTCAAATTTATTTAGACTCAGATCTCACCTTTTCTGTAGCATATGCAAAAGTTTGAACATTATAGCTAAAAATAGGATAGTATTGATAAATTAAAATCTGTTATTAACTATGAATTTAACCTTTAACATTAATGTTCGATGGAATAATCAATAAGTTGGCAATAGACCAGTATTGTCTCTGGTATACTGAAAGGCAGTGGTGACTACTTACCATTGTATCCAGCACCGTTTATGTTAAAAAAAAAATACTGTAAATCTCTGAGTCACCTCTGAACAAAATGCATCAGTTCTCAATTACACAATTAACTGCATGCAAAACTGTTTTCTCTAATAAAATCTAATTAGAAAATGAATCATCAAATATTCTTGTAATAATTGATTTCTTCATTGATCCATTGATAGACTATAGCTTTCTGAACTTGGGGCTTGTGGTTAGCATTCAAAGCTTCTTTGAAAATATGCTTATAGATAAATACTGTCAGACACAGTTGGTGATGGTGTGGTATTCAATAATGTTATTGAATACCACACCGTCACCAAATGTGTGAATATTCTTGCTGACTTTATTGGCAAAAAAGAACTCTATGTTTCCAAATGCGTTCAACCCTAATCTCTTCAAAGTTAGAGTGAACCGGCTTCTTCTGGGTAAACTCACTCCATCGTTAGACTTTGCCTCTGTCACCTCTGACCTAGACTTGAGTCAAGAGCAAACCCATCTCTAATAATAAAACAAAAGCATAGCGAGAGTAGTTCAGTAGGAAAAAAAAAACCATTGAAAGAAATAATAGTTATGATTTATACATTAAAGAAAGATTATATTTATGTGATATTATTTTTTTGTTCAGGTTGTACAAAGTACCCAACGACTCGGGGCAGAAAGTTGACATTGTGGACTGGAACCTATCCTGCGACTGGCCCATCAAGGAAGACAATGATTACCTCAAACTGGAGAAGACACTCTACACAGTACTTGATGAAATCATTAAAAGTAAGTTCTTATTTATAAATCATTTAATAAAAAATATTGATGTTGTACAAAGAATATTACATTTGGTTCCACATCAGGGGAGCTTGTAGCCCGGTGGCTTCTTATCCTTGACATGATGGTAGCTACATCCCTGCCATCTCTGAAACTAAGCTAGAATGTCTCATTTGGCTGTCATAAATTTATAACATCAGTACCATAGCATACCTTTCAAACTGGATATAGAAATAGGAACAGCAGTTGTAGTACTATTCCAGTAAAACTACTCAGAAAGCTTCCCTAATAGTTTCCTAGTAGCTCTCCTACTGGTGGTAGCTTTAAGTAGCTTTTTTATTCTTTTGATTAAGAATCTATTACGTCATTAACTAAATTAGAACACACAAGATAAGACAACATGTTCAAACTTGTGTAACATCAACATGTGTGCATTATTTAAATATTGACCTGTGAGGGTCAATGTTCTTTTCCTCATATATTCTTGTTGTGAATATAGGTAACTAGATTATAACTGAAGTTAAAAAGTATAGTACCTAATTTATTTCTTTCAGAAACTTCTGAGTTAAGATTTTAACTTACTGTTAAATTCTAACCTGTCGAATTGAATCTTAATTGAGTTTAGTACCTGACTGGCAGATTTTGAAATAACAATAATATTTGATTGCCAGTAGAATCCAATATTATTTTTATTTCAAAGTCGAATAAACTCTGGAATATGCTACCCCTTGACATCAAGAAGTCTGAGTCAAAATTTTCTTTTAAGGTTAAACTCCGAAAACACTACTTAAAAGCCTGTCATTCGTAGTTTGGTCTCGTCATAGTTATTGTAAGTTCTCATAATCAGAAAAATATTATAAAACATCATATTTATTAGTTTATTATTTTAGCATATGTATATATGTATGTTATTAGTATATATGTTATTGTATTATTTGTGTAATGTATTGTATTGAAAAGATTCAATTTAAATGTTTGTGTTTTTTATTGTTTGTTGTTGTACACCTACCACAATGTAGTCTTTTTAACCCAAAGGTTGACTGGTAGAGAATGCATTGTTGCATTAAGTCCGCCCATGTAACACTGTTGTACATAAAGTTTAAATAAATAAATAAATAAATAATTTATTTCAATTAGAGTTTTGTAGGTCAAGAATTACAGAAAAAAAATGTAGTTGTCTTGGGAATAATTCATATTACACTTGAAAAAATATTTTACTATACCTACTTCATGTATGACAATTTGTATTTTATAGTCTGGCTAACTATTGCATGTAATGTAATCTTTATACATAAAGAGTGAAGCAGCAGTGCATCACGACACAATGCAAACCACTCTTAATTAATGACAAACAAACAAACTTCTTAATATTTTAAATTTAATGAGATTTATCTTTCATGTACAATTATATGTATAGATAAGACCATCAGAGTTCTTATAAAAATCTTATCATTTATTCTAAAAATTAATGTTATCAACAGATAAGTTCATTTACTGCAGTTTTCTGTGATACAAAATTGTATCATATGATCTAATGATTATGAAAGAGCTGTTTAATTGCCTGCATTGTGAAGTAATTTCTGTAATGGTTGCAAGCATTTCAAATATACGAAATTATGTAAGATAAACACACATTCCTCTGCTGCTAATGTGTTGAATATGAATGTGTATTGTTGAAAAAAAAAAGCAACAAACAAAATCCTTTTTTTTAGATCTGTTTGCTCTTGACTGTAATCACTAATCTAGGTCAGAGGTGACACAGACTAAGGCGACGGTGGACATTTTATAAGCTCAGGAGAAACAAATGTACAATTGGAGGGTCTTATCACACAGGGACATTCACATCTTTAGACGGACTGAAATGAAAGAAAATAGACCCTTGGTTGGTAGGTTTGGTTAAAACCAAGAAATTTCGAAGGGATTTTGATCCTTTTGTCTTTGTGCTCTTGACCATATGACCCACTTTAATCATAAAATCAATAAGTTTACCGATTTTTATTAAGGTTGTAAGTCATAAATTCATGTTAAAACAGCATCATAATGCTTAATGATTAGACCTCATCATTAATAACTCTAGCACCTGCAAATTGTATTGAGTAGACTCAGTATTAATCGCGGCGCATATCTGGGGAAGCGACTTTGTTTCAACCGGGTAAGGTTCATTATAGAAACTGCGCGACGGTTCTACGATTCTTCGCTATATAGGTGTCAACTGACAGTCCAGGGGTGCGGATCCATTGAGGCAGAAACGAGCGGAGCGGAGAGAAGACGTTCAGCAATAGAACATAGAACAATAACATTTGTACACATGACTGATTGGTCGCTCTAGCAAGTCTCTACTCCGCCCCGCTCATCTCAGCTTGCTTCAGTGGAATCGCGGCTGTACTAGCTACGCTTTACGCGGCTATGTGGCATTGCTTGCAAAGGACAATGTCCAAATCTAGTCCTGATTCAATCTGCCCAGTCTTCTCCGCTATGTTGGAGTGGCTTCCAGGCTTACCGGATTTCAGGGTTGCGGCGTTTATTCGATAGTGTCGGCCCTGGAATGCAAATGGCATTTGGAGGAACACGGATGGGCTTTAGTCAGTAAGAGTCTGAGTCTGAGAGCCCAGAGCGTAAGGATCATTTGACGATTTCCCATAAAAAAAGGCTAACCGGAGTGTTTCTGTCTTTTGTTACGGACTACGAGCTAAAATTTCAGGACGATTTAGTTCTCTTACTCATCTCGTCTAGCCATATTTATTTCACACAGTCATACTTTTATCATTCAAGATAAGTAGGAAGCGCTATAATCAGCTGCATAATTATCATATTTAAATAACTTACTATTTATAAACTGCTTAACAAAGTGTTTATTTATTTTAATTTGTTAATTAACAAATCATTTTATGGTAAATAGTATTACTTATGAGTTTTGGCGCCACTTGAAAGTACTTGATGATTCTGAGACTTTTTGTTTTATTATTGTTGGGCTATTGCTGGACAGGTATATTGCCTGATGAGAAGCGATAATGTGTTCGTCGACGAAGTACCTATACGATTGCCTCGAAGGAACCCATTCACTCTTGACTTAAAAGCCCCCAATTTAAAGCCATAAGAAAATATATAACCTATAAAAAAAATACATTCTCTGCTGCTTCTGCCTTGTCTGCTCCCTTAAAATGGGGTCAGCCCTCTTCGTTCGTAGACGCTAGAACGCTCTGTTCTGGTCAGAGTGTTCAGATGTGCCCGTTTAAAATTTCAACTGTCTATAGTAAATTAACGATGTCGTTAATTGTTGATAAAGTATTTTAAAAACACTGTTTGGAGAGGTTAACAAGATACATAACTAGTATTGCATTCCCGTCTCAGAAGGCGTATACCTATTTTTTACCAGTCTAGACATGTGATTGGTTGAGCCACTGGTTCTCAAACGATTCTTATTTCTTATGCAGCTTTTATTTAGAATTAAATAAGTATTTTTATCTCCTCAAACCCGACAATAAGCAGTCAAAACCTGTTACTGCTAACCCAGAAACCTGAAATTACGCCGAAGTCAGTTCTTAGAAGTTTGGATCTTAGCCCGCCACTGTGTTACCTCCATTACCCATCTTGCATCTTTTCGCTGAGATTCTTGTGTCTTAATAGACCTCATCGGACAATCAGACGAAATCAATGCACATTATTTTGGCGAACGATCATCATTCTCAAGTGTCACACTCAGGTTGAGTGTGTTGTTATCTCTACGTCCATATCGTCTTTCATACAGTGCATCCATCGTGTCTTTGGTCTTCTTATAGACTTGGGCTTGAAGTCTCGAAATTGATAACAATTTCCGTCATTTCTACAATACCGTTGTCATGCCTATCGAATAATATCGATACACTTAGCAGGCTGTCAAAATTTCACAGAAGTTTCCGAAAGAATTCAGTATAAATTGATGTTTGTTAGCGATAACAGTCGCTGGCTTGGAATGTAGGGACTACCAAATATCGGCATTTTCAAATCGTCAGGACTTATCGGCCGAATTCAACATCACTTCGTCACAGCTTTAAAAACAAAATGGAAATAAATTAAAAGCTATGGAATGGTTTTCGTCGGCCAGTCGTTATACAAAGGATATGATCATGAACAATTGGTAGCCGATCTAATGACATTCGACACGGCTCATGTGCTCACGACAAAGATAATTATCTTGGCTCTATATGGAATCAGGGTAGGTATGTACCTATATTGTCGTAGAGTACAAGAAAGAAATAATTTACCAATTCCTTTGAGACCGTCGGTTGAGACTCTCTTTTAGGATTTTACCTTAAATGTCTTAGAGAAAACCCTGTTACAGCAAATGCCACGTTTTCCCAGATATTCCCTACATTTTTTTAAATAAATTATTTTCCACCAAAACTTGGTGCTTCTGTCTCACTTTCTCACCTGCTAGAGCCAATACTGTTGATTAGGAACCATTTCATTTCATCTTCCCCGTAAAGGCCTTCTACACCTACTATACTTAACGCTGAGTACAACTAGTTTCAATCGCTCATACCCCTCAAACGTACAACAGCAAAGAGCTTAGTTTCCTCCAAACTTAACCCAAATACCATCGATTGAAATAATATACCTACAGACAATTCGCAACAATTTACTGCATCAGCAAAAGGGTTTACTGTAGCAGAGCATAAATACACCTAAGTAGTAATAAACGCGTAGATAAAACAGGTCTATGGTATTTGTAGGCTGTGGGCGGCGAATTGCTCAAGTTTGAACCAATTTTATGACTCAAAACTTCCTTATGTTGGTAAAACTTTTCGAAACACCTTTTCTCTACCGAAGTTTGTATTTCTTGGTAGCTACATCATGGGGGTGTTCAAGTCAAAAATGAATAGGTTACTTTTAAGCAAGCGTGCACCATCTTCGACAACATCATCTCTTTTCGTTAGGTGAGCTTTAAAAAAAGTGTTAATTCGAATTTCGAATTCGTATGTTGATTCCTTTCTATCTTTCGCGTGGGCACTTTTTGGTCATCCCTGCAGACGAGACGTTGCAAATATAAAGTTGCAACCGTAATGGCAGTAATATAATATATCAAGTTTATAATGCAGTCATGTAAGATCAGTGTCAAATATCGCATTCGGGTTTCGTGCGCATCAGTTACAACGAATGCTTTGTCAGTAAGAAACTAAGAACTGAGATTCACTTAATTATAGAATTCGAAGAAATACCTGGGTTAGTTTATGGTGAAGTTTTATCAACACTTAAATGAAGTTGGTTTGCGTTTGGATTGAGTTTGAAAGGTTCAATATTATTGTCATTGGAACAACAGACAAAATAGTTTGTTTCGTTTCATGGGAACACGGAAGTTTGTGCGAAATTAGACACTTAATAAATCATCATAACAATAACGTAATTCAAGGGAAAATTTACAGTATTAATATTAAACCCGGACAGACAAAATAACCACAATTTAAAAATAGATAAAGTATAAGTTTATAATTTCGCAAAGTACCTATATACATTATGCGAATACATTGGCACATATAAAGTAGTCTAAAAGACCGTAGCCTCGGAAGTGAACCTAAAGTCGTTGACCCCTGACCTCTAACCACGCTTGAATCTACATTCTATTGCTAAGCTTCCTTAAATTCCCGAGTCCCGAATAACCGCTAATAGATCCAAATTGACCGACAGAGTCTGTTCCTTAATATTTTTAATAGCTATGCCCGCGAGTTTGTACGATTTGAGTTTTCATTTTATTGTACGGAACCCCAATTCTTTTTCTAAAAAAGGTAGCCTAAATTACTGCTTATGGCACCAGCTATCTCCCAGTCCCAGTTAATGCCCCTTCAAAATTGGCCATTTCGAAGATTTCATTTAAGTACCGGAAAAAAAAGACAAACAAAACTAAATATTTTTGCTTGTTAATAGGTATCGTATTTTAAATGCATTTCGTACAAAGCTGTTATTTATATAAACTTTCTGTTGCCGACAATTCACAAGTCAGGCATAACAAAATGAGTCTGGAAAGTATTTTTAAACGGTATACACTTAGGGTATACAATACCATTTCGTATTTGGTGTACTAGTACACTTAGATAATTCCAGTACCGTTCAATGTCACTAAAGCAATCATCCAATTACATTGAGATCACTTTGTTGCTTCAGTTCTGCCATATAAATCTCTACCCTATATCCTAGGATAAAAGTCAGTTTTTGGATTGAGTCTAGAAATAGATTTTGCACAGGAAAATGTTGTCGGGATCATAATTTTATGTATTGACATTAAATAATGACAATGCAATATGCAAATTGTAATTTGTCCAAAAGTGGATGACTGGATATAACAGAGAAGTCGAGGATTTGAATACAGTTATAAGAGTTGACCTACATGGACATTGGAAACTTACTGATATTGATTTCCATCTACTATAGTTCATCGTTCCTTCATCATTTGGAAAAGAGTTCCTACATTGAGACTCTTAACTGATGGTATTACTAAATTTACGTTTATGTCTTGCCCGTACTTGGGTCTCACACATTCTTCTCGTGTGAGACCCTGAACAGACAAGACATAGGCACACTGAGTTTTTTTTTTTTATTTGAGATGGGTTTGCTCTTGACTTAAGTCATGGTCAGAGATGACAGAGACAAAGTCTACGATGGAGCGAGCTTACCCAGAAGGAGCAGGGAGGGGGGGGGGAGGAGGAGGGGGTATTTAATTTTTGGTGTACAATAAAGTATATAATAAATAAATAAATAAATAAGGAGCCTGTTTACTCTAACTTTAAAGAGATTAGGGTTGTAAGCGTTCGGAAACACAGACGATACCTACTAACCTACCTGATAGAGAGCTACATTTTCGAACGTGTAAAAAGCTTTATGATTTTGACTGACCGACCTTGTCAATTCAAAAGTACCTGTAAATGGTTTATTTTAAACTAGCTTTTGCCCGCGACTTCAACGCGCGTATCCCGTTTTTCCTCCTGCGCCCATACGGAGTGTGGAGAAAATACATGCCAAAATTCGGCTTTCTGCGACCATTATTTTCGGCTGTGCGTTGTCTGTCAGTCACTGAATCAGTCAGTGACAGAAGAATTTAAATATATTGATAAATGCTATATTGAATCTTGTTCTCTATTATAATGTACTTAATAATAAACAAGAGAAAGGTCCACGGCACCATGAACCCGGAATCCCTGGCACATGAGTTGCATCAGCTAACCCAGAAATGAATCATTCGAAATCAGTTGCAGTTCTATTTCGCCGAAAAATCGGTCATTGTTTTGTGTTCTGGAGAACAAGCTAGCATCGACTTCAGAAGTCTGAAGTCCATACCTCTAAAATTCTTCTTCTAAATACTTTGGTTACTTTTTCTTCTCTGAAGCTAATCTTAGAGAGTTCGAAAATCTGCAGAAGATTGCATAAGATAGATAAGGTAGGTTCCTGGGAGAGTTGTTCAAAGAGTCCACAAAGGTGAAAGAATTTTGCAAAATGTTTGCGAAGAAACTAAAAAAATAAACCAACTTAGCCTTCTTCAAACGAGTGTGCAAGAATTCACAAGTGAGCGTTGTGTTCTTAACACCTGATTTCGCGTTAGTGTAAAACGTAAAACGAATTTTCCTTATTTTTAGCAATACTATTATTCCTCGAAAATTCTACTTTCATAAGACGGCTGAACGAAAACAGTATCAAAATAAGACCAATACAATGAGTAATCCACGACGATAAAGCTAGAGAAATTGCTCAAAACGGAAACAAAAAGTTTTCTATAGCTAGTTTCCTAAAAGAGATGACGCAAAAAGCAAGATTCCAAGCTAATTGATGAATTGATACCGCAGGAAGTAATAAAGTAGAAACACTAGAACGCAGAACCAGTCTTCAATGATTTCCCATTTAAGTTGCTTCCTAACATGCGAGTCGAGCATTCCCTGCCTCTTTATCTAGCATCGTCTGTGTGCTGAGATAAATGACCAGACATTGTAGTTTACCTACGTGGTTACCTAGATTGTGTCTAGGTGCAGGGGTCAGATTTGTGACTCCTGTATTTGCAATTCCTATTCACGATTACCTAATTTCACTATACACTTACATATTCTACGATACGACTATATCCTCTTCGAAATCTTAGCCATACCAACGTCTATGTCTATGTATAGATCGCTCTTGCTTACGAAATCATCAACTTTATCAAATGCATGTTACGATTTACGATACAGCATAATATATGCTAGCTGATTTACTACTCAAACTTTGATCATCAGTTCTTTATTAGTGAATGAAGAATTCTAAAATTGTGCTTTTTCTCTCATGTCCATACGAGCTATATCTAGGTACTCTAACAGATAATGCCAAGGTTGCCTGACGTTCAGGCAGAGTGCAGCCAATGGGAATATATCGACAATATTTGTCAACCGTGTACTATAGTTTTTCGGTTCTATCTTCGAGGTTTGGTAGCGGAGAGTGGATAAGTGACCATCCATTACACACCAAGGCTGTTCCGGCTATCATTTGTAGACGTTTAACAATCGTTACGACAAGCCGGAAAATCTGTCGCTAGTCTTGCCAGAGGCTGCCGTATTACCTAGTTACTGGGTTGTGGAGGTTCAATAGGCAGTTGCTTCAGGTAGAATGCTGGTACTCTTCTAGAAGGTTAGACAGGAAGCCGAAACTAACATAGTTCGGAAAAGGCTAGGCTGATTCTGGCAGATTGTAAGGACTCTAGTGATCCACAATAACACCCAGTATTTTTCCTGTTTCCCAAGTAATCAGAGAATTAAAATTGCACCCAGAGTTACTGCTTATTGCTCACGTAAGTGTGTGAGTAAACTCCAGGAAGCGTGTCTGTACCGGCGGATACTGTAAATTGAACTGTCATTATTTACGCGAGTTTGCGATCTTCCCACGCATTACCGATCGATTTTAGGTTTAAGAGTAAACATTTACGCTTATGATGACCCGTCGTCTGTGGACGAAATTCGGTTCTTGTTTTGTCCTGTGAGAAGTAAACTCATTTGTTTTATGACAGCGGCTTGATAGACAATAACAAAAACAAGACAGACGGGGTTATGTCTCGAAACAAGTAGTCGAACAAGAAAATAGCTCTAGTGGGATAGTTGATATACAACACAGCAAAGGAGGCCGTCTTCTTCTAAATAGGCGTAATATTTCTAGCAACTTTAGTACCCAGCTTAATGAGTAGGACATTTACATACATTCGATCCCCTGTCGGTGTAGTTACGAAGACAATCCAAGCAATGGCATTGCGTCCCACACGGCAATTACTATTCGAAACTTGTACAATAAAAGTTTCACTTTCTACGCTGGATCGAGATGAATTTATAGATATCGAACAATTAATAACACTATCTAGACTTAACTGGGATGTTTTGGTCCGTAACGAAACTAAATGTGGCGTTTTACATGTCGGATTAAATCCTTAGCGATTAAAATTGATTGGAACTTGGAACTAACGTCGGTAGTGTAGGTGTGGTTTATGCAATGGAATTGTTACGTCTCCCGCATTGATATGTTAAGGAAGTAATATGAAACCATCCTGTCAGTCTTTTTCATGTAGATAGTAGAAAGTATTCATAACATTTTCCGGCGTGGCTTGGTCAAAATTACGTTTAATATCGATCAAAATTAAAATTGGACGGTTATTTTTTTCTTCTACAATAGCCCGAATTACAAATGCTACACCTCCATGTATTTAAACATTGCAGTAGCTGTTTTAGCATAAAACCAATCAGCTGTAGGTATTCTACGATCTCACTCGTTTTCGATACGTCATCTGCACTTCTTTTGGTCAGCCTGGCGTCCGATTCAATATTGTTATGATTGTCAACACTTTTATTTGCATCTGTTTGCTCACATTGAATAACTCGTAGTACCATCTTGCGATAATCTATGCACTTTTTCTTACTGCCAATTTTAGTGGTTTTGGTATAATTATCTTACTTACTTGGTATAATTATCTAACTTAAGATATGTTTACAGAGTGTCAGTGACATGTGGTCAGCATCTTAGCTATAATGAAGTAGATTTAAATCGATCAGAAATCATTTCGTTGCTAATCATCAAGTGTATACGAGAGGACATTATTTCTGGAAGTCTTTGGTTAGATAGTGATTCAGACTCTAAAATAGTCGATGTCTATTTTCGAAGTTTCTTAAGCATTTTTGACCCAATTGCTAAACTGAACTGCCTTTAGAACTTAACTTGTCAGTCTTCTGCAAATATAACCATTTTGCAAAGCAACAGTCAAAGGATGTACCTCCCATAGCTTTCTTCCACCTGTCCTTTCCCGGCTCAAATTCTAAGGAGCATCGCCATTCGCAGTCGCCTCACGCATTCCAGTCATAACATTAGAACAGCTGTCGCTACTATTTCCTGGCCAAGTCCAATCTAGCACTGCGTATGCAAATTGTCCACCAATTTTGGTACCAATTAAACTACGTTTCTACGACGGCAGTGCGTTGCGAACTCAATTTCAACAAGCGAGAGTATATCTTAATGTTAAAGTGTAAGGTTTCTAATTGCATGTATTGTGACATCTTAACGAGCGCTAAGCTTTGAGATGCGATTTTTAATGGGTTTGTTGAACTTCCTACTCGCATCTTCCGCGTTTACCTGATCTGATAAATTAAAGGGTAATCCTGAATTGATTGAAGACATCCCTTTTAAATTAGCTTTGTCGTCCTTTGCCAATCTTCCTTCTAATTTGGCTTGAACATTTTGATTAAAGATTTACACACTATTGTTTGGCGTATGAATGCAAGCCTGCTTACATTATATTGTATCTCTGCTGTCGTTGCCTTTTGTTTTATTCACGCGTCCGTCCGTTATGAATGGCCCGTATCTTGAATCTTGATATGAAAGAACCCATAAAATGATAGTATATTAAGAATAATTACATAATCCAACGAAAAAACATCGCGTAAATTATACTAATTAGAATCAAGACAAAAATACCTACCTAGTTAAACATGTTCCCATTCTTGTCCTATTCTTGCTTGAACTTCAAGAACCCAACTAACGACTTCATTGTCTGATGGGGTTGCTAACTGGAAGCTTGTCCGAAAGAGTGTGCTGTGTGCTCTTCGCTTTTGCACTTGCCCATATTTTCTTCAAACGAAAGCTCACTTAGCGCTATCAACGTTTTCAGCAAGTACTTAACTGGATTTACAGTTCTAGATAAAAGTGTCAAACCAATAGTGCCTAATGTCAGCCGGAAGACGTCCTCTGCTGGACATAGGCCTCCCCAAGTGTCGCCACAACAACCAAAAGTCAAAAGTCATTTATTCAAATTAGGCTGAGTGCCAGCACTTTTTGAACGTCAACGTTTACAAGACAGTCCCCCAAAAACGCCCGCCGGTCACCACTTCCTAGTGTTTTAGCTGGGAAGAAGAAATGGCCAACTAAATCTCCAGCAACCGATCTAGTGCTTAATGTAACGTGTTACTGATTTCATAGTGAACATCCCCATTGCCATTTAAATTGGTGGTAGTGTCTCCTTTCACAGGCAACTAATGAAGAGTTGAAGTAGAACATAATTTCTAACTAAAAATTTCTCTTTCAGATGAAATCCTCTCAATGCCAGACAAACACAAGTTCGACTCAAGAACATACGTGAAACCAAAGAAACGGGTGCACAGGCCGAGCATACAAAACATAGTCGAAGCCGCCTCGAATCCTCCCTCGATGTCGCCCATCCCGTCACTTGCCACAATCCACCAGTCGCCCAACATATTGTCCAACATAGCCAATATATCGTCCAACCAGCCGGCGAATAAGTACCTGACGTATAATAAGTACAACAACCCGTTGGGTGCAATCAGTCCGATGTTGAGGCTGAAGACGTTCAATGTGGATGTGAACTCGGAGAACAGTCATGCGGTCAAGGAATACGCGATGAAGAGGAAGAGTTTGGTGCAGGATGATGATCCGCAGGTGAGTCAAATTTTGTTTTTGATTCATCTTCTGTCTAACCTTTTCTAACTATATTAAGCTCGGTTCCCAATCAGACCGGATTCAGCTGAATACCAGAATTTTACGTAGAGCGGTTGCCTACCAGACCTCCACAACCCATTAACTGGGTAACAAGGTACTTGGCAAGGCTGGAGTCTGACTTTCTGATTTCTGACAGTCTCTAATTACTGTCAAAGATCTACAATTGATGACAGCCCAAAGCCAGGACCAACGCCTTAACGTGATTTTGATTAACGGTCTAATAACTCTTTAAGGCCCTCTTCCCAAAAGTAAAGGAGCCAGGTATTAAATGAGCTTCTGAAGTGCCTTGCCTTACCATGAGAGATAACTCTTGGTCAGGCCAGCTTCCTCAGAGCAAAACGAAGATATAGACCATTAAGGCCACTAGTGCTGGGGTGCACTAAAGTTTATTGTAGTGTATCGTCGTACACGTACATACTAGAATATTTACCAAGTTGTCTAGGTCTAGCTTCACTGACCTACTTTAGTCTACTTTACTGACGAAATACAGGTCGAAGAAGAAGGACGAAGTTCACAAACTAGTTACTGATTTACAATCTGCTGTGTATAAGCTATTTATCACTTCTTTTAAAACGTAATGTAATACCAACGACGGACATAAACCATAAGATGCGAGACTCGCGTGTCGTTGCGTGCGTTGCGCTGCCATATTTTATTCTCTTATGCAAGTTAGCACCTTCATGCTCGTTTTAATGGCTTTAAATAAAACGAGAGGCATTCTTAACGACAGTCTAACTTTGTGCAGTTAAATGTAGGTAATTTGTGGTTTCCCCGCGTTTGAAGTTTGGCTCTAAGCAACCAGAAACATTAAATTTAACCCGTAAAATCCGTGTTGTACTTGAAAAATGTTAATGCCCTTGAAATAAAACAAAGAACTTTGTTGGTTACAAAGGCTTTTATTAGGTGATATCAAAATGGTATTCTGTTTGATATTTTTCGAATGCCCTGTTTATTTACGTCTGCTTCCAATCTAGACGCACACAATATAAACACAATGGAGTATCTTTTACGGTCGACTTCATTCACTAATCTCGTATTCACAGTCTATACTTAGATACCTACTCTCGTGGTACGCAAATGTTAAGCAGTTTTCAAATGACTTTGTAGTAGTTCGAAGTTCGAACTGTCATTTTTTTTTAAATTTTGATAGATAGATACGACGATTTATTGTGCAGCTTATGTTATTGTTTATACTCGTGCGGATTTTAATAAATAAAAACCAAGATCAAATAAACAAGAATCATAGACGTGGTTTAAAATGCTGCTAGACTCAAATGGGATAGGGCGGATCACGTCGGCTGCATGCATGAATGACCGCCAGGCAAAAGTCTCTAGGCTATGGATGCCAGAGGTTGGACGACGTTGCCGAGGCCGGCCCATAAAGCTGGCGGAAGAAAAGGCTATGATCCCCCAATCCTTCCAGACCAGACACCCTTTCGTTTGCCCAGCAGCCCTATAAGCTAAACAAAGCAAATACCAAATTAATTGAAATAAATCGCGGTAACTTATTTTAAAAAGATGTGCCAAACCTAGGGTTGCTTAACCTTTTCATTCCTCAACTGAAATAACGGTACTATTCCAAATCTTCATCAGTGGACAACCTCCATTGTCGACCTTGACATTGAACTTTTATAATAAACTAGCTGACCCGCGCAACTTCGTTTGCGTCACATTTTCCATTACTGCTCCGCTCCTATTTGTCTTAGCGTGATGATAAATAGCCTATAATCTTCCTCAATAAATGGGCTATCTAACACTGAAAGAATTTTTCAAATCGCACCAGTAGTTCCTGAGATTACCCCCTACATACAAACTTACAAACATACAAACTTACAAACAAATTTTACCTCTTTATAATATTAGTAAGATGAGATCACGGCTGGTTTAAAATCATCGTGTACACTTAACGACACAGTATTAAAAATGCAGGCATGTGTCGTATTCATGGAATACGCGAGCCACGCAGAATACGTCCTTGGATGAAATTGAATTGTAAATCATGGATGGTTTGTCCGTGCGTTATTTTCAAATGCAATTCCCGCGCTTTGGATTTGAATACTGATCTAGTTTTTTTAATCCTGTTGAAAGTTAATATAAAGACTGGTAGCTGATTTAGGGCGAATTTCATCAATGAAACTGAACGCGATCAGCATATGAACCACGTTTAAGAGCCTGTCAGTGTCATTATTTTCTATGGAATATTGACATTGACAACTCTTGAACGCGGTTTAGATGAACTGATCGTGATCAGTTTCATTGGTGAAATCCGCTCTTAGCGATGATGAGAGAGGAAAGGGGGTCAATCTGTGAATTTATTCACAGATTTACGAATATATTTTATCCTTTCTTTATTTTGGTTCTTCACCTAGTTTTATGTGCATTTTTTGATGATGGTAATCATCAAATGACTCGTTCCGCTCTGGGAAGAGCGGAAGGGAGTGTCATACTCCTACTGACTAAAATCCATCCATGTTCTTCCTAATGCCAGCTGCGTTCCAGGTTCTCTTACGACAATCCTGGCAGAGTTTTATGTGCATACGGTGGTCTCCCTATAACTGAAGGTGCAGAAGGATTTATGTTATCAATACTGATCGGAGAAAAATTAATTTGATTCAATCTACACAAAGATGTTATTATAACAGGGATCCTTGTTGGAGATACTATTGCTTCCAAAGCCCACATTTAATCAATCCAAACGTCCAATGGTTTCCAATACATCACGTAAAACTCGTAAAAATTCTACATATAAAATATTTCCCCAAGTTCTAAGTTCATGCCTTAAAATTGATGACCGTGCTTAAATCCGTAGGTACCTATTTCACGGCTGATTAAAAGTAACTGCGCTCAATGCCCGCCGCCATTTTAAAAATAGTACAAAATCATTAAACGTTTTCGTAGAATCGAATCTATTAAATGTCAGGTATTCTAGCCTAATTGGTTTAAGCTTGACAAATCGGATTAAAGCTGAATTGATAAATAAATGTATTTGCAAGAACTAAGACGATTTAGTTTTGTTTTGATAGACTGTAGCACGGTGAATCATTCTTACAAAGTCGAAACAAAGAAATTAATTCACAAAAAAAAAACTGGCCACTTCGACCCCTAAAAGATGTTTGGTCTCTGTGTTTGGGTCACAGAAATGCAAATGTTTACCAAATTTCAACAGAGTCGGTTCAGAGAAAATTGGTTGTGACAGACGGACAGACACACAGTCAAACACCCGAGTGATGCTATAAGGGTTCCGTTTGTTATAGATGTTTGGAACTCTAAAAGCCACTAAATTTCATCCTCTTGACATGGCCAAAAAGCCATTTTTAATTCGTATTCATCGATTTGCAGACAGAAAGATATTTAGGTCCTCCTGCTCAGATTTTATGGGTAAATAAAGTTGTCAACATTAATAGCAATATATATGAAATCTATGAATAGGTATAATTTTATGAAGTTGCAACTAAAGCACAAAGAAAACTGCTCGATACAGATGACTGCACGCTGCGTCGCTTGCCACAGTATATCGGTGACAAACACGTATTGTTGCTGCACCTATTAACCTAATAACTTCGCATACAGACTGAAATATATTTGACCTTTTTAAAATTATTAGAAATCAAGAACTAATTAGAAAATAAAATAGCCCTGCATATTTAGGTTGACTGGTAGGAAATGCCTAAGGTTTTAATTTCATATCGCCTGAAATGATGAAGGCACAAAAGTATGCTTTTGGGTCATCAGCATTATTTTAGCCAAAAGACGCATCCTACCCAAGACATGACGTGCAATTGGAGCTAAGTTCAAGCGGCTCCCTTCTCCACATAAACCGATCCTGCGCTGCTCGCATCGTACATTTGTGTGATTAAAGGATAAAGTCGTTTGAAAAAAACAAAGCCAACACCATAATACATATGTCCCTACTATCAGTAAATTACATTCGATTCACACGCCCATCAAAATTGAGGCAAAAAATTAAAAAATCATCTAAACTCAATTCTAAATTCAAAGCCTCGTGCTCGTGCCTAAGGTGTTTTAGTAGAACCAAGTCTGAACTTAGACACACTCTAGATTTTCCCCAACAGTGCAGCGATAAAATTCCAAGATATACAAGCCAGTATCGATGTTGCAACGAAACTGCTGAAACTAGAAACTCTAACAAGTGGCAGTATATCGACTCACTGTATAAATAATAAGCTCAGGCACAGCTGCACAAATATAACCAGTATGTTACGGTATCGCACGTGATTAAAAAGTTATGTAATCAAAATAATGTAGTCGTAATAATGGACCTACGAAGGAATTTAAACGGCATTACTACCTTAACGATGAATGAAGCCCGTAGCAGGATGGGCTTTTTATTTAGACGTCTTGCTAATAATTTGCGCGTTTTTTCAAAGTATGTCGTTACATCTCCAAACAATTAACAGAAATCTTTCCTTTTCTTGCAATTCTGATCAACAGACTCGCATCACAAAGAAAACGGCATTAAATGTCCACTTGCAGACAGACTAGATTCAGTTTAAGACAACGATAGACCCCACCCATCCAAATGAACTGACATCTGTAAAGCTAGCAACGAAAGAAGTCGTCACATTATACAATGACCATACATGTCGTGCAGCACTAACGAGGGTAATGCCATTCAAATGGGCTACTAAACTAGCCTGCATTAAATCAGTCCTCACAGCATTAACATATATTACAGCTACTGTGTATGCGAACTTGTAAAGCTCATTTGCCAACGGGAGACGACCTTGAGGGGGCTTTGAAAAGCGGTGACTGAGTGCTTAATGAGTTGTGAGTAAACAGGTGTGTCGTAGAATCTGAATCACTGACTGCAGAGAAGCTGAGAACATGCCAAAATAATGAGATAAGAACGTAACTTGGATACGAATACTCATTCATTCATAAAGAATAACAATGGTCGTATCTATTCTGTCTTTCTAAACCAACAAACTGATCTTTTCGTGTCGTGTTTGAGCCTAGTAGCTTCATTAAGCCACGTTTATGTAGCATTATTGGCATCACGTAGCTCGGTGGATACAGTGTACACTCAGGTAGAAACAGGCACTTGGGATAGTTTAGCTAATGTAATGGGCCATGCCATGTATACATGATAACTCATGGGTCTCCCAATTGCCACTTGATCACGGCATATGAAATATTGGACAGAAGAAGAGAACAGAGAAGTTTTAGCTTCACAATCTCGGAACCGGAAGTGAATGACACGAAACGTATTGCGCCGAAACCAAGTAGCAAGGAATCAAAAAAGACAGGAAGACGGTGGTGAATTGTTCTTGTTCACCCTGTTTTTTTTTTTTTTTTAGGGATGGGAAATCATCCAATGACTCCTCCCGCTCTGGGTGTAGCGGGAGGAAGTGTCAGACTTCTACTGACTAAAACCCATCCATGTTCCTTCATTGCCCTTTGTGTTCCGGAGCCACGGTGTCTCTTGCGAATAATCCCGCGACTCCGGCAGTTCTTGTTCACCCTAAGGCTAAGAACTCACGGAGCGATTTTCACCCGCGACCGCCGCGGTTTCGGGCCCGCAGCTTCTGTAGAAACCGCGGGCGTAAATCGCGTCGTGAGTTGTGCTTTAATTTTTAACATATATAATTATCTGCTTTCTACAGAGCAGATCGCGGGTGAAAATCGCTCTGTGAGTTCTTAGCCTTACAGTGTTATTTTTTACCTTTTATAAGGGCCTTCTTTTTACTTTCAATTTTGTTCTCGCTTCCATGAAAATTCTTTACGTACATTGCAAATTAATTCAATAAAAAAAACGTGACGATCCCACTGGAATTTCCACAAGACAAAGAAAATGGTGACGTCAACTTCGCTTCAATATTTATGTTACACGTCCTACAATATCCATTAAGTATAAGTACTAATCCTAAACAGGCTTTCATATCGCGGTCGATAACAGCTATATAATTAAACTAGCTAGGTTTAGTCTGCGCGGCCTACATATTATACGACCTGTCTTGTAGATACCATAATATACTGTCCGGTTGCCTGTCAGGATTTAAGCCTGTTATCCGTTTTCGGTTGAGTTAGAAATTACTTAGTACCGAGTGTGGACGACTTAGAGAGATAATAGTTAGATGAATTCTTACCGGCAATAGAAAGTATCGAAACTGTGTCAATGGTAAGGGTTGTATTTGGTAGCTCCCGCTCTGGGTAAAGCAGAAGGGAGTGTCAGTCTCCTACTGGCTAAAACCCATCGGTGTTCCTCCTAATGATATTGGCGTTCCAGCACGCGTAGCATGGCGATTCTATCTCTATTCTACCAAGAAAAGACAAAGCTCTTTCTGTCCAACTCGACATGTCTTCTGCCCGAGCATGGCGCGACCCGTAGACTCGCGTTTCTATGAAGACAAAGACATATCTAGTCTTTCCATAGCAACGGAGAAGTAGCTAGTGAAGTGGTCATTCTGCGAATATTACGATGAATTTACGTTTAGTTAGCCAAAAAAATGTGTCAAATACACTTTTTGCACGTAACTCAAAGCAACAACATAACGTGTTACTCGAACATATTTTTAATCTATATGGTTTATGTTTGTTTACAAATAGCATATTTTTGTTGAATTTATTATCGTACCGATTTAAATTAGAATTTTAGTGTTTATGATCATGGCGGCAAGGAAAAAGTATGTAGATTTTATGATTAATTAAATAAAGTACAGATTATTGGTGTGTAATTATTAATGTAAGTGAACATAATATCCTACCATTCGATGAGAAGAGAACGTAATAAGAATCTAAATAAAAGCTGATTGGTGGCATTGTCTGGTGAAAACTTTGCCATACACAGTGCAATGCGTTCTTTACTGTTATATGTTATCTTTCTTCCCTTTAATATCGTCCGAAGTGTTTTTACTTTAGTCATTACAAAAACAGTTTATTTACAACGTACAACCCGACAAATTGAGATGTTGGTAGACTATATGTCTACCCCGACATACTTTCTAAGTTCTATTTGGCAAAAATAAAATGATTGTTGAAATAAATATTCCTTGTCTAGGTCCGATAAGATGTAGACTATTGGACATTTCATTTAGAGAGTTATTTCTACTCCCAAGTGTCAAAAGTAGAGAAAAAATTGTCGGCATGCTCGACGTTGTAGACTTATGTCGATCGAAGAATAGAAACATTTCTTTTCTACGTGTCAAACATCGCCATGCTTAGGACGATAGAAATCTTTATTCAATCTGTCATTTTGTCGATTCTCCGGTCGACAAAACTCGTTTCTACGGTGGTCATGCTACGCGTGCAGGGCCGCGGTGACTCTTTCGATCAAATTCCGCAACCTCGGCAGGCACCGGCCCTAGCGTGGTAGCTAGCTACCACGCTAGGGCCGGTGCCAGGTCTAGACCTGACTTATTGCTGGACAGCCAAGGGTGTTGGAATTCATTTCATTATGATGATTTAAGTCTTTGCAAACAGACTATCCGTAGTATCAGTTAATTCTTCGCTTTCTTTTCGTGTCGATCGGCTTTTTCTCAAATTTGAGCGCTTACTTGGACCGTCACGGCACATAGTGGTGGATGATGTGAGACCGTTGGTGGTTTGGCATAAAAGGCAAGAGAGAAGTTGTGGAACATCCTCTGAAGGAGGTCCTCACTGACACTGTTTTTTAAGGTTATTCAATGATACTCCATTTGCCCAACCTAAACCCGCTTTCGTTCTAGCAGTTTACGATAGCACATATTCAGCTGGAGATGAAACAAGGTTTCCTTAATCAATCAACGCAACAAGCAACGACAGCACGTGTTAGAAGGTCGTGCATCAATCGGACAGAAAACGGCTTTCCGATATGACATCATCGCAACTGCCAGACGAACTTGATACCCCAGTTCAGTGTACAGTATCCACTAGCGCTACAACGAAAGCGACAGTAGCGGACTAAGCTATAATGTCTAATGAACCTCACATTTATTGGTTTAATTGACCATGTTTGATGTAGGATCTCCAACGGGACTTCATCTATAGCTGTTGGGCGGCATGGTTTGGCATGGCAACAGTGATCATTGAGCCACCTACATTGTTTAATGTCTAAAGCGGAAATAATGACGTGGAGCCATCCTGCACCGACATCCATCGTGATTCTCATCTTTGTATGGTTCTAAACGTACGGGTAGAAAAAATGTGACCCTCTTATCCTAAGAGGGTACCGTTTCGTAAAGACAGGCGCAAGGGTGATCCCTGGTGTCTGACTGTGCGAGCCAATTTGCTCTGAATGTATTGATTGACCAATTTAGTTCAAATTTGGCAGACATATAAACTTCTATTCTTCGAACTAAACACGGACGCGGTATGTAAGAGATGTTAGAGAAAGGACAATGACCGCTAATGTCATGCTAAAAATGAATCAACTCTCGTCGTGATTGGCATGAAATAGTTTCGTTCCGAAGTTATGGACGTGACCTTGTTCTTTTAGCATAGGCACTTTCATAATTATAATTGCTATTACATAAAAATATTTAGGCTTGGCTTGTTGACTGTAATGTTTCATGGGACACGCAGCGTTCCATCGCAAATAATAGCCATGAATCAAATATGACTGTTTTTGTTTTTATGATTTAATATCAGAGTGGCAATTCTAATAATTTAAGCAACATTCGCATCTCAGTCGCAATCTGTCAAAAATCCCTAATTTTCTGACAGATTGCGACTAAAACTTCAAAAATTTGTGGAATTGGTATTCTGGGCTTTGTTATAGATTTGCTATCTCAAACAAAAGAAATAACGAGAAAAACATTACGAACACCAAAATTATCATTCAAAGTTCTGACGCTCGTATAGCTATTACGGTATACTGCAAATAAATTTTGCTATCAACAACATCGAAGCGAAGACCTTCAATATCGTAATCCTCTAATCTAAACATAGAAAGCAGGGGAGATTCCGACGTTTTATAAAACAAAGTGCATTCTCGTGACGCAATCCGATGACGTGTCGCATGGCGTGGCTGCTAAAATATAGAATACTTAAAATATCTTGTAGCGGGAAGTGTATTACGTAAGCATAGAGGTGTGAATCGGATCAAAAACAAATTGAGACTAGATTTGTTTACTAGCTTTTCCTGCAGCATTGCTCCTGTCCTATAGAAACCAGCAGTTTTTAGGGATAAAAGCCTATTAGATTAGACTCTCAGCTATAGCGTAGATTTCTATCAGGGGAAGAAAGTTCATATAAAGATATTAGACAGAATATTCTTTCATTATCATCATATCAGCCGAAAGACGTTGACGTCTTTCGGCTCAAAGAACGTTTTGGGAATACATTCATTGTGCGTACAGCTAAGGATTGGAATTCCCTGCCTGAGTCTTTGTTTCCTGATAGCTACAACCTGGGAGTCTTTAAGTCAAGAGTGAATAGGTTACTTCTAGGCAAGCGTGCTCCACTTTAGACCGCATCATCGCTTAACATCAGGTGAGATAGCGGTCAAACGTATGCTTATCAATAGTAAGAAAAAAAAAACTACTGGACATAGGCCTCCCCCAAGTGACGTCACAACAACCGGTTCTGTGCGTCTCGCATCCATCGGTTACCCACGACCCTCAGCACGCCATCAGTCCAGAGTATTCTTAACTAGCTTCTGCCAGCAGCTTCGCCCGCGTGATCCCTAGGGAACATATTCCCGGGATGAAAATTCTATGTGCTATTCCAGACTTTAACCTACCTCTGTTCCAAATTTCATCAGGATCCGTTCATCCGTTCTGGCGTAATTGAGTAACTAACGTCCAAACTTTCGCATTTGTAATATTAGTTAGGTTAGATTGGTTACAAAACCGTTTCAAAGAAGTTTTACAAACTTCTTAATTTTGTTAGTACCTACTATGAATGGTGGTTCGTAGATGGTAATACCAGCTATTCACATCACTGTTTCAGTCAGGGTGTGTCATGGTGCGGCATACACGTATATAACTTATGTGTAAGCCAAAGTTATATTACTACTAGTTTTTTCCCGCGACTTCGTACGCGCATATGTCTCTTCAGTTTTCTCCCGTTCCTGTAGGAATTTCGGGAACCTACATGGCAAGTTTCAGCTTTCTACGACTTATAGTTTCGGCTGTGCGTTGTCTGTCAGTCACTTAGTAACGGAAGAATACCGCGTGTATCTGACATCGACGCACAAACGATTTCCATGGGTCCGGGGCATGATTCTGGACACCCTAGACTTAGAATTTTTCGTCGGCTTTTTTCTCATTTTTTTATTTTTTTCAAGGGTTTTTTTTACTTTAGACTGCTCATAATCGTTATTCTGACCTAACCCAATGAGATTTTTAATCAAAAAATAATTAAATAACTACTTTCACTAAAAAGAGCAATCTGAATAAAGCCACAAATAATATCAGCTCAGCTGAGCGGATACTTTGTAGTACTCTTAAAAAAAATCAGAAAAGAACCGACGAAAAATTCCAACACTGGGGTGTCCAGAATCATGCCCTGGACCCATGGAAATCGTTTGTGCGTCGATGTCAGATACACGCGGTATATTATAAAAAGATGACAATGAGTTTTGTAGCCAATCAATTGCACCAGAAGGCGCCACGACACGACGGCGACGCAACACAGTAATGTGGCTCGAGATTTATAAAAAAACTTATTTACTAACAAACAATTTTACTTCTTGATATTGGTTAGTTGGGATGGACGACGTCGCCGAAGACGTCCTAGGAAGAGGTGGCGTGTCCAGGGTTGCGGAATTTGTTCGAAAGAGTCACCGCGACCCTGGAACCCAATGGAGGAACACGGATAGGTTTTAGTCAGTAAGAATCTGACGCTCCCTTCCGCTGCGCCCAGAGCGCAGCAGAAGGCATAAAATTACCCTTTTTTTGTTTTTTTTTAGGGATGGGAAATCATCCAATGACTCCTCCCGCTCTGGGTGTAGCGGGAGGGAGTGTCAGACTTCTACTGACTAAAACCCATCCATGTTCCTTCATTGCCCTTTGTGTTCCGGAGCCACGGTGTCTCTTGCGAATAATCCCGCGACTCCGGCAGGCGTCGGCCCTTTCGGGCCCCTCTGTGTGCTGACTCTCTTTGAGGCGCGCGTGGAACACTAACGCGCCGTCGACACGGCCTGTCGTCACTAGACGGACGGACGGCGAGCCACCCATAGCTCGCCGTCCGCAGGCCCGCGCCTACGGTGGCCGGAGGTCACCAGATGGTGTCCCCCGACGCCCGCGGCGTCTACCACGGCGGCCAGGACGAGAGGGTCTCCTCTCCCTCTCCGCCACCTCCTTCGCTAGCATGACTGCTTCGCAGAAGGAGGCAACGGCGTCCCATTCCGAGGCAAAAAATTACCCTGGATCCTTAAAAAAAGGAAAAGTTGACGAGACGATTTGAACAAGTAGCATATTGTAATGGGTGATTCGTGGTGGCTTCGGGAAAAGTCTATAAGTACCTGCCAATACCTGGAAGGATTTTGGGGAGGCCTTTGCCTAGCAGTGGGACAGTACAGCTGAATACACTAAAAATTGCAAATGCAATTGTATTAATTTCGAAAGTCGGTGTCAAAATACTAAGAAACTACTAAAAATACCCACTTCCGAAATTGAAGTGGTTTTTTACTTTGTAGTGTGTTTTAATTGGAAGTCGATTGTATCTTTTTTAAGTTTTTTATTTTTCACTTTTTAGTGTTATCCCAAACCTCAAAGCATTGCTGCAAAATCGCTGCAAAGCAAAATACGTAATTTCATTTACTTGGATGACAAAAAAGCGGCCAAGTGTGATTCGGACTCGCCCATGAAGAGTTCCGTAGCAGAAAGTAACATAATATAAAAGTTCTTTGATTGATGTTTTTTTATATATTTGAGTTGATTGAATGAAAGGTAAATTGCGGCCAGTTTAATTGCAACCAGTAGGTATTATATTAAAAACAGAAGTTGTGATTTACGATTTATGACGTAAGTATTCAAAAAAAAACTACTTACTAGATCTCGTTCAAACCATCGCTGGTAGTTTACATGGTAATATACAATATATATTTTTTTTAGTTTTATCATTCTCTTATTTTAGAAGTTACAAGGGGGGGGGGGACAGATTTTACCCCTTTGGAAAGTGTCTCTCGCGCAAACTATTCAGTTGAGAAAAAAATTATATTAGAAACCTCAATGTCATTTTCAAAGACCTATCCATAGATACCCCACACGTACGGGTTTGATGAAAAAAATTTTTGAGTTTCAACAGCATAGTTCTTATACTTACGGAAAAAAGTGGCTGTGACATACGGAGTACGGACGGACAGTGACGAGTCCATAAGGGTTCCGTTTTTTGCCATTTGGCTACGGAATCCTAAAAACCATCATCCAAGTAAATGAATTCCAGCTATTTCGCATCCCAACCGATTTTAATAAAATTTAAATGGGACCAATCGAGAAGTATAAAACAAGAATTCTTAAAATCGGTTTATAAATGACGGAGTTATGAGGTAACATACATAAAAAAATACAACCTAATTGAGAACCTCCTCGTTTTTGTGAAGTCGATTAAGAAAAGATAGTATTATTATTAGTTTACATACAAATAGCGGGAAATATAATTACGTAAGCACAGGTGTGAAACGGATAACAAACAAATTCAAACTAATATTTATGAGTACTAGTCGTGCTTACTCACATTGTCAAGGCTTTTTTGCCGTCTTCGTAGTACTACAAACAAAATAATAAATGATATAAAAAATGTAAATAAACTGGCGTGAGGTCAACTACAGATTTGTTGAGGCTGTCTCAAAGCTGCATTGCCGTTGATTTTTTCTGCCTAATGCTAGGTTCTGGTGCATCTATCCATAATATCGGAGACTTCCTGCGAAGCAGCAGATTTGGGGGCCGAGTCACCCGCGTCCGTAGGAGAAGACCCTACAGCGAATCCCTACACGTGGTCCCCGGGTGGTGCTAAACAGGTGACACTAACCGCCTCCGTGGTCTAGTGGTTAAACCACCTGATTCAGACCCAGAGGTCCCGGGTTCGATTCCCAGCGGGGGCAAATTTTTTGCTCGGTTTGGTTGGTGGTAGGACTTGTTCTAAGTCCGCCTGGCAAGCTACCACCATCATGTCTAAGTCTGTCGCCATAACAACAATGTTAACAGCATTGTTGTGTTCCGGCAGTTAGAGACCATATGATAGCCAGTTCCTCTGTATATGAGGATTCCGGGTGAAACTCGCTTCCATCTTCGGCCTAATCATCACTTTCCATCAGGTGAGATTTGGGCCAAGAGTTTCCCCGTTTTGCATAAAAAAAAGCACGACTTCTTGTTTTTCAGATATAGCTCTATAGGGAAAAAGTTTATAATTGATACCTGAGTGAACAAAGTTTGCCTATGAGTCGCATCACTCGTTTCGTACACCCGAATGAATAAACGTGTATCATTCGTGTCTTTGTCTGTATATCCGTCTGGCTGTCAATTCCTAACAATTAATGTAAATTAAAAATTGACCAAACCCTCCTCAAATCAAAAACTACTTAGCCTAAAGATTATTCTGAAACCCTTGAACGAAACAGCTCTGTTCAAGTACAAAACCATTAGGGCAAACAACAGCGTATGCTTCTCATATCGCTTCCTCCCGTCCGGTCTCTCTCTCTCTCTCTCTCTCTCTCTCTCTCTCTCTAATTTTCTCTCCCCCAGTCTCACTCATCAGTCCTCCCAGTGTGACACACAACTCCGTAATATTAACCTCCCTATATTGTACCTTACAGCTGGAAGACCTGGACCTGACTCTCGCATCGGAGGTGTCAGGCCGCTCGTCGATGGACCACGCACCCTCAAAGCCGATCAACATAGACCTGTCGCAGCCCGCACACAACCTACACAACACGTTTAACAAGTTAGTACTCGTAATGTACTTAGTTTGTCCTGACAAGTGTCATAGTATCACTGACTCCTTATTTTATATGAAAGATAACGGATGCAGTAGTAGCAAGACGGTTGATAGGCCGGAATGGAGGAAAAAGACGTCTCCTCGACTTAAACATTGTAACATCATTGGGTAAGGACAGGAAGTTGATGAGTTTGTCATGTTTTAGAGAAAAGGTTTGATGACGTCTGCATTTTACATGCATTATTTTTTAAGGCAAAAACCCGTGTACTTAAATTTTCTTACTTAGATGTTTTTTACAATTAGCATTAGGACTAGCGAGCTACATACGTAAGATTTTCTTAACTCCTAACAACATGTTAATCTTTGGTTATCCCAATAATCCATTATATGGACAGGTCCACTCAAATCTGCGTGGTACTTTCCTAAAGGCCACCACAGACGTGAACCTACATGGTCACACCTCTAAGTTTGTTTCGGTGTTTCTTCTCAGGGTAGTCAGCTAGGAAACATCGGCCTCATCTAGAATAATATGACCAAAATAATTGACTTGTAAAAGAGTTACATGTATTTGCAAAATAAATATGATTTATGAGATTGATCCCTTGACTAAATCAGTCAATAAAGAAGCCAATCACATTAATTTAAATTTCAGCAAAGGTCAGTGTCAGGTAATGACAGGTGGTCGGGTTGTCGGGTTAAAGTGCTCAGCCGTGTCACCTATGCTGGCTACGCTTAATCTAATCTAGAGCTTTTATGGCTTCTTAAACACGCTACACGTGCCTACCCCTAACATAAAAGAATCATTTAGTAATATTGCTTGATGAGATCAAATGAGACTCAACCTTCAGGATATTATTATGATTTGATAGAATCACAATTGATATGAACCGTGGGCTAAAAAAATCACTAATTTGGTCCCATCGCGACATCGCAGCAGGCCAAGACCAAGGTGGAAATATCAAGTTGATGGCCCTCAATTGCAGAGGACAGACGTATGAGGAAAAGAGAGAGGAAGGCTTTTGGCCAGCAGTGGGACATATCGGGCTAATTGATGTAAACGTTCTCTTCGATCATATAATATTGTTACGAGCTTGGGGTTCGTGACAATAAAAACAGCCGATTATTTAACCAAAAATGACACTTTAATAATCAACACTAATTATCACTTTAAACACACTAATTACAACACACAATCGCACTAATAAACACTTCACTTCACTCAATTCGCAGTTGAAGATCGCTTCCGAAGATTCGCTTGTATCGCCAATTCAATACTGACTCAGTCGCGAGCGATCCGCAGCTTATATAGTCCGACAGTAATTTCCAGAACCTTCGAGAATGGAAATATCTAGAAAGTTCGGGAACATACCGGTCCCGACTGACTAGGTATCGAAACATCGAGAATGTTCTAGCATCGAAAAGTCTAGAAAGATCGTGACCCAATTAGTTCCACTACTCGATACTAGATGGCGTTAGTAGTACGTTGTGTACCCGGCATTAATTCTGGCGCGTAACACTGCCCCCTCCTAAGACATGCTCGTCCCGAGCATCGGTCCCATAATAACGCGCCAGTCGATCCACATGGACGATCTTAGGTGCACTCCTCGTACCTTTCTGGATACGGTAGGTCACGTCATTGATTTTTGTGACAATCCGGTACGGCCCGTCCCATTTAGCTTGAAGCTTAAGAGATTTCCCTTTACTGCGAACTGGATTGTGCAACCACACTAGTGAACCTTCGTCGAAACCTTTATTGTTCATTTTGCGGTCATAACAAGTTTTCATCTTTTCAGACATTTGCTGGCCCGATTGTCTGATGTGCTCATAAATGTCATTCATTTTGTTCCGCAAGTCATTCGCATAATCGGTTACACTGCGTGGGGCATCAGGTGGTATTCCGGTGATCAGGTCTGCGGGCAACCGTAATTCCCTACCAAAGTTTGCGAAAGCTGGTGTTACCGATGTGCTTTCGTGAACAGCACTTCGGTATGACAGCAAAAACGGTTGTATATGCTTGTCCCAATCGCGTTGCCGGTTTTCCACAACTTTAGCCAGGTATCTCTCCAATGTCTGATTAAATCGTTCCACCATTCCATCCGATTGTGGGTGGTAAGAAGTTGTTCTCGTTTTATGAGTACCCATAACTCGACAAGTTTCCTGGAATATTTGTGACTCAAAATTCCGTCCTTGATCGCTGTGAATCTCCAAAGGTACTCCAAAACGACAGAAGACTTTATGAACGAGTTTATCTGCAACTGTAGAAGCTTCTTGATTCGGAATGGCGAAGACTTCCGGCCACTTGGTGAAGTAATCCATTACAACCATGAAATACTTGTTACCACTTTCACTTTCCGGAAACGGTCCCGCAACATCCAGGGCTATCCTTTCCCAAGGTGCACCCACATTGTACAATTTCAACGCACCTCTGCTACGAGTCTGAGGTCCTTTAACAGCCGCACAACTTGTACATTTGCGACACCAGTCCTCGACATCGTCACGACAGTGTACCCAGTAAAAACGTTCCCGTATCTTCAGTAGAGTCCGTTTCACTCCCATATGGCCTCCTGAACATCCATCATGGTACAGCTGTAGAACATCCGGTACTTTCGCTTTAGGGACAACCATTTGCAAATGACAGCTGTCACCCCGAGTATTCTCCCATTTACGGCACAGGACTCCATCCTGAATCACTAAGCTGTCCCATTGAGCCCAATAGCTTTTTGTAATCGAACTCATCGCTGAGACGTCACTCCATGTAGGCTTAGAAGCACTGGCCTTTATCCAGTTCAAAATCGGCTTGATGTCCGAATCTTCCTGTTGTGCACGTTGTAAGCTTTCCTTCCAGTCGTTGCTGAGGTCTGTCTTGACCATCCTCACAGGTTTAGCTTCTTTACCCTCTTGCCTAGTACAATGCTTGCAGTCTTCAGGGCAAGGTCTTCTTGGCAATGTATCTGCGTTGCCATGAGATCTCTCGCTGCAATGTGCCACCAACAAGTCGTTCTCCTGCAGCCGCTGGGCGCTGTCGTTAGCCGCCCTACCTTTAAGAGATCGGCTATTTTCCCTTCCTGCATTTCGTTTAGGGCAACTGGATCTAAGGTGGCCCCTTTCACCACAGCCGTAGCATCTAGGGCTGTATCCTCTAAAACGGTCACTAATTGAAACTGCTGCAATCTCCTTGGTTCGGTGAGATCGATAATCCTGCCGCAAAGCTTCCTTTTCTGTAGTTCGCTTAGGGCAACTAGGTCGAAGGTGACCTCTTTCACCACAGCCGTAGCACCTAGGGCTATATCCTTTAAACCGGTCGTGAACCGTTACTGCAGCAACCTCCCTAACGCTACAGGGACGATAATCCTGCCGCGCAGCTTCCACTTCCAGAGCATGTGCCAAAGCGACCTTAAGTGTCCCGTGGTGCCCGAGCCTCACTGCAGCCCTAACTTCAAGGTCGCGGATGCCGTCAATAAAGGCCTGGACCAGGTTCCCTTCAATAAGCGCAGGTACAGACTGGTATGCCTTCCGCATCAGCTTCTCCACTTCAAGGGCCCACTGCTGCAGGTTTTCACCACTACGCTGTACGCGATCTCTTAGTTGCGCACGAAACACGTGCTCCAGATGAGCGTCACCATACCGGGATTCTAGTGCTTCAAGGAGCTGCTCGTAAGTTACTTCTTTACCGAGAGCTTCCAATACAGTTAAAGCCTGGTCGCGCAGGCCTAAGGTGAGGGCAGTCATGGCTTGATTTTTACTCCAACCGTTCGCCTTCATGACAGCCTCAAACTGAATTTTGTAGGCCGACCAAGAAGACGTCCCATCGAACGGCGGCACTTTGAATCCACGTAGTGAAGGTGTAGTAGTTACGGGAGTTGCAATCCCATCTCCAAGTTTAAGGTTGCCCAACTCCTTCTTCACATCAGCAATTACGTCATAAAATTTGCTGATCTGTGTTTCAGCATCTGACAGGCGGTTGTCACACTGAGCAACCTTATCCTTCACTTCCTTGATGTCTTTCCCAAAAGACGCGTGCAGTTCTTTCATGAGGAGCATCTGTTCTTCCTGTCGGCGCGCCTGCTCCTCCTTGTCAAGCTTGAGCTGTTCTTCCAAGCGACGGGCCTGCTCCTCTTGTCGCTGGGCCTGCTTCTCCTGTCGTCGGGCCTGTTCCTCCTGTCGGCGAGCCTGCTCCTCTTGTCGTCGGGCCTGCTCCGCCTTGTCGTGCTGCAGCTGTTCTTCCAACCGACGGGCCTGTTCCTCCTGTCGGCGAGCCTGTTCCTCCTGTCGCCGAGCCTGTTCCTCCTGTCGGCGAGCCTGTTCCTGCAGCATCATCATCAGAGCAGCAAAGTCTGGTGCTGCTGATGCCGGAGCTACTGTGGACGGACCGGCTTCCATGGTCGGTAGCTGACTTTCCGGCTGCGGCGTTGCACCACCAAAACGCCTCTGATCCGTCTCCTGCTGGCGTTGACTACGGGTACGGATACCCTCCGTGTCGTCCTTTGGCAGAATCGGCATGATAATCCTTACTTCTGACACCAATTGTTACGAGCTTGGGGTTCGTGACAATAAAAACAGCCGATTATTTAACCAAAAATGACACTTTAATAATCAACACTAATTATCACTTTAAACACACTAATTACAACACACAATCGCACTAATAAACACTTCACTTCACTCAATTCGCAGTTGAAGATCGCTTCCGAAGATTCGCTTGTATCGCCAATTCAATACTGACTCAGTCGCGAGCGATCCGCAGCTTATATAGTCCGACAGTAATTTCCAGAACCTTCGAGAATGGAAATATCTAGAAAGTTCGGGAACATACCGGTCCCGACTGACTAGGTATCGAAACATCGAGAATGTTCTAGCATCGAAAAGTCTAGAAAGATCGTGACCCAATTAGTTCCACTACTCGATACTAGATGGCGTTAGTAGTACGTTGTGTACCCGGCATTCATTCTGGCGCGTAACAATATGGTTTCTCTTATTTAGCTTTCTTGCTTTACATTTATGCTTGGACCCTGCTACCGACACCGGCGGACTACTATTTTTTGTATTTTTTAATGTTTTTTAAAAGATATATTTAAAAATGTAATTTATAAGTATAAAAAATGAATAAACGGATTAATAACTAAAATTAACAAACGCAAAACTTACAATTACAACATACTAAAATATAGAAAAAAAAAAATCGTCCTCAACGCTGTCAGCTGATATGTTCATGCCTGGCATGTCACGTGGAATGCCCATAAGACTGACGATGGTTAGCTATGATGTGGTCGCCGCCACTGATCGGATCGGCTACCTTCGAGAGCAATCGCGTGCGCAACAGCAGTGCGATTCTGTTAACATATCGAAGTAAACACTTAGGCGAAGTGGGCGACAAGTGACCTGTCAAACCATACAAACAAGATAAGAATGAAAGCTCACTTGTCGTTCACACCACCTAAGTGATCACGGTGAGATGTCAACAGAATCGACCGTCATCGTCAGCTAGACATTCAACATGCCATGTTTCTTGTAAAGTGAACGCGTATAAGCAAACTTTCGGACGGCCATCTTTATTATTTAAAACCTATGTCTTGAAGTAAACTTTTCACTCTCTACGTGAGTGAATACTTACTTAAAATAATCAATATCCCTCTACAATATGCGAGAGTTGTTTCTCTCTCTGATTAAAACGTGCCTGATTAAACAATAGTACAATTCAAACAATAATACTGGCCGATTCTAACACAAGTCGAGTGGGGATCTAAAAATAATGAGCGGTAGTAGCGTGCGACACTATGCACTACGCTGTGAATTGAGACTAAATGTATTATGTCACTAATGAGAGCAGGGCATTGTTATTGTAATGGATTAATGGCCGGCCTTCGTCTTGGGCAACTAGCTAATAAGATTTAGTATGAAAGCCATTATCATTCAATCCCCTGGCTTTTTCCCCATTTGGGGTCAGCCCTCCTCATACTTTTTCGCCACTTCAACAACTCAACATACATTATAATTATATACCAGCCTCATCTAGTTTAAAATGACAAAAAAAGATTGACGTGTAAAAGTGTTATTTACAACCTACTTACAGAATAAATATCATTTATCACTAGAGGTTTTTATGTCCAGGTGATGGACATTCATTAGAGATGTAGAATGATACCCATATCATACTATAAATGCGAAAGTGAGTGTTTTTGGACTCTTTCACGCCTAAATAGCCGAAGTGCCGAACCAATTTAGAAAAATGTGGCTACAAGGATAGATGGAACTTGGAGACACCATACCCAAACAATATTGGGCTAGCAAAAACTTCAGTAAAGCTGTTTTGTCTCCCTGCGACTTTGCTTGTCAAAATTAAAACTCAAAAAACTTTTTAGAAAAAAATACAACCGACTTCCAAAAAAAAAACACTACAAAGTAAAAAATAACTAATTTCGGAAGTCGGTGTCAAAATACGAAGAAACTAACAAAAACACCGCGAAGGCGGTTGTATTTTTTTTGTAAAAAAAAAAAAAATTTTCACTTTTTAGTGGTATCCCACACCTAACAACACCACTGCAAAATCGCAAAAAAGCAAAATACGCAATTTCGAAAACTAGCATCTAAGTAGACGAAATCCAGCTATTTCGATTTAAAATCCAAAGTTCTTAACCGATTTTCATAAAATTTAAATGGGACCAATCTGCATGTATATCCTTTCAGATAAAACAAGAATTTTTCAAATCGGTTCATAATTGTCGGAGTTATGAGGAAACAAACATAAAAAAAAAATAATAAAAAAAACATACAACCGAATTGATAACCTCCTCCTTTTTGGGAAGTCGGTTAAAAACTGATACAGGCAAAGCAGTATTAAGTTATGTAGAACGAAACGGCACAAGAAAGTGGGTCATATCAATTTCACCAATCATTAAAAAATAGCGACTCATACGGCAAATCCGAAAGCCGTTAAAAATCACAAAAGGCAAAGATCAATTAATTGAATAGACTAAAGAGACATAAACTAAAGCTATACTCCTTATTATTATAATTAATTACCGTGCATGACTAAGCATAAGCTTTGATTCCACCCAGTACGCAAAAAGGGAAAGTAGGAAAAGGCGGGTCGAAAGTAAGCGCGCGAATCTGTTTTTTTTTTGTTACCATAGAGTCGAGAGACAGATGATGCGATACTTTTACTTTTCATGTTATGATGACAGTCGAGTTGATGAAGCATTGTGTTTTATTTGACAATTAATGTCCGATTGGATGGATGGTATAATCATGGTTGTAAAATAGATGGTAGTTGCCAGTCGTTAAAAACGCCAGGCAAGTTCGAGTCGAACTCGCGCGCAAATAATTCCGTTAAAATCGATATTTTAAACCCATGACTTTATAATCATGCATTTTATAGGTTGGTTTTCTTATAGAGTCTAATTAGAAAAAGAACCATTTTGTCTACTTTTCTTAACCGACTTCCCAAAAAGGAGGAGGTTAACAATTCGGTTGTTTTTTTTATGTTTGTTACCTCATAACTCCGACAATTATGAACCGATTTGAAAAAATTTTGTTTTATCTGAAAGGATATACTTACAGATTGATCCCATTTAAATCATATCAAAATCGGTTACGAACTTTGGATTTTAAATCGAAATAGCTGGAATTTGACTATTTAGATGATTCTTTGATAATCGAAATTGCGTATTTTGCTTTTCTGCGATTTTGCAGTGGTGTTGTTAGGTGTGGGACACCACTAAAAGTGAAAAATAAAAAACTTTTTCCAAAAAAATACAACCGACTTCCAAAAAAAAACACTACAATGTAAAGTTTAGTTAGTTTAAGTTTTTTATTTAAATTTGGGCTCGGTGGTTTCGGTTACAAAGGCGATTTTATCTTTAAACATATTTGAGACTGTCACTATAAGCCCTTTCATTCGATATATCGTTCGTATATCACAGTTTCAATAGTTTATTATATTTCCCGGATTGGGTGAAACAACCTACACATGAGTGATACAGTAAGGATTCGGCTTTTCCTTACGGAAGTTCGGAACGGAACCCTAAAATTAAACAGTAAAGAGTCTGAATGAATCGTTAAATTTATTTTTAATATCTTGAGTCTTTAATTAAATTATATTGCTCTCCAGAATGAAAAAATGAATGTCACTTAAATAATTTCAAATTTTATGCCCAGCTTCTAGAAATTGGATTATCATGTAAACTGCTAGGATTTCTTCTCCTAGTCTGACCCCGTTATTTATTATCAGGAGATGTGTCTCGATGTCAGAACATGGAGATATCTAGGTACTTATTATTAGTTATATTCATTGTCAACAGCTATCACAGCCATTTAAGAAAAAAAACATGAGAGAGAAAATTTAAGTTAATGCGCGCAGTGCGTGCTTAAAATTTGACAAATTTATTTTGTGACTAGCTTGTGCCAGCGGCTTCGCCCGCGTATTCCCTAGGGAACATACTCCCGGAACATATATATAACCTATTTACCCTCATACTTCCCGAACCCGTGGGATTTCCGGGATAAAAACTATCCTATTTCCTTTCTCGGGTCTCAGGCTTCAGTGGCTTAGGTATGAAGAAGAGACAGACAGACAGAGTTACTTTCGCATTTATAATATTTTTTTTACTTTCTCGGGTCCCTGGAGACCCGGTCCTTTGGTAGGCATACGAGGGGCCAAAACCAACTCGCAGAGGCCCCGTTAGACATTTCAAATGTAATGGGGCACCAACCGGCGATTATCCCTGTATGCACTGAAAGTATTCCCAAGGACAATCCCCGGTTGGAGCAGTACTATTGCAGAATATGGAAACAAAAAATGAAACGCTATGGGTTTGGGTGGCTTAGTGGAATGATAATCGTTTATTATAGAACTATTGGCCCCTGCCTGACCACTAACAATATAAATAAATAAAAAAAATAAAAAAAAATAGTTTATTTCGTTAACGTATCATTTACAAATATACACGGCTTTTAAATGGCAGGGGGTGACTTGCACACTCAATGAATGGGCCCCCGAAAACGGTCGCTAGCACAAAGTGACGTAGCGCCAAGGGGGCAACATGGCCTGAGGTGCTAGAGGAGTGGAGAGGTATACCACGGCTATCAGGACAATCCCGGAAGTGCGGTCAAGATCCCTACCAGCATCTTACTGGAATATACGTCCTTCTCCCGAGCACGTATGCTCTAGCGAATCTCCACACAGACCGGTCAATTAAGGCAAGGAAGAGGTGGGAGCTCTGTTCCTCTTCAGTTTTCACTCTGGCCAGCCAATAAAGGCAAGCCGTAGATGAGGAACAAGACTTCTCCCGGGAGGTAAGGTTCGTGGGGTCGCTACTGCCCAACAGTTCGCCACAAAACTGCCTTGCGGATTGTATCTCTCTTTGTCTGGCCCCTCACCCTAGGTATGACCTAAGGTCCATCGGGACGCGCAAGCCCCACCACGACGTCAACGTAGAGATACTGCGGTAGGGTAGTTAGGATTATTATTATCGTACAAGAAACTAAGATTCAACTAGAAATATAATTTTTTTTCTGACCAACATGAGAAACTTAATTTTAACAGATTAATTAATAATTTACCTATACTCCACCCTGCTTGGCTTTATATAATGGGTGTTATTTATAATATTGTTATTTGGTACAATGTATGCTACCTTGACACTTGTAGCAGTTCAAAAATATGCCGTATTGGTTTTGCATGCTTAGATATTATCTGAGATATTCTATTGTGTGGCTAATATAAGATGAATTATATCGGGTAACTTGAAATATTCTAGACATTAGTAATGTTAAGTAAAAGATAAATGGTTTAATTTAAATTAATGGTTTGCAATGAATATTTGATATGGCAATAATATTTAAAAATCAGTTCCCTTATCATCGAATTCGCTAGGTCCACTGACAACATTGCATGATATGTTACCCAGGTGGATATTCGGTTTATACCTCAACCTGGCGCTAGCTCAAAGGAGGTGTATCGGTGTTGCCTCCGCACAGAACATGGCGCTGCACTGTTTTAGGTTATATAATGCTTTCTAATGTCGGGAGCGTCCGGTTTTTGTGCTGTTTTAGCTTTTAATAAGCGATGTAGAAGGTGGTGGTATCGGTTTTGGGATTTTATTTGCTTGTTTCTATGGTTCCTCGCTTTTATTTTTAAAAATTCTAGGTTGCCTGGAAGAGATCGCGGAATGCGATAAGGCCGCCAATTGTATGTCTAAAGTTTAAGATTTTCTGTACGTGTTTTAAATTTGGTGTACAATAAAGTATGTATACATAAATAAATAAACCTAAGCAATTATGTACAGTTATTTCGAGTAACCAATAAAAAAAACCCACATTAGAAACTGTAATATAACTTCAATACTTAACCAATAGCTAATGGCTGTTGTAAAGCCTGCCCTAAAATACCCAAATGCCGGCAACCATTTCTCTCTTAGTAAGGGGTGATTTATGATCATATCGGGTGATAGACGCCTAAGCACGATGCATAACTCCACGAATATTTTATATGGATGAGTTCATTTGCTATGGAGTGCAGTGTCCTTGGTGTTAAATTTACGGATCGCGGTAGAAACACTCCACTGCGCTCCTAAACACAGATCGATGACATGGAAGGCTGCCCAGCTTAAATGGAATTGGGCTGGACATGTCTGCCGCATGCCCACCGAGCGGTGGGCCCACAAAACACAAACTTGGTGCCCTAAAGTCACGAGACGGGGCCGCGGCAGACCACGAAGCTCAGAACTGGGAACGGTGGCAAGAATGGAGGGAAAGCCTTTGCTCAGCAGTGGGAAAGCTCGGGCTAGATATAATCTATACTAATATTATAAAGAGGTAACATTTGTTTGTAAGTTTGTATGTAGGGGGTAATCTCAGGAACTACTGGTCCGATTTCAAAAATTCTTTCAGTATTAGATAGCCCATGTATCGAGGAAGGATATAGGCTACATATCATCACGCTAAGACTAAAAGGAGCCAAGCATTAATGGAACATGTGACGCAGACGAAGTTGTAATAATATATTTTGTTTATTTACTAGTGTCCTGTTCATATTATTTCCTTATTGAATTTAGTTTAGGCTTCAGCCATATAAAATTTTATTTAAACACCAAAAATAGTTACTACGCTCTTTTCCAAATACTTAATTTTTTGGGTACAGTGGCGGTAATGATGGGTGGTGGTCTTTATACCTATTTTACCTTATCTGCTATTCTTAACAGTTCCAACATATTCACTCCATTAATACTACCAAAATTATAAACTATTTCCTAACTTTCCAGAGGCATATCAAACCTGATGAACGAGCGACCAAGTCTGAACATGTACCAGAGTGGAGAGTCACTAATGCGCATGTCTCCGCCCAGCCTTGTGTCGTCACTGCTCATGGAGAGCTCTGGCACGTTCAACGCTGAGTCTATGGACAGCAGGAAGTCTATGCCCTCGCATAAGGATTCAGGTGAGAGAATAAATATTGTGTTGGTTATATTCGGGTCGGTTTTTTAGTTAGCCAGATATTGCTGAATATATGTTATACTTATATCAGTTGAATATGTTTACATATCCACACTAATATTATAAAGAGGAAATATTTGTTTGTTTGAAATGAATAGGCTCCGAAACTACTGGACCGATTTTAAAAATTCTTTTGCCATTAGAATCCTACATTATCCTTGATGAACATAGGCTATAGAATATTTACAAAAAAGTTAGGTATCCGTATTAAAACTTCGATAATGTAAAGCAAGGTGTGAAAAAAAATACTAAAAGATATCCTTATATCGTGTACGCTGCGGAAACTTTACAGACAGACAGTAGAGCAATATGATGTACTACAGCTTTATAAAGAACATCAATACCTACTAAAAATTCGCGAAAGTCTAACTATTATGGTTAAGTCACAATGACCGCTTTTTGTTCAAATTATTCAGTCAAAACCCGGTTGGAATGGAATAGTGGTGATTTTGGTAGCATAATATCAATTCTTACCCATTTAAATTGTTTGCTAGTTAAGGTAGGTTACAAAAAAAAAACCTTAAGTAAGAAAAATGTGGCGGTTTGAGCGAACTACCTTACCTTTACTATATTAATAAGTAATCAACACATTACGTACCCTACTGTCTAGCTATCGCGGTTCTTGAGATACAGCCTGGTGACAGACAGACAGCGAAGTCTTAGTAGGTAATAGGGTCCCGTTTTTACCCATTTGGATACGGAACCCTAAAAATGTGGCGGTTTGAGCGAACTGCCTTACGTTTACTATATTAATAAGTAATCAACGCGTTACGTACCCTATTAAGAGGGTAGAGGGGAGTTCGTGGAGTAGGTACCAACTAAGCCCGCACGAAAAAAATCGCGGGCGAAGTGCGTGTACACACATAAAAGTTAAATTTTAACGTGTTATTTGGTATATTTGTCCTGTGTTTGATTATACGCTGTACAATAAATAGACCAACCCTTCAGGTAAAGGCCAGTATTTTGCTTCAAACAGGGCACATTGAGAGCTTTGAGAGTTTCTTCGTTTATGTCACACATAAAATTGGAACATTCTCTTTCTAAATCCCAATCAGCAATATGAAAACCCTCCTACTACTGGTACCTGATGAACTAGAAACAACATCACTGATGCATAACTATGACAGAGATAATGCTAGAATGTCTTGCTTGCCTTGATTGAATACAATAAATCTTTATACTGTCTAGGTCCCCCGTACTAACTATAAATTAAGTAGATTAAGTAATATAACCTACTAAGTATTGCAGCCATGGTCTACTTCTGTTATGCAAGCAGGACTAAGCTACGCAAGCATCCGTCAAGTTATCGCCTCACTGAGTACATGATCACACAACTTACAACGTACGGATAGGGAAGTATATTGTCGGTGCTGTACACTATAGAATCAACATATTGTATAATACCGACCTATGATATTCGATTTCCCCTTAGCATATTTTTATTGAACATTCGCATCTTGTGATATATAGGATGTTTAAAAAAACTATCTGACAGCGCATATCGGTGTTGTACTTTGTATTATAAACAAAAATTAGGCAAGCTTAGTCATAACTGCGTTACATATCTATACTAATATTATAAAGCAGAAGAGTTTGTTTGTTTGGTTGGTTGAACGCGCTAATCTCAGGAATTACTGGTCCGATTTGATAAATTCTTTCAGTGTTAGATAGCCCATTTATCGAAGAAGGTTATAGACTATATATATATATATATATATCATCACGCTAAGACAAATAGGAGCGGAGCATTAATGGAAAATGTGACTCAGACGAAGTTGCGTCGGTCAGCTAGTTTTAACATATTTCTTCATTCTATTTGCAGGTCTACCGATGTCAGGTCGCGACAGCTTCGACCCGATGATGACGAGCATGACGCTCAGCATCCTCGATGAAAAAGACATGAGCACCAGCTTCCTCTCGCAGACAACATACCCTGACAACGACAGCCTCATGGACTCCCTCCCACCTTCTCTCGTCAGCTCCGTTAACTCTTCATACGTCATCTCCAACACGTCCAAACCTAAAGAAAGCACTGACTCCAACATATTCTCCTCAGCAACATTCACTCACTTAGAAGCATCAGAAAAGCTCCTCTCAGGCCGACCGAGGTGCCAACTCTACAACAGCTACACAAAACGAGAATCCGCCATACGCAACTCAGAATCCTACACCAAATCCCGCGAAGAAGCATGCCAAATCGACACAGCGAAAATTCTAAACGAAAACTCGGATAAGAAAGATTCGCCGAAAATTGTTCCCCGCAACGTACCGACGGCTGATATAGCTGAACCGATCACCTTACACTACTCTAATAATAGGTTTAGTAGAAGGGATAATGACGCTGAAAAAGAAAATTTTGAAACTGACGACGCTTTCTATAAAGATATGGGGTTACCGAAACCTGAGGACGTCGGGCGGAACAGTTTGAACGTAACGCTGGGGAAGCAAGAACTAAATGAAATTATTCAAGCTCGGCAGAAGTTGTCTTTAGCTAGGAAAGCATTACCAACGGAGCCGGAAAAGTCGATACCAGCTCCTGTGGACACATCCCCAATAAAAACCATACAGTTACCGAATCAAACCGTCATCACAGTACCCCGACAGAGTATGGAGAACGCCTCAGAGTTGCTGTCAAGGCGAAGAGTTATGAATTGCAATGGTTTCGATCGACCAGAAGAGCCGATCACTAGAGATACTCCTAAAAGAAATGCTACGTTTAAGAAGCTATCGCCCAAAGCGAGCGCTATGGACACAACCGTTGTGTACATGAAGGGAGATGATAATCAAATTATAGATATTAATTCGGCTACGCTTAATTTAATTGATGTTGGGGATCGGACGTTGCAGCAAGATCATCGGGTATGTATTTTCTTTTACTTTAGATTTGTTTTAACACCCATTGCGGCGGGCTAACGCTTAGGATTTTATTACTAAAACTGGCTAAGATTTATCTCTGTCTGTAAGCCTATTTGTATATTTAAATCTCATTAGTCAGCGAGATAATTTAGACAAACAGTAGGATGAATGAGCAACAAAGTACATATTCCTAAAAGCGTTCCGTTTTTTCCTTTGGGGGACGAAACCCTAAAAAAGGTAAAATATGCCACTTTTTCTGACAAGTATCAACCATCTGAAATAATGAATTTTGTAAAGCATGCAGCATTCAAATCTGTAACAATTATTTTTCACTTCCATTGTAGGGTCTGATAACATAAAGATTCAAACAAATTCCACATAATACAGTATAGGTTATTTCGAAGCAAGCATGCTCCAACACCGACCATCCATCGACCATGTTTCCATCAGATGATGTTGTGATCAATCGCAATCATTAAAAAAAAAAAATGTACCAAAACACCTTTAATTTCTTTCCAGGAGTGGGGATCCCAAGAACGTGCGATGGTAGGGTCGAGTGAGAGCACAGACACGGGGACCTTCAGCTCTTCCAGCCCGCCTGATAGCGTGCCTGACACCCAGCCGCAGCATGACCCTCGTGAGTACTGGACTGGTTTACTTAACTACGGTTATGGAAGAAGGGTTTTAAGGAAGCGGTGTTCAAAGGTCACTAAAAGAAAGTAGCAGCAGGGTGGGTCATAAGGGTGCTTTTCCACCAGAGATGTCCGAGGACACGAAGCGAGGGATGTGTATGAAGAATCGCTAGCGCTGAGCGAGGCTAGGTAATACATGAAGCAATTTTATTGGATCTAAACAAACACACCACTAGCTACGCATCCTCGCATATCTCTAGTACAAACGCAACCTTAAGAGGGATTATGATTATCGCACTGGTAAACGTCATGGTATACCATTGAGGAAAGGGCCCCCTTGCCTTGCGTGATCTATTCCGCATTCGGGCTGCCCGCATCCTTTGATTTCATACATGTTTTTCCTATCATCGGATAGCACGCGTACGGAATACGAATTGGCTGCGGGCGCACAGCCCGCGTGCGTGCTATCCACATGCGGGCAGCGTTCTTCTGTCTTCAGTGTTGTTTTAACTGTGACGCGGGTCGCATGCTTATTCATAGACCATGACCATGCGTGCGACCTGCGTCACGTGTTTAGTCACTGGCGACATGCACGATACTGCAGTGGCAAACGAAATTTTCCTGCGTGTGGCCAGGAGCGTGATATCAGACGCATGCGGACCAGACTCGCGCGCGGGTGAATACAATAAAGGAGCCCTATTTGACGACACGGTTGGCGCAGTGGTTGAGCGATTGACTGCTGCGCAGCATGTCGCGGGTTCGATTCCCGCACGGAACAAATATTTGTACGACCTACAAGTATATGTTCCGAGTCTGGGTGTTTTTCTATCTATAATATGTATGTATTTACAAAAAAAAAAATTATATAAGTAGTTTATCAGCCATCTCGTTACCATAACACAAGCATTAGTTTGCTTAGCTTGGGACTATATGGCGTTGTGTGAAATGTCCAAGGATATAATAATATGGAGTAGATATTACGGCCCCGTGTTAAAAATAAATACAAATACATGTGATGATGTGGTTGCTTAGGTATCATTTTGGTGTTTTTTGGGGAACAAAGCTATGCAAGTTTAAAATGACTTTCAAATTGCCAATACTCCAACGAAAAACTACAGTTTGGGTACACGTAGGGTAATCAATAACTGCCAGGATTGCGGATTTTATTCGAAAGAGTCACCGCTGCCCTGGAACGCAAAGAGTATTTGGAGGAACACGGAAGGGTTTTAGTCAGTAAGAGTCTGACACTCCCTTCTGCTACGCCCAGAGCGGGAGGAAACATGAGATAATTTTCCATCCGATCTGTCTGTCTATCAGCGCCACTATAAGTTTCGTGTGCGAGTGCGACTCCCACTTTGGCAGATCTTTTTGTTTGATAAGTTGATTTGATAACCAAACAAAAAAAAAACAACGGGTTGCACTCCGGGTGCAGAAGTGAAAACTCCGTGTTACGAATTTTCTATCAGGTCACGCGTCCTGACGCGAGTTTGTCTTACGAATTTTCGATCAGGTCACGTGGCCTGACGCGAGTTTAGCGTTTTATACCCGTCCCAAGAAAAGTGTTCAACGCCGCTTAAGAAGTTTTCACTTCATAAATCGCTTCATAAATATTCTTTCTTTCTTTCTTTCTTTCTTTCTTTATCGTCCAAATGCTTAGCACAGCGCTACAACAGCACATTCTCCCATTACAGGCACACAAGTCGCGTCCACACCGCTTATGTCACTACGGAAGGGTGCTAAAAACGACTTACTAAACTTGCACAACACCATATCTCCGATATACGACATGGTCGACGATAAATCCTACACGGTCACAACTATAACTAAGGCAAACTCTTCGGGGATGGAGCGGACTTACGATATGCACAATGCTACTGTTATAAACAGTGCGACCATGATTAAGAAGTCTTCGGTGAAGAGGGATATTATGGCGGGGAAGGCTAGTCCGGAGAAGAAAATGTTCGCGCCTAGTGTTATGCCTAAGCCTACGAGGGTGATTCCTACGAGTTCTGGAGGTATGTATGAGAAGGTTAGCCCTTGTTCAATATCGTTTAAAAAGCGGTTAACACCCGGTCACAAATAAAACGCAAATCAAATGATGCGATTGGCTGTTGATAACTCATTCAACCAATCACAGCTAGGGAACGCGCGTGACAAGTTTCGTTCGAGAAACTGCAGGTCGATTCTGTAAACATTTGAAAGTGAAGGCTTGAGTGAAGTGATAACGAAGTAAGCTGTCATTCCAACTTGATCACATGGATTGACAGCGCACTTTGTGATCACTTCACCCAAGTCTTCACTTCAATATGTTTACAGAATCACACTGCTGGTCCTATGGTATACGCCAGAAAAACTTGCAATAAAGTACATTGACAATACCCTTCGTAGATACCCGAACTATAAATTATGAACCGTTTTCCATTACAAGAGAACGTTAAGGATCACGATAGAAGTCAATTCAGGGCAGCTCAATAACTTTATTTCTACTTTTAAAATTATTTAAGTCAGTAAAGAACGTGGGTCAATGATCGTTATGCCACGTTTATCTGGCCCCTACCACATTTATCAAATCCTAGGTCCATAATCGGTAGCCTAATCAGAGGTAACTTAAGCTAACCTAACCTGAATGTTAATTAAAAAAAACGTAGTCACCATTTTAACAATGCTTCTATTTTATAAATATTTTTAATGCACAATGCATTACCCATTTACATTCAGATCAATCATTTGACACTTTATTATTTTTCAAGCATTAATATATTGTGATCAGTCGTTTTATTTTTCCCCATTATTTATGTTATTTTAGCATCGTACAGTAATATGGTACCACCGGCAGCAGTTCCCAGGAAGACCAGTTTGCCAACGTCAAAACTTAGGCAATACAGTTCTCATAGGGAACTAAGCAGAATACCGGGTGGTGAGTAAAACATGCTTTTTTTTCTCATTATTTTATTCATAGTTTGTACCGCAATTTTTTTCAATATTTTTGTGTCATAAAGTCCTCCTCTATTTGTCGAATGTCTCTTGAAAAGTACGGTTTGCAATGAAAACTTAGTTGCATATCAATAACGGTTTATTTTACTTTGTCTAAATAAGTCTTAAATAAAAACGTTCAATATTTGTAAATTAGCGAAATAAGTCATTATTTTCAACCATACCAAAATACTTTTTTTCACTCGATATTTATAATAATTGTTGCTAATTGGTTTCAATTGACAGCTATGACGTCACAATATGGCACTAAGTCGACCCTATTCTTATTTGAAACGCATTGTAACACATTAAACCCACACCTTGTAAAATCTAACACCTTATTTGGTCGAGTTAACGATCGTACAAGTTAACTATGCAATTTCGTCCCACGACGAAATTAAACGCACACATTTCTTTAGAGTGTCCTAATGGAAGCTGGCAAATCATCGCTCGAGCACAAGAATCATTTTCATCGCGCGACGAAATTGCATCGTTAACTCGTATGATTGTTAAGTAGGACCACGCCTCACTAGACAAAATATTCTGAAGAAGTGTTTTCTTTTTTTTCGCTTTTGATTTGGTTCTATAGTAAAAGTGTTCATAATGATGAGTACAATGACCCCTTGTAAGGGTTTGCTTTTAATGTGTTACCTTGCATATTCTGAAAAGTAAATTTCAGTTATCATTTCTCAAATTTACCATGAGCTAGGCAAATTACATATGAACTTAACAATCGAATACTCCAGTAACTTGTTAAAATACGGGATTTTTTATGAAAAGATTTTAGGAAGAACGAAGACCGATAAACAAATAACAGATTTTCATCGCTAAATCGCAAGAAGTTCACCATATATACCTTGAAAAAAGTAAACAACGGGTTGCACTCCGGGAGTGCCGGCAGAAGTGAAAACTTGAACATTAACGTTGTGCATTTTTTAATCATCCGTCTTACGGATTTTCGATCAGGTCACGTGTCCTAACGCGAGTTTAACATTTAATACCCATCCCAAAAAAGTGCTGAACGCCGCTAAAGAAGTTTTCACTTCAAAAACAGGTCACGTGTCCTGACGCGAGTTTAACATTTTATACCCATCCCAAAAAAAGTGCTCCACGCCGTTAAAGAAGTTTTCACTACAAAAAATAACTTTTGCATGCTTCCTATATCCAATACTGGCTGATTGCAGGCCCCCCGGCAGCGAGTGGCATAGCCGTGGCGTCCCGCGGGCTGTCGTTTGGAGGGCGTACGATGGTGCGGCGCGGCGTGTACGCGTCCAACCCGGCGCTCAGCCCCACCGCCAGCGCGCCGCCCGTGCCCGCCGTACCGCCCGTCTCCACCGAGTCCTACATCATCTCTGTGGGACATCAGGTACCAACTACACCAGCTTTTTAGAGCTAAGCGCCGTCGAGGCCGGCCCAGAAAGTGGTGGCAAGATTATCTGGACTCGTACGTTGAAGACTGTCTGCTAGACTGAAGAAGAAAATTGGGACGGACTTGGAGGAGAGGCATTTGCCCTGTAATGGGTTAAAAAAAATTACTTAACGCGGTTTGGGGGAAGTTGTGATTTTGGAGAAAAATATACAAACTTCACGTAGCATTTTTACATTATACACTGAGAGAAAGAGAAAGCCGTAAGGGGCTATACGTATACACTTTTCTCTTTCTCTCAGGGTATCTACCAAAAATTCGATCCGGACAGGGTGCCGTGATATCACACTTTTTTTTTTATTTCGAGGTTCTAATGGGAGAAAACTTGTTTACTATGACCCCTTATGAAGGAAAATGGAGCCTTTCAAATCTAAATCATGACCTTTTTCATGAACAGTTTTATATTTATATCTCCTAACACCATTTTTCTCTCTTTGCGCGGCTCTATAACTATCTGACTTGTATTTCGTGCATGTGACGCATGACGCCGACCTGTAAAAGGATGCCACACAATGCTGAATGTATGCACTTTCCTATCACACCTTAACCCTTAAATTTTCAGAAAAATGAAGACAAACCTTCAAAACCTGAGATCCCTCCAACGCCAGCGTTAGTGCGACAAGGCACGGAGACTCTTCGGAGAGAACGACCGCAGAGTCAGCTGGTTGCCCCCAGAGATGTAAGTGACCATAAAAACATGCTTTCAAAAAAATGGGCTTGTGTCCTGAAAAAATCTAATTAGTCCGTCAGTTAGATTATCAAAAAATATTTGACCCGTGTTTTTTCTTTTGTTACGAGAACCAAAATTGACGAAGTTACGACGCTTTTAAAATTCTCAAATATATACCCGCTAAAATTCCCGCATAATAATTTTTAGCGGGTAGTGACGTCATGACCCCCCACTCCCGAGTTTTGATGCGTTTTATCTTTGTCAATATTCATTGATTTACAAAAAACAAAAAAACCGTGTCCATTACTTTTCAATACTCTAACTGACGGACTAAATAATTTTGCTATTTGTGGATGATGGAATCTAGCCCATTGTATCTGTCACTGTGCTTATGAAAACTACGGTAGGAGTCAGACAAGTTTGCAATAAAGTACGCCTACCTTTGTCTTGTCTTTGTTATGTCTTCTTCAAATACTCGTAAAATAGGAATCGTTTTTCATGACTAGAAAATCTTAGAGATCACCATAGATGTCGATTCAGAGCAGCTATGTCTTTATTTACGTTTTTGAAACCAAAAATGCAGGTGGGTCAATTACCTCTATTGCAAATTTATTTGGCGCCTACCATAGGAGTTTGATTTTAATTGGTTTGTGAAATGGGGAACACATGCTTGATTGATTTTTTATGATGTTCACTGTGCTTTTGAAAAATACTTAGTTTAGTTTTTTTTGGGCTTCGGGGATTTAAAAGTTTGGAATCATGTTACAAAATTCTGAGACTGGATATTTTAGTAAAGAATTTAATTTTGATGATAACTATATTCGTGATAATATAAGAAGTCTGATTTGACGGCAGGATTAAAAATGACTTTACTAGTAATTATGAAAGAGACATGAAATAAATCTCTTTCGCACTTACTGGTACAGCTATCTTCTATCTCTCTTTACTCAGCTGTCAGATCCGACATCTTAGAATGTTACGAATATAAACTGCCTTTTAAATTTATATCTGGTATACTGGTTACTATTCATGTTTGATCAAACTGAAAAACTTTAAACTAGTGTACAAGTCCAACACATATTTTCAAGTAATTATTTATTGATAATTAATTATTTTATGAAGGGTGTTCTCGACAAGAGATTTTGTGACCAAGCTAAAAATTTTATTCTTTTTTGTTTACATGTCTAATTAATTGGTGTTGGTAAAATAGCAATAATGATACTTTTGTTCTTATATTAATTGTTTACGTCATATCAATTGTGTCTAAAATATGTCTTATATGGTGTCATTCATACATTAAATTAAATGTGATTAAACTAATATCATATAATTATGATTTAAAAAATATGGTTAACTCGTTCAACGTGGCCCTGAGTTAAACCCTTATTCCCCAGAATGAGAGTTATGTTTTCGACTATATGTACTTTTAACTATTCACTCGTCTTCCGAACTATACTAGATAGTTACCCCAATAGGCTTGTGTCCTGAAAAAATGTAATTAGTCCGTCAGTTAGATTATCAAAAAATATTTGAACAGTGTTTTTTCTTTTGTTACGGGAACCAAAATTGACGAAGTTACGATGCTTTTCAAATTCTCAATAAGTCACACCTTCGCATAATTTTTACTGAGTCGTGACGTCACGAGCCCCCACTCCCGAGTTTTGAAGCGTTTTATCTTTGTCAATATTCATTGATTTACAAAAAACAAAAAATACGTTTCCATTATTTTTCAATACTCTAACTGACGGACTAAATAGTTTTGCAATTTGTGGATGATGGAATCTAGCCTATTACTGATTGTAGCTGTTTTCGTACACTTGAACACAATACTGCCGAGATCTCTTTTTTTGTCGATATATGATACTTTTACCAATATCCTGTCAGTATCAACACTTCTCCAGCTTTCTCGGCAACTGTTTTCCACTTACCTATTAAACTTATCAATTCCAATTAAAGTCCTATTTATGGGGCACGCCCCATTACAAAGGGGGACACGGTGGCTCAAAAAATGACATAAAGCCAATAGCCATAGCGGTGATCTAAATTTAACCAAGTTAGTTGACGTCATTGTGCCCCATTCTGCTTCTTAGTTTTCCCTAATGGGTAGGAGATTATTGAAGAAAATTAGGTGTGGCCTGTTGTTAGGTTGGGAACATTGGTCGACTTGGTTGCTCCCCATTAAAATATCACATAACCTTAACTCCGGGTCGACGATTGAACGTGTTAATCTTACCACACACGACTAACGGCGTCACTAACCCACATGACGCAGCTGCGCGCGGCCATATGCAGCGCCGTGCCGGTCTCCATGCGAAGCCATCACTTACCTGTGAGTGTCCACTGTTTAATTGGCGCTCGTGTACACAGTGGCCCAACATAACAATAATTCATTTATCACGATTTCGACCACAATTTAGGAGATTCTCGTTAGGCGAATGGATTTTGGATTTGATCTAGAAAGCGGTACTTCTGAGTCTCTAGACAGAGTGCCTATTTATTAGCGACTAGCTGACCCGCGCAACTTCGTCTGCGTCACATTTTCCATTAATTCTGCGCTCCTTTTTGACTTAGCTTAATGATATAGCCTATAGCCTTCCTCGATAAATGGGCTATCTAACACTGAAAGTTCCTGAGATTAGCGTGCTCAACCAACCAAACAAACAAACTCTTCTGCTTTATAATATTATAACTCAGAGGTTCTCAGATTTTGTTGTGCAAGGCGTTGCGAACGTTCGACACTCGACTCTCGTGCGTGTCAAAAAATCAAGATTTTTTAAATTAAAAAAATGGTTGTTGTGCCTCACTCGACATAGATAGGTATAGTGTGTCGCGGACTTTTTTGTAGATATTTATAAGATCTACAATTAATCAGAACAATGTATGGTTCTATCTTTTATAGTTTAGGCAGCGTACACAAAATAAGTAACTTTTCTGGTTGATTTTTACACCTTGTGTCCGAAAAACCCAAATATCTTACGGAACCCTATTTTTTTTTTTCAAAATAAAATATAGCCTATGTTACTCGTGGATAATGCAGCTTTCGAATGGTGAAAGAATTTTTAAAATCGGTCCAGTAGTTTCTGAGCCTATTCATTACAATCAAACAAACAAACAAACAAAGTTTTCCTCTTTATAATATTAGTGTAGATGGCGTTTGTCCTATACTGTTAAGGCTTAAGTGGGTGATAAACGTACGAGCAATTACGCGTACTAAGGCCGCTATACCACTGGCGTTTTGCGAGCGTTGGCGTTTCTCCAACGTCCAAGTCTGTAGTGGCAAACGTTAACGTCGCGTCAACGTGACGTTAACCTTGCGTTTTTGCCTACAGGTAAAATCACGCCATCCCGCTCTGTCCGTGTGGACAAAACACACAAAACACAAAAAACCGCAACGTCAACATCGCGTCTGCGCAGCGTTGACGCTGCATAGACGTTGGAGAAACGCCAAGGCTCGTAAAACGCCAGTGGGATAACGACCTTATGGCTCGACGACCTTTATCGCTCGTGTGTCACCCTAAGTACGTGTACTTAAAAACGACACGCGTAGAGAAAACGTTCGTCAAGCCATAAGTACGCGTACTTACTCGTACTCACTTTAGTTAATTAAATAAAGGTAAACAATTTTCTTTTAAAACTCAGTTTAAAAATAAAATGCAACTAAAACCAATGTAAATATTGCATACCGATTACTAATTCAATTTCACCAAAGTTTAAGCAATAGTTTATTTGATTAATATGTGTTTGTGTCAAAAGTCACATCAAGAGTTTACCTTTATTTAACTACCTAAACCTTTCTAGTACAAATATAAGAGATTGATCACGTGACAGTAGGCTACAATTTTAAATATTTTTAAATGAAGGAAGCAAGAAGCTTTGTTATCCTATGGTATGGAATAACAACTATTAAGCGGAGAATAACAAAAGACCGATGTCTGATAATCCAGTTATCGAATGCTGTAAAAGTTACTTCTTGCACGTTAAGGTGATAAGCATAGTCAGCGCGGAAGTTAGGATTACTGTTCTGCTTCTGATGAAAATCGTTGCGGGATCCAAGACACATAGAAAATGATCAAGTTTAAACTATTGCGCCTAAACAAAAGTTATTTTCTTCCGTGTTCATCAAAATACATGTAATCAATAAATGCATAAAATGGCCATTGTGTACAAGAGCTGCCGTAATCGTACGTAACTCATGGTATACTGATGCCGATTTTGTGCCGAAAACGAATGCGTTTTGAACGTTTAGTGCTTCTTCATGTCACCGCTTTAAGGAATGCGTTTGCGCTTTGTCAGTTTTTATTGGTCAGATTTTATAGCATTTACTCTTCATGGTGTTTCATATAAACTTAAATGTTCTTATTCTTAGAATTGGTTGAATATATTTTAATTAAGTTTAACCTTTGTCTAAAGAGGTAGTTAAGAACTTTTTCGATAGAGGGAAAGAGAGCAATTTTTGTAAACACTAGAAAGTTAAAAATCACCTTTTTTTTGTGAGACGACCTAGTGCGAGTTTTTAACGCACTCGATCGCGTTAATGTTAACGTTCGCTTATGTCAAAATGTATGAAAAAAAGGTTTTCCACTATTGTCATCAGATGGCGCTTATTCAGTTTCTATGCAAGTGACGTTTACGCTAACGCGCTCGAGAACGTTAAAAACTCGCACTAAGGGACCGCCTCCACGAGGAGATTTTTCAACCATCGAATTGCCGCTATAATATCGCCATGTGTGTGTGTGTGTGTGTGTGTTCATACAGTTCTTATAGTAATACGTGGAACGAAGATAATCTCGCCGCGATTCTCTAGCTCGTGATAGATAACGGCCCCTAAGGCCACTGACTTTTTTCCGATTTTTTAAAATTAAAATCGGTTAATTAATGTCCAAAAACAATAACTTGAAAGTTTGTATAGAACACCGTAAGGAGTAAAACTCTAGCTTATTGACCGAATTTTTAAAGGTAATGAAATTGGCATGGAACTTAAACCACTTAAGATGAGGTTTTGGAATTCGGCATCAGTGTATCCTGCTTGAATATGTATGTTTTATCTAAAGGCAATTTCAATGTAACATTGAAATTGACTTGAGGTAATTTGGTGCTGGGTATAATAATTTAAGGTTAGTAAAATTTTTGTTCATCTGGCTTTAGATTCTGCCTTATTGAAGAATGTCCAATTTATTACCTATTTTAAGGCAACTTGCATTCCCAAATATTCTCGTCTTTTTGCTTTTAATTTACACGTATTCCACTTCAAACTTGTCCGTTCATATCTTCAAATCTAATCTTCACTTCTTTCAAAATTTATATCTTACAAAGGGCAAGGTAACTAAAACATGTGGGGGAATAAAGATAACTCCTAACAAAACTGCTGAACAATATGTAAGTCACGAGCGCGCGTTAGTCGATTTATCTACTTACACCACTATGATAAGGTACAAATTGGAATGATAGACACGCGTTCGTGCAATGTAACATACGTTATGCAATTCACAAGCGCCCGTCATACGACTTAGCAACTTATGCCATCGTAATATAGTACAAATTGGAATGGGCGCGCGTTCATGTACCTAATACAGCATTTGTTTTGTCACAAGCACAAGTCATACGACTTATCACCTTACATCATTGTAATAAGGTGCACATATGAATGGTTGACGCGCGTTTGTGTACTGCAATTCACAAGCGGACGTCATACGACTTTTTAACTTACGTCATTGAAATAAGGTACAAATTGGTATGATTGATGTGCGATATCTTGTATTTATTAGCCTATGTTATTTATGTCAGTGTGACGTGTTACAGCCACCCACGACGCGGCCGTACTCGATAGCGGCGCCGTCGCAGCTGCAGCGCGCTAACACTATCACACGGCCTGCCTCCGGACCTGTTCCAAATAGTAAGCCTCAACGTGAGTAATATTCGTCTTATTTTCAATCAGCATTGGCTTGCAAAGTCATCATATTCATGGTAATAAATAATCGATACTCATAAATGTTTAATAGCTACAAAAATACCAAGACTTTCACATTCACGAAAAAAGAGTCTTGACAGACGTACGTATTTATTCCTTTTGAGGTACGGAACCCTAAAAACAAAGTTATGGTTGTTATTAGGCTTGCTTGCACCTAAAACCATTTTTTTTTTTTACTATTGATAGGGTTACGTTTGACCACTATCTTACCTGATGGTATGGTAATGACTGTTGATGCGGGCGAAGAGGTAGCACGCTTGCCTAGAAGTAACCTATTCACTCTTGACTTAAGGTGGAAGCTCCAGGGTAGCCCGCGAAATTCAAATATTTTTATGTTTTTTGTAATTTGCCGGTCAGTGTGAAGCGGTATGTTGAACAGAATACGGTTCGCGATCGTGAAGAACATTTATCTAAAGGATTATAATCATTTGAATCATCAATATAACCCTCTAAGTTCATAGAACTCGATTGAATGTTATTTCGTGAAAAAGTCATTCAATCGAGTTGTATGAACTTAGAGGTTCATATTGATAATTAAAATGGGTATAATTCTGTAAATTGCGTTACGGCCGCGAATTCTATTTTGTTCAACATACAGCTTCACACTGACCGGCAAATTGCAAAAAACGTAAAAATATTTGAATTTCGCGGGCTACCCTGGCGCTTTCACCTTAAAGACTCCCAGTTTGTAGCTATCAGGAAACACAGACTCAGGCAGGGAATTCCACTCCTTAGCTGTACGCACTATGATTGTGTTCCCAAAACGTTTTGTGTGTGTGAGGCGAAAACTTAACTTACTTGAATTGGAGAAATATGCCAAATAATGATACTTTTACACCAAGTTAAGCTATTATATCATTAGGTAGTAATAGGGAATATGCATGAAAAAAGTATTTATGATCTGAACAGTTTATCTAAAAGTATTCTAAAATATAATACTAACAGTGAAATTAGAAACTAAATTGCTCGAAAACGAACGAGATACAATTATTTTAAACAAATATATCTGTCCCTCTCGCGAAAACGCTGTTTTCTAGGCAGCTGTATAGTCGTCGTGTAATTTGACGTCACAGTTTGTATTGGACTTCTCTTTCTTACTGTAGTCTTTGAAGCTTTATAACTTCATCGCTGATGTAGGTATTCAAAAAATAATTTCATGATTGTTTACTAGAGCTAATAAGTATTTTTAACCGACTTCCCAAAAAGGAGGAGGTTCTCAATTCGGATGTTTGTATTTTTTTTTTTTTTTTTTTTTATGTTTGTTCGGGCATAACTCCGTCGCTTGCCAACCGATTTTAAAAATGTTTTTTTTGTTGGAAAGGGTATACTTCCCAAATGGTCCCATGATAAGGAAACCAGGATCTGATGATGGTATCCCAGAGAAGTCAAGGGAACTTTCGAAAATCGTATGGTATCGATTTTGCTGTGGTTTTGTTAGGTGTGGGGTACCACCAAAAAAGTGAAAAATAAAAAACTTTTTATAAAAAAAATACAACCGACTTCCAAAAAAAAAACACTACAAAGTAAAAAATAACTTTAACTTCGGGAGTCGGTGTCAAAAAACGAACAAACTAACAAAAACACCGAGTTCTAATAAGTATTTTATTTTGCAAATAAAAAAATCGCATGCATATTACCTATTGTAGCTTGTTTTTTGCAGCCCCGGTGATAGACCAGCCGCGGCCGACGTCCAGCACCGAGCCGCGCGTGTCCGCTCTGCCGCGGCCCTCGCGCCTGCCCGCGCCGCGCCGCGCGCTGCGGTAAACACCACATCCATCATTATATACACGCTAGCATTATTTATTTATTATATACTTTATTGTACACCTCATAACATCATCTGCCTAGCCTTTTCCCAACTATATTGGGGTCGGCTACCAGTCCAACCGGATTCAGCTGAATACCAGTGTTTTACGTGGAGTGGCTGCCTACCAGACCTCTGCAACCCATTAACTGGGTAACACGGTACTCCTTGGCCAGACTGGTGTCAGATTTTCTGGCTTCTGACTATCCGTAACGACTGGACTGCCAAAGATCTCCAAATGACAGCCGGGACCAACAGCTTAACGTGCTTTCCGAGGCACGGAGGAAACTCGATATGTTAAGATGGTCACCCCATCCACAGACCAACCTCGGCCAGCGTTGCTTAACCTTGAAGATCGACCTGTGCGGCTGTTATTATTTAGCCACGAGCTCCTCCATCATTGTACAGGAAATTCGGCGGTCTTATCGCACAGGGCAATCTCTTACAGACAACCTTAGGATATATGGATTGAACGAAAGAAGTTAGATTTAGGGCGCACGCAACTTTGTACGCCCACATTATTCCCGTTCCCGTATAGCCTATATAGTAGGGGTGGCGAACCTTTAAAGGTGGTCATGCAAGAAAAAATTATGTGCTATAATATTTTTTTTTATTCAGATTGAAAGCTGAAGTGATGTCATCGGTCAATCCATCATTAATTTGTCGTGCCCGAATTATTTTGTTATGTGCCATCACTGGCAAGCGTTCCGTAGGTTCGCCATCCCTGGCCTTTAGCCTTCCTCATGAATGTGGCTACCAAATACAAAAAGAATTTTCCAAATCTAACTGGTAGTTCCAAAGATGATCAATCTCTTCAGCTTATATTAGTATGGATGTACCCGTTACAATCATATATCATTCTGCCTAGTCTTTCCCCAAGTATGTTGGTTTCCAGTCTAAAACTGTATGCAGCCGAGTTCCAGGTTTTAACATGGAGCGACTCGCAAGAAGTGAAGGCTTGCAAAACTGTTTTGCAAGACTGTTGTCAGATTAGCTTCTAACTACCCGTAACTACTGTTAAAGATGTTTTTATGACAGCCGGAAACAACTGTCTGCATCATATATTAGGCTGAGAAAAAAAAATTACCAATAAAATGTATTATTTGTGTATTATGTATAAATTTTTGGGGGCCGAGTCACCCGCGTCCGTAGGAGAATACCCTTCAGCGAATCCCTACACGTGGTCCCCGGGTGGTGCTAAACAGGTGACACTAACCGCCTCCGTGGTCTAGTGGTTATACCACCTGATTCAGGCCCAGAGGTCCCGGGTTCGATTCCCAGCGGGGGCAAATTTTTTGCTCGGTTTGGTTGGTGGTAGGACTTGTTATAAGTCCGCCTGGCAAGCTACCACCATCATGTCTAAGTCTGTCGCCATAACAACAATGTTAACAGCATCGTTGTGTTCCGGGAGTTAGAGGTATGATAGCCAGTTCCTCTGTGTAAGAGGATTCCGGGTGAAACTCGCTTCCATCTTCGGCCTAATCATCACTTTCCATCAGGTGGGATTTGGGCCAAGAGTTTCCCCATTTTGTATAAAAAAAAAAATGTAAATCCTGCTAGATTTTTAGCGAGAACCTGAAACCGGCCTATCAATGGTTTAATTGATATACTGTTCCCTTGGTTTACGATCTTAGTTATTGTGATAGATAATGGTGTAATGCCAGCAAAACTTAATGACTACTCAATTGATCACAATCTAAATTATCAACTGGCCAATAAAAAAATAACTGCTGGAACATTAAAAAAATATATTCACCCAAAAATCACAACTCAATCAAGCTTGATAAGCACTCAAATTACACCAGTTACATTAATATGATCACATTATAGATACGACATTTTTGTGTTGTGTTGTGTCGTGTCGCCTTCTGACGCAGTTGACTGGCTGTAAAATCGTGATATGCAGGGCTGCCTTTAGGAGGCCTGGACAAAAATAGGGTTATGGAGCCCTATGACTTTGTTTGTGGACTATTGAGCTAAAACAGGCAATAAAAGAATAGAGTTGTAGATTTATTCGATTACAACATTCAATGGAAACGTAAATGTAACATTATCTGGGACAAAATCTTTTTTAGCATTCACACGTTAGTGATTGAAAATCTATAGATGACGATTGAAGTTCTAGTTTTGACTCAAAACTAGAACTTCAATCGTCATCTATAGATTTTTGAGTGGTAATTCACTTGTTTGAAGTACATGTCTTACGCACTTAAAAGCACGTCACATTTTGGCACAAACTAGGGGGCCCCATCGATCGCCCAGTGTGCGCAGTGGAAAAGAAGGGCCTGGTGATATGAAGTAGGCTTGAATAGATTCGTTTGATTGGTGTATCCGCTCCATGACACACGCCAACACAGTAGTATAAACCTAGCTTTACGCGGTGTCCTGCGTGAGCGACGAATACGACGCGACAGGACGCGACGTAATGCGACGCGATGCTATACGCGACAAATGTCCTACGTGATTTTGGTCATTACTTCTCGAATCATGGAGAAGTACAGTACAATTTTGCTTGAAAGTATAGACGAAAAAATAAATAGAAAGAATAAACGATTCCTATAATGTTTATGTGTTTTGTCCCACAACAATCTTTGCTCACACACTGCGGCGATCAACGCTTCCGAATCAACCATTACGTAGTTCGTGGTGTTGCATCTTGTCGCCCTCAAAACAAGTCCGCGTAACGTCGCGTCTCGCCGCAGACTGTCATATAGGCTGCATGTAGGGTATGCCGTTGAGTTGATCGCGTTCGTCGCGTTCGCAGCGTCGCGTCGCGTAGCGTTCGTCGCTCACGCAGGACACCGCGTTACTGACTAACCGTACTAACGCCAAAAATTGTCCTCCACAGACCCCCATCAGTATACTCAGTGGCGCCGACGGCTGACATCGATCACTACTGACATTTAGCCTGCTGTGCCAACCTGCTGGGGCGGAGACCCTAGCACTAACTAAATTATAGTACACCTAACATGACTGATGAACTAAAAACACGGTGTCTTTCACTTTTGTACTGCCTAGAAAATGTAGAAAAAAACCAATAAAACTTTTGGCTTTTACTAAAAACGTTTTTAACCATTTTTTTGGTAATATTTTACCCAAGTATTAGAAACTGGTATCCTAACATTAGTGAAGTATTGACCAATTCAGAGAACGAGCAGTTTGGGCATGTATCAGTAATGTGGAGACAATAATTTGTTAAACTTTTTAGACATTGATATTTGAGATTATTCTTCATTTTAATTTCACTCGTTTTCATGATCATTTCATTTTTGAATGTTGTGATGTCTGCGTTAATTTTATTTTAATTTTTTTTTAAACTTTGTAATAAATTTTCGGCATACAAAATTTTTCTCGTGAAAATTTTGCTATTGTCTTTCAAAAGGGGTGCGAAATTACCTTTTCAGATGATGAAAAGTCGGACATTTTCAACCTCTAACTGTTGTGTACTGTGTGTATCTCTCATCGATCAATGCTCTCTTGCACCATTGTCATGTCAAAGAAGCTCAAAATTATTAAATTACTTTCTAAATCATGATTTGGTACAAAGACATACAAATTAAGATATTATTCCTATATTATTATTATTTACAAATTTAGTGAGTAGTGTATCAAATGTTGGTTTAGTAATTTATTTCATAGTAAGAATTTTGCATTTTTTTTTTCAACTTAGGAGATTGTATTCTTATAGGGACATGTAATTTAATCACGCTTTAGATATAAAATTATATACGATTATTAATATTACGCTACTTTGTATACTAACTTATTGTAATATAAAAAGTTGTGTACACGGCACATTTGACACATATTTGTAATAAAATAGTAAACATACAAAAATATACTTATAAAAAGTTTACGCCATTTTTACATCTCACAATCACATTGAAAGCACAAAATTTATGTATATTTATAAATATTCTGTTGTACATTGTGTAAATTTCAGTGTTACTGTTCTTGTAAAGCTTCGTAAGTAAATGTTATCGATCCTCTGCTTCCTACACTTGTATATCAATCAAATAAATATTTAAACTATAACATATCGACGTTTAAGACTTGTGTATAAGTTGTGTAACCGCCGTTCGTCCTTGTTTCAAATGCTTAATAAGTGTTTTCGTTAAGAAATGTTAATGTTTTATACATCGATGTTTTCCGGCCAAATTACAGTATTGTGGACAGTCGTGTAATCAGCAATAAAGAGTTGCGCCGTGGCATTATAATTGTATATTTTGTGAAGCATATGTATGTACAGGGTTTTGTCTTTATGTGAAGTGTACGTGGTCGTGCATATGTGTGCTATCTCTGTTCCCCCTGAGCGTGTGCCGTGTGTCGGCGGCCGCGGACTGCGGGGCGTCGGCGCCACGCGATTCGTTCGAACACGTCGTGCCTTATTTAGGTAGTGTAAGGGATTTTGTTTTCATTTTCTAATAAAACTATGTATTTAATGAAGGCTTGTTTTATTTGTTTCAACTGGTTTCAACCTGAAATAAAGGTGTTTGTAGAAGTGTTCCGCTATTCGAACTACCTCTACTGAGCTCCTGCTATGACAATATAGTACCACTACAATAGACGCGTTTTCTATATTGTTTCTTTCATGGAAACAAAGAGCGAAATTACCAATCCTACTTACAAGTGTACCTGGTAAAGTCCTTGAAAATTTTAATCAGTCAGTTAGATTTACAAATATATTGAATTTTCACTAAAATACTCTTGGTGAGGAGCTTCTAAAAGGGGATATAACCATTGAGCCAAGATAAGTCAACTTTGTCTAGTGTTATTTTTAACCCGCAGGAATAAAATAACTTTTTAACTTAAGTGGCTGTAGGACGCTGTGGGGGTCTCGGCTTTTAGGGAAACAAAATTTTTTTCACCTAACCTTAAAAATAAGGAACTGAAAATTCGCGAGGATTTTCGCGAAAAGAAGAATTATAAATGACGTATCAAGCCCCCACTCCTAAACTTTGATTCCCTCTATCTTTGTGAGATCTTTGTATTTCACAAAGCAAAAATAATGTGCCTTATGTTTTTTAATACCTACCTAATAAAATTGATGCGACGAAATCCCTACTAACTTGTAAAATAATAAATGCATAAGTAACTGTTTGCCTTTCAGTTTGTTACCTCTTCACGTCTTAACGGCTGAACGGATTTTAATTAAACTTGGCTTATTCGTAGACCATGTCCCGGAACAGGACATAGAATATCTTTTCATGACGGGGAGTATGCTCCTTGGATTAACTCGACTACCTCGCGGGAGACCCCGCTGGCAGAAGCTAGTATTATTTTCAAATCAGGAAAAATCACTTATATTATTATTTGCCAATGAGATAATGTAACTCCACAATATATTAAGGCTGTCGGATGGAGAGCCTCCTTGCTGCGAGGCTACGTTAACACCTAGTATTCATTAGCCTAGAAGTGAGTCCATTTAAAACATAGGGTTTCATAGCATAGATGTCCCGAGGTGGAGCTTGGTAGACCGGCCTACCCCTTTTTTTTTTTTTTTTACGGGGGGAAATCCTCATGGATTTCCTCCACCCTGGGGCGGGCGGAGGGGTCTGTCAGACTCTTACTGACTAAAACCACCCCGGTGTTCCATCTTTCACCTGCGCCGGGGATCGCGGGAACTGATTAGACTTCCGTAATCCCCGGCTGGTGCCAGCCCGCTTCTGCGGGCCACCTCGGGTCAAGACCGGCCTACCCCTGCTCTAAGATTGAACTTGCACCTAGGAGCTAGAAACTCTTTATTTCCAGGTACCTAGGTTGAGTACGATTTTTTTAGGATGGAAAATCATCAAATGTCTTGTTCCGGTCAAGGCCAAGCGGAAGGGAGTGTCAGACTCTTAGTGACTACAACCCACCCGTGTTCCAACTCCGCGCCCTTTGTGTTATGCTGCGGCCTTATTCCGTACATATCAATGAGTAACGATCTTCGCCCATCTCTCCAGGTGCATCCATGAAGAAGAGCGGTTACAACCGTAAAAATCTTCGGCGAATGGTCAAAGAAAACAGAAAGAAGTTTTAAAATGAATTAGACTTGGTAACTACATAAGTACTATTTATTTCGTTTCGAACTCTAACAAAGCTGAGCCGAGTCAACTCTAAAACCATGAAATATATACCTACGTGAGAGAAACTAAAAACAATAGTAAGGCTAATAAAATAGGATTATTTTTATAGTATAGAGCAGTTATAGAGAAGTGATAAAAGTGAAAAAAATAAAGAGTCTAAACTAAATAGACTGATACTGGTGCAGTACGAGCTGCTGACCTGATATTAGACAGCTGCTGCTACACATACTACACAAGATGATTATAGACACAGTTACATGCAGAGCAGCTCCCATGCTTGTCTGTCTGCATCACAGACTACATAGGTCTGCATCTGCCCGATTAACTAGAGCCTAGTGCCCATATTATTAGAAGGTTAGTGGCGAACTCGGTCAATAATTCGTTTAAAATACATGATGCTGTTAATTCCATATTATATTCCTGGCCCCTTCCCCCTTCCCGAAACAGCAGTATACCTCACAGACATATAAATAGTAGCAGACCAAACATTAATACGTAGATATATTTTTTTATATGGTATGATTCTTTATCCTTTTTTTTCTAAGTGACAATTCATAAGCATGTCTCGTTCTGTCACGTGTTGTCACACTGACTCATACATAGACAAAATTTGACGCGTAGCTTGTCTGCCATATTGATAAGCATCAAATGTTTTTCAACCGCGTTTAAAGTTGATAAAATATTACTTGTTTGGGACATAAAACACACGAGGACGGTAAAATAATATGGTGAAGTGCTGTGCGTATCGCTGTGACAGTGCTAGCTACCACAAAACACCTGGATTGACCTTTCATCGGTAAGTTTTGGGAAATCTTAGTGCTTTCTTTACTAAATTCAAATGTTTCCATACTGTTTATTCGTATTTTACATACAGTTTATAACAAAGATGCGATTTGTCTGTACCGTTAGCCTACAACTAAAGAAATAAACCATAAAAAGGACAAAATAGTCAGAAAGTGGCATCAAGTGACAGCTCAAGTACCTGTTCAATTAGTCAGGGACGAATTAGGCAACAAAGACGAAACTTTTAGTAAATTGCATTTGTTGTATGTATTTATGTAAAATATTTATTTCCATTGAATTATCAAATAAAGCCTCAGTTTAATGTATGATGTTTTATTCTTTTTTGGTGATACAATTCCAAAATACCTGTAGTAGTTTCAGTGTATGTACACATGTCATGCTAATATTAAAAATAAATTATAAAATCAATATTATGTTACCCAGTGTCTGTGTTATGGAGAACATGAACATAGGCATATGTATAAATACAGTATAGGCTACTCACATAACGATGAATTTTCATTCAGCAGGCAATAATTGAGCATACTAATATTTTTCCAGGTTTCGCAAGGATGAAAGTTTACGGAATGCCTGGATTAAAAACCTGAAACTCCAGGATTGGCAACCAAGACCTTCAAGTGTACTTTGTTCAAAGCATTTTGAGAATCACTTGATCGATCCCAGCGCTTTTCGAACAACATTACGTCCCGGAGCAATTCCTACACTGTTTACCGAATTTACTCCATATGTAAGCATTATGAGAGTGTAAGATAGAAGAGTGTCCCTGGAGTTTCTTGCACGTTCTTCTCCATAGAGATCTACGCTTTGGAACGTGCAAATAGCTTCAACTTTTTGGACAGACCGACCTTGACAATTAAAAAGTGCCTGTAAATGGTTTATTTGAAATAAATGCTTGAATTTTGAATTACATACATTACTTTTATTTCAAAAATCCTGATTTATTCCTAAACTAGCTTTCAGGCATACTAATACCTTGACTCTCGGTTCTACAAAACATGGCATGCGGGTTAATGACTGCAGTGCCAGTTTTTCTAGCTGATACTGACGTCCGTCAATGGTTTGTAAACACCGTCAAAAGATAAAGAGTGGACTGCTGCCCATCGTCCTCTTAAAATATTCCCTTAGTCGCCTTTAACAATAACCACGGGAATAGAGGGTGGTTCTATTCGTTAAGACTATTGATGAGTAATCTATATTTCATGTACCCAGAGAATATAGATTTTCAGGGATTTTCAGAATATCGTTAGATAATACTGGCAACCGGTCCTAATTCGGCCCTGTAATGATATCATTCCCTAGGTGTGCGTAATGGCTACGCAAATTTTAGCGAATGTTTGGTCTGCTACTATTTATATGTCTGTGGTATACCTATACCCATAGATTACACATTAAAATACTGGTACCTATACCTACCTACACCTGTACATCCCTCGCCATGCAGTTTGATGAGGTCGACAACAAAAAGTTTTTCTCCCCTGTCTGGTCAAACTTTAAAGTCACAAAAAGATACAATTATGATGAATGAAATAATATTTCAAAAGTATAAAATAAAACAAAACTTATATTTCAAAGTTATTATTTGTTTGGGATCGTGGAACTTGAGGATCGGTCCGGTTCGCACTTGGAAGTACGGTTCAATACGGAAACTACGCTCAGTGTTGCAATAGCTAAATAGAATAGAGTCAGATTCGGACCGACTTTTACGACGCTAGCGCCCAACTGTCACCTTGACTTTAGTTGTGTGTGTGTGTGAACGAAATCGCACGTTACGTTATGTGAGTGTGCGACGTCGTGAGTGCTGTCTACGAGTAATTTTTGCTTTTTACCTTTTTATTTTTATAAATAACCGATGTAGACGAAGTGATTAGTAATGTAATAACCTTAAGTGATAAGATTTGTGATATATCGATGCAATGGCTCTTAAAAAACGCAGTGTTTTCATCTACTATGTGATCCCGTGCAATAACTCGTCACTTCGGTTGTTTGTCAATGACGTCTGCGTTTAGCGCAGCAAAAAGTGGAATTTTAGTTTGATTGTGACAAGTAGTGCAAACATAAATTATATAAATCGTGTAAATAGATGAGTGATCGTAAAATGGATGAGTGTCTTCTTCATTGGAACGTTCTTTTATCAACTGGGGCCAACAGAGGTGGCTCATGAAGAAAGGGTTAGTTTACCTGTTTATGTTTACTTTATATATCGTACACATCTGTGATTATACTCGTAACGTCTATTAATATCTTAATTAAGGCATCGTTGCGAAAGTTGGATGTGTAATTATTTGAGGGGTATAGGTTTATAAGGCCCAATAGTTGTTTGTTGACTCACAGACCTTTAATTATATAATTTGTTTTGGTGGTGCTTTCTAAGGTGTAAGTGAGTTAGCATAGATGCGGATGCATTTACTACTATGTATTGAGGCTGGGATGTGTTATTTTTCTTTTGTTACTTTCTCTTATCCATGGAGTGAAGGGAGTGAGGGAGAGAGGCTTATGGCCGGTTTACAACGAGTGAGTGAGACAGCGCTCTACGGAGCAAGTTGTATGGCCATGTTTAGATATCCAATAGTAACATGAAAAGTTTACTTTTGCTGTTTTACTTTATTTAGAAACATACTAATTAATAGCCAAAATATTGCAGACACGCTTTGAAAGCTGAGTTTGAATACAAAATTGGTATAATATGCATGCTTTAATACTAGGCATGTCTTAGCATAAGCTGGATTTATTTAAATTGCTAATTTGTTAACTCATATAACAGGTACAGTTAATGTTATTGTCAATGAGAATTTGTCATTTCATTACCACCATCCTAAATACAGCATTACATGAAAATGTTGGATGTAGTTACTTAATATTAGAAGATTATAACAATTAAAACTCATATTGCAATAATAAACATCATATCCAGTTGCAAAAACATGTTTAATATTTATGTAATTTTATTATTTATGAATATTTTCAGTATAGCATAAGAATAAGTATAATAAGTCAGGTCTAAAATTTATCATTCCTGACTTTTTTCTAAGTAATTTACTATAATATTTATAAGTTGCTGTCCCCAGCCGCTTCGCTCCCGTCAACTGGCAACTTTTTTTTTTTACATATACCTTTTCCTGATAATAACAACACAACAAAAAAAAAAGAATTAGCGAAATTGGTTCAGCTGTTCTTGAGATTTGTGCTTAGCAACACATTCAGCAATTCATTTTTATATTATAGAGTTTACCTATTTTCCACTAAACTCTTAGAATCAACAATGTTTTGCAAGAATGACTTATAATATACTAATGGTTCCTAGAAAACCGTTCAAATAAATCATATAAACCTACATGGATACTTATTACCTCTTTTCTTGACTTATCACAACAACAAGCATTTTAATTTTACAACCAAATAGAATAAAAGTACTAGTAGTACTAGTGTATTGTTCACCATACAAAAATTTCATAAGAAACTTAAAGAATCATCAAATTGAGAACCTCCTCCTTTTTTGAAGTTGGTTAAAAATAAAAGAATTGAATGAAAAAAAAATGTGATGAAAAATAAAAATCTAATTATAAAATTTTTATTGAAACATAGGCCTGAGGAGTATGTAAGAAAGTTTTGAATATGACTATTGAAAACTAGGAGAAAGACAGCTTAAAGATTAGAGGAAGACCATTTAAAAAAACTATGGGAAAACATATTATTGTAATGTTTAACCCACACAAGTGCTTACATACAATCATGAATCACAACAACAGCATTTTAATTTAACAACAAATTAACTTATTAATGATCTGATTACCTTCCTCATTGATTGAAACATGGGTCAGAGACGTTTTAAGGAAACATTTGGGAATGAATAGGGGTCTAGCTATAAGAGAAGGAGAAGACCAAGCATACTATGTGGACTTGGAAAAACATAATTATCATAGTTATGGTCAACCTAAATGTATGCTTATTCCCTCTTTGCTCAACTAATCATAAATCACAACAACAAACAAGCATTTCCATTTAACAACCGATTAACTTATTAAAGATCTGATTATAAAAGTTTATTGAAAAATAGGCCAGAATGGATTTTAAGGAATGATTTTGTAAATGAATATTGAGGGCTAAAACTGACTATTTATTAATCCTTTATCGCCAACACAATATACATAACATTTCAGGTTTATCATTAATGTTCTGCTCCTATTGGTTGTAGAGTGATGTTATATAGAGCCTGCAATCTAAAATTAAAATAATTTTTAATTTGAACCAGTAGTTCCTGAGATTAGAGTTATGGTGTTCAACCTAACAAAAAAACTTCCACTGTTTAATATTAGTATAGATAAACAAAAAGAAGAACAGAAGAGGAAACCTTGTTCTTCAAAACCCAAATAAATTAATTGAAAGGCCAGAAATTGATAGGCATCTGACCTGTATGCATCTGCAACAAACTTGTACTACAATATCACTAAAATACAAATAAAAACAGAATGATTCAAGATTATTGCAGCTGTACACTATCAACTGCATAAGTATTAACATGAATTTATTATTGACACTACTCAGTATTTTTGAATAAATAAATAATCTTGCCATTATATTTTGTACTGGCAACATAGTTAAAATACCTATATCATTAATATTCAACAATATTTATTTACTTAGCTGTGGTTTGGGAACTTCGAAATGATAACAAATGCTATGTTAAAAATAACAATGAAAACTTGTTATTACCTACATTGTTTGCTTCACATTATGAAACAAGTTTACAGGGAAGCACTGAGTAATATCACTGATAAAATTATTTAAAAACAAATGAAATAAGAAGAGGTACCTACTATAAAATGTTGGGCAACGAGTGCAAATAGTTCAATTTTGAGAAGCACTATATTCTAAGCCTAACTCTGAAAAACTGTGATCTATCAGTAGAAATTTGTGTTCATCCCTAATTTAAAAAAAAAGAGTTCTTAAAATAAAAAGCATTGGTGTCTAAAGTTAATCTATGTATTACTAATATTGCAAAGCTGAACCGTTTGTTTGAACACTCTAATCCCAAGAACTACTGATACAAATTGAAATAAATATTTCAGTGTTGGATATCCCATTCACAGCTAGCTACAGGCTATAATATAACTTCACACTACAACCAATAGGAGCAGAGCATTATTAATGAAAATGTGATGCAGATAAAGCTTAAGGGTCAGTTAGTTTTAAAATAAACAATACAACCATTACATGAACAAGGTGAATTTCCTAGTAAAATGGTTACAACAAGACAACACAAACTTTTAAAATAACAATGAACATCACTATTCAACTCTCCATTTGTCAAACTTCACACTACATAATCAAAATGATTGACACAAACTTTTAAAATAACAATGAACATCACTATTCAACTCTCCATTTGTCAAACTTCACACTACATAATCAAAATGATTGAATTGAAATTACACGCCTGTGCTGAAAGATCACATCAGGCTATTAAACATAGTAATTCTTCCTCTAATAATGTGTTGAGCACTTGATTAAATGTTTGCAGAATAAACTGACTTCTCAGGCATTAAAATTGAAAACCTTTGTCATATGTTTTATAACAGTCATAGGATAATAATATGTTTTGTGTTATGATGGCAGTGTGTAATTCAGAAATACTTTGAAATGACTTTTTGCATTATTCAACTTACGTGTCCTAGACTGAGATCCCAGAGCTGCCAGACGTCTTATTTTGTCACTAACAAAATGTGTGGGACAGAGTAGTATCATACTAATACTTTGTACTTTAACTATGCTATATAATATGTCTCTGGAAAATGGCAAACTCCGTAAGATTGTAATAAATCCTGATTAAAATATAATATTTTCTCAATTAATTATGAAAAATAGTTTTACAATATAACCCATCCAAATGCAACAGTTTCCACTATATCCATGTCTTATTTTTAAAAAAAATACATTTTCACGCGATATTTTACAATCTTACGGCGTTTGCCATTTTCCAGTGACATATATATTTTTTGTGTTGCTTCAAAGGTATTTCAGTAGTCACGCAAGTACTTTTAAATCCTTCCAAGTCTTGGCAGACTTTATCTTTCATTATTTGAACTATGCCCAAATTCCAGCTTTGTGAACAGTATCTAACCATGTGGTGGTGACCAGCTCTTAGACCATTAACTATGAAAAAAAATGTTAGTCCCTCAGGAAAGGAAAATGTTTTCACAGTACAAAATAATTTATACTTTCAATACTGTTTGTTGCTTAACTTGCAACCATCAACTATCGGTTACTGATAGTATTTAATGAAGTATATTTTACCATATAATTAACCACTGTTACCACAATATTTATCACTGTTTTCCTTGACATGAAATTGGTGCCTCCCTTCTTGTTTAGTTAAATAAACACTAGGGTGTGTTCGTCAAATAGGGTCAATTTTCACTGATAGAATGTTACACAAACTTTGAAGTGACAACCCCATGTTAGTAGTGTAACGAGCCTTTTTGTCTCGCCACATGCTTCCGCGTTTCTTAGTCGATTTCCGAACGCACATCTCTAGTTTTTATTCTATAATCTGTGGTATGCGAGTCGTGTCGTTTGACGTTTCACTTTCCGACCTGCCTTTGTATTAAGATGTCAGGTTTTCAAAATTATAATTAATCTTATCGAATCCTGTTTATTTTGGGACAGTTTAACGTCCAATAAGCTTAAACAAGCTACCCAGGATGACGCTATGGAGAAATTGCCGTAATTTGTGATATTGTTGTCTTTATTACAACGCACACAACCCCTTATATGGAGACGCGTGGTGATTGCGTGACGATTTTATAAGGAAACGCCAGCACATTTGTTTGGCGTTTCCTCGTTTCCTCGTTTCCTCGTTTCCTCGTTTCCTCGTTTCCTCGTTTCCCTGTTTCCTACGTTTTCTTTTTCCATCTTCGTTTTTCTCATGGACTGGTTTTCTACAATTGGATTTTTCATGACATGAACTGAACCGTGCTGTCATGCCAAGAGGAAACTCACCTGTGGTTAACTTAATAATTTTGTTTTTATAAAAATAGTGATCTGGTATGTAATTTAAATTTATTTTCAACAACATTTACATAAAGATGCAATAGTATCCATATCCAATACTATCCTTAGTAATTATTATCCGTAATCAATAGTATCTAAAACTTTAACTATAAGATTAGTTTTAAATCTTACAAAGCCCTGTAATTAGGAAGCTACTGGCTTATGAATAGAGAAAGACAAAAGAGTTTAATTTGTTTTATTTTTCTATTCAGCTACCCACCGGCAGATTAAATGTCCAATCTCTTCCGATAGATACTTTCCGGCATAATTTATTTTGAAGTGGTCTCCACGGCGCCCGAAATTGAATCTTAGTTTATTTTAGTTTATTTTTTTTTTATTAGGAGAACACAAGCCTTTCTTTACACCCACTGTAATAGCATATTTGTTACAATTGTCGACACGAACAGGGACCTTGAAGTAGTTTTCTTTATAACTTTATAAGGGATATTATTGCATCATCTATTCTATTCTTTACAGGACACCTTTTGTTCCTGAAATTAGTTTGTCATTTTGTTGTAAACAACTTAGATTGTTTAATATTTTTTGTAGACAATATTTTTCTACTAACAATATTGTACTATTGTGTTTTGTTAACTGTTATTGTTACAGCATATATCTTTCTACCCTTACAAGGCCATCATAATATTGTATGGTAAGACTTTTGTTTAGTAAAAGTATCTCAACAGTTGAAACTTAGTGCGGTGTAACTGTGTTTCATATTTAACTCATAAGTGAACTTTAGTTTTAACTTTGTTATTATACCATAAGGAATTTAAACTTATCTTGTAAGATAATATTGCATCTTTTTTTTCTGCTAAACACTTTGATATTTTCATAAAAATAACTTTCAACTTTAAAAATATTCTAACTTAACCTCAAATATTTCACAACTTTTTGAAGTTTTTGTTTTGGTTTGTTTGCTCATTGTTTTGCTTATTCATCATGGATAAGGAAGTTCAGTTTTCTCCGCCTTTAGCTGATAAAAACAACTTAGATTCTGACGTTGCATGTACAGTTTCTAATGCTAATGCACATGTTCCTGACATGATAAATTTGACAGAAGTACAACATTCTTTTGTTCATAATGACAGGATTGCACACTCTTCCTCAGCTTTAGCTACGCATGCATTACCTTCTTTTAATTCCATGAATGCTTTGGTTAATGAACATATTAAAAAGAATTTGCCTTCTGCAATTAAATTGCCAGATTTAAAAAAGAGTAGACTTAAATTTAATGGGAAAACTTGTGTTAGAGAATTTATTACTGAAGTTGAAGAATATTTCTTATATAAAAACTTTGATGAGATTTTATTGGTTGGTTCATTTACAGACTTGCTTAGTGATATTGCTCTTAAATGGTTTCGCACTGTTCGTATTCGTATTTCATCATGGCACGAGCTTAAGCTTGCTTTACTTAAACGTTTTGACAGGCCGGACTTTGACTATTTTTTGGAAAGTGATCTTCGTACGAGGAAACAGAAGAGTTCTGAGTCTCTTCCTGACTTTATTACAGAAATTATGGACATGGCTAGTCGTCTTTCTTTTCCATTGTTTGATACAGTTTTGGTTAGTATAATTAAACATAACATGTTACCTATTTACACACCTTTTATTTTTGGTAAGCATATTGATTCTGTGGAACAATTTCTTGATCTTGCTAAAGAACTTGAAGTTTTTGTCAATAGAAAATCTAGTAAGGACCTTAAAACTGATAAACCCACAGTCAAGTCTAATGCAGTTTCAACAGATTTCATTTGTTTAAAGTGTAAAAGATCTGGACATCATTTTAAAAAATGCACATCCATACCTGGCGTTATTTGTTTCAAATGTCAAAAAGTTGGAGTCACATCTAAGAATTGTGATGTTTGTAATACTGATAATAAAAACTCTAGTGAGTCAAAAAACTGATTAGGTCTCATCGAGCCCCTGTTATTGATGTAACTGCGAGTGTCTCGATAATGGAAAAAATTGCTAAATGTCACAAACCTGATGATGTTACCCGTAACAAAGAATTTGCAGACTGGTTAGATTATTTAAAAACATTCTTCAAAATTTATAGATCAGCTCCTGTTTTATTTGTTAAACATAACGATACTAGACCTTATTTACGATTTTCCGTAGGTGACCATACTTTTTCTGGTTTGTTAGATAGTGGATCCAATAGTTGTGTTTTAGGCTCAAATAGTCATAAACAATTTACACATTTAGGTTATAAAATAAATTCTGTTTCTAGTGCTGCTTATACAGCCGATGGTTCTTCACAGAGAATTATTGGTACCATTGAATTACCAGTTACTTGTGATAATATAACTAAAAATATTAATTTCTTAATTATACCTTCTTTTCAGCCTGATTTCATTTTAGGTTTTGATTTTTGGTTAAAGTTTGATTTAGCTAAGGATTTATGGAAAAATATAACTTATGTCCAAAGCAATAAAGTTCAAGTTTGTACAATCACTTCTGCTAGTGAACTGTCTCCTTCTGAGAAACAAAAATTAAATGAAACAGTTTCACTTTTTGAAAATATTTCTTATGAAAAGAAAGGTTTAGGTCTTACTCATCTTGTTCAACATAAAATTAATGTCACTAGTGAACCTTTCAAACAACGGTATTGGCCTTTAAGTCCTGCAAAGCAGAAAGAACTTTATGATGAAGTAGAAGTTTTATTAAAGGAAGGCATCATTCAACCTTCTAAATCACCTTGGTGTTCACCTGTCTTGGCTGTAGATAAGAAGGATGGTAGTACTAGATTATGTTTAGATTCAAGACGTTTAAATTCAGTAACTATAAAAGATTCTTACCCTCTTCCTTATACCTCTAGAATATTAGATAACCTTGGGGGAGCTAAATATATTAGTACAATTGACCTTTCTAAAGCATTTTTACAAATCGCTCTTGAAGAATCCTCTCGAGAAAAGACTGCTTTCGTAGTTCCAGGAAAAGGACTTTTCGAATTTGTTCGAATGCCATTTGGTCTCACTAATGCACCAGCTGAGTTGCAGAGACTTGTTGATAAACTTTTTGGTCCTCAATTCGATAATACTGTGTTCTGTTATTTGGACGATTTAATTTGCGTAAATTCGGATTTTAATTTACATTTAGAATATTTACACAAAATTTATAATATACTGAAAGATGCTGGATTAACAGTTAATTTGAAAAAGTGTAATTTTTGTAAAGATAGACTTCGTTATCATGGTTATATAGTTGATAGTAATGGTTTGCATACTGATCCTTCTAAATTAGATACCATCAAAAATTTTCCACGTCCTGAATCCGTTAAACAACTTCGTAGTTTTCTTGGTTTATGCTCATATTATCGTAGGTTCATTTGTAAATTTGCTGATATCGCTTCTCCTTTAACTAAATTAACAGCTGGTAGTAAAAATTCTAAAAAACCTCTTTGTTGGAATGATGAAGCTGAAAATGCATTTGATGAGTTAAAACAAACATTAATTACTGCTCCTGTTTTGCAATGCCCTAATTTTGAAAAACCTTTCTTTTTACATTGTGATGCCAGTTCTGTTGGCATTGGTAGTGTTTTGAGTCAAGAGGATGATAATGGAGATCAACATCCTATTGCGTTCTATTCTAGATCACTCAATAAATGTGAACGTAATTATAGTACCACAGAACGGGAATTGTTAGCTATTTTAGTTTCCATAGAACATTTCAGACCTTATATTGAAGGAATGAAGTTTACAGTTATAACTGATCATGCTAGTTTAAAGTGGCTTTTAGGTCTTAGTAATCCTAGTGGACGTTTAGCACGTTGGGCTGCTAGAATTTCTCAGTTTACATTTGATATAGTTCATAAAAAAGGATCTTTACATTTAGTCCCAGATGCTCTATCCCGCATAGAAGTCGCCGCTATAGGAATCTCTCAGAATAATTTAGTTTTGCCTGATGATGATATTTATGATCCATGGTATAAAAAAGTATTTATTAATTGTCAAAAATCTCCTTGCAGATATAAGAACTTTAGAGTAGAGAATAAAACTTTATATAAATTCTGTAAAAGTAAATTTGACCCTAATAATCGTCTTAATTGGAAAATAGTTATCCCTAAAGAACATATTTTAGATACAATTCGTTCTAATCATGATGACATTAATTCTGGTCATCTTGGTATTCATAAAACTTTAAATAAATTAAAACAACACTATTTTTGGAAAGGAATGTTTAACGATGTTCAAAAATATATTATAGCTTGTGATACTTGTAAAGCTTATAAACATAGCACTCATCCTCCTTTTGGTATTATGATTAACCCTAAAAAAGTCGATCGACCTATGTTGATGCTTTCAGTTGATATTATAGGTATACTACCTAAGACCTATTCTGGGCATAAATATATCCTCTCGGTTGTCGATGTTTTCACTAAATACTGCTGGATTTTTCCTATGACAAATGCTACTACTAGAGTAATTAATAAACTTTTTGAAAAAGAAATATTTCTTAAATTTGGTTGTCCTAAAATAATTGTTTGTGATAACGGTACACAATTCACTTCTAAACACTTCGTAGAATTTCTGAAAGGTTTTAACATCACTAAAATATTTTATAATACTTTATACACCCCTCAAAACAATCCTGTTGAGAGATATAACAAAACTGTCGAAACTTGCATATCTTGTTATGTTAATGATGATCATAGAACTTGGTCTAAATATTTACCTCATGTTCAATTAGCTTTAAATAATAGTGTTAATCTTGCTACAGATTTCACACCTAACTTTTTGATGTTTGGTAGGGAACTTATTTTTGATGCTTCTTTACATCGTTTAAGTAACTCTATTGATAACTTAAGTGAACTGGAAGTTACCAATAGAAATCACTATGCTGATTCTCTTAATTCACTTAGTGAAATTTTTGTTAAAGTTCAAACTCATTTATTAAAAGCTTATCAGCGTAATGCTCGCTATTATAATAAGGGTCGGAAAGTCATTTCTTTTGATGTGGGTGATGTTGTGTGGAGAAGAAGTTTTGTTCAATCTAATGCACCTACTTATTTTTCGGCAAAATTTGCTCCTAAGTTCATTAAATGTAAAATTATTGAAAAGGTTTCTGATAACGTTTATGTTTTGAAAGACCTGAAAAAGGGAACAACTGGTCGTTATCATATTAAAGATATAATTAAATTTTAGTTTGGTTTCCAAGTGTTAGTCTTGATTTAGATATTTTTGTCTGAAGGGCGCATATGATAGTGTGATGAATGAGGGGATGGATGATAGGTTTACTGCGCTATGAATGAGATTGTATGTTAGGTAACTTCATATAGATTTATTGAATTCAATTTCTTAACATTCTAAAATATAACTTAGGACATTTTAGGTTTATTCTGAAAACTTTTCCACCCACACAATTACATTTTTCATATCAAAAGATCTTATGTTTTTTTGTTTTTACAGTATTGTATACAATTTTTATACATTCTTGTATACAATTTTTATACATTCTTGTATACAATATCTGTTTATATACATTTACCTACCTATTCTATACACTAGGTATTTTCTGTTTTTTAGGATCTGCTCGCTAACTTTTTTGTGTTAGGATGCAAGATCTTAACTTATATTTTTTGTAACGCGGATCATACTGTTTTTTCTTTGTAGAAATAGTATTGATATTTGTGTTCCTTCTTGCAGAACTGCTAACTCCTTTTTAGGTTGGTTTTTCTGTACATTTGTACTCTAGGGATTTCGATACATGTGTTCTTGTTCTCACTCGTGGACATATTCCTATATTTTCTTGCGGATCTCGGTATATATTTTTTCCCTTGATTTCGTTCTTTTTTTGCTACTGTGCCCGGAAAGTCGGTGGTGGTGCTCCGATCACAGTATGCAATTTTTTTTTGCTACTGTGCCCGGAAATTCGGTAGAGTTGCTCCGATCACAGTATGCAGTTTGTTCCGCTATTGTGCTCGGGAAGTTGGTGGAGTTGTGCCGATCACAATATGCGTTTTGTTTTCGAAGGTGTTTGTGCTCGGAAAATTGGTGGTGTTATGCCGATCACAACATTCTTCTTTAAATTTCTTCATCCTTAGAGATGTAAAATTTGAAACTGTTAGATACAGTCATAACTATAATTTGTTCTTGCTAGTCAGTGGCGATGGTGCCTAACTGTACTCATGGAGACATTTTTGGATTATTCTTGTAAGACAGCGGCAATTGTGCTTAACTGTACTCAACTTTGCATTTTATTTTGCTTTAAACTTGTTAGTCGGTGGCGATGGTGCCTAACCGTACTCATATTGGTTTTTTTTTGTTTTCTTTTTGTTAAGATATACCTTGTAAGTCGGTGGCGAAGGCGCTCAACCGTACTCAAATTATTTTTTTTTTTTAATAGTCTTGCACATATAGGACAGCGACGGTTGCGGCTAGCTGGACTTGTAATATTTCTTGGATTTAGCTAGTTAGTCAGTGGCGATGGAGCCTAACTGCACTCATGTTGGTTCTTTTTGTATTGTAGGTCGGTTATTCTAGTGACTTAACTGTACTTTTTGTTATTTTGGACGTATGTTTTAAGGAGTTATATATTCTTGCGATTTTCCATGACTGTTCTTAAGATGTGGTTGGTTGATGATGGACTTAGCAGATGTTTTCCTTGCAGTCTAGTAATTATCCTAATCATTTCTAGGATTGGAATCGTTGGTTTTTGTTTTTGGAATTTCTATTTCCTTTTCAAGAAGATTTTTTTTGCTTTTCTCTTTTTTTGTTTTAGGCATAAAAGAAATTGCTTTCTTTTATTTTTTTTCGGGGAGGGATGTAATGTAACGAGCCTTTTTGTCTCGCCACATGCTTCCGCGTTTCTTAGTCGATTTCCGAACGCACATCTCTAGTTTTTATTCTATAATCTGTGGTATGCGAGTCGTGTCGTTTGACGTTTCACTTTCCGACCTGCCTTTGTATTAAGATGTCAGGTTTTCAAAATTATAATTAATCTTATCGAATCCTGTTTATTTTGGGACAGTTTAACGTCCAATAAGCTTAAACAAGCTACCCAGGATGACGCTATGGAGAAATTGCCGTAATTTGTGATATTGTTGTCTTTATTACAACGCACACAACCCCTTATATGGAGACGCGTGGTGATTGCGTGACGATTTTATAAGGAAACGCCAGCACATTTGTTTGGCGTTTCCTCGTTTCCTCGTTTCCTCGTTTCCTCGTTTCCTCGTTTCCTCGTTTCCCTGTTTCCTACGTTTTCTTTTTCCATCTTCGTTTTTCTCATGGACTGGTTTTCTACAATTGGATTTTTCATGACATGAACTGAACCGTGCTGTCATGCCAAGAGGAAACTCACCTGTGGTTAACTTAATAATTTTGTTTTTATAAAAATAGTGATCTGGTATGTAATTTAAATTTATTTTCAACAACATTTACATAAAGATGCAATAGTATCCATATCCAATACTATCCTTAGTAATTATTATCCGTAATCAATAGTATCTAAAACTTTAACTATAAGATTAGTTTTAAATCTTACAAAGCCCTGTAATTAGGAAGCTACTGGCTTATGAATAGAGAAAGACAAAAGAGTTTAATTTGTTTTATTTTTCTATTCAGCTACCCACCGGCAGATTAAATGTCCAATCTCTTCCGATAGATACTTTCCGGCATAATTTATTTTGAAGTGGTCTCCACGGCGCCCGAAATTGAATCTTAGTTTATTTTAGTTTATTTTTTTTTTATTAGGAGAACACAAGCCTTTCTTTACACCCACTGTAATAGCATATTTGTTACAGTAGTCAAATGGCAACCCCAATGTTAGCACTAATTCATCAGCTGGTTGGATCAGTTAGAGAAATAGGGACCTACCTTCCTTTTAAAATAAATAAAAGACGAACAATTTAAAGAAATAATTAAAATCAACCATGGCTCCTGAGTAATGACCAGTCCCAACTGACGGCGCCCGTTCACGAACATGACGCATGCGCCAGCACCGTTCGGCTCAACCATTTTGAAGGGAGCCAAATGATCAAACTCATACGCCACCATCAGCTAGACTTTTGAGTCAAAAGCAAACCCATCCCAAATTAAAAAAAAGTAATATTTACTTGCTTCAATACCAACAAATTTCTTGAGTTTGGGCAAGGAAGATTTATAATAAGTTCAAGAAGAATAAATTCTCTTTAAACCTAAGTTAAGAACAAAACACTAATTCTTTAGAAAAGTAGTAACTAAGTTATTAAAACATTACTTAATTGTTTTTGACAGTATAAGTTTTTATTAGTATATTCGTCTTCCTGACACAATATTAATTACAATATCATTAAATCCCTCGCATACTTTGAAAGTCGTTGTCAATATCACCTGCATGCTATTATAAGATTTACAACTCTAATTAATTACTAATAATAAATTTTTATACCATTAACAACACCTTGAAGTGCCTTGAACATTCAATCTTTGACATTGACTTTGTAATATAATTTATAGGAAAATATAAAAATCTCGTGTCACGGTGTTTGTTACCAAACTTCTACAAAATGGCTTGACCAATTTTTATGAATTTTTTGTTGATATTTGGTAGGTTGGTCAGAGAATAGGGTTGTAGGCATTTTTTTATATGGTACTAACTGACCCACGCAACTTCGTCTGCATCACATTTCCATTAATGCTCGGCTCCTTTTAGTCTTAGCGTGATGATATATAGCCTATAGCCTTCCTCGATAAATGGGCTATCTAATACTGAAAGAATTTTTCAAATCGGACCAGTAGTTCCTGAGATTACCCCCTACATACAAACTTACTAACAAATGTAACCTCTTTATAATATTAGTATAGATTAGTATAGAAAACAATGTTTGCCAGATCAGCTAGTAGGAAAATAAAAACTATTATTTTTTGGTTGTGTAACTAAGTAAACACATACTTAAGTGAGCAGGTTTTTTTCTCACTGACAAGTTCTTACCAAGAAACCTTGCTCTTGTATCAGTTTAAAAGTCACCATGAAAATAATAATTCAGCAATTAACATTCAAAGTAAAATAATGTCTCAATAATTGTTATCACACTTTATGGACAAATCTATACTAATATTATAAAGCAGAAGAGTTCGTTTGTTTTTGTTTGGTTGAACGCGCTAATCTCAGGAACTGGTCGGATTTGAAAAATTCTTTCATGGTTAGATAGCCCATTTATCGAGGAAGGTTATAGGCTATTATCATCACGCTAAGATAAATAGGAACGGAGCAGTAATGGAAAATATGACGCAAGTGAAGTTGCGCGGGTCGGCTAGTTGGAGATAATTATGATGATTTATTGTAAAAAAAGGAACACAGAAATGTTTTTAAAAAAATGTCAAATTGTGTCTTAAATTTCAAAATGGAGAGTCAGACAGACTGTTACTGATTAAAACCCATCTGTGTTCCTCCAAATGCCCTTTGCGTTCCAGCTGGGCCGCGGTGACTCTTTCGAACAAATTCCGCAACCCTGGCAGGCAGAACTGACAAATAAACTTCTTTTTATGTTTATGAGCCTGTACGGTCCCTTCCTCTCTTTCGTCATTTTCGCTGGATGAGGATCGCGACCGCACAGAAGAATACCGCAAGCCTTGCGCTATTCTTCCTTCTGTGTGGACTGCTTGGTACATGCTGCCGGCTCCAACAGTGTTCTTCACTGTGTCTTACCATCTTGCCTTAAGCGCGTTTTGCTAGCACCCATGCTCTCCCATTGCAGAACTAAGGCCTACCTTCTCTCTTTCCATTGGTCCCCAGTTTATGCCTAGCTCATGTCTATTCTAGTTACAATGGGCATGAGCATACTTTTAAGCAAATAGTTTACTAGTGTTAGTAAGCACCCCCATTCCTCAGGTTATATAATTGTTGTGGTTTGTTTGTTGTTGTTATTTCGGTCCAGTCCTTTGAGTAGGAGTCCAGCTAATCTCACATTTGTTCTGAGCCTTTACAGTGGTAGAGGCCCGGAACAAAATGGGAGATAGGGAGGGGAGTGGTAATTAATGCTTTACTCCAACATTAAATACCAATTTTCTTACGTTTAAAAGTTGCCAGTGCTACATGGGATATAAAATTTATAATTCCACCTAAATTCCTACCAATTAAAAGTAGAATTTAATGTCACTTAAATCTAGACTCATTTGAGGAGATTTGCCTGGTGATACTAACAGGCAATGGTTGATAATAAAATGAGTAACATTAAGTAATTATTCTACGGATTTTAAAAAGCTTATCAACACAATTTATTGTAATATATCTTATCAGATTATCACAAAAGTATTTATTGATACAGACGATACAGTGACAATATTTGCAATAATTAAAACAAAGAACAGTATCTTGAATGGAGTTTCTAAATCTTATCTGAGATATTTATTTATGTATGAAATTCTTCTGTGTTTTGCTGTTACTGGATGCAGTAGTTTAATTTATAAAATTTAACAATGTACATTATAAAATGAAAACCTAATCACTTAAGCACCCAAGGGCTAAGCATGATGATTATGACCATCTTCTTATATATAACTAGCTGACCCGCGCAACTTCGTCTGCGTCACATTTTTCATGAATGCTCCGCTCCTATTTGTCTTAGCGTGATGATATATAGCCTATAACCTTCCACGGTAAATAGGCTATCTAACACTGAAAGAATTCATATTCAAATCGGACCAGTAGTTCCTGAGATTACCCCCTACATACAAATTTACAAACAAATGTTACCTCTTTATAATATTATAGTAATAGTATAGATAAAAATCTTGTGACACAGTATTTGTTATTGAACTCCTTTGAAACGCCTTGATCTATTTTATGATTTTTTTAAATTATATTTGGTAACTCTGAGAATATGTTGTAGGCTATTTTTTATTTATATGGCAAAACAACATTTTCCAGATCATCTAGTATGTATTATAATAAATTAATCTTACCCAACTGCCACAAAAAAGATGGTTATGTTTTATTCACTCCATTCACCATCATCCTCTTCTACTTTTTAGTTATGTTAGTTAACATTCCTATTAAGTACCTAGTTAATTTTGGTATGATCTGCATGAATACATAGTTAATTACCATTAATTTTTTGCTATAGCTATAGCCAAAAATTCTTTAGGTATCAAAATTACCCATTGCCAACCAATTCTTTCATTATTTTCCTCATTATTTCAATAAAAAAGTAGTAAACGCCATACAAAAATAAACCGTTGATTCATCAGTATTCCCCAGATTTCTTTGCAACACAGAAATAGACTATTGATACGGTTGGCGCAGTGGTTGAGCGATCGGCTGCTGTGCCGCGTGTCGTGGGTACGATACCCGCACGGAACAAATATTTGTATGGCCTATAGATAGTTGTTCAGTCTGGCTGTTTGTGTATGTGATTTTGTTATGTTTATAAACGCACCCACTATACAGGAGACATTCCTAGAAATTCTTAATTTATTTTCATTACATTTCTCAAAACCGAGAACAAACTAGACAGTTAAAAAATATTGCTGAAAAATCTCAAGAAATGGTGGTGTTATCAGCATTTAAATATCTGTGTAAAACAGAGACAGCACTAATGCGTGTGACGTCACTCACTAGTCCCGAGCCATCCAATACAAACGACATTTGTGTGACAAGGATAGAAAAATAGTAACTTATATAGTAATAGTATTTTTTATTGCCATAACAAGAACATAATAACTTCAAAGGTACTATTTAATCTGCTCCGATTTTCTACCAATATTTTTGAAGTGAAAACTTTTTTAGAGGCGTTGAGCACTTTTCTTGGGATGGGTTAAACTCGCGTCAGGACGCGTGACCTCATCGAAAATTCGTAAGAAGGATGATTAAAAAATGCACAATAATAATATCCTTGGACATTTCACACAACGCCATATAGTCCCAAGTTAAGCAACCTAATGCTTGTGTTATGGTAACGATATGGCTGATAAACTACTTATATACATTTTTTTTTGTAAATACATACATATTATAGATAGAAAAACACCCAGACTCAGAACAAATACATGTAGGTCTTACAAATATTTGTTCCGTGCGGGAATCGAACCCGCGACACGCAGCGCAGCAGTCGGTCGCTCAACCACTGCGCCAACCGTGTCGTCAAATGACAATGACAATGTTAATGTTCAAGTTTTCACTTCTGCCGGAACTCCCGGAGTGCAACCCGATTTTTTTTTGTGTTATTACCCATCATACTTTTTTAATAACATCTATCAAATAAGTATTCAAGCATGTATATTTTTGGTAGTAGTCAAATACCCATATTCCATGTTGTATTGAAGTTCAGTGGAGCCAGTATGAGCAATTTGGACAAGTGGCTTGCCTTGACCCCTGCAAGTAGGACTGTGTCAAGGGCCAACCGCTTCCTTAAGGGGAAAAACTTGTCTTTTTTGTGTATTACCAACTGGTTGAACTTTGAAGTATGGGGTTATTTATTATTTCCTATAGATTTCTGGTTTCTTTAGTATTTTTGCAAGGTGTATTTAATTTAACAGATTTTTTTGTTACCAAGGTGACCTTTTTTCTGACAAGTGGTTTGTTGATGTTGAAAGTTCACTTGTAATGCAGTACTTATATTTTATTTATTTTTTATGTAATCATTTTTGTACACGTTAGCAGTATCAAATGTTAATTTCTTTCCTAAGTTGTTCAAATAGGTTCCCAATTACAATTTTACCTGATGTATTAAAATTTAATACAAAAAAAATTTGAGGAAAAACGTTTTTTTGTCTAATAATAAATAAATAAATAAATAAATAAATAATAAATAATATCCTTGGACATTTCACACAACGCCATATAGTCCCAAGCTAAGCAATACATTTTTTTTTTTGTAAATACATACATATTATAGATAGAAAACACCCAGACAACTACTACCCTCGTCTCGTCGTCGTACTACTCTCGTCTGTACTAAAGTATTAGGAATAAAATGTAAGAGGTGCTACATTATAATTCCCAGTTTGTCCACTAGTTTCTATTTAGTCAGTGTTAATAAAATTGAAGTAATATAATTGACGACTATTTTATTGCTTTTCCTGTGAGTCTTCAAATATATTGTGCTTAAATCTATACCTATCATAAAGCAAACAATAACCATTAAATGTCTATCCATCGTTTGGCAACCTTTTGAAAATTTCATAAATCTCAACTCACGGTCTTACACAGTATGAATAGGCTAGATTCCATCATCCACAAATTGCCAAAACTATTTAGTCCGTCAGTTAGAGTATTGAAAAATAATGGATACGTATTTTTTGTTTTTGTAAATCAATGAATATTGACAAAGATAAAACGCATCAAAACTCAGGAGTGGGGGCTCGTGACGTCACGACTCACTAAAAATTATGCGAGGTTGTGACGTACAGAGAATTTTAAAAGCGTCGTAACTTCGTCAATTTTGGTTCCCGTAACAAAAGAAAAAACACGGGTCAAATATTTTTAACCGACTTCCCAAAAAGGAGGAGGTTATCAATTCGGTTGTATGTTTTTTTTGATAATCTAACTGACGGACTAATTAGATTTTTTCTGGACACAAGCCTATTGAAAGACACCATCCATCATTAAACTTTCATTTAACAAATAATGTGTACTAAAAGGTTTCCTAGTCTTGTTAAAACATGTGTTTAAAGTCAGGGTAACTAACGTTCTGCCGCCGATAGTCAATAATGGCGGGCCATTATATTAATCGCGGCTGCGCACGCGTCGATCTTGTAACAACCTCGTTATCGGACTTTTACGATTGGTCCACTCTTAATTCCTACTCCTAAAAACAATGTACCTACTGTACTGATGTTTATGTTTCTACTAGTCGAGATAAAACTGTATTCTATCATAGAATTCAAAAGTCAAATGTTACTTGAATACAGAAACTGGTGTTGTTTAGAATATGAATTTTACGCTAGAAACTATAAGGGACACATTGACACATCTGTTTACACGTGCAACTGAATGTGACTCAACGAAACTATTGTTGAATATAAATTACAAGACTCGTAATAGTTTTCAAGTAAATATTGCCCACAAAGAGATATTAATGAACAGTCTAAGTGGACATGAAAATTGGATATCACAAACTGCCATTAAAGTACGACCACGAAGTTAGTAGTGAACAATGAGGGAAATACTCTAGTCTTACGTAAGCACACAACTAGTCGGAGCGGACATCGGACCACCCAGCTTTGTTTGTTTTTGTTGCCGTCTAACTAACTAGCTGTATTAAAAGATCTTCCACACCCTCCCGATCCCTGAACATCGCGGCCGCAAGGGGGGACATCGATCATCCGCCACGTCTCAACATATATCGGTCTTTGAAACTGACACTTTAAAACTATCCACTTCACTAGGGTGAAATACTTTTTAGTCGACCTTTTAACGTTTAAGGTCGTTAAACTTCATGGGTTTTTTTTGCTGGCAACGTTTTATCCCCTTCGTGTCAATTGACAACTGTCATAAAGTTCCTCTATGGTTAGTTGCAAAAAGAAAGCGTACATTATGAGGTCAGGCGATAATTAAGGTTGCCACCGTTCACTTGTGCCTAACTGACTTGAAAAGTAATTAGGCTAACGTGAATAATGATGTTCTTGTACTATAATTAAAAAACTTAACTCAATAAGTTCTTAGTACTCCATCGAATACAGGATGTACGATGTAGGCATGTAATTTAACTTAATATCAAACACGTCAAAATTGTTATGCTTGTGGCGTTAACGTAATTACTAAAACAGATAATTATTTACATACGAATAGTAGCTGTTCTAATTAATTTAATCCTATATCTGCTGCTCTCAATTTGAAGTCGTTCGAAGGAATGTCGTAGCGTATTAGAACTAATCTCGCTTGATAATTCCGTTTAAGGCAAACGATCACGGCAAACAGAGCGCGGAGTTTTGACATTATTATTGTAGCAGTCCATTCAAGTTCAGAGGGGATCGTCGGGCGTTCTAGGTATTCGCGAATAATTGCAATAAATAGCGAACATGGAGTAAGATCTTCACTCTAAGATTGCTGGCACGACGCCCAACAACAGTGCCGTTAATGCCTAACTCTACTTATAAACGACGTCGGTTAATTAATGTCGCAAAAAGAGTGTCAGAGACGAAATTTGAACAGATTTAAAGCTGGTTCAGAACAAACTATTTAGTTAACACACAACGTCGTAGAGTATTTCTACGAATTTCCCGAACGGGATCTTACCTGGAAAGCTTTGATTAAAAAAAACTAAATTCAACCTGAGGGGTTATCGAGCCCTGTCATTATTGAGAATTCCCTGAACTTATAATTGAACTAAGTATGTAAATGTCTTCAGTTCATTTAAATGCTTTTAGAATTTTTAAGCGCGTACCTTTTTAGGTCGTCTACTAACCTTTTTTCGTGAATTAGGCAATATCCGATTTGCATAGCGTACTTGATTATTGGATTGTTGTTTTCAGTCGTAGCATTCTTGTTATGTTTTTGGATGAGCAACGCGCACGATTTATTACTGTGTGTGAGTCATATGCGAAATACTTTGTCTGTTTTGCAGTAATACGTGAGCAGACAAATTAAATTGACCGAAGCGTCGAATCGTGTCTAATCTCTTCTCTGCAGAATCGATCCTTCGTCTGGGGAAAGTATCAGACTCACTGATTGCAACGGATATGTCAATGAACGCTGCATCGTTTTCATTACTTCCCTTAAATTAGTCTCGTCTTCTTAAACGAGTAACTAAAACTAATAATAGAATAGGGAAACCAATTCATTATCCCTCACTGGGGGTAGGGGAACGCTATAGGAGCCTTCCGTTTTAGGGGTGTCCTTTTTACCGAATACTTTGCTTTGAAAATATATGTAAGGAAATTACAAAATGTACTAGCTCAAAAATTACCCTTACCCCTTTACCCTCTTATTTTACATTTTATTTCATTTTTATCTCCTTTATTTATTTTCTTTACATATTTTTCACATTTTTAAACATTTCTATTAAAAATAATAAAAAAAAAACATTTAAAAATATAAAAAAAACAGTAGCCCACCGGTATCGGGAACAGGGTCCAAGCTACCGGCGGTCAGAGCTCCAGAGAGAGGAACCTCCTAACAATGCGAGCCGTGTCAAGAAGTACCACTTTCTGAATCAAGCCCTTGACCCAGCTGCCCAACGAGAGCTTCCTGAGGTTTTGGTCGAGCCTCTTGGCTATTAAGCCGTTGGCTGTCATTTTTATTATTGTTGTTATAGGGAGAAACTATAGGTGGCTGCACACGTAAGGAAAAAGTTCCGAATTCTTATCACTCGATGGTACAGTCTTTGCCTTACACGTTCCCTATAACGCCAACAGAAACACACTCTAAAAATTTCAACTCTACCTAAATCGGTTCATGAGATGCAGCACGCTGACATACGGACGGATGGACGTACGGACAGACAGCGGAGACTTAGTAATAGGGTTCCGTTGGTTACCCTATACCATTACAGACCCTTTACCCCATTACAGTCGCGCAGCCAGCGCAACGCTCTGTTGTTGAATTCGGTGTAATTATCTCAAGCGCCTGTTACTGGAAACACTTTATAAATCATTTAATTACGCTTCACAATAATTGTAACTAAGAAAATAAATGCATTTTCATTTACTGTGTAGTTGTGAAGAACCTTTGGCCGGGACAGGGATTTTAACTGAGTAAAAGTCCTAAATAATACTGTAACCATTATTATAAACTAGCTGACGCCCGCGGCTTCGCCCGCTTTTCAAATTATATACTAAAACCTTCCTCGAGAACCAATCTATCCATTGGTGAAAACAGCATGAAAATCTTTGCAGTAGTTTTTGAGTTCATCGCGAACAAATCGACAGACAGACGCGGCGTATGTTTGTTACTCAATCACGTCAGAACGGCTGAACGTATCTGAATGAAATTTAGCCCTGAGATAGATTAATTATAGTTTAGTTTTTTCCCGGGAGTATGCTCGCCTGGAATTTCCGACTTTCTCATGGGCGAAGCCGCTGGCAGAAACTAGTTCTGAATAGTTAGGAAATACACCTATATTATACCTACAAATTTATGTATTACTAACAAGCCCTAAAAAAGAGACAAAACTCGCCATTAGTTTTGATTGTTGTTGTTTTTGTGATTATACGTCAGAACTTCAGAAGTTTTACTATGTACGTAATAAATAATTTGTAATTCTTCTACCGTGCACATAAAACTCTTAGATTGCCGCATCTTAAGTCACAAGTTACGTAGTCAGAAATAAATTAAAAACGAAATAAGTAACCTACGTATTAATGTGACTTCAATGTTAAAAGGTAGAATTTAATTAATTATTTAAAAGGCTACCTGTTATAATTGACTGAGCAACGAATACAGACAGCCAATGGTTGCTCATAAAAAAGTATTTTTTAATCATTGTTGTCGCTAGACCAAGTTTCTCCAAAATCTAGCTTTTGACCCGTGATTGGTTTAGGTTCTAACAACCTAAAATAGAACACTTTCACATTTATAATATTCATAGGTTAAAGGGCGAATTTATTAAGGGCGGGTTGTATCAAACAGTTGGTTAACGTAACATACGTACGTCAAAAAGTTACGATTACGGACCATGTTGTGACGTTCGTTAAATTAGAAGCGTTGTTTCAAAACATTCTGGTATAAATTCCTGCTCATCCCAATAGCCAAGTTATTGACACGGGTCTTACCTAAATAGCTTTTTTTGCATTACACCACTAATTTGTGTCATCAGAAGAACTGGTATTGAGGAATTCAAAAGAAATTTCACAATATTGTTCTATTTGACGCAACTAAAGTTACGTTAATCAGTGCTCAGACCATCTGTTAACGTAAACGTTATATTTTACGTGCGTTAACGCTGACATTTTGTGAAACAACCCAATTTTTTGATTTGACGATAGTTAGCACCATTTTTAACGTTTACACGTGCGTTAAGTGTAGTTGAAACAACCCGCCCTAAGTATTTGGCAACGCTCTTGTATTTGAGCGCCCACGCCTCACCACGGGGTGTAAGTCAGTTTTTGTAAGGGGAATAAGGTAAGACACGTTTCAGCGAAAATAGCAGAAAAATGTGTTGACATTTGAACTTCACTGTCACGTTACCGTACATGTTTCTCGCGGAAGGAAAACGTTTTATTTGCCGAATAAGTTTCTTGAGATATTTGTCCCGTGTCACTTTATAATACATATTGGATTTCTTTAGTAAGTTCAGGATTTTGTTAAGTAAAATATGTCCAACGCTGCGTCTTCCGAAATGCCTTCCACAAGTTGGACCGATGACCTGGGGCCCGAGTCTGCTATTTTTATAAATTTGTCATTCCGACACGATCCCATTGTCATGCCATTGTCATTTTGCTCAAAGTTCGTAATCTGCTAAATTCATAATCGCACGGTCACTGGCACGTCAGTGGCCGGTCACTGTCACGTCAATGATCTCGTAATAGAATTGCGGTAGGAATGCCGTATTGTCATTATTATAAAGCCGAGCTAAATTTGAGCATTTATTCATGCCAGATTTTATTTATATTTAGTTTTACATATTATTTATTAGTGTTATAAGCAATCTGAAGTAGTGAGAAGCTCAGACCAATAAAAAAGTTTATTGGTCTGAGGTGAGAAGTTCGTAAATACTAAATCTGTCATTATGTACGAGATTACCATTCATATGGCTTTCTTTCAATGGCGTGTCAGTGATTGATCATTGGAATGTCATAATGACGCCATTATGAAGCCATTATGTTAGTAGATTACCAAACTTGTCAAAATCAACCATTTTGAAATCAGTGATCGACCATTCTGACACTATTGTAATAGCAGACTCGGGCCCCTGGTATTAGGTCGCCGATAGCCGATAGATACGAGACGCACAGGGTCGATTGTTGTGGCGACACTTGGGGGTAGCCCATTTCCAGCTGTGGACGACTTTCGGATGATATGATGAAAATATCTTCATGGAAGTCCCATTTGTTGAAAAACCTACATACTAACACATTATTGAAGTCTTCACGGTTATTAAATCATTGAGTTTTCACACACTTTATCCTTATTTATTCAAAGACACGTTTTTAACTATTCATTAAAGGTAATTTAACCGGAGTCTGTTTATCTTTTATTTCGTCTAATATTTACATGCAAATTAAAGACTAATTTACATTAAACTTTTTTATGAGTTTTGCGAGATCAAGCTTTAGGTATCTCTCCAATACTGTTTTAAATGTGCTTAAAAGATGAGATATGCATTTCTAACAGTATCTCTCCCGAATCTGCTGGGCCGATTCAGTTAAAATTTGGTTCATGTAAGAACTTCCTAGCGACCCAAACGCACCGTGAATAATATATTTTGAATATTCTTCGTCCCCTCCTTTCCGAATCTACTGAGACTAAAACTTTGTACTTAAAAGAAAACATAGTTTTTTTTTTTTTTTTTTTTTTCAAAAATGTATTAGAAGTATAAGGTTTTATAACTTTAAAGAATTATGATTCGTTCGGAAATTGGCCGCGAATCCCACTACCATTTAGGATACGACCCTTATACGATGAACCCACCAAAAACTATCGAATTTTGTGTTGGCCACCCTCAAGTTAGTTTCTATTCGGATAGAACCATTCCACTTATTAAACGGTAAGTGGTGCTATAAAATGTTAACAGCACCGATATTATTAATCAATATCCTATCTATCCGTCTGTCTAGTGTGGTGCCACCCTACCAATATTTCCCGGAATTACGATCACTTGACGCTAACTTCATTTTATTGCACGAATTTAAATAATACTCGCCATATTTGACACTTTTGTGGAATAGTTCCTGAATGTCGTTAAAAGTTTGAACTCTATTGGAGATAGTATTCATTCTGCTGTAAAGATGGTATTGTATACCCGTAATGTTCATATAACTTGGATAATAAAGAAAGTCCCAAACAAGACGCTTTTCAAGCAGTCTGATGCAGATCAGAGCTGTGATTGAACTGCATCAGACTTTTAGCGGTCCGGTTTTTTGACAAAGTGATTTTCTTTATTTCCTAAATTTTAGTGAGTTACATTTTTGAAATCGTCTCCATAAGCCCTTTATTTTGATACGCCACTTGATAGGCTTTCAGGATTTTTTTAAATACATAATATGGCTCCAAAAATCCGCCATTTTGTTTTTTATTTTTTAATTCTTTGTACCCAGTGTCACTCACAGTAAATACGAATCTAAAGACACCTCTCAAGCTGAAATCCATCAAGCCGTTCAGTCTGCCAAACAATTATACACATCCAGACTCTGGAAAAACATAACCCTCCTTCTGGCGCAGTCGGATAAAAAGCAGAAAAAAATTACAAAAAGATATTTTAAAGGAACAAAATTTCCCTAAACGATACTTGCTAACAAGATACTCGTATAAGTTATCTCTTCCATAAAACTCGCGTTTTATTTTTAAAATCTTTTAACTAACGAGCGGGACTATTTTCACCCCTGGTAACATCGGAGTCCCTATTTATATCTTACAGTCGAAATTGCATTCTATTTCGGGCCATTGATTGTTTGACAGTATATTTTATTTCTGAATCGGAGTTTAGTTTCGCGGCAGCAGGGTTATGAACCCTCGGTTTTCTCACCCCTCAAGATTGTAAACTTGACATTTGTTCGCCTGTTTAAAGGAACGTGATTGTAGTAAAGCTCAAGTGAAATATTGGCTGTATCAAGCAAGACGTTATTACGGTATTTTAATGGTTAAAACAATGGGTTTTTGTAGACCGTTAGCTGTCTTGTGTCTGTCATTTTGAGTCTACTAGTTTATTTAAGACATGTAAGGTAGGTTTTCGAGAGGCCAAACAATTGATTAGTATTCAGATATAAATAATGTACGTCTAACTTGTTTATTCTACCCAGTAGATTCGCTTCTATAACCTATCCCGCAGATACCATGCATTTCCGGGATACAAAGAAGTCTATAACTTCACGATTTAGTACCTTTCTATCAGTGAAAAATAAAAATTAATCGGATCAGCCTTTTACAAACATAATAGACTTGAACTCTTCATCATTACCTACTTTAGAAATACAAATTTTGGCATGAATAAAATAAAACGTCACCACTTAACAGACGCACAATATTCGAGAACAGGAACTAAATAAATGTTATAACTTTAAAATAATTACAATTAAGTTAGTAAGACTATAAAACTAAGTTGCTCGAAGTAAATAGATATTAAATAATAACATCATACAGCGCAAGGTATGGAACAAAACTTGGAGTTAAACACAGAGGTAAACAGTCCAGATCGCGAACAAGTTAATTAATAAACTAAGTAAGTTACCGCCGAGAATAAAGACTCATTTGGAAAGAACTTCAATTATTTCTTACTTACAAACAACATTGTAGTGCATTTGTAACAACTTGTTGACGCCTTTTCATTTGATGATCATGTCTCCGGATGGTTGCGAACAGCGCAACTTTATTAAATCGCGTAATATTGTAAACTCTTTCTTCTCTCAATAAAACACGTCACAGTGTAAATGTAAAGTATCCGATTTGGATGGGATTTATTGTATTCGAAACTGTTCACAATATGTATAGAGAGTTTGTTATCTAATCAAGAAAAAAAAACCAAATCTTAGTTTGTCCCACTGCTGTATTTTAGTACTAGCTAACTGCAACTGCATTATGAAAATAAAATGGTATAATATCTTGAGAAAAAAAACTCGTAGCGAAACAAGCAAAAATGGGTTTAAAAGAGAAAGAGTAGTTCTAAAGGATTCTGTTGTTAGAAATGACCATAAAAATTTATGTCCTCAAAAAATACTCTAAATATCGCCAAAAACTGTGTTTCGAGCACTTGAGTTGAGATTGGTATATCACAAAATTCTGAGCTACTAGAGCAATTTATTCTATGTCCGGATTTAGTTTCAGCATCAAAAAATCTACTAGAAAAATGATGACGTGTCTCATCCTAAGGACAAAAATGTTGTAGACTAGAGTAATTTTTATTCGCCTTGGCTACAATTATTACTACTACAATGGTTCTAAATATTGAAATTAGAACGTTTCCCAACAAAAATACCAGGAATTCAAATTGTGTTTAAAAACACAAGTTATTTTTGGAATGAATTTGTAAGGCAATTTTGTATGAACTCTCATTATAAAAATGTGAGCTTGCTTACTTTGCCTTCATAACACTTTTCTTAGTAACGGTTGAGTCACGTTTAATTACCTTTTATTAGGTAAGTTATATTTAGGAGCGTTATTTTTTGCTTTTATCTCATTAGAAACTATACTTGATTAGTCAGAGGAATTTTGTGATATTTACTCACTGAGGGACTTCCTTGTATTTTTAAGTACCTAGTGTGTATGGCATCGGAAAATCGCAAACGCCATAAGATTGTAAAAATCGCACCAAATTGTAAACTAATTATTCTCAATTAAACTGTTGATTTTGGATGGGATGTAACCTATTAGATTCAAAATGATCATATCGATTACGGAGGTTGCAAATTGTCCGGTGACATTTCACATTCGCATCGCAGTCACAAGCTGTCAAAATATTTTCCTACATTTTGACAAGTTTTTGACATTGATTGCTGCTCAGATGACATTACTACTTGGCCTTTTGATTTCTTAATTAAGAATTCGAAGTTGAATGTTTTTCAAAGTCGGCCTTAGTCTGGTAATCTGACAAACTAAGGCTGCGTTCCACCAGATATGTGCGAGGATGCGTAGCGAGGATTTGTTGGTTACGAACCAATAAAGTTGCTTGCGCTGAGCGAGGCTAGGCTTTTTTTAATTTTTTTTATTATTTCAAAACGGGGAAACTCTTGGCCCACATCTCACCTGAAAAAAAAGCAAAGCAAAAAGCAAAGTAAAGCATAGGTAAATCAAGCGATTCTATTGGTTACTAGCTTTTGCCCGCGACTTCGTACGCGCTTCATTTTTTTATTCCCGTTCCCTTAGGAATTTCGGGAAATACTCTCTTAGAGCTCCCCTAAACTCCCCAAGGACTCTACGTGCAGCTTCCTTCAACCAGTAGTTTTGACTGTGCGTTGTCTGTCAGTCATTCACACAGTAACGGACGAATTTAATATACATATTAGGATAGTGTCCCGACCCGGCTCCGCCCGGAATCATCTTTTTTTTTTTTTCAAAACTGTCTTTCATGCAAACTAAGCCATGAGAATTACGAACACAACTATAAATAAAATAATTATCCAATTTGGATTAGTCGTTACGAAGTTATGCGCGTACATACATTTCGACGATTAATTTTTATGTTTTATATTATATAAATAAATTAACAACTCTAGTAGAAAAGCAGCCTAACAGTAGAGTTTGACTCGCTCTTAACTCCACCTACTTAATTCATAAACCTGCTCTTAATCTATTCGATAAACAAGATACTGAATAGATTGTTGATTAAATAGCAACTTAATTTTCCATGGCTTGTTTACTTATTCAAAGCTTAGGTGTATTATTCCCCGTGATTCCTTGTACCAATTATATATTAAAACATTTGCTATTGACTTATAAATTATATATCCCGGTAATTTATCTTGCTTGAACTCAAGCTGCCGTTATCATGTTCTGAACAGAAACAAATATGTGACATAATATATTACCTACATTATATTTTTTAAATTAAGTACGGACATTTTCATGTGAATATAACAGGAATTAACATGATTAATATTGCTCTTATTGAAGGTTGAATTAAAACCTGGTTGGTTATTTATTATTTGCTAGCTGACCCGCGTAACTTCGTCTGTGTCACATTTTCCATTATTGCTCCGCTCCTATTTGTCTTAGCGTGATGATATATAACCAATAACCTTCGTCGATAAATGGGCTATCTAACACTGAAAGAATTTTTCAAATCGGTCCAGTAGTTTTGGAGCCTATAATTCAATTCAAACAAACAAATCTTTCCTCTTTATAATATTAGTGTAGATTTCGTTCAAAATCAGGATTGTTTCATTTTTTCTATTGATAGGCACACGTTTGACCACAATCTCACCTGTTGGAAAGTGATGCTGTGGTCGTCAATGGACCAAACTTACCTAGAAGTATTCTGTTCACTCTTGACTTTGAGATCCCCAGGTTGCAGCGCGTTGTATTCTACGCGCGCTTAAAAGGTATGTCAACACAGTAGACGGGGCCCGCTAGGGCCAGCGCTTGCCAGGGTTGCGGAATTTATTCGAAAGAGACACTGCGGTCCTGGAACGCAAAGAGCATTCACACGGATCGGTTTTAGTCAGTAAGAGTCTGACACTCACAGACACCGCCCAGAGCGGAAGGACTCATACTTCGGCAGGGTATTCCAATTTCCACGCCGTAGCTGTACGCACAATTCATTTTGAAATGTATCTATTTTTTTATTTTTCCTGTGATCATCATCATCCACAGCCCAACTTCGCTAACTGCTGAGCATAACCCTCTCTTTTCTTGTGCCAATCCCCACGCTCGTGTGCCAATGGCCTTGTGTCCTGAAAAAATCTAATTAGTCCGTCAGTTAGATTATCAAAAAATATTTGACCCGTTTTTTTTTTTTTTACGGGTACCATAATTGACAAAGTTACGACGCTTATAATTCTCAATACGTCACAGCTTCGCATAATTTTTACTGAGTCGTGACGTCACGAGCCCCCACTCGCGAGTTTTGATGCGTTTTATCTTTGTCAATATTCATTGACTTACAAAAACAAAAAATACGTGTCCATTATTTTTCAATACTCTAACTGACGGTCTAAATAGTTTTGCAATTTGTGGATGATGGAATCTAGCCTATTGTTCCTGTGATTATACTTACATACAAGTAAATATGGCATTCATTAAACTTTCCAAGGTACTGTTATTCATGAAAAAGGTATTTCTTCCTTGCCACTTAACTTGAAGTTGTCGCGGTCCTTGTGATCTAGGTCATGCCCACCAGACGATCCAAGCGCAGCGTTAAGTCCCCCTGTTGCTTTATTATATCTTCGCTTGGATTATGGATCCGCCGCCAATGTATCACTCGAACACCTCAGTGAAAGTAAATTCTTTCGAGGCGCATCCGTTTCCACCGAAGGATTCAGCCTAGTACAGAATGGATTCCAAATACTCGAGCCAATATTTTATTTAGCGAGTCTTGCATGTTGAATCGCCACCGAAGAAACCCGAAACCGTCCCTAAGATGTTCCTTGAATAGAAATAAGATCCCACCTTAAAAGTGTCGGATGTTACAATAGAAAGTGCTATGCATTTTCTTTAGTACTATTTCCGGCATATTGTAGCCGGTCCGGGGTTTAGTTGCTAGAGTATCCGCCACTCGAATAATAAACTAGTGTAATCTGTACTAGGTTTTAAAGCCGGGCGTCTGGTTCGTCCGGTTCGATGTTTTTCTTTAGTGCTCGATTGAGTCTAACACTATAACACATTAACACAATGTATGGACCTTTGTTCACTGGTTTGTTGTTAAACCAGTCCGTTTCCATCAGAACGATTAAGTTTTTTATCCATGTTAGGTCTTACTACGCTAAATGAATGTGCTATTTTTTCATAACAGTACTCAAACACAGTTTTGCGTTCACTAATTGCTAGTATTGTCTTACTGAAGGTTGAATTAATAAATGCCTGTATTAAAGCACGTGTTTAGTTTTAATAATGACCTTATTTTAATACAATACTGTCTGGTCTGTACCCTTTGCCTTTACTCAAGCGTCAGCGTCATTATGTTACCCTATTGTGTTTGATAACTTATGTTGGGAAACAAAGTGCTCTATTTTGTACTTTACACGTCTAAGCGCCTTCGATTTCACTTTTGTATTGACGCACATGAACGTAACTTGCAATTAAGTCGCGTCACGATTTTGTACTGTATCTTAATTGTAAGAAATTCTTTTGTATGCAACAAAACGTAGAATAGGTAAAAATAATTATTAAGTATTACGAAGGTAGGAAAACAAGAGAATTGATATTTTTTTTAAATAAACACTGACCTAGTTTTTTTATCCGCGTTTATTTAAAACCAAGATTAGGGTTGTATCTTTAATCCTTGAGTGAACGAGTGCCGGAAGCTATTATTATGAAAGCACTTAAACCTTACCTGCATTGCTTAGTTAGTGGAAATGTGGAAATATTAAAGAAGCTGTTAACACTTTACGCCCTATAAATTGTTGGGTAGTTGGGAATAAATTATATTCATCGCTCGTCGCGCCTGATTTATCGGTGGAAGGTTGAATTAATAGTTTCAGGATGTCGACGGGCGTGGAACTGAGGGACCGTTCTTTGACACGCGTTTGCTCAGAGAGAGACGTCTTAAAATAAACAGACCGGGAATTTGTCATTCCATGTGTGATTTGGGACAGTACTATTGTAGGCGCCAGATAAATGTGCAATAACGGTCTTTGACCCACAAACATTTATTGACTTTCGTAAAAACAAAATCCAGAAATAAAGACATAAAGCTGTCCTGAATCGACTTCTATCGTGATCCTTTATGTTCTCTAGTAATGAGAAACTGTTCATAATTTTTTGTTCGTGTATCTGCGAAGGGATATTAGGTTGGTTTTTTTTAAATTAAGGTATTTGTTTGTTGTACACCTACCACAGTGTCTTTTTAACCCAAAGGTTGACTGGTAGAGAATGCCTTGTTGAACTAAATCCGCCCATGTACCTACCACTATTGTGCATAAAGTTTAAATAAATAAAGATGAATGTTATTTATTCCAAATTTATTTGGCGCCTACCATATACTCATACATCCCTTTCAGACGTAACTCTTAACTCCCACGTAATGACGAAAGCCACTTAAGAATTAACCGATTATTTCACTCAATTATTCGATCTTGCATCTATAATCGCGACGTGTCTGAAATAACAAAGGATGTCACTGCAATTGTAGTGGTTAATTATTTACCGCTACTTTCCTTCTAATTAAAGATGCGTTATTGTGTACCATGTGAAGTCCTGTCAATTATCGTGGCAGGAAGAGAAGTGTATTAATTGTTTGAGATGGAATCGTTCTTTGTGACTGTGAAGCTAGCTTTATATGTAGACGAGCTTATGTGTTTTTTGTTAGGAAACACGTGTGGATTCTTATTATAAATAGAAAAACTTATTTCAGTATGTATGTTTCTAATTTTGCGCGAAATAAGTGTTATAAAACTTATACATTATATTATTTATTCAAAACCGTTTACTGTGTTAAGAGACGATCAACTCTTTATTAGGCCAAAGGTAAGACTAGCATCAAACTCGTTTTCATGGCATCTCTCTCAATCCTATTAAAGATTCGAAAACATACCATTGCAATTTGCAAGATGTCCGAAATATTTTTATCCCAGGTATCGGTTGCTAACGGCACTTTTACGATCATTTTTTTCATTGCATATTTTTGGCATTGCGAAAACCTGAGTGGTCGCATACTTCTCTAGAGAAAGTGAAAGGTCGCAACTCGCACTCCTTCCCCCAACCGTGTTATACGACTATTTTATGTGTGCTCAAGTATTGATGATCATCTATAAAAATACGAGGTGTTTTTAATATATCCGAGTTATCCCTTGCGTGTCATTCATTAGCTGTTACTAGCGTTGCGTTGTCAAGCGCTTATGGAATGCTAGTAGATTGTCTTACGGTTTCCTATGTGACCGGGTTTTTATAACAATCTGTTCTACATCTTATTAAGTTGTCGAATTACTCATATTTTCCATCAGTGCGTGAATAGATATGAGATCTTTCAAATTCGGTTTGCCTGCCAAGCATGATTTTCTAAAGAATACATATTTCGTCCAAATTGGATATTACTGAAATTGATATCCAATTTAATAAACTTTTTCTTTTGAGCTTATTAAACTTGGTTGCCTCTTCATAAATTATTTTGACGTTACTGCGAACAATCTTGTGTTTTTAATAAAATATTGTACAGAGAAAAGTTCTGTTTGGAATTTTTGCAGAAGAGAATATCACGTGTAACAAGAAATACGTTTTGATTTCTTATTGTTTTCAATGTAGAGCAGCACAAGGCTACGCTTTTGCTGCAGGAAATAACTTAGAGGGGTTTAGATAACATTTTATTAGGGCCTGTGGTCCCACATTCTAGAAAAATTGGATCACTGAAGTAGGCAATCAGTCTTATCAAATCTGCTTAGCCTTTTCTTTCCCAAATATTGGGATCGGATTCGGCAGTCTATAACCGGATGCAGCTGAGTTCCAGTGTTTCAGTCTGCTTCCGTTGTCGAGTGGTTAAGGCATTTTCCTTGTTACCTGGTGGTCATGGGTTCGATCCCAACGGCAAGTTTTCTGGTGGTCGCCACTGTTCATTCTGGCTTTCAGGAGTTGCTGTGACTGGGAATGTGTGGCGGGCTTGTCCTAATAAAAATAAAAAATAAATAGCAACGGCAAGCATACTTTGTAAAGTTGTCTCCAGTTTGGTTAGGACATTGCAGGCTTGAATCACCTGATTGTCCGATAAAATGATGATTTCGTGCATCGGAAGGCACGTATAAGCTGGTAGTCCCGGCTCTCAAATGGCGGTCGTCAAAAATTATGTCAGAGGCCCTTGAGGAGGTTTAGAAACTCTGACACTAGGGTATGTGGGGTCGTTAGACCTTACTGCCCACTCGATACACCCAGAAAGGCAGTCGCTTCCTCCACAACCCAGTAACTGGTTAATAATTTAAATGCCCTTTGGCAAGACTAGTTACAGATTTTTAGACTTTTCTGAGTAACCGGAGAGACGTGACGGTTCACTAAAGCAGGCAATACTTCCAAAATCTAATGATTTCATCAGCTTTCATTTCTTATTAACTTTATTGGATATCAAAGAATTATTAACAGGATTCAATTGCCAACAAATTGGCCTAGTAATGTAGTAGAAAATGAACAAAGGGAGCGGTGTGGTGTTGTAGACGGTCAAGTATCGAGTATAATGGACAAACAATAGATCCTGTTTCGGCTATGACTTGTCTCGCAAACGGCGAGTTATCAGATTAGCTCGGTTATGCGGAATGCATTGAATTGATGCTGAATTCATATTAATAAGCATCCGTGGAGTTTTAGTTAAGTTTCCTATCACAAACAGTGGGCATTTTGGAAGTTTATTACCAACCTAAATCATGTTCTAGGCATTAGTGAAAAGCTTTTCTTGATTTTGGATTAAAATCATTCGGAAATGCCATGAAGGTTTTGAAGTATAAGTACGGCCTGATTCGAGGCGCTAAACCATCGGGAAAATAGCAAAAATAATCTGTGATAATATGAAAATATTTTATTTTAATTAGACCCTTAGAAGAGATTGGGGATTATGAAAACTGCGGTGTGAATATGTTGTAAACCTTATAATTTATTTTTGCAATCTGTACAAAAGGTTTTCTAATAAAAACCTACAAATATATGCGGAACAGAATGTAAATCTACAACCTCTAATAATCTCATTGAAAATTGAGGATATTACGACCAGACGAGTGTTATTTGTGGTGGGCAACCACCCGATGATTGTAGTCGAGCTGTTGTTTTATATTCAAATCGCACGGACAACTTTTATAGCGTGTTTTTGTGACGTCAGGTCTTCCCGTAGTTCATATGCGGCGGTGTAGATGCCGCTACAATCCTTCCGTTAAGGTCATTCTTGAATTCTTATGTGATCCGATCCTGATATGGTGATCAGTATCACCATATCATCCGTATCCCTTAGAAAAACGAATTGATTTTTGACGAAGTTTTCTTCGGGTCGCAACAACGGCCTATCAATTATGTCATTAAGATTAAGTATATAACAGTCATGGCCCAGTTGACTTTTGAAGCAGATATATGCTCATCATTATGATGTAACAAGCTAAAACTTTCCTCTCCATGATTATTAATAGAATCATTATGATTGCGACTATCAAAGATGTGGATCGTATCGTTATTTCGCGCGTGATGTATGAGTGAGTCAACAATATTGAAATGAGTCAGTCTTCCGAGTAATCAGTGCTTATGATCTTTATTGGGCTTTATGGACGTGTCAGAATTACACCTACAGTGCTGAAGGTAGTCATGGCAAGGCTGCCATGAATGGTGACTGATATTATTATATGCCCTTCCAAACTTTTTTTTAAGGATGGGAAATCATCAAATGACTCCATCCGCTCTGGGCGGAGCGGAAGGGAGTGTCAGGGTCTTACTGACTGAAACCTTAAACTGTTCTTCCTAATGCCATTTGCGTTCCAGGGCCGCGGTGACTCTTTCGAACGAATTCCGTAATCCTGGCAGGCCCTAGCGAGCCCCGTCTACTATGCTGGCCCCTCTCTTATGCGTGCGTGGAACACAACGCGCTATCGATCCGGGCCTGGTTCAGATCGGACGGCGAGCCACCCAACGCTCATCGCCCGCGCGTTACAACTTTGGAGTCAGAATTTTGTCTCCATGTAGTACTCGAAATGAGCGTAAAAAATCGTACCTACCATAAGACAAAGCTTTGGCAAGCCTCTCAAGATGGACCGATGACCTGGTGAAGGCGGCGGCTGGATGCGAGACGCACTGGACCTATCGATGTGGCGACTCTTGGGGGAGGCCTACTCATATATCCAGCAGTAGACGTCTTTCAGCTGAAATTATGTACTTAAGTACCTACGCAAAATGATGAAGCTTTTGCCGCATGCAGGTTGATGCAGAATGTCATATTCTTCCATACTTCTCAATTAGTCGCTATTATTATAGGGTTCCGTAGTTCCGTACCCGATGGGTAAGCAACGGTACCCTTTACTGAGCCTGCGCTATACCCCTGATCTGACCGTCTGTCAGCGGGCTATGTCTCAGTAAGCGTATTAGGTAGCGAGTTGAAATGTGCCGACAGTGTATTATTCTATTGCCGCTAAAAAGTAAATAATTAAAGTAGATGACCATGACTTTTTCCGTTTATGGTACGAAATCATCATGCAGAACTCTTCCCTAACCAAATACGGTAGTTTAGGGAACCCATTAATGGACACTTCGTGTGGGCCCATTTATAATCTTTTTGCCTGCCTACTCTACTAGAACATCTTTAATATCCACTTCTGCAGACCGGTGTAAAATAAAATATAGCCTAAAGATAAACGCAATAACAGCAGATACATACAAGCCTTCTCAATAAACCCTTCTAGTTTTATCCTACTGCCGTAGGCCACTATTTGTCGGTCACGACATATTTATTGCTACTGCCATTTATTTTGAGATCTTACTGTGTAATTGGATTAAAAAATAATCCCCTAACTACATTATGCGTACGCGCCGGCTCGCGGTATTGACGCGTGTTTCGCGCCTAGGGTTGCCATATGTAAAAAAATTTGAGTGACAAGTTTTGCGTGAATATGACCCATATCTTCCCAATTTTTCACATACCTAATTGTAATTTTGTGGATTTATTTTTGGTATGCGTTATACTTGGCGGAAATAACCTCTTTTTCTTTCTTTTCAATTGGTCGAAACATAAAATGTTGTGTTTGACATCTAAATTTAAAAAAAAAACATGGCCGCTTTTCAAGGATAATCTTTGTACTGTAATTTCTTATATAACAGGGTGAAAGAGAGCGAATATTGCCCAAGCACATGAAAAGTGTTGGCAACCCTGTACGAGGCTCAGATAATGTGTTATTTTATCCAACTAGGCAAACCAGGCAAGTAATGTATTATCGTGCGTGACGTACTACTATTGAATGACCAGTCCTATTATTCAAATTGCTAAATTATTTCGTTTTATATTTAGATTAGACATCGGAGTACGAAAACAATATTGAAGATATTATATAAATTATTTCATTGGCGTATTCCAGTGATGATGTTGGTGAGCATTAGTATGTGAGATAGTATTTTCATATTTACGTAAGTATTTTGTGGATTTCAATTACCCAAAACTGATTACGATAAGCTGCATAATTGATTCATTATTTATATCCAACAATGTCATGATTACATCTGCATCATATTACAATCAGTCTGAAAAACCCATCGCTAGTACTTGTTTGATTAAAGGTATAATAAATTGTTCTTCATTCCACTAATAAGTAAACTATTATCACGAATTCAAGTTTAGCAGAACGATGGGTGACAGCATAAATTTACGATCTGCCTCTTCTTAAAATTAAATAAGCAGTATTTTAAATCAATGTAGCACAAATCATTTGAACATCAAACAATGAGTTCTTCAAGTCCTCATTAAAATAAAACAGCTGACACGAAATTCAAAGAAAAGAACAGATTTGTGATTGAAAACAGGTTCTACATGAAAATTAAAAACAAACACGAAGAAAATCATCCATATACTATCCATACTAATGGTATGAATGCGAAAGTAACTGTTTGTTATCTCTCCATGTCTTATCGGCTGAAAAAACGTTATTTGGGAAACGGTTACTTAGATCATTTCTGAGGCCACGAATATTTTTGACGTATTGTAAAGTAAAATTTTACCATAGCTACAATACTCGTTTCGCTAATAATATTTATTTGAATTAGATACTTTTTTTTGTCGTTACGGATTGCCAGAGCACAGTAAATGTGACTCTAGTCTTACCAAGCTGGCTGGATACCGTGTTACCCAGTTAATAATAAATAAGTTGGGTTGTGGAGGTCTGGTAGGCAGCCGCTCCACGTAAAATACTGGTATTCAGTTGCATCCGGTTTGACTGGAAACCGACCCCAATATAGTTGGGAAAAGGCTAGGCGATGATGATGACTATAATATTTTTTCAATGATATAAATTGTGTATACTGTCCCATTAAATTAAAGGTAGGCAGCCGCTCCACATAAAACACTGGTATTCAGTTTCATCCGGTTTGACTGGAAGCCGACCCCAATACATATAGTTGGGAAAAGGCTAGGCAGATGATGACTATATTTTTTTTAATTAAAATAAATTGTGTATACTGTCCCATTAAATTAAACCAAATACTATGGGGTTTTAGTTTTTCACATTCAAAATTCACTAACGTTAACGTTACTTATACGTCTATATATTCGTGCTAGCCCCTCAGATATAGGCCATAGATTTTTCTTCCCGGAGGTATGTTCCCTTGGGTTAATTTTTAACTTTCACGCTGGCGAAGTCATTAGCAGAAGCTAGTACAACAATCCTAATATATAAAATTCTTCCGTTACTGAGTAAGTGACTGACAGACAACGCGCAGCCGAAACTACTGGTCGCAGAAAGCTGTAATTTGGCATGTCGTGTCGGTTCCTTGGGGACTGTAGGGTAGCACTAAGAGGCTTTCCCGAAATTCCTACATAAACGGGCAAACGGGATATGCGCGTATGAAGTCGCGGGCAATAGCTAGTCCTACTAATATATAAAATTCTTCCGTTACTGAGTGAGTGACTGACAGACAACACGCAGCCGTAACTTCTGGTCGCAGAAAGCTGAAATTTGGCATGAGGTTCCTTGGGGAGTGTAGCCACTACGGGGATTTCCCAAAATTCCTACAGGAATGGGTAAAACAGGTTATGCGCGTATGAAGTCGCGGGCAAAAGCCAGTTATTTATACACTTCTGGACACATCTATTGGCCCACCTTGTATTTTCAGTTTCGTTTGGTCCTAGCTAAAATTTTATATTAGGTCGAGCAAAAAGTTTTTATGCAGTTTTGAACCTGGCACATTCACAATTTCATTCAATAGTCTTTTTTTGAATTTCGAACACAGAATTTAAAGAAACAAAAGACAATTTGGAGCCTGTTTGTTGATACTCGTATCAAACAATCGAATACTAAGAAAACTTGGTTTTATTGGTTTACTTGGATTTAATTCTTGAAAAAGTGATTGATATCTTTGGTTTTGCAACAAACATTACTTATTCTTAACATTAAGGTGAGGTTCTATCAATAATCTATGGATACTTCACCTGAAGTCGCCGCCCAAGCTGTGGCACTTATTCAGGCCGGACACAGCCAAAGAAATTTAAGTCGATCAGCGGTCCGAAATGTTTATCGGAGGTACCTAGAGACTGGCGGCTTTGTTCGTCGCCAAGGAAGGCCACGATCTCGGGTCACAACTGAAAGGCAGGATCGATTCATCGTGACGACCAGCTTGAGAAATCGTCACCTTACCTCCATTGAGATACAAAACCAACTTCGCGACTTCCACGGAGTATCTGTGAGCGCTCGAACTGTTCGGAGAAGGTTAAAAGAACGCGATATGGTACCACACAAGCCAGCTAATGGGCCCAAACTAACGCGAGCCCACCGAACATTTAAATTGGACACAGCAAGATTGGAGCCGTGTACTCTTTTCTGATGAGTCTAAAATTGTGTTACATGGCAATGATGGAAGGAAGAAGGTCTACCGACGTAAGGGAGAGCGTTTCGCACAATGCTGCTTTGAAGAGAGGGTTGCTTATGGCGGTGGCTCATGGACTGTCTGGGGCGGTATATCCGCGAGCGGCAAAACTCAACTTGAGGTTGTTACAAGACCACGGCTGCCAACATTAAATGCTGAAAGGTACATTCGTGAGTGCTTAGAACCTCACGTGATACCATACGCGGACTATGTGGGCCCAAATTTCCTTTTTATGCATGATAATGCAAGAGCCCATGCGGCCGGCATCGTCAGGGAATATCTTCGGGATGTGAACATCACAGTTATGGTCTGGCCAGCCAGAAGCCCAGACATGAACCCCATTGAGCACATGTGGAACGAGCTAAAAAGACGTGTTAGGGCTCGTCAGCCAGTTGCCCAGACGATGCAGGAGTTGAAAACTGCCATAGAAGAGGAATGGGAGATGATCCCTAAAAATTTCATAGAGCGGTTGATACAACTCTATGCCTAATCGTATGAGAGCTGTGGTAGATGCCCATGGAGGCAACACGCGTTATTAAATTAAACCTTTATTTGATAAAACATGTTTTTTATTCAAAAATCAATTGCCTTTAACAAGGCGCATATCCGACTTGTTAGGCGTAGCTCCATGTCGTATGGTATTCTGAATTCAAATTTAAAACAATACGATCGAAAAAGATGGTAAAATGTATCAGGTTTAAAACTGCATCAACAGTTTTTGTTCAATCTAGCAATCATATTTCGGTAGGGGCCATCGAAACCTAAACTCTAAGGTGGGCCAATAGATGTGTCCAGAAGTGTATTTACTACTTGCGGCTTACGTAACCTCAATGAATAAAATTGACTTGGATGAATATGTACCGTCACCTACATACATTGATGTTATGACCGACCGGCACCTACTGACTGCGTAGGTACTGAGATGTCCTATTCAATTACTGACTTAGTTACCTATATTGCGAATCGTGGGTCGTTATTGATTTTAACAGAATTAGGTACCTGGTTGATTTAGTTTATTGGCACGCCTTCGCTCATGTTAGGGGGAAACCGAACTTGACTTGACCTTAATTCAGGAAAGGTCACATTCAATTTTCTCAAAAAATAACAGTAGCGTCTCCAGGGTTTCAACTAACTCTGTACCTAAATTCATCAAAATCTGTTCAGTAATTTAGGCGTGAAAGCGTTACGAACAAACTCACTTGGTTTGACTTTCTGAAAGTATATTATATAATTATCCTTATTTACCATTTTTTTCAACAAATTGTGTTTAAAAAGGTGATTTGGTAAATACTTCAGACGTCATAGGTTTTAAATAGAAAACCAAAACAGGTCATGGGTTTTTTATTTTTTTAATGCTACCTTCTTAAAGGAAAATGTTAAACTGTTTGGGTTTATTGATAACTAAGTTTTTTTTCCTTATCTTGTGCTCGCTCATATTTCTAGCTAATATTTTAAATAATGAGAGATAACCCTATGAGTCATCGCCGTTTACATATTATATAAATTGTAACTTTAAAGTATAACAATAGCTTAAATTAGGTCATTTAAAATACAGATAATTGTTGTTATGTGACGGTAGCTTTTTAAAATCTCATCCATGTTCCTCTATACCGCGTGTATCTGACATCGACGCACAAACGATTTCCATGGGTCCAGGGCATGATTCTGGATACCCCAGTGTTGGTATTTTTCGTCGGTTCTTTTCTCATTTTTTTCAAGAGTACCACAAAGTATCAGCTCAGCTGATGAGCTGATATCTATTTGTGGTTTTATTCAGATTGCTCTTTTTAGTGAAAGTAGTTAATTAATTATTTTTTCATTAAAAATCTCATTGGGTTAGGTGAGACTAACGATTATGAGCAGTCTAAAGTAAAAAAAACCCTTGAAAAAAACTGAAAAAATGAGAAAAAAGCCGACGAAAAATTCTAAGTCTAGGGTGTCCAGAATCATGCCCCGGACCCATGGAAATTGTTTGTGCGTCGATGTCAGATACACGCGGTATAAAACCCTTCTGTAACTGAGTGACTAACAGACAACGCACAGCCGAAGTAACTGATCGTAGATAGCTGGAATTTGGCATGTAGGTTCCTTGGGGAGTGTGAGGGAGCACTATATTTTTTTTTTTTTTTTATTTATTTATTTATTTGTTCCAAAAAACATACATACAGACCTTTAAATAATTTATACAACAATAAACTTAATTCTAAGACTATGAAAGGATATCCCGGAAATCCAACGGGAACGGGAATTAAAAGTGCAATATACTTTTGCGTACGAAGTAGATAGTAACTTTAAAGTGTAACAATAGCTTAATTTAATCTATACTATATAATACTACCAGCTGACCTGCGCAACTTCGTCTGCGTCTATAATCGGTTAAGTGGTTTAGGAGTTAGATTTACCATAGCAGCGCCATCTATTGATTACTTACTCAACCCAGTCGAAAGGTATCGATATCTGTTAGAATCATTTGGAGTTAACAAATAATTGTGACTGTCAAATAATAACAGACAAATAATTAGCAATAAATTAAAATTGCGACTATAATTTGAGATTTAAACTATCCTATCTCTCAAGTTGGATCGAACTGCACATGGTGTGCGAATTTTATTATAATCGGTTAAGTGGTTTAGGAGTCCATTGAGGACAAACATTGTGACACGAGATTTATATCTTATAAGATTAAGATAAAGCAGAAGAGTTTATTTGTTTGTTTGTTTGGTTGAACGCGCTAATCTCAGCAACTACTGGTCCGATTTGAAAAATAAATATATCATCACGCTAAGACCAATAGGAGCGGAGCAGTAATGAAAAATGTTACGCAGACAACGTTGCACGGGTCAGCTAATTTGAAATATTTTTTACATTATAAAGCAGAAGAGTTTGTTTGTTTGTTTGATTGTTTGTTTGGTTGAACGCGCTAATCTCAGGAACTACTGGTCCGATTTGAAAAATTCTTTCAGTATTAGATAGCCCATTTATCGAGGAAGGCTATAGGCCATATATATATTATCATCACGCTAAGACCAATAGGAGCGGAGCAGTAATGAAAAATGTTACGCAGACAACGTTGCACGGGTCAGCTAGTTTGAAATAAAGAAACTTGTTAAGCGACTATAGCTTTTCTAAATTCAATCTCCTACTGTCCGTTTGGATTGGAGTGTTTAAAATAAATTTATTGCCACTTAATGATTTAAATTAGGTAGTACCTATAGCTCTAAAGAAAAAACTAATTGAAACAGCTTTTCGAATTGGCAATAAGATTTAGATCTTATAATCGAACTAAAATAAATAACTTTTGTTTTGCCATGTATAAGAGCCTATGCACACGGTGTACGAGTATTTTAAAAAACTCGCCGGCGACACCGCCGTGAGCGCGCGTTCATAAAACGTACGTAGGCGCAGCGCTATAGATGACCAACAAAAAGCAATACTGCAATCTGCTTCTGAAGCGCGTTTTTTGCGCGTCGTCGGCGCGTTAAGGCGGGGTTGCAGTACTTTTTAAGATTTTTGAACGTCTGAAAATCTAATTAATTATGAGTTTTTTAATAAATAAAATCATTACATAAAAATTGAACATACCCTCAAGTAAATCGTAAAGATAGAAACGCGATTTAGAATGATTGGCTCGATACTTTTTTTTATCAAACATGACACTAAATTACAATTTTAAACGTGTACTGCTAAGAGATTACATCACGAATATGTATAAAAGTTATATCAATAGATAGAGCTTTTTATTTTGAAGTAAATGTTGAAACCATATTGTATTATTTCTTTATCAGTTTTCGCCAAGAAGAAAAAGCAATCAAAATGTAGGCATTATTTCGCTCGCCGGACAGTCGCCGTTGTTCGTCAAAACACACAGTACTGCAACCTCGCCTTAAGGTGACACTAGTCGCGGGCTCGAACTCAGTGGTAGGCATGGCCAAAAAGCACGCTGTCTCACCTCGCATCATGCCCGACAGAGATAGTACCAGTGATGAGCAGTTAGACGCTAGCCTTCAGGCACGTCTAGTTCGCACGCACACAAACATCGTTCCGAACCGTTCCGAACTAAATCGAAGTTACGCGATGCACACATACCGCCACCGCGCGCCGCTGCGCATAGTCGCTCGACGCTCGCCGAGAAATCAGCAACTACCTACCTAAAAACTCTTAGGTACTAAAAATAGTAGGCGCTGTGTTATCGTTTTATACCTCTACGGCCCTATATGTACCTAATATGGATTGCTTATTCTATTGTTATTATGTTTAGTTTTTCCTTGGTGGTAATGCAGCCGCCACGCCGCCACCGACAGATGCTTACTTGAATAGTCATCGCAGTTTATGTCCGTAGTACTAGATACATCTACACTAATATTATAAAGAGGAAAACTTTGTTTGTTTGTTTGATTGTAATGAATAGGCTCAAAAACTACTTGACCGATTTTAAAAATTCTTTCACCATTCGAAAGCTACATTATCCACGAGTAACATAGGCTATATTTTATTTTGGAAAAAGTAGGGTTCCGTAAGATATTTGGGTTTTTCGGACACAAGGTGTAAAAATCAACCAGAAAACTTACTTATTTTGCGTACGCTGCCTAAACTATAAAAGATAGAACCATCAATTGTTCTAATTAATTGTAGATCTTATAAATATCTACAAAAAAGTCCGCGACACACTATACCTATCTATGTCGAGTGAGGCGCAACAACAATTTTTTTATTTAAAAATTTAGATTTTTTTTGGACTACATTTAAACGCGTTTATTTTACTCATGCTATTAATCCTTATCAAAATAAAGTATTTCATCACTAAGTACAGTTTATGTAGATCATATTTGGTCTGTGAATGATTAAAATCGGACGTTTGGTTTTGAAGTTATGGCGAAATGAAAATATTACGATTTCTGCTGCACGGCCCGTTGCGGCGGTCACCAAGGCGGGGGTGCGCGTGCGGGAGGGGAGTTTAGTTAGATCTATGTAAGGTACCCGCGCGGCTCATACGCGAGGTAGGTAACAGTTTTTCTCACGGTTTTTCTGTAGTGTATTTAGTATCAGCATTGCACCCGTGCGAAGCCGGGGCGGGTCGCTAGTACCTAATAATGAAATTAGTTCTACCTAAGTACCATCCTATAAATTGTTATCAAAATTACTTACTTACCTACCTGTCTTCTTAATTTTTAGGGTTCCGTAGCCAAATGGCAAAAAACGGAACCCTTACAGATTCGTCATGTCTGTATGTCTGTCTGTCCGTCCGTATGTCACAGCCACTTTATTCCGAAACTATAAGAACTATGCTGTCGAAAACTCTAAACTTGGTAAGTAGACGTATTCTGTGAACTTACTACCTACCTAAACCTGTAGGCCGGTATAGTATGAATAGGGGTTCTAAAATGATATCGAGGTTTCTAATATCATTTTTTTCTAAACTGAATAGTTTGTGCGAGAGACACTTCCAAAGTGGTAAAATATGTGTGTGTCCCCTGTAACTTCTAAAATAAGAGAATGATAACACTAAAAAAATATATGATGTAATTACCATGTAAACTACCAGCGAAAATTGGTTCGAACGAGATCTAGTAAGGAGTTTTTTTTAATAGGTACGTCATAAATCGTAATCCACAACTTTTGCTTATAGTATAATATTTGTATGGAACCCTCGGTGCGTGAGTCCGACTTGCACTTGGTCGGTTTTCTATTTTAGTTACCCCTCTTGGTTGACACAGACGTGTTTAGATTTGCATTCATTATTAGATTGCTTTAAATTATCAGACAAGTGACACTTATAGATTGTTTACTTAGCTCCTAAATACCTACCTACCTAACGTTAAAATTTTAGTGTCTACGACGCCAACGGTTTGGTTTTATGGCATCTTTGCTTGTAGGTAAGTACCTACCTACGTTAATATAACAGTAGGTACCTATTAGGCAGAGAGCTATGTAAACTATGATGTTGCAGAATTTGTTCGAAAGAGTTACCGCGGCCCTGGTAAGTACGGTACGCAGAGGGCATTAGGAGGAACACGGATGGGTTTTAGTCAAGAAGAGTCTGACACTCCCTTCTGCTTCGCCCAAAGCGGGAGCAGTAATTTGGTTTCCCATCCATAAAAAAGTCTTGTCCGCCGCAAAAGTACCTACGAACACAAAATTAGGTTTGTCAATTGCAAGAAACTATTTTGAAAGCAAATAGAATGAACCCAGTAACAAACATTACATTGACCCTGGCTTGAACTTTGGATTTCGCTACCTGCTACCTAGGTACTCAACTAAACGAGCGACACGTTGCCGCTGGCGACCGGCAAGGGCAACCTTTGTCGTTGGCTGTCGACGGCGCTTCAACGACCACCAACGACGCGTGCAGTTGTCCCTGTCGTAGACGCGTGCGGCGGCGGTGGCACGGCGGCGTCATGTCGCTCGATTGTAAGAACGCTTAGCCACCGTACGCACGGACGTAAAAATATTCCGTTCAGCCGAGCGTTGAGAACCCAGCACTCAGCAGAGTTAATCAGAACGCGTCAAAAAAAGACACCGTTTCAACTTATAATTATATTTATTTATTTATTATATACTTTATTGTACACCTCATAACAAGTACAGGAAAAACGTTTATAAAAACAAGTGTACAATGGTATCATTGGTTTCAACATCGAGAGTTGAAAATTCATGGCGCGATAGCATCCCGCCGCGATGATTTTACACTGCAGCGGGCGCGGGCAGCGACGCGGTGTCGAAGACTCGGTCACGACGCCAAATTATGACTTTTCTACCCATTGTTTATAATATGTGGTTTTTAAAACTTTTTCAATGATTCAAAACAATGTCACGTACTTATGCAGCGTCCACTCAAAGCAACAATAACAATTTCAAACGCAAATACGGAGTCCAAACTTCAGTTCGAAGTCAAACAGATATAAAATATAATGTTGAAATCCAAAAATCAAGCCAATGAGTCAATATAAATTAGAGCGCAAGTATAGTCTACCTACGTATGTAACGTATGTACGACATAGGCCACAGGCCACAGCACACCGCAGCAGACACAGTCGTAACTTGAATACGCACGTGTGCGTGAGCATTGTCCCCCCGCACCGCAGAACATTATTCAGTGAGAGGCACGATAATTCATAGTAAAACGCGCGCGTAAAAAAATATGAGAAGGCCTTTCGTAAATCGAGTTTTATGAAAAAACTACTGCATAAATCGATTAAAAATAAAAGTTATTGAATTCTTCGATAATTGAGCTTTGTCGGTACCGACTTAGTTTTAAAGATTTTACATTGTGTTTATTACTTATTTACGCCCAAAGATGCGTTAAAATTGGCAAGAAAAACGAAACTTTGGTGGCTCATAACTTTTTAATGGCGTTTTATTTTACCATTCTGTTTCCATACAGACAAAACTAATAATATGACAAAACGATATTATGTTTAACTTTTGATGTACTCTGTCAAACAGCGGAGTAATACCCTCCCGAAGTTTCTATGGAAAAAATATCGACTAGTGCCACCTTAAGATAACGCACCGTGCAAAGGCCCTTAAATCAAAATCATCTAAAAAAGCTTTTCAAAATCTAACCCCAAGTCAAATGAGAGCATATTTTCCAGATTACTCTTACGGTTCAACGGAGGTCGTTCAGACTTTTAAAGTTATTATCATAAACTTGATAATTACCTATTCAATTGACCTTGTAAAGATTCTCCTTCCGTGCTACAGAAATTTGCACCTAAAACCTTATATCACAAGGTCGATATCAAGAAGACCGCCGTAAATGTTATCAAAGAGATATAATAAAAATTGCAAATACAAAATACTCTACTAGCCTTCATCCAGCATAAATGTGTTATTATATCTGTATCTTATCATATCATGTGTTGCTATTTCAAATTACGATCTTGTGTGCGCTGCGTATACATACGTACGCTTGTGTGTAGATTAACGCATATAAACAGTTGGTATATCGACCCATTTATTTATTGTTATCGCTGTACCACAATACACTTTTGTATTCTATTAATTAGTGTAACCATACTTTGCTTGTTTATGAATCTGTTTCATAATTTGCGATTCTGTTTAGCATCAATATCAAGTCAACCGTACACGGTTCGGTACTAAGTCACGCCGGGTTTGGGTGGTTATGGTAACAGCCCGATGCAACGCCACCTGTCGTGACGTTGCCGCGTTGTCCTACAAACTGCAAGTCACGTCAACGACACAACAGATGGTCTGGTCTTCCTATCTCCTTCAACAATATTGATGACAAACTTGAACGTCGCAGCCTAACACATGTTTGAAAACTTTCGATAAAACTTCTTACACAAACTCGAATGCTATTCTACCATTAATTTTAAATAGAATAATGGCTAAAATTAAACTTGGAGAATTGCCAAACATAATAATACACTTGAATACGTTAAACACTTTACGCTGCTTCAATTGGTATACCACTTGTGTCAATATTCGAGCTACAAATATTTGTGGTACCAACAACAAGCTTTTACGTTAAGCTTGCCATAAATCAGAAAACAAAATTCACACTAGAAATTAACACATTGACAAAATGACGAGCTAGAAACTTAAACACAATAGTTCACAAATGGATTAAGTTCGAACTCAGTAAGATATTTAAGGAAGATTGACAATTTGCAAAATGTGCACGTCACTCGACATGAAATGACTTCACTTATATGTACGGAATGACCTTGCTTCCAGATCCAGACCCGTGTTAATGAACTGTGTTTAAACGTTAACTTGCCACTTCCGAATTAGCACCTTATTGTGCAGACATTACTGGTCACTGTAATAATTTATACGTTTGTGCACTCACACCGCGCATTTTAAGACGAGCCTTGATTATATTTGCTGTGGTTGTTAATATCTTGTTTATTTTCTGATCATACGAATTATGTACGGCAAGGTAAATCAATTAAAATATCTTTGTAGCTTATACTTTTCATTTATTTTGCCCGACCGAGTTAGGTAGTTCTTTTATGATCTTTCTGAAATAGATAAGGTGGAAACTAATCTTAAACTTTCAAGGAAAGATCGTAAAAGCAGGGTGATTACACATAGCGTCCAGATACTCGACTCTTTAATTGAGATTCTTGTTGAATCGGGTGCCGCCAAAAAAGCCAACGTTCTAAATCCATAAACGGCTAAGGTGTTAAATTTTAAGCGTTTTAAAGATAACATGGTACTTTCTCTGACGTAGCATGGTTAATAAAGAGTAATATGTTAGCCATATTCTTTTTCAATATTAGCTTTTTGATAAAGAATTAGTATTTGATTGTTGATAGATAAGTCCCAGATAAGGGGCCTCTTAAACTCTTACCTCTTAGAAGTCCTTTTACAGCAGCACTAATTAGCGAGAAAAGGGTTTCTTACCTGCCTTTATTCAAACTGACTTATTCTCAGCCAATCTAGTTGTTCACTTGTTCAGTATTAAAACTTCTACAATTTTAACTGGCACGAATATTCACGGCGATTAATATATTCTGAAACTCATTAGATTTATCGATTTAAATGTTCCGCAGTCTAACTCGATAAGTTTCCCATGCTTTTCCGTATCGCTGGAGATTTTCCCACGATGACTATAAGTATGTGGCCCGCTACCAATTACGGACTAGAACTCCTACATTACCCACAAAAGAATCAATTAGAAGAACCTATTATGTCCGGACTACTGTTTTGTTCATAAGTCTTCTGTCGAGTTCTGCAAGATTGGTAATAATATCTCTATTCCAAGCGCATTGTTTATCGTATGATGTCATTACACCGGTTCTGTGTATCGCATTACCATCATTCTATGGGCATTATTGCTTACGTCACAGTCCTCGCTGCATTAGGCAATATTCATAAAAGAAAGCTTTTAATACGGTCGGTTATGAGTGGATTGTTGTTTGACCCGCATTATTATCGACAAGGGTTGCATACCCAGGGTACAATTTTCACACGTATTGACCCTATTATTTTGTATTTTGTGTTTATTTACTAGATCTGGCGCTTGGTTTTCTCCAAATACCATTTTTTTGTCTATGTTGATGATATGATATGTATTATATTAAAGTAAAGTTATCAGACGAGATAAGTATTAGTTCTAAGTTAAGCTCAACAAAATTATACAATAGTGGTTTAAAACTTCTTCCAAGAGTTAGTTACCTTGATGCTTCCTAGAGACGTTAAAATTTAAAGTTCTCTCAAGTTGCGATATTGCTACTTAACAGTTACATAAAACTTGGAACAAAAGCAGTCACCTAACAAAGAGTAAGCCATAAGTGAAACCACACATTTGCCATTCTAATTTAAATAATTACTCCATTTTTACACTTGTGTAGGTAATCTAAAGAGTATTAATTTATTGTATAGAAATACAGGTATTAGAAACCCTCAGTTATCGTTGTTTTCTTTTATTGTTTTATTTTTATACAACACATTCTAAATTCAATTTAATCCGAGAGTATCTAGTGTTACATTTTCAATAAAAAAAAACGCTGATCCGCAGCTTATGTTAGCTGGACTTTTAATAATTTTTCTGGTAATGTTTTCATCATCTATCGTTTCCGTAACAAGGTGTACTTGATAAAGAGTATTCTATTCTAATGTTTGGTCTACTTTAAGCGATGTCATTTACCTCTGCCACTTAATACCTTCGAATAAGTGTGTTCGCTGTATGTAGGTGGATGCTGCTATTCATTCTACTGATATAATTCCTTAATCGTCTATCACAACTCCCACGGGAAGAGACTAGGTGCCGCCCTATTTTAATATCCGGGACTCTAAGGTTATGTTTATGCGTTTAGTTAAGACAAAGGATTGTGAAGACGCCTGAATGATCAAATCAATAATATATATTAAGTCCGCCCATGTACCACTATTGTGCATAGTCTAAATAAATAATAAGTATTCTTGTTAATGGAAATATCTTAAACCAGAGTCAAAGTATAGCTGAAGACGTTGTAGAACCGCAGTTGATAACTGCTACACAAAAATAACATAAGTAGAAATTATACATTAAATTAGTGTAGACCTTAGCCTGGTAGATTAACCGCTTGATGAAATCTGTTAACTGTATGTAAGCCTTTAGAATCATTATGGAAAACAATGCAGACCTATGTCCTCGAAACTGAGAATAATTGTGGTTTTGGAATCACATATCAGCTACATTGTGGTATGAAAGGTTGCGACAATTCAAAATCTTTAACTCGGCCTGACCTATTGCTGCGTCATACAGCCTGCGGCAGTCGACCACCATAATGATTACTCACTTATTTCCTTTGATCGCTTTAAGTTGAGCTTAACCATGAAACGATAACTTCTCCGATCTTCAGATCAGCATTAAAACCCGATTGCATTCCAAAGTGAATTTTTAAAGCCATTGGAAAAGTCAAGTCCTTAGTTTTCCGGCATGAATCTTTGACCTAGTTTTTATTGGTTGTTTTTGGAGTAGTGATGTTTGTTATTTTCTGAATGGAACAGCGTTGGGTATCAGGCAGTGCGTGGGCTGTTCCCCGTTGTCGGAAGTGGCTGGGCGCATCCCGCCCAGCGCGCCATTGTGAATGCGAAATGCAAACGTGACTGGCGCGTGTGACGACGGCTTTATTGCTGCATTTTAATATAAAACTTTTGATTCACTAGAGTTCTTGTAATACAAGTGCTCAGTCCGCTTTTATTCGAATTAAGAAGAATGATGTTCTATTATGTTAACAAGTGGGCGAAAGGATGACAATTCTCTAAGTAATCTTTGTGAATGCCATGGCTAGCACGCGTTGGCTTCACAGCTGCATCTTTTAATGTAATGTAGATTTATGTTATCGTTCTCGTCCGTTTACCTGCGTATCTATGAGATTGCAAAAGCTAAATGCGATAGTGATTTTGCAGATTACAAATTGATACATTCTTTGCAATATCTTATCTTCAAACGATTTCAAGAGACGATGTATTCTAATTTCGTACTGTGCAAGGCGGGTGTGACAGGATATCGCCTGCATTTAAATTCATTTCCTGCTTTATAGTGGTATTTAACATTATTTCTGTGTGACACGACATGTATATCTCAAACTGGCGTCGTCCCAAAGCGTGGGCGCAGGACCTCGGTTGTCGGAAGTGAAATGGACCATCTCTCGGGTTCATGCAGAGTTATAAACGAGATCACCACGTGTGTTTTTTGACACTGACCATTCAAATTGTTTAGTTTGCACATGCGGCGATTGTCTTAAAGATTTACTGGAGTAGAAGGACCGAGATTTAAGCTTTTTACTATGATAATAGTGCAAGAGTACGCACTCCAGTGTTTTCTTTGGAAATAGTTTAGATGTTAGGTTAATAACTTGGGTCTAAAATATATTTTCAGTCTAAAATATTTACTTTGAAAATGTAAATAACATTTTTGTTCAGTTCGATGAACTCTTTGGCAGGGTTATTAATTTCGGTACACTAGACTTGTATTGCGACCTCAAATTATCATACGTTTGACCGGCATGACGTGAAGATTTTACTAAAGTTGGGTTTAACCAAACCCACCGCAGACCCATTCGATTATGCTTCAACGTCATATTCAGAATAGTTTAATTTATTTGGGCTTACAAGAATCTTTTATGGCAATTACAATTATGATTGCCGCCGCAGTTCGGAAAGTTGATTTTACCGAGAAAAGCTGGTGAATAACTTTTTCAAAAACCTAAGTTAGAATCTTCTAAAAATTCCTTCTGCATTTTATTGGAGTTAAAGTTGGAGTAGAAGTGAACTTGTCAATATTGGATCGGTTATTGTGACTGGTGTATGTAAGAAATGTTAATTATAGGAAACTCTTAGAAGGTAGATGTAGTGATGATGAGACTGATAAGCGTTAGACCCCCAGCAACAGATGTCACGGACGAATGGACAAACAGCTGAACCGAGCCCGCAAGGTTATGCCATTGTTTCCTACCATCGTACATCGCACTGATAAACCGAAATGAGTTACAGTGGAACTATGTGATTGGAATCACATTACTGTCCTATTGTGCTGTTTTATGAGAATTTTGACTTTTTCGAACAAATTTTCCATTGCATGGCTGCTGATTAACTTTTGGATGATTAATTCAATTGAAATATGACAGGACTAACCGAAGTAGCGGAAAATTTTATCATGATGGTATCTTTTGAAATGACTAAGTTTCATTACTTAATACTGTTAATATGTCACTCTAACATTATCCATTAATCTTTAATAACATTTAGTCTCCTCGACTGGCTACTTTACATTCATATTAGGTCCGTAGCAGACACGGCGTAGATTAACAGATACATAACTAACATACATCTACATCGTAGCCCATCAGTTATAACATAAATTAATCGTGAGTGGCAGTCTATTGGCTGAATGTAAATCTTCCAGTGGCCTCAGTCCCGCAACAAAAACCGCGCTTGGGTTATCGCCTTTGCCCTCAAACTTTTTTTTGTCGCGTTGACGTTAATATTTAGTACGCTATTAGAGATACTTTATGAATATTCATACGCTTTTAAATTGTGCAGGTTGTGTAAGATCGTTGAACAGCTTTGCCCGTGTTTTCTTTTTTGCTATTTGTTTGAAATTATATTATCATCTCATTAAGAGCGTCTGTCTCTGTGTGTTTAAGTCAATTTACGTTTTACTTCGGTTCTTTATGATTAAGATCAACGAATTTTGTTTACTCAGTATACAAGGTTTGTTTAAATTGTTGTTTTAGTGAATTAATTTTAACACAAAGCCCCGGAAATCGGCATAATTAATCGTGAAATGTTGAATTAAATATCATTCAATTGGACGTGCAGCGTTCGAAAGCGTGAAACAGGCTGGAAGCTATTTAACGAAGGGCGAGAGCAATGAGAGGGAATTTCACGTCTTCCTGAAAATTAATGAGAATGCCGCTTACGACGTTTAGTGCTCGCACCTCGTTTCCACAATACGGCGACGGTGGCGCGGCCGCGATCTGCCTGCCCGGCGACTAATGACTACTGCGCGCAACAACAAAAACATCTCCGTCTTCGTCGGGCCCCGCGACTGGCCGTCGCCCGTCTCCCTCGCACCGCACCCGGAGCGGCAACCACGCGCTTCAACCCGGATAAATTACATCCTATTAACTTCGTTCCGGTGCTCGATTTAAGCTTTAATGTCTCACACCGTAAGGATTGAAATTGCATAAGAACATTTATTTGATGTTAAATGTTTACCTTAGACTTTATTGCTTACATTATAAAGTCGATGTTGAATCGTTGCGGGTGTCAGTTAAGGCGTTCCGGTCTCCCGTGTGATTATTAATTTGCTGTCAAATAAAGGGGCCGCTCACTTGGGCGTGCGTGTCGGCACAAATTTCTGCCATACTTCGGAATCGGTGATTATTTTTTTGTTGCCTTGACTTTGGATTCGCAGACTGACAGACATTTTAGTGCACTATTATTTTAGGCGCGCATCATAGGTGGAATGGCCGACTGTCTTCTAATTAGACGATGTCGATGGCGCTTAGAGATAACATTGTTCGTTTGATTTTGATCTGTGTGCGTGAGGTCCAGATTGACGGATGAACGATTCAACGAGTAATTTGATTAAACAGGGAGAAGTTACGAGTCATTCTGTTCTTACCTGTCGTGAGATCAGTGTGAAGTTGTGATTGTTTGCGATAACTAAAGATAATGAAATAAATACTTGACACTTAATAATGCGCTGGGAAATTGTTAAATCACTACCTGGATGTTAGTTAGCTTGACGCTGTTATTAGTGGAAGTTGCGTAAAGTTAACTACACTTTAATTGACAGACATTATCGCTTGACCTATTGTACTCGACGGCGCAGATGGTACCCCTACCTACCTATACCGTATGCAAATATGTTTTTACAATCGAGCGACAAAAACAAAGTCCCATGCTCCCACATATACGCCTCCCATAGATTTTATCTCACTCTGATCCAATTTGACCTCATTTTTATTCAAGTCACTCTGGCTCAAACATATTCTGGTACATTTGGGATGCATTAGGATTTTTTTACCGAATGTGGATAAATATTGTGTATGTTTTGTTATGGAAATCGTTGCTTCCGTTATTTAGAAGGTATCTACATACAAAGGGAATAGTAGCAGAGTTAAGTAATTACTTAAGGCGGGCAGCAGAGCATCCTGCCTGTCATGAACTGTCCCACAGTTTCAAGACGTGAAACTTTGGCTGTTTCATAAATAAGTTTCTCAGAGTGCAGGGAAACTAGCAGTGGTCAAAATCATAACTTCTTGTTTGTTAGTTTGTAACGCTTTCACGCCTAAATTGTCTAACCGATTTTGATGAATTTTGACACAGAGATAGATGGGACTTTCTTCCTAAAGTAGGTAAGTAAAGCTGTGAAGAAAATCTAGTATGAATGGAAAATGAGGAAGATGCATCAATAAATAGAAGGAGCATTGAGATTCACTTAAAATACTACTACAAAAGTGTAGTTTTGTTCTTAACGGAATAAAAAGTTAAACGGAACGTATCGTATGCATATCATAGTAATAAATATGTCAGTATGTGGGTTAAGGACAGCCATACCCTACTTTTTATTCCGAGAATATACGTATGTACTACTTCTGGTATGCAAACGTAGCCGCAAGAAATAGTTAATGACATTCATTACTCCCTTTCCTCTTAATTTCATATTTCAAAGAGTTCCAAGTGCTGACGAGACTATTGAACAAATATTTTACTACTTAATTTACTTAGGTACTTTCTGTCAGCGGTTTCGGCCGCTAAAAGTCAAAAATAATACAAAGTCAACGCTCCAGTCCTGATATTAAAAGTATATTTTGATATATTTCGAGTCATGGTGTACCCGTGTGCCGATGACATCTTAATCTGTTCAGCCGTTCGGACTTAAAAGAGGTAACAGAGAATCAGAGCTACTTTGGCATTTATGATAGGTAATAGTATGGATTAAAAATCTAACTTTAGGAGTGTTGCCATTCGTAGACTACTACTTCTTTTCTGTGGATAGATGACCTTTAAGAGTAACACCCACGTAACGCCTCTACGAGATATTAAACTGCCCTTTAAAGGTGGAAAACATTCTCATTTTAAAGTAAATTAATACATTTCCCCACATTATTTCAAAAGAGGAAAAAAGGTTGTGACTCAGCTGAAAGCTCGCAAACGACTCACTCAATTTTTGAGGTCCATAGCGGAGAAAATTCCGTTGCGAAATTATTGTATTGCGAAATCATAAGATGTGGTTATGAAAAACAGAGGGGATGGGATGACCCTGCGAGAATTGTATCACAAGCGTAATAAGAAAGTATTTTTCAACAAGGCGTTTTTTTTTCATAGTTTCTTCCATTTGTCATCCAAAAATAAAAAAAATCAGTACGTGATTACAAATCATAATAGTGTTAAATGAGCATCTCAAGGGAGAAGATAACATGTGATCGATCGGATCTAAGCAAAACCTACAAAAGTAAAAAAAATACTGTCTGTTTATTATGCTTCCACACCTAAACCGTTTAACTAATTTTGATTAAGTTTGTGATAAAGATAGATTGATCCTTGGAGAAGTCATTGTCCCGGGAGAACTTTCTCTTGGTATAATTTCCGACACTAAACCGCGAGCTGAAGCTGACTATTATTACAAATGTATTAATGTTAGTTTTTTAGTTTAAAATTGTATTTCTTCTACTCGAAGATTATAAATAGAGAGAATAAAGCAGCAAAAGTAGTTTTCTTAAAAATAATTTTGGTGGATCTGCTGGGCGGATACAACCAAATAATTTTTCAACTTAAAAAGTTGCCAATACTGGGCATTGATTTAGTCTGCCGCTTGGCATCGATTTCCGTCAACTGGTTAGTTGTGGGTATCCTTTGTAGTATCCCATTTCCACCTTTTAATACGACTACGGGGAGGTTATATATAAGGTTTGCAGACTTGAATTGTGTATGTGGATGACCATCTGTTCCTTCGTAGCCTCTAAGTCTACATCGGTTCTGGAGAAATGAGATATTGACGTCTAACATGATTACGTAAACATAAAATACTCGTACCCATCGAAAAATTGATAAACAATTGCAAAAATTTTGAAATTGGTATCGAATTGAAAGTTTAAATTAAAATTTCGTAATCTAAATCCTACTAATATTGTAAATTCAAAAGTTTGTTAGGATGGATGTTAGTTACACTTTCACGTCTGAACGCCTGAAAAGATCTTCATGAAATTTGGCACAGAGGTAGATTATACTCTGGAATAACACATAAGTTAAATAAATATCCCACGAGAATGTTTCCTGGGGTTCATACAAGCGAAGCCGCCGGCAGAAGCTAGTCTTTAAATAAAAACAAAATTCTGGGTTTTTAATTGTAAACCTTGTTAAAAAGACGTTTTGTTCACCATTTTGCATTAAGTACATTTTGCGTTGTGTAATAAGTTCATGCATTTCAAAACGTTCTTTACCGGGAAGCTCTTAAGCTGATTACTTTTGTTTTAGCCGAAATTCTGGCATCAACACTCAATTATCTCATTAAAGTAATAGCTGCCAACATCATTGGCTCTAAAAGCTCAACAAAAGACCAACAACTTTTAAGTTGCCTTTCCAAAAAGCGATCTATTCGGAGATCTATTAAAATAATTTAATGTTACAAAAAAACTTTTTTAAAACTAGCCTAGTTTTCGTGTTCTCCTCCTCTCCTCTTTTCGTGTTGCCCTTTCATTTGATATCCATACTGTGGTAGTGCAGAAAAATAACTCGGCCGCCATCTTGGATGCTTGCCGCCATGTATGAATTAGAATGACGTCACATAGCTAAGCATGCATAGTCATTCAAAATAAGCGTGTACACGCTTATTTTGAATAAATGATTTGTGTGTGCACGGAGATAACTTCAGAAAGTTTAAAATTCATTTGCTAGATTCCACCCGGACAAACAAACTTACAAAGTTACAATTGCAAGTTGAATAAAAGCTTGTAATAACTGATGGTTATATTCAGTTACAGGTTACATGCTCTGGTCAATTTTGTTCTTTACACCGTTTTTACCACTTTCTTTGTACACAGTATTAGTTCACGCATGCATGCAGTATCAATTATAACGGATGGATGCTGCTGCTCATTCACCTGATCTAATCTCTTCATCGCCTCTTACGACACCCACAGTTCTTATCCATTGAGGTAGTTTCTAAGCATGAACAACATCTCACTTTAGTTAAGGTCTTTAATAGGAGATCGTGGGCTGGCTAACTAATAACAGCCGCGCGGGTCGATTTTCGAGATAAAGCAAAGTTTGCAGTCGGTCCGTGGTGGGTGGATGATCATCTCTTACACACTGAGTTTCCTCTGTGCTTCGGAAAGCTAAGCATTAGTCCTAGCTGTCATTTGCATTTGCAACATCTTTGACATGTAGTCAGAAGCTAGCAAATTGACGCCAGCCTTGTCGAGGGGTATCGTGTTAACCAGTGACTAGGTTGTGGAGGCAAGATAGACAGTCGCTACATGTAAATACTGGTATTCAGCTGCATCAGGTTAGACTGGAAGCCAACCCAAAAAAGTTGGGAAAAGGCTAAGCACATTGATTGTACCGCTTTAAGTATCCCTATCGAAATCTCTAAAGCCATGTTAATCGAACTAGAAAGTTATCATCGCAATGATTAGCTGGCGCTGAGCGTTTAATTAATTTATCGGGGAGTAATTACGTAATCATCACGTTAGTCAACAGTTTAGAGCTAAATCGATAGCTCGCTTGCCCACCGGTGCGGTTTTTTGAATATGTTTGTACGTTTATACCTATCTGCTCTTATATGGATGTTACACCCACGCTTCTAGAGAAAAGCTATTTACGGATTTGTGAAATGTCAACTGTAGAAATAATTTTAAGGCTCACACCCGTGCAAATAAGTGATTTTGTTTTGAAAACACTTGCAACACTCATGCATGACCCAAATGAAAGACAAACAGGATTAAATATTATAAGCTGAAGCCGACAAGCGGCTTCATGCAAATATTAAATAGAACATTAAAATCTTCTTCGAAGATCATGAGTTTGTGTTGCAAATAGTAATATGATAATACAGGCTTATCACGTAAAATATAAGATAAACACGAATAAGAACTTTTGTTTAATTGATAATAGCGCTTTTGTTTATTGTCCAGAAGATTTGCAGTCAGTTGACATAAACGAGCTGGTTACTGTAGAACTCTTTGGCAATGCGATACACTGCTCACTAGTGTTACAATGTTACGGTCTTTACAACCGACGCTTTAATGTGCTGTAAACACATTGGCACTGTTTGAAATCCTAAACGTTTAAAATTAACATTAGAGTGTTGGCTAAGAAACTAGTCTTTTACAATCTTAAGGCTCATCTCGATGAATCAGTACCCCTACAATGCCCTCGGTGATGTGGCTTGGTACGTTCCCAACATTTACTACCTGAAATAAGAGTCTTACCGACTCCCCTGTCCACATTTGTGTTAGTAGAAATGTAGAATACCTACACGAATGTTCACAATATGTAATATGAAAACTACACCCGATGAGCATTTAAATGTGCGCGCACCAGATAAGCTCAGCAGTCAGCGCAATAACAGTTTTGATAAGAATACAGATCTCGGGTAGCAATTGACACAAGCAGAATAACAATAATATTTCCATAAAAGCGTTAAGCCTGGATTTCCTGTTGCCAGTCCAAGAAAATGTTCGAGCACATAAAACATTGCAATAGTGCACCATGTAATAACGTGTTGCTAGGGCCTCGTATGTGAGCCATTGTAACCCTTTTTCAACTTAACGACTTGCGTCGCGTATCTACGTTTGCTTTTTATTAGTGCTAGAAAATTGTACACAGAAATATTCGTATAGTGGATAAGCATTCTGATAAGTGATAACTCGCAACATGTGGAACCTCTGGCAGTTAGTATAGATACCTAAGTACAGATCACGTCACGTACAGATTAAGCGGTCGTAAAAGCTCTTTACACAAATCAAAAGGCCGACACTCGAAACAATCGTCAGGAAATGTTATAACTTGCCGATTATACCAGCTAGTTGTTGTCTTGGGAACCAGATACTGCAGACGAATTGGCAAGCACTGGCTTGGCATCTATGTGTCGATATTAGTTCCAATGGATTTATTACTTAGGAAGCTGAGGCTGCTCTACGAAATTGAACTTTATTTCTCCAGAGGAAAGCTCTATTTGGGTCATGATTTGAATACTTATAACAACTATGTACGTCTTATTCATAATGCTTTGTTTGTGACTAGACTAGCAAATTACAACACTAGCTGAATAACATATTATATCTCAAGCAATACAAAGACCTTAAAAATGTGCTAAAATATATCACTCGTCATATTATAATAGAAATAATAATGCTTAATGAACTTATTGGTAACAGTGTAGTGCAATGTATAGGTATTGTGAGTTAAAACAAAAAGGTCAAACAGGCAAGGCCGTTGGAAAGGAACTTATCGCCGCTTGGTACGAAGTGAAGACGATGAAATTGCGATAAAACGTCAGCTTTTGGTCTAAAATTATTACCGTTTTAAATTGGGATCGGGCTGTGGATATTTGGTTTTCCATTTAGGGGAAGTGCGTGATTTTGATTAGATTGAAATTTAAAATGGTTTTTCCTTTTGTTACAGGTATGTAAACGTTGCAGAACAGTATCATCGAAGAAACAAAAGTAGCAACTTTACGTCTGGCAGTGTTTGTAGGAGTATTAACGCTAGTTGCGGCGGTCGTACTATCTTATTTCGTAGCCAATAAAATATGAAATAGTGTAAAACAGAATATACCGGAGGAGTATACTAGTCTGTCGGAAATTAGTCGCCGGGAGGGGCGGCGAGGGTGTTCAGATTGCAAGCTCCCATTCCACCCCCTCACTTTAATATCTCCCTGTGTAGGCTGGATCGTTGAATGCATACTGTGTCGAGACCAAGTTTCGTGCACAAGTGCATTTTCATAGTTGGATAAATAAATCAGTATGCAGGTATTAGAGTAGGAGAAAAAATAAGAGTTATTGTCCCCTTAAAAATGTTGAGATCGACTAGACTAGTCGTCTGCAGATTTTGTTCGCAATTCAGGGGTTAATGTCTGGAGTAGACTATTATCTAAATAGTATCTTAATACTGTGAGTGGATTTTACTTGGGTGAATGGCAAATTAGTAGAGCCAAAGGTACGAATTCCATTTAGACCATCGACCAAAATTCTAGAGTACCCGAGCCTTCGCAGAACGTTCGCACATATTTCGATCGTCGGCTTTGCTGCTGTAAAATATTGTCGTAAGATTACTAGATAAGCGATTGTTTAGAAATCCGTGCGCTTTGTTGGCATAATCACGCTATCTCGTAAACCTCGTCTAGTTGGAAGAAAAACGTGTTTACTTTTCGTTCAGATAAGATACAGTTCTGTGAAAGCTGTCCATTGTTTCCTGTGGCGGTTTTTATGCACATTTGAACAACCTCCTACCATGAAGCGATACTAAAAATTCCAAACTATGGCATAAGCTATTTGGTGGCTTCGCTTTAATCTAGCGATCTAAATTTGATTGACATTCCAATCATATTATTTTTCTGTGCCTGAAATCTGAGAAGCGAGTCTGAAGTAGTACGACCTAAAATTCTGTTTAACCCATCCATAAATACAGATGGTATATTTTGTAAACTTAAAATATTATGACATCATCAAATTGCTATCAAAACTTAATCTATTAAACGTGTCTGGGACCTTTGAATGGACTTTAATAAAACTTGAAGGATTTCAAAAGTTTACAGAGAAAATAAGTTACGCGAGAGATATTTGCAAAAAAGGTATTACGGTTTGTGTGAATTTATTTTGTCTAGACCAACAGAACTCCAGAACTTTCGATTATGATAAAAAGATCTTCTTCAACGGTTTTAGAGTAGAAGATTATAGAGATTTAGGTCTCGCTGGCCTTTGTGTGGTCTTCGGTTGTAAGCCACCATTTAGGAGATGAAGTTGTAACTTATTGGATGGGTCTGATTGATTGGTTAGATAAAGGTGTTCGTAGTATGAAACCTTCCGATTTTCTGAAGTCATCAACTCTTCATTCTTCGTCAGTATTTTGGAAACTGCTAGATACTTTGGGATTTGGTTATATGCCAACCTTGTTTCTTTATGGATTCCAAGGTAAAAGATACTTAAAACTGTAGATTGCTTCTCCTAATTTTTAAGACCATCGAATCGCACGGAAGTAAGATTTTCAACCAGATTAACTTTTAAACCGTGATTTGAAAGGAAACTCCTTAATTCGTCAATACAAATATTTAGTGTTATTGGATAATCTTTCAGTAATTTAAGGTGTCCAAGTTATCAACTGCAGTGGCCGCTTTGCCGGTCTGTGGGGAATTCCACAAACTGCGGGGAATTTTAAGCTTATTGAGGAATTTGCGTCCGGAACTCTGATGGGGGATTTTCGAATAATAAAGCCTTTGGAAAAGCCTTTGGATATGGGTGCTTTACTTGCACAAACTTTTGAAATATGGACACAATATTGCTTTGAACAGACTACAACATACAATGTTAACGCTAAAATGAAAAGTGATGCAATGAATGAAGAGGGAAACGCTAGTAATAAAAATACGCGAACTGCACGAATTGATGTATGAAAAATTGTCTGTACATCCTCCATTTCACTGTAGTGAAACAATCTACAAACTAGAAGTTACTGCTGAAATACATCAGAACTATTATTATAACTCCACAGTTTCAACGGAAACCTCTGTAAGTAATTGCTACTGTAATGTGATATTAAGAGACCAATTTAACGGATTAAGTAAACATTTATTGAAGGTAATAATGGGATATTCTCGTATGTTTTAATATCCAATTGCTAGCAATCACCCACGCGTCGCGCCCACAGACGCTTGTAAGATTTGCGATGTGGCTGCTTACAATCCTAGTAATATTATGAACTTGGTTATTAATAACTAAATAGTTTCTAATGGGGATTATTAATAGAAAATCTATTTTCTCACCCAATAAAAGAACTATTATGATATATTGTAACACTAGTGTAAGAATAGATTCGCAAAAGAATTCGAAATAGATCTTTTGTTACTTCTTCAAGAAAAAATAATTTATTTATTTATTTATTTATTTAGACTTTATGCACAATAGTGGTACATGGGCGGACTTAATGCAACAAGGCATTCTCTACCAGTCAACCTTTGGGTTAAAAAGACTACACTGTGGTAGGTGTACAACAAACAAATAAAAATAAAATATAATTGAGTCATATCGATACAACAAAGTATACAAATAATATATATATATACATATACTATAAAATACATATATATTTGCTAAAATAATATACTAATAAATAAGATGTTTTTTTTTTTATTTGATTGAAATAATCTCTCATGTACATGTAGTTAAAGTTACAATTTAGTCTATGTTAAGTGTGTTTCATAAATCTGAACGGATAAAAGCAGCAAACTGCCGATTACACCGATTACACCGTACCTAAATAAAAGAGTCATTCACAGCCATAAAGTGTAATTAATACTCACTTTACAATACTAAACAGTACATAAAAGCACAGTATGTGAAAATGCGTTTAATGAAAGAATGCCCACAGTCTGGCAAGTTTCTCAGAAAGGCTTAACTTCTGTGTTAGAATCTCGCTCGGCGATATATCGCGGGATCTCCGGCTCAGACGAAGCATCGGCCACGTTACGAGTTCTGAGTAAACCTTGTCGACACACACGATAAATACACGAGTGTATAAATAACGTCTCCTTTGAATACCTACACATACACTCTTTCTTATTTATCTTTTAAGCTTTACAGATAAACCTTTTTATGTCAACAATTTGTTCTTACTGATCGAAGTTTTGCTCCGGAAGAATCCTCTTCCTCAGTCGATCGACTAACTATTACAAACTGTAAGACGCAGTTACAAATGACCACTTCCACAACTACACTTAATTCTGGGAACAAACCTGAGGATGTCACGACATGGTTACGTCCCTCGGTTTCCGATGTCATAATAACTTGATCATTACTTTATGCTATGTCAACATTTTACACACGCTGATTGCATATTTACTTATTTAGATTTATATTTGAAAACTGGACTTATTAACATAGAAATGTGTTGCATATGCTCGAAAAGTAGGCTAAGCACACAGGCTTTCGTTTTTAGTAATTAGTGAAGATATTCAGATAAGTAATGCAGATGTAGGCGACGCCCAGTCTAGTATTAACTGCTCAACCAAAGATAAATGTTTGCCCATTTATTGAGGTGCTCTCTCGGATTTCATTCCACGACTTGTCGCGAGCACCGACTCGGAAACTTGTTTAGTTCTTGAGAAATACGTTAGATGGTGTCGCGTGTCTGTCTTATTTAATGTCTCAACTTATTCCTCTACTCAATTTTCGGGAATTACTCAGCGGTCGTTAAGTAAATATGAAGATTACTTTGTCGTCTAGTCGACAACTTTATTCGGGATTGATAAACGACTACTTTTATATCTGTTGGATGTTTTTATCCCTTTTTAACTACGAAACCGGTACTAAAGAAATAAAGCTGATTAAAAATAAGCATTTGTCTTCTTTTAACGTTAGAGTCGTTTCGAAAATGTATTACGAAAGCTCGTGTTGTGACATGCATTGTAAAAAACGCCGGAAGCACATTAGACACACATTGTCTAACAGACTTGTGTCAATAAACGCCTGTCTGTCGGTAGCTTTATATCGGTCATAATCATTTGTTTTATTGGCTACCTTTACTACGTCAGTAATGTTCTTTGTCCACAATTATGACAAGAAAATTTCTGACGAACGTCTTGGCTTACATAACATTGCTTAGCAATTCTTCTAATGGTGGCAATTTTCAGGATAATAATTCTACTTTTACAAATGTAATTTTCCTCTTCTATTTGAAATGAGAAAGTCATTATACTAGATTCTATGTAACTATTTTCTTTTAAACCAACTATACAATTGATATGTCTCATGTTGGAAGTAAAATAGAGCGTATCGGCACATCTTGCTTCACATGAGATATGGGTCAGCGCCGGTACTCGAAAGCGGCCTTTATCCTAACCACAATGTGTAAGTATGTACCATCGGACGGCCACCATACTTATTCTTCCCACTCGACACAGAAATCCTTGAATAAATGTTACGTAACTTGCGTGGAGAAGCTTCATAGACTCAAGTTTTTACGTCTAGAATTTATGACGTAGGTGAACGGTGACGTCGTAACAAAGCTGAGGACTAACTTGGACACTTTGTCGTTAAATGCCCTAAAGATCAACCTAGCCGGTCAGTGTAAACAATATTATCTGAGTTGGGAAGTTTGCCTTGCTCACCCGCTGCATTTCCATTTCTAAAGGAATCTAGAAACGGAAAAGAAAATTGTGGCGACTAGTCCAGGTTGGAATCTCAGGACGAAGCTGTAGCGGTACTTATCTGAATTATTGAGAATAATTGTAATCATATGATACCTAAACCGTTTTCAACCGAATTCCATTTGTTTCTCTAAACTTTAGCTTCAAGAGGATTGAATATGATTGAATATTCCTACATTGCTCGATTCGCAGAATAACTTGTAACCTAAAACTCGCGTGCTAAAGAACAATTCTACTATAATAATCACTGACAACTTGCAGCTGATCAAAAACAGTTGATTGTCAGTATCATGTCAGGCAAAAGAAAGTGGAGTCAAGTTTGAGCGAAGAACTTCCTCAAATAATAAGAATGTTACCATAATCACCACGCCTGAAACTGGTTTGTATCCCACAGACTTTACTAACTTGTTTGCATTCATAGATCGTCACGGAACTATAAATCAATCTTCCTTGATAATGATAATATCGTATAACGGAAATTTTATTCTCTTATCGTCACGTTCCGTATACCCGCCATGTTGGAATAGTTCAAATGTTTTGTTTCGTACATCATCACTCGAAAACTAGAAATATTCCAGTTTTGTTTCAACAAAAATCTAATCAGCACCCACGAGCAGGACCGGTTTGTGACCCTCAAACAGCTGACACACGACTTTCATTCATCGGTTCCGGTTCTACAAAAAACACTCTTACAGAATCTATGCCGGAAGGACGGAAATGAGAGGCGAATACTAGCGAATTTACTGAATAGAAATAATTAACTAGATAATGCTTATACAGTAGTGACATATGACACTGTAGACAAATCCTACAGTGGCGACCGCGTACCGGAAGAATTATGATTATACCTGAAAGTGACATTTGATGGATTTCAAGAAAATTTTACATTACCTATCGATGGAATGCTACATAATAATTATATTGATGATTGTATGATTTATTCAGTGCAAGTATGTATTATAAAGGAGACCAGACAACTCATGAAACTAAAATGAATAGAGTTATTTAGATGTTGATAAATGCAGGGGGAGAGGAAGTCCACATAGTGAATAAAATGTGCCTGGTAGATAGGCGTGAATGGTAAAGGAAAATGTAAACAACATAACATAGAGCTACCGTAGAACATCCTCTTAAAGAAAACTAGTATCACAAAATCAGTATTGTCCAGGAAGACCGAGATCATTCAGCATCGGCACGCTTCGCAATTGGCCGCGATGATTGATGTTGTCGTGCGAGTGTGACGTACGAGTCCATACGAGGCCGGATGACGCGCACCGTATCCGGCAATGCACGCGTACCGTTATGCGCTTGCGTGTACGCAACGTTGTGTAGCGCGATTGTAGGCTAATGTGCAGAGCTTCTTCGTTGTGTTTGTTTATGGATGACTTTTTTGGGTTGAGATGTGACAATTTGACTTACTTGAAGATTTTTAGCAGATGTCAGAAAGTGAGAATCCAGAAAATCTGACACCAGGTTGTAGAGGTCAGATTGGCAGTCGATGTATGTTAAATACTAGTACTCAGATGCATCCGCTTAGCTGGAAGACAACCCCAATATCCTGCCCACGGAACAGATAATTATCTATGTGATGCTGCCAGGGTTGCGGAATTTGGTCGACCTCCCTTGGTTGTGGATTTTATTCGAAAGAGTCACCGCGGCCCTAGAACTCAAAGAGTCTAAGGGCATTTGGAGAAACTCGGGTGGATTTAAGTCAGTAAGAGACTGAAATGACACTCCTTTCCGCTTCGCCCAGAGCGGAAAGAATCATTTGATGACTTCCCATCCAAAAAAAAAGACAACCCCAATACAATTGGGAAAAGGTTAGACAGATTAATTGATGTCAAATTTGGAGATCTGATAACCTGGATATACAGGGGCTGGAACTTCAAGAAACTGATTCATGCATTCATTGAGCATTGAAGAAAGGAGCGGAAGGAAAATTATTTACAATACCAAATTAAGTTAGACCTCCAATTTGCAATCATTGGGGTCCAACAACAAGGTTAAAGACTTAAAGATAATCCTATTGTTATCTTTATCTCTTCAAACTAATTCTATGCGGTATCAAGGTCCGTTCAAAAGCTGTCATGCGTTACCATTTTCGGTCTTCCGCGTCCATCTTTGTCAGATCGTCAGACCCTATATGGAAGTGAATCATTACGTTCCAATTCAGCTTGTACTTCGATTTCTGTAAACCAGCTTGTGATGGTAACTGGGTTACAAATCTAATCTTATCGATGTCGACGATGTCCCTCAACTGGGAACAGTCCCTCCCCTTGTCGACACGCTCCCCGATTCCTTTAATTTTGTTCTAACTACAATATAATTGTGTCAGAGAAAAAACAGGATGTCCTCGATCAGCCGATTATCGTCCCGCGCAACTGACTGACTATAAAATAGGTTACTATGGTGGTCGTAGGCAAGTAGTTGGTTGATGTTACTTGAGTACTAATGCGGTTTTTGAACTCAGTGCGTAATTGGTTACAAGCGGTGAGGACTGCCTCGCTGCTCTTAACTTGCCTTGGAAAACTATGCTCGACCTGCAAAGAAACTAAGTGATCATTGATATGGTGAAGGCTTTCAATCGAGTTTGTTTGCCGAATGGATGATCTTTTTATTTTCCTCAATACAAAAGAATGTTTAAATATGATTAAGTTACATTCATCATTCAAACACTGAGTCTAATTTATAATTAAGTTTCAATTCAACTAAATTCTTAGCACATTTAAGTGGAATATTTCAATTATAAAACAAAATAAATGTAGTTAACAATTCGTCTCCGCCGTCATGAATTCACAATTTGTTTCGACATCTGTTTATCATTCGCTGTCGAGACTCTTAGTTCAAAAGCAGTAGTGAGACTATTGTTTCACAAAGCAATGTCCGTGCGCAATCATGTACTAAGTAACTTAGTGATCGATCGACTCATTTAATGTGGCTCACGATTCTCACACGCGTTAATAAACATCAATTATGATGCTAATGTACTTGGACTTGGGCCTCATTTAACGAACACTCAAACTATATTAATCGTTCGATTTGCTTTTTGCTTTATAGTTATCACTTCTTCCAACCATGCGATTGAATTCACCAGAGAAATATTTTGATCGATGTTTAAAATGGCCTCAATGAGACTGCACTGAATGATAGTCTCCCTCCAAACGATATTGTTGCGAGAAGGCCACTTCGTGTTTAATCGGATTTGTTCGTGTATAATCGGGCTCTAGTACTAGGCTTGCAGTGGGCAATAGGAAGCCAGCAAGAGTTCGCAGGTCAAGGCGGTTTGCGCCGCCGTCGCCGCCGCCGCTGGCGCGGGTCGAGGACCGCGACGCGCCGACCGCCACTCACACTGGGTTCCGTTACTCCTCACTGCGATATTATCCTGGTACCTACAATTTGAAATTATTGCCTTGCCTTACTAACGTAATTCAATCAATAGGTACGTTGTACTATACGATTCTGATAAAGATTAACGAGTGTTCTACCGTTCCGAACAAACTGTTAAATCACTTAATCAATGTTTGTAGGTCAACTTTGATGGAATGGACAAGGCGCTCATTGCGTTACACCGTGGACTTCGCCGTAGTTTAATGTACAATATATTCACGCGCACGTCGAGCAATTTGAAGTGGCTCATTTTATAAATGATTCGGTAATGCTGTGTGTTGTTATTTGCTGCGTGGCCGCGTGGGAACGGAACACAGGAGCGAAGCGTACGGCCAAGTAGCTTATCTTGAAATATCGCCGCTGACAGCACGAGTCGCGACAGACCCGCCGCCCGTGGAAAATTGTTAGCGTTTACAACCATTAATTTTATTTAACCATCAACGAATGCCACGCCTTTTTTATGACAAATTTTAATTATAACAATAAATCTTTTAATTTGAAGTCCACCTAAGGAGTGGGTATTAATTCTGCCAATCTCGAGCAAGTTATTTTACTGCCGCAGTTGCGAAACGTTTTAGTGGGAACGCAGCCGGGCCGTACGAACTGACAATAATAACCTAAGCCGGAATGATAATTATTAAAATACCATATTTAGCGGCCGCTTTTGTGTCTTTGGCTTTGTGGCAACACTGGCTTTTATATAGTGCACGCTTGATTCGCTGTAGTATCGAGGTGACATCATCGCTGGTTACCGATACGCGTATAAGTAACCATTGTAAGAACAAATGTTACAAATACACAGGTAGCATTGTATACACGATTAGTAAAATTATAATTACGAAAGTTCCGCAACAGGCTTGCTCAATATCGCGTTTTATAGCCTACATAACGTAGCGTCAAATGACATCTTATCATGTCAGTTAATCGAGAAACGAGTTGATATTGCGTGTTTGTATACTTTTCTATAATAAAATAGTTGAAATGCAAGATTGAAGTAGGTAGAGTTGTTGGCTCTCGTCCAGGGCGCCCTGAGCGGCCTACGAGACGCGTTCTCCACGAAATTTGAAAGCGTTGCGAATTTGCTACATGTTTAATAAAGTCCATTATTGTCATGGCCGCCCGATCGCCATGATTGATGGACTTCACGCTCCAATCGCTATGCTCAAGATAATTGCTATTTTCGTTACAAGACGCATATTCTGCCCAAACGATAACCTGCCTAGGCCCCCAACCTTGGAATTTACGAGTAGATTTATAATGCCATAAAAATGTCACATGAACTTTTATGCCATTTTATTCGTCATCGACCTATATTTTATTTTCCTTGTGTGCACAAGAGTTACCATATTGGCAGTCAATAAGAACAGATCTGAATAGGTAACCCAATTTCATTTCAATGAAAGCCGACGATTTTGTTGTTGTGTTACAAGGTTCTAAATAAAAACTCGACACCTGAAAGCTGATGCGGATTTTGAAACGGTTGACCTATTTCAAACAAACATTGGAAACACAAGGAACTTGAATTCGCGGTTCACTTGGCACTCACTCTATAACACAGACAGACTTAAATTAACTGATAAACTTTACAGTGCAATTTCGACGTCAACTCGCCAGACTTGACCTCTCAGATCCTAAGCAAATGAACGTAGAAAATACCATAGAAGCAGGAAGAATCGTCAAGTTCTTATCTCTTCCTGTGTCTTCAGAGCTTCAAGCCGTGCCAACACTATTCGCAAGTACATTGGCACTGCTCAAAGACACATACTGCATAAAATCTACAGTTCAACGACCGCTACAGTGCAAATAAACGTATGGTCTATGATCAGCAGAGTAAAAATTACAATTACAGTCAGACACTTTTTCTACAGCCTGTTGAAACGTCAATAGATATATTTTTACACTGTGGTTTTATTTGCTGAGTAATTTCTGTCAGTTTGTACAGTCTATAAGGTAGTGGGCACAAATGATATGATAATAAAGGAAGGAGTGTGTCGTCTGCGCCGATGACAAGTGGACGTCGCTCGACGCAGATTTACGTTATGATTGCGTCTGATGTGTCACGGCTATGTGAGCTGACATTACGGCTAGTTTAACTTGTAATTTACACGTAATTTTTCAAACAAACAGAACGTTGGAGCTTCCTCAATAATTAATATCGTCAGCTATGCGAAATCACATTCACTTTGTTTTTAATAGTAAATTTGTCACTTATGTTAGCTGTTTCTTAAATTCTTCATTAGATTACTAATGGGGAATAATGTAGCAACTTCAGCTGAAGGTTTTATCCTCAAATTATAATCCCACTTATTTTGTAAATTTTCAGACTCGAAAATTTGATTGCGAAAACGATATATAAAACAGGCTATTAAATAGGTAGTAACTTACTGTTGTGAGTGCGGAAGCGCAATAAATTTGACAAATCGCCTCTGTTATGGCAATAACTGTTTCAGAACTTACTTACCGAGTAAAAAATGTCCGTATACAGAGTGTAGTCGCGATTGTCGCCTACCGAGCTACCCTGCAATAAAGAAATATTGTAATGAAGAGACCGATACAATACGTTTCACCTCACTCCCAGTTTCTGCCGACAAATGAATGGATGAATGTAAAATAGTTGGGTTGAAATTTACATTTTGATTGGAAATTCTATGAATCTGCTCCTCGATTGTGCTCGTGTGTTGGTCGGGAAAAGTTAATTCACAGTTGGGACACGGTAACGAAGTAGGGAATCGATAGCTTTGCGCACAAAAGGTGTAATGTGACTTGGTAACAATGATGTGCCTTAGAGCCTGATGCCGCCCTCTGCTTGTTATCCTTAGCCCTTCCTTAATTATGTGTTGTTTCTTAACTTCTGTTGCCAACATTGGATCAACACTTGCTACATCACCATGTTTAAATTCAGGACGAATTCCTTTGTTACATTTTGGATACCTTTGAGATTCGTCTCTTGTGTTTCATGCTTAATAATCATTTATCATTGGTCTTGTCTCAACTTTTCTGCACTATTCATTAGCTTTACTTAAAAAACATACCTCCACACGTATTTCATTACAAAATACAAGCAAAGCAAATAAGCGAATATTAAGCAAGTCGTATTAACACTGAGCAGTATTTCACAGCCTCACAGACGCACATTTATTCAACTTAAAAGTATTTCGCTTAATAAAAACAAATCGAAACGCCATAGTTATGTAAATTAACACTTTAATCGATCGTAAATCCATTGGATCTTATTTCTGGAATTGCTTTTAGATGTAACGTTTTGGGATGCGCTCGGAACTGGATAATCAATTTTATTTTACTACATAAACTAGTTTAGTCGCTGGACTTATTACTAGGTGCCTAATAAATGTAAGAATTCTGCAGTATGCAAAATGTGCTAATTTAAATAAAATTCTTGAACAAGAAGAGACTGCATCCCGCTAAGATTAATAATATAAATTGCATACATCGAGCTGACCAAATACTTTAAAGCGCAGTGCAGAAATTAGTTGATTCTATTACTTGGCAAGACATGGCTTGATTTTAGATTGAACAAGAAATTAATTCTTCTACAGGGTTACAGTGATAGGTATATTCAGGTCAGAAACTTTTGCGTGTTGCTTGCGTACATAATCTTCAATTTCTCAGAGCCTATATCTATTTTCGTATTATTATAACAAATGTAATCATCATTGGTTAAAGTTATTTCAAATATAATCACGTCCATAATGGAATTCAATCACAGCGTAATTGCGCCGTTTGATGTCTCAGAATTGTATTACATCATGATATTAAAATTTTAAACGATATGGGATTCGAATCGAAGGTAGGAAAATTGCTGAGGGTGATCATGGAACGTTATTCAACAAACCCATGGTCAACAAACAATACTTATCAAATTCATAAGCTGACTAAACTAGAGTCACATAGCAACAGAATAAGCTCGACAAATCCAATCCGTTTCCAAATCGCGATAGTGATGGCAATTATTCTCTCGTAAGCTCACAATGGAAGTCTTTTTGAGGCCTTTAGGCAATCGCCATTCGATAAACAAATCAAGCTGACTGATAGACATCAGCTAACGTCCAGCGAAAGTTGATTTAGCATAAAAGCGAATTGGTACCAAAACGTATAATAGTAGTTAATCGACAGTGTGCAGAATCGAAAGCTAAAGCAAGGTCGACGAAGGCAACCAGTCTCGTCGGACGGGTGGTCGCTCGCGCTACCAGTTCCAGCAACGCTTGCACGCGCACGTCCAAACTGATTAATTAACATTTAAATTATGCTGTGATATTCTCACTGTATCTAGTTTCATTCATATGTTCGTGTTTGTTATCATTCATCGCGTTATTAATATTGAAGATTTAGAACTTTTCATATTCTTGTTCTGCCAACATGTTATCGTTGTTTGTAACTGTTCTTTTACTTCTTTTTCAATTTACCTCAGCAGTTAGTGCAAAACAAGCAATAAATATATCCTCGTGTACATATTTTAATGCTCTTAAACAAACGCTAACAAACCTTTTAGACAAAACATACAATGGCAAACTAGTTTATATATAGGTAGTGCAGTGACAAGTACATTGTTATCTAGGACGGCTTCACACGTTAGCACACATTACTGCCTGAGCGCACGCATCCTACTGGTAATCTCGACGAGTCATTACTGTTTGCTCTTTGATTTACATGAAGACTGTGTGTCTGAAGTCGGGTTATATGTTTGGAGCCGATCGGTGACCCACACACTCACTAACTACACTACTCCACCCGGATATGGAATTAGCGAAGTTTGTCATAAATCGTGCCGACAGAGCACAACCCCCTGCTCCTTCGACGCGTGCAGGCATGGCTTTGATACGCTACGCTGAACAACACACACACAATTACAGAATAATTATTAAGATTATTTGTAAACTACCGCTTTCCGCATTCGATGCGATGTTGAGTGAAATGCTAGTTCAGAATTCAGCGGGCTCTCCGTCTCCGTGCTATTTGTTCTAAGACGGTGCGTTCATGTTCAAAAGTTTGCCTGGCTTCTTTTCAGCTGCTCGTTTACTACTTTGATTTTATTACATTGTCGTAACACGGACTTTGTCTATCTCTTCGCTTGATAAGCAAAGTGATATTGTCTACCCTAGAATTACATTTTGTAACTTAAACAAAGAGCAGCTTTTAACCCGTGGTACATAGTTTTGTAGCGAAGTCCACTTCAGCGTTAACAAATAGACAAAACACCCATCCGCTTACTAATAAGGCCCTTCTTATGAGAAGTGCTGTTCGGTGCGACTGTCTCCCTAACCGCAGCAGCATGCTTCGCTCGCTTTGCTAATGAGACCCTAGAGATATTCTTTCCATTGCCATCTCTGAGCGTTTCTATCGCGCCGACGTCGACCATACCACATTTACAACTGCATTTTTTATTCTCTTGTCATTGACCTCATTTTTAATTGCTCTGTTGATTTTGCTTATTTTCTTTCTTCCTGTTGTAAAAGGTTAGAGTGGCACTAGAAGATTTTAAAAGAGTTTTTTACTGTTACCATTTGTACCTGTTAGTAGTTATAAGAAGATCTGTGAGAGACACAAAAACATAGAATCAAAGTTGAGTGAAGTATTCCTTGTAGTGTCTTGTAAGCTTTCGGACGAAAGTACTTTGTCAGTTACTTATAATACGCAGTTTTTCGACATCGAAACGTCAAGGTCGGTAATGCGATCAAGCGAACGATGAACTCCCTCTTCCGAAAATTCCATATTTTTATTTGCAAAAAGCTTTCGATACATCCGCTATAAATTGGGGGGCTCGAAGCTCGAACGGTTTCGGCGTTGTCTGTCCATCCTCAATTATTAGTATCCCGTCGTTGGGCTAATTCATCAAAACAAAATTACAGACCATTGAGCCGACTGGCGATGTAAAAAGGCTCTTAACTTGAGTAAACTGAGAGTTGTGAATTGAGATAATTCGGAGGAAAGGCAAAGGTTTTTTAAATCATTGAAAGCACGAGAAGTAAACACTTCTATATCTTGAATTAAAAACCGATGAACGATGATACTCGTAAGGTTCCAGGTAGTTGCGAGCTTCTTGAAGTAATAAGTTTGTATGGGAGGCTAAACAAAAAGCCATTTTGAGGCCATCGCCGCGTATATCTATTATGGACATAACTTTTCATCGGAATGAAAAAAAAATCACACGGAGTACATATTAAACCCTTTGTTACTTACATTGCATATGTGTCATATTACCTGTGTATTTCAGTGAACTACGCGGCTGAATTCAGTGTGTTTTATGTCAGTACGTTATAAATCGTTCATTTGCAATTCATGCGAATGTTAATTCAATTGCACCTTCTTCAGCACCCTTGGCGCTTTATTGTTTTTGATCCCTCACAATAGAACGAAACAATGGAACATTTTATGAAAACAGTTTGTATCTGTGCAGCAGTCGATAGTTTTGTTCACAATATTAAACGTGCATTTACAAAACAATTATTTTACAATGATGTTCAGATTTTTTGCAAGGGTCCAGTTTTACCTTTCAAACATTTTTTTCCATCAAATGTTCTTTGTTTAATACCGACATCCTCATTCATAACTCGAAGAGCTACCAATGCACTGCACTCTTTATTATTTTGGTTTATACAGTGCAGATTAGCTTGACTACTTATGTTTTTATATGGTCGGTACTGAAGATATGGCTGTACTGAGAAGGTCCAAAATGGCTTGATCATTTAGAAGCAAGTTGTCCGAAGAGAGTTCAGGCAATTGCAATTTTACCTGCTCTACGCCTAACAGGATGTCAGATAGCCACCGATGGCTCGGCGATTGTTGCCTTTTCTATTGGCAACTTGATTTATTGTAGTCCAGTGCAGTGCTGCAATTAGTATTTATGAGGTCAATGTTATGATTGAGTGCCTAGTGGCTTACGTTTGAACATATTTAATGCTTATGAACATATTCATAAATAACACTTTTAAGTTAACAGATGTGCAAATCTCAAAATAACGCTTCAGATGTTTTTATATTCTCAACCCAAAACTGCCCAATTGTGTTTCATTCGTACGTTTTATTTGTTTTTTATTGCTCATATGCGATTTTATAGTTACCAGCGGCCGTTGAGTGAAAAATGTTGAAAGTTTAGATGACTTTTATGAAAATGAATATTTCGTGTGGCGTGGACTTGACCGCACATCTGGATGACAGGATGCGGTTAGAAGTGATAGGTGCTGACGGTAGCGTCTGGTTTGCAGTCCCTACAACCCAATTGTTCCTGTGCTGTCATACATATCCAGCAGTGGTTTTATGGGCTTTCCATTTGAGAATTTACACCATTGACCCGGCTTGTAGCAATCAATATTTTAAAATTTTATATCTCATTAAAATTACTTATTGAAGCTTCGACGTTTAAAATATAGGTTTCGAAGGAAGTAATAACGAACAAGATTACAATGCGTTTCAAATGAGAATAGGAACGTCAATGACCTCTATCTGTCAAATAACTTTTAAAAGTAGGTACAGTTTGCAAAGAAAACTTAGTTGTATATTGTATATCGATAACGTTTTGTTTTACTTTGTTTGAATAAGTCTTTTCATTCCCTTTTGGCTTTATTATAACTTTGTTGTTCTTAATGTACACATCATTTCCCTTTTCTTTTTCTCGGTGTAGTTCTTTAAATCAATTTAAAATAGAAACGTTCAATAGTAGTAAATTAGTTAAATATAATATTTAATTATTTAAAGTCATTATTAATTATTTTAAACCATACCAAAATACTTTTTTCACTCAATGTTTATAAATAATAATTTTAAAAAAAACTTGCTTTGCTCACCCTACCGAATTGGTTTGAATTGACAGCTATGACGTCAAAATATGGCGCTAAGTCGATCCTATTCTTATTTGAAACGCATTGTTCTATCGATAAACTATTATGTAGTAAGAATAGTTAATCTACTTACTTCATTACAATAAATTATAACATCAATATCGGAACTGAAAGATACGAATCATGTAATATCTTAAACGTGATAATGTATTATGAAGTTGCAGCGGTTAAGCCTCCGAAATTATCAGTGATTGATAAAAGATAAGGGCCGTGTATGGAACGGGACAGGCGTTGCCATCGGAGTCGACAATACAATGACCTTCGCGACCTTGCTGATGTTCGCGAGGTTATGTATATACTCGTACATGGTGAGTGGAATATCCCTCGCGTGACATTATTGTCAGATATGCGTGTTACCTTCCCGCAGTGTCTGCTTTCTGATATTAGTTGTTACTTTTTATGGATCCTTTGTTTCGAGTGCGTCTTATCTATTGTAGTGTTGCATTTGGGTAGTTATTTGTTGTAGAATATAATTAAAAGTTGCTGTAATGTTTTACCAACGCACATTGATGATATACTCAATGGCTCTTTTTATTCTGTAGTGAAATAATTATTATGTAGTTGCTTATTTGGAGCATGTTTACTTTAGTTCTCGCGGTATTTAAAGCAAGCTAATGAACGCTTAGTTTCAGGTTTCTTGATAAACACTACAAACAAAATAGTTCAAGCGAAAATTAATAACGGCTATTAGCAACCTTCAAGGAATTGTATAAAAACAAAGTATTATTTAGGTCGAAAGCTTTGGTGAAGACACGAAACGAGGTTTTCATAGCGCACAGCTTAGTTCATATCGCGTCAACCTTGGACTAAACCACATAATTAGCGTACCAGGGAATTCAACCTTGCTCACCCTACCACGAAGATGATTTGCTAAACGCTGCAAACACGATTCAAAGAAACTGAAACACCTCACAAAGCAAACGCACTTTCGAAATAAAATATGCCATCATAAAACAAATCCATCTGAAAGATTGCCTCTATATAATACACTTTGGGCTATACAAAATTTAATAAATATTCTCCCCGAGCTGTTCACTTAATACCTGATGGTTAAACGTCTGCAACCTTTTCCAGATTATTACCGATCGTCGGTCGTCGTACTAACGTTTTCATAAAACATGATTTACTTTTGTTAATGATCTATTGTTTTCGCACACATACTCAATGCCTACGTTTCTATAAGGTTACGCATCCAAGTGTGCATATTCTCATTATTTACATACAAATGTGTGCCAGTGTATGTAATTTATTTGGTAATTGTCTCCCTTTGTTAAAGTGTTTATTTTTCTGTTTACAGGCCACACAAAATGATGCTCGAGTCGAGCCGGTAAGTCAACTCTGCCACCAATATCTGTTTAACGTAATTCGTTCACATCTATTAGCGTGACATTATTAAAACACGTTTCATTGGCACATTTGTCCGTTTTTCTGTGGCTGTTGACCCGTCAGACTATTGGAAAATGTTTAACAACTTTTCTTATTTTATTAGTCCTTATAGGCGATTTGCTTCGTTTGGATAATGTTGATGGCGTCCCTTTCTATTGGTCGATTCCGTCAACAGTATGGGCGACATTGGAATCGATCATTGAACTAGTAGCTAAGATTTCTTCGTTGATTGTCCGTCCGTGTATTGGTGCAGTTGTAGGCTTATAATTAGTTTCACTTATTCACTCACCGAAACAGGTGCGTACGTACTATAGGAGCATCAATTACGTGAAAGTTGCGCGTTTTCTAATTTCTAATTTAATTGCGATGTACGACCGTGCAATACCTTTACTAGATCATTTGTAATTAATACTTCGCTCTGATTTGTGGTGCTTGTGTTGTGTGCAAGAATGCTTACTACATTGTTTTGATTTTTGGTAGTATTAACATATTCGTCGTCTGCCTAAACGAATCCGTTTTAAAGATATGGATTTCCTGTCTTATCCTTTATCATGTTTCGTTGCTTTATAAAAATATAGCAGTAATCTCTAGCAGCTCATTAGAACATCAAACTAATAAGTAAAGAAAAGCAAAGTTTCAAAGTACAAATTGCTTCGTCTTACCCAAAGACAATTAGATTACGGCAAATTATATGCTTATTAACCCGTACATTTGACTAAATAAGTAAAGTTTGAAAACTGGTCTACGATAAGCCATGCAAACGAGATAAAATAATTATTTTATAGCGTCATAATCATGATAAACGGTCTGGCACTAGCACAACATGTAGTAAGTAGCCGCCGCGGTTATGTAAAGCTTCAGTCACTATAAATCACGAATAAACAGAGACAGAACATCAAGTCCTCAAAGGGAACCGTAACAAGCAAGAAGGAGACGGCGCGAGTTCGTCAGCACCGATACTGATTGCGGCCGTGAACTGTGAAAGTAAACATAGGGCATTATAGATTTTAATTTATTTACAGCTATATTCTTTTATTTCTCCTTTACTTGCTGTAACCAACCAAACAAACGTCACGTCACGAGTTGCATTAGAATTTGTAATTTTTCTAGCATCAAACAACTGTAAACACAAGAACTGCTCGGTTAACGCGATAGATGGAGCCACAAGTAGTCGTTTGTTCTAATGAGTTTTCAACTTATTGCCTTATAATAAAATTGTAGTAAAGTAAATTACCATTTAGATAGATTTGTGTAACTTTGACCACAGATAAATTTCTGAATTATATGTATTGTTCAAGCCTTGAGAATTTCTGCTGTAGTATAACAGACAGCGCGCTATCATCAAATACTCGCATTATGAGTCCGGTACAAGAATTTATGTGCGCGCACTAAGTTTACGATGTATTTATTGCTCCATCGTCCAGCAAAAGGAGAACCATTGTAATAATGTGAAGCCATGTTGAAACGGACAAACAATGGGGGCGAGCAGACTCGCCCGATTCCAAGTAAACGCCAATTCCAGAAGAAGAAGGTGCATCTAATCAATCACTGCGAGTCGCCACACTGAGTCAAATGCTCGTTTTTTCCGGGGGCTTATTTGCATTGACGTTTGTCTCGCTTGCACTTTTAACAATAACGAAAAGACGGAAAGAGACAAAGATTTTTGTCGCAGTGACCTTAGCAACGTGCGCGTGCGTTGGTACCGTTGTGCCGTGAGAAGGAATTTTTGTACGGTTTAGCCTCTCAGCTGGCCATATTGTAATATCATTTCTTGTTATTTAGATCTAGGTTTATGTAACCAAATTCGTTTTAAAATTTTCTTGTCACGTTTCTAATACCTAAACTTGATACATATTTTAAAAGCATAAAAACCAATAACACGTATAATTTGTTGTTTATTTGTCATACAAAGCGACAACGTGCAAAATTGAGATACCGTGATTCTTCTAATTATCACAATCAATATTGATTCCTGTCATTAGCGTAATCGTTGGGAGGCTAGATCACGAAGTTTATTATGAATTCTAGGTGGTAATTGAAACGATATGCGCAAGCAAAGCATCATAGTTAATACTACGTATTGCTTTAAGGAAATCGTGATCGTCCTACATTACTAATGATTTAATAGAACGACATATGTGTCACATCACATCTTACGTCAGACATTTAACAAATGATACTCCGCACGTCGGGAAGTGTCTTCATATTTTTATTCGGAGTTTTCCCAAGATGGCGGTGAAATTCGTGAGTAAACCGCACTAAATCTTCTATGATACATTTTTTTCTCTGATAGAATAATGTACCTGGTCTAAGAACGCGGACTGCCTTGATTTACGCTTCGCTTTTAATGAAATTACCATCATTTGCACGTCCGAGCATATCATAAAGATTCTCGTTTTCTACTTCTACTGTTCTTCCATCTTTTATGTTGTGTGGTTTGTCTATTTTACTTGTAAGATTAAGTCTATTTGTCCTTGTGCCGTATTCTGTACTGACTAATTCTGACCTACTAAATCTTAAACTAACTAAACCATTGGGAACCATGAAATCAACACTCGTAAATCAGAATGGCCATCGTGGATTCTCAGATCTACATTACACAGCTGAGGATAGGATACTCAGCCAAATGAACTGGTCGCTCATAAAATAGTTAAATAATTAGATAAATCACGTTTGTTGATAATGCCCCATCGATAACCCTTACATGGCGCAACCGTTCAGTACACACACCGACCTCTTTAAACATTTATTTGGGCCTAATCTGTTTAGACAATGCCTTTAAGCGAATTTATTTTTTGTTGTGATCAAGAGGCATAGAAGGAACAATAGTTGTCCTCAGCAACTTTCCATTTAGTATCGAGTCGTTCTCATAAACAATGGTTTCAATACGTTTACATTGCACGCCAACATTTAGATACGCCATGTTGACGAAAAATTTAATAATATTTCATCGCTTTCACTTACCAATGACGTATTCATGACGTCGACTCGCTGATGACATAAGTATTAAGTTATTGTCTAAAAGGCAGCTAGAAATAGTCGGCTGGGGATGGTTCATGGCTTATTAAATACGATGACATATTCATTTTGGACTAAGGAATACCATTAAGACATGTTTTTGCTGATTCATACTCGTGTAGAAATGTAGTGTGTTAGCAGCTTGTCTTTGCGCTGAAGACATTTGAGGAAAACGGGTCATTATGTTGTTAAAGAAATAAGAGGTTGTTATAGTTGACCTGGTTCCACTTAGGGTAGCGGGGGTGCAATAGTAGTTCCGCTCAAGTACAGGAACTTGACATATCATTAACACAAACTAGTCCAATTCGCTTTAATGAAGAAGACTATTATTCTGGACTCAATTGTATTATAATCGATGATAAAATAATCAATTGTATTCGTGAAGCGAACATACCCAAAGCTGTTGACTTAACTGTGTTTCACATGGTAACATATCCGATTGAAATCAAACAATATGTAAATTAGACAACGCGATACGGTACCTTGTCTCATGTAAAAAAAACGTGCGATAAAAAGTTTGATTATTTTCCTATACGCTTCACATTTTTATCTAGCTTCGAGTGCACGTGTCTCAAACTGATTAAAATGTATGAACCCCTGTAATCTCTCATGTATTCGCCTGAAAGATAGCAATATGTTATGTCGTGATTTTTATTTTAAGTAATGTAGGTAAGTTGTTATTATATACCGAAACCGGTATTCAAGTAAATGTTGATCACCATTATATGCATATCCATACTTCAAGGTGAGGTTTCTATAGGTTTTTATTTCTTAGTATTTTTTGTAAACAGACAGTTTTTGTGTTTTTTTTCTGAAGTGAATAATGAATATTGTAGTATATTTACGGGGCTTGTAGTGTCGTTAGGTCAAGTAGAACTGAAATCAAAATTCTATACCGGTTTTCCAGGAAATATTGCTTTTTCTAGTTGAGTTTATGTTTAATTTTCCTGGAAACATATCATCTGCCTAGCCTTTTCCCAACTATATTGGGGTCGGCTTCCAGTCAAACCGGATTCAGCTGAATACCAGTATTTTACGTGAAGCGGCTGCCTACCAGACCTCCACAACTCAATAACTGGGTAACACGGTACTCCTTGGTACTACCCCTAAGACTGGTGTCAGATTTTCTGGCTTCCGACTATCCGTAACGACTGCCAAAGATCTCCAAATGACAGCCGGGACCAACAGCTTAACGTGTTTTCCGAGGCACGGAGGAAACTCGATATGTTTAGATGGTCACCCATCCACAGACCAACCTCGGCAAGCGTTGCTTAACCTTGAAGATCGACCTGTGCGGCTGTTATTATTTAGCCACGAGCTCCTCTTTCAGCCACGAGCTTCCTGGAAACATAGCTATCTGTTAATTCTGCTAAAGGTAATAATTATGTTAAACTGATCAAGTATCAAGATTTTCTTCTACGCAGTATTTAAATGCACGAAGTAAACATTGGACTGTTGTAGTTGACACCCTCTTTTATTTGCTTTTACCTTTTTATCTCATAAGCGGACTTTATGACAGTAAACTAAGATTTACCAGGACAAGCGCATAAACTTCTTATTTACAATTAAAAGCGGGCCCAAGATAGTCCCTTGCGGCATTCCTTTAAAGGATGACGCGACAGGATATATGCCACTATAAAACTGGATTGACTGGACACGTCATCAATTTGCAATCCGTAGAGTCGTAAGGAACTAATGAGGCTCATATAAATAAATTAGGAATGTGATGCTTGCATTATTTGCCATTTCTGGTCTAGTCTGGTCTGATCTTTCTTCATTTATCGCAATATAACAATAACCCCTTTCTTTTTATCTTGTTGCTAGATTATTTATTAGATACTGTGTCGAACTATTCTGATGTGTCTTTTCTATAAATAGTATTGATAGCGGTACTTTTCTGTGTGTTATATTAATATTGTGTATCTTTGTTATCAATATTATCATTTCGAAACTCTGCTTACATTTTTATTGTTTAAAATGAACTGTTTTGGTTCCATTAGCATGCACAATTCGTCGATGTCGAGTTGTCCAAGAAACAAGAAAATAGTCGCTTCTTTGCTAAAAGAACAGGCAAAATATCACCTTTAATGAAAAGTCTAGACAGAGTTGAGTAAACGGCATACAATTTTGCTCAAGTGTATGTCTGTCACTCCTAAAAGTATGAAGCGTTCATGTAGATACAAATTAGAGCATTATGTACGCAAACATGATCCAGTAAGTTTAACTGATGATGTCATTGTCTGTTTGTTGCCTAAGGTAAATATTGTACATCCAGAGCATCGCGTGCGCATCAAATATGCAACACACACCGACCAAATTTACTGTGTCGATGTACACCTATATACTTATATCATTGCATAGTTAAAGTTCTAATCGTGGTTGGTTTGATCATTAGGCGGTGTTGAGTTCACAACCTTCTAGTTCTTCCGCCAAGGATTCAAGTTCAGTTATTTTTTATGACAGGTAATTATGTAGCCATGAATTAAGACTAGGTAAGAATGATGTCATTTTTTTTTTTTTTGGCATGGTCTTGAAGATTAGTCAAATAAGAGCACATAAAAATATTCTTACGATCCAAGATAATCTGAGGACTGGTGCAAAGCTTTCAGTTATGGTGTACCAAGTTTTTAATAAAGGTTAAGTTAATCCAATTACGTTTACGGTATAACGATGATACCCTATAAATCCGTCTTATTGCTGCATAAATCTTCAAAGGAATTGAAATGTTGGATTCCTCACATAAGATACACAACTTAATTAACTGAAGAATGGTTTCTAATTTAAAATACCACTTAAATGTATTGGAATTTAATATAATGATTTTTATGCATTTACTAAAGGTCAGAAGTTTGTTTGTTCTTGCTTAACGTTTTAAGAACTAACCATGCAAATAAATAGTGGTCTTGAATGATATGACAAGTAGATAATACGATCGATCATGATGTCCAAACTAAAGGTTCGTTTAACTCTGACGCTATAATGACAATTACTTTAGAAAACTTAGCAATAACTACATAAATAGCTGAAACATATTTTCAGTAACACTCGATACATTATATCCATCCGATATCACCCCTTTGCCAGCTCATGACTTGGTGAACCCATACAAAAACAACAAAAAATATCCAGTATTTATAACCTTTGCTGCTGTATATCGTAACCAGCTTAGCTAGTGTACCTAGCTACATTCTGTTTTGCCCAGCTATGAGATTTCAAAATGGTCGGGTTCGGTGAAATAAAACTCCTTTTACTCTTTTCTATTTCGTTTTAGCCGCTTCGGGTCAATAGTGAAATTATTTTCCGTAGCGCTGGTTTTATCCTGAATTACTTTTATTTGGTTTTCGATAGCTTAATTGTTTTAAACCCTTTTATTCGTTTGTATGGTCAACTGGCATCAGTTTTTAATGTTATTATTTCTAGATCTTTTCTAAGATGGCGTGCTACCGTTGCTGTTGGGCGTTTTAGTTGAAAAACATTATCTACTGCAAAAAAATGTCTTCAGACTAATTATTTTAAATTCCAGTATCAAACCAATACTCTTGCTTGTTAGCGATTTCCATTTTAGTATTCAATATCATGGAACTGAAATTCTTCATTGCTTCCATTATTAATACCGGTCTTATTTACAATTACATCTTCAAAGTTATCACGACCTTTTGCATCTTCATTATTAATGTTTCGTTATTCAGTGTAATATAGAACAGCATTATGGAATCAACAGGTTTACATTAGTGGTTTACGTCAGCATAGCCGTAGACAGTACTTGATTAATCTAGAGCTCAACGTAGCTATAACATCGCAGCCTGTAATAGAGATGTGCCCATCTAATAGCTCATGTTTATGTTGAATTGACTAGAACAGCTGTACATGTGTCTCGTCTAGACGGGTATTCATTGCAACATTATTAAAACAACTTGTTTTATTTCGCCATTTCGAGAACGGAGCTGTATTTGGTACAAACTTTCAAGAATAAGGATCTGTATACAAATAACGCAAGTTTTTATTGGCAGTGTCTGCGTTTTGTTTGGTCCTTTGGTACGGATCCTTTATTTCATTCAGAACATTTAGTTGGTCATTACTAATTCTAAAAACAGATGATATGCATTTAAATGTGCTTAATAAAGATGTTTATAAAAAATCATTCCCACTGCGTGTCATTTACGTCCAATTAAAGAGACATGAATGAATTGCATTCGGTATTACGTGACATTCCTTAGTATAAACATAACTTCGAGCATTATCATAGCGGCGATATCGAATTACAGTACAATATTACGTACAATACGTGCTCGGGCTGCGTTGCCCCCGAACCGCGTTGAATAGAACGGGGAATAAAAACAACGAGTGTTTGAAAAGTCGTCTCATATGAAATATCATCTCGTTCTTGGTCCTGCCACAGTACGGACAAAAGACAGTAGTTCAAAATTTAATGGGTATAAAAGAAGCGAATTATGATGAATGATCGGAGTTGTTATAGTAAGTATGGGTTATTTTTGACGCTAACTACTGCTTTGCTGTCGTGCTGTTATGATCATTAGTATTGTGAATTATACCACTATACATGGCGAATAACTTAATCGGGTTGATTGTCAAGTGTCAACAATGTTTATGTTGTCATCTGTCACTGTGGTGACTTCAACGGAAGTAATTTTTTGCCTTTATATCGTTTTGTTAGTTCACTTGATGCTTTTGAAAACAAAAAAAGCTTAGTGTCAATGTGTATTGGTGATGAATGGCTACTTAATATTATAATAAATTAAATTCTTATTAAAATTTCAAATTTGTACACATTTTGTATCTTGTTATGTTCTTTTTTTTGTTCTGTTAATTCTATGTTAATTAATGTAATTGGACTTGCACCGTTTTAATTAACTATAAGTAAATAAATAAATAAATAATATAAATAAATAAAATTTTCAAACCAAATGGAAGCGTTGTTTCTGAGAACCATTTCAAAATTATCCTTTGCTTTAAAAAAACATATCCAACGCGATTTTATAAGTTCAGGCGAAGGACATTCAGAGTCACCGTAAGCGGAAGTTGTATGCACAAAATTTATTAAAAATAACAAGCTGTAAATTGGCTGTCATAAAATATACCACGCACGTCACAGAGCAGGAAACCTAGTAGCTGTTAATGAAAACGGTTAAATCATGACAAACATTTCTTGAAAATGTTTACGTTGGATAGCAATGGCTGCCGAACTCAATCCTGTCTCCCGTGACTGCCGTCAGGTATTTCAATTATCCCGGTTCTGTCGGACGCGATGCCAGCCCAGCCGCGCGCTCTAAAGAATCGATTGCGGGACATTCCTCTTTCGAATCTCGCTCTTGTCACCCTAGTCATGCATCGAAGGAAACTACTCGACTCTGTGTGCGCTCCACACTAATGCGTTTTGTGCTATTCCGCTGTCGCGATCGCTATGCCATGTCGCGCACAGATAAAGCATCGAATTAAGTTAACTCCTTCGGTTCTAAAGCAGTAAACGCTAACCATTTTACACACAATGATGGCCCCGAAAACTCTGGATGAGTCTCACGACTGTTCCACATTGTAGAATATAGGTCGTGTAACACAACATTACTTATTCAACAAATTTTCACGCGAAAACCTGACTCTGATAAAGCAACAAGTCCCTTTTTACCGCATTTGTGGCGACGTTTTGTCGACGCCTCGCCACCTTCTAGTCTAGGGGGTCGGAGATTGGAGACGAGGACGATCGGCTGATGGGCTGAAAGGGGGCAGGGGGGATAGCAGGGCGGTGACGGGCGGGGGGGGGGGGGAGCGACATGTCGCGCACTCTCACCGCCATAATTATTTCATACTTTGCATTTCGCGTTCCGGACAGGGAAACAATCGGCAACGACGTATTTTTCCGTCTGGCTAGATGGGGTTGAAAAAGCATTTTTTTTCTCCTTCGCTCTCTCGATAAATGCAAGCCCCTGATACGTCTTTGTTCTTGTTCTATATCGCGGCTACATTATGACATTGATATCTATCTGTCTGTCTGTTACTTTTGGGGTAGAGGACGCAATTTTTATTTCGTCATGAATATTGCAGTTCATGCTAAAGTAAACCCTATCGAACAAATATATCGACTTCGTAACCAAAGCGTACACAATGAATAGTGTTGTAGAATAAGTGATTGACTAGTTCAGCAGGATCAATTTCATATATTGAGTGTATTGGACCGGTTGACCGCCCAACTTAATTTGTTTCGGGGACTTGTTTACTAGGGCACATTCTACCATAGATAGAGGGTTTCGTAAAGCTTCATATGACATTGAATCTGGGCGTGACCAGTGTACTAATACTATATTAATTTAATTAGCAATATAAACGTAGGTAAGCATTATCGTAACAATAATTCTTATCAACAAGATTGGTAATATCGCCGTGATAAAACAGATAAGTATTATCAGTATATTATGCTGAAAAGATTTATAGCGTGTCGATTTGTTGGTCGTAATCGTAATAGATATAATAGGCCCCTTAGATTGTTTTATTTCCTATTTTTCTTACATTAATCTGCAAAATATACTAACTATTAATAGTCAGCTGTCATAGCGGTCTATTTCTCGTTGCATTTCCATTTATTGGCGTCTGCAGCGTTAGCGTAGGTCACCCCCTTTCCGAGGGTGGTGCTAGCGACGACTAAGGGATTTGCACAGGTGGACGGCCCGAAAGCATCCATATAAAACCTAAAATATCTCTAAAAGGCGACGTATACGTATAACCGACAAAAACATTGGCAAAACAATAGATATTTTTACAGATCCACATGTCAAATATAAAGACACGACGCGGTCATTGTAACGCACCATGTCTGAAATAAAACAAGTTTATAAACAGAGCGAGACATTGCCTTGAAATTCGCGTTAATACATTCGGAAACGTTTCGTTTAAACGTCGCCAGCCGGCAAGATAACGAGGGCAGCGATAAGGCCCGACGAATGTTTGGGACTCGCCAACCGCTAATGATATTGCGAATTTTACACCAACAATTGATTATGTATATTCTTCTGCGCTTACTGCGCGTTTCGGGAACGCTAAATAATTTGATTTCAATCTGCTTGGATTTCGTTTATTCGTTTTTAATTTATATTTTTTTCTTTTGGTTCTAGAAAAGGTCAATTTTGAATTGTGAAGTCTAAAACATTACCTCACGTGAAAGTTGTTCGAGATCCTTTTGATCTCAGGTCCTTAGAAGCTTTTAACGATATAGCTTCGACAACTGTTGAGTTGGGTTGGTTCTCGAAATAAACGAGCGAAGTCTCCGTGTTTACGCGAATAGCGTTTATTAACACTTTTATTACCGCAGAGAATATATTTTAAAATTAAACTCAAAGAGCAGTGTTGCAGAAAACTGGGTTTTCTTTTGTAAGTTTGTCTCAAGGTACACAGTTTTATAGACACGAGGCAACAGAGATTTCATTCTCATAATATTGCACACTTTATAACAAGAAGAAAGGTGCATTTCCTTCAGCCTTGAAGCCGTAGTTAAACTAGTTTCGTGCTTATAAACTTATTGGAATTATAACGCGGTTTAAAGACTTTCTACGATAAATCTGCAGTACACAGTACACCCATAGAAATATAAAAACTGGCCAAGAGCGAGTCGGACTCGCGTGCAAAGGGTTCCGAACCAATTTCATTCTTTAACATGATATTCTAATACTACATTCTTCCAATAGGTAGGTATAGAACTATTACCTGCAACTTTTTTTTTTTTTAAATTTTAGGCCTAGTATTTTCAGAGATAAGGGGGAGGATGGCAATCTTTGGTTTAATTTCTTGAGTATCTTCAAAACTATGTATTTTTATTAAATGAAAAAATATGTTTAAAACCCTTTGCCCTCTGCCCATTGACCCTTTGTATGTACTGGATCCCTCTCTTACTTAACACCATATTTTTGTACCTACATTCATAGCAAATAAATTATTTCATTTCATTTCAATGTCACACGATATAGTTTGAAAAACTTTTTTTTTTAATTTTCTAGTTTAACCCCTGAAACTGACCCCCATACTAAAAAATCATTTATCTACGGTGTCCATGTTTGGTCACAGAAGTCCATATGTACACCAAATTTCAACAGAATCGGTCGTCCGGAGATAACTGACAGTGATAGACGGACAGACAGACATGCGAGTGATCCTATAAGGGTTTCGGAACCCTAAAACCAGTAGTTGTTATATCTATGGTACACATAGGAGCGTTATTTCAGTCAATACAGCCGAATTCGAATACCGCCTGCCATTCAATCTGCAATTTTAATGCAAATTCTCAATACACGAGCAGTCAGGATTTATGCTCGGAGGAATTTAGCTGCCTCAGGCGTTCATGTTATCGAATGTTCGGGGATGCGCTCTTTGTCATTAAGTTATACCGTAAACATCCACACGGCACTTATTATTTATTGGTATATTTGGATTAAATCATCGTCATCAACTAGTGATGAATAATTTCATCGCTAGTTGATGACCACGGTTTCGACCGCTTGACAAACTACTTTATCCATTGGTGAAAACAGTGTGAAAATCGGAGTTTATCGCGAACGGACAGACAGACGCGGCGGGAGGTCTTTGTTTTAAAATATGTTGTGATCACAAAACAGTTTAGGTGGTCAAACAGAAAACACCACGTGCTAATAAACAATAAAAAAAAACAGTTAAAGTCACAAACAATGGCACCCTGACTAACCTGACTTGTAAACCAGGTAGACGCTTGTAGCTTGTGTTATTTTTAACGGAATATTTGAACCTCTTTTTATCAGCTAACTTGGAGTTAAATGTTAACTCTGTTCTGTGCAAGTAGGTCTAAGTAACTAAACCAATTGTTATTATTTCAGCGATTAAGTTGCTGTTCTTATTTTGTATTAGAACAAAAACAAAAGCAGTTGAAAATTACTGTCGCCTAAAGTGTCTCCCAACAGAACTGCAGTGGCTGCAGTGCTACGCTGTAAAAACTATTTCAATATCGAGCTTCACCTGAGCTCACTTATATCTTCTGTCCTCCTAATAAATATATAAAATACTTCCGTTACTGGGTGATTGTAGGTTCTTTGGGGGGTGTAGGGTAGCACTAAGGGAGGATATCCCGAAATTCCTACGGGAACGGGAAAAACGGGATATGGCCGTACGAAGTCGCGGGCGAAAGTTATTAAATTATTAATAATTTGATACCTCACAGCGAATTCTACTGTCGATACACGAATTTAGTTTTACAGAATAACACTACTGCACGCAAAATACGCACTTAGTCGTGGTGTTGCGGAAATCAGTGCGACTTACAGCAAAATTTGCATCTTCTGGGCACGTTCGCGTTCATAGACCTGATCCATCGCTTTTCGGCAGCCGTGTCCGAGGTCAAGTGCAAGCCCATTCCTCAATACAAAAATAAATAATACAATACAGTCTCCCAGAGCCACCTACACAATCTTTAGGCATCCGTGTGCCACCACACGTGAGTCTTACTTAAACGCCATTTGATTTCCAACGAGCTGTTGTTTATGTATCAGTGTAAATAGACAACTCCACGTGTTGGTACTCGATGTAATTACATTAAGGAGAACTACATTCAGTATCGTTCTTTACTGGAGTGCCAATTTCCGAAGCGGTTGCTCGTTTGCGTGCATATTTAACCAGGATGCCGAGTGTAAACCCACCTCTTGCTTTCCTTTCATACTGGAGTTTGGAACAATCTCGAATTTGACCTATCAAAAGCTCTTTGTGTGCTGTGGGCGTTGTAGGGGTTGAGGTTTTACTCTCATTTAGTTTCGAATAATGGTCGTGATTCCGGGAGTTATTGCACACCTACTTTGGCGTTTGTTGGTCCTTTCGTCCAAGTGAAAGACAAATTGGTCTTTTGATACTGTGAGACTAAAAGTAAACAAGAAGCTATGTTGTGTTCTCTTCAGTGTGTTGTATTTGTTTTCGATGCCCAGTTGAGAATATCCTCTACACGATCGAGTGCCCTAACATATCTGTACTTTGGGGGTCAATTATGCCACCGATGCTGCATTTAACGTAGACACCTACTGGACCCAAACAATCTAAGGAGATTACCATCGATCGACTTGAAAAAAAGAAGACTGTATGTTGTATACCGATAAAGTGGGTTAAAAACGGAAGCCAAATAAATAATTTTCATTGGATTTCACCCTTTGTGTTCATCCATGTTATTATAAATCTCTTGAGAATCTCTTGTTATAAATGTCACAGTGACACAAGAAATGGGTCGACCGTACGATGACAATAAAACACTAAACGATTGTCGCAGGTGACACATATTAAGGGAAAGAGGAGTGTTAAGCGTTAGTTCTTACAATATTAATCCGAGAATCCAGCAGCTTTTTTATGCTAATGTTTATCTACAAAGTGGATGAAGTCTTTATGTTTAATAACCCTAGAATTAACCGTTTCGAATCAATCTTGAGCTATTACCCTGTCCATCTCTTGCGCGAGGCTCGGCAATTGGCAAGCAATTGTAAGAGAAACCTAAGAAAGAGTAGAAAGTGGCGATCCACGGGTATGTTCCCTCCGCGGCCCTAAAGTTTCTTCTCCTCCCCCGGGATGATCCGCCTCTAGTTCCGCTACGGCGTCGCAGGCGCGCTCCGCTTGTCACGCCAAATTGGGTCACAACGAATTAGATAACTGTGTGCAATTCACTTAATGGTCAATATAGTACTATTTTCTGTTACCACATAGCTCGCTCCCTGCTATTTGAACGTGACTAATAATTGGTCGCGATGGAATAGTTTCGCTGGAGTACGTACTAGATGTGCTAATTGGTGTCAGTGTTTATTTTTGTACAAACTTGCCGTTCTGTATAGTAATAAACGGTACGTAGCGAATGCCGCATTAATTAGAATCTTTGATGTCGATTTGAACGAAATTGGTTGTGTAGGAGTTAAATTACTTATGTTCGTTTTGTATGTCAGTCTCCACGCTGGGGGTGTGTTTATCGTCCTACTTCAAGCCCAAAGAACACAGTTTTCAGTTCTCAACGTCGCGGCTCTTTCACGAGATCCACCGCAAAAACCCCGACCTGTTAAAACATCCATCAAGCGATGCTCACTTCTTAAAAATAAAGATAACGCTGCTAAATGGAAAAAGGTAGCAGTCACCTTTCTGTCCATTTGTAACCGACCTTAATAACGCAAACAATACGACTAGATTTAAAAGCTAAGTGTAAACCGATAAAATCCAGTAATACAGAATGTGTCATCTACATTAATATGTGCATTCCGATAGAGACTCCAACACAATCACGATACGGTACACATTCGGAGGATGTTCAAAATATCAACATTATTCGATTTGACTAATACTTTGCGGGCATACGATGGTGTTAAGCGATTTTTTCTCTTGTGGTTTTGAGACAAGATTCAGATTGGTTTAACAAGACGGGCAGCGTGGGACAGTAAAAATTACGGCCGGTGTTTTGCGCCGGGCGCGCGCTCACTTCGATGAGTGATATTCTCTGGTAATACTTCTTTGTTGGTGATTTTCAGAGGCGTGGCAAGACTTTTTTCAGCAACCAAAGCGATGCAAATATTTGTTATTTGGAAAACAATTTTTACACAAAGGACCAGAACGATCAAAGCGCTCGACTCGAAGGACCAAAAGCTAATAAAACAACATAACGATCCGAAACTATTCCAAACAATAATCGGACTGATACTCAGTTAATTAAACTGGAAAATGGTCTTGATATTAATTGATAGGTAGTAAACATAATTGATCCTATCATTAACATAACAGTAGTGATCAGTGTGATCACAGAGCGGGATAATTAAAAATTCAGAGCGATAAACATTGAAGAGATCAATGGAGATGTTATGGCATGGGACGTATGTGCAACATTCGGCACCGGGGCATCGGAACGTTTACAATATAACAGAGAGCATTAGTCCGATCCACTTTTGACATCATTATCTGTGTAGTCGACTCACGATAACCTGCAAGCGTCGCCGGTCGGTCCCACCCCGCGTCCGCGCCGAGCGGCAGTCGCGCGCGTCCTCGCCTGCCGTCTGGTCGTGTACGTAGTGCGGCGCATGCCATCTCAGATACCTCATAAAAGGTACTCGGGGAACTCGCTTTTGGCGGGTTTTCGCACGGACGTGAGCGGTGATCGTGATGCGCTTTGCATTCGGGCTCGGAATGCGTGCGAGTTGTCAGTGCGCTCCGCCTCTCAGTGTGTTAGTGCGCCGTCACAGTGAAATCTGTGGCGAGGACCACCAGTGATCACTTGGATTGCAGTGTTGGATCGTAGGATTGACTTTGTCGACGCAACCTCATCAGCTTTTTGTAAGAAATGAACCGCTCCGACGGATGTTCTGTCCATGATGTTGACTCATGCATGACGCACTTGATTGCTGGAACTGGGAATTTATGATTAACGATACCTTTTCAAAACTGTAACCAATTATAAATTAGAAACTGTTGTCCATACGATGTTGGAAAGTGCTTTGTTTATGTTGGTGTTCAACTTTAATGTTCAAACTAAATTGTCTTTCGTATTTTTATTACAATCACGCTCTTGAAGTCAATGACAAGGTTGAAACTGTATGAATTTTAATTAACTACCGTCGTTAAGTCAAATCTTTTGCATTGTTGTATTTTATGTCTTTACGAATAAGTAGGTAGGTACCTGAAATGAACATCCTGAATACACTGAAATAAATCTTCCACACATACCTACCTACATTTTGCATTACAATTCAAATAAAACAATGTTTATGAAAACAATGTGTTATGATATATCAGTCATGAATACTTATGTAGCCCTAGTCAATGACTCATAATCTCATACCAAACATCATTTAAACACGAAGTTAGGAAATAAAATTAGGAGCTCTGTTCATTAGTTAATTCAGGTATAATTATGTCGGTAGGTACAGTTGTCCGCGCATTATTATACACTTTAGTTCCACATTCAGCCACAATGTCGCTTTGCGAAATCATCCTCACAAACACTTGTATTTATGTTAACCACTGTTTCAATAATATTCAGAGCTTGAGTCGTTACGGATTGTCAGAAGCCAGTAAATCTGACTTCAGTCTTACCAAGAAGTACCGTGTTACCCAGGTAATGGGTTGTGGAGGTCTGTTAGGCAGCCCCTCCACTTAGAACAATGGTATTCAGCTGAATCTGGTGTGACTGGAAGCTGAACCCAAAATACTTCGAAAAAGGCTAGGCAGATGATGATGTTTCATTAATATTTAGAATATAAAACTCTAAATATTTGACGTTACTTCAATCAATAAAAATATTGGCGATGGTTAAGTCACAACCAAAACAGCATTCTTTCCTGCTTTTGTGTTATTTATTAAACATATTTTCCTCTTTATTATTCTATCACTCGTTTAAAAGAAACATTGAAATATAATTGTCTTCTCACGATCAAGAAACAAGAAGCGCAAAAACACGATGACTTAAATTTTAAATTTTATGTGCAACATAATATACTTATTAAACAACGTATCAATACCTTAATGAGCTAGACGTTGCATACTCATTGCTTTTAATTTATATTTTAAAGCGTCAATTACTTTAAACAGTGTGAATTATTCAATGCAAAAGTATGGTCTGCTGTAGCATTGCTTTCAACTTTGGACATTTCACCAACAGAATCAAAACAGTCTTAAATATCAATTGGTTGGTATTCATTATTCATAGCTTTTAATACAATTTAAGATCCTTTACTTCGCAAGGACTGAATATTAATAGGGTGTAATCTAAATGAGTCCGGTGGTCAGTGTGCGAGACACTTATCTGTAGATAACTGAGGCCTTCCCACAGGGGCGAAAGAGGGTTCTAACGTCTCAAGGGTTATCTTGAATAGTCTTGTAAAAGCTGAATAACTATCCAGCAGAATGTGTCCGCTCTACAACATTATTTATCCGTTTCGGGCGCTTATTTCACCGCATTACGGCCAACGGATAAGGATAAAGGAATTGTATATTTTGCCCCCAACTTTTAACGATATCAAAAAATGTTGGTAGCGACTTTGACGAGCGAACACTTTGTCACTTCATTGTCTGCTCGGTAGATTGTTTCGCGAGCGAATCCCAGTGACGAAGTGACCACACTATGACTTCGACTTTAAACTAGGTTAATGTTTCTCAAATGTAGGACACTCACTATTTGGCTCGTATAGAAAATTAACTAGTTTTGAATCGCCGAAATATTTGACGTCACGACCTTGACAGACATTCAAAGCACTGAATATTGTTATGCACCCGCATATTCGCCGGTCCGCCTTTACCTGCTATTGTCGGAATTTGACCATCTGTTCTATTGTCATTCAAATCTCGTTAAACCTACGTGTCTATATTTAAAACTGTACAATATGACGAACTAGCTTTTCCCACGCCCTGTCCGAGGAAGGGTCGTTTGAGCGAGAATCTATTAAGTAAAATGTTAATTTTGTAACACTCGCATAATAATGCCGTTACAATTATTGAGTGTCAAAGCTATTGAAACGGCGCGAAGCTTCATTAGAATAAACTATCTTCTCACAGTTGAGGAATAGACTCATGCTCGTGTAGATACGGGTTTATTGGTGTGGATGGATACCGTTATCCATAAACACGCCATTTCCCGGAGTTGGGTGGTGGCTCCAGTGTTCCCTCAGAACGGCGGGACGCAGATCAATCACACGAGAAAACACCCGCGTAATGGCTCCTCATGACCCTCAACGAAAAAATACCCGGCACATTCTATTTACCCGATGTTCGCTAAATAAGGCAAAAAGTATCCGCCACGCTGCCCCCCAATTAATCATCTGACCGGGACGCAATTCCCGTAATCACCGTTTCTTTAAATTAAGATTATCCGGACGTCCCGCAAAATGTAATCCATTATCGCTTAATATCGTACTTTTGAAAGACGATAGCTGTCTCACTTTGTATAAATTAGAAGACTTCGACACCTTTGAAGGCTATAAGCTATTTTTCATTGCCTGTCGCAATAAGTAAGCTTCAGCTATTATTTTCCAATTCCATTACAGGTACGAAATATTACGAAGTTTCATGTATCTAATTAGGTTTGTAATTAGAAATTTCTGCAAGGTCAGATAAGCTTTGACAAGGTTACATGTAAGCTGTACACTGTTTAGCCATATTATGTGTATTTTACTCAAATACGTCAGCCAAATGATGTGACGTAGTCACAACGTGCAAATATAGTTTTCCTCTTCATAGAACATTTTCCTTAGCACCATAAGTGCCAAGCGGCAGGTGCATCAATAATTACAATGAATGATCTACTATTAAGATTGTTCGTCGCTATTTAGCTCCGTATTTGTTCTCTAAACTATTTGACCCATAGATTGACTTCTATCAAATAGTTTAAACTAACGTCAGCAATCGTTCAACGAATTCCTAGCTATTGTTGCTTTGTAGTAAATATCAATCGATTACGGCAATCGAGTGTTACATGACATGAATCGATAAAATCGCAATGGACCTGTGCTGATCTACATTCGGCGTTACTAATAATTTTGTTTCGCAGTACCCAAACTATCGGTGTGAATTGATGGATGAAACTTTCAATCAAAAATGTTCGTTCGTGGAGTGGATTAATTGGTAACATTGTGTTGTGTAGTGAAACAGTGATATAAAATACTATCAGTATTGATAAGTATACAGCAGACATTGCTGGTATGCATATGTGCTATGAGCGGCCTCCCGTCACCGCCCTGAACGGAAGTGTTGGGTAAGAATCCTTTAGACCGTCTAAGAAAACTACTACCTAATTTCTATAAAATCACTTCTACTAATATAGTTATAGGCAATATTCAAGCGTCTGTAACCATCAGGAATGGTATCAAATAAAAACAATAATCTAATGTCTGAAGTTTAACATATAAACGACAACATACTGGAGGGTCACCAACGGTCGACCATTTTGTATTTTTTTTAATTTCCTGCGAACTCGTCGCGTTGTCGTTATTTATTACTTGCTAGGAGCCCACCCTGGCTGTGCTGATGCGCCAGTTATATTTTATACAATATATTTTGCTTAAAGTTGCGGGCATTTAGTTTTGTGGGTACAGAATATGGTCATGGATCACAATCTCACCATAAATATTAATTTGCTTTATGTGAATAGCTAAAAATTATGTTTGTCATGTAATTACAATAACGATGGATACGAGACGCACAGGACTGGTTGCTGTGGCGACACTTGGGGAAGGCCAATGTCCAGCGGTAGACGACTTTCGGATGATAAGATGATGATGATGATGTAATTACAAAGCTAAAATCTTTTAGGATACGACCAAAGACTGTCAGGAATTTCGTTTAAAATGTAGTGATTGTTTGTTAAAAACAGCGGTTCTCCAACAAAGTATGCACATAATTAATACGAGACCAAGACTGTTAACCGCGAGACTGAGGTTTTATTCACTTTTACGGTGGGACAAATGTAAATTTAAGTAGCAATAGCCACCCTTTTAAAGAATTAAGATGCCTTCATTTCTGGATTAGTGTTTTCTGAAATAAGTGCAGTAACAAAAATGCCTATAGCTACAAATGAAATAAATAAACTTGTAACAGTTAATTTTGAACGTGTTTATCAAATCTCTGAAAGAGAATTTGTAAACTCGGTGACGAACGACATATTAGAACGGTATATTACTAATGAGGATTTCCAAGCATTTCTACGCGAGTAATCTCTGCCAATTTTGGTTCAAACCATGTAAATTACGATGTGTAGATTTTGAGTTGGATCGCTCCAGGAAAATTTTGACGCATTAACTATGTTTTAAAATAATGCGAAATTAAATTATTAACTCGGGTTTCTTGATGTCACCCACACAACTCTAATAAATACATAATACTTTTTATCAATAATGTACAAGTAAAAAAGGTAGTAATACCAATAACTGTCCATATAATATACGTTTAGCGAGGATAGAAGAAGAAACAATGCATGTTCCCCACGCATTAACTTTAGATCCGGCTTTATACACCTGTATCATGCGATAAATACCACGGAATCAATCAAGCGAAATTCAAATAGGCTAGCTTTGCTCAGCGATGCGTCCTAAGTGAAGTTAACTAACTTTTTGCAGGTAACATCATCTGTGATTGATATATCGTAACGATTTGACCTTTACTTCAATGAGGACGGATATTAATTTGAATTTTGATGTTTAGGTTCGAAGAAACTGCCGCTGGAATGTTAACGATGTAATTAGCGGCTTGTAAGATATGATGGAGGTACCTACTGTTGACTCTTTCCATATAATTCCTTTTCTTTGTTTAAAAGTTCTTCAATTCGCCATTTAATTTGTCTTTAAGTGTAGAATGTTCTCTCTCGTCCTGTTTTCTCTGCTCGATCGCATATTCTTGCAATTTCTCTGTCTAGGTAACACTGTTCACATCTACGGATATTTCCGGTTTAACACCTCCTACGCCAATTTTAACTTTCGAACTCGAGAAAAGATGTTCGCTTATGTTCTATGTTACTTTTACGTTATTTAGATTTCTTTGAATCCCAATCACACCTATTTATCATTTCTTGGCAGTCACACACCCACACTCCAATTTCACAGAATTTTCCATTGCTTACCTTTTATTTCAATTGTTAAGTTTAAGAAATAAAAAATATTCCAATTTCAACATTGTGAGGTGTTGATTGTAGCCAATTATTTATGTATATGTTGTTGTTGCTGAATGTCACGTAGTCGAAACGTTTAGCTTACGTATTAGCGTGAATATTAGTCATACGTCATAAGACGACGTTGGGTGTTCGCTGTCAACAGTGGCGACTAGTGCAAACAGCTCGCAACCTAGACGCCGTACTGCCGACAAATTGATTAACATACATACGTTCTTAGTTTGTGTTGCATGTATTTATTTACTTGCTGCTAAGTAGGTACAGTTTGACTAAGGTTTCTTTTGCTCATGTTGATAATGTTTGGCTCGGAAGTTTGTTTTTGTTTAGCGCTGAAGCAATTTAGAAGTTCATTATTATTGGTGTTGAGATAGGTTATGTTGTGGTTGATTGGCAAGATGTATTACTTCTGTTTGTTCTAATGTTGTTACATCTGTTTCTACTTTCGCGTTTAGCTTTTCTATCGTGTGAAGGTTTGCTTTCTATCTTTTCTTCACGTGTTTCGATCACGTACAGCCCCGATAGATAGTTGTCTCCCCTATCATCTTACACAACATCCTATTCACGTTACTCGGCACACCGACTGCCGCGTAGGTTAGTGGCTTGTGATATTAATTACAGACTGATTAGCATAAGCACGGTTAACGTTGCATTTGCAGCACTGTATGTCTGTACTTCTCTTCTTTTCAAAGCAGAAGTAAATAAATTATTTAAGTGAATCAAGTGTGCTATGTTCTCGTTTATCTTACTCGGCTGGTTGTGAGAATCAATTAACTGGATCATTACTGTTACGCATTGCGACCAGCCATTTTTCTTGATATCCGATATTATCAGCGCACAAGTTTATGGTGCTGGTCGTTCATCCGATGTTATCTCTTAATCGCCGTGTGCGATTGCCACGGGACGAGATCCTCCACTTTTTGTTATAATTATTACATTTTCCAACTGTATTTTTACTACCTAAGTAATGATTACAATAAAAAACGCTCTTCTATATTAGTTCCTCAACTATCTATCTGTATGAAACATGTTTGCTTATTAGTTATTTTACCTCTTTATAATATTAGTATAGATATCTGTTTCCAATACACAGAGTGCAGTATTTAGTTATATAACCGCCTGCATTCACCCGCTTTGTTCTCGAGCAGTACCGTATACAAGCGACGCTAAGCCCGCGATAATCCAATAAGCTGAATTGAAAGTGGCTCGAATTAACCTTCTTAGTTCTATATGAATACGCTGTAACTCAATCCTAGGAACTCTATACCAACAATTGTGCGACTGACACGAGTTAGTGCCGCATGGCGAACAGACAGGAAATAGATTAACGCAACAATTAAATTGAAGGTTTTGAAGAATTTTTGTGTTTATGCCAATTTTGAATTAAGAAAGAATATGTTTGATTGTGATAAGTTCTTGCAGGTTGAACTTAAAGAGATAGAGAACCAAGACTATCGTGTGTTTATTTAAAAATGTATGTACAGAGCCAGCACATCTACAACAATCTGTCAAATTGTTAGATTTTTTAACTTTGTTTCCAAAGAGATTGGGTTCAAATTTGATTGGAAACATTTGACAGTTTCGGATTGCCTGATGTGCTGGCGAATCTACAAACTTACGAAAAGAAAAAGGAACAGAAAAATAGGTACAAAGGTTTATATTAAGCAAAATTAAATTCAGTCCAAGCACAACGATGAACTAATTAGTCTGAAAAACATAAATTCAATCCTACTTAACGTGTCAGGGTAGTTATGTTAAACACTTTTAAAAATAGGCCGAGCTCATCAAGAGAACTTTTATTATAATTTGTTGTCTTAAGAGTCCTATTACGAATCGTAAATGCTCTTTTGCAATAGACGAAGTTACGTTGGTCTGCGTTGGGAGTACATCTATAGTCCACGAAACTATTTCGATACTTACTAGTCTGAATAGGATTATAGTTTATTTGGGCGCTCGCGCGAGACTGAGGGGCGCGCGCGCTGAATTGACGCAGAATATGTAGTACTTTAATTTTATTTATTGTAATTTTGTTTAATTATATTGACAAACGAAAACTAATGAAACGTATTCATTGTAGATTGAAATTTTATATCATATTAATTTATTTGATAAAATTGTTTTTATTTGGAATATAATGGACGCTGAATCAAGACATTTCTGGCTTAAATTAGGCTTTCTTTACGTTTTTTTCCGTGAAAACTCAAGGAATTTAAAGAAATTCTAGAACTCCAATAAACAAGTAAAACATTCAACTTACCTTTTTGTAATTTTAGCTTTTAAAAGAATTGATTGTAACAATGTGAATTAGACCGTCAAAGTTCCATCGCTGACATTTTTTCTTGCAAACTGAGTTCGTAAAATATTTATAGTAAATTACACGAAAAGAAAAATGAAAATGTGTAACTCTAACTTACAAGAAAGAGACTGGCACTATCGTTATTCATGATCAAATAATTAAAATATCTTACTGCTGCTGATAATTACAGCGTCAAAAATCATGAATTTCCGTAAAAAATGTAATAAGACTCTTAAGTCTAGGATTTCTTATAAAACTAGCTATTAAGAATCGATTGTATAGAGTTAATTTATGCAAATCTTTGCGAATATCATTTGCAGAACAGAGGAGTCAATTTAACTAGTTAGCATGTTGAATAAGCTCACAAACGATATCACCCCGTGGTAATTGCTAGTGCATTGTGATTGTGACTTTAATATAATTTTATTTCTGAGAATTCATGATATTGCGGAACTGTACGATACTGTACAAACACTCATAATATTCAACCTCTGACGTAAACAAAATGTGGGGTCGAAATATTTTGTTTGTCGGTGTCGCGTAACCGCAACAAATTAACATACCCACTGTTCCCACATTAGGTACTCGTGTGATAATTAAATTGCTGTATTCATATTTCACTACTTTCCGCCCTCGTAAACGTTCAAACAAATTGACATCTGTCATGATGTTTATTCCACTCTTTCCATTTGCCCAAACTCGTTCCCCAAAACAAAATATTTAGACCAATAAGATTCCTCTACCTTGGCAAATTAAATTTTACGTTCAAAGAAACTGGGGAACATTTCGTTTAATAAATTTTTGAAGACTACTCCAATATTCATGACGAAAAAGGGAAATGGAATCAGTGGGAACAACTTTTTTGGGCAGTACAGTGCCTCAGGATCACTGTTTAGTAAGAGTACTTACAAAACACACAAATCTTCATAGAGTAGGAGCCACAGTTTTTATGTTATCTGCATGTAATTTTTTGATATAACAATGCCGCGAAGAATTCCAAATTCAATGTTTGTGTTCACAGCTCTGAATGTTTCACGTAATAATTCTCCTTCTGTGAGATTGCTATACAAGTGCTTGTTCGCTTGAGTTAGAATAATTAGATGATTATGTAACTGTTTCGGAACCCAAATGAGTCTGCTCGAAAGTAAATCTTTTTGGTGGTATGTCACGCAAGGATATGTTTCTTCAGCGGTTAGAGATTATGTGAAATGTCAAAAGATCTATCAAACTTGATATAATATGATAAAAGAAAAGTTAGTTACAACGATTTTAAAATTTTGTAAGTAAACAACAAAAAAGCTTATCTAAACTTTAGTTAAAACAAACAGCCTGCACAATAAATAACACGCGACATATTTGCGTTTAACAAACATTCTGCGTTTATATCCACATTTAAGGCGGGGGGGGGGGTTGCAGTACTTTTTAAGATTTTTGAACGTCTGTAAATCTAATTAATTATGAGTTTTTTAATAAATAAAAATCATTACATAAAAATTGAACATACCCTCAAGTAAATCGTAAAGATAGAAACGCGATTTAGAATGATTGGCTCGATACTTTTTTTTATCAAACATGACACTAAATTACAATTTTAAACGTGTACTGCTAAGAGATTACATCACGAATATGTATAAAAGTTATATCAATAGATAGAGCTTTTTATTTTGAAGTAAATGTTGAAACCATATTGTATTATTTCTTTATCACTTTTCGCCAAGAAGAAAAAGCAATCAAAATGTAGGCATTATTTCGCTCGCCGGACAGTCGCTGTTGTTCGTCAAAACACACAGTACTGCAACTTATTTCGCGCTGTTTTATCCGTTCCGAATGTGGCATTAACTCAAGCTATCTGTATAATTAGGTATCAAGTGTCGACTGCTAGCCATCTAGGCGCATACGTGGCCAACTTATTCAATATAAATCGCTAAACAGATTGTGAAATGAGTACAATTAATGCATCCTGTATACGTTTAGTAGTGCTTACACCGGCTCGCATATATTCGTTCGTATATTCGGTGCTTGTTACCTCGTTTACGGCTGTCTCGGGTACTTAGTTGTCAGGTTATTACGCAACGCCACTACCAGCCGTTAATTATTTGCCAGCGAACACTTAACTATGCTGTTGACAAATGTTGCTAAGCTTAGCAATGCTCATTTACTTTACATTTGCGATGTTAAAAGGGTTACGTTTGTGTTGCTGCGCTACCTTCTTCGAGTTGAATTTTCTCTTTATCTTTGACAGTTTTATTGCTATCGTCAGATATAAAATTGTGTCTCTTAATAAAGTTGCCTTTGCGATGTAGTTAGCCGCCCACCTTCTGTGGCGGACGACGAGGCCCGTGCATTACACTCAAAAGTTAAGGGTAATAAAACGAAGATAATTCTGAACTATAAAAAAATACTTAGTATAGTTCTATGAATGAATAAAGGTATATTAACCCGCGAGTGACAATAATCAAGTTGTTAAAGTCCATCACAGAAAGTAACGAATGGTCATAAAAGCGACATTACAATTTGCTTTTCATTTCTCTTTGAGTTTTGTTGATAAGTGGTGGAATCCTGAAGCTCAATGTGTTTAACTATTTAGCTGCAGGCACTTTCGTGGCTTCTTGGAAATTCACTGTTTATAAATTGCCTTTTGGTTTTTGTTTTATCTTTTTTTTTTCTTTGATGTAGACAAAACAATTTCAGGATAAATGACCGCTAGTTTGGTTTTCCATTATTACATATTTGGGTTGAGTAAATACTTAAATAGTTGTTGAACTCAGGACAATAATTATAATGAACACTAACATTGACTTATTAAATAAACATTGTGTTAACCAATCAAAGGATTGCCTTTAATGTAGAAGCCTTTGTAGTCTTGGAAAATTATTATAAAGTAAGTTTCCTTCCACCATATAATGTTGTAGAAATAATTATTCTTATCAAGTCATTAACATCATACATCCCTTGTCTTAGGCAATGAAGTATCATTGCCTAATGAAAAAAACAAGTTTCATGAACTCAGCATGATGTAGGTCCGAATCGCCTTAAATTTCCAGAATCCTCTAAAACGACTCGACAATACGGTGTCTTCTCTTGAAAACTTTTCTTCACTCGTCAAAAATTTAAAGAAACAATAAAACAAAATGTATCATTGTTAGTACGTTTAGAACCGTTCGCCGCAAGTTTTAAGAGTTCTTCCCAGACTTAGGTCATAAGTTTCCAAGCTCTCAAACGGCGAAACTAAAATACGTTCGAGCATTGAGGTCAGTTGTTTCCTCGTATTTTTCATAAATCCGCATCTGAATGCCTGTTATCTCTCATCTTAATGTTGTAATGCTTCCATGTAATGATAACAGTCACCTGTGGAGGTCCGTGGGAAGTTTCTTGAGCTGATTCTCCCTTCGCTTTTGTCGTTGTGTTGTGTTTCGATCATTGAATAGACGAATATTTTGATTGAAATTTTTTCTGCGATACGGAGTACGAAATGCATTGATTTTTTTATACGTGCACTTGAATGACTTAACTTCACATAACAGTATTACTAAGGTTTCGCATTACAACCTTATGCCAACTATAAAATACTACGTTGTTAGTGTAAGTCGTCCTAGCCAGCCATATTGCCATAGACATTTATTTATATTGGCTTCTACATCAGAATACTGAACCAATAATTTCTAAGAAGCTTACCAAGTTGAAGCTATTCATAGCCGACCTGATTATTTTCAGATCTATACAATATTAATAACTCACTCGCATCGAGTTCATCTATAAATAAAACGTCTAGAACATTAAGAAATGAAACGTAAAATTCTTGTATCAATTTGCGAAACGATCGCACTCTACTCTAATCGGCTAGTCTATACAAATGGTTTTATAATTACTATGGACGGAGTGTACAAGGGCGGGATCCCATTCAGTAACGCTCCAACAATGTCTGCATGACGCCCACGACTAGCTACACTGGATTTTTCTATTGTGAGAATTTCAATTCCCACTAAGCGAACGCGTGGGCCGGTGATGGGGAACTAGTTTACTCACAATTTACGTGTTTTGCTGCAAATCGTGCCTTTGAGCTCTGTCAAAATAACAATGGAATCAGTACTTATCGGCTGGTGATAAAAATGTCCTCTGAAAATATTCGTGTCAACGACCCAGCAACCTCGCAACCTATGACACGGAGTAGCGCGCGTTAGGCGTGGCTCCGGTTTGTTTTAACTAATCGAATTATCTTTTCACCGAAAGCTAAAAGGAATTTTTTGTACTTACCTTTTCGTATACGTCATAAGATTTTTACGTTCCACGAAAATGAACTGTACTTAAATCTTTATGACGTCAATCGATAATTAATGTGGTTTAATATGCAGATTGTTTCCGTGTTATACTCATAATGAACCGGTTCTATTGAATGCGTTTCCACGTGTGTAGATTTCTATTAAGTAATATTGCTTGCTAGGGACTGATGGGACAACAATGGGAAGTAATAATTTGTTATATAACCCAAGGGAGCTAGCTACCTGTCCTGTTGGGATAAAATAGTTTGTCCTTTCATATGACGAGGTTCTTTTAAATAAAGTTTCGCCATCAGGGTTTGAGGCGTGGGTTGTGAAATATTAACGGTCTTTAGACTTTAAATTAATAGTGCTAGAACTAATGGTTAAAGTTAATTGGTCGACGCAAATAGATTTTATTGTTCAATTAAAATAATTGAAAAGCTGTTATTGCTTATTTGCTGACATACAAATAGCTCACGTGTGAGATTTATGGATTATAGTTTGAGGCGTTAAGTTAGCGTCAAGTCATAGATATCTTTAAAATTAAAGTGTCTGTTTGTAACAGGTATCAAAATACTTACCCATATCATTATATATTTTTTCTGTTCCTGCTAATCTCCGAAACGGCCGGACCGATTGACCTGATATTTTATTTATTTTAGAAAAAGTATACAGGCCACACAAAAAAATTAAAACCCTATAAAATTGTCAAATGTTTTATTACGAGTTTGACGCCGACGACGCAAGCAATAGTTATTTTCTAAATAATTTTGCTTGTGAATGTGATGCTTGTGCAACGTTGGCCTTTCCCATTACATATGCAAGTATGTCGGCTAGTAAAACCACTGGCTCTGATGTACTATTTGTTCTTCTTATCTTAGTGGCAGCGACTAAATGGTGCTGCAGAGGTCACAGTGAGCGCGGGTAGCGTGCGTCTATGCTCAAAATGCTCATATACAGGGTTGCTAAATTGTAGAACTGTTAACTTCGATTTTAGTAATATTCTGGCGTTGAATTTAGACGACGAAGATAATTTTGCTGAAGTTATTCATTTGTTAACTAATTTATTTGGATCTTCAGCATACGTACGTACATCGTTATGACAAAAATCATGATGATTTGAACGAAATGGTTCATTTAAATGTGCTCCTTCAGTAATAGGAACTTTTCCCAAAATACCTCTTTGTATGAGTTCTGATGGAAATAGTGTAGTGCAGTATAATGGTGTAATAAAAATACAATATATATCAAAAGAATTTTTACAACCCTAGATTACACCGCACTTTTAACGAAATGCCCGATAAACAGGTCATTCATCCATGATAAGCCAGTACTGCGAAAACGCAACGAAAAACACTGCTCTTTTTAATTTAATATTGGAAATATCATATTTACGGCTGCGTTGCGTTGCGATCCGATTTACAAAAGAGCACAGAATGAAAAATACTTATTTATTGAAATGTGAAAAACATTTTGATTTTTGTTTTTTTGTAGGTTTCGCTCTTTGTTGATCTCGCTTTTTCCGGACATCCGTACCTATACATTTTAGGAACCCTTATAGGATCAGTCGTGGTTCTGTTGGTCTGCCAAAGCCAATTTGCTCTAAAATACGTGTGACATATCAAATGGAAGAGCTTATGCTTATCCGAACGCTTACAACCCTAATCTCTTCAAAGTAAGAGTGAACAGGTTACTTCTGGGTAAGATCGCTCCATCGTAGACTTTGTCTCTGTCATCTCTGGACCTGGACTAGAGTTAAGAGCACAGAAATATAATTATATCTATTGTCAAGAGCAAGCAAAAAAAGTCTCAAATATTTTTTATAAATTTATAAATTTAAAGAAATCAGTTTATTTTATTTATACTTTATGGTGCTCCCACATTGCCGTTATAAAATGTTTGTAAACATTTTATAACACCAAAACATTTACTAACAAATGTTAACAATTGTTGCACTTTGTTAGAAACTGTTACACTAATAGAAAATGTTTACTAATGTAATAAAAGGTAACACATGTTTTATTTTGTTATAATTTGTTAACTAACATTACTAAACATTTTCTAACATGAAAACATTTTTTAACATTTGTTATATAATGTTAGCCAACAAATGTTTACTAACGTTACTAAACAATTTCTAACGGCAATGTGGGAGCACCATTACAGTAAATCCTACAAGAACTCATATAGTGTTAGAGTAACTTGTTAAAAACAGTATGATTCGATTGGAATCTTTTGAGCGCGATTCCGACTCATACTTGGCCGGTTATTAAGCTTGAATAAAATCAGCAGGAATTGTGAATCTTTTTAATTGAGTTGTTTTTAATGAACTCTTCCTTTGTATGCTTTTGTGACTTTTAATAATGGTACATTATTTCAATTATACACTGCTTTCGTGCAAGCGATAAGCCTTTTCCCTTTAAAGCATTTTTTGAGCCAATCAGTGACATGTCTTCTTCATACTTCACTAGGTAGTCTCTCTTGGGTGCATAGATTTGACTGATAGGTCGTTCGAAATTTTGTTTATACTCGTCTACCATACATAAATCACGCCATTTTAATGTCTCGCGCATGCGGCCGTTTTTATTTGAAATGGGTTGTTCATGACTCTAGTCTAGATCAGAGATGACAGAGACAAATTTGCCGATGCAAGCTTACCCACAAGAAGCCTGTTCAATTTATCTTTGAAGAGATTAGGGTTGTATGCGTTCTGAAACACAGACGCAGGCAGAGAGTTCCTTTGCTGTGCGCATTTTAAAAGACGTTTGGAAACGTTGAACCACTCCCGAGAATTGCCGACCGCATGGCGAGTTCACTTCTTAGACGAGCCAAGGGTCCTCCTGGTCTTAACTATAAAACTCGATGCTCGGATGACTGTTGTTACTTCCAGGATTTTCCTTGTTAATGCCCCCGCTCCTCGCTTTCTCTGGGACCATGGTCTAACCGGACCACAACTTAAGTGTGTACAAATACAAACTTACAACAAAATGTTTGCTAGTTTGTATTGAGCATTGTTGAGACACCTCGTTATCCATACCGGGTGGTCTGACACCTCGTCTTCATTGATGCCTCGTGTCTTTTGTTTTTTACGAGTGGCGAAATGGACGCGTGAGTGCTGGATTTAAGACTGCGGTTCTACCAGATGTAGTCGCTTAACCTCACCTCGCCTAGCCTCGCTCAGCGCATGCGATGCTATTGGTTCTTACCAAACACATCCCTCGCTACGTATCCTCGGTCATCTCTTGAAGAAACGCAGCCATGGTCTCTAATTGTATTTGACCAGTATTATTTGTAAAGGAATATGTTAGTGGTAATGGTTTTACTATTGTTTCTTGTAATCATTGCCATTGGCATTTGTCAATTATATTTTTTTATGGTATAATTTTGGGACTGCGGACTTCTGAAATGCTTGCGAGTTTTTTTTATTATTATTGATAGGTATGCTCAAGTTTCATAATCTCACCCAATAAAAACCGGTGATGTGTTCGACGGAGAAGTACGCAATTTTTTTTTAATATCGTAATCATCGTAGTTGTGTATTTTATTTTCGTTCAGTAGCTACTAAATAGGCTTCACTGTCTATAGTTTAGGTAATTAAATCTTTCACTAGTGCACGGCCAGTTCCTTAATCGATGCTATCAGCAAATATGTTGCGGGAAAATAACAATTATGGAACGACTTTGCCAGTAATTAAAATTGTAATGTATCTTTAAGAGCGTTTTTCAATTATTCACTGTGTTCCGGCTCGGACGTCCGATGTGTCGTTGTGATTTATTTATTATCATCCGCGCTAGTTTGTAATGTGGCGGATGTACCTCATCATTATAGTTATCGTCAAATTAATAAATCAGAATCATATACCCTGTACATATAATAATATTATGTTCAACAATTTAAATATACCTAGACTAATTTTAATTTTATTATATATTAAAATTGTTTTCAAAATCATTATTCGTATTCTTTGTCCCTGCCTTGTCCCATTTCAAGCTTGCTAGCTTTCTCAATCTTGCCATATATATTCCGCTGCTCAGAATAATCGAAAACATTATACCTATTATGTCTTTATGTCCTTGTGGGCTTCCTATTCCATGTTGTCTGTGTGCCTTATTTTTTTTAAAGATAAGTCATCATCAAATGTCTTCTTCCGCTCTAAGCGGTGCGAAAGGAAGTGTCAGTTTCTTACTGACTAAAACCCATCCGTGTTCCTTCTAAAGCCCTTTGCGATCCAGGGCCGCAGTGACTCTGTCTCTGTCTGTGGCCTACCTTTGTTTTGTGTAGCTATACAAAAACACTATTTAACAATAAAGTCATCAGGTCTCCGTAGCACTTACCCAAAATCATAGAATGTTCAAAATATTATGATTGTGTTTGTATAGTTCTTGTATTTGGTTCTGAGACAAAAAGGGTAACTTAATCGGACCTCTCAACACACAACCTTACCGAGAGTTTCTCAGAAAATTTGGCTTTGAAATAATTTCTTTCTTCTCATGTTACTTTTATTCAATACTAACTTCTGCCAGCCTTTCCGCGCGCACGCGGTAGTCGATAATTATTATGCCAAGGGAAATTTCTCTTTGTTGAGTAGTATCATAGTATCCTATGATCTATTCCATAGTCAATTCCTGTGCTAAATATCATCGGAATCCATTCAAACATTAAGACGTGAAAAACTAGCAAACATTCAGACAGATTTACTTTCGCATTAAGTAGTTTCTAATATGCTAATTTGCCGATGATCTGGTCTGGTGAGGGTCGCAGGTAGCCGATGGATGCGAGACGCACAGGACCGATTGTTGTGGCGACACTTGGGGGAGGCCTATGTCCAGCAGTGAATGTCTTTCAGTTTTTTTAAACTTTGCCCCACACTAGGAATTTCTCCTGTATCGTGGTTGCGTTTACAAACATACAAAGTCACATACACAAACAGCCAGACCCGGAACAACTATCTGTAGGCCATACAAATATTTGTTCCGTGCGTGAATCGAACCCACGACACGCGACGCAGCAGCCGACCGCTCAACCACTGCGCCAACCGTGCCGTCGAAAGTTCGAAGTTGATATAATGATGATGCTAATTTTATATAGCATGGTTTAAACTTGTGACATTTTTACCAGAAAAACCGATAAATGGATCAGCCAGTGAAGTATAAACAATCAGCTTTGCATACATGCACTTAATTACGACTAAGTAAGCGTATATTCTGTTTTTATTTGAGTGAGCATATTAATTGACGCCTCGGGCTAAATCGAGTGGGGCCGCAGCAATAAATCTCTCAACTAACTACTGACACTGGGAACACAGCGAAAGTGAAATTGTTCACTCTGATATTTCATAAATATACCTGTATAAAAAGTGTACAACGATTTTTTTGCGTTTTCATAACTACATGGTGTATAATTACGCGTTGAATTGTGTGTTATTATACTCATCTTATTCAATTTTTCTGCTAATAATGTGTTACTATATTAAATGCGTGTTTTGAACGCCTCCTTTGTGTAGTGGTTGTAGGCACGGGCTTAGAAATTTTGTTACTGGGTTCGATTCCCCGGCCAAGGTTGCGGAATTTGTACGAAAATTGTACCGCGGCCCTGGAACGCGAAGGGCATGAGGAGAAACTCGGATGGGTTTTAGACAGTAAGAGTCTGACATACCCTTCTGCTTTGCCCAAAGCGGGAGGAGTCATTTGATGATTTCCCATCCATAAAAAAAGTTTCGTATCGGGTCGAGCAAAGTTTTGCTTGTTTCAATTTGGATTTTCTTAGTAGTCCGGAGTTACATGCGTGATACTGTTTAAAACGCAAAACAAATAACCAAATAGCAACAGAAGTTCATTTATTTATTTAGACATTTGTACTTTATTGTACACCAAAATATATAAACATAAAGAAAACCTAAAAAGTAAAGGTACAATTGGCGGTCCCTCGCAAAAGGCAGTTTGCATAATAACGAAGAGTTTATCAATCCACGTGAGGCTTAAGCACTGTTCAATGTTCAGAGAGCTATTTACGCGTTAGTGCTCAATATAATGTCGATCACGGTTACGTAAGACACAGGACACTTATCACGTAACCGGTTTCCAAACAATGTTAAATGTATGGAACAATGGAAGGCGCATGCACACACGGTGCCCTCGATCCAGTACAGTAATACCTCAAATTGGTGTCATAATAAATCGATGTGAAAATGAAAACTCGTTTTGTCTGTAGGCATCCGTCAAGGACGCACTTGAGACGCACAAACAACTCGGCCACGTATTATAATAGTGCGTATGTTTGACGTGAGCCGTGACCATACTGCCCGTTTTTATCGGGACGTCCCGGTGTCCCGAGGAAAGCTATTGTTGTACCAGGATGTGGTGTGTTAGGAATAAAAAAGGGAATTCAGCAAAAATCAAATTATATTGGCGAGGACCGCCAATACCGAGCGAGGACCGCCGCGCAGAAAATTAGCACACTGAAACAAAATCGAAAGCAGAGAATATTTTTGAAATTTAATGCCAAAGTTTAGAAAAGATTCTCGTGCATATGTCACCGGAAAATTGCAGACTCCGTAAGATTGTAATAAATCGTGATTAGAATATAATTTCTCGGTATATTATGAAAATTGTTTCGTATGAAATATATCCCATCCAAATTCAACAGTTTCCAATACATCCGTGTTTTATTTAGAAAAAATAGTTCACAATTTCACGAGATATTTTACAATCTTACCGTGTTTGCCATTTTTCCGGTGACACATATCACAAAAATATGGTCACGTTACCTAAGCTCCATTATAATGGTCAAGGGGATCTTATACCAGCAGTGGCATGTTTACAGTAATGTCGCGAGTTGTACCGGTCCATTGCGCTTTATATTAAAACCTGCAGTGCGCAGTATCGCATAATGTAATCCACGAACAAGCTCCACCATCATAGTTACATGTAGTTTACGGCTTGCTACCGAAGTACTGTACCGATCACTATTGTTTGATTGTTAAACCAAGCGATATTTTATAGATAACGTTTCATAGAAACCGAATCGATAAGTAAATACGTTATCTAAACTAGTGTTTTATAAATATTCACTTTGCGCATTGTGTTTACGAGTGCTCGATAAAATGAGGAAAATGGTTCAGCTCGTTTCGTCCTAATGACTTACATATTATATTGTAGTTTGTGTAAAACTCTAGATGGGACAGGAATTGTGTTATTATTTAAGGCTGCCTTTCAACCAAAGATGCGCGATAATATGTAGCGAGGAATGTGTTTTTTAAGAACCAATAGAATAGCTTCATTAACCTGGCCTCGCTCAGTGCAACCAATTCTATTGACTTCTATTCTGTCTATTGGTTGATTGGCGACTCTTTCGAACGAATTCCGCAAACCTGGCAGTAGGAAAAGGATAACCAGTTACCGTAATATTCAAGCCTGGTACTTTTATCTATAATGTAAAAATAAGTCGGGTTTTCCTTCCTGACGCTATAACTCCATAACGCACGATTTCCACGGTTTTGCATTCGTTGGAAAGGTCTCCGTGAGGTTTGTAGCATTAATGGAAAATGTGACGAAAACGAAGTTGCGTGGGTCAGCTAGTATTTTCTAAATAGTAAAAATCTAAACTGGTAAACAATTTATTTTACCTTGAAAGCGACAGGTTTAGTGTGGGCGTCGCTATGTAGCTTCAGAGAAATTAAGTCTTCATTTCAACTTATCAGTTTTCAATTGAGATTAAATGTTATACTTAAACACTTATTTTCCTTTGTGTTTTATGTACGAGTACTTAGCTTTTGGCTCCGACTTCGTTCGCTTATATCCCGTTTTTTCCCGTTCCAGTTGGAAATTCAGGAAATCCTTTCTTAGTGCTCCCCTACGCTCCCCAAGGAACCACCTACATGCAAAATTTCAGCTTCCTACGACCAGTAATTTCGGCTGTGCGTTGTCTGTCAGACACCTAACGGAAGAGTTTTATATATTAGGATTGATTAGTTTGTCATCAGAGTTTTTCCCTGTTGAACTTGAAACTATGCATCCATATAAGCGTGGATTAGTCATCCCGTTCGCTATAGAACATGCATTTTTAATCGCCATTCAACTTCACATAATTATTTCTTCTTACTCCATGAATCATCAGCCAATAGCTTTCTGGAATTCTTCATACTTACATTCGATACAGCAATTTAAATAACAGCTTTTCCATTGTACGTGGTCATAATAACCCAATGTTCAATTTGTATGGTTTTGTTTTGATTGTTACCTATGTGTTAGATTTTCTTAGTCTTCGGAAACCGTAGGAATCCTTTCTAGAACACGAAAACATTTCTTGGAAAGCAAGTTCAATGGTTTTAGAAGTTTGTTCACTGCCTTCGAATCACAATGGGCTATTCGTAATAATAAGCAATGTTATTGTTTTCAAACACGTATGGGAATATAAGAAAAACAGGGTGTCAGCTCAGCTGTTCATCTTTTTGTACAGGTTTTAACATCGGACCGTGGGTTCACTGCCTCTGTTGGATCATTGGATGCGATGGGGTTGCCAACCCTCCATTGTTCGAAGTTCGAACGATTCTGTTCGAAATATAGCTTTTACCAGTCGCTTTTGGCTTTGCGTAGATTCAGCTCCTGCCTTTATTTTTTTTAATAATTTTTTTGGCTCCTGCCTGAGGCCAGGTATTTAAAAGCATAACGTGAATTGTAACCTCATTCTTTATTTGGGTAGAACGTGATACATCCTGATATCGCTATTGATCAAGTAGATTTGTTAAAAATACCTTTGCAGTTTTCTCCTGGGCATAAGTCTGAACGTGTATAGCTTTTGTGTCAAAAGTTAGCTTGGTACGTGTTTAATATAAATTTCGCTCAGCTCGACGTCACAAGTGTGAGTAATTCTGTAATTGTGTCAGGCGCTGGATCACATGTCGCTTTAGATTAATTTCGCAGTGGTACATTTTTTGGGATTGACTACAGCTGTGTTAATTAGTGATACTCGCAGTCATAAATAAGCTGTCGCAAAGCTTCTTGTTCTTTTTTTTTTCAAAGTGGCAAATTCGGGAAATTATGCTTTTGACTCTAAAAGCGACTTCACCCTAAGTATAAGTTTTTTTTATGAGTGGCCTCTCGCAGGTCAACCAAGGCGTCTATTTAACCCGACTTGATTATGATAAGTATTTCCAATGTGTCTAATATAACACGTTCTATTGTTTCAGGTACGACAAGTGGGACCGGGACAGGGGCGGGGGGAGCGGCGGCGGCGGCGGCGGGACCGGCGCGTGGGCCGGGCGCGAGCGCGAGCGCGAACGCGAGCGCGACCGCGAGCGCGAGCGGCAGGCGCGCGCGCACCAAATGTCGCAGGCGCACGCCGCCGAGCCCGACGCATCGTCGCTCTTCCCGGCGCCGTTCAGGGTTAGTACTGAGACTGACGTAGAATACAGAACGAATCAGAAGGCTCAGGCGATTCTGACGCCAGTATTGTTGAAATGACAATCAAGTTGGTCTAACTGGATTCAAGCGTTAACCTGGTCTAACGGGAACTGTAGGTCGGACTGCCGAAATTAAAACCCCCGGCCTAAACTTTCTCTCTTCTAGAGCTTCTTCCAATTTCATTTCATTCAGTTAACTGTTTCTTCCATGAATCCCCGTTAATCGTCATATCTAAATTCACTTCCCTCTTAATAGTAATTGTCATCTTTGAAATGTTGTCCTTACTCACAGGCGACTGTAGCTAGTTTTGGGTCGTTTTACCATGAATGTGGAAAATATTTTCTCCTTTCAATCACACTCAGAAATCTAATTCCACTAACAAATACCCAGTGTCCTTTGGTTCAACTGTCTGCGTATTTTGACCTTCTGGTTCGTTCTGTATTCTGACTGCCCTGACGTAGTGACACACACACTCATGCACATTCACTTTGTAGTAATACACGACCACGGTCACACGTAAGGCCAGGCACGTGAGAGAATCTTCCTGGCTAATGGAGCATTCCTGAAGTCGGTCCTTTAAGCTTAGGATGAGTTCTTGCTCTACAAATGATGTTCGAATCTGACTTGTCCACATTTTCGACTGTTGTTGGTATTTTACGACAGAATATGGAAAACCAATTAAGCAAGTTTTGCATGTTTATATTAGGGTATATGGTAGGGCCAGATAAATGTGCAATAACGGTCATTGACCCACAAACATTTATAGTCTTAATATCAAAAACAGAAATAAAGACAAAGCTGTCCTGTATCGACTTTTATTGTGATCCGTTACGTTCTCTAGTAATGAAAACGATTCATAATTTATTGTTCGGGTATCTACGAAAAGATGTTAGCAATGAATAAGTACATTGCTTGACCGTTGCAAGTTTATCTGATGCCTATTGTAGTTGATATCAAATGTTGCTTAGAAATCTTAACTGTTTATTCAACAAAAAGCTAATTTTCGTTCTTAAACACAAACAATGTCTGAGCGACAATCAAAGTCACAAACCTGTCAAAATGTAGGGAAATTTGAGAGGACTGCGAAATTGCGAACGCTCATAAAAGAAACGAGAATTGCCCCTCAGGTATTGGATGTTTTTCTTCTTGGCTTACCATTTACAATAACACCAACGCCAATAAATCCGCAGGATTAGAACATAATAGAACACCACTACGTAGTCGAATAGTGTCACACAAATCCTCAGGCCATTTCTGCGTATCCTTTTGTGTTTTTCTGTGCAGCCCATAAGCCCCTAGAAAGTGCACAGAGCGGTCCCTGGTGCATTTTTTGAAAATGTAGCGTTGTTTAGGTAGTGCCAAGAAAGAGGACCCATATTGTTAGAATGGCCCCTAGAAGTAGCAGCATTTTTTGGGCTATGTAATGATAAGCTAGGTCGAAATAATCTGGCCATCCTAATTATGTGGATACGTTTTTGTTTTTGAGGATTTCAGTGATGGTATATCCTGCCTATCTTTTATTTAATCTATTTAAAAACAATACTCTTTTATTTTCACATATAAAACCACATAAAACCAGTTAAGCGCGCTAATGACGACTAACTACCAAAATGTTCTAATTAGTTAGCAATTGAGCCTTTTTAGTCGTCATTCGACGCTTATCAATAACTAATTAGACTTCATAATGATTGTAAAGTATGTATTTTTACTTATGAGTTTTTGAATAACTTTTCGTTTAACGGAGACTCTGGAACTCCTTGCGAAAGAGGATTAAATTGGGTGGAAACACAGCATCCAGTGAATTAATACAACACCTTGAAATCTTATCTCTGTGAGAACTATAGTATGTCGTAAACTTGCTTAGTTCCTGCGCGAACCAACTCTGGTAATATGCCGAACACAAATATCTACAGGAAAAATATACAACTCCTTTTTGCTCTTAGAGGTATAACATTGAACAACAAGGCCATCAAAATGATTAAATGTTTTTCTGTGCATTCATTTAGTTCCACTTGTGAAGAGTCGACTGAAGGATATGTATTCCGAAGCGCGAAGGACGCTACCCACGCGCAACCTTCAACGTTTTTGCACTATTTCAAACTTGATACTAATATCATACATACGGCTCCCACGTCCTGTGTAGACTAAGTACTATAAAGCAAATAGAACACGAATCATGAATTCATGACGCACACATTCTATTCACTGAAAGAGAAAATTTTAAGTCAAATCGTAACAAATCTCAGCGGGAACTTAATTTGCAGAATTGAGACTGATTCTAATTAGGGGTTTATTCATTAAACGACAATTACTTTATATACCAGCCTTGAACAGAATACAACGAACTTTGAAATTTTTGCCAACATTAGTATTCAGCGGCGTCGTCAAATGTATACCAAAATACATTTAAATTGAGTGACCCGAATTGCGTTCTGCGAATATCACGGCCGCTGAAAAATGTATTCGGGGGTTTAACAGCGCCATTCACTGATATAGAAATCGCAATATGTCAAATTGGAAAGTTCCTCGGGAAGGATGTGTTGTAAAGACCCAAAAACACACGTTTGCGATTAACAAAGTTCTATGTTTGTTTTATTTACATCAAGAAGTTGAGGCGATGTTTGCTTCTCCGAATCGTGTGTAATGTTTGAATTCAAATGTTACACACGATTCGTGAAGCGAAACAAATATGGCCGAACTTCTTATGTAAATACAGCAAACATAAGTGTGTTTTATCACCAATCTTGTTTTCATTCTCAACCTGGCCCATCTTTGTCCTTTCTTCAAGATAATACAGTCAAACAACTAATTTCCATTCACAATGTAGAAGTTTCCGGAAAAACCTTCAATATTAATATGTCAATTGTTATTCGGATATAGTAAATGCATGTGCATACATTGAGGTAGCCGAGTCTAACCTACAGTGTGTCTGGTTAGTGCATTCCTTTGTTCTCGTGGAAGCATGCGCGCCGCAATCACATGTCAATATTGTGCTTGCGCGTGTCACATCACTAAGTCATAGCGCGAAAATTCCACAGATCCAAGCATGCCGGAGAAAATATAAACGTCAATTTGGAACCTTATGATCAATTTAAACGTATTTAGTCGTAATGATAGATTCAGATCATCGTCTGGAGTAAGTTGATTTACAGAAGCCATCAAACTCACTGATGAGTGGATAAAGGCTGTTGCTCTCAAAAGCTGAAGTGCCATACTCAACAAATCAATATTGGTATAAATCTGGGTGTTAACTTTATAGTCTTGATCCCAAATACTCAAATAGTGAAAATGTTCTAAATCTAGATCAGTTGCCAAACTAGTTTGGACAGACAGGCATAGCACAGACGGTACCTTTTATTCGAGGTTGTCAAGGAACAATAGCATAAATGCAGTCTGAGCAGACGCGGCCAGTCACGATGATACCGCAAACAAAAGTTTTCACTTTATACTTACTGTCGTTTTACCGTCGGAGCGTTAGATCACTGAAATGAACAGAGATAATGCACACCACGCATGCAAACTGGAGACACGTAACTTTAAATAGTCAAAGCGGTTGCACAAATAACAGTTTCTACGAAGCCTATCTACTTCTTGCGATATGAGTGTCTCCACAGATCGCGTGATCGGGCGCAGTAAAAGTGAAGTATGTGGTTTTATTGCCAGCCGCACGTGCCGTGTTCCGATCTAGTCGTCGTAGATACTGACTAGTCCCTGCCTACCTTAAACTGATAGCCTGCAGCGCTCGGCCACTTGAAGTAGGACCCTGATAACGCGCAAACACCCCTCCGTCACTCATTAGTGGTGTAAAATGGGCATCGGGTCGAGGGAGATCAAGTGTGTTTGGACGCGGGCAGTGTCAAGCGGGTTCGAGGTCGTCCGCTGTTTACGTGTCGACTTCGGTAATTACGTCAATACGTTCTGCTTCTGTACGCTGTAGCGCTTTGTAAATTACTGCCAAAATCATTTTAAAGTGCTCAAATGGAACAACAAAATTAAGATAATGGCTGTTGTTCGCCTATAAGACTTATGTTTATTTGCTTAAAGTTGGTAAGAACTTCGCTGGACACGTAATTTGTGTTTTAAAATGTTTGAACTTCCTGACTTTTTGCATGTTGTTGCTCAATTGTGTTTTAGCGATTACGAAAACTGGTTCAAGAAAGATTACGTAATAAAGGAGGATATATTTGACTTGAGAAGTAGTTTCCCTGGAATGCAGAATGAACGAACTGTAAACTATGTCTGAAATAGTCGTGTTGGTCGCTGTAAAACGAACCGAACATTACGAAGCTAACGTAGTCCCACTGTCCCAAACTATTTGTAGCAATCCTAAAGTAATTTAAAATAATGTGCTGATGCACATACTTTGATCATACTTTATGATGTACGCTCAAGAAAAAGGTTCCCTTTTCTGGATTTTCTTTAATACTCCGCAAGTTCTCCTGGCTGCGCGGTTCTCTATCGATTTCACTTAATAACTTGACGCCTGAGGTACTGTTTAATCATTTCCCATCGCACCTGGGCCTCGATGCTACAGCAGAACGTAAATTGTTCTATATTTTAAACTTTACACAGTTCCCAATAACACTTTGATCATGTCGAAACAGCGCCAAAACAAAGTAGAGTTATAATAACTTTTTAAAAGCGGTCGGCTTATCTGAGCCGGCGAGTGCACTCGCACGACCCACTTTATGACATACAGCCGCACATATGTGCATAAACACAAATACAACTGTAATTAAAGCTCCCTCGCCTCCCGCTCACCCTAGGAAATGGAGCCGATAGGGGGCGACGCTAGGCCCCAGTGTGCCTGGACATGTGGACTTCGCTAACTCACATGTGTGGAACACAGCCATGTGCATCTCTCTATCATATGTTTACACGCGATAATACTTGCGGAATGAACCGTTTATTCAAATGCCGACGTGATTATCGTTATTGGCAACGTTGACTTATTTTAATTTCACTTTCGTGGCGTCGTGTTTATCGTTTCATTTTTTGTTTTCATCATTATTTTTATCGGTATATTTACCGTTCTCGTACTGAAGTCAATCAGGGAGTTTTAATGAGAATAATTTGATTGACTTTCCGCTGATCGCGGTCGGTAATGAGCACAGCAACCAGATCCCTTAACCAGACCTTGTAAAATAGGTCAGAAACTTTTAAAACTACATGTTCTTCTTACACAATATGTATGTTACCTGTTCGAAAGTTTGCATCGTGGACTTTAAATAAACTGTCAGTTTCTGTAAATAACTTTGATGTCGCATTGTCAAGGCCGCAAATTTAAATATAAATTGCGAGGTGCTGAACGTGACTGTATGATAGCACATTTCTCCATAACTCATCCCACTCCAACTGTAAACGCTCGAGATAGAGGTTACTTTCGAAGTAACATCTATTTCCGTAGCTCCTTATTTTTTACGTTCGTGGATATTCTCATTTCTTTGTGTGTAAAGTTTGTTATATTACGTTGAGACTTGAGGATGTTAATGTGATTTGTTTCCTTTTCGGCGAAATATGCTTTCATTGTTATTGCCAGTTTCTGCGTTTGATTTCTTACCGTTCTTTTGCTCTTTTGTTGTTGTAATTTAATTGATTAGTTTTTTGAGTTGTTTAGCGTCATTAGAATATTAAACCACAAATGTGTGTAGCTGATGTTGCCCTGTTGTATTAAAATCTCCAACGCGATCCGCCACAATGAACTGTCCTTGGCGTTGTGCTATAATAATCTTCATTGTCAGGAGGGTCGGGAAATCCAATACCTATGATGTCTGCAGAACAAAGGAAAACGTACCTGCCAATTCTCCGTAAACCTTGAGGTCACCTTTCGACAACCACAATACTGGCGTATTAAAATTTGTTGTTAAACTCACAATAAATTCAAACAAGTGAATTATATTTTATAAAGAAACGTGAGTTTGTTCTGTTTTGAACACATTTCTCGAGTAAAATCAATGGAGCTTTAGTGTCGATTGTGGCTCGTGCTCGTTCTCTAAAGTCACGTTGTGCGGCGCCCGCTGGTTTAGGTCCAACGTGACGCTCGAATACAGCCTGTCGACAAGGCACACATGTGGAAACTCATTTATCATCAGCACATGCATTAACACGAGATGTTCTGTGTTTATCCCTGTTTCAAGTTTTAAAAGTTTTGCCGGAATTGTTAGTGATAATGACCTTGTTATGTTATGAAATATCTATGGTGACTAGATTTTTTAACGAAATTCCCAAATTATTGAGTAAAGGAATCGGTTTTAGGAACCAAGCAATTATTAAATTGCAGAAGTTCGAAGCCGCCTTGTAGGGAGACAAATAAAAGTAAAACGTGAAAAGTAAAACACGAGCAATCAATAATGAAGTATTCGCCTTCAATACTTCAGCATGTATGTATAACGCAATAATAAATTATTAAACTAACAGGTTTCGTTTCAATAACGTTCGGCTGACAATGTAAACGTAGTTAATCATCGGCAAAGCCACAGAGCTACAGTTCAATAAGGACAAGTCGACGACCGCTCGGACACATCTTGATTCTTGACTATATTCATAATGCCTATTGGAATAAAATTAACAAACTCGACGCACAATGCCAGAATTACACCTGTGACTAAACTTAATTCGTTCTCTCATTATTCATTAATGTAAACGATAAGTTAAGTGGCAGTGTACAATGTTGTGGAGCACAATGGAGGAGCTCGGTACAAATACAATGTAGTATTGCGGAGCGTCTAGACGGCCTCATTACAACCCGCCGCCCATCTCCGGCGCGCGCCCCGTCCCACCCCACAAATATCTAATGAAAATATGCCTTTTTAATCATACAAATACACGCATTTCCACTAAACCACGAAATAAAAGCAACATTTATCTGTTAACAAACGCTTCAATATCCATAAATCTGGTAAACAGATTATCCCCCGTTGATCCTCGCTGCGTAACGTGGGAACGATATGAAAACTCGTTCCAAGTTCACAAGAATTGTTCGTAGTTCGGGAGGCCTATCATCTTACAGTTATAGATAAATTAGAAGCGTCTACCAGATAATGTCGTTGACTCGATTTGGGTCGATGACTTGTCATAGTAACACGGTTGTGGACATTATTCACCAGGATCCTGCCACGCCAGGTGGTACATATTTGTATGTCGGCTATTGCCTATGCCCACCCCATCTTGTACTAATGTAAGTAATAAAACGCCGACCCCTCTGAGCGCGTCCTTTTTGTACTTATTTTGCACCCTTCTTGTGAACTCTAGGCCGTTGACTCCCCGAATATTTTTCTTTATTGTGTCGTAAAATCTCTTGAGTATCTACAATTGTTGGTACCTGTAATGATACCTCTTTTACTTCTAAGATTTTACTGAATGAAATTCTGTTTTACTGATTTGTAATTTTGCTAATTGTTTGAGTACTTAGTTTATTTGTATCATCTCGGGTTTATCATCAAGTGTACTAGTTCCTATTCTACGATCGCTTATAATTAAAGTAAACCGTATTTATATTCTTTCAGTGCAAATCAAATAGTATGCAAGATAGCAATAAAGCGAAAAAATGTCTTCCTATAATGTTGAAGACGTGCTGGTATTTTCCTCAGTGTGGATGCCAAATTGAATATATGTGCGTGCGTCATCTTTCCTCGAGGAAATGATCGCTGTTTCTTCGGTATTTTCAAGGTGCAGGAAACATCCGAGAATGCAAACTGCATAATTATTTCCACTATCCTTAAAAAGATTAAAATCTGTAGTGATGTCAATTCGGTTGAGTTGCGTTCTTGGTATTGACACACTAATGTATATCGTGTCAAGGGTGGAAATTCCAAAGATATCGAATTGTTTCGCAATTAGGCGTTCTAGATTGACAAAAGAGATAAATGTTCTGATAAACGATAATTCGATTTCCTCGAGCGATTTCTGTGACCTTGTCGAGTGAAATGTGTGAACGTGTTGCTAGCTAAACAATTTTGAATGGCAAACATATGCATCATCGTGATCAACATATTCATCTGCAAGCTAAATCTCATCAAGATGTATCATTATTTTCTCAACTCAAGTGCCGTCGTCTTCAGCCATGAATAGATAGTCAAAATTAAAGATGGCCAAACTTATTCAGAGGCATGGTTCACTCGTCGTTACTTGACGTAGCCGGCCCCTGAAGTACGTCCTTTCGTCCGGGCGGGCGCGGGCGGCGCCGGGCGCCCCACAGCAGTCGCGGGACGTTGACTCCGCAATACCACCCCATCCACCACACGTACGGGATTTATGATAGTCACAGATACCAATAACACTTGGATTGGAACTGAACAAGTGAATTTCATCACTTGCTCACCTTAATGAGAAGATTTACTAATATGACGAGGTGCGACGCGTTCTAGATTGTTAATTCCGTGCCATGATGTGCTATCGGAAGGAGAGACGGATCGACTTGTTGCTCACAGCTATTTAGATTTGGCGTCGCAAGATGGCATATATCTTAGCTATGTTTGATCTTTAAGCTCCTTTGCATTGAACTTTGCGAGTTCCAAATTGCAAGCCAGGTCATGAGTGTGTGGCGAATCTAAAATTAATGACCTATTATATTGAAACAGATCTAGTCCTACATCTCGTAAATAGTCGACTCGCTACGCAACATATACTTACTATGTATTTCCGTAGTTGTCAGAATGATTGTTTTTATATGCCTATTGACCTACATCTCACTTCATCTGTGAACATCGTACGAAACGAGAGAGTAAACAGTTTTATGAATTTAAACACAGACGTATTAGCCATTTGTACATATTTGGTGTTCGTGATATCGGTATCGAACGTGTTTGGGAAAATGTTGACTTCTACGTTTGAGAACATAATTCCATGTTTACTTGAATTTCATAAACAAATAGGAAAAAAAAAAACAATTAAAACTTAGTCAATGTTTGCTTAAAACCTTACACATCCAAGTCAATATAATCAATTTTATATAGGTACAAGTGTATAATGGAGGAACATGACCACTTTTTATAGCCGTTAATAACAGACACACCGTTGTAGTTAACGATCTTATCAAGACTATCGATGGTATCAACAATATGCCATAAGCACTTTATTTATACCCCGAGCCGGAGCCCTGATCCTTGAGGGTTAACCTTAGAATTCCTATTCGAAAAAGGTCACTTTAGGAAGAAAGCGTAACATACGCTTACTGAATTCCAAAGACCTTTGTCGGAGATTATATTAGATCCGAAATCGAATCATTCCTCACAAAGACATATACGAGTGAAATGTGGAAACGTACAGCTAAAATAAAGATTAGTCTTCGACGGTACACTGTAGGATTATGTGAATACAATACATAAATAAAAGGGACGTAAAAGGTACTTTAGTAAATAGCCGTGCGGAAAATACCCCCAGTGAAACAGGCCCCGTAAATGATTTGCCGTTTCAATCAAATCTCTGCACATTCAACGGCAAACTCGAATACGTTTACTTTATTCCATTTCGAACTCTATTACCATTGTGTTAAAAACTATGTGGATTTGTTTTTTTTATTTTTTTACACTGATGTGCTCTGAAATTGAATCAGGTGCTCAAATTATTTTGATGTGAACTCGTTTGTGAAGATCGAACAATTTGTGTGGTCAGTTGTGGGAAAGCTTTCCGGAAGCTGTTGAGTGTTGAAATTGTTTATTTTTTAGATACTAAATAAATCCCTTCAAATTCTGTATTTTTAAACAAGAAAATTAGCAATCATGTGTTGCGTCTCTTCTTACGAGTACTATCTATGATTTATTTTGCAGAGAGTCTATCTACATCTTTCAGTCTTGAAATTGCTATCTTTCGTCCTTGTGTCAAATAATCGCCCTCTTTTAATTATTGCATCTAATCAAAATTCCCCTTTCCAAGTCTCACAATAATATTTAAATCAACAGAGTCTACAGTCCGATTATTAAATAAAGCTTAAACAATCATTGTGAGCGGTTCCGGAGAGCCCATTCGCTGGAGCGATTTAATTAATCATATTCTTGTTATAGTAACAAAACTGGCGTTATCAATTTGCCGCTCCGATTTTCAATCAATAAATCATCGCAACGAAATTGGTTTGATTTATTTCAGGGTGTATTTTATTGAGCCGCATTCAGAGAATTCCATTCTCATCAAAATTCCACCTACCCAGAAACATTTGGTAATTAATATACGAGACAGGAGAAATTATGAGCCAACAACTTTCTGCATAATAGCAGTTTTGAAATTCATCACGTGTCACCCCATAAGTCTTGAAAGCACTTAGTGGTAGGGGCTGAACCCTATAATAAAACCATAAAAGCCTGATCTGCCGAAACGCTCAATAACGGGAGATTATGGCAAGAATAGTGGTATTATTTGCATGTATCCCCAATAAGCGTGCGCTGTGAATCACGTTTGTCGACAGTGAGCCGGTTTATTTAGGCCGAGACGACACATGCCGGCCACACGGCCGCGGCCTCGCGATGATACATACGCTATTTACGATTGTATTACCATTTATAAGCTTACCAGTTCTCTTTCTAAACGATGCAGTGCTTTTGCTTTTTTTGCACTTGAAGTATGGGCATTCAATACAAAGGGCACGTGTCAGGGCTTGAGTTAATGCTGCGTCAAGCTTTTCTTTAACCGACTCTTATGATTCTAAAGTATTTGACTTGGATAAGAAAAATAATGCTACTGAAGTACTGCTCAAGTTTGCAAAACGTTTAACATTGACTGCTAAACCTTTTTAAAAAAACATTGTAGGAGTCGAAGATCCCGAAACAGAACTTACGATCATTATTGATTTGAATTTTGTTGAGATTTTTTCTCTTGACACTATAAACAACGATTTAAATAAGTCACATAAATTGTCATCATTAATATTATTGTAATAATACGCAATCCATTGCCAGTGCTAAATATTTAATCAGCTAGACTAGAAAATGACAGATGGAGTTGAGTATAACATAAACAAACCATTTAAACGATGTATCACACGATAAACAGACATCCTAATCACCATACATCAGATTGGTACTTTTGGTTATAAACATTTAGGTGTTATTTTGAATGATGATGATGACTTTATTGATAGCTTTGATGACAATGTAATTAAAAACAAAGAATCTAAATTTTTTTTGACAAAGCTTAAGTCAAGAGTTGAAATTGATGAAGCAATTATATTAATCTGAAAATGTTTGGATTTGCTTAAATACTCATAGTTGAACCACATTACCGATACCGAACAAGTTAAAGTCAATTCAATTAAGGCTTCAAGTTACTATACAAACCTGGCACTGTAGAGACAGATGCCTAGACATTTTCAAGGCTGGGAAACTAGGTTATAGAACGAGGTCAAAAATTTGGCGTGCTAGGAAATGTGAGGGAATAGGTTTAGACCTTTAAAGCAAACTGAGCTTTGTCAACTGTTTTATAGACCTTGCTTGTTGATATCTCTACTATCTTATCGTGTCTCGGTCGGTACTAAAATATACAACTCGCTGACAGAAATACTACCACTAACATTTATTTACTTTCACTTCCTTGTGTTATTAATTCTCGGTGATTCCTATTTCCATCTTCAACTTTCTTCTCAGGCCAAACAGATCTTCACTTTATTAGTTTCCCAACTTAATCTTCCTTAAGGTTTGTTTTAATTTCCTGGAAAGAAAAAGGATGCTGTTAATTTATAAAAGGCCGTTGCTGCCTTGTGCTGTAATATCTTAATCGCTTCTAACGACACCCACTTAATGAACTTGACCGACATTGGAAGCGGAGTTATTTTGACCCACATAGACACTGATGACGTTATTGAAGACTGCAGAACTAACAGTTTCATTTGTTTTACAGGTGACAGGCAGGCAGGATCGCGTAAGCCAGCAGATCCAGACCAAGCTTGGCGACTACCACCTCGCGCAGTGGTTCATCGATGACCCCAGTAAATCCATTGGGATCTGTGCTGAACCACCAAGTCCTGCACCATGTGAGTACCCTTTATAAATTAAGTACTTGTGCAACATTCAATGCTATCAAGGCAGTATTGCAAAACAGTTCTTTATTTTGGACTGCCTATAATTGCAATGCAGGTTGGACGTGATGCACTATGTTATCTTGCGTACTATTATGCTGTTACCGTTTTCGATTTTATTGTTTATGATTATACCTGTCATAGTGGACTACTGATTTTTTATTATTTTTTTTATTATTGGTAGGCATACGTTTGACGCTATCTCACCTGATGTTAAGCGATGACGCGGTCTAAGGTGGAGCACGCTTGCCTAGAAGTAACCTATTCACTCTTGACTTAGACTCCCAGGTTGTAGCTATCAGGAAATACAGACTCCGGCAGGGAATTCCACTCCTTAGCTGTACGCACAATGAATGTGTTCCCAAAACGTTTTGTGCGTATAGGTGGGATGTCCACCATGTACCGGTGGCGCATCGCCGTACGTCTTGTAGCCCGATGGTGGAACGGGCTTGGCGGAATTAAATTATGCAATTCCGTCGCACACTCCCCAAAATGTAACCGATAGAAAACCGACAGGCCAGCAATTTAGGCCTTCTTACTAGGTTAGTAAGAAGGGAAGGTAGGTTGGTGGTATGGTGGATTTACAAAAGAATACTAATGTGAGTTAATCGTCAGTGCAGTGCGGTGCAGTGCAGATGAGAGCAAAATATCCACTGCATTATCATCTTGCACAAGTCGGAAAGTCAATCCGGGTCATAGTTGTATTGGTTCTGTATATGTTTGTAGATAGACCAGAGTCTGGCAACCTGCCACTACATTGTTATCAACTCCTAAGCTCCTATGTTTATCAAACCTGGTTTCATAGTCCTTTGCTAGCATTTCATCCGGTTGAAGATGAGAATCGTGGTATTATGTATGTAGGCAAAGGATTCTGATTAAGTCCGATCGTAATTTGGTTACGGTTTGTCCCGTGTTTTGGTAGGAGTAGAGTGTCAAACGCATACTGATTGAGCGTTTGTTTGATATCATCGATTACGTTTAACTAGGCGACAGGTTGAGTGTGAACTACTGCAGAAAAATTGCGCGGAAATAGTATCAGCATAGATAAACAGATTGAGATTTAGAAAAAGTTTGATTTTGAATGTAAACTCGATTAAAGCCTGAATGAAAAGACTAATCTCACAACAAAATTCTATTTTTGAGCTAAAGTGAAACGAAACGGTTATAATTAAATGACCTGTTTTATTGACACACATATAGTTTTCAAGGAGTTCTAAGCTAAACAATACAATATTTATTTCAAGCAACACCTTGAAGAAAAGTATTTTCACCATAAACTTAATAAAACAAATGCTGGCAATGAATTTCATTCAGGTTAACTTTGAAGAAGTTAACTGGGGCTTCATACGTAGCTTAGTCCACTTCAGAAAGTCCTTGTAGAAGGTAGTTTGAGTTTCAAGCGCTTCCATCTCGTTATTACTTAATAACTTTGAAAGATTTAACGTTACCAACATAGTTTTAATAAATTGCTTAACTGAGGAGGTTCTTAAATCGGTGAGGAGGAATTAGGATCTTGGACTTCCTATTGGTTTAGTTTCCACGTTTGCATTGATGTGGTTTTGAGAATTTCATTCGTAGTCCTATCCAGATCCAGAAATTCCTGTTTTTTTTTTTCTGATAATATGCTTGAGTGTGATTGTGGTCTAACTACATGTAAATTTCTACCATAAATAAATCCTACCTTTGTTCAACTACATACATAAATCCTTTTGTTCAACTACCTACATAATTATGACATTGCAGTGAAATCAACTTTTTAATCATCTATTTTTTTATGCTGTACTGGGCAAAGCTCTCCCCATAGTCTTTCATTTATATTTTATCTTTTCCGGCCAATCCTTTAGTAACGATTCCAAATCGTCACGTCAGCGTGCTTATGTCTCGTCTTGACGATATCCATCCTCAAGCATCCACCGTATGACGATCTTCATAAGATATTATAATTATGATAAACTAAGTTAGATTCCCGAAATCATTGACATCTAATATTAAAAGAACGTTAGTCAAAGAGCAACGGACTATTCGATCAACATTCTCTTGACCAAATTATTGGAGTATTTGTGACGCCAAGCCCTTTGATCACAGCCTCCGGAAACGGCTTTGGAGATCCGCAAACCATTCGCGTGGAAATTCCATTTAATTTCGTATAGATTCCGTCTTGGAACCAATCCGGCGACGTGACTTTAGAATGAAATATTTTATAACTTCTTTCATTTTGCGCACAATCACTGCATCATTGCAAAGCAGTTCTTTCAGAGATTTATGGCAAAGTGAACATAAATTTATGGTAAAGCATCTATCTTCAACAAAGGAGAAAGCGCGAACGCTATACCCGATGGTAACTAGGAGCAACAAAACCGTATCAAAACATTTACAGTAGGTATGTAGAACATTGCACGCCCACTTCCACTTTGATTTCAAATATGTTCAACAATGTTTCCTTTGCTGAATATTGTATAATATCCGCTAAATTAACGTTACGCAACTTCGAAATTGTAATCAGATTTACATTAATCGCAATATTGTTTCAATCAGAGTCGGTCAGCTCACCAAACAATGAGGGAAACAAGCTCCTTTTAAACGCAGCGAAAAGTTTTATTCGTCTCAAGATTATACCCAGTTGGGATAATTTCGGGGGTGGACATTACCATAACAAAGAAGGATAAAGTTATTTGAGACGCGGTTGCCCCGTTTCTCCCTACTTTACAGAATCTACCGTTTTTCAGGTGAACCTGAGTGGTTATCCGATATTTTTTTCCTGTTACAACGGATAATGTTTGCGTAAAAGCTAATTTGGCCCAATTTGTATACCTGTCCCACATTCATGCGATGGACTTTTTGGGACGTCATTTCTCTGTAAACCGTATAATCATGTACAAAGATAATATTACGGGGCAATGAACAGATAACATCTTTCAAAACCGACTCTTCCTTACAAAACAGTTCAGAAATTGTTTACGTGAGTTTGTTAATCAAACGTGACACAACATCATACGTCCATTAAATAAATTGTGAAAATTACCAACCATTATGAAATTAATTTAATCATTTCTATTAGTGCGGTAGTGGTGAGGCGAGAAAATTGTAAGATTGCATGGTACGGCACAGACTGGGGTGTTATAAATATAAATATTAGAATGGGTTGTTTGTGATCGACGGCTTCCGTAGTCGGCTGGCTGATAATAAATGATTCAGTGGCGTCCACGGGTTTCGGACGCGGGATCACGGCCGGCCGGTCACTCCGTCACGCTCTGACGTCACAGCGCCGGCGTGACAGCGTGACGCGTCATACGTCACGTCACGATAGTCGTGACGAAAGACTGCAGATGCGTTCACACGCTCACGTCACAGTATGAGCTAACTTTGCATTGTAGTCTATTGATCGATAAACGCTGTCAAGTGTCAAGAAGACAACATGGACGTTTCTTTGTCGTTTTGCCGAAGGTGTAAGCATAAGAAACCTTGACCTATTGTTTTAAGGTTTTAACTTATTATTAACATTCTTTAATTCTTGTTCGTTTCGCTTTATCGACTCCTTTATATAAAAGTATTGTTCAAGTATTTATGTGCAAATTGGTGTGAAATTAGATTTAATGATATCAAATAAAACACGAGTACTAATTTAGCGTTCATCATTATTGTGGTATATTATACTATGTTTAACTCGATACGTCATCGGTAAACAAGGAAATAACGTGTACCTAGTTACTTATATAAAATATATCTTTTACGATTTGTTTACAATGCCGATCCTTCCAGAATAGGGTAACTATGTAATTACACACTCCCTGAACAATTTTATTCAAAACTCCGGGATTTATACGAAAGAATGAACCGCTATAAAACGTCAGCCCCATAAAAAGAAGTAATACATAATGATATTCCTCCAGAAGGAAATAATTGTAAGACATCGCATAAAGGCGAGCCAACTATCGTCGCGTTTTACGATCAGTCGGATACTCTGGTCGGCAGCTCTTAATTAAACCGGTTAGAACAATGTACCTAACCTTATTCCAGACCTTTGATGTCCTAAAAATTGTATATGCAAAACACATACGCCAAACAGATTGCGGGAAAGTTCACAGATAAATATGTAGCAAGATTACTTACGAACGCTCCTACAGACGTGTTATATTTATGCGAGAAGCCCCATTCTGCAACTGCACATTATAGACATTGACTGCCTTACTTGCATGCGACGACTGCATTGTGAAAGTCACTCTCCATTGCTACTAGCTCTTTAACTATGTGCCTGTTTAAAACGCGCTCTCATGCAACGTGATTAGTTACCGACTTGATGTCATTTTATGTGATTGTTATCTCTATAATGTTCGATCTTTATTGACCCTTGTCAATATCGTAATGGAATAGTGTCCTGTCACGCCAGACAAATTAAACGTAAAAAGTTATAAGCGACTGTGGAAATCAATGAATTGACTTGCGCGTTTGTGGTCGTAATGAAGAATGACCCAGTTTTTGCGCGGCCGTCGGAACCGGTCGCAGTAGCGTAAAGCAGAGTAAACAAGCGGTTGATAAATGATTCAAAAATCGCGAGCGACGCCCGTGTCGCGTGACAAACATTCGTGTCGTGTGACGGCGTGACGCGACGCGTCGCTGTCGCCCGCAGACGCGACATCGCACACTCCCCTCGTACCGCGTCCCGCACACTACGACTAATGACTGAAACAAAGCACTTGTTTGTCATCAACGCCTTTCACTATTTCCTCTGGGAAAGTTCCAAATAATTATCTAATATCTTAATTCTATTATTTACTCAACCGCCTCTGTAGCGTCTGTAGTATCCACACTACCCGCCCAATGACTAAGAAAAAATCCAGCACATGCAATAATTACCTCGTAATAACAAACACACGTCCTTACCGTATAATTTATAGCTTAGAAATATATTCTGTATTTTACGATACTCGCTTTAAATAACTATGTAGTTGAATGATCACTTTATTGCCACGAAAGCGACGCCAGCATGGGAATTTTAATTAAAAACTCTATTCAGGTTGAGTAATATGATCGATGACGTCACGAGTGCTTTCTGCATGCAGTACTTGTGTAAACAATTAATGTCCGAAGAACAATGAGCAAAGTCATTAAAACATAATTCCCATTGTAACGCTAGAGTCAAACCGTAACTAACTCGGCGGCCGCCTTATCACGTAAACCGATGGTTTATTGGCTCGAACACTTTGTCACGCGACACGCCTTATTTGTACCTAGTGACATCCAGCCAGCAGTTTTTGTTAACCCGCCTTGATACCGACAAACAGTGTCGAAACATACCTTGTAGCAGACAGAAGTATGTTCGGTGTAAGAAAACACATTTCACTGATGCATGCGTCTCATAACTTACGAACGGCGACGTACTGAACCGCCGAGGTAGCCATTGCTTGACTTCCCACTGAGTTATTGAGTTGCAGGCGTGTATCGCTTGGATTTCTTATTCTAAGAATATTCTCCAGATTATTGAGGTCGACTAGATTTACATTGAATACGCCGTATAAAATCTTAAATCAAATTGGCGTGTAGAATGCTTCGGATTTTATATGGATCGTAATCAAAGAGAATAAAAATGCTGGCTCAGATTTTACAAGATAGGAATTTTAGATAGTCGTATAACTGAAAATAAATTCCTATGCTATCTATCGAAGAGACAGAGGAAATGGAACAAAAGTTCCTACGAAGCAAAATAAAGCTGTCCTCATCGCAGGGAGGTAGAGTATTCCACGTAAGGGTAATTTGCCGGAGCCATTATTTAGCTGTGATTATATTGACATTGCGGGCATCACCAACAAAAGCGTGCGATTGGACGTGCATTGGTTTAATTCCGTTAACGACTTATCTCGTCACAACATGTTCTGTGTCCATTACATTCCGATGGTGATTTGATGTGCGGCCATGATAAATGATGGCATCGGTCAGCGTTGACAGCCGCAGCCGGTGCAACCGACGACGCATGCTCGCAAATTGACTCGTCACTGCATTATTGTGGCCCTAATATCCTGCTGTGAACTGCACACCAGTCTCCACGGCTTATGGAAATGTAGTCAGGTTCAGATGAAGATGTATGAGCGGTCGCTTCACGATGAAACGCTCACTTGCGACGTCGACGCCTTACGCTCTCGGAAGTGCTAAATACGTGGTCTGTTTTACTAAACGGACAAAGGTCACGAGTAAATCTAGACTAGAGTCTAATCGGATGTTATGCAAGATCTGATCTATCATGGAAGGTTGAATCAATCTTTAAACTAACGACGGGTTAGTAAACAAGGTCTTCACATGAAAGAGAATAACGAGATACAAAATAGAAACGTATTCAAAGACCTTCCTTAGAAGGATACAACGTTCCAAACGGTAATTCAATAACCTTAAGTTCTCATAATTATTGCAGTAGACTTCACGAACATTTTGAAGCCGTAATTTATTAAAGTTGAAAGGCTTTCGGTATCTCGGCGAAAATAACGCTAAAAGACTCTTCTAAATATTGGGTTATGATCGCATTATCGTGAAAGAGGTCTGTAAACGAGCTAGGGAAACTGACGGACTGATAAATAAGAGATAGGTCAGCTACGGGTTATAAAAAAGTCGTTATATTTAGATCGTTTGCCTCGGCTTGCGCGTTTATCTGATGTACATGTAATGTGATTGTAATTGAGTAAGCTCTCAGAATATCTTGATCAAGAAAAATATCTCAATCAAACCTTGGATGTCTGAAAGCTGCTTTCGTAAGTTGCAAAGAACGTAATGAGAAATCAAAGTGAATAGAATTTGTTAAAGTACATTTGCTTTTATAAGGGTGAACCATTTTCAACAACATTCTCAGGGGTATCGATAAACCTCTGATGTATGTCGGCGACAAGGTGAACCGTGTGACACTTCCGGTTTTTTTAACATAAAAGACGTACTTCCTTTGACGTATCAACCAGTCTCAGCCCCCTGTACCCTTAGGGTCCAGAATTTCGCCCGTTAAAATAACCGCAATATTCGATTCTATACAATGCTGTCCTGCTATTTTTAACCCCTTTGTATCTTCAGTGTTGCAAATTGTAAATAACAAGTCTTGTAACAAATTAATGACATGACAATGAAAGACCGTTAATAATCCTGCTGGTCTCATTAGCACCAACACTTTCAATATGTCGACATACCATCTTTTCCGTCAAAATAAGTTTAATTTTGAGCCGAGATCTTCGTAAAATTTTAACCGATGGCATGTTGAATTTGACAAGTTACCTCTCAACGGGGACCCGAGGGGGGCATTCAAACGAATTGGGTGGAGTTTAATGTTCCTGATTGTTCCATCTAGCGTTTAATATTTTAATGAATTTAAGAATAAAGATGTGGAAAGGGTTTTCGTTCGGTTGTCATCGGCACTCATCTGCAAAAACCTTTTGAAATTCCATTGTTTCGGATTTAAATACTACGTTGTAGCGAGTAAATGCAGGCATACATGTGAATAACTTAATTTATGATAAAGGTACTGTAGTTCCGTAAGGAGAAATTGCTTAATGGCGCTCATACGAGTATGTAATTTTTCCTTAAGGTATAAATAATGATTGAGCGGTACCCCACTTGCGGTATTATCGCTTGAAGTGACGCAGAAAAAGCGTGTTTTGTTTTTAATAACCGTATTAATAACAGGGCAGCTTTTATTATGCTTCAGTTTGATTGAGATTGTTATTTACTGATATTTCACTTTATTAACCTATTTCAGGTTCAAAAGGCTATCAAAAGTTGTTTAAAACTAAAATCCCTTTGATGAAAACCACAATATCATTGAAATAAGCTGTAAAGAGGAAACAAAAAAAGATCTTTAAAGCTTATTCGAAAGCTTTCAAAAGTAGTGCAATGGCAACGCAATAATAAGTCTGGTAATAAAAAGTGAGGTAGTTATGAAGCGTTTCAGTGGCTGCTTGTTTTATTTACTCGTATAACGTGTTGGCAGAACGCGGGCCGCGAGGAATTAAGGGTTCGGTGGTACACTTAGTGGGTGGTGTAGCTCGGGTATGATTCCAATAGCGAATAAGCTTTTACATAAGACTAAGGAGTTTTTTGTTTATCCAACATAAACAAGAAGTCTGTTAGGTTAAATTAAATGTAAAAGATGTGTCCTTAAATTTTTATACGTGTTGTGTTGATCCAAAGGATCCCACAAAAATCTTCTATAGTATGGTATATTTGATACGCCAGCTTTGGTATATCATATCCCCCTTGTTTGGAATAAAATATGTTGTCTATGTCATCAAAAGTCGGTATCTGCCCTACGGCACTTTGTTTCTTTCTCACCTAAATGTTATTCCGCTGTTTCTTGTCTATTGCTTTCCTTTCTCTTAGCTATTAAGGGCGAAAAAGAATGGTTTAAAAAATACATGGCATTCTTAAAAGAAGAATTACGTGCGTTCAACATTGAACTGTAAAGGGACCACCGGAAAGTGAAAGCGTGGGAAGTATTTAAGAAACGTCACAAATTTTAACTAAATGTGAAGGTCCGAGATGACTCATTGGCTTTTCACTAGAAAAACAAAAGACTCACTCGTGATTATGACGTTGAATAGGATGGACGCAGAGGGTTCACTCTTAAAGAATCTCAGAAAGCTCAAGCACTTATTAAAGATTCAGAACACATTAGAAAATTCTGCAAAAATAGCGGTTCACGAATATTTGGATGATGTATAGCTTATGGAGTATTGTGTCAAGATAAGGCCTAAGAGTCTTCAGACTGATTAATCCTAACAGGTATATAAAATTCTTCCGTAACTGAGTGAGGGACTGACGGACAACGCACAGCCGAAACTACTGGTCGTAGAAAACTGTAACTTGGCATGTAGCTTCCTTGCACTCTATAGGGGAGCACTAGGAAAGGATTTCCCGAAATTCCCACGCGAATAGGAAAAAATGGGATATACGTGTCTAGTCTAAGCAAAAGCTAGTTTAATATACAAAATTGAGTACGTACACGTTTCCCAGGGCTAAGTTGTACAAATAACATTTCAATTAGGCCAAGGCTCCTTACCTACCGGGACATACATTATAGAGTGGGGGCATACTGTACAGTAACTTCATAGTCGTGAATAGTACAAGATGTATTCGACCTAGTTGCGGAGTCAAGGTTCAATTTACCAATCACGGCCGTGGAAGGCGGTGTGGCCCGTAGTGGTCCACTATTGTTCTTATTAATGGCTGGCCAGACGCCTGTAGATAGTTTACGGGAACTGTTGTGCCTTTAATTGTCTTATGGCCAGTGTGGGCAAATAGTTTCGACCCGTATGGATTGTTTTGCTTGTCTGTGATAGTGTTTCTAATGAAAGCTATTGAGCGAATAATTTTATTCTTGATGTTAATGGTACAATAATTCCTTGGAACACATACCACAGTTTTAACCTCAGTATTGTCATTTTTGATTTTAAGAAACTTTTAGAGGATTTAGTTAGAGATTACTCCTTAATTCTCCAGGTTTCTTTGAAACTGTGAGTCACACCTGTTAAAGGTAATGTGTAGGCAGATGTCATACGCCCACAGTTAGCCAATAAGGTTGGATATGTTCGGGAGCGAGCCTATTGAAGGTCATACTTTCTACTTAATGTCTAGACCAAAGTAAATTAAACTAGGACATAACGTCTAAAGACGATCAGAAGAAACTGATAAACCTCTATTGCTGTCATTCTACCCACAAGTTAGGCGGAAGGTAAAGAGGTGACAGAGACAAAGTGTATACGCTTATGTAGGTTTCTACAAACCCTGAACGTTATTGCTTTACGGCTGGAGTAGCACCGACGTGCCTGTATTACCGGTAGCGTTACTATATCCTAATAAAATAAAAGTCTCCCTTCTTTCCATGGCCCCACCAAAACCGCACTCCGCAGCTCTCATATGTACTTTTCATATTACCCCTCACTTTCATCTGGCTTTGTATATTACTCAACTTTTCGCAGTCATTTTTGCATGTTGCACTTTGTGCTCCACAAATTTTTCCCTAATTCTCGTTACTAAATAACTCCGCTTTACGTGCAATGTTGGGAGTAATAACGTGGTTTATTACAGACAGGAATGGTAAAGTAAGTAAGTATTAAGATATGTTATGCAAATCTGTCGTAGAATTATGGCTCTCTAGTGGAAGATATTCTTCCGGTTAACAGACTCACTGTCGTAATTACTTACTATAATTAGAATTTATTACAACTTATAATATGATACTGCATGCATAACAAGTAGATACCGCACTGGTACGCTTTAAAGAAAGAAATGAACGTGAAAAGTTATTTCGGCAACACATTTCCCCGAGCTACGGCTGTGATAAATGTAACATCCACACGTTTCCTTATCAAAGTGTTATTTTCATTAGAGAATGCAAATTGCGTAACATTCCGCAACTCGTCACTATGAGGCAAGCGCTGGCCTTTGATCCGTCTCGTCTATCAGTCATCATTTACACGTCCATAAGCGCGGATGTTTTATTGTGAGCCGTGGTGTGTTCACCCTTGACATTCATTCAGGCTCCCCGGCCTTATTACACGGTAACACGGCCCTCGCAAATATAATTTACATTTGTAATCGAGATTACAATGTACGTATTGTTTAAATGGGATACGGATTTTGGGGTAATATCGGGATTTACGAAATAACGACGGTAAACCGTCGCGTATAGAGTTCAGGATTATTTTAATAAGTGAGTAGCTGAACTGGCGCGCGAATGAAAGATTTATGAGGGTAATTCTTCGGAGGTGGTAAAGCCGACGTGAATGCTGAATTACTCTTATTATATCTGTTAGTTCACTCTTTTATTACTTCCCAAAAAGGAGGAGGTTATCAATTCGGTTGTATGTTTTTTTTTATATGTTTGTTACCTCATAACTCCGACAATTATGAACCGATTTGAAAAATTGTTGTTTTATCTGAAAGGATATACTTGCAGATTGGTCCCATTTAAATCATATCAAAATCGATTACGAACTTTGGATTTTAAATAGAAATACCTGGAATTTGACTATTTAGATGATTTTTTGATAATCGAAATTGCGGATTTTGCTTTGCTGCGATTTTGCAGTGGTGTTGTTAGGTGTGGGGCTCCACTAAAAAGTGAAAAATAAAAAACTTTTTACAAAAAAATACAATCGAATTCCAAAAAAAAACACTACAAAGTAAAAAATAACTTTAATTTCGGAAGTCGGTGTCAAAATACGAAGAAAGTAACAAAAACACCGACTTCCGAAATTAAAGTTATTTTTTACTTTGTAGTGTTTTTTTTGGAAGTCGGTTGTATTTTTTTGTAAAAAGTTTTTTTTTCGCTCACTTCTTTGTGCGGTCGCTGTGGAGTGTGGAATATGCATGCATGGAAATATGATAAATGTTCAGGAAGCTGTGCGAGCCAATGTAGTTTATTCTTCGCTGCCTGCCCACCGTCGTTAGTTATTTCTCGCTTTCTAGCCACATCATTATGCACTTATTACCCACGGCTGTTAGAGGATTAAACCTCATTAGGTCTTCATTCTTATTCTCACCCACTGGCGGCTTATCCCTTGAAACGCGCGCCGCAGAAAATTCTTATAATCGTCGTGGAAATTACAGCTACATAATAACATGTTTATTTGTGGATTATTATTGCTATCGCGTGTAACAAACAACAAGTCTGTTTGTTGGTGTGCGCTCTGCCTACTCACAAAGTATATTGGCACGAGGCGGCTCTCAGGACACCGATATGAGGTATTGCCCTCGAGGGACAGCTGGGAATTGATTCCGACGCCAGCCGAGAAAAATGAGCAACAAACAATATAGGTATATATGTTGTGTGTGTCGGGTTAGGAGTTGTGGCGTTCATAAAGTAGCGTCTAGGTCGCTGGGAGTTGGTCGCTGACCGGACAATAGGCTAGATTCCATCATCCACAAATTGCAAAACTATTTAGTCCGTCAGTTAGAGTATTGAAAAATAATGTACAAGTATTTTTTGTTTTTGTAAATCAATTAATATTGACAAAGATAAAACGCATCAAAACTCGGGAGTGGGGGCTCGTGACGTCACGACTCACAAAAATTATGCGAAGGTGTGACGTATTGAGAATTTTAAAGGCGTCGTAACTTCGTAAATTTTGGTTCCCGTAATAAAATAAAAAACACGGGTCATATATATTTTTGATAATCTAACTGACGGACTAATTAGATTTTTTCAGGACACAAGCCCATTTGTGGCCGTTTAACACTGGATGCTGTTGTGAGTTCCGCAGGTTCCAGTGCCGCTATTCTATCTCCACCATTTACCCACTTATAATCTATTTTCATTGTGCGAGTTGGGGGACGCCGCACGGGGCGGGTCGGGGCGAGGGGTGCGCGACTGAGTGCCGCTTCTGTTTGCGAATTTTCTGTAATCTACAACGTGTCTCTTATTCGAAAAATATTCGCCCACCCTTTGATACAAATATCAAAGCCCGACATTTGACTTCCTTATACTCGGTTTGTTTAACATTTGATTCAGTAAACATCGCATTTTCTTAAGGTATAATAATAATTGTTTCGAAATTGTTTCTGTAAAATTGCGTGTGTTTATGAAAGCGATATCGTGGCACGACTGCAATCTTTAAATCTAGCTGCTATTGCTACATACGACGTTAGCCGTGTGTTAACACAGCCAGGATTGCGTCGAGGGCTTTGTTTATCGGCCAGAAGGGAGAATGCAACTGATACCTGAATCGCTGATTTTTTCGAAATAAGCAGTAATACTTATAAACATACGCTTGTTAGTGAGTAGCGTCTGAAATCCGCCAGTGTGTGATGCGCATACAAATGGGCCGAGTGTTGTCGGCAGACGTCGAACGTGCCCCACCAGACCTCGAATAGACGTTGATTATATGTAAATTTCAAGAATTACTCGTATTTTGTGCCGCGATGCCATTTTTGATGTAACATACTCCTGCACGATGTTACAACGCGGCTGTCTCGTTGAACCTCAGCGTCAAGCATTATTTATTTATCTCTTTGCATATCGCAGCGTCATTGTTGCCACATTATTAAACGCATTTATATTTCGTAACCATCGATTGGTAAATGTTAGCTTTTCAACGCGGATCACATTCAATTTTATTAATTTTCAGTCGTACTAGTACTAGTATTCCAAATCACGGTAGGTAATTAAATTAGTTCTATCTTCTAATATTTGTATAATACTCGTGACCTTTGGTAACAAAACCACAAAATTTTGATTACAGACGAAAATTAAACATGACTTGTTGGACCTTCTGCGAAACCCATTACCGCAGATATAACCGCAAGTTCCTGCATAATGTCCAAATGTTCATGAGACCGTAAAATGTTATGACGAATGACTTACTGATTTGGTAACAAAACTTTATAGTGAACGGTAACGTACATATCTGCGTACGAAAACCTTTTAGTACTTTCCTCCAAATAGCCTTTTCCACGAGAAACTCGGAATGTTTATTAAGATTATTTGTTAGCTTACATAAACTGAATGCCAACCTAAAAAAACTTTACTACCTCATCCACGTAAAGGTTAACCTAGAGAGGCTCGCATTCGGTTCTCCCCATTGTTGTAATATGGTAAATTATTCTTGGACAGGATTATTGCTCGGAGGGAGTCTAAATCGTGGCTGTATCGCGACCGAGCTATATGTAATAACCCCGTACTAATATTCATTAAGGACAACCCAAAACGTTCAGCTTATGAATGAAGAGTTATCTCCTTTTTATGACAAGAGTTGTAAGCAAAGATTCCTAAAAGGAATGAAATATGTTAGTACTAAGATCAACGCGAAAGAAACTTAGTTATTTATTGACGAGGAAACTGTGAGGGGCTAAGGTATTGCGAATTACCTCAAGATTACAGAAGTTGCTACGAAAATGTTCTTTTCTAAGTCATTTAATCCGTTTGCGAGCCGCAATAGATATACATCACCCCTTATGATTGGTTTTACTCGGTGTTTTATGCGGTCGCGGCAACTTCTTTTTTTTTTCTATCTTCATCAGTTTTTCCTTTATTTCTATAATGATTACTTACGTTGTTCCGAAGTCTTTTCTTCTTGTGGTTTTGCAACTTCCGTTACGCTATTGATTTGTGTGGCTATAACTAACTAAACATGTAACTCGTGTTTTCTTTGTCCCTAAAGTAATTTGTTGTCTCCCGAACTGTAACTATGTTTTCCTTCGTGTAAATGTCCAATAACAGATCCCTCTTTGTATCCGAGGTAGTCCATTGATTGTCTCTGTGTGTTCTCTGTTTATGCAGTCGGTCGTCTGCATACAAAATACATGTCGTTCACTACCGCGCCATATCCGAAGCACTGTGATAGAAAACATATAAAAATAACTCCTCGAAGTGAATCCCTTTGTTTAGCAAAAGGTCTGTGCTCTTGAATGATTTGCGTCTTGTACCTTACAGTCGTAAATGGAGAATGCAGTATACGTACTGTTGATCGCTTTGCGCAGAGTTTAGTGCGTTTTTACAGTAGCGTAATGAGCCCTTATCGATGGCAGAAGATTTTGTAGCTTCTGTTATGGCTGGCCATAGAATTTAAAGGTTTCGTATTTCGTAACCATCCTTTGCTGTGATTCAAACAGCAATTGGACATGGTTACCAAATAAATGCCAAGCAAATTCTATGGTCATCAACAATCACGATAATTTAAGTGTTATCCAATTTAGAAAGTTGTGATAGAAAACAGTTTTTCTCTGCCAAAGGTCGTCTAACGCGGAAGCTAGAGATGCCCCTTGTATCTAAGTACTTTTATAAATTGTGTATAGCACGGACAAGTGTCGCTGGTGTGAATAAATCGTATTAACTTCCTTATAGCGAGGGAAAGGCCTCGAGACGTGTCGTCGCGGATCGCATTGACCCGCTTACGTTCCGTTTCGCGGTGAGCTGCGACCTCGGGCTGAACAAAGACGACGCGTGCCCCGCATTCTGCTCATACTGCTCATCACTCTGTATCACAAGGACCTTTATAAGTTTAACAATATTTACGGTGATCTAAACACCCTTTTCTGTCCCCTTGGTGAAGAGTCGATGGTTTTTTTAAGTCTTTAGCTGCTCTTTCTTGACTGATTCAGTTACTCTAACACTTAGGGTGCTCTGAGACAGTTGACTCATTGCCCAGGGCATAATCGCTAGATTTATAAACATTCCCTGCACTTTTCTGGTAGTCAGTATTGTAGATTTAAGCTTTCAGAAGTTACAACGGTTTAGAAAAACATGGTGACGGTTTGTAATAATATGGTAGCAGGCTTGTCCCATTTAAAAACAAAACGGTTCAACATACAAATTTTTGTTATGACTACAATTCACCTTACTCAGTACTTGTTGATAAATTCACACTCTGCAACCAACACACATACAAAAGTCAATGAAATGTTTGTTGATATACGACTGACAAAACCAACAAAATACACTCACAATAAATACACTCACACTCTGCGTTTTTGGGTGACATAAAATATTCTGTTTCTTGCGATTCCAATATAAATATACAAATTGCAGCTATGAATTACACTACGTTGCCATATTACCGTTTTTAATATTCAATTACGCTCAAAGAGCGGAACGACACGGTATAAACATTATCTGTTATTCCAGTTAGTGGGATAATGCCCGAGGGAAGGCCAAAAATAGTGGTTCGGAAATTGTATTAAGTTTGAACTTATATACCTATCGAAAATATTTCGTTGCGATAGTAGCTAGTATCAGGCCGTCTTTCAAACCGTGTGGGTGTTAGGTTTATCCAGAATCGATATCATCTGAAGACGCTGAGGCATCGGATCTCAAATTGACATTTTAATTTCATCAAACGCTTTATAAACATTTAAAAAACAAACCAGACTTTCCAGTATGGTACTAATTTAATTATTTGCGCAAATATAATTCCTGTGATTATCGACAAAGCAGTGCGAGTCGCCTGTGAGCGCGTGCGCACGTGTCAACGGCCGCAGGTGCTCGCGTCATTGGCCAGCACTGGCCATTGTTCTCTCCGCGTCCCCCGCACCCCGCCACCAGTTCGCTCATATAAAACTACCCTACAAGCAATCTGCAGGGCTACCACCGATAGCAGCTGATCGACTCTTAATCTTTTTGCTTTACCTCAACTTCGGTCGCAAAAGAAATAAAAGGTTCTTTACACAGGATATAGACTCACACCGTACGCCACCTGGTGTCTTTTATTTGTTAACTATGAAACGACAAGCGTATTATTTATATTAATGGTTGGTCATGTATAAAAGATTAGCTATGTATTTATTCACACAGGTGTGTAGCGAACACCAGAGCCAATTATAGTAGAAAAACTTATTAGCATTGAATACATAGAGGGCGTGGCTAGTTAATCTACCGCAAAAAGCACTCCATACTAAAAATAACCAGAATTGTCTGGTCGTCAGAAGGATGCAGCGATTAAGATAAAAATTACAAATTGTATCTGACGTCTGCGGTCTTTGACCTGCAATAAAACCCTCCTAATGAACTTCCTGAGAAAATAACAAAAAGGCGACTAAAGTAAAATGATTAATTCGGTCTTTTAGTGCTGAACATGATGACGGCTTAAGTAATGACAGTGGCAAAGGACTTGAAAAACGTAGCGTAAATAATGACGGGTTAGGAGGTAATCAAATTGCACATTGTACTGGCAAGTGGCAAGTTGACAGCCAACGATTTGTGGGTATCAGTAACAATTTCCCTTGCGATGAAGGGGAATCGTTAGCAGCTAATCAATTTTATGACAACAATAATAAAGCTAAATGCAAAGGCATCAATCATGTTGCAGCTGATGAATGTAGACTTTTAGATATAAAGCGTTGCGTCGTAATCTGATGACGGAAATCTTAAGAGTAACATCCCAAAATTGTTTTTCTATAAAGAACAGGAAAATATGCAACTGTGTTCCACTTTGCTTTGATTTCTCACAAGATACTACTCTAAAGGTGATATATCGAATCTGAATCAACAATGGCTACAATGAGGTAACGGTGTATTTGTTGGGTGAATTCGACACGCGCGCCGATCCGCCGTGGTAGCTCCCGACTTGAATTGTGTGCCCGTCTTCTTTTGTCGAGAGTCTACTCCTCAATATTCAGTCGCCAATGTTACCATTCTCACTAGATATTGAGGATATAGGTCGAGAGTTTGGCTGATAACTGAATTTGTTGCTCTCCGCAGAATGGTGCGATGCTAAAGTTTGCTCTTTGTTTAGAAGCGTCTAAGTTTCTGATACTCGTACGTAAGTTTGAGAGCTGCGAATAAAGTTAAGATGCAAGCACGTGTAATCTCTGCTTAATCTTAGTTCGAGAATGCAAATTATTTCTTCGTGTGTGCGAAATTTGCAAGGATATATTTAATTGGATTCTAAAGTGCTCTTAATTTATTTGACCATTTACCCCGGATTAACAATCGGTTTTCAATTTTGTAAGCCGTTTCCGCATGACTGGACCCAAGCTCATGCTACGCCTTGTTTAAAAAAATCTCAAACTAAGTAACCAAGCAACGATTCTTTCACACGGTATCCGTTCCCATAAAAATAAATATCTAGTTATAATATCATCAGCTACCGAAAAAATACTCGAGTTATTGCCGAGAAGATTATCTTGCGGTGTTTTTGCCTTTAATCCAATAAGGTTGTGGGATTGCACCGATACGTGTATTGAGCTGGGACTTGGAGCTTTTGAATCGATGGTGCTTTGGATAAAGTGTGTGACATACTGGGGAGGTGCGATGATAAAGTGATATTGAGACTTCCTGGGGGCTTATTTAATATGAATCTGGGAACAGGTAATTTTAATATGTCTCCTCTTTTCCTGTTTGTTAGTATGTTTGTTTCTCTGTATTATTGTCATCTTCATTATCAGCCAACACATTTCATTATAGGCCCAAAAACATGTTGGTGTATAAAACGGTATCTCAAGAGCAATGTTTCCGTATGATACAACATATTTGTCGTCAGCACCGTGTGTTCCCCTTTTCACGTCGTTTTATCGCTAAATGAGATTCAGTTATGAATGTTATGATCAGCCCTTGTTAGTGAATCGCATTAGAGGTTGTAAACTGGTAGCGGGTAGCGGGTAATGGAAAATACTAAATTGACCAATCACATGTAAGCATTACGTGCGTGCAAGTAATTGAAGATATTCCGCACTCGCGCGCACTCAACTAAGAGGTGGCCTCAAAATAACCAAATCATCTTATTTATTGAATGTTATCGTAATCCAATTACGTTGTGAACAGCATGAGATTTTTTCCCATGCATTCTTTAGAGAATACTTGGGTATATTTTGATCTGGTTTCAGTAGAGTGTTTTAGAATAATTTAGTTCTGTTCGAGTTTCAACTTATACATTCCATTACGTCTAATCTATTCAAATGCGAACTACATAATTGGATTAATAAATCGACGGTGAAGTAACCCAAATTATTACTTTCACATATAAGTCACTTTCATAATGACGGGTCACATTCCCCCATTAACCTCCCATAACAGCGGGATTAGGTTAACGATATCCGCCCCAATAATACCCCTAGAACACAAAGAACTCCATTATTCCCCACACATCTTGCACATAATACAACAAGCACTATAAAACTCATTCTATAACTTTCTGATAGAAAAAAGGTGAGATAGCTATCTATTTAGAGGGGACTATATGGATCAGTGCGCAATCTAGGCATCGTAACTTGGACTCCTTTGTCCTGATCGCAATCTCCATAAACCAGCTAAACACCTAGCCGAGATTCCCCTCACGAGTCCCGGGGGTGGCAGGGGGTAGAGCACTGCGAACCCACCCCCTTCTTTTAGTTATACGGGAGTTAAAGTGCCTTATGATTTCGAGACTTTCCTCACTGAGGTGATGTCGGTCTTTTATTAATCCATAAAAATCTCGAGATGCCGTAAACGTTGACACCAAACAATAATTACTTAAGTCTCTTGGAGATTGATGTTTAAACGAAACAGAATAAGCTGTTAAGATAAATTAAACAACGTTAATATCTTAATTTAGGAATAACAGTTTTTGTTTGTTAGTTGGGCCCATATTTTTTTCCGGTGTATTTGTATTAAGCTTATGGTAGGCGCCAGATAAATGTGCAAAAACGGGTATTGACCCACATTCATTGATTCATTTTTTATATCAAAAACAGAAATAAAGACATTAAGCTGTCCTGAATCTACTTCTATCCTGATCCTTACGTTCTCTAGTAATGAAAAATGGTTCATAATTTCTTGTTCGGGTATATCTACGATGGGATACTAGAGAAAGGTTAATGTACTTTAATGCATATTTATCTGGCGCCTACCTTAGTTGATGTTGTCAGTGATACAACAGATAATATATTATATATACTAGCGTGGTACTAATAAGAGTACTAATAAAGATGTTTCATTTGTCTTCAGGCCCACCATCCCGGCGAGAGAGCGAGTTCAAGAAGCCGTCACACGCCCCACAGAACGGCGTGCGCCATCACCGCCCCCATATCCCACACAAGGTAAACACTCTCAACTAAATCTATAAACTGTATGCTTTAAAGCCACAGCCACCCTGCAACCTGCCAATGTTTTATATGCGGCGCGACGGGATTCTATATGTTGCCCTCTGGGTGTTATGCGACCCGAATTAAGTTACTGTCTTAATGGAGTGCAACCTGAGTACCAATTCTACTGATATTCTAGCAACGTTTGCTTTTGAATCTCAATCGCAATCTGTCAAAAGTGTATGAAAATTAAGGTTTTTTTGATAGTTTGCGACTGACGTTAAAATTTAGTAGAATTGAGTGCAAACTGTTAGCAAAACTGATTAAAACATATTGAACACCAGAGAAGCGGGAATATAATTATCATCCAATGAGTCAATAGCCCATAATCGCATTTGTTTCATAAGAAAAATCCGGCTTAAGCCTTCCTCGTAGATATGGAAAAACTAGAACAGAATACTGTTCTAGGGTTATGATAAATAAAAAGCGACACGTGTCTGGCGTTCAAACGTTCCAGATATACTCGTTATTGCGCTCCTTACGAGAATCGAGAAAAATTTCGTTACAACTGCTTATCGGTACACAATGGTGTTTATTGTCAAGCTGTACGCTTTACAAAGCAATATCAACCAGGAAAATGTTGTGTTATCATGAAACTTTTTAAATTCCCCACCAAACTCCGTCGCTTCGGGCTCCACCATCTTTTGTGCTGGATCGCTTTGCTTCCATGAAATATGTTTAACGACAATACAACTTTTTCCTGGTTTAACTCTTTAAAAACTCGTTTTATTATTGTGATGCTTTATCTAAGCTTTTGTTTAGATTTATAATGGAGGCGAGAGCGTGTTGGGAGTCGCATTAATACTTATGGTCGCTGTGGTAGGGCTGATTAAAGGGGTCATACGAAGCGTGACCGGCCTTTTCACGTCTCATTTCAAACTTCTCATGCCGTAACACAGCCACATCTTGGACTAGTTAATTCCTGGCTGAATTATTCATCAGGCGTACATTGTAATTAAGTTTAATGTGGTTAACTCCAAAACGGCGCCAGCAACTTCGATCACCCGGGGAAACTTGCTACATGTACATACGTTGATGAATGGCAGAATACATTTGATACCGACAACTTTTGAGTTAGGATAGGAAATCAGACGGAACCTTCGAATGTGGTATTGTTACCTTACAATGTAAACGCAGAAACGGTAATATAACCTATGTAGTATAAGACCTTCTAACTAAGCACAATTTAGACGAGTAACGACCCCAGATTCCGTTCAAAACGAAACAAATCCAATTCAGAGACGTCGTTTAAGAAATCCCAAAACGTAATTCTATTAAGAGGGGAGGTGAATAGAATATTAATGTATATTTTTTGGTGCAGAGCGACGGTTCCGGTTCAACGGGAGCCCCGCACAGACCGCCTCCAATCAGGATACCCAACGGTATCCAGTCACAGGTCAGTTGGATAAGGAGTCCTTAGCTCACCTCGAAATATTCATTGCTTCTTTCATTTCATATAATTAACATCTCTCATTCATTCTCAACGTAATGATGAGACTGATTGGTGTTCATCATTGCTCACCATCATCAGCTTAATCACAGTTTATCGTACAGTTTCATTGGTCCTCTGATACAATTATTTAAGCTAACCATCCGTAAAGTATCCGATATCCTTTCGCTCGCCTGAGTGATGTCGACAAAACTGTCAATTACTCCATAAACCGTGGTCACGACATCCATACAGCAGTCGATCAATGAAATGTAGTCAACCTGAAAGGCCAATATTGCACTTTAGTGATTTTAAATTTTCCATTTATTTGTGAAGTATTGTAAACACTAGGGTTGGAAAAACTTGCGTCGCGTGCCAAGCGGTCCCCTGGCAAACGTCAATGTTGTCAATAATTAAGCGATCAACTGTTTAGTTTTTATCATGCAGTATTTATTTGCTCTATAATTTATTATGATAACTTCTGAGGAATTTCAGTACGCCCGGTCGGCCTTACTAATTATTGTTACGCGGTTGTATGTAAAAAGTGGTAGCTGTAAGACATTCTTTTAATTAGTAAAAGGGTAAGCATGTTTTCTAATAAAGTCATATTCCCAGGGAGCAGCAAAAAAACATGTTTCATTAAAGGCGGAATTATTCTTGCAACTGGTCTTGACATTGTGTGGTCCTTCGGCTAATCGCATCCTATTGCTGCAATGTTAGTTCACGGTAATGGATACTGGATTAAAAAGCCACAAATACTAGTAGTCCAGAAGCTTTACCCCGTAATGTGGAACATGTTGAACTTTGATATTCGCACCCACACGTTTACCCCAATATTGTTCGCGCCTCCACCAATACATAGGTCAACAAGTGGGAGTAGCAGTAGTCCCCTTTAAGAAGTCCATGGAGTCCTTTATCAGATTATTGCAACCTATTGCTACAATGTCACTTTACGGTAATGGTTATTAGATTAAATATCGACAAAAACTAGTAGTCCAGAAGCTTTACCCCGTAATGTGGAACATGTTGAACTTTTATGTTCGCACCTACACGTTTGCGACAATAGTGTTCGCGCCTCCACCAATACTTAGGTTTACAAGTGGGAGTAGCAACAACAACCAGCAGTTTCAAAACTTTTTCACATCACCACCTACACGAAACCGTCAGATAAAATGTCTTACAAACTTATCCTAAATCCTTAATATAATGAGTAAGTCGTTATAGACCGTCGGTCTGTAATGACTTACTCATTATAGACCGATGGGTTATAATGAAATTCAGTACAATATTATTGCCCGGAGGTCAGTGATTTGAATTAGGAACTCAACTTGGAGAACGACGGCAACCGCTCGCTGCCAGCCACCTCTCTCCATAGCTTGCGAACAATTTTCTTGCAGTAGTTGTGATTTTGTGAAAAGTAGAGTATACTCCTTAGGGAAACAGGTGTCTTTGCCTTGGGCTAGCCTCAAGGTCAGACTCCCTTGCTTCGCTCGTGAGGTCAACTAATCTCCCTCGCTATGCTCAGAAGTTAAGAGGAAATGTGGGCTTGTAGACTTCGTATGTAAAAAGTTATATTTCGAGGTTTGGCTCTCGCCTGTTTCCTCCTCCAATATTAAATCGATTCAATAGATATTACACAAGCTGAATAAGAAGGATATTTAACTGTGCTCCTATGTTTTTCTCTATTCATTAATAGTTGCCAAACTTGTTCAGTAAGGCTCTTTTGACAGCAGTTTATTGGACAATTTTGAGCATGTTTTGAGGGTCCTAGTGCTACGTTTAATATATCATCAAAAAAGAAAACATAGCGGCACAAAATATATTCTTCTTATTCATTTCATGAAATATCTCTTAAATCCGTCCAATATTGAAGAAGGAAACAGGCGAGAGCCAAACCTCGAATTATGACTGTTTACATACAAAGTCTCTGCGCCCGCGTTTCCTCTTCGAAACCTTCATTAGGTTTGGGATTTAATATGACGCCCGTGACATAAGACACTGCTTTAACCCCTCGGTGCATAATCTACTATTACATCGTAACTAATTTTAAATAGAAAGTGTTCATGGTGTTTAATTGTTTTTCGGTGAGGTATAAACAGGGACATGGACTCATGGTATTGGCTACATAATGAAGGGTTCTTGCGTGACATGAATCGGTGATCAAATGAACGAAAATGTCGCTATTGCGACTTCTGTTGTCGTAGGTCGACAGTTTTTGAATGAATGTCTCGTTTTATTAGGCAACCCTATTTGGGCGAGTTCCAAAACTCAGCAGTAATGCTGTACTTACCTACACATTGCAATTATTTTTTTCATCCAACGTTCAAATTGAGCTTTATATATCTTCAGTTATTTTAAAGGACATATTATATCAGTGTTATTTTATTTGAGCGGAAATGAAACAGAAATTCTGCTAACAATGTAATATGAGAGTTTTTTAATACAAAAGCTTCTACAGTCCCTTTTCCTTTGTAGTTCGTACCGTTCTTCGCAGAAGACAATTATTTATCTTCGATACTGTGTACATAAAAAGAATATTTAACCTTTCTTTCTGCTATAACAATCCTCTGTCGATACCGTTCTTCAGAAACGATTGACACCCCGCAATAAACATTCCATCTCTCTTTTCCCAATTGATTTGGCGCTATGGAGTGAAGGACGGAAAAAGTTTGTAGTATTGAATATTTAAGGTCCCCGGCAGATTCTTTCAACAGCAACAATACAATACATTTATTGCCGTAAAGTCGTAAATCATACAAACATAGTCGGTCATAAACGGGCCCTAAATTTAATCGCCCGGCTTCGCTAAGGAGGCATAATGTGTTCTCGTAAAAGTAGTTTTATTCGTGGCAGTGCAAATTTGTCCAATCTTTTATGTGGGCAACGCGCCTTATCTCCTTAGCGTATGGTCATGTATCGTGTTGATGTTGACTACCCCTGTTTACGTCCTCGAAATAAATTTATAAAAAGTTAACGGGGAATTTGTGACGTCACAATATTTCGCCCGTCCATGTGCCCACAATTTCCCCGTGGGCGTGCGGTTGTGCCGTAGATTTAAATGCTGTACGGAATCCGGACAACAATTATATAGTTTTGTCTGTGTCTGACAGCACTGCAGTTGAATATCGAACGATTTCAATTTAAAATGTAGTTGAAATCGGTACTGTTTGAACGCCAAAAAATTAACGTGTTGTTCAGACAGTTCTACTACAATGTATTACAAAAATATTAATAGTTTTGTTGTTTCCTTTACAGAATGCTATCGATAGCAATCAACCGCCAATAGAAAGTATTTTAAAGGTACGTATGCACTCACGAACACACCGCTGTATCAGTGTAATGTCAGGAATGTGAATATAACACTGTTTGTTATTGTAGGAGATGAAGTCTCTACCGACGCCGCTGTCAGTTATAGCTGCGACGCCGAGGAAGGAATTGGAGAACAAATTCATCTTCAACCCTTACACAAATAAGGTAAGACAGAAGTTTTAGTATAGGTTCCTATATGATTATAGAAGCATCATAGTATATAAATAGCTGTGTAAATAAAGTATAAGGTACAATGGGGTTGACGTATCCATGTGGATAAAAACCCCTTATAAATAAAGAATAAAAAAATAATAATAAAAAAACTCCATTACTGAGTGATAGACAACGTACAGCCGAAACTATGGGTCGTAGAAAGCTGAAATTTAACATGAAGGTTCCTTGGGGAGTGTAGGAATTTCGGAAAATGGGTCATTTTTTTATAAAGCATCGTCGTATTACAGAGCGATCATCGAGCGAATACCCGATTGACGCGATCATTTGTCTCTGTCGGCGCGACGATGCGTTCGGGTTCCAAATGATTGCGTCGGTCGCGTATTTGCGTGCGACGCGCGACGCCTCACACATAGCAACCGCAAAGCGCCTGTATGAATTTAGCCTTAACTGCGAAAACTAGGACACAGCGAGACCTTGACACTGATACGTCAAAAAATTACATAAGAATAAATTGCACATTCTCTCACAAACGCTTACGTAACCATAGGGAAGTAGTACTACTTACTAAAGCTGCGCTAACGAAATTCATTAAAATCTACAAATTCGCAACAACACTCGGAAAATATGAAAACAATTACAAATGCAAATTTCAAGTTCATGACTACGCTAAAAACGTGTGTGTACGTTTGTATGCTTACCGCACAAGGTCGCGTCGACAAACGCGCGAAAAATACGCGGCCCTGATTTATGGTGACAAAAGACAATTGATGCCACGCTCTGGTATACCTCGAGAATATTCCTAACGTTGCTTCAAGTATCTAACTGAATAAAGTTACCTGCTATGGAACAGTTCCGACGCTACGCCGCCGGTGCTACGAAAATATGATTGGATGCGTTTTGCGTAGAACTCGTAGGCCGATATTTTATTGGCGTAGCCGCGCCGCGTAGCAACGGTTAGGGGCACTCACTAGAAGTACGGTCATAGATTGAGAATATTTTTTGTTTGGCATTTTATAACGAGATGTATTCTAGTTTTAAAATTAAGCGTTTTTAGAATAAATAAATAAAGAAGAATGCTTATAGCAAAGTACCTGAAATTGTAGAGGTATACAACGTTAGTTAAGGATAGGCAATTTTGATACAGTGGCGGACTTGACAGTCCCTCAATCTTTTTTTAAATTATTTCATATGCTCAGTTTCCTATATTTTTTATAGTTGGATGTATGTTCATAAGGATGTCAAACATTGCAGAATAACAGATGTCCATATTTGTGCAAAAGTCGTAACGGAAAAATTAATGTCCTAAATAGGCCTAGGGGTTATATTACGGACAGCAATACTGCCAAAATGTATGTGTAATCCTCATCACGACGATAAAAAATATTAATTTTATTCAGGCAGAAGGGCCATAACATACCAGTCAACCCTTCAAACTGAATCAAATCTTAAGGAACAGAAGATAGGGTCGAAAATGCGATGAAAAAGCTTGATAGAATTCTGGAAGTGTAGACATTTTTCGGCATATTGTCAAAGAAATATGATCAAGTCTGTTTCATATCACTTTTAGTAGGTACATAACGTCTGCGTAACGTTAACTTGAATTAGTATGTATGGGGAAGATAATAAAGTCTTTTTTTTGTTGTGCGAAACAATAATACCTTGATCTTGAATGTTTTATGAGAGTTAAATGCAAATTGAAGGGAGCCGTTAATTGCGAGCATTTCATGACTAGTAGCGCCATCCTTCGTCAAACCTCGACAACTTGAAATACGCAAATGATCTGCATACTTTACGTATACTTTATTAGTATGATTATGGAACGATTCAGTTTTCAATAGAACATCTGGTTTTAAATCTAGATCTAGTATGTAGGTAATAGTAAACACTGACGCAGCTAAGAAAAAACGCGTATTTTCAATATTTTTATATGCTATGATCATTCGTATATCTTTCTGAGAAAAGACTTTAATAGAAAATAGCGCATCATTATTGTAAAGGAACATACACACACGGAATAAAACGATAGTAGGATTAGATTACAGAGTTTCCAACAAGTCAAGCGTTGTATTAACTTTCGGTAAATACCTATTATACAGTTGGAAAAACATAATATAAAAGTAAGGCTGAGTTGTACCATAGAAGAAGTTATAGTTAAAGTTTGCGTCAAATTTAACACAAACAGTAGCGCTGACTTTAACAGTTACAGTGAAATGTGTTGCACCAGCGAATTCATTAGCTTTGTTAAAGTTAAAGGGAAGAGTCAAGTCAAGAGATTATATTCAACGCGTTTGATAGTTGACGGATAATTTAACACAAACAATAACACTAACCAGCGGAAAGTGAGCGGTTACAGTTACGGTTAAAGTTATGACGTCATTTAACTATTTGTCAAATGGTGCAACTAATTTTTGGCCTAATCGATACTTTAACTGAAGTTTCGATGTTTGTTATTGTTAAAGTAAGATGGTGCAACCCAGCCTAAGTCTTCTTTGTTTATGTTTACACAGTTAACAAATAACACTTTTCCAGGTCCAAGAGAACCCTCAGTTGGCCGCCAACGATCTCAAAACACCCCTACCTAAACCCGGTAAGTGTGAATACAACTTTATGAATCGGGCTGTCAAACCTAAAAATAAAAATCGTTGTGTATTCGATTTTCAAACAATCGTTCACCGCCAACAATGCTCCTTGATTGAAGAATGGAGAGATGTATGTATAAATAGGGGCTTACTTATTTATTTTTTAATTTGGCAACCCTAATTTCCCAATACTCGTTACTATTTGTCTCTAACTGGATATCCTCTGCGGTCAATTACGTGGATTATCTGTTATTCACAAGCTCGGGGTTATCCAACCGTTTCGCCCGTTTCCCTGTTTCGCCTTTAAATTACATGCATATTTAATTCATTGCCTCTTCCGGCATTTCGGTTCCATCTTTGTTTTTCTTTTTCTTTTTACATCGGACTGTGTGGCTGTGACGTCGAAGTTAAAACCTTCAGTTAATCGATTTCTTTCATAAATATTTACGTGCGTGTTCAGTGAATGCTCTCCGATATTCACATTATTTTCAATCGATTACTGTATGGAATGTTATGATAAACATACGCGATAAATGCATTAATGCCAGACATCAAACGAACGGATATCCTGTTGGATGTTTAGAAAATACTTATTAGAAATTAATTATAGGGTTTATTAATGGTTTTGATATAATGGTTGATCAATTGAAGAAGATAGAGACGAGTAGTACTTAATCGGTCCGAGATGTCATGATGGATAAGTGGAATGGTTTGCCGTATAAATTATTATAGGTACAAAAAGGTTCTTTTAGCGTTTACGTCAGCGTGCAAAGTGGTTTACAGTGACGATAACCTCTTCAGACAAGTACTACGTCAACCCAACGCTATGCCTTAAATGTCGCTCCTCCATAAAAACCCCTACTTTATCCTAGCAGCCCGCTAATTGGCTCATAACTCCAACTCACTCAACCACCAATAAAAGCTACTGGGTAAAAGTAAATTCCAAGCAATTGGTATTTGTTGTGTAAATAAGAATCGTAAGGAAAGATTCTGTCAGACTCTAGTGTTAGGTACTTGTTAATTATATGAATAACTAGCTGACCCACGCAACTTCGTCTGCGTCACATTTTCCATTAATGCTCGGCTCCTTTTAGTCTTAGCGTGATGATATGTAGCCTATGTCCTTCCTCGATACATGGGCTATCTAATACTGAAATAATTTTTCTCTTCTACATACAAACTTACAAACATACAAACTTACAAACAAATGTTACCTCTTTATAATCTATATATATATATATAAAAGAAAGTCGTGTTAGTTACACTATTTATAACTCAAGAACGGCTGAAACGATTTGGCTGAAAATTGGTGGGGAGGTAGCTTACAACCAGGAGACGGACATAGGACAGTTTTTATCCCGGAAATCCCACGGGAACGGGAAAGTCCCACGGGAACGGGCACTTTGCGGGTTTAACGGGAGCGAAGCCGCGGGGGACAGCTAGTATTAGTATAGATGTAGAATCAAACATAGCACGGTTAATGGAAGAGCTGCCATACTGTTAAGTGTAGTGCAATCGATTGTTGAGTGATGTATTTAGTACATTTGCTACCTCAAACAAGCTTACTAGTGTTATAAATGCGTAAGTTTGAATGTTTGTTACACAATCACGCCAGCAAGACTGAACATCTGCCTAGCCTTTTCCCAACTACATTGGGGTCGGCTTCCAGTCAAACCGGATTCAGCTGAATAGGTACCATTGTTTTACAAGGAGCGGTTGCCTACCAGACCTCCACAACCCATTAACTGGGTAACACGATACTTCTTCGTAAGATAGGGGTCAGATTTACTGGCTTCTGACAATCCGTAACGACTGCCAAAGATCTATAAATGACAGCCGGGACCAAAGGCTTAACGTGCTTTCCGAGGCACGGAGGAAACTCGGTATTTTAAAATGGTCATCCATACACAGACCAACCTTGGCAAGCGTTGCTTAACCGTAAAGATCGACCCGTGCGGCTGTTATTATTTAGCCACGAGCCAGCAAGACTGACGATATAGATTAAAGCCGTTAGTCGCAAGCACTGTGATCGTTGGCCAAAGTCTCTACTCAATAGGGGCCTGAAGATGGAAGGTGGCAGCGAGGCCGGCCCAGAAAGAGATAGCGACATAGGCTACTTTTTATCCCGCGAGTAAGTTCTCTTTGGATGCAGAATGCCTGATGTCAAGAGTGCGAAGCCGATTGCAGAAGCTAGTATGGTCATACCTCGAACAGCTTGCGTTAAGGTTGACTGCGCCGATACTTCTTCGCAACATAGGGGTCAGATTTACTGGCTTCTGACAATCCGTAACGACTGCCAAAGATCTATAAATGACAGCCGGGACCAAAGGCTTAACGTGCTTCCCGAGGCACGGAGGAAACTCGGTATTTTAAAATGGTCATCCATACACAATTACACAGACCAACCTTGGCAAGCGTTGCTTAACCGTAAAGATCGACCCGTGCGGCTGTTATTATTTAGCCACGAGCCAGCAAGACTGACGATATAGATTAAAGCCGTTAGTCGCAAGCACTGTGATCGTTGGCCAAAGTCTCTACTCAATAGGGGCCTGAAGATGGAAGGTGGCAGCGAGGCCGGCCCAGAAAGAGATAGCTATATAGGCTACTTTTTATCCCGCGAGTAAGTTCTCTTTGGATGCAGAATGCCCGATGTCAAGAGTGCGAAGCCGATTGCAGAAGCTAGTATGGTCATACCTCGAACAGCTTGCGTTAAGGTTGACTGCGCCTAAATAAATTGTGTAATGAAATATTAAGAGCCAGTTTACACGTATCGCGGGCACAGATCGGTCGGCAGCGCCACCTGTCGGCGACGCGAATAAATAAATTGTGAAAAAAGAACAAAACGCTAACGTGCAAACTGCACACATGGCCGCGTCCCCACACATACACCGCTCATAAAACAAAACTGCAAGCGAAAATATTTGCGCTTGCTAACTGAATAATAATGAATATGACCGAACTGGACGTAACCGGAATCGCTTCAATGTAATTTCTATTGCTTTGTGTTATTACACAGGTTATTAATTAAATCTTTATGACTCTTGAGTCAAAACTAGTGGCTTTATAATTACAGGTATACGACTTATAGTGGCATCATTATCGCTTCAGGGTTTTGAAATAACGTTCTTACGTTAACAGAAATGTTATTTAGAAAGTGTTATGTTCATTCACATTTCATTTTTACGATGATACGCTATAACACTCCGTTCTTGTAACATTACTTGCACGCGATAATCACGAATATCTTCGTTTTACCACCATGAAAGTTTAAAAACCCCTGTCTTTTTTCTACACCGCGCTTTTATTGTCCAAAACGAACAAAAACTAGCTTAGCTAACCACTAACTAAACGTGTTTTGTATTCTTGAAATGCCATTTTTATTATCGGCATTCCTATTATAATGGTTAAAAGTTGAGGTCTCGTTAAATCGTCGCCGTTTTATATTCGTGTACGGCGCGGCGGTGCAGCGGGTACGTATGGATCACCTGCCAGCAGCGGGCGCGACTCGCGAGTAGAGCTGCTGTGAAAAGTAAAATAAAAACTGTGCGAAGTGCAGATTAAAATCGTACCTACGTTTGTAGATTTGTAGGTACATTCGTACGAGCAGCGATAACGAACGCTTTCAGAATAACAGCTCAGTTTTAAAATAACTGCGATAACAGTGCTAAGTATTGCATTCTAACTGTTACAGCCGCTTTATCGCTGCAAGCAATACATTTACTTGTAATACTAATTTAACATTCGCTTTTTATTCTCGCAACAAAGAAATTAATTCAACTTGCACTCTTTTGTGGTTTATGTTTATCTGCCCTTAACAATTGCCCGCAAAAAGTGTTCAAAACTGTGCTACAGTAATGTTAACTTTAATAGGATGTGTTCATAACGTTCCCCTGCAGACAATTAAAGAGCTTTTCACAGTTGTATACTATTCACAAAGCTGACAAATAGCACTTCTAAAATGTAATTGCTACCTGTAAAAATGTTAGTGCAAAAAATATTTTTAGAGTTCATTTTTCGTTTTATTCAATTGTGAAGCACATTCTCGTGTAGTGAATTCGTTTCGCTAAATGTCCCGTGCTCCATAGGCTCGTCTATTGATAGTTGAGTCGTTTAGATCGTTCCAGCGCTCGAAATCAGCGTCCCTGTCTGTGACACGAACGCGGGAGTCAGTTCCGCGGATTAGATTCCACTTTTTTACCCAATGAAAACTGACTAAACCTTCCTTTTCTGTCTGTAAATTGAACCGTTCCAAAATTGATTTTTTATCATCGCAAACGAGTGAATCTTTTGTCTGTTTTTTCTGCCGTTTTATGCGTCTATCGATTCAGGTTAACTCTCTTATGGTTAGAACTAAATGATCCTTAAGCTAGGGTATTAAGAAGAGTATCAGTTACTTATCTCTCAAGTTCATTGAGACCGGGACCCTTGATGGCCGCCATAAGCGGTCCACTAGTTAAATATCTCAATGTTTATACGTTCCATACGTTATACTTGTTTGTAGGCAAACGGTATTGGCTTACCTTATTGAGAATAGCCTGGGATTCCGCACAACCTTTTAGGAAAACACGTGACCGACCCTCCTCTGTACCTACGTATTCGTATGCATCTAGTGGGCTAATAACTTTTTCCCGTGCTTCCATAGAGGCTGTATATCACACAAGAGGTACCTTTTGTTCGTGTTTCAATCTCTACGGGGGCCTTCCGCCAATTTCCCCCATATCCTCGACACATCTGGGTGCCGATAGCATATTTTATTTTTTGAATTATTTCCTTATTATTCGGGTCGACTGTTCCTCTTGGAGTGCGGATTTTTCTTATTGCTTCATTATTCTGGAAATCAGTCAATTTCTTTAACTAAAATGTGCCTAAATCATTCTATAGGTACGTTTTTTTTTCGCAATTTGACAAAAATCTTGCTTGACACTTCAAAATAAGAATTGAATTGAATCGTTAAATAGTGCATGATGTAAAAGCTATAATGGATGCAAAAGGCACCAATTTGCCAGCCGATTATTCCTACTTCCTCGTTGAAAATTTCAATTTCATAACTGAAGCAGCGAACTATTAAACGAAACTCGTATAATTAAGAGAACAAAATAAAAGCGGAGGTAAAATGTCCACGAGCCGCCCACTCCCGGCGTCCTCCCGCGCGGAGAGTTCGGCTCGCCAAACCGCAATATCCTTGATAGAAGCCAACATTGCAAAACTTCGAACTGTTAGCATAATTAACATTTATTTACTAACGCTCCTTTGAACCGTCTTACATAATCCGTATCGAGCAACTAATATGAGCCGCTGACGACGCATTTACGACCACGCTGCGTTATTTATTTCCCCGTATAGCTCGGAATACGGATCTCCCAAAACCTGACATTATCTCTGGACTAAGCTTTGATGTCCCTCCTTTATGAAATAGTTTTTCTGCTCAATATATCCACCGCCCTATTTAGGAGTGGCTCAGTCCAGAAAATTACTAAATAAAACTGGTTTTCGTGCAAAATGTATAGGTACGAATTTTCTTCGAATCCCAGACGTACTCAACCTTTTCTAGTCGGTGAATGAACACTGAATGTGAATTTGAGAATAGTTTTCCAAATTGGATTTTAAGGTAAATCTTTTTATTATTATTTGTTTCGAGATATTCGCTTCACATTTTGTGTTGACTTGTGCTTTATTGAAGTGTTTTTTTCAGCGGTAGCTACCGATTTGATTTGATTAACATACTAATTTCAGAAAAAAAAAAGAAAATAAAACGTCCGGAAAAAATATAGATAGCTTTACCTTCTAATATAACGTATTCAAGAGAATTGTTTCCAACTTTTACGATTGTCGAATCGTAAAACTGGTGGCGTTCGCATCTTCGCATCCCTCCCTTACCCCCTATGAGTTATGTCGAGGGTTCAGTGCTGATAAATAAATCAGTATTTAGGTCATTGAAAAGGTGTAGCTTTTATTGGGCGATGTATACGTATGCTGTGCAGTAAATAACCAACCATTATGTGATTAAACTCTGCTGCGTTTAATATGACAATGGCGGTCATTATCTTGTTACATTATGTACTTACGTCCATTACTTTTCGCTGTGTACATTGTATTGTTTTTCGAGCTGCAGGGCGTTGCATTTTTTTATTCAATCCCATTTCAATAATTATGATAGTCGAAATTATTTGTTTATTAATTAAAGTTTTAACGTATAGTCAGAAGCCAGAAAAATCTGATACCAGTCTTGCAGGTGTACCGTGGAACGCAGTTACAGGGTTCTGAAGGTCATATACCTAGGCAGTCGCTCCATGTATAATACTATTACTCAGCTGCGTCCAGCAAGACTTGAAGCTGACCTCAAGATAGTTAGGAAACGGCTAGGCAGATGATGGAACTGAATTCACCGTTTTTATAATAAGAAACGTATAGATTGTGCAACAGCCATTCAGCCATGAATCGTTCATCATCGGCCTAGCCTCTTCTCAATTGATTGGGGTCGGCTTCCAGTCGAACCGGATTCAGTTGAATACCAGTATTTACATGGAGCGGCTGCCTACCAAACCTCCAAACGCATTACTTGGGTAACCCGGTAATCCTTAGCAAGATTGGTGTCAGATTTTCTGGCTACCAACGCTGGCTTAACAGCTATGAATTGTTACAAAAACTTATTAGGTCGAATCTAAACAAGTCGGAATTAAAGTAACGCTCCGAAAAATTCAATAAGTTCACTTTGAATATCAATTTCCTCTTCTTCGAATATCTAAAGAGACAGTTACTTATAATTCTATCCCCTTAATGTAATGAGTATTCGTGAATGAATAATATCATTGTACGTATCGACACTGTCACGGCGCGAGCAGTCGCTTTGAATAATAGATGAACACAAAAGATTGGCGACAACTGAATTGCAGAGACATTGTCCAATCGTATACAACAAAAAATCAACCACGTTTAAAACGTTTTATCGATAAATCTTCGCGAATCCATACTAATATTATGTTGCGGAATTTGTTCGGAAGAGTACCGCGGCCCTGGAACGCAAACAGCATTAGGAGGAACACGGATGGGTTTTTGTCAGTAAGACAGACTCTTACTGACTAAAACCCTTTCACACCGCCCAGAGCAGTTGGGGTCATTAGAATGTGTGTGTGTGATGTGAATGTGTCTGTGTATTACCTCTTAACGTCTGAACGGATTTGAATCAAACTCTGCTCACGGGTAGACATGTCCCGGAATAGGATATTAGGATACTTTATATCCCAGGAATTGCATCGCTTCAGATAATCATACAAAGCTCCTGACAGAAGCTATCTTTTTATAAAATCGAAAAGTATAAGTAGCTTATTTCCTCAATATTGTGTTGTAAATTAATCTCACGCGCAATCAAAGCAGTGTTCTCTATGAAGCATGCAGTTTACCCAGCCACGTTAAGACCATTAACACACGGCACCGCGAACCGCTGCGGTAGGCGGTGAAGCGGATCTCATGTCGCATTGGACTCTAATAAATCCGTTGATGCTAAACACACGTAAACCGCCTTACCGCGCGGGGCACCGCTACGAAATCCGCGCCGTGTGATAATCGCCTAAGGCGCGTCCCCGAGCAAAACGCAGCGCTAGCCGTTTTTGTGCAGTTTTTTGGAGCTATCTACTCTTTATCCAAAAGAAATATCAACTAATAAAAATACATTAAATTTGTACATAAACTTGGCTTCAAAATGGTAGATTTTATTTTTTAATACTAAGTATAATGTTTAAGTAATCTCCTCACAACGAAACCACAGAAATGAGAAAAAATTACTGAAAACATGCATCTTCTCGAAAACTAACGACTATTTTGAGTTTGTACTTACACTAATGGATAGGCAATTTAATTATGAACATTTTGGTAGAAGTATTTTTACAAACGACCAAAATTAGATTTTATAACGATTTTATTCAACATTCTGAGCGTATTCGCTATAGTATCTCTTGCGCTGTTATTGAGGGAAAAAATGCTCAAGGTTATTTGGTCAGGGTACGGCCTCAATACCGACATGCAGGGCCGAACAAGGACTGTTCAACATGTTTGAGTACGAGTAAACTACTAAGTTTGGCAAATAAGAGTTTTCACGTAGTTAGAAGTTAGACGGAGCATTAATGAACGAAACTAGTAATTATATATCAATCGATACGCGTAATATGTTCCGAATAATCGATTGTACGTAGTAATTAAACAGTAAGTTTATGCCGCTACAGTGAATTTAATTGACTAGTTTGTGTCTTAATTTTGTTTATTGTTATTAGCCTCGGGTACGTTTCGATAGTTAATTAATTGCACTGATTAGAATTTGTTACTGTTATAGTAGTGATTCGTTATCGTTTGAAATAAACGAAGTTCAATTTTACTAATTATTTTGATACTAGCTAGCCATTGGCAATCGAAAATTCTCTCACAAAAAGTCAATGTGCTATTCCAGACAATAATCTATATTTGTGCCAAACATACAGCTCAGCTGTGATTGTATAACAAACACCTATCCATACTTTCAAACTTTCTAATAGTTCAGTAGTTACAATCTATAATAGTGTTTAAGCGAGTTTAAAATGGGAGAGAGGAGCTATACTAATAAATAAATAATATAGACTAAAGCAAAAAGTCGTCCGCATTGCTGTTGATGGGAAAAATGGCCAAAACGTATCGCCACATTTAATGGCCTTAATATTATTTAACTTATTTCCTACTGCGAGATCATAGATATACATTCAGAATTGAAAAACTAAAAGCATTAAGATTTCCCCCAACTGACATTGCTACCATTAAAATAACACCAACACATGCGAAAAATATTCTGTCATAATAAATACTTACGGCGCAAACCACCACATCGTTTGAAAGATGTGTGATAAAGCGGCGAACACAGTATTACTTTCATCCTCACTAGAACGTGGCAGTCGTAAACTAAATGTCATCAATATTAGAATTAATATCACCTACGAGATGTTGCATAAGCGAAGCCACCATGTGCAATACCCACCACTGAGTAGATAAGAAATGAAGAAACGATTTCAGTGATCGGCGAGTTAGCTTTGTGTATCAACTAGCTGACCCGCGCAACTTCGTCTGCGACACATTTTCCATTAATGCTCCGCTCCTATTTGTCTTAGCGTCATGACATATTATAGCCTATAGCCTTTCTCGATAAATGTGCTATCTAACACTGAAAGAATTTTTCAAATCGGACCTGTAGTTCCTGAGATTAGCGCGTTCAAGCAAACAAACAAACTCTTACATATGCACGGCGTACATCGGCTACGATAATAGAAACGTTTTGGTAGTTAAATAAAGGTAAACAATCTTGATGTGTCTTTTTTATCAAAAAACTCAGTTTCAAAATGAAATTCATCTACAAACCAATGTAAATACAAGAATATCGATTACTTAATCAATTGAACCTTAATTTAAGCAGTAGGTTATTCGTTTAAATATAATGTGTTTACTTAAATCTTTCTAGTAGTGAATGATCGGCGCGAGTTAGCTTTGTGTATTAATATGCACGGCGAAGACATGTAGTGCTGTTAATTCGAAACTTTTACGTGAATGATACTTAACTCTGAAACTTCTGGGCTACCGCCTATAGTTCTTGAAAGCTCTATAGCGTCTTATAATAATATCTTGATAGCAGCATGGGAAACCAATTGAGAAAACGCACGAGATGATCTACGAGTATTTAGTGTTTAGCTATAATATAAACTCATGCTTTCTCTTCCATGTCTTTCTCTCTTCAACCCAATTAAAGCCGAGTGGAGGGCTCCACCAATGTGTGACACTTTACTTGGTCTTTGGCCTCTCACTTGCAATCCTTACCTGCTACTTTGACCAAGTCGTCAGTCTTCCAGGTTTGCGATTCGCCAACGTTGTGTTCAATATTCCTCACAAACTAATACCTCTACTTTTCGAGCCTACGTAAAGATGGCGCCACTTCTCCATATACCGTTTGTACTCCATATCTTCCTCACTCCACGTTCTGTCCATTTGTAATGTATTTATTCTTGTCTACTTTGTTGCGCGCATAATTTAACACGCTCATTAAGCGACATTAGTCTTTATGAGTGCCGATGTCGCCCGATTACCATAGACCCCGTTACAAAACGCTTGGAATGGACGACAATAGCGGAAAATGGAAATCTAACAAAAGACGGCGTTTATATGCGTGAATATCTAAGTTGCATTACATATTCGTCTATAAGGTTTCCTTTGCTGGAGGTTTTGTTAAATACCGTATTAATGATCATAACGGCAATTTACATGATGATATGTTTGTTGTGAAAAGCCTAATCATATGACGACAACGAATATAAAGTGCGCCAAAAGGGTCATACACAAATATTAACTTACCTAAACAATATCGAAAGGATTTTGCAGTCATTAAGTTACATAATGGTGTCACATACTGTTACGTGCGGAATGCGTTTTGTACGCGACAACAGCCAAGCTTGACTGATAAAATCATAACTTACGACTCTGTATGGAATTTTTACTTTTTATTGTGTTAACATTCTCAAGACTTTGTGATTAGGTGACTTTTAAATTCCTTGTAAGACTTGGCGGTCACAGTATCGGTTTGCTATACTTTGATTTTTATTTTATACCAAATACATTAACAATTCATCCGCAGTCTGTGCATATTCCTTTCTTGTCGTGTTGATCTTTACGTTATTGTGCCACCCTCATCCAGGTTTCACCCGCTATGGTTATAATGGTGTTAGCCCATTTCGCCACTGTGTCTTTTAGATTCCATTATAAGAAATATGTATACAGTATTTTGGTCATAGTTTTCTTTACAGTTTCAACCTCTTTATTCACAGTCTTCTGAGCTTAGGATTGTCTTTTCTTGTGCCAAACTTTATGCTCCTGTGCCGCCCTTGTCCAGGTTCTACCCGCGATGGCAATAATTTCCACACGATTTCGCCACTGGACGATTTACTTCTTCTTCCAGACCTTAGACGCTAATAAATCATCGCCTTATTTACCCCGTGCCTTACTATGTGCATGAGTCCAGCCGATTTGAGTTTCATGATCAGTGTTTCGATATCGAAGACGTACTTTCAATTTGGATGTTAGTTAGCAAGAACTACAAAGAGTATTCCAATTAATAGCCGTAACTTCTTTAAGTTTTTTGTCGTCTTACTGAACCAATCAACTAGTGTTAGATTATATTCACCGCCTTAGCCCCAAGTTTTATTATGTAAAGTTTGAAACTCCACAAGTTACTGCACTCCGCTTGCGAGTTGCGACTCGCGGAGTGTTGAAGTTAAGAATTTTCAATCGTTTTATCGATATTTTATTGCAATTGAATATTAAACGGTATAAGGGTAGAACGAATTTTATTAAAATTACGACGCGTATGTGTATCAAATATGTGTTCCTTCCTCCAAGATACAAAAATGTATGTATGTAGAAGAAAATTTAAATTTATGAGTAGTAAGGTAAGCTCCATGAAGAAACATACGTTGATTATGAATGCAAGCCAGAAGTGGAAGTTCAGGATATAAAAGACATTGCTAAATCTTGACGATCAGCGGTAATGAACAAACCCTAGATGTAAACAAAGTACAGTTTACAAGGAGCCTAGCGTGACTGCAGCCCGTTCCCCTTTATTTATTTATTTATTTATTTATTATATACTTTATTGTACACCTCATAACAAGTACAGGAAAAACGTAAACTTAACGAAACGAAACTTTATGTATATTTTAGAGGTTGTCATGTTTGTTAAATGTAATCGGCAATTATTTCCACGCCTGGCAGACAAAGTCAGTCGCAACAGACGCGATAATACTATGCTTTGTTCGCATGGTTCCAAAACAGCATTAAGAGTCCTATTACGAATCGTAAATGCTCGTTTGCAATAGACGAAGTTAGGTTGGTCTGCGTTGGGAGTACATCTATAGTCCGCGAAACAATTTTGATACTTACTAGTCTGAATAGGATTATAGTTTATTTGGGCACTCGCGCGAGACTGAGGAGCGCGCGCGCTGAATTGACGCAGAATATATAGTACTTTAATTTTATTTATTGTAATTTTGTTTAATTATATTGACAAACGAAAACTAATGAAAGGTCTTCATTGTAGATTGTAATTTTATATCATATTAATTTATTTGATAAAATTGTTTTTATTTGGAATATAATGGACGCTGAATCAAGACATTTCTGGCTTAAATTAGGCTTTCTTTACGTTTTTTTCCGTGAAAACTCAAGGAATTTAAAGAAATTCTAGAACTCCAATAAACAAGTAAAACATTCAACTTACCTTTTAGTAAATTTAGCTTTTAAAAGAATTGATTGTAACAATGTGAATTAGACCGTCAAAGTTCCATCGCCGACATTTTTTCTTGCAAACTGAGTTCGTAAAATATTTATAGTAAATTACACGAAAAGAAAAACGAAAATGTGTAACTCTAACTTACAAGAAAGAGACTGGCACTATCGTTATTCATGATCAAATAATTAAAATATCTTACTGCTGCTGATAATTACAGCGTCAAAAATCATGAATTTCCGTAAAAAATGTAATAGGACTCTTAATGCGGAAAAGTGTATTCTGTATGGCGCCTTTAATATTTAATAAACTTCCAAAGGAATGGAGGGAACTAAGCGCACACGTACTCAAAAAGCGGCTTAGATCATTTTTACACTCGGTTCCAAAAATTACGGGTCAGTCACAAAAATTGAAATACCTCCAGAACTGTAAAAGCTAGATCAATGAAATAAAAAACAGAATAAAGATTTTTTAGTTGCGCTTCTAATAGCATATTATTTAAACTGGTTGATGAAAAAAACTTCATTAGAAAAACAAAATTTTAAAAAATGACTATTTTTAAAAACAAAATTTTTGTTTCATGTCATTATGGATGCTTTCCATTTCTATTCTGTCACAAAAAAAATTATCGTGAACGTCTTCCACGTGCATAATTATTATTCTGTGAGGTGAAGCATGGCAGTCACGCTAGAGGAATGTACCAGAATCCTAACTTTTTTGGAACTTGGGCGGAGCCAGCGTGAAACAGCCAGAAACATTGGTGTATCTTTGTCGACTGTTCAGCGGGTAGTCCAGCGGTACCAAGAGACCGGATCACACCTTAGAAGACCAGGAAATGGCAGACCAAGATGCACAACGGCCAGGGAAGACAGACAACTGGTGGCTACAATGCTCCGAAATCGTTTTCAAACTGCTGTTGGTCTAAAAACTCACTTTATTCGCTTTGGAGGTGGCAATTTAAGCGCTCAAACAGTAAGAAGACGTCTTGCTGAAGCAAATTTGAAACCATTGAGGCCCGCAAATGGCCCCAAACTGGAACGGGGACATCGAATTGCAAGACAGAGATACGTGCGCAAACACCTAAACTGGACACTAGACGATTGGTCTAGGGTAATGTTCACGGACGAGTCTAAATTCATGCTTTATAAGCATGATGGTAGGCAGTTGGTGTACAGAAGACCAGGGGAGCGCTTCCATCAAGCGTGTGTGGAGGAAAAAGTGGCGTACGGTGGAGGCTCCGTACAAGTTTGGGCTGGGATTTCTGCTGAGGCCCGCACCGAGCTGGTGCTCATTCAAAATGGAACTCTAAATGCAGAGAGGTACGTGGAAGAGATCCTCAATGAACATGTAGGTCCTTTCATGGCCAGGATGGACCGGCATGGCATATTAATGCATGATAATGCGCGTCCCCATACCGCCAGAATTGTACATGACTACCTTGAAGAGGTCGGTATCGAACTCATGCAGTGGCCAGCGCGAAGCCCGGACTTAAACCCCATCGAGCACGCCTGGGACGAGCTTCAGAGATGCGTGTAAGGTCGAAACCCCCCACCAATCACGCTTCCCGAGCTCATACAAGCACTGGTGGAGGAATGGGAAGGTATTCCTCAGCACCGGCTCCGAAATTTGGTGTACAGCATGCCTAATCGCCTGGAAGCTGTCAGAAGAGCTCGTGGAGGCAATACAAAGTATTAAATGAAGAAAGTGATGAAAAACAGCAAAAAAACAATCATAAAAAAAATGTAATCTTAAGAAAAATATGACTACTTTAGTTTTTTTTTAATTTAAGATTAATATTGTGGGTGTAACTAAGTTTTATTTTATTTTTTATCTGTATAATTAAATTCTCAATTGAACAGTCTTCGTTTCATTAGGATGGCATACGTAGTTCGGGAGATATTCGGGTTTATGTGACTGACCCGTTATTTTTGGAACCGAGTGTAGTTGGGAAAGCATACTACAGTATTTCAGAATTTTTAAATGACAAAATGTGAATTTGTATTATGATTAGACAAATATTTTGTGACATTTTTAAAATTAGATTATTTATAATAAGCATATAGGATAACTTAATACAAATTTATTCTTATAAAATTAAATTTATAGTTTGTGACAATTTAATAATAATTTAAATTTTTGATTGAATTAATTTAATTTTTTTTGACATTTTTATTAATCAAGTAATTTTTTTTTTTTTGTGACCTTTTATAATTTAGAATATTGACTAGAACAATTTTATATAATTTATCATTTAAAAATTATTTTCTAGTTTGTGTATTTAATAATAATTTTGAGTTATAAATGACTATTTACCTATATTTGTATGCCACAAGGCCGAACATGACTGATCTTTTTTTCTTATAAACAACTTGCATTCATTTTATGTATACTCATGTCTCAACAAATAAACGTCTTGTCTTGTCTTGTCTTGTCAATGCAAGAGCCCGCTTTATAACTGTTTAAAGTTAGAATTTTTGATTTGCAAACTATTGTTCGGCGAGGATATTGAATTCTGCGGGGCAAGTTGGAGCAGTCGCTTCGTAAAAGCTTCTAAGTTTTAAACTAGCAAAATCTAAACATTCGTGTTTTTGTTTAGTATCATTTGGGCTTAATAAAAACAGACGCATGGGTCGAGGTTAGGCAACGCTTCCCGCGGTCGGACTGTGGATGGGTGACCATGTTAACATACCGAGACTTTCTGTGCCTCGGAAAGGACATCAAGCCTTTGATCCTGGCAGTCCTTTCATTTAATTTTGTAGACTAGCAGTTAATGCGGATAGTTATAAGCCAGACTGGTATCAACCAATTTGATACCTCACTCACTAAGAAGTTACTGTTGTGGAGATCGGATAAGCAATCGCACCACGTAAAATACTGGTATTCAGCCGAAAACCGGCCCCAATAGAGACAACTATACCTTAGTTGTGAAAAGGCTCGTCGGATATAATACCAATAGATACTTTAGATAGCTTATCGCTGATAAGCATTCGCTTTCACATATAGTCTATAAGGCAACTAATAACTGTACGTGATGTCTCAAGCATTTAGATAGCCTGTATCTATTCGCTATCACCATCAACAATCAGCACTTCACGATTTGTAATATCTTCCCTTTTAAATCGATGACATCCTTTGATTGCCTCATCTATATCTACAGCTTAATAAAGATTCTTCAGGGATTTCTTTTGTTAAAAGGAACATTGTTGGTATGGGTATCTTTGTATACGAAAGATGAAAGGTTGTACGAGAATATAGCGCACATCCTAAAATTACCATGCTTGACAAATGGATGTCTTGACGTAATCCCTTATTCGCGTGTCAAGCAACACACTTTCGGGAGGAGTCTTTTACTGAAGGGAACATTCTTATGCTGTATGTAAGCTTTACGAGTGCTACGATCGTGGTATATATACATACATACATACATAGTTATCTATACTCTCTAGGCTAAGATGAAACATCACTGTTTATAAGATCATAATGAAGGTAGTTAATAATTGAAAATTACTGATAGGTGATAGTGTTGAGTGGTATATTTTTTTAAGTGAGTATTTTTGTTTGTTTTTGACGCTTTCTCGCCTTAATCGCTGCACCGATTTTGATGAATTTTGGTACAGACATATATGGGACCCCGAAAATCTACGAATATTGGCGAGAGCGAAGTCACAGGCAAAAGCTACTAGTCTGATAAAAGATAATAAATAAAATGGGTGACGGGCGGGTTGACGAAACAATTTAGAAGCTCCGTTGTACCCAGCACAGTCTGCGGGATTTCATTGGCGGCTGTTTACCAATATCTGCCGAATTCTAGAACAGGGATTTACTTCGCTATCTGCTTCCGTGCCCCGGATCTAGATATGACGAGATACGAATACAATTTGTAGCTCTCATATAGGTAACGTATGAGAAATAGTTCACGTGAATTCCATAATTTATTGCGATGATATTGAAATTGTAGCATTTGTTGCTTTAACATGCGTAGCCAATAATTCTGAGAAGTTGCGCGTTTGAAGTGGTCCATAAGTTAGCGATTTGATGTCTAGCGATAAATATCTTAACACAACAATATTGCTCATCTCCCTTATCGTTGTTTATTCGATCTTAGTTCTAGTCGGGTTCAGTTATTAATCTGTACGATAAGTTTGAAAAGGATAGAGGCGCGAGACAGGCGGCTAGAACGAACAAACTTTTCATTTGCCGAGCTTCTCTCGCTAAAAAGGCGCCAATCCACACGAACTGGATTCGTTCATTTCCCTCAGCAGACATTTAAACGGGCGTTTTATTTATTCAATAACAAAGTTGTCTTATCTTCTGAAACTTTTAATTAACGCGTACACTTCACAGGCGCAGCATGCAACTTCTTACTCACTAGTTAACGTGAAGTTATTATTGATACAAGTGCATATCAAGGTGCAATCGAATAAAATTCTTCATTATACTTAGCCTTATATTCGCGCCGGCTTGAATTAACATCTGCAACGTTGTTTGCATGTTTAAGCAGCTTGAAATGACTATTTGTTTAAAAAATGACTCTTAAAGTAGTAGAAAATATCGTGGCGTCCAATTGCGTTTGAACGTGCGGCGCATTTCATTTTGTTGAAGAATTCGACAGTGAGTTAAATAATTAAATACACAGAAGCGGCAATTTCCAATAAATAATATATTAGCGTAGTTGCCAATAGTTTTCACCGCGCAACCCCTGACATGCGGAGAATTGAGAAGTTAAAGAAATGTAGGGGTTTTCAAACCGAGCCGATACACTCGTTTCAGTCTTTCAGCAACTCCGTATCTGAACGCGACGACGGGAAATTGAAGGATTCCGCTATCTTGCTACAGAATCTATTACTTGACGATAAGCATTATAAGATGAGACGTGGAGACTTTATTTTTTTATTTCATTCGAAGGAGTAATGTTTCATTTCGATCGGTGAGCGAAATAAATCGTGTATCCGATATGCCAATTTAATCTCGGGGCGCCATCTATCGTCGGCATAGGTAGGTCGGTGGGAGGCAGGGGCGGCCGAGTGTGGGGCGCACCCCAACCTCAGCCGTGACGCCCATACTACGCGTACTACGGTATACGAGATCGTAGCTACAGCTATTTCGAGAGCAGACACTAGTTTACTACTGATTGCACTACTACTGTATTGATGTGCACCGATTTAGATTATATTGGCCGCTACAGCATCCACCGCACCGGTCAATGGGAAATTGAGAATATTTAAAGTGGGTGGCGCAGTGCCGCTGCCGGAGTGCTAACGACTCCCTTCTCATTCAAAGTTATGCTCTAGCTCCGTCCTCTAACGAAGTGTAAACGGTAGATTTGTAACAATATCCCTTAATCCTTCCGAAGATAAATGATAATTTGCAACACTAATTCAAGGCTGCCCGTTGCTTCTGTCAAAGGCGTTTATGAACAGTTTAAGTCTTGTACATATACCTCATTTTATCCTCCGGTGGACTTGAATAAACGTCAATTAGGTTTTTTTATTTCATTTGAAGTGGTTTATTTATTAGATAAACGGTATTAAGGATAAGTGATGTTCTGTCCTGAATTCGCAATTTATCTGTTTGTTTATCGTTATTAGGAGGGCCGGTACTATGAAAATAAAGTGGTAAGGTTTACGCGTTCCAAACGAAGTCTTTAATAAATAAGATGGAAACGAACGCCCTTCTGTGTGACTCGTTTCACCGAATCTTGGGAACAAAGGGATTGAAGAGGTGAATTCCGGAAGGTATACGCCACAGTACAATGTTATGTTTTATAGGCGGGTGACTCGGTGATAAAACGCGTATCGTAATGTGGGTGGGGACTGACAACCATGGGTTCTCGGGATTTTAACACGTTCTTGAATTTTATATGTTTTTCGTAAAGATGTACAGCGAAGTGCATTATCATGCAGACGTTAAAGTATCTAGTACAGCCATATACTCCCACGGAAATACTGATATATGTTGTAGAGACGCGACTCGATGCGACCCACCGACATTTATTGGACAAAACTGGATTAGGAAGTCCGAACGCGGTTGTAGTCGTTACTCCTGAAGTTTATTTTATTTATTATATGATGATACACATTATTTATAATACTCACTTCAGTGGGCACGTCTTAAACATTAGCAAATAAATAAGTAAACTAGAACATCTCGATTGTGACCCGCATTCCCGTTTTCAACAATAATTTCGTGTCAGAAATAGGTCGAATGCTGAGTTTTGACTGGTATTAGCAGAATTTTAGAATTAGAAATGGATTTTTAGAACTGGCATTGTTTTCGTTAAACTCCCCGCAGCCACGAATCGAGGTTAGCAACTACAAGACCTACCTAACGTTGGTATTTGTAACAGTACCTACTTTCAAATTAATTTCAATTATTCTGTAACACACGTAGCAAGCAGGATGTAGGTAAGCTAAGTCTATTACAAGAAAAAAAAACGGAATGTGACAAGGAATGTAATACGCAGCCACATCGGTTAGTATTCTAGCCTAGCCCAGCAAACTTTATGATAAACAGCTGACACATATCCGACTAGAAGACATTTAAAACAAAGAGATATGAGATGTACGTGTAATCGTATTGCAATCGTAGGGGCACCGCTGGATACGGGACACGGCATTAAAATGCAGCGCGCGTGTGCTCTGCCCGCAGCCATACACTTCCTCAGCTACTACCAGCCATCATTCTGTTACGCAATGTCCACACACACACACACACCAACACTCATAGATGTTTATCTACCTATAATTTTTCTCAGGCTACTGTTTTATGGCGCACTAATTCGAGGCCGCTCGCTTCGTTGGCGATGCACTTTCCAGTTATTTTTTTTAATTTTAGGTTCTCGGACATTCATAAGCCACGGCATAAAAGGAGGTTTTATAACTGCCTCTTCTATTACTTCGTAGTTTTAAACTACAGTTTTCTTTTTATTTATAAATGTATAGGTTGAGTTAAGAGGCAGTGGTTTCGAGGCCACGGAGCATTTGCTCTGATTCTACAGTTCCATCAATATTTAAAGACCGTTTCAGACCACTTCCGTGCATTCAATAATAACGTCAACAAAGAATATTAGGTGCAGCGAGCGAGGCTTACGTCGCACGGTGCGGCCCACCAACAGCGACCTCATGGAAAATTCACTACAATCAAAACTATGAACAATCTCGTGGCGTGCATTCTGCACAATCTCTGTAAGCCCCAATACGACAGACGAATCGCAACCACAAGGACAACTAGCGAACCACCGCGAAATAAAATGTCTCAACTACACATTTATCTAGGAATCAATATACACCCTATTGCCCTCCACCAGAAGGGACTTATCGATCTCCGCAGAACAAGACCCATGTAAAAACAATGAGATCCCGATGAAAATTGAACCCTACAGTATCGTCGTCAAGTTATATTCCACATTAAAAAGATGGTGGCTGTTGCGAGATACTCCCCGACTTAATACCGGATGAAATAATGGCGTCTGAAAGCTGAAGGCGACGCGTCGCACTTTCCGCTTCCCGGTCGAGAGCTAATTTTTTTTCTTCGAGTTTGTTACTGCTCCGCTTTTTAGGCGATTTCTATCGCGTCTTTAAACGCTTGCGGTTTAGAACTTGCCATAGATGGAATTATTAAGTGTTACCACACCGATTTGTGCGGTTTTAAATTCTGTTTATGTAGACGTGTGTATGTAGGAATGTTCAGTGCTTGATATTATGATGTAATAGAACTAATAGAGCATGAATGTCAGTGTCACACACACATATTTATTTGCACTTTTGAATCACAGTTTTACTAGTGTTTACGTTATGTTTACGTAAACAACGCGTTATTGCTCACGCCTCGCCGGGATCACACCGTGTCTTGTATTGATTGTGCTCGTGATTTATTGCCGCTTGATTCCAGCAATCTTCCTCCTATAAGGGTTTTGTTTCATGTTTTTAAAGGAATTTTCGAGCAGAGGCCGTATTTAAATTAACACGTGCCCTATTTACTGAGTTTGGAAGTCATCTCCCAAGTTTAATCCTGATCGATGTTTGTCGTCTCTTCACCCTTTTCTCACGATAAACTGTCCGACGAGCTGGGTTTTAAAAGCAGTTATAAATTATATCATTCGTGTTCAGGGCGGGGAACGTCTATGTTTATAGTGACCTTACATCATCCCCTGCTAAACACCGGATGAGGGGCGCAAGGTGAATTTGTGCGCTAACACAATAATACCAACTGTCCGACGCAACACATAGTTGTAGCGAATAAACAATTAACATCTTTACTTGTTCGTATTACAGCCATTAAACTATTGAAGGGGAATGGTATTAGCCGAACGATTTGAGTGGCGCACAACAGTGTAGCGAGGTCGTGCTGAACTCCGCTTATCTTATTTTGCAGAGTTTGTGCGAGGGTCAGTGCCAATGTGGCAAAGTTAGATATGCGTATGAATTAGAACCCGACGCTTGGTAGAAGCGGTCCGTTTAATTTTCCAGCGTGATATTAATTTTAGGGTAGTGATTTCGCCGCTGTATTCATGCGAGAACAACCCCTCTATTGTAGATGAGCGTTGATGATAATGTGGATCACTTTGTTATTAAATTGTTGTAATAATTTATCAGGTGAGAGCTCGGCTGCGGTGTTTGTTTTGTGTTGTATAAAGTTCACCATTTTAATGTAGGTACTGCGCTGTCACTGTGGTTTTGCGATGTGCGATAAGGGGGCTATAATGTTAACCAACATACTCAGTTTATCAACGAAAATGATGTCACACGCTCCAGTGGCTGCCCTGGCTAGCAAGTCTGCCAATTAATTGAAAGCAGCGTGGATTATGCGAGTGCGAGACGCCGGTATCTTAAAATAATTGCCCGCATACCCATTGGCTAGTTTGCATTAGCTTTAATTGATTGCTTCAATACTTGAGAGACTTAACTCGATATTTCATGTCTTAAATTTTTCGTGATAATTAATTATGAAAACGTTCAATCAAATAACGCAGAGTGTCAGATCCAGAAGTGGCAGCAGTAATTCGGGCCGCAACAAAAGTTTTCGCCCTGTCGACCTCGTGCCCGGTTATCCGGTATTTCGGAAAATTTTCGACTTAATCTGATCCGTATTTAGATATTTATTTACATCGGAAGCCTCTAAATTGCTCGCTTTCTCGTTAGTTTTGTCTCGGAGTTTACCGCGTAATGCTCGAGATTTTCATATCGTGCCCTTTCGTTGCCATTAAATAAGATTTGTAATTTTGTTTCGTTTGTCTTTGAAATGAGCTGGAGTTGGAATTGCATAATAATTCTTTCATTAACATAGTGTGACGTACGGGAAAATTTGTATCGAACAACAAAGTAGGTAAATGCAAATAAACGTAACATTTTCAAATGGTGTTAAACATGACGTCACTTTGATGTTTTTTCCAAGATAACGTCACAAGGTGAAATAAAGAATTGTCACGAAGCGACATTGTGGAATTAGGAGTTTCGAATAGGATATTTGAAAGCGTCCGCTGGCCTTGTTCCTAAGGGCTCGTGAATCTTTTGTCTCCCTTTGGGAGTTCGCTCCCTCACTTTTTATTGTGGCCTTGTAGCAGGTTCTGAGGCTTCGCCGTAATAAAAACGGTTCTTTCTCTAATTATGCAAGACTTTGACTTTGAAAATTCATTGTTCTTAATGTCTTGTTTCACAATTATTTTAAAAGTTGTGACATCTGAGTGCTTGATAAGGGAGTGATACTGTCATAGCATTTGTATGAACGAAAACCTACTACATGTGGCTACAGGTTATTTCTGGAAATTGCAGAATAATCAAGCACATGAAAATAATTAGAATAACTTGGTACTCTGTCATCGCGTCATGGACGACGCACAGGAAAATATTTAAATTAACCATGCAAGTCAAGATCAGTACCTATATGGAAATAAATTTAATGAAGAAAAACATACATATTAAATATTTTATTAGCGTTTTCCTCATAAATGTCAAACGAGCAGCCTGTAAAAACTTTATTTCACTAGTTACGGTTAAGTACCACCAGTACATAAAGTTACAACAATCTGTCAAATTTCTTCAATAGATTTTCAACTTTATGGTAACATTTATAAAGTTCAAAATTGATTGGGAAATTTTGACAGCTTGATGTGCTGGCGACTGTACTTATTTTGCTCGTCGGTAGGTAAGCAAGTAGAATAGCTTAAATGCTCGTCGGGGACGGAAATAGATGGGATTTGTCTGACTCCATGCACGTAGACATGTATCTGTGTACATATGTCGGCATGTGCGACCGCTGTCGATGCGTTAAACGCCTTTTCCCTGGATGAAATATTTATAACGCCGACGCGACGCGCCGACGCGCGCCATATTATCACCTCTCACTGTCGGGATTCCCACTCGTATGTCTCCTTGTTTTCATGAAAGTATAATGTAATGATAGCTTAATTCATCTGTATAAACATCAGCGTCAGCCACTGTTTTACTTGCTCATAAACCCACGAATTTACAACCAAAACTACACCTTAAATTTTAATTGCAGGCAAGAAATGTGATTAACTTCTTCAATTTGCATGTTAACTACTCGTAATCAAACAATTAATCAACGAAATTAATTTTCTACCGTGTCATAATGATCGGTCATCGAGTTGATTATTTTAATGTTTGGCCCTTATCCTTACTATTCTAACGGCCTATGCACAATAGTGCATCGAGTGACGCGCGTCCGAAAGCCGCGCGGTCAGTACACTCGCGCGCGTCGGTGCGGCGCGACGTACCCGCCGAAGCTTTCCGACCGCGACCGTACCCACGTGCCGCGCAGACAAAAATAAATAAACGCGTCGCGTCGCGTGCTTCACCCGCCTCCTGTACTATACACCGGTAGCCTTATCTCACTTATCGTTTACCATCCAATATGCTTCAACGATTATAAAGCCACCGGTAATCACCGATCGTGGCATGACTATCTTGTATTTCTGTTTTTATTTTTGGTCGAAACTGCCCCCTCGGCTCGTTCTCAGACGAAATCGATGAAACGCAAACATGTTGATGTGCGAATAATCAAACCCCGATTCAACCACCCTCGTACGATGCGAGTAATAATAGCGAAGGGGCGCGGGTGGGACGTGCACCCGCTCACGTACTCCCGTACGCCGTGCATGCATGCACTTAGCCAATTCCAATTGAGTTATTCGGTATTCCCATTGATCCGGAAGTTTCATACATCAAAAATATTGGAAGCTGTGTCGTATCGCTTTTTGGCGCCGGATTACTTTCAAAAGAAGTCATCATACAAATGGGCGGATTTATTTTGCTATAAAACCATGGAAAGCGGGAAAAAAGTTTTCCCTTTGAAAGTACAACTTTCCAAAAGGCAACAATTTTACTCATTGAGTATTGTATTTCAATCTGAATAGTTAAAATCAATCGCTAAATTAAAGCCTAACTTGCCAATTTACTCCAACCAAACATTTTTGTTAATTAATTACCTAGTTAGAAATAAAAATCAATCATTTTGTTCTTCTTGAAACGCCTTCGACAAATCGCACGATCAGTCGAGCGACTAGTCGCAGAGCTTATTTAATGAAGAGGGGAAGTAGGGACTCCTTTGTCACCACCTGTCCGTTGTATGTAATAGCTTTCGGAAGACGCAACGCAGTCGCAACCGGCGCGCGCCGCAAGCGCATCTGTCTTCCTTTCGCGCCAAAACAACATGTGTTTGTAATAGTAAATTTAAAACAATGAACAGTGAATAAAGTGCGTAGCGTGCGATAGTACCTCTTGGAGTGTGTTGTACCTATAAAGAGTTTTATGGCTATGCTTGGTGTAAAAGGAAAATGTGACAAAATGTTGGGATTGCTTACTTCGGATTTCGGTTACCAGAACCGCTTAACGCTGCTGCAGCAGCTTATTGAGTGCGGTGACGTGCTCTTGGGCAGAGAGCTGGTTTACGGTACGTTTTATTGTATATTCATACTTACAGGATGATGTCATTTTCGCTTGAAAATCACTGTGTATAAAGCAATTTAATAAGATAATGACTCGCGTCTGATTCACTTTATCTGTGATAGTTATTTATCATGTTAAGTGGCCGTTCCTTCATGATTACACATTGTGGCTATCAATAAAATTTCATGGTGGTATAGGCAGTTCATTCAGTTTCCTTATCAGCCGATATTCATGATGTTGCAAGTATTGATTTTGTAAAGAGATCATTCTTATGAAAAGTAATCAAAGGACCTTCCTTTGATTACTTTTAGTCGTAACAGGTTTTTGTAAGAATTAAATTATTTAAAGTTCGTCTGCTCGAATAACCTTAAAGATCCTACAAATATGCGTGAGTTTATTTATCAAGTTGTATTAACGTGAGTTCATGTTTCAGTTCTTGCGAGATTATTATTTATATATTGATATTTTGATTGATTTTTAATTTTTTCATTTGAAGTGTGCAGTTATGGAGTCCTTACACCATCGTCAAAGAAAATTTGATTTCCCACAACACAACACAACACAAGTTTTTATAAATCAAACATTCCATTAGCAGGTTTCACTTTTATGTTCACTTTACAAAGCTAGCCTCGACTCAGAAGCTAGCTTTAGAATAATAAAATATTTGTATGTAGAAAATAATTAAAACGAGTATGTAGTTAAATTATTTTCTCAATACAATTATTTTTAATATGATACAGTTATGGCATAAAATGGAAATAATTTTCGCTTTACAAAATATATAATGTCAAGCAGATTACTTTTGGATTTTATAACGTGTAATCACAGTATATTTTCAGGATTTTTATTCAAATCCTAAGGCAAAGTCAGGTCTTCAAGCAGTGCTTATTATAAGTGCTACTATAAGGCAATAAAACGACTTGTTATAATACCAAGAATCGTCTCATATATGCAGAAATGGAACGGCGATAATAATGCGGCACACCGTTTGACGGGGCTCTGCGCACGCGTCGATCGTATCGATTCATTATTTATTGTCGCATTGTCCCCACATATTGCCTTTCTGCTTTAATTAACTTCTATTTACCTTGGAAGATTTATTCGGTTTTCAAATATTTTTATCACTACAAGAATGACAAAGGAGGAAAGTGGTTTCACTCCTTTTTTGTGATCATTTTTCTTAAAAAAAAATAAGGATGTTTTTTCAACTTTTAATTGAATCTTGAATAAAACATTTTCGAATGTATGTATTCTCCAAGGAAAAGGCAAAATTGAAAATTTCCTTCATTCAGGAAAATTAACGTGATTAACTGCATAATGGGAAGTCTATGATTTCCTCCCACACGTGAATTCTAAGGAAAATCTAGTTGTAAAGTAATTATCTGCTATTGTTATCCACATATATATACTATAATAACTTGTAAAAAAGTATTTGGTAGTTTACTTGTATAGAGTCAACAATTTATCTGCATAATTGCATATACTGACCCAAAATTAACGCAAGATTTGAATTGGCCGCCATTTGTGCAGTAGTGTTGGCAACACCTAATAATGAAACAGTTTGATAGCTGTTAGTTTAGGGTTAGTAAATATGAGGGTACCACTCGAGAGCAGCGGTTTTGTTGAACAAAATTACAAAAAAAAAACATTGTTTGGTGGTTAAAGTTAAGAAAATCTGGATCTGGAATTATGTTTTTCAGAGTACCCAAAACAACCAGTGCATTGAAGACCCCGATCCAACGCTGAATCAACGATTGAGCCACATTATATGCTAAATTGTACTTATTGAAAATTTTCGAAAATATACTTCTTATTAAATGTATGCAATGCTTTGGAGACTATTTGCTCTTTTGGCTGTTCCATTGATAATCCTATCCTGTGTACTTTGTGATTTATCAAAAAAAACTATGTTTGCTAGTTAGATCAAATATTGCGTAATTTAATAACACACTTTCGACCTACACTAACATAGTATATGCAAACTAATTAGAACAAGTCCATAAAAATCAAATAAATACTACCACGCGTACATCCTTTTTATTATTATTGTACTTAATAATAGTCGTAAATGCAATAGTAAATTGAAATTGAGTATCAAAACACCCAGCGATTAATAAAATAATTAACAGTTTTTGTCGATTATAAATTGCACATAATATGTTAGTATATGTTGTAACTTTTATAGCCTTGATGGCATTTGAAAATAAATTATTTGATCCTTACTCCAACATACCGAAACTGCTCCGTGCATCGGAAAGAACGGTAAGCTGTTGTTGGTCGTCGGCTGTCATTTGAAGATCTTTATTTTATTTGAGATGAGTTTGCTCTTGACTTTAGTCTTGTTCAGAGATGACAGAGACAAAGTCTACGATGGAGCGAGCTTACCCAGAAGGAGCCTGTTTACTTTAATTTTGAAGAGATTAGGGTTGTAGGAGTTCGGGAACACAGACGCAGGCAGAGAGTTCCAATCCTTTGCTGTGCACATTATAAAAGACGTTTGGAAACGCTTAGTGCGAATTCGTGGAATAGCAACAAGGTATGGATGGCAAGTTGCAGTGCGGATCTTCGGCAGTCGTTACGGGTATTCAGATGCCAAATAGTCTCACATCAGTCTTGTCAAGGTGTATCGTTTTGCCCAGTTTCTAGTGGTGGTCATAAAGCCAGTCCTTACATGTATAATACTGATACTCAGTTGAATCTGGCTTAACTGGAAGCCGACCCAAACATATTCGGCAGAAGGCTAGCCATATGATTGGTCGGTCCTATTTACCCAATAGGACACAATACTTTTGAAATGAAATAAGGTCTGATGGATATAAGTTGATCGTGATATTATATTACCACCTGTATCCGTATCACTGACTTGGAAATATTATTTTTTCATTGTGAATCGGACAATGGCCACCTGTTTGGCCGGGCACCTACAAGGGTGGCTAATTATACCCCGCTCTCCCCCTGCCCCACTGGATCCTCTTTTGATTCATATGTCTTGAAAGTTTTACGTTGACTACGTGTTTAATATTTACCGCTAAAACTAAGTATGACTATAGAGATAAGGGATTTACAATTAAAATACATCGAATAATGTTGGTTTGGTACCTAAGAAGTAAATAAAAGAAGGATCACGGTTTATATAAAACTAACTTTTGCCCGCAGCTTGGCTGGTGTTCTTATAGATTTGCCACAATAAATAGAACTATCACAATTGGTTCAACGATTTAGCCGTGAAAGCGTTACAATCAAACTCGCTTTCTCACATAATATATTAGTTAGAATTACCACACGTCCCATAGAAGTTAAGAGAAAACTTAAAAAAATGAATATAAAAATATGTCACATTTCTGCCATACTTTCGTTCGATATACATAAAATTCGACCGGATGCTCAGAACATGGTAATAAGCAGTTTTCATTATGGACACAGTAATCAATTCTTATTTTTTTGTTAATTTTCATACAAACTAAATACCTTGACGTAAATCACCCGATATGCATGCCACTTTAATCTTCTCGATACTAAAAGTAAACTGCGCCAACAATGAAGCTTGCCATTCACTATAATTCACTATAACTCTTAGCGCTATTAAAGTGAACAGCGTTTGTCAAATGAATATAATAAATGAAGTGGCAACACTGTCAACAATGTCGTGGAGCGGCAAACAGTTTGTATCGCTTTGCCCGGATACGGGTTAAATGAAATCAATGTTACATTTCATGAAGTGCGGCTTTTTCAGTTTCATTTATATTTGACTGACATTCTTCCGTTTAGCGGACACAATTTAGCCGCAGTTCCGACTTTTATTATTCCATGTTGAGTTGATTGAAATATTGTACAGTGTAGCGATTTATTCGGTGAATTTGGCTATAAAAATAGAAGATTCCTTTAATATTTTAGTGTAGACTCGTTTGCGTTTCCAATTGCTGATTACAATATTGCTAAACTGTTTCAGTAAAATCCGTAGGGAACGTGCAGGAACTAGGTGGCAGCCATAGAGTCTTTGGTGTCAGCACAGAAGCGTCAATCTCAAGTATTCTTAACGTTAAAGCTTCTAAAATGTAACAATAGATGGCATAGTCAACACCGCGCACATTCCCTGTACTACTATCCATACTTAATATTATAAATGCATATAGTTTGTTACTACGTCTTAACGAACATGTCCGCAAAGGAGTGGAACTCTGCCTGCGTCTGTGTTTCCGAACGCTCACAACCCTGATCTCTTCAAAGTTAGAGTAAACTAAACAGGCTCCTTCTGGGTAAGGTCGCTCCATCGTAGACTTTTTCTCCGTTTTCTCTGTACAAGACTAGAGTCAAAAGCAAACCCGTCTCAAATAAAAAAATGTCACAGAATAAGATATAGGATCTTCTTACATCCCAGGAGTATATTGCCTTGGAATAATTTCGGACTCTCACGCAGGTGAAGCAGCTGGTAGAGGCTGGTAAGAAATATTTCATTGCCAGCATTATATTGGCCTCGCATTTTGTAACGAACTATGTAATTGGTTACAGTAAACAATGCCAAAAAGGCCCTGTTATTATTTCACCCCTTTTTTGCGCAACTAAGTCTAATTTCTAAAGACGACACGTTTCTTTTGCTGTTTTATGTTTTATAAAATGTTTGTTTTTCTCCTGTTGTGTTTTTTTTTTTGCAAATGCCCAGCGTTAATTTATTCGGGACTTCATTTTATTCTTTTCCGTTAAACACACTTCTGATTTTGCATGATATCCTTTTCTACTGCTGTTTAAAATTAAAAAGAAAGGGCATTGTAAATTATTCGAGTAAAATGCCCTTTGTTTAGCAACAGTAAAGTAATTTATAATATGCAATATTATATTTTAAAATAATTCTACGCGTCGTAAAGTTGCCAGCTGAACATCTGAATAAGCAACCATGACATTGAATAACATTATAAAATGAGTCATTCATGGGTACGATTGGATCAGTTTTAATAAAAAAGAAAGGCTATGTTGACCAAATTAATTTGTGGCCTTATTAAAACGGCCACCCAGTTCCCACTAACGCTAACTAAGCGCCGAACATGTTAAAAAAAAGCATGACAGAAACATTAAAAAGTACATTCTCAATTAAAGACGTGTAAGTTCTGTAATATCCTTTTAAATTACATTTCTAACTCGTTGCCAGTACCTTATTGGAAAGGTCAAAATTCTAAATTGTGACGGCACTGTTCTGCTAAAAGCGCTTTCATACTTGATTCCAGCGACATTATTTAATTGGAAATAGAAGCAGATTTTAGGCTTTTCTTTGACCTTTGATTACAACAGACGACAACTTATTGAATCACTTAAATTACGTACTTAAGTGAGATTACGAGCCATTAATAATTGAGTGGGTAGCATACATGAGGTTTATTAAACTTTATACTCAATAGAAATGATGTTTTGAGAACCAGGTAAAAACGTAACACGTTCAAACGAACATAAACTGGGTTTCTAGTTTATATTTTGCAGTGGGATAACTTTATTATAGAGCACTAACATCCTCCCGTGCACTATCGTTCTAGCAGCTAAAAATAGTCCTTATATCCAGAATGTCAATAGGAAGAGTATTTTCAATTTAACCGTACTTACCGACACGAGTATAAACTTGTGTTGGTTTCTTTACCGATTTGATTAGTTTTGTACATATTCTTAAAAAAGGAATAAGTAAGTAAATCACTACATATCACTACATATTATCAAAACAAAGTCCTCCGCCGCGTTTGTCTGTCTGTTCGCGATAAACTCAAAACTAATACACCGATTTTAATACTGTTTTCACTAATGGATAGAGTGGTTCTCGAGGAGCAGCTAGTAAATCATTAAGTTTTTATTGTTTCTCATACAATTAATTGTTCTTCTGCACAAAATTGAGGTAGCCTCGGTAAAAAGGATTGTGATTGGGTTACCTTGCAACTTCCTATGGGTTACAATTTACAATGTTGAGGCATAATTAAAAAGGAAAAAAAAATGCGGGTTCTGGGGTGATAACAAATATGTGTAGGTAGTGTTTGTGAGTGTGTGTGGAGTGTGAGTAAGTACTTTATTGACTCATTAAGGCCATATTATAAGCCAAATACATACTAGCATGGCCAAAAATTATACTCATGAAAAAAAAATGATACAAATATTTTAGGTAACTCAATTCGTATAAAGTATCGCTGAACTATGAAAATTCCATGTCGCATTTAAAAACTACAAACGCGCGGTCGTCGGTGCAGAGTTGGGGACTGAGAAAACTCAGCATATTTGTCTTACCATCGTTGCTCTTATTCGCGGCTTGTCGCAGTCGCAAACTGCACTCTCCCAGCCATGATTTATGTATGCGTCCTTGCATCTTCTTCCTTCACTAGTACATTTTAAATAGTATACGCGAAGTAGAGCTATGCTGAATTTTATGCAGATATATTTAAAGAAAAATAAATACCGTAACGTATCAGTATTTTAAAGATTTTAATGGATCTTCTAAATAAAGACGTGTTAGCTTACATGCTTCAGTAATTTGGCTTCCAAAATAAATAGCGCTGAATTACGTATAATAAAACGCCCGAATACACGTTAGTAAATTTCCAATTTCAGTCTGAAAATACAGGACAAAGGATGCAAAAATATATTTTCCATTTCCCTCCCATAGGTAGGATACTGTTGAATCAAGCTATAAACATGAAAATGTACGCGATGTAAACAAATATTTAGTGGAGTTGTTGACCGGTGAGGCGCGGCCATGCGTGTCGTTTGTACGATTCGTAACGCTGCATAGCTATCTCAGTGGGGACCGCTACGCACTTTGTTAGTGTTACTAGCGTTGCGACTGCGATAAATCGCTTTTGATCGTAATCCTGTCGTTTTATAAAACGCAACGACTTTCTATGTCTGCTTGTGCGCCTCTAACTTGAGAATGAGTCATAAAACTGTTTTTTTTTGGCCCCAAATTGTATCAGCTACCAGTAGCTGATCCAAAATACCAAGACTAAGAACAGCTTAGAATTTTTCGGAATAAAGAAGCTTGCCATAACCTGACTAGTTTTTTTTTTTCATATTTGATTCCGATTCCGACGTCGAGACTGCTTGTCATTGATACTAAAATAAAGGAGCTGTCGGACATCTATTTATATCCAATTCGACAAATTATATCCTGTTACGCAAATGTACCTATAAGAAAAAGTAGGCTGCTACAAAACATCTGACATCATGACAACATGGGTTGGAAAATACACAGAATATTATGTAAAGCTCAATTTAGACTACCTACCGATACATGTATTTTTAGACCCTTATTAAGTACCTACCTGTGAGTTGTGACGTACGTTGATGTAAGTTTTAAGATGACATGATGCGACGGCAAAAGCATTGGAAGACAGGCCTATAATCTAAAGGCCTTTCGAAGGAAACTTCTTCCATTTTACGTGACTGTGGAAATTTATATAAAACAAGCTTTTACCCGCGACTTTGTACGCGTATATACTGTTTTTCCCCGTTCCCGTAGAAATTTCGGGAAATCTTCTTAGTGCTCCCCACGGAACGGTTCTTCCGTGGTGCGCCCCTACTCTCCCCAAGCAACCTACATGCCTGATGTCAGCTTTCACGACCAGTTTCGGCTGTGTGTTGTCTGAAAAAATCACTTAATTTCAAGACTTAAAATGCCATTCTACAGGGCTAGATTGTAAAGTAAATCAAGTCTTTCCTCACTTCATAAAAACTAACTATAGTTAATTATCGACTCGAGCTGAGGAAATGCCTTTGAATATAAAGGTAATATTCTTGCAAGAAATACTGTAGGTACAAAACTCAGGCTCAATTGATTGAAAGTACAGGTAGAGAATACCTAATATTTGCCGCAAACCTTTTACTAACTAGCCCTTCATTATACTCAAACGGTGAAGTAATACACGCGTAAATTCGTCAGCAGTTTTGTGTTGTGTTAAGTGCTAAAACCTACTCGTTATTAAGTGGTTTGCTCAACTGGCCGGATGTTGTCGCAAGAACGCATAACACCAACTATAACAAAGGATATTGATTTGTTTAATATTTTGTTTCGATTGTACTGCACGCCACTGAATGTAGGTGCAAGTATGGAACTGTGATCTTGTGGCCTCATTAGCAAATGAGAGAAATGAGATAACAATATAATTTATTGTTTCTGTGATAAATTTCAAGTGGTTTCAATTGCTGGACCTCACACTGGGTTTTCCTGTCTTGTGATATTCAGACTCCATTTTTCTATTCTTTGTAGTAAATAGACGCACATCCAAGCTACAAAAATCTGTCAAATTTATTTAATAGATATTCAACTTTATCGTTAAAGCGATTGGGTTCAAGGTTGATTGGGAAAATTTTACAGTTGCGTGATAATATTAAAGTTTTTACAAGGCGTATGTGGGGCGGGTTTCCGTTTACATTTCAATATCGTTATCTTATACAATCTAAATAGGAAAGTACAAAAGATAAAAGTGACTGTGATGAGAGATGGCTTTTGAAATGAAGAGGATTGTGTGACATATACCTAGTTTATTTTATTTCGCAAAAAACATGCTTGCAAACAATAAAAACAATTCTGTCGGAACAAGTGTAGACAATTTCCCAATTATTCGAAGAAATACTTCAGGTGGGTAAGGCAACAACTTCGAAGCCCTACAAATGTTGCTCAACAACACCGATCCTACAACGTATATTTCCAAACCCACCGGCAAAAGTCTCATTACATCACGATGTCACGTTCTTCGCCGCGCATTTGAAACATCAAAACAAGTATTAAATAATTCGCCATAATTTACATGATGGATTCGCAACGGTAACTTGTAAACGTCACGAGAAAAACTATTGGGCACCCACGCGGCTGGCCTTATACGGGCCTTACTATAATATAGCTCTTATACCTACAGTGCATATAGGTCTCAGTGGTAGGTAATAAGGCCGCGATGAAATAACGCCCACCGGCCCGCCCTGAGGAAAATAAACAAAATTATTTTATTGCTTCACGTAATTAGTTAGCTTTTGAATTTATTACAGTGTATTGATGTCGAGTTTTTGTTGATTGGTAAAAACGATGTTGGTTTTAGATGTTTTTTGTTACTTGTAACGACAAGACATCGTCAATTAATTACATTAAAGTCGGATAAACTAGGTAGGTTCGTAGGTTACGCTGTCGAAAATTGTAGCAGTCATCTGTGATATGATTCTATTTCAAAAGATTGACTGCCTATCCATATCGTTCATGTTTTATCTCTTATTAATTTATAAAACCTGAGGCAATATAAAATCCTACATATCCCTGTTTAGTTTTATAAGCAGGAACACGTGTGAGCACGTTCGAGCCGCATCCACGTGCCACGAACTTGACGTGGGTGGTCATTTATTACGCAAGTTAGCGCATGTCGCAGCGCACTACTCTATAGCTTCCGTAGTCCGTACCAAAGAATATAAATGACGGAAACCCGCTCACGAATGTTTGTGTCAGAATTTCAGAAATGTCAGTAATTAATTGAGTGCTAACGACATGTGACGGCGATGTCCTTTCGATAGGCGACGCCTGCCGGTGCATTGTCGCTCCAGTATCATCTTACTCCATGTCCGTTCAGCGGTAGCGTACTGTGACGTCACTCCCCGCGCAGTGCTGTTGTGACGCTACAAACGTTACAACGCCAGTTCCTAACTATTTATAGCGGACAAAGTTTGATGAGTGTGTTTTTAGTTGCTCACAGTTGAGCGTGGGATGTATGAATGAGATGTCGTCAAGCTCCTAATACTAGGACGTTTACGAATGGTTGTGAGTGTTGTGACATTCGTCTTTGACATTGGATTAAGCACGTTTCACTCCTGAAATTATATTACACGAAGCCATTACTTACTGTACCTACACAATGTACAAATAACTAGCATTAATTTTCAAGTTCAAGGGTACATCTGAGTTCAAGGGTTGGAGTAGCATTACCTATATTGAAGTAAAAACGGCCTATTATATAGCCTTACTTTTGTAGCCTATTGGGCTGTTGGTTCGGCCGTCTGACACTGGCAAGTCACCGCAACCCTAGAGGTCGTTGACCTTGAAGGACTGTCGGTCATAGTCCTCGTCTTACGTCATCGGTCTCGGGGTAAAATTATAGTATTCACTTCACCGAATGTATTCCCTCTGTTCTCGATCCCGATTGGCAGAATAAGCCGCGAATGAGTGAGTGAATGATTTTGAATTTGATCGACGCTTTCCATTGACATTATTGATGGGATTTAGAGGTGTTTACGTGGAAAATAAATGCGTAGTTTCAATCTTGTTTTTGTGCTGTTCATGAGTGTTCATATTTTTGGTAGATTGATTGTAAGTACATAAGCTGTCTGGCTTTTTATAGATTGTAGGGGAAACGTTAATAGATCAAAACTTTGTCTAGAAACGTATCTCAAGAAAGAAAGTTTCTCCAGTTTATAGAATTGGAGCTTCATTTCACAATAATTTCTTATACACACAGCTTCTAATTTTGACGAAGTACAAATCGATGCAAGAATTTAGTCGAGGGATCCGTGAGAATTGTTGGAAGTGTAATGTTTACACTAAACATAATTATGTGCACCGTAGAGTTCAAGGCACTTTTATAGGTTGTTTAAAGTCGGCAGGCTATCGGCCCGGCACCGAAGCCGCTACCACCGACGACCGACGTGTTTACATTTCTCTACGCCTAAGTAAACATTGGTCGCTCTCCACGATGCACTTATGTACAGCGTATGTGAGCTGCAGTCGAACCACACAATTAGACTCTTTAGCAAATTACTCCGCTGCAATGGGAAGTGCGATTATTCAGCTTTTTCTAATGCGGCTGTATTTTTTGCCGATGGGCTTTAATGCATAATCATTGGTCAGAAGGAATACTGGTATAGGTAAGAAGCTTTAATGAGATTAAATGGCCTCCGTTTAAACGTTTCATAGGAACTTTAGAATTTAGTCTTTAGCATAATAAATAATAACACTGATTGCATTTTAAACTAGTGTTCTATAAAAAAAATGGTGGTGTTATCTTATGCGTGACCAATCAAAAATGATTTTATTCAACCGTTGAAATACTTAAATAATTACCTGACTAAAGTTTAGTTATAACATCATTCTATTCAGATCCATTATTAGCCTCGCGTCCATTCCTCATTGAGAAATAAAAGCAAAAACTAAAAGGAAACATATTCAGTGAGCTTGTCACTGCGTCCTTTAGCAGCCAAGTACATTAGTCCAGACGTTTTGAATAAGTCTCATTTATAAGAGTAGTCGCCACTTGTACGGTGGCATTTATTATGCATAGGGTTATTTGTGAGCCTTGTCGCAGCTAATGAATACTCACTGCGGATTCTGAGCCACCTATGTCGGTATACCAGCCTTAGGGCGAAGTCACACCCTGCCGGAGTCGCGGGATTATTCGCAAGAGACACCGTGGCTCCGGAACACAAAGGGCAATGAAGGAACATGGATGGGTTTTAGTCAGTAGAAGTCTGACACTCCCTCCCGCTACACCCAGAGCGGGAGGAGTCATTGGATGATTTCCCATCCCTAAAAAAAAAAGTCACACGATGAACTGACGGTGTGGTGCGTCAAACTACATAGAAATCACTTCTACCACGACGCATCGGGCTGCCGTGCGGCGCTGTACCGCAAGGTACTTGCCACTTGAGAGACAAGGTGGGAAAGGTTATGGGCTGCGAAACCAGAGTGACATCTTGTCATCTGGTCCTATGCGCTGCGGTACCGCATGTCAATAGGGAATATGCACGCGATTTTTTTATTTATAAAATGAATTACTTATAAGCTCCAGTAAACACTCTAGAAAATATTTTTTAAATATCTTCATCAGCGATAAAGTTATAACGCTTCAAAGATTACTTTTAGAACGAGAAGTCCGACATGGAATTTGACGTCACATTACGTGACGTCTATACATCTGCCATAGAAAACAGCGTTTTCGCGAGAGGGACAGATATATTTGTTTAAAATAATTATATCTCGTTTGTTTTTCGAGCAATTTTGATTCTATTTCCACTATTAGTAATATATTTTTGTATATTTTTAGATAAAGTTTTTAGATAATATTTTTTTTTTTAATGCATATTCCCTATTGTTGCATCTGAACCTCGATTTCAATATGGTGCGGCAGTGTCGCACCACAACGTCAACGCATCGCGTGGCTTCGCCTTTAAAAACTATGTCACGAAATAAAAGCTTTCAGCCTCAATATTCGAAAGTACTCCGCGTTAACAACGATTGTTCAAGATACTTGATGTTGACCCGACGCAATTAAATTGATTTAGTTATACTGTCTGACATTATCTAGCACTTAATAAGCAATCCACTTTGCGCCATCAGTGAAGCTTTTAAGAGATTATTTAGGACAATAGACGCAAATCGTAGTTAAATGTGGTTGATATTTATCAAGTAACTAGCTGACCCGCCGAACTTCGTACCGCCTTAGCGTAGCAATGATGCACTACTTTATTTTGAATAGCTGACCTATCATTTAAAAATATTTATCTATACATAACTATTCCGTGGCGAGTTATTTTCAAAAATTAATTAGAATTTAATTAAGTAACCACGTTTCCGAACAAACAATGCTCTTTCAATATAGTCTATGGCTGTGAATGACATTGACATTCGTTACGCGCGTTTTTTTAAATATGCAAAATTAAATGTATATTTTTCAATATTTCTGAGAGATTTTCTTAATATTTTTTTTCCGTATGAACCTTCTCCTAATAATAACAAATACAACAAAAAAAGAATTAGTGAAATCGGTCCAGCCATTCACGCGTGATGCCGTGACCAAGGAAAACGGGTTTAGTTTTTATACCGTATGTCTACGACATATATGCAATCCTTGAAACCACATACTAGTTATGGTATTTGATAACGCTATTCAAAAAAGTAACGAAATCGGTCCAGTAGTTTTGTCAAAAAGTCGAGTTTTAATTTAAAGCAAATTTGAACACTCTGTAGAATTGCAACAGTAGGTTAATAGTACAATGAACTTGAATCCTTGAACATTGAAAAGCAACGTTGCCACGCTGGCGCGGTGCGGTTCGTTTGTCGGCTTAGTACAGAAGGACACGGCACGCGTGTGTCGGCTTTTTCAAAGGCCTTCGGCTTAAGGCGAGGAGGGGCGCGGGGAGCGGGTTGCGCGCGCGCTCGACGCGTAGGGTTGGACACAGTTATCGACAATATTATCAGCTTTCTCTCATTGTCTTTTGAAGAGAATAATGATCGGTTAGCAAAAAAGATGTTATAATTTTAAAGGACACGGTTAGTTTAGAATTATTATAGCACCACTATGTACCTACCTACCTATTCTGATTAAAAATTATAATTGAGAGGATTTAGAGATAAAAAATAATGTATTAATGTTTACATTTTAGGAAGAAACATCCTATTAAAAAAACGTACTCACCCGTTTTCTACATTACTCACTATCTAGGTAGTACCTACGGTAGTTTCGTAAGTCGAAACGTACAAAAATTAAAATTTATTTTAAAAGTCCAATAAATTTAACTATCACTTCACTGTTAAATACCGTTATTAAAAATAGTACTAGTATTGTAATGCCTTGATTGCGTATTAAGTCTTTATTAGATAAGTAATTGTAGAAAAGTATCGATAAAAGATAATTATTACATTGTTTACCCTATTTACCTATGACTTTTATTTTTTGCCAGTACGGATGTAAGTTTTGTCAGTTCACCGCGAGTCTTCCGGGATAGCGTGTGTGCATTTCGCAAAGATTTGATAGGTACTTAAGTACACGCATTGTTTTACGTGATTTTCGTTATTTACTTGTATGTATTAGTTTAATTATTTTCTTACAGTGAAATAGACACTGAGTAGGTACTTGACCTTAGTGTGTGTAAATTGTGTTTTTAATTTTATTTGTACATACCTACGTACTTGTTTTTTACGGTGAAATAAACACTCGGATCCTGGTCGAAATTTGTTGCGCAAGGTTCGGGACAACATTGTTCGGCGATGTCACTTGTGCATTCAAAAACATTTTGAACATGAGAAAATTTAAGTTTTAATCCATCTTGTGCTATGACAGAATTTATTTAGATTAGTTCAGTAATCAACTTATCACGAAGTAAAAAAGAACGGGTGAAAAATAACCATAGTGAATTTCATCGCAATTGGCAAAGATATTAGATAAATCAAAACGCCGCCGCGTGAGCATTGTTGCCGCACTTCTCGAGGTCAAGGTACGTTTTCTAAATAGGGTGATTTACTTTTACTAAATTTATTTTCATATTTATTTTGTTTGAAAACTTATTTTTTTTCATTTACGTTTTTTTAAATTTATAACAATTTATTTATACTTCTGTGGACAAGTGTTACTTGTGGTTTCAATTATTGCATATATGTCGTAGACATACTGTATATATAGATGGCGTCGCGGCAGAATTTACAGTTGCTTAACGCTGCAAAGTCGCATTAGCCTTGGGCTTCAGACACAAAGACCTATGAACCGACAGAAGATCATACAGACAAACACACGACACTAATTAGCAGGAACCGCAAGAACTTAATTGCACCTCTTCATAACCCAATCCGAAACATATTTCACTATTAAAAGCTTCTAAAAGATTTATTACGATTTTTAATGAGAACATATTGTTCATCCAACGGTACATAGGTATTAATTTGTGTGTTTTAGTCAAATGAACGGAGGCGTTCTTCATAATTGGAGAACTTTACGAGCATTTTACGATGTTTGAAGCCTTACAAATAAAGTAGCTTTTGCCCGCGACTTCGTACGCGCATATTTCTTTTTTCCGTTCCTGTGGGAATTTCGAGAAATTCTGTCTAAGTGCTCCCCTTCTCAAGATAAAGATAAAGATAATTTTATTTGTCAAAACATGCGTATACATGCGAATTAAGCATGCAGGATGACACAATTATTCATGTTTCGTCATGTTTCACCCAAAAGGCGTACAAATTTATAAAAATTACAAAATAAAATGAATACATAAAATTAAAACAAAGAAAACAGTCAGGGAAAAATAAGTAAACATACAATGTCACAAAAATTAATGATAAAAATAAAAATGTCAAGTAAAAAGATGTCAGTGAAATACATAATTAGTCATAAAATGTCACTCAAATTAAAACTTAATGAAATAATAAATGTCAAATCGTGTCATTCAAAAATTCATCTATATTATAATAACACTTGTCCGCTAATAAATCACGCATCTTTTTTTAAAATAAATTTACCGGCAATGCTTTAAATGACTGTGGTATTTTATTATAGGTACCTATATTATGTCAAATTTCAGCTTTCAACGACCGGTAGTTTCGGCTATGCTCACTCGGCAGTCATTCGGTCACTCAATCACTCAGTAACGGAAGAATTTTATATTTATATTGATAAACGTTTTTGTTTGTTACAGGTTTGGACAACCGGATATCGAACTCAAGGAGTTCAGTGTCGCCGTAAGTATCTCATTTTAAAAGGGTTACTCGTAAATTTCAGAGCAATAGATAAACATTGAATGTAGCAGCTGCCTTACTTTCGAGTTGTGGGATCGATAAAAGGATATCTTTATGTTGTTTGTGGGAGTTTCTAACCATCGACTAGCTTGCTATTGCAAACCTGTGCTCTATTCAACATAATGGTATAGGTACAGTCAACTACTATACTAACTACTATATACCTACTAATACTATATAACTATTTGGTCTACAGGCAAATATTAATTTTTCCACTGCACTGCCAATATTTATTTATAATGTGTGCATTATAACTTATACTTTACTTATACAATAATTGTCTACTCAGCACACTCCCAACAGTTAGCTGCTTGTATACCAAATAGGTCTGTTGACTGAACGATACACGCCTTTTCTCATGGGGTTACACAGAAAGTACTGAACGCCAAAAGACAAAAATGGTTACAAACAAAAGGCATTGAAAAAATGGTTTAAACATTCTATGTTTGAGCTGTAGCTTATTTGCCTAGAAGTAACCAATTCACTCTTGATCTAAAGACTCCCAAGTTGTAGCTATCTGGAAACAGACTCCGTCAGAAAAATACACTCGTCAGCTGTCTAATCCCAAACATTTCCTATCCAAAATGGTTTTAAAGTCATCCCTAATCCGTTTCTCTGGTTCTTAGATCCCTAATCTAGTTTCCCCACCCTTCTGGGTCATCCGACTTTAAGCTAGTTCACCTACACGTGTTTCAGAGCTTGACTAGCCGACATACGGACGTTCCCAAACAATTCACTCCGAGCGTTTCAGCAAACAGACAGCCCACTAAGTCGTGCATGCAAATGAAAGGTCTTTCGGCTATATACGATGGGAACACGCACATAAATGACTAGGACGTGTGTATACATGGCTGTGTCGTGGGGCTATAGAGCATTTTGGAGGAATCAGGATTTTGCCTGTGTTCTTTGTTGTAGGATTAGTTCTAGTAGTGTCCTTTATTTGAGGTCGGACAAACTTTTTCTTTCATACTTCTATATTAGTTGTCATCATAGGCATCACCTCCATTCAACACACACAGGCCTTCTATCGGAAAAAATACGATTTCAAACCAATGAAATTCATGTTAGCCTTATATGAATTTACATTCGTTCATACTGGAAACTTTCCTGGCGTTCAATGCCTTGAGGACATTCCCTATCAGAGGACTTCAATATATCTTCATCATCAGGAGACGCATCCATTTTTCCCCCTACGTTGAATTAGAAAAGTTCAATGTCTAAACTAAAATATATGTTACCTTATTCCCACAACCTGGGAGTCTTTAAGTCTAGAGTGAATAGGTTTCTTCTAGGCAAGCGTGTTCCATCTTCGAACACAACCACATCATCGCTTGCCATCAGGTCAGGGTAGTGGTCAAAGGCGTGTCTATCAATAGTTAAAAAAAAATACCTCTAGGTATACATATGTAAGGAGATATAAAAATATTGTTTCAAAACGAAAAGTGAATTTTCCTTTTCCTGATTTTTCCTGACCTACCTTTATACCAATCAGTTAGCACATTCGGTGCTCTACTAGGTACATAATTGAACAGAGTTTAAGGCAGTTGCATATGCGTAATACCATTTATCAGCTTATCCTAGCTTTTAAAAGGCCAAAGGTTGTCTGATAACGAAGCTCGTTATTTTTTTAGTTAATCTCATTTATGTTTCTGTTTCCAGTGACGTGGTGAACAAGGACCTTGGCTTATCGGAGAGCGAAGACGAGGTCGTGAACACACACGCGATAGGACCGTAAGTTCTTCCATTCATTCGTTCATTCCCATGCCTTACACAATTACCCCACGTCTGCACCTCCCTTTGTAAGCGCTAAGTTTTTAATTGATTTTTATCTCGAGTGGAAACTCGTAAGTTTTAAGTACGCGACTGAAATTGAATTAATTTCAACTAGTCCAAGAGCCAAGCGAACGGAAGCTTTCTTATTTGATTTTAAGGATTGCAGTTTTATGGATTACGATTTTGTTATTTAATGTTTGAATGCGACTTTATTGTTTTCACGTCATTTCTTTAATAAATAAAAATGTTATGATTTATACAAATTAATAGAAATGGCATTATTGCAACATCTACCCAAGTTCTACAATTAAAAAATAAAGCGATTGGATAATGACATGTCGCGACACGGCTGACCATAGAGTCATATACATAATTAATTTTCGTAACAAAAGTTTAAAAACAAAATTTAATTTAATTTACAGGCCTATATCACCAATCGGGTCAGGCAGTCCGACCTCGGGCAGTTCATCACCCTCCGAGGACTCCGATTCAGAGTCGTCCTCGGTGGAGTCCACGACCCCCCCGCCGGCGCCTACCGCGGCCCCGGCGGCCCCAGCGGCCCCCGCCGCCGCGGCTCCTGCGCCCGCGCAGCGCTCGTCATGGAGCCTGTCGAACTTCGCGCCGCCGCCCGCGCACCCCCCCGACCAGACCTATGACTCGGGGAAGGATGTCAGACATGCACTTGCTGATATTAAGGGGAAGCCGGTGAGTAATTTGTTCAAGTATAATTTTTTGCGACTCTCTCAGCAGGTCAACCAATTCGCAATACTTTATGAGGATGGACTATATGGTGATAAGAATCAACAGGGACTAATCGGATCAGAGGGCTAATTCAACTAATTTAGAAACATTCTCATTCGCATCTCAGTAAGAAATTGGCAATATTTAAATAAAACTTTAGTATCTATACATTTTCGACTGTTTGCGTATGAGATGCAAATGCGAACGTTTGTTAAGAAAATGAAAAATCACCATCAGAAAACCATTTTTTTTTTATACTAAACGGGGAAACTCTTGGCCCAAATCTCACCTGATGGAAAGTGATGATTAGGCCGAAGATGGAAGCGAGTTTCACCCGGAATCCTCTTACACAGAGGAACTGGCTATCATACCTCTAACTGCCGGAACACAACAATGCTGTTAACATTGTTGTTATGGCGACAGACTTAGGCATGCATTTCATTTTGCACCAAAACGAAAAAATAAGGCTATGGCACAGGCTACTTCTGGGTAAGTACGCTCCATCGTAGACTTTGTCTCTGTCATCTGTGACCTAGACTAGACTCAATAGCAAACCCATCTCAAAAAAAAAAAAAGTCTTGCTGTAGTACCATGGGACAAAAGTAGAAAAGAATTCATCAATGAACTCAGCCTATTGCAGTCACTCCTAGATATAAGCTTCTAACAATAATGCCATGAAATATTGTTCTCCACCTTTCTTTTCCAGTCTGTGGGAACAAACTCCCTTTGATATTTGGGCCATCTATCTAGCTGGGTAACAATACCAAAGAATTATATCCATCACTACCAGAGAGTAAATGATGACTACATCAAATATCGGAATGGAAAAATAATTAAACAAGAATCACTGAACTGCTTTCCAATCTGTACTTCCAAGTATCTCTCAGCTTGTTACTATGCACGTCTAAGTATAAACACTGCCCTATTTAGCAGCCGACGTACTGAAGATCGGATGACAAGTCGGCATTTCCCGAAGCTGTCGTCGAAATGTCACATGTCTTACACTGAATCAGCAGGTGTTGACTAAATCTGTCAGCAACTCTCGAGTGACCACCATACACAGTCTGAGTCACTTGTTTTATTTTATTGCAAGAGGTCGTACAAGACTATCTTGCGTAGATTAGCTGCAATGACCATACTGTGGTCTTCAGTGGTCAATGGTCATAGTGAGAGTTTTTATGCGTACTCGATTGGTATTGAAACAGGATGAGCGGTGTCTGGTGACAGTAAGAAAAACGCACTGACGACGCGCAGGTGACGCGCGCTAACGTGCGTAAAACGAAAATCAAACGCAGACAGTACTGCATTCTAGTCATATAATTATCTACAGCACCGCGTAAGTGCGCGTGCATAAACTGTTACGGAAAGCCTCTTTTTATGCGTTAATGCGATCGAGTACGTTTTAAAAGTAGCACTGAAGGTTCAGACAACCTGAGAGCTTAAACCTTGAATTGCTAAGATTTTCGTTATAAACATACCGTGTTAGTTGTCCATTGGACCTTGGTCTAACAACTGGGACCAGCCAAACATTGCATACGCGAAAGAGATAAAGAAAATTATTCCTGTGTCGTTTACTCTTGCTGCTAGCAGGATCTAAAATGCGTCTTATCTCTTCTTGTGGTTCCCTGTCTATTGCTTATACTCTATGTAGACACTAGCACATCATTTTCAACTTTATCAAGAAAGTTATAAGGTTCAAGGTTGATTTAGAAAATTTGACAGCTTTAAGTGCTGACGACTGTACCTTTGCCTCTCACGGTCAAGTATGACCTCGCAAGCACTTTCTGTATTTAGCTCGTTAATGCAATAGTACTCCGGCCATATTAAGCGACCCTTTCCCAGGTGTTATGTTCCCAAAGATAAACACTTCGGAGAAACAGAGTGGCTGAACATTTCTTAGTAAGAATACTTTGTAAGCGGTTGTTACAATCTAAGGAGTAAGCTCGCGGTTCATTCTGAGATCTTGTTGTGAACGCTTGTGTTTAAGACGTTTTGTAACTGAATCCTTTTGCGAAACATACAAACTTTACGACTGAAAAACTTTTGCGAATCGCTGAAAGGATCACAACAGCCGACTAAAATGACTGCACCATAAATGAATAGTACATAGTCATTATTCGGGCGGAAAAAACCGTTGATACAAATTAACATCAAGACCCAAAGTGATGATAGAAGAAAATGGATATTTACTTCGACATATTCAACAGTATGCTCCATACTATACTGCCAGAAAGCGAGGAACGAAGAAGCGAGGAGACTACTCAAAAATGGATCAAACTCTCCTTACTAAAGAGTTACCTTCGTTATGGACTGCTGAAGTTTGAGACCAGCATCGGTAATCTTCCATTTGAAGATCGGGAGAGGATCTGGTATCAGTACCTGATGTTGAAGAATTGTTTGTGGCAGGCTGTGGGCGCTTTACATGGGATTATTGCATCTGCGACAGTGTCTAGTGTTGTTGAGGTGAATCAAGTGAAGATCTTTACAACTTGGGACGTTTCTAGAGTGAAGTCAGGAATTACTGACTCTACAAACGTGCAGCGAGTGCAGTGTTTCTGATCAATCTATATGTCTCATTTGCTTGTGTTCCTGATTATTATTCTTTGTTGTCCGCCATGTGGCCTGCTGAGCATGGAGAACCGGGTTAGATTCCTAGGTCGAGTAAAAAGTATGATTGGGTGTTCTCATTATTGATTCTCTGTGACAGTCCGTAGTTTGTAAGTTGTTGATGTGACACCCCCTGTGCCCCCCCCCCCCCCCGGGGTATGTGCACGGAGATGTCACACTCACAGCTGTTTCTCCTGGGACCTGGGGCTAAAAACGCCACTTTAGGAGATTTTTTTTACTATTGATAGGTGTGATGGTAACCGATGATGCGGTCTAGGATGAAGCAGGCTTGTCTAGAAGTAACCTAAAATAGAATCATAATATTAATCACGTAACAATCTGTCTAACTACGTTTTCATCTTTATCGCTAACGCATTAGGTTCAAGGTTGATTGGGAAAATTTGACAGTGACTGGTAGCATGATTTGCTTTCTGATTCTGCTAAAGTCGCCTTTTTAAGGTCCTAGCTCTCTCTTCAGTCGTGACACATTGCCGTCCCATCGGAGAGTGAAAATTAACACCACAACTCTTGCTTATTTTTAACCGACTTCTAAAAAGGAGGAGGAGGTTCACAATTCGGCGGGTATTTTTTTTATGTATGTACACTGATTACTCCGAGGTTTCTAATCCGATTTTTGTGATTCTTTTTTAGTTCGAAGCGGCATACTTGCCATTTGGTCTCGTTAAAATTTAGAAAATTAAATAAAAAATAATTAATTAAAATTTCTAATATTAATTTAATTAATGTTTATCGTGTTGTTTCAGAGTCCGATCTCGGAGATGTCGGACTCGGAGGCGTCGTCGCCGTCGCCCGGCGTGGTGCGGCGGCGACGCTCCATCCCCGCGCGGGTGTCCGCCGCCTCCAGCGATGAGGACACGCCGCGCCACACGGTAACATATCACTATCTATACTCGACCTTTCTATACCTTTTTGGGGTTCCGTAGCAAAATGGCAAGAAACAGAACCTGTCTGTCTGTCCGTCCGTATGTCACAGCAACTTTTTTCCGAAACTATAAGAGCTATGCTGTTGAAACTTGGTAAGTAGAGGTAGAGGTCTGTGAACCGCATTAAGATTTTCACAAAAAAATAATAAAAAAAACAATACATTTTGGGGGTTCTCCATACATAGATCTTAAACTCAAATTTTTTTTTTGTCATCAAACTTATACTATGGGGTAAGTATCTATGGATAGGTCTTCAAAAATGATATATATGTGTGGTTTCTAATTTTTTTTTTCTAAACTGAATAGTTTGCGCAGGAGACACTTCCCAAGTGGTAAAATGTGTCCCCCCTAAAAAGAATGATGTACATTACCATGTAAATTTCCACCGATAATTGGTTTGAACGAGATCTAGAACGTAGTTTTTTTTAATACGTCATAAATTGTAAACCGCAACTTTTAATTAAAATATATACCTATAGGTTTGTACATCGTGCTAGAGTTTCTAATATGCAACACTAGATGGCATAGTTAACGCCGTGCACGTTCCCTATAAGCCTTACTCTACGAGACGTATCACCGTCGAGCTTGTAAGAATTTAGGTGCCAATTCTACTACCTAATTTTCATATTCGCATCGCCGTCGTATCTCAATCGCAATATGTCAAAAATGTATGAAAATTAAGGCTTGATTGACGTTCTGGCGCTGCTTAAAAAATAGTAAAATAGTCTTGTTAAAGCTTTACAAAATTTTTCAATGGGAATATTTGTTCGTCAGACCTCTCCCCGAGTGGTCCCATCAGCGCCGACGGGCCCATTGAAGCGCGGGCGGCCCCCCAAGGCGCGGCCGTCGGAGGAGCGGCCCGCGAAGAAGCGGCGCGGCCGGCCGCCCAAGTCGCGCGCCGCCTCGCCCCCCGCGCCCGCGCCGCCCCTGCCGCCCCCGCACGCGCCCCCCGCCGCCGACAGCGACGCCGAGCCCGACCCGCCGCCGCACCATCACACGCTGCAGGACACCAAGACGCATATCTTTCGCAAGGTTGGTAGCGTTTGTTTATGTGTTACTAACACTATAAGTCTTGTTATTTGTGATAAACGTCTGAATAAATAGGCTACACTTTACATTGCAAGCACTATATATTTTAGCATTTGGTCTCAGCCTCAGAGACAAGCCGAAAGAATAGCATTTATTGATACCGCATGCACTAATTTAGCATTGAATCTATTGAGGAGGTATTCACCAATCAATAATCACTGTAGGTATCAATCAACCGTGAAGTTTAAAGCTCAAAATCATACATGAAAAACAGTTTTGTTCATTTGGAAAACTTAAGGTATTTTGTGGTTGTAATAAATTTTTTGTCTTATGCTTATACAAGCTACAACATAAATTAATATTAATTTGTATAAACACATGATGGAATCCTTCTGAGAATCTGAACGTAGACAAATAATGCGACAAATAAAATAATACACAACGCTAAATTGATGTAGCGTGAATTGTATCTCACAAAACACAAAATTCTTTCACAGGTTTTCACCCCGAAGAAAAGCGACGAGTGCGGCGGCAAGGGCGGTAAAGGCGGCAAAGGAAAGGGCGGCAAAGGCAAGGGCCAGGTGACCATCATCGAGGTGACCGCGCCCGAGGCCGACGAGGAGGAGAGGCGGCATCGCGAGCGGTCGGCCGAGCGGCGCAACGAGGAGGCGCTGCAGCGGCTGTCCCCGCCCTCCCCCGCGCGCCGCCCCGCCTCGCGCCTGTCCGCCGAGCGCCACGAGTCGCGCCGCTCCGCCGAGCGCCACGAGCGCCTGTCCGAGCGCCACGAGCGCCTGTCCGAGCGCCACGAGCGCCTGCCCGAGCGCCCGTCCGAGCGCCTGCCCGAGCGCCTGCCCGAACGCCTGCCCGAACGCCTGCCCGAGCGCTTGCCCGAGCGGGCCTCCTACGAAAGGATACCCTCCGACCGCATACCGACCGAGCGCACCTCCAACGACCGGATACCCGACCGACCCGTCGATCGGATATCGACGGAACGCACCTCGACTTCGTCCTCGGCCAGCGACCGACTCTCGGTCGACAGGCTGTCCGGCGGACTCTCCTCAGATCGACGCTCGACGGAGCGGTCGAACGAGAAAATTGTCGATCGACTACCGAGTGAAAAGATGTCGATAGACCGGTTGCCTGAAAGATCTCACGATCGACTATCAGGCGAAAGGAACGAACGGAACGAACGGATAGCGGGGGAGAAACTGTCGCATGATCGCCTACCAGACGTGAAGCCTCGGTTATCTGACAGTAAGCTGGTGTTGGACAGGCTGGAGAGCAAGGTGCTCGACAAGCCGGTCGAACGGATCGCCACGGAGCGGTATGTGCGCGCGGAGGCCGATGTCGGCTCCGGGCTCAAGTCTGGCCGCGGTTCGGAGAGGCTTGAGGAAGCGTCTTCCAATTGTGAGCATTTGTTTATTATATTAAATTTAGTATACTTAATTAGAAATATCCTGAAATATATGTATTTTATTTGAATTTAGGATTAGGATGTTGTCTTGTCGAATTGCATATTTTGTATCCTTGCCTGAAAGAGGTGTCAGCGATCGATTAGAATACAAATTCTTTGAACATCAAACGACAGTTAGCGCTGCCGATTGATCTACGATTCGGCTAGGTTATTCGAGAGGACGTGCTTTGACACGATCATAATCCTCTCAGCAAAACAGTTGTTTCACAAGTTTGTACTCTATGGCCTTCCTGTGACGCTGTAGGCTCAGGGCCTATAGCGTTACAGAGTTTGTGCATCAGGGTCCAGTCTCTAGGGAAGAGACATAAGGCAAACAATATATTAATATATAGGTAAGCTAGCTGACCTGCGCAACTTCGTCTGCGTCTATAATCGGTTAAGTGGTTTAGGAGTTAGATTTACCATAGCAGCGCCATCTATTGATTACTTACTCAACCCAGTCGAAAGGTATCGACATCTGTTAGAATCATTTGGAGTTAACAAATAATTGTGACTGTCAAATAATAACAGACAAATAATTAGCAATAAATTAAAATTGCGACTATAATTTGAGATTTAAACTATCCTATCTCTCAAGTTGGATCGAACTGCACATGGTGTGCGAATTTTATTATAATCGGTTAAGTGGTTTAGGAGTCCATTGAGGACAAACATTGTGACACGAGATTTATATATATTAAGATTAATAATAACAAAAATATAGTGACAAAGGTTGATAGCTAAGCATAGTGTGCCCTCCCGCAGTGGCTGGGCGGCCCCGCGCGCGCCTGCTGGTGCGCGTGTCGCTGTCGCGGCTGCGCGCCGACACCGTGCGCTCGCTGCAGCGCCCCGTGCGCCGCAACGTGCCCAAACCGCCGCACACGCCGCATGTTGAACAGGTAAACAACAACAACAAACACAACAAGTCGCTGTCGCGGCTGCGCGCCGACACCGTGCGCTCGCTGCAGCGCCCCGTGCGCCGCAACGTGCCCAAACCGCCGCACACGCCGCATGTTGAACAGGTAAACAACAACAACAAACACAACAAGTCGCTGTCGCGGCTGCGCGCCGACACCGTGCGCTCGCTGCAGCGCCCCGTGCGCCGCAACGTGCCCAAACCGCCGCACACGCCGCATGTTGAACAGGTAAACAACAACAACAAACACAACAAGTCGCTGTCGCGGCTGCGCGCCGACACCGTGCGCTCGCTGCAGCGCCCCGTGCGCCGCAACGTGCCCAAACCGCCGCACACGCCGCATGTTGAACAGGTAAACAACAACAACAAACACAACAAGTCGCTGTCGCGGCTGCGCGCCGACACCGTGCGCTCGCTGCAGCGCCCCGTGCGCCGCAACGTGCCCAAACCGCCGCACACGCCGCATGTTGAACAGGTAAACAACAACAACAAACACAACAAGTCGCTGTCGCGGCTGCGCGCCGACACCGTGCGCTCGCTGCAGCGCCCCGTGCGCCGCAACGTGCCCAAACCGCCGCACACGCCGCATGTTGAACAGGTAAACAACAACAACAAACACAACAAGTCGCTGTCGCGGCTGCGCGCCGACACCGTGCGCTCGCTGCAGCGCCCCGTGCGCCGCAACGTGCCCAAACCGCCGCACACGCCTCATGTTGAACAGGTAAACAACAACAACAAACACAACAAGTCGCTGTCGCGGCTGCGCGCCGACACCGTGCGCTCGCTGCAGCGCCCCGTGCGCCGCAACGTGCCCAAACCGCCGCACACGCCGCATGTTGAACAGGTAAACAACAACAACAAACACAACAAGTCGCTGTCGCGGCTGCGCGCCGACACCGTGCGCTCGCTGCAGCGCCCCGTGCGCCGCAACGTGCCCAAACCGCCGCACACGCCGCATGTTGAACAGGTAAACAACAACAACAAACACAACAAGTCGCTGTCGCGGCTGCGCGCCGACACCGTGCGCTCGCTGCAGCGCCCCGTGCGCCGCAACGTGCCCAAACCGCCGCACACGCCGCATGTTGAACAGGTAAACAACAACAACAAACACAACAAGTCGCTGTCGCGGCTGCGCGCCGACACCGTGCGCTCGCTGCAGCGCCCCGTGCGCCGCAACGTGCCCAAACCGCCGCACACGCCGCATGTTGAACAGGTAAACAACAACAACAAACACAACAAGTCGCTGTCGCGGCTGCGCGCCGACACCGTGCGCTCGCTGCAGCGCCCCGTGCGCCGCAACGTGCCCAAACCGCCGCACACGCCGCATGTTGAACAGGTAAACAACAACAACAAACACAACAAGTCGCTGTCGCGGCTGCGCGCCGACACCGTGCGCTCGCTGCAGCGCCCCGTGCGCCGCAACGTGCCCAAACCGCCGCACACGCCGCATGTTGAACAGGTAAACAACAACAACAAACACAACAAGTCGCTGTCGCGGCTGCGCGCCGACACCGTGCGCTCGCTGCAGCGCCCCGTGCGCCGCAACGTGCCCAAACCGCCGCACACGCCGCATGTTGAACAGGTAAACAACAACAACAAACACAACAAGTCGCTGTCGCGGCTGCGCGCCGACACCGTGCGCTCGCTGCAGCGCCCCGTGCGCCGCAACGTGCCCAAACCGCCGCACACGCCGCATGTTGAACAGGTAAACAACAACAACAAACACAACAAGTCGCTGTCGCGGCTGCGCGCCGACACCGTGCGCTCGCTGCAGCGCCCCGTGCGCCGCAACGTGCCCAAACCGCCGCACACGCCGCATGTTGAACAGGTAAACAACAACAACAAACACAACAAGTCGCTGTCGCGGCTGCGCGCCGACACCGTGCGCTCGCTGCAGCGCCCCGTGCGCCGCAACGTGCCCAAACCGCCGCACACGCCGCATGTTGAACAGGTAAACAACAACAACAAACACAACAAGTCGCTGTCGCGGCTGCGCGCCGACACCGTGCGCTCGCTGCAGCGCCCCGTGCACCGCAACGTGCCCAAACCGCCGCACACGCCGCATGTTGAACAGGTAAACAACAACAACAAACACAACAAGTCGCTGTCGCGGCTGCGCGCCGACACCGTGCGCTCGCTGCAGCGCCCCGTGCGCCGCAACGTGCCCAAACCGCCGCACACGCCGCATGTTGAACAGGTAAACAACAACAACAAACACAACAAGTCGCTGTCGCGGCTGCGCGCCGACACCGTGCGCTCGCTGCAGCGCCCCGTGCGCCGCAACGTGCCCAAACCGCCGCACACGCCGCATGTTGAACAGGTAAACAACAACAACAAACACAACAAGTCGCTGTCGCGGCTGCGCGCCGACACCGTGCGCTCGCTGCAGCGCCCCGTGCGCCGCAACGTGCCCAAACCGCCGCACACGCCGCATGTTGAACAGGTAAACAACAACAACAAACACAACAAGTCGCTGTCGCGGCTGCGCGCCGACACCGTGCGCTCGCTGCAGCGCCCCGTGCGCCGCAACGTGCCCAAACCGCCGCACACGCCGCATGTTGAACAGGTAAACAACAACAACAAACACAACAAGTCGCTGTCGCGGCTGCGCGCCGACACCGTGCGCTCGCTGCAGCGCCCCGTGCGCCGCAACGTGCCCAAACCGCCGCACACGCCGCATGTTGAACAGGTAAACAACAACAACAAACACAACAAGTCGCTGTCGCGGCTGCGCGCCGACACCGTGCGCTCGCTGCAGCGCCCCGTGCGCCGCAACGTGCCCAAACCGCCGCACACGCCGCATGTTGAACAGGTAAACAACAACAACAAACATACAACAACAACAAACACAACAACAACAACAAACATTCAACAGCAACAAACACAACAACAACAACAAGCACACAACAACAACAACAACAACAACAAACAACAATAACAACAAACACAACAACAACAAACACACAACAACAACAACAAAATTTATTTATTTTCAATAGTCGGATAACAAGATATCCAAAGTGTTAGTAACGCAACTTTTATCTAGTGTTAGTACAGAAACATCATCTACCTAGCCTTTTCCCAAATATATTGGCGTCGGCTTCCAGTCAAACCGGATTCGGCTGAATACTAGTATTTGAATACTAGTAAGTAAAGAAACAAATTCAGAATGAGAAGCATTTTTCAAAAGATGAACAATTTCTTACTCGGTTGTCCTCTCCATAAAATGCCTCAGAAAAGAGAAAAACACTTTGTAGGGGAACAGCCTTACGGAGTGTAAGGAATCCAGAAATTCCTACGGGAACGTAAAAAATTGGGATATGCGCGTACGAAGTCGCGGGCAAAAGCTAATAATTTAATAAAAGACTAAGTAAGTTGTATTGTCTGTAGGGCGGCGAGGTGGCAGCCACGAACCACGAGCGGACGGACACGTACGCGGGACAGACACCCATCTACTTCTCCTACTTCGAGCGGCTGCCAGCCGACGCGCTCTCCGACGAGGAGAGGGATCACAAGTGAGTCCATCATCATCATTATCCCCATTATAATTATCATCATAATCATCATGCCCATTATCATTATCATCATCATTATCCCCATTATAATTATCATCATAATCATCATCCCCATTATCATCATCGTTATACCCATTATAAGTATCATCATCATCATCATCCCCATTATCATTATCCTCATTATCAATATCCCCATTATCATTATCCCCATTATCATTATCCCCATTATCATTATCCCCATTATCATTATCTCCATTACCATTATCCCCATTATCATTATCCCCATTATCATTATCCTCATTATCATTATCCCCATTATCATTATCCCCATTATCATTATCCCCATTATCATTATCCCCATTATCATTATCCCCATTATCATTATCCCCATTATCATTATCCCCATTATCATTATCATTATCCCCATTATCATTATCCCCATTATCATTATCCTCATTATCATAATCCCCATTATCATTATTATCCCCATTATCATTATCATCATCATCGTCATCATCACCATATCTGCCGAAAGACGTCCACTGCTGGATATAGGCCTACCCGCGCCTGTCGCTACAATAACCAGTCTCGTACGTCTCGCATACATCTGCTTCCTGCGACCCTCACTAGGTCATTGGGCCCACCTTCTGTGACGCCGCACCAACTTTGCGTTACGCGGTCGCCACTCCAGAACGCATTGTCGTCATGCCTGAATCAAAAACAAAAGTTTATTCAGATTGGGCCGAGAGCCAGCACTTTTTGCACGAAAATGACATGAAACGCCAATTACTGATAAGAACTTTATAAATATTATTTGATTCATCTATTTACCTCGCTGCCAGACTGCCCAGCCCATAAGCAAGGGTCCCTTACCGAAACATTACAGAAAGAACTTACGCCACAGCATAATTCACGTCATCAACACTTCACCATCATCCTAGAACATTTTCACCGTCCATAGTTTAAAAAAGAAACCAGCCCCATTAAGCCATTATCATCTACTTCTAACACTCATTTTCCACCTCACTAATCCATCCAATGTTGTTACCAGACGTAACGCAAACGTTTCTCTTGACAGATACTACCTAGAAGAGGCCACTCGACTGCGCACAGCCGCCGAGAAGGAACAGGAGCCACTACCCCGGGTCATGCTGTACCTAGAGTCAGTGCTGTGCTTCGTTCTGACCGGACGAGTACTGGAGCTAGAGCTCGACACTAAAGGCGCCTTCACTATCTACCGCGAGACCATCGAGTATATCAAGAGCATACACTCCATGCCGCAGCGGTTTAGGGCGTCGCCTCATGATACTTTCAATAAGCTTGATATTCTCAGGTAATTGGTTGTTTTATTTTATTTGTTTGTGTCAAATTTGACAATTTTCTGTTTCATTGCTGTCATGCTAATGTAGGTAGTACTCATGTAAGTATGTATATTTCTACATTGTTCTTTTACCCACATTTCATTCTTGATTTTTTTTAAAGAAGCTATTGTCCCCGTTTTTTAGGTGAAAGACACAAGATTATATTAGAATATTAAAAGAGTAATTAAAACGTATGCGTTAAATTTATTATGGGATAGATTCACCGATCGTAAAAGTCGGTTGCTGAATATCGGTTCTGGGCCTGGGTTCAATTCTCGGGTCGTATAAATTTGTATTAGACTATGAGAGTAAGGGCGGGTTGTTTCAACTAAATGTCAGCGTTAACGCACGTAAAATATAACGTTTACGTTAACAGATGGTCTGAGCACTGGTTAACGTAACTTTAGTTGCGTCAAATAGAGCATAATTGTGACATTTCTTTTGAATTCCTCAATACCAGTTCTTCTGATGACACAAATAAGTGGTGGAATGCAAAAAAAGCTATTGGAATGAGCAGGAATTTTTACCAGAATGTTTTGAAACAACGCTTCTAATTTAACGAACGTCAAACATCGTCCGTAATCGTAACTTTTTGACGTACGTATGTTACGTTAACCAACTGTTTGATACAACCCGCCCTAAAGGAACAAAGGGTGCACCAGTATTTTTTGCGTACTTGGTTGATCTCCGTTGAGGCCGGCCGTGGCCGATATTCCGTAGGGACTAGTGAGGATAACTCTAACATAGTCTTATTATACGATACCATGTGACCTGCGCAACTTCGTCTGCGGCAAATTTTTCAATAATACTCCGATCCTTTTGATCGTATATGATGTTATATATCCGATAGCCTTACTTGATCAATTGGCTATACTACATTAAAAGATTTTTTCAAAGCGAACCAGTAGTACCAGAGATTAGCGCGTTCAACCTACCAAACAAACTCTTTAGCTTTATAATATTACTATAGATTCTTTCAGGAGAAATATTCTAACATAGCCTTGCTATATTTCCAGCCTACGTGTACAAGCCTTGCTGTATCTCCGCATGTTCAAGATGTACAATCGCGAAGTGAAGGAGTACAACAAGATTGTCCACGAGTACCAACAGAAGGTACGTTCTGATGTCTGTATCAATTTGTCTTTTATTTTTATCATACAGTGTGTTTTTCTTCACTTGTCACTTTACTTAACAATTAATCTGCCTAGTCTTTTCCACTTTTGGTTAATATGGTGCGCAATTTCAACGATGTCGTCAATTTTTGAATATGTCTATTTTATGTAAAACTCAGTTATTGAATATGTCGAGTTATATAACTCAATTGTTGAATATGTCGTGTCATTTTGTACTAAAGTGAAATTGACTCATTCCTGGTCTCTTATCCGGGCAATGATTATTTGTAAATAACATTAAAAACTTTACCAAATGAATAATTTTCTTAAAGAAAAATTTTCTAGATGATTGATTGTCTATGCACCATATTTGTTTAACAAATCGGACAAGTAAAGAAAAATACACTTTAGATATATTATTACATAAATTGGCAATGCGAATAACAATGAAATATGTTTGATGATATAATGAGAGCTATTTTTTCAGTTTTTATTTGGGTTTTGTGTAGTGTTGGGTACATTATATGCACTTGTGCAGTGCCTGGCTATAGCAATAAGCAGAAACCCAGAATACAACAGTAATAGGCTCATGCTTAAAAAAAAAACTAAATGTTTAGTATAAATTCAAATAAGAAGAATCTAAATTCAAATTCTCTATGTAAAATATTTATTTAAATATGGAATAAAGAATCTGCTAACCATCGCTTAAATTAATCATGTGGCTTTTTTATAATTAAGTCTGTATTATGTCAAAATAATTAGATTTTCTTAATATTTTTTTACTACAGTTGCCAAAATATGCTGTAATATATCTACGATTTAACACTTATATAATTTTCGTTGCTCAGTTTTTGTAGTTGGTAGTTGTTTTTTGCTTTCTATATAAGTGCTAATTTATTATTATTGGGTTCGATTCCCGTCTACTTGATGGTTTGTCATTTGCTAGAGATCTCAAGACTCCGATAATGTTTACCGATGTGTAATGGCAAGTTACCGGCATTGGAGTTATATAGTTTTAAAAGAAATGCAACCGAATTGAAAATCACCTCCTTTTTTTGAAGTCGGTTAGAATATCGGTTTGAGTTAGAACAATTAAATAGATGTTACATCAAATAAAATTTATTGTTCGAAGTAAAGTTTTTAAAAGTTAAATACTCGTAAAACCTTCTCTGCGACATGGAGAGGATAATTTACTCGAATTCTAATTTAAAATTTAGTTTGAACCCCTTGCTTTTCTCATAAGTCCAATTTCGGTTTAAAGAAACTTTATTCCCAATAAAGACATTATGTCACTTACTTGAGAACAATACTAAAAACATAGATTACAAAAAGTTCGATTTCAAGTATTGCGAACTTGCTTGGCTGCACGTCACTGTCAGACAAGTTTTTTTTTTTGTTAGCCCATGTTGTCCTACGGCTGGGCCAAGGCTTCCTCTATATTTTCCTACCAGACAAGTTAGTCGTTGGATTTTTGCAAGCGTCCGAAAAAATATAAATAATATTTGAATTATAAATGGTGAAAATACAGTTTGCTTTGATAAGTCAGTCATGTAAAAGCTCGCTTCTAAAGCAGATGCCGTAAATAAGTAATAGTTAAATCTCAATCGGTGTTCTAAATAATACAATATTAAGTAGCGCTGCGCTGTGGTATTAAAGTTATTATAGTATTAGCTGACCCACGCAACTTCGTCTGCGTCACATTTTCCATTAATGCTCGGCTCCTTTTAGTCTAAGCGTGATGATATGTAGGCTATAGCCTTCCTCGATAAATAGGCTATCTATTACTGAAAGGATTTTTCAAATCGGACGAGTAGTTCCTGAGATTACCCTCTACATACAAACTTACAAACAAATGTTACCTCTTTATAATATTAGTATAGAGATATACGGAAAAAGTTCCGAATTTGCATGATCAGATAGCATGCCTTTGCCTTCACCATGCACGTTGCCTTTACTACAAGTTGTGTTCTGTGGTCGGTGCAGCCGGCGCTGGCGGAGTCGGTGTCCCCGCTGTCGCCCACGCCGTCCCCCGCGGGCTCGGTGGGCTCGGTGGGCTCGGGCTCGGCGTCGTCCGGCTACTGCTCGCTGGCGCACTCCGTGCCGGCGCACGCGCACCAGGCGCTGCTGCTGCTCAACAAGTACTACGCCTTCCTGTACGTGGCGCACGACCTGTGGGAGCAGGCCGACTCGCTCTGCAGGCTGAGGGCCAACAGAGGTATGTGTGCACCCCCACGAGCTTGGTGTTGGTGGGCCGCGGGGTGGGGCTAACAGAGCTTTATTTTTATTTTTGACGGAAGGTTACGCATGCATTCGTGATACAGGGTTTTTCTAGTACGAATGCCAAAGCAGTCCTTTTTTTTTTTTAATGATGGGAAATCAGCAAGTGACTTCCCCCGCTCTGGGCGGAGCCGGGAGGGAGTGTCAGACTTCTACTGACTAAAACCCATCCATGTTCCTTCATGTGCCCTTTGTGTTCTGGAGCCACGGTATCTCTTTCGAATAGTCCCGCGACTCCGGTAGAAGTCCTTGGACACCTTAAGTCTTCACTAACTTTTGTAAAAATATGGAAGGAGATTTCTCTCAACCAACCCAAACAGGAGAACGAAGTTATTGGAAGAACATCACCTACCTCCAAGGCAGTTGTCCAAAGACCTTGCCAGATCAAGCAACTAACAGCAACTCTCTGTTCCAGATCTGTTCATCGCCGTGGACCGCAAGTGCGGCCCCCTCTCGCTATCGTCCACGTTCCGCCACCTGGTGCAGTACGTGCGTCACGCCATCTCGCTGCTCAAGAACGTGCCGCGCGAGTGACGCCGCGCCTCGCACGCCGCCGTCTTACGCCGCTACTTCTAACGTCACGCACTCTAGTGACGTTAGTCGTTACTGACTCAGTGATGTCGGTCGCCACTGACTCAGTGACGCCGATCGCAAATGGTGGTCTATTCTGTCAACATCTCACCGTGTAAACTTGGTGGAGTGAGCGTGAACTGTCATTCCATCTTGTTTGTTTGAATTGACAACTCACTTGAAAGCTCACTTCACCTAAATGTTCACAGTGAGATGTTTACAGAATCGCGCTGTAGACTCAGTGATGTCAGTCGCAATTGACTCAGTGACGTCGTCAGCAACTGACTCTGTGCTGGGGTGATGTTGTGTTGTGTTGTGTTCGGGTCTACAGTATGTGACTATAGGTGGAAGCACAAGTGTCAATGTCAAGTATGAATATTATGGTAAAAGTTCCAAATTTGAATTTGGCCGTGCACATTCCCTATAAGGTTGTTTTTTGAGTGTTTAACTAAATGTATAGCAGGCGCTTTTTGTCAATGTTAATTTACTTTTAATGGTGTAAAAAGGCTTGCTTATGTTTAGTTAAACACTTGAAGACATCGCTCTGTGTTCTATAAATTAGTAGCGGTGTGTTTTGGCTTGTTTCAATAAATCGCTTCCAAGTTTGGTTTTGAAAAAGTTGAATGGAAAAATACTGGTTTGATTAATGAACATATCCTAAGTTGATACGTTAATGAGCTGACGTTGATATTTTTACAGCAATATTTCGAAAGCGATTTATTGAAACAAGCCTAAACTTTCTGATTCGTCACATACTGTATAACGGTTGTAGCGATTTGACTGTGCAAATATGTAGTTATAGTTTCATTGAACGAATGAGAATGATAATCACTCATATCGTTCAATGGAAATAGTATGCATGCTTCGGTCGCTATGATAGGTGTGAAGCTTGTTGTCGCATTTAATAGAAGGTCACCAGTTCGATGGGCGGCGTCTTCTGATATAAGTTTTAAAACTCAGCAATATAGAACGAAGAGAGGTTTGTAAGCACAACGTTATCCCCACAGCTTTAGAAGTTATCCCAACATCTCAACGGTTTGATGCATTGGTTACCTCGCATAGTCGTAGACAAAGTTATCGGATGAAAATGCGCAAACCAATCGAACCGACGCAAATAAAACGTAACAGAAGAACGCGCGAGTTATCTGTGAGGTGTTAGCTTCCATGTTAGTGCAGTACATTCGGTGAGCGGTACTGTCCGCGGTATCGCCGCCTATAACTAAACTCAACGTCTTCGCATTTCGTTCTCTTCCCAAATCGATGACCAAAAAGCAAAGTGTAAAAATTTGTAAGAAAATTGTAAATAAGGCATCGTTGCGTAGCAACGGGCGAGCGACGAGTCCGATGATGACCGGCTCTGTATTATATAAGTAATAGACTAATCATATCTTAAGTGTTTTTCGTTGTAGTTTTACTTACCTATCAATGGAAATGTTTTACTGTCGGGAACACATTTACGAATTGCTCGTTTCTTAGTCTAATGGGAGTTATACGACAAATTAATATTTTGATCGCATGTGGGCCAATGAGTATATTATTAATATCTCAACATGTATGGGATCACTTGTAGGTCTTCGCAATAATTTACAGATTTATACTTTCGCTACGTTCGTTTACGCGAGTGAGTTACGTGGAATTTGATTTATAATTTAGTTTAGATGTTTAATTATAGTGCAGCGACGACGCGAACTGATCACTTGACGATGTAACGGGGCGTCAGCTAACAGATCCGTATGTCCGTAGTTTGTACTACGTGCGGCGCGGACAAGAGGCGGCAGACTTAGGCGAATACAACACCAATTAGTTTAGATTATAATTACTTAAAGGCAAGAAGATTTAAGGTGCAATCTTGAGTGACGCACCGCAAGTATATTTTATCAAAATTAACTGTGACTATGAAATGACGTGATATTTCATCTACCTCATGAAACGTTAAGGTCGCTACTTAACATAGAGTTGATACTTAACGCAAATTACTTCCGCACTTACATACTTCCAAACAGAGTCAGACAGATCAATGACTGGGCGTGGTTAGGGGTCTTAAAACCAGAGATAATCGTATAATTGAAAACGGACTGCGGGTCTCAACTGGCAAATTTAGTAGAATCAACCACCAATTCAAACTACTAGAAACTGTCAAATTTTCCCAATCAACCTTTAACCTTATGCTTTGGCAATAAAGATAAAAATGAAATTTGACAGATTGATGTATGATTAATATTGTGATCATAATATGATTCTACTAAAGTAGCCTTTTTAAACCCACCGGGCGCTTCTTACCATACAGCGATTCTGGGAAACAGCCCCAGAAAACTTAAACAGATGGGCTTAATAAGTTTTAAAATTGATAAAAGTAATTGTTGCTTTGATTAGTTTTTTTGCACAATGCGAGGTACAGATAGTACTTCGGTCTTCGGAGACTTCATGCATTTTTTGATTGAATCAATTCCAAAATATGCAATCTTCCATGAAGGCTAGAACGGCCTTATTATACCTGACAATGTGTATCGCATAAGGACTTAAGTTTAAATGAATATAGTTGGGGTGTAGAGTCGCCTCTTGCCCGCGCCGCGCTGTCACGCAGCGTCATCGAACAGCTGCAAAAACGTGTTCCTACGTCGTAGATAACACTACAGAACAATGATTGAGCAAAACCCTGTTTATTGTCATGTCGTAATATTTACAAAAAAACATTATTTCGTATACATATCAAATATTTTGGGGACAAATCAGGTAGTTTCATTACGAATGTAATCAGCGGCGATCTATATAATTTTGTACGCTTAGAAATGATTAACGTACGCGATCAAGACACTCTTTTATCTCTGATCTTCGCATTCTTTACATTTTTTGGAGTGACAATAAATACTCTGTTAGGGGAGCTAGATTCGTTTATATGTAAATTCCACACTGCCCTTCGAAACGCAATGGAGGATGAACATCATTAAACATAATTGTTTCGATCGTGAAACGCAATTCTGAACTAATCAAAATAAATACTTCCTTTCGTTTAATAATAAAAAAAGTTCAAATATATTTTAATGAATACTTTTAAAAGAGTACAATAGAATGCTTGACAAGAACAGATTTGACTCAGCAACAAGTGTCCGTAACACCAATATATTATCTATTTCTCTCGGTTGTTTATCAAATTTATGTTGTGATTGTATATACATAATATTATTATATTATACATTTTGTAATGAATATACATGTTAGTGCCAGATAGGTTTTTGTATGAACGTTTATAGTAAGCGAGGAGTGGGCGGAGGCCGCGAGTTGTTAATAAGGAGCGACGAGATGCCTTGTACATAGTATATTATAAGAAATGTGTAGTTTTCACTCTATATTTTAATTTATATTATGTAAACTATATTTATAGCTAAGCGGACAAGGAGAAATTAACATAATAATGTTTGTATAATGGTGCGTGTATCGGATGAGTGAGGCCTGGCGAGAGCAAGTTGACACACCGTTTGTTTATTGTACATGTGTGTAGGTGAGCTTGCAGCGTTCAGTTATTAGTATATTATAGTTTAGGTGTAAACGCGTTCGGTCCCTGAAGCGGTCGCGGAGCCGCCATTACCCCACGCTAGTTACCCGCTGTTGAGCCGCACGAGCCAGCGCATACCTGCTCTACTTAATATGTTCACTTGTTCCTCTGTACGTTCAGCTGCGCACGCGCAACAGTGTTCCCCCACCACGGTGGCGTAGACAATCGGCCGTCAATATAGCAATAATACAAAACTTATGACCGCCGACCTACGTACCGTTCCGAACGCTACAGTACTGTTTCAGTAACATTTCACATGTTCAAAGTCTAGTTGAAAACATCACATACATAGTGCCGGGATATATTCCAATTAGAGATAGTTATAAATTAGTTTTATAGTTGTAATTATACACATAGCGGAACTGTAGTTATCGTGAATGTTGGAGCATTCGCTGTAACTAAGTTCTAAAGTGTGTAAAAATTTGTAAGTTAGTTAAGGTTTCATCTGTTTCAAGAGATGGGGCAGGTCTTAAGATGCGACTGTACTGTACTGTAGCCGTTTGAACACTCTCGCGTCAGTGTGAGATACGCGAAGACATCGTCCAGAGTTATAAACGCCGCACATTTCTATAAAACTAGTAATACCAACGGACGTCTGAACGTACAGATATAATATTTTAACGTTATTTTTTTTTGGTCTTAATTGGAAATATTCGCCGCAACCTGAGACAATATCTCGTCACCATCGGTACTTATAATCCGCACAAATGTTTTATTTTAAATATTAGTTATTTTTATTTATTATTGTGGCATTGTATTACTTCTAATTTTATTGCACACGGAGCGAAGTTTACTTAAATTGTAGAAGTTATTGCGAGGCGTTTTATCAAAGATCTGGCATTATCGAGTCTTGCAAACAATTGGCGTTAGTTAATCGTTTTGACCCATTTACGAACATTTTTAATTTATTATTATTTTTAATATACAAAAATCATTAAATGCATCTCGTTTGGAAACTCGCGTCTATGTACTTGGTTTTTGTTATTATCGTTATAGTTCGTAATGAGTTATAATACATTTTTTTTTTTGTTTTGTTGCTTATTTTTTGTGATTAAGCTATTATTTTGGCCTTATTATTAAAAGTATCACAAAATTACCATTGACAAAAGAACTGTGATCGAGTTATTACTTACAAATCCACAAATTTAATCTAGTGTGAAAATTAATGATTACTTAATGAACACTTTCAATTTTGGTTGATTATATCCAACTTCTGAGTTACTCATATAAAGTACGAAAACTGGCTTACCTTTTAAATTATTTAAGTCCCCTTACGGTTCGCACTTATCGTAATATAGTGCTATTCCTTCCTACCGTGTGTCAGTGGATTACTTAATTATATTAATTCCTCCCTCGCACATGTGTAGTACGCTCTGACCATTTTGAGGTGAATCCTAAATCTCAACGACATAAGCCCTAAAATTGAAACCAAATTGACAATTATTATGCTAAGTTGATGAACAAGTGAGCGCTGGTTAGGAAGCATTAGGCGATTGTTTTAGGAAATTGTAAAATACTGTTTTCTTTTTTTTAATAGCATCTTGTGTTGATAGCATGTATAATTTGTTTTTTTTATTCGCGTTAAGATTATGTATAAATTTGTTTTCCTCTAATTTTATTATTTTGTGTAACTATACCTTATGTTATTGATAATAGAATACATTAATTTTTATGTATGGATTTATATTTGTTTCTTTATTTTACCTTTTCCTTTTGTTTTGCGGGGGGTGTGTGGCTATAATAGCAGACGTACCTAGACAGAGTCAATTCACATCTTTCAAATATTAGTGAACGGAAGTTTGTGCCGCAGTGAGTTTGGATCGCGTTTTATATGATACGGACGCTTTAATTAAGAGATAGTGTAATACAAAATGCCTTTCGTCAATTTTGCCATTTCGAGACACGTCGCGGCCACACGCGTGGTCGCCGCAAGCTATCGTCGCAATAATGTCGTTCAGCGCAGATGTGATCGTCAGTAATGCCTTAAAGCAAGTGTCTTTTCAGCTGCCGATTTTAGAGTAATTTTGAAGCACTATTATACAGAAGTTCTTGCGGACTCGGTACAGCGGCTCGAGGAGAGTCGACTTATGTGAGATGGACACGCTTATCGTTAGGATAGAGATAGTATAGAGCTCGGTTCAACTGTACATAAGTAGGATACATAACTTTAATACGATGTACCTGTATAAAACACCACACGACAAACATGCCTACTTATTGCAGAAATGTCTACAGATCAATATATATCTCTGCTTCCTCAGATTTTTTTAATAAAACGATCAGATTTATGTTCGATGTTTATTAACTGATTGTATGCATTTATTAATAAGATTTTTAATACATAATGTTGATGTTAGAATAGGTTAAAAGATACAAAAGTACAATGGTATGTAGTTACTGAAATAGTAAATTAAAGCAATAATACTTTAGTCATCTATAACTGGAAGTGGCAGGCATTGTACGACGCTGTCGCTTCCGGGTGTTGTACCGGGGATATGCGCTCGCATACGCTACCACTCCACTAAGTAAGCGTCAAAGGAATGGTTCAAACAATCGGAGTTATAAAGGAAAGCCAAAACGTTATGTTAAACTGCCTACGACTATCAGTGCTGTACCGAGTCCACAGTATGACAAACACCAGTATGCAAAGAATATATCAATTATAAAGCTCGTATATTTGTAATGTAGTTGTGTGTCGTCGTTAGATTCGAGTGGGCCGCTGCAAGCTCCGCGCAGGCCGTGTGACGTCACATACGGCCCAACGCGACGCGCTTTTGTATACGATAGATATTAATAGTTTTGCGATAAATATGTTTACGCAGCAATCGATATATTGATAAATTAGATACTATTTATAGCGATCATTCACTTGCACTTATATTTATAGTTGACGTTAAATTAGCATAGGATTACTAAGTGCTGTGCTCGTCTAAGTAGATGCGTTATTATATGTCTGCCACGTAGCTTGGCCGAGTGGCGACGCTTGGTGCGTCTGATGTCACCCTTGCGCTCGCGTCCAAGTTACACTCCGTAGTGATTGTCTTGAGACTTGGATGAACACAGCACCTCAACGTTGCTAAGGCAGCATTCACACGTCGCAAATTTAAGAAGATAATGTAGCAATCTGAAGATTGCTGTGACTATTAGGTATAATAATATGAACTATGTTATACAAACCACACATGAGTCGATGAAACGCCAGATCAATGTCGGTAGCACCGCTGTTTTGATTCGCAGCTCGATAAATGTTAGAATTCTTGTCCTTACATTTTTCGCTAGTGCCCTTTGATTTTCGTATGATATATTCTGGTTTCTCTGTCAATGATTTGATATCTAAGCTCAACTATAGATATAGGTTTAAGACAAAAATTTGCTACCTACTTCCAACGTTAAGGGTGGTCGCACACGGCGACTTTTCCAGCGATACAATCGCAAAAAGATCGCGGTCGCTAGTCTTATCGCTCACGTAACCAAGATTCTACGTTGCTACTATTGCGATACAGCTCATACAGCATGGCTACAGGAAGTTACTTTTGCAGTGTGCGACCCTTCTTAGTTAGTGCCCCTAAAGTCTAACGTTATTTTGCAAGAAATTATATTTTTATATTGAAACTGGCATTCTCAGTTAGAACATCAATATTAAATTTAAACTTAACTTTTAAAGTTTTATACTCAAGTAGTGGTTCTGTACTTAGCATCCAAGAGCTTCAACACACTAAACTCATTTACTTAGTCAAATATTTAAAGTTATGCCTGTTAAATCACATTATTATACTGTTATATCATTGCTTATCTTGATTAAAAGTTTGTTATAATCTTTCATTGCCCTACCAACGCAAAGGTAATATACATGTTACATTAAGATATGACAAAACTGCAACAAAAGTCAGCAATTTTATACACCAAGCAATTATAATATTATAAGTTACCAGTAAGCAAACCATTAAAACATAAACGTTGTATATTCTAAACTATCGACGCGATTCTAAACTGAATGTCGTATATAGTAAATGAATAAGTCGTACACGCACATTGAATATTTTTGCAGTGATTTTGATACGCGTTGATCCTGTATAGATGTGAGCACCGAGTGGCTCCCGAGTGGTTCCGAGTGGCCCCGAGTGGTTGCGAGTGGCTCGCGATGGCCGCGTCTACACAGCCTTGTGTGAGAAGGGGAATTGAATTCGTTTATTTTAGAATTAAATAAAGTTCAAATGGAAATTTAAATTGTGCCTTAGTGAAAAATCGTTTAGCTCCAATTTCGTTTGGAATCTCTCGGTCTTGAGACGCGGTTAAGAGATTTGTGTAACGTTATTTTCATCGATGTCGATTTGAAGTATTAACTTCGCAGTATTTCTGGTATTCACTGCACTGTAACTACTCGCACTAAATGTAAAGAGATTATACAGTGGTTTAACTGAAAACCCCTTCCGAGTTATAGTTGAATTAAATTAATGCAATAATATTTAAACAATATTTTTGTTTTATTGGATGTTGTGATTGATTATTGATTATATTTACAATTATATATGAAACGTAGAGCGGTATGTATATGTCGTAGCAATAACTTTAAGTGTGGCAATAAGGTCTAGTGCATTTGCTTTTGTGTCTCTCGAGTAAATAATTCAATTGATGTATATGTGTAGAGTACCCGTGGCGACTAGTCGAAGACGCTGTACACTGCTTACATCATCATGTACGTACAATAAGTTCAAATTCTTGACGTTTTAAAAGTATATTTATATTTTATAATATATTATCTCAAGTGAAAGTAATTAGTTACGTAGTGAATCGAATGTATCGAGTATCGTGTGTTTGGTCGATGTTCGCGTTATGTTCTGTGGCACGCATCTCGCACACACACTCGGATCACAACACAATACTGAACGATTTCCTCTGTGTATCGCTTCCATCGCACGTTCCCTCGCTGTCCTATCTCTTGAGTTACTCTACATGTCCGAGACATTATTAGCGTAAGTCAAAGTGCCAAGAGTCGCGAATCCTTTCCTAAGTGCAATTCCTTCTCAATACTCTGTACCTATGTATCTACGTCTGGCAGTGTCGCGCATGCCGCGTGTCGTCTCGCTTAGCCAAAGTTATCTACTACGGGATACTTTTAATCATAAACACCAATATAAATATAAGAACATTCTATTTTAAGCGTCCTAGCTTTAGCAAGATTGTGTGTATCTACAAACCGTTGTCCTTGTCTGTTACGTTTGTATCGTTTCTCTTCCTTCTGCCACTTCCCTCGACTTATGAGTGTCCCGCAAGTCAAAGTGAGAAAATTATAGTGTATAAAATAACGAAACCCATAACGTTTAACTTAACGATACTAGCAGCTAATGTTAATGATATTCTAAATTATGTTTTGTAGTGGATGTTTTTATTCTCGATATGATAGCGTTAAGTGCGGAGGTGGTCTTCGTATGTTAACAAATATTAGAGCAAATGTAAGTGGCGGTCTCTCGCGGCGGATTTGAGAGTGAGGGGGGCGAATTCGCCGCCGGGCAGGCCGAGCGCGTGCGCGTGCGCCGCCAGTGTGCGCCGGCGCACGCGCAGACCGACGTCGGGCCTTCGCTGTAACACTCAGGCACGAGCCGATGTTACATTTGTAACGAGTAGAACGCGTGTATTAAAATAAGGGACAAACAAATTATAGTATAAAATTGTTTACCAGACGCCCCGTATCGGGCGTTAGACGAAAATATTATTTTTCTTAGATCACATTATATTGTAATAAAATGGTATAGAAGTATGCGTGCGGCGGCGCGCCAGGGGACGATGCGCGCGCACGGTCGGATTAAAAAATGATATTTTTTTACGAGCGCGGCACCCCGCCCCGGTCGCATCGCACGCACTCATATTTGTTATGTTTAAGAGGAAATATCTATTGTCTATTCCAAGGGTTGAATAACTACCAACACTTTTTTATATTACAATAATTATAGAAATTATTATTGAACCTGTCGTTTTCTTCAGATAACCTTGTATGCCTTTCTACCTTTAACTCAACTACATATAAGAATCTGTACTAGTGTCCCCAGTTGGTCGATGACACTATCTACGTACACCGAGCCTAGCCGCGCGCAGCATGGTAACCCAATCGATCATGTATAAGTATATCCGGTGTGGACAATCGAAATCCAAAGACATTAAGCGTTTGGTCACATAGGTTCATGTGGACGCGGGGTACAAGATCACACTATATAGTGTTTATCATCTACATAACCGCGTGCTACCCCGCATTACCACTTAGCCTTTACCTAGGCTGAGAAGTCGCTGGTCAATGCCTATCGTGACATTTTGGCATTGCAATACCATTTTATACTTTTCAGAAAATCGTTACTGATAGAATGTCACTTTGTCTAGAGGCTATGGATACGAATCCCAGAGCGGGTAAATTTTATTACCCAATAACAGTTTTCTATTAGTAATTTATATTTAACCTCGTAAGGCCCAACTACCTAATTTAATGACAAAAAAATGTTGAGACTCCGGCCCAAGACACTTTTTAAAATCATTAAATTACGGCCCAGCGACCTAAAATTATGACATGATATTTAAACGTATTTTTTGGTTTAAATAATCCCGCCAATTTAAATCTGCCATCTACAAATTATTAACCTTGAACGCATCTCTAATTTTGACAATGTCAACTTGACATTTTTGAACCAATAATCTGTCTTTTTGACGTCTACGCATTTTTTTCAACGTAAAGTCATTTTAATTCAGTAATATACGAACTTAGAATAATAACGCATAGAAACCTAGTACGAGTGCAAAAAGTGAGGCAACTAAAACTTAGCCTAATCCGTCAAACTTAGCCATCAGGCCGTCAGTACTCAATGTCACGTTCCGTCGAACACAGCTCGCGAGTAAATAATTGAAAATGACAGTTTGTTGCGTGAAAGGATGTTATAGCACATCAGGAAAACAAAAAAATGTGATAAAATAACATTTCACAAATAAGTACTCACATTCTATGCACTATTTTTACGTAAATCGATAAATAAAACAAAATTCTAATAACCTAACTTGTCATAACACAGTGTTGCTATTTGTGAGGAAAAAATACCCACATTGCTTTCATTCATGTTTTTCATTTTTGTAATTTTAAAATACAATACTGTTAATTCATATCAAACCCGATGTTTTAACATTGTTTATAATTATAACCCATCAAGCATTCTAAACGCATTGAACAATATCTCATTCTTTATGCGATTTATTTCCTTTTATTTTGAAATAAATTGAATTATACCTTCCGAAAAAATATGTCATATTACATGAAAAATCATGTTTACCTTTTCCAGTTCCCAACAACATAAAATACTTGCCTTGATAGCAAAATAGTAATGCGTCTTCCCATATTTTGTGGGTAACGGCTTAGTAATGGTATCACTGAAAGCTATATCTGTGTGCGTTATAGGAACGTAGACACATTCGGCTCACGCACACAAAGAAAAAAAGTGGACACACGATTTTGCTCGGGTTTTGTTCTAGACGCGGCTTCTATGCGTTATTATTCTAAGTATACGAACGATAAAAACTATGTCCCAATATAAGGTCGGTGGGTTTTTATTGTAAAAGTTGGTCTAATTTTTATGTCATAATTTTAGGATTAATAGATAAGATTTAAATAAAAGGAGAAGAAATATTTTTTTTTCACAAGGTTTTTTTTTATTTCTGGTATAATTTGTAATTCCATGATAAATAACTGCAAAGATTTGATTTATTCAAACTAATTTTATATTTAAAAGTATGGCCCAGTGACCTAAAAAAAGGACAAATAATTTCAAAAGGTTTTTTGCATGAATTAGTTAACTTTAGGTATAAGAAATACCCCCTAAAAGAATTTAGCCGAAAGCATTACATATAAACACTTTTTTACTCAATCAAAGTTCTGGGCCGCAACTACTTGTACCTATTTTTAGTACATTGGGTCGTAATGTATATCGACCTAAATTTAGGTTGGGCCTTACGAGGCAGGCCAAGGGAACGTGCACACTATAGATGGCAGCACAGAAATGTCACTGTCAAGCATAATTATGTACAGTCGCCAGCACATGAGGCTATCCGAAACTGTCAAAATTTCCCAATCAAATGTGAACCCAATCACTTTGGCGATAAAGTTGAAAATCGAACAAAGAAATTTGACAGATTGTTGCAGCTTGATGTGCTAGCGTCTGTACTACCGATAAGTCGAAATGTCAACGCTAGGTGGCGCTGTCTACTTCGTGCACGTCCCCCTAAACTGATCGTGCAGGAACTAGGAGCACAGAAGCGCCAATGTCAAGTATTCAGACCCTTAAAATTTCGAATATCCGTAGTCTAGTGGTTATATATAATATAAACCACCTGATTCAGACCCAGAGGTCCCGGGTTCAATTCCCAGCGGGGGTACATTTTTTGCTCGGTTTGGTTGGTGGTAGGACTTCTAAGTCCGCCTGGCAAGCTACCACCATCTTGTCTAAGTCTGTCGCCGTAACAACAATGTTTACAGCATTGTTGTGTTCCGGCAGTTAGAGGTATGATAGCCAGTTCCTCTGTGTTAGAGGATTCCGGGTAAAGCTCGCTTTCATCTTCGGCCTAATTATCACTTTCCATCAGGTGAGATTTGGGGCAAGAGTTACCTCGTCTTGTATAAAAGACAAAAAATATGCGACACTATGTAGATGGCACAGTCAACGCCGTCCACGTTCCCTATAACCTTTTGCAAGTGGGTGTTAAGTCCGAAGCTTGAACAAATAAAACATCATTTAACAGGAACAATGTATTACTCTTGGTTCCGCACATGCTTCTTTTTCTTCTTCTTTTTTTGCGAGTGTGCTTCTATGAGGTCGTCGATCTCTTTGCTGTCATCGCCCAGTCGCTTCTCGCCGCTGGAAATTAAATATAATATTTAGCGATAAAAGAGTACTAAGAGCTCGTGGCTAAACAATAACAGCCGCACAGGTCGATCTTCCAGGTTAAGCAACGCTTGTCAAGGTTGGTCTGTGGATGGGTGACCATCTTAATATACCTAGTTTCCTCCGTGCCTCGGAAAGGACGTTAAACCGTTGGTCCCGGCTGCCATTGGTAGATCTTTGGCAGTCGTTACGGATAGTCACAGGCCAGTAAAACCTGACTCCCAGTCTTGCCAAGAAGTACCGTGTTAGTAAAGGGTTGTGGAGGTCTGGTAGGCAGCCGCTCCACGTAAAACATTGGTATTCAGCTGAATCCGGTTTGACTGGAAGCCGACCCCAATATAGTTGGGAAAAGGCTAGGCAGATGATGATTTAGCGATAAAAGATAGATAGAAATACTCTTTATTTAACACCACTGACTGAAACGGGACGCAGCCTCAAAGCTAGGGCCCGGATGTAATGGGGCCCGGACACAACTAACACGGTCGTGGTAGATCGAAGAGACGAAGGCGGGACGCCTTGGATGGTTTCTAATTGGCGTGAAGAAGTCTAACTTAGAGTGAAATGGAAAGAATGGGAGGCTTTTGCCCAGGAATGAGACAGTTCAGGTTGAAAATGTACTCTTCCTCTCTCTTTTTAGACCTAGGTATCTTGCGTGTGCGTATTAATTTTAATTAAAATTGGTATATTTATTTTCAATAACTAGGACTAACCGAGTCATGGGGTAACACAATACTCCTTGGGTAGATTAAAACTTTAGTAAACCGCCAAAAATAGACCTTACCTCTTCACAGACACGAGTTGTTTCTGCTTGGTGGCCGCAAGCGCCTGTCCCCAGTCGAGGTCACTCCCCTTGATGCGGTACTGCGCCAGGTCTTCCCCCATCAGACGAGAAAGCTCCTTACGTTGCTTGCGTTCCAAGTCCTGGAAACCATTGAATAATTATTTAAGAGTCTTGGGTACAATCTTTTTTTATGAAGCTAGCTAGCCTAGCTGGATAAATAGGCCTTCAAGCTTAGTTGTGAAGGGGATCAAGAGCCTAGTATCTGATTTGTAAATAAATCGGCAGTAGCCATGACATTTGCCTAGCAGTGGAAAGGTTTAGGGCGGATTTCATCAATGAAACTGAACTGTAGACTTACGGTTAAAGTCGACTTATAAGAGATCATGCAGACACTACCCCGATTCCTGAATAATGCCCGGTTTCTGAGGTACTTTATCAGATGAATCTTTCCGTTAACGCTTTTTGTCGTAACGTAATTGGTTGGGTAGTGGATAACGGACAGATAAACGACCAATAAAATATCTCAGAAACCGTGAATTAAGCAGTTGAAGTTGAGTATTTCTCAAACTCTATTTTTGCCCAAAAACCCGGCAAAATGTGGCGTTAAAGTAGAATCTGACATGTTCATATGACATTCAGAAACCCGTGTGCAAAAAGTGAAAAAAGTATGTTGGTTATGGTACTAATTTGTTTTCCAAACGTCTTTTGTAATGCGCACAGCAAAGGAGTGGAACTCTCTGACTACGTCTGTGTTTCCGAACGCTTACAACCCTAATCTCTTCAAAGTTAGAGTGAACAGGTTCCTTCTGGGTAAGCTCGCTCCATCGTAGACTTTGTCTTTGTCATCTCTGACCAAGACTACAGTTAAGAGCAAACCCATCAATCACAATCTATCTATATAAATAAAAATGAATCTCCGAAATGTATGTACGCGCATAACTTCGTTACTGCTGATCTAAATTGTATAATTCTTTTATAGTTGTAATTGCCAGGGCGAGGTTTGCATGAAAGAAAAAATAAGAGAGTTGCCATTTGACGGGACCGAAGCCGCGGGGGACAGTTCGTTAAAAAAAAAAAAAAATATAGGAAATGCAAATCGACTATTGCAATTTAACAATATGAGCGCGATCACCTTTTCTTACTACTAAGAACTCCTCAAAACTAAATAAAACACCAAACTACAAAACAGGCTCCTCATTTATTTCTAAACCACAACACGACGGTCAACAAAAGTACTCCAAAACACATTACCTTAGCTGCCTTCGACAGTTCATCCTGCAGGCTCTGTTTCACGGGTCCCATAGACACATCATCAGTGTTCTTGTCTTCAATACCGATCTCCTTAGCGACAGAATCTTCTAGCACGGCGTTGAGGGACGCGTTGATCTTCTTGCAGGCTTCGAAGAACTTCGCGAGGATTTGTGAGCCTGGTAGACCGAGTTCGGACGCTATGTCGTCCACGTCTTTCATTTGGAAGCCCATTGCTATGAATAGGACCTGTGAATGGAGATTTGGTTTTATTAGTGTGCGACTTAGAAAGATGGATCTTTTCCTACATGTTTGTTGGATGTTAGGCTACTGTATGCTTTAAGGGTTCCGTACCCGAAGCGCAACGTACGGAAACCTATTACTAAGCCTGTCTGTCTGTCCGTCCGTCCGTCTGTCTGTCAGCGATACCACTCACTGACAGACAGACGGACGGACGGACGGACGGACAAGCACAGGCACTCAAGAAGTAATAGGTAGACAGTTGATTTTTTCGCATGGATTGTATTTCTATAGCAGCTACAAGAACAAATAATAAAAAAAATTAAATTAAAAGGTAAAAAGAAGAAACGTGTTTTTTTTTCGGTTAATGGTATGGAGTGAACATAATCACACTTGGATAAAAATTTGAACTCAACAAAATACGATCACTATCTAAGACACTTGTCTCACCGCCGGCGATCAGCGAGTAGCGAGTAAAAAGTTTCGTTAGTTTTGACGCTCGGCTTTAAGCGAGTGGCTTTACTCGCAATACTCGCTCCGGCCCGCACTTCAGGTAGAAATTACCGCTGATTGGTGAGTTCTAATCGCCAAGCGAGCATCGCCGAGTGAGCTGAGCGACACTTCTTTTACACACACGATATATATCTTTTGTTCCTTTTTCCAGCGAGCAAATAGCCGATAGCTAATCGCTTCCTCGCCGGCGGCGGTGAGTCAATGGGCTTGTGTCCATAAAAAATCTAATTAGTCCGTCAGTTAGATTATCAAAAAATATTTGACCCGTTTTTTCTTTTGTTACGGGAACCAAAATTGACGAAGTTACGACGCTTTTAAAATTCTCAATACGTCACACCTTCGCATAATTTTTACTGAGTCGTGACGTCACGAGCCCCCACTCCCGAGTTTTGATGCGTTTTATCTTTGTATAAGAGGATTCCGGGTGAAACTCGCTTCCATCTTAGGCCTAATCATCACTTTCCATCAGGTGAGTTTCCCCGTTTTGCATAAAAAAAAAGAATACGTGTCCATTATTTTTCAATACTGACAGACTAATAGTTTTGCAATTTGTGGATGATGGAATGTAGCCTATTGTCTAAGGTACACCAACGATCACGCTAAGCTTATGGGTTTACAATCAATCTGCAATACATATACAATACATATTTTATTTCTCACACATCTGTAGAATGATTGTAAATCGGAGGAGAGCGGAACCACCTAATACAAGCAAATCTTTGCTTATAAGGTGACTCCAAACCTACACAGTTATATCCATAAGTGAAGAAATAAACATTTTTATTTTTATTTTATATACCATTTTTAAAAAGGTATAGAGGTTTCACCTATAGGGAACGTGCAGGAATTATACGTGGCAGCACAGAAGCGTCAGTGTCAAGTATTAATACGGTAAAAGTTCTGAACTTGCAACGCTAGATGACACAGTCTAGACTTTGTCTGCATCTGTGTTTCCGAAAACTTACAACCCTAATCTTTTCAAAGTCAGAATTAACAGGCTCCTTCTGGGTCAGCTCGCCCCATCTTAGACTTTGCCCCTGTCATCTCTGGCCTAGACTAGAGTCAAGAGCAATTCGATCTCAAATAAATAAAAAAAACAATATAAATGTTACATACTTGTTGTATAGCATCCAGCTTGGCCGTAGTCTTGGCATGGAACACGAGGTTAGCGAGTGGTGCTAGTAGATCAGTAATGAGCCGGTAGTCAGCTTGCTGGCGGCAGTACGCCTCCAGGCGCGACAGGTCGTGGCCGGACAGCTGCTGCTCTATCAGTTGTCGCGTTACAGCTGTACAAGAATATAGTATTAGCACTTTCTGGAATAATATTGAATTCGATGCAAATACACTTGATGCAACTTTGGGAAGGGCAAGCTTTGCCAAGCTTCAGCTTTTGAAGCACAGGTTAAGTGTGTAAACACACTATGCGCGACCGAAGTTCCGCGGCTGATTTTACGTTCCAACGTATTCGGCTGATATGACACATCATAAGTGCCGAACTTACGTGGTCGAAATTAAGTTGCATAACTTTGTGTGTATTCAGTGTCTCGAGCGATGTCGTGGCGTCGTGACGTGTTATCTAAACAGCTAGACAGGCGATTGATCAATAAACACGGTCGCGATTCAACCGCGATAGTTATTATTTCTGTTAAAACATGGTGTAGGTTCCTCTGTTTTAATGACACAACAAAGCACGAGCGTCCTGCGTAGAAAAAACACACAGCGTACACAACGGGCGGACACTCGGCGCGCGGACATGCTTGCCTCCCGCTGCTCCTCGCCCCGGATCTTCGTCGGCAATCGAACCGAACTTCGGTCGTGTATAATGTGTGCTCTACAGAATACGTTGCCGCCGAAACCGAAGTTCGGCTGTACGCATAAACGCAGCGCAATTTCGGCATAATGTGTCGTCAGTAATGCAAAAAGCATTGCAGGCGTAATCATGCCGAACTTCGGTCGCGTTCCTTCGGCATAGTGTATTTAGACACTAAGACGTCGTCTTAATACTAAACGATCATCGCGCGATACGCAAGCGTACTAATTTATCTGGCACAACCAGAAGGCGCCCTCTGTCGGCGCGACGACGGGATTGGGTTTGGGGATGATCGCGTTGTATTAGGACGACGCCTAAAATTAATATCGGGTGGGCAGTAAGGTCCAACGACCCCACACACTCTAGTATCAGTTTCTAAACCGCCTCAAGGGCCTCTGACATGTTTAAATAAACAATTAAACAATAAAAAAACAGTAATGGACTGATGATGATATTTACACGTCAGAGTAGGAGACAGAAGTTTGGGACCAAGAGATTTTTCAGTTTTAAGTCCACCGAATTAGACTTTATGACATATGGAATCTCTTAACACAAAAGAATCAAAGATCCAAATCTCTTCAAATTTGGAGTGAACAGGCTCCTTCTGGGTAAGCTCGCTCCATCGTAGACTTTGTCTCTGTCATCTCTGAGAGAGTAAGTCAAGAGCAAACCCATCTCAAATAAAAAAAGAAGCTCCAGTAAACTTCCAAATCTGTGTCAATAATCATATTTGTAACCAAAAACTTTACTCACGAGGTTTGTCCACCTTCACATTGTCATTGACGAGAGTGGTGAGCGCGAGTGAGGCGGGCATTTTTCTGAAGGAGCGCGCGAGCAGGCGCGCCGCGCGGCGCCGGAAGTCCGCGCTGTACGCACTCAGCCACGTGCCCGAGCGGAGCGAACGCAGCATGATACACGAGTGCTCGCCTGTCAGCTCGTTTGCCTTTTGGCTGTGAACCAAATCATATTATTAGTATTTTTTTTTTAATACAAAATGGGGAAACTCTGCCCAAATCTCACCTGATGGAAAGTGATGATTAGGCCGAAGATGGAACCCTTTACACGGAATCCTCTAACACAGAGGAACTGGCTATCATACTCTTAACTGCCGGAAAACAACAATGCTGTTAACATTGTTGTTAAGGCGACAGACTTAGACAAGATGGTGGTAGCTTGCCAGGCGGACTTAGAACAAGTCCCACCAACCAAACGGAGCAAAAAATTTGCCCCCGCTGGGAATCGAACCCGGGACCTTTGGGTCTGAATCAGGTGGTATAACAACTAGACCACGAAGGCGGTTAGTGTCACCTGTTTAGCACCACCCGGGGACCACGTGTAGGGATTTGCTGAAGAGTATTCTCCTACGGACGCGGTTGACTCGGCCCCCAACCAAAAGTATTAATTTTATACTTTTTGCTGTGCCCTACAGGGTCTGTAATTGTTTTCTAGCCCTTTATAAGATCTTCACACATTACGAAGAGGCGCCAATTATCGTTTATAAGTATTATAAAATATTTTATAGAACAGGAATAGTTTTCCTTATTGCGTTTTGATGACTATTTTATGATAGTTCTTAGTAGGAATTCAAATAAAGAATATGAATAAATTATTTATTAGAGTGAACAGGCATCTTCTGGACAAGCTCGCTCCATCATAGACCTCATCCATCGCTTTCCATCAGGCGTGATTGTAGTCAAGAGCAAGCCCATTACATAATAAATAAAAAATATTTACATAAGAATAATCAAAGGTTTCATTAGTGGCTATCTTAAAACTAGTTTATGGCTTAATTAATAGAATCATATTCCACTGTGACACAGAAACAGATTCAATATTAATATTAACATACCTAAGGTACACGGGCACGTATTTCTGCGATTTCCAGAACTTGAGCAGCTCCTCCGTGAGTCCGAAGCTAGTCCCGAGGTAGTCCAAGTGTTCCGCGCGCACTTCTGTTAAACGCTTCAGTAGGGTCGGTGGTTTGGCTCTGAGAAAATATGCATGGACATAATATACACTAGGAATTTCTCCTGCATCTTGGGAGCCTACAAACAGCCAGACCCGAAACAACTATCTGTAGGCCATACAAATATTTGTTCCGTGCGGGAATCGAACCCGCGATACGCAGCGTAGCAGTCAATCGCTCAACCACTGCGCCACGTCACGTGTCGTCACGTCACGTTTGCCTGCGACTTCTTACTCGTACCCGTGGGAATTTCGGAAAATGATTAAGGGCCTACGCAGACCGGGACGGCATGGCAAGGGATTTTAATTTTTACTAATGGACATTCAACCGTACTGTTACAGAAATACGACATAAATTGCTATGCTTTAAAATGATGCCGTGGTATTGAAAGGGATTTTATCGCACGGCATTAAAAGACGCGCCACAGGCTCCCGTGGCGGGATGCCGTGGCATACTGCGGTAGGCAACGGCATGCCACGGACTCCGGCGCTCGTAGTGATATACTGCGGGGTGCGGCGTGCCGTGGCAAAGTGCTGGAATGCCGCGGTATCTAAGCGGCCAGTGTGCCCTGACTTACTGCAAAATCCCTTGCCATGCCGTCCCGGTCTGCGTAGGCCCTTACTCTCCGCAAGGAACCTCCATGGCAAATTTCAGCTTCCTATGGCCTGTAGTTGCGACTGTACGATGCCTATCAATCACTCAGTCAATCACTAATTTTATATATTTTAACTAACTTTAGCCCGCGACTGCGTACGCACAGATCCCGTTTTTTTTTTAATAAAAATTTCTTGATATGACCTGTCGTACCTTATGGATCAGAATGTCGGGCTGTGAAAACGACGGATAATAAAAGATTGCATGTAGCGGAGATGTGAATGTAGAGCTAGACGTAGTGACGAGAACGGATAAAGTAAAAAATAATATCTTTAGAGAAAGTTTTAATACTCAAATAATATTAATTTTGATAATAGGGTCATGTGAAGAGGAGGGATAAAATGGATGTTACTAAAAGAGTAATGGACATAAACGTGGATGGATGGAGAGGGAAAAGTTTCTGGAATTTACACAATCTGAAATGAGGCCTCAACCAGACGTCCTCATGGAAATTGAGACATATTGAGGCACTCTAAGGTCTCTTTTTGCGTTGTTGGCAAAACTTGTCTCTTATATAAACCAGATATTAAGTAACTGCGCTTGAGAGAAGTAAAGTTTTATCAGCAATAGAGGTATGCGGAAGAAGGTTTATAGTCGCACAATCCTCCATTGAAAAGGAAGAATCTTCTGACCAGACGGCTTTGTATTCGGTGGTCAACTGCCCGATGGGGGAGGGGCTCGTGGCTTAATAATAACAGCCGCACAGGTCGAACTCCAAGGTGAAGCAACGCTTGCCGAGGTTGGTCTGTGGATGGGTGACCATCTTAACATACCGAGTTTCCTCTGTGCCTCAGAAAGCACGTTAATCTGTTGGTCCCGGCTGTCATTTCTTTGGCAGTCGTTACGGATAGTCAGAGGCCAAATCTGACAACAGTCTTGCCAAGGAGTACCGTGTTACCCAGTTAATGGGTTGTGGAGTTCTAGTAGGCAACCGCTCCACGTAAAATACTGGTATTCAGCTGAATTCGGTTTGACTGGATGTCGACTCCAATATAGTTGGGAAAAAGCTAGGCGGATGATGGGCAACTGTCCGATACTTGATATTTGGGCTGTAGTACATGTTCAAATGGCACGATGCAGGATTTCTTTGACGTAGTTCACTGCTGGCGGTATAGATGTCGCTACGATATTATCTGTAGCTTCCTCTACACAATAACTTACCTCGGCACGATACTCTCCGTCTGCAACGTATTGCTGTTCCCATTGGCGGCCGCGTCATCATCGTCGGAGTGATCCTCGTCTAGACACGGCACGTCGCCGGAGTAGTACGCCGCTAACTGTTGTAGAGCACGCTTGCCGTAACCCATCTGTTGGACGAAAATGAACTTTAATCGTATTCAAGTAAGGATAAGTTGGCTAGGTTTAATTTAATTATTTTATTATAGCGGCAATAGAAATAGTCTCAACGAAATTAGGTAGTCTCAACTGTCTACCTAATTTCGTTTACAAGGCATAGTCAACAAAGGTATTTTGAATACTAACAAAAACAATATTATTTTTTCCACTGCCATGCCAATATTTTCATTTCATTTTCCAGTGACATGTACATTTTAACTTTTTTAGCGTAGGACAGACGTACACTGCTCACTCACAATACTGTTTAAAAGTAGTTGCAAGTTAGCTGCCTGCATACTTTATAGCACACACTAAACAGCTCTCCGAAAAAGGACAGCGGACAGCGGAGGCTTAGTATGTCGTATAACGACTACGTTATACTACATACTAAGCTTCCGCTACATTCGAGAATCAACACTACTAACCAAATAAATTCGATCCGATTTTTTTTCAAATTATCTGCCAAGAAAATGAACGGGAAGTTAATCATAGGGGGTGCAACAACCACCTCCTTCTGCGAAGCAGTCATGCTAGCGAACGAGGTGGCGTAGCGGGAGAGGGAGAGAACCTCTCGTCCCGGCCGCCGTGGTAGACGCTGCGGGCGTCGCGGTCGGAGGCCACCTCCGGCCACCGTAGGCGCGGGCCTCTGGACGGTGAGCTATGGGCAGCTCGCCGTCCGTCCGTCTTATGACGACAGGCTGTGTCGACGGCGCGTTCGTGTTCCACGCGCGCCTCAAAGAGAGTCCCGAAAGCACACAGAGGGGCCCGAAAGGGCCGACGCCTGCCGGAGTCGGGGGACTATTCGAAAGAGATCCCGTGGCTCCGGAACACAAAGGGCACATGAAGGAACATGGATGGGTTTTAGTCAGTAGAAGTCTGACACTCCCTTCGCTCCGCCCAGAGCGGGGGAAGTCATTGGATGATTTCCCACCCTAAAAAAAAGGGGGTGCAACAGGCGCTCAGTGGAATACGTACCCGTTGATAAGAAGGATGCGTGGCTATCCGCACGACCCGCGCGCCCGACAGCTTGGGGAAGTCTTTGTCCCCGAACTGCTCGCAGATGTTCCACGGGATCAGGTCGCCGGCCGCCTTGCGCCCGCGTCCGAGGCTGTCGCGCACTGACCTGTTCAAATATATAGGCTTCCATTTAAAAAAAAATAAATCAAAGTTTTACATACAATAGGGTAGATGGCAAACAAAATCTAATTAGTTCGCCAGATAGATTTCCAAAAACACACGTATTTTTTTTCACGTGCACAAACAAATAAGACTATACAGTGCGTTGAAAAGTCGTGTGACGTCACTTGTAAGTACACTTTCTACAGAATAGTGATGTCCAAAGACTAATAAACCACTTGACTGCGCATACAGTGCCCCGACGCAGAAAACTATTCGTGTTTTTGCTCATATGTTAGGCTGCGGCACTAGTAACCATTTTAGTTGTGACCAAGTGTTAGACCTGTGGGCACGCTAAGTTTTATTACAAATCGTTTTAATTTTTATGCAATTTATAACGCATAAAAATGCCTTCATACCCGGTGAATTTGTGTGGGAAATGATGATGTCACTCCCCACTCCTGATCTTTGATGCGTTTTTATCTTCGTCAATTTTAATTGATTTGATACAAAAAAAAATACTTATCCAATATTTTTCAATAATGTAACTGACGGACTAAATATAATCATATTTTTTTTACCCAGAATTACAACTTGTGTCCTAATATTTCTATGTTAAAAAAGAAAAAAAAATACTAATAGGCGCCAGTAATACGAACAAACAGTGTGCGGTTTGCGTCCGCTAGCGTACTTACTTGTCAGATATGTTGCCTTCCAGACACATTTGTATGACGCACAGTATCTCTGGCATGGCCGTACTGTTGGGCGGCGTCGGCGCCAGTAACACGAACAAGCAGTGTGCTGGTGCGTCCGCTAGCAGTTGTACTTACTTGTCAGATATGTTGCCTTCCAGACACATTTGTATGACGCACAGTATCTCTGGCATGGCCGTACTGTTGGGCGGCGTCGGCGCCAGTAACACGAACAAGCAGTGTGCCGGTGCGTCCGCTAGCAGTTGTACTTACTTGTCAGATATGTTGCCTTCCAGACACATTTGTATGACGCACAGTATCTCTGGCATGGCCGTACTGTTGGGCGGCGTCGGCGCCAGTAACACGTACAATTATTGTGCCGGTGCGTCCGCTAGCAGTTGTACTTACTTGTCAGATATGTTGCCTTCCAGACACATTTGTATGACGCATAGTATCTCTGGCATGGCCGTACTGTTGGGCGGCGTCGGCGCCAGTAACACGAACAAGCAGTGTGCTGGTGCGTCCGCTAGCAGTTGGATGTCGTTTGGACTGTTCTGTGGATGAAAAATAGAGTTTTAAAACGCGTTTCGAGCGAAATAATTTCGGAACGTATGATGGAGTACTCCTTACTATCACTTGAACCCCAAAATAATGAGCTTTTGCGTCAGCAAAAGCTCATTATTGCATGTCAATGCAGATACATCTATTAACCAGTAACTTTGCTACGCGCAAATATTGTCCCAGTCATTATCAGACTTAATCTTTTTTACATATTTTATTAATAGTGTCAAAAACACCCACCTATTATAATTATTGTAATCTAAATATTTATAAAGATTGCAACCAATAAAATTTAAAAACAAGTTGGAGAGCACATGGTGGAAAGACGAAAAAAAAAACAACACTAAAGCTCTCACCTTATAATGACTAGCGACATAGATAGCGACCAGTCTATGCAAAAAGGCCTCGGCCGCCTTGTGGTAGCAGAATAGCGCGTCCCGGTTGACGCGGTACAGCTCGCAGGCGGCCGGGGGCGGAGCGCCCGCACCCGCACTCGGGGGCGGAGCCTCCAGGCACAGCAGCGAGTTCAGCCACGACTCGATGGCGTCGCCCGAACGGTAACGGATGGGCTCTTCGAGTTTTATCTGTGGGAGTAAAGAAGGCATGTAATGACAAGTGTTTTTTTAAGGGGGCTCGTTGTCACTAAGTATGGACACTTACCGGAGGAGGCGCATTGTGCTGCGTCTGAAGCTGCGCGAACAGCTTCAAGGACAGTGCCCTGCCGGTGCCTTCGTACCCTGACACCGTGGAGGACAGCAGCGCCAGTGGAGCTCGTTGAGCGGCCGCTGACACGTGGACTAAGGGAATGGCTGCTGCCTCGTCTACCAGCACGAGATCGGCCGCTGATAGGAGTGAGTGGTCATCAGGGGTGATGTACTGCAAAAGAGGATATTGGTTTTTGTAGGTGAGATTGTGTTCAAACGCGAGTTTATTATAAAAAAGTCATGGTATTAATAACATATTTTTGTGTCAGGGAAACACTGTTCTGGCAACTTCTGTGACCAAGTTCTCGAAAGGGGTGACGGTGACGGTGACGTTATGACAACAAAATAATATTACCTGCACAGTCTGCCTCGAATTCCTCGCAATATTGACCCTTACGATCGCCTTCTTGAAATCCGGGTTGGTCGACCTGACGATATTGTAGTCAATATGCTCTTGATAAAGACACGCGTCCAGTCCTTTGAGCAGGAACTCGAACAGTGTGATCAAGTTCTCGGGGTGTGGCGAGGTGACGTATATGTTGACGTAGCCCAGCGCCACCGCGGCCGCGATGGACAGGCCCAGTGTCGCCGACTTGCCGCGACCTCGGGCCGCTGTGAGGCAGTGAGGTGGTCTGGAGATTAGAGGGTGATTTTTTAGGAATTAGCTATTGCACACGACTTCGTACGCGAATTTCCCCGCGATTTCGTACGCGCACATCCCATTAGTCCTGTTCCGTGGGGATAAACCTGCCTCTTGAATCACTCTGTCTTATGATGAACGGCATTCAAATCCGTTGCAGAGTTTAAAATATATTTAAAGCGTACAAACAGAAAAAGCGACTTTGTTTTATACTATGTAAAGACAATAGTTTTGAAACGCCTTGCGGCTCAAAAACGCATCCCACGAAATGAGGTTCATTCACTGGGTTCACTACAGAACAAAATAGTGTTTCAATAAACAAACATTTGACCTTTGCCCACATTTTATTTATTTTCTTATAATTTTGAAAGATTGTGTTGGACCCGTCATGTGGCTTAGAACCGCAACTCACAAGGAAATATAAAGTAAATGGTGTTTAGCAAACATTGTAATTCCAATCACCACCACAAAAACAGAAAATCGCGCAGTTGAAATAGGACGATGCAATATCAGTTCTGTCAGTGTTGATAACTTACCTCGACTGTTTATCAGCGAGTGTGTTGATGAGTGCGACGAGCGCGCTCGCTTGGTCGTACGTGCGACATAGCGCGACCAATGGACCCGCTGGCGGGGAGTCTGATAGAGATGATATCAGTTCTGTCAGTGTTGATAACTTACCTCGACTGTTTATCAGCGAGTGTGTTGATGAGTGCGACGAGCGCGCTCGCTTGGTCGTACGTGCGACATAGCGCGACCAATGGACCCGCTAGCGGGGAGTCTGATAGAGATGATATCAGTTCTGTCAGTGTTGATAACTTACCTCGACTGTTTATCAGCGAGTGTGTTGATGAGTGCGACGAGCGCGCTCGCTTGGTCGTACGTGCGACAGAGCGCGACCAATGGACCCGCAGGCGGGGAGTCTGATAGAGATGATATCAGTTCTGTCAGTGTTGATAACTTACCTCGACTGTTTATCAGCGAGTGTGTTGATGAGTGCGACGAGCGCGCTCGCTTGGTCGTACGTGCGACATAGCGCGACCAATGGACCCGCTAGCGGGGAGTCTGATAGAGATGATATCAGTTCTGTCAGTGTTGATAACTTACCTCGACTGTTTATCAGCGAGTGTGTTGATGAGTGCGACGAGCGCGCTCGCTTGGTCGTACGTGCGACATAGCGCGACCAATGGACCCGCTAGCGGGGAGTCTGATAGAGATGATATCAGTTCTGTCAGTGTTGATAACTTACCTCGACTGTTTATCAGCGAGTGTGTTGATGAGTGCGACGAGCGCGCTCGCTTGGTCGTACGTGCGACATAGCGCGACCAATGGACCCGCTAGCGGGGAGTCTGATAGAGATGATATCAGTTCTGTCAGTGTTGATAACTTACCTCGACTGTTTATCAGCGAGTGTGTTGATGAGTGCGACGAGCGCGCTCGCTTGGTCGTACGTGCGACATAGCGCGACCAATGGACCCGCTAGCGGGGAGTCTGATAGAGATGATATCAGTTCTGTCAGTGTTGATAACTTACCTCGACTGTTTATCAGCGAGTGTGTTGATGAGTGCGACGAGCGCGCTCGCTTGGTCGTACGTGCGACATAGCGCGACCAATGGACCCGCTAGCGGGGAGTCTGATAGAGATGATATCAGTTCTGTCAGTGTTGATAACTTACCTCGACTGTTTATCAGCGAGTGTGTTGATGAGTGCGACGAGCGCGCTCGCTTGGTCGTACGTGCGACATAGCGCGACCAATGGACCCGCTAGCGGGGAGTCTGATAGAGATGATATCAGTTCTGTCAGTGTTGATAACTTACCTCGACTGTTTATCAGCGAGTGTGTTGATGAGTGCGACGAGCGCGCTCGCTTGGTCGTACGTGCGACATAGCGCGACCAATGGACCCGCTAGCGGGGAGTCTGATAGAGATGATATCAGTTCTGTCAGTGTTGATAACTTACCTCGACTGTTTATCAGCGAGTGTGTTGATGAGTGCGACGAGCGCGCTCGCTTGGTCGTACGTGCGACATAGCGCGACCAATGGACCTGCTAGCGGGGAGTCTGATAGAGATGATATCAGTTCTGTCAGTGTTGATAACTTACCTCGACTGTTTATCAGCGAGTGTGTTGATGAGTGCGACGAGCGCGCTCGCTTGGTCGTACGTGCGACATAGCGCGACCAATGGACCTGCTGGCGGGGAGTCTGATAGAGATGATATCAGTTCCGTCAGTTTTGGGTTGACGCGCTGGAAACAAACAAAGCCAATTAATTCAGTACTGACATTATCTTAACATCTTCAAAGTGAATTGAAGTGACAACTCTTTTTTAGAATGAATGATTCATACCGAATATCTTTTATCAAATGATAAAGAAGCTGCTGTTACTGTTTTGTTTTGAAATAGCCAATTAATTCACTTGATAAGGGAAACAACCAAAAGCTGTCACAATTGAAGTTTTAATAAGACTTTATAATAAGAAAAAAAAGAAAATTCAGTTTACAAAACAGATATATCTACACACAAATATTTCAATGGACATTTGTTTTTTTTTTGTATTTAGTTCCTGTCAAAATTATCTAAATATAGTTTACCTCAGGAGCAACATCGACGGGATCAACCTGTGCGGTTTTGGACGATATAGGCAGTACAGTGAGCGAGTCATCTAACACCAAGCATCGGGGGTTGTCTGCAAGAGACAATAGGAACCTCTCGTTGAAGCGATTCACTACTGTGTCGTATGCTTCTGTCTTGAATCTGAAAATATGGTACAGAGTTAAAGAGATGTCTTTCTTTTTATTAAATTTTAATTTTCGTTTTTCTGTAAGCTTCTCGAAATCACCTTTTATTGAACTGCAGCTCTAGAGCTTATAACACACCCAGTTAATTTGCTTCTATAGAAAATAATAAAACTATCAAAGTGTTTGATCATTGGCAGGGATATAGCTGAACAAACATACAAAAAAACATTCAATGGAATTGAGAACATCCTGCTTTTTTAAATTAATTAAAAAAAGATCAAATTCATTCTTTCTATGATTTTGCTGTTGAGAGAAAAATAATTTATCAGCATAATAGTGTTTTATCCAATTATCATGTTTTTTTTTTATATAGTAATAAATCAACTTTACCTGGAGTGAACATCCATAGTTATGGAATGTAGCTGCCTCAAGGAGTCCATAGACTTGAGCAGGAATACAATCAAGCCACCACCTTCAACCGTCTCTACCGTGCGCGCCATCAAGTTGGGAGTGAGGGCTTCAAAATCCTGTAAAAAGTTTTTATATTTTAAAGACCATAATATACATAGTGAGTCTTTATAATGTGCACATACGAAAATGAGGATAGGAGGGATATATACGAATATGAGATATGACTCAATCCCAACACATGCGAATGTGTTGGGATTGAGTTATAAACATGCAATTTTTACTATTGGGTAGAAAAATAACTTAAAGTAATAAAAAAGGTAAGTAATCCGGCCTTCTGTTTGAGAATTTTTACGATTACTGTAAAAATTGATGAAAAGAAAACCACTTCTTGCTAAAAAAAACATGATTATTTTCAATTGAGGGTAGTTTATTATCACTGTTTTCATTTTATAAGGATGGCTAATTCCGTCCGATCATTATGGAGTTTGTTTCATTGCAATACATCATTTAGTTGAAAAGTCACAGTTTTGTTTGCACTGGGGTCACTGTTAAAAAATCCATAAATAATTTAAAATTGGTACATTTTTTTAATACTATTTTCCGTCGGTAAAGTTAGGTACAGTTTCCCTCATTTTCGTATGTGCACATTATAAAGACTCACACTGTATGTTAAGAGAATGCAGGAATGACCAGGAGTAACCAATGAGGCAAGGGGACAGAGGATGAGTTAAAATTAACATCCATTCCCAACATGAGAAGGGTTGTCTAAAAATACTGGACAGCTGATATTTATTAAACATTTTAAAAATCAACCGCAACAAGCTTTTATACGTCTTGGATGGTCCCCCATATTTTGGATTGAATGTGACTTTGTATTCGTTTTCGTGTTCCACTCTGCAAGCTCTTTCATTTAATACCCATACTGTGGCAGTGCAGAAAAAATTGCTAGTCCGCCATCTTGGATGACCCGCCATATTAGATTTAGAATGACGTCACATAGCTAAGCATGCATTGTATTACAAAATAAGCGTGTTTATAGAAATTTCAGCTAAATTGATTAAAGATAACTGATATTCAGTTGCAAGATTCTACCCGGACAAACATACATACATTGCAAGTTAAATAAAAGCTTCTAAAAATATTTTACTTGTTTGAGTGGGATAGTAATTTAAAAAAAATTGTATCTTTAGTGACTACATACCTGTAATACACACATTCCATATGTCTGACCAAGCATAGTGTGACTCTCCGAGTAATACCGTCCATGTATGGTGGTTGCTACTCTGAATGCATCAAATAGAGATTCTTCTGACACTTCCAACTTGCCTGCAGCTATCTTCTTTGCTCTTTTGCGGCCATGACTACAAGGAAACATTTTTTTTTCAAATTAAGAATATCTGTTTGATATACTTGAAAAAAAGGAGATTTTTTTTTTAATATATATTTAATTTAATTTGAAGAGAACATCATCATCTGCTTAGCCTTTACCCAAAGCTTCCAGTCAAACTGGATTCAGCTGAATAATAACTACCTCCATGATCAAGTGTTTTAGGCGTTTGCCTTGTGATACGGTGGTTGTGGGTTTGTTATAAGTAATAAATTAATAATATGGAAAGTAATTTTATGTGGCTGTAGACAATGTATGATGTGATTAAAACTTTGTTTCAACTTACTTGCTAATAGCTTCATCCTTATTTTTATAGCACCATAGAACTGTTGGCCTGGCCTTCACAGTTGACTTAACTAGCATATCATATAAAATGGGAACCTGTAACAAAACAATTTGGTATGTTAGCGCTCTGCGTATCCTATACAACAATGCGTTCAGGGTGTTGTTACGACTGCCACGCTTCTGCAGTGCGTCGGTGATGTTTGCTGATGCGCGCACTGACAGCTTTGACGCAGTATGGCGCAAGAAATCTGCCTCGCTGCTTCGCAGAGTGCGTGACAGTCCTTACGTCATTCTGCACTCAATAGCTGCCCTGGCAGATAGCCCACTTCTGTGGGCATTAGCCGAACGAATAAGGTCTGTTTTAGTTATTAAGTACTAACATAGGCTCAGTAATATTGTTACAAACACAGTGGACCTCATTTGTAGTCTGAGTAAATAAATTAAATTAAATTAATTAGCAAAATTTTTTATTTTACACATTTTTAAGATTCTATTTAGAAATACGTAAACAGCAAACTAAAACAGTTTGAAGGTTTAAGGTCTAGTAGAGTCGATAGGCTGAGTTTTGTTTGTACAGACGCCAGCACATCAAGCTACAACAATCTGTCAAATTTCTTCAATAGATCTTCAACTTTATGAGCACAGTTTTCAGGTTCAAATTGATTGGGAAGATTTGACAGTTTCGGGTTGCGGTTTCGGGGTTGTGGGACTGTACAAGAAAACACCATGAAAAATTCCACAATTTAGCCCTCTGAATATGCGCAAACAGCTCATAACATCCGTCGTAAATTTGTGCTTCTTTTTCGATTCTAGACCATGTAAGAGGGCGATAGTGGAAGTTTAAAAAACAAAACAATGTGCTTACTTGATCTCTACTTTTGTCTCCCACAAGGAGGATCATAGTACGGTGTCCCAGCTTAACGCCATTCTCTATCATAACCCTGATACGGTTATCTATTTTCTTTTTCACCATTTTGTTAGCTTATTTCACAAAATTATAAGATATAAATCGGTAAGTTTCACTTTATAACCTAAAATCCGTAAATAATCACACGGCTTCAGGCATGTTTATAAAAAGCTGTCACTGTCAGTCACAGACTACATAGAGATACTACGTATCTGTCAGTGACTGTCAAGTGTCAGTGAGTGCTTTCTCGTGTCAGTGTTTCTGGCACTGACGTATAAATCATATTTAAACAGATTTATACGCATACGTCAGTGGTTCTTTCCTATCTCTATGCAGTGGTTTCTGGTGCCATCGTTGTCAAACTCTATTTGAGCATTTATGGAGAATGTTATAGTTAGATCAGTTAATGACTATGATGAGTTGATGACACAAGACAAGGACTAGTTGATCAGCGCTGGTGATTGCTGACCACAAGCCTGACCTTCCACGAATTTTGCTTATTTCAACCAGTTTCAACCCAACGACGCTGCCCAGGTTCTCTGCTCTTTGTTGTACTACTCTTCTTACGTACACACTCCCCGTGCCAATTTGATTTCTTTCAAAACTAATTTAACCTACTTCTAGTCTAATCATGTATTTTTGCTCTCTATTATTGCTCTCATCTTTGGGAAGGATCTGCCAAATACCAGCTTGATGCCCTCGAGTCAATTGAGAAACGAGCCAAGAGGATCATTGGCTCGTCGAGTCGAAGCTCCAAAGTCTTAGGCATCGACGCCGTCCTAGCCTATCGGTTTTCTACCCGTTGCATTTTGGGGAATGTGCGACGGAATTGAATAATTTAACTCCGCCAAGCCCGTTCCATCATCGGACCACAAGACGAACGGCGATGCGCCACCGTATACTCTTTTGCGCCACCGGTATACGGTGGACATTCCACCCACACACGCACAAAACGTTTTGGGAACACATTCACAGTGCGTAAAGCAAAGGAGTGGAATTCCCCGCCGGAGTCTGACAACCCTATAGTTTAATGTACTCTGTGCTGACAACCTGGGAGTCTTGTAAGTCAAGAGTGAATAGGTTACTATTCTCGGCAAGCCGGCAAGCATGCTCCATGCTGCACTACGGGAGTGCTGGCAGAAGTGAAAACTTGAACGTTAACGTTGTGCATTTTCCGTCTTACAAATTTTCGATCAGGTCACGTGTCCTGACGCGGGTTTAACACATAGTTTTAAAAATCTTGTTTGTTTCGGGAATTGATATAAAAAAATGGAACAACGAGGTATTATGATATTATGATATGAAAAAAAGAAACAACCTTCACAAAAAGTAATCTGCTCACACCAAAGAGAAAGAGAATATCAGGTTAAAAACGATTTTGATTTTTGTTTACTGGCAACAAACAAGCAAGCGTCGTTCGGTCCGGCTTGCTGTCAATGTCAAAGAAAATCAAGTAAACTGTTCACAATATTGAAAAATTGCGTTTTCTTTAATTATGAGATAAAATAGATCAATTAGCTAATTATGTGACATGTGTGTTCTCTTATAAACACTGTTATTGCGTGACACCATCCATAAGTGTTGACATTTCGTGTTCTAAGTGTGTGCTGAAAACCGTTTGTAGATACTGTTATAATGGCAAAAGCACAAATAAATACGAAATCCAGCAACTATGTAAAAGACCGGGAAGGTTTTCTCAAGGAGTTGAAGGAATTCAATGGCAGTAAAAAGTAAGTATGCCGCTTTTAGGTCACGGTTTGTTGGCCCGTATTTAAAGTTCGTTTTAATGAGATATCATCTCATTGGTATGCATTGAACAACTATACAATTTCGACCAAAATCTAACAGGCTAGTGTTGTTACTAAAATTTTAAAAATAATTATTTGGTTAACTGATACATTTCGCACTTTCATAGTTAACTAAAAAAATACTGCCTACTGAAAACTGTTTGTGTACATAGAACAGCTAACCTATAAACTAGTACAGTAAAATTATTTTATTTACGAGTTTTATACATGGTATAACCAATTCTAAAATTGTAAAAACTGTTGCTTATAGTTTTTTTATTTTATGAAAACAATGTTTTCTTTTTCAGCCTACCTACTAAAGTGCCAATAGTGAATGGCATAGAAATAGATCTGTATCTGTTCTACACATTAGTTCAACAGCGAGGGGGACTTGGAAAGGTTCGTCATATTATTTTTGTTCATCAACATTATCTTGTGATCAGCTCTAAGGCAGATGTGTTCAGTGCTTGTTGGTTATGTTTCATTACAGTCAATTCTCAGTGAAGCCTTCTTTTAGATAAAGAAGGTTCTGTAAGCATAAAAACCCTGTGTATTATTTTCTGAAACACCTCATAAAACAAAAAACTCCGAAGAATTTGGTGTTTTTGATAGTTGCTTCGTATTTTGACATCAACTTCTAAAATTAAAGTTATTTATTACTTTGTAGTGTTTTTTTTTTTAAATTGGAATTTGGTTGTATTTTTGTGTAAAAAGCTTTTATTTTTCACTGTTTTGTACACCTAAAAATAATACATATTGTTGGGGATAGTGCAAATCTGCAAAATTAGCATCGGATAATTCTGCTTATCTGAAAAATGTAGCCATACAATATAGTGTAGATTTTAATTGATTTCTACTAATATACAATATAGATTTTAATATATTCACATTGTTAACAGTACCTAAAACTCATGAATTATGAGTCCATGTAAAAATGAGGTTAAAATCCGTTTATATAAGAGAAATACAACAACAACCTGCCTGCCTGCTGCCTAATATAATTTATAACCTGCCCCTGTAAACCTATAGGGAGTGCAGGTACGGGGAATTATCCAATGTTAGTTCCGTATGTGTCTCAATGTCGTTAAAATCTTCTATAATCATTACGAGATGATACACAAACATTTATTTGCAGGTGAATCAGAATGACACCTGGGAGTCATTCTTGCGACCACTGAGATTGCCATATCCCTGCATCAATGGATCCACACTGCTAAGAAGAATATATGGGTCATATTTGGAGAAGTAAAAATAATTCATTTTAACATAATTTCACAGAAATATTCACATCCTTAGAAAATCAAGAACTTGAAAGTCCATACATTCTTCTATTAAAAAACATTTACCAAAACAGCATGGCAAACCTAGCACTGCTGGACCTGCCTTTAAAATTCAAAGAGGTGTAAAACAGGGTGATCCACTCTGTCCCAAATTATTCACCAGCACACTTGAGGAGAACCGGTTGCGCCCAGAGTGGAACCATTGGTTCCACTTGACGTCACTGATATAAATCGTAATGCCATAAAAATAAAGTACAATATCCATTGTGTCAGGTGGCCTCAATGGTTCCACCGCCTGGCCCAACCGGTTAAGACACTGACAGCCTCATGGAAGACCAAAGGCATTGAAATCGACAAAAAGAGGCTGACAAACCTTCGATTTGCCGATGATATTGTCCTTTTCGCCCCCACAGCTCTTGAACTCCAGACCACTCCAAAAGTTGAGCATGGCAAGCTTCAGGGTGGGACCTGCGATGAATCGGTCTAAAACGCAGCTAATGACCAACAGCACGAAGTTTAGGGTCGAGGTAGATGGGCAAGAAATACATTATGTTTTCAAAATCAAAAAAATTCAAAATTCAAAATTCAAGCATTTATTTCAATTAAACCATTTACAGGCACTTTTGAATTGTCAAGGTCGGTCGGTCCAAAAAGTTGAAGCTATTTGCACGTTCCAAAGCGTAGATCTCTATGGAGAAGAACGTGCAAGAAACTCCACGGACACTCTTTTAAAAATAATATTTTTTTACAAAGATTTATTTACATCGGGTTGACATTATACATACATGTGAGAACGATGTAAAAAACGAGCAGGATAAAAGCGTCTGGAATAAAAGAGGAACAATTCAAAGAAATAATTAAAATTAACCATGGCAGCTAAGAAATGACCAGTCCCGACTGACGGCGCCCGTTCACGAACATGACGCATGCGCCAGCACCATTCGGCTCAACCATTTTGAAGGGAGCCAAATGATCCAACGCATACGCCACCATCAGCTAGACTTTTGAGTGAGCATGACACTCCCAACCGCCAGGGTACATTCAAGTCAAAAACATACCTAAAACTGATTATTAAAGTTAAAGGTACACAGTACTCACACATGTGCTGTTAATGGCTTTAATTATACAATGCTTAGTAAGTTGATTCTAACAATGCAAATTTTTCTTACAATCTTCAGCCGCATGTTGAAAAGGAAATCGACCGCCGCATCGAAAACGCCTGGAAAAGCTACTGGTCCATGAAGACGTTAATGAAGGGTGATCTGCCGATCTCTCTGAAGCGAAATCTTATCGACATGTGTATTCTACCTATCCTAACCTACGGTGCTCAGACCTGGTCGCTTACCGAGTCGCAAAAGTTCCGCCTTGGAGTTTGTCAAAGAGCAATGGAACGCAGCATCCTCGACGTAATAAGACAGGACCGAATCAGAAACATCACGCTGCAATCGGGAATAATAGATGTGGGTAATTAGGCTGCCAGGCTCAAGTGGGATTGGGCGGGTCACGTTAGCCGTATGCATGTTGACCGTTGGGCAAACATCTCCACACAATGGGTGCCCGAAGATGGACGGCGCCGCCGAGGCCGGCCCAGAAAGAGGTGGCGAGGCGAGGTGGACGCGTACCGTGAGGGCTGGCACGAGGTGGCGTGGGAAAAGGATACTTGGAAAGACTTGGGGAAAGGCCTTTGACTAGCAGTGGGACAGTACAGGCTAAAAAAAATAAAAATTTATTTAAATTAATGTGTATAGTGTGACTCTTTATAATGTGCCCATAAATACGAAAATGTATGTATAAAAAAAAACATTTTTTTGGATGTTTTAAAAAGTTTTCACAATTGTGACCCCAGTGCAAAGAAAACTGTAACTAGATGATGGTTTGTTGTATGTGCAAATTATAAAGACTCACACTGTAGATGTTGTCTCATCGCATTTAGCTATCATTGGTCCCTTGATAAATCATTAACAAGGCTAAATGCCTTGATGCCAATAACCCTGAAGTAGCAGTGACATTCTAAAGGGCATGGTGCCGCCTTACCTGTGTTTTTAGAAGAAAATTGGTGGGCGAGTACGGTATTAGGTCACCGCAGTTCTGATGTATATCCCGCTTTTTCCATTTCTGTCAGAAATACCTCCCATAGTGTTCCCTGACACTACCTAACAAACCTACATGCTAAATTCACTTACTACGGCCAGTAGTTTCACTGCGTGACAGAACTTCTATTTTCAAAAAGTAGTTCTTTTATAAGACCCACTAAAGTTTACAAAGAGTAAGGTGCTATATGCCTCTCTATTTCACCAGGTATGAGCGAGCGAAAGGACCGCCAGGCAGGGACGATGACAACGACATGGATGAAGACCCGAGGCGCGGGCGTGGCGGTGGAATGCCCCGCATATCCTATGGAGGGGGTACGTACATATCAGGTATGTTTCGACAGGAAACATATTGATATCTGTGCTTATTCTTCTCTATATCATTTGGCCGTTTTTAATCATCAGACATCTTCTGCGATAAAGATTTCGATATTATTTTTTCGGATAGATTTGGTTAGACTTTAGTATTGAGCTATAATTTTGTTAGGCTAAATTTGACTGATGGTTGAAAATTGACACTTGTGCACTTAGATTTAGTGATTATATTACTTTGCAATTAATTTATTTGAATCCACTGATATCAAGCCATTCACAATGCATTACAACATGCATAATTATGATGTAAGAAGCTATCATTTTCATCATATAAAATAAAATGTTGGATGGTTTATATAACTACAAAATTGTCATTTCCGTTATTTTTATGAAAAAAAGCTTCTGCCCATCTGGACCCATTATGCATACCAAGTTCCACCCTAAGGGACCATCTCCACGAGCGAGAGAATCGCGGCGAGTTGTCATTTTTTCACTCATCCAATCACGTTCATAGAGCTGTTATGGAAATGCGTGGCACGACGACAATATCGCCAGCGATTCTCTCGCTCGTGGAGACGCCCCTTTATCATTGATACTGCGGTACGCTCTTGGAAATAGTTTCATTAACACAATACCCAGTAACGCACCAATAATTTCTTCCGCCACTAACGAATAAACTAATCCCTAACCCCCACAATTTAACCAGTTATTAGGCAATATTATTTATCGGCATCTAAGCATCAGGTGAGGCGCTGCGCACTGGCTCCCGCGTGGCGGCGGCGTCCGAGAGACTTGCCCTCTCGCTCTTATCGCCGATGCCGAACGAACAAGACTTCGCTGTCAACGTGTGTACCGTGCTAGCTGCCGACCATTCGAATAGGCTGCCCTTGAGTACTACGCCGCATATCCTGGATTTCTTGCTGGCGCATGCTGGGGTTTATAATCATTGTGAGTATATTTTTTACAGCATTTTTCATGTCAATAACTCAAGTTTTTTGCAATAACATTAAAAGTTCGTTCATTGAGAGAGGCCATGGTAGAGCGGACAAATTTGACATTGAGCCTTGTCTCCCAGTGGGGTGACGACAATTTGGTCACTTTTAACGCCACCAAAACTCAGGCGTGTCTTTTTACCACTAAAAGGAGTCGTTGCGCCCAAACTCCTACTTTTCGGGGTGTATCTGTTCCTGTGACTGATCGGCTCGAGCTTCTAGGCATGGAGTTGACATCCAGTCTGAACTTCGGCGCCACCATTGAGTACAAAGCCAAAACTGCAGCCAAAAAGCTGGGCATTCTGAATAAAGTGAAGCGATACTTCAGGCCTGGACAGCTTTTAACCCTTTACAAAGCACAAGTCCGATCCTGCATGGAGTATTGCAGCCACCTCTGGGATGGCTCGGCCAAGTACCAGCTTGCCGCGCTTGACTCGGTGGAACGCAGAGCTAAGAGGCTCATCGGTGACGAAAAACTGGTGGATGCCAAGCTTCACAGCTTGGCTCATCGCCGCAAGGTTGCCTGCTTGTCGGTCTTCTACAGATTGTACTTCGGCGAATGTGCCCAAGAACTCCACGAACTCATTCCACCAGCACCCTTCTACCATCGAACATCCAGAGGCACTGCAGCTTACCATCCCTACCATGTTGCTATTCCACGAATTCGCACTAAGCGATTCCAAACGTCCTTTATAATGTGGACAGCAAACGAGTGGAATTCTCTGCCTGCGTCTGTGTTTCCGAACGCTTACAACCCTAATCTCTTCAAAGTTAGAGTAAACAGGCTCCTTCTGGGTAAGCTCGTTCCATCGTAGACTTTGTTTCTGTCATTTCTGACCAAGACTAAGGTCAAGAGCAAACCCATCACAAATAAAAAAAAAAAAAAAAAGTCCCCAAATCCCCTCTATTACAGCTAAATTGTTTGGCAGTCTCTTTCTAAACTTTGAAGTCGTTTTTTTCGTCTTAATTTTTGGCATACTTTCTAAATTTAAACTTGATATAGAAGCATAATGAAATAATAACATAGTGTAATTTAAAAGTGATGAGCCTTAAAGATCCATTTTTTTAAACATAGGTTCTACACACATTTTAACGAAAATTGACGTTCTTCATCGCGGTTCTCATTCACGCTGGCGACATATGCATTTTAGCCACGATCGAGTTTGTTCTGTCGACTAGACAACCTTAACGACAGCACTTTGTCGTCCGAAATTGAAAGATCACATCCAGGAAGCTTCAGGAGCGGAGCTTAGGCTGGCTATTGTAGCCGGGACATCAACGCACAGCGGATCGAATAAGGAGTGCAAGTGCGAAAAACGAAGCCCCTAATCTAAACACTCACTAACCATTCACCTTCCAGCGAGTCTCCGCGACACAATCGGCCGCTCCTACTACGAAGCGCGCGGTCGTTACCCCGACGACTTCTGGAGCCTCCGCTCGGGAGGGGGCGGGGCTAAGGAGCTCGCCGACGAGACCAAGTTCATGCAGCCCGGCGTGGAACAACCGGACTTCATCGTGCAGGCGCGCGCGGCCTACAACACGCTCACTGATGTGCTGTTGAATGGGGCCGAGGAAGAAGAGGCGGCGGTCGTCGAGAAGATTTATGAGGATGTGAGTTTATTTTTAAGTTTCCGTAGTTAAATATTGGTAGGTAGGTCGTTACCCCCATCCAGGGTTGCGGAATTTGTTCGGAAGAGACACCGCAGCCCTGGAGCGCATGCTCTAGGAGGAAGACGGATGGGTTTTTGTCAGTAAGAGTCTGACCTTCTGCTCCGCCCAGAGCGGGAGCAGTCATTTGATGAGGTCGTTACCCCAATGACTTCTGAAGCCTTCGGGCTGGGGTGGGGGAGGGGGGAAGGGGGCCAAAGTGCTCGCCAACGAGACCAAGTTCATGCAGCTCGGCGTGGAACAGCCGGACTGACACAAACTTGAAATTGAGTGCTTTCTGTCCTTACATTCCTGTAAAAAAAATATGACACAATGTTAAATAAAAACCACTTTCTTTTTTTATACATTTATTCAGCTTTTTTGAGATACATTAAACGGCTATTTACAGCGCCGGAGTTGGCTTATATGCGGCTTAGAATATTTAACTAAGATTTGTTTCAAATTTTTGCATATCTTTCAATCAAGCGAGATTACCCTGACAAAAGCCCAGGGTTTTATCTCGATACATTTTGGAAACCGGACGACCCCCGGGTGCCTCTCAACTAGCGCAAATGTAGGGGTGACCATTGGCAGCCCTACTAGTAAAGAAAAGTTTTATTGACAGAGGTCTAAAACATAACCAATCTTCTTCCAACAGGACATATTAGAAGACTGGGTAACGGAACCTTCGGAGGAGAACCAACTGTTCGCCCCGGAGCTGCCAGGGGGCGCCACGTGTGTGTACACGCAGCGAGTGCTACAGATCGCCTCCATCGTGCGCTCGCTCTCCTTTCACGACGAAAATGTGCAGTATTTAGCTAAGAATACTACTCTTATTAGGTGAGTCTGTGAACTACATCCATCCTTCATGATTTATCTTTTATACTCATAAAGGAAAAAAACGAAAGAAAACGAATTTGTGTGAACTCTCACACACATACAAACGAGTTTTATAGTCGTATGTATTGGTTCGTGAACACACACATACAAACGAGTTTTTATACTCGTATGTATGGGTTCGTGAACACACACATACAAACGAGTTTTTATACTTGTATGTATGGGTTCGTGAACACAAACATCAAAAACGAGTTTTTATACTCGTATGTATGGGTTCGTGAACACACACATACAAACGAGTTTTTATACTTGTTTGTATGAGTTCGTGAACACACACACGAACGAGTGTTTATACACGTAAAATGCGTTTCAAATAAGAATAGGATCGACTTAGCGCCATATTGTGACGTCAAAGCTGTCAATTCAAACCAATTCGGTAGGGTGAGCAAAGCAAAATTAAAAAAAATATGAACATTGAGTGAAAAAAGTGTTTTAGTATGGTTTAAAATAAAAAAAAAATGACTTTAAATAACTAAATATTATATTAAGCTAATTTACTACTATTTAACGTTTTTATTTAAATCAAATTTAAATAAAAACATTAAATAAACTTACTCAAACAAAGTAAAATAAACCGTTATCGATATGCAACTAAGTTTTCGTTGCAAACCGTACTTTTCAAGAGACATTTGACAGATAGAGGTCATTGACGTTCCTATTCTCATTTGAATCGCATTGTATGTATGTGTTCGTGAACACACACATACAAAAGGTTATTGGAGTCATCTGATAAACTGTCAATAAGAATAACTTTTGATTTTATTATTAGAACTTTACGAAATTAGAGTAGCTACATAGTATGTTTGTTTCAGGTTTTTATTGCTGTGTGCAAACTCTTGGGTCGGTACGCTACGGCAATCAGGTCTTGATACACTCGGCAATGTATCTACTGAACTTATAATTAAGGTAAACAAAGCTTCATTCCAGACTTTTTGAACATTCATTAGAGTGTTCAATACCATACAAGAACATTTTCGTTGTTAATACCATACCAATAACTGCTGTTATTATTTTACAATTTGCTATTCCTCATAAAATAAATATTTTTTTAAAATACCTTTTGTTATTACCACCATAAATAACCTCCAGTTCTTCTTTTGCAGGATCCGGCAACATGTTTGATATCACGACACGTGCTATCAACGATTCAGTCAGCTTTAGTATCTCAAGATCGCGCTAGAGTGCTTGCAGCGCTCGAGCTGCTGAACAAATTGGCTCAGAATGAGGTCAATGAAGACGCACTGCTTAAAGCGCTGGAAGCTAAGGTATGTAATACTAATAACGCAAGCTTCCGACAGATCTGGTCCTCTTACAAACTACATATAAGCTGATTTGTTTTGTAATTTATTTTAAGATGTTCAAAGTTTTTTTTTTTTTTTTATTTAAACGGGGAAACTCTTGGCCCAAATCTCACCTGATGGAAAGTGATGATTAGGCCGAAGATGGAAGCGAGTTTCACCCGGAATCCTCTAACATAGAGGAACTGGCTATGATATTTATTTGGCAGGTGTACCACGAAGTATGCGCCCTGCTGACCCTTCGCGACATAATGGTGCTAGTGTGCACGCTGGAGTGCGTGTACGCGCTGACGTCACTGGGCGACCGCGCCAGCGAGAGTGTCGCGAGGGTGCCCGGACTTATACACACACTCGTCTCGCTCGTCACTGTCGAGGTATGTAGTGTAGTGTAGTGTAGCACGTGTGTACTCTATGTTCTGTAACATAATGGTGCTAGTGTGCACGCTGGAGTGCGTGTACGCGCTGACGTCACTGGGCGACCGCGCCAGCGAGAGTGTCGCGAGGGTGCCCGGACTTATACACACACTCGTCTCGCTCGTCACTGTCGAGGTATGTAGTGTAGTGTAGTGTAGCACGTGTGTACTCTATGTTCTGTAACATAATGGTGCTAGTGTGCACGCTGGAGTGCGTGTACGCGCTGACGTCACTGGGCGACCGCGCCAGCGAGAGTGTCGCGAGGGTGCCCGGACTTATACACACACTCGTCTCGCTCGTCACTGTCGAGGTATGTAGTGTAGTGTAGTGTAGCACGTGTGTACTCTATGTTCTGTAACATAATGGTGCTAGTGTGCACGCTGGAGTGCGTGTACGCGCTGACGTCACTGGGCGACCGCGCCAGCGAGAGTGTCGCGAGGGTGCCCGGACTTATACACACACTCGTCTCGCTCGTCACTGTCGAGGTATGTAGTGTAGTGTAGTGTAGCACGTGTGTACTCTATGTTCTGTAACATAATGGTGCTAGTGTGCACGCTGGAGTGCGTGTACGCGCTGACGTCACTGGGCGACCGCGCCAGCGAGAGTGTCGCGAGGGTGCCCGGACTTATACACACACTCGTCTCGCTCGTCACTGTCGAGGTATGTAGTGTAGTGTAGTGTAGCACGTGTGTACTCTATGTTCTGTAACATAATGGTGCTAGTGTGCACGCTGGAGTGCGTGTACGCGCTGACGTCACTGGGCGACCGCGCCAGCGAGAGTGTCGCGAGGGTGCCCGGACTTATACACACACTCGTCTCGCTCGTCACTGTCGAGGTATGTAGTGTAGTGTAGTGTAGCACGTGTGTACTCTATGTTCTGTAACATAATGGTGCTAGTGTGCACGCTGGAGTGCGTGTACGCGCTGACGTCACTGGGCGACCGCGCCAGCGAGAGTGTCGCGAGGGTGCCCGGACTTATACACACACTCGTCTCGCTCGTCACTGTCGAGGTATGTAGTGTAGTGTAGTGTAGCACGTGTGTACTCTATGTTCTGTAACATAATGGTGCTAGTGTGCACGCTGGAGTGCGTGTACGCGCTGACGTCACTGGGCGACCGCGCCAGCGAGAGTGTCGCGAGGGTGCCCGGACTTATACACACACTCGTCTCGCTCGTCACTGTCGAGGTATGTAGTGTAGTGTAGTGTAGCACGTGTGTACTCTATGTTCTGTAACATAATGGTGCTAGTGTGCACGCTGGAGTGCGTGTACGCGCTGACGTCACTGGGCGACCGCGCCAGCGAGAGTGTCGCGAGGGTGCCCGGACTTATACACACACTCGTCTCGCTCGTCACTGTCGAGGTATGTAGTGTAGTGTAGTGTAGCACGTGTGTACTCTATGTTCTGTAACATAATGGTGCTAGTGTGCACGCTGGAGTGCGTGTACGCGCTGACGTCACTGGGCGACCGCGCCAGCGAGAGTGTCGCGAGGGTGCCCGGACTTATACACACACTCGTCTCGCTCGTCACTGTCGAGGTATGTAGTGTAGTGTAGTGTAGCACGTGTGTACTCTATGTTCTGTAACATAATGGTGCTAGTGTGCACGCTGGAGTGCGCGTACGCGCTGACGTCACTGGGTGAGGTAGGTATTTCGTTAAATTGGGTTTTTTGGTAATCAAAGAAACCTTACCAAATCGCAATGTTTATTTAACCAGGAATTAGATCTTAGGGCGACAGTAGCGTCGGTGCGCCTCCACCGCGCCTCTTGGCTGTGCAAATGCAACGTTGCCAGTCCGATGTCTTGAATTTTATTTTATTTCAAGACAGCGGACCAGCTGTTATTCGGGCCAGCAATGTATACAAAAAATATACTTTGATATGATAAAATCAAACAGCGACGGTATCGCAATATGCCGTCGACGCAGTGCATTTCTAAAAACCAGCTCCAAATAAAGTTGAAAGACGTCCAAATGATATTTCAGTTGGATTGATTTAAAATTTAATGAGAGTAGATAAAGTAGTTTATGCAACTGTACATATCTATACTAATATTATAAAGCAGAAGAGTTTGTTTGTTTGATTGAACGCGATAATCTCAGGAACTACTGGTCCGATTTGCAAAATTCTTTCAGTGTTAGATAGTCCATTTATCGAGGAAGGATAGGGAGATAGGATATATATCATCTCGCTAAGACAAATAGGAGCGGAGATTTAATGGAAAATGTGACACAGACGAAGTTGCGTGGGTCAGCTAGTTTACTATAAACTGTACTAATAACATTCCTGTGCTACTATTATAAACATCGCTTGCGGCTATAAACTCCCACTCTTGTCTTTATAACCTTTCTTACATGACAGTCTTGTAAATTAATATTCCTTTTTGCAGGCTCAAAGCTACGGCCCCCGCGCTTGTATTCTCATGCGAGTGGTTGAGACAGTGAGTGGACCAAGCGCCATCGCTGCGCAAGCTGAACGGGATGCGCAGGAAAGGCAAACTCAACAACAGCAAACGGTAAGATACAATAATTATTGACTTTAATAAAAACACAACTCATCTAGCGTTGCAATTTCAAAACTGAAAAGTAAAATATACTTGACAATGATACTTCTGTGCTGCCATCTATATAGTTTCTGCACGTTCCCTAATAAAACAAAAAAACACTGAACAATATACAATAGACACCCACTTGAATGTTTTAATACTTTTTGGAAACGTGACGTGCGCTCGTTGAAGCGTGCACGCGACTGGCGAGCGCGGGGGACGGAGCAGGCGGCGCGGGGAGGGCGCCCTATGGCGGACCAACCCTGCGGTCGCACACTGAGTCGCTTTCCAACTCTACACTGTGGCTAACAGTGTTATATTTATCCACCTTAAAATAAATATAATTTAACCTACCCACAGACTACAGCTACCCCCACAAAGGTCATACAAGAGCCTGTGCAGACGACGTCGGCGACGGCCACCACCGCGCAAGTGTCATCGCTAGCGCCCGTCTCGTCTATACAGCAGTCGCATCTCCAACAGCGGACCGTTCAGGTCAGTGACACGACAGCAAGCTCATACAAGAGCCAGATTATCATTGACGAACGTTGTGTTTGGCCAAAAATCTTCAGCAGTGATGTTGTCGCTAGATGACATTCGACTAATGACTACTAAAACAGTAAAACTGGCATCAAGCCGCTTTTAGGTCAGATGCGTTCGCAAGCGCCACGCCCCCTTGCCATAACTCGGGATGTGTTTTGTTAATCTATGGTACTTAACCTTTTGATTTGTTTCTCCTGTTAACGTATGCGCCATTCAAATTGTGTCTTTTCTTTACACATTCCAAAATAAATGAATTCTTCAACAGGAAAATGAGCACTTCGCTCAAGCCTGGCTCCGTTCGACCTACGAAGTCCTGCCAGCCAATGACAACAGCGCATGCGACGCCAACGACATGTACCGCCAGTATGTGGCGTGCTGCACCAAAATGTCCAGGAAGGGAGTCATCGCGCCTGCACACTTCCCTAGACTTGTCAGGTATGTATCTAGCGTAGTGGTCCTCACCCTTTTAACATGCATCACCCTCTAACTTCATTCTAAGACTAACTTTTGCCAGCGCCTTTGCTAGTTCAAACTAATCTTTTCGGTGGGAGTCGAGCTTGACCACCTTCGTCTTGGTCTGAACGAAGTCGTCTGAATTTTAATGGGACCTATTCGGTTGTTCTCTTTGCTCATTTCTCGTCTCACATGCGGCAGGCATCTTCGGCCTGGTTAGATAAATTACTAATAAAAGGTGGTTATGATTCTCCTGACCGAATTTCGGTCGTGGTGGCCAATCCAAGTAAAGACTCCAAAATACCTCAGTCGACTGGCATCACTCCACTTGTGAGAGATTAAAACGTGCCAATACCTTGAAGGGATGGCGTTTTAATTTCAGGTGAGAATGGGCTACATGTAACAGCTAGTCTAACTTACGGCAAAAATGTCTATTAATTGTTACTTCTTTCTTATGTAATATCTAAATGCCATCAATATATACGTACTTTGTTTACAAATTTGGGGATTTTCTCATCAAAGACCTCTGAAAACGACAGATCTATGGTTATATTTTTTTCAATGCAATTTAATTTACTCTAGAACGGTGTTCGGGGGTACAGTGGGACCCAATACAGTGACATTATCGACGGGGGAGACTCAGCAAGCGTATGTCGGCATCAGATCCAGAGCTATGCAGAATAGGACCAATGCTACTGCAGGTTGGTAGAAACTATATCTTATCTGTATTTGGTAAAGAAAACTGGCAACAAAAGTCAGAACAGGCTTGACATTATGTTTTACACGGTGCCATTTTAGTAGTCTTACAAAGGCGGCAGACTTAATGTACCCGACATAAAGTACCTCCAGGCACGACTTTTTTTAATAATTCTGTAGGATAATGGTACAATAAAAATAAATAATGCATGAGAATTATGAAACACCCTTTAACCGGTTAGATACGGCTGTGGAACTATTGGTTCCACCTGACGCAATTGATTTTATACTTTATTTTTATGTCAATACGATTTATGACAGTGACGTTAACTGGAACCAATGGTTCCACTCCGGGCCCAACCGGTGTTTACGTATCAAAATAATGTCGCCGTTCCATTCCGCGCCGTCTTTAGAACATAAGGCTTGGACTGGGCTTCTGTCAATTCGATCCAGTAGTTCCTGAGATTAGCGCGTTCAACCAAACAGTAAAAAATCTTCAATTTTACTGTGTTAATTACTTAGATCATATGTTTGGCCATCAACTAGTTGACCTTTACTAGAGATTGCATTCAAACTTACCCTGTACAAAATTTAGATCGTGTTTTGTAACAAGACGGATATTAATCATGTATTTTTTAGGACCATCTTCACCGATACTGAAAGCGCAGCTAACAAATAAGGCGGCAGCTGAAGCGAAATCTGTTGTGACTCAATCACAAGTGCAGGTAAAAAAAAATGTTGCGGAATTAGTTCGAAAAAGTCACCGCGGCTCTGGGGGGCTACTCTCTAAGCCCGAAGTCCGTAGTTTCGGGCTTAGTTGCGGGCGTATTCTTCTTCGTATCACGTAACTACTGAAAATTAATGACAACACGATTTGACAGTAACTGTCATCGTGTTGTCATTCATTCTTAGTTCGGGTTCGGGACTAATCGTTAGTCCGTAACCGTCCGCAACTAAACCCGAAACTACGGACTTCGGGCTTAGAGAGTATGCCCCCTGGAACGTAAAGGGCGGTAGAAGGAACACGGATGGGTTTTAGTCAGTAAGAGTCTGACACTTCCTTCTGTTCTGCAGAAGTCATTTGACGATTTCCCACCTTAAAAAAAAAGTTGTATGAAACCCGTAAGATGTCTTTTGTCTGCAGAAAAGGGTTCAATTACGCTCTTAAACAGCTTTATCAAGCAAGATGCACTAGGGTTATAGTAATATTCAACTCTAGGATCACCTGTGTATAGTGTAGTATAGATCGAACGACACGGTTGTCGCAATGGTAGAGCGGTTGGCTGCTACGCTGCGTGTCGCAGCGTCGATTACTGCACGGAACAAATATTTGTATGGCCTACAGATACTTGTTCCAGGGCTGGCTGTTCGTGTATGTGAATTTGTGTTTGTGAAAGCACCAGCGATACAGGAGAAATTCCTGGTGTGAACGTTTTGTAAAATTATTGTGTAAACTGCTTTTTGCCCACGAGCTTTATATATTATGTGATATAATTAGTAAACATCCCAAAGCCCTCAGACATACACACCGTGTAAAAGATTTAACGCATTACCTGAATACTCATTGTACTCATCATTATGAACACGTTTTACTGTAGGACCAACACTAAAATCGCGACTAAAAAGTCGACTGCCCCAATACATTTATGGGCACATAACTCGACAAAATGCTGCTTTGCTGATTTTCTCGCGATTTTAGGTTTGATCCCATTCTAAAAGTTGTTCATATTGATAGATACAATTACAATGTCCCCTTTCTAAGTATTTTGTTTATTAATTGTTTTAAACTTTCATGGTCACTAACTTAAATTAGAATAGTTCATATCGGGATTGCTACCATGTACCTTTTTATTTGCGAGTTTCCGGTACATGGTAGCAATCCCGATATGAACTATTTTAATTTTGTTTATTTCCTACTCTTCTATATTTTCTGAGTAACGAAATGTGGGATAGAGTAGTAGTAGGATGTGCTTTTAACACACGCTAGATCACTACTGTCCCTATGTATGCTTAAATCTTTAAAACTACGCAACGGATTTTGATGCGTTTTTTTTAACAGATACAGTGATTGAAGAGGAAGGTTTATAAATATGTATAATAACATCACAGTTTTTCTTTAGTGTATTTAGTATCAGCATTGCACCCGTGCGAAGCCGGGGCGGGTCGCTAGTATTATATAAACTTAAACAAATAAAAATTAAAGAAATAATATTTTTACACATACACAGTATTTTTATAGAAAGAAATGAAATACGCTGGGATGTGTGTTATGTGTGAGATGGTGTGGAGGTGAATATGTATGTGAGTAGCGGGTGAGAGTAAGTGTGAGAGTGAGGGTAGTACCCTCACATTATACAGGACGGTGGGGATTCATTATGTTCACATCGCATGTTAAACTCTGCGCGATTGAAGATTTTAGTGCTGCTAGCTGGGTAGCGTCGCGGTTTTTTTTGTTGCGATGTATATTTGTTACGTTGGTTTTTCTTGTGGCGGCATTGATACAGCTACACGCAGCTGGCGGCGAACTAAATTCCTAAATCGCGCAAGCAGAGTTTACCATGCGATTTGAACATATACATTCGACCGAATTTGAACTATCGGGCCGTAGACCCCCAGGTACAACAAACGCCTGGGCGGAAGATCCTCCCTTTTCAATGGGGGTTTGTGGAACTTTACTCTCTTTACCCCATACTCCCCAAACTACTAATATTATAAATGCGAAAGTTTGTGAGGATGGATGATGGATGGATGGACGGATGTTTGTTACTCTCTCACGTCAGAACGCTTGAAAGGATCTCCATGAAACTTGGAACAGAGGTAGATTATAGTCTAGAATAGCATAGAGGCTATACAGGGAAATTGAAAAATATCAGCTGTTTCATACATTTTCATTGGCTAAATACTGCATTTTGTATGAAACAGCTGATATTTTTTTCGAGATTTCGGAGTTTTACCAAAACAAAAGTTGCTTATAATCATGTGTACTTTCACTGCCTAAGAGGTTTCGGGTATTTTTTCAATTTCCCTGTATATATCCCGGGATTATGTTCCCTAGGGATCACGGGGGCTTGAAGCTAGTTAAAAATAAAGTGATCGAATGTGCTATCGGTTCCCCCAGGCCCAACAGCCGCCCGCTACGCACCCGCACCTCTCTCAAGCTCTAGAGTCCAGTCCGTCGAACACGACGCTCATCAAGCACTTGTTAGCGCACAAAGTAAGCCCCGCTGTGCCCACGCCGCAAGTAAGTGATGTACTAACCGAACTAACTGCGTTTTTGTAGCACTGTTCTGCCTTCCCGATCCTAAAGTACAGTAAGAGCAAAACATGAAAACTTTAGACTTTAGTGGCTTTGTTTTAGAGTTCAATCTTTTCGAGTTTTGCTGTTAATGCACTTTAGTTTCGGGAAGGCAGTGTTGTAGGTTTTAGGGATGTGTGAGTGAGTTGGTGATAGGCGGCGTCCTAAAAGGGTTTCCTGAAATGAAAAGCACCAGGTGGCAGAGGCGCCAGGTCCAGGAACCTGTCAAACGCTAATGTTTTCTGTCATTTGCTAAATTGAAATTAACGTCATGTTTACGTTAAAGTCACTTTTTCAAAGAAGAGGATCTCTCGGCTATTTGATGCCAGCTGGTGGCGTAAAGCTTTCCTGGAAACCCTCATTCAAAGCGATCATCGCGCGTATACGCGATCGACGTGATCATTTGTTCGGCAAAACTGGAAGGTGCCCTCTATCTACGCTATTGTGTGTGCCGCAGAAATGATTTCCTCGATCGCATATGCGCGCGATGATCGCTTTGTAGGACGACGACATTGAGTGGGCCTTAGGGTAGTAAAGTTGTTGTTTGAGTGGTAGGCACTTTAAAAAAGACGAAGGAAAAAGAGACAATTTGCGCCAAGAATGACATAAGTATAGCAAAAAAAATGCAAAGTTAAATCTGTATAAGCACTAAGCTTTTACAGATTGATGAAATATAAAAGTGTTACAGAAAAAACGCAATACCTCTTAAGAGGTCATTGTACAGTCGCCAGCACATCAAGCTACAACAATCTGTCAAATTTCTTTAATAGATTTTCAACTTTAGCACGAACGGAATAAGGTTCAAGCTTGATTAGGAAAATTTGACAGTTTCGGGTAGCTTGATAAAGAGTATTCTATTCTATTCTATTCTTAATGTGCTGGCGACTGTACTCATCATTATGGGTAACTTTTACTGTGGGAATAACCAGGAGATCGAGAAAAAATATTCAGCTGTACAGTAAATATTGTAGAGTCATAAAATAATGTGACAGTATTTTTTTTTTTCGCGATTTTGGTACCATAGTAAAAGTTGTTCATAATGATGAGAAGAATGACGCCTTAAGAAATATTGTGTTACCCTGTTACATGTTGTAGTATTTTTTATTTAAAATCATCACACTACAAATATAATATTACGAAATAAAAAGAAAGAGCAAAAAAAGAATTTTTTTTTTGCCAAAAAAAGGTTTATGAATATTATGTTAATCATCACTCCATTTTCAATATTTCTGTTCTTTTACTTTATTTTCTGTTTTAATTATATTTTAAACTACTTTTAAACATAGACAAAAGCAGACCTGCGTATCACGAAATGAGGTATAATCTACAAAATACAGTGAAAAATTAACAAATTGCATGATACATTGAGTTTTTGAACGTTATCTATTAAAACGATTTGGCAGTTCAGGGTGATACAGTCATCAATATTCCAATGCGAAAGAGATGGAAATCTACGGATAGTACAACTTTCCCTTTCTCGCAATAGAATATTGGTGGCGTTTACAGCAGAGCGATTCTGTTAATATGTCAGCGTGAAGTCAACACGAAGTGAGCTGTCAATCCATCAAAGAGGAATGCCAGTTCACTTCACCTGTGTATACAACCTGTGACAGAATAAACGCAATACCTCTTAAGGAGTCATTGAACTCATAATTATGAACAACTTTTACTATGGGACCAATACTGAAATCGCGAAAAAAAATCGACTGCCCCATACATTTTTGTACGCATAACTCGACAAAATGTACTGAACAGCTGATTTTTTTTCGTGATTTCGGGGATGGTTCCGTATGAAAAATTGTTCATAATGATGAGTTCAATGACCCCTTAAGAGGTATTGCGTTTATTTTGTTACAGGTTGTACACGGTGAGATTTTTACAGAATCAACCAGCTGTACTGCTGGTTTATCCTGTTAACATCTCACCGCGCAAAACTTAGTTGGAGTGATCATGAAGTGAACTATCATTCCATCTTGTCTGAGTGAATTGACAGCTCACTTTATATTCACTTCACATAAGCTTTCACGGTGAGAGGTTAACAGAATCGCACTGCTGAAATATTGAGTCTGGCATGTATTGTACTTGAGTATTATTTTGAACAAAATGCTTGAAAATATGGTAGTTTTCGAAATAAAACTTATAGGTTTCGGTTGCCTACGCCTGTAAAAAAATATTAAAAAAAATATGTGATGCCTTGTAGTGGCAGTTTACGCGTCGTAGAAAGGCATGCCAAGTATCACTAGTTAATGAACTAACATAATAAGATAACTGGTTCGGCATGAGTAATACGCTAGCTTTTTGTTGAGCATGAACTTATTTTTTTTTATTTTTAGGTATATAAGGCAAACTTCAATTATTTCTGGGTTAGGTTTTGATACCAAAAGTCCTAAATCTGCAATTTATTAAAGAAAATAATTAGCGGCGAATTGAAGTAATTATTTTTTTTGAAACAATCAAGTATTTGAACATTATTTTTCATTGCCTACTATAATTCAATAGCAAGATATATAAACTCAAAATGTACAGGGTGTCAAGTAATTAATGTATAACTTTTAAATGGGTCATAGCCGAACTTATGGCCCTTTTGAAAATAATCAGAACGGCCAGTTCTCCTGTAGACTATTCCAAGGTTATTTATCAAGTAACTGACACCCTGTATAATTTTAGCTATATTTTAGTTTCAAACTTTTCGTTTTTCAATTTCATTTCTTATTCCATCAGTTCAAAGTTTCTTTCATAGTAGGATCAGGGACACAAAACATGTTAGAACGGATTAATCAATACATATAATTAATAAAGGTGGCGCAAAGACAACAGAGTCAACAGCGGGGACCCGCTACCCCTACTTCTGTTGTGATGCAAACTAGTCAGGTAAGTTCTTTTTTTATTTGAGATGGGTTTGCTCTTGACTTTTGTCTTGAGTTCACTATATAATTGCAGTTTTCAGCTATTACTAAGCCTCTACTGTCCGTCCGTCCGTCTGTCTGTCTGTCAGCGGGCTGTATCTCAAGAACCGTAATAGGTAGACAGTTAAAATTTTCACAGATTGTGTATTTCTATTGCCGCTATTACAACTAATATAAAGGTTTATGGTACGGAATTAACCCTTCGTGTGCGAGTCCGACTCGCACTTAGCCGGTTTTTTACTAGTTCAACTTTTTCAGGATCTCGTGGCTAAATAATAACAGCCATACTGGTCGACCAGGGTTCAAGGTTAAGCAATGTTTGCAGCTTCAATCTTAACAAACCAAGAAAACTCTATTCTTTCATAGCTAACGGGCTTTCCTCGGTTTGTTCCCGCTGGAATTTCAAGGAAATCCTCTCTTAGTGTTCCATTAAGGTGAGTCGGTGGAATTCGATTTCATACTAAACTCCGACTCATCTTGCGTCGCCGTGAGGCAGCGTAATTTCCGCCGACTCATTTAAAGCGCCTAACAACTCAAAAAATTACGCTCGTTTCGTTTCACCCTTACACTCCCCAAGGAAAGTACCCAGTCGTTTCGGCTGTTCGTTGTCTGTCAGTCAGTCATCTGTAACGGATGAATATTATACCGCGTGTATCTGACATCGACGCACAAACGATTTCCATGGGTCCAGGGCATGATTCTGGACATCCCAGTGTTGGAATTTTTCGTCGGTTCTTTTCTCATTTTTTTCAAGAGTACCACAAATAGGTATCAGCTCAGCTGAGCTGATATCAGTGATATCAGTTTGCTTTTAGTGAAAGTAGTTAATTAATTATTTTTTTATTAAAAATCTCATTGGGTTAGGTCAGAATAACGATTATGAGCAGTCTAAAGTAAAAAAAACCCTTGAAAAAAATGAGAAAAAAGCCGACGAAAAATTCTAAGTCTAGGGTGTCCAGAATCATGCCTTGGACCCATGGAAATCGTTTGTGCGTCGATGTCAGATACACGCGGTATACATTGACTAGCTTCTGCTCGCGATTCCGTAAAAATTTTGGGAAATGGGGAGTGTAGAGAAGATGCATGCCAAATTTCAGCTTACTACGACCAGTAGTTTCGGCTGTGCGTTGTCTGCCAGTCACTCAGTAACGCAATTATTATTGATTGCTGTTGGTTGCTAATTTTTAACACATTTTCATGTTATTTAAGGTAATGGACGTTGACCCAGAAGCCTTGATCAAGTGTACGACGATTACGCCCGGTGGTGTTGCCAGTAGCACGCCGACAGATAAGGTATGTATTTAAAAAAATTAGAAACTGTTTTCAATATCTCATGATAACAAACCCAGACTCCTCCGTGTATGGAGAAAGAACATTTAGCCGTTGGTCCCGGCTGTCATAATTGTAGATTGAAGAATGGGAAACACGTCTGGTCAAGATAAGCGTTTTGCCAACTACTTAAGGGTTAAAATGTTGATTACTACTAAGTACATAAGTTCATTTATCCACTTCACTTCCGGATGTGAACGGGTTGGGTTTTCTTAAAACTTACAAAAAAAAAAAAAAAACTTTTCTCATCATATCCTTAGCAGTCGTTACGGATTGACAGAAGCCAGAATAGTACATTAATGCAGAGGCCAGCAAAATAGGTATTGATGGACGAACGTGTAAAGACGCACACATACGTAAGACCATCACTCACTTTTGTGGTCAAGGCTTGTATAGTACTTTTCTCAAATAATACGCGGAAATTATGACTTGGTAGTATCTAGGCAGAATATTTTATTTGAAAATACGATAACGTTTCAAAATCAATATCGAATAAAAATATATTTTCACTCGTTAAAGTGTTCATTTTATTTTTCAATAAACAGGTTTCTATTTGCAAGCCAGTTCGAAATTTAAATAAAACCTTTGACGAGTTCCCTCCTTGGTTGTCATGTTTCGGAGTAAAAGATCGTTCCATTTTTAAGTTACATGACAGAAATGAGTTTACATACTATGTAATTTTTCTCAAACATGCTTGGAAATGTGAGCATTATTTTGACAACCTTCGTTGATGGACTTACGTATGTGTGCCTCGGCATACGCCTCTGCCCACATTTACACGTCGTCCATCAATGCCTCTTTTGCTGGACGCTGCAGTAATGTACTATATTTGGCTGCTAAACTACGACAGATATGGATTTTAATACAACTTTTGCCGGCCGCTGCTCGCATGTAGTACAGCAATTTCGATTTATCTCGAAGAAGTTTGTCAAAATAATGCTCCAAGTTTCCAAGCATTTTTGAGAAAAAAACTGATACCTGTCTTGCCAAGAAGTATCGTGTCATTCAGATACTGGGTTGTTGAGGTCATGTAGCCAGGCCAGGTCATATAGGTAAAATACACCATATCGTTCAAGAAAACACAACCCCAATATAGTTGGAAAAAGGCTAGGCAGATGATGAATTTTTTTCGACCATTTTATTGAACAGCAATTTTAATAAAGTTTTATTTTTATTTACAGATACATGTAAATCAGCAAGAAGAACTTTTAGGTATGTAATAATTATAATACATTACTAATAGATGCACGCGATCCCGGTTTTCCTCTTCTCGTAGGAATATCGGGAAATCCTCTCTTAGCGGTCCCCTACTCTCCCTGACTTTTATATTTAATTTAACTCACACACTGATCCATTGCTGTTAATTGGATAAATCAATAGTACCAACATTTATAAATATTTGTGTGTTTGCATTGTATAGACTCAAGTACCCTGGCGGTTGGGAGTGTCATGCTCACTCAAAAGCCTAGCTGATAGTGGCCTATGCGTTTAATTATTTGGCTCCATTCAAAATGGTTGAGTCGAATAGGCGTGGCGCATGTCATGGCGCCGTTGGTTGGGACTGGTCATTTCTCAGCTGCCATGGTTTATTTTCATTTATTTTAATTATTTCTTTGAATTGTTCCTTTCTTATTCCGGACGTCTTTATCATGCTCGTCACATCGTTCTCACATGTTTGTATAATTTCAACACGATGTCAACAAAACTTTGTAACAATTTATTATTTTTAAAAGAGTGTCCGTGGAGTTTCTTGCACGTTCTTCTCCATAGAGATCTACGCTTTGGAACGTGCAAATAGCTTCATCTTTTTTGGACCGACCGACCTTGACAATTCAAAAGTGCCTGTAAATGGTTTAATTGGTTGGTTGGTGTATATAAGTAGTTTATCAGCCATCTCGTTACCATAACACAAGCATTAGGTTGCTTAGCTTGGGACTATATGGCGTTGTGTGAAATGTCCAAGGACATTATTATTATTATTATTATTGAAATAAATGTTTGACTTTGACTTTCCCCAAGGAGCGAACAAGCCAAATGTCAGCGTTCTACGACCAGTAGTTTCGGCTGTGCGTTGTCCGTCGGTCACTCATGAGTAACGGAAGAATTTTATATATTACGATTTACATGTTAGTGCTGCCAATCGTGGAATAGTTCTTTAATATCTGTTATGTTTCAGTACCGAAAGAAGAGCCAGTACAAATTCAAATAGATGAGCAAACACAACTGACTATTGTGAGTATCCTTTTTATATTGCAAAATATTAAAGTAGAGACACTAAGCAATTTTCTTAGTACTATACAAATTCAAATGTGTTGCTATGGAGTATTTTGTCCTTCCAATCTGAACCACTTACTACGTACTATTTTTTAACGCCACAGTTAGATAAAGACAGAAAGTTATGTTTATTTGACGTTCAAAAAATGCTTGTTCTGAAACTAATTAATAAATGATGAATTAACGACTTACTTTTGGTTTCAACCCTAATTTGTATTATTTTTTCAGAAATCCGCCCAAAACAAAATGCTAGCAGACCTACTTAAGAAAAACTCGAACCCACCATTACAAGTTGTTCAAATGGGCCCTCAAATCAACGCGCCCACCATCCAAATCACAGAAACGGGTCAAATCGTTCAGGTCAAATCTGACCCGACACCGGTCATACAAATAAATGACTCAGGCCTAGTATCACAAGGAAACCAGTACTTTCAAATAAAGAACGAACAAGGTCAACTCATTCAAATAAAGAACGAACAGGGACAAATCATTCAGTTGAAGAGTGACCAATTGCAAGCGCCGATTCTCCAGTACAAAAATGAACATGGTCAATTAGTTCAGGTGAAGACTGAAGGACAGATTCAGATTAAAACTGAAAAGGATGTGACTGAAACTGTGGTGGCGGATCATTCGTTCACTGAGCCGCCTACTAAGAAAATTAAGGTGGAAGAGAAGGTTAGTATTTTTGTAAGAATTTTACAAAAAAATAGCTTTTGCCAGCGATTTTGTACGCGCATGTCACATTTTTTCCCTTTCCCATAGGAATTTCGGTAAAATTTCTCAGTGCTCCTTTACCGAGTAGTAGTTTCGGCTGTGCGTTGTCTGTCAGTAACTCAGTAAAGGAAGAGTTTTATTAAAAGGGTGAATTTTTAATCTGTGCCTTTTGGCTAAATTCGAAACTGTGAGGAATATCGAAAAACACTGAAAAAAGTCTCGAGCCCGATTTTTATAAATATTAAAACTGCATAATTGGATTTCTGAAAAATCGTTATTCCTATCCAGAAATCGAACAAGTTGATTTTGAATAAAAAAAACACGACCTGCTTTACATTATAGTATCTGAAAACGTAGAGGAACTCTGGGAAGTAATAACACATGGTAGACGAGACTCCTTTAAGTGTTTTTCGATATTCCTCATAGTTTCGGATTTGGCTATGAGCCTACACTTTAAAAATTCACCCTATATATATTACTAGCTGACCCGTGCAACGTCGTCTGCGTAACATTTTTCATTACTGCTCCGCTCCTATTTGTCTTACTGTAATTATATATAGCCTATAGCCTTCCTTGATAAATGGGCTATCGAACACAGAAATAATTTTTCAAATCGGACCAGTAGTTCCTGAGATTAGCGCGTTTAAACAAACAAACAAACTCTTCTGCTTTATAATATTAGTATAGATTGACTAGCTGTTTCCCACGAATTCCGTTTTTTCCCGTACATGTAGGAATTCCGGAAAATCCTCTCTTAGTGCTCTACACTCCCTAAGGAACCCACATGCCAAATTTCAGCTTCTACGACCAGTAGTTTCGGCTGTGCGTGTCTCTCGTTTGACTCAATCACTCAGTAACTGAAGAATTTTTAATATTAGGATGATTCAATGAACTCAGGCTATCGCTGTTCACTTCAAGCTATTAACCAATCGGCGCCTGAAGACCTTACAAGATATATTTTTATGTTATTTAGAACACGGCACCCCAAGAGAGCGTATCAAAAACAGCAGCGAATTTGTATGCAGCGCTCGCGGCGTCAGCATTAGAAGACGAAGAAGATTTGGTAAATATGACTACATTTATTTACCACAATATTTTTTATTAAACCTCGCTTTATGCAAACCCAAGCATTTATAACTCCCACTCATATTTTAATAACCTTTGTACAGCCACAGTATCATAAACTACCATTAAAATCGGAAGACCCGCCATTTCGAAAACATATTCGTGACAATCTTAAGAAATCTGAAGATTTGACAGCAGGATACAACATTATTTTAACTAAGTATGAAAGTGATATGAAAATAAATCTCTTTCCCACTTAGTGGCAAAGCGATCTTCTATTCCTCTCTCTTGTACCTCTTTGTAACAAAATAATGTTGACTGCAAATTCTTTAATCACCAATGTAACTGAACTCAATCAGTGCAACTAAAATGCGTTCAAGAGCTGTCAGTGTCATAAAATGCGTTCAAGAGTGTCAATATTTCACAGAAAGTAATGAAAGTGACAGCTCGTCACGCGGACAGTCGTCGTCGTGATGACTGTCGCGGCCACACATGTTAGTGTCACCTATTTTGTTTTGTCTATGATGTGACCGCGGCAGAAATGTCAACTTTTTAAAATGCCCGTCCCTGAAACTGCTGTTAAAAGCTTAGTTTTATTTTATTGATCTTTTGTTGTATCCCATTTTGTTTTATTGTGTTTTTATTTGTGTACATATTTTATATTAACGAAATGTGCGTCGGATTGAGAGATATAAAATATTCTTTTTTTTTTTTTTTTGTCTTTTCTTGTAACCGTGGCTTTTATGCTGATCTCGTTCAGTTTCATTGATGAAATTCGCCTTAAGTCCAATATAACCCTTTTTATTTCATGTCTGTCCTTTCCGGCGTAACTTAGCGCCCTCACGGATTGCTATTGGGAGCCCTTCGAGCTAAGGTCTTGATACTAACATATTTTACGTTTATTGTATGCACAGATTATTAACAGAGAAGAGATATCACAAACATCCAACCCAAGTACAAGTAGCTTTAATGAATCACCTCGCCAAACTATTATAGTCCTTAACAACATACGTTTAGAGAATATTTGTATTACCGTGAGTCGGTTTAAGTTTTTTTTTTATATTTTCATTATTAATTAGAAATTAGTTTTGTAGGTATTTTATTAGAATAACGAGTAGTTTACTTAAAACTAAGATTTTCTATTCGTATATTTGGTAAAATTCAGGCTTCACAAAAAAATCTTAGCATTTATAATGATTAGTATAAATACTGATTAGCGAATTCTAAATTCAGTTTCGTCCTTTTTTCTCAAATCCATCCAAAGGTTGTTTGTAAAAGATCGCTTTTAGCGATAAGACTACCCATTGTTACACCCTACTATTTTTAAGTTTTTATTATTAAGTTAAGATGGGTTTGCTCTTGACTTTGTAGTAATCTTTGAGACTAAATTGACAAGTGCAAATTTCAAAACTGATTACAATGCTATTGTACATAATCTATGGCAACTTGCCATTTGCACTGGTCAATAGGCTAGTTTCCACTAAATTGTAAATCAATAAATTGCAAATCTATTCTAGAGTATTGAAAAATAATGGAGACGTATTTTTTTGTTTTTGTAAATCAATGAATATTGACAAAGATAAAACGCATCAAAACTCAGGAGTGGGGGCTCGTGACGTTAGAACGCACAAAAATTTTTATCACGGCGTGACGTATTGAGAATTTTAAAAGCGTCGTATATTTGTCAATTTTGGTTTACAAAAGAAAAAAGTCAAATAATTTTTTGTTAATCTATCAGTCGGATTCATTAGATTTTTTCAGTGGGCAAGCCTATTAAGTCTCCATGATTTAAAAACAGACTTTATTTAGGTCTAGGAGGTAGGTATTTATATTCTATTCTAATTCTGAAAGAAATTTCGTTAAAAATTCTGCTAATTAGTATTTATACTAATCATGTGGTTATATTTTTTGTGAATAAACCTGCAAATGATTTGCATCAATTATAATCATGTTTTACTCCGATTGCAACGGAGCCTGAAAAGAGGTTATATTTTTTTAAGTCATTGTTTTTTACATTAGTTAGCGTACTTGTCTTAGACGGTGGTAGTGCTTCTGTAAATGTTTCATAGATGTCGGTAGCTTTAAAGTATCGTATAGTTTACGTAGTTTCTAGCAATAGGGAATATGCATGAAAAAAATATTTATTATATATATAGTTTATCTAAAAATATACAAAAATATAATATTAACAGTGAAATTAGAATCAAAATTGCTCGAAAAACAACCGAGATATTATTATTTTAAACAAATATAGCTGTCCCTCTCGCGAAAACGCTGTTTTCTATGGCAGCTTTAGACGTCGTGGACTTTGACGTCAAAGTCCATATCGGATTTCTCTTTCTAATTGTAATCTTTGAAGCTTTGTTACTTCGTCGCTGATTAAGGTATTTAAATATTTACATAATTTCATGATTGTTTACTAAAGCTAATAAGTATTTAACTTAGAAATAAAAGAAAAAATATGCATATTCCCTATTATTTGAGTAATCCTTGACAAAATATTAATGAATGTTGTTGTAACCAGTTGCCACCTAAACAAGAACCAGTTGAAATTGTTCAACCATCGGTTTTGATGGCAGCTGGTGAAAATTCTGTCATCATTCAAGAGCCCATTCTTCAGGTAAGAATTCCAAGTTTATTTAGTATCTTTTCATGTAAAAGAGTGTCCGTGGAGTTTTTTGCACGTTCTTCTCCATAGAGAGGCTTTTGAACGTGCAAATAGCTTCATCTTTTTGGAACCACCGACCTTGACAATTTAAAAGTGCCTGTAGATGGTTTAATTAAAATAAATATTTACAAATTATTTTAAATTTCATACAAATCGAAAAAGTCATAGATAACAAAACATTGTTCTAAGGAATTGATGTTTAGTAACTAGCATATTTAAATATGGTTTAAGAGCCTTTGCACACGGCGTATTTTTAACGGGTTGAAGACGCAATTTTTACGACAGGCGTTCACGTCGCTGTATATGACCAAAAAGCAGCACTGTCTGCGTCTTCATTTCGTTTAAAGCGCGTTAGCGAGCGTCATTTGCATTTCGTTGGCACGTTTAAAAACACCGTGTGCACAGCTACTTAAATCGTCTTTATGAATAAAAATTAAATTTCGAAACTGTCACTGCGAAACTTGTCTTTGATCTTCACGATGTTTCATACAAATTTTCAATTTAATTATTTGAAAGAAAATTAAACATCACTCTCTTTTCCCTCTTAACTTTTTATTCCTAAGTATCTTGCGTATGCGTACCAAGTTTAATTAAAATAAATTCATTCATATCCAAGAATAAGGACAAGGTTGGTATGAAGCAACGTGAGGAGTAAGCACTCTTAAATGAAATTGTCCTCTATCTAAATAGCAATACGGTCCACAATGTATAAGAACAACAATTGTTTGTAACTCAGGTGCAACAACCAACCATGTCGGTGCAACAACCTGCAATGCAAGTGCAACAACCGACGCTTCAGGTGCAACAACCTACGTTACAAGTTCAGGCACCTATGCAGGTAATTATTATAATTACTAGCCTATACTATCCCACTGCTGGGCAAGGGCCTGCCTCCATTCTGTCCAGCGTTCTCGATTTTTAATCGACTTCCAAAAGAGGAGGAAGTTCTCAATTCGTTTGATTTTTTTTTTAATGTAAATCTATTACAGTGATTCTTTTTTAGTTCGATGCGGCACACTTGCCTTTTGGTCCCGTAAAAAATAATTCAGTTTGAATCAGTAGTTTTTATTTTATGAGCATTTTCGTCTATTTCAATTTCTGCGTAGACGATGCCAACAACGTTGTGTTCATCACTCAATCACCACTAAAAAGTGAAAAATAAAAACCTTTTTACAAAACTTTTTTTGCTTCTTCCTTCGAAGCCATATAGGTTGTTCCGCCATCTCCTTCGCGGTCAGCCGCGGTTCCTGTGGTTTTAACTGGGGCCAAGTGCTCATCGGTTTCTTGTGACATCAGCAAACATCGAATCGAGTCTCCAAGTGACCAGAGTGGCCTTTTGTCCGGTCAAAGAATCAGCATTGCTATTTAACGTGGCAATGCTACTCACTAGTGCCACGTTGAATAGCAATGCTGATAATCAGGCCACTTTTCCCATTGATAGCGATGCTGACGAATTTTTTGATGCGCAATGAATTCCATGATCCTTTTTAATATAAAAGCTAGGTTTTGCCCGCGCACATTTTTTCCCCTTCCCGTCAGAATTTCGGGAAAAATAGTGCTCCCCACTGCTCAAGTAAGCTACATGCCAAATTTCAGCTTTGTACGACCAGTAGTTTCGGCTGTGTGTTGTCTGTCAGTCCATCACTCAGTAACGGAAGAATTTGATATAACTTATCTGCCTAGCCTTTTCCCAACTATATTGGGGTCGGGCTCCAGTCAAACCGGATTCAGCTGAATACCAGTATTTTACGTGGAGTGGTTGCCTACTAGAACTCCACAACCAATTAACACGGTACTCCTTAGAATAGTTAATAACGGGATTGCTACCATGTACTTTTTTATTTGCGAGTTTCCGATATTTCGGCACTGTTGCAAGCGCCATGATCACGGAGTCTAATGTCCATGAAAGTTTAAAACGATACTCCTTGGCCAGACTGGCGTCAGATTTTTGGCTTCTGACTGTCCGTGACGACTGCCAAAGATCTCCAAATGACAGACACGTCTTATAGACGAGATATTATTTTATTCTATTTCTTTTTTGTCTATTGTGTCCCACTGCTGGGCAAAAGCCTCCCCATATCCTTCCAGACACTGTTTTCCATCGCCACCTCGAACTGGCTTCCACTGTTTCGACACAGCGACCGGTCCTGTGTGTCTCGCATCCATCGCCTACCCGCGACCTTCACCAGGTCCGTCTTATAGACGAGATATTATTTTATTCTATTTTTTATTTTGTCTTTTGTGTCCCTGCTGGGCAAAAGCCTCCCCATATCCTTCCAAACACTGTTTTCCATCGCCACCTCGAACTGGCTTTCACTGTTTCGACACAGCGACCGGTCCTGTGTGTCTCGCATCCATCGGCTACCCGCGACCTTCACCAGGTCATCGGTCCACCTTGTGGGAGGCTTTCCAACGTTGCATCTTCCGGTACGCGGTCGCTTCTCCAGAACTTTTCGGCCCCATTGACCATCCATTCTGCGAGCAATGTGCCCACTGCCACTTTAGTTTGGAGATCCTTCGGGCTATGTCGCTAACCTTAGTTCTCTTGCGGATATCATATACTAGCTGACCCGCGCAACTTCGTTTGCGTCACATTTTCGATTATTGCTCCGCTCCTATTTGTCTTAGCGTGATGATATATAGCCTATAACCTCTCTCAATAAATGGGCTATCTAATACTGAAAGAATGTTTTCAAATCGGACCAGTAGTTCCTGAGATTACCCCCTACATACAAACTTACAAACAAATGTTACCTCTTTATAATATTAGTATAGATGTGTGCACTTGTACTATCATATTATAATTTATCTGTGCAGCAGCAGACGTTACAAATGCAACAGCCAATGCTGCAGGTGCAACCCATGGACGTTCAAAACATCATTGCTTCACAGTCCGGACAGCTTATCCTGCAAGGTAAGGAAACTTTATTCTCTATTCTCACAAATATTTTTTGTTGCTTCATTATATGTACAGCAGAATTAAGAGCTCGTGGCTAAAGAATAATAGCCACACGGGTCGTTCTTCAAGGTTAAGCATCGCTCGCCAAGATGGATTTGTGGTTGGGTGACCATCTTAACATACCGAGTTTTCTCCGTGCCTCGAAAAGCACATTAAGCCGTTGGTTCCTAAGAAGTACCGTGTTACCCAGTTAATGGGTTGTGGAGGTCTGCTAGGCAGCTGCTTTATGTAATATACTGGTATTCAGCTGAATCCGGTTTGACTGGAAGCTGACCCTAAAGTTGAGTAATGGCAGATGATGATTTATCTGTACAACAAAGTTTCTTTCTTCAATTTTTTTCACTGGCTATATGGAACATGGAACCCTTATTGGATCACCCATGAGTCTGTATAAAAAAATTTTGAAGGTATTTAAAAAAAATATCACTCGCCGCGCTCTTCTCCGTAACTAAATCCCAATGAAAAAATCTAGATAAAAGCTTTTTACTTATGAGTTTCCAGGAAAACTTATAAAAAGTCTATGGTTTTAAATTAACATGTTTTAAAAAAAATATGATACGTTCCCAAACCTTTGCGCATGTGTTCGACACGGACTTGGGCGGTTTAAAATGTTTTGCCTTGTCGTCTTGATCGTTTACATTGTTTTGCAGAGAAAACAATATCGACTCAACCTACGCAGTACATGCAGCAGCCAATGCAGATCATCGCTACACCGAGCAATGCTCAAGGTATGTTATTGCCACTGACAATACCATCTCTTTCTACAGGGTTGAAAGAGGTGTGAACTTATTTTGAGGGTTATCACTGGCATGTTTGTTTATTTGCCCAGTTATCAACGCGACACCCGAGTGTGAAGTCTTGGGTTCGATGCCCAGGTTAGTTAAAAAAAGTTTGTTGGTTTTGCCGATTAGGAACTTCTTAGTAGCAGCCCTGAAGTTTGGAAGTTGTTGGTGTGACACCCCCTTTTTTCAAGGATAGGTAATCATCAAATGACTTCCCGCTCTAGTTAAAGCAGGAGGGAATGTCAGACTCCTGCTGACTAAAACCCAACGTGTTCCTCCAAATGCCCTCTGCGTTTCAGGACCGCGGTGACTCTTTCGAACAAATTCCGCAACCCCGGCAGGTGGTGTTACACCCCCGTGCCTCGGAAAGCACGTAAAGCCGTTCTTCTGCGCCTGATCTCTCCGGTCTCGTCGGTTTGCCGTACCACGAGACTGAGAGTGATGGAGGAGGGAGTGCTTTTGTGTTTGCGCACACACTTTTGCGTTATGTATATCTATAATATCTCCCGCGCCGATGGCTAGTGTCCGTTGAGATTGGCCCCATGGCCGATATCAGTCGGAAGGACTTTTCTAACTATCTATTGGTGTTTATTTTCCGCATTTAGTCCAGCCGGTCGATTTTGTAACATGTCGAAGTTAAGGTGTGGGTGAAGTGATCACGAAATGAGCTGTCAAACCATACAAATAAGATGACAGCTCACTTATCATTCACTGCACCTAAGTGAACACGGTGAAATGTCAATGGAATCGACCGGCTGATGTTGGACCATTGTGCGTGAGCCATGGCGATCGCAACTCCAACTCACCAACCTCCCCTTCAGAAGCAGATAAGTCCTCCTAGTGTGTTCAGGATACCTATAAGCGCAGGCCTATTATTATTTACATGTTTACTAGCAGGACTATTATTTTTTCATTTATTAATTTTCCATACTTATTTGTACACTTTCAAATATTTCTACAACAATATTATATGAATATAAAAAAAAAAAACATATAAAAATAGTAGCCCATCGGTATCAGGAACAGGGTCCCAGCTACCGGCGGTCAGGGCTCCAGAGAGAGGAACCTCCTGACAATGCGAGCCGTGTCCAGTAGTACCGCTTTCTGAATCAAGTCCTTGATCCAGCTGCCCAACGAGAGCCTACTGAGGTGTTGGTCGAGGCTCGTGGCTATTAAACCATTGGCTGTCACGACTACCGGTACAATGATTGTGGAACCCACATCCCACATGTCGACAACCTCGCGTGCCAAGTCAAGATATTCGATTTGTTTATCTTTCTCGGCTTTCACGAGGTTCTTATCATGCGGGACGGTTATGTCTTCAATCATTGCACGCCTCCCGATCCGGTTCACCACCAAGAATAGGCAGGACTATTATTATGTATATGTTTAGAATTCATCTAGAATCCAAAAATGATTTATGACGCAAGCTAACAATGTTAATGTGTTGTAGGTGGAATAAGTTACATCGCTCAGAATATTCCAGGGAACATGATGCAGAAAACTATTATCATAGTTCAGGGACCTACCGGTGGAGGACCTCTCACTTTGACGGTAGGTACATCCCACTATTACTCAAATAATTATAACGGGTGTAAGGGACAGCCCTCCTCAAACTGATAGGGTGATTTCAGTATATCATACTAAGTTGACCGGTACATGAAATTATTTCAGGAACTTTATGGGAATCCAATAAAACTGATTTGTTTAATTACCTCACTCGCAATGTATCGCTACCTCTGTAAAACGCATGCAGTGAACGGCAGCGCAGCGAGCTTTCGAAAGGATAGCTGCGCCCGCGCTACGTTTTAACAGCTGATTTCATGCGTCTTTCATGAGATTTTTTTTATTTATTTTTTATTTTTTCATTTTAGCTGTGTTATTTACATTAATGGAGTTCTGCATACAGATAATGTAACTTTAGATTGAAATAAAGCAAAAAAAAATAAAAATCGAAAAAAAAATTAAAAAAATCCTGAGGAAATTTCCACTGGAATATGATTCAAAATAAGGAGCTGATTGCACCCTGTTAATTTGTGGAGGGCTGTCCCTTACACCCTGTATAAATGACGACGCTTCATCAGAAGAAAAGTTCTTACCTAAAAAAGAATATCGTCCCTTAGCTAACAACATCGCAAAAAGTCATTTTTACCAACATTTTTTTTTTTTTTTTTTTTATGCAAAACGGGTAAACTCTTGGCCTAAATCTCACCTGATGGAAAGTGATGATTAGGCCGAAGATGGAAGCGAGTTTCACCCGGAATCCTCTTACACAGAGGAACTGGCTATCATACCTCTAACTGCCGGAACACAACAATGCTGTTAAGATTGTTGTTATGGCGACAGACTTAGACATGATGGTGGTAGCTTGCCAGGCGGACTTAGAACAAGTCCTACCACCAACCAAACCGAGCAAAAAATTTGCCCCCGCTGGGATTTGAACCCGGGACCTCTGGGTCTGAATCAGGTGGTTTAACCACTAGACCACGGAGGCGGTTAGTGTCACCTGTTTAGCACCACCCGGGGACCACGTGTAGGGATTCGCTGAAGGGTATTCTCCTACGGACGCGGGTGACTCGGCCCCCCAGACGCGGGTGACTCGGCCCCCAGGAAACCCCACATAACAGGAAACGAAAACACTGTCTATTTTAGAAATTCGGTGCAATTTTTCTGTTATTACTTAATAAATCCCCTAGTTAAGGGTTAAGAAATAATGATTTAAACTTATTTAACAACCGAAAATTCCACCGATTTTTTAAATTTGACAGTTTTTTTCGTCTCCTGTTAATTTGAGAAAAATGACTTATGCGTTGTTGTTAGCTAAAAGACGATATAATAATGTGATGTATGTTTGTGAAAGGAATTTACTTAGACGGTACTCATGCTGAATATCAAATATTTTTCTATTTAAAGCACTGGCGACTTTTAAACTAAGTTATCCCAATAAAAAAACACATGCTGAGCTTATTGTCAGTATTAATCATCAAAAGAGGTATTAAAACATAACTGTTGTGACAAAAAGGTGAACAACCCAGGCGGCCTGGACGAGGCGACGCTAAACAGCCTTATAACGCAGGCAACAGAGGCGATAACCCAACAGCAAATTATACAGGTTACACTCAAATCAAGTAGCTAACACCACGGTTTATATCTCACTCCATGCAGTCGGTCAAAGCAATAGGAGGGAGCGGAAGGTACTGACGTCCCGAATTGCATTAAGGCCTATCCACACCGGGACTGAATGGCAGAAAATTTTGCCATCGGTCAGCGATTAGATCTCGCGGTGGGATGCCACATCCCTAAGAAGAGATCCCGCGGTGGGATGCCACAGATGCATCCCTTAACGAGCTCTCCAATGCCATGTCAAGAAATCCCTTTCGATGCCATGGAATCTATTTATAACATTAGCATAAATGTCGTATTCCTACTAGATAAGTTTGAATGAATTTTGGTAATTTAATCCTTTGCCATTCCGTCCCGGTATGCGTAGACCATAACTGTAACTTGGGACAAGTAATGATGTCCTGATTTTGAATGGCGTTAGTCGAAATTGTTTCTATACTACGTGTAATACAGTAAACGCAATAACTGAAAAGGGGTCATGGTACTCATAATTATGAACTACTTTTGAAAAATTTGCTGTTCAGTGCATTTGGCAAGTGAAGGTACAAGTTTGTAGCCGATTGCAGGCTGCAGCAGCAGGCGAAATTCTGGAGGGCAATCGCGCTAATAAAATTCGGCTGGAACGCAACTGAACTGTAGCCATTTCACAACATTTTTAAACATTCCGTATCGCGCTAAACGTTTGACAGAAACTTGGAACACAACTGCATCACAACTGTAACGTTACCGCTGTCAAACAAAAAGTTGAAACAGTGCTACTTTTTCTTGACTTTTTCTCAATCGTTCGCGTTGTGTTGTTTGGATTTTGAACGAAAATATTTGTAAAATTTTGACAACGCAACTTTGGTTGAAGTTTAAACTTTAGCGCGATACCAAATTCCTTACAGGTGAATCGAAATTAGATCATAACCAAAACTGAATTGGAAACGAATTGCAAGCGGACCTAAACTTTTAAAATTAGCGCGATTGGCCCCCTGGTCTATCTGTCTACTGGTGTCTATGTTTTTCTATGAAATACCTTTCGTAACTAGCGACACGTTGCCTGCCGCTATTATGCGCAAATTAGTATGGAAAGTAGACTATTTTATTCGTGGTTTTAGTGTTGGTGTTGGCGGTTTAGAAACCCTGACACTAGGGTGTGTGGGATCGTTAGCCCTTACTGCCCGCACGATGAAGTAAAAGTGGTTCATAATGAAAACACTGATACCTTTTGAGGTTTTGCGTTTATTCTGTAACGTTGTATATCTCATGATGTTTCAAAGATGGCTACTATTTATCTAATAACACGTGAGATGACGCTAGAATATCAAATCAAGATCCAGAATTCTAAAGTAGAACGTTCATAAAACGTGCGAGAAGTACGTACATCTGTACTAAGTCTTGTTGATTTGTCTCGCTTTTTCTTTTTATAACCTAGAACGTGCGAGAAGGACAAAGATACGAAGCCCCGTATAACAGTCTCGCTCTTTTATTTGTATGAGCGCGAGATTAAAGTAGCGGTGAACGACTGCATGGAGTAGATTATTTTACTGTGTTAATAATCTTCGCTTCCAATCATACTAATAGTTCAGAATAATGCCTAATAGTAACTTTTGGGTTCTCATAATAATGCCTTATTTAACTTTTGGGTTTTCATATTAATAATACTGCCGTCATCAGAAAAAGAACGTATCTACACAAAACAAAGTAACCGATTTTCTACCTTAATTTATTTTTTTAATGTCGCAAATCAATTACTTCGTTTTGTGCAGTTAGGTCCTTTCCTATACGACGGCAAGATATTAATCATTTCCTTTCCGTTCTGCTTCTTTGTGTCTAACAAATATCTACAGGTGCAGTGGGTTCTTTCTCGTTTTTACTGGAGTCTTTGATCTGTATCGTCTACTTTTCTTGTTTTAATTTTATATGTCTTGGACATTTCTCGGGACCCTGGGTTGCCTAATCTATGATTTCTCGGAACCCTGAGGTCCCTGATCTTTGGAAGGCGTACGAGGGGCCCAGGCCAACTATCAGAGGCCCCATTAGACACATTCAATGATATGCCATTGAAAGTGTCTGACGAATAAAAAAATTGTGGATCTAAAAGGATCTATACATACAAAACAAAATTAGATAACACTTGCCTATAATAAATGGTTCTCATAACCTAACCACAAAAATTATGTGTAAAAGTAGAAAAAAAAACCTTTTTCAAAATTCATGCGGGTTTTTGCACGTTTTTATTATGTTGCGTGTACATTCGGCTCATTAAATTTTATAACAATCGTCGCTTTACTAACTCATAGAATACTAAACTTTATTTTAAGTTTATTTAGGGCTGATTTTTCAATCGTCAAATAACTTGTGTGAGGAATAAAAATGATGTATAAGTATAATGTGCCCCATATTAATTCTTCAGTTAAAAATAAATAAAATCTGACAATTAAAAATCAGCCCTAATTTGATAGAAACAAAATTAATAAAATTGGACCCAAACTTGGTAAGTTAATTCATGTTAATGAGTAAGAATTGTGAGCTTAAATACGCTGACAAAGGCCGAGAGGTAGGGAGGAGAAAACTTCAAACATGGAGTACTTAAAGCAGCATTTACTCATAAATATGACCAAATTAGTCCATGACCATCATCATCATATATTATGACGGAAGACGGTCACAGCTGGACATAGGCCTCCCCCAAGTGTGGCCACAATAACCGGTCCTGTACGTCTCGCATCCTTCGTCTACCCTCGACCATCACAAGCAGTCAACGTTCCACCTTGTGGGAAGCCTTCCAACGCTGTGTCTTCCGGTACGCAGTCGCCACTCCAGAACTTAAAATACTGGAATATAAAAAAGAATATGTATGGTGCAAATACACTGCGCTCTTTTCGAATTAACGAACCGTGCTAATTCATAACAGCCGAGCGTTTCTCGTCATTATAATGAACGTTTGTATCGCTGTCGGAATCTGTCAAAAATGTTTTGATATTCCCACTTGAATTTTAACGAAAAAAAAAAACAGTTACAGTTTTATTCCGAAAGCTCGCAATGCATTGCACACCCTGAACATTTTTAATCATCTAGATCAGCACATATAGCTGTAGCAATTAGAACGAATTATGAACTTTACCTTGTTGAAATAAAGTTGGTTATCGCAGAACTCGGGTGTGATTCAGTCTACCCAGAGAGTGCTGGCTCAGCCCACGTTAGTGAGTACTTCGCAGGCCATCACGATGGTGAAGAATGCCCTCGCTCAGGTTCCATGCACAGAATACTAAAGGCTTAATGTGGGACAGGTTTTGGGTTCTTAAAGCGGTTTTTCTGTATAAAGAGAAGAATCGGGTCAATTGTTTTTTTTTTTTTGGCTTGCATGGTGTTTTTTTTGAGAAGCATAGAAGAAAAACTACTTCTCAGTAATTTTGGCAGCTTTAAAGAACTGTTTAAGCCTACTGCTAGCAGTAAGGTGTGGGTCAAATACTGCTCAGTGCAGTCCTAAAACTTACAAGCGATTTTGAAATACCTATATATATAGCATTGACTAGTCAACCATATCTTTGAAAATGTGTTATTCAACAAAGATATGAATTAAAATCACTGAAATCCTTGTTAAATTCCTGAATTGTTGGCTTTCAAATAGGTCAACAATTCAGGAATTAAATATGATGCATGAGCATTTATTTTTTTGTCTTCAGAAAATATCTTACAAAATAAGCTAATTTGAAATTAGGCCGTCTGTTTACCTATAAACCTGTCCTAAGTAGATTGTTATAACTGCCAATGTGCATGAGTACTTTGAGTATCATAAGCGTCATCCTAATACAAAGCGATAATCGCTCGAACAAGTGATCGTCGCGTTGTTTGTATGGCAAATACAATCGCGTCGATAGGAAACGTGTACGGCGTTGACATCTAGTGTTACATATTGGAAGCGTTAACGTTAATACTTGACGTTGACGCTTTTGTTTCGCCACGTATAGTTTCTGTATGTTTCCTGTACTAGCATTCATCTGTATGGCAAACATAATTACTTTATCACGCCGCCCGACAGATGGCCTTCCAGTTTTACCGAACAAATAAACAATAATAATTATTTATGGACATACGAGAATAACAGAATTATGTTTTTCTTTTAAAATAAATAACTTAACATAGTATGAAATATATTCATATATATTTTTTTTATGAAAAAAAAAAAACAATAAAAAACATAGTATAACAATTCATAGGATTCAGGTACAGTTTAGTTTCTCCGTTTTTTTATTTTATTTTATTATTATGTAATAGGCTTGTTCTTGACTACAATAGTACAATCACGTCTGATGGAAAGCGATGGATGAGGTCTATGATGGAGCTGCGTGACCCGGTAGATTCATGCTCACTCTTGCTTTGAAAGCATACGGGTTTGATTTAGCAGCATACTAAAATTAGTAGAAAACAAAATTAACATAATTTAACACAATTTCATTAAATTGATAGTAATTGATTTAAGGTTAAAGTTAAAAGCACTTATAGAAATACTTTTAAATGTATAGGTGTATTTACGGCTATATGAAATCAAATAAAACGGTCGCCTATTCCTGCGATAATCGCTTTCTATTGTGATGACGCTATAAAGTATTATGTCATATCCACTATACTTATTTTTTTTACAAGTAGAACAAAGATTTTATACCGAGCATTATATGCCTTGTATGTTTTTATTGCGCCAGGCATGACATGCTGTTTTAGATTCTGTGGCTTCATAGTTAAAGTTCAAAAAGCGTAAAATACTACATCATATTGCAATAGATAAGCTAGTCTTATGGAAGCTTGGTTATTGGTCAGTGTTTATTATACATTTTGAAATGTTTTATTTTATTTTTGTAATGTTTAATTTTAATCTTTGGATGTGGGCTATTATTGTTTACTATGCTTGTTTTACACATTGTTTCGCACTATACGAGTGAGAAATTTAGTGTTTGTTACTATTAAGTATTATTTTTTATCAATCCAAGCTTGAAATTGTGTGGTCCTTTTACGATCATAGCTAATTCAAATTTGAAGAGGATCGTGAAGCAAAAAAACACTGCGTGCATATAGGCAATTTGTTCTCACGATAAAATTTTAATAATACCTGTAGTGCCCGTCACGAGAAGCTATAAATCTTGTAAACAAAAAACTTCTACTACCAAATTCGATCAACTTAAAATCACATACGTGTAATACGAAGTTAACGAGCAATGTCACTTAATTTTATCGACATACAGCGCTTTCGTCTTAGGGTACTTACATAAAGAAACAGGTTTCCGGTGCAGGCAAGTCTATGCGGGCTGGTACCGATCGGTGCAGGTTACATATTCTTAGGATATCATATGCGCTCATTTATAAAGTGACAGGTTTAAACTTGTCGGTGCCGACCAGTGCCGACTAACTGGACCGAGCCATATGTCCGACAAATTGGAGGACATAAGTGTCAACAAGGATAGTTTTACCTGTTTCCTTATGCTCGTTAATTAAACCTGCAGCGATCGGTACCGACCCGCACCGAGTTGTCTGTGCCGGAAATCTGTTTCTTTATGTTTGCACTCTTATGTTTTTTAGGTACTGAGTCTCACTCGTCACTTTTAGTCTGACTCATGGAACAAAAATATTTCAAATAATTGAATGTCCGTTTATAAAATTTATAGCTTTTCGTGAAATAGCTATTTAGTGTCTCGACTTGATTATTTTTAGTTTATATTTGCTTCAGAATGTAGAAGCGTGTTACGCTAGAAGCAAGCATGTTCTTTATTGTGTATCATTTTATCCTTACTATAGTTACGTATTTTTTTTTCATACTTAGCTTAATGTAACTATCTATCTATATTTTTTCATCATATTTTGTTATTTGTGTATAGTTTTATTTTTTATAAAAGGTAAAAATATTTACATATATCGAACTTCTAAAACCAATATCATCTAAAATTTTTATTGAAAATATCCGCAGAACGCCCCACAAATTACGCCAAGCCAGCAACCGATAATAACCAACCAACCACAGCCGCATAAGGCTCAGATCATGAACCAACAGCAACCACAACAGATTATGGTTACTCAGAAGCAACCGCCTGCGCTAATTAGTACGTCGACTAGCAGTCAGACTGTGACCAGTAATGCGCAGCTTATACAAGGTAAGTTAATATTTTTGCTAAATCATTCAGTTTATACTAAAAAAAAAAAATTGTCATTCAGATTTCCAAAAAATATTGGACACGTATATTTTCTTTTTTCACGTAAACAAAAAATACTAGAAATACTATAACATTACTAAAAAGACTATAATGCGTTGAAAACTCGTCTGACGTCACATTCCGAAACACTTTTTTATTGAAAAGTGACGTCACAAGCCCCCACTCCTGATCGTTGATGTGTTTTATCTTCGTCAATTTTATTGATTTGATCAAGGAAAAAATATATGTCCAATGTTTTATGATATCTATCTGACGAACTAATTAGATTTTTTTAGTGTAATACTCTATAGAGAAAGCATAGCCTTGCACAAGAGTTCCTCACATAACGGAAGAGACTGCTAAGAAAGGATTTAAAAACACATTTCTTAACGAGATTAAAATATGGCGTAAAATTATATGGAAATGTATCATTTTGACCCAACTTCCTCAGAAGGAGGGTCATGTTTTTTGACAGTATGTTGAGCAGTCTGATGATTTTGGTAACATTTTTTTAGTTCGCTCTCAGATTTGATTCCTCTAGTTGCATAAAGCCGTTTCCACCAACGATGAACGAGGAGACGTAGCAAGGTATGTCCTTGTTAAGAACCAATAGTATCGCTTGTGTTGAGCGAGGCTAGGTAAATTAAGCGATTCTATTGATTCTTAACAAACATATCGTTTACTACGCCCTAAGGGCCGGCGCACGTATGGTGGAGCAGTGCTATAAAGCATTTTTCAACTATCAAACTATTATCGACTTATACTAATTTAACATTACTAATTTCAAGGAAACCAACAACTCCTCCAAGGCAACCAGCAAATAATAACCGTATCCAACAACCAGCCGATCATAATGAACGCCCCAATGAAGAGCAACGTACACAGAGTGGTTCAAGCACCTCAGAGAAGCCCCGTGGTTACCAGCGTGCAGACCAACCAGGTTTCTGTTGTCAGTGAGGCGGCGAAGACCAGCGTTATACAGAGTGTTCCGGCAAGTATTATAAAAAATAACACGTCTACGATATATTCGCTATCCAGAGGGGTAGCGAAATCTGAATGAGCATGTGGTAGTCAAACTGTTCAAACCCAAACGGATGTCACTACTGCTATGGGTAGGTAATGTTACTTGCGAAACTATTGGATCTGTTTCACAAAGCAAGCTATAAGATACCATCGGGTGGTATAGCGATGTTTTCGCTTTAGCCCCGAAACTCCAAACAAATACGCGGCGGGATACCTCGCGATATTAAGGGGAATGCTCCATCCAGCCCGCGAAATTCAAATTTTCTTGGGTTATTGCAATTTGCAGGCCAGTGCTAGGTTGTATGTTGATTAAAATGTTATTCGCGGCTGTAAGACGTATGTAGTTACAGAATTATAATCATCAAAATCACCAATACAACCCGCAAAATTCATAAAGGCATAGGAACAAAAAAAAACAGAAAATGTCATTCCTAGAGCTTTATGAACTTAGAGCGTTGCATTGATGATTTTGATGATTAATAATTCTGTAACTACATACGTCTAACAGCCGCGAATAATATTTTAACCAACATACAACCTAGCACTGGCCTGCAAATTGCAAAAAACGCAAGAAATTTTGAATTTCGCGGGCTGGTTGGAGCATTCACCTTAGCGAAATTTACAACTACCGATTTGAGTAGCGAATCAACAGGCCTTAACTTTGCAAAGTCCCGATTTGTTTATGTTTGAAACAAGTATGTGATTTCGTCATTGTAATGATTATGAGATGATATGATATGATATAACGCACGGATACGGGAATTTAATATCTCCCTTTGTTTACAGAAAGCCTCAACACAACCGGTGATGCGACAAGTGATCACCCGCCAACCTGTGATGGTGGGCAACACTAAGATTGGTGACAAAGAACTCGTCGTCAACCAGCCTGTTGCTACTGAGGTAATTAGTGATTTCACTGTCTATTATTGTATGAAAATGTTTTAGCTCGTAGCCGTATAATTTAATTTAATTATTAAAATCTTGGAACACCATGTTCACAATGTGTAATATTTTACCAGAAATTAAATTTATTTTAAATAAAACATTTACGCCTGTATTGTCGTTAGGCAAAAATAAAAACCTAGTTTAACCTGCCGAAGCGTAGAACTCTATGGAGAATGGAGGTTAATTGTCTGAGGTAGTATTTTTAGAAAATACTTCGGTACAAAAATGTGTTATAAATGCGAATTATGCGATGTACCGCAAAACCAAGAGGTGTGCTTCAGTTTTACGCGGTTGATCTACGTTCAAACATTACAGTAAAGACAACCATATAGCATAGAGTATAAGTTCTTCAATCTTTCAGTCGCCAAAGCCGCCTACGCCGAAGCCGTCCGCCACCCCGCCGCCCGCGCTCACCCCCACCCCGGTGCAGGCCACGAGTCCTCAAGACGAGACACCTTGGATATGTCACTGGAGGGGGTGTGGCAAGTAAGTCGTAATTATCTATCTGCCCTTATCCCATGTTACTTGGAGTAACCGCAAAACGTTTCTTCCTCCATCCTGTCCAACGGATCTAAAAAGGCCACTTTAGTCGAATCAGCCAGCACATCAGGCTACCCAAAACTAACAAACTATCCCAGTAAGCCTTGAACCTAATACTTTAGCGATAAAGGTGAAAATGAAATTGTTGTATTTATCTATACTATATTATATCTATACTAATATTATAAAGCAGAAGAGTTTGTTTGTTTGTTTGTTTGGTTGAACGCGCTAATCTCAGGAACTACTGGTCCGATTTGAAAAAATATTTCAGTGTTAGATAGCCCATTTATCGAGGAAGGCTATAGGCTGTATATCATCACGCTAAGACCAAAAGGAGCGGAGCAGTAATGAAAAATGTTACGCAGACGACGTTGCACGGGTCAGCTAGTATATTAAGCAGAAGAGTTTGTTTGTTTGTTTGTTTGGTTGAACGCGCTAATCTCAGGAACTACTGGTCCGATTTGAAAAATTATTTCAGTGTTAGATAGCCCATTTATCGAGGAAGGCTATAGGCTATATATCATCGCGCTAAGACCAATAGGAGCGGAGCAGTAATGAAAAACGTCAAGCAGACGACGTTGCACGGGTCAGCTAGTTATCTTATAAACTATGTTAGTAAATACTTGGAACACACAAAAACAAAAAAAAAACGTTATAATTTATCGACCACAGATAGCTTCATCAAGTCCCATGAAATACATGAAGCTAGATAAACCTATCCATGGTTCATGGTTCCATGTGCCATGGCTTGAACGCGCTAATCGTATTTGTCGGTCTGATTTTAAAAATTATTTCAGTCGTAGCTAGCCCATTATCAAAGAAGGCTTAGGCTATAATATCATTCGTGTTATTAAACTTCTGTACACCACTTTAGTTCGGAGTAAACTTGAGTCTAGTGCCTGTGTCTGGAACCCGCATACCGCATCTCAGACACTGATGCTTGAGAAAGTGCAGAAAACCTTCCTGAGATTTTTATTTCAAAGGCTGTACTATTTCTTCCCCTACATGTACCCCACCAACTATCCTTTAGGGGTGTTGGGTTTTAACTCATTAGAAGTGAGAAGGGGCTTTGATCAGCTCACGGTTGCCTGTAAAACTCTTAGGGAACGTATGGACTGCCTTGAGCTCCACGGCCTTTTCAGCCGATTATTTGTACCCGACAAATACATTGGGCACCGTCAGAGCCACCGTCACAACCTGTTCGCACCACCGCCGTCTAGAACTGTCGCTAGAGCCGAATCTCCAGTGTGTCGTACTCTAAGGATGCTCAACGCCCTTCTGACTGCCGATCCTGAATGTGATGTGTTTTCTGATGAATGGAGAAAAATAATGCGAGCTTGTCTGGTGTTCTGTGAGAGACTGTATGCGAGGGTGTCCACTGTTTATTTATTTATTTATTTAACCATTTATGTACACACATTTAACAAGAACAAGAGAAGAAGGAAACAGAAAAATAGGTACAAAGGTGATGCTTATTTCTAAAGAAATCTCTTCCAGCATACCTGCGAAAGGAGAGTATATAGAAAGAGATGTAAAATTCTGTTTCATGTTAAATTCTTATTAAAATTTCAAATTTGTACACATTTTGTATCTTGTTATGTTCTTTTTTTTGTTCTGTTAATTCTATGTTAATTAATGTAATTGGACTTGCACCGTTTTAATTAACTATAAATAAATAAATAAAATCAAGCTAAGACAAATAGGAGCGGAGCCATTAATGGAAAATGTGACATAGACGAACATATGCGGGTCAGCTAGTTATTAAGATTATGATCCTAATGCGATTCTTCTAAAGTGGCCCTTTTTTAGATCTCCTGTCTACTGTCAATTCTACCCTCATTGTCCATCCGTATTTAGCTTTGGCCTCTCTCTCCTTTTTCCATCCATCCACATTTTTATCCTAATTTAAGTAACATGCGTATCATCCCTCCTCATCTCATAACTATACCAAAACGAGTGTTAATATAGGCGGACTTAATGCAACAAAATATTATCTAATAGTCAACGTTTGAGTAAAAAAGTTGTTTGGGTGTATTGAAAATCGAATTAACTGAATACTTACAATAAAATCAGACAAGCTTCGCAGCACATTATCAACAGCTGATGTTGTTTGTTGTTTTTAGATTAATTGAATTTGTTTTTGATAAGATTAGGTGATGACACTGCACATAATTAGCTATTAAAACATACGTGTCACACTATTATAAATTTCACTTGCGGCGTGGCTTATTTTAATAATCTCTAGGTGATGTAAAAGTATCATAAGCCCGTATTGTTCCACTCTTCATATTTCTTTTTTACTCTAAGAACGCCTGTGTTCTAATTTTGGTGTACAACCGTGTGTTTTATGATTACAGACTAATTTACATCTATCTCTTCCCAGATCATTCCCGAACGCATCGGAAGTGTTCACGCACGCTGCGCGGACGCACTGTCCGCCGTCCGCGGGCGGCGAGGCGCCGTGCATGTGGCTGGACTGCGACCGCGTGCCGCGCAAGACCTTCGCGCTGCTCAACCACCTCACCGACAAGCACTGTTCTGCGCATGTAAGTGGGCTCTATACATCTGCTCAGCTTGTCTCCCACTATGTGTGGCTCGGCGTGCATGTGGCTGGACTGCGACCGCGTGCCGCGCAAGACCTTCGCGCTGCTCAACCACCTCACCGACAAGCACTGTTCTGCGCATGTAAGTGGGCTCTATACATCTGCTCAGCTTGTCTCCCACTATGTGTGGCTCGGCGTGCATGTGGCTGGACTGCGACCGCGTGCCGCGCAAGACCTTCGCGCTGCTCAACCACCTCACCGACAAGCACTGTTCTGCGCATGTAAGTGGGCTCTATACATCTGCTCAGCTTGTCTCCCACTATGTGTGGCTCGGCGTGCATGTGGCTGGACTGCGACCGCGTGCCGCGCAAGACCTTCGCGCTGCTCAACCACCTCACCGACAAGCACTGTTCTGCGCATGTAAGTGGGCTCTATACATCTGCTCAGCTTGTCTCCCACTATGTGTGGCTCGCCGTGCATGTGGCTGGACTGCGACCGCGTGCCGCGCAAGACCTTCGCGCTGCTCAACCACCTCACCGACAAGCACTGTTCTGCGCATGTAAGTGGGCTCTATACATCTGCTCAGCTTGTCTCCCACTATGTGTGGCTCGGCGTGCATGTGGCTGGACTGCGACCGCGTAGTTGTTCTGGCTTCTAGCAATTACCACAACTATTATAATTCTTACCTACAAAACCTAACATATTTCTTCTCCAAACAGGCACTGAAAGCGATCTTCAACTCGCGTCGCAACGCGGTCTCTGAAAGCTCAGACGGTAAGCCGGTGACGCTCGGATACCCTCCGAACGCTGCCCTAGCCGCCCTTAATAAACATGCCGCCGATATGTTCAACCCCAGGGAGCTTATGGTAAGGAGATTTTGCATTTATTCTGCATAGGTTTAAGGTTTTACAACCAACGGGGAAAATTCCTTGAAAATAATCTATTTAGTTCGTCATTTAGATTCATCATTCACCGCCCTTCTTTGTCCACAGCATAGGCCTGAGGGCTAATTCACATAATTTTATGATGCGCCGATTCAGTTTCAGTGCAGTTGCAGTTAAGTTCAAGTTTGAGTGATAAACGGTATTCTTGTAATCTTTGAACTGAGCGTAAGCTGCGTGTGAACTCCACGTCAACTGCACGACAGCCAAACTCTACCAAACTTACTTATGGCGTGGTCATATGAGAGAAAAAACATTACACACTAAATAATCGATTACATTTTAATGAATATGACGTTATTATAATATTAAAACTTAAGCTTATAAGCTAAGAATACCGATCATGTTGCGTTCCGAAGCACACTCCAAAGACGCGTAGCAGTAGAATGCCGTTATTGCACTTGCGTGACGCAAACTTGACGCGAGCGTGTCTGACAGCGGTAGAGAATACGAAAAGCGTTGTTTTGATCGAAACTTAACTTCAACTTCACTGCAACAGCACTTATTTAGTTACGTGAATTAGCCTACTGGCTTTTTTTGTGCCTATCCTACGTTCCTGTGCTATCCTCATTCAGGCTCTACTGCTATGGCAACAATGCTGTTTGCCCATCTTGCTGTAGACGACCCACGCGTAGAGTGTCCATGGAGTTTCTTGCACGTTCTTCTCCCTAGAGATCTACGCTGTGGATCTTACAAATAGCTTCATGTTTTTGACTGACCAACTTTGACAGTTCAAAAGCGCCTGTAAATGGTTTATTTGAAAACTAGCTGACCCGTGCAACGTCGTCTGCGTAACATTTTTCATTACTGCTCCGCTCCTATTGGTCTGATGATATATAGCCTATAGTCTTCCTCGGTAAATGGGCTATCTAACACTGAAAGAATTTTTCAAATTGGACCAGTAGTTCCTGAGATTAGCGCGTTCAACCAAACAAACAAACAAACAAACTCTTCTGCTTTATAATATTAGTACCTATAGATTTAAAATATTAGTATAGATATGCTTTGTGTTTTGAGTTGACACTTCTCAGATTACCAAAGCTATTGGTTTTTTTTTTCTTTTGTCGCGTAAATAAATAATGATAATACAAAAGCAATTTCACATCTACGAGTACGTAAACGTCGTACGAAGAAGACGAGCTCCTGCTATTAAATTTTGACATTTTTTTATTTATTTTGTTAGAAAAATACGTATCCAATTTTTTTTTTTAATAATGTCTATGGATGCGAGACGCACAGTAGGCTAATTCACGTAACTAAATAAGTGCTGTTGCAGTGCAGTTTAAGTTAAGTTTCGATCAAAACAACGCTTTTCGTATTCTCTACCGCTGTCAGACACGCTCGCGTCAAGTTCGCGTCACGCGAGCGCATTAACGGCATTCTACTGTTGCGCGTCTTTGGTGCGTACTTCGGAACGCAACATGATCGGTATTCTACTATTTGTTTGACGTCCCACAATGACAGCTTTTAAGTTTAAGTTCTAATATTACAATAACGTCATATTCATTGAAATTTAATCAATTATGTGCAGTTCACGCGCAGCTTACGCGCAGTTCAAAGATTACAAGAATACTGTGTATCACTCAAACTTAAACTGAACTGCAACTGCACTTATACTTAATCGGCGCGTCATAAAATTACGTGAATTAGCCCTCAGGACAGATTGTTGTGGCGAAACTTGGGGAGGTTTATGTCCAGCTGTGACGTCTTTCGGCTGATATGATGATGATGATTTTTTGATAATTAATTTAACTGACGGACTAAATAGATTCATTATTGTTTTTATCCAGCAATCGTCCTCATCAATAGATGCAATAAAATGTATTTTATAAATCTCAAAAAAGTACATATACAAGATTCAGAAGACATTAATTTCATAACTTGCTTATGTTTGTCTGAAATGACTTTTCGGGAAGGAGTCATCAATAGTCATTATCATCAGTCATTATCCTCATAGTCATTTTACTTGCAACATAATTCTCATCTGGCTATAGTCTTGCTTATCTAAGACTATTGCGCAATCAGAAACATTCAAGTTTTAAGGAAAATAAAATATATTATTTTTGAAGTAAAAAGGCATAAAGACAGGAAAAATAATAATGTATTAATTCAAATATGATGTCATATATTGTCTAAGTCATTCCTGCGTTATTTTAAAGGTATTCAGCTCGTGACCACTAAGCTGAAATTTCGAAACTTATCTTACAATATACAACGTGTAACATAATGAACGGGAAAAAAAATTCTTAAAAGGGGTCATTATACTCATAATTATGAACAGCTTCTACTAAGGGACCAACACTGAAGAGAGAAAAAAGTTGTTGTACACACGCATCTATGTGTGTATGGGGTTGTCGATTTTTCTTCGCGATTTCGCTTATTCTAAAAGTGAAAAGTTGTTCATTTGATGAGTACCATGACCCCTTTTCTGGTTATGCGTTCATTCTGATATGCTGGCACTTCACTATGCGTCAAAATGTACAATACAAAGTATACTAAACTAACAAAAGACTGTCAGCTGGTAATGTACCCAAGAGACTGGCGGCATTGCCACGTTGAATGGCAAAGCTTAATCTCTGCCCAAAGTAAAAGCAAAAAATCAAAATTAACCTTATTTCGAAAATCATAAGATACATTTTGTTTTGCACAAGTGAAGCCAATTCTAAAAAAATTAAATTAATTGCCAACATAACACGTTGGAAACATAATAGATGAAAAATAAGTTAACTATTCCCCTCACAATTTGAATCCACTACCCTCGCATAGTCACAACCACTAATAGTGTCACGCTGCGTGTGACGTCACTAACGTGTCCATGTGTTTGTGCACGCGCAGCACAGGGCCGAACTGAGTCGCACGCCGGAGCAACTGGTGAGACCCACCCCTAACACGTTGTAGCTTGTGTGTAACTGTGTATGTTCGTGTGTTTGTGTCCAGTGCGGTCGGCTTACGAGAACTGTAGTCTTACTTAGAACCTTGGCATGCGGCGATAGTACTGCCATCCCGAATCTAAACAGCAGTAACAGCAAAAAGACGAAAATATTAGACTTTTGAGTTTAGTTTTTTCGTTTTTAGGTTGGGAGCGGCCGAATAGTCTTCTAGACATAGTGATATTGTATCAGCGATAACAACTAGAGTCAAGAGCAAACCCATCTCATAAAAAAAATAAAAAAACTGTCAACAAATCATAAATCAAATTCGTATTTCAATACTATGAAAAATCTAGATACATGAATGAGGGTATTTCTTGAGAAATGTGCATATTTGTCAAAATTTATTGAAATGATAAAAAGTTGTATGTTTGTGTTTTTTTTATAACTAGATCGACAGATTATAACATCAACATGAAATTTTCACTTGAGGCCTTCTTTTAGCCCCCCAAAGTTCAGAGTTATAGCCCCTCAAAGTTTTAAGAGACATGGTAATGACAATTTTCAGCACGGTAATAACAAATTGAAACACTTTACCTACCACTTTACCTTTCAAAAAGTTATTGTAGGTTAATAATAATAATATCACACAACGCCATCTAGTCCCAAGCTAAGCAGAGCTTGTGTTATGGGTACTAGACAACTGATAAACATACTTATATATTTCTAAATACATACATATTATAGATAAATTACACCCAGACACAGAACAAAATGATCATGCTCATCACACAAACATTTTGTCCTGGGTGGGAATCGTACCACCCACGACCCCCGGCATAGCAGTCAGGGTCACTAACCACTAGACCAACAGGCCAACAGGCTCATCATTAGCATTCAAAAACCTAAAAAATAGGTATTTCGTCATTACCATGCAAAATTAATAATTACCGTGGTTAAAAAAACCACGGTAAAACATGGTAATTACGAACATGGTAATGACGATTTCTTTATTTTTGCCACTAAACTTTGAAACGAAACCGCTTTCTGGAACATTCTTTCATTCAAGGACTGTTTCGCCCGTCGGTTTTTCGTTTTATACGAATAATATTATGATTTTGTCAATAATTACCGTGTACAACCACGTAGATGACGCGTCCCAGTGACAATCTCAAAAACACTGACTGAAAACAATTATTTACTCATTTTTCGGCGAGAAAAAGTGACGTGCGTTCTCACTGACGTTTGAATAATGATTTGCGGGATGCGGGGGAACCGACTAATATAAACAAAATGTTCTGTAAGAAATTGTGCACGTCGCGACAAGTCAAGCCACGGTAATGAATATTTTTTCAGGACAAAGTTGAAAGTTGTTTGGTTACCTATTTCGTTAAAATTAATTAGATAAATGTATTAAGGTAGAACAATTTATTGTAATTTGATAGTATTATGTGAAACAGGGTATAAAAGACTTTAATCCTAATGTAATAATTCCTTTTCGGGGTTTGGGACAGCCACGGTAATTACATTTCCACATTTTAAAATTTAAATTTAAATAGAAATAGTTTAAAATTACAGCAGCATACTGTGATTCCATAAAGGAAAAGTTCATGTTAATACCATAAATATCCGAAAATCATTGGAAAGCATAGTATGCAGTTATGAGTCCGGACAGCAAATTTGCACATTTCTCAGGAACTGCCCATGAATACAATTTGAAAGACGCTATTCCTGAAAAAAAAATCTGTTAAAAATAATAATTATGTATATATTTATTTAACTTCTCACAACTACCCTGTGAAGTTACACACGCTTTGTAAGTCATGCAAAACGGCGTTTGTACTGGATGGCGCAAATTCACTTTGGCGTGACCTGCGAGTGACGTCACGCCCAATTAGTACTGCCTCTATTTTTCTTCAGAACGCTTGCAATTCCGCAATTTTTGAGATTATTAAACAAAAAACTTGCCTAACATGTATCTTCTCGTTTCTCTCTAATAAAAAAAGTGAAATACCTACCTATTATGTATATGTAATGTATGTGATTGACATGTAGTCCCGGAATGTCATGAATGGTCAATGGAATCCCAAACGTCAAACCATTTTGATAATCGCTATCGGCAATAGAAATACACTTTGTCTAGATATCAATGACGTTCAATACAATGTTCTAAAAGTGATCAATGTTTTCGTAAGCCGGTCGTACGCACTACGTTGTACTTAGTTGTTTTATCCTGTGTATGTCAATGTGTGCGTTATTTTTATATGTTTGTTGTTGTTCTGTTCTTATGTTTAATCACACAGTTCCCTCAATTCGCCTTGTGTCCTAATACAGGATGTTACGGAAATAAGTAGTCATATTTTAAAAGCTTTTGTAGATGAACTTTCTTTATCAATTTCATAGTAGATTCTCAAAAAAAAAATCTGTACCTCTGTACCACTTTTGATCAAGTGATGATAATTTTGTGTGTTTTTTATACTGGGAATTGAAGTTTAGCTTCCTTGAAGAAAATTGTTCATGGGCAAAAGCAGTTTTATGACATTCCCGTGACACCCTGTCTATGAGATTTTTGCTTTATGTCAAAATGTCGTCAGACAGTGGAAATAGAAAATTCAAATTCAAATGCACTAAAGTTTTTTCCAAGTAAAAGTTGTTGCATGTTGGTTATTTTAAAGTGCTGAGGGCTAATTGTACATTATTTTAAGCTGTGTTCGCTTTCGCATGTTAGTCGCAATCTGTCAAAAAACCTGTATTATCTTATTTTTTTCTCAAATATGCTTGTATATTTGAGCATTATTTTGACCACCTTCTTCGAGATAAATCAAAATAACTGTTCTGGCCGAGCAGCGGCCGGCAAAAGTTTTATGAAAATCCATATGTGTCGTGTAATTTAAAAATGGAACGATCTTTTATTCCGAAACATGATAACCAAGGAGGTTACTTATCAAAGGTTTCATTTAAATTTCGATTTGGCTTGCAAATAGAATACAGTTTATTGAAATAAAAAATGATCACTTTAAAGCGGGAAAATTATTGTTGTAGGTTGTTCGTAATTTGAAAAGTATTTTAATTTCCGCGCATTATTTGAGAAAAGTACTATACAAGCCTTGGCCACAACTAGGCATTACGTTTGTGTCTTCCACGATTAAAAGAGACTTTGACCTCTGAGATTGTTTCGGTGTTTCTTCTCAGAGCAGTCAGCTAGGAAACGCCGGCCTCATCTAGTTTAAAATGACCAAAAAAGATTGACGTGTAAAAGTGTTATTTACAACCTACTTACAAAATAAATATCATTTATCACGTTCGTCCATCAATGTCTCTTTTGCTGGCCGCTGCAGTAATGTACTATTTTACAGATTACGACTGATATACGAATGCGAACATTTCTTGAAAATTTGTAGAATTGGCATAGGTACTGTTATTTCTTTACGATTCACATGTGATCCTTGTTCGTATGTTTTTGATTTTGATGTATCTATCTGGTATAGTGTATGTTGTAGTGTTTTATCAATGTATTATTGTAACGCATGCCATTCGTCCACACTTGTATGCTACGCTTCGATATCACTCGAAACTCACATTTGAAATAACAGTTTAAGTTGTGCATTTATAAAAAAGAGATACAGGCCGGCTATTTACCTAAAGCATTATCAATAAATCTTACGGGGTAATTGTGAAACTGGTACCTATATACAGGGGGTCTAAAACGGCCACTTTAGCAGAATAATATGTCATATTTCATTTTCATCTTGATCGTTGATTGGGAAAATTTTATAAAACGATATATTTTATAAATAAAATAAAACGATTTCATTTTTTGTCGATTAGATATCGATACTCATCTTGTCTGCAGAGTTTCGCTAGATAATCTAACTTGACCTTGTATAAAAAATAGTTCTAAAATAACAACAAATAGCCGAGCCTCAGTTAAATAGTCTGCCTGTATAATATATTCATAGTATAGTAACGTTTTACTGACTTTATTGTTGTTCGATTGACAGGACGAGAACGAAGGGCCCGTCACGAAGAGTATACGGCTGACGGCAGCGCTGATATTGAGGAATATCGTCATCTACTCCAATACCGGGCGGAGGTAAGAAAATCAAACTATATATAGAATTAAGTCTTATGAGGAGCTCGTGGCTAAATAAAACAGCCGCACAGTTGCATCTTCGAGGTTAAGCGGTGCTTGCCGAGGCCGGTCTGTGCATGGGTGACCATCTAGTACATGCTGAAACTCCTCAATGCCTAGGAAAACACTTTTTTTTTCAAGGATGGAATATCATCAAATGTTTCCTCAAGCTCTGGGCGGAGCAGGACTGTCAGACTCTGACTGACTAAAACCCATCCGTGTTCTTCCTAATGCCCTTTGCTTCCAGGAACGCGGTAACTCTTTCGAATAAATTCCGCAACCGGCAACGAATTTTCAGTAGTTACGGATTGTAAGAAGATAAAAAATCTGTCGCGGGTCTTGTCAAAGTACCGTATTACCAATCAGAATAGAATACTCTTTATTATGTGCACCGTATAAGTAACAGAAAAAATAGATGAAGAAAACATTACACAGGGTGACAGAATGGGCGGCCTTATCGCTAAGAGCGATCTTTTCAAGACAACCTTTGGATGGATTTAAAGATACTGGAAATAGAGTACTGTAGGTAGTCTTTGGTGTTCGATTTATGTGAATAAATACATAATAGATAAATAAATACAATTATTATTATGAAAAAAGAGGCATATGCTTGACCATTGTTTTAAAAGTGGACAAAGATTGAGCACGTCTTACTGACACGGGCAATGCATTCCATAGATTTGTCGTAGAAGCTGGTGGAATGCATCGGCATCTCTAATCCCAAGTTACTCGGTCTTAGAGATCAGATAGGCAGTATTTCCGTGTAATATACTTTTACATAGGCTTCCTTGTAATATTCAGTTGCATCTGGTTAGACTGGATGCCGACACCAACATAACATAACGTTTATTTGCCAAAAACAGTGCTTTAATTAAATTTACAATGCCGATCTTGGCGAACGCGACCGGCGACAATAACGTATGACAGCGACCGACTGCTTTGTATGAATGACTATAGAACACTTACGGGTGCACGCGACCGACAATACCCGTAAGTGTATAAAATTACTAGCTAGGATAAAAAAATAATAAGAATAAGACGCAAAGAAAGCATTTTGCTTATGAACTCCAGTTCACTAAGTCGAGCCTGTCTCATGGAGTCTATTGGTAGTATTACCAAAATATGTACTGTGCATTACGTCACTATATATTATAAAACAAAATCCGCCGCCGCGACTGTCTGTTCGAGATAAACTCAGAAACTTCTGCACCGATATTCTTGCTGTTTTCACCAATGGATAGAGTGGTTCTCGAGGAAGGTTTTTAGTATAGGCTTATGTTTAACTTACCACCAGATATAGTAACAAATAGCAGACAAAAGTAGTAAATGATCACCAAAATGAAACTCGCATTTTAATGTAAAATTATAACCAAAGTTTTAACACTTTGCTATCCTATTTAAGGGGGATGCTCCAGGGTGGCCCGCGAAATTCAAATATTTTTATGTTCTTTGCAATTTGCAGATCAATGTGAAGCTGTATGTCAAACAGAATACAATTCGCGATCGTAAAAAGCATTTATCTATCCTTCTAAGTTCATATAACTCGATTGAATGTAATTTCGTGAAAAAGTCATTCAATCGAGTTGTATGAACTTAGAGGGTTATATTGATAATTAAAATGGTCGTATTTTATTTTACATACAGCTTCACACTGACCGGCAAATTGCAAAAAACATCAAAATATTTGAATTTCGCGGGCCACCCTGGCGCTTCCACCTTAAGTAAAATGACTCCAAGTAAATCATGAGTAACCCAAAAATAGTAAATGATCACCAAAATTAAACCAATCTGGCGCTCAGCGGGCGCTACCGCGGCACGCTCGCTTCGCTCGCTCGCCTTCGCGCGCTAATGGTCATGGTTCTAACCTAACCTAACCCACATGTTTCACCAGCCATAGAGGGGATCTGACGCAGACACGTTACTATAGAATTTGAATATTATACTAACTGAATATTAATTTGTTCGCTAAGATTTGGTGATCATTTACTAAATTTGGTGGTCGAATACAATTTAAAGTGGAGTCGTGACTAAAATAGCTGGTACTATTGTATTTTTAGACTTTATTTTTCTGGTGTTAAGTAGATATTTTTAGTTACAAAACTAAGGGTATATCAAAGCATTTTATGGTGGTCATTATATTTATCCCCTTTAGTATATAATTTGTCAAGCGAGCGAAGCCGCGGGACATCAGCTATCTTTATTTAAATTACAGACGAGAAGCACATGACAAATGGTTATTATGGTTAGCATAGTTGGAAAAAGTAGCTTCTCCTCTTCCACATAGCAGACCGATGGTCTAGTGAGGGTTGCGGGAGACCGCTGGATGCGTCAGCACAGGATCGGTCGATATGAGTCTCCACGTTTGGGAGAGACCTATGGCGCGTTTATGGCAGCGTTCAAGTATTACGAAACGCAATTTTTGGAGATTTTTGTAAATATTTTACAATTTGACGCGTTATTTTTCAATCTTACGGCGTCTGCGATTTTCCAGGGACATAACCATTGTATTTTCTTGTGTTAATAGAATAGAATAGAATACTCTTTATTATGTACACCATATAAGTAACAGAAAAAAATATAATAACATATAATAATAATAAAAAAATAACGAAATGTCTAACGGGGCCTCTGCGAGTTGGTTTCGGCCCCTCGTACGCCTACCAAAGGACTGGGTCTCCAGGGACCCGAGAAAGTAAAAAAAAAAAAAAGTTATAGATATTAGCTTTGTATTATTATTATTATTAAAATATATTTTCGTTACAGACAACTCCGATCCTACGAGGCTCACCTAGCAACGATCGCGCTAAGCAGCGTGGAAGCGTCCCGGACCATCGCCCAAGTGCTATACGACATGAACAACATTTGAGAGTCGCTCAACGGGCACTCGGCCCAAGACTAGCATTTACAGTACATACCGCCGCTGTAAATAGATAGACAGGGATGGCAAGTGGGAGGAATCAAATGAGGTTTTCTCTTTCATTAGTAGCTTTTGTCAGGCACTAATTTAGTAAATTTTCTTGCGATGTTTCATTTTTTGTTAATATGAAAAAAAAAAATCGGTCTATTTTTGGTAATCTGGGTACTGACCGGTGTTACGGGCCGTAATGTATTATTTGCAGCGAGCATTTTACGAAAATCCCTGTATGATAACCGGTACGAATCTTAACACATTCTCCATTTGACGACGACAACTCTGGACGCTTCATGTTGTTGGTTCGTCAGTCAATAATCATCGACTATTGCGCTTGCAAGTTTCGTTCGCCCACCGCACATTGGCGAGATCACCCCGCTGCATACATCTGTGTGCCCACGACGTGCATCTCGTGCCGGCTACTATAACAGGCGCGACTGCACGAATGCTCGCTTTGTAACATGTTACATTACGGTCTGTAAAACCGGTCAGTACCCAGCTCAACAGACGTCTAAATATAAATCGAAGGTTGGTTCTTAATAGATCACAGATTACAGTCTGTAAGACTAAGAGAAGATCTCGCTTTTTTTTTTCTATCGGAGACATGAGGATTTGAAAAAGTGATTATATTAATTACAACAGTGAAATGCTTCCTTAAACAATGACAAAGTTGTGATTGACGATTAATAACAAAAAAGTAGTTTTGTATGTGATTAGATAAGTGCATTTCTCGGGGCTGAAACCGACTCAAAAACACAAGGTGCAATTTGTTTGTTGTCTATCTTTTTTATAGTTAGGATCTGATATAATTGTAAGAAAAAATGTGTGCAAATTAGCCTTTCTACTAATATTTAGGTTTAATTAAATACTGATGATAATTTGTAGCATCAATTAAAGATACTTAAGAGAATGTTTATCAACAGATGTTATAGAAAATTTTGTATGAATCTAAGTGCAACTGCCAAATGTGAATAATTTTTGGTACAACTCTGCCTATACCTTCGATGAATGCAGAGTTAAGAACTTTGCACACGGCGTAATTTCCAGTGATCATTAAATGAACTGTCATTCCAACTTGATTGAAGGAATTGTCAGCTTTTAGGACTTTCCAGCCAGTCTATCCTGTAACCAGCTCACCATGTAAACAGGAGTGAGCATGGAGTGAATTTTCATTCGATCTTGTTTGTATGGATCGACAGCTCACTTCACCTAATTTTACACCGTGACAGTTGTTTACAGAATTGCACTGCTGAATCAACCAGCAGTGTGGACGTTAAGCCGCAAACCCGCGGTGCTCACTATCCATGGCCACGCGCCGCATTTTAGCTGCGTGGGTTCATTCGTTTGACAACTTGGGTCTACGTTTCCACTGCAGTATACGCTACATTCCCACGATTATGTACGAATGTAGCGAGGCCCAACGCGGCACACGGAGAGGCTATACACGTTTAAGCGTTGAGCTACGTGGGCGCCATATTCGAGCAAGCCACGCGTGTGTGTACCACTGACGTCAATAGGGAATATGCATGAAAAAAGTATTCATGATCTGAACAGTTTATCTAAAAGTATTCGAAAATATAATACTAACTGTGAAATTAGAATCTAAATTGCTCGAAAAACGATCGAGATACAATTATTTTAAACAAATATATCTGTCCCTCGTGTGCGTTCGCCCAGCGGAATGTTGTTGAATTAAAAGATTTTAATTATGCAGATATTTAGTGTATGACGTCGTATAATTGTGTATGGTATAAAAAAATTTGTGCACGCAGCCATTGTGGAGAAATTCACCAAAAACTGATTCCGCTGGGCGAACGTTGTCCTGGCGGAACTTTTTTTAATCCATAGATTTTAGAAGAAAAGAGATGTGTCCAAAAATTAGTGTGTATTTGTGTGTAATTGTGTATGTATGAATAAAATTAGTGCATGCATAAACTTCGGAGAAATTCCAGTTTCCGCTACGCGAACGTTTGGCCATTACCTAGTTTTCATATAAAGCGCTTACATAGAGAGCTGTAGATTTTTACATAAGTTGTTTTGAATTTGTTTATATTTGTTTAAAAAATAGATTTAGAAAAAATCGTAGGGCTTAAAAGATAAAAATATAAACGTAAAATACGCTTATTAGGTCTTAGTTCTTAAAGTATGCACTTTGGGGTCTAGATTTTCACGTTTATACAAACCTTGTAAGTGTCTGCAACATGTTACCAAGTATCAATGATGTTCCGTTAGTAATTAAAGAGTTATAGGACAATTTACCATGAATTGATCACTGTTTACAAAGCAGTCAAATATCACGACGTTCTAAAGGAATTGCATGGTAAAATGTATGCCAATAATTAGTGTATTCATTCAACTATTCACATGCAAAATTTCATGTCATTAAATTCAGTAATTAAAGAAAAACATTTATAATACTGACGAAGCATCGAAAACCTACATAACCCGACCAAGTTCGGATGGCTACAAAAAAGCGGCCGTGCCATATATCTTAGAAACGTTCTTAACCTTGCAATATAGTATTTATTAATATGGTACAGTTACGTACACAAGCGTTAGGAAAAAATAAAACAATTGCATTTCTTGAATGAAAATTATTTTTTTAATAATAACGCCACTATCTACGATAAAAATAAATCTTCAATTAACAAGTACTTCTCTATTTAAATATTCGAGTACAAAAATATTTTTAATTACATATAATACTTAATTATGTAAGTAGGTAATTATGATAACGTTAACAAACGCTTGCAACGACAGCAATAGACTTAAATGTGTTTTAACTAAAATAGGTTTAATAAACGATTATGAATATAAGGGTAAGTATAATATTTCGAGCTTCAATAAAAATTAAAATCACATCACATAACTAGACTATTCAGTTGTTTAGATTTGATTAACATTAAAAAAGTGCTTATAAACTAAAACATTGGTATAAGAAAGGTATTTTCAAGAAAATATTCTTAAATGAGTAGCAAATACAGTAAATAACCTCAACATACATAAGTCACTACCAGTACAACGGTATACATCAATTAAAAAATCGATTCAAGAAGTAGTTTTTTTTAAGTTATTAGATTGTTTGATCCACTAAAGTTGCAAAGGGGAACGCTCGTGCATGCCTAGTCCATTGGTTAAATAGTGTAATAAGCTACAATATGATAAATATTTACCTAAACAGTAGTAGGTACTTACATGTGATAATTATTTAATTTCCCTAAGGGGTCTATACTTAGTTAGAATCCTGATCCGTGAAATCTTCAATAGAAATTAGCTGTATGAATTTTATTTGTCTTAAATAATAGGTATATCTAGATTATATCTAAAGTCTCAAAAGCATACTTAAATAAAGTACCTACGTAAATAGTACCTACTTTCTGTCATAGTCAAATACATTTAAAAAGTAGGTGTACAAAAATAAATGACATTATTATATCGAAACAACAATTGTGTTATCACCTATACCAATTCAATACCGATATTATACTGTAAATTTTGGGATGTTACATAAATATATTGCACGGCCGCTTTTTTGTAGCTATTCGAACTTGGTCGGGTTATGTAGGTTTTCGATGCTTCGTCAGTATTATAATTGTTTTTCTTTAATTACTGAATTTAATGACATGAAATTTTGCATGTGAATAGTTGAATGAATACACTAATTATTGGCATACATTTTACCATGCAATTCCTTTAGAACGTCGTGATATTTGACTGCTTTGTAAACAGTGATCAATTCATGGTAAATTGTCCTATAACTCTTTAATTACTAACGGAACATCATTGATACTTGGCAACATGTTGCAGACACTTACAAGGTTTGTATAAACGTGAAAATCTAGACCCCAAAGTGCATACTTTAAGAACTAAGACCTAATAAGCGTATTTTACGTTTATATTTTTATCTTTTAAGCCCTACGATTTTTTCTAAATCTATTTTTTAAACAAATATAAACAAATTCAAAACAACTTATGTAAAAATCTACAGCTCTCTATGTAAGCGCTTTATATGAAAACTAGGTAATGGCCAAACGTTCGCGTAGCGGAAACTTGAATTTCTCCGAAGTTTATGCATGCACTAATTTTATTCATACATACACAATTACACACAAATACACACTAATTTTTGGACACATCTCTTTTCTTCTAAAATCTATGGATTAAAAAAAGTTCCGCCAGGACAACGTTCGCCCAGCGGAATCAGTTTTTGGTGAATTTCTCCACAATGGCTGCGTGCACAAATTTTTTTATACCATACACAATTATACGACGTCATACACTAAATATCTGCATAATTAAAATCTTTTAATTCAACAACATTCCGCTGGGCGAACGCACACCTGTCCCTCTCGCGAAAACGCTGTTTTCTATGGCAGCTGTATAGTCGTCGTGTAATTTGACGTCACAGTACGTATCGGACTTCTCTTTCTAACTGTAGTCTTTGAAGCTTTATAACTTGATAAATGATGAAGGTATTTAAAAAATAATTTCATGATTGTTTACTAGAGCTAATAAGTATTTTATTTTGCAAATAAAAAATTCCCTATTGATGCGTAGCGTGGCCGTGGTTGCGGTGGAAACAATCTCATACAATTTCATGCAAGGCGAAGCCTCACACACGTACGTAGCCTCTCCGTGCGTTGCGGTGGGTTCGCGGCTTTATGCTCAAATATGTCTATCAATAACAATTTTCAATAACGTTAACGTCATGCCTTGGACGTCCAATTGAAACCGCTTCCATAAAAACGCGTTATTGTCACGCAATTACGTTATCAGTAACCGTTATCGCGCCACGTTCTAAAAACGGCTGTCGCTTATTCTGTTATTAAGATAAAAAGTTCCTTAGCAAATTGGCATAAGCCGTTATGTAGAGCCATTAATTGTAATAGGTACCAGTATAACTCGCATTATTATCATAAGTATGTAAGTTTTGTACTTCGAATAAATCAATATTTAAATAACGAAAGTTTTCAAGTTCTTATACGCATTTGATTTGTTTGGAACTAATTAGAACAAGTAATTTGAACTTGAAATGGAAACTTCATGGAATGAAATCTTGTTTGGTTCTAAAAACAAACAATGATTTAGTTAGTTTCCTTTGCCTACCTACAGTCAAACAGGATGAAGGGACAAAATGGCAATTATCTCATTATTTATGATTAGTTTACCGGTTTTGAGGACTCCAATTTTAACACAATTTAAATTACAAGAAATAGATACTTGGTTCGAAACCAATAATATGATATTTATGTGAAATTCCCAGTCAAAGTTTTGTCTCTATTCATCAAATTAATAAACTTGTTTATTGCTATTAACACCACTGCCGAAATAACATTTTTGGATTAATTAGGGTTAGCAAAATCTGACAGGTTTCATGATTATAAGGTTTCTAGAAATTAATATACCCCCATTTCTGAATTAAACGTTTCAAGTTTGAGTATTTCTAACCTCACTCTACTTTAGCCCGAAAACCCATAAAAAATTGGAGTTTATGTGGTTTGAAACATTCTCAATTCAAAATATTCAAAAACCCGCCCATTGCGTATTTTCAAGTTTAGTAAAAATATCTCAAGTGTAGGTTACAAAGTGTATGATAAGTATTATTTTTGTAAGTCTGTGTGAGTGGTTAACTTAAATAATTTAATTTAACTAAACGGGAGACTATTACGATGAGGACAGTGAATCGATGTAAGTGCAACAGAAAATAAATCATTTTTAGATAAACTGAGTTTTTTCTTTGTTTCTTGTAACCTTATTAATCTTTGGACTACTTATGCTATTCACGCACGCAGTATGTTCTGAAATTCTATGTGGTAAAACATTCATACAAACTCTGGAAACCCTGATAAGAACAGAGTAGCACTCTGTTGCAATAAGAGACATGGTCAAAAGGATATTTTTATCATTTGTGGTTGTTGTCAACAGAGCCAGGTGACAACTAGAAGTAGACCGATTGTGCACAATGCGAGTGTCTCTAATTTATTGAACTTTGAAATTGCAAAGACAGACTACCTTCCATCAATCAATAAAATATTCACAATCCTGGTATTTGGAAGTAGCCTTAACCCATTGGAAGGGCAAACTGCCGAGTAGGATCCAATTTGTGTATGGTGTATATGTTACAGTCAAAACACATGGCCGGTCAAAATCAATTTTGACTGCAAAAATCAGGCAAAAGTAGTTTTGACCGATGAACTTAGTTAAAAATAATTTTGACTTATTTTCGCAGTCGAAAGTGGTTTTATTTAACTATGGGCGTTGGTCAAAACTACTTTTAACTGCAACATATTGGGTGTTTTGTGACCAAATTGCATACACCTTAACTTTTTATGAAAATCAACTGATTTTTGTAGTCAAAAGTGGTTTTGACCGGTTATGAGTTGACTGTAGCATATACATCAAAATTATTCAAAAACAATAAGACTGGTGCTTGCTCAAGTAATCCAAGTGAAGTGGCTATGACTTGTTCTTCCAGAATATTATCTAGGTATGTAGAAATAAGTAAAATTTCTCATGTTGTTCAACGACAACATGTTCCACAGAACAAATGAGAGTTACTGAAACTGCCAGATGGGTCCACTTTTTTAGGTACACCACCAAATAAGTAATAACTATCTTTTGACGACACGGTTGGCGCAGTGGTTGAGCGATTGACTGCTGCGCAGCATGTCGCGGGTTCGATTCCCGCACGGAACAAATATTTGTACGACCTACAAGTATTTGTTCTGAGTCTGGGTGTTTTTCTATCTATAATATGTATGTATTTACAAAAAAAAAATGTATATAAGTAGTTTATCAGCCATCTCGTTACCATAACACAAGCATTAAGTTGCTTAGCTTGGGACTATATGGCGTTGTGTGAAATGTCCAAGGATATTATTATTATTATTATCTACATAAAACTGCTAGTATAAACCAGTCTTGCATTCTATCGAAACAACAATCTACACTTGGTCAGAGGCTCTAGACAGTTTCATTCTATCATCATTAGTGATTGTCCAAATTTAATGTAAGTGTTGACAATTTTAAAATTCACACATAAAACTGAAAATTTTAACTTTTCCATTAATTTGGTGATAAAATAAGTGTCTAGTACTCTGAACTTTTCTAATACATAGAGTTTATTACTCATACTTACAAACCCCTTACCTATATTGGTAGCATCTTCCTGTCAAATGATACAGCTGAATACCATTATCATCGATTGATCCAGTTGTCCTTATCATGCAGTCAACGTATTGGTGCTCATTTCCACACCACCCTAGAGGTAGAGCACAAGGTGCGTTTTTTTTAAAGTGGTGTCCCCAGGAGGCCTAGTCCACTCGCAACATCACTTTACCTGGTATGGTGGAATCGAACCCTCCATCATTGTTGCTTATACCAAGGATCACGATGTATCGTGAAATGCTACTCTTGATGTAGCCCTAACATGTCCCTACACTTAATCCTAGTATGACTTGATAGCAGAACTTGCGTTCTGCTCATTATGCATTGCAAAAGCTCAGACTGTAAAGACAAGTTGAAAACAATTGAATAAATATGAAGGAAGGTCGGGGCTACCTAGATTTTTTAATTCATAGGCTTGTTTCTTTTAACCTTAATTTCAAATTAATGTAATTAAGTACCTACGTACCCCGCACTGGGCGATTGGAATGCATAGAAATTATAAAAACGGTGAACAAAGCTAAACTGAAACGTGTCAGTTACGCTTCGTTCTACTGGACCTCGGATTATACCTTAAAACCCTTATTCTGGGCCCTTTATCTCGTCTAATCCTCATCTCGTCATAAGTAGTGGCCTGCTAGGAACTCTGGATCATCGTCACCCCTAGGTAATTGCGCCTCTTCGAATTGCATCATGGTTTTCTAGAAACTTCGACTCGCCTTCCATTGTTTCTTGACAACCTTGAATGAAAGATAAGGTCAAAAACGTTACAATTGGTCAGTAATGGAATATAAAAGTTGAAAATTTTGAAATAACACATGTTCTGAAGATTCACTGGTTTGAAATTATTCTAAAATACTCACGGGACTTGATTTTTCTAAAGATTTTGTGATGGATACCGCGACGAACGCTCGCAATGGCAGCCATTGCGGAAATGAATGGCAAATTGAATTGGCAATGGAATGAATGATGCTAGCATAGAGTATGTAAATTTTTCGATGCTAGTAGTCTATGGAATGATGATGAAATGAAATGAAATGAATGGAATGGAAATGAAACGCAAACGACCAATGAGGCAATGACATGACAGTGACGTGACAGTATTCCAAACGTTCCAGTTCCAAATTCGAAATTTGCTAGTGCTGTGCGCCGTAGTATATTTTGATATCGATATCAACTACATACTACAATGATCATTGACAGGAAAAATAAAACTTATTCATATTTTCATTTATCTTCTCTTTTTACCAAAAGAATAAAAAAAACATTAAAAAAAAAATTGTTGCTTATATTAGGGTTCCATACCCAAAAGGTAACCAACGGAACCTATTACTAAGTCTACGCTGTCCATCCGTCCGTCCGTCCGCATGTCTGTCAGCGGGCTGTATCTCAAAAACCGTAATAGGTAGACTATAGATAGGCAGACAGCTGAAATTTTCACAGATTGTGTATTTCTATTGCCACTATAACAACAAATAATAAAATTTAAGGTGTGTGGTACGAAACCCTTCGTGTGCAAGTCCGACTCGCACTTGGCTGTTTTTACTTTTGCACTGACCTTATTTTAACCTAAGGCCGTATAATTTTGGCTTATAGTTTAATTTTTATTTATTCGTACTCAATTTGCAAATCTATACTAATATTATAAAGCAGAAGAGTTTGTTTGTTTGTTGGATTGAACGCGCAAATCTCAGGAACTAATGGTCCGATTTGAAAAAATATGTCAGTGTTAGATAGCTCATTTATATATATTATATCATCACGCTAAGACCAATAGGAGCGGAGCAGTAATGAAATATGTTACGCAGACGACGTTGCACGGGTCAGCTAGTAGTCCATAATAGTCCTATCCATTCGATAGACAAAAACATGTACCTATGTAGATAACTAATACTTATATACATAGATAATGTAGATTGATGGTAATCAATGTGATTTTGATGCTTTTTTCCACATCACCCATGGGGTAAAGCACTAGATGCGTTTTTTTTTTATAGTGGTATCCCCAAATAGGCCTAATCCACTGTTAATATTTTACCTTATGCTTTACAAATAAAAAAAATATAAAAAGTTAAAATAGGTAGCAAATAGTAATGATTGCTATTACTCCATCATTTATACAAACAACTACAAACACACACAACAATTCTAAATAACGATCAAAAGTTTTTCATTTCTGTAAAATGATCACTGAAATTCGACGTAATTAAAAGATGCAATATGGAATATTACAACAATGCGTCTACTATGGTATTAGAAAATGACAACAGTTATCTAATTTGCATAATAAATTGGTAACATTGATACGTAAAATTGAAGAAGCAGCCAGATTGAATCTACATAATGCCCTATTCGAACCTACCTAAGCTAGCAACGCCACTTCAACACATAAATAGACCATGTTGGTTGTAGCAATGAGGTTTCGATCATTGAAATTGAGATGTAGGGAGAGATGCACGAGTACGTGACATCACACCACAAAATAACAGGTCTTAGAAAACATATCAATGGTGACAATATACTATATCAAATAAGCTATATCACAGCCAAAACTAGGTGCAAGAAAATAACAATTATACACACAACAACTTATAGGAATTACAACATTGAAAGACTTCGATCAGTAGCTTATTTTTCTAAAAAATCGTAATTAGTGTCAGCTTTCGAACAGAAATTTAGTCTTAGAATAGAAAACATATCAATGGTGACAATATACCTACTATATCACAGCCAAATCTAGGTGCAAGAAAATAATAATTATACACACAACAACTTTTAGGAATAACAACATTGAAAGACTTCGATCAGCAGCTTATTTTTCTAAAAATCGTAATTAGTGTCAGCTTTCGAACAGAAATTTATATAACTATACATTGTTGTTCAAAATTCAAAACTAAATAACATAAAATGAGATGCAAGAAGAGAGTTGACCCTATGAAATCATAACAAGGCAAATATTATTCGACAATTAAATTAAAATTATACAAGTAACACACAACTTCGAAATTGGATTACTTAACTTTAAAAATGTAGAATTTAGTGAAATTAATTATTAATATATTTACTTACATACAGTACGAATAATCTAAGTTTACCCATGCGAAGTACGTCGCAATCGATTGCGCAGGATGTCAATTTGACAAGAAACATAGAAAAGCGCATGCGCGGGTACGTCGCGTATGCCGTCTCAGTCACTCGTATACGTTTGATGCATACTTGTGCCTCGCTTCCTCAATGCAATACGACTGTTGATGCGAAAAGTGTTAAACGTTGTTATTGTTTTAATTAATTATTCTGGTTTTTTTTCTTACTGTTTGACTTGTATTTTGTGTTTTCTTGTAGTGTATGTGTTTGTTGTGTTACTTTGTGATCGTTTTATTGTTATTGCATGCATTTTTTCAAAGTTCAAATATAACACGTACACAAAAAAAACATAATCTACAAACGTAACACTTTTCTATGCGATGGACCCTGCGCGGTCGTCACTAACAGCCAACTTCGCATGGGTAAAGTTAGAATATTCGTACTGTATCTATGAGTAATATTTATCAAACACCTTACCATTATATACCTTGTGGACACTCGTCATCTTCGAAGTACCTGTATAACTTACCTGCTTATCACAATACTACCGGGAAATAATTCGGCGTAAGATGACTCAAGCTGCTACTACTTAGTAGACCGTTCCATTGTTTTTTTCAAGGAGTTCGATGATTGCTCTGAAATATCATAACATCAATAACATATTGCTTTCTTCATTATTACTTTTTTTTCAAAAGGGGATAAAAATATAGTAAGATTGATTATCCGCTGACGTATAGGTAACGCGAAATGGTCTTTCTCGCTTTTCACAAAGAGAATCCATTTTCCCCCTTTGCCAAAAAAACTTACTTTATACTACACCTACCAAAAACTGCTAATACATACCTTTAAATCTGAAAAGGTTGACGATTTTTTTTTCTTCCATCGGTGTTGAAGTGCCTTTGGTGGATTTTGAAATTTGCATTTTTTTCTGGCCGGTGACTGAACAGCAAGCTGACCATAACAACTCGATTCACTTTAACAGAAATCAAATATCACGGTTACAACGTTGATTAATTATTTTTTTTTACAATAATTTAAATAATGACAGTAGTAAAAGGAAATAACTTACATTTCTCCATTTTCTGGCTACTTGGAGACATCAGTTGAATTCGCTGATACAGCAAAGATGCTGCAGATACCAAAGTGTATCGAGAAGCCATTACCTGTAATAAATCAATAAAAGTAGGCAGCCGCCGCCCTTTTCATAGTTAGTTATGCATTTTATTACGATGGTAGTCATCTATAGATGCATTACGGACCATTAAGAGAGATGGGATACCACATTAAAATCATTTTCCCAAAACTAATAAAATTTGTTTGCTGGTATCACCGACAAATTAAATTGCTCTCGGTTAGAGGCCCGTAACAAAAATTATTAACGTTAATAATAATTACTTGTGCATTTGTTTTTAACGAGTAATACCACTCAAAACACATTTCGCACATTGAAGCGTTCACCATACTTTGTTTGTACAGAATTACCAATATATCTAAGTGGCGGTGAAATTAGAAACTATTTTGGGGTTGGCCGGTGCAAGCTGAAAGCAGATGGCGCTAGCATAGTTTGTTCCCTTGTTATTTTTTATGTTGTGTTAGTTGCAGTTTAACGTTTAAATTCTTTACTTTGTAACTGAAAGGCAGCTGTAAAACAATTAAATTAAGTGGAGCACATAATTATACATCATGTTTTCTAACTGGCGAGTCAAGGAACTGAAAGAAAAACTTAAAAAACGTGGAGCTCCCTTACGAGGAAAGAAAGCGGATCTTATTGAAAGATTTTGGAGTTTTGTTTTTAAATTCAACAAACAAGCCATAATCATAGTATAGAATTCTTGTAGAACGATTTGATCGGACAAGTGATTTTAACATTGAAATCACACAGGCAGGTATGAAATATTATAGGATGAGGAGTGTAGGGATAATTGAAAAAAGTAATAGTCAAGCCTTTATTTATGATCAGCTTGCCTGTGTATTACGTGCTAATTTCATAATCACTTTCTACAAAGTGTTTAGCTACCCCATAACCTCGTACTTTTCGTTAATAAATTTTTCACGACGGATGGCTTTTAAACCAAAGCCTTCGTACTTTTATATCTTTCGGTATTTGATGCGTTCCAATTTCCGAGCATTTAGAGACAATACAGCGCGTCATTGTAACTGTTTGAAATTATTTTATGTATTTGACCATATGAAAAGGCAATGTTTTGGGAACAAACTACGCTAGCGCCACTTTGACAGTTGCCAACCCCATTAGTTTCAGTAATAAACTTCGTTTCTGCGGTCAGTATAATTATTATATGCCTATGTTGCGTGTATTCCTAAGCACACCGGTAAGGTAGAAACTGCACGTCAGGGGTTATATTTTTAAACTATAAAACCTACTGTAGATTTAATGTCATGATAATAAGTACATAGTCTTACAAATAAATTTTGTCTCACCTAGGTTGAATTGGCTGACTATCATATTTTTTTTTTATACAAAACGGTTAAACTCTTGGCCCAAATCTCACCTGATGGAAAGTGATGATTAGGCCGAAGATGGAAGCGAGCTTTACCCGGAATCCTCTAACACAGAGGAACTGGCTATCATACCTCTAACTGCCGGAACACAACAATGCTGTAAACATTGTTGTTATGGCGACAGACTTAGATAAAATGGTGGTAGCTTGCCAGGCAGACTTAGAACAAGTCCTACCACCAACCAAACCGAGCAAAGAATTTGCCCCCGCTGGGAATCGAATCCGGGACCGCTGGGTCTGAATCAGGTGGTATAACCACTAGACCACGGAGGAGGTTAGTGTCACCTGTTTAGCACCACCCGGGGACCACGTGTAGGAATTCGGACGCGGGTGACTCGATATCATAAAACTGCAAGGTTTATAATTAACTAGCTTATTCCGCAACTTCGCAGGTGCATAATTATACCGTTTTCCTTACACTCGCGGTCAAACGTGTCAGTCACTTATTATCGCAGTAACGGAAAGTTTTACATTATATAGATTTCCTTGCTGGGTGATCTTTTGGCACGTGGCTAACTTAATTAGTACAGTATATTGTTAACCAATTACCCTCTTAATGTTTTCTTTGCGTGGTAAATCGGCGGCATTTGAGCCGAATGGAGTGCCACCAATAAAAGTACTCTGTGGTGCCATCCTTTGTGTTCCAGGGCCGCAGTAACGCTTTCAAACAATTCCGTTACCCTCATGGCAGACCAATTTCCCCTGTCAATGATATTTGCGCCCAAAATAACGTAGTACTTCTATAGAGTTGTAAACACCAAGTTGATAGCAGTAACAACTTGGTGTTTACAACGCCTATAGAAGAAACGCTAGTCTGCAGAGACTAGCGTTTCTCTGTGCAGCAACAAGCATTTTGTACAGTACGAAAGACTGCACAGGCTGTTTTTTCTAATCGATAAATTAGCGCAGTCGCGATGGCCGAGTTAATGTTACACGCGGGTTTTGATGATTTTTATTTAAGTAGTAATATTGATAGTTTACATATTAGTCAAATATCCCGAGCTCAATAATTCTAATATGCAGTTTGTCATTAGTATACGTCATAGAGGTTTTTGCAGGATCTTTTCTACATTATTAATGAATATTGCTGAAGAAATCATAATTTCAGAGTTATTTCTTCAATAACGTTTCAAACAATGCTTACCATGAAATCTAGTGAATACATCGATATTTCAATCGACCACCTTGCAGCACTGACCAGGGTTGCCATTCTAATAAAAAAAAATTTTTTGGAAGGTACTGGCCGATATAAAATTATTTTTATTGAAAATTTAAATTAAAAAAAAATATATCAAAAGTGAACTTAAATAATTTATTTGTCCGACAGCCACATGGTTTTAATATAATTTTACACAGATAGTTCGGCCAGTTGTCGTCTAATTCTGTGGTAGTTACCTCGTGAATCACAGGTAACAAGCTCACATCCTAGTTTAATATCTCCGTAAGAGGTGGCGCTGCTTTCAATGAAAGAAGGAAAAGTAGTTTCTTTATGAGATACATAGATGCCACTAGTGTGTATAAAATAAAGATTCGGATTTCCAAAATTGGTACGACATGAAAATGAACTCTGTCAAAATGCTACATCACGGTTTCTCATTTAAACTAGATAACGTTTGCCAGTAGTACGAATTGGGTTGTTGTGAAGATACATTTAAGTAGGTAGGTACAAAGCTTTGGATAAGTAAATGTGAAAATAACCCAGAAAAAACCACTGGAATTAATAACTGGATTTTGAAAGAAGCTTGCGTTTTTAATTTCAAGTCAAACATAGTACTTATGTAAGTTAGTAAGAAAGTACTTAGTGGATTAGTAAGTAAGTTATCCTTACCTATCACAGTCCAAAGATTTATGTCTTAAAAATTATTAATAGCAATCTCTTATGTAAAGACCATACATATAAAAAAAATGATTGTTGTTTATCATATCTATGGTAAATACCTAAATAGGTACATTTATTATTTTTTCAGTTTATAACCCAAACAGGCATTCATATAAAATCATAAAGTTAAATTTTGATGCGTCAAGCGACCGCCATTTCTCATTTGAAACGCAGATATTAAAATGAAGATATCAAATTCCCGTTGTGGCTAGAAATGTCTACTGCTAGGGTTGTCCTTGTCGTTGTTATTATACAGGAAATTAATTAACTTTAAAATGAAATCGAAGGTTCTACCAAATTCATCTTCGTAACATTTCAACCACAGTTTGATACAGACCTCGCCCAAGCGCGACCATATTGGCTAGTGATACTGGTGATATGTATTTTTCGCATTCTGAGGATTTCCGCACTGTGGATGACCAATAGATGGTAAAACTACCTAAATAACTGGTAGATAATTTTAAGATCTTATTTTTACACGTGGATTTTTAAAATGAAGTAAAGAAAAAACTTCAGCCCGCAATTTGGTCTGCCTCAATGGGGTCCATACTTTGTCCAGACATAATTTAAAAAACTATCTGAGTGCACGTCACCACTTTACTTTACCACATATTATACGTTCAGCCACTTTTGCATGATTGTAACAAACCTACAAACTTTCGCATTATTACGAAGGATTCTATAAGTCTCTCATCCCCAGAAGTAACTAAATAAGCCAAACAATACTGCTTTCAAGATTTCAACTAAGTACAAAGAGACTACATTCACAGTTTACACTTAGCAGAGGAAGTTAATCCTCGAGGCAGCCCTGAGAGAAATGTGCTGTCTCCCAGCACATTTAAAAGAGATCGCTTAGCTGGTAAGAATTGCAGCCGTCGCATATTAGATGTACCTTCCGCACTACATTGTACCACAGAATAGCGACAAATGGAATACCACTAAGGAAGACTCCTGATATTTTATATGATCCGTGAATCAAACCAAAACAGAGGACGAATTTTTTTTTTTGTAATCTGTCTATCTTCTATCTATATATACTTATAATAAATCTGTAGAGAGGTAAATTCTGTACATGAAATATATTTCCAAAATAACTATCAGGGGGTGATTAGGGATCGATACTTGGTGCCAAAAATGCAATCAGTAAAATTTTTGTCTGTCTGTCTGTCTGTATAACCGTTATAGAAACAAAAACTACTCGACGGATTTTAACGAAACTTGGTATAATTATTTTTCATACTCTTGAGCTGGTTATAGTATACTTTTCATCACGCTACAATCAATAGAAAAAATGAAAAAATAATAATAATGAAAATGTGATAGTTTGGTTGTTTGTTACTCAATCACGCCAGATCGGCTTAACGGATCTTAATGAAATTTAGAACAAAGATAGATTATAGTCTGGAATAGCACATAAGCTACTTTTAATCCCGGGAACATGTTTCCTAGGGATCACGCGGGCGAAGCCGCTGGCAGAAGCTAGTGAATACATAAATAAAGACGATATAGTGCGTTGCGAGTGTTGTTCGCCGTGGCTCGCTTTTTACCTACACGGCGACATCAGTAGCCCTAACTCCTTATCTTTGATGCTATTTACCTTTACAAATTTATTGATTTGACAACGTATTAAATACGTGTCCAATATATTTTGATAATCTAACTGATGACGCACTAGTAAAAATACTTATTTTTACTCAATGAACATACCTATTCTCTATACAAAATCATGTGACATATCAAATGAAACGGCTTACTGTGAGGATTTTAAATATATCTTTTCATCGTTTTAAAATAAATGGTTTCGAAGTTATTCAAGAAATTAGACGAAAAATCTCCGAAACTACTGAACCTATTTAAAAAAAAAAAATGCAGATAATAGTTCTATAACTAAAGATTACAGGAAAGCTTATAAGAAGTCTGTAGTGTTAAAATGGCATGTTAAACAAATTAATTTGGTTCGTAACCCTTTGCTCGCGATCCCATCTCGCACTTGTTTTGCTTTACCTACTATTGATAGGAATACGTTTGACCACAATCTCACCTGATGGGCCCATGATGTGGTCTCAAATGTAGCACGCTTGCCTAGACCTATCACTCTTGAAATGGGTATTTATTATCATCATAAATAAGGATTCCATTAATTGATTCCTCTGCGTCACGTCCTAGTTTTAGCCGAGGGGATTATAGTCTGTGATCGCAGTTTCCATTATCCGATTTACATTCAGCTATCTATCTTTTAACAGGATATCGAGTGGAATGCTTCCCTTCAAATTTATAGCTGTAGTTTGACATTTGTTGCTATAGGTACTTTGAAGGGAATATTTTATTTTTTACTATGATGTTACTCACCTGATGTTAAGCGATGATGCGGTCTAAAGCGGTTATTACACTACACAATCTATCGGGCCCGATATCTAGGGCGCTCTGTCTCTGCGGCAGGGTGACGATTATTACACTACACAATCTATCGTGCCCTAACTGCAGTGGCGGCGTAAAGTGGGGGCGGAGGAGGCTGGTCCGCCCCGGGTGCCTAGCACCAAGGTGAGAACGACTACTCACTCGTACATGTCCAAAGAAGGCGTAGTATAGGTCCAAGGAAGGCGTACATTCTTTTTTTTATCAAATTCATTAGACAGATGTCAAAGTCGCGTCTATAAACAAAAAGTGGCTTTTTTGACGTGCCTAATAATTTGTTTCCAACTTAAGAAATCAATTAACAACTACCTACTCTTGTGACTACTTGCATACAAATATTATACCTAGTTTAAAATGCATCGCAACTATAATTTCACATCTTTTTTGGAGTATAATTTCTAATTCCCTAAAATAATAAATTCATGTTGCGCTTAAACCGCGCGAGACAGGGAAATCAATTTTGATAATTTGATCGAATATTTTAGTACCTATCTAAAATAATCAATCGAAAATATCTGAATACAAATCCGCCCAAGGTGCCAAACTACCCACTGCCGCCACTGCGGCAGGGCCCTGCCTCCCTGTCTCTTACTTACACTAGGTGATAGACAGAGCAAAGAGATCGGAGCCACCCGATCGCCCGATGGCAGTGTCCTTACACCCGATATCTTATTACACTACTCCCGCCCTAGTTATCGGGCCCGATAGATTGTGTAGTGTAATAACCGCCTTAGCTGTACGCACAATTAATGTATTCCCAAAACGTTTTGTGCGTATAGGTGGGATGTCTATGGATGATGGATGTAGGATGATGTATATCTTGAGAGGAATTGGGTGAATTGATGTGTTCTGTGGTATATGGGACAGATCCACTTGGCGAAATTGCCGATGTGGTGTTCTCTGGCTTTTAAAGTGGTGATACGTTTTGGAAGTGATTGAGCCGGTCGATTATTATTTATTCATTTAAATTACCGATTTTTAAACCAATCCCTTTACCGTTGAAGGCAATGAGGAACTATTTGAAATGCTGAAAAATAAAGAAAAATCCAGTGAGTATGAGCTTTTATCAAGAAAATACAACCGACTTCCAAAAAAAAACACTGCAAAGTAAAAAATAACTTTAATTTCGGAAGTCGGTGTTTTTGTTACTTTCTTCGTATTTTGACACCGACTTCCGAAATTAAAGTTATTTTTTACTTTGCAGTGTTTTTTTTTGGAAGTCGGTTGTATTTTTTGTAAAAAGTTTTTTATTTTTCACTTTTTAGTGGTGCCCCACACCTAACAACACCACTGCAAAATCGCAGAAAAGCAAAATACGCAATTTCGATTATCAAAGAATCATCTATATAGTCAAATTCCAGGTATTTCGATTAAAATCCAAAGTTCGTAACCGATTTTGATATGATTTAAATGGGACCAATCTGCAAGTATATCCTTTCAGATAAAACAAGAATTTTTCAAATCGGTTCATAATTGTCGGAGTTATGAGGTAACAAACAAACAAAAAAAAACATACAACCGAATTGATAACCTCCTCCTTTTTGGGAAGTCGGTTAAAAAAGACGATGACTCTACTTGTGATAGGCTTTCCGAAAATGAATCACATGTTGATCTCAATACTGTGCAGCCTTTATCTGACAGTGATGATGAAGATTTACAGCCAAAAGGTGTCTATGAAAATGACAAAGAAAACACCTACCCAGATCAACACACAGATTTGTCAGAACTAGAAAGAGATATTCTAGAACCAAACAATGACACCATTAGTTTCGACATGTTTACAGAATCAAACGGTAAACATATCGAACGTAATGATGAAGCGTAAACTTAAGTGAAGGATCTCGAATTGAGCTGTCAAACGATACAAACAAGATGGAATGACAGCTGACTTGTCGTTCACTCCAGTTAGTGAACACGGTGAGATGTCAACAGAATAGACCGGCTGTATAATGTCGAAGTGAACGCACACAACACTACACTTAGGCGAAGTGAACGACTAGTGACCTGTCAAACCATACAAACAAGATGGCATGACAGCTCACTTGTAGTTCACTCCATCTAAGTGATCGCGGTGATATGTCAACTGAATCGACCGGCTGTATAAGTGTGACTAAAATCGTTCAGCGAAACGTGAATGGAGCTGAATAAGTTTGAGTAGTCTCTTATATATACTTTATTGTACACCAAATTACACGAAAACAATACAATTACAATTAATACGTACAGAAAATCTTAAACTAAAGACATACAATTGGCGGCCTTATGCCGATAAGGCCGCCAATAGGGAATATGCATGAAAAAAGTATTTATGATCTGAACAGTTTATCTTAAAGTATTCGAAAATATAATACTAACTGTGAAATTAGAATCTAAATTGCTCGAAAAACGAACGAGATACAATTATTTTAAACAAATATATCTGTCCCTCTCGCGAAAACGCTGTTTTCTATGGCAGCTGTATAGGCGTCATGGACTTTGACGTCAAAGTCCATATCGGACTTCTCTTTCTAATTGTCATCTTTGAAGCTTTATAACTTCATTGCTGATGAAGGTATTTAAAAAACAATTTCATGATTGTTTACTAGAGCTAATAAGCATTTAATTTTGCAAATAAAAAAATCGCATGCATATTCCCTATTGGCGGCCTTATCGGCGCTGCAACGGCACAGCAGCGGCACGGCTACGGCTAGCCGAGCCGTAAGGTGAAAGTTCGCAGCCCGGCTCGCTTTGTCACGCTGACTGCCCGCTGTTGGCTTTTCTTTACAACATACGATTTAATTCTCTAATTTGAATGACATGTAAATTGCTGGGATGGAGCGGTGCCGTTGCGGTGCCGAATAAGAGACTACTCAAACTTATTCAGCTCCATTGGCTTTTCGCTGAACGATTTTCGTCACACTTATACAACCGGTCGGTTCTGTTGTTGTTGGTTTTTGTATTTTTGTACATTTTGGCGGTAGCTATCTATTGGATCCATCCGCTACATAATAATATCCAGAACTTCGTACAAGCGAACTACCCACTTAAAAGTTAGTGATACTCTACAATTATTTACAGTACGCTCATATTAAACCGAGTGAAGTACATTTGACCCAATTTTGGTGTTCGGGCAAGCGGACTCGAACATTTTACTTGAAAAAATATTGACACAACACCCACCCCGAAGTACGAGAGAAGGTGGGAAGATACTGAAGCTTGAAAGGATGGCATTAACTCAAGATTTGGTATCGAGAGTATAATCTTGTTTGGTGAAAAAACTGGCCTTGTGCGAGTTGGACTCTCATACAGTGGGTTCCATGCCATAACCATAAAAACCCGTTTCTTGTTTGCCCCTGTCAATTATAATTTAATTATTATTATTTGTTGGTATAACGGCAAACGACATACCTACACACTCTGTGAAAATTTCAACGATCTACTTATGATGGTTCTTGAGATATAGCCCACTAACAGACAGAGACGGACGGACGGATGGATGCGGTTACCCTTTGGGTACGGAACCCTAAAAAATATTGATGCATCTAAAGAAAATATAATACCTAAAATTTAAATTGTAAAGTTTTTTTTTTCTATTTATAAGTAGGCATACGTTTGACCTCTCACCTGATGTTAAGCGATGATGCGGTCTAAGATGGAGCAGGTTTGCCTAGAAGTAACCCTAACTCTTGACTTAAAGTCACCCAGGTTGTAGCTATCAGGAAACCCAGACTTAGGCAGGGAATTCCACTCCATAGCTGTACGCACAATGAATGTATTCCCAAAACGTTTTGTGCGTATAGGTGGGTTCCTTAGTTTAAACTAGAGAGTCAGAATAGTAACCAGGAAATAATAATATAATAATAATATTTTATTGTCTTATTTAGGAGAAATGGTTAGACGTAGTTTTATGTTTTGTTGCAATAAAAACCCAACGGATCGACCAAGAAGCACGTTTGGAGAGTAGGTATAGGTACAGTGTGCCCCTACTTTCGTAGTTAAAGTGTTTGGTGATTAAAATGAAATTAATACCGACAGAACAAGCTAGTGTTTGTTCCGGTGTGTCAAGAACGGCTAAACATATTTTGATTGCGTTTCCACATTTGTGGGACATAAACAATCGATTATTATTGAAGATCTTACATTACCGCTATATTTTATAAGTTCGGAAAATTCTTCGGTTTCCGTAGTGCCCATTAAACTGGCTGCATATTTTACAAGAGCAAAGAACGGGGCGTATTTTATTTAGAAGCAATTTTTTTCTCGTTACCCTATGTCAGTCCGACTTCAGGATCTGATCTGATGATGAAAATAATGACCGACACAATTACTATTATTTATTTGTGTAATTTCTTGAATAACTTCAAAATAATTTATTTTAAGTTATGAAAAAAATATACCTAATGATAAAATAGGCAATGAAGATATTAGAGCAACATTTAGATTGTTTTTTTTTTTGCTTTTTTTTTTTTTTTTTTTATTATTCAAAACGGGGAAATTCTTGGCCCAAATCTCACCTGATGGAAAGTGATGATTAGGCCGAAGATGGAAGCGAGTTTCACCCGGAATCCTCTAACATAGAGGAACTGGCTATCATACCTCTAAATGCCGTAACACAACAATGCTGTTAACATTGTTGCTATGGCGACAGACTTAGACATGATGGTGGTAGCTTGCCAGGCGGACTTATAAGTCCTACCACCAACCAAACCGAGCAAAAAATTTGCCCCCACTGGGAATTGAACCCGGGACCTCTGGGTCTGAATCGAGTGGTATAACCACTAGACCACGGAGGCGGTTAGTGTCACCTGTTTAGCACCACCCGCGGACCACGTGTAGGGATTCGCTGAAGGGTATTCTCCTACGGACGCGGGTGACTCGGCCCCCATAAATGCTTGCCATGCTTAATTCTTGTATCAATTATTTTATAAACTCATCAGACATGCCTTTGAGCATATTGTAGGCATTTTCAGTTACCCATACCCGTGTTGAAATGGCACGTTTAATTGCCATTAATTTATTAAATAAATCCAGAGCTTACAGTCGATTTCAATAAACAAATCTGTCTGTCCGTCCGTAAAATGAAACGAAATAAAGATGAATCCGGGTCACAAATTGGTGCGGGCTCTAATTACTCTGTATGAAATGTTGTTTATTTGAGTGGGTCTTGCTTGGTCGGTATGACAAACCATTTTATTGAATTACTAGCTAACACGGATACGTTGTTTTGCCATATAAAAAACTTTTTACAAAAAAATACAACCGACTTCCAAAAAAAAAAACACTACAAAGTAAAAAATAACTTTAATTTCGGAAGTCGGTGTCACAATACGAAGAAACTAACAAAAACACCGACTTCCGAAATTAAAGTTATTTTTTACTTTGTAGTGTTTTTTTTTTTGGAAGTCGGTTGTATTTTTTTGTAAAAGTTTTTTATTTTTCACTTTTTAGTGGTGCCCCACACCTAACAACACCACTGCAAAGTCGCAGAAAAGCAAAATACGCAATTTCGATTATCAAAGAATCATCTAAATAGTCAAATTCCAGCTATTTCGATTTAAAATACAAAGTTCGTAACCGATTTTGATATGATTTAAATGGGACCAATCTGCAAGTATATCCTTTCAGATAAAACAATTTTTTTTCAAATCGGTTCATAATTGTCGGAGTTATGAGGTAACAAACATAAAAAAAAACATACAACCGAATTGATAACCTCATCCTTTTTGGGAATTCGGTTAAAAAAGCTTTCGACGTATTCTCAGAACTACCAAATCTACATAAAAAAAATCATAAATATCGGTCAAGCCGTTAAATCGTAGAGAGGTGTAGCGGCATCCACGCCGTCAAAAAAAAGTAAGGGCAGATTTCATCAATATGCAGTGCGATTCAGTAGTGCGATACTGTAAACATGTCGAACACTTAGGCGAAGTGAATGACAAGTGAGCTGTCAAACCATACAAACAAGGTGGCATGACAGCTCACTTGTCGTTCACTCCACCTAAGTAAACACGGTGAGATATCAACGGAATAGACCGGCTGTAAACATGTCGAACACTTAGGCGAAGTGAACGACAGGTGAGCTGTCAAACCATACAAACAAGATTGAATGACAGCTCACTTGTCGTTCACTCCACCTAAGTAAACACGGTGAGATATCAACAAAATAGACCGGCTGTAAACATGTCGAACACTTAGGCGATGTGAACGACAGGTGAGCTGTCAAACCATACAAACAAGACGGCCATGACAGCTCACTTGTCGTTCACCCTACCTAAGTGATCACGGTGAGATGTCGACAGCATCGACTGGCTGAAACTGAACGCGGTCAACATAATATGAGCCACTTTTACGAGCTGTCAGTTTTTTTATTTTCTATTTTATTTATTTAAACTTTATGCACAATAGTGTTACATGGGTGGAATTAATGCAACAATGCATTCTCTACCAGTCAACCTTTCGGTAAAGACTACATTGTGGTAGGTGTACAACAACAAATAATCTATACTTCTATATCTATACTAATATTATAAAGAGGTAATCTATACTAATATTATCTATACCAGCGGTTCTCAATCTTTTTTGGTGACGGAACCCTTTTGGATAGCGATATACTTGATGGAACCCTACAATAAAACAATCGTTTTTAAAAGTGTATTCTTTATTAATAAGCATAATAAAAGTACTTACTATGTAACAGTTACTTGTTAGGTACTTACTTACATAACAAGTAAAATAATAGATGATATTGAAAAAGAAAAAATATCTAACTAATGGGAGGTATGAAACTGTTTTTTTTATTTTTCATCAATCGGTTGATATCAGGTTTGATAGAGGACAGTTGAAGTCTCATATCAGGTTCGGCGTCCAGTCTATTGCGGTATTTTGTTATCGTGGCTGCATAGGTTGAGAATCCTGTTTCGCACAAATATGTTGTTGGGAACGGGAGAAGAATTTTCAGAGCCATTTTGGCAAGCATTGGATATTCACCTCGGATTCTGCACCAAAAATCGTTGAGAGGTGTCGTTTTGAACAGTGACTCCATACTTCTGATGACATTTTGAAAAGAGATTCATATATCTCGTTCGATTACTTATTCTTGTCTTTAGACTCGGGGTGTACAGTTTCTAAATGTCGGTGCAACTTGGCAGGTACCATGGAACTATTAGGAAGCAGATTACTACATCTACAACTACGGACGTCGTCGGGCTTAGGGAGTAGCCCCCCTTTTTTTTTAAGGGTTTGGGAAATCATCAAATGACTTCCCCCGCTCTGGGCGGAGCGGGAGGGAGTGTCAGACTCTTACTGACTAAAACCACATCCATGTTCCTTCAGTGCCCTTTGTGTTCCAGAGTCACGGTATCTCTTTCGAATAGATACTGCTGTACACTCCGCGCGTACTGCTTTTGAACATTCGGCTTCGTTGGAAGATGTTGTTGCAACACGTTTAACGCCTTTAAGCCAACCTTCCATTCTGTCAGGATGGTGGGGTTAAAATAATGCACTATCGTTACTGCGAAGAGTACCTACTTTTTGCTCCGAACGCTAATCGTCGACTGACTAGTGACAAGGCGCGATCGTCGAAAATTCGAAATAAGTACTCGAAGTCTTTGATAAATAAAAAGCCAAAATAAAAATTGAAATAAAAAAAATGTGGTGTAAACAATCTCGACTTCACGTTTTGAAATTAGAGCCAAAAGTCGCTTGTTTACAATTTATTATAGCGTCTAATCTCAGAAGCGGCTTGTATTAAAGGGACTGCGCGCTCACAAGTAGGATCGACATCGACGGTGACGGCATAGTAAAATGATACGCCGCGTCAGAACGGTCGACCTAAGAGGTGTTTTGATTTTACTTTTTCTGAATTCTTGCGGAACCCTTACAGGGGTATGGCGGAACCCCAGGGTTCCGCGGAACACACTTAGAGTATCGCTGATCTATACTATAATAATATTATAAAGAGGTAACATTTGTTTGTAAGTTTGTATGTAGGGGGTAATCTCAGGTACTACTGGTCCGATTTGAAAAATTATTTCAGTATTAGACAGCCAATGTATCGAGGAAGGATATAGGCTACATATCATCACGCTAAGACTAAAAGGAGCCAAGCAGTAATGGAAAGTGTGAAGCAGACGAAGTTGCGTGGGTCAGCTAGTAAAAAATAAAATCATTTAAATTGAATCTTTTCATACAATATATTACACAAATAATATAATAACATATATACTAATATAATAATAGTATACTAATACATATATGTGCTAAAATAATAAACTAATAAATATGATGTTTGTTCTATGTCTCTATGGAATATTGACTGGCAACTCTTGAACGCAGCTTGATCGTGATCAGTTTGATTGGTGAAATCCGCCCTAAGTAGGAAATGAAATACGCGAGTACTGAAACAAAAAGAAACGCAGCGCCATCTAGATACCGCCAGCAGCACCAGCGATGAACTACTGAATGAAATCTTGCATTATGATCCAACTCAGTCCGAATATGAAATTTGGGGCAGTTGTCCACCGGACACATCAATCGTCCCGTTGGATGATCCTCCCTTTTCAACGGAGGTTTGCGAGACTTTACACCCTGTTCCCCATATCCTCTATACAGGTAATAAATAGGCAGAAAGACAAACAGACAGATAGTATAAAAAAAATGATGGGATCTTTAGCCAAGAGTGAATGGATTACTTCTAGGCCAGCGTGCCCCATCATCGACGGGAGCTAAGTTCGCTCAAACACTCTAAGTCCTTTTTTTTTTTTTTTAGGGATGGGAAATCATCCAATGACTCCTCCCGCTCTGGGTGTAGCGGGAGGGAGTGTCAGACTTCTACTGACTAAAACCCATCCATGTTCCTTCATTGCCCTTTGTGTTCCGGAGCCACGGTGTCTCTTGCGAATAATCCCGCGACTCCGGCGGGCGTCGGCCCTTTCGGGCCCCTCTGTGAACACTCTAAGTCCTGACATATCATTCGAAACTAACCTATTCGTGTCGGGGTGACCTAAGCTCCCATTCTGCCAAATGTTATTTTATGGTTTACGTTGTTAATATGATTGATTATAAAAGAAAGAAAAAAAAAAAATGTTTTGGTGTAACTTATTAAAGTTGTCTTCTAATTTTATTATTTGTCAAATGAGTTCTTACAGAAATAATAGTTAGTAAAGTGATGAAATTATACAGGGTGAATTTTTAAAGTGTGCCTTCAAGGCCAACTCCGAAACTATGAAAAACATTGAAAAGCACTCTTTTCAGTGTTTTTCGATATTTCGATGAAAAGTAAAACTACATCATTGGATTTTTGGAAAATCATCGTCCTACCCAGTAATCAAAGCGGTTGATTAAAAAAAAAAAAACAAATTTTACACGACCCAAAAGTGAAGCTAATAAAAAAAAAAAAAAAACATTTATTTCAGACATAAAAGTCCATAGATACGGATCAAATTCTGCGAAATTATATGCAATAGGTAACACATGGCAACTCTAAAAAAACTCATTTTCGTTTCGGTTTGATTTTTGGATAGAAAAAACGATCTTTTTAAAATCTAATGTTGAAGTTTAACTTTTCATCAAAATCGGTCTCAAGACTCCTTTCAGTGTTTTTCGATATTCCTTATACTTTCGGAGGCCGCTATCCCACTGGCGTTATACGAACGTTGGCGTTTCTCCAACGTCCAAGTTTGTAGTGGCAAACGTTAACGTCGCGTCAGCGTGACGTAAACCTTGCGTTTTTGCCAACAGGTACAATCACGCCACCTCGCTCTTTCCGTGTGGGCGCGGACGGGACGGCGTGATTGTACCTATTGCCAAAAACCGCAACGTCAACGTCGCATCTGCGCAGCGTTGACGCTGCATAGACGTTGGAGAAACGCTAACGCTTCCTTAAAACGCCAGTGGGATAGCGGCCCAAAATGTCAGACTGTATGATAAAACATTCAATCTTTCACACTCAACCAACCGTTGATGCGAATAGACGCCACCGATGGTACGGTCGACGGATTTTACGTCAGATATAATCTCTTTACTTCTACTTTAGCTCTTTTACTCTCTCTCTACTTTAGCCCATAAATATATTCCTTATAGACTAAAATAGATATTATAATAATACAGTTTGTGTTAGTACACACAATCTTAACCCTATGTTAGTAAACACTTCAATTAAGCTCTGTTATAAAGTGCATTTAGTGGCACTTGTCGGCGGGAGCGACGGAACACTGATCATTCTGAGCCAAAAGTCCTCTTCCATGACAAGGTGCAGAAAACATGTTGGTATACACACCACGAACGACTTGAAGTTGTCGTTACGGCGCGATTCCTGTAGTGCGATTCACTAAGGCAGAACATCTTTACAACCAAGAAATCATCGTTGAAACATCTGATAAATAGATGCCACATCAGATGTTTCAACGATGATTTCTTGGTTGTAAAGATGTTCTGCCTTAGTGAATCGCACTACTGCATCTATGAGATATGTACCGACCGACCCTAAACAAATGTGTTTTACGGTAGTATTTTCAAACAAATTGCGCTGTGATGGCCCTAATATTATGTAGTTTGGGAAGAAGTCTATTCAAAGAGATAATTAGAGACAAGGGGGAAATGTAGAAACAATTTTGATTCATCACAGAAAATTTTCTCCGAATATACCTACTGGACCGATTCAGTTGGAATTTGGTGAAAAATATCCATTTTGTGACCCAAACACTTCGTCATGTTTGGGTGACACGTAACAAAATAGTTCTTTGCTTATAGATTACATGAATATCTATTTAAATTAAATATGTACATGGTTCTTATAAACTTTAAAAAAATATGATTCATTTAGAACATTTCGCGCACGACGCGACTTGGCTCTTATTTTTTACAAAATTATGTCTTTCCTCTAGTTTGTAAGAAAAAAAAAATCCAATCAAATACCCAATTTTACATCTGTACTAATCTATACTTAATATTATAAAGCTGAAGGGTTAGTTTAGTTGAACGCGCTAATCTCCGGAACTACTGGTTCGAATTGAAAAAATATTTTAGTGTTGTACAGCATATTTATCGCGGAAGGCTAAAAGGCTTATAACATCACGCATAGACGAATAGAAACGGAGTATTAATGAAGAATGTGACGCAGACGAATTTGCACGGGTCAGGTAGTCCCCAAATAATTCGCAGAAGTCATCGAAGTTACCAACTTCAGCAGTTACCAACGTATAATGTCATTTTCATTGGCACGTTTGGGCCATCACGGCTTCTTTATGCGGCGCGCTTCAGTCCCAGATTTCTCTAGGGATAGGACAAGCCCGCATTGCGTGCTCGTCTAGGCCATTCATAGTGATGACCCACGGGTACCCGGCTATACGGGTAACACAGGCAAGTTTTCAAGGATAGTATGATATGTGTTTTCTACTCCGGAAATAGGGAACATGCGTGCGATTTTTTAATTAGCAAAATTAAATATTTATTAGCTCGAGTAAACAATCATGAAATTATTTTTTAAATATCGTCATCAGCGATGAAGTTATAAAGATTCAAAGATTACAATTAGAAAGAGAAGTCCGATATGAACTTTGACGTCAAAGTCCATGGAGCCCTTTACAGCTGCCATAGAAAACAGCTTTATCGCGAGAGGGACAGATGTATATGTTTAAAATTATTATATCTCGTTTGTTTTTCGAGCTATTTTGGTTCTATTTTCACTGTTAGTATTATATTGTTGTATATTTCTAGATATAGATTATAATATTTTTTTCAATGCGTATTCCCTATTTGTAATTGTTCTAGTTTGGTTTTGAAATTAGGAAAAAATTGGCCATGTGCGTTTCAGGCTACGTGCAATGTAAGGCTCCATAGTTGAAATGGAATTTCTACGAAATTTTCCTTCTCCAAGTATACATTTTATAGGTTCATCACCATGATCATATCAGCTGAAAGACGTCCACTTATATAGCAACAGAGCTTACCAGTAATATAAGTCCCTTGGGACCTATTGACCTATACAGGGAGATTTTTTAAAGTATGCCTTCATAGCCAAATCCGAAACTGTGAGGAATATGGAGCCGGATTTTGATGTAAAGTAGAACTGCATTATTGCTTTTTTTAAATCTTTGTTCCTACCCAGGAATCACCCGGTTGATTTTGAAAAATAAAACAAAATCTGTATTATTACATCATCCGAAAGTGCAGCTCATAAGGATCAAATTCAGGGAAGTGATAAAACATGGCAAGCTAAATGATAGAGTTAATTATTTACAAATCCTTTTTAATTTGAAAATAAAAATATCAACTGTTTTTTTTTTAAATAAAATTATCAACGGACCCGAACTACATCACTGGATCTTTGAAAAAAATATCAGTAACGGTTTTGGTTGGTAGCTACAGCCAGAAATTTTAAAACCATGTTGTTAAAAATAAGATTTTCCCTTTTGCCATGTGTTATTAATTAATTCCCAGAATTTGGTTATTATTAGCTACACTTGCGGATGGTATACTAATACAGGTTATGTTTTTTTTTGGTTAAATTCAACCAGTTGATTCCTCGGTAGCGTATTTACTACTAACGAATTTTCAAAAATCTAACGATGCAGTTTTAGTTTTCGTCATATTCGGGCACGAGACCCCTTTCAGTGTTTTTTGATATTCCTAATAGTAGAAAATCATCTGTATCTGCCCTGTCTCCTGCTTGATAAGGAGGGAAGTGTATATTATGATTTTCTTACTACACTGATGTACTTTCTGATTAATCTTCGTTGCAGGGTCCAAGACACTTGAATCTTGTTTCCAGTACTCGACGTGCTACACTGACTTACGTGCTACACTGGCGTTTATCAGGTGGTTGTCACTGTTGATTCTGGCTTTCAGAAGATGCAGCGGCTGGGCGATGTCTTTTAACAAATGCCCGCAACGAGGCGGGCCATGTCTTTTAAAAAATGCCCGTAACAAGAAGTATAACTGTACAGTGAGCACGCAAAAAGCATTTACAAACTACATAGCAAAGTAGCACATATCGTCATCAATCGAATTAGCCTAGAAAAACAGCGTTAATAAATTTCCAGTCTCACATTACATCATTTATATCCATTCCTTCGTAATGAATGGTAAGTGAGTTAGTCGCGGCCCCGATGTGTTCACCAAGCGAAAATTGAAAAGGATGTGAAGAAAAATCGTTTTTGGGCTGTGTTTCACTTTGTTAATTAAGTTAAAGAAAGAGTAGCGGGGGAAATAATAACAAATTATACTTAAAAAATCTTCCGTTACTGAGTGATTGAGTGTGTTGATGGCAATAAGGTTGATTTTGGTTTAGTAGGATTTTTAAGTAAAATAGACGTGTATTTAGTTTGGTGATTTATTTTCAACTAACGTTACAATGGACTGTATGCTCATCTACGCGTCGATAGCTAGTTAAGTATAAGTATGTATACATATTACTTGTAAGAGGCTACTAACTTAAACATTCCGCCCCCCAAAGAACACAGTTCTTTGATATGCATTTACAAAAAAAATAACTTACGAACAAGTAACATTCATGAATCATAATCAAGACACGGAATAGTTACATAACTTAAGAATAATAATAAATACCTACACGCAACAAAATAAGGTAAGTTTAACATTATCACTATAGTCTTAGATTAAATACATCTGTGAGATGGTGGGAAACATGACTTACTCGACTACGAGTACAATTAATCAAGGTAAGTAGCTCATTTACATTACATTAGTTTTGTTAGCAATTGTTAGGTAGTTTGTTTAAACTAAAGAACACAAAGTTTACGGTAAGTACTAATTCTAGGTCTTAATCTTATTTTATAAGTAGTAAGTTTAGTTTAGTTTAGAGGTTAAAACTAAATTAAGTTTACATCGAACAATAAATTTAATTATAAGGCTATTTAGTTAAGATGCATACTTTACTCATAGGACGTTTAAAAACGCCATTTTTGCATTTAACCGATACAACACGAGTAAGATTATCGGGTCCAACATGTTTTTGAATTATTCTACCTAATATCCACTTACTTGGTGGGATATTATCTTCCTTTAAGATAACTACGTCATCGATTTCTGGCTCAAGTTGTTTTGTGTTCCACTTATATATTTTATTCAAATTAACAAGATATTCTTTATACCATCTGTTCCAGAAATCGATGACCATTTTTTGTACTAACTTCCATCGTTCGAGATTAGTGATATTTTCACAAGGGTATAATTTTCATCTGCTAGGGTTAATAAAGGTTCGCCGACCAGAAAGTGACCTGGCGTAAGGGGGAGAGGGTCATTGGGGTCATCGCTTAAAACTGAAATAGGACGCGAATTTAGGCAAGCTTCCACCTGTGATAACACTGTGGAAAGTTCCTCGTATGTGAGTGTACTATCTCCAATTACCTTTTTAAGATGCATTTTTGTACTGCGTATACCAGCCTCCCACAAGCCCCCAAAATTAGGCGCATGTGGAGGTATGAAGTGCCATGTAGTTTTTTCAGAGGTTAACAACTCTGCTATCTCACCTGGCAAAGAAGACTTCATTTTATCGAACATGTCTCTTAGCTGCTTGTCCGCTCCTACAAAATTCGTGCCGTTGTCACTGAATAGGTCCTGACAATAACCTCGTCTGGCTGTAAAACGCCTAAAAGCTGCGATAAATCCCTTTGCAGTCAGGTCTGTGACAGCCTCCAGGTGTACGGCACGTGTTGCCATACAAATGAAGAGACAAATGTAGCCCTTGTAAGATTTGGCTCCTCTTCCTGGGGAGAATCTGATATTAATGGGTCCAGCATAATCTACACCGGCTGATCTGAAAGGTCTGCTGGGCCTTACTCGTACCTCTGGTAACTGGCCCATCAACTGTACTGCATTGTCTTTCGAATACCGAATGCATGTAACGCACTTTCGGTAATAACTCTTTGCTTGATCCTTAGCTCGCAAAATCCAGTATTTTGACCTCAAGTAATTTACCATTACTTGCGGTCCACCATGCCTTGTTTTCAGATGAGTATCCATAATTATTAGTCTACTAAGATGGCTCTTAGCCGGTAAAATTATGGGATGTTGTGTATCGTAAGCAGCATGCGACTGCTGTATACGTCCGCCTACTCTTAAAATACCATTATCGTCAATAATGGGACAAAGATTGCGTAGTTTACTCTTTTTGAGAACGCTGCCTTGAGATTTTAACTGTTTTATTTCTTGATTAAATTCTATGCCTTGAATTTGCCGAATGCAATTATTTAGTGTTTCATTCATTTCTTGTGTTGTAATAAATTTAGCATTATATTTTACCTTGTCTTTATTTTTTGACTTTAAATTCAACCATCTTCTACAGTATGAAATTACTCTCAACATTTTAGACAAATTTGAGAATTTAGTATAAATTAACTCCTCTTCAGTTTTTAACAAAGCAGTAAAAACTCTGGTGTTCTCCTCTTCGTGTGTATCCTCAACATCAACTAAATTCATATTTAGGTGTAGTGCAGATAACCAAACTGGCCCATTCCACCATAACGAGTTATTTACCAATTCCATGGCATGTACACCTCTTGAGGCGCAATCAGCCGGGTTTGTATCTGTGGTCACATGACCCCATTGTTGATAATCTAAAAGATTTAATATCTCAGAGACTCGGTTGCTTACAAATGTGTTCCATCGCCCTGATCCCCCCTTTAACCAAGCTAAAACTATGGTTGAGTCTGTCCATGCGTGCAAATTTTCTTTAGGTATTTTCATAACTTCAGATGTCTCAAATATCAGTTTGGCTGCTAGTGTTGCGCCACAAAGTTCTAACCTTGGGATTGATATTTGTTTCTCGACCGGAGCGACCTTTGTTTTTGCAGATATTAAATTTACATGTACCTTGTCTCCCTCGACTACTCTAATATACACTGCTGCCCCATATGCTGATCTTGAAGAATCCGAAAAGACATGCAATTCTACTGTGGATGTGTGAGAACAGTGTAACCACCTTGGTATGCTAATATTTTTAATGTGAACGAGACTTTCTCTGAATTGTACCCATTCCATTAGCAGGTCTCCACTAACTGTGTCATCCCATCCTAGCCCTATCTTCCATAACTTCTGTATAATCATTTTTGCTATGACAACTACAGGAGCTATCCACCCCAGTGGATCATACAATTTGGCTACATCAGAAAGAATTCGTCGTTTAGTGATCAGGTCTTTTGGTTCTGGTAAATTGAGGGAATATATAAAACTGTCCGCTTCTCGATTCCAACTGACTCCTAGTACTTTCACTAAACTATTGACCTTAAGAGGTAGTTCGTGATCATCTCTTTTATTGTTACTCATATATTTTAACACGTTCTCATTGTTGCTGCTCCATTTTTGTAACTCGAAGCCTCCTAAGTTCAGTAGTTTGTTCATGTCATTGTAAATACTAACAGCTTCATTTTCTGTCTCGCATCCTGACAGCAGATCATCCATAAAAAAGTCACCTTTTGTTATTTTAGCAGCAACTGGATATGTTAATTTTTCATCATCCGCTAATCTCTGTAGTGTTTTCACTGCCAGATATGGTGCACATGCTGTACCAAAGGTCAATCTCACAAGTTTGAAATGTTTAATTTGCTCAGTAGTTGATGTTCTCCATAATAACCTTTGATAGTTAGCGTCTTCCTCTGCCACACGCACCATTCTATACATTTTGATAATATCTGCCGTAATGCAAATCCTGTGTGTCCTCCATCTCATTAGTATGTGACGTAAATCCTGTTGCAGTTTAGGACCCACAAGTAAATGGTCGTTCAAAGAAACTTGATTGTTGCCCTTACACGAAGCGTCAAAAACCACACGAAGTTTTGTCGTATCCTTATCTTCTCTTACTACACCGTGATGAGGAAGATATATCGCTTTAGGATTATTAATATCAGCAGCCTCCACTTGAACCATATGATTAAGATTAATGTATTCATTCATAACCTTAGTGTATTCTTCACAAAACTTGCTGTTTCCTGCAAATTTTTTCTCTAAGGACTCGAACCTTTTAGCAGCTATATCCCTTAATCCAGTAACTTGACATTCTGGATTACCGCATCTGAATGGCAACTTGACCACATATCTTCCTTCCTTGTCTCTGATCGTTGTAGCTTCATAATACTCTTCACATCTTTCTTCTTCCTTTGTCAATCCTTTGTGTATCGTGTTTGGCTCGTTTTCCAACTCCCAAAATAATTTAAGCATTTCGTCTTCTTTAAGTTGAATATGCAAGCTTGTAAAGTTCTTCTCTGCTGAATTGCCTATTCGTGACATCCTTCCTGATAGAACCCAACCTAGAATCGTATTTTGTGCTAATAAGTTACTCATAGGATGTTTCATAACGCCGTCTAATAAGACGTCACTGTACACCTCAGCTCCAAGGAGAATGTCTATCTTACCTGGTATTGCAAATTCTGGGTCAGCCAACTCCAAGTCTCTTAAATCTGACCACTCAGAAATACTTCGATTAGCAGTAGGTAGCAGAGTTGTTAGTGAACGTAATACATAGGCCTCTACTCGAACTGACGCATTAGGATTGTGACATGATTTGACGCAAAATGTAACCCTATGTTTTATTCTCGTTTGCCTCTCTCCAACCCCTGACACCCAACCACTTACTGATTTGCGTGTAAGATTTAAGAATTGCACTGTTGCCTCAGTTACAAACGAAGCTTGTGACCCTTGGTCCAACAATGCTCTCAAAATATATTTGCAACCATTCCTACTATCTACTAAAACTTTAGCGGTAGCTAATAGGACACTGTTTGATTGTATATGCTCACTGGAAAAATTAGTTACAATATGTTCATCATTAGACACAGAAATAGGCGTACCTGTAGATAGCTTGTTCGCTATACCTGCAGTTGAAGGTTCACCTTCCTTTGGATCCTCGGTCTTCTGTTCCCTCTCGAAGTGCAGAAGGGAGTGATGCCGCCGTCCGCACCTTCTACAACACGATGACTGTCGACATTTGCTTACGGAGTGTGTTGGCGCCAAGCAATTGAAGCACAATTTATTCTTCTGTACAAATTCTTGTCTTTCTTTGGCAGATTTATCTCCAAATTTCTTGCAGGAATATATGTGGTGATCACCACTACATAAGGCACATTTTGTTTGGGCCCTTTTTTCATCGTTGCTGGTTACATTTGAGTGGAAAACTTTAGGTTTAGCAACAGTTTTGGCTTGCACTGTTTTTATTTTAGTACTTTCTATCATTTCTAAAGATCTGAACCTTGTCTCTAAGAAATCTCTTAGTTGTGACCAAGTGGGTATGTCGTAATTGCATGTACTAATTTGCTGTTCCCATAACTTTATTGATTCAGGCTCTAATTTCGACACTACTAGGTAAGTAGTTACCATGTCCCAGGTATCAGTCTCCACACCCATGTTTTTCAATGCCTTCAAACAAGTCGAAGTTGTGTCAACTAATTGTTTTATCAAGTTAGCCGATGCTGTCTGCACGGGTTTTTGCGTAAATAAAGTTTTCATGATTGCGTTACAATTAAACCTTTTGTTATTATAACGTTTTATCAACTGGTTCCAAGCTTCGTCGTAATTCGCATCCGTCATGGAAAAGTTACGTAATAAAACATCGGGTTCTCCAGATAAATTGCTCTTGAGGTAATGCAGTTTCTGAACAGGTGATAGATACTCATTTTCGTGAATTAAAGTACGAAATAAGTCGTAGAACGGTTGCCACTCCTCATAATTTCCCGAAAATGTCGGTATCTTTATATTAGGTAACTTTATTCCTCGGTGCTTGAAATCCTGCATATCGGCATTTGGCGAAGATTGTGAACAAACAGATTGAAATCTAGATACCTCCAGAAATGGCTGAAGAGCTTCTTTTAATGTTGATTTGTAGTTTATGTATATTTCTTGAAAGTCTTCGTAAACGTCTTCTTCGAAATAAGAACATTCTCTCTCTTCATCGGTAACCTTCAAAATAATGCTCTTGTGACCGTTTTTAAATTCCAACCAAAGTTCTTCCAATTGTTCCAATCTTGTTTCTAAATATGGTCTTTTTATCCTGTCTTTAGGAGATTTCTTAAAGTTCTTTTCGGCTTTCTTTACGTTTTCAAATAGCTCATTTTGATACACAATTAAATCTTCCATTTTTGCTACACAAGTCGCGCCACACACAATGAGAGGGTAAAGTCACAAAGTCGTGTATAGTAAGGAAGACGGTATGGTATGCGTGTTTTTTAGCTTGTATTTTCCCTATTATAAACTCCTTATAATAGATCACTCACTCAAATTATTACTAAAACAACACGAAAGTCTCACAAGTTTTTATAAGTTCGTAACACGTATAATGTCTATTTACTTCACATTCACTAGTTAGTTTTTAAACCACTTCTCAGAAAATCCTTATCGCTCAGGAATGCTATTGTTCTCGCGGCGCTCGCACTGGGTCAGTCGATGACCCGAATCCGGTTCGATTTAGGACCATATGTTGTGGTAATAAGGTTGATTTTGGTTTAGTAGGATTTTTAAGTAAAATAGACGTGTATTTAGTTTGGTGATTTATTTTCAACTAACGTTACAATGGACTGTATGCTCATCTACGCGTCGATAGCTAGTTAAGTATAAGTATGTATACATATTACTTGTAAGAGGCTACTAACTTAAACAGAGTGACTGACCGACAACGCACAGCCGAAACTGATGGTCGTAGAAAGCTGAAAGCCAAGGAACCTACATGACAGGGGCGGACTAAGAGAGGATTTCACGCAATCCTTAAACTTGGGACCGGGAAAACGGGATATGCGCGAACAAAGTCGCGGACAAAAGCTAGTATTATCTATCTATCTATATATATAAAACTAGCTGACCCACGCAACTTCGTCTGCGTCACATTTTCTATTACTGCTCCGCTCGCTCCTATTTGTCTTAGCGTGATGATATATAGCCTATAACCTTCCTCGATAAATGGGCTATCTAACACTGAAAGAATTTTTTAAATCGGACTAGTAGTTCCTGAGATTACCCCCTACATACAAACTTGCAAACTTACAAACATACATACTTACAAACAAATTTTACCTCTTTATAATATTAGTATAGATTCTTCCGTTACTGAGCGACTGACAGACAACGCACAGCCTAAACTACTGGTCGTCAGAGCTGAAATGGCAAGTAAGTAACTTGTGGAGTGTGGGGGAGCACTAAAAGAGATTTTTTCGAAATTGAAACGAGAACGGGAAAAAACTTTTATTTATTTATTCCAGTAAACTAACTAACAATAACAACAACTACCTAGATAATAACAGCCGCACAGGTCTATCTTCAAGGTTAAGCAACGCTTGCCGAGCTTGGTCTGTGGATGGGTGACCATCTTAAATACCGAGTTTCGGATCCTCCGTGCCTCGGAAAGCACGTTAAGCTGTTGGTCCCGGCTGTCATTTGTAGATCTTTGGCATCTTTCGTTACGGATAGTCAGAAGCCAGAAAATCTGACAGATGACAGACATCCGGCAGTGTTCTCGTGGATACTAGGTATACAATTTCCAAAGAGCTATAATAATAATAATAAAAGAGGCTTAAAATAGCTTACGAGGGGATCAGGTCGTCCTACCAACCAGACTGGCAGCGTGATTATTAATTACGTGACAATAACACTGCAACACGCCGCCGCGCGCGCATGCCAGTCTGGCCGGCCGGCGCCTGCCTTATACAGTCATTACATAATCGTAGCCAACCAGTGGTAAACAATCTCGATGTGACAAACACATTCCAAACAAATAAAATACTGCGAGTCACTTGATTAAGTAATAGTTGTTGTATTTATATTTTAAATATAATAATTGTTTATATTGTAACAATATATTGCGTACGAAGTCGCGGGAAAAGTCTACCTAGTAAAACAAAAGTTAACTCGCACACACAAAACACAAAAGAACTGGATCTAAATAAAATCCCTACTCACACGAGCGAATTCATATTTGGACAGAAGAATTAAAATGTCAAAATCCGTTTTAGATTAAGCGTCGTAACTTTGCCACCACGGTCCAAAACAGCCCGCAAATATTTAACCCTGCACTCTAGAATGCAAATTAAATACAGTATCGTGTACTTTTTTTTGGATATCCCGGAATCCATCGGCTTAACGTGCCCGCCTAACTGCCGGGTGTGGGTTTCATCAATTCCAATTTTAGACGTCGAGTTTTACAAACGAGCAGTGGAGGGTTAAAATGTTTTCATTTGGTTTATTGGGGAGCTGAATGTACCAATTTTGTCAAATATGAGTGTAAATAAAGTGTCATGTGAATGTGGTGTGTGTTTTATGAATGAGTTTTGTAGATGCGTGGGCGGAGGTTCCAAAATTGGCTTTTTAATATCGCTTTTGATAAGTTTTAAATAGCAAGCTGGTTATAAAGGTTTATTTTGGTCCCATATTTATCTCAGTAGATTATTAATACCTCGGTACCAGAAAGGTCAAGCAAGAGTTTAAACCGAAAGGTTTGTTTGTTTGTAAGGCGTCTTAGCGGACGGCTACGTGACACCTCGTAGTCCGCTGTAGGTCCTGATAACATCCCTGCTTACCTCTTGAAGGGATGTAAAGATTACACACCCGTACTTCACATCTTTAATTTAGCGCTCACCACAGGCAAGTATCCACAGCGCTGGAAGGTTTCACGAGTTCAGCCGATTCCGAAAACTACGGACACTTCTAATGTAGAAAACTATCGAACAATAGCTATCATCACTTCCCAAATTATTAGAAAAAATATTACATAAAATAATTAGTTACCGGATTTTTGAAAATCTCAGCACGGTTTTCGATTAAACATTTCCGTTAATACGAATCTTCTAACGCTTGTAGATCTGATATCACAGCATTTGGACAAAGGCATATAAGTTGATGTTGTATATTTTGATTTCAAAAAAGCTTTTGATCGTGTAGATAATAACGTGCTACTGGATAAGCTTAATAACATCGGTTTCTCACCTAAACTGCTCAAGTTTTTCGCCAGTTATGTGCAGTACCTACCGCCAACAATATGTTAAACATACCAGAGGCCCGAGTCCGCTATTACAATAGTGTCAGAATGGTCGATCACTGATTTCAAAATGGTTGATTTTGACAAGTTTGGTAATCTACTAACATAATGGCATCATAATGGCGTCATTATGACATTCCAATGATCAACCACTGACACGTCATTGAAAGAAAGCCATATAAATGGTAATCTCGTACAAAATGACAGATTTAGTATTTACGAACTTCTCACTACTTCAGAAGTTCAGATTGCTTATAACACTAATAAATAATATGTAAAACTAAATATAAATAAAATCTGGCATGAATAAATGCTCAAAAGCTCGGTTTTATAATAATGGCAATACGGCGTTCCTATCGCAATTCTATTACGAGACCATTGCCGTGCCAGTGACCGGCCACTGACGTGCCAGTGATCGTGCGATTATGAATTTAGCAGATTACGAACTTTTAGCAAAATGACAATGGCATGACAATGGGATCGTGTCGGAATGGCAAATTTATAAAAATAGCAGACTCGGGCCCCATCTGGTGTTAGCTAAGGGACCATTTTAGAGCCATTATTTTTCGGAATCATGGTTTATGATCTTGAAAAGGTTCTCAACCATGCCCAGTGCTTACTTTACGCCGATGATCTCAAATTAATTTATGGTGCTGAGGAGATATAATGCAGTGTACGATGGAGAATTGAAAATAAGCTCTTATTCAACACGGCTAAATGCAGTGTTATGTCCTTTAGTCGGGCACATAACCCTCTACCCGTTTTTTGATTGCCCGTGTTGATTCTGTTAAAGATTTAGGAGTTTTATTTGATCCGATTCTAACCTTCCACGAACATATGCTGGCGCAAGGGCCAGCAAGGGACGCTGATTCGTACTGGAGGCTAGGTTTCACTATTCGGAACGTGCGTGAATTTGATGACCTCCTTGCGATTAAGTTAGTATTTATGGCTTTAGTCAGGAGTAAACTAGAATCTGCCTCTATAATTTGGAACCCCTAGAGAAGGTCCAAAAAACATTCCATAGATTTTTGTTTAAGAAACGGTTTGGATTCTACCCCTTTTTAAATCCTACCAAATATTTGCTTGGAACGCTGAAATTGTTAAATTTTACTTTTGCAAGCATGAGTAAAAAAATATTTTAGACGAGACGTAATTATTTTTGAGACGTTGAGGCCTTTGGGGTTGAATCGGATTGTCTTGAATTGGTAGCTCAGTTAGTCAGGCTGTTTGTTCCTCTCGTGCGTTTTCCAACTATGCTGGGGTGATTGTGTAGAGACTTATACGCGAACGAAGTCGCGGGCAACAGCTAGTTTCAAATGAATGCTTTGAATCTTGAATCTATAAATCATGGAAATACAGTAAAAAAAACTTTTTACAAAAAAAATACAACCGACTTCCAAAAAAAAACAATAAAGTAAAAAATAACTTTAATTTCGGAAGTCGGTGTTTTTGTTACTTTCTTCGTATTTTGATTTTTTTGTTTGTAGTTTTTTTTTGGATGACATAAAACTATCATCTAAGTAGACGAATTCCAGCTATTTCGATTTAAAATCCAAAGTTCGTAACCGATTTTCATAAAATTTTTAGAAGAGTTTTTCAAATCGGTTCATAATTGTCGGAGTTATGAGGTAACAAACATAAAAAAAAAACATACAACCGAATTGATAACCTCCTCCTTTTTGGGAAGTCGGTTAACAAAGACTAATTTAATCACGCGGTTTCTGCTTGAATATCCTCCTTTGTCATCTGATTAAAGATTAACTCAAGTTAATTCTAAAACAATTCCTACTCGTTTGTTCCCTGAAGTCTGTAATTTTTTGCTCGGTTTGGTTGGTGGTAGAACTTGTTCTAAGTCCGCCTAGCAAGCTACCACCATCATGTCTAAGTCTGTCGCCATAACAACTATGTTAACAGCATTGTTGTGTTCCGGCAGTTAGAGGTATGATAGCCAATTACTCTGTGTTGGAGGATTCCGGGTGAAGCTCGCTTCCATCTTCGGCCTAATCATCACTTTCCATCAGGTGAGATTTGGGCCAAGAGTTTCCCCGTTTTGTATCTAAAAAAAACAACATATTAGCCGAAAGACGTCCACTGCAGGAGATATGTCTCCCCCAAGCGTCGCCACAACGACGGGTCCTGTGCGTCTCGCGTCCGTCGGCTACCCGCGACCTTCACCAGGTCATCGGTCCAGCTTGTGGGGGTCTTCCAACGTTGCGTCTTCCAGCACGCGGGCGCCACTCCAGAACTTTTCGGCCCCATTGACCATCTGTTCTGCGAGCAATGAGCCCTGCCCACTGCCACTTTAGTTTGGCGATCCTTCGGGCAATGTCGGTAATCTTCGACAACTTCCGTCGGAGAGGCAGTTAGGAGGCCTTTTAAACTAATAATGAGACGGTTGAACGTATTAGTCATTATGTTGTTGGTCTTGAGCAGTCCGCATCCATCCTCTAGGCCAGCCACCTTCTTTAAATCATCGATCCAGCGTGCGGCAAGGTGTCCCACTTTACGTTTGCTCATACGCGGTCTCCACTCTAACACATGTCTGCTCCATCGACCGTATGTTCATCTAAAGACATGGCCGGCACACTTCCACTTCAGCATGCTGATTCTACGCGCAATTTCTATGATTCTTAACAACTCTCATCAACTCTCTCATAAAGGCTGCTGCGCTGCGTGTCGCAGGTTCGATTTCCGCACGGAACAAATATTTATATGGCCACCAGATAGTAGTTCCGGGGCTGGAGTTTTTGTGTTTGTATGTAGACACACCCAAGATACAGGAGAAATTCCTAGTGTGCGGCAATGTTTCAAAAAAACAGGCCAAGCACGAGTCGGACTCGCGTGCAAAGGGTTCCGAACCAATTTCATTTTTTTAACATGTTATTTTAACACTACAGACATGTGTACAGGTTTTCCGGTAAATAAATATTATCAAGACTTTTTCAAAATATTAGGCTCAGTAGTTTCGGAGATAAGGGGGGGGGGGATGGTCGTTTTGGTCTAATTTCTTGAGTAACTTTAAAACTATTTATTTTAAAATTATGAAAAAATAATCAAAATCCTCACAGTAAGCTCTTTCATTTGAATCACAAGATACAGTTTGATAACATTTTTATTTAAATTCCTAGTTAGACCTTCAAAAGAACCCTTAAAAAAATATTTATTTACTAGAATTTTTTTTTTGCTTTTAAACCTGTATTCTTGCGAACTAAACAAAACAGAATTAATCAACTCGGTCCAGCCGTTCTCGAGTTTTAGCGAGACTAACGAACAACAATTCATTTTTATATATAAGAAGACGTAACGAGTCACAGAAGTCCATATCTGTACCAAATCTAAACAGAATCGGTCCAGTATAACCGGAGAAAATTGGCTGTGACAGACAGACGGACAGACAGACTCCCGAGTGATCCTATAAAGTTTCCGTTTCCTATGGATATTCGGAACCCTAAAAATAATGAAGACAACACACAAACTCAACTAATGCCATAAAAGAAATTACTATCGCAGTTCGTAATCAACGAACATAGCCGACTTTATCCCGAGTGACAGGCGACTATCAATAAATCCGGATAGGAGCGGCCACCCGTGTAACTGCGACCCTTATCAAGTGTAAACTGATCCTTTGGGTGTATTATACTTCGTGAGCTGGTCAGCTGGAGGATTTTGAGGGCGCTTTAATTTTTGGCGGAAAACGACGGGTTTCTGAGCTGTGGGCCAGTAAAAATACAGGATTGGTACCCTGAAACAGCAAGACGAGAATCGGCAGACCGCGAAGGAGATAGCGAGATGACTTGGATGTCTTTTTTTTAATATTGATAGGCATACGTTTGACCGCTATCTCACCTGATGGTAAGCGATGATGCGGTCTAAGGTGGAGCACGCTTGCCTAGAAGTAACCTATTCACTTGACTTAAAGACTCCCAGGTTGTAGCTGTCAGGAAACACAGACTCAGGCAGGGAATTCCACTAATTAGCTGTACGCACAATGAATGTATTCCCAAGATGTTTTGTGCGTATAGGTGGGAATGATGTACACCATGTACCGGTGGCACATCGCCGTACGCCTTGTGGTCCGATGGTGGAACGGGCAGGGAGGAATTAAGTTATGCTATTCCGTCGCCCACTCCCCAAAATGTAACCGATAGAAAACCGACAGGCCAGCAACTCGGCGTCGATGCTCAAGACTCTGGAGCTTCGATTCGACGAGCTTATCATCGCCGATGATCTGATGTCTTCCTTACAAATAGACTAGAGTCAAGAGCACACCCATAAAAAAATTGGTAGGAAGAAGCACAGCACCGTGAGCATTGGAAGGAATAGGCTTGTCAACTGAAAATATCTAATTAATCTGTCATTTAGATCATCAAAAAATATTTGACCGGTGTTTTTTCTTTTCTAACGAAAACCAAAATTGACGAAAATACGACGCTTTTAAAATTCTCAATACGTCACGCTGCGGCCTTGGTAGAATTTTCGGTGCGTTCTGACGTCACGAGCACCCACTCCCGAGTTTTGATGCGATTATCTTTGTCAACATTCACTGATTTACAAAAACAAAAAATACGTGTCCATTATTTTTCAAAACTCTAAGTGACGGACTAAATAGATTTGCAATTTATTGATGGTGGAAACTAGCCTTTTCAGGGAGGTCTTTGCTCCGCAATGGGACAATACGGCCTTGGAGTAAGTAGTATGGTTTACTGAGAACTGGGTCCTTAGACAAAGTAACATCACTTCGTACCGAAACGATATCTAAATTCGTCATCGTCTCTGAGATAACGACAAACATTTCATAGCCAATGTAACACTATGGTCGCGATCGTTGTGTCGAAGTCTTTGTTCGATAAAAAACGAAAATATTGTACTCTAGGGCGGGACTCCCATAGAAAAAACCGGTGTATGAAACGTAATACAGTTAAAGTATTAGATTATATAAGAATAATAAGACAGTGAGTGTTGCGTTTAATTGTTTTTAAGTTATAATAAAAACTATATTTTTACAGTGGTAAGTGAATAGTGTTATTACTTTTAGATCGTCGCCAAAACTTAATGATAATTAAAATAGACTCATTTCTAAAAGTGACTGGTGTTCAAACGATACTGGAGTAATCTATTTAAATTTTTAGTTATAAAACATGGAATCAAGGTGCGAGCAAGTCCCGAACAATAATTATTGTCAACGCTGCTTGAGTATATAGAAACGTAAGTAAATCCAAGTTTTATTCATGAGTACCTATGTATTGTAAACAATGACGCGATCTTAACAATGAAGTACTTATATTGAATCTTTGTTTGTTTATGTTACAGTCATGGTGACCTGGCGAGGCCTCTTGCTGGATCACAAGGTCGGGTACGGTCAGACCGACTGTGGACTGAACTCCCAGGCGTTGTCATTGTGTGCAGCTCACAATAAACGTAGAGAATGCATTTTAGAATCTACTTGATCTGCAGTAATGCCTCTAACACAGAATAAATAGTAAGAGTATGTCATCAAACAATGTCAAAAATCAGCTGCCGAATGAAATCCGGCCATATTGTTTCGATAACTACAACGTTTTAACATTCGTTTCGTTATCTTTTTTGGCGATCACGATCGAGGCGAAGGCGAACACTGGAAGCGCTGCTTGTCTACGCATTTGTATGGGATAAACACGATAACGATTCGTTACTTTATGGTTTCGTTATGAAATATAACATTGTCTACCAAATTGCGATAACGATGTCGATTGACCACGTGACTTAACGCGGCTTATGTCAATCCCATACATTTTAGTCTTTTCTAACTTCGTTATCGTTTTTAAATTGTTACTTTGTCTAAGCCCCCTGAAGTACATACTTCTGAAAAACTTGAAATCGAAATCGCATATTAAAGATATATATCACTCGCTCGACTTGTTTGAAATTATCAGTCGTTTTTAGCGGAAGGGTTTTTGATAAATGACAATATTTTATTTCCAAAACTTTAATGTTTTACATTTCCTAATCATCTCCTCGAGCCTAGCATATTTATGTCGCCAAAAGTACAAAATATTTCACTTAATTATCTACTTACATCTTATTTTTTTACTTTTTTTGTTTATAGGTACCTAGGTATAGGCTGTAAAGTTTCGGCACTTAAGACGAACCTGTTACTTAATTTATTTTTATATTATTATTTGTGATGGGGGTGCTCTGTACTCTAGGTCAGAGATGACAGAGACAAAGTTTACGATGAAACGAGCTTACCCAGAACGAGTCTGTTGACACTAACTTCATTCATTAATTTGTTAAACCTATTTGGCTACAGAATTTGCCAAATAAATAGATTATGTACATTTTAGAGGTTTGTAAGTTTTAATAAGATTAGCCGTAGCCTATATTGATAATAATATCTATGCCTTTATCAGTCCTTACGCTCGCCTTGCATACGATTATGTTTGTACTGAACTGTACAGTTCAGTGAGTTAGTGAGAAGTTTGCAGAGCACAACTAACTGAACTAACCCACAAGCAGACTTCGTGCATCTTCGGAGCCCTTGATTCGTTAAGATATATCTATAAGTTTAGATTATACGCCTTGCTTTCTCCTTCTTTTTCAAAAATCGACCTTAAATTGCCAACCGGTCAGTTTCTATACATCTATACTATATACTATATACTATATACTATATACTATATACTATATACTATATACTATATACTATATACTATATACTATATACTATATACTATATACTATATACTATAATATTATAAAGCAGAAGAGTTTGTTTGTTTGTATGTTTGTTTGTTTGGTTGAACGCGCTAATCTCAGGAACTACTGGTCCGCTTTGAAAAATTCTTTTAGTGTTAGATAGCCCATTTATCGAGGAAGGCTATAGGGTATATATCATCACGCTAAGACCAATAGGAGCGGAGCAGTAATGAAAAATGTAACGCAGACGACGTTGCACGGGTCAGCTAGTTATTTATATACTTTGGGGAGTGTGCGTCGGTATTGTACAATTTGATTCCAACCAGCTTGTTCCATCATCGAACTACAAGACGTACGGCGATGCACAGTGGCGTGCCAATGAAGCCCAACTAGTTCCGGAGAAACGACTCAACTGTCTTGGATCCCGCAACGAAATAAATCATAAAAGTACAGCGGAGGAGTAGGAAAAAAAAAATTTCACATCCCACCCATAAGAACTAAACGTTTAGGGAGAACTTACTTTGCGTAGAGCTAAGGAGTAGAATTCTGTACCGGAGTATGCGTTTCCTGATAGCTACAACCTGGAGGTCTTTAAGTCAAGAGTGGATACGTTTCTTCTAAGCAAGCGTGCAAGATCGTCAACCACATCATCGCTTTTTAAAGCGATGATGTGGTTGACGATCTTGCACGTGAGATTGTGGCCAAACGTGAACCAATCTATACTAATATTATAAAGCAGAAGAGTTTGTTTGTTTGTTTGGTTGAACGCGCTAATCTCAGGAACTATTGGTCGGATTTGAAAAATTCTTTCAGTGTTAGATAGCCCATTTATCGAGGAAGGCTATAATATATCATCACGCTAAGACCAATAGAAGCGGAGCAGTAATGAAAAATGTTTCGCAGACGACGTTGCACGGGTCAGCTAGTAATAATAATAAAAATGTGCATTCATTGGGTGTGCAAGTCACCCCCTGCCATTTAAAAGCCGTGTATATTGTTAGTGGTCTGGCAGGGGCCAATAGTTCTTCTATAATAAACGATTATCAGTCCACTAAACCACCCAAACCCATAGCGTTTCATTTTTTGTTTCCATATTCTGCAATAGTACTGCTCCAACCGGGGATTGTCCTTGGGAATACTTTCACAGTGCATACAGGGATAACCGCCGGTTGGTGCCCCATTACATTTGAAATGTCTAACGGGGCCTCTGCGAGTTGGTCTCGGCCCCTCGTACGCCTACCAAAGGACCGGGTCTCCAGGGACCCGAGAAAGAAAAATATAAAAATGTTAGAACAGAATACGATGACACACACACACACACACACACACTGATGTTGTTAACAGAATTATGTAATTTTAACTTGTTACTTTTCGTTCGTGTGATCCTTGGCAAGAATAGTATATTAATAATTTCTAGCTCTCAGGCAATGGGCGTAAAGAACGCGGTCAGGGTTTGTAGTTGTGTCACGGTCTTCTTCTAGAAAGGCTAAGCGACGCCCCAGTTTATTAGATTCACCTAATTCTACCAAAATGTCTTGACTTTGAAATAGCCCTTTGACCTTTTGTTTCGACATCTCTTTTCAGAAATCTTGTGGTAAGAAAATCTAGCACCTCGGTATGTTTAAACATCAAATTATGTCTTTCAAATAAAAGTGACTTTCAACATGAGTTTGTTTCGGTGTGTCTTCTCAGGGTAGTCAGCTAGGAAACACCAGCCTCATCTAGTTTAAAACGACCTACTTACAAAATAAATATCATTTATCATAACCTAAATAAATCTTAAACTTCCACTACCTCTGTTTTCCTTAAAATAAGAAACAGAGGAGGGTATAAATTTAAAAAGACTCCAAAGAAAATGTTAAAATGCATAGACGGTTACTCACATAAAATATGATTGTTTACAAAACAACACTATTACTCGTACGTATTGAGATGGCGTGAATAAAGTCTCGGTATCGTAATCAACTAAAAGCACAATGTTTCAACATTGCTTGTGGAAATAGGAGCTACGAAGTGTGTAAGAAATGCGGAGTTTTTAAAAATTAGACATGCCCGTTAGAAAATTCTGTGTGGTTCTTTCCTCAAAAGATCGTTCACTAATCCGCATTCGCACTTAACATTTCCAAACGTCTTTTTTAATGTGCATGGCAAAGGCAATCTCTAACTGCGTATTTACAAATGTTGGTACTATTGATTTATCTATATAATTAACAGCAATGGATCAGTGTGTCAGTTGAATTAAATATAAAAGTCATCTATAGTAGGGACTAGATTAAGAGAAATAGGTGCCATGGCAAAAAAATACGGTGAGTTTGCGGTTTGCAGTGAGGTATACACCGATGTGTTTGTGCTCTGCCATGTAGAAGGCCTCTGAAGTTTCGTTTTTGCAGAAGATTCTACTCATAATTTTCTTGCCTTCATCCCGATGAATTTGAAGTCGGCGCACATGTCTTCTTTCTTCATACTTAACGTTCTTTACCAGCGAAAAAATACAGTCCGCAGTTCAAATCAGCGAAGCAGAGAACTCGCTTGTTCTTTTCCATCCACATTTGAAATGCCCCATAAAATATGGACAGCACAAACACGCTCAGTTGCTAAGACCTCTAAAATACCAGCGAGCATAACTTAAATTGTTTGTTCCCTCCCTATTTGCAAAGAAATTTAAATTTTTAACACTCCGTCCGAGTAAAGTTTTCCAGCTGTATTTTTATTCCTGCACAAACTCTCAAGGGTTGTTTCTGAAAACAGATATGGGAGCTTGGGACTTGCATGCAATGACTGAAATGGCTTTGGGGCAGACGGGGCCAGACGAAGCAAGGAATTCATTGAAGATTGGAAATGTAACAATGATGCATTTTTGTGGCGAGATTTGGAATAGCAAGATCTTTAGTTTCAGGGTTCTGTATCCAAAGGGTGACCAGCTAAACCCTATTAATAAGCTTGCGCTGCCCGGCGCCGTCCGTCTGTCTCTCTGTCAGCGGGCTGTATCTCACGAACTAGGTAAACAGTTGTTTTCACAGACTGTGTATTTCCATTACCGCTATAACAACAAATAATAAAAATAAAAGAGATAAATAAATAACTTAAGGTTTATGGTACGCAACCCTTCGTGTGTGAGTCCGACTTGCACTTGGCCGTTTTTTTTTCAGCTAGTTGGTTAACAACACTTGCTGAAAAAAAAACGGGCACTTGTACAGCAGTGCGATTCTGCACATGTCGAAGTGAACGACAAGTGAGCTGTCAAACCATACAAATAAGATGGAATGACAGCTCACTTGTCGTTCACTCCACCTAAGTGATCACGGTGAAATGTCAACAGAATCGACCGGCAGTACATGACTTATTAGTGAGTCTGAGTACTAATATTGTATGGGCTGCGAATCGAGTTGTATGGTATTATGGCTTACAACTCGACTCGCAGTACGTGCGCTGTACGCGAGCCGACCGCGTGCTTACAACGCACCGTAGCCTAAATTCGAGGTGACACGCCATGCTGCTTACATGCCGTTGCGGTTCCGTTATAATGTGCCATGACTATATGTATACTATTAAGGTCTCTGCACACAGCCGGCGTGGCGTGTCGGGGCGCAGCGTGGCGGGGCGGCGACGCGGCGTTGGCGCGGCGGCATCGGTCACACTGCGGGCGCGATCACGTCCCGTCCCGCCGCGCCCATTCAAGCCGACCGTATCGCGACGCTATTCATTATTCGCTCACGTCCCGCCCCGCCGCTTCTGACTTGTATAATTCCCGCTCGGCGCGGCGCCGGCGTGGCGCGACGTTTACCGTCGCGTCGAGCGGGACGGCTTTGTGTGGCGTCCTCCATAATATCTAGTACATTACAACTGCTCAGCGTCGCGTCGCCGTCCCGTCCCGCCACGCCGGGCCCGCTGTGTGCAGAGACCTTTACCCTTGAAAACCGGCCTATGCTGCTGTTATTTTTCAGCCAGGAGTCTCTCGAAAATGTTGAAAAAGTATGCCACCTCCATCGCATCTTCACACCTCCTCACAGGTGTCTAGTCTACAAATTACCCGACTACGTGAGTCGAAAGTGTATCGTTCTCAGCAAATAGAGCACGTTGCCTGTCGCCTGTTACTGGGTCTCAGTAAACAGACAGACAAACGAGCAATGTATGGTAATCGTGTTCTGGGAAGGAGTTGATTAACATGGAGGTTATATTAGGACTACTGTTTGATGATGTAGGCTGTGTTGTTCTGTTCTATGTTGGAAATTGGTCGGTGGATTATCTTTAGAGAATACTTCCAATAACGTGTGGGCGTTTTGTGGTATTATCTTTATCTAAACGTTGATGTTCCAAAACTGCTGGCTCATTTGTATGAATTACTTGGTTTTCTGATCCAATTAAATCAAATAATCTCCAAAATCTTTAGACACATAATTTTATTCCAACTTTAACTATACTCAACTAGATGACCCGTTGAACTTCTAACACTAAATCTGATTTGGAAAAAAATATCAAAAAAACTTTTTTACAAAAAAATTAAACCGATTTCCAAAAGAAGTAAAAAGTAACCTTATTTACGGAAGTCGGTATTTTTTTTGGTTTAGTATCTTCGTTTTTAACACCAATTTCCAAAATTAAGGCTATTTTAAACTTCGCAGTTTTTTTTTGGAAGTCGGTTATTTTTCACTTTTATGTAATGATACTTGGACTTTCCTGTCTTCGTCTACGTAGAAATAAGCAAAAATGCTCATAAAATAAAAAACTACTACCAAATTGCAAGTATCGAACTAAAAAAGAATCCAAAAAAAAAATTACGTTGTGCATTTTTGAATCATCCGTCTTACGAATTTTCGAACAGGGCACGTGTCCTGACGTCTTACGAATTTTCGATCAGGTCACGTGTCCTGACTCGAGTTTAACATTTTATATCCATCCCAAGAAAAGTGCTCAACGCTGCTAAAGAAGTTTTCATTGCAAAAAATACCCGCTGAATTGGAAAGAAGTCCTTTTTTGGAAGTTGGTTTAAAATATTCAAATCGGTCGAGTAATTTTTTAGAAGACGCACGGCAATATATATCTACGTAAAAATATACGTATCCAATCTATCCGACCCTGTGGAAAAATATAAATAGGTCAAGATCTCCAGTAGGGAGAATCGTGGGTTAATATAATGCATTTCTGCTCTACATGCGAAGAATATGTAATATTCACAGACAGAAGAATAAATAAAGGCGCGAACCCACCGCGGTGCACGCTACCCACGGCCATGCGGCGCATTTAAGCTGCGTGGGTTAATTTGTTTGACAACGTCGGTCTATTCTGTCGACAAATCACCATGTTCACTTGGGTGGATTGAACGCCAAATGAACTGTAATTCTATCTTGTCTGAATGGTTTGATTGCTCACTTGTCGTTCGCTTCGCTTGAGTTTTAACTCCGACATGTTTACAGAATCGCAATCACACGGAGATGCTACGCACGATTCAGCGTTGAGCTAGAGCCTTAGTCGAGCAAGCTACGCGTGTGCTAATGACGTTTATGATGCGTAGCGTGTCAGTGGTTTGCAGTGGAAACAATCTCATACATTTTCATGCAAGGCAAAGCCTCAAATACGTGCGTAGCCTCTCCGTGCGTTGCGGTGGGTTTCCGCCTTAAATGTTTATTTTATACATAGGCACATGTTTAGTGCCTTTTCCGTATGGTTTAATAAGGAGTGTAGTCCGGAAAACAATATTATGTTCAGGAAGTTTCCCAAAGTCTCCCAAAGCTGTAAGATATGTTTATCGTAAGCCTTTGAAGTGATGTAAACATTAATTGTGATAGTAGACAAGGAGAATCTAATCTAACTTATAATGTTATAAATGCGAAAGTTTGAATGGATGGGTGTTTCTTACTCAATCTCGCCAGAACGGCTGCACGGATCTGGATGAAATTTGGAATGGAGATATAGTCGGAAATAGCTTATAGGCTTTTTATCCCGGCAGTATGTTCCCTAAGGATCACGCGTGTAAAACCGCTGGCAGAAGCTAGTATTTATCTACAATCAAGATCAAAATACTCACACTTTACTTGAAACTAGCTTTTCCCCCCGGCTTAGTTTCTATGTCAAAAACAGTAGCAGGTAGAATTATGTGTGAAGATGGCGTGGGACCAATCGACGTATGCTGTTGCAAACATGAATGTCGAAGTGAAAACTTAGGCGAAATGATCGACAAGTGCGCTGTCAAACCATAAAAACAAGATGGCAAGACCAATGATATTATAAGTAAAAAGGTGTAGATAGGTTATAAGCGCTCAGCAAGCGACACGTTAAAATGTGGCTAACTAGCAACACTTCACCTCAGTGTCGCGTTGCGCCGTCAACGGACACACGTCACGTAGGTTTCACGTTTTTGAAGATCGAATGTTGTATAGGTAACCTATCTACACCTTTTTACTTATAATATCATTGGGCAAGACAGCTTACATGTCGTTCCAATTCACCTTAGTGATCACGGTGAGATGTCGACAGAATCTACCGGCTTTAAGCAGGTCGAAGTGAACACTTGGGCAAAGTGAACGACAAGTGAGCTGAAAAACTACAAAAACAAGACGGAATGGCAGCTCACTTGTCGTTCACTTCGCTTAAGTGTACACCGGGAGACGTTGACAGGATACACCGGCTGTAAGTGGTACGAATCCAAGAAACCACAATCAAATCCAAAGATGCACCATACTCTTCAATAACTATGAACAAAGAAGATATTATCTTCTTTTTAGGTCAAAGAAAATCAAGATTGAAGTTATCGACAGTTCTGTAATATTGCACAAGTTTGAACTACGACTTACTACAGGCGCTTGGAAGATGTCTAGTGAAACCACAGAGTATCGACACTAGTCTGTGGCCACACCTAGACACGGTATTGTAAAAACCGGACAAGCGCGAGACGGACTCGCCCACCGAGGGTTCCGTACAACGTAGGTACTGTGACGCCCGACTGGGCTAAAATGTTAATTATATTGGAACAGTGGCTCAGATCAAAGCTCATATAATCCGCGCGCAATCAGAATGGGATGGAACTCTGTCAAAATAAATCGAAAATGACAGTTATTTCTTCAAGTAGCATTAGCAAAACTGTGCTGAATATTGATAATAAATTAGTTATTTCTACAATCTATCATATAAACTAATTCATTATCAATATTCAGAAGATTTTATAACGCTACTTGAAGAAAGAACTGTCATTTTCGATTAACTTTGACAAAGTTTCATCCCAGTTTGATTGCGCACGGATTATACAAGACTCTCCTATTCAAACAATTAATTTATTTCCTTCTAATTTTAAACCTATTCTAATTTTTTTCATTCGTTTACAAAGCTCAATTGGCTGGCCAGTACGAACCAAGAAGGACCACTTGTTTGTATGGTTTGACAGCTCACTTGTCGTTCACTCCACCTAAGTAATCACGGTGAGATATCGACAGTATCGACCGGCTGTATTTGTCGTTTCTAGTCGTTTCGTACTCTGCGCTATGGAAGATGTCTATTGAAACAAAAGTTACAAACGGGGGTAGTCGCTTCATTGCATTTTATTGCTTTCCGATTCATGAGCTCGCACTTACAACATTTAGCAGTTGTTTAGTGCTGTCTTTATTACTTTTTCTTCTTCCCTTTATTTTGGATTGGGAACTGAAGAAACAAACTACTTAGAAAGCTTCTGAAGCTTTGTAAGAACGTGGACATGTAGGAGAAATCCAAATATACGGTGTGAGTTTTTATAATGTGCACATTTTGTATGCGTCTTTAAAAATAAAATGAGGTCACTGTTTTAATTTTATGAGGAAACTAATTACATCCGATCATTATGAAGTTTGTTTTATTGGGATAGATCATTTAGTTGAAAAGTTTTGTTTACACTGGGTTCACAGCCATGGCGATGTAGTGCTTCAGGAATGTTCGCGGAGGCTCGCACAGATGGTTTTCATGCCATCATGCGAAAGAAAGCGGCCTCCTTACTACAGCGCTTGCACGGTAGTGACAACAGCATCCTGAAAATGATAGCTGCCAGACCGGACTGTCCCTTCCAGGGACACTGGGTGGGGACAGTCTTAGGTATAAATAAATAAATATTTTATATAAACTAACAATACTAACCTACTTCGTAAGCGCCATTGTTACTAACACCAAAATACTAACTTAATTATGGACTAACAGTCTGAAATAAAGATTTATTTAATTTAATTTTTATTGTGAACAAACTTTTTAAAAAATCCATAAAAATAAAAATAAAAGATTTATTTAAATATGTTTTCCGTCGATGAAATGAGTTATAGTTTCCCTCATTTTCATTGTGCACATTATAAAGACTCACACTGTTTAAAATTCTTCCGTTACTGAGGGACTGACAGACAACTGACAGACGAAACTACAGATTTTTTTTTTGGGATAATCCCGCCACACATTACCAACCACTGCAACTTATAAAAGCCAGAATCATCAGTGACGACCACCAGAAAAACGCCGAGCTAATGAAGCCCGACGAGTCCCGGAGAAACGATTCAACTGTCTTGGATCCCGCAGCGAAATTAATCAGAATAGTACAGCGGAGGAGTAGGAAAAAATAAATATAATTTCCACTTCCCTCCTTATCAAGCAGGTGACAGATTTCAGTTAACTAAACTACTAGGCTGGTTGTAGAAAGCTGAAACTTGTATTGTACGTTCCTTTGGGAACTATAGGGGAGCCGTAAGATGTTTATGAGAGGGAATTCCCGAAATTTCTACGGAAACAGGAAAAAACGGGATATGCGCAAATGAAGTTGCGGACAAGAGCGGACAAGTTTATCTAGATGATTTGTCTTTCCATAAAAGAACAACAAACATGTGTCCTCACAATATCCGTCTATGATAAAAGTAGGATAGAATTATGGTTACTTTACACAGTGGGACCTGCTGTCTAGATAATAGACATCTACTCGGATTGCCTACTTGTATGCCAGTAGCGCGGCTCGCCTTAGCTGTATACACGATGATAGTAGCTGCCCAGTCTCTTGCGAGGCGCAGCACTCGAATATAAAGGGTCCACTCGCAACTGCCTAGCTGGCACTGGTTACTGTCAAACGCGTCCGAAATTGACGTACAAGTTGCTGTCATTACGAGTACGAGTTCTATCGGCGAGCAGGCCAGTGAAAACATAAACAAAAAAGTAACTAGGATGCGAGCTACGGCAGTGACTCGTAATATACGTCCATACGATGTGAGTTAGTGTACTGCAGTTACTCGGTCAGCTGACTCGCACGCTAGCTCGCACTGTGTAAACTAGCCATCATATTGGACGCCTACAAAGCCAACTACTTCTAACAAAACTTAGCAATCATGGTCGTTTAGCAAGTAATTCAAAGTCATTAGCAGATGGCGCCAACGTCGCGAGATTAGTACAGATTTTAATGAGAGGCTGTGATTTACCAAATTACTATTATTTGACAAGGAACTATTAAGTTTTGAAACTGAAATCAAAGTAATTAAAGATAAGTTTGGACTGAACTGAACCTGCCTCTTAGAGAGCGGACCAAAAGAGATAATATGTACATAGACTATGTGCATTATTTAATACCTATTTGCTACTTTTTACTACCTTTAATGAAATATTTGCTACCTTTGCGTTTAGAAAAAATACAAATAAATAAAGTGGTCAGCCATTCTGACGTCAGGTTGGCTGACCACTTCCCAGTTCTTATAGTTTTAACGTTGTATGAACCGCGTTGTTAATGTAAATGTTTAGTACCCTTTTGCTACCTTAACATATATTTTTTACACAATGTTAACACGTATAAAAAGTTATTAATTAAAGCCATTGTCACGTCACACGTCTTTATCTTTTTTGGTCCAGCCGTCTTGACGGTCACGCCTCTTAAGTCTAGTAGTGATAAGCGCTACTCTTGGACATGAGGTCCTTGGTTTGATTATTGTGTTACTTGATTTTTTTGGGTGAAACCTGAAAAAACAAACATTAATCATGGATGAAGCGGTTAACTTTTTTTTTGGGTTTCCATTCCCTTAGTAAATGATAAATGACATTTATTCTGTACGTAGGTTGTAAATAACACTTTTACACGTCAATCTTTTTTGGTCATTTTAAACTAGATGAGGCGTTTCCTAGCTGACTGCTCTGAGAAGAAACGCCGAAACAAACTCAGAGGTCAAAGTCTCTTTTAAAGTGTCCGTTTTAAATCGTACTCGTCAAATCATACGAGAACCATGTAGGTTAATGTCTGAAGTGGTATTTTGAGGAAAGTACCACACAGGTTTGAGTGGGTCTGTCCAGACAGTGCAAGCATTTGCCAGTTATCGTGTAGCTCAAACTTAGAACTTAAAGGAGCTCAAAGTAAAAGTTGTTTACAATGTAGGCATTGACCGCTTATTAGGTATAATTTGCGTTATTTCTGTTACAGCCTGTGTATAATAAGCGATTTAATGTAGGTGTAACTGCCTTATCCTTCATGGAGCTCGTGGCTAAATAATAGCAATCACACAGGTCGATCTTTAAGGTTAAGCATCGCTTGCCGAGGTTGGTCTGTGAATGGGTGACCATCTTAACATCTCTAGATTCCTCCGTGCTTCGGAAAGCACGTTCTGCTGTTGGTCCCGGCTGTCATTTGGAGATCTTTGCCAGTCGTTACGGATAGTCAGAAGCCAGAAAATCTGATACTAGTCTTGCTAAGGAGTATTGCGTTAACCAGTTAATGGGTTGTGGAGGTCTGGTAGGCAGCCGCTCCACGTAAAATACTAGTAAAAATCAGCTGAAACCGGTTTGACTGGAAACCGACTCCAATATGGTTGGGAAAAGGCTAGGCAGATGATCATCTATCTCATCCTTCGAAAAATACAGGACTATTCTTAGAAGTACCTCAGTATTTTTTACGCAAATGGCAAAATCACTAAGGAATATTGAGTAAAAAATAACCGTGGAATATGAAGACATCAAAGCAATAAACTTAATAAAAGCCTGGTAGATTTAGGGTGAGGGTGAAATATTGCACTTGCAACGTTTTATATTGACAATAAGGAAAAAGGGGCACGAAATGAGCTCCGGATTTTTTGAGGAAAGAAAGTTGTTTGCTTTAAGATTTAATTAAATTCACAATCTGGCCGCTTTTGGCGTCCGACGGGTTTATTTTAGCCGTTTGTGTGTTTCTACTGAAACTTTGCGATTGTCTTTTTTTTTTGGGACAAGCCCGCCACACATTCCCAACCACTGAAACTCCTGAAAGTCAGAATCATCAGTGGCGACCACCAGAGAAACGCCGAGCTAATGAAGCCTAACGGGTCTCGGAGAAACGATTCAAGTGTCTTGGATCCCGCATCGAAATTAATCAGAAGAGTACAGCGGAGGAGTAGGAAAAAATAAATAATTTCCACTTCCCTCCTTATCAAGCAGTAGACAGATTTGCTACTATAGATGCCTGCTATGGGTCGTCGTGAGTGGTGTAGCTATGTGCGGCACATCTTCATAGCACATCTTACTCGCACCGCTACATAGCTTAGCATCAGTGGAAACGGTCACATAGTTCCGTAGCTTAGCTTTCACATTCCCACAGCATATCTGCATAGCACATCTCTGGTGGAAAGGCACCCTAAAGTGTTAGATTTGCTTTGAAAAATGCGTTCAATTAATATGTCATGACGTACGTTCGTCGACCGAGTGCCGTCGTCTGCTCCAGACCCCGGGGCCCAATTCTGCTAATTATATTTAACTCACATGCTATTGATATTCAATTGAGAGTCAATCACGACTCCATTACGATTAGAACAAATTTGGTATTCTGCAAAAACTTGTATGTAAGCTCAATAGAGTCGTAATGGAATCGTAGTGTAATTGTAATTGACTCTCAGTTGAACAGTTATAGGTGTTGCCATTCAAAATCTACCAAGAAAATGAATGAATTATTGGTTAGATTTAAATATACGATTTATCCATTTCTGTGATTCAATTACGAACTAAATTGTCTGCAATGAATCGCCTTGTCGATAAAACATGAGTTTAACGATGTTAGAAAGAGTTTATTTCAAATACGGTGGCTAGGTACGAACTTTGGATTTTAAATCGAAATAGCTGGAATTCGTCTACTTGGATGATGGTTTTATGCCATCCAAGTAATCGAAATTGTGTATTTTGCTTTTCTGCGATTTTGCATGGTGTTGTTAGGTGTGGGGTACCTACCACTAAAAAGTGAAAAATAAAAAACTTTTTACAAAAAAATACATCAGACTTCCAAAAAAAACAGTACATACTAAAAATTACGTTAATTTCGGAAGTCGGTGTCAAAATACGAAGAAACTAACAAAAACATCGACTTCCGAAATTAAAGTTATTTTTTACTATAGTGTTTTTTTTGGAAGTCGGTTGTATTTTTTTGTAAAGTTTTATTGTATGAGTATTGTATACTGCGCTGTAATATTACAGCATATTAACTGTTTTCTTCTATATTTTCGGCTAATAATATGAGCGTCCAACAAATTGAAGCTCTGATAGAGTATTTAGAAGGGCAGCAGGAGCTAGCCCTCGGACGCTGCTCACGGTCCAAAGAAGGGCGCAGTCTGTCGAAAAGGCTTTGGCAAGAGTGCGCCGGAGTTCTTAACAGCATATCGTCAGACTGCGTCCAAAAGACAGGAGAGCAATGACCTCTCTCCTCTCTCCTTTCCATTCCATGCCTATAATAATTGTCAGGGCTCTCACTTCCACTTTTCCAACGCGGAATTCCGCATTGGGTAAATCTTCCACGGCATCCACCGTTGCCCTCATCGAGGCCCGCTTTTTACGGCGCTGAGCCAAAAGATGACGACGCCGACGGCGATCTTGCGCATTAGCTAATGCTAGAATACGCCATCGTAACAATAACCGCAGCATCATTTCAGTATTTTTTTTAATATTTTTCGTTGAGTGGCTTGTAAAATCCTAAGATTATCTATTGTTGCACAATCGTAAAATTGACACTCAGATTCAATTGAGTGTCCATTGATATAAATGTCAAATAAGAGTAGAATACCGATAAAGTCCACAATCGATTTACAATTGTAACACGATTGAAGAGCAGACTAGCAAATATTCCAATAGCAGTTCAATGAAATGTCAATGGAAAACCATTGGTCTTTAATTAGTAGCGGAATACCAAATTTAGTTAAAACTGCTACTGAGATCCAATTGATATTCAATTGAGCCATTCTTAAATTAGCAGAATTGGGGCCCGGGATGGTTGGCGCTCTTTGTGGGATGCTTACGTTCAGCAGTTGACGGCAATTGGCTGATATGATGATAGTGATACAGTCGTCAGTTCTCTCACAAGGTTTATCAATATGAACAGCAGTGCGATTCTGGAAACATGTCGAAGTGAACACTTAGGTGAAGTGAACGACGAGTGAGCTGTCAAACCATACAAACAAGATGGCATGACAGCTCACTTGTCGTTCACTGCACCTAAGTGATTACGCTGTATTCACCATTTCAAAATGTAGCTAATATGAATCAAATTCTGGGAAGTAGGTAATAACACATGTCAAACTAAAGGAAAGTTCTCATTTTTAACAAATTAGCTTTAAACATTCTGACTAAAGCTATTTATATAAACTCTAACTGATATTTTTTCTGACAATATCCAAGTTCATACCCTCTAAGGGTGCCTGTCCATTGTGAGCGAGCAAAGCAGCGAAGCGGAGGAACGGAGTCATTTTGAAATCAATGAAATTGCTTAAAATCTCCCTACCACGTGACTCCCACGTGAGTCACTGACATTTTGACTGACATATTTTCTTCGTTTCTCCGCTCCGCTCGCAATAGACAGGCACCCTAAATCCTAAACCACCAACTATTTGCGACAGTTTAATTCCGAGAGAACAATTTTAAAGCCATTGGTCGGGCTACTAATTTCTTTGGCCTGTCCTAATTACTCACGGACGGAACACCTTTCGTTTGAGGTTAACTAGTGATAAATTAGGGTCCCGTCAAGATTTCATAAATCATTCAGCCGAATGCGTGCGCAAACGATTTATGTTTGGTTAGTACTTTTAATACATTAAGGTTTACTACTGGTTTTTATGCGGTAATGATTTATTTGTGAGTGAAATGAGTTTTGGAGAAATTGGCAAAAGAAATTACTTTATTGTTTTGTCAGGAATTCAAACACAACATTGTTTTTTTTAATTTGAGATTGGATTGTTCTTGACTCTAGTCTAGGTCTAGGTAGGTACGATGGAGCGAGCTTACCCAAAAATAGCCTATTCACTCTAGAATTAATAAAATAGTATCGAAATCTCATCTATTTGGGAGCCAAGTCTCAAGCAGAACTATATTTTAGGTGCAAAAATAAATAAATAATGGATTGGGGCTTTTCAGGTTCTACAAAATCTAGCAAACAATTTCGCAAGGATATTAGAAAATTAGCAGAAAAAAGTGTAATATCCCAGGGATTTCTTTGAAATCTCATTATCCTTATAAATAGGGTCCAATCTCATTCATTGGGCAGGTAATCCGATAGTGGGCTATTAATATCTTCGCGCCGATAATTGGCGTCGTCGACGGGCCCTATGAAGACTGATGGGTGAGGACATCCATCACTGAAGAGCTTTTTTTTGTCGTTTCAGGGACGAGAGGAAGTTGCAGAAGGTTTAACGCTTGTATTAAGAAGTTTTCCTCCGTGTGACTGTTACCTAACAGGTCTATCTTCAAGGTTAAGCAACCTTTGACGAGGTCGGTTCGTAGACGAAGGAATCTCAGTATTTTAAAGCAACTCAGGCTCGGGAGTGTTGAAGGCATTGACGATTTCAAAGGACACCGCCGAGACATCCCGCCCCGGGACATCCCACCCTCCGTCGAGAAATCTTTCACGCGCAAGATATGCGTCCACCATCGAGCGCCCCGTGCGGAAACCGAATAGCCGGTCGATTCTGTTGACATCTCACCGTAATCACTTAGGTGGAGTGAGCGACAAGTGAGCTGTCATTCCATCTTGTTTGTATGGTTTGACAGCTCACTTGTCGTTCACTTCGACATGTTTACAGAATCGTATTCTCCGTCGGATCCGGTCCCACTCTCACTAGCTGCCCGACGAGGCGGTTTGCAATTACTCTTTCAAAGCGCTTGCCCACCTCGTCGAACAGCATAATGGGCCGGTATGGTATGCGGACGGAGAATCCGCAGGGCGCCCCGGCTTCTTAATGAGGGCCAGTTTCCCCGTCTTCTGGCAAAGTGGGAACTGGCCTATCTCCAAGTATGCGCTTAAGAACCCACTGAGTCGAGGCCCGAGAGCCTCCAAGGCCAGGGACCCAGGCTTTCCCAAGTAAGCCATCGGGTCCTGGGGCAGTGTTTTTGGCCCTCAACCTGTAAACCACCACTCTCAGGTCTACCTCAGTCAAGCGGTAAGGCCGCGTTTCGACCAGAGATGTGTGAAAATGCGTTGCGAGGGATGTGTTGGTTAAGAGCCAATGGAATCATTTGAGCTGAGCGAGGCTATGTCAATGATTCTTAACAAACACAGCCCGCCTCCTCGCACATATGTGATAGAAACGAAGCTTAAGGGTGTTTTACGCCAGAAATGTGATATGGTACGTTGCTATAGATGCGTTTGATATCCACCAATCATATTCATTGGTGCACATAGCTTAGAACTGGTAGAAACGGTGTCAATTAAGATATGTTTTTTATAGGGAAGGATGCGTGCTATGGATGTGTGCTATGGATGCGTGCTATGGATGCATGCTATGGATGCCTGCTATGGATGTGTGTTATGGATGCGTGATATGGATGCAAGCTATGGATCGTCGCGAGTTATGTAGCTATATGCAGAGCTGTGCGTGCCTTCCATATTGTCAAAACGTCGCATAGCTCGAGCTGCGCATCTTCCTTGCACAGCTACCTTGCGGCGGCGAATTTTCATAGCACATCTTACTCGCCCCGCTACATAGCTTAGCATCGGTGGAAATGGTCAGCTCACCTTTTACATTCTCGCAGCATAGCTGTATAGCACATTTTTGGTGGAAAGGCACCCTAAAAAAACCCGAAGGACGTCTAGCTGTAAATTGTATCCACTGTCAGAGACGGCACAGACTTACCCTTCTTCGTATATATTTTAACCATCACGACGTGTCAAGGTTGTCTCACACGTCCTACGTAACACGTTCTAGAGAATTCTCCGGGGCACACAATTTCGTTTAGTGTTCGTATGTACACCTAATCTGTTACGTGCTTAATTCCGTAGATAACTCGCAGACAGCGAATTAGAATGTGATAACCGATCATTTAATATTAACTGTGGTTAACAGTGTAGATACCTAGGGTCTTTTTTTTTGTTTCTTGTAAAAATATCGTGAAGAGATCTGGGGCTTAAAAAAATATTAAGGGCTTGTGCGACGATGCAAAAATAGCTCAAAAAGAAAAAGAAAACAATTATATACAAAATAGCTGACACGCGCAACTTCGTCTGCACCACATTTTCCATTAATGCTCCGCTCCTTTTAGTCATAGCGTGATGATATATAGCTTTCCTCGACAAATGGGTTATCTCACACAGAAAGAAGTATTCAAATTGGTCCTGTAGTTTCGGAGCCTATGCATTTCAAACAAACAAACAAACAAATATTTCCTCTTTATAATATTACTGTAGATAATATTAGTGGTTTAAGAGTAAAACCAGGAATGAAGAAGTCGAAATTGAAAAACGCTAATTCCTAAGGTCAGAAAAGCCCTCAGTTTTAATGTTGGCAACACGAAATGCGCAGGTACGATGGGCTCTTCCTTATCTAAAAAAAATACAACCGAATTGAGAACCTCCTGCTGTTTGGGAAGTCGGTTAAAAAGTAAACAAAATATGTATCTTTGTTACTATAAAATTAAAGTAGTTAGTCAAACAACCCTGAATATTCACTGAACAGCAACTTCTACGAACGAAAATACAAATTCAAAATTATAACTTTCTGTACCACACGTCGAGACCTAATTAGTACTGAAAACGATTTAAATAAATGAGTTTGTATTTAAATATACGATTTTAGTTTAATTTCAAAACCAAAATACACAGGGAAGTGCATATTTCGACGTATAAACGTCAACCACAGGACACGTTAAGTTAATATTGTACGAAAATGTGAATTTAGAACTGAATTATGAGAATCAAGTTTCATTTACTTTTCAAAAAAAACTTCATTTTGAAAAAGTCGCGTGGGATGTCGCATTTATTTTTTAAAAGTCATTTTCATACGTGGCAATCTCAAAGTAGCGCAAGTTGGGTTATGTTTTCACTTTTTTCCCAAATATACGACTACCAAGACCAAGAAAAGAGATATTAGCCAATCAGTCAAAATGTCAGTAGGTAAGTCACATGGTGCAGAAATTTTATGCAATTCTATTGGTTGAAATTTCTCCGTTTCTCCGCTCCGCTGTAATGGAAAGACACCTTTGGAAATGCTCTGGAAAATATCAGGATGCCTCAAATGGACATTTATAGGGAAATTGACCATTAAAAAAAATACAACCGAATTGAGAAGAACTCTTTTTTGCGAAGCCGGTTAAAAAGAAAGAGGAAAAATTATATGTGACGCCAGCCAGCATGCGGCCGGCAATGCATTGCCCGCCAACGTGACACTTTCTTGTAGCCATGCCAATGCACTTACTACAGCCATGCCAAGGTCAACTAAACGAGCGGGAAGTATTCACATAAGACATGACAAAAGCCTTAAGCGCTTAAATCATTAAAATTAGTAGAATTTAACCTCAAATCGTCACACCGACTTCGCCGCGATTGACCTCGACAGCGACATAAGAAATACAAATACAAAACCCTTTATTTCAAATATACCAGTCAGTCGCTTTTGAATTGTCAAGGGCGTTCTGTCAAAAAGATGAAGCTAATTCTGCCGGGCTAGCAACAAGAGCAGCAAGTTGTTCTGCAGCGAAACACACTCACCAACCCTATCTCCAGCGCGGTAGTTGAACGTTCCAAAGAGAAGATACTATGGAGAAGAATGTGTAAGAAAGTCCATGGACGCTCTTTCAAATCAGTGTTTACAATATAATGGTTACATTCGCTTTGAAATAATAAATTAAACTTCTCAGGCGTCTTTTTATTTCCACACATTCCTAACCACTGCAACTCCTGAAAGCCAGAATCAACAGTGGCGACCACCAGAAAAACGCCGAGTTAATGAAACGATACAACTGTCTTGGATCCCGCAACGAAATTAATCAGAAGAGTACAGCGGAGGAGTAGGAAAATTAAATATAATTTCCACTTCTACACTTCTCATGCGTCTAGTGAGTGACGGTATTCGAGCATCTTTCCGGTTGCCTTTGGAAGTCGTGGTTAGCTCAGTCTCACTTTAGCCTAGAGGTTTTTTTCCCAATAGGCTTGTGTCCTGAAACAATGTAATTAGTCCGTCAGTTAGATTATCAAAAAATATTTGACCCGTTTTTTTTCTTTTGTTACGTAAACCAAAATTGACGAAGTTACGACGCTTTTAAAATTCTCAATACATCACGCCCTGGCATAATTTTTAGCGGGTCGTGACGTCACGAGTCCCCGAGTTTTGGTTTGTTATATCTTTGTCAATATTCAATGATTTACAAAAACAAAAAATACGTGTCCATTATTTTTCAATACTCTAACTGGCGGACTAAATAGTTTTGCAATTTATGGATGGTGGAAACTAGCCTATTCCCACTGTTTGAGTTATGAAGTGCGCTTAATCTTTAAACTTTATTCCGAAAAAATGCCTGCTTCCTGAGCCCATGTTAACGAAACCGCAGTAAAAAGCTAGCCTAGAATATAGCGGGTCGAAACCCATGGAAAGAAGCAAGTTTAGAGAAGCCTAGATACGAATATCAATAAGTATTTTCCTAGAAGGATACGGTCTGTTTACATTTATAGCCACCAACTTGCTTTTAACAAAAAAACATCTTAATATCTATGAAACAAAGGTCCAAAAGAAGGCACCAAAGCATCTTAAGAAAATCAAACCTATCCTTTTCAAGATAGAGTCCAAATTCCTTTGCAGATATTGTCTGTTCGAAGTTTGAGGCGTCATGTAGAATCAATACATCAGTTTTGTATGATTAATGGTGTTGGGGACTGATTGATGGGTTCCCGGCTATAAGACGATCCATTCGCCCTTATCCAAGGCCAAGGTCTCTAGTTACCAACCGAGAAAAATATCTGAAAAGCTCAGCATAGAGGAGTAAGATTAGCGTGCCTCTATGATGGTCGTATGGTATTAATTAAATTTCTAACCTATATATTAGGTAACGCGATTTTTTTGTCATAAGATTTCAATCTTGGAACGAAGGTGAAGTGTCCGACGGTTCCATCATCAGACCCTCGTCATCATATCAGCTGAAAAAACCCTCCACTGCTGAACATAGGTCTGCCCCAAGTGTCGCCACAACAACCGGTCCTGTACGTCCGCCTCCCAACACTGCGTCTTCCTGTACGCGGTCGTCACTCCAGGGGGGCTATTCTCCCGCGGGCGTCGGAGGCCACCACCTGGTGACCTCCGGCCACCGTAGGCGCGGGCCTGTGGACGCCGAGCTATGGGTGGCTCGCCGTCCATCCGTCTTCTGACGACAGGCCGTGTCGACGGCGCGTTAGTATTCCACGCGCGCCTCAAAGAGAGAGTCAGCACACAAAGGGGCCTGAAAGGGCTGACGCCTGCCGGAGTCGAAAGAGATACCGTGGCTCCGGAACACAAAGGGCACTGAAGGAACATGGATGGGTTTTAGTCAATAAGAGTCTGACACTCCCTCCCGCTCCGCCCAGAGCGGGGGAAGTCATTTGATGATTTCTCACGCCTTAAAAAAAAAAGAAAAAAAAAGGGGGGCTACTCTCTAAGCCCGACGTCCGTAGTTTCGGACTTAGTTGCGGGCGTATTCTACTTATACCTATTGATTAGTCTCAAACCCGAACTAAGAATGAACGACAATACGATTTGATAGTAAGTGTCAAATCGTGTTGAAATTAATTCTTAGTAGTTAGGTGATACGGAGTAGAATACACCCGCAACTAAGTCCGAAACTACGGACTTCGGGCTTAGAGAGTAGCCCCCCTGAACTCATCAGACCCTGGTCTTCACAAAATTATTAGTGTCATACCACTTAATAAAATACCAGCGTGGTTCCTGTGGCCACCATACAGGAGCATCATCAGACCATCTGTATTCGCTCTGTGCACGAGTACAGCGCCAACTAGCGTCCACAACTTTGTGGGCTCTGTCGCTTTGACATTTGGATCTTAACATTAGAATAATTGCTTTGCCATTCACAGAAATATAACAGACTAGCTGACCCGTGCAACTTCGTTTGCGTCACATTTTCCATTAATGCTCCGCTCCTATTTGTCTTAGCGTGATGATATATAGCCTATAACCTTCCTCGATAAATGGGCTATCTAACACTGAAAGAATTTTTCAAATCGGACCAGTGGTTCCTGAGATTACCCCTACATACAAACTTACAAACATACAAACTTACAAACAAATGTTACCTCTTTGGAATATTAGTATAGATGACAGAGCTTACATTATTTCTACTTTTGGCCAACATGAGCGCTGCGATAGATTATGTTAACCCCACCTTGTACTTCGCACCCAGCGAATATTACTATTATTGCAATGAAAATATTTTATATTCAGAAAACTTTTTTTAATGTAACTATAGAAATAAAAAATCATTTATTTTTTTTACATTTGGAACTGGTTTTGAGACAAGCTTCTAAGTTGCTGAGCCCTCCATCACCTCCGCCACCTAAGGGATCCATCTGCGGCTTCGGTTTCTTGTCGAGTCCACTAATTAATCTTTTTAGTCTGGCAATAGCTTGACCTGGGTTCAAACCCTTCGGACACGCTAAGGTGCAGTTCATGATCGTATGACAGCGGAAAGCTTTAAAGTCGTCCCGTAAATCGAATAACCGCTTCTGGGTATCTTCGTCTCGAGTATCCATGACCCATCTGTATGCATGCAGCAGTGAAGCAGGTCCGAGGAACCTGCGGCCATTCCACCAGTAACTGGGGCACGAGGTCGAGCAACAAGCACATAAGACACATTCGTACAGGCCCACGAAAACCTGCCAGTCCGGATCGCTCATTAATAGCTGCACCTTCCCTATCCCCGTAGGGCCAGTCTTCCTCACAAGGTATGGCCGAATGCTGTCGTATTGTTCCAGAAAATGCGTCATGTCCACGACCAGGTCTCTGATGACGTACATGTGCGGTATCGGGTAGATTGTGATCGTCTTCGCCGGAGGTATCGCCGTGGTGCAGGCGAGGCAGTTCGATCCTTGAAGGCAGATCGCGCATGAGCCACAGATGCCTTCTCTGCACGATTTTCTGAAAGTGAGTGTTGGATCCATGTCTTTTAGTTTTTGTAACACATCCAAGACCATTGGCCCGCATTTGGAGACGTCGAGTTCGTAACTTTGTATCTGGGGCTCTTCCTTTGTCAGTATTCCCCCAAATCGATATACTTTGAACACTCTTCGAGGGTCTACCGCCTTCTTTGGCTTTGGTGGTGGTGCTGCTGCTTTCTTCTTCTCTTCCGCATAATGTCTTTGAGGTATACAAACACTGATATTTTGATTCACTGTCAATAGTTTCACAGTCCTGCGTGCTATGGAATGGAAACAAAGTCTAGAACATATCAAATTAATGCATATATGTAAATTAGCCATGAATTTTTTATTTTAAGATTCTGTAAAAACGAACAAATAGGAAACAAAGAAACGTCAAAATGTTTTTTTCATTATTTTGTTGATGGACCGATCATGTATAAAAATGTCAGACGGAAAAAGTTTGATAGTGAATATTGATAACCTTTTTAGTTTAGCTGTTTTCACACAAATCAAGGTAGTGGCTTTAGAGCAAATGACCCTGCGCAAAAGATTCTAGAAAAAAGCTTACAAGACTATGTAGTTAAACTAAAGCCCTTGTTTGTTTTATCCCCTGACCAAATACAAGACACACAGATCGCACACACAGGTCTATTTTTGAAATAATATTGTTATGAAATATAAATATTGATCTTATAATTTTACATACATGACCTACGTACGAATATTTTGGCCGCTAATAAAATAAGACTTCTTAAATACAAAAATTAGCGTTCAGCGAAGCGACGACGCTTGGGCCAAAATATTCGTAAATTCGTTAAGAACCCTTTGCACGCTAATGCGACTCGCTCTTGGCCAGATTTTCATTTTGATTGCATGATTGACATACAATAAAAAAAGAAACTTAAAATGTAGAAGTCCTGAAAAATCGGAATTCAGCTTAACTACACTGTAAACAATTACTAGAAAAACTCTAAAATAAAATATCCTTTTCCTCCCAAATTTAAATAGAAATATAAACCCTCAGCCAAGAGCATATATAGAAACAAAGTAGAAAGTTTAGGTCTTCATATGACGTCACAAGCCCATTGTCCGACAGAACCCAGGCATACCTGGGCATACCTGTGTTGACAATATTCTCGCATCAACAACCCTGTCCCGAATAGGGGAACCAAGCTTATGAAATATTAGGACAGTATTTTTATTGATGCAGAAAATGGTTCAGTGCAAAACAAGCTTAATTTTGCAAAATTTACATTAAGACAGTTCCCCAAAACGCTCGATTGTCGCTTGTGTTTCAACAAGTATATCCGTTGCAAAAAAAATCTTCTATGGTGTTGCTTTGGAGGCGGCCCAAAAGGAAACAGTCCACCACCACAAAAACCACAGAGTGTTAGAGTATAATGATATAATTATGCACACTTTAGCAGTCTTCGTCAGATTCGTTTGGAAGCAGTCAGCAACGCACACGCTCTTGTAAAAAAATCCTGTTTTTTTTTTTTATATCTTGAAAACAAATCCACCCGGACACGTTTTCACGAAGTGCAAAAGATCTGCGGAAAAACAATTTAGTTTGTAATTGAACTGGCCGAATGGGTTTAACATTTAATATTTTCAATACCTTCACAAATCCATCTGTAGCGATTTTGTCCTTTTTTAATTAAAAAGTCAATTATATTTTATGAAAACATCCTGGAGACATTTTTTGTCCACTGCCACCATCGCTTTAGGGTACTATTTCTTTTTTTTGGTCTATTTTTATTATTTTGTATTTCCTTTGCAGTCTTTGTTTCACTTTGTCGTGAAATCGACTCGGAATTTAAACTGCAATTAATTACCCTTGGTAAATTTAAGTTGGTTGGAAACACCTGTTTGAGTTACCTAAAGTATTCTTTCTTCAACACAGTTGCTTTGTACATGTCTTCACCTTATCGTAGGATTTGGCCATTTCATGTTGTGGCCGGCCATTTTTGGCTGACGTATCGATTGTTAAAGATGTCCAAATGTCAGATGGGACTTATGGCGTAACGTTTTTTCCGAGGTATATACTTAATAGATGATTCCCTTGAAGATCAAATCGAGCGACTGTTATTTGGCCACGAGCTTCCTAAAGGATTTTTTTTTTCTAAAAATCTCTTGTGCATGATCATGGTCACCCTACATCCTACCATACAGCGTACGTCTTTCGAAAGATTTTACAATGCATCTTCACTATGTTACCTTGTTATTCAAATTCAAGAAACTTGTACTGTCCTTTACGTAAGATATTGGATTTTATAAAGTAGTTTAATTTTTTAAGTACGTATGGGTGGGGTTGTAAATTGAGTGTTTTGATCATTTCCCATTCCTAAAAAAAAGTGAATTTGTTTATACATTTCCAAGAATGAGGACTGGCCAGTTTGCATGAAATATCCTGAGGAGTACTCGCCACCACATTAATATCACAGTCCCAATTAAACCTGGCAACACTAACTGCCTATCAAATCTTGATGGTGTAATCAAGACAGGTGAGCAAGCGGAGCGCAAATTCTCAGGAGTAGAGCGTGAATGTGTTCACACCGGCTCTCGTACGGAAAATGATCGGCGTTAAATTGTTAGACTTAGATATCAACTCGTACGACGTGTGCGAGTTTGGACGGATTGTAGTGCGAAATTGGTGTCGTAATAGTTCGTGACTTTGTGAGAGGGAACTAACTAATAAGAAGTTTTCTATTTTATTGTTTATTTCCTCTAAGGGCTGTTTTTTAAGCGACATCATATAAGTTTATTTGAAACTAGTGGTCCGCCCCGTCTTCGCACGGATATAGGTATTTGTTTCATGCAAACCTCACCCTGGCAATGTCGAATACAACTATAAATAAAAGAATAATCTATTTTGGGTCAGTCGCTGCGATTCATTTTTAGGGTTCCGTACCCAAAGGGTGACCAACGGAATCCTATTACTAAGCCTCTGCTGTCCGTCCGCCCGTCTGTCTGCCAGCGGGCTGTATCTCAAGAACCGTAATAAATGACCGTATCGACCAGTAATAAAAATTAAGGTTTTATACTACGGAACCCTTCGTGCGCGAGTCCGACTCGCACTTGGCCGGTTTTTTTATTTATATGGATTGAGTTTGACAGTTTATTTCTTGATATGGAAATATTACTGTACTAACAATATGTTTAGGAAAGTGGTACTTCTTGACACGGCTCGCATTGTTAGGAGGTTCCTCTCTCTGGAGCCCTGCTTAGCTTGGACCGTGTTCCCGATAACAGTGGGCTACTGTTTTTTTATATTTTTTAATGTTTTTTTCTTATTTGTATTGTGTAAGAAATATTTAAAAATGTAATAAATAAGTTTTAGAAGATGAATAAAGGATGATAATGTTTAGGAAAATTTGAATTTGAAAATAAATTGATCAAAGAATATTAATCGCTTTCATTCACATTCTAATTATTATCTTTTCCTTGATAATCTCAAGTAAAATATTTGCAGTCCATAACCGTTAAATAAAAAAATAAAATTGCCTATTCACTACAAACAAAACATTGAAATCTCGGAAAAAAAATGGCGAAGGAAACAAAAAAGTAATTATGAAAATAACGCGACCTCTTCAATTTTATTTGATGCTTTGTTTTATCATAGTCTGTCCGTAACACAAGTTTGTATAGAAAATAAGGACGGGGTATAAACAAAGGCATATTTTTATGGAAAATTCCATTTTATGATGAAGAGGAGAAATATTTCAGTAGCTTATTAGTTGGGTTCATAAAGGTTTTATGCCGAAACGATCAGTTGTTTGTTGGTATTAAATGTTAGGAAATTAATATCTTTCCAACTGAATGACAATTTTGTAAAGTAGTCACCAGATAAACTTTCAATAAAGTACATTAACCTTTACCAATGATAGACGTCAGATACCTGTGCAATAAAAGTCATTGACCCACATACGTTTATTGACTTTCTAAATTATTAAAAAAAAAAGACATAAAGCTGTCCTGAATCGACTTCTATCGTGATCCTTTACGTTTTCTTGTAATGAGAAATGGTTCATAATTTTTTGTTCAAGTGTCTATAATATTTATCACGAAGGGATATTAGGGAAAAAACAATGTAGTTTATAGCTCTATTCGTTGCTACTCGAAAAATAAATTATGAATCGTTTTCTATTACTTTAGAGTGTAACCGCGTTCCGCACGCGTGCTGCCCGTATGACAGGTAGACATGTATGAAATGATTGGATGCGGGCAGCCCGCAAGCGGACCAGACTCAGGATACTGTATAAGACCAGACAAAACGTTGACTAACATGAGAATGAGAACAAAATCCAGCTTTAACCACTTCAGTGTCCCATGAGTCACATGTGATACATGCTGATTGTTTAACTATTGTGTCTGCTTAGCGGACAGTGAAATTGTTAAGTAAGGAAGTAGATGTCAAATTTACATAATTGAAAACGACAATAACACCAAATAAAAGCTAATAAACAATCATTGAGTGGATCGAGTTAATTAAAATCAAGACGACAAACACAATTCCTTAATTAAAAGATATCACAAACTAAATCCTGGCTGACTTCCCAATTATTTGCCACTTACTTCCTTCAACGCCATTGGGTTTCTCCAATAATGGTGAAACAAAGTGGAAAATAAACGATTGGATCTCGCATGAAAACGGTACGGGAATACTTGTTTTTACTATTGATAGGCAAACATTTGAGCACTGTCTCACCTGTTGTTAAGCGATGATGCGGTCTAAGACGGAGCACGCTTGCCTAGAAGTAACCTATTCACTCTTGACTTAAAGACTCCCAGGTTGTAGCTATTAGGAACAACAGACTCATGCAGGGAATTCCACTCCTTAGCTGTACGCACAATGAATGTATTCCTAAAACGTTTTGTGCGTATAGGTGGAATGTTCACCATGTACCGGTGGTGCGTCGCCGTACGTCTTGAGGTCCGATGATGGAACGGGCTTGGCGGGATTAAATTATGCAATTCCGTCGCACATTCCCCAAAATGCAACCGATAGAAAACCGACAGGCCAGCAACTCGGCGTCGATGCTCAAGACTTTCGAGCTTCGATTCGACGAGCCTATCATTATCAAGAGCCTCTTGGATTTCATTGTGTGCACTGTTAAGGAGAGTGTGTGAAGCCAGAGTCCGTGTTCTCTGATAGCTACAATCTGGGTTATATAAGTTACTTCTAGGCTAGCGTGCTACATCGTGGACATCGTCAACATTCCATCAGGTGACATTGCGAGTTGGACTCGCGCATGAAGGGTTCCGTACCATCGTACAAGATTTAATACTATGTAGATATTTTTATTATTTGTAGTTATAGCGGCAACAGAAATATACACTCTGTGAAAACTACTGTTTACCTATATCAGTTCATGAGATACTTACAGTCTTTTTTATGGATGGGAAATCGTCAAATGATTCCGCCCACTTTGGGCGAAGCAGAAGGGAGTGTCAGACTCTTACTGACTAAAACCCATCCGTCTTCCTCCTAGTGCCCTTTGTAGGGCCGCGGTGACTCTTTCGAACAAATTCCGCAGTCCTGGATGAGATACAGCCTGCTGACATACAGACCGACGGATAGCGGAGGCTTAATCGAGTCCCTATTCCCGGTCTAGATTTTTTAAACTGGAATTTCTCAGCAGCCTGGAGTCTGGACTGTGGACTTATGATCAGCTGATGGTTAGCGGCTTGCTCCTGGTTAGTTGGGATTTCTTTTTGTAGTAAGAACACGGTAGACCGCCTTTATTTCTGACAACATAAATTAACCCAACTAAACCGAAGCGGTCTTACTACGGTCGTTTGTGCGAGACGTTAAAAATTACCTTTTTATTTTAATTTAAATCTATAGTGTACACCATAGTTACACAGAACCTCTGTTAATAATTTTGCTAATATTTTTGGGAATACTGAAAAGCAAACCGTACTTTATTCAAGCTTAGCTGCTAAGCAATATGTTCTTATTACTTATTAAGGGACTACTGACACTTATTCAGCTCCATTCGCATTTCGGTCACAAACGATGAAGAACGAATTAGGTCACACTTATACAGTTCTGCTTCTATCAGCCGCGTACAGCGTCGTAAGAATGAGAAGGCGGCAGCGGCATAACAGTGCTGAACTCAATCTATATCAGTTGCATGATAATAACACATTTGTCCTCATTTTATACTTGTTTGCCGCGAAAGCTGAATAGACGAGGAAAGCTGAACGGATGCATACGCGTCTCCATACAAAATGATTGTTTTCTATGAGCATAAGCTGCATAAATGTGAGTAGTCCCTAAATCTACTATGTAACATGCGTCGTCGAATCAGTTGAGTCGTTTAGGGGAACATTGGGATATAAAGCGATTTAATTGCTGGAACTTGAACCTTCAATTTGCGTATTCATTTAAATAATCGTTACGTTTTCGGGAGTAAGCGTCGGAAAAAGTTTTAATTTGGCCGTTTTGTTATCAGGAGAAGTTTGAATGGGAAGCTGTTGACATCATGATCAGTGACACCTATATAACTCAATGCTGATTACAAGCAGTTGTTAATAAGCATTAATTAGTAATTAGTATTATTCTTATGTATCGCTAAAGCTATCTGCATTAATCCGTTGATGCAATTAATGGAATGAGCCCTGGCATCCATAACACAAGTTTAATCTTAGCTTGGATAACCTATGTTATGTTACATACAATTTTTAACAAATATGTTTGTAAAAATTGCAATTGCTTCAAAATACTTGTAAAAATTGTAAAATGGAAATAAAGTTTTTATTTATTTAATTGTAGTATAGGCGATAAGGCGAGGAATGGTCAATTTGGTTTAACTTATTGAATAACTTCAAAACTATTTATCTCAAAATTATGAAAAAGATATAACTAAAACCCTTACCAGCTTTCATTTGATACGTCACACGATACAGTTTGAATTTTTTTTTTCTAGTTTAAAAAAGTGTCTATGTTAAAAAAAATACGTAATGCAAAAACGTGTAACAAATTTCAACAGAATCGGTCTAGTAGATCGGAGAAAATTGTCTGTGACAGACGGACAGATAAACAGACAGACAGACACCTGAGTGACCCGTTTCATTTTTTACGGATTTTCGGAACCCTAAAACGAAACGAAATGGGGGGGGGGGGATTTAGCCATTTTTTTAAGTGTTTTGCCATTTTTCATGACATGACCTTAGAGTACTTCTTAATGATAAAAAGTCACAATGAAAAACAAGCTTTTCTTTTGACCCTGTAGTTAAATCAACCATATACTCGGAATAGCACATAACATAAGATAACAGAAAATAGAAAATTATACCAACGAAATTCTACTAATTTTCACATTCACATCTCAATCGCAAACTGTCAAAAATGTATGAAAATTAAGGCTTTTTTCATACAGTTTTGACAGTTTGCGATTGACATGCGAATGCAAAAGTTGTTTAAAAATTAGTATAACTGGCCCTCAAGACATGGTTTCATCAAAATCTGGTTAGCCGTAAGACATGCAATGATAACAAAGTCACTTTTGCGTGTATAATATAATTTAGGATTAGGATTATGTAGATTAGCTTCCTTCTCAGAACTCTGACAGTATGAGCCGCTAATTTTGAATGGTATCAAGTTTTCTCTTTGATTAACGCTTTAATAGGAGATTAGCAATTCGCGTGTATATGACAGAGTTTATGAGATACTCAATGGGATTAACAATCATGGTTGGGTAATTAAATATTTGTTTACTAATGACATAATATGGGATTTGTTAAATAAAAAAAAATGGTGTCTTCTTAAGGTAACATAGGTATTTTTTTTTAAACAAAACCGGTAAACTCTTGGCCCAAATCTCACCTGATGGAAAGTGATGATTAGGCCGAAGATGGAAGCGAGCTTTACCCGGAATCCTCTAACACAGAAGAACTTGCTATCATACCTCTAACTGCCGGAACACAACAATGCTGTTAACATTGTTGTTATATACTTAGATAAGATGGTGGTAGCTTGCCAGGCGGACTTAGAACAAGTCCTACCACCAACCAAACCGAGCAAAAAATTTTCCCTCGCTGGGAATCGAACCCCGAGACCTCTGGGTCTGAATCAGGTGGTATAACCACTAGACCACGGAGGCGGTTAGTGTCACCTGTTTAGCACCACCCGGGGACCACGTGTAGGGATTCTTTTTACAAAAAAATAAAACCGACTACCAAATAAAATAAATCTCTACAATGTAAAAAATAACCTTAATTTCGGAAGTCGGTGTCAAAATACGAAGAAACTAACAAAAACACCGACTAATAAAAAATACCGATAAGTTTATTATTTTTCACTTTTTAGTGGTACCCCACACCAAACAACACAACTGACAAAAACCATCATCCAAGTTAACAAATTGCAGCTGTTTTTCAAATCGGTTCATTAATTTAGTTATAAGTTTAGTTCTGAGATAAAAACATAAAAAAAAACATATAAAACCGTATTGAGAACCTCCTCCTTTTTGGGAAGTCGGTTAAAAATTAAAGGAGAATGATCTCCCTTTAATTCCCCTGTATTTGTGTTATAATTAAATTTGGATGAACACATATTACATTCATATATATTTTAGCCGACTTCCAAAAAAAGGAGGAGGTGATTAGTTTTTTAGATATTTGTCATTCGGACCCCGAAAAAAAAAAACAGTTTGGCTCAGTAGTTTTATTTTAAAAGCATTTTTGCTTATTTCTCTTTCTGCGTAGACGAAGATGTCCAAGTACTTATCACCACTTAAAAGTCAAAAATAAAAATACTTTTTTTTTACAAAAAATATATTTTATAAATAACATTAATTTCGGAAGTTGGTGATAAAAAACGAAGATACAAAAACCAAAGACACCGGCTTCTAGAATTAAGGTTATTGTATCAATCAAAGACTCAAACACTACTACGTGGCCAGAAAACTTGAGAAAAAAGAGACCGTCATTTTCGAATCTGGAGCACAGGTGCACAAAAAGTTCAAAACGAGCATGTTACATGAATTTTAGGACACCGCGCATCTTAACATACTCACTGCGATTGGTACATTACGCCGTAACACCGGCTAGTACCCACCTTAAAAGAAGGTACATACGTTTCACAGCAAAATCTTTACTGAAGATGAAAAATACGTTGCAGATAGCATACCAAACACAATTTACATTACAAAAACTACAAAACAAGTAAATATAAAAAAAAACCCGAGTCAGCAGCCAAGTACTAATTTCAGTCTGAAGTTTCGAAAGCTAATAGCAAACGGTAAACAACTTAAATAGTTTAAAGTTCACTTCAGTATCGCATCTTGTTACCGTTCCAATTAATATCTGAATGCAGGGCTGCCTCGCACTTATGTAATTGATTTAAAAAGAAGTAGTTGGAAGAAGAAATCATGTTTTATCTACATAAATCAATATTGACTAAACTAGAAATCGCGGGAAAAATCAGCCGTTCTGTAGTTTTGTCCAGTTACGCGGACATATGAAAATGAATGGGGAAGTGGTTCCTTTTTCATGATTTCAGTGTTGGATACATCGTGAAAGTTGTTCATAATAATGAGTCCAATTACCCCTTAGGGACTACTCACACTTATTCAGCTTATGCCAATAGAAAACAACCATTTTGTATGGCAACGCGTACTCATCCGTCCAAATTTTCGCGTTTATTCAGATTTAACGGCGTATAAAATTAGAAAAAATGTGTTATGATCATGCGAGTGTTATAGATTGAGTTCACCACTGTTCTGCCGCATTTTAAATATCTAAGTTTTTGCTCATGGCTATCTAGTCGGAAATACCATCATCTGCCTAGCCTTTTCCTAACTATATTGGGGTCGACTTCCAGTCAAACCGGATTCAGCTGAATACCAGTATTTTACGTGGAGCGGCTGCCTACCAGACCTCCACAATCCATTAACCGGGTAAAACGGAACTTCTTGGCAAGACCGGGATCAGATTTCCTGGCTTCTGACATTCCACAACGACTGCCAAAGATCTACAAATGACAACCGGGACCAACGGCTTAACGTGCTTTCCGAGGCACGGAGGACACTAGATATATTAAGATGGTCCACAGACCAACCATGGCAAGCGTTGCTTAACCTTGAAGATCACCCATGTGGCTTTTATTATTTAGCCACGAGCTCTTCAGCTTCTCAAGTCAGAAATAGATACCAATTTACTTGATACAACAGAGTAGATACTCCATGAGCATGACAGACTTCGAGATTACTATATTCTCGTGTTTATTCATCCTTACAAAGGCTTGACAGTGGACATGTCCAGTGTAATGTAGTGTACCTACACACACTGGCCGCCGGACGACCACAGAATGGCTACGGCTGGGCATTGCGATGTGTCTATGGTACGGTATAACGTGTCTATGGGTCGTCAGCGGTAGACTGATTGTTTTAGTAATAGCTTGCGGCTTTGAAGGATATAACTAACTGGGTTAATTGAGTATAGTAATGTGTATGTATATGTCACCGGAAAGTGGAAAACAAAGTACGATTGTGAAATGTCGCGTGAAATAATTGTAAACTATTTTTTCTAAATAAGACACGGATGTATAGGAGGAGCTCGTGGCTAATTAATAACAGCCGCATAGGTCGATCTTTAAGGTTAAGCAACGCTTGCCAAGGTTAGTATGTGGATGGGTGACAATCTTAACATACCGAGTTTTCTCCGTGCCTCGGAAAGCACGTTAAGCTGTTTGTCCCGGCTGTCATTTGGAGATCTTTGGCAGTCGTTACGGATAGTCAAAAGCCAGGAAATCTGGGACCAGTCTTGCCAAGGGAGTACCGTGTTACCCAGTTAATGGGCTGTGGAGGTCTGGTTGGCAGCCGCTCCACGTAAAATACTGGTATTCAGCTGAATCCGGTTTGACTGGAAGCCGACCCCAATATAGTTGGGAAAAGGCTAGGCAGATGATGAAGACACGGATGTATAGAAAACTATTGAATTTGGATGGGATTTATTTAATTCAAAACGATTAATCATAATATAATATGTCGAAAAATTATAATCAATGAAGATTTATTACAATCTTACGCCATTTTCCGCCATTTTACGGTGACATAATAATATATACCATGAAATGAAAGGGTCAAGTATAGGTACCCTTTTTGCTTTGTAGAGAATGCCTTAGTTGTTATAGAATAGGCTTGTGTCCTGAAAAAATCTAATTAGTCCGTCAGTTAGATTATCAAAAAATATTTGACCCGTGTTTTTTCTTTTGTTACGGGAACCAAAATTGACGAAGTTACGACGCTTTTAAAATTCTCAATACGTCACGCCTTCGCATCATTTTCAGTGAGTCGTGACGTCACGAGCCCCTACTCCCGAGTTTTGATGCCGTTTATCTTTGTCAATATTCATTGATTTACAAAACCAAAAAATACGTGTACATTATTTTTCAATACTCTAACTGACGGACTAAATAGTTTTGCAATTTGATGCTGATGGAATCTAACCTATTTGTTAGAAAGAAACGCAAATAACATTACGAGGAACACGGATGGGTTTTAGTCAGTAAGAGTTTGACACTGCCTTCCGCTCCGACCAGAGAGGAAGAAGTCGTTTCCCATGCTTAAAAAAAGGTATTAAGTCCGCCATTGAGCATGAAGTTTAAGTAAACTTTTATTAATTTAATCTTGCCAGCCCTACGTCCGCGAAGCTCAAGCCTTCAGCTTCTTGCCACCATTACATCAGTAATGACCAATTGAAAGTCGAAATTTTAAAGTGCCAGTTACGTCACTATGCAGCTGCAGCAAACGACCGCTTAAGAAGGAGTCCAATCACAGAAAATTCGAGAACTTGACTCTGAAGTAAGTTTAAAGTTATTTAGTTTGTGGTTACTTCGTTTGCGAATCAGTTTGTTGAATTTTGTGGTGGAATATTTTGAAAGATGTTTCATTTTTTCAATGAGCCATTTTGTGGCCTTGTTCTTTTGAGGGTGTTTATTTTGAAGCGCTTCTGCATTCCAACATACCTGATTAAGAACTGCTGAAAAACCACCTCTTGGTTTTGTATCAATTTTCAATCCTGATATATAAAATTAAAATTTAATAATCAATGAATATTGACAAAGATAAAATGCATCAAAACTCGGGAGTGGGGGCTCGTGACGTCACGATTCACTAAATATTATGCGAAGGTGTGACGTATTGAGAATTTTAAAAGCGTTGTAACTTCGTCAATTTTGGTTCCCGTATTAAAAGAAAAAACACGGGTCAAATATTTTTTGATAACCTAACTGATGGACTAATTAGATTTTTACAGGACACAAGCCCATTGTGGGCTCTGCTTAACTCCAATTCCAGCTCAGATATGCGTTCCAAAGCCAGTTCATGTGTGTCGCTGCAGTGCTGGAAATTTTACACAAGTTGACGGAGCTGTTGAATCGGTTCAGTGGTTTAGGCATGAAAAAGAGATAGACAGGCAGAGTTAATTTCGCATTTTTAGGGATTCTTCTATTACTGAAGCGTGACTGACAGACAACACACAGCCGACACTATTGGTCGTAGAAAGCTGTAATTTGGAATATGGGCTCCCTATTCTTACGGGAACGGGAAAATAGGATATGCGCGTACGAAGTCGCGTACAAAAGCTAGTTGACGGATTAGATCTTTGATTTCCTGTAACGTTAATGATTAAGGTAACTCACCTAAATGTACACGGTGAGGTGTCGACAGGATCGACCAGCTGTAACGTTTATACAGCTGGTCTATTCTGTCGACATCTCACAGTGTACATTTAGGTGGAGAGAACGATAAGTGAGATATCATTCCACCTAATCGTTTGTAAGGTTTGATGCTTCACTTCGACAATATGTTTACAGTAGTGCGATTCTGTAAACATGTTGAAGTGAAGGCTTGGGCGAAGTGATCATGAAATGAGCTTTCATTTTCATGTTGGCTGCTTGGATTGACAGTTCACTTTGTGATCACTTCACCCAAGCCAAGCACTTCGACGTGTTTATAGAATCGTACTGCAGGAAATCAAACGTCATGTCCATTTTCCAGCTAAAGAATGAAAAAAGATATCAAAACAAAATATCTCCATGTTTATTTTTTGTTTTCCTGATTTTTGTTTTTATACCTGATGAATTTTCACTAAATAATTAATGTTCTTCTTTCTTTTTTATTTATTTCTTTCATCTTTGTATATAACCTGTCATTCCATCTTCCGATAAAACGCTTCTCAATTATGTCACAATAAATAAAAGTCACAACGAAAACGATTTTTCACATCAAAAGATAGAAATGCAAATTTTTCTCCCATCAAAATAAAATAACGAGGAATATTTAAAATTTCAAGCGCTCGATTGTAATATCCGTTCTTTTGAATGTCTCCGATAATCGCGTAGGTATCGCTTTGATCTTGTATGATTTTCAATCGCAGTTCAGGGTTGTCAGACTGAAAAGTAGACAATGGTTAATTTAGATAAAGCGAAGAAACAGCACAAAAACTTTTTACAATGAAATACAACCGACTTCCACATAAAAAACGGCCCTGGAACGCAAAGTGCATTAGGAGGAACACGGATTGGTTTTAGTCAGTAGGAGTCTGACACTCCCTTCTGCTTTACCCAGAGCGGGAGGAGTCACTTGATGATATCACATCCTTAAAAAAAAGGAGTGGAATTCGCCGGGGTCTGTGCTTCGTGATAACTTCAAACTTGAGGTCTTAAGAGTGTATATAGGTTACTTCTATGCAGTCCATCAGATGAAATTGTATTCGAACACGAACCTGTCAATAATACAAAAATATATATCAAATCACCGTCCAAGTCATTACCGTACTAATCAAAATTCGATAGCCAATAGTGGCCTATACCCTGTAGTGCATATTGCTATCCCCCGAGCATACTAGCGTTTACAGTCTATTGCAGGCGTCTGAAATTTTATGAAAATGCCCACGGTTATCGTAATTGTTATAGTAACTGCCTCATATTGGTTTTAGTGTACTGCGGAACTATTAGTTGCTTTCAGACTACGCTATAATATAATAGCATATAGTATAGAGCTCATAGCACACCAATATCGCGCACCATACATTGTTATGGACACGTTCACACTGTACTACTTTACTATATACTAGCTGACCCGCGCAACTTCGTTTGCGTTACATTTTCAATTATTGCTCCGCTCCTATTTGTCTTAGCGTGATGATATATAGTCTATATCCTTCCTCAAATCGGACCAGTAGTTCCTGAGATTATCCCCTACATACAAACTTACAAACAAATTTTACCTCTTCATAATATTAGTATAGATTATTGATATTGTTGTGCTATGAGCTATATACTATATATGCTATTATATTATAGCATAGTCTGAAATCAGCTTTATTGCATAGTACGTTAGGTACTGCCGCGCTGAAATGTTTGGATGATTTTGATTTTGTGCAACCTATTTTGGAAGGGGAATATGTGGTCTTGGGAGCTCGTGGCTAAACGAACAGGACGATCTTCTAGGTAAAGGGATGCTTTCTGAGGTCGGTCGGTGGATAGGTGACCATGGGTGATGATTAATTACATACCAAGGCTCTTTCGTGTCGATGGACGGACGGATGGACGGATGAACGAACAGTGCAGGCTTAGTTATAGTTGTTACTAAGCCTCTGCGTACAGAACCCTAAAAATACGAGAATGGCCTTAGATATGTAACCGAAAAATATCAGACTCCGTAAGATTGTTTTAAATCTTGATTATTATAATTTCTCGATATATTATGAAAAAATTGTTTTGTATAATTATGATATATCCCATTCAAATTCAATAGTTTTACAATCTTACGAGGGCGAAATTCTACTAATTTTTAATCAATTTTCGCATTCGCGTGTCAATCGCGAACTGTAAAAAAGCCTTAACTTTAATACATTTTGGCACTAAGGTGTTGCTATTTTCCGGTGACAGACACAACTTTTAAAAAAAAAATACAACCGACGGTGGAAACGGTTGGAAGTCGGTGTTTTTGTTAGTTTCATCGTTTTTGACACCGACTTCCTAAATTAAGTTTTTTTTTACTTTGTATTGTTTATTTTGGAAGTCGGTTGTATTTTTTAACCGACTTCCCAAATAGGAGGAGGTTCTCAAGTAAACGAAAATGCGTATTTTGCTTTCCTGCGATTTTGCAGTGGTGTTGTTAGGTGTTACCACTAAAAAGTGAAAAATAAAAAAAACTTTTTACAAAACAACCGGATTGAGAACCACCTCAGTTGTTAAAAATGACAACCCTGCGTCCCTATTCTCGATTTCATGGAAACACTTTTATTTTGACGCCATTCTATGTATCAATTCAATTATACAGTCGAGTGGGGATAGCTTTGGAATTGAAATTATGAATTTATTTGCTTTGCATACAAACTCGTATTTACTATTGTTGTTGACAAGTTCGGTGTAAAGGGCAACGACCTATTGGTGTTGTTTTTGTCTGACGCTATTATTAAGTTTGAATAAAGTTAAGTTTTGTTGAAGAAAATTCAGGTTGTAACAGTGATAAAGCAAATCCTGAATAGGGGTAATTAAACTCATCAATATAAACAACTTTCCCTATACGATCAACCCTCATAACTTGAAGAATGTGCTGATTAGGTCACTTTTTTTTTTTTTTTTACTTTAGCAGAATCAGGAAGCACATCACGCTACCCATCATCTGCCTAGCCTTTTCCCAACTATATTGGGGTCGGCTTCTCAAACCTTAGTCAAACCGGATTTAGCTGAGTACCAGTATTTTACGCGGAGCGGCTGCCTACCAGACCTCCACAACCCATTAACTGGGTAACACGGTACTTCATGGCAAGACTGCTGGAGTCGGATTAACTGGCTTCTGGCAATCCGTAACGACTGCCAAAGATGTACAAATGACAGCCGGGACCAACAGCTTAACGTGCTTTCCGAGGCACGGAGGAAACTCGTTATGTTAAGATGGTCACCCATCCACAGACCAACCTTGGCAAGCGTTGCTTAACCTGGAAGATCGACCGAAAAGTAATAAAAAACTGGCCAAGTGCGGGTCGGACTCGCGCACGAAGTTTTCCGTCTCATCTACAAAAACGGCAAATAATCAAGTTTGTTGTATGGGAGCTCCCTTAATTATTTATTTTATTCTGTTTTCTAGTATTTGATGTTATAGCGGCAACAGAAATACATCATCTGTGAAAATTTCAACTGTCTAGCTATCGCGGTTCATGAGATACAACCTGGTGACAGACAGACGGACAGCGAAGTCTTAGTAATCGGGTCCCGTTTTTATCCTTTGGGTACGGAACCCTAAAAATTGAGGTTTATGTACGGAACCGTTCGTGTGCAAGTCTAGCTCGCACTTGGCCGGTTTTTTGCTTTTCTAATGCTTTGATACTTACCTACATTATAACAAACGTTGACAGAATATCTATAACCTAATTAAAAACCATGTTTTCAGATGAACATACTAAAAGAAAATAACATCATTTCCATCAGCATCTAAGTACATATACTTAGTACGAGGAAATCCACTTACTTATATATGCATCGCTGTTCCTCCGTTCCTAATCCTGCTTTTATAACGGCATGAAGAACATGGCTGGCATCGTGCCCAGGCTTGTATGCATAGCTATTTGAGGAAATGCTCTGGTAGATTACCTCTGAAATACTTGCTTGCCAGTGTTATTGATATAAAACCATACTTAAAAATATCCACTTAGTATTGATAAATAATGCTTGATAATAAAAGCTCGCTGCTTAATAATAACAGCCGCACAGGTCGATCTTCAAGGTTAAGCAACGCTTGCCGAGGTTGGTTTGTGGATGGGTGACCATCTTAAAATACCGAGTTTCCTCCATGCCTCGGAAAGCACGTTAAGCTGTTGGTCCCAGCTGTCATTTGGAGATCTATGGCAGTCGTTACGGATAGTCAGAAGCCAGAAAATATGACACCAGTCTTGCCAAGGAGTACCGTGTTACCCAGTTAATGGTTGTGGAGGTCTGGTAGGCAGCCGCTCCACGTAAAATACTGGTATTCAGCTGAATCCGGTTTGACTGGGAGCCGACTCCAATATAGTTGGGAAACGGCTAGGCAGATGTAGGTATGTGATGTATTGATAAATAATTACCGAAATATTCTAACCTCAAGAGTAGTTATATAGAATAGCAGATTCTTTATTTCTTTCTACCAATAGAGAATATGATTTTGCTGTATTTAAAACTCTTCACGTGGTCAGAATTTTTCATTTAGATCAAGTCAGACAATGAAATATTTTTTTTTTTTGAGATTGGCTTTATCTTGACTCTAGTCTAGGTCAGAAATGACAGAGACAAAGTGTACGATGGAGCGAGCTTACCCAGAAGTAGCCTCTCTAAGTGCTCTCTAACTATGGAAAGATTAGGGTTGTAAGCGTTCGGAAACACAGACGAAGGCAGAGAGTTCCACTCCTTTGCTGTGCGCATTATGAAAGACGCTTGGAAACGCTTAGTGCGAATTGGTGGAATAAGGTACGGATGGTAAGTTGTGAATTTTGCAATTTTCGTGTGACGAAACGGAAAAGTGTAACCACCACTTTTCAGCGCGAAGTGTCGTAACAAGTTTCCACTTCCGAACGTTTGATACTTACTGTGTCGATTTAAATTGATTTGAAATAAATGGTAAAAAATTACTTTTTTAAAAACAAGCTTTATAAGTTTTCGTGTTCTCCTCAGCAAGCCGTTTTAATTTGATACCCAGAGTGTGACAGTGCAGAAAAACTAACAAGTCCACCATCTTGGATGATCCGTCATATTGGAATTAGAATGACGTCACGTACTACCTAAACATGCATTGTCATCCAAAATAAGCGTGGATTCCAAATTTCAGCTCAATCGGTTAAAGATAACTGATTTAAAATTCAGTTGCCAGATGCCACTCGGACAAACATACCTATATACATTGCAAGTTAAATAAAAGCTTGTAAAACACATACATTTTTAGAAAATGAAACTAGTGGACTAAATATAACTTTGTTTTTAATAAATAAATAGCGAAGTAGCTTTTTCCGCAACCTTGGTCTAAATCAGCAAATGTACATCATACACGTACCACCTCGACAGTTGCACAGAAAGACTGACATATTACCCCATTTATAGTATTAGAATAAATAATATATGTGACGCGGCCAGACAGGAGGGAGAGGTCAGCATTATCAACTGTGAGGCCTTGGTATTATGTAAGCGAATGTCCTACGAGAGGGGGGATTGTGAGGAGGCGAAGCGATGCAAAATATTTCAGAGGCGGTATTGAGATCTCGTAAAACATCATGGTTTTGGTTTGGGAGGGAGATAGAGCTATAGAAGGCATATAGCTCTATCCTTTTTTCACAACGTCGCACCTTATCTCATACTACGACGCATAGACACGTCGCCGCGTTGCATTATGGGAGCAGATCTTATTCAAATAGATATTTTAATAGCACTTTAGGTGCTTCCATAGTGGGGTGCGAAGTCAGAAGTCCTCCACGTGTGCTTGGCGGCTGCTGGTCCCTTTTCGATCCGTCTGGAGGGAAGAGCAGTTGCTGGGCCGGTGCACCCTGGGCGCGACAGTAACTTTCTCCGAGGAATGAGGGGAAATGTGAATTTCCTCTTATGCTTCGGGGAGGGTTACTGTCGCGGATAATTTTCTGACACGGGTGGGGTCCATTGGACCAACGGGGCGTTCCTTTGCGTGACCCTCAGTGTAGCAGAGGGCATAGCAGAGGAGCAAGAGCGGGCTCGGTGTGCACTTACCCTGCCTCCGAGCAGACAGAGTTGGATGGGTCCTTCTCTGTCACCGCTGATCTCGTAATCCCTATTGAAGTGCTGTGGATCACGTCTCGCGGCTTTGATAGGGACCGAGGGTCTTGGCTTAACTGCCTGGATCGTGAGGTAGAAAACCTCTATAAAAAGTTACCCCGAATCCCAAGCGGCGGCGCACCGTGAGGGGATGTATGGCTGACGGGTGTTCCCATGGAACGAATCAGTCGCTAGTGCTCACCCTCGCCAGGGTACCTGCAGCCCCTCTGGCGAGTAAAGCAATCTAAATTCTGCTTATCCTTGGTACATGGGCATCTGCCGGGATGGACATTTAGTTCCCTAATACTCGTGGGATTTCATATGGATTTGAACATAAAAACCCAAACCGCCGGCGCAACGGCAAACGTGATGAGCGGTCGGAGTCCGACGCTGCATCCAGCAGGAGCGGGAGAGGCGCGGGAGGCTCAGAGAGCTCCCGGCGCGAGAAGGTCGGGTCAACTGTGGAGAGTAAGTTCTTCCGCAAGCGGCCCAGGCGGGATGACGACCGGTCGTCATCCGGAGAAGAGGAGGCCTCGGCTTCGGCCAGGAAGATCCCCACCAACAAGCGTGGCGGGATCAGAGGCAAAGGGAGGGGAATCTCGGCCTCCGAGAGGTCGGCCAAGCTGGCCGAGGAGGGACGCCACCCGGGCTCGACGGCCTGCGGGACGGGCGACGAGGAGGAGGTACCTGGCGGCTCCGAGGCGGAGCGTGGGGCCAGGTTCGCAAAGGAGGTGGAGGCCGCGCTGAAGCAGGTCGCCCAAAAGCAGAAGCCGTCCACAAGGCTGAGGGCCATGCCTGCGGCTTCTGCCTCCATTATGGCGGCAGCGGAGGCCAACTTCCGGGCTTCGCACGACGGGGGGGAAATTGCCAGTTTACGGGCGGACGTCGCCCGCCTTACGGCCGCGATGGAGCTTCTCCAGGAGGAGAATGCCAAGCTCCGAGCGGACCTGGCCAGCCTGCGGGAGCCCGAACTCCGCGTAGCGCCCCAGGCGGAACAGCAACAGGCGGGACAACAGCGGCAGCAACAGCAGCAGCAACCAGGACAGCCCGAGCCAGTGGAGAACCAGGTCCTGATCCTGGTTCGGAAGGAGCTCGCTGCCTTCCAGCGGCGGTTCTCAGTGCTGGAGGGCATTGTCCTGCGCCCCCCCCTTGGTGCAAACAAGGTGGCTGCGGGCCAGGGGACAGTGTCATACGCGGCTGCTGCGGCTGCCGCATCCGGACCGGGGCCGTCCAGTCGGCCCCCCGGCGGGGCCGTGTTACCCCTCCCCCCAGCAAAGCCAGTTTCGGCCAAGTCGCAACCTAAGGGGAGTAAGAAGAAGGGCAAGGCTACAGCGCAGGCGAAGGCACTGCCAGCGACAGCGCCTGCAGCGAGCGGGCCTCCGCCAGCGGCACGTCATCCGCCTGCGGCACGCCAACCACCTGCGGCAAGCCAACCGCCTGCGGCACGTCAACTGTCGCTGCCGCCACCGCCCTCCCAGCCCACCCAGCTCCCTACACCTCCTGCGGCTGAAGCCGAATGGCAGGTGGTCGGGGAGCAGCAGAAAAGGCGGAGGGCCAACAAGAAGGCCCGAAAACAGGAGCGGCAGCGCCAATTTAGGGCGCGCAAGATCGCGGATAGGCTCCGCGCCCCCAAGACCGCCGCTGTAGTAATTACGATACAGCCGGAAGCGGAAAAGAGGGGCGTGTCCTACCGCGACCTGCTGGCGAAGGCGAAGGAGTCGGTAAATCTCAGTGAGCTCGGGATCACCGGAGGCCTCCGGCTCAAAGTCACTGCGACTGGGGCGCGGATGCTGGAGATTCCCGGGGAGACCAGCGGCTCGTCCGCTGACGCTCTGGCCGAAAGGCTAAGAGCGTCCCTTAACGCGGACGAGGCCCGAGTGTCCAGGCCCGTTAGGTGCGCAGACCTGCGTATCCTGGGTCTGGACGACTCGGTCACTGAAGAGGAGGTCGTGGCCGCCGTCGCCAGGTCCGGAGGGTGCCCTGCCGAGCAGATTAAGGCAGGCGCTCTACGACCGGACTTCTCGGGTATGCGAACCGTTACGGTTTGCTGCCCTGTGACGGCGGCCAAAACCATTGTGGAGGGCCGAAGGCTATTGGTGGGCTGGGTTTCAGCGCAGGTCAAGCTGCTGGAGCCCAGACCTCTGAGGTGCTATCGTTGCCACGTGGGGCACCACGTGTCAGTTAAGTGCGCCTCGGAGGTCGACCGCAGCGGGCTCTGTTTCCGCTGCGGTCAGCCCGGTCACGTGGCCGTAGCTTGCTCCGCCAAGCCACACTGCGTTGCCTGTGAGGCGGCCGGCAAGCCGGGCGACCACCGGGCTGGGAGCGCGGCCTGCGCTCCGCCCACCAAGGCCAGATCCGGAGGTAGGAGGAGGCCCTCCGCCGCCACTGCCACCGTCTCCGCCGCCGCAGCCGCAACTGACGCAGCCGCAACCGCCGTAGCCGCAGCCGCAACCGCCGCAGTCGCAACCGCCGCCACTGCCGCTATTGCCGCCACAGAGCCCTCGCAGGAGGAAGCTGAAATGGAATGCCAGTAACGGCCCCACTCAGCTTCCTCCAGGCGAATATCAACCACTGCGCCTGCGCTCAGCACTTGTTGATGCAGAGCATGGCGCAGTGGTCGATCAACATTGCGGTGGTCGCTGAGCCGTATTTTGTCCCACCCAGGGATGACTGGGTTGCGGACCTAAGCGGCTCAGTGACCATCATATCGTCGGCCGCCGCCGGTACCCCGTCCCTTGAAAGTGTCAGGAAGGGACAGGGGTGCGTAGCAGCACGGTTCGGGGATATCGTCGTAGTAGGCGTCTACTTCTCCCCGAACCGAACTCTCGCCGAGTTTCACAACTCTCGGGTTGACTCTAGAGTTGGGTGTCGTCGTCGGACACTATTCCCTACCCGTGCTTGTCCTCGGGGACTTCAATGCCAAGAACTTGGCTTGGGGTTCTCGTTTGACAGACGTACGGGGAAGGATGTTGGAGGACTGGGCTCTGGAGACAGGCCTGGTCGTCCTCAATCGGGGTTCTGTTCCCACGTGCGTGCGGATGCGGGGCGAGTCGGTGGTGGACATTTCGTTCGCTAGTCCCGCTCTGTCACCGCGTGTCATTGACTGGCGTGTCATGGAGGAGGTGGAGACCTATTCCGACCACCGGTATATCCGGTTCGACGTCTCCACCCAGACCTCAAGCGCGCCGGTCGTACAGACCCCGAGTGGTCCGCGTTGGGCTCTGAAGCAGCTGGACCGGGAGCTCCTCCTGGAAGCCTCGATCGTGCAGGCCTGGGTGACAGCACCGGACAGGCCTGCCGACGTCAACAGTGAGGCAGGGTGGTTCCAGGAGGCCATGTCCGACATTTGTGACGTGGCAATGCCCCGAGTCCGGCCAGGAAGAGCCCGGCGCCAGGTGTACTGGTGGTCGCGAGAGCTGGCGTCTCTGCGCGAGGAGTGCATTTCTGCGCGGCGCCGGTACGCCATGCATTGCAGGCGCCGCATCCGTCCATCGGATGCGGATGCCATCGAGGCGGAGCTGTATGAGGGCTACAGAGCTGCAAAGACCGCTCTCCGCGATGCTGTCCTGCGGGCTAGGGATCTGGCCCGCGAGGAAATGCTGGCGACTCTCGACAGAGATCCGTGGGGGCGCCCTTACCTTATGGTGCGGAACAAGCTCCGCACCTGGCCCCCCCCGCTGACGCAGAGTCTCCGGCCTCAGCTCGTGGAGGACGTGGTGAGCGCTCTGTTCCCTTCGCGAGGGGAACATCCTCCCCCGCCTATGGCTCCGCCGCCTGCGGTGACAGAAGAGGACCAACAGGACGACGACGACGACATCCCGGCTGTGACTGGGGTAGACCTGAGAGTGGCGGTACGAAGGCTCAAGGCCAAGAATACCGCCGCAGGGCCCGACGGCTTGCCTGGCAAAGCCTGGGCCTTGGCCTTGGAGGCTCTCGGGCCTCGACTGGAGGGGCTCTTTAGCGCATGCATGGAGAGGGGCCAGTTCCCGCTTCCTTGGAGGACCGGGAAGCTGGTTCTCATCCGGAAGCCTGGGCGCCCTGCGGACTCGCCGTCCGCATTCCGGCCCGTAGTGTTACTCGACGAGGTGGGCAAGCTCTTCGAAAGAGTTATCGCAAACCGCCTCGCCGGGCACCTAGCGGGAACGGGGCCGGATCTTGCGGACAACCAGTTTGGTTTCCGCAAGGGGCGCTCTACGGTGGACGCCGTCATGCGCGTCAGAGCCCTCACGACGGGGGATGCGGTCTCCCGAGGTGGTGTTGTCTTGGCGGTGTCTCTCGACATTGCCAACGCCTTCAACACCATGCCCTGGAGCTGCATTGGGGAGGCACTCCGGTATCATCGGGTGCCGACCTACCTTCGTCGTGTGGTTGGGGACTACCTGTCCGACCGGGCAGTAATCTACCCTAGTCACAGCGGTGAGTGGAACCGGCGAGAGATGTCGTGCGGTGTTCCACAGGGATCGGTTCTGGGGCCGCCCCTGTGGAACATCGGTTACGACTGGGTGCTGCGCGCCGACCTCCCTAGCGGCGTCAGCGTGGTCTGTTACGCTGACGACACGCTGGTGCTGGCACAAGGGGGGTCGTACGCGAAGGCGGCCGACCTTATGACACGCGGGGTTGCGACAGTCGTAGAGAGGATCCGGCAATTGGGTCTCGAGGTGGCGCTGCATAAGTCCGAGGCCATGTGTTTTCATGGCCGAGGCAATGCGCCACCGTCGGGATCCTTGCTGACGGTAGGAGGGGTTTCCATCGGCGTCGAGTTGACGCTGAAGTACCTAGGGCTCGTCCTCGACAGCCGGTGGAACTTCGTGGAACACTTCCGACGTTTGGCACCCAAACTGGAGCGGGCCGGGGCTGCTTTCAGGCGGCTCCTGCCCAACCTGGGGGGACCAAACGCCTCCTGCCGGAGGCTCTACGCGGGGGTCGTGCGGTCCATGGCCCTCTACGGGGCCCCGGTGTGGGCGCGTTCTTTGCGGCAGCGTGCTGCCAATTATCTGAACGCGCCCCAAAAGGTGATGGCCCTAAGGATGGCCCGAGGGTACCGCACGATCTCGCGCGAAGCGGTGTGTCTCCTTGCCGGATTGCCGCCATGGGATCTGGAGGCGATAGTCCTCGCACGCCTGCATGATTGGCGCGTGGAGGTACTACGCCGGGGGGAAACTCCGCTGACGCGGCAAATTGTCGCGCAGCGGACAGACCTCCGGCGCGATCTCATGGCATCATGGAGACGACGACTGTCGCAACCCAGTGCAGGGCACGCCACGATAGTGGCTATAAGTCCCCTCTTTGAGGAGTGGCTAGAGAGGCGCCACGGCGTCCTCACCTTCTGCCTGACGCAGGTCCTCACCGGACATGGATGTTTCGGGAGGTTCCTGCACCGAATCGGGCGGGAGGAAACGCCCGGGTGTCACCATTGCGTGGATCGACCGGAGGACACGGTTGAGCACACTGTGCAGGTGTGCCCCGCTTGGGGGACCCCCTCACAGGGGGACCCCCTCACACTGTTTGCGTCCACGTCGCGTCCCCTGGAAACGGCCCAGTTCTGTCACCGTAACGGAGTGGCAGACTGGGCACGGCCAAAGTACAGTGTGCATTCGTAGTCTATTTTATCTTCACCTTGCGGTTGTTTTTATCTTTTTGCGGTTTTTACTACGAATTCGGCGGAGGCAATGCCTAAGCCCAAGCGGGATGCCTTAGGGCGTTTCTTAAAAGGCCCTTCTCAGGGCCAAACCAAAGGCCCTTCTCAGGGCCAATCCGACGCTTCAGCGTCAGAAGCTAGCCGCGCGCCGTCTGCAGCTAGCTTCTCCCTCCTCAACAGGGGGGCGGTCCACACATGTGTGCGGCAACGGGGAGGGTCGGTGGTCGACGTGTCGTTTGCCACCCCCGTCCTTGCCGCACGCATTGTGAACTGGCGGGTTGAGATGGTGGAGACATTGTCGGACCACAGATATGTGCGGTTCGACATCTCCACCCAGCATGGTTCCCGGGGGGAGATGGCCCGCTCTGGCAGGTCTCCCTTCCCTCAGTGGGCCCTCACTCGCCTGGACCGCGAGGCAGCCAAGGAGGCTGCCTTCCTGCAGGACTGGCTGTCGCCCCCTGTTGAGGTCCTGGACGTGGACTCCGCAGCGGCCCAGCTGAGGGGTTCCCTGACCGAGGTGTGCAACTCCAGCATGCCTCGGTCCCGTCGTCCGCCTCCCCGTCGTGCCGTCTACTGGTGGTCGGAGGAGCTGGCAGGCCTCCGGGCCACCTGCGTGGCGGCCCGTAGGGCCTACACGCGGAGCCGTCGGCGCAGCGCACGTAGCCAGACAGACGAGGACCGTCTTTACGCTTCATATCGAGAGGCGAAGGCGGTCCTCAAGTCAGCTATGTGCGCTGCCAAGGACGCGGCGAGGGCCGAGATGCTGGAGGGTCTCGATCGGGATCCCTATGGGAGACCATATCGGGCAGCGCGGAACCAACTGCGGCCCCATGGTCCCCCCCTGACGGAGACCCTCGAGCCGGCGCTGCTGGATGGGGTGGTCCGGTCCCTGTTTCCGCGCAGGACCGACTTCACCCCACCAACGATGGACCCCCCGCGAGGGGCGGCACCACCGGCGGAGGCAGACGTGCCCCCGGTGACGGAGGAAGAGTTCCGCGAGGGTCTTCTTGGCCTTCGCGCCAAGAAGACGGCCCCCGGTCCGGACGGCGTCCCAGCACGGGTGGTGGCTATAGCTGCCGCTCAAATGGAGGACAGATTTCGGGACCTGTTCAGCGCGTGCCTCGCGTCTGGAAGGTTCCCGAAACTGTGGAAGGAGGGGCAGCTATGCCTCCTCCGCAAGGAGGGACGCCCAGTGGACTCCCCCTCGGCATACCGACCCATCGTCCTGCTTGATGAGGTCGGCAAAATGTTCGAGGGGATCATCGCCTGCCGGCTCAACAGCCATCTGCGGGGGGTAGGGCCAGACCTGTCGGACGCCCAGTTTGGTTTTCGACAGGGGCGTTCGACCATCGACGCGCTGGCCCTGCTCAAGGGGCAGGTGAAGGGGGCAGTCGAGGCGGGGGACGGAGTTTTGGCAGTGTCATTCGACATAGCCAACGCCTTCAACTCCGTCCCCCACTCGACGATATTGGAGGCACTCCGCTATCATGGAGTGCCCCAATACTTGCGGGACCTCCTGGCCGACTACTTGGAGGACCGAGAGGTCCTCCTTGTAGACAAAACGGCCAGGTTGCGGCGGTACGGCGCAGAGTGCGGTGTTCCACAGGGGTCGGTACTTGGGCCCCCCCTGTGGAACATCGGGTTCGATTGGCTCCTGCGGGGAGCCCTCCTCCGTGGCACGAGTGTCATCTGCTACGCGGATGACACTCTCCTCACTGCCCGGGGGAGGAACTTTGGGGAGGCGGCCTGTCTGGCCTCGGCTGGCGGATCCTTGGTCGCAGGAAGGATCCGCCGCCTGGGGTTGAGGGTGGCGCTGAACAAGACCGAGGCCGTGTTCTTTCGCGGGCCTCGGCAGCGCTGCCCTCCAGATGCCCACATCAATGTGGAGGGCATCAGGGTGGGGGTCCAGGCCCAGATGAAGTATCTGGGCCTGGTACTGGACAGCAGGTGGCGCTTCGGCCCGCACTTCAGCGGGCTGTCGACGCGCCTGCTGAACCTGGGTGGGCCCAGCGCGCGATGCCGGCGCTTGTATGCCGGCATGCTGCGGAGCATGGCCCTATACGGGGCCCCAATCTGGGCGGACTCCCTCCACAGGAGGGAGAATGCGACGGCGATCCGCAGGCCCCAAAGGGCCATCGCGCAGCGGGTAGCGAGGGCCTACCGCTCTGTGGGCTTCTCGGCAGCGTGCGCTCTGGCCAGCACCCCTCCTTGGGAGTTGGAGGCATGGGTGCTCGCCAGAGTGTACGAGTGGACGGCGCGCCGAAAAGCGCTCGGGGAGCGCCCCGTCGCTGAGGAGCGGGAAGCCGTGCGGAGGGAGGCGAGGGACGCCATCATCGTCCATTGGACAGAGGACCTCGCCTCCGCCACCTTTGGCCGTCGAACGCTGGACGCGCTCGGTCCAGTCTTGCGAGACTGGCTCGAGCGGCCGCACGGCTTCCTCTCCTTCCGTCTGGTGCAGGTGTTGTCTGGCCACGGCTGTTTCGGCACGCACCTGCACCGGATCGGGAGGGAGGAGACACCGGCGTGTCACGACTGCGGCGCGGCGGAGGACACGGCGCAGCACACACTGGAGGTGTGCCCAGCTTGGTCCGAGCCGCGTCGCAGTCTCACTGCGGAGATCGGACAGGACCTCTCCCTTCCCAGCGTGGTCAGATGCATGCTGGGGAGTGAGGAGTCCTGGGCCGCGGTCGCCTCCTTTTGCGAGGATGTCATCTCGCAGAAGGAGGCGGCGGAGCGCGCGCGGGAGGACGATCCTCTCGCTGCGCCGCTCCGCAGACGAAGGCGAGGTCGGAGAAGACGTCCTCTTCTCCCTCCTCGCGGTGGTGATGGGCGGGCGACAGGCGCGGGGGCGCCTCCGCCCGCATTGCACGCATCACCACCATCATCGTCGGAGGTTCCCGGCCCTCCCCCAATGGGGGGGGCGTGAAGGGCCCGCTAAGGCGGGCGGTCGTCGGAGGTGGACTGGACGTAAAGGCTACGCCGATCTCCCAGTCCACCCCCACTATGACGTTGCGGGAATTTCGTTGCTGGGTTGTTTTAGTGGGTATACCGGGCTTGCCCGGGGAGTCCCACATACCCCTCCCACTCCCCCGAGTGAGAGGGTATGCGTAACGCATTTTTTCCCAGCCGAAACAAAAAAAAAAAAAAAAAAAGGTGTGCCCCGCTTGGGCGGCGCACCGCCGTGTCCTCGAAACGGCGATCGGCGGCGACCTCTCGCGTCCGGCCCTGGTCCAAGCCATGGTCCGGAGCGAGACGGAATGGGACGCCGTTGCCTCCTTTTGCGAAGCAGTTATGCTAGCGAAGGAGGTGGCGGAGAGGGAGAGGAGACCCTCTCGTCCCAGCCGCCGTGGTGGACGCCGCGGGCGTCAGGGGCCACCACCTGGTGACCTCCGGCCACCGTAGGCGTGGGCCTGTGGACGGCGAGCTATGGGTGGCTCGCCGTCCGTCCGTCTAGTGACGACAGGCCGTGTCGACGGCGCGTTAGTGTTCCACGCGCGCCTCAAAGAGAGTCAGCACACAGAGGGGCCCGAAAGGGCCGACGCCTGCCGGAGTCGCGGGATTATTCGCAAGAGACACCGTGGCTCCGGAACACAAAGGGCAATGAAGGAACATGGATGGGTTTTAGTCAGTAGAAGTCTGACACTCCCTCCCGCTACACCCAGAGCGGGAGGAGTCATTGGATGATTTCCCATCCCTAAAAAAAAAAAAAAAGGTGCTTCCATAGCGATTCTCGTCGGATTCTGTTCCATGTGAGAAATTTTAGACGTGACTTATGCTTCTAATTTCTTCCCTTTTATTTATACACTAGCTGACCGGCGCGACTTCGTCTACGTCACATTTGCCATAGATGCTTCACTCCTATTTGTCTTAGCGTGATAATATATAACCTATAGTCTTCCTCGATAAATGGGCTATCTAACACTGAAAGAATTATTCAAAACGAACCAGTAGTTCTTGGCAAATGAACAATTGAACAAACGAACAAACGAACAAACGAACAAACGAACAAACGAACAAACGAACAAACGAACAAACGAACAAACGAACAAACGAACAAACGAACAAACTCTTCTGCTGTATAATATTAGTATAGAAAATATGCAAATGTGAAAGTAAAAGCTGCAGCGAGGCTCGCATTTTCAAAACACTTGTCCTCATTCTAAGATATGCAGGCCACGTTAGCTAAGCGATGCCCGCTGGACCTTAAAGGCTGAAGTATCTTTTGGAAAGCATACTATGCTAGCACAAAAACGTGGGGATTGCACAAGAAAAGGGAGCCTGAGCAGTGACGGGTAGGGCAGTGGGTAATGATTATGATACTCCACCGCAAACTCCTTGCAAAATGTTTGGAGTTTCATTGCGTTATCGAATCAGGAATTATTATATCTGCAACAGAACCAAGGTTACCGATATAGCCCAAAGGATAGCCAAACTAAAGTGGCAGTGGTCACATTGATCGCCGAACCGATGGTCGATGGGGCCGAAAAGTTCTGAAGTGGCGACCGCGTACCGGAAGACGCAACGTTGGAAGGCCTCCCACAAGGTAGACCGATGACCTGGTGAAGGTCGCGGGTGGCCCATGGATGTGAGACGCACAGGACCGGTCGTTGTGGCGAAGCTTGGGGGACCCCTATGTCCAGCAGAGGACGTCTTTCGGCTGATATGGTGATGATGATGAACGCGAAAAGTCTACTCCATATTTTAGCATCACAACGCTTTACGCTTACGTTCTTCAGCTAGGGGCGGGTTGTTTCACGTTCACTTAACGCACGCGTAAACGTTAAAAATGGTTATCGTTAAGGGGAATGCTTCAACCAGCCCGCGAAATTCGAAATTTCTTGCGTTTTTTGCAATTTGCAGGCCAGTGCTATGTTGTATGTTGATTAAAATCAACAATACAACCCTCCAAGTTCATAAAGCTGTAGGAATGACTTTCTCTGTTTTTGTTTTGTTCCTACGCCTTTATGAACTTGGAGGGTTGTATTGGTGATTTTGATGATTATAATTCTGTAACTACATACGTCTTACAGCCGCGAATAATATTTTAATCAACATACAACCTAGCACTGGCCTGAAAATTGCAAAAAACGTAAGAAAATTTGAATTTCGCGGGCTGGTTGGAGCATACAATTTAAAAAAAAATTGAGTTCTTTCACAATATGTCAGCGTAAACGCACGTAAAAAAATAACGATTACTTTAACAGATGGTCTGAGCACTGGTTAACGTTACTTTAGTTGCGTCAAATAGAACAATATTGTGAAATTTCTTTTGATTCCTCAAATGCTGTTCTTCTAATGACACAAAAAAGAGTAGAATGCAAAAAAAGTATTTAGGTAGATCCCGTGTTAATAACTTGAGCTATTGGGATGAGCAGGAATGTATAGGTACCAAAATGTTTTTAAACAACGCTTCTTATTTAACGAACGTTAAACAAATCGTTACTTTTTGACGTACGTTTGTTACGTTTACGAACCGTTTGAAATAACCCGCCCTAAGATGTCGCATAACGCAGGTCCTTGTTATATTCACGCGTCGCACAAGTGAGACGTAACAAATTACATACGACGCCATTTATTTGGCTTGGGAACGCTAAAATGGTCCTTTTACGTGTTTTATTTATAAACGGTAAGGGTAATTTATTACCCGGTGATTCTCGTGACACAGAGAAAGATAGGACATGACTTTTATGCGTCACTTTACTGGAAACGTAACGCCGCGAGGGAGCGAATAGAGAAGCAATTACGAATAAAACTCCTGCCTCAGTGTGCCTTCTACTATTTTATTATTGAGTAGCTGACCCGTGACCACTACGCTGGGCGATATTTTTCGGGTTAATATTAGCCTAATGACACTCAGAAATATCGTAACTATCTATTGGTGAATAATTTTCAAAATCGGTTCAGTAGCTCCAGAGATCACGCCCTACCATCTCATAAACTCACAAACTTTACCTCTTTGTATTCTCGCGCACGATGAAAATGGGATACGACCTTTTGGAACTGAGACGCGCGCGGTCCGCCCGCCGCGGCCAGCCGTAGCGTCGGCAAAAGAGGCCAGCGGGTTTAAAAAGTCCACTTAGCAGAATCAACCAGCAATTCATACTACCCGAAACTATCAAAGGATTTGTCCATACTCGACTTCGCGTGGACACGATGTTTGAAAAGATACAAATAAATAAAAATCATGTTTTGTTTTTAAACGCATATTTATTCAATACTTTTGTATCAACTTGCGCCTACGATGTGTATTTAATAAATATATAAATTGTTTATTGTTTTATTCTTCGACATATTATTATATTATTTACATTACTCGTCCTTCAGCGTTGCCAGTTTCCAACAATTAATCGTGCCCATTTGTTCCCAACGAGTAACACCCTCAAATGTCACACTGTTACTCGATGGGATTTTTTTCTGAAAAAATTCCCAACCGGTCACACTACCAGTCACACTGTTACTCGATGGGAATTTCTTCAGAAAAAAATAAGAAAAAAATCGCGACCAATTTCGAGGTAGCGCTCGCCGGCCGCTGCCGCGGCACCGCTCGCTTCGCTCGCTCGGCTCGCGCGTAGTTGGTCACAGTTCTAACCTAACCTAACCTAACCTATAATATTTTTGGTAGTAATATTAATCTTTTAGTTGGATAGAATTTGGTGACCGTTGATCCATTTTGGTGACCGTCTAAATTATACCCCTTTATTGTGACTGGTTGGGAAATTAGTAATAAAAAGTTCCCATCGAGTAACAGTGTGACTGGTTGGGAATTTTTTCTTAAAAACATTCCCATCGAGTAACAGTGTGACATTTGAGGGTGTTACTCGTTGGGAACAAACGATCGTGCCTATGAACCTAAACTTTGTCCTCCTTATTCTTAAAATAAAATTGTTTTTATTGTTTTAATGTAGCTGTTATTTCTAATCACTTAAATTCATTCAAACATGTTTTATCCATATAATTGGAAAACAAAAGTATCGAAGATAGTCAATGAATTTCGATTTTTAATGTACCTACTTAATATACTCGTATATCTAAACATTATTATTAAAAGGATTGCAACCATGAAACTTTTCTGTATTCTGATTTACAGCCTGTTGATTCTGTTGACACCTGAAAGAAAGAAAGAAAGAAAAAGAGTTTATTTGCGGACAATATGACGCATATCAAAAGTACACAAAAAGAAAAAAATACAATTATATCTATGAAAGATTAGGAAGATATGCGTCAAATCTGCGCAAAACGGCCATCACTCAGCATAATGCTGGGACTCGTGTGCGAGACAGAGCCACAGCGCTGGTTTTCAGTGACAGCCGGCGTTGACGGTTTGACGTCGATCGGAGCAGTATAGAAAGTAAAACTAATGAAATAAATTTAATACATAATGTCTGACATAAAAAGTAATAGTAATTAAATAAATAAATAAACAACTAACGAATAAATAAAAACATAAGTGATAAAAATTTACGACCATTGCGCAGACGTTGCTTGGCAACCAATAGTGGCGCGCACAAAGCTAAAAATACAGTCCTTTTCTTTGCGTACCACAGACAAGAAAACTAAAAAATCTATGCACACTAATTAAATGCAATGGCGCGCACACAATGTAGGTACTCTGTGGTGCGCACGCCCACAATGGCCGCCAAACGAAGGAATGCGTGTGACATTTAATATTATGTAATGAGAAATCTTGACCTACGCAATCTACGTAATTTGTTTTGGTATGTGTTGTTGAATTGTGTGTTGGATAATGTGTCAATGTGAGTAGTGCATAAATAAACAAACACGGTCCAATGAGTTTTATGAGTTCACAGAACAAGCCAAAGGGAAACAAATAAAACTAATCATCAAATTAATTAAATGGAGATAAGGCAAAGGATGTAAAACTATGAAGGGTTAGTAGGTTAGTAATTATTTCTATCAAAATTGGTACCTATTACTCATAAATTCACGAACAATTGAAATTGCAAAACAATGTATACAAATTAAATATTAAATAATGTAAATAAATCAGTGTAGTCAATTGTATATTATGTATGTCAAATCAATTTAAATTAAATTACTAAAAAATAATACAGACAGGTGAATTCCATCCAAGAAAAAATGAATACGAACACTGAAACCAGGAATCAAAACGAGCCCAAAAGGAAAGTGGTAGCCTAAGGCCAAAAACAGCCCGCAGCGTTGGATATCTCAGCCAATGCCTGATAGCCGTGACCCCTGAGGTACAGTACAGAGAAGTAACACTAAAATGAAAACTCAAGATGATTGTTGTTGAAGCATGAGTAACTTCTTGAATTGATACTTGAAACTCTGTAATGTTTTCAGGCATCTCATTGGTGGTGGGAGATCATTCCAACAACGCGTGGCTGCAAACCTGAAGCACCCCCTGAAAGAAGCAGTTTTGTGCATTGGCACAGTCAGCGGACTTACCATGGACCGAAGTTTGTTTTTTAAGTAGCTCTGTTTCCAAGTTAACTTCTCATATAAGTAGTGAGGTTTCATGGACGTAGTTATGCCAAACATTAAGTTGGCTGAATGAAACTTCCTCCTGGCAGCCATCTTCAGCAACCCAATCTGATTAATGTAAGGCCTTACGTGGCTCCTACGTGGTACAGTGACACAGAAACGGACACAAGCATTTTGAATTCGTTGAATCACTCTCTCTGTTCTACTGAGCAGGCATGGTCCATACACAATGTCGCAGTAGTTTAATTTAGAAAGTATGAGACTATCAACAAGTTGCTTCCATACTGGTAGGCTCAAGTATTTACGAATCCCATATAAAACCTTCAACCTGTAAAAACAATTTCTGAGGACATTTGTTATATGGGCTTCAAAGTGCAACTCTGGATCCATAAGCAGCCCAAGGTTGCATGCATGCTCCACTCTGTCAATAATCTCTCCCTTGATTATTATTTCTGGTTTGGCTGATGTTATTGCAGAGATTTGCTTCTTAGTGCCTAGCACTATGAATTTTGATTTAAGAGGGTTCAGAACCAGAGAGTTTTCATCTGACCATGAGACCACTCTTTGCAAATCTTCATTCATCTTCTTCACTGCCAATGATGTGTCATGAGCCTTAAATGAAACATACAACTGGATATCATCAGCGTACATGTGGTACTTACAGTGCAAAAATGATTTTATGATATCAGCACTGTATAATATGTACAATAAGGGCCCCAGAATTGATCCCTGTGGCACTCCTCGTGACACATGGAGGGGCGAAGACAACAATGTGGATCCATCCTCCCTGCGGATTTAAACATATTGCGATCTTCCAGTCAAGTAACTCCGAAACCACTCCACTGCGCTACTATCAAAGCCGTAGTAAGCTAACTTTGACAGCAGCAAAGAAGTATTAATAGCGTCAAAAGCCCGGGAAAAATCCAGTAGGGCTAGAATTGTTCCCTCACCCCTGTCACGTGCCTCAAGGATATTTCCCACAACATCAGCCAAAGCTGTCGCGGTACCCCTTCCCTTTCTAAAACCGGACTTCAGAAGGTCTGGGAGAATGGCATTACTTTCCAAGTATCCAATAACCTGTGAGTATATTACACGCTCTAGGATCTTTGACAGGCAGGGGAGAATACTAATTGGCCTCAGATCCTTCATGTTAACTGGGTTGTTATTTTTAGGGATAGGGCGCACAACCGCGCGTCGCCAGATTTCAGGGAATGTGCTTGTAAGGATAGAATGATTGATTATGTCTGTGATAGCTTGCAGTGTATGAGGCAATGTTAGCGATATCATATCAAGACTTATCCCATCCACACCCTGTGCATTAGACCCCAGATTTCTAATAATTTTTAATACTGATTCCTGATTGGTTGTTGCTAAGGAGAACTTGGCAGGGCTATATTTGTGAGAGTCAAAGTAGGAAAGTTGTGAAACATTTGGAAGACTACTACCTGGGACATCCAGAAATGATGCATTAATATTTTCTGGATTATCAAAGTGTCCAGGCAGCAGCTTTTCCTTATGGTCTGGAAGAACATCTGATTTTAAATTACGCCACAGCAGTTTAGGGTCCTTAATTTGGTCATTGATGCTTTTTGTAAAATATGCCCTTTTTTCGTTACTGAGTGCCATGGCAGCTTGATGCTTGAGGTCCAGATAGTATGCTCTCTCTCCTGTTTTAAGAGATGCCTTCCTAGCTTCATCCCTAAGTCTAAACATTAAGCGAATGTTATCAGTTATCCAGGGTGTAGGGCGATTTTTAAAAGTCTTTTTCTTAATAGGAGCATGAAGATCGAAGAGCTGTGTAATAAATATATTAAATGTTTGAACCATAAGATTTACATCGTTCATGACTCCAACACTTGACCATGGTATCATACTTAGGTCGGTGTCAAATTGATCCTCCAGTATGTCTCTGAGCGGGCGATACACAACCAGTCTTGGTTGGAGCTTATGTTTTTTAAATATAGACTCACAAGAGATAAAAGAGTGATGACCAAGACTGCTATTGTGATGTACCACGACATTACGGATAGTGGCGTCTGAGCAAACTAGATCTATAAGTGAGCTGCTGTCACCCACAAAGTGTGTGGGAGTTTGGACTAATTGTTTGACATTTAGATAGCTGAAAAGTTCTAAAAGCTGTTTCGTTTTTGAGCTGCCAACATCCAGCAGGTTGACATTAAAGTCACCTAGCAGTATTAAATTGTCAAAAGGGGCTAAGCTACTAATACTGGCAGTTAGACCCTCTAGAAAGAGCTCCAAATCCAACCAAGGTGGACGATATGCAGTACCAATAAGTAGTTTTTTTTTATTTACTGTAAGGCCCAACCATAGTTGTTCAACATCAGGATGGTTGGGGTGAACTCTAACCCGCGCTGCTACACCATTTTTTATATAAAAACCAACCCCTCCACCGCGCCCACCCTTTACAGATACCGGTCGCGGTATGTGCTTAAGCCTATAACCTGGCACACTAGGTGCCCGGTCTTCCTCCCCTTTACGAAGCCATGTTTCATTGACAGCCATGATATCCACAGTGTGGTTGCTCATGGCTATCAAAAACTCATCATGATTGGTTCCCAGTGAACCTGCATTCAGTAGACCAAACTTGATACACCTATTAGGAGTCATTTGTATTTGCCATTCATGCTGTTCATGTATGTGTGTCTCTGTATGCTATGTATGTATAATATGTATGTGTAGAAATGGAGGTTGCTACTATGTTCAGCAATGGAGTATAATGGGTCGAATTGATTTAATAATAGTATGTCATTAGTGTAGTTTATTGCTGTAAATGTTTTGGTGATTTGTTGAGTGAAAATAACAATTATTTTGATTAGCGAAACAATATTATATAGTAAAAGTAGGATAAGTATGTATAAATATATAATAAGAAACTTTCCATACACACCTGACACCGAGCTATGGTAACACGACCAATGAAAATAGCAGCGACGCATATCTTCCCTCGCAACAAAAATCAACACAAACACACAGAAAAGTAAAACTAAAATTAGATCAAAATAAAAATTAGGCTGTTTCATTGACAGAACCGAACACGCGAATGATGTCCTCTTCGGAGCGGATTCTGTGGGTTGAGTCTTCTGGCTTCCTTCTGGCGAGAATGCGGCCGCGCTTGGTCCACACGAACTTCCAGCCGCGGAGGCCAGCAGCGTCCCGTGCCTTCCGAAACAACTGGCGGTTTGTCTTCGTGAGACGCTCGTTGACATAAAACCGCCGCGCCGGACCAGGCAAGCCGAGGTCAGCCGTCGTCGCCCCACGCCGTACCCGCGCGCTCGCAAGCAGCTTATCGCGCACGTCACGTCGCGCCAGCCGCACGACAATGGTGCGCGGCCGAGACTCCGCCGTTCCCGCCGAACTGGTCACGTTGAGCTGCCTGCCGCCAACCCGCTCTGCGCTGACAATGTCACACTCCTCGAGGGTGACTCCCAGCTTTGCGCCGATGACCTGCATGACGTGGGTTGGGTTATCAGCCGCTGCCTCCGGTATGTTTGTGATCTCTAGATCATTAATCAAAAGATCCTGGTCCCTGGCGTTCAGCTCACGCCTTAAATCCTCAACGATCACGTCGACCGCGGCAGTATCTGGCGGGCCGGACGAGACCCGTTTTTCCAAAACGACCAGACGCTCCTCTAAGCCATCAATGCGCCTGTTGCAGGCACCCATAGAAGCTTTGAACTCCATCATCTCCAGCTCCATCTCCTTCCTGAAAACCTGTATCTCAGCGCCGTGATCACTTAGGTGGAGAGAACGATAAGTGAGCTGTCATTCTATCTTGTTTGTATGGTTTGACAGCTCACTTGTCGTTCACTTCGCCTAAGTGTTCGCTTCGACATGTTTACAGAATCGCAGTGCAGAACCCTATGATAGATCGTAGAAATACTTAACTAATTTATAATTAATTCAGAGTTTTTTCGCTAACGCTACTTGTCTTGAGAACTGTCATTTTCTATTTACTTTGATAAGGTTCCATCCCTTTTTGATCGCGCGCGGATTGTAATATTAGTGTAGACTTGCTGACCTATGCAACTTCGTCGCGTCACATTTTTCATTAAAGCTCCTATTGGTCGTAGCGTGATTTAATATAGCCTTCTTCGATAAATGCAACTATCCAACTCAAAAAGAAAAATCAATTCGGACCAGGAGTTCCTGAGATTAGCGCGTCCAACCAAACAAACTATTCAGCTTTATAATTAAGTATTGATACTAATGCCATTATCACTACATATTATAAAACAAAGTCCTTTGCCACTTTTGTCGTCCTGTCTGTTCGCGATAAACTCAAAAACTACTGCGCCGATTACCATGCTGTTTAAACCAATTTATAGAGTGGTTCTCGAGGAAGGTTTTAGTATAAAATTTGTCAAGCGGGCGAAGCCATATCTGCTAGTAATATTGTAAATAATGCAAAAGTAACTCTGTGTGTCTGTTTGTTACCTCTTCACGTCTTAACGGCTGTACAAATTAGGACGAAATCTGGCACAAGGATATACTATGTCCTGGAATAAGAGTTAGGATTGTCACGGGCCGTTATTATTTGTATGAGCAAACGATAACATTCGACCGCAATCTGGCTTTGTTTGTATGAAAGTTTTTACAATACCTGCAGCGGCATTTTTTTTTATACAATACGGGGAAACTCTTGGCCCAAATCTCATCTGATGGAAAGTGATGATTAGGCCGAAGATGGAAGCGAGCTTTACCCGGAATCCTCTAACACAGAGCAACTGGCTATCATACCTCTAACTGCCGGAACACAACAGTGTTGTTAACATTGTTGTTATGGCGACAGACTTAGACATGATGGTGGTAGCTTGCCAGGCGGACTTAGAAGTTCTACCACCAACCAAACCGAGCAAACAATCAATCAGGTGGTATAACCACTACACCACGGAGGCGGTTAGTGTCACCTGTTTAGCACCACACGGGGACCACGTGTAGGGATTCGCTGAAGGGTATTCTCCTACGGACGCGGGTGACTCGGCCCCCAAAAAATGGCATCAATGCCGCCGCCAAAAGAGAAAACTAATTTTACGGCAATAGAACCGCAACGCCATCTGTTCCACCAGCAGCGACAAAATCCTGCATAGTTCTATCAGCGATTTAAACATATAAAACAGTCCGGATATCAACTAAAGGGTTGTTGCCCACCGGTTACAAAAACCGTCCGGTCACAGGATCCTCACTTCTCAACGGAGGTTTGTGGGAATTTACACCCTGTGCCACATACCTTTAGCGTTGTGTCTTTCACTGGCAGCCAAGACAACTCTGAAATTTTAACGCTTCTTTTGGCCCCTCACGTAAAGCCATTTGTTTTTTTTTTTCAACGAAATATATCCGAAATTCCAGCTTTTTGCAGTTATTTTTTATAAATGAGCAATAGAACCGCAACGCCATCTATTCCACCAGCAGCGAACTACTAACGAAATCCTGCATAGTTCTCCCTGCGATTTAAACGTATAAAACAGTCCGGATATCAACTATAGGGTTGTTGCCCACCGGTTACAAAAACCGTCCGATCACAGGATCCTCACTTCTCAACGGAGGTTTGCGGGTCTTTACACCCTGTGCCACATACCTTTAGCGTTGTGTCTTTCATTGGCAGCCAAGCCAACTTTGCTGCGATTTTTACGCTTCTTTTGGCCCCTCACGTAAAGCCATTTGTTTTTTTTTTTTCAACGAAATATGTCCAAAGTTCCAGTTCAGTTTTTTGCAGATCTTTTTTATAAATGAGCAATCATAAGACTGTCTCCAAACAGTTAATCAAATTTTATTAAGTCGTGACTTGAATCTGAAATGCGTTTGAATAATAACGTTTTAGTAGACGTCTTTTTGTCTTTTTTGGGTTCCGTAGCCAAAGAGTAACAACGGAATCCTAGTAATAAGCCTCAGCTGTCCGTTTGTCCACCTATCTGGCACTAGAGTTTTAAGAGTCTCAAATAATGTGCTTTTTTTTTTTGCGACAGACTGAAGAGTTAGGCAGTAAATACAATGGTATGTGTATATGTCACCGGAAAATGGCAGACTCCGCAAGATTGTAATTAACCTTGATTAGATTATATTTTCTCGATATAAAAATCGTTTTCTCTATAATAAACACCATCCAAATTCAAGAGTTTCTAATCTATTCGTGTCTTAGTAAGAAAAAAAAAGTTTACAATTTTTTTTTTTTTTTTGGTTTGAAAGGCGTACGTTTGACCGCTATCTCACCTGATGTTAAGCGATGATGCGGTCTAAGGTGGAGCACGCTTGCCTAGAAGTAACCTATTCACTCTTGACTTAAAGACTCCCAGGTTGTAGCTATCAGGAAATACAGACTCAGGCAGGGAATTCCACTCCTTAGCTGTACGCACAATGAATGTATTCCCAAAACATTTTGTGCGTATAGGTGGGATGTCCACCATGTACCGATGGCACATCGCCGTACGTCTTGTGGTCCGATGGTGGAACGGGCTTGGCGGAATTAAGTTATGCAATTCCGTCGCACACTCCCAAAAATTATTTTATTTCACGCGATATTGTACTATCTAACGGCGTTTGCTACTTTCCGGTGACATATACAAGTCGATATGGTCGTAAGGTTATGGAGTCTACTGCGTCAGAAGACGCAGTACACAGTACCACCGTGTACCAGAAGACGCAGCGTTTGAAGGATACACAATGCCACAAGGTAGACCGATGACCTGGTAAAGATCGCGGTAATCCGCTGTATGTGAGACGTGGTCTTCGTCATATCGTGTGGGCGGTAAGGTCTAACAACCCCACACACTATAGTGCCAGAGTTTCTTAACCGCCTCAAGGGCCTCTGACATGGTTAAACGACCACCATTTGGCGGCTGCGACCACCGGCTTACACGTGCCTTCCGAAGCACGGAATCAACTTTTTATTTGACAGTCAGGTGATTTAAGCCTGAAACGTGGAGACGTGGTGTAAGGGTCGATATATGACGACACTTTGGTGAGCTCTATGTTTAGCTGTGAACGTTTTGGCTGCAATGATGCAGATGATGGTAACGAACTTTGCTTGCCCGTTAATAGATTTTCTAAAACAGAACTCCGCCCACACTTAATTTCGATTCCCAGCGGGGGCAAATTTTTTGCTTGGTTTGGTTAGTGGTAGGACTTGTTCTAAGTCCGCCTGGCAAGCTACCACCATCATGTCTAAGTCTGTCGCCATAACAACAATGTTAACAGCATTGTTGTGTTCCGGCAGTTAGAGGTATGATAGCCAGTTCGTCTGTGTAAGAGGATTCCGGGTGAAACTCGCTTCCATCTTCGGCCTAATCATCACTTTCCGTCAGGTGAGATTTGGGCCAAGAGTTTCCCCGTTTTGTATAAAAAAAAAAAAAAACTTCATTTAAAACTGTCTGATTTCAATTTCACACAGAATATTCTCTCAAATCTATTTCTAAATCGAGAGATTCATTACTGAGAATAAAACTCTCTGATTCAAGCAACAGCCAACATAAAAAATTAACGTAGATAACCGAATTCTATATTTAGCCCCGTAATCAGCTTACGCTCCATTTCAGGGGTAACCCAAAAGGCTCAGGACTTTTCTCAGCGGTATAAGACAGAGAGATAATCAAATCGTATTAGAATCAATCATTCAAGACAGTCTGGACGATGACAAAGGGGCTTTTAAACTTTAGACTGTGAAAAGGTGACCAGGCATTTGGTATGTTAAACAAAGAGTTTTGTCTGAATATTGTAATGTGCTTAACATACAAGGGACGGTCACGGATAAATTACCAGGTCGTCCGTGGCTAGAGGAGCTCGTGGCTGCACGAACCGAGCTTCGAGGTTAAGTAATCCTTGGGCAGGGTGGACCTTTTTTCATCCGTGTTATTAAAGTACGCTAAGACATTTCCGGATGTTTTTGAACATTTTTGACAGTCATTTTTTTAACCTATCCTGACGTTTAGGCTACAAGAGGCGCCAAAAATATGGCAAACCAACATAAATAAATACCTTGTCTCGAAAAACACTCCCCTTCTTAATTATGTATCACTAGCTGACCCGCGCAACTTCGTCTGCGTCACATTTTCCATTATTGCTCCGCTTCTTTTTGTCTTAGCGTGATGATATATAGCCTATAACCTTCCTCGATAAATGGGCTATCTAACACTGAAAGAATTTCAAATCGGACCAGTACCCTTAGTATGAGTTTTTCGACTCACGTTCGAACGCGTTCGATTGCGAGCGCGTTAGAATTTAGTATGGGAAATTAGGTTCTACGAGTGACCACCAGGTGGCACTATAACTAAATTCCCATACTAAATTCTAACGCGCTCGCAATCGAACGCGTTCGAACGCGAGTCGAAAAACTCATACTAAGGCCTCAGTAGGTCCTGAGATTAGCGCGTTCAACCAAACAAACAAACAAACAAACTTTTCTGCTTTATAATATTAAGTATAGATTAGGTACACCAACAGCAGTACATAGGTACATAACTACATGTAAAAACTAAAACTAAAGGTATGGGTGCTGGTATGTATACCTATTATTATCCTTCCTTTTGAGGCAGTCCAGAAAAAAACTATGTAGTTAAATTCTTCCTCCTGTAAACAAACTTGCTAAAGCATAAGTAGAAACAAGCCATAAATCAAGCCTTATCGGACCTCTGCCAATATTTTTGGGTCAAGTCCCTATTTGGCGAGATGCAATGGCCACATTAATGGCTCTACCACAAAGTTTTGACATCGAAACTTATTTATTAGTTACCTCGACGCCTTTTTCCGAGTTCTCAATCCCAGGAAAGCAATATACGAAGTATTCTGAGATATGCTTCGAGAGAAATAGATCAGGGAACGGAATTATGTATGAGTGGGATTCTTTCTAACTTTTCGATGTGGAGGTGAACTAGTTTTGTGAGATTGTGAGCTTATTTGATTATGTATTATTATTTAAATATGACTTCCAAACAAAACACTACAGGTCGATGTTTTTGGTTTTGTTTTGTTTTAACACCGACTTCAGTTATTTTATACATTGTAGTGTTTCGTTTGGAATTCAGTTTTGGATGGGGATCCATCTACGAAACAACCTTGGTAAACGTTGCTTAACCTTGAAGAATTTCAAGAACTTCGATAGTAACTGCCACATGGGTGGCAGTTATTATCGAAGTTCTTGAAATTGAAATAACTTTTTTAAAGAATGTTTATTTCTGCATTAACCATAAAATAGGTACCTAAATACTCCTAGGTTGATGCCATTCTATACATTTAACTAGATACATCCACAGACCAACCAACACTGGCCATAGTGAATTAAACGCTTAGGAGGAAAGAAGAACACAATAAAGATAAAACGGGTACAAAGAAAAACTACCTCAATCCATTTGTTGGATTTGTTGCGGCCAACGAGACAATTTCTATTCGAGCCACTTGAAATTCTTCAGACCCTTTGCTTAGCCATTTGACACTATAGAAGTATAGACAGATGGTCCTATGAATTTTATGTAGTGTAAGATAAGAACGGACGGTGTTGATTAAATAAAGGCGCAAACCCACCGCGTTACACGCTGTACACGGGCAAGCGGCACATTTAAGCTGCTTGGGTTTCATTTGTTTGACAACGTGGGTCTGCGTTGCCACTGCAGTACCTACACGCTACATGCCCACGACTAAAACAAATGTAGCGTAGCCCACCGCGAAACACGTAGAGGGTATGCACGTGTTTTTGCAAGAATATGGTTTTGACATAGTCGTGGGTTAATATTCGAGTATAGCGTGTACCGCGTGCACAGCGTGCATGGCGTTGACAGCGTTGAGCTATGTGAGTGCCATTTTCAAGCAAGCCACGCGTGTACCAATGACGTCAATTGATGCGTAGCGTGTCCGTGGTTACAGCGGAGACAATCGCATACATTTTCATGCAAGGTGACCCTCATATACGTGCGTAGCCTCTCCGTACGCCGCGATGGATTTCCGCCTTAAGGCTCTTCTTTCTCTCCAACCCACGCAATGTGGGCGGCGGCACTTTAATGAATGAAAGTATTTTTGGTTCTGGTTTTATTTTTGTACATTCATTTATACTAATACTGGCTTTTGCCTGCGAGTTTATACGCGTATATTCTGTCCTGTTCACGAAGGAGTTTCGAGAAGTGTTCTTCTTAGTACTCCCCTACACTCCCCAAGGATTTTTCGATTATTCACGTTTTTTTTCAATTAGCAGCTGTTCTCTTATTTTGTTTTTAACTAACTTTGTTGTTTTGTACCTACATGAGTGATCTGTGGTCATTTTATAAGTTGCGAGTAGTTAAGACACAATTTTTAGGTTATCTCCGAATTTGTTTAATTACTTTAAAACTCGAATACTTATATGAAAATGAACACTTTTATTTAATAGTATATAAAGCGTAGTCTATAATAAATAAATATTTATTGTGTTTCAACTTAAGACGGATTTCCATACATCGTTGGTCATGATCCTTTCAGCTTTCTACGGCTTGTAGTTTCGGCTGTGCGTTGTCTGTCAGTCAGTCACTCAGTAATGGAAGAATTTTATACGTTAGAATTTTGGAAGGTATTTCTCGTAGTCGCAATTATTAGCACTGATACAGTACTCTTTATTGAAATTAAAAGTTAGATCCCAGACCGTATTGGTTATTACAGATTTGAAACCGTTTAGGTGGAATTGCTTGGGTCATGAGATTTGAGTGCAACGCACCTTTTGAAAACTTTTTGCTGACTGATAGACACTTTGTGTAATTAGAATGTTAACTTGTTCTTTGTACAAAAAATTAGCATTAGCACTCAACATGGCAACTCAGATTCATCAACCGGAAATGAGTTAATCGAAAACATCTGAAAAGTGTCTCAAAGGTTAGTCAACCAACAGGGGCGCTGTACATTTGTGCTTAAAGTGTTAAATAAATAATAATAATAAGGGTTTTAATATTTCTCACATTTCAATGAGCTGCATTTTTGGAATGATAGTCTAAAGATTTATTTTGGTACCCTCGGTAACTATGCCATGAAAAAAAAAGACATCATTTAACCATTTTTTCAAAATTTATTTACCTTTTGTCACTTCGCACCTAAAAATAATGTAATATTACCTTATTTAATAAAATCTATCCAGCCGTTTATGCTACCTTTAAACTCTCAAAAACATTGGTAAACCACCCTGTAAGCAGTTGGGTAAAACTAAAAATATCTCGCAAGACCACTTTATCTTCCTAAAATGGTAACTGGATATACCCAATTTACATTAATCCAAAGGCAATACATTCTCCCGAAGTTGGACCTACCAATCCTGTATTATGGAAGTAGCCACTAGCCTCAAGATATCACTCGAAACGTATTTCCGTGCAACCTCGCTGGGCCGATCTCTGCTACATAAATAAAACATTGTAGCTAGTCTCGCTAGCTTTCGAAATTGACCATAGAACACGAAATCGCCCCGTTTCGGCAGCGACTAGAGAAATATTTTTTTCAGGATGGGAAATCATCAAAGGACTCCTTCCGTTCTGGGCGGAGCAGAAGGGAGTGTCAGACTCTTACTGACTAAAACCCGTGTTCCAGGGCGGCTACTCTCTTAGCCCGAAGCCTGTAGATTCGGGCTTAGTTGCGGATGCAAATAAAAAAAAATGCATGCATATTCCCTATTGGCTCTCTGTCACGACCTGACAATTTCTATAAGCAACTCAGACCAACAAAATGCAAAAAACGGCGGCGCAAACATAAAAAATTAAGCCACTTTTTATGTATGTGTGGGTCGAAAGGTTGCCAATTGTTGATATTTTTCCCTATAATTTGGGGAATAATATTAGTGTGGGTATGATAATATTGAAAGAGGAAGATATAGTTTAGTATGGTATTATACACTTCTTTTCCTAATCTAACATATTAAATACATATTTTTTTTTATGTATTTAACACAGGAATATAATTCGAAGTAAATTTTGGTTAGTCGAAAGGATTTTTTTAAAATCATAATTATGGCAACCTTCACACTTTATGTCACTGCTTTAGTTCGTTGAGGTTTTTTGTTCCAAGTAACCTAAAATGTGTAGTATAATAAATAAGAAAAGTTGTAATTTAAAGTACTTACGAGTGAAAAGTGATTCCGTGAGACTTATATGATTTGCTGCTGTTTTTACAAGTTTTCACTACACAAAAAGGCATTATTCTATTTTCTAATTCACTAAACGACGACTCGTGACGTACTAAGAGCGATGAGCATGGTTTTAGTGAAGGTGGGTGTGTGAGCGTGTATGTTTACTTGCAGGAGCACTGTTTTGTGGCTTCACTTTTTTGTTCGCGGTGCGCCGTTTTCCTTTTTTGTTGGTCTGAGATAAGCAAACGGTGACAGTCAGGGACGCTTTTAGTCTGTATGAAAAGTTTTAACATTACCGTATCTAGCAGTGCTCAAGACGCATCTCGATCCTCTGTGGAATCAACGGAAATATATTTAGACTTGCAAAAGAACTGCAGCACAACTTATTTATTTTCTTCGGACAAAAATTGCTCGCCAAACGTCCACCCTTTGACGTTTCTCGTGTAGTAACCGTAAAAAATTGTAATTTAAATTATAAAATTTTGCTCTTTTGAATGTTTTTTATAATTTTCTTGATCTGAAAGAAAGGTTCGGTTTCAGAAAGTCTTAAAATATTGATTCGTTCGAATCGCACTTGGGTTTTATTACGTTCAAATCACCAATCATTAATTTAAAGTTCAATCATTCATTGCCAACATTTCTTTTGCAGTGTAATCCAACGGTGTTTCTAAATAGTGGTATTTTTGAAAAGTCAAAAGCACCTAACTTTTAATCAAACTGGGTTATTTAATTACAGTCGATTGCAAAATAACAAGACAAAGTCACGTCTTGTAACAAGAATTCACGACTTTATCAGCCAGTGTAAATAACAACCCGTCAACTTTAACTAAATTATATAAAAGCTCACAATTTAACAGAAAACTAAGAAATAAAGTTGAGGAAGAAAACATTAATTAAATGGATCAAAACTTATATACCTTTGATAATATTTCCTTGAAATAAGTAATTGAAAATATCGTAGCTTTTTTGTAATTAATTGGGTAAAGTAAGATTACATTTTTAAACTTCATTAGTGTGATATTGAAGTTTTTTTCAACACCAGTACGTAGGTGTGAGCTTATTAGTGCCAAAACAAGAAGGAGATTGGTTTGGATTTTTTTTTCACCTAAATTGTCCCACTGATGGGCAAAGGTCTCCCTCATAGCCTTCCACTCTTCCTAGATTATTTAAATTTATTTAACTTAAGGCTCAGGAAAACTCGCACTAACCGTTTCCATACGTCTTTTTTATAATACGCACAGCAAAGGAGAACTCTCTACCTGCGTCTGTTTCCGAACGCATTCAACCTAAACATCGCGTGAACAGACTTCTTCTGTGTGAGCTAACTCCATCATCGACTCCGTCTGTGTCACTTCGGACCTAGATTAGAGTCAAGAGCAAACGAATCTAAAAAAAAGAAAAACACAATTAAGGGATAGGACCAAAATAGCAAAATATAGAAGGTTAGAAAAATCTATATCTATACCGCGTGTATCTGACATCGACGCACAAACGATTTCCATGGGTCCAGGGCATGATTCTGGACACCCCAGAGTTAGAAATTTTCGTCGGCTTTTTTCTCATTTTTTCAAGGGTTTTTTTACTTTAGACTGCTCATAATCGTTATTCTGACCTAACCCAATAAGATTTTTAATTAAAAAAAATAATGAATTAACTACTTTCACTAAAAAGAGCAATCTGAATAAAACCACAAATAGATATCAGCTCAGCTGAGCTAATACCTATTTGTGATACTCTTGAAAAAAATAAAAAAATGAGAAAAGAACCGACGAAAAATTCCAACTCTGGGGTGTCCAGAATCATGCCCTGGACCCATGGAAATCGCTTGTGCGTTGATGTCAGATACACGCGGTATATATATATAAAAGAAAGTCGTGTTAGTTACACTATTTATAACTCAAGAACGGCTGAATCGATTAAGCTGATAATTGGTAGGGAGGTAGCTTAGAACCAGGAGACGGACATAGGATAGTTTTTATCCCAAAAATCCCACGGGAACGGGAAAATCCCACGGGAACGGGAACTATGGTTAAACGGGAGCGAAGCCGCGGGGGACAGCTAGTATATATATAAAAGAAAGTCGTGTTAGTTACACTATTTATAACTCAAGAACGACTGAATCGATTAAGATGAAAATTGGTGGGGAGGTAGTTTAGAACCAGGAGACGGACATAGGATAGTTTTTATCCCGGAAATCTCACGGGAACGGGAACTAGGCGTTAAACGGGAGCGAAGCCGCGGCGGGCGACAACTAGTAACAAATAAAATATTGTCAGTCAAAGTTTTATTTCAAGTAAACCATTCAAAGGCATTTTTGAACTGGCAAGGTTGGTCAGTCAGAAACATGACGCTAGTTGCACGTTCCAAAGTGTAGATCTCTTTATGGAGAAGAACGTGAAGGAAACACCATGGACACTCTCAGTACATGATACATCACATGATTTAAAAGAGTGTCCATGGAGTCTTGCACGTTTTTCTCCATAGAGATCTACGCTTTGGAACGTGCAAAAAGCTTCATGAGTTTTTTTTTGACTGACCAACCTTGACATTTCAAAAGTGACTGTAAATGGTTAATTTGAAATAAATGCTTTTGAATCTTGAATCTTTAGTAAATGTTTACAAAATAATCGTTACATATTGCAATGCATCCAAAAAATTGTATAATACTAAAGGCATTGAGTCTGTTGTGTAATTGTCTGGTAATGTAATTGTTAAGCCGCATGAGAACCATGTAGGTTAATGTCTGAGGTGGTCTTTTGAAGAAAGAGCTACACAGATTTGAGTGGACTTGTCCAGACAGTGCAAGCATTTGTCAGCTATCGTGTAGCGAATGACTTTGAGGAGGTCAACTCAGCTATTAAATGACGATCATATCTACACTAGCTTTCCCCCGCGGCTTCGCTCCCGGCTACTGGCAACTTTTTTTACATAAAAACTTTCTCCTGATAATAACAAACGAAACAAAAAAAGAATTAACGAAATCGGTTCAGCTATTCTCGAGATTTGCGCTTAGCAACACATTCAGTTATTCATTTTTATATTATAGAAGACTAGCTGTCCCCCCCGGATTCGCTCCCGTCAACTGGCAACATTCTTATTTTTTTTTTACATAAAAACCTTCTATTTATAGTAACAAACACAACAAAAAAGGATTAGCGAAATCGATCTTGCTGTTCTCGAGATTTGCGCTTAGCAACACATTCAGCGATTCATTTTTATATTATAGAAGACTAGAGGCCGCCCGCGACTTCGTCCGCGTATAAATTCTCGTTATTTCCGTGTAAATCCCGATCCCTCAGGTGCTCCAGGATAATAAGTAGCCTATGTGTTATTCTGGGTCTTCAGCTACCTACATACCAAATTTCATCGTAATCGGTTCAGTAGTATTTGCGTGAAAGAGTAACAAACATCCATACATACTCACAAACTTTCGCATTTTTAATATTAGTAGGATTATGCAATCAGAAGATTCAACAAAATAAAATTACATCGCCCACATCCACTCTTATCGCACTAAATCCAGTTCTACACTGACTTGAAAAATAATCGCTTACTTCATATCCAGACATCGTCGATGCTTTATAAAAATATCTAGCTATTTCTCAATGGCCTGGATTCTTTTATGCATCGGACTTGCAAGGAAGATGAAGAGGCCTTGTGGGGCACGCTACTGACCTACTGGCATACCGGAGTTTAATATTACTATTAACGGAATTGTGTATTAAAATTGTTTATGTTAAATTGAGGGAGATTTTTAATTTTGTTTTATGAAAGAAATGCTCTTTTTAAGCTTGATTTTTAGTAGTTGGATAACTATGGGAGCATAAATGTGACTGTTTGACATGTTTTCTATGCAAAAGCTGTCAAGCGAATCATATATATTGCTCAGATAATAGTTATTGAAAATTCAGTTCTTAATGAAATTGGTCAGTCAATTTATTAATCAATGTAGTATCAGAGGTTTTTACTAACCTCCTCTGCTCAATTCGGTTGAATTTATTGTTAACTCACAATTCCATATATTTATGAACCGATTTGAAAAATTCTTGTTGAACATTTTGGCTTTTAAATTCTTGTTGAAAATCGGTTTAATAGTTTTGGCTTTTAACTCAAAATAACTGGAAAATTCGTTTACTTGGATGACTTTTTAAATTGTCATCCAAGTGAACAAAATTTCGAGAAGTCGGTGTTTTTGGTTGTTTCTTCGTATTTTAACACCAACATCCGATTTTTTTTAGACTTTGTAGTGTTTTTAATGGAAGTCGGTTGTATTTTTTTTTATTTCTCACTTTTTATAGGTTAGGGTGGAAAGTCGCAGGAAAGAATAACTTAAATATATATAAATCACGTGTCACGTTGTTTGTCCGCGATGGACTCTTAAACTACTTAACCGATTTTAATCAAATTTGCATACCGTGTGCAGTTTGATACAACTTGAAAGATAGGGTAGCTTACATCTCAATTTATAGTCGCAATATTATTTAGAAGCGATGTGACGCAGACGAAGTTGCGCGGGTCAGCTTATATAATTAATAACTACACTGTAATTCCTCTATTAATTCGAGAAAGATCTTCAAACACTTGAATCGATATTCACGTCTTTTGTTTTCTGTTTTCTGTTAAGAGATTGAAATTTAAAACAATATTTAAAAAATGTGGACACAATAAATACCTCAGTAATCTGTTAATTCGGATTATCCCTCTCTATTGGAAAACACAAAATATTTTATTCAGTATTCAAAACAACGATCAAACAAAATCACTTCTCGCTCCTGACAACCATTAAAATTGTGTTGACAACAAGATCAGTACAATTTTTTTAAGATCTCCTTTGAAACATAAAAAGAGACAAATAATAACATAAAATTCCAGCAAAGTCTTAACAGATTTCACAAGACAGAAGAAACGTTAATAGGATGGGAAAACGCGAATTAGTCAAAGAGAATGTAATCTATTATATTGCCGCCCTCAAAACTCAACCATAGAATAAATAGTTACAGAGGGCCTATACAAGAAAGGTTTATTTGATTTATTATCAACAAACTGCTGCAATATAAAACAGACCACAAAATTAGACAAAAAAAAAAAACAATATTGTAGCCCACAACGAAAAGGAAAAAGGCTAGGCACATGTAGCCCACAACGCTGTTCACAGATCACTAATATGACTAGGACGACAGATACTTAAAACAAAAACTTAATCAAAATTACCTGACTATCGCGATAAGTGTTAGATTACAGTATAAAAAAAAACATAAATATACCAAATTTGAATAAATAGAGAGATGGAGAACAATAATATTGAAGGTGTTTTATGTAGTTACTAGCTGTCCCCCGCGGCTTCGTTCCCGTTTTACCCGCACAGTTTTCCGGGATAAACAATTATGTCCTTCGTCGGGTCCCACACTATCTTTGTACAAAATTTCATACAAATCGGTCCAGTAGTTTCGAAGCCTATTCAAAACAAACAAACAAATCTTGCCTCTTTATAATATTATTATATTATATTAGTGTAGATAATGTCTTTTTATTTTATAACTAAGTTTAAAAATACCAATGTAAATACAATCTTTCAATCGATTGCTAAATCAATTGAGTGATTAGTTTAGGGAGTAGTAATTTGTTTTAAGTGTCTGTGAAAAAGGTCACATCAAGATTGTTTAGTGCGAGTTTTTTTATACCTACTCGATCGTATTAACGTACCTAAGCGTTCGTTTATGTCAAATCTGGCTTGTCTTTGCCCCACTATTTTTCGGTTAGCGTACCGGAAAACGCATGTCGATGTGGCCTTAAAATTCCGGAGTGGCGACCGCGTACTGGAAGGCAACGTTGGAAGGAACAAGGTGCACCGATGATCTGGTGAGGGTCGTGGATAGCCGATGGATGCGAGACGCACAGGACCTGTTGTTGTGGCGACACTTGGGGGAGGCCTATGTCCAGCAGTGGACTTCTTTCGGCTGATGTGATGATAATGATGGTGATGACAGGTCTGTGGGAGCGAATAAGTTCTAAATAAATTTATTACATTACAGGGAATGTAAAAAGAGAAGGGGTCATAAATTATGTGCCGTGCTATCATTATCTCGTAGCGGAAAAGGGAAAGTACTATTCGTCGCAAAGCCGTCTTTCTCTCTTACCAGAATCATAATAGTTTTAAGACTCTGTCCGCACAGTCGGACTTTTTCATTTATTCGGACGGCTTTGGTTCTTTCTACAGAGTGGTCCATTTCACGACGTAATTATTCCATGGCTAAATAAAACTCACGCATACATGGACACGTTTCATTTACAATGAAAGCAAGAGCAATCGCGAGTGTCATTTGTTTGAGATTTCCGTATGTACGTGTCTATGTGTGCGTGTGACTGTTGCCGCTCATTGTGTGGAGTGAGCTTTCTGAAACTGTCTATTCCGTGCGTCAAGTCAGTGTGCGGGTACTTTTAATTTCATCATCTCCTGAAACGCTCCAAATGAATTATTCAATGGAGTCAGGATTCAGGAGTAACGCAAAAGGAATTTCACAGAAACAAAGTCTTTGAATATTTTTAGCTTTGCTTTAATAATCTAGTTTGATGTCAAATAATTATAAAAGAAAGAAAATGAGTAAATTGGTCTTCTATTTACCACAGTTTCCCATGGCTACTTCTTTTGGGTTCCCTCCTTTTGTAAGTAGAAAATGAAAATCTGTCATATTAAGGCGCGTCCCCGTGCAAAACGCAGCGCTAGCCCCTTTTTGTGCAGTTTTTTGGAGCTACATACCTTATCCAAAAGAAATATCAACTTATAAAAATACATCAAATTTCTACATAATGTAATTCAAAATGGTAGATTTTTATTTTTTATTACTAAGTATGATGTTTAATTAATTTCCTCACAACGAAACTACAGAAATGAGAAATAATTATTGAAAACATGCATCTTCTCGAAAACTAACGATTATTTTGATTTGGTATTTACACTAATGGATAGGCCATTTAATTATGAACATTTTGGTAGAAACATTTTTTTCAAACGACCAAAATTAGATTTTATAACGATTTTATTCAACATTCTGAGCGTATTCGCTATTGTATCTTTTGCGCTGTTATTGAGGGAAAAAATGCTCAAGGTTATTTGGTCAGGGTACCGCTTTAAAATAAAAGATGGGGTAGATAAAAAAGTACTAGGTAAGTACTGCAAAACCTTTAATCCCAAATCAAAGTAGGTATATAAATTGACCGTGAATCTCAAAAAAGCGTTCTTTTCATCTCATAAATTACCCATAATCAATATTCCATTTGAGCAGTAATAAGCTTTCAAAATCCTCGATTCTTGCATGCCATTAGGCAATATAGCCCCATTTCTTCGCTTCCTTTCGCCCCGTTTTGAATTCGCCCCATTTCAAATTCGCCCCGTTTTGAAGTCTTAATATCGGTGCACATCTTTGAAGTCTTTTCATCAAAAGCTATTGTTTCGCCCTTTCCAAGTCACTAATTGGAGTTTTTAGCCCCATTTTCTAAAGCATTGTTTCCCAACCTGTGATCCGCAGACCACTGATTGGTCCGCGGATTTAAAATATCAAATATACCAAATGGAAACTAATATTGAAGCCTCCATTGTAGCGAACTGATGTTTAGTTTCTATCAGGAATATTGTAAGTTCTATGTTGGTGCTAATTCTTACTTAAGTTATTTTATAGACTTGAAAATTAAAATTTTCTCAGGGTTTTTGGTCCCTACACGGGTAAAAAGTAAGAAATCAAAATGGTCCAAAATCAAAATAAGGTTGGGAACCACTGCTCTAAAGCGACACCAGCTTGAATTATGGATTTTGCTTTGTTTCATAATTATATTCGTGGATTAATTGTTCTTGGTGATATTAATTATGATTTATGAAGACATTGCAGGACTTAATACTTTGATTCTTGTTATACGCAGTTTGACTGAGGGCGGATTTTTCAATAGTCAGATAAATATCAGAGGAATAAAAATGCCGGTTTGACAGCTTTTGCATAGAAAATATGTCAAGCAGCCATATTTATTCTTCAGTTAAAATTATCTGACTATTGAAAAATCGGCCCTAAGTGTATAAATAATCTCAGTATTTAGGGTTCCGTCCTCAAAGGGTAACTAATGGAACCCTATTACTAAGTCTCCGCGTCTGTCTGTTTGCTGTCTGTCAGCGGGCGGTATCTCAAGAACCCTAATAGGAGTTTTTTTTTTTCTAGCAACAATTTTTTTTTCTGATAAATGGTCTTGGTCATAGTGATAATCATGTTTTCTGAAATGTGTGTTTTTGTTGAAAATCGCACACCCAAATAAGCCGACTGATGTCATCATTACTACAGCCGAAAGAAGGCCACGATTGCACATAGGCTCCTCGCGAGCGACTAGTCAGCTACTATCACAGTGTAGACAGCTAAGGCGAGTCGACCTACTGGCATACGAGTAGACGATCTGAGTAACTGTCCAGACAGCAGCTCGTGCTGTGTAAACTAGCCATAATACATACAGAAAAAAATCTATAAAACGCGATATTGCAACGTGGCAGTGTCGCTCCTGTCTATGGAACTCTCATTTTTCCAACCCTGCATTAACACTTTAGAAAAATCTCAACACTCAACAGTGGCATCCTGATTTACGTCGCGGTTCACTAGAAAGAGCGTCAAATTAGTCAGTGTCCTACCCACACGAATGCAATATAACGTTGAAAGCTTCGGAAGGTGCAGCGACATATATCATTGTCTGCGGGGACGCGCCAGGACTTAATGAGAAGTCTGAATGGGCGAGGGATCACGAAAATATATTGTTAAGTGCCGAACTTCGGTGTTTGACGGTGTATTGATGGTGTTGAATGGACTTGGAATTCTACTCAAGCAGGAACACCGACTTTGGAACAATGATATATAAAACTATAGATACGTTGTCCGCACTCTAAAATGACAACATGAAATGAAGCCAATTGGCCACATCGCGCTTAGTTACGCACCAACCTGTCGCGCGACACTACGCTTGTTTTGATGTCAATTTGACTATTACTTATCCTGTGACGTAACTGAAGATGTATATTTATCTCCCTCTAGCAACAGGCATCCCGCCGTACGGTGACATATTTTCTTTCCCTTTCTTCATGCGTATTAGTAGCTACTTAGTATTTTCGCCGTTTTTAAGCGCCGCGATGTTGGTATATGACGTGTCTATATATAATACGTCATTGCTTTGGAAGTATTTTTTTATGAATCAACTGGCTTTAGCCCGCGAATTCACCGGTTTTTACCCGAATTTCGGGAAATCCTCTCTTAGTGGTTCTCTACAGTCCTCAAGGAACCTACATGCTAAATTTCAGCATACTGCGACCACTAGTTTCGGCTGTGCGTTTACTGTCAGTTGCGCACTCAGTAACAGAGTTTTATATACAGGGTGTAAGGGACAGCCTTCCACAAATTAACAGGGTGCAATCAGCTCCTTATTTTGAATCATATTCCAGTGGAAATTTCCTCAGGATTTTTTTTATTTTTTTTTTCGATTTTTAATTTTTTTTGCTTTATTTCAATGTAAAGTTACATTATCTGTATGCAGAACTCCATTAATGTAAATAACACAGCTAAAATGAAAAAATAAAAAAAAAAATAAAAAAAAATCTCATGAACGACGCATGAAATCAGCTGTTAAAACGTAGCGCGGGCGAAGCTATCCTTTCGAAAGCTCGCTGCGCTGCCGTTCGCTTCGTGCGTTTTGCAGAGGTAGCGATACATTGCGAGTGAGGTAATTAAACAAATCAGTTTTATTGGATTCCCATAAAGTTCCTGAAATAATTTCATGTACCGGTCAACTTAGTACGATATACTGAAATCACCCTATCAGTTTGAGGAGGGCTGTCCCTTACACCCGTTATTAGGATTTCGGGGATTGACACAGGCTTGAATTCGTTCGTATTTCTTTTTCTTTGGGCCATAACACAGAGCATAACAGATCAGAGGACTAATCCTACTAAGTTTAAGCAAATGCTCACATTCGCATCTCAGTCGCAAACAGAAAAAAATCTCTAATATGATTTAGCAACTTGAATTTGTTCGCTTTTTTAGGTAAGAGAATTGAACCATATCATCACCCATCCATTGGCGCTTTGAGGAAACTGGTGGCTATTTGTGAGTCCTATGCAGTGTCCCATGGGCTCTGGTACAATGGTAAGAAGAGCGAACTTATGATGTTTAAAGCACGTGCCATAAACTACTCGGATGTTCCGGGTATCTCGCTCTGTGGCACTCCTTTAGCATGGGTGACTAAGTTTAAGTACTTGGGTCATTGGGTCACTGATGATCTAAGGGACAACATGGATATTGAGAGGGAGCGCAGGTCGTTGGCTGTTCGATGTAACATGCTGGTTCGAAGGTTTGCGCGTTGTAAAAATAAATAAATAAGTAAAAGTGACTCTTTTCAAACCTTTCTGCCAGTCATTCTACACGTGCAGCCTTTGGAGCAGTTTTACGCAGAGGACATACAGCAACCTGCGTGTCCAATATAATAACGCGTTTAGGATACTGTTGGGGCTGTCGTGGCGTTGTAGTGCGTCCACTATGTTTGCGGAGGCGCGCACAGATGATTTTTACGCAATCATTAGAAAAAGGGACGCCTCCATGTTGGGTCGGCTACGCGCCACCACCAACGGTCTTCTGAGCGTGTTCTCAGATCGGTGGGACTCCCCTCTGCTGCTTCATTGGGTAAGGATCCATTCCTTCTGATTTTTATATAACGTTTTCCTTTTGCCTTATTACTAACCCTAGTCATTAAGTTATTTTGTTGTTACTAACACTATGGACAATTGTCTGAAATAAAGAGTTTGAATTGAATTGAATCAAGTAAAAAAAAAGATAAGTAAAAGGCTTTTCATTAAAGCTGCTTTCAAACTACGCTATAATATAATAGCATAGAGTATATAGCTCACAGCAGACATTGTTATGGACACGTTCTCACTGTTCTGTACTATATTTTATTGACAATGTATGGTGCGCGCTATTGCTGTGTTATGAGCTATATACTCTATGCTCTATATTATAGCGAAGTCTGAAAACAGCTTAAGAGCGTTCAAACTTTGACATAGAATAAAACCAACTGTTTATGTGAAAGCGACAATTTTTATTTTAGTAGGATTGGTCCTTTTGCTGACATTATGTATGGAATATAATTTCAGCCTAATGGTCGCCGCGACTCCGCTGAAGGTATCCTGGTGTACCAACTTCGGACGACATTTTCAAATAAATGGGGCTGAATCTCATGAAGAACCCGAGTTATGTTGGATTTCAGGGCAGAAATTGTCTGTGGTTTGTCAGCATAGACTCAAGATTTTCTACGCTTTGTTGAGGCGAGTGGCATTCCACCACTGACGTATAAATCATATGGACTTGAAACGTTTGACTATAGAAATAAACAGTTATACAAATATCTATCATATCGACGCAAACATGTCAAAAAGCATTTTTTCTCTTTTTAACTAGCCAAGAGCTGCATATGAAAAAAGAGACATCTATATGTTTGCCAAGGACTAAATTTGGCAACCCTTTTGTGTAACGTCAAAATCAAGCCTTTGTGTGGCCGGTCGCCATTTTAGTTGCCCAAAGTACTCTGTGGTTTTATGGTAGTTGTGCTGTCAAACAGTTGTTTGCTTTTATTATTTTTGTTGTTTTAAAGATAAATACGTCGAAATATAAGGTTTTTTTTTGTGTTCTGGCTTTGGAAAATAAGAGAAAAAAATCCGCCCCTAAGACGACCCACTGACCAAAAATCATGCCATCGTGTTGCATAATACAGTATGGTGCGAGGAAAAACAAAAATCAGCCTAATTTGACTCTGCACAGGTTAGTTACTAGTTTTCACTAATCCAGTTGAATATTGTAGAATTTTGTGTAATGTTTTGTTACCAGATGATCTTTTTAAAGATTATTGAAACCTGTGTCATATTTGTATGGCTTATTACGTTATTATTTTCTTAATTTCTTAGTATTGTTTACATACAATTTTTATTTGTCTTAGTTAGTGATGTGCGATGTTCGCATCGCATACGATAAGTATCGATATTATTGTATTGATAAAGTGTGTAAAATACATTGCAATGCTATTAACCCAGAGATTTCCTGGAAATGAAATTTTCAAAAATAAATGGATAGAAGAAAAATATAAACCATAGACATAAAATGTGGCATATCTGCTCCCTGCACTTTGATGAATCTAGTTTTAACAGAACCCTCGATGTGATGAGGTTACATGATGGCGCAGTGCCCACATTGAATATGCTGGTATGTTTTTAAACAAAAATTGTATAGCAATTAGTAGGATGGTATAGATTAGGAGGTATGGATTAGTAGGATAAATTTATAATATTAGTAGGATGTAAATTATATGTATGTAAAAATAAATAAATAAATGGTGTTGTAAATAATTATTGTTGACTTTTAATTAAAACCCAATTTCATCGGTATGTTAGAAAATATACTTAGGTGATGGAGACGTCCGTGCCGGCAGCCCATCGTGGATGCAGCGTCATTTCTTTTCTTAGATTTTGTTCCCTCCACCCCGTCTCGAATGACCTAACGCAAGGCTTTAGAATAACGCTTAGGTACATTTCATTTGAATTTTCAAAAACTTATTCGATGTACCTTGTTACTTATCTTAATAATGGCAATAGATACATATTTTGGGGGGTATGCGGTACAGAGAGACATGTCCCGCAAACCCCCATTGATATAATAATATTAAATATTGAGAACCTCCTCCTTTTTAGAAGTCGGTTAAAAAGATAGTGATTATCTAATTTTAGTTTAGTTATTGAACAAGAGAATCGGCAACAATGTCATCCAAACTAAACATGTACGCAAAGTATTAGCCTAAATCAAAAACCGGTAGGTCAAAGATAACTTTTCAGATTTGTTCACATAGATAGTTATTTTGTTGTACAGACGCCAGCACATCAAATTACTCGAAACTGTCAAATTATTCCAGTCAAAATTGAAATTAATCTTTTCTCTTATAAAGTTGGAAATCTAGTAGGTACAGAAATTTGTCAGATTGTTGTAGCACGATGTGCTGGCGACTGTACAAGTGAAGCTGAGAATGTGCTAAAAATACCCGTTGAAATTGTACCGTGACATTTTGAAAACATTCTAACAATCTTTTATCGATGTTACTGTAAAGAAATATCGACATAGGCTGCCCTATTAGCCGCCATTTTATCATCCCAGCAAAGTGTAGGCAGCTACGTTTTTTTATAGGTATGCCCAGTCCATATGGTTTATACGCATTGAGATAAAAACTTTAACATTGAGTTGAATATCGATATCAGATGCGCATGTTGCTCGCAGTTACAACCCTACGAAAGGCAGCCATTTTAAGTGCCCAAGTCGGTGGTAGGTAAACACGTTTTTTTTGTAGGTATGTCCAGTCCATATGATTTATACGTCAGTGCATTCCACGGTGAGATGTTACGAATAAAAATTATGTAGTCCCGCCAAATTTGACAGCCATCGCTTTTCTAAGATGGCAGCTATAAACTGTAAAAGTTCGAGCATCGCTATTGAAAACTTTTAACAACTTTATTTTAAAACATTCTCAAAATATAGAGAAAAGACAAGATACAGTCAATAGCTTTTAGTATCAATAAGAAACAACACCGATAATATTATTTCAATCAACTCAAATACTAAGACGTCTCGTCTTCCTAATAACCTCCTTTGACAGAACAAGGTAAGATCCAAGATGGCGGCTCGGGACTGAATACCGAATGCACTCCGACTTCAACACAAGATTTACATGGCAAAGAGATGCAGTGCCGTTATATAATACAGGTTCTGTAACAGAGCTTGATATTATAAACTTATGGCTGAATGGGCATCGATTCTATTGATGTGAATGCGGAATGGGAATAGGGATGATTCTTTAGGAAAAAAACATGATTCTATTTAGTCCGTCTGTTAGATTATCAAAAAAATACTCGTCACGTGTTGTGCTTTATCAATAGATAAAAAATGACGAACATAAAATGCATCTAAGATCGGGAGTAGGGGCTTGTGTTGTGACGTCACACGAGTTTTGTGTCTACGTGAAAAAATAAAAAATATGTGTCCAATCTTTTTTGAATAATTAGATTTTTTTACCTTATTGCTTTAATATTGTTTAGAAGAGTAAAAGAGGAGGAGCAAGGCTTCCGACGTTATTTATTTTCTGAGTAACAAAATGTTTGCGATAGAGTATTATTCCGTGGAGTTTCTTGCACGTTCTTCTCCATAGAGATGTACGCTTTGGAACGTGCAGATAGCTTCATCTTTTTGGACCGACAATCAAAAGTGCCTGTAAATGGTTTAATTGAAATACCTAAATGATTGAGTTTGAGTTTGAGAGAGTTTGAGTTTGAGTTTAGTGTTAGTAGGTATGTACTTTGAATGTACGCATACCTGCCAGCTTGGGTCGACAGACAGTTTACCAGCACGTATAAATCTCAAATTGTTTATTGCAATCCATAATGTACACATACAGATTGTAAAAATAATAAAAATAAACAATTATGGACCCTGTCGGGCACAGCAAAACAGTAAATAATTAGGAGAGAGGAAGAGCGCTTTAAATAACTTTTACTATAAAGTAAATGTTTATAATTTCCTGACTAGCTTGTATCCATTATATAATATTATTATTATTACCAACATATTTATTTTTTGGATTAAGTTACATTTTAGTTTTTATTTGCTTGGAATTCCTGCATTGGTATTTTTTTTTTATGCAAACCTATATTATTTATTTATAAAATAGCATGTGTAGCGAGGCAACCCCGAGGTATAGGTGTAGGGATTAATGTTGGCCAAACCGATAGCGGCGACCAATCCAATGATCGCGTGGACGTGGCTCCCCCGCATCGTAATGTTGGTTCCCCTGCATCGTTCGACCAATCCCGGGCCCCGATTTCTCCCGCGCGCCCTGTTTCTAGCGCCACTGTTGCCGCGCGGGCGACACACATGCCACAGCAACCGCCACAGTCGTTGGCGCGAAGGGTTTCTGGTCGCACACGCAAGGTGCCGACCATCCTAGATCTGTAAACCGTTAATTTTCCTATTTTATCCCTGCTATGTCCTAACTCTTGTGCTCCTATAATGTATTTTTTTAAGTAATTAAAGTACGAAAGTGAATGAAAAGTCCATGTTTCTCTGAAGAGGCCCGAACCCCCCATGCCCGTCGGCTACACATGTCATTTAGTAACCGGCATGAGTCGTGAGCACAGATGAATGCAGCAGGGTGATCTCATCAATATGCGGTGGGCAACTCGCAAGCCCAATAGTCGATGAGCAATGACTGACGAATCAATAACGTGAAGCGTCAAGGCTGTCATCATCAATCCGACCAATGAAGTGTGCTCACGATTCGTGCTGTTTATGAACGAAACTTGCAAGCCCAATAGTCGATGAGCTGACGAACCAATAACGTGAAGCGTCAAGGCTTTCGTCATCAAACCGACCAATGGAGAGTGTGCTTACGACTCTTGCCGGTTATTATACCAGATGCTAAAATTATATTAAACACTAGCTTACGCCCGCGACTTCGTGCGCGCATATTCTGTTTTTCCCGTAAGAGTTTTATATAATAGGATTCTTCTGTTACTGACTGAATGGCTGACTGAGTCAGTAACGCAAGAATCTTAATAAATAAATTTCTTCCATTACTGATGACAGACTGAGTGATTGAGTGACTGACTGAGTGACTGAGTGACCGACGGACAAAGCAAAGCCTAAAGTATTGGTCGTAGAAAGCTGATATTCGGCATGTAGGTTCCTTGAGGAGTGTAGGAGAGCATAAGAGAGGATTTTCCGAAATTCCTACGGGAATGGGAATAACGGGACATGCGCGTACGAAGTCGCGGGCAAACGCTGGTTTTCTATATTAGGATAAATATTTCGCTCAATTCATGAAGCAGTAAGTTAAAAAAAACCCACGACCTCATTCCACCAGCCCCCTTCTACCATCGGACATACAGACGCACTGCAATTTACCATCTCTATCTTGTTGCTATTTTACCAACTCGCACTAAGCGTTTTCAAGCGTCTTTCATAATGCGCACAGCAAAGGAGTGGAACTCTCTGCCTGCGTCTGTGTTTCCGAACGCTTACAACCCTAATCTTTTCATAGATAGAGTGAACAGGCTACTTCTGGGTAAGCTCGCTCCATCGTAGACGTTGTCTCTGTCATCTCTGACATTGCCTAGAGTCAAGAGCAAACTCATTTCAAGTAAAAAAATAAAACAATAATGAACAACCAACTTAAAAGTCTTCTTGGTAATTTTACGGTACTGGGAATGGTTTTGAGTAACCGAGAAAGGTAGTGGTTCATGTAACTTCCGACTCCAAAGTTGATTCACACGAGAGTTATAAATTTAATTAAAACTGTTATTTATTTCCGAACTTCTAAAGTTTCGAAAAGTTTTTAATTCATTGATAACGGTACGCTGGTTCCCACTGAGTTTATTAGTTTAGTAGTGTTTGTTAATTTTATTTCTGTTAAGTGGGTTGGAATTTATATATGCTTTGAATTATTATTAGTTTGTTATTGTGAATAATGAATTAATAATTATGTTTTTTAGTAATTTTTGGTCCCGGCTGTCATTTGTCGTTACAGATTGTCAGAAGCCAGTAAATCTGACTCCAGTCTTGCCAAGAAATACCGTGTTACCCAGTTAATGGGTTGTGGAGGTCTGGTAGGCAGCCGCTTCACGTGAAATACTGGTATTCAGCTGAATCCGGTTTGACTGGAAGCTGACCCCAATGTAGTTGGGAAAAAGCTAGGCCAATGGTGTTTGTTAGTAGTGATAAACATTGACTAGGCATTTTTTTTATGTAATTTATGTACAAGTCATCGGTCTACCTTGTGGCCTTACAACGTTGCGTCTTTCGGTACGCGGTCGCCACTCCGGAACTTTTCAGCCCCATCGACCATCCGTTCTGCGAGCAATCCCACTGCCACTTTAGTTAAAATGCCCATGTACAGCCCTCGCCAAACTTTGTGACCGCCCTGAAGTTAGTTTTTCCGATGCGCAAGCCTCGCGCGGTGCTGTTTTTGTATGAGATTTATTACTGCGCCCCCATTGTAGTTAACTTCAGAGCGGTCACAAAGTTTGGCGAGGGCTGTACTTGCTAACAAAACGAGACAAATCCATTTAATTTCATTCCATACAACAATACTTACAATTATCCCTTGGCCACTCATACAAAAACAGGCTGATAACACGCTACAGTAGTCCCAAAAACTGACCAGGAAAATAAACTCCTTACAATAAAGTCTTTAAAATCTTTTACGAAGAGTTTTAGTAGGTACAATAAGGGCGAGTCCACACAGGTTGCATCTAACGATCAATTTCCGGGCAACACGACGTGACGCTAGCCGGGTCAAGCCGGGCAATATCCGAGAAAGCAGTCGACTTTAAAAATAGTCTAAATTGCGTTTTCAGGGTGTGAGGGTAGTGGAAGAAGGTTCTTATTGTGATATCTTGGGTTCAGTGTATGTGGAGCTATTTAGGGGATGTGATGCGTAAAGTGAATGGAAGTTGGGCTTTTTAGGATTTTGTACCCAGAGGTAACCAATGGAACCGTATTACTAAGCCTCTGTTACCCGTCCGTCGGTTTGTCAGTCAGCGGACTGTATCTCAAAAATTGTAACAGGTAGACAGTTGAAATTTTCACAGATTGTGTATTTCTATTGCTGTTACTTATCATCATATTGGAGTCGGCTTCCAGTCAAACCAGACTCAGCTGAATACCAGTATTTTATGTGGAGCGGCTGCCAACCAAACCTCCACAACCCATTAACTGGGTAACACGTTACTCTTTGGCAAGACTGGTGTCAGATTTTCTGGCTTCTGACTATCCGTAACGACTGCTAAAGATCTCCAAATGACAGCCGGGACCAACAGCTTAACATGCTTGCCGAGGCACGGAGGAAACTCGGTATGTTAAGATGGTCACCCATTCATAGACCAACCTCGGCAAGCGTTGCTTAACCTTAAAGACTGACCTGTGCGGCTGTTACTATTTAGCCACGAGCTCTTAGAATAATAACGCATAGAAACCTAGTACGAGTGCAAAAAGTGAGGCAACTAAAACTTAGCCTAATCCGTCAAACTTAGCCATCAGGCCGTCAGTACTCAATGTCACGTTCCGTCGAACACAGCTCGCGAGTAAATAATTGAAAATGACAGTTTTTTGCGTGAAAGGATGTTATAGCACATCAGGAAAACAAAAAAATGTGATAAAATAACATTTCACAAATAAGTACTCACATTCTATGCACTATTTTTACGTAAATCGATAAATAAAACAAAATTCTAATAACCTAACTTGTCATAACACAGTGTTGCTATTTGTGAGGAAAAAGTACCCACATTGCTTTCATAATAAAATACAATACTTACTGTTAATTCATATCAAACCCGATGTTTTAACATTGTTTATAATTATAACCCATCAAGCATTCTAAACGCATTGAACAATATCTCATTCTTTATGCGATTTATTTCCTTTTATTTTGAAATAAATTGAATTATACCTTCCGAAAAAATATGTCATATTACATGAAAAATCATGTTTACCTTTTCCAGTTCCCAACAACATAAAATACTTGCCTTGATAGCAAAATAGTAATGCGTCTTCCCATATTTTGTGGGTAACGGCTTAGTAATGGTATCACTGAAAGCTATAACTGTGTGCGTTAGAGGAACGTAGACACATTCGGCTCACGCACACAAAGAAAAAAAGTGGACACACGATTTTGCTCGGGTTTTGTTCTAGACGCGGCTTCTATGCGTTATTATTCTAAGCACGAGCTATTGCCGCTATAACAACAAGTAATAAAAATTAAGGTTTTGGTACGGAACCCTTCGTGTGCGAGTGAGACTCTCACTTTGCCGTTTTTTTTGTGAGTTGACTTTTCTTGTAAATGCTGGCCTACGAATAAATGTCAGTCTTCATAGGGAAATTATTTTATCCGGTCAGTATAATCTCTCTAACCATCAGCATTATACTGGGCGGCTAAACCCACGGGTTTTGGTGATAAAACATTATCTTCCTTCTTAAGAGCGTGTATTCCGTCCACTAGCGCCGCCAATCGTTTTTTATTATTTGTGGTAAATTTAAGACACGTAGATAAAAAACCGCTCTGTAGTGCACTGAAGAAATGTATTTATTATGTTTTGAGAGTTATGTTTTGTACTTTAGAACATAAATAGTTGCCAAAGTCGATATTTTTGCTAAAAGTGGCCACTTTTAGCAATAATTGCCGTTTTGGCTATTTACCCATGAGTTTTGTATGAAAAATAGCTGTCAAAAAATAATAGATACATTTCTTCAGTGCACTACAGAGCGGTTTTTTATCTACGTGTCTTAAATTTACCACAATGAATAAAAAACGATTGGCGGCGCTAGTGGACGGAATACACACTCTTAAGCAGTCGGGTATAAAGTTTTCTTTGTCTTCTTCAGGTCGCAAGCTATATTTATTTTGAGGGGATGTTGTGCGGTATAATTATTTCACTTTTACGCACATACAGCTAAATGTGCGTGACACATAAAGTTTTTTTTTACATAACCCAGCGTCCATATTTTTAAAATGCTTATCTAACTATAATTTTTTTCCAGGTTTTATTGGGAATTAATGATAGAGGCATACAGATTCGTTTTATAAGTACGTAGAATTATAAATAAAAAAGACTGGCCAAGTGCTAGTCGAACTCGTGCACGAAGGGTTCCGTACCATTATCTATAAAAACTTTTTACAAAAAAATACAACCGACTTCTAAAAAAAAAACTACATAGTAAAAAATAACTTTAAATTCGGAAGTCGGTGTTTTTGTTAGTTTCTTCGTATTTTGACACCGACTTCCGAATTTAAAGTTATTTTTTACTTTGTAGTTTTTTTTTTAGAAGTCGGTTGTATTTTTTTGTAAATAGTTTTTTATTTTTCACTTTTTAGCGGTGCCCCACACCTAACAACACCACTACAAAATCGCAGAAAAGCAAAATACGCAATTTCGATTATCAAAGAATCATCTAAATAGTCAAATTCTAGCGATTTCGATTTAAAATCCAAAGTTCGTAACCGATTTTGATATGATTTAAATGGGACCAATCTGCAAGTATATCCTTTCAGATAAAACTAAAAAATTTCAATTCGGTTCATAAATGTCGGAGTTATGAGGTAACAAACATAAAAAAAAAAAAAAAAAAAAAAAATACAACCGAATTGATAACCTCCTCCTTTTTGGGAAGTCGGTTAAAAACCAAGTTTGTTGTATGGGAGCCCCCTTAAATATTTAACTCACTACCTATATAAGAATAACCAAAAGTTTATTCTTCTATGACGAGACCTCGGCACTTAAAACATCAAATGCCTTCTTCATGATAACACCAAGACAGTGAAATTTTATAGCCCAAGACCTTATTATAATAAACTCTGGAATGATAAAATCACCATCAAATTCGGTCCAATGGTTTCCAAGACTATTCTGCGGGATAGGGAAAGTTATAGATCCTCAATTTCACACCTAATCTGTGTAGGACCATTTAATAGGATTGAATAATGGATTAGAGGTAGCCATGTCACGTCCGGTCGTCGATTGGATCAGGTTAGATCGCGGTTATGGCTAAGAATAGCTTATATGTTGTGGTGAAAGGGCCTGAATAGAGTGCCGGATGTGTTGAAGTAAATATAGTCGGTAGTAAAGGTTATTTTTATTAAAAAACTAGTTGACCCACGCAACTTCGTCTGCGTCACATTTTCCATTAATGCTCGGTTTTTTAGTCTTAGCGTGATGATATGTAGCCTATAGCCTTCCGCGATAAATGGGCTATCTTATACTGAAAGAATTTTTCAAATCGGACCAGTAGTTCCTGAGATAACCCCCTACATACAAATTTAAAAACTTACAAACAAAAGTTACCTCTTTATAATATTAGTATAGATAGCATATTTTAATTGGTACAAACCCGCTACACATTCCCAACCACTGCAACTCCTGAAAGCCAGAATAAACAGTGGCGACCACCAAAGAAACGCCGAGCTAATGAAGCCCGTTGAGTACCGGAGGAACGGTTCAACTGTCTTGGATCCCGCATCGAAATTTATCAGAAGAGTACAGCGGAGGAGAAGGAAAAAATAAATATAATTTCCACTTCTACCTTTTGCTCGTAACTTCGTTCGCGCCAATCCCGTTTTTTTCTGTTCCCATAGGAATTTTGGGAAATCCTCTCATTGCTCCCCTACACTCCCCAAGGAACCTACAAAGATTCAAAGCATTTATCTATACTAATATTATAAAGAGGTAACATTTGTTTGTAAGTTTGTATGTAGGGGGTAATCTCAGGAACTACTGGTCTGATTTGAAAAATTCTTTCAGTGTTAGATAGGCTATATATCATCACGCTAAGACAAATAGGAGCGGAGCAGTAATGGAAAATGTGGCGCATACGAAGTTGCGCTAGTCAGATAGTTTTAAATAAACCATTTACAGGCACTTTTGAAATGTAAAGGTCGGTCAGTAAAAAACATGAAGCTATTTGCACGTTCCAAAGCGTGGATCTTTATTGAGAAGAACGTGCAAGAAACTCCACGGACATTACTACGACTTAAGGACTAATTTCAGCTTTCTAGACGAGTAGTTTCGGCTTTGCGTTATCTGTCGGTCAATCAGTAACGAAAGATTTTTATAAATATTTATGTCTAGTTTTTGCCCGCGAATTCGTTCGCGCCTATCTCGTTTTTTCCCCTTCCCATAGGAATTTCGGATTTCCTCTCATAGTTCACCCCTACTCTCCTTAAGGAACATACATGCTAAATTTCAGTTTTAACCGACTTCCCAAAGAAGGAGGAGGTTCTCAATTCGGTTGTATTTCTTTATGTTTGTTACCTCATAACTCCGACAATTTTGAACCGATTTGAAAAATTCTTATTTTATCTGAAAGGATATACTTGCAGATTGGTCTCATTTAATTTTTATCAAAATCGGTTACGAACTTTGGATTTTAAATCGAAATAGCTGGAATTCGTCTACTTGGATGATAGTTTTATGACATCCAAGTAATCGAAATCCACCAGCAGTTTCGGCTGTGCGTTCTTTGTCTGTCAGTAACGAAAGAATTTTGTAAATATAATTGATAAATGAATTATCGATTAGTGGTAACTTTACAGTAAGTGGTAACTTTACAATAATAGTGGTAACTATACGATAATAGTGGTAATGGTACTTTTTTAAACTTGATTGGATCAAGTAAGGTCGTGGTTTCTTTCAAGAATAGCTTCTGTGCTGTGGCGATTGGGTAGCTGGTTAGCGATGTACGCACAGGGTGTGCCGGATGTGTCGATTTAAGTAGGTATAGGTAGTACGGGTTACTTTTATTTAAAATTAAATATCAAAAAGGAAAATACAGTTTTTTAGCTTTTCGAGAGGGTTTCTTTATCTACGTTTTTTGTTCCCTAAGGTAAGAGACGTAAAGTTTTCTATCGTAATAAAAAATAGCATAAGAAGTCTTACTTCAACATTCAACCTCGACTCAGTCAAATTAACAAATACGTCTTGTTTTCTAATGACATTAATCGAAGGGTTGGAGTGGAGGAAGGTATCTTATTTCTATTACATGGACTTAGAATACAGTGAAGATTACAAATACTCCTTTTCATTACTCATGCTCGGCAAGTAGGCCTGAAGTTGCCTGAGGAGCGGGTTGAAAGTATTACTTTGCAGCCCTAAGGAGAATCGTTTTCAACTGACAGCCGTCAAATCATAAACAAAACAATGCATTAGAATTATGCTGTGACAAACAGAAGGACAACACAGCCGTGATCTGATAAGGGTTCCGTTTAGTACACGACTGCCTAAAAAGAGGAGTTGTTATTCGTATGAAAAATATAGTTAAACAGTTCTGAATTGTAAAAAAAATATCATCAAGCTGTTTTAGCAGAGGCGTATTGTGATGTGATGAAGATTGCATAAAATTTACGCAATATATTTTTTTGAGGTTCTGTGGACTACGTTCCGTCCACGCCTCTGGCACGGCCCTGGGGGGCTACTCTCTAAGCCCGAAGTTCGTAGTTTCTGCCTTAGTTGCGTACTCCGTATCACCTACGGTACGGTCTTACGATTAGTCCCAAACTCGAACTAAGAATGAATGACAACACGATTTCCCAGTAACTGTCAAATCGAGTTGTCATTCGTTCTTAGTGGTTAGGTAATACGGAGTAAAATACTGTGAGTTACCCCCTGCCGGTCGATTCTGTTAACATGTCGAAATGAACGCTTGTGTGAAGTGATCACGAAGTGAACTGTCAATCCATGTAATCAAGATGAAATCCACTTCGACATGTTTACAGAATTGCACTTCAGATATACATATCGCAGTATTTCACTCCGTATCACCTAACCACTATGAATGAATGACAACACGATTTCCCAGTAACTGTCAAATCGTGTAGTCATTCATTCATAGTGGTTAGGTGATACGGAGTGAAATACTGCGAGTTACCCACTGCCGGCTGATTCTGTAAACATGTCGTAGTGAACGCTTGGGTGAAGTGATCACGAAGTGAGCTGTCAATCCATGTAATCAAGATGAAATCCACTTCGACATGTTTACAGAATTGCACTTCAGATATACATATCGCAGTATTTCAATCCGTATCACCTAACCACTAAGAATTAATGACAATTTGATTTGACGCTTCGTTCCATACGGAACGAACCTTAAATCTTCGTAAGTAATACTAAAACACGTATAATGCTTGGTTTCCAATCAGTATTATATCACATAGCTTCTCCCGATACAGAAATACAGTCACGTTCCCAAGTCAGACTGATATCGAAGTTCTGATTTCTATTATTTGGTTTATAACAGTTCCTTAATGAACAAAGTTTTGAGCTTCATATTCAAGCAAGGATTACATGCAACTTTCTCAAGTTATGCTTTTGTTAATATATCTTTTGTTTAACGCTCAATGTTCAGTCGAAGTTCTTGTTCGATGAAGTCTCGAGTTTACTTAGCAGAGATGTGTCCTTATTTAATTATCATAGCACTAGATACTATAAAGTGGTACGTCTTCCTGTCTATTAATTCGTTAGTGAGATTACAACTTCAGAAGCGGTATAATTTGATTGATGCTTTTTTTCTTTTGTTGTGCTTTAATTTTCAAGACGGGATTTGTTTCAAAGAATTGAGCACTGAATAACTTCACCGGTGGCAGCAGTGATAAGATTTCAATTCTTATAATATTCATGCCCGTGCTAGGTGTTCACAGCGCATGTTTGAATAAACTGACACACAATTATATTTTTGGCTTGTATGGCCGGTTGGGCCCGGAGTGGAACCATTGGTTCGACTTGATGGCACTGATATAAATCGTAATAACACAAAAATAAAGTACAAAATCAATTGCGTCAGGTGGAACCAATGGTTCGACCGCCGTCATCATATCAGCCAAAAAATGTCTTCTGCTGGACATAGGCCCCCCAAGTGTCGACACAATGATCGGTCCCGTGCGTCTCGCATCCATCGGCTACCCGCGACCCCCACCCTGTCATCGATCCACCTTGTGGGCGGCCTAGCCAGTATCAGCTAGTTAAAATTAAGTGTTGTATTAGTATCCTGATATGTAAAATTCTTCCGTTATTGAGTGAGTCTGAGACTGTCAGACATCTTTGGGACGGATCTGCCAGATACCAGCTTAATGCCCTCGAGTCAATTGAAAAACGAGCCAAGAGGATCATCGGCGATGATAAGCTCGTTGAATCGAAGCTCCAAAGTCTTGAGCATCGACACCGAGTTGCTGGCCTGTCGGTTTTCTATCGGTTACATTTTGGGGAGTGTGCGACGGAATTGCATAACTTAATTCCGCCAAGCCCGTTTCACCATCGGACCACAAGACGTACGGCGATGTGCCACCGGTACATGGTGGCACATCGCCACCCACCTATACGCACTAAACGTTTTGGGAATACATTCATTGTGCGTACAGCTAAGGAGTGTGGAATTCCCTGCTACAACCTGGGAGTCTTTAAGTCAAGAGTGAATAGGTTACTTCTAGGCAAGCGTGCTCCACCTTAGACCGCATCATCGCTTAACATCAGGTAAGATAGCGGTCAAACGTGTGCCTATCAATATTTAAAAAAAAGTCAACGCACAGCCAAAACTACTGGTCGGAGAGAGTTGAAATTTGGCATGTAGGTTTCTTGGGGGTGTAGGGCAGCACTAAGAAAGGATTTCCCGAAAATCCTACGGGAACGGGAAAATCGGGATATGCACGTACGAAGTCGCGGGTAAAAGCTAGTTAATTTTAACCACAAAGCGGAAATGATATTTAGTTTAGTGACGTGGTAAAGACGTGATGGTTTTTATTGCTCCCGTCATCCCATTCGAACCTACCTATTCAGGGTGCCCTACATAAGGTCCCTCAAACCTAGCCTAATCTAACTTCTGCCAAATCATGAAATAGCCGATTCCACGGGTCACGAATATGAATCCTGCTCGTCTTTTACATCGTTCTCACATGTATGTATAATTTCAACCCGATGTAAATAAATCTTTGTAAAAAAATATTATTTTTAAAAGTGTGTCCGTGGAGTTTCTTGCACGTTCTTCTCCATAGAGATCTACGCTTTGGAACGTGCAAATAGCTTCAATTTTTTGGACCGACCGACCTTGACAATTCAAAAGTGCCTGTAAATGGTTTAATTGAAATAAATGCTTGAATTTTGAAATTTTGAATTTTGAAGGTTACAGAAAAGATATTGTAAACCCGACGATACACAATGTCGCCCGAATTTGGTATTCAATGTTACACAATAAGAACGAACGAACGAGATATTAAGAACGTTCTTGCACAGTTTTCGTCGGGTACAGGTGCACAATCGTTGCCAAGAAATGTTCAGTCTGAGAAAACACTGCGGTTAGTAATCATTGTTTATATGCTAGAAATAAATTGAGAACTTACGCGTGTCTTCTTGGCTGAAAACAGTAGATATTTTTTAGAATTCTGTATGGTTTTACTAGTAAAGGGTTTTTGAAAGCTACTTATATTATTCCCCAAAATGGTGAGGCAGAAACACCTTTTTTTACGAATGGGAAATCATGAAATGACTCCTCTCGCTCTGGGTAAGGCAAGAGGGACTGTCAGACTCCTACTGACTAAAACCTATCCGTGTTCCTCTTAATGCCCTTTGCGTTCCAGTGTCGCGGTGACTCTTTAGAACAAATTCCGCGACCTCAGAGAGGCAGAGGCACCTACACCTGGACGAGCCTATTGCTATCAATGGAAAGGAATCCAGGACCTCCTACTCAACGGTAGCGATTTCTATAGCACCACTTTACTTTGTTTGTATCTCTATGTGTTTCTAAAGGCCTTTTGCAAAAGGCGTTTTTTAACGCGCTGACGACGCGATAATGCGCTTTAAACGCAAACGGCAATACTTCTAAAATTACTGAACAAGTTTGAATGAAAATTAGCTCCCGCGTAGACTGCGTCCATTAGGACATTAAATACTTTCTCTCCAAGTAAGTTCCCATGAAATAATTTCTGACTTTTTTGGCAAAACTATTTTCCTCTGCAATAATTTCTGATTTATTTTTCTCGCTGTAGGAAAGCTGGTTTTAGTTTATAAATATCTCAATAACATCTCACAATTCGGAAAATAAACTCAACAATAAACTAAACTCTATTTCCATTACCAAAATCAACACCAATATAACATTTGACATACGAAAACCGACATTATCACATGAATATTACACACATTTTCATAAAATTCTTCCCATCCTTAAACCTGCGACATGCACACATCCATAAAACTACTTTCGTAAATAAAATTCATAGGAAACTCGATCCGGTACGCATTTCACGGTTCGCTAAATATCCGGTTATATTTTAACAGGATAATCCGGACTCGGTGGACCGAAACTTACTGCAAGAATATCTCTTACCCGGTCCGGGTATTAGGAAGGGATTAAAAACATATGTTGGGCCTGCTTTGGAGAGTGGCTATTAAAAGTAGGTACGATATTACCCAGGTTTCCGGGAAGAAATTATCGTTAAAATGAGCAAGTTGAGCCATTGGATTTTTCGCTGAAAATTGATTCAGCGTATTGTCGTGTGGACAGTAAGGTCTATTATCTAATAATGACCCCACACGCTCTAGTTTCTAAACCGCCTCAAGGGCCTCTGACATGGTTTGTTTGACGACCGCCACAATGACATGGCGGTCGGGACCACTGGCTTATACGTGCCTTCCGAAGCAAGGAATCATCTTTTTAATCAGACAATCAGGTGATTCAAGCCTGCAATGTCCTACCCAACCTGGAAAACAACTTTACAAAGTATGCTTTCCTGTGGGAATCGAACCCACGACCACCGGATTTGATTGATTAATCAATTTTATTTTATTCCGGCCTGATAGTTCTGGTACCCTAGTTATCTATGAACAGATTTTTGGGACAGTCAGCAACAAAATTGATTTCGTAATTTTTATAGTAATGGAAACAAATATTTTTTAACGCATTAGGGAGTAGGGACAGTAACAGCGTGATGTGCTTTCTGATTCTACTAAATTAGTATTTTTAGACCCATAGGTATCTATTGTAGTTACATGTACATACGGGTACATACCTTGTCACAGGCGTGCATACTAATGTGTTCTTCATCAATTAAGGCACCGCTTGATTGGTGTTTGGTTTTAATCCGATGGTCCTTGTGTAAAGGGTACTTGTCTATAGGGGTGCTTGCCTGAATTCGGGGACTATGTAAACTTCTTGTTGAATTGGGTTCTTGTTGTAGAAATGTGGTTAGGTTATTCAATTTGTGAGGTAAGGTTGATTGTTGGCAAAAACCTCGCCAAGTGCAAGTCAGTCTCCGAACGACTCATTGTTTTTACCTCCGCTGTCCGACCGCCCGTCCGTCTTCCGTCCGTCCATTTGCCGTCCGTCCTCCGTCCGTCCATTCGTCCGTCCATCCATTCGTCCTTCCGTCCATTCGTCCGTCCGTCCATTCGTCCTTCCGTCCATTCGTCCGTCCGTCCTTTCGTCCGTCCGTCCATTCGTCCTTCCATCCGTTCATTCATCCGTCCGTCCGTCCGTCCGTTCCGTCCATCCATCCATCCGTCCATCCTTCCACCAGTCTGTCTGCCAGCGGACTGTATCTCAAGAAGAATAAGTAACTGTTGAAATTTTCACAGAATACCGCTAGGTTTCATAACAACAACGCGTCGTCGAACTGGGCCTAGTTCTGATCGGACAGCGAACCACCTAACGCTCGTCGTTTGCAGGCTCGCGCCTCCGGTGGCAGAGAATCGCACTGCGATTTCCGACGCCTGGGCCGTCTCCTTCTGTTGCGGCGGCTGGGGCGTTAGGTTTCCTTCTCTCGCACGCGTTCGGCTTCCTCCTTTGCTAGCATTACTGCTTCGCAGAAGGAGGTGACCGCTTCCCATCTCCTATCGCCTCGACGAGGAGCCGGCGGTGCTCCGCCCATGCAGGGCAGACCTCCACCGTGTTTTCAGGGCGATCCTCACAGTGTTGACACCCAGGCGTGTTCTCTCGTCGAATCCGATACAGGTATTACCCGAAGCAACGGTGTCCGGTGAAAAGGTTTCATAACGAAATAAAAGGCTGGCCCCCTTAAAATCAAAAGTTTATGGTACGGAATCCGTCGTGTGAGAGGCTGACTCGCACTTAAGGATCGTTGACTTCTTGTAGGAGTTCGTGTAATCTATCAGTAAATTACTACTGTGATCTGAACTTTTTATCAAAATTTTAGGTTGCACTTGGCTTTCACTGGTAGTGGGTGGCTGAGTTGCCTCGTTGTATAGTCAAGATATCCAAAACTGTCAAATTTTCCCAATCAACCTTGAACCAAATGCTTGAGCGATAAAGTTGTAAATCCATTATAGAAATTTGACAGATTGTTGTAGCTTGATATGCTGGCATTTGTACTTGAGGCACTTCAATCATATGGGTCATGAACTTACCGGTTTCTATGGACGTACCTAGTAACTTCAATAATTATAGCCATACTCGAACTGAAAAAAAAAACACTCATCATCTGCCTAGCCTTTTCCCAAAAATATTGGTGTTGGCTTCCAGATTTAGCTGAATACTAGTATTTTACATCGACCGGCTGCCTACCAGACCTCCACAACCCATTAACAGGGTAACACGGTACTTCTTGGTGTGACTGGAGTCAGATTTACTGGCTTCTGACAATCCGTAACGACTTTCAAAATCTACAAATGACAGCCGGGACTAAGAACTTAGGGCGGATTTTATCATTCTGAAACTGAACGCAATCAACATAAATATGAACCTCGTTTACGAGCCGTGTCATTATTTTCAATGGAATATTGACACTGACAACTCTTGAACGCAGCTTAATCAGTTTCATTGGTGGAATCAGCCCTTAACATAGTTTCCGAGGCACGAAGGAAACTCGGTATGTTAAGATGATCACCTATTCACAGACCAACCTTGGCAAGCGTTGCTTAACCACGTAGATCGACCAGTGTCGTACGGCTGTGATTATTTAGCCGTAAACAGAAAAAAAAAACAACTAGAAAAACTAATTTCCCACAAAAAAGTAATCATCTAAAATATTTCAAACACTTCACTTATCCCAAAGGGCCTTAAAGGAAAAAAAAAACAAATACACAGTTTTCGTTGTGTCTTAAAAGCAAAATCTAGTTCTTTCTAAGAAAGTGTTATTACTCCTTCAAATCGGTAAACTTGTGTTGTTTGCAGGATAGTTGGATATTTTCGTGAGGCCGTTAACAGGGTGTTTGGTAAATCGTTTGTATTTTGCGCGGGAACATAGACTAATATATACAATGGAACGCGATGTCGGATGTCAAAAAACACCAGCGTTATTAATTGGTGAGTCAGTTCCTTTTTGTTTTCGTCTAGAGTGACCGCACGGAGACATGTATGAGCGCGGTGACGGGGGCAGTGGCCGTATAGTTTTGAATGTCCACAGTGTGAGTCTTTATAATGTGCACATACGAAAATAGGGATACTATACCTACCTAATTTTATCGACGGTAATCGTATTAAAAAAACATATTTTTAATTTGTTTGTGGATTTATTGAACAATTTTGTCACAACTGTGTCCTCAGTGCAAACAAAACTGTGTAAATTTTCAACTAAATGATCTATTGCAATGAAACAAGCTCCATAATGATCGGAAGTAATTAGTGATCCTTATAAAATTAGGTACAGTTTCCCTCATTTTCGTATACATGTGCACATCATAAAGACTCATACTGTATAGTTATGAAAGCTGACTCGTATAATTTATTTCAAAGCTTCATCGAAAACTGTACAAATTCTGTCAACGACCATCGTTTCGATTGACACTTCTATCGTCATACACATGAGAGTTGTTGTTAATACTAACGTGAAAACGTGGAAAAACATTTATAAGCTTTGTGAATTTGTTTTTTATAGCATATGACAGCCTAAAAACTTGAAAGTGCAGAAATTAAGTTGATATATCTGTGCCTCGGAAAGCATGTTAAGCCGTTAGTCCCGGCTGTCATTTGTAGATCTTTGGCAGTCGTTACGAATTGTCAGAAGCCAGTTAATCTGACTCCATTCTTGTGTTGTCAACGGGTTGTGGAGGTCTGGTAGGCAGCCGCTCTACGTAAAATACTGGTATTCAGCTAAATCCGGTTTGACTGGAAGCCGACCCCAATACAGTTGGGAAAAGGCTAGACAATTGAATGACTTAAGTAAAAACGTTTGGTCGAATAGGGAATATGCATGAAAAATATATCTGTTCCTCTCACAAAAACACTGTTTAATATGGCAGCTGTATAGGCGTTATGGACTTTGACGTCAAAGTCCATAACGATATGATTGAATTTGTAATTCTGACATGTTTATTTACCAACAACGAGACGAAAGTGACTGACATGACATTGTTGTGACAACTGACAGTTATCTTTCTATGATCTATGGTTTACTGTCACAGAGTAACTAAATCAGTGCAAGGTTTTTTTGAAAATCGATAAAAGTTATTTGAATGCCATTAATAAATGGCGGAATGAGTCTTTGCACTAAATTTGTTATTGTAACATCTATTTATACCATTTTTTATGCAAATAAATGAATTATTATATTATTACTAGCTGACCTAGCAAACGTTGTTTTGCCGAAAAAAAAAATAAGAACCCTAAAACCTATTTTCAGACCTACTGAGTATACATGTCACCGGAAAATGTCAAACGCCATAAAATATCGCGTGGAATTGTGAACTATTTTTCTAAATAAGACAAAAAATGTATTGGAAACTATTGAATGTGGATGGGATACTTATTTACTAAACAATCTATACTAATATTATAAAGCAGAAGAGTTTGTTTGTTTGTTTGGTTGAACGCGCTAATCTCAGAAACTACTGGTCCGATTTGAAAAATTCTTTCATTATTAGATAGCCCATTTATCGAGGAAGGCTATAGGCATGATATATATGATATATATATCATCACGCTAATGCAAATAGGTGTGGAGTATTAATGGAAAATGTGCCGCAGACGAAGTTGCGCGGGTCAGCTAGTTTTTTCATAAAATTTCGAGAAATTAAAATCTAATCAAGATTTATTATAATCTTACGGAGTCTGCCACTTTGCGGTGACAAACAAAAATATAATTGAAGCCGTTTTTGAAGAGTTCAATAACAAACACCGTGGCACGAGATATTAAAATATATGATAATCCCGGCTTCAACAAGATGTCACAAAAAGCCCTTCTAAAAACGCAGTGAAACAACCGTCTAATTTATCTCAAGACCCAACTAATTGCGAAATCTACCGCACTGCGTAAGCTCCTTACTCTTATTTATCCTCTCAATTAACTCCTTGAATAAACAAGGCCTTACAAGCGTAAATAGTATTACCTAAGCCCATTGCCATACTACCCTCAGAAGCCGAAAAGTGGTAACTCAATCATTGAGGGTTTCCAGAAAGAATAAATACTTTGTAAAAATGTCTTTTAAATTAAAATTACTAAAGTTACAATACAATTTAAATTTGGAAGTTGTAGGTATTTCTGGTGCGGTTTCCTCGCTTTTTGACAGCGACGTTTTATGTCGGAGATAATTATATCCGAACATAAATAAAAAAAATAAGATATCCGAATTGTGAACCTTCTTTTCTGACGTCGCGCGTCGGTAAAGTGATTTCCACTTCGACTCACCTAAACGGGCACGCCCGACAGCAGCCCGAAAGTAAGAAAAAAAAAACGTATCTTTTTGTCATTCTACAGGTCCTAGGCTACACTTATTACAAAATTCATTAATATTGGTTGAGCGGCTTAGGTTAAAATGTTATAAACAACCTACGCTCCTAACTTTGGCGTTTTAATGCAAGTAAAGGACAGATTTTTCTGTTTTAATCAACCGGCTTAACTCATACGGAAAGTTTCAATTTTTCCGATTTTTAGAAAAACTTGAATTTCTTAAATTTTGGGATAGCACTTTTTGATTTCCGAGGGCAGCATACCACTCGACTAAAATTAGTAGTCGCAAGTAGTGGTGGGGTGCACAACAGAACTTAATTTAGCAGATTCTTGGGACATAACAAATTAGGGACATTAGTTGTACGGGGTTTAGTTGCGAGTGGGTTCTGTGAGTGTTAGGGTATTTCTTCCTTGTTATTTGTATGCGTTTGGTTTCGTTTACTTTTGGTCAGGATCATGGTTTTTGGTAGATAGATAGGTCGATTTTGTTGCGGAATTTAAGTATCCCCTGAGATACTGGTTCTCGCCTAGTTCAGGGGATAGGGTCAATGCTCTGTGTACCTCAATTTAACCAGCGCAGAAATAACTACAATTATTATTGTAATATTGTCGGGTTTCTACTAAATTGTAATTTGTTCGCAGAGTCACCGCGGCCCTGGAACGCGAAGGTCATTAGGAGGAACACGAGTCTTACACTCCACCCACCGCTCCACCAAAAGCGGAAGGATTCATTGGATGCTTTCACATCCTTAAAAGAGGGTGATTTTCGATTTTAACCAGCGACTGCCGAGGTTGGTCCGCTAATGGGTGGGATTCCTTCGTACCTCGGAAAGCACGTTAAGCCTTTGGTACAACTGACTCCATTTGTGGATCTTTGCACTGTCAAAGATCATACATTTCGGCAATTCATTTTATTTATATAGATAGATTGATGCTGAACAAAGATTTTTGGGAGCAGCTTGTGGTACTAACATAACTTACTTACTTAATAATTTATTATTCTGTCTAAAATGTTGAAGAAAATGAACTTTAATGAGTTTTTAAGGACCGACTCGTAATATTCAGGTAATTAAGTTTGACGGTTATAAATGAGTGCATGCAAATTCAGAACGTTGATGTTAGATTTGAAAGTGATTGTGCGAGCTAACATTTATCATTGTTTTCTTAATGAGTGTTCTGTAACTTGTGATGTATTTATTTGATAACGAAATTATTATGGAACCTTTGTAGTTTTTAATTTTTATCACTATAAATATTTTTGTTAAATTAGATACATTTTAAGCTTGGTGTAACAGAAAATATAAAGAGTACAATTATGCAAAATCTTCTCTAAATAAAACTTATACTTTTTTCTACGTTTTCTCGAGGTTTAAATGTTTTAAAGGACAATATGCGAGTAAAAATGAATCAATTTTTTTCTACTACATATATTATGAACTGTATCTAAGATTTTCTGAAAAAAAAAAAGGCTTACTATAATTCCAAATAAGCTTTTTAACACTACCCCTACAATTAATAAAAAAAGAAGAGAATTGGTGAGGTGTGCTTTTATTGGTTGGTGGGTGGTTAAGTCCGCCTCTGTACTTCGTCGCCCAGTGCGGTCAAGCCTTTATATAGTGTGTGAAATGACGAAATGGTAAAGGGTTTGTCCACGTTACAATATGATAGCGGATGTCAAACCCATACATGTCTACATTTCGACATATTTTTTCGTTATTTGCATAGAGAAAAATCTGAAATTATTCTATGTGATCGAAGTTTATGTAAAGTTAACAGAAAATTACGATTTATAAATAACACACTTTTACAAATCATCAACAAAAATTACATTAGTTTCACTATCGAGAGGTGGCGCCGATCTAAAACTGCAATATTCCCCGCAGTGTAAAAATTAAGTGACAAATAAAGGCTTCCTCAAATAAAATTTAAAAACATTTCACGTTTTATGTGATGGTACGTAACCCTGAGTGCGCGAGTCCGACTCGCTCTTGATCGGTTTTTAAATGTAAGAATAATAAACTATCTGGGACTTTTGAATTTTGACAAAAAAAATTTTGAATTTTCTGTTTCCGAAATTATTGTTGGACAGAAAAATCCTTTTGTTAAAGATGCAGGTGACGCAGGTTCATGCAGCGCAAGGCAGAGCAGATTTTGTCATACATGAACGTACTAAGTCTAAGCATATGTCGAGATGCAGATGCCGCAGTTCCACGCAGGGCAAGGCAGCACAGACTTTGTAATGTATGAGCGTACTGAGACTAACCGTATGTCGAGATGCAGGTGCCGCAGTGCCACGCAGGGCAAGGCAGCGCAGATTTTGTAATGTATGAACGTACTGAGACTAAGCGTATATCGAGATGCAGGTGCCGCAGTTACACGCAGGGCAAGGCAGCGCAGATTTTGTAATGTATGAACGTACTAAGACTAAGCGTATGCCGAGATGCAGTTCCACGCAGAGCAAGGCAGCGCAGATTTTGTAATGTGTGAACGTACTAAGACTAAACGTATGCCAAGATGCAGGTGCCGCAGGTCTTGATTTTGTAATGCATGAACGTAATAAAAACTGCGTCCGCTGCAGTGCAGGCACGTCCTACGAGGACATGCGCTCGTAGTCTACGTTTGCGACTACGAGCGTTTTGTACTAAGTTGCGTCACCTGCATCTTAGTACAGTAACGAGAGACTTGAATTTGTTTTCGAGTTTTCAGTACAATTGTTGGCCTATGGATAAATATGAAAAATCGCAGATTAAAAAAAAAAAAAAAAAAAAAGAGAGAGAGAGAGAGAGAGATCAATCATCTTCTTTTTTACTTAGGAAAACCAAATAGGTGACAGAAAATATTTTTTTATTCATTCAATCGTTCAGATGACAAAAAACCTACTTCATTATCATAATCTTGGCGAAAGTGGCTTTCACCGAGCATAAGTTTCTCTTTTCTTGTACCAATCTCGCCATTCCTATTCTGCGTCAGTTTCATCCAGGTTCCACGATGGCCACAATGTCGTCTGCCCATCTCGCCGTTGAACGACCGGCATCTCTTATTGCAGGCCGCGTACGTCACTCGGCCACACGCTTAGTATGCGTTTCCAGCAGAGATGTGCGAAGATACGTAGCGAGTATTGTGTTTGTTAAGAAACAATAGAATCGCATCATTTACCTAGCTCAGCGCAATCGTTTCTATTGGTTTTTAACAAACACAGCTGCGTAGCGAGAGCAGTTTCGCACAGCTCTGATATAAACGCAGCCTAAGGGTGCCTGTCCATTACATCGGAGCGAGGCAGCGGAGCGGAGAAACGGAGAAATTTTAAGCAATCGAATTGTATAAAATCCACGAGAGTCACTTTTTCTGCCATGATTTGTTAATATTTCTCCGTTTCCCCGCTTTGCTGCCTCGCTCCGCGCAAATAGTCAGGCACCCGCACTCTATATACCTATTTTATAACTTTGCCTTGGTTTTACAAAGTCGATGGTTACTTATCTGTTTAAATTTAACAAAGGAGTATATTTTAGAAGTAAAACAATCATACATTGTATACTTAGTGATAATAATCTTCAAGGGTGTTAAGGGAAGGTTATCGCCCTTCATTTCAAAACTCAACATGTGCTGGCAAAGTTATTTCTTGGGTAAGGGCCTCTTTCACCACCCTTGAGTAAAGTATCGAGTAGACTAATCGCGAATTAAAGTCACCCGTAACTGCACGTGTCAATTTCACGACATTCGAGTAGCACTAATCAATGATTAAACTGACCAGTAACTTACTTGCCACGTCGTCTGCCAATTAGAGTGTTTACTTGACGGTTAACAAATTTTCACTTTACATTTTTGGAAATATCTCGAAAACCATAAGTCCTATCAACTCAATTCTTTTTGTAAAAGTGGTTTTGAGTCAAGACCTTTATTTTAAAACTAATTTCAAAACCCTATCACTTAAAACTAAAAATCACATTTTCAATCTACGTCATTATTCACAATACAAAAACCTTACATCTAAATTCGCATTTAAACTAGAATCTAACTAAACCTATGATGCGAAAATATCCTTATAACACTAATTAGAGAATGCTAAACCTAATCTAATCTGATTCAATTATAATTCTAATTAGTTTTCCTTACAATTTCCTTGTTTGGTACGGTCGCGTCCACCATTACTTGCGCCTATGGACGCGGACGGGGTCTTATCGCCGACACTAACACAGTTTGCTATTTCTGTACAAGTGAAAAGTTTGCACTTCTATCTCTTTTAACTTTATCCATGATAATTTATAAAACAAAAAAAATCACATGCAATAATTTCCGAACCAAAAACACAACAAACAATACACAAAATGAAATGACAAATGACAGCTAACCTGCCGATGACGTTTGACGAGTAACGTTGACGTAATATTGAACGAATGCAACGTATGATTTGTTAAGTCATTCACTTAACCGGTAAGTTGTTACTCGAAGCTTTATTTTCGCTTGTGAAATTGACAGAAGATACTCGTAAGTTTTACTTGCCGATTAACATTAATTGGGAAGTAACTAATCAACGCTTTACTTGGAGATGGTGAAAGAGGCCCTAAGTATAATAATTATAGGAGGGAGCTTTGAAATTCATACGAGGAAATATAATTAATATTATCGATTCTGACGAGGGGGAACATGCTTGGGGATTCGAGAGGACGTTTTTAGACGAAATAAATGTTATTTAATGAAGTATTAAAGTTACTAAATTGCCAGTTATTATGAAGCTAGATGATTTAGGGGATGCTTTTTAAGTACTAAATGATATTTGTTTTGTAAGTAGGTTGTAAATGACACACACACACACACACACGTCAATCTGTTTTGGTCATTTTAAACTAGATGAGGCCGGTGTTTCCTAGCTGACTGCTCTGAGAAGAAGCACCGAAACAAACTCAGAGGTCAAAGTCTCTTTTAAAGTCTATACAATCGTACTGGTCAAATCATATGAGAACCATGTAGGTTCCGTATCAATGTGATATTTTATTTATTTAAAAATCGTCCCGATTATCGGTGCTACAAGAAGTCTGACGTGGGCGGGCAGAATCAGAATCAGCGGGCAGCTTTATTAATAATGGGGGTCAGTCACCTCGAGGGAAGCCAGTACTCGCTAAGCTAGTCAAAATTGGCGGGCAATCAGATGTACCTAACCCGTAAGGGGGTGGTAGGCCATTGAAGCGTGAAAGATCGAGTCGATTCCAATTCCTATATTAAATAAATAAATAATTTATGAAAAAAAATCTTTGGTAACCTTAAATACTACAGTATGAGTGACGGACCGTGGTGACGGATGCAAATATTACAGCGGATAGCGGCGCAAACCTCAGTTTCGTGTAAGGGATTAACCTTTTTTACGGAGACTAGATGTAGGAGGAGCTCGTGGCTAAACAATAACAGCCGCACAGGTTGCTCTTCAAGGTTAAGCAACGCTTGCCGAGGTTGGCCTGTGGATGGGTGACCATCTTAACAAACCGAGTTTCCTCCGTACCTCGGAAAGCACGTTAAGCTGCATGCTGGTATTCAGCTGAATCCGGATTGACTAGTAGCCGACCCCAATATAGTTGGGAAAAGGCTAGGCAGATGATGATGACGGAGACTAGATGTAGCTTCACCATCTCAACTAAAACATTACTTCAAACGTCTGTAGTATACAAATTATTGACTAACTAGATTCCCAAATGAGGTAATTGTGTTGTTTATTTATTGAGATTGACAGTAGGTTAGGTCATCGATGTCTACAGTAAATATTCTTATTGAATTTCTTCTTATTGTGTGGGTATTAAGGTCTAACGACCCCACAAATCCTAGTGTCAGAGTTTCTAAACCGCCTCAAGGGCCTCTAACATGGTTTATTTGACGACCGCCATTTGGCGTGCCTTCCGCAGCACGGAATCATCGTTTCTATCAGACAATCAAGTGATTTAAGCCTGCAATGTCCTAGCAAACTGGAAAACAACTTTGCAAAGTATGCTTTCTCGTGGGAATCGAACCCACGACCACCGGGTCACAAGGGGAATACCTAAACAGTACTGTTCAAATTGACTCAATCATAAATTATTCCTTCCATCTCAAATCAAAACACGACTGCTGCCAAGATCCACAGAAACTGAAACAAGCGCCAAGTATTAAACAAGTACTCTAAATGCATTAAGGCGCTGTTAGCGAGCTGATCACAGGGCTATTGTACTCCACTTTGAGCCAACGAACACTAATTGTGTCTGCTATCTGATGCCGATTTTCATATATGCGCTAGCTGTTACCCGCGGCTTCGTTCGTGGTAGTATGGATAAAAATAAGTAGTCTATAACAATCTGGAGGTCCCCATATTCAATTTTGACTCTACTAAAATCCACCAAAATCGGTTCATTTAAGTGTGATAACGTAACAAGCAATATCACTTTCGAATTAATAATATTATAGTTAAGATTAATATTGAGGAGTTCGTGGTTAAATGATAACAGCGCACAGGTCGATCTTCTAGGTTAAGCAATGCTTGCCGAGGTTGGTCTGTGGATAGGTGATCATCTTAACATACTGAGTTTCCTCCGTGCCTCGGAAAGCACGTTAAGCTGTTGGTCCCGGCTGTCATTTGGAGATCTCTGGCAGTCGTTACGGAAAGTCAGAAGCCAGAAAATCTGACACCAGTCTTGCCAAGGAGTACCGTGTTACCCTTTTAATGAGTTTTGGAGGTCTGGTAGGCAGCCGCTCTACATAAAATACGGGTATTATTATACTCCCCGTAAGTACGGCTGAATCCGGTTTAGAATTAGCTAGCCTAGCTTTCTAGTTGGGAAAAGGATAGGCAGATGATGAGTTAAGATTAGTATTATGTTACTAGATATGTTGGTAATCAGTTTTGGTAATCAGTTTGTTTCGATTTTTGGCCATAAACAAGACAGAACTTGTATCCTGGGGACCTGAGTTGTGATTACTTCCTACATTTAATAAAACAATGCTTTAGAACTTGAAGCCACTTAAATATAGTTTCATTAATAAACCAGTGTTGTTTATAAATTAACACAATTATTATTTTTTACATTTATTGCAAATCAAAACACGACCGCTGCCAAGATCCACAGAAACTGAAACAAGCGCCAAGTATTAAACAAGAACTGTAAATGCATTAAGGCGCTGTTAGCGAGCTGATCACAGGGCTATTGTCTTCCACTTTAAGCCAACGAACACTAATTGTGTCTGCTATCTGATGCCGGCATATACTTGGCTCATTGTTTTAGTAACGAACTAGTCTTTGTCTGTGAAAGTCACGCTCGCATTTATAAATATTTTCGCTAAAAAAGTTGTCTATAGCCATCAACGTCTATCTCCGTACCAGATCATAATGGGTTTTAAGATTTAGGTGTGTGTGAAATTACTTTTGCATTTATACCTATATTTTGTTAAATACACCCTGTATTCAATTATAATATAGGGTTTATTTCAATGGTTGCTGGTTAAAAAAATAACTGGTATTCATTCAGCTGAATCGGTTTGACTGGAAGCCGACCCCAATGTAGTTGGGAAAAGGCTAGGCAGATGATGTTTTAAATTGTTGCTCTCCAGGTTTTTATGTTCAACAGATTTTGAAAACTCACACCATTGACGACAAAACTCAGTATAGCAACGGTTTCATATGCTACAATTGCTACGTTTGACGATACGGTTGGCGCAGTGGTTGAGCGATTAGCTGCTGTGCTGCCTGTCGCGGGTTCGATTCCTGCACGGAACAAATATTTGTATGGCCTACAGATAGTTGTTGCGGGTCTGGAAATTATTTTGAGGAGGTTTTGTTGGCAGCAGCGCTCCATGACCTTCCGTTCTTCCCCTTCAGTTCAGTTTTCCATTAGGACAAAAAATCATAAAGATTTTGTAAGGTGGACTTGTGTAACTGTTTTAATTAGTCATGTTTTTGTGCAAGTTTTTTTATGACACTGTTGCTAAGTATAACACGCTTCATTAAAAACAGTAGCGAACAATCTTGTGTATTTTTCGAAGTTTAAATACTTCCAAATTTTACTTCAGTACATACGTATGGGTTTCGTACAGTTCAATAATTAATTTAGTTACTTTTAATTAAATTTGTTGGAGATCGTTTACAATATCATGAGTTTTGTTGTACTTAGTTGTTTCCAAGGAACAGTGTTCCAGAAAACTTTGTCGTGATCGAAATTATTTTAAGAGAAGCAATTTTCTTTGAGCAGCTTTGGTTTCTTGAAGACCTACTCTTCGTAAGGACCTCTGATTATTTTTCCGTAACCTGTCGTGCCGAATCGTAAAGAAGGATGGCCAAAACGTACCTGGCAGAAAAATTGCGCTTGCCTCGGCCATACCGAAAGCAATAATTAAACTTTTCCTGTCAATCAAATATAGCCCGTGCTCCCAATAAAAACAGATACAAAAAAAAAAACTATAGAAACAATGGCCAAGATAGTTTTTGAACAAAAATAAAGCCATCAAATCCCACTGTCGATCAATCCAAACATTCTCAAGTATTTATGATCCATAGACAACTTATCATTTTTTCAAATCAAAGTCTACCAACTTTGACAGCTACATGTATTGGCAAAATATCAAGGGCGGAGTTTCGATAACTTAGAACGCACCTTTGCTGAAAATATAAATTCTCTAACCCAACTTTTGGCAGTACAAAAATCAATTTTACACCTCAAACATAAGGTGGAAAGTTTAATGATAGTACATTCGTGAATGGCCATGAAAGTTGGTTCCACAATGGCCAAGTTTGGAAAGTTGCCAGAACGAACATGAAAAATTCAGACGAGAATATAGGAGCTTCAAAGTCTAGATATAGGCAAATATTTTTCAGTTTTCTGACTTTTGTTGGGTCATGAATAAAATTGTACTTTCATAAAGATTGTGATGATTGGTGGAAGCGACTTATCTAATGAATCGAATTTTGTAGTAGTTAAGAAAGTTTCTAGGGTTCGGACAAAAACGGAACTATTATAGGATCACTATGGTGTTTGTCTGTCCGTCTTTCACAGCCAGTTTTCTCCGGAACTGGTATCTGTTGGGTACACACATTTATGGACTTCTGTGACCCAGACACGGACGCGTTACGTAAATTATTAAAATTTTAGTATGTGGCTCACTTTAAGGGGTTTAACTAGAGAATTAAAAAAAAGTTTTTTGTATTACCATTCTCCCCTATCTCCGAAACTACTGAGCCTAACATTTGAAAAAAAAATGGAGATAATTACTACTTTACTCATAGATTACACGAAAACCTATAAGTTTATAATGTAAAAATAACAGCCAGTTTTTTTTTCATAATTATTGTCATCATAATTAGATTAGGATGCGAGATTCGGTTTTCAATTTATATAAAGGCACTCGAGATAAAGTTATTTTATTTTATTTATTTGGGAAGACAAACAGTTATTGTACTGTGAGGATTACATAACATGAAATTAAATTAAGTCTAAAGGTGGTTACAATACAATACACTACCCCTCAACGTATAACATCATCTGCCTAGCCTTTTCCCAACTATACTGGGGTCGGCTTCCAATCAAACCGGAATCAGCTGAATACCAGTGTTTTACGTGGAGCGGCTGCCTACTAGACCTCCACAACCCATTAACTGGGTAACACGGTACACCTACTTTTTGGTAAGACTGGAGCCCGATTTACTGGCTTCTGGCAATCCGTAGCGACTGCCAAAGATCTAAAAATGACAGCCGGGACCAACGGCTTAACGTGCTTTCCGAGGCACAGAGGAAACTCGGTATATTATGATGGTCACCCATCCACAGACCAACCTTGGCAAGCTTTGCTTAATCTTAAAGATCAAAACGTACGACTGTTGTTATAAGATTTAATCATCACAAAATTATCTTGCAAGCCAGCGCAATAAGTTATCCCTACACAAAACCGCAAGAACCCCAATATGTTACTCAATTCTATTCACTCAAAACATAAATAAATCCCTGCTCCATTTAATTTATTGCTTGTAATTGTTTACCACAGAGTAAAAAGTAGCCAAGTGCGAGTCTGACTCTCACATGAACGATTCCGTACCAAAAACCGGAAAAACACGTTTCTTGTATGGTAGCCCCCATAATTTTAAATTTAATTTACTTTTTATTTTTCGTTGTTATAGCAGCAATAGAAATTAGGGTTGATGAGGAAGTGGTTATGAGGAAGAGGATGCGGATGAGGAACTATTAGAAATTCGTTTTGAAAAACAGGATGAGAATGAGGATATGAGGAGGAGGATGAGGATGAGAAAGAGGATGCGGAAGAGGAATATAGAACCTGTGATTTGGAATTGAAATGTATACTTGTACTAATATTATAAAGCAGTAGAGTTTGTTTGTTTGTTTGGTTGAACGCGCTAATCTCAGAAACTACTGGTTGGGTTTGAAAAATTCTTTCAGTGTTAGATAGCCCATTTATCGAGGAAGGCTATAGGCTATATATCATCACGCTTAGACCAATAGGAGCGGAGCATTAAAGAAAAAAAATATGTTACGCAGACGAAGTTGCACGGGTCAGCTAGTTTTAAATTAAAGAAAGCCCTTTAATATTTAGAAAGAAAAAAAAGACAATTTAATAGTCAAAATTCACAATAGGGAGGTGGAATTTAACGAAAATTAACTTTGAAGCTGTTCATCCAGATATACGGTTTCGTAATTCGTCGTAAACTAATCCAGCGCCACTGAAAAGGCGCTCACTGTGGACACTTGATGGAGGGGCTGAAAGATACTGGCGCACAGCTCTGTAAAGTTCAAAATATTTGGGGTTCATTTTCCACCATAAAAGGCTGTCTACTTGAAGACCTATTCTCTTCTCTTTAATATGATTCATTATTAGTGATTCCTCTGAAATTCCTCTTCATTAATGAGGATGTGGAAGAGGAATCCTCATCAACCCTAGAAATGATAATTTCAACTATCTTTTACGCTTCTTGAGATGCAGTCCAGATTGCCAATTCTACTCATTTTTAAACAACTTTCGCATTCGCATATCAATCGCAAACCGTCAGAATGCCTTTATTTTCATACATTTTTGACAGATTGCGATTGAGATACGAATGCGTTGCGAATGTGAAAATTAGTAGAATATTGGCCCTCAGATCAGACGGACGGACAGCGTAGGCTGAGTTATAGGGTTCCATTGGTTACTGTTCGGGTACGGAACCCTAACAAATTAATAAAGTTCATATATAATTAGTACAGGAAAAACCACAGGAAACACCTAGCATCGTATTACTGTCTTCGTCCAGTTGCAGACGTGCCACAAAGGCTGTAATCTGCCTCGCACAATTGCCACGAACCGTGTCCATGGCAATGGGGTAGATGACTAAAAAAATCTAATTAGTCCGTCAGTTAGATTATCAAAAAATATTAGACCCGTGTTTTTTCTTTTGTTACGGAAACCAAAATTGATGAAGTACGACGCTTTTAAAATTCTCAATACGTCACACCTTTGCATAATTTTTACTGACTCATGACGTCACGAGCCCCCACTCGCGAGTTTTGATGCGTTTTATCTTTGTCAATATTCATTGATTTACAAAAAAGAAAAAAAACATGCCCATTATTTTTCAATACTCTAACTGACGAACTAAATAGTTTTGCGATTTGTGGATGATGGAATCTAGCCTATTGTGTGAGGTACTCCATTGGCATATGAACAGCGCATCGCTCAAGTTCTGTAGCCTTCCATAATTATGCTTTTGTTGACAGACAGACTGACGGATTTCGGAGTTTTAGGGTTCCGTTGGATACTTTTACTTCATCTGCCTAGCCTTTTCCCAAGTATATTGTGCATTCGGCTGAATGCCCTATTTTACGTGGAGCGATCCTACCAGACCTCCACAACCCATTGCCTGGGTAACACGGTACTTCATGGCAAGACTAGAGTCAGATTAACTGACTTCTGACAATCCGTAACGACTGCCAAAGATCTACAAATGACAGCCGGGACCAACGGCTTCACATGTTTTCCGAGGCACGGAGGAAACTCGGTATATTAAAATGGTCACCCATCCACAGACCAACCTTGGTAAGCATTGCTTAACCTTAAAAATCGACCTGTGCGGCTGTTATTATGTAGCCACGAGCTCCGTTGGTTAGTTTTACAGAACCCTGAAAACCTGATTGATACATAGACCATGTTACAGCCAAAGCGCTCACGAAGCGAAAAATCAGCCACAGGCTAGAAGATTTATAGCCTACAGGCAGTTTTACTACGCCTGTAGACAGTTTTATAACCCTGTAGTTATTCTGTTTTGAACGTCTAGGTTAGTTTACTTATTTTATAAGGAAAGGACCTTTGGTTTATAGAACGAATCATTTTTATGGTATTTTTTTTCATATATATTATTTATTACGGTGTGTCTAGTGTGTTCTTTATTGTTAGTATGCAAGTAGTAGACTTCATGATGCCGATTTTTGCTATATATCAAGATTATTTAAATGTTTTGTTGTAAACTACCTACTTAAAATTCAATGATCCAACGCATGTAAATTGAATATGATAGAAAATTAAAATCGTTTGCCTTGTCCTTTACTTACGTAGAGATAAGAATAAATCTGATGCAAACATTTGAGCAGTAGCCATAGATTTAAATAGTAAAGATGGCCACCCGAGTGTTCGCAAAAACGCGTTCACCATACAATGAAACTATATTTTTAGGGCGAGTTGTTTTCATCGGTTGGTTAACGTAACATACATACGTAAGTCAAAAAGTAACGAGATATTTAACGTTCGTTTAATAAGAATCGTTGTTTCAAAACGTTTAGGTATAAATTCCTGCTCATCCCAATAGCTCAATTTATTAACACGGGTCCTACCTAAATAGTTTTTTTTGCATTCCAACCTTTTTTTGTGTCATCAGAAGAACTGCTAGTGAGGAATTCAAAAGAAACTTCACAATATTGTTCTAATTGACGCAACTAAAGTGACGTTAACCAGTGCTCAGACCATCTGTTAACGTTAACGTTATTTTGTACATGCGTAAACGCGGATATTTTGTGAAACAACTCAATTTTTTTACAGGTGTAAGCACCATATTTAACGTATTTAGCTTTTGACTATCCGTAACGGCTGCCAAAGATCTACAAATGACAGCCGGGACCAACGGCTTAACGTGCTTTCCGAGGCACGGAAGAAACTCGAGCATTGAATTTTAAGTAGTTTACAACATTAAATAATCTTGATATATAGCTAAAATCGGCACAATAACATCTACTACTAGCATTCTAACAATAAAGAACACACTGGACACAAGTCATAATAATATTTACAGTCTTTACCTACCATTAAAGTCAAAACAGGTAACCCTAAAAATGTAACAATTTTAAGTTTTTAATACAAAGTTATATATATCCTCAATAACCAACACTATAAAAACGCAAAAAATAAGCCAAGAAACAAGAAAATTGTTCATAACGTTTTAAATTAACAATATACCTTGTTAAGAGAAACGTTTTTTCCTTCATAAGCTTTATAAGCGGCGTGTAATAAGGGAAGCGCAGTACAATAATGAAGTTATGGGCTGTTCTGTGGCTCCGCTTGCGTTTAGCCTTATTTATTGACGTGGTTATAGAGCTGGGAAAATGTTTGTTTTTTCCGTTCTGGGAAAATGAAAATTAGTTTCAAAATCGAAGCTCCAAAGTCTTGAGCATCGACGCTGAGTTGCTAGCCTGTCGGTTATCTACCGGTTGCTATTTGGGGAATATGCGACGGAATTTCATAATTTCATTCCGCCAAGCCCGTTCCATCATTGTATCACAAGACGAACGGTGATGCGCTCACGGTACATGGTGGACATCCCACCCACACGTTCAAAACTTTTGGGAACACATTCATAGCGCGTATAGCTAAGGAGTGGAATTCCTTGCCGGAGTCTGTGTTTCCAGTAGTGCGATTCACTAAGGCAGAACATCTTTACAACCAAGAAATCATCGTTGAAACATCTGTTAAATATATGCCACATCAGATGTTTCAACGATGATTTCTTGGTTGTAAAGATAGCTACAACCTGGGAGTATTTAAGTCAAGTGTGATAAGGTTACGCAAGCGTGTTTCATTTTCGACCACATTATCGCTTATTATCAGGACGCAGGCATCAATAAAAAAAAAGTCGTTATAGTGTTTATTTTAGCCTCTCTAATTACCTCGTCTTAATATAATTTTCATCTGGTATGTTATTTTGAGGTTACAACTGTTCTATTCGAGCCTGTACTACAAGTTATCCCTTTTTTTAAGGATTATCATCAAATGACACCTCCAGCTCTAGGTAAAGCAGGAGGGAGTGTCAGACTCCTACTGACTAAAACCCATCCGTGTTCCTCCTTCCGCCCTTTGCGTTCCAGGGCCGCGGTGACTCTTTCGAACAAATTCCGCAACCTCGGCAGGCACTGGCCCTAGCGGGCCCCGTCTGCTTTGCTGACATCTCTTTGAGGCGCGTGTGGAACACAGCGCGCCGTCGACCCAGGCGTGGTTCTGATCAGATGGCGACCCACTCAATGCTCGCCAAACGCAGGCCTACGCCTACGGTGGCCGGGAATCGCTCTGCGACTCTCGACGCCCGGGGCTACTGGCTATCCCTAGCTCTATAAATGGTCCCTTTAACCAGCCCGCAATAGTGCTTCTTGAGACCGCTTTAATTACTCCATGTGTATAAACAAATTATGTAAATCAGTTCTTGCTTTTCTCCTCTTAGTCGATAAATGGACACGCAGCTTAAGGGTATATCCGAATGGTCAAACAAAAGACACAACTAAATAGGTAAAGCTGCTTTCAGGCTAGGCTATAATACATATATAGCATGGCACAACAATATCGCGATATATTATATCAATTTTATACAGGGATAAGTATTACAAAACCTGTCAATTAAAAGACCCCGTAATTATTCAAATAAACTATGGTAACTGCATGTTTTAATTAACTTATTATTTTTAACTTGGGAACAGTGATTTACAACTTCGTTAGTAAACCGACAACCATATTACCACGCCATGATTACACCTTTTAGATTTGTTTTATACTAGCTTGTGCCTGCAGTACCACTTGCGTTGATACAGATTCCCACTCCCCCATTTCTCACCCTCCAATATATTTTTTTTTTTGATAAAGCGTTCGTAGCATAGAGGTTCCATCTTTGGTTGCGGAATTCGTTCGAAAGAGTCACCGCAGCCCTGTAACGCAAACGGCATTTGAAGGAACACGGATGGGTTTTAGCCAGTATGGGTCTGACACTCCTTTCTGCTTCACCCAGGAGTAATTTGATGATTTCTCATCCTTAAAAAAGGGACCCATCTATCTCTTTTAGCAAAATCCATCAGAATTAGTTAAGCGTTTATTCTGAACAGCGTAACAAAAATACAATAAAAGTCAGTGAAGAATTAGTTAGCATGAGGATAATTATCAAACCACTTAACGTTAAATAAATATTACCGGCTGTTTGAAATTATACCGTCCCCAAGTTCGGTAATATTTATTAAAAACGTATTTGGCCCACTCGTAATTAGAAATTGAGGTCGCAAACGGCGACTGCTTAGCATGACATACCGAGATCGATTCCCGGGTCGGGCAGAGTGTGATTGAGACTATCCATTAGTTATTACTCAGTAGCAGAGAGAGAGGAGTTTGAAAGCTGATGATGTGATGAAAGCATGTAAAACCTAAACAAAACAATACCATGAAAAACCGGTGTGGGTCGGTTCTACTAAAGTAGCGGTTGTGTCGGATTGTCGTCCCATCGGCCTAATAATCCTTTATTTGACCAGTACGATTGTATGGACTTCAAAAGAGACTTATACCTCTGAGTTTGCGCAGTGGTTGAGCGACCGACTGCTGCGCTGCGTGTCGCGGGTTCGATTCCCGCACGGAACAAATATTTGTAAGACCTACATGTATTTGTTCTGAGTCTGGGTGTTTTTCTATCTATAATATGTATGTATTTACAAAAAAAAAAAAATGTATATAAGTAGTTTATCAGCCATATCGTTACCATAACACAAGCATTAGGTTGCTTAGCTTGGGACTATATGGCGTTGTGTGAAATGTCCAAGGATATTATTATTATTATTATTAGTGTTTCTTCTCAGAGCAGTCAGTTACGGGCCTGTGGACGGCGAGCTATGGGTGGCTCGCCGTCCGTCTGTCTAATGACGACAGGCCGTGTCGACGGCGTGTTAGTGTTCCACGCGCGCCTCAAAGAGAGTCGGCACACAGATTGGCCTGAAAGGGCCGACGCCTGCCGGAGTTGCGGGACTATTCGAAAGAGATACCGCGGCTCCGAACCACAAAACGCACAGGAAGGAACATGGAAGGGTTTTAGTCACTAGAAGTCTGACACTCCCTCCCGCTCCACCCAGAGCGGGAGAAGTCATTGGATGATTTCCGATCACTAAAAAAAAAAAAAAAAACAGTCAGCTAGGACGGCCTGATCTAGTTTAAAATGACCAAAAAAGATTGACATGTAAAAGTGTTATTTACAACCTACTTAAAAATACATATAATATATCATTATATGAAATCAGGGACCACAGAGTGCACCTGTGTGTGCACTAACACAGGCTAGTTTTTTTTTTATTAATTATTAGTTTGATTTTGTAATGTCACCGGAAAGTAGCAGACAAAATTGTGAACTTTATTTCTTTAGACACGGATGTCACAGGAAAATGACAGACTCCGTAAGATTGTAATAAATCTTTACTAGATTTTTTATCGATATGTTATAAAACAATCGTTTTGCATAAAATTAATCCCATTCGAATTCGGTAGTTTTCAATTTATCCGTGTCTTATCAAGACAAAATGCTTCAATTTTAAGCGACATTTTACAATCTTACGGCATATACATTGGAAAGTACATATTGAATTTGGATAGAATTTGTTGTTTTAAAAAATGATATGTGCAAAATGATGTGTTCACAATATATCGAGAAATTATAATCTTCTTAAGGAGTTTGTCATTTTTCGGTGACATATATACTTACTCTCTTTCTTGTTTTGCATCAAATGAATAGAATAGAAAAAAAACTCGTAAATCAGATATTTACCACAAAAATATTTTTGCTATGGATCACGGAACATAACTTTGCTATGAAAAAAAAAAATATTGTAGCCTAAAATGACTTTTTACTACATCAAACATCGACGTCAAAGACCCTGCTCTGTCTTTGACATTAATCTGAGGTTTCATAAACCAATTATTGGTTGAGTCTTTCCTTTCAAATTGAATTTTATATTCGAAATTATCCTTGGATTTGGTTATCTTAAATTTTATCGTAGGCCGTTATATCCACGTCACTTGCATTTCTTGTTTGAGTTACTTTTTTCTAGGTGTTAAAAAAATTATTTGATTTCATGATTAATTTCAATGTAAGATGGGCCAATTCTACTAATGTTCACATTCGCTTCTCAATCGAAATCAGTCAAAAATGTGTGAAAATTAAGGCTTTTTTGACAGTTTGCGATTGACATGCGAATGCGAACATTGTTTAAAAATTAGTAGAATTGGCACTGATTTAGATAGGGTTATAGAGTGAGCCAAAAATTAGAAATACTTACAAACATAGAGACCGACATACAGACGGGTCAAAACTATGAGTAACATTCGTCTTCTATATTTTTCTACATCAACAACAGTGGCTAACAACCATTTTTTTTTTACCATTTTATTCTTTAAAACCAAGAGTAAAGAGCATCAATAAAACCTAAACAATTTGCACGAATATTATATTCGATACAAAAGATTGTAACTTTAAACCTTATACAAACCATAGTTTAGCTCCTGCGAACAATAGGTTGGGAAACACTATAATATTTATTTGCGATAATACATTGATCAAAAGTTTTCATACACGAAACCATTGATTATTTTTATATATGAAAATGAATCCCTATTTCCCTTGGTCATTGCATCACGCGTGAACGGCTGAGCCGATTTCATTCAATCTTTTTTTGTGTTTTTTTACTGTCAGGAGAAGGTTATTATGAAGGAAAAAAAGGGGATAAATATAACGACCACCATAAAATGCTTTGATACCCTTAGTTTTGTAACCAAAAATATCTACTTAACACCAGAAAAATAGTCACGACTCCACTTTAAATTGTATTCGACCACCAAATTTAGTAAATGATCACCAAATCTTAGCGAGCAAATTAATATTCAGTTAGTATAATATTCAAATTCTATAGTTACGTGTCTGCGTCAGATCCCCTGTATGGCCGGTAAAACATGTGGGTTAGGTTAGGTTAGAACCATGAGGGGGACCCCCTCACACTGTTTGCGTCCACGTCGCGTCCCCTGGAAACGGCCCAGTTCTGTCACCGTAACGGAGTGGCAGACTGGGTACGCCCAAAGTACAGTGTGCATTCGTAGTCTATTTTATCTTCACCTTGCGGTTTTTATCTTTTTGCGGTTTTACTACGAATTCGGCGGAGGCAATGCCTAAGCCCAAGCGGGACGCCATAGGGCGTTTCTTAAAAGGCCCTTCTCAGGGCCAACCCAAAGGCCCTTCTCATGGCCAATCCGACGCTTCGGCGTCAGAAGCTAGCCGCGCGCCGTCTGCAGCTAGCTTCTTCAGGACGGCAGACGAGACGTCGGACTCAGGCGAGTCCCTCGTCAGCGTCTCAGACGCGGGCACTTCGCGGTCGCGAAAGCGCCCCGCGCGTCGCAACGAAGGGTCGGGAGGTTCTTCGGCCTCAGGCTCGACGGGGCTGGCGAAGGCGAAGAGGCCAGCGACAGCCGCAGACACCCACTCAGTGGGTCTCGAGGATGCCCAACGACAGTTGGACTTGTCTCGGCGGGAGCAGAACCAGCAGGAGCTGGAGGAGCGGGTAGCTGCGAAGGAGCAGCGAGCGCGTGCCGCCCGGGCCAAGTCCGGCTACGACGCTTCCCGCGTTTTGTACGCCGACAACTCCGTGGCAGAGCTGGAGCGTATGGCGGAGGAGGACGAGGAGGAGATCGTGGAGGTCGCCGCCAGGTCCTCACACCTTAAGAACACTTTTCAAAAGGCCCTTAAGTGCCGGGCCGCGAGTATGCTCGGCATCGTCGAAGAGCTGGTCCGGCGGACAGCGACCGACGAAACGCGGCAGCTGCAGGCGAAGGTGGATCGCCTGCAACTGGAGGTCAGCCAGCTTCATCAGAAGTTGGCTGACGCAACTGCCCCGCCAAGACAGGGCACGTCGCCTGCAGTGGAAGCCCCCGCCTCCAACCTTGAGGATGTCATCCGCAAGGTCGTCATGGAGGAGCGGGCTTTCACCCGAGCCTGCTTGGCAGGCATCGAGGACCGGCTCCTGCCGGAGCAGCGCCTCCGACCACCGCTTGCGGCGGATAAGAGGCAAAGTCAGCCGGGGCCGTCCTCACAACCGGAGGACGCTAATCTCCCATCCACCACTCCGTCCAACCAGGAGGGTTGGATCGAGGTGGTCGGGAAAGGCAAGGGCAAGGGCAAGAGGACGAAGGCCGTCTCTGACGTCCCCGCCACGACGCCTCCCAACCAGACGCAGCCGACTGGGAAGGGAAAGCGGAAGGCCAAGGGCCGAAAGGCGGCAACGGCCGCCTCCGCCGTCCCCGCCGCCACGCCTCCCAGCCAGTCGCAGACACCTGGCAAGGGTAAGCGCAATAGTAGGAGGGGGAAGCTTGTTCCCCCAAATTCCGCAGCCGTCGTGGTGACGCTCACTGCGGAGGCTGCGGAGAGAGGGGAGACCTACGCGTCTATTTTGTTGCGTGCGCGTGCCAATGCCGATCCCGCCAAACTGGGGATCCGCAAAGTCTCCTGCCGGCGTACCCAAACCGGGGCTCGACTTTTTGAGTTCCCGGGGGCGGAGGGCAGCGCCAGCGCCGACCTGTTCGCAGCAAAGCTGCAGGAGGTCGTCGCGGACGCGGCCAAGGTGGCCCGACCAATCAAGTCGGCGGCCATAGAGGTGACGGATCTCGACGACTCCGTCACCAAAGAGGAGGTAGTGGCGGCGGTCGCTGCAATCGGTGGATGTAGCGTCGCAGCGGTACAGGGCCGCGACATCAGGGTCGGCCGCGGCGGCATGGGCTCTATGCGGCTCGAGTGCCCAGTCGCCGCCGCCAAAGCCGTCCTCAACAAAGGACGGCTCTCTGTTGGCTTTAGCTCGGGTGTGGTCCGGGCACTTGATGAGCAGCCTCTGCGCTGCTTTAGGTGCTTTGGCATCGGGCACACCCGAGCCCTCTGTCCGTCCAAAGTCGACAGGACGGACAGTTGCTACCGCTGCGGCAAGGAAGGCCACAAAGCCGCCTCCTGCACGGCTGCTAAGCCGCACTGCGCGGTGTGTGCCGCCAGTAGCCGCCCGGCGGGTCACATAATGAAGGGGAGGAATTGTAATCCTCCCCCTACGAGGGTCAAAGCGCAGGCGCCAGCTGGGCCTGTTGCCAGCACAGCTGCGGAGGAGGGGGGTGCGATGTCCGACTAATGGATAGAGTCGAACATCGCATCCTTCAGACGAACGCCAACCACTGCCGGGCAGCCCAGGATCTGCTGATGCAGACCATGGCTGAGTGGTTGGTGGACTTGGTGGTGGTCGCCGAGCCTTACTCGATCCCTGGCAGCTGGCTAGGCGACCGGGACGGCTTAGTGGCGTTGGTGTCGCGGTCTTCCACAGACTCCCCTCCCCTCTCGCTCTTAGAGACGGGATACGTGGCCGCCGCGTGGGGAGATCTGGCCCTGGTGGGGGTCTACTTCTCCCCTAACCGCCCTCTCTCAGACTTTGAGGACTTCCTGGAGGTCCTCACTGCTGTCGTAGCGAGGGCGGCGCCACGCCAGGTCGTGGTGTGCTTGATGGGTTATAATTATAATCAATGTTAAAACATCGGGTTTGATATGAATTAACAGTAAGTATTGTATTTTAAAATTACAAAAATGAAAATCATGAATGAAAGCAATATGGGTATTTTTTCCTCACAAATAGCAACACTGTGTTATGTCAAGTTAGGTTATTAGAATTTTGTTTTATTTATCGATTTACGTAAAAATAGTGCATAGAATGTGAGTACTTATTTGTGAAATGTTATTTTATCACATTTTTTTTTGTTTTCCTGATGTGCTATAACATCCTCTCACGCAACAAACTGTCATTTTCAATTATTTACTCGCGAGCTGTGTTCGACAGAACGTGACCTTGAGTACTGATGGCTAAGTTTGACGGATTGACGGATTAGGCTAAGTTTTAGTTGCCTCACTTTTTGCACTCGTACTAGGTTTCTATGCGTTATTATTCTAAGTACGTGGGTCTCATTTATCCCGTATTGGTAAGGGTGGATCGGTGTTTAAGTCGTGCTACTCCTGATATTTCCGTTTAAAAAATGACTCATTTTGGCAGTATTCCCATCGTACTAATAAGCCAGTTTTATCTTTAAATCAAATAAGGTAACTTAGAACGGTTGTATCTGCTTTTTATAACTGTCTGTTGGTATGTTAAATGTTGGTAGGAATAGGGTAGATGAATAAAAAAATCGAATTAGACTTGACAGACGAATTGGTAAACGTACCAAGTTTTCTAACTTCGTCACTTTTGAGTCACCCCTCATTGGGAGCGTAGTCTATAATAGGGGTGGGTTGGAACAGATAAAAGTAGAAACCTGTTTCACCTGTTTCAGTTCCAAGAAGAAAACATTTCCAAAAACCTGTTCCAAAAAACAGCCTGTTCCACTGGAACTAAAGACTCATTGATTGCAACAGATTCATTAACAGTACCTGCTACTGAAAAGGTCAGAAACAGTGACAGGCAGGGAACAGGTTCTATCTCTTTCTATTACAATGAACCAGAGGAGCAAAGAGCTTGTTCCAAAGAACAGATGTTGTCTCTTTCTATTATAATAAGTCAGAAGAGAAAGAGAATGGAGCATGTTCCAATTGAAACTGTTTCACATAGCTGTTCCAGGTCGTTTCGTTTTGTATATCGAGTTACGGCTACTACGGTTGCTTGAGGAACAGGTGTAATAGGTAGGGGCTGTTATTTCGGTTCTGAGATACAAAATTAATGATTAATGCATTTTATACCTTAACACATCGCACATATTCATGAAAACTCTTTAAAACAGCTTAAGTGTAGTAAATAATCTAGGAAATTAAAGTATACCAGTGTGAAAGCATTAGGCTTCGTCACGTTCTGGGTAATGGTGGCAGCATTACCGCCGCCACTTATGCATTAATATTATATCAAAAGAAAAGAAAATTAAAGTGCACGACCAGTATTTCGTAGAACTTCACAATTGTCAAGAGGAACAGTATCAGCCAAGTGCGAGCCGGATTTGTGTACAAAGGGCAGACTTTAAATAGGTTTTCCTATAAGTAAAATCTTATGATACTCAGTGTTCGTCAAATTTTTTGACGGTGAAATATTTTACCCTTAACTGGATCATTACTTCCTAAGGTGACATTGTACAAACATGCAACAATGTTTGAGGTTAAGCAACGCTTGTCGAAATTGGTCGTTTGATGACCATCCATTAGGGTAAAACCAGGATAGTTTCTCCGAGGGTATAGTTGCCTTGATTTCAATTACCTACTCTAGTTTCGCGAATGAATTAAATGTTATTTTATTTATCAATCACAACTACCACTAAGTTGACCACGTTGCATGTTTCATCAATTCTGTATGTAATTTATATGGATTATAGGCAACTATCCCTTATACGGGATAGTTGTCACAAAATTTAGAGGTAAAGAAGTTTAACTTTCAAAAATGTGAAAATTGTAAACCTAACCATATATACCTATTAAAAGTACTTACCCATTTAAAAAAATAAAGTATTTTACTTTTTGCACTGAGAGATTTAAAATAATTTCAAAAAGTGCGGAGACTATCCGGCTTTTACCCTACACCATGATTGCTCCGTGCCTCGGATGTATGATAAGCTGTTGGTCCCGGCTGTCGTATGTTTTAGTCATTACGAGTAAGTAGTCAGTAGCCAAGAAATCTAACACCAGTCTTGCCAAGAGGTATCGTGAGAGCTTTGCGATCAGTACCTCTACCATGAGTTTACGCAGCCGAAACTCGCTAGCGTCTCCGTAAATTATTTGTATGACATACTGTACAACGCCCCTAGCGATCACTGAAAGAATTAAAATTCGTACCATGAGCACTATAGATTTCGATAGGTTAAAAACCTCACGTAATCTATTCGATAGTCACTAACGTTTTTGAGCTGTCACCATACAAAACGGTACCATGAGTCACCAATTCGACAGACGCTATCGAACAATACGATAACGATAGTAGTAACGTAGTTCACTAGCATTTTGACGAGTGAAACATATCTTTACATTAAAATTATGTACGGTTTTGAGTCTAACATAGTAAAAAAATATCTGCGAGAGCTTATTTAGCATTTATTATTATATTATATACCTACTTAAATCTATTCTAACTAAGTAGGCAAGCTGTGCCTTTCAATTATATTTAGTTAAATCATAACCAATTTTTGTTTATTTGCATTCTTCACAAAAGTTTCAAGTGGCTGGGTTTATGTAGGTCATCAAAATGCAGCTCTGTGACACAACGTCAACAATGGAACAGAAAAGACAGTTTTTTTCTGTTCCGTGACGTCAACAAACAATTTTATAATTGAATAGACGACAATGTCATTATATTTAGTTACTTATTATAAACTTTATTGTACACCTCATAACAAGTACAGGAAAAACGTTTATAAAACAAGTGTACAATGGAAGGTTATAATATAAGGAGTAAAAATTCAAAAAACACTAACTTACTTATGTTGTCCACTAACCGAAAACTTTTCTATTTAGTCGGTCTGTCTTAACATTTTAAGCATAGCGATAACACTACATTTTGAGCTTACAAGCCGTCCTCTCTTCTTATTATTGAGAAAGAAAGAAACAAAACATAAGTAGTAAAGCATTCTAGTGAGTAGTGTGAAGTTAGCTAGACGACGCGATCTATCGAGCTTACGTTAGCGCCTGCGTAAGACTCCGTAAAACCCATGGTGCGAGCATTATCGAGTACTATTCGATCCACGTTAGTACGCTAGCGAGTTTAACGATAGCGAGTAAGTTTTCGATGACATCTCATGGTAGAGGTACGGAAAGTTTGTCGCTCATCGGTTCATCGACACTTACGGGGTTTGTCGGTCGCGTAAGACCCGTAAGTGTTCTAAAGTCATTCATACAAAGCAGTGGGTCACGGTCGCACGGCAATGTCGCCAGTCGCGATAACGCGTCGCGTTCGCCAAGATCGGCATTGTACCTTTAGACTGGAAACCTACCTCTACATAGTCGGGAAAAGACTCGGAAAAGACAGGCAGATAGATAAGTAAGCCACAAATAATTTATATTGGCGTATGTATTAGACTCCGCGCAAACGGGCCTCCGGCCACAGCCACTGGTGCCGAAGGTGGTCGATGGCTGACGAAAACGTGACGTATTGCGGACAATGAGTCGTGACTCATTGTGTCGCGTCTCATTGGCCGCCACCGGTGGCGTGTTGCGAACATTAACGCGGTGTCCTGCGTGAGCGACGAATACGACGCGACGCGACGCAACACGACGCGACGTAATGCGACGCGATGCAATACGCGACAAATGTCTTACGTGATTTTGGTCATTACTTCTCGAATCATGGAGAAGTACAGTACAATTTTGCTTGATAGTTAAAAATATACGATTCCTATAATGTTTATGTTTTTTGTCCCACAACACTCTTTGCTTACACACTGCGGCGATCAACGCTTCTGAATCAAACATTACGTAGTTCGTGGTGTCGCATCTGGTCGCCCTCAAAACAAGTCCGCGTTACGTCGCGTCTCACCGCAGAGTGTCATATAGGCCGCATGTAGGGTATGCCGTTGAGTTGATCGCGTTCGTCGCGTTCGCAGCGTCGCGTCGCGTAGCGTTCGTCGCTCACGCAGGACACTGCGTAAGTCGCGAGTGAACCCCACTCGCTAAACTTGTGCGGCGATTCCTTACAACACGTGTAAATAGCTTATCACCAGCCACCGGTGGATGTGGTCGGTGAACCGTTAGCGGAGCCTTAGTTTAGAGTAGTGTTAGAACGTTCATAAAATCGTCTTCTTTTTCTTTATTTCTTAAAAGCTTTGTCCATACTAATGCCTCTTTCATAAAACTTAGAACACCCATTACCTTTGTATCTCCATTTAAATTTTTCACTCCGTTGAGCTTTCCGGCTTTCTTTGAAACTTTTATTTGAATATTATTTTAAAACACCTTCCGTATTATTTTCCGCAACAAACTAAAGAAAGAACAGTGTGTTTGTGAAAATAACCCTAAGATGGCAAACATTTTGATTATTTGACTGTACAGCGGTCGCTATTTTCTAGTGTCACCATATTAACGGTTCATTCACGTTCCACAATCTTGTTGCAAGAAACAGTATAACAAACTTTAGCCGTTCTTATTGTACTCGTAAAATTTTATATTACTGTTTCTCTGTGTGCTCATCTATCTATATAATAGATCGTTCGTCTCACTAAAACTCGAGAACGGCTGGGCCAATTTCGGTAATTCTTTTTTTGTTTAGTTCGCCAGAATACAGGGAAGGTTTAAAAGCAAAAAAAAATTGCCAGTTGGCGGGTGCGAAGTCGCGGGGGACAGCTAGTAAATAAATAAAAAAACCGGTCAAATCCGACTCTCACACAAAAGGTTCCGTAATGTAAACCGAAAAAAAAAAACACGTTTCTTGTATGGAAGCCCCCTTTAATTTGAAATATACACTCTGTTAATATTTCAACTGCCTACCTATAACGGGTCTTGAGATACAGCCCGCTGACAGACATACAGACGTACGAATAGCGTATGCTTAGTTATAGGGTTCCATTAGTTACCATTCAGGTACGGAACCCTAATAAATGAAGTTTAGTTACAGGCAAAACCACAGGAAACACCTAGCATCGTATTACTGTCTTCGTCCAGTTACAGACGTGTCACAAAGGCTGTAATCTGCCTCACACAATTGCCACGGACCGTGTCCACTACCACATTAGCATATGAACAGCGCTCCTCTCAAGTTCTGTAGCCTTACATATGCTTTTATTGAAAATTCAAAGCGAAACTTTAGTGGACCAGTGTTTTGAAAATGTATTGAAAGTTATGATGGATGAAAAATGTTTGTTTTCGAGTTTTGTCACTTCTGCTTCCGATGCTTCCGTGTTTCGTAATTTAACTGGTTTTTTTCGAAGAAACAATGTTTTAAAACATGTGTGTTTTTTAATATCGTGTAGTACTTCTGCGAAGCAATTTCTCAAACATTTAAGTAAGTATTTCCGTGTCTTTTCAGTCTCTTTTCCTTATACTTTACATAATAAGTATGTTAAAACAAAGTCCGCTCCGTCGCCTCTGTCTGTCTGTTCGCGATAAACTCAAAAAAATTCTTGCTGATTTTACCAATGGATAGAGTGGTTTTCGAGGAAGGTTTTAGTATATAATTTATCAAGCGCGGGCATCAGCTTTTTCCATATATTTAAAAGACTCATCTTTTTAAAAAAAAATATTTCGCGTATTTAAATTTAGTCAATCACATACCAATTGTGTAAATAGGCTTCGCACAGGTGCGTAATACAAAATATGTTAGAAAATTTGAAGCGGCATCATTATTTTAAAAATCATTGGAGATGCGATGCGGTAGGATAAAAAATACAGTTATAAATAAGCAAAAAATGCGGGAGGAATATATGTGAGCGGGCGAGGAATGGTACGCAAAAAAAAAACCCATCCAAAAGAGAGCTAGAGAAGCAATTCACTCACCTGGCGATGGCGCCACGATGTTCTGAAGATTCTTCTTCTCGGACAATTCGTAGGTAGGTACTTGGGACAGCGTGCACAAGCGATAAGTAAATATTCACTCCCAGTTATGAGGGTTTTTGAATGAAGGTCGCGAAAGGTGGTGAGCATGCAAGCAAGGGTTTTAGCGGTATTTATTGGCACTAAAGAACAAATATGGTGGCGCGGCGAGCAGCGCGGACGCAGACACTTCGCGTAGCGGTGTTTGAAGGACGATTGGCTATTGACGCGCGTCGGACACACACACGCGAACGATGAGTGAATGCAATCCCCAGCACTCGCTGAATGAATGAATTCGGCGCAAACAGTCATGATTATTTTTCTTTTTTCGATTCAGAAATAAAGTCAATTTATTACATAGTGCAAACCCGTCTTCTGCTTGCTGTTTTCAGGTCTTATATTCACTACTAGCTGACCCGCGCCACTTCCTCTGCGTCACAATTTTCATGAATGTTTCACTCCATTTGGTATATGTATACATCACCCAACTAACACCAAAGCGTTAAAATAACCTATAAAAGAATCGTATATCAGTTACATTTGAGTATAAAATTGTTAACGCATACCTCTACAACAGAGTTAGAGCATGCTCTAACTCACTTATAACCACGAAAGAGGCCCACAGTTTTACAGGTAAGAATTATAGAAAACCTATAGTACGGTGATACAAATGTGTCAAAGCAATTGCACAAGGGCGTTAATTAAGTGACAGTTATTACTTTAACCGGTATTGCTGTTGTAATATCGGGTTGGTAAACACAACAGGTGGTAGGAAAGCATCGGATAAGAATGCTTTGCCGATAAAACCTTTATTAGACCTAATAAGAATAGAATATTGATACCGTGACTCATATTAGTTATCTAAAATGGACTCAGGTAAGTATATTAAAGTTTCTTGACTTCATTTTAAAACAACTGTATAACTTTTAGCCCACGTTAAGATTTAAAATGCCTGTAACCTTAAAAAATTAAATCTGTTCGTAGTTGAAGCGTATTATGTCAACCATCAAACTCAAACTCAAACATTTATTTCAATTAAACCATTTACAGGCACTTTTGAATTGTCAAGGTCGGTCGGTCCAAAAAGATGAAGCTATTTGCACGTTCCAAAGCGTAGATCTCTATGGAGAAGAACGTGCAAGAAACTCCACGGACACTCTTTTAAAAATAATAAATTGTTACAAAGTTTTCTTGACATCGTGTTGAAATTATACATACATGTGAGAACGATGTGACGAGCATGATAAAAACATCCGAACTAAAAAAGGAACAATTCAAAGAAATAATTAAAATAAATTAAAATAAACCATGGCAGCTGAGAAATGACCAGTCCCAACCGACGGCGCCATGACATGCGCCAGGCCCATTCGTCTCAACCATTTTGAATGGAGCCACATAATTTAACGCATACGCCACCATCAGCTAGGCTTTTGAGTGAGCATGACACTCCCAACCGCCAGGGTACTTGAGTCTATACAATGCAAACACACACATATTTAAAAATGTTGATACTATTGATTTATCAAATAAAGAACAATAAATCAGTGTGTGAGTTAAATTAAATATAAAAGTCATTAAAGACATCTATTAAGATATACTAAATATATTAATACAAACATTATCAATAAGTTTGACTTTGTTTACTACACCTTAGACTGTCCTATGGAGCAGGACCAGCATGTTTCCAAGCATTCTTATCTTGAATATAATCATCTAATTTGTAATATGCTTGTTTACATAGTGTGCTTTTAACATAATTTTTAAATTTTCTTTCATTTAATTCTAATATGTGACAAGGTATTTTATTGTAACATTTAATACAGTACCCCATGAAAGATGTTCGTACTTTGGCTAATCTATAAAATGGCTGATCTAATTTATTTCTAGTATTAAAATTATGTCTATCACTAATTTTGCTTGAGAGATGTCGATTTTTCCTTACATACATAATATTTTCATAAATGAATTGACATGGGACTGTCATAATATTAATCTTTTTAAAGACTTCCCTAAGAGAATCGCGTCGACGTAGATTATAAATGGCTCTGACAGCACTCTTTTGTAAAATAAATATGGATTCAATGTCAGCAGCCCGACCCCATAGCAAAATACCATACGACATAATGCTGTGAAAGTAACTAAAATAGACCAAACGCGCAGTTTCTACATCTGTTAACTGTCTTATCTTTCTAACAGCATAAGCGGCTGAGCTTAACCGCGCCGCAAGAGATGTTATGTGAGGTCCCCATTGCAATTTCTCGTCTAAAGTGATTCCCAGGAAAACCGTCTGATCAATAAATTCCAGTTTTTGTCCATTCAATACGATGTCACATTCGTTAATTTTAACATTTGGTAAAGTAAATTTAATACATTTGGTTTTTTTTTTCATTCAATACTAAGTTGTTTGCCGTAAACCAATCTTGAACTTGATGAATAGAGTTATTGACATTATCAAGATTTTGTGACCGTCGTTCTATCTTAAATATCAATGATGTGTCATCAGCAAATAACACCATCTTTGGCTCATTTTGAAGCAATTGGGGCAAATCGTTTATGTACACTAAAAAGAGGAATGGACCCAATATTGAACCTTGCGGAACGCCCATTGTCATTTCAGACCCCAGTGAGTTCACGCCGTTTACCTGTACTTTAACCTGTCTGTCTTTTAAGTACGATCTAATCAGATCAAGAGATGTATTCCTAATCCCATAATGCTCCAGTTTCAACAAAAGTGTTTCATGGTTAACGCAATCGAACGCCTTCGAGAGATCGCAAAAAAATCCAATGGCGTCTTGCGAATCTTCCCAGGCATTAAAGATGTTCTTTATTAGAGTGACACCGGCGTCAGTTGTACAACGCCCTTTGGTGAAACCGTACTGATGTTCATGAAAGATGGAATTTTCATTAAAATGTAGTAACATCTGGTTAAGCATTAACTTTTCAAACACCTTACTGAGAACCGGCAGGATTGAAACCGGCCTGTAATTGTTGGGTTCTTGACTATCACCAGATTTAAACAGTGGAACGACTTTACTGTGCTTCATGAGATCAGGAAATACTCCCTGGTCTACACTAGAGTTAAATATAAGAGCTAAGTGGGGAGCAATAGTTTCAATAATAGATCTACAGACTTTTACAGACATTCCCCAAAGATCTTCTGTTGATTTAATTTTAAGATCTTTAAAAGCTTTTATAATGGCTAGGGGGTTTGTATGTTTAAACTTGAACTCTGATGGACAAACCTTGACATTATTCCTAAGTAAGGCAGCAGAGAGCGCGGGTGACGAGTTAAGAGCTTCTGTAGTTTTACGAGGAATATCAGCAAAGAAGTTTTCAAATCCCTGAGCTACCTCTGCATCTGAGTTTATGGGACCATGTACGGATTTATAACATCGTTAATATTATATGCTATCAGCATAGCAATCTTATGTCTACAGTTACCGGACAGAGATAAAGTTCCCTGAGTTAATTTAAAACCACTAACAAATTTATTAGTGTCAAAAAACAATAATTTGTCACTATGACAACATGTCAGCAAGTGTAAAGTATTGTTCAGCTTTAAAATTTTATTGTTTTGATCAGCTGATAAACTATCTGAATAAGGAAAAGCACATAACATCAGCTTTCCTATGTTTAACTTCAATAAGGAGTCAACACCATCCACTATGTCCTTTCTGGTAATACCAGTACTATTCCCTAATAGAAGAACCATTTGTGAATACTCATCAAGATTTGAATTTATGATCCTCTTAACCATTTGCTTAAAACTTATATTGTGATAACTATGGTTGGTAAAACTATGGCTTAAGTAGTCATGTAGTATTTTTCCAAAGCCAGACCCTAATTCATCACAAAAAAAGATAGATTTATTTTCTGGTGTCTTGATACAGGTTTCTAATGGAAGAGCCAACACCGATGGTGACATGTTAAGTTGGGGTTGCGGAGGTGGTGAACGGTTGATACAGCTGCATGAGAGATTATTAGTCAAAGACTCACACCTCTCAGCATTGTACTTCACCAAATCCAATAACTCCCCCGCCTCTAACAAGCGTTCACTAAGTTGCTGTTGTGAAGTCTCATATTTTTCATAAATGGTTTTCAGTAAATACTCCTTATATAATAAATCATTTTGGAGACACTGAGTTTCTTTGTTATAATTTTCCCTACATCTATCTAACTCTTCAGTACAACTATTTAATCTATTAGAGAGGCTGACTCGGTCTTTTCGCAGTGAAATATTTAATTTTAGGAGATTTTGTTTTTTTTTGCTCTCCGAGACCGTTTAATTATTTTCTTAAGTTATTTCTTTAATTTATTATGACTCACAACTATGGGACCTAGTGGTATGGTATCGTCACCTGTCAAATCTATAGTTATGGCTGGCTCACACACTGATTTTGAACGAAAACCTACCAACTCATCAAATAACATATTGGTGTTAATACACTCTCCACTAACCTTATCGGCTTCTGCCTTAGATAGCGCCTTATGGGCATCACAGAGTTCTTGTTCCAGTTCAGAAACACGGTTCAAAGTGACTTCAAACATATCACTGCACTTTTGAAATGTTGATACTTGATGTTGGAGTTGAGTGTGTTGGTCGACTAAGTCCATGTGCTGAATGTGTAGCTCAGCCAACTCGTTCTTGAGGCAGGTGTTTTTCTGAACCACATTTTGACTTTCCACCTCGCCTTCCGCAATTTCCTGAAGCAGCTTTTGGTTTAGCGCTTTAGCCTCTTTTAGTTCCTTCAAAGAAGCTCTTAGTTTTGCTTCCAGCTCCTTGATTGTGGCACTGCGGGTCATCATTTTGCTGGAATATGCACAGTTACACAGTTTAATAGCAGTGGATGAAAATTTTTAGTAATAAAATTTAGTAGGAGGTAGTAGGGGAAAATATTAAATTTAAGGGATAGCTTATAGAGTTAGTGAAATTATTAGGATTACAAGGCAAGAATTAAATGGGACAGTTAAATAAGAAAATATTACTATGAATAAACACTGCTTTCGTTATTTTTACCAAGTATAAAACTGGGTACATTGAAATTTGAGTAACAAAGATTTATCACACATTAGTCACAAGTTAAATTAACAGTAATTATTAATATAGATCTCGTTTAGTAGTGTATATGTGCAGTAAATTATGTAGTGTTACTTGTCTGGGCGAATGTTTTCGTCATCGATTTTGCTTCCACCAGTTGTCAAGCAAAAGGAGACATAAACCGTGCCGGTGTGTGATGGACGTTGCTCAGAGGCCTGAGCAGTATTTCTTGATGTTCTGTAGGTCTGTTAATATTCCCTACATTACATTAACATAATTGAAACAAAATACTCCCCGGGTTCGTCGATCTTTTTAAATCCATCACCATCGTTGCGTTGGTTTGACTACTGGTTTTATTTTGTTGTTTTCAGAAGTTATCGATACAAAAAACACTGGACAATTACTTGCAAATGTTATTATTACGTTGTTTTAACTATTATACACTAATTTAACTTAATTTAAACACTTACAATTTTTTAAAATATTTTTTTACTTGAGACCGTTTTTTGACGACCGGCTACCAGTGTTGCCAGGTGCTAGCTTCCATCTTTCAACATAGCAGAATAATCTATCTTCTATCTTCTATATACTTATAATAAATCTGTAGAGAGGTCAATTCTGTACATGAAATATATTTCCAAATTATCTATCAGGGGGTGATTAGGGATCGATACTGATGCCAAAAATGCAATCAGTACAATTTTTGTCTGTCTGTCTGTCTGTCTGTCTGTCTGTCTGTCTGTCTGTATAACCGTTATAGAAACAAAAACTACTCGACGGATTTTAATGAAACTTGGTACAATTATTATTCATACTCCTGAGCAGGTTATAGTATACTTTTCATCACGCTACAATCAATAGAAAAAATGAAATAAAAAAAAAAAAAAATGTGAAAGTTTGGTTGTTTGTTACTCAATCACGCCAGAACGGCTTAACGGATCTTAATGAAATTTAGAACAAAGATAGATTATAGTCTGGAATAGCACATAAGCTACTTTTAATCCCGGGAACATGTTCCCTAGGGATCACGCGGGCGAAGCCGCTGGCAGAAGCTAGTATGGAATAAAACAGGAGCCATTTTAAGTATTTACGTTATTTGAGTTTGTGAAGTGAAAAATGACTGCCCTTGTGATTTCATGGTATATTTATACCATGTTTCTCATCTCAATTTTAACGCGCCAAGGATTTATTAAAGATTTATAAGAAAAGTTATAACAATAAAATAGACACCACAAGCAAATATTATTATTTATTTCTGCTTCCTGAGCAGTGGCATGTAAAATTAAGTGGTATTCAAGGAAAACTTCAACTGATATAAGAAATTTAGTATTTTGTTGTAAAATGTTGAATAACTCGAAATAATATTTATTGTTAGGTTACCAAACAATGGCGAACTTACTATAAATGTTCTATAAGTCTTCACTTAAATCATTTGTACCACTCTTTGAGCTACAACATCGTTTGTCACGACTATGGTGCTGCCATTGGTGACTTAACATTGTCATAATAGACTTAGCTAAATACATTTGCTACAGTGAAGACAATACAGCCGCCTTAAAATTTTACAAACCGACTCGATTTAGGGTTCTTTGTCGAAATAATGAAAAGCTGCTACGACCTGACGTAATCCGTTTATGACGTATGACCTTGAAAGTCGAGGTTGAGTGACCTTGGAGGTCATGGTCAAGTGGCCTTGGGAGTGCCTAAACTACCAACTCCTTGACTGGGACTGCAATAACTGTACTTTTTTTTTTCTTTCTATATTTACTTGTATCTCGAAAACGGCGTGTCCTATCACAAAAATAATGAAAAATTTGCAATTCTCCACATGTAGGTAATAATCAATTATAAAAAAGCAACTTTCACATAATTGTTTACGTCGCGTCGAACAAAAGTGAGGTTAGTGTTATTAACGACCCATACATGCGTTATTTGTCACCAATGCCTTTAGAACATCATTAAAGGAGTACCGCCTAACATAATAAGCATTAGTTAAATACTGTATTACAGGTTAAACCTAGATAGAGCAGTTTGTTTGACACTTTTTGTATTCGTGTTACTAAACTCTCGAAAATCTCTATTTTATAACATATGTCTGCAATAATCGTCAATATACTACCTCAAGGTGTATAAGACACTTCATGGCAATAACTAAGCAACACTAATAGTTAACAGGAATCAGCGAAAACTGTTATATCGACATGGGAGTTAAAGATAGGTTCGTTTTAAGTATAGCTGCTGTCACTAGCACCATTTTAACTCTCAAACCTATATTACGTGGTTTATTAAAGATCTAGTGCCATAATTGGAGTTAAAAATTGTTTGTTGCCTCCTCTTTATCGCATTTAGTTAGAACTGCGATAATTGTAACTCTTTAATATCACTTAAACTCATAAAAAAGCCTGTTACTGACACCAAAATGTTAGTTGGGCAATCTCAATGAATGGGCTATCCAACACTGAAATAATTTCTCAATTCAAACAATTAGGGCCTGAGATTAGGGCGTTCAACCAAACAAACTCTTCAGCTTCATAATATCGTTCGATTAATCCCTACTAATATTATAAATGCGTAAGTAACTCTGGCTGACTGCCTGTCTGTCTCTTCTTCATGCCTAAACCACTGAACTGATTTGGATGAAATTTTTGTACAAAGATAGTTTGAGACCCGAGAAAGGGGGAGTTAGTTTTTATCCCAGAAAACCCACGGAAACGGGAACTATGTGGGTAAAACGGGAGCGAAGCCGCGGGGGAAAGTGAGTCTATAGTGAATGCTTTTTTGTATTTAAATTGTTTTTTAAAATAAGTTATTTCCATAATCTCCCATGACGGTAAGCGATAATGAAGTCTACGATGGAGCACGCTAGCCTAGAAGTGACATTAATTAATTCTAAGTTTGAATAAAATTACCAACTTTATTCAGGCCAAGAACGAATATTAAGGGTAGCCGTTTTATTTTTAAAGGATTATTTTTTTTCCAAAAATATGAAAACCTCCTTTTGACAGCTGTCAGACCCGTGGTGTTTGCCCCGGAGGCATCAAAACATCAACTAAAGATGTATAAAAGGTTGCCAGAGTAATTAATAATCCGTTGGTTTAGGCGTGATACTGGAAAAAAATTTTCTTTTCTTCCCTTAAACCTTTTTTAAAACTGTAATAAATTATGAATATTTATGAGTTCAAGCGTGTTACCTTAATTTTTATTTTTTATAAATTATTGTGTGTGAATATGGAATTGACAATTATCATTCAATCCCTTATATACTCTATGGAGGTCATTTATCGTCATCATTTCAGCCAATGGACGTACATTTTTTTTATGTAATTGGAAGAAATGCTTACCCTTTTTAGGGTTCCGTAGCCAAATGGCAAAAACGGAACCCTTATAGATTCGTCATGTCTGTCTGTCCGTCCGTCCGTATGTCACAGCCATTTTTCTCCGAAACTATAAGAGCTATGCTGTTGAAACTTGGTAAGTAGATGTATTCTGTGAACCGCATTAAGATTTTCATACAAAAATAGAACTGAAACTCAAAAAATTTTTTTCGTCGAACCCATACGTGTGGGCTATCTATAGATAGGGAGATACTTCCAAAGAGGTAAAATGTGTCCCCCCCCCCGTAACTTCTAAAATAAGATAATGATAAATCTAAAAAAAATATATGATGTATATTACCATGTAAACTACCAGCGAAAATTGGTTTGAGCATGATCTAGTAAGTAGTTTTTTTTAATACGTCATAAATCGTAAATCGCAACTTTTGCTTATAATATATACCTACAGGTTTGTACGGAACCCTCGGTGCGCGAGTCCGACTCGCACTTGGCCGGTTTTTTGTTCTCCTATTGTATAAGGTATTTATTCTTTCTTTGAAATATTGAATACAAACACAAAGTTTACGCATTCATGCAGTTTTATTTTGTTTTTATTTTTCGGTTTTTTGGGTACTTGGTCATTGAAAACCATAGTTTTGTATTAAGTAGAAGCATTTTATCAAATGTTTGTAAATGTGAGTACTATGGAGCCATTTACCTACATATGTAATTAATTTAAGATTTTGTTAATAAACTTGTTTGACATGAATGAGCGTGGCAGTTGAGAGGTTGTCATGCTCACACAAACGTTTCGCTGATGGTGGCGCGTGTGTTGGATCAGTTGGTTCCTTCAAAATGGTTGAGCTAGATGGTGCTGATAGACGTGTCATAATCGTGAACGGGCGCCGTCAATTGAGACTCGTCATCTCTTACCTGCCACTGCCGTGCAAATAGCTTCATCATATTTTTTTGGACCAACTGATCTTGACAATTCAAAAGTGCCTGTAAATGGTGTAATTGGAATAAATGATTGAATTTTGAATTTTCATTGCCTTCCCCAGAGAGAGTCAACTATCCCGGTCTAAGGAATAAAACATCATACAATCGAATTAGCGACACACCGTCTTCGATATAATAAAAATCGAATCATCAACTTTCGAAATCAAGTAGAGAACCGAATCGAACATTTAAAATATTTTAAAAGTTCCCAAACGTTATTTTAATTTATTTTCTTTGCTGTTACGGGAAACAAAAATTGGAACTACGTATTATTACAAGGGCATGCATTTTGGAGCGGGCGTGATATCGCATAGTAATAGAGGATCCATCTCGAGAACGCGTAATGTATGGTAAAGTGGATAAATAAAAGCAATTTGCCTAACAGAGTTCGGTACTTTGCCAAACGTAGAATATATAATATATCGTGTATTTTAGTGGTTTGATTGAGAATATAGACCTTTCCATGATGTTGCAAAAAATAAAAATCAAAATGTATCTACTGTATCGAATGTGATTTAGGACTTAGGGTCAGCTCAGACCGAGACGCGACGCGACGCGACGTTGCGAAAGAGCTACTCAAAATACAACTTTATATTCTACACGATAAGATACACTATATATACAAGTGGCGCAGCGCTGCGGTGCAACGTATACTGACTTCTCACAGTGAAATGTGTATCTTATCGTATAGAATATAAAGTTGTATTTTGTCAACGTCTCGTGGCGTCGCGTCTCGGTTCTGAGCTGACCCTTAAGGTGCCTGTCCACTTGCGTGGAGCGAAGCAGCGGAGCAGAGAAACGGATAAATATTGACCAATCATGTCAGGCAAAATGTCAGTGACAAGTGGTGTGGAGATTTTATGCAATTCCTTTTGTTAAAATTTCTCCGCTTCGCCGCTCCGCTGTAATGGAGAGGCACTTTTACCCTATACGATTGCCGTTTTTTTTGGGACTCTTTCAACTATGTATGATATTTTCTACTAGACTTGGAATGTTAAATTCGAATAATCTTTAAGATTGTGTATTTTATTTTAAAAATAAGTTATTTTTTTTTTGTTTTTAAGGTTTCCGATCATCCGTAAAAACAGAACTCTTATAGGGTTTTTAGGGGTTACTTTTGGTGGTCAAACTAGAAAATAAAAAAAAAAAAGTTTTTCAGACTATATCGTGGGACATATCAAATAAAAGGGCTTACTGTGAAGGTTTTATATTTTTATTTCATAATTTTAAAATAAATAGTTTTGAAGTTATTCAAGAAACTAGACCAAAACTGACCATTCGCACATTATCTCCGAAACTATTGAGCATACAATTAAAAAAAAAATGCTTGTAATAGTTCTATACCTAAAGATTACAGGGTAATATAAGACGTATGTAGTGTTAAAATAACGTGTTAAAAAAAATTAAATTGGTTCGGAACCCTTTGCACGCCAGACCGCCCCGCACTTGGCCAGTTTTTTTATTCATTTAAAGTTTTTTTATTCGAAGTAAAACCGATGTTATCATACTTCAATTAATTCCGTTTAGTAAACCGGTAATTTATTATTAAAAAAACTTATTACAATGTGAAATTAAGGGGGCAATTTTGTTAATAAACATTAATTTTTCGAGATTGGAATGACACAATTTATAACATGAAATAGTTACAGGCTCCGAACAATTTCGATCGGCTCCTCCTGCAATATATTAGTATAGCATGTGTTTTTCTGGCTTTATTAGACAATTTTTTGGTCAGGTAGGTGATCTTAGAGATTTTTCTAAAACTGCTACGAAAAGCTACGCCGTAGCTCGCTACGAAGCGTAGCGGGGTGACATAATGTTCACATTTAAATAATTGAAGTATTAATATAAGTCTGGTGGTTTTACTTGCTCAATCACTACTAAAAATTCTCACTAACATGTAAAATTCAACCTGTGACGAGCAGCCGGGAAAATAACGACAAGAAAATATTACAGTGCATTTTTGAAACAAGAAAAGTTAGGTACTCATTGTCACAGAATTACTAAATATGATTTATTTTTTCGCTGTAGAAAAATATTTTGCCCTAAAAGAAAGAGAGAGAAATGTTAATTTGCCTTTGACTCACACAAAACAAACAACAAATTAAAATAAATTATTTACTAGCAACATAAAAGCCCTGTGCGCGGCCAAAAAGGCTTCTATCTCAGTATTCCCTAAATATATTTTCAGATTAGCTAATTCGAAGGTGATACAAAATTTATGACAGCCACTTTATGGCAGATACCATAAACCGGCATTCATTGCTATTTACGATTAGTAAAATATTTAATTTATTGCATATTTTATGATACCTAGGTCTCGTAATGAGGTGGCTCAGTGTGCTCTTTTTACGGCTACTTTATAAGTTTGTGGGTCGAACTTGACTGACGCATTTTCATATAAAGCAAGCCTCTCTCTGGCACTAAATACAAATCCAATGATATCTCTTTTTATTGTTTATTTTGTAACTTTTTAAACTCATCAACAAGGTTTATAATCTCAGAAAATTAAAAAAAAAAAATTTGGCGTTAAAAATAACTCATTAAAAGGTATGCTCAAATCCGTTTGAAGTCTCAAGTCCGCATCCATCTGCCTTCGTTAAATCATTGGTCCATCATGCCGCAGGGCGTCCCATACGCGTTCTCCACTCTAACACAATTTTCTGCTCCATCGACAGTCACGGTCGTCTACAGACATGACCGGCCCACTTCCACTTCAGCATGCTGATTCTACACGCAAGACTTTAGTTCCCTGGTGGTTGATTCCGTTGCGAATTCTATCCACCAGAGAAACCCGAGCCCCTCAGCGTGCAATGGAGGAAGCAATCTCTCTCCATTGCACGCTGAGCAACCTTGAATTGGTGGACCAGGTCCATGGTGAGTGTCCACGTTTTGGCTCCGTAAGTCTTTACGGGTAGGACGCACTGGTTATAGAATAGACTTTATATTATAGAATAGGTCTTAAAGGAGTGTGGGAATGACGATTCAAAGATATCACGCAGCTTCCCGAATGCCGCCCAGCCAAAGCGAATTCTTCTGGTCTCCTCCTTCTCAAAGTTGTGTCGCCCAAGTTGTACAATTTGGAATTCATTTATGTATTTAATTATTTTAACGAGTTCATAATATGACTATGATCGCTAGCTTTTTCCCTCAGCTTTGTCTCCATTTCATATTCCGAAATTTATCGATCATCTTATGCAAACTTATTAACAATTGCTTCTTGATAATAAGATTAAGTTATCATATAGTTAACTATTCTATTATAATGCATTTGAACATAATCTCACCTGATGGAAAGCGATACTATGGTCCGAGCTTGCCTTACTATCTGTGTGACTATCATTTTCTTGCGTTCTAGCAAGTTCGGCTTTCAAATAATTACAATACTACTTTATCTATAAAAAAATTAATCCCACCAAACCAATATCTCTCACCAAAAATAAAACCCTACTCCCAAAGTATCGGAAAACATTTAGCAAGAGCCAAATCCAACACATGACGATATGTGAAAACAAACAATTTGTGCTCAATCGTGTGACGATCCTCCTGAATGACAAACATCAATCAAATGGCGAATACAATCCCGAAGATTTCCGGAGATTGCCGAACGATTTCGAGCAATAGGGATCTTCCATTTCGAATAAGACCGGTATAAACAGCGACTACGTCATGCACAAAATTCATTTCGCTGGTTTGACGTTGCGGGAAAGTGTAAGGACTTGTACACAGTTTTTGAATAGGTTGCTCGTTTTTTTATGATTTTGGTAGTACTGTGAAGCTATGCGAGCTGTGTTCATTAAAATGGTCGAAAGTTTCTTTGAATTTCTAGTGGTGCTTGAATGTTTGATTGAAGTTGAAGTGACCAGCCAGTAAAGTACGAAACATTTTCCTTAGATTTTGCCGAGTTAAGCGATAACATCGAACAGCTAATTTTTCATTTCTGTTTTTTAGTTTTTTTTTAATAAATCATGTCAAAAAAATTAGCTTGTTTGACAACAGTTATATCGCTTTAGGATAGCAAAAGCGGCCATGGCCCTTTTCAAATACCTTTTCGTAGCAGCCCGAGCAATAAACCATGTACCGTTTTTCATGGATAGATGTTAGTTAAGGAAAACTTTCTTATTTTCGGTATTCAAATAAAGAACATGAAGTCTCAAAATATAAGCGGCTCAATGACCGCAATTTTATTGATTTGCTAACGTGACAAGTAATGGCGTAGTAAATTCGTAGCAAAATTCGTAGTGAAGCTCATATTAGCAACGTTCGTAGCAAAGCTCATCACAGCGTTTATGTTTCCCAATAATCTATTTGTACTTGAGTATATTCGTATTCTTATTTTTTCAATTGGAGTATTAATTATTGTTTGCATAGTTTATATAATATTTATTATGTATGTATGTAATTTGTTTAAATGGTTGTATATTAAATATACAACCATCGGCATCGGCCTCATCTAGTTTAAAATGACTAAAAAAAATTTACAGGTAAAAGTGTTATTTACCTACTTAATTTATCTACTTACAAAATAAATAATTATCATTTATCATTTAATCGCGTTTCTGTTGTTCACATTGCACCGACCACTATTTGTTTCTGCATCACCCAAAGGTTGGAGCTGTTAGAGAAATTTTGCCATTAAGTCCGCCTCTGTACTTTTGTGTGCTTAAAGTGTTAAATAAATCTCGTAGCAAAGCTCGTAACAAAGCGTATAGCTAAGCTCGTAGTAAATATCGTAGCCAATCTCGTAGAAAATCTCGTAGTAAATTTCGTAGTAAAGCTCGTAGCTAAGCTCGTAGTAAATATCGTAGCCAATCTCGTAGAAAATCTCGTAGTAATGCTCGTAGCAAGCTCGTAGCAAATATCGTAGCTAATCTTGTAGCAAATCTCGTAGTAATGCTCGTAGCAAATTCTACAGTCTGACAAAAATGTTAGATACTGGATTATCGGTTCAGTTTAAGGAAGCATTCGTTTATGTGAATCCGTCTCGTGCTTTTGCATACCGGTTTTTGAGTTGGAACTCTACAAAGTGACTCACAAATTATTTACGAGTTTTCACAAAAAAGTTAGTTTATTTACCAAAAGGTCAAAACTGATACGAAACCCCTTTTCATTCCCCCGTGTAACAAAGAACCGACTGAAACCTGAACCTTTACCTTTTATTTCAGTAAATACGGGCATTTAGTTACTGTATACTGGTGAAGAGGTACTCACACAGCCCTTGTGTAAACAGGGCCTAAGGCAGGAATTGCTATTTTATCTGTCTGACCCGATTACACAAATCCTTCGTGAACAAAATACTGAAACGAGGGAATAATGATGTACAGTCAACAAAAGTTGTAACTTAGATTAATTTACTATCGTTGTAATAAAATATCGAACGCAGAAACATTCGTGTGTCTATCTGCCTGTTTGACTGTCTGTTTGTCTGTCAATATTTAGCGTCACGACAGATCACTTCACCTACGTTTGCAAGGTAAGATGTTTACGGAACAGCCAGTATTCCGTCACATCAACGTCGATTTCTCATAGATTTCTGTTTGAATATTGAAACTTATGAACATTTGAGACCAGTGTAAGAGCACAGGAAGTAGATTTAAAAAGCTTGTATTAAGTTTGAGTATTGAAATTCTCTTTTTATGTTTTGTATGTACACAATATGAAAAAAGTAACAAAAAGGTATTACATTACCCTATATTTGTTAGCTTTTATATTTTACCTTCTTTGAAGTTATTTATTTCAACGTTTTGTTAAAGTATTTCTTGTTATGTTTCACTTATTTTTTGCCTGCTTGCCAAATTATTTTGCTAACCGTACAATATCGAGAACATTAGGCCAGTCGAAGAATGTGCGTAGTTTCTTGATAACGAACCGTTTTATTGCCTCGTAAATTAATAAATAGACGGTATATCTTTATGTGTTGCTCAGTTAATGATAAAGAATTTTATGGGTTACGAATAAAAGTAAATCACGGAATGATATTGATCGGTCTCGAAATTCTTTCTCTTGTGGTCAAATGGAGGTTTATCAAATTAGGGTTTAAGAAGAAAGACTACGGTCGATATGAAATGATCCCAGTAATGACCATACTCAACAGTAGTGCGTTTCTGTAAACATATACATATCGAAGTGAAGTTTTGGGTGAAGTGATCACAAAGTGAGCTGTCAATCCATGTAATCAAGATATAACGATAGCTCACTTCGTGATCACTTCACGATCACTTCACCCAAGCGTTCACTTCGACATATTATGTAATAGACTGGCTGAAAAAAATATCTCAAAAATTGGTAGCGAGCATATGTATGAAAAAGGTGGCCGACTTTAGAATGCTAACTAGTTTTGTTGTAGGATCTTGGTGGTTAAATCAAGCTGGTTACTTTTATTTAAATTTAAGTTATTTATCCATAACTGGTTGACCAGTGCAACTTCATCTGCGTGACATTTTCCATTAATGCTCCGCTCCTGTTTGTCTTAGCGTGATGATATATAGCCTATCGCCTTCCTCGATAAATGGGCTATCTAACACTGAAAATACACACATTTAATTTTTAAAATCGGACCAGTAGTTCCTGAGATTAGCGCGTTCAACCAAACAAACAAACAAACAAACTCTTCAGCTTTATAATATTATTAGCCGCTTGTTCCCCGGTGGTTCACGTGCGAACCAGTTTTTACATAAATGATAGTCATTATTGTCAAATGAAGACTTAACCTTCAAAAAACTCAACACCGTTACACTTAAGTGCACCATTTTGTTAATATTTTTGTTATTTCGATTGTCTTATTCCCTTATGGCGGCCGAGCAGCTATGCCTATTCTCACATATACAATATCAGAATGTCAATAAATTAATGGTCTATCCCTATATTTTGATTAGTTCTGATACAATATGAGAATGTCAATTGATGGCCTATCCCCAATGATATTATAAGTAAAAAGGTGTAGATAGGTTATCTATACAACATTCGATCTTCAAAAACGTGAAACCTACGTGACGTGTGTCCGTTGACGGCGCAACGCGACACTGAGGTCAAGTGTGGCTAGTTAGCCACATTTTAACGTGTCGCTTGCTGAGCGCTTATAACCTATCTACACCTTTTTACTTATAATATCATTGCCTATCCCTATATTTTGAATTGTTTTGACATAAATTGTCGTTGTGATGAAAATACTTGAATTTGAATGCTTTTTATGCACGAAATTCTGATTTTTATTTTATTTTGATGTACAGAAATGGTTCATTTGGATCCATTTTTTATCATTGTGCAAATGTTTCAAACAAGAATTAGAGGGCCAATTCTACTATTTTTAAACAGCTTTTACATTCGCATGTGAATCGCAAACTGTCATTAAAGCCCTAATTTTCACACAGATTGCGATTGACATGCGAATGTGAAAATTAGTAGAATTGGCAACATTAACTACTATCACAACGTGTTTTATCGATACGAAAAAGCACGATTTCCGCACAGTCTTTGTGTAAAAAATATGGCACGTGAAGTGAAACACACTGTATGTATAGGGATGTGAAACGATTTTACAAAGTTGTCACCGAGTCAGGAGGGTAAGCGCTCAAGAGTGAACGTGAGCATACAAACTGATAATTGAAAATAATATTTTGTTTTTCAGATCGCTGATCCGAATTTACGACTTTTTTCAGCACTTCCAGTTAATTTCCGGGTTGATTGCTTATCAGGCAATTTTAAAAAATCTGTTTATTTTTTTACAAATCGCTGACAGATTTCTAAAAGTATCTAGCTGTATTTTTTTCCCTTCGGCGTAAAGGCCAATAAAATTCATTAAAAAAAAAAAAATAATTGTACTTACGAGCTATTTTAATGTTATTTAGTGAAATTCTGTTAAACAATCGTAATAAAAAAATAAGGGCATAGAAAAAAAATTAAGACAAAATTTACAAAACGCTGAAATTGATTAAATAAATTAGATTTATTTACCCAATTTGCCCACCATAACCAACTTTTCTTGGCTCAATACCTGCAGCCAATCATAAATACAGTTACAAAATGTTTCCATTCGAGCCACGTAGTCGCAACTGAATTCCTGACTACCCTCAATACAGGGTTCGGCCCGGGATTCAATCCTGATTGTATCAGACCACAGAGTATAGAGCAGGACGACGACGCGGCTACAGACACAATCAGAAAAACAAAGAATAGAATAGAAAACATTTAGTCGACACAAACACAAAACCACAGCAAAAATACATTACAAAAAAAGAGAAACAAAAACATAAAATAAAGAAAAAAAAATGGTACAGTAAAATTGTGCTGAGCGTGCCCATGCCGAAACATAGACACTGAAGGGGATTACATTAAAATCCTCTTCTTTCATAAACCTTTTATTGTTCTTGCATTTACAAGTATTTTTTACAAGACGGACGCTTGTGCCGATTCCGCCGATTCATAGAGTAATAGAGTATTATGTGACAGGCGGCGCGCAGTGTTGCCAGGTGAGTCGCCCCGTAGATAGAGATGCGCCGCGTCGTTTAGTTTAATGTTCGGCGGGTGCACACTATGGCGTGCACATACTCCGCGGCGTTGAAGCAATTTCAACAGTTATGGTGTTGTGGGCAATAGGCACATTTTGTGGACTGCCCGTTTTATAAGGCCCTTGTTGGTATGGACGTCTGCAACCCGAACAATCCCATCATTTCCAGGGTATGTCTTCATTACGCGCCCCATGCGCCAGTCGAGAGGCATGAGGTTGTCTTCCCGCAGCACGACCATGTCGCCGACTTGAAGTGCTGGCTGCCCTCTTCTCCATTTAGATCTGCTCTGCAGCTCTGCCATGAACTCCCGGTGCCATCGTGCCCAAAATTGCTGCCGGATCTGCTCGATGCGCTGGTATCTATTGGGTCTAATGCTGTTAGCTGGTAACGACGGCACAGACATCAACGGGCGGCCTATAAGGAAGTGCCCAGGAGTCAAGGGATTAGTGTCTGTAGGATCAGATGAGAGAGGGGAAATGGGGCGGGAGTTAAGGATAGCTTCTATTTGCGCAAAAAGCGTGGCCAACTCTTCGAAAGTAAGGGAGGCACTACCAGCAACGCGTTTCAAATGATGTTTAGCGGCTTTAACTCCAGCCTCCCATATTCCACCGAAGTGTGGTGAGTAGGCTGGACAAAACATGAATTTAATTTCCTCATTTGATGCGAAATCTGAGACTGATTGACGGCTGGCCTTTAGAACTCTTCCTAACTCATTGTTGGCCCCTACGAAGTTCTTCCCATTGTCGCAATAAATCGCGTAAGGTTTGCCGCGACGTGAAACAAACCTACGTAAACAAGATATAAAGGCTTCAGTGGTTAAGTCACTGACAACTTCTAGATGTATAGCTTTCGTGGCTAGGCATACAAAAACGCAGAGGTAGGCTTTAGTGACTCTGTTACCTCGTCCTTTCTTAGAGGATATCATAAATGGTCCCGCAAAGTCGATCCCACATGTACTAAACGGAAAATCTTGATTAACTCTTACACTAGGCAAGTCCCCCATTAAAGGCTGTATCGGTAGACCTCGCAATCGAGTACAAACCACACAAGTCTTAACAATATTACGAGCTAAGTTTCTTCCACCCAGTGGCCAAAACCTCTCGCGAACAGAAGACAAAAGTAACTGGGGACCTGCGTGAAATAATCTAACATGTTCACAGTGCATTATTAATCTAGTTAAATGATGCTTAGAATCTAATAGAATTGGATGTTTCTTATCATATTCACAAACAGACTTATTTATCCTACCTCCTACTCTAATTATACCATTATTATCAGAAAATGGATTTAAAGGCAACAATTTGCTTTTATGATGTAAAGCTTTACCATCCTTTATTATTTTAATCTCCTTTGCAAATGACTCTAGCTGACTAAACTTTAATAATAATGTTAATGAGCGATCAAGGTCCTCAATTTGCAACGGTCCTATCACTTTAACAGTATTCTTTTTACAATTGTGTACAAAACGTAGAACATACGCAAAACATCTTTTTATTTTTATAAAACTAGAATATCTATCAAATTGGATAAACGAATTAATATTATCTATTTTATCATCAACTGAAATTAGTAACTTTGTTTCGGGTAAATTATTAAGGCTAAGCTGTGGCTGGGTAGGCCATTTAGACTTATCTTCCTTTAGGAATGAAGGTCCCTCCCACCACAACGATGCTGCCTGCACATGCTGTGGATCAATACCCCTGGATGCTAAGTCTGCAGGGTTGGATTTTGTTGGAACATGTTTCCATTCAAATTCTTTTGTAAGTTGATTTATTTTATTAACACGGTTACGCACAAATGCTTGTAAGGTTTTATTTTGTGTCTTTAACCATCCAAGTACCACCGTGGAGTCAGTCCACATGTATATTTTTCTTACATTGTATGGCACGGACTTCAATACTTTAACACACAACTCAGCTCCTGTCAAGGCAGCACATAACTCTAGTCGTGGAATAGTAAGTGTTTTAATTGGTGCTACTCTTGTTTTAGCGCATAGTAACCTAACCGTAACTGTCTCATCTATATTTTTATTAGTAGAGCACATATAAACACATGCTCCGTAAGCTTGTTGTGATGCATCAACAAAGCAGTGTATCTCCACAGATTGAACATCTAAATTCTCACCCAAAACATAGCGTGGTAAGATCATGTCAGACAACAAATGTAAGTTTTTTATAAAACCAAACCATTTTTTAACATAATCTTCTGGCACTGGGTCATCCCAATCCAATTTGAGAGCCCATAAATTTTGTAATAATATTTTAGCCTTGATTATACAACAACTAACCAGTCCCAAGGGATCAAATAGCTTGCATGTAGTAGAAATGATTATCCTTTTTGTAACCTTATTTGGGATTTCAATGTCACTAGGAAAATGTAAATTGTCTGACAAAGGTGTCCATTTCAAACCTAAAACAGTGGTTTCATCATGAAAAGTAAGGCAATTATTGGATTCTGAATTATCATCTAGTATTTTAGGACAATTTGTTCTAAACTTTCTTAATGGAAAACAAGCCGCGTTTAAAGCTTGTGATACACCTAAATATATGTGCTTTAATTCGCCCTCAGAAGAGGCACCAGTTATTAAGTCATCCATATAAAAATTATTCTTAATTACCTCAGCAATAACCTTATCACTACATTGGATACCTAGCTCAAACAGACACCTGGTACTCAAAAATGGAGCAGATGCCATACCATATGTTAAGGTTTTGAGTTGCAGAATTTTAATAGGCTCCGATGATTTATCTCTCCACAATATCAGCTGTAGATGCCGCTGTGACTCATTTAAGTCGATTTGACGGTACATCTTTTCGACATCCCCTGTCAATACACATTTATGTAATCTAAACTGGATAAGTATTGAAAACAAATCATTTTGCATTACGGGACCAACTGCCTGGATGTCATTGAGCGATTTGCCTGATCTTGTTTTGGCAGAAGCGTCAAAAACCACCCGAAGTTTTGTGGTTTCATGTTGTTCGCGTATAACACAATGGTGCGGTAAGAAACATCCAAACTCTGGCTTATCAATTTCAACCAAGTGTCCTAATTTAGCATACTCATTTATAAAATTGGCATATTGTTCCTTTAATCTTGGATTTTTATTTAATTTACTTTCTAAATTAAGAAAACGCTTAATTGCTAATGGAAAGGAATTGCCAAGAGCATGCTCAGGAACTTCCATCAACGGCATCATAACTGAAAATCTACCATCTGGTAACCGACAAGTATTTTTATTAAAGTGTGTTTCACAAAACTGTTCATCTGCAGAATAAATATTAGCTTCTGAAGGTACATCTTCAACCTCCCAGAATTTAATTAAAGATTCATTTAAATCTTGCTGAATATTTAAGCTTTTCTGAACAAAGTTACAATGTATCTTATTATTGTGATGACTCCCACCTGTGGGGCCAGCAACAATCCAACCCAGCATGCTCTCTTGTAAGACAGGTCTGTTGGTGCCTAAGCTTATTTTATTAGGTAATATAATATTAAAGAAATGATCTGCACCCAACAAAAGATCTATTTCAGATGGCTTATAAAAAAATGGATCAGCTAACTGTATGTTATTTGGTAAACCTAACCTTTCTACATTAACTTGAACGCTAGGTAAATTACCAGTAATCTTTGGAAGAATAAAACAGCTGACGTGTGCACTAAACATACCTATTCTTGAATTTAATTTAATTTTGCACCGTTCAGTAATTTCACATGCTACATTGTTTATGCCTGTAACATTAAAAACATTCAAATTCTCAGTCTGTAGTCCTAGCTTATCTTTCAGGTTGCTAGTCATAAATGAAGACTGGCTTCCCGTATCTAGCAGTGCCCGAGCTAAGTAAGTACAATTTGTTTCAGTATTAACTACTTCAACCTGTGCAGTACACAATAAGACTTGCCCTGGCGAGACTGCAGATAAACTAACAGGGACGCCAGTAGCTGAAGGCTCTATATTTTCAGTAGCTACATTTATAACCGTACTGCTCTTATGTAATAAAGTATTGTGTTTTTCTGCACATTTCTTACACAAACCTTTCAAAGTGCATTCTGTATGTGTGTGACCACTACGAAGACAGTTGATACACAGCTTTTTTTTATTTACCAAAGAATGCCTATCATTTAATTTCATGCCTTTAAATTTAAAGCACTGATGTATGTAATGGTTTTTATCACACACAACACATGCCTTGTTCTGAGTGTTATCTGTAACGGCAGCAAAAGACTTTACATTTTTACCTTCTTTGTTATTATTATCCCTAGAAGAGTTTTTACTATCATTATTACTATGGTAAGCTGTTTGCAGAATGTTAGCTCTTTGTATTAAAAAATCCTGAAATTCCTCAAGTGTAGGACGGGATAACAAATTACCTTTATGATCTTCCCACTTATTCTTAGTCCTGGGATCTAACTTTGCGGCCACCAAATGTATTATTAATGGATCCCAACCAACTGTAGAAATCTCTAAAGTATTTAGCGCACTCAAATTTTTAAAAATTATATCACTTATATCCCTTAGCGCAGTGAAGGATTCCTTTTGGATAGGAGCAATATTTACTAATGCGTTTAAGTGATAGTTCATAAGAATATTTGGATTATCATATCTCTTACATAAAGCCTGCCATGCGCTCTTGTAATCCTTAGCCGCAAAATTTGTTGAACTAATAGCAATCTTAGCGCTACCTACTAAGGAATTTCTCAAATAGTGATATTTATTTATTATTGGTATAGAGTCATTGTCATCTTTAGGAGATTGGAATGTGTCTCGAAACTCTAACCATTTTGAAAAGTTCCCATCAAAACTTGGTAAATTAATAGTAGGCAATTTTATGGAAGCATTTACTCCACAACTTGATTTTACTGAATCATTATTTACTGAATTTTTGTCTTTACTTGAAAACAATTCTATTGCTTCCTGCGCTAACGCAATTTGGGAACTGAATTCACTTTCAGTGAAATTTCTTTCTGAATATTCCTTTTCTGTGTTAACAGAAAGTTCTTCAATCTCAGATTGAACCTCATCGAATTTTGGAACCAATTCTTGTAATTGTGATAACTTTACCGATAATTCTCTAATATCTAAACTAGTTATGCTATCCAACTTGTCTATTTGAAACTTAGTAATATAGTTTTTAAAAAACGTTACGCGACTGCGTATACCAGCTCGTTTACGGATCAATTTAATTAAAATGGAATTTGAACTATTTTTATCTTGTTCACTGTCCGACATTTTGTTTTGTTTTACGAATATAACACTGTTTCACTAACTTCAACAATGAGAAAGGTAAAGTAAATTAAAATGTTCACTCTAACCGAGGCATCCAGGAGTCAAACCAGCTCAAACCTCGCAGCTGCCACCGCGCCCGCCAACCGCACAACAACACCCGTAGGGCGCCGCTGCCGGCCTCGCTGCCGAGCACGTGGACAGCACGCTAAGTCCGCCGCGTACCGACGCAGGAACTTCTGGAATGTTCGGCAAATAACCGTTTACAACTAATACTTTAATCTCAATTTACCTAGGAACCAAAAAAAACTATGAATTATTGTATATTTTTTAAGTATTTTCGTGCAGCGTGCTCTCACAAATAGTGGAAATATGGCGTGCATTTAGCTATGGCCAATATTAGAACATGCAGCTAGGCACCTCTCCCCACAGCCTCCAAATTAGCACGGCATTTACACGCAACCAGAAACTGGGAAATAGGGATAAGGACAGAACAAGGAACGGGCTTACTTCCTTTTCAGAGCTGTTGAGACGCCGCCGCCATCTTCGTTACCATTGAATATTGTTCCTCCGATCGACGACAGCAATATGGTTATTTCTCTCAGCAGCTTCGAATGTTCGATTGTTCGATTGTTCACGGTCGCCACATGAAGGGGATTACATTAAAATCCTCTTCTTTCATAAACCTTTTATTGTTCTTGCATTTACAAGTATTTTTTACAAGACGGACGCTTGTGCCGATTCCGCCGATTCATAGAGTAATAGAGTATTATGTGACAGGCGGCGCGCAGTGTTGCCAGGTGAGTCGCCCCGTAGATAGAGATGCGCCGCGTCGTTTAGTTTAATGTTCGGCGGGTGCACACTATGGCGTGCACAGACACTGTAACGTCAGAACTGTCCAACCAAATCAATCGTGTCACTAATTAGTGTCACTGTTTAACTGTAACTTACTCTTATCGGATGCTTACCGTCAAACTGTTGCGTCGAAAAATATAGTTTATCGTCAAAGAACTCGCCAAGTGCGAGTCGGACTCGCGTGCAAAGGGTACGCAACCAATTTCATATTTGTAACATGTTACTTTAACACTAGATACTTCTTATAGGTTTTCCTGTAATCTGTAGGGTCAGTAGTTTCGCAGGTAAGAGGGAGGGAGGGAATGGTCATTTTTGGTTTAATTTTTTGAATAAATTAATAACAATTTATTCTAACATTATGAAAAAATATCATTAAAACACTCGCAGTAAGTAACATCATCTAGCCTAGCCTTTTCCCAACTATATTGGGGTCGGCTTCCAGTCAAACCGGATTCAGCTGAATACCAATATTTTACGTGGAGCGGCTGCCTACCAGACCTCCCGACCCATTCACTGGGTAACACGGTACTCCTTGGCAAAACTGGTGTCAGATTTTCTGGCTTCTGACTATCCGTAACGACTGCCAAAGATCTCCAAATGACAGCCGGTACCAACAGCTTAACGTGCTTTCCAAGACACGGAGGAAACTCGGTATGTTAAGATGGTCACCCATCCACAGACCAACCTCGGCAAGCGTTGCTTAACCTTGAAGATCGACCTGTGTGGCTGTTATTATTAAGCCACGAGCTCCTCACCCGCAGTAAGTAACAATACAGTTTGAAACACTTTTTCTTAATTTTCTAGTTTGACCCCCAAAAGTAAGTAATTAATGAGTATAGGGATATACTACACTCAAAATTCATTTATTTACTTAACGCGTCTGCGTTTGTAAATTTCAACAGTATCGATCTAGTACATCCGGAGAAAATTGGCTGTAACAGACGGACAGTCAGACAGACACCAGAGTTATCCTATAAGGGTTCCGTTTTTGAATATAGAGGTGCGGAAATCCCTAAAAATATTAAATCGTTGTTCATTTCACTCGGTACAGGTCTATCTAAATCATTCTCATGTGTGTTAATAAAGGATCATGACCAACGATGTATGGAAATCCGTCTTAAGTTGAAACACAATAAATCTTTATTTATTATAGACTACGCTTTATATACTATTGAATAAAAGTGTTCATTTTCATATAAGTATCCGAGTTATAGATTGCTTGGCCACAAAAATTGGCAATGGCATCTCTAGAAGCAGCCTCTGCGGCTATTCCTTGCTCTATTTTCGATACACACGAAGTAAAGCCTCTATTCGATATACTTTCATTGTGCCGCGATAGGTCGCGATATGTGAGATTAGAGATCAAGTTTGGGAAGACGGTTTGTAAACGTTCTATTTTCGAATATTTTTCTTCTTTTTTTGTTAGTGTTGAACGCGGTGAACGATAAAGGTTTTTGGTGTGATTCTAGCGAACGCAAATCAGCACATTCCTGCTGATTAGCACGAATGTGCTGATTTGAATGTGTGTGAATGGTTAGAATTGTTTTCTAATGTGAGCTTATTAACCGACATTTAAAAAAGGAGAAGGTTCTCAATTTGGTTGTATTTTTTATGTTTGTTACCTGAAAGATATACTTTCCGATTGGTCCCATAGAAATTTTATCAAAATAGGTTATGAAGTTTGGCTTTTAAAACAAACTAGCTGGAATTCGTTTACTTGCATGACGGTTTTTGTCATCCAAGAGAAAAAACATTGCGTATTTGGTTTTCCTGTGATTTTCCAGTGATGTTGTTAGGTGTGGGGTACCACTAAAAAGTGAAAATCAAAAATCTTTTTGCAATTAAATATAACAGAGTTCCAAATTATGAAAACACTAAAGAAAAAACCTAATTTTAATTTCGAAAGTCGTCGTTAAAATACGAAGAAACTAACAAAAAAATCGACTTCCGAAATTAAAGTTATTTTTTTTTAACCGACTTCCCAAAAAGGAGGAGGTTCTTAATTCGGAAGTTTGTATTTTTTTTTTATGTTTGTTCGGGCATAACTCCGTCGCTTGCCAACCGATTTTAAAAATGATTTTTTTGTTGGAAAGGGATTACTTCCCAAATGGTCCCATGATAAGGAAACCAGGATCTGATGATGGCATCCCAGAGAAGTCGAGGGGAACTTTCGAAAATCGTATGGGCAACTAGTGCGTTTGTATTTTGCTTTTCTGCGATTTTGCAGTGGTGTTGTTAGGTGAGGGGTACCACTAAAAAGTGAAAAATGAAAAACTTTTTACAAAAAAATACAACCGACTTCCAAAAAAGAAAACACTACAAAGTAAAAAGTAACTGTAATTTGTTCGTTTTTTGACACCGACTATTAAATAAAATAATAAAAATAAAATATTTTTTTGTAAAAAGTTTTTTTTTATGAACTGTAATGCCCAGTTTGACGAACAGTAGACTACAACCAAAGATTACTGTTTCTGTTCTGTGCAACACTGCAAAATTTACAAGCTTACATTGCTTTTGGGAACAATATCTGAAGTTCTGGAATTATAGATATACTATTGCCCTCAAAACATGGCTAGTCACCATGTTTTAAGGGCAATAGTATCCCCCAAACCAACGATTCAATTTTAACTCACAACGAGTCAATTTTCTGTGTGTTTGCATATATAAGAAACTTAGGCAGTAATGTTCGTCAGAAATTGGTTGTAATTGTTTGATGGAAACACAAAAAAAAACCGGCAAAATTAAATTCTTCTTATTCGTTGTAATAGCAGCAATAGAAATACATAATACAGCCCGCTGACATACAGACGGACGGCCGGACGGAGGGACAGCGGAGGCTTAGTAATAGGGTTCCGTTGGTTACTCTTTGGGTCCGGAACCCTAAAAATCAGGCTCAGTCTTTCCTTAACCTTTTGAACTTTTTTTTACAAAGCAACTCTTGGGTGTCAGAATGAACAGTATACCCTTGGCAAGACTGGTATTAGATTACCTGCTATCTAACTGTAAAAAAAAAATGACAGCCGGGACCAACGACACAATGCTTTCCGAGGCTCGGAGATGCTGCGCTATGTAATGGATGGTGTTAGTCATTAATTTACAGACCGACCTCGGTAAGCGTTGCGTAATCTCAAAGACCGACCCGCTCAGCTGTTATTTTAGGAGTGGACTTTAAAACAACGACAGCGATTTCTTTTTGGGTTCCGTACCCAAAGGGTAAAAACGGGACCCTATTACTTAAGACTTCGCTGTCTGTCTCTCTTTCTGTCTGTCACCAGGCTGTATCTCATGAAACGCGGTAGCTAGACAGTTGAAACTTTCACAGATGTTGTATTTCCGTTGCCACTATAACTACAAATAAAAAAACAGAATAAAATAAATATTTAAGGGGGATACAAGAAACTTGATTTTTTTGGCCGTTTTTATAGATAATGGTACGGAACCCTTCGTGCGCGAGTCCGACTCGTACCTGGCCGCTGGTTTATTATTTCAATTCCTGAACTTCAGATATTTTTCCCAAACATTCGGACTTACATTCTAAACTCATCTTACACAGACCCTAACTTAATAGCAAGGTTCTCTGCCCTTATATTATACCACGTCCAGAGTCGTGAACATCTGCCTTTATCGCGTCTTCTCCCGCCCAAACCTCTCTTGCGAAGCTTGACCTATCCGATGTCTCATAAATCGAGTAAACTTTTATCTTAACGGCTCGACGGCGGTTTTTATACATTTTCATACTCCGACAAGATGTTTCCCGGGAATTTTAATGAAAAAGTTTTTGGTGAATGCTTGGCTTTGTACTTTTGGGATGGAATGTTGATCTGTTTTAAGCTGAAATGTAATTTTAAATGTTGTTTGTTTTTTTTTAATGTTTAGGTGAATTATGTTCTTGATGGGGGTTGTCTTTCATTTTGGACAGTATATAGATATTTAAATTAATACTTATTTTGCTCATGCTCTAGACACGTGACATTCTGTCAGCGGCAGCGTGACCAAGACGATTGTCAAAATGTGCAAGGCTATTGTCGTAATTTCAAATTGACAAACGCTGCGCGTTGTCTAAGCCTACGTACGCACCAGCTGTTAGCCGCGGGGCGCTCAACCGCGCTTTTTTATTTGCATATTAAACTGGAAAAGCGGCTACCCGCTCGCGCTTGTGCGTAGGCGGGCTAAATGACACGAGATGCATCCCTAATATTTTTTCATATCAATCACTATCGTTAATAGAATGGCACTTCGTCTACAGCTTAAACATAGCATATTATATTAGCTTAGCATTATTACTTTAGGAAATATACCTAGCTGCTACCGGCACTATTTGTTACAATTTATTATTTTAGAGATAGATGCCATTACTTGATAATACATACCTACTATTACGTTGCATACTATTACGTATGCACAGCTGCAATCGCGCACAGTACGACGCATTCGGATCTAAATTTATCATTGTGGGATTTAGTGATTACTCAGCAGTATCGAATCGATTCGAGCTATAGTGCGCGCATTAGCTCTCCCAAACTACTCTTACTCAGTTTGATCAGCGCAGTAGATATAGTAGCTAAAACTTGTATTATGAATGGATGACTAGAGTCACTATAATGATAATTTACAGACCCTAGAATCAAGCACATGCGCATCATGGAAGATGCTGTTAAACGGCAACCCACGATGCCATACCCAACGACAAAAAAGCTCAAAAGACACACCATTTTCAGAAGCGTTACTACATAGTCCTAACAGAAAAATTGGACGAGCACTCAGGTCCCAAAGAGCTAAGAATTAACACTGACGGATCAAAGACAAGCACTGGTACGGGAGTTGGTGTTTACTCCAATGACCTCAACATCAAAATATCCAGACCTGTAGGTAAGCTCAACACCGCCTACCAGGCGGAATGCGTCGGCATTATCCTAGCTATCCATCCATCCACAGATCGACCTCGGCAAATGTTGCTTAACATTATAATTATGTCGATCTATGCGGTAGTTACAATTTAGCCACGAGCTCCTAGCGTGTAATACCTGAAATAATTTACCTCAATGTTTAATACATTTTGACTAAGTAAACTTTATTTCTCTTGTGTGTTACTTTATTATTCTACTCCGTTCCTACGTCCAGGACGCGAAAAATAAAACCCCAATAAGTACCAATGTCGGGACCTACTTTTATGTTCGCCTATGTTTATGTACAGTCATAAGAAAAATGTATTTGCCACATTAAGTTTTGTTTTTGTTTGCTATGTTCGCAAGCTATTCAAACAGAGTAATGTCATGGTCTCAATGTCACAGACTAACACTCAATTGCTAACAAAAAATGGAAATTAAATGTATGCGAATTTGTTGAAATTATTCTGTAGGTATGTTAGTGTGTCTGTCTATTTGTTCCATCTATTCTTACTATAGCTGATCGGATTTAGGTGCAACTTGGCAACTAAGTAGACCATGTCCAGAGTTAAGAGCGTGTATTCCGTCCACTAGCGCCGCCAATCGTTTTTTATTAATTGTGGTAAATTTAAGACACGTAGATAAAAAACCGCTCGTAGTGCACTGAAGAAATGTATCTATTATTTTTTGACAGCTATTTTTAATACATAACTCATGGCTAAATAGCCAAAACGGCAATTATTGCTAAAAGTGGCCACTTTTAGCAATTTCTTTAGTGCACTACGAGCGGTTTTTTATCTACGTGTCTTAAATTTACCACAAATAAAAAAAAACGATTGGCGGCGCTAGTGGACGGAATACACGCTCTTAAACACATTTTCATGCAGACAAAGTTGCTTTTAATGCACTGCCCATTTTTACCCGACTGCGTGACGCAAAGGAGTTACATGTATGTTTGTATGTTCCTTTGAAGCACTATACGGACCAAACGCCTGGCCGATTTTTATGATTCACACGTCAATCGATTCCTCTTAGTCTGGCGAGTGTCACTAAAGACATGACGATAGTGAAAATTAAGTATGGCGACTACTGGACGCCATAATGTGAAAATGAAAGTCAACAAACTATCTCATGTGGGGTATCGTTGAGTAGCTATTTTGAAATCATTGTGAGGTTTCTATAACCATTTTTCAGTTGAATAATATTTTAGGATATCAAGCGATTGAAAGTTTTTAAATTGGGGTTTCTCACTAATATTCATATTTGTTACTAACTAAAAAGTGGGAAATAAAATTATTATTAGTAAAACAAAAAACCCGACTGCTTAAAATAAATGAACTGAAAAGGAAAAAACAAGTTAAATTGCAAGTTACTAACATTACACGCAGTCGGAGGCAATGGTAGTTTGTATCTTTGGTCAGCAATCCATTGCCTCCGACTACGTAACTTGTTTTTACCTTTTCAGTTAATTAATTTTAAGCAGTCGGGTTTTTTGTTTTAATAATAATAAAATTTGTCAATTAAAAGCCGTGTATATTGTTAGTGGTCAGGCAGGGGCCAATAGTTCTTCTATAATAAACGATTTATCAGTCCACTAAGCCACCCAAACCCATAGCGTTTCATTTTTTGTTTCCATATTCTGCAATAGTACTGCTCCAACCGGGGATTGTCCTTGGGAATACTTTCAGTGCATACAGGGATAATCGCCGGTTGGTGCCCCATTACATTTGAAATGTCTAACGGGGCCTCTGCGATTTGGTTTCGGCCCCTTGTACGCCTACCAAAGGACCGGGTCTCTAGGGACCCGAGAAATTAAAAAAAAAAAAAATTGACAAAAAATTAAAAGGAGGTCCAGTCGACTTTTGTGCGAAATTTTTCCTTTTTTGAACCGATGGTTAAATACCGATATCTTTAGACTTAGTAGCATATAATTCAGTATCGTGTCTCCAGTCATAAAGTGCCCTGAGTTTTACAAAGGTCAAACATTGAAATCTGACGAAGGTACAAACGACTCGACTGTACGTAAGTACAGTCGTATGAAAGAGGACGTAAAAGGTCTTTAAACGTCGAATGTGTTTCGGCAGGATGCCAGGAAAGACGATTTATGTGTTTCAGTTTTTAGTTTCGTTGCTAGGGAAGGAAAATAACTTTTACTGGGTATGTTAAAATAGTCTTGCTGGGTATGTTAAGTACTTTTATGAACTAAGTTAGAGAAGTCAGGAATTAAGTTAGAGATGTATTTTTAACAAACTTCCCAAAAAGGAGGAGGTTCTCAATTCGATTGTATTTTTCTTATGTTTGTTACCTCATAACTCCGTCACTTATGAACCTATTTGAAACGTTCTTTACATCTGAAAGGATATACATATCGATTGGTCTCATCTCAATTTTATCAAAATCTATTAGGAAGTTTAGATTTTAAATTCAAATAGCCGGAATTCGTTTACTTGGATGATGGTTTTTTGTCATCCAAGTAAGCGAAATTGCTTTGCAGTGGTGTTGTTCAGTGTGGGGTACCACTAAAAAGTGAAAAATAACAAACTTTTTTCAAAAAAATACAACCGAATTGAGAACCTCCTCACTCGGAAGTCGGTGTCAAAATACGAAGAAACTAACAAAAACACCGACTTCCGAAATTAAAGTTATATTTTACTTTGTAGTGTTGTTTTTTTATTTGGAAGTCGGTTGTATGTTTTTGTAAAAAAGTTTGTTTAACCACAAGATACAACGAATGGTATTACCGCTACTGAGTACAGAATTAAACATAAATTTTAATTACACTGTGTTTGCTATTGACATACTAAAAAAACTTGGACACACACACAGACACATTCCAATAATAAAATACCACAGTCATATAAAGCAACGAAGTTAAATTTGTTTAAAAAAAAGATGCGAGATTTATTAACAGACAAGTGTTATTATTATCATCATCTGCCTAGCCTTTTTCTCAACTACATTTTGGTCAGCTTCCAGTCAAACTAGATTTAGCTGAATACCAGTATCTTACGTAGAGCGGCTGCCTACCAGACCTCCACAACCCATTAACTAGGTAACACGGTACTTGTCGGCAAGACTGGAGTTAGATTTACTGGCTTTTGACAGTCCGTAACGACTGCCGAAGACCTAAAAATTACAGCCGGGACCAACGGCTTAACGTGCTTTCCGAGGCACGGAGGAAACTCGATATGTATCATCCCATCCACCAACCTTGACAAGCGTTGCTTAAACTTGAAGATCGACCCGTGCGGCTGTTGGTATTTAGCCACGAGCTTATAATATAGATGAATTTTTGTATGACAAGATTTGTAATTTTTTTATATAATTAATTCAGAATTTTTGTGTAATTTTATGAATAATTATTTATTTTACTGACGTCTTTTATTTGATATTTTTTATCATTTATTTCTTTGAAATTTTAGGTTTATTAATTTTATCCTGACTTATCAATGTTATTTGAAATATCTTTCTTTCGCATACGCCTTTTGGGTGAAATATGTACCGTACGAAATATTAATATTGTGTCATCCTGCACGCTTAATTAGCATGTTTTGACAAATAAAATTATATTTATCTTTATCCAATAAAATTGAAAAAAACAAAAAAAATAACCTTAATTTCTGCTTGGCATTTCTACTTGTTCTTGTTTGAGTGAGGAAGAAAGTGCAGTCATATATCACCATAAATAACGATGACGTATTTTTGACAGGATCTTATTGACTACCTTGAAGGAGTTCATACGCACTTTGTTGCGCCTGCTCTAAGAGTGCTACAAGTGTAAAGTTATCATTTATATGCTCTCATCATCATCATCATCATCATCAGATCAGCCGAAAGACGTCCAGAACTGGACATAGGCCTTCCCCAAGCGTCGCCAAAACGACCGTTCCTGTGCGTCTCGCATCCATCGGTCCACCGTGTAGGAGGCCTTCCACCGTGGCGAACATGCTTTGCTTGCAAGTAAAATTCGAGCAAAGCTGACTGTATTATTTAAAGAGGTCTTAAATTCCAATTGTTCTGACTCTAATTTACAATGTAGTTTAACTAACTTATCATCTGCCAGCCCAGCCTAATCCCAACTTCATAAGCGTCGGTTTTCAGTTTAAATAGATGCAAATGCGATGCTAAAATCCTGTATTTTAAGACGTGTCTGTGCTTTTTAAGAAGTACCTAACCCACTCTTAAGTAGTCCTTAAAAATGCGGTAAAAGTAACGGAACGAATAAAACTACCAACAATTCAGGGCACCAAGGGAACAGCACCACATTTATATTTATTCTAGAACATACATTTTACGGAAGCAACTTTTTCCTACAACGCTTCCTTTGTGCAACGAAACCATCTCTTCTCGGTTCGTCTCCTGAGATTGGTGCGCACTGACTGTGGTATTGCGACTTTATTTATGTAGACACTAGCTTTTGCCCGCGACTTCATACACACATACAGTACGATTATTTTTTCTTTGCCGCTCCGAAGTTAGCTTTTAGTGACGACCGCACAAGTCCCATCGCGTAAAAAAGTGATACTTTCGTAGAATGTTTTCCTGATTTATACGTTTTGTATTATTAACAAGTATAAGAAACACAACCAGTAACAATACCTAACAAGGTCACAAAGTAAGACAACAAACATATTATACACCATAAAAACACACCAAACACAAATGAAACAGTAAGAAAAACCAAAATAAATATTTTAAAACAATAACACTTTTCGTATCAACAGTCGTATTGTATTGAGTAAGCGGCACACAAGTATGCATCGAACGATATACGAGGGACTGAGACTGCATACGCGACCTATCCGCGCATGCGCTGTTCTATGTTTCTTGTCAAATTGACATCCTGCGCAATTGCGACGTACTTCGCATAGGCAAAGAAAAAATAATCGTACTGTATCTCGTCTTTCTTCGTTCCCGTAGGAATTTCCGGAAATCCTTAGTGCTCCCCTACCCTCCTCAAGGGACCTACATGTCAACTTTCTACGACGTAGTTTCGGCTGTACGTTGTCTGTCAGTTACTGAGTCATTCAGGCACTCAGATTAGGGTTGTAAGCGTTTGGAAACACAGACGAAGGCAGAGAGTTCCCCTCCTTTGCTGTGCGCATTATGAAAGACGCTTGGAAACGCTTAGTGCGAATTAGGGGTGGGTTGGAACAGATAAAATTAGAAACCTGTTTCACCTGTTTCAGTTCCAAAAAGAAAACAGTTCCAAAAACCTGTTCCAAAAAAACAGCCTGTTCCACTGGAACTAAAGACTCATTAATTGCAACAGATTCAGAAACAGTACCTGCTACTGAAAAGGTCAGAAACAGTGACAGGCAGGGAACAGGTTCTAACTCTTTCTATTATAATGAACCAGAGGAGCAAAGAGCTTGTTCCAAAGAACAGATGTTGTCTATTTCTATTATAATAAGTCACAAGAGAATGGAGCATGTTCCATTTGAAACTGTTTCACATAGCTGCTCCAGGTCGTTTCGTTTTGTATGTCGAGTTTCGGCTACTACGGTTGTTTGAGGAACAGGCGAAATAGGTAGGAGCTGTTATTGCGGTTCTGTGATACCTGTTTCATGTTATTTCAAGCCTCACTCTTTGCGAATTGGTAGCTTAAAGTTCTCCGGGCTTAAATTCACTTCTTTGACCATTTCCAACTGATTCTCAAACAACCAAAATTCGGATAACAGGCCGTTAAAAGAGCGCTTAATGAAGCTTTGAAGCGTTTTAATAGTCCTAAACAACATGCATCACCTTTCCGTCTAATAGTTACCTGTAACATCATCTGCCTAGCCTTTACCAACTATATTGGGGTCGGCTTCCAGTCAAACCGTATGTAGCTAAATACCAGTATTTTACATAGAACGGCTGCCTACCAGACCTCTACAACCCATTAACTGGGTAGGTAACACGGTGCTCAGGCAAGACTGGTGTCAGATTTTCTGGCTAGTGACTATCCAGTCACTAGCCAAACGATATAGTAACGACTGCCAAAGATCTCCAAACAACAGCCGGGACCAACAGCTTAACGTGTTTTCCGAGGCACGGAGGAAACTCGGTATGTTAAGATGGTCACCAATCCACAGACCAACCTCGGCAAGCGCTGCTTAACCTTAAAGAGTGACCTGTGCAGCTGTTATTATTTACGAGCTCCTCAAATAGTTACCTATCACGTATTTAGTTACCATGCATGTAATTATTCGTACCTACACGTGCTTAATATTCACCACAGAGGGCACCACTGCGCCAGTCATGTGCCGGCTCCACGTAATTGCATTCATTGGAGAGGTGTTCCATTAGATTTGATTGGCAGGATTAGGTCGTCTTTACACTGGAGATTTGAGAAGAACTTCGTATTCATGTAAGGTGTGAGCGCATAGGTTTTGAATTGATGATTTAAGCATATACCTGTCTATTTCTGTATATTTGTTTGTATGTTTATTGTATTTTAATGTATTTGTTAGTGGATAATAATTAATAAGTTAAGTCTATTTTTAGTTTCCTTCTTTGTTTCTATACACTGTGTCTATGTTTCTTTTCCTACTCTCCTGTCGCAGGTCTGCTGGAAGAAATTTCATTTGAAATAAGCAGTACGAAAGATGTATACAGAAAAAAGAGTTCTGTACTCTTTTTTCTGTATTTATACATTTTTCGTTTTTTAAATTTCTTGTGTGTACATAAATAAATAAATAAATTAATATACCTATACGGTTCAAAGTCTCTAAAAAACTTAAAAAAAAAAAAAATACAACAGACTTCCAAAAAAACACACAGTCCGAAAGGGCCGACGCCTGCCGGAGTCGCGGGACTATTCGAAAGAGATACCGTGGCTCCGGAACACAGAGGGCACATGAAGGAACATGGATGGGTTTTAGTCAGTAGAAGTCTGACACTCCCTCCCGCTCCGCCCAGAACGGGGGAAGTCATTTGATGATATCCCATCCATAAAAAAAGTGCGGATTTCATCAATGAAACGGAACGCGATCAGCATATGAACCATGTTTGAGCCGTCAGTGTCTCGAGATTTTTTCAAAGTAACCAATGCATCATCTGAACCAATTCACCATGAATCCTTTGTCCTGCCAATCCCATTCATATGCAATTTACATTCAAATTCACTCCCAAAATCCATAGGTATGTTAATAACGAATTCCAGCCGTGTGTGTCCCGATGACCTCCGAGGCTGGCATCCAGGGTGACAATGGTCCTATTGTCAGTTCGGGCACGATCGGGAATGATCGGGGAGAATCGATTGTCACGTCTTGAGCGATGAGTGACTCGAGTAATGCGTTTACGTTTATCATGGGGCCATGGGGGTGTTACTGGGTTCTGTTTGCTAGAGTACGTGTTCGAGTTGTCCTGAGCGTAACATGGGAAAACGCATGTAGTTTTTTTATTTGCTAAAAAATTACTTCGTTATTAACTTCTAGCTATTGCCCGCGACTTCATAAGTGTCCAATTCGTCAAACTCCTTATAACATCAACGATCTTCCGGTAAAAGTTCTGTCAACATCGGTGTTTTGGAGATTAGCTGGAACACTCACACACAAACGGACAAAACAATAAAAATAATATTTTTTTAACAAATATCGTACTTAAATGTTTTCATATACATTTAGTGAACATTTTCTTTTAATATTACAAACAGGCACTTCAATTTAGCGAAGATAGTAGAGAAGCCTTCTTTGACGTTCTCATGCTCATGTTGGAGTTGGAGTTGATTTAACGTTTTGGAATATGGATCTAGATCATTAAGTTCATATTGCAGTACTCGAAATTTAAAGTACAGAAGTATAGAAGTAAGATGACTCCTACTTCTATACAAATCCATATATGTACATCCAAATAAATCTCTCGACCACGATAACGTCGAGTAGAGAAGCCTTCTCTGACGTTCTCATGCTCATGTTGGAGTTGGAGTTGAGTTAACGTTTTGGAACATGATTCTAGATCATTATGTTCATATTGCAGTACTCGAAATTTAAAGTACAGAAGTAAGGGTGCCTGTCCATTACAGTGGAGCGTGGCAGCGGAGCGGAGAATTGGAGAAAACTTAACCAATAGAATTGCATAAATGGACAGGCACCCTTAACCTACTAATGTTAGGGACTTTGTACGAATAGAGCCCCGCGGCCCTGAAACGCAGAAGGCATTAGGAGGAACACGGATGGGTTTTAGTCAGTAAGAGTCTGACACTTCTGCTCAGCCCACCATAGCGGAAGGATTCATCTGATGATTTCCCATCCTTAAAAAAGAACTTACTGGTGCCTTGATATTGTCCTAATACGACGATTGCAATGTTATTTTCTGTGTATGTTTTTGAAGTCTATTTTGAATATAAAGTCAATATAAACAAGACTCTAGAATCAATATTGGATGAACTTCCCACGTCTGCTCTATTGGATCACGGCCGATAATTAAATATTGATAGACTTACAAGTAAGGTGTGTAATATCACAAATAATAATAATTATTTTAAAGGATATAATTTTCCTATGATAAAACGTACATATGAATTAACGCTGATTTTTCAATAGTCCAATAATACTTCTAACTCTAAGCGTCTCTTTATATAATAGACGGACACCCATCTTTGTTTTAGCCTGGGCAAGCGTTGCTTAACCTCTGTCTGTTATTATTTAGCCACAAGCTCCTCACTAAACCTTAATTAAATACAGGTTCTTGTATCAAATATGCAGAACCAAGCATTATTACAGCAGTTTCGAGCGAGTTGCTCAACTTTAACTGTGCTTCTGGCTCGAACTAAGTTCGTCTTGAACTAACCGTAATAGGTTTATGATTGAACCTAACTACGATTTAACGAGGTAATACTGGAAATAATTCTGTAGCTGAAACAATGGGAAATGAAAAGATGGAAAGTGTTTTTATCATGCTTGTTAGTTCTCGTGGCCAAAAGCGTGACAAGCGAGCGTGGGGTCCACAGTTTGGTTGCTAGAGGCTCTAGCGATGGCGGTAGCCGAAACGCCAAATATCAGGAACTAGATTTTAGTCCTGTTTTTCCCTTTTCCTTGAAAATTTTGGGAAATCCTTTGAAATCAACCATCTTAGTGCTCCCTAACAATCCAAAAGGAACCTATACATGCCAGATTTCAGATTATATTACCAGTAGTTTCGGATGTGCGTTCTCTGTCTGAGTTTTATAAATACGTGTGAATCCGACAGCGTTTGTGAGTCCCATACATTTTTGACATTTTGACCAACGTCAGAATAGTTAATACCGGGATTGCTAACATGTACCTTTTTATTTGCGAGTTTCCGATATTTCGGCACCGTTGCAAGCGCCATGATCACGGAGTAACTAAAGATCTTGCGGGTGGGATGTGAAAGATGAAAGATGTGATGATGAAAGACTCTTTCGTAGTCTTTTATTACGACCATCTCCGGTACCACTGTCCACACACATAGTAGCAATCCCGGTATTAGCTATTCTAATGTAAGTGACCATGAAAGTTTAAAACAATATATTGACCAACGTCTTCGCAACGCTATCGCATATCGTGACGTTACTTAGATAAGTAACGAGCCAGGCAAAAAGTTTAATTAGGTTTTTTCACCAGAAACTTCTCATTAGCAACCCGGAGTTTGAAAATTGGTGGTGTGACATCTCCGGGCCTCAAATTTTCCCAATATTCCCTCACTTTAATCAATAATAAACAAATAAATAGTGATTTTTTAAAGCAAAAATAAAGAAATATTGAAGTTTATTTTGTTTATTTTGACAATTTCTGGTTCAAAACATACTATCGATAACTTCACTCGACAAAAAAAAACCTAAGAAAAGGCTGAATTCGACTATCTTTACTAATATTATAAAGCTGAGGAGTTTCTTTGTTTGTTTGCTTGAACGCGCTAATCTCAGGAAGTACTGGTCTGATTTGAAAAAATCTTTCAGTGTTTGATAGACCATTTATTGAGGAAGGCTATAGGCTATAATAACTTCACGCTACTAATAGGAAACGCAGACGAAGTTGCGCGAAAAAGCTAGTTGTTTCAATTTTTTCTTATTGTTCTTGAAGCTTATGAAAGTTATGATTCCAAAAACCACATTTATTAGAGGTTAATAACACATGGAAGAATAATTTTGATGATCAGTCTCTGTTGAGTCTCAGTACGTTGAAGTCCAACCATTTAATGGTATCGTTGCACTTGTCCAAGATTGACTGCTTGTCGAAGTGAAAGATCTTGTCCTTAAGCTCTTTATCCTGCATGTCCGGCATCCATTTTGTAGCAGTTATCCTTTCGATTAGTCCATCCAAAGATTGCCTTGTCTATAAGAGATTGAACTGTGCAATAAGACCGCACATTGTACAGAAATCTGTTTTTATAATTGCATGTCTAGCGTATATTGTTGCGAAATTTGTTCGAAAGAGTCACCGCGGCCCTGGAACGCAAAGGGCACTAAGAGGAACACGGATGGGTTTTATTCGGAAAAGTCTAACACTCCCTTCTGCTCCGCCCAGAGCGGGAGGAGTCATTTTGATGATTTACCATCCTTAAAAAAAGCGTATATTGTGAAGTAAATCTTTTTCTATCTTCAATAGTGCTGAAACGGCCACACAAACATTAAAATTACTGAAAAGGAAAAAAAAAAAAATCCGCATCAACTTCACATAAACTGACCCCTGAATAATATCGAATCATTAGTCCGCTACTAATAACCTTACACTAAATTAGCTATTCTCACCTGGCTCTAGTACATATTGAATTGTACGGATAGCGTGCGAATAATTAATGGTAATTGTTAGGTGTGGTTCAGAGGTCGATGTTAGGGCTTAAACACATGCACGATACGTTGGAGCGTTGAACGGTGTGATGTCGTGTCGCGATGTGATGCGATGACAAATAATAAAAATGAAGTAATGCTAAAAGGGATATGAAAACAAGAATGCTAATTTAGTCAGTTTTTCATGTAGGTTTTGTTGGTTTTTTGCCCCAGTGTAACAATAAAAATATTATATTGTTAGTGGTCAGGCAGGGGCCAATAGTTCTTCTATAATAAACGATTATCAGTCCACTAAATCACTCAAACCCATAGGCGTTTCATCTTTTGTTTCCATATTCTGCAATAGTACTGCTCCAACCGGGGATTGTCCTTGGGAATACTTTCACAGTGCATACAGGGATAATCGCCGGTTGGTGCACCATTACATTTGAAATGTCTAACGGGGCCTCTGAGAGTTGGTTTCGGCCCCTCGTACGCCTACCAAAGGACCGGGTCTCCAGGAAATGTATTTTAATATATGAAAACCAAGCAAGGTCTCCTATTGGTACGAAAGAAACCATTCGCATGCGAGTGCGACTCGTACTTGACTGTTTTTTTTTAATTTTCACGCTATCCGTACAAACTATCTCTAGCAGTTGCAGAACAAGTAGAAAGCCATTAATGGCCGTCTCATGATAGCGATTTACACCCCAGTTGATTTGACATTCCCTTCACAACATCAGCAAACAACCTGTATTGTCCTTTTGTCTAACAAGTCGTCAGCAAATACACAATTAACTCAGACAAAGCGAGTGAAATAGCTCGATGACTAAGTTCGCAAGAACATACAAAGCCAAGTTGTCCCAGTGTTAGTATACAAAGTAACAATGTTTTTGCAGTCGGTACTTACGTAGTTGTTTAAAAGAAAATACGTAAGAGAGAGAAGATAGGGAGATCAGGTAATTTAGTTGGTTCGTTCAATGATACTTTTAATAAATTACGATTGAACTTTGTTTCGTGCTGAAACAAAAATACTTAGTGTATTGGTACACACTAAATTCACGCAAAAACATATACTCACGCATACACTATATTCCACACACACACACGCACACTCTCATTCAAATCCACACTCACACACTATACACTACTTTTGTTACACATATCCATACTCACAATTATACACCCTACACGGAGCTGCTAATTACTAATTATAAGTCATTGTTTCTTTTCTTACTTAAATTAGTTCTTAGTTTTGGTTTTCCTTTTAAAACTCGTCTCAATATTGTTAAACTACAATTAAGGGAAGGAGCGAGACAACCCCAACACAAGTATTATTAACTAGCTGTCCCCCGCGGCTTCGCTCCCGTCAATTAAGTATTCATTGCCCATATCGAGTTTTCATTGTTTTTAAGATGTATTCTGCTATTCGGGTCGGAGACAAATCCAACGAATCAATAACCATGAAAATTGGTTCAGCAGATCTCGAGTTATAAGTGTTGTAACAAACCCGTCTTTCTTTTATATACATATAATATTAGATTACTTACTGGGGCTGTTTCATTCAGATTTGTAACTGTAAACGTTTGAGACACAATACACAATTTTAATTTTTTAATTTAATTGGTATTATCCTATAAATATAATCCAACACGACCTGGGAGGATAAAAACTAAAAACGCATATCAATAGTGAAAGATTAATAAAAATGGCGTATTACTTCTATTCATAAAATTTTAAATAATATTTTACTCTACAAAATAATGCACCTGTTGCACGTTTTATCAATAGCACACACTGCAAAATCCATAGAAGATTAACTGAGAGTAAGACCATAACTCAAGTTCTGTTTGATTTACGTGGAAAATGTAATAGAATTTTATCCACACCATGTTCTAAAATACCTTTATTGAAGACAATTTCTTCTCTTATCTCCATCGCATGAAGCTATCAGAACTTTTGACGTGAAATTGCGTTTGCTATCAAGCAAAATTGATATTCGGTCTCACCATTTCGAACTAAGTGTGCTGTCTCGACAGAATTTTTAAATTATGACCACTTAGTTCAATGCTCTGTGTTTTATAGTAACCTGAAACGTCTTTCCAATTTTATACATAAGAGATTCTTAATATGAAAGGTGAGGCAGAAGGCCTACTTTGTGCAATGCTAGCTGATGTTTCAAAAAGGTATGTCCTTCGGCAATCATTCGGTTTTTTTTTTCTCTAAGATATTTCTTTCTAGCATTTTAGAAGACGGTAACTACAAAAAAAACTTTTTACAAAAAATACAACCGACTTCCAAAAAAAAAACACTACAAAGTAAAAACTAACTTTAACTTCGTAATTTCGGAAGTCGGTGTTTTTTGTTACTTTCTTCGTATTTTGACACCGACTTCCGAAATTAAAGTTATTTTTTACTTTGTAGTGTTTTTTTTTGGAAGTCGGTTGTATTTTTTTGTAAAAAGTTTTTAATATTTCACTTTTTAGTGGTACTTCACACCTAACAACACCACTGCAAAATCGCAGAAAAGCAAAATACAGAATTTCGATTACTTGGATGTCATAAAACTATCATCCAAGTAGACGAATTCCAGCTATTTCGATTTAAAATCCAAAGTTCGTAACCGATTTTGATAAAATTTAAATGGGACCAATCTGCAAGTATATCCTTTCAGACAAAGAATTTTTCAAATCGGTTCATAATAAAATTGTTGGAGTTATGAGGTAACAAACATAAAAAAAAACATACAACCGAATTGATAACCTCCTCCTTTTTGGGAAGTCGGTTAAAAACTGTCATTCCTTGCCCTAAAAATGACTTCTCATAAAGGTAATCTTTTATTTTAGAGGTCCATTACATTCATATTACCACCTGCATATGCACTAAAATCGAAATGAGCTGAATATCTTAAAAATATTTGTTCCATGCACGAAATAGGTAAGCCCGTGATTCGTAACATGAAGCAATAAAACCTTAAAAAAAACCGGCCAAGTGCGTGTCGGCCTCTCATACGAAGGGTTCCGTACCATAAACTGAAAAAAAAAAACAAGGTTTTTGTATGAGAGACCCGTTTTATTTAAAAAAAAATAATATTTGCTAAAGCGGCAATAGAAATAAATACACACAGAAAATTTTAACTGTCTATCTATTACGAATCTTGAGATACAGCCCGCTGACTGACATACCGATGGATGGACAGCAGAGGCTTAGTAATAGGGTTCCGTTGGTTCCTAAAAATACAAAAGTCACAAATACGTACTCCTATGTATTGATAAATGATATTTATTTTGTAAGTAGGTTGTAAAAAACACAATTACACGTCAATCTTTTTTGGTCTTTTTAAACTAGATGACGCCGGCGTTTCCTAGCTGACTGCTCTGAGAAGAAACGCCGAAACGAACTTAGAGGTCAAAGTCTCTTTTAAAGTCCATACAATCGTACTGGTAAAATCATATGAGAACCATGTAGGTTAATGTCTGAAGTGGTATTTTGAGGAAATCACCACACAGATTTGAGTGGACCTGTCCAGACAGTGCAAGCATTTGCCAGTTATCGTGTAGCTCAAACTTAGAACTTAAAGGAGCTCAACGATATGGGACTTTTGCATTTTTTTCCTTTTTTCACTTCAAACTAAAGCAATCTTAAGTCGTAAAGCTAAGTGTGCTAGTGTTTGTCTATGGCTGAATTTAGAATTTTTCCAAAGATATTATTCTTTTAGAATTTTTCCAAAGATATTATTCTTTTCGAAAAATCTTTCAGCGTTATGTCTTTTTTATGATTTTACTTATATCTTCTGAAATCAACGTAGGCTGTTTGTGTTTTCAACGCATTTTGTGCGAGTAAAGAGAAAATATTTCATACATGGGCGTATATAAGTCACGCCTGAAGAGGAAAATATTTGGATAAAAGAAAATTGCCGCATGCACGAGTTTCAGGATATATTGTTACCTTTTATATTGTATCCTTTGCTGTCGTAAAATATTGACATCAATAAACGGAGGGGATTTTTTTTTGCTGACGCCATTTTCTTTTAGATTAACTTGCGCTTAAGGTATAGGGAATATACACGCTATTTTTTTATTTACAAAATCAAAATTCTTATTAGCTCTAGCTCTAGTAAACAATCATGAAATTATTTTTGAAATACCGTCATCAATGATGAAGTTATAAAGTTTCAATGATTACAATTAGAAAGAGAAGTCCGATTTAGACTTTGACGTCAAATTCCAGGACGCCTATACAGCTGCCATAGAAAAGAGCGTTTTCGCGAGAGGGACAGGTATATTTGTTTCAAATAATTTTATCTCGTTTGTTTTGGAAGCAAATTCGATTCTATTTTCACTGCTAGTATTATATTTTTATTTATTTATTTATACTTTATGCACAATAGTGGTACATGGGCGGAATGCAACATGGCATTCTCTACCAGTCAACCTTTGGGTTAAAAAGACTACACTGTGGTAGGTGTACAACAAACAAATAAAAATAAAATAAAATTGAGTCTTATCGATACAACACAATATACAAATAATATACAGGGAAATTGAAAAAATACCCGAAACCTCTTAGGCAGTGAAAGTACACATGATTATAAGCAACTTTTGTTTTGGTAAAACTCCGAAATCTCGAAAAAAATATCAGCTGTTTCATACATTTTCATTGGCTAAATACTGCATTTTGTAACTATACTGCATTTGTGCAACACTGCGGTGTATATTGCAGTTTGAGTTCAGCGCCATCTCTTGACCGCTAGTGGAAGTCATTTAATGTTTTGTTGATGATTTCTTAAAAGTGTGCTATGTAGAGGCATCGTTTTATTTTTCCTGTAATCTTTACATAAAAGATTTTTTTCTATGCAAACTTCGGAAATAAGGGTAAGGTAAAAAAATTTTTTTCGTCATAAGTCGAACCCATGCGACCTAAAAAAGTAGTCCAATTTCGAATTTTTGAGAACCCCTTTCAGTTGCTGTTGCACGAGTAAATATATACATTTTTATATCTTTCTTTTTACAAAATAGTTTAGAAAACGTCACTTTACTTACTGTTCCAAATTTCAAGTTGATAGCGTTAGGAGTTCCTGAGATATCCAGCTGTGACAAACCGACAGACTTAGTCACCGGCGAGAAAGCGATTAGCTATCGACTATTTGCTCACAGAGGAAAGGGAAAAAACATAACCCTCTTTCTTTCGAAGTCGGGTAAGAAGATATAGATCTCGTGTTAACACTGCTGGCTAGCGGCTCTTACCTGTAGTTGATCGCTGTCTCGCTGTGACAAGAGCTATCAGATGGTATTCGCTCAGTGACACTCGCTCGGCGATGTTCGTTTGATGGTCAGAAGCATAAGTGCGGGCAGGAGCGAGTATTGCGAGCAAAAGCCCGTCGCACAAAAGCTAGCATAAAATAAAATGGAAAAGTAAATGGTTCCTCAAAATCATTCATTCAGTCTAATGTTTTTCTACCAATGTCTAAAGGGAGATTGTGAAGAAAGATTTCAGAAAGAGGCAGTATCTCTACCTTTGTTTGTTTTGACAGGTGGATTATTTAACGAGATTGGAAGCTCCAGGTAACTACGTCCCTTTTTGCGGACGGTAATCCTCTCCTCATTAGCGATGGGTTAAGCCAGTTTTTGCTGATCTTTGTTGCATAACCCTATTGAAATATTGAAATAAGGTTTCAAAAGAGGCAAGGCAATATTTTAATGAAATATACTAGACCATAATTTACTATAAAAAACGGTAAGACAGTGCCACAACACACAATGCCAAAGGTACGCGACCAAAGTTTCGCGACGGATTTTACTTTCCAACGTATTCGGCTGATTTGACACACCATTATATGTGCCGAACTTACGCGGCAAAAATTCAGTGGCGTAACTTTGTGTTGTATTCAGCTGTCTTGGCGTCATGTCCTGTTATCTAAACAGCTGGATAAACAGACGTTCATGAGATAGACAGATGATTGATTGAGAATAATTGTGAGAACAATTATTTTTTCTGAATCAAACACGATGTACTTATAACTACCTGTGTTTTAATGACACAGCAAAGCACGTGCGTCGTGCGCAGACAAAGGTGAAATAAACACAATGGGCGGACACGCGGTGCACGGGTATACTTGCCTCCCGCTGCTCCCCGCCCTGGGTCTTCGACGGCAATCGAACCAAACATCAGTCGCGTATAATGTGTGCTCTACAGAATACGTTGCCGCCGAATAGCCGCTTAACTTACGCCTGACCGAAGTTCGGCTATACGCTATAACACAAAGTAATTTCGGCATTATGTTTCGTCAGTAATACAAATAGCATTGTAGGCGTAATCATGCCAAACTTCCGTCGCGTACCTTCGGCATAGTGTGTTTAGACACTTAAGGTCATGGCATATTATACCGGCACCGCAACTGCACAGCTGCAGCACGGCGTTGCCTCGTATTGAGGCTACGGCTACCCGGCTACACGTCGTCCGCTCGCAGTCCGCGCACCAGCCGCGAGGTGCAAGCTTGCTGTCACCGCAAACACAATTTTACATGGCATTTGTCATTGAACACGCCTAGGACTGGCGAATCGGATAAACGCGCGGACGGCGCGCTGTAAGCACGCAGGCTGCGAGTCAAGTTGTATTGAAGCGGTTAACACGCTAACTGCCTGCCGTTGGCTTTTTGACATTGACATTACAAAATGTATTATACGACACACGAAATAAGGACTAATTTGAATGACAAGATAATTGCTGGGCTGGAGCGGTGCCGTTGCGATGCTGTTATAGTGTGCCATATCCTTTACGTTGACGATAATGAACAGAGAACTTAGTGTTCTTTATAATAATAAAATGTTAAATAATGCAAGTGGCTGCTATCAGATTATGCGTTACGGGCGTTTATATTTCCAACAAAACTACAGAGTCAGAATTCTATAAAATTCACTAGGTATAACATTTGTTAATGTTCTAGTCCGTTTACTAAAAGTATTTTCACAAATAAAACTTCATGAAATACTCTTTTCCTTATTTACTCCGAGCTATCCAAAGCACTTCCATTAATTGAGTAAAAGGTCAAAATATTTGAACAAACACAAAGATATCTTTCGAATTTATGTTCTTTTGAAGTTTTTCCTATACTCAGCGCTCCTTATTTACTGCTATTATTCTATCCTAAATTAAGGCAGCCATATTATCTATGTTTGCCGAAAACAACCAAAATATGTGCTGTAATCACTTTACAAACTACCTCATAATAAAATTGTAATACGATAAATATTACGTTGGGCAAGCAATACTACCTTTTAAAACTATGAAGTTAAGATTGAGATTCGAATTAAGGAGGTTTTGGCATGTTTTGAGAGCCAATGATTGATGAGTATAGAAGCAAGTTTGATGCCAACAGACCCCATGTTATGTTAAAATATTAATGATGGGATGAAAACAAAAATATACAAAGGAGGGTAGACAGAGACGGGTTCAAAGAATAATGAACTTTTGATCAAGGTCATGGTCAGCCTGGTTTTTTTTTTCAGAAGATTTATAAACCTTGTGAGTTTCTAGGTTTTAGTAAGGTTCGTGCCCGTTGGTTATTGTATATGTATGTCGTCTTCAAAGGGTTCCTTACTTGAAATCGAATGATCTTTTCTGTAAATCGATTAGATGGTCGGTCGAGAAATTATGTTTCGAGATTTTGATACATCGAACAATGAGCCTTCGCGCTGCCGATGATTCGAGCTTATAGTTATTCGAGATTTTGATGCATCGAGGGAGTGAACTGTCGAGCTCATAATTTATCGATTTTAAGTACTATCGAGTAAACGTTTTCGAGCAAGTGTTATTCGATGTTGCGTCCTTCTTGCGTCTTTCGATTTCAAGTAGGGAACCCGTCTTCAAACGTAAGGCAGGACGCTTAATATATTTAGTATATCTATAGATGTCTTTAATGACTTTTATATTTAATTTAACTCACACACTGATCCATTGCTGTTAATTAGATATATCAATAGTACCAACATTTAAAAATAAGTGTGTATTTGCATTGTATAGACTCAAGTACCCTGGCGGTTGGGCTTGTCCTGCTCACTCAAAAGCCTAGCTGACGGCGTATGCGTTAAATTATTTGGCTCCATTCAAAATGGTTGAGACGAATGGGCCTGGCGCATGTCATGGCGCCGTCGGTTGGGACTGGTCATTTCTCAGCTGCCATGGTTTAATTTAATTTATTTTAATTATTTCTTTGAATTGTTCTTTTTTTATTCCGGACGTTTTTATCATGCTCGTCACATCGTTCTCACAATATGTATGTATAATTTCAACACGATGTCAAAAAAACTTTGTAACAATTTATTATTTTTAAAAGATTGTCCGTGGAGTTTCTTGCACGTTCTTCTCCATAGAGATCTACGCTTTGGAACGTGCAAATAGCTTCATCTTTTTGGACTGACCGACCTTGACAATTCAAAAGTGCCTGTAAATGGTTTAATTGAAATAAATGTTTGAGTCTTGAGTCTGAGTCCCTCAGGCTAGGTGGAGTGAGGAACTATTCAGGGTAGCTGGTAGCAGCTGGATGAGAGTTGCCGGAGATCGAGCCAAATGACGTGCAGTAGGGAGGCACATGTGCAGCAGTGAACTGGTATAGTCTGAGGATGATAATGATGTATGTCGTGTATCCAATAATTATGGTCGTAGAGTACCAGAAAAATTCAAAGATTTTAAAATTAAACTAGCTGACCCGCGCAACTTCGTCTGCGTCACATATTCCATCATAGCGCCGCTCTTTTTTGTTATAGGCTATAGCCTATATATAACCTTCCTCGATAAATGGGCTATCTAACACTGTAATGAATTTTTCAAATCGGTCCATTAGTTTCGGAGCCTATTCAATTCAAACAAACAAACAAATCTTGCCTCTTTATAATATTAGTGCAGATAAAAGCATATTATGAACACTATCACAGAAGTTGAAAGATTATCACAGCGTTGATTTGTAGGGTTCGATTTCCTCAATAACTTTGTTTATTTTCATCATCAGCATATCAGCCGATAGACGTCCCCTGCCCTTTTTTACGGGGGAAATCCTCATGTATGTCCTCCACCCTGGGGCGGGCGGAGGGATCTGTCAGACTTTTACTGACTAAAACCACTCCAGTGTTCCATCTCTCACCAAACGCCAGGGATCACGGGAACTAAGTCCCCACAAGTGTTGCCACACCGGTCCAATGAGTCTCGTATACATCGGCTAACCGCGACCACCAGGTCGTCAGTGAGTATTCAAAATTCAAAAGTCATTTATTCAAATTAGGCTGAGGGCCAGCACTTTTTGAACGTCATGTTTTACAAAAGACAGTCCCCCAAAATGCCCGCCCGTCACCACTTCCTAGTGTTTTAGCTGTGGAGAAGAAGTGGCCAACAAACTCCCCAGCAACACAACTGTCTGTTACGTTTTAGGAACTAGAATTTTACAATAATTAATATGCAAAGTAATCCAAAAATTCAAAATTCCTTCTAAAATTTACATGACACAAAAATAAATATATACAAATTATTTATCACTTGTTAGCTACTAGCACTATGACACTAAAACAAAATACACACTTAAGCAAGTGTTGACGTATGTGGATTTAAATAAGTATAAAAAAATTACCTACATAGTCAGACAAATAAATAAAAAAAAGAAAATAAAAGAACAAATAAAATAAAATAAAATAAAAAATTATATGAACACATATAACCTGTCATAAAACTACTATACTATCTACTTATACACAAGGAACATGATATGTATGTTACTAGTACCTATGTTACTAGTATGTTATAGAGTATGTGGAAGTGATGTAATAATGTAACAGCACTCCTATGTAATTCTGAAGATTTAGGCAGAGATGAACATACAGTACAACCAAGTTTGGACCTGTTTAACAGTTTCCTGTAATAGGAAATAAGCGTTTGTCTTCAACCAACAGGCTCCTTCTGGGTAAGCTCGCTCCATCGTGGACTTTGTCCCTGTCATTTCTGACCAAGACTAAAGTCAAGAGCAAACCCATCTCAAATAACAAAAAAAAAAAACCAGGCATAGATCCAGACTCCAGGGATTTTAAAGATTGGATTAATCCATTCTTCCAAGAGGATCATCGGCAATGATAGGCTCGTCGAGTCGAAGCTCCAAAGTCTTGAGCATAGACGCCGAGTTGCTGGCTTGTCGGTTTTCTCTATCGGTTGCATTTTGGGGAGTGTGCGACGTAATAGCATAATTTAATTCTGCCAAGCCCGTTCCATTATCGGACCACAAGACGTATGGTGATGCGCCACCGGTACACAATGGACATCCCACCCACAAGCACAAAACGTTTTGGGAACACATTCATTATGCGTACAGCTAAGGAGTGGAATTCCTTGCCTAAGTCTGTGTTTCCTGATAGCTATTATCTGGGAGTCTTTAAGTCTAGAATGAATAGGTTCCTTCTAGGCAAGCGCGCTCCATCTTGGACCGCATCACGCTGACCATAAGGTGAGATAGTGGTCAAGCGTATGCCTATTAATAGTAAACAAAAAAAAAAAAACTAAAAAGTTTGATTTACATTACATAAAGAAACTACACTAAGAGTCCTATGTGTACAACCGAAGTTGCTTCAAATGTTGTCCAGGTGGTTTCATCGACACCAATATTAATCAATACCGCATAAAATTAATTTGTTAAAATCAGCTTTAATTTTATAAACCTGTTTTCATGAGATAACGCGGATTGCATTGCTTATTATGCAATTTGTGATTCGGTTTAACAGGTTGCCAAATTGTTTTTTGTTTTATCGTACAGGACTGTAAGTCACCAACCACAAATTAAATAAAAAAAATTTAGTATTTTTTTCAGGTCGAATGAAATTGCTAGATAAAAAGTAATAGTACATTGTTATCCAGGGGTAAAAGTAATGATTTAGTCTCGAGACGGCGTTTGGCGCCAATAGTTCGAGGGACTAAATATGCAAGTCTTTCACCCGAGGTGAACACTGCTTTTCATTACGATTAAAAGAAAAGTAAAAATAAAAACACGATTCTTACCCTGATTAACTCATCGTGTTAATTCAAATCTCTGCTATACTATACGAAATTGTGAACGAAGCTCGAAAAACTAAATATATGAAGATCGGATTGCCGCTTGACTATTTTGTTTTTTTTTTTCGGTGACCAGCCAGCAATTCAGCCAGAACATTTTCGTCATTGTTTTTTATGATTGGCTGTCAGTTGGAAACGATCCTCCCTAGGGCTGCAAAGTTATAATTTCAACCCGCTTGTCAGGCAACTTTAGGCCTACTTTCCGAGTATGAGTAATAAATAAATATTTTTTCAACCCAATAATCTCTCAAAAAGCCCATCCCTATCGTAGACAACTAGCAGTGGTTACCCAAAACCACTCATAGTAACAAACTCATATTTCAGAACGCACCTGAATCTTTAATCTCCGTCTCCGTCTGGCATCGAAATAATCTTCATTTTGGAAATGAAATTTTAACTGTAACATTTGACGTAACAAATGCAAATTCATTCGAGTAATTCATCCATTTGGTTTGATTTTAATTCAAATACCGTTATTTGGGGCTTTGCATAATTCTGGTTTATAATTTCTCTGGGAAATCTCACTTATAGAGTTGACATTTCGGCTACATTAATAGTAACAGAAATACAACTGACGTAATCAGAAGGCTTAAATTCACTCAAAAGGGCAATAGAGAGGAAAATGCTTGGTGTTTCCTTGCGTGATCGAATCACCAATGACGTTATCTGTAGACGAACCAAAACCGACATAAGCCGAAGGATTGCTAAATTGAATTGGCAGTTGACAGGGCACATTGCTCGCAAAACAGATGGTCGATGGAGCCGAAAAGTGTATGTGTGTGGAGTGGCCACCGCTTACCAGAAGACGCAGCGTTGGAAGGCCTTACACAAGGTCGATCGATGACCTGGCGAGGGTTGCGGGTAGCCGATGGATGCGATACGCACAGAACCGGTTTTTGTAGCAACATTTCGGGGAACCCTATGTCCAGCAGTGGACGTCTACTGGCTGATAAGATGATGAAAAAATAAAAAAAAGTTTTTTATTAGTACAGCAGAATAAACATTCGCAATATTATAGATTCTAAATAAGTAGGTACAGTCATCTCAAAGTTGCTGGTACTGGTTCCCAAACTAAGCTATCGCTTGTATTTTGGGACAGAGTGTTCAGACGTGGATGTTGTTACAATTTTGTTTGTCTAGGTAGATTTGTTGTGAATATGAACAAATTTAATTAATAACTTTAAGGGGTTGTATAATAGTGAAGCGGTGAGTGTGTGTGCATGTGAATGATTATGTGTAGGTGCGTGCGTGTGTCGGTCGGTGTGTGTGTGTGTGTGTGAGGGTGTGTGTGTGTGTGTGTGTGTAATTTGAGTAAATCTTCAGTTTTCTGGTAGTCCATTTTGAGTAGCCAATCAGTTACTTTTTCTTTTACTTTGTGTTTGTTCAGTCCTACTATTTTTAGTTCCTTATTAATACAGTCGTACAGTTTGCAAGTAAGACTTTTGACTGTTGTCCTCTGGCAAAGGCTGTCTTAGTAGGGGAACGGGCGCATGCAATTATCCTTCTACGGGTATTAAGGGCGGTAGGTGAGACTATTTGATGTCTTCTCAAGGTGGATTTGAGCACATAGAGCTGACTGACAGATATACAAGTGACTTGATTAAAATTCGTTTTGGTGAGCTCAAGACTTCAATTTTTCGGCTTCTTTCTACTGCACCAATAACTTAAACATAGTTGATATTGATGAACAGGGATCGATGGGGTCGAAAGATTCTGGATTGGCGTACCGGAAGACGCAGCGTTGGAAGGCCATTCTTTTGGCACAAAAAGTCAGCCCTCTGTTCACGTGAATAGTTGAGTAATCCATTAACGAATGTCACGAAAAACTTAATGAACACTCGGAGCCCATGACTTAGTTATTGCTTAGTATTTCAGCCCCTAACGGCTAAAACATACTCGTATATTTCCCAATACAACAGAAGAAGACTCCCCGGGCGTCGGGAGTCGCAGGGCGATTCCCGGCCACCGTAGGGTCGGGCCTGCGGACGGCAAGAGTTGGGTGGCTCGCTGTCTGATCAGAATCAGGCCCGAGTCGACGGCGCGATGTGTTCCACGCGCGCCTCAAAGAGATGTCCAGATGAGGGCCAGTGCCTGCCAGGGCTGCGGGATTTGTTCGAAAGAGTCAAAGCGGCCCTCTAATGCAAAGGGCACTAGGAGGAACACGGATGGGTTTTAGTCAGTAAGAGTCTGACACTCCCTTCCACTTCGCCCAGAGTGGGAGGAGTCATTTGATGATTTCCCATCTACAAAAAAAACAAACATTTGCCAATTAGGTTGTATATTGTCCGAATGCGATAAGTTAAGCTAACCAAATAATAAGTTAGGCTTCCAAGTCTACTTTCGATATCTTACACGTAGCAGTAGACCACCTTCTGAACCCAACTGGGAATATAATGATATGGGAAGGTCTATTCTATATACTGGTACATACTAGCTTCTGCCAGCGGCTTCGCCCGCGTGATCCGTAGGGAACAAATTCCCGGGATGAAAAATAGTCTATGTGCTATTTCAGACTATAATCCATATCTGTTCCAAATTTCATCAAGATCCGTTCAGCCGTTCAGGCGTGATTGAGTAACAAACATACAAACTTTTGTATTTATAATAATACTAGCTGTTGCCCGTGACTTCGTTCGCGTGTATGTCGTAAAGTAAAATGTTGTCGTTAGGTTAGATCTCTAAGATATACGAACAGTCAACATCTAGCTTTGCTTGACTCTTCTTTGCATTAAGAACTTGGAAGGGGGTTATGCAAGGCACTGGCTGTTTCGCCTGTTCTGTTCCACCAGCTCTAATAATTTTTCGTAATGAGAAACGTGGGTTGGCCATGGGAAAACACCAACCGGAACAGCAACCTACCCCTGCAACAGACTACACCGACACTACTATACTTCTATACAGACTCCGATATCTGCACCATGTTAGACTCCTATTCTGTCCGTTGTGCGCAGGTGTCCTGGCTAAGTTAGCCAGCCTTTTTTTATGGATTGGAATTCATCAAATGACTTCTTCCGCTTTGAGCGAAGCATAACGGAGTGTCAGATTCTGGCTGATAAAACCCATACATGTTCCTCTTAGTGCCCTTTGCGTTCCAGGTCCGCGGTGACTAGTCGAACAATTTAGATTAATAAACTAAAGATATTGTTTGTTTGATTAAACGAGCTTTTCTCAGGAACTACTGGTTTGAATTGAAAAAAATATTTATTACTAGCTGACCTGCGCAACTTCGTCTGCGTCTATAATCGGTTAAGTGGTTTAGGAGTTAGATTTACCATAGCAGCGCCATCTATTGATTACTTACTCAACCCAGTCGAAAGGTATCGACATCTGTTAGAATCATTTGGAGTTAACAAATAATTGTGACTGTCAAATAATAACAGACAAATAATTAGCAATAAATTAAAATTGCGACTATAATTTGAGATTTAAACTATCCTATCTCTCAAGTTGGATCGAACTGCACATGGTGTGCGATTTTTATTATAATCGGTTAAGTGGTTTAGGAGTCCATTGAGCACAAACATTGTGACACGAGATTTATATATATTAAGATATACTAGCTGTCCCCCGCGGCTTCGCTACCGTCAACTGGCTATTTTTTTCCCATCAACTGGCTTTTAAACCTTCCCTGTATTCTGGCGAGCTAAACAAAAAAAGAATTAGCGAAGTCAGCCCAGGCGTACTCGAGTTTTAGCGAGAATAGCGAACAGCGATTCGCTAAGATAGTAGGATTATTATCATAATGTTCCTCTATTAGATACAAAAAATATTGCGTGTGATAGATTTATATGTTGACATTTGGTATTTGAAAACTAGTCAATCGCCAAGGTTAAGCAACGTTTGCCAAAGTCACTGCGGGGATGGGTGGTCATCAATTACATACCAAGATATTATGCTTTCCGAGGCACGAAGTAAGTATGAAAAGTCGTTGGTCCCATCTGCAAGTTGAGGATATTTAAACGTCGGTAAGACGAAACCCTGACATGTTTTAAAATATAAAATATTTAAAAGCTTCTGAGGGCTTCGTAAAGTTTATTTTTCTTTAAGAGTTAGTTTGCAAATTATTGTTTATATGAATTTCGTCGATGTCAGAAACTCTTAAGATCAAAAACTTTTGTCTCTCTCTTTTAGTTTAAAGAGGTTGATTTTCAAGATAAGTCTTAAAATATTTAAGACGAAGATTAAAATTAATGATCAATCTTTCTGAAACTTTAAGTTATGTTATGAAAAGTCCAATCTTTTATAACTATTTAGATCGTTTGCAGCTAGATCTGTAGGTATAGTCTATTAGAGATAAACAAACATGAAAAAATAAAAGTCCTTCTTCTAGTAATTGCTGGATTTTTTAAAAATGACGAGAATAATATTAGACTTTTGAAAATTGATATTTTAATAACTGTATAACTGTTCGACTGTAATTGATTTTTACAGTCACAAGATTTCATATCTCCGATCTTATTCTACCAATACATAGGGTAGCAGGTGTGATTTACACTGAAATGAAACAATCTCATACAAGAAAGAATTGAAAATCTCTGAAATTTCGCACCTGTGTCGCAACGCAATTGTGAAGAATTTCTTTAAATCAGACTGTTCAATGTTTCTTGCTACGAGTACATTATCGGGGTAAAAATAAACCTGCGTTAAAAAGTAGACAGAAATCTCTTTTGATCTCGTTTCTCTATAAACACAGCCGCATGTGTTGATCTTTGAGGTTAAGCAACGCTTGCCTAGGTCGGTCCGTGGATGGGTGATTACTTTTAGGGTTCAGAAAATGCATGAAAAATGAAACCCTTCGAGAATCACTCAGGTGTCTGTCTGTGTCTCTATCTGTCTGACTGTCTGTCTGTAGTCTGTCACAGCCAGTTTACTCCGGACCTTTTGGACCGATTCTGATGAAATTCGGTATACATATGGATTTCTGTGAGCCAAACACGGACGCGTTACGTAAATATGAAAATTTAAAGTTTGGGGTCGTAACTCGAAAATAAAAAAAAAGTTTTTGAAACTATATTGTGTGACATCTACACTAATATTATAAAGAGGAAAACTTTGTTTGTTTGTTTGTTTGATTGTAATGAATAGGCTCAAAAACTACTGGACCGATTTTAAAAATTCTTTCACCATTCGAAAGCTACATTATCCACGAGTAACATAGGCTATATTTTATTTTGGAAAAAATAGGGTTCCGTAAGATTTTTGGGTTTTTCGGACACAAGGTGTAAAAATCAACCAGAAAAGTTACTTATTTTGCGTACGCTGCCTAAACTATAAAAGATAGAACCATACATTGTTCTAATTAATTGTAGATCTTATAAATATCTACAAAAAAGTCCGCGACACACTATACCTATCTATGTCGAGTGAGGCACAACAACCACTTTTTAATTTAAAAATCTTGTTTTTTTTTTGGACTACGTTTAAACGTGTTTATTTTACTCATGCTATTAATCCTTGTCAAAATAAAGTATTTCATCACTAAGTACAGTTTATGTAGATAATATTTGGTCTTTGAATGATTAAAATCGGACGTTTGGTTTTGAAGTTATGGCGAAATTAAAATATTACGATCTCTGCTGCACGGCCCGTTGCGAAGTGGACGTCACCAAGGCGGGGGTGCGCGTGCGGGAGGGGAGTTTAGATCTATGAGTAAGGTACCCGCGCGGCTCAAACGCGATAAGCCTGGCTGGTGGCTTTAATTCTATATTAAGGCCTCACAGGCAAGTCCGGTTAAGCAGAAGCCAATCTTCTCAGGTTGACCTGCGAGAGCCATAACAAAAAAAAAAAGCTCAAACGCGAGGTCGGCTCCCTACGCAGCGGTCGTGCGCGAAGTCTAATAATTTTCGTGCGATTTTTTTTAGATTTCGTTCTTAAAACTACACCTACGCAAAAGTTCTTCTCAGAGCTAAACAACAGTTCTTCTCAGAGCCAAACAACAGTATTTTTCAGGGTATAACCAACAGTTCTTTTCAGGGCTAACCAACAGTTCTTTTCAGAGCTAGAACACGCTTTTTCTTAAACATTTGAAAATGCCTAAGAGAGCCAGGTCTCAACTTACTAAACATAGTTCTCAAGCACGGGCAGCAAGAATACGCCGTATGGGAGAATCTTCACCTGAACGTTCACAACGCCTTGCTGAACAAAATCAGAGAAACTCTCAGGTACGCGCACGAGAGTCGAGTGTCGAACTCGAAAGTTCGCAACGCCTTGCACAACAAAATCTGAGAACCTCTGAGTTATAATAATATTATAAAGCAGAAGAGTTTGTTTGTTTGTTTGGTTGAGCACGCTAATCTCAGGAACGACTGGTCCGATTTGAAAAATTTTTTCAGTGTTAGATAGCCTATTTATCGAGGAAGGCTATAGGCTATATTATATATATATCATTAAGCTAAGTCAAAAAGGAGCGCAGAATTAATGGAAAATGTGACGCAGACGAAGTTGCGCGGGTCAGCTAGTATCAAATAAAAGTGGTAACTGTGAGGGTTATAATCACATTTTTTTCATAATTTTAAAATAAATATTTTTGAATTTATTCAAGTAATTAGACCAAAAATTACCATTTCACCTTATGTCTGTCTGATGCCCGTTACTTCGCCTGCTTTACAAATTATATACTAAAACCTACCTCGAGAACCACTCTATCCATTGGTGAAAACAACATGGAAATCGGTGTAGCAGTTTTTGAGTTTATCGCGAACAGACAGACAGACAGCGTCGGAGGACTTTGTTTTATAATATGTAGTAAAATACAGATAATAAATAGGTTTTTACCTATGTATAGATTCCAGGAAAACTAATAAGAAGTTATTTAACCATCAGAAGATTTTAACAATCCTCAAAAAAGGAGAAGGTTCCATATTCGACTGTATGTATTTTTATTTTTATGGATGTTCACCGATTTCCCCGCTAATTGTAAACAGATTTTTAAAATTATGTTTTAATACTGTGACCAAGTCAGAATCTAATGATGGTATTTCACGGAAATCGAGGGCAACCCTCAAATTGTACAGGCACATACAATGTTTTTCATATGCTTTCTAACATAATTCAGGTATTTGGGGCTTGTTATCATCATCTGATGTTGCTGAGCTAATGATGGAAGGTATAAGTCAGGATCACGGGATCCCAGGCATTTGTTACCAGTCAACCAAGGGTGATTAAGAGATAACATGTACTAGCGTTTTACAAATTTTAATATGCTTTCCGACGTCGATTTCTGAAATGGCTCCTGTGTTATGTCTGGTCACCAATTCAAGTACCGACCTCAGCAAGCGTAACTTAATCTTTAACCATCATCGCTTACCATCAGGTGAGATAGTGGTCAAACGAGTGCCTATCAAAAGTAAAAAAAAGAATGACATGCTACAGTTATGTACGTCTATTGCCAACAGTGAAATAAATTTCCAGCCTGAGTCTGTGTTTCCTGATAGCTACAACCTGGCAGTCTTTAAGTCGAGAATAAATAGGTTGCTTCTAGGCAAGCATGCTCCATCTCCAACCGCATCATCGCTTACCATCAGCAGTGGTATTCTGTAACAACATTTTCGTGTCTCGACAGCGGAATCCGAGGTGAGTTTCAAATTCGTATAAATATAAGACTTTATGACGTGTGAAATAAAGTTCACTTTGTAAGCTTAGTCACTCAGGTGAAGTCGATATCGAAATGGTTATTTACAGAATAGACTAGCAGGTGAGATAGTGGCCAAACGTATATCTATCTATCCAATGCCAATAGTAAAAGAAAAAAAAATATAACAAGTCGCTAGACCACGGAAATTCAGTGTTACAATATTTTTGGGCTTGAATGGGGTCTCTGATTGCAGGCGTGAGGTACTGTAATTGTCATGTGGGCCCGTATTGTGGTTTGTGTGCTACCGAAAGCAGGAGCGGCTTTTACATTGTAGTAATGTTCCACGTGAGGGTGAACTATTGGCTTGGATTTGTTTCGGTTGTTAGGGTTCTGTACCCGAAACGTAACCTACGGAACCCTATAACTAGGCCTGCGCTGTCCGTCTATCGTCTATCCGTCTGTCCTTTCGCCCGTCCGTCTTTATGTCAGCGGGATATATGTGAAGAACCGTAATAGGTAGACAGTTGAAATTTTCACAGATTGTATATTTCTATTCCCGCTATAACAAAACTAAATTAAAGTAAAATTATAAAATAATTAAATATAATATGTAATAATAAAAATTAATAGGAGCTCCCATACAAGAAACGTGTTAATCGGGGTTTATGGTACTGAACCCTTCTTGTGAGAGTCCGACTCGCGCTTGTCCTGTTTTTTATTATTAGTGAGGGTTTCCATCAGGTGAGTCAAACGTCTGCGTTTGACCACAATCTCACCTGATGGAAAGCAACAAAACTAAACAGGGGGCTATAAAGCCACTCTTGAAGAATCATATTAGAATCATAATATTAATCACACAACAATCGGTCAAATTTCATTTTCATCTTTCTCGCTAACGCATTAGGTTCAAGGTTGATTGGGAAAATTTGACAGTGACGCGTGATGGGTAGCGTGATTCTTTCTGATTCTGCTGAAGTGGCCTTTTTAGACCCGCTGAAGATTCATCAGAGTGCCAATAGGCTTGTGTCCTGAAAAAATCTTATTAGTCCGTCAGATAGATTATCAAAAAATATTTGATCCGTGTTTTTTCTTTTGTTACGGGAACCAAAATTGACGAAGTTACAACGCTTTTAAAATTCTCAATACGTCACACCTTCTCATAATTTTTAGTGAGTCGTGACGTCACTAGCCCCCACTCCCGAGTTTTGATGCGTTTTATCTTCTTTGTCAATATTCATTGATTTACAAAAACAAAAAATACGTGTCCATTATTTTTCAATACTCTAACTGACGGACTAAATAGTTTTGCAATTTGTGGACGATGGAATCTAGCCTATTCTATTAATTTTCACATGCGCATCCCATTCGCATCTCAATCGCAATCTGTCAAAAATGTATGAAAATTAAGGCTTTTTTGACAGTTTGCGATTGACATGCGAATGCGAAAGTTGTTTAAAAAATTATAGAATTGGCTCTCTGGTATCTTTTGCTTTGAAGGATGACGGGTATAGGTTGCTGGGTGGTATTTCATCTTGCGGATGCGAGGTAATCGCAAACAAAGACGTTCTCCCTATTAGCTAACGATCGTACGAGGTGACGATGTTATTTCGTCGCGCGATGAGATTAATCTGTTTTAACTTAATCTACATACATCAAAAATGTCTTTTAGTCAATTATTTTAACGACTAAATGATTGTTAATTTACTCCGCCAGCCCTAGTTTATCACGTGTGGTTCGAGTTACGGTTCTGTCGGTTAATTCTACCATTGTGGGTGTAAGCAGGCACATTCATTTTATTCCTGGAGTCTTATTTCGCTGGGAAACTTATTTATGCTTGAGTGTTAATTTTTTATAGTATCATAGTGTGCAAGTGATAGTCTGCCTAGCCTTTTCCCAATAGGCTAGATTCCATCATCCACAAATTGCAAAACTATTTAGTCCGTCAGTTAGAGTATTGAAAAATAATGGACACATATTTTTTGTTTTTGTAAATCAATGAATATTGACAAAGATAAAACGCATCAAAACTCGGGAGTGGGCAGAGTGGCTCGTGACGTCACGACTCACTAAAAATTATGCGAAGGTGTGACGTATTGAGAATTTTAAAAGCGTCGTAACTTCGTCAATTTTGGATCCCCTAACAAAAGAAAAAACACGGGTCAAATATTTTTTGAAAATCTCACTGACGGACTAATTAGATTTTTTCAGGACACAAGCCTATGATATTGGGGTCAGGTTCCAATAAAACCGGATTCAGCTGAGTACCAATATTTATGTACGCTAGCATAAGTGAGAAATATTTTTTTGTGTATTCATTAATTTAAAATAATATAAATTCAAGTTCTTAAAACGTAACAGACAGATGTGTTGCTGGGGAGTATGTTGGCCACTTCTTCTCTACAGCTAAAACACTAGGGGGTGACGTGAGGGCGTTTTGGGGTATTGTCTTACGCGGTGTCCAGCGTGAGCGACGAATACGACGCGCCGCGAAGCAACACGACGCGACGTAATGCGACGCGATGCTATACGCGACAAATGTCCTACGTGATTTTGGTCATTACTTCTCGAATCATGGTCGAAGTACAGTACAATTTTGCTTGAAAGTTAAAAATAAACGATTCCAATAATGTTTATGTTTTTTGTCCCACAACAATCTTTGCTGACACACTGCGGCGATCAACGCTTCAGTGTGATTCTGTAAACATGTCGAAGTGAACACTTAGGCGAAGTGAACGACAAGCGAGCTGTCAAACCATACAAACAAGATGGCATGACAGCTCACTTGTCGTTCACTCCACCTAAGTGATCACGGTGAGATGTCAACAGAATCGACCGGCAATCAACCATTACGTAGTTCGTGGTGTCGCATCTGGTCGCCCTCAAAACAAGTCCGCGTTAGGTAAAAACTAGACGTTCAAAAAGTGCTGGCTCTCAGCCTAATTTGAATAAATGACTTTTGAATTTCGAATTTTGAAAACACATTTTTTAGAGTGTCAAATCGCATCGTTAACTCGAAAGATCACACCGAAAGAGCGGCGAAGGGCAGCGAAGCGCAGCGACCCGCTCGGTAGAGAAGGAATTCACCGCAATTCCCGCGGCGCCGCGGGCATCCGCGCGACTCGCTCGAGTTTTTCATGCGATAATAAGTATTATAGTAATGAAAATAAAGTTAAAATTCATATGACACTAAAACTGCGCTCCGCTTCGCTGCGCTTCGGCGCTCTTTTGGCGTGAGTTGAGCCGTAGAAGGAAAGGCGACAAACACTAGTTACCTCAATAAACTTACTTATAAGTAGAAAAGTGAGTAATATAAATCTAAATGAAAATCTTTTTTTTCCCTGACATTATTATAGTATATTAATTTTCTTTTCATATGAAAAAGCCTTAGGGGTGATAAATTAAAGCTCGTATTTCAGAATGCCTCCATTTTATTTCATATCGTGATCAAACGTCAGACTTGTACAAACCTATCTAAATTACTCCTTTGTATTAAGCTTAGAAGAATGGGAAGACTTTATTTGTTTGTTTGTAAGGTTCAGTTTAGCTTGCATGATACTTATCTCCATACGAAGGTACGGAATGGAGTATCCGAGGCTTTCCTTCTGTTACATGGTTTTATGTATTTCTATAGGATATCCTTTTAATATTATGGAACGATATGATTTACTATTTTTGATGAGACAAAAATAGCTTTTAATGCTGTGATTTTGGTACTATTAGGGGGTAGAAAAAATGTAAGGTCAGAACCATGCAGATGAAATAATTTTGTGTGTAAAGCTGCTCTCAGACTACGCTATAATATATAGCATAGAGTATATAGCTCAAAGCACAACAATATCGCGCACCATACATTGTCAATAATATATAGTGTGAACCTGTCTATAACAATGTATGGTGCGCGATATTGTTGTGCTATGAGCTATATACTATATGCTATTATATTATAGCGTAGTCTGAAAGCAGCTTAAGTATAGCAGCGCAACTGTAGACTTCTTTGTTTAAAGGCGGTGGTATACATGATGACATTTTGTGCTTTTCCACACTGACCGTAGATATTTTTCACACACGCTTACTACCGCTTTTTTAAGGATGGAAACTGACTCAAATAATATCCTTGGACATTTCACACAACGCTATATAGTCCCAAGCTAAGCAACCTAATGCTTGTGTTATGGTAACGAGACGACTGATAAACTACTTATATGCATTTTTTTTTTGTAAATACATACATATTATAGATAGAAAAACACCCAGACTCGGAACAAATACTTGTAGGTCGTACAAATATTTGTTCCATGCGGGAATCGAACCCGCGACATGCTGCGCAGCAGTCAATCGCTCAACCACTGCACCAACCGTGTCGTCTAATTAACTTCTTCCACTGCGCTGGGCGGTGCAGAAGGAAGTGTCAGACTCTTGCTGACTTAAACCCATCTGTGTTCCTCCTAGTGCCTCCAGTTACGTTCCAGGGCCGCGGTGACCCTTTGAAACAAATTTCGCAACTCTGGTAGGCACTGGCCCTCTCGCCGTCTAATACTTACCACCCTAACAGATAAAACACGTGAATTTTTTCCTGATACTCCTTATAACCGCCTTTCACCAACAGTCATTAAAAAAAACGGTTGCACTCCGGGAGTGCCGGCAGAAGTTAAAACTTGAACATTAACGTTGTGCATTTGTGAATCATCCGGCTTACGAATTTTCGAACAGGTCACGTGTCCTGACGCGAGTTTAACAATTTATACCCATCCCAAGAAAGAAAAGTGCTCAACGCCTCTAAAGAATTTTTCACTTCAGAAACCGCTTTGATAGCTGTTCCTACTCAATTACTCGCCAAAGAATCATATCTCCGCAATATTCGTTATTTGTTCCGTCTTCCGTCTATATTGCTATCCATTTCTTACAATGAATAACGTAAAAGCTGGCCCGTTCAGCGGTGCATCTCATCGTGAGCGCAAATTGTATTAGGTGCGCGTCACCGGTCAAAGAGAAGACGCTTTCGCTATAGAATAGGATGTTGCAGAAGGTCCTTTTTTATTTTATTTGGGTAAAGCCCACCACACATTCCCAACCATTGCAACTCCTGAAAGCTAGAATCAACAGTGGCGACCAACAGAAAAAAGTCGAGCTAATGAACCCTGACGAGTCCCGGAGAAACGATTTAACTGTCTTGGATCCCGCAACAAAATTAATCAGAAGAGTACAGCGGAGGAGTAGGAAAAATAAATATAATTTCCACTTCCCTCCGTCAAGCCGGAGACAGATTAGAGCTAGGCCAATAGGCACCAAGGGACATATACAACTGGGTTAAGCCCAAGGTTGGGTCCTTGCATCGTCTGCCTAGCCTTTTTCCCAACTACATAGATAGGGGTCGGCTTCCAGTCAAACTTGATCCAGCTGAATACCAGTATTTTACGTGGAGCGGCTGCCTACCAGACCTCCACAGCCCATTAACTGGGTAACACGGTAGGCCTGGCTTCTGACTATCCGTAACGACTGCCAAAGATCTCCAAATGACAGCCAGGACCGACAGCTTAACGTGTTTTCGAGGCACGGAGGAAACTCGGTATGTTAAGATGGTCACCCATCCACAGACTAATCTCGGCAAGCGTTGCTTAACCTTGAAGATTGACCTGTACGGCTGTTATTATTTACCCACGAGCTCCTCTTGGTCCTTAGGTTGGGTCCTTGCAGCGAATGAAAATAGGCGTACAAAATAGCGTACGGCTTAGTAAATATATTAAGTAACCTGATGGTCAGTTCAAGTTATTTTTACGCAACGTAAGTTTGCATTCGGATTGTTACAGCAACCTTCCAATTATAGGGAGGGGAATTAGATATGGTTTTGATGCTTTGCTTGTATTAGTATTTGTATTTGCGAAAACTCCATTATAAGTACGCCTGGCAAGCTACCACCATCATGTCTAAGTCTGTCGCCATAACAACTATGTTAACAGTATTGTTGTGTTCCGGCAGTTACAGGTATGATAGCATCTCCATCTTCGGCCTCCATCCATCTTCGGCCTAATCATCACTTTCCATCAGGTGAGATTTGGGCGAAGAGTTTCCCCGTTTTGTTTAAAAAAAAATGGCTCTTATGGTTTTTAGAAATACACTATCGACCAAATTTAAGGAATTACAACAGCTAAAGCGCGATTTTGCGATTATAAAAGCGATTTTATTAATTTAAAGGAATCATCAGTATTTAGCAACAACAGTCATTGTTTTATGCAAAGGCACTGCGATTCTTTTGCGTACGTTCTGCTTAAAATTACAACTTGCAATTTGTGTAATGCACCTAATAAGTTAAGCAAATGTGAATGTGGTTTTTTGTCACATTACGTGCATTAAAATGACAGTCGCGTACGAGTAGTGAGCACACTCCATATTGGTCGGATTGACAACGATAGCTCTGACGCTTCGTGTTATTGGCTCATTTGTGCTTCTTGCTTCTTCTCTGACGCTTCATGTTATTGGCTCATTTGTGCTTCTTGCTTCTTCTTTCTTTTCGCTTCTTCTTTTTTCTTGCTTCATCTTGCTTATTGCTTCCTTAATGCTCATCGACTATTAGGCTAGAGTTTCCCACTGCTGTTATCTATGTTCACGACTCGTTCTGGCTACCATACGCACGCTTACACTCGCTATACGTGCAGTATATATGCGTGTGCGCGTTTGCCCTTGTTGTATAGTATGGTCCTTCTAATCTTATCTGTATTTTGGACAAAGTGAAGATGTTTTTACTTAGCAAGCGTGGTCGCTTTGTTTTTGAGTGCTATTGTTATTGCGTATTTTATTTAATATATTTTAATTTAATGAGAATTAGCAATTTTGTTAACAGTTTGATGGTTCGATTGGCTTTTGTTTTTATCAGAATGTTTACAAGCGAAATATATGTGCTCATTAATTTTAAATATAAAGTTCTCGCTGTTTTGAACAGTTTTAAGAAGGTTAATGTCTAAATATGAATTTTAACTTTTAGTATTTAAACATAAAAAAAACTTGTAAAATATACAGGGTGTCCCAGAACTCAACGTCAAGCCGAAACGGCGCGTCAGGATTGATTGTTACCATCATGAGAAAAATCAGAAAAAAAATCTATCCCATGCAGTTTGAAAATTATGGGCATTTAAGAAAAACCTAAAAATTTGGTCAAACTGTAACCATTTTTCGGTTATTGTGGTTAATTTTTAATTTTTGTTCATTTTAACTTTGGAACCGTAACCCTTAATAATATTTCTAGAATTACAGTAAAAAATTATGACACAATTTCCTCAAGATTCTTTGAATTAAGACTATCATTTTTTAAACTATGAATTAAAAAATTTCAAAATTTGTCGACTTTGAAAAGCCCTCCTTTAAAAAAAATATGCTAGAGTGCCTTGGCAAGTGCCATTAATAGTTGGCACTTGCCAATTAATCAGGATTGTAAAATGGCAACATGATACATGTTAGTTGAATTCTAAAAAAACGAGTAAAAAATAAAACCTCAAGTAACCCGATTTTTGCCAACCCATTTTACTCAGTTACAATATTTTTATTCGCACAAGCTCTTGGTAGGTTCTTAATTTTACGGAAAAATTATGAGAGAGATGGATAGTGGACATGTTTGCCATGAGCGAGCGAGACAGATAGTGTCAAGGATGTGCTAAATAAATTTTAGTATTTCTTCCATAACTAAGCAGCTTCTGTCAACAATATATCTAATCTATCTGTCTCTATCATAAATCCGACCTATAACCTCGACATATTTTCACGTTCCACATCCGAAATATAGCGTCAATGAATCATTACTTGGTGCTCTATCCTCCATAATCCGGCCACCATATTTTCTTCACAAGAGTATCGGCTTTTTTGATCAGCCTATTTGTATTCAGTCCGGCTACCGACCGCTTCAGTAGTTGAGGGTCAACCCTAGACTACTGATCATTTGGATGGGCAACTCTTTTGCGTTTATTACTTAGTACTAACTTAGTGGTTATAGTACTGTAGATGCATCTAGAGGTATAAGGAAAACAGAATAGAGTTACTGTTGTTTCAATAGTGTAGATCTTTGATAGCCGTAACGGGGAGTTAGAAGCCAGCAAATCTGGCACTAGCCTTGCTTAAGAGTATCGTGTTACCCAGTTTTTTTTAAAGTGAAATCTTCTTTAGCGGCTTTGAGCACTTTTCTTGACATAGGTATAAAATGTTAAACTCGCGTCAGGACACGTGACCTGATCGAAAATTCGTAAGACGGATGACTCAAAAATGCACAACGTTAATGTTCAAGTTTTCACTTCTGCCACCACTCCCGGAGTGCATCCCGTTTTTTATTTGTGGTGGGTTTGCTCTTGACTCTAGTCTTGGTCAAAGATGACAGAAGCAAGATCTACGATGCAGGATGGAACAAGCTTACCCAGAAGGAGCCTGTTCACTCTAACTTGAAGAAATTATGGTTGTAAGCGCTCGGAAATACAGACGCAGGCAGAGAGTTCCAGGGCACGCCACGATAGTGGCGATAAGTCCCCTCTTTGAGGAGTGGCTAGAGAGGCGCCACGGCGTCCTCACCTTCCGCCTGACGCAGGTCCTCACCGGACACGGATGTTTCGGGAGGTACCTGCATCGAATCGGGCGGGAGGAAACGCCCGGGTGTCACCACTGCGAGGATCGACCGGAGGACACGGTGGAGCACACTGTGCAGGTGTGCCCCGCTTGGGCGGCGCACCGCCGTGTCCTCGAAACGGCGATCGGCGGCAACCTCTCGCGTCCGGCCCTGGTCCAAGCCATGGTCCGGAGCGAGACAGAATGGGACGCCGTTGCCTCCTTCTGCGAAGCAGTCATGCTAGCGAAGGAGGTGGTGGAGAGGGAGAGGAGACCCTCTCGTCCCGGCCGCCGTGGTGGACGCCGCGGGCGTCGGGGGCCACCTGGTGACCTCCGGCCACCGTAGGCGCGGGCCTGTGGACGGCGAGCTATGGGTGGCTCGCCGTCCGTCCGTCTAGTGACGACAGGCCGTGTCGACGGCGCGTTAGTGTTCCACGCGCGCCTCAAAGAGAGTCAGCACACAGAGGGGCCCGAAAGGGCCGACGCCTGCCGGAGTCGCGGGATTATTCGCAAGAGACACCGTGGCTCCGGAACACAAAGGGCAATGAAGGAACATGGATGGGTTTTAGTCAGTAGAAGTCTGACACTCCCTCCCGCTACACCCAGAGCGGTAGGAGTCATTGGATGATTTCCCATCCCTAAAAAAAAAAAAAAAAAAAAAAGGCAGAGAGTTCCACTCCTTTGCTGTGCGCATTATAAAAGACGATTAGAAACGCTTAGTATGAATTGGTGGAATAGCAACAAGGTAAGAATGGTAACATAGAAATATAAAAAGCAGCAGAAAATAAAAACAGCAACTTGTATCTATGGATGGTAAGTTGCAGTGCGTCTGGATGTCCGCTGGTAGAAGGGGGGGCCGGACGGAGATTTTCTATTTTTTTCTATTTAGTATTGTCACTTAATTTATTTTAGTCCCGCGACCGCTTTTATGATGTAGTATTACAATATTTATTTTATTAATGGGCGCGAATCTTTTTTTGTTTGTTTTAGAATATTAAGAGTCCCAATGTTTTATTTTAGGAGGTTTTTACAAAATATTTATAATTATATTGAGCTTATGTCGCTTGTGGGTTGCATGCTTGCAGCTGAAAATCAGCGTCAGGTCGTTTTTTTTTTAATAAAAGTCAGCAGGTCCATGTAAAAAACTGGTATTTTGGTACATACAGTTAAACTGGAAAGCAATATCTAGGCTAGGCATATTGATGAAGTAGCATAATCTTTTAAAGATACTCGTCTGTTTTCGTTTTTAAATATATTTTTTGCATAAACCGCTTTGGCTTTATCATAACTTTCTATTGTAATAAAGCTGAAAAGAGGTTACATTGAAATCCAAAGAAACAAAACTGACGTAGGCGTAGTAGGTACTTCATAGTTCATTCACCCTGTCCAAAAGGAAGAAGAAATAATATCATCCATATAGGAAAATATCACAGAGATGTAATAGGAAGATACAAGTCAAGTCATAGCCTCAAGAACACGTGAAAGATATTATTATTAGTTAATGAGTCAATACTCGGATATTGCTTGTTCTGATTATAATGAGATTTTTGCCTTTGGGCATGTGTTTATAGCCTTTTTTGTGCTCTTTTATTTGATTATAGCCGCTCTTACTTCCTTAACTATTTATAGTTCACAACTAAAATATAGTTGGTCGCTGTGTTGAACGCAAGACATTCAAACTTTGATTCGCTCTCCTGTAAAGTTGCCGATTTACACATCCGACAATGTTAATAGGGATAGGCGATATTATCATGTTCTTTATCTATAAGTAGTTTGTTTATGACAGGTTATATGTGTTCATATAATATGGTTTTTATTTTTTATATAATATATATTTTTTTATTTAGTTTTTGTCTTTTTTATTATTTATTTATCTGACTATGTAGGTCAATCTTTCAACGTCAACACTTGCTTGAGTGTGTATTTTGTTTTGTGTCATGTATTAATTACTTTGCATTCTACTCATTGTATACATTCTAGTTCACAGATGTGTTGCTGGGGAGTTTGTTGGCCACTTCTTCTCCGCAGCTAAAAAACTAGGAAGTGGTGACAGGCGGGCGTTTTGGGGGACTGTCTTTTGTAGAACTTGACGTTCAACAAGTGCTGGCTCTCAGCCTAATCTGAATAAATGACTTTTGAATTCGAATTTGAATATTACAAAGCAGAAGAGTTTGTTTGTTTGTTTGGTTGAACGGGCTAATCTCAGGAACCACTGGTCCAATTTGAAAAATTATTTCAGTGTTAGATAGCCCATTTAGCCCGTTATAGGCTATATATCATCACGCTAAGACAAATAGGAGCGGAGCAATAATGGAAAATGTGACGCAGACGAAGTCGCGCGGGTCAGTTAGTAGAAAATTATAATTTCAAAGGGTTTAGCAACTGTAGTAAGTACGAATCATACTTGTGCATTAAAGGTTTCCGTACCATCAAGTAAGTTTGGGTCACAAAAGTTCATATAGTCGCAGGCAGGAGTCATGAGCACTAATGAATACAACGGGGTGATCTCACCAATGTACGGTGGGCTAACGAAACTTGCAAACTCATAGTTGATGGGCATTGACTGACGAATCAATAACGTGAAGCGTCAGAGCTGCCGTCGTCAAACCGACCAATGGGATTGTGCTCACAACTCGTGTCGGTTATTACATTTGTGCGAAATCTTTACGGAATCTGTTCAGTCGATTCGGAGTAAATCATCTGTGCCACATGGACAGACTGACACAGCAGTGCTACTGGTAAGTTTTCGATTTTTAACAGACTTCCCAAAAAAGAGGAGGTTCTCAATTCGGTTGTTTCTTTTTTATGTTTGTTACCTCATAACTCCGACAATTATGAACTGATTTGAAAAATTCTTGTTTTATCTGAAAGGATATACTTGCCCATTTAAATTTTATGATTCGGTCCCATTTAAATTTTATCGAAATTGGTTATGAACTCGGTTATCGAAGTTGGAATTTAAATGGAAATAGCTGGAATTCGTCTACTTGGATGATGGTTTTATGTCATCCAAGTAATCGAAATTCCGTATTTTGCTTTCTGCGATTTTGCAGTGAAAAAACTTTTTACAAAAATAAACAACCGACTTCCAAAAAAAAAACACTACAAAGTAAAAAATAACTTTTCGGAAGTCGGTGTCAAAATACGAAGAAACTAACAAAACCACCGACTTCCGAAATTAAATTTATTTTTAACTTTGTAGTGTTTTTTTATTGGAAGTCGGTTGTATTTTTTTGTGAAAAGTTTTTTAAACCAGCGTTTGGAACCCGACAAACATATTACAGCAGCAAACTTATAAATTCAAAGTACCTATCCTTTTCTGTCTCCAGTAAGTACTATAAAACTGAATGAATGCGTTCAATGTTGCGTACGAACACGGCAATACGCAGAACAAGGTAAACGACAAAGAATTCAATTTGCCTGCGTGTCGTACGAAATTGAATATTTGGTCGACTCAGGGGTAGGTACTACGTTTTGGCTGTACGTGTGGTCAGTGAACAAGGTGGAAAATTAAAATGGTTGGTTTTATGGTGGTGCCTGGTGTAAGGTTGATCGTGTTCAAAATATAGCAGGAATTTGGATTATCATGACCGGGTTTGAAACGGTACCAATTTTAAGAAGCAGTTAAGTTTGTAGAACATAGAAAAAAAGTTTTTACTAATTCTGTTTAGACGTTTTGTTTGGTTCTAGAGGGAAAATTACACAATTTATAGCCTGTATTTCCCAAAGGGTTCAGTTATAGAAGTCTATCTATAGACTACCCACGATTCGCAGTTATGTTTAAAACCAAGTGGAAAATGTGTCAAAAATCTACTAAAGTATTTACACGTATCGCTACTAAAGTATTTACACGTATCGACCCCAGAATTTTGAATAGTTAACGATCAAAACATTGAGGCGGTAGGCATAATACCTTTACAAGAACAAAATTTTATGAAGAACCCTCACCCAATTTTGCCAACCTTACTTATACTCATTTTCATAGTCGGTTCCATAGAGCACTGAACACTTTTGTGGCCACTGCCTAGTGCCACTGCTTACTCATAGAAATTGATGACCCTTGACAGTTTTGGTTCTGAGGGTACGCACATTTGCCAGCATATCAAGGCTACAACAATCTGTCAAATATTTTTTATCTATTTTTCACTTTAAAGCTGAAACATTAGGCTCAAATTTGATTGGAAAAATTTGTCAGTGTTGGGTAGCTTGATGTGCTAGCATAAATACCTAAAACTTGTGCTCAGCCGTCTTCGAGCTTCATCTTTTGCCGAGGTGAGTACCTACATGTTTGCCTTTTTTTTTTTTTTTTTAGGGATGGGATATCGTCCTATGACTCCTCCCGCTCTGGGCGGAGCGAGAGGGAGTGTCAGACTTCTACTGACTAAAACCCATCCATGTTCCTTCAGTGCCCTTTGTGTTCCGGAGCCACAGTATCTCTTTCGAATAGTCCCGCGACTCCGGCAGGCGTCGGCCCCTTCGGGCCCCTCCCAATGCTGACTCTCTTTGAGGCGCGCGTGGAACACGAACGCGCCGTCGACACGGCCTGTCGTCAGATGACGGACGGACGGCGAGCTGCCCATAGCTCACCGTCCACAGGCCTGTGCCTACGGTGGCCGGAGGTCACTAGGTGGCCTCCGACGCCCGCGGCATCTACCACGGCGGCCGGGACGAGAGGTTCTCTCGCACTCCGCCACCTCCTTCGTTAGCATGACTGCTTCGCAGAAGGAGGTGACGGCGTCCCATTCCGTCTTGCTCCGGACCATGGCTAGGACCAGGCCCGGCCGCGAGAGGTCGCCGCCTATCGCCGCTTCGAGGACACGGCTTTCCTCCATGTCACTGGAAAATGGCGGACTCCGTAAGATTGTAATTGATTAGATTATAATTATATATTGTTTTTAACTCATGGTCACTAACATTAGAATAGTTAATACCGGGATTGCTACCATGTAGCTTTAGATCACGGAGATCATGGCGCTTGGAACAATGCCGAAATATCGGAAACTCGCAAATAAAAAGCTACATGGTACAAATCCCGGTATTAACTATTCTAATAGATTATTATTTCTCGATATATTATGAAAAACTCGTTTTGTATATAATAAATTGCATCCAAATTCAATAAATTGTTTACAATTCCACGCGATATTTTATAATTTTATGGTGTATGTCATTTTCACAACATACTGAGTCTTCTCCATGCCGGTTTTTCTCAGTTTCAATTTGTAGATCTGAGACAGCCGTTAGGAAGTCAAAGGCCAGCCAATCTGACATCAAGGATTTTTTTAAGGCTGGAAAATCATGAACCGACTTCTCCCGCTCTGGGCGGAGCAGCGGGGAGAGTGTCAGACTCTCACTGATAGAGCCGCGGTGGCTCATCCGATCAAATTTCGCAACCATGGCAGGCACTGTATCTAGCGGGCTCTAGCAGGCAGGTGGTTTTCGTCTACGCAGTAATCACACAAATCGGATCAGAAACCTCTGAGTAATCGATGTAAATACATAAAAAAAGAATGCAATATGGTGTCCTAAAGTGTCACGTTGTCGAGATATTTGGGAGAATGTCGCTATCTGAAAACAATGTCTACCATTAATAATTAATTAATTACGTGCATAAAAATAAAATTGGGTTAATTCAAATAATAAATAGTTTTCCAGCTTGATTGATGATTAACAAATGGGCCATGTGTGATCCGGACTCTCACACGAAGGGTTCCGCACCATAATGGTGGATTAATTTTTATTACAAGTAATTTTAACGATTGTCTGGCCCAAATGTCCTTTCTTTGGTATTGTTCGTCAGAACGTTGAGCTCCTAAGTAGATCAGTGTTAAGCTAAACGACTACTGACAAGTGCTTGCACTGACTGGACAGGTCCACTCAAAGCGGTTCTTTCTTCTGAAGACCATCTCAGACACTAATCCACATGGTGCTTAAATGAAGTATTGTAAATGCGAGGACTACGTAGTTCGTTATTTTTAAAGATTAATTTCATGACTGTCTTGCTGTTTGAGTACACTTTGTGGCGTACCCAAATGTCCTTACTATGGTATAGTTCGTCGGATAATTAAGCTCCTCAAAGTTCTGAGATCAGCTGCATGATAAGTTCTGACAAATGCTTGCACTATCTGGGCAAGTCCACTCAAAGTTGCGTGGTACTTTCTTCAAAAGGCTACCACAGTTGTGAACCTACATGGTTTTCATATATTATCCGCGATTGTATGAACTTTAAAAAAGACTATGACCTCTGAGTTTATTCCGTGGTCTGTGACCGTCCCCAAATTCATTATTCAGTACGTTGGCAAAAGCTTGCATCTAAATAGTTCAATGTCATTTCATTTCATTATGAAACAACATTCGGTCTTTCTGTTTTGTATTTCAATTAGATTCTTGTTTTCAATTTCGTATTCAATTTGTTTTCGAGCCACTTTACTGATGAAATTATTTTTATTTGCTTCAAATGAATTAAATTGGATTCTTGTGATAATACTTTTAATGAAACACAGAAGAGAAATTATAATTATTTTGGACTTGGCATTTTACTTTTTAATTCATCATTACCATTATCATAGTTTCTGCCGAAATAGTACGTCCATTGCTGAACATCCAGCAGATTTCCATTACTGATTATTTGTTATTTGATGCTTGAGGCCTATGATCACATAAAGTAGCGTGCAAAAGAGGATATTTTCTTCTTTTTCAAGTCACTGGCATCATCTGCCTAGCCTTTTCCCAACTGTACTGGGGTCGCCTTCCAGTCAAACCGGATTTAGCTGAATACCAGTATTTTACGTAGAGCGGCTGCCTACCAGACCTCCACAACGCGTTAACTGGGTAACACGGTACTTCTTAGCAAGACTGTAGTCAGATTTACTGGTATCCGTAACGACTGCCAAAGATCTACAAAAGGCAGCCGGGACCAACGGCTTAGCGTACTTTCCGAGGTATGGAGGAAACTCGGTATGTTAAGATGGTCACCCACATCCACAGACCAACCTTGGCAAGCGTTGCTTAACCTGGAACATCGACCTGTGCGACTGTTAATGTTTAGCCACGAGCTCCTCAAGTCACGGGTACGATGGGTTTTTCTTTAGTTTTGGGTGGTTCAATACATTGCCACCTCCATGGTATCACTGGTGGCAGTACATAGGTCTGCTTGGGTCATGTTTTGGGGCACAGAGGGTGAGATAGAAGGTGGAGCATAGTTTGTAACTCAGCCAACATCCAAGAGGAGACTTACAGTCCGCTTTGGTGAATTAAGGCTGAAAAAGAGACACTAAGTAAAATTGTGGTCGAACCTCATGTTAGAATATGAGTTGGTTGATGAAAAAATAACATCGACCAATGTATACTTCTTTTAATTAAATAGCTGACCCGCGCTACTTGGTCCGCGTATTTTTTTTCATAATTGTTCTGCTCCTATTGGTCATAGCGTGATGTTATAAGCCTATAGTCATCATCTGCCTAGCCTTTTCCCAACTATATTGGGGTCGGCTTCCAGTAAAACCGGTTTCAGCTAAATACTAGTATTTTACGTGGAGCGGCTGCCTACCAGACCTCCAAAACCCATTAAATGGGTAACACGGTAGTCCTTGGCAAGACTGGTGTCAGATTTTCTGGCTTCTGACTATCCGTAACGACTGCCAAAGATCTCCAAATGACAGCTGGGACCAACAGCTTAACGTGTTTTCCAAGGCACGGAGGAAACTTGTTATGTTAAGATGGTCACCCATCTACAGACCAACCTCGGCAAGCGTTGCTTAACCTTGAAGATCGACCTGTGCAGCTGTTATTATTTAGCGACGAGCTCGAGCCTATAGTCTTCCTCGATAAATGGGCTATTAAACACTTAAAGAACTTTTCAATTCAAACCAGGAGTTCCTAAACAAACCAATAAACAAACTCTTCAGTTTTATAATAAATAAATAAATAATATCCTTGGACATTTCACACAACGCCATATAGTCCCAAGCTAAGCAACCTAATGCTTGTGTTATGGTAACGATATGGCTGATAAACTACTTATATATATATTTTTTTTTTTCACACAACGCCATATTATATTTTTTTTTTTTCACACAACGCCATATAGTCCCAAGCTAAGCAACCTAATGCTTGTGTTATGGTAACGATATGGCTGGTAAACTACTTATATTTTTTTTTTTTTTCACACAACGCCATATAGTCCCAAGCTAAGCAACCTAATGCTTGTGTTATGGTAACGATATGGCTGATAAACTACTTATATATTTTTTTTTTTTTCACACAACGCCATATAGTCCCAAGCTAAGCAACCTAATGCTTGTGTTATGGTAACGATATGGCTGATAAACTACTTATATATATATTTTTTTTTTTCACACAACGCCATATAGTCCCAAGCTAAGCAACCTAATGCTTGTGTTATGGTAACGATATGGCTGATAAACTAATTATATATATATATTTTTTTTACTTACATGTTATAGATAGAAAAACACCCAGACTCAGAACAAATACATGTAGGTAATATTAAGCATACACGTAGATATATCAACTCTTTAAAGTAAATATGCCCATAGCATTCACTGCCCATTGTGTCACCCTATGTAATGTTTTCTTCATCTATTTTTTCTGTAACTTATATGGTTATACTTAACATAATAAAGAGTATTCTATTCTATTCATGCACAAAATGCAACATACTAAGAACCGGTTACTGAATAGAAAATTTGAGTAAAGAACGCGTCATACCCTATTTTAATGCCTCAAAAGGTTTCCAGGCTAAGGTACAGTTTGACAAACACCCAACTATAACTTCTTCAGCAAAATTCAAGGGCAAAAAAATTTTCACGTCGTGATACTGGCCGAATATGGCAAAAGTGTTTTTTTTTATCCACTGGTTCATGGTAGTTTTCTTCCTAACCAGCTCCTAACACGTGCGTGTATCCCAAACTCTTCCGCCATTAGTACTCAAGAAAGCTGGCCTTGAAAAATCGCTCCGCCCAAGACCAGAACTACAAATAAAGATTTATGGGACTCTGCTGATCCCATTATGGACAGTCGTCCTTATAAAGATAGATTACTGTTTCCATTTTACAGAGAAATAGGTCGAAGAAAACTCACATTAGCAATCGAACTTGGAGAAAGTAAAGAGAACGTCTTTACTGAAACTATTTTAGTTTGAAGATTAATTTTGTGGAGACATGTGATCGTTTTTCAATGTCTCAAAATTAGACTGTTTGATTATCCACCGTGTTCCAGATCATATGCATAAACTACGCCCGAATGTTCAGAACATGGAAATGAGCATTTTTCATTATGGACACATTAATCAATTCTTATTTTTTGTTAATTTTTCAACAAACTAAATACCTTGACGTAAATCACCCGATATATTATGTAGGTTCATGCTTATCCAAATTGGCAACAAAAAACAAATGAAATTCTAATATAATTTTATAGATTTTTAACATTGGCTACATTAAGATCCTATCATACCTTCTACAGCTCAATTAAATGAAATCTATACTAATATAATATAATATATAATATATAATCTACACTAATATTATAAAGAGGAAAACTTTGTTTGTTTGTTTGTTTGTTTGATTGTAATGAATCGGCTCAAAAACTACTGGACCGATTTTAAAAATTCTTTCACCATTCGAAAGCTACATTATCCACGAGTAACATAGGCAATATTTTATTTTGGAAAAAAATAGGGTTCCGTAAGATATTTGAGATTTTCGGACACAAGGTGTAAAAGTCAACCAGAAAAGTTACTTATTTTGCGTACGCTGCCTAAACTATAAAAGATAGAACCATAAATTGTTCTAATTAATTGTAGATCTTATAAATATCTACAAAAAAATCCGCGACACACTATACCTATCTATGTCGAGTGAGGCACAACAACCATTTTTTTATTTAATAATCTTGATTTTTTTTCGGACTTCATTTAAACGCGTTTATTTTACTCATGCTATTAATCCTTATCAAAATAAAGTATTTCATCACTAAGTACAGTTTATGTAGATAATATTTGGTCATTGAATGATTAAAATCGGACGTTTAATTTTGAAGTTATGGCGAAATTAAAATATTACGATTTTTGCTGCACGGCCCGTTGCGAAGTGGACGTCACCAAGGCGGGGGGGTGCGCGTGCGGGAAAGGAATAAGATCTATGAGTAAGGTGGCCCGCGCGGCTAAGACGCGAGGTCGGCTCCCTACGCAGCGGTCGTGCGCGAAGTCTAATTTTCGTGCGATTTTTTTTAGATTTTGTTCTTAAAACTACACCTACGCAAAAGTTCTTCTCAGAGCTAAACAACAGTTCTTCTCAAAGCCAAACAACAGTTCTTTTCAGGGCTAACCAACAGTTCTTTTCAGGGCTAACCAACAGTTCTTTTAGCTAGAATATTACACGCTATTAACATTTTCTTAAACATTTGGAAATGCCTAAGAGAGCCAGGTCTCAACTTACTAAACATTGTTCTAAAGCACGGGCAGCAAGAATACGCCGCGCCGTATGGGAGAATCTTCACCTGAACGTTCACAACGCCTTGCTGAACAAAATCAGAGAAACTCTCAGGTACGCGCACGAGAGTTGAGTATCGAACGTTCGCAACGCCTTGCACAACAAAATCTGAGAACCTCTGAGTTATAATATTATAAAGCAGAAGAGTTTGTTTGTTTGTTTGGTTGAGCACGCTAATCTCAGGAACTACTGGTCCGATTTGAAAAAATATTTCAGTGTTAGATAGCCCATTTATCGAGGAAGGCTATAGGCTATATGTATATCATTAGGCTAAAACAAAAAGGAGCGCAGAATTAATGGAAAATGTGACGCAGACGAAGTTGCGTGGGTCAGCTAGTAATTTATAAAAACGGGAAAATAAATTATGCGAGTAATAAAGTGACATTTATATGTTCTTTATCATATTCAAGTAATTATCAAGATGCTTAGGATTTGTAGGCGTGTTATCAGGATCGGACATCTTAGAGTAAAAAGTAAGCAGATTACTTATTAATAAACTTTATTCGATTAACTCAATCAATTAAACAGTTATTACTGTAAACTTAATTATTATATTTTTTCGTTTTAACACGATATTAGCAACTCTAGGCGCTATGCCAACATGTGCTTCGGTCCGAAGTCTAGAATAGAATGCCTCGTTCGCTACGCCCGGCCTCCTTTTACGTCCGAGCACAAAAAAGTAGAGTAGTGAGGGAGGTGGGGATAGCGATATCGCCTCATCAGTCCAGTGCACGTATCGTTTACATCTGTACAATGACGTAGCGCCGTCACGGCCATTCTGACATGCGTGCGTCCTCGCCGGCACACCTTAGAAAAATTGTGGCTCTCATTTAAGATACCCAGGAGGTACCTAGGTATCTTAAATGAGAACCACAATTTTAGTGTTCGTTCATCCTGACATTACTCCTACAGATCCATATAAATAAAATAAAATGTTTCATAATCATGTCACTACCTATCCTAAACGTATAAGAGAGATATATTCGAGACTAGATTCAAAGTCAAAGATAAATTGAAGGTACTTCAGTAATTTATTGAAATAAAATAATTAGATTCCCCAATTTATTAAAATTGCCCTTATTTATTGAAATAAGATTTCAAATTTCTTACAAATAAATGGAATATTTATAAGTATTTGTCCTTATACCGATTTATAATTTATAAATATTTAGATGTCCAAAGCTTCTGAAACAGAAGTTTGCGTGGATCCGATAAAATATTAATATCATGCTGTTGTAACTTAAAACTTTAATTAAAAACAATTCCTTTGGGCTTTGTCGCTTAGCCTTAATAATACTTTGTGAACTTTTATCGGTGGCATCTTAAAATGGCGTATATTTTTTACGAGATATTCGAGATTAGGAAAGCGGGAAAATTGTTTTGAAATGAGTATTGCGCCTGTTGACATTCTGTGAAGTAAATGGCAGTGGCGTTCCAGTACAACCCACGTTTCGCCATTTAGCTTTAATTCTCACATGAAATGCCAAGTCCAAATTTTAATCCACTGTTATAAGCAGGCAAGCTGCTTATAACAGAAGCCCTGCTTCATGGTTAAAGGTAGCCCTTGCGATCTCTAACCCTATGAGTAACGTGATGAATTTACAAGTGAGATTTCCATAGCTCTATTAAAGCCATTTAATAATATCTATCTCTCTATCTTCTATATAATCTATATCTATAATATAAAAATAGATTGCCGAGATTTATGTACGCACATAACTTCGTACGTTCAATGGTCCAAAAATTTTTACCCTAAAAATAAAAATGGCCGTTTGAGAGCTTTTGTGTGAAATATGTCAATATGAGTTATTAATTCTTCCAAAAAAAGTTATCTGTGCTAATGAAGAATCAGCCCTTAGATCATCATCCTACCCTTATTCCGTGTAATTTAGGTTGGCGCAACGTTTTATGATTCAACAATCATCACATAAAATTTGTTTACTTATTTTTAGCTCTGAGAAACAGCAAAGGATTTACGACATAATATAAACGAAAGAGATTAAACAAATAGCAGCCATCTTCTATTCCATTCATTAAATAACACAGACGAATCACGAAAACAAATGAGGATATTACAATAAAATAAATAATATTAAAGCCTTATTATGAGCGACAATCAATCTGAGTTGATTGTGACTTCAGATTAAGGGGTTGTTCCATCAGAGATGTGCGAGGTACGAGTAGCTAGGCAGTGGGTGGAGCAAAAATCCACTTCATTTTCTTAGGCTGGCTGATGATTCTAATAATTTTCAAAAAACGATCGCATTTTCATCTCAGTTGATGTCTGTCAAAAATGTTTGGAAACAATTTTTTTTTTGACAGATTACGATGCCAAATGTTGTTTCCCAAAGTTTTGCTGAGTTATATGAGCAAAATTTTAGCCCTGATTATTTCCGTTTTTGGAGTGTTTTCTTGCTTGTGAAGTTATCCGTGGAAAGTAACCGTGTATACAAAACAAAAGCGAAATTTATGTCTCCGTGGAATCTTTATGACAGACGTACTACACACTACTCAGCCACCCACCGTTTCACAACTTAGCTACACATCTTCGCACCTCGTCGCTAACTCGTACATCTGGCGTGGAAAAGCACCCTAATCCGCCGTCTTCATAAATAATTGGACTTCTCAAAAATAACTCCTGTCATTTGTATCTCTCGCTTGCAAAAATAACTTCAAAGTATTTTAAGAGATGAATTATTCAACTACTCGAATTTGATTTGTTAGGTAAGTAATTCTTGTGATAGGTGATTTGATTTTTGGGATTTAGGGACGCCAAGGAGTCTTGTGTAACTTTTTTTACGATATGTTGCTGTATTTAAATATCTATACCTCAGGCTCAATTTAACATGCTGCGGAAGGGAATGAAAAGGATAAGAGGAAGGACAGTAATTTTAGCCTCATCACGCAAGAAGGCGCGTGAATTCACGAGTGTGCTCGAGAATTCTCGAATTCCCGAGACTTCACTTCACGAGAATTCCCTTAAAGCGAACTCTTTTTTACTAGGCTAGTATCTAGTTTGTATATTACACAATATACGCAAAACTCATTATGCTATTTCTCATTGTACAAATATTTTTATCCAAACTTATATGATTATATTTTAAAACTGAACTGAGTTTGTTTGTTTGGTTGAACGCGTTAAAAAATGTGAAGCAGGTTAATCAGTTCATTATACAAAGCTCTAAATCTATGTTGTAATAATATAAAAAATACACATTAATTTATTTGAACTTTATGCACAATAGTGGTACATGGGCGGACTTAATGCAATAATGCATTCTCTACCAGTCAACCTTTGGGTTAAAAAGACAACATTACACACACACATTCATTATTGACTACATTTATTATTTTACGTCGAAAGAGCAACCACGTGCACCCATCATTAGCAATCCTATTCCTACATATTACATTATCCCAGCAGCAAAAAACAAATCCAGCACTAAACATCATTCACCGCAAACTAAATTCGAGTGTTGTCAGCGAAACGTAATTTATTTAGTCGCCCGGCTACTGCAAAATTGACAACGCGGGCGGCAGGTAAAATATTCAGGGATGCCAACTATGAGCGTGCCGGCCAAATATAAGGTATGGTATGGCCACTACTACTTGAATAATGTAGCAGTGCTGATATCTTTCCTGTAATGGTAGGAAAAACGTCGGGTAAAATTTTAGGAAAACTAGGCATATTTTTGTGAAAAATTGGGTATAGTGAACTGGGGCTCTAGATAGAGTAACACTGTTTAGCGATTGTGACTGTAGAAAAGTGTAAACGTTTGGGATCATGTATATAATATAATTATAACTTTATTTTTTATTTGTGGCATAAGTTGCGGTGAACGATCTATGCATATAATATATGCGTAGAGGACACTTCATCAAACAAAAATATGTTATGAACATGCTGCCCTAAAGTTTCTCGTTGCCAAGATATTTCGAGATTAAGTTACCAGTATGCCACAAAGGTTCCATTCCCTTTAAGCACAGTGAGTACTTGGACAAGGCACAGTGCTCGCAGCTGTAAAGTGTTGCAATCATGAAATGACTTATTTTGTGCTGAATGAATTCATCTTATGCATATCCATAAGATTAATTTCAAATAACAATTCTCAGCTTGCTTTAATCAAATCCCTTTAATAATTTATCTGTAAATTCTATTTTGCTGACGCTACCACCTTTAGAGACGTCTATAAGAATTTAGTCCAGCGTTGTTTGTCCCCAAAATTATTTGCACTGCCATTTATTTGGACCGAGTGCCGAATAGGGAATTTTCGGCTTTATCGTAATGGCTTTGGCCAAACCTATGAACGAATGAAAATAAATGTCCTAGAGGAATTTTGTGAAACGCGCAGTTTTTGTTGTTCAATATTTTATGTTATGGTGCGGAAATGGATTTATTTTATCCGTTTTTTTTTGGAGGAAGTTCGACATTGTTTCTATTTGAGCATGACAATTGTTTGTGATACAGTTCTGGAAAAATTATAGACGAATGTCAAGCCGTCAGTGATTTTACTGCTATAAATTCGAAAGATTCGATAATCAAGTTCAAATTACGGTTGAACAGATTTAGGATTTAGGATACACGCAAAAGTAGCTACTAACAAAAGCTAGTAGTAACGGTTTTTAGGGTTCGAAATTCGAAGGGGAACCAAGTAAACCTCAATAAAAACCCCCCGCTGTTCGTCAGCTTGTCCGTCAGTCTGTCAGTAGGCTGTGTGCCATGAAGCGTTATAAACAGCTACAACAGCAAATAAAATATTATTGTTTGCGGTCCAGTATACTTGGAGCAAAACGGCATTATGAGACGGATAGGCAGACAGATAGACGGACAGATACTACACAAATACAAATAAAATTAAATATAGAGTTAGTTCGAAACGCACTTGTTAGTTACATAAGTAGTCATCTCAAACAGAATGCCTTTTCGCTACAATCAAGAAAACATCAACTTTAATGCTAATTTATTAAACCTTTCATTTCTTTTAGAGCTTAACTATTACAGTTAAAAACTTTTTACAAAAAAATACAACCGACTTCTAAAAAAAAACACTACAAAGTAAAAAATAACTTTAAATTCGGAAGTCGGTGTTTTTGTTAGTTTCTTCATATTTTGACACCGACTTCCGAATTTAAAGTTATTTTTTACTTTGTAGTGTTTTTTTTTAGAAGTCGGTTGTATTTTTTTGTAAAAAGTTTTTATTTTTCACTTTTTAGTGGTGGCCCGCACCTAACAACACCACTAAAAAATCGCAGAAAAGCAAAAGACGCAATTTCGATTATCAAAGAATCATCTAAATAGTCAAATTCCAGCGATTTCGATTTAAAATCCAAAGTTCGTAATCGATTTTGATATAATTTAAATGGGACCAATCTGCAAGTATATCCTTTCAGATAAAAAATTTTTCAAATCGGTTCATAATTGTCGGAGTTATGAGGTAACAAACATAAAAAAAAAAAAACATACAACCGAATTGATAACCTCCTCCTTTTTGGGAAGTCGGTTAAAAAGAAGATAAAAGTGAACTTTTAAAAGAAAAAGCCAGCCGGGGCATAAAGATGAGCATAGTAATAACAATGTTGCGCTGGCTGCATTCCTGGAGGACCATAAAGAAACTTCCATACTGCAGGATTATAAAGAAACAATATTTATTTTTCTCTTTTTATTATAATGAGGAGAATTTTTTTCTCTTAGGAAGAAATTAGAGAATTTGTGAGTTTGGTTTGTAATAATTCCCGGATTTTTGTTGATGAGAGCTGAACGGTGACAACTGTAATTGGGTTGTCTTCCTCTTTTCAAATCAATTATACGTTGTTATGGCTATAGTATTTGGGTCCAGTAAATCTGAAACCAGTCTTGTCAAAAAGTACCGCGTACTTGGTTGTGGACGTCTAGTAGGTTAAATATTGGATACCCCACGTTAAATATTGGGTATTCAGCTTAATCCAATTTGACTGGAACCCGACCCCATTATTTTTCAGAATCAAACAAAGTGAGGTGTCTTTGTTTTAATGACACTATAAAGCACGTGCGACGTGTGCAGGCAGAGGCGAAATGCGTGGAAATAGCTACCTCCCGCTGCTCCCCGCCCCGGATCTTCGTCGGCAATCGAACCGAACTTCGGTTGCATAATGTGTGCTCTACTACAGGATACGTTGCCGCCAAATGGCCGCTGAACTCACGCCCGACCGAAGTTTGGCGTACGCTATAATGTAACGTAATTTCGGCATAATGTGTAGTCAGTCATTCAAATAGCATTGCAGGCGTGATCATGCCGAACTTCGGTCGCGTTCCATCGGCATAGTGTGTTTATTGCGGCTTGAAAAAGCTCATTCCGCTAACAAGATCACCATGTTTGCCCGCTGCAACAGATTGGCAAAATTACCATTTTACTGTACTCAAAATTGAATATCCTCAGCTCATTATTTTCCTTTTCTATTGTCAAAAATACTATGCCGTCAAATTGAAAATTTTCGTTCGCCTCGTAAAACTTTTTCAGGTAAAGTTACCCACAAAAAGGGCAAGCAATATTATATAGGACATCATTTTACAACACCTGAAGTCCAAACAACAGTCCTTCACGGGCTTAGGTCTAAGGCCTGGTCGAGAGTGGACAAGCGCGGTGGCGGGAGCGATCAGTACTGCTATTTTGTAAAAATCTCAGCTACTTAGATAATAATAATAATAATAATAATAATAATATCCTTGGACATTTCACACAACGCCATATAGTCCCAAGCTAAGCAACTTAATGCTTGTGTTATGGTAACGAGATGGCTGATAAACTACTTATATACATTTTTTTTTTTTGTAAATACATACATATTATAGATAGAAAAACACCCAGACTCGGAACAAATACTTTGTAGGTCGTACAAATATTTGTTCCGTGCGGGAATCGAACCCGCGACATGCTGCGCAGCAGTCAATCGCTCAACCACTGCGCCAACCGTGTCGTCGATGAGTCCTGGAAGTCTTTAAGAGCGCTTTCACATTTTTTCTTGAATTTTAGCGTTTTATTCGAATTTTGATGTGTGATTTTGCTTTAGATATAGCCTTGAAAAAAATAAAAATATGCCTAAGACAGTTTTGTCAAAGCGCTCTTACAAAATCGAATTGCTCAGGTTGACTAAAGTTGAATACCGCGCGTCACAAGATTATATTGATTTTCGACAATTATTTAAAAATATTTACTTTACTTTTAACTAGACTATTTTTTTTTTCAAGCAATATAGCAATGCCACCTTAATTATAAAATATTTTTTATTTGAATTTTGATTATAATTTCATAGATAAAAATTATAGTTTCGTACGGAAAATTGTCAATAACTCTCAGTTTTACAGAATTATTTTTGGTGTATTACTGTATGAATCGTAATAAATAGATTTGAACATTCCAAAGTAGAAGATACAGTTGTACCGTGGACATTTTTACAAATGATTAAATTATAATATCTTCGGTGTACCAAGGTATCAAAAGATACCCTAAAGCAACGTTTTGTGAAACATCCTTTGCGGAGTCAAGGATTTTACTGATGTACGTGAACAAATTGAAATATTTATTCAGAACACTCCCAAGATAAATGATCAAACTATGTTACGCATAGTTTTGTTTTCTTTTTAAGGCTATATCTAAAGCAAAATCACACATCAATATTCGAATAAAACGCTAAAATTCAAGAAAAAATGTGAAAGCCCTCTTAAGTCAAGAGTGAATAGGTTACTTCTAGGCAAGCTCCATCTTAGACCGCATTATCGCTTAACATTAGTAAAAAAAAGTCAGCTGTCAATCTATTCAAACAAGTTGGGATGACCTGTTCACTAAATGAATCTAAATTTTCACGGTGAGCCGTTTAAAATCAGCACTGCAAGAGAGTCACAGCTAGGGCATTAGGAGAAACACGGTATGGGTTTTAGTCAGTAAGAGTCTGACACTGTCTTCTGCTCCGCCCAAAGGAGGAGAAGTGATTTGATGATTTCCCATTCTTAAAAAAGAGTGACAGTTTATCAGCGACAGCGATTGTCGAAATGCTTTTCGACCATCGTTGTCGCTGATAGAATGCCATAGTGCATCGCGAGTAGCGGGCAGAAGCGACAGGACGTGTTAATTCAAGGTGAAACAATAGACAATCGCTTGATAGTGAGGCCACTCTGGATGAAGAGTTCAAATGGAGGTTTCATACGTTTGATACATCGCGATTTAAAAGCGACTACTAAAAAGCGACTGAAAAAAAAAATTAAAGTCAAGCTCGTCACCCTAGCCGAGGTCTTAAATTCTCTCCTTTCATTTAGCACTTAATTTGCCGCCTGGAGAGATCAAAATGAAAATTGTGCGGGCTTTAAACCTACGAAATATAAAATATTTTGCACCTGATTTGCGTATATTTTGGAAAATTTTCTCGAACTTTTAGGTTTAGGGGTCTATTACGTAAGTTGTGAATGTTGACGCGTTTGTTAATATGTGAACTTAATTTATAATAACGTTTGCTAATACTGGCATGAAGTCATGCCTTGACCAAGTCAATTTTGTGTCTCTAAAAGGGACACAAAACTTTTAATTTAATTATATATGCCGCTTTAAAATAAATAATAAAATAAAATGTAATGAAAAAACGTGATTGTTTCGGTTCATGGTACGGAACCCTTCATGTTAGAACCGCACTTGTTTTTCTTTGGTAACTATAGAAAAATAACAGTATAGGTTTGGGTTTTTAAATACCATGAACGCATTTTTACTAAACAAAGTAACCCTCCTAAGCACTGGCGGTTGGCCGCGGAGGCGGCTGACCGCGTGGCTGCTTGCTTTTCCAGTTTAATATGCAATCGCCAGTGACTGTACGCACTTAACCGCTACAAAACTATTCCAACCACTGGCGCTAGCAAACCGCCTAGGCAGTTCAACCACTAGTGTGTAGGAGGGCTTAGAGTAACCATCGTCATTTTTACATTACGTACACTTTTCTGCAAAAAATCTAATCAAACATAAGGTCCTCTACAAAGGACTTGTCATACCTAAGTACTTGAATAAATAGCGAAGAGATTTTTCTACAAACTTTAGTTCCCATTACACAAACATATTCAAACAAGTAATAGAATTCTCGCAAATAAAAAAATAATAACTCACATCAAAGAAGACTCTTAGACTTTTCTATTACTTGTACTTGAGTCAAAATCGAGCGTCTGACAAAGCCTCAAAGAAATTGTTTTCAGAACAATCTAAGGGTCCATAGAGAGGAAACTTTATTTTTTAGGGTTCGGTATGAAATTTTTGAAAATAGTATTTAAGCTTTCAAATGAATATTGCTATTAAATTAGTATCTACTGACGGTTTCGATTTTAGGACTTGTGTCTTATATAACATTTTACCCTTATTACTTAGCCAACGCTATCTGACTGTCTTTCTGTTTGTCCGTATATCAGGGGGGCTCATCTCTAAGCCCGAAATTATAGTTTCGTTTACATAAAAACTTTCTCCTGATAATAACAAACACAAAATTTCATTTCATTTATTTCAATCAATATACATTGTGTAGAATTTTAGGGTACATAATAATTAATAACATTAATATAAAATAGTCACATACAAAATAATTTGAAAGCTTTAATAAATTAAAATGTCAAGTCAAGCAATTCAAATTATGTCAATAAATATTCTATTCTATTTTTTATTAATGGCAAGTAGAGCCGATGTCGACTATTCTGCCAATGTCAAAAGTAAATTGGAAAAGCAAGTGTGCATTAAACTAAGTTTTTGTAAACTGGTCAGCAATATGATAAAAATCTTTGATTGATACAGTTGAACTTGGCGGGTTAGTACTGGACTGAAACAAACAAAAATAAAAATACATGTCAATAAATAAATAATGTCCAAAAAGAATGTCAGATATATTATTATGTCAAATGTCAGATATTATGTCAGATGATTGGCCAAAGTTAAAGAATACGTCAAAACAAAAAAGAATTAGCGAAATCGGTACAGTTGCTCTCGAGATTTGCGCTTAGCAACACATTCAGCGATTTTTATATTATAGATATCTAAACACACAACGTCGAAAAACACCTGAAGTTCCTTCGGCACTTAGACACTTAGTTCGGGTTCGGGACTAATCGTAAGCCAGCAACTTAGACCGAAACTACGGACATCGGGCTTTGAAAGTAGCTCCCTAGATACGGGGCTTGTATTCATTAGACATTAAAAATCATGACATTTCCCGCACTAATATTGGAACGTTTGCATTCACATCAGAATCTCAGTCGCAATAAATCGCTGTCAAAATGTAAGAAATTAGAGGCGTTTTTGATATATTGCGACTGAGATGCGATGCAAACGCGAACGTGTTTTGTAGGTTACGGGAATTGGCCATGTGATCCTAACATTTTCAAATCATTAAATAAAAATTTTAATAAACGTTACTTTTATGCGTGTCTACATTACATTACATTTATTTTTAAAATATAAAAAATATACAACATAAATAAAACAAAACTTACAAAACAATTTAAACTATCAGCGGAGGTACTGAACCCTTAGCACACACAAGTACAACACACACTAAGACCAGTTTTTTTTCCAATAAACTCGAAGGCGGTGGTGCTAAGGAAACTGTCAAAATTGTAATAACGACACGGGGTGTTTCTCTTTCCCCGAAGGTTGAGCGGCCCTTTCACGGTTGAGTACTCGAAAAATGAAGTTAGTTTTGTTAGAAAAAACCTGCTCTATTTAGGACGGTGGAATGGACCGCGGATTCCAAACATTTTTCCGTATTAAGTACCTTGATTTCATTTTTTTTTTTGGCATGGCATTTTTTGTGTCAATTTGTGAGTCTGAATTGAAATGTAGGAATTGTAGCACAGTCAGTGAGTTTTAAATGAAAGCGTAGGTATTTTCTGTTCGTAAAACCTTTTTTTTATTAACTATTGATAGGCACGCGTTTGACCACTATCTCACCTGATGGTAAGCGATGATGCGGTGGTAGATGAAACACGCTTGGCTAGAAGTAATCTATTCAATCTTGATTTAAATACTCTCAGGTTGTAGCTATCAGGAAACACAGACTCCGGCAGGGAATTCCACTCCTTAGCTGTACGCACTATGAATGTGTTCCCAAAACGTACTGGAATTAGTACTTTGTTTAAAGTAGGTCTTTAAATCTAGAGTGAAAAGGTGACTTTTAGACAGGGCATCATCATCGTTTTCCATATGGTGAGATTATGCTCAAAGCGAGTCTATCATACCAACCATAATAATCATCATCTGCCTAGTTTTTTCCCAACTATATTGGGGTCAACTTCCAGTCAAACCTGATTTAGCTGATTAAAGCATTTATTTATTTCAAATAAACCACTTACAGGCACTTTTGAAATGTCAAGGTCGGACAGTGAAAAACATGAGGCTATTTGCACGTTCCAAAGCGTAGATCTCTATGGAGAAGAACGTGCAAGATACTCCACGGACACTCTTTTAAATCATGTGATGTTTTACAAAAATCTTAGTTACATGTACTTGCTTCTTCATGTGAGGACAATGCAAAATAAAAATAAAAAATAATACTTATTTCAAGAACTTAAAATATAAAGATCAAAATAAGCCAGTGGTGGTTAAGAGATGACCAGTCTCAACTGACGGCGCCCGTTCACGAACCTGACGCATGTATCGGCACCATTCAGCTCAACCATTTTGAAGGGAACCGAATGATCCAACACACGCGCCGCCACCAGCGAAACATTTGAGTGAGCATGACATGCTCTCAATCACCATGCTCGTCTCGTTCGTCAAACAAGTCAAATTATAACATAATTATCTCATATATATTATGTAATTTTCCCTGATTACCCGTATTTAGCGTGGATCGGCTGCCTACCGGTCTGGTAGGCAGCCGATCCTCTACATATTAACTGGGTAACTCGGCACTCATGGCAAGACTGGAGTCAGATTAACTGGCTTCTGACTATCTGTCACGACTCCCAAAGATCTACATATGACAGTCGGGACCAAAAGCTTAACGTGCTCTCCGAGGCACGGAGGAAATTCGGTATGTTAAGATGGTCAACCATCTACAGGCCAAAGTTGGCAAATGTTGCTTAACCTTGAAGATCGACCCGTGAGGCTGTTTTTATTTAGCCACGAGCCCCTCAACTGTCATAATCATCATTCATAATAATTTATTTATTTGTTAACATAGGTACTTTAAATACAGATTGTAGCTTAGATTGAATAGAGCTCTGTTTTATGCCAGGAAGCAGACAAATCTGGTGTTTAAAATAATGTACTTTTTACTAGAAATGGTTTTCTACCCAACCTTAACTTAAAAATTGGAATCTTACCTTATCTTAAATTAATTAAAAACTTACATCAATTGGCACTATAATTACTAATTAAAATATATTAATGATTTGATTCTGATGATCAAATGGACCTTACAATTTGCTTTTCCTTGCAGTGAGATAAATAATGGCCCTAGAGATAATACGTTCATTACGATCTATGCTCACTCCGGATTCATCCAATCGGACACTATAAAAACAAGTCCATAATAGATTTTTTTTTAAACAATCGCCAGCGAAGTTATTCAGCCGCGCTCGGCCATTCGGAATTATTCAAACGGATTTGAGCATACCTTTTTAAAAGTTATTTTTACGCGGAACGGACTTTGTAGTTCATTATTTTGAGATTAGTTCCATTTCGTTTAGCGATACATTTATTCACGGAACTTTTATAATTGAATTAATGGAAACCAATTTATGGAATCAATTAAATTTATTTTTATTTTATTCGGTTCGTTTTCCTAATAGATTGTTGAAACTGTGGGTAGAAATCGAAATAGATAATATTTAATATAGTTTTTTTTCCTTCTGCCCCAGAAGGAAATTACGATTGCGAGAGTCAGTTTATGTTTGCATTTCCTTTTCTTTGGTATAGCCCATTAGTTTGATGCAATGAAACTATTTAAAAAATAATCTATTCTGTGTCTGTTTGCAATTAAAAGTATGGTGCTGAAGTCGACATTTCTGCCAATGTTCCATGTGATATAGAAAAAAAGGGAGAGAACAACTATTCTTGAAATTTCAACGATTTTAAACCTAGTTGATGATTTTAATAAAAAACTTTTTACAAAAAAAATTTTTTTTTTTTGTAAAAAGTTTTTTATTTTTACTTTTTAGTGGTACCCCACACCTAACAACACCACTGCAAAATCGCAGAAAAGCAAAATACGCAATTTCGATTACTTGGATGACATAAAACTATCATCTAAGTAGACGAATTCCAGCTATTTCGATTTAAAATCCAAAGTTAGTAACCGATTTTCATAAAATTTAAATAGGACCAATCTGCAAGTATATCCTTTCAGATAAAAAAAGATTTTTCAAATCGGTTCATAATTGTCGGAGTTATGAGGTAACAAACATAAAAAAAAAACATACAACCGAATTGATCACCTCCTCCTTTTTGGGAAGTCTGTTAAAAAGTAACAAAATCCTAATAAATAAAATTCTTCCGTTACTGAGTGACTGGCAGACAACGCACAGCCGAAACAACTAGTCGCGGAAAGCTTAAATCTGGAGGTCTACTCTTATTCAACGAAGTTTCGATTGAATTTTCGCATGTTTCCTACCACGGTTTCATTCGTTCCGAAGTTCAATACGAACGAAGATTATTTGACATTTACTTTCTCTAAACCTACTCTAATTCATTTACGTTACGAACGAACATTTGAGTTTGACAGATGATTGTTCGGAATTTTAACCTCAAATTGACGAAACCAAAAGTGTTACCTTTTGATTTTCGTTAGTTATTTGTTTGTGTGGATTTTGTGATAAATTTGCTTGAAATGGCTACGAGACCGCTCTTAATCGAGGCTGCTGTACGTGAAGAACGTTTGGAGCGTAGAAGGAACCGGCGTCGCTTGCGCAATCAACTCAATATTAGAGAAATTCCCGACTTAGAGTTTGTAGGAAATTACAGACTCAGTCGGCAATTATTTGAGGAGTTGTGTCAGGAAATAGTGCGTTTATTACCTCCAAAGGCAAGGCGTCATGGAATCGAGCCCACAGTTATGGTGGTGTATATTTTTTATTAGCATTCTCTTCAATAAATAAAGCATTTTACTGTTCACAATCCTCATCTTTTTCCAGATCCTCCAGAAAGAAAGCCATGTCATGTGTGTGTCATACATAGGCTTTATTTATATAAACCAACGAAGTGGGCACAGATCAAAAATAGGTATTAAATTAAAACACAATTAACATTAATTAACAAAACACTGGTACCTTTTGCCACAGCTGAATTGTTTTAGTACAACCGCCCATGGAATTGAGCGTATTGCACAATTCTTCCCACAGCCTCTTTGCCTTGGCATTTCCTTCGGCACCCCTCAATCTCCCGCGAGCTAGATCCCTATGCTCGTCCAAGAAATCGAGAAGGGTGTCGATATGCTCAGAAGTGGCCGAACCCGTATGTGGAGCCATTTTAAACTGAATAGATGTTTAAGTAAAAGTATATTAAGAAGGCGATATTTATAAAGAAAACATAAATGATAAGTAGTAGGTATAATATTATGTGTGTTACTTACAAAGTTTTTAAATCCAAAACAAAACTTGTGGAGACCCAAAATGCAGACTGCGACACAGTATGGCTTGAAAATTTCTGACGGAATGTGTATCGCGATTGCGAAGTATGTAAAAAAGCACTTGAAAACATGATTCAAGTGCTTTTTAAAGAATTCAAACAAAAAATCTCAAGTTGACATGTTATGAATGATTAAGATTGCGCGAACGCGTGTGAATACACGGATAATTTTGGTAGTCATAAGTTACCACCCATCGTGGGCATGAAATAGTAGTCTTCAATTTAGTTGGTTAACCATAACCGTGAAAGGGTTTTTTATAGTGTATCGGTGAATTTCGAAGGCAATTTAAAAAAAAAAATCTGTATATTTATCTTTTCTGCATGAATATTGCATGAAATATTAATTAAACCACATGTTCACTGTAAAATTTAAAATAAAGCAAAATAATTTGTAGATTTTGAGTTAAATTAAAAACCGTAACTTACTTTAGATGACATAATAAAAGACCCACACAATATTGCTCATTCCAATCGTTCACGAAAATTGTTTATGGATCCGAACTTCGTCTGCTTGTCCGAAAAAAAAATAGAGTAGCGACAGTAACGAAACTTCGTTTAAATTTCGTTCGTTTGCGAAGTTTCGTTTCAGAGAAAGAGAGTAGACCTCCTGGCCTATAGGTTCCTTACACTCCGTAGGGGAGCACTAAGATTTTCCGAAATTCCTACGGGAACAGGAAATATCGAGCTACGAAGTCGCGGGCAAATAAAAAAGAGATATTATTTGGATTTATTTTATTATTATTTTTAGTGCCAGACTGAAAAAGGCTTTCTTAGAAAAAAAATGCGTCAGTCAGGTTCGAACCACAGACTTATAAGTAGCCGTAAAAGGAGCACACTGAGCCAACTCATCAACGAGACTTAGGTATCATAAAATATGCCATAAACTAAATATTTTACTAATCGTAAATAGCAATAAATGCCGGTTTATGGTATCTGTCGTAAAGTGGCTGTCATCAATTTTGTACCACCTTCGAAGCTAATCTGAAAATATGTTTAGGGAATACTGAGATAGAAGCCTTTTTGGCCGCGCACAGGTCTTTTATGTTGCTAGTAAATAATTTATTTTATTTTGTTGTTTGGACTATGTGAGTCGCAAATAAACATTTTGCTCTCTTTCTTTTATGGCAGATTCTTTTCTATAGCGAAAAACATATTTTTGTTTAGTTTAAACCGGGAAATATGGAACAAGAAGAAGCAAGTACTATCACTAGAGGTTCTTTCGTTAAAGAATTTTAAATTCTGTAACAATAAGCACCTAACTTTTCTTGTTTCTAAAAACGCATTCTACCTAATATTTTCTCGTCGTTATTTTCCCGGGCCATCATTGCAGGTTGAATTTTAAATGTTAGTGAGAATTATTAGTAGTGATTGAGCGAGTAAAACCATTACTAATAATAAATAATGACTTCAATACATAATTGTTGTGAATATTATGTCACCCTGCTACGCTTCGTAGCGAGCTACGGCGTAGCTTTCGTAGCATTTTTTGCATACTCTCTAGAGTCTAGGATCACCAAGCTGACCGAAAATTGTCTGATAAAGCTAAAAAAACTCATGCTTTATTAATCTGCCATAGGAAGAGCCGATCGACATTGCTCGGCACCTGTAACTATTTAATTAACTTACTAAATGTATGTTTCATGTGATAAATTGTGTCATTCCAATCTCGAAAAATCAATGTTTACTTACAATTGCTGCCCGTAATTCTGATCTTGTGTTTTCTTTCATATTGACTTCATATTGTGAAGTAGTTCCATTTATCTTTCACAGCATCAAAAAAGAAAGGTTACCTCATGTTATATTATTCAGGCTCTCATAATTTGGATTTACTTTTTTATTTATGATTAAGTTGTGTACTCCTGTACGTGACAAATTGACCATAATAATAGATGAATAAGTTCTTTTATGTAATATTTTATTAGTGAATAAGTCGTTGGAGTACCATAAATAAATAAAACCTTCATTCACGTCCTAACCACGTAACTGAATCAAGTTTAAAAACCAATTAGCAACCCGTGAGGATGTCTAATTACCTCCTAATGTAGTCAGGGAGCCAGTGAGCTGAAAAGGCTTTGTACTGCAACTCGACCTTTTGATCCCGGCACTTTCTACATCCTTTGCTCTTTGACTAGGTATAAAGGCGATTTCCGTGATTCGTTTTGTCTGAAAAACTGAATATGCGGCCTACTTGAAACGAAATTACAGGTACAAAAATCAATGTATATAAACTACAAATAATTATCTAAAAGGTAATATCCACAATTTCTTAACACGATAAACTAACTATTATAACCTATAAAAAAATATGCACTCAAAATTTAAGTAAAATTATAATAGCTTTTACCACTTCTTCAATTCAATTTATTTATTTCAGATAAATCACAATCACATTTAGTAATTAAAACCATCCATAAAATATACAACACCCCCTTGACCAATTTCCAAAGCTGTTTACCAAGATAAAATAATTATAGCTTTAACAAAATAGTAACCAAAAACTTTTAAAATATTTTTTCATTACTCATACTCAAAAAGTAGGCCTGAAGGACTCTGCGGACGGTGAATAGCTGGCCGGTCACAGAAAAAAAAAAACAAAATAGTCAGCAAAGCAGCAATCCGAACTTCCCATGATTTTTCGAGTTTTGTTTATACTTTCGCATAGCAGAGATTTGCATCTTCTATGCTCACGTCACTTCGAGGCGCACGTGGAACACAACACGCCGTTGACCCGGGCCTAGTTCTGATCGGACAGCGAGCCACCCAATGCTTGCCGTCCGCAGAGGCAACTTGAGGCCTACTCGATGAGGTCATAAGATTCAGATTTCGATTTTTCTTTAGCTGATTAGTGCTTTGATTTAACTTTCCTTTTAGTCGTTACTAGCTTACCCGCGCATCTTCGTCTGCGTCACATTTTCCATTATTGCTTCGCTCCTATTTATCTTAGCGTCATGATATGATAACCTCGATAAATGGGCTATCTAAAACTAAAAGAATTGTTTCAAATCGGTCCAGTAGTTTCAGAGCCTATTCAATTCAAACAAACAAATCTTTCCTCTTTATAATATTTGTGTAGATGAACAGCACAGTGCTTACATCGGAAGAAATACTTATATAGTTCCTCGAACTATTAACGCCGTCTTGAGGCTAAATAAGTTACTTTCAAACCTCGGATAACAATGTACTATTTCAATACAGTTTTCATGCAATTTCATGTATATTTGCCAAGTTAACTTTTTTGGGTTGTTTTGTAAATGTGGATAGTTACTTCCAATGGTTGAATACCAGTATTTCCAGTAACGTTAAAACCTACATTAAATGATATAAGCTTAGAGTAGAATAAACGAAATAGTTACACATCAATAAATCATATAACATACTTCACTTACTGATGGTGACTGACAGACAACGTGCAGCCAAAACTGCTGGTTATAGAAAGCTGAAATTTGGCATGTAGGGTCTTTAGAAAGTGTAGGGGATCACTAAGAAGATTTCTCGAAATTCCTAGAGAAGCGGGAAATACAATGATATGCCCGTACGAAGTCGCGGGAAAAACCTAGTTTGTAGTGTAAGTAGTCTTAGTTTTATTAGGTTCAGTGGTGGTCTTATCGCTGAGAGCCATATGTTATCAGCCATTGCATGTACAGAAAGATAAATAAAACTAAAAACTAAAAGAAAAAGTGTTGTCTGTGATGGTCAAACAATACATCAGAGGGCCATTTCTACTAATTTTTAAACAACTTTCGCATTTGCATGTCAATCACAAACTGTCAAAAAAGCCTTAATTTTGTTTTTTGTAGGCACGCGTTTGACCTCTATCTCACCTGATGGTAAGCGATGATGCGGTCTAAGATGGAGCACGCTTGCCTAGAAGTAACCTATTCACTCTTGACTTAAAGCAGGTTGTAGCTATCAGCAAACACAGACTCCGGCAGGGTATTCTACTCCTTTGCTGTACGCACTATGAATGTGTTCCTAAAATGTTTTGTGCGTGTGGGTGGGATGTCTACCCGGTCGTGCATCACCTTGTCTTGTGGTTCGATGATGGAACGGGCTTGGCGGAATTAAATTATGCAATTCCGTCGCACATTCCCCAAAATGCAACCGGTAGAAAACCGACAGGCTAGATTAGATTAGATTAGAATACTCTTTATTATGTACACCATATTATAAGTTACAGAAAAATAGATGAAGAAAACATTACGAAGGGTGACACAATGGGCGGCCTTATCGCGGCTAGCAACTCGGAGTCGATGCTCAAGACTTTGGAACTTCGACTCGACGAGCCTATCATTACCGATGATCCTCTTGCCTCGTTTCTAAATTGACTCAAGGGCATCAAGCTGGTATTTGGCAGATCCGTCCCAAAGATGAAAGCTGTACTCCATACATGATCGAACTTGGGCTTGATAGTGTCATAAATTTTTGACAGTTTGTGAATGAGATGCGATGAAAAAATTAGCAAAATTGGCACTCAGTTTAAAAGCAAACTACAAAGTAAAACTAGATCAAACAGAAAATAAAGAACAGCAAAAACCAATAATACAATCTTGTAAAGGGACCAAATGTCTAGTTTAACCATATATTTTAATACCAGTGGCCATGTATTTCACTCACCGTCCTCACAACTTTTGTGTTTTGTCCCTTAGGCAATATACGTAGGGTTGTCATGCGAACATAATATTATGTATCTCTGAACAAATATTTTAAAATACAAGTACATCTTTTTCACTGCCTGACCTGATGTTAAGCAGTGATTGGTCGACGATGGAACATGCTTGTCTAGAGGTACCTAACTTATAACTTACTGTCCACGTCTGCTACTACTGCTGAGCGTGCACGCCTGCTGGCTGTGGGAAAATGGGAGTCGGGTCTTTGGCTTCATGCACTACCGTCGTCGAGCCTAGGCACTCTGTTCGACGACACCACTTTCCGCCTCGCTGCTTCTTTACGTTTAGGAGCCCCTTGTTGTTCTCCTCATCGCTGTCTCTGTGGGGAAGTTGTCAACAGCCTCGGGCACCACGGCCTTTCTTGTAGCCGCAGTGCAGGCCGTTTTGCGCGACACGCTAATTTAAATGACATTATCCGACGAGCTCTCGTCACCGTCAGCGTTCCAGCCGTATTAGAACCCAATGGCTTGGCACGTGACGATGGCAAAAGACCGGACGGCATGTCTTTGTTTCCTTGGAAGATGGGTAGACCTTTAGTGTGGGACGCAACCTGTGTCGATACTCTTGCGCCATCCCATCTTCCTAGTTCATCGTGTTGTGCTGGCGCTGCCGCTGCGGCTGCGGAAAACCTCAAGCGGCGTAAATATAGTAACCTTGTTGGTAACTATATTTTCGAGCCGTTTGGGGTTGAAACCCTAGGGCCGTGGGGCCCTTGTGCTCATAGCCTTTTCAAAGAAATTTCGAAACGGCTGGTTGACACTTCCCGTGACCCAAGAGCTGGCTTTTACTTTGGGCAGAGATTAAGCATTGCCATTCAACGTGGCAATGCCGCCAGTCTCTTGGGTACATTACCAGCTGACAGCGTGGAGGACGAATATTTTGATGCTCTACTTTAGTATTTTGTTAGTTTAGTATAATTTGTTAATTTTGCGTTTTAAGTATATTGTGTGTACTTATATTATATTAGACACTAGCTGCCCCGCGCAACTTTGTCTGCGATACATTTTCCATTAATGCTCCGCTACTATTTGTCTTAGCGTGATGATATATAGCCTATAGCCTTCCTCGTTAAATGGGCTATCTTTTTTTTTACTATTGATAGGCATACATTTCACCTGATGTTAAGCGATGATGCGGTCTAAGGTGGAGCACGCAACCACATCAAACACAGAAAGATTTTTTCAAATTGGACTATTAGTTCACGAGATTAGCGCGTTCAAGCAAACACACAATCAAACTCTTCAGCTTTATTATATTAGTATAGATTTTTAGGTGGGTACTGACTGGCGTTACGGGGAGCAATATAAAATGATACAAAGCGAGCATTCGCGCAGTCAGTTAGTGGAAACGAACACGAACACGCGGGCAACGAACCGCTCGTTGCTTGTTTTGAGTGCTCCGACCGCGGTCTCTACTTTAGTGAAATCCTTTGAGTGTTACGCAGTCCAGTCAGTACGCCGCTACAAGTCAGTCATTTTGACTGAAAGTGTCTTGCGGCACGGATTAGCAAAGAGGTCGAAACGAACTTGTTACATGGATTTCATGCTCCCTGCGCGGATAGTACATCACGGCTTGTAACGCCGGTCAGTACCCACCTTTACAGAGTTCTCTAGTTTTTGCGTGGGTGTGTTTCTTGAGAATCGAAGCTAATAGTTCTTACAGTAACTATTTCATTATTTACCGAAGTACACAACAAACAAAACAAAGTTAACATTATACGCGTTTTTCTTCTTAATCATATATTGAGTACTAGCAGTCTCGCGCAACTTCGTCTGCGTCACATTTTCCATTACTGCTCCGCTTCTATTTAACTAACTAACGCTAACACTGAAGCAATTTTTCAAATCGGACCATAGTTCCTGAGATTACCCCCTACATAAAAACTTACAAACATACAAACTTACAAACAAATGTTACCTCTTTATAATATTATTAGTATAGATAGTATAGACGAATCTATAATATAAAAATGAATCGCTGAATGTGTTGCTAAGCGTAAATCTCGAGAACAGCTGAACCGATTTTGCTAATATTTTTTAGTTGTGTTTGTTATTATCAGGAGGTTTACATGTAAAAAAAATCAAAGTTGCCAGTTGACGGGAACAAAGTCGCGGGGGACAGCTAGTATTGAATAGTTGCGAGATGCACAAGACCTATGTCTATGTCTTGCCTTGCTTGGGGGAGTCCTATGCCATCTATGTCTATGGCAGTGGACTTCTTTCGGCTGATATGATGGCGAATATTCATTACTAAAATTAAAAAGAAAAATGTGTAAAATGTAACCCCAAATATTTATTGTATTTTCGTTTGATATCTTTTCATTTTCAAGTATTTCACTCAAACTCGCATTATCGAATAGGCTAGTTTCCATCATCCACAAATTGCAAAACTATTTAGTCCACCAGTTAGAGTATTGAAAAATAATGGACACGTATTTTTTGTTTTTGTAAATCAATGAATATTGACAAAGATAAAACGCATCAAAACTCGCGAGTGGGGGCTCGTGACGTCACGACTCACTAAAACTTATGCGAAGGTGTGACGTATTGAGAATTTTAAAAGCGTCGTAACTTCGTCAATTTTGGTTCCCGTAACAAAAGAAAAAACACGGGTCAAATATGGTTTGATAATCTAACTGACGGACTAATTCGATTTTTTCAGGACACAAGCCTATTGTCACTTCTAGCTCGTTATTTAATGATAGGTATTAATCGAAGAGTTTTAGGGTTCCGTATCCGTAGTGTATGTAACCCTATAACTAAGCCTCCGCTGTCCGTTCGTCCATCCGTCCGTTCGTCTGTCTGTAAGGTGTCGGGTGGTATCTCAAGAACAGTAAAAGACTGTTGAAATTTTCTTAAAATCATTTAGTGACTTCTCCGCTCTGTGCGAGAGGGACTACCAACCCTAGTGGAGGAGTTAGTAAGACTTATCAGTGCTTTCCACGATACGGCGCGATGACGTAGAGCCCGTTTGTGAGAGAATGAGTGATAAGGGTAGCGCGGATAAAGAACAGTTGAATGTTTGTGTGTTAAGACTACGGTGGGCGGAGAGTATGATTCACAATTTTCTCAACAAATATTGTCTGAGAAGGATTATCTTCGAATATATAAAAATCTCGTGTCACGGTGTTTGTTATCAAAGTCCTCCGAAACGGCTTGACAGATTTTTATGTTTTTTTTTGTGTATTCTCAGTAGGTCTGAGTATAGGTCGTAGGTTGTTTTTTTATAATGTGGCAAACGACGATTGCCCTGTCAGCTAGTAATTATATATATGCGCTGGTGGTATCTAATAGTAGGAACCTTTTTGTATAGAATCCATACAAATGCAAGAATTTTTTGCTAGATATTTTTTTATTTTTTTTTAGTTGACTCTACTCTAGGCCAGAGATGAGAGAGACAAAGTCTACGATGGAGCGAGCTCACCCAGAAGTAGCCTATTCACTCTAATTTTGAAAATATCAGGGTTGTAAGCGTTCGGAAACACAGACGCAGGCAGAGAGTTCCACTCCTCCAATTACATTGGGACTTCGTAGATTTGTCTAAATTAATAATCTGAAAAAAAAAAAACTTACTAAAATAAATAATTTGCTTCATCTTCTCTTCATAAAAGGAGGTACGGGAAAAAAAGAAAATGTCAATAGGAAAAATTAAATGTAAAAAAAAAAAAAAAATTGTCGTTTGATAGACAGGGCGTGTCTATCAAACGACAATTTTTTTTTTTCATGGAAACTTAACGTAAATTAATATCGACGTGGTTCCATTAAAAGAAATTTGAAATATGTAATCTAGATTATTTTTGATGTAAATATTATATTATTTTATTAACTACATTATTTTTGGCTTCATAAAATGTTTTTAAATTTATTTTTATCAAAAGAAAATGTTTTGAATTTTTAATTAATGGAATTATTTTCATACTACAGATTATTAAGATATTAAGTCAACATCAGCCTATATCAGGGGTGGCCAACTTGATTAGACCCAAGATCGAAACCCTGTGCGATCTTCTAATTATATAGCTACTTCTTAAAATTACATTTGAAACAGTTTAGTTCAGTATACCATAATGCAGTACAGCTTCTGCCCGCGACTTCATCTGCCTAGACATAGTTGCGCAGTATGTGATACGTATTTATATTTTTTGACTTGCCGCGATGGACTTGACCGGTTGACCATCCTTGGCCTATAGCAATCCACGTCTTGACATAGGCCTCTCCTAGTGCACGCCATTCAACTCGATTTCCGGCAGCTCAATACTCAATACTCAATAATTTATTGCATTCCATATGTATTACAAAGATGGTTTAAAATGGTTAAAGAACAAATATGGACCCTGTCGGGCACTGCAACTAATAGGAGAGAGGAAGAGTGCTAAATAGAATGTCAAGGTATGAAATAGTATCAAAAAATTATTTAAAAAAAATGTTAAATTGGATGTATAATTATGTATATATTTATTAGGTCTGTGTTTATTGGTATAGTAGTTATATTTATTGAATAGGAATAGTAAATAAGAATTATTGTAAAAATTGTTTGAATTATTATATGTAGGTATTTATATTTGGTTTTCAAAAGTACCTACCTATGTAAGTATTTCAGGTTTTATTATATATGTTTTATCATGTTTGGTGAATATGTTTATTGGTATATAATAGTATATTTATTGAATAGGAATAGTAAATAAGAATGATTGTAATTTTTTTTTTATGAATTATTATTTATAAAAAGTAATTAAATTTTGTTATTATATGCAGGTATTTATATTTAGTTTTTAAAAGTACGTAAGTATTTTAAGTTTTATTATATATATTTTATATTGTTTGGTGAATAAGTGAGAGAATAATTTTACTTTGTAATCGATTTGTCCTCAAAAAACTCCTTAACTGAGTAATATGACTTGGATTCTAGAAATTGTTTCAATCTATTAATAAATATGTTTGATTTGTTTATTTCTCTAATATCATTTGGCAGTTTGTTGTAAATTTTTGTGGACATTACCAAAGGACTGGTTGAGTGCATTTTGAGTCGGGATTGAGGTACGTTTATTTTGTTTTTGTTGTGTCGAAAATTGAATCTTGTTTATGTTTCTTCGCAAGTTGTGTACAGATCTGGATGTTTTTTGACAAATTTACATAATTCTAATATGTATAGGCAGGGAAGTGTGAGTATTTTATGCTTACGGAAGTATGGTTTGCAGCTATCTATTTGATTTATGTTTGTTATTATTCGTATTAACTTTTTTTGTAGAATGAATAAGGTTTGTGAATCTGTACTGTTACCCCACAACATGACCCCATAGCTGAGCCATGCCTGGGCATATGCATAATAGGTAACAAGTGCAGTCTGCAGGTTGGTAGTTTTTTTAATTTCGCGTAGGGCATATGCAAATTTTGATAGTTTTTCTCTTGTTTTCTGTAGTGATTTCCAATTTAAGTGAGTGTCTATAGACAAACCGAGGAGAGTAAATTCATTGAATTGTTCAAGTTTTGTATTGTTAAAAGTAAAATTTAATTTTAAGGGGGGTTTTTGATGGGGATGAAAGGTAATTAATTTTGTTATGATGAAGTTGATTTCTAGATTATGGTTATCCATCCAGTTTACAGCTGTTGAGAGAAGGGAGTTTAGTTTGGTGTTTATATCGTCATCGCTATGATACGACGTGAGCAGAGAGATATCGACCGCAAATAGAACACATGGTCCATTTATAATTTTAGGAAGGTCATTTATGTATATAAGGAACAACAAGCAGCCTATTACACTCCCTTGGGGAATTGACGCGTTAACTATTTTACTGTCGGATCTCATTTTAATTATTTCATTTGTACCCCTATCAAAAAATTCGATTTCTACTACTCTCATACAGCTAGTTCCAGCCACCCTGTGATGATCCCTATCATAATCCCTCGTCCAGCCGGATGGCGTCCTGCCTTACATTTGTCGATAGGTTAACATCACTATCACTCTCACTACATATTATAAAACAAAGTCTTCCGCCGCGTCTCTCTGTCTGTTCGCGATAAACTCAAAAACGAATGCACCGATTTTCATGTTGTTTCACCAATGGATAGAGTTGTTTCTCGAAGAAGGTTTTAGTATATAATTAGACAAAGTAGCGAAGCTGCAGGCATCAACTAGTTTTAAATATAAAAGGGACCTATAAATATAAACCTAAACCGTTTGAATTTATATTAAATCTTCACTGTTTCAGTAAAATCTTATCACATACGTGATTGCTTTTCAGATAACTGGCTACAGAAATCAAGTCACAAAAACAACTACACCAAACAAACTGAACTCGTTCGGATTTAAAATTCAAAAAACCAAATTGCAGATTTCAAAGGAAAGCTCGTTTGAAAAACAATACAGCTGAATCCCGTAAAACTGAGATGAAACTGGAATGCAAATGGAACATAAACAGCGATGAATTTATTTCCGGAAACGGATGTGGCAGACTGATGGATAATTGTGCCTTGACTCGACGATAAACAAATGTATCGCCGTAAATTGCCGAGCATTACCGATGGTAGCCGAGTCTTGATTAAACTGCTACATGTTGGGATTTGGGGACGTAGTTTAGTTGACGGAAAATGTTTATAAGGATGGAAACATTTAGTTGGCGCTTCTCATAAATACAGTGTTTCAATGTTTTAGCTAAGCGTAAAAATTGTGATAAAAATATATTTTGTGATCGTAGGTCAATACGTTTTTAGGGTTCCGTTGCCAAATGGCAAAAAACGGAACCCTTATAGATTCCTCATGTCTGTTTGTCTGTCCGTCTCATTGTCCATGTCACAGCCACTTTTTTCCGAAACTACTCGTATAAGAACTATGCTGTTGAAACTTGGTAAGTAGATGTATTCTGTGAACCGCAAAACGAGATCTTGTAATTTTTATCTTTTTATTCTGTGAACCGCAAAACGAGATCTGATATTTTTTTTTCTTTTAATACGTCATAATTCGTAAACCACAACATTTGCGTATATATACCTACAGGTTTGTACTGAACCCTCGAAGTGTGCGAGTCCGACTCGCACTTAGCCGGTTTTTTTAAGTTGTCATAACCTATTTGATATGTTTGTCACCAGAAAATGACAAACACCGTAAGATTGTAAAATATCGCGTGACATTGTTAACTAAATTTTCTAAAATAGACACGAATTTATTGGAAACTGTTGAATTTGAGTGAGATATATTATATACAAAACAATTTTATCATTATACTAGAGGCCGCCCGCGACTTTGTACGCGTGTAAATTCTTGTTATTCCCGTGTAAATCCCGATCCCTCGGGAACTCTGGGATAAAAAGTAGCCAATGTGTTATTCTGGGTCTTCAGCTACCTACATACCAATGTCATCGTAATCGGTTCAATAGTATTTGCGTGAAAGAGTAACAAACATCAATACATACTCACAAACTTTCGCATTTATAATATTAGTAGGATATAAGAGAAATTAAAATCTAATCAAGATTTATTTAAATCTTACGCAGTCTGCCATTTTCCGGTGACATATACAGGGTTATTTGTATAACACCGACAACCCCTCAGGACTATGTTGCTAACATCATAATCAACAACTTTTGTTCTATGACTTTTGAAAATTCATAATTTTTTTTTTTTTATTTGTTATGGGTTTGCTCTTGACCTTAGTCTTGGTCAAAAATGACAGAGACAAAGTCTACGATGGAACGAGCTTACCCAGAAGGATCATGTTTTAGTTAATCAGGTTTTCATACAAACATCTATTAAAAAATACTTAAATTGAACGCTCTAAATAGCATAGACTGTAACGACGTCTATGAAAGCTCGCGGAATTTAACCGGTCCCATTTTAATTTGTTATTATATTAAAAATAATACATTTCAAATAGTAACAAAAGCAAATCATTTTCGTTTGTATTGCAAAGCTGTAGATTTTTTTATACTCTTTTGATACAAATCAAGGTTCTATGGTTTCATCTCAACGATTTGGAGGTCATTTAGTGGTTTTTTTTTCTTATTATACCGCGTAAAAAAAATGAAAAAATGAGATAAGAACCGACGAAAAATTCCAACACTGGGGTGTCCAGAATCATGCCCTGGACCCATGGAAATCGTTTGTGCGTCGATGTCAGATACACGCGGTATTATGTATATCCATACAAAAATTATGGCTAAACCAAATTACGTATCATATCATGTAGATTACTAACGTAAAGTAAGTGCCGGCAGAAATCTGCTTCATCCGTAAGCTTTTTTATTCAGATTGTCAGAAGCCAGTATATCTGACTCCAGTCTTGCCAAGAAGTACCGTGTTACCCAGTTAATCAGTTGTGGAGGTCTGGTAGGCAGCCGCTCCACGTAAAACACTGGTATTCAGCTGAATCAGGTTCGACTGGAATCCGACCCCAATATAGTTGGGAAAGAGGCTAGCCAGATGTTGATTTGAGAGAGTAGCCTAAACATCCAAGCCTCACATCGATAGTATTCCCTAACCTAGCGTGCTCCACCTTTAACCGCATCATCGCTAAACATCAGGTGAGATAGCGATCAAACGTATTCCAATCAAAAGTAAAAAAAAAAACACATGTTTTGATACTAATAAGAAGGCACAAATTAGCAGACTCGAATAACTGAAAACACTGGCGACCGTACTTACTAGTTGTAGAGCCGGGCTTTGTAAACCTAATCTTAGATCCTAAGCCTACATGAGTTAAAGTTTAAGCCGAAGTAACTGCCTGTATTTTACATAGGCCCTCTAGGCGGAGTCACCTTGTGAGCACTGAGCTGATTTAACAACATAATAATATCTCGTACCTTATATACCTGAGTTTAATAAATGCCATTAATTCAGTAAAGAAATCTATCTGACATTATACAATCATTAAACAATACGCTACATATCATCGTTTGGGTTCGGTGTTATCGGGTTCATTGTAGAATGATAACACTCAATACAGTACTAACCTTACATACTGGTTGTGGCTGAGAGCCAGTACATTTTTAACGTCAAAGCTTACAAATAGACAGTACCCCAAAAACACCCGCCCGTCACCACTTCCTAGTGTTTTAGCTGTGAAGAAGAAGAGGCGCAACAAACTCCCTAGCAACACATATGTCTGTTGAGTTAGAAGAACTCGCATTTTTTTTTTATTTATGCAAAATGGGGAAACTCTTGTCTCACCAGATGGAAAGTGATGATTAGGCCGAAGATGAAGATGAAGAAGAATGCTGTTAACATTGTTGTTATGGCGACAGACTTAGACATGATGGTGGTAGCTTGCCAGGCAGACTTAGAACAAGTCCTACCACCAACCAAACCGAGCAAAAAATTTGCCTCCGCTGGGAATCGAACCCGGGACCTCTGGGTCTGAATCAGGTGGTATAATCACTAGACCACGGAGGCGGTTAGTGTCACCTGTTTAGCACCACCCGGGGACCACGTGTAGGGATTCGCTGAAGGGTATTCTCCTACGGACGCGGGTGACTCGGCCCCCAAAACCGATAGCTGGCTGATTACACTTCCGGCGACCGGCTCATACCACTAGTTTATCGCAGCGACAAGAGCCATCACAGATTGTACTCGCTCAGCGACACTCGCTCGGCGATGCTCGCTTGTTGATTAGAACCCACCAACCTACGGTAATTTCTACCTACAGTGGATGGTACTAAGGCACTTTTCTCACTGAGGATCACCGAGTAACGCTGCTCACCAAATCAAACGGTAATTTCTACCTACAGTGGAGCCGAAGCGATATTGCGAGCATTCGCCTGTCGCACAAAAGCACTCGCTTAAAGCCGGGCGTCAAAACTATCGAATTTTTTCCTTGCAACTCGCTGCACGCCAACTCGTTTCGAGTTTCAAAGCTTGAAACTCGAAACGAGTTGGCGTGCGCTGAAGGGTATTCTCCTACGGACGCGGGTGACTCGGCCCCCAAAATTTATAACATAAGAAGGCGGTTAAATACAATTGAAATAGGTAAACCGTCAGTTTCTTTCTGGAGGAGTGTCCTAGTTGGTGTCTCGAGCCAAAGTGCCCTCGGCAAAGTCATCACTCTCCAACACGACTCTGTCTACGTACCACCATTACAACTGACAATTATTTTTAAAATCAGCTTCCGTTAATCGTAGCATATTTGATTAATCTGTGTGGGCAATAGTGTGGGTTATATGTTTAACAACTTATCTTAAGATTGTAATGGTATCGCCTTAACATGTACTGTTTTTTTGTCCGTAATAAATAAAATACAATAAGATACTGGCTGACCGGGCAAACGTTGTTTTGCCAATTAAAACATAAATTGCCTACAACCTATTCAGAACTACTAAATATACCCAAGAAATTTCATAAAAGTCGGTCGAGCCATTTCGGTGGAGTTCGATTACAAACACAGTGCTACGAGATTTTTATATAATAGAAGAAGATTATAAAGCTGAAGAGTTTGTTGGTTTACTTGGTTGTACGCGTTTATCTCAGGAAAGAATATATTTTATTGTAGGACAGCCCATTTATCGAGGAAGGCTGTATATAGGCTATATAATATCACAACATGACGCAGACGAAGTTGCGCGGGTCAGCTAGTTAATTATAAGATAATCAGATGATTAATATTATAAAAAAGACCCAAAAATATTTACATACAAATCTTTTTAAAGAACTCAGAAGTTAAAACTGTTCCAATAAAACGTTCAAAAACCTTTCTTCTATAAAAACAGCTTTAAGCCATGTCTAAAAATCGGTGGCCTCCATTATTTGGGATTAGGGAGCAACCCCCAGAATCTCTTTTGAATGGTATACAAGATAAGCGGTAATTTATTAGCCTTCTGAGCCTCAAGCGAATTAGGGCACCCGCAGACAGCCGACAACATGAGTTGGAATGTATGTGTAAGAGAATGCTTGTCCTGAACGATTGAAATGTTTACTAAAGTTCTGCACTGAACTACAACTCTATTTCCAACATTAAAACTAATAAAACAACCTCTTTGTTAGTTATATTTTCGAGCCGTTTGGGGTTGAAAATCTCGGGTCGTGGGGTCCGAGTGCCCATAACTTGTTTAAAGATCTGTCAAGATACTTAGTTGACACTTCGCGTGACCCAAGGGCTGGCTTTTACCTGGGCCAAAGGATTAGCATTGCCATATGACGTGGTAATGCTGCCAGCCTTTTGGACACATTACCAAGTTGTTAGAATTTTTCGATGCCTTATGTTAGATTATTTTTACATACAACAAAAAGAGACAGAAAGAAAGTCATTATACAATTTTTTTCCTATATGATATTCGTATAACAATCCTCATTACCTGAAAACTTAAACATCATAGCCTCAGATTATAGCATAAACACATCGCCCAACACATGTAATTTCTGGATGAATACTTTGGAAAAAAGGGATAACGTTATACATCCCTGATAGTTCTATCTCTCTCCTAAAATAAAATCACGATGGCATTGACACGTATTATTAGCGGGGCTGCACAAGAGTCTATAAACACGCGTAACTAAAATTATTTGATTAAATGCTATCATTTAATCAAATAATTTTAGTTAGTAATACTACGCCGTGATAGGTTCATTCATCATCATCATCATATCAGCCGATAAAGCCTTAAAAATACTTAAAATCAATGTTAAATGCATTCACAATATCAATATTCAAGATTTCTCTTTTGGGAGGCCTTTCAACGCTACGTTTTCGCGGTCGCCACTCCAGAACTTTTCGGTGGTTTTCATTAATAACATGTATTTTATGGTCTCATCGTCCTAATTTAATTTGATCCTGCTATGAGACGCTACTTAAATAGCAGCACAAGCACGCTATCCCCCATGCGTAAAAAAATGGTTGGTCTACATTTAGATCTTTAAGTCAAGTGAATAGGTTACGTCTAGGCAAACGTGTTCCATCTTCGACCGCATCATCGTTTACCGTCAGATGATTGGTCAAACAAATGCCTTTCAATAGTAAAAAAAAAGATGTTTGGGGGCCCTAATCTTTCGCTAAAGAGCATTCTGTTCGGTGTCCAAAGAGCCAAGTATAAGTTGAGGAATTTATAACAGTGAAGATATTATGGTCATATCGCCTATTATTATTTTTATTTATTTAACAATTTATGTACACACATTTAATAAAAGGAAACAGAAAAACAGGTACAAAGGTGATGCTTATTTCTATAGAAATCTTTTCCAGCATACCTGCGAAAGGAGAGTAAAGTAAAAAGTGATGTAGACATTGCGTGTAAAAGTTATAAATAGAAGTAGAATACATAAATAACATACTAATAGAATAGAAATGAATCGAATAATATTATTTCAGACCGGAGTTCATAGGGTTAGTAACAATTTTTACTTAAATTCAATTGTTAGTAGGTAACAGACACATAAAAATATACAATTAATTAAATTTCGGTGTGGACTTGTGGAGCCGCATCCACCTCCGCAATATCGGGGAATCCCACCGATCTGCGAATACACTGCTGCTGCTGCTGTTGTTGCTGTTGTTGTTGTTACTAATACCTACTAAATAATATTAAAATAATAATGATATATACCTATATACAACTATGAAGATTTAAGAAGAGATTTTATTTAGAAGTTTCAATATAAAATCGGGCGGTGTGACGATACACCCAAAGCTATGCACTAATAACAGCACTGGTACCAATTCATCCACCCGTTCTAAACAGTTTAGCCGGTCAACAATTGTATGTCTGCCGACACCCTAATCTTTAGCTGAAATATTTGAAGAGCATTATGTTCGCCGTCCGCAGAGCCAAATGTAGAATAAGGAAGTTTCCCAAAGTTCTTGATGTGGAAAGTTTGTTCTTATCAGATTTTTACGGAACCAGCGAAAGTAACTGGTGTTGAATCCGAAGAAGTTTTGATAAATTGTGCAAGTTCAATTTCGAAATTGATTTTGAAGTTAATTTTAATTAAGTGGATCAACTGAATGTGGTTTATATTTCGTTTATGTAATTAAACGGTTTTAGTTTTAGGATTTTATTCAATTGCATTTATTACGTTCAAAATTATATTGTTCCAGAGAAATTTATGAACTATTCAGATGGCTTAAATGCACCCAAAGTATGGAAAGGGTTGTCGATATCGAATCGAAGAATCGCCAACCTTAATGGCCCGGCTTCTTGCTCCGTCTTGCCTGTGGTTTGTGCAGGTATGCCTGCACAAACCAGTTAGCACCGAAGCACAGCAGCTTGTGCAATCGTTGACATGCTGAAGCTTGGCTTGCACGGTTTTACTTGAACGTGTGGCCGGTCATTCAAGGCGCGCATCAGTCTATCGAAATTATTTTCGACAAAGGACACGTCAAAATTAAAGAAAAAAATAGTAATGTAAGGACTTATTCAAATGAATTTTAAATAAGCTCTCAAAACACAACTAAGATTGCACATTTTAGTTTGCACGAGCTTACCTGCACGTGTGGCCACAACGAGATGTTCTGTCTTTTTGCACAGTAATGACTGCACCTGTCTGGACTACGCAGGCAAGACGGAGTGTAGTCGGGCCATTAGGATGCCTGTCCATTATATAAAATGTCCGTACCACGTGAGTCACTAACATGACTGGTTAAAATTTCTCCGTTTCTCCGCTCCGTTGCCTTGCTCATCTGTAATGGGCAGGCAACCTAAGTGGATCTGGGCACGGCACAATCGCAGGAAACTCTACTCCATGGGCTTGAAAGGACAGTGTACCAGAAAATGCAGAGTCGGAAGTTCTCCCACAAAGTGGACCGACGACGGCCTGGTGAAGGCCGCGGAAATCCGCTGGATACAAACCACTTAGAACCTATCGATAGATGCCCAGCATGCAGTATGTAGTATGGTTACGGCTGAAATTATGTTTTTTTTAAACTTTGCCCCATACTAGGAATTCCACATGTATCGTGGGTGCGTTTACATAAATATAATCTCACATACTCAAACAGCAAGACCCAGTGTTGAAGATGAACCGCAGCTCAAAATTACATGTAACGATCTTAATTTTTATTACAGGTGAGTTGAATATGTCACAAAACATCTAAGCTTTCTAAACATGAATGAAGAAAAAAAATAATAATGAAACGCCTATTTATTCGCTTAAAAGATAAAAATAGAATGAATGAGTATTTTCTCTGTTTTCAATCTTCTAATGATCATCTTTGTCACTTTTATTAAGATCTTATTTATAGACATCCTACTTCCTATTAATACTATGAATGAGTTGTGAGTATGTATGGATGTTTGTTACTCTTTCACGCAAATGCTACTGAACCGATTACGATGAAATTTGGTATGCAGGTAGCTAAAGACCCAGAATAACACATAAGCTACTTTTTATCCCGGAGTCCCCGAGGCATCGGGATTTACACGGGAATAACGAGAATTTATACGCGGACGAAGTCGCGGGCGGCCTCTAGTCAGTTTATAGTTGTGAGCTGAATGACAGATTAAAAAAAATAATGTATTACTTATCCTTATTTAAGATATTTATTTTTTGACTAGCTGATACCCGCAGCTTCGCCTGCTTGACAAATTACATACTAAAACCTTCGTCGAGAACCACTCTATCCATTGGTGAAAATAGGATGAAAATCGGTGCAGCAGTTTTGAGTTTATCGCGAACAGACGTCTACATGCGGCGGAGGACTTTGTTTTATGTAATACTAGCTTCTGCCAGCGGCTTCGCCCGCGTGATACCTAGGGAACATATTCCCGGGATGAAAAGTAGCTTATGTGCTATTCCAGACTATCATCTATCTTTGTTCTAAATTTCATTAAGATCCGTTAGGCCGTTCTGGCGTGATTGAGTAACAAACAACCAAACTATCACATTTATAATATTACTCGTTTGGTGTAAAGCGAAATTATAACCATCTTCCCCTCGACATTATAATTATTAAAGGATATTGCAAACTGTCGTAAGCCGTTTCCCAAAGCTACTCGCTAGCCTCTAGGCGCCAAGCTAGCCGCCTGCCTGTGCGTTCGCGACCACAAAAATAATCCTTATAGCATGATTCAGTATTCACGCGCGATGGCTTATTATTAGCGTTTTTCATGTATATCTTTGGTGTTTCTATACCGATTTCTATGATTCTTTATTTATTTATTTATTTATTTATTTATTTATTTAAACTTTTCGCACAAAAAAAAAGTACAAAGGCGGACTTAATGCCTTAGGCATTCTCTACCAGTCAACCAAGGGTGGTGAAGAGATTAGATGGCAGGTGCTCTCTTTGAGAGGAACAATCATAAAAAATAATAATAATATAAGATGTCATAATGATAAATAGAATGGGTACGCAGTACATAAATAAGTTATAAACTTATAATACACTTACATACATATTTACTATAATATATACCTATACTATATACATACATATATTGTATATTATTATACAAAAACAAGAGAAAGAGGTGTTAAAATAACTCTGCGCTATTTATTTAGAAAATAGCTCTGCAATTTCCGCTTAAATGCAAACCGACTGGTGGTCGTCCTGATATCAAGAGGTAGCGAGTTCCAGAGAAGAATAGACTGAATATGAAAGGAAGAATGTACAAAGTCAGAAGTATGGGAAGGACATAGTAGGAGAAGATTGTTAGAAGAACGCAGATTCCTAGCGTGTGAAGAACATAAATATTGGAAGTGAGACAAAAGATAAGAAGGAGGAGTGGAAGAATTGAGAAGGGAGAAAAGTGTGGTCAAAGCGCGCAAATTTCTCCTTTGGCGAATGGACATCCATTTGAGCTCAGCCCTATAGGTCGACACATGGTCATATTTCCTGAGGTTAAATATGAACCGGATACAGTTGTTGAGCAGTCTGTCGAGTTTATCGAGCAAAACCGCATTCAAGTCAAAGTAGCACACGTCACCATAGTCGATGATAGGGAAAATCAAAGTCTGCACAAGCATAGTCTTCGTCTTAGCGGGCAAGAAGTTCCTCAGACGATACAGGGTTCGCAGAGTACCGTTGACCCTTTGACTAACACTAGAGACCTGACGTTGCCAGCTAAGTGTCGAGTCAAGATGTAAACCGAGATCTTTCACAGTAGGGGTAAGGGGTATGACGGTACCATTGAAAATAAGGGGAGGAAGAGAGCTAAGCGTCACCCTACACATCATGCGCGAGCTTCCAATTACAATAGCCTGACACTTTGAGGAGTTTACTGACACCCCAAAACTATCAGACCACTCTTGGATAGCATTTAAGTCTCGGTTTACATCCTCTATAGCGTCAGACAAACCTTCCACCCGCGTCGCTGTATACAATTGAAGATCATCGGCATAAAGATGATACGAACACTGAAGACAGTGAGTTATAAAATTAATGAAGATGGAGAATAACAATGGAGAAAGAATACCGCCTTGTGGAACCCCAGCATCCAGCTTACGCCAATTCGATGAGCTCTCATCAACGCGAACCGACTGCTGACGTCCCCGAAGATAAGAAGAGAACCATTCCAGAGCCTCGGACGAAACCATAAGATGAGAGAGCATGGAAAGGAGAATCTCGTGGCTGACGGCGTTAAAGGCGTTAGAGAAATCAATTAATACCAAAACGGTAACCTTGGTATTCTCCATCGCTTCTCTAACGTCACCAGTCACTTTAAGGAGAGCGGAGGCTGTACTATGCCCAGGTCTGAAGCCCGACTGAAAAGAGCTAACAAGGTTGTTCCGGTGAACAAACCCCGCAAACTGCTTGTGTACGCAGGCCTCAAGAACTTTAGACAGGAATGGGAGAATGGAGATAGGTCGAAAGTGACATGGTAGGAAGGGATTTGTTATTTTAGGGAGAGGGCGGACATAGGCCATGCGCCACAGAGATGGGAACTGTCTGGAATCAAGAGAAAAGTTAATGATATGGGTAATTGGAGGGAGAAGGATATCGAGGATCCAAACGACCATACCTCGACTGATGCCATCATGGCCCACAGCCTTGGATTTTATGGACATGATGATCTTTTTAATTTCGTCCAAGGTGACCGTAGAGAAGTGAAATGGTTCTATGTTGGGACTAGCTAGGCCGGTAATGAAATCAACCGTTTGGGACAACATTTGTGCATCCAAATGACTGGTGGTTGTGAAGTGACGGTTGATATCATCAAGGCCAATTGTATTAGGAAAATCCACATGACGTGGTCTACCGATACCAAGAGTACCAAGAAACTTCCAGATATCGGCAGGTGAAGAAGAAGATATGTTTTCGAGAATATGGCGGCGTTTAGCGTTACGTATCATCTGATTACACCGATTTCTAGCAGCTTTGAAAAAGTTCCTATTTTCCTCACTGCGATCCCTTTTAAATTTACGAAAGGCCCGATCCCTGCGCCTCATTGCCATCCGAACCCCTGTCGTCATCCAAGGAGCAGGAGGACGCCGTAGCTTGATCTTCTTAACAGGAGCATGTTTATCATATAGAGCAAGGACCGTCTGATCAAAAATACGCAGTTTCTCATCTACATCTGTCGCCGCTGCAAGGTGTTCCCAACTGAGGCCTGACGCGTCCTGACGAAGCTTCTCAACATCCATTTGTGCAAAACAACGCATGTGCAGAACTTTTGGGACAGGTTTAGGTGGTTTTAGGACATAGGAAAGGAAAATAAGGTCATGATGGGAAAAACCAGGAGCAGGACACTGACCATGAGAGAAAACAAGGGAGGGAGAGGATGTAAGGATTAAATCAAGCCACGTGTCATCACCTGAGATATTAAAATGAGTAGGTTTCAGTGACAGTGTATGGAGACTAACTGACTCAATGATGTCAAGGAGTTTACGGGATCGAGGGTTGTGGTGAGCAAGGTCAGTGTTAAAGTCACCCATGATGACACAATGTGCGTACTCCGACCCTACGGACTCCAGTGCCAATTCCAGATTGGAAAAATAGTCCACGGCGGGTGGACAATAAACCACACCAAGAAGGGTCTTGACGCCTTTGACATATACCTCCAAAAAGAGGTACTCGGCGGAAGCAATGTATTGCGAGGGTGATGAGGCAATGATTTTGAAAGGGAAATCGCTACGAAGATAGATAGCTACACCACCCCCTCCCTTTCCAGTTCTATCATTGCGGATAAGAGTGAAACCTGGGAGAGAGTAGGTGGTGGATAGAAGATGAGGTTTAAGCCAACTCTCCGAAACCAGAACAGCATGGGCATTGGCGTCGGTAAATGTGTCCAACAGCTCACTGTGGTGACTTGGGACACTTTGCGCATTTATATGGCAGACATTAAACAAATGACTTTTTTGTTGGCTGAAGCTCCGACGCACAAAGTCACCAAGGGTGTCAGTCAACGAGCTAAAACTTGCATTAGCGGATGAGCTAGATGAATCAATGGCAGAGTAAAAGGAATCATCATCAGATATCATAAAATAAAAATAATAAAATAAAATAATATAAATAAATAATAATTGCTAAATAATCAAATAAACTATAGCGAAGATCGTTTTCGCTTTAGGTGCAACACCACTATCCATGCACCACCCACCAGCAGCACCAGTATAAATGTACATGGATCCTTTGACGCGTGCCCAAAATCGGAACTATAGCGACTTGTTAGCAAAAAACGTCAAAGGTATACAAGCGCCAAAAGATCCCTGCATCACTGTACAATAGTAGTAGCAATATAAAACTAAAAAAAAAAAATATATATAAATTTGAGAGAGGGAACAGCATCACTCTTAAACACAAAAAAAATATTTGCAATCAGGAACAAAACGAAAACATGGCAAATTTACATGAGCAAAAACGAAACGCAACTTGAGAAATACAACACAAACGTGGAACACGGAAAATGGAACGTCAAAATTTTGGCACATTCAAGATTGACAAGTGACAGCGTGACAGTGACAGCTAATGACGTAACAATATTATTTTGCTAACACAAACATTTAACAAAAGTAACAACAGAATGAGATTTTAAGTAGTTTTGAGGTGAAAATATGAAAAATTAAACAGGTAGCACTGAACGGTCAATAATGATTACGTTAACTGACGTCCCAACCACAAAAGAAAAAAAAAATACTGATAAGTTGGAGAACCACAAACACAATAATTTATATGCTGCAAACACTTAGTTTTTACGCGTACCACTATCAGGCTTGCCTCCAGTACGAGCAGATGATTCTCCTGTCTTCTTAGGGTACTTAATCAACAAGGTATTGAGTTCCTCTAAAGAACAAATCTTATGTCGTGTTCCATCGGGGCATCTGATCACAATAATCCCGTCCTGAGTCCAGCATGCTGAGATCCCAAAGTGCAGGCGCGCCCTGCTGAATACTGTCTGCCTAGACCTGGTCAAGAACTCCTTGACTGCAACCGTGGAACCCTTCAAAGCAGACTTTGCCCTCCAAACAGTGGATTTCAGGTCAAAATTGGAGAACCTCACCAATATAGGTCTGCTAGTTGTTGGTCCTTTGCTTGACGTTCCAAGTCTGTGACACACTTTGATGGAAGAAGCAGTAACATCAGGTAGCGCCAGTTTGTTCTTTAGAATGTCTAACACAAGAGCCTTGCAATCCTCTTTGTCCGCTTCAACAAACCCGGTGAATATTAGAGCTTTCCGCCGAGATCGTGTCTCCAGTCCATCAACCACTCGAGAGCACTCAGTGATCTGCTTCCTAAGAAGTCCCAGCACGCCGAACATAAGCTCACGAAATGACCGGAACTCTTCAGCAATCTTTGCCACGGTGTCCTTTGCGGGTCCAGCACTTTGGATCTGTGCCTCAAGCTCACCCATCTTTCTATGGAAGCACTCCTCGAGGTTCTTCTGGGCCGATTGGATGTCATCAAGTTGCGAAGCCATGGTGAAGTGTACAGAACTTGTAGTGACAACGTAGTACTAGTGATAAGCTGGCAGGTGGTGCAGTTTAAGTGCTTGTGTTACATGGAATGTTTCACCAATGTAAGTGCTGCTTATTTAGTATTTTAAATAGCAAATACTGTACTCGAAAGCAAGTAAAAATACTTATTAATATTTTTAATTAAAACAGATTTACAAAATTACGTGTTAACTTTTTTTACACCTACCGCCGAAAAAAGTGTGTAAAAAAGTATTTATGGAATAGTTAATAATGTTAACTTTTATTAATGTTAATTAGGGTCGACTGAGAGTTTTATAAACGTAAGAGTAGACAAATACAATCAGAAAGCTTCGAACTGCTAAGCTATCGGGAGTTACACGTGTTATTTTTCGTCAATCATAAAAGATAGACATATGCTGTCGTTGGATATTTTTTATATAATTTTAAGGAGAACATTTCCGTAATACATGATTTCTGTGTAGCTTTCACCATTAAGGTTACACACGCGACGGAAGCTTAAAAAATAGAGTAACTTCTCCCGTTTTCTCAACATTTCCCTTCACTGCTCTGCTCCTATTGATTGTAGCGTGATGAAAAGTATACTATAACCTGCTCAGGAGTATGAATAATAATTGTACCAAGTTTCATTAAAATCCGTCGAGTAGTTTTTGTTTTTATAACGGTTATACAGACAGACAGACAGACAGACAGACCGACAGACAGACAGACAAAAATTGTACTGATTGCATTTTTGGCATCAGTATCGATCCCTAATCACTCCCTGATGGTTATTTTGGAAATATATTTCATGTACAGAATTGACCTCTCTACAGATTTATTATAAGTATAGATAGATATAGATATAGATATAGAAGATAGATGTAGTGAAGTGATAGCGTGAATTAAGTAAGAAAAATAAGAACGATTGTATTCTGAGGAACTGTTATTCTATTGGTAATATTTATTTACAGGTAACTAGGGAAGCCAGGGCGCGTTGCATTTACCTCACGCGACTCGCGACTGTCAAAGTTCGACATTCCGAGACACGGTAATGGATGGTCACTATATTTATTTTTTCCTACTCCTCCGCTGTACTCTTCTGATTAATTTCGATGCGGGATCCAAGATAGTTGAATTGTTTCTCCAGGACTCGTCGGGCTTCGTTAGTTCGACGTTTTTCTGGTGGTCACCACTGTTGATTCTGGCTTTCAGGAGTTGCAGTGGTTGGGATTGTGTGGCGGGCTTGTCCCTAAAAAAAAAATGCATGGTCACCCATCTATCTGTAGACCAACTTCGACCAGCATTGTTTATCCTTGAAGATCAATCTATGCGGCTGGTATTTAGTTAGCCACCAGCTCTTCCATGATCTGGATAAGGCATTTTACACCGGTGGTCTCCGAGCAATAATAGGCTTGTCCACTGAAAAAAGCTAATTAGTCCATCTGATAGATTATCAAAAAATGTTTGAGCCGTTTTATCTTTTGACGAAATTACGACACTTTTGAAATTGCCAATACGTCACGAGCCGGGGACGTACTATCTTTGTAAATATTCAATGATTTACAAAAACAAAAATACGTGTCCATTATTTTTAAATACCCTAACTGACGGACTAAATATATTTACAACTAGCTTCTGCCCGCGACTTCGTACGCGTTCCCGTGGGATAAAATAGCCTTTGTGTTATTTCAGACCATAATCTATCCTTGTTCCAAATTTCACCCCGATCCCTTCAGCCGTTTTGACGTGATTGAGTAACAAACCTACACACAAACTCACAAACTTTTGCATTTATTATCTTCTATACTTATAATAAATCTGTAGAGAGGTCAATTCTGTACATGAAATATATTTCCAAAATAACTATCAGGGGGTGATTAGGGATCGATACAGCCGGTCGATTCTGTTGACATCTCACCGTGATCACCTAGGTGGAGTGAACGACAAGTGTGCTGTCATTCTTATCTTGTTTGTATGGTTTGACAGCTCAATTGTCGTTCACTTCGCCCAAGTGTTCACTTCGACATTTTAACAGAATTGCACTGCTGATGCCAAAAATGCAATCAGTACAATTTTTGTCTGTCTGTCTGTCGGTCTGTCTGGCTGTCTGTCTGTATAACCGTTATAGAAACAAAAACTACTCGACGGATTTTAATGAAACTTGGTACAATTATTATTCATACTCCTGAGCAGGTTATAGTATACTTTTCATCACGCTACAACCAATAGGAGCAGAGCAGTGAAGGGAAAAGTTGGGAAAACGGGAGAAGTTACTCCATTTTTTAAGCTTCCGTCGCGTGTGCAACCTTAATGGTGAAAGCTACACAGAAATCATGTATGACGGAAATGTTCTCCTTAAAATTATATAAAAAATATCCAACGACAGCATATGTCTATCTTTTATGATTGACGAACAATAACACGTGTAACTCCCGATAGCTTAGCAGTTCGAAGCTTTCTGATTGTATTTGTCTACTCTTACGTTTATAAAACTCTCAGTCGTCCCTAATTAACATTAATAACTATTCCAAAAAAAAAGAATCATAGAAATCGGTATAGAAACACCAAAGTTATACATGAAAAACGCTAATAATAAGCCATCGCGCGTGAATACTGAATCATGCTATAAGGATTATTTTTGTGGTCGCGAACGCACAGGCAGGCGACTAGCTTGGCGCCTAGAGGCTAGCGAGTAGCTTCGGAAAACGGCTTACGACAGTTTGCAATATCCTTTAATAATTATAATGTCGAGGGGAAGATGGTTATAATTTCGCTTTACAAACGTCCGATTTTAATCATTCAAAGACCAAATATTATCTACATAAACTGTACTTAGTGATGAAATACTTTATTTTGATACGGATTAATAGCATAAGTAAAATAAACGCGTTTAAATGTAGTAAAAAAAAATCAAGATTTTTAAATAAAAAAATGGTTGTTGTGCCTCACTCGACATAGATAGGTACAGTGTGTCGCGGACTTTTTTGTAGATATTTATAAGATCTACAATTAATTAGAACAATTTATGGTTCTATCTTTTATAGTTTAGGCAGCGTACGCAAAATAAGTAACTTTTCTGGTTGATTTTTACACCTTGTGTCCGAAAAACCCAAATATCTTACGGAACCCTATTTTTTCCAAAATAAAATATAGCCTATGTTACTCGTGGATAATGTAGCTTTCAAATGGTGAAAGAATATTTAAAATCGGTCCAGTAGTTTTTGAGCCTATTCATTACAATCAAACAAACAAACATACAGACAAAGTTTTCCTCTTTATATTATTAGTGTAGATATTGCAAACTGTCGTAAGGCGTTTTACGAAGCTACTCGCTAGCCTATAATGCGTTCGCGACCATGGCTTATTATTAGCGTATTTCATGTAAAACTTTGGTGTTTCTATACCGATTTCTATGACTCTTTTTATGGAATAGTTAATATAACTTTAATTAGGGACGACTGACAGTTTAATAAACGTAAGAGTAGACAAATATAATCAGAAAGCTTCGAACTGCTAAGCTATCGGGAGTTACACGTGTTATTGTTCGTCAAACATAAAAGATAGACATATGCTGTCGTTGGATATTTTTTATATAATTTTAAGGAGAACATTTCCGTCTTACATGATTTCTGTGTAGCTTTCACCGTTAAGGTTGCACACGTGACGGAAGCTTAAAAAATGGAGTAACTTCTCCCGTTTTCCCAACATTTCCCTTCACTGCTCTGCTCCTATTGATTGTAGCGTGATGAAAAGTATACTATAACCTGCTCAGGAGTATGAATAATAATTGTACCAAGTTTCGTTAAAATCCGTCGAGTAGTTTTTGTTTCTATAACGGTTATACAGACAGACAGACAGACAGACAGACAGACAGACAGACAGACAAAAATTGTACTGATTGCATTTTTGGCATCAGTACCGATCCCTAATCACCCCCTGATAGTTATTTTGGAAATATATTTCATGTACAGAATTGACCTCTCTACAGATTTATTATAAGTATAGAAGAAGAAGATAGAAGATAGATTTATTTATGGTGGAAACTAGCGTATTTTCGACTTGCACTCGGGAGAAGTAAAACCAATCAAACACAAAAAGTCGCGCCTCAAACTTCTCTCCACAAAGAGCACACAGCTATAATCAAGTATAACATGCCAGAATATCAAATATCGCGAGTGTATTGTAGCACTATATTAAATAACCTGTGTTGTTTTTTACCGTTACGGGGCATTTTCCAAGCTAACCGCATTATGGGACATGACTGGCCTGATTTTCAGTTATGCTGCGTTTGGTACGCCTCTTTTATTTAAAAAGTAGTCTGCTGGCTTGCCTAGGAAAGTAACAAGAATATTTTTATTTTTTGAGCGTGTTATGTTATGAGTAATTTAATGTATGTTAACAAATTGCAATGTTAGGCTGAAAATTATAATTCCTTTCTTGGCTACTCGAAATGTTATTACTATGTTTGTATTTTTTTTAAATCTAACTATATCTACATACTGGCAGGCACAGCTGTTTTTACTAAATTGTAATTTGTCATGATTACTGTCAAAATACAACATTATAAAATAAACATTCGATATAATATAATTTCGCTCGAAAAATTTTGGGTAGTCTTTTTTTTAAGGACGGGAAATCATCAAATGACTCCTCCTGCTCTGGGTGGAGCAGAAGGGATTGTCAGACTCTTACTAACTAAACCCCATACACTAACTAAACCCCATACATGTTCTTCTTAGAGCCCTTTGCGTTCCAGGGCCGCGGTGACTCTTCCGAATAAATTCCGCAACCCTGGCAGAAATCCTGGAGTCTATGGTCCTTATAGCTGTAACGTAGGGTATCGTTTAGTAACAGTAACTAGGTTACAACAAAAAAACTCGTATCGTCGAAAGAAGAAAGCTTTGCCTTATTTCCACCCAAAAATAGACGGCGTAAATAAACAACTATATATACTTTAACAAAGTACCATTAATAAATAAACAACATCCTACTTTAGTGACTGGCATGATTAATGGTCATCTGGCACGACAGTCATTATTCTTATAAATCAACATAAATAATAATCAGTCACTGGCACACAAACAAGTCGAGCAAAAGGCAAGTAGCCGTGTGAAGGGACCATTCGTTTCAGTTTCAGTGCGGTAATTATGATTACCGAACCACTAACGACATTGAAACGTTATTAAAACGAGTGTACAGTAAGTCCGTTATTGACTGTAGGTACAGACTTTCTGAAAAGGGATACTCCTATACACCGTGTTCCGGACAATACAACCTGTAACAGAATAAAACCAATACCTCTTAAGGGGTCATTGAACTCATCATTATGAACAACTTTTACTATGGGATCAACCCCGAAATCGCGAAAAAAAATCAGCTGTTCAGTACATTTTGTGAGTTATGCGTACAAAAATGTATGGGGCAGTCGATTTTTTTTCGCAATTTCAGTATTGGTCCCATGGTAAAAATTGTTCATAATGATGAGTACAATGACCCCTTAAGAGGTATTGCGTTTATTCTGTAACACGTTGTATACATAATCTTCGAACGGATGTTTAGAACATGGAAATGAGCATTTTTTATTATGGACACATAATGTTCGAGCGGATGTTTAGAACATGGAAATGAGCATGTTAAGATGGTCACCCATCCACAGACCAACCTCGGCAAGCGTTGCTTAACCTTGAAGATCAACCTGTGCAGCTGTTATTATTTAGTCACGAGCTCTTAGTTTCTATTAAATAACTAAGCAAATGTTGTTCTATAATTTGTGTTTTTTTCAATCACTATATATGAATTTAACAATGTCGTTAAAAGTTTTAGATGCTGTATTCAATATGTTGAAACTATTGAACATTGTTAAGTAATGGAAATATCGTGTTAAATAAATCTGTTAAATGTGGTTTTAATTGCAAAGCTATTTGATTGGTGGTCTTCTTAATCTGTAAATTAATTTACAATACACAACCAGTAATTACTGGTTGTATTTCGTAATGAGGTGTTATCGTTGGTAGTATATCGCTTATTTTGGTTCCGAGAACTAGAAATAAACATAAACATCATCATCTGCTAAGCCATTTCCCAACAATGTAAATTAAACGTATAATGTTAGGTATTAATTCCGTTGTAAATCAAGATTACATTATTATTATTATTGATTATTTTTGGTTTTATAAGTTACTCAAACAAATCAATGTCATGTTTAAAAAATGTTTGTTTAAAACTTAAATAAGCGGCATTATATTTATCTTGAATATGAATGAATTTCCCAAATCCATAGCAAAATGCTAAGTCGCAGTAAAAGTCAAGGACGCAGTTGTGAGCGTTTTAAAATCTATGATAAGCCCAGACAGTACCAATTGCCTGTGACGTCACTCGCTGCTCGCCATAGAGAATATTTTTCGTTTTTTTGGTACTTGGTCATTGAAAACCAAAGCTTTGTCTAAAGTAGCTTTTTTATTTAAATTTTTGCAAATGTGAGTACTAAGGAGCCATTTACATATGTAATTAATTTACGATTTTGTGACATGAACAAGCGTGGCAGTTGAGAACTTGTCATGCTCACACAAACGTTTCGCTGATGGTGGCGCGTTTGTTGGATCATTTAGTTCCCAGAATGGTTGAGCTAGATGGTGCTCATAGACGCGTCATGGTCGTGAACGGGCGCCGTCAGTCGAGACTGGTCGTCTCTTACCTGCCATTGGCTTTTTTAATCTGTACTTTTTGAATTGCTTTATATACTTTCTTGTTCTTTGCATTGTACTCACATATAGAAGCAATCCAAGATAATGCTACCATGATTTTTGTATTAGGTACGTCAATTGATTTAAAAGAGTTTCTGTGGAGTTTCTTGCACGTTCTTCTCCATAGAGATCTACGCTGTAAAACGTGCGAATAGCGTCATCTTTTTTTGTTTTGGACCAACCGACCTTGACAATTCAAGAGTGCCTGTAAATTTATGGTCTAATTGAAATAAATGCTTGAGTTGAGTTTGAGCTTAGAATTTGCGCCATCCAATACGAAATATAATTTACGTTAAGAATAAAAAACTTGCGAATTCTCTTTTTTATTAATAACAAACATAGGTACAATTTTTAAGTAAGTATTCATTCATGAATATTTTTATAGCAGTCAAATGCCCTTTTTTAAGGGTTTTTTTTTTTAGGTATTGGAAATCATCAAATGACTTCTCCCGCTCTGGGTAAAGCAGAAGAGAGTGTCAGACTCCTACTGAATAAAACCAATCCGTGTTCCTCCTATTACGCTTTGCGTTCCAGGGCCACGGTGACTCTTTCGTACAAATTCCGCAACCCCGGCAGGCACTGGCCCTAGCGGGACCCCTCTTCTTAGCTGACAACTTTATGAGACGCGCGTGGAACACAACGCGCCGTCGACCCGGGCCTGGTTCTGATCAGCCTGCTCGCCAACTTCAGGCCCGCGCCTGTGGTTTGAGGTTCACGGGGCTTGAGGTTTCCCTCTCCCTCACACGTTCGGTCTCCTCCTTCGCTAGCATTACTGCTTCGCAGAAGGAGGTGAAGTCAAATGACGCAAAAGAGATGATTTGGCATTGGATCTCTTAATTACTGACTGCACAAACCCAAAAAAAATAAAATCTTGAGCTAGGAAGCATACTGCATTAATGTTATATATTGTAGACACGTAAGAGGTTATTACGACAATCGATATTTTTGCTTTCTATGCACATCGATATTTGCCTTGGGAATAGAGTTTAACTTCAAATCGTCGTGGGTCCAAATATGCCTCACCTCCCCTCGTTATTAACAACGATGACTCCTCAACATTGTCTTAAGCTAGGAAGCATAATGCTATGATTAATGTATTCTATTATAGACAAGTAGGTGGTTATTATGACACTCGACCTTTCTGTTTTAATTTTAGTATCAAATAACATATTTTTAACTAGTTTTTGCCTGCAACTTCGTACGCGCATCGCGTTGGGGGACTGTCTTTATGTAGAACTTTCGACTTTCAAAAAGTGCTGGCACTCAGCCTAATTTAAATAAATGACTTTAATTTGATTTAATAGATCCCGATTTTTCCCGTGCCCGTGAGAATTTCGGGAAATAATTCCTTGGTACTCCTTTACACTTCTCAAGGAACCTACATGCGAAATTTCAGTTTTCTACGACCAGTAGTTTCGGCTGTGCGTTGTTTATCAGTCACTCAGTCACTCAGTCACTCAGTAACGGAAGAATTTTATACATGAGGATAAGTCCACTATTGAAAATATTTTATTAACAGCAGCCTTTAGTATAACGCACAGTATAATACTCTAAAACGAAATGTCCATCACCAGATCTTCGCGAAAATCTGGTGATGGACAGAGAATTTTCATGCATCATAGATTTTAAAACTTCGTCTTTTATTTTTACTTCGACTTAGCATTTTGATTTGGATTTGAGAAATGCATTCATAAATCCAGATACACACAGACTTACATGACGCTTATTTAAGTTTTATACGAACAATTTTTAAACATGACATTGATTTGTTCCAGTAACTTTTAAATAAAAATCTGAAGTTTTTTACTGGGCTTTTACTATTAAATTTTAAAATGAATACCTCGTTGTGGCACGGTAAAACTAATTATAGGTACTATGCCCGTATTTCGAGGGAGATGCATGAAAATTCTCTGTCCATCACCAGATTTTTGCGAAAATCCCTTTGTTGAAGCATAATTATCTCACGCGAGCGAAACCTGATTTATATTCGGAGACAGTGCACTGTGCAGGTTTGTGTACAGGCTATTCCAGAGTAGCCACATTATGCTTCTGCAGCCATTGAGTTACTACTCAAACCGTATGTGTGTGGGCATTGCAATGCAAGCACATAATCTTAATGGTGTTTGTTTTCCAATTAGTAATAGAAAATTTTGGTTGGTTTCATCGCTTTTGAGATCGACAGTCGCTGGCAGCTGCTATAAACTCACCAAGAGCGGATTTCACCAATGAAACGGAACGCGATCAGTACATCTATATTGCGTTTAAGAGCTGTCAGTGTCAATATTCCACGAAAAAAAAAATTACAGCTCATAAACGTGGTTTATATGTTGGTCGCGTTCAGCCGTTCGATTCTGTAAATTTTATATTTTACTAGCTGACCCGCGCAACTTCGTCTGCGTCACATTTTCCATTAGTGCTCCGCTCCTATTTGTCTTAGCGTGATGATATATAGGCTATAACCTTCCTCGATAAATGGGCTATCTAACACTGAAATAATTTTTCAAATCGGACCAGTAGTTCCTGAGATTAACGCGTTCAACCAAACAAACATACTAACTCTTCTGCTTTATAATATTAGTATAGATTTTATTTGGGAAAACAAAAAATCCTACAATGTATATTATATATTTAGAGACACATTATGCTATAGGTATTTTTACAATTCACTAAGTTTCCACATGTTACCTGACATTAGATACAGTTTGGTAAAATTTGATAAAACATGTAAACATGTCGAAGTGAAAGCGTGAGTGAAGTCATCAAAGTGAGCTGAGCTGTCAAACCATACAAACAAGATGGAATGACAGCTCACTTGTCGTTCACTCCACCTAAGTGAACACGGTGAGATGTCGACAGAACAGACCAGTTTCATTGGTGAAATTCGTCCTAAAACTCTTACTTAAACACCAAATGGTTCACTTCAATAAAACAAAAATCAAAACAACTTTTCATTAATAAATCTTTCTTGAAACTTTTATTCGAAGACTACAATCGAATGCCATAGAAGTTAAAAAAGAAATACCTTTACCAACAAAAAAAAAACGAAAACACGATATACCCACTTCAAACCATTAATAACTCTTACAAGCACCTGGCGACGATACAATCCAATAATTCCCGAGACAATGGAAGCAATAAGAAAAGAAAATAAACAAAGGAAAAAGATTTCCTTCAGTTATTTATGGGAAGTGATATAAGATTGCGATGTTCAGGTAGACCGCACATTACTATTAATGAATTGCGATAACCGATATTGGGTTATTGGCTTATTTTAAGATTGTTTATTTGACTACTAGCTGAACCGCGCAACTTCGTCTGCGTCACATTTTACCTTATTGCTCCGCTCCTGTTTGTCTTAGCGTGATGATATATAGCCTATAACCTTCCTCGATAAATGGGCTATCTAACACTGAAATAATTTTTCAAATCGGACCAGTACTTCCTGAGATTAGCGTGTTCAACCAACCAAACAAACAAACAAACTCTTCTGCTTTATAATATTAGTATAGAATAGACTTTTGTTGTGATTTGGCACAAATCAAGGTTAGGTACGGCATGTCAGTATTGTCTCGAAATTTTGATTTTTTTTTGTTTTATTCACACTGCTGGGAAAAAGACTTCCAAACCTTTCCAGATGTTATTTTTTTGGACTACCTTCAGTCAGCCCTTGCATTTAACGTCTAGGTCGTTTCGCCACAGCTGCCAAAACCGGCCTCGCCATACATCTTCAGGCACCCACTTTGTAATTATTTTTTTTAAGATTATTTCTATGCAGACTTTTTTATCATGTCTTAATAAACACTTTTTAATAGTTCGTCTCGTTATTCATCCATCGGATGCAACAGGACGGCGCAGTGGGTCGGCGCGATAGCAATGAGTTATATATATGTTTTTTTATTAATTTATCGTTTGCACCTCTTGAGAACCTAGATATATAATAAACTAAAACAAACTGTGGTGGCGGGCTTGTCCTCCAGAAAAAAACAAATGCAAGCCTACAATAATTTATTTCAGTACACTCGTATCAGCACTTACAAATCCATTCACACACGAAGTAAAAAAACAAGGATCCCTCCCCAATTTCTTTGGACTAAAAGACGTTGATTTATAGTCCGATGACCATCCTTTTCCTCACAACGCGTCTCTTTTTTTGTTACTGTCGCAGTGAAATTGTTAAAATCGCTATTTTTGGGAAAATTCTAGGATCTAGGCAAAAGAAAGAACTTTTGGCCACCCATTGTGTCACCCTATGTAATGTTTCTTCATCAATTTTTTCTGTAACTTATATGGTGTACACAATAAAGAGTATTCTATTCTATTCTTTTGGAAACTGAATAGATTTTTGTAATCATTCGAGATTGTATCAGTATTAAAAACAGCTTATCTTAGTTTAATCGCGAACTCCGACTATTTAATTTGATCGCTGGTTACCTGATTTGAGCTTTGTGCACTAATGAATGGGCTAAATATTCAGTTACATTCAATCCAAGTTCTACCAACCAGAGTAAAGATGTTATGACTTCTAAGATTAGCCGATCAACATTTGAATTTCCCATCTTCTTAAACAGATAAGTATTTTTGAAAAGACTGATATTAGCTAGTCTTATTATAGAATTCGTATTTTTGCAAATACCCTAGGATTATTGCGAAAAAAAGATTTCTCCAGAAACCCTGCGACATAGCCAGGCCTTGACCTTGTACGCTGGCCTGACAGTAATGTGGCCTTACCGTAATCACTTTTCTTACCTTTCGAGAAACGAATAAAAATATATTGGAATCTTCGATTGCCTTTGTATTTTTCGTTTGATTGGGGGACGATTTCGCGGAGAAGTTGGTACTGAGAAGTCTCTTTTTAGAAAATATTGGCATTCTCTACATACGGAACTTACAGCCACTGAAAATATTCGAAAAGGCGTTTATTACGTACAAAGGTGATGCTTATTTAAAAAAAAATCTCTTCCAGCATACCTGCGAAAGGAGAGCCCAAATACAAGAGATGTAGACACCGTGCATAAAAGTTAAAAAAAAACAATAAACTTTAAATAACAAAGTATACATATTATTAAAATAAATATGTCGCTAATATATATATTGAATAATATTTTAAAATAAACAAAAAATACATACTTATATGCAACTATGACGGTACAGAAAGGTATTCGCTTTTCAATTTTTGTCAACGATAATAAAATTAATCATTACAATAATTTAACAAGACCTACTTAGAGAATGATGTGCATGCCTGTAAGTGACTCAAATATAGACAATCCTCTCGAAAATGTTTTTTTTTTATTAATATTGATTTGTAAATAAGTCGTTGGTGTGCCTAAACAGATAAATAAATTAACCGTAAGTAAAACGGACAATACACGTTACAACTGCTTGGAATAAATGATAGTTATTTTACACTCGCGGTACATTTTTATATTATTCATAGGCTCGCAATTGGGCGGATGGAAAGATTTCCGGTTCACTGTTGACTTAAAGATCCCAGGCAGCTTTCAGGAAACAGAGACTCCGGCAAGAAATTACTCTCTTCAGCTGAGTTGAATGCTTTGAAATTTTGAACAAATAATTACTAATGCCCAACAAAGGATAGGTTTAATTATTTCAGAAGACGTTAATGTTTGAAGGAGATAAGTACAAGTAATCAGTTCAAATGTCAATTGAATGAACATTTCCTATATTTAAACATCATTGCGATTCTGTAAATATGTCGAAATTATCACTTTGGTGGGGTGAACGTCAAGTGAGCTGTCAAACCATACAAATAGCCGGTCGATTCTGTCGACACCTCACCATGATCACTTTGGTGGGGTGAACGTCAAGTGAACTGTCAAACCATACAAACAGCCGGTCGATTCTGTCGAAATCTCACCATGATCACTTTGGTGGGGTGAACGACAAATGAGCTGTCAAACCATACAAACAGCCGGTCGATTCTATTGACATTTCACCATGATCACTTTAGTGGGGTGAACGACAAATGAGCTGTCAAACCACAAAAACAGCCGGTCGATTCTGTCGACATCTCACCATGATCACTTTACTGGGGTGAACGACAATTGAGCTGTCAAACCATACAAACAGCCGGTCGATTCTATCGACATCTCATCATGATCACTTTGGTGGTGTGAACGTCAAGTGAGCTGTCAATCCATACAAACAGCCGGTCGATTCTGTCGACATCTCACCATGATCACTTTGGTGGGGTGAACGTCAAGTGAGCTGTTATTACATCTTATTTGTATGGTTTGTCAGCTCACTTCGTGATCACTTCAACCAAGCCTTCACTTCGACATGTTTGCATATTTTGTTTTTATTTTAAGCAATAACTTTCTATGTTTTTAGAGTAACATAAGATAAATTCAGGATTGTGTCCCAGTCAACGGCTCACTAACTCCTATAATACAAGCTTGACTTAGTTTAGGAGTTAGAGAATCCCATAATTGTATTTAATAGTGTACAACCTCTAAATTTAAGATTTAAAATTGTTAGGTACTAGATTAAGAAGTTGCTGTACCTACCCTAATGGAAATATTTTTTTTTTAATTTATTATGTTTACAGAATCACATCTCCATCTAAATGTACTCAGTGAGGAGTCGACAGAATTATAGACCAGCTGGAACCCTTCCCTAAAAACCTCTTCCTAAGCCACCATTTTCATACCCCAATCTCCAAGGACGTGGCCTGTTTACATTCCTCTAATATAATAATATGTGTACCGCATAAAGAATCGTTTATTGCATTATATAGAACCATTTCGCTGTCGTTACGTTTTTATTGCTGAGCTAACCCCCGGATTGATGCAAGGTTCACGTATCAGAAGTTATGCTTGTATGATGGGGTTTTATGACATGGAAATGTTCTTCTTGTGTGTGAATTTTTATGGTTGTGTTTTGTTTGGAAGAAGGCAACGTATAAAGGAAAGAATCGTATAAAATTACAAGCTGAAGCTGAAAGGGCAAACTTTGTTTTGACATACAATAAAAAATAGCCCACAAAAATAATACCCAAAAAAAAACATAAATACACAAAATAATACAAGCAATAAAATCACAAAAATAATTCAAGCCGTTTCGGAGAACTTCTATAACAAACATCGTGACACGAGATTTTTTTATACATTAGATTTAGAGGAAGATTAGATTTGATCAACCGTGGATTCTAAGTCAGTGCTGCACAGTCTCGTCAAGAAATACGGGTTACCAGCTTGTGTCAGCAGCTTCGCTTGTCAGCAAATTGGAAATCATCTCAAGTGAATATATGTTATTCTGGAATAAACAGTAATTATTCCTTGTGTTAATTTAGGTTATAGGTAAGATATACACTCAAACAATTCTATTCAGTTGTTTTTGCGTGAAAGATAAGGTAACAAACATCCATCAATCCACACGATGACACATTTAATTTCATACTAATTGCCAAGCTAACCCCCGGATTGATGTAAGGTTCACGTATCAAAAGTTATGCTTGGTTGATGGGGTTTTATGACAAGGAAATATTGTTTTTGTGTGTGAATTTTTATGGTTGTATTTTGTTTTTGAGGGAGGCAACGCATGAGGAAAGGCGTATTAAATGGTAGAGACTTTTTTTTATTTTTATTGTTTAACGGGCTTGGTCTTGACCACAATCACCCATGTTAAGAGATGAGGTCTATGTTGGAGCGAGCTTGCCTAGAAGATGCATGTTCACTCTTGTTTTGAATGTAGACGGGTTATATGTATTCGGCATTCCTCTCCCTCCTCATCCATCCACATTTATTTTCATAACTCTTTTAGTCAAATGTTTTTCATTCCTCCTCTTCATATAATTTAATTCGGAAGTCGGTGTAATAATACGAAGAAACAACCAAAAACAAATTCGAAACAAAACAATTCCGAAATTAAAGTTATATTTTGCAGTTTTTTTTTATTATTTGGAGATTGGTTGTATTTTTTTTTTCTCAAAGGTTTAATGTTATTTTTATTTGTAACGCCTACCACGAACATCTATGTTAATGAACAATATTTATATAGTATCCGTTATTAAAGATACCAAAGGGGCGACATCGTCATTGTTGACCGTGCCCCTTACCTAAAGATTAAAAAAAAAACTTACCAAAATAAAATTACCTTATTTTGCTGTGAATTCTTGAAAAATTCCATTTTTATCCTCGAAAATCAAAAGCTAAAAAATAGTCGCAAGAAATCTATACTAATATTATAAAGCAGAAGAGTTTGTTTGTCGTTGTTTGTAAAAATGTTACGCAAACGACGCGACGTTGCACGGGTCAGCTAGTTACAAATAAAACGATTTGTTTTTTTTTGTCATACCAATGGCAAATACTGTTTTGCGAGTACAATACATTATTAAACATCCTACAGAAAGCATTGTATGTGCCATACCAACGCGCTGTGGAACGTCGGATATGCGTTTAATGGCACGCTTAGCTATTTGGCAACTGGCATCCACCAAATTTTAGTACCTACATACATAACTAAATATTTTTTGACGGGAAACACCTCTTAACCCCAATTCCGCAGTATAAGAAAACTCTTGAAACAACTTACACTATGTCACATTGACATTTATGGAATGAAATATTAATTTCGGAAATCGGTGTTTTGTTAGTTTCTTCGTATTTTGACACCGACTTCCGAAATTAAAGTTATTTTTTACTTTGTAATGTTTTTTTAAACTTGGAAGTCGGATATATTTTTTTGTAAAGTTTTTATTTTTCACTTTTTAGTGGTACCCTACATCTAACAACACCACTGCAAAATCGCAGAAAAGTAAAATACGCAATTTCGATTACTTGGATGACATAAAACCATCATCCAAGTAAACGAATTGCAGCTATGATATAATGGGACTAATCTGCAAGTATATCCTTTCAGATATTTAAAACTTCAAAGTAAAAAATTACTTTAATTTCGGAAGTCGGTGTCAAAATACGAAGAAAGTAACAAAAACACCGACTTCCGAAATTAAAGTTATTTTTTACTTTGTAGTTTTTTTTTTAGAAGTCGGTTGTATTTTTTTGTAAAAAGTTTTTTATTTTTCACTTTTTAGTGGTGCCCCACACCTAACAACACCACTACAAAATCGCAGAAAAGCAAAATACGCAATTTCGATTATCAAAGAATCATCTAAATATTCAAATTCCAGCTATTTCGATTTAAAATCCAAAGTTCGTAACCGATTTTGATATGATTGAAATGGGACCAATCTGCAAGTATATCCTTTCAGATAAAACAATTTTTTTCAAATCGGTTCATAATTGTCGGAGTTATGAGGTAACAAACATAAAAAAAAACACAACCGAATTGATAACCTCCTCCTTTTTGGGATGTCGGTTAAAAACGAGAATTTTTCAGATCGGTTCATAATTGACGGAGTTATGAGGTTGCAAACATATAAAAAATAATAAAATAAAAAATACAACCGAATTGAGAACCTCATCCTTTTTGGGAAGTCGGTTATAAAACAAAAAGAGTTCCGCGACCCTGCCAGGATTCGAACCTGGAATCTTCTGATCCGTAGTCAGACGCGTTATCCATTGCGCCACAGGGCCTGGTTGTGTGTAGGCCTAATTTTCAAACTTTTTGATGTGGAAATGGTTTTTATTTTATGCGTTAATATGGAAAAATAAAGTGGTTGAAACTGAATGTTTCAACCACTTTATTTTAAGTAAGGAACTTCACATACCGAGATTTCTTTGGTAATTGGTTGGTCCCGGCCACAGATATAGATAGACCTATATCTGTGGTCCCGGATGTCATTTGTAGATCTTCGACAGTCATTACAGATAGTCAGAAGCCAAGAAATATTGGGGGCTATTTTCTTAGCCCTAAGTCCCGGAGTCCGTAGTTTCAGCCTAAGTTGCGAGCGTTTTCTACCCCGTATCAACTAACCACTATGAATGAATTACAACACCAGAAACGGCTACGGAATTTGGGCTCAGAGAGTAGCCCCCCTAAAACCTGTCTAACCAAGACGTTTAATAGGTAAAACCATATTTATTGTATAATATTTTCACTACGTTCGGTAAAACAATATCTTTACTAATGTATGTTATTTCACTTACATATCTATCATTGAATGGAAAAATCAATGAATTTCAGTTTCTTCACCCTTTTACACTACACCCACAAAAGAGGTAAAGCATCAAATCCCGCAATTCAAAAACGTAGCCAATAAATCTTTGACGATCCTAATCACTGTCAGCAAGTGACAAAATTTGTCACAACCTTACATTTTTTGACAAAGGTCTATATTAATCTCACCTTCGTCATATCGATGGGTATATAAAAACGAAAAACCGGCCAAGTGCGAGTCGGACTCGTTTACGAAGGGGTCTGTACCCTTACACTCCCAAGGAACCTCACTATCGACAGTCGATATTTTTGTTTTCTATGAACTTCGATATTTTCTTGTTTGCCTTGGGAACAGTTCAAATCCCAATTGTCAAATATGCCCCACCTCCCCTTGGTATTAACAATGATGACTGCTCAACATTGTCTTAAGCTAGGAAGCATAATGCTATTATTAATGTATTCTATTATATATAAGTAGGTGGTTATTACGACACTCGACATTTCTGTTTTTTTTTTTTATTTTGGTGTAAAATAATACTAATACTTACATAAATATTAATAATATTAATTATTCTATTCTAAGCAGCTTTTATTATAACGCGCAGTATTTTACTCTTTAACACGAAATTAATTAAAAATTTAAGTTTTTCAATGGTCTTTTACTATTAAATTAAAATTATCTGTAAAAGCACCTTGAATATTTATAACGAAGATTTACAAATTTTCATCTATACTCAAAATGAGGTTATGGATACCTCATTGTTAGACAAGGGCCCTGGCACGGTAAAACTATCTATACTGTTGTCGGTTGCCTGGAAGAGATCGCGGAATGCGATACGGCCGCCAATTGTATGTTTTGTTAGTTTAAGGTTTCCTTTATGTATTTGTCGTGGATAAAGAAATCATTTAATAATTAGTTGCTGATTTGAGTATTGTAGTAGTGGGTAGTGGTAAACGCCGTGACGTCAGTTGACAGTTGTAATGGCGGCACGTGGACAGAGACGTATAAATTGGAGAGTGGGGACTTTGCCGAGGGCACTTTTGCTCGAGACACCGACTAGGACACTCGTCCCAAACGAAACTGTCGGTATACCTATTTTAATTAAATTAAACAGACTTCTTTAATAAGGTTGTAAATGCGAGTTCTTCTAACTCAAAAGACAGATGTGTTGCTATGGAGTTTGTTGGCCACGTCTTCTCCCTAGCTAAAACACTAGGATGTGGTAACGGGCGGGCGTTTTTGGGGGACTGTCTATTTGTAAAGTACTAGCACTCAGCCACAGTTAATAAAGAGAGCTTAGTACTGTATTCAGTGTTTTATTCTACAATGATCCTGATACCACCGAACCCAAACGATGATGGCGCTATCGCTCAGCTGTCGCTGACGCCGACATCAGAAGTGTGATGCAACTCAAGTGGCCCACATGAAGATTCGTGGCAATGCTAGTGAAATACTTACGTGACGGGTTCCTTTTCAAATGCAAAATACGTAGTGACAGTTATACTGAAAATTGTGGTTCGTGTTCGAAACGCGTGTGATTATCCAGACGCCTAAAACTCGATGTGTGCCGTGAAAATCGATCCAATAAACCTAAGATCGACGCCCGGTCATTGTGCGTCACCGCGGTGCTATGTTTCGTCGAGGACTTGAGTGTTGTGCGGGCTCTGAAGAGCATCGTGCCTACATGCCTATGATAGATAACCTATCAGAGTTCAACGTGTGGCCAATTAAAGATGCATTCCAAGGTCAAATTCCTACTCGTCGGGTTTTATGCGGCTACCCTCATCAACTTGAACAATGAAAAACTAGTTCGGAACGGAGGCAAGCAACTTCAAAACAGCTGGCCAGGTCATGGGGAAGTGTGATGATGTGTGTGAGGATCTTCACGTTAATCTGGTGAGTCATTTTCATTTTGTTATTGCTGTGAAACTGATGTGCTCGTTCGTTAACATTTTTCTATTTTGTTTAAAAAAAAAATAATAAAAAAAATGTTCACTAGGAACATTTTATGCTGTGGAGACAGACTACAAAGGGCTATGGTCTCATGATTAGCCATAATCCATTTTAGCTAATTGATCCATCGCTTTGTTTCTCTATACTAAAGTGTGGCTATTATTTTCACGTTCGCTATCGATTTAGTGAAGTAATAGTTCAGGCGCTATAGCTTAAGTGTTGCTAGTTAAGCGTTAGTAATCGGTAGAAAGGCGTTTTAAATAACGCTGATGAAGCGGTAATATTATTCTGCTATCGCTGGTTGTGTAATGTAGTCCAGTACCAGTTCAGAGCTATTGTTGGACGTAAGAGCGATACAGTTACAAGACCGTACCAACCTAACAGTTCAATTTAAAAATTAAGATGATTGTAAATGCAATATTTTCATTCATCACAACCATGTATAGCCCAACTTTGGGTCAGTGGGTCATCTTAGGGGCGGTTGTCCACTATTGGACATAAACTTTCTTGCTAGTGCCAGTGTTCTGATTAGTTTCAGATTTTAATTAATTTAGATAGTGTGGCTGCTACGCTTATCTGAAGCCTATACTCCTGCCAAAGCTTGGATTGGACTTGTACTCTCGTGGTGTTTTTCAGTTTTCAGATATCCTATCACCTTGGATGAAGCCAGCACATGGCGCTAGAAGTTTGCATGCAGCTATTGCTGCTGAGAAATTACAACTTCAGAGCAGTTCTAAGTGTGACGGATCGAAGGTCCGCAAGCAGTTTGAAGGCTGCAGTAGCTGTACATCATGTCAACATCTGTGGAGTTGGAAGCGTTCAAGGCCGACTGAAGTGCCCGGTGAGCCGCTGCCATTTAATTTTAATTGTGATTTTCAAAGCTTTAAAGATCTTCGAATCATTTCAGTGGTTAGATTGATATTGCTAGGTAATTTTGATATACTCAGTACGAAGCTATAGCAATTACAGTTTCCCATTGGTGGTAATAGTTTCAAAATGATATTCAGTGCGAAATTCTGAATCCGATATCGTAAGGCAAGATTGCCACAAGGTCATGTTTTGTTTCGACTTAGATTTTTTTCAATTTTAGTGAAAAATTAGACCTAGGCGTTTATGTTAACGTGTTAACGACAGTTTTCCTTGCATAATAACGGTTAGCAAATTCAATAGTAAGCGATTATGAACAGTAACTTGATTTTATTGACATTGATTGACTGGTACAGATAATAACTCAACGCTTTCATAATTTCTAATTATAGACTTTTCATTTTCCACTACTGGGTTGCCTACTAGGTATGTAAGGTAAAACGAGCCTAGTGAGATTAAAATAAGATTGATTCAGTGACCGCAATGTTCTTAGAATAACGAAGAGTAATTCGTGAACGTAGCTTCTTCACAGGAACGTAGGACGCAAAAATTAGCAGGCAAGTTGTTCTTGTTTTCGTAAGCACCGATTTGCATAGATTACCGGTCGGCATATTTTAAAATCTCTTTGTCGAGAAGATACCCGATGCCAAGTATCATTAACGTTGTGAAGTTATGAAGTAGATGTTGCGTTGGCAACAATTTAGTTTGTGTGACAGGTTCTGAGTTCTGTGGGTCGGTGACTGTACCAAGGTATCCGGCGGCTCTGGATGGCATAGACGGGAGAGTCTAGATCAGGGTTTCGTTACGGTAGCTCTAGGTAGTGTAATAAAGAGTGTTTACTCGGCATTCCCATGAGGAAGTGCGAGTGTATCAATTGTTTTGCTGATCTATGAGATGGCTGTCGACTGGAAATAAGATGACCTGTTGTTTTATTTGTTCGATGGAGTGGTACGTGGCATTTAGTTCAATTAGAGTTTACAGCCGCTTTAGAACTGTCAGAAGCCTGACTGAATGACTGACTTGTCAGTAGAGTGGAGATAAAGAATAGCTCCATGTAATAGGAGTTAGTAGAGAATTGCTGTAGAGTTTAAGGGTGGCAAATCGTCGCGAAACGCAATCGGTAGAGTAGAGCTCGCAACACGGTGCGTTAAAAAAGAAAATGGTCTTATTTGTAGAGCTTTTCGATTATTATTATTTTTTTCTTTTTAGAATTCGGAAAATTGCGAGACCGTTATTATTGGTGTAGCGATGTGGATGCTAAAGTCCGTTAGTGAGAGTCGATAGAATTTTAGAATTAGTTGATATCGGTCGCTATCTTTTGAAATCCATAAATAGTAAAATAACGTATAAGTATGCCCACGATCACATACCAAAGATTCCTCTCAGTAGTGTTTCTAACAAGTTTAACGTAGAAGACGATTAGGAGAGTACCTCCACTGATCAATAGAGAACATATCATGGCTATTTGGCCGCACTGAGTCGTAACTGAGTAGAAAATGTAATACATCATCGGAAGGGTTTTAAATCCTAAACCAATTAACGCTGTGACAAATACTTTGATACATAGAATAAAAAAATGAACTCCAACAATTGATTTTATAAGCTACAGGGACAAGTTCAGTCCAGACTAGCAAATTCGGAAATAGTTTAAATTGAAAGACACGAGACGGTTGGCGCAGAAAGTTGGGATTGACCCGAACAAAAAAAAAAAATCAAAATAGATAGTGTTAGTGCGGGTGAGTTTGGGTGTTTGTGAGCGCGCTCCCGATGCAGGATAGATTCCTGGGCTGGGGCAATGTTTAAAAAGAATAAAAAAAAAACAGGAAAAAAAAGTGAAAAAAAAATGTAGGACAAAAAAAATGAGAGAAGTAACATAACAAAAATGTAGGACAAAAAAATGTGGGACAAAAAATGAGAGAATTAACATAACAAAAAATGTAGGAAAGAGTCATTGAAGGGAAAATCCGGTCCAATAATATGACTCAGCTAAAGGGATTGCAATCCGGTCTAGCATGTTTGGCTATAGGGACCGATATCCGGTCTAGCACTGGCTAAAGGGATATTCCAGTCTAGCACAATCGTCTCCAGTTTTAATACTGATGAGAAAAAAAAAAGGAGGAAAACAAAAGAAAAAAAGAATTAAAAGAGCTTGAAGGGTTTGACCGGACCAAGCAGTAATAATCCTGAAGGGTTAATTATAACCGGACCAGGAGATTATAACTCTGAAGGGTCGTAGGACCGGACCAGTAGTTATAATTCTGAAGGGTCGTGAGACCGGACCAGAAGATTAAAACTGAAGGGTCGTTTGACCGGACCAGTAGTTATAACTCTGAAGGGTCGTAGGACCAGACCAGTAGTTATAATTCTGAAGGGTCGTGAGACCGGACCAGAAGATTAAAACTGAAGGGTCGTTTGACCGGACCAGTAGTTATAACTCTGAAGGGTCGTAGGACCGGACCAGTAGTTATAATTCTGAAGGGTCGTGAGACCGGACCAGAAGATTAAAACTGAAGGGTCGTTTGACCGGACCAGTAGTTATAATTCTGAAGGGTCGTGAGACCTGACCAGAAGATTAAAACTGAAGGGTCGTTTGACCGGACCAGTATAGTTATAATTCTTAATTGATGATTTTATGATCTTGATCTTGGTCAGGTAGGCCGAGCCAGCAGTCAACTATTAAGTTGTGTTTTCGTTGGTTACAGGTACCATATTATCACCTCCACACGAGGACGTGTGATTGTCAGTTCTGGCCGTGTCGTGGATAAAGAAATCATTTAATAATTAGTTGCTGATTTGAGTATTGTAGTAGTGGGTAGTGGTAAACGCCGTGACGTCAGTTGACAGTTGTAATGGCGGCACGTGGACAGAGACGTATAAATTGGAGAGTGGGGACTTTGCCGAGGGCACTTTTGCTCGAGACACCGACTAGGACACTCGTCCCAAACGAAACTGTCGGTATACCTATTTTAATTAAATTAAACAGACTTCTTTAATAAGGTTGTAAATGCGAGTTCTTCTAACTCAAAAGACAGATGTGTTGCTATGGAGTTTGTTGGCCACGTCTTCTCCCTAGCTAAAACACTAGGATGTGGTAACGGGCGGGCGTTTTTGGGGGACTGTCTATTTGTAAAGTACTAGCACTCAGCCACAGTTAATAAAGAGAGCTTAGTACTGTATTCAGTGTTTTATTCTACAATGATCCTGATACCACCGAACCCAAACGATGATGGCGCTATCGCTCAGCTGTCGCTGACGCCGACATATTTTTCATTTGGTGTATAATAAAGTATATAAAAATAAATAAGTACTGTGCCCCTCACTCGAGGAAAATGCATGAAAATTCTCTATAAGGGGGAATGGTCTTGTAGATTCGTAGAAAATGAGAGACAGACTTAAATGAGTAATCCTATAAGGGTTTCGATTTTTCTACATAGAGGTTTGGAACCCTAAAAACATTATTAAAAAAGTTTTATTGGCAAGGTCCTTAAGTACAAAATTTGTACCTACATTAAATTTGCCTTAGCTGAAATATGAGCAAGGTTTTTCATCAAAGTTCGACCAAGTTTCCAGGGGAAGTTTCCGTATGTTTACAAGTTGTTATATTTTAAGAAGAAGTATAGCGTTGGGTAGGCTATTGGGGTGGTCTGAAACACTGCATGTCTGGTTCATAAGCCGTTTATTGTCTTAAAATAGTCAACATACATGAAACCAGGCTAATGCTTAGCCGAACACTCAGTCACACAACTTATTACCTAAGCGCAAGCGCGGGGAAGAAATCGTGGCACCGCGCAGCGCGTCTCGTAGAGCACTAAAAGTAAAATACCTGCGCGCGCATCGGCGCGTACAACTACCGCGCAGTCTATTGGCGGCAGTGGAAACAACTACCGGGGTTGCCAACTACACACTACTATATAATATTGTACTAGCCTCACGCTATACACTCCCCCTCGAGTCGTGAGAACGCCCTCGCTCACGAACTCGCACAAAAAAAAAAAATTAACAAACGGGACAAACGTGCTTCCGTGGACGTCCTCTGTGTCTTTTCGGAACCACGGGACGAGGAGGCGATTCACCGCGGGAATGAAAACGCGTGAGCTCGGAAACATGATACTTGCCTAAAATATCATCCGGGTTTTCTATTTCTGCGATGCAGTAAGCTGTAGGACTAACCCTTTTTGCAATAACATATGGACCATCTCTTTTCGGAATGAACTTAGCAGATATATTCTTAGCTGCATTACTAAGGACATGAGACTTTAAGAGCACCTGATCTCCAATCTCGAAAACTTCGGCAGGCTTCTTGGACTTATCCGCACATTCCTTGCGTCGGTCCTGCTGAGCTTCAACTCTTTCTCTAACAGAAACTAAACGATTAATAAAACTATCCAAATAGGGTGTAATCTGAGGAACGAAATTATCCTTGTTAAGAATCGACCTAATGTCGTGTTGCACGTCGAGTGGCGAACGAAGCTCCCTAGCGAACATCAGGTAAGCTGGAGACGAACCAGTAGTTTGACATACCGACGAGTTCATGGTAAACCTTATTGCAGGAATGTGCTGTGGCCATGACGAGTGGTTGGTATCAACTAGACGTGACAACTGAAACTTTAAGTCCCTATTTTTACGTTCAGCAGGATTGGCTGACGGATGGTATAAAGGTAACAACTCTTGACCTATACCTAAAATAAACATACACTGCTGCATCACAGCTGAAACAAACTGGACGCCATTGTCCGATACAATGCGTCGAGGAAAACCGTAACGGAGAAAATATTCTTCAATTAACGTACGGGCGCATACCTCCGAGGTTGCCTCTTTCAATGCGTACAACTCAGTCCAACGGGTCGCTGTGTCCTCTACCAACAATATCCATTTCTCATTGTTGTCTCCTTTAGGAAGTGGGCCGAACAAATCTATGGCCAGCACTTCTCCCCTTTGGTTCAAAACAGGAGTTTGCAACAGTCCCGACGGCTTCGTGTTTGAGGACTTATACCGTTGACAGGTGGTGCAGGTCTTGATGTAGTCTGTGATGACCCTACGCATACCTGGGAAATAGAAACCTTGAGCGACCCTACTGTACGTTCTATCGACTCCATGGTGACCGCCTATGTCGGAGTCGTGGCATTCTTTTAAAATTTCTGAGCGGAGGGAAACCGGAACTACCAGCTGTGGCTCTTCACTATCCACATCAGGATTATACCTATATAACACGCCTTGCTGTAAGAAATAACCTCTTTCTGACCAACGCTTAACTCCTATAGACTCAGCATCACCCGTATCTTCCAGATCATTAATAATTTTCTTTAGTTCCAAGTCATCGAGCTGCGCACGACGAAGATCAGCTGGACTTCTAGCAGGTAAGTCTATGACAACAGAACAAATTCCACACTGACTTTTATCTTCTTCTTTACAGGGCGGACGGCTGAGTGTATCTGCGATTACATTAGCTTTTCCAGGCGTATACTGAAATTGAATGTTAAAACATTGTAGTTTAAGAGCCCATCGAACGAGCCTACCCGATGGCGACTTCAGAGTAAGGAGCCATCTTAACGGCTGATGGTCGCTACCTATAATGACCTCATGACCTTCGATATAGCCTCTGAAACGTTCGACAGCCCACACTACAGCGAGCGCCTCTCGCTCAGTTGTGCTGTAATTCCTCTCCGCTGGAATGAGCAGACGGCTAGCATACTCTATTGGGCGTTCATCTTTACCCTCGCCCTGCAACAACACAGCACCTAAGGCGTAGCTGCTAGCATCCGTCCTCAACACAAATGGCTTACTATAGTCAGCTTGAACAAGAATCGGTGCCGAAGACAACCGCGTCTTCAACTCTTGAAAGGCACGAGTCTGGTCTGGCCCCCAAGACCATGGCTGATTCTTCTTCAGTAAGCGTGTCAGCGGCTCGGCGACAGCAGAGAAACTGGGAATAAATTTTCGAAACCACGAGCACGTCTGTAAAAAGGTCCTAAGATGACGCAGCGATGAGGGTGCCTTCATCTCCAGGACTGCACGGACTTTATCTTCGTCAGCTGACACACCATCCTGTGTTATAACATGACCCAGATACTTTACCTTGTCTCGCGCAAAGACACACTTTTCTCTATTCGCGCGTAACTTGAACAACCGTAACCTCTCGAATACTGCGCGCAGATCTGAGACATGCTTCTCGAAGCTACCATCTGAAATCAGCAAGAGATCATCTTGGTACGCTAGCAGGGTCACGTCTTTCAGTGAGGCACCAGCACGAAGCCTGTCTATGAGACGCTGGAACGTTGACGGAGCGTTTTTCAAACCAAACGGCATACGCTTAAAACGAAACGAACCAAACGGCGTCAGGAAGGCTGTTTTGTCCCTGTCCTGTTCACGGACGGACACTTGCCAGAAACCACTGCGCATATCGATGGTACTCATAAAACATTGCTTTTTTGTAGACTGAACAAGCTCGTCTATCAATGGCATCGGATAGACGTCGGTTTTCGTAACCGCATTGAGCTTTCTATAGTCCACACAAAAACGAACCTTACCGTTAGCTTTCGGCACTAAGAGCGCGGGAGATCCCCAAGCGGACTCACACTCCTCGACTATATCGTCAGCCAACATTTTATCGAGCTCTGCCCGCATAACCTCTTTCTTTGCAGGCGTCAACCTATAGGGCGGGACAGCAATGGGGGGGTTATCACCGGTATCAATAATATGCTCGGCATACGGAGTCGCGACTCCCCCTGGCTCAAAGATATCCTCATATTCTACGAGGAGGTTGGCAAGAACTTGACGTTGTTCGGAAGTAAGCGAAGTCGCCTCATCGTCCCGGAGAACCTCTAAAGCGGCACACGAAGATACAGGTGACGAAACCTTTTCAAACTGTATTTCGAATTTTTGCTTACCATTTTCCGCAAAGTGCCATTTACTTTCACCGAAATTAAACACAAGGTTAAATAAGGTAAGGAAATTAATACCTAACAAACTTTCATTGTTATTAGTTTCAGGAAAAATCAAAAACTTTACTACTCTAGTTTTATGGTGTAGTGTCACCTTTACCTCCGTGGTAAGTACATTCATCTCCCTACTAACACCATCCGCCAACCTAACATTTTGCGTTGACGGCACTAACGGGTGTCCTAACCTGAGTAGAAGAGCGTAGAGCGTGTGACCGGCAATACAGCTAGTAGCTGCAGAATCAACGAGCGCAGTACCACAATTTCCCAGAATATTTATATTTAACACGGGGCGACGAAAAGGTAAATTACAACTATAACCATCATCTAAACTAGATACACAAGTATTATTACACGAACAACTTTTATCAAAATTAAAGTTACATAAATCTCCTACGGCACATGTAGGGTTAACTTGAACGGTCAAACTAGTGTTATCAAAATGCGAAACATTTTCATCGTCATTATCACAATTAAGTAAATCACCCACGGCACGCGCAGGGTTAATTTTCGACGATGAACAAGACTTATCATAAAAATCACAATCATTTACAGCATGATCAATACAGTAACGTAAATCACCCACGGCACGCGCAGGGTTACCTTGTACAAACATTCGCGTTGGCGGGTTAACTCGCTGCGACGCGGGGACGGCAGCGGCGCCCGAGCGAGCCGAGGGCCACCGATCTGCGGTAGCGCGGGCGGCGCGGGGGAAAGTGGCAGCGGCGGCGGCGGCGGCGGCGGGGGCGGGCCCGCGCGCTTTAAAACTACTGTTGCTGCGAGCTAGGGCTCCGCTATGCAACGTGTTGTCAACCGAATAAAACGCTTGCTGACCCGAACAGTTTTTACACTTAGATTTGATAACGTTCGCGGCACCACAGCCGTAACACTTTATTTCACTTTTTAGCTTTAAATTACCGCTATCACTGGTATCATCATTATTACGCTTAAGTTTCTCACACATTTCCTTTACGTGGCCTGAACGTTTGCAGTATGTACAGAACTTCTTCTTGTCCTTGCCGACGGCGGCGGTGGCTGTCTCGGGGGACTCAGCGGCGGCGGCGGCAGCGCCGGCGGCCGACGACGACACTACACGTGTACTCGTCTGCGTACGTGACTTCGCGAGAGACAAGCTACTAGCCTGACCTGGACTAGCTTCCTTCAGGGAATCCTCCACGTTACGGCACTTGTGTAGTAACTCTTCGAAACTGTTGACATTTTCTCTGCATACACGCTTTCTCATGCGTTGGCTGAGCAGCCCATACGCCATATCCAGTTGCACCTTTTCCGATAGGTCGTCTTTTGGGAACTTGGCCAACAGCGCACGTACCTTAGCGATGAACAAGTCGGTATGCTCCTCTCCTTGAGTCAACGAAAACAGTTTAATGTAAAGTCGGTGTGGCGGGTCATGGTCGCCGAAGGCACTCTTTATCTGTTCTAGGGCTTCCGACCACGACTTGGTGGACCGCTTTACACCTTGCCACCATACTGCAGCAGGCCCCTCCAACAACATCGAAAAACCACGTAGGGCGTTTTCATCAGAAACGGCGACGCAATCTTTATAGGTAACTACGGCATCTATAAAGTTTTCCAAAGATTCGTCCGCGCGTCCGCCATAGCGTGTCGTGCACTTCGCGAAGTTTCCATTCGCGCCAAATGCAAAGCCCGATGCTTGGACCTCAGAAACATTGCTATGCGGCGTTGACGATCGCACCTCGCGTAATAATTGCTGGCAGAACTCTTGTTGGGTTTGCTGCATGGTATTGAGCAAACTTGTGAGCGTCTCTTGAGACATTGTAATGTTGGTGCCGGCGGCCGAGCCGCCATCATTGTTCGACTTCGAGCGATCTTCAGACCGTGTTCGCGGCATTTTCGATACGATAAGATAAGATACACGCTACTCGTATAATACCGAAGAAACACAACACAGGGTTCGATGTAAGTCCCAGATAGTCACTTGTAGCGTTCGTTGTAACACACGACAAACTTTTCACTACGCGTTTTATACCTACACACGTTGGGCAGCCACTTATAGCGTTGGGTAGGCTATTGGGGTGGTCTGAAACACTGCATGTCTGGTTCATAAGCCGTTTATTGTCTTAAAATAGTCAACATACATGAAACCAGGCTAATGCTTAGCCGAACACTCAGTCACACAACTTATTACCTAAGCGCAAGCGCGGGGAAGAAATCGTGGCACCGCGCAGCGCGTCTCGTAGAGCACTAAAAGTAAAATACCTGCGCGCGCATCGGCGCGTACAACTACCGCGCAGTCTATTGGCGGCAGTGGAAACAACTACCGGGGTTGCCAACTACACACTACTATATAATATTGTACTAGCCTCACGCTATAGAAGATAATTCTTGTTCTAATTTAAAAGATTTTGCTTATTATTACTCGCTTTTAGAAGTAGCAACAACATTCAGGATCAGAAGGCGTAGCACGGATGTTTTGACGTATAATAACGTTACAGCATCGTTAACGTTACTGAAAGATGAATAAAAAAACTAAAACCCTATAGTATTTCTGTTTTATTTTATACGACATACCTACACATTTTATATCATACAAAAATATGAGTATAGTATCCAATTATAATAAATATTTTTATTTGCGAAACGAGTATGTATTTTAGTGTAGTAAAATTTTATGTTACGTTACCATATTATGTGAGAAACATTTGTGCTAGGCTCTTTGAAATTCTAATATTTCGTTTGTAGTCGTTATAATTTTATTTTTTTTTGCTCTTGACTCTAGTCTTGGTCAGAAATGACAGAAACAAAGTCTACAATAGAGCGATCTTACCCAGAAGGAGCCTGTTCACTCTAACTTTGAAGAGATTAGGGTTGTAAGCGTTCGGAAATACAGACGCAGGCAAAGAGTTAGAAGCTTGATTCATGATTCATGATACAAACTTAGAAATATGACGACTTCCAGTCTAGCCGGATACAGCTGAGTACTAGTATTTGACAACATGATAGCCGTATTCAACAGCTTGAGGCTTGAGCTTGTACTTTCCGTTTTCCGGACCAACTTCAGCATGCGTTGCTTTACGTTGACGATCGACCCGTGCGCCTACTATAATTAAACCACGAACTCATCACGACGCGTTTGAGAACGATTTATCTATACTAATATTATATAAAAAGCAGAAGAGTTTGTTTGATTGTTTGTTTGTTTGGTTGAACGCGCTAATCTCAGGAACTACTGGTCCGATTTGAAAAATTCTTTCATTGTTAGATAGCCCTTTTATCGAGGAAGGCTATAGGATATATATCATCACGCTAAGACCAATAGGAGCGGAGCAGTAATTAAAAAAAGTTACGCAGACGACGTTGCACGGGTCAGCTAGTATTAAAATAAATTGTTCACGTGCTTTCTTAAATATTCGCACAAAACAAGATGCAGCTGCTTATGCTGACACTATCAATGACTTGTGTATCACAACACCGAATGGTGCTAACATATAAGCTACTTTCTACAATAAATTTAAGAACCGGCCAATTGCGAGTCGGACTCACGAAGAGTTCCATACCATAAATTGTTTTTTTTAAATTAAATTAAATTAAACTAATTAATTGCTGTTGCAGTGGCATGGCTATTACGGTGTTTGAGATACAACCCGCTGACAATTAAACAGACGGTCAGACATCGTAGATTGTTTAGGGTTCTATTGAGTACGGAACCCTTTAAACTAACATCAACAAAAAATCTCTTTAAAATCCCCAAACAACTCATACGATTTTCTACAAAGGCACACGCGTTGAAAGACATTTGTATAGCGGGTGTTATCTAGAGGCATTGTTTTAAACCGGGTATAATATCCGGGTCTGACCCGGTGGGGTTGTGATAGCTTACAAATCTAATTCCGGGTATCTCGCGGGGTCAACGTTGCACACGGCGTCTGTCGACTGTTTAGTGAGAGGGCATGGTCGATAGAATGGAATATTTTGTTTTATATTTTTATTTAAAGATTTTTATTAAATGTATTGCTAAGGCACGTCAATATGTATAATATGTCGTGACCTACTGAAGTGATGAACGAATTTTTTTTTTTGGTCTAGCCCTTCTCGACTTTGTTGGATTCGGTTTTCAGTCGAACCCCAAGAAGCTTCGTAGAATTATCTATATTAACATTATAAAGAGGTAATATTTGTTTGTTAGTTTGTATGTAGGGGGTAATCTCAGGAACTAGTGGTCCGATTTGAAAAATTCTTTCAGTGTTAGATAGCCCATTTATCGAGGAAGGTTATAGGCTATATATCATCAAGCTAAGACAAATAGGAGCGGAGCAGTAATAGAAAATGTGACGAAGACGAAGTTGCGCGAGTCAGCTAGTTTAACATAAAAGGACTGTCTATCTTAATAAAATTCAATTTAAATATTTTTTATTTTTTTTTAATTTATTAATCAAATTTTGATTGGATATTTTTTAAGTCTCCAATAATATTACAGAGAGGAAGTATTTGTATGTTTGTAGCGAATGAACTCAAAAACTAATGGACCGATTTCCAAAATTCTTTCACCATTAGGATGCTACATACAATAGATTATATTTATTACTAGAAAACAATAGGAATCACTACAAAAATGTCAGTATTAAACACACGCGAATGAAGTAGCGGGTAAAGTGTTAGTCTACAACTATTTGTAGTAATAAAATTCACTCATTAATATTATTTAACAGTAGCAAAATTATGTGTAAGAAAGTGTCCAATGTAACCGTAATTTGAAACAGAGAAGATATTCTCAATTCAATTTTATACCTCAACTATGTAGGTAGCTAAATCTTTTCACTAATTTAAAGGCGCCTCCTTTATTGACCCAAAAGAAATCTTCTACAATAAAAGAGATACTTCCCCAATCAGTACAAATTGTCGTCGTTACTCGCTTGTAGACTCTGACAATACGATCCCTTGGAATCCTGCTGACTCCGTAACAAAAGATGTGGATGATCAATAGAATGATAAAGGAGACGATCAAGGGTCCCCGCTGTGTGATCAAGGAAAATATGGTCCATTGCATGAAGATGTTGATTAAGAGATTGGAACTGGAAGTCGTCTTTAAGCGCAGGCTTTGATTTATAACCTACCGTTCTTGCTTTAAGGTAGCAAATACGGTAACGGAAAACTGTACCCGGGATTGCATTTATTGATTCTGATGAACTTTTCTATTTGTTGATACCTAAGTGTTATCAGAACTATAATAAGTAATTTGGTAGCCCTGAATGAGTAATTCAATCCTAACTTAATACAAAATGTGAAATTGATTTTGTTTGTTTAACAAACAATCGTTTTAACGCCTAATACACTGAATAAATTTTGATAAATTGCTGAATTTTTCTTATGAGGATAGATGGAACCCAGATGAAAAAAGGCAACTTTTTTTCCAAATCAACGCGAGCGAAGTTTTGGGCGAAAGCAAGTTCAACAATAACAAAGATACATTCTCGTTTATTTTACTAAATAAACACCCGCCCATAATTTAAAGCCTGCGTGCCGTTAAGTGTCATATAACAAACTGGAGCTCTTCTGGATCACAATGTAAAATGTATCGATGGCCTAACTAGAAGATGAGGATCACATATCAATACCGGTAAAACGGGGTGAATATAAACACACGGGGTGAACATTTGAGGACTGCAATTTTAAATAAATAAAGTAAAAAGAAAGATTGATATTTTTTTATAAACTAATAATGTGACATTCAATTGAAAATACCGTTCAAAGTTTTGTTTCTATTCACCCCGTGTGTTTATATTCACCCCGTTTTGCGGTACTGTATTTTACAAGATGTAAATGCATTAACTCACACCACCTTGATTCACAACAATTACATATTTGACTAGTACTCCACTAATAATTGCTTTCATTAAGAAAATTTGTCGTGCAATTGCTAATGAATACAAGCTAGAAGTTAGTGCCAATAAAAATCGAAGTCTGGCAGCTTGCCAAGAAAGCGTTACTAAAAAAAAGAAAAGCAATCTGTGACAGTATGTTATAAGGATTTTGTATAAGGACAGGAACCGGCCCTGTGGCGCAATGGATAACGCGTCTGACTACGGATCAGAAGATTCCAGGTTCGAATCCTGGCAGGGTCGCACCGATATTTTAGTATTTTTTTTTGTTTAAAAAATATAAGCCTTGCAAAAGAGTTAAAAACAATGTCACCATTCGTGATGCAATTATATACCTTGTTTGCCGCTACCTCTTTTTTTCTGAAAAATTTTAGGGTTTTAGGTAACCAAAATAAATTCAAGTACTCTAGTTTTAGCTTTTATTATTTTAGCATAATATTTTTCATTTTTATCGATAGATTTTTGTGCAGTTAGCTTCTATCCCATCTCTATATGTCATGTCTCCGAGCACTGCAGTCTGAAATGCGCCTCACTGAAGCCCCATCTACCGGGATTTGGTTCTTTTATTTATTTTGCTATGATACCCCGACGGCAAACTGGATGCCTTTGTTTTGATACGAGTTACATATTTGGATTATGGCATGCTCGTTTTGCTTTTTCAAAACGATGTTTCACTTTCTATTTTGAAATAGGAACACGTTTCAGCAAACAAGATTTTTGAATTGGATTTGGTATTGTTTTAATCGATATTCATTTTAAGGTTCGCTACCATAATGGTAAATAGGAACCCTTAAGGTGGGATTAAGTCTTCCCGTGTGTCACAGCTAGATATCTTAAGAACTTTGGAATAGTTTTAGATGACTTTTCCTGAACTATTTTGCAAATAAGAAAGCTGAATTAGAACAACTTCCTCTCATCCCATGGAGCTGAAATTGTACGTGTTGGCTCAGTTTCATCCGTCCTATTGTCGGCGAGCTGTATCTCAAGAATCGTAATAGAACAGATGATTTTTTTACAGAAAGTGTTATTTCTATTGATGCTATAAAAAATAAATTAAATGGGGCTCCCATTTGTATGGGAGCCCCATTTAATTTATTTTTTTTATCTCAAGAATCGTAATAGAACAGATGATTTTTTTACAGAAAGTGTTATTTCTATTGATGCTATAAAAAATAAATTAAATGGGGCTCCCATTTGTATGGGAGCCCCATTTAATTTTCTTTTTTTTTTCTTTCTGTAAACCTAGGATAACAAAATATTATTCTTGTGAATAATATTTTTTTATCCTAGGTTTGAAAACCACTTATAGTCTTATAGTGAGGGTGCCAATAGTTCGAGGGATTAAATAAGTCTTTCACCCGCGGTGAACATTTTGTTTTTCTTTACGAATAAAAAGAAACAAAAAATAAAAGCACGAGAAAATATCCATACCTATCTGAATCTGGTGAACTCATAGTAGAAAGTAAAAATAAAAGCACGAGAAAATATCCATAACTGAATCTGGTGAACTCATCGTGTTGCAACAAATCTGCGCAATATATTCAACTCGAAAAACAGATGAAGATCGGCCTGCCGATCTCCCGCCTATTTTCTTTTTTTTTTCTTTGACCGGCCAGTGATTCAGCCATTACATTTTCCATCATTGTTTTTTTATGATGTGGCGGCCGTCAGTTGAAAATACTTTCAACCCGCTCCTCAGGCAACTTCAGGCCTACATTCCGAGTATGGGTAATGAAAACGTATCTTTTCGGTTTATGGTACAGAACCCTTCGTGTGAGAGTTTTTCAAGGGTCAATAGCACAGACACGAAAATTTGCTGTTTTTTAGTGTGATAATAAAAAACTTACCTATGTAGTGACGGTTTTCGTTTCTCGTAAGAAATAGAAAACAAATTTAATGTATTAAAATTTTAGTTTTAGGATAATACCGACCTTTCGGCAGAGGACGTCAAAATTTAAGCCGATTATTTTCATCAAATTCCAAAATTCTCGAATCCTCATTAAGACCCCACACAAATATAATCCTCACCAACAACAGAACATAGATAACACATACAACATACATTAATTCAGGCCGCGCCACGCACAGTGCAACAACCGAACAGCTGGTTCCGTATATAATATCTTTGTAACGAGCGTGTGCTCGTATCTTTAATCCATCAAAGTCCGGAGCAGCGACAGCGTCATGTTGGTACCCACTTAAGTAACGGGCTTGAGGGCAGCGATTTTAGGGCCAATATGTCCTTGGACGGAAAAGGCTTGGAAGTAAATGAAAAAAGGTCTCGTGGACGCAGTTCAATTTGGTCTCACCAGATCCGCACCGCCCTTGACTCTACAGTTCACAACGCCCTCCACACCGCCAGGGACAGAAACAGATTATAAAAATATCATAAGTGATGCAGAAAGAAGGGTCACGACCCTCAACACTGAGGAATGCGACGCAAAGAGGAAGAGGATATCCGTTTTTTTTTTAGGGATGGGAAATCCATCCGCCACCTCCTTCGCTAGCATGACTGCTTCGCAGGAGGCGACGACGCCCCATTCTGTCTCGCTCCGCCGCCGATCGCCGCTTCGAGGTCACGGCGGTGCCCAGCCCAAGCGGGGCACACCTGCACAGTGTGCTCCACCGTGTCCTCCGGACGATCCCCGCAGTGGTGACACCCGGGCGTTTTCTCCCGCCCGATTCGGTGCAGGAACCTACCGAAACATCCATGTCCGGTAAGGACCTGCGTCAGGCGGAAGGTGAGGACGCCGTGGCGCCTCTCAAGCCACTCCTCAAAGAGGGGACTTATTGCCACTATCGTGGCGTGCCCTGCGCTGGGTTGCGATAGTCGTCGTCTCCATGACGCAATGAGATCGCGCCGGAAGTCTGTCCGCTGCGCGACAACTTGCCGCGTCAGCGGAGTTTCCCTCCGGCTTAGTACCTCCGCGCGCCAATCATGCAGGCGCGCGAGGACCAATGCCTCCAAAGAGGATATCCTAGGACGTTGAACGAAATATTCGGGATCACCATTTGTGAGATAACTCTGCCTGGGAGTGACTGAGCCGTTAGGGATTGAAGCAGGTTGAAGCATTAGGTCCATTGGTCGCGAATACTCTTCACATCAGGGTTTAGTGCGATTTTTGTAACGTACTGAAACGTTCGCTTGTGTCAAATCACTACATATTATTGACTAGCTGACCCGCGCAACTTCGTCTGCGCCACATTTTCCATTAATTCTGCGCTCCTTTTTGACTTAGCCTAATTATATACATATAGCCTATAGCCTTCCTCGATAAATGGGCTATCTAACACTGAAAGAATTTTTCAAATCGGACCAGTAGTTCCTGAGATTAGCGTGCTCAACCAAACAAACAAACTCTTCTGCTTTATAATATTATAATAACTCAGAGGTTCTCAGATTTTGTTGTGCAAGGCGTTGCGAACGTTCGACGCTCGACTCTCGTGCGCGTACCTGAGAGTTTCTCTGATTTTGTTCAGCAAGGCGTTGTGAACGTTCAGATGAAGATTCTCCCATACGGCATATTCTTGCTGCCCGTGCTTGAGAACTATGTTTAGTAAGTTGAGACCAGGCTTTTTAGGCATTTTCAAATGTTTTAGAAAATGTTAATAGCGTGTAATATTCGAGCTCTGAAAAGAACTGTTGTGTAGCCCTGAAAAGAACTGTTGGTTAGCCCTGAAAAGAACTGTTGTGTAGCCTTGAAAAGAACTGTTGGTTAGCCCTGAAAAGAACTGTTGGTTAGCCCTGAAAAGAACTGTTGTTTGGCTCTGAGAAGAACTGTTGTTTAGCTCTGAGAAGAACTTTTGCGTAGGTATAGTTTTAAGAACGAAATCTAAAAAAAATCGCACGAAAATTATTAGACTACGCGCACGACCGCCGACCGCTGCGTAGGGAGCCGACCTCGCGTCTTAGCGGCGCGGGTACAGCTTACTCATAGATCTATACTCCTTTCCCGCACGCGCACCCTTGGTGACGTCCACTTCGCAACGGGCCGTGCAGCAGAAATCGTAATATTTTAATTTCGCCATAACTTCAAAACCAAACGTCCGATTTTAATCATTCAAAGACCAAATATTATCTACATAAACTGTACTTAGTGATGAAATACTTTATTTTGATAAGGATTAATAGCATGAGTAAAATAAACGCGTCTAAATGTAGTCCAAAAAAAATCAAGATTTTTAAATAAAAAAATGGTTGTTGTGCCTCACTCGACATAGATAGGTATAGTGTGTCGCGGACTTTTTTGTAGATATTTATAAGATCTACAATTAATTAGAACAATTTATGGTTCTATCTTCTATAGTTTAGGCAGCGTACGCAAAATAAGTAACTTTTCTGATTGATTTTTACAACTTGTGTCCGAAAAACCCAAATATCTTACGGAACCCTATTTTTTTCCAAAATAAAATATAGCCTATGTTACTCGTGGATAATGTAGCTTTCGAATGGTGAAAAAATTTTTAAAATAGGTCCTGTAGTTTTTGAGCCTATTCATTACAATCAAACAAACAAACAAACAAAAAAACAAACAAACAAAGTTTTCCTCTTTATAATATTAGTGTAGATTATTATGATTAAATGATTAATTGCTTTTAATAATATTAAATTGAATGAATAAATTATTAAATTGTTAGTTATATTTTTTGTAATTTTATGATTTTATATTTATTATTGTGTCTAAATATAATTTTAATATTGGGACATAATGCCTTAATAAAGATTTTTTATTTTTATTATAAAACAAAGTCATCTGCCGCGTCTGTCTGTCTGTTCACGATACCCACAAAAAATATTTTCATGCTATTTTCACAAATGGATAGAGTGGTTCTCGAGGAAGATTTTAAGAATATACAGGGTTCAAACTCCGAAATCTCGAAAAAAATATCAGCTGTTTCATACAAAATGCAATATTTAGCCAATAAAAATGTATGAAACAGCTGATATTTTTTTCGAGATTTCGGAGTTTTGCCAAAACAAAAAATGCTTATAATCATGTGTACTTTCACTGCCTAAGAGGTTGCTGGTGTTTTACAAATAACCCTGTATAATTTGTCAAGCGGGTGAAGCTGCGGGCATCAACTAGTTGTATAATATGAAAGTTTTCGGTTATTGTTAACAGAGGCTCTAGACCACGTGCTATTCTATTAGCAATGGCGATCGTCAAAATATAAGGACTTGATCACGTGATGTTTCACGGTAATTTGTCAATCCCATACATTTCTGATATTTTGTAAATCTCCTTCGCTACACTACCGCAGACAGAATTTCATTGGTCTAGAGCAGCCGTACTAAACCTTTTTTCTCTTTGAGCTACATTGTGCTTCTAATATTGTCATGAGGGGGGGCCACAAGGACCACAGTAAAATTCTACATATTTTAATAGCATCTATATTAGTTTGAAGTTGCATGTAGGTTAAACAATTTAAAACGGCCAATTCCGCTCACTTTGGGACCGCACTAAGATCTCAACTCCCACTGATACGGCATGGCAACAATCAAGATTGTGACGTCATCATATTTTGTGCGTTGTCACTTATTAAACACAAGACATTCTTTGTTTTTATTCGATACCTTCATCATATTAAGCTTAAAAGCCTGATGAACTAATTAGACATAAGCTACTTCATTTCTGTTTATAGAGGCCAGGATTTTGATCAAAGTTTATAATTCTGTTCGCTTTTGTGTTTTTTTTTGTGAAAACTTCTTTGGCGGCGTTGAGCACTTTTCTGGGGATGAGTATAAAACGTTAAATTTGCGTCAGGACACGTGACCTAATCGAAAATTTGTAAGACTGATCGCGTCAGCACATGTGACCTGATCGAAAATTCGTAAGACGTATGATTTATGATTTAATAATGCACAACATTAATGGATTTCAAGAGTGAAACACGTTATATTTTTTAAAGAACCTTCTTAACGCAATCCAGAACTCTATTAGGATCACTTGTGTGTCTGTTTGTCGTATTCATTTCAATTCAATTTATATAAGAACAATTCACACTGTGTTTGAAATAATAATCTAAACTTAAATAAATAATAAAACATCACTAGTTAAAATGATAAAACTAACACATTTACTGTATCAAATTGCTCCGAATCTACTGAACTGAGTCTCAGTTCAGTAATCACTCCAATGACAGTCGCGGCTCATGATAATAATTTTTGAACACGGGTTAAAATAGAAAAAAAAAATTGTAAGATTTTATTATTTTATAATGACGATGTTACATTTTTTTTTTGACTTGACAACGTCTAATAAATCGATGAATGGCGCTGCACGCACGAAAAGGGATGACCCATTGTCCTATTACACTCATTGTAACGTTACGCTCATTCCGTACCGTACCTAATAAAGAAAAAGAAAGAAAATATTAATCAAAAAAATTACGCCAGAAACACAAACACAAAAACAAAAACAAATTACAAATTGTTTTATTTAAACCTATTCTATTCTATATTTTTATGTTACAAGGAAAGCCGATTGACACTATGTCAGGACCAGACATATCATCTCTGGTCACACCACAGACAAAACAGAAGACAGTTCAACATTTGTCTATGGCGTGACGTCCGGCCCCAACAAATTGACAAGTGACGTCATAACTTTAAAAGATAAATCAAAATAAACAAAGAATGAGGTTACTACATCTTATATACATATGCTTCCATTACGAGATAGTATCCTTATATCCATTACTCTAACATCCATTTATAACATTTTCCTTGTCACGGGGCGGAGTCAGTAGAACACATTAATCTTGAATCGTTAGTAAATTGTTTTATGTATAAGTAACTAGCTGGTTTCCGCGGCTTTCCTTCCTTGATGGTGTGTCCCACAGGAACTCCCCATTGTTTCGGGATAAAAAGTAGTAGCCGAACTCTATCTCGCGTCTGAGCGTATTCCCAGTTGCATCCTCAGCTGGTTTGCTTCGGAGCCCGGGGTCCGATTTCCGGTTTTTTCTTTCACATTTCGCACGATCTTCGGTATCCTTGGTTGAGAGTCCATTGGCATGCATATCAACCTAAGTAAAAAAAGTAGTAGCTGAACTATTTCATTGTAAATTTTTTTGTGATAGGCGCTCTTTACACATGTTCATACATTTAAGAAGCATACGAACAATAGTAAACTTTGATAGTTTGATATCTTTTTATAAAAAACTAGCTGATGTCGGTTATCACGACCAAATTATATAGGTACTAAAACAATTATAATCCTCGAGAACCGCTCTATCCATTAGTGAAAACAACATGAAAAACACTGTAGTAGTTTTTTTTATTTTATCGCCAATAGACAGACAGAAAGACAGACGCCGGGGGCCGAAACATCCGCGTCCGTAGGAGAATATCCTTCAGCGAATCCCTACATGTGGTAGCCTCCGTGGTCTAGTGGTTATATACCACCTGATTCAGACCCAGAGGTCGCCGGGTTCGATTCCCAGCGGGGGCAAATTTTTTGCTCAGTTTGGTTGGTGGCAGGACTTGTTCTAAGTCCGCCTGGCAAGCTACCATCATCATGTCTAAGTCTGTCGCCATAATAACAATGTTAACAGCATTGTTGTGTTCCGGCAGTTAGAGGTATGATAGCCAGTTCCCCTGTATAAGAGGATTCCGGGTGAAACTCACTTCCGTCTTCGGCCTAATCATCAGGTGAGATTTAGGCTAAGAGTTTCCCCGTTTTGTTATCCAACTTCCCAAAAAGCAGGAGGTTATCATTTCGGTTGTATGTTTTTTTTTTTATATGTTTGTTACCTCATAACTCCGACAGTTATGAACCGATTTGAAAAATTTTTGTTTTATCTGAAAGGATATACTTGCAGATTGGTCCCATTTAAATCATATCAAAATCGGTTACGAACTTTGGATTTTAAATCGAAAAAGCTGGAATTTGACTATTTAGATGATTCTTTGATAATCGAAATTGCGTATTTTGCTTTTCTGCGATTTTTGTGGTGGTGTTGTTAGGTGTGGGGCACCACTAAAAAGTGAAAAATAAAAAACTTTTTACAAAAAAATACAACCGACTTCTAAAAAAAAAACACTACAAAGTAAAAAATAACTTTAATTTCGGAAGTCGGTGTTTTTGTTAGTTTCTTCGTATTTTGACACCGACTTCCAAAATTAAAGTTATTTTTTACTTTGTAGTGTTTTTTTTTGAAGTCGGTTGTATTTTTTTTGAAAAAAGTTTTTTATAAAAAAAAGACGCAGTGGAGGGCTTTATACTATATGTATATGTAGTGACATAAAGAACAAACAAAACTAAATAAGAAGTGGAAAACGAAGATGTGAATCCAAGATTGCACTTGCCTTTGACTAGTTGAAGGTATGAATGCGGTGGACCTTAGCAACTTAAATTAGACTGCTATACTCACTTGTTAGACGTCCCGTATGTACTTGGATAGGAGGTAGGTTTAGCAGAGTTGTTATGTGGAGTATAAAAGATTGTTTTTTTTTTACACATCTGAAATATTGTAATGTCTTAGAATTATTGTACTAGTTTGGAAATTTCTTGTCGATTTCTGCGATTTTTTTTTTTTGAGATGGGTTTGCTCTTGCATCTAGTCTAGGTCAAAGATGACAGAGACAAAGTCTACAATGGAGTGAGCTTACCCAGCTCTAACTTGTTGTTCTTGATCTCAACATTTTAATGAGTTACATTTTTGGAATCTTCTCCTCGTGTCTGTCATTTTAATACTTCACGAGATTACATCATAAAAAAATACGACTTCACTTTCTTACAGGCGGTCGCGATCCTGTTATTTTTTTCAAAATTCATATAGTCTTATATAAGTCGCTTGAATATCAATCTTACTGTTCATTTGTTAAAATCTATTAAGACGGTTTGGGTTACAGCCTACAGGGCGTACCAATGAAATAAAAATTCAAACATAATACTGAGTACTTTTTTAGTTACTGGGTTCACGTACACGTAAGTTAATACTCTGTGATATGTGGTGACAAACTCTTTATAAGTAAATATTAAACTTTTTCTCGGACAGTGGAGTAAAAAAAACAAAAATCTCACAAACCCAACTACAACCAGAGAATTTATAATTAGAGTTAGTTTTTTTATCATTAATTTTCATCATTATTAGTATTTCCTATTACTGGGCAAGTGTACACCTGCACAGAAATAGGAAATACGAATATTTATTGTGTACATATTTATATTTATTGTGTACATATTTTGGATACTACTTACAAATTACTAACACCTTTTTATTTGTATTTTTGTGTGTAATACTAGTATTACACACAAAGTTGTTAGTTAACAACTTTACTAACGCTGTGTTTTGTAACATGGACTCATGTGGGAAATAAAGATAAATTAAATTAAATTAAAATATAATAATGTCAATTTTTTTAAGATGCAGCACAATCATTCAATGAAGCTGGCGATTAAAATAGCCTATTATTTAATTTCCTCTAAACGACGAGGGTTGGACAAGCAAAAGATAGATCTGTGTGGAGAACACTTGGGGAGTCCTTAGCTGGAAAGCTAAACAATCAAGAAACCGGTGTCTTTACATTTTACTTATCTAAACTTATTTTATAGTACTAAGTAGAAATAAGATGAAATGTAACTGATAGGATTTTTGATGGAGGCTATTATTATTATAATTACATACTAGCTGACCCGCGCAACTTCGTCTGCGTCACATTTTCCATTGCTGCTCTGCTCCTTTTAGTCTTAGAGTGATGATATATAGCCTATAAACTTCCTCGATAAATGGGCTATCTAACACTTAAATAATTTTTCAAATCGGACCAGTAGTTCCTGAGATTAGCGCGTTCAACCAAACAAACAAACAAACAAACTCTTCTGCTTTATAATATTAGTATAGATTATGGCCCCAAAGACCTCACTGAATAGCAAAATAATGTTTAATTTAAACGCGATCATGACTTATGTCATAAGTATTATTTATATTTGCAGCCACTAAACTAAATGTTAGTCAAATTGTAAATGCGTTTACAGTCCCCATTAAACGAACACCCTGAACGTACACAGGCCATAACACACACGCTTAGAAAAAACAAATGTTAGTCCTATTGTAAATACGTTTACAGTACCCATTAAACGAACACCCTAAATGCACACAGGCCATAGCACACACGCTAAGTAAATTCACATGTTACTCCTATTGTAATGCGTTTACAGCACCCTGAATGCACATACCTGCCAAAGTAAATTCACCTCACTACTGCATTATTACCGTGACCCTCTTCAGTGTAAACTGTGGGACGACAACTTGCACAATTTGTAGCAATTGTGTACCACACAAAGCACTTTACAAGGAGCACAATATAACTTAAGTTACCCATGTTAGTTTAGCAGTAAACTGGACCTGTATGTAGTTTGGCTGCATTACTGTACAACAGTAAGGGTAAGTTAGGGTAAAGTTTATAATTTTTGTCGTGGAATTTGGAGTATTTATTTGAATTGGAAAAAAAAGTAGTCTAAATCGTAAGCTAAATCAGAATAAGGCTAATCGTGTATAGGTTTAAGACCCTTTTTTGTTTGTATAGCTTGTTGTGTCCCACTGCAGGGCAAAGGGCTCGCCTTCATATTTTTGTTATTTTAAATCAGAGTGCCGTTTCTGCTAAAATTTTGGGTCCGTGGCTTAGGCCCCCAGTGGTCGACGCACCTGTGGCCGACGCCCCCGATTCGATTAATTTAATATTTTTTTATTTTTGTGCTTTTTCACTTAGTACAGTAAAAAAGAAAAGTGTTTCACCCCATTAATAAAGTATTTTTCTTTGCTAAACAAAAGTTATCTATCAAATAGCAGAGATAATAGATCGCCACTTAACCTTATCCTTACACACCTTTTTCCCCATTAGAAGCATATTTAGTAAGTACAAACATCCAAAAAATCAAAAAGACTTCATATAAAATGTTAGTGAATGTTTATAATAGGTATACATTTATAATAAATAACCTTAAGGAAATTTTATCTTTCAACTTCAACCAACTCGTCAACTAACTGTGCCAAACCAGTTACTGGTAACAATAAAAAGTCCGTCTTTTGTCTACACAATTGAAAACAATAAGGAAGTATGAATAGATATTATGTCTATCTTTTTCACACCTGAGTCAAGTTATTGAATATTACATTAAGCAACTGATAAGAAAGTTTAGCCTATAGTTTTAAATCCGTCCCCAATGCCCGATCCAGCAGTCCCTAGCTGTACCCCCCCAGCGACGCCCTAAGCCGAGGTCCGTAACCCACAAGGGGGTGCCCTTAGCGTGTAGTCGCTTAGTTTGTAAGTTTTATACAAACCTGGCTGGTGGCTTTTAATTCTACATATATTAAGGCCTCACAGGCAAGTCCGGTTAAGCAGAAGCCAATCTTCTCAGGTTGACATGCGAGAGGCATATCAAAAAAAAAAAAATAAGAAAGTTTAGTGTGTCATCTCACAATGACGAGCGAAGGTCCCTCGCAAGGGCTCGTGCGAAATAATTACGATATAGTTAAAAATAGACTTAATGGAAAAACATTGTTGCACGCTGGATTTGCGTATAATATTCATAGAAAAAATCAAAAATCTAGTGTGTGGGTGTGTGTGAATAAAAGACATGGCCAGTGTGGTGGTGCAGTTAAATTGATAAATGAAAGTGACAACGTTCAAATGATAAAAGGACATAAGCCTGAGTGTCAGCCGAATTTATTAAAAAACGACATCAAAATTCTTACGAATGACTTAAAGAGAGAAGTCACAACTAATTTTGGCTCCATTAAAAAAATGTATGAAACGAAAATTGCAAAATTACAGAGGGAAAAGTACAGTAATGAAATTCCAATCTACAACAATATTAAAAAAGCGATCTACAGAAGCCGATATACAGCCCTGAAGGTAAAAAAAATACGATACAAGGATCCAGCTCAAGTTACTATACCTGAAAACTATAGAAGAAAATCCACGGAGATATTGGGAATAATTCAGATGAAACCAATATTGTGCCCATATTTTACGCGCTGCTGGTTAATAAAGAAAAAGAGACATGAAATGATGTTTTGCCAGATTTCAAACCGTTAAAATTCACATTGGATTTTGAAATGTCAGCAATAATAAAATAAAAAACAAAAAAATTATTGCGTGTCAGCGGGGTATAGAACGCAGTATGCTGAATATTAGATAGATGCAAAAAATAAGGCACACCAAAATTAGAAACATGACCAAGGCAAGGGATGGATTAGAACACGCTCAGTTACTAAAATGGAGGTGGGCCGGACATGTAGCGCGGCTACGTGACAAGACATGGACGAAAACGGTGACCACATGGGCGGATCCACAGGGAAAAAGAAAGAGAGGTAGACCTGTGGCTAGTTGGGAAGACGACATCAAAAAAATAGCTGGCCCCAACTGGATTCAAATAGCCCAATCTAGAGAGGACTGGCAATCTTTGGAGGAGGCCTTCACCTACAGAGGAGTTCTTACAGAATGAAGAATAATAGTAGAATAGTATAGGATTAAAGAAAAACTAACACAAGTAAATTTATGAACCAAACTTATTTACTAACAAAACTAAAAATTGTTTGTAAGTAAACTAACTTAAGTCTAACCTAACTTCTTGTTTTATAAGCTGTAAGAAATAAAAGGGTTTTTTTTTTTTTTTTACTTTCTCGGGTATCTTTTGAGAACCGGTCCTTTGGTAGGCGTACGAGGGTCCGAAACCAACTCGCAGAAGCCCCGTTAGACATTTTATTTTATTTAATTATTATCTTATTTTATTACATTTGAGACTGATTATTATAATTAAGTTAAATTATTCTCTTGATTATAGGTGATGAAAACTGTGATTTATATAAAAAAAATTACTAGATTTCTTATTGAGATATATAAATAAATAATGTAAAAGAACTATGTAAGACTTTAATTTTTCAAAACTTACCTCTAATATAAAAAGCATTTCTATGTTATAAATATAATTACGATTTAATGTTATGCATATAATCAATATAAGTACAATATTATATAATATTTTTGTAAAAAAAAATTGTGCCTGACAGTACATTTGATCAAAAATTACTTTGAATTAAATTAAACGAATCGGGGGCGTCGGCCACAGGTGCATCGACCACTGGGGGCCTAAGCCACGGACCCAAAATTTTCACATTCGCATTGCATTTGAATATTCGGTCGGAACAATCGGAATCTGTTAGAAATGTATGAAAATTAAGCTGCTTCGCATAGACTTCGTAACATGTAGAGTGTTCAATTTAAATATCTTTTACTGTCTGATGAATTTGTAAAAGTCATAGAACAAAAGGAAAGGCTCTTTCTTTTTCTTTTCCTTTGCTTCACATAGACTTCGTACCACTTAGAGCGTTCAATTTAAATATTTTTTTATTTTTGTATGAAAACCTGATGAACTAAAATATGAAGAATTTTCAAAAATCATAGAACAAAGTTGTTGATTATGATGTTTGTAACATAGTCCTGAGAGATTTTCGGTGTTTTACAAATAACCCTGTATATTCCAGGAGTATGTTCCCTAGGAATCACGCGGGCAAAACCGCTGGCACACGCTAGTATTTTATATGGAGCGACTACCCATCTGATCTCCAAAACCCAGTAACTGGCAAGACTAATGTCTAAGGGCGGGTTGTATCAAACGGTTGGTTAACGTAACATACGTACGTCAAAAAGTAACAATTAACAGAAGATCTTTAACGTTCGTTAAATAAGAAGCTTTGTTTCAAAACATTCTGGTATAAATTCCTGCTCATCCCAATAGCTAAGTTATTGACACGGGTCCTACCTAAATAGCTTTTTTGCATTCCACCACTTATTTGTGTCATCGGAAGAACTGGTATTGAGGAATTCAAAAGAAATTTCACAATATTGTTCTATTTGACGCAACTAAAGTAACGTTAACCAGTGCTCAGACCATCTGTTAACGTAAACGTTATATTTTACGTGTGCTAACGCTGAAATTTTGTGAAACAACAAAATTAGTTAGCACCATTTTTAAGTTTACGCATGCGTTAAGTGAACGTGAAACAACCCGCCCTAATTTTCTGAATTCTGACTATCCATAACGGCTGTCAAAGATCAACAAATATCAGCAGGGCGGGATGAGCTATCCGAAGCATGGACGAATCTTATTATAGAACTGATGGTCAGCTATCCACGGAGTGACCTCGACAAGCACTGTTTCACTTCGAAGGTATAACCATACAGCTGTTGTTCATACCCCTATGACAAAGTTACATGTACATATCAATGGTTTTGCTTAAAACAACTCAGTATTCATAAAATAAGTACATAGTAACCTTGTCCTCTACTCACTAACATTATACCTAACTAAAGTAAAGTCGCGGAGCAGGAAGAATTTCGTACAATGACCTCTTAACCTACTGACAGTGGTCACAAACATTTTTGTATTGAGTGCGGTTTACATGAAATATTTGAACGAGAAAGAAAATTTACCAACTTAGAAAATAAAAAAATGTTGTTATCATTTAAATTATTTAAGTTATAAAATCGAGCTACAATTACGGCAGAAATAAAAAAAAGTAAAATTCATAAATCAGAATGCAATTCCTCTACCCGTATCGGAGTTACTGCTTTCCGAAGACGTCTCACCTATCACATTTATAACAAAAGAATCAACAGTTTTGTCTACATTATCATCTAGTCTAACTAATTTCGATTCCTCTTTTTTACGGGATTTACACATGCAAACAAGAACAAACCTTACACTATTAGGTAAAGGGTTTCCAATCCCTGAGGACGGCGGCCATTGCATCTGTGCGAGCGAGACACAAACTTTTAACGCGGGAGTGACAGAGACAGGTAATAACAGGTCAAAGTACGAAATTCTTCCAGCTCCGCGGCCGGACTTTAGGACACCTATGCACAACGGACAGAATAGGAGTCTAACATGGTGCAGATACCTGAGCATAGATCCGCAGAGGTAGATTGCTCTTCCGGTTGGTGTTTTCCCATGGCCAAACTTTATGTGTACCGTGAAGCGTTATCATCAAAATGTTTTTCATAACGAAAAATTATTGGGGCTGGTCGGCATTTTGAACAGAAGAGGTGAAACACCCAGCGCCTTGCATAACACTCTTCCAAGTTCCTAATGCTAAGTCAAGCAATGCTAGATATTGACTGTTCGTATATCTTATCTTAGAGATCTTATCTAACGACAACATATTTCTTTCCGACATACCTACACGCAAACGAAGTCGCGGGCAACAGCTAGTACCTAATAAAATAAAACTACCGCTAACCTGACACAAGAAAGTAGAACACGACCCAAGTTTACAATTTTATGCTGTTGTCTTGCAACTTGGGGAGCTGTCTTCATAAAAATATTTAATGCTTAGTTGAATTTTCTAGAAAACAGAGCTGAATTGCAACTTGACTTATCCTTTATGTAAAATGTAGCCTGTTTAGCAAGTTCTGCCCGAAAATGTATGTTTTGGACAGTTCAGAGTATGCTTGTGTTTAGAAATGTTGCCACGAAGTATAGTGGATTTTTCTGTCTGAGCACTTAGAATCATAATTTTAACCACACAAAAATCCGTCAAATTTCATTTTTATCTTTTTTGCTAACGCATTAAGATATCTACTTACTGTTCTGTATGGGCAGTGCGGAGGAGGGAGGGGGTGGTAGCTGGCTTGCTTCATCAAGCTCCCTACTGTCTCTGTGGTCTACCGAGGTTAACTCTTATTGTTCATAAAAAGGTAAAAAAGGTACCTATGGACATAGGAGAAAATCTCTTCACTGTTAACAGTTTCACTCGAAGTCAAAATGGTTAAAGTTAATATTTTTTCTTTACTTTGAAGTAAATATAAGTCTTTACTGAGAAATATTAGTCTTTGTTCCGTACGTAATACTACTGCTTAATAAAATATATTATTCATTTTAATTTTAACGTTAAGTTAGTGCTGTTGTCATTTACACCCTTTAAGCTTTACATCATATCTAATGACATTCATCAATTATTAACATAATACCAAATATATAAACTATATTAAATATATATCAAGACTTAATATATCGACCAGTCATGGTGCCTGACAGGGGATTACTGAATGCAATGCGTTGTTATTAATTCATTGGAAGGAGTGATGGTCCATTGTGTGAACGCCTTGTGTATTCTCTGTGTCTTGTCTTAGAGTATGCAGAAGTAATGAGGATTCGTCTAAAGTTTGAGTGTGGATGTAGGTAGATAGGTATGCGTGCAGGTAAAGATAACGCAGTGGTCTAGTTTATTTTTCTGTTGAACTGCGGGTCTAAAAAGGCCTCTTTAGCAGAATCAGAAAGCAAATCTTTAACCTTAAAGTCTAGACGTAAACTTCTGGAAGTTATGACATTGTATAATGTATGCCGCAATCATTTTGATTGTCCGGACTTAGTTGGGAGTCTGTGTTACCTGGTTCCTCGAACAGTTCATGTCCGTGAGATACGAACTCGACGTCTATTTGCTACTACCCTCCGTAGAACCAATGCTGGCTCGCGTTCGCCACTTCATCGTTTGGTTGAGACTTACAACGATGAGTTCAATTCAATCGACATTATTTTTCTAAGTAAAAATATATTTAGGAGGCAAATCCTAGCAACACTAAAGGATCAGCAAATCAATGTATAATTAGTTAACATTACATTTTATGATATTAAATGTACCTATTAAGTACACACAAAGGACATTGTTCATCGCCCATACATCGTTCGCCTAAGAACCAACAGAGACGTGAATTTACTATCTGTGTTTTAAATAATGCATATGTTCGACTAAAACTAAATTAAAAACACGGACACTTTCCAGAATTGTAAAATATCTAGAATGATTTCGGATTTTGAGGTTATAAAACATACCAAACAATAGAAACATACCAAATGGACTAAGATCCCAGAGCTGCCAGACTTTTTATCTCACCAAAAAATGTATAGAGTAGTGTTACTATGTTCTTCTAACATACGAAAGCGTGGTAAGTTAGGTCGACGGCCGATTCCCTGGTATCAGGTGCCAAATACATTAGATACATCAAAGTGTCAACTGTCATTTCATCGACTGTCAGTGTCAATAGTGTTCGTGTCATACAGCGCTGTAATCGCTTTACTCCTTTTGTAGGTAACTAAAAATCTTACAGCGCTGAGAGTGCTTTGTTTCATTTTAAAATAATGGCGTCGGGTTATAAAACCTAAGTGAGTTACTTTTTAAAATGGTTTCGTAATTCAAAAGTGTCCGTTCTATTCTAATCAGTAAAATGTAATTTAAAAAAAAAACTAGGAATAATAGTAAAGTTTTCGCATGTGTTGATTCATAGGCCACTTTTTACCATGTCCTTTACTTTTTGTCTTTATTATGGTATGTACAATTGTATATATAAAAAAAAAACCAGATGTCAGCTCCATATTGTTGTACTGATAATGTATTTGTGTTTTATCTAGCTACTTTTTAAATTGTAATCTGTGGAGAACGTTGTGGGTAGCACTGTTGTTAAGTGTTGTTTAAGATCCTATTGCTAATTCTTACTGTGCTACGGTTTGTTTTTCCTTAAATAAATAAATAAATCACGCTATCCATCAGTGTACATTTTTTCCAATTAACCTTGAACCTAATGCGTTAGGGATACAGATAAAAATTATACTTGACGGATTATTGTGTGATTAATATTGTTACGGTTGTGGACTTGTGGATGGTAGTAAACAACACAGTTTCAAAAATACAGAGTTATATTTTCGTTTACGAGGTTGGATTACAAGATTTTTTTTATGGTAAAGGAAGCGCGCGCAGTAGCTTCACGATAGATTCGACACTGCGTCAATAACGATCAAGATGGCGGTTCGGAACTCGCTCGCCCCTCTCCCCGCATGGACCCCGCGCGCTCCCTTCTTACATTTTAAGTTTTTAGGTATTATGAAGTAATGATTTTAACACGCCCCACCCCAGTGCTGCTTCAGCAGCACTCACCATCGACAGGTACTCGAGCGACACGTGTGACCGGTCTCGTCATTATTCCTGTTTTGGTCTTCAACCGGATCATTCTTACCCGGCCGTCTTTTCCAGGGATAACCTCCTGAATAAATCCTTTGGGCCAAGAGTTGCGGGGGCTGTCAGGGTCCGCTATCAGTACGAAGTCTCCCACTTTCAAATTTCTTCGTTCCTCTTGCCACTTCTTGCGAGGCAGTAAATTTGGCAGGACTTCCTTCACCCATCGGCGCCAGTACATGTCAGCTAATCTTTGGGAAATTCGCCATTGTTTTCGCAGGTATCCGTCCGAATCATCAAATTTTCCGATGTGAGGTAAGCCAGATGATGAGCCCAGCAAGAAATGATTAGGAGTTAACGTTTCAGGGTCATTTGGGTCTACAGACACGTGAGTTAACGGCCGGCTGTTCACCATATTCTCTACTTCTGTCAACAGCGTGTTCAGAGTTTCATCCCTGGGAGCGCGTTCTTTTAAAATTATTTTCAGGCTGGTTTTTACGCTTCTGATGAGTCTTTCCCATGCCCCACCCCAGTGGGGACTCGCGGGCGGTATAAAAGTCCATTTGGTTCCGCGATTTAAGGCCTCATCTTTCAGCACTTCTTCGTCTAGTTCTTTAATAGACCTTTTTAGTTCCGTATCCGCTCCTCGAAAGTTTGTACCGTTGTCCGAGTACAAATACTGGGGCCATCCTCTTCTCGCGGCCATCCTTCGTAAGGCCATAATAAAGGAGTCGGTTGATAGTTTAGTGACTACTTCTAGATGGATTGCACGTACTGTCAAGCAAGTGAATAAGACGCCATATCTTTTCTCGCGGCGCCTTCCCACCGTCACTTCCATGGGACCAAATAAATCCACGCCGCAGTAAGTGAATGGCCGTTCATGATGAGCCATGCGAGCTCCGGGTAAGTCCCCCATTCTTGGTGCTTCTGGATTGGCTTTTCTTATTCTGCATGTTGAGCATTTAGATGTGACATTTTTAACAGTAGGTCTCAGTCTAGTGATCCAGTACCTTTGCTTGATTTCATTTACTACTGTTTCTTGATTACCGTGTGCGTAGTAGTGATGATAATATTTGACGATTAATCTCGCAAGGTAACTCCTTCCATCTAATATTACAGGGTTTTTCGTTTCAGGTAAGATGCCAGGAGCAGCTCCAATGCGGCCACCGACGCGCATGACTCCGTGTTCGTCCAGGTAAGGTGACAAGGTAAGTATGTTGCTTGTTTTTGGTACACATCTATTGTTTATTATTTCAGTGAACTCTGTTCTGAACGAATCAGCTTGTGATTTCTTGAGTAATAATATTTCAGCCATCTTCATAGTCTCATCGAACTCACAAGTAAGTTTCTTGCATTTATTTATGAACTTCAGTACTAAAGAAGCCGATCGACGCAGGCGAAGCCAGGAACTAAATCGAGTAGCATCGGGTACGGGTAAGTTAATTTCTTGTGCATCCATTCTTATTAAGTTAATACTACACTCCGATGGTATTTCTGTGTCAACAGATATGACGTCATGCGGCCACTCGACTTCTTTGCATCTTAAGAATGTAGGTCCGTAAATCCAGTCATCTTGCAGGACGGGGCAGGTGTAGTTTTCTCTCGTGGCAATATCAGCCACGTTTAATTTGGTGGGCACGTATCGCCATTCATTAACCTTCGTTAACTCATCGATTTCGCCTAAACGATTTGCTACGTAAACTTTGTAGTCGCGAGCATCATTTCTTATCCAGTGTAGCACTGTCGTCGAGTCACTCCAGAATGTTCGTCGCTCAGGCTTTATGGTATGTTCTCTCTCAACTGAATCTGCCAGCCTGGCCGCTAGGACAGCAGCTTGAAGTTCCGAGCGCGGGATTGTTATCGGTTTGTTGCCTACAACCCGACATTTACTCGTGATGAATGCTACGCGTGTATTATCTTCGTCGTCAGTCCATCGCCAGTACGCCACGGCGCAAATTGCCTTACTCGAACTATCACAAAATACATGCAATTGTAGGTCCATATAACTATTTTGAGTAATTATCTTTCGGTCATAATTGCTATCACAACAGCGTTTCGTCGTAGCACTCGTAGCGGACGCCCCGTCGGCTACGCTCGTAGCAATATTCGTAGCGCTCGTAGCCGCGGCGCTTGAGGTGGATGCCGATGGCGAGGTTTTAATTTTCTTCTCGCTCACTCCCGCGGTAGCAGCTGGATAGTGCCTGGGCAAGGTAAAATCTTGCAGTGTTTTCAATAAACAAATCCATTTAGACCATTTCTCGAACACTGAATCGGGTACACTATCATCCCAACTGATATTTAATTTCCATGTTTCTTGTAATATAATTTTTCCAATAATCGTGTACGGTGCTAGTATGCCATATACGTCAAAAATTGACATTATCACACGTAACATTTCCCTCTTGGTAGGCTTTTGTGTCCCATTTATAATACTTTCGGGTATCCGCTTGAAAGATACGTCGAATCTCAAAGTATCGTCACTCGGATGCCAAATCAATCCAAGCGTGCGTTCGCCTTCATACTGTTGCCCGATTTTGAATTTGACAGCTGCCTCGCCCAGTAAATGTTTAGGTAGGCTCGCAAGTACTTGTTTGCTGTTACTCGTCCAATTCCGCATCTCAAATCCGCCTTTCTGGTGGATGGATATGACGTCATGAATCAGCTGTGTCGCGGTATCTTCGTCCGGTAGGCTGTCTATATAATCATCCATATAATGACTTTTGTATATAGCAGAAGCCGCAGCAGGCATTGATGACTCATACTGTTTAGCGTTTTTGTTTTTTACACATTGCGCTATAAAGGGCGAGCAATTAGCACCAAATATTAGTGACGTCATCACGTAGGTATTTATGGGTCCATCTGGGTCTTCTCTGTATAGAAATCGGAAGGCATCCTGATCCTCCGGTCGAATTTTCACTCGGAGAAACATATCTTTAATATCTCCAGATACGGCTACTCGGTTTTCTCTAAAACGTAACATAATGCCGAATAAGGACATAAGTAGGTCAGGGCCTTTTAATAAATAATCGTTAAGTGATAACCCATTTGTTTTCGCAGCTGCGTCGAAGACTAATCGCAGTTTCTTCTTGTTGGGGTTATCGACCCCGAAGTGAGGTAAGTACCAAGTTCTCGGCCCTGTAACATTTAGGTTGTGACATCTTTTTGCGTAGTCGTTATCAAATAGATGTCGTATGCGTTCTTCGTATCTTTTCGCACTTTGCTTCTTTTTAATTTTAGTTCTACTCCTTTCAGTCTACCCAGCGCCGCTGGGTACGAGTCCGGCATCACAGATGTCTCGTCCCGCCAAGGTAAGCCGACGTGCCATTGACCTTTGATGAGTACAGAAGTTCGTTCTAAAATTTCAACAGCGCGTAAGTCTTCAGAGTTCTGTCTGGGCTTGCCAGACACGCCCATGGACTCGATTGAGAATGACCTTCGAACCTCCTCCTGGATCTCTCGCAGTGTGGATTCTGTTTCTATGACGTCACTAGTAACAAACAATGTGGAGTGACGTAAGGCAGAGTCAGGTAAGTAACCATTAGGTACCCTTCCATGCAGGCACCAACCCAGGGGAGTTCGGGTGGCACAGGGTTCATCGGGTTTACCCACTCTCATTTCCAACGGTAAGAGAAGGTGACAGTTATCTTGTCCGATTAAGACTTGTGGTTGTTGTTGTGTTTCTGTACATAAATTATGACTGACGTCACATAGGTGCGAGTAGTTCTTGGTATTTACTGTAGGCAAACTTTGTGGTGGTAGGTTTAATTCTTTGACAATTCGCATATCTATTGTAAACATCTCGTTATCACTGCCACTCAATGTCATCTTCGCCCTTTGCGCGCTGCACACTAGTTCGGTATCGTTCCACGCGCCGCACACACGGAGGGACTCCGGGCGGCCGCGCAGCCCCACGCTCTCCGCCAGCGAAGCGCCAACCAGTGACACGGTCGAGCCGTCGTCTAGCAGCGCGGTCGTGCTCACACTTCCATTAGGTCCGTGAATGTTTATTGGTACAATTTTTAACATTACGGAACAGCTGACGTTAATGTTTGTTATTGTTTCGGATGGAACTTTAGTATCGGGTGGATTTTCGGGTTGTACCGACGCTGGCACGGGTTCACTGTTGTCTTTACGAGGCACGTAATGTAATAATCGGTGATGAGATTGTCCAAAATTGTCTACATCACAGTTGGGGGCTGTGCATGTGTCCTTACGATGATGCGCTAGTAAACATTTATAGCAAATACCGTAACGCTTTACGTGCTGCCATCTGGCCTTTCGTAGTGATTTTTTTAACTTTTTACACTCAATTAATGTGTGACTATCAGTACGACAATAACGACACTTTTCTTGACTTTGTCCATCTTGCACTAGAACAGTTTGTATATTGTTCACTTTTTCACTTTGTTTACGTTTTGAATTGTCCGTCGTAGGTTGTAATAAAGTAGCACTACAAGTTGATATTTTCACGGCTTCTTCGGTGAGGAAATCTGACAACACGTTTAGTCTAGGTTTTGGTGATTCGGCGGTGATCAACGGGTAACTATAGTCTGTCCACTTCGCAAGCAGGGTAGTAGGTAGCTTGAATAAGATTACGTTGACTACTTCCACGCCTTGCAGGTATTCATGGCGGCCAAGGGCTCGTACCGCTGCGACGTAATTTTTTATTTTGACAGAGAAAGGTACTATTTCACGATGGTAATCGGTGGGTAAGTTGTTCAAACTTCTTATGTCTGCCACGATGCGTGAAAGAATTACATCGACGTTGCCGAATTGTAATTTTAAAGTGGACATGACGTCGGCAGACGAAGCGCCACTGATTAGAAGGCCGGCCACGGCCTCCTGTGCGGCGCCGCGTAGACATTTACGTAGCCGCCAGAGGTTTTCTTTGTCGGTAAATTTGCAGATTTCTGTGGATTCCGAATACGCTTGCTCAAAATGGAGCCACTCCTTTGGGTCGCCGCTAAAACTAGGGAGTTCTTTCGGTGTGCTGATACGACTTATCAGTTGGGTGTTTTGCTGGGTGGCGGAGGACGTGACGAGTTCCTTGATTGCGCTCGCGAGCTGTTGAACTGCTCCTTCTGTGTCGGCCGGGTTCGTGCGCGACTTGCGTTCGTCCAGGTCGAGCTGCTGGAGTTCATGCTGGCTACGCTCCAACCACTTTTCAACGTCACCCGCGCCATTTCGCTCCGATGTTTCCGAGTCGATGAGCTCCATCTCAATGCGCGCCTTCGCCTTGGCTGCTTCTAGTTCCAATCTCTTCTTTTGAGCTTGGATGGATTGTGATGATGAGGGTTTCTTGGACTTGACCGATTTGCGTGATGTATGTGAAGGCGGGTTTTGTTTACCGGCTCGTTCCGATTTCACTACGCTCGCGTCACAAGAATTTCTTACTTTAAGTTCATCATCCTTCTTCCGTACTGGTGTAGGCGGTGGCACTTCCTGTGCTTTGGTTACCGATAGTAACTTTGCCTCCAACTCCTCCTTTTCTCTCTGTTTACTGATGGTACTGCGGGTGTTAACCATGTTTTTTTTTTCGGCGGCGGAGTATTAAACATTCGCGATCTGGCTCGAATGACCACTGTTACGGTTGTGGACTTGTGGATGGTAGTAAACAACACAGTTTCAAAAATACAGAGTTATATTTTCGTTTACGAGGTTGGATTACAAGATTTTTTTTATGGTAAAGGAAGCGCGCGCAGTAGCTTCACGATAGATTCGACACTGCGTCAACAACGATCAAGATGGCGGTTCGGAACTCGCTCGCCCCTCTCCCCGCATGGACCCCGCGCGCTCCCTTCTTACATTTTAAGTTTTTAGGTATTATGAAGTAATGATTTTAACAAATATTATGATTCTACTAAACTGTCGTTTTTAGCCTCCCTGCACTCAATCATAATCCGCATCCAATTTATACTAATAATATAAAGCTGAAGAGTTTGCTTGGTTGGTTCAACGCGCTCAGGAGCTACTGGTTCGAATCGAAAAAATATTTTAGAGTTAGATAGCCCATTTATCGAGGAAGGCTTACATCACGCTAAAACCAATAGGAACGGAGTATTTATGAAAAATGTTCTAATTTTCGCGAGTCAGCTAGTAACCTATAAAATCGTATCTTTTTTCATAAATCGAAAGCAACTCCAGTTCCGTTGCTTCATATGCTCAAAAATGATTAAGCTGGACGCCCCCATTTTTTTAAGATGAGAAAGCAGGAGGATGTGTCCTACTGACTAAAACCTATCCGTGTTTCTCCTAATGCCGTTTGCGTTCCAGGACCGCGGTGACTCTTTCTAACAAATTCCACAACCCTGGCAGGCACTGGCCCTAGTGGGCCCCGTCTACGATGCTGACATTTCTTTGAGGCACGCTTGGAACACTACGCGCTGTCGACCCGGGCCTGGTTCACCACCACCCGACGCTCGCCGTCCACAGGCCCGACCCTACGGTGGCCGGATATCGCCCTGCGACTCCCGACGCCCGGGGCGTCTTCTTCTGTTGCGGCGGCTGGGGCGTGCGGTTTCCCTCTTTCTCACGCGTTCGTCCTCCTCCTTCGCTAGTATTACTGCTAATTATGCGACCGATATTTGTATTACGCAATAAGCCTGCTGGTGAAAATCCAAAGGTTGTCTTGAAAAGATCGCTCTTAGCGATAAGGCCGCCCATTGTGTCACCCTATGTAATGTTTTCTTCGTCTATTTTTTCTGTAACGTATATGGTGTACATAATAAAGAGTATTCTATTCTATTCTATTCTAAATAAAGTAAAATGGTGATCGACTTGACTAGGCTGTAACTTGTTATAGATATTTAAATAGAACTTGCAGGCCCAGTTTCGGTTTCTTTCTTGTTAGATCAGTTCTCCTCATAACAGCTTTGTTTTTTTTACCAGTAAAAGTAATTAGCATTAAGAAACTAGCTTTGTAGTTAATACCAAGAAAAAACACTAGCGTATTCTTGGAGCGGTTTAATTCAAGTCTAGACCATTCATATTAAAGCTGTTACAACTAGAATATACAAACAATAAAGTGTAACTAATATTCGCACGTACAACACGATACCTAAGATAATTTACAGCAATATTATTACAACATATGGTCATTAAATAACCATTCCCACAGCCCTAGCTTATGGTCGGGTAATTAGAAACAAGAAGACGTAACATATGTACCTAACCGTATAGACACAGAGTAGATAGGAACAGAAGGACCACTCCGTACAACAGATGTGAACACACAGACATATACACATACGAGTAGATACGTATCAAGTACATTGAGTGCAAGCGCACCCACGACCGGCATTTGTTTGAGATCGCCCGTATCACTCATACAAACGACACACACATGTAGACACGCATCACGTGCCGCGAATGCAAGTGCACTTGCGACCAGCACTTGTTAGAGATCGCCGCACGTACGAACACGCACGCACACATAGAAACGCTTCACGTACCAATAGCGAATGCAAACGACACACACATATAGACACGTATAACGTGCCGCGAATGCAAGTGCACTTGCGACCAGCACTTGTTTGAGATCGCCGCACGCACGAACACGCACGCACACATAAACTCGCTTCACTTGCAGCCAGCACAAGCGCACTCGTATAAGCCGATGCATTAAAGAAAGGAATCTTAAATGGCGTCTTGTACTTGCGTTGACAGATAGTACAGTTGACAAATAAAATTTTAAGTCGAAGATATGTTTTCAAATTAAATAATAAAAACATGACCGGGTCGTAGGTATTTATTTCAAACTAGCTTCTGCCAGCGGCTTCGCGCGTGTTAAAGTTGAAAAATCGAAAGGCACGTGGAACCATCTATTATTATAAGATTCAGTTCAGTTCAGTTCAGTTCATTTATTCATTAACAATTTACATTGTGTCTGAATGCGTTACACAAAAAAGAAAAACAGTTAGGTAAACAAAAAGCAGATACAACGATTATTGGAATAATTGAAAAAATAAGAAATAATCATCATTCAAATAAAATTAATAATACACAATCATAATTAAAAAAGCAAGAATGTCAACACAGTAAGAAAATAAAATCATTAACAATTTAAATACATACTGGTCAAAAAATTATTACTTAAAATTAATAAAATATTTACCTAAGATCGTTATTGTTGTTTTCATCGAAAACAGTAGATAATTTATTCAGGATGAATGTTCCGTTTCTGAACACCTGACAACATATAAAACAAAAGGAGGATCCTTATAAAGATGTTGGTAAAATAAAAGACTGATGATTTTTTTCTGCCTACGGTACGCGCAAGAGTGAGTATAGACGGCACTAGTGTGCAAGCGAGAAAACATGATAAACACCGCCATTTTAGATTCCTTTCTTTAATGAACCGGGTTATAACTTTCATTTGTTTGAGATCGCCGACGTTAGCCGACTTAAATTTGCGTGCGACGGTTTTTCATGCTTGAACGGAGCTGGAATTCTGTACTTTTATATTTCAGGGTAAGGATTACAAAACCATTTGTAGGGTTGGCCATTATTCGAAACCTTTTCGCATTAACCAGCAGTTATATCAAACTGAACAAGTTCATGATTTATTTGGAGGTCTAGTTGGGATAAGGACTACATGTTACACACGTATGTTATAGTGAAATAGATTATGTTTGGTCTCTTACATTTATATAATGGCATTAGAATATACGAGTATACTTAGTACGTGATCTGGTTTGAATAATTTCTGATCATTCACAATGAGGGTTTTCGCAAATATTCACGCTGCCAATGGGTGCCACTGAGGCGAGAGGATTTCATCTTTGAAAACGCGGTTGCGCCCGGACTGGAACCATTGGTTCCACTTGACGTCACTGATATAAATCGTAATGTCATAAAAATGAAATATATAAAATCAATTGCGTCAGGTGGCCTCAATGGTTTCACAGCCGGATCTGACCGTTTATGTGAACATGACGTTGCACTTTAGTCAATTTAAACAATGTTTACAAAGATAAGCGTTTTGACTGGTGAATGGACCTGGCACCACAATTCTGCCACCTGGTGTATATCACTTTAGTAAACCCACATTCAAGTCTTATCTATAAGTAAGGAGCTCGTGGCTAAACAGTAACAGCCGCACAGGTCGATCTTCAAGGTTTAGCAACGCTTGCCGAGGTTGGTCTGTGGATGGGTGACCATCTTTAACATACCGAGTTTCCTCCGTGCCTTGGAAAGCACGTTTTAAGCTGTTGGTCCCGGCTGTCATTTGGAGATCTTTGGCAGTCGTTAAGGATAGTCAGAAGCCAGAAAATCTGACACCAGTCTTGCCAAGGAGTACCGTGTTACCCAGTTAATGGGTTGTGGAGGTCTGGTAGGCAGCCGCTCCACGTAAAATACTGATATTCAGCTGAATCCGGTTTGACTGGAAGCCGATCCCAATATAGTTGGGAAAAGGCTAGGCAGATGATGATGATTCAAGTCTTTTGACATCAGCTTCCAGTTTTAGTAAATGCCGATAAATATTAAAAGCCTGTTTTCTGACCGCTGTTAATATTATAAGCTATTTCAATTTAATTCAGGGTTCAAGCCATGGTTGAGATGTGAGGAATCAGGAAAGATCTCACTGCCCTGTGCCAAAACTTCCATTAAAACGCCAAACATTGAAATAGTAAGGAAATGGCCATCCCAGCGTTTGATAATACGCGATTACCATACAAGAAACATCATTTTTAATGTCCCGCTCATACGACTACTCCGAACGCGTAGTGTGGGTTCAGTTCAGTGTGGACGGGTCAATTTATGACGTCAGAAAAACGTGCGGTCTACTCTGTCCTGCATACTGTCATACAGGGTGAATTATAAACTGTGCCTTCAGGGCTATAGATTTCACAAAGAGGGGGCCGACGCCTGCCGGAGTTGCGGGACTATTCGAAAGAGGTACCGTGGCTCCGGAACACAAAGGGCACTGAAGGAACATGGATGGGTTTTAGTCAGTAAAAATCTGACACTCCCTTTCGCTCCGCCCAGAACGGGAGAAGTCATTTGATGATTTCCCATCCCGAAAAAAAAGGGGCTATAGACTTGGCCATGAAAGCGCTTCTTTTTTTAATTTGAGATGGGTTTGCTCTTGTCTCTAGTCTAGAGATGACAGAGACAAAGTCTAAGATAGAGCGAGTTTACCCAGAAGTAGCCTGTTACTTTGAAAATATTAGGATTGTAAGCGTTCGGAAACACAGACGCAGGCAGAGAGTTCCAACAAAACAATACACAAACACATACATTAATACATTTTTAAAATGAATGTGTAAGTCAATGCTCAGCACATTTTTTGTAGTCCTGGCTTAATAAAAGCCTCCAGCTTCTCACACCACACACAGGCAAGTCAAGTTGAGAAGACGACAACCACATAGGTTGAACCGCGAGAGGCCCGTCACAAAAATAACATTTGTTTCTTGCAACCATGATGAGCAAAAAGACCTTTTTAAATCGCTAGTCAACAGGGAATGCTTGTGAGCCCTAGTAAAAATTATGAAAATATTTTTTGAATGCCTTCATCAGCTATAAAGTTCTAAAGCTTCAAAAATTACAATTAGAAAGAGAAGCCCGATATGAACTTTGACATCAGTCTATGACGCCTAAACAGCTGCCATAGAAAAAAGCGTTTTTGTGAGAGGGACAGATACATTTATTTTAATCTATACTAATATTATAAAGCAGAAGAGTTTGTTTGTTTGTTTGTTTGTTTGTTTGGTTGAACGCGCTAATCTCAAGAACTACTGGTCCGATTTGAAAAATTCTTTCAGTGTTAGATAGCCCATTTATCGAGGAAGGTTATAGGCTATATATCATCACGCTAAGACCAAAAGGAGCGGAGCAGTAATGAAAAATGTTACGCAGACGACGTTGCACGGGTCAGCTAGTTAATTATAAAATATCTCGTTTGTTTTTCGAATAATTTTAATAGGCTAGGTTTCATCATCCACCAATTGAAAAACTATTTAGTCCGTCAGTTAGAGTATTGAAAAATAATGCACACGTATTTTCATATTCAATCAATGAATATTGACAAAGATAAAACGCATCAAAACTCGACGTCACGACCCCCTAAAAATTATGCCAGGGCGTGACGTATTCTTAACGCCGTAACTTCGACAATTTTGGTTCCTGTAACAAAAGAAGAAATACGGGTCAAATTTTTCTTGATAATCTAACTGACGGACTAATTAGATTTTTCAGGACACAAGCCTATTCTATTTTGACTATTAGTATTAATTTTTTTAAATATTTTTAGATAAACAGCTGTATAGATAATAAATATGTTTTTCATACATATTCCCTATTCTACCACGAGATTATTATTAAAGCCCTTGCCCCTTAAAAAGCCACAAATGTCCGTTAGAAAAATAATAACTTTCGCAGTTAATCAAACAATGATAAAATAGAATTTTCCCCTATACTAAATCTCCCTAAGCGATTTATTACCCCGTGAAGTACGTATATAATGGCGCTCTGCGTTTTGAATCCCCGAGGCATCTACTGCGAATGTTCGAGAATTAATGCTGATTTATGGTACTCCAGTATGTTAAAGTACCTACAATTGGTTTAATTTCAACTGTAAAATACCTGCGTGAATGGGGATACGTAGAATATTCTTTGTTATGTAAGTGACTAGAAAATGCGCTTTCATTTTCAGACAGAAGAAACATAGTTTTTAGGGTTCCGTAACGTAAGGGTAACCCACGGAACTCTATTAATAACTCTTTGCTGTCCATGCGTCAGCGTGTCTATCAATGGGCTGTATCTCAAGAACCGTAACAGGTTGACAGTTGAAATTCTCACAGAGTGTGGGAAATAGCCGCTGAAACAAAATACATAGTATAACAAAAATTAAGTTGAATTAAATATTGAAGTGGAAGGAAAGCGTTTTTCTTTTTGGTTTATTATTCGAAACCCTTTGTGTGAGTATCCGATACACACTTAGCAAGTTTTTCCTCTATTAACTACTTGCTTAGTTAAGGCCGTAACCTGAGCAAATAACCTTGAGCATTTTTTCCCTCAATAACAGCGCAAGAGATACAATAGCGAATACGCTCAAAATGTTGAATAAAATCGTTATAAAATCGAATTTTGGTCGTTTGAAAAAAATACTTCTACCAAAATGTTCATAATTAAATTGCCTATCCATTAGTGTAAGTACAAAATCAAAATAATCGTTAGTTTTCGAGAAGATGCATGTTTTCAGTATTTTTTTCTCATTTCTGTGGTTTCGTTGTGAGGAGATTACTTAAACATTATACTTAGTAATAAAAAATTAAATCTACCATTTTGAAGCCAAGATTATGTAGAAATTTAATGTATTTTTTATTAGTTGATATTTTTTTGGATAAAGAGTAGATAGCTCCAAAAAACTGCACAAAAAACGGCTAGCGCTGCGTTTTGCTCGGGGACGCGCCTTAACATCTTAGTAGAAGAAAAAGCTGTGTTTGTCAAAAACGTGTATATCCAATTACATGGTATAAAACTCAATATTATGAAAATATATTATAAAACAACCAACAAAGCATGAGTCGTTAAAATAATATACCGACTACAAAATATGTTTTCCCAAAATATTTCATAGGAGACACGCATTATTTTTGTAAAACACACTTTATCACGTTGATTATTAAGTTGAAATTAATATACCTACCATATTTCACCCTATGGAACTTTATAATTTTAATTAAACGTTATATCACGCTGGTGCTTTGTAAAATTTAATATATTATAAACCGTATTTTGAAGGAGACAGGTTACCTACTTTGTATGATAACATTAATTTTGCCGTATAATTATTGTGTTTTAGAATAAAAGATAATTATGGACTCCAAAGACTTTGATCGTTGAAAATTTAATAATATTTATTACATACGCAAAAGAATTGTTGGTTGACAAATGAAAAAGCAACAATATTATCGAAAAAATCAAATTTTAAGTCTACCTAACCTATTTATATGATTCTTGCTTGATACATCATTTTCACTAATTTTAATGAGAATGATGTAGTAGTTATTTCACTGTTGATATTCCATTTTGTTTAAAGGGACCATTTTTTTTTATTATTTCTGATGGGTTTTCTCTTGACGCTAGTCTAGGTCAGAGATAACAGAGACAAAGTCTATGATGGAGCGAACTTACCCAGAGCTAGTAGTTTTTTGAGTAAAGTATGGCACTGACTGATAGGTTTGTTAGTTGAATGAAAAGCAATACTTCCCCCAAATGCTCGATGATACTCTGTCTATAATCAGCTTGTGGGGTCTGTGAAAATTACCCATGGCGGGCGTATATAGTATCAAAGATCGGTCAGTATGAATCGTGCAGAAACTATCACATTTCGAATCGAATGCGAGCCCTTTAGCATGCGTCACAAAAATCACTTGTACCCTTTAGGCCTAGGCCACATCGACTAATGAAATTGATTCTCTGCTTGCAGGCCCTGTAGCATGTGTTATATAAATCTCCCGCACCCAGAATACGAGCCCTATCAACTATACAAATAAATTTTCTGCACGTGAGCGTGCATGCCTTTTAGAAATCTCCAGCAGCCGACATGTGAACCACGTCGACCAATAAAATCGATTCCCTTTCTTAAGCGCATGCTGGATGAAAATGAGCGTTAGTAGCCACCGTCTGGGCGTATAAAATACTAGCTGCTCTCGCAACTTCGTCTGCGTCACATTTTGCATTAATGCTCGGCTCCTTTTAGTCTTAGCGTGATGATATAGCCTTACTCGATAAATGGTCTATCTAATACCAAAAGAATTTTTCAAATCGGACCAGTAGTTCCTGAGATCCCCTACATACAAACTTATAAACAAATGTGACCTCTTTATAATATTAGTATAGATAAGCACTGTGAATTTAATCTTGAGAAACCAATCCAACATCTGACACCCGGTAAGAGTTTTCAAACTACAGCCTGGATGTACTTGTACGTGCCTTGTACGTCTCTGACCGAGACGAAATTCAAGAGTAAACCAATCTCAAATAAAAAAAAGGTACAGGCCTACTTAGGAATTATTTTAATGAAGTTTTACTTACTCGTTGTTTAAAAAATGTAGAATCTGTTTTAAGTTAATTTTCATTTTCCGGACACTCATTTATAATCCGAGCTCTATAATTGTTTCCTCGGATTTTAAATCCACTAACATAATGTTTATCTACTATAGCTACAATTGCAGTATTAACGAGTCATGTGCGAGTTGGGCTCACGCGCAAAGGGCTCCGAATGGTCAAAACTCTGAAACTATTTATTTTAACACTTTATATGAAATTGAGACTCTCGCAATAATCACTTTCAGTTGGTCGTGCTAGTATGAAAACCTTTTTTTTTCATTTTCTAATAAATTGGCCTCCGAAATGATTATATCAATATCGATTTTTGGATGACAGAAAATTTGTGTATCCACCGAATTTCAATCGAATAGAATAGCCTAGAGTAAAAAATCGCCTAGTACGTTACTATGCACTTTGCTCATTTGCCAACTAGGTACTCTAAAACCACCTTAAAATGCATGCACTACAAAATATAATATCCTGCAACAAAGAACGTCTGATGAAGTGATAGTAAGGCATGCATTATTTACACCATCTGCATGACAAGAGCTAGTTCCACTAATACCACACAAAGTTGTACCATAGAATATAGACAGGCACAGAAGGTTGAGTCCACAGAAATATAAAAAACAGGAGAAGTGGCAAGGAGGCGTGTCGGTGTCGTCGCTATATGCGCTCGCAATGCGCACATGGCCGTCGCCGCGAACTACGGGCTTTCGACCGCGATTGTGACATAATAAGAATGCCGTGTTATTCAGTGGTTTCTTGTAAAAACCAAAGCACAAATCAACACTTTGTTAATCATGGAATCACTTATCATATGTCAGTACAAGTATTTTACCATATTTGTCTTTAAAATCAACAACAACTGTAGCGCCTGTAGCGACGACACGAGATTCCTATACATTTTCGTCCAGCGGGCATATCTCCTTATTTATTATATCTATGGTTGAGTCTAAACCACAAGCGAGAATGAACGCACACATAGACAAGCTTCACATACAGCGACGGCAAGTGCACTCGCGACTATCATTTATTTGAGATCGCCGCACGTACAAACACACACGCACACATAGACACGCTACACGTACAGCGAGTGCAAGCGCACTACGACTGTCATTTATTTGAGATCGCCGCACGTACAAACACACACGCATACATAGACACGCTTCACGTACAGCGAGTGCAAGCGCACTACGACTGTCATTTGTTTGAGATCTCCGCACGTACGAACACACACGCATACATAGTCTCGCTTCACGTACACCAAGTGCAAGCACACTCGGAACTATCATTTGTTTGATATCGCCGCACATACGAAGACGCACGCACACATAGACACGCTACACGGACACCAAGTGTAAGCGCACTATCGATTGTCATTTGTTTGTGACCGCCGCACATACAAACACGCACGCACATATCGACACGCTTCACGTACACCAAGTGCAAGCGCACTATCAATTGTCATTTGTTTGAGACCGCCGCCCGCACGTATGAACACGCACGGACACATATACACGCTTCATGTACAGCGAGTGCAAGCGCATTCACGACTGTCATTTGTTTGAGATCTCCGCACGTACGAACACACACGCATACATAGTCACGCTTCACGTACAGCGAATGCAAGCGCACTCGTGACTGCCATTCTTTTGAGATCGCCGACTTCCACGTCTATGTGTGCGTGCGCCTGTTTCCATTTGCTGTATGAAGCGGACCTTCTGAGCTATCCCGTGGATGTAGCAAGCAAATATTTTATCCTGCAAAGTGCGGAAACTTCATGTGTAAAAGTGGGGTATAGGTCACACCGTAGTTACGGATTGGGTGTGTTCAGGTTGAAAAGATATTTTGTTTAGCGACATTTCATTACTTATGCAAGTAAAAATTATTACTCATAATATCATTCTCATTTTTTATTGCCTGCCTGCCTAGCCTTTTCCCAACTATATTGGGGTCGGCTTCCAGTCAAATCGGATTTATCTGAGTACCAGTATTTTACGCGGAGCGGCTACCTACCAGACCAACGAGTAACACGGTACTTCATGGAAAGACTGGTGTCAGATTAAATGGCTTCTGACTATCCGTAACGACTGGTACTGGTAACATTCTCATTTTTAATTATTCATAATATATTCTCATTCTCATTTCAGCTGATAGACGTCCACTGTTGTACGTAGGCTTCACACAAGTGTCGCGACATCTACCAATCCTACACGTTTCGTACCCAGCGAATTCTCGTGGCCTTCACCCGCAGTGCGATTTTGTGAACATGTCAAAGTGAAGGCTTGGGTGAAGTGATCACAAAGTGTGTGACTCAAGCCTTGATTTCGCCATGTTTACAGGAATCAATCGGCTGGTCAGCGGTCCACCTTTATCTTCATCCAGATCCCATCGACTAGTTTCAGATTGAGAGCATATAATGCGTGATGTGGCAGTGTATTATTTCAAGTAGCGGCGGATCTATCTTTGAAGCCGTGTTCGGCATATTTTATGCCAGATTTAATTGTTATTGCCTTCCAAAATTCCACTTAGGATCCTACTTGGTACACAATAATTGGCCAAATAGTTTATTTAGCTCATCATAACTCACGAACACCCAGGTATGAACCGACTAATTAGGCATAATGGCCGTGCTTCCGGTACTCAATAGATACATTAACAGACCATTATTACGTCATTGTCATGTTAATATGTCATTGTTTACAACTACTACTCCATACAATGGAATAACCCAAACAATTGGATGGATCACGCAATCAAACTGAAACTATCGGCTTGTCAGATGAATCGGTAAAGTTACAACTAGGTCGATGCGAATCAAGCTGAGCACCGAGTATCCAAGTGATTGGATTTCAGTATTAATAAACTTCGATCCAACTATAAAGACGATTTTCTACCAGAAATGTCTGAGATGGCCCGAGCTAACCTCTCTTGTCCATGAGGAAAAAGTCCACAAATCGCATCACTTTATTTTCCTAGCCAGGTTTAGCGCAGTTCTAGCGGAAACGGGCTAGTGGAGCTAGGTTTTTGTACAAAACAAAAAAAAAAAGACTTTTTCAATAAAACCCGACCGCCAAAAACGACAAAGATCCAAACAAGTCGGTTTTCAAGCAGTATGATTCAGTTGAATCACAGGATGCCAGCAACTGTCAATTCAAAACAATTTTTTTGTTATTTCCTACATTTTAGTGAGTTACATTTTCGAAATCGTCTTTTCAAGTCCTTTATTTTGATATCCCACTTGATAGGCTCGAGATTTTTTTTTAAATACGTAGTATGGCACCAATAATCCGAAATTTTGTTTTTTTTTTTTTGGTATAATGTCACTCTCACGATAAATACGAATCAAACGACACCTCTCAAGCTAAAATCCATAGAGCCGTTAAGGTCGCTGAGCGTGCCAAACAAATGTATATATGTACAAACATACATACCTCCTTCGGGTAAAAAGAGATGCGTGTGAGAAACTTGTGCAAAGGATCGGGTGAGAAATATGCGCACAGGTGAAAAGGGTCTACTACGCATCTTGCATCACTCGTCTACACCGATACACCATGTTTAGCTACCGCGCTTAATTATGGCATAAAATCAACCTGAAGATAGGTATGGTTACGAGGATGAGAACCGATGTAAAACGCATAGCTTTATCGATGGAATTTTAAACGCGTATGTTATAATATTTCGAAGTCAATTTTAAAATGGTACATTTTTGATTGCACGTTCATTCGTTCATTTTTTGTGATTTTAATATTAAAGTAATGGCATTTTATTGGATTTTTTTTATCGTAATTAGTCATCATCCAATTGCTTTTATCCGAATATGGCTTTTGGCGTACTATTTTAAAGCGAGATATGACAGAAAAACAAAACCCAAAAAAATTAAATAAAAAGTGAAGTTGAATAAGGACATATAGGAATTTCTCCAGTACAGAGGGTGCGTTTAAAAACATAAAAATTCACAAATACAATCAGCCAGACCCGGAACATCTACCTGTAGGTCATACAAATTTTTGTTCCGTGCGAGATTCCAACCCGCGACACGCAGCACAGCAGCCAATCGCTCCAGCACTGCGCTGTGTCGTCAAAATGTAAAGTTTATTTGAATTTAAAATTCATAGTTTAACCGAAGTTATCATCTATACTATACTAATATTATAAAGTAGAAGAGTTTGTTTGTTTGTTTGGTTGAACGCGCTAATCTCAGGAACTACTGGTCCGATTAGAAAAATTCTTTCAGTGTTAGATAGCCTATTTATCGAGGAAGGTTATATATCATCACGCTAAGACAAATAGGAGCGGAGCAGTAATGGAAAATGTGACGCAGACGAAGTTGCACGGGTCAGCTAGTAGTTCATAATGTCCTGAAAAAAAAAGGCAACTTCATAATTGGCAGCTTCATTCTCCCTCTGAGGTATGTAGGTAGTTATGTAGGTAGGTAGTTAGGTAAACGTGCCGTTCATGTCACCAAAGTTTCCTGAACTTCTCAGCCTTGATCAGAGTTTGTGTCATAAAATTAGTGGTGGGCTCGGTTTTACGTCACAGGCCACCATTTTGTTTGCAGACCTACTTCAGAAGTTTGAGGCCGAGGTATCAAAGAGTAATTACCTCTTAAATCTTTAGTGTGGGTCGGGTGATCGGATAAGAGGATTTTTGTGCTGCTATTTATGGAAGTTACGGTGTTTTGTAATTGTTTCTACCTATTTTATCCGTATGGTTCTTTGGTTGATATTGTTAGCAATACGACCAAAAATTGCAAACAACTACAAATACCTACAATAATGAATCAATCACTACATATTTAAGAACAAACACCACCGCGCCGCGTCTGTCTGTCTGTTCACGATAAACTCAAAAACAACTGCATTGATTTTGATGCTGCTTACACCTATGGATAGAGTGGTTCTCGGGAAAGGTTTAAGTATATAATTTGCCAAGCGTCATCAGCTAGTCAATATATATAAAACTAGAGGCCGCCCGCGACTCCGTCCGCGTACAAATTCTCGTTATTCCCGTGTAAATCCCGATCTCTCGAGAATTCCGGGATAAAAAGTAGCCTATGTGTTATTCTGGGTCTTCAGCTACCTACATACCAAATTTCATCGTAATCCATACAGTAGTTTTTTCGTGAAAGGGTAACAAACATACATACACATCCATCCTCACAAACTTTCGCATTTATAATATTAGTAGGAAGTAGGATTCTTCCGTTACTGACTGATTGACTGACGGACAACGTACAACTGAAACTACAGGTCGTAGAAAGCTCAAATTTTTTCCCTACACTGAGCACTAAGAGAGGATTTCCAGAAATTCTTACAGAAACGGGAAAAAACGGGATAGACGTGTACGAAGTCGCAGGACAAAGCTAGTGAAAAATATTTATCTAAGAGTTGTGTTATGACTTTCGCTGTGAAGAGTGTTTTCTTTCTGATACGCAATCTTTTAAAATATACACTAGCGGACCCGAGAGACGTTGTCCTGTTGTCTGTCTGCAGCGCCCAAACGCATACAAAAAAATTCATCAGTCCAGACGGTTAGGAAGAGTTCAGTGACATACAAACGTACAGTATAATTGCATTTGTGTGGTTGTGGTATAAGTAAACTGAACAAAAGAAGAATGATACTTACATATCTGTATTTATAGTGATTTCGTTCAAATAAATCTACTTGTGATGCAGTTAATGACTAAGAACAGCTCTTCTAAAAGAAAAATTTATTCGTAGTAAAAAAATAGCAAAAAAAAAAACATTTAACATTGTAAGGTTCTTATGTTTTAATTAACTTGTTTCTATTCAGCTACATTAATTTTGAATATCATTTCTTAATTAGCGCCTTCACCTTGATAATAGCTGCCAAATTGTTAATTTCACCAATTAAAAGTTAATTTGTCAATTATGAGAAAATTTAATATTTCAATCAAGAAAATAATTTATTAATTTTATTAAAATCAGTGATGTGCCACGTGATGGCCGGGAATCAAATAATCGGATTTATTTTATTGCCCGCTTTGGTAATTAAGGTGGCCCGCAGCCCGGGATTGATCCCGGGAATGTTTTAAGCGGGATCATCAGATTAAATCGTGTGATGTAGTGATATTGTTGGAGCATTTGGAGTTCGGATTGGTGTACTGTGTATCAAGTTGTAAATGTCATGTACGTCAACATAATCGTATGGATATCTACCCAAATGAACTGTGTGTCAAATATGGAAACATTAATTAATTTCATTGGTTTAAAACCGTAATATTTGTAGTTTTTTCGAATGGATTTTTTCTGTAAAGTCGGCAACACATCAAGTTATCCGAAATTGACAAATTTTCCAATTAACTTTGAACCTTATATCGTTACCAATAAAGTTAAAAATCTATTGAAGAAATTTGACAGATTGCTGTAGTTTGATGCGTCTGTACCAATTTTATCTTTTTCACGCAACGTTAAAGCAGTCAAAAGGAAAATCGGCATAAGTACACTATGTTTGTTTAGACTTAACCAGATAAAATGAACATTATTTTATGAAACCAACTTTCACGACACTTTCTGGTCAAAAATACACGACTTATACAGGCTGTCCCAGAACTCAACGTCAAGCTGGAATGACAAGTGATAGGACAAATCATAATAGTTACAAAAAAAAAAAATCTTAGTCACGTATTATTTTTTACTACAGTCATTTCTTATTATTTTTCGAAAATTGAAAATAACTAAAAATTCAAAACAACAGGTTACACAAGCACTACTAATAATAGATTTGTAGCTAAAGGAGCTCAAAACCATCATCACAGGGCATACATTTTTTCGAAAAAAAAAGAAATTACCGTAATTTAAAAATAACATGTATTTTTTAAATTACGGTAATTTTTTTTATATTTTTCTGGTAACTATTATGATTTGTCCTATCACCCGATTCCGGCTTGACGTTGAGTTCTGGGACACTTTGTATACTCTGCAAAGAACTACATAGACTTTATACTTAAATAGGTCGAGTCTATCTAATCTAGCCTAAAAATGAAAAATGATCCATTTTAGACTCAGACGTGATCTAATAACCTAGTTTCAACTAACACGCCGAGGCTGTCTTTTTAGTGGAATTAAAATGCCATTATGGACCTAATTGTTGTCTCAGGTGTTTCCACTTAGAATAAATAAATGAGATTATTCAGTCACGAATCACATTATTATTGCTCAAAGAATTTTATTCCTTTGTTATCGTGGCTCTTGAATCAGTGTCAAACAAAATTAGTTTTTAAGGAATATATTTAAGCAGCTTGTTTACTTTAAATCGTTTGAAAACCACTTACCAGCCTACCATTTGTAACTTGTTTTATCTCAATGTAAGCTAATCTATAAGACTTCTTGAACTAAAAGTGAGCAGGCATCTTTTGAGTTTGCTCGTTCCATTGTAGACTTCATCTGGGTATTAACGGAATTTGTTCGAAAGAGTCACCGTGACCCTGGAAAGCAAAGGACATAACGAGCAAAACGGATGGGTTTAAGTCAGTAAGAGTGTGACACTCCCTTCCGTTGTGCCCAGAGCAGAAGAATTAATTTGATGATTTCCCATCACTAAAAGAAGAGTTCATCTATCGCTTTCCATCAGGCAGGATCAAGGAAGATCAGACTCATCAAGAGCAATGAATAAATAATAATCATTAGATGGGTATAACTTGTAAAAGAGTGGCCAAGTGTGAGCCGGGCTTGCGCAAAAGTTTTCAAATGGATCACAATTTTTTGGCAGGTTATTTTAAAACTAATGACTAACAAGAATTTTTTATCTGTTAGCATAGACTAATTTTGGCTTAGTAATTTCGGAGATAAAAAGGGTTCTCAATTTTCAAAACAAAAGTTCATTTGTGTACCAATTATCAACAGAAATGGTAAAATCTGACTACAGTTTTACCAAGAAGTACCGTGTTACCTAGCTAATGGGTTGCGGGGGTCTGCTAGGCCGCTCCACGTAAAAACTGGTTTTCAGCTGAATACGGTTTGACTAGAAGCCGACCCCAATATAGTTGGGAAAAGGCTAGACAGATGATTTCAACAGAAACGGTCCAATAAATACGGAAAAAACATGTGACGTAACAGGCGGAAAGACAGACACACCAGTGAACATATTAGTGTTCAGTTTTTAATTCGTACATGCAAAACTCTAAATATTAAAAGTTCCTTTATAATGTTCACTTAAACATTCGACCTACATAAGTAATTGAATCACCATATTATTATCTGGATTAAATGGATGTGATTCATCCAACATATCTCCAGCAAGCCGTTAATACAGCCACCTTATAAGTTTGCGTCACTATCCTGATCCCGGGGGCTCACTTGTGTAATTGCTTTGAGTTAACGTCAGCAAACTGGCTTACACGTAGTTCAGTCCCGGCCCGGGACTACCCCGGGATTCAAATACGTGTCCCAACACTTTTTATATATAACATTGGCTTGTCGTTGAATGTGGATCGATCTTCAGGGTTTAGGTAGTGCTTGTTGAGGACGGTCCAAGAGTATGTGACCAATTCCGAGCCTCAAATACCTCTAGTCTCGGCAGTAATTTGTAGAGAAGTCAGAAAGTCTGACACCAGTCTTCCCAATGGGCATTGAGTTCCTAATTGCTAGGTTGTGGTGCTCAGATACAGTAGTAACATGTAAAGAAAAAATAAAAAACCGGTCAAGAGCGAGTCGGACTCGCGCACCTAGGATTTCGTACCATAATATAAAACGTGAAATGTTTTTATATTTTCATTGGCGAGGCCTATATTCGTCTGAGAATTTTGATACTGCAGTGTATATTGCAGTTTTAGATCAGCGAAATCTCTTGACCGATAGTATAACTAATGTAATTTTATTTGATGACTTCTAGAAAGAAAAGTGTGCTATTTAGTGACAAAAATAATCAGCGGTGCGATTCTGTAAAAATGTCGAAGTGAAGGCGTGGGTGAAGTGATCACGAAGTGAGCTGTCAAACCATTCAAACAAGATGAAATGACAGCTCACTTGTCGTTTACTCCACCTAGTGAACACGGTGCGATGTCAACAGAACAAATAATAACTACACATATAATAATTTCAGATATTATTTGAGCAAACTCGGAGATACAGCGAGGACGGTAGTCTTTTTTTAAATTTGTTTATAAATTTTCGAAAACCATGTGGCCCAAACAAAGAATAATGTTTGAAAATGTGTAAATAGCGCTATTTTGCACTATTAAAAAAAATAATTGAACAAATGTGACCTAAAACTATTCCAAATTTCAAGTTAATAGCATTAGTAGTTCTTGATATATCCAGCTGTAACAGACGGATAGACTTAGTCACACCGTAAGGGTACCTTTTACCATGTTAGAAGGGAACCCTAAAAACGGTGAGTTGGGCAATGAATGAAAATCGCTTTTTAACGTTAAATCAATTTAAAGTAACGGTTCTGAGTACTAAACCAATAAATCAAGGTAGCCTTGTCAAAATTGATGCTATAATAAACAAGATTCCATCAGCATTACACGTGTTTTTGTAACAAAACCACATTTTCAGAATCTCATCAAAGTGAAATCAAGGTAAAATTTAATACCGATAATCGCTGATCTAATTTAATATTAAAGGCGTTATCATTATTATAGAATCCTCAAATTTGAGCAGCGTAGTAATAATACCTTAAATATTTTATGTTTCTTGAACGTTTTTAACCACTTTGCTTCAATCAGGAATCGATAGCTGTCTGATAGCTGTACGTAAAAGCGAAGCCACAGAATAATTAGCTTCAGAAGAGCAGCTTTGAACAACGACAGAAACTTATTTATGTCTAAACACACTATGCCGAAGATACGTGATTGAAGTTCGGCTTGATTACGCCTGCAATGGTATTTCAATTACTAACGAAACATTATGCCAAAATTATGTTGCGTTATAGCGTACGCCGAACTTCGATCGGGCATACGTTCAGCGGCTATTCGACGGCAACGTATTCTATAAAGTACACATTATCCGCGACCAAATTTCGGTTCGATTTTCAACGATGATCCGGAGCGGGGAGCAGCGGGAAGCAGGCATGTTCGCGCATTTCACCTCTGCCTGCGCACACGTGCTTTGTTGTATCATTAAATTATAGGTACCTATACCTTGCTTGATTTAGAAAAAAATTTTTTTGCGGTTGAGTTGCTATCGTGTTTTGTTAAAGTGCTAGAGAAATTGAATACACACAAAGTTGCGCAACTGAATTTCCGCCGCGTAAGTTCGGCAATTATGGTGTTAATATGAACAGAGTACATCGGAACGTAAAATAAGCCGCGGAACTTCGGTCGCGTACCTTCGGCATAGTGTGTTTAAACACTTTGAACAGTCAGTGCGTACTCGCATTCATTTGAGATATTGACTCTAACCTCGAATGACGAGGTCAGATTGAGAATGAGTGTGGCCTCTTGTTAGAATTTGATGACCATCGAGTAAGGTGCTGTCTTAATTAAAACAGAGAAAACATTGTGCGAATACGCGAGTGAAGCGATTATTTCTTCGACACAACCGGAAGGCACACAATAAACACATAAAATAAAAAAATAAAATAAAATGAAAAATTAGGTACATATGGAGTGATTTTACTGTGCCGATCTACTCTGTGGCAGGCTGCGGTGAAGCTAAATTTGTTAACATCCCTTTATCGATCACTAGCAGAAGCCCCAGCGTTGTTTACCAGATTTATTAGATGCGGTGCATATTAAATTTTCAGTATAATGTGATTTTTCCTTTCTGCTCTGGTAATATGGGAACATTGGTGGTTTTAGCTTGTAGCGAAAGGAGCTTGAAAATAGCTGATAATTTTATGAATTTAAAATCTTAGAGTGGGATAGGGTTTTCTCGATAGTTGTTAGACTAGTTAAATTTAACTAGGAACGAAAATAAAATGATGAAGGGTTTGAAATTTTGAGAGGAAAAATTTGTTTGTATTTCACCGTCTGGAAAAATTTCAAAGATTTTTCCTTTTTCCAAAATATTAATATTTAGCTTGCTTTACAATAGCATGAATTAAAGTTTTTAACATGGAGTGACGGTCATATGACCGACGTAGTGAAATAATTTTAATTACATCTTAAAAACTAAAACAAAATATCGTTTTTATTATAGTTTAAATAAACACAAGACCAGTCATAAAGATAAAAGCTAAATAAAAAAAAGCACGAGTAGATCTTCGACCTCTAGATCTATTCGTGCTTGTACCGACTTAGATGAATCCATAGATGGAAGAACATCTATGACATATAGAAAGCACAAGCCGTTATACCCGTCGATTGTGTGCCCATGTTTAAGCCGTTTGTCCCAGCTGCCATTTGAAGATTGGTCGTTACGTGTTTATTAGACGCTAGTCAGATTTATTCAATTTTTTATCTTGATGTATTTTGCGACTAGTTACTAACACCGCGATAGTACAACGCGCGTTTCAATAAATCATAACTGTGATTTTGTGCACACTTTTGGATCAAAATATAGTAAAATAGATATTATATGATTTCTTATACATAGCATACTGTCCGGAATATTTTTGTTCTGTATCGAGCGGTTGATACAAAACCTAAGTTTTAGAAATTCTTCAAAAACGATTTTTTTTTAAACTAGAATCACGTGTAAACGGTTCGTCGTATTTTACCTAAAATTATGTAATATGTCATATTAGACATTTTTTTTACAATTTAATATGTGAAAATTTTTGTCATTAGCAGCGGATCATTCTTGCGCCGGTCGTTTGGTGAATGTTTGTTGTTTTGAGTATTATTAATTCGTATGTCTAACACGGACACAAAAACGACAGTCGGATCAAAATCGCTGGACGTATTTTAATGGAATTTATGCTATCTCAAAGACAATTTAATTATCTACATTTTGGTGTATTTTTTTTAAAGTCTTAGAATAATAAGGTAAATTACAAAAAACGACAGTATTTTGGACCACGCGGGTGTTAAACGAGTGCGCGTTTTATTCCTTCAAGAACAAAACGTTGACATATGCAGGTTGCTGGAATATAATGTCGTCGCCTTAAACAACCTAATACCTAGAGGAGAATTTTTTACATATTGTTTTCTTTTATGATCGTTTTAAGCCCGACAGATCTGCGGATCTAAAAAGGCCACTTTAGCAGAATTAGAAAGCACATCACGCTCCCCGTCACTGTTAAATTTTCCCAATCAACCTTAAACCTAATGATGTGAAATCATCCGAAATTAATTTTCGAACCCCCTTATGAAATCAGCTTTACATCTAATCTATATACCTTAAGTTCGTTTTCCTTCTTATTAACTCCAACAGCTGCAAGCTTCGCAAACACAGAGTAAGTCGTAACACCCGTATCTCCAAACTCCGTGTATCATTTCCATCATAATCCGTTGCAGGCTACATCCAACATAAACGGCTATCACAACACGAGATAATCCTTGTAGTCTCGGAGCTAGTGTTAAATACCGGGATGGTATTGGGAAGGTTGACCTGATTGTACACTAGCGAGAATTGAAATAAAACCACTGTGCACTGATCTGTTACGATAGCTGATTTATTGAAAATCAAAACTTTGCTTATATACTAATCACGGTAACGAAACCATACCGACTTCTAACTCGACGTCAACGCCATCTATCGAGCAAGCCGGAAGCTTTACAAATAATTGATTCTTGAACATACCGCCCACCAAGGACGTTACTGACGGAATGTCCTTTTAAAATGAAATAAGGTGGCACGTTACGAAATCTAGTTGCACTTAATTTTGTACTATGTACATTACAAAAATATGTATAACACTATATTACACTAAGTTCGTAATAGCTAACAAGAATATTAAAATAACTTAAGAGCTAAATTTATTGTTCTAGGTTATACATATAAGGTGTACTTCAAGCCCATTTATACAATGGTAAACAATTTAAAGAGAACTTAAAAATGTGTATAAATTGATTTTGCACAGTTGATATAACATTAAAAGAGAAAAATGTTGTATAAGTTGATTCTAACAAGGTAAAAGTGTAAATAAGTTGTAAAATAATGGTTAAATAAAATATGTAAACAATAGCACAATACTCTTTCTTATTCGACTACCGGTAGAATACATATTTTGGATGTTGGCCTTTTGATTGTTGAAGATTTGGTGCGTAACGTGACGACACGAGTGATGTTATCATCCCCAGGATGTTTTTGTATTATTCTACCCATCAACCAACGACTTGGCGGCAAGTCGTCTTCCTTGACTAACACAATGTCTCCAATTTTTGGCTCAGCAACTTGGGAAGACCATTTGTAGCGATTCGTCAAAGTAACGAGGTATTCATGAGACCAACGTCTCCAAAACGACTGAAGCATTCGTTGAATGAATTGCCAGCGTGATAGATAATTAATATTAGAATTTTCGTACTTGTTATCTGGTACATTTACTAAGGGCTCTCCGATTAGAAAATGTCCAGGCGTTAATGGTAACGGTTCACCAGGATCATCAACCTTAATCGTGCTCATAGGTCGCGAGTTCAAGCACGCTTCTACCTGACTGAGGAGTGTCGTCAGTTCTTCGAAGGTGAGAGTTGCTTCACCGATTACTCGTTTCAAATGATACTTTGTGGATTTCACTCCTGCCTCCCAAAGTCCGCCAAAGTTGGGACTGTGAGGAGGAATGAAGTGCCACTCCGTACCATTCGCTTCGAGATGTTCAGCTATGGATGGCTGGATAGCTGTCAACTGCTGCAACTCCCTGGCGGCACCTACAAACGTGGTGCCATTGTCACTCCACAGTTTGGCACAGTGACCTCGTCTCGAGACAAAACGTCGAAACGCCGCTAAAAAGGTTGGAGTGCTCATATCACTCACTGCTTCTAAATGCAGTGCTCGAGTGGCCATGCATACAAACAAGCATATATAGCCTTTGTATGAACGGTGGCCACGACCCTTTGTTGTCCTCACATTAATTGGACCAGCATAATCAAGCCCACTATGTAAAAATGGTCGAGCTGGGGTGCACCGAACAGATGGTAGTGAACCCATTAGTTGTTTTTTAGTACTGGCTCTTTGCCTGGCGCATGTCACACACTTGATGACATGGTGTTTGACCGCATTTCTGAGCCCTATAATCCAGTAGGCTGTCCTCAAGTAATTTATCATAAGCTGAGGACCCCCGTGAAGGGTTTTATAGTGTGCGTCAGCTATGATTAGCCGAGTTAGATGACTGGAGTGAGGCAGGATTATCGGATGTTTCATTTGTTCGCTTAGCTCTGATTTCTCCAGTCTACCTCTAACCCTCATAATGTCCTTATCATCGAGGTAGGGACAGAGTGACCTTAATGGCGTGGTGTTTGGTTGAATACATCCCTTGTTCTTCAGTTCCTTATATTCAGTTGTAAATAGTTCTTCCTGTGTTTTCCTAATACAACATTCGAGTGCAGCGTCTAATTCTGTTTTTTGTAAATACCCTTTCCTGTATATTTTGTTCTCATTTAAAAATCTTCTGCAGTATGCAACAATCCTAACCAATCTTCGTAACTGAGAAAATTTATCGAAAAAGGCACAGTTTGGTATGACCGCTACATGTGCCTTTGCTGACTCTTCTAAATCTGTACTGCAATGATTATTTGATCTATCGTAAATTACGCTTTGCTTTTTAAGAAACGATGGTCCAGAAAACCATAAATCATTGTCTATCAGTGAACTGGGAAGTATCCCTCTAGAGGCGCAGTCTGCAGGATTATCTTTAGTGGGGACGTGAAACCATTGCGACGCTTTCATTGAGGTCAATATTTCAGACGTCCTATTGGCCACAAACGTCTTCCATTTACTTGGGTGGCTATTGATCCAGGCCAACACCACAGTGGAATCTGTCCACGCCTTGACCTTGTCTTGAGAAATATTCAAGACTGCAGATGTTTGAGACAGTATCTGTGACAACAATACTGCTCCGCAGAGCTCTAACCGCGGAATACTTATCTGCTTCACTGGTGCAACCCTGGTCTTAGCAACTAGCAACGACACTTGAACACTGCCATCTGCGTCTACACTCCTCAAGTAAATCGCAGCTGAGAATGCAGTCTTAGATGCGTCACTAAAGCCGTGTAATTCCAGATAGTCATTCGACTTGGTGCGAAGCCAACGAGGGATCCGAACCTTGGTGAGCAGTAACAATTCCTCCTGATATGATCTCCATTCATTTTTTAAGTCGGTGGTTAGCTCCTCATCCCAACCAACACCTGCAAGCCACAATTTCTGGATGAAAACTTTTGCTAAAATCACACTAGGGGCTAACCAACCTAATGGATCAAAAAGTCGAGCTATCACAGAAATAATGGACCTTTTAGTTTCAGGTGCGGTCGACGGCGGCGGGAGTTTCACCGTGTACTGGAAGGTGTCTGCGTTTCGGTTCCAGGTAAGTCCTAGAATTTTTATAGTACTATCTAACTTTATTTCTACTTCCTTTTCTTTGTGTTCTAGTTTCTTTGATTTGCTGTACTCTGGATCTTGTTTTATGCTCTGTCTGATTTTGTCCTTTTTTGTGTTGTCCTTGTTTATGTTGTCCTTTGTCTTGATTTGTTCTATTTCCTTTATCCTGTCTACTATTTCTTGGTTGTTACTATTCCATTTTTGGAGCTCGAATCCACCCTTTCCTAATAATCCTGTCATTTGCTTGTAGATTTCTAGGCCTGCTTCTACATTATTACAACCGGTCATCAAATCGTCCATGTAAAAACAGTTTAGTACCATGTCGGCAGCAATTTTGTAGTTTTTACCTTCATCGTAGGTGACTTGATGTAGAGTTCTAACTGCCTGGTGTGGTACCGATGCCGTACCAAAAGTAACCGTCACTAGCTCGTAATCCTTGATTTCGGTTTCAGGACTGTCTCGCCATAATATGCGCTGAAACATTGCGTCTTCTTCCGAAATCCGGACCTGGCGGTACATTTTGATAATGTCTGCTACCAGTGCTATGGGATGAAGTCTCCATCTTAACACTGTGTGTCTTAAATCAGACTGCAATGTAGGTCCCACCATCAACGTGTCATTAAGTGAGACGCCATTGTCGTTCTTCTCAGACGCGTTGAAGACAACACGTACCTTCGAGGTAATTTTGTCTTCTCGGATTACTGCATGGTGAGGTAAGTATACCGCAACTTCTTTATTGTTATCATTCTTCTCTACCTGCCGCATGTGTCCTAATAGTAAATATTCATCTATCACCTGCTTGTACCTTTTCTTTAGATCTGTATTTCTTTCTAGCCTTTTTTCTAAAGACTTAAATCTTTTTTCAGCGATAGCACGAGAGCCTCCACCTTTACAAGAAGGATTTTCACTGCGAAAAGGTAGTCTGACTACGTACCTCCCACTGCTATCCCTTACAGTAGTTTTAGTATAAAACTCTTCACACTTCCTTTCTTCAGGGGTAAGTATTTTTTTTGAAATAGTTTGCTCTTCAATTTCCCAAAATTTTCGCAATAGTTCGTCTTCATTAACCTGTGCATGCAACACATTAAATTTAGGTAAACCTAGAGACTTGTCTTTACTAACTGCACCGGACAGGATCCACCCAAGGGTAGTGCTCTGAGCTATCAGAGTGCCTGACGGACTCTTAACCATGCCTGCCTCGATAATGCAGCTGTAAGCATCAGCGCCCAGTAAAACGTCTATTTTACTGGGACTGTTGAACTTTGGATCTGCGAGCTGCAGCGCGTTAACCTTTAGCCAATTTAAGGTAATGTCGACGTTACACTCAGGTAAGTACGATGTTATTTTATTTAGTACGTAAGCATTCACTTTAAGATTAAATTTTGAATCTAACCGAGATTGGATATTCAAATATACCATGTACGTTGCCATGGTTGGACTATTACCACCAAGGCCTGAAATAGTTCCTTGAATAGGGATTTTTTTCAGGTTGAGTAGCTGAACTACGGCCTCTGTTACAAAACATGCTTGCGAACCCTGATCAATCAAGGCTCGGACAGTCTGAAATTCACCGGAGCGTGACTCGGCTTTTACTAGCGCTGTGGCTAATAAAACCTGTCTGGGCTCGGGAATATTACCTGTCGACAGGCAAGAAACAATCGGATTAGTATTAGCTGAGCTAACACTGTCGACAGTCGATGATGTCGTAGGTTGGTCCCTTTTGTCCGACTCCTGACCTAAATGCAACAACGAATGATGGCGTTTTTTACAAATCTTACATGTGGTAGGCTTTTTGCATTCAGAAACAACGTGATTGCTGCCTAAACAGTTGAAGCAAATTTTATGTTTTGCTACAAAATCACGTCTGACTTCAACTGACTGCTTTGAGAATTTCTTGCAGAAACAAAGTTTGTGTCCTTCTGTACAGAATTCGCATTGCATTGATGAACTCGTGGCCAACATTGCCTTTGGATTATGAGCAGATGAACCTTTATTGTTGTTGCCCTGGTGAACTGGTGCCCTTTTCGGTTCTATACACTCTAACGCACGAAACCGATTTTCTATAAAGGTTTTAAATTGGTTAAAAGTTGGTAAGTCATTGTTGGAGTCATTGTTGCAAATACTAATTTCCCATTGTTTACGCGTTTCGTTGTCCAATTTAAATGAAACAATGTGTATTATAATGACATCCCATGTACTCACGTTAATCTCCAAATTATTCAACGCATTAAGACAATCGCATGTGGTATCAAGCAACTCTTTCAAAGCTGTAGCTGATTCCATCTGCATACGTTTTTGACCGAACAACCTCCTAAGAATACAGTTTGTTAAGTATTTTTTATTGCTATAACGCTTCTGTAACTGAGTCCAGCACTGAATATAGTTTGCATCAGTTATAGGAGTATGACGTATTAGTTGCTCTGCTTCGCCAGTAAGGTGGCCTTTTAAATAATGGAGCCTTTGCACATTATCTAAAGTATCATTTTTGTGTACTAATGAAGTGAAAAGATCATGGAATGTTGTCCATTCATCATATTTTCCTGAGAATGTTGGAATGGATATTTTGGGCAACTTTATAAACGAACAACTTGATTTATTATTACCAGTTGAAATATTATCGCTTGGGCTTTCAGAAACGTTAGTTGACCGAATTTTGTTAAGAGCTGTTTTCATTGAACTTTTATACATAATATAAGTGTCCTCTGTTGCATCATAAATATCAACTACTTTCTTCGGTATATCTTCTGAATTATAACTTTCATATAATTTAGTGTTATTTTCTTTGAACAATGCCCAATCCTTTTCCAATAATTCTTGCCTTGTTTCTATGTATTCTAGCGTTAATCTATCTTTACCACATTTCTTAAAATTTATCAAACCCTTTGAGATAACATTCTGTTGATCTTTCAAAACGTTAATTAATCCCTCCATTTTTATCATTGATTAAATTTTATAACTCAATAAAATGTAGAAGTTGATGAAATCAATGTAATTACAAAATTAATCACAACTCTCAACAAATAACTTAAAATTTTACAAGTGTTTTAGAACCACACACAATCTGGTGAAAATCGGGCATAGGTTCCCCGTTCCCCCGTTTTCCTAATTCTAACATGCACACAAATTAATAATTTTACGAAGTTTTCTAAGTCTAAAAAATGTTCAAATTTTACAAGTCCAAGATTGATTGCGAAATATTTTTCTAAGTCCAAACTTCTTAACTAACTAATTCTTCAAGTTTAACTTCTCGTTGGAATAGAGTTCAAAATCGTTTGACTCGATCTGTTTGTCCAATTGTGGACTAGATAAAAAAAAAATTGTACTCACAAAATTGCACTTCACACAAACACTGTTTCCAACCTGCAAGTGGCGCCCTCTGTGGGCGTTTTCGGAATTGCGTGTGACGTCACCTATGACGCCGCGTGATGGCTGCGCCTGCGTCACCTTGCTGTCTTCCAGTGGAGTGTTGATCTGAGAGTGGCGCCCTCTGTGGCCACTATTTGAACTAGTCCGCCGCTGCTGCCTGAGCTCACCGCCAATGCTGGGTGAAGCTGTTGCCGTTGCCGCTAGTGCGGATGGGCCGTGTACTTTACTGCAGCGATCCACTGCAGCACACGGGCGAGCCGACGAAGGCTCGACTTTTTCAATTTTTCAAAAACTGTCCAAACGATCCGGCTCGTATAGGACCAATGTTAAATACCGGGATGGTATTGGGAAGGTTGACCTGATTGTACACTAGCGAGAATTGAAATAAAACCACTGTGCACTGATCTGTTACGATAGCTGATTTATTGAAAATCAAAACTTTGCTTATATACTAATCACGGTAACGAAACCATACCGACTTCTAACTTGACGTCAACGCCATCTATCGAGCAAGCCGGAAGCTTTACAAATAATTGATTCTTGAACAGCTAGTGTGTATGAAATGTTTCCCATCTGCGACGTCAGTTAGTCAAATTGTGAAATGAAATTAACGGATATTTCTAGAATCGGGCCCGAACGGTAACCAGCGTAACCCTATTACTAAGTCTCCGCCGTCCGTCCGTACATCTGTCCATCAGTCTATTAGCGGGCAGTATCTCAAGAACCGTATAGGCAGACAATTGAAATTTTCACAGAGTGTGTATTTCTATTGCCACTATATCAACAAATATAAAACTAAATAAAAAAAAATATTAAAGGGGGCAACTGTATAAGAAACTTTTTTTTTTCAGTTTATTGTACAGAACCCTTCGTGTGAGAGTCAGATTCGCACTTGGCTGGATTTTTCTTTGTTTCAAGCCATTTATCACCCTGTAGCATTAAAACCATAAACTAAAGTCAAATAACACTTACATTAAAACAAAAAAAAAAAAATTATAGTAAAAAAAGTTTAGTGAAATAGATCACAGCGTATATTACCGCCAAGTCGCTCTTGTCCCAAATGGTGACGGACAGCACAGTCTCTTCCATGGAGAGGCAGTTGCCTGCACTTTAAAGTCTGATATGCAACGCTTAAGTAATTTGAGATTTTGTAAACCTTATCGTTTTTAAAGTGTTTCTTTAGTACAAGTCTAAATAAATAATGACAGCTTTTTTTAAGGATGGGAAATCATGAAATGATAACCGACCGACCGTGATGACTAATACCGACTAAAATCTATCCGTATTCCCTCATTGCCCTTTGCGTTACAGGGCCGCAGTAACTCTTTCGAATAATTTCCGCAACCAAATAATGATGGCTATAACCGCTTAGTTTGTTATTATAAATTTTATCTTTTTTATTATAACCAAACAAAAAAAAAAACAATTACGTTGCGATAAATACTCGAATTCTATCTAGCTTTGCAAAGCCAGGTTTTCTATATCTTTATCAAAATATTTTCGTCTGCTTCTCTCATTTAGTTTTGAAGGAAATTTAATAAAGGCGTTTCGGATGTAACTTGCTCCTTAACTATAACTGCACCGTTCCACCGACAATTTGCAGATAACCCGCCCAAGTTTAGAAGTCCATGAAACTAAGAGTGCCTTGTCGTGAAAGATAACGTTTTAATAGGCTGGGTTATAATGTCTTCGCAGAATACTGATGAAGATAATAGGAATTAATCTTTTTGTTCTGTTGTGTGTTGAATTAAGATGTGCAGTGTTGGCTTTATTACAAAATGGTGTACGTTTTGTAAACAAAAATAAATAAGAGAATTAAGTGGATAAAGTTAGTAAATATATTAACATTAGTCTGTGTTAGTGATTGAACCATAAGAAACAAAGTCACTGGGAAATCTTTTTCTTAGTTAGCGGTACGGTGGAAAGTTAAATCATTTTATTTATTTACCTGCTGAACCACACAACTTCGTCTGCGTCTTATTTTCCATTAACGCTCCGCTCCTATTTGTCTTAGCGTGATGATATAGCCTATAGCTTTTCTCGACAAAAGGGCTATCTAACATTGAAATATTTTTTCAAATCGGACCAGTAGTTCCTAAGATAAGCGCGTTCAAGCAAACGAACAAACAGACAAACTCTTCAGTTTTATAATATTAGTATAGATTGCACAATGTACACACATTTACAGGCTTCGAATCCAACTAATGAGTACATAACCCTGTTACGACGCAGCAAGATAACTTAAAACTAGAATATTATATTACTTTATCAATTAGAGCATTTTTAGGTATTAAATTGTATTATATTATTTTATATTCAGTCATTATAACATTATATTATATCATTATAAAAGTTAGAACTAAAGTATTTCATACTATATAATATTATAAAGCAGAAGAGTTTGTTTGTTTGTTTGTTTGGTTGAACGCGCTAATCTCAGGAACTACTGCTCCGATTTGAAAAATTATTTCAGTGTTAGATAGCCCATTTATTGAGGAAGGCTATAGGCTATATATCATCACGCTAAGAGCAATAGGAGCGGAACAGTAATTAAAAATGTTACGCAGACGACGTTGCACGGGTCAGCTAGTTTCTTTATATAGGATTAAAAATAATTTTCTATTGATCCTAGTAAAAGATTTCATAACTACAGTTATGTTTTAGAAGCTTCTGCCAGTGACTTCGCCCGCCTAAAAGTCGGAATGAAACCAAGAAAACATATTCCCGGGATAAAATGTATATTCTGTCCTAGAACAGGATATAATCTCCTCATGTGCCGAGCATCATCAGACGGACAGGCAAACACAATTACTTGCATCCGGTAGACCGGCCGACAGTCACGCGTCTGAACAACGCTTAATATTTAATATGACGTAGACCGCCCACCAGTCACGGAAATGACTGTCGTGCAAATAACGGATCTGTGGTCAAACTATGTCCATATCTGTCTAACAAACGATATTTTGTATCATTTTGCTCTTTTCCACTCGAATCTTTATACATTTCTACATGCATAAAATACGAAACACGCCACGGGCGAGTCCATTTTTAAAAAGAAATTAAATGTTTTAGTCAGTCTGTGCTATGACGCGAGTTGCGCAATGACGTAGCTGTCGAATAAACTTGTTTATTATGTTGTTTGTGAGTGAATTAGTGTTAAGTAATGTTTTATGGGTGCATTGTGATGTGATTAATGTGTGTGCAAGTGAAAATAAACATGTTGGTAAGTATTAGCATGTTTTTTTATGATTTTCCTATCCCTTGTTACACAAGGCGTCCATGTTGTCAGAACGCTATCGTAATTGATTAATTATTAAGTCTAGCTACTTGTTCAGACTAAAAAGTAATTATTATCGCATTTTATGTTTACTGGGCAATAGATTTCAGCCAAAACATAAACAAAACAAACGAAATTTACGTTATGATTAGAATTTTTGTTCCGTGGGTCGGAAGGTAAATAATGCAAAATGGCGGGAAATGGCTAATGTTTGGTGGTAGATTTTTTTTTTTATATATGTTTTTGTACGGTGGAGTATGTTGTTTGTTATTTATCGTTTTTAGATATAACCCAGCTACCCATACAAGTCATAAAATATATATGTTATCGATTTACTTTTTAAATTATTCCTGTTCAAAGTTCACATAATGTGTTTTTTTCACCAATATTCAATGTTTACAAATTAGTTAAAAAATATAGAAACTAACCGTTATCATACACTTAACGTAAGTTTAAAGAGCAGTTTATCAGCATTACAAATAACAAAACACTTGAGCGGTATCTTTAGTAGAAGGCCACTAAAAAATATTTACGTAAACATAAACATCTGGCGTGCAGCTGCGCGCGCTTTGATATTTGACCCCGGGCGGTCGACGTCATCACGTGACACGGCTCGGGTCGGTCTAGCGGTATTAGAATTTAATTTTAACGTTCTTCCAATCTCGTATACACTAACTACTACGATACCCTTTCAATTTGCGTTAAATAAATAATCATAATTATTTTAATTCATGTTAGTTTTCCCCTCAACCATAGTTAACAATACTATTCCCATAAAAAAACACCGAAGAACTCCAAAACACACGATTTAATCCAACATTATTCGTCTTTTCAATCATCGTCTCTACACTCCAAACATGTTACTCCCCGAGTCTCCCGTGATTGGAAAGATCCGGCCGTATCTCGGTAAAACTAGCTATAAACCAGCTTCCTAATGAAATTTCCCAGGACATCTCTCACTTGAGCAATTTGTGTTGATATTGCCCTTGTTGGGGACCTCTAATAGGAGTCGTTTCGGCTTATGTGTTGGGCTATTTTTATTTGGGAGACAGGTGGTACTTGGGTAGGTTATTTGAGATTGTATTTAAGTGAGAGTTGAGGGATCAAAAACCTTTGGATTTTTTTTTGTTTTATCTTGAAATCTCTTCAAATTTATAGCTCGCTCTATCGTAGACTTTGCTTCTGTCATCACTGACTAAGAATAGAGTCAAGTGCAAACCCATTTAAAAAATTAGAAGAACTTGGTTAATGTGCTGAAAAAAAAAAAAAACTTGAAAGCGCTTTATGCGTGGTTGATTTTACAAAAATACGGTAAAGTTTTATCATTTACGTGTATAGGGTTTATTTATTATAGAGTTAGCTTTGCATTTGGAAATAATGATACAAAATAAATCAATCTGTCTTAACTTTTCCTATGTTGGGGCTGGTCTCCAGTATTTTACAAGGATTGGCTGCCTATTTGACTTCCTCAACCCAGTAACTGGATATTACAAGAACTGGTTTCAGATTTACAGTCTTCTGACTATCCCTAACGATTGTCAAAAATTTTCAAATGACAGTCAGATGGCCAATTCTACTAATTTTTAAATAACTAACGCATTCGCATGTCAATCGCAAACTGTCAAAAAGTCTTATTTTTCATACATTTTTGACAGATTGCGATTGTTATGCGAATGCGATGCGAATGACGACCAACGACTTAACGTGCTATAGGCACACAGAAATTACGGTATGTTAATATGGTTGCCCATCCACGGTCTGACCTCGGCAAACATGCTTAACCTTGAAGATTGACCGACGAGCTTCTACATCCTAATGATACAAAAAATGTTCACACTAAAAAGTATTTTTCCTTGAAAAACTGTTTCGCAACCACATTAAATCCGCTTGTAGGCTCTCGTTAATTAAAGGAAAGTTGAAACTTGAGAATATTGTTATCGTTAGTATCGATTTCTCGTACAGGTATAATTAAATACAGGTACAGGTGTAATTTTTTTGCTGGAGACTGAGCATGGTACCATAAGTTCTAATTTAGAAGTAGCTCAAGAATTTGTAAATTTTTTCACCGATATACCATCAAAAACGACTGGAGCTTTAAATTCTTCACCCGAGGTCTCATTTAATTTATTAAAAGCAAACGTTCCAGGTTGTACGGTTGAATTCCAATTCAAACATATCAACCCTACGATAGTTATGAAAGCTTTCCGGCAAATCAAAATTAAATTAACTGAAGACATATGGGGAATGTCCATCAAAGTGTGTACGTCCATTATTGAGACCATAGCACCTTACTTGGCTTTAATATTTAATTTATGTGTGGACCAAGGTGTCTTTCCGGATATAATGAAATATAGTAAGGTGATACCACTTTTTAAATCTGGTGATAATAAAGACACCAATAATTATAGACCTGTATCCGTATTGCCGATTTTCAGCAAAGTTTTTGAGAAAGTAATGCTCAATCAAATGCTCAATCATTTTAATACCAATAAAATCTTACACCAACAACAGTATGGTTTTACCAAAGGTCGTTGTACGACTGACGCTGGAGTCACGTTGTTAAAACATATTTATGCAGCGTGGGAAGAGGCGCAAGATGCCATAGGAATCTTTTGTGACCTCTCCAAGGCATTCGATTGTGTTAATCACGAAACTTTGCTCTTAAAACTAGAACATTACGGACTAGGTAAACTTGCACTCAGTCTAGTGACATCATATCTAAATGACAGACAACAGCAAGTTCAAGTAAATGGTGTCAATTCTCGGGGCTTAAAAATCAAAATGGGTGTACCACAAGGTTCAATATTGGGTCCTTTTCTCTTTTTAGTGTATATTAATGATTTACCCCATCTTCTAAAAAATCAACCTCAAATGGTGTTATTTGCTGACGATACGTCTTTAATTTTTAAGATAGATAGGCGTGCCACAAGTCTTGACGTCGTAAATAACGCCCTTCAGCAGGTCCAAAATTGGTTTACTGCTAATAATTTAGTTTTAAATGGGAAAAAAACGAAGTGTATCAGATTTGCTTTACCGAATGTTAAAAGTAAAAATTGCGACATAGTATTGAACAAAGAGAAACTTGAATTCGTCGAAGACACAGTTTTCCTGGGGATCACGCTTGACTCAAGGCTACAATGGGGTCCTCATTTAACATCTCTTGCGGGACGGCTGAGTTCAGCAGCATATGCTGTCAGAAAAATCCGTCAATTTACTGATATAGATACCGCGAGGCTGGTCTATTTTAGTTACTTTCATAGTATCATGTCTTACGGTATCTTATTATGGGGACGTGCTGCAGACATCGAGTCTATATTTATTCTGCAGAAAAGAGCTATCAGAGCCATATACAATCTCCGTCGGCGAGATTCCCTAAGGGAACTGTTTAAGGATATTAATATCATGACAGTACCTTGTCAATACATATATGAAAACATAATGTATGTTCGGAAAAATCTTCATCTTTTTAGCAAAATTAGTGATAGGCATAATTTTAATACTAGAAATCGGAACAAATTAGATCAACCCCGATTCAGATTAGCTAAAGTACACACTTCTTTTATGGGATATTGTGTTAAATTTTATAATAAAATACCACTCGCTATTCTCGAACTAAATGAGAGTAAATTTAAAATATGCATAAAACGCACACTATGTAGACAAGCATATTATAAATTGGAAGATTATATCCATGATAAAAATGCTTGGTTAAATGCTGGTCTTGCTCCACAGCCATAGCCGCATGGATCCACTATATAGTTTTTTAGTTTTTTTTTTATATATATAAAATTTGGAAGTAATGCTTACCCTTTTTTTGTTCTCCTATAGTATAATGTACTTATTTATTCTTTCTTTGCAATATTGAATTGCTAAGAAGTAAGTTACGCATTCATGCAGTTTCATTTTGTTTTTATTTTTCGTTTTTTAGGTACTTGGCCATTGAAAACCATAGTTTTGTAGTAAAGTAGATTCATTTTTTCAAATGTTTGTAAATGTGAGTACTATGGAACCATTTGCATATGTAATTAATTTAAGATTTTGTTTATTAAACTTGTTTGACATGAACGAGCGTGGCAGTTGAGAGCTTGTCATGCTCACACAAACGTCTCGCTGATGGTGGCGCGTGTGTTGGATCATTTGGTTCCCTTCAAAATGGTTGAGCTAGATGGTGCTGATACACGCGTCATGTTCGTGAACGGGCGCCGTCAGTTGAGACTGGTCATCTCTTACCTGCCACTGGCTTATTTTATAATCTGTACTTTTTGAATTGTTTTATATACTTTCTTGTTCTTTGCATTGTCCTCACATATAGAAGCGATCAAAGATAATGTTACCATGATTTTTGTATTAAGTACATCAATTGATTTAAAAGAGTGTCCGTGGAGTTTCTTGCACGTTCTTCTCCATAGAGATCTACGCTTTGGAACGTGCAAATAGCTTCATCTTTTTTTGGACCGACCGACCTTGACAATTCAAAAGTGCCTGTAAATGGTCTAATTGAAATAATTGAAATAATTGAAATAAATGATTGAGTTTGAGTTTGAAACTTCCTTCGAAGGTATTTACTTGTTAGATACAGTAAATACAAAGGAGCTACGTGATTGCTACGACGTAGCGAGCTCTACGACTTTTGCTACGCCGTAGCAGGCACGTTTTTAAAATAGTGGCACTGCTTACCACAGTCCTCCTGAATAAATTTTGACCACGGTGACCAACCTAAACTGAGATTAGCCAGCTATTCAGGAGATATTACAGTGCACAAGTGTGTGCCCAAAGATAATAATATGTGGATTCTCTATTCCAATACTCTCATAGTCCGATGAGACGGTAATTTAAAATACTGTTTTACGTTCTCAGGCAGGGGGTATCGCACAACTTCCAAGCTATACGGGCTGCTATTGAAAATCTTCGAATGGAAAAATCGAATAATACTTGGTCTGACCCGGTAACGAACCCAGTCCGCATGCTCAGCTATCGTGGTTTACGTCAGCTAAAGCAACGAGTCAGTTTCTTTTTATATTAAACGTGCTTTTTACATAATTACAATTAACCTCTTCTAATATACACACAGACTTACTAACAACTAGACTAATAAACACCCTATTGAGGGTGTGTCCAAAAAAACACGTGTTTTATTAAACATAATCTTTATGAGGTATGGCGTTTATTCTGTTACAAGCATTTTAAGATGCGTTTAAACGGCCCGGGGTTGCACGAGGCACGCAAGCGGTGGCACTATGGATCGTACGAACTTAGCCGAGCCGCGCCGAGCGTAGACTGCTTAAAGGGCAAGCAAAACCTATACATTTCCATGGCATTTATTTTATTAAAAAGGAAGGGTCTTTCGGTAGAACCGAGGCATTTTCACAACTGATAATTTAAATATTACTTGTGGGCTAAGTTAAATAAAACAATGGTTTAAAACATTAACAGGTAGTCTGTTAAACATATTAATTCTTAGAATAACTACTGCATTCTACGTTTTTGATCAGATTCGTGTGTTCTGTTATTTATACCTCTTTCAGGAAACGTCTTTCAGTGCCACGGAGTGTAAACAAAACGTAGGGTGTCGTTTTCCTGCTAAGTGCTTATTTACTTATATAGTTGGTGTTGACAAAGATAAATAAATGTATTACCTAATACTTTTCCTCTTGCTTTCCTCTTTCGTGATTCTCTTTTCTTGTAAGTTTGAAACGAAATGGTTTTCTTCGAAATGGAAAGGTGGTGTAAAAGTTTCCTGTTGCAAGAATCATATATCATATCATATAAATAAATAAATAAAATAAAAAAATATGAAGAATTCACCCTGGGTTTAGGGAACTGGGCGTGTAGATACACATTTTTTTATTTAAAAATACTACTACCTATTATTTGGCTTCTTTGTGTTTTATAACTGCCAATGTGATTGAGGGTTTTATTTGTTTTACTTTTCGCAATATTTATTATGCAGAGGTACTACAAACACAACCCTCCTAACTACACGTATTTTTAAGAATAGAATACTCTTAATTATGTACATTATGTAGATTATGTAAGTTACTGAAAAGTTAAATGAAGAAAACATTACATAGGGTGACACAGTGGGCGGTCTTATCTTTTTTTTTATTTAACAGCTTGCAAATTGCTTGCAAATTCGAAGAAACAGTAACATTAAATCCACACGCAACTATTACAACATTAAAACCGCTCTACTATAAAAAACTCATCTTCCCACTCAAAGTAACTTATGACTTATGAAATTCAGTTGAAATAAATCAAAAATATCGCCGCTCGGTCACAGTTGAATTTAAAATACATTTCAGCGGGATATTGCTGCTATATTTTTGAGAATTCCTGTACTGGAGTATATCTCGTTGGGTTCTGAGTAGATTCGATTAGGGATCTTTGATGCATGGTTTAAAGCTGCTTTCAGACTACGCTTTAATATAATAGCATATAGTGTAGAGCTCATAGCAAGGCAATATCGCGCACCATACATTGTTATGGACACGTTCACACTGTACTATACTATATATTATTGACAATGTATGGAGCGCCATATTGTTGTGCTATGAGCTATAAACTCTTTGCTATATATTATAGCGTAGTCTGAAACCAGCTTTAGTCAGCTTCTATGTATGTTGTTTTCTCTTCTACACTTCCCAAGGAACCTACATGCCACATATCTATCAGCTATATACGAGCAGTAGTTTTGATTGTGCGTTGTCTGTAGTCACTCAGTCACTCAATCACTGAGTAACAGTTTTATATTTAGGACTAGCTGACCCGTGCAACGTCGTCTGCGTAACATTTTTCATTACTGCTCCGCTCCTATTGGTCTTAGCGTGACGATATATAGCCTATAGCCTTCCTCGATAAATGGGCTATCTAACACTGAAATAATTTTTCACCGGACCAGTTGTTCCTGAGATTTGCGCGTTCAACTAAACAAACAAACAAACTCTTCTGCTTTATAATGTTAAGTATAGATTTCAAAGATGTGAATAAAAGTCTCTGGTCTCTTATAAATCTTTACTACTGGCTTAATTTGGTAACGAAAAGCAAGTTGCACGCCGGCGCCTGGAGCGTTCGAACTGCAACAATGTTACTTGACTAAATATTATGCAACTTTAGTTTATTATGAAAATAGTTCCATTCAACGTCGAACAGTACAACAGCTGGGGTGCTGTTACCAAGCTAGCGTAAACTTACTCAGCCATATAATTTCCAAATGTTGAATATTGCCAGAGAGTACAGAGAAATAAGCAATGGAGTAGTAAATAAGAATATGCACTGTGTACCCTTTCTGTTTAACCCGGCTTCTAGTATGTTTGTTATATGTGTACATTAATCTAATCACTATTTCCCTTGGGCATTGCATCACGCGTGTACATCTGTGCCGATAACGCATTTTTTGTTGTTGTATTTGTTACTGTCGAGAGAAGGTTCAAAGGAAAGATAAAAATAAGAAAGTTGCAGGTAACAAAATTCAAAAATTCAAAATTCAAAAGTCATTTATTCAAATTAGGCTGAGAGCCAGCACTTTTTGAACGTGAAGTTCTACAAAAGACAGTCCCTCAAAACGCCCGCCCGTCACCACTTCCTAGTGTTTTAGCTGTGGAGAAGAAGTGGCCAACAAACTCCCCAGCAACACATCTGTCTGTTACGTTTTAGGAACTCGAATTTATACACTGAGTAGAATGCAAAGTAATTAGTACATGACACAAAACAAAAAATAATAATTATATAACAGCTAGCACACTATCATTCTATAATACTATAAAACAAAATACACACTCAAGCAATTGTTGACGTTAAAAAAAAATTACCTACATAGTGACCTACATAAATAATTAAAAAAAGACAAAAACGAAATAAAATAAAAAAAAATAAAAAAAAAACAATATTATATGAACACATATTATAACCTGTCATAAAAGAACTACTTAAAGAACTACTTAAAGAAAAAGAACATGATAATATGTCTTGCGTTCAACACAGCGACCAACTATTCTTATCTTCTAAATAATCATTAACATAATAGTATGCCTTCGAACAAAGGTTCGATTTTACTTTAGCTTTAAATGAGTTAAAAGGCAGATCAAGAAAAGAAAGTGGAAGTTTATTGTATAAACGGATACCGAGCCCCACAAATGAATCATGGACCTTACGAAGTCGGTGTGAAGGAGCATGTAGCTTATGCTTGTTTCTGGTATTAAAAATATGGATGTCACTCGTTTTACTGTATAATTGTATATTTTGCCTAATGTATAAAATGTTTGCAAAAATAAATTGAGATGCTATCGTGAGAATTCCAATCTCTTTGAAAATTTCTCTTAATGAAGCTTTTGACCCTAGCTGATATATTGTTCGCACAGCACGTTTTTGTAAGACAAATATATTTTGTATATCAGCAGCTTTACCCCACAATATAATACCGTAGGACATAACACTATGGAAATAACTAAAATATACTAACCGAGCAGTGTCAACGTCAGTAAATTGTCTAACTTTCCTGACGGCGTATGCGGCAGAGCTGAGCCTTCCCGACAGGCTTGATATATGTGGGCCCCATTGCAGTTTGGAATCAACAGTTATGCCCAAAAATACTGCAGTGTCCACAGTTTCAAGCACCTCTTCACTTAAGATTACATTGGGACCTAAATTTCTAACGTTTGGCAAGGCAAACTTTATACATTTCGTTTTCTTAGCATTTAGAACTAAATTATTTGCAGTAAACCAATCCGTAACCATTGCAAGAGCTCTGTTTACGTAATCAAAATCTTGTCTATTTCTATCTACTTTAAAGATAAGAGAGGTATCATCCGCAAACAATACTACGTTACAGATATCCCTTAAGAAAAACGGTAGATCGTTTATGTACACCAGAAACAAGAATGGACCCAGTATTGAGCCTTGAGGCACACCTAATTGCACTGGCAGCCCGGAAGATTTTACACCATTGACATCAACACATTGGAACCTATTATGTAAATATGAATCAACTACGTTAAGAGCTTCGCTTTGGAGACCGTAATGACGTAGTTTACGTAAAAGTGTGTCATGGTGTACGCAATCAAAGGCTTTAGAGAGATCACAGAAAACTCCAATTGCGTTTTGCGAGTTCTCCCATGCGTTAAATATATGTTTTAGGAGAGCGACACCCGCATCTGTAGTCGAACAGCCTTTTGTAAAGCCATACTGTTCATTGTGAAGTAATCTATGAGAATTAAAATGTATTAACAACTGCTTGAGTATTAATTTTTCAAATATTTTACTAAATGCAGGTAAGATGGAGACAGGCCGGAAGTTGCCTATGTCATTTTTATGACCTGATTTAAATAAAGGTATGACTTTACTACACTTCATGAGATCAGGAAAAGTTCCTAAATCCACGCATTTATTAAAAGTTACAGCAAGATAGGGGGCTACTATGTCAATTATATTACTCAAAAGTTTTATGGAAATGCCCCAGAAATCACCTGTGTTTTTTGATTTTAGTGTATTGAATACGTCAACTACATCACGAGGTGTTACGTGCTCAAAACTAAATAATTGATTACATTTAGGCACACTACTATGCAAAAGGTTTTCGGCTTTAGAAGGGGACGAATTCAAGGAGCGAGTTGTAGTTATAGGAATATTGGAAAAAAACTCATTAAATGCCTGAGCTACGTCAGCAGCTTCACTAATTAATTTATTGTCAACTATAACCTCTAACTGATTATCTCGTTTAACCGATTTACCCGTTTCATTGTTAATGATTTGCCATGTGGCTTTTACTTTATTATTAGAATTTTTAATTTTATCACTTAAAAATTTTGATTTAGCAACAACGCAAATCTTTTTGTATAATTTAGAATATTTTTTAACGTACTCTAAAAAAGGGGTATCAAACCTGTATTTTTTAAAACCGTATAACTCGTATAATCTCGCTCTACTTTTATAAATCCCTGCAGTAGCCCATTGGTTGAAACCAACAGAGGTACCCGTAATGTTTATGGATTTTGTCTTAAAAGTGGAGTGATATTCTTTTTGCACAACATCAAAAAGGGCTCCATAAATTTTATTTGGATCCTCATGTTCTATCAAAGACGGTGTAATTTTATTTTATAACAGGAGCAAAGCCGCAGGGGTAGCTACTTGCTAAATAAAGCTACACTAATATTTAAAGGGGGAAGATTTGTATTTCTGTACGTTTGTTATAAATAAACGCAAAAACTGCTAGACAGATTTCAACAATTCTTTCACCATTAGAATGCTACAATATTCCTGCTATAAATTTAGTTTAATTATATTTATTATTAGAAAAAAATAAGCGGGCGAAGTGCTAATAACAAATAAAAAAAGAACTGGAACAAGTTTCTATTCAAATGCTAGTGTCACCGTTACCCTAGTTGAGGAAATTATGGAAATTAAACACATTAACCTGCCAAGTGGCTAAATAATAACAGCCGTACAGGTCGATCTCCAAGGTTAAGCAACGCTTGCCGTGGTTGGTCTGTGGATGGGTGACCATCTTAACATACCGAGTTTCCTCCGTACACATCAGAATCCTACTCATTATAATATCGCAACATCATAACACAATGGTACATTGTCAAAAAACACAAAATAAATGATAACAATTTTATTTACTCAGTGCACATTACATGGCAGTATAGGAAAAAATATAAGCATATCTAGTATATGGTTGACTGGTAGAGATTGCCTATGACATTAAGTCCGCCTCTGTACTTTTTATGTGCTGAAAGTGTTAAATAAATAAATATATCCCTAGTCGTTTAGGTTCCAAAATTCGTTCGAAAGCAGCCCTAGAACTGGCATTAGGAGGAACACTGATGGGTTTTAGTCAGTAAGAGTCTGATTCTCCCTTACACTCCACCCAGAGTGGAAGGAAAAAAAATCTACTTTAACCCAGCATAATGCATAGGCTTTCTTAGTAGGCAGATAATATTACCCCCAAAAATGACCCCTATACTAAAACATTATTTATTTACGTAACGCATCCGTGTTTGGGTCAGAGAAGTCTATATGCATACCATTTCGGAATTAGCCCAGTAGATCCGGACAAAACTGACTGTGACAGACAGCCGAGTGATCCTATAAGATTTCCGTTTTTTAACGGATATTTGGAACCCTAAAAACAGGCTACCTACTAAATATGTACGTATTCAGCCTTTTTCTTAGGACATTTTGTCCTAAGATTTATGTCCCAAATGTTTACGACACTATTAAAATGACCAGCGCCTTCTCAACGTTCATGTCGCCGGCACGACTGTGTCTTAATTTTGATTGATGAAACGATTCGAAATACGATAGTTGTTCATGATCAATGAGAAGAAGCTACCGTCGCGGATCCGCCCGCGTGCATGTCGAAAACGAAATTAATCCCAAGGGGATATTCCCGGGACATAAAGTATCATTTGTGTTATTATAGACTATAACCTACCTCTGTTTAAAAAAATCTTTAAAATCCGTTCAGCCTGTCTGACATATTCGTCCAAACATCCAAACTTTCACATTATTAGTCATAATCGTAGACCTGTGAAATGTTCGTTTGCCAGTTTGTGTCAGTTCATACATTTCTCAACACGATATATACATCGAATTTTTATTCGTATCATTGCAGGACAAATGAGTACAAGTTTTATAGAGATCTTATAATTACTCAACAATTAACATACTAAGTTCATACAAATCCATTACATGACCTAACCATACCCGACATAGCGACTTGTGCAGTAACATACATGTTATGTCTACGACCTTTATTTGATAAATATAATTTTGATTAATCAATTTTTATTAGAAAGACAAAATAATTGAATTTATTTTAATTATTTTACCAGCAATTACTTTATTTTTTATAAAATATAACATACCTACCTACTAAAAACATCTCTCAAGACGTTTTATAATTCTACAGAATTTGCAATAATTCGGTGACATACTCAATTACTACTATACATCTTTTGCTGAGCTTTAAGCACTTAGGCTGACTAACTAAACTATACCTCTTGCCAACGTCAGTGGACATTTTCTGACTCATTACCCATACTTCAAGTACACTTCTTACATATATTCGTATAGGACGGAATAAGCTGAATTTCAAAAGGCCACTTTTTGCGGTAATAAATCTTGTGCTGGGCTTCTTTTGTTTCTGTTACGATCTACGTCAAGATGGCGGGTGCTCAGTACGGCGTGTTGAACGATGTATGGCTTTAATGTTTCGCATGCAAAGAGTTTTTCTTCTAGGCAGTAAGAAAACCCAACTGAAGAACGAAATAATAAAAACCACAATAAATTGAAATTTCATTGATTTAAAAGCACATAGTATGGCTAAAATTCATTCATATTAAAACTTTGTTAACTAACAGGAATAAAAATGCTACTGTGAAACCCGAACAAAAAGTGTTGCCACATTGAATGGCAATTGCTGATACTTTGCCCGAAGAGAAACCAAGTCCTTAACTCGATGACCAAAATTAATTATACAGGTAGTCAATAATACACAAAAAATTATTCATATGCCTGGTCCCCATCCAAACATTAAAATCCCGCCTAAAACAATCTTCCACACAAGCCATTTTAAACGTTATTGGGTACTTTCCCGAAAAATCTAATTAATCCGTCAGATATAATTCCAAAATATATTGGACAAGTATTTTTTTTACGTAAATAAAACATGAAGAATTTTATTGAAATACAAGCTGACCCACGCAACTTCGTTTGCGTCACATTTTCCATCAATGCTCGGCTTCTTTTAGTCTTAGCGTGATATAGCGTTCCTCGATAAATGAACTATCTAATACTGAAAGAATTTTTCAAATCGGACCAGTAGTTCCTGAGATTACCCCCTACATACAAACTTACAAACAAAATGTTACCTCTTTATAATATTAGTATAGATGACGTTCCCAAGCACTAACACAAATATAAGTGTCCATTATATTTTGAAAACGGACGGACTAAATAGAATTATTATTTGTCTATCTAAGAAAGTACCCAATAATAAACAAATTCGACCACAGGCAAATCTGTCGGTTCTCAACTAGTGTCGGTTTGGCACTAGAGGTGTCTCTCCACACACTGGGTCTAACGTTATTTACGACACGGGCTTCTCTGGCATTTCCTATCCTGACGATTGTTGCGAATTATTGCGTTTTAGTTTGACTATTGTGCAGGTAATGCAGTAGTTTTACTATCAACTATATAGCTGACCCGCAAACTTCTTCAGTGTCACGTTTTGTTACTGCTCAGCTTCTTTTGATCATCGCGTGATGATATAGCCTATAAAAGCCTCGATTAATGGGCTATCCAGAACTAAAATATTTATTAAATTCGATCCAGTAGTTCCTTAGATAATAAAACACTGATACAAAATCCTTTATTTCAAATAGACCAGTTACAGGCACTTTTGAATAGTCAAGGTCTGTCAGTCAAATAGATGAAGCTGATCCTGCCGCGCTAGCCGACAAGAGCAGCAAGTTATTCTGCAGCAAAACACACTCACCAACCCTATCTCCAGCGCGGCAGTTGCACTTTCCAAAAAATCCTATGAAGAAGAACGTGCAAGAAACTCAATGGACAGTTTTTAAATCACTGTTTACAATATATGGTTACAATCGTTATGAAATAATTAATGACTGAAATTATACAATTCAAAAGATTTTCAGTCTATACAATGCAAAGAAAATCTTACAATAATATCAGTAAGTATAGATTTAAGTTTTGATAACACAATCTGCCTAACCTTATAGGTACCTGCTATTTTGGGGTAGGCTTTCAGTCTGTATAACCCAGAAACTGGGTAAAACAGTATTCCTTGTCAAGACTGTTTTCCATTTTCAAGCGGGCCTTAAAAGTCTACTTTTTTATTTTATTTGTTATGGGTTTGCTCTTGACTCTAGTCTTGGTCAATGATGACAGAGAAAAAGTCTACGATGGAGCGAGCTTACCCAGAAGTAGCCTGTTCACTTTAACTTTGAAAAAAGTAGGGTTGTAAGCATTCGGAAACACAGACGCAGGCAAAGAGTTCCACTCCTTTGCTGTGCGCATTATGAAAGACGCTTGGAAGCGCTTAGTGCGAGTTGGTGGAATAGCAACAAGGTAGGGATGGCAAGTTGCAGTGCGTCTGGATGTCCGATGGTAGAAGAGGGCTGGTGGGATGAGGTCGTGGAGTTCCTGGGCACACTCTCCGAAGTACAATCTGTAGAAGACCGACAAGCAGGCAACCTTGCGGCGATGAGCCAAGCTGTGTAGCTTGGCATCCACCAGTTTTACGTCGCCAATGAGCCTCTTAGCTCTGCGTTTCACCGAGTCAAGCGCGGCAAGCTGATACTTTAGCAGAATCAGAAAGCAAATCACGCTACCCGTCACTTTAAAGTTTTCCCATTCAACCTTGAACCTAATTCGTTAGCGATAAAGATGAAAATGAAATATGACAGATTGTTATATATGATTTTACTAAAGTGACCTTTTTACCCCCTTTGGGCTCTGACTATACATATTATAACGTCATTCATATTCATAATCTATACTTATAATAAATCTGTAGAGAGGTCAATTCTGTACATGAAATACATTTCCAAAATAACTATCAGGGGGTGATTAGGGATCGATACTGACGCCAAAAATGCAATCAGTACAATTTTTGTCTGTCTGTCTGTCGGTCTGTCTGTCTGTCTGTCTGTCTGTCTGTATAACCGTTATAGAAACAAAAACTACTCGACGGATTTTAATGAAACTTGGTACAATTATTATTCATACTCCTGAGCAGGTTATAGTATACTTTTCATCACGCTACAATCAATAGGAGCAGAGCAGTGAAGGGAAATGTTGGGAAAACGGGAGAAGTTACTCCATTTTTTAAGCTTCCGTCGCGTGTGCAACCTTAATGGTGAAAGCTACACAGAAATCATGTATGACGGAAATGTTCTCCTTTATGTCTATCTTTTATGATTGACGAACAATAACACGTGTAACTCCCGATAGCTTAGCAGTTCGAAGCTTTCTGACTGTATTTGTCTACTCTTACGTTTGTAAAACTCTCAGTCGTCCCTAATTAACATGAATAAAAGTTAACATTATTAACTATTCCATAAAAAAAGAATCATAGAAATCGGTATAGAAACACCAAAGTTATACATGAAATACGCTAATAATAAGCCATCGCGCGTGAATACTGAATCATGCTATAAGGATTATTTTTGTATAAGGTCGCGAACGCACAGGCAGGCGGCTAGCTTGGCGCCTAGAGGCTAGCGAGTAGCTTCGGAAAACGGCTTACGACAGTTTGCAATATCTTTTAATAATTATAATGTCGAGGGGAAGATGGTTATAATTTCGCTTTACACCAAACGAGTAATATTATAAATGTGAAAGTTTGGTTGTTTGTTACTCAATCACGCCAGAACGACTTAACGGATCTTAATGAAATTTAAAACAAAGATAGATTATATTCTGGAATAGCACATAAGCTACTTTTCATCCCGGGATATGTTCCCTAGGGATCACGCGGGCGAAGCCGCTGGTCCTTTAATATAATGTCGAGGGGAAGATGGTTATAATTTCGCTTTACACCAAACGAGTAATAAGTATTATTGTAAAGATTGGTTGTTTGTTACTCAATCACGCCAGAACGGCTTAACGGATCTTAATGAAATTTAGAACAAAGATAGATTATAGTCTGGAATAGCACATAAGCTACTTTTCATCCCGGGATATGTTCCCTAGGGATCACGCGGGCGAAGCCGCTGGCAGAAGCTAGTTCATAATATGTACATTTGTACATAAGCGCGTTATTTGTAAATAAGTTTAGCCTGCCATTTGACAGGCTGGACTTACGCTGGACCTTATCACGGAGTAACGGTACGTAATGAATGGTCACCCATCCATGGGCCGACCTCGGAAAGCGTTGCTTAACCTGGATTATGGAACTGTGCGGCTGTGACACGAGCTAAAGTCTTGTATTCATATTTTAAGTAAAGCACATACCAATACACTCAAGTATCGATTCTTCACTCCATCAAAACGCAATTTAGTAGGTTAGGCGGTGATTATCATTGTTATCCAATTTGGCAATGCTGCCAATTCGGAATTGGGCCATTTGACGGAGCTACTGAGTATCCGGAATGTATAGGTGTGGAAAGTGGTCAAGGCTTAAAATATTGGGACTGTCGATATTGGTTATTGGATTTCATCATTTCAGTTTATTAATAGAGCCGCCCGCAGTTCCGACCGGATAGAATTTAGAACTTCTCTCTTTATAAGTAGGGAATATGCACGCGATTTATTTATTTACAAAATATCTAGTAAACAATCATGAAATATTTTTTTAAATATTTTCATCAGCGATGAAGTTATAAAGCTACAAAGATTACAATCAGAACGAGAAGTCCGATATGGACTTTGACGTCAAAGTTCATGACGCCTATACAGCTGCCATAGAAACCAGCGTTTTCGCGAGAGGGACAGATATATGTGATTAAAATATTTATATCTCGTTTGTTTTAGATTAATTTTGATTCTATTTTCACTGTTAGTATTATATTTTTATATTTTTAGATAATTTGTATAGTTAATAAATATTTTTTCATGCATATTCTCTATTGTAGGCTGTGTATTATGCCTTGGAGATTCTGACAATTCAAATACCGCGACCATTTATGAGAAGAGTAAAATAATAATATGCAGAAAGCCTGTTTTAACCGGTTAGATACGGCGGTGGAACCTTTGGTTCCACCTGACGCAATTTATTTTATACAAAATTTTTATGTAATTACTATTTATATCAGTGCCGTCAAGTGGAACCCATGGTTCCAATCCGGGCACAACCGGTTGAAACCAATACTCATAGGTTAATAAGACGATACGAATTGGCCGGATGGCGTGTCGTACTATAGTTTCCTTCGACATGGAGTTAATTAATGACACGAATAGCCCTGATATGCGGTGCCTTGGCCAGTAGGTTGGCTGGCTACCGGCACCGGGCGACGCCGCCTCCATACATAGCGGTCCAACACACACAAGTTCAAGCGCTGTAGCACTCCTGGATTATGTTCGATGCCACGTAGTATTATAACTAGGTAGTTGACAAGTGAGAATTCCCGCCGCACCCTCAATTGATTGTACCCGGCCATACCCAGTACAAACAGAGTAGCATTAACGGGTAAAACGGATATACCCCAAGTTTCTTAAACACGTATCGCGTAAAAATTGTCAAGGTCGGTGAAAACATGAAGCTATTTGCACGTTCGCAAGTGTAGATTTCTATAGAGAAGAATGTCCGAGACTCTTTTAAAATCATGTAAAGTGTTACAAACAAATCAACTAAAATAATGGATAACTATCCTCTTTAATTTAAACTAGAACTTCTGCATCAAAGTTTCTCACTCACTCATTTAGTTCATTGTACAATGTACAGTGTTGACCAAAATGCACAACGGTTAGCACCACTTACATTTCCGAACAAACAACTTTGTTTATATAACGTTTATCCTGTTTTGTTTAAACGTGTTTATTCGATTTTATGTATCTTTCTAGGAAACAAGTTGTGGTATCTCCGGTGTGTTTGTTATGATATGTTTCTTTGTTCCGTTTCTCGTTAATTTTTAGCCATTTGCGTAATTATAGTGTGTTTTATGTTGTTGGTACTTTTGGGAATATATAGTTAGTAATTTATTAGCTTCAAAGTCGAGGGTTTGTATAGTCTGTGTTTTTTCGAGTTCTTGTATTTCATTTATTGCGACTTTCTGGTTGACTGTTACATGCAATACATTATGGCGTTATTAAAGTAGGAAAATGAGTTATAGTCAAGTACATACACTCTCTAGGGTAATCCGACCATAATAATATCAATTATGTACAGTGTACATATTTGTCTTTATAGTAGTATAAGGGTGCCTGTCCTCTACAGCGGAGCGAGACAGCGAAGCGAAGAAACGAAGATATCTTAACCAATCATGTTAGTCAAAATATCGGTGACGTGGTGCAGAGATTTTATGCAATTCCATTGGTTACAATTTAGTCCGTTTCTCCGCTCCACTACCGCGTACCGCTAGATTGGGCAGGCACCCAATGGTTTTAAATGAGATGGCATTATACAATACAATACAAATTGTTTTTATTAGGAACAACATACGGAACCAATTTTGTTAGTAGGTACAACTTACACTAGGCTTAGTAAACTAGTTTAAAAATAATTACTGAGTCATGCACTTACGAGGCACTTCATGCGTACAATGACACCTCATGAAATGCCTCAGCACGATGCTTTTATGTATCTGTCGTTTTTATTGATATTTTTTTAATTGTTACCAAACTATGTAACATTATCGTGATACACAACTAAAAAAGTAGGTAGGTAATAATTATATGTAAAAAACATTAGAAAAAGTTGGACAGGAAATAAAAACAACACTTATTTTACTAGAAAAGAATTTAAAGCGCTCTTCCTCTCTCCTAATTATTTTAAAGTTTGCTGTGCCCGACAGGGTCCACAATTGTTTCAATTTTAATCTATTTTACCACCTGTATGTGTACATTATGGAATGCAATAAACGATTTGATTTGATTTGATTTGGTTATGTAACAATACAAGACGGGTAAAGCCAAAACTAATAGCATTAAGTGTTTGGTATCATAAAGCATTTTCCTCACTCCACAACTTTGAAAACCCCATAAATTGACACGACATTTTTCGCACGGTACTTTCTAGGTATTTTTAATTATTTTTCAACGATAACTTCCCAGACCTGCCAACGTAGGTGCATTACGACCATAAATTAAAAAGTTAAGTGGCCCATAAAGACGAGGCAAAGAAAACGGCCGTTAAATCATTTTACTGTCAAAGTTACCCCATTACTTTCAAGGAGGTGAGATCAAAAAATGTTTACCTAACCTTACACAGAAAGTATTTTTATGAAGTGACCAGTATATATTGAACTTTATGCTTTAGGGATCATGGCAGAGAATAGATGGCGCGTATTAAATAAAAAAACGTTAAAGGGTTAGGATAATGACAATATTATTTAACGTTCTGCAATTCACGATTCATTAGGATTCCATACCCAAACGGTAACCAATGGAACTCTGTTACTAAACCTCCGCTGTCCGTAAGTCCATCCGTCTGTCTGTCAGCGGGCTGTATCTCAAGAACTTTAATAGGTAGATAGTTGAAATTTACATTACGGGTACCCGCGACCAACAAGACCCGTATGAGTTCTACAGTAATTCATACAATGCAGTGGGTCGCGTCATTGTCGCTGGTCGCGGTTGCGTCAAGATCGGAATTGTACCCTTAACATTTTGATGCAACTTTTCATTGTAATGTAGCTGTATTTCGCCAATTTTGAAACAATTCGTCAGACAAAATATCGTTTGTTCGGGTTTTTATAAGGCTAATCCATGGAGCCGGGGGGCGCTTAACACGGACGGCTCTCAAAGGTGCATGTGCATCAATAAGGCGAAGTACAGTCTTATTAAAATAAGATTCAGTTAAAGTGGCCTCTTTAGACCCCCTGTTATTAATATTATTATAATTCCGTCTTCCAAGACAAACTGGCCATGTTACAACCACACATTGTCTAGTTATTTTCATTGGTGATTTTATGAAGGTAGTCAGAAACTTTATGGCTAGGCTATGACTGACATTGTTGGTAGCAAATATTATTGGAGCTAATTTTTCGAAGGAGTTAGTCTAGTCTAGATATTTATTTATGGTGATCAGTTCTAGTTACTGTTTTACTGCTTCTAGTATTTGTAGTTTTGGTCTTTATTGGTTTGTGTTGCTGACTTTTTAGACTTTAGAGATTTTTGACATCGAGAAACGAATTACAGAACTGAAATAGAGCAAGTCATGTGAGTCAATTTTATTTTTTAGGATGGGATATCATGAAATGGCTCACTCCTTCTGCTCAGAAGTGTGGAGTAGGGAATCTTAGAACTGACTAAAACCCATGCGTGTGTTCCTCCTCATGCCCTATTCGTACCAGAGCCGCCGTGACTCTTTCGATAGAATTTGGCAACTCTGGCAGCCACTAGCCCTACAACAACGCTCGCCATCAGCAGGCCCGCGCCTAAAGTGGCCGGGAATCACTCTGCGACTTCTGACGCCCAGGGCGACTTCTTCTGTTTCCTATCCCTCCGCCTCCTCCTTTACTTGCGTTACTGATTCGCAGAAGGAGGTGACTGCTTCCCACGCCCACACGCTGCGGATCATGGATTTAACCAGGGCCGGACGCGAGAGGTCGCTGCCGCCAAACCGCCTCTGCGAGGACATGACGTTGCTCTGCCTAAGCCGAGCAGACCTCCGTATGCTCCACCGTATCCTCCGGGCGATCCACATAGTGGTGTCACCCACAATGTGACCCACTTGCTTCCGCGGACTGATAGTGTCAGAACTCATTAAATGTCATGTCAATTCATTCTAAGTGACACTTATGGGAGAAGACATATGAGGAGTGACGGAACAAAAAATGATAATTCCACTTTAAAAAAAAAAGTTAGTTAAAGCATTCGACAGAATAGGTACTATAAATTACATAACCCACCAAGCTGGTGTGGTTCAAATCAAGTTAATTCCTCTAGTAAATAGCCTCTAAAGTTGACAGTTTGATGCAGATCATGATATTTCCGTTTTAAAAAGACAAACAAGTTACAGGTTTTTGAGGTTTTGTGAAAAATTGGATATTGTGGAATTATCATTTTTTGTTCCGTCACTCCTCATATGTCTTCTTCCATAAGTGTCACTTACTGTAACACAGACGCCATTTTTACGTAGCTCAGAAGTCAGGGCCTGAAGTATTTATTGTGTACCTAATTTATATCTACACGTTGGTAAAAACAATATAACCGACTTCCAACCAAAACACTACAAATCATAAAATAACTTTAATTTCGGAAGTCGCTGTCGTGTGTGAAAGTTATTTTATACTTGGTAGTGTATTTTTTCGAAAGTCTGTTATATTTTTCTGTGTTTTTTTTTTCAATTTTAATGTGATACTTGGACGACGTCATCGTCTACCCAGAAATTGAAATAAGTCAAACTGAATCAAATTCTTACGGGACAAATGGCAAAAATGCCGCATCGAATTAAAAAGAATCACAGAAATCGGGTCAGAAACCTAGGAGTAATCGGTGCATACACAAAAAAAGAAACCACTGAATTGAGAACCTCCTCCTTTTTTGGAACTCGGTTAAATAGTATATCTGATTTGCTGTAGTTTGGCAGTAACTAAATTGCTTTAATCGTAATTACCAAAATCATTCCAAACATTAAACCGGAATATGCACTCGCTCGCTGAATAATAAAAATAAATACACAAATGAAATGGAATAATTTAAAGCGGGAATTACAATAATGAAACGTGAATGAAAACCGGGTAATTGTCAGTTGGACAGAACCTAATTTCATCAGCGCGAGTTAATTACAATATGGAAATCATTATCGTAACGGGTGCGTTTAATGATATTTACCAGTCAATTGAAGTTAAATTCGTGCGTAGGTATTAATATTATAAATGTGAAACTAAATTGGACTGAATGTCTGATTGTTACTTTCCTACGTGTTTGGATGGTGGTTGGTTTTTGGTTCATTGTTTTTTTTTTTTTTTTGTAAACGCTACCCCATACTAGAAATTCCTCCTGTATTGTAAATTTTTATATTATATATATATTATAATTTTTTTTTGATTATTTAATTGTTTTAGTTGACTCTATCTACGTGTTAGTAATAGGTACTTGTGCAGAGAGTAATTGAAATATAATAAATACAAACTTACATACAAAAATAGTCAGACCCGGAACTATATGTAAGCCATACAAATATTTGTTCCGTGCGGGAAACGAACCCGTTATATGCAGCGCAGCAATCAATCGCTCAACCACTGCGCCATCCGTGTCGTCAGATTGAGCTTTCAGCTCAATCTTAGTTAGTACATGAGTAGACTATATATCTTGGAATAAAATGGTTGGCATACCGGGAGTTTTTTTCCCTTGGGATAATTTTTACTATCATGCGGGCGAATGGTTGTGGATCTCGTGGCTAAACATTAACAACTTCACTGTCCGCAAAGCAGACACAATAGTTAAACAATCAGCATGCATCACATGTGACTCATGGGACAGTCAGTAAAGTTATTAACAGCCGCACAGGTCGATCTTCCAGGTTAAACAACGCTTGCCAAGGTTGGTCTGTGGATGGGTGACCATCTTAACATACCGAGTTTCCTCCGTGTCTTGGAAAGCACGTTAAGCCGTAGGTCCCAGCTGTCATTTGTAGATCTTTGGCAGTCGTTACGGATTGTCAGAAGACAGTAAATCCGACTCCAGTCTTGCCAAGAAGTACCGTGTTACCCAGTTAATGGGTTGTGGAGGTCTGATAGGCAGCCGCTCTACGTAAAATACTGGTATTCAGCTGAATCCGGTTTGACTGGAAGCCGACCCCAATACAGTTGGGAAAATGCTAGGCAGATGATGCGGGCGAATGGTTCCGCACTTTTTTTTTTCGAGGGTGCGTTATACATGAAGTTCATAGCACCGAAACTACTTTAACGAAAAGATATAAACGATTGAATGACACACTATACTTTTTGGTTTATAAACGTTTATCTTTATTTATGTCACCGGAAAGTGGCAGACTCCGTATGATTGTAATAAACCTTGATTAAATGATAATTTCTCGAATTATTATGAAAAAATAGTTTTGCATATATTTCTTCCAAATTCAATAGTTTCCATTAGATCCGTTGCTTATTTAGAAAAAAAAGTTATTTTTTTTTATATATATTTTTTTAATTATTTATAGGCGTACGTTTGACCGCTATCTCACCTGATGATCCTAATTTCACGCAATATTTTAAAATCTTACGGAGTATGTATTATATATTTGATATTTATTAGTATATTAGTTGTCCCCATATTTTTTGCTTTTAAACCTTCCCTGTCTTCAGGCAAACTAAACAAAAAAAGAATGACCGAAATCGGCCCAGCCGTTCTTGAGTTTTAGCGAGACATGGTACACTTGTTTTTATACACGTTTTTCCTGTACTTGTGTACAATAAAGTATATAATAAATAATAAATAAATATACCATTATCCGGTGAAATATGTATACCTATGAATACCTATTTCATTCTTGGTCATTGCATCACACGTGAACGGCTGGGCCGATTACGTTAATTATTTTTTACTGTGTTTATTACAGTCAGGAAAAGGTGCTTATGAAAGAAAAACATAAGAAAGTTTCAGTTGACGGGAGCGAAGCCTCAGAGGATAGCTAGTTTATTATAAACTTTATTGTACACCTCATATTTAAAACAGGATAAACATTTAATAAAACAAGTGCATAATGGGTGGTCTTATCGCACAAGGCTATCTCTTACAGAAAACCTTTGGATGGACTAAACGAAAGGAAATAGATTTTGGACTGCCAGCGTACAAACGTTCTTAATAATTCTCGTTTTTCTATACATTTAAGTACTTCACGGGGGACACTAAAATTGTCAACAACAGATATTATTTTGTAATAGCAAAACAAAACTTATGACAAAACTACAAATTGATTTTCGGCACTTTTCCTTCAATTGTGCTTTGAGACGTAACAAATACAAGATAGAGACTTGAGTATTTGTGAGGCCTAGTGTTTACCTACACACGAAATATTCTGTAATGGCAAGTAATTATGATAACTAGCGAATACATGTCGCATATCTAATGAGAATAAACCATTTTTTGAAATCTCTCCCAGCATACTTCTGTCTTGGGTAATAATAGTTATATTACAAACATTAGTGAAATAAATAAAAACATCACAATAAAACATACTAAATATTATTATCAGATAATTAATTAATAATTCTTACAACAACAACAGCTTTATAAGACGAAATAGAAAAATACCAAATGTTTAAAACTCTTCTTTAAAAACAGCAAGAGTTTGATCTACCAATCCCTGCAAATACATTTACTGGTGCAATAAAGAGAGTTCCTTTCAATTTCGGTCACGTAAAAACCAAAATTACCCTACCTGCGTACTATAAAGGCAGTCATTTTCAGTATTACATCACAAATGACAACTCGTGACAACCGATGGTGACATTTCGTAATGACACTTGATGAGAAATGGGGCAGATTCGTCAATGACACCTTTGATACCAACTTACTTCGAACACCATTCACGGAGATATCAACCTTACTACTTCTGACATAAGGGTGGTGTTGTTGAAATTTGTAAGTTTGTTAACGCCTAATGACGTCTTCAAGGCGATTGGTATGACGTCATTTGCGGAGCGGTCAAATTTAAGAGGGCGAAGGATGTTTTGCAAGGGATAGCCTTTGTTTGTAGCCGATTTTGTGAGTTACTGTTTTGGGTAGATCGGTATCTTATTCATTGCGAAAGATTTACAATTAAGAATGGATTTTCAAATTGAAGAAGATCGGCAGAGTGCACACCGGATGAAGGGTTCCGTACCATAGACCTAACAAGTAGGTATCATATTTTGATACTTGTTAGGTCTAGGTTTGAGCAACTGCTGCAACTGCAAAAAATGGAACTGTGTGCGCGGGTGGGTACTAGCTGGCTAGTGGTTGTATCTCCATAGGTTTTATTAAAAACAGAAAAAGGCAAAAGAACATAAGATTGAGAAAAGCTGCTGGTCTCGCAACAAAGGAAAGAAAGTTGACTAACCTTAGCACCACGGTGGGCGGTCCGGTTTAGGGCCTCGCTCCACGTGCCAACGCTGCTGTGACCTTGATGCGCTCTTCTCGGTCTTCTTGATGTTAGGACGATATGAGGGTCGTGCACGGCGCGAAACGACCTCAAAGCGGTTTAATCCAAAATTGTTGATGCTGGATGTACAAGAAATGAAGCGGCACGGACACGACCAACCGGCGGCGGCGGTGTCGGTCGTCCATCTGACCTCAGTGCAAAACCAAGCAGCGAAAATCAAAAATATAAAGTAAAAAGCGGGTAGAATGAAAACTATACCTAAAATAAAGGAGCGCCAATGTAGCGGCGCGAACATGCTCCCGGCTTTAAAACCATCGGTTTTAAAAATACACTAAACTATAAGCCGGGGAGCGGAAGAGATGCTATTGCGAGGGTAGAGGGCAGAGGCGGACGGCAGGTCTCTTATAGATCCCGGTCGCCGTCTTGATAAGAGCGACTCTACTGATCCCATCTTTACCGGGATAGGTTTCAAGAATTATACCTAATGGCCAAGATAGAGGTCCAACGTTATCAGTAACTACAACCACGACGCTACCTACCTTGATAGGATCTGAATGAGTGTTCCATTTCCCTCTGGATTGCAAAAGGTGAAGATATTCACGTTTCCATCGTTTTGCGAATGATTGCACTAATTGATCTAACAAAGCGTATCGTTTCTTTAAACTTGTGTTATCACCGGTAGCTTCGCAAGCGGGTAAACTCTTTAGCGGCGTAGACATCAGGAAATGCGATGGAGTCAACGCGCTTAGCTCAGACGGATCCTCACTAAGGGGTGTGAGCAGACGCGAATTTAAAACGCATTCAATTTGTGTTAAAACAGTTAACATCTCTTCGTAGGTCAGCAATTGAGAACCTATAGTCCTATATAAATGAGTTTTGAAGCCCTTAACGAATATCTCGTAATGTCCGCCGAAATGTGGAGTGCGCGGCGGATTGATTTTCCACGTTATTTTTTGCTCGGCCAACTCGTTAGACAACGCGGTTTGATACTCATCAGAATTTACTAAAGCGTAGATGTCCGAAAGAGCGTTCTTCGCACCGACGAAGACAGTTCCTGCGTCAGAGTACATAGTTTGTACAGCACCCCGTCTCGCTAGAAATCGTTTAAACGCTGAGAGAAAGGTACTCGTACTAAGATCGGTAGTCAACTCGACATGAACAGCGCGAGTGACTAAGCACACGAAAATGCATAGGTATGCCTTAATAGAGCGAACGCCACGTTTACGTTGCGGGATAATACTTATAGGGCCCGCGTAATCAACAGCCGTGCGTGTAAAGGCTTTAGCTTCCGTTACGCGGCACGTGGGTAAGTCCCCCATGAAGGGATGCACGGCCTTGGGTTTAGCGCGGAAACAGAAATTGCATTTATGCACGATACGACGCACGACATTACGACAAGACAGTATCCAATAACTTTGCCGCAATATTGACATAAGAGCCACCGGACCAGTATGACAGTTGTGGCGATGATAGTGCGACACGATCAAATCGGTGATACGGTCTTTATGCGGAAGCAGCAACGGATGCCGTTGTTCATTGGTCAAATCAGCGTTACGGAGTCGACCGCCGACTCTCAATAAGCCCTCGCTATCGATAAAGGGGGAGAGGCGTCTTAACGCGGTGCGACAATTTCCGTTTGCTTTTAACCGTGCGATTTCGTCAGAAAAGTAAAATTCTTGTAACGCGGTAATTAACATCCTTTCAGCAAAAATCATATCTGATGCGGTAACCGGCTTAGATCGTGGCAGTTTACCTAAGAACTTGTAAACGTAGATAACGGAATGAAGCAGCACCGTCCACTTAGAAACGCGATGTGACAATGCAAGAAGTGGATGCGGGTCTACACCTGCTACAACCGGCAATGAAACCACCTTGGTTTCCGGCAATCGTACATCGATGGCACTAGTGTCGACAGAGGTAACAGGCCACGTATCGACGCTCTGTTGAAGCCACGACGGTCCACTGAACCACATCGGGTGCGACAACAATTGCTTAGGAGACAAACCTCGCGATAAGCAGTCGCTAGGGTTGTCGGTACCTGGAACGTGAAAGAAATGTTCCGCGGGAAGGCAATCTAAAATTTTTGTAACACGCGTAGCGACGAATGTTTTTAAAGTTTGGGGATCAGAATGAATCCAATATAATGCGACCATTGAATCGGTGAAACAAAATATATTCTCAATTTTTTGACGCGATTCATAAGCATTCTTAACTCGTTGCACCAATTTGGACATAAGTAAAATGCCGCAGAGCTCAAGTCTGGCAACCGATATCGTTTTGAGAGGGGCGACTTTAGATTTCGCGCACACCAGGTTGACGACCGCTGGGGAGTGGGGATCCTGCTGGACTTTGACATATACGGCGGCTCCATAAGCTCGTTCACTCGCGTCGGAAAATGCAATAATAGTGACGAGGTAATTTCTAAACACCTCAAGATGACGCTTTATCTTTAGGTCCCGTAATGCGGGCAATTCGTGAAGGTAATTCTCCCAAAGGATCATTACATTCTGGGGCGGCATGTCATCCCATTCCAGCTTGAGAACAAAGAGCTTTTGTAAGATTAATTTCGCATAAAGAATAGTCGGCGCGATCAATCCTAGAACATCAAACTGGCGAGCAATAACCGATAAGATGTTGCGCTTGGTACACGGACGGTTGTCAAGAGTGACAGAAAAGGAAAAAACATCTGTGGTTGGAGACCATTCTAGGCCAAGAACCTTAAGACTTTGATTAGGTTCATCGAAATTTACTTTGGAAGAATAGCGGTGAGTATCAGGCAGTGATTCGAGTAACTCTGTTGAGTTACTGGACCATTTCATAAGGTTAAAGCCCCCGGCCGTAAACAATCCTAACAGCTCATCCTTGAGCCGCAAGGAGTCCTGGACGGTGGGAACGGAGTAACAAATATCGTCCATGTAACAATTATGCACAACAACATCCGCGGCGCGCGGGTAGGATGCGCGTGCGTCGTCACAAAGTTGTCTTAAAACTCGCATGGCGAGGAAAGGACTACAGCGCAATCCAAAGCAAACGCGGTTAAATTGATAGGTATCAAGCGGTAAAGAACGATCAAAGCGGTATAAAAAATTTTGAAACATTCTGTGATAGTCGTTAACTAAAATCTGTAAAAACATCTGATGTATATCACTGGTAAAAGCCACGGGATATAAACGGAAGTCAAGTAAAATTAAAAACAAGTCGTTTTGTAAATTCTCACCCTGATGTAACAAATCATTGAGTGATTTACCCGAATCAGTTTTGGCGCTGGCGTCCATAACCATTCGCACCTTTGTAGTTACTTTATCTTGCCTAACAACGGCATGATGTGGTATATAAAAACCCGTAGGTAGCGAACCAGCATCGTCAAGTAAGGAGATATAACCCTTCGATAGGTATTCTTTAATAATCGCGTCATATTCCAAACGCAACTCTGGGGTAGCGGTTAACTTACGCTCCAAGTACATATAACGACGCATAGCAGTTTTGTATGAGTCACCGAGCTCAGAGGAGTCGCGCGCAAAAGGTAACGCCACACTATAACGTCCTGTGTCATCACGTGACACGCTTGAGATAAACAGCTTCTCGCACTCCCTAGACGCGGCGTTCAGCGGGCGCTTCGACGCTATTTCTTCGAGCTGCCAGAACCGTTCTAGCATATTTGATAACGGAGGCTCATTCTGTACAAACGAGCATAAAGAAACGAACTCAGTAGACGGATTACTAATAGGACAATTTCCTACGATTATGTAACCAAAAATCGTTTCAATACCGGTAGGTAACCCGGGTGGACCGTTTACGCGTCCCGGCAGTAAAATTTCGGCAAACTGTGGTGCACCGATGAGGATGTCAATTTCCCCAGGCGAGTGGAAACTACTGTCAGCTAACTGAACGTGGTTTAAATAACTGAGCGAAGCGGGCTCGATACGAGCAGAAGGCAAATTATCCGTAATTTTATCAATGACGTAAGAGTCCAGTGTGAGTAAAATATTTTTATTGTTCGAAAACAAATCAATGCTGACGGAACCCTTAATCGGATTAGGCGATGAACCGATCCCCTTTACAACAGCGCGCGTTATTCGATTAAAATTTAATTTAAGTTTTGCTAAGCATGTCTCTGCAATAAAATTGTTTTGCGATCCGGAATCAATAAGCGCGCGAGCATTGTGCAACACACCCGCAGAGTCAGGTATTAAAACTTGAACCGTGCCTAAAAGACAGGTAACATTATTATCACGTCGGTTATTATTTTGCACCGGAGTTTGGCAACGACAGGGCTGATAAAGCAGTGGTATGCACCTGCTGGGAGGTAGATGCCGGCGGCGGCGGAGTAACATTATGCGCGGGCGCTGAGGCGGGTGCGGGGGGAGTCAGCTGTTGTTTTCTACAAAGCAGCGAGTGGTGCTTACAATCGCAATAGCGGCAACGTACTTTCGATTTACAAGCGACGTTGTTATGAGACAAACTGAGGCAGTTCGTACATCCATTACGAGTTTTGACAAAATTAAATTTGTCATCGAGCGGTAATTTTTGAAATTTAAAACATTTAAACAAGTTGAAATGATTTGCCAAGTCGCAAAACGGACAAGATTTAATTTTATCTTTTATCTGTAACGGCGCGCTAGTACCTAAAAAGGAATGGGTAGACTTAGAAACATTTTTGTTTATGTCGGTACCGACGCGCTTCGTCATAGCGTTTGCCGAAGTGCGATCTAATATTTTCGATTGTTCACGCAGAAATGTGATCAAGTCCTCGTAGCTAGGCAAAGCAGTCTCTCGCCTAAACATTTCAAAAGCGCGAGCGGTCTCCGGATCTATTTTCTTTAAAGCGAGATAAAGAAGAATAAAATCGGACAAGTTGCTAAGTTTTAACGTTTTTAGACTCGACACGGCAGACGCAAAATGTTCTAAAAACGAGTCTAAATTCTTAGTGTTAGCAACGGAAAAAGATTTGAATTCAAACATTTGATCCAAATACGCGGTAGCTAAATAACGTTTATCTTCATATTTCTTGACCAGCGTGGTCCATATCAAAGTATAATTATCAGCGTTCGGTGTAATTCCCGACACAGTAGCAAGTGCCCGGCCCGATAACTGACCCATTAAATATTGAATACGTTCGTTATTAGTAAGATCAATATTCTCGTGTATAGTAGTCTTAAATGTTTCGTAAAAGGTCGACCAATTTGCGGGTGAACCGGAAAATTTCACTAACTCTAATTTGGGCAGATTCAAGTTAGATTTTTTATTACTGTTACTGGAAGATGAAGATAATTTTTCAACTTTGGGCCTATCACGACTAGCAAATATTTTGTTGGCTTCATATTTGCAACGACAGTATAAGTCCTCAAATGTAGACAAACTTTGATAGTTAGGTATGAAATCCGGATCTAACATCAAATTCACCGCATTCAACTCATCGACAATTTTTATGAATTCGTCACGCATAGTATCAATGGTGAACATGCTGCAGAGAAAATTCTCCACCTTACTATCACTAGGGTCCGTAATCATTTCATTTCTTGAGTCATAAATTCTCTGAAGCCTAGTATAAACTTCCTCGCGTTTCCCCATGAGCCTTTTAATGGTTAAATTATGCTTCTCTTCTTCCTTAGAACCCGGAGCCATGATGAGATTTGTTAAAAATATTTAAGTTAAAAATACCCGAAACAGCGTTACTCACTGCAACATAGACAACCTCGAGAACAAAGGAACGCTCGGAAACGGCCGGCGATAACACGTTCTTGCCTAAGCTCCGTCGATAATTTAGCTTAAAACTATCGACAAAAATGCAACATAAATGCGATTAGATACTTACTTACCAAAGGGAATGAAATTTATCCGTTTGAAAATGGAACACGAATAAATGATACTGATAAATTATAGCGGGTAGGTTGGTAATTACAGTAGGTAAATTACCTTCGTAACTAAGCGGAAAGAATAACTAGTTATGAAAACTAAGCGGAAAAACAAATAGCGGTATACTTTTCGAACAAAAAATGTGATATAATACGGCTTTAAGGCCGAAAAGTATGTAAAGTGCGGCTCGAAGGCCAAAAAAAAATGTGTGCGCGGGTGGGTACTAGCTGGCTAGTGGTTGTATCTCCATAGGTTTTATTAAAAACAGAAAAAGGCAAAAGAACATAAGATTGAGAAAAGCTGCTGGTCTCGCAACAAAGGAAAGAAAGTTGACTAACCTTAGCACCACGGTGGGCGGTCCGGTTCAGGGCCTCGCTCCACGTGCCAACGCTGCTGTGACCTTGATGCGCTCTTCTCGGTCTTCTTGATGTTAGGACGATATGAGGGTCGTGCACGGCGCGAAACGACCTCAAAGCGGTTTAATCCAAAATTGTTGATGCTGGATGTACAAGAAATGAAGCGGCAAGGACACGACCAACCGGCGGCGGCGGTGTCGGTCGTCCATCTGACCTCAGTGCAAAACCAAGCAGCGAAAATCAAAAATATAAAGTAAAAAGCGGGTAGAATGAAAACTATACCTAAAATAAAGGAGCGCCAATGTAGCGGCGCGAACAGGAACCTAATGCAATATATCCGGATGTAGCAGCGTACCAGTGGTTTACATGGAATTAATTCGCCAGGGAACTAAATTCACCGACATTGCGTGTAGAATCAGCATGCTGAAGTGGAAATGGGCCGGCCATATCTGTAGACAGACAGACGGTCGATGGAGCAGACATGTGTTAGAGTGGAGACCGCGTATGGGCAAACGTAAAGTGGGATGCCCTGCGGCACGATGGATCGATGGTTTAAAGAAGTTAGCTGTCAGTGGATGGATGCGAACTGCTCAAGACGGGGATGGTTGGCGGTCTTTGGTGGAGGCTTGCGTTCAGCAGCTGACGGAAATCGGCTGAAATGATGGCATGAACCGACTGCCTATCTGACTTTCTGAAGTCCGTTACAAGATACCCCTTGTCAAGTCTGGGGGGCTACTCTCTAAGCCTGACGTCCGTAGTTTCGGACTTAGTTGCGGGCGTATTCTACTCTGTATTACCTACAAATTTACGATTAGTTCCAAACTCGAACTAATAATGAACGACAACACGATTTAATAGTGACTGTCAAAACGTGTTGTCATTAATTCTTAGTGGTTACGAAACTACGGACTTCGGGCTTAGAGAGTAGCCCCCCTGATGTCAGATGGTGGCTTCAGACTACCCATAATGACTGTCAAAGATGTTCAAATGACAGATAATAGCTATGGCCCAATGGAACCCTATTACCTCCGCTATCCGTCCGTCTGTCTGTAAGCGGGCTGTATCTCTAGAACCGATTTAGGAGATTTCAGAGTATGTTCATTTCTATTGTTGCTATAACAATAAATAATAAGAAATGTCTAACGGGGCGTCTGCGAATTGGATTCGGCCCCTCGTACGCCTACCAAAGTGCCGGGTACCCAGGGACCCGACTAAGTAAAAAAAAAAACAAATTAAATTAAAAATGAAAGGAGCTCCCATATACGTAACGTGTTTTTTTTTCGAGTTAAAGGTTAACTAAAAACAAATTAATGAGTCTGTATTCTGTCAGTGTACTTGAGAAAACCGCATGTTGTAACAAGTGCTGGTTAAAAATTTCAACAACAAGATGGAGCAGTGAACGTTTAAAAAAAATAACTTGATAAACGTCACGTCACAGTAAATATGCGCCATCCAAAGACAAAGCTAGATGACAACAAACACATCTCTATATTTCTACCAATTTTGTTTATGCTTCCACAAATCTTACTATTTTAGTAACATCTTTAGAGGTATTAACTAAAGTATATGTTTAATAGTAGAAAATTATTATTTCTGATATCTTGAGTGATGTTCGAAGGACACTTGACAGAAGCACTAGATACGGGAAAGCTGGTTCAACGAGCTCTTCAAATCATGGAGACGGACGGCTCTTGATGCATTAAGAATAGTCTCTTATGCACTCAATCCAAGCTATTGTTGTCCAGCCAAGAGAAATGGACATATTAACGAATGATCATTATTTACAAGTCACATACACAACTACAACACAAACACAACAACAATACAAATATAACAACAATTGTTATTTAAGGACACAACGCAAGTATTTAAAGACACTGATGTATTTACGCAGTCAAATATGTTATAACTTTATGGGGCCTACAGACTGCGTGTATCAAATGACGTTGTTATTCAATTCGAATAGTAATAACTTATAACAATATTTTAAAACTAGCATTTTTCGTAGATGTTTTTATTTACTTATTTTTGGCTTATGTTACTTCCTGATAGTTTAGCTTTCTATTGGTGTTTTTTTTTTTTTAAATCAGTTTAGTAGTTTCGAAGCCTATACGGTAAAACCAAACAAAAAAAAATCCTCTCTATAATATTGGTCACCCAAAGATTGTTAGACTAATATTGAGTCTTGGAACTCAACCTCCGGGATCGAGTAGTTTAGGCGTTTGCCTTGTGACCCGGTTCAATTCGTGGAAGCATACTTTGTAAAGTAGTTTTACAGTTTGGTTAGGACATTGCTGGCTTGAATCACCTGATCGTCTGATAAAAAGATGATTTCGTGCTTCCGTGTGCTTTTCGTGGTCCCGGCCGCCAAATGGCGGTCGTCAAATAAACCATGTTAGAAGCCCTTGAGGCGGTTTAGAAACTCTGATACATACACCCACACGATAAAAAGAAGAACTCAAAGATTATAAGAGTACAGAATATTAAACCATCAGTTTTAGGCATTTGTCTCACCGCTGCCGCTGGCGAGGAAACGATTAACTATAGCATCGTAGCGACAAGAGCCATCACAGATTGTACTCGCTCAGCGACACTCGCTAGGCGATGCTCGCTTGTTGATTAGAACCCACCAACCAACGGTAATTTCTACCTACAGTGGATGGTACTAAGGCACTTTTCTCACTGAGGATCACCGAGTAACGCTGCTCACCAAATCAAACGGTAATTTCTACCTACACTGGAGCCGGAGCGATATTGCGAGCAATCGCTCGTCGCACAAAAGCACTCGCTTATAGCCGGGCGTCGAAACTATCGGAACTTTTCACTCTCTACTCGCTGCTCGCCGTTACTCGGTGATCGTCAATGAGAACAGTGCCTTAGTACCATCCACTGTAGGTAGAAATTACCGTTCGTACCGACCTACCATCACTGATTTGCAGTGATAATACATTCACAGTGAATAATCATGGCGACTGAACGAAGATCTCTCTTTTTTATGTATGCCTTTCACCAAAGGAAAACTATATGCTATGCATAGAGGAATATTATACACAATAACAAATATTTAAAACATACGCCCAACATAGCAATGCCAAAATAAATTACCAATGCAGATCTGTGTGGTCGCGAGTGGTTCGGTTAAGCCTGGCTTTTGTTAACATATGTGCATACAGTATGCCCAATTTACATAGACCGTGACTGGGGAACTGACGTTTGGATGGACTTTTGTTGGGGTATATTGTTATTCTATGTATTTCGAATGAGGAGATTTCTATTTTGCGTGTTAGTTCGTGTGTTATATTTGATATCTTTTAACACGATTACGCTTTTTATGCCAAACTTTTTACACGAGTAGCCTGTGGGTCAGTTGTACTCAAAGATCGATCAATGCCTTGCACGTCCAGTATAAATAATAATAGATTCAGGATGCTGCTAGGGCTGTCCCGCTTTTTTAGCCGGGTTGATAGCTTCCATGCCAAGCAAACCGCCTCTCTACTGAGCAGAGTGCGGGGCATCACTAACAGTATCCTTCAAGCAATTGCTGAGAAGTATGGCTCGGCAGTCATAAAGATTTCGTCGTTCGGATTCTAGTCGGATAGCGTTGTAATCTAGGCTGAACTAGAGCGAAAGGTTTCATGACTATTCCTACTAAATTTTATGTACTCGTTTGTAATGTGTTTACTAACACAGTTTCTAAGGTATAAATACCCATACTAATATTATATAGCTGAAGAGTTTGTTTGTTTGTTCGTTTGCTTGAACGCGCTAATCTCAGGATCTACGGGTCCGATTTATACGATCATAAGATAGATATATATATATAGAGGCTTTATATCATCACGCTAAGACAAGTAGGAGCGGAGCATTAATGGAAAATGTGACGCAGACGAAGTTGCGTGGGCCAGCTAGTATCGAATAAATAAATTGATTGATTGATTTAGAACACACAGCTACTAGCACACCTTATCTTAATTGAAATTGTAACTCAATTTCTTACCATAAATACATGGAAAAAAATCCAAGTCTTTAAACTACTAATGCTGTGTCATGTTTGAAAAATATTGAGGAACAGTTTGCTGCCTTGACATACTTTTTACCAAGATTTGTTGGTTTGTGGATGTTTACTGTGGGTTCGTAGAGGTTCGGTTTCAGAGATCAGGGGCGCTAAATAGGCCACTTTAGGAAAATCATATTAGAATCATAACATTATTAACTCCTCCCGTGTATTCTCCCCATCATGACCTATAGTACAGACTTGGTCCTTGACTAACATCCAAAAGTCCAAACTCAAGGTTTGCCAGCGTGCTATGGAGCGCAGTATACTAGGTGTTAAATTGTCAGACCATGTCCGAAACACTACACTGCGCTCCAAAACGCAAATCGTCGATGTGGCTCAAAAGGTTGCCCAACTTAAATGAGACTGGGCAGGACATGTATGCCGGACAAACTGTGGGCCCGTAAAATACTGGATTGGAACCCTGAAACAGCGAGATGAGGCCGCGGCAGACCGCAAAAGAGATGGCGGGACGACCTGGATGTCTTCCTTACGAATTGGAAGGAAGAGGCACAACACCGACAGAATTGGAAGGTATGGAGGGAGGCTTTTGCCCAGCAGTGGGACAGTATGGGCTAGTAATAAAATAATAATATTAATAACTCACCAATCTGGCAAATTTCATTTTCAGCTTTATCGCTAACGCATTAGGTTCAAAGTTGATCGTGAAAATTTTACAGTGTCGGGTAGCGTGATGTGCTTTCTGATTCTGTTAAAGTGACCTTTTTGAACCCGCTCATGGATCGACTTGAAATCTGAAACATTCAAAAAATTCACATGCTGTGTTTTTGTGGAATTTTGTATTTGTTTTAAATCTTCTATCATACAATGTCTTCTTGTTCACTGTTTAAGGGCAAAGGCACTTTCTCTGACTTTGACTTCAGTCAGTGAGTGTGAAAATCTACGTATTTTAGGTATTGATAAACATCACAGTAAACACTACACAAATGAAACTTAGTAGGTTTAATTGCTGGTAAATTCAGAAACTTTGTAATCAGTGGTAGAGCACTAGTTATTATTTATTATTCTTATATTTAATTTTGCTTCAGTTTTGGTATTTGCACCAAAAAAAAGAAGAAGTTTTTGTCAATGTGTCACTGTTTTCCCAAATAAATAAAAAAATGTCTACTATTACATCGTACCCTTTCAATTCTCCCTCAATCCACCTCTGTATTGCCAATAAATGTGAAAATTCCATTAAACAACAAAGGTAAGTTTCGGTACAAGAAAATTTCAAAATGAAAGCCTTGCGTCTTCCAGCGTGTTCTTGCGGCCTGCATCGCGTCGGTAACTCACGGTTTACCGAGATATATGGCGGGTTGTCGCCCAACACAAATTATTAAGGTAAACACAGGTATGGTATGCTTTATTTATTTATTTATTTATATCATAGGTACTGTTGTATAACTGTTAGCTAAATAACGTCATGACCTGCTCGGATCGATCTTTGAGGTTTGACAACGTTTGCGGAAGTCTGTCTGTGAATTCATCACATCTCGAGACACCTCTTGCCTTGTAAGGCACGATAAGTTGTTGTTCCCAGCAATCATCTAAAAGTCGTAAGGCACAAAACCCAAAAATTTTACAGCCAGTCTTGCCAAACAGTGTCGTGTTTCCCTATTGCTAGGTTATCGAACCATAAAAAGCTCTTTACGAGATAAACTAACCGGTCTATTTAAAAAAAAACTGAAAGGCTTCTATTTGATATATTATCTGACAATGTGACAAATTTGTCAAAAACTGATTGTTGTAATTTTACAACGGGTGCTGTTTATTAAACAGATAACTGATAATGTACGAAATAAACTTACAAAATTGACAAAATGACAAATTGGCGCTTGTAACTTGTCGGTTTAATTAAAAATAGGCCCCTGGTGACAAGTGACAAGCGATAATTTAGCAGCAAGCTCAGGCGGCGGTAGTGGGACAAGCTGGACCTTCGATAAATATTGGCCTCAAATAGAAAGAGAGAAGAATGCAGAGCATTTAGTCAAATTCTGGTTATAAATATTTGCATTGTATTTGTAGCGGCACCGCCACCGCCACAAGATAATAATAAATAATATAATATCCTTGGACATTTCACACAACGCCATATAGTCCCAAGCTAAGCAACCTAATGCTTGTGTTATGGTAACGATATGGCTGATAAACTACTTATATACATTTTTTTTTTGTAAATACATACATATTATAGATAGAAAAACACCCAGACTCGGAACAAATACCTGTAGGTCGTACAAATATTTGTTCCGTGCGGGAATCGAACCCGCGACATGCTGCGCAGCAGTCAATCGCTCAACCACTGCGCCAACCGTGTCGTAGAAGCGATAAAGCGGCCCGAGTCCTAGGTCTGGATCTTCGGCTGTTTCCACCGCGAAACGCGCGCCGTCGGTTTCGTCGCCTGCACACGCCGCAGTCCTTTGTCCGCCGCAAGGCACTCACGCGCTCACTTGCCTGTAATGTTTTTTCCTTTCTCGCTAAATACGCTTTGCTTGTTATTGCTTATCTTGTTTTATTTTCTTCTATCTTTTTAACTGTTGTCTAGAGTGTAATCGTGCTTCCTACTCTTGTATATCCGTCATAAACTTTTACTTCAAAAATATAACCGTTCTTTGGTTTCTGACTTTTATTTGGTGGATCTACATCTACATATTTTTATAAAACACCAATTCGATATTATTCACTCCAACCTCTTTTTTGAATCAGCAAAAAGAAATATACACAATGGAATTGTTTATTAAGACATTACAATGCAAACAGGTTCTCATTCAGCACCATTACAAAAACAATACGCTTGCCAATCTAAATGAAATTTAATGGGCCAATAAAATTTCGCGCCCCAAAAAGCTTATTTCACCCTACATAGATTTGAATTAATTGTTTTCCTTTCCTACAAAAAGATGTTGTTTGTTGGCTTCTGTTTCGCCCATGTCATTGTGTTTTTGTAAGGCTGGTGACTAATTCAGGACTATCGACTGTTGGGTATACCTACTTTCAAAATTTGCATGTTGCATTGCATGAATTCCGGCGGCTAATAGGGATGATGTTTGTGTGAAAAAAGTAAGATTTTATTTAGTCCGTCAGTAGATTATCGAAAAATATAGAAAAGGTACGTTTTGCTTTATCAAATGAACGAAAAGTGTCGAAGATTAAACGCATCAAAGAAGAAAAACCGGCCAAGTGCGAGTCGGACTCGTCCACCGAGGGTTCCGTACAAATTTGTAGGTACATATTATAAATAGTTCAGGAATAGAGTCTCATAGTTTTTTCCGAGCTTTTCAGATTTTTCCTTATACTTGTAGTATAAGACGGTATTATTTGCCAAATTTCATAGTTTTAGAAAAATAAAGCAAAAAAGAAAAGCAGAAGTGGGGGTTTGTGACGTCACACGAATTTTCAACACACTGTATAGTAGTAATTTATGGTTTATCTGAAATTATAAAAAATACGTGTCAAATATTTTCAGGAAATCTATCTGACGGACTAATTTTTTTTCTCATCTATATATTTTTCTTACATTTCTTTTTATTGTTTCACTAAAGCGTACCCGATATTTTGGTACATGTCTAGTTACACACTGTTCAGTTATTCACAGTAGCAGCTAGAAATAAGTCTAGTATCTTCTGGCACACTTGTATTATAGACCACATTCATCGCCCATCAGACGCGATTGAGAGATGTCGAACGATTTTGATCTAATTTCATTATGTAAAAATATAGCTCGTGGCTAAATAATAACAGCCGCACAGGTCGATCTTCAAGGTTAAGCAACGCTTGCCGAGGTTGGTCTGTGGATGGGTGACCATCTTAACATACCGAGTTTCCTCCGTGCCTCGGAAAGCACGTTAAGCTGTTGGTCCCGGCTGTCATTTGGAGATCTTTGGCAGTCGTTACGGATAGTCAGAAGCCAGAAAATCTGTCACCAGTCTTGTCAAGGAGTACCGTGTTACCCAGTTAATGGGTAGTGGAGGTCTGGTAGGCAGCCGCTCCACGTAAAATACTGATATTCAGCTGAATCCGGTTTGACTGGAAGCCGACCCCAATATAGCAGGGAAAAAGCTACGCAGATGATGTAAAAATACACCGACCAAACCTTCTTGATCCTCGATACCATGCCGCGTTTTGACACCATCGAAACGCAAACGACGTGAAAGGAACACGGTGCAATGTCGTTGAATAATCACCAACATAACTCAAGGAAGGCTTTTTGAGTTCATGCCTCTGACATTAGCATAGGAATCTAAGAACCCGGTTACCATGAAAGACGGGAAGACAGATGGTCTTTGGTATAATGTTTTCGTTCATTATGCTATGCTGCATGTCTAAAAGAGCTCATGGCTACATATAAATATCTGCTCGGATCGAACTTCAAGGCTTAGTTGTGTGTCATTTGTGTCTCAGAAAGTATGTTAAACTTTGGGTAAGGAACCCTAAAATGGGATAAATCTATCGGTATATTGTTTTAAACTTTCATAGTCACTAACATTGGAATAGTTAATATCGGGATTGCTACTATATACCTTTTTATTTGCGAGTTTCCGATATTTCGGCACTATTGCAAGCGCCATGATCACGGAGTATCTGAAGATCTTGAGGGTGGGTTGTGGTTGGAAACTCTCAAATAAAAAGGTACATGGTAGCAATCCCGATACTAACTATTACTATCTATCGGTGATTACTGACAATTCTTGAACTGGAATGAGGAGTGAAGGATAAGTGAGGATTTGGAATCACATGTCATTCTAATACATTTTTAACTTTTTGACAATTTATTTTGATTCAATTATTTTGAGAGAGAGATGAAGGCCAAAGAAAAGATGGATGGATTGTGTGAAGAGCGATATGAAAGAAAAGGGAGTTAGTGATAACGAGACGGCTGATAGGGCAGAGTGGAAGAAAAAAACTTATTGGCAGGAATACGATGATAATGCCAATTACTTTGATCGCTTATAACTTATTGTTAACTAGCTTCTGCCAGCGGCTTCGTCCGCGTGATCGCTAGGGAAAATATTCCCGGGATGAAAAGTAGCCTATGTGTCTATTCCAGACTTTCTTTCTTCATCATTAGTCATTTACAGTTTTACAGTGATTACAATTTAATTTTTTTTTAATTATGTCAACAGTCTTCTACTAATAAAACATAATAAATTACATTTCATCAATAGCAACAAAAATTAAAAAAAAATATGGACATAAGTTAAAATTAAAAATAATAGCAACAAAATAATTGTTATAAATAAATTAGCATAGTATTAAAAATTTACAGTTCTTCTACAGCAAATATATCAAAATCCGTTTAGCCGTTCTGGCGTGATTGAGTAGCGAACAGCCAAACTTTCACATTATATTAGTTAGAAGTTAGTTTCGTCGAGAAACTCTTTTCAAAGTATCCCGTCTCAGACATAACATCACTTTCAGCTTTTGTTTTAATTATTATTTTTATTTATTTATTTTGTTTCCAATTTTAATTCATAAAGTGCTGTCTGTGCAGATTAAAACAAGATATTGCTCATTACGTACTCAAATACTCGTATTATACCCAGAAAATAAAGAAAATATTCTCAAAAACACTTTAAAATAAATCCGAATGTACTACACACAATTGCACAATCAATTCCGATGTCCTGACCACGACAGCCTACAAAGTATCAATTTCTAGGATTGTATTGCTCACAATAGCACCCCACTCACACTCGAATGGGGTTCAATAAAGGTTGTGCCATACGATCGGAACTACAGGCGATAACCGTAGCAATTTTACAGCGGACGCGTTGGTATAGACAAGCTTTATAATGACTCAGTCGCGGGAACCATTTTGTAGGGGCGGCTAGCTGTGTATGGATTTTGAACATTTTCAGTTTTGTTTTCATTGGCTTGCTTCACAACATGCGAATCATTTTAATTACCACACAACAATCTGTCAATTTTAATTTTCAACTTTATCTGTTACGCATTAGGTTTCAGGTTGAATGGGAAAATTTGACAGTGACGGGTAGCGTGATGTACTTTCTTTTCTGCTTCTGCTAAAGTGGCCTTTTTAGACCCCTGCAAGGGCGGGTTTTGCCAAGATTTAATAATTATTTCTCTAGAGTTAAATGAGCCCATGCCCAGTTGAGACTATGTCTTTTTCTAAAATTGTGAAATTTTACGAACTGTTTTAAAAAATAAGGGCCAATTCTGCTAATTTTAAACTACTTTCGCATTCGCATGTCAAAAATGCCTTAATTTTCGTATAATTTTGACAGATTGCGATTGAGATGCGAATGTGAAAATTAGTAGAATTGGCACTCAGTTATAAAAATTACTGTTAGGGTTTCGCACCGAATAAAAAAACTAACGAAACCTTCGATCAACAATTGATCGAAGAACCCCCCCCCCTATTAATAAGCCTCTGCTGTACGTCTGTCTGTCCGCGGACTGTTTCTAATGAACCAGAAAAGCTGAGAACTTAAAAATTTTCATGATGCGATTAATTCTTTTGCCGCTATAACAAAAATAAAATAATAAAGTAACCCTTTAACGTTTTTCATACAAGAAACGTGATTTATTTTGTACGGAACCCTTCGTGTTTGGCTCGCACTTGGCCAGTTTTTTATATATTACTGTAACTAATCCATAACTACGTCCAAAGGCAACAATTCAACGATATTCGCACAAAAATGACGAAGCAGCTTTCACCAGGAAAAATATTATATTTCATAAGAAAAGAAATAATTTCCGTATCATGCCTTGAATAACTATACATTTAGTGAGTCACACAATGGGTGGAATGTAGGAAGCCATTGTAAGGGACTTGTCTCACCGCCCGGCGATCAGCGAGTAACGAGTAAATCTTGAAATTCGAAACAAGTTGGCGAGAGGCGAGTTGCAAGTGAGTAGTTCCGATAGTTTTGACGCTCAGTTTTTAAGCGAATGCTTTTGTGCGACGGGCGATAACTCGTACCGCTCGCTCGGGCCCGCGCTATAGGTAGAAATTATGGCTGTTTGGTGAGTTTGACCGCCAAGCGAGTGTCGCTGAGCGAGTACAATCTTTGGTAGCTCTTGGCGCTGTGACCAAACCAGTGGTTACAGCCGGCTCGCCGTTAGTGTGAACAACTGGCTATCGCCTTTAAATGCATCTATAAATATATCTATCTATATCTTGTGTCCCTTTTTCCTCAGCGAGTAAATAGTCGATAGCTAATCGCTTCCTTGCAGACAAGTGCCTAAGGGTGTGGTCACACGATTTCTCTATTATAAAATAACGTTAAAGGTAAACCTCCTTTGTTGGCTGACGTCACAATTGAATTCTTTGATCACATTTCCTGAAATGGCTGTTGTATGCTGACATTAACTGTTTTGGTAACAATGGTACGGAAAATACAGAATAGAAAAATCTTTTTGAAACTTATATTTAAACGCTTCGAAATGTAAGAAATAATAATCTCAATCAAGACAACACGGTTGAGGCAGTGGTTAAGCGAGTGACTGCTGCACCGCGTGTCGTAGTTTCGATTCCCGCACGGAACAGAATATTTGTATGGCCTATAGATAGTTGTTCCGGTGTGGCTACTTGTGTATGTGTTTGTAAACGCACCTGCGATATAGAGGAAATTCCTAGTGTGGGGCAAACTTAAATAAAATACAATCTACAGTTGGAACCACGGTTCTTTGCCGCTTGGAAGTTAGGTTTTAGTGACGACCGCGCAGGTGCAATCACATAAACAAGTGTTATGTTCGTAGAATATTTTTCTGATTTATACCAACGTATTATATCATAAAAAAGTAAGAAATACAACCAGTAACAATAATAAGGTCACAAAGTAACACAAAAAACATATACACCACAAAAACACACAAAACAGTAAGAAATAACCAAAATAACTAATTTAAAACAATAACAACGTGTAACACTTTTCGCATCAACAGTCGCACACACAAATATGCATCGAACGTTTACGAGCGACTGAGACCCAATTACACGGCGTTATCTTGCACGCCGCGCATGCGCTGTCATATTTTTTTTCCAAATTTGACATCGTGCGCAATCAATTGCGATGTACTTCAAAGAGGTAAACTTGTCTTGTTCAAACTATACTTAGCCTTTCCCTGTGCTGGTGTCGACTTCCAGTCTAACAGGATTCATCTTAGTACCAGGAATTAACATGAAGCGGCCGCCTATCTGATCAGAATTACCCAGTAACTGTGTGACACGGTACACTTTGGCAATACTGCTGTTAGATTTTCTGGCTTCTGACTATTGGTAATGACTATCACGAAGATCGATTAGCCACGAGGACATAAAAAAGCTAAATTCTTATGAATAAACTTATAGAAGCAACTAACTTTAACCCACGACTTCGTACGCGCATATCCCGTTTTTTGTCGTTCCCATAGGGACCATCTCCATGAGCGAGAGAATCGCGGCGATATTATCGTCCATGCCATGTAGTCACAGTATAAATATGGACAGTACGGAAACTACCTACAAACGCTCGAAACGGCACACTCACACAAACATGCGCACCGACGAGACTTTTCGGTGCCCGTCGCGGTACGAGTGACGTGAGTGGCGAGTTTAGCCCCGCGATCTTTTTAAAAATGCCACAAACGAATTGCGTAGTATACGGCTGTTTGAACTCGGCTTCATCACAACCGGAGCTAACGTATTTTAAACTTCCTGCTGATTTTAGTTGAGAATCATTAATGATATTTTTATTTAATCGTTATCGAAGTATAAGTCCGTGTGATCGATCAAAATGAATTCGAGAAATTCAAAACTCAGGTACTACTAATCAGGTACTACTACTTCTTGTAAATCCAAGATGGCGCCTGCTATAGATATATTTTTTTTTGTCATGGGTGTCATTTTCATGGTTTTCGAGGGTGTTGAAGCCGATAGTTATGTTAAAACGTGAATCCAAGATGGCAGCTGCAATAGGTATCAAATTTTTCGTCATGGGTGTCGTTTCCATGGTTTTCGAGGGTGTTGAAGCCGATAGTGATGTCAAAACGTGAATCCAAGATGGCGGCTGCAATAGGTACCAATTTTTTTGTCATGGGTATCGTTTCCATGGTTTTCGAGGGTGTTGAAGCCGATAGTTATGTCAAAACGTGAATCCAATATGGCGGCTGCAATAGGTATCAAATTTTTCGTCATGGGTGTCGTTTTCATGGTTTACGAGCGTGTTGAAGCCGATAGTACTGTCAAAATGGGAATCCAAGATGGCGGCTGCAAAGGTACCGAGCGCCCAAAACGTTTTCGTCCAACAGCGGCTCGCTTACGCTCCCGCCAAAACTTGTAAAAGGTTACGCCGTAATGACAAAGTTAGTGCGACAAGTTGTTGTGTGTTAATATTAAATTGTTTACCGTATTTAAACTATCGTCTTTTGTCGAGATTAACCAACGCCATGAGATCACCTATTTAAATTGTACTTGTAAGCTAGTTATTCAAATTCGATTGATCGATCACTACAGAACAAAAATTAAAAAAAAAAACATTAAAAGTGACAACCCTATGCTTCAATGGAGCGTAGGTATTTATATTCTCAACTAGGCTTAGTTTCCGTACTGTCCATATTTATACTGTGATGTAGTTCTATAACAACTCTATGAACGTGTCTCCACACGGTGATATTATCGCACCGATTCGATGTATCAAAAAACGTCAACTCGCTGCGGTTCTCTCGCTCGTGGAGACGGTTCCATAGGAGTTTCGGGAAATATTTTCTTAGTTAGAGTGTAAGGAAGCTACATGTCAAATTTGAAATTTCTACGACTAGTAGTTTCGGCTGTGCGTTGACTCTCAGTCACTCACACATGACGGAATTTTTTTGTGTATTGTGATGATTGTTTTTACGTAAGTATCTATACCTAGTAATAAATATTTCTTCTGTATATTTCACAACGCACACACACAGCTGTGACATAATTATGGACAGACAGACGGACATACTAAAACGATAAGGAAATGGTTTCTTAGGCTATGGACTTACCGCATGTTAGCTTACAAAAGCTTTCTTACAACCCTAATCTGCATTAAAAATGTTTGAAATCCTCTTGCTTTCTAGCCAAATTAACATTTTGTCAGCTATGGCGAATGTAGATATGTTGAACTGTTTGTTCCGTGAATTATGGAAATTTTGATAATTGCTGACGCGGATCGAATACACCATTGACTAGAGATGCAGATAATTCTATGAATAAATTAAAAGCAAAAAAATAAAAACAAGCTTTATTAGTTTTTGTGTTCTTCCCTTTCAAGCCTTTTCATTTGATCGCCATCTTGGATGATCCGCCATATTGGAATCAGAATGACGTCATATAGCTATGCATGCATTATCATCCAAAATAAGCGTGTATACCAAATTTCAGCTCAATCGGTTAAAGGTAACTGATTTAAACTTCAGTTGCAAGATTCCACCCGAACAAACATACATACATTGCAAGATAAAGAAAAGCTTGTAAAATATATAAAAATAAATAATTTTAAGGTATGCCATCATACAGGCAACACCCTAAACCAGGGTTTCCCAAACTGTAGGTTGAGACCCACTAGTGGGTCGTGACGGAATATTAGAGTGAGTCCCGAATTTGGTAGGTTTTCTTAGGTGGGTCGCGGTCCACTCAACTTTGGAAACCACTGCCCTAAACCCATAACACAAGAAGGTACACGTGTTGAAAAGAAGAGTATGTCTGTCAGCGAGCTGTATCTTAAGAACTGTTAAAAGGAGACAGTTAAAATTTTCACAGGGTGTGTAGTTTTGTTGCCGCACGCTTCCACTACTTGTAACGTGTTTTTGAGGTTTTTTCTCTATTTTAATAATGACAACAGGAAGAAGATTGAAATGCTCACAAAGTTGGTATAGATTCTTTAAAAAACAAGAAACAAAATAGCAAAATAAAAAATTTAAGGGGTCCTATCTATACGAGGGACGTGTTTTTTGGAGTTATTTGCTCAATTAAAACGACAAAATAGTGGATATTAATAATGACGATAGTGCGGAATCCTTCATGCACGAGTACTACTTGCACTTGGCCGGTTTTTTACTTAGCTTCATTATTATGTCTCTCAGCTATCTTCACACTATTTGCCATTACAAGTTTTCCGCCCAGCCCTTAATGCCTCAATGTGACCTCACTCACTCCTCTTGACAACCCTAGGTCTACTGGCTCGCGGCCAACCCGTCCATGTACCAACTATGTATTGAGATTACATTACGTAACACGTTGATTTTTTGGCACCCCTCGTGCAGCGTGAATTGATTTTTTAGAGGTAGGACTATCCGCCATTGGTGGGTTTTTGCAAATTTAGTGGAATGAACAAAGAACTGGCCAAGTGCGAGTCGGACTCGCGTGCAAAGGGTTACGAACGAATTTCACTTTGTAAAATGTTATTTTATAACTGTGAACTTGTTATAGCTTTTCCTGTAATCTATAGGTAAAGATCTATTTCCTTCTTTTTTTTTCAAATTTTAGGCTTTGTAGTTTCGGAGATTAGGAGGAAAAGTTATGTTTTGTCTAATATCCTGAATAACTTCAAAACTATTTATTTTAAAATTATTAAAATATTTTGAAGAGGCGGAGAAAACTGATTGTCATAGACAGACGGAGTGATTCTATAAGGGTTTCGTGTTTTGTTCGGAACCCATTTTTTTTTTTTTTTTTTAGAGATTGGAAATCATCCAATGACTCCTGCGGCTCTGGGTGTAGCGGGAGGGAGTGTCAGACTTCTACTGACTAAAACCCATCCATGTTCCTTCATTGCCCTTTGTGTTCCGGAGCCACGGTGTCTCTTGCGAATAATCCCGCGACTCCGGCAGGCGTCGGCCCTTTCGGGCCCCTCTGTGTTGCTGACTCTCTTTGAGGCGCGCGTGGAACACTAACGCGCCGTCGACACGGCCTGTCGTCACTAGACGGACAGACGGCGAGCCACCCATAGCTCGCCGTCCACAGGCCCGCGCCTACGGTGACCGGAGGTCACCAGGTGGTGGCCCCCGACGCCCGCGGCGTCTACCACGGCGGCTGGGACGAGAGGGTCTCCTCTCCCGCTCCGCCACCTCCTTTGCTAGCATGACTGCTTCGCAGAAGGAGGCAACGGCGTCCCATTCCGTCTCGCTCCGGACCATGGCTTGGACCAGGGCCGGACGCGAGAGGTCGCCGCCGATTGCCGTTTCAAGGACACGGCGGTGCGCCGCCCAAGCGGGGCACACCTGCACAGTGTGCTCTACCGTGTCCTCCGGTCGATCCTCGCAGTGGTGACACCCGGGCGTTTCCTCCTGCCTGATTCGGTGCAGGAACCTCCCGAAACATCCATGTCCGGTGAGGACCTGCGTGAGGCGGAAGGTGAGGACGCCGTGGCGCCTCTCAAGCCACTCCTCAAAGATGGGACTTATCGCCACTATCGTGGCGTGCCCTTTGTTCGGAACCCTAAATACGGTAGTTTAGGTGTGTCGTGGAAGAATATTCAAACTAAAGTGAGAGTGGACAGGCACATTGCTTGCAGAACAGCCGATGGTAGATGGAGCTGAACAGTTCTGGAGTGATGACTGCGTACCAGAAGACGCAACGATAGAAGGCTTCCCACAAGGTGGACCGATAATAATAATATAATATCCTTGGACATTTCACACAACGCCATATAGTCCCAAACTAAGCAACCTAATGCTTGTGTTATGGTAACGAGATGGCTGATAAACTAGTTATATACATTTTGTTTTTTTGTAAATACATACATATTATAGATAGATAAACACCCAGACTCTCAGAATATTTGTTCCGTGCGGAAATCGAACCCGCGACATGCTGCGCAGCAGTCAATTGCTCAACCACTGCGCCAACCGTGTCGTCAAATATATAAGAGAGATAAGCTGGTGAGGGTTCGGGTAGCCTATGGATCGTTATGTCAAAATTCAAAAGTCATTTATTCAAATTAGGCTGAGACCCAGCACTTTTTGAACATCAAGTTCTACAAAAGACAGTCTCCTAAAACGCCCGCCCTTCACCACTTCCTAGTGTTTTAGCTGTGGAGAAGAAGTGGCCAACAAACTCCCTAGCAACACTGTCGTGGTGACACTCGGGGGAGGCCTATGTCCAGCGAGATGCATGATGATGATGACACCGTAACTACAGTTTTATGTCCATTCTACCAAACTTGTGGTAGAATGGACAAAACACTGTAGTTACGGTGTGTTGTTTAATATATGCCAATAATATTCATGCGTGTGAAATGTAAATAAAAATACATGTAATAAATAAGAAATAACGTAACTGAGAACCATATTCGTATTTTAGCATAATATTCGCATTACAAGTTACAAACACTTGTAGGAAGTAATATTATTATCAGGAAAGTTGAGTAAGCCTCTCCGTTTCATTGGCATTTAAGAAGAAAAATAATTGCAACATTGGCCCAGTTGTCGCCGGTTCATATGGGACTTTGAAAATACTTAAGAGTATGAGTGCAACAAGCTAATGTTTTTGTTCAGTAAAACTTTATAAGAAAATAAAACTGGACAAAACCGCTTTAAATTTTTTGGAACTAGTTATCGATAGTAGCCTACTTGGAGCCTCCTTGCGTGCTTGAATCAGAAATTAAGGGATTTGCAGGAGAACCATGGTAAGGATAAAAGCCTAAATATAATTGGCTAACTTAGGTGGCACTGTGTACACAAAATAGGCATGTTGCTCGCAGAGCGGATGGCAGATGGCCTCCAAAAGGTTCTGGAGCGGCGATGCAGCTTTTGAAGGCCTCATACTCGAAAAAATTGAACCGATGAATTGGTGAGAGTTATAGATATCCGCACGAAAAGTTGCCAAACTGAAGTGGCAGAGACCAGGGCACATTGATCGCAGAACAAACTATCGATAGGGTTGAAAGGTTCTACAGTGGTAAAACGAATACCACTGGTCGAGGCGACGCTAGTAGGAGACCTGTGTTCAGCAATGTAATTCAGAAACCTCTCCACCATGACCATGACCATGACTAGAAGCAAGAGCAAACCCTTATCAAGTAAAAAAAAAAAAGTTTTCGGGTAAATGTTTACTATTGAGGAGTCTAGTCAGCTTATTAAAGATTTCACGTTCAGCATTGAACTTGATATGTCTATTACGATAAGCATATACCATTTTTATTTTAGTATGCCATTCCTGCATATTCATAAGCGCTCTATATCAACTTCATACTATAACAGGCCTATCGTATTGTTTTTCTTACAAAGGGACAAAGAACTTTGCCGAGTCAAAGGCGCGCAAAAAGTCGAATTATGACAACTACATAAGGGCGAGGACACAACGAAGTAGTTTGGAAGAATGCCGATGGAATAGAAAAGTAGTAAACAGTGGGATTATTCATTGGCGCGTACGTTAAAGCTAGGAATAATTTAGTTCATGGTATTGATTGTTTCAAATTTTATTCAGAACTAGCTGACCCGTGCAACGTTTTCTACGTCATATTTTTCATTAGTGCTCCAATCCTATTGGTCTTAGCCCGATATATATTATTCTTCCTCGATAAATGGGCTATCTAAAACTAAAATATTTTTTCAAATCGGATTAGCAGTTCCTGAGATTAGCGCGTTCAAGCAAGTAAACAAACTCTTCAGCTTTATAATATTAGTATAGATTTTTATATTTTAAGTGTTAGATTACACCTTGCTGCAATTTCAGGGTCCTAACACCCTGACTATTTTGTGGTTAAAATTGACTTTCGTGCCCCTGTGTTGCAAGAATAATAACTTTAAAAATTGTTTTTTCTGGAAGTTTTCGGATTTGAGAACTAAGAAAAAGTATAATTTTAGCTATTACTATTCAAAATTTCGGTAGTATGACAACCGACATTTTGAATGGTAATAGCTATAATTAATCTTTTTATTTATAAGCGTTGTAATAAAATAAATAAAATAAAAACCGGTCAAATGCGAGTCGGACTTGCGCATGAAGGGTTCCGTACCATCACTACATATAATAAAACAAAGTTTTCCGCAGCGTCTGTCTGTCTGTCTTTTCGCTATAAATTCAGAAACTACTGCAACGATTTTCATGGTTTTTTCATCAATGAATGGAGTGGTTTCTCGAGGAAGGTTTTAGTATATAATTTTTCAAGCGGGCGAAGCCGCGGCATCAGACGGTTATCTATAAAAACGCCCTATCGCCTAATTATCATTTCCCTTAAATATTTATTTTATTCTGTTTTTTAGTATTTTTGTTATGGCGGCAACAGAATCCTCTGTGAAAATTTCAATTGCTTAACTATCACGGTTCAGGAGATACACGCTAGTGACAGACCGACAGACAGACGGACGAACAGCGGAGTCTTAGTAATAGGGTCCCGTTTTACCCTTTGGGTAGGTACGGAACTCTAAAAGTTTCTTGTTTGGCACACAGATGTACACCCAATTAAAAGCTTTCACATAAACCTGAGGTGTAATAAAAATGGTCTAATTGCTTCAGCCCTGTCATTTTCTTTACACAGTCTTGCCTTATAAAGTGCTTGTGTACTTTTAATTAAAGTGACGTTCCTTTAACACCTGACATGTGTGCTCACTTCATTGTACAAGGTAACCAATTTTTATGGTGATTTGTGACTAAGGAAAAAACGTACTGGGTGTTTGCGAATAGAGTATTTAATATACAAGGTTTTAGCTGTTGTCGTTATTTGAATTTAAGCTCTATAACTGAATTCTAGATTTTATAATTCATATTTTAAGTTTGTATCTTTTGAATAAGTAAAGATGCAGGTGTTTTTAACAGTGTTAGCTAAGAACTGTGTATTTTTTTTTTGGAACAAGCCTGCCACACATTCCCAACCACTGCAACTCCTGAAAAACAGAATCAACAGTGGCGACCACCAGAAAAACGCCGAGCTAATGAAGCCCGACGAGTCCCGGAGAAACGATTCAACTGTCTTGGATCCCGCATCGAAATTAATCAGAAGAGTACAGCGGAGGAGTAGGAGAACATAAATATAAATTCCACTCAAGAACTGTGTATTAAAAGGTATATGGTGTGGTTATTTAAATCTAATTGTAATTTACTGGCTTTTGCCCTTGGCTTCGTACGCGCATATCTCGTATTTTCTCATACCCGTAAGAATTTTGGAAAATCCTCTCTTAGTAAAGCAATAAGAGAAGATTTTTCCAGTCCCCAAGGAACCTACATGACAAATTTCAGCTTGCTACGACCAGTAATTTCGGCTGTGCGTGGTCTGTCATTTACTCAGTAACGAAAGAATTTTATAAATTAGGAGGATGATATAAAAAGAAGATGAAGAAAAAAATATTCAAAGTAACCTTGATACCTGAATATTATTAGAAATCGTGTTGATTATTCCTACGGAGGAGATTTTTATTAAACTTAGTTTCACAAGAATTTCTAACTACGTTATTCACCTCCACAACCAACAAACAATCGACCCTCATTATCGAATTCTCCCAACATTTTATGCAGCAATATTTTTCGAACACATCGCATTTGAAAAATGAAAGGTGCAAAATACAAGTCAATTTTTCCCGCAGGCCACAAATTGTGACAGTATTGTAAAAAAGGCCTTAAAATGGACTGAACGGCGTCAACACCAGGCCATTAGGCAACAAGAGCAACGTAACAACAACAGATGGTGATGCCAGATGGTTTAGAATTTGGAGCATCCCGTATTTTTGACGTGTCAGTATTTCAGAGTGCAAAAATTCGGTAACGTTGGTCGCGGTATTGGATTTTTTTGAGGTTCTCGTCATATTTTGCAGCTGTCAATCGTCGTATGTGTTGTAACTGTTAACAGGAAATGGCATACTCCGTAAGATTGTAAAATATCGCGTGAAATTGTAAACTTTTTTTTCTAAATAAGACACGGATGTATTGGAAATCTTGCGGAGTCTGCCATTTTCCGATGGCATAGCCATGCGGCATACATCTATCTTATACTAGCTGACCGGGCAAACTTCGTTTTGTTTTTATAATATTAGCTAAGTATTGGCGAAAACTTCGCGGCAATTTGACATTTACAAGAAATATTATATGAATTACAAAAATAAGTAGTCCGTTAGATAGATAACCAAGATAATACAGTGCGTTGAAAACTCGTGTGACGTCACTTCCATTTACATTTTTTACAGAATAGTGACACCACTCCTGATTTCTGCAAAAAAACAAGAAATACCTTCCGATTATTTTCGATAATCTAACTGACGGACCAAATAGAATCATATTTTTTACTCAGGAGTCATCTCTATATCACAACGTTGTTAGACGAACAAAACGTTAACAATAAGCAACTAAACAACGGGCCCGTCGAGACGCAAAACGTTTTCGACTTTATAGTCCCAAGCATTTTCGTCGGAAAAAGATCCAATATGATTATTTTCACCATTATTACGACCTAATCATCGAAACTACGAACTTATACCCTTAACCCAATTTATTATTAGTTACCAAGATAAATCTCACCTATCAAGATTCCCGTTTTGCCGTACTTTCAGTGAAACCAATGTTATTCTGAACTGAAGGCCTACAATGCATTCATAGCAACTGGCAACGATTGAGACCACGCTGCAATCTCTTGCCAAAACAAATGCCTGCCAAAAATTTGGAACATACCGCTGGAGTGTCAAAAACTATTACTTGTATGAATACATTGAAAAATGGCGTGTAAGTAAAGTTTGGCACGGCCGCAAAATGTAGCGACAGCTTGCTTTATTTTAAAGTCGAACAGGAAATATCTTTCATGAAAACTGCTTGCTTATATGAAATTTACCGTCGTACTTTTAAATAAGGAGGAGCTTATGGCTCGCTCAGGGTTCGAAAGAGTCACCGGGCCTGAAACGCAAATAGTATAGGAGGAACACGGATGGGTTTTAGCCAGTAAGAGTCTGACACTCCCTTCTGCTGGCCAGAGCGGGAGATTTTCATGAAACATGGCTAAGAACACTCGGGATAAAATTACACAAAAAAAAACTAAACACAAATCCGTCATCCGTTTGGGAGCTACGATACCACATACAGACACATTAAACTTATAACAGCCCTCTCTTTGTGACAGGGGTTAATCAATACTCGTAATAACAGTTGCACGGGTCAACGCTTACCAAGGTTGGTCCGTGGATAGGTGACCTTTGAATCTTAATATACTGAGATCGTGCCTCGGAAAGCACGTTATGAGTGCCTGTCCACAAAAAAAACAAAATTAAAATAATAGAACGACGACGATAGATAGACGAGACGCTTCGACAATCGTTTCAGGTAACCATTTCCCAAGAGCTCTGACATAATTATTGCCAAGAAGTATCGTATTATTCCATTTTTGGGTAGTGTATGGTAGATAGGCAATGGCTCCTTGTAAAATACTAGTATTCAGTTACATCCGGTTTAACCTCAACGCATTTAGTTTTAAAGAGATGAGACAGAGCTGAGATTTATGATATGCCAAATTGCAAATACCACAATATAACTTAAGACGCAGAAAGTGGCTTTTTTCCACCTTCTAACAAAGCCTACTGACGACGCCGTAGAAGTGGCAAAATTTTGGTCGAGTGCTTTCGACACGAAGACTAAAAAGTCCACAAAACTCAACAATCAACCGTTACTGATTGATTGAGTGACTGAAAGAATGACTGACAGACACCGCAGAGCCGAAACTTTGTGCTGGTCGTAGAAAACTTAGGTATTATATTAGGCTTATAGGTTCCTTGGGGAGGACTTCGAGAAATTCGTATGGAAACCTGGAAAAAACACGTCATGCTCGTAAATTGATAAAAAACAAATTCACTTACCAACGAGATCAATCACAATTTGAATGCTTTGAAACTCGAGAAAATGTTCAAACTAATCCATCCCGTGGGTTTTCACGCGGATACCTACCACACCCGAAATTAATCTGCATAATACAAGCGATACCCATCAGGTCGGCCTTTGATTAGGGGCCAGTCAATCAGTGTTTATTGGGCCTCTAAAACAATGGGCACGATTGACACTTGACGCCTAAGCATATTACTGTAAGGGACTGAACCGGTAATAATGCTGTCATTACACGGTTCAGTTTGGTTGCTTCAACCAAATTGAATCTTGTTGATATCAATCGTGTTACCGGGTTAGTGGATTGTGGAGGTCGGGCGGGCAGTCGCTTCATGTTTGATACTATACTTACTGAAGACTGAAAACTGAACTTGTTTAGGAAATAGCTAGAAAGCTAACATCCATAGGATCAACAGCGTAGCAATCCTGTAAGTCTTTTGGGTCAGTCTACATAAATGTGAAGGAATTTTTCGAAACCATTTTTTCTTCATTTTTAGATTTTGTTAGTTATGATTTTTCGTTGTTTTTAAAGGCAAAAAATGTTAAGTTGATAAGGCCAAGGCTATTGAGTACGGCGTTCGAAATTTGTATAAAGTATGAGTATGAACGAATAAATGACGATTAAAGGTTAGATCTACACAACGGTATGGTTATATTTTCATCTAAGGGCCAATTTATTTATATATTCTATTTGGTTTACAGAGATAAGAGTGTCAATTCTACTCATTTTAGCATTCGCATGTCAATCGCAAACTATCAAAAATGTATAAAATTAGGGTTATAAAATTATTTTTTTGACAGTTTTCGTTTTTTTTTTAGTTTTCGTTGATACGAAAATGAGTAGAATTGACACTCTTATCTCTGTGAAGCAAATTGAATAGTTGAACTGTGTAATGCTACCATAATGAGGGCGACACGTGAATATTTAATCAAGGTATCCGATAACATGTTGAGTTATCGGTCGAGGATTTGATGTGGTAGAAAGGTTTTTGAAGTGGGATAATTAAAGTTCCTTTGTAGTACAAACTAGCACAAACTGTGTTATAAATAACACAGCCAGAGTAGGTTTTCGGCTTGAAATATGTTTTTATTTTATTAGAGGCATATGATTTACAAAACTGTGAGAGAGATAAAACTTTATTCTGCAGAAACGGTACCTGTGTTTGTCGATTTTGATATTTTAAATTAGACTGTGAATGAGGATGTGCCCTGTCCATTGCCACTTATGGCAATTCTTCGGGCTATGTCGGTAACCTTGGTTCTCTTATGGATATCATAATTCTTGATTCGATCACACAAGAAAACTGCAAACATTGCCATCTCCATTTCCCTTTGGGTGACTATAAGCCTTCTGATGAGGCCCATTATGAGCGACCACGTTTCGATACCAAAAGTCATCAATATAATATTACCAGATATCAGTATTACCACATAATAGCTGAAGATGAAGATAACTTCCACCTCATGCGGGTAAGACAAATACATTACGAAGTTCAGCCATCTAAGTGTATGTGGGAGTATATCCATATAATCGAACACGCAATCTCTATGAACTATCTTCGACGATATATTGGAGATATCGAGTTCGAATTCATTGCCATAGAGCAGCTATACTCAACCTGCGGCCCATCAAGCTTTTCCGTGTGGCCCTGTAACCTAGCAAATGGGCTTGTGTCCTGAAAAAATCTAATTAGTCCGTCAGTTAGATTATCAAAAAATATTCGACGCTTTTAAAATTCTCAATACGTCACACCTTCGCATAATTTTTAGTGAGTCGTGACGTCACTAGTCCCCACTACCGAGTTTTGATGCGTTTTATCTTTGTCAATATTCATTGATTTACAAAAACAAAAAATACGTGTCCATTATTTTTCAATATTCTAACTGACGGACTAAATAGTTTTGCAATTTGTGGATGATGGAATCTAGCCTATTATAGATGCTATGTTTAGTCAGTGTATCAAAGTCAAGTATCTACACTTTTCTAATTCACTCCTTGACAACATGCCGAAACTATCTCTCACCCACTAGTTACATGATAATTTTGCTTAAGTCATATGAAAACGGTCCTTTTGTCACAAATTCAAAAGTCCCATCCATATGTTTGGAATTTTATTTTTACTGTAAGTTATTGCGGCCCATAATGACAATAGTAGTAGAGCAATGTGCACTAGAGAGAAAAAAGGTTGAGTACGGCTGCTGTAGATATTGCAGTGCAATATAGAATCGTGCCTTGTCTTGGCTCAGATTATGTAGCCTGAGAACCATGTATTGGTTTTTGGCTATGAATATTTTATTGATCATAATCAATCTAGAACAAAGTATAGAACAATGTAGAATTCGTGGCCAATTAATAACAGCTGCACGGATCGATCTTCAAGGTTAAGCAACGCTCATCAAGGTTTTTCTGTGGATGGGTGCCCATCTTAACATACCGAGTTTCCTCCGTGCCTCGGAATGCTTCACCCTCACACATCAGTACTTTTAGTATTTTGTTTAAGGCACTTGTCTCACCTTCGGCGACGAAGCGATTAGCTTTCGACTGTTTGCTCGCTGAGGAAAGGGACAAAAGATATAGATTGCCGTGTGAGTAAAGGACACACCTATATTCATAGTCGATAGTTGGCTGTTCACCCTACCGGCGAGCGCCTCTTACCTTAAGTTGATCGCAGCGACAACAGCTATCAAAGGTTGTACTCGATCAGCAACACTCGCTCGGCGATGCTCGTTTAACGGTCAGGACTCAACAACCAGTGATAATTTCTACAGGGTTCTGGGGCAAAACAAGGAATGTCACATATAATAAACTAGCTGACCCGCGCAACTTCGCCTGCGTCACATTTTCCATTACTGCTCCGCTCCTATTTGTCTTAGCGTGATGATATATAGCCTATAACCTTCCTCGATAAATGGGCTATCTAACACTGAAAGAATTTTTCAAATCGGACCATTAGTTCCTGAGATTAGCGCGTTCAACCAACCAAACAAACAAACAAACAAACTCTTCTGCTTTATAATATTATATTATATATAGTATATAGTATAGATTTGACTTTTATTTAATTAATGACTTAAACAATTAACAAAGCTTCTTTGTACCTAAAGATAGATCTCAGTAGTGTAAACTTGAGATCCTTTAAGTAACATCTAAGATTACATACGTAAAAGAAAGTCCATACACTTTGAAAAATTAAAATGTAAATTACACAAAAACTGGTTATTGTGACATCCCCTGTTTTGCCCCTGTACCCTTCGTATAATGTGGGCTGGAGCGAGTATTGCAAGTAAAAGCCGTTCGCACAAAACACTCGCTTAAAGCCGAGCGTCACAACTATCGAAACTTTTAACTCGCTACTCGCTGATCGCCGGTGATGAGACAATAGGGTAGATGACTAAAAAAATCTAATTAGTCCGTCAGTTAGATTAACAAAAAATATTAGACCCGTGTTTTTTCTTTTGTTACGGGAACCAAAATTGACGAAGTTACGACGCTTTTAAAATTCTCAATACGTCACAACTAATAACTAATAATTTTTACTGACTCGTGACGTCACGAGCCCCCACTCGCGAGTTTTCATGCGTTTTATCTTTGTCAATATTCATTGATTTACAAAAACAAAATATACGTGTCCATTATTTTTCAATACTCTAACTGACGGACTAAATAGTTTTGCAATTTGTGGATGATGGAATCTAGCCCATTGCCTAAAACATCATTACCTACAACTATTGCCATAATTCGCTTATACACGAATAATTTCCCCTATTTGTATTTTTTTAGTTTTCGTCTGGTGGACTACAAACGTGAATAAAACATCTAAACACTGAAGCTCATTTTGAAATTATTAAAACTCATTAAAATATCAATGATTTTAGTTGGAACCGACAAAATGGTAGCGGTCGTCGTAATAACGTCGGAAATCTATTTATTTTAATCTGAACGGTCTGATTATTGATACCCACGTTTTAGGGCTACCACTTTTTTGTATTTACAAGTACTTAATGTTTGACCTAGATGTCAGACATTTCAGGAATAAAAGTGGAATAGACAATAACGTCACAAGTATTTTTGGGTCCAGTCATTACTTTTACTAAGCCAAAGTTTTTCTTCGCCCGTTAATCCCCCAAAAAGCCAGAAGCCCAGAAAGCGATAGTTCTTATTCAAAAACCTGGCCTAAACTGCAGAAGACGACGAACGACGTCGGGATAGTGGAAGGAAGGAAGGCTCAAGAACCCAGGATCCCAAAAAGTAATTTGTGTCTATATGGGAAAAGAATTGTGAAAAACTGCAGGAGAGCCGCCTACGCTGGTACGGCCACATCTGGCGTAAACCAGCAAACTACGTAGGAAACAAGTGTCTGGCTATGCCACCTCCGCCGGGCCCTAGCAGAAGGGCCATAAAGTGCTGGCTTGATGTCGTCCAGGATGATTATGCATGCCAATGGACTCTCAACCAAGGATGCCGAAGACCGTGCAAAATGGAGAAGAAAAAGCCGAAAAGCGGACCCTGGGCTCCGAAACAAACCAGCTGAGGATGCAACCGGGAACACGCTCAGATGTGAAAGAGATGCGAAAAGAATTGTCACGTAGTAAGATTCTGTTCTATCTTCTCTTTTCTACTCTAAAGTCTTTGGTAAAATTATGCCTCTATTTATTCCATGATAACCACACTGCCAATAAACCCAAAAAAATATGTCGTGGATAACGATATTGTTTTAGTAAAAGTTTCTCAATTAATTATTGTAGTAGTGGTAAACGCCATGACGTCAGTTGTCAGTTGTAATGGCGGCACGTGGACAGAGTCGTGTTGGAGAGTGGGGACTTTGCCGAGCGCACTTTGGCTCGAGACACCAACTAGGACACTCGTCCAGAACGAAACTGTCGGTTTACCTATTTCAATGATTATTAAACAGACTTCTTTATAATGTTATAAATGCGAGTTCTTCTAACCCAACAGACAGATGTGTTGCTGTGGAGTTTATTGGCCACTTCTTCTCCACAGCTAAAACACTAGGAAGTGGTAACGGGCGGGCATTTTGGGGGACTGTATATTTGTAAGCTTTGACGTTCAAAAAGTACTGTGTGGCAGTACTTTTTGAACTTCGTTTGACTTTCGTTCGTTAATAAAGTAAGGTCAGTACTGTATTGAGTGTTATTATTCTACAATGAACCCAATACCACCGAACCCAAACGATGATGGCGCTATCGCTCAGCCGTCGCTGACGCCGACAAATATATATCGGGTACGGGTTGACAGCCCTGACAGTTGGTACAGTCGAGGTGTGAAATCAGATGAGTGCTAGTGTTAATAGCGTGAAGCAGTCCATTTGCCGCTGTATTAAATTACATTATGTGTTTTGTATGCGATAGTACCTTTTGTTTGGCAAAATTGATTATAATTTTCTGATGGCGATAGGCATTGGGGCGAAAAGCGATAAGAGACAGACTGGCTTTTAATTCTATTTTGATGTCAGGAGTAGCAGCCAATAGTTGAGTGGTAGAGAATGCCTAAGCATTAAGTCCGCCTTTGTACCTTCTTGTGCGAAAAGTTTAAATAAATCTATCTATATCTTCTATATACTTATAATAAATCTGTAGAGAGGTCAATTCTGTACATGAAATATATTTCCAAAATAACTATCAGGGTGTGATTAGGGATCGATACTGATGCCAAAAATGCAATCAGTAAAATTTTTGTCTGACTGTCTGTCTGTCTGTATAACCGTTCTAGAAAGAAAAACTACTGGACGGATTTTAACGAAACTTGGTATAATTATTTTTCATACTCCTGAGCTGGTTATAGTATACTTTTCATCACGCTACAATCTACAGAAAAAATGAAAAAAAAATAAATGAAAATGTGAAAGTTTGGTTGTTTGTTACTCAATCACGCCAGAACGGCTTAACGGATCATAATGAAATTTAGAACAAAGATAGATTATAGTCTGGAATAGCACATAAGCTTCTTTTAATCCCGGGAACATGTTCCCTAGGGATCACGCGGGCGAAGCCGCTGGCAGTAAATAATAAATGAGAAGAGAAAGAAGCTAGTAAATAATAAATGTCCCCAGAATGACACTAGCATTAGGAACAGCACACGCGTAGAAAATGATTTTCTGTTGAAAAACACCAGCGGGCCTAAAAAGCCCACTAGCAGAATTAGAAAGCACATCTCGCTACCCGTCACTGTAAAATTTTCCCAATCTGATAGTGTGATTTGATAGATTGTTCTGTGGTTAATATTATGATTCTAATATGATTCTGCTAAAGTGGCCTGTTTTAGACCCGCTGATGTAACACTTGTGTGGTAGACACTTATTCCTATCAGATGTGCCCAGAAGATGGTTGGCTGATTGATCAAGGATCATTATTGTTAGAAAGAAAAAGAGTTATTTGCGGCCAATATGACGCATACCAAAAATACACATAAATTACAATTGTAACATGAAAAATTGGGAAGATTTGCGTAATATACTATTAAATTTTACTGACATGTCATGTTTGGATAATTTTGCCTGAATGAAAGATTTTTTTATTTTAAATAAAACAAAAAAAATAGAAGTTTTCTGGATGTTCGTGTGGATTGAGTGATCTTTTCTTAAAATTCGCTTTATCTCTAGAAAAAACTGAAGAGTTATTTACTAAAACTCTTCAGTTTTTTCTAGAGATTAAGCGAAATTTAAAAAAAGATCATTGAATCCACACGCACATGTTTTCTGGCAGGCTTTAATCGAATCTTTAAAATAATTCAGCATCCAACAGTGGTGCATGCTAAATGCTAAACAAAAACAGCTTAAAATGAAAAAGAATAACTAAAAGTACTTAAAAACATGATTTTATATGACAAGCTGTGCAGTTTCTGAATCAATCCCTTCAGAGCTGTTTGGCGAATCATCCAAGCATTTAACAAGCAACCTAATCGCATTACTGACAAAGTCCAAACTCGCCAGTCAACCGTAAAAGATTTCCGTTCGATGTGACAGTACAGATTGTAATAACGGAACGTTGGTTATGCAAAACAGGCGTAACTGAACAATGATGCTACTGTAATTTGAATTTTATTCTTGGGCGATATGATTCATTTTTCGGCACAGGATAAAATGTTTTAATTTTTCTCCGGTAGAAGTGAAAGTAGCACTTGATGTAGAAATATGAGAAATGCTCTTGAATGCACTAGTTTGTTCGGTAGAAGGCTTAAAGTTGTTATTGGTTGGCTTATTTTAAATTAACTGTAAATACTGTTTGATGAAATCGCGATAGAAATGTTTATGTTAGTGGATTTGAAATGAAGAGTCTTTTTAGGGTTCCGTACCAAAATGGTAAAAAGGAACCCTTATGGTGTGACTAAGTTTGTCCGTCTGTCACAGCTGGATATCTCAAGAATTACTAATGCTATCAACTTGAAATCGTTTTAGATGACGTTTGCTTAACTATTTTGCAAATAAGAAGTAAATAAATTCATTTTTTATTGCTACAGCAACTGAAAGGGCTAATTAAAAATCCGAAGTGGGGTTACTAGGGAATATGATACCCATATGAAAGATGACGTTGATGTAAAACCTATTGCAGCTAAAATTTTCTGACGAACATAGGCGTCGCCGATTAAGATTTTAAAATATTTCACGTTTTATATGATAGTACAGAGCCCTCAGAAGCAAACATAGACTTTGTCAGAAAATTTCACTTTCCGGCTGTACGTACAACGAAACATTTCCCAAAACGTTTAGTGCGTATGAGTGGGATGTCCATCACGTCCCGGTAGGGCATTGCCGTACATCTTGTAGTCTTGTCCTTTCCTTTCCATTAAAAATTGTATAATCTTTCAAAAATCCAAACCCCTTACTCAACTTCCACTTATCACTGACGATAACAAACTCAGTGTCCTATTCCGACGTTTTCCCATAAAAATAACACTGTAACTGAATTGACAGGGTGTCGATACGCACCAGTTTGGCTGACTCAGCGATTTGGCACACAATGATTGATTGGGACTCGGCCTGAAAACTGAGAAACTTTCAAAGCAGGGGTACGTCGGTTGATAATAAGACAATATGTACGGAACTTCATGTAAGTAGGTATGTTTCTAGGGTTCCCAACACCCGTAACAAACGGAACCCTTATACGATCACTCGGGTGTCTGTCTGGTTGGCTGTCTGTCTGTCTGTCTGTCAATCTGTCCGTCTGTCACAGCCAATTTTCTCCGAATATCCAGGACCGATTCGGTTGAAATTTGGTAAACATTTGAACTTTTGTGACTCAAACACGTACACATTACGTAAATAAATAAATTTCAAGTATTAGTATTTTTGGGGTACAAATTATTAAATTACAAAATAGAAATTAAAAACTGTACCGTGTGATCAAATGAAAGGGTTTACTGTGAGGGTCTTAAATATATATTTTCAACATTGTAAAAGAACTTATCTTCGAAACTGCTGAGTCTTTTTAACCGACTTCCCAAAAAGGAGGAGGTTATCAATTCGGTTGTATGTTTTTTTTTTTATGTTTGTTACCTCATAACTCCGACAATTATCAATCGATTTGAAAAATTTTTGTTTTTTTCTGAAAGGATATATTTGCAGATTGGTCCCATTTAAATCATATCAAAATCGGTTACGAACTTTGGATTTTAAATCGAAATAGCTGGAATTTGACTATTTAGATGATTCTTTGATAATCGAAATTGCGTAAAAATACAACCGACTTCCAAAAAAAAAAACACTACAAAGTAAAAAATAACTTTAATTTCGGAAGTCGGTGTCAAAATACGAAGAAAGTAACAAAAACACCGACTTCCGAAATTAAAGTTATTTTTTACTTTGTAGTGTTTTTTTTTTTTGGAAGTCGGTTGTATTTTTTTGTAAAAAGTTTTCTATTTACCTTTAGATTACAGGAAAACACATGAGAAGTCACTGTGTTAAAATAACATGTTCTGCAAATTGAAATTCGTTCGGTACTCTTTGCACGCGATTCCGACTCGCACGTGGCCAGTTTATTTAAGAGGTAGCCGAAGCGTGCCCTATGAAACCCTAATACTAAGCGCCCGCTACCCATCAGTCTTTCTGGCAAAGGGTAGTATCTCAGAACCGTAATAGGTTGACAGTATTCTTCATCGCCTTCTTCTCCTTGCAAGTCGAAGTTTGGGCCCAACAAGTGGCTATGTTAACTACAGCATTGGTGACATTAATTAAATACCCCAAAGTACAAGTGTAACCTAAGGGCACTATAACATGTGGCTCATGTCACAAGGGCACTGCACTCACATTGAGTACCTATCCGACTGATCTATGTAACGCATTTTGCCAAGTTGTGTTTGCAGTGGCCTACCTGGGCTAGGCTATTGTTATTCCTGACCTAGGGGCAAATGCTCTTTAGGTTTTATTAAGTCGTGAGTTGGTGGATACTCGACTTTCTACAGTTTTTTTTCTTTCTTTTGGTGGCTTATCCTGCAGTGCGATTCTGTAAACATGAAGTGAAGGCTTGGCTAATGTGATCACAAAAAGAGTCGTCAATTCAAGTAATCAAGATGGAATGATAGCTCACTTCGTGAACACTTCACCCAAGCCTTTGACATGTTTACAGCTGCTGTTCTATTCTGTAGACATCTCACCGTAATCACTTCGGTGGAGTGAATGACAAGTGAGCTGTCATGCCATCTTGTTTGTATGGTTTGACAGCTCACTTCGTGATCACTTCATCCACTTCACTTCGACATTTTAACAGAAGTGACCGGCTGGTCGATTCTATCGACATCTCACCGTGATCACTTAGGTGGAGTGAACGACAAGTGAGCTGTCATGCCATCTTGTTTGTATGGTTTGACAGCTCACGTGTCGTTCACTGAATGTTGTTCACAGAATCGCACTGCAGAATTGGCTAGCTAGATCGCCCGTGTAGATCGAAGGAAACTCGTAAGAGTAGAACTTTTCCAGTATCTCGTCTCCGCAAAAAAAAAGCTTACCAAAAACTCCACGTTCTACCGAAGTCAGACAACAAAATCCGACCTAATACCCAGAAAATGAACTTGTACAAAATATACCATTTTCCTTTTGCTAACAATAGGAATATTCGCTCCTACTGTAAATCTAACGGGCAGTTTCAACTGATTTTAATCCTTGGAACGAGTTAAATTGATGTATCTTGAGCCCCTTGGTGCCGTGTTACTCGCATGTAGGGTAGCCAAGTAAGCAAGCTGTGTTAGAGTTTTATTGGGAAAAGAAAATGAGAATGTATGGTGATTGTAGCTAGTGTTTTGCTGGCGTAAAAGTATCTTCTTTGCCCTCGTCTCTTCCATTTACGCGAGGTCGAGTATTCTAATATTTCGGTGGCATTCACTTCGCTGGTAAGCATCGTCGTCCGTAAGGCCAAGCTTTTGCATGTTGTCTTTTGGGTCATTTTTCATCCAAGCAGTTTACGGTCTACCTCTCCCTTTCTTTTTTGTATGGAAAGGCACTTTTTCACGATAATTATGGCCATCGGGTCTGCGCATAACATGTCCGTACCACTTAAGCATGGACTCTGAGATCTTCTCAGTAACATGCGTTTCTTTAAAACTGCTGGCGTAAAAATATTTTAAATAAATTGATCTTATTATGAGTTGGCAATGAAAGAAAAAGACATGTGCTGACCTTGTTAATAACATGGGTATGTACAAAGAAGAAGGTGGCGATATGTCTTTAGGTGAAGCAACTTTTTGAAAAACTTGGGCTATAGAAACTGTGGTCTAGTCCTTGACGGTTAACTCTGTAGTGTAGAAACATGTATTTCACCTTAAGAGAAATTTCTGTAGTTTTAAGGTCGTTGGTAGTTTCATCGGTGAAAAAGATTGAATGTATTTTGAACAATGTTTAAACAATGATTGCTGTCGGATCGCGAATTTTTACGTTACATTCTATAATTTGAACTAATCTATACTATATTAATATTATAAAGCAGAAGAGTTTGTTTGTTTGTTTGTTTTGAAAAATTCTTTCAGTGTTAGATAGCCCGTTTATCGAGGAAGGCTATAGGCTACATATCATCACGCTAAGACAAATAGGAGCGGAGCAGTAATGGAAAATGTGACGCAGACGAAGTTGCGCGGGTCAGCTAGTAGGGAATATGGATGAAAAAAGTATTTATGATCTGAACAGTTTATTTAAACGTATTGGAAAATATAATTCTAACTGTGAAATTAGAATATAAATTGCTCGAGAAACGAACGAGATACAATTATTTTAAACAAATATATCTGTCCCTCTCGCGAAAACACTGTTTTCTATGGCAGCTGTATAGTCGTCGTGTAATTTGACGTCACATTACGTATCTAATCGGACTTCTCTTTCTAACTGTAGTCTTAGAAGCTTTATAACTTAATAAATGATAAAGGTATTTAACAAATAATTTCATGATTGTTTAAGCTAATAAGTAATTTATTTTTCAAATAAAACAATCGCTTGCATATTCCCTATTCCTCAACCAATGTACAGAAGTCAAACAGATTTATCAGCATGCTTTCTAATCGACTGATAATGCTATCAAAAGATATTTGTGAATAAGAAGGACAATCTAAAACTTTTTTGAGGTTAATGTGATTCATTTTGTTTTGACGGCAAGTTTTATACGAAAAAGTTTTTAAGCTCAAGAGATAAAATTTTATCTTTGTTTTCGTTGACAAATCTATAGTTTATTGTTGTCAGTGTTCATTATGCGATAAATGTTTGATTAGGACTATAACAATAAGACAACAATATAATTATGTTATGACCTAGTAATATTTATTACAAACGGAAAATAAACTTGATTTACTTTTGACTGAAACAATCGAGGCATTTATGACGTTTTATTTTGGAAATAAAAGGAAACAATAATAACTATGGGAATTGTAAGATTCAGAAATATTTTTATATTTTATAATATTTTTAGACTGAAAATTGAGAGGTGTCTTATGGACATCCAGTTGGAACGGAGCTTTTTTGAGTTTGTGTCTCTGTCATCTCGACTAGAGTCAAGAGCAACCCCATGACAAATTTAAAAAAAAGATTGAAAAAAAAAAATGGCCAAGTGCGATTCAGACTTGCGTGCAAAGGGTTCCGAACAATTTTCATTTTTGTAACATGTTTTTCCATAATATTGACTTCTTATAGATTTCCCTTTTTTTAAGCTCATTAGTTTCGGAGAAAAAGGGGGAATGGTCAAGTTTGGTCTTATTACTAGAATAACTTCTATAGTTTTTATTTAAAATTATAAAAAAAAAATATAATTCGAATCCTTACAGTAAGTCCTATAATTTGATATGTTACACGATACAGTTTGAAAACCTTTTTTTCTTTCATTTTCTTCTTTGACCGCCAAAAGTGACTGCCATACTCAATATATAATTTATTAATTTACAAAACGCGTTCATGTTTGGGTCACAGAAGTTCATAAATGTGTACCAAATTTCAACAGAAATCTCTCATTTCGAAAACAGTTTCATTTTCGTGAATTATAGAGGTGTATTGCCAGATTTTACGGAGATGATCACCTCATACCATCAAAAACGTACATTACGAATAAATAAAAAAAAATTGTAATCGATCAATACGATACAAAAATACGATATTTATATGTTAATACAACATATAAATATCGTATTTTTGTATCGTATTGTCTGCCTCATATAAAGCATAAATTATAATTTTCTAATAGAATATTTATAAAGTAGTAAGGGAATTGTTTCAATAGTACATTATCCGCAAATCCATCCAGGAGGATCCCTAGGGGAACATATCCAAATATTATTTCAGGCTCCATTTTCCCTACCCTGCAGTGAGCTGTGCCACATTTCACCTCTTAAGCCGCAGGAGATTATATTTTATTTAATTTTGCACGCTACAATTGACAGTTTTATGAGTACAAATGCTTGGGAATTTAAAATAGCTGCTGTAAAATGTTGTTGGCCCTTCTTAGTTCAGGTTTTAGTTTAAAAAAAAAACAGAGTCGGTCTCGCACACAAAAAGTTATGTGACATGACAAAAAAAAAACACGTTTCTTATACGCGAGACCCCTTTAATTTTTAATTGATTTTTTATTATTTCATTTATTTATTTGTCTTACATATATTTTACATTTCTTAAATAATAAAACTTATAAAAAATAGTAGCCCACCGGTATCGGGAACAGTGTCCAAGCTACCGGTGGTCAGGGCTCCCGAGAGAGGAACCTTCTCACTATACGCGCCGTGTCCAGAAGTACTGCTTTCTGGATTAAGCCCTTGATCCAGCTGCCCAACAAGAGCCTCTTGAGGATTTGGTCGAAGCTCTTGGAAATTATGCCATTGGCCGTCACGACTATCAGCACAATGACTGCTGTGTTCACATCCCACATGTCGACAACCTCGCGAGCCAAGTCAAGGTACTTGGTTTGTTTCTCCTTCTCAGACTTCACGAGGTACTCGTCATGAGGGACTGCTATATCAACAATCATTGCGCAACGATCTAGTCGGTCTTGATCACCACTATGTCAGGCTTATTGGCAACAATAGTTCTGTCAGTGATAATAGACCGATCCCAGTACAACGTGCCATTGCCATTTTCGAGAACTGGGTCGGGTACATACCTGTAGTACGGTACTTCCGATTACATAAGATTGTATTTCAGAGCCAGTTGTGCCTGTGCAAATAATCTCCCCTAGCTAGACTAGAACACCGGAATTAATGTGGCGGATGGATTCCCGGGTCGGTGACATGCCCGACATATGTCAACTGTACCGTCCTTCACAATATATTTCCGGTAGTTGTTCAGACTAATGACTTTGTCTAAGATCGTACAAACAAAACCTTCAGTTTCCCCAAAGAGGTCACCGAAACGCAGCCAGGCCACGGACGCTAAGAAGTCTACATCGGGCCCATGTAGGATCCGATAAAAGCGTCCGTGAAGCTCCTTGCTCTGCCATATCTCCCTGCGGTCATTAGTATCTAATACCACAGGTTTGCGCCAGTTCTCGTTAGCCTAGGAGAGCGCGGTAAGGCCTTTGTCCACCGCTACCACATTTCGATGCATACCCACGTCGGCTTCTAGGAAGTATTCCCTAACGCTGCATACTTCGCGGTTTTGCAGGGTCTTAGCATTTATGAAGCCACGACCGCCGCACTTCCGCGGGATATACAGCCTCATCACCGATGACCGTGGGTGATGCATCCGATTTGCGGTAAGCAATGAGCGAACCCTTCTATCCAAGGCGTCAAGTTCTGTCTGAGTTCATTTGAGTATGCCGGAAGAGTACATCAAAACCGGCATGACCCAACCGTTGAAGGCGCGCACCTTGTTTCCGCCTGATAAAAGACTGTCAAGCACTTTATTCAGGCGGCCAAAGAAGCGCTCCCTCAACGATTGTTTTATATCAACAGCTAACGCTTCCGACATACCTAAATATTTCTAAGTTTCGTTTTAGGAGAAGGACCTAAGGTGTATGGTATCCGAGAGTTACTTCCCACGGATTCCATAATCTCCTCTCGCTTTACATGCATGATCACACATTTGTCCACACCAAATTCCATCCTGATGGCGCTACTGAAGGTTTCTTTTACCTTTAGTAGCTTCATCAGTTGCAAGTTGTTAGGAGCAGATAGTTTCAAGTCATCCATGTAAAGGAGGTGCGAAATGACCTTACCACCTCTTCTCAACCGGAAGCCCTTTCCCAAACTCTCCAGCAATGTACTGAGAGGGTTGACGGCCTGACAAAACCACAGTGAACTCAGACTTTCGCCCTGAAATATGCCACGCTCGATCCTTATCGGGTCGCTGTTCACCTGGATCTGTCGACACCCTGGATAGTGAAGGACCGTCTTCCACTGCCCCATATACGACATCAGTGAGGTGCGTAGAACTGCATCCACTTTATACAGCTCCAGCACCCTCATGTACCATGTATGTGGCACCGAGTCGTAGGCTTTCTTATAATCTATCCAGCATGATGATAGATCCCTTCGGGAACGACGAACCTGTTGGCTAATGGCAAAGTCAATATCAATGAGGAGCAGCTCCTTAGTACCGCGGGACCCGTTCCTACATCCATTTTGAGAGGCAGACATAATTGAAATTACTTTCAATATGGTGGTTAATCTTTGCTCTCAAAATGGATGTAAAAAGTTTATATTTATTGTTAACTAGCTTCTGCCAGCGGCTTCGCCCGCGTGACCCCTAGGGAACATATTCCCGGGATGAAAAGTAGCTTATGTGCTATTCCAGACTATAATCTATCTTTGTTCTAAATTTCATTAAGATCCGTCAAGCCGTTCTGGCGTGATTGAGTAACAAACAACCAAACTTTCACATTTATAATATTACTCGTTTGGTGTAAAGCGAAATTATAACCATCTTCCCCTCGACATTATAATAATTATTAAAAGATATTGCAAACTGTCGTAAGCCGTTTTCCGAAGCTACTCGCTAGCCTCTAGGCGCCAAGCTAGCTGCCTGCCTGTGCGTTCGCGACCACAAAAGTAATCCATATAGCATGATTCAGTATTCACGCGCGATGGCTTATTATTAGCGTTTTTCATGTATAGCTTTGGTGTTTCTCTACCGATTTCTATGATTCTTTTTTTATGGAATAGTAAGCTATCGTGAGTTACAGGTGTTATTGTTCGTCAATCATAAAAGATAGACATATGCTGTCGTTGGATATTTTTTTATATAATTTTAAGGAGAACATTTCCGTCATAAATGATTTCTGTGTAGCTTTCACCATTAAGGTTGCACACGCGACGGAAGCTTAAAAAATGGAGTAACTTCTCCCGTTTTCCCAACATTTCCCTTCACTTCTCTGCTCCTATTGATTGTAGCGTGATGAAAAGTATACTATAACCTGCTCAGGAGTATGAATAATAATTGTACCAAGTTTCATTAAAATCCGTCGAGTAGTTTTTGTTTCTATAACGGTTATACAGACAGACAGACAGACAGACAGACCGACAGACAGACAGACAAAAATTGTACTGATTGCATTTTTGGCATCAGTATCGATCCCTAATCACCCCCTGATAGTTATTTTGGAAATATATTTCATGTACAGAATTGACCTCTCTACAGATTTATTATAAGTATATAGAAGATAGATAGAAGACAAAAATACACACTCTGTGAAAATTTAAACTGTCTATACTTACGTTTTCGAAATATAGTCGGCTGACAGACAAATAGATGGAAGGACGGACAACGGAGGCTTAGTATAGGGTATCGTTAATTGGATTCTAAAAATCTTCACCAACATCAACACTTCAGCCTAAAGACGTCCAATGCTGCTCCTCTAAGTGTCACCACAGCAATCATCTCCCGGTTATGAGTGTCTCGTATCCAGCGGACACTCGCGGCCTTCAAGAAGTCGTCAACACCCGCGGCCTTCAAGAAGTCGTCGACACCCGCGGCCTTCAAGAAGTCGTCGGTCCACTTTCAGGCAATTCTTCCAATGCTATGGAAAAATTTTACTATTATTTAATTACGTTTGAGTAAAAAAATTATTAAAAGAATGTAGCCTGTGCTTTTGTACATATTTTTCTGTTTCCTTCTTATTAAATGTGTGTATCATAATTGTTAAATAAATAAATAAACTTTGGCCCAATAGGGTCTTACGGGCGTTGAGTCATTACGGATAGTCAGATGCCAGGAAATCTGACACCAGTCTTGTCTTAAAAGTACGTTATTATCCAGTTACTATTCTTTCCATGAGAGATACTCGAACTCAGTTGCATCCAGATCCACTGAGCCGACCCCCAAAATAGTTGGGAATCGGCTAGGCAGTTATGCTAGTATATACCATACCCACTACAATTTACAATTTAAAATAGACCTAATTGGCCGTGTTGTCAAATGACTTAATGCTCCTTATTTACATATTTTGCTGAAAGTACCATGTCCTCATAATTGTGCATAGGTACACATTAGGTACATAACGAAGGCAAATGTTATGGAAAATAACGCGAACCACTGAGGCATAATTTGATTAATAAATGCGAGGCATGGGGATCATCGCTGACAAAATTGTTTTGAAATATTTTTGCTCGGCTTCATTATGTGGCTTGGTAACAGTTTATTTTGGATAGGCTGTTATTAAACAGCGGGATTTAATAATAAGGTACGTTGTGTTCATAAAACATAATATGTGTTGATTAAGTTTGATACTACATTTGTTGGGTTGTCATGCACTTTTATTACCAAAAAAACAAAGGTTAAAATGTAAGTCAGCGTCGCGCACTTTTATCACTTTTTCACCATAATAGAGGCAACAATTATACTTTAATGAATAATTGCTTTTACAGTAATAATTATAGTGTCTGCCCTGTATTAGACAGATGGTCAGACAGACATACACACACTGAGTGTAGGCCTATTAAAAAGAATGTCTGTACAACGGTAATCTCTCGTAATTCTTACCTGATCTTTTTTTTACTGAATACTATCTCTGAGTGGCTAATTATAACCCCAAAAAACAAAACAGCCTAAGCACTTCGGGAGTGCCGGCAGAAGTGAAAACTTGAACATTAACGTTGTGCATTTTTGAATCATCCGTCTTACGAATTTTTGATCATGTCACGTGTCCTGACGCGAGTTTAACATTTTATACCCATCCCAAAAAAGTGCTCAACGCCGCTAAAGAAGTTTTCACTTCAAAAATGAAGTTATTAATAATGTAATATTGTGAGCATGGAAACAACACATAATTCTTCACATTTCCAATCCCCTAATGAGTGAAACTAAATAAGCGTAAACAGTCCTGTCCCCGAGCGTACGTGGCCATTACTAAATTAACTGGAGACTTCAACAAATATTACTCTTATGTCGCACCGCCAGCCATTTGTGACGTCATTCTGACATTGGTAATACTGCGGTAATGTGTAGTTTATTGAGAATTCGCCTGTAACTAGGGCGGATATTGCTATGCCCAGCAAAGGAAAATACAGGTCTTTTCTGTCAATAACTCATTTCATTACAGAAAAAATAAAACTCGCAGAAACAAAAATACTACTGATTTTGACTATAGTTTTATTTGAATTTAAAGTTTAATAAAACGACAATTGTCATTGATCTAAAATACATACTGTTGTTTCTAATATTTATTGCGTTGTATTATGTCACCGGAAAATGGCAAACACCGTAACATTGTAAAATATCGCGTGAATTTTTTTCTTTAATATCTTTAATATCTTTGGACATTTCACACAACGCCATATAGTCCCAAGCTAAGCAACCTAATGCTTGTATTATGGTAACGAGATGGCTGATAAACTACTTATATACATTTTTTATTGTAAATACATACATATCATAGATAGAAAAACACCCAGACTCGGTGCGGCAAACGAACCCGCGACATGCTGCGCAGCAGTCAATCGCTCAACCACTGCGCCAACCGTGTCGTCAAATTGTAAACAATTTTTTCTAACACGGATGTTTTGGAAACAATTAAATTTGGATGGGATATATAACAAACAAAACGATTTATTCATAATACATCGAAAAAAATATAATCTTATCAAGGTTAATTACAATCTTACGAAGTCTGCCATTTTTCGGTGACATATACATGAAAAATAATTAATTTCTTGGGACAAGCCCGCCACACATTCCCAACCACTGCAACTCCTGAAAGCCAGAATCAACAGTGGCGACCACCAGTAAAACGCCGAGCTAATGAAGCCTGACGAGTCCCGGAGAAACGATTCAGCTATCTTGGATCGCGGGATCCATCGAAATTAATCAGAAGAGTACAGCGGAGGAGTAGGAAAAAATAAATATAATTTCCACTTATACAGGGTGTAAGGGACAGCCCTCCACAAATTGATAGGTTGATTTCAGTATATCGTACTAAGTTGACCGGTATATGAAATTATTTCAGGAACTTTATAAAAAAAAACATTTATTTCAGGCAATATACCCATATGGAGATAAATTTAACATTTAAAGATTATAAATTCAATGTCACAAATCAAAATCAAAATTGTTAGCAGGAATACTGACAGCCATATACAAAGAAATAATTAGCTTCATATATGGCTCTCAATATAACGATGGCTCTCGATATGTGGGAATCCAATAAAACTGATTTGTTTAATTACCTCACACGCAATGTATCGCTACCTCTGCAAAACGCACGTAGCGAACGGCAGCGCAGCGAGCTTTCGCAAGGACAGCCGCGCTCGCACCACGTGTTTAACAGCTGATTTCATGCGTGAAAAAAACCAAACAAAAAAAACCCTGAGAAAATTTTCACTGGAATATGATTCAAAATTGACGACACGGTTGGCGCAGTGGTTGAGCGATTGACTGCTGCGCAGCATGTCGCGGGTTCGATTCCCGCACGGAACAAATATTTGTCCGACCTACAGGTATTTGTTCCGAGTCTGGGTGTTTTTCTATATATAATATGTATGTATTTACAAAAAAAAAAAATGTATATAAGTAGTTTATCAGCCATATCGTTACCATAACACAAGCATTAGGTTGCTTAGCTTGGGACTATATGGCGTTGTGTGAAATGTCCAAGGATATTATTATTATTATTATTATTATTAAAATAAAGAGCTGATTGCACCCTGTTAATTAGTGGAGGGCTGTCCCTAACACCCTGTATATACCTACATAGCAAATAAGTACATTCTGCTTACTTAGTTATTGACCTAGTTCGATTCTAACTTGACAAGTCTCGCCAATTGCTTATTCTTTGACGTTTATTCACGGAGTAGATTTTCCCTATTGTATTTATTTTTTGTGTGGGCATCCCTTATGACATTATTTGTCTCCATTTCGCGATCGTTGGTCTCTTTTATGTGACAACCCATGGCTTAAGTTCATATTTTGGGGTAAATCTAGTGGGAGCTTAGCATGATATGTATTTTGGTTGAGTTTGTATTGCATGTGGAAATACTTTTTTGTATATCACTGACACCTCGCCTATTGCACTGTTAAACAATCCCTTATAATTATAAACACGAAGGTGTATTTATTGGCGATTCTAAGAAAAAATGATATATTTGCACTCTCTTCACTGTATTTAAAATTTTTGGTAATACATATTAAACCAATTTTAATGAAACAAAAAACTCAGAAGACAGTAAGAGCAGTTCTAAGTTTTCAATTGAAAGTGAAAAATCACTGACTTTTGATTTAAACTCATACTGGCTGTAAACTCATTCAGTCCAGTTGACTCGGAGCAAAAGGTTGTGACAGACAGACACACAAGTACCTAATCCTTTAATGGTACCGTTTATTCACACGGACGTTTGGAAACTCAAAAATAGTCAATTGAGCAATTAACATAAAAGATCACTTTAAGAGAATCATAATTGGAATCATAATACTAACCACACAACAATCTGACAAATTTCATTTTCATCTTTATATCCAACGCTTTTGGTTCAAGGTTGATTGGAAAAATTTGACAGTGACGGGTAGTGTGGTTATGCTTTCTAATTCTGCTAAAGTGGCGTTTTTAGACTTGCAAGTTATAATAGCATACATTTTATTATTATTCGGATCACAAGACGAACGGCGATGGCGCCACCCACACGACGCACAAAACGTTTTGGGAACACATTCATAGTGCGTACAGCAAAGGAGTGGAATTCCCTGCCGGAGTCTGTGTTTCCTGATAGCTGCAACTTGGTAGTCAAGTAAGTAAGTCAAGAGTAAATAGGTTACTTCTAGGCAAGCGTGCTTCATCTTAGACCACATCATCGCTTATCATCAGGTGAGATAGTGGTCAAACTCGTGCCTTTTAATAGAAAAACTCTAAAGACATTAAGAGCTCAATAGAAAAACTCAAAAGACAGCAAAAGACAGTAAGAGTAAGAGAAGTGTGGGCTGCAGCTGAAAATCAGCGTCAGGTGGTATACCTAGTGTTGCCAGCTGGCATTATGCTGAGCTGAGGCCCTTTGGCATTGATAGTTTTAAATATCTGTTTTGTTTAATTTTAAGAAGTTTTTTGTATAAACAATTTTGCCAATAAACACAATTTTCTTTCTTCTTCTTTCTTTCTTCAAAAATAAGATCTTATTTAACCCAGTTGCTTTCAGCTCAGGAATACTATAATATGAAGATTTCTCATATCAGAGATGTGCAGTGTGTGTGTGTTGGCTCGTTAACAAACTAGGCGGATACGAAATACGGATACAGTAATTATGGACCGGATATTTTAATGAGTGCAAGCTGTGTATGGAAAGTCACATCCTACCAATAAACGAGCAAGATGGATGGATAGATGTGTCTTCCTCCTTCACGAAAAAACTACAGATGGATTTTGTTTTTTTATTTTAAACATCATACGGCCAATTCTTATTTTTTTAAGCAACGTTCGCATTAGCATGTCAGTCGTAATCTGTCAAAAATGCATGAAAAGTGAGGCTTTTTAGGATTTCGTACCCGTAACCAACGGAAAAATATTTGTTAGCCTCCTGTGTCCGTCTGTCCGTCCGTCCGTCTGTCTGTTAGTGCTCAGGAACTGTAGTATAAATATAGTATTATAGTATAGTAAAAATTAGATAAAAGATTAAAAGGGATAAGAAACGTTTTTTCGGATTATGGCACGGAACCCTTCGTGTGAGAGTTCGACTCAAACTTTGTTTAAAAATAAGTAGACTTGGCCCTCAAAATAACACATCCTTTCTATAACTGTAAACGTCAAAGTTCGTGAGGATGGATGGTGATTGTTTCTCTTTCACGAAAAAACTATTCAAAATCAAAATCAAATTTTTTATTCAATATTGTGTAAAAACAGTAAATACATTTTTTGCTTAAATCTATGTCAAGTTCACGGGTGTTATGTGCCTGAACTAGGACATCCTGTGTTTCAGGCGAAAATAGGTAGGTGAGTGTTATGTAATAATCACGGTAATTATATAAAATAAAACAGTCTACATCTCTTTCTATATACTCTCCTTTCGCAGGTATGCTGGAAGAGATTTCTTTAGAAATAAGCATCACCTTTGTACCTATTTTTCTGTTTCCTTCTTCTCTTGTTCTTGTTAAATGTGTGTACATAAATGGTTAAAAAAAAATAAAAAATAAATAAAACAGTCATCTTATAGGTATGTAAAAAACAGTAAATAGTGTAAAAATCATACTTCCTCTAACCTTACTATTCTAACTTAAACTATAAAAATAAAATAAATAGTATTTATACACAAACAAAATTTTTATTTCAATACCTCCAACAACTTCTCTGTATCTTCATAGGACAAACTTTGAAGAGTTTCCTTGAGCACCTTTTATTGAACGGGTTTAATGAAACTTTATAGTAATACTAGCATTTGCCCGCGACTACATACGCGCATATCTCGTTTTTCCCGTTCCCGTAGGAATTTGGAGAAATCCCATCCAAATTCCAGCTTTCTACGACCAGTAGTTTCGGCTGTGCGTTGTCTGTTAATCACTCACTCAGTATCGGAAGAGTTTTGTATATAAGGATAGCCTTACACATTGGAATAGGACTTGCTACTATAACAACTTAATAATGTACTCGGGGACCCCACAAAAAAAAATATGTTTTTTTTTTTCGGTTTATGTTATGGAACCTTTCGTGTGTGTCAAGTCTGACTCGCGCTTGGCCTTGTAGGTTATTGCTCATCCCTTTTTGTAACGATGAGAATTCATCGAATGGCTTCTTTCGCTCTGGGCGGAGTTTAAGAGAGTGTCAAACTCTTACTAACTAAAACCCATCCGTGTTCCTCCTAATTGCCCTTTCCTTTCCAGGGCCACGGTGACTCTTTCGAACCAATTCCGCAACGCTGGCAATATTGCCCATCCCTGCAGGGAGGAAAAAAATACAGACTGCTAGGTTTATTAATTTTAGTTTGAAACTTCAAGTCTGATGTTTGAAAGTACTATACTGTGTCAATATAAAGTTTTGTTCATGCTATTGTTTTACAGGAAACACTGCAATAAAGTGCTTTTTTTTTTTTTTTTTTTTTTTTTTTTTTTTTTTTTTTTAGGGATGGGAAATCATCCAATGACTCCTCCCGCTCTGGGTGTAGCGGGAGGGAGTGTCAGACTTCTACTGACTAAAACCCATCCATGTTCCTTCATTGCCCTTTGTGTTCCGGAGCCACGGTGTCTCTTGCGAATAATCCCGCGACTCCGGCAGGCGTCGGCCCTTTCGGGCCCCTCTGTGTGCTGACTCTCTTTGAGGCGCGCGTGGAACACTAACGCGCCGTCGACACGGCCTGTCGTCACTAGACAAACGGACGGCGAGCCACCCATAGCTCGCCGTCCACAGGCCCGCGCCTACGGTGGCCGGAGGTCACCAGGTGGCCCCCGACGCCCGCGGCGTCCACCACGGCGGCCGGGACGAGAGGGTCTCCTCTCCCTCTCCGCTACCTCCTTCGCTAGCATGACTGCTTCGCAGAAGGAGGCAACGGCGTCCCATTCCGTCTCGCTCCGGACCATGGCTTGGACCAGGGCCGGACGCGAGAGGTCGCCGCCGATCGCCGTTTCGAGGACACGGCGGTGCGCCGCCCAAGCGGGGCACACCTGCACAGTGTGCTCCACCGTGTCCTCCAGTCGATCCACGCAGTGGTGACACCCGGGCGTTTCCTCCCGCCCGATTCGGTGCAGGAACCTCCCGAAACATCCATGTCCGGTGAGGACCTGCGTCAGGCGGAAGGTGAGGACGCCATGGCACCTCTCTAGCCACTCCTCAAAGAGGGGACTTATCGCCACTATCGTGGCGTGCCCTGCACTGGGTTGCGACAGTCGTCGTCTCCATGACGCCATGAGATCGCGCCGGAGGTCTGTCCGCTGCGCGACAATTTGCCGCGTCAGCGGAGTTTCCCCCCGGCGTAGTACCTCCACGCGCCAATCATGCAGGCGCGCGAGGACTATCGCCTCCAGATCCCATGGCGGCAATCCGGCAAGGAGACACACCGCTTCGCGCGAGATCGTGCGGTACCCTCGGGCCATCCTTAGGGCCATCACCTTTTGGGGCGCGTTCAGATAGTTGGCAGCACGCTGCCGCAAGGAACGCGCCCACACCGGGGCCCCGTAGAGGGCCATGGACCGCACGACCCCCGCGTAGAGCCTCCGGCAGGAGGCGTTTGGTCCCCCCAGGTTGGGCAGGAGCCGCCTGAAAGCAGCCCCGGCCCGCTCCAGTTTGGGTGCCAAACGTCGGAAATGTTCCACGAAGTTCCACCGGCTGTCGAGGACGAGCCCTAGGTACTTCAGCGTCAACTCGACGCCGATGGAAACCCCTCCTACCGTCAGCAAGGATCCCGACGGTGGCGTATTGCCTCGGCCATGAAAACACATGGCCTCGGACTTGTGCAGCGCCACCTCGAGACCCAATTGCCGGATCCTCTCTACGACTGTCGCAACCCCGCGTGTCATAACGTCGGCCGCCTCCGCGTACGACCCCCCCTGTGCCAGCACCAGCGTGTCGTCAGCGTAACAGATGACGTTGACGCCGCTAGGGAGGTCGGCTCGCAGCACCCAGTCGTAACCGATGTTCCACAGGGGCGGCCCCAGAACCGAACCCTGTGGGACACCGCACGACATCTCTCGCCGGTTCCACTCACCGCTGTGACTAGGGTAGATTACTGCCCGGTCGGACAGGTAGTCCCCGACAACACGACGAAGGTAGGTCGGCACCCGATGATACCGGAGTGCCTCCCCAATGCAGCTCCAGGGCATGGTGTTGAAGGCGTTGGCGATGTCGAGTGACACCGCCAAGACAACACCACCCCGGGAGACCGCATCCCCCGTCGTGAGGGCTCTGACGCGCATGACGGCGTCCACCGTAGAGCGCCCCTTGCGGAAACCAAACTGGTTGTCCGCAAGATCCGGCCCCGTTCCCGCTAGGTGCCCGGCGAGGCGGTTTGCGATAACTCTTTCGAAGAGCTTGCCCACCTCGTCGAGCAACACTACGGGCCGGAATGCGGACGGCGAGTCCGCAGGGCGCCCAGGCTTCCGGATGAGGACCAGCTTCCCGGTCCTCCAAGGAAGCGGGAACTGGCCCCTCTCCATGCATGCGCTAAAGAGCCCCTCTAGTCGAGGCCCGAGAGCCTCCAAGGCCAGGGCCCAGGCTTTGCCAGGCAAGCCGTCGGGCCCTGGGGCGGTATTCTTGGCCTTGAGCCTTCGTACCGCCACTCTCAGGTCTACCCCAGTCACAGCCGGGATGTCGTCGTCGTCGTCCTCTAGGTCCGCTTCCGGCACCGCAGGCGGCGGAGCCATAGGCGGGGGAGGATGTTCCCCTCGCGCAGGGAACAGAGTGCTCACCACGTCCTCCACGAGCTGAGGCCGGAGACTCTGCGTCAGCGGGGGGGCCCAGGTGCGGAGCTTGTTCCGCACCATAAGGTAAGGGCGCCCCCACGGATCTCTGTCGAGAGTCGCCAGCATTTCCTCGCGGGCCAGATCCCTAGCCCGCAGGACAGCGTCGCGGAGAGCGGTCTTCGCAGCTCTGTATCCCTCGTATAGCTCCGCTTCGATGGCATCCGCATCCGGTGGACGGATGCGACGCCTGCGATGCCTGGCGTACCGGCGCCGCGCAGAAATGCACGCCTCGCGCAGAGAGGCCAGCTCCCGCGACCACCAGTACACCTGGCGCCGGGCTCTTCCTGGCCGGACTCGGGGCATTGCCACGTCACAAATGTCGGACATGGCCTCCTGGAACCACCCTGCCTCACTGTTGACGTCGGCAGGCCTGTCCGGTGATGTCACCCAGGCCTGCACGATCGAGGCTTCCAGGAGGAGCTCCCGGTCCAGCTGCTTCAGAGCCCAACGCGGACCACTCGGAGTCTGTACGACCGGCGCGCTTGAGGTCTGGGTGGAGACGTCAAACCGGATATACCGGTGATCGGAATACGTCTCCACCTCCTCCATGACACGCCAGTCAATGACCCGCGGTGACAGAGCGGGACTGGCGAACGAAATGTCCACCACCGACTCGCCCCGCATCCGCACACACGTGGGGACAGAACCCCGATTGAGGACGACCAGGCCTGTCTCCAGAGCCCAGTCTTCCACCATCCTTCCCCGCACGTCTGTCAAACGAGAACCCCAAGCCAAATTCTTGGCATTGAAGTCCCCGAGGACAAGTACGGGTAGGGAATAGTGCCCGACGACGACACCCAACTCTACAAGAGAGTTGTGGAACTCGGCGAGAGTTCGGTTCGGGGAGAAGTAGACGCCTACTACGACGATCTCCCCGAACCGTGCTGCGACGCACCCCTGTCCCTTCCTGACACTTTCAAGGGACGGGGTACCGGCGGCGGCCGACGATATGATGGTCACTGAGCCGCTTAGGTCCGCAACCCAGTCATCCCTGGGTGGGACAAAATACGGCTCAGCGACCACCGCAATGTTGATCGACCACTGCGCCATGCTTTGCATCAGCAAATGCTGAGCGCAGGCGCAGTGGTTGATGTTCGCCTGGAGGAAGCTGAGTGGGGCCGTTACTGGCATTCCATGTCAGCTTCCTCCCCCTGGGCCCCCTGTGAGGGCCCCTCTGTGGCGGCAACGGCGGCAGAGGCGACGGATGTGGCTGCGGCGGTTGCGGCCACGGCCACGGCGTTGGAGACGGTGGCAGTGGCGATGGAGGGCCTCCCCCTGGCTCCGGACTTGGTCTTGGGTGGAGCGCAGGCCTTGCTCCCAGCCCGGTGGTCACCCGGCTTGCCGGCCGCCGCACATGAAACACAGTGCGGCTTGGCGGAGCAGGTCACGGCTACGTGACCGGGCTGACCGCAGCGGAAACAAAGGCCGCTGCGGTCGACCTCCGAGGCGCACTTGACTGACACGTGGTGCCCCACGTGGCAGCGATAGCACCTCAGAGGTCTGGGCTCCAGCAGCTTGACCTGCGCTGACACCCAGCCCACCAGAAGTCTTCGACCCTCCACAATGGCTTTGGCCGCCGTCACAGGGCAGCAAACCGTAACGGTTCGCATGCCTGAGAGGTCCGGACGTATGGCGCCTGCCTTGACCTGTTCGGCAGGACACCCTCCGGCCCTAGCGACGGCGGCCACGACCTCCTCCTCCGTGACCGAGTCGTCCAGACCCAGGATACGCAGGTCTGCGCACCTAACGGGCCTGGACACTCGGGCCTCGTCCGCGTTGAGGGACGCTCTTAGCCTTTCGGCCAGAGCGTCAGCGGACGAGCCGCTGGCCTCCCCGGGGATCTCCAGCATCCGCGCTCCAGTCGCAGTGACTTTGAGCCGGAGGCCCCCGGTGATCCCTAGCTCACGGAGATCCACCGTCTCCTTCGCCTTCGCCAGCAAGTCGCGGTAAGATACGCCCCTCTTCTCCGCTTCCGGCTGTAGCGTTATCACTACAGCGGCGGTCTTCGGGGCGCGGAGCCTATCCGCGATCTTGCGCGCCCGGGACTGGCGCTGCCGCTCCTGGTTTCGGGCCTTTTTCTTCGCCTTCCGCCTCTTCTGCTGCTCCCCGACCACGTGCCATCCGGCTTCAGCCGGGGGAGGTGTAGGGAGCTGGGCGGGCTGGGAGGGCGGTGGCGGCGGCTGCGACTGCGGTTGACGTGTCGCAGGCGGTTGGCGTGCCGCAGTCGGTTGGCGAGCCGCAGGCGGAGGACCGCTCGCTGCAGGCGCTGTCGCTGGCAGCGCCCTGCTCTTCTTCCCCTTCCCCTTCCCCTTCCCCTTCCCCTTCCCCTTAGCTTGCGCCTTTGCAGGCGCGTTTGCTGGCGCCGACTCTGCTGGAGCTGGCTTGGCTGGGGGGGTGGGCAAGACAGCCCCGCCGGAGGGCCGACTGGATGGCCCCGGTCCGGATGCGGCAGCCGCAGCAGCCGCGTAGGACACCGACATCGGGCCCCCAGCCACCTTGTTTGCACCAAGAGGGGGGCGCAGGACAATGCCCTCCAGCACGGAGAACCGCCGCTGGAAGGCGGCGAGCTCCGTTCGAACCAATGCCAGGACCTGATTGTCCTCTGGCTCGGGCCTGCTTGGTTGCTGCTGCTGTTGTTGCCACTGTTGTCCCGCCCGGGGTTGTTCCGCCTGGGTAGCTACGCGAGAGTCGGGCTCCCGCAGGCTGGCCAGGTCCGCTCGGAGCTTCGCATTCTCCTGTTGAAGAAGCTCCATCGCGGCCGTAAGGCGGGCGACGTCCGCTCGCAGACTGGCCATTTCCCCGTCGTGCGAAGTCCGAAAGTTGGCCTCCGCTGCCGCTATAATTGAGGCGGAAGCCGCAGGCATGGCCCTCAGCCTTGTCGACGGCTTCTGCTTATGTACAACTTGTTTAAGCGCGGCCTCCACCTCCTTCGCAAACCTGGCCTCACGCTCCGCCTCGGAACCGCCAGGTACGTCGTCCTCATCGCCCGTCCCGCAGGCCGTCGAGCCCGGGTGGCGCCCCTCCTCGGCCAGTTTGGCCGACCTCTCGGAGGCAGTGATGCCCCTTCCCTTGCCTCGGATCCCTCCACGCTTGTTGGTGGGGATCTTTCTTGCCGATGCCGAGGCCTCCTCCTCTCCGGATGACGACCCTCTGTCGCCATCCCGCCTAGGCCGCTTGCGGAAGAACTTGCTGATCTCCGCAAGTGACCCGGCCCTCTCGCGCCGGGAGCTCTCTGAGCCTCCCGCGCCTCTCCCGTTTCCGCTGGATGCAGCGTCGGACTCCGACCGCTCATCACAATTGCCGTTACCGGCGGTTTGGGTTTTTTGGTTTGTATCCATATTATTCCCACGAGCAATAGGTAAATAAATGTCCATCCTGACAGGGACCGTGTATCAGGATAAGCAGAATAAATTGCTTTACTCGCCAGAGGGGCTGCAGGTACCCTGGCGAGGGTGAGCACTAGCGACTGATTCGTTCCATGGTAACACCCGTCAGCCATACATCCCCTCACGGTGCGCCGCCGCTTGGGATTCGGGGTAACTTTTTATAGAGGTTTTCTACCTCACGATCCAGGCAGTTAAGCCAAGACCCTCGGTCCCTATCAAAGCCGCGAGACGTGATCCACAGCACTTCAATAGGGATTACGAGATCAGCGGTGACAAAGAAGGACCCATCCAACTCTGTCTGCTCGGAGGCAGGGTAAGTGCACACCGAGCCCGCTCTTGCTCCTCTGCTATGCCCTCTGCTACACAGAGGGTCACGCAAAGGAACGCCCCGTTGGTCCAATGGACCCCACCCGTGTCAGAAAATTGGCCGCAACAGTAACCCTCTCCGAAGCATAAGAGGAAATTCTCATTTCCCCTCATTCCTCGGAGAAAATTACTGCCGCGCCCAGGGTGCACCGGCCCAGCAACTGCTCTTCCCTCCAGACGGATCGAAAGGGACCAGCAGCCGCCAAGCACACGTGGAGGACTTCTGACTTCGCACCCCTGCAATAAAGTGCTGCAATAAACTTTCAGTTGAGTCATAGAAAAAAAGAAAAAGTGTTCACTGTCATAGATCTTACATGCAAATATCCGAGTACCTATTATTATCGTACACAAATATTTGGAAAATTCGCTCGCCCCTGCCACCGCAACAGAAGAAGACGCCCCGGTCTTCGGGAGTTACAGGGCGATTCCTGGCCATTGTAGGTGCGGGCCTGCGGGTCGATGGCTTGTTGGGTTCCATGCGCGCCTCATAGAGAATGTCAGCATAGTAGACGGAGCCCCCAAGAGCCAGTACCTGCTAGGGTTGCGGAGTTTGTTCGAAAGAGTCACCGCGGCCTTGAAACTTTTATTTATTACTTTCAGCACAAAAAGAGTACAGAGGCGGACTTAATGCCATAGGCATTCTCTACCAGTCAACCTTTAGGTGATGCAGAGAATAGTGGTAGATGCAATACGGAGAATTATTAAATGCGATTGATAATGATTATTATTCAAATACAAAGTATAAAAATAAAGTATAAAAACAATTGCGTCAGGTGGAACCAATGCTAACCGGTTAAAATGAATAATATACACATACTAACTATACCTACATATACACTATTATAAATACATAATAAATACTCACATTAACAAGATAAATATGTAAACGAAATACCAAAACAATAAATACGAATAAGTAACTGGAAAACCTTAGCGCTGTGATGATACTACTGCCAACTTCTTCCGAATGTGTTCACGAACTTTCAATTTAAAAGTTAATCGATTGGTGGCCATCCTGATCTCCTGAGGAAGTGCATTCCACAGAGAAATAGACTGAACGAAGAAAAAAGAGTGAATAAAGTCAGTACGGTGAGTGGGACATTGAAGGAGACGGTTGTTTGATGAGCGTAGATTGAGATTGTGGCTGGCGCAAATGTATTGCAAGTGTGGTGCTAGATAACTGGGAGAGTTAGGAGAGACAAGAAATGAAAACAATGTAGTAAGAGCCCTTAGCTCTCTACGCTCGCGCATGGGCAATCACTTTAAAAGTGACCGATGCGCAGAGACATGATCATATTTACGCAGATTGAAAACAAATCGAATGCAGTAATTCAGAAGACGGTCAAATTTGTTGAGGAGATCTGCATTCAGATCATAGTAACACACATCGCCATAAGCGATGATAGGAAAAATTAGGGTCTGTACAAGCATTGTCTTCGTGTTTGCTAGTAAAAAGTTTTTCCCAGCAAACACGAAGACAATGCTTGGCTATTGAAACGTACAGAGCATTAGGAGGAATACGCATGGGTTTCAGTTGAAAAGAGTCTGACACTCCCTTTCACTGCGCCTAGAGAAGGACTCATTTGATGATGTCCCATTCTTAAAAAAAAAACAAGTTTTATCAAATTGTCCATGGGAATCTTCACTATTATCTGATGCATCTAAAACGTCATTATGAATACAGTCGTCAATGACTTGTAGGTTCAAGCGTCGTCAAATCAACCGGTCCTGTTCGTTCTTCTCTGTCCTTTAGATTACCGCTAAACTTAAATGGCAGTGGGCAGGGAAATTTGCTCACTTCTAAATATAGGCAATACCTTTCCTTATATACCATACTGGTGCTATTAATACCTACGTGACAGTGAGCCATTTTTAGCTGACCTACAGAACTGAGGAAACCCTTTGAGCATAGCCATTGTGAAATATTCATAATATGGTAAAATTCCTGGATGGGGGGAACGCCGATGCCTTTATGATCGCTTAATGTATCTTAGCGAAGGAATGAGAGCACGAGGCCAGTCGCTAACACATTGGCCTGACCAAGTGAAAGAAGCTATGTCCTCAAGCAAATTCCAGCAGGTGATGATGGCAACTTTGGACCGGAATCGATGGAGAGGGATTGTCCACTTAAGTAGTAGTAGGAGTACAGTGACCACAATCCTTAGTAATGAGGGACCGACTGAAGAAAGTTAGAGAGAGGGGTAAGAGGGGTGTAGGGTTTTTATGCGCATTAAAGAAAAAAAAAGGTTCTATTCTATTCTAAAAGATATATAGCCAGTTTGGCATTCGAAGGATTTATAATTGTTGTGACAAGCATAATACAGTGTCTTTGTATTATTTAAAACATTTCCCTTCTTTTGGGCTCTGCCACAGTCGGTTGAAAAAACACCATAACAACTTCAGAAAACCCGGAAATGTATCATATTTTTCCGTCAAAAATATAACAATTTATCACCAAATAATAATAAAGAAGATTTTCCCCCTCAACATTGAGGAGACCATTATTAGGAGGCTTTCCTCACGGAAGGATTAAGCCGTCTTCAATATTAAATATTTCAATAGAAATTCCCAACGTTACTGTGGTTATTAAAATGGCGCATAAATATCGGCAAATAATTATGATAAATATTTTATGCGCCACAAATAATTTCAGGCTTTAAGCAGAATATAGACGACGCGTTTTTGCGATCGGAATTTTGGAGTTTCAGGCCCCGGGTAGGGTGATAAGCATGCGCGGGCGCTTAAAATTGTGTTAAGTATCAAACACCGGCTGACCTATACCGACTTCGTAGGGCGGTATTTTTCCAGTTATATAGCCTTTGACACTTACAAATGACGTGGCTTTCTATTGGTAAAAGAATTTTCAGAATCGGTTCAGTAGATCCAGAGATACCTACCCTTTACAACCTCACAAACTTTACCTCTTTATAATATTAGTATAGAATATAAATGAAATGCGCGTATAAAGTTTGCGTATACTATGACGGACGTGATTGGTTTCGCTACTATTGAGGCGACAAGTGCCCTCTTTGAAGAAGGCTAGAGAGGCGCCACTTTGCGCTTGACGCAGGTAGTTGTTTTGACAACAATGACAAGATTGGTCCGGGAGATACCCGTTTCGGATTTGACGGGATTACACGCCCGGGTGTCATAACTGTAAGGATCGCCCGGAGAACACAGTTGATCATACGTGGAGGTCTGTCCTGCTTGGGCGGAGAACTGCTGCAGGAGATCAGCTGCGGCGACCTATCGCGTCCGGTCCTTGTTCAGCCTATGGTCCATAGAAAATCTAACACCAGTCTAGCCGACAGCTCGTCGCTTCCGCGTCAACAGTGGAACCTAGGCCTTTGAAACATTTACATGACTACCGTGCCAAAATATGTTAGAGTACTTACACAAATTTTATGAATAGTAATTGTTTCCATATTTATAATATTCAAAGCTTTTGTTTGTGTTGTAATTAGTGTCATGTAAAGTAATCCCTTTTGTTACTAAACTGCCAAAAGTTGTTCTATAAGAGGATTTCTCGTGTGTCGTGGGTGGATTTAGAAACAAAGAAGGAAGATAACTATACTGAAGCTAAAACATTTTCACAGGTCTTTCACAGTACGAATAAAACGACCGTCGAGCATACTCCTATACGCACCTAGCAAAATTACGAATATTATTAATGTGTATATTTTAGTTAAATAATCACGAGATAATAGTCAACATCTCTGACCTTTTTTTTTGTGGGGAAATCCTCATGGAAACACTCTGGAAAGATGAAGTGTTATGTCGGACTCCTTCCAACTAAAAGTCTACAGTCCCTTTTTTTTAATGATGGGAAATCATCAAATGACTCCTCCCGCTCTGGGTAAAGCAGGAGGGAGTGTCAGACTCCTACTGACTAAAACCCATCCGTGTTCCTCCTAATGCCCTTTGCGTTCCAGAGCCGCGGTGACTCTTTCGAACAGATTCCGCAACCCCGGTAGGCACTGGCCCTAGCGGGCGCCATCTGCTTTGCTGACAACTCATTGAGGCGCGCGTGGAACACAGCGCGCCGTCGACCTAGGCCTGATCAGATGGCGAGCCACCCAATGCTCGCCGTCCGAAGGCCCATGCCTACGGTGGCTGGGAATCGCCCTGCGACTCCCGACGCCCGGGGCGTCTTCTTCTGGTGCGGCGGCCGGGGCGCGAGGTCTCCCTCACGCGTTCGGCCTCCTCCTTCGCTTGCATTACTGCTTCGCAGAAGGAGGTGACCGCTTCCCATGCCTCCTCGCCCTGGATCATGGCTTGAACCAGGGCCGGACGCGAGAGGTTGCCGCCCCCGAAAGTTTACAGTTTCTACCGTTACCATAAGTCAGTGGCCGATAACCCAAAAAAATTACGCGCACCTCTGGCTGATGTTGCGAAATTTGTTCGAAAGTGTCACCGCGACCTTGGAACACAAAGGCCATAAGAGGACATAGGCAAAAGGCATAAGGGGTAAGAGTCAGACACTCCCTTCTGCTGCACCTAGAGCAAAAGAAGTCATTTGATGAGTTCTCATGCTTAAAGAAAATACCCCGACAGGTACCAGCAGCCATTGCTAACGGGTTATCTTCGACATGCATGAGGACGTAGAATTCTTTTTACACGAGTAGGGTAGGTCGTGGGCGGAAGCTACATAAAATTAATGTATAATGCCTGTGAAAGCCTGTATACTTTAAGCTTTGTTTACCAATAACATCTAATCAGCTGAATGGATTAAGAGAAAATCGGAAGCCTGAAAGACCATAACTACAATACTAGGTAAAAGATTTCGAAAAAAGAACTTTTGCCATGGAAAAACGTAACCTCTGAAAAATTTAATCTTTTGCAAAAGGTTATATCTACTTATAGAAATATATTTCTGTAAAATAAACAAACCATTACTCCAATACCATTCAAATAAAAAAGTTGTTTCATTCAAAACTGTATCGGCCTTCGATTTAAAAATAGAGTATTAGCACCAAAGTACTCGTACATCATTCGCGTTCTTAGCCGAGTTGTTAGAATGAGTGTAATCCTTCTTTTTATGCCTTATTTCACAGACTACGGAACCACCACGCCGCTAGAGGCGAAAAATATTTGTGCCTGCGCAAAGTAAACTGTTGCCTATTTTAAGGATGAGAGATTTTAAAATCGCTTCTCCCGTTCTGCGTGAAGTCTTACGAACTAAAACCCATTCGTGTTCCTTCAATTTCCTTTTGCGTTCAAGGGCCCCGGTAGCTTTTTTGAACCATCCCACAATCATGTGAGGCTACTCTCTAAGTCCGAAGTTCGTAGTTTCGGCATTATATGCGAGCGTTTTCTTCTTTGTATCACCTATGGCCTGACGATTACTCCCGAACCCGAACTAAGAATGAATGACAACACGATTTAACAGTAAGGCTATGCGCGCACTGGGTACTTTTTGTCCGCGTGACAGTACATTTCTCTCTTTCGCAATTGTGAAGTGCAACAAATAGAGATATACTGTCACGGTGGCAAAAGTCTCCTGGGCGTGCCTAGCCTAACTGTCAAATTATGTCAATTTTGTTGTCATTCAGTCTTAGTGGTTAGGTGATACGGGTTTAGAGGATTTCAAGCTGCTTTCAAGATTTGGCAGTGTTAATATTCACACAGCTCTTAAACGTTGTTCATATGCTGATTGCGTTCAGTTTCAGATTGATGAAATCCGCCCTAAGAGAGTAGGCTTACTGATACGCAGATTTATGTTAATGCTATTTTCTTTTAAGAATGGGAAATCATCAAATGACAGAGGTGTGTCGTTACTGACTAAAACCTATCCATGTTCCTCATAGTACCCTTTGCGTTCTCGGGCCGTGGTGACTCTTTCGAACAAATTCCGCAACTCCGGGTATGGTATGGCCTACGAGTGCGTTAGCGTAAACTTAAATTTGTTCTAAAACTGAATAAGCGCCGTCTGAAGACCATAACGAAAAATCTTTTTTACAAATAAATAACAAACTTTTAGAGACCGTTAATAATAATAATAATAATAATAATAATAATAATAATTGGTGCTCTATTACATTTGAAATTTCTAAAGGGGCCTCGGCGAGTTGGTTTCGGCCCCTCGTACGCCTACCAAAGGACCGGGTCTCCAGGGACCCGAGAAAGTAAAAAAAAAAAAAAAAAAAAAAAAAAAATTATAATAATAAATTTATTCAATTAAAAACATTTACAAAAAGTGTACAATTAGCTAACAGTAATACGTTAAACATAAAATTATAGCGCCTAAAAATAAGTAAAACTAAGATATCATTATTACAGGTGCAAGCGATGGTTGTTCGGAATTGCAATGTTACGTAGCGACCAGCCCGATCTAGGTTATTTTTAACCTGTGTTTCAGGCCACCACTTTACAATCAATTACTTTGGTCTATCATAATATAAAGTTAATGCTTAAAAATTAAAGAATGCCTTAACAACTATGAGAATAAGCTTAATGGTACCTTAATAATTATCTAAAAACAAAGTCTATGTCACAAAACAAAAATAAACACTTACGTGGGGAACAAAAATATCATCATTCCAAAATTTCTAGAAGTTGTTCTGTGTCTGAGTAATGCAGTGTCACTAAATATTCAGATAACATTTTACTAAATTTTTTATACCTTACACTATAGAAACTTAGTAACTTGTTAAGCCTATTATATAAAAAAGGTCCCAAAAAGGGAAAAAAACGATGAGCAAACACATGTCTAGTTTGAGGCTTGATGCAAACCAAGTCTTTCCTTCTCTTGTCAGAAGGAACAGGGTCAAAAGGAAGTGCAGTGTGCTGAAGTAGTACTATGTTTAAAATAAATAATTGCCGTACTGTAAGCACCTTACATGCAGTGTAGAGCTGGTGCGTAGGAAATCTAAAAGGGCGAAATGTAGCAACCTTAAGAATTGCTCTTTGAGCACGCTCTAATGGGAGTAAAATTGTTTTAGACGCACCGCCCCAAGAAGTTACGCAATACGTGAGAATGGATTGACACAAAGCTAAATAGACCTGTTTAATTAAGTTAAAGTCGGCAATATTCCTTAAATTCTTGAAAACATATATTAATTTACGAACTCTCGTACACAGTACGTCGATATGTTTACGGAAATTTAGATTTGTGTCAATAGTGACACCTAGATATTTTAAATGGTCAGCTTTAGCTAAAGTGGGGCAAGAACATGCGGTGTCAGCATACGTGCAACAATTATGTGCGCGAATGTTTAGATTAGTAAGCGGAACGTTAGTATTTTTCATTGTAAATAAAATGTAATTGGTTTTATCTGCATTTAATGTTAGAAGATTATTACGGAGCCAATTAGACACAATGGTAAAACCATTTTGAGCATATTTATAGACCTCAACTCTAGATTTAGCTGAAAACAATAGAGCGGTGTCATCCGCATAAGATATTATAACACCATTTTGGAGTGATAGGTTGCATAGCTCATTAATATAGATTAAAAATAATGTAGGGCCCAAAATGCTACCTTGTGGAATACCAAAACTACTATTTTTAAGTTCAGAGCTTGTGTGCTGACCAATTTTAACACATTGATGACGATCGCTGAGATAATCGGAAAATAGTAAAAGTTGTTCTCCTCTTATCCCAAGTGTTTCAAGCTTGTGCAAAAGTGAGGTACAAGAAATAGTGTCGAAAGCTTTGGCAATGTCTAGAAAGATCCCAATTGTGTGCATACCATTATCTAGGTTAGTAGTAACATAGTTAGTCAATTCGTGGACGGCTTGGCTAGTTGATCTTTTGGCCCGAAAACCAAATTGACTATCGGATAGTAGTCTATTTTCTTCTAGATATTTTATTAATCTACTGTTTATAATTTTTTCTAACATTTTTGAAATCCCTGTTAACACCGAAATAGGTCTGTAGTTATTCACACAGTTTTTATCTCCAGATTTGAATACAGGCGTGACCACAGCCTTTTTAAGTGCTTTTGGGAATATTCCTTTAGATAAGCATAGTTGAAAAATGTGGGTTAGAGGAGGGGCAAGTAGGTATTTAAATCGCTTAAGAATATTATTAGATATGTTATCCCACCCGGTGGCACAAACATCCTTTAACCCGTTTATCATTCTGATTACTTCGTTAACGTCGGTGTCTAATAAAACAAAAGAATTTATTGTAGAGGATGCCATGATTGGGTTTTGTTGGGAAATAACACTTGAGTTTAACGATTTTTCGGCCAGGTTTTTACCAACGTTAACAAAAAATTTGTTTACTTTATTGATTGCTTCGGATGAGTTTATCTCTGTTGATAGTAGATCAAGCGGAGGTTCGGCATTATTCGATCTAAATGTATGAGTTTTTACAAATTTCCATACAAGTTTACTATTTTTCCCTGCCTTCTGTAATTCATTTTTATCATATTGATTTTTTAGTTTTTTCAAAAGATTGTTACAGAAGTTCCGATACCTTTTATAAGTAACAGAGAGTACATCGTCATCAGGAGCGAGTCTTAATTTCAGGTGAAGTTTGTCTCTATGCCTTATACAACGAACAAGACCGGGTGTGATCCAGGGTTTAATACAACTATACTTTCCAGGAACTGTTTTAGTGAACGTGTTTTTCTTTAGAGCAGATTGTAGTGAGTTTATGAAATACTCTAAAGAACTATTTGCATCATTTGAATTATAAACAGGGTCAAAATTAATACCGCGTATGTCCTCTTCAAGATTTGTCATATTGACTTTAGTGTAGCTACGCATGCAGTTTATTCTAGGTGGACTTATTTGTAATGTTAGTAAAACAGCTTGATGATCGGTAAGCGTAGAATTAGTAACCAATGTTTTCGATGGATTTTTTGATTTTAGAATGATATGGTCTAAGCATGAGCCGCTCTGATGCGTGGGGTGATAGTGAGCTGGTAGAAGTCCATGAAATGAGCAAATATTCAGATAATTATGTACATGGGTATCTATTTTCCCGGAAGCAATGTTAATGTTAATATCGCCCAAAAGTATTATGTTTTTAAAAGATGTTATGTTTTTTTAAATTAGTGTCGAGTGAGTCTAAAAATCTGTCCATATTTTGAGAAGGAGGTCTATAAATAGCCACGACTGCCGTGTCAGGAATAATTTTAATGATTAAACAATTGCTATCGAGGAAAACAGGTTCTACTTTTTCTGTTCTTAAATTGTTTTTGACATAAACTACTACTCCATCATTCTGGTTTATATTTCTGTCAGTTTTGTAGGAATAATAACCTTCAAGAGACGGTAAGTTGCCCTTATGCTTCGACAACCAACATTCTGTTAGGACAATAATGTCACAGTTTATGTCTAGGTTCCGTAATAACACTTCAAAACCATTCATGTTTCGGTTTATACTGCGAATATTCTGCGTTAGCAGGGTCAAAGTTCTAATACCAGAAGGAATAAGGTGTTTACAGTCCTCAACATTACTGATTTTAGACTCCGACACAGAAAAACTATCTAGATCGCAAATGAGATGATTTGTCATTACAGTTACGAAATATAAAATAAATACAAGCTACCTGTTTATCTGCTAACTAAATAGAGTGTTAAGTGGCGCTCTTAGGCGCCTTCATAGTCTATTGAGTTTAAGTAGTTCATTTCTGCATGTTTGCGGGCCGGGCAACCCACATCACCAGTTGGATGGTCACATTTCCTCTTGAAGCGCTTACACGTTGCGCATTGAGGGGGAGAGGCTTTGCTGCTGCAGTCCTTGAAGGAGTGTCCACTCTCACCACAGTGGTTGCAAGTAGGACTAGTTTCCCGGCAAAACTTGGCTGCGTGTCCGAACTGCTGGCAATTGAAGCACCTGGTGACTATCGTGAAATCTCTCACAGGGCATGATGTCCAATTGATAAAAACTCGGCTCTGATTAATAATCACTTTTCTTAAGCTAGCAGGTAGTTCCAAGAGGTAGTTGCAAGTAGGAAGGTCTTTCTTACCCGATTTATGGCTTAATTTGATACTCTCAAGAAAGGACTCACGAGTAACCTGCGGCAACTTGTCTGATAGGTTCTGCTCGTAAATACAGTCAAATACCTCCTTTTCAGTAAGGGTTACAGGGACACCAATGACAGCGATCCTAGGGCGGCGTTTAGAAGGTTCTTCTATTTTAAGGCCTGATGAAACCAGTTTTTCTGAGTTCTTGAGTTTATCAATATCGCCTTTATTTTCAGTGCTTATCAGTACCCCTCCATTTTTCACTTTTTTCAGACCACGGACATGAAGCTTAAGTTGTTCTGGGGAGATGATTTTTTGGACAAGTGACTTGGTGTCGTCACTTGTTTGGGTCTTATCACTGGGATAAATGGCGACTGATCTTAAATTAGCAGGACGGACGAAGTTATCGGTGCCTTTCTTCACCATGCTAGCATAAGAGGTGTTTTCGGATGGACTTAACTTAGCTTCTACGACCTCTCTGAATTGCTGGAGAGAGTTCACGACGTTCTGATGAGCCTGAAGGTGCTGAATTGTGGTATGGGCTTGGATCGTTTTTGACTTCAAAGATTGGTATAAAACGGCCATCTGTGAAGTCCCACTTGAGACCTTCCGGCAGAGAGTGTTGACACGGAGCTTCTGGTCCGAGTTCATCTTCCCATCACCGACTATAGTGCAGACCTCGTTAAGAAGCCCATCTATAGATCCTAGCCACTTCTGGATCTCCGATGTACTGATGACTTCAGTCGGCAATTCTTTCTCCACGGGTGCTGGTGGGTTTGGGTCACTCGGGGGTAATGTTTGGGTAGGCGTCGGCGGAGGACTTCGCCGTAATAATTGGCTACGACCAGACGGGCTCGATCCTGGATTGGACATTCTACCAAAAACACTTTACACACAGTTTAGGTACGTTTATAAAACTATTTATTTCATCATGCTTAATCGGTAAACTAGGACACACACGACACACTTTAATTTTATACTGACGGAGCAATATTTATATTTATTTATCGTAATTGTTTATATCATAATAAATCAAATACAGCACACGTCCGCTTAGTCTCGCGTCTCGTAAAGCGACTCCACGTTGCGTTTAGCATAAGCTTCGGCTGTCATAGTTGTGGAATTTCCATCAATTTCTCAACGAGATACAGTGGCCACCAGGGAGTCGCAGTGATCTGTGCCTTTTACCCACGCTTTCATTATATCACGAATGTGGATTTCAATGGCATTAGTATTTTTACCGACTTCTAAAAAAAAAGGATGTTCTCAATTGTGGTGTGTTTTTTTTTTGTTGTTTTATGTAAGTATGTACATCGATTACCCCGTGGTATCGCGAGGGATTTGCGTGATTCTCTTTTATTTCGATGCGGCGTACTTGCCATTTGGCATTTGCAAAAATTTAATTCAGTTTGGCTCACTAGTTTTTATTTTATGAACAGTTTTGCTTATTTCAATTTCTGCGTACTTGAAAACGTCGTCCAAGTATCACTACTTAAAAGTGAAAATAAAAAAATAACATAAAAGTATAACTGACATTGTAGTGTATTGACATTTACTTTTTAATTTTTATTTTTATTGTCATTCATTTCTTTTGCGATATTTATTAATTAATTTGTATTAGGCAAACCTTAGTTTATTTTTAATTGTCCATACTAATTGTAATTTATTGTTGAGACACTTGGTTTAATTACTACCAAAAATTGTACGCAGAGGGCGTACAATTTTTGATAGTAATAGGCATAACATAGCGTACTCTGTATTACCAATTCACAACTATTACTGTACCTATGTTGACCAAATGAATAAATGACTTCCAAAAAAAAAAACACTACAAAGTATTAATTTCGTAAGTCAGTATTAAAAAACAATGGTACAAAACCAAAAAAAACCGACTTCCGAAATTAAGTTTATTTTATACTACTTAGTGTTTTACTCGGAAGTCGGTTGTATTTTTTTGTAACATAACCTTCAATTTTGTCTCAATTATTACATTTTAAGCGATAAAAGCCAAGCTATCAAATAGGAAATGAAGGGCAATTACTTCTATTAAAGCTTATATTTCAGTTTGTATAAATATGCTTTTTCCCGAGAGTTTATATCCCGGTTTTTCTCGTTTCCGAGGGATTTGAAAAATCCCCTCTTAAAACTGCATGCCAAATTTAAGCTTTCTACGACCAGTAATTTCAGTTGTGCGTTGCATGTCAATCATATAGTAACGGAAGAATATTATGTATGAGGTTTAAGAACGAATACAGAAAAAAATAAAATGAAAAGATTTTTCCTTAGTATATCTTTGGATGTACAGACGCCAGCACATCAAGCTATAACAATCTGTCAAATTTCTTCAATAGATTTTCAACTTTATGACCACATTGTTAAGGTTCAAAATTGATTGGGAAAATTTGACAGTTTCGGGTAGCTTGATGTGCTGACGACTGTACCGAAACAATAAACTGGATTGAGATTTTTAACATTTATTTCTTGTGCTTGCCTTTTGATTGACCTCTTTCTCCCCTGATGGTAAACAATAATGTGGTCGATGATAGAGTACGCTTGCCTGGAACTAATCTGTCCACTCTTGACTTAAAATCGGCCAGGTTGTTTCTATCACGAAACATAGACTCCAGCATGGAGATCCACCTGTGGACGGCGAGCTATGGGTGGCTCGCCGTCCGTCCGTCTAGTGACGACAGGCCGTGTCGACGGCGCGTTAGTGTTCCACGCGCGCCTCACAGAGGGGCCCGAAAGGGCCGACGCCTGCCGGAATCGCGGGATTATTCGCAAGAGACACTGTGGCTCCGGAACACAAAGGACAATGAAGGAACATGGATGGGTTTTAGTCAGTAGAAGTCTGACACTCCCTCCCGCTACACCCAGAGCGGGAGGAGTCATTGGATGATTTCCCATCCCTTAAAAAAAAAAAAGCATGGAGATCCAATCCTTAGCTGAACTAAATAAACACAGCTGAAAAATATTATTCTAATGTTGCTGTTTTCATAAAATACATAATAAAAGTTGATAGAACATTCATTTGGCTACAGGAAAACAAAACAGGAAAAGTAAATAAATACTGTGTGTATAGTACAATCGGTGGTCTTATCGATAAAAGCAATAACATTTTTTACTCCTGTTTTAGGGTTTCATACCTAAAGGAAACGGGACCCTATTACTAAAACTCCGCTGTCCGTCCGTCCGTTTGTCTGTCACAAGGCTGTATCTCGTGAACCGTGATAGTTAACCAGTTGAAATTTTCGCAGATGTTGTATTTCTGTTGCCGCTCTAGCAAATACTTAAAACCGGTTTTTTTTCCTTTGAATAAAGGACGCAAATGTTTTTATATAGAAGGTGAATTTTTAAAGTGTGCGTGGATGGCCAAATCTGAAACTATGTGGATTAGCAAAAAAAGAAGCCTCGAGCTCGATTTTGATGTACGGATTTTTGAAAAATCGTAATCCCTTTCCAGGCATCGAACCGGTTGATTTTGAAAAACAATTCAGCGTGTTTTACACCATCTGAATGAGTAATTACTAAGGATCAACTTCTGTGAAGTAAATGAGCTCTCTCCTTTAGTTTGCCGTGATTTTTTACTTTTTGATGATGACTAAACTAAATCTAGACAAACAGCAGTATGTCATCCAAGTCCGCAGAGTAAAAGGGCGACCTACCAGCCGTGGGATATTTTACACGAACTATTTTGGCGATCTTTCGACCGCTCATAGCTTAAAATCTCGAAGTGCCTTAAATCATAGCAAAACCGTTGTAGAGAACTTGCTATTTTTTCAAATATTCATGTTTGTGGTGGAATAGCAATTTACAGAAGCCTTTAGCAAGTCATTCAGATGTTATCACATCATGGTAATAACGCGTAGTCAGTTTTGAGGAAGTTTTGATAATCACTGGTCATTAGTAAAATTGATATTAAAATATTTAATTTTTATAGCTGAATATAATCAGTAATCAATTACAATTTATCACGCGGTTTCGCTTCCAAGGCCTATTTCGGAGCAACCTTTTTTTTTTCAGGAAAATAAGTAGCATAATTATAACATTCGGCGATAGAGTAGCTTTTTAAACCAATACTTATTCCTTTAAACAAAAACAGCGTCACGAACATTTTCCATGTCAAGTAAAATATCTTTCGATAGCAATATTCAGTTCCCAAACCCAGCTTATATCAACAAATTGAAACACCAAAAAAGATTACCCATTTTCGCGAAAACCCGACATACGAGAAAACGCGCGGCCCAAACCCAATCGCACCATCTGTAGCGGGCCTAAGCTTGCGCACTTCGTGTGTAGGTAGGTACAGCCCGCCGTAGCAGCAGTGCCGCGTAGACCCTGCTACAGACGCTACGTCTTATCGGCTACGAAACGCCCGATCACGTTCCAATTTCAAATATTTATTATCATCTGTGTAAATATTTCCGTGTAGTGTGCAACAATATAATAAAATATAAAATATTTTTCAGACTTACTAGTGTTGTGTTTTACGTGACTATTGTTTTTTTTTTTTGTTAAATTTGTGTGGCTTCGCAAAGTTGCTGATCAGGTTCGTACCTAGTTTTAAATTGGATTAATTATTTACTTTCATTTCGAGGTTTTCTGAAAGTTACTTGGTAGTTAAAATATTCAATTTTTGGGTTGGGGTGTTGAATACTTGATTTTTATTGGTGGGGAATTTTTTTGCGGCTTAGTAGAAAATTATTGATTTTTTAAATTAAACATTTTTTTATAAATTATAAAATTCCTTGTAATAACGGTTCAATGATGTACCAATTAATTTTAACAAACCTTTTATCAAATTTAATTAGCACAAATTAATTGTGCTAATTAAAATTGATAAAAGGTTTGTTGTTAGAAGACATTTTAATTACAAAATGATATCCAAATCATTATGTTCTGCTTTCTTTACATTACTTTTCTTGATATCATTTACAATAAATTGGTGGTTGTTATTGTACTTTAATTATTTAATGAGTGTGGACAATGTTTCAATGTTTATTTAAGAAAATGGAAAAATCAACTAATTAATAAAAGCAATATTATCATAACCTGGGTTTGAAACATTAGGCCCATTGGGCGTGCTCACCGAGTTTTCCGGGACATCAGTAAACTGTTAGAAGACTCTTAACGTGACCCGAGGGCTGGGTTTTTCTTCGGTAAAAGAATCAGCACTGCCATTCAACATGGCAATGCTGCCAGTGTTTCGCCAGTTTTGCTATTGACAGCGATGTGGATGATTTTTATGACTTTTTTTTTATGGGGGAGCGTTTTTGCACATATTTATTATTTATTACGCGTTTACATTTTATAAGTATTTTTATTAGTCTGTTTATTTAATGTAGTTAAATACTGTTGTAAACAAAGCAAAATAAAAATATTTACGGATATAAAGCTCGTCGTGTCTTTTAAATTTGGAAGACTAAGGGCCAGTTTCACCGGTTACGGATAAAGTGTTGGTTAGTTATGTGATGGATAACTAACCGACACTTATAGTATTATAATACTTTATAATACTCAAATACTTAATAAATCTGCCAGATATCGCTATCCGACACCTGTGAAACCAAAAATTTTAGTTCATCTGCCAGATAAGTTCCTAATAGGCTAAATGACACTTTATCCGTAACCGGTGAAACTGGCCCTTAGTGGGTTTTGCATTTGAATCCTAATATATAAAATTCTTCCTTATCTAGTGACTGACTCAGTGACTGATAAACAACAAACATCCGAAACCACTGGTCGTAGAAAGCTGAAATTACACATGTAGGTTTCTTGGGCCGTGTAGAAGAGCAAAAGGATTTTTAGAAATTCTTACGGGAACGGGAATAAACGGGATGGATAGTTAATAATAAAATCAGTGTGCATGCAGGGATAATCGCCGGTTTACCATTACATTAGAAATGTCTAACGGGGCCTCTGCGAGTTGGTTTCGGCCCCTCGTACGCCTACCAAAGGACCGGGTCTCCAGGGACTCGAGAAAGAAAAAAAAATCACTATAATAGTATCTTCCGATACTTGAAAATTCAAAACAAAACTCTGAAAATTCTATAGAAACTCACTCTACAATGCAAACGTAACTTTACGAGCGAAAAAATATTCTTGGAGAGAAAATAAAACCTGGGTTTTACAAGTCTGAGGTTCAAAGAAGAAAATAGAATTTTAGTATGAAATTGAACTTTCCATTTTGCATCATTCTTTATATACGATTCGTGCAGGTAGGAGCAAATGAAAAATCAGGATGTAGAGTTTTGTAAGTTGTGTGAAAAGCTGTGGTCATGACATGGGTGTATTATGCGGAGAATTGAGGAAAGAGCCGCTAGGAATGAGTCGTGAGGAAAGAGCTGTGAGGAAACAGCCGTGAAGAAAGAGCGTTGAGGAACAATCATGGAGAAAGTTTTAAGTACGAGTGTTGATGACTATAAGAAGCGGAGAAAACTAAAAACACGAAAACATGTTTTGCGAATACATTCATTGTATGTACAGCTAAGGAGTGGAATTCCCTGCTTGAGTCTGTTCTTCTCCTGCTGGAGTCTTTAAGTCAAAAGTAAATAGGTTTCTTCTAGGCAAGCGAGCTCCATCTTAGACCGCATCATCGCTTACAATCAGGTGATATAGTGGTCAAACGTTTACCTATCAATAGTAAAAAAAAACGAAGGATGAAATTGTAATAAAACTGGTTCGGTAAGAAAGGGAATGGTTGGTGAGATGGTGACTAAGAGTGATGAAGAAGAAAATATATTGCGCCGAACTCACTCAAATAAATTTTCTAGATTCTTATTTTATTTCTCGATTCCCTGTAGACCCGGTCCTTTGATAGGCATACGAGGGGCCGAAGCCAACTCGCAGAGGCCCCGTTAGACATTTCAAATGGAATGAGACAACAACCGACGATTATCCCTGTATGACAGTATACCCAAGGACAGTCCCCGGTTGGAGCAGGACTATTTCAGAATACGGAAACAAAAGATGAAACGCTATGGGTTTGGGTGGTTTAGTGGACTGATAACCGTTTACTATGGAAAAACTACTGGCCCCTGCCTGACCAGTGACAATTAAATCTGCTTTAATCTGGCTTCTTATATTATTAGCTTAGCAATTCTTTCGTCGTTGCCTAGTATTAATAATGTTTTATATAATGTAGTCTTCCGACGTAAACGAGCTGATGGCCAATTCTACTAATTTTTAAATAACTTTTGCATTCGCTTGTCAGTCGCAAACTGTCAAAAAAGCCTTAATTTTCATACATTTTTGACAGATTGAGATGCGAATGCGATGCGAATGTGAAATATTAGTAGAATTTGCTCACTGATTATGATTTTCGACGAATAGGAGTCCCGATTCGTAATAATCGTAGTTATATATCCTACTAGCGGACCCGCGCACTTTGTCTGCGTCACATTTTCCATTAATCCTCAGCTGCTATTTGTCTTAGCATGATGAAATATAGCCTAAAGCCTTCCTCGTTAAATGAGCTATCTACCACTGAAAGAAAATTCAAATCGGACCAGTAGTTCCTGAGATTAGCGCGTTCAACCAAACAAACAAACAAACTCTCCTGCTTTATAATATTAGTATAGATCAACAGCTAATCAACTACTAGTCTTGATATCAATTGACAGTTACAAAAGAGCCGAGTCTGAGTTCAACAGACATCCGATTCCGATAATTCGCTACCTTATCGAAAGTATCGGTCATCATTTACGGGGCTCGTTAGGGCCAGTGCAGAGTTGCGGAATTCGTTTGAAAGAGTCACTGCGTCCCTGTGAAAAGGGCATTAGCGGAAACACATATGGGTTTTACTCAGTAAAAGTCTGACACTCCCTCAGAGCTCCAGGCCCCAGCTCCGCCCAGAGCGGGAGCAGTCATTTCATTATTAAAAAAACCGGTCGTCAGGTTTAGGTAGCGACTTCCAAAAAAGATTTTTGAGATGCCTATAAATATGAAGCCTAAAATCTACTTCACTCTTTGATGGTTCATACCTTTAATATGCAAATGCGGGCGTTAATTGTTGTTAAGTTAATTGTTATCGTTATCAATTTACTGATCAGAATCTTGATATACGGCCTCATGATTTGATTTAATTGAATCTGTATAAAAGGAAGTCTGAAACAGACACCGGTGTTGTGAGGAAATCAGTTGTGGGTATGCAATGAGGCATATCTATTGAGGACAGTTTATGTGTGTGAATGGCAATAAGAGAGACTTCAAGAATTACGGCGATGAACTAGCGATACAAGGTGGACATTCGGCTCTAATGCATAAAACGTTTAGGGAATTCCCTATGGGGGACTGTGTCTACTGGTAGTAGAATTTGGAGACTGTTCGAGTCGAAGGTGATTGGTTACTTTGAGCCAAGTCTGCTACATCGTCGGCCACATCATTGTTTTCCATCAGGAGAAATTGTGGTCAAGTGCAAGCCCATTAAAAAAAAAATGGCTATGCGTATGAAGTTTCTGTAAAGGATGTGGCAGAAACGGCATGACTATAATACACAACCCCGTTCTAACCATCAACTGGCAGTCAGCAACTGAAATGACGACTTATAGCGAATTATACCAGAAGATATTTTGCGCTGAGCTGTAATACATTGTGATAAGGGCCAGTTAATAATGATGAATAAGGATAGTACCTCTAATCCATACTAATGTTATAACTGCCTCCGTGATCAAATAGTTTAGGCATTTGTCTTGTGACCCGGTGGTCGTGGGTTCGATTCCCACGGGGAAGCATACTTTGTAGAGTTGTTTTCCAGTTTGGCTAGGACATTGCAGGCTTGAATCACCTGATTGTCTGATAAAAGATAATTCCATGCTTCGGAAGGCCGTAAAGGCCGGTGGTCCCGGCCACCAAATGGCGCTTGTCAAATAAACCATGACAGAGACACTTGAGGCGGTTTAAAAACTCTGACACTAGGGTGTGTAGAGTCGTTAGACCTAACTGCCCACACGAAAAAAAAGAAAAGATTAAAAATGTGAAAGTATGTCTGTCTGACTGTGTTTTACGCCATTACGCCTAAACTACAGAACCAATTTTAAATGAAATTTGATACAGAGATAGTCTAGAGCCTGAGAAGGGACACAAAGCTACTTTTTATCCCGGGAGTAAGTTTCCCAGAGATCACGCGGGCGAAGCCGCTGGTAGAAGCTAGTTTTAAATATTTATTTTCTTTTTGTGTCGATTGACTCATTACATTGTTTGAGCTTAGTAGATTACCTTATTTGCAGCAAATGCCCAAAGAGCAGATGTATAGGTCCTTGGGACACTCGTGTGGTTCATGTTCCGATCAATTACAAATTCTAAATGATCTACTATTCTCTCTGAATAAATCTGTAAAAGATAAAAATGCTGCGCTCACTGTGTTAGATTTCACAACTTTCTTTTCCTAGCTTGTAATAGTTTCTACTGTCAGTTTTTCCTTACAAATCTTACAAGAATCTTTGTAACGTTTTCCGGTTTGCCGCGTGGCGCGGCGTCGAGAATTCTCAAGAATTTTCTTGCATTGTTCATGTGATCAATTCAATTTGTTCCTTTTGTTGGACGATTCCTTGTTTGGAAAAAATGTCCGTCGTTATTTTATCAAAAACTAGCACTTCAACCGCGACTTCTTCTCCGCTGCAATTTTCTTTAGAATTTCAATTTTTTTTTTTCCAATAATATCCAATGTAACTCAGGGATAATGTAGCATTATAATGGTGAAAGAATTTTTGAAATCAGTCCAATAGTTTTTTTTGTATTCCTTACAAACATTGAAAAAAACATATCTTTTCTCTTTATAATATTAGTATAATATAGATATAAAAACAGTTTTAGTGTATTGTAAGTACAAAAGGGCCAGTTTGTTTTCATGGTTCACACATATGCTTCTAGATAAAAATGTAGCCCATCCTTGGATATTCGTCTTAATGTCTGCTCTAATCCATTCGCATTATATTTTGTTAGTCGATAACGTAACTCAAACAAAGGAAATTATGTTAACGGCATAATTATCATCATTTCCTTTGTTTGAGTTATGTTTTTCGTAATATTAACCAAAGAAAGAAAGATAAAAGAATGTTTCTGTTGGACACGCACAAAAAGACTAAAATAAAAATAATTCAAAACTTTCTTAAGAATTCCTTAATTTTATCTGTGCAAGGCCAAAAAGGTCTATTTTGTCTGCCTTGTATGTATTTTTTTTCTTTTTTTTAGATCAGTGTTTTTTTTTTTCAATCCTCCGCTGTAGTGTGGTTACCCAAACCCGCTACACATTCCCAACCACTGCAACTGCTGAAAGCCAGAATCAAAATAGGCGATCACCAGAAAAACGCCGAGCTAATGAAGCTCGACGAGTCCCGGAGAGACGATTCAACTGTCTTGGATCCCGCAACGAAATTAATCAGAAAAGTACAGCGGAGGAGTAGGAAAAATAAATATAATTTCCACACTTACGTAGTGTGGTGGTACGGAATTGTTCAAAAAAGTTAATGAGGCCCTTAAACGCAGGGTATTAGGAGAAAAACCGAGTGGGTTTTAGTCAGTATGAGAGCCCAGAGCGGGAGGAGTTATTCGATGATTTACCATCTAAGAATAGAACATAGTGGGGTAAAACATACCCTGCCCTAAATCATACAAAACTGTATCACGAAAGAAAGGCTACTATGCAAGGCTATTACCAAACTCAGTCAGTTATCAACTGTGCCAAGTATCTACTTTTTAAGTTAGGTCAAGGCAAGTCTTGGAGCGATATCTCGCAGTCTTGGCTACACTTCAAATGACATTAAGTTCCTATATTGTGTGTTTATTATTTGGAAACTACGTAGTACATAAATGATATACCTCTATACTAGGAAAAAGCTTTCAAAAATAGCCGTTGAAATCATCAAATATCAAAACACACACACTAGAAGTTTTAGACAGAAGAAAAAAGAGGTTGTCCATTTTCATAAAACTTTTGATGTTTGATGGCTCAGTATCGTTTTCCCATTGAATCTCATCATTTGCCTAGCTAACTATGTCGGACAAGCTTCCAGTCAATCGGATCGGATCAAATCGGATCCAGCTGAATCCACATTTTTATATACATGGTGCTATTTTTGCCGCCTAACAAAACCGGCCCACTTAATGTATCCGACATAAACAACCTCTGAGCGCAATTTTTGCTAAATAATTAATTAAGATTAAATAAATAATGCATTAAAATAAAACAATGTTAATCTTCACTTATCAAAACAAAGTCTTCGATCCATTCCGCCGTAGACTGCGAGTCCTTGGAATACGGCTCGAACTGCTCTTGCATATTTCAAACTGCGTCATGCGTAATGATATCGAATTGTTTTAAAATAATTCAAATTTTCATTGTGTACTAGTCATTAGCTCCCGTTGTAAATAATAGCACCGTGCATAAACACGGCGTATCTGGCCTCAACAACCCAGATACCGAGTAAGACAAAATAATTTAAAAAATCAAACGGAATGTGAAATAATACATCATACTCGTACAGTAAATATGCAACTAATATGAGAATGTAATAAAAATAATACAAGAAAATATAAAAATAAACTTCATATTTTGAACGGCAACATTATTTATGGTAATTTATATTTCCTGAAGATTGTGGTTTTGTGGATGTATGGTTAGCAATAAAGTTATAAATGGAAGATTTCTGTACTGGCTGATTAACCTTCAGAAGTCGTTAGTTTATTCAAAGATTTTTATTAACAAAAAAGTGCTGTTGGGATTTTCCATCTATAGATTGCTTTACCATCCTGAAATTTATAAGTACCTATATGATGAATAGATTTTTATTTCAGAAGCAGGAATGGTAAGAATAGCATCACATTCTTATAACGATAGCAGTTGAAAACAAAATTAATCTATTCTAATGTTAAAACCACAGAAGTTCTGACAAAAGCAGAAAAAAGAACACATTTTGTGAAAAGTACCTAATAACTATTGCGATTTATACAGCCCGACAGACAGAATTTTCGGACAGCAGGAATGCCGCTCAATTGGTTACTCTTCGAGTGTCGAACTCTTATAAAATATTAGTAGTCCTACCTATTTTAGTGGGTGCATTTAAAATGCACTATGTGTGTGTGTGTGTGAATTTAAATTGCCAGAAGATCTGACACCTCACATCAATCTTGCCAAGGAGTACCGTGTTACCCAGTTAATGGGTTGTGGATGTCTGGTAGGCAGCCGCTCCACGTAAAATACTATTCGTATTCAGTTGAATCCGGGTTGACTGGAAGCCGACCCCAATATAGTTAGGAAAAGGCTAGGCAGATGATGATTTAAATCTATACTTAATATTATAAAGCAGAAGAGTTCGTTTGTTTGTTTGGTTGAACTCGCTAATCTCAGGAAGTACTGGTCCGATTTGAAAAATTCTTTCAGTGTTAGATAGCCCATTTATCGAGGAAGGCTATAGGCTCATCATCATCATGCTAAGACCAATAGGAGCGGAGCAGTAATGAAAAATGTTACGCAGACGACGTTGCACGGGTCAGCTAGTTTATATACACATATACACCGATGCTTTGGGAAAAAACATCCGGGACGTATTTTAAAATTTCAAGAAATATGAATGAAGCATTTTATAATACAGTGTTATCTGTAAACTAAATGTAATAACTTAAAGTAATAAAAAAGTAGGCAACCGGAGCGTCTTCTTAAGAAGTTTTACGATTATTTTAAAAATAGTTGAATAGGAAACAGATTCTTTTTAAAAAAAATGTTTATTTTCAATTGATAATGGTAGTTTATTAACAATATTTTTATTAAAAGGATGGCTAATCAATACCGATCATTATGGAGTTCGTTTCATTGCAAAAAGTCAGTAAGTTGAAAAGTTACACAGTTTTATTTGCACTGGGGTCACAGTGTAAACAAACTTAACTTAAAAGTACAAAAAAAAGGTTTTTTTTAATACGTTTTTCGTCGATAAAATTAGGTATAGTTTTCCTCATTCGTATGTGCACATTATAAAGACTCACGCTGTATATTGAAGGAGTACATATCCTCGTACATTATTCATAGAATATACGAGAATATGACGTACTCCTTTAAATTATGCTCCTTCGCTATTGTTCACATTTCGGTGGAGTTAACCTTCCTAGTTTGATAATGAGTGCATATTATCTAAATATTAAGTAGTACTTGGAAAAGCAGCTGCAATTAAACTTTTGGGTTAGAGTAAGAGCATAAATAAATTATTTCATTTTAAACGAAATTGCTAATTATTTCCGTAACTTACATCTTCTCGTGAACTTTATGAATAGTTGGAAATTGTTTCAAGTACCTTCAAACAAACTTCTCTAACTAGAAACCATATGAAAGATTTATAACTCTTCTTCTTCGTATCGCTGGCATTACAGTTTTTTTTAGATTTAGGTGGCTTGACATTGCCGCTTCCACAGCATTGTCTGTGGCAGCATATACGTCACTTGGCTGCATTTTTAGAGCATAGAAAACAAGATAGGACGTGGAGCATGGTTTAGTTGATTCGTTACGGTATTGAATATTGCGGTATTGAATATATACGGTATTGAATAGTTTGGTAAATGGTACGTATTTTAAGAAAACATCTGACTCAATCTAGTATTATTTATGTTCTTGTTATTGACATGACCAAATTGTACTATGTAAGTTTAAAAATTAGTTTGTATGATTTTTTTTGTAACAATAGGAATATGTACCTACTTAGTTATAATTATAACAATGCCTTTTGCTGTGCTCTTACAGGGTCTACAACGGTTTCTTAGCTATAAGTTTATTTTTAACATCTTTTGTACCTCGTAGAACGCATATGAATACATATGAATATATTTTATTAATTTATCAAATTAATAAAAGAATACAATGATAAACCGCATCAAAGCTTAGGGGTGGTAGCTTGTGGCATCACTTCTAGGTAGAGAGTGTACCAAGGCGTATTGCCATGTGTTTTTACGCACTGTAGGTACCTGTCATCTTCATTTCTCCTTTACGTGGCAAAACGTGTCCGACATTTCTTCAAATGTCACTGACGGACCAAATAGATGTTTTTGTTTTTAAGCAATCTAACTTATTATTTTCCTTATGAGCTCTTTCTTTTGCTCGATTGGGTTACGGAACTACAGTCCCTAAATTTTTTTTGCTCTAGATTGCGTCATAGGAACTACAGTCCCTATTTTTAAAATAACGACCTGGCAACAAATTATGTCCATTTCTGTCTTACCAACGATATTTTGTATCATTTTGCTCTTTTCCACTCGAATCTTTATACATTTCTACATGCTTAAAATACGAAACACGCAACGGGCGAGTCCATTTTTAGAAAGAAATTAAATGTTTTATTCAGTCTGTGGTGTGACGCGAGTTGCGCGATGACGTAGTGTCGAATAAACTTGTTTATTATGTTGTTTGTGAGTGAATTAGTGTTAATTAATGTTTTATTGGTGCATTGTGATGTGATTAATGTGTGTGCAAAAGGATTTCAACATGTGGGTAAGTTTTAGCACGTATTATATTCATTTTCATAACCCTTGATACACAAGGCGTCCATGTTGTCAGAACGCTTTCGTAATTTGTTAATTATTAAGTCTAGCTACTTGTTCTGACTAAAAAGTAATTATTATCGCATTTTATGTTTACTGGGCAATAGATTTCAGCCAAAACATAAACAAAACAAACGAAATTTACGTTATGATTAGAATTTTTGTTCCGTGGGTCGGAAGGTAAATAATGCAAAATGGCGGGAAATGGCTAATGTTTGGTGGTAGATTTTTTTTTTTTATATATGTTTTTGTACGGTGGAGTATGTTGTTTGTTATTTATCGTTTTTAGATATAACCCAGCTACCCATACAAGTCATAAAATATATATGTTATCGATCTACTTTTTAAATTATTCCTGTTCAAAGTTCACATAATGTGTTTTTTTTCACCACTTATCAATGTTTACAAATTAATTAAAAAATATAGAAACTAACCGTTATCATACACTTAACGTAAGTTTAAAGAGCCGATTATCAGCTTTCGAACAAACGAAATAGTTAAGTGGCCTCTGTAATAGGAGGCGACGACAAAAAAGGTTTACGATATGTCAACAGCTGGCGCGCAGATCCCGCGTTTTTTAGTCGAGCCGCGCGCAATCTACGTCATAACGTGACTCATATTTGGCGCGGCTGACCCAGTCAAGCGGATGAAAACAAGTTTACCTGAAAATATTTTTTTGAACCCATAAAGTGATTCCGGTACATCAAAATTCCTGAAATGTTACGAGAACAAATTGTTCATTTTCTTGCGAAAATAACGTTGAAAATACTTGTCAGTTATAAGTTTCGTTTTTTTTATTTAACTCAAAGTGCTTCGGAATTATTTACCTTGTTCTCAAAAAGGTACTAGATGGAAGCTATATATTAATTTATATTTATAACAAACACGTGTAAATACAATAAATTAGCTACGTATGTTTAAAAATTAAATTACGGCTTACCTTCTATCATTATTATTCATGGGCACGCGCATTCCTATATTTTATCGAGTAATGGCAGCAAATATAAAGTACTGTATAACTGTATTTATTTTGTTTTGTGGAGTTGTATAATAAAATTCGTGTCTTTGATTGATACCTTTTTTTTTTATTGATACCTGCTGCGGGTCAATTCTACTAATTTTCACATTCGCATCTCAATCACAATCTGTCAAAAATGTATGAAAATGAATGCTTTTTGACAGTTTGCGATCCACATGCGAATACACACATGTTGTTTAAAATTTAGTAGAATTTGCCCTCTGGTGCATGAAAACATTTGGCTGATAATTGAAAAATGACCCTGCATACGGCTTTTTATCTCACTTACCACTCAACGCATCAAGTTAAAAAGTTACCTTATTACTTCCAAGTATCGCACTCGTATATTTCCCCAACGAGGGTTATTAGAACCCCCAGCCACTCAAATCAGTGAGTGTCGATATCGAAGCGGGTCAAGCAGTAACGCAGCGGAGGGATATTGCAGTACCTTGGTATTGACAGGTTGATTATCTACTATGGAGTCGCATACGTTGGCTTTATTACCATAGGTGCTAGAGTTCTAAAAATTGTCTTTAAGTTTCTAAAGGCCATAATCTCTATTTTATAATAATAATAATAATAAATTTCTAACGGGGCCTCTGCGAGTTGGTTTCGGCCCCTCGTACGCCTACTTAAGGACCGGGTCTCCAGAGACCCGAGAAAGAAAACAAAAAAATAATAATAATATCCTTGGACATTTCACACAACGCCATATAGTCCCAAGCTAAGCAACTTAATGCTTTTGTTATAGTAACGAGATGGCTGATAAACTACTTATATACATTTTTTTTTGTAAATATATTAAAGATAGAAAACACCCAGACTCGGAACAAATACATGTAGGCCATACAAATATTTGTTCCGTGCGGGAATCGAACCCGCGACATGCTGCGCAGCAGTCAATCGCTCAACCACTGCGCCAACCGTGTCGTCGAATTTGTGAAGGGTTTGGGATTAGACTCTAGTCTAGGTCGAAGATGATGGAGACAAAGTCTACGATGAAGCGAGCTTACCCAGAAGTAGCCTGTTCACTCTAATTTTGAAAACATTTCCATGTTCTAAGTCCGTTGTGGTGAAGACGCGTGTGACGTTAAAAGGTTAAAAGTGCTTAAAATAATATCCTTAAGACTACATTCGAATAAAATATTCCCTGGCTCATCTATCCTACTGCGATGTGACCCGCCCAATCCCACATTGGCCTCACATATTTGTCTTATTAATAGTATGTCTTTATTTTCATCAAACACGATTGAAAAAAAAAAATTGTTTTGACAGTTTTTTAGAGTTAAAAGTAATTTTGCCCGATTCTTACTTTTTTTCCGTAACTTATAGAAAGGTCTTAACGCGCAAACTACGATCTTATTAGTTTAATATAATCATATAAATATATAACAAAGGAATATATAATTTCAATGTTACTCCATAATGTATTTGAAAAGGTTCAGACCGAAATAAATAAAAAAAAAAACAAACAAAATCCGCCTGAGGGATCAGTTTGGATATTAAAACCTAAATAGCATTATTATTTTGGTCAACTCTGATATTTACTTAAATAAATCCTATTCAAAATATGTTTTCCATAATAATTGTTATCCAGATTACAACCCACGTTTTCAATCTTGTTTAAAACATGCTTTTTCCCGCGGCTTTGTCCCCGTGCCCATTCTAACTGGAAACGTGAATTTTACTGAATAAAAAGTAGCTAAACTGTAGTTTTACATTATATTAGCTGAACAATGAAAGTATTTTTATTTAGATAAATACTTCCAAAGTATACTCATATATTATACAAACAATCAAACATAGATTTTATCCTCTTTATAACTGGCTAGCTAACCCGTGGCCAATTTGTTAGGCGGTATGTTTCGGGTTAATATAGCGTTATATTCACTCACAAATAACGTGGCTTTCTATCTTTAAAAGAATTTTCAAAATCAGTTCAGTAGATCAATGTGATGTTCAGCGTGGCAATGTCGACAGGTTTCTCGGAAATTTTCGCGTTGACAGCAAAGTGGAGAAATTTTTGTTAAGAAATTTCTTGTAGGTTATGTAGATCATATTTCCTGAATGATCTTCGTGATCTTCCAAATTACTGTTTGTATCTCACCTAAGTTACTCCTTATTTGTGACAGAAAGTGTATCCCGCATAAGATATCAGTAACAAGCTTTCATACTATTGATTGAGATACCAAAAGCAGCTCAAATATTCAAAAAGCGTCCCTTACAAAACATCGCTTCCGTAAAATTGAGCGTAATATTATGGAAACCTCTTACGTAAACGCGTAAGTTCGCGTAACGGCCCGTAATACACTAACCATTATTCTTCTCAAGAAGACGTTAAGAAAACATTGTATATTATGGTACGTTCTAATTTTGGAGTAATCTGTATTTTAAGAGGGTATTTGAGTGTTGAAATATTTAGTAAACAGCATTGTGTTTAGTGCGTTAAGTGATCCATCAATCAATCTATATCGAGTGTTTATATCCGTCCATTGATGGACATTGGCCTTTTACACAATGGTGCCATGTCAAGCCGTCTTTCGTTTCAGTACGTAGTTGATAAGTAGCCTTAGTGATGCTGACAGTCTGATCAAGTCTTTGTTAAAGGCCTATCGCGTTTCAACCGTGATATTGTTATCTAAATCCTAAATGATAAAATATTAGACAGTTGGTTCTGGGTATTTGTATGAGATAACACTGAATCCGCCATTCGGTGGCGGATTCAGCGTCTTTTCATACCATTTCAATTTCGTATGACACTGATGAAAACATGGTAGACCGCAGTTCATTATTAAGAGACCACAAACAAAATGTCAATGACAGATCCTGCCCTAGAGTTTCTGGCATTCGCCTTTGAAACTATATCAAATTCTGGCTCACCTTTAAGGGTATTTGACATATATTTGTTATTCTTGCTCTATATTTTTACGCTGTTGAGCAAAAAGTTCTTCATTACAAAACTTTTAAATCCAACCTCCTCCTCCTTGCGTCGTATTCCTCAGTGCTGAGGGTCGTGACCTTCCTTCTGCATCACTTTCACACGTATGGTGTTTCTCCACCTGTTTCTGTCCCTGGCGGAATGGAGGGTGTTGTGAACGGTAGAGTCAAGGGCAGTGTGGATCTGGTCAGACCAACGTCCACAAGGTCGTTTCCCATATTCTTTTTTTTTTTTTTTTAATATTGGTAGGCATACGTTTGACCGCTATCTCACCTGATGTTAAGCGATGATGCGGTCTAAGGTAGGGCACGCTTGCCTAGAAGTCACTCTTGACTTAAATACTCCCAGGTTGTAGCTATCAGGAAACACAGACTCAGGCAGGGAATTCCACTCCTTAGCTGTACGCACAATGAATGTATTCCCAAAACGTTTTGTGCGTATAGATGGGATGTCCACCATGTACCGGTGGCACATCGCCGTACGTCTTGTGGTCCGATGGTGGAACGGGCTTGGCGGAATTAAGTTATGCAATTCCGTCGCACACTCCCCAAAATGTAACCGATAGAAAACCGACAGGCCAGCAACTCGGCGTCGATGCTCAAGACTTTGGAGCTACGATTGGACGAGCTTATCATCGCCGATGATCCTCTTGGCTCGTTTTTCAATTGACTCGAGGGCATCAAGCTGGTATCTGGCAGATCCGTCCCAAAGGTGCTATACTTTGCCGGTCACGACGAGCTTCTCGAGGTTGACACCTTTCCTTGCAATATGACCGAAGTATTCAAGGACTCGGATGATGTTATAATCCAACCTACTCGTGCATAAATGTACATGTCCTGTATATGAATGTAAAGCTTTTTAGGGTTCATTAGCCAAATGGCAAAATATGGAACAGTGTCAATAATATATACAGTACAGTGTGAACGTGTCCATAGCAATGTATGGTGCGCGATATTGTTGTGCTATGAGCTATATACTCTATGCTATATATTATAGCGTAGTTTGAAAGCAGCTTTAAAGACCCCTAGGTTGTATGCGTCCATATTGAGCAACTCTGTAAATTAATTTCACGAGACGCTTCTTCATTTAAAATTTTGACAGCCATGACAAAGTTAATGTGTGCCAAGGAAGCCGCAAAGCATAAAGTTTTAGCTACGTTATATTATTATTCAGCTTTACCTTGAACATTTTGTTAAGTGCTAAAGTAGGTAACCAGAAGTGGCGTGCACGCAATCACTTTAATACTTTAATGCTACTGATAAAAAGAAAGCCGACGTTTTTTTGCTTTTGTTTACGCTATTTGTTTGGTTTGTTCTTTTTGGGGTTCCGTACAAGCAAACGAAAAAACGGGTCTCTTTTGGGATGAATCGAGTGTATGTCTGTTTGACCGTCATCGTCAGTATTTTTTTTATTTGAGAAGCGTTTTCTCTTGACTCCAGTCTAGGTCAGAGATAACGGAGACAAAGTCTACGATAGAGCGAGCTTACCCAGAAGTACCCTGTTCACTCTAATTTTGAAAAGATTAGGGTTGTAAGCGTTCGGAAACACAGATGCCGGCAGAGAGTTCCACTTCTTTGCTGTGCGCTTTATGATAGACGCTTGGAAACGCTTGGAAACGCTTAGTGCGAATTGGTGGAATAGCGACAAGAATAGGCCAAGACGTTTGTTGCTGAGGAGGACCCAAATTCAGTTCAGCTAAACGTTAACAAATAATGCATACTTTTGTGTTTTCAAAATTAATAACATAATGTATTAACGATTTGCTACTATTTTACATTTTCAATTTGTATCTAGGAATGTTACTTCAACACATGTATGTGTTGAAGTAACATTCATTTAACATTAATTACAAACTCGCTAGGTCAAATAAAATGATTAACGTCCATGATCCTAGGCATATAAATAAATGAATAATTGAAAACATTGGCGACTAACTAAATGAAAACATACAAATGGACAAACAATTTGTCGTGTTGATTTTTTTTTTTGAAAAATGAATCCAAAAAATCAACCTTGTGATGATTCTACTCTACCATAGTATAGGAAAATAATAGCTGAGAGAATTAGGACATTATAACACAGTGTACGACAGTGTTGGCTAAGTGATAAATCAAATAATAGGGTGATTCATGCTATTATAAAGTTTCAGAAACGTCAAACACTTCCGGCAAGGGATTCCAATCCTTAGCTGTACGCACAATGAAAGCATTCCCAAATCGTGTTATGCGTATGGGCGGGATATCTATCTTGTACATTGCAACGCCATAGTCCGGTGATGTAACAGGCTAGATCAAACCAAGTAAATCATTAAAATGTAATGAAACTAGCTGACCCACGCAATTTCGTCTGCGTCACATTTTTCATTAAAGCTCCGCTCCTATTTGCCTTAGCTTGATGATATTTATATATAGCCTTCCTCGATAAATGGGCAACCCAACCAAGATTAGCGCTTTCAAGCAAACAAACAAACTCTTCAGCTTTATAATATAAGTATTGATTAGGGGACAAAAAAACATATCACACATATTGTAATAACCTTTTCGCTTGAACCCTCAAGTGATATGTAAATATATCTAGTAATTAATTTGAAGTCTCAAGGCGATATTTTTAATTTTAATTAAAATACTTTATTTTTGTTTCACTATAACGTGTTAAGTTTGAAAAATTTATGTGGCGTGACTTTATCGCGTGTTTCGAATAGTCGTTATTTATACTATTATTAAAGACAGTGTTACGAGTAGTTTACAGTTTGTAATTATTTTGCGGTACCTGCGGTGCGGTGAAAATAAAATGGGATGACTCGATGTTTATTCTATATGGGGTTTGTTCTGGCCAAATGTAATATCTGGTATTACATTTGGCCTTACTTGAATACGTTCATATATTACAGTTCATCATAGTGTGAATATGTTTAAAAATTAAAGTAAACAGGTGAATTTTTAAAGTGTGCCGTCGTGGCAAATTTCAAGACTATGAAAGAAAATTCCGAGACGGCACGGTTGACGCAGTGGTTGAGCGATCGACTGCTGCGCCGCGTTTCGATTCCCACACGGAACAAATATTTTTATGGCTTACAGATAGTTGTTCCGGGTCTGGCTGTTTGTGTATGTGACTTTGTATGTTCGTAAAAAACAAAAAACACTGGAAAGACTCTCGAATCCGATTTTTATCAAAACTAAAACTGTATCATTGAATTTTTGAAAAATCATTGTTCCGTTCCGACGCAGTAATCGATCACACCCTGTATTTTAAACCACTACGCCAACCGAAAGTCTAGCTGTAAGGATCCAATTCTGGGAAATATATATATATAACACATGGCAAACTAAAGAATAACTCTCATTATAAGTTTTTCTTAGGTTAAATTAGGTTCATAATTTTTGACTAAAATCCAACGATTCAGTCGTAGACTCTCGGGTCTAATGTTGATGAAAACTAAAACTGAATCATTGTTTTTTGAAAAAAAATACGTCTTTATTTTTTTGGAAAATTAAAAGGTATTTTGTTAAAAATGAGCTCAGGGTGATTTTTCCAAATCGATCGGTTCAATTTCTGAGTAAAAACATCGATTTTCAATAATTAAATGATGCAGTATTGGTTTTCATAAAAATCGGACTCGGGAGTTCTTTCAGTGTTTTTTTAATATTCCTAATGGTTGAAGGCACATTTAAAAAAATAAGATAAAAAACACGTTTTTTTATTATATCCTATGCAGGCTCACCTATTCAACAGTATCTATAGAATATCCAAGCATGATTAAATTACGTTTCCCCTCAGAACAAACTAAAAAGTTACATTATCTTTCAAAGTCTCTACAATATTGATCTACTCCCAACATGAGTCAACCCATATTCACGCCACTATGGACTTCTTACACAAGGCCTTGGACTAGAATGTGTGGCCTGGTGCGACAGTGAGACGGCCTCACGGGATTACATTCCTTCTCCTTTTTAAAGCCTGTTCAGACATCGTATTTCTAAGAACGACCAAATTGTCTTTTTCGTTAAGAAGTAGGTTCAAGTTATAATGTTTTATTATTATTGATCTACTACCAACATGAGTCAACTCAATTTCACGCCACTATGGACTTCTTACATTAGGCCTTGGACTAGAATGTGTGGCCTGGCGCGACAGTGAGACGGCCTCACGGGATTGCATTTCTTCTCCTTTTTAAACCCTGTTCAGGCATCATATCTAAGAACAACTAAATTGTATTTTCCGTTAAGAAGTAGGTTCAAGTTATAATGTTTTATTATTATTGATCTACTACCAACATGAGTCAACTCAATTTCACGCCTTTATGGACTTCTTACATTAGGCCTTGGACTAGAATATGTGTGGCCTGGCGCGACAGTAAGATGGCCTCGCGGGATTGCATTCCTTCTACTGCTACTACTCGGTTCGATAGTGACGTGACTCGAATAGTACTCGTATTAGTATTTGTGATGCTTACATTCATATTCAGAACGTGATATTGCTTAGTTTCCTAATAAAATAGTGGTTTGTATTGTGACAAGAGGGCATGATACTTACATATATTATGCTAATTTGCGAATTCATATAAGAATACTAGTTTTTGCCCGCGACTCCGTAGGCGCATAGACCGTTTTTCCCGTTCCCGTTGGAATTTCGCGAAATCTTCGTAGTGCTCCCCTACAGAGTGAAAGAAGGCTACTTACATGCAAAAGTTCAGCTTCCTACGACCAGTAGTTTTGGATCTGCGTTGTCTGTCACACAGTAACGGAAGAATTTTATATATCTATACCAATATTATAAAGCAGAAGAGTTTGTTTGTTTGTTTGGTTGAACGCGCTAATCTCAGGAACTACTGGTCTGATTTGAAAAATTCTTTCAGTGTTAGATAGCCCATTTATCGAGGAAGGCTATAGGCTATATATCATCACGCTAAGATCAAAAGGAGCGGAGCAGTAATGAAAAATGTTACGCAGACGACGTTGCACGGGTTGTTAGGATATATTTCCATTAATTGATTCACGTATACATAATTATCAAAACTTCATGTTCTTCGAAGTTAAAATATAGAACAGGTTTCTTCTGGGTAAGCGATGACTTTGTCTCGGGCACCTCTAGTCTAGACTTCAGCCAAAAGCAAATGCATCCCAAAAAAATGACGCCTTTTTTAACACATAAAGGGGCCCGAAAGGGCTGACGCCTGCCGGAGTTGCGGGACTATTCGAATGATTTCCCATTCCTAAAAAATAAATTAAAAAAGACGCCTAAAGCGGGACTGCGTGGCAGTAGTTTTAACTGTCTTAAAATCTTCGAATTAGTGTATATAATCATTTTATTAATATGTTACCTCTAACCTTCTGATGAAAAAGAATATCTACAGTAGGGCCTAGCACGAATATTTTTGACGTCTAATAACGTAACGTAAGATTTTACCATAGCTACCGGACTCGTTTCGAACACAATAAATATTTGAAGTAGATACTATATTTATAGTTTTAAATTATTAAAAATTGTGTCCCATAAAGTTAAACCAAAATACTATGGGGTTGTAAGTTTATTTAATTTTATTTTTGTTACTATACGTCAAAATAATCGTGCCGGCCCCTAGTATTATGAAAATTACGGTAGTTGACTGTCAGTAATGACTTGTTCTCGTTATTCCACAACATTTAAAAAAAAAAAAAAAAAACATTTATATTAATTATAGCATTAATTCGCTCTCTTATCCTAAGCGTAGGTTTTCTTTATTCGCACATCGCCTGAATATCAAATGATATTTACCCTACGTCTTCGCTCCCATGGTCAAATTCAGAAACATATTTTTTTCCTGAATAAGAAGTAGCCAGCGACCAATTCAATTAGTGAAAAAACTTGAAGTGCATCCCTTGGAATGCTTCCCTTTATTTTTTATTTATTTATTTTTAAATGGTACACATTAGTATTTATATTATTTACACCAATTAAAAATAAAGTAAGTGAATACCTACCTTACAGCTGGCTATTCTACTAATTTTCACATTCGAATCCCATTCGCATCTCAATCGTAAACTGTCAAAAATGTATGAAAATTATGGCTTTTTAAACACTTTGCGATTGAAATGCGAATCCGAAAATTGTTTAAAAATGAGTAGAATTGACCCCTCGGCCTTGGTCTAAAAATCCTAAGTACTACAGAGCTAGAACGTTTACATCTCCGTACAATTTCCCCTATTTACAGAACAGTTCACCACATTTTATCTGGTAGTGTTATTGAACGAATTCCGTCTTTATTGAGTTTTTCGTCAAGGTCCTGGACTCGACTCGTTTGCGGCGCGTCGAACGCTGGTGGCCTCGTGGAAACTGCATCTCCGTAGTTTAACGGTGGCGTGACATGAATTCTGTGAGAGCGGGATCTCATTCTGTATGCCGAGGACGTTTTTATGTTTAATCTTTGCGTGTTAGGGATGTAATATACCTTTTGAATTATATGTTCGAATAGCATGTGGTTAAGTAGTCGTTCGATGGAAAAGACTGATAAATAGCTGCCGTTTAAAAATACTAGTCAGGTTTTGATTAGGATAATTATTTACTTACAAAGAGAAAAGTTTTTAAGGTATAAACTTTGATACGCTGTCGAAGCATGCAGTAACCAAAACAGTGCTTTTTCATCAGACAAATTCAAATTCAAAGCATTTATTTCAAATAAACCATTTACAGGCACTTTTAAAATGTCAAGGTCGGTCAGTCAAAAAAAAAAATGAAAACATGAAAGCTATTTGCACGTTCCGAAGCGTAGATCTCTATGGAGAAGAACGTGCAAGAAACACCACGGACACTCTTTTATTTGGACAATTAGCTGCATTAGTAGTTGAGCATATTTAAGGTACCTTTACACGCGATAAATAATTGAGTTATGAAACGTGAATACAAGGTGGCCAAGACGGCCTGGTGACGGCCGCGGGAATCCTCTGTATGTGAAATGTACGGAACTGATTGATGTGGCGACGCTTGAGCGAGGCCTATATCCAGCTGGCGGACGTCTTTCGGCTGCTATAAAAAAAAAAGTGAACGATATTATTGAATGCTTAACCTACCCGTTTCATTGGCTTCATTAATAAGACATATTTCGAAGACAATAATTCTTCCTTTCAATATTGACTGGCCTCAATGCTAATATGTCATGATCTTATAAACGTCCAGGATTGCGATGCAGTAATTTGTATGGCCTTCTCTTGATTGTATGCTAATTTGACCAATCAAGAAAATCAAGCACAGTACACTGCATTCATTACATTATATTCTGAACGAGCATTGTTTTTGTTCGATGATTGTTTGAGACAGATTTCAGCGTTTAATTTCGTTTCTTATTGCGAAATCAATTTTAGTTTTAAATAAATTGCTTTCGTCGTTGTTGTGCATTAATCATCATATTCGTACATCTAATTAATTAAGCGCTGGCTTAACATATTTTCTTCGAAATCTATATTTTAGAACAAAATAAAATTGGTATCTAATTGTCACAGCGCAGACGAGCATCAGTGAAAATGACAAAAAAAAATGCTAAAAATTCTTATTAACACAAGTAACAATTACTGAAATTATTTTTGTAAGGATGATGTTATTTTTAACAATAAGAGAGAAAATACGGGCGGAACAAAAATAAATCGATAGATGCAGGCCGTGACTTTAACAGGAAGGCTCTCATTCAGCATGATGCTGTACCGTGAAGCCCTCACAGCACAAAGCTGATTTTCAGTGACCGCCGGAAATATGACGTACGGAGATCAAGTTTGATCATTTAACACTAGTTACTTAGTTGTATGTCTACTAACCAATGATGAATGGTCTTAGTCTGAAATACAAGTTTTTTTTTTTGTCTAACAGACATCCCGTTTCCCATTTCGTCCATCGTCGTTTTTTTTCCTTCTAAATAGCTAATGCCTTGTTAAGTAAGCCCTGTTACCACTTTGGTGAGAAAAACCCACTCAGCAGTATTATCGAAACACACTAAAAAATAAAAAAAAAGTTAAGTTCCTTCATTGAAAATGCAACTGCAGAATTTTTAATATTCAATGGATAGGTACCTCTTGAAACTTCCAGCACCTTTTGATCTTTCAAAAATCGAGTTAGAAAAGTGACTCAGTATGATTGAATCGGTAATTATCGGGTATTTTCGTGTTTCCTCGGAAAATTTTCGGTTTATGAGTGTGAATGATTTGTTAGTAGTTTCAAAGTATGACTTTTTTCACTTTGTACTGCAGCTTTGATGTGAAGGAAATATTCTAATTGTTTGTTATCTTCTTATGATGAAGATGTGCAGTTGGATTGAGTGCCTTGTAGTAAAAATAGCTCATGAGTACAGTCGCCAGCATATCAAGCTACCCAAAACTGTCAAATTTTCCTAATCAACCTTGAACCTTATCGCTATCGAAATACAGTTGAAAATCTATTGAAGAAATTTGATAAATTGTTGTAGCTTGATGCGCTGGCGATTGTACATAGTTGTATACCTTCATGCTGTCTGTTTAGAACAATGCTATATTTTGATGTTAATTTTGGTAGTTATAGCTCTAGATGAAGCCGATGATCATCATCTTGCTGCCCTTATCTCATGTCCTATCAGCCGTTACGCTACCACTTACTCGCGCTTCTTTCGTATCACTTTCTAGAGAACCCAAAAAAAAATTGATGGATTTTGTAAACAATCTGTCTATCTTTTCTTCGGTCTACTTCTTTCTCTCCATCCATCCACATTTATCCTGATGATGATGTGGGGTAAAATTACATGCAATAATAACTGGGACAATTTAAGCTTTTTTTACAAAATTTTTACATTCGCATTGTATACTCAAATTGTCCTAAACGCCTCTGATACATACTCTACATTAGACCTATCTGAAACTCTACATTAGTACACTGATATTTTTTTTAAATATTTTTTTATTATTAACGTCAAGTTTGCGTTGACCACTATCACTGTAAAAATTTATTGTCGCTTTGATTATAGTAAGACTTGAATTTGAACGACTATTAACTGCGAGAATTGGCCTTCAGGTTCTTTCAATTAATAGAACTGTCTTTTTCTGTAACTATATTTTTTCCATACATAATACATTTTCTAAGAAATTCTGAAAGGGACAACACACTAAACAATGCTTAAATCGCTTCAATACTTCGCAACAATCGCATGTTCGTACACATAATATGCCACTCTTTACGAAGTAAATAAAGACACAATGCTACTCAAAGAACTGCTACGGGCATTCTATAAGCTAGCCCTGTTTTATTGACATTGCTCATATCGGCTCTTGTTTGTTCTTTTGTAAAGCTGCAAGCTGGTATTTACGTAAGCCATTTTTGGAGTAGCTTGTTTAACGACATAGCCAAAAAGGTTTGAAATTATTTTTTTTAGGTATGTGAATTCATCCAATGACTCCTCCCGCTCTGGGTGTAGCGGGAGGGAGTGTCAGACTTCTACTGACTAAAACCCATCCATGTTCCTTCATTGCCCTTTGTGTTCCGGAGCCACGGTGTCTCTTGCACATAATCCCGCGACTCCGGCATCCCCAAGGACCCTACGTGCAGCTTCCTACGACCAGTAGTTCGGCTGTGCGTTGCCTGTCAGTCATTCACTCAGTAACGGAAGAATTTATATACACATAAGAATAGTGTGTCCCCGACTCCGCTCGATGCAAGCCTAGCCCTGACAAATAGGAACACAACTACAAAAGAATTATCCAATTTGGATTAGTCGTTACGAAGTTATGCGCGTAAATACATTTCGGCGATTCAATTTTATTGCGGGATTGGTGCCCTTTTTTTTAGGGATGGGAAATCATCAAATGACTTCTCCTGCTCTGGGCGGAGCGGAAGGGAGTGTCAGACTTTTTCTGACTAAAACCCATCCATGTTCCTTCATTGCCCTTTGTGTTCCGGAGACGCAGTATCTCTTTCGAATAGTCCCGCAACTCCGGCAGAACAATATGGTGCCCTAAAGTGACAAGTTGCCGCGATATTTGAAGGTTAAGTCACCAGTAGGTATGCTACACAGGTTCTAGCGTCCTTTAGGGCAGAGGGTACTTGGACAAGGCACATTGCTTGCAGCTGCAAGGTTTTGCAACGACTGCATGCCAAAAGACGCAGCGTCGGAAGGCCTCCCAACAGTAAACCGATGACCGTGTAATGACTACGGGAATCATCTACATGCGAAACGCACAGTAACAGATCTGATAATATGTGTTTGTGAGAGAAGCATGCCCACTAGTGGACGTCTTCTGGCTGCAATAATTTAAGACCCATAAGGACCCTAATCACTCGATAACAAAACTTACTACTTTAAACTATAAAGAACGGATATTTAAATTTTATAAGTAAGTTATGGGGTTTTCGGGAAATAAATTCAAATTCTGGTAGAAAACTTTTACCACAAAATTTTCGAATTCAAATCGTCTACCCAACTTTAACAGCAACCTGACTTACGTCTACTCACAAAATACATCGAGATAAAATAAAATTGCACTCCACGTTTCGGCGTTCCATATTCCAACAATATTGGAATTTAGTACCAACGTGCCACAAACTTGTGCAGAACAGAAGGCTGACTCCGTACAACGAGCGAAAACAGGCGTACGCTCACATAAATGCGTTTGCACTCGCTGTGCGTGAAGTGTGTCTATGTGTGCGTGCGTTTTCGTTCGTCGTATGGAGCTGATCTTCTGTATCTATCTATTCTGTGACTCAACTTTCAACTATACCTAATAATATGTTTAGAAACTATCGTCGCATAAGAGCTTTAGACCGTAGAAACTGGAACAGTATTGCAGAAACACATTTAAGCGATATTGTTAGTAGTAGATAATGGGAATTTAACTTAGTTTGTCTGCATTTATAATGTTTTGTTCTAGATCTTGCATTCGCAATTGTTCTTCTACTGTAAATGTCTTTTTTTTTGTGAACTTCACTAAGTTTTCTTAGAAATGTTTGCGCTAAGTGAATCTTAATGCATTTGTAAAGGAGCAGCACGTTTGCTTGGTCATGATGTTTTTTGCAGCTTTTTTTACTTTTTACTGCTATCAAACGGTTTTAAAGAGCGCTCCCAAATAGGCGTTACTTCTGTGGGTCCAACTATCTCAACATGCTTTCATGAGTTAGGTAATCCTCTTATTAATCCCGACCATAGTGACTAAGGGATCACCCTACTTCCTGATAGCCTGGTAATTTTATAAATATTAGTGTTCTCTATTTAAATGCTCGGTAATCAATCATGCTTCAACGGCAGATCAGCAATCTGGGCACAAGGGAACCGTACAGTGTGATCGTAAAGTAGTTTACACCTTTTTTGTTTTGTTTTTTGTTTTTTTGGTAACTTCCTTTTATTTTCTTTTCATAATTTGCCCTGTACAACTCTTTGGAACTCTGTTCGAAACTGTCATGTTATTCATGTACTAACATAACTTATAAATACATCAATCTTTCCGTGTCTTAAACTTTTACAAACTCAAAAACATTGGCAAACAGTCAAGTGTAATTCTCATGATTCGTAAAAACAGTTACTCTGTAACGATGACCTAAGTCGTTCATAGTCCATCTAAACTAGACCAAAACTTAAGCACTAAAATAACAAAATCGATTTAGACAGACACCAAATGCGACCTATATTGCAGTCTAAGTTTTGGGCCTGTGGGCTCTAGGCAGTCAGCTATTTTTGGAAATAGGTCGTACGGCCAGACAATATGAAGTCAGAGAGGTATGTTCACGGCCTTGCATAGACTGATGCGCTGTAACTAGGGCGGCAGCGGGTGCGGTAGCGGGAGCGATAAGGGTGTTTTTTAACTGACTTCCCAAAAAGGAGGAGGTTCTCAATTCGGTTGCATTTTTTTTATTTTGTTTTATGTTTGTTACCTCATAACTCCGACAATTATGAACCGATTTGAAAAATTTTGAAAGGATAATTATACTTGCAGATTGGTCCCATTTAATTTTTATCAAAATCGGTTACTACGAACTTTGGATTTTAAATCGAAATAGCTGGATCAGTAATCGAAATTGCGTATTTTGCTTTTCTACGATTTTGCAGTGGTGTTGTTATATGTGGGGTACCTTTTTTTTTTTTTTTTTAGGGATGGGAAATCATCCAATGACTCCTCCCGCTCTGGGTGTAGCGGGAGGGAGTGTCAGACTTCTACTGACTAAAACCCATCCATGGACGGCGAGCCACCCATAGCTCGCCGTCCACAGGCCCGCGCCTACGGTGGCCGGAGGTCACCAGGTGGCCCCCGACGCCCGCGGCGTCCACCACGGCGGCCGGGACGAGAGGGTCTCCTCTCCCGCTCCGCCACCTCCTTCGCTAGCATGACTGCTTCGCAGAAGGAGGCAACGGCGTCCCATTCCGTCTCGATATGTGGGGTACCTACCACTAAAAAGTGAAAAATAAAAAACTTTTTACAAAAAAATACAACCGACTTCGGAAGTCGGTGTTTTTGTTAGTTTCTTCGTATTTTGACACCGAATTCCGAAATTAAAGTTATTTTTTACTGTGTAGTTTTTTTTTTGGAAGTCAGTTGTATTTTTTTGTAAAACGGTTTTTTCTACCAGAGATATACGAGGTATTCAGACGTTGCGAGGATGTGTAGCGGTGGGGAAGAGGAGTTGTTGTTTCCAGCAAAGCTGCGGTGTGTAACTGCGGTGTGCAAGGAAGTTTAGTAGCATTTTCAGATGTTTGCTGGAGAAGTGTGCTGTGGTATGTTGAGCGACACTAGCATTATTTTCTCACTTTTCTCTAAACATGTGTTAGTGCTAGATGCTAGCTTTGTTTGATCAGAGCTGAGCTTAGCCAAGATAGGGAAATCAACTTCCCATCGGTCGCTTTTATTTCGCAAAACTCTGGTTTTAGGCACCCTCAGGGAACAGAGCATCAAAGCCGTATTTCCTCAGGATGAAACAAAAGACGATCGGCCACTCACGTCGCGCTTGGCGCTCGCTACAGTCACTACATTATATACGCAAACGGTTTCAGTGCTTGCTTCGCTCCCGCTATCGCTACCGCGCTTGCTCCTCACTCTAGTCGAAGCCTATCGCGGACGCGTCGCCCAAGCTTTATCTCCCAGTAAATGGGAACTGAGTAACGAGGTGCAGAAAATTGTGCTACGTTAGTTTTTTGTTGGCGTTGAGGGTTTTAAGAGCAATTAGGTTTAAAATGGGTTGAATAGTTAAATGAGAGACGGTGATTTGACGTTTAAAAGACGCAATTAACGTGTTTGGGCAATGCTACTTAGCATTGTTCGTACGTGGATTAGTCAATGGCATTTGTTTGGGATTATCATGAACTTGATGATGATGTTGATTATTCAGGAAGTTTATGTCAATTCCTATGTCTCACTAATCAATATCTGAGTGATCCAATTCTATTAATTTTTCACTTTCGCATCGAATGCTACGAAAATTATTTTTTACTGGATGGCTTCAGTTCAACATGGCAAGACTAGTGAGTGATGTCACACGCCATTAGTGTTATCTCAGTTAATAACAGATTAAAACTTTTAGTGGTACCCCACATCTAAAAATACCACTGCAAAATCGCAGAAAAGCAAAATACGCAATTTCGATTACTTGGATGACAACCATCATCCAAGTAGACGAATTCCAGCTATTTCGATTTAAAATCCAAAGTTCGTAACCGATTTTAATAAGATTTAAATGGGACCAATCTGCAAATATATCCTTTCAGATAAAACAAGTATTTTTCAAATCTATACTAATATTATAAAGCAGAAGAGTTTGTTTGTTTGTTTGGTTGAACGCGCTAATCTCAGGAACGATTTGAAAAATTGTTTCAGTGTTAGATAGCCCATTTATTGAGGAAGGTTATAGGCTATATATCATCACGCTAAGACAAATAGGAGCGGAGCAATAATGGAAAATGTGACGCAGACGAAGTTGCGCGGGTCAGCTAGTCGGTTCATAATTGTTGGAGTTATGAGGTAACAAACATAAAAAAAAAAAAATACAACCGAATTGAGAATCTCCTCCTTTTTGGGAATTCGGTTAAAAATGGCGCTGACTACACCGCCATTAAGAGATATTTTTTTAAAAACCTCGGCATAATGGGTGCACATTCATAAACCAAAAAAAAAGCAAAACGTTCCGAATTGAGAACGTCCTCCTTTTTTGAAAGTCGGTTAAAAATCCCATATATATATTTTCAAAATTACACATTTTTCACTTTTGGACACTTACTATCGCTATTGAAAAGTGATTTTGTGCAGGCTTAATGTAAAATCAGTGTAATCAAAGGAACTCCCTGTACTGTCTAAATTTAAGCATTACGCATTTCCACATAATTGAAACAGTAGTTATCCAGTTTAATATAATTGGAAACAAAATTACTCACACATCCCATTAAATTATACTTGTACAACATGAATTAGCGTTGTATGAAGCAAATGAGACCCAAATTACATTGTCAACATCAATTTACCTTATACACACCTACCCCGAAATTCGTTTGCTCTAAAATATTTAACACAGAAACCAAAACCATTTTTATCTTAAGGAGATAAGGTAGGAAATTGTGTGCCGGAAAATGAGAAAAATTATCAATGAACCACGAAATTTGTTTGAGAGCTCACGAATATCGCGTCAAGTTAATAATCCATTGTCAAAATATTCTGGGAAATTCGTCTGGTATTTTTTCGAATTTTAGACATGCATTGATAAAAGCTAAGGTATTATGTTCCTGTAATTACTTCATGTGACTGTATTTATGATCAAATTATAGGCACAAACCTGTTACCGATATTCTGATTTTGAAAATGTATTTGTGTGTCAATATGACGGCAGTACATGACAGAGCAAGCAAGTTGTACGCAAAAAAACTTGACTTAAACATTCTATTTTACGGACTATTTCAACTTGATAGTATTTCAAAAAGAGCTCGTGGCTAAATAATAACAGCCGCACAGGTAGATCTTCAAGGTTAAGCAACGCTTGCCAAGGTTGGCCTGTGGATGTAATTTGGAGATCTTTGGCAGTCGTAACGGATAGTCAGAAGCCAGAAAATCTGACACCAGTCTTGCCAAGGAGTACCGTGTTACCCAGTTAATGGGTTGTGGAGGTCTGGTAGGAAGCCGCTCCACGTAAAATACTGGTACTCAGCTGAATCCAGTTTGACTGGAAGCCGACCCCAATATAGTTGGGAAAAGGCTAGGCAGGTGATGAGTATTTCAAAAATGTATTGTTGTACTGTAAGTACAGTATTACCCAACTGATATGGCGCGTCGTAAATCTTCGTTCGCGCAGAAAAGAAAGTATGGTCCCGAAGATTAACGAAAGAATGCTTAAAACTTACAATCAACCTAAGATCACTTTTAAAAGGGTCATAATACACTGCAGCTGTTAGTTCCATCTCACTCGCAAGCCATTGTAAGAAGTATGGCGGCTGACTAACATGCCACGCGGCGATCGCTAAGATGGCGGCGGCTGCCGACCAATAGCGGTTCAAGAAAAAGAAGCGCGGTGCGTGGAACGTGCCGATTGGTCAATAGCATTTCCCGCGCTTTGAAAATTCATCTTCTGCGCAGGTACATCGGTAAGCCTTAAGAGTTGGGTACTACTGTAACTAATTAATTTTACTTAAATTTGTTGTTATATAAACCGACACCAGTAGTGAGCACACTTTCCATTGGTCAGTTTGTCGACAACAGAGTGCCAATTCTACTAATTTTCACATTCGCATCGCATTCGCATCTCAATCGCAATCTGTCAAAAATGTTTGAAAATTAAGGTGGGGTTGCAGTACTTTTTAACCGACTTCCCAAAAAGGAGGAGGTTATCAATTAGGTTGTATGTTTTTTTTATGTTTGTTACCTCATAACTCCGACAACTATGAACCGATTTGAAAAAATCTTGTTTTATCTGAAAGGATATACTTGCAGATTGGTCCCATTTAAATTTTATGAAAATCGGTTACGAACTTTGGATTTTAAATCGAAATAGCTGGAATTCGTCTACTTTGATGATAGTTTTATGTCATCCAAGTAATCGAAATTGCGTATTTTGCTTTTCTGCGATTTTGCAGTGGTGTTGTTAGGTGTGGGGTACCACTAAAAAGGGAAAAATAAAAAACATTTTACAAAAAAAATACAACCGACTTCCAAAAAAAAAAACACTACAAAGTAAAAAATAACTTTAATTTCGGAAGTCGGTGTCAAAATACGAAGAAACTAATATAAACACTGACTTCCGAAATTAAAGTTATTTTTTACTTTGTAGTGTTTTTTTTTTTTTGGAAGTCGGTTGTATTTTTTTGTAAAAAGTTTTTTTTTAAGATTTTTGAACGTCTGAAAATCTAATTAATTATGAGTTTTTTAATAAATAAAAATCGTAACATAAAAATTGAACATACCCTCAAGTAAATCGTAAAGATAGAAACGCGATTTAGAAAGATTGGCTCGAATTTTTTTTTATCAAACATGACACTAAAATACAATTTTAAACGTGTACTGCTAAGAGATTTCATCACGAATATATATAAAAGTTATATCAATAGATAGAGCTTTTTATTTTGAAGTAAATGTTGAATACCATATTGTGTAATTACACAATATTATATTTTTATCAGTCAAAGAAATTTCTTTATCAGTTTTCGCCAAGAAGAAAAAACAATCAAAATTTTGGCATTATTTCGCTCGCCGGACAGTCGCTGTTGTTCGTCAAAACACACAGTACTGCAACCTCGCCTTAAGGTTTTTTTTACTATTGATAGGCATAAGTTTGACCGCTATCTCACCTGATGTTAAGCGATGATGCGGTATAAGGTGGAGCACGCTAGCCTAAAAGTAACCTATTCACTCTTGACTTAAAGACTCCCAGGTTATCAGGAAACACAGACTCAGTCAGGGAATTCCACTCCTTAGCTGTACGCACAATGAATGTATTTCCACAACGTTTTGTGCGTAAAGGTGGGATGTCCACCATGTACTGGTAGCGCACCTCCGCACGTCTTATAGTCCGATGGTGGAACGGGCTTGGCGGAATTAAATTTTGAAAGTTGTTTAAAAATCAGTAGATTTGGCCCTCCGATCGTTAACTTCGGAAGACTACATTATATAAAACATTATTAGTACTAGGCAATAAGTGCGACGCAAGAACTGCTAAGCTAATAAAATAAGACGCCTGAAAATTTATTTGAGTTCGGCGCAACATATTATTTTATTCTTCATTATTCACTCTTAGTCATCATCTCATTAGTTTAAAAGTTAGTAAAAGTAGCCCTCAGATCTGACGCTTCACGTTATTGATTGGTAATTTATTAATTATCGTCTATTGCGCTTGCAAATAAAATTCGTTCTTCCAACGTACCTACATTGGTCAGATCACCCCGCTGCATTCATCTTTGCTCACGACTCGTCCTGGCTACTATACAATTTGTTACATTATACAGCAGCCGTCATTTGCGTCAACGTCCTTAAAGAGACGTTAACCAACCACATCTGATAGACAGTTGCCCTTTTACCTAAAACTCACATAAATTCTTTCTTATCGAATTAGTCCAACAAAAACTTTACCAATAAAACTTCAGAAAAACAAGACCGAATCTAACATCAATCACGAACGTAACACGTTGCTAAACTACCCTTTTTATTGCCTACAAAAACACCCCCAACACCCCAATAGTACGAATCGGTCTCAGCGTTTAATCAGTGAAGGAGATAGGGGACATTTAACTCCCCCACTGATTAAATACCAATCGTATCGCGACAGTCAATATTTCCTCATTGGCAGTAAAAATATATTAGTACGATTGAATGGGCCGTCACATGGAATAGCCTCTTAAAATGATAGCGTTATGATCCCATTAATGGGAAATCAATGGACTGGTTTGGGGTTCCGTAAGAGATTTCAGCAAAAAAAAATACATAGAAATACAACTGAGTAAAAAAAAACACTCCAAAGTATAAAATAACTTTAATTTCGTAAGTCGGTGTTTTTGGTAGTTTCTTCGTGTTTTTTTTTGGGATTCGGTTGTTTTTTTTGTAGTTTGATGAAATTTAAATGGGACTAATCGAAAACTATTCCTTTCACTCAGAACAAAAAAAAAATCTAATCGGTTCAGAAATGACGGAGTTTTGAGAACCTCCTCTTTTTAGAAGTCGTTAAAAAAGAAATAATTGAATTTTGAATAGTCTAGGTCGGTCAGTCAACAAGATGAAGCGAGTTCAGTCACGCTAGCGACAAGCAAGTATGTCCTGCGGCTCCACATCACATCACAGCCCCTATCACTAGCACGACAGAATTGCTAGAGATATTAGGAGGCGAGTTTAAGAATGAATATGAATTTGGCCATGTCTAGTCCTAGGATTTAATACTTTACAAATTAATACTTTGAAAACCCGTAGAAAATTACTATTGGTATTAATATTTAAATAGATGTCGATCTTGAAGCTTAAGCAACGCTTGCTAAGTTTAGTCTGTGGATGGGTGACCTTCTTAACATAACAAGTTTTCTCCGTGTTTCGAAAATCACGTTAAGCCGTTGGTTCCGGCTGTCATTTGTAGATCATATGACAGCCGAGCAGTTTCATGGATTGTCAGAAGCCAGTAAACTGACTCCAGTCTTGCCAAGAATTACCGGGTTACCCAGTTATTGGGTTGTGGAGATCTGGTAAGCAGCCGTTACACCACGCAAAATACTGGTGTTTAGCTGAATCCAGTTTAACAGGACGCCGAACCCAATATAATTTTGTGGTTGGGAAGAAGGCTAGGCATATGATGATTCATATTTAAGATGATTAATTTTTACGACTCACTTTTTTGTGCTTTTTCATTTTGTATGTAACCCTTATCTACTAAATAGGCTGTTCGAAAGATTCATCATTGCAACATTTGAAAATTACCCTAAAAAGTTATGAAAAAGAGTCATATCGATTGTCCCGGTTGTTATTCACGATTTCCTGGCGCCATTTTTGTATATGATTAAAGTTTTAATTTAAACTGATAAAGAATAGAGTAGAAAACATTGATTCGACAGAGACTCATCAAAACACACTATAAAAAAAAAACAGCGGCCAAGTGCGAGTCGGACTCGCGCACTGAGTGTTCCGTGCAAACCTGTAAGTATATTTTATAAGCAAAAGTTGCGGTTTACGATTTATGACGTTTCAAAAAAAACTACTTACTAGATCTCGCTCAAACCAATTTTCGGTGGAAGATTACATGTTACATCATATATTTTTTTTTTTTTTATCATTCTCTTATTTTAGTTAAATAAGTAACAGGGGGGGCACATTTTACCACTTTGAAAATGTCTCTCGCGGAAACTATTCAGTTTAGAAAAAAATTATGTTAGAAATCTCACACGTATGGGTTAGATGATAAAAAAATCTTGAGTTTCAGTTCTAAGTATGGAGACCCCCAAAATTTATTGTTTTTTTTTTTTTCTATTTTGGTGTGAAAATCTTAATGCGGTTCACAGAATGCATCTACTTACCTAGTTTCAACAGCATATTGTTCTTATAGTTTCGGAGAAAAGTGGCTGTGACATACGGACGGACCGACAGACAGACATGACGAATCTATAACGGTTCCGTTTTTTGCCATTTGGCTACGGAGCCCTAAAAAGAGAAACAAAAACATAAAATAAATATTAATATTTCATTAATTTTACTCCCACATCCATGTTTACTGCAGAACCCATTAAACAAAACCAAAACGCACGCATGGCAGTTATTATATGAGATGACAAATAGGTGAAAATATAACCCTTAATGGGGAACAATAGGCGAAGACCGTTATGGTGTTCCTTATATGGGGTAATGGAGCGTAACGGTATAAGAGGTAGGAAGGGAAAGGGGGGTATCAAGCCATACAAGTTGAGTAGCCTGTATTTATTGATCACCTGTTTCAGCGAGTCGGTGCCGTGGATGATCTAACAATCCGAATCTAATTTTACCTAAGCTGGGTGAACAAAATATTCTGGCCTGCAGTGTAATCCTGCAGTGCGATTCTGTAAACGTGTCGAAGTGAACAGCGATAGGTGAGCTGTCAAACCATTCAAACAAGATGGCATGACAGCTCACTTGTCACTCACTCCACCCGGGTGATCCCGGTGAGATGTCAACAGAATCGACCGGCTGTTAACATATCAAAGTGAAGGCTTGGGTGAAGTGATCACGAAGTGAGATGTCAATCCATGTAATCACTTCACTGTGACACGTTAACAGAATCGACCGGCTGTTCTTATCTATTCAGAGGAACATATCCGGAATCTAATATTAGGTCCTTACATATGAAATTAGCGTTTTGTACGAGAGGAATATAAAGTCATTTTTTTTTAAATTTATTTAATTAATCAAAGTGTGCACTGTTGTTATCTTTGCACTTTTGCCATCTCTTAGGTAGTTCATTGATACCTTTACTAAAAAAACCATGGGGGCGAGAATCAATAAACTCTTTGAAGGCGGTTTGGCCGCATAGGAGTTGAATTTTTTTCCTTGTATGAAGTGGTCCAAATTCCGGAAAAAATGGTAATTGGTTGGAGCAAGGTCCGGGGAGTACTGTGGATGTCGCAGACATTCCAATTGTAGCACATCTAACTTAGTAGTTCTTTGTTGTGCATTATGTGGTCTTGTGTTGTCGTGAAGCAACTTTTTTTTCAAAACTCAAATGTACCAGCTAAATGAATTTATAAATTTGAATTTGGAATTCTTAACCAAAGAGGAAATATTTCAGATCAAAGTGGTCAGTACGATCAAAGTGATCAAAACGATAATTTCATATGTAAGGACCTAATATTATGAATACGAAAGTGATTTTGAATGTTTGTTGCTAACACTTTCACACCTAAATGGCTGAATATTTATAATTTTTGTTACAGTGATAGAACTCTTAAAGTGTTTCAAAACTGTTTTTTTTTTGCGAATATCTAAAGGATCGCGAATTCGCGAGCTAAGCGACGGGCAAAAGCTTGTATGTTATTACGTCTTGGTGACCCAAAATCGGGCTGGCTTTCCAAACCTGAAAAATCATAACAATACATAATCTTTTACACAAATAAACGTTATCAGCCATTTACATAAATGTCTCCACTGATGCAATCTAGAAAACGATTGCAGAACTGTATCAAGGCCAGCTATGACGTCACAAACACCGACTCATGGAGGAGTTCTTATAACTTGTGCCGCCATACGCAAGGACGCGTGTTAATTAACTTTAGGGGTTATAATTAGTGCAGTGTTTTTCGTGACCGCTAGTAATTAGAAATCAGCATATAATAATAGTTTGCATATATACCTACTTGACCTACATGTGTTGGTTTTAATATGTTGACATTGGGGTATGTCGTAAACATTTATTTAATGAAGGGTTTGTATGGATTTATTTACACGATTAGAAAATAACTTATAATAAGTTTGACGTCGCACACAAGTCAATGCTGTTACAAATAAGAACAACTGAGTGTTTACAATATTAAATTTATTATTTCGTTACTGATTTTTTTTTCTTTTAAGTGCTCTGTGGATTATTGGTTAAATAAATAAGTTTTTTACATGAGTTTTTTTTGGTCTTTGGGCGTTGTGTTTTAATTTAACAATGTTACTTGACTATTTTAGTTTTCTTGATACCTCTAAATGTAGGCATTACATGAATAAACCAACCATACATATACACTAACATTTTTTCCTATAGATGTTAATTTAAAACCATGGACTTCATATCAGTTTCCATGATCTAATGTTACTATCGGGCTCAAGAGGAAAATTGACATGAATTCTGTTCCCTAAAGCGTGTAGTCACTTCAATAATTTTATTCACAGCTGGTCCCTTTTGTCCAAAAGGTACACACAGATCTAAATCAAACATGCCAATTCCAAAACCTACCAAAGAGCCGAATTGCTACTGTTGAATTTAAAAAACGGAGAAAATTCCCCACAATCCGCCTAAATGGTGGCCGTTACCCGAAAATGGAGCACTTAACACTTCACATTCTAAAATGCGGCGTTTCATTTTTGTCGCAATTACCGATTTGAATCCAATAATAATGGAATTTAACCAAGCGATCATTATCCATATATTTATTGGATTATTCTGCTTCGTCGCGAATTATTATATTCCACATAAAGAATCCAGGTATGAATTCAATATGTCGTATTTTATCATCGCAATTGGCACTTTCTTCAGGGACGAGAAATGGAGGAAAAAATGAGAATTTTTTCCGTCTTTAATAATATTCTGATACAGCTGTATAAATCTCGAACTAATGAGTATTTATTAGAGCCAGATTTGGTAATGAATTGGCTGAGATGTTTAATGTTTTATTAATAAATTGATCGTTTATTAATTTATTGTTTAATTTTGTAGAAGTAAACTTTAAAGTTTGTAAGTATTATAGAGAAGCTTTTGCATGTTTGAAACTAAGAAGCTGTCTCTAACGAAATAAAATCTATCACTGGTGCAAGGCACACTATCACTGAGTGTCGTTACCGAGTATTGAATAAAAAACTTTTTACAATAAAATACAACCGACTCCCAAAAAAAAAACTACAAAGTAAAAAATAACTTTAATTTCGGAAGTCGGTGTTTTTATTAGTTTCTTCGTATTTTGACACCGACTTCCGAAATTAAAGTTATTTTTTACTTTGTAGTGTTTTTTTTGGAAGTCGGTTGTATTTTTTTGTAAAAAGTTTTTTATTTTTCACTTTTTAGTGGTACCCCCACACCTAAAAACACCACTGCAATATCGCAGAAAAGCAAAATACGCAATTTCGATTACTTGGATGACATAAAACTATCATCCAAGTAGACGAATTCCAGCTATTTCGATTTTAAATCCAAAGTTCGTAACCGATTTTCATTAAATTTAAATGGGACCAATCTGCAAGTATATCCTTTCAGATAAAACAAGAATTTTTCAAATCGGTTCATAATTGTCGGAGTTATGAGGTAACAAACATAAAAAAAACATACAACCGAATAAAAAATAAAGTCGGTTAAAAATAGAGTTTTGTTCCATCTCTACTTTTCCCTTAAAAAAATACAATATGAAGCTTTAATTAAAAATAGGGTTTTTCATCCGTCTTTCATTCATTTTGCTCCAAAAACAAACTCAATTCACAAACCAGAGTACCAATTCTACTAATTTTCACATTCGCATCTTAATCGCAAACTGGCAAAATGTATTAAAATTAAGGGCCTCTTTCACCACCCTTGAGTAAAGTATCGAGTAGACTAATCGCCAATTAAAGTCACCCGTAACTGCACGTGTCAATTTCACGACGTTCGAGTAGCACTAATCAATGATTAAACTGACCAGTAACTTACTTGCCACGTCGTCTGCCAATTAGAGTGTTTACTTGACGGTTAACAAATTTACACTATACATTTTTGGAAATATCTCGAAAACCATAAGTCCTATCAACTCAATTCTTTTTCTAAAAGTGGTTTTGGGTCAAGACCTTTATTTTAAAACTAATTTCAAAACCCTATCACTTAAAACAAAAAATCACATTTTCAATCTACGTCATAATTCACAATACAAAAACCTTACATCTAAATTCGCATTTAAACTATAACCTAACTAAACCTATGATGCGAAAATATCCTTATAACACTAATTAGAGAATGCTAAACCTAATCTAATCTGATTCAATTATAATTCTAATTAGTTTTCCTTACAATTTCCTTGTTTGATACGGTCGCGTCCACCATTACTTGCGCCTATGGACGCGGACGGGGTCTTATCGCCGACACTAACACAGTTTGGTATTTCTGTACAAGTGAAAAGTTTGCACTTCTATCTCTTTTAACTTTATCCATGTTAACCGCTCAACACCCGGGGGCACGCCCGCGTGCCATAAACTGTTACAACCGTTAAAACCCGATGGCACGCCGGCGTGCCATGGCGAAATATGCGGTTTATTTAAAAACGCATGCTCTTATTTCATGTGACAAGGTTTACACACTTGCGGGATGATATTCTCGTTCAACTAAGCTATTCCAATTTTAAAAATATATGATGGTATCATTGAAATATTTTTTTTTAAAAACAAACGCTTACTTTGTCTCTGGAACGTCGATGACGGGCGACTTTTTGTTTATACTTTGTTTGCATGTAAACTATTTTATTCTAAGTGTACGAATATCTATTTATGAATAGTTATTACATCGTTTTACATAAATATTTGCACGAACTAGATCAAAATAATACTTTTTCGGCCATTGTAAAATTACGTGTGAATGTCAGTCGCCATTCTTGCCATTAAAATGATGAAATTGGTTTCTTTTGTTGTATAATCAACGTTTATGTGAATAAATAGTCGTACAAGTAGTTATTACATAGTTTTGCACAATGTATTTACCATTTTACTTCATAATTTGACTTGTTTTGGCAAAGAATGTACCGTGAAAAACCGTTATTTTTTTTTAGGTGAATTCAGAGGTTTGTATCTTTGTTTTTTTTTCATCAAAGTGAGTAAGTATTTATAGTTATATGAAATTGTAGCTCAATGTTGTTTAGGTTTGATAAATATTTCAATTCTGAAACCTAATATACTATGTGAAATTAGCTAATACAAAACACATCGCCAATTAGTTGCCTCTTCAATGAAATCTCATCATTGTACAATTATAGTGGCATATTCTTACGACATATAGCTAGTTTTCAATCAATAAAGGATTAGGTAATATCCTAGTAACTTTTTTTTATTAGAAACTACTCAATATAACTAGGATGAGCGTTTACAAAGTCAAGCGTTTTATTACGCAATTTCATAAAAACGGCTCGACGGCCGATGAAGTTTGATTATGAATATTATGAAAATTTTACATAGGACTGTCAAAAAAACGCTGTAATTAGATTATTTGTTTATTCATAATGTAATTTGCAAAATTTCGCATGGATTGATACAGTAGTTTTATAAGAAATCGATAGAACAAGGGAACAAACAATATTTCAGCCAGTTCTCCGTTATCAACATTTGTTTATAAATACCACTCTCATATTACAAGTATTGTATTCATTTTATAGCATGGTCAGTTTATTCAAGAACCAAAAACAGTTTACAGTTTAAGATAAGAGCCACTAGAAACGTAAGCAGACCATTTTTTTTGTTAGCAGTCGTAGCGTGTCATATTGCGATAAAAAGCGCCGGGCGTTGACAGATGTTGACGTTTGACGCGCCAGAAAAATCCACACGCAATAATTTCCTAACCAAAAACACAACAAACAATACACAAAATGAAATGACAAATGACAGCTAACCTGCCAATGACGTTTGACGAGTAACGTTGACGTAATATTGAACGAATGCAACGTATGATTTGTTAAGTCATTCACTTAACCGGTAAGTTGTTACTCGAAGCTTTATTTTCGCTTGTGAAATTGACAGAAGATACTCGTAAGTTTTACTTGCCGATTAACTTTAATTGGGAAGTAACTAATCAACGTTTTACTTGGAGATGGTGAAAGAGGCCCTAAGGCTTTTTGATATTTTGCGATTGACATGCGAATGCGAAAGTTGTTTAAAAATTAGTAGAATTGGCCCTCTGTTCATAGGGGTGGTACCCGGAATAAACAATTGCTTATGCCACCATAGACATTTCATCCCGGAAAATCGTAGGGTTCTGTAATAGGACACGGGAGTGAAACCATGGTAAAACAGTTTAAAAGATAGAAAGAAAATTACCTAATTACCTCCGCTGGCCGTTTGTCCGTCCGTCTGCCTGCCTGTCAGTGGGTTGTATCTCAAGAACCGTAATAGGTTGACAGTTGAATTCACAGACTGTATTTCTATTGCCACCGTAACAAATAATAAAAATCATCGTTTTATGGTACGGAGTCCTTTGTGTGCGAGTCTGACTCGCACTTGACCGATTTATTTATATAACAAACTACCACAGATACTTCACTTTATAAAATATACCGAATTTTCAAATTCTATCTTCATAGACAGAAAAAGCCTTCTAAAGATCAAAAGAAAAACTAAAACGAACCCTTAATCATCTTAGTCGACGCCATATTGAATCCTCGATCCAGAAAAATAAAGATTGAGTAGCCAATGAATAGCGAAAATTCTCCAAGTAGGCCAGTACACAAGACTTCTTTCACTGCGAACATTTATTTTACAAAATGGCCTTTTCAGCAATTTATTGGACACTTTTTATACAGAGGAAGCTGCCTTACGAATGATAAAATATACCATAAACTCGAAAAAACTCATCGAGAGTATTGGCAAAGAAATGTCCAAGGATATTATTTGTTTTAGTTATTCATACATACTTGTTTGGTTTTATTGTGGTTAATGATTTGCGTGTTTAGAAAATTTGTGTTTTATGATGCATCCACACCGCTGTAACTTTTTGTGGAGCAACATTTCCAAGTGTTAGAGGCAACATCCAAAATAACAAAATGGTGACAAAAATATTGAAGAATGTTACCTAATGATATCGTGTTACATTTTGTTGCTGTACAAAATGTAACTGCGGTGTAGATGCAACTTAAGTAAAATGTTAAATTTATATTTATTGGTTTTAAAGTATTTAATTGTAATATTTTGCGATGTAAAGTTATCAAGACTTGGTCATATTAACCATTGAATTGGTCACCGTTGTGGTAGTCATGTTCTCGAGTGGAGATTACGACTGCAGAAGGCCTTACATGCTACAATCCACTCCGTCCTCAGGCATTGTGATCCGATCTTCGTAGGTTGGCTTTTAAGAAGCTGAATCCGAGTCATCGAGATCAATTACGAGAAATTAATGGCTGATGAACATCACCCATTCATTGGCGGCCCTTAAACCAACGCAAGCATCTTAAGGTGAATGCTCCAACCAGCCCGCGAAATTCAAATATTCTTACGTTTTTTGCAATTTGCAGGCCAGTGCTAGGTTGTAGTGAACTTGGAGGGTTGTATTGGTGATTTTGATGATTATAATTCTGTAACTACATACGTCTTACAGCCGCGAATAATATTTTAATCAACATACAACCGAGCACTGGCCTGTAAATTGCAAAAAACGAAAGAAATTTTGAATTTCGCGTGCTGGTTGGAGCATTCACCTTAAGAATAAAACGCCCTATCTAAATATATGTGTAAAACTAGCTGTTACCCGCGAATTCGTACGCGCATCCCGATTTTTTCTGTTCCCTTAAGAATTTCAGGAAATCCTGTCTTAGTGCTTCCCTATGCTCCCCAAAGAAATTACATACCACGTATCAGCTTTCTAAGATCTGTAGTTTAGGCTGTGCGTTGTCTGTCAGTCTAGTAACAAAAGAATTTTATAAATTAGGACTAGTTTTTGCCCGCGACTTCGTACACGCCTATCCAGATTTTTCCCGTTACCGTAAGAATTTCGGGAAATCCTATATTAGTGCGCCTAGTCTACGGATTGTAAAAAAGCTACATGCCAAAGTTCAGCTTTCTACGACCAGTAGTTTTGGCTGTGCGTTGTCTTTCAGTCTCTCGTTCAGTAACTCAGTAACGAAAGAATTTTATATTAGCGTACCTAACTATTTAAAAAATAATAAAATCGAGAACGTAGTACCGCTACTGAAGTACTTTTATTAGTATTCGTAGCGCATCGATACCCTAAATTTAGGAGACATTATGTCTAGGGGTAGTTCCAAATTCAGGATAGGTTCTGCTAATGACCTGAGCTTGTCGCTTGATAGCTTTTGTGAAGGTCACCCATTTCTATATTAAGGTAGTTCAAAATAAGGAAGTAGGGGGCTGGCTTTTACCTCGGACAGCGTATAAGCATTACCATACAACGTGGCAAAGCTTATCTAGTCGACAGAGATGCGGACGAATTTTTTGACGCCATATTATAGATAAGAGTTTATTTCAATTTTAAGTGTATCACTATCACTATATATAATATATATTTTAAGTGAATCATTATCACTACATATTATAAAACACAGTCCTCCGCCGCGTCTGTCTGTCTGTTTGTGATAAACTCTAAATCTACTACACCGATTTTCATGCTTTCACCAATAGGTAAGGTGGTTCTCGAGGAAGGTTTTAGTATATAATTTTTCAAGCGGGCGAGCTAGTATAGTATACCAGCAATAGAAATATATCTTCTGTGAAAATTTCAACTGGCTTCTAATTACGGTTCTTGAGATAGACGGACAGACAGTGGAAGCAGTAATAGGATTATTATGGTTATTCTTCGTTTACGGAACCCTAAAAAAGTCGTGGCATTCCTTGATCGATCGTTACTGTTTGACAGCAAATTAATTGTAGTGGTTGGAGGAGTACTATCTCTGTTTTTTAAGGTATTAAAACGACAAAATAATGACAGCATATAACTATGATATTTTTAGCGTTTTTATGTCTTCAAGTCGAAGCATGACTTGGAAGAAAAAAATATTACTGTCCTTTCAAAGGACATTGGGCAGTCGGGAAAAGAGTCGGAACCGCAAAAAAATCAAAACTCACTGTAATAGTCAATTCATTAGCACACAAAAACAAAAAAATACTTGTTTACACAATTTGTTTATAAGCTACTATTATGATTCATTCAATTATAATAAATTTAATAAATTGTACGACGATTCGTTCAACTTTAAAACGAATACTACATAATTATATATACAACTAGTTGATGCCCACGCTTTGCCCGCTTGACAATTTATATACTAAAACCTTCCTCGAGAACTACTCTATCCATTGGTGAAAACAGCATGAAAATCGGTGTAGTAGTTTTTCACGAACAGACAGACAGACACTGCCAAGGATTTTTTTATAATATGTAGTGATAGGCTTGTCCACTGAAAAAATCTAATTACTCTGTCAGTTAGATTATCAAAAAATATTTGGCCCATATTTTTCTTCTGTTATGCAAACCAAAATTGACGAAGATACGACGCTTTTAAACTTCTCAATACTACACACCACACCGTGGTATAATTTTGACGTCACGATCCCCCACTCCAAAGTTTTGGTGCGTTTTATCGTAGTCAATAATCCTTGATTTACAAAAAAAAAATAACAAAAATTACTTGTCTATTATTTTTCAGTGCTCTAACTGACGGACTAAACAGATTTGAAATTTAATGAAGGTGAAATAGTCTTTTAAATACAAAAACTCGTACTTTTAAGCTTCTTATATTCGCTTACTAAATAAAATGTTCAATTGTGCGTTATAAAAAGATCTGGTGCTGAACTCGGTTTGGGGCCTGTGCTTACTTTAAGCACAAGTTTTTATACATTTTGTATTATGTACCATCAATAATATTCTCAGTAGTTTGCTATATGCGTGCTACATATACTATACCTCTCACATTTGTCGCTTGCATGCATTTAACGACTCTGTGGGGATATATATCAAAATTTTATTGGAGAATGGTCTATCAAGTTGTAAATGCCAACTGAAGGCTATTACTGAGCTCATGGCACGATAACCAAGTATATTCTCTCATGCAGTGTTGCATTTTATTGCTTTATAGAGAAGCACAAAGTTTATGTATCCTGAATTACATAAGAGGAACTACAAGATTGATTATGGTATATCTGAAAAATCAGCCAATCTTAGGTTTATTTATTTATTTAAACTTTTCACACAAAAAAAACGTACAAAAGCGGACTTAATGGCTTAGGCCTTCTCTACCAGTTAATCAAAGGTGGTGAAGAGATTAATGAAATGGCAGGTGCTCTCTTTGAGAGGAACAATTATAAAAAAATAATAATAAAAGATGTCATATTGATAAATACGGCGTGTATCTGACATCGACGCACAAACGATTTCCATGGGTCCAGGGCATGATTCTGGACACCCTAGACTTGGAATTTTTCGTCGGCTTTTTTCTCATTTTTTTCAAGGGTTTATTTACTTTAGACTGCTCATAATCGTTATTCTGACCTAACTCAATGAGATTTTTAATAAAAATATAATGAATTAACTACTTTCACTAAAAAGAGCAATCTGAATAAAACCACAAATAGATATCAGCTCAGCTGAGCTGATACCTATTTGTGGTACTCTTGAAAAAAATAAAAACGAGAAAAGAACCGACGAAAAATTCCAACACTGGGGTGTACAAAATCATGCCCTGGACCCATGGAAATCGTTTGTGCGTCGATGTCAGATACACGCGGTAGAATGGGTACACAGTACAAATAAGTTATAAACTTATAATACACATACATACATACGAGTATTTACTATAATATATACCTATACTATATACTATAGGTTAGTAGGGTAGGATAGGTTCTGATGTATCACCTAGACTAGCTTTTGACTTCGTTTGCGCATATATTCCGTATATTCTCATTCCCGTAGGAATTTCGTAAAATCCTCTCTTAGTGATGTCCTATGAGGAGTATAGCAACTGTTATGCCAATTTTTATAGGTTTCAGGCCAGAAGTTTTGGCTTTGCGTTGTCTCTGAGTCACTCAGTCAGTAACGGAAAAGTTTTATTTATTAGGATACCTATGAAATATAGGTTAAAATACCTATATTTCACAGATATCCTAATACAAGGGTTTACTTTTTCACATGCCAGTTGAAGCATCTTCTTGCGTCTGGCCACAACTTTATTATAATGTTTGCTTTCCTATAGATAAGTAGTTTTTAAAATGCAAGTCTTTAATTAATAAAGATCTTGTCCACGTTTAGCCAGATCACCCTAACAAACTGGGCAATACCCTATGACAGTTTTACTTCATATTAATTAGATGACATTTATGACATATCGGTATTCTAATAACAGGTATTTTCAGGGATACCAGAAATAGTTTTTACCGATTACAGATACGGACGAACACACCGATATATGGCTTACTGGGTAATATATTCCCGTTGTCATTCTTTGGGTAAAGAACCCTTACACCGAAATATTCTATTTTTCACGAAACATATTTCAGACTCGAACATAATATTAAAAAAGATATCAAAACCAACAGTAAGTCCTCCTGAGAAGTGGTTATATTATCTTGTCTTAAAATTACCTACCTCTTTGCCTCCATGCCATAAAGACGTCAATTTTATCAAACGCGGGACTTGGTATAATAAATTCCACACTGAGCCTTAGAATTTTGATGAAACAGGGTAAATTTTCACTCGTTTGTCTCTGCACAAAATGGCGGATAAAGAATTTGACGACGAGGCTTCGACTCATTGTTTGGCTAGGTCTCCAGAGAATACAATTTAGCGTAAAACCAGGATAGTTGCCACACATTTTGAAAATATTTTATTTCTATCAGTACAAAAAGCAAAATACTTTATTTTTAAAATGGCTTAGTACTTTGGTTTATAATCTTAAAATTTGTGAAAGAAAAAACATTATCTTTGATAACTCCAGAGTAAAAGCGGAATTTTTGTGGACCTCTAAGTATTGTGACAACTGTCCCGTATAAAGAATAGTTGCCTTTTCCATAGAAATTCATATAGGATTGATGCCCCACCGGGAAAAGACCATGTGTAGTTCTTGGCTTTTGAATAATAGTTTTTTATTGTGAAAATGGCAGATAATATTGTTGTGTGTATTAAGTTTTATGTTTCATGCGTCACGTTTACATGAGGAGTTTCTCTAGTGCCATGGAGAATAAAATAATGGCTGTAAAAGACTCTAAAAAAAGACGAACGATACATGTTCTTAAATAATGAAAATAATATAGATCGATGGGTCTTTTTACTAAAACCAGAGTGCTACTTCTACTTTATTTTTGGCAACATCTGTCATTTGTAGATCTTTGGCAGTTATTAAGAATTGTCAGAAACTTACTCCAGTTTTGCCACGAAGTACCGTGTTACCCAGATAGTGGGTTGTGATACTGGTATTCAGTTGAATCCAGTTTGACTAGAAGCCAACTCCAATATAGTTAGGAAATGGCTAGGCAGATGATCCGCTTTCGCATCTTAGGTGGTTGCCAAAAAAGCATTCGTTTTCATAAATTTTTGATGGAATGTAGGCTTTTTTTGACAGATAGAAAAAAAAACATAAAAAATGTCAAAATGTAATTAAATTAGCGGTTTTTTACAGTTATGGTGACTACAAGGCCAGGGAACTGTTTAACATTAAATTATTATTACTTTAATACCAAAGTTACTACTTTCTTAATAAACTCAAACATTTAAGATTCCTCGCTTGTAATTATACTAAATAAGTTTAGTATTTAAACTCCTTTTACATCATAAACTTCCCCGCAATCAGGCCTTGAGGTTTCCTTCAAGATTTTGTAAAGCAAAAGTTTTAGGCATTAAAAGACTCGTGTTTTACAGAAGTAGTACTTATTAGTAGCAGTACTGCAGTACCAGAAATGGTAAGATTGTTGTTGAGTTCATTAAAAAAACCGGCCATGTGCGAGTCGGACTAACGCACGAAGGATTCCGTACCATCTATAGTAATATTATAAAGCTGAAGAGTTTGTTTGTTTGCTTGAACGTGCTTAATCTAAGAAACTACTAGTCCGATTTAAAAATTCTATCTATCATCACGCTAAAACAAATAGGAGCGGAGCTTAATGGAAAATGTGACGCAGGCAAAATTGCGTGGGTCAGCTAGTTATCTATAAAATCGCCAAAAAAATCACGCTTGTTGTATGGAGTCAAGTTTTTATTTTATTCTGTTTTTTTAGTATTTGGTGTTATAGAAATACATCATCTGTGAAAATTTCAACTGTCTGAATATCACGGTTCATGAGATACAACCTGGTGACAGACAGACAGACAGCGGAGTCTTAGTAATACGGGTCCCGTTTACCCTTTGTGTACGAAACCCTAAAAAATAGCAAGGTTGTGAACTTCCGCTTCCGTCTTTCATTTCCGTTTCAGTATGTTTTGGTACATTTCTTTTTTTTTCTAACTTGAGATGGGTTTGCTCTTGATTCTAGTCCAGGTCAGAGATGACAGAGACAAAGTCTACGATGGAGCGAACTTACCCAGAAGTAGCCTGTTCACTCTAACTTTGAAAGATTAGGGTTGTAAGCGTTCGGAAACACAGACGCAGGCAGAGAGTTCCACTCCTTTGCTGTGCGCATTGTGAAAGACGCTTGGTAGCGCTTACTGCGAGTTGGTTTTATAGCAACAAGATATCAATACATAAGCAAGGTATGCCTCTCATTTGGTAAACCGATGAGTTGAGAGGCAATTTTTGTGTTTTAAGGAGCTTTCCCAGTCACAAAATGTCTATCACGTCTTTTTCTCACACGTTTTTGAAATGCATTGTCGCTGAGATAATATTGCGATTTGAATTTCAACGCTATTTAAATGCGATCAAATTCAAGTTCTCATAAAATTGTATTGTCATAGATGCAAGCAAGGAACTTGTTAAAATGTAGATTTGTGAATATAAATATTTTATTTTAATACTAGCTGACCCGCGCAACTTCGTCTGCGTCACATTTTCCTTTAATGCTCCGCTCGTATTTGTCTTAGCGATCAACCAAACAAACAAAAAAACTCTTCTGCTTTATAAAATTAGTATAGATACGGTGGTAGTGAAAATGGCATTGCAAAGTATAGTTTATTTAAAGGTTTGCGTAGGTAGGTGTATCCGAATTGACGACACGGTTGGCGCAGTGGTTAAGTGATCGGCTGCTGCGTCGCGTGTTGTGGGTTCGATTCCCGCACGGAACAAATATTAAATTTGTATGGCCTACAGGTAGTTGTTCCGGGTCTGGCTGTTTGTGTATGTGACTTTGTATGTTTGTTAACGCACCCACGATACAGGAAGTGTGGGGCAACGTTTTTTGTTTTTTAAAGAAAAAAAGAATAAAAAAGAGGAATTCTTAAAGGATTACTCGTGTATCTATCTGTCTGTCCGTCAGTTACAGCCAATTTATTCCGAATCTATAGGACCGATTTAATAGAAAACTGATTCACATTATAACAAAAAAATGAAAAAAAAAATAAGTTATTCATTCGGATCCTTCCAAGTTCAGCTCGCATTTTGCCGTTTGTCGTGAAAACTGCCTGCAATGGTTTAATCAATTTTAACATATCTATATGGCATAGTATCAAGGTAGGTACTTCTGGTCTATTCTGTCGATATCTCACCGTGATCACTTAGGTGGAGTGAACGACAAGTGAGCTGTCATTCAATCTTGTTTGTATGGTTTGACAGCTCACTTGTTCTAGCTTGTTCACTTTGCCTACGTGTTCACTTCTGCATGTTTACAGAATCGCACTGCCGACAAAGATGCTCTTTGCGTGCTCTCAAATATACACTTTTAATCCAAATTAATTCCCTTGGTCCCGGCATCACGCGTAGCTGGACCAGTTTCGTTGTTTTTTTTTTGTGTTTGTTATTGTCAAGAGAAGATTTTTATGAAGAAAATAAAAAATAAGAAAGTGACCGAGTAAGTGGGTAGAGTACCCAGTTGACGGGAGCGAAGCCGCGTGGAACAGCTAGGCGAAAAAAATATATTAAAAATCTGAAGAAAACAAGAATATTTTCACAGAAAAACCTAATAGAATAAAACTAATTTTGTGAACGAAAATAAAAGACAAAGTAGACGAGAAAACAGCCATAAGTTTTAATAACGACGGCGCGTTCAATTTTCTGCGAAGCCTTAAAACAGTTTAACAAGTAAAGGAAAAGACAAAGTCTGCACTCTGCAGCATTGCAGTGCAATATAAACTATATGACTCAGTGTTTTTCGAAGCCTGCGACTCACACTTTAGTTTCTTGGACAAAAAGCAACATTTTACCATCTAACTAACTGATGCCCGCGACTTAGTCCGCTTGACAAATTATATAATAAAACTTTTTCCGAGAACCACTCTATCCATAGGTGAAAACAGCATGAAAATCGGTGCAATATTTTTTGAGTTTATCGCGAACAGACAGACAGACAGACGCGGCAGAAGAAGAATTTGTTTTATAATATGTAGTGATGTGTTTTTAAGAACTGAAAGAATTGCTTGCGCTTAGCGAGGGCTAGATAAATAAAGCGATTCTATTGGTTGTTACCAAACATATCCGTGGCTATGCATCCTCACACAGCTCTGGTAGGAATGCAGCCTTACTCCAGGTAGAAGTAGAAGTGGTATGCGGATCTCGGTGTACCTAAAGTCTCGAAACCCGCATTGAAAAGGGAGGATCATCCGACCTCGAGGGTGTGGCGTCTGCAGGTGGTCAACTTCCCAATAGTTGTTGTCGAGCTGTTGTATCTGTTAAAATCTTACAGAGAACTTTTATAACGCGACTAGCTGACCCGCGTAACTTCGTCTGCGCCACATTTTCCATTAATGATCCGCTCCTATTTGTCTTAGCGTGATGATATACATATAGCCTACAGACTTCCTCGATAAATGGGCTATCTAAACTAAAAACATTTTTCAATTCAAACCAGAAGTTCCTAAGATTAGTGCGTTCAACCAAACAAAACAAACTCTCCAGCTTTATAATTTTTTACAGATATCACCTCTCTCGCCTTTCCTTATGCTACGAGTATAGCAATGCATAAAAGTCTTAGATAACCTTTAAACTTTTTGTGTTAAAAAGTTGTAACCAATTCCGGTTTCAAAAGTAGAGAATAAAATAAAAATAAAACTAAAACAAACAGCACTATCATCTGATAAATAATTCCAATATCCGATATCCCTTTTCTTTTGTTAATAAATTCAACCTGACTCAAAATGGCTACCCTACCTGAAATACACAACGAAAGGTCAAGATTGAATGGGGATCCCCAAGGCTACATGTGGATAGAATTGGGCAAAATCGAGACCCTTAGACGAAACGTGTTCCTAAGGCTGACAATAATGTCAGGCGAAAATGGCCCTAACTGACAGGAAATTGGCTATCTGATCCAGATATTGAAGCGAGGAAATAAGTTGAATCAAACTGTTCCGCTGTTGTGAAATATGATATTTTTTCGGGTTTTTTATTGAGATTAAAATCAGCGATTTCCTGTGAGGCACCATAGATAATTTTAAATAGGTTTGTTCTATTGATTTCGACAAAATATAACTATTCGTAACACAAGATGTGCAACGCCAAAGTCCACTGAGGAGAAAAAAATTGTACGTAATTCTTTCCATAGACGAAGATATAGCTTGCATCATTGTTTAACTACTAACTTTTAAGCGCATGCGAATTCAAAATAAGAACATCAACTAAAATGATGACCACTGATTTATTTTGTTTTTCTTTAAATATTTCTTAAAATATATCGATGGTCTAGAAGGCAAACGTGCTAAGTGCACAATTTTGATTCTAATGCCAAATGTACTTAAATGCCCAAATACATTTGCAATTTAAATAAAACAAAAAAAAACAAAGTTTTGCACTGAGCACGTTTGTCTTCTAAGACCATCGATATCTATAGGTTATATTTTCGTTTTTAGAACACCAATTGATTTTTTTTGTTAAAAAAAACCAAATGTAAGTGAAAAACATTAGAGCCACTTTAGAATTGTCAACGACACATACCCGCTGGCAATCCGTATGTATAAAAAGCTTTTTACACGGGTTACCCATTCATGCATTTGCCACCGGGTACCCGAATCCGACTAGGCATCCGGCAGCCGGGTATGGCGAGTGTGAAGGCACTTAGTGTACACAAAAATGACACAAAATAACATGTCACATTCCGAAAATATTTTCGTAAGTCGTAATATTTGTTCCATGTTCTGAATGTCGGATTTTTGTATGTTTGTGCCTGTAATAGAATGTGTGACTCGGATTGCCGAGGGCTGGGAATAAAAGTGTTTATTTATTGTATTATTGTTTACTTTTAGTTATATTTTGTTGCGTTCTATTTTGGAGTATCTGCGATCGTACTACAGGAGGTTATGTTAGAAATTCCTCCTTCCTGGGTTGCGGAATTTGCTCAAAAGAGTCACCGCGGCCCTGGATCTCAACGGGCATTAAGAGAGGATGGGTTTTAATCAGTAAGACGGAGTCATTTGATGATTTCCCATTCATAAAAATGTTAGCAATTCCTATTTTTCAGGAAATCTTTTTTACCTTCTTACGATGCCATTGCGTATATAGAAGAAGTATTGAGAAAAAGGAAGTTTCATAGCTCATTCCTCAATTGCCCTGGAAATAGCAACTTTTGCATAAGTATGTACATGAGTTTAGGAATTAAGGTAACTATAGATAAACAAACAGCTAGCTGGTTATAAAAAAATAAATAACATATAAGCAAATTATAAAGTTTAGTTATTCAGTTCTTCAAGTTGACTTAAGAGTAGAGCGGATTTCATCAATTAAATTGAAACCGATCAGCATACAGCCACAATTACGAGCTCTCCGACCTCAGTGAATTTGTTTTCGGTGGAATATTGACACTGACAGTCCTTGAACGTAGTTTAGATGTACTGATCGCGTTCTGTTTAATTGGTGAAATCCGCTCTTAGTAAGTACCAACACAGTTAAAAGAGACTTTTTTTTTATAAATTGTTCGTATTTTATTAAGTACAATCTATACTAATATTATAAAGAGGTAAAATTTGTTTGTAAGTTTGTAAGTTTGTATGTAGGGGGTAATCTCAGGAACTACTGGTCCGATTTGAAAAATTCTTTCAGTGTTAGATAGCCCATTTATCGAGGAAGGCTATAGGCTATATATCATCACGCTAAGACAAATAGAAGCGGAGCATCAATGGAAAATGTGGCGCAGACGAAGTTGCGCGGGTCAGCTAGTATATTATAAATCGCGTAAAGCTTAAAAAAAAATAAAACATTAACTTCACAATTCCACGATTATTTTTAACCTAATGATTCTTTGACTAGGTAATCCTTATGACTCCAACCGATAACAGGTACCCCATTAATTAAAACATTTATTTTCATTGAACTCTCTACGTAAAATGTTTGTTGTCCAAGCGATTTCCGCACGATAAAGCCTTATTCATGAAGTTTTACAAAATAAAAACACTTTATTGTATCTGGGTCATCATTGTGCAAGCAGCCAATTTAAGCAGAATACACCAATAATGTGCTTCGTCGCCTTTTTGCGTTGCGTTTTCAGAATTAAAAGAGCTGAGGTAATGAGCAAAAATATTTAATTAACTTTTTTAAAAGTCCGTGAGTTTTTTTTTCGATTTTCAACCTTCTTAACAAATTCGCGGTTTCTTTGAAAATAGAATGAGAGCGTATTATACCAGTGAAACTGATCGCGATCAAGCTGCGTTCAAGAGTAGTAACTCTTAATATTCCATAGAAAATAAATATCTATACTTCTATACTAATATTATAAAGAGGTAACATTTGTTTGTAAGTTTGTATGTAGGGGGTAATCTCAGGAACTACGGGTCCGATTTGAAAAATTCTTTAAGTGTTAGATAGCCCATTTATCGAGGAAGGTTATAGGCTTTACAGCATCACGCTAAGACAAATAGGAGCGGAGCATTAATGGAAAATGTGACGCAAACCAAGTTACGCGGGTCAGCTACTATAATAATATTATATAGAGGTAACATTTGTTTGTAAGTTTGTATGTAGGGGGTAATCTTAGGAACTACTGGTCCGATTTGAAAAATTCTTTCAGTATTAGACAGCCCATGTATTGAGGAAGGATATAGGCTACATATCATCACGCTAAGACTAAAAAGAGCCGAGCATTAATGGAAAATGTGACGCAGATGAAGTTGCGTGGGTCAGCTAGTAGAAATTAATGACACTGACTGACAGCCAGTACCTAACCGTGGTTCATAATGTTGATCGCGTTCAGTTTCACATTGATGTTTTTGTTGCCCTAAGTGGGAATCGGGATCAGTGTAGGTCCGCAAAAATGTATTAATAATACACATTTATTTTAATGTGATTACATAATTATTGTAGAAATCTGTTCCAGCAAGAAATTTAATTGAATCGTATAAAAAACAACAATACTTTTACTGTGCGTTCTGATAAGGAATTTTCAACTGGAGTATTGTGTTTTCTGACAGCTAAAACCTGGGGTCCACACAAAACTCCACAGTGAATAATTATGTTACTTGTAGCCAAGCATGGACTTAACTGTGGGTAGTTCAAACAGTTAGACAAAGAAAATTAGCTCTCATTTATAAAATCAATATTATTTATTAGATACAATATTTACAACTGTTTATGACTTATTTTGAAAGTTCATAGTTGATACTTGCTGGTTTAGCGTTATCTCTTTCCAATTTCCACTTCATCACTACTATCCACTTCACATCACAATGGATTCACAGTCACTGTCAAGCACTCTGATCGAACTGAAGGAACTATTTCACACGAGGATGTCTGCCTTTGAAGGAGAACTGCAGAAGGCTCCGTCGTCACCCATCACAGCTCCTAGCCTGGCATCGGAGTTTACTATGTTCCGGGCATTTATAACACAAGCGCTCAACAGCCTTCAGCGTCAGGTGGAGCTACTTGCTCGTAGTGTTGACCAGATCGAGATGCGAGGACGGAGAAAGATCTTGCTTTTGCATGGCGTTGAAGAGGGGCAAAAAGAAGACACTGCCAAAGTCATCGCTAAGGTGGTCTGTAGTCAATTGCAGCTGACGGAGTTTACAGTGGCTGACATTAGTCGTTGTCACAGGATGGGACGAGCAGTGGCTAACAAAACCAGGCCTATATTGTTCAAAGTTGGTAATCTTGCACTCCGGGATAAGATTTGGTTTTCGAAAGCCAAGCTACGGGCTTCAGGCGTCACCTTGTCTGAATTCCTCACAAAAGGGCGTCACGACGTGTTCCTGGCTGCGAGAGAAAGATGTGGCGTCTCCAAAAGCTGGACTAAGGCAGGCTGCGTGTACGTCCTTGGTCCCAACGATGCGCGGCACCGAGTTGAGTCCCTCGCTGATTTGGAGAAGATTGTGCCGATTCCCGGAGAGCCCGAGCCAACATCGGCAGTAACAAACTCTGCTCCGAACGCAACTACTACGAAGACTGCAAGAATAAAGCGTGCTGTTGCTTCGAAGAAATAGTTTTCACCCTTGTGATCATAGTTTGTGGTCTTGCTGAGGTCCGGGTAATATTTTATTTTCTTTCTACCAACTTTTGTGTTGTTATTGTGTTTGTGCTATCAAGATTTGACAGTCACAGTAACACTTGTACTGAGACTCAATTTCTCACTTGTCATTGTTGTCAATGTCAGTGTCATTGTCATGTCAATTTATTTTTTAATTTTAGCGCGTTCCGTTTTAGGTAACGGTGCCTTAGTCAAGGTTTTGATTTTGATGTTACTATTTATTTATTTCATACTTCCCTTGGTCTAAATTTTGATTCTGTTTTCTTTGTTTGTACCCGGACTTCATTCATTTTTCATTCATTTATCATAAAGGTATTTATTATAATGTAAAACGCAACCGGCAGGTCAACTTGTTGTTGATTTTTAGGTACATATTTTATAATTTGTAGATTTTATAGTTTTTATATTATATATATTTATATTATATTTGAATTGTTATATATTTATGTCTATTAATGAAAGCAGTGATAGTGACAGTTTTTTTTCTTTAACAAGTAGCAATGACAGCTTTATAAGTATTCCTTCGCTTGCAGACAGTCTTACTGCGCAGTTTTCTGATGTTCCTGAGAATTTCAACGTTATACATATTAACGCCCAAAGTATTCCGGCTCATTTCCACGATATGCTGGCCAGCTTTGACTGTAAAAACATACATGCCATTCTTATTTCTGATTCATGGCTTAAATCTTGTCTCCCTTCTACGAGTTATTCCCTTCCTGGCTTCGTGCTTATAAGAAACGACCGGACTGTTGGTGGTGGTGGCGGTGTTGCTATATATCTCCGCGCATTTATTCCTTTTTCTGTTGTCAGTGTGTCAGCGCAGCCACCAACATCAAATGCTGGTGAACATCTCTTTGTCGAGGTCGAACTTAATCATTCCAAATTACTTCTTGGCGTCTACTATTGTCCTTCTTTACGCATTAATTTCTTTTCATCTTTCGAAAAGCTTTTGGAAATGCTGATCCCTTGTTACAGTCACAGCATAATCATGGGTGATTTTAATACCTGCCTCCTGAAGAGAGACCATCGCTCTTCTTCCCTGACTAATATTTCATCTTCTAGTAATCTTACCATTCTTCCACTAAGTGCCACTCACCATTTTCCAAACTCCACTCCTTCACTTCTTGACTTGATTTTTGTTTCCTCTTCTGATCGTGTCGCTAAGCATGGTCAATGCTCAGCTGATGCCTTCTCTTATCATGATTTAATTTTTCTTTCATACAAAATTCGTCCACCTAGGGCTAAAGCCAAAATTCTCTTACAACGCAATTTTGGTGGTATGAACGTGGATAGTCTTTGTGAGGATGCAAGCAAAATAGACTGGTCTTCCCTATTTGCTTCTACTTCGGTCGATTAGCAAGTGAGTATTTTTACGGACAAGCTAATTGCGCTCTACGATCGTCACGCTCCTATACGAGCAGTTAAGATGAGACATTTGCCGGCGCCATGGCTGACGGATGAAATAAAAAAAAAATGTCGAAGAAAGTTACAGCAAAGTCTAAATTTAAGCGTCGTCCTAATGATGCTAACAGGGAAAAATATGTCTTCATTCGTAAACACTGCAATAAGGTGTGTAGGAATGCTAATCGCCATCATATTCATGATTCTGTCCAAAATGGGGACGCATCCAAAGTCTGGAAATTTCTAAGGTCATTGGGGGTCGGGAAAACCCAACAAGAAACTATCCCTAAAGATTTAAACATCGATGCAATGAATTATCATTTTACTGCTTCGTCCAATTTTGACAGGACAATAAAATTAAATACGTTGAATCGTCTTTCATCACTTCCGACTCCCAGTTATTCTCCATTTGTTTTTGGTCAATTTTCCGCATGTGATATTAAGAAGAGCATACTGTCGATTACTTCAAATGCAGTTGGAAGCGACTGTATCAGCCGAAAAATGTTACTCCCAGTGCTAGATTTAGTCCTTCCCGCCATCTGCCACATCCTCAATTTTTCTGCATCGAGCGGTGTCTTTCCATGCTCATGGAAAGATGCTCAAATAATTCCCTTACCAAAAAAATCCAATCCCACATCCTTTTCCCAATTCCGTCCTATATCTGTCTTACCATTCCTGTCCAAAGTCCTTGAACGATTAATCCATAACCAAATGAGCACATTTCTCACCAAAAATAATCTCCTCAACCCTTTCCAGTCCGGCTTCCGTCCTGGTCATAGCACAACTACAGCGCTTCTTAATATTACGGAGGACATTAGGTCAGCTATGGAAATGGGAAATCTAACGGTTTTGGCTCTACTGGATTTCAGTAATGCGTTCAATACTGTCGATTATGATGTTCTGCTTGGCATTCTTAGCTCTCTTAATATATCTCCATCGGTAATTGACTGGTTTCGTAGTTACCTGTTCGGACGCCGGCAACGTATTTGCATCGGAGAGATCTTGTCTTCCTGGTGTAGTACTTCAGCCGGGGTACCACAGGGTGGCGTTTTGTCTTCGCAGTGTTTATTAACTCAATCTCCAACGAACTATCTTCTTCCTACCACCTTTATGCAGATGATCTTCAGATTTACACACGAGCTCCTATTGGAAATCTGTCCGAGGCAATTTTGACTCTAAACCTTGATCTAGCCCGTATATGCGACTGGAGCAAGAGGTACGGACTTATGGTGAACCCCATTAAGACCCAGGTTATAGTGGTGGGCAGTTCAAGGACGATCTCAAGGGTTGACTGGTCGACTGTACCCCAAGTTTCTTTTGACAACTCTGTTATCCCCTTTAGTGACAAAGTAAAAAACTTAGGGATTTTTATTGACATGAACTTCTCTTGGACTGCCCAGCTGCAAGAAGTAAGCCGAAAGCTATTCGCATCTGCTGCATCTCTTAGAAGATTGCGTAATTTTCTGCCGACTGCCACCAAGATTGCGCTTGCACAATCCCTTCTTCTACCCATCCTTGATTATGCAGCTGTCAGCTATCTTGACCTTACTGAAGTGCAACTTGATAAACTTGAACGCCTTCAAAATTTTTGCATCCGGTTCACATTTGGTTTGCGCAAATATGACCATGTTTCCGAATTCCGTGTTAAACTCAAGTGGTTGCCAATTCGCCTTCGCCGGAATTTTCATATACTGTCCCTATTGTATAATGTGCTTTTTTCTCCTTCCACTCCTCTTTACCTAAAGAAACGATTTCAGTTTCTTTGCGACTCTCACACGAAATTACTTAGGTCATCGGATAACTTAAAACTGAAAATGCCAATGCATTCCACTGCATTCTTAGACAAATCTTTTACCGTCCAAGCTGCCCGTTTATGGAATGCATTGCCAGTGTCAATTAAGCGCGCGCAATCGCTGCCTGTGTTTAAAAGACTTGTCAAGGAGCACTACTTGTCATTGTGATTACATTTTCGTTGTTAATATTATTATAATTTTTTAATTGTTACATATTTTCCTATTTATACTAAATATGTCTGTCTGTGTTTTTTTTTTTTTCTCTGTTATATTTAATAATTTAATATGTATGTATTTATGTATCTATTTTAGTTTATTGTATTCCCTACTTTTGTCTTTGCAACAGATTGCTTATCTGTATATTTGCACCAAGTGCAACCCCATTTAGTGTCCAGACTTTCTCTATCCATTCCAGGTTGCCTGGAAGAGATCGCGAAATGCGATAAGGCCGCCAATTGTATGTTTTGTTAGTTTAAGGTTTCTTTTATGTATTTTTCATTTGGTGTACAATAAAGTATATATAAATAAATAAATAAACATGGTTCAACGTCGACCGCATCATCATCGCTTTCAGCTGAGATTGTGGTTAAACAATAAAAATAAACTTTTTACAGAAAAATACAACCGACTTCCAAATAAAAAAAACACAACAAAGTAAAAAATAACTATAATTTCGAAAGTAAAAAGTTTTTTATTTTTCAGTTTTTAGTGGTACCCCAAACCTAACAACACCACTGCAAAATCACAGAAAAGCAAAATTCGCAATTTCGATTAAGTACTTGGATGAAATAAAACCATCATCCAAGTTAACGAATTCCAGCTATTTCGATTTAAAATCCAAAGTTCGTAACCGATTTAGATAAAATTTAAATGGGACCAATCTGCAAGTATATCCTTTCAGATAAAACAAGAATTTATCAAATCGGTTCATAATTGACGGAGTTATGAGGTAAAAAACATAAAAAAATACAACTGAATTGAGAACCTCCTCCTTTTTGGGAAGTCGGTTAAAAAGAAATGAGGAAATCCTTAAAACTATTTTCATTTGAGTTTTAGACGGCAAAAAATTTTCTTGTAGCCTTATTTTATTTTAAATTATTATTTGATGTCATAGTGGCAATAGAAATACAAGTACTCCAAGGACATGGTAAAAAGTGGCCTATGAATCAACACATGCGAAACCTTTACTATTATTCCTATTTTTTTTTTTAAATTACATTTTACTGATTAGAATACGAAACCATTTTAAAAAGTAACTCACTTAGGTTTTATAACCCGGCGCCATTATTTGAAAATGAAACAAAGCACTCACAGCGCTGTAAGATTTTTAGTTACCTACAAAAAGAGTAAAGCGATTAAAGCGCTGTATGACACGAACACTATTGACACTGACAGTCGATGAAATGACAGTTGACACTTTGATGTACCTAATGTATTTGGCACCTGATACCAGGGAATCGGCCTTCGACCTAACTTACCACGCTTTCGTATGTTAGAAGAACATAGTAACACTACTCTATGCATTTTTGGTGCGATAAAAAGTCTGGCAGCTCTGGGATCTTAGTCCATTTGGTATGTTTCTATTGTTGGTATGTTTTATAACCTCAAAGTCCGAAATTATTTTAGATATTCTACAATTCTGGCAAGTGTCCGTGATTTTAATTTAGTTTTAGTCGAACATATGCATTATTTAAAACACAGATAGTAAATTCACGTCTCTGTTGGTTCTTAGGCGAGCTATGTATGGGCGATGAGCAATGTCCTTTCAACTGTCTACCTATTACGGTTTTTGAGGTACAGTCCGCTGAAAGACGGACGGATGGACGGTTGGATGGATGGACGGACGGAGAGACGGAGAGGGCTTAGTAATAAGGTTCTGTTGGCTACCCTTTGGGTACGGAACCTCAAAACGAAGATGTGCTTCACTACATGTTATAAAAAAAACAAAGTCCTCTACCGCGTCTGTCTCTGACGCGATAAACTCAAAAACTACTGCACCGATTTTCATGCTGTTTTCACCAATGTATAGAGTGGTTCTTGAGGAAGGTTTTGACAAGCTCGCGACGCCGCGGGGATCAGCTAGTATAATACTGAATCCATTTGAGAACCCAAATTGGAATAACGAGAGGACTGCAAACTTCTAAGTAACACGACATTTAAATTTCCTTGAAACTAGGAAATTGTACGATTACAACTTCAGTGAGGCCATTGTAAGATTTCTGTTTAGTTATAATCAAACTAATCCAATTATTATAGGTAAAGTTATAACAAGGTTGTCTGTTTGGCTGCCCAAGTAATTTATAGTAGGTATCTGCGTTTATTTCAGAACTCAATTGAACTTCAAGTAGATTTATGGCGGATTTCAGCAATTAAACTGAACGCGATCAACATATGAACCACGATAACCGGCTGTTAGTGTAATTATCTTCTATGGAATATTGTCAGTGACAACTTTTGAACGCAGTTCGATCGCGATCAGTTTCATTGGTGAAATCCGCTCTTAGATTCCAGATACAGATTTTATTTGGTTGATCTTAATCAGTCTGAATTTCTTTTAGCTTGGTTTGGAAAACATTAGTTTGGTATTGTGTTTAACCTTATAATTTCATGGTAAGTAATTTGAATGGTCTGTTTTTCGATCAACCGCAGTTTTTTTTGATCGATGACTGATTCTGGTTTTCCAATAAATGGATTACTAGCAGACTCGCGCAACATCGTCTGCAACACATTTCCTTAGCGTGTCGATATATAGCCTATATTTAGCCTTCCTCGATAAATGGGCTCTCTAACACTGAAATAATTTTTCAAATCGGACCAGTAGTTCCTGAGCTTAGTGCGTTCAATCAAACAAACTCTTCAGCTTTATAATATTAAGTATATTTATAATGATTACTATTCCTATACTAATTTTATAAAGCTGAAGTTTGTTTACTGGTTTCAACGCGCTAACCTCAGGAACGGCTGGTACGAAATGGAAAATTCTTTAAATGTTAGATGGCCCATTTATCGATATAAAACATCACGTTACGACCAATAGGAGCGGATCATCAATGAAAGAGTTGCATACTATTCTGCTAGCTATGTATTTTGGATTCGGTTTCAAAATATGCATACCAATGAAAACGATTTTTTTTTCCATAGTGTATTTATTTTATGAAAGACAGGATTTTTCTCACAATTTCGCTCCTTTACCCTACAACACAGATGTACACACACTACACATTCACTAGAACTGTGTACTTTGGGAGTAAAAGTACCTCACGGCACTCAGCGTAAATGCTCCTGAAGACTACCTGGTACAAAAATAATGAAAAAACTATTATATCTCTCATGTAATATTAGTTTAGGTTTAGGTAACTATATTATTACTATGTTTTGACAGCTATTCTTCATTTTGATACATAAATTCACCTTTGACGGTCTGTAGGTAATTAGGTATGTAAATAACAGGATATACCTAACAATATTTCTCACTTATAAGATAGTTCCGATAGATATTCTTAGAGACGAGATGAACGGAGCTGTGTCCTCCAAGAAAATTGCCAATAAATGATGTCCTCGCACATAATAAGCATTAATAAAACTATATGCTCGATATTCATCACGTGTTTATTGACAAATTGGATTCCTTGTAAGAGATTAATAATCTCTTTGTACCATTTATAGGCCATTTATTGACGTCATTCTTGACTATCCACTTAATTTTTATGGTAAAAGTGTCAACATAAACATGCAATTATTTTGTTCTTATAATGAAGTTTTTAGCTTATTAATTAAAATTATTTATTTAAAATTATTGTAACAATGATCGAGTTATGTACACTTTTTTTTTTACTTTTTGCTAAAACTGTTTATCTATTCAAACTTAAAGCACTAGTAAAAATCTTTAGAAAGGTGAATTATGAAAATTAGGCTCATTACTCCGGCTTTTATTTCTACTGCATGTTTTAAATCTGTACCGTATCAATTGGTCCTTCGAGCCGGATAGCAGTAAAATTGTACTGCTTTTCTAGTACTTGTCTAGGTATGAACCACCACATGCAAGTCAGGGCCACCATTGCTCTCATTTGTCTCCTCGTGTTTCCGTGAACAGCTATTCGACACCTCGTAGTGCATCGCAATGCCGTCACTTTGTGTGCAGTAGTTTTTAAGTTTTAGTTATTATATATATTAGTTTATAGTTATTGAGTTTATAATTGTATATGAATTGTATTTTAAGGGTCTTAGTAGCCTAAAATAAAAGTAGAAATAAATAAAATAAATTAGTATCTAATCTTCTGAACTGAACGTAAAGTAATTAACACCAGATATTAGTTGTTTACCAACCTACCTCAAATATTTAGAGAGACTCGACCATCACGTTATTTGCTCGAGTAAAAGACCTGTTTGTTTTGGGTTCTGAACTATTTGCGAGTTTCTGTTTATTTTGACTAAACATTTCAGGATTAGTAGTTTAATAGTTAGGAACTTAATGCTGACTGTCTACTGGAGCGGAGAGGGGAGGAGTAGAGAAATATTAACCAATGGAATTGCATAAAATCTCCGCTTCGTGTCAGTCACTGACATTTTATGCAATTCGATTGGTTAATATTTATCTGCCATTCTGCCCTCCGCTCCAGTAAATCAGCCTAAATAAAGATCTAAAATTGTAGTTATTAGATTCGTATTTCGTACAAAATATGCTGTTAGTTTTCAAAAATAATTAATAAGAAAATTCAAAAATAAATCATAAATTTTTAGTTCTATCTCGGAAGCTCCTAAGCTTTTATTAAAGTAAAAGTTGTTCTTTTCTTATAAATTACTACGAAATGTATATAAAAGTAAACACTTGAAAATAAAATGTTTAAAAACAGGAGTCATTCGGAACGTGAGTCCAACTCGCACTTTTTTGTTTTGACCGTTTGAGTACCGCGTCTTTTAAGTCCAAAATTAACACTACATTTTCTATCTTTTCAGATACTATCTTCGTCGTGCCAGTGCTAAAATATTTGCACCTCCCCTTCAACACCAATGACTTGAAACCAGAACCATTGTTCAACCACCATGGCGTGTCCATTCAACCGAGCGGTCTCCCAGCCTCATTTCGCCAATGGCAGTAGTTCCAGGGCGGAGTTCCGCTCTCGACAGTCTTCAGTCCACCTACCAGGCCCTGAAGAGGACGAAGGCGAAAGAAACACATTAACACTTAAGAACTTGAGCGAAGCACTCCAACTCTTGACGGCACCTTCGGTAAGTTATTTCGATTAAATTTCAACTGTATTAGAAGAGCATAAGACTGTTTTCCACATGGGGATTGGGTGAGGAAATTGTTGGATCTATCTATTTTGTCTTGCATGGGAAGATGAAACGCAAAAGTAAGCTTGACGCCTCTTAGGACCGCTGAGGCGAGTAACTGCGTATTCGAGTTTCGACGTTCGATTCTGAACTTTAACATTTAGCCTTAAAGTTGTATTTAGAAGATCTATTTGCGAATCATCGGTGCATATCTTAGTGGAAGGCAAGTTGTGCCTGCTGGCAGTGGATCTAGTCCATCGTTCCGTTCTACTTTGAACTTTATCACTCCATTTTAAGGCTTGCTGTCGAAACTTAGTTAGTCGGAAAGTTATCGGTGAGGAACGCTGAAACATATTGACGCTTAAGCGCTTAAGCGAAGCATTGCAGCTGCTGACTGAGACTCATTCGAATCTTACCGCGGAAATTTAAGCCTTATCACAGCTGTATAAGACTTCTTTTATTGAAGTTGAGGTGCTTATGACGATTAAGCGAATTTCTACCATTAATATTGTAACGTACGTTGGGCATGAGTTCAGTAGAGACGACGACTGTTTCAATATTTTATAGGTTAGCAGTTGTTTAACCAAGAGAAATGTTTGGTGTATTGGGACAGGTGACATTAAGATGTTAACTAAGTCTTAGGAAACTTAACTGCCTCCTAGAAAATTTTGTTAAAACTTAACATGAAGAAGAACGTAAATTGTTTGCTTAAGTAAACGTAGTCCTACATAGTAATTAGAAGCCTATATTGACTAAGTAGTGTTAATAGAAATGAGGGAGAGAAATACTAACAGTGGCGGAAGTGACCAAAAAAAATTATTTAAAAAATACACATTATTGTTTTAAACCTTCATGGTCACTAACATTAAAATAGTTCATATCGAAATTGCTACCATGTACCTTTTTATTTGCGAGTTTCCGATATTTCGGCAGTGTTGCAAGCGCCATGATCACGGAGTAAGTAAATAAAAAGGTACATGGTAGCAATCCCGATTATGAACTAGGTATTCTAAAAATACACATGTATCAAATTGGGAACACAATTTGAAAGTTGACGAAAGCATTGAGTTATGTCTAGAAATGTTCAAAAGGTTTTATAAAAAAAACTTTTTACAAAAAAATACAACCGTCGGTGTTTTTGTTACTTTCTTCATATTTTGACACCGACTTCCGAAATTAAAGTTATTTTTTACTATGTAGTGTTTTTTTTTGGAAGTCGGTTGTATTTTTTTGGAAAAATGTTTTTATTTTTCACTTTTTAGTGGTGCCCCACACCTAACAACACCGCTGCAAAATCGCAGAAAAGCAAAATACGCAATTTCGATTATCAAAGAATCATCTAAATAGTCAAATTCCAGGTATTTCGATTTAAAATCCAAAGTTCGTAACCGATTTTGATATGATTTAAATGGGACCAATCTGCAAGTATATCCTTTCAGATAAAACAAGAACTTTCCAAATCGGTTCATAATTGTCGGAGTTATGAGGTAACAAACATAAAAAAAAAAAAAAACATACAACCGAATTGATAACCTCCTCCTTTTTGGGAAGTCGGTTAAAAATACTCTTGAAGCAAACACGATAAATTATAACTAATGATGACCTGGATATCAAAAGGGGCATATAAGTGGCCGGTCAAGAATGATTGAAAAAGACATTGAGCGAGTAATTTTAAAAATAATTGAGTTTCCTAAATGCCAATACATTGATCTATGAGTATACAAACGTACATCAATCGCATCCAATTTATTATAGTAACCAGAATAGATTGTACTACTTTGTGAATGTTCGGATCAAGAATTCATTTGCTTATTGCTGTTTAAGAGCCCGTGGCTAAATAACAACAGCCGCACGGGTCGATCTGCAAGGTTAAGCAACACTTGCCAAGGTTAGTGTGTGGATGGGTGACCATTTTAACATATCGAGCTTCCTCCGTGCCTCGGAAAGCACGTTAAGCCGTAGGTTCCGGCTGTCATTTGTAGATCTTTGGCAGTCGTTATGGATTGTCAGAAGCCAGTAAATCTGACTCCAGTCTTGCCAAGAAATACCGTGTTACCCAGTTAATGGGTTGTGGAGGGCTGGTAGGCAGCCGCTCCACGTAAAATAGTGGTATTCAGCTAAATCCAGTTTGACCGTAAGCCGACCCCAAAGTAGTTGGGAAAAGGCTAGGCAGATAGTTTTTATAATACTACTTACAAAGTTGCTGATGCAAAAAAGTAGTGTGTTTTGATTCTTTATTTTACCATTTTTGGCGTTTTGTACCCAAAGAATTATCAACCCTATTACTAAGCCTCGGCTGTCCGTCAATCCGTCTGTCTTTCAGTGGGCTGTATCTCAAGAACCGTAACAGGTAGACAGTTTAAATTTTCACTGATTGCGAATTTCTATTGAAATTGAGGCTTATGGTAGGGAACCTTTCGTGTACGAGTCCGACTCGCACTTAGCCGGTTTTTATTTTATCATCTATCGAATTAGATGTACAAAGGTGCTGCGGGATTTGTCCGAAAGAGTCACTGCGGTCCTGGAACGCAAAGGGCATTAGGAGGAACACGGATGGGTTTTTAGTCAGTAAGAGTTTGACACTCCCTCCTGCTTCGCCCAGAGCGAGGAGGAGGGAGGAGTCATTTGATGATTCAAAGATTCAAAGCATTTATTTCAAATAAACCATTTACAGGCACTTTTGAAAGGACAAGGTCGGTCAGTCAAAAAAAACATAAAGCTATTTGCACGTTCCAACGCGTAGATCTCTATCAGAGAAGAACGTGCAAGAAACTCCGCGGACACTCTTTAAAATCATGTCATGTTTTACAAAAATCTTAGTTACATGTACTTGTTTGTTCTACACGAGGACAATGCAAAATATAAATATAATATAAAGATCTAAGCCAGTGGTGGTTAAGAGATGACCAGTCTCAACTGATGGCGCCTGTTCACGAACCTGATGCATGTATCGGCATCATTCAGCTCAACCATTTTGAAGGGAACCGTATGATCCAACACACGCGCCACCGTCAGTGAAACATTTGAGTGAGCATGACATGCTCTGAATCACCATGCTCGTTCATGATTTGTCATCCTAGAAAAAAAAGCTTGAATTTAAATATCCTATAGCCTTCCTCGATAAATGGGCAAACCAGCACTAAAGTTTTCAATTCGAACCAGTAGTTCCTGAAATTCGCGCGCGAAACAAACTCTTCAGCTTTATAATAATAATTAGCATAGTAAAAAATATGAGTATGGTATGATACAAACGGAACATTCGCCAATTGATTCAATACCAAAACAGTGACTCAAATTGTGCCTCATTAAATCTTTAAACTGCTCACGTCAAAAATCGAGGAAATGCATCGTTAAATACATTGCCGATCGTTATTCGAGAATACATACATTGAATGGTTTGAATTACATCATTCAACGTGATTTGAATTCAGTAAGCGTTTTGATATGGTGACACAGACATACGTACATTTTGAGATAAATTTCTTACGCGACTTTATTTGTTAATTTTTAAACTTCGACAAAGACAGAAAAATTAAGAAAAAATGGACTCGAATACTAAAAACTGAATGAATAAATGCGAATTAAACGCTGCTTAAACATTTTTAGAATTAACCCTCTAATATAGGTAAAGCCTTGTAGGTTAAGATAATCTGTAAACATTTACGAGTCTTCCAAAGGAGGATGGCGAATTTGGACCCACACTATTTATAAATTAACTAAGTGTCATTCACTTGCAAGTTCGTATTTACTATAATTAAGAGTCTGTTAAAGGATTATATAAAAAATATTGAGTCACTGGGTGGTGGGAATTAAAAGTTAGAAAAGATTTTTATTTACTTAAAAATAAGTCATCATGCAGTTACTAAACGCACCGTGTTTCATATAACATTCCAACTTACTCTTTCATTACCTACATGATTTACGTTCTTACACTTGTTTATGCTTGTCAATTATTTTTTTTAAACAAAACTTGTAAAATATGAGAAAATCATACAAAAGTTAATATTAAAAATGCATTTTCATTTTTTATACAAAAATGTACAATATTATAATCATTACGATTATTTGTGATAACGTAGAGTGGAACGTTACGCTGTCAATTGGAGTAGGCTGTCAGTGTCAAAACAATTAGTGTTTGTTTTCAGCGGCTTGGGATATCTATTATTTTCTATGCGATTTTGTGATTCTTTACAACTTGGCTTTACCTTTAGACTGACTATTCTACAAACCCACTAAGACAACAGCTTTTACCTTTGGATTGCGATTTGCAAGTGGATTGGACTTAGTTAATCGTTAAAATGTGTTGTGTGAATTGTCAATTGTGCATTGCCCGATTACTAATTATAACATCTCCCAGCCTCTACGACTTACTGCCTATTTGCTTTTTTGCTAGTTTTATATAGTTCTACAACTAGTTATAAGTTTCCATACTGTACGATACTTCTAACAGTGGGTCCCATTTTACATGCAACTTCGCCATCCTCCTTTAGAGATTTCCTGAAAACCAGAATAAAAAAGCATGTTGCGACTATTCAAAATATTTTTAAATAAAACGTAACATTTTATACGCATACAAAATGACTGCGAACAATTTTGTTACTATCAGAATGCTACAAAAACTCATGGACACTTAATGACACCCAGTTCCATTCAAATAAAATTTACAAAGCATTGTGTGGTAACTTGCATAGTACAATAGATCTATAATTCATTGCCGTGTTACAGTGCGCGTAAAAATGTAGCAGCTGCAATTTTCCTGTGAATGTAACACAATTTTTAGTTACCATTGTGTCTCCTGATTTTCCCACGAGGTGAACTTTTTTTCCAGTAATACTCTACGTATTTGCACGTGATATTTAAATGAACGACTGGTACTCGTATCGAGGAAAAGGATTAAAATTGTTACAGTTAGTGAAGCGCTATTTTAAGACTCATTTGTGTTATTTATAAATGGGTTTTGAAAGATTGGGTTTCAATTTCACATACTGAGAATCTTCTTCGATGGTTGCGTGATTCGCGTTAGATGTCAATAGATGTCGCTAGCTTTAACTAATCAGTCACTTGAAGTTGTTATACGAACTTCGTTCATAGTTATTTTAACCGCTGCTAGTGGTTTGTTAATTTTTGGCATCACTCTTAAAATCACAGTGATCGTTGTTTTCCTTGCATTAATAACAACCAAATTTATCATCCTTGCATTTATGCAAGGATGATAAATTTGGTTGTTATTTTTTATTTGGTTGTTATTTTTTATTTGGTTGTTATTTTTTCTTGTTGTTTTTTTTTATTAATGTCATAAGTATAGTAATCTTTATTCTCTTTGCCAGGGATAATATTAGTGTGAGCACATTGTAGGTGCAAAACAATATCATAGCCAGAATAGCAAGAGCTGTCATAAATTTTACGTTTTCAGACTTTAATAGTGATCACTACAAAGATGCTGTGCATAAAGTGGAACATCAATATTATAAATAACAGAAGTACGAAATAAGTTTTGATTTAAACCTTACGTCAGTTGAGATTTCTAAACCTACATTCGGTTTTTAAAACACTATTGAACAACGCATCACAAATTAGATGTAAGCCAAGTGATGCAATTGGCTATTAAAGATTCAATCAATCACAAATCACCGTAACTAATGTGCGCCACGTAATTTGTCTCTTAAAGAACCAATAACAATTTTAAACTGACAGAAGATTGCTTAGTTTTGATAGCAATTTATAATACTAAGAAATATACTCTAGTTTTTTTCGAACACTTTCTGAAAGAATAAGTAGAAATTTAATCTTAAGATATCTAGTTTCTAATCTGAAGTTTGATAAAGTAATTAGGGCAAAAAATACTCCGGCCTACGAAAACGTCTACGATAGTAAATTCTTGTAGAAAATGTTTGACAGTAATTCATTAGGCAAGCAGTTTCACAAAAACTTAGTAGGTACCAGTCTTTTCGAATTATTTAAAACAAAAATATTTTCTTTAGGAAAGATAAGCTATTGCCCACGACTTCGTATGCGAATATCCCGTTTTTCCCAATGACGTATTATATAATAGACACGTCATAAACCAACATCGCGGCGCTTAAAAACGGCGAAAATACTAGATAGCTACTAATACGCATGAAGAAAGGGAAAGAAAATATTTTACCGTACGGCGGGATGCCTGTTGCTAGAGGGAGATAAATATACATCTTCAGTTACGTCACAGGATAAGTAATAGTCAAATTGACATCAAAACAAACGTAGTGTCGCGCGACAGGTTGGTGCGTAACTAAGCGCGATGTGGCCAATTGGCTTCATTTCATGTTGTCATTTTAGAGTGCGGACAACGTATCTATAGTTTTATATATCATAGGTTTTTCCTCGTTATCGTTTAGCCTGTAGCTTTCCTTATGAATGTGGGTATTGGTACTGATAGTTCCAGAGATAAGCATTCAAACAAACTCTACATCTTTATTATATTAGCATAGAAAGGGTTTATAAATGAATATTAAGAGAAAATTCAGCTTTTTTGCTTCTGTAGTGGCGATCGCGTATCGGAAGACGCATCGTTGAGAGGCCTCCTACAAGGTGGACCGAATGACCTGGTGAAGGTCGCGGGTAGCCGATGGAAGCGAGGCGCACAGGACCGGTCATTGTGGTGACGCTTGGAGGAGGCCTATGTCCAGCAGTCAGTGGACGGCTTTCGGATGATATGATGATGAAGATTTTGTGAATTTTGAAATTGTAGTAGCACTAATAAGGTAAAACTGGCTGGTTAAAGGATTCTGTTGGGTCTACCACGTTTTTGTAGCGCTTCTGTGATGTTTACCGAGGCTATGGTTGATGGTTTCCATGTCATTATACGGAAAAGGTATGCTTCTGTTCTCGGTTGAGTACGTACTAGCACCCACGGCATCCTGAGTGTATTGTGTGATTAGTGGGACAGCCCCGTGCTGGCTCAATGAATATAGCTGCAAACGTAGGTGTCAGTAGGTCTTCCACGCGCGCCGAGATGTCAGCATGTAGACGGGGCCCGCTAGGGTCAGTGCCTGCCAGGGCTTTTTTTTTATATGGGACAAGCCCGCCACACATTCCCAGCCACTGCAACTCCTGAAAGCCAGAATCAACAGTGGCGACCACCAGAAAAACGCCGAGCTAATGAAGCCCGACGAGTCCCGGAGAAACGATTCAACTGTCTTGGATCCCGCATCGAAATTAATCAGAAAGTACAGCGGAGGAGTAGGCAAAAATAAATATAATTTCCACTTCGCCGCCGCCTGCCAGGGCTGTGGAATTTGTTCGAAAGAGTCACCGCGGCCCTGGAACGCAAAGGGCACTAGATGGAACATGGATGGGTTTTTAGTCAGTAAGAGCCTGACACTCCCTTCTGCTCTGCCCAGAGCGAGAGGAGTCATCCTTTAAAAAAAGGTGTCAGTCGTTTCTATTTTGTATGCGGTTTAGTACTAACATTAGGTAAAGACTTTTACTAACAATATATCTTGTTATCTTGTTATTTGATTTGAAATAAATCTTAATTTATATAAATCCTATGGTTCTATTGGAAGCCCACAACAACAAACAAACAAAAGCCAACACAACCAACATAATAAAAATCTTCTCTACTCCAAAATTGCTGCCTCTTATTCCGCTTACTTCTTCTTATTCTAAACCACGTAACGGGTTTTGCTACACTTATCAAAATAAAATATATATATGTGTCTCAAAAATTTTCACCTACCACCTAAGCATGTACATTGTGGAATGCAATAAAGAATTGAGTATTGAGTATTGAAATAACGATAAGCATGGATGTCATCATCTGCCTAGCCTTTTTCCAGCTATACTGAGTCGGTTACTAGTAGTCAAAACCGGATTTAGCTCAATACCAATATTTTACGTGGAGCGGCTGCCTACCTGACTTTCACAATTCATTATTTGGGTAATACTGTCTTTCTTGGCAAGACTGGTATCAGATTTTTCTCGTTTCTGACAATCCGTATCGACTACAAAATATCTACAAATAACAGCCAGGAACAACGAATTAACATACTCTCTGAGATACGGAGGAATCTCGATAATTTATATTAAGATGGTCACCCACCCAGACCGACCTCGGCAATCGTTGCTTAACCTTGATCTTGATTATCGACGTGTGTCTCCTCTAACAGATAAGCAAGGATAGGTTTTTGTTTATTTGAGATGGGTTGGCTCTTGGCTCAAGGTCTTGGGACAGAGATGACAGCGACAAAGTCTACGATGGAGCGAGCTTACCCAGAAGTAGCTTGTTCACTCTAACTTTAGAAAAAATTTGGGTTGTGAACGTTATATACCTACGTAACAGTTGAATTACGTAGGTATTAGCGGTGTTATTAATCGCATCCGTGCAAAGCCAGAGCGGCCAGTTATATTCTATGAAATCAAATCCAGTCAATCAAAATTCAAAACCACGTTCCTCCTACATAACCTTATATAATGGTACTCTCACACCATTCCAAGGCCCAATTACTGCTGTAACGACGGCCTAGTGGGGCCATACCATTAATAATTGAGATTCATTTGTCTGGGTCGGGTCATACATCAAATTGTTACCTTGTTCGTGTATGATACTGCATCCCTGGCTCTCTGGGGCATCGTAAGCTTTCATTGGTCGTTTACATGAAATTATTGTGTGGTCTTTTAAAAATAAAAACTTCGACCATTAAAAACATATTGGTTGAATTTTTTTATTTTTACATTTTCATTTTCTTCTTCTGTATTGTTTTTCGGGAGGTTACGAGAGTTCGCTGGTTTTAAGAACACAGATCCGATCAATATGGCGCTTGGAGGTTTATACCCAAGCGCCATAAGGACAGTACATCCAATATCGAAGTCTTTCAGCTGAAATGATGATAATGATACGAGAAGGGTATTGTGAAATAGGCATTCGTTTTAAGTATAATTTGGTAACTCGTATGAGTTAATTAGATATATATTTTATTTTATTGGGTATATAGGCAAAAGGTTCGTTGTGGTTTCAAGAAATGCGTACCTACTTTGCCTTATACTTTAAAGTTGTTTCTTACGTTTTCATGATTGCGTTTGAACACACACACGGGTAAACGAGATAATTTGCTCGAATCCAAATGAATACAAACAGTGCATATTACGCAACACACGTTACATTATGTGGGTGTCAAACTAATGGACTCCAAATTAATTTCGATAAACAGAAACATCAACTAACCTCATTTTAATATAACATTATTGTTCAGTCGAATCCGACATGTTTCAGAATCGATCATTTAGCAAAATGTTCTTCTCAAACGAACATTATTAAACCAAATAATTTTATTGTCAGTCGTACTCGTATGGCGCCCATTACACGCTCATGCAAGCGTCACTCAATTCCAAAAGTCATGAATGACGAATGATTGATGATGAGTGATGGAATTCAATCGGCATTAGACGCTCATTCTTAAATATGCGATGATATATTATGGGCTCACATACGAGATTCAAAAAGATCGAGGTCTGAACTATTACCTACCCATTCCATAAACAAATAAAAATAAACCTATTACGTTAAAAGTGGTGACTAATGAAATGTCCAGATTTTCGTCAGTCAATTTTATGAAACCATCAGTCAGCATTAGGCAGGTACATGGTTGAGTACATGATAGGTTATTCGTCAGTCATGGCCTTGACTGTGATTAAACAGACAGCTGAACCTATCGTCTAATGGGCGCCTATGTTTAATTACCCATTTCCTCTTACCACAGAATGCGTTAGTTTGCCAGAGTTCCCACAGCTTGCGAATATTCTAAAGTTGTGGCCGACCAAACCATTGATTGTACAACGACTCGCACCAACATTTATGAAGTTTCACCAACTTCGGTATGGGTTTTTCGTTGAAGAAAATTGTTTAACAAATACGTTACGGTTTTAAACTTTTCCCCTTTGGCCTTATATGGAGTAAATGGAGCGGGTTTTACGGACCATTTGTTCCGCGAATGTGAATTGATGTTTTGTTTTTTTTTTCGAACTCTTTTCGGAAAGGATTTCAATGCTGTCTTTTTATCCAGCTGTTATCTTTCATTTTTAAACGTGGGACGCTGTATTTCATTTTGAAAATGGAGGTTTGATTTTCAGCCAGAACTACAATATTCTGCTAGAAAGCACATTCTAAAGGCATTTATTCTTTTGTGCACATCAATTCACAATTCAATTTCTGAAGACCATATTCTTTGTGCGACGCGTGATCCAACCCGTTTGCGGCAGCGGTGTGGTACATTTCACCCTTATGAGTTTTATAAACGTTCCTTTCTGACAGCGATTGAGTTGCATTCGCACAATATGAGCAACGAATTTGTATAAGTTCTTACGTCAAGATCCCTTTGATATTTTTTGTCAAAGAACATTTTTGCGACATTTTGATTATATTCCTTTTCAGGAGCTAGCTTTGAAGTAATTTGGTTTAAATCAAATGCCGTGAAATGAAATCTTTATGAATGGCCTCAGTGGCCTATCTGTTTGATCGTTACAGTTGTAAAGGTAAAGTTATTTAAATATTATCCAGGAAATGAAAGCATTATTGTATGCTGAAATTTTTGATGAAATCCTCATAATGATATTTATTTTGATATTCTTAAATTAGAATGACTAATGTAAAAGGAAACATGAGGTACTCTTTCTGCACTTAGTATTTACACCTTTAAAATTTAGCTCGCAGTACATATCGTGACGTGTTCATCCATCTTATAACGTCTATGTACCTACTCATTACATTGTGAAATAAATAAATTTACAAAATTAATCCATAAAGTTTCAGAAGGATTTTAATTAAGCAACTTTGTCGACAGACCAATGTAATAAATCTCCTTAAATATCTTCTCTTTCCTGTGAAACTCGTTCATAAATCTCGAAAAATAAATCACGATTCGAGAAAAAGAAATCGATTGAGCAAATCTCGAACACCTTTGTGTGGGCTTACACACTTCATTGCTTCACTCTTCGAGATAAAAGGAACTTTCCTCGAATTGAAGTCTATTTTTGGGTATTAATTAAAACCGGTAAGATCCGCGGTTTAATTTCGTTAAATCTGTGTCACCCAGCAGCCGGCGGGTTAGACTTGGCCTGAGTTATCTGTCTTTGTCTGTCAGTTCTATACTAATGAAACGTCCTGGTTTCTAGCGGGTAGTGATGTATGGTGAGAACATTGTTCTTCGTCTCAACGTTTCTAGACTTAGTCTGAGATAGGATTTGTATCTTTCGGTTGTTCTATTTGCTTGTTTGTCGTGTTTTATTAAATTTGATATTCTAAAAACGTATTTTGTCCTTTTAATCTACTCAGGTCTTTTTTCAACGGAATATTATCCCGGTTTAAAATAAAAAATTGTGGAGAAAATCAATATATCATTCAATCATACCATCGATACCTACCATTTACAGTACAAGGAAAAACACGACAAAATTAATTCAATCAGAACAATAAATGCGCTGCATTAAAATTGAGTACGTACTTAGAAAACAATGAACTGCTAGTGTCTTAATGGACGAACATAAAATCGCCGCACGAATGCTGAAATCATTTTGTATGAAAAATATTATAAAGAATGAGCAGATTTCAACTTATTGCGAACACATTTCACGTGATAGACAGCTTGGCCAAATTTAGCTTTAGCAAAATTGTATAGTCATTTTAAACGAACAAATAATAATAATATATAATAATAATAATAATATGGTGCTCCATTACATTTGAAATTTCTAACGGGGCCTCTGCGAGTTTGTTTCGGCCCCTCGTACGCCTACCAAAGGACCGGGTCTCCAGGGACCCGAGAAAGTAAAAAAAATAAAAAATAATAATATATTTGTTGACATAAAAGTATGTTACATTAATATATTGAAACCAATAATACATGGAAACAAATAATCATTATATAACCCATGATAATGGTTTGAACTAGACTCTAGTTTTTACTAAAACCTTTGAAATTATTAAATATTATTGCCCTGATAGACGAGTTTGAAATCGATAAACAGCGCCAAAATTGTCACATAACTAGTGTAGTGATCGCACTGAATCAAAGCAAAAATGTAAACGCGAAGCGTCAACTAAGCGTTTTGCTAGATTTTTGAATAACACGTGAGCACTCGGACCCCACGGTCCAAGAGTTTCAACCCCAAATTTGTTTTAGAATGTCAAACTTGTATAAACTTTCAGCCGGGCCCTAATAATATCTGATGAAAATAATAGTAATCAAATAATTGGGTTGATTGATTTATAGTATTTTGTAGTGATATAGCAGCGGTAGCAACCTGCGATACCACAGTACTTAGCTACTCATACTATAATATTTATAATAATTATTTAAAACGAGTCTATTATGGAGCCACATACGAACACAGGGAAAACCTCAAAAAATCATTATATTACTCAACAGAACATCGTTCTATTAGTACCGTAATAGACGAGTACAAAATCGCCGCACAGCCACGGAAATCCTATCGCTGACTAATGTAGCGATCGCATCGATTGAAAGCGAACTGGAAATGTGCTAATGCCGTGATTGGGACTCGCTTAATTGGGACTTTGGCCGGTATTCCGGATTTTGTGTGCAGGTTTGAGAGCATCCTTTACTGATTTTGTGAAGTATTGCAACTATGTTGGATGGGTGTAAAAGTTCGATTATTTATTTATGATAATTAGTGATGTTTATAAAAGGCAATGCTATGAATTAATTGTTTTGATAATTAATGCAAAATTTAGACGAAAACCAATCAATCGGCTTAGTGCCGATTAGTTTACGTCAATGGATTTAGTACGTAAAGTAATAAGCTGTAGCTGTAATAGGTGGTACTAGTTTTAGTATTATGTATATAGATAATTATTTATAGACAAATAGAATACTTTTTACTGTACTCCAAAACAAATTATAACAAGGAGCTTAAGAGTTATAACAAGCGTTATTAGTAATCAATCAATTACTGAAAAGATACAATAATTTGTTACATTATAATCCTAGTACAGATTGCAACCAATGCGCCATTTTGCATAATAACCAGATTTCTTCGCAAACAAATGTTTTGCTTTCAGTAATTAAAAAATAAAGCAGAACAAAACAGACTAGTTGCCGGACGAAAGCAAACGGTATCGTTGTGTTATTGGCTTGCTTGATTGGCTTGCTTTCGGATAAGCCGAGTGAGTTTAAGCGATTGGCGATTAGTCCGTCGTACTCGTGGAATTGTGCCTTTATGGCGATTCTGTCTGAGTTAAGTCGGTTATTGGTGTTCCCTTTTTATGCATAGGAGTGGATACGTATATTTCATTTTCGTTGATGGTAAAGTTTTACAAACATTCCTTTTTATAATGACTGTGTTGTGTTATGTTTATTACTATACTAGCTGACCCGCGCAACTTCGTTTGCGTCACATTTTCCATTATTGCTCCGCTCCTATTTGTCTTAGCGTGATAATATATAGCCTATAACCTTCCTCGATAAATGGGCTATCTAACACCGAAAGAATTTTTCAAATAGGACCCGTAGTTCCTGAGATTACCCCCTACATACAAACTTACAAACATACAAACAAATGTTACCTCTTTATAATATTAGTATAGATTTGCTTTTTTTTGTCGTGTATGTAAGTAATCTATTCACTCTTGACTTCAAGACACCCAGGTTGTAGCTATTAGGAGACACAGACTCTGGCAGGGAATTCCTTTCCTTAGCTGTTTGCACAATGAATTTGTTTCCGTAACGTTTTTTGCGTGTGGTCTGGATGTCTACCATGTACCGGTAGCGCATCGCTGGACGGCTCGTGATCCGACGATGAATTGGGTTTGGCAGAATTAAATTATGTATTTTCGTCACACTCCCCAAAATACAACCGAAAAAAAAACCGACAGGCCAACAACTCAGCGTAGATGCTTAAGACTTTGAAGCTTCGACTCGACGAGCCTATCAAAAAAACCAAAACCATAATGGAAAACCGAAAATTTATACTGACATGACTATGAACAATGGCTTCACATTTCAGCGATTCCGGTAATATGACTGTGATATAGCGGCATGACATCCAGCCAAGATGTTACGACAAATCCCCAATAGAGCACTCTGTATATATCCATGGGTAACAGAATAAACGCAATACTTCTTAAGGGGTCATTGTTCTCGGAGTCGCGGGACTATTCTAAAGAGATACCGTGGCTCCGGAACACAAAGGGCACATGAAGGAACATGGATGGGTTTTAGTTAGTAGAAGTCTGACGCCCTCCCGCTCCGCCCAGAGCGGGGGAAGTCACTTGCTGTTTTCACATCCCTAAAAAAAAGGGGTTATTGTTCTGTGACACTAGGATTTTTATATAGGTATTAAATTAGATTAGTGTAGATATTCTTATATTTTTTAACTTATAACCTCCTCAATCCCTCAACCCTAATCAGTCGGCTTTGATCAGACGGGATCGATGTCGAGTTATGGGCTCAAAAACAACCTTGGGATAGTTTAATGTTTCTCAAAAGCCTTCTTTTCGTTTGAAAAGCTTATTGGCAACAGTTGTGTCATTGGCACCTTAGTTTTTTTAATCACCATAATAAAAGAAGGTTCGCAGTTTGACCCGTATGTATGTATATGTAGGTATTATGTAAATATCTTGGTAACCTAACTCAAATGACTCAATTCAGAAAGCCCTAAATGCTTTTTGATTTTACATCTACTTCTTATATTCCTGGCTGCGATTGTTTTCTTGTACGCATAATACATCTCAGTTGGCAGAGCGAGAGAGCTCTGAGAGAATTAGTGCCATAAAATAAGTCGATTCCAGTTTCCTGGCAAACTAATCAGCCGTTAAGTAATTTTATTAACACAATGTCAATGAAGCCGTATTATTAACTTGTCATCTGTAATATTATCACTTTTTGTGCTATTTAACAATGGAAAAATACAAAACGATTGCGTATTTCCTGCTTCAGCTTGTTGTGCGTCTAATTACTCGTTTTCTGAGGAGAAAAAAAAACATCTCATCGTTTTCTATGCACTTCAAGTTATCCATAAATTTTAGCAAACGCTTCTATAAGTGCATCCCTGATGTCTCGTGTTCGCGGTAGCACCAACAGAATTCTCAGTGTATTCACAGATCGGTGGGATTCGCCGATGTTGCGGAGGTGGATGCGGCTCCACGCCGAAATTTAGTTGTATATTTTTGTGTTTCTGTAACCTACTAACACTTGAATTTAAGTAAAAATTTTACTAACCACGTGGACTCTGATCTGAAATAAAATTATTCTATTCTATAGTTTTAAATAGCTGACGCCCGTGGCTTTGCCCACTTGACAAATTATATACTAAAACCTTTCTCGAGAACCACTCTATTGGTGAAAACGGCAACATCAAAATCGGTGCAGTAGTTTTTGAGTTTATCGCGAACAGACAGATAGACGCGGCGGAGGACTTTGTTTAATAATATGTAGCGATAAATGAAATCCAAAAAAGTACTTACATGGCTAATCAATAGTTATCACAGACATATTGGAATCGAAATATTAACCACACAACAATCTGTCAAATTTTATTTTCATCTTTATCGCTGAAGCATTAGGTTCAAGGTTGATTGGGAGGGTAGCGTGATGTGTTTTCTGATTCTGCTACAGTGGCTTTTTTAGACCCCCAGGAGTGATAAAAACAATTTAAAGAACCGTCACTAAACGTGTGGTCCTGCATTCAATGAGTGACAGATTAAATTAAAAGTTTTGAAACCTAAGGTACGTTCCTCTATTATTATTTTTAGTGTCGTAACTTTAAGTTTACAGTTAAAAGTTACAACACATACTTAATAGGTATAGGTGTCTCTGTAAAGTACTTAAAGTATTTTTTTTTCTTATCAATAATGTAAGAAACCACCTAATTTATGTTTACAAAAATTCTCCTAAAACTAAATATTCTTGTTATAATTAAAAATATTTCGTGAAGGCCGGAAGAGAGTACCGGAAGAGAGTAAAATATTATACCAATGAGCGTTACAGCAATTTGTCAACTTGACAGTGACACCAGCCTACCTTTCCCCTGCCCCCTATTCTGACGAGTTACTGCCATCATGATTCCGTTGTGAAAAAGGGAGAGTACTATTGTACTATTCGTCCTGTATAGCTCCATTTCACTCACTAAAGAGTCAAAATGACATTGACAGGTCGGTCGTAGCAAGGGGTGGGCTCGGCTGTCAAGTTGCGAAGAAACGGCGAAATTTTAACCAAAGGAATTGCATAAAATCTCCGCAGTACGTGAGTCACTGACATTTTGACTGACATATTGAAATATTTGTGATAGTAGTGAAAGTGTCTTTGGTTATACTCTGGGTCAAATAAATGTTTTCCATTCATATAGTGATTTTGGTAATAGAAACAATACTTATGAAGGTCATTATGGCGTTTACCTGACTGAGACCAGAGGGCCTAGAACGAATATTTTTGACGTATAGTAACGTAACGTAAAATATACTAGAGCTACTACATTTGTTTCGCACATAATATTTATTTGATATAGATATTATACTATATTCATAATTTTAAATGATATAAATTGCTTCCGTCCCATAAAATGAAAATAAAATACTGGGGTTGAATTTATTCACATTATCAAAACTCACGTTAACGTTACTATACGTCATAATATTCGTTCCCTTAGAATTTAAATGTAACGCTGTTGTGAATTCTTAGAAAACGGGAATTGCATTTTGGCCTAAAAAGCTTATTAATTAATTAATTTATTTACTAAAGCAAACCATCAAAAACAACACAGCACATATAATTTACAAATTAAATAGTGTCATGCATGCATGCATCTAAATTAAAAGTTAGCACAACATTATATTTAAATCTCACTAAACATAATAATAAGATCGATATTGATTGTAAAATTTAATTCACGGAGCTCGTGGCTAAATACCGACAGCCGCACGGGTCGATCTTCAAGGCTAAGCAACGCTTTTCAAGGTTTGTGACCGTCTTAACATTCGAGTTTCCTCCTTGCCTCGGAAAGCACGTTTAGCCGTTGGTCCCGGCTGTCATTTGTAGATCTTTGGCAGTTGTTACAAATTGTCAGAAGTCAGTAAATCTGACTCTAATCTTGCAAGAAATACCGTGTTACCCAGTTAATGGGTTGTGGAGGTCTAGTAAGCCGTCGCTCCACGTAAAATACTGGCATACAGCTGAATACGATTTGACTCGCTGCCGACCCCAATGTAGTTGGTAAAAGGCTAGGAGATGATGACGCCAATGTGCAATTTTGTGTTGAACATCATCCACAGCCTAAATTTGCCCAGTCTTTGGCCATACTTTGTGCTCTGCCTATCCCCACGCACATCCAAGTCCCACCCGTGATAGCAACGATGTGTCTTGATGAACACTACTTCTTCTACCCATGAATAGGCTAGATTCCATCATCCACAAATTGCAAAATTATTTAGTCCGTCAGTGATAGTATTGAAAAATAATGGACACGTATTTTTTGTTTTTGTTAATCAATGAATATTGACAAAGATAAAACGCATCCAAACTCGGGAGGAAAATTATGCGAAGGTGTGACGTATTGAGAATTTTAAAAGCGTCGTAACTTCGTCAATTTTGGTTCCCGTAACAAAAGAAAAAACACGGTTCAAATATTTTTTGATAATCTAACTGACGGACTAATTTTCAGGACACAAGCCTATTTCTGTACTACGCAGCCTTTTTATAATTAAACGGCTGGCATAACACAGTCATCTCCATGATATTATAATCCCTTCACAAAGTAACCTCACTTTATAAAGGAAACCCATTATCACATGAAAGAAGCCTCAGAAGGCGAAGGAGATAAGTTGTCAGCTAATAAAAAAGTGCTTGTTATGAAACTTATAAGTTGTTTTGAATGAAATCTCATTTCTCAAGCGACGACGTTCAAGAAGCGGAGAAAAAACCTGATAAATCAGTGGGTACATGGGCGGTAGCGATAATGATAATTGAAGACAAAGAAAAACTGAAGGGTAGTATAATGTGTAAAGAGTGATTAGATATAGTAGCGTAATAATGTGTCCTGTCCTTTCTCAACTAAATATCATGACCCGATCGCCTACAGTTTGCTTGCAGCGTATTTTGAAGTATTTTGGCCACATAATGCGAAGGGGAGATATCAGTCTTGAAAAGCTGGTAATTGTTGGCAATACCGAAGGAAAGAAAGCAAGGTGGCAGGTCGCCAATACAATGGTCTGACCAAGTAAAATAAACTACGTCCGCAAATTCCAGCAGGTGGTGATGGCAGCTTTGGACCTTAATCGGTGGAGACAGATTGTCCGCTTGAAGGGATCCAGAGACCACGATTCTCATTAATAAGGGACCGACTGAAGAAGAAGATAAAGTAGCAGCGTTAACGATTGTCGATAAGTTCAAAAAGGTTTAACGTGCTGCCAAAATATCACTTGATTAACTGAACCGCGCAATTTCATCCGCGTCTTATTTTTTATTAATGCTACGCTCGTATTAGCTGTAACGTAATGTTACAAAGCTGTGATTTAATTTCGATTTGTTCAGGATATTAAATTTCACTTTGGCTCTGAAGTTTCACGGTGCTTGCATATGCACGTACAAAGTTGTGAATGTGTGAAACAAACTATGGAATTATTACATTTTAATATTTTTTGCTTCCAATGAACCGCTATCTTCATGGCCCTATAATAAAGCTTAAGTTCTTGGCAAACGTTTGAATATTAAGGACGTGCTTTTAGTTCCCAACTTGACTCAGTTTTCTTTGTAGTTTGTAATTTACAGCAACCGGGTTAGTTTGTTCTTGAATATTCTTTTTTAATACGAATAATAAATAACCGAGTTCTACCGTATCCTTTCTGAGAGTGGGTACTCAACCAGACAAACACAATACTGATATGAATACAACTATTTTTTTTTAACAACCTTTTATTACCCCACTTTCGGGTAACGGTCTCTTCTATAGCTTTCTACTATTCCAGATGTGTTGCCTTCTCTGACTAATCTATTGTAAACGCCTTCAAGTCACCTCGCCAGTGTTGCCTAGGCCTTGACACCAGTCATGTGGTTCCCACTAGATAACGACTTTGTCCCATCTGTCCTGAAGCGTTCTATACCGCGTGTATCTGACATCGACGCACAAACGATTTCCATGGGTCCAGGGCATGATTCTGGACACCCCAGTGTTGGAATTTTTCGTCGGTTCTTTTCTGATTTTTTTTAAGAGTACTACAAAGTATCCGCTCAGCTGAGCTGATATTATTTGTGGCTTTATTCAGATTGCTCTTTTTAGTGAAAGTAGTTATTTAATTATTTTTTGATTAAAAATCTCATTGGGTTAGGTCAGAATAACGATTATGAGCAGTCTAAAGTAAAAAAAACCCTTGAAAAAAATAAAAAAATGAGAAAAAAGCCGACGAAAAATTCTAAGTCTAGGGTGTCCAGAATCATGCCCCGGACCCATGGAAATCGTTTGTGCGTCGATGTCAGATACACGCGGTATGTACGACCCGTTCAATTCCATCATCAGCTTGCCAGTCTGTTTCCCACAACGGCGATTCTTGTTTAGTGAATCATAATTTATTTTTGAGTTTTGTGGTTATTTCAATAAGGGCCTCTTTCACCACCCTTGAGTAAAGTATCGAGTAGACTAATCGCCAGTTAAAGTCATACGTAACTGCACGTGTCAATTTCACGACGTTCGAGTAGCACTAATCAATGATTAAACTGACCAGTAACTTACTTGCCACATCGTCTGCCAATTAGCGTGTTTACTTGGCGGTTAACAAATTTTCACTATACATTTTTGGAAATATCTCGAAAACCATAAGTCCTATTAACTCAATTCTTTTTGTAAAAGTGGTTTTGGGTCAAGACCTTTATTTTAAAACTAGTTTCGAAACCCTATCACTTAATATAAAAAATCACATTTTCAATCTACGTAATTATTCACAATACAAAAACCTTACATCTAAATTCGCATTTAAACTAGAATCTAACTAAACCTATGATGCGAAAATATCCTTATAACACTAATTAGAGAATGCTAAACCTAATCTAATCTGATTCAATTATAATTCTAATTAGTTTTCCTTAAAATTTCCTTGTTTTTGATACGGTCGCGTCCACCATTACTTGCGCCTATGGACGTGGACGGGGTCTTATCGCCGACACTTAACACAGTTTGGTATTTCTGTACGAGTGAAAAGTTTGCACTTCTATCTCTTTTAACTTTATCCATGATAATTTATAAAAAAAAAAAATCCACACGCAATAATTTCCTAACCAAATACACAACAAACAATACACAAAATGAAATGACAAATGACAGCTAACCTAACAATGACATTTGACGAGTAACGTTGACGTAATATTGAACGAATGCAACGTATGATTTGTTAAGTCATTCACTTAACCGGTAAGTTGTTACTCGAAGCTTTATTTTCGCTTGTGAAATTGACAGTAGATACTCGTAAGTTTTACTTGCCGATTAACTTTAATTGGGAAGTAACTAATCAACGCTTTACTTGGAGATGGTGAAAGAGGCCCTCAATTATAATTCTAATTAGTTTTCCTTACAATTTCCTTGTTTGATACGGTCGCGTCCAACATTACTTGCGCCTATGGACGCAGACGGGGTCTTATCGCCGACACTAACACAGTTTGGTATTTCTGTACAAGTGAACAGTTTGCACTTCTATCTCTTTTAACTCTATCCATGATAATTTATTAAAAAAAAAATCCACACGCAATAATTTCCTAACCAGAAACACAAGAAACAAAACACAAAATGAAATAACAAATGACAGCTAACCTGCCAATGACGTTTGACGAGTATCGTTGAAGTAATATTGAACGAATGCAACGTATGATTTGTTAAGTCATTCACTTAACCGGTAAGTTGTTACTCGAAGCTTTATTTTCGCTTGTGAAATTGACAGAAGATACTCGTAAGTTTTACTTGCCGATTAACTTTAATTGGGAAGTAACTAATCAACGCTTTACTTGGAGATGGTGAAAGAGGCCCTTAATCTTATAAATAACTGGTAGTCCTTAAAAATTGCATACATATAAATTCGGGTTGTTTGAAACGGTTGGTTAACGTAACATACGTACGTAAAAAGTAACGATTACGGAAGACGTTTAACGTTTGTTAAATAAGAAGCGTTGTTTCAAAACATTTTGGTATTTTCTGCTCATCCCAATAGCTCAGGTCCTACCTAAATACAAAGGTATTGCGGTAGGTAACTGCATTTGAGGAATTCAAAAGAAATTTCACAATATTGTTCTATTTGACGCAACTAAAGAAATAGTAACCAGTGCTCAAACCATCTGTTAACGTAATCATTATTTTCTGCGTACGGTAATGCTGACATATTGTGAAACAACTCAATTTTAACGATAGTTAGCACCATTTTTAACGTTTACGCGTGCGTTAAGTTAATGTGAAACAACCCGCCCTTAGACGTATAATTTACTTGCCTACACAAATAGACCAGTCAGTCAAGGGAGGAGTTACAAAACTTAAATTGATGTACTCAAGAGGAAACTTGATGGTGTCTACAAGCAACAGGTTCATTAATAAGCCATAGTTTCAATACACCTTTAATAGTAGTTGTTTGGTAAACAACTTATCCTGCTATTAAGGAAATCACGCTCTAACTCACATAACAAGTGAATTGGGTCCGGACTCAAAGTTCACCAACGGAACCCTTCCCACTAAGCTTAAGGCGTCAAATTTAGCTGTATCTTTTCAAAATTTATAATATTCACAGTCAAATTTTTCACAGAATACGTGTAATTGGGTATTTTATCATTAAAAATATAATCCTAATAACGGAACTCACTTACATTTCTTTTTCACGACTACATCTTCCCTCGGCTTTGTGTGACAAAATTCTTCGCGGCTTATACCACAGGAAACAAGCATAAGGGTGACTGACCATTACAGCGGAGCGGAGATACTGAATTGCACAAAATCTCCGCACCACCTGAGTCACTGACATTTTGTGCAATTCCATTGGTTTAAATTTCTCCGTTTCTCCGCTGCCTCTCCCCGCTAAAATGGACAGGCATCCTTATTTTTTTCGTCAATCAATTCAAAAGTATTTACACGATGACGAAGTATGTAAGATCGCCGAGACACATCAAAACACATCCAAATTTTCCAAATCCATCAAGTCAATTCATATTATTAACAATATTTAACGATTTTTACACACAATATTAATCAACGCTAACCTGAAATAAGTTAGTGCCGTAGTTAAACTAGGGGTCTTGGCAGACTAACTTTAGTACCATAGAAAGTTCAGGAACTAGTGATAAACTTCATTTTATAATAACGTTTTAAGTAGTCATGGTTTAAACCTAGTATTAATACCAGTAATAAAGTTAAATCGTGTATTGTAATACGATGGTTACTGTTTATTATTCATTCTCGAATCCATTTTTTTTAATACTTAAATTACCTGCTATTCATAACAAGTTTTTATTTAATGCACATGAAAACAAATCTCCATTAAAAAAAAATCATAGATTAAGGATAAAAATGCAAACAAACCACAGCCCACTTACAAATTAACGAGTAAATTCAAATGAATATATAGAAATGTATTTTCTTTACACAGTTCAACACAATATGTTGTCGCACTGTCCATTGTCCTTAGGAGCGCTACCTACGCAGTTAGGCTGCAGGCTTCAATGTTCCACTTAATGGAAAGTGGTTACCGTCGCCAACAAACCCCTTGGGGTTTGCCGACATGTTGCCCTAGATTGCTGTGTTTGCCGACAAGCAAGCAATGTGTCAGACATAGCTAAGGTAAAAATAGATTTAGAAACTGATTTCAGCAGTATGTTTTACTGTAAAAATTAAGTTAGTTCACAAAATTCTCAATTTTTAAAGTGAAACTTCTATTACATCGTCTCCAATTTTTTTCGTCTGTGTGTTGCATGTCACGTGACGGTCGATCGCGGAGTAGGCATAAAGTGAAAGGCCTATAGTTCGCATCAGTTGACAGAATATTAGTTGGAGACCTAGTCTACTTTTATCATTTCCCATTAGCATTCCCATTTTCCAAGTATAAAATTAAGATTGATGAAGCAATTTTTATACCCTTAATGGAATATCATTCCGAAAAATTTTAGCTAAATGACTATAATGTGAAAAAAAGTTTCACTTTTACAGTGGTTTTGTTAAAAGCTCTTGACTTTAGTCTTGGTCAGACATGACAGAGACAAAGTTAGCTTTCGACGCAAATTCAAGGTGAGGGCCTGGTGATCCGTCACATAGGGTAGCCTAGTATGGACTCAAGTCTTTCACAAAAGATCATATATATGTTTCGATTGCGTTACTTGCTAATAAGTTTGAGCCGTTTTTATTTGCCTTGCGCATGAATTTCGGTTTTAAAATAAAATAAATGAATTCAAATCCCCCCTCTTTTTGGTTTAAATTATCGGAAACAGGGATCACTTCTCTTCATTAATTAATTGTCTTAATATATCCTGCTGATTCACTGACCAAACCAATAGGTAATAGCTTATCAATAAAATCTCATTAATAAACACCATCATTTTTCTTATTCATTCGCCATTTAATTAATTTCCCCAATTCTATCTCGAGATAACCCAAAGGTACTCAAGATTAATGATTCTCTTTGATTCCATTCATGGTTGCGTATCATTCATAAGTACCCTCCTTTTTGTGCTGCCAATGGTGAGAGTTATTGATAGATGTTATATCATGGGTGTATGGGATGTGTAGATAACTGTCTATGAGTATGAATAGGGCTTTGTGTAAGTTGAGAAGATAGTATGAGATATAGTGTTATAGTATAGTAGACTAGCTGACCCATGCCCACTTCGTTGTGACGATATTTTTCGATATATAGCCTACAATACTTACAAATAACGTTAAATCCATTGAGCGTGTCTATAATCTCCTAAAAAGGCAATACGATTTCGACTGAGTGAGAACACATTCCTCAGGAAACCATCAAAAGTCTGAAAACATGCCAATATCAAGATGTGGTCATAAAAATGCTTGTGGACTTAATTTAATTTTACCCATAAAAATTACCATTTTAACATGGTTCTCTGTTTATAAGTAGGTACTAAAAACTATATTCTTATTGATAACATGAAATGTATTGTCATCTTAATGACATACTAAAAATATTAATAAACTAGCTGACCCGTGTAACGTCGTCTGCGTAACATTTTTGATTACTGCTCTGCTCCTATTAGTCTTAGCGTGATGATATATAGCCTATAGCCTTCCTCGATAAATGGGCTATCTATTACTGAAATAATTTTTCAAATCGGACCAGTATTTCCTCAGATTAGCGCGTTCAACCAAACAAACAAACAGACAAACAAACTCTTCTGCTTTTTTCTCTTCTTCTTAATATTAGTATAGATTTCATAGAAAGGCAATGACTGTAAGGTGCCCGTTTTTTTGGAGTGTTAGGAGTTTATTTTAAACTAGCTGACCCGAGCAACTTCGTTTGCGTCACATTTTCCATTACTGCTCCGCACCTATTTGTCTTAGCGTAATGTGCTATCTAACACTGAAAGAATTTTCCAAATCGGACCAGTAGTTCCTGAGATTACCCCCTACATACAAACTTACAAACAAATATATTATTTATTTATTTATAATATACTTTATTGTACACCAAAAATTAAATACAATAGGAAACTTAGAACTAAACTACATACAATGGGCGGCCTTATCGCATTTCGCGATCTCTTCCAGGCAACCTGGGATGGAGACAGTATTTGACTGGACATGAAATTGGGGCTGTTATGGTGTGACATAAGAAAAACAAACAAAAAAGTAATTATAACATAACATAATAGATACACAGATACATACATAATACGCTAATAATATATACATAAAAAAAATCAAATCAAATGTTACCTCTTTATAATATTAATATAGATTTAAGTGTAAATAGTATTATTGTGTATTATTTTTAAATGGATTAAACAGTGTACTATCTTTTTTGGATGTGCAATCATCAAAAGACTTCTCTCGCTCTAGGCGAAGCGCTCTGGATTAAAAAACAGACGCTAAACTGTCTAAAGACCACGTTTTACGTTCCACGGTAACTCTTTCGAAGAATTCCAAAACGCTGCGTGTGTACTAAACATTACGATAGCTCGCGTTACGAGTAGTTTGGATCGACCATGACAGGGTCATCACAGCATTCCTGTCGCTATCAAAGGCAAACACAATTTAATTGTATTACTTGCGAGTGCTGTTACACCTGGCAAATAAAAAACACAGACACACTGAGTTTATTTTTCAGTGTTTTAGCAAACAAAGCAATGTGTATCAATCAATGTTTGTTTAGGGATCGCTTGATTTTATTACAACTCAAATTGTTTCCTATTTTGGATTTTATTTTTTCTTCAATGTTAAAGTGAGGTCAAAAGAACAAAGATGCTTAAAGTAGAAAATGAATTTTAAGATGTGCTTACTCATCAACACCTTTATGTCCTTGTCTCATGTTACTTGGGGTAGGTGCATTACGTTTGCTTCTTTCATTTCCTTTTATTAATTGTCAAGTTTTCTTTCATTACTCATTTATACTTATATTATACTAGATGACCCGCGCAACTTCGTCTGCGTCACATTTTCCGCTCCTAAATAATATTGTAACAAAAAATAGAGATGTAAGCTACCCTATCTTTCAACTTGGATCAAACTGTACACGGTGTGCAAATTTGATTAAAATCGGTTAAGTTATTTAGGAGTCCATCACGGACAAACAACGTGACACGATACGTGATAAGATTTATATATAAAGCTAAAGCTGAAGAGTTTGTTTGCTTGAACGCGCTAATCTTGGGAAACATTCGTCCGATTTGAAAAATTCTTTCAATATTAGATAGGCCATTTATCAAGGAAGGCTACAAGGCTATATTTATCATCACGCTAAGACAAATAGGAGCGGAGTTTTAATTGAAAATGTGACGCAGACGAAGTTGCGTGGATCAGCTAGTGCTATATATTTTTCTTTTCTTTGGTCGTTCTCTATCTTATATTCATTATTCTTTTTGTCACGAGCATCTCATTGCTTGTCTTCTTCTCCTAATAGCCTCTTTCTATGTTTGTTTGCTTATACACGCTTCACAATACTAGGTACAAGGAATTATCAGCAGCTATCATTATCTGCCTTTTCCCAACTATAGTTGGGGTCGGCTTCCAGTCAAACCGGATTCAGCTGAATTCCAGTGTTTTTACGTGGAGCGGCTGCCTACCAGACCTCCACAACCCATTAACTGGGTAACACGGTACTTTTTGGTTAACGTGCTTTCCGGCACGTAGGAAACTTGGCATGTTCAGATGGTCACCCATCCACAGACTAACCTTACTAAGTGTTGCTTAACCTTAAAGATCGACCCGTGCGGTTGTTATTCTTCAACACCTATAAATCTTAAAATTTCTTCTACGCCCTATAATAATTCTGAACGATTAATATCAACCCTCATTCATAAAACACAGGTGCACTTTAATTATAACAGAGATTAATGATACCAATTCCTTTCCCGTATGGCTGAACTAAAACTTTATCCATTCCTGAAGGAATGTTCCGATTGAAATAGTTCGAGTTCAGATTGTGAACGAAATGGATGTCGCCGAACACGTTTCACCTGTGGGTGGGGAAAGTTCAGAAAAATATTTGACGTGTAGTGATTTATTTTGCTAGTATGTTCGGTTTTTGGTTTGGTTGATGGCGGAAAAGTTTTGAGGTATTCGGCGGGGTTTGTCATAAAAAGATTAGGTATTTTATAAGATTGACGGTTATTGCAATATATTTATTTAAAGGACAAACTATAATTATATTACACTTAAAATAGAAAATAAAGCTCCTAACTAAAATATGGCGTCAAAAAATTTCATCTCCATTGCTATCGACTGGAAGTGAGCCCAAAAGACTGGCGGCATTGCCACGTTGTATAGCAATGCTTATCCTCTGTCTAAGGTAAAAGCCAGACCTTGGGTCACGTGAAGCATCAACTAAGTGTTTTGCTAAATCTTTAAATAGCATGTGAGCACTCGGACTCCACGGTCCAAGAGTTTCAACCCCAAACGGCTCAAAAATGTAGTGGCCAAAAAGGTAGATAGGTTTTAGTTGAGTAAAATGTCGATGAATACAGTGACAAAAGAGGCGACGTCATTTATTTTGCAGTAAATTCTGTGTATTGTACCTGTTTATATACATCATCATCTGCCTAGTCTTTTCAACCAACTATACTGGAGTCGGTTTCCAATCAAACCGGATTCAGCTGAATACCAGTGTTTTACGAGGAGCGGCAGCCTACCAGACCTCCACAACTCATTACCTGGGTTACACGGTACTTCTTGCTAAGACTGGAGTCAGATTTATTGGCTTCTGACAATCCGTAACGACTGCCAAAGATCTACAAATGACAACCGGGACCAACGGCTTAACGTGCTTTCCGAGGCACGGAGGAAACTCGGTATGTTAAGATGGTCACCCATTCACAGACCAACCTTGGCAAGCGTTACTTAACCTTAAAGATCGACCCGTGCGGCTGTTATTATTTAGGCACGAGCCTGTTTATATACATAAGTGATGAAATATTTAGAGCGTGTTATTACGGACCAAATTACCAACACAAAATATTTACCCTGAAAATTTATAATGGACTTCAGGCATGAATATTTCAAGAACAAAATACTATCTTCTCGTTTTATGTAAATAAACAAAAATCTTTATTCATAAAGGTTATTAATGTATTTAAAATGATGCTCGTTAAATATTCCATGGCTGTGTGAATAACCGGCGATTGCACCGCAAGTCGGAAATTAGAAGCGACCCTAATACCAGAAGCACGTACTTAATGTTTATATTAACAGGAGTCAGCTAATATTTACATCTTCGCTCCATTTCTTGAGGGTACGGTGGCACGTATTAAAATTTATTCCTGAATGCCGTTAAACGTTCTGATAAGTTTGGGTAAACTATATTTTCTGCAGTATATGTAAAAAAGTTTACTAATTACACGGATAAAATCATTTGAAAAAAAATAAAGAAGAAGATTATAATTAGCTAAATAAAAAAGGTTGGCAATTGGTTATGTTGAGAAGATGATTTAAAGGCGACGATCAAAAGGTATTTAAGAGACAAACGTGAATAAAAGCCGGAAGAAGACATCATAGAAGGACATATCGATGAACAAATCTCAACGGCTTTAAATTTTGATGAGTCTTTATAACTTGAATTAAAATCGATAATTTAGTTAAGAAAAGCAAGATTCATGTACTCGAATTCGGTATGCGTGTATAACCAGCTAGTCTAAACTGTAAATAACCATTTCGATATCGAGTTTCACCTGAGTGACAAAGCTCACTAAGTGACCGTTATAACACTCTACCAAAAGGTCTTTATTTATACGAATTCGATATTCACCTCGAATTCCGTTGTCGAGACGTGAAAATGTTACAGCGTAGCACTACAGATGTTTCAACGTAATCGAAACAAAATGAGTATGTAAGGCTTGTATCAGGTTGGTTTCTGTTGTATTTATTTACACTATTCCCTCTGCATTGAACCAATCTAAAAATCTAATCAAGCTTGTAAATAGTTGAACAAATCTGATAAGTCACTGGTAGGTAGATACAGTGGTTGTTTGTAATTAAACAGATGGCAGGCAATTCCAGGAATACAGAACTATGTCTAACACGTTCCCTGTAAATAAAGTTAAGAACTCGACTCAAGGGACAAGCTTGAAGATTTTAAATCTGAGCGTGTAGGTATGGGTTTACGACGTATCATTATGACTTAAGATGTTTTATTGGAGATCAAGAAACATAAACAATTCTAAATTAATGAGGTAATAATTCAAGATGATAGACGAAAATGAATTCAGTCATGATCAGTGCCAATTATACTAATTTTAGCATTCGCATTCTGGCAAAAATGTATGAAAAATAAGGCTTTTTGACAGTTTGCGACAGACGTGCGAATGCGAAAGTTATAAAAAAAATTGTAGATTTTTTTAATTATTAATATTAAAATTAAAATTATTAACTCATATAAAAAAAAATAACACTTAAAACTATTCTAATATTTAATATTAAGAATAATTTATTTAAGTTATTTGACATTTCTTTTAGGTTTTTCTGCAATTTATAAAAGGAAAAAAAAACTAAAATTGATCAGATGACAATTTCGACAGAATTTAATGCAGTCAAAATCAAACTTTTTTTATTTACGACTTCTAAAACTTGGTGGTTGGGTCCGCCCATAATACAGCATTATGCTGAATAGGACCTGCATTTGGCTAGCCTAGTTATTGGTCCTTCAAGTTTACTTTCATCTTTATGCCGTAGTTTATTTAGCTATATTTATGTTACCACTATAAGTTTACAACTTGCACCACTCCTGTTGTCATGTCCTTTAAATTCCTCAAAGTAATTGCTACTCAACGTATACACGCTTTTATATACGTGCTGGAGATGTGCGTAAACAAATTATTCTTCTTTATCTTAGAAGAGGTGTAATGTAAGGATGTATATGCTTCTCTGTATAAAGCAATTATTCTTTGTATGATTCATGCTTCTTGCGCTGTGATTTTGTCTTGAGAATTCGTAATTTTATTACAACACTAACTTTCGTCCGCGACTTTTATTTTATTTATTTATTTCAGGTTCACCAACAACTATTTACACTGAATGTTTAAATATCAACACATGCTAAATATAAATAAACAGTGTAACAATTACTTAAAGGTAAACACCACATGCATAAAATATAAAATCTGAATGTTAAGCTAACTTACATGGTAATAAGCGCAAATCAACATATTTCTTTTTCATAGATAAAATTAGAATTTAATTTGAAATACATTCACATTATACATTCATATATTGAGAGTATTTTGAATTGCAGTAAAATTGTACGCGTATATCCCGTTTTTTCCCGTTTGTAAGAATTTCAGGAAATTCTCTCTTATTGCAGCCCTACGGAGTATAAGGAGGCTACAAGCCAAATTTCAGATTTCAAGTTTCTACGACAAGTAGTTTCGGCTGTGCGTTGATTGATCAGTCAGTCAGTTTCTGGTTTTTAACCGACTTCCCAAAAAGGAGGAGGTTCTCAATTCGGTTACATTTTCTAATGATTGTTACCTCATAACTCCGTCAATTAAGAACCGATTAGAGAAATTCTTCAGTTTTGTCTGAAACGATATACTTGCAGATTGGTCCCATTTAAATTTCATCGAAATCGGTTACGAAGTTTGGATTTAAAATCGAAATATCTGGAAATCGTTTACTTGGATGATGGTTTTATTTAATTATGTCACCGAAAAATGGCAAACGCTGTAAGATTTTAAAATATCGATTTTTTTATTAAAATGGCTTGGATACATTGGAAACTATTTTTAACTAATTTGGATAGGATTTTTCGTTTTCAAAATTATATGCTCACAATGTTATCGAGATATTATTTTCTACATTAAAAGATAAATTATTATCTACATTCTTACGGAGTTTACCATAAGATATAACATAAGATAAGGTAGACTAGCTTTTGCCCGTACCTTTTTTTCCTGTGCCCGTATAGCCTATAGCTTTTTTCATGAATTTGGTTATGTTTATACATACACAAATAATCTTCCTTATCCGTTCTGGTATTTTCAGAATGTAGCTCGTTCAAAAAATTTCTTCAGCTTTATTGTTAGGCAAGTAGCCACCGTAGATAGTTTAAACGCGTTAGGTTGTGACCTAACGCCACCCAAAAAAAAATTTACTGCGGTAAATGAGGGTGGTCGTTAGAATGGATGCCAGTAGTGGCCACCAAATTTTTCAACCTCGAAAGACCTGCGCTAACTGCGTGGTGCACAGAAAACTTTTCAGTTTTAACCGACTTCGACGGGTATTTTTTTTTTGTTTTAGAGAGTTAAGCTTAATTCTTCCAAAATATTGAGAAAATAAATCAGAATACTATTAAAGTAGACAAAATGTTCTATAATTTTACTGTAACGGTTAGTATGTAGTATATAATAGTATAGTATGTCCCTTGAACAAAACTCGACGACATTCCTTCTTACACCATGCGAATACATTTAAAATTGTTAGGTCCATATTTCTTAAGTAACAATATACTTAAAAACTGGCGAAGTGCGAGTCCGACTCGCGCACCAAGGGTTCCTTACCATTATCTATTAAAACGGCAAAAAGAACACATTTGTTATATGGGTCCCTTTTGGTGGCCCTTTTATTTTTAGGGATGGGAAATCATCCAATGACTTCTCCCGCTCTGGTCGGAGCGAGAAGGAGTGTCAGACTTCTACCGACTTGTGTTCCGGAGCCACGGTATCTCTTTCGAATAGTCCCGCGACTCCGGCAGGCGTCGCTCGGCCCTTTCGGGCTCCTCCCAATGCTGACTCTCTTTGAGGCGCGCGTGGAACACGAACGCGCCGTCGACACCACCTGTCGTCATAAGACGGACGGACGGCGAGCTGCGTATGGGAACCCCCTTAAATATTGATTTCATTCTGTTTTTTCGTATTTGTTGTTATAGCGGCAACAGAAATACATAATCTGTGAAAATTTCAACTGTCTAGCTATTGCGGTTCTTGAGATACAGCCTGATGACAGACGGACAGACAGACAGCAAAGTCTTACTAATAAGGTCCCGTTTTTATCCTTTGGGTACGGAACCCTAAAAACCAAATATACTTATAACCTCGGCCAAGTCAAAAAATCTATGCCAAGTAAAACTTCCAAGACAAAATTGAGTCTAGTAATGAAGAAATCAATAAAGATACAATTACTTCTGAGACAGATGCCATCAACGAAATCATTAAAGTCAGAGCGCTTTATTAAATTTCCGACAGGCTTCATCTGGGACAGTTGCCATGTTAAACCATCAATCACGGACGTTCCTGAAATAGATCCAATCGTATAATTTAATTTTTGCGTTTTTTTTCCAAAATAGGTACTTTGTTATACTTACTGCATTCTCTTGAGACACAATTCCTCTTACTTTTTTATTTAATATATTAATAAGTCTTGGAAAATTGAAGCTCTTGGGTAGGACCGTCATTTGAAATAATCAAAGTTAGAATGACTGATGAGTTCAATACCATTACCACAGATAAAGAATTTAGTATGATTTATTTTTAGTATGAGCTACCTCCCTTTATTCTTCCAATGTGAGAACCATTCTTAATTTAATTATTATCTATACTAATATTATTAAGCAGAAGAGTTCGTTTGTTTGGTTGAACGCGCTAATCTCAGGAACCAGTAATTTATCGAGGAAGGCTATAGGCGATATATATCATCACGCTTAGACTAATAGGAGTGTAGCAGTAATGAAAAACGTTACGCAGAAGACGTTGCACGGGTCAGCTAGTAAAATATATAATACACTAGCTGACCCGTGCAACGTCGTCTGCGTAACATTTTTATAGCCTTCCTCGATAAATGGGCTATCTAATACTGAAATAATTTTTCAAATCGGACCAGTAGTTCCTGATATTAGCGCGATCAACCAAACAAACAAACGATCAAACAAACAAACAAACTCTTCTGCTTTATAATATTAGTATAGATTTGGACTAAAACAATGTCACCCCTTTGATTACACAATCAAATATGTACAGAAGGGCTAGCAACGTTAACGTAAGTGAATTTTAATGTGAAAAACTACAACCAAAAAAATGGGTAAAATATGAATATAGTAATTCAAATAAATATGTATTATGTGCGAAACGAGTATTTAACTGTAGCGATGGTATTTAATGGTAAGTTTTCATACGTCAATAATATTCGTGCTACGCCCTCTGCTACGCCAACATTTTTAATTAATAAATTCAGGCGTCATTGTACTATGACTCAGAATAAAGTAATGAATCCATAAATTGCCAACCTAAATGGGTTACCCAAGAGAAATCAAAACAGTACTAGCACCCTATCCATTAGAAATCCGATACGGCGACAGCGGCCATTTTTGCTCCATTTTCCACCATTCATCCATCGTGACGTCACTTCACTTAAGGTGTAATATTACATGCCGTGGTCTAAGTGACGTTATGTTTGGTCCTTGATAATTATAGCCTTTTGTCTCGTGAATAAGTGTTTTGTGTAGGAGTCGTGCTATTGACCTGTGTATTGAGCTTTTGTAGGATTGCTACAAAGTTATTTCATTATACTACATTTTTTAACCGACTTCTCAAAAAGGAGAAGGTTATCAATTCGACTAACAACTACATTCGACTAAAAACTCATAACTCCGACAATTATGAACCGATTTGAAAAAATCTTTAATCTTAATCTTTATCTTGCAGATTGGTCCCATTTCAATTTTATCAAAATCGGTTACGAACTTTGGATTTTAAATCGAAATAGCTGGAATTCGTCTACTTAGATGATAGTTTTATGTCATCCAAGTAATCGAAATCCCGTATTTTGCTTTTCTGCGATTTTACAGTGGTGCTATTAGGTGTGAGGTACCACTACAAAGTGAAAAATAAAAAACTTTACAAAAATATACAACCGACTTCCAAAAAAAAAAACACTACAAATTTAAAAAAATAACTTTAATTTCGGAAGTCGGTGTCGAAATAAGAAAAAAATAAAAAAAAACACCGAGTTCCGAAATTAAAGTTATTGTTGATTAGCTTTCCCGTTCCTGTAGAAAATCACGTAGGAAACCCTTTCTTAGTGCTCCCTTACCGAATATTAGGAAACTACATGCCAAATTTTAGCTGTCTACAATCAGCAGTTTCGGCTGTGCGTTGATGGATCAGTCACTTAGTTTCTGCTTTTATAAATATATCTATACTAATATTTTAAAGTAGAAGAGTTTGTTTGTTTGGTTGGTTCAACGCGCTAATCTCAGAAACTACTGGTCCGATTTGAAAAAAATCTTTTCAACTTCAGTGTCTGATAGCTCATTTATTGAGAAAGGCTATAGGCTATATATAATCACGCTAAGACACATAGGAGCAGAGCATTAATGGAAAATGTGACGTAGACGAAGTTGCGCGGGTCAGCTAGTTTTTATTATATTTAGGTAGATGGTACGGAACGCTTCGTGCGCGAGTCCGAATCGCACTTGACCGATTTATTTTTATAAAATATTAATCTATGTTGCATGCAGTTAATGCTGTTGGTGGAAAAAATTGTGTGTCTATGATTGAACTAAAATAAATCTCACCACCTCCATCAGGCAGCTGGTAAAGTCATTTGTTTGGAACCTTTCATTGGTTTTTTGTAGTTTTGGTTTCAGGTAAAATTCATTATTTGCTATTGATTCTTTGTTACTGTATATTCGATACCGAATAACCCTTAAATATAACCTTTTGTTATACCCTGCACGTTCTGAACCGAACCAAATTTTTGTTTATTTGGTCCTCACAATCATTTTAATCTGACCATTTTGTTGCGTTAAAAGTACAACCTTAGTATTTATTGCTATTTAATGAAATATTGACAGTAGGTAATCCTTTTGGAAAATTTAAAAACGATGATGAACAAAATCCACTGATGGACCACTTTACACAAAAGATTCCACTTTGTCCATTAAAACTTAAACTAAAATCCAATATTATCACCCTGTCATTGTTTTGTCCCCTTCATTTTAATTAAAAGGACCCTTTAACTGTTTATGAATAGATTCAACCCGACACCAACAATTCTCCAATTAATTTAGATGAACAACTTACTTTGATTGATTCGTTTCGGACGACTGATAAAACTGTCAAAAGTTTTCATTTAATTGATTTAGGGTTCCCGGATTCAATTGATCGTTTAGTTGATTTATTTTTTAATGGACGAATATTTTGAAGATTTTATTTAAAGGAGTATTTTTAAAACAGATAGAGTTTGAAGACCAAGCTGTTGTGCTTGAAAAAGCAATATTTGAGAAAATATAAGAAATATTGTTATGTTGTTAACTATGGTACTTCTTCTTTTGTTTGTGAAAGTTTTCTAATGCGTGACTGCACGCGAGATTTTAAGGCACCATATGGTCTTAACTTACACAAAAAAGTAATAGTAATAAATGTTAGTATTTTATTAGTGGCCGATGAATTATATAGATTTTTTCGTTGCGGCCAAAATAAGATGAAAAATATATATATTTTTTTGGTATGGCAAACTCTTTTAAAGGGGTCTTGTAAACAGATCCAACCCAGACGGACTAAACGATTATGCAGAGTGTCGGGGGTTATGTTTTCATTATAGCAGACAGTATTTTTTCAGGTAAAATTACAGTGTTTTCTTTCAAATTTATTTTCGAGAAAAGAATTTAAGCAATTTATAAGTATGTACTAGTTTTGAACTGGATAGATTTACTTTTGTCAATATTAGCATTAAGCTTAAGCAAAAGAAGCACGTTAACAAATAGTTTATAGTTACAAGTTATAGTACCATTTAAACTTAGCTGTACCAACTAAATATTTGAAAATATAGATATGTAATGCTGGCCTACTATGATGCTCGTGGCTAAATCAATAATAACAGCCACACACAACGATCTTCAGGGTTAAGCAACGCTTGCCGAGGTTGGTCTGTGGATCAGTGACCATCTTAACATACTGGGTTTCCTCCGTGCCTCGGAAAGCACGTTAAGCTGTTGGTCCCGGCTGTTATTTGTAGATCTTTGGCAGTCGTTACGGATATTCAGAAGCCAGAAAATCTGACACCAGTCTTGCCAAGGAGTACCGTGTTACCCAGTGGTGGAGGTCTGGTAGGCAGCCGCTCCACGTAAAATACTGGAAGTCAGCTGAATCCGGTTTGACTGGAAGCCGACCCCAATATAGTTGGGAAAAGGCTAGGCAGATGATGTATAAGCTGTGGGAGGGAGACAAAGTTATACAAGACGCATAACACTATCCCTTTTTCTGAGCCTAATCATGATCGCATTGGCACGTCATAGTAGGGCGGGCCCCTGGTCTCTTTTGGTAGATACATGCTTTTGTAAGAGCGGAACTCCTGTTCAGAACACGTTGAAGTGTCCCAAGTCATGTCTCCTGGACTTTGGAGGATTGCCACCTACTTGGACTAAACAGTATAAGGAAATAATCATCGACTCGAAAAGAAGAAGCAAAATATATTCACTAATGACGCTGATCTTCAAAGAATTCCTCCAGAGATTCAGCTAATTTTTCATACATATAAAAATCCTCCACCACCAACATCGTACACGTCAAAATATCCGTTCCAACCTAGAATTAGATCAAGTGTTAACCGGATCACCGGGTAGGTAAGCCGACTAGTAAGGCCAAGAAGCCATATCGCGAACGGCAAGTCGCTAGCTATCTCGACACTGTATGTAGTATTACGTGGAGAAGCTATTTTTGTAAAAGTCTGGAGTATCTTTAGCTTATGTCATATTTGGTGTTATTGTTATCTAGTCTTTTAATGAACATTATGTGGATGGATGGAGAGGGAGAGGAAGGCCAAAGAAAAGATGGATGGATTGTGTGAGGAGCGATATGAAAGAGAAGGGAGTTAGTGATAGTTTGACGGCTGATAGGGCAGAGTGGAAGAAAAAAACGTGTTGCGCCGACCCCAAGTAACATGGGATAAGGGCTGGAAGATGATGATGACGTTTAAAAGGTTAAGGTATTTGAGTAAATATAAGAAGTACTTACTTTCATCCTTTTGAGATTTTCCTATAATCTTACAATTTTGATATGGAAACTACAAATAAATTCTATACCATTTATTACTTTTGGTAGGTACGTGTTTGACTACTATCTCATACCTTTCATACCAGAGGGCCAAGCACTAATATTTTTGACGTATAGTAACGTAACGTAAAATTTTACCCTAGCTACAATACTCGTTTCGCACATAATATTTATTTGAATTAGATACTACATTCTTTTTTGTAAATGGTATTAATTTTATATGTCCCATAAAATTAAACCAAATCCTTATGGGGTTTTAGTTTTCACATTCAAAATTCACTTACGTTAACGATACTATACGTCAAAATATTCGTGCTAGCACCTCAGAAGACTCAAACAAATAAATCACAAACAAAACATGATAGGGTTATGGTCGTCTATTGTTTTACCGCGGCCAATTCATCAAGGGACCGCATTTAAAGCGTTCAGGGTACGCGAGGTGCCTCATAAAGAAAGTGTGGGGAAATTGGTCCTTTCACGCTTGGTTGCGTAGGAGCGAAAGGGATGGGTTGTGAAACTTGTCGACTCTGTCTGATCTTTGATATCGTTGTGATAGTATAAAGTAATGTTTAAAAAGTTGCACGAGAGTTACGAGTAATTGAATATAATTGAATTGTTCGTGTTGTTGAAAAGTAAAAAGTTATGATTTATTGGTTTTGGACGAATGATCTTATCGGAGTTTTTGTCCCGAAGACCAGTACCTTGACACACAAACTAGACGCAAACAAAATCAGCCGGTCGATTCTGACGACTTCTCACACTGCCAGTCGATTCTGTTGATATCTCACCGTGATCACTTAGGTGGAGTGAACGACAAGCGCGCTATCATGCCATCTTGTTTGTATGGTTTGACAGCTCACTTGTCGTACACTTCACTTGAGTGTTCACTTCGACATGTTTACAGCAGTGCGATTCTGTAAACATGTCGAAGTGAACACTTAAGGCGAAGTGAACGAGAAGTGAGCTGTCAAACCATACAAACAAGATGGAATGACAGCTCACTTGTCGTTCACTGCACCTAAGTGTACACGGTGAGATGTCAACAGAATCGACCGGCTGAATCGCATTGCTGATTACTTAGGTGGAGTGAACGACAAGTGAGCCGTCATTCCATCTTATTTGTGTGGTTTGACAGCTCACTGTCACTTAGCCTAAGTGTTCACTTCGACATGTTTACAGAATCGCACTGCAGATGTTCAGTATATATTGTCGAGTTATACGCACAGAAATGTTTAGGGCAGTCGACTTTTTTCCGCGTTTTCAGTGTTGGCTTCATCGTCAAAATTGTTCATAAGGATGAGTACAATGGCCCTCCTCCAGTATTACATTTATTCTGTTGCACGTTGTATAGTCTTACTAGCTTTTGCCCGTGACTTCGTACGCGCATATCCCGTTCCCGTGGGAATTTCGGGAAATCCTTAGTGCTCCCCTACACTCCCTAAAGAAACTAAATGCCAAATAGCTTTCTACGACCAGCATTTTTTGCTATGCCATGTCTGTCAGTCACTCAGTAACGGAAGAATTTTATAAAGATACTTATTTTTATTTTATTTAACAACTAGCTGACCCTACATAGTCGTCTAAGTAACATTTTTCATTACTGCTCCGCTCCTATTGGTCTTAGCGTGATGATATATAGCCTATAGCCTTCCTCGATAAATGGGCTTTCTAAAACTGAAAGAATTTTTCAAATCGGACCAGTAGTTCCTGAGATTACCGCTTTGAACCAAACAAACAAACAAACTCTTCTGCTTTATAATATTAGTATAGATTTATGTACACACACACACAAATAGAAAAAAAAGGAGACAGAAAAATAGGTACAAAGGAGATGCTAATTTCTAAAGAAATCTCTTCCCGCATATCTGCATACTATTAGGATACCCGAGCAAAGCTGGGAGGGTCTTGTTAGTAGACCTATAAAAGTTTCTTAACAAACATCAAATTATAACCCAACTTTTCGTTGTTACAGAATGAATGCTTACACGCAGCGGTGACAGCACTAACAAAGAACCAAGCGGAACACTACGACAAATACAACTGTTTGTAAGTAACTCTTCTTATAACACACGATAGATCTAAGGTATGTCCCATCTCCTTCTACGCACTACATATATTATTAATCGAATCTTAAAATGAAACAAAATTGAACCTGTCATTTAAAAAGGGGCGCAAGAAACGGGATTATTAAAAATATTATGTTGCACTCTCGTACTATTATCATAAGGACTTATACTCGAATGCAATATAGATATTTGTAATTATACCCTTTTGACTAAAAAATATGTGGCATTTTCCAATAAAAAATTGAACCCAGTAGTGATGTTCGAATTAAATGTGACTTAATATGCCCTTTTCAAAATGACGGATTCAATTATTAAGACGAGTAATCTGCTATTAGATCACCAATAAGTTTTGACAACAGGCTACTAGAATACACACTATCTATCACTTTGACACATCACTTTCAATATTTCTCATGTAAACTTCACATAAAAATATATGTTAAATATAAAAAACCGACAATAATTCTGGTCCTTAATCAGGGTCGAGTACCAGCCTAAACAGATATGGATAAATATATCCAAGTACTTTATGAGGATCTACGCCAGTAAAACATCTCTAAATCGTGAGTGAGTAATATTGTGATTCATTATCATTGTTATAAATTTTATGTGCATAATTGATGTCGGCTTTTGAATCACCATATTTGTCACGGACATGGTTATTGGCACTGCTTTGGCACAAAATACTACAGCCATAAAGATTGGCAACCCAACTGTCACACCGGGCATAACAAATCTTGCGAGTTGCACACTAACTCTCAATTGCATTGCAATGGAATATTCTGCGACAACGCATACTGTAACGTTGACGCACTGGTACACAACAGACTATAATTGCGTCGAAATTGTAAAGAAACTCAAATAATTCTGGCACTACAGAGCGCAATGTGTAAATTGGGAATTATTTCTCGAAAATAAACCATTGAAAAGTTACCAGACAGGCGATACATTATATAAAATTTGGATGTCAAACAAGATATTTACTCTAAGATCAAAAGCTTTATACCACAATAAGTGTATGTAAATACAACCGCTCAAATGAAAAGACACCCCAGTTGCGAATAAGCATCTCTGCTAATTATCTTCTACTTGAAAGATTAAAATTAATTATGGGGACTACTTAAATTGGTCGTGTAACACGCTTAAGAGATGTAAGCAAAACATATAATGAAATGTTTGTTTGTTGTTTAATGTTTGTTTCGAGACATGACTCATAGTGGTTTAAAATGAAATGGTGGGGAATGTTTTACTTAAAATTTATGTGATATGTGGTAATTAAGGTATTAATAAATGATTAACAAACGAGCCTATCTAAATTTATCTTAGACTATCTGAGAGTATACTCAAGGCACTAGTAACTAAGTAGCACTAAAGCTTTTACTAGATGATCCTAAAGAAGAACTAAGATGGATTTAGGACAAAGTACAGTTTAATAGGTAGTTTAGTATCTAAGCACTTCTACAATCTAGTAATAAGAAATGAGAATATTTCGATGTTGTACCTTTGTAAGTAAGCAGCACTCGCTGTTTAAATAAGAACAGACATACGTCACATCATTATTTAAACATCAATTTACATTAAGACTAATAACTCAAAGCATAATTTGTAACAAACAAAACATAAAACAAAATAGAAACATTCGTTCTTTATTGTTATTGCCTACCCATTCCTTTCTTAATGAACCCAAAAATATAAAAGTACCCATTTTGTTCGCAGAAGAAGACTACCAGACGATGTTAAAACTTGTAGGAATTACGCGTATTTACAAGAAATTTACGATGCGGTACGAGCTACGGACAGTAAGTATCCATCCATCACTATCTTAAATAATGGAGACATTAATTCTGTACACAAAGAGCGTTTGAACTAGATATTTGAGACAGGCGGTAAAGGCACTAACTAAAATATATTGCAACATTTGAAAAAAATATAGCATCGACGATACTTAAATATTTCGTAGCGTAGTAATCCATAAAGAAAAATGTGTGGATGGATGGAAAGGGAGATAGAAGCCAAAGAAAAGAGTAGGTATACTGTTTGAGGAATGATTTTAAAGCAAAGGGAGCGTTATGGTTGGCAAAGGAGACACAAAGAAGAAAAGCGGACCCTAAATAATATGCGATAAGGATGACTACAGATTAAAGACTTCAAATGCGCGGTAATCAAGTGTCCCTATACTGCAAATGATAATTATTGGTGTTAATGAAATCAATTTCTCTATCAACCTATTTCACTTTTTATCAGGTTTAATTCTTCGTGACCGTAATAATAGAATTTGTCCATTACATATTTCGCTGTTACTATGTGCTGGTTTTATGAAATTGTCAGCATCATCATCTTCCTGCATTTGTACCTTGTTATTTGGGATTGGCAAAACGCTTCCACCATAACCTAAAAATTATAGTATGGCATTTTTGCAATTTTTTTAACTTTAATTTTGACGTTCAACGGTGCCTTGCAATGCTCTTATTGAAAAAAAAAAGTATTGACTTTGAAGTGTTCTTCCATAATGAGACAGCATCTTTTATCTTAACTGTGTTTAAATACGGGTCTGTGTAGATACACAGACCCGCATTTTACGCAATCATTCTGACAATATGAGTTTCCAAAATCGTTGACATTAATTCCGTTCCCTTTCGTTCGTAACTTTTCCGTCTGTCACGGAGTTGCCTAACTTTTGGCAGCTTGTCATAATTCAATTTTGTATGAAAGTTATATTAATAGGAGGGTTATTCGATGTCATACGGACGTGGACCTATTTATCACTTAGCGGTATGTTAGAAGTTTTTGGAAATTGACTATAATTATGGGACGCTTTTAATTATTTTGAGTAAAACTAGATTCATGTTTGTTAACTCATATTATTTTGACGTCTATTGGTTCACCAATGAAACTGATCGCGATCAAACTGCGTTCAAGAGTTGTCAATGTCAATATTCCATAGAAAATATTGACACTGACAGCTCATAAACGTGGTTCATATGTTGATCACGTTCAGTTTCTTTGATGCAATCCGCCCTAAGGATCTTTATAGCACACACGTATTTCTCTTTGGCTTCTCTTCCCAAAACTAATATCCCCAAGTCGATCAATTTAATTAAGCATATATACACGTCTATCCCTATAAAGTCTCACACTTCACCATTTTCAAACCGAACAATCATTCGACATGGAAATAAAACCTAGCGTCAATTCTCAAATACTCTGACGTCACAGGTCGTTCATTCAGTGTTAGCAATACAAAAGTTTGCTTTGTTACAAAGCCAACATGGGCGTCATGGCTCCGTCGCTTTGAAGTAACATTGTGTCAACATGAAACCGAGATTCACAGACAGACATAAATGACTGACATCTAACGACTGACGAACATGGAGTTTGAAATACTATTTTTCCGAAATAGTTGAATCTTTTAACTGTGGAAGTGGATTAACTAGAACCAGGATTTTGACTTCAGTTAAAAATTGTGCATGTAGTTTCTTATCCAGAAAACTCTTCATGACTGTCGTTTACCATGTACAAATAGTTACATCATGTTGATTAAATCAACAACTTGCAGCAAGCAAGTGTGGCCCACCTTTTACTACATCATGGCTTACGATGAGATAATGGTCAAACGTACGCCACTAGTAAAAAAAAAGTATTGGAACAGCATTTCTGAATCTAAATGAGTGATAGTAAACTCTGAATGTCAAGATTAATTTCAAACGTGTGAAATAAGGTGCTCAGTTTGATATAATTAATGGTAATTAAGCCACCTAATAGATAACATAGACTGTAATAACATTACTCGCGCAAATTGATCAATTAAAGTTTCACGTAACAGATGAGTGTGGTAGATCATGTATGCTATAAATGTGTTGAATATTACCTGTTATAATACCAGGGATTTGAATTTTAGTATGTGTAAAGAATATTGTGACCTACGTTTTGAAAATGAAAGAATTGTAAAGTGGATTTTTAAACCTGATTGATAAGAAAAATAAAATTACAAGTACGAAACGAGAACGTACGAAGAAAGCCGACGCAAATAATGGAATAAGGCTAGCCAATGAAGGAGAGATAGTTAAGAGGAGTAAAATAAATCATTTCTTTAAAAGGCGGTGGTGGTGGGCTTCTGGGTAAGCTCGCTCCATCGTAGACTTTGTCTCTGTCATCTCTGACCTAGACTAGAGTCAATAGCATCACCCATCATAAATTAAAAAAGGTGAATTTTGCTAACTAGACAAGATGAAAAACTAAAAACAAATAATGGAAATGAAAATAGGCCACAGATTTGTCAGATCACCAATATTTTGTCGAAACCAGTAGATAAGGAAACCATATTGTTAATTCATCGTTGGTTGAACAATATTAATTTCCGTTGCATTGTCGAAATTCTCTGTGTTTATTTGTCAAGTACCAGTGGAGGCTCATTTAGATTATTTACAATTCAGTTGCTCGAACCAACCTCTTTTCATAAGTATTTGTAAACGTTTGAAACGCCTCTTGTAAGATTTTCCTTTATAACGTTCATGTGTATTGTACTTGATAACGCATATTTTCGGTGTGTCTAAACTCAACATTTTTTGTAAACGTTTTTGATCTAGCCCTAGACTCCTCTAGACAATGATTTTTATTTTTCATTTAGACAGCTTTAATGGGCACATTGCCATCTTTAATCACTTGGAGAAGTGCTATAAAATTCTTAATTCCATTTGATCTAATACTAAAAGCATATTAAGTGCATACGTCAACCATAACACGAGTTTTATTTTAAGTACTGTATTATATGAACGCATTAAATTTTCCATTGCTTGTTGCAGGTGTTAGCACTAAGGATTTTATGGCAAAATTAGGAGAATATTTAATTTTAACGGCGTTCTCGCACAACTGTCGACTTGAGAGAGCTTTTAAATGTTTAGGCACCAATTTGACTGAATTTCTCACTACTTTAGACAGCGTTCACGATGTGTTACATGACCAGGTAAGTGAATTCTAATGTAAGCTATCTCTCTCTAGTCTAGAGACTTGGATACAATAATCTATAATTTCCTAGAAATGTACATGAAAAATAAAAAAATGGTATCCTTATTGAACCCTTATGAAAAGTTACACCACGTTTTAGGTACAGAGTACTGTACCTCTTATATATAATAATATGTATGTAGTTGTCTCTCACTTTTAATAGTCGATAAGCAAAAGTCACACAACACAGAAATTTTAACTCACAACAGTGCATCTGCGTTGTAATTTTAATTTTAATATATAAAGAATTCTTATGTGATCAGTTGCATCACATTTTTCCTTCTCAAGGAAATAAGGATATTGTTATATTGTCTTACTATTTTGTTCTTTTATTTGCGGATGCTGACGCTTTGAATTAAAGATCAAAGCGATACTTCAAACAAATTAATTTGTTACTCTACAGATTAAGAAGTTAATGAAGAAATAAAAATGATTAATAACGCCATTGTATTCCCACAGGATGATGTTCAGAAAGATGAAACAATGGAATATGAAGCAAATTTTGTTTGTACGACATCACAAGACGGAAAAATCCAGCTTCATTTGACGACAGAAAGCGAACCAGTCGCATATATTCTAGTTGGCAGCTTGAAATCAATAGCAAGGCTGTTATATGATACACAGACGGACATAAGACTGACGAGTTATACTAACGACCCTAGGAGATTTAAGTAAGTATAAATATGGAAGTTTAATGCCGTAAAGGATCTTAAGAGTATCTATACAAAACGAGGTAACCGATTTTCAACATTAAGGAAAATAATTTAAGGTCGGAAATCGATTACTTCGTATTGTGTACATATCCTTTTTTCTTATGACGGCAGTATCGATGACGGTAAAAACATTACACAAGGTTAAAAGTTCTTTCCACGAATAAGTCTGACAAGACTTGGCGCTCTAAGCATTTCATGGAATATTGCCAACCCCTTTTCATTTAGTACCTGAAAATCTACAAAATTAATCCTTCAATTGCCAAGGGACTTATTTTATGAAAAGATCTTGTTATGGTTTATAACCTGTGACAAGTTAATATTTTTCATTTTGTAGTACAACAACTAATTAGCAACAGAACTGTCAGTTGCACATTTCACGGAATAATGACTTCCAAATTAATCATTCACTCATAACCAATATTCAATTCTGTAACGACTGTAAAAATAATTGAAACAGATTTAATTAAAACCATTTCGATGTTGAACCTTAAAACTATTGTAACATGGAATAAACACGATGTCGATTGCACATACCCGACTATCTTTTAAATGTTATTTAAATTATAATTCCTTTTCGAGTATTGGCATTTTAACAGTAACGTAGTTAAAGTCGAAACGTATAATGACACAAGCATCTGTATTCAGAAATGGAACACCTATTAATTTTTCTTCGTTAACGACAATACTATTTTCGTTCGCCATATTTTCGAAGAGGTTTAAAACAGGCTGTTGCTTTGACGGAAAATCTGTTTTTTTTTTTTATGAATGTTTATAATTTTGGGTAGTGCACTTCAGTTTGGAGGGCATTTTGGGGTTATGCGATTTTTACGTAGGGTGCTATTATTTACGTTATGGTAACAAAATACTTATTTGTATTTTTTTCTTTCCATCAATCCAATCTTCATTTCTAAAGGAAGTAAAATTCATTGTTTGTTTATAGGTTTGTCAAAGGTTATTACAACGATTTCGAAAATTCTTTGGTTGTTAGAAATCTACAATAACATTGAGTGTATAATATATTTTTATATGGCAAGCAAAGCCAATGTTGACTATTTTGCCAAGGTCTGAAGTAAATTGGGAAAGGCAGTTTGTTTTTTAGTTTTTATTCTAATTTTTTTACGTATTTATTGTGTTTTATTAATATTATAAATTAATAATTTAAATGTGAATTATGGATCTTATATGAAGATTATTATTTATTTATTTATAAAGTACTTTACCTACATCAAAATTTTGAAGATCCAAACGTCAATAAAGTGAAGCCACTTAAAAAGCTAGTCATTAAATTTTTAAAGAGTTAAGTATATAGGATAAACAAAAAAAAAAATACAATTTACAAAATCAAGTTCACGAAAATGGAAAGAGCGAGCGAATAATGAGTCATCCGTCCCAACTTGGAAATTAGTTGTTATTTGAGTTTCTTCCTTCGATCAACTTCCATTAGGAAGGCGATCCCTTTTTAATTGCTTGGAAAGTTTTCTATGGAAAGAAGGTGTAGCTGACCTTCTTGAAAAAATTTTTAAAATATCTATTAATCTACTCATAGTCTACGTTTTATAACAAAACAGTATATTGTTTACTACCCGTGAATGTTTTAACGTAGTCTGACGTGTTAAAGTGCTACAACGATCTCTTGGCAGTTGAATGGAATTCATAGGATCAAGAAGCCTAAAAAGGCCATTTTAGGAGAATCTTATTAGAATCACGAAATTAATCGCACAACAATCTGTCAAATTTCATTTTCATCTTTATTACTAAAGCATTAAGTTTAAAGTTGATTGGGAAAATTTGACAGTGACGGGCTGCTTTCTGATTCTGCTACAGTGGCCTTTTTAGACCCACTTTGCCCTTGCAAGACATTAGTAAAATTATCTGTAAAATTGTATTGCAATAATGGAAAACAAGATCGCTGTATTAGTATCGATTTATACCGCGCACCAAAAGATTTCATCTGAGAAATTTTAAATATGTTTCTGATTGATCAGTGTTTACAAATGTGATAAAAAAATGTAATATGTTACCAGAAATGCATGTGTTTATTCGTTCCATCTAAAATATTATCTTAACAGTGTTATTACTGTAAGATCCATTTTACTTTGCCGTCTTCAACAATGTTATTATGTTTTAGGTACGAAATAAATGCAGTGCCGTTGCATCAGAAATCGAAAGACAGTGACTGCGAGAAATCAGAGGCATCCTGTATTGCTACGTCAACAAAGGTGACAGACTTGAGGATTGGAGTCGCGAGCTTCTGTAAGGCGTTCCCGTGGCATTTTGTTACTGATAAAAGGCTGGAGCTGGTGCAATTGGGTACGTATATTTTTGATTGTATCCAAAAGTGTCAATAGAATTTTACTATAGATTTTAACATGACCGAATCTTGACAAAAGGGACGATAAATAAGAAAAATTAAAATTAAAAAAGGTATTTATTTGGGACTCGCACAAAACAGACAGAAGTAAAATACATTGAAACTAACGATAAGTACTTAATAATTAGTTAATTAACAATAATAACATTAAATTCATATGTGCGAGGCCAAAAAGGTAAGAAACTATTATTATACATTTTTAATTTATCGTAAAAGTTACAAGGGACTCTTACTTACTTGTACATACATATTCGATTATAACGTCAACATTTTTAGTCGAATAAATTTAATCACTAACGACAGCACAAGACATGCCTGCTCGGTAAAAAAATCCCGGTGATGTTACCCCCTGCCTAATATTGTCAATTCTTCTTACAGCTTAAGTATTCGTCTGGTATTCATCCAACTAAATTGAATTATTATATTAAAACGTTTCAACGAAGCAATAAAAGTAATAAAACTGATGAGAAAATAACCGAGAAAATTGCATCTGAATCCTTTTTCAAAAATAACGTTTCTAAGAATATGTGAGAAATACGTAAAGTAATTGCCCCATACTTCTTTATAATACCATGATAGTGGTTTCATGAGCGATACTAAGAACCTCATAAAGTGGCCTTAACAAGAATATTTTATTGCTCTGTAAATCAGTAAAGGCCATCCAAAGCTAAGTGAAAATCTCCAAAGAAAGTGAACGGAATATTCAAATCTTAGTAACAAGGAATGGAGCAAAAAATATATCAATTTGAAGACGTTAATCCACTTAATGGACTCAAAAAAGCACAAAAAGATAATAAAACTTATTCATACTATTTTTCCTTTGAGGATCTTATCGTAACTTTATGAATCTATGAATAATTAATATGAATTTGAAAAGCCTCTTTTCAATAGTAGCACTAGAAGGAACATTTCCATTTCTATGAAATCACTTTAGTAATTGAAGTGGTAGAATTTGATGTTAAGAAATTACTTACAGTTACATTATGAGATTAAAATTAAGTCAAGCAGTTTGTGATGAATTTTGTTACAGGCATAAATACGACACTGAAGACGGTTTAAAACTACATTAATTCGAGCAAAGTCGTAATTTAAAGCTTGTTGTAAATAAAGTTAGAATTATGGTAGACTGAAAGTAGGAAATATTGCAGAAACCGTACAGAGACAAAACAAACAATAGGTTTTATCTTTCACAAAATCTGAAAAATAACCTGAAATAGATAACTATTTAAAATGAACTCAAAACTACAGAAAACTATATATCCGCCCTAAAAGAAATACTGCAAAATACAATAGGAACCAGGTCATGAATAGCACACTATAATTTTTCATTTAAAACGTGCATCCGTGAATAGAATTCTATAACAGTACATCTGAAAATATCTTCGTTTGACCTAGAGTCGGAAATATTATTTACATTTTATTGATTTATGAGCTTCGGACGCTGCATTTATTACGTGTTCAGATTACGTTGGGTTTTAAATGAAATGTTTGGAACTGAAATAATATTCCGCGGCGAAGTTCAAAATTAGATTGATGATTATAAGTTTTTGTAACGTTATTGTGCTTGGTCTAAATAACATTAAATTCAGAATTGTGAAGCTAATGTGCCTTGGTCATTTAAACCGTCGGAATCCGGAGTTAGATTTCAAATTGGATTTGCATTTGCTGAAAATGTCAAATGTTGCAGTGTAGCATTGTTTATTTTTAATGTGTTCCAGATTCGATTCTGGGACACCGATCTTTGTTTGTTCATTATAATCATCATGAATAATATTGACAACAGCACCATATAATAAAGTTTTAATGTCGTCAAACTCTTAACAACTTGCTGCTAACTGTGCAATAAAATCTAAAAGTTCTCGAAGAGATTTATTATAATCAGTATCCTAGCTTATTTAATAAAACGTCTATTATCATTATTCATCTCTTTTCTTTAACACTTCGTTGGCACCGTCGTGCTAACTAGTCTCTAGTGGATCGAGATTTACCTCGGTAAAGACATTAATTATTTATTTTCCCACAGCATTTCTGCTTCCATATTGTACAATACGGTTTATTTTGTAAAAATACTAATGGGAACTGGAATGAGTAATGTCCAAATGCTTTTAAATGGTCTTAGTAAAAGAAATTCACCAAGAATCAGCAATTAATTTAAAAAGGTTCGGTGAAAAAAGTTCGTTTAGAATCGTTTATCTTCTTAATCTTAGTAATTTTGAATCATGAATATTTGGTTTTGGATTGTAGAATCCGTGTTCAAAGGGGTTTTCTTAATAACTTGAGGGTTGATGAGTTCAGCTTTATGAATAATTTGAATTAAATGAAAATTAACCAGAGTGTCTTCTCATAAAAGAAAGGAAAGTAAGAAAATTTGGTTCACACAGATTCACATATATTTTTGTCAAAAGCAGTCCAATACCAAACCTTGTTGTGTTTATCTTTATAGTTTTTTTCTTCAATATAAGCACAAAGAAAATAAATAGAATCGTTGTCGAGTTACTCTAAATTGCTGTCTAGTTCCTACCCAACACTTGATAGGGTTTTCAAAATAGCGTCGTTAAATTCAGGGCAGCGCAAGGTGATTATCGGCAAAAGGTCTTTTACTATGCTACCTTCATTTCCTTGCCTTTGTTGGTGTCCATAACAGTAAACGAGGGTATAAGTACTTTTTTAAGATTATGTTGTTAGTAGTTTTGGGTTATGGTCCAGGAAAATATATATAGATTCTTCGAACTAAATAACTAATTTCTTCTACTCTTCTAGAACTAAATTTTTCGTTTACATCATCTACTACAGTATCTACTAGCTTTTGCCCATGACTTCGTACGCACATATCCCATATTGATTTCAATAATAATTTCATGGCCTGTATTATCATCTACTTGTAGCTGGCCTAGTGCTGACTATCGGCCTATCTCAAGTCCGTTAGGATAACTTTCTCCCACGCATTCTTGAACCAGCTCTCAAGATACGAAGATCATTATATCTATGTCATCTCGCCACTTCTTTTTAGTCCAGCTGTGACTTGGCCTGGACTTTTTTTGTCACTTTAAGATCAATCTTAAATTCATCGGCAATTTTAATAAATTTTCTTCATCATTTCAACCAAGTGCTGTCCACTGCTGAACGTAAGCCTCCCACAAAGAGCGCCAACCATCCTGGTTTTGGGCAGTCCGCCTCCATCCGCTGCCAGCCACCATCTTTAAATCACCGATCCATTGTGTCGCAAGGCGTCTACACTTTGTATGCCCATACGCGGTCTCCACTCTAACAAATGTCTGCTCCAACGACCATTTAAAAAATCTTGAATTAATGTGTATTAATCCTCGTCATCATCATCCGAAAGACGTCCACTGCTGGACATTGGCCTTCTGGAAGTGTCACCAGTTCACCACAATAACCGGTCCTTTGCATCTTGCATCCATCTGCTACCCACAACCCTCACCAGGTTATCAGTCCACTTTGTGGGAAGCGTTCCAAAGCTGCGTCTTCCAGTTCGCGGTCGCCAGATTAGAACTTTTAGGCGCCCACTGCCACTTCAGTTTGGCGATCCTTCGTTCTATGTCAGTAATCTTGGTTCTCTTACGGGATTCATCATCCCTAATTCGATTACGCAAGGAAACTCCAAGCATTGTCCTTTCAATTGCCCTTTGGGTGACTTTAGGCCTTCTGATGATGCCTTATTAAACCTATTCATTAATAATGTGAAGTCAGTCAACATTATTATTAAAGAAAAGGCGAAACTTAGCCAACTAAATTCAATTCTTAGAACTAATCATACTATGTGAATTATTTATAGGGACGTCTAGTTCACGCAAGCTCTTAATCTGTTTTAGAGAAATTTAGATTAGGTGTCAGACGAAATTGAAATCATGGTTATAATCAAATAAGTAACGAGTATTTGTGTGACGCTATTACTCCCAAGAATCTTTGAGAGTCATACCAACGACCAACATATAAAAGTTTATAACTACGTATAGTTATAGTGATAGTTCACAGAACTGAAAGTCGATGAAGACTTTAAGTTCTGTAAAAGGAGGTGAAGCGTCGGAAGGCCTCCAACAAGGTGGACCGATGACGTGGCGAAGGCCGCGAGACTGAGCTAGATTCGAGATGCACAGGATAGGTCAAATGTGGCGATTCTTGGAGGAGACCTATGTTCGAGGAAGTCTTTTCATTGATGTTGATAGTGCTAGTTTCCAACTTTTTTACCTCGTTTTACTACTAGTTGCAAGCTCTAGTGATGAATAACAGCCATTTAGTAGTCAGATGTCAGTGAGAATTTCTCGTATTCTATAATATTGTGCCAGAAAGCGGTGGTGAAACAATCTGCATGCACACAGCAAAAGCCGGTTTGAGGTGGCGCAGGTAAACAGAGTCTGGAAGGATAAGGGGGAAGTCTTCAGCCATTCTGAAATTAAAACTGTGTCAAGTCAAGGCTTAGATAGCAACATTACATTGTCAAATAAATTGTTTAATGCATAGACTACTATGTTTAATGCAACTACATCAAATATCTTCCAAGTAAAGTCGTAGAATACAGTAGATGTAGGTGAAATTGTTGTAAAAATGATTTTTTATTCTCCTCTAAAATTTTTAGCGTACGAGGTAGTATCTGCTAAAAATTTTACGAGCATTTTGTTATGTTACCCGCAAGATATTATCTGCAGAAATTCTTGCTTTTAGGAACTTTTGCGATGTGAACAAGAAGTTGAACCACTTTTCAAATACACATAAATTTCTAAAATGTTCCAAATATAAAATCTTTACTCTTGCAACATTTTTAAATATTTGATATTAGTTACCTGCCCTGGTTTTGTCCGAATATTTTATACACAAACCTGCAGCGATTATCTTTCTTTCTGAGATAATCGTATCAAATCCGTTATGTGATTCAGAAGTAAGCGGAGCAACGTATATAAAAACAGTAATTTGTTTTAAGCTATTTAGAGATTTTATTTTCATTTTAGATGGCTTTACTCTTGACTGTGGTCTAGGTCAGAGATGACAGAGACAAAGTCGACGATGGATTATAGATTCTATAAGTACAATATGTACTCAATCACATAAATAATCAAAATAAGCAAGAGTAATATTTAAACCTATGGATGGCGAGTTGACGATGATAAACTGAATAATATAAGAGCAAGCTTCCTTACCATTTCCATAATAAAGACTATGTGATTATCAGCTCAGACCATCGTCGGCTTTGTCTCTGTTAGGCCTACCTCTGGCCTAGACTAAAATCAAGAGCAAACATATCTAAAATAAAAAGATGAATTTTTAATTGCACCTCTATTAAAAGTCAAGCAAAATAAATCTCCCAACTAATTACCCACTGTATAGTGGGTAATTAGTTGGGAGATTTATTTTGCTTAAGTTAAGATTTATTTTTTGAGCAAATCAGTATTTCTGTTATACAACAGAAATACTGATTTGCTCACTAAATTACGACGACACTAAATAATTACGGTCAACGTCAGGGCACCCCCAGGGCAACCTTGGGGTTCGGTTAGTTAGGTTCCTTTAAACCCTGCAGACAGAAATAGGACCTCCGCGCAGCGGTGCTCCGTCGACTTGCTGACGGAAACGCTAACCCTAGACGGTCGACGTCACGAGGAGTTAGATAATTTTTAGTTAACAGATAGTCATTCAGTAAAACAGTCTAGCTTTATAGATCAAACAGTATGATAGATTTGATTTATTTGATGAGCAAATGTAGTGCGGAATTTAGTATTTTTGGTGGTAACTTCGAATATATGAATAGAAAAAAATGGATTTACAGTTGTAGGATTAAATACTAGCCAAATAAAAACACTATTCACAACGTCACATTTGTAGGTAGATAATAGGTTGCTAAGTTCGCAACCTGCAACCTTGTGCTTGAAAGGCAACTCTGTTTTATCACAACAAACACGATTAATCACAAAATATGAATGATACGCAGCAATGTCAAAACAAGGCAGGCTTATTCGGGGACGCAATTTGACGAATTGCCTCAGATGGGGACACAGAACAAATAATAGATGAGAATTCTCGTATAACGTTACAAAATGTGTGTTACATTTACCAAAATGAATGTACAAACAAGAACAGCTTACCATTTTACGCTTAAATTCGTCGTGTGATTAAATTTTGAGCAGGAGTCGTGAACATAAGAAACAAAAGAAAAATAATATTTTTTTTTTTTTAATAATTTAGCTATACATAATATTATACAATAAATAAATATATAAATATACAATATATAAATATTATACAAGCGCTTATTGGGTGTCTGAATAAAAATATGTTTATTATGTGAGTGAAATCATGTGTGATTTACAAGAATCTCCTGCAATTTTATTAATTTTAAGCTGCAAGGCAAAATAAATTCAACTACTTTTATTCGGTATCGTATTTGAAATACCTAGCAGTAAATATTATATTCTAAGTAGAGGTAAAAATTGGTTTTCCTATTTTCCTCTTTCAATTGTAATTGCCAAGGAAGGACCAAGCAGGCTACTTGCGATTTCGCATAAACAAATTCAATGAATAAAAAACTAATTTTCATGTTCCCTTGACTTTTACGCTTCAGTTTAGTTTTTAGGTATTCGTTATAAATATTAGCTTGACAAACAATATTAGACCTTATGCTCCCTTTGGTGGTTGGAAAAACTAATTTAGGAGAGGTCGATTTGAAGGCTGCGGAAAATTTATAGTCTGACATTGTCATGTTATGCTTACTTAATGTAATTGTTGCTGTGTTCCATTTTAATGAAAGGGTGACATAATTGATTTGAGTAAAACATTGAAATTACCATTAGCCTTTTAATAAGCCTAGGTTACTTACTTTAATTCATGCCTCTTTGTAGCCAATGCTTACATCATCGTCTATCTCTGTTTCGGTACTACAATTTTTTGACTTTTTTTTTTTTTGTGCCTGGTGCCTAATTTTATTTTAGTTTGGGAAATTATTATAGAACTAGCTGACCCGTGCAACGTCGTCTGCGTAATATTTTTCATTACTGCTCCGCTCCTATTGGTCTTAGCGTGATGATATATAATGCTTTGCCTTCCTCAATAAATGGACTATCTAACACTGAAAGAATTTTTCAAATCGGACCAGTAGTTCCTGAGATTAGCGCGTTCAACCAACCAAACAAACAAACAAACAAACTCTTCTGCTTTATAATATTAGTATAGATATAAAACTCCTTCCGGTTTGTGCGGAGCGAAAGAGTGTCAGGTTCTTACTGACTAAAACGCATCCGTGTTCTTCCTTATGCCCTTTGCGATCCAAGGCCTTCGTAACTCTTTCGAGTAAATTCTGCAAAACTTAATTTATTTTTTTGGATGGGAAATCATTAAGTTGAATGCTCCAATCAGCCCTCGAAATTCAAATTTTCTTACATTTTTTGCAATTTGCGGGCCAGTGCTAGGTGGTATGTTGGTTAAAATATTATTCGCGGCTGTTATTATTTGTGGCGGATTATATTAATCATCAAAATCATCAATACAATGCTCTAAGTCCATAAAGCTGTAGGAATGACTTTTTATTAACTGACTTTCCAAAAAGGAGGAGGTTCTCAATTCGGATGTTTGTATTTTTTTTATTTTTTTATTTTATGTTTGTTCGGGCATAACTCCGTTGCATGCCAATCGATTTTAAAAATGATTTTTTTGTTGGAATGGGTATACTTCCCAAATGGTCCCATGATAAGGAAACCAGGATCTGATGATGGCATCCCAGAGAAGTCGAGGGGAACTTTCGAAAATCGTATGGTATCGATTTTGCAGTGGTTTTGTTAGGTGTGGGGTACCACTAAAAAGTGAAAAATAAAAAACTTTTTACAAAAAAATACAACCGACTTCCAAAAAAAAAAACACTACAAAGTAAAAAATAACTTTAACTTCGGAAGTCGGTGTCAAAATACGAACAAACTAACAAAAACACCGAGTTCCGAAGTTAAAGTTATTTTTTACTTTGTAGTGTTTTTTTTTTGGAAGTCGGTTGTATTTTTTTGTAAAAAGTTTTTTTTTCTGTTTTTTTTTTTTGTTCCTACGCCTTTATGAACTTGGAGGGTTGTATTGGTGATTTTGATGATTATAATTCTATAACTACATACGTCTTACAGCCGCGAATAATATTTTAAACACATACAACCTAGCACTGGTCTGCAAATTGCAAAAAACGCAAGAAATTTTGAATTTCGCGGGCTGGTTGGAGCATTCCCCTTAAATGATTCCTAGCTCTGGGCAGGGCAGAAAGAAGTGTCAGACTCTTACCGACTCAAACCCTTCCGTGTTCCTCCTAATGCCCTTTGCGTTCCTGGGCCGCGGTAACTCTTTTGTTCTTAACTGTTCCTGACATCTCTTTGAGGCGCGCATGGAACACAACGCGCCGTCGACCTGGGCCTGGTCCTGATCGTATGGCAAGCCACCCGACGTTCGCCGTAAATTCCGCAATCTTAGCAAGCTGCCCGCTAGTCTTGTCTTTGCCTGCTATAAATACTCCATGTGCTTGCCAAATTTTTATCTTCTTCTTCTTTTGTCCACCAGGTGCCGGCTTCATGCGTCTTTTTGGTACTTACCTCGCATCCCACGGGTCTTCACTAGGGACATACTTCAGGTTGCTGCGTCCAAGAGGAGTTCCTTTGGACTATCGCGAGATCCTGAAGAGAGTTAACACTCCCTTCATGTTCTGCTTGAAGGTGCCAGGGTCTTCGTCACCGGCTGAGGTAAGAGATCTGGGGCCCGAGTCTGCTATTACAATAGTGTCAGAATGGTCGATCACTGATTTCAAAATGGTTGATTTTGACAAGTTTGTTAATCTACTAACATAATGGCATCAAAATGGCGTCATTATGACATTCCAATGATCAATCACTGACACGCCATTGAAAGAAAGCCATATGAATGGTAATCTCGTACATAATGACAGATTTAGTATTTACGAACTTCTCACTACTTCAGATTGCTTAAAACACTAATAAATAATATGTAAAACTAAATATAAATAGAATCTGGCATGAATAAATGCTCAAATTTAGCTCGGTTTTATAATAATGCCAATACGGCATTCCTACCGCAATTCTTTTATGAGACCATTGACGTTCCAGTGACCGGCCACTGACGCGCCAGTGATCGTGCGATTATGAATTTAGCAGATTACGAACTTTTAGCAAAATGACAATGGCATGACAATGGGATCGTGTCGGAATGACAAATTTATAAAAATAGCAGACTCGGGCCCCTGAGTATTTAATTGATGGTTTGATATTTTGAGTAATTTTTAAAGTTTAACCGGGGTAAATGACAGAAAATAATGGTTATTATGGTTTAAGAATTCAGTTATAAAACTATTTTTTTTGTAAGTTAACTTATTTTTCAAATGTTAAACTATATTTTATTGCAAACTGTGTGATTCATTGAACCTTGTGAGACTTTTTCATACCACCCATGTAACTGCGTTCCAAACCGCAGTTAGATCTGTATAGTTTGGACTGCGGATCAAACTGTTGTGCTAATTACGATTAAAAATGCATTCACGGTTTGGATTGCCGACAAAACTTACATAATCTAGAGTAACGTTCCGAACTGTGCGTGTAAATTGATTTTCAAGCGTTTGGACTGCAGTTTGGACTGGCGCGTGGAACTTTATAACTTTTAAAAGTTTTTTACGCAGTAGTAAGAAAAATGGACGATCGTTTGGTCATCGCGTTAGCTGGATTCGTAGTTAATTTAGTTTGTCGTTAGTTAGAAATGGCGGTCAGCTGAAACAAAACCTACTATCTTGCAAAATTCAACGAGCTCGTCATATGCTTTGTTTCTCATATTCCTGTTACTATACTCCTTACAACAAACTAATGAACTCTGTGATAGCTTCGACGCTCCAAACCGCCATTTTTGTAATTTACTTTTTATACGTGATGCGCGCGTAAAACTGTTAGCGCACGCTTACGTTGATATGCCAGATCGGACTGTTAGACCCGCACATCTACACGTACAGTTCGGAGCGAGGGATGGAACGGCGCGTGCTGTTTCCCGCGGTCCGAACTTTACGTGTGGAGGGCGCTAAATCAAAACAGCACTACAAAAATTAAGTCACAAAATAGTTAATTTAGCTAGAATACAAATGAATGAGCTCAAAATAAACTAGGGTACATAATCAAAGGCCAATCTTTAATAATATTTTTAATACACCCGTTGCTAAAATTCAGAAGTCATTTATTCAAATTAGGCTGAGAGCCGGCACTTTTTTAACGTCAAGTTTTTACAAAAGACAGTCTCCCAAAACACCCGCCCGTCACCACTTCCTAGTGTTTTAGCTGTGGAGAAGAAGTGGCCAACGAACTCCCCAGCAACACCTATGTGGTGTCCTGGCTGTCTACTTCGTTTTAAGAACTTGAATGTATAATTATATTACTTAGTATGCAAATTAATTAAAACACAGAAAAGTATCACTTATTAGCTAGCACGCTATGATACTATAAAAATACATTGTCACTACAATACACACTCAAGCATAAATAAGTTGCCTAGCTAAATAAGCCTCCAGAAATAAAATTTATGTGCCTGCCTACACGCACAATGGTAGAATTACTCGAAATATACAAATTAATAATCATTTAGTCGTTAAAACAATTGATGCTACTCATTCTCGCACATCCCTGGTAGAAACGCAGTCTTACTGTTGGAAAATTTACAGATTACCTTGATAACTCAATTTAGATTATCCAATCAAAATCTAATACACCGTTCAGATTGTATGCTAAGCTACTAAGATTATTTAACCAACTTCTGAGACGGGATGAAAATCGAGCTAGTTATAATCACAATTTAGAACGAGTCAGCCTAAATTAAGTTCAGAGAAAAATGCTGAACACTCAACTTACTTTTTTAGCAGGAGTAAGCGTGTTCAGCTATTTAGCGTTCTAAACTCGAAGAATAGGCAACGGAACTCTGTTATTAAGTCTCCGATAGTCCGATGTCCGTTTGTCTGTCTGTCAGCGGGTTGATCTCATGTACTGAAATAAGTCGACGGTTGAAGTTTTGACAGCGTTTATTTATATAGCCGCTATAACAGTAAATAATATAAACGAAGTAAAAAAATACACAAATGTTTTTTTTTTTAGGTTTATGGATTCTTCGTGTATGAGTCCAACTCGTACCTGGTCAGTCTTTTTAAATATGAAGTACATACTTATGTATAACTGACACGATATAAAAACTTACAAATGTATAGATCTCAATATACCTAAATTAGGACGTTTAAAAACTGCCGACTTTCTCGCAAGCGAAACGGCTGACCGAACCTAGTAAGAAATAAACGGACAAAGTTTCCATTTAATTTGAGAAAATTTTAATTAGAATTCGTTGGCCTCGTGGAAAGAAAAAAAAAATTAGGAAGTTAATGAACATTTGCTATGCTAATTTTGGAGAAATAGAGTATTAGTTGCTGAAGAAAACAGATTATGACTAGATGAGTTCACTTGATATCATACTTTGAAAACTTTCGTCGGCAGTCTGAGCTAAGTTTACCATGGGAAGATAGCTAACTGTTTCCTTTAACTTATTGAATTTTTCAACTTTGTTAAAAACCTTTTATCTCCTATACCTGTAACTATGTGAGTACCCTTCCTAGTAGAGTTATACCTTGATGCCACTTGGAATTTTCGAAATCCGTTCAAAAGCTTCGTCACTTGTATAGAAGTTTTCTTCTGTCAACAAATTAAAGAACCCACATGGTCCTGCCGGGGTTGCGGAATTTGTTCGAAAGAGTCACCGCGGCCTTGGAACGCAAAGGGTATTAGGAGAAACACGGATCGGTTTTTGTCAGTAGGAGTCTGACACTCCCTCCTGCTTTACCCAGAGCGGGAGGAGTCATTTGATGATTTCCCATACTTAAAGGAACCGTTATGGTGTAACTAAATCTGTTCATCTACGATTACTTCTACCTGCTGTAAAAGGACACGACAAGGTGAACGACGAAGATACGACGGAGAAGACAGAGGGAGACAAATATCTCCACCGGGAGATATTTGTCAGGATTTTCTTTATTTATTTCATTGGAGAAAAATTCAAAATGTTGTTTTTTTTTACTTTTAACAGGCATACGTTTGTCTACTATCTCACCTATTGGTAATCGTGATAATTGCGGTATTGTCAGCGTTTTAAAATCTCTGATAAACAGAGTCAGCACCTTTAACGTGTGACGTAACTCACAAGTCTCGCCATATTGATTTGAAGCCATCCACTACAAACAGCATTTTGTGTGACAAGGATAGAAAATTCTCAATTTTTCCACCTATTTTTGTTTCACCAATCGTACTCTTTTAATAACATCTATCAAATAAAGTATTCATTCATGATATGTCATAATAGCCAAATATCCTTTTTTACCTATGCCCAATTTTGGTACACGACACTCTCGTTAAGTCAAAATCCATTTAAATAATAAACAAGAAATCTGCGAGGAAACAAAATGTTATCCTGAATAATCTTATCTTCATCGTTTTTAACAACATTTTGTCGGCAAGGAAACGGAAGTGTCGCCAAATTTTAATTTATTATTCTCGATTTTCCGACGCTGTACAAAGTTTAAACAAAATTAGCTACATATTTTACTTTGAAGTTCGTGATTTGAAAAAGTAGTGTGTCAACCATGTTTCTTTTTTTAAGTCTTCCTGAACTTTGTACCTTTCATTGGATCATGTACCTATCTATATTTTTTTTTATTTCTATAATAACCAGCGGATTCCCGCGGCTTCGCCCGCCTAAATAATGTATCTATTGGTGAAAACAGCATGAAAATCGATGCAGTTATTTTTGAGTTATCGCGAACATACAGACTGACGCGGCGGAGGACTTTGTTTTATAAATGTTGTGATTAGTTAGGTTGAACGTGCTAATCTCAGAAACTGCTGGCTCGGATTCAATAAATGTTTTAGTGTCGATTAGCCCATTTATCGAGGGAGGTTAAGGGAAACGTTTCGCTACGACTTAAAGGGTGTGAAGCATTAAGAGGGCTTTCACATTTTTTCTTGAATTTTAGCGTTTTATTCGAATTTTGATGTGTGATTTTGCTTAAGATATAGCCTTTAAAAAAATAAAAATATGCCTAAGACAGTTTTGTCATAGCGCTCTTACAAAATCGAATTGCTCAGGTTGACTAAAGTTGAATACCGCGCGTCACAAGAAGATATTGATTTTTGACAATTATTTAAAAATATTTACTTTACTTTTAATTAGACCAATTTTTTTTTCAAGCAATATATCAATGCCACCTTAATTATTAAATATTTTTTATTTGAATTTTGATTATAATTTCATAGATAAAAATTATAGTTTCGTACGGAAAATTGTCAATAACTCTCAGTTTTACAGAATTATTTTTGGTGTAATTACTGTATGAATCGTAATAAACTGATTTGAACATTCCAAAGTAGAAGATACAGTTGTACCGTGGAGATTTTTATAAATGATTAAATTATAATATCATCGGTGTACCAAGGTATCAAAAGATTCCCTTTTTTTTTTTTTTTTTAGGTATGGGAAATCATCCAATGACTCCTCCCGCTCTGGGTGTAGCGGGAGGGAGTGTCAGACTTCTACTGACTAAAACCCATCCATGTTCCTTCATTGCCCTTTGTGTTCCGGAGCCACGGTGTCTCTTGCGAATAATCCCGCGACTCCGGCAGGCGTCGGCCCTTTCGGGCCCCTCTGTGTGCTGACATCAAAAGATTCCCTAAAGCAACGTTTTGTGAAACATCCTGTGCGGAGTCAAGGATTTTACTGGTGTACGTGAACAAATTTAAATATTTATTTAGAACACTCCCAAGATAAATGATCAAACTATCTTAGGCATATTTTGTTTTTTTTTTTTAAGGCTATATCTAAAGCAAAATCACACATCAAAATTCGAATAAAAATCTAAAATTCAAGAAAAAATGTGAAAGCCCTCTTAATGAAAAATGTGTCACAGACGAAATTGCGCGGGTTATAAGTTTGTTTAAAAAATTGGGACAAAAAACAGAATCCAGAATAGATGCAGCATCGTTTCATTGCTTTCACACTACTTTTATTTTCATCTACCGCTAGAAAAATACTCATGGAATTTTAAACTGCGAAATTAACTGTTAGTAATAATTACTAGGTTTTATTCTGAAGCAATGCTGAAATTCTCTACCCTGTTTTCGAAAGTAAAGCATTTAATGAAAAGCAAGTAGCATACAATACCCGTTGTTATCAGATATTTTGGTATTGTTTAGGGTTCCGTAGCTCAAAAGGAAAAAACGGAACCCTTATAGAATCACTTTGTTGTCCATCCGTCTGTCTGTCTGTCAAGACCTTTTATCTCGGACACGCGCGGAGGTATTGAGTTCAAATTAAGTAACAGTCCCTTGAAGCTGTGAAAAAATCAAACTCAAAATTAACGTAAAAATAGTTACGGCTTTTTATGCCGCAAAAAACGCGTATTTCGGCACTCACAGTATAGGGTATTTTCCGTTGAACTAGAACTATGCAATTTGGCAAGTAAAACGGTTTTGTATTAAAAGCTTAAGAAAAAATATAAAAACGAAACACTTGTGATAAAAAAAAATAATCTATCAATATTTTTTATAAATAAATTATCAAAACTAAAATTTTTAGTTAAATTTTACTAAAATACAGAGAAAAGTCTGAAAACTATACATTTGTAATAAAAATATGTAGTCTTCATGTCTGAATAATTTGTATTGTCTGAAATGTTGTATATAAATAAATGTCGAGTAATATGTACCTACAAATTAGTAGTGGGCGAGTCCGACTCGCTCTTGGCTGGTTTAGTATTTTTTGTTTAAATAGTTTTAATGTTGCAGTATCTTTATTTCGTCTCATGAACTTATCTAACCTTTTTGAAAGATCACGTCGACATCCAATTTTGCTCTTACACAAACACAAACAATACTCCATGCAAACTGGCATAACACGAGGATTGCTGTTTGCTTGTTCACACATCCTTTCCATAACACAATAGATCCCAAAACACATGTAACCAAGCCCACAGTAACTATGTTTATCCGCTTTTCTTTGTCCGCCACCCTTCAAAACACTTCCAACTCAAGCAGGCCTTTGTAGGGAGGCACTTTACTAAGTTTGCACACAATGAAACGTTCCGAATGGACACCATCGAATTATTTGCTCTCTGACCAAATTTGTTTAGGTGTTTCGAAGACAGGATCAATACAAATACACTTACAGAGACCGTGATTAAAACTTGTTCCAATATTGATGGTTCATCCCGGTGTTAAGATGATTACAAAGGCATGATAGGGGTGGGATTATGGAAATAATTGGGCCTTGTTTGTTTACGAAATTGTTTTGCGATGGAGTCTAGGAAGTTTTCGCTTTATTTTTGGAGGTAACGAAAATGATTTTGCTCAAGATGGGTAAAGAAAATGACAAAATTGAGAGTTTTGTTATAATATTATAAGAAGCGTTGGTATTTATTACATAAATATACTAGCTGACCCGTGCAACTTCGTCTGCGTTACATTTTCCATTACTGCTCCGCTCTTATTTGTCTTAGCGTGACGATATAGCCTATAACCTTCCTCGATAAAAAAGACTGAAAGAATTTTTCAAATCGGACCAGTAGTTCCTGAGATTGACTTCATTCCATTGATTGATTGTGTTCAACCAAACAAACAAAGAAACAAACTCTTCTGCTTTATAATATTAATAATATGTATAGATTTTAATAAAAAATCTTGTATCACTAGCTTAGGATCTTGACCATTTTTTTTCAGCGTTAGCGTTACTAAGGCAATTGTCGTAACGTCTAAAATGACTTGGCAAACGCTGACTGAAACTTTTGTGGTCAATCCTTTTTTTTAGAATTTCAACGATCCCATTCGCTAATAGAATAGCACTTTGTCAAGAGTTACCTCAAAGTGGGCCTAGTTTGAAAATAAAAAGTACCTAAGCACTTAAAATTACGAAACAAATGAACAAACATAAATGAATCATAACGATGAATTTAAGATTAAAACCGGTAAACATAAACATACCTTTAGTTCCAAGAGCGTTCACTCAATCAAAACAAGAACACAATTCTAATACCAAACAAAATGCTACTCCAAGCATATTGTCCGTTGTTTCCCCTTCATGCATTATAACAACCCCTCTCAAACTTCTCCGTCGCCCCCTAGCACTGATTACGTATCAACAAAGAGAAACGCTGGCTAGACAAAAGCTTACGACGACAGTTTTTCCACTGACCCATCTTGGAAGTGTGTCACACAAGAACCTGTGTCCGACTAAACGTGTAGTGACAATGGACTATTAATGCCTTCGGATGGACAATGTCCCGTGAAAATTGTGAAGGGATGGGCAAGTTTATAGTTACAGTTTTGTTTGTTGATTTATGGAGTAATAATACTAGTAATAATGTTTATTTAGTAAGGATACTAGTAATAATGTTTATTTAAGTGGTTTGGAGTGGACGATCAGAGTTTTTACTATTTTTAACCGACTTCCAAAAAAGGGTGAGGTTCTCAATTCGGCGGGTATTGTTTTATGTATGTACACGGAATACTCTGACGTTTCTGATCTGATTTCTATGATTCTTTTTTAGTTCGATGCGCCACTACTGCGACACGACTGCGTACTTGCCATTTGGTTCCGTAAATTCAATATCATGCTCTTATTTATAATCTACTAGCTGACCCACGCAACTTCGTCTGCGTCACATTTTCCCTGAATTTCGTTTTCTATAAACCTCACGTAGCCCGAGACCTTTCTAACGAATGCAAAACCGTGGAAATCGGTTCGTGCGTTCTGGAGTTATAGCGTCAGGAAGTAAAACCCGACTTATTTTTATATTATAGATTTAAATTAATTATTAAACAATAATATAAATAAAATTATTCTTAATTTTCAAATAATAAATCTAAAACTTTTAATTCAGTTTCGCTCTGAAGTTTACATTTTATGAGCATTTTCTATCGGTTTCTAGTTTTTTGGCTCTTTGAATGAAAATCTTATTATTACAGTAGTTCGGAAAATGTTAAACTTGCAATAAAGTACATTGAGAAAATGTTAACCTTTCCCTAGTATCCTTTTGTACCCGAACAATAAATTATGAACCGATTTTGCACTAAGAGAGAACGCAAAGGATTACGATAGAAGTCGATTTAATACAGTTTTATGTCTTTTTTTTTCTGTTTCTAATATTAAGTAAGTCAATCTATGTATGTGGGTCACCGACCGTTATTACACATTTATCTGGCGCCTACCATATGACTATTTCGTTAATCTAGTTAGAAATATTTGCTGAGCATGACATTCTCGGTTCAATCTCTGGATAAGGCAAAGTGTAATTTAGTTTTTCTACAACTATTGAAACGTAGATCTACACCTCTGCTGTACCTCTGGCAATATAAACGTGGGGTTACCTTAAGTCTCATTTTGTTGATAATCCACATCAACACGGCCATTGTTAAAACTTTCAGACGCATTCCATTTCATAAATCTGCAAACTTTATACGCTCTAACTTAACTCTATAAAATAAAAGCTCCTCGTTTATCGGAACTTCGTTCACTAAATCGATTACATGCAATCGAGCTAGAAAATAAAATCCGTATCGGAATGAGCTCGTTACTTTAAATTTATTAGGTAATGTAAATAGCAGATCCGTCTGTTTGTCCGCGCCGTAACTATGTTTGGTGAAGGAATTGAGCTGGTCGCCCAAAAGGTTTGCGCAAAGATTACGTTCGTCTGAATTTGGCATTGTATCTTTTGTTAAAGAAAAAGGTTTTACCTCTTTAGTTATTCTGAAACCTTTCAATCATTTGTTGTTACTTTTATCACTTTGTTTTTTTCTAGAAACTTACACTAAATTCTAAACATCCTTTTGGAAGTTAGTATTTTTGTTGAAAAGATAACATTTTAGCTCTGCTATATTGTTATTTTTATTTTATCGTCCCCATTGAGTATTTAATACATATTTTGAAAACTTGGGTGTCTCCTTTGATAACTAGACCATTAACTCTACAAGAAGTTATTAATAATTAAGTTATATCTATGATATCATATATTTTTTATATTTTTGTATAGCACTTTTCTTGGGATGGGTATAAAATGTTAAACTCGCGTCAGGACACGTGATCTGATCGAAAATTCGTAAGACGGATGATTCGAAAATGCACAACAATTTTTTTCTGTATTGTATCAATATAATAATTATGTACTCATAAAATAAAATCGCTGTTATATATTTATCAAAATCAAATATCGACCAAAAAATAAATAAGAAAGTCAAAGTAAGCATTTATGTAGTTTATTGAACATAATGTAATTTAGCACAACATGTGACAACGCTTAAACATCAGTAACAGTAAATGGTTTCATATCGTCGCGTTACCCAGCACTTTATCAACGTCACGCTGACATCTGAGCAATATCATGGATACCTCTCTAGCATTCATTTGTTTACATCATTGAAGTGTCCAGACGTCGAATATACTTCCATTATTGCAAAATTTTAGCTTATATCAAAATTGGGCTCGAGACACTAAGATTGTTTGCTTTTCCTCATAGTAGGCCATCTACGCCCACTTGAAAAATTCACTCTGTATGATTCAGCCTAGCCCAACTATTTTGGGGGCAGCTTACTGAGGGCCAATTCAACTAATGATCTCGAAACTTTCGCATTCGTATCGCAATCGATTTGGCGATATCGTAAAAAAAAAATGAAATTTAAAACTTTTTTGACAGTTTGCGACTGACATGCGAATGCGAACGTTGGTTAAAAATAAGTAGATTTGGCCTCCAGTTTAAACATACAGCTTAGTACCATGCAGCTTAGTACCAGTATTTTACATTGACAGAGACAGCTTCATTCTCCTCCAGAATTCGATCACTGGGTCCACGATATTTCTTGGCAAGTTTGGTGTCAGACTTTCTGAATCCTACCCGTAACGACTGTCAAAGAACTACATATCTATCTTCTTCTACCTTCTTTTTCTTTATATACTGGCAATTACTTTCTTCAACACCGTGCACACAAGTTTCTCATTACGAAAAGTTACTAGGGCTGGACGGCATTTCGTGAAAAGAAGAGATGACACAGCCAGTGCCTTGTTTAACAGTCTTCCAAATGGCTAATTCTTAGAGGTTAATGCCGGATATTGACTGTTTGTGTATGACGCGAACGTCGCGGGGAACACCTATAAAATTTACTGAGTGAGTGAGACTGACAGACAACGCACAGCCGAAACTGCTGGTCGTAGGAAGCTGAAATTTGGTATGTAGGTTCCTTGGGGAGTATAAGGAAGTAATTATAGTCTAGTCGACAACTTGAAAATGGTACAAAATAGAGATACTGCTCTTAAAATCATGTGCGATAGCTCATTGGATCCGGAATGACGCCTAGAAAAATGTGCCAAAAGCGTGTATTAGCACATAAAAAAATGCAAAAGTTATAAACAATTAAAGATTAAAAAAAGAAGAGAAGAGTTCCGGGAGTTAGGAGTTTTTTATTGGAAATTGCTTCCTCTTTCAGAATCTGTTTTTGAAATTTCTTAAATATTAATATTTTATGAAACATTGGCAAAAAACGAAATGCCATTTTTTTCATCTTTAATTGTTTATAACTTTTGCAATTTTTATGTGCTAATATACGCTTTGGCACATTTTTCTAGGCGTCATTCCGGATCCAATGAACTATCGCACATAATTTTAAGTGCAGTATCTCTATTTTGTACCATTTTCAACTTGTCGACTAGATTAGAGAGGATTTCCCGAAATTTCTACGGCGACGGGAAAAACGGGAAATGCGCGTGCGAAAGTGGGTACATTATATGACTGATGGCTAGGACCTACTAAAAACATTATTCTGTTGTCAAATCAAAACAACCAAGGTGATTTTTTCAGGAACTCAAAAGTCAATTTGTTTCCTTTGAAGAAGTTTAAGGAATCTTAAGTTTGTCCTTAAAATTAAATTTTCTTTAGTGGATTGGATTAGCATACAAATTATGTCACGGCGGCAGCGTGTCAACAAAAATGAGATTATAATTTTTCGCGTTGTAGTAAGATTTCATTAGGAACATAAATTATGTTCTTAAATTCAGCTACCATACTACTTGGAGATTACTAATCAATATAAGTATTTCCCTTTTTTGTTAGTCAATCGTAATATATAAAATTCTTCCGAAACTGGTGAGTGAATGACAGACAATGGACAGCCGAAACTACTGGTCGTCGAAAGCTGATTATGTGGTTCTTTGGGAGTGTGAAAAACAGGAGAAAAGTTTACAGTAACGGCAGAGAACGAGATTTGCGCGTACAAAATCGCAGGCAAAAGCTAGTCTCTTATAAAACCTGAATAAAAATTCGTGTAAGTCTTTTCTGTGGATTAGTAGGCATTGCTTTGATCTACTTTTAAGAAGCCTTTGTTTACATTCGTTATTATTGTCATCCTTTTTAACCGACTTCCCAAAAAGGATGAGGTTCTCAATTCGGTTGTTTTATCTGAAAGGTTAACTTCCTAACCGGTTGATTGAATATGGGACATTAAAGGGGACCAATCGACAAGTATATTGCGTGTTTTGCTTTCCTGCGATTTGCAGTGGTGTTGTTAGGTGTGACAACTAAAAAGTGAAAAATAAAAAAGTTTTCGGAAGTCGGTGTCAAAATACGAAGAAACTAACAAAAACACCGACTTCCTAAATTAAAGTATTTTTTTGGATTTTGGTAGTATTTTTTGTAAAAAGTGTTTTAATTTTCTTTTATTGAAGAAGAAAGTATGTGATATACGTATGTTTAGACCTCGTCTTGGGTATCTCGTTATCACATAATACTTTTAGGCGTTTAAAAAAAACTTTAAAATTCAAAGCCCTCGAAATGTAAGAACTGTGGTTGACAAAAAAGGTCACATGGAGTAGCGAACAAACCAAAATAGTACAATATAAATCAGTCAATGAAACAGTTTCCTGTTTCTACCTCATAATACAGACTATAAAACAAATCCAGACCCAGATAGCAGATCTATCTAATTAGAAGTAGTCATAGATCCGAGCGCCAATCTGCACACCATTCTCAACCTCCTTTGTTTCCTACCGCAAAACTTTTGGCGCATTCATTTGCGTTTATTCGCAAAAGTTGCCTGTACAAGTTTGTTTGAAAACTGCGGGTAGACGGAAGTTTGTTTGGTTATTTACTAAATGAGCCATTGTTTGGAATCAAACGGTTGGAAGCTCGTAACCGTATTTTGAATACTAATAGGTTTTATTCATTACGGTATTACTGTGATGGATTGAAAATAATATAGATTTTATTTATATAGAAAATAGGCATTATAATATTCTGAAAATGACTAGTTGTGCAGCATTCAAGGCTTAGTAATCTCATAGCTTTCTGAAGCTGATTTTTGGAAAGATAAGAAGTCTTAACTTATTGAGAGTCATCGGAGTATTTTTTATTTATTTATTTTTCTCATGCACACAATACACTTTACAATTTCATTTATTCTCTCGTTTTGTGCATGAACCCTGTTTGTTACACACAAACTAACGATAATGAGTAGCAAATAATTAATTACCAAAAACTGCGTTATAATTCTAAGCCAAAAACAATTTTTTTTTTTCTTCTTTGGCAACTGAGCCGATGACTACTATTCTGCCAGTGTCGTGTGGTGACGGCAAAAATAATAATTGTTTGTGTCAGATACGAAATGTCAAGGTATGATTAATGTCAAGAAAAAAAATACAATATCACTGATTTTAAGTAAAATAATAAAATGAAACAGTGAACACAAAAGTACAACTAAACAGTACAAAAGAAGAATCATTATTAGCCATGTCAGATTATTGTCAAAGTAGAAATGAAAAATGTTGCAGAATATTCTTTTAAAAAAGCGTCCTATAAACAAAAAAAAAAAAGTAGAAAATGCCTATGGCATTAAGTCCGCCTTTGTACAGTGTTATTACTTGTGCATAAAGTTTTAATAAATAAATATCCCTACACTTTATTATTGAATACAAAAACAATTTACTACCTCACAAACAAAGCTTTAACTAGAAAATATGTAAACTAGCATATTTTTTGACGAAGTTGCACATTTTTACAGTAAACAGTTTATGGTACCAATATTTTATACAAGCAGTTCCAAACAATAGCGTGTCCAACAAACCTAACGCTAAAGCGAAAAACATTCAATCTTAACAAATGTCGCGTAAATTCACAAACTATTTTTTTAATTTGTTCTTTGTTCACTTAGTACTAAATCTAGTTAAGTAATAAAAAATGATTTAGAGGTAAATTCGTACAAAACAATTTAGTCACTAGTTGTTTTGGTAGGTTTTCTTGTTTAATTTCCTTTGTTTAACTTCGAGGCAGATAAAAATGAATCACTCCACCTTTTCCCAGAAGTACTATCAAAATTAGACCCATCTAAAGGTTCTAATTATCAGGAGGCAGCAACAAATTCGTTTGTTTCCTGAATAAACCGATTAGTTTAAACTTCCACAATCCTTTTTCGTTGTCCCTAACCGTAAAGCCACAACTAATGGAAATGGCTTAATCCTAGTTTTGTACCGGATTCAGTTTATCTGCCACAACTCCAAGACAGTCTGTTTGTTCTGCTATTTAAACCGACCCACGCTTGAGCTCTTTCTTAATTTCTGAACGCTTTTAAAATGTATTGGGGATTTTTTTTAGTTCCATATTTTTAGGATCTAAATAAATAAAAATAACTTAACTGTATATTTTGCAGGAGTGGTATATAAGCGGATTTAATACAAGGCATTGTATCTCAGTAAACACTAGGTTCGAATTTTTAATAAATTGTTTATAAAAATAATAATATTCAAGTAAGGAAAAGTGATAATTTGAACCCTACTCCCCACAGATGTATTGCACCTGAAACTAAATTGGTCGAAAAGTGAACATTACAAATGTTCAGTTTTTAAAAGAAAATGGAAACAAATGGATCGTTTAAAAAACAAATGAATCATCCTTCAATTATTTGGATTCCCATTTTTTTTTCTTTTGAACAAAAAAGGACGCTTGAAAAGAGCGAACATTTCGATTCACTCTCATGGGATTAAAAAGGCACAATGAACGACTTGATATATCGGATTTTGGTGAAAAAAGACGGGAGACTGGTTATCATTCAAATAAATTCGTGTTTTCCTTATTTTGTATCGCTTCCTGAAAGCTTTTAAAAGCACACATTCATACAAAACCAGGAAAAATCAAAAACATTTAATTCGGAAAAGCAATACCTACCTACTTCAAAAGCTTTTGTTTGGTAAGTGGCTTTTATAAACGGAATGTGAAGAGCAGTACCGAAATTGAAATTGATATATTAAATATGATTGATATGATAAAGTCTTTCAAAATAATCTTCTTTACAATTTCAGTCTTTTATATGTATGAAAGGTAAAGAATTGACACCTGTATGAAGTTTAACTAGGTATATATATATTTTTATATAACATTTTCACGAAATTCCACAGAATAGTAATCTAAATCTTTTGTGTAACACACATTGCACTTATTTTGTCTACGGAATAAAATTCTTGACCGAACAGAAGGGATAGGGAACCCAACCTTTGCTTACACTGTAAATAAGTGGACTGACCCGGACACCTCGCCATCCGTACTGGAATACTGTTTTATTATTATTTAGAATAGGAAGAATATAAAACAATTACAAACGGAAAAAGAGAATTTAATCATTTTTTACTTCGGAATAATATGCAAACATGTCATCTAAATACTAAATCATCAATATGGCATTGTTAATTCACACTTAGATCATTGTAAAGTAATTACAAAGCTTGTATCTCTTTTTTACGAAACTCAGTATTGCTTTCTTTAAAATTAAAATCACTCGCATTTTTTTAAAACTTACGTATGCTAAATAATAAAATTCTAAGTTACATTATAACTTGATGTTATCCACAGCTTCGTGCTGATTACTTCTCCATGGCGGCGTTACGGACAAACTTTCATCTTTTACTTACAAAAACAGGAGTCAAAGTGTTGCACTAACCGCGTTTTACACAACGCGCTCCTAAATTGCCTGTTCCTATCGCATCGTTGGAACTTTTGAATGGACCACCCGGACTTTCACTAGAACGTGTTCAGAGGCTGAAAGAGGCAATAAAATCAGTCTTATGTTTTAGCATCAAAAGTTTTTGTGGGAACTATCTTTGCGAATCTCTGTTATGTTTTTCTCCCAATTGTGAATAATTTGCAACTTTGTGATCTTATGTTTAGCGAAGACATAAAGAGGAAGAAAAAACTGAATCCTTACTATGAAGTGCCATTGTCACCGATATTCCAATGTTATAAATAAAAGGAGGTACGCAGGCCGAGTAGCACTATCCCTCTTTTACGAAGTAATCATTATGGTATTGGCACGTCATACGTAGGGCCATCAACGCCGCCACAAAAAGTAACGAATTACGAAATATACGAATTACTAACATCATGATCAACAACTTTTGTTCTATGAATTTTAAAAATTAAATTATATTATATTTTTTTTATTTTTGTATGAAAACCTGAAGAACTAAAATATGATGTTTAGTTCTTCAGGTTTTCATACAAAAATAAAAAATAAAATATTTAAATTGAACGCTCTAAATGTTACGAAGTCGATGTGAAGCAAAAAAATACTCTTTCTTTTTCTGTTTTACAAATAACCCTGTATACCGCGACAAAAAGGAACGTACCGCCTTCCTTAGTTCCAGTAACTGAACGCGTGCATCGTGACATCAGCGTTTTGAACACATGCAACAGTCCGAATATCAACTATCGGGCAGTTGCCTGCCGGACACAACAACCGTCCGGTCGGAGGATCTTCCCTTTCTTTCGAGTTTTGCGGGACTTTACCCCCTGTTCCGCATACCTTCTATAGGGGGATCGGCTGATGAATATAGTAACAATAATGTGTTGTTCGATAGCTTTAAATTTGAATCTAGGAACAAAAATGCTTGCTTGATACAGAAGAAACTTACTGACGTCTTTTCTCCGCTTTGCGCTGTCCCGGGACTAGGAATCTATTTACAGAGGTTCACAGCACTTAGAACAAAGGGATTAAACAGTTTTCACAGTTGATAATAAGTAATTTCCAGAGTTTTCTTAATATTTTACGGAGCCGCGGACGCGTTTTTCCCAAGATGTCTCTCAAGGTGGCGCTTTCGCTCATTCGTTCCGAGCGCTGACAGATTTCCGCGCGTCTCATTGGATGAGCGCGTTAAGGCGGGAAAGATGGTTCGTTCCAAATCAAGCCAGCAAGAAATAAACCCAACAAATGATCTCATGTATAAAGTTTTCGTAATGAAATAATTCTGGCAGAACTCTGTATCAAAACCAAAATCGGGCTGTTATTTTATTCGTCGACGTATAAGTTTCTATTCCAGAGGCAAACAAAACAACGTCTTAGATAAGACTAAAGAGCTTGTCTATGTATCTATACTTAGTTACTAAGCCTTTTGTTGTTCGGATTAAAGATCTCACAAATGATTGTATATTTATATTTTCTGTTAAAACTGTTGTTCAAATCATAGTCGGAAAATCCTTACAATTTCTGCGCTTGTCTTTATACTGGAAATCATTATTTTCTGTAGCAAAGTTATGGTAATATTAAACCATGGGAGTTTTTGGAACCGATACAAAATTGAATGATTCACCGTTCTTGAATTTCAATACCTTTTATTTCTCTTAACCACGTCATTTCTTTGTTGCTAACAGGGTTTGGAGATCAAAGGCCAGATGGTGTTCTGCTCCGAGTCAGATTCTCTTCTCTTCGTAGGTTCTCCTTTCCTCGATGGACTTGAGGGTCTCACTGGTAGAGGCCTCTTTATTTCTGATATACCTCTTCATGATGCTACGAGAGATGTCATCTTGGTTGGGGAACAGGCGAGAGCTCAGGTAAGGTGTTATTTTTTCTGAAAATTATGTCTGAGGTAAAGGTCACGCAATTTTTAAAAACCGTTTCCTCAGTTCAAAAGTTGTTGATTTTTAGGATTCTACCAAAATGGTAGAAACGAACCCTTATGGTGTGGCTAAGTCTGTCCGTCTGTCACAGCTGGATATCTCAAGAACTACTAATGCTATCAACTTAAAATTTGAAACAGTTTTATTTGATGCTTTTCAACTATGTATATTTTGCAAATAAGAAACATTTTTGTAACAGCGACTGAAAGAGATTCTTAAAAATTTAAATTGGGGCTACTAGGGTATGTGTAGGGTATACAGTGTGTATGTCATATGATACACCTCACTCTCAATCTTTTTTGTCTTTTTTAGGCCGCAAGGTTTTCATCTACTGACAAAAAAAAAAACAAAATTTGACCATTCCCACCCTTATCTCCGAAGTTTGCACAGAAAAAATCCGAAATTATTCTATGTGATAGAAATGTATGTAAATTTAACAGAAAATATTAAACAGTGTCTCAATATACGAGTATGAGCTTGTGGCTAGGTGCTCATAGCCACATGGGTAGATCTTAAAGATAAAGCAATGCTTTTCGAAGTACGACCGTCTCTTCCCTACCAAGAACCGAAGTCCGTGCGGCGGAAAGCACGTTAAACACGACTCTCGTTTGTAAATCTTTGGTAAACGTTAAGGTAATTAGGAGCCAGAAAATCTAACACCAGTCTTGCCTAAGGGTATGTGTCGTATATTGAGACACAGATATTAGGGTTTGTTGGTGACACACACTCGGTCACTTCATACCCAACTGCTTCCGGATAGATTAAGAGCCGAACATAGAGAGAAAGATCGTAAAAAACCAAGCAGTACTTTTTTATAACTAAGTGCTAGTCATAAATCAAGATATTTAAATGACAGCGAACCGAATTTACGAATGGTATTTTCGATATTTATGAGCGCACGGTCAATGAAAAATATCTATGAAATACAACATTATTTTGACCCAATGGAAATGAAGAAAAAAAATGCTCCAACAATAAAAAATAATCCTCAGCTTATACCTACAACAATAGTCTGCGTTGCATCAACTGTTTTGTCGACATACGTTCAAGAATTACCTACCAAAGAATTAGTATCAAAAGCTTCAGTAACATCAGATTAGAAGTAGTTTTAAAACACCCGTTTGAAGTTCCGCACTTGTTGATCGCCAAGTCCAGTGTCTACTGCAAAATGCTTGAAACTTGCTTTGTGGAGACAGGCGCTCGAGTTCAAGATGACGATGAATTTATTTGTCAATTTTGCAACTAACTTAGTTTGAATAATTCTAGTTGGACGGAACTAATTACATTGTAAAACTTTAAAATTTCATCCTAGAAAAAAATGCGATGATGTTTCTGGTGAAACAGCCAAATTCTTTAGGATTTACAAAACAAACAAAACAATATAGTCACTTTTATGTTTGATGATACTAGTCATAAAATAAATAAAAGTATTTTTATCAAAAAGCCAACGTGGCTTTTGCAATTCCCAGGCGGTCACCCATCCAAGTACTAACCACGCCCGATGTTGCTTAACTTCGGTGATCGGAACGAGAACCGGTGTTCTCAACATGGTATGGACGTTGGCGACAGTGCAATTGAAATTACTCTTTACTATCAGTGCATTTGGCAGTTTTCCAACTAAAACGTATTTCTCTTACTGTGTCTATTATTGTAACTGCAACAAACATACTCTACGCCTGCATTCCACCATGGCCTTTGGGTAAACCCAAAGGCCAAGGTGGAATAATACATTAGTCACACTCAAAATAATTTCACCAGCTATATCCGAGTACCCTGGAATAGGGGCGAACCTTTTACGATCAACCGTGAACAAGGCTCTAGACTCGGAGCTGCTAAGGAAAAAAAACTGGTTTTGAAAATTCTTACCTAATTTTGGCCATACTGAAAAATCAATGTGTTCCAATCAGCATTGTCAAATTTTCAAAATAGAAAGGGCGAATAGATTAACCCCTTTTTAAAATCGTGATGTCATTGACCTGTCAAAATCGTAGTAAGATCCAGAGGCAACAGTAGCATTTATGTTTCTGTAACCGAAGGCTTTGCCACGGAACCCTATTACTAAACCTCTTTTTTCCGTCCATCTGTCTATCAACGGGCAGTTTCACATTAACCGTATAATAGGTAGACGGTTGACAATAATAATAATATTAATATTTTTTTGATCAGGATGGACTCCGAAGACGCATGGACAAGCTAAAGAACTCGATAGAAGAAGCAAGCAAAGCCGTTGACAAAGAAAGACAAAAGAACGTCAGCCTTCTACATTTAATATTTCCTCCTCACATAGCCAAGAGACTGTGGTTAGGTAAGTTTGTAAGTCAATTATCTGTTCGTACAGTTTGAAATTGATTTATGTATGGTTTAATTTAAGTACGCACTATGTTTGATTAAAGTTCCCTTCCTGGGAATTGAAGTGAGTTAGGCGTTAGTGGGAATTTAGCGAGTCAACCTTGTTTCAAAGTGGCGTCTAGTGGCGTAGTTTGCTTGTGTTTAAAAGGTTATTTGGATTCTGGTACGGCGAAGTTTTGTCATTATTTGAGACTTTTTCAGTTACCTCATGAACTTCCTTCTACTTTCATATATTATTATATCTTCTTTGCAATAATAAACCATTAATTTTAGGTTACAAAGACCCATTAACCAAAATATACATGTAATAACAATTGTGTTAGTAAATATGTTAGTATCGCTTAGTTGCAATAAGCCTCTGTGCGTTCCGGTGGAACTTGTCCGCAAAAGTGGCGAAAACCACATCCTGCGGCCAAAACTTCTTTTACCATCACCTGATGCCGATAGCATGCGCACCACTAACGCCCTAAAGCTTACGTTGCAATGCGAGTCCAGCAGCAAATATCTATTCGATTCTTAGATCAGTAGCTGCCAGAAAACCTCCCCTTACAACAACGGGGGTTAGCTGGTCCGCTCATTGTTTAAAAATCTGAATACAGATCCCAATCTCGAACCACACGTAAGCACTTAAGATTGGAGCCCTTAGTTCCACGAACCCTTATTACAGTCATAAACCAAAACTGAGGCGTCCCATTCATTCAACGACATTTGTTTTGACACGACGAATCGCGTGACGCACAGTTATCACGCAATTTTGTCATGTAAACTGAGCGCCGCTGATGTCAAATCCTTACAAAACCTCACTTCGAGAAATATTTGGTGTTGAGAATTTTACCCTGAATAATTTGTCTCAACTTGTCTGCGTGGGCTCGAGTTTAAGTGTCATATAAAAGCGAATTATTATGATGCTGAATAAGTAAAAGTTTTGCTGGAATTATGACTTTTATTGCCTAGTTGGTGTAATAAAATACTCAGACTTCATAATATCAATGGTAATTTAACTTTTATGATGTTGTGAAAAATATGAGTAAACAACACTGAATCTAAGAATAACTATATTTAGGGCGGGTTGTTTCACGTTCACTTAACGCATGCGTAAACGTTAAAAATGGTGCTAACTATCGTTAAATAAAAAAATTGGGTTGTTTCACAAAATGTCAGCATTAACGCACGTAAAATATAACGTTTACGTTAACAGATGGTCTGAGTACTGGTTAACGTTACTTTAGTTGCGTCAAATAGAACAATATTGTGAAATTTCTTTTGAATTCCTCAATACCAGTTCTTCTGCTGACACAAATAAGTGGTGGAATGCATTTATAGCAGACTGTTTTGAAACAACGCTTCTTATTTAACGAACGTTAAAGATCTTCCATAATTGTTAATTTTGGACGTACGTATGTTACGTTAACAAACCGTTTGATACAACCCGGCCTTAGGTAGATAAAGAGAACGCTCTCGTCAAATCCATCAAAAATTTCACTGTTCGACTATGTTATAATGGTTGTGTATTATGACGCTCACTTCGCCCTTTATAATAAATACGAATGCGGACGATGACGTCACAATAAAGCCAGTCATCACTAAATATAACACCCACTATAATTTATTATATTATATTTCTGCTATATCATTCTACTTTATAATATCATGTCACACGCCCATCAACGTAAACCATTGTTAGTAGGCTCACATTAATTACTAAGTTTAATCGTGCTTCCGATGTGCACTTTGTAAGACACCTGCGTGTAACTTTTATAATTCCATTACGCTTATAACGGGCTGAATGAATAATTAAACCGGATTAATCGTGATGAATTACTTTGTCTAATACGTTGTATGTATAATAATTATGGCATAAGAGGCTCAGGTGTCAAGAATCTTGTGCAGATAGTAGTTGTAACAAATTAGTTTATATATTCTCTTAGTAAAATGAAAATTGGGTAAGTAATTAAACTCCTTCTTTAGTTCTGGCTGAGTTAGTTACCTATTCGCAGAAAAATATTACAATGTTACATTTTTTAATTCACATTTGCAGTGTGATTCTGTAAACATGTCGAAGATAAGGCTTCACTTCGACATATTTAGAGAATCGATCCGGCAATCGCTTTAGATTGTAAACTCCCAAGTCTAAGTCTTATCGATACGACACGGATATATTGTAAACCATGGAATACAGAAGAGGCTTAATGTTTCAACAATCTAATCAAGATTTATTACAATCTTACAGTTTCTGCAAGGATCCAGTGACATTAACTAATTTTGAAACAGCTTAACTAACAAAGCAATCATTTTCATAGGTGAGAAGATTGAAGCTAAAAGCCACGATGACGTCACGATGTTGTTCAGCGATATTGTAGGCTTCACATCGATATGTGCCACAGCCACACCGATGATGGTCATCGCCATGCTTGAGGACCTGTACAGCGTGTTTGATATCTTCTGTGAGGAGCTGGATGTTTATAAGGTAAGAACCCCACTGGAATGAGAACTTTCCTTTAGGTTGCCTAATGTTATTACTTCCCAGAATTTGATTCTTAGTAGGGACACTGTAGGATGATATAAAAATACAGTGTAAGGGAAGGGTTTTTATTAGTGGATTTTTGAAGGATCGGTATTCCAATTTTTCAAAAATCCAATGATGTTGTTTTAGTTGTCATAAGATCGGGTTCGAGACTCCTATCAGAGTTGTTCTCTAATTATTATAGTTTCGAATATTGCCATCCACCCACACTTTTAAAGTTTGCTTTTAAAGTTGTTTCTGTAAACATGTCGAAGTGCAAACTTAGGTTGAGTGAACACGATAAGTGAGCTGTCAAACCATACAAATAAGATGAAATGACAGCTCACTTGTCGTTCATTCCTCCTACGTTTATACGTTGAGATGTCGACAGAATAGACCACTGATATTTTCCACTGCAGATAGAGCTCAAACAAGGTATATCTGGTCTCTTTACTTTTTAACACTCTCTTTCTTTTAAAAGGAATCCTTGCCCTTTCATTTGGTTGTATGTGTCACTTGCAATAAAGAATCTGTTCGTTAGTTTATTCCACTGGTCTTACGACATCCAAAAAAAGTATAAAATTTAAATATGCTAGCCAAATTAGTTGAAGTAAAATAAAACTCAACGAAAATTTGCCTGCTACATGGGACATGATCTGAATACAAAAAGATCTAACATAAAACGTTCCGTCGGTAGCCCTGTTTGAAATTCTTGAAATATAAGAATATTTGAATGTGAAGTGCCGCATAGCTTAATGTTGTATTTTAATCAGCCTGGATTTAAGCCAAGTTTAGTTTTATCATGTTTTCCTATAGCGGGAGAATCCTGACTACAAAATACACAGGTATTCCATCTTTCCACAGTAGGATTATAGGAACCAAGTAAAGTTTGAATATACTTACCTCTATTATTACGGTAAACATTTTCACCTTAGTTGTTAGAAAACCTACAACCTCACATACTACATACTGAAGACCGTTGGAAAATTGCTATCTTTTGAAATTCAAATTAACCTAAACAGCTCCGTAATTTGAAACAAGGAGCATATAATTACCGTTAGTAATTAGAATGAAATTCTACCTTTTGGAAACAAAATACTTCATTGGCCGACGGTTCAGTCCATTTTGAAGGAGACTCGTGTAGGTCCTTTCGTGGAATTTTAGCGTTGATTTCTCCTTGTTGTGATTCAAAATACTGTGATAATTTATATGTTTTGGTTTTTCCAAATAAGTTAGTTACAGTAATAGTATCTCGATTAAAGCACATTGTTTTCTTAGAACCGAGGCGAGGACCAACTCTACCAATTTTTTAAAGCAACGTTCGACTGAGACTTTATTTTATTTATTTAGAGACTTTGGGCTCTCTGGATTAGAACATTTGCAAATGATAAGTACAGAAGCGTTTAGCTGCACCCGCTTCAACTGGAAGCCTTTTAGCCGACCCCAATATAGTTGGGGTCGGCTAAAAGGTAAAAAATTTTGTCTGCTATTTTTCGGTATAAATTAAGACTAACGCATACGAAGCCAGGGGAAAACAAGTGTAATTATAATTACGAAATAACTATAATTACCGGTCTGCGTAATTAATAGTCGTTAACTGAGGATATAAATTATCCTCAGTTAACTAAATTAATTTCTTGTTAGTAATCTGTTTGAAGGATGTCGTATAATATTCCATAAGGTAGAGCTTCCGTTTTACCTTAATGAAAATGTGTAATTATTAAACTTTGATATTCTTGAATAAGAAATTGATTGATGCTGTCAATTTTATAATATTATACAAGGTGTTACAGAATATACGCAATACCTCCCTCTTAAGGGGTCGTTATACTCATCATTATGAACAACTATAACAATGACTCCACAAAAATCAACTGTAAAGTACATTTTGTCGTGTTATACGCACATTAATGAAGCGACTTAAACTCAAATGCTTGAGTTAGAGAGTTTCATTTATGTGCGCATAACTCGACAAAATTCGCAAAATATATGGGGCAGTCAATTATTTTTTCGTGTTTTTTTTTGCGTTAATTTACACATGTTGTGTAAAATTCTTATAAAATTGACAGCATTTTGGTGATATTATCCAGCGCCGTTTCATCATCTGCCTAGCCTTTCCCAATTATATTTACCGTTTATCAATAGAATTTTAAATATTGTGTTTTATTATGAAATATAAAAAAAAGAATTATCTCTAAATACAACTCAAAAATGCATTCTTTTGTTTTATTGCATTATAATTGATTGGTACGGCGTTTGGCGCAATCTCACCTGGTGGAAAGTAATAATGAGGGTGATTTTCTTTGTTCTTTGATTAATTTCAAATATTTGACCAGGTGGAAACAATAGGCGATGCGTACTGCGTGGCGAGCGGTCTGCACCGAAAGATCGACACTCACGCGCCGCAGATCGCCTGGATGGCACTGCGCATGGTCGAGACGTGTGCACAACATTTGACGCACGAAGGGAACCCTATCAAGGTATGATATTCATATTTTTCCATCATACATACCGTCAAAACATTAGTGGAGTAAGTTTGAAGCGAGGTATAATCTACCTTGGTTGTATAGATTTACAGCTCAAATCATTTTCACTCCACCTAACTTTTTCGGTGAGATTTTTATAGAACAGCACCACTGTTTACTTTAACTGTATTTATATCTTCGGTGCTTTTACATTCCCTGAAAGGACTTTATGAGCATTTAGTCCTTACGGTAATTAATACAAACTCGCATGGCAATATTCTTAGAAATTAGTGAAGTAATTTTAATTAAACTTGATGCGCATACGCAAGATATCTGCGTCTTAAAACTAGTAAAAAACTTTTTGAAAAACAGTTTAAAGAGTAAAGAGAGTGATTTTACATTTTCTATAGAAAACTTAAAATTGCTCTCAGCGTCTCTCAAAACGCTTTTGATAAAATCTCACTGGGTTTTTAGTACTACGTGCAGTAAAAAAAAACAGTGAAAGATCATCGCCACCCTACCAAAACATTGCATGCGTCAAAATTTCATTTGAAGCTAATAAAAGCTCGTGGTAAACTATTAAAGATAACGCATGTGTTCGTAACCTACTTTCCTCAAAGAATCAACAGTATGCTCAGAATGTAAATATTTGTGTTTACCCCCACACGTCAACGTTGACGGGAAGCTTAATCAACGTTTTATACACTTTCCTTGAAAGAAATTAACCTTTTTTTAATTATCAAGTTTTGCTGGGCTGGGCTTTTCTTCAGCCAAAGAATCAGCATTGCTATTCAAAGCGGCAAAGCTGCTAGTGTTCTGGGCCTTTTGCCATTGACAAAGATGTTGATTATTTTTTGTGGCCCTAAGATTTGTTTGATTTTTTTACGCATTTGAGAGTTTTCTTAGTTTATTTGAATTTTCAATGCAAATCTTCAAGCAACGTCATAGATTTTCCTGAAATATTATTTATTTTAGGAAAATCTATAACGTGGCTGTCACCATACTTAAGTTTTAAAATGGTTTATTGTCAGTTTTATAGATTATTCACATTTTTATTATTGCCATAATTTTTATGGCAATGATAACAATTTATTCGTTTTATTCTAGTTTCAAGCCATTTTAGCTTAGGAATATAAAATTTTATATTTGTGATAGTGTTTGAGTCTCAATTTTAACGATACCTGCTCGATATGATTGAAACCGATTAAATCACACTTACTACCCAAGATCGCGATAAACCCGAAATTCAAGTAACTATGATAATTTTGCTTTGTCAGTAAATCTGCTCATTACACTGACTGTATAAATGCATTGATATGTACCACTTTTCTAACCGAACTGGTGGCCTGAAATAGCCACTTTAGCAGAATCATATTAGAATCATAATATTAACCACACAACAATCTGCCAAAATTAATTTTCATCTTTATCGCTATCGCATTAGGTTCAAAGTTGATTGAGAAAATTTGACAGAGATGGGTAACGTGATGTGCTTTCTGATTCTGCTAAAGTGGCCTTTTTAGCCCACTGATAGGTTTAAAGTGGCATGAGGGGAAGGGACTAAAGTAATGCACAATTAATCTACATTAAAAAGGGAGCACTCTCCGATCAGACCAGTGTTTTGTATAGCGGGCAACTGCCGTGGCTGGTGGGCAATCGCTAGACTGTTAAAAAAATCAGCTACTCTGTACATTTTGTCGAGTAATATGCGCACTGAAATGTATGGGAAGTTGATTTTTTTTTCGCAATTTTTGGTTCTATAGTAAAAGTTGTTCTTATTATTGAGTACAATGATCCTTTAAGAAGAATTATGTTTATTCTATTACACGTTGTATATGTTCAAATTTGGTCAAAGAAATTTAATTTTACTATGTGGAATTTATGTCATCAGGTCTATTCTGTAGTTCGTATCATCATAGATCTATAGGAGCCATTTCACGTCATTTCTCTTAAAGATTATTTTTATGTAGGAATTAAACCTCATTTTGTTAATGCTCACATCGTCAATGAACAAGAAAAATGTATAACATACAGCGTGTAAAATAAAATGTTTTCCAAGTCATTTTCGTGAGCATAACTCAACGAAATGAACTAAAGCCCATATTTTTTTTCACAATTACAGAGTGAGTCCCAAGGTAAAAGTTAATTATAATGAGTACAAGTGACCCTATTCCAGGTTCCACATTTATGCTGTTACACCTTGTATAATAATATCATCGCTGAACACTGAATAGATCTATTCTCACTTCCAGTCGATAGCGATGGGGACGAATTTTTTGATGCCATTTTATAGTTAGGAGTTTTCTTTTTATTTTCTATTTTAAGTGTATATTTTTTTCTTTAAATAAATATCAATGCCTGATTACATGAAATTAAAATTAGTTTCTCTTTTTTTGTTTATTCACCTTTTTACATATTAAGTATTTTGTATTCTAATAACTAATTCTAATACCTACATAATAATCTTGTATCTTTCCTAGATGCGCATAGGCCTGCACACCGGCACAGTCTTAGCTGGAGTCGTTGGCAAGACTATGCTGAAGTATTGTCTGTTTGGGCATAACGTCACGCTGGCCAACAAGTTCGAGTCCGGCTCTGAACCGCTGAAGATCAACGTCAGTCCAACTACTTATGAGTAAGTTATTCATTTATTCATTACTTCTTTTTAACCGACTTCCCAAAAAGTAGGAGGCTCTCAATTCGGCTGTTTTTTTATGTTTTGTTACCTTAACTCCGTCATTATTGAACCGATTTGAAAAATTCTTGTTTTATCTTAAAGGATATACTTGGACGATGGTTTTTTGTCATCCAAGCGAACGAAAGTGCGTATTTTGCTTTCCTGCGATTTTGCAGTGGTTTTAGGTGTGGGGTACAACTAAAAAGTGTAAAATGAAATAGCTTTTAAAAAAAAAAAACACTACAAAGCAAACTTCAGAAATTAAAAGTTTTTTATTACTTTGTAGGGTGTTTTTAGGAAGTCGGTTGTATTTTTTTGTAAAAAGTTTTTTTTTTATATTAAACGTAGCAGTTGCAGGTGAGTTTCAGAGCCTGTCCAGGCGAGAGTTTTCTGGGCGGGATGTATGTAGCTCTAGTACTTCGTGAACGCACGAATGTCTACGTGCTTAAAACGCTGTCTGGACAGGCTTTTAGAGCTGGGCCACATGTGGGGGGTAACGCAGCGCAGAGCATTTTTCACTGAAATTCAAACTAATATCGAAATTGACTATTATCAACATTAAAATAATGTTTTGAAATCAATTACCTACCACAATATATTGCTTATTTATTTATAAATTTACTAGAGGCCAACCGCGACTTCGTCCGCGTATAAATTCTCGTTATTCCCGTGTAAATCCCGATCCCTCGGGAACTCCGGGATAAAAAATCTAGCCTATGTGTTATTCTGGGCCTTCTTAAATTTCATTGTTATCGGTTCAGTAGTATTTGCGTGAAAGAGTAACAAACATCCATACATACTCACAAACTTTCGCATTTTTAATATTAGTAGGATATTTGCTTATCAGTGTTAATTGATATATATACTGTCTACCTATATCTGTCTGTGTTCCCGTCCACATAATATAATAACTCGTTTGCCCTCAAGCTAGAGTGAACAGGCATCTTCTGGGCACGCTCGCTTTATCATAGACCTCATCTATCGCTTTCCATCAGGCGTGATTGTGGTCAAGAGCAAGCCCATAACTCAATAAAAAAATCAGTTCACTATTATTTTTTTCAGCAAATCAAGTTCATTGAATGTAAAATCATGATGTTTGCGAGTTTGATCAACTTTATTTTTCAACTTGAATAACCTCACAATTTTTAAAATTAAATTTAAATGTTTGGAATTAATTTAATAAAATGCTGTTCAGTGATTTTCACAAATGATACACGGAGTTGTGAATTAATTTTAAACTGTGCTGAAAACAGCCAAATGAACGAGCATGTTAATTATACATTAAATTAAACAAGCAGTGGTAATAAGTAATGATTTCACCATAAACATAACACCCGGCCGATAGCATTTGTGACACACACAAGTCTCTGAGACGGAGCTGACTTTAAAGCCATTTTTTCCTGTGCCCTTTCGAAGGCCGGTCATTTCTCGCTATAGTTGCAATTCAATACGCCAAAATGTATTGACCAATTTGCTACAGCGATGGCCGCAAACCCGTCTTGAATTCGAAATGCCCTCGCCTGCTACCGTAAGTCAGGTGGAATTCTATTCACGGCTCAAACACAGCAATGGATCTTAGCAAGACAGATTGGCATCTTAGTGTTGGGCAATATTCCTTGTTGTATAATAAAGGCAATTGGCCTAGTACTGCCTAAGGATGCTCATCCATTACGGCGGAGCGGAGAAACGGAGAAAGTTTTGCCAATGGAATTGCATAAAATCTCCGCACTACGTGATCACTGACATTTTGAGAGACATATTAATTGGTTAACATTTCTCCGTTTCTTCGCTCCACTACCTAGCTACGCGCAAATGGAAAGGCACCCTAAAGGTGCGCTTATACGGGCAACTGATTTGGCTAAAATGTACGCATAAAACAGGCAACTAAAGTTGCTCAAATCTGAAAATCAAGCAATTTACTGCAAACTGAAAGCTACATTGGATTTAGTATTTAATATAGCATGACAATACTTACTAAGCTATACTACGTATGCCTAGTTATTATCTGGAACCATGCAGCTCTCGAGTTGCATAGTTACAGATATCATGCAACTTGTATACGTACAAGTTACATGATATTGCGGGCTACCGAGATAAAATGTGATCTAATCGCTCTCTTGCCCCAATGTAATTAAATTTGAAAGCACTCACCCTATACCCAATTTCTAAAACTATATTTTAAACCTATCACAAATAAGCATTAGTCGATGTTATGCGAGAGACTTTTGAGTTCAACCTAGTTTTATAAATTTGTTCAACCAAGTTTTGATAATTCAGCAATTGATTTTCGTTCCAAAAATGGAGTCCTTGAGCAAAATCGTATATTATAATTCAAATAATTCAAAACAAGCTGTCCCCCGCGGCTTTGCTCCCGTCAACTGCAACTTTTTTCTTTTATAAAAACCTTTTGATAGTGATAAACAAACAAAAAAAAGAATTAGTGAAATCGGCCTAGCCGTTCACGCGTGATGCCGTGATCAAAGCAAGTATTTTTATTTAAAAACAATCAACCAGATAAAAAAGCTAACTTTAGCTATTCAAATGCTTTACTTTTTCCATCAATTCTGGCAACTGCAGTCTACCAAAACATAAGTTGCCCGTGTGGCAAACCACGTAACCTTTAACGCACTTTTCAAGAATGTTTTCTAAACCTAGATGCTACTCTAGCTCCCCTAGACTTGCCTGGTAGATCTTTTGATGCACTAGAACAATTCTCTTTATCAGTTACTGAGCTGAACTGATTGAAATGTCCTTGATCAGTGAGAATATAATTGAATCAAAATAGTGAACCAGGAAAGGGTACTGCTGGTCTAAATCGGCCACTTTAGCAGAATCATAAATCAAAACACGCTACCCGTCACTCTAAAATTTTCCCAATCAACCTTGAACCGAATGCGTTTAAGATAAAAATGAAATTTGACAGATTGTTGTGTGATTAATATTATGATTCTCCTAGTAGCCTTTTCAGTCTACCTGGTTCTGCAGGACATACAGTCCGCTTTCGAAATAATTATTAAGTATAGTAAAGGTTTTCGTTACTATTCTAGGTGCCATACGTTGGAATGAAAACACGGAACCCTTATAGAATCAATCGTTTGTCTGTTTGTCTGCTATAACCAACTTGCCCCGAATCTATTATACCGATTCGACAAAAATTTGATAGACCTGTGATCGCTTGAAGCGAAACAGAAAAATAAAAACAATATAACATGAACTTACTTGTAGAAAATTAAAAAGTTAGTTTTGAAGTAAAATTATCAATTATGTAGACAAAAAAACACATATTTTTAGAAAAAAAATCTGACTAAGCCAAAAATAGAAATAAAAATTACGTTCAATAAATATAGCACAGTCATAACAAATCATTTTCTTTCAATTATTTAATTAGAAACACGATATCCTCGAATTGAGGGGCAATTTTAGCTGACATAAAAGCTATGTATTAGATGCTGTCAAAAAGGCACTATGTTCGTGAAAATTCATTGCAGCTTTTCTGTTATGAACCATTAGTTTTTGGCGTGAAAGGGGTGTGTACTTTATGACCTCACAGGCGTATATTTTTTAGAGGTTCTATATAGGCGTATGAAAAATTTATGATATGACGTGCATACATAACCTACTGGAATTTATTTCGGTGCGGATTTTCCTGTTCGATTGAGATTACAACATGATGTACGGCAAAAAACGACAGCAGGCGTGCATTATTCTTTTAGACGGCCGGAAGCATTCATTGTTTTCCAGGTCGCATCATGTAAAAAGAACGCTGGTGGTCAAGCTGCGCATTAGGCGATTTATCGATCTTTTTGGTGGTATGAAGAGGGGCGCGGGAGCATATTATGATTTTTCAATTTACCTACTAATAACCAATATACGACGCCGCGAGTGAAAGTCTAGTTCAAAAATAAAACAATAGGCCTGGTACTTTCGTGTGCGAGCTCCACATTCATAAAGCGTTCTTTTTATGTGACGCGACCTGTACTTTCATAATAGGGAATATGCATGAAAAAAGTATTTATGATCTGAACAGTTTATCTAAAAGTATTGGAAAATATAATATTAACTGTGAAATTAGAATCTAAATTGCTCGAAAAACGAACGAGATACAATTATTTTAAATAAATATATCTGTCCCTCTCGCGTAAATGCTGTTTTCTATGGCAGCTGTATAGTCGTGTAATTTGACGTCACACGTATCGGACTTCTCTTTCTAACTGTAGTCTTTGAAGCTTTATAACTTAATAAATGATGAAGGTATTTAAAAAATAATTTCATGATTGTTTACTAGAGCTAATAAGTATTTTATTATGCAAATAAAAAAATCGCATGCATATTCCCTATTATTGTCTGTTCCGATCTCATCATCATCATATCAGTCGAAAGACTGTCGCCATAACGAACGGTCCTGTGCACCTCACATCCATCGGCCACCCGCGACCTTCACCAGGTCATTGGTCTACCTTGTGGGAGGCCTTCCAACGTTGCGTCTTCCGATACGCGGTCGTCACTCCATATCCGATATCTGTCTTTTCCGATCTATTACATCTATTTTGCACTTCACATTGCGAAGAAGAGAGGTGCAATGTCGCGCTGGTCCCCGTTGCGCGCATGGCTTATTTATATGTTATTGTTAATTCGGGGACCAATGGCTTCAAAGATACAGGCGCATTGTCTAGTTTAGAAGTCAGACGTTCGATCTTGAATATTTTCACTGTTGTACAACCTACTTATAAGACATAATGTATGTACTATCCTTGTGTTCCGTACAAATAAAATATATATTATTTATTTGTAAAATTGTGAGACATAAATTTCTTTCGCAATGCGTATGACCAGATTGCCAATTTTACTAATTTTCACATTGGCTTCGCATTCGCATCTCAATCGCAATCTGTCAAAAATGTATGAAAATTAAGACTTTTTTTACAGTTTGCGATTGACATGCGAATGCGAAATTTGTTTAAAAATTAGCAGAATTGGCCCTCAGATATATGATTGTCCGGAGTCGCGGGATTATTCGCAAGAGACACCGTGGCTCCGGAACACAAAGGGCAATGAAGGAACATGGCTGGGTTTTAGTCAGTAGAAGTCTGACACTCCCTCCCGCTACACACCCAGAGCGGGAGGAGTCATTGGATGATTTCCCATCCCTAAAAAAAAAAAAAAAAGATATATGAATGTGAACGAATTAACCAAAATTTTGTGTGTGAAATAGTTTTAAAAAATTAGGAAGTGTGCCTACCTGGTCTATTGAAAGCAGGTGGCATATTGTGCCTGTTATACTGTGAGCCGTCAATATAATGGCGTAAAAATGAATTAATATAGCTACTTATTAACACCGGATATTTCGTCAACCAACCAATAAAAATGTCTGACCAAATCACTGTATTGTGAACGATGGATGTTTTTATCCAACCTTGTGTGACGGATGGGCCAAGGGACACATTTATCCTTCAAGATTGACAATGCGTAGAGGGAAAACCTGCACACATAAAACTCTAAGGGTACCTGTCTATTACAGTGGAGCGAGACATCGGAGCGGAGAAACGGAAAAAAATAAAATCTCTGCACCACGTGACTCACTGACATGATTGGTTAATATTTCTTCATTTCTCCGCTAAGTTGCCTCGCTCCGCTGTGATGGACAAGCACTCTTATGGACAGGCACTATAGAGTTACTAGAATCTATTAAAAATGGTAAAATGGATTGAAATCATTGACTAAATAGGCTCATTTTTAACCGACTTCCCAAAAAGGAGGAGGTTCTCAATTCGGTTGTATTTTTTTTTTATGTTTGTTACCTCATAACTCCGACAATTTTGTACCGATTTGAAAAATTCTTGTTGTGTATGTTTTATCTGAAAGGATATACTTGCAGATTTGTTCCATTTAAATTTTATCAAAATCGGTTTCGAACTTTGGATTTTAAATCGAAATAGCTGGAATTCGTCTACTTAGATGATGGTTTTATGTTATCCAAGTAATCAAAATTGCGTATTTTGCTTTTCTGCGATTTTGCAGTGGTGTTGTTAGGTGTGGGGTACCACTAAAAAGTGAAAAATAAAAAAAACTTTTTACAAAAAATACAACCGACTCCCAAAAAAAAACTTTTTTTATTAGGTAAACTTTGAGTAGAATCAATTATATATATATATATAGATTCGAAAAAAATATATCGAAAGAAAGCTAGACTTTTTGTAGTCATGATGATGACGTACAATATAAGCTAGTACATTCTTCATCCATCAAATATTATTAAACTCAAGGACGGTTCAAATTAATTTCGAAATTTGATTTTAACTTTACCGATGCTTCGTCAAAGAAAACATCTCCGTCATCCTACGCTTTTACTTTTACTATAAAGGCAAAACTTCGGAATACCACAATTGCTCTGTAAAGTAGCTCTTAAGTGAATAAAGAGTAGAGTTAACAAAAGAGATTAAAGTAAGCCAGCAACTGTCAGGACCTCATAGTTTTTAGGGTTCTGTACCCAAAAGGTAACCAACGGTACCCTATTACTAAGACTCCGCTGTCCTTCCCTCCGTCCGTCCGTCCGTCCGTCTGTCTGACAGCGGGCTGTATCTCAATAACCGTAATAGGTAGATAGTTGAAATCTTTACAGATTGTGTATTTCTATGGCTGCTATAACAAACAATACTAAAAATTAAGACTTAAGGCGCGTCCCCGAGCAAAACGCAGCGCTAGCCGTTTTTTGTGCAGTTTTTTGGAGCTATCTACTCTTTATCCAAAAGAAATAGCAACTAATAAAAAATACATTGAATTTCTACATAATCTTGGCTTCAAATGGTAGATTTTATTTTTTGTTATTAAGTATAATGTTTAAGTAATCTCCTCACAACGAAACCACAGAAATGAGAAAAAATTACTGAAAACATGCATCTTCTCGAAAACTAACGATTATCTTGATTTTGCACTTACACTAATGGATAGGCAATTTAATTATGAACATTTTGGTAGAAGTATTTTTTTCAAACGACCAAAATTAGATTTTATAACGATTTTATTCAACATTCTGAGCGTATTCGCTACTGTATCTCTTGCGCTGTCATTGAGGGAAAAAATGCTCAAGGTTATTTGCTCAGGGTACCGCCTTAAGGTTCGGAACCCTTTGTGTGCAAGGCCGACTCGCACGTGGCCGGTTTTTCTTATTCATTTAGTGTAACTATTTGACGTGTACATTCAAATATATACTATCTCTATTTATCTAATGGGCTTATTAGAAGAATAGGTTTAAGCCTATAGCCGCTGAACAAGATGAAAGGTGTGCGACAATGGCGCTAAAACGTCACTGTCAACGAGCCTTATTAAAACGTTAAAGTCATAAGCCAATATCAGACCATCAGAGGGTCGAATGGGCATAAGAGTCGGGCAATAGTGTTTGAGGATGCATGTTGATATAATTTGTGAACTAGTTTCCTTTAATTCATTGGCAATCTTCTAGGTCCATGCGAACAATATATAAGATTACGTTCAGTGAGGTTCACCCTTGAGAAATTGCCAACAAGTACGTAATACGTGCAGTAACCGTACTTAAGTGTATGACTTATTTTTAGCCTTGCATGTCCCAAAATGACTCATTGTTTGCCCACATCCTAACTCTTTTGTCAACTGTACAAGCAAACTGATTCACTTACCGCGGAAAGGATAGACAGTTTCTTAACACAACTTTTTTGACAGGTGGCTAATAAAGTTTCCGGGTTTCGAGATGGAGGCCCGGGACCGCTCCTGTCTCCCGAATTCGTTCCCCAAGGACATCCCGGGAACGTGTTATTTCCTTCACAAGTACTTGCACCCTGGTACCGACCCTGCTGCCTCTCAGGTGAGTTTTTTTTGTATTAAGGGGCATTTGTTTGATGGATTTCGTGATTGATTGAGTTTACATTTTAATGTTATTTGAATAAAATATTATTTGTTGTATTCAGTTTATTGTTTAATGAGTTGTGAAAACTTAATCAAATAATAAATTTACCCAATCTGAAAAATGAGAGAGTATACTTGATTCTTTTAATTGATTGGTAACCTTTCGGGGGTTAATCCTGAAATTCTTAGATAAAATAGATCCTCTTGTTTTTTCGAGTTCACAATAAACACACGAGATTATAATAGACAATATGGATCAGATGATATTTTTTTCTTTTTTCAAATCTCGTATTTTTACCCCATAGCAATAACTTTCGCTGATTAACTTCATTACTACATATACCTTCTGAAATATTACCAAAAAAAATTAAGATCAACCTGAATTAGACGTTAAAAATGTGTCTACTCAAAAAAAAAATGTAAACAAAATCTAAAAAACTTTGCTCGAGTTTTCGTAACATAATTATTTGACAAAAATCTCCCGTTGCATACCAAACGAGGTTGGATATAATTACATGGGCTTACACTCATTTCATAAAATAGACCTTAGGTAAGGTCCTGAATATTCAATAAGTACTAAAAACTAATTACTGTTCTAGCCTTAGTTTACGTTCTTGTAGATATTTCTAAAGTCACAAAGACCTTGAAGTGGTTAAAGGTCAGGTGAATACAAAAGGGTTTGCAACAAAAATAAATAAAGTGACGGCTGAAATTGAAGGGAAAACATACAGAGCACGATATTACTGCGGCTAGAGACGCCATTACTATTTCATCATCCCAGGTTGTATGTGTAAAATTCTTCCGATACTGACTGACAGACAGACACAGCCAAAACTGCTGGTAGAAAGCTGAAAGAACAATGGCGAGATCTTTGCTGAACTTGATTTAAGCGTCTAAAAGTGACTTATATACGAAGGCAGTTCCATTATTTTTCTACGTTTTTTCAAATTATCACTGTAACTAGTTAAAGCCGGATAAAAAAGATAATTTAAATTAAAAGTAATTTGATTTTTTTATTGACGTTTAGTGTTACCATTTTATATTTATTCGGTCAAGTGACAGTAAGAACAGCATTATTGTAATAAAATCAGTTTTAGTTTGTTATTTTAATTAGACGGAATAAATGAATTAACAATATTGATTTTGATTGATTTTGACTGTTTATTTCTAAGGGAGGTAAAAATATTGTAGTGTAAAAATAAATCAATCACTTTGAATTAATGACGGACAAAAAGACTAGTATCCCAAATCTAAAAAAATATAAGATAGTTTGACAACTGTTGATTCCAAAGAGCCATTCGTTGGTTGTGAAACATGTGTAACAAGAGCGCCGCGGTTTTTTTTCGAATTGGGATTTCCTTAGACTTATCCTACAAAAGTTCATGACTAATTTTCTATTAATCTCGCCCTTCTCGAAAAAAAATTCTTGCACAGACTAATTCAGTAGTTGACGCAGAGTAAACAATATATTTTTCATTCAAAGACGCAAGCTTCCAATGTTCTTTGGCTGTATTTCGTAAACTCCGTAGGGTAGCACTAAGAGAGGATTTTTCGAAATTCCTACGTGAATGAGCAAAATCGGGATATGCGCGTTCGAAGTAGTGGGCAAAAAAGCTCTACTTTTTTATAAAGGTCACAAAAATCAACAGAAACATGTTTTTCAAAACTATTATAAACAGAGACAGATTTATTTTCCAATAAAGTCACTCGCTAATTACGCTTTCCTAATGATGAAGAAATAACTATGATGAAAAAATACTTTTTAAGTGTAGAGTACTCTATATTTCCACCGTCTTTTTTCGAAATATTACTATTTTAGAATAGAATAGAATACTCTTTATTATGTACACCATACAAGCGAAGCGAAGTGAAGCGTAGTGATCTCTCTCTAATAGGTATTTTTTCAGGTTAATTTTTGAAAGCGGGCAATTACCTTTTTGTCGCGGTCCGATTCTCCCGGTCGATTCTGTCGACATCTCACCGTGTACACTTGGGTGCAGTGAACGACAAGTGAGCTGTCATTTCATCTTGTTTGTATGATTAGACAGCTCACTTGTCGTTCACTTCGCCTAAGTATTCACTTCGACATGTTTACAGAATCTAAATGTTACAAGGTCTATGCAAAGCATGCTTCGCATAGACTTCGTAACATTTAGAGCGTTCAATTTAAATATTTTTTTATTTTTGTGTGAAATCCTGATGAATTAAAATCTGATGAATTTTCAAAAGTCACAGAACAAAAGTTGTTGGTTATGATGTGAGTAACATAGTCCTGAGAGGTTGCCGGTGTTTTACAAATAACCCTGTATAAAAGAGCACAAAAGAGTTCGTACGTGTTCTATCATCGACCTCATCATTATTTACCATCAGATGTGATACTGGTCAACTGTAAACATTTCAAAATAATAAAAAAAGAACAGAAAAATAGAACGCAAAGTGTAATCGCATCTAACTTCCATTTCGCTTCGAAAAATAAGTTTAATAAATCCGAAAGCTTTATTACTTTCAATATCAAACAAACACAACTTTCGAATTCTATCAGAGAGATACGACCGTTTCTATTTCAGCAACTTTCTCACTTTCACTTCCTACAAATATTGGATAAACTTTATTTTTCTATGAATGTTTGATAGTGAAGGAATCTATATGGATTTTTTCCTTTACCAACTTCCAGTTAACAACAACATTTTTATGTTCCAACACGTTCTTTTGAGTTACGTCTCAGAGGGAAAAAGTTTTCGTAACTCGAATTTCTTTGGCAGGTCAAGCATATACAGGATGCGTTGAAAGATTTCAACATTGGACAGACAAAGCCGGATGATATTGAGAACGACGAATCCAGTGGGGCAACCGAATCGCAGAATTAAAACCGAAATCGTTTTGGAGAAAACTGTTGACACTGTAAATACTCATCTTGTGATTGCTTTGTAAAACGTTAATTTAAAACTTTGTTTGTTAACTTGTTTTGTGTAAAAATGTCACACTGAAGTTTTAAGAATACTCTTTATATTTAAGCTGTTTCGTTGTCGTTTTTAATTCTAAGAATATTGTGGTTGTCGTGGTTGATACGAACGCTTTTCTATTAGATGTATTTATAGAGCAAATGGAGATTCTGATATATTACATATTTATAGCTAATCGTATATGTTGATAGTAATGAAATGTATGCTGAAGTTTTACCTGTGAGCTTTAGTATTTAGAACTCATTTCTGGTCTGTTTCACATGTAAAAAAGGGATAGCACTAATAGTTCTGTATAGCAACATCTTTCTCTCTGAAACTATGATGGCTTTGTTTATCTCGTCGTTGTGCGGCCCATATTCGAGAACTTTTGCTGTCTATTAAAAGCAATTAAATTCTTTTCTTGAGTAAGCAAGTTTTCAACAGCAGTAGCTAACTAAGCTGATGATAAAAATCTGAGTACCAAGTGAAACCTAGCCTTTAAAGTCATACTCGTATATTAGTAGGTAGTTCATGTAATTTAAACTGTCGTGTTTGTACCAACATAATTTCATATAGAAGTAACTATTAGTGATCTATGTGCAGCTTTACTATATAATCGTAAGGAATATGTATATAAAGTTGAACCTGGGATAATTACGACTTACATAGATTTAAAGCGACGCTGTAGATAAACTAATTAAGGCAAGTGTGTTGCTTCTAGAATAATTCATTCAGATTATAATAGGATATTAATATTAATAATATTTGAATTCATAATGTCATTATAGCGTATCATAGTTGGGAAAAAATATTAATGTAGATTTTTTTCGGATTTTAATATTAATTTAAAAATAAAGATGAAGATTTGTTTTGCTGTTCTTAAAAGTTCGTAGGTGTCAGCTTTGTAAAATAATTCGGCTTTTATTAGAAATGCAAATATTGAATGAAACGAAACAAAAAAAATATTGCTCTTCTTATCATATATTACTTTTTTTCTGTTGTCTTTAAAATGCTAAAATATATTTATGTTTTGTGGATTAACATAAATCTACATGTTCATATTATTTTGTATTTTTTATTGTAATAAATTTCTCAATGGAACCAAAAATTGTAGTACCTAACTCGACGTTAAAGTTTACGAAAGGATAAACTTTTTACTATTTTTAATTTATGATATTTATTAATAGTCTTAATTAAGCATTGTATATACTAAGACTTCTGAACAATATACATACTTACAAAAAAGCGTATGTTCTAAAATAGTTAATATGCTTACTGCGATACCTTGAATACTATTAGATATTGTAATTAAAAATGTTAAATGGTACTATTTTTTCTTAACAAGTGTAATTTAAGACACTGCGATCGCATATTACGGGTACATTTACCTCATTCAAGAACCAATAACCAACATTTTATTATTCACGAACCTACACCTTTACACAGGGTGGAAATAATTAACATTTTAAAAACTATAGTTTTCATGTAACAATTTGTGGTCACCACCAATTTTTAAGTCTATATGCTTCTTTTTAAACCAATTTTACCACCCTGTATTTTCTCGAAACAAAGACATATTTTCGTCAAACTTATTTCATAGGCTCTACCAAAAAAGCACTCCAAATAAACGTTTGCTTTCGTTGATATATCGAGATCAGTTAAGTGCCATCAAATATGGCCATTTTCGCTTCAATATTCTTTTAAAGTGACCCTATAAGGATCGTAATGGCTTTCTCCAATTCAATATATTGTATGAAAATCTATCCAATTTCACGATTTTAATTTATTTATTCATATCTTTGTAGCATATAAATACATTCCACAGTTAAAACATCTTTAAATTTTGCCGTGTTGTGATTTAGCGTACTAGATATTTGAATATTATAAACCACGTTATTAAGCTAAGGTTCATTATGCTATGCTTTAAAGCGTTTGCGTCACATATCGCATAGGGTACTTTTAAAACTCTCATCTAGTCACTAGTTTTAAGGAATTTAGAACTTTGTTATTCAGTATAACTCTGCATTTTTATTTTAAAAAAAGTTTGATTTAAGACTATTGAATTATATATTATAATTATATTGAATTTCATATTTGGAAAGAAAAATATCGCTGTCTATGTCATTTTATTTTAAAGATATTCAATCATTTAAATGCAGAATTGTACAAAATAATTATTTTTGACTAGTCATCATTAATATAGCATTTAGATAATAATAAATAAAAAAAATAGTATCTGTATGTAACTACTTTAATAGACAATAAAAAAAAAATCTGATTAACTTCCAAAATAAAAAGAACTACCTACTTTAGTTGACATTAGAAATTAACATATTAGTGCAATATTTGAACTTGAGAGAAAACTAATACCCATATCTATAACTTTGAATACTTATCAGGTATTAGTCAAATAGGCATATTATTGTAATTTCATTACTAAAATATAACAAAAGTTCATACTTATTAAGATTTCTTTTTATTGTATTACTTCAACATAATTTCAATTTATTGTATGTATTTTTTATAACTATAGAAGTAATAATGTCGTATACAACGTGAAAAATTGGCACACTTTAGAATTTATCGAAAAAATACCTACTTAATAGCAACCCATATTGCTAGCGAATATTTCAGTACTTGTACATAAGTAACTAGATGTATGTACCTTCATATAATATATCTAACTTCATATACATTTTATATAGGCTTAATATATATGTATATTAACGTTAATTCGAAATTTTACTCTGTCCTTAAAAAATGTAAATCTTGTAGAATACTTTTCTGTGCATCAGTAAGTAACGCATAATCTTCATTGTTTTTATATTAATTATTATTATTAACGCCTAAGAACACGGCCTTCTGTAGAAAATAATAATAATAGTCACGAATCTTTAAGTCTAATAAAATTAGAGAAAAAGTATATACTTCACTATCAATGTAAGCTATTTGTATTTCACGCTGTTTCGAAAATGTATATCTTTTGTTTTACTCTTATTTTTTAATTTGTTTAAAAATAGTTTCTTGGCGTAAGAAACTTTAACTGTGAATGCACTGTTAGTGAAAAACTATAAAAAAATAAAATGTTTCTTTCATAATTTATTTGTTTTATTTAAAAATAAACCCCACGACACACTTCACAACATGGTATTTTATCTTATCTGTTACACTTAACTGACTTTACTTATTTAGGTGCGATTTTTAGGGTTCCGTAGCCAAACGGCAAAAACAGGAACCCTTATAGATTAGTCATGTCTGTCTGTCTGTCTGTCCGTCCGTATGTCACAGCTACTTTTCTCCGAAACTATAAGAACTATGCTGTTGAAACTTGGTAAGTAAATTTATTCTGTGAACCGCATTAAGATTTTTCACACAAAAAATAGAAAAAAAAACAAAAAAAAAAATCAAACAAAAAAGGGTTTTCATCAATCCCATACGTGTGGGGTATCTATGGATAGGTCTTCAAAAATGATATTGAGGATTCTTATAAATTTTTTTCAAAACTGAACAGTTTGCGGAAGATACACTTCCAAAGTGGTAAAATGTGTCCCCCCCCTGTAACTTCTAAAATAAGAGTATGATAAAACTAAAAAAACCATGTAAACTACCAGCGAAAATTGGTTTGAACGAGATCTAGTTAGTAGTTTTTTTTAATACGTCATAAATCGTATAATACGATAATGGTACGGAACCCTTCGTGTGCGAGTACGACTCACACTTGGCCAGTTTTTATCATTGTGTTACAATACTAAAAGTGCACATATTAGGCTGTCATGATTGTGTAATCATGACAATAAAAAACGGCAATAAAATCGTGTTGATAAAACTATCCCTAATACCCGGGAACAGGTAAAAAGGGGTATGCGCGTACGAAGTCACAGTGAAAAGCTAGTACCAAAATATTATATTAAAAATTCCATACTAATATTATAAAGCAGAAGAGTTTATATGTTTGTTTTTTTTTTTTATACAAAACGCGGGAACTTTTGGCCCAAATCTCACCTGATGGAAAGTGATGATTAGGCCGAAGATGGAAGCGAGTTTCACCCGGAATCCTCTTACACAGAGGAACTGGCTATCATACCTCTAACTGCCGGAACACGACAATGCTGTTAACATTGTTGTTATGACGACAGACTTGGACATGAACGTTAGGTTTGTTTGGTTGAACGCGCTAATCTCAGGAACTACTGATCCGATTTGAAAAATGATTTCAGTGTTAGATAGCCCATTTATATCGGCTATATATCGCCACGCTAAGACAATTAGAAGCGGAGCATTAAAGGAAAATGTGACGCAGACGAAGTTGCGCGGGTCTGCTAGTAATTTATAAAACTCTTCCGTTACTGAGTGACTGATTGACAACGCACAGCTGAAACTACTGCTCGTAGGAAGCTGGGCATGTACGTAGGTAAGACACAGTGTACAGCCGGTTGATTCTGTAAACATGTCAAAGTGAAAGTTTGGGTGAAGTGACCACAAAGTGTTCTGTCAATCCATGTAATCAAAATGGAATGACTACTCACTTCGTAATCACCTCAACCAAGCCTTCACTTCGACATGTTTACAGAATCACGCTGCTGACCTACACAGGTTTTTGTATGATAGACTACAGGAACAAAACCAATGAATATAGCTGGACTTACAGTGCCCTGCGTGTCCAATACAATAATGCGTTCAGATGTTGTTGGCATTGTGACGCTATTGTAGCGCATCAGGTATGTTTGCAGACGCTTAAGTGGATGGCTTTCAAGCGATACATCCCCAAAGAGTAGCGTCTCTGATGCGTCGCATACGGGACAGCTCCAAACGGCTTCCTACAGCTCCTTTCAGGGAGAATGGACGTGGAATCTTCCTTCATGGAGCATTGGACATAACTACATGTACGGGTAGTGCGGTCCGTATCCAATGTTTCCATTGTGTGTTCTTGTACTATTGTTATTGTATTTTGTTATAATTACTTTAATGTGATTGTGATTTATCAACAAAGAAAACAAAGTCCTCCGCCGCGTCTGTAAGTGTCTGTCTGCTCGCGATAAACTCAAAAACTACTGCACAGATTTTCATGTTGTTTTCACCAATAGATAGAGTGGTTCTCGAGGAAGATTATAGTACATAATTTGTCAAGCGGGCGAAGCCGCGGCCATCAGGTAGTCTAAAATAAATAAATTGAATTGAATTGAAAAAGCAAAAGATTTACAAAATTAAAAATACCATACCTTATTTAAAATCCTTGTAACACTTTCTCTTAATTAAAACAGAACCCCAAAACCTTTAATTAGTACCGAAACCTAATATCCCCGAAACAATTACACAAGTTTGTAAACAAACCGAATTTTCAAGAGTGTCTCAAAATCTTCGTGTTTACATAAGATCCAGATAATGATTCCTGAAGGAGAGACGAAATTAATACCATTAATGTGTGAAAGTGTTAATTAAAACCACGTTTTAGAAAGTTTTAGTAATTATGGTTAATGGCAAGTATATTAAGCTGAAAACAGGGACATGTGGTTGCGCTGGTGTTCTTTAGTGTACATTTGCGATACTTTTTCACCAAATTAGTGGAAGGAGCCTTGTGGGGTCAAGGTGCGCTGGTGGTCTTTGGTGTACATTTGCGATACTTTTCCACCAAATTAGTGGAAGGCACCTAGTGGGGACAAGGTGCGCTGGTGGTCTTTGGCGTACATTTGCGATACTTTTCCAACAAATAAGTGGAAGGCACCTAGTGGGGACAAAGTGCGCTGGTGGTCTTTGGCGTACATTTGCGATACTTTTCCGCGAAATTAGTCGAAGGCACCTTGTGGGGACAAGATGCGCTGGTGTTCTTTGGTGTACATTTGCGATACTTTCCCACCAAATTAGTGGAAGGAACCTTGTGGGGACAAGGTGCGCTGGTTGTCTTTGGTGTACATTTGCGATACTTTTCCACCAAATTAGTGGAAGGCACCCAGTGGGGACAAGGTACGCTGGTGGTCTTTGGCGTACATTTGCGATACTTTTCCACCAAATTAGTGGAAGGCACATTGTGGGGACAAGGTGCGCTGGTGGTCTTTGGCGTACATTTGCGATACTTTTCCACCAAATTAGTGGAAGGCACATTGTGGGGACAAGGTGCGCTGGTGGTCTTTGGCGTACATTTGCGATACTTTTCCACCAAACCTCGAAGATGTGTGAGGGAGCAATGTGGAGCAAAGGTGCGGCCCGAGTATGTGTAGCACTCCGGAGGGAGTGACAGACTCTTTTTGACAAAAACCCACCCGTGTTCCTTCAAATGTCCTTTGCGTTCCAGGACCGCGGAAACTCTGTCGATCTTTCCAAAACCCTGACAGGTACTGGCCCTAAAGCCCCATCAAGGATTATGCTCCCTTGAAATAATTTTCTGCTGTTACGAGGGTGAAGCCTACCTATGGTCATCAAATTATATAAAAGTCTTCCGTTACTGACTGATTGAGTGAGTAAGTGAATGGCTGACAGACAAGACTCAGCCGAAACTACTGGTCATAGAAAGCTGAATTCTGGCATTTAGGTTTCTTGAGGAGTGTAAGAGAACACTGAGAGTTCGCGTTCATTCCCGAAATAACTACGGGAACTACAAAAAACGGAATTAGCATCTACAAAGTCGCTTATATACTACTATTAAAAAGCTGAAGAGTTTGTTTTATTCGTTTGTTTCTTTGCTAGAACGCACTAATCTTAGGAACTACTGGTCCGATTTGAAAAAATATTTATTTTTATTTATTTAACAATTTATGTACACACACACAAGTAGATAACAAAAAAAGGAGACGGAAAATAGGTACAAAGGAGATGCTTATTTCTAATGAAATCTCTTCCAGCATACCTGCGAAAGGAGAGCCAAATAAAAGAGATGTGGACACGTGTGTAAAAGCAAAAAAAATAAAAATAAAACAATAAACTTTAAATATAACATAACATAAATATTACAAAAAAAAAGCTATCAGTGTTAGATAGCCCATTTATCGAGGCAGGCTATATACAGGCTTTATATCATCACGCTAAGACTAATGAGAGCAGAGCATGAATGAAAAATGTGACGCGGACGAAGTTGCGCGGGTCAGCTAGTTATTTATAAAACCATATACATATACCGTGATCCCAGAACATCACCCGCACAACCCAAGTCGTCCCTTTGATCTTTATTAATTACTATAAGTGCATCAACACATTAAGAATGGTAGTGTTCCTTATTCGGCTAATGTTTCGGTCCCTTAGTTTATGTAATGGTGTAGAAGAAGGACATAGTTCTCATTGATTCTGTTGTACTAACTTTTGTTTGAGGTTGTTTTCTTTATTGGGGTTATTTGGCTACTTTTTGATTAGACGTAGAGGCTCATAAGAAGTCCAGGGAACTGCTAAGTAAGTATATGTTTATATTTTCTGAGCCATTCGTTTTTTAATGAACAAAAACATTAATAATTAGATGGCTCAGCTAAGTATCAGCTTGCCACGCTTGACTCGGTGAAACGCAGAGCTAAGAGGCTCATTGGCGACGTAAAACTTGTGAATGCCAAGCTATAAAGCTTGGCTCATCGCCGCAACGTTCTCTGCTTGTCGGTCTTCTACAGATTTTACTTCGGAGAGTGCGCCCAAGAACTCCACGACCACATCCCACCGGCTCCCTTCTACCATCGGACATCCAGACGCACTACAACTTACCATCCCTACCTTGTTGCTATTCCACCAACCCGCAATTATCGTTTCCAAAAGTTTCTCAAAATGCGCACGGCAAAGGAGTGGAACTCTCTGCCTACGTCTGTGTTTCCGAACGCTTATAACCCAAATCTTTTGAAAGTTACAGTGAACAGGCTACCTCTAGGTTAGGTCGCTCCATCGTAGACTTTGTCTCTGTCATCTTTGACCTAGACTAGAGTCAAGAACAAACCCATCTCAAGTAAAAAATATATACATATATATATAGAATTTAACAGACATTTTAGAGGTAGAAGAGTGGTGGCCAGTTAATTCTTTCCCTTTTAGACAGACCGAGAGACGACTATGCCAGTGACAGTACAATTTATATGACACTGTTCACATATAGATGGATCCGAGAAAAATAATGGATCAGGGCTTTTTAGGGTTCCGTAGCCAAATGGCAAAAAACGGAACCCTTATAGATTCGTCATGTCTGTCTGTCTGTCTGTCCGTCCGTATGTCACAGCCACTTTTCTCCTAAACTGTAGGAACTATGCTGTTGAAATTTGGTAAGTAGATGTATTCCGTGAACCGCATAGAGATTTTCACACAAATATGGAAAAAAAAACAAAAAATTTTGGGGATCCCAATACTTAGAACTGAAACACAAAAAGTTTTTCATCAAACCCATATGTGTGAATAGGTCTTCAAAAATTATATGGGTTTATGATATAATTTTTTCCTAAACTGAATAGTTTGCACGAGAGACACTTCCAAAGTGGTAAAATGGTAAATACCTTTTACCATTTTACCACTTCGAAAGTGTATGATGTACAACCATGTAAACTTCCACCGAAAATTGGTTTGAATGAGATCTAGTAGTTTTTTTTAATACGTCATAAATCGTAAACCGCAACTTTTGCTAATAATATTTACCTACAGGTTTGTACGGTACCCTCGGTGCGCGAGACCGACTCGCACTTCCACCCGGCTAACCGGCCGGTTTTTATGAACGTGGAGTGTAGCCTGCCGAATGAATGAATGAATCTGCTGTCGAGACAGCACCAATTTCACCGTCTTCCGTTAAAACAGGCGGTACGTTTAAGCGTGAACACGCACGTCCGGTCGCCTTTTGCAGTATCCGGCGAGACCCGAACCAGCTGCCGACATAGAATACATTAGTTACAATAATTTGAAAGGTTAGTGCAGCATGGTTCGTACCAATTCCCCTCTGCCTTTTGTCAATTTATAGATGGGAAATCATCAAATGACTTTTTCCGCTTCGGGCGAAGCAGAAGGAAGTGTCAGACTCTTACTGAATAAAAGCTATCCGTGTTCCTCTTAGTGCCCTTTGCATTCCAGGGCCGCGGTGACTCTTTCGAACAAATTCCGCAACCCTAGCAGGCACAGGCCCAAGCGGGCCCCGTCTACTATGCTGACGTCTCTTTGAAGCGCGCGCGGAACACAACGCGCCGTCGACCCGGGTCTGGTTCTGATCGGACAGCGAGCCACCCAACACTCGCCGTCCGCAGGCTTGAAATTCCCCTCTGCCTAGTGTCATATTTTCATCGTGCTAATTCGCTTCGTATTTGAAAAGTCACGCAGATCATACCTACGTACTTTTTCAAATCCTATGCAGTCTTTTATTATTTTGAACTAGCACCCTGCGTCGAGAGCCTCAATTTTCGTCTTCCGCACTTAAAGTGGTGTTTAGGCGCCACACGCCACCATCATTTTTTGATGGCCGTAAAACATTTGACTTACGAGTGAACCCGAAAGACATTTTACTTTTATTATAATTATTTAGTACATTTGGGACTCATTGCAAATTAGTATTCATTCAAGTACAGCATGATTTTGATGATTTGTTTTTTTTTTAATGTGTTCTCATTTTATTATTTGTATTTTCTTTCTAGTGTTATGTAAGTGTGCTTTTGTGTAATGTGATTCTTTCCTTGTTCCAAATAAATGTCCTATCTACCTATCTAAGTAGTTTTTTAATAGTAAAATACCCTATTCAATATGAAATTACTACAAAGGACTGAATCAGTATTCCTAATTTAGTCAATTAAACTGAATGGTCATCTAATTCGTCCCCAAAATGCGTCCTTTGTTTCTAAAACTCGAAAGACACGTGCCACAAGAACAAGGAAAATTACGAATCCTTAATTGCCCAATTGAAACGATGATTCCAAAGAACAAAATGAAGAAACACGCAATGAATTGGAATAGTCGTATTAAAAACTTTTTGTCACTGGTGCGTGTGGACCGCTGGTTTTGAACTTAAATTCAGAAGTTGGTTGGTATAATTATAACACCTTCAATGAGAGTTACTACATTTTTGTAAAGTATTTGAGTCTCTTGAGCTTTGAACGGCTCACTGGAGAGAACTCTTATTAAGTTACCTTAAAAAAAATTTGAAGACATAAGATTTAAAACTGTAGTAGGCTTTGACGAATAAATTCTTCTGCTAGTTAAAATTTAACATAGAAGATGGAAAATTTTCACAAATGGAGATGGAACGCTTGCTTGAAATTGTGTGCTTTTGTATTTAAATAGCTTCCGTAAAATCGCAGGATTTGGTGTTTTTCGGAATTCAACAGTTAAGGGGATCGAAGAGAAAAGAAAATATGGATGGATTTTGTGAGGAATTAAAAAACTTTTTACAAAAAAATACAACCGACTTCCAAAAAGTTTTTTATTTTTCACTTTTTAGTGGCACCCCACACCTAACAACACCACTGCAAAATCGCAGAAAAGCAAAATACAAACGCACTAGTTGCCCATACGATTTAAAATCGGTTGGCAAGCGACGGAGTTATGCCCGAACAAACATAAAAAAAAAATACAAACATAGTTGTAAATGTAACTTCTTCAATGAGAACCTCCTCCTTTTTGGAAAGTCGGTTAAAAATGAAAGAAAAGGGAGTTAGTGATAGTTGGCTGATAGGGCAGATTGAAAGAAAAAAACGTGTTGCGCCGACCCCAAGTAATATGGGATATGGGCAGGAAGATGATGAACAGTTAAGGGGATCACACTGCAATAGGTAAAAATTTGACCGGATTTTAATAATTATTTTATATCAGACTAGCTGACCCGTGCAACGTCGTCTGCGTAACATTTTTCATGACTGCTCCGCTCCTATTGGTCTTAGCGTGAGCCTTATAGCCGTATAGCCTTCCTCGATAAATGGGCTATCTAATACTGAAAGAATTTTTCAAATCGGACCAGCAGTTCCTGAGATTAGCGCGTTCAACCAAACAAACAAACAAACAAACTCTTCTGCTGTATAATATTAGTATAGATTCAAAAACTGACCGGTGCCGTTGGAATGTTCATGTGCTTCAGGATCTTTTAAACGTTACAGATCCTTACAAAGTTCCATCAGATGGGATAGTTGTTACTCACAGACAGTAACTTTGTAGACTGACAACTGCAGCATATTTTACTCTGGCAAATAATTTTTAAAGAAGAAAGTTATTACTATGACCTTTTCATGAGAAATGGGGACACAAAAATGTGCACGTACTTTGATACATACCGTTACTGAACAAGCAGTAACCTACAGAAACATACCGAATGTACGACAAAATAACACATTTAGGTACCTAATAAAATTCTCACAACGTTGCTGAAGAGTAACACAAAAACTCATAAATATTAAGAGATTTATTACTGCTTAGCTCATCCTGCTACCTGACACGGGAAACAAACGTTACATCGTCAAACAGACCGTACATTGAGAAACACAGAGCTTGCGTACTTTATTTATAAAAGTATTTTAAACGTCATATGTCGTTGGGAAGATTTTAAGAATGAATTTGGATGAAATGAAACGTTCTTGTGATTTTACTCTCGGTATTTTTTTTTTAATTTGTGCTGGGTTCGCTCTCGAATCTCGTCTAGGTCAGAGATGACGGAAACAAAGTCTACGATGTAGCTAATCTGAACTCTAGGTAAATTATCTATAGGGGCTTTTTTGGACGAGAAATCTAAGGTAGTCTACACTGTCCGAAAAACAGCCAACTTCAGTGGCCGATGGAGCAAAAATAACTACAACAACGAAAAATCAGCAAGATTAGTTAGGCCTCCCACCAGGGGCGTAGCTACCGCCGCCGTATCAGCCGTATCAAAGATATGGGCCCCCCAGACTACAAGGGCCCCAAATGCGCATTTAGTCCCGCCATATCTTTCGTGGCCTGTCAAGACAGTTCTGAGCTAGTAGGGCCTTTTTTGTTTATAAAAACAATACCCTAAAAATAGACCCTCCAGACTACAAGGGCCTTCAAGTACGCAAGGCTTATACATTTATTCCCGCCATCTCCTTCGTGGCCTGCCAAGACAGTTCTGAGCTAGTAGAGCCGATTTTGTTTATAAAAACAATACCCTAAAAACGGGTCCCCCAGAATACAAGGGCCTCCAAGAGCGCAAAGCTTTATTTTTATACATTTAGTCCCAACATCACCTTCGTGGCTTGCCAAGACGGTTCTGAGCTAGTAGGGGCCTATTTCGTTTATAAAAACTATACCCTATAAACGGGGCCCCCAAAAATGTTGGATACTGGGCCCTTGAGCTTAGCTACGCCACTGCCTCCCACAAGGTAAACCAATAAAATGGTGAATTTTCCGAACCGGTTATTCCTATGACCAGACTCACTCACCTCACACCACAACAACCGGTCCTGTGCGGTGGTGCCTCACTTCATTCGGCTAAATTGATGTTAAATCAGGACAATATTACAATATTCGAATTTTATTTCACTAAAAAAAAATTGATTGACTATTTTCACACCAATTCAGGTTTTCCGCAGCCGCAGCGGCAGCGCGAGCACAAAACGATGAATTACGAAGATGGGATGGTGGACACCACACGAAAGGTCTGCCGTCTTTAAGGTTTTAAGCCATCGTTAGTTACCAAGCCATTATGGTTCTTATATAGCTGGAACGATGACGGTGACTAGAGCTCGTCGGGTGATGTCGTCTAAAATATTTGAATGCTTACTAACTTCATTATCTTTAAAAGACTACAATAGAAAATATTCGTTTATATTTCCTTTCTCTGATGAAAACAGCTTACGTGTTCCCTATTTTTTTCCTCATTCCACCTACATTTTGTAACCCACTGACACTGTTCCAAAACGAACGCACTAAATGCCACATCTAGCCGTCCAAACACAAACATATCGTACCGACAAGAACTTCTAATAACTCTAAAACGAGGTATAATATCGTAAATTCTATGCGTACAGCACTTAAATTTATGGAATTCTCTAGACGTTTATGAGGCATTCTGGTTAATGCTCACACGATATTGGTTTCAAACTGTACTATAATTGAATATAAAGACCGGCTTTTAAAATTATTTCTTGTGAGCACAGACGTACATGTGATGGTTTATGACGGAATTGGTGCTCGTAAAGTCTTAACTAATATCATAAACAGTCAGTAAATATTGTGTTAGAACTGCGTTTCAGATATTCATACTTTTTTGACTGATTTATCAGATCACTAAATTCTGAATTCTTTCACTGAAGAATCTCTATTTATTCTATCTCTGTCTATTCGCTCGCTTCGCTCGCTCACACGACCCCACCATCCCCTTCTAACCTAACCTATCCGAGTCGGAGTGCTCTAAAGTCCCAATTGCATCCAGTTTCTCCGGATATAACAACCGTTACATACCCAATTTCGATGGCAAATGATGTTATGTCATGTGATAATTAGGACAGGGCTTACAATGATTATTACAATTAAATGATGTTATGGAAAGTGACTTTAAGGGAAACAAAGCTTCTAACACGTGACTAATATAGCAAATAAGAGTAGGGCAAATGAATATTACGTCGTATAATATTGTGGCTGTTGACTATTATAGCAAATGATATTAGGGTAAATAAAATTCGGGCAAACGGCGGTATACCCCAGCAGTATTCACTGCTGGACATTGGAAAAGACATTCGTTTTTCGTCTGATGATGATGATGATGATTCAGTTTTTAGGTGTGAATCTTCGAGTAAAACCACGCTAAAACGTTACAAATAAACAGACAGACAGATATAACGATGGTTATGTAATAATGTAACAAATAAACATGCTGAATGACTTTCGTATACATATATCAAATGCGCCTCCTCAGCTGTTCACTCTTCACCGAGTGGTCGTGGTTTCATGGAACGAAACGCGGCTACGTAACATTAATATGTATTAATGTTTGGTTACTAACAATTTATAGATCTCGTAGGTATCCGAAATAATATTATAATAATAAGTATTATAATAATAATAATATCCTTGGACATTTCACACAACGCCATATATTCCCAAGCTAAGCAACTTAATGCTTAGCTGATGGCTGATAAACTACATAAATACATTTTTTTTTTGTAAATACATACATATTATAGATAGAAAACACCCAGACTCGGAACAAATACATGTAAGGCCGTACAAATATTTGTTCCGTGCGGGAATCGAACCCGCGACATGCTGCGCAGCAGTCAATCGCTCAACCACTGCGCCAACCGTGTCGTCATATGATTTTACTATATTGTTTTTTTTTTATGGTTCCGAACCCCAAGGGTAACAAGCGGAACACCAATACTAAGCCACCACTATCTATCCGTCTGTATGTCTATCAGCTTCATCTCAAGAATCGTAATAGGTAGACATTTGAAATGTACAGAGTGTGAATTTCTATTGCCGCTGTAACAACAAACAATAAAATTTCATAAAAAAATAAAGGAGTTTCCCATACAAGAAACGCGTTATTTTCGGTATATGGTAAGGAACCCTACGACTCGCACTTGCCTAACCAGAAACCACAGCTAGCCACATCGTTTAGAAAAGCTTCATCAAGGAGATCAATTAATATACCCTACACACACCCTGTACATAATAGCCAATATGAATCAAAGGAACATACAACCTACAACCTAACACCTTGAATCTTCCACCTGATATGATTACATCTAGTTAATTGGCGCTAGTCTAGGGTCTAACGTAATAACATCTCATTCGATATGAACAATGAAAGTGGCGCCCTCTAGAGGATTAAGTTGTAATTACACTATTTTTGGCATGGATTTAACCTTCAGAAGGCTTAGGTACTCAAAGAGCGCTGGTGAGGGCTATGCTGGACATGGAACAAGGCAAATTAAGTCATGTTTAGGGTTCCGTAGCCAAATGGAAAAAACGGAACCCTTATGGATTCGTCATGCCTATCTGTCCGTCCGTATGTCACAGCCACTTTTTTGAAATTTTTGCTTATAATATATATACCTACAGGTTTGTACGGAACCCTCGGTGCGCGTCAGACTCGCACTTGGCCGATTTTTTAATAATAGAATGATTGGAAATTTTACCTCGAAATATTTACCCAGCGTCACACATTAGGGTGCCATGCTCCGAACATGTTTGTTGAAGTGTTCTCTATCAGTATTATTATACTGATAGAGAACACTTCAACAAACACTTGACTTTATATTTAAAGTCAAGATCGTGAACCGCAACTTAATAAAAAAAAAAAAAAAATGTAGGCGCGAAAGCCAGAAAAAATTGGAACCCCTTTCTTGCCTAATCTAATAAGAAAAGAAGATATCCGCAGGACAACCAAGGTTTCCGACAGAAAAGACACATTGCTCGCAGTACAGATGGTTGATGGGGCCGAAAGGTTGCGGAGACGATCGCGTAAAAAAAGACGTAGCACTGTAACCTCGGCGGTCCACTTTGTGGAAACACAAGATGGAGCAATGACCTATGGAAGGTCAAGAAAGTACATAATTCATATTCTTTATTTGCATTCCATAATGTAATGTGTGAAGATCTTATAATGGGCTTAAAGCTAGGAAACAATTATGGACCCTGTAGGGCATAGTAAAAAGTATAAAACATAAAACACAACACAACAACAACATAAAAACACAAAAAATAACGACAACAACAACATAAAATTGATAAATTCGTTAATAATTTTAAAACATGTTCAATAAATTAAATAAATTATAGTCTTAATTATTTGAGATTAACGTAAGAAGATTAACACTTATAGCATAATAATTTTTTTGGTAAGATTTAAATAGACTTTAACATGTTTTTTTATAATATAATATTTATCTATGTATGTATGAGTGTGAGTTTTAAACAACTAACAATGTATGGTGTCTGTTTGTGTGAAATTAATATTTTTGCCATGTATGTATTCGTTTATTGTATAGTATGCTTTTTCTATTAATAATCCTTTAGCCAACAGAGAACGTCCAGCCAAATCAAACTTCTATCTTGTTAAAACCTGACTTTTTTAAACGCGTGCATTTGTAGAGTATTTTAAACGACTTCAAAAAGGAGGGGGTTCTGAATAGGCACACTTGAAGCGATTTGGGTAGTTTTTGGAAGAGTACTTGCTAAGAGTGGTCCCATTTCAATTTGGTGAAGATCTGATTAGAAACTTCAGTTCAGTTCCAGTAGTGCGATTAACTAAGGAAGAACATCTTTACAACCAAGAAATCATCGTTGAAACATCTGATGTGGCATATATCTAACAGATGTTTCAACGATGATTTCTTGGTTGTAAAGATGTTCTGCCTTAGTGAATCGCACTACAGTTCATAACATAACACCACATCGGTACACTGTGAAGGGGTAAGCACATGTGAACTACTAAAAAGTGAAAAAAAAATACAACCACCTTCGAAAAAACGGAACACTACAAAGTATAAAATAACTTTAATTTCGGAAGTCGGTGTCAAAAAACTAAATTAAAGTTATTTTAGAACAGAATAGAATAGAATAGAAAACATTTATTCGACACAGACACAGCAAAAAAAAAAACATTTTAAAAAAAGAGTGGCAAAAACATAAAGAAGCAATTAGGTACAAAAAAAAAAACTAAAAAAATTGTGCTGAGCGTGCCCATGCCGAAAGGGTTACCATCTCAGCATATGCTGGGCGTCAGACACCCAGCGCTGGTTTTCAGTTGGCACCCTGCAGTGACACACGGACGAGCGACGATTTTATACTTTGTTGTGTTTTGATTTTTTGGAAGTCGATTGTATTTTTTTTGTAATAAAATTTTTATGAACTAATAAAGAACGGGACCCTCTTACTATACGGAGTATATTTAAAACTTACTATTGTTTTTCTGTGTCTTTACGTTACATATACGATCGCATTGCATAAAAATAAATCTCTAAAATTCATTGAACAATTTTACAATAGCAAAATTCGCTTTTAACTGAGTCTACAAAACAATTCTTGTGGGTTTCGAGTCTATAGAACAGGACTGGTTTATGAGTCTCCAGAGTATAGAAGAGAAGTTAGTTTATTTTAATTCAAATAATTTTATTTCTAATTCATTTAAATGATTGTAGAAGTGATGAGAATTTACACAAGATTTTCACTTTTAAAGTTAATTAGTTAATGCAATAAATGAATATGAATATGAATATGAATATGAATATCTAACGGGCAATTTTATTATTCTCGTATTTTGAAGAAACATCCGCATTCGTATCACAGTCGCAAAATGTCAAAACACCTCTCATTATTTTGACATTAATTGTCGCCGAGATGATATTGTGATTTGAATTGGCCGTCTTACTTGTATACGTGGGAATGTGTATCTTATGGTATCCAGTGCGTTAGTAATATTTTACCCAATTGTTAATGCAAATCAACTGACAATATAACCATAGATTTAATCGTGATTTCTCAATTTGAAAGGAATTATCAGATAGCTTTTATTCATGCCTTATAGGTTAGCTACCTTTGCTTAGCTGATTTAAAAGAAGAGAAATTCATGGTCTCAGAAAAACAATTTGATTGAAAATTGTCGTAGGATTCAAATTTCAGCCGAAAATTAATTAAATTTTCATTCATAAAAGTAGGCAGCCAAAAATCATGACTATTGCAGTAACCGTGCAAGGCAATATATTTATTTTTGAATTTTATTAATTTTATACAATAAAAAAACCGATTCAAATCAGTTTTACTAATTTTAAAATCAACACAGCAGTATTTAAAGAATTTCCAGAATTTCCCTAAATCAAATAAATAATTTTCCGGCCACAAACCAAAAATACCACAAGCTATGATTTACAGCGCCACATACTATAAAATTAAAGCGCTATATCCGCTGTTATATTATGCCAATACAAACATATGGTTGCCGTCATACTGTGCTTTTAATGTAAATATTTTTATTTGATACGGTACTAAACTAAAAATGTAGCAAGGGAATTAAATAAATTGAAATTACATGACTGACATTTCACAAACTTACACGCTAATATTTGCTTAACCTTTGCTAGTTCCCAATTACGATGGATGAATTTCCGTCTCATATACGACTTATACAATCAAAATAATATACATATATTTGTATGATGTTACTGAATGTGCCCCTGACTTGGGACACGTATGTGTTTAAGTCAATAAGAGTCTGACACTCTCTTCTGTATCGCCCAGCGGAGAGCTGAAGGAGCGAAGTGATGATTCCCTATCTAAAAATTCAACAAAAACCGGCCAAGTGCGAGTCGGACTCGCGCACGACGGGTTCCGTACCATTATCGTATTATACGATATAATATGAAGTATTAAAAAAAAACTACTTACTAGATCTCGTTCAAACCAATTTTCGCTGGTAGTTTATACATGGTAATGTACATCATATATTTTTTTAGTTTTATCATTCTCTTATTTTAGAAGTTAAGGGGGCGGGACACACATTTTACCACTTTGGAAGTGTCTCTCGTGCAAACTATTCAGTTTAGAAAAAAATGATTTTAGAAACCTCAATATTATTTTTGAAGACCTATCCATAGATACCCCACACGTATGGGGTCGATGAGAAAAAAATATTGAGTAATTTTATGTTTTTTTTTTTTCTATTTTTGTGTGAAAATCTTTATGCGATTCACGGAATACATCTACTTACCAAATTTCAACACCATAGCTCTAATAGTTTCGGAGAAAAGCGACTGTGACATACGGACGGACAGACATACAGACAGACAGACATGACGAATCTATAAGGGTTCCGTTTTTGCCATTTGGCTATGGAACCCTAAACAGGGGTTAAGCGTAATTATGTCACTCAACACTAATGTTAGCATAGTCTTCATCTTCGTGTGAGTAAATGTAAGTACTAATGACCTCACACGCCCTAGTGTCAGAGATTCTAAACCACCTCAAGAGCCTCTGACATGGGTTAACGACAGCCAGTAGGCAGCCGGCACCACCGGTTTATACGTGTTTTCCGAAGCACAGAATCATCTTTTTATTATACAATCAGATGATTCAAGCCTGCAATTGTAAGGTTTTAGTAAAATAAACATTTAAAATCCTAAAATCAAACCGATCCACGGTTTTACAATTTTTGTACTGGCCATACTGACGACGGAAATACCTGTCTTAATATAGTGGGGAGATTTAATTCTTTGCACTGGCCACACTGTTGGGGAGAGTTGCGGTGAATTGGCACGGATCGGGCACTTTTTGATGGGAGCTCGTAGCGAGCGGTCGTGGTACTGTCGTGCTGAGGTCATAAGTTTTTAGAATAATTTATATTTAATAAAGATTTGGAGATCGTTATAAGTTTTGGAGGTAATAAATAAGTTTTGGAAGTCGTAATAAGTTTTGAAGAATAATAAATAAGTTTTGAATATTTCTATAAGTTTTGAGATTAATAAACAAGTTTGGAACGTTAACTGGCTTTTTCTGAGATATCCTATACAATGTCCTCGCCAAACTGGAAGCAACTTTACAAAGTATGCTTCCCGTGGGAATCGTACCCACGATCACCGAGTCACAAGGCAAGAGCCTAAACCGGTCCCACGGGGACAGGATATTACTACGCTAATATTAATAACTGGACCATTCAATTGCTGAAATTATTCGTCAGACCACGCGTCGGTACTTAAAGTACAATCGAACTCTTCACTCCAAGGAGGTTATATCACCCTGACTAATAGTCGTCGTTGTCTTATTTTATTTACTACGCTAGACGAATAAATAGGTACTCATTCATCTCAACAGTTACCTACTCCAGAATAAACTCTCAGAGATGAAAGATTATCCTATATTTCAGACCTGTATGAAATTCCTTTATAAATATTTCACCTACAAAACTACCTCAGAGACTCAGATTGAGTAACAAAGATGAAAAATTCAATCTTATTCTTACTGACAAGCTGTGAAGTATGATATTTTAATAAGTGTGTAGGCGCTTGGATAGTTACAAAAGGTCCCTCACGGCCAGGATCACTGCCGACGCGCGCAAATTTGTCTACGTCACATTTATCATTAATACTCTGCTTCTCTTGATTGTAGCGTGATTCGGTAAGGCGTATAGACTTTCTCGATAAATGGGCTATCCAACACTAAAATATTTTTTTAATTCGAACTAGTCACTACTATGGATTTTTTATGAAGAACTAGTTGAACCGCGCAATTTCGTCTGCGTCACATTTTCCATTAATGCCCCGCTCTTGTCTTATCGTGATATATCGCGTAACATTGAAAGAATTTTTCAAATCGGACCAGTAATTCCTGAGACTTGAGTGTTTAAGCAAGCAAAAAAAGCAACTCATCAGCTTTATAATATAATTTTAGATCTATTTCCGCAATAAAAATAAAAATAAATGAGTTAATTAAAAAAAAAGATTTAAAGAACCGAAAAAAAAACACGTTTGTTGTATTTCTATGCAAGTAACGTATTTTTTCCATACTGTTAGATTCTGAATGGCACTTCGCCCGTTTTTCTAGCATTAAATAATCAAAAATAGTTAGTAAGACCTTACAACTAAATTAGTAAGCACTCACATTAGACAAATAAAAACACAACGAATAATACGCACCAGCGGTCGCGTAAGTAGGCTGTGCGGCTGGCCGCTTTTCCAGTTTAATATGCAACCGCTTATGATTGTATGCACTTAACCGCCATTAAATGACAAGCAGTTGCATATTAAATTTGAACCGCGCGCTTGACCGCCACCGCGGCTAACCGCTAGTGTGCACGTAGGCTAACAGTGTATCACTGTTGCGACAACTCACGAGAAATTCCAGAACAGCAATCCACGTATTCACCGCCCAGGCGACTCGCAATCGTGCTTAGAATAATGTTGATGCTGTCCCAAACCCTGTGTGATAGGAGAGCGCACCGTTTAGCCATCTAAATTGATATATGCATGCGCATATAAGAAGACCTCTGATGCACTACAGGAGCAGAGCAGCCTCACCAACATTCTTAACGCGTAGGCAGTATAAAGTTAGCATTTACTCTTCAAGAAACATAATAAGAACCTGAAACATATTCTCTCTATTAAGCTGAATCTCAGGAAATTTTACCTTCTTTAATCTTGTTTCTTTATTGATATTTTGGACCGCCAAAAACCTGTATCACTACCAAAGTTTTCAGAACATATTCGTTATACAACTCTTTGACACTACGTTTCGTAAACCAAATCTTTTTTCATACAGACTTGTGCATGCTAGCTGAACTCTGACTCTTCCTATGATACTCCAATAAAATAAAAATAAAACATTCAGGTACTTACGATTTTTATACAAACACGTATCCTTAAAGTGACAGTAAACCTAAAGCCAAGCTGTGTTTCCTGATAACTACAACCTGAGAATCTTTAAGTCAAGAGTGAATAGGTTACTTCTAGGCAAGCGTGCTCCACCTTCGACCGCATCATCGCTTAACATCAGGTGAGATAGTGGTCAAACGTATGCCTATCAATAGTAAAAAAAGCCGCAAGCAACAGAATATGGTTCACAATAAAGCCGAAAATATTAGCAAATTCGCTTAAAAAACCATTTATGCCATTACCATAAACCTTTTAATTTGGTAAAAAATAAACAAGATTCTGATATTTTTTTGACAACTGCGCTAAACACAGTGGTGGCCCAATAACACAAAGAATGTTTCTCGTCTAAACTTTGAATCATTGAAAATTAATAGTTAGCTCTTGTGAACAGTAGGTAGGTACGCACGATTATGCATGCCGACAGGTGAGATACGCCTGCTATTTTTTTAATTGGAAGCGTTCCTCATCTCTCACAATGTTAATCAAATAAATTTTATTTTTCACAACCATAGATTTAGATGATAATATAGCATTTTGTTCAGAGACTGTAGACAAGTGACAGTCGCAGTCTATTGTCAAAATGTCAAAAATGTATAGGATTGACAAATGCTGTCGAAATGTCATATTCTTGCATTTCAACAATCGCATTTGCTAATGTCTCCATTAACGCCACAGGCGTCATCAGTCTTAGAAAATAGGTGCCTAGAACAACAGAAATTTAGCCAAGATTTAGTTTCTCAATTATTTTTTACCACATGAGTGTGATATTCTGGAGTGGCACCCAGGTACCGGAAGACGCAGCGTTTGAGGTCATAATATGAGAGACGAACAGGACCGATTGTTGTGGCGACACTTGGGGAAGATCTTTTTCCAGCAGTGGACGTCTTCGGCTGACATGATCATTTTGATGATGATGTCTTAAGTGATAAGCAACAAAAAAGTCTTGTCTAAGAGACTGGAACAGACAATTTCGCCATTCAACGAGCGAAATATTCCCCTCGTGTAAATGGGCTTATATAAATGGAAAAAAAATTAAAAGGTATCAGGTTCATGCAAACATTTCACAGGTACGATAGGTATCGCGCTTGGAAAAATATTGTATAAATCTGTCTCTATACGAGAGGTAAATATTTTGATATGGAGTGGATGCATACGGTATTATGTAGGATTTGAATTTTGTGAAATGGGGAAAATATTTCGGAGGTGTTTTGTTTATTGACTGAAAGCTGTGTGTTTACTGCTAAGTGACTTTCCGTGCTGGTGTATTTTATTTTAGGCTTTTTAGGGTTCCGTAGCCAAATGGCAAAAAACGGAACCCTTATAGATTCTTCATGTCTGTCTGTCTGTCCGTCCGTATGTCACAGTTACTTTTTTCCGAAACTATAAGAACTATGCCGTTGAAACTTGATAAGTAGATGTATTCTGTGAATGGCATTAAGATTTTCACCCAAAAATAGAAAAAAAAAAAACTAAATTTTGGTGGAGTACTTAGAAATGAAACTCAATTTTTTTTCTCATCATACCCATACGTGTTGGATATCTATTAAGAGGTCTTCAAAAATGATACTGAGGTTTCTAATATCATTTGTTTCTAAACTGAATAGTTTGCGCGAGAGACACTTCCAAAGTTGTAAAATGTGTCCCACCCCCCGTAACTTCTAAAATATGAAAACGATAAAACTAAAAAAAAATACATGATGTACATTACCATGTAAACATCCACCTTAAATTGATTTGAACGAGATCCAGTAAGTTGTTTTTTTAATACGTCATCATAAATCGTAAACCGCAACTTTTGCTTATAATATATACCTACAGGTTTGTACGGAACCCTCAGTGCGTGAGTCTGACTCGCACTTGGCCGGTTATTTAATACTCGCTTCTGTCTCCAGTTTCAGCTTCGTGAAAGTCGAAAGTTATTAATTCGAACTCACTTCTGGGATAATAAGTATCCCACGTGCCCATACTGCAATCTACCTCTGTACCAAATAAATGTCAACAAGATCCGTTTAGCCGCTCCAACCAAACTTTTGCATTTATAATAGTAACTAGCTTTTGCCTGCGTCTTCGTACGCACATATCCTCCCGTTCCCTTGGGAATATCGGGAAACCCTCTCTTAGTGTTTATCTACGGAGTGTAGAAAAACTACATGCCTTTCAGCTTTCTACAACCAGTAGTTTCGACTGCGCATTGTCTGTCAGTCATTCACTCAGTAACGAAATCTTCTTATAATATATATAAATCTCGTGTCACAATGTTTGTCCTCAATGGACTCCTAAACCACTTAACCGATTATTATAAAATTCGCACACCATGTGCAGTTCGATCCAACTTGAGAGATAGGATAGATTAAATCTCAAATTATAGTCGCAATTTTAATTTATTGCTAATTATTTGTCTGTTATTATTTGACAGTCACAATTATTTGTTAACTCCAAATGATTCTAACAGATGTCGATACCTTTCGACTGGGTTGAGTAAGTAATCAATAGATGGCGCAGCAATGGTAAACCTAACTCCTAAACCACTTAACCGATTATAGACGCAGACGAAGTTGCGCAGGTCAGCTAGTAATTTTATATATTAGGATAAGAAAGTTCTACCTACCATTCAGCGTTTTTCTAACAATATTTTAGAGAGGTTTATAACCGACTTCCCAAAAAGGAGGAGATTCTCAATTCGGCAGTATGCTTTTTTTTTTCTTTTATGTTTTTTTACCTCAAAACTCCGTCAACTATGAACCGATATGAAAAATTCTTTTGTCTGAAAGGATATACTTGCAGATTGGTCCCATTTAAATTTTATTAAAATACGGTTACGAATTTTGGATTTTAAATCGAAATAGCTGGAATTCGTTTACTTGGATGATGGTTTTATGTTATCCAAGCAATCGAAATTGCGTATTTTGCTTTTCTGCGATTTTGTAGTGGTGTTGTTAGGTGTGTACCACTAAAAAGTGAACTTTTTACAAAAAAATACACAAAGTAAAAAATAACTTTAATTTCAGAAGTCGGTGCCAAAATACGAAGAAACTAACAAAAACACCGACTTCCGAAAGTAAACTTATTTTTTACTTTGTAGTGTTTTTTTTTTTATTTGGAAGACGGTTGTATTTTTTTGTAAAAAGTTTTTTTTTATAAAACGTTGACGGGTGGCGTTTTATCAGTAAACATCAAACACAAGGTCGTGATTATGACTTTATAAGTACCACATCAGTGAATTAGTTCTTATGATGTTGGAATAACCTATGGATAACCCCTACCTGTTTGGCCTCCCGTCCTTGCTAATGAGTATACTTAGCCTAAACGAGGTCCAACTACGGAAGTGAACACGCAAACATTCCAACTTTATTAGTCCGGAAATTACTACCTACTATATGCCTGTTAATGGTGCCCAAGATACGCTTAAAACACCGTTCCTTTCTTATCCAAATACGGTATAAAATAACTCATTCTATTTCATTACTGCCCCGGAAGAGCTCGTGGCTAAATAACAGCAGCGGCACGGGTCGATCTTCAAGGTTAAGCAACGCTTGCCGAAATTGAAATGTGGATGGGTGACCACCTTAACATACCGAGAATATTCCGTGCCTTAGAAATCACGTTAAACCGTTGGTGTCGGCTGTCATTCATAGATTTTTGGCAGTCGTTACGAATATTTTTTTTATATCCGTAACGACTGCCAAATAACGAATGCCAGCAAATCTGACTCCAGTCTTGCCAAGGAGTACCGGTTTACCCAGTTAATGGGTTGTGGAGGTCTGGTAGGCAGCCGCTCCACGTACAAAATACTAAAAAAAATACGTACAAATTACTGCTATTCAGCTGAATGATGAAGATCTGTACTGGAATTTTGGCCTCTGCTAACACAAATGTGCGTTGTTAAGCTTCTGCAATGAAAAATCGACTACCACTTCTTTTTTTCAAGAATCAACTTCAGAAAAACACAGAGTCAAATGTAAATTGTGAAGCTTTAACAGACTTGGTGTTATACACTTAATTATTTTTCTGGCAACACTGTGTCAGAACTCTCGTTGGTTTATTGGGGTAGTGGCTTGGTAGTGGGGATTAGACTTCGCCGAGGCAGAAAGGATTCCTTTTGAAGATCATTCTTGTTCTTGAACTCATGGCAAGTGGTCAGCCTAAAAATATTCCCAGAATAAAAAAACATTTAAATTTGAAGTTAAGGTGCCTACCTATATACAATTAAATGATTGTCAGTCCTAATTAAAACGTATATTCAAAGATCTTGTTGTTTTAATTCTATTTTTTTTTACACAATGAACCTCGACGAGTCCCGAAGAAACGATTCAGCTGTCTTAAATCCCACAATGAAACTTCCTCTATACAGCTCCGCCTCCGCTAAAAAGGCCCTTTTTAAGGATGGGAAATCATCAAATGACTCCTTCCGCCCTGGGCGAAGCAGAAGGGAGTGTCAGACTCTTACTGACTAAAACCCATCCGTGTTTCTCCTAATGCCCTTTGCGTTCCAGGGCCACGGTGACTCTTTCGAACAAATTCCGCAACCCTGGCAGGCGCTAAAAAGGCCCTGGGGTTATCCCTAACAACACAACATTACATATTCAACTTATTACCCAAAAATTTCACTGCCTGTTCACGCAAACACCTTAGAATCGTATTTAAATATTTTACCTTTATCAACTGTCGATAAAGTGGCAGTTTGGTCACCGGGCCAGAGGGTTTAGATCCAAATGAGGTTTTATCCTTAATAGTTTGGGTAGTCAGTTGTTTCGGGCCGATGTTTTTGTTACATTATTGAAAACAAACAGAAGGTCACAGAAGGTTAATTTACGCAAACCAGAACGGAATGCCAGAGGATTTAAATATTTACCAAAGGACATTCATACTTATCTTGTAGAAAAAGGACATAATTGGCAATGTTTTAAATTTATTTTCTGCCGTCTATGTATGTATAATTTTAACTATTTTAAAATTGTTTTTCTTTAGTCCCCACCACGAGATTCTATAAATTTTGTAAACTTAACTTTGCGCGATTGGGGATGTTAATATTCAGAGCCATTTGATCAGATGAAAAAATTAAAATTGAGTTTCAGTTCTAAGTGTGGAGACCCCCAAATTTTATTGTTTTTTTTTTCTATTTTTGTGTAAAAATCCTAATGCGGTTCACAGAATACATCTACTTACCAAGTTTCAGCAGCATAGTTCTTATAGTTTCGGAAAAAAGTGGCTGTGACATACGGACGGATAGACAGACAGACATGTCGAATCTATAAGGGTTCCGTTTTTTGCCATTTGGCTACGGAACCCTAAAAATGAAGACGAAACGATTAAGTCTGTCAGTATCGACTTTAACACTTGTATTTATAAGTTATTTTTCGGTATGTGCATTATTTTGCACATTTTTGACGTCATTCCCTAACAGTGTTGCATTTTCAACTCATCTCCTTGTAAACTACACGATTCTGGCGTGTTGCCATCAAACTAACAATTTTCATACCCTAAGTAGGTTATTCTGTCCAACTTAAAATATTACAAGGAAAAACCTTCACCGAATTACATCGAAGCTCTGAACACTGAGTTATCTGTAAAATTGCTTCAAATCGCTGCGAGACTATAAACACAATTACCAAGTCTTCGGGAGTGTGTACTTAAACTAGGTTCACCATTTCAATAGTTGCGACAATCGTATCTTGCCGTCCAATGTTTGTCTTAAGTAAACTGTATGCGTCTAGACAATCGTTTTCGAGCGCTTACTCGAAGAAGTACTTTGTGTTTCTTTGTAACGCTATGTTAAAGTTGTGTACTGCTGCAACTTAAAGATCCCTTGAACTGACGCTGCGTGATAGTGCATCAAATATATTTTGGCCAATTTAATTGTTTTATGTACATCCTAATAATATAATAAATGCGAAAGGTTTTTGAGGATGAATCAATGACGTATTATATATAGACACGTCATAAACCAACATCGCGGCGCTTAAAAACGGACGAACGGCGCGAAATTACTAGATAACTACTAATACGCATGAAGAAAGGGAAAGAAAATATGTCACCGTACGGCGGGATGCCTGTTGCTAGAGGGAGATAAATATACATCTTCAGTTACGTTACAGGATAAGTAATAGTCAAATTGACATCAAAACAAACGTAGTGTCGCGCGACAGGTTGGTGCGTAACTAAGCGCGATGTGGCCAATTGGCTTCATTTCATGTTGTCATTTTAGAGTGCGGACAACGTATCTATAGTTTTATATATCATTGGGATGAATGGATGTTTGTTATTCATTTACGTCAGAACGCTTGAAAGGATCTTTATGAAATTTGGCACAGAGGTAGGTTATAGTCTAGACTAGTCTAGAGTAACATATAGGCTACTTTTTATCCTGGAAATAATATGTTCTCTGGGAATCACGCGAGGAAAGCCGCTAGCAAAAGCTAGTTTTACATAATGTTTTCTTTCGTAATTTGGAAAAAATGGCTGGTGTTGCATCGTCCAGTAGCATGTTTCTAAATTATTCAAAAATAAATAAATGGCCTCAAATCTGAGTAAGTCATTTCGTAATTTTAACGCACAATCCTTTGCCTAAAGTTTGTTCCCATAAGTTCTCTCTATTCCATGTTTCAGTATACGATTGATCACATCTAGGAGATCGAGATGAAATAATTAGAGCAGTTAGACTTTTTTAGGTTAAAAAACGTTTTCTGAGGTATAAAAGGCTAGGCAGATTGAGTACAACTTATTTCATTAAGCTTAATAGCTTTATTTTAAACCATTTCCAATGATTCCGAATCAATTATTGATCGATCCGAAACCGCTACTCAGCGGTGCGATTCTGCAAACATGTCGAAGTGTAGGCTTGGGTGAATAGATCACGAAGTGAGCTATCAATCCAAGTAATCAATATGAAATGACAGTTCACTTTGTGATCACTTCACCTAAGCCTGCACTTCGACATGTTTACAGCCGCTCAATTTTGACGACATCTCACCGTGATCACTTGGGTGGAGTGAACGACAAGTGAGCTGTCAAACCATACAAACAAAACCGACTTCCGAAATTAAAGTTATTTTTTATTTTGTAGTGTTTTTTCTTTCATTTAGAAGTCTTTAGTACTTTTTTGTAAAAAGTTTTTTATTTTTTACTTTTTAGTGGTACCCCACACCTAACAACACCACTGCAAAATAGCAGAAAAGCAAAATACGCAATTTCGATTACTTGGATAACATAAAACCATCATCCAAATAAACGAATTCCAGCTATTTCGATATAAAATCGAAAATTCCTAACCAATTTTGATAAAATTTAAATGGAACCAATCTTCAAGTATCCTTTCAGATAAAACAGATTTTTTTAAATCGGTTCATAATTGACGGAGTTATGAGGTAACAAACATAAAAAAACAACCGAATTGAGAACCTCCTCCTTTTTGGGAAGTCGGTTAAAAATGGAATGACAGCTCACTTGTCGTTCACTCTACCTAAGTGGTCACCGTGAGATGTCAACAGAATAGATCGGCAGTCTAAAACACAGTCTAAAATTTTCATCTCGATTTCAGCGAAACCGCAGCACTTATTAGAGATAAAAGGAAACAAGGGTACTAAATTTTGCCGCGACAACTAGCCCTTAATTTAGTAACATTAATGTAATTAAAGGAGCCATTAGTTGGGCTATTTAGCGCTCTAATTTGCTGTGTACCGGTTTGTTGGAAATTATAGATTTTTGGCACAGTTCATTGAATAGATCGGAAAGGGTGTTTAACACAAGAAACGATGGTAAGTTTTGAAATATTTCGGCTTTTTAAAAGATATGAAATGGGTAGTAAAAAATCTGCCACATAATGATGAAGGTTTATAGAAAAAAAAAATCGTCCAAATACGAGTGAACTCGCGTATCGAGGGCTCCGTACAAACCTGTAGGTATGTATATTATTATAAGCAAAAGTTACGGTTTATGACGTATTAAAAAAAAAAACCTAGATCTCGTTTAAACCAATTTTCGATGGAAGTTTACATGGTAAAGTACATTATGTATTTTCTTTTTAGTTTTATTATCCCCTAAGTTTAGAAGTTACAGAGGAGGGACATATTTTACCACTTTGAAAGTGTCTCTCGCGCAAACTACTCGGTTTAGAAAAAAATATACTAGAAACCTCAATATCATTTTTGAAGACCTATATATACATACCCCACACGGATGCTTTGATGAAAAAAAAAATGTTGAGTTTCAATTCTTAGTATGGGGAAAGTCTTAATGCGGTTTACAAAATACATCTACTTACCAAGTTTCAACAGCATATTTCTTATAGTTTCAGAAAAAAGTGACTGTGACATACGGACGGACAGACAGACAGACATGACAAATCCATAAAGGTTCCGTTTTTTGCCATTTGGCTACGGAACCCTAAAAAGGAAAAATCGGCCTAATTCAAATATATAAAACTAGCTGACCCGCGCAACTTAGTCTGCGTCACATTTTCCATTACTGCTCAGCTCTTTTTTGTCTTAGCGTAAAAATATAGTATAGCCTATAGCCTTCCTCGATAAATGGGCTATCAAACACTGAAAGTATTTTTCAAATCCGAGCAGCAGTTCCTGAGATTAGCGTGTTCAACCAAACAAACAAACAAACTCTCCTGCTTTATAATGTTTTACTAATATTATAAAGCAGAAGAGTTTGTTTGTTTGGTTGGACGCGCTAATCTCATGAGATATTGGTCCAATGTGAAAAATTCTTTCAGTGTTAGATAGCCCATTTATCGAGGAAGGTTAAAGGCTATACATCATCACGCTAAGACAAATAGGAGCGGAGCAGTAATGGAAAATGTGACGCAGACGAAGTTGCGCGGGTCAGCTAGTATTAGTATAGATTCTTCCGTTACTGAGTGACAGAAAAACAACGCACAGCTGAAACTACTGGTCGTAGGAGGCTGAAATTTGGCATGTAGGTTCCTTGTGGAGTGTACTTCTTTTAAAGTTGAAACCGTAAAATAAATTAACAAACAATGTCACAACTAGAAAAATACTACGAATATTGTTTACTCTCTAAATGCAAGGAAAAGAATTGCGTTTTTTTTTAAACAGCAGGTAGGTATTCGAAATAAAATAAATGGACAATATTAACATCTAAAATATGTATTAAAGGAATGTATTATTTTATTATAATTATGTATTTAATTAAGTATATACTTGTGTATATTTGTTTATTGTATTTTGTGTTTTTTTTTCTTTCTCGGGTCCCTGGAGACCCGGTCCTTTGGTAGGCGTACGAAGGGCCGAAACCAACTCGCAGAGGCCCCGTTAGACTTTTCAAATGTAATGGGGCACCAACCGGCGATTATCCCTGTATGCACTGAAAGTATTCCCAAGGACAATTCTCGGTTGGAGCAGTACTATTGCAGAATATGGAAACAAAAAATGAAACGCTATGGGTTTGGGTGGCTTAGTGGACTGATAATCGTTTATTATAGAATAGCTATTGGCCCCTGCCAGACCACTAACAATATACATTATATATAGTACATTTATTGTATTTTGATGTATTTATTATTAAGAAATAATATGTTTAAGTTAACTTAGTTTAGTCTATTTTGAGTTTCCTTCTGAGTTTTTACACATTGTGTCTACGTTTCTTTTCCCAATCTCCTGTCGCAGTTCTGCTGGAAGAAATTTCTTATGAAATAAGCAGTACCTTTGTGCTCTTTTTCTGTACAATATTTTTTAATGTTTCTTGTGTGCCTATAAATAAATAAACACATCTTTTTTTAAAGATTTTTTTGTGTATAAAAAGTCAGAGAAAGTTATTCATTCATTCATTCATTCACTCCAGAAAATTAAATGAACAATTTTATGGTGTTAAAAGGACTTTTATAAAAATATCTTTCTTTTTCATTCTTCACTTTCAATATATTTTTCAGAAATGAAAAGGTGTTTAGCTTGTAATGTAAATGAAAATTCTTTCACAAAATATTTCTGATAGCAACTGAAAATCTTTCACACAGAGAGTACTATTCAATTTACTTTGCAGAGATGTCCTCGTAAAATATTGAAGCAGTAAAATATAAGTTAGATTGATAAATTTTAAAACAAGAGTTCAATACGTTTAAACAAAGATATTCAAGCAAAAAACACGTGCTCACGTAACGTGTTATTTAAAGATCTAGTAATACGCTTAGGTGATGCTTCGCGTGACAAGGGCTGGCTTTTACCTCGGACAGGGGATATGCATTGCCATACAACGTGGCAATGCCGCCAGTCTTTTGGGCTCACTTCCAGTCGATAGCGATGGGGACGAAATATTTGACGTCATATTTTTGTTAGGAGTTTTATTTTTTTAAGTTGAAAATAGTTTGTCGTTTCAATAAATATTTAGCAGTGTTCTAGAATCAGCAAAAAAACATAATGATTTATTTTGTCCTAAAATAATAAATTGCCGGGATATTAATATAAACACATCGATATGGATGGGTATTTGCAATCGCTTTTTTTAGGGTTCCGTAACCAAAGGGTAAAAATGGGACCCTATTACTAAGACTTCGCTGTTTGTCTGTCTGTCACCAGGCTGTATCTCAAGAACCGCGATAGCTAGACAGTCGAAATTTTTACAGATGATGTATTTCTGTTGCCGCTATAACAACAAATACTAAAAAACAGAATAAAATAAATATTTAAGGGGGCTCCTATACAACAAGCTTGATTTTTTGCCGATTGATAATGGTACGAAACCCTTCGTGCGCGAGTCCAACTAGCACTTGGCCGCTGGTTTTTATTTAACATTTAATATTTTGTGTCTGAATGATTTCTAAAAGTTTGTCCGTGTATATTAATCGGCGACATCATCAGCCTAGCCTTTTCCCAACTATATTGAGGTCAGCTTCCAGTCAAACCGGATTTAGCTGAGTACCAGTATTTTACGCGAAACGGCTGCCTACTAGATCTCCACAACCCATAAATTGGGTTACACGGTACTTCATGGCGACTGGAGTCAGATTTACTGGCACCTGACTATCCGTGACGACTGAAAAAGATGTACAAATGACAGCCGGGACCAACGGCTCAACGTGCTTTCCGAGGCACGGAGGAAACTCGGTATGTTAAAATGGTCACCCATCCACAGACCAACCTTGGCAAGCGTTGCTTAACCTGGAAGATCTACCCGAGCGGCTTATTATTAAGCCACAAAATCCATCATAATTACAACACCTGCAAAAGCTTTAAGTGTACACAAAAATAAAATAATGAAGAATCTTTTTATATTTTTTCAGTCACATTTTTTTCACATTTTCAACTACAAAAATAATAATCATGATCCAGGCTCAGATATGAATTTCCAAAAAATAAAGTCTCATTTTTCATCCCACTAGTTCCTAGTATCTTTTTTTCAGGTAAAGTATTATTTCATTCCCTGTTTTTAGAGTTCCGTACCCGAAGACTAAACAACAGAACCCTACTACTAAGCCTCCGCTGTCCATCAGTCCGTCTCTCGTCCGTCTCGTCAGTCGGTCTGTATCTCAAGAACCGCATCTTAAAGACGATTGAAATTTTTGAGTCTGTATTTCTATTGCTATTACAAAAGTCGCCTCATCTAGTTTAAAATTACCAAAAAAGATTGACGTGTATAAGTGTTATTTACAACCAACTTACAAAATAAATATCATTTATCATTTAAAGATTAAAAAAAACTAAAATTAATTAACTTGACAATAAAAGGGGCTCAAAAACAAGAAACTTTTTCTAATCAAGAGATTTTTTTTTTCAGTTTATTGTACGGAACCCGTCGTGTGACAGTCCGGCACGCACTTGATCGGATTTTTTTTAACTTCCAGTTAGTTTCATACCCACGTTAGCCCGGGGCTAACAAGATATACTCGTATGTAGTTACTTTATTATCATAAATAAGGTTTTAGTTTACTCTTCACAGAAATAACTTGTCTTTGTAGTGCCGAGTGTCATGTTATTTGTTATTTCAAATCTCTTTGTGTATTTAATTACGTGTGGATCTTTGAGATGGCTTTTAGTAAAATTAAATTTTGTTGCAGAGTTCTTTTGTGATTTTCGATTTGAGATTAAAGATGATTGAGATTAGTTATTATTGGTAGTGCAAGCAGTGTGACTTAATTGTAAAAAAAACTGGCCAAGTGCGTGCCGGCCGGACTCGAGTGCAAAGCGTTCCGAACCAATTTAATGTTTCAACAAGATATTGTTAACACTGCAGACTTCTTATAGGCTTTCCTGTAATTTTACTCACTAGCTCACTAGTTTCCGAGATAAGGGGGGCAATGGTCATTTGGTCTAATTTCTTGAATAACTTCCAAACTGTTTATATAAAAATAAAGAAAAAAATATTATTAAAACCCTCACAGTAGTAAGCCTTTAATAAAAAATAGACTCGAGACTCCTTTCAGTGTTTTTCGATATTCCTCACAGTTTTGGATTAGAACATGAAGGCACACTTCAAAAATTCATCCTGTATAAGGCTATGTGCGCACTGGTGACTTTTAGTCCGCGTGACAATACATTACTCTCTTTCGCAATTGTGAAGTGCTACAGAAAGAGATATACTATAACGGTGACAAATGTGCGCGCCTAGCCTTATGCTGTCGGGGGTACTCTCGTATGACTTGGGGATTTTTATCAACACAGTCGTAGCTGTCGTTCCCACGAGGATTATCTCATAAAAACATTATACTATTTGAGTAACATACGTTTTGCCATTATGTTTAGAAATCAATCCTACCTTCAAATCAAACATCCTTCTGTCGCCATTCATTACGACCATCAAGGACACCCTCAAAACACCTGCCAAACCATTTAACAATGGCGAACGCATTCATCAAAACACCACCCATAATAGATTTAATCGCGACTACATTGTGTCACCTATTTAGTCACGAAAATCACCTAATTAACGACTTTTAAGGCTTGAAGAAACATTTCGTTTGGTCACAATGGGCGCTTACTAACTAAGCCGTGATAGTGTAGAATTCTAATCGGCTTGTTAGTTATGTAGAGCGTGAAGATATCGTTTGTAGATAACGGCTGATTGGTCGATATTGTTATAAATAGGTAAGTATTGGAAGCCAATTCTGAAAAGGGCTGGGTGTGTTAAGGTGGAAGCGCCAGGGTAGCCCGCGAAATTCAAATATTTTTATGTTTTTTGCAATTTGCCGGTCACTCTGAAGCTGTATGTTGAAGAAAATACAATTCGCGGTCGTAACGCATACTTATCCAAAGAATTATACCCCTTTTAATTATCAACATAACCCATTAAGTTCATACAACTCGATTGAATGACTTTTTCAAGAAATAACATTCAATCGAGTTCTATGAACTTAGAGGGTTATATTGATGATTCAAATGGTTATAATCCTTTAGATAAATGCTTTTTACGATCGCGAACCGTATTTTTTTCAACATACAGCATCACACTGACCGGAAAATTGCAAAAAACATAAAAATATTTGAATTTCGCGGGCTACCCTGGAGCTTCCACCTTAAATGTGTTGTTAAAATGCTTTTTAACCGACTTTCAAAAAAAGAGGAGGTTTTCAATTCGGCGGGTATTTTTTTTTTAAGGATGTACACCGATTACTGCGAGGTTTCTGATCCGATTTCTGTCATGCTTATTCAGCATACTTGACAAATTTAATTCGATTTGGCTTAGTAGTTTTTCTTTAATGAGCATTTTCGCGTATTTCAATTTCTGCGCAGACGATACGAAGTATAATTATATCACTTAAAAATGAATTAATTTCGGAAGTTGGGGTTTTTGGTTTTGTACCTTCGTTTTTTAACACCAACTATACTTTACTTATTATACTTTGTAGTGTTTTTTGACCCGTTATTATTTTTCTATAAATCACTTCTTTTGATGAAATTTTGTACCTGTATTCTGTGTAGATAGAGTCATATTTCAACAGTTATGGGTTTGTAGTTTCAAAATAATGCTTGGCTTGTTCCGTAGAACAACAAAATTGTGGAAACTAGACTGAAGAAAACCTGCAGCGCAAGCAACCTACATTCAAAAGAAGATACCATGAAAATAGCGTAGTACTGGGCCGAAAAAAGAAGATGTACCCTTCCCTAACCATTCTGCCAGGGAATTCCTGTCAGAGTTGCGGAATTTGTCCGAAAGTGTTACCGTGGGCCTGGAACGCAAAGGGCAGTAGGAGGAACACGGATGGGTTTTAACTCGGTAAGAATCTAACACTCCCTTCCATTCCGCCAAGAACAAAAGGTGTCATTGGATGATTTTCCATCCAATCTCTCAAGAAGAAGACTTATTTATTAAACGTAGCTAGCTGGCTAGTAACTTAAAAAGAGGTGGAATATAATCAAAATGTTGTGGCTATGCCTTCGTTACATCTTTTGATGACAAGCCAAAAGTATTTAATATAAGAGCTCTGACTTCCGACTTGTTTTGGCATTGGCACTAAGAAATGGCCAATTAACTTTAAAGCTTATCACGTGAATTAAAAAGGTGAAAAAAAACCACCATTTTACTTATCTTTATCTTTCTGCTAAGATTATTTACACAATAAAGCAGCTGTTTTTCTTTTCGATTCATAGTAAAATAATTTTGTATAATGTAGAATCATATTTTAATTTGTTTTGTAAATGCGAGTAAATGGAGCCATTTAAATATGAAATTAGTTATAGATTTTGTTATAACCTAGTTTGACATGAACGAGCGTAGCAGTTGAGTGCTTGTCAAGCTCACATAAATGTTTCCCTGAGGTGGCGCGTGTGTTGGATCATTTGGTTCCGTTCAAAATGGTTGAGCTAGATGGTGCTTATAGACGCGTCATGTTCGTGAACGGGCGCCGTCATTTGAGACTGGTCATCTCTTACCAGCCACTGGCTTTTTTTAATTGTTTTATATACTTTCTTGTTCTTTGCATTGTCCTCACATAAAGAAGCAATCAAAGATAATGTTACCTTTTTTTAATACATCACATAATTCAAAAGAGTGACCGTCGAGTTTCTTGCACGTTTTTCTTCATACAGATGTACGCTTTGGGATGTGCTAATAGCTTTATGTTTTTCACTGACCGACCTTGACAATTCAAAAGTTCCTTTAAACGGTTTCTTTGATATATAATTATGCTTTGATTTTTTATTTTTTCTTTTGGTATTGTCTGAAAATAATGTCAAAGAATTTGTTTTTAGTAAAACAAAATTCTACTGTATGTTGAACTTACAGTTGGTCCTTATTTCCGTTGAAATAAGGACCAACTCTAGTTTCCAAGGCACGGGGATATCAGTTCACTGATTGCTGGCTGCTGGGAAATTTCTACTGCAGAAACCCAATAACAAATTTCAAAATCTGGTATTTGAGCCCAGCATATCTTGCTTAGCAGTCACGGCTCATGACCACCGAGTCAGTTACGATACGACGTCACAACGTGTGCAACACACTCAAAACGAATTCACGTGGAAAGGGTTCCGAACGAATTTCATTTTTGAAAATGATTTTGATAACACTAGACTTCTTATTGGTTTTCCTGTAAAACGTTAATCTGTATCAAACTATGAAAATAATATTAAAACCCTCACAATACGCCCTTTCATTTGACAGGTGGACAGACAAAAACCCGAGTAATCCTAAATGATTATAAGGGTTTCGTTTCTTGTGATTGTTCATTTAAAAGAGTGTCCGTGGAGTTTCTTGCGCGTTCTTCTCCATCGAGATCTACGCTTTGGAACGTGCAAATAGCTACATGTTATTGACTGATCGACCTTGACAATTCAAAAGTGCAGGCGTAAATGGTTTATTAGAAACTAGCTGACCCGTGCAACGTCGTCTGCGTAACATTTTTCATTACCACTCCGCTCCTATTGGTCTTAGCGTGATGATATATAGCCTACAGCCTTCCTAGATAAATGGGCTATCTAACACTGAAAGAATTTTTCAAATCGGACCAGCAGTTTCTGAGATTAGCGCGTTCAACCAAACAAACAAACAAACTCTTCTGCTTTATAATATTAGTATAGATAGTTGCTTTGAATCTTGAATCTCGGAACCCTAAAAACTGAAAATAATCTTATTCGACTGCCAGAGCCACTTTTATACAAAAGAAATTGTCATTGATCACAACTACATACAGGGTGTTCCAGAAGTGCATGGTCATATTTAAAGAGGGTGTACTGTATCTCCTTTAAATTGAGGAAAACATTCCATATAAAAAAAAATGTTTTTTTTTTTATGACCCGACCGTAAGAACGACTTTAGGTAAGTTAAAAAATAATCAGAATCTGTAATTTCACTAAAATAAAAAGCAATAGGTAACTGTATAATTTTTAAAACTTTTTAGTGACTTTTATTTAACAACAAAAGAAATGTATTTAAAGAACAAACTATATACACTTAAAATAGAAAAAAAAAACTCCTTACTAAAAAATTGCATCAAAAAATTCGTCCCCGTCGCTATCGACTGGAAGTGAGCCCAAAAGACTGGCTGCATTGCCACGTTGTATGGCAATGCTTATCCTCTGTCCAAGGTAAAAGCCAGCTCTTGGGTCACGCGAAGCGTCAACTAAGCGTTTTGCAAGATCTCAACTTTTTAGTCGTTTTTGGAAATTTGGGAGATTTTTTTTTACTCTATAGCAGCTACATACATTTCTGGAACACTCTGTATAAACAGCTTGTTGCCAATTTCAGACCATTAAGTCCAGGTATTCCCGCAATGTTTTCTTTAGCAGTAATTTTTATTTTCTCTTCTCGTATTTAATGTGTGAGCGAGTGTGTAAGCTTTTGTATAACTGCGGGCGTTTTGGAACAATCCCTTTGTACCTTTCTTATGTACGAGAGGTGTTTTATACATGAATAAATAACGTTACCCTAGGTTTTGTGAGGGTCTAAGGTGGGTATGTAACATTTTAAAGGCCTCGTCAATGTCATGTATGATGCTTTGTGTGTTAACTATGATAATAATTATCTTTTAGACTTTGAGCAAGATCACAGAACTTCCCAGAACTTATTTATTTATTTATTTTTATTTATTTATGTACACAATACGCTTAAAAAGAGAATTTTGTACAGAGAAAAGAGCACAAAGGTACTGCTTATTTCAAAAGAAATTTCTACCAGCAGACCTACTTACCTAGTTTCTGAGTAACAAAATGTATGGGATAGAGTAATATGAATTTATACTTTGAACGCGTACCTGCTAGCTTGGGCTGACGGTGAATTTACAGGTAAGAGAGACTCTATCTATTGTGTCATTCTATCAGCAGATCGTCACAGTCACCTCCATATGTCGCCAAAGAAACTGGTCCTGTGCACTTTGCATAAATTGGCTAGCCGAACCGTCACTAGGTCATTGCTCCATTGTTCATCATCATCATCTTCCTGCCCTTATCCCATGTTACTTGGGGTCCGCGCAACACTTTATTTTCTTCCACTCTGCCCTATCAGCCGTCAAACTATCACTAATTCCCTTCTCTTTCATATCGCTCATCACACAATCCATCCATCTTTACATTGGCCTTCCTCTCCCTCTCCATCCATCCACATTTTTATGTTCATTACTCTTAGGTAAATGCGTTTCCTCCCTTCTCTTCACATGACCATACCAAGACAAGCGATTTCCTTTTAGCTTTTCCGTCACTGGCGCCACTTTTAAACTACCTCTTATTTAATCATTACACACTTTATCCATTCTCGTTACTCCACACATCCATCTCAACATTCTCTTTTCTGCCACATGCAATCCATTTTCATCCGTCTATTTCAAAACCCAACAGTCAGGTCTTATCACGAATTTGTAGATTTTCCCTTTCAACTTGAGAGGCATCCGTGGGTCGCAAGTTGTCTTAATGACCTGTCACCATTTCATCCATCCTGAGTTGATCCGGCGCGTTACATCTCGGTCTATATCGCCATCCCCCTGAACAAGCATTCATCAATCGGTCCATTGTTAAAATAGCAAAACATAATTAAGGGATTGATCACGTGGCATACAGAGGAGCTCGTGGCTAAATAATAACAGCCGCACAGGTCGATCTTCCAGGTTAAGCAACGCTTGCCAAGGTTGGTCTATGGATGGGTGACCATCTTAACATACCGAGTTTCTTCCGTGCCTCGGAAAGCACGTTAAGCTGTTGGTCCCGGCTGTCATTTGTAGATCTTTGGCAGTCGTTACGGATAGTCAGAAGCCAGAAAATCTGACACCAGTCTTACCAAGGAGTACCGTGTTACCCAGTTAATGGAGGGTTGTGGAGGTCTGGTAGGCAGCCGCTCGACATAAAATACTGGTATTCAGCTGAATCCGGTTTGACTGGAAGCCGACCCCAATATAGTTGGGAAAAGGCTAGGCAGATGGATGATCACGTGGCATACAGAAACCTACACACCTACAATTCTACTAATTTTCACATTCGCATCGCATTCGCATCTCAATCGCAATCTGTCAAAAATATATGAAAATTAAGGCTTTTTTTACAGTTTGCGATTGACATGCGAATGAGAAAGCTGTTTAAAAGTAGAATTGGTACTGTGATAATCGCCTTTGCCATACTTCTAACCGAATATCACTTGTCTAGAAGCTCAATTGCAAATGCCAAACCACGCGAACGAAGCTAAGAAAAAACCTAAGCATTGCATTAACTTAAGACATATTAAACAGAAGTGCGATTCTGTAATCATGTCGAAGTAAAGGCTTAGGTGAAGTGAAATGTCAACCCATGTAATCAAGACGCTGTAATTACAGCTCACTTCGTAATCACTTAACTTCACCCAAGCCTTTACTTCGACATGTTTACATAATCGCACTGCAGCTAGTCCATTCTGTAAATAACCATTTCGATATCGAGCTTCATCTGAGTGACAAAGCTCACAAAGTGAGCTTCACACCGTGTTCCGGACGATATTCATAAACTTCGACGGGATGTTCAGAACATGGAAATCAGCATTTTTCATTATAGACACATAAATCAATTCTCTTTTTTTTATTAATTTTCATAGTATCAAAACATGTTCATTGACGTAAATGACCGATATTAATGCATCTTTATCCGAATTGGCAACGAAAAACCAAAAAGCATTTGATTTTTCATTTTAACTGCAGTAAGCGAAAACATAGGTCACAAAAGTCCTTTTCAAACTGCATAGCTCAATTAAATGAAGTCACCAATATCTTTGTAACGAACCTTTTTAAGTACTACTTCTTTTGTTGGATTTGATTTTTTAAAGCTACACATATAGAAGCGTTTGTAAAAGTTTATGGATAGCGTAAAGAAGGCTGTGTATAACACACAAAATTATAAAGATCTTATATTTATATACGAATTTGATACTTACATCGGATTCCACTGTCGAGACACGAAAATTTTGTCACAGAATAGCACTACAGTACAAGCAGCGCCTGCACCTACCGATCGATATGCAAACATGAACAGAACTAAAGCTGACCATTTCACATTTTCATTTGAATTTAATCCACGTGCATTGATGTGTTAAAGCCGTGTGATAGTTTTTTGTAGAACGACGAACTGAAACGTGATTTTTTTCCGATTCACAAAAGTGTTGCTTTTGGTTCGAAATGTTTTTGTAGACAGTTCAAGTTTGCCAGGATTTGTGAACGAGCACGTTTTGCAGATTGTTAAGATTTTCTGGTGCATTTTTGATCTTCCACTGCACTGTCGACAGAGGACCTGTAAGGACTTTTGACCTGGTTCAGAACTTTATTTTTTTAATTTTGTAACTAGCTTGCACATGGTAAAATTTCGATCTTCCAGAAAATCTTTCATCGCCTATTAATTAGACTATTTTCATTCTAATAGATCCATAGCTCAGTTAATACTCGTTGAAGAACAGTTCAATATCAAAAACCTATCAGTTCACATCTTAAACTTACTCATCCATCCTTCAACCCTAAGGTATCCCAATGAATATAGAGGATGAGGATATGGACATCTTTTTCACTCACCCATCTTTATCAACCGTCATCAGGCTCAAATTAACCCTCAAAAATCAGAATTCCTTGTCTTTGAAAGTCCAAGTTTTCTATACTGCCATCGTAAGAAATAAGAACGTATTGATACAAGACGAGGTAACCGATTTTCGACCTTAAGTTAATTTCTTAGTGTCGGAAATCGATTATTTCGTTTTGTGTAGATGAGTCCTTTTATGACGGCAGTATAGTGAATGCCCAGAATGTGGCAGCTTTGATCCTATCCCATGTATCTGTCCAACACATCGTTTCTCGGCAACTGATTCCTTGGAGATAAATTGTACACGCTCCAACGCTTTTTTAGTTGAAACTCGGATATTTGTAATGGAACATCAACGGGTGAATGACGAATTTCAGTTTTCAGGAGATTTCACCGAGTGTGAATTTTGATTCAGTAAAACGAACAAGCAAAGTAATTTTCTCCAAGTCATCGTTGAATTACATAAAAAGTACACAGATAAAAATATATGAAAATGTAGAAAGATTTTAACAAAGATAAAATGAAAAAGTAGAAAGGTTTTTACATTTCAATTTTATTTATTTGTAAACATAGATGAATTGTTTATTCAAACAGATCGGACTCGGCTCACTTAAATACAACTAGAATGAACTAGGTATAAATAAGAATTCTCTCATTAACTTTGTCTGCTGTATTCGTGGAACTAAAGATAGAAATCTAAAGTCAAATTCACCACCCACGCTTCACGTTGAGCATTTACGAGGAAAATAATTTTAGGGACTAAAAAATTGTTTAATTTGAATTGTAAAAGCGCTAGTTTCATTTTAGTCCAGCAATTGAGGTCATTGCCCTTTTTAACCGACTTCCCAAAAAGGAGGAGGTTATCAATTCGGTTGTATGTTTTTTTTTTTTTTTGTTTGTTACCTCATAACTCCGACAATTATGAACCGATTTGAAAAATTCTTGTTTTATCTGAAAGGATATACTTGCAGATTGGTCCCATTTAAATCATATCAAAACGGTTACGAACTTTGGATTTTAAATCGAAATAGCTGGAATTTGACTATTTAGATGATTCTTTGATAATCGAAATTGCATATTTTGCTTTTCTACGATTTTGCAGTGGTGTTGTTAGGTGTGGGGCACCACTAAAAAGTGAAAAATAAAAAACTTTTTACAAAAAAATACAACCGACTTCCAAGTAAAAAATAACTTCAATTTCGGAAGTCGGTGTCAAAATACGAAGAAACTAACAAAAACACCGACTTCCGAAATTAAAGTTATTTTTTACTTTGTAGTGTTTTTTTTTTTGGAAGTCGGTTGTATTTTTTTGTAAAAAGTTTTTTTCCGTCATCTGTTTGATGAAACCTGACGAATATACTATGTTTCGTTTTACAAATGTTAAAAACTAGGGAAACCTCTACCAAAAGAAAACTCACTAGGGAACTGTGTTTTGAGAGAGAGGCAGAGATATGCAGGGCACGTAGCACTATACCTTTCCGCACTGTTTAAAACAAAAAACAATCTCCTTTCTGCGCTACTTCACGCAGTTCTGGACTTTCCGCATCTAATCTTTGCCCGCCTGGTTATCGAGAGCCCGAAGGATCGCCATATGAAGTAGCAGTGGGTAGGGCATATTGCTCGCAGACCAAATTAGTCGATCGGGCCGAAAGGTTCTGGAGTGGCAACCGCGTACCGGAAGACGTCGGAAGGCCTCCCACAAGGTAGACCGATGACCTGGTGAGGGTCGCGGATAGCGGATTCATGCGAGACGTACAAGACCGGTTGTTATGATGCCTCAGACTCACACAAGTAGAAATTATACACAAAAAAAATACATCCGACTTCCAAATAAAAACACTACAAAGTAAAAAATAAAATTAATTTCGGAAGTCGGTGTTTTTGTTAGTTTCTTCGTATTTTGACACCGATTTACAAAATTAAAGTTATTTTTTACTTTCTAATGGTACCCTACACCTAACAAAATCGCAGAAAGCAAATACGCAATTTCGATTACTTGGACGACATAAAACCATCATCCAAGTAGACGGATTCCAGCTTTATCGTTTTAAAATCCAAACTTCGTAACCGATTTTGATAAAATTTCAATGGGTGGTCCCATTGAAATTTTATCAAAATCGGTTACGAAAGTTTCTGCAAGTATATCCTTTCAGATAAAATAAGAATTTTTCAAATCGGTTCATAATTCTCGGAGTTATGAGGTAACAAACATAAAATAAAACATACAACCGAATTGAGAACCTCCTCCTTTTTTGGAAGTCGGTTAAAAACCATCCTCGTGTACAACTCTTTATGCCAGAGCTAATTGTATCAAAATACGTTGCGTGGGTTAAATGAAGTAAGCAGGGAATCTGACATAGGAAGACTTCATTTCATACAATATAAAGAAGACTAGCTGATACACGCGGCTTCATCCGCTTGACAAATTATATACTAAAACCTTCCTCGAGAACTACTCTATCTATTGGTGAAAATAGCATGAAAATCAGTGCAGTTGTTTTTAGTTTATCGCGAACAGACAGACAGCTAGACGCGGCAGAGGACTTTGTTTTATAATTTTTAGTGATAGTAATAGTGAGGTTTCCGACGATATACATCAAGACAGAAATTTCTGTTTAGGATATGACATAAAATACCAAAAAACTGTTTTTGCAACTTTCACATAAAAATCTTTTAACAGTTATGTGCATGTTATGGTCAAACCTCAAAGCTCCGGCGCTCCTTGGTTTGACTAGCCAATCTTCAGGGCTGACTTAAGGTTTAGTCAAAGCCCAAATAAATGACGTTTTTCGGCCTTTGAATAAAGAATTTTCGTCAAACCTAGGAGAGACTAATTTGGTCAAGCAAGCGTCGAAACTTAATTTCATGAAATCGGGGTTTGACCGATCAAACTTGAATTAGGTATTAGAATTTCATAGTTTGTTAGATTAGGTAAAAACGTCATTTTTTATTTTTATGTATATTGTTTAAATGTTATCGTAATTTAAATAATAAAATTTATTCTCACATGGTGAGACATTTAGAATTGCACAATACGTTAGATCTATTAAATTTACATGATTTTGTCGAGCATTTTTAATGCAGTGGCATTTAGTAAATCCTTGTCCTCCAAATTTAGAATCTTTTGCACTGATTTCTCTAAGAGATAGCTGAACGTCGCGGCACATCTTCGAATTTCAGATAATTCTGCATTTTCGATCGACGTTTGCCGGTGGCTCCCAGGATCGGCTAGTCAAAGCCCGAAACATATTATTTGCTTTCGACGTTTGATTGAAAAGTTAGGAACTTCTAGGTTTGACTAAAAATACTTTAGTCAAAAGCCGAAAAAGGAATTTATTTCGGGGTTTGCTTTGGTCAAACTTAGATAAACTAGTCATACCGGGAAAGAGACTGCATATCTTTGACTATAACACACATATTATGTTACAACCCCAAACGGCTATATTTACTTACCGACATAACACATAGTCAAATTACTGTAACAGACGGATACAGAGACGAGTGAGCCTTTATGGGTTCCATTGCAGTTTTTCTTGCGGACATTTGAAACTCTAAATACCTACATTTTTATACAGGCACGTTCGGTACAGAGGTACTTCACTGTGCAATAATGTTCACTGCAGTGTAGTTTTATCGCCACGTGGGTTACAAGAACTTGTTTACCCATGCCACGTGCAATTACGCCGGGGAAATCAAACAGTTCCAATAATATTGGACGTAACTGTATTGCACTGACTAGAGACTACTTTTTTAGAATCGGTTTGTATGTATCGGTGTATATCATATCGTCAGTCTAGATGCGACATCAAAAAGTTTCAAACAATAATTCTGGAGTAAACTCGTTAAGGCCGTACCCTGACCAAATAACCTTGAGCATTTTTTCCCTCAATAACAGCGCAAGAGATACAATAGCAAATACGCTCAGAATGTTGAATAAAATCGTTATAAAATCTTATTTTGGTCGTTTGAAAAAAGCGTTTCTACCAAAATGTTCATAATTAAATTGCCTATCCATTAGTGTAAGTACAAAATCAAAATTATCGTTAGTTTTCGAGAAGATGCATGTTTTCAATAATTATTTCTCATTTCTGTGGTTTTGTTGTGAGGAGATTACTTAAACATTATACTTAGTAATCTATCTATCTATACTTATAATAAATCTGTAGAGAGGTCAATTCTGTACATGAAATATATTTCCAAAATAACTATCAGGGGGTGATTAGGGATCGATACTGATGCCAAAAATGCAATCAGTACAATTTTTGTCTGTCTGTCTGTCTGTCTGTCTGTCTGTATAACCTTTATAGAAACAAAAACTACTCGACGGATTTTAATGATACTTGGTACAATTATTATTCATACTCCTGAGCAGGTTATAGTATACTTTTCATCACGCTGCAATCAATAGGAGCAGAGCAGTGAAGGGAAATGTTGGGAAAACGGGAGAAGTTACTCCATTTTTTAAGCTTTCGTCGCGCGTGCAACCTTAATGGTGAAAGCTACATAGAAATCATGTATGTCGGAAATGTTCTCCTTAAAATTATATAAAAAATATCCAACGACAGCATATGTCTATCTTTTATGATTGACGAACAATAACACGTGTAACTCCCGATAGCTTAGGGGCGCCTAGGGGCTAGCGAGTAGCTTCGGAAAACGGCTTACGACAGTTTGCAAAATCCTTTAATAATTATAATGTCGAGGGGAAGATGGTTATAATTTCGCTTTACACCAAACGAGTAATATTATAAATGTGAAAGTTTGGTTGTTTGTTACTCAATCACGCCAGAACGGCTTAACGGATCTTAATGAAATTTAGAACAAAGATAGATTATAGTCTGGAATAGCACATAAGCTACTTTTCATCCCAGGAATATGTTCCCTAGGGATCACGCGGGCGAAGCCGCTGGCAGAAGCTAGTAAAAAATAAAAATCTACCATTGTGAAACCAAGATTACTTAGAATGTATTCTTTTTATAAGTGGATATTTATTTTGGATAAAGAGTATATAGCTCTAAAAAACTGCACAAAAAACGGCTAGCGCTGCTTTTTGCACGGGGACGCGCCTTAGTGCCTCGTTAATTACTATTCATTTGACAGAAAAAAAGCGAATGGACTAAGAGCTCGCGACGATACGGAGAAGAGTACGTTACCTAGTGTCCAAGATAGGCGATCCAACAAAAACAGCCAAAGTTACCATGATCCAAACTTCATAGTCGAGGATCGTTCATACCTGTATTAGGGACATACACACAGAAACTTTCAGGTTTTATATATTACCGTACGTCTGATCGTCAAGGGCTCTTACTCTAGAATTGCAGTGACCTCTCGTAAAAATCATAATCATTTTGTTTTACAACAGATTCAATTAATAGAAAGTATGCTTAATTTGTAAAACAGTGTTTTGTCTCCACTGAAAAGTTCATCAGTTTGAGTATACGAGGTGTCTCATCTAGAATTCTAGACCGACGATATGTTAGAATGAACTGAACCTTTTAATTTAAAATAAAACTGAAAATGCAGTATATTGAGGTAAAATAACTGTTATCTAAGTTTGCTATTTAATAGATGAGATTATAATTGAGTTCATTATTAGTTTGAGGTTAGGTTAAGCCTAGGTAAGGGCCCATTATTTGGATGTATACTAAGATAAGGAAAAGAAAATGAAGCACGCCTTCGCGTAATATTTTATTGAGCACTAAATCCTTTCAGCTTAAAAGAGTCCACTACTGGACATCAGAGGGTCAATCTAATTTACTTTAAAGCTCTTTTAATTTGATTTGTTCAATTTGCTGAAAATTTTGTAGATTGGCACTAAGGTCTCCCCAAGTGTCGTCGACCGATCCTAAATGCCCTCGCATCCAACAGACTAAGGCTGCATTTCTACCAGAGATGAGCGAGGCTAGGTAAGTGAAGCGATTCTGTTCTTAATAAACACATTTATCGCTGCGCATCCTCACACATCTATGGTGGAAACGCAGCCTTATAGTTTAGCTCAACAATGAAGCTTCCTTGATCATTATTCGTCGGTCAACTATGTCCCCCGAATCGATATTTAACTCTCTTTGTTAGTTTACAAAAATATCCAGCATGGTATTAATTTATACTCACGCATATAATGCATGTCGAGTTTCACAACAAAAAACTGCAAACTTTTCATTACTTTGCCAGCCTATTGTTCGATTAAAAACTCTGTGCTAACTAAGCCATGCTCTCATTAGAAAAATTATATTACTGAACTTTCATTATTACCGTCGTAATTATAATGAGTTTGAAAGGAACACTGTGCAAAAAGAGAAAATGCATTGAAAACAGTCATTTTACAGAATTGTATAGTTACGATGAGTCTTGTCGACCTGGACAATATGACATGCTACCAGCCACTGCGACCAAAAGCATAGACGATAGATGCGAAAATAAAAATATTTTGGATATTTTACTCTCGTTTTGCTGACAGGAGGTCTCTTTGTCTAGAGCAGGCTGCATTCTATTAAAAAAATGATAAATCGTTTTCTTTTAAAAATAATAGTTGGGGTTGGAACATAAAGGAAGAAAGATTTTTATAATTTATATATGTATTAAGAGTGGTAACAACCGTTCCAAAAATTTATTTATTTACGTAACGCGTCCGTGTTTGCGTCAGAGAAGTCCTTATAATATATCCTACGTATACCAAATTTCAACAGAATCGGTCCAGTAGATCCGGAGAAAGCTGGCTGTGACAGTCGGACAGACAGACAGACACACAGACAGACACAAGGGTTCCGTTTTTCACAGATGTTCTGAACCCTAAAAACAATTCGGTTTTAAAAAATCTCTTTGTCTGAATTCATATCTCAAATTCAAGCTACGAGCACATTCGATTTAGTCAAAAATATGCTCTCTTGAATGAATGTTACAATTTTTCCGAAGACAGACGAACGATGTCTTTGAAGAAAATCGATAAACAGATATTTCGGGAACGAGCAAAAGGGTTGGCGTTGCATCCGGTGTGAATCAAGGCTTTCAGATTATTTCTTATCGTGTTACCTGCTGTTCCTGAGGGCCAATTCTACTAAATAACGTGTCATGCGAAAAACATGACATGCGAATGCGATTAGATTTTTAAGACACTGGAAAATGGTATTCTGCTAACTTTAAAATTCGTTCAATTCACAATCGCATCGCAATATAATCACATTCTAGTCGCATAGCAGGCAAGTTTGTTTTCATTTACGAAAATAAATATGTTTTTGTGTTGGTTCAATACATGCAGACGATAATAAGCAATAATTGTGATAATTTCCATTTCAGTAACGTAATTTTTTATATTACATTGAAGTCCAATTTATCGAGCTAAGTTAAATTCATATTCACAATATTTTCGTTTTCCGATTATAATACATAATACATTTACACGACTTTCAAAGCAAACAATATTTGATTGGAAATATACCTCAATTGGAACGTACTTGTAAATGCGCCGCGCAGGCGTGGAGCGGATGATTTAAGACGTCAAAAAGAGACGTCATGAATGCTAGTCAAAATATGATATTTTAATAAAAACTCTAATTTTCTGCTGAATTGTATTTTGTATGGATATATTGCATTATCAAAAGATGAAAGAGCTTTTTTGAAGTACTAGCCATCACAGCACCTATCACCGCGAGCATCTTTATTATATCCATGGATTGCTTCATTTGGTATTCTGGAATAGAATCTGAGTATTTAGGGTAAATAGATACTCTCGGAACCTTTGTAAAAACTGTGTTTGTGTTTAAAGTGAAAGGATAACAGTGAAAATCATAAGAACTGATTGTGCCGTTATGATCAGGCGGTCTTTCGTACTGCAATGAACCTAATCTACTCAGCTCGTTCGCTGATCACAACAGCAGTTTCATCGATACCCTGGCCCTACTGGCTGAAGCTTAACAGTGGATTTACAGACTTGACCGACTGTTCGGTACTGCAATGTTATATTGTTAATTATAATTTACTACAATTCTAGTTTTTGCTAAAGAATGATACAAATAAAAACATTGATTTAAGTTATCTTTTTATTTCCTTTTTGCATTATAAAGTCTTACATAGAAAGTCTAAGTTGCCACTTGGCTACTACAGAAAGAAATTTAAAGTCGTAAATAATCTTATCTATACTTCTATACTAATACTAATATACTAATCTTTACTATTAGAAAGATATCATTTTTTTGTAAGTTTGTATGTAGGGGGTAATCTCAGGAACTACTGGTCCGATTTGAAAAATTCTTTCAGTATTAGATAGCCCATGTATCGAGGAAGGATATAGGCTATAATATATCATCACGCTAAGACTAAAAGGAGCCGAACATTAATGGAAAATGTGACGCAGACGAAGTTGCGTGGGTCAGCTAGTTATTCATATTTGCACTAAAGCCACTTCAGAACTTTTAAAAGGTAAGAAGGTATTAACAAAGTCTATACCTAACATTGATACCTATTGTGAATGCAAATATGTACATGGACGTATGATGTTTTAAATATTGCTTGAAAAGACAGAAACAAACGTAAAAGTAAAACAAAAATTACAAAAACACTAAATAAAATAGAGGGGTTTGAACTTAAGTACAACAAAATATAAGCACGTAGGCTAATTCTTTGGTTGACGTTAGTGTAAAATATACGTTCTAGTTGGTAACCTTTAGTACAAATACATACGTTTAATATCATGTCACAGCCAAAAAGTAAAATCCGACTTATACATGCATACAGACTATCTGGTCTATAAAATGGAGACGGTAAACGGTCTAAAACAGTTTTATTGAAGGCGGATCAGCTTCCAGCCAGATTATCACGTCCTTTAATGAGAAAGCCATAATTTTATGTAAGCAATTTAGCTTGTCTTGAACCGCCTTTGTAAATCCGTGGTAAATCCTATACATTTAAATAGTCGTTGTCTACCATAACAACAATTTTTTTTAATATTGAGCGCAAAAGATTAATATTGACCCGTTAAGGCGTCGACCTAATAGGTACAAAGCGCTAATACCTACACGATCGTCTCGTTAATTTTTGCGACAATCCCTATCGCGGCAAAGCAAAACGCACCATCAGAGGACGCCATGTAGTATTTCCGAAGATTATTCGTACCAAGACGACGCCTTAGCGATTCGAACAGAAAGTAGGTGTTTATTAAAAAAATGTATCATTGAAATTAAACTACGTATTTAATTTGCAGCTATGTCATTTCCATGTATGTAGGTACTATCTTTTTTTATTTAAGATGGGTTTGCTCTTGACTGTAGTCGGATTAGTGAAAAACCGTGGTAAAAGAACTCATTTTAGAAGTCAATGAGTTCATCCTACAGTCGGTACAAATTTTACTGAGTGATAAGCATGAGCCACCGTAGAAAATATTGAATGAAGATCCGGCTAAACATGAATTAACACTGTAATACAAAACTGAACAGCTAGCTATGTAAAGCGGCGTACTCTATTTTATATTTGACTGCGACACATCATGCACGTCATTATTGACTCTGAACTGCTAAATGAAACCCCGAAAATAACTTTGAGTGTAGGTATAGCTTTTTTAATATGAAGTAGTTTTTTTAACAAAGATGACCAAAGTAACTAACATTTTGCAATAAAGTTGTAAATGAAAATATTACTAAAACCAGCAACACAATAAAACTCCTTCGAATATAATGCAGAAAAGTCACAAATGAACGCAGCTTGTTGCTATTCATCTGCTAGTAGGCGTCAATATTATTTGAATCTTCTTCCTATTTTTTGCATGTAACAGTAAAAAACGAAACGGCCACGTGAGAGTCGGTCCACAAAATGAAGGGTTCCAAGAGTTATAGCAGTAATAGAAATATAAAATCTGTGAAAATTTAAACTTTTTAACTGAATTCTTATTTAGGACCTTGAGATACAGCCCGCTGACAGACAGACAGACGGACAGACAGTGGAGGCTAGTGATAGTTCCGTTGGTTACCTTTTGCGTACAGAACTCTAAAACATTCATCGATTCAGCCATCCGTACTTCCAAACCTTCACGTTTATAATAATACTTATACATAATATTGAAGAAGGATTACCAGTAGAATATAATACACACACCCTACCACATGCTACGACTAGATTGAAAGACTTCATCCATTCAAAATCAAAAGAATTTAATCTAGACTTTTTGAGTGATTTATTTTTAGTTTAGCTGCGTTCCTCCTATGGTTCTCAGTTTTTAGTAAGGTTTCTTTAAGACTGCCTTAATTTAGAATCAGTCATTCTAACGTGAGATAATCGACAGATCGAGTATCTAGGAACACGTATGTAGGTATGGATTTATATTTTAACTAGCTGACCCGTGCAACGTCGTCTGCGTAACATTTTTCATTACTGCTCCGCTCCTATTCGTCTTAGCGTGATGATATATAGCCTTTAGCCTTCCTCGATAAATGGGCTATCTAACACTGAAAGAATTTTTCAAATCGGACCAGTAGTTCCTGAGATTAGCGCGTTCAACCAAACAAACAAACAAACAAACTCTTCTGCTTTATAATATTAATATAGATTTACTTATCTCTTAAATAAGCAATGTAAAATGTTAGGTACTTGCTAATTTTCGACCAAAATTTCCTAAGAACTAAACGACTGGAGAATAAAGTGACCACCAAAAGTGAACACCAATCTTTTATTTAGAAATCTTTTCACAGAAAAATAAAATACTCATTTGATTTTAATATCTTGCTATATGCTTTCCATCAGTTGTTCTTATGATGCAGAAATAAACTCGTATCTTATTTATACCAAAGGAACTCCAAAAAGTAAAGTATCTGAAAGGAAGAAAAGAGTATTAAGTACTTGACTAATATTATCGTTAAAAGTTCTCTCTTCTAGCCTTTTCCCGGACCTCCTCTTAAAACGACTTCTCTGACAAATCACAGAGAATTTCGCACATTGGTGGTCTAAGTCTGTTTTATCCTGCTACATAGGTGTGAATCTGAAGGAACCGAGTTTTGTTCCTCTATGTTACTAGTCTAGCATTGAAGGAGCTACCAATTCGCGGTGATAAAGAAGCTTAGGATATAGGTACATTGTTGCCTTATTTCTGAATTATAATAAGTATGCGCTTAGTAGACCAACCTTGCTGCAACAATCAGTCCAATCCTTAGGGTATCCTTTTGGATAAACGGCTCCATTTTGGTAAAACTAAGTGAGTCTGTAATCTTTTTCAAACGCAAGGCCGCTTTCGAAATATACGTGTGCGCCCTAGCCGACAATATTGAGAACAGCTTCTGCTGCTCGTTCTACGTCGTATCACCACCAATTCGTCGTCTTCACAGAGCCCGATGAATAAAAATCCCTCCACAGGCTGAACCAACACGTTTTGTATTATTTCACCACACAAACACAGAACTATGTATTGTAGCTTTACTGCACAAGTCTCTGCTTAATGAATCTTGGATTTCATGATGTTTTTAAGGATTAAATAGAGAAAAAATAAAAAATTTGAATCTGCAAAAGCTAAAATTTTCCTTCAACTTTCGATCTCAAAATCATTCCATGGTAACGTCAGTTTTGACGTTGTTATATTTAGCAAAATACCGTTTTTGTCACATTTTCAAATGTCGTTCAACTTTAAAAATAGAAGAATACCGTTCCAGTACATTTTTTTGTAAAATTCAATTCGCAATATAATCGCATGAAACTTCAACTTTGGTTGTCCTTTTAAGTTTAGCAGAATACCTTTTTGGACATTTTGGCATTGAGATGCGAATGCGACTTGAATTTGAACGTTTTTAAATTAGTAGAATTGGCCCCCAGATATGGGATGTTTGCGATTTATGACAGGCGTTATTGTGTTTGTAGTATTATTATTTTTGAGAAAGGCCTTTTTAGGGTTCCGTAGCCAAATGGCAAAAAACGGAACCCTTATAGATAGTCATGTCTGTCTGTCTGTCTGTCTGTCCGTCCGTATGTCACAGCCACTTTTCCCCGAAACTATAAGAACTATGCTGTTGAAACTTGGTAAGTAGATGTATTCTGTGAACCGCATTAAAATTTTTACACAAAAATAGAAAAAGAACAATAAATTTTGGGGGTCCCCCCCATACATAGAACTGAAACTCAAATTTTTTTTATTCATCAGACCCGTTACATGTGGGATATCTATGGATAGGTCTTCGAAAATTATATTGAGGTTTCTAATATCATTTTTTTCTAAACTGAATAGTTTGCGCGAGAGACACTTCCAAAGTGGTAAAATGGGTCCCCCCCCTGTAACTTCTAAAATAAGAGAATGATAAAACGGAAAAAAAATTTGATGTATATTACTATGTAAACTACCAGTGAAAATTGGTTTGAACGATATCTAGTAAATGGTATTTTTTTAATCCTACTAATATTATAAATGTGAAAGTTTGTATGTTTGTATGTTTGGATGTTTGTCCGTCAATCACGCAAAAACGGCTGAAGGGATTTGGATGAAATTTGGCACATATATAGGTCACACCCTGGAATAACACATAGGCTACTTTTTATCCCGGTAACATACATGACTTAATGGAGACAGAGAAAGAAGTTGAAGTTCAAAGTTTCTGCTGCCTTAGTACTTCAGATTCAAAAGTACCAGGAGAACAGAAACATGTCAAATTTTTTTACCGGGCTAGAATTTTATTACGAGTGCTAAAAGATTCACAATTACAAGGAGACCAGGAACATGTCAAATTATTTTTGGGCAAGATTTCTTTTGAGCCGAAACTTTTCGAAGTATTTTAGGGACTGGTTTTTTTTTTACTATTGGTAGGCAAACGTTTGACCGCTATCTCACCTGATGTTAAGCGATGATGCGGTCTAAGTTGGAGCACGCTTGCCTAGAATTCCAAGCGCTACAGAATCACAAGTACCAGGAGAGCAGAAACATACCGAGGTATTCCGGGGCCGGAATTACGAGCGCTACAGATTCACAATTACCAGGAGAGCAGAAACATTTTGAAAGTTTTTTTAGGGCTTGAATTATGAGCGCTTTAGATTTACAAGTACCAGGAGATCAGAAATATGTCAAAGCATTTTCCGCGTTGGAATTGTGAACGCTATATTTTCACAAGTATTAGGATGGCAGAAACATGTCGAAGTATTTTCTGGGCTGGAAATTGTGAACGCTATAGATTCGCAAGTACCAGGAGAGCAAAAACATGTCAAGGCATTTCGGAGCCGGAATTACGAGCGCTGCAGATTCAGAAGTACCAGGAGAGCAGTAACATCTCGAAGTATTTTCTGGGCTGGACTTTCTGAACGCTATACATAGATTCACGAAAATAGCCAGAAGAGTAGACACAGGTCGATTTATTTTCGGCGCCGGAGTTGTGAGCAGTTTAGTTTAAAAAATACCAAGAGAACACAAACATGTCGAAGCTTATTTCCGGGCTAAAATAATGAAATCTAAAGATTCACAAGTAACATCAGAGCAGAAACCTGTCGAAGTATTTTCGGGGCTTGAAATTGTGTACCAGGAGAGCAGAATCATATTGAGATATTCGGGGGCCGGAATAACGAGCGCAACAGATTTACAAATACCAGGAGAGCAGGAACATGTCGAGGTATTTTTAGGCTGGAATAAGCGATATTGATTCACAAGTACCAGGAGACCAGGATCATAACAAAGATTTTCAGGGCTGGAAATTAAGAACGCTATAGATTCGCAAGTACCAGGAAAGCATAAATATAAACATGTTGTTTGGAGCTTGAATTATGAGCACTTTAGATTCACAAGTACTTTAGATCAGAAATATGTCGAAGCATTTTCCGCGTTGTAATTGTGAACTCTATATTTTCACAAGTACTAGGAGAGCAGAAACATGTCGAAGTATTTTCTGGGCTGGAAATTGTGAACGCTATAGATCAGCAAGTAACCAGGAAAGCAGACGCACGTCGATTTATTTTCGGCGCCGGAGTTGTGAGCGGTGAAGTTTAAAAAAGAAAACAGAAACACGTCGAAGCTTATTTTCGGGCTAGAAATTGTGAACGCTATAGATTCTCAAGTACCAGGAAAACAGGAACATGTCAAGGTATTTTTGGACTGGAATTATGGGCGCTATTGATTCACAAGTACCAGGAGAGCAGAAACATCTCGGAAGTTTTTTTGGGGTTTGAATTATAAGCGCTCTATGTGCACAAGTTCTTTAGATCAGTAATATGTCAAAGCATTTTCCACGTTGGATTTGTGAACGCTATATTTTCACAAGTACTAGGAGAGCAGAAACATGTCGAAGTATTTTCTGGGCTTGAAATTGTGAACGCTATAGATTCCCGCAAGTTACCAGGAGAGCAGACACACGTCGATTTATTTTCGGCGCCGGAGTTGTGAGCGGTGAAGTTTAAAAAATACCAAGAGAACAGAAACATGTCGAAGCTTATTTTCTGACTAAAATTAATGAACTCTAAAAATTCACAAGTAACAGGAGAGCAAAAACCTGTCGAAGTATTTTCGGGGCTGGAAATTATGAACGCTATAGATTCTCAAGTACCAAGAGAGCAGAATCATGTCGAGATATTCCGGGGCCATAATTACGAGCGCTACAAATACCAGGAGAGTAGGAACATGCCGATGTTTTTGAGGACTGGAAATTAAGAACGCTATAGATTCGCAAGTACCAGAAGAGCAAAAACATGTCGAGGCATTTCGGAGCTGGAATAGATTCAGAAGTACCAAGAGAGCAGTAACATACATCTGGAAGTGTTTTCTGGGCTGGAAATTCTGAACGCTATAGATTCTCGAAAATGACCAGGAGAGCTGCTCTCCTGGTCATTTTCGAGAATCTATAGCGTTCAGAAACACGTCGATTTTTTAATTTAATATGTCAAAGTATTGCCGAAGCTGGAATTATGAACGGTGCAGATTCACAAGTAGAAACCAGAAGACCAGAAACATGCCAAAGTATTTTATTCGACAGGAGTCGTGAGCGCTTAAGATTCACAAGTACCTACCAGGAGATCACAAACATTTCGAAGTTGTGTCGGGGCTGAAATCTTACTTTCAGCCGCACCGCAAGGTCTCACAATATCTGGATACCTGAATCATGAAAATGCAGTTCCAAGGATGAGACAATGAGGGGCAGTTCTAAAGTCTACGCAGACGAAGTCGCGGGAAGTAGCTAGTACGTCATAAATCGTAAATCGCAACTTTTGCTTATACCTATTATAATACCAACATGTTTGTACGGAACCCTCGGTGCGCGAGTCCGACTCGTACTTGGCCGGTTTTTGAGTTCTTTTTTGGCTGCTTGTGAGAAATGATTACAGTAGATACTGATTAGTATGGAAGGTAGCTACCTTCCATACTAATCAGGACTTTATACCCTGTTCAGCTGAACAGGGTATAAAGTCCTGCAAACCATTGAAAAGGGAGGATCCTCCGACCAGTCGATTGTTGTGTCTGGTAGGCCAAAAAAAAATATTAAAAAAACAAAATCATTAAAGTTTGTTGAAACTATTACCTATTCATAAGCCTTTAGGCAAAGTGACATTTTATTCTCGTGAACGATTGCCGAAAAGTAATACATTTGGATTGAGATGCCCTACCACGTTATCATAATATGGCCAACTCAAACATTTTGACAATCTCTAATTCAATTCAATTTATTTATTCTCAGTTTTCCAAAATTATTATATCTCCAAATTGTTACCTCTTCACCGCCCTTAGTTGACTCGTAAAGAATACCTAGTGTTAAGTCCGCCTAAGTACGTTATTTAGGTAGTACATAAATGAAATCTAAATAAAAAAACCGGCCAAGCGCGAGTCGGACTCGCGCACGAAAGTTTCCGTACCATTATCTATAAAAAAGGCAAATATATCATGTCTGTTGTATGGGAGCCCCATTAAATATTAATTTTATTCTATATTTAGTATTTTCTGTTACAGCGGCAACAGAAATACATCATCTGTGAAAATTGTCTTACTATGAGGATTCATGAGAAACAGCCTGGTGACAGACGGACGGACAGCGAATCTAAGTAATTGAGTCCAGTTTCACCCTTTGGGTACGGAACCCTAAAAATTTTGTTTCAATGCCAAAAGCAGCTGAAATTCCAATAGTGAACATTGCATGTTTATGATTCGTGGTTCATAGCATTTACTTAACTAAAATAAACAGTGAATACGCCAGTATACCCAATGAACAAGGCGCTTATGTAAGCAGTAGTTTATATTTGCATACAACAATGTTGACACATTTGTTGGAACAACAGATCAGATATGTGTACTTGCTAGTTAATTTTTGATGAAAACATAACAAAATCAAAATCTGCTAAAGGTAGGTCAGTAGTGGTGTATTTGAGTGCTCCAGTTAAATCTTTTTTATTGTGTGGAAATTCCATATATGTCCTTCAACCCGGGGCGGGTAAAGAGTTATGTCAACTAAAACCACAATGTGTTCTGTAGCTACCTTTGCCTGAGCCACTTGTGCATTTTATCATGCCCCCTTGGCCAGGTATTGACCCGTGGTGGTCCACACGCGCCCCTACCGAACGTTGTGGGGGAGGACACATGACTCATCCCGCGGGCTGGCACTAGCCGGGGATCGTGAGAGGTGCACTAGTTCTCACTATACCCGGTCCAAGCGCGAGAAGGAACACCAAGGTGGTTTTCAGTCAGTAAGAGTCTTACAGAACCTTTTACCTGCCCCAGACGATGGACATCCTTGATAAAAAAGTATATATCCAAAAACAAAATTGTGACTCGCATAAACTCATGCGTATCTCGTCACCCTCTGCGGCCGGATGGATGGACGGATTGGTGGAACTTCATTTATTACACAGATACAAATAAAAGATAAAATTTTCAACAACAAGACTTGCTAACCAAATCGAGAATCCAACAGTTCGAGTCAACAGTCAACAACCTAATCAAAACACATTCTAACTAATCCAAGATAAAAAATCCTCTTATTTGCGATGTTTAAATTTGTCCGTTTCACTCTCGACATGCTTTGATTTCCCTTGGGACAGAATCCCCGATGTCAAAGGTCCTTGTAAACGGATAATAGCTTACATTTGTGATAATATAAATATGTTAATAGAAGTCTCAGTCGACCTTAGAATTGATTGAACCTAAAGGTTGAACGTGACTAATAAAATTGTATGTCATAGAACTTCAATAGGCTCGAGTCTAGACAATCGGACTAACCCCATGTTTTTAAGGATGGGAAATCATCAAATGGCGCTTTGAGCAAAGTGGAAGGGAGTGTCAGACTCTTACTGACTAAAACCCATCCATGTTCCTCTTAATGCCCTTTGCGTTCTAGGGCCGCGGTGGCTCTTACGAACAAATTCTGCAACCAAACAGCTGAGGAACTAGTCTTTAGTGCGACCCATCTAGAGTGGAGTCTATTTAGAGTTTTCCAAGTCAGCCACAGCAACGTGTAACCATTTGAAAGATTCTCCTAAGACTAGATGATATTGTTATAATTACATAACTGATATAAAGTTTATAAAATAATACCAACTGATAGATATTTTTTGTTTAGGTTTTTTTAACTATAACATTGCAATAACACTTTAATTTAATTAAAATTACACTAGTCACCAAAAACACTTTTTTTGTGTCACAATATTATGATTTTTTAACTAATTATGTTAAGAACATGAATTAGTACCTATCATAGAACTGAAATTAGAATTATTCAGACAAATACAGTTTTCCTGTAATTTGATTTAGTGGAGCTTTGAGGCGATAACTGAAGTTTTCAGGTGTTTCTAATACAGTCACATTATCAAGTTAAGGGATTGATTGTGCAGCAGATGGTACATCAGAATACTCAAATATCAATATTAAAAAATTCTAAAAACTTAAAGCTAACTTTCTTTATATTGATCTTTCAGAATTTGTTTTGTGAGTTTTAAAAATAAATTCACCATAAATGAAAATAAACTTGTTAGAATCTTTTGAACACCCCTTCTGCTTTATCTATACAAATATTATAAAGAGGTAACATTTTGTTTGTATGTTTTTTTTTTTTTTCTATTTATTTAAAGGGGCTTGTTCAATTTTTGTTTGTATGTTTGTAAGTTTGTATGTAGGGGGTAATCTCAGGAACTACGGGTCCGATTTCAAAAATTCTTTCAGTGTTAGATAGCCCATTTATCGAGGAAGGTTATAGGCTATATATCACGCTAAGACAAATAGGAGCGGAGCATTAATGGAAAACGTGACGCAAACGAAGTTGCGCGGGTCAGCTAGTGTTAGAATAAAATAACTCAGTAGACTGAAAAAATACACCTACTTTACAGAAAAGTAAAAAATCGGAATTTACAAGCTAATGAGAAAATGATGTCACTGGTAGTAGCTGTAACACAAAAACTAAACCTAATCAAAACAAAACAAATAATTATGGTTTTGTGATAAGGGTAGGTAGGTAACCAAAATTAGTAAGCACAGTAGTGTTATTGAAGCAATTGCGAAGTTGACTATTCGTAGGTGGAGGTATTTTCAACATGGTAACTATAATGTTTTTAACTATAATGTAGAACAATTGGTGCCCAAGTGGGACTGATAGGCTAGAATCATTAATCAAAGAGAATTATTTAAATTTTTGATATGGAAATTGTAGAGGGAATGAAAATTGGTGAATTTTTTACTACACCCTGATAACTTTCGCTTTTAGAGTAGCTCTTGTTATAATAACCACTTTGTTAAAAAGTTTTTCACCACAGACTTTTTCGACTTAAACCTAGTATTTTTTTTTTATATTTAAACAAAAACACGGGAAACGGGAAACAAAATTTCCTTGGAATATGAAATTACCCTGGATATTCGTTTGTTCAAACGTTTTTATCTCAATCAAAGCCCAAATATCATATTTTTTAACTTTACGATGTTCAAATAAACATGACCCTAATCTTGCTACCGATCCCAACTTCAGAACATCAAACACTTAGAATTTCTTTACGCGAAAAAATGTCGCGAAAATACACTTATAAAGTATCCTTTTAACACAGTACAAAAACATTTTCCTGTCAACAAATTTTCGCACTTCTTACTAAGTAAACAAACTTGGAAGACCCACGCGAGCTTATTTCGCGCGAGCCCTTTGTAAATATCAATCGCTCTGAAATTGAAAGGACTTGAAACGATGAAAATTATTTCTGAAAAAGTTTTTATTTTGTGTAGTATTTCAGACCCACATGTGGTTTATAAGTACTTTGATATACTAATGTCAAAGAAAAAGGGTAGGCCGCGATTGACTTATTAAGCACTGCTTGGTGCGTATGGTGCCAACCAGGCTCGCCATCCGATCAGAACTAGGTCGACAGTGCCTTGTTTTCCACGCGCGCCTTAAAGAGATGTCAGCATATTCGACAGTGTGATTTGTTCAGAAGGTCACCACGGACTCGAACTCATAAGGTATTAGGAGGAACACGAATGGGTTTTAGTCTGTAAAAGTCTTACATTCCCTTCTTCTCCGCCCAGAGCGAGAGGAGTCATTTTATGATTTCCCATCCTAAAAAAAGGGTGCCAGCGAGTTCCAACAGTATCCTGGATATGTTTGCAAAAAGCTGGACAGTTATTGTTAATCGTTACTGCAGTATCTGTTGCTGAAAAGCTGGAGCAGTGATTTGATTGCTTTTTAAATATTTCCATAATATCACGAATATAGTTATAAATATAATTATTGCTACCAACACCTTATGTGTGAATCTTCGATCCAGATAAATTAAAATTTTAGCCAGAAATTGTCTTATGTTTTTATTCAGTTATTATATCTCTATAGTTCTTATAGTGACTGCTCCGGCATTCGGTTTGTGCTTTCAAATATGTATTTTAGAACGATAATTTAAATTCTTTGCTCATCAGGTTGTTGTAGTGAAACTTGGGGGAGCTTATGTCCAGCAGTAGACGACTTACGCCTGATATGATGATGCTGACTCATCAGGTGACTTGCTAGGCCTTAGGCGATAAGCATCCGCCTCTCAGTGCGTTTTCAGCCTCTTTTTGACTTGTATTTTTACGTTTTCATATTTTTTTAGTTGGCCTTCAAATATTTCCTCTTAAAATTTATCACCACTAAAATCACTAGACATTCCATACTTAAAGCTAGACTTAACAAAGGGATACAACCAAATTCCCACCGCATTGAAATTAGATATTGTCCCCGACCTCATTTGAGCACAACGTTTAATGAACACATCCTGCTCTTATGTCTATAGGGAATTTAATATCGGCACTCCCTCACTTTCAATATAATTATAACCAAGGTTTTAATGGATCGAAGAATTGAACATTCTAAGGAATAACGCACTAAGAACTTGGTAATTTAGTTTATGTTGATGATTTTTTGCATATCGTAAAAACAATTATTGTGAGTAATTCAATTGTGTTTTTATTTTTATAGCTTGTGAATTAAATGAAGTATTAATTAATTAATGTAGCTTTTTTCAGAATTTTTGATATTAAAGCTTTTTAATTACTATTTAAATTAAACTTTTAGCACTATAGCGGTACCTACCATGTTCAGGTAAAAGAGACTTCAAATAAATGATAGTCAATAAGACAACATAAACATTAACTCAATTAATAAAAAAAAGCCTCTTAAACTAATCAAACGTTTTTTATTAAATATATTTTGCCAATATTTAACCCGCCGAAAAAAATTTCAGTAAATTAATTGGATTGGAGTACCAATTTATTGTCATTTTCATTTGCTGAGTAAAGTTTTTAATTTAATTGTTTTTCGTCAAACATCAGTTTCGTCAATTCTCATCAGCGTCCGTGCAGAACTAAATTAATTTGGATTGTGAATACTGATTGTATGAGAATCCCGTACCTTAATTAATCAGAAAAAGATTTATTTTTGAAAGCCTGTGTGCACACTATAGTGTGCTGATAACACAGTGTTCAACTTGATGTAATATTTTGTTTTCAATATTACTATATAGACATGATAACTGGCTGGTCGATCTGCTTAGCAATTTCCCAACTTAGATGGGGCAGCTTCCAATTGGATGCATCTGAATACCAGTATTAAACAAAGAGCGGCTGCCTACTAATATCACTTCAAAAATGACGTTTCGAAATTCGTTCGAAAGAGTCACCGCGGTCCTGGAACGCAAAGGGCATTAGGAGTACGAACACGGAGAGGGACACGGGTTATGAGTCTGACACTTCTTTCCGCTCCGCCCAGAGCATTTCATAGTCTCCGCGCAGAGTCATTTGACGATTTCCAATCCTAAAAAAAAGGTTATCTACACGTTACCCCTTCATCTTAGCCTCTAGGCAAGCAAAATTACGAGTATGTCGGCAGAAGCATGGCGCGATGATCGTCAAAACGTCAAAAATGTATGGGATTGACAAACGTTGCCAAAATATCTCGTGATCAAGTTATATTTTGGCATTGGCTAATAAAATGGCATTCTGTCGCGATCTAAAATCAAAATCAATGTGTATAGGTAGCTGTACCGAATTTCGGTAACTAGGCGACCGGTCACTATTTACAGACTTCCCGCTCAGATTGATAAATATAAGTAAAAAATACGAGTAACTAAAACCTCAACATTTTGAATCACATCTGTTATACAAACTCGCAACAACACAACGAACACATTCTAATGAAACGTAATAACTGTTTCAAACAACAAGTGTGGACTTCCGATCGAAAGGCCCCGAGTTCGATTCCGGTTTGAAACTATTGTAGCAGACTCAACGTAACGAGACCACATTTAACTTTTAATACGATAACAGCAAAGCGGACGCACGAGTGCATTAATTTGACAATGCTTGCTTTTAGAACATTTATTTTCTAGTTGTAATTCCTTGTTGTATTGTAAAATTGGAAATGCATTTACAGAGACAGCAAAAATAGCGGCAAGGCGTACGTAATTACCGTAATTTCTAGCGCAAATAACTTATTTTCTTCCTCTTTTCCTTTTAATCTAAGAAGTGAAGTTATAATTTATTGTATGTTGAAATAAAAATATTTAAAAACATAGCGATTGACTGAACTAACTTAAAATATTTTTCAAATGAACATCCGATTCAGGGGTCTGTGGCAAAATGTATCCTTAGGAACCTTTCCTATCATACGTGTTTGCATGCGGGTGATAAGCACGCTCCTGGCCATACGCAGGACAAAGATTTCGTTTGCCGCTACCGTATCGTACGTGTCGCCAGTGACTAAACACGTGACGCGGGTCACATGCATGATCATAGTCTATGACCATGCGTGCGACCTGTATAACAGTAAAAACAACACTGAATACAAAAAACGCCGCCCGCATCCAGATAGCAAGCACGCGGGCTGTGCGCCCGCAGCCAATCCGCATTCCGCAGCGTGCTCCCCGCATGATAGGATAACTTGTATGAGATGATGGGATGCGAGCAGCCCGCATACGGACAAGCTTCGCGCACAGCCAAAAACCCGCATGTCAGGAAAAGGACCCCTACACTAATCATGTCTAATCCTATAAAACCTTAGTACCTCTAGCTCTGGAACAGAGTTCGCCAAACTCGGGAAAAGTATCCAACTGATCGAGTTAGTATAGTCGTATATTCAGACATTCCATTGTTATAAAGACCAACTTTATTCACTAGAAGTTTTGCCATATAATACCGCTGATACTGGAGACTTTCCGAGTGTGTGTGAAGAAACTTAGGAATGTTTTGAAAGAGGGAAGCACACGTATGCCAACATTTTCTATTTATATAACACTTAAATAAGATATTTTTCAAATCGAAGTTTATAAAATGTTGGAATTTTGAGTCACACATACATACATCTAGCATATTATTATCTAGATGCATTGTTTGTGCACACATCCAAACAAATATAATAAATACGAAGACTCAAAGACTCAAACATTTATTTCAATTAAACCATTTACAGGCACTTTTGAATTGTCAAGGATGACGAAAATAATTCTATCCGTCTGTGTTTGATACATCTTTCACGTCATAAAGGCAGAACGAAAAAACACACACAAAAACTTCCTATGAAAAGTTTTGAAATCTCAGTCGAATAATTTAAAATTGGTCAACAAGTTGTTTTGGGTATAATCGCTCAAAGCTTTTCGAATTAAATTCTATGCTTTTAGCAAAGTGAAACCTACATACATAAACTATACAAAAAAACCGCGCACAATAACAAGTCAATGCAAAAAATTGGCTCATTTTCAAGTTCTCCCGAACCAGATTCGCCTATCATTACTTGATGTGACCTCGAGACTCCTACATAAAGCACTCGAAAACAATAGAACGACGTGTTCAGGTATCCACACTTTTGTTGGCACTCAGTGTAATTAGGAGAGCAAGTTCTTTCGTATTCGGTATCACGCTGAAGTGACTGGGGTCGGTGGAGGTTAAAAGTTAGTTTGAATAGAATATTAATTATGTTTGGATTTATGGTCTAGTTAAATAATAGATTATTCTTTCTTTTTAACCGACTTCCCAAAAAGAAGGAGATTCTCAATTGGGTGTATAAATATGTTTGTTACCACATAACTCCGTCATTTATGAACCGATTTGAAAAATTCTTAATCTGAAAGGATATACTTGCAGATTGCTCCCATTTAAATTTTATCAAAATCGGTTACGAACTTTGGAGTTTAAATCGAAATAGCTGGAATTCGTTTACTTGGATGATGGTTTTATGTTATCCAAGTAATCGAAATTGCGTATTTTGCTTTTCTACGATTTTGCAGCGGTGTTGTTAGGTGTGGTGTACCACTAAAAACTGAAAAATTAAAAACTTTTTACAAAAAAATTCACCTGACTTCCAAAACAAAACACTACAAAGTAAAAAATAACTTTTATTTCGGAAGTCGGTGTCAAAATACGAAGAAACTAACAAAAACACCGACTTCCGAAATAAAAGTTATTTTTTACTTTGTATAGTTTTTTTTTTTTTTTTGTTATGAGGAACAGACTGTAAAATCTCGCAAACCTCCACTGAAAAGGGAGGATCCTCTGACCAGACGGCTATCGTGTCTGGTGGGCAACTTCCCGATACTTGATAGTCGCACTGTTGCATAAATATGTTCAAATCGCACGGAAAATTCTGATTCCGCGATGCAGGATTTTGTTTGCAGTTTACTGCGGATGGGATAGATTGGGTTGCAGTTTTTTTTTGTGACCGTACAAATTTTGCTTCGTTAGTTTTTCTTGTGGCGACATAGATACGGCTATAAATCTATACTAATATTATAAAGCAGAAGAGTTTGTTTGTTTGTTTGATTGATTGTTTGTTTGTTTGTTTGTTTGTTTGGTTGAACGCGCTAATCTCAGGAACTACTGGTCCGATTTGAAAAATTCTTTCAATATTAGATAGCCCATTTATCGAGGAAGGCTATAGGTAAATATCATCACGCTAAGACCAATAGGAACGGAGCAGTAATGAAAAATGTTACGCAGACGACGTTGCACGGGTCAGCTAGTATCTAAATAATAGACAATGTAACAGAATGAATGCAAAACCTGAAAAGGGGATATTGAACTCATCATTATGAACAAATTATAATATGGGACTAATCCCACTGAAATCGTGAAAAAAGCTATGTGTGTACTCAATACCCATTTTACTTAAAACTCATTATTTTCTTTTTAGGGTTCCGTACCCAAAGGCTGTATCTCAGGAAACGCGATAGCTAGATAGTTGATTTTTTTACAGATAATGTATTTCTGTTGCCGCTATAACAACAAATACTAAAAAACAGAATAAAATAAATATTTAAGGGGGCTCCCATACGACAAACTTGATTATTTTGCCGTTTTTATAGGAAATGGTACGGAACCCTTCGTGCGCGAATCCGACTCGCACTTGGCCGCTGGTTTATATACCTTTTTTTTCGTGTTTCTCGAGTAGAAATTACAATTAATTTTCTATAGCTTTTTACTCATATTACAGATTATAGACTATTTTATTAGGATTTTATTTCGCAATCTGATTCCAGATTGTAGTAGTTTTTCATTGGCTTATAACTGTACAAGAATGCTAAAACCACAGTTTCACTTGGAGGGAAAAAAATTGAAAGAAAAAGAAAGAAAGAAAAATGTTTATTTGGGACTCGCACAAAACAGACACAAGCAAAATAACAAAATACAGATAATAACATTAAATTGATCTGTGCGAGGCCAAAAAGGTCCCAATCTCAGCATATGCTGTGATATTTAAAATAAATAAATAACACAGCGCTGGTATTATGATAGGGCCTATGATGCCACGGACGCCCTCACGTAGCACATACTAAATATAAATATATTAAATTAATAAAAATGAATAAAAAATAAGAATTGTAAAATAAAACAATAAAATACACATATTCAATAAAATAACATAATTATATCGACCAACGGCAACACTCAAAGGCCCAATGCTCCAATTTCATTTGTAAACGTCACAAATGTCGGAACGGGCGAGCGCACTTTGAGTGTTGTGGTCAGTGTCAAGTACTCATTTTGTTATGAGGAAAAAACTGGAGAACAATAAGTAAAAGTTAAATCATACAAAGAGCCATAAATGACAACTTTTGGCACCTAAACTAGCGTATTAGATCAATGTAATTGGATCGTTGCAGTCTGAATTGTGTAGTTTCTTCGCAAGAAGGTGTTGTGAAAACACAAACACTTATGCGTGCTAGGGTAAGTTTATGTACTTTCCTTTTGAATCCGTAGTAAATAGTGCAAAAAAAATCAAGTAAACAAAAACAAGGAAATATTCAGTAGTACGTTTCAAATAACTTTGTTATTTGAAACTTGCTATACTTTCCCTGGAGATGCGTAGGTGTTCATCTTGTACAGTCAGCTACAACAGCTCATATCGTTTCATTTTTTAGAGTACAAAATAATAAAATATAGTTGTTATTTCAAACAAACCATTAAGATAGTATTCATTATCTTTTTTATTTATTTGATATGGCTTTTCTCTTAACTCTAGTCTAGGTCTCTCAGAGATGTCAGCGACAAAGTCTACGATGCAATACTTTGAAAAGATTGGGGTTGTAAGCATTCGGAATCTTATATATTAAGAGCGTGTATTCCGTCCACTAGCACTGCCAATCGTTTTTTTATTATTTGTGGTAAATTTAAGACACGTAGATAAAAAACCGCTCTGTAGTGCACTGAAGAAATGTATTTATTATGTTTTGAGAGTTATGTTTTGTACTTTAGAACATAAATAGTTGCCAAAGTCGATATTTTTGCTAAAAGTGGCCACTTTTAACAATAATTGCCGTTTTGGCTATTTAGCCATGAGTTATGTATTAAAAATAGCTGTGCATTGTGTTGCAAGTGTGCTTGCATCTATAGTCCGCGAAACAATTTTGATACTTACTAGTCTGAATAGGATTATAGTTTATTTGGGCGCTCGCGCGAGACTGAGGATATTAATTTATTTGATAAAATTGTTTTTATTTGGAATATAATGGACGCTGAATCAAGACATTTCTGGCTTAAATTAGGCTTTCTTTACGTTTTTTTCCGTGAAAACTCAAGGAATTTAAAGAAATTCTAGAACTCCAATAAACAAGTAAAACATTCAACTTACCTTTTAGTAATTTCAGCTTTTAAAAGAATTGATTGTAACAATGTGAATTTGACCGTCAAAGTTCCATAGCCGACATTTTTTCTTGCAAACTGAGTTCGTAAAATATTTATAGTAAATTACACGAAAAGAAAAATGAAAATGTGTAACTCTAACTTACAAGAAAAAGACTGGCACTATCGTTATTCAGGATCAAATAATTAAAATATCTTACTGCTGCTGAAAAGTACAGCGTCAACAATCACGAATTTCCGTAAAAAATGTAATAGGACTCTTAAAATGAATCCCTTTTTACCTTGGTCCCGTCATCATGCGTGAACGGCTGGACCGATTTCACTAATTCTTTTTTTGTTGTATTTGTTACTGTCAGTAGAAGGTTCTTATGAAAGAAAAAAAACCGGCCAAGTGCGAGTCAGACTCGCGCACCGAGGGTTCCGTACAAACTTCTCGTGTTGCTGTGTTTGTTTCCAAACTCCTCCGAAACGGCTGAACCGATTTGCATGAAATTTTGTGTGCATATCGGGTAGGTCTGAGAATCGGCCAACATCTGTTTTTTTTTTTTTTAATCGCTGAACAACGTTTGCTGGGTCAGCTAGTAAGTTTATGATTATTAAAAAAAATATACTATGTGATGTAACTAAAAATTTAAGATTTTCGGAATTTTTCCTATATGTGTACTTTATAACGTTGCTTCATGCCAAATTTCAAGATTCCAGGTCGTCTGGAAGTATCCTTTAGGTTTTGATTCCCTTGCGAGTAGTTGCGAGTTTCAAAATATGCGGCTTTAATTGCTGTATCTTTTGATTGCGTTGACGTAGAAGTTTGATTTTGTTACAGCTTAAAGATATTATAGACTTGAGTATTTGTTAAGAATTTCAATATAATACCACTACGCGTTCATGAGTAAAGGGGTAATAAGTTTAAAATTATTAAAAATATTTTTATTATATGATGTAACTAAAAATTTATGCTTTTCGCAATTTTTCCTTTATCTGTGTTATAAGACGTTGCTTCGTACCAAATTTCAAGATTCTGAGTTCACGGGAAGTACCCTGTAGGTTTTGATTCCCTTGCGAGTGTCGAAAATTTGCGGCATAAACGGGAGTATCTTTTGATCGCGTTGACTTAGAAGTTTGATTTTTTCACAGCTCCAAGAGACCATAGACTTGAGTATTTGATATGAATTTCAGCTTGATACCTCCACGCGTTCCTGAGAAAAAAGGTCTTGACAGACAGACAGACAGACAGACAGACAGACAGACAGACGGACAACAAAGTGATCCTATAAGGGTTCCGTTTTTACCTTTTGAGGTACGGAACCCTAAAAACGGAATTAGCATCTACAAAGTCGCAGGTAAAAGCTAGTTATCTATACTAATATTATAAAGAGGTAAAATTTCAGTGTTAGATAGCCCATTTATCGAGGAATGCTATAGGCTATATACCATCATGCTAAGAAAAAAAGGAGCGGAGCATTAATTGAAAATGTGACGCAGATGAAGTTGCGCGGATTAGCTAGTTATTTATAAAACACTAGCTGACTCGCGCAACTTCGTCTGCGAGATTACTCCCTACATACAAACCTACAAACTATACCTCTTTGTAATATTAGTATAGATATAACGTGATCCCAGAATATCACCCACACAACCCAAGTCGTCCCTTTGATGTTTATTAATTACTATAAGTGCATCAACACACTAAGAATGGTAGCGTTCCTTATTCGGCTAATGTTTCGGTCCCTTAGTTTATGTAATGGTGTAGAAGAAGGACATTGTTCTCATTGATTCTGTTATACTAACTTTTGTTTGAGGTAGTTTTCTTTATTGAGGTTTTTTGGCTACATTTTGGTTAGACGTAGAGGCTCATAAGAAGTCCAGGGAACTACTAAGTAAGTATATGTTTATATTTTCTGAGTCATTCATTTTTTAATGCACAAAAACATTAAAAACTGGATGGCTCTGCTAAGTATCAGTTTGCCATGCTTGACACGGTGGAACGCAGAGCTAAGAGGCTCATTGGCGACGTAAAACTGATGAATGACAAGCTACACAGCTTGGCTCATCGCCGCAACGTTCACTGCTTGTCGGTCTTCTACAGATTGTACTTCGGAGAGTGCGCCCAAGAACTCCACGACTTCATCCCACCAGCCCCTTCTACCATCGGACATCCAGACGCACTGTAATTTACCATCCCTATCTTGTTGTTATTTCACCAAACCGCACTAAGCGTTTCCAAAAAAAAATTATAATGCTCACGGCAAAGGAGTGGAATTCTCTGTCTGCGTCTGTGTTTCCAAACGCTAACAACCCCAATCTTTTCAAAGTTAGAGTGAACAGGCTACTTCTGGGTAAGCTCGCTCCATCGTAGACTTTGTATCTGTCATCTCTGACCATACATTTTGCGCCCCACCCCCCTTAACTTCTAAAATAAGAGAATGATAAAACTAAAAAAAAATATATGACGTACATTACCATGTAAACTTCCACCGAAAATTGGTTTGAATGAGATCTAGTAGTTTTTTTTAATACGTCATAAATCGTAAACCGTAACTTTTGCTAATAATATTTACCTACAGGTTTGTACGGTACCCTCGGTGCGCGAGACCGACTCACACTTCCACCCGGCTAACCGGCCCGTTTTTATGAACGTAGAGTCTAGCCTGCCGAATGAATGAATGAATCTGCTGTCGAGACAGCACCAATTTCGCCATCTTTCGTTTAAACAGGCGGTACGTTTAAGCGTGAACACGCACGTCCAGTCGCCTTTTGCAGTATCCGGCGAGACCCGAACCAGCTGCCGACATAGAATACATTAGTTACAGTAATTTGAAAGGTTAGTGCAGCATGGTTCGTACCAATTCCCCTCTGCCTTTTGTCAATTTATAGATGGGAAATCATCAAATGACTTCTTCCGCTTTGGGCGAAGCAGAAGGAAGTGTCAGACTCTTACTGAATAAAAGCTATCCGTGTTCCTCTTAGTGCCCTTTGCATTCCAGGGCCGCGGTGACTCTTTCGATCAAATTCCGCAACCCTAGCAGGCACAGGCCCAAGCGGGCCCCGTCTACTATGCTGACGTCTCTTTGAAGCGCGCGCGGAACACAACGCGCCGTCGACCCGGGTCTGGTTCTGATCGGACAGCGAGCCACCCAACGCTCGCCGTCCGCAGGCTTGAAATTCCCCTCTGCCTAGTGTCATATTTTCATCGTGCTAATTCGCTTCGTATTTGAAAAGTCACGCAGATCATACCTACGTACTTTTTCAAATCCTATGCAGTCTTATAATATTTTGAACTAGCACCCTGCGTCGAGAGCCTCAATTTTCGTTTTCCACACAAATAGTGGTGTTTAGGCGCCACGCGCCACCATAATTTTTTGATGGCCGTAAAACATTACGAGTGAACCCGAAAGACATTTTACTGTGAATAAAATTATTTTAGTACATTTGGTACTCATTGCAAATTAGTATTCATTCAAGCACAGCATGATTTTAGTGTTTTAATTATTTTGTTTAAATCTGTTTTCATTTTATTATTTGTATTTTCTAGTGTTATGTAAGTGTGTTTTTGTGTGTTGTGTTTCTTTGCTTGTTCCAAATAAATGTCCTATCTACCTATCTAAGTAGTTTTTAGTAGTAAAATGCCCTATTCAATATGAAATTACTACAAAGGACTGAATCAGTATTCCTAATTTCGTCAATTAAACTGAATGGTCATCTAATTCGTCCCCAAAATGCGTCCTTTGTTTCTAAAACTCGAAAGACACGTGCCACAAGAACAAGGAAAATTACGAATCCTTAATTGCCCAATTGAAACGATGATTCCAAAGAACAAAATGAAGAAACACGCAATGAATTGGAATAGTCGTATTAAAAACTTTTTGTCACTGGTGCGTGTGGACCGCTGGTTTTGAACTTAAATTCAGAAGTTGGTTGGTCTATAACACCTTCAATGAGAGTTACTACATTTTTGTAAAGTATTTGAGTCTCTTGAGCTTTGAAAGGCTCTCTGGAGAGAACTCTTATTAAGTTACCTTAAAACAATTTAGAAGACATAAAATTTTAAACTGTAGCAGGTTTTGACGAAGACATTCTTCTGCTACTTAAAATACAACACAGAAGACGGAGAATTTTCACAAATGGAGATGGAGTCGGTTGCTTGAAATTTTGTGCTTTTGTATTTAAATAGCTTCCGTAAAAACGCAGGATTTGGTGTTTTTCGGAATTCAACAGTTAAGGGGATCGAAAGGGAAAGAAAATATGGATGGATTTTGTGAAAAAAATATGAAAGAAAAGGGAGTTAGTGATAGTTGGCTGATAGGGCAGATTGAAAGAAAAAAACGTGTTGCGCCGACCCCAAGTAATATGGGATATGGGCAGGAAGATGATGAACAGTTAAGGGGATCACACTGCAACAGGTAAAAATTTGACCGGATTTTAATAATTATTTTATATCAGACTAGCTGACCCGTGCAACGTCGTCTGCGTAACATTTTTCATGACTGCTCCGCTCCTATTGGTCTTAGCGTGAGCCTTATAGCCGTATAGCCTTCCTCGATAAATGGGCTATCTAATACTGAAAGAATTTTTCAAATCGGACCAGCAGTTCCTGAGATTAGCGCGTTCAACCAAACAAACAAACAAACAAACAAACAAACTCTTCTGCTTTATAATATTAGTATAGATTCAAAAACTGACCGGTGCCGTTGGAATGTTCATGTGCTTCAGGATCTTTTAAACGTTACAGATCCTTACAAAGTTCCATCAGATGGGATAGTTGTTACTCACAGACAGTAACTTTGTAGACTGACAACTACAGCATATTTTACTCTAGCAAATAAGTTTTAAAGAAGAAAGTTACTACTATGACCTTTTCATGAGAAATGGGGACACAAAAATGTGCACGTACTTTGATACATACCGTTACTGAACAAGCAGTAAGCAAGCAGTAATATTTAAAATTTACTATTTTCATTTTAGCTTTTTAAAACTTTTGCACACAATGTCTACATCTCTTTCTATATACTCTCCTTTCGCAGGTATGCTGGAAGAGATTTCTTTAGAAATAAGCATCACCTTTGTACCTATTTTTCTGTTTCCTTCTTCTCTTGTTCTTGTTAAATGTGTGTACATAAATGGTTAAATAAAAAATAAAAATAACCTACAGAAACATACCGAATAACACATTTAGGTACCTAATAAAATTCTCACAACGTTGCTGAAGAGTAACACAAAAACTCATAAATATTAAGAGATTTATTACTGCTTAGCTCATCCTGCTACCTGACACGGGAAACAAACGTTACATCGTCAAACAGACCGTACGTTGAGAAACACAGAGCTTGCGTACTTTATTTATAAAAGTATTTTAAACGTCATATGTCGTTGGGAAGATTTTAAGAATGAATGTGGATGAAATGAAACGTTCTTGTGATTTTACTCTAGGTATATTTTTTATTTGTGGTGGGTTCGCTCTCGACTCTAGTCTAGGTCAAAGATGACGGAGACAAAATCTACGATGTAGCTAATCTGAACTCTAGGTAAATTATCTATAGGGGCTTTTTTGGACGAGAAATCTAAGGTAGTCTACACTGTCCGAAAAACAGCCAACTTCAGTGGTCGATTGAGCAAAATTAAATACAATCACGAAAAATCAGCAACGTTAGTAGGCCTCCCACCAGGGGCGTGGCTGCCGCCGTATCAGCCGTATCAAAGATATGGGGCCCCCAGACTACAAGGGCCCCCAAATGCGCATTTAGTCCCGCCATATCCTTCGTAGCCTGCCAAGACAGTTCTGAGCTAGTAGAGCCTATTTTGTTTATTAAAACAATACCCTAAAAATGGACCCTCCAGACTACAAGGGCCTTCAAGAACGCAAAGCTTATACATTTATTCCCGCCATCTCCTTCGTGGCCTGCCAAGACAGTTCTGAGCTAGTAGAGCCTATTTTTTTTATAAAAACAATACCCTAAAACGGGCCCCCCAGAATACAAGGGCCTCCAAGAGCGCAAAGCTTTATACATTTACTCCCAACATCAACTTCGTGGCTTGCCAAGACAGTTCTGAGCTAGTAGGGCCTATTTTTTAATTTAAACATAAAAACGGGGCTATTTTTTAATTTAACACAACAACAAAAACGGGGCCCCCAAAAATGTTTTATACTGGGGCCCTTAGAGCTTAGCTACGCCACTGCCTCCCACAAGGTAAACCAATAAAATGGTGAATTTTCCTAAGTGGTTATTCCTATGACCAGACTCACTCGCCTCACACCACAACAACTGGTCCTGTGCGGTGGTGTCTCACTTCATTCGGCTAAAATGATGTTAAGTCAGGACAATACACAATATTCGAATTTTATTTCACTCAAGTCTGATTAGATTTTTTTATTTTTCTTTTTATTGTGATTAGATTGTGATTTTTATGATTTTATTTGACTTCATTGGTTTTTATTGTAATTGAGATTTGTTTTAATTTTTGTTTTCAAATATTAAAATTTTATTATATGGATAACTTAATCAGAATTAAACTTTGTTTTTTTTTTTACTTTTGATAGGCATACGTTTGACCGCTATCTCACCTGATGTTAAGGCCGTACCCTGAGCAAATAACCTTGAGCATTTTTTCCCTCAATAACAGCGCAAGAGATACACTAGCGAATACGCTCAGAATGTTGAATAAAATCGTTATAAAATCAAATTTTGGTCGTTTGAAAAAAATACTTCTACCAAAATGTTCATAATTAATTGCCTATCCATTAGTGTAAGTACAAAATCAAAATAATCGTTAGTTTTCGAGAAGATGCATTTTTTCAGTATTTTTTTCTCATTTCTGTGGTTTCGTTGTGAGGAGATTACTTAAACATTATACTTAGTAATAAAAAATAAAATCTAATCTAATCTAATTTTGAAGCCAAGATTATGTAGAAATTTAATGTATTTTTTATTAGTTGGTATTTCTTTTGGATAAAGAGTAGATAGCTCCAAAAAACTGCACAAAAAACGGCTAGCGCTGCGTTTTGCTCGGGGACGCGCCTTAAGTGATGATGCGGTCTAAGGTGGAGCACGTTTGCCTAGAAGTAACCTATTCACTCTTGACTTAAAGGCTCCCAGGCAGAATTAAATTATGGAATTCCGTCGCACACTCCCCAAAATGTAACCGATAGAAAACCGAAAGGCCAGCAACTCGGCGTCGATGCTTAAGACTTTGGAGTTTCGATTCGACGAGCCTATCATTGCCTTGTATTTAAGCCATCGTTAGGTACCAAGCCATTATGGTTCTTATAATAGCTGGAACGATGACGGTGACTAGAGCTCGTCGGATGATGTCGTCTATAATATTTAAATGCTTACTAACTTCATTTCGCTTATATTTCCTTTCTGTGATGAAAAACAGCTTACGTGTTCCCTATTTTTTTCCTCATTCCACCTACATTTTGTAACCCACTGACACTGTTCCAAAACGAACGCACTAAATGCCACATCTAGCCGTCCAAACACAAACATATCGTACCGACAAGAACTTCTAATAACTCTAAAACGAGGTATAATATCGTAAATTCTATGCGTACAGCACTTAAATTTATGGAATTCTCTAGACGTTTATGAGGCATTCTGGTTAATGCTCACACGATATTGGTTTCAAACTGTACTATAATTGAATATAAAGACCGGCTTTTAAAATTATTTCTTGTGGGCAAAGACGTATATGTGATGGTTTATGACGGAATTGGTGCTCGTAAAGTCTTAACTAATATCATAAACAGTCAGTAAATATTGTGTTAGAACTGCGTATCAGATATTCATAAATTCTGAATTCTTTCACTGAAGAATCTTATTACATTTATAAATCATATCTTACCTATAGCCTCATATCTCTCGTAAGATGAGTAGGTAGTTTTTATGCAACATGCAGCAGTGCGATTCAGCAGTGCGATTCTGTTAACATGTCGAAGTGAACACTTAGGCGAAGTGAACGACAAGTGAGCTGTCAAATCATATAACCAAGATGACATGACAGCAGTGCGATTCTGTAAAAATGTCGAAGTGAACACTTAGGCGAAGTGAACGACAAGTGAGCTATCAAACCAAACAAACACGATGACATGACAGCTCACTGGTCGTTCACTCCACCTAAGTGATCACGGTGAGATGTCAACAGAATCGACCGGCAGTGTTCAGGGCAGGGTGTTCCCGTGGGCAGGGCACATTGCTCATAGAATAGATGGTCGATGGAGACGAATGTACGACACGACAAGACTTCTGTACCGAAAGTCGCAGCGTTGGAAGGCCTCTCACCAGGTGGACCGACGACCTGGTGAGGGTCGCGGGTTACCGATGGGTGTGATACGCACGGGACCGTTTGTAGTGGCGACACTTGAGGGAGGCATTGGAAAAGAAATTCGTCTTTCGTCTGATAATGATGATACAGTTTTTTGGTGTGTATCTTCGTAAAACCACGCTAAAACTTTACAAACAAACAAACAGACAAACAGACATAACGATGGCTAAGTAATAATGTAACAAATAAACATGCTGAATGACTTTCGTATATATCAAATGTTCACTCAGCTGTTCACTCTTCACCGAGTGGTCGTGGTTTCATGAAAATGCTTCTTCTCTGGATAATGCAGCCCTCGCGATGCGCCTGCGTAAAATTAAAACAAATAAATTTTTGGGTAGTTTTTAGGGTTCCGTACAAAAATACTGACCCTCCACTAGCTATCCGTCCGTCTGCCTATCAGCTTTATCTCAAGAACAAACCCATCTCAAATAAAAAAAATATAAAAAAGTACCATAATAGGCAGACAGTGGAAATTTTCACAGAAAGTGCATTTCTATTGCCGCTATAACAACAACTAATAAAAAATAAAGGAGGTTCCCATACAAGAAACGCGTTATTAGCGTAAGCAGAAACCACAGCTAGCCACATCGCTTAGAAAAGCTTCATCAAGGAGATCAATTAATATACACACACCCTGTACATAATAGCCAATATGAATCAAAGGAACATACCTACAACCTAACACCTCGAATCTTCCACCTGTATGATTACATCGAGTTAATTGGCGCTAGTCTAGGGTCTAACGTAATAACATCTCATTCGATATGAACTATGAAAGTGGCGCCCTCTAGAGGATTAAGTTGTTATTACACTATTTTTGGCATGGATTTAACCTTCAGAAGGCTTATCCAAAGGGTGCTGGTGAGGGCTATGCTAGGAAAGGACATAGAACAAGGCAAATTAAGTCATTTTTAGGGTTCTGTAACCACATGACAAAAAACGGAACCTTTATGGATTCGTCATGTCTATCTGTCTGTCTGTCCGTCCATATGTCACAGCCATATTTTTCCGAAACTATAAGAACTATGCTGTTGAAACTTGGTTAAGTAGATGTATTCTGCGAACGGCATTAAGATTTTTATACAAACATAGAAAAAAAAAACAATAATACTTTAGAACTGAAACTCAATAATTTTTTTTTTTCATCAAACCCATACGTGTGGGGTAACTATGGATAGGTCTTCAAAAATTATATTGAAGTTTCTAATATAATTTTTTTCTAAACTGAATTGTTTGCGCGAGATACACTTCCAAAGTGGTAAAATGTGTCCCCCCCCCCCTGTAACTACTAAAACAAGAAAATGATAAAACTAAAAATATATATATATATATATATATATTATGTACATTGCCATGTAAACTTCCACCGGAAATTGGTTTGAACGAGATCTAGTAAGTAGTTTTTTTTTAATACGTCATAAATCATAACCGAAATTTTTGCTTATAAGATATACCTACAGGTTTGTACGGAACCTTCGGTGCGCGTCAGACTCGTGCTTGGCCGATTTTTAATAATAGAATGATTGGAAATTTTACCTCGAAATATTTACGCAGCGTCACACATTAGGGTACCATGCTCCGAACATGGTTTTGTTTGTTGAACTGTTCTCTATCCATATAATAAGCCGGGTACTCACTAGCGAGCCGTAACTGTAACCGTTGCATTTACTGTAACCAAAAAACATAGTGTGTACGCGGTTCGCAAACCTACTGCGAGCGGTACGCGTGCGGCTTGCAGCGACCCGACGTTTACAACGTACTCATTTCTAAACCCGTAATTGTAAAACGCGTACACACTAGAACCTCGTTACTGTATCACATAAGTTACGGTTACAGCTCGCTAATGAGTACCCGGCTATATAAAAGTAAGATCGGGCACCGCAACTTAAAAAAAAAGCAAAATGGCGGCGGGAATGCCAGCATCCATAAAAAAACTGGAACCCCTTTCGTGCCTACTCGAATAAGAAAAGAAGATATCCGCGCAGGACAACCAAGGTTTCCGACAGCAGGCACAATGCTCGCAGTTCAGATGGTTGAGGAGCCGAAAGGTTGCGGAGACGATCGCGTAAAAAAAGACGTAGCACTGTAACCTCAGCGGTCTACTTTGTGGAAACACAAGATGGACCAATGACCTATGGAAGGTCAAGAAAGTACATATTCATATTCTTTATTTGCATTCCATAATGTAATGTGTGAAGATCTTATAGCTAGGAAACAATTACGAACCCTGTAGGGCACAGCAAAAAGTATAAAACTAATAAGTACAACATAAAATTAATAAATTTGTTAACAATTTTAAAGCATGTCCTATATAATATATTAGTTAACGATTTTAAAACATGTTCAATTAATTAAATAAATTATAGTCTTAATTATTTGAGACAAGCTTCTGCCCGCGACTTCGTCCGCGTATCGTGATGATAGATGATAATTATAACCTATAGCCTTCCTCGATAAATGGGCTATCTAACACTGAAATAATTTTTTAAATCGGAGCGGTAGTTCCTGAGATTAGCGCGTTCAACCAAACATGCAAACTCTTCTGCTTAATAATATTAGTATAAATTAACCTAACAAGATTAACACTTATAGCATAACAGTTTTTTGTTATATACTTTAACATATTTTTTATAGTAATATAATTTATAATATTTATCTATGTATGTATGAGTGTGAATTTTAAACAACTAACAATGTATGGTGTCTGTTTGTGTGAAATTAATATTTTTGCCATGTATGTATTCGTTTATTGTAAAGTATGCTTTTTCTATTAATTATCCTTTAGCCATCAGAGAACGTCCAGCCAAATCGAACTTCTATCTTTTTCAAACCTGACTTTTTTAAACGCGTGCATTTGTAGGGTATTTTAACCGACTTCAAAAAGGAGGAGGTTCTGAATAGGCACACTTGAAGCGTTTTGAGTAGTTTTTGGAAGAGTAGGTACTTTCTAGGAGTGGTCCCATTTCAATTTGGTGAAGATCTGATTAGAAACTTCAGTTCAGTTCCAGTTCATAACATAACATCACGCCGGTACGCTGTGAAGTGGTAAGTAATAAGGGTTAATGTGAACCAGTAAAAAGTGCAAAGTAAGAACTTTTATACTAAAAAATACAACCGCCTTCGAAAAAACAAAACACTAAGGGCCAGTTTCACCGGTTACGGATAAAGTGTCGGTTAGCCTATTAGGAACTTATCTGGCAGATGAACTAAAACTTTTGGTTTCACAGGTGTCGGATAGCGATATCTGGCAGATTTAATAAGTATTTGAGTATTATAAAGTATTATAGTATTATAAGGGCCAGTTTCACCGGTTACGGATAAAGTGTCGGTTAGCCTATTAGGAACTTATCTGGCAGATGAACTAAAACTTTTGGTTTCACAGGTGTCGGATAGCGATATCTGGCAGATGAAGTATTGATTAAGTTATCAGCCGAATCAAGTGGCTGTTAAGGAAGTTATCATCTACATTATAGTACATTTCAAGTTGTATTTCAAGTGGGAAAAGTTTTTTATTGCATTTGAGGCGGTACCAGCGGTTCAGGTGTTTGTGATCACGAAACACCGAACCCGACGAACTATTGAAAGCCTTTTCGATGTCTTTCCAGGCTTTTTCTTTATCTTGCCAAGTCGTAGCGTCACTTTTTAGGGTTCCGTAGCCAAACGGCAAAAACCCTTATAGATTCGTCATGTCTGTCTGTCTGTCCGTCCGTATGTCACAGCCACTTTTCTCCGAAACTATAAAAACTATGCTGTTGAAACTTGGTAAGTAGATGTATTCTGTAAACCGCATTAAGATTTTGAGTCAAAATAAGAAAAAAAAAAACAAGAAATTTTGGGGGTCCCCCCATACTTAGAACAGAAACTCGAAAAAAAAAATCATCAAACCCATACGTGTGGGGTATCTATAGATAGGTCTTCGAAAATCATATTGAGGTTTCTATTTTTATCTAAACTGAATAGTTTGCGTGAAAGACACTTCCAAAGTGGTAAAATGTGTCACCCTCCTGTAACTTCTAAAAGAAGAGAATGATAAAACCAAATAAAAAAAATATTTTGTACTTTTTAGTCTTTGATAACGAAATATTTTGAACATTTATACATTTTATCAAGTAGGCGAATGAGCCCGCATCCTCTCCATCTCCGCCAGTGCGTCTGTATTGCATGGTGTTTTACCTGTCAGCTAAGAATAGTCTAGCTCCTCAATCTGGAGAACACTAAGTGATTTTACTCTACTTTGGGCCACATATGCCTCTCCAGCCGCAAAAGTACGGGACCCTAAGCACACACTGCGTGGTCTACCGTACAGCCTTGCATCTTGTGCACGGTAGATGCCAAACTTAAAATCACAGGAAACATGCGCCTTTCCACCGCACCGTAGCTGTACTTGGCCGGAAATTGGATGCCTATAGGCTGAATTAGGACGGTATGTCGGTTTCATACATTTGGTCGCGTTTAAAGTACGGTTAGACGCTGTCCGAAATGAATCCGATACTCCCATTCACTAGCCCCTTCTCCACGTCTACATTGGATCGCAGCATGATTTTAGCCCCTTTTAAAATTCTTAATTTACTCGGTAGTCCACCCGTTTTATTTATATCGCTGGGAATAATGGACTCCAATGAAGTATTTCCAAGGTCTTTGTTTATGTCGTACATTCGAGTACCTTTTCGTTCGTAAAATTTAAGAACTTCATTGTTGTGCTTCTCTACTTGGCCGTTTGTTGGATAAATACACAGTGCTTTTTCAAGCGCAAACTCGCCGGTAGCATTTGATGAGACCTTAGTCAGCAATACTGCGAGATGCTCGCTGTTCAGCTCTCCGACCCTCAAGGCGTTCCAGATGTCGGTGAATGTCGTGTCTCCTCGCTGGCTAGCGCAAGAGTTGCCGGAGAGTTCAGGCATGTACACTAAGACGCCATCTCTTTAAACTGGTAATTTGAGCAAGCTATGCACTGTAGAGCCACCTATAGTCGTGTTGCAACTCCAGTCAGAGCGCCAATCTTTGTAACCTGCTTCCCCTAACATCTGTTCACTTGATTTTTCAAAACAACAAGAACGTCTTTCCTGTTCCAGCGCCACCAGTTACGAATAGTTTAAGCCTTTGTTGATCGCCCATTTACAAGTCAATATATATTATAATAGGTTTGTTATAACCTTGAAACTGGATCGTGGTCAAAGTTCATTATAAAACCTTTCTAACAAGTCCAAACACGGCTATGATACAATATTCCATCATGGAATGCCAGTGCCTATCTTCTGGCTGCATCATCAGACCTTGAAACCTAATCGTAGTCAAAGTTCATTATAAAACCTTTCTAACAAATCCAAACACAGCTATGATACGATGTTCCATCATGAAGTTCCAGTTCATATCTTCCGGCTGGAGCCGGAAGATATGTTGTAGTCATGAGATCAGTTCGACAATACCATATTATTGTATTGTCATCAAAACTACATACAGCTGCCAATTTTCAAGACACTACGATCATTGGAAGTTGGTTAAATTAGTATTAGTTTAAAAGCGTGTTAATTGTATACTTCAAAATGTAAAAAAAGTTGACTTGGATTAATTAGAACAAAAATTATTTCATTAATTAAGTTTTCAAATGAAAATATTTTACGTATAGTAGAATCGAAACGCAAAGAAGCGACGTTGCCATTCCGCTTGTTATTAAGTGGCCAGTATCATATCTACCGGATAAATTATCAGGAAGTTTGACGGTGAAACCGAAAAAAGTTATAACCAGCCTGTAAGTGGTAGATAGTATTAATTATCAGATAACTAACCGACACTTTATCCGTAACCGGTGAAACTGGCCCTAAGAGTATAAAACAACTTTATAATTTTTAAAGTAAAAAGGAAGTTAAGTGTAGGAAGTCGGTGTCAAGAAAAAATAAAGTTATTTTAAATAAATATACTCTGTTGTGTTTTGTTATTTGGAAGTCGGTTGTAATTTTGTTTTTTAAGTTTTTATGGACTAATAAAGAACGGCACCTTACTATACGGAGTATGTCTAAAACTTACTATCGTTTTTCTGTGTCTTTACGATACATATACGATCGCATCGCCAAATAAATCTCTAAAATCCATTGAACAATTTTACAATAGCAAAAATCGCTTTTAACTTTTTAGTCTACAAAATAATTCGTGTGGGTTTCGAGTCTATAGAACAGGACTGGTTTATGAGTCTCTAGAGTATAGAAAAAAAGTCAGTTTATTTTAATTCAGCTAGGAACTTGTGAATTTTCGCTTTTAAAGTTAATCTAACGGGCAATTTTATTATTCTCGTATTTTGAAGAAACATCCGCATTCGTATCACAGTCGCAAAATGTCAAAACACCTCTCATTATTTTGACATTGATTGTCGCCGGGATGATATTGTGATTTGAATTATTGGCCGTCTTACTTGTAATATCGTGGGATTGTGTATCCTATGGTATTCAGTGCGTTAGTAATATTTTACCCAATTGATAATGCAAATCAACTGACAATAAAACCATAGATTTAATCGTGATTTCTCAATTTAGAAGGAATGATCAGATAGCTTTTATTCATGCTTTACATTATAGGTTAGCTACCTTTGCTTAGCTGATTTAAAAGAAGAGAAATTCATGGTCTCAGAAAAACAATTTGATTTACAATTTATCGTCGGATTCACATTTCACCCGAAAATTAATTAACCGCTTGATCGGTCCAAGTCACATCACAAAGAAGATGGCCAATTTACTTAGGACACTCTGCCTAGTATCTAAAAATGCATGTACATTAACGAATTTTGCTTTATTTTGAAATTAGTATGCTGTAAAATTAATTGTTAAAGTTATATAGTTCAGTAACTTCAGATTTCTTAGAAATTAACAAAAACATGTCTTGGTCATGAACCTCCTCGGGCTTATAACTAAGTGGTAGCCAGATTATTCTGCATGGGTAAGCTACGCTTGTCTGATGAGATGTAATGTGCCAAGTGTAATCTAAACCCTGTGAGAGTAGTAGCACAGGAATGGAATCATTAGTTCCCCATGATATGTATAAAATAATAAAAAAAAAAATGTTTATTGCATCAACTAAAATTCTTATTTCTATTTACAATATGGAGCATCCTTTTAAGCAAATAGTTTGCTTGTGTTAGGAAGCTCTGCCATTCTCTTTAGTTTTATTATAATAATGACTACAAGGTTGTCTCAAGCTCGTTCAGAATTAATGTAAATTTATACAATTATAAGAATTAAACTACATGAAAACACAAATGAAAATAAAAAGAAAATAATAAAATGGAATGAAAAAAAGAAAGCGCGCTGGGTTGTGTGTGTTATGTGTGGGGGTGAATGTGTGTTGAGTAGTGAGTGTGAGTGTGGGAGTGAGGGTTGTTCCATTAGCGGATGAAGTATCATAGCGTAATGTGGTACATGTATTAAATGCATACTATGTTCTCATCACTTGTACTATATTTTCTATTTCGTCATAGGTCTTAGACTTAAGCCATTTTGTCAAGACGTCTTTGCATTCGCGGTATGTTAGTGCGTATATTTCAAGTTCCTTATTAAGGAGATTATATAAATAGGATGATTGCCTAGGATATTGTCTTTTTGCGAATGTAGACTTTACTGGGATAGTGGGAGCAACCGTGTTTTTTCTTCTGCCTTTTGTTTTCTGTGGTTTGAATGATAGAGTTTTATGCTTAGTTAGTATTATATGAAGCACGTAAAGTTTTCTAACTGTAAGAAGATCTGATGTACGGTAAAGGTTCTCAGTTGAAAATCTGAAGGGTTTAAAGAACATTACTTTTAGTAGCGACCTCTGAGCCCTCTCGAGGTCTAGGAATTTAATTTTCGTGGCACCTCCCCAGACAGGTAGGCAATATGCTAGGACGGACTGGGCAAGCGAGATGTAAATCTGTAGCAGGAGTTTTCTCGAGACTACATGACGCAATGTCTTGAAAGTCCAGATTAATTTCCGTATTCGCTTCATTATTAGTTCCGTGTGATTGTGCCAGGATAATCGTTGATCAACCTTAATGCCCAAATATTTGGTGGATTCAACTCTAGTAATTTCTGTGCAAGAACAATTTGGGTTGACAGGATAATGGCATTTATGAATCTTGATTTTGAACTGTGGGGGGGGTTGAGAGGTGTTGTACTTTGTGAAGCAGATGAAGTTGGTTTTGGCAGTATTTAAGGTTAAAAGGTTAAAATCAAGCCAAGCTGCTATCCTTGCCAATCCACGCTCGGCTGTTATCCGGAGATTGTCCCAGGTAGCAGCACTAAACACTATAGCGGTGTCATCTGCGTATGAAAGAATGTGTCCGTCTATGATTTTCATGCTGCATAGGGTATTTATATATATGAGGAACAATGTCGGTGCGAGCACACTACCTTGTCCTACTCCAAACAAGACGGTTTCTTCAGAGCTAATGGTATTGCCGATTTTAACCTTTTGTTTACGCTCGCTTAGATAGTTTTTGAGCAAGGCGTGGGGAAGACCTCTTACTCCAATTGATTCCAGCCTGTCTAGCAGAGTGGAGACAGAAACTGTGTCGAAAGCCTTTTGGAGATCCAGGAAGACAGCAAGGCACTTACCTCCGCTGTCCACTTGACTGGTTACAGCAGAGGCAAGCGCCAGTACTGCGTCCTCCGTAGACCTTTTTTGCCTGAAACCGTACTGCGAGGACGATAGAAAGTTGTTTTTGTTAAGGTAAGATAAGAGACGTGAATTTATTAATCTTTCAATTATTTTAGATATTGATGGCAGTACAGATATAGGCCTATAGTTCGACGGATTAGTTTTGTCTCCACTCTTGTGCACTGGTGTTATAACAGCGATCTTTAAGGCGTTCGGGTAAATAGCGTGCTCAAAGCACCGGTTCGTTAAGTGGGTTATAATTGGAACGACCAAAGCATGAGCGGTCTTTAGGAAATTGACGGTTATGCCATCCCAGCCAGGAGCACTATCTGTTTTCAGAGACATTAAAACACGGTGAACTTCATCCTGGTCCGTGTTTATTAGTGCAAAAGATGAGAGAGGTAGAATATTAGGTGAGTCATAGTTTTGGCCAGACCCTGAAGTGGTGTTGTCAATTATCTCGTTCGCAAGAATTTTACCTATGTTGGAAAAGTATTTGTTTACAGTGTCAGCTGACTCTTGTGGTGTTGCCTTAATTTCCAATAGATCCGTATTGGGGGGTTTGCTTGGCTTGCGATGAGTAATTTTATTAATAGTCTCCCATATTTTTTTGGTATTTTTATATGCTTTAGTTAGTTGATCTCGATCGTGTTTCCGCTTTTGCTTTTTAATAATACAGTTGCAATAGTTTCTGTATCTTCTGAAGGTGATCTTTAATATTTCGTTATTAGGTTCAAACTTTAACTTAAGTTGCATGCCATTCCGGTTACGTATACAGCGTAGTAATCCGAGCGTCATCCATGGTTTTATAAGTCTACATTTTTGCGGTATTACTGCCGTGATGGTGTTTTTTCTAAGGCAAGTTTGTATTAAATGAATTAATCGGTCACAAATTGTATTTGGATCGTTAAGGTTTAGCAATTGATGCAAGTCACTTTCAGCTAGGTTTTCCAATGCTTTATCAAAGTTAATCAAGGTTTTAGTTTTAGCGATCTTACTTATATATTTTTTGTTTGTTAATTTTAAGAAAACCATTGAATGATCTGTAATGGTTGTGTTTAATACAGCTACGGTCGCAGTAGTATTTATGGGGTCAAGTTTTACCATGAAGTGGTCTAAACAGTTTTTGCATCTAGTGGGTAGTGAATGCCCTGGCAGTAGGCCGTGCATCGCCAGCATGTTGAGATAGGTCAACCTGTTTGACCGATCATAGGAGTGTTCAGCCTCATTATAAATCAAATTAATATTTATATCTCCTGTGACTATTATGTTTTTACTCGGCGCAATAGTGGTTAAATGATTATTTAATGAATTTATAAATTCGTCGGCTTTTGGTTTTGAAGGCGACCGGTAGATAGCCAAGACTGAAAGCTCAGGGTGAAAGTTAATTTGAAGGCATGATGCATGTGTCAGTTTTAATTCTTTTACTGAGATCTTATGAGTATTTTTAACATAGACAACAACTCCGTCGGCTTTGTTTAAGTGATTGGCAGTTTGGTAGGATAGATAGTTTTGTATCTGGGGTATGGGTTTGGAGATGTCGAGCCTACATTCGGTTAATGTTATTAAATCTATATCTGTTTTTAAACTCTGTAGGTTGAGTAGCAGGTCGTTGTGGTTGGAGTAAATGCTTCGTATGTTTTGTGTCACAATGGTTATGTCAGTGGGATTTCGTTTTATTAATCGATTTAGGTCCTCTGGGGAACAGCTAATACTCCGTGCACTTTCTGTACTGTCTATGTTGATTATTGTTTGTAATGTGTTACTCATAATTATACAAGAAGATTGGCATGTAATCCTTATCTAAATTAGACATATTTTTGTTGTGTAAGCGGGAGAGTGGTATCAGTGTGGAGTGTGTTAATCGAGTCAGCGAAGGTTTGAATGAAAGTGTATTTGATGGTATAAGTAATGAGAGTGAGCGCGATTGATTTACACCTTTAGGCTTAAAAAATAGAATGTTAAAATTATAATTAATCTTAGGGCTAAATGATTTTAAGTAGTATACAAAAACAATTATATGTATAACTGGATAGACTCTTGATAATAGAATAGAAAACATTTGATTTCACATTTGATAAAAGGTTAGATAGTGTCATAAAGGATTGCAGTGCTAAAATAAAAACTAATATTGAATAACTTTTGAATGAAATAAATAATAGCAATGGTCGATATGGAGAAAAAATAATAATGTAATAGCACAGTTTACAAACAAGACACAAACTCACACGCAACGCAACGAGTGCAAAATAATGGCGGGCGAATGTCGAACCTGTCATGTCGTTTCGTTTCGTTTTTAAAGATAATTATTTTTTACTAGCTTCTGCCAGCGGCTTCGCCCGCGTGATCCCTAGGGAACATATTCCCGGGATGAAAAGTAGCTTATGTGCTATTCCAGACTATAATCTATCTTTGCTCTAAATTTCATTACGATCCGTTAAGCCGTTCTGGCGTGATTGAGTAACAAACAACCAAACTTTCACATTTATAATATTACTCGTTTGGTGTAAAGCGAAATTATATCCATCTTCCCCTCGACATTATAATTACTAAAGGATATTGCAAACTGTCGTAAGCCGTTTTCCGAAGCTACTCGCTAGCCTCTAGGCGTCAAGCTAGCCGCCTGCCTGTGCGTTCGCGACCACAAAAATAATCCTTATAGCATGATTCAGTATTCACGCACGATGGCTTATTATTAGCGTTTTTCATGTATATCTTTGGTGTTTCTATACCGATTTCTATGATTCTTTTTTTATGGAATTGTTAATAATGTTAACTTTTATTAATGTTAATTAAGGACGACTGAGAGTTTTATAAACGTAAGAGTAGACAAATACAATCAGAAAGCTTCGAACTGCTAAGCTATCGGGAGTTACACGTGTTATTTTTCGTCAATCATAAAAGACAGACATATGCTGTCGTTGGATATTTTTTATATAATTTTAAGGAGAACATTTCCGTCATACATGATTTCTGTGTAGCTTTCACCATTAAGGTTGCACACGCGACGGAAGCTTAAAAAATGGAGTAACTCCTCCCGTTTTCCCAACATTTCCCTTCACTGCTCTGCTCCTATTGATTGTAGCGTGATGAAAAGTATACTATAACCTGCTGAGGAGTATGAATAATAATTGTACCAAGTTTCATTAAAATCCGTCGAGTAGTTTTGGTTTCTATAACGGTCATACAGACAGACAGACAGACAGACAGACCGACAGACTGACAGACAAAAATTGTACTGATTGCATTTTTGGCATCAGTATCGATCCCTTATCAACCCCTGATAGTTATTTTGGAAATATATTTCATGTACAGAATTGTCCTCTCTACAGATTTATTATCTATCTATACTTATCTATATCTATACTTATAATAAATCTGTAGAGAGGTCAATTCTGTACATGAAATATATTTCCAAAATAACTATCAGGGGGTGATTAGGGATCGATACTGATGCCAAAAATGCAATCAGTAAATTTTTTGTCTGTCTGTCTGTCTGTCTGTCTGTCTGTCTGTCTGTATAACCGTTATAGAAACAAAAACTACTCGACGGATTTTAACGAAACTTGGTACAATTATTCTTCATACTCCTGAGCAGGTTATAGTATACTTTTCATCACGCTACAATCAATAGGAGCAGAGCAGTGAAGGGAAATGTTGGGAAAACGGGAGAAGGTACTCCATTTTTTAAGCTTCCGTCGCGTGTGCAACCTTTATGGTTAAAGCTACACAGAAATCATGTATGACGGAAATGTTTTCCTTAAAATTATGTAAAAAATATCCCACGACAGCATATGTCTATTTTTTATGATTGACGCACAATAACACGTGTAACTCCCGATAGCTTAGCAGTTCGAAGCTTTCTGATTATATTTGTCTACTCTTACGTTTATAACACACTCAGTCATCCCTAATTAAAAAAGTTAACATTGTTAACTATTCCATAAAAAATAATCATAGAAATTGGTATAGAAACACCAAAGTTATACATGAAATACGCTAATAATAAGCCATCGCGCGTGAATACTGAATCATGCTTTATGGATTATTTTTGTCTAAGGTCGCGAACGCACAGGCAGGCAGCTTGCTTGGCGCCTAGAGGCTAGCGAGTCACCTAGCGAGTAGCTTCGTAAAACGAACATTCTCGAACGTTCGCGACCGCCCTAGCAGCTAGGCGCCAAGCGCGCAGTGCGGCCGGTCGCGAACGTTCGAGAATCGGTCGCGCCTGTGGTCGCCGCGCTCGACGCGTCTCGCGGCCGAAGGTATAAAAAGGCGGGGCGTCCGAGCGCGAGCTTCAAAGCCTGGCTGGAGGCTTTATTACTATATTAAAGCCTTCACAGGCAAGTCGGGTTAAGAGCCCTGGCTGGGGGCCTTAAATTCACCTAGGCCGCCACAGGAAAGTCCGGTTAAGTAGCTAAGGCTTTATAGAGTCGATCCTCTCGCAGTTCAACCTGAGAAGCCAATCTTCTCAGGTTGAACTGCGAGAGGCCAAAAGCGCGAGCTTCATACAATTTTTGCCAGTTGATGCGAATTGACGTTCAGAGCGTTCGACCTTATTGACAGACAATACATAATTTAGTCTTTGATAATTTATTTTAAGATTCCTTTTGTTATTATTTTATAAAATAGGTATAAGTTATTTTGGTAGTGTTTAATTAAATATTCGTTCAAACTACAAATTATTAATAGTTTACATTTTATTTCTTTTTAGGTGAAGTACGCATAGATTTTTAGATACCGATAGCTTTATAAGTTTTGGCTAATTTACGTTCACTTTTTTATAGGTATTAGTTTTATTTTCATTTGGTTTATAAAATTCTTCCGTTACTGAGTGAATGACTGACAGATAACGCAACAACACAACCAAGACTACTGACTGGTCGTATGAAGCTGCACATAGGGTCCTTGGGGAGTTTAGGGGAGCTCTAAGAGAGGATTTCCCGAAATTCCTACGGGAACGGGAGAAAACGGGATATGCGCGTACGAAGTCGCGGGCAAAAGCTAGTAAGTATATAGATAGATATATAGATATAGATAGATAAAAAAAGTTATCAAACATAAATATTTCATAGCATAGCATTCGAGTAATTAACAAAATATGAATGTTATTATGATTACGACGGTGCACAATCATATAACAGTCAGAATAATTTTTAATATTACTCTGATGGAACATAAGTATATTAGCTTTACAGGGATTGGAACGTTTATCTAAAATGGCGCGTTAACTCGATGCGCCGGAATCGAAAAACAACTATTTTAGTTTAAATACTTTTTCTGAAGTTGTACGAAAATGTAAATACTTAAAAAAAATGTATTTCTATTTTAATTTATTTGTAATTAGGCGCATATTAATACATACGCCACTGAGTGTAACTAGGCTGAAACTGGCCATGTCATTTTCATTCATAAAATCTAGTAGGCAGCCAAAAATCATGACTATTTCAGTAACCGTGCCAAGCAAAATATTTATTTTACAATTTTATATTTTAAAACATTACAATCAAATAAAAAAACCCATTCAATTTCAGTTTTATTAATTTCAAAATCAACACAGCAGTATTTAAAGAATGTCCAGAATTTCCCTATATCAAATAAATAATTTTCCGGCCACAAACCAAAAATACCACAAGCTATGATTTACAGCGCCACATACTATAAATTTAAAGCGCTATATCCGCTGTTATATTATGCCAATACAAACATATGGTTGCCGTCATACTGTGCTTTTAGTGTAAATATTTTTATTTGATACGGTACTAAACTAAAAATGTAGCGAGGGAATTAAATAAATTGAAATTACATGACTGACATTTCACAAACTTACACGCTAATATTTGCTTAACCTTTGCTAGTAGCCAATTACGATGGATGAATTTCCGTCTCACATACGACTTATACAATCAAAATAATATACATATATTTGTACGATGTTACTGAATGTGCCCCTGACTTGGGACACGTATGTGTTTAAGTCAATAAGAGTCTGACACTCTCTTCTGTATGGCCCAGCGGAGAGCCGAAGGAGCGATGTGATGATTCCCTATCTAAAAATTTAATATAAAACCGGCCAAGTGCGAGTCGGACTCGCGCACGATGGGTTCCGTACCATTATCGTATTATACGATTTATGACATGTATTAAAAAAAAACTACTTACTAGTTCTCGTTCAAACCAATTTTCGCTGGTAGTTTACATGGTAATGTACTCGTACATCATATATTTTTTTTTTGATTTATCATTCTCTTATTTTAGAAGTTAAGATGGAAGTGTCTCTCGTGCAAACTATTCAGTTTAGAAAAAAAAGATATTAGAAACCTTAATATCATTTTTGAAGACCTATCCATGGATACCCCAAACGTATGGGGTCAATGAAAAAGAAAATTGAGTAAATTTATGTTTTTTTTTTTTATTTTGTGTGAAAATCTTAATGCGGTTCACAGAATACATCTACTCACCAAATTTCAACAACATAGCTCTTATAGTTTCGGAGAAAAGTGGCTGTGACATACGGACGGACAGACAGACAGACATGACGAATCTATAAGGGTTCCGTTTTTGCCATTTGGATACGGAACCCTAAACAGGGGTTAAGCGTAATAATGTCACTCAACACTAATGTTAGCATAGTCTTCATCTTGGTGTGGGTAAATTTAAGTACTAATGACCTCACACGCCCTAGTGTCAGAGATTCTAAACCACCTCAAGAGCCTCTGACATGGTTTAACGACCGCCAGTAGGCAGCCGGCACCACCGGTTTATACGTGTTTTCCGAAGCACAGAATCATCTTTTTATTAGACAATCAGGTGATTCAAGCCTGCAATGTCCTCGCCAAACTGGAAAAAACTTTACAAAGTATGCTTTCCGTGGGAATCGTACCCACGACCACCGAGTCACAAGGCAAGAGAATAAACCGGTCCCACTGGGACAGGATATTACTACGCTAATATTAATAACTGGACCATTCAATTGCTGGAATTATTCGTCAGACCACGCGTCGGTACTTAAAGTACAATCGAACTCTTCACTCCAAGGAGGTTATATCACCCTGACTAATAGTCGTCGTTGTCTTATTTTATTTACTACGCTAGACGAATAAATAGGTACTCATTCATCTCAACAGTTACCTACTCCAGAATAAACTCTCAGAGATGAAAGATTATCCTATATTTCAGACCTGTATGAAATTCCTTTATAAATATTTCACCTACAAAACTACCTCAGAGACTCAGATTGAGTAACAAAGATGAAAAATTCAATGTTATTCTTACTGACAAGCTGTGAAGTATGATATTTTAATAAGTGTGTAGGCGCTTGGATAGTTACAAAAGGTCCCTCACGGCCAGGATCACTGCCGACGCGCGCAAAGTTGTCTACGTCACATTTATCATTAATACTCTGCTTCTCTTGATTGTAGCGTGATTCGGTAAGGCGTATAGACTTTCTCGATAAATGGGCTATCCGACACTAAAATATTTTTTTAATTCGAACTAGTCACTACTATGGATTTTTTATGAAGAACTAGTTGAACCGCGCAATTTCGTCTGCGTCACATTTTCCATTAATGCCCCGCTCTTGTCTTAGCGTGATATACCCTATATTATATATCTATCTCAATAAATGGGCTATCTAACACTGAAAGAATTTTTCAAATCGGACCAGTAATTCCTGAGACTTGCGTGTTTATGCAAGCACACAAAGCAACTCATCAGCTTTATAATATAATTTTTGATCTATTTCCGCAATAAAAATAAAAATAAATAAGTTTAAAAAATTAGAGGACCGAAAAAAAAACACGTTTGTTTTATTTTTAAACAAGTAACGTATTTTTTCCGTACTGTTAGATTCTGAATGGCACTTCGCCCGTTTTTCTAGCATTAAATAATCAAAAATAGTTAGTAAGACCTTACAACTAAATTAGTAAGCACTGACATTAGACAAATAAAAACACAACGAATAATACGCACCAGCGGTCGCGTAAGTAGGCTGTGCGGCTGGCCGCTTTTCCAGTTTAATATGCAACCGCTTATGATTGTATGCACTTAACCGCCATTAAATGACAAGCAGTTGCATATTAAATTTGAACCGCGCGCTTGACCGCCACCGCGGCTAACCGCTAGTGTGCACGTAGGCTAACAGTGTATCACTGTTGCGACAACTCACGAGAAATTCCAGAACAGCGATCCACGTATTCACCGCCCAGGCGACTCGCAATCGTGCTTAGAATAATGTTGATGCTGTCCCAAACCCTGTGTGATAGGAGAGCGCACCGTTTAGCCATCTAAATTGAAATATGCATGCGCATTTATGAAGACCTCTGATGCACTACAGGATCAGGGCAGCCTCACCAACATTCTTAACGCGTAGGCAGTATAAAGTTAGCATTTACTCTTCAAGAAACATAATAAGAACCTGAAACATATTCTCTCTATTAAGCTGAATCTCAGGAAATTTTACCTTCTTTAATCTTGTTTCTTTATTGATATTTCGGACCGCCAAAAACCTGTTTCACTACCAAAGTTTTCAGAACATAATCGTTATACAACTCTTTGACACTACGTTTCGTAAACCAAATCTTTTTTCATACAGACTTGTGCATGCTAGCTGAACTCTGACTCTTCCTATGATACTCCAATAAAATAAAAATAAAACATTCAGGTACTTACGATTTTTATACAAACACGTATCCTTAAAGTGACAGTAAACCTAAAGCCAAGCTGTGTTTCCTGATAACTACAACCTGAGAATCTTTAAGTCAAGAGTGAATAGGTTACTTCTAGGCAAGCGTGCTCCACCTTCGACCGCATCATCGCTTAACATCAGGTGAGATAGTGGTCAAACGTATGCCTATCAATAGTAAAAAAAGCCGCAAGCAACAGAATATGGTTCACAATAAAGCCGAAAATATTAGCAAATTCGCTTAAAAAACCATTTATGCCATTACCATAAACCTTTTAATTTGGTAAAAAATAAACAAGATTCTGATATTTTTTTGACAACTGCGCTAAACACAGTGGTGGCCCAATAACACAAAGAATGTTTCTCGTCTAAACTTTGAATCATTGAAAATTAATAGTTAGCTCTTGTGAACAGTAGGTAGGTACGCACGATTATGCATGCCGACAGGTGAGATACGCCTGCTATTTTTTTAATTGGAAGCGTTCCTCATCTCTCACAATGTTAATCAAATAAATTTTATTTTTCACAACCATAGATTTAGATGATAATATAGCATTTTGTTCAGAGACTGTAGACAAGTGACAGTCGCAGTCTATTGTCAAAATGTCAAAAATGTATAGGATTGACAAATGCTGTCGAAATGTCATATTCTTGCATTTCAACAATCGCATTTGCTAATGTCTCCATTAACGCCACAGGCGTCATCAGTCTTAGAAAATAGGTGCCTAGAACAACAGAAATTTAGCCAAGATTTAGTTTCTCAATTATTTTTTACCACATGAGTGTGATATTCTGGAGTGGCACCCAGGTACCGGAAGACGCAGCGTTTGAGGTCATAATATGAGAGACGAACAGGACCGATTGTTGTGGCGACACTTGGGGAAGATCTTTTTCCAGCAGTGGACGTCTTCGGCTGACATGATCATTTTGATGATGATGTCTTAAGTGATAAGCAACAAAAAAGTCTTGTCTAAGAGACTGGAACAGACAATTTCGCCATTCAACGAGCGAAATATTCCCCTCGTGTAAATGGGCTTATATAAATGGAAAAAAAATTAAAAGGTATCAGGTTCATGCAAACATTTCACAGGTACGATAGGTATCGCGCTTGGAAAAATATTGTATAAATCTGTCTCTATACGAGAGGTAAATATTTTGATATGGAGTGGATGCATACGGTATTATGTAGGATTTGAATTTTGTGAAATGGGGAAAATATTTCGGAGGTGTTTTGTTTATTGACTGAAAGCTGTGTGTTTACTGCTAAGTGACTTTCCGTGCTGGTGTATTTTATTTTAGGCTTTTTAGGGTTCCGTAGCCAAATGGCAAAAAACGGAACCCTTATAGATTCTTCATGTCTGTCTGTCTGTCCGTCCGTATGTCACAGTTACTTTTTTCCGAAACTATAAGAACTATGCCGTTGAAACTTGATAAGTAGATGTATTCTGTGAATGGCATTAAGATTTTCACCCAAAAATAGAAAAAAAAAACTAAATTTTGGTGGAGTACTTAGAAATGAAACTCAATTTTTTTTCTCATCATACCCATACGTGTTGGATATCTATTAAGAGGTCTTCAAAAATGATACTGAGGTTTCTAATATCATTTGTTTCTAAACTGAATAGTTTGCGCGAGAGACACTTCCAAAGTTGTAAAATGTGTCCCACCCCCCGTAACTTCTAAAATATGAGAACGATAAAACTAAAAAAAAATACATGATGTACATTACCATGTAAACATCCACCTTAAATTGATTTGAACGAGATCCAGTAAGTTGTTTTTTTAATACGTCATCATAAATCGTAAACCGCAACTTTTGCTTATAATATATACCTACAGGTTTGTACGGAACCCTCAGTGCGTGAGTCTGACTCGCACTTGGCCGGTTATTTAATACTCGCTTCTGTCTCCAGTTTCAGCTTCGTGAAAGTCGAAAGTTATTAATTCGAACTCACTTCTGGGATAATAAGTATCCCACGTGCCCATACTGCAATCTACCTCTGTACCAAATAAATGTCAACAAGATCCGTTTAGCCGCTCCAACCAAACTTTTGCATTTATAATAGTAACTAGCTTTTGCCTGCGTCTTCGTACGCACATATCCTCCCGTTCCCTTGGGAATATCGGGAAACCCTCTCTTAGTGTTTATCTACGGAGTGTAGAAAAACTACATGCCTTTCAGCTTTCTACAACCAGTAGTTTCGACTGCGCATTGTCTGTCAGTCATTCACTCAGTAACGAAATCTTCTTATAATATATATAAATCTCGTGTCACAATGTTTGTCCTCAATGGACTCCTAAACCACTTAACCGATTATTATAAAATTCGCACACCATGTGCAGTTCGATCCAACTTGAGAGATAGGATAGTTTAAATCTCAAATTATAGTCGCAATTTTAATTTATTGCTAATTATTTGTCTGTTATTATTTGACAGTCACAATTATTTGTTAACTCCAAATGATTCTAACAGATGTCGATACCTTTCGACTGGGTTGAGTAAGTAATCAATAGATGGCGCAGCAATGGTAAACCTAACTCCTAAACCACTTAACCGATTATAGACGCAGACGAAGTTGCGCAGGTCAGCTAGTAATTTTATATATTAGGATAAGAAAGTTCTACCTACCATTCAGCGTTTTTCTAACAATATTTTAGAGAGGTTTATAACCGACTTCCCAAAAAGGAGGAGATTCTCAATTCGGCAGTATGCTTTTTTTTTTCTTTTATGTTTTTTTACCTCAAAACTCCGTCAACTATGAACCGATATGAAAAATTCTTTTGTCTGAAAGGATATACTTGCAGATTGGTCCCATTTAAATTTTATTAAAATACGGTTACGAATTTTGGATTTTAAATCGAAATAGCTGGAATTCGTTTACTTGGATGATGGTTTTATGTTATCCAAGCAATCGAAATTGCGTATTTTGCTTTTCTGCGATTTTGTAGTGGTGTTGTTAGGTGTGTACCACTAAAAAGTGAACTTTTTACAAAAAAATACACAAAGTAAAAAATAACTTTAATTTCAGAAGTCGGTGCCAAAATACGAAGAAACTAACAAAAACACCGACTTCCGAAAGTAAACTTATTTTTTACTTTGTAGTGTTTTTTTTTTTATTTGGAAGACGGTTGTATTTTTTTGTAAAAAGTTTTTTTTTATAAAACGTTGACGGGTGGCGTTTTATCAGTAAACATCAAACACAAGGTCGTGATTATGACTTTATAAGTACCACATCAGTGAATTAGTTCTTATGATGTTGGAATAACCTATGGATAACCCCTACCTGTTTGGCCTCCCGTCCTTGCTAATGAGTATACTTAGCCTAAACGAGGTCCAACTACGGAAGTGAACACGCAAACATTCCAACTTTATTAGTCCGGAAATTACTACCTACTATATGCCTGTTAATGGTGCCCAAGATACGCTTAAAACACCGTTCCTTTCTTATCCAAATACGGTATAAAATAACTCATTCTATTTCATTACTGTCCCGGAAGAGCTCGTGGCTAAATAACAGCAGCGGCACGGGTCGAACTTCAAGGTTAAGCAACGCTTGCCGAAATTGATATGTGGATGGGTGACCATCTTAACATACCGAGAATATTCCGTGCCTTGGAAACCACGTTAAACCGTTGGTGTCGGCTGTCATTCATAGATTTTTGGCAGTCGTTACGGATAATAAGAAGCCAGCAAATCTGACTCCAGTCTTGCCAAGGAGTACCGGTTTACCCAGTTAATGGGTTGTGGAGGTCTGGTAGGCAGCCGCTCCACGTACAAAATACTAAAAAAAATACGTACAAATTACTGCTATTCAGCTGAATGATGAAGATCTGTACTGGAATTTTGGCCTCTGCTAACACAAATGTGCATTGTTTAGCTTCTGCAATGACAAATCGACTACCACTTCTTTTTTTCAAGAATCAACTTCAGAAAAACACAGAGTCAAATGTAAATTGTGAAGCTTTAACAGACTTTGTGTTATACACTTAATTATTTTTCTGGCAACACTGTGTCAGAACTCTCGTTGGTTTATTGAGGTAGTGGCTTGGTAGTGGGGATTAGACTTCGCCGAGGCAGAAAGGTTTCCTTTTGGAGATCATTCTTGTTCTTGCACTCATGGCAAGTGGTCAGCTTAAACATATTCCCAGAAAAAAAAAACATTTATATTTGAAGTTAAGTTATATACAATTAAATGATTGTCAGTCCTAATTAAAACGTATATTCAAAGATCTTGTTGTTTTAATTCTGTTTTTTTTTACGCAATGAACCTCGACGAGTCCCGAAGAAACGATTCAGCTGTCTTAAATCCCACAATGAAACTTCCTCTATACAGCTCCGCCTCAAGGCCCTTTTTAAGGATGGGAAATCATCAAATGACTCCTTCCCTGGGCGAAGCAGAAGGGAGTGTCAGACTCTTACTGACTAAAACCCATCCGTGTTTCCCCTAATGCCCTTTGCGTTCCAGGGCCACGGTGACTCTTTCGAACAAATTCCGCAACCCTGGCAGGCGCTAAAAAGGCCCTGGGGTTATCCCTAACAACACAACATTACATATTCAACTTATTACCCAAAAATTTCACTGCCTGTTCACGCAAACTCCTTAGAATCGGATTTAAATATTTTACCTTTATCAACTGTCGATAAAGTGGCAGTTTGGTCATCGGGCCAGAGGGTTTAGATCCAAATGAGGTTTTATCCTTAATAGTATGGGTAGTCAGTTGTTTCGGGCCGATGTTTTTGTTACATTATTGAAAACGAACAGAAGGTCACAGAAGGTTAATTTACGCAAACCAGAACAGAATGCCAGAGGATTTGAATATTTACCAAAGGACATTCATACTTATCTTGTAGAAAAACGACACTAATGGCAATGTTTTAATTTACTTTCTGCCATATAGGTATGTATAAATTTTAACTATTTTAAAATAGTTTTTCTTTAGGTCCCACCACGAGATTCTATAAATTTTGTAAACTTAACTTTGCGCGATTTGGGATCTTATTATTCAGAGCCATTTGATCAGATGAAAAAATTAAAATTGAGTTTCAGTTCTAAGTATGACCCCCAAATTTTTATAGTTTTTTTTTCTATTTTTGTGTAAAAATCCTAATGCGGTTCACAGAATACATCTACTTACCAAGTTTCAGGAGCATAGTTCTTATAGTTTCGGAAAAAAGTGGCTGTGACATACGGACGGACAGACAGACAGACATGTCGAATCTATAAGGGTTCCGTTTTTTGCCATTTGGCTACGGAACCTTAAAAATGAAGACGAAACGATTAAGTCTGTCAGTATTGACTTTAACACTTGTATTTATTAGTTATTTTTCGGTATGTGCATTATTTTGCACATTTTTGATGTCATTCCCTAACAGTGTTGCATTTTCAACTCATCTCCTTGTAAACTATTCGATTCTGGCGTGTTGCCATGAAACTAACAATTTTCATACCATAAGTAGGTTATTCTGTCCAACTTAAAATATTACAAGGAAAAACCTTCACTGAATTACATCGAAGCTCCGAACACTGAGTTATCTGTAAAATTGCTTCAAATCGATGCGAGACTATAAACACAATTACCAAGTCTTCGGGAGTGTGTACTTTAACTTGGTTCACCATTTCAATAGTTGCGACAATCGTATCTTGCCGTCCAATGTTTGTCTTAAGTAAACTGTATGCGACTAGACAATCGCTTTCGAGCGCTTACTCGAAGAAGTACTTTGTATGTCTTTGTAACGCTATGTTAAAGTTGTGTACTGCTGCAACTATATATAAAGATCCCTTGAACTGACGCTGCGTGATAGTGCATCAAATATATTTTGGCCAATGAAATTGTTTTATGTACTCGTGCATCCTAATAATAGGATAAATGCGAAAGGTTTTTGAGGATGAATGGATGAAAAACGCTTGAAAGGATCTTTATGAAATTTGGAACAGAGGTAGAATTTTGTTTTAATTTTTTTTTTTAATTTTTTATTAAATATTGATATGCGTACGTTTGACCGCTATCTCACCTGATGTTAAGCGATGATGCGGTCTAAGGTGGAGCACGCTTGCATAGAAGTAACCTATTCACTCTTGACTTAAAGACTCCCAGGTTGTAGCTATCAGGAAACACAGACTCGCAGAGAATTCCACTCCTTAGCTGTACGCACAATGAATGTATTCCCAAAACGTTTTGTGCGTATAGGTGGGATGTCCACCATGTACCGGTGGCAGATTTAGTCAAGACTAGTCTAGAGTAACATATAGGCTACTTTTTATCCTGGAAATAATATGTTCCCTGGGAATCACGCGAGGAAAGCCGCTAGTAAAAGCTAGTTTTACATAATGTTTTCTTTCGTAATTTGGCAAAAATGGCTGGTGTTGCATCGTCCAGTAGCATGTTTCTAAATGATTCAAAAATAAATAAATGGCCTAATAGAGCAGTTAGACTTTTTAGGTTAAAAAACGTTTTCTGAGGTATAAAAAGCTAGGCAGATTGAGTACAACTTATTTAATTAAGCTTAATAGCTTTATTTTAAACCATTTCCAATGATTCAGAATCAATTATTGATCGATCCGGAACCGCTACTCAGCAGTGCGATACTGTAAACATGTCGAAGTGTAGGCTTGGGTGAATAGATCACGAAGTGAGCTATCAATCCAAGTAATCAATATGAAATGACAGTTCACTTTGTGATCACTTCACCTAAACCTGCACTTCGACATGTTTACAGCCGCTCAATTTTGACGACATCTCACCGTGATCACTTAGGTGGATTGAACGACAAGTGAGCTGTCAAACCATACAAACAAAACCGACTTCCGAAATTAAAGTTATTTTTTACTTTGTAGTGTTTTTTCTTTCATTTGGAAGTCGGTTGTATTTTTTTGTAAATTTTTTTTATTTTTCACTTTTTCGTGGTACCCCACACCTAACAACACCACTGCAAAATCGCAGAAAAGCAAAATACGCAATTTAGACTACTTGGATAACATAAAACCATCATCCAAATAAACGAATTCCAGCTATTTCGATTTAAAACAACTTTTCACTTCCTTTACAATTCCTAACCAATTTTGATAAAATTTAAATGGAACCAATCTTCAAGTATATCCTTTCAGATAAAACAGAATTTTTCAAATCGGTTCATAATTGCCGGAGTTATGAGGTAACAAACATAAAAAAACACAACCGAATTGAGAACCTCCTCAAGTTTGGGAAGTCGGTTAAAAATGGAATGACAGCTCACTTGTCGTTCACTCTACCTTAGTGGTCACCGTAAGATGTCAACAGAATAGATCGGCTGATTAAGATCATCTGAACACAGTCTAAAATTTTCATCTCGATTTCAGTGAAACCGCAGCACTTATTAGAGATAAAAGGAAACAAGGGTACTAAATTTTGCCGCGACAACTAGCCCTTAATTTAGTAACAAAATGTAATTAAAAGAGCCATTAGTTGGCCTATTTGGCGCTCTAATTTGCTGTGTACCGGTTTGTTGGAAATTATAGATTTTTGGCACAGTTCATTGAATAGATCGGGAAGGGTGTTTAACACAAGAAACGATGGTAAGTTTTGTAATATTTCGGCTTTTAAAAGATATGAAATGGGTAATAAAAAATCTGCCACATATTGATGAAGGTTTATAGAAAAAAAAAATCGTCCAAATACGAGTGAACTCGCGTATCGAGGGCTCCGTACAAACCTGTAGGTATGTATATTATTATAAGCAAAAGTTACGGTTTATGACGTATTAAAAAAAAAAACCTAGATCTCGTTTAAACCAATTTTCGATCGAAGTTTACATGGTAAAGTACATTATATATTTTCTTTTTAGTTTTATTATCCCCTAAGTTTAGAAGTTACAGGGGAGGGACATATTTTACCACTTTGAAAGTGTCTCTCGCGCAAACTACTCGGTTTAGAAAAAAATATACTAAAAACCTCAATATCATTTTTGAAGACCTATATATACATACCCCACACGGATGCTTTGATGAAAAAAAAAAGTTGAGTTTCAATTCTTAGTATGGGGAAAATCTTAATGCGGTTTACAAAATACATCTACTTACCAAGTTTCAACAGCATATTTCTTATAGTTTCAGAAAAAAGTGACTGTGACATACGGACGGACAGACAGACAGACAGACATGACAAATCCATAAAGGTTCCGTTTTTTGCCATTTGGCTACGGAACCCTAAAAAGGAAAAATCGGCCTAATTCAAATATATAAAACTAGCTGACCCGCGCAACTTAGTCTGCGTCACATTTTCCATTACTGCTCAGCTCTTTTTTGTCTTAGCGTAATAATATAGTATAGCCTATAGCCTTCCTCGATAAATGGGCTATCAAACACTGAAAGTATTTTTCAAATCCGAGCAGCAGTTCCTGAGATTAGCGTGTTCAACCAAACAAACAAACAAACTCTTCTGCTTTATAATGTTTTACTAATATTATAAAGCAGAAGAGTTTGTTTGTTTGGTTGGACGCGCTAATCTCAGGAGATATTGGTCCGATGTGAAAAATTCTTTCAGTGTTAGATAGCCCATTTATCGAGGAAGGTTAAAGGCTATACATCATCACGCTAAGACAAATAGGAGCGGAGCAGTAATGGAAAATGTGACGCAAACGAAGTTGCGCGGGTCAGCTAGTATTAGTATAGATTCTTCCGTTACTGAGTGACAGAAAAACAACGCACAGCTGAAACTACTGGTCGTAGGAGGCTGAAATTTGGCTTGTAGGTTCCTTGTGGAGTGTACTTCTTTTAAAGTTGAAACCGTAAAACAAATTAACAAACAATGTCACAACTAGCAAAATACTACGAATATTGTTTACTCTCTAAATGCAAGGAAAAGAATTGCGTTTTTTTTAAACAGCAGGCAGGTATTCGCAATAAAATAAATGGACAATATTAACCTCAAAATATGTATTAAAGGTATGTATTATTTTATTATAATTATGTATTTAATTAAGTATATACTTGTGTATATTTGTTTATTGTATTTTGTGTTTTTTTTTTTCTTTCTCGGGTCCCTGGAGACCCGGTCCTTTGGTAGGCGTACGAAGGGCCGAAACCAACTCGCAGAGGCCCCGTTAGACATTTCAAATGTAATGGGGCACCAACCGGCGATTATCCCTGTATGCACTGAAAGTATTCCCAAGGACAATCCCCGGTTGGAGCAGTACTATTGCAGAATATGGAAACAAAAAATGAAACACAAAAAAGAACTATTGGCCCCTGCCTGACCACTAACAATATACATTATGTTTAATATATTTATTGTATTTTGATGTATTTATTATCTATACTCTATACTTAATATTATAAAGCAGAAGAGTATGTTTGTTTGTATGTTTGTTTGTTTGGTTGAACGCGATAATCTCAGGAACTACTGGTCCGATTTGAAAAATTCTTTCAGTGTTAGATAGCCCATTTATCGAGGAAGGTTATAGGCTATATATCATCACGCTAAGACAAATAGGAGCGGAGCAGTAGTGGAAAATGTGACGCAGACGAAGTTGCGCGGGTCAGCTAGTTAAGAAATAATATGAGTTTAGTCTATTTTGAGTTTCCTTCTGAGTTTTTACACATTGTGTCTTCGTTTCTTTTCCCAATCTCCTGTCGCAGTTCTGCTGGAAGAAATTTCTTATGAAATAAACAGTACCTTTGTGCTCTTTTTACTGTATGATTTTTTTAATGTTTCTTGTGTGCCTATAAATAAATATAAACATGTATCTTTTTTTAAAGATTATTTGTGTATAAAAAGTCGGAGAAAGCTATTCATACAGCACTCCAGAAAATTAAATGAACAATTTTATGGTGTTAAAAGGACTTTTATAAAAATATCTTTCTTTTTCATTCTCCGCTTTCAATATATTTTTCAGAAATGAAAAGGTGTTTAGCTTTTAATGTAAATGAAAATTCTTTCACAACGTATTTCTGATAGCAACTGAAAATCTTTCACACAGAGAGTACTTTTCAATTTACTTGGCAGAGATGTCCTCGTAAAATATTGAAGCAGTAAAATATAAGTTAGATTGATAAGTTTTAAAACAGAGTTCAATACGTTTACCAAAGATATCCAAGCAAAAAACACAAGCTCACGTAACGTGTTATTTAAAGATCTAGTAATACGCTTAGTTAATGCTTCGCGTGACAAGGGCTGGCTTTTACCTCGGACAGAGGATATGCATTGCCATACAACGTGGCAATGCCGCCACTCTTTTGGGCTCACTTCCAGTCGATAGCGATGGGGACGAATTATTTGATGCCATATTTTAGTTCGGAGTTTAATTTTCTATTTTAAGTGTATAATACTGGTCGATTTAATAATAATTATTTATCAGTCTTCTAGAATCAGCAAAAAAACACTGCTTACAATGATTTATTTTGTCCTTAAATAATAAATTGCTGGGACATTAATATAAACACATCGATATGGATGGGTATTAACAATCGCTTTTTTTTAGGGTTCCGTACCCAAAGGGTTAAAACGGGACTCTATTACTTCGACTTCGCTGTCTGTCTGTATGTCTGTCTGTCACCAGGCTGTACCTCTAGAACCGCGATAGCTAGACAGTTGAAATTTTCACAGATGACGTATTTCTGTTGCCGCTATTAAAAAAAATACTAAAAAACAGAATAAAATAAATATTTAATGGGGCTCCCATACAACAAACTTGATTTTTTTGCCGTTTTAATAGATAATGGTACGGAACCCTTCGTGCGTGAGTGCGACTCACACTTGTCCGCTGGTTTTTCTTTAACATTGTCCGTTATTATGGTGGTCTGAATGATTTCTAAAAGTTTGTTCGTATAATTATATTATTGGGCCACATCATCAGCCAAGCCTTTTCCCAACTATATTGGGGTCAGCTTCCAGTCAAACCGGATATAGCTGAGTACCAGTGTTTTACGCGAAGCGGCTGCCTACTAGATCTCCACAACCCATTAATTGGGTAACACGATTCTTCATGGCAAGACTGGAGTCAGATTTACTGGCTCCTGACTATCCTTGACGACTGAAAAATATGTACAAGTGACAGCTGGGACCAACGGCTCAACGTGCATTCCGAGGCACGGAGGAAACTCGGTATGTTAAAATGGTCACCCATCCACAGACCAACCTTGGCAAGCGTTGCTTAACCTGGAAGATCTACCCGAGCGGCTTATTATTAAGCCACAAAATCCGTCATAATTACAACACCTGCAAAAACTTTAAGTGTACACAAAAATAATAATGAACAATCTTTTTATATTTTTTCAGTCACATTTTTTCACATTTTCAACTACAAAAATAATAATCATGATCCAGGCTCAGATATGAATTTCCAAAAAATAAAGTCTCATTTTTCATCCCACTAGTTCCTAGTATCTTTTTTTCAGGTAAAGTATTATTTCATTCCCTGTTTTTAGAGTTCCGTACCCGAAGGCTAAACAACAGAACCCTACTACTAAGCCTCCGCTGTCCGTCAGTCCGTCTCTCGTCCGTCTCGTCAGTCGGTCTGTATCTCAAGAACCGCATCTTAAAGTCGATTGAAATTTTTGAGTCTGTATTTCTATTGCTATTACAAAAGTAGCCTCATCTAGTTTAAAATTACCAAAAAAGATTGACGTGTATAAGTGTTTTTTACAACCTACTTACAAAATAAATATAATTTATCATTTAAAGATAAAAAAAAAACTAAAATTAATTAACTTGACAATAAAAGGGGCTCAAAAACAAGAAACTTTTTCTAATCAAGAGATTTTTTTTTCAGTTTATTGTACGGAACCCGTCGTGTGACAGTCCGGCACGCACTTGATCGGTTTTTTTTTAACTTCCAGTTAGTTTCATACCCACGTTAGCCCGGGGCTAACAAGATATACTCGTATGTAGTTACTTTATTATCTATCTATCTATCTATTCTATACTTATAATAAATCTGTAGAGAGGTCAATTCTGTACATGAAATATATTTCCAAAATAACTATCAGGGGGTGATTAGGGATCAATACTAATGCCAAAAATGCAATCAGTAAAATTTTTGTCTGTCTGTCTGTCTGTCTGTCTGTCTGTATAACCGTTATAGAAAGAAAAACTACTTGACGGATTTTAACGAAACTTGGTACAATTATTATTCATACTCCTGAGCAGGTTATAGTGTACTTTTCATCACGCTACAATCAATAGAAAAAATGAAAAAAATAAAAAAAAAATGTGAAAGTTTGGTTGTTTGTTACTCAATCACGCCAGAACGGCTTAACGGATCTTAATGAAATTTAGAACAAAGATAGATTATAGTCTGGAATAGCACATAAGCTACTTTAAATCCCGGGAACATGTTCCCTAGGGATCACGCGGGCGAAGCCGCTGGCAGAAGCTAGTCATAAATAAGGTTTTAGTTTACTCTTCACAGAAATAACTTGTCTCTGTAGTGCCGAGTGTCATGTTATTTGTTATTTCAAATCTCTTTGTGTAGTTAATTACGTGTGGATTTTTGAGATGAGTTTTAGTGAAATTAAATTTTGTTGCAGAGTTCTTTTGTGATTTTCGTTTTGAGATTAAAGATGATTGAGATTACTTATTATTGGTAGTGCAAGCAGTGTGACTTAATTGTAAAAAAAACTGGCCAAGTGCGTGCCGGCCGGACTCGAGTGCAAAGCGTTCCGAACCAATTTAATGTTTCAACAAGATATTGTTAACACTGCAGACTTCTTATAGGCTTTCCTGTAATTTTAGGCTCAGTAGTTTCCGAGATAAGGGGGGCAATGGTCATTTGGTCTAATTTCTTGAATAACTTCCTAACTGTTTATATAAAAATAATGAAAAATATTATTAAAACCCTCACAGTAGTAAGCCTTTAATAAAAAATAGACTCGAGACTCCTTTCAGTGTTTTTCGATATTCCTCACAGTTTTGGATTTGAACATGAAGGCACACTTCAAAAATTCATCCTGTATAAGGCTATGTGCGCACTGGTGACTTTTAGTCCGCGTGACAATACATTACTCTCTTTCGCAATTGTGAAGTGCTACAGAAAGAGATATACTATCACGGTGACAAAAGTGCGCGCCTAAGTCTTATGCTGTCGGGGGTACTCTCGTATGACTTGGGGATTTTTATCAACATAGTCGTAGCTGTCGTTCCCACGAGGATTATCTCATAAAAACATTATACTATTTGAGTAACATACGTTTTGCCATTATGTTTAGAAATCAATCCTACCTTCAAATCAAACATCCTTCTGTCGCCATTCATTACGACCATCAAGGACACCCTCAAAACACCTGCCAAACCATTTAACAATGGCGAACGCATTCATCAAAACACCACCCATAATAGATTTAATCGCGACTACATTGTGTCACCTATTTAGTCACGAAAATCACCTAATTAACGACTTTTAAGGCTTGAAGAAACATTTCGTTTGGTCACAATGGGCGCTTACTAACTAAGCCGTGATAGTGTAGAATTCTAATCGGCTTGTTAGTTATGTAGAGCGTGAAGATATCGTTTGTAGATAACGGCTGATTGGTCGATATTGTTATAAATAGGTAAGTATTGGAAGCCAATTCTGAAAAGGGCTGGGTGTGTTAAGGTGGAAGCGCCAGGGTAGCCCGCGAAATTCAAATATTTTTATGTTTTTTGCAATTTTCCGGTCACTCTGAAGCTGTATGTTGAAGAAAATACAATTCGCGGTCGTAACGCATACTTATCCAAAGAATTATACCCCTTTTAATTATCAACATAACCCATTAAGTTCATACAACTCGATTGAATGACTTTTTCAAGAAATAACATTCAATCGAGTTCTATGAACTTAGAGAGTTATATTGATGATTCAAATGGTTATAATCCTTTAGATAAATGCTTTTTACAATCGCGAACCGTATTTTTTTCAACATACAGCATCACACTGACCGGAAAATTGCAAAAAACATAAAAATATTTGAATTTCGCGGGCTACCCTGGAGCTTCCACCTTAAATGTGTTGTTAAAATGCTTTTTAACCGACTTTCAAAAAAAGAGGAGGTTTTCAATTCGGCGGGTATTTTTTTTTAAGGATGTACACCGATTACTGCGAGGTTTCTGATCCGATTTCTGTCATGCTTATTCAGCATACTTGACAAATTTAATTCGATTTGGCTCAGTAGTTTTTATTTAATGAGCATTTTCACGTATTTCAATTTCTGCGCAGACGAAGACGTCGTCCAAGTATGTATCACTTAAAAATGAATTAATTTCGGAAGTTGATGTTTTTGGTTTTGTATCTACGTTTGTTGACACCGACTTCCGAAATTAATTTTATTTATACTTGGCCCGTTATTTTTTTTATAAATAACTTGTTTTGATGAAATTTTGTACCTGTATTCTGTGTAGATAGAGTCATATTTCAACAGTTATGGGCTTATAGTTCCATAATAATGCTTGGCTTGTTCCGTAGAACAACAAAATTGTGGAAACTAGACTGAAGAAAACCTGCAGCGCAAGCAACCTAAATTCAAGAAGATACCATGAAAATAGCGTAGTACTGGGCCGAAAAAAGAAGATGTACCCTTCCCTAACCATTCTGCCAGGGAATTCCTGTCAGAGTTGCGGAATTTGTCCGAAAGTGTTACCGTGGGCCTGGAACGCAAAGGGCAGTAGGAGGAACACCGATGGGTTTTAACTCGGTAAGAATCCATTCCGCCAAGAACAAAAGGTGTCATTGGATGATTTTCCATCCAATCTCTCAAAAAGAAGACTTATTTTATTAAACGTAGCTAGCTGGCTAGTAACTTAAAAAGAAGTGGAATATAATCAAAATGTTGTGGCTATGCCTTCGTTACATCTTTTGATGACAAGCCAAAAGTATTTAATATAAGAGCTCTGACTTCCGACTTGTTTTTGGCATAGGCGCTAAGAAATGGCCAATTAACTTTAAAGTTTATCACGTGAATTAAAAAACAACCATTTTACTTATCTTTCAGCTAAGATTATTTACACAATAAAGCAGCTGTTTTTCTTTTCGATTCATAATAACTTGATCATTAATTTTGTATAATGCAATCATTATTATTTTTTTTGTAAATGCGAGTACATGGAGCCATTTAAATATGAAATTAGTTATGGATTTTGTTATAAACTTGTTTGACATGAACGAGCGTAGCAGTTGAGTGCTTGTCAAGCTAACATAAATGTTTCCCGGAGGTGGCGCGTGTGTTGGATCATTTGGTTCCGTTCAAAATGGTTGAGCTAGATGGTGCTTATAGACGCGTCATGTTCGTGAACGGGCGCCGTCATTTGAGACTGGTCATCTCTTACCAGCCACTGGCTTTTTTGAATTGTTTTATATACTTTCTTGTTCTTTGCATTGTCCTCACATAAAGAAGCAATCAAAGATAATGTTACCTTTTTTTTAATACATCACATAATTCAAAAGAGTGACCGTAGAGTTTCTTGCACGGTTTTAGTAGAGTAGAGCTTCATGTTTTTCACTGACCGACCTTGACACAATTCAAAAGTTCCTCGATTTTTTTATTTTTCCTTTTGGTATTGTCTGAAAATACTATCTTGGAATTAGTTTTTAGTAAAACAAAATTCTACTGTATGTTGAACTCAACGAAAATAAGGACCAGTTCTAGTTTCCAAGGCACGGGGGTATCATTTCACTGATTGCTGGCTGCTGGGAAATTTCTACTGCAGAAACCCAATAACACATTTCAAAATCTAGTATTTGAGCCCAGCATATCTTGCTTAGCAGTCACGGCTCATGACCACCGAGTCAGTTACGATACGACGTCACAACGTGTGCAACACACTCAAAACGAATTCACGTGGAAAGGGTTCCGAACGAATTTCATTTTTATAAATGATTTTGATAACTGCGTCTGCGCAATAGTCGTAAATTTTTATCACTTATGTTTTCATTTATTCGTTAATTGTTTATTTTTTAATTTAATTACTATTAATTTTTATGTGAGACATATGTATTGTATTTATTTCATTATTTTTACTTTCTATACTGCACCGATCGACGTCAAACCGTCAACGCCGGCTGTCACTGAAAACCAGCGCTGTGGCTCTGTCTCGCACACGAGTCTCCAGCATTATGCTGAGTGATGGCCGTTTTGCGCAGATTTGACGCATATCTTCCTAATCTTTCATAGATATAATTGTAATTTTTTGTGTACTTTTGATATGCGTCATATTTGTCCGCAAATAAACTCTTTTTCTTTCTTTCTTCTTTTGTTCATAACTCTAGACTTCTTTATTGGTTTTCCTGTAAAACGTTATTCTGTATATTTTTTTTTCAAATATAGGCTTAATAGTTTCGGAGATCAAGAGGAATGGTGACTTTTCGTCTAATTTCTTAGATTCATTCAAAACCATTAATTTTCAAATTATGAAAATAATATTAAAACCCTCACAATACGCCCTTTCATTTGACAGATGGACAGACAGAAACCCGAGTAATCCTTAATAATTATAAGGGTTTCGTTTCTTACGATTGTTGATTTAAAAGAGTGTCCGTGGAGTTTCTTGCGCGTTCTTCTCCATAGAGATCTACGCTTTGGAACGTGCAAATAGCTACATGTTATTGACTGATCGACCTTGACAGTTCAAAAGTGCAGGCGTAAATGGTTTATTAGAAACTAGCTGACCCGTGCAACGTCGTCTGCGTAACATTTTTCATTACCACTCCGCTCCTATTGGTCTTAGCGTGATGATATATAACCTACAGCCTTCCTAGATAAATGGGCTATCTAACACTGAAAGAATTTTTCAAATCGGACCAGCAGTTTCTGAGATTAGCGCGTTCAACCAAACAAACAAACAAACTCTTCTGCTTTATAATATTAGTATAGATAGTTGCTTTGAATCTTGAATCTCGAAACCCTAAAAACTGGTAATAATCTTATTCGACTGCCAGAGCCGCTTTTATACAAAAGAAATTGTCATTGATCACAACTACATACAGGGTGTTCCAGAAATGCATGGACATATTTAAAGAGGGTGTTCTGTATCTCCTGTTGAGGAAAACATTCCATATAAAAAAAATTTTTTTTTTTTTTGATAACCCGACCGTAGGAACGACTTTAGGTAAGTTAAAAAATAATCAGAATCTGTAATTTCCCTAAAATAAAAAGCAATAGGTAACTGTATAATTTTTAAAACTTTTAGTCGTTTTTGGAAATTTGGGAGATTTTTTTTACTCTATAGCAGCTACATACATTTCTGGAACACTCTGTATAAACAGCTTGTTGCCAATTTCAGACCATTAAGTCCAGGTATTCCCGCAATGTTTTCTTTAGCAGTAATTTTTATTTTCTCTTCTCGTATTTAATGTGTGAGCGAGTGTGTAAGCTTTTGTATAACTGCGGGCGTTTCGGAACAATCCCTTTGTACCTTTCTTATGTACGAGAGGTGTTTTATATATGAATAAATAACGTTACCCTAGGTTTTGTGAGGGTCTAAGGTGGGTATGTAACATGTTAAAGGCCTCGTCAATGTCATGTATGATGCTTTTTAAGTTAACTATGATAATAATTATCTTTTAGACTTGGAGCAAGATCACAGAACTTCCCAGAACTTATTTATTTATTTATTTTTATTTATTTATTTATTTATGTACACACAATATGCTTAAAAAGAAAATTTTGTACAGAGAAAAGAGCACAAAGGTACCTACTGCTTATTTCAAAAGAAATTTCTACCAGCAGACCTACTTACCTAGTTTCTGAGTAACAAAGTGTATGGGATAGAGTAATATGAATTTATACTTTGATCGCATACCTGCTAGCTTGGGCTGACGGTGAATTTACAGGTAAGAGAGACTCTAGCTATAGTGTCATTCTATCAGCAGATCGTCATAGTCACCTCCATGTGTCGCCAAAAAAACTGGTCCTGTGCACTTTGCATAAATTGGCTAGCCGAACCGTCACTAGGTCATTGCTTCATTGTTCATCATCATCATCTTCCTGCCCTTATCCCATGTTACTTGGGGTCCGGGTTAAGTATAAATTAAGTTATGATTAATTAAGGCGCATTTATCGCATTGGGTTAGCCTGTAATGGTAAATGTATATAGGGAGATAAATAAATAAATAAACACTTTATTTTCTTCCACTCTGCCCTATCAGCCGTCAAACTATCACTAACTCCCTTCTCTTTCATATCGCTCATCACACAATCCATCCATCTTTACATTGGCCTTCCTCTCCCTCTCCATCCATCCACATTTATGTTCATTACTCTTAGGTAAATGCGTTTCCTCCCTTCTCTTCACATGACCATACCAAGACAAGCGATTTCCTTTTAGCTTTTCCGTCACTGGCGCCACTTTTAAACTACCTCTTATTTAATCATTACACACTTTATCCATTCTCGTTACTCCACACATCCATCTCAACATTCTCTTTTCTGCCACATGCAATCCATTTTCATCCGTCTATTTCAAAGCCCAACAGTCAGGTCTTATCACGAATTTGTAGATTTTCCCTTTCAACTTGAGAGGCATCCGTGGGTCGCAAGTTGTCTTAATGACCTGTCACCATTTCATCCATCCTGAGTTGATCCGGCGCGTTACATCTCGGTCTATATCGCCATCCCCCTGAACAAGCATTCATCAATCGGTCCATTGTTAAAATAGCAAAACATAATTAAGGGATTGATCACGTGGCATACAGAGGAGCTCGTGGCTAAATAATAACAGCCGCACAGGTCGATCTTCCAGGTTAAGCAACACTTGCCAAGGTTGGTCTATGGATGGGTGACCATCTTAACATACCGAGTTTCTTCTGTTGGTCCCGGCTGTCATTTGTAGATCTTTGGCAGTCGTTACGGATAGTCAGAAGCCAGAAAATCTGACACCAGTCTTACCAAGGAGTACCGTGTTACCCAGTTAATGGAGGGTTGTGGAGGTCTGGCAGCCGCTCGACATAAAATACTGGTATTCAGCTGAATCCGGTTTGACTGGAAGCCGACCCCAATATAGTTGGGAAAAGGCTAGGCAGATGAATGATCACGTGGCATACAGAAACCTACACACCTACAATTCCACTCATTTTCACATTCGCGTCGCATTCGCATCTCAATCGCAATCTGTCAAAAATATATGAAAATTAAGGCTTTTTTTACAGTTTGCGATTGACATGCGAATGAGAAAGCTGTTTAAAAGTAGAATTGGTACTGTGATAATCGCCTTTGCCATACTTCTAACCGAATATCACTTGTCTAGAAGCTCAATTGCAAATGCCATACCACGCGAACGAAGCTAAGAAAAAACCTAAGCATTGCATTAACTTAAGACATATTAAACAGAAGTGCGATTCTGTTATCATGTCGAAGTAAAGGCTTAGGTGAAGTGAAATGTCAACCCATGTAATCAAGACGCTGTAATTACAGCTCACTTCGTAATCACTTAACTTCACCCAAGCCTTTACTTCGACATGTTTACATAATCGCACTGCAGCTAGTCCATTCTGTAAATAACCATTTCGATATCGAGCTTCATCTGAGTGACAAAGCTCACAAAGTGAGCTTCACACCGTGTTCCGGACGATATTCATAAACTTCGACGGGATGTTCAGAACATGGAAATCAGCATTTTTCATTATAGACACATAAATCAATTCTCTTTTTTTTATTAATTTTCATAGTATCAAAACATGTTCATTGACGTAAATGACCGATATTAATGCATCTTTATCCGAATTGGCAACGAAAAACCAAAAAGCATTTGATTTTTCATTTTAACTGCAGTAAGCGAAAACATAGGTCACAAAAGTCCTTTTCAAACTGCATAGCTCAATTAAATGAAGTCACCAATATCTTTGTACCAATATCTTTGTAACGAACCTTTTTAAGTACTACTTCTTTTATTGGATTTGATTTTTTAAAGCTACACATATAGAAGCGTTTGTAAAAGTTTATGGATAGCGTAAAGAAGACTGTGTATAACACACAACATTATAAAGATCTTATATTTATATACGAATTTGATACTTACATCGGATTCCACTGTCGAGACACGAAAATTTTGTCACAGAATAGCACTACAGTAAAAGTAGCGCCTGCACCTACCGATCGATATGCAAACATGAACAGAACTAAAGCTGACCATTTCACATTTTCATTTGAATTTAATCCACGTGCATTGATGTGTTAAAGCCGTGTGATAGTTTTTTGTAGAACGACGAACTGAAACGTGATTTTTTTCCGATTCACAAAAGTGTTGCTTTTGGTTCGAAATGTTTTTGTAGACAGTTCAAGTTTGCCCGGATTTGTGAACGAGCACGTTTTGCAGATTGTTAAGATTTTCTGGTGCATTTTTGATCTTCCACTGCAATGTCGACAGAGGACCTGTAAGGACTTTTGACCTGGTTCAGAACTTTATTTTTTTAATTTTGTAACTAGCTTGCACATGGTAAACTTTCGATCTTCCAGAAAATCTTTCATCGCCTATTAATTAGACTATTTTCATTCTAATAGATCCATAGCTCAGTTAATACTCGTTGAAGAACAGTTCAATATCAAAAACCTATCAGTTCACATCTTAAACTTACTCATCCATCCTTCAACCCTAAGGTATCCCAATGAATATAGAGGATGAGGATATGGACATCTTTTTCACTCACCCATCTTTATCAACCGTCATCAGGCTCAAATTAACCCTCAAAAATCAGAATTCCTTGTCTTTGAAAGTCCAAGTTTTCTATACTGCCATCGTAAGAAATAAGAACGTATTGATACAAGACGAGGTAACCGATTTTCGACCTTAAGTTAATTTCTTAGTGTCGGAAATCGATTATTTCGTTTTGTGTAGATGAGTCCTTTTATGACGGCAGTATAGTGAATGCCCAGAATGTGGCAGCTTTGATCCTATCCCATGTATCTGTCCAACACATCGTTTCTCGGCAACTGATTCCTTGGAGATAAATTGTACACGCTCCAACGCTTTTTTAGTTGAAACTCGGATATTTGTAATGGAACATCAACGGGTGAATGACGAATTTCAGTTTTCAGGAGATTTCACCGAGTGTGAATTTTGATTCAGTAAAACGAACAAGCAAAGTAATTTTCTCCAAGTCATCGTTGAATTACATAAAAAGTACATAGATAAAAAATATATGAAAATGTAGAAAGATTTTAACAAAGATAAAATGAAAAAGTAGAAAGGTTTTTACATTTCAATTTTATTTATTTGTAAACATAGATGAATTGTTTATTCAAACAGATCGGACTCGGCTCACTTAAATACAACTAGAATGAACTAGGTATAAATAAGAATTCTCTCATTAACTTTGTCTGCTGTATTCGTGGAACTAAAGATAGAAATCTAAAGTCAAATTCACCACCCACGCTTCACGTTGAGCATTTACGAGGATAATAATTTTAGGGACTAAAAAAATTGTTTAATTTGAATTGTAAAAGCGCTAGTTTCATTTTAGTCCAGCAATTGAGGTCATTGCCCTTTTTAACCGACTTCCCAAAAAGGAGGAGGTTATCAATTCGGTTGTATGTTTTTTTTTTTTTGTTTGTTACCTCATAACTCCGACAATTATGAACCGATTTGAAAAATTCTTGTTTTATCTGAAAGGATATACTTGCAGATTGGTCCCATTTAAATCATATCAAAACGGTTACGAACTTTGGATTTTAAATCGAAATAGCTGGAATTTGACTATTTAGATGATTCTTTGATAATCGAAATTGCATATTTTGCTTTTCTACGATTTTGCAGTGGTGTTGTTAGGTGTGGGGCACCACTAAAAAGTGAAAAATAAAAAACTTTTTACAAAAAAATACAACCGACTTCCAAGTAAAAAATAACTTCAATTTCGGAAGTCGGTGTCAAAATACGAAGAAACTAACAAAAACACCGACTTCCGAAATTAAAGTTATTTTTTACTTTGTAGTGTTTTTTTTTTTTTGGAAGTCGGTTGTATTTTTTTGTAAAAAGATTTTTTCCGTCATCTGTTTGATGAAACCTGACGAATATACTATGTTTCGTTTTACAAATGTTAAAAACTAGGGAAACCTCTACCAAAGGAAAACTCACTAGGGAACTGTGTTTTGAGAGAGAGGCAGAGATATGCAGGGCACGTAGCACTATACCTTTCCGCACTGTTTAAAACAAAAAACAATCTCCTTTCTGCGCTACTTCACGCAGTTCTGGACTTTCCGCATCTAATCTTTGCCCGCCTGGTTATCGAGAGCCCGAAGGATCGCCATATGAAGTAGCAGTGGGTAGGGCATATTGCTCGCAGAACAAATTAGTCGATCGGGCCGAAAGGTTCTGGAGTGGCAACCGCGTACCGGAAGACGTCGGAAGGCCTCCCACAAGATAGACCGATGACCTGGTGAGGGTCGCGGATAGCGGATTCATGCGAGACGTACAGGATGCCTCAGATTAGCACAAGTAGAAATTATACACAAAAAACCATCCTCGTGTACTACTCTTTATGCCAGAGCTAATGGGCTTGTGTCCTGAAAAAATCTAATTAGTCCGTCAGTTAGATAATCAAAAAATATTTGACCCGTGTTTTTTCTTTTATTACGGGAACCAAAATTGACGAAGTTACGGCGGTTTTAAAATTCTCAATAAGTACGTCACACCTTCGCATAATTTTTAGTGAGTCGTGACGTCACGAGCCCCCACTCCCGAGTTTTGATGCGTTTTATCTCAATGTTCATTGATTTACAAAAACAAAAAAAAAACGTGTCCTTTATTTTTCAATACTCTAACTGACGAACTAAATAGTTTTGAAATTTGTGGTTGATGGAATCTAGCCTATTGTATCAAAATCCCTTGCGTGGGTTAAATGTAATAAGCAGGGAATCAGACATGGGAAGACTTCATTTCATACAATTTAGAGAAGACTAGCTGATGCCCGCGGCTTCGCCTGCTTGACAAATTATATACTTAAACCTTTCTCGAGAACCACTCTGGTGAAAACAGCATGAAAATCGGTGCAGTTGTTTTTGAGTTTTTTCAAGAGAAGTTTCTGAAGATTTTGGGGGCCGAGTCACCCGCGTCCGTAGGAGAATACCCTTCAGTGAATCCCTACACGTGGTCCCCGGGTGGTGCTAAACAGGTGACACTAACCGCCTACGTGGTCTAGTGGTTAAACCACCTGATTCAGACCCAGAGGTCCCGGGTTCGATTCCCAGCGGGGGCAAATTTTTGCTTGGTTTGGTTGGTGGTAGGACTTGTTCTAAGTCCGCCTGGCAAGCTACCACCATCATGTCGAAGTCTGTTGCCATAACAACAATGTTAACAGCATTGTTGTGTTCCGGCAGTTAGAGGTATGATAGCCAGTCCCTCTGTGTAAGAGGATTCCGGGTGAAACTCGCTTCCATCTTCGGCCTAATCAACACTTTCCATCAGGTGAGATTTGGGCCAAGAGTTTCCCCGTTTTGCATAAAAAAAAGATATACATCAAGACAGCACAATTAAATTTCTGTTTAGGATATTACATAGAATGCCAACAAACTTTTTTTGCAACTTTCACATAAAAATCTTTTAATAATGTGCATATTATGTAATGTTCAAACCTCGAAGCTCCGGCGCTCCTAGGTTTGACTAGCCAATCCTCAGGTCTGACTTAAGGTTTTAGTCAAAGCCCAAATAAATTACGTTTTTCGACCTTTGACCAAAAAAATTCCACCAAACCTAGGAGAGACTAATTTCGTCAAGCAAGCGTCGAAACTTAATTTCATGAAATCAGGGTTTGACCAGCCAAACTTCCATTAGGTATTAGAATTTCATAGTTTGATTAGGATTATAAAACGCAATTTTTATTTTAATGTATATTGTTTTGATATTATCGTAATTAAAATAATAAAAAAACAAACAGCTATATTTGCTTACTGACGTAAGATATAGTCAAACTACTGTAACAGACGGATACAGACACGAATGAGCCTTTATGGGTTCCAGTTTTTCTTGCAGACATTTGTAACTCCAAATACCTACATTTTTATACAGGCACGTTCGGTACAGAGGTACTTCACTGTGCAATAATGTTCACTGCAGCGTAGTTTTATCGCCACGTGGGTTACAAGAACTTGTTTACCCATGCCACATGCACCTACGCTGGGGAAATCAAACAGTTCCAATAATATTGGACGTAACTGTATTGCAATTAGAGACTGCTTTTTTAAAATCGGTTTGTATATTTATATCGGTGTATATCATATCGTCAGTCTAGATGCGACATCAAAAAGTTTCAAACAATAATTCTGGAGTTAACTCGTTAATGCCTCATTGATTACTATTCATTCGACAGAAATAAACCGAATGGACTAAGAGCTCGCGACGATACGGAAAAGAGTACGTTACCTAGTGTCCAATATAGGCGATCCAACAAAAACAGCCAAATTTACTATGATCCAAACTTCATAGTCGAGGATCGTTCATACCTGTATTAGGGACATACACACAGAAACTTTCAGGTTTTATAAATTACCGTACGTCTGATCGTCAAGGGCTCTTACTCTAAAATTGCAGTGACCTCTCGTAAAAATCATAATCACTTTGTTTTACAACAGATTCAATTAATAGAAAGTATGCTTAATTTGTAAAACAGTGTTTTGTCTCCACTGAAAAGTTCATCAGTTTGAGTATACGAGGTGTCTCATCTAGAATTCTAGACCGACGATATGTTAGAATGAACTGAACCTTTTAATTTAAAAGAAAACTGAAAATGCAGTATATTGAGGTAAAATACCTAACTGTTATCTAAGTTTGCTATTTAATAGATGAGATTATAATTGAGTTCATTATTAGTTTGAGGTTAGGTTAAGCCTAGGTAAGGGACCATTATTTGGAAGTATACTAAGATAAGGAGAAGAAAATGAAGCACGCCTTCGCGTAATATTTTTTTGAGCACTAAATCCTTTCAGCTTAAAAGCGTCCACTACTGGACATCAGAGGGTCAATCTAATTTACTTTAAAGCTCTTTTAATTTGATTTGTTCAATTTGCTGAAAATTTTGTAGATTGGCACTAAGGTCTCCCCAAGTGTCGTCGACCGATCCTAAATGCCCTCGCATCCAACAGACTAAGGCTGCATTTCTACCAGAGATGAGCGAGGCTAGGTAAGTGAAGCGATTCTGTTCTTAATAAACACATTTATCGCTGCGCATCCTCACACATCTATGGTGGAAACGCAGCCTTAAAGTTTTGCTCAACAATGAAACTTCCTTGATCATTATTCGTCGGTCAACTAGAATAGAATAGAATAGAATACTCTTTATTATGTACACCATATAAGTAACAGAAAAAATATTAAGTAAACATTACATAGGGTGACACAATGGGCGGCCTTATCGCTAAGAACCAACCAACCAACCAACCAACTATGTCCCTCGAATCGATATTTAACTCTCTTTGTTAGTTTATAAAAATATCCAGCATAGTATTAATACATACACACACATCAAATGCATGTAGAGTATCACAATAAAAACTGAAAAGCTTTTCATTACTTTGCCAGCCTATTGTTCGAGTAAAAACTCTGTGCTAACTAAGCCATGCCCTCATTAGAAAAATATTACATTACTGAAGTTTCATTATTACCAATTATAATGTGTTTGAAAGGAACACTGTGCAAAGAGAAAATGCATTGAAATCAGTCAATTTTACAGAATTGAATAGTTACGATGAGACTTGTCGACCTGGACAATATGACATGCTACCAGCCACTGCGAGCAAAAGCATAGACGATAGTTGCGAAAATAAAAATATTTTGGATATTTTACTTTCGTTTTGCTGACAGGATGTCTCTTTGTCCAGAGCAGGCTGCATTCTATTAAAACAATGATAAATCTTTTTCTTTTAAAAATAATAGTTGGGGTTGGAACATAAAGGAAGAAAGATTTTTATAATTTAAAAACATTAAGAGTGGTAATAATAGTTCCAAAAAAATATTTACGTAACGCGTCCGTGTTTGCGTCAGAGAAATCCATAATTATATATGGGGATATATACGTACACTAAATTTCAACAGAATCGGTCCAGTAGAAGCTGGCTGTGACAGTCGGACAGACAGACAGACACAAGGGTTCCGTTTTTCACAGATGTTCTGAACCCTAAAAACAATTCGCTTTTAAAAAATTTCTATGTCTGACTTCATATCTCAAACTCAAGCTACGAGCACGTTCGATTTAGACAAAAATATGCTCTCTTGAACGAATGTCTTATTCTGTTACAATTTTTCCGAAGATGGACGAACGATGTCTCTGAAGAAAATCGATAAACAGATATTTCGGGAACGAGCAAAAAGGTTGGCGTTGCATCCGGTGTGAATCAAGGCTTTCAGATTATTTCTTATCGTGTTACCTGCTGCTCATGATATGGGATGTTCGCGATTTATTACAGGCGTTATTGTGTTTGTAGTATTATTATTTTTGAGATAGGCCTTTTTAGGGTTCCGTAGCCAAATGGCAAAAAACGGAACCCTTATATATTCGTCATGTCTGTCTGTCTGTCGGTCTGTATGTCTGTCTGTCCGTCCGTATGTCACAGCCACTTTTCTCCGAAACTGTAAGAACTATGCTGTTGAAACTTGGTAAGTAGATGTATTCTGTGAACAGCATTAAGATTTTTGCACAAAAATAGAAAAAGAACAATAAATTTTGGGGTTCCCTCCCATAAATAGAACTGAAATTAAATTTTTTTTTATTCATCAGACCCATACGTGTGGGATATCTATGGATAGGTCTTCGAAAATTATATTGAGGTTTCTAATATCATTTTTTTCTAAACTGAATAGTTTGCACGAGAGACACTTCCAAAGTGGTAAAATGGGTACCCCCCCCCCCCCTGTAACTTCTAAAATAAGAGAATGATAAAACTGAAAAAAAATATGTGATGTATATTACCATGTAAACTACCAGTGAAAATTGGTTTGAACGAGATCTAGTAAATGGTTTTTTTAATACGTCATAAATCGTAAATCGCAACTTTTGCTTATACCTAATATAATACCAACTGTTTTGTACGGAACCCTCGGTGCGCGAGTCCGACTCGCACTTGGCCGGTTTTTTGAGTTCTTTTTGGCTGCTTGTGAGAAATGATTACAGTAGATACTGATTAGTATGGAAGGTAGCTGAACAGGGTATAAAGTCCTGCAAACCATTGAAAAGGGAGGATCCTCCGACCAGTCGGTTGTTGTGTCTGGTAGGCCAAAAAAAAAAATAAAAAAAAAAACAAAATCATTAAAGTTTGTTGAAATTATTACCTATTCATAAGCCTTTAGACTAAGTGACATTTTATTCTCGTGAACGATTGTCGAAAAGTAATACATTTGGATTGAGATGCCCTACCACGTTATCATAATATGGCCAACTCAAACATTTTGACAATCTCTAATTCAATTCAATTTATTTATTCTCAGTTTTCCAAATTATTATCCCTCCAAATTGTTACCTTTTCACCGCCGAATACGTAGTGTTGTCCGCCTTTGTACGTTATTTATGTACTACAAACATTAATGAAGTCTAACTAAAAAACCAGCCAAGTGCGAGTTGGACTTGCGCACGAAAGTTTTCGTACCGTTATCTATATATTATATACTCTTTTTTGTTATTATTTTGTTATTATCTGGTATCTATGATCTTTGACAACCGACCATAGCCTCCCACAGTGCGCCCGCGCGTTCCGTCATTTGTCTATGACAGAGACAAATGTAACTGGAGCACTGGGCCATTGAGCTTAATTTTACTCTGTGATTTTACTCTAATATGTAATCATTATTTTATTTTGTAGTTATATCTAATTATTATTTATATCTTATTCTATCTCCCATTTGTTATATTTATATATTTATATCATAGTTATGTGTTCCGTATGTGTATCCGTGACATCACTTTCAGGCCCTGTCATAATACCAGCGCTGTGATATATATTTATTTCACTGAATACGTCAGTGATTTATTTAAATATCGCAGCATACGCTGAGACAGGGACCTTTTTGGCCTCGCACAGATTAATTAGTGTTAGCGTTTAGGATTTTTCTATCTGTCTCTGTATATTTTTTTTTTATAGTTAGTTTTTGTACATAATGTACTTTATGTGTATTGTGCGAGTCCCAAATAAAAACATTTCTTTCTTTCTTTCTTTATATAAAAGGCAAAAATATCATGTCTGTTTAATACCGGAGCCCCCTTAAATATTTATTTTATTATGTTTTTTAGTATTTGTTGTTATAGCGGCAACAGAAATACATCATCATCTGTGTATATATCAATTGTTTTAATATAGCGGTCCATGAGAAACAGCCTGGTGACAGACAGACGGACAGCAAATCTAAGTAATAGGGTCCAGTTTCATCCTTTGGTTATGGAACCCTAATAATTATGTTTCAATGCCAAAATCAGCTGAAATTCCAATAGTGAACATTGCATGTTTATGATTCGTGGTTCATAGCATTTACTTAACTAAAATAAACACAGAATACGCCAGTATACCCAATGAACAAGGCGCTTATGTAAGCAGTAGTTTATATTTGCATACAACAATGTTGACACATTTGTTGGAACAACAGATCAGACTTGTGTACTTGCTAGTTAATTTTTGATGAAAATATAACAAAATCAAAATCTGCTAAAGGTAGGTCAGTAGTGGTGTATTTAGTTGTGTGGAAATTCCATAGATGTCCTTCAACCCGGGGCGGGTAAAGAGTTATGTCAACTAAAACCACAATGTGTTCTGTAGCTACCTTTGCCTGAGCCACTTGTGCATTTTATCATGCTCCCATGGCCAGGTATTGACCCGTGGTGATCCACACGCGCCCCTACTGAACGTCGTGGGGGAGGACACCTAACTCATCCTGCGGGCTGGCACTAGCCGGGGATCGTGAGAGGTGCACTAGTTCTCACGATACCCGGTCCAAGCGCGAGAAGGAACACCGAGGTGGTTTTTAGTCAGTAAGAGTCTTACAGAACCCTTTACCTGCCCCAGACGATGGACATCCTTGATAAAAAAGTATATATCCAAAAACAAAATTGTGACCCGCATAAACTCAAGCGTATCTCGTCACCCTCTGCGGCCGGATGGATGGATGAACGGATAGACGTACTGGGTCTCACTAAACCAAAAACCACTGGCGTGTCGCTGTGTTTTTTTTTCTCGGGATAATTTCTGATTAACTTCATTTATTATACAGATACAAATAAAAGATAAAATTTTCAACAACAAGACTTGCTAACCAAATCGAGAATCCAACAGTTCGAGTCAACAGTCAACAACCTAATCAAAACACATTCTAATCCAAGATAAAAATCCTCTTATTTGCGATGTTTAAATTTGTCCGTTTCACTCTCGACATGCTTTGATTTCCCTTGGGACAGAATCCCCGATGTCAAAGGTCCTTGTAAACGGATAATAGCTTACATTTGTGATAATATAAATATGTTAATAGAAGTCTCAGTCGACCTTGGAATTGATTGAACCTAAAGGTTGAACGTGACTAATAAAATTGTATGTCATAGAACTTCAATAGGCTCGAGTCTAGACAATGGGACTAGCCCCATGTTTTTAAGGATGGGAAATCATTAAATGGCGCTTTGAGCAAAGTGGAAGGGAGTGTCAGACTCTTACTGACTAAAACCCATCCATGTTCCTCCTAATGCCCTTTGCGTTCTAGGGCCGCGGTGGCTCTTACGAACAAATTCTGCAACCAAACAGCTGAGGAACTAGTCTTTAGTGCGACCCATCTAGAGTGGAGTCTATTTAGAGTTTTCCAAGTCAGGCACAGCAACGCGTAACCATTTGAAAGTTTCTCCTAAGACTCGATGATATTGTTATAATTACATAACTGATATAAAGTTTATAAAATAATACCAACTGATAGATATTTTTTGTTTAGGTTTTTTTAACTATAACATTGCAATAACACTTTAATTTAATTAAAATTACACTAGTCACCAAAAACACTTTTTGTGTGTCACAATATTATGATTTTTTAACTAATTATGTTAAGAACATGATTTAATATCATAGAACTGAAATTAGAATTATTCAGACACATACAGTTTTCGTGTAATTTGATTTAGTGGAGCTTTGAGGCGATAACTGAAGTTTTCAGGTGGTTCTAATACAGTCACATTATCAAGTTAAGGGATTGATTGTGCAGCAGATGGTACATTGAATCAGAATACTCAAATATCAATATTAAAAAATTCTAAAAACTTAAAGCTAACTTTCTTTATATTGATCGTTCAGAATTTATTTTGTGAGTTTTAAAAATAAATTCACCATAAATGAAAAGAAACTTGTCAGAATCTTTTGAACATCCCTTCTGCTTTATCTATACTAATATTATAAAGAGGTAACATTTTGTTTGTAAGTTTGTATGTAGGGGGTAATCTCAGGAACTACGGGTCCGATTTCAAAAATTCTTTCAGTGTTAGATAGCCCATTTATTGAGGAAGGTTATATATCACGCTAAGACAAATAGGAGCGGAGCATTAATGGAAAACGTGACGCAAACGAAGTTGCGCGGGTCAGCTAGTGTTAGAATAAAATAACTCAGTAAACTGAAAAAATACACCTACTTTACAGAAAAGTAAAAAATCGGAATTTATTTATTTTCTAATGAGAAAATGATGTCACTGGTAGTAGCTGTAACACAAAAACTAAACCTAATCAAAACAAAACAAATAATTATGGTTTTGTGATAAGGGTAGGTAGGTAACCAAAATCAGTAAGCACAGTAGTGTTATTGAAGCAATTGCGAAGTTGACTATTCGTAGGTGGAGGTATTTTCAACATGGTAACTATAATGTTGTAAATATAATGTAGAACAATTGGCGCCCAAGTGGGGCTGATAGGCTAGAATCATTAATCAAAGAGAATTATTTATATTTTTGATATGGAAATTGTAGACGGAATGAAAATTTGAGAATTTTTTACTACATGATAACTTTCGCTTTTAGAGTAGCTCTTGTTATAATAACCACTTTGTTAAAAAGTTTTTCACCACACACTTTTTCGACTTAAACCTAATATTTTGTTTTCTATTTAAACAAAAACACGGGAAACGGGAAACAAAATTTCCTTGGAATATGAAATTACCCTGGATATTCGTTTGTTCAAACGTTTTTATCCCAATCAAAGCACAAATATCATATTTTTTAACTTTACGATGTTCAAATAAACATGACCCTAATCTTGCTACCGATCCCAACTTCAGAACATCAAACACTAAGAATTTCTTTGCTCGAAAAAATGTCGCGAAAATACACTTATAAAGTATCCTTTTAACACAGTACAAAAACATTTTCCTGTCAACAAATTTTCGCACTTCTTACTAAGTAAACAAACTTGGAAGACCCACGCGAGCTTATTTCGCGCGAGCCCTTTGTAAATATCAATCGCTCTGAAATTGAAAGGACTTGAAAAGATGAAAATTATTTCTGAAAAAGTTTTTATTTTGTGTAGTATTTCAGACCCACATGTGGTTTATAAGTACTTTGATATTCTTATGTCAAAGAAAAAGGGTAGGCCGCGATTGACTTATTAAGCACTGCTTGGTGCGTAGGGTGCCAGCCAGGCTCGCCATCCGATCAGAACTAGGTCGACAGTGCCTTGTTTTCCACGCGCGCCTTAAAGAGATGTCAGCATATTCGACGGTGTGATTTGTTCAGAAGGTCACCACGGACTGGAACTCATAAGGTATTAGGAGGAACACGAATGGGTTTTAGTCTGTAAAAGTCTTACATTCCCTTCTTCTCCGCCCAGAGCGAGAGGAGTCATTTTATGATTTCCCATCCTAAAAAAAGGGTGCCAGCGAGCTCCAACAATATCCTGGATATGTTTGCAAAAAGCTGGACAGTTATTGTTAATCGTTACTGCAGTATCTGTTGCTGAAACGCTGGAGCAGTGATTTGATTGCTTTTTAAATATTTCCATAATATCACGAATATAGTTATAAATATAATTATTGCTACCAACACCTTATGTGAGAATCTTCGATCCAGATAAATTAAAATTTTAGCCAGAAATCGTCTTATGTTTTTATTCAGTTATTATATCTCTATAGTTCTTATAGTGACTGCTCCGGCATTCGGTTTGTGCTTTCAAATATGTATTTTAGAACGATAATTTAAATTCTTTGCTCATCAGGTTGTTGTAGTGAAACTTGGGAGAGCTTATGTCCAGCAGTAGACGACTTTCGCCTGATATGATGATGCTGACTCATCAGGTGACTTGCTAGGCCTTAGGCGATAAGCATCCGCCTCTCAGTGCGTTTTCAGCCTCTTTTTGACTTGTATTTTTACGTTTTCATATTTTTTTAGTTGGCCTTCAAATATTTCCTCCTAAAATTTATCACCACTAAAATCACTATACATTCCAAACTTAAAGCTAGACTTAACAAAGGGATACAACCAAATTCCCGCCGCATTGAAATTAGATATTGTCCCCGACCTCATTTGAGCACCACGTTTAATGAACACATCCTGCTCTTACGTCTATAGGGAATTTAATATCGGCACTCCCTCACTTTCAATGTAATTATAACCAAGGTTTTAATTAATCGAAGAATTGAACATTCTAAGGAATAACGCACTAAGAACTTGGTAATTTAGTTTATGTTGATGATTTTTTGCATATCGTAAAAACAATTATTGTGAGTAATTCAATTGTGTTTTTATTTTTATAGCTTGTGAATTAAATGAAGTATCAATTAATTAATGTAGCTTTTTTCAGAATTTTTGATATAAAAGCTTTTTAATTACTATTTAAATTAAAATTTAAGCACTATAGCGGTACCTACCATGTTCAGGTAAAAGTGACTTCAAATAAATGATAGTCAATAAGACAAAATAAACATTAACTCAATTCATAAAAAAGCCTCTTAAACTAATCAAACGTTTTTTATTAAATATATTTTGCCAATATTTAACCCGCCGAAAAAGATTTCAGTAAATTAATTGGATTGGAGTACCAATTTATTGTCATTTTCATTTGCTGAGTAAAGTTTTTAATTTAATTGTTTTTCGTCAAACATCAGTTACGTCAATTCTCATCAGCGTCCGTGCAGAACTAAATTAATTTGGATTGTGAATACTGATTGTATGAGAATCCCGTACCTTAATGAATCAGAAAAAGATTTATATTTGAAAGCCTGTGTGCACACTATAGTGTGCTGATAACACAGTGTTCAACTTGAAGTAATGTTTTGTTTTCAATATTACTATATAGACATGATAACTGGCTGGTCGATCTGCTTAGCAATTTCCCAACTTAGATGGGGCAGCTTCCAATTGGATGCATCTGAATACCAGTATTAAACAAAGAGCGGCTGCCTACTAATATCACTTCAAAAATGACGTTTCGAAATTCGTTCGAAAGAGTCACCGCGGTCCTGGAACGCAAAGGGCATTAGGAGTACAAACACGGAGAGGGACACGGGTTATGAGTCTGACACTTCTTTCCGCTCCGCCCAGAGCATTTCATAGTCTCCGCGCAGAGTCATTTGACGATTTCCAATCCTAAAAAAAAGGTTATCTACACGCTACCCCTTCATGATCTTAGCCTCTAGGCAAGCAAAATTACGAGTATGTCGGCAGAAGCATGGCGAGATGATCGTCAAAATGTCAAAAATGTATGGGATTGACAAACATTGCCAAAATATCACGTGATCGGGTTATATTTTGGCATTGGCTAATAGAATGGCATTCTGTCGCGATCTAAAATCAAAATCAATGTGTATAGGTAGCTGTACCGAATTTAGGTAACTAGGTGACCGGTAACTACTTACAGACTTCCCGCTCAGATTGATAAATATAAGTAAAAATACGAGTAACTAAAACCTCAACATTTTGAATCACATCTGTTAGATAAACTCGCAACAACACAACGAACACATTCTAATGAAACGTAATAACTGTTTCAAACAACAAGTGTCGACTTCCGATCGAAAGGCCCCGAGTTCGATTCCGGTTTGAAACTATTGTAGCAGACTCAACGTAACGAGACCACATTTAACTTTTAATACGATAACAGCAAAGCGGTCGCACAAGTGCATTAATTTGACAATGCTTGCTTTTAGAACATTTATTTTCTAGTTCTAATTCCTTGTTGTATTGTAAAATCGGAAATGCATTTACAGAGACAGCAAAAATAGCCGCAAGGCGTAATTACCGTAATTTCTAGCGCAAATACTTATTTTCTTCCTCTTTTCCTTTTATTCTAAGAAGTGAAGTTATATTTTATTGTATATTGAAATAAAAATATTTAAAAACATAGCGATTGACTGAACTAACTTAAAATATTTTTCAAATGAACATCCGATTCAGGGGTCTGTGGCAAAATGTATCCTTAGGAACCTTTCCTATCATACGTGTTTTCAACCGCGCGCGAATGTGGCATGCGGGTGATAAGCACGCTTCTGGCCACACGCAGGACAAAGATTTCGTTTGCCGCTACCGTATTGTACGTGTCGCCAGTGACTAAACACGTGACGCGGGTCACACGCATGACCATAGTCTACGACGATGCGTGCGACCTGTATTACAGTAGAAACAACACTGAAGACAGAAAAACGCCGCCCGCATCCGGATAGCAAGCACGCGGGCTGTGCGCCCGCAGCCAATCCGCATTCCGCAGCGTGCTCCCCGCATGATAGGATAAACTTGTATGAGATGATGGGATGCGGGCAGCCCGCATACAGACAGGCTCCGCGCACGGTCAAAAACCCGCATGTGAGGAAAAGGACCCCTACAATAATCGTGTCTAATCCTATAAAACCTTAGTACCTCTAGCTCTGAAACAGAGTTCGCCAAACTCGGGAAAAGTATCCAACTGATCGAGTTAGTATAGTCGTATATTCAGACATTCCATTGTTATAAAGACCAACTTTATTCACTAGAAGTTTTGCCATATAATACCGCTGATACTGGAGACTTTCCGAGTGTGTGTGAAGAAACTTAGGAATGTTTTGAAAGAGGGAAGCACACGTATGCCAACATTTTCTATTTATATGACAATTAAATAAGATATTTTTCAAATCGAAGTTTAGAATAAATACGAAGACTCAAAGACTCAAACATTTATTTTAATTATACCATTTACAGGCACTTTTGAATTGTCAAGGATGACGAATATAATTCTATCCGTCTGTGTTTGATACATCTTTCACGTCATAAAGGCAGAACGAAAAAACACACACAAAAACTTCCTATGAAAAGTTTTGAAATCTCAGTCGAATAATTTAAAATTGGTCAACAAGTTGTTTTGGGTATAATCTCTCAAAGCTTTTCGAATTAAATTCTATGCATTTAGCAAAGTGAAACCTACATACATAAACTATACAAAAAAAACCGCGCACAATAACAAGTCAATGCAAAAAATTGGCTCATTTTCAAGTTCTCCCGAACCAGATTCGCCTATCATTACTTGATGTGACTTCGAGACTCCTACATAAAGCACTCGAAAACAATAGAACGACGTGTTAAGGTATCCACACTTTTGTTGGCACTCAGTGTAATTAGGAGAGCAAGTTCTTTCGTATTCGGTATCACGCTGAAGTGACTGGGGTCGGTGGAGGTTAAAAGTTAGTTTGAATAGAATATTAATTAAGTTTGGATTTATGGTCTAGTTAAATAATAGATTATTCTTTCTTTTTAACCGACTTCCCAAAAAGAAGGAGATTCTCAATTGGGTGTATAAATATGTTTGTTACCACATAACTCCGTCATTTATGAACCGATTTGAAAAATTCTTAATCTGAAAGGATATACTTGCAGATTGGTCCCATTTAAATTTTATCAAAATCGGTTACGAACTTTGGAGTTTAAATCGAAATAGCTGGAATTCGTTTACTTGGATGATGGTTTTATGTTATCCAAGTAATCGAAATTGCGTATTTTGCTTTTCTGCGATTTTGCAGTGGTGTTTTTAGGTGTGGGGCACCACTAAAAACTGAAAAATTAAAAACTTTTTACAAAAAAATTCACCTGACTTCCAAAACAAAACACTACAATGTTAAAAATAACTTTTATTTCGGAACAAACAAAATACGAAGAAACTAACAAAAACACCGAGTTCCGAAATAAAAGTTATTTTTTACTTTGTATAGTTTTTTTTTTTTGTTATGAGGAACAGACCGTAAAATCCCGCAAACCTCCACTGAAAAGGGAGGATCCTCTGACCAGACGGCTATCGTGTCTGGTGGGCAACTTCCCGATACTTGATAGTCGCACTGTTGCATAATTATGTTCAAATCGCACGGAAAATGTAATTGGATCGTTGCAGACTGAATTGTGTAGTTTCTTCGCAAGAAGGTGTTGTGAAAACACAAACACTTATGCGTGCTAGGGTAAGTTTATGTACTTTTCTTTTGAATCCGTAGTAAATAGTGCAAAAAAAAATCAAGTAAACAAAAACAAGGGAATATTCAGTAGTACGTTTCAAATAACTTTGTTATTTGAAACTTGCTATACTTTCCCTAGAGATGCGTAGGTGTTCATCTTGTACAGTCAGCTACAACAGCTCATATCGTTTCAGTTTTTAAAGTACAAAATAATAAAATATGATTGTTATTTCAAACAAACCAATAGGATAGGATTCATCATCTTTTTTATTTATTTGATATGGCTTTTCTCTTAACTCTAGTCTAGGTCTCTCAGAGATGTCAGAGACAAAGTCTACGATGCAATACTTTGAAAAGATTAGGGTTGTAAGCATTCGGAATCTTATATATTAAGGCCGTACCCTGACCAAATAACTTTGAGCATTTTTTCCCTCAATAATAGCGCAAGAGATGCAGTAGCGAATACGCTCAGAATGTTGAATAAAATCGTTATATAATCAAATATTGGTCGTTGCAAAAATATTTCTACCAAAATGCTTATAATTAAATTGCCTATCCATTAGTGTAAGTACAAAATCAGAATAATCGTTAGTTTTCGAGAAGATGCATGTTTTCAGTATTTTTTCTCATTTCTGTAGTTTCGTTGTGAGGAGAGTAATTAAACATTATACTTAGTAATAAAAAATATAAATCTACCATTTTGAAGCCAAGATTATGTATAAATTGAATGTTTTTTTTATAAGTTGATATTTCTTTTGGATAACGAGTATATAGCTCCAAGAAACTGCACAAAAAACGGCTAGCGCTGCGTTTTGCACGGGGACGCGACTTAAAATGAATCCCTTTTTCCCTTGGTCCCGTCATCATGCGTGAACGGCTTGACCGATTTCGCTAATTATTTTTTTGTTCTATTTGTTTATGTCAGAAGAAGGTTCTTATGAAAGAAAAAAAATGACAGGAACGAAGCCACGGGGCACAGTTAGTCGGTTATATTTAATTAATTGAACCAGTACCACAAGCAATTTCTTAGTAGCAATAAATATTAAGTTCATAAATCTAACAAGTTGTGTTTAACATAAAATACGCGGTCAGCACCATTTAATCGGGAAACCCAAATGCGTCATTCTCATCTGAAAGGGCGCTTCCTTTTTTAACCGCTCAGCACCCGTGGGCACGCCCGCGTGCCATGAACTGTTTCATTCGTTAATACCCTACGCGACGTCACCGTTACGTAGAAACTTTTTTGTTGTGATTTTTTATTCTTTGTAATGTTGGTATAATATTTTAATTTCTGTTTTAGGCGAACAGGTTAAAGATGAGTAATCATCAAATGACTCCTCTCGCTCTTAGCGGAGCAGAAGGGAGTGTCAGACTCTTACTGACCCAAAACCCATCCGTATTTCTCGTAATGCCCTTTGCGTTCCAGGGTCGCGGTAACCCTTTCGAACAAATTCCGCAACACTGGCAGACAGGGCCTCTTCTTCAGTACAATTCTGTACACATAATATCGCCTTGAAAACTTAGCTGAAGTCTCGTGAAGTGAGATGTCAATTCCTCACGACAATTGGCATGATAACTAACTTCATGCTTACTTCACCTAAGTATCATGAATCTAAAACCTGATTTTGGCGGTCAGATGATCGAGCCAATCGCGTGTCCGCGCGATGGTTGCTTAGTGACAGCGTCGACACCCCAAACCTAAATGGTAGCCAATGAATTAAAAGCCACCCGGTAATGCCTTCTCTTGCCGACTATACCAAGTGAATGTAAGGAAATCGTTCAATGTTGTTGACTTTAGTATATTGGGAACGGGGAAAAATGTTTGGATTTAGTTACACAAGTTAAGTATGGAAGATTTTATTATTTGGTTTAAGTGATCGATGGGGTTTACATCTTACTCATTGATCTAACTATAAAGTTATTTTTATTTGCTTCCAAGTAACTCTTTTGGGATGCCGCGGTTGTCAGAGGAAGTTACACGACTCTATAAAGTACGTAGTTAGAACATTAGTGGCTCTTTCAAAGTCGCTCCCGTTGCAGAAAATATGGTAAAATGCCGGATGAGATGGCAGGAGATGATTGGAGCTAAAATGAGGCGAGATGAAGAATAAGCTGTAAGAATATCACTGTATAGCAGAGCAGATGAATTTCAAAAGACGGTGGTCACGTGGTGGACGACTGTTGTCAAAGATATGGAACACGCAGACAATAGAGGACAGAGCGTCCTAGCGGCAATGTACGAGGATTATGAGAAGCAGATGCAAACGTTGCAAAAAAGTTAGTAGAATTGGCCCTAAGGTCTCCTGCTGACAATTTATTCAGGTTTTTCTGGCATGAGGCTACTGCAGATAGTGGGACAACCTGTTCTCATTTAAAATGTTCAAAAACTCTTTTTGCATAAATAATTTCCATGAAATTGCGTCGCTGCGGAACCCTTTATGAATTAAATAGCTTTTTCCCGCGACTTCGTACGCGCGTATTCCTTTTTTAGTGCTCCTCTACCCTCCCCAAGGAAACTAAATGCCAAATTTCAGCTTTCTACGACCAGTAGTTTAGGCTGTGCGTTGTCTGTCAGTCACTCATAATGGAAGAGTTTTATATATTAGAATATTAAGAAAAAACTATTTATATCAAATATACATAAAAGATTACAAATCATTCGGGGGCCGAGTCACACGCGTCCGTAGGAGAATACCCTTCAGCGAATCCCTACACGTGGTCCCCGGGTGGTGCTAAACAGGTGACACTAACCGCCTCCGTGGTCTAGTGGTTATACCACCTGATTCAGACCCAGAGGTCCCGGCGTTCGATTCCCAGCGGAGGCAAATTTTTTGCTCGGTTTGGTTGGTGGTAGGACTTGTTTTAAGTCCGCCTGTCAAGCTACCACCATCATGTCTAAGTCTGTCGCGATAACAACAATGTTAACAGCATTGTTGTGTTCCGGCAGTTAGAGGTATGATAGCCAGTTCCTCTGTGTAAGAAGATTCCGGGTGAATCTCGCTTCCATCTTCGCCCTAATCATCACTTTCCATCAGGTGAGATTTGGGCCAAGAGTATCCCCGTTTTGTATAAAAAAAAATCATTCACCTCCACCAAAACTTAAACCCATTAAAAGAACCAATAAAATCCAAATGCCAACCCCTCGAATCAAAAGTAAACACCATTCCACTTCAGCTAAGTTTCTTTCAAAACTTCGTCAAGTAGTACGAATAAAACCGAAATGTATTAGCGCATTTGGAAACCTGAATAACTCTGTCTGGCGCCCCGCCTGAATATCTTACCCTGAATGAGATCTCGGTGAAAGATATAGGAAAAACCGGTCAAGTGTGAGTCGGACTATCACACAAAAGGTTCCGTACCATTAACCGAAAAAAAAATTCGTTTCCTTTATGGGAAACCCATTTTATTTTTAATTTAATTAGTTTTCTTTTTATTATTTTCAAATGGACGGCCTGATACTCCTCATGGCACCTACATGCCAAACTTCAGCTTTCTACGGCCAGTAGTTTAGGTTGTGCGTTTTCATATTTGCTATAGCGGCAATATATGTGATGCGGGTTTGGGGGACTGTGTTTTGTAAAATCTTGACGTTCAAAAAGTGCTGGCTCTCAGCCTAATTTGAATAAATGATTTAATTTTTTTAAACGAAAAACGTACTTGAGAAATTAAACTATAGTACCCGACACGAGAAGCTATAAATTGTGTAAACAAAGAACTTCTACTAAATTACGTAGCGACAAAAAATAAATCCCAAATTAAATCTACTCAAAGTAACATACGTGATATACGAAACTAACAAGCAATTTCACTTGGTCGGGTTATATTTGATCGATATAAAGCGCTGTCGTCTAATGTTTTGTGGTACTGGAACGAGTCTGACTCATGGAACAAACAATTGAATGTGTGTTTACAAAACTTATACCTTCTCGTGGCGAGGACTATATAAAAAAATCGTACTATAAAAAATTTGAACTGTCTACCTATTACTTGAGATACAGCATGCTAACAGAAGGACGGGTGGACGGATCGCGGAGGTTTAATAATAGGGTTATAGTTGGTAACCCTTGGATACGGAACCCAAAAGAGTATTTGCTTGAACTCTGTAGCTACCTATTTTGTTCAGAACTTGGATGAATGAAATCTTGGATTACGGAATAAGACGTGTAGAACTGTAGATACGAATTGACCCAGATTGGGTTAAGATGAGACGTGTTGTCTCCAGAAAGGAATACGAGGCCAGCTTATACTGCAGTAAGTTGGAAAAAGGTCACGGAATAAAAACAGGAAGACCTGAAAATATTTAGAAAGAAAGAAAGAAAAAGAGTTTGCACCAAGCATGACGCATACCAAAATAAAAAAGCGTAAAATTACAATTTTATGAAAAACTAGCTGACCCACGCAACTTCGTATACGTCACATTTTTCGTTAATGCTCCGCTCCTATTTGTCTTAGCGTGATTGTATAAAACATATAGCCGCATCAAATCGTACTAGTAGTTCCTGAGATTAGCACGTTCAAGCAAACAAACAAACTCTTCAGCTTTATAATATTAGTACAGATTGGCAAAACGGTCATTTCTCAGCATAGTGCTGGGACTCATGTGCGACACAGTGCTGGTTTTCAGCGACAGCCGGCGTTTTTTATTGTGATGTTGCATTTCACAGCTGTTTTGTGACCAAATAGTGTCTGTCATTAAATCAATTCTTTATTAAAACTACAATCTTGACTTCCTTTCATCATATGCCTCATCTGCCTAGCCTTTTTCCAACTATATTGGGGTCGGCTTCCAGTCAAACCGGATTCAGCTGTATATCAATATTTTACGTGGAGCGGCTGCCTACCAGACCTTCACAACCCATTAACTGGGTAACACCGTACTCCTTGGCAAGACTGGTGTCAGATTTTCTGGCTTCTGACTATCCGTAGCGACTGCCAAAGATCTACAAATGGCAGCTGGGGCCAACAGCTTAACGTGCTTTCCGAGGCACGGAGGAAACTCAGTATGTTAAGATGGTGACTTGACTTCCTTTCATTCTATAAACATACAAAAAATCCATGGAAAGTATACTAGTTATAAAAATAGTAAACTTTTTCGAAAACCGTTAATGTCCAGTAAAAACAAAATAACGTAGACAGTATACACACTAAAATTCAATTTCAAACCTATAAAAAAAAAAGATTTTACTCCTACATTCAATATTTACAAAAAAATATTCCGTTCCGAAATTCTATCAATTCAAACGGAGAAACGTTATTAGACACAAAAACTAAACTATACAGCCATTCTTAATTTCTGGACCTTCTCGGCACACATTTTACTCCAAAACATGGACTACAATTTCTTACTCTAGTCTACTAAACCTTACTGTTTATACTTATCTTGAAACGTTATGTTTGCGCCTAGTTAGGGTTAAGAAAGTAAACAGGGTATGAACACGCAAACATTTCCATGTAGCGTCTTACGGGTTAAGCCTGAAATTAATGGGTAGCATGCTAGGGTAAACAACAGTAGTTTTAGGACTTTAATGGTATTTGCACTAAGCGTTTCCAAGCGTCTTTCATAATATGTACGCACAGTAAAGGAGTTCAACTCTCTGCCTGCGTCTGTGATTCCGAACGCTTACAATCATAATCTTTACAAAGTTAGAGTGAACAGGCTCTTTCGGGGTAAGCTCGCTCCATTGTAGACTTTTTCTCTTTCATCTCTGACTAAAACTCAAGCTATAGTCAAGAGCATATCCATCTCACGTAAAAAAGTTTTTAAAATATCTTGACAGATTATTAACTCTCGATAAATTGATATCTAAATATTTCACATATTGGTTTGGAATTCTATTTTTTTTTTCTTTTGGCAACTGAACCGGTTGCTACTCTTCTTCCAGGGTGAAGTCGTGATTCCGACTCTTGCAAACTAACATAAACTGACGAAAAATCACCACTACCACTGATACTACTGAAAACCAATTACCTACTTTAAAAACACCGATTGAAGTATAAAAGCTCCAGGAAACATAATTTCAAACGAAAAATTCAACATTAATAACAGCAGTTTAAAACTCATCTCGCCGGTGAAATGGCATTTACCTCGGACGTACGGGTATAAGCGTTACCATCCAATGTGGCGGGCCGGCGGGGTTGCCTGAATTCGGGGAAATGGCGGATTGCCAAGTGACAAGCTGTACGTTGTAGACAGGAAGGTTTTGCATAGTTGGATAGATTATATTAGTGTGTCATGCTATGCATAGTTTTTGGCTATAAATAAAATTGTATTTCTTATGGATATTTCGACTTTGACCCTTCATTATACTATCAGAAATTGCCACACATTATTGAACGTAAGCTTCCTATAAAGAGCGAGCCAGCTATCCCGGTCTTGAACAGTCCGCATCCATCTGCTGCCAGCTACCTTCTTCAAATCATCGATTCATCGTGCCCATATAGTGCCACAGGGCATCTCACGCACATTTGTCTCTTATTATTTTGAAAAGTTTTGTAATTGAGACCTTTTTTAATTAGGCTTCGGAACGGTATCGTGAAGAAATTGCTACTAAAACTTCGTAGAGCCATTACATCCTCTGCGTGTCCACCAATGGACAATAGACCCACGTGTTTGATTAACTACCCCCTTTCTCAGAGAGGAAGCTTTCGTCCTAGCAGTGGGAACATTACGCTAACTTTTTCTCACGACTTCATAAGCGAGCAAAAGACGGTCAGATTTGGCAAGTATGTCCCTTAGGGAGCATAGCGGAGCACTGAGAAAGAATTTCCTGAAATTCCTACAAAAAAAAACCGGAATAGGGTCGTACGAAGTCACGGGCAAAATCAAGTTATTTCATATACCACTCTAATTTCCTTATTGACAGATTACGACTGAGATGCGAAAGTTGCATAAATACTAGTGGAATTGGTCTCCTTACTTCAAGTACCTACTAAACGTTAATTACGCTTTGAGCACGGGACCTTGGAAACTAATAATATCAGACTCGGTTGTGGTTTTTTTCACAATTGTATTTAAGGCGGAAACACACCGCGGTGCAAGGCGCGCCTACGCACGTGTGTGAGGCTTCGCTTTGCATGAAAATGTATGAGATTAGTTTCCACTGCAACCCACGGACACGCTACATATCAATTGACGTCACTGGCCTACGTATGGCTTGCTTGAATATGGCGCCCACGTAGCTAACCGCTGTCAACGTCATGCACGCTATGCACGCGGTACACGCTATACACGAATATTAACCCACGACCATGTTAAAGCCATATTCATGCTAAAAACGTGCGTAGCCTCGCCGCGCTACAGTAGTACATAGTCGTGTGTAGCGTGTACTGCAGTGGAAACGTAGACCCATGTAGTCAAACAAATGAACCCATGCAGATAAAATGCGCCGCGTGGCTGTGGATAGCGTGCACTGTGGTGTGTTTGCGCCTTTATGTTATGTTCCGGAAGTGCGTAGGCATATATTTTAAGGATGATATCGAGTAATGATCTGCATGAAGGAAGAATTAGCAAAACGAAAAACAATTACTTCTGTTCACCGTAAATAACGCCTAAAATCAGATTTTTCAAGCAGTTTGTTACAGTTACCTAACTTTAGTTCAATCACAGATTTTGCTATCACCAACTGCATCAGACCCAACCTGCAACACCAACCCTGTAGTATTTCTTGAAAACAGCATTTTTCTGATCTTATCATGAGAAAACCACACAATTCATGAAGTCCTAATGTCTCGTTCAACAAAAATAAATTACTTTGTCAAACACTCTTAAACGTTCAAATTAAATATTCATCTTAAACAAAGCAATGCGTATAACCCAATATAACTGGCATTGTACTTGAATCCCCGGGGATGGCACGATGTGGCAACTGGCAATGTTCGTGTAGCCGAAGCGACTGGCAATAATCAGTTTATGGCAGCCATTTCAATGGCCGACTCTACTCCACGATATTAAAGCTTATAGTCCAATAAAATGTTTTTTAAGCAATGGTTTTACAGTTTCGGGGCGCGTTTCAATTGTTTTTCTTTTTTTGATATTCCGGAAGAGAGATTTTGGGCTTCGCTTTTTTGTTTTTTAAATTGGTTATTCCAATTTTGCTTTGATTGGATTGATTAGTAGGTAAAGCTTGCATTAATTTTTCATCGTTATCATTATTTCAGCAAATGGCGTACACAGCAGCTAGACCAGGCCTCCTGAAAGTGTAGTCACATCGACCAATCCTGTGCGTTTCGCATCCAGTGAATTTCCGCGGCCTTCACCATGTCATCGATTTACTTTTTGGGAGGCCATCCATGTTCCATGACTATCTATATACTTATAATAAATCTGTAGAGAGGTCAATTCTGTACATGAAATATATTTCCAAAATAACTATCAGGGGGTGATTAGGGATCGATACTGATGCCAAAAATGCAATCAGTACAATTTTTGTCTTTCTGTCTGTCTGTCTGTCTGTCTGTCTGTCTGTCTGTCTGTATAACCGTTATAGAAACAAAAACTACTCGACGGATTTTAACGAAACTTGGTACAATTATTATTTATACTCCTAAGCAGGTTATAGTATACTTTTCATCACGCTACAATCAATAGGAGCAGAGCAGTGAAGGGAAATGTTGGGAAAACGGGAGAAATTACTCCATTTTTTAAGCTTCCGTTGCGTGTGCAACCTTAATGGTGAAAGCTACACAGAAATCATGTATGACGGAAATGTTCTCCTTAAAATTATATAAAAAATATCCAACGACAGCATAATGTCTATCTTTTATGATTGACGCACAATAACACGTATAACTCCCGATAGCTTAGCAGTTCGAAGCTTTCTGATTATATTTGTCTACTCTTACGTTTATAACACTCTCAGTCATCCCTAATTAAAAAAGTTAACATTATAAACTATTCCATAAAAAATAATCATAGAAATCGGTATAGAAACACCAAAGTTATCCTACATGAAATACGCTAATAATAAGCCATCGCGCGTGAATCATGCTATAAGTATTATTTTTGTACTTATAGGGTCACGAACGCACAGGCAGGCGGCTAGCTTGGCGCCTAGAGGCTAGCGAGTAGCTTCGTTTAAAAAAAACTTTTTACTGGGTACAGTATATAGGTATATCTATACTAATATTATAAAGCTGAAGAGTTTGTTTGTTTGCTTGAACGCGCTAATCTAAGGAACTATGAATTGGTCCGATTTGAAAAATTATTTCAGTATTAGATATATAGCCCATTTATCGAGGATATATACCTATATCATCACGCTAAGACAAGTAGGAGCGTAGCACTAATGAAGAATGTTGCAACATCAGGGTTTTTCATTCGATTTCAAATAATATCGCAGTTTTAAAATAACATCGCAGCAAAATAGTGATCAAGTACTGCGCGCGCATTTATGCTAAAATAGCTCCTTAACGTACTTATTATTTCAAAATATTTTCACCTTCTACGTAAACGAAGTCATGGGTTAAAGTTAGCGCTAGCCCAAAGTTACTATTCCACGCGGACGAAGTCGCGGGCAGAAGCTAGTCTATACTATATCTATCTATCTATACTTATAATAAATCTGTAGAGAGGTCAATTCTGTACATGAAATATATTTCCAAAATAACTATCAGGGGCTAATTAGGGATCGATACTGATGCCAAAAATGCAATCAGTAAATTTTTTGTCTGTCTGTCTGTCTGTCTGTCTGTCTGTCTGTCTGTATAACCGTTATAGAAACAAAAACTACTCGACGGATTTTAACGAAACTTGGTACAATTATTCTTCATACTCCTGAGCAGGTTATAGTATACTTTTCATCACGCTACAATCAATAGGAGCAGAGCAGTGAAGGGAAATGTTGGGAAAACGGGAGAAGTTACTCCATTTTTTAAGCTTCCGTTGCGTGTGCAACCTTAATGGTTAAAGCTACACAGAAATCATGTATGACGGAAATGTTCTCCTTAAAATTATGTAAAAAATATCCCTCGACAGCATATGTCTATCTTTTATGATTGACGCACAATAACACGTGTAACTCCCGATAGCTTAGCAGTTCGAAGCTTTCTGATTATATTTGTCTACTCTTACGTTTATAACACTCTCAGTTATCCCTAATTAAAAAAGTTAACATTGTTAACTATTCCATAAAAAATAATCATAGAAATTGGTATAGAAACACCAAAGTTATACATGAAATACGCTAATAATAAGCCATTGCGCGTGAATACTGAATCATGCTTTATGGATTATTTTTGTCTAAGGTCGCGAACGCACAGGCAGGCAGCTTGCTTGGCGCCTAGAGGCTAGCGAGTCACCTAGCGAGTAGCTTCGTAAAACGAACATTCTCGAACGTTCGCGACCGCCCTAGCAGCTAGGCGCCAAGCGCGCAGTGCGGCCGGCCGGTCGCGAACGTTCGAGAATCGGTCGCGCCTGTGGTCGCCGCGCTCGACGCGTCTCGCGGCCGAAGGTATAAAAAGGCGGGGCGTCCGAGCGCGAGCTTTAAAGCCTGGCTGGAGGCTTTATTACTATATTATAGCCTTCACAGGCAAGTCGGGTTAAGCAGAAGCCAATCTTCTCAGGTTGACCTGCGAGAGGCCAAAAGCGCGAGCTTCATACAATTTTTGCCAGTTGATGCGAATTGACGTTCAGAGCGTTCGACCTTATTGACAGACAATACATAATTTAGTCTTTGATAATTAATTCTAAGATTCCTTTTGTTATTATTTTATAAAATAGGTATAAGTTATTTTGGTAGTGTTTAATTAAATATTCGTTCAAACTACAAATTATTAATAGTTTACATTTTAATTATTTCTTTTTAAGTGAAGTACGCATAGATTTTTAGATACCGATAGCTTTATAAGTTTTGGCTAATTTACGTTCACTTTTTTATAGGTATTAGTTTTATTTTCATTTTGGTTTATAAAATTCTTCCGTTACTGAGTGAATGACTGACAGATAACGCAACAACACAACCAAGACTACTGACTGGTCGTATGAAGCTGCACATAGGGTCCTTGGGGAGTTTAGGGGAGCTCTAAGAGAGGATTTCCCGAAATTCCTACGGGAACGGGAGAAAACGGGATATGCGCGTACGAAGTCGCGGGCAAAAGCTAGTACTATATAATATTATAAAGCAGAAGAGTTTGTTTGTTTGTTTGGTTGAACGCGCTAATCTCAGGAACTACTGGTCCGATTTGAAAAATTCTTTCAGTGTTAGATAGCCCATTTATAGAGGAAGGATATAATCTATATATCATCACACTAAGACCAATAGGAACGGAGCAGTAATGAAAAATGTAACGCAGACGACGTTGCACGGGTCAGCTAGTACTTACATAATCTCTCTAAATAGTATAAAAATGAAGTCTCTCCTTTCCCAGATTACTTATTTTTCTCCACAAAACGGATTTGAATACAGTTTTTACTAATATAAGGAAGATGCGATGACCAAGAAAGGATTGCGTATATAATTTGCACCCGTGTAAAGCCAGGCCAGGTCGCTGTTGCGGAACTTTACCAGGGTTGAGAAATTTTGCATTTTCAGGGTTACGGAATGTTTGAGGCCCTGGAACGCAAAGCGCATTAGGAGGTGCACTGATGGGCTCCGTGAGTGTCAGACTCTTACTGACTAAAATCAGTAAGAGCCACGGAGCCACTTGATGATTTCCCATCCCTAAAAATAAAGCCAAGACGCTAATGTTATTACTGTAGGCGAGTTTTGTTAAATGTTTTTATGCTCCTAAGGCTATTAGTTACACAGTAAATAAACAGCTGAGAACAAAGTCTTAAATAAATCGTACAAGAGTTTCAGCAAACCCACTACTAACATATTAAAACCCATTGTTTAAGGCGAGTCCCCGAGCAAAACGCAGCGCTAGCCGTTTTTTGTGCAGTTTTTTGGAGCTATCTACTCTTTATCCAAAAGAAATATCAACTTATAAAAAATAAATTAAATTTCTACATAATCTTGGCTTCAAAATGGTAGATTTAATTTTTTTTAAATAAGTATAATGTTTAAGTAATCTCCTCACAGCGAAACCACAGAAATGAGAAAAAAATACTGAAAACATGCATCTTCTCGAAAACTAACGATTATTTTGATTTTGTACTTACACTAATGGATAGGCAATTGAATTATGAACATTTTGGTAGAAGTATTTTTTTCAAACGACCAAAATTAGATTTTATAACGATTTTATTCAACATTTTGAGCGTATTTGCTATTGTATCTCTTGCGCTATTATTGAGGGAAAAAATGCTCAAGGTTATTTGCTCAGGTTACGGCCTTAACAGAAAATTATAATCAGAATCGCTTTTATATCAATTTGGGGGTTCTTATCGGCGCCATTTTGACGTTAATGGTCTATAACTCTGATTTATAGTAACAACTCTTTAAATGAAGAAAGTATTTAGTGCTCTTCTACTTGACCCGAGTATTTATATAGCAGTTAACTTGAATGGTGTGAATAAAACGCAGATAAAATCACTGAAACATGTTTGTCATGGACATTATTTAGTGCTGGTACTTGAATACAGTAGTTTAGGTTTATATTGATGTTCAATAGATTTACATTAACGCGGTGCCATTAAGTCTTAAAAAGGCGGTCCACTTTATGTATATGCCATGAACTACCTCTAGACGCGATATTATTTTTAAAATTTATATTAAAATAAAATAAAAATGCATTACAATTACGAAATACCCTAATTTTATATTATTTTTGTATAACAACAATGTCACCGTTCCATTCTGCGCCGTCCTTGAAGCATAGGGCGAGGACTGTGCTCGCACCTTGATGATTCAAACTATCTACGTCACACGTCATGATAAGGAATAAAAATGTGTATTAGTCGCTGGATATATGAAGTGGGATGCTGTTGTAAGACAGCATAAATAAGACCATGTATAATATTGCGTGAAAGTACCATTTTCGTCATAAAGAATTGGAAGTTTTATAAATTTAATAATTAAGAAACGTAAGGACAATTTTCACTGGCTCGTATGCCGATTACGGCATGCAAAGTTCGGCTTTATTTGCCACATCTATACTTCTATACTAATATTATAAAGCAGAAGAGTTTCTTTGTTTGGTTGGTTGGTTGGTTGGTTGAACGCGCTTATCTCAGGAACTACTGGTCCGATTTAAAAAATTCTCTTTGAAATTCTTTCAGTGTTAGATAGCCCATTTATCGAGGAAGGTTATAGGCTATACAGGGAAATTGAAAAAATACCCGAAACCTCTTAGGCAGTGAAAGTACACATGATTATAAGCAACTTTTGTTTTGGTAAAACTCCGAAATCTCGAAAAAAATATCAGCTGTTTCATACAAAATGCAGTATTTAGCCAATGAAAATGTATGAAACAGCTGATATTTTTTTCGAGATTTCGGAGTTTTACCAAAACAAAAGTTGCTTATAATCATGTGTACTTTCACTGCCTAGGAGGTTTCGGGTATTTTTTCAATTTCCCTGTATATCATCACGCTAAGACAAATAGGAGCGGAACAATAATGGAAAATGTGACGCAGACGGAAGTTGCGCGGGTCAGCTAGTAAGAATAGAATAATTTAGTTTGTAAGTTGTTTTTTTTTTTTTTTTTTTATTATTTTTGCGTCATTTTTGGCGAAATAAACGTATTTGCTTTCTTTCTTTCGTTCTTTCAAAGGATTGTTTGAAGCGTAGCTAACAAAGGGGCTTGCCGCTTTCAGCTTTCGCGTCCTTCGATGCTCAACTTTTTCAACTTTAGATGCAAACTGAGGCGCCAGCATTGGAAAAACGATGGCTGTATTTGAGAGTAATGAACACGTAGTAAGTAGCTTTTCTTGGCGCCCGTATCATGTGTAAATTTAAAATGTATCGCTGAATGTAATCGCTAATTATTAGTTTAATTTCTACAGTCAGACGACTTAATTATGCTGAGTTGTTAATCCTGTCGAGTTTTTGTAAGTGAGCCAAAGGTAGCAAGATTAATGTCTCAAAAGAAAATCACAGTAAATCATCTCCTGTTGCGTCTCTTTTTAATGAAAAGACCGAAATTACTAGGTACACAATTTTTTATCACATCACGTTCGTTCTTACCTCTAACAAAATATGAATAAGCTGAACATACAAACATATTTTACTATTAAATTTTCTAATCATCGTAAGGACTATTCCCTAGCTGGCCTCTGTAATTACTTTAGTAATAATTTAATGCAACGTGCACTCCCGTGGTTTAACTACATAATACTAGACAGGTCGGCATGTGATATGGAGTGAAGCGGAGCGATTAGCGGGTGATGTAAGCGGTTGAAGTCACCAATTTCTTTGTGATAATAAAATTATGCCTAACCTTTTCCTATGTTGGGGTCGACTTGTATTCTATCTGGATGCAGGCCTGAGTAGCACGAATACCCCTGTAGGGTTCACGCCAACAACTATTCAGTTGCCATTTATTTTATTATTTTTAGGGATGGGATATCATCAAATGACTTCTCCCGCTCTGGGTGGAGCGAGAGGGAGTGTCAGACTTCTACTGACTAAAACCCATCCATGTTCCTTCAGTGCCCTTTGTGTTCCGGAGCCACGGTATCTCTTTCGAATAGTCCCGCGACTCCGGCAGGCGTCGGCCCTTTCGGGCTCCTCTGATTATTCAGTTGTCTAAATAAGCTTTCGCAAAAGGCATTGATGGTTGGAATTATAAGAACAAAAACACTCTACACTGACAGACAGGCCAGCCGTAGCATTCGTTGTTTGTTTATTTTGGTATAAAACTTTATACTCCTTCTGTTTATGTGTATTGTAACGTTACATTTTACAGGGGAAGCCTGTAAAATGTGAGGTCACATATAGCACTCACCTATCTAGGAGGGGAATGCGTGCTAAAAGGGAAAAGGACAAATAAATAGTATAAAGATTTAATGATTACAAAACTTAAGAACGGATGATGAAAGAAAAGGATGAGTGGACGTGAGATGGAAATGAAATCTTCGTTGAAGATCCGGAGGACTGGAGAGTCCGTTGAAGAACCGGAGGACCAGCAGGGTCCGTTGAAGAACCGGAGGACTGGAGGGTCGTCACTCTTCAATGGGCTGGAGAGGATGGGCCGAGTAACGTCTTCCTCCCAGGCTCGTTCAGCCCAGGCATCAAGGTGTCCTTTAAAGGCGGCAAGGAGAGAGGCCGACTTATCAGGTTCGAGGAGGTAAACTTGGAAACGTCCTCCTCTAAGTCTACTCTCAATATAGGAGGGAGGGCGACTTCTCTGGTTCCCTGGAGGCAAACTGTCCTCTCAATCACTCTTAGGAAACTTTTCCGAGTTGTGGCTTATCTCAGCTCCAAACGTAGACTGACCATTTCTTTACGACGGCTCTAAAATGAAGGCTCGCTTTTATTTTGAATTTGATATGAGTTTCTAGAATTTGATGGAAAAGGAAAAATGGACTTTATGAAGGTCTGATGACAGTTTCATATGCGACCTAAAACTCCTAGCTAACTTCAGAATACAAATAAAAAGAAAACTAGGTCTGTCTAAATGACAATGACATAAAACAAGAAATGTAAACAAAGCATTGAAGATAGCTAATTTGCAGAAAAACTTAGAAAATACAAATTAAAAAGAATCTAGGAATCAAGTTATGGCTATGCAGCTATGTATTAATTTATCTAGGAAGTTTATAGAGAGCGTAAGTACAAAACAATAAGACACACTACAGTATAAAGGTAAGCGTGTTGTGCACGGACAATGTAATTGTAAGTAGCAGAATGAACTTTTATTTTCTGCTCACCCGCACACAACTACCTACACTCGCGAAAACCTTGCTACACTGGTGACCCCGACGTGATTTGAACACGCAGGCCCGGTGTCAGATTTTGGAGGGCCTGACTTCCAGTAATGACTGAGATAGATCTATAATGAAAGCCAGATTTACATAACTTCAAAGGCGTATGTTATAGATATCACCAAAACACGAAAAAACCTCGGCAAAGCTTGCTTAAAAATCTTGCCCTGAAAATAGATTTGTACGGCTGTTATTTCTCTGTTTCATGTCAATTATATTAACTATAGCACCGTTACAAGCAATTCCAACCACAGCTAGACGCTGCTACTGAGTACGAATTCAGTCTTAACGTCCTCTTTTACAGTAAACCAATTTGCCGCCTCAATCTGCACGTGATTCTGATTACTTACTAATCTAATAATTATCTTGTGCTTCTAGGGTATGCTCGCTAATTACTCGGTAAATAATTTAACACTACGACTCTTGTGGTCGCCTTTGCTTAGGGGATTATAAACAAGGTTGATGTAGGAGCAAAATATTGCGTCGCGAGCTTCATCATTGGTGCCTGCAGTGTAGCTGTGAGTTTTGTGTTTATTTTTAACCGACTTCCCAAAAAGGAGGAGGTTCTCAATTCGGTTGTATTTTTTTTCTTTTTTAATATTTGTTACCTCATAAATCCGACAATTATGAACCGATTTGAAAAAATCTTGTCTTATCTGAAAGGATATACTTGCAGAGGGCCCTCTGCAAGTATATCCTTTCAGATAAGACAAGATTTGAAATTTAAATTTTATCAAAATCGGTTACGAACTTAGATTTTAAATCGAAATAGCTGGAATTCGACTACTTGGATGATGGTTTTATGTCATCCAAGTAATCGAAATTGCGTATTTTGCTTTTCTGCGATTTTGCAGTGGTGTTGTTAGGTGTGAGGTACCACTAAAAAGTGAAAAATAAAAATCTTTTTGCAAAAAAATACAACCGACTTCCAAAAAAAAAAACACAACACAGTAAAAAATAACTTTCATTTCGGAAGTCGGTGTCAAAATACGAAGAAACTAACAAAAACACCGACTTCCGAAATTAGTAGTAGTATTTTTTAATTTGTAGTGTTTTTTTTTTTGGAAGACGGTTGTATTTTTTTGTAAAAAGATTTTACGTGAAGCAACTGCCTATTTGACCTCTCAATCCCAGTTACTGTTTAATTAACAAGAAACTTCTTAATATGAAAAAGGTATTGTAAGACTTTTATTTCTCTGACTAGGGAGCTCCTCCGAATAGCAAAAATGGTACCTCAATGTTATTTTTCTTCCTTTGTACCCCTATTTTTCATTATTCCACCTTGTTCCCGTCATCCCCTTCTTTATTTCCCGCCATTTTTCTTGTCACCCAATTTTCGATCGTAAAACGTTCACTGCATCTTAAGCGAACGTCTTGTATGAATACTTGAGTATCTTACTTTCGTTCAGTTTATGTCTTCGTGTTTACGTTTGTCTATATTTTGCGTTTATTGTGTTGAAGAAGGGTACAAAAATTAACCTTCACGATCGAGTCTTAAATGAGCTGCAGTTTCTTTTTAGGCTTCTGAACCCGAAAGGTAACCAACGGAACCCTATTACCAAGCCTCCGCTGTCTGTCCGTCCGTTCGTTCGTCCGTCTATCCGTCTGTCTGCCAGCGGGCTGTATCTCAAGAATCGTAACAGTTAGATAGATGAAATTTTCTCAGATTGTGTATTTCTATTGCCGCTATAACAAAAAATAAGGTTATGTTTCGGAACCCTTTGTGTGCGAGTCCGAGTTTCACAAACACCGGCCAACGGTGTTTTGTATAAAATTATCTCTGGAATTATTGATTTCACTGCTCAAAATACTTTCAAAGCTACACTGTCACTGAGTGCCACTCTAAACGGGGAGTTTTTATCTTGGAAAATGCGAAGTTAAAAATTAAAATTACAAGCTCAGCAATTATTTTAATTATTGATAAGAGTATTATATATACCACATCAAACACACCAGGCAATTTAGCGCCTAAGAATATTACTATTAAAATTCACAGGAAAAAAAGAGTTTTTTTTATAGAAAGTATAAAATCTCTTACTCTCTCTGTATCTCTTTTCTGATTCTTTTTATCTTTTGAATGACTTACTTTTTTGATCTAGATGTCTTGCGTTTGCATGCCTAGCTTCAACTACATCGGTTCAATCTCTTCCATAAAGACTTGGAAGTTTGTGTGAAACACCATAAGCTTAATGAAGCTTTACTTTTCCATTTATAAACCTCGAAACTACTTGACTTTCCCACTAAAATTAATCCGTCTGTCCACGGAATAGAGCTGGAAAGTTTAACAAACATGTACGGAACCACTCTGTAGTCTAAGTTGTTACTGTTAGTGAGTTCCACTCTCTAAAACACATTTAGTCTCGTAATGATGTGGGCAAACAAATAAATGGCAAACTTTGGCTCAAGTGTGGCTTTTGTGGCACAATTTGCCAGATGTTGTGACGGATTGTTTGAGGTTGTGTGTGAATCGAAAAAAAGGGGTGTTTTTTTCAGGTATTATAAATTTAATCTACTAGCTGAAGCCCGCGGCTCCGCCCACGTGTACGAAAAGTATCATATGTATTGTTTGAGATTGCATTCTATCTCTGTTCCAAATATTCAGATCCGTTAGCCAATCTAGCGTTTTTGAGAAACAAAAATCCAAACTTCGTTCTCCAAGTTGAGTTCCACATTCAAATCACATTATTGACTTTCGGGCAATTAGATTGTACTGATTTTCTGCCGGGCAATAATGACTTACTTTAAGTTGAGTTTGCATGACATATGTAGGTATCTATCGTACGGTCTGAATGTGGTGTGAAAAGAGCGCACACGGTGGTAATTGTGAATCCTAAAAAATATTTCAAGCAATCGTTTTGCATAGACCACTAGCAACATTAATTATAAAACTTCGATCCAAATAAGAACACATTGTAAAACCAGGAACAGTATGTATATCCATTAATAAAATATTGCATTAAAAAGTCCGTAATTTTGAGACCCAATTCACCGCTTGCACGTCCGGGCACATGTCACGTGATGACGTTGACCGCCCGGGGTCAAATATCAAAGCGCGGGCAGCTGCCCACCAGATGTTTGTGTTTACGTAAACATTTTTTAGTCGCCTCCTATTAGAGGTACCACTCAAGTGTTTCGTTATTTGTAAAGCTGATTAACAGCTGTTTATACTTACGTTAAGTGTATGATAACGGTTAGTTTCTATATTTTTTAATTAATTTGTAAACATTGAATATTGGTGAAAAAAACACATTATGTGAACTTTGAACAGGAATAATTTAAAAAGTAAATCGATAACATATATATTTTATGACTTGTATGGGTAGCTGGGTTATATCTAAAAACGATAAATAACAAACAACATACTCCACCGTACAAAAACATATATAAAAAAAAAAATCTACCACCAAACATTAGCCATTTCCCGCCATTTTTGCATTGTTTACCTTCCGACCCACGGAACAAAAATTCTAATCATAACGTAAATTTCGTTTGTTTTGTTTATGTTTTGGCTGAAATCTATTGCCCAGTAAACATAAAATGCGATAATAATTACTTTTTAGTCAGAACAGGTAGCTAGACTTAATAATTAACAAATTACGAAAGCGTTCTGACAACATGGACGCCTTGTGTATCAAGGGTTATGAAAATGAATATAATACGTGTTAAAACTTACCCACATGTTGAAATCCTTTTGCACACACATTAATCACATCAAAATGCACCAATAAAACATTAGTTAACACTAATTCACTCACAAACAACATAATAAACAAGTTTATTCGACACTACGTCATCGCGCAACTCGCGTCATACCACAGAACTCGCCCGTTCACTGGACTCGCCCGTTGCGTGTTTCGTATTTTAAGCATGTAGAAATGTATAAAGATTCGAGTGGAAAAGAGCAAAATGATACAAAATATCGTTGGTAAGACAGAAATGGACATAATTTGTTGCCAGGTCGTTATTTTAAAAATAGGGACTGTAGTTCCTATGACGCAATCTAGAGCAAAAAAAAATTAGGAACTGTAGTTCCGTAAGCCAATCGAGCGGTTCAGACGTGATACCAAAAGTTGCAAAATGTTGACCCAAACCCTTTTCGGGTAAAATATGTTTATTTGTGTAATTACCAGCGTATAACTTTTTTATGGTACAAAGGATTTTTGTGAAGTAACTTTGCTTTGTTAATATTTTTCTTACTGTCATGGAATTGCTTAGGACATTATAGCCAACAACCTGTTGCCCGCGACTTCGATCGCGTGTATGTCGGAAAGTAAAATATTGTCGCTAGATTAGACCTCAACAATAAGTTATAAACGAAAAATCAATACCTAGCGTTGCTTGACTCCTCTTAGAACGGAACTTAAACGGAACCGTTATAGGATCACTCGAGTGATCGGGTGTCTGTCTGTTTGTCAGTCCATATGTCACAGCCAATTTTCTCCGGATCTACTGGACCGATTTTTTTGATAATTTGACCGATAATTTGGTGTAGGTTACGTATTTATGACCGAAACACGGACGAGTCACTTAAATTAATATTTTTTTAATATGATGGTCAGTTTTGGGGGTCAAAGAGGAAAATTAAAAAGAAGTTTTTCAAACTGTGTCGTACCAATGACATATCAATTATATTTTATATAGTTTAAATTATGTTTTCATAATTTTGAAATAAATAATTTTGAAGTTATTCAATCCAAAATTGCTAAAGATTCAAAAGTACCAGGAGACCAGAAACATGTCAGACTATCTTTGCACTATATTTTTTTTGTACCAGGAGAACGTAAAACATATCGAAGTTTCATTCCAAGCTGAAATTCTGAGCGCTAACGATTCAAAAGTACCAGGAGACCAGAAACACAACAAAGTAATTCCGGGGCTGAAAGTAAGAACCACAAATACTCACAAACTATCAGGATACCAGAATCATGAAGATGCATTACCTAGGATGTGAATATGAGACAAAAAAGTTGCGCGCCTGCTCTAAAGTCTAAGCAGACGAAGTCGCGAAGATGAAACAGACAGAATCGCTTTGAACCTAGCTTTTTTTTATTATTGATGCTCGCTATAAAATCACTTTTCTTCTGAACAGTACACATGTTTTTATAATATGGGATTCAATGGAAATAGCAAATGGGACCCATCGTTAATACCAAAAAAATGGGGTCTAAAGCTGGGATCCAACGGAAATGATTCCAATCATCGAACTACTATTTTTATTGGGTAGTAGAGGTCAGAAAAACCATGGTTGCGGAATATATACGTAAAAGTCACTGCGGCCTTGGAACGCAAAGGGCATTAGGAGGAACACGGATGGGTTTTAGTCAGTGTCTGACACTCCCTTCTGCGCCGCCCAGTGCGCAAGAAGTCATTTGATGGCTTTCCACGCATAATCTGTCGCTCCATGTAAAATACTGGTATTGATATCTTAAAGTATCTTTCACCAGCTATCATATTACTCCACTATTAACTTAAATAATTGAGACCCAGACTGAGAATGGGCCTCATCAGAAGACTTAAAGTCACTCAAATGGCAATGGAGAGGGTAATGCTTGGAGTTTCTTTCGGATCAGGAATGATGAAATACGCAAGAGACCCGAGATTACCGACTTAGCTCGAAGTATTGCCAAACTGTAGTGGCAGTAAGCAGCCCGGCACATTGCTTGCAGAACAGATGGTAGATGGGGCCGAAAAGTTCTGGAGTGGCGACCGCGTTCCGGAAGACGCAGCGTTGGAAGGCCGTCCACAAGGTGGGTCCTGGTAAGGGTCACGGAAAGCCGATGAATACGAGACGCACAGTTCCAACAGCGTACGTCTTTCTGCTGATATGGTGATAAGAGACGACCAGTCGACCATAATAGGACAACAGTTATGTAATTTACGATTAAATTGCTGTTTTACTGTAAAATGTCACTGCAGACATGCCGTAAACAAAACTAGAACAATAAAGCAATGGAACAAAAGTTTAAACAGTAGCCCTAGTTTCCTAAAACAGACATAAAACTAACTTTTAGTACCAAACAAAGATAAACAAATAGAATAAAGACAGATATTAAAACCTCGGCACGATTTTATCACCGGCCATATTCGTGCTAGAGACGACAAACAAAACAAGGTTTAAATTAACAATAAAACAGAAGTATTGAAATAAATATTTACTTGTTTATACCTTCACTAGCTGCCGCCCCGGCTCCACCCGCGTGAATGTCGAAGGTAATCACGAGGGAACATAATCTTGGGATAAAAAGTATCCTATGTGTTATTCCAGACCATAATCTCATATAAATCACCACAAAAAAAATATTATTATACCAAGCAGATTAATTAATTTACCAATAAATTTAATTTATGTACCTTATTCAATTTCATATTTCTTTATTAAAATATTATGCTTTTCATGTTAATATGCTTTATTTTTTTTATTCGTATAACTAATTTAATCTTAAGAACAAAACTATCCTAAATCTATACTACAATAATTAATTTTGTGTATTAAGCCGTTTACATATGGAGTTAGCCTCTAAGTGATTGTTTCACTTGCAAATGTATATCTGTCCATCGCAATGCATTTTTATGAGTAAACAACTGTTGGCTAACCTTTTATATAAATAAATAAAAAACATCAAGTCTAGGGGTCGAGGGGATTACGGGACCGGGACCACGGTCCCAGACTACACCTATTTTATTTTGAGCGGTATAGGTAGGTATAGGAAAAGGGTTAAAACGTACGTATGAATAAAGTTACTATATTTCGAAATTTTCTTTATTGGTTAATTCTGATTAGAAAGCTGCCATTTTATAAATAAATAAATATTTGGTCATTTTATAAAAATGGTTTTATTTGCGTAACGCCTACATTTTTTGGATGTCCGTACTTTCCAAAGACATAACTTTTATTTAATTTATTAGTGGGCCCAAAGTACAGTTGCCAGCACTTCAAGCAACAACAATGTGTCAAATTTCTTTGTAAGATTTTCAACATCATTTGCAAGACGATAGGGTTTAAAATTGATTGAAAAAGTTTGACAGTTTCGGATAGCCTGATGTGTTGGCGACTGTACTACTCAAAAATAGTGTCGGTTTAGTCCAGGACCGCGGTCCCGGTCCCAAATTCCCCTCGACCCTTAGTGTAGGCACCAGTCTCCCACAGTATATAATTGCTATGACGTATTTTTTATTTATACCTCTCAACTGTTATCTATATTATAAAAATGAATCGCTGAATGTGTTGCTAAACGCAAATCGCTAGAACAGCTGAACCGGTTTCGCTAATTCTTTTTTTGTTGTTTGTTACTATCAGGAGAAGGTTTTTATGTAAAAAAAAAGAAAGTTGCTAGTTGACAGGAGCGAAGCCGCGGGGGACAGCTAGTATTATATTATAATACTAGCTTCTGCCAGCGGCTTCGCCCGCGTGATCCCTAGGGAACATATTCCCGGGATGAAAAGTAGCTTATGTGCTATGTGTATTCCAGACTATAATCTATCTTTGTTCTAAATTTCATTAAGATCCGTTAAGCCGTTCTGGCGTGATTGAGTAACAAACAACCAAACTTTCACATTTATAATAGTTATTACTCGTTTGGTGTAAAGCGAAATTATAAACATCTTCCCCTCGACATTATAATTATTAAAGGATATTGCAAACTGTCGTAAGCCGTTTTCCGAAGCTACTCGTATTATAATATTTCATGAAAATCTGTTCTTCTGTTCTGTAATTATATTCAATAACAAAACCAAATCAAATGCCTATGGCATTAGTCCGCCTTTGGTGTTATTACTTGTGCATAAAGTTTTAATAAATAAATAAATAAATAAAACCTGAGAGTGTCAACAGCCCGACTTTGCCCACTGCTAAACATGGGCCTCTCTTTCTTGTGCTGATTCCCACGTTCCTGTGCTAGCCTTATCCAGGGTGGCTACTACCAGTTTCAAGCCGCGGTGGCAAAAATGTCTTCAGCCCATCTTGCCGCCGGACCACCGATAATTCTTCTCCCAGTCCGTATACGCCACTGGGATCGACCACAGGCGACAAAATTTGAGATCGACATTATCATCCTTTTGCTCTCTTATCCCAACTTATTTAGGGTCGTCGTAACATAATATGTACCTATCTTCTGTTTCCATATATCTCAATTAATCGTCTGTTAAATTTTGTGTCACACAATCCATCCGTTTATTATTCGGTCTCACTACTTTACCTACACATCTGTGGATTGTGACAAAACATTTGGTTGAAAAAAGCGAAGGGACAGCGAGTCTAAAAAGGTGTTTTCTGATTCTGCTAAAGTGGCCTTTTTAGACCCCTGGTCCCGACAAACTGCATTAAGAAATTTTAATTGCTTTAAAATCTCCAGAATCAATTAATCATGAGCTTTTTCATTAAACCTTCGATATTTCTAAGTACTAGGATTTATTGATCGCACGGTTGCATAGCAATTAATTACCAGCAATAAATTTAATTTGAACGTTTGATTCTGAATGCAATTTTTTCCTGTTTGAATTTGTATTTGAAAACAGAAATTAATAACGTGAGAAATTATGGGAAGCCTCGTGGAAACAGATTGAGTTTACCAAGAAATATTGCTTTTTATTTGCAATTTGAAGCTATGTGTAAATACGGAATATTGTTAAGATGAGAAAATATGAGCCAATAAAATTATCGTTTGAAATATGGTGCACTGTTCCGCGGTTGGTCTTCTGTATTAAAATTAATCCTTGAAGCTCTGCATGTTGAAATTAAAAATGTGAAATGTCAATTTTAAGTCACTTAAAAGAAAATTGTGGAATATTCAACTTTATTATGTTCTAACAAAAAAAATTTCAACGTAGTCCCCTATTTCGTTTCTGATTTGAAAAAGAAACCTAACAGAAAAATTCATTCAACAACATTCACACGTAAAGAGATAATTTTATTTATCACGAGCAAAATTTCGGAAACCGCCTAAAAATCAAATTTGATTTATTTTAAGAAACAATGTTTTTGCCGAAATCTTTTTGGAGGCTAATTTATGGCGCCACAACTTTGCCTTTTTCTTCAACGTAAGCTGATTTCGTAACCATATATTTGAACAGACGGCACCTAATCTGAAAGAAAAATCTCGACGAAAAGGAAAACATATTCATCACGAATAAATCAAGAGAAAAAAGCTATTACTTGGCATCGCAAGAGAAAACCCATTATGTTAAAAATCAAATAAAAATAAGACATATTCTCGAAACATGTTCCCCTTTCTCGTTTCATTTTGCAAATCGTTGCAGATAGGAACCACAAACGTTGAAAAATATTGGGAAGTAAGGTAGGTATTCGTGCCACAAACATTTTAGATGATTCCTTTTGACTGTCAAAAAATACGGTGAATACCAAAAACAAATCGAATTTTACTACGTTGCGCCCCTGGCAGCCCTGCTTGTAACGCAAAATAGAATGGTCTCCATTTTAGAGTCTATTGTGTGATATAACTCATGTGTATGTATTTTTTGTAAATTAGGTAAATCGTGTTTGTTTTTTTTTTTTCACGATGCTTCTTATTTTTATTATTTATCGGGCTTGCTTTCGACCAAAATATAATTATTATTTATAAAACTTACAGTGTTTGGTTCTCTTGAAATCTTGAGGGACAATCGTGATTCCCTTCGTTGTTTTAGACTGGATCTATTTCAGCATAACACAACACCTAGATCTAAATATATGACGATAACTTTCGGTATTCGACTTTTTATGACTCAAAAAACTTTTAACAAAAATTACAATCAAATTTTTACTTGGTAGTGCTTTTTTAACCGACTTCCCAAAAAGGAGGAGGTTATCAATTCGGTTGTATGTTTTTTTTTTTTTTTTTATTTTTTTTTTTATGTTTGTTACCTCATAACTCCGACAATTATGAACCGATTTGAAAAATTCTTGTTTTATCTGAAAGGATATACTTGCAGATTGGTCCCATTTAAATCATATCAAAATCGGTTACGAACTTTGGATTTTAAATCGAAATACCTGGAATTTGACTATTTAGATGATTCTTTGATAATCGAAATTGCGTATTTTGCTTTTCTGCGATTTTGCAGTGGTGTTTTTAGGTGTGGGGCACCACTAAAAAGTGAAAAATAAAAAACTTTTTACAAAAAAATACAACCGACTTCCAAAAAAAAAAACACTACAAAGTAAAAAATAACTTTAATTTCGGAAGTCGGTGTCAAAATACGAAGAGAGTAACAAAAACACCGACTTCCGAAATTAAAGTTATTTTTTACTTTGTAGTGTTTTTTTTTTTGGAAGTCGGTTGTATTTTTTTGTAAAAAGTTTTTTTTTTATTTGGAAGTCGGTTGTATTTTTGTATAAAGTTTTTTAGTTTTAACTTTTTAGTGGTACCCCACACCTAACAATACCACTGCCAAATCGCAGGAAACCAAACACGCAATTTCGATTACTTGGATGTCAAAAAACCATCATACAAATGAGCGAATTCCAGCTATTTCGATTTAAAATCCAAACTTCCGAACCAATTTTGATAAAATTTACTGGGACCAATCGACAAGTATATCCTTTCATATAAAGAATTTTTCAAATCGGTTCATAAATTACGGAGTTATGAGGTAACAAGCATATTTATACACCCAATTGAGAATCTCCTCCTTTTTGGGAAGTCGGTTAAAAATGAAAATAGTTCGGAAATCAAATCTCACTGTCATGATTTGAGTTCTATCCTAGTTTGATTTTCACGACGAAATATCATCCATATTTCCAAGATTAAACAGTTGAAGGTGTTCTCTTTCTGATTTCAACGTAGAGGAAATAATGTATGAATTGAAAATATTCTGAATAGCAAAATAGCAGCCGGAAGCTTATTGGAGTAGAAGTGTAAAAAAGTTTTTCTTTTACATTCCACTAACGGTGTTCGGTTTAGATTCGTAATCGAAAAATTTCAGTAAATCGAGACTGTATTTAATGTGAAATAGGATTCGATTGGTAAAAGTTTCAGTGTATTTTGATCGTAGTTTCTATTTGAATACAGTCATAATCCTTTCACTTATATTTTTTTTTTTTGCTATAGGATATTTGACTACTATTAAAAATTTACATGAATGAATACTTTTTTGATAAATGTTATTGAAACAGTACGAATGGCGAAAAAAAACAATAATATTGGTAGTTAAACAGAGCTTTTTAAGTTCGTCTTCTATCCTGGTCACACACAATGTCGATGCCTTCAATTCAATATTCACGTATTCACGTCACACGCCATTGGTGCGATTAAGACCAGAGGGGAAATTGGCGTCCACGGTGTTTGCTACCACAATGTGAATGCATTTAAATCACAGTCACAAATTGTAGAACTTTATCTATACTAATCTATACTAATATTATAAAGAGGTAACATTTGTTTGTAAGTTTGTATGTTTGTAAGTTTGTCTGTAGGGGGTAATCTCAGGAACTACTGGTCCGATTTGAAAAATTCTTTAAGTATTAAATAGCCCATTTATCAGGGAAGGTTATAGGCTATAATATCATCACGCTAAGACTAAAAGGAGCCAAGTATAAATGGAAAATGTGACACAGACGAAGTTGCGTGGGTCAGCTAGTTTGACATTAAATTGACGATGGTATGATATTGCGACATCAATTTTGAACAAGTTCTTAAAACATAACAGAGAGATGTGTTGCTCGGGAGTTTGTTAGCCACTTCTTCTCCACAGCTAAAACACTAGGAAGTGGTGACGGGCGAGGACTGTCTTTTATAAAACTGGACGTTCAAAAAGTGCTGGCTCTCAGTCTAATTTGAATAAATGACTTTTGAATTTAAATTTAGAAAACCTATGACAATTTATATATTATAACTTAGTCTAGTCTTATTATTGTATAGTGGTAGCTTAAAGAATATTATTATTAGTTGCATGAGTAGATATACCTACCTAGTAGCTAATTACTACCTGCCAAGCATGCATCATGCCTACAAGCATGCAAGCGAGCGTGCAAAATGCAAGCGAGCATAGAACATGCAGCAAGCATGGTTTCTGTCACGGCTCCGGCACTGCGGGGCTCCGGCAGTCCCACGCAAGCTTACCGTCGCAGATGATTTTGTCACTCACCATCGCAGCTTCGGCTTGCTGTCTCAGCCGCGACGGCGGGTGCTAAAACCACCTGCTCCTCAGCACGAGGGCCACCTCGCTCCTTCACGCTTACGTGGGCTCTAATTAAACTCTAGGGATAGGGCAGACTAGATTGCCGCTATGGGATCTGTAGGTGACGGATTGCCGCCATGGGATTTGGAGGCGATAGTCCTCACGCGTCTACATGAATGGCGCGCGGAGGCGCTACGCCGGGGGTACCCCGCTGCCGCGGCAAATTGTCGCGCAGCAGACAGACTTTCGGCATGTTCTCATGGCCACATGGAGAGAGCGACTGTCGCAACCCCGTGCAGGGCACGCCACAATAGTGGCGATAAGTCCCCTCTTTGAGGAGTGGCTAGAGGCGCCACGGCGTCCTCACCTTCCGCCTGACAGACAGACAGGTCCTCACCGGACACGGATGCTTCGGGAGGTACCTGCACCGAATCAGGCGGGAGAAAACGCCTGGGTGTCACCACTGCGAGGATCGACCGGAGGACACGGTGGAGCACACTGTTGAGGTGTGCCCCGCTTGGGCGGAGCACCGCCGTGTCCTCGAAGCGGCGATCGGCGGCGGCAACCTCTCGCGTTCGGCCCTGGTTCAATCCTTGGTCAGGAGCGAGACGGAATGGGACGCCGTCATCTCCTTCTGCGAAGCATTCATGCTAGCGAAGGAGGTGGCGGAATGGGAGAAGGAGAGAACCTTACGTCCCGGCCGCCGCGGGAGACGCCCCGGGCGTCGGAGGCCACCTGTATTTAAATAATAATCCTACGAATATGTACATAAAACGAAAAAGTATTTTATTTTCTGTATGTAAAAAAGCTTTTTTTTAAATCTTGGTAATAAAAATAATACTAGCTAGGCTTACTTAGTACTGGTTCCTGTACTTGAAACAGCAGATTCCATTGGCAAAGCCATTGTAACATCCAAAATACCGAGGAAAATCAAAATGATCTGAATAATATCAGTATTGGCGAGTATAGTTTGGTAACAGGACCCAGTAATGGAAAAGGTTTCAAAAAACAGCTCACGTAAGTAATATAATACCGGATGAAATATCTAGGAATAAAGCACGCAATGTAGGATATATTGCGGACCTATTCCTCTGCCATGTTCTTGAAAATTGGAGCAAAGAAAGTAGACAATATTTAGTGTACGCTATACCTAGGTACGGTATTCGGTGAATACTTCAAGGGCTGAGGAATCCCGTACACTTTTACCTAAAATGGTTCACGCATGGATTTAAAAATGCAGCTTTTTATATTTTTATGGGTTTCGTCTTCTGGAAAATTGAAAAGGGGAGTAGATGTTATGTTACGAAAACATCATGTATGTCAGAAAGAATTTACATCTATTTAGTAAAAGAGGCGAGAGACATAATTATGGTACTTACTAGAAATAGGGACCAGTTAGTTCAACCAGGCTTCAGACTGGCTAAAGTAGCCTCATCTTTCATGGGGTACTGTTTAAATTGTTATAATAAGATACCTCCCCATATATTAGAACTAAATGAGACGAAACTCAAGTCTTGTATTAAACGCACACTATGCAGGCAAGCATATTATAACTTGGGGGATTATATTGAAGATAAAAATGCTCAGCTGAATGCTGGTCCTGCTCCACAGCCACTAGGGAGCACAAACTAATCTGTAAATATTTCGGGAACATTGTTGGACCGGCTGAAGATTGTAAGAAAAATTTGCATTGTTTAGAATCAACTTACTGCATTGTATAATTTCAGCCATTAACAGCACATGTGTGAGTACTGTGTACCTTTAACTTAAACTTTATTTATCAGTTTTAGGTATGTTTTTGACTTGAATGTACCCTGGCGGTTGGGAGTGTCATGCTCACTCAAAAGTCTAGCCGATGGTGGCGTATGCGTTTGATCATTTGGCTTCTTTCAAAATGGTTGAGCCGAAGGGTGCTGGTTATTCCGGACGCTTTTATCCTGCTCGTCTTTTACATCGTTCTCACATGTATGTATAATTTCAACCCGATGTAAATAAATCTTTGTAAAAAAATATTATTTTTAAAAGAGTGTCCGTGGAGTTTCTTGCACGTTCTTCTCCATAGAGATCTACGCTTTGGAGCGTGCAAATAGCTTCAACTTTTTGGACAGACCGACCTTGACAATTCAAAAGTGCCTGTAAATGGTTTAATTGAAATAAATGCTTGAATTTTGAATTTTGTTGACTAAAAATTCTCATTACTCCGTCCCAAAGATTTCCAAAAAGAAAAAAATGGACATTTATGTTTTCTTTTTTCACGTATGCAAAAAATAAGACGATACAGTGTATTGATAACTCGTGTGACATCACTTTTAAGTAAACTTTTTACTTACTAGTGACGTTCAAGTCACCGCTCCTCATCTTTGACACGTTTTATATTTGTCATTTTATTGATTTAATACAGCAAAAAAACGTGTCTAACATTTTTAGACAGGGTGAATTTTTAAAGTGTGCCTTCATAACCAAATCCGAAACTATGAGAAATATCGAAAAACACTGAGAGAGAGAATTGAGCCCGATTTAAAGAAAAAGAAAACTAAAACTATATCATTGATTTTGGAAAAATCGTTGTTCCTACCACCGAACCGGACAACGAACCGGGTGATTTTGAAAAAAAAAAAGCTTTCCTTTAGTTTGCCCTATGATATTACTAGCTTCGATCATTAATACCACAGTGGTATTATTGATCGAAGATTACTAGCCAGAATTTGTTTCTAATTAGCTACACTTTCGCGTGGTGTAATAATATAGGTATATTCTTTTTTTCAAAATCAAATTTCCATTCCTGGGTAGGAATTTCGATTTTTCAAATATCTAATGTTGCAGTTTTAATTTTCATCAAAATCGGGCTCGAGACTTTTTTCAGTGCTTTTCAATATTCTTAATTTTTGGATTTAGTCATGAAGTTTTTTTTCTTTATCAAATCAATGAAAAACAAACAGGGGCTTGAACGCCTCTAGTAATTAAAATCTTGACCAAAACTGAAAGACCTTCAATGCTCGGCATAAACTTCTCACAAGTCTTCACATCGATCGGTCCTATGTGCTTTGAGATAGGTCTAGAGACTTCGATAGGTCACCGGTTCAGCACAACATTGTGATTTCACCTGCCTGATGATGCAGCGTCGAAATACCCCCAATCTTCCGACACTGCATCGTCAGACCGGTGAAATCACAAAAGCAATGTTAAAGCGAGACGTAATATTTTACGTTTTTAACTTGCTTCAACAAAGTCTAAGCACCATTTAATTATAAATGGCGAGAACTCGCCTAATAAAAGTTATAATTTATTTGTGAAGCCGATCCCAACTTCTGTCCAAAACTCGAAGCTAAATCAAAAACAGGAACGAAACGACTCTCGTTTTGAATTTAAAACTTCCCTGAACATGTAAAGCTTAATACGGATTACAATGGAAACCTCGTTATTTCGTTGTTTATGAACAAATTGTGGAAACAGGAAGAGAATTCGGTTTAATATATCTGGGAAGGCTCTCTGTTATATTATAAACTAGCTGACCCGCGCAACTTCGTTTGCGTCACATTTTGTTTTAATGCTCCGCTCCTATTTGTCTTAGCGTGATGATATATAGCCTATAATCTTCCTCGATAAATGGGCTATCTAACACTGAAAGAATTTTTCAAATCGGACCAGTAGTTCCTGAGATTACCCCCTACATACAAACTTACAAACATACAAACTTACAAACAAATTTTACCTCTTTATAATATTAGTATAAATAGTATAGATTAGTATAGATGGGAGAGTTTTGAAGAAATTGTGACTGGATTGACTGGGAAAAAATGGTTTTCCCAAGTTATTGGGAGCGAGCTTACATTCATCAATCGCACACAAATCCAGACTTAAGGCAATTTCAAATGAAATCCTTTGTCTGTATGGGTTATGTGGCAATGAAAGGACACGGCTGGCGCAGCGGACTCAAAGACTCAAACTGCTGCGCTGCGAGTGGGTTCGAGTCCCGCACAGGGCAAATAGTGGTTCCGGTTCTGGCTATTTGTGTCTATGAGTTGTATGTTTGTAAACGCACCCACGACACAGGAGAAATTCCTAGTGTGGACCAACGTCATTATTTCTCCCAATTGCCGTCCACTGCTGAACGTAAGCCTCCACCAAAGAGCGCCAACCGGGATCGGCCTTTAGCAGTTCACATAAATCCGCTGCCAGCGCCTTCTTCCAAATCGTCGATCAATCGTGCCGTAGGGCGTCCCACAATACGTTTGCCCATATGCGGTCTCCACTCTAATAGATGTTTTGTTCCATCGAATGTCTGTCCATTAAAGTGATTAATTTAAAAAAAAAATGGAAAAGAGGACCAGCAGTCTTATACCAAGTATTTAAAAGAACGATTCATAACAGTAAGTAAGAAATTATACTGTTACGGTTTGGCCTGAAATAAATTAAATAAAGTGCAAATGTAAATTTTAATACGCCAGCGTTTTGGAAAACTGTTTCAATTCCCTCCATATCCAACATTTAGTAACGTTAGTTATGTCTCGTTATCATCCCGAGGGTTATGGAAATATTTATTTGCGGAACCGTTGCGGAAAAACTGCGAAGTAAATACATTGAAAAATTGTAAGTCCCTCACTTCGGAATCCTTTTACATAAAACTTGATAGTATTTTGCTCGAAAACGGATAAGTCTTCGTTCGAATAGTTGAGGAAGTGAAATTGTTTGGTCGTATAAAAACAGGGTAGTGAAAATTGGAATAAAAAATGCTCATAGTTTGTTGCATTACGTTATTATGGTAATAATCATTACTGAAACCTATGTCTAACAGTTAATAGAATTTAAAATTGGATTACTGTTTATTTCGTAATAGACAATACTACAGTATGAGCCGGGAAGTACTGATCCGCTTCAAGTACGTTTAAGAATATAGAAAGCTATGAATCAGTCCGGTTTTTATTTTAAACTAGCTTTTGCGTACTGAATGTGGCTATTTTATACAGGGTGTCCCAGAACTCAACGTCAAGCTGGAATCGGGTGCTATCAAATAATCAACAGTTTTGTCTACATTATCATCTACTAGTGTAACTAATTTCGCTTCCTCTTTTTTTACGTGACAAGCAAGAAAAAACCTTACACTCTCAGGTAAAAGATTTACAATCCTCGAGGACGGCGGCCATTGCATCTGTGCGAGCGAGACTCATTCCATTTACGCGGGAGTGACAGAGACAGGTAATACCAGGTCAAAGGACGAAATTCCTCTTGCTTCGCGTCCTGACTTTAGTATAGATAAGCCGCTCTAGCGCCGCGTGATCTGCCCGTTGGCTTCGTGAACGGATCTGCGTGACCGCGCCGCTGCCCGCGCCGCCGCTACCGATCCTAGCCGGCTGAATTCATGTCCGCGCCCTAAGGCTGTCTGTCCATTTGCACAACAATTTGTCAACCAATCATGTCCGTCAAAATGTCAACGACTCACGTCGGGCGGTGATTTTATGCAATTCTATTGGTGAAATGATATTTATTTTGTAAGTAGGTTGTAAATAACACTATTACACGTCAATCTTTTTTGGTCATTTTAAACTAGATGACGCCGGCGTTTCCTAGCTGACTGCTCTGAGAAGAAATGCCGAAACAAACTTAGAGGTCAAAGTCTCTTTTAAAGTCCATACAATCGTACTGGTCAAATTATATGAGAACCATGTAGGTTAATGTCTGAAGTGGTATTTTGAGGAAAGTACCACAGAGATTTGAGTGGACCTGTCCAGACAGTGCAAGCATTTGCCAGTTATCGTGTAGCTCAAACTTAGAACTTAAAGGAGCTCAACGAACTGACGAACAATACCAAAGTAAGGACATTTGTGTAGGCCGCATAAAGAACTCAAACCGCCAGGCAACACACTACACAGACTAACAGGTTAAAGTTTGTACGTTTTTCCGTTCCGCTGTCTCACTTCGCTATAATGGACAAGCACCCTAAATCCCCGATAGCCACACCCAGTCAAACGGACTTGTTTTGATCGGACACAAACCTGATGCTTTCATCGCGTGATAAACAGATATCATCGTTCTAATGTCAGCTGTAAAAACAGACGCCATTTTGTTTCATTGACTTTACACGGAAATGTTGTTGGCATTTTTTCACGTTCAGAAATCTACATTTTTACATTTTACAAGCGTGTTTCAGTTTAATCTTTTGATTTTATCGTATAATTGTTGATTTTTGGTTTATTTGTGTCTGATATATTATTCCTATTCTAGGTAGGGAAATTATAACGGTGCTTCGATATTTGTTGTTTAAGTACTTAAAAGAAGTATTTATTACATTAAATGTCACACATTTGGCTGAATTACGCATCTGCACCAGGGCGTGTGATAAAACAGGAACCCAACAAATAAGATGCGCAGGACCACCTACTTAAGAGCGCACTGAGCTTAAAACTTAGGTATACTTTGCGGTGCGTAGGCGCAAGCGATAACCGTACGTAAGCGCAATATACAGAGTTAATAACGATGCAGTACGGGATGAAAATAACGCCAATCACGCATCGTTTCCTCGCTTCCCCCTTAAAGATCACCAGGCTCTTTTAAAATTGCAATGTTATCCACATCGTTTCAGTTCACGCTGTTGATGACATGGAAGTTACAGAGTAAAAGCTTAGGGAAAAGATAACAAACAATAATATGTAGGAAATGAGAAGCGGAGAAAAAGTCTCAGTTTAAAGTCAAGAAAATTGAGGATTTGTGGAATAGTCATAGTAGAAAAATGTTTTGGTCTGCAAGTGTCAAGAGAAAGCGAAACTTGGAATTTTATTGACATTTCAATATTTCGTTAAAATAAAATGAACCGGCTAAATACGGACACGCGTGAAAAGAGTTACAAATATCAAGTTTGTTTTGACGTGATTTTATTTCTGATACTTTAATGTCAATGTTTTACTTTAACCGATTAATTTTTAACAGATTAAGATACGGTTCCATCAACTCTGTTTTGGTCTTTTCTCAGGAAATAATGTCTCAAAGCTAAGCTATGCTAACTAGTGATCACAAAAACGAAAGCCGTCATTATACTATCATTTTGGTTCCAGACTGTGGATATAGTGGTTATTTGCAAACTAAATTGCCCATAATAATTTTCTACTCGTGCGTTTTTTAATTCAGATAAATCGAAAGTACAGGACATTTTTTAAGATTACCAATACTTCCTAGAAGCTGCAGCGATGAGCTTGATTGTTTCATTTTCATTGTAGAACAGAAAGTTTTTCCTCTATCTCTCCTTGACTTTCCTCCGCTTTTTCTTTTGTTTTAAGGCCAAACATAGGCCAGTCACGTCGGTGATTGCATCACGAACAACAGATGCACGCCAGCAGCTGTAAACCTTAAGAACTCAAGAGAAAAATCTTCGTAGCAGTAGATAAAGTAGGTACTTGATATTAAAATAACGAGTAAAGAACGAGTTGGACGACTTAAAAATGGCGAAAATACTAGATAGCTACTAATACGCATGAAGAAAGGGAAAGAAAATATGTCACCGTACGGCGGGATGCCTGTTGCTAGAGGGAGATAAATATACATCTTCAGTTACGTCACAGGATAAGTAATAGTCAAATTGACATCAAAACAAACGTAGTGTCGCGCGACAGGTTGGTGCGTAACTAAGCGCGATGTGGCCAATTGGCTTCATTTCATGTTGTCATTTTAGAGTGCATCACGGTCGGACAGTCGGACTCACGCATCGGGGGCGTGAGTCGGACTCGTTTTTTACTGTTTATTTTTGGTATAGTAATAAAGTGCAATAAAATATTATTTTATAGATATGAACAGCAGGTCTTGACACAGTTATGTCTGTTAAAGAAGCCCAGCAATAGACTTTCAACACCAAAACAAAAAAATAACGGTAAAGAACGAGTCGGACTTGCGCACCGGAGGTTTCGTACCACAATGTAAAATGAGTATTTTTGTTAATTTTCATTGGCGAGGCCCATTTTCGTCAGAGAATTTAAATACTGCGTTGTTTTATGTTCTTGATACTTGCCATCTCTTGATTCTTAATTTTTGTTGATGATTTCTGAAAAAGTGTACTATTTTGAGATATCGTTTTATTTTTCCCGTAATTTTTACATAAACTTCTATCACAGAATTATTTCAGAGTTTTTCTCTATGCAAACATTGCTTGCTTTAAATTCTTTAAATTTTTCGTGATAAGTCGAAAACTATGCGGCCTTTAAACAAGAAAAAAATGTTTGATAATGTGGAGATAGCGTTCTTTCATATGATACTCTGCATGCCCTAGTAGCACCACTTCGAAATTGTAAGAACCCCTTTGAGTCGCTGTTGCAAAAAAAAAATATACATGTTTAATTTTTTTTCCCATTTGTAAAATAGTTGAACAGACTGGTTTTCAGGTTTTCGTACTTCCGTCTATCCTAAACGTCTTTCATAATGCGCACAGCAAAGAAACTCTCTGCCTGCATCTGACACCGACACCGACTCACCGAACGCTTAAACCCTAATCTTTTCAAAATTAGAGTGGTAGTGCTTCTGGGTAAGCTCGCTTGTCTCTGTCAATCTCTGACCTAGACTAAAGTCAACAGTAATCGAATATATAAAAAAACAGCTTTCTAAGATCTACGATTTACAGCTGGGACCAACGGCTTATAATTTTGTACGTGCTTTCCGAGGCACGGAAAGTAAGTAGAACCGTTGTACCATTTATAAAAGTCACTACATAATTATCTTCATCTATCTCTATAAATAAAAATGAACCTCTGAAATGTATGTACGCGCATGACTTCGTAACGACTGATCCAAATGGATAATTCTTTTTTATAATTGTGTTACGTGACAGCTGGTAATATATAATAATCAAATCATCAAATGTCTCTTCACTCTCACCCGTAAGAGAGCGTAAGACTCTTACTAGTTATGCTCAGTGTTCCTCTTAATGACCTTTACGTTCCAGGGTCGCGGTGACTCTTAAGAACGTACTCCGCAACGAGATGGACCTGTGCGGCAAAAACATCGCTACGAATACCTCCGAATAGAAACTGCGAACGATGATAAAAACTAGTTACTATCTATTGTTAATTCTAGCAATAATTCGTAAACAACTAAATCCCTTAACATAATTTACATAATTCTATTACCTTTTAACACGATAATCTGCAGTGTAAATCTAAATATATAAAACTTTTTACAAAAAAATACAACCGACTTCCAAAAAAAAACTTTTTTAGTGGTACCGATTACTTGGATGACATAAAACTATCATCTAAGTAGACGAATTCCAGCTATTCCGATTTAAAATCCAAAGTTCGTAACCGATTTTCATAAAATTTAAATGGGACCAATCTGCAAGTATATCCTTTCAGATAAAACAAGATTTTTTCAAATCGGTTCATAATAGTCGGAGTTATGAGGTAACAAACATAAAAAACATACAACCGAATTGATAACCTCCTCCTTTTCGGGAAGTCGGTCAAAAAGGCAAATAAGACTCACTGACTTATACAACAACGCTTAGCCAAAGTTACTGGTCATAGAAAGCTAAAATTTGGCATGTAACTTCCTTACACTCTGTATGTGTGCACTAAGAGAGGATTTCCCGAAATGCCAATGAGAACGGGAAATAATGGGAAATGGGCGTACGAAGTCGCGGGTGAAAGCTAGTCTTACATATACACACGAATATGTAATTTTCATCTAAACACATGCATGGTACATAATAAAATTCGATACATTTACTTAACTAAACACCTGATTAATAGTGGAAATCATTTGCATATGAAATACGTTTTAATAGGAACTAACTTAATATTAGGTACAATGTATTTACCATGACATTATTTCATGATTGGAAGAATTCATGATCACTTTTTATATTATGTGAGACGAGATGAGATAATGGTCAAGAACGTTTCACAAATCTAGATTTCTGGTGGCTACTAGAAAATTCTAGATGGGAAAACCCTAAAATACTTCTTCTCTAGATTCAAACATTTTCGTATGGCAGCTGCTGGCCTATGCCAGCTGCCATACAAATGCTTTAGGGAATTAAGACCCAGTATACGAGATTCGTCACTTTGAATTTCGACAGCGTTTTTTAATAATGGGATTGACAGACACTGTGGAAATGTAATGTTTGACGTGTCGATAACCACATCAAAAATCGCTCTAAAACCCCTTTTTTCGGCCGAAAAATCGGTTTTGTTGTACGCGAGCATTTACTGGCCATTTTAACAATCCAGTAATTTGGTAGGTTCCACGATCCCTTTTCAAGGCTAACTTTCAGACAGGCAATAATCACCAACTATTAACCTAATTTAAATAACAATAGTAGAGAATTAATACAGTTGTAATCAGACGAAGTTATCAAGCCAGCTAAATGAATGGCTCTCCATGGAGATACGTATGTTAATGACGATCATAAATTAGCGACAACTGACGTTCATAATTAATATCCGGCTTATAATTATGGCCACGTACACCACAGTGTCGAATGACATACTGTTTTCCGGAGCACCGTTAAAAGCGATGTGTGAATAATCATATTAACAGCTTTTGGGAAATTATTTTGCAATGAAAGACAACAATATGTTGTACTAGCTTCTGCCAGTGGCTTCGCCCACGTGAGCCCTAGGGAACTTATTCCTGTGATGAATAGTAGCCTATGTGCTATTGCAGACTATAATCTATCTTTGTTCTAAATTTCATCAATATCCGTTCATCCGTTCTGGCGTGATTGAGAAACAAACATCCATGCAAACTTTCGCGTTTATAATATTACGATAGATTATTTTTATTTTTTTAATTCCGATAGGCACGCGTTTGACCACTATCTCACCTGATGGTAAGCGATGATGTGGTCTAAGATAGAGCACGCTCGCCTAGAAGTAACCTATTCACTCTTGACTTAAAGACTCTCAGGTTGTAGCTATCAGGAAACACAGACTCCGGTAAGGAATTTCACTCCTTTGCTGTACGCACTGTGAATGTGTTCCTAAAACGTTATGTGCGTGTGGTTGGGATATCCACCATGTACAGGTCGCGCATCGCCATTCGACTTGTGACTCTAGTATTGCCAAGAAGTACCGTGTTACCCAGTTAATGGGTTGTGGAAGTCTGGTAGGCAGCCGCTCTCCGTAAAACACTGGTATTCAGCTGAATCTGGTTTGACTGGAAGCCGACATAGATGGGAAAAGGCTCGGCAGATGTTAAAATAGCAAACATATCACCCAGCAAAACATCGGCCACTCAAGTAAAAACAGCTTCTAATTGAAATAATTGATATTTACTTTTAATTTAGTTAACGTCCCGATCAATTAAAATGTGATGATAGCAATGGATTAATTTAATTGATGTTCGATAAACGAGTGAACATGATAAAATTATGGTGATTACGTTGATTGAAACGACTCGCATGTAGGTAGTTGCCTGTATCGGTGTCCTGATTAAAATATTAAGCTTGTTTTTTATTCATTCTAAATGGGTTAAAGATGCGTTGGACCGTTATAATTATTTTTTGGCTTGGTATTGACAAAATCGCTGACAAAATACGGCGGCACAAAATCATTTTGCGTTTTGTATAACGTTCCTTTCAGCTGAAAGTTGTCTACTGCTGGTAATATGACCCCAAAGCGCCTTCGCATCGACCGGTCCGACTCTACTCGTTCGAAAGATATAAACTACATAATTCGAATCCTCATACTGTGTTTTATTTGATCAGTATTTGAAAAAGTGCTACCAATATTATTTACATGTAATATCACGGCCGTATTTCCTGATGTGTTTGGCACAGGTGTTTGACCAGTTATATTTAAGTAACATGGTTGTTGGTCAGCTTATTGCCAGCAACCAATAACTATGTCAACAGCATTGTTGTGTTCCGGCAGTTAGAGGTATGATAGCCAGTTCCTCTGTGCAAGAGGATTCCGGGTGAAACTCGCTTCCATCTTCGGCCTAATCACCACTTTCCATCAGGTGGGATTTGGGCCAAGAGTTTCCCCGTTTTTCATTAAAAAAAAACCACGTTAAACCACCACGGCTACTTGACTCCAAGACTCATTTAAAAAATGACTAAAGAGCAAACCCAATAACGCTTTGCCCAATCTAGAATCATTCTTGCAGTGGTGTTTTGAACATTTGATTAACTAGGCAGTTTATTCGTTAACAATTTAATAAACTCACAATAAACGTACACATAATAAACGTACAAAAACAGTAAGTTATTTTTCACACCGACTTCCGATATTGAAATTATTTTATGTGTTTTTTTGTATTTGGAAGAAGGGTGTTATTTATATAAAAAAATATTTTTCACTTTTTAGTGGTAGGTACCCCCACACCTAACAATACCACCTGGAAATCGCAGGAAAGCAAAGTACGCAACTTTGTTTACTTGGATATCAAAAAACCGTCAGTTTTTAAATGTACATGTGTGTGCGTTAAGTAATAAATAAATAAGCTTCTTAACCGATTTTGATAAAATTGAAATGGGGCCAATCGGAAAGTTTCCTTTTTTAAGTCTTTCGTTTAATCGTCGGTTTATTAAATCCATTCTAAGAGCCGAGATGGAATGTTTTACATATGCGCGAGAGTACTGGCGCGTAAACACTCGTGCGTATCCGAGGTACTAGAGCTTACACCCCGTCCAAATGCTCTCGCGCGTTTAGCCAAACATAAATTGAAACGCACGAGTGCGGGCTCGCGCATATAACGCTCCCGTCTGGACCGGCTCTAACACTTCAAAAGGTAGATTCTATCAAAATAAAGTTAGCAAGAAGTGTCTGAAACTTCGAAATGTCAAAGCTAAAGTTAAACTCAAAACTATTTATTATTTAATAACCCCTTTTAAAGTAAGGTCACGAATGTTTTATCAGCTAACTCCTGAAGCTTTGTGAAATAAAAGTTATATGCTCAAGTTTTATCTTAGAATCCCCGACTGCTAAGTGGAACTTCAGACTAGGTTTCAACTAACTTAATAGTCCCCCCTATTACTGTTTTGTGACAGACACAGTTAATTTGTAAGGTTTATGCTTAAGACGTTTGAAATTTTGCTTTCTATTGGACAATTTGGATTTTATGTGGATGGAGTGAGAGGAGGCCAAAGAAAATAAATATGGTTTTTGTTACTTTTTTAGGGTTCCGAAAGTCTGCATAAATAACAGAACCTAGATCACTCGTCTTTCTGTTCGTTCGTCTGCCACAGCCAATTTTTCCCGAATCTAGAATAACGAGCGGTCCGAACTTTTTTTGTGGGAGCTGATTTTACCTCTCTTCTTCGTCATCTTGCCAATAAGTAGGAACCTTTGTTACCCAGTTAACGGGTTGTGGAGTTCAGGTAGGCCGTTAGGTAGGTAGCCGCTTAACTTAAAATGTTGGTATTCAGCTAAATCCGTTTTGACTGGAAGCCGACCCCAATACAGTTACTTGGGAAAAGACTAGACAGATGATGATGATATTGCGAGCCACAACTTTGGAGTATGGATTAAAAGGTAACCGTTGGGAAGCAAATTGGAAAAAAAAAACAAAGTGTAGTAGGACCATGTGATTGAGATTAAAGTTGAAAATTAATCACAAGCTGAAATTTAACTTATGTCAGTAGAAAATAAAAACTGTACGCATTAAGCAAGTTTTGATTAATGGCACAGAAATATCACTTGTTGAGGGTTAATTTATGTATCGCATTTAATGCATATAAATAACATAAATTTTAGTTGTATATAATTAAAGTCATGTACAGCAGAAGATTCCAAAACTGAAACGATAAAGCTTGCCAGAAATAATACAATATATATAGCTTGATCTTTAATGTATTTTAAAAGTTTGTTCCTTTTTTCAGTTTCTGGTTATAAGGTCAGTGCCAACTAAAATCTGAGGATTATAGAAACAAAAGTTTGTATAAAGTATTGGTATTAGTTATTGGTATTGGTAAGTATTGGTATGGTCTACGGCGTAGCTTATGTCGGAGCTACGTGCTACGCATGATACGCAGGCGTAGCAGAGTTCGATTTCATTTTATGCAATTAATCATTCATACTGCAAACTTTTGAACAGCCTTTCAGAGTATTCTGTTGAAACAAAATTCTAAAAACATATTCATAATATGAAAAATCGTCTCTTGCGGCTTCGCTCCCGTCAACTGGCAACTTTTTTTTTACATAAATACCTGGTGATTTGTGAATCTAAACCATCCAGGGCGCCACTCAAATGCATATTAAAAAATTCATTCAAATCGGTCCAGCCGTTTAGGAGGAGTTCAGTGATATACACAAGAATACAATACGAATACAATTACAGAAGAATTATATATAAATTTACACAAATAGAAACTATTGAAATATTAGCTTCTGGTCTCAATTTCGTCTGCGTGGACTATTAATTGAGGTAAAAAGTTTTGGTAACGTATTTATTTTTAACGTATTTGTTTATATCCTGGATTTTGAATCCAGGAAATATACAATTATATTAGTATTTTTTTTTAATCTGTCCAATAGTTTTTGGGTAAAAGACTAACAATCATCTTCACATCCAAAATTAAATAGTTGGAGAGTTTTTAAAGTGACACATAGGTAATACATTTTCTCCTTCAAAGTCATAACACTTAAATTTTCTCTAGATCTGCAACTAAGTGCAGCAAGGGTCGTTAGCTATGCGCTCTCAAGTTGTGACGTAACACCATTAGCTATTTAGGCTGTCATATTAATGGACGCCAAACATTAGAGAGACGGCTACTCAATTTTATTCATCATGTTGCTAGTTTAACCTTCTGCGACTGAGGTGGTAGTCTATCGGACACCACCAAACACAAAAAACGTTGCCAGATCGTAACATGGCGTGATGTAGCTCTGTCTCGCTCAGTACCTTCCTGTAACAGCTCGTGCTAACGGTCAGTGAGGCGCGGGCGGCCCTGCGGTGTGCACGTTTGGAGTTTTCGACTGCCGGTGTCCCACAGACGTAAGTACAGCAATAAACAGTTGATTCTCCTAAACGTCACCTCACCAATATCGTTTTAGATTCATAGTGTCTGTTAGTCGTTTCATCAGTAAAATATTAATACTACCATAGTGTCTCTCAAATATAACCTCACATTTAATTGCCTTAACTTATAATATTCATAATTTTTTAGATGGCGACTCAAAGTACAGATAGTAGGCCACCAAATCGAGACAGCAGTGGAAGATATACAAATGATGATGGGCAGATTGAGGAATGGCTTGAAGAATTAGAAGAAGAAAACGAGTTTAGCGATTTTGATGATTCGGTAGAAGATCCTAATTGTGTGGAAGGAAATGTACAGCAAGAGGAAAATGAAGACTTCGTGGAACAACAACGTTCTAAAGGTGGAGTCGACGAAATTGATAAAAAGTGTTCTATTTATTCAAGCAATCGTAAATCACGCCGCTGGCCCATGACGATATATTACAGAATTCTGGATTTAGCTGGTACTAATTCATTCGTCTTATACCAATCTTGTCCAGGTGCCAAGCTGCGAAGAGGGGACTTTTTACTATCTTTGGCAAGAGAGTTGGTTCTTTCTAGCTTAAAAGAACGCGTTTATAATGACAGACTGCCCAGAGAACTCCGTCTTACTATAACGCGAGTTTTAGGCAATGATTTGCCTCCCCCTCCACCCGTGGCTCAGCTTCCAGGTCCAGCTGGAACGAAGCTATGCAGCATATGCCCCAGTAAATTGAAGAGGCAAACAAGGTACCATTGTTGCGCATGCAAAAAGCCAATTTGTCTACAATGTTCTTCTCCACTATGTCAAGACTGTAAACCTAAGTTTTAGATTTAGGGTTAACTTTGAGACTGATTTGTGCCTAATTGAACCGTGATATCACGTTGTGATTTTTGTTTTAGAACTATAAGATAACGCTTAAAAGATTAATATTAACATTTTTAAAGAAGTTTTATTATTTAGTTTTTTTTTTAATAGTTTTGTAAGTTTAAGCGTAAATATAACGAAAATACTGATATCAATAAATGATTCCTTATTAAACTCGTTTTTTGTTTTAAGCATGCTTATTCATTTTTATTTCATTATACATAAACCCATTAATAGTAAAACAAAACTAGAGCCCTATTATTTCTAAAAGTTATAAACGAATCATGCTTTATAATAGTGACGCCTGACAGACTACACCTCAGTCGAATGTTGACAAGAAACCCACCTCAGTTGCAGAAGGTTAAAAAGTTATGGTTTATTTATTGCTAACATTTTTTTTTTGAGTTTTACGTTTCTTGAGACGATTTTTTTAAAACGTGAAGGATTGTATTTTTACCGACTTCACAAAAAGAAGGAGGTACTATGTTCGGATGATTGTATGTTTTTTTTTTTTTTTGTATGTTTGTTCATCGAATACTCCGCCAATTGTCAACGGATTTTCAAAATTCTGTTTTTGTTCGAAAGTAGATAGTTCTGAGGTGGTCCCACTGTCACCAAGTTAGGATTTGATGATGGGATCTTAGAGAAATTGAGGGCAAACTTCAAATTTTATAGGCTGTTTGTGGTGCGGGTTCCGACACAACATCTCGACAAGTTCCTAAAGGAAGAGTTTTGGCCGAAGGGTGTAGTCTACCGACGTTTTCGTGGCAGGCTATGTGACACCGCGCAGCGTAACACGACGCCGTCACTTCGTGTGTCTTAGTGTTTTAAAATTTTATATGTATTAGTTTATTTTTATATATTGTTGTAAATGTGTATTTTATTTTGTATGGGCTACTGTTGCCTGAAATAAAGGAATAATAATAATAATAATCCCTACCGCAGTATCTCTACGTTGACGTCGTGGTGGGGCTTGCGCGTCCCGATAGACCTTAGGTCATACCTAGGGTGAGGGGCCAGACAAAGAGAGATACAATCCGCAGGGCAGTTTTGTGGCGAACTGTTGGGCAGTAGCGACCCCACGAACCTTATCTCCCGGCAGAAGTCTTGTTCCTCATCTCCGGCTTGCCTTTATTGGCTGGCCAGAGTGAAAACTGACGAGGAACAGAGCTCCCACCTCTTTCTTGCCTTAATTGGCCGGTCTGAGTGGAGATTCGCTAGAACACACGTGTTCGGGAGAGGGATGTATAATCCAGTAAGGTGCTGGTAGGGATCTTGACCGCACTTCCGGAATTGTCCTGATAGCCGTGGTATACCTCTCCACTCCTCTAGCACCTCAGGCCATGTTGCCTCCTTGGCTCTACGTCACTTTGTGCTAGCGACCGTTTTCGGGGGCCCATTCATTGAGTGTGCAAGTCACCCCCTGCCATTTAAAAGCCGTGTATATTGTTAGTGGTCAGGCAGGGGCCAATAGTTACCAGGTGTGGCCTGTTAAAAATGAGCACTTCCCTTTAGTGTGCCTTAAGTTATTACTTCTCAGAATTTGATCCTTATAAGCTACACTTTCGGATTGTGTAATAATAATGACGTTTGTTTAGCTATGAGAGGCGAAATTTTCAAGAAAAGAATCTCACTATGTCAAGAAATGTTTGACGTATGGCAGACGTGATAAATCGTTGTTTACGTAAAAATTACGTATTGTTTTTATGTCAAGGCATCATGCTATGTTATGTTCAAAACCGTTTAAAAACGGTAAGAAGCGTTCCCTAATGTACTTTTGTAGATTGTAATGACTGAATTACGTAAAGGAGGGAGCACGATAGAAGTAGATTCAGGAGAGTTTTATGTATTTCTTTCTGTTTTTCATGTTTAGATTTTCAACAAATGTATGAGGAGACTGACCTTTATTGCACATTAATCTTCCTTAATTTTTATACATTTTGACAAGTTTTTGTCATTGATTTTTGCTTCATTGAAGCGAAAAGCTTCTATGATAAACTGATGAACTTGATTTTAAACGATTTTTAAGTTCGAATATTGAGTTTAGGGTTCCGTACTCAAAGGGTAAAAACGGGACCCTATAACTAAGACTTCGCCGTCTGTCTGTCACCAGGCTGTATCTCAAGAACCGCGATAGCTAGACACTTGAAATTTTCACAGATGATGTATTTCTGTTGCCGCTATAACAACAAATACTAAAAAACTAAATAAAAAAATATTTAAGGGCAAAAAATATTTTTTTGCCGTTTTTATAGATAATGGTACGAAACCCGTCGTGCGCGAGTCCAACTCGCGCTTGTTTAGACGTACATAACGGGTCACTTTATAACGAAACATTATTTCACTACGTTAACAATAGAATCGCCTCTATAAAACCTCTTCGCAACCATCTCTGGGCAACTTACTCGCTAACCTAAAAGCCTAGCCAAGCCTTAAAATTCTCTCCCATTTTCCGAAAACCATTCTCGCTATAGAATCTGAGATTTAAAATTTCAACACGAGCTGTGTGGATGGAAGACAAGAAAAGTTTTAGGATTGTCTCCTGAATTACTACTAAACGACTCTTTCTTCCTCCCTCTGCATTTATTGTAAGCCTATGTGTCCAAAACTGCCTGCTCGGACGTGCAAAATAATTCTGGAAACCGTAAAATTGTTTTTTTTTTTATCTTTTCAATTTATTTTCTCTGTAATTTCTCGTTATGAGTTTAAATCATTTTATTTTGTTTTCGTAGGCTGAATGCTCGGTTTGTGGTTTTCATTCAGTGAACTTATTAAAGTTTTTGTTTGAAGGATATTTTTTATGATTAAAATCCTTTTTCTACGATTGTGGAGCTCACTTCCACCTAACGGGCGGTACCCGCGCGTCTGCACTGACGAAGTGTTAGGTATTTTCCTTTTTTTGTTTTTTAAAGATCAACGTTTCAAAAGGAGCTCGTAGCTAAAAAATAACAGCCGAACAGGTCAATCTCCAAGGTTAAGCAAAGCTTGCCGAGGTTGGTCTGTGGATGGGTGACCATCTTAATATACCGAGTTTTCTCAGTGCCTCGCAAAGCACGTTAAGCTGTTGGTCCCGGCTATCATTTGGATATCGTTGGCAGTCGTTACAGATAGTCAGAAGCCAGAAAATCTGACACCAGTCTTACCAAGGAGTACCGTGTTACCCAGTTAATGGGTTGTGGAGGTCTGGTAAGTAGCCGCTCCACGTAAAATACTGGTATTCAGCTGAATCAAGTTTGACTGGAAACCGACCCCAATACAGTTGGGAAAAGGCTAGGCAGATACTGATGTTTCAAAATGCGTTTCAAAATTTGTATCAAAAAGATTTATTTTCGCTGTTTAGATATTTTTTTTTGCGAACAAGACACTAATTTCTCATAAAACCGACCGACCGATCGACCGACTCACCGACCGACTTCGTTACCGTACCCACGCTACCACCGCTGCCGCCGCTCCTTCCCAGCAACCTTAGACAGGGTATCGTGTTAAACCAGAAATAATTAATTAAATTTCGTTATTTTTGACTTCTGAGACACATGAAGAAGCCGAGTATAATTTTGACAACAATCATTGCTATCATCTACACAAACAATAAACTTTTAGGTAACAAACTAAACATCACAAAGGCTTATTACAAATAAATGCGAACCGTGCCTGCCGATTTAGATGGTTCTCTGCCTGAATCTTATGGGCGAAAAACTACTGGTTGTCTTTGCGTCCATTAAAAAAATAATAAATTTAATCAATAAATTTAGTCTGTGCAATGCGTGCTTGATACCTGGGCCCTCGACAAATGTTTGAAAAACTGACAAACACGATATTTCGCGACAGGTATTGTTTAATAAAGCTCAAGTTCATGAAATAAACGTTCAAAATTTTAACTAACAAAATTGTAGGATCAATAGATTGTTGCTTATCACTTGTCATCACTCAGTTTTATTAAATAAGCCTCAGGCACCAGTGGCCTTAGTGTGAGTTTTTGTGAACGTTAATTTGAATAAGGCTTATTAGAGCGACTCTAGTCTAGTCTAATCATTCTGTCAGCGGTAGCGTGGCAAAGGGTTGTCAAAACATCAATTAATTATGAGACTGACAAATGCTGTCGAAATTGCACGTGATCAATCTCTTTTATTTTGACATTTCAATAATCCATTGCTAATAGAATGGTGCTTTGTTAATGCCATCTGATCCCACCATCGCCCTTTTACTGCCGGAATACCCTATCCATACTTGCTTGATTTCCTTACTAGTCGTACTCAGCGCTTCTCATCCACATTTATTATGCGCACAGCCAGCACGTTTACAGAAACGCGGGGCGATGGGTGAGCCCCGCTGCATGTGTAAATCGCTTCTCCGTAAACGCTCTCATATATTTTGGGGGCCGAGTCACCCGCGTCCGTAGGAGAATACCCTTCAGCGAATCCCTACACGTGGTCCCCGGGTGGTGCTAAACAGGTGACACTAAACGCCTCCGTGGTCTAGTAGTTATACCACCTGATTCAGACCCAGAGGTCCCGGGTTCGATTCCCAGCGGAGGCGAATTTTTTGCTCGGTTTGGTTGGTGGTAGGACTTTTTCTAAGTCCGCCTGGCAAGCTACCACCATCATGTCTAAGTCTGTCGCCATAACAACTATGTTAACAGCATTGTTGTGTTCCGGCAGTTAGAGGTATGATAGCCAGTTCCTCTGTGTAAGAGGATTCCGGGTGAAACTCGCTTCCATCTTCGGCCTAATCATCACTTTCCATCAGGTGAGATTTGGGCCAAGAGTTTCCCCGTTTTGTAAAAAAATAATAATAATAAAGTGACGTTATTATTTTTTTTATGTTTGAATTTAGTGCAGGCCCGCAGCGTGCGACGCTGCATACGTAAATCGCTTCTTGGTAAACGCGACGCGCAACGCCCCGCGTCTCTGTGAACGAGCACAAAGTGGGGAACTCTCTGCCAGCGTCTATATTCCTTTCCACATGTAACATATAACCCGTCTACCTTCAAAGCAAGAGTAAACAGGTATCTTCTGGGCCACTCGCCCATCACTTTTCTTCAGGCGTGATTGTGGTCAAGAGCAAGCCCATCCCTCAATAAATATAAAAATCTGAGGTATTTTTCAAACCTCCTGCTACGGCAAAAGCGTTTCATTTCGCTACTCGCTTTCGGTTTTAATCTTTTCTTAATCCCTTAAAAAAACACAAATGTTTTAATCATAAGCTGAAAATAAAATTCTAAAGCAATTTAAAAATACGGTAACAAGGTGTCATAATCGTGAAACAAGAGAAGCGTTGTTAAAGTAAAATTTAATTAGCTGTCAACGTACTGAGTGGTCTTTGTGCGAGTTGCAGTCAAAGCTAATCCAAATGTGCCTCCGTCGCTTTTAGTGAAAAGGTGCTGAATATAACTGCGAAAATGTCGAGCTGCTTTTATTCTTGAAGCTTTCACGATTAGAAGCTGTAGAAGTTGAATCAATGCTTTTCTTTATTATTATTATTAATAGGCATAGGACGTTTTACTGTCATCTCACCTGATGTTAAGCTGGAGCTGTTTTAAATTTTCAACTGCTTAAGTTTAATTTAATTAGAATACCTACGGCTTCAGTCCCATAGTGAACATTAACGCTTCTGGCTTTAGGTATATAAGGTCCGTGTATGTTTGAGTAAGTGCAAGTGAAAACCGTACTTAAGCGCAAGCGACACAGAGTTCAACATTCAGCAAACGTCCGAAGCAGGACTAAAGCTAAGGCTCTAGCTAGAATACACATAATACAATTTAGATATTTCGTTCGTATTATTAAAACAAAAACGCCTTTTTTAAATGTGAAATGTATACGTTATAGACAATAATATGTCGTTTTATTATTAACTAGCTGACCCGTGCAACGTCGTCTGCGTAACATTTTTCATTACTGCTCCGCTCCTATTTGTCTCAGCGTGATGATATATAGCCTATAGCCTTCCTCGATAAATGGGCTATCTAACACTGAAAGATTTTTTCAAATCGGATCAGTAGTTTTGTGTTTGGGGGCCGAGTCACCCGCGTCCGTAGGAGAATACCCTTCAGCAAATCCCTACACGTGGTCCCTGGGTGGTGCTAAACAGGTGACACTAACCGCCTCCGTGGTCTGTACCATTTAAACAATCTTTATGTGTCACTTGTCAGTTTGTCACAATATACTGTGCACTTGTCTGATAATTTAAAGCAATCTAATAATGAATGCAAATCTAAACACGTCTGTGTCAACCAATAGGGGTAACTAAAAATAGAAAACCGGCCAAGTGCGAGTCGGACTCACGCACCGAGGGTTCCGTACAAATATTATAATATAAGCAAAAGTTGTGGATTACGATTTATGACGTACCTATTAAAAAAACTCCTTACTAGATCTCGTTCGAACCAATTTTCGCTGGTAGTTTACATGGTAATGTACATCATATATTTTTTAGTGTTATCATTCTCTTATTTTAGAAGTTACACGACACACACACATTTTACCACTCTGGAAGTGTCTCTCGCACAAACTATTCAGTTTAGAAAAAAATGATATTAGAAACCTCGATATCATTTTAGAACCCCTATCCATACTATACCGGCCTACAGGTTTAGGTAGGTAGTAAGTTCACAGAATACATCTACTTACCAAGTTTAGAGTTTTCGACAGCATAGTTCTTATAGTTTCGGAATAAAGTGGCTGTGACATACGGACGGACAGACAGACAGACAGACATGACGAATCTATAAGGGTTCCGTTTTTTGCCATTTGGCTACGGAACCCTAAAAATTAAGAAGACGGGTAGGTAAGTAAGTAATTTTGATAACAATTTATAGGATGGTACTTAGGTAGAACTAATTTCATTATTAGGTACTAGCGACCCGCCCCGGCTTCGCACGGGTGCAATGCTGATACTAAATACACTACAGAAAAATCGTGAGAAAAACTGTTACCTACCTACCTCACGTCTGAGCCGCACGGGTACCTTACATAGATCTAAACTCCCCTCCCGCACGCGCACCCCCGCCTTGGTGACCGCCGCAACGGGCCGTACAGCAGAAATCGTAATATTTTAATTTCGCCATAACTTCAAAACCAAACGTCCGATTTAAATCATTCAAAGACCAAATATGATCTACATAAACTGTACTTAGTGATGAAATACTTTATTTTGATAAGGATTAATAGCATGAGTAAAATAAACGCGTTTAAATGTAGTCCAAAAAAAATCTAGAATTTTAAATAAAAAAAATGGTTGTTGTGCCTCACTCGACATAGATAGGTATAGTGTGTCGCGGATTTTTTTGTAGATATTTATAAGATCTACAATTAATTAGAACAATTTATGGTTGTATCTTTTATAGTTTAGGCAGCGTACGCAAAATAAGTTACTTTTCTGGTTGATTTTTACACCTTGTGTCCGAAAAACCCAAATATCTTACGGAACCCTATTTTTTTTGCAAAATACAATATAGCCTATGTTACTCGTGGATAATGTAACTTTCGAATGGTGAAAGAATTTTTAAAATCGGTCAAGTAGTTTTTGAGCCTATTCATTACAATCAAACAATCAAAAAAAGTTTTCCTCTTTATAATATTAGTGTAGATGTATCTAGTACCTACGGACATAAACTGCGATGACTATTCAAGTAAGCATCAGATCTGTCGGTGGCGGCGTGGCGGCTGCATTACTACCAAGGAAAAACTAAACATAATAACAATAGAATAAGCAATCCATATTAGGTACCTATAGGGCCGTAGAGGTATAAAACGATAACACAGCGCCTACTATTTTTAGTAAGAGTTTTTAGGTAGGAATTAGTTGCTGATTTCTCGGCGAGCGTCGAGCGACTATACGCAGCGGCGCGCGGTGGCGGTGTGTGTGCATCGTGTAACTTCGATTTAGTTCGGAACGGTTCGGAACGATGTTTGTGTGCGTGCGAACTAGACGTGCATGAAGGCTAGCGTCTAACTGCTCATCACTGGTACTATCTCTGTCGGGCATGATGCGAGGTGAGTCAGCGTGCTTTTTGGCCATACCTACCACTGAGTTCGAGCCCGCGACTAGTGCCACCTTAAGTATTCTAATTTGCCCCCCAAAAAGCGATCCCATTTCAAAAAAAAAAATTTTTGATACACGTCCGTGAAGATTTTATGTTTACCAAATTGTAATTGAATGGATCCAGTAGATTCGAAGACTTTTTTGATTTGATTGATTGGCTGTTACAGACGGACAGACAGAAAGACAACCGAGCGATCCTATAAGGATTTTTACATAGAAAAGTTTGGAACCCAAACAAATCAATCACATCGTTTTACTCAAACAACATTTCGATCGAAAATATCAATCACAATCATCAAAATCGCAATAAAACAGTTCAAATGGTCGTTTATATCTCCTCAGTCGACCAAAATGTCACGTAACCAATAAATGGCGGTACAAAAACAAATTAGTTTACCATTTGAGTTAGGCCTTCGGCTATTCTGTGTATATTTGCAAACAGTAACGGTAGATTAATGACACGGAGTGGTAATAGATACATGGTTTCGGGTCTTAGAATAATAACGCATAGAAGCCGCGTCTAGAACAAAACCCGAGCAAAATCGTGTGTCCACTTCATTTTCTTTGTGTGCGTGAGCCGAATGTGTCTACGTTCCTCTAACGCACACAGACATAGCTTTCAGTGATACCATTACTAAGCCGTTACCCACAAAATATGGGAAGACGCATTACTATTTTGCTATCAAGGCAAGTATTTTATGTTGTTGGGAACTGGAAAAGGTAAACATGATTTTTCATGTAATATGACATATTTTTTCGGAAGGTATAATTCAATTTATTTCAAAATAAAAGAAAATAAATCGCATAAAGAATGAGATATTGTTCAATGCGTTTAGAATGCTTGATGGGTTATAATTATAAACAATGTTAAAACATCGGGTTTGATATGAATTAACAGTAAGTATTGTATTTTAAAATTACAAAAATGAAAAACATGAATGAAAGCAATGTGGGTATTTCTTCCTCACAAATAGCAAAACTGTGTTATGACAAGTTAGGTTATTAGAATTTTGTTTTATTTATCGATTTACGTAAAAATAGTGCATAGAATGTGAGTACTTATTTGTGAAATGTTATTTTATCCCATTTTTTTGTTTTCCTGATGTGCTATAACTTCCTTTCACGCAACAAACTGTCATTTTCAATTATTTACTCGCGAGCTGTGTTCGACGGAACGTGACATTGAGTACTGACGGCCTGATGGCTAAGTTTGACGGATTAGGCTAAGTTTTAGTTGCCTCACTTTTTGCACTCGTACTAGGTTTCTATGCGTTATTATTCTAAGTTTCGGGTGTTTTGTGACTTAAAAATTGGGAATCGGAAAAGTGAGTGGCGTGCTTACTTGAATATTCCAGGTAGAATTGGGTGGTGAGTGAAATTCCGAGGTTAATTCTCAAACAGGGCATTTCCCCAGCCTGGAGGTGCGATGCTCTTTTTTGTCTAATAAGTCGTACCATCGTGTCGTGCCTGTCGTGTCGTATCGTGTCATCGTGGGTACTTCCCTTGTTTTCGGGGAGAAACATTTATAATGCTTCTGGACTTTGTTAAAGATCGAAAAGATCGACAGCTACAGATAGCATTCAAAAGATAGAGCTAGAGAACTAGGGAAACATCATTCATAAACACACAAAAAATGAGGACTAAATTCAGCAGTTAGTGGCAAAAGGTTACCAATCGAAATAACCAGAGAAGAAAAAATATGAAGAATTGTGTGAAAAAACAGCTATAAATCGTTACGTTTAAGCATAACTTTAGCGGTCATCTGCATTTACAGACATCCTTAGAGCCTGTCCAGACGGTGCATATCACGCGCGAGAGCACTCGCGCGTAGACACTAGCGTGTTCTTGAGGTACTAGAGCTACATACGATTACACCCCGTCCAGATAAATTGAAACGAGTGCCTTCGTGCGTAAAACGCTCCGGTCTGGACAGGCTCTTTGATTCAAAAACTAAATTTAAGACATAACGCCGTACTGATTCGACCTTTGTCCTGTGATGACCAACATTTGTTACATACGTAAAACTATACAGAGTTTATTGCACAAGCTCACGAAGATATCCTTTTTAACCGACTTCCCAAAAAGGAGGAGGTTATCAATTCGGTTGTACGTTTTTTATGTTTGTTACCTCATAACTCCGACAATTATGAACCGATTTGAAACATTCTTGTTTTATCTGAAAGGATATACTTGCAGATTGGTCCCATTTAAATCACATCAAAATCGGTTACGAACTTTGGATTTTAAATCTAAATAGCTGGAATTTGACTATTTAGATGATTCTTTGATAATCGAAATTGCGTATTTTGCTTTTCTGCGATTTTGCAGTGGTGTTGTTAGGTGTGGGGCACCACTTAAAAGTGAAAAATAAAAACTTTTTACAATAAAATACAACCGACTTTCAAAAATAACACTACAAAGTAAAAATTAACTTTAATTTTGGAAGTCGGTGTCAAAATTCGAAGAAACTAACAAAAACACCGACTTTCGAAATTAAAGTTATTTTTTACTTTGTAGTGTTATTTTTGGAAGTCGGTTGTATTTTTTTGTAAAAAGTTTTTTTTTAACGGACAAGAACCGCTTTTGCAATGCTAAAAAAGAACTACTATAGAAACCTTTCTGGTCCTTTCAAAATGAGTGTCCATGGAGTTTTATGCATATTCATCTCCATAGGATCTACTCTTTGGGACGAGCACTTGCCGGGCTGAAAATAGGGTCGGTGACTTTGTTTTCCTGCAGAACAACTTACTGGTCTTGTCGCTAGCGCGAAGAAATTAGCTTTTCTTTTTGACTTATGGACCTTGACGATTCAAAGTGCCTGTAACTGGTATATTTAAAACATTAGATTTTATATATTTTTAAATGTTAACCAAATAATATAAATAATACCCCTGAAAAACAGGACTCTGTAGACGTTTTGTCTGTCTCAAACATAAACAGGGAAAAATATTCCAAAGAGAAACATCTTTTAGAGACTAAACAAAAATAAGTGGCGACAGTCTTATAGCAATATTTGTGCTCATTGTACAATTTAATAGTTTAACCTACTTTCTTGACAATTTTGAACATCGAGAAAGGAAAGGTGGGCCAAGATAATTTTCATTTGAAATCAAATTATGAGGATCAAGATTGTCTGTTGGTTCTCATAATAACATTGTAAACTTTACAAAATTGTTGTTCGCGACTATTGAAACCTTATTAGGGTTTATAGGACACTTTGTTGTCCGTCCGTCCGTCTTTCCGTCTGTCAAGACCCTTTTTCTCATGAACTCGTGGAGGTATCAAGCTGGAGTTTAAATCAAGTACTCAGGTAAATGTCCCTTGGAGCTGTGAAATAATCAAACTTCTAAGCCAACGCAATCAAAAGGTACCGCCGTTTATGCCGCAAATTTTTCTACAGGGTACATCCCGTAAACTCAGAATCTTGAAATTTGGTACGAAGCAACGTCTTATAGCACAGATAAAGGAAAAATTGCGTAAACCGTAAATTTTTAGTTACATCAAATAATAAAAATATCTTTAATAATGTTATACTTACTACCCCTTTCCTCATGAACACGTAGAGGTTTAAATTGAAATTAGCTTTAAGCTGTAACAAAATCAAAGTTCTATGTCAACGCAATCAAAAGAAACAGCAATTTAAGCCGCATATTTCCAAAATCGCAACTACTTGCAAGGGAATCAAAACTTATACTTCCGGTACTTCCAGTCGACCTAGAATTTCGAAATTTGGCATGAAGCAATGTTTTATAGCACATACATATAAAGGAAAAAATCCGAAAACCTTAAATTTTTAGTTACTCAATATCGTGATGGGGGAACTTTTACTTATATACCTACAGGTTTGCACGGAACCCTCGGTGCGCGAGTACGACTCGCACTTGGTCGGTTTTTTATTTATTAAAACGCTTTTTGCTGACTACAATCTCAACTGATGAAAAGTGTGGACGATTATTGAGCAAGCGTGTCTAGAAGTAGGTAACCTATTCACTCTTGATTTGAAGACGTAAACGTTGTAGCTATCAGGAAGCTCTGTCTCTGGCAGAAAATTACACTCTTTAGCTGTACTATGAAAAAGGTCGGAAGATAATGGTGTTTTCACTGAAAACATCAACTATTTATACCGCATCGTCGCGAGGTGTGTCTAAGTGATCGGCTTCTCACCCTCTTCGAATTATACTATAGTGTGTTGTATTGTCACAGTGACACAGACCTAAACACATTACAACACATTATAATGACATGATCATTTTAACAAGATCATGGAAGGGATCACGATGACTTTAAAAAGTACTGTCAAAGAACATCCATCCTGTTACATTATTCAATAATTATGTTTGAGCTCCACGTGTAACGTTAATGCGACATAATCCGCGCTTAATCTGCGTTTATCCCGGTCATTATAATCTGACTGTTAAACATGACAGCTGGTTTAGCGATCAGTGTTACATATTAAAAAGCTCCAATACTATATTTGTGATATTATTGTAAACCGCCCAGAGCGGGAGAAGAAAAAAAGGGGTGTCTTTTTTTCTTCTCCCGCTCTGGGCGGAGCACAATGGACTCTTAGGCAGTTATCACACTGCTACGCATCACGCTGCATGTTGCGTGTCAACGCAACTACCTACTTGCAGGAGTGCAGATCCTCATCATCATGCGGGTTTTTACGCACTCACGCGTGCTGGTGCGTTTTGTGGGTTCACGGCAGCTCTGACTCATATAATTCAATGCCGTTAGCTGTGGTGATAGTGCAGTGCAGTTTCTATACAAAGGGAGATACTCCTCAAGCAACGTAAGAATACGCATTCACGCGCTACGCTGCGTGGTGCGTTTCAGTGTGTTCTTTGAAATACAAATACAAATAAACCCTGCCAACCTAACTCTTAAGCTTACCTTTACCAGATATCGGAATTTCTGCAACAAATTACTTAAGAATTTAAAAATTGCGTATGAAACCACTGAATTCCAAAAGGCTAAAAACAATCTTAAAGCAACATGGAAAGTGATTAAGAACATAATTGATAAGCATCGAACTGAATCTTCTCCTACCAAGTTACTGAATGATAACCCAGATCCAACAATTACAATAAACAATGTTAACGATTATTTCGCAAATATAGGCAAAAATCTTGCTGAAAAGTTTACTCCTAGATCACCTTTCGGAGGACCCGTATGCGACACTCCTGTCAACTCCTTCGTTCTGTTACCGACTGACGAAGCAGAGATTGAAAAAATTATCTTTGGTCTGCGTTCGGATGCCGCCATGGGCTGGGATGGAATACCGTCAAGTCTCTTGAAGTCCTGCTCACATGCTCTTGTCCCAGCTATAACTCATATCTGCAACTGCGCTATTAGATCGGGCTGCTTCCCCAAAGCTTTTAAAAAAGCCGTTGTACATCCAATCTTCAAAAGTGGGGATAGACACAGTGTTACCAATTATAGGCCTATATCTGTCTTACCTGCCCTTTCTAAAGTCTTGGAGAAAATTCTCAACAATAGATTAACCAACTTCCTGGAATCACAACATCTCTTAGCTGAAAACCAGTATGGCTTCAGAAGATGCAAATCGACTAAAGATGCTGTTGGTTCTTTTATAGACTGTACGATTGCTAAGCTTGATTGCAGGAAGAAATGCATGGGTATCTTTCTGGACATCTCTAAAGCTTTTGACACTGTGTCTGTTCCACACCTCCTCTCGAAACTAGAAGCAATTGGTGTGCGGGGTGATACCCTTAAAATTTTTCAAGATTATCTCTTTGATCGGGAGCAGTGTGTTAGGATTAATGGGATGGTTAGCGACAGCAAAACTATTAATTTCAGTGTGCCACAGGGCTCTATCCTGGGACCGACCCTCTTTCTAGTTTACGTCAACAACTTGTGTAAACTTTCCCTGAAAAATTGTTCAATATTTGCTTATGCAGATGACACGGCTTTACTTGTACACGGTGATAGCTGGACTGAGGCAACAACTCATGCCGAGAATGCCCTGGCGTCAGTGATGAGCTGGCTGTATGATAATCTCCTCACCATTAACGTCTCAAAAACCAAATTTCTGCCTTTTTCTGCGCAGGCCGTTGCATTGCCCGCCCCAGATGCTATTGTTCTAAAAGCTCATTCTTGTTTTCCAAACTCACCCATCACACAATGTTCCTGCTCTCCATTGGCGAGATCGGCTACCATTAAATATCTTGGGGTACAAATTGATAGCCTATTAAATTGGAAATCTCATGTTGATGGAATCACTTCCCGCGTTCGAAAATTAATTTATATTTTCAAAAAAATAAGAAATTCGGCGGACCAAACTACCCTAAAAACAGTCTATTACGCTTTGTGCCAGTCACTGCTGACATATTGTGTCACTGTGTGGGGAGGTGCACCCAAGACTCACCTTATTCATCTTGAGCGGGCACAAAGGGCTGTCCTGAAGGTCATGTGCTTTAAACCATTTAGATATCCAACAGTTAGTTTATTTAGAGATTGTTGTGTTCTTACTGTTAGGCAGCTCTTTGTGCTCCATGTGGTTCTGCGCAAGCACATTTCGCTGAAGTATGATGTCAGTTCTCGAAATAAGCGCCAACGCTTTAGGGTATGCCCCACTCAAAGCTGTAGGACTGCACTTGCTCGGAGACATTTTTATGGTATCGGAAGTCACCTATACAATGAAACCAACAAATATTGCTCGATTTATTCCACAACTCTTCAGAAATGTAAGAGAACGGTTTACGCCTGGTTACAGATGCAGACCTATGACGAAACAGAAAAACTCCTAAAGTTATCATTTCTTTAATACATGACCTATATAATATTAATTCTTATCATTGCAACATCCAACACACAACCTCACTGAGGCACAACTCCTTATTCGAAACACTCACACATAACAGGGCTACCTCTAAATTTATCACTTGTTCAACTTTTAAACCTTCTGATGTAACTTTTGATGGTAAAAACTAGCGTGAGAATCCTGGTACCCATAACACAAGTTAAATCTTTCCTTGGATACCAGAATTCAAAACAAATACTACTGACACTAATTGTTACTCTCCGATGTCTTTGTTATAGTTGCATTATAGTTGTTCGTTAGTGTTTGATTGTACAACATTTTTAGTTCAATAAACAATTTTATTTATTACTAGCTTTTGCCCGCGACTTCGTCCGCGCTTCTGTCGTTTTTCGTAAAAAAAAGTATCCTATGTCCATCCTCACGGTTCAGTGGTTTTGATGTAACAGGCAGATTAACTTTCGTATTTTAGTAGGGAAATATAATATGTCAATCTACAATACTGTTGAAAAATATCGCAATACGGAACCGCTCAATATTATTGTTTAATGGCTGTGCCCGCGACTCCGTCAGCATGTAACTCCTTGTGTGTTATTAAGTTAATGTATTAGTAGTAATATTGCTTAGATCACGTTCACATGAGGCTTAAGTACCTATAGAACGAAAATACTTCAGCGCAAAGCTTCCGGGTAAACTATGTTGGAAGTTGACCCGTCCGGCACGTGAACATAAAGATTTCTAGAACTGCTAACCCGGGAAAGAGCGACGTACAACTGACCATGCGAGAAACAACTGACACCGAGATCTACTCCAGCAATACGAAAAGTCTGCCCTTGAACCTTATTAATTGTCATTGCATAAGACACCGATACTGGGAATTGCGTTCTTTTAAATTGGAATGGAAAATTATTTGGTATTATGGGAATTCTGGGAATAAAGACGGTTTCACCTGCACCGCAACCTGTTAAAATTTGAGTCTCGATTATATTTTGTTGCAACTGGGTTACTTTTAGCCGAGTTCCATTGCAAAGTTGTGGTGGTCTTCGGAGCAGAATAATCGGAATGCCAATTTTTAAACAAATTTCGTGAGAAGGAAGTCCGGGCATATTTAAAGAATTTAAAAATTCTATCGGGTAATTAGTGGCTTCTTGTTCATCGACCAGCATGATTCAGTATTCACGCGCGATGGCTTATTATTAGTGTATTTCATGTATAACTTTGGTGTTTCTATACCGATTTCTATGATTCTTTTTTATGGAATAGTTAAAATGCTAACTTTTTTAATTAACATTATTAACTATTCCATGAAAAAGAATGGGATGACTGAGAGTGTTATAAACGTAAGAGTAGACATAAATCAGAAAGCTTCGAACTGCTAAGCTATCGGGAGTTACACGTGTTATTGTGAGTCAATCATAAAAGATAGACATATGCTGTCATGGGATATTTTTTATATAATTTTAAGGAGAACATTTCCGTCATACATGATTTCTGTGTAGCTTTAACCATTAAGGTTGCACACGCGACGGAAGCTTAAAAAATGGAGTAACTTCTCCCGTTTTCCCAACATTTCCCTTCACTGCTCTGCTCCTATTGATTGTAGCGTGATGAAAAGTATACTATAACCAGCTCAGGAGTATGAAGAATAATTGTGCCAAGTTTCGTTAAAATCCGTCCAGTAGTTTTTGTTTCTATAACGGTTATACAGACAGACAGACAGACAGACAGACAGACAGACAGACAGACAAAAATTGTACTGATTGCATTTTTGGCATCAGTATCGGTCCCTAATCACCCCCTGATAGTTATTTTGGAAATATATTTCATGTACAGAATTGACCTCTCTACAGATTTATTATAAGTATAGAAGATAGATATAGATAGAAGATAGATATAGATAGATAGATAGATTTATTATTAAATAATTTATTTGCTTGAATATGGGTAAATACATAAGGTGTTTCAAATTACATATTAGTTCTTAATGCCATAATTATTCTACCTCATAAGGTGTGCAAATATCTAATACGTATGCAAAATTCAAATATTGTTCATTATTAATCATTATTAATTATAGATTATTTCTAGTGCTCTTTGCGTTCCAGGGCCGCGGTGACTCTTTCAAACAAATTCCGCAACCCTGGTTGGATCGGCACCACCTCAGACTTCGAGTTTAGCGTTTTGTATTCTAAGTTGGGTTTTAGACATCATTTGCAAAAGGCTTAAAAAGAATACGTTAGTAAAAAAATGGAAATTTTGTAGTAACAGTGAACATTAGGTAATTATGAAATTATAAATTAGCCATGTAGACATAGTACAAAAACGCAGGAATACCTTATTGAGGCAGAAACAGGTACGGTCAGTAAACATTCCCACAACAAACTCCCACTAATCTCGAAAACCGAATACATATAAACAGACAAATTCCTAAGTCCAGTGGCACACTACATTCAGTGCAGTAAGCACTATGCGGTCACAATCGTTTTACCAGTGCACCTGTACTACAATATAGGTAAGCACAGAAGGTCGGCTCCATACAACGGGGAAAAGGAGCGTACGTGCGGCGATCTTAAATAAATGCCAGTCGCGAGTGAGCCTGCACTTGCTGTACGCGAAGCGTGTCTATGTATGCGTGCGTATTCGTATGTTTGGCGATCTCAAACAAAAGCCGGTCGCAATATTTATTTGGGAATTCAACAGACAAAAAAAAAGTAAATAAATTAAAAAGTAGCTGTAACAATTAATTCATTAAAGCACTACTGAACATGAATTTTACCTTTGCGAGACCAAAAAAAGTCCCTCAGCATGATACCTTGATACCTTCGTCTGATCTATTTTGTGAACCTTATCTATTATACATGTAAGGTAGACCACATTGGAGCATTTTCTTTGTGTCATGTGCAATAGTCACGTACCAAGTGAGAAAATTTTCCCGCGTGTAATGCGATATTGCTACGCCATTTTGTGTGCAGTGTAAGGCGCACTTTCTCTCTTCGTGAAGGCACGTACTGAGCATTGGAATTTAGTAGGGAAGAGAATAGTTCCACAATCACCATTATCTGCCTAGCATTTTCCCAACTATATTGGGTTCGGCCTCCAATCAAACCAGATTCAGCTGAATATGTGTTTAACGTGGAGCGGTTGCCTACCAGACCTCCACAACCCTTTAACTGGGTAGCATGGTACTTCTTGGGAAGACTGCAAATCCGTAATTCCAAATCCAAAGATCTACAAATGACAGCCGGGACAAACGAAGCTTTCCTGAACGCGCTATACCGCCAAAATATCAAAGATGAGCTTCAAATAAAAGAGGATGACTTTATAAAGTCTACCAAAGTTATCCGTAGGCGCACGTTAGATAACGGTCGTAAATGGATCAGAATTGAAATAGAGCCTGCTGTACGTATGCACTTAGTGTCTACCAAGGATAAATTATTTATTGATTGGACTACCTGGTGTTTTATTGATGATGTCGAAGTTGTTCGGTGTTTACATACTCAAAAGTTCGGTAACGTTAAGAAAAACTGCGTTAATAAAGAACCTACCTGTGCTAATTGTTCAGAGATACACGAAACAAAGGATTGCCCGCACAAGGATGACTTAAATTTTAAACCGACCTGCGTGTAAACGCTTTAAAAAACCGTCTCAGGGTAATTCAGCTAGACAGCAAGGCGCGAGCCGGAATTTATGTTGCGCGTTCTTCGAGCTTTACTGTAACATCTATATGTAATCTCATGACGCTCCATTGCGCCGTGGCGGAAGTGTCATCGCCTACTTTTGAGGGTTACGCTTTGAGCTGCTACTTTCAGTATTAAGACACTGTTACTCCTCATATACATAATCTTCGTCACGTCTTGCGGTCGCTCGCGGGCTGCAAAGTTATAGTTGGTGCAGACGTAAATGCATCTTCTTCCCTGTGAAGTTCGGGCCACTGATTCCGAACGACGTTGTGCTGTTGAACATTTTATTGCTGTGAACTTATCAATTCATAACACCCCAGACGCACCACCAACTTATTGTAGCCAAATGGGCAAATTTTGTATTGACGTTACACTTTCTAGTGCAGTCGTACGCTTCGACAGGTGGCGTGTTTTTCCTGACGCGTCTTGTAGTGATCTTCGCCGGATGTACGAATTTATTCCTATGTTTACTAAAGGTTCGTCCTAATTGGAAATTTTATATACTAGCTTCTGCCAGCGTCTTCGCCCGCGTGATCCCTAGGGAACATATTCTCGGGATGAAAAGTAGCTTATGTGCTATTCCAGACTATAATCTATCTTCCCCTCGACATTATATTAAAGGATATTGCAAACTGTTGTAAGCCGTTTTACGAAGCTACTCGCTAGCCTCTAGGCGCCAAGCAAGCCACCTGCCTGTGCGTTCGCGACCTTATGCAAAAATAATCCGTATAGCATGATTCAGTATTCACGCGCGATGACTTATTATTTGCGTATTTCATGTTTAACTTTGGTGTTTCTATACCGATTTCTATGATTTTTTTTTTATGGAATAGTTAATAATGTTAACTTTATTAATTAGGGATGACTGAGAGTGTTATAAACGTAAGAGTAGACAAATATAATCAGAAAGCTTCGAACTGCTAAGCTATCGGGAGTTACACGTGTTATTGTGCGTCAATCATAAAAGATAGACATATGCTGTCGTGGGATATTTTTTATATAATTTTAAGGAGAACATTTCCGTCGTACATGATTTTTGTGTAGCTTTAACCATTAAGGTTGCACACGCGATGGAAGCTTAAAAAATGGAGTAACTTCTCCCGTTTTCCCAACATTTCCCTTCACTGCTCTGCTCCTATTGATTGTAGCGTGATGAAAAGTATACTATAACCAGCTCAGGAGTATGAAAATTATTTGTACTAAGTTTCGTTAAAATCCGTCGAGTAGTTTTTGTATCTATAACGGTTATACAGACAGACAGACAAAAATTTTACTGATTGCATTTTTGCCATCAGTATCGATCTGTTATACGGGACCCCGAAAACCAGGTTTTAAAAAAAACACTTTTGGATACACTAATGAAATAGTTTTAATTAGGGGTTTGACCTCGATACAAATTGGGCTAAACTAAATTGGAACTGGCAGACACAACGATATAGATACAGAGATGGTACCGGTTCAGCGATTGGAATGAGACTGAAGCGTCCCGGGAGCGGGATGCAGTGCTGACTTTAAATTGATGACAATGCAATTCAGAGAAATCTAAGTAATCAATTAATACTGTAAATTAAGGGTTTTCTCTAGCATTGGGAAACCGTAACAGCCCCCCGATTTAGAGTAAACTACACCCTTCAAGGTGAAGTTTATGTTTAAGTAAATGAAATATGAGTTAGCCGATTCTAAGTGAAGGCCCCGTGTTAATGTTTGAGGGGTGAATGTCATCTAATTCCTGGTCATTATTTTCAGGAGTTCTATTTTCTCTGGATTTCATTATTCTCTTGTGTATGCCAGTTTTATACACCTTATAGATAATAAAGAATATAATAGAAATTATAATTACAATTGTAGTACCTGAATAATATTTTTGATACAAAACAATGTGTGGCTTTTCAATTATATTGTTGAGGCTTTTCAGGATTTCAGGATTATCATAAGCTAAGGAATCTAAGTTAACATTCTTAAGATTAACTACAGGTAAGTTGGATACAATATTATTATATGCTGCAATGTTACAACAAGAATCATTTAAAATATTAAAATTAGAAACAATTGTTTTCAGTTGGACTTTACGATTTGCATGCGGAGTTAGACGAGTGTCCTTGCAGAAGGCAATACATTCAGAAGGTAAGTACAATATACCATTTCCACTAAATTCTATTTCAGTAGATTGGGATTTATTACATTCAATACTTATTTTAGTTTTTTCTGACATAACAAATAACCATCTATTATGGCGTAGCGGCTGCCAAATGCTAACGTGACCGTGAATGAATTTGGTTTCACAAATCGAAGGGATTGAGGTAAGTACCTTTGTGATTATTTCCGTTTCGCAGGAAGATGTCGCGGAAGAAGAGTACAATATTGGTGTTTCACAAAGGTAATGGTCGTTATTAATTATTTTACAGTAATCGAGGTTGTCTAACTTACAGTACATTGACCTGTCTCTGCTCATACCAATATATTTAGAGGACGGGATGATGGTCGAGTATGACTCTGGATTATTTCTATCGTGAGGAACCAGTGATGGTAAATTATGATATACATTTAATTGTATAGGATTAATAAGAGGGATTTTTACTACAAACACTACTTGTTCTTTATTGAAGTAACTAGATATTTCTGATATATTTAAAATAGTATGCATGTTATCGAGGTTTAGTGGAACCGGAAGTTGTTTAGATTCGGGTAAGAATCTGTAATTATCAACCAATTCGGTGTAAAGTTCTTTAGGTGTTAGGATTGTGGGATATAGAACATTAGATTTGGTAAACATGATGGAGTTAACTATGTCTTCAACTTTGAAGGACAGGGCTAAGAGGCTATTTTCTATCATGGAAGTTAATTCCAGCATGCGAGACCTAATGCCTAATTCTTTTGAAACGTAAGTAAGATTTAGAATATCTTGGGACAGTTCGTGTATTGCATTTTCCAAATGCTTTTCATTTAGTTTAATTATTGACAAAGTTTCATTAAATGATTTAAGTGAAGACGCAGTGATTAATATATTTTCCTTCATGAGTAGGGCTAGTTTCTTTTGGTCTATTTCTACCTCCTTAATAGCACTGTCGTATCGGATGGCATCGTCTTCATCCATTGTGCCAAATAGTTTTTTCGATATAGTGCCTACGAATCCTAGAAGTGCAGATCTTCTTGACTGGCGAGATGTAAGGTGGAAAATAGCTTCGCTATCATGGACTATGTCATTATAACGAGTTTTCAGTGGTTCAAAGAGGTTTGTACATTCCAAATAATCAAAGACCTTACCATTGTCACATACTTGTTTAGATTTTTCGAGAATAAGACGAAGGTTTAGAATATGTGGACTAATAAAGGATACATCATATGGGATAACTATACTAAGGTGACTATCAATTAAACTTAAAGAACCTAAGGGGTCGAAGTAGATGCCAGGACTGTTCGTCAAGGGCGTAATGAACTCCAGACCCAGCGCAGAATTGCTGTAATAGAATATAATTAAAATTAGTTTTAAACTAGGACTACGACTCAGATCTAGGGGCTAGTTTGACTTCGTCATAGTGATGCGTCACATGACGTCTATTTACGAGTAAGGTCAAGGTGCTTCTACCATTGACCTTCACAACCTTATATGGTCCTTTCCAAATCGGTGAAAGAGCTTTGCGCAGACGTACATGGTTTTTTAGATACACATAGTCTCCAACTTTATACTGAACAGGTCGTGAACGAGTGTCATAATATTGCTTAGATCTTTCCTTAGATCTTTGTATGTTTTCAATGGCCTTTTCACGTGAAAGTTTTAGACGATGATGCAGGGATTTGAGGTACTCCGGATATGTAAGGTCTGGTTGTAATTCGTAAACGGAATCCGGGATAAAAGGCTTCTGACCGAAGAGGAGCTCGTATGGTGTGAAATTAGTAGTGGAATGAGTGGAGGTGTTATATGCCAACATAGCAGTATATACATACTTATGCCAATCAGAATGGTTTTCATTAACATAAGATTTAAGGTATTCCTTAAGTGTGGAGTGACTGCGTTCAAGTGCGCCTTGAGTTTGAGGATGATATGGGGAAGACCAGATTTGCTTAATTTTCAGGAAACTGCAAGTCCTTTTAAATAAATCTGCAGTAAAGTTTGTGCCTTGATCGGTTAAAATACATTTTGGGATACCGAAAATAGAAATAAAGTGCACTAGGCACTCACATGTTTCTTCTGCAGTCGCATTAGCGATAGGGTAAGCAAGGGAATATTTGGTGAGGTCATCTTGTAATGTGACAATGAATTTGAGCTTAGTAAGGCCAGCTTCTGGAAGGGGGCCCACAAGGTCGAGGCTGAGTCGTTCAAATGGCTTAGTTGAAGTGGTAGTTATTTGCATTGGGGATTTATTAATCTGTCTTAGGGCTTTATTACTTTGGCATAGGGAGCAATTTCTTACGTATGTTTCGATATCTGTCCGCATGTTTTTCCAGAAATATCTTTCTTTTATCCGGTTAAACATTCGTGTGGATCCTAAATGTCCGGCAATAGGAATGTCGTGGTTTTCGCGGAGTATTCTAGGTATTTCTGAGGGTGTAGGGTAGATTATAGTGTTGTGATAAATGTTAATTGTTACTTGAGTATCGTTAAAGATATAACAGAACATGTTGTATATTTTTGCCCAGATGTGTTTGTCGAAAGGATTTTGGAAATCAGTAATGGCTAAATCTAAATCAGAATTAGTAGAGTTACGTAATATATCGGATCGAAGATTCAATATACTTTTGTAAATGTCTTCATAAGAATTGTTATCAAAGTGGTATACTTTAGTGAATAGGAAATATATTGATTTTCCTTTATGATCGAATGAGATAAATGAGTAGAGAGTTCTTTCTCTATCTAGGATTTCATTAGATTCTTCGAGGTTACTCAGGATTTCTTCTACATGAGGGTTGGAGTCATCGAGGTCGATAGAGGTAGGTACGACAATGATTTTGCAGTTACTTTTCAGGATACTTTCGTTGTGTTCTATGATTTTAGCATTACTATTAAAGTCTTTGTTGCTCATTATTTTCAGGAATTTGCTATAATTATCATCACGGAGAGGATTTGTAGTGAGATTCGAGGATTTGTTAGATGTAGTCGGTGTTGGAGGATCGTCGATTCCTGGCGGTAAGTCATCGTTTTCCAGGAGGTCTACAGAAGGTAGTTTATCATCAAGGTCTAGGGAACCAGGAGGTAGTTGGATATCAAGATCGTCGAGAGTTAGCGGGCTAAATTGAGGTGTAGAATTATCCGCGTCTTGATTAGAAGTGGATGGAATAGGATCGCAGTCTGATGGTTGAATTGGGTTTACAGGATATCGAGATAATGCGTCAGCAGCGGCATTTAGTTTTCCTTTCTGGTAATCGATTTCGTACTCGTATTCCATTAGTTTTAGGCGCCATCTCTGTAATTTGCTACTAGGATCTTTATGATTAAATAACCACTTTAATGGCCTATGATCAGTAATGATCAGAAATTTTCGTCCATAGAGATATGGACGAAAGGTTTTGCAACCAAACAAAATAGCGAGGAGTTCTTTTTCAGTGGTATTATAGTTACATTCGCTTTTGTTGAGGGTCCGAGAGGCATAAGCTATTGGCCTATCTTTACCAACTGGACCTTGACTGAGTACTGCACCGATAGCATAATTAGAGGCATCACACGTTAAGATGAAAGGGACAGAAAAGTCTGGATAAATGAGGACAGGAGCAGAGGTAAGCTTGTGCTTGAGTTCATCAAAGGCGACTTGTTGTTGATTTTCCCATAGGAAGGGGACATCCTTTTTTTAAAAGTTGTGTTAACGGTTTTGCAATTTTTGCGAAATTAGGAATGAAACGACGATAATAGGATACAAGTCCGAGGAAGGACTTAATGTCCTTCGGAGATTTGGGATTTGGAAACTGAGTTACTGCTTTTATCTTTTCAGGGTTAGGTTTTACACCATCTTTAGTTATTTGATGACCAAGATATGCGACTTCACGTCGGAGAAACTCGCACTTGTCAGGTTGAAGTTTTAGATTATAATCTCGAAGCCTTTGGAATACTGACGAAAGGTTATCAATGTGGGAATTCAAATCGTGACTATAAATAAATATGTCATCCAAGTAAACAAAACAACGAATGCCTTGGAGACCAGTGAGAGCGGTATTCATTAACCGTTGGAAAGTAGCGGGTGCGTTTTTTAAGCCAAATGGCATTCTTGTGAATTGGTAATGTCCTTGGGGTACACTAAACGCCGTTTTAGGAGCGTCTTCCTCATTAATTTGAATCTGATGGAAGCCTGACGCAAGGTCAAGGGTTGAGAAGTATTTACTCTGACCCAGCTGATCTAATATTTCAGATATCTGCGGAATAGGATAGCTATCGCCAACAGTGATGTCATTTAGTTTTCGGTAATCGATAACTATGCGCCATTTTTTCTGTCCAGATGCATCCATTTTTTTTGGAACCATCCAAATTGGGGAGGACCATGGGGACTCTGAATGTTTTATGATTCCTTGATCGAGCATTTGGTCTATTTGTTTGTTGACTTCTTGTTTATGTACCTCTGGGAACCGATAAGATTTTACATTTATTGGATTTTGATCACCCGTTTTTATGTTATGTTTAAGAGCATTTGTATGAGACAGTTTGTCACCAGGGATGAAGAATATATCAGAGTATTCAGAACAGACGTCGTGAAGAGCATTAGCTTCTTCAGAATTGAGATGGGAGATTCTAAGGAGGTTTAATACTTCTTGAGTTCGGAGATAAGAGTCAGCGTTTTTGAAATGACAAACCGTATGAGTGTTTGTTGGATCAAAAGAACTTAAAGGAATGAGTGTGATATCCAGATTTGACTTAAGGGTTATGGGAGTTTCAGAAGTATTGATTACAGATAAATTAATTCTTTTGTTTTCTTTGACTGCGACGAGGCAATTCGCAATCAGTAAATCTTCATGATAACATTGATCTAGTACGAGTCCTTCTTTTATTTCAGGGTTGGAGACGGAGCATTCTATGACAGTTTCGGACCTGGGAGGAATTACCTACGTAGGCTCATTGAAGTGTAATTTTATTTCGTTTTCACCTATCTTCAAGATTTCACGAGTGTAGTCAATTGTGCAGCCAAAAGCGATTAGCATATCAGTGCCAAGTATACCATCATAAGGTAAGTGGATTCGGGGTATTATATGGAATTTATGTGTAATACTAACTTGATCATTTATTTTTAATATAAGCGGAAAATGACCCATTGTTGGTGAAGGTTGGTCAATCGGGTCAATACCTTTCAAAAAGATTACTTCTGTTGAAATATCAACTGGTGTTTGTATAGAAGTTCGTTTCAGTACGCTTACAGTTGCACCAGAGTCTACGAGGAGAGATAAAGTAGTGTCTGACACTGAAGAATGTATAAGGATGTGAGGTAAGCGTTTCTTAAATGGACCAATATTAATTTCATATATTTTTGTTTCAGGAATTGGGTGAGAAGCAGTTGAGTTTATGGTAGAGTCAGTGGATACAGCGGTGTGCTTATTTTGTGATTCGGCTTGGTTAGGTGATACAGCGGATGTAGAAGATACAGTGGGTGCAGAGGATACAGCGGATGTAGTAGATACAGCGGATGTAGAAGATGCAGTGATGCGGTTTACACGCGAGTCCCTATTATTAGGGGATACAGAGGATACAGTGTTGCGATTCATTCGCAAGTCCCTATTATTAGGGGATACAGAGGATACAGTGTTGCGATTCATTCGCAAGTCCCTATTATTAGGGGATACAGAGGATACAGTGTTGCGATTCATTCGCAAGTCCCTATTATTAGGGGATACAGAGGATACAGTATTGCGATTCATTCGCAAGTCCCTATTATTAGGGGATACAGAGGATACAGAGGATTTAGCATTGGTGCCTTTGATATAGCAATGTTTTGGAACTTGAGGTTTGGGCCCCACGAGACACCACCGTGAGCCCTTTATTCGTTTAAATCATCATTTGATTTATCCTGAGTGTCGTCCGTGTAGTCATGACCTGCGTTACTATTTATGGCGTGAATTTGGGCATGATTGTTTTGAAAATGCCTTGGAAATGGTCTTTGATTATTTTGGTCTCTGAAGCGACTGTTATTGAACTCCCGTTTTCTACATTCCTCAATGGTGTGGCCTGTATTTTTACAGTAGCGGCACACTGGAGGACCTGACGTCGATGGTTTTTGATTTTTGGGCTCGTGTGGATAACCTTGCTGTGTAAAGTTTCGGTTCTGTTGGAATCGACGCTGAGGCCAACGTCCTTGATTAAGCGAATTGTTATTAGTTGTTGATGGATTACGTTTAGAAATTGTCTGCAATATTTTTTCTTCGGATACAGCGAAACCGATGGCTTCGTTTAAAGTTTCAGGGTCACGGCATCTGACTACAGTAGACAATCGAGAATTTAAGCCACTGATAAATGTATATAATGCTAAGTCTTGCATAGCAGCGACACGGCCAGTCAGTTCCCCTTTCTTTTTTGTGGGTATAGATATATTGATTTCAGTTAGCAGTTTAGCTAGGCATGTCTCTACGCGTAGTGCGAACTGATTGACGGTTTCGCTATTTGTTTGACAACAATCTTGGAGGTCCGAGAGTAGTGCAGCGTAATGTTTCTTTTCGCCAAATTGATTTTTCAGAAATTCTTCTAATTGTTGCCAATTATCAAATTCTTTAATGGAGCAAGCACTTTCAGCACGGCCTTCAAGTTGGCTCAGGATGTATTTTAGCACAATATCTTGTTGATATGATGACGCTAGGCTAATTGCATTTCTGCAATTATTAAGAAATGCGTTAAGTTTTTCGCGGTTGCCATCAAATTTGTTAATAAATTTGCTTATGAAGTTCATATCTAATTCTTTTGTTTCTTTAGACATGACACTAGGCTCGTCTTTAGGCATGACTGGTTAGACTAAACAAAGATAACGCGCAATGTGCGGGGGTGGAATGGAATGTTGCACTATTCTCGGGACTGAATGATAAGAGCTAATACACGGGAACAATTTTATCAACTGAATATTACTAAGATGCACTTTGGAATTTGAACTGAATTGAAACTATATTGAACTTGAGTTTTAAATCACTGGCACTATTTTCACTTTTTCGCAACGAGGATAGTTTCGATGTAGAACTGATGTACTTACAGGAACACAGCGACTGCGACGGCAACACGGATCATTTCGCTGCCAGGCGAGATCACCCAAGGTGAGTGGTAGAACTTCGGAGAATGCCCAACAGGGCACGTAAGGGTCTGGTAAGACCAGCAGGATACAGCGACGTTGAACAGAAAGACACAGCGACACTGAGGTGAGATTGGATTTCGGCACTTTTCACTGTCGTAATCACGGCACGAGTAGGTTCACTGAATTTGAGGCGTTCCGAGGATTTAGTTTTTTTTAAAATCCCTTAAGCTGCCACCAATGTTATACGGGACCCCGAAAACCAGGTTTTAAAAAAAACACTTTTGGATACACTAATGAAATAGTTTTAATTAGGGGTTTGACCTCGATACAAATTGGGCTAAACTAAATTGGAACTGGCAGACACAACGATATAGATACAGAGATGGTACCGGTTCAGCGATTGGAATGAGACTGAAGCGTCCCGGGAGCGGGATGCAGTGCTGACTTTAAATTGATGACAATGCAATTCAGAGAAATCTAAGTAATCAATTAATACTGTAAATTAAGGGTTTTCTCTAGCATTGGGAAACCGTAACAGATCCCTAATCACCCCCTGATAGTTATTTTGGAAATTTATTTCATGTACAGAATTGACCTTTCTACAGATTTATTATAAGTATAGAAGAAGATATAGAAGGTATAGAAGATAGAAGTAGATAAAAGTAAGGGCGCGAATTGGGAATTCTTTAGCTCACTTTTTGCTTGTCATGCTAAAGATTTCACTCGCGATGGACTGTCAGCTGAGGAAAGAGCTGAGATAATGTCAGTCACCTTTACTTACTGTGCTGACATTGCTCTTGGTCGTGCATCTATGACCAATATTCGTAGATGTGATTGGTGGAGTGACTATCTTGTTGAAAAACCTTACCAAACCTATATTTATATATACTTTATTGTACACCAAATTAAGGTAAAATGCATAAAGGAAACCTTAAACTAAAAAGCATACAATTGGCGGTCTTATCGCATTCCGCGATCTCTTCCAGGCAACCTGGAATGGATAAAGATATCCTGGCCACAAAACGGGGTTGCTCTTGGTGTAAATACAAAGTTAACAAGTTTTTTGCAAACCTTAAGTAAAACAACAAATATACTAAAATAGATACACAAATAAACAAATATTAAATACTAGCTGACCCGTGCAAAGTCGTCTGCGTAACATTTTTCATTACTGCTCCGCTCCTATTGGTCTTAGCGTGATGATATATAGCCTATAGCCTTCCTCAATAAATGGGCTATCTAACACTGAAAGAATTTTTCAAATCGGACCAGTAGTTCCTGAGATTAGCGCGTTTAACCAAACAAACAAACAAACAAACAATCAAACAAACAAACTCTTCTACTTTATAATATTAGTATAGATACATAAATAAGAAAAAAGTGACAATTTTTAATTACATTCGAAAATGTAATCACAGAGTGTTCTTTGACAAGTCTCTTAAAAACAGGCAGCGATTGCGCGCGCTTAAATGACACCGGCAATGCATTCCACAAACGGGCAGCTTGGACTGCAAAAGACTTGTCTAAGAATGTAGTAGAATGCATTGGCATTTTCAGTCTCTAATTATCCAATGACCTAAGAAATTTCGTGTGTGAGTCACAAAGAAACTGAAATCGTTCCTATATATAAAGAAAAGTGGAAGAGGAAAAGCAACCACTTGAGATTAACACGGAATTCGGAAACATGGTCATATTTGCGCAAACCAAATATGAACCGAATGCAAACATTTTGGAGGTGTTCAAGTTGATTAAGTTGCACTTCAGTAAGGTCAAGATAGCTGACAGCTGCATAATCAAGGATGGGTAGAAGAAGAGATTGTGCAAGTGCAATTTTGGGCGCAGTTTGTAGAAAATTACGCAGTCTTCTCAGAGATGCAGCAGATGCGAACAGCTTGCGGCTTACTTCCTGTAGCTGGGCAGTCCAAGAGAAGTTCTTGTCACTAAAAATTATTTAGTAAGTTTGTAGACTTCACTAAAATGATTTAAACTCTGAACAAATTAAATTTCTCAATTAATATGAAAACCGGTCAAGTGCGAATCCGACTTGCACACGAGGGGTTCCGTACCATAAAACCAAAACAAACATGTTTACTGTGTGGGAGCCCCCTTTAATTTTGAATTTAGTTTAATTTTTTATTTGAAATACGCAATCTGTGAATATTTAAACTGTTGTCTACCTATTACGGTTGTTTAGAAATTACAGCTCGCTGACAGACAGACGGACGGACGGATGGACGAAACCCTAAAAATGTTATTTCTTAATGGTTAATCTAGAATCAGCAAGAAACTTACTCCAGAATGTTTTCATAAGACTGAACAGACAAAAACCAAAGTCAGCATAAGTGACTACAGATTTATTCTGCAAACAATATAAATCACAATAGTTAGGCATGTTTATGAATCACCCCTATACCTTAACACAATCGTGTTTCACGTACGAAAACACATTTTGTGAACACCTTTTACATGCGATTTTCCTTGATTTTTATTAGAGGCGTTTTTTGACTGTCAAGTGTCTACTAGTGCCTGTCCGATAATTGCGAGATCCCAGAGCCCCAGATGTAACAAAATTTGTGGAATAGTTATTAATAGTGTTAGTATTATATACCAGCTAGCTAGGGCTTCCATACAAGTAACGTGATTATTCGGTTTATTTCGAAACATTTTTTTATATTAATTAGCTTTCATACGCGCGTAACTGTTTACGTTTAGTATCACCACTAAAAAGTGAAAAATAATGAAATAACCTTATTTCGGAAGTCGGTGTTAAAAAACAAAGAATCAAAACCATAAAATATTGACTTCTGAAATTAAGGTTATTTTATACTTTGTTGTGTTTTTTTGACGTACATTTTCATAAGCTGCTACTGAGAACACAAGAATAATAACGAAAACAAAACGTTGACTGATTTTTAATCAAATGAATATGCATTGTTCAAAAGATAATCCCTCGTGATGATTTTTGCTTACTTTTCCGAGTTGGATTTTCCACTTATTTTCCATTTTCAAAGCCAATTTATTTATTTTCCACCAACTGTCAGTGTTCCTCTTTCATCGCTGCCATTGTTTGTGAAGCAATTAATAAACTGGTTAATTATTTTTACAATATAATTAAGCCTATCTTGGAAAGCAAGCTAAGCTTTTGATTCTAAGGGTGAATTTCACCCATTTCAGTTTACCTCGTTTGCGAGCTGTCAGTGTAATTATTTTCTGTGGAACATTGACGCTGACATCTCTTGCACTCAACAGTAACAATAACAACAACAACAAAATCAACATAACAATATTTTTAACCCATAAAAGTTGGGCAGATGTACGATACATCACAAAATGAACATCACTCAACAGCAAGCTAACCTCGTGTGCAAGAAATAGTCACACTAGTTTTCAGCGACAGCTGGCGATCAATGTCAACCAGAGAAGCATAACAATTATAGTACTAGCCACTAAACCACACAAACCCATAGTGTTTCATCTTTTGTTTTTATCTTCTGCAATAGTACTGCTCTGCGATTGTCCTTGGGAATACTTTCACAGTGCATACAGGGATAATCGCCGGTTGGTGCCCCATAACATTTGAATTGTCTAACGGGGCCTCTGCGAGTTGGTTTCGGCCCCTTGTACGCCTACCAAAGAACCGGGTCTCCAGGGACCCGAGAAGGAAAAATAGTACTGGAGCTTGGACCCTGTTCCCGATACCGGTGGGCTACTGATGTTTATATTTTTTTATTCTTATGTATTTTTTAATTAAAATTTAAAAATATAAAAAATAAGTTATAAAAGATGAACAAAGAGAACAATAATAGTACTGGCTACATCTAGATAGACTAGTCTATCTAACTGACCCCAATATAGTTGTGAAATGGTGACACAAACACTCACTGTCCATACCACTACTCCTTTGCGGCTAACTGAGTATCCCCAAAACAACGTTAAAGTTCTAATCTATTGAGCGGACATGATAAGCCTAATAACTGCGTAGCCTCATTTCATCTACACCGCAATAATGAGTTCGCTTATTTAACATTCACGCAACGCATCAGAACTTATAATCATAAACCCTAAAAATAAACCCAAAACATTGTTTAATAGTCCCCACAAACATTTTAATTACGAAACGGAGGGGTTCTCAAAATTACTTGCGTACTTTTTTCGCAATAAACCTCGGACGACCAAAGAATAAAAAGGGATAGGTGAAAAATTTCTCGTATCGGCTTTTAAATGCCTACAGCTGGTCTAAAAAGGCCCTTTCAGCAGAATCAGAAAGTAAATTATGCTACCCGTCACTGTCAAATTTTCCCAATCAACCTTGAACCTAATTCGTTACTGATAAACATTCAAATTAAATTTGACAGATTTTTGTGAGTGCCCTGATTTAGGCCCCTGTTCTGCCCGACATGGCAGACCAGGGGACTAAAAAGGCAAATTAGATTGCACTTATTTTACTTGTGGCTAATCGAGTTTAGGTAAATATGCTTCTTAAAGGCCGATCCGCATACAACAGCGCCGGCACAGTGCCGACACGTGCCGATCAGTGAAAAATTATATTGTAGCATACATTTTGTACGACGCTATCTATACTCGTCAGTGACAGTGACGTTCAGACATCACTGAAAGTCACTGACGAGTACGGATAGCGTCGTACAAAATGTATGCTACAATATAATTTTTCACTGACACTGATGGATACGTTACTGATCGGCACGTGTCGGCATGAATTTTGAATTTTTTAAAACATCACCTTTTTCTATAGATTGCAGTGAACCATGTCTATCAATATATTTATGTAAATAGCCCGTTACAGCTCAGGGCGAGGAAAATGCCTATTCCTCTCTTTTGTTCATATTTCTATCCTCTGTCAATGCGAGCCAGTCCATCCGATAAGTGAGCCAAGTATATATCTCTCCAACTTTGTTTTGTTCTACCACGATGTAGCTTAGAAAATAAAGAATCCGATAACTCCGGCTCAATTAGAATAATAGCAGCTTATCATCTCAGGTTTATGCACCGTACGTGAGTAGGTGTTGGAAAAGTTAGAAATTAGCGATAAGTTTTAGTACTCGGATGTCGTAAGGTCGGCACGAACAACGTCATCAGCTGCACGCGTAGTGTGACCACCGTAGAAACGAGATTTGTCGACCGGAGAATCGACAAAATGACAGATTGATGAAAGATTTCTATCGTCCTAAGCATGGCGATGTTTGACACGTAAAAAAAAAAATGTTTATTTTCTTCGATCGACATAAGTCCACAACGTCGAGCATGCTGACAATATTTTGTCTACTTATGAAACTTGGGGGTAGAAATTACTCTCTATATAAAATGTCAAATAGTCTACATCTTATCGGATCTAGACAAGGATTATTTATTTCAACAATAATTTTATATTTGCCAAATAGAACTTAGAAAGTATGTCCGGGTAGACATTATAGTCTACCAACATCTCAATTTGTCAGGTGGTACGCTGTAAATAAACTGCTTTTGTAATGACTAAAGTAAAAACACTTCGGATGATTTTAAAGGGAAGAAAGATAACAGTAAAGAACGCATGCACTGTGTATGGCACAGTTTTCATCAGACAATGCCACCAATCACCTGTTATTTAGAATATTATTATGTTCTCTTCTCATCGAATGGTAGGATATTATGTTCACTTACAATAATTACACACAATTATTGGAATAATCAGTACTTTATTTAATTAATCATAAAATCTACTTACTTTTTCCTTGCCGCCATGATCATAAACACTAAAATTCTAATTTAAATCGGTACGATAATAAATTCAACAAAAATATATTATTTGAAAACATAAACTGTATAGATTAAAAATATGTTCGAGTAACACGTTTTGTTGTTGCTTTGAGTTACGTGCAAAAAATGTGAAAAATAGTGTATTTGACACATTTTTTTGGCGAACTAAACGTAAATACATCGTAGTATTCGCAGAATGACCACATCGCTAGCTACTTCTCCGTTGCTATGGAAAGACTAGATATGTCTTTGTCTTCATAGAAACGCGAGTCTACAGGTCGCGCCATGCTCAGGCAGAAGACATGTCGAGTTGGATAGAAAGAGCTTTGTCTTATTTTGTGTAATGTGCTGTACTGTAATGCGTAAAGGGTACCTGATTTACACGATTTATATCATCTCTTCATTTCAGCCAAAGACTGATCACAACACAGCTGGACATAGGCCCTCCCCCAAAAGCCACCACATCGAGCAGTCCTTTACGGCTCGCATCCAGGGGCCTTCACCAGGTCGTCCGTCCATTTTACGGAAGACCTTCTAATGTTTCGTCTTCTGATACGCACTATCGTTGTGGTCACTAGTCCACAGAACCTTTCGACCGCATCGATTCTATCAGCCGGTCGATTCTGTAAGCATATCGAAGTGAAAGCTTGGGTGAAGTGATCACGAAGTTAGCTGTCATGGATTAACAAGTTACATGGATTGACAACTCATTTCATGATCACTTCACCCACAACTTCACTTTGACATGTTTACAGAATTGCACTGCAGCCGGTCGATTCTGTTGACATCTCATCGTGATCAGTTACGTGGAGTGAAAGACAAGTGAGCTGTCATGCCATCTTGTTTGTATGGTTTGACAGCTCACTTGTCGTTCACTTCGCCTAAGTGTTCACTTCGATATGTTTACAGAATTGCACTGCTGTTCTGCGAGCACTGCAGGACTTTCGCTTCTACGATTTTATTAATCTTTGCTCAGGGCTGGCACAAACATGTGAATAATTCATAAATACCTCCCGGTTGTTTACGTGATGCCTCGAAATGTTTAAAGGGACTTTTTATATTTTTAATGTAGCACTCACTTTTTTAAAACACGAGTAATTTAATATGATAATGTTAATAACGACTTTTTGCTGGTGCTAATGAATGTTTTTTTCATGTTAATTTTTGTGCGTAAAACGTTATATTTATTTCACTACACTAGTTTGTTTCAGGTTTCCTTCAGGGTTTTTAAGTTTTACGATTTTTTTTTACTATATTGTAAGTTATTGTAGCACAAAATTGCTATATTATTTACTGGACTCATTTTAGAACAAATCTTCTAATATTATTTTTACTATAGAAAATTTTGAATTTAGAGTTTGTTGATCTGTTTAAAAAGTTTTATGAAAATTATGGCTGTTAGTTTTTTTTTTAATTATTTGACATGGGTTTGCTTTGACTCTAGTATAGGTCAGAGGTGACAGAGACAAAGTCGACGAATGAGTGGGTTTACCCAGGAGAAGCCTATACACTCTCACTTTGAAGAGGGTTGAATGTGTTCGAAAACACATTGCTGGTAGAGTTCCTCTCCATTGCTCTCCGTGTGTTTATTTCGTAAACAAGTAAAAGTCAATATGAAAACAAAGGTACCAGAGCACATTCGCAATAAGGTTCACCGAAACCGAAGCAATGTTTCAGTTGCAACATATTAAAAACAACCAAAACAAATAATTTTAATCAATCCGATGCCAAAACACAAGCGGATATGAGTCGGTATCAATACCAAAAATATTAATTAACGGATGCAAAGTGAGATTATTAGAAACTCGAGTGGCACTTTGACAGTGCTTGGGATAATAGGGATGCTACCATGCCGCTGGGAGAGCCAGCGTATTCATTAGCAAAATGGACTTTCACCGCAAACTCGGGCCAGCCCTGAATTTTGAGAGCCCACGTCGGTCAAATATTGGTTTTGGAAAAAGCTTTCGACTATATTAGAATTTTCTTATTTTTGATTATCTTGTGGTTTGAATACTGATGAATCTGATCTAAAATCTAGACTTTATTTAGTTGAAAATGTGATAAATTTTATTTAAAATAATCAGGCGCTCATGGCTAAATAATAACAGCCGCACAGTTCGATCTTGAAGGTTAAGCAACGCTTGCCGAGGTTTGTCTGTGAATGGGTGACCATTTTAACATACTGAGTTTCCTCCGTGCCTCGGAAAGCACGTTAAGCTGTTGCTCCCGGCTGTCATTTGGAGATCTTTGGCAGTCGTTACGGAAAGTCAGAAGCCAGAAAATCTGACACCAGTCTTGCCAAGGTGTACCGTGTTACCCAGTAATGGTGTTGTAATGGGTTGTGGAGGTCTGGTAGGCAGCCGATCCACATAAAATACTGGTTTTCAGCTGAATCCGGTTTGACTGGAAGCAGACCCCAATAAAGTTGGGAAAAGGCTAGGCAGATGATGAGTTACTCGCACAGTCATCATAGTTATTTTCCCTTTGACAGCAGTCTTATATCTATGAGAATAAAGGTCATAGTTATGCCAATTCAGAGTTAAGTAACTGTATATTCCTTACCTATAACTAACTTCTAAGGGCCTAGCACAAATGTTTTTGACGTTTATAGTAACGTAACGTAAAATTTTATTACAGCTATTATACTCGTTTCGCACATGATAATTGTTTATTTGATTTGGATACTGTTTTCACATTTTTGTATGATACAAATTGTGCATGTCGCTTAGAATAAAACCAGTATACTAAGAGATTTTAGTTTATTAAATTCAAAATTGACGATACTATACGATGTCAAAAGATTTGTTGTAGGCCCCTGAACATTTTTAATATTTTTTAAATCGTTTGCATTTTCTGTCCATTTAAAATGGTCGCCAATGAAGATCAAGGCTGAGGGGCCACTGGAATGAAGACCGCAGGAGCGGAGAAATATTAACCAGTGGAATCGCATAAAATCTTAGTGACTGACGCTGAGCTTAGAGTTTAAGCAATTACATTGATTAATATTTTACCGCTCCAGTGGATAGTTAGCCTTTTTTATGGATGGGAAATCATCAAATGACTCTTCCCACTTTAGGCGAAGTGAAAGGGAGTGTCAGACTCTAACTGACTAAAACCCATCCATGTTCCTCCTAGTGCCCTTTGCATTCCAGGGCCGCGGTGACTCTTTCGAATAAATTCCGCAACCCTGGCAAGCACTGACTCTAGCGGGCCCCGTCTAGTGAATAGTTAGCCTTAGGCTGCTACGAAGTCTATTTGACACATTGTTAGTTGAAAAATTACACAGCATTGTAATATTCATTTTAGAAAGACATAATATAGAAGCCAAAATATTTTAATGAATGTTATGTTTTGTAAAGATTGATGTATTGTATTGTAGTGTAACATTTTGTACGTACGTTATAACATCGCCTTGGAGCTCTCATCTAAGGTGTTGTATTTAATAATGAATGAGTAAATAAATAAAACTCGAAGCTGATAAAAAACATTCCCCGAAGCATACTGTACGAGTACATATATCTTTTTTTTTTTTTTTTGGGACAAGCCCGCCACACATTCCCAACCACTGCAACTCCTTTTTTTTTTTTTTTTGTTTCGGCTGGGAAAAAATGCATTACGCATACCCTCTCACTCGGGGGAGTGGGAGGGGTATGTGGGACTCCCCGGGCAAGCCCGGTATACCCACTAAAACAACCCAGCAACGAAATTCCCGCAACGTCACAGTGGGGGTGGACTGGGAGATCGGCGTAGCCTTTACGTCCAGTCCACCTCCGACGACCGCCCGCCTTAGCGGGCCCTTCACGCCCCCCCCGTTAGGGGAAGGCCGGGAACCTCCGACGATGATGGTGGTGATGCGTGCAATGCGGGCGGAGGCGCCCCCGCGCCTGTCGCCCGCCCATCACCACCGCGAGGAGGGAGAAGAGGACGTCTTCTCCGACCTCGTCTTCGTCTGCGGAGCGGCGCAGCGAGAGGATCGTCCTCCCGCGCGCGCTCCGCCGCCTCCTTCTGCGAGATGACATCCTCGCAAAAGGAGGCTACCGCGGCCCAGGACTCCTCACTCCCCAGCATGCATCTGACCACGCTGGGAAGGGAGAGGTCCTGTCCGATCTCCGCAGTGAGACTGCGACGCGGCTCGGACCAAGCTGGGCACACCTCCAGTGTGTGCTGCGCCGTGTCCTCCGCCGCGCCGCAGTCGTGACACGCCGGTGTCTCCTCCCTCCCGATCCGGTGCAGGTGCGTGCCGAAACAGCCGTGGCCTGACAACACCTGCACCAGACGGAAGGAGAGGAAGCCGTGCGGGCGCTCGAGCCAGTCTCGCAAGACTGGACCGAGCGCGACCAGGGTCCGACGACCAAAGGTGGCGGAGGCGAGGTCCTCTGTCCAATGGACGATGATGGCGTCCCTCGCCTCCCTCCGCACGGCTTCCCGCTCCTCAGCGACGGGGCGCTCCCCGAGCGCTTTTCGGCGCGCCGTCCATTCGTACACTCTGGCGAGCACCCACGCCTCCAACTCCCAAGGAGGGGTGCTGGCCAGAGCGCACGCCGCCGAGAAGCCCACAGAGCGGTAGGCCCTCGCTACCCGCTGCGCGATGGCCCTTTGGGGCCTGCGGATCGCCGTCGCATTCTCCCTCCTATGGAGGGAGTCCGCCCAGATTGGGGCCCCGTATAGGGCCATGCTCCGCAGGATACAAGCGCCGGCATCGCGCACTGGGCCCACCCAGGTTCGGGAGGAGCCAGGAGAGCGCACCCGCGGCTTTCAGCAGGCGCGTCGACAGCCCGCTGAAGTGCGGGCCGAAGCGCCACCTGCTGTCCAGTACCAGGCCCAGATATTTCATCTGGGCCTGGACCCCCACCCTAACCACTGCAACTCCTGAAAGCCAGAATCAACAGTGGCGACCACCAGAAAAACGCCGAGTTAATGAAACCCGACGAGTCCCGGAGAAACGATTCAACTGTCTTGGATCCCGCAACGAAATTAATCAGAAGAGTACAGCGGAGGAGTAGGAAAAATAAATATAATTTCCACTTCCCTCCATATCAAGCAGGAGACAGATTAGAGCTAGGCCAATAGGCACCAAGGGACATATACAACTGGGTTAGGCCAAGTTGCCAAGCACCACGGATTATATAACATTTAAACTAATGGGTCCTAAATTGTGAGCTACTTTTGATTCCAGTAATAGGTATGGCAAAATCGCCTGAACGCACGGAAATTTGTTCTGGTTTCTACAAGGTCCGTATAGTAAACTACTCCAGATTTAACCTGAATACTATCTAACATAACATTACGTTCAGTCTGCCAAAGAATACACTCCCACAAGATGTGATGTGCGGATTGTTCGTATTCAAGGTCAGCTGTAGAGCATTGACATAAAGGTAAGGCCACAAGCCTAAAGGAAAATAATTTACTCTTAAAGTTGCCATGACCTGATACATATATCTTGTCTACACCATTTCGTATCTCTCCCGATTTACTTATTCTTCCAAGAGCTCCTTACATTGTACTTTGAAAGGACCATAAAATGGAACCCGTTCGGAAGCACGTGCACCATTTATTGTCACAACAGATGTCGCTGAAATGACTTTGTTTTTACCAAACCTTATGAAAAATTGTGGCTTTTCATACTTTAAAGGTGTATTCAGACTTTGATTTTCTTTTTATGGCCAATATGGTGATTGTTTAAAGCTAAAGAGATAAATAAAAACGAAATACGTGCGATAGTATTGTACTTTTTGAAGGAAATACCGACAAAAATATTATTTTCTTAGTTCGCTTGAAAAAGCCATATTAATTTGTAAGTCGACATTGTATTTTTTTTTTTTTACTATTAAATTAAATTAAATTATCTTTATTTCAGACGTAAGTCCATATTTTACAAAACACATTGTTAGTAAAGTTGTTAGTAACACACACAAAAATACAAATAAAATTAGGTAGTAGGAATTAAACTATTGATAGGCACAAGTATGACCACTATCTCACCTCATGGTAAGCGATGATTTGGTCGAAGATGAGGCGTGCATACCTAGAAGTAACCTATTAAATCTTGACCTAAAGACTCCCAGGTTGTTAGTAATATAAGACTCTTTTAGAATCAATTTAACGAGTCTCCGTAACTCACCTTTAATTAAAAATCGGTCAAAAGTGAGTTGAACTCGTACACAAAGGGTTCCGTACCTTAAACTCTACAAAAAATATCGTTTTATGTATGGGGTCCTCCTGAATTAACCGACTTCCAAAAAAGGAGTAGGTTCTCACTTAGGCGGGTATTTTTTGTTTTTAATTATGCACACCGATTACTCCGAGGTTTCTGGTCCGAATTGTGTGATTATTTTTATTACGATGCGGCAAATTTGCCATTAGGTCTCTTAAAAATTTAATCTACTTTGCATCAGTAGTTTTTATTTTATGAGTATTTAAGCCAAGTATCACCGCCTAAAAGTGAAAAATAAATAAAATGTTTTTTAACACTGACTTCCGAAATTAAGGTTACCTTATACTTTGTTCGAAGTCGTTTTTTTATTTTTTTATTACAGCGGAAAATATCTCTGTGAAATTTTGAACTGTCTAACTATATCATCAGACAAAGCTCGCTAACAAACAGACACACGGATAGCGGAGGGTATGAAATATTTGGTTATCCTTCGGGTATTGACCCTTAGACTTGATCAACTCCATCGTCAGCATTTGTAACCTAACAAATTAATATAAGGTACATTTACAAACAAGCCAACACAACGGAAAGAAAAATAATTGCGAGAAATTAAAACGTCAGAGCCACTTAGCAATAAGGTCGCGTACTACGCGTACCGTACGCGTACCGCTTGAGGAACGAAAGAGACTATAGTATTCAAAAAAAATTTTGGAGTAAAAATACCAAAGGGACTGTAGTATTCTTTGACGTTTGATCGCGACCCGTCACAAATTATGTCCATTTCTGTCTAACACACGGTATTTTAATCCTTTTGCTCTTTTCCACTCGATTTATTGACATTTCATACATGCTAAAAATACGAAACACGCCACAGGCGAGTCCATTTTTAGAAAGAAATTAAATGTTTTATTCAGTCTGTGGTATGACGCGAGTTGCGCGATGACGTAGTGTCGAATAAACTTGTTTATTATGTTGTTTGTGAGTGAATTAGTGTTAAGTAATGTTTTATGGGTGCATTGTGATGTGATTAATGTGTGTGCAAGTGAAAATAAACATGTTGGTAAGTATTAGCATGTTTTTTTATGATTTTCCTATCCCTTGTTACACAAGGCGTCCATGTTGTCAGAACGCTATCGTAATTGATTAATTATTAAGTCTAGCTACTTGTTCAGACTAAAAAGTAATTATTATCGCATTTTATGTTTACTGGGCAATAGATTTCAGCCAAAACATAAACAAAACAAACGAAATTTACGTTATGATTAGAATTTTTGTTCCGTGGGTCGGAAGGTAAATAATGCAAAATGGCGGGAAATGGCTAATGTTTGGTGGTAGTTTTTTTTTTTTTATATATGTTTTTGTACGGTGGAGTATGTTGTTTGTTATTTATCGTTTTTAGATATAACCCAGCTACCCATACAAGTCATAAAATATATATGTTATCGATTTACTTTTTAAATTATTCCTGTTCAAAGTTCACGTAATGTGTTTTTTTCACCAATATTCAATGTTTACAAATTAGTTAAAAAATATAGAAACTAACCGTTATCATACACTTAACGTAACTATAAGGAGCCGTTTCTCAGCTATACAAATAACAATACACTTGAGTGGTAGCTCTAATAGGAGGCCACTAAAAAAAGGTTAACGTAAACATAAACATCTGGCTTGCAGCTGCGCGCGCTTTGCTATTTGGCGCCTGTGCACTCGACGTTATCACGTGACTCATGCTCGCCGGTGGCCAAGCGGCTAATAAAAGCAACATAAGTGCTAATAATAAAACATAAATATTAAATACATTTCGTAGAAACTAAGAGGAGTACTTCCTGAATGTTTTTAAGAAACAGACAAGGCTGCGTAGTCAGCTATCTTGAGCCTAGAGTTGTGAAAATTTAGGGTTTCGTCGTCAACAAAGAACCCTTATAGTTTGGCCATGTCTGTCTGTCTATCTGTGGTTTAGCTCAAAGAGGTTTTGCACTAGAATGTTGAAATGTCGTTGGGGTATAAAATAACTTTAATCAATCACAAAATTTAAGCCGAAAAAGTGGTAAAATACAATATTGAAAAATATTTTTAATGTAGGTGCCCCCTACACAAAAAGTGGCGATATTTTTTTTATCGTCTATCCCATGGGATCCCATATCCATAGACCATGGTGTGGGGTGTCTAAAAATATTGTGCGAAAACCAATATTTTTATGTGACGACACGGTTGGCGCAGTGGTTGAGCGATTGACTGCTGCGCAGCATGTCGCGGGTTCGATTCCCGCACGGAACAAATATTTGTACGACCTACAAGTATTTGTTCCGAGTCTGGGTGTTTTTCTATCTATAATATGTAAGTATTTACAAAAAAAAAATGTATATAAGTAGTTTATCAGCCATCTCGTTACCATAACACAAGCATTAGGTTGCTTAGCTTGGGACTATAAGGATATTATTATTATATTATTATTTATACAAAGATCCGTTTGTGAAATATTAAGCCCTCTGCCAGCTAAACGATTGATTTAGAAGACGTGAAAAAATTTATGGTAGTAGCATATACATATAACGACCTTATAGAAAATTAAGTATCACAGCTAAGTTTACTTCACAAGTTAACGAGTAATAATCTATAGAACATTAAAATTGTGACGTACAACTGAGGACCCTACAATGCGCGCAATTTTAATACAAATTATTGTAAAATAATTTGCATTAAAATGTGACTATATGCGTGTTTTGTGTTTTAAATATTAAATTTTCAATTTTTTTTTTTTATATTTAATTAATATGACTATTTATAGACGACACAATTAAGAGCGCTTTGACAAAATCGAATTGCTCAGGTTGACTAAAGTTGAATAACGCGCGTCACAAGATTTATATTGATTTTTGCATTGCATACAACAATTATTTAAAAATATTTACTTTAATTTTAATTAGACCAATTTTTTTTTTCAAGCAATATAGCAACTCCACCTTAATTATTAAATATTTTTTATTTGAATTTGGATTATAATTTCATAGATAAAAATTATAGTTTCGTACGGAAAATTGTCAATAACTCCTCAGTTTTACAGAATTATTTTTGGTGTATTACTGAATGAATCGTAATAAATTGATTTGAACATTCCAAAGTAGAAGATACAGTTGTACCGTGGACATTTTTATAAATGATTAAATTATAATATCTTCGGTGTACCAAGGCATTAAAAGATTTCCCAAAGCAACGTTTTGTGAAACATCCTTTGCGGAGTCAAGGATTTTACTGATGTACGTGAACAAATTGAAATATTTATTTAGAACACACCCAAGATAAATGATCAAACTGTCTTAGGCATATTTTTGATTTTTTTAAGGCTTTATCTAAAGCAAAATCACACATCAAAACTCGAATAAAACGCTAAAATTCAAGAAAAATTGTGAAAGCCCTCTTAACCTTTCACCGAACAATCTCCATGCAAGTTGCGTCTGAACATGTGATGGCCGCAAAAATTCGAGATGACCCAATGCGAGACTTACAGGGGGTGGCCCAGCAGTGTACATTTATGGCTGAAATGATAATGAAAACCATTTTAGCCCTTAGATAGGTACATAGATTTTATTATTTCGACTTAATTCAATGAAAAGAATTAAAACTTCAGCTCAAGTCTTTTATGTGCGATATTTATTTATTTATTTAATACTAGCTGACCCGCGCAACTTCGTCTGCGCCACATTTTCCATTAATGCTCGGCTTCTTTTAGTCTTAGCGTGATGATATATAGCCTATAGCCTTCCTCGATAAATAGGCTATCTAACACTGAAAGAATTTTTCAAATCGGACCAGTAGTTCCTGAGATTACCCCTACATACAAACAAATTCTACCTCTTTATAATATTAGTATAGACTTTACGCACACACATGTACAGAGTCGGAATTAATGCCAATACCAAAGCTGTATGCCGTATGGTGTCGGCCGGTGTCGTAAGGTGCTGTAAAAGAATAACACCATACCATCAGAGACATGGTCATATTTGCGTAGATTGTTGATTAAAGGAGCGTTTGCATTTTTATCCGAACACTAAAGCAAACTGACTAAAACGACTCTAATTTCATTCAAAATTGACAAGTTTTTGACCGTGATTGTCGCTGTGATGATATTGCGAGTTGAATTTTAAACCTTTTTATGTATGAGATTAGATATTTAAGTTTGAAGGAAAACCTACGGTATTAAGCGTGCGTGAAAATTTCTTATATTAAATTAACTTAAGATAATTTTTAGTTAACAAACTGTAACTCAATATCATCACAAGTTTCCATAAGGACAAAAAAAACAAATGCAACCGAATTTTGAAGTCGGTTAAAAACACTACCAAAAATACGAAAAATAACACATACTGTCAAAAAACTTTACCCTCGTTCTGAGGCAGTTGGGTAAAAAAGGTCAACCTATTCACTCGACCATTTCAATTTACCAACGCAAAATATAAAGCTATTTCCACATTGTGCACAGAACACGTAATTCAAGATCTGCAATAAAAGAAACCTTGGCGTTATAAATTCCATACATACGCGCGTTGCATACAAATGTGGTATATGAATTAATTTCAGGGAGGTCAAAAATGTAATAAAGTTTTCAGGGACTTTCAGTCATGTTGTCCATGTGTTGTAAAATTATGGATGGTGCTTTCCATGTCCATGTTTGTATTAAATTAGAGTTTGCCTCAAACAAAAAAAAATGTTCTTAGAACAAATTAAAAACCAGCCAAGTCTCCAACGCACACACGAAGGATTCCGTAAAATAAACCGAAATAATACCTTCTTTATATAATTTTAATCATATTATTTCTTGTAATAACTGCAGAAATACATACTCAGTAAAATTTATGAAATACACACTTTCTGAAATTTTCGAGCGTCTATTTATTACAGTATATGAGATTCTATCTGCTAACGGACATACTGTTAAATTAAATATGTAATAGAAAATGAGTACAACCATAATGCGCTAGCGATCCCAACACTTGTATTTTCCTCAGAGTAGTCGAAATATAACACAAAAGAAAATTTGTATAGGTACAGACATTATTAAAAACATGACAAAGTACAGTATGCATTCTTATGGCTTATTGTTTTAAATTTTACTCTTTTATAACAGTGAAAAACCCATATTTTTTTAATAACGACTACGATATGGTCATATCTAAACTAATAATCATGAAAATATTTTCATGGCCGTACTTGAATTCTTATTATTGGCACTATAATTTTTAACACTATCCTAAAACGTTTTGATGGCTCTTATAGTGTCGGTAACTTCGTGACTTGGCGCACAAATAGACAAGACGACCTTTTTATATTAGAGAAATGAGATTGTAGATATTATTTGAAGACAGCTTTATTGCTGGGATCATGGATTGGGAAATCAACGTGGGTTTAATTTGATAGGCGATGGATATGGGTGGACAGGATCTGGCTAAAATCTCCTTTTCATAAAAATGTGATCACCTAGGGCGATGAAAAGTTGGTATTTTTACTATTACAAGCTTTCATTCAACTTCCCTTGTTAGGAATTGAGCTGAAATTTTGCATATACGTCGGAATTGAGCTGAAATGTTGCATATACGTCAGTTTTGGATGACAAGGGTTCCGCGTAAAGGGCCACCAACCACAGCCACCAGCCACTCGCGAGAAGCTGTTTAAATGATTTTTAAGATGTTTTGTATGAAATCGCCGTAGACTTTTTGCGATTAGCCTTCCATTAAATAGTTTTTTGGGAATTAAATAAATTAAATAAAAGGAATTAAATAAATTAAATAAAAGAATTAAATAAATAAATAGTTTGTCAATAAGACAGTACCTATCTTTATTTGCATAAAATGTGTTAAATAAATAATGTTTAAGATATTTTCAGTGTAGGTCACATTGCGCCATAGAAAAATAGCCTGAAATAGAATCATTTTCTACGACAATCTGAATTGTTTTAAAAGCATAATTATCATAAAAAACTCGCCAAGTGCGAGTCCGACTTGCACACGAAGGGTTCCGTACCATAAAACTTATTTTTTATTAATAGTGAATATGCATGCGATTTTTTAATTTGCAAAATGATATGCTTATTAGCTTTAGTAAACAACCATGAAATTATTTTTTAAATATCAGCGATGTAGTTATATTCGACGGCACGGTTGGCGCAGTGGTTGAGCGATTGACTGCTGCGCAGCATGTCGCGGGTTCGATTCCCGCACGGAACAAATATTTGTACGACCTACAAGTATTTATTCCGAGTCTGGGTGTTTTTCTATCTATAATATGTATGTATTTACAAAAAAAAAAGTATATAAGTAGTTTATCAGCCATCTCGTTACCATAACACAAGCATTAGGTTGCTTAGCTTGGGACGATATGGCGTTGTGTGAAATGTCCAAGGATATTTATTTTATTCAAGGATATTTAGTTATAATGCTTCAAAGATTACAATTAGAAAGAGAAATTCGATATGGGCTTTGACGACAAAGTCTATGACGCCTATACAGCTGCCAAATAAAACAGCGTTTTCGTGAGAGGGACAGATATATTTGTTTAAAATAGTTTTATCTCGTTTATTTTTCGAGCAATTTTGATTCTTTTTTCACTGTTAGTACTATATTTTTGTTTATTTTTAGATAAATTGTATAGATAACAAATATTTTTTTCATGCATATTCCCTATTGTTGTTTTAGCGGTAATAGAAATACACAATCTGTATATTTCTACTGTCAACCTATTACGGTTCTTGAGATACAGCTCACTGACAGACAGACGGACGGACGGACGGACGGAAGGACGGACATTGGAGGCTTAGTAATAGTAGCAATCCCGATATGAACTATTGTAATGTTAGTGACCATGAAAATTTAAAACAATATAAGTATTACATTTAAACATTTTCACTCAATTTAATTATACTGTACACTTCTTCCAATAAAATGATGACATTAATTATAATGATACCCATCATGTTTTAGTACTTCACGCTATATTTACAGCAGTAACAAACATTAATACGAAATTGCTGAACTCATTTCGACATCAAAATTCTTGGTAGCAATTTACAGCCGTGTACCTTTTAATGTAGTAATTAGCTAATAGGTAGGTGATGTTTATTTAGTACATAAAAGTTCTTTTGTGATATTTATAGAAATTACATGGGTAGTTTTATACCTTTTTTATAGGGAATATGCATGCAATTTTTTAATTAGCAAAATTAAATACTTATTAGCTCAAAAATTAATCACGAAATTATTTTTATATCTTCATCAGTGATGAAGTTATAAAGCTTCAAAGATTACAATTAGAAAGAAAAGTCCAATATGAACTTTGACGTCAGAGTCCATTACGCCTATACAGCTGCCATACATAGCAGCGTTTTCGCGAGAGGGACAGATATATTTGTTTAAAATAACGATATCTGGTTTGTTTTTCGACTTATTTTTATTCTATTTAGGTACACTGTTAGTATTATAATTTTGTATATTGTTAGATAAACTGTGTAGATTATAAAAAAATTTTTCATGCATATTCCATGTTGTGATGAGTGTTTTGGTGTCGTTAGTAATAATTACAGTTGCATATCTTTTAATTTGTAAAAAATCGTGGCACGGTGTTTGCTATCGAACTCCTCCGCAACGGCTCAACCGATTTTTTGTGATTAGGTCTGATGTAAATATAAAAAGCCGCACAGGTCGATCTTCAAGGTTAAGCAACGCTTGCCGAGGTTGGTCTGTCACTGGTTGGGTGATCATCTTAACAAACCGAGTTTCATCCGTGCCTCGGAAAGCACGTTAAGCTGTTGGTCCCGGCTGTCATTTGGAGATCTTTGGCAGTCGTTACGGATTGTCAGAAGCCAGAATATCTGACACCAGTCTTGCCAAGGAGTACCGTGTTACCCAGTTAATGGGGTGTGGAGGTCTGGTAGGCAGCCGCTCCACGTAAAATACTGGTATTCAGTTGAATCCGGTTTGACTGGAAGCCGACCCCAATATAGTTGGGAAAAGGCTATACAGATGATGAGGTCCGATGTAATACGTTGTAGGCTATATTTATTTGGAAAAACAACGTTTGCAGAGTCAGTAATAAGCTCTTCCGTTAGTGACAGAACACGCACGGGTCCATATTGGCTCACCTAAAGTTCTTTACCTGAAATTGTTCTTCCTAACGATTTGTAATCCGAATGATCACTCTTCCTAAAACTTTTCATCCTAAAGTTTTCATTCATACTAATTGTAGTGCTACATAAAATAACAGTCATGTTTCCGAAAATTGTAATTAATAATATCATTAATGTAAATATATTTAATTTCCTACTGTTTTTTATAGGCGCGTACGCACGTACGAACACGAACATAGCGAACACAAACACCAGACCCGAACATTTGGTTCGTACGTATGGACGGCATATTCGAACACGAACGCAAACATAGTTCGAGTCGAGTTCGCGAACAACAGTCGTGAACTCTATCTTAGTAGCCATTAGTAACATTTATTAAAGCTCTTCGAACACCGTCCATACAGAACACACTACAAGGATCGCCGCGAACATGTTTGACGAACAGAGTGTTCGATGTTCGATAGTGGTACGCACGTGCGAACCAAGTTGTTGCGTATCATGTAACGCAACAAATTTGTTCGTACGTGCGTACGCGGCTTAACGCTTTTATCCCTAAACATAATTACCATAATATAGAAAAATTCCGCGACCAATTTCGAGGTAGCGCTCGCCGGGCGCTGCCGCGGCACCGCTCGCTTCGCTCGCTCGGCTCGCGCGTTGTTGTTCACAGTTCTATCCTAACCTAACCTATGGATATCTTTGCAGGTACACACCGCTATTAATAAAATAAAAAGAAATCTAAACAAAAAAGATATGACTTTGAATAATACTGTAAAAGATGGTTATGTTGAGAAAATATAGGAAAACAAATAAAAGTATAATATATGTTTATTGCTACTGACATTATGAAGTTGAATGCTTCGGAATATGAACATTAGACAGAACAAAAGAACAATTAAGACAGAGTAGTTAGGAGTTGTGATTGTTAGGATAAAAAAATGTTAGGAAGAACATTTTCGGATTTCCAATTATCGGAGTTGAAAATTTAGATGAACTTTGGCGCACCCAAAACGCACAGCCGAAACTTTTGGTCGTAGTAATCTGAAATGGCATTTAGGCTCCGGAACGGGATAAAACGGGATATGTGCGTATGAAGGGTCTATGGAGTTTCTTGCACGTTCTTCTCCATGTGCAAATAGCTTCATCTTTTTGGACCAACCGACATTGACAATTCAAAAGTGCCTGTAAAATGGTTTAATTGAAATAAATGCTTGAGTTTTTTTTTTTTTTGAAGTCGCTAGTAGTAGCTAGTATAACAATAAAATGAATAGCGTGGGCTGGCAAAGACTAAACTTTTTTTTTAAATATAGTTTTTGGTTTTTGCTTTCTTTATCACAATAGGCTAGTTTCCATCATCCAAAAATGACAAAACTATTTAGTCCGTCAGTTAGAGTATTGAAAAATAATGGACACGTATTTTTTTGTTTTTGTAAATCAATGAATATTGACAAAGTTAAAACGCATCAAAACTCGGGAGTGGGGGCTCGTGACGTCACAACCCGCTAAAAATTATGCCACGACGAGACGTATTGAGAATTTTAAAAGCGTCATAACTTTGTCAATTTAGGTTCCCATACCAAAAGGAAAAATGCGGGTCAAATATTTTTTGATAATCTAACTGACGGACTACTTAGATTTTTTCAGGACACAAGCCTATTAACAGTTGGATATAATATTATGAAGTCATTTCTTAAGGTTAAGCATATCATCAGCATTATCGTACAAGCCGAAAGTCGTCCGTTGCTGGAGATAGGCCTCCCCCAAGCGTCGCCACAACGACGGGTCCTGTACGTCTCGGATCCATTGGTTAAGCATTTACGCCACAGTAAATCCATTTTTTTACACTAAATGACTAGAACATCTACCAACATAACACAAACATAGACTAGACCACTTCCAACATGATAACTAAACATAGGTTCGATGGCCAACAGCCAATCTTTGTTCCGAACTCCGAGAGTAATCAGAACTGTGTCTACAGGGTGCTCCAAGTTACTTGTTACTTTATCATGTTGATGTTTACATCAAAGAGGGTAGTTTTGATGATATAAACTACTCTGACAGGGGAATGAATTACAGAGGGCATTGTGAAATGTGCAAATTCAAAAGCCTTATGTGGGTACATAAAGGTTTGAATTTACAGATTAGGGATTTAGATGTATAAAACGTTTTTTTTGGTTCGACAAGAAAAGAAAACACACGAAAGCACAGTTGTTTTTTTAAACATAAGAATAAATTAAAGAACTTGAAAATATATGTTACTAAAAAATTAATAACAATCAAATAAGTATGCCATGCGGATGATTTGTCTAGTGGACTTAATTTTTCGAAGGCCCTTTTTTGTTTGCACAATTTTGGTAAAAAATATATTATTTTAATACTAGCACCTAGTGACTTCGTTGATTCTAGTTTAGTATTGTAATTTTCGTAGGGACATCTATTTTTTTTTTAAATAAATAATAAATTTTACTCGTAAAAATCCAAATAGCATTCTAAATCTAAAAAAAAATAATTTAATCTGTTTAGTAGTTTTTGTGTTTATTCTTTACAAACATACGTAAATACAAATCTTTTATTAAATACTAGCTGACCCGCGCAACTTCGTCTGCGTCACATTTTTCATTAATGCTCCGCTCTAATTTGCCTTAGCGTGATGATATATAGCAAACAAACAAACTCTTCTGCTGTATAATATTAGTATAGATTATTAATTAATTAATGTAGTGTAGAAAAAATAATTTATTTTATAAGAACAATAAAATTAAGACATCGATTTTATTTACCACACTTAAAACTTTGTACATGGTCAGTGTTTCTTAGCTGACTACTCTGAGTAAAAAAAAACGAAACTATCTGCCTCAGCTTAGTTCCCTAGTCTATATTGTCCTACTACTAAATCGGTTCGACGGCGCGTTCCGTTCCACGCGCGCCTCAAAGTACACGTTAGCATAATACACGGGGCACCCACGGCCTGTGCCTGCCAGCGTTGCAGTATTTATTCGGAAGAGTCACCGTGGCCCTGGAATGCAAAGGGCATTAATAGAAACACAGATGGGTTTTAGTCAGTAAGAGCCTAAAACCCTCTTCCGCTCCACCCAAAGCGGAATGGGTCATTTAATGTTTTCCATCCTTGAAAAAATCTACTTACGAGTAAAATAAGGTTGGAATGAAACCATAATAATATTAAAGCTGTATAAAATACTAGCTGACCCACGCAACTTCGTCTGCGTCACACTTTCCGTTAATGCTCGGCTCCTTTTAGTCTTAGCGTGATGATATGTAGCCTATATCCTTCCTCGATACATGGGCTGTCTAATACTAAAATAATTTTTCAAATCGGACCAGCAGTTCCTGAGATCACCCCCTACATACAAACTTACAAACTTACAAACAAATGTTACCTCTTTATAATATTAGTATAGATTTAAGTAAATCAATAAAATGTACGTAAAAACAGTAAAAAGAGACAAAACAGCCAAATACCGTCATGAAACGTTCACCAATGTAAAATATTGTTCTTTCAGTGAAGACGATAAAATTTCTACGTGACTAGAATTGTATACGAAGATCTTCACATTATTTTTATTTACTTAATTTGTTGTATTATTTTGTGAACAGTGTTTATGGGGGACGGAGTTCTGGAAGTGACAGAATTATAGTGACACTTCTGTGTAACTCTTGATGAGTAGATAAAAGCTTCAAGTTTTTTGTTATGTAGTTACAGTTTTAAGGGATGTTAATAACGAAGATTAAAACATGTTTTACTTCAAATTTCGAAGAAAAAAAAACCAGTATCTGGTAACCACTACTACTGGGTAAGCTCGCTTCATTGTAGACTTTGTCTCTGTCATCTCCGAAGGGCTAGCACGAATATTTTGACGTATAGTAACGATAACGTAAGTTATTTTGAATGTGAAAACTACAACTCCATAGTATTTTGGTTTAATTTTATGGGACATACACAATGTATTGGTATTTAATATGGAATCTAATTCAAATAAATATTATGTGCGAAACGAGTACTACAGCTATGGCGATACGTCAAAAATATTCGTGCTAGGCCCTCTAATCTATACTAGAGTCGCACGCAAGAGCAAACACGACAAAAAAAATACAATATGATGTACAGAAAAATAACGGATACCCGTTATTAATTGATTGTACGTGGCCTGCAATGTAATTAAAAACTATGTGGAAAATGCTTGCAGGTGAAACTGAGGCTCTAAACTAAGTAAGTGAAGTAATTATCAGTGAATGGCACATGGTAATGCTATTCCCGGGATTTAGTGACTGCTATCATGGATATGCCTTCTGTATCCCGGGACCAGTATGTAATATCAAACAGCACCGCGTGGAACCAGATTATACCGGAAATGAGTAGTTTGATATGATTGTAGTCGTGCGTACTCATACTTTAACTTCATTTAGTAAAACGATGTTACCGGAAAATAGCAAACCCCGTAAGATTGTAAACGATCGCGCAAAATTGTAAACTAGTTTTAATAAATAAGACACGAATGTATTGGAAACTATTGAATTTGGATAGGTTATATTACATACAAAGAGATTTTTTAATTAATTTAATCGAGAAATTACAATCTAATCGAGATGTATTACAATCTTATGGAGTATACCATTTTCCGGTGACTTTGATACTCAGAAAATATTGCCGGGAATCCCGGGGCATGTCCATATTAGCATTATCATTCAAGTGCTTTGACCTAATACCTACCTAGTAATTATCTAGTCAAATATATCCATGACTGGTTGCAATCATTTTTTATAGAATGATATTATTCTTTTTTTAGTTCGAAATAATTGTCCGCTAATATAAAGATGCTGTGAATCTAAGGGCTATATTTGGAAATTTTAATATCACTACATATTATAAAACAAAATCCTCTACCGTACGTATCTGTCTGTCTGTCTGTTTGCGATCAACTCAGAAACTGCACCGATTTTCATGCTGTTTTCAACAATGGATAGAATTTTTCTAGTTTATAATTTATCAAGCAGGTGAAGCCGCAGGTATCAGCTAAATGTATTTAAAAGGAAAATTTAAAACACTTAGGGCCAGTTTCACCGGTTACGGATAAAGTGTCGGTTAGTTATCTGATGGATAACTAACCGACACTTATAATACTATAATTTATAATACTCAAATACTTAATAAATCTGCCAGATATCGCTATCCGACACCTGTGAAACCAAAAGTTTTAGTTCATCTGCCAGATAAGTTCCTAATAGGCTAACCGACACTTTAACCGTAACCGGTGAAACTGGCCCTAAGAAAATTAAAATATAAAATGGAATTGAACAACACACAACAATTGAAATGAAAAGGCGACTCAGGTGGCCGAATCGATGCCGTTGTAAGCGGATTTTCATCAATATTAAATGCTAGAGAGAATCCGAAGCGCAGGGAAACTTGCTATGAAGGTGGAAATTTCTTTATGAATGTTATATCTTGCTTTGTGAGTTCAAGTACCTTTTGTGTATTGACTTTGCTAGAGAACTTTCAGGTACTGCTGCTGGAAAGTGCATCTTACGACATTACGAAGAGAATTGACCAGTTTCACAAAAGATTAAAGTGCAATTTTGACCTAAGGGATGACTTAGATATAGAGAGGGAGCGCAGGGCGTTGTCGGTGAGGAGCAATATGCTTGCCCGCAGGTTCGCTCGTTGTACTACAGACGTCAAAGTTACCCTTTTTAAGGCGTTCTGTCAATCCTTTTACACGAGTGGCCTGTGGGTATCATACACGCGCCGAGCCTACAACGTGCTGCGTGTCCAATTTAATAATGCTTTTAGGATGCTGTTGGGACTGCCATGGCGTTGTAGTGCTTCAGGAATGTTCGCGGAGGCTCGCACAGATGGTTTTCATGCCATCATGCGAAAGAAAGCGGCCTCCTTACTACAGCGCTTGCACGGTAGTGACAACAGCATCCTGAAAATGATAGCTGCCAGACCGGACTGTCCCTTCCAGGGACACTGGGTGGGGACAGTCTTAGGTATAAATAAATAAATATTTTATATAAACTAACAATACTAACCTACTTCGTAAGCGCCATTGTTACTAACACCAAAATACTAACTTAATTATGGACTAATAGTCTGAAATAAAGATTTATTTAATTTAATTTAATTTTAATTTAACCGACTTCCCAAAAAGAAGGAGGTTCTCAATTCGGTTTTTTTTTTATGTTGAAAAATTCTTGTTTTATCTGAAAGGATATACTTGCAGATTGTTCCCATTTCAATTTTATCAAAATTGGTTACGAACTTTGGATTTTAAATCGAAATAGCTGGAATTCGTCTACTTGGATGATGGTTTTATGTCATCCAAGTAATCGAAATTGCGTATTTTGCTTTTCTGCGATTATGCAGTGGTGTTGCTAGGTGATAATGTATCTGTTCTCGCGGTACTTTTGAATCTGAATTACAAAGGCAGCAGTGGTTCCGGATTTCCACTTCCTCCTCCACCTCCCTTAAGCCATATAAGTTACCGGGATAAAAACTAGCCTATGTGTTTATTCAGGATGTGAACTATATGCGTGCCTAATTTCATTCAAATCCCCTTCAGCCGTTTTTGCGTGACTGAGCCACAAATCTACAATCATCCAAACTTTCACATTTATAATATTATTCCGTTTATTCATTTCTATATACATAAAATTTACATTTTTAAATATATCTTAAATGTACCACTAAAAAGTGAAAGATAAAAAACCTTTTTACAAAAAAATAAAACGACTTCCAAAAAAAAAATACACTACAAAGTAAAAAATTACTTTAATTTCGGAAGTTAGTGTCAAAATACGAAGAAACTAACAAAAAACATGCTTTAGCAGAATCATATTAGAATCATAATATAATAAACTTTGAATTTTAATTTTCATCCTTATCGCTAACGCATTAGGTTCAAGGTTGATTGGGAAAATTTTGCAGTGACGGGTAGAGTGATGTGCTTTCCGATTCTGCTAAAGTGGCTATTTGAGACCACTCCAGCGCGTTTCATATATTGGGGTCGGCTTCCAGTCTAATAAAATATGGCTGAATACTAGTCGTTATGATCGTCAAAGTGCTACAATTGACAGCCGGATAACGTTGCTAAGCTTCAAAAATCGATCCATGCAGCATTACCTAAATATTTAGCCAAGCACAGCAAAGCGCCTGCTTGCTGATAAATCATACAAAGGCCGTACATATCACCGTCACGGTCAACAGCATTTAATAATACAGCTACCCGTGTTATAAATCCCTCACATTTAAGAAGCTGTCTCTCTGAGGACAAACAGAATCACGCAGTATTTTCATCTGTCTACACATACTTAGCCTGTCGCTTTGTTTGCGTCCGTTTTTACTTAGGCGACTTATTTTTCGTGAAATAAAGAACAATGTAATAAGATTAAGGTGGCATTATTCTTGTCTGCCTTGAGATTATTAAGGGCGGGTAGGTGTTGGATGACTATGGTTTTTGTGGTGTCCAATTTAATTTCGTTTTCGGAGTGGTTTTGTAAAGCTTTGATATTTCGTGTGGGAGCTTAGATCTCTCAGGTTAAAGAATCTCTTCGGCAGCTTACACTTTTCAACTTTTCGGTTAGTACTGGAACTGGATAATATTGTGGTTTAAGAAAATCCGGCTCGAAGGTCCAAGTTGGGTTCCAATGTTATGAACTTGCTCCTTACTCTTATTATTTAATTACAATAGACTAGAAACTTTCATTTGATGTAGTTTTATTCTTTTGTCAAAAAATAAGCAAACAATAGGTACACTGTATAACATTGAAATATAATTATTTTTAAATTCATTCCAATAAACTCCAACAAGCCCTCGGAAAAATTGCTTTTTTCTCTGGAATATCGATAAAATGTTCTAACTCAACACTTCAAGGTAAAAATTATAAGAATCGTGAATAAAACTTGAAGTGAACTGAGAGCTAATTAAAAGTTTATATATTCACCGTATTTGTGAGTAGGAGAAAAAATAAGGAGCCTAGCTTTTAGTCTCTTATAAATACTTTATAGGTTGTTTGAATATTTCCCCACTGCAGGGCAAAGTCGTCTCATCGTCGTCACTCCCGAGTTTTGATGCGTTTTATCTTTGTCAATATTCATTGATTTACAAAAAACAAAAAATACGTGTTTACGTTACGATTTTTCAATAGTCTAACTGACAGACTTAATAGTTTTTCAATTTGTGGATGATGGAAACTAGCTTATTGAATTGAGAATAACCAGATTTCTGTTGTGCTATTTTTACCTACTAGCTGTCCCCCGCGGTTTCGCTCCCGATTTCCCCGCATAGTTCCCGTTCCAGTGGGATTTCCGGGATAAAAACGTCTCCTGGCTCTAAGCTACCTCCCCAGCAATTTTCAGCCAAATCTGTTCAGCCGTTTTTGAGTTATAAATAGTGTAACTAACACGACTTTCTTTTATATATAGATTTCGTGTGTATGTAATAAGACATTGGCTCTTAGGTACAATATATACCTAATAGGCTAAGTCCTAGTACACGCTATAGTGCTATTTGTTACAACCAATCTCATTTGTGCTGACCGGATTGATTGGTTTCGGTGCGTGACTGGGAGAACAACTAGACGCAAGTGTAAGGCCTATTTTGATAAGAAATTGTGCTTCTTAATAGTAAAGCTACGGTCTACAACTGGTGCTTTCTTAGAAAGAAAAGAAAGAAAGAAAAGAAAAGAAAGAAAATTTATTCACTCCCCCAGAACTCTTATATCCTTTTTTTTTTTTTTATTCTAAATTTTAATGGAGGCTTTTATCCACAATGGCATGTCAGCCTCATCATAACTTAAACTTATTCTAAGCTACACCTACTAATACATTTTACATTATTAATTTCTAAACAAATCAGCAAGTAGGTTTGCTATCTCAGGTGAAGGTTGAGCTAAAATTTTTGCATATGGACCAATATCATATTCGTTTGCTTTTATTCTACTCAACAGTATCTCTCTTTCCTTTTTAGTCTTTGTACACTCCATAAGTAGATGGTGAACGTCTTCAATCGTTCCACATGTTTCACAATTGGGAGAATTCACTTTCTTCATCATATAACCAAACTTGCGGGATGGGTAGTGACCAGAGCGTAATCTATGAAGCAGGACAATATGATATCTACTCATTTCCTTGATAGCAAACCACGGTATATGAGGCGGCTGATTTTGTATGGTTTTATACCAGATACCCTTTTCCCTACTTCGTTCGTCAAAATACTCCATAAACATAGCATCACAATTTTTTTTGCAATAACACAATTGTTCTAAATAATTAGGTATTATACAATATTCTTGACCTTGAGCAAAGGCTAATTTTGCTAGTCTGTCAGCCTCTTCATTACCTCTCAAACCTACATGAGATGGAACTTATTGCAATCTTATCACTATGCCACTTTTCGTAAGATTTATAATCTTACTTAATATGGAGTAAGCTATCGAAATACCTCTGAAGCCAGAGGCACAACGAGCTAAATGCTGCAAACCACTCTTACTATCTGTGAAAATCACAAAGTAACGATCTCCCGAGTTATAAGCAGAGTTAATGGCTTCATAGATTGCAATGAGTTCCATCGTCATAATATTCACATTAGTGTTTACTTTGTACATAGCTGAATAGTTTCTATCGAAGTCATAAAATGCTGCTCCCAGAGCATCCTTACACTTCGAACCATCAGTGAAATATTTATTGTAATGTAGGTATTTATCGTGGATTTCTTTAACAATTTCAAATTTGAGAGAAGCAAAATTTAAAGATTTTTTAGGGCCTGTTACACTTTCCAAATTACATTTAATTATTTCATCTATTTTAATACTGGTTACCCAAACATCTAGTGAAAACATTTCTAAGGGATCAGAAGAATGTACACGCAAAGAGTTACATTTATCGAGTACCGAAACAAGTAAAGGTTTCTTTTTCTTTTGCCAATATCTCATCTGCACAAGATCATTTAGTTCAGTAAGAAGTCGCATAATTATACTGTTTGACCAAGACATACTTTTCAGGCAGTATTTATATGAAAGAAATAACCTTCTAATATACAATGGAGGCAAGCACAGCTCGCTTTCCATTACATGAATGGGGCTGCTTTTGATAAATCCTCCAATTATTCTCGCAGCCTGATTTTGTATTTTATCTAATTTATATAAATGAACATTGGCACTATTCCCGAACAAAAAACATCCATAATCCAATCTACTTCTGATTACTGATATATATAATGTACGTATATATTTTGGATGCATGCCCCATTTAGACCCCGCTAATACTTTTAAAAGTTTCAAAAATTTTAAGACCTTCTCAGCTACTTCATTAATATGTTTACCCCACAATAATGATCGATCAAGCCACATACCCAAATATTTAAAATTTTCAACTGTACCAACTGCACGGTCATTGATTTTAAGATTTATTTTGTTTCTTTTTCGACCTCTGGTAAAAATACATATTTTAGATTTATTAGGGGAAAGTTCTAAACCTTCTTCATCCAGCTTAACTATCATGTCGTCAAGTGCTAACTGTAAAGTGATTACACAAAAATGTATGTCTCTGTGCTTCAGATACATAACAAAATCATCGGCATATTGCAATATAGACACATCTTCTATTTCACGACAAACTTTATACGTGGTTAAATTGAAAAGTAACGGGGAAAGTGGGTCCCCTTGAGCTAAACCCCTATTTGTCCATCTACTTATAATTGTCTCCCCAAAATATATTTTCATCATTAAACATCTTGCACTTAAAAACTCCCAAATATATTGGCAAATATTGGAACCAACATTCAATTTATCTAACGTAGCCACTACACTATCAACTAAAACATTGTTGTATGCATTATCTATATCCAGGAAGCACGCTACAGTAGGAACGTTATTTGAAAGTCCTATTTGAATATCAGTAACGAGTCTCGCGAGACAATCCAGGCAGGATTGCCCTCTCCTAAAGCCAGACGTACCAGCAGATAAGAACTTATTTTTCTCTGTATACCACTCCAATCTCTTTACTACCCTTGTGTGAAATATCTTGCATACGCATGAGATTAGAGAAATCGGCCTAAGCTTTGGTTCTAAATCAGTACTGCTGGTAGCTTTTGGAATTGGAACAATGCTTATTTCCCTCCATTGACGTGGAATATCCCCAGTTGTGAAAATCCTGTTGTACATGTTCAATAAATATACTTTGCCAACCGAAGGTAGATTATAAATCATGGAGTAAGTTATCCCATCCTTGCCCGGAGCAGTATCTTTTTTCTTAAAACAATGATTCATTTCTTGTATACTAAATGGTGATTCCAATAAACTATTATGAGATGTGAAAGTGGGTTTTTTATTTATCACTGAGTCTGGCGCTAAAGAACATAACAAATCCTTTTGTTTAGTTTCTGATGGAAACGATTTTGACTGTTTATAGCCTTTGAACCAACGCATTTTACGCCACATTTCAGACACCGAAGTAGTCTCATTAATACTGCTGCAAAATGATTTCCAATTATTTGATCTAGCTTTATTTATCAACGTGTGTGCTTCTACGGTTTTATCTTCTAAAGTATTGAGATTGTTAGGTGTAGGATTACGTCTGAATGCACTCAAAGCTAGTCTTCGTTTAGCTACTGCTCTGGACAATGATGGGTGCCAATACTCCTTAGGTTTAAAATAAGCTGTTGGATTGGTACAAATCTTGGTCTCAGGAATATTCTTACTGGCGGACTGATTAATGTGATCCTCAAAATAGTCATATAAGGCTTGAATATTTTCAAAATTATGAATATCGGAAAATGATTGTCGAAGATTTTCTCTATACGCTTTCCAGTCTGCTTTTTATAATTACGTTTCTTTATATACTTTCTTGATCCTAAATAATTTAGTGTTATTTTAATAATAAGGTGATCACTCCCCAGGTTTTCATTGAATACTTTCCAATCACAATTAACCGATATATCAGACGATGCGAACGTGATATCAGGCGAAGTCCTCCTAACTAATCCGTTTACTAATTTTACTCTAGTAGCATCGCCATTATTTAAGGAAATCCAGCCATTTTCCAATGAAGATTCTAGCAGTTGAGTTCCTCTTTGATCTATTTTGTACGACCAATTAGTATGGTGTCCATTAAAATCACCTGCAATCAAAGTATTGCTGAGCTCTAAATTAAACAGACTGTCCCAGTCCGCCGCTGTTTAAATAAATACCTGTTCAAAACTTCTCTGTCCATAAGACTACCAAGTAAAAATAATTTAATTTCCTCACATATAACTTTTAACATCGACACCATTTTTTCCATTAAATCCTTCTCTTCAGAAAATACAATTTCCATAATACTTTGCCAAATTCTCTTCCATTGAAATTTTCTCTCTTTCGCACTTCTTTTTTCCTCCTCTTGATTTTGGGTAACTTCTAGACTTTCTGTGGATACGGACATATTATTATTATTAAGCAAATTTTTGTTATTCTTCTTTTTAGAATTATATGATCCTTTTTTTCGGCTCTTTTCTTTTGTTTTACTTGCTGCTGTTACAAGCTCCTCTTGTCTTTCTTCTAAAATATCCGGTTCATAATCCATATCCTGTTCTATATAGTTTTCAGTCTGCTCATTGGTCAACTTTTCATTGGAGTTGATATTTGTGGGACTACTCACATTCATATTTATGAATCTTTGTTCCTTTTTCGAGGACTCATTCTCAGCTTCAAGTGAAACCTTCTTGGTATTTTCCCTTTTTTCTTGAATATACATCTCCAACGCATTTTTGTAAGTAGTATTTCCTAAACTCATTAGAACACGAATCCTCTTCTCTTTTATAAAAAATGGACATGTTTTATTAATAGCCATATGTGGGCCTTTGCAATTTAAGCATGTAAATGTTTCTGTCTCACAATTAACGTGTTCTTTTCCACATTTTGGACAAAAGATCTTATTAATTGGGCAAAACTTTTTATGATGTCCAAACTTCCAGCATCCTGAGCACTGGGTTACAGGAAAAACATATTTCACAACCCTAAATCTACATCCATATGCATATAAATACTCTGGAACAATCTGAGTTTTGAAACCTAACCTCACGGTCTCGCTATCAATCCATTTACCTTGTTCATCCATCCGTTTTAGTCTTCTGACCGACACTATTTCACATGAGGTACTGAATGAGTCTATCATTTCCTTATCTGTCATTTCTAACTCAACCCCATTGATTAAACCGTAAGATAAATCAACCTCATCAGTAAATTGAGCTCTAATGTCTAGATTCTTGTTTTTAGGAAAATTTAATAATTTTTCAGCTTGTTTTTTATCATCAAACTGTACGAATACCTTATAAGGGCTTTTATATTTAATTTTAATGATGTTTTGTATATTCCCGCTTTTTAACCACTTAGCCAAGGCCATCTGTTTTGGTAAAACTTGTAATGATGTCAAACATATTTCAAATGAATTATTCATTACGTCATCATTCTCCGCAACCGCAACATTACTATGTTCATAACGTTTATTTATTTCGACTATGTGAGTATTCAAGTTTCCGTTTGATTTACTTCGAAAAAGTTTTTTAGGTCTTCTCCTGCTAACAGTAATAAAACCTTCTTCACTACTGTCTTCACTTTTTTCCCTTGATCTTTTCTCCGTTAGTCTTGCATCAATTTGTTGGTCAACATCCACCGTACCCGTCATCGTTAACATCTCTCGCTCGCACTCATTTATAATCTCAGTATCGCTTTTATCGGTCAACGCTGCTTCATCTGCACTATCTCCCTCCATACTCACTACTAGCGGGTACACCCGCACCGAACGTGATTAGTACACTAGCCGGAATGCTTTGCGATAAGCACGTGCGTACAAAACACCGCCTCACGCGCAACTGGAACTCTTATATCCTCTAATTCTCAGTTTCTTTAAAAAAAAAAAAAAAAAAAAACGTTGCCCCACATTAGGAATTTCTCCTGTATTGTGGATGCGTTTAGAAACATACAAAGTCACATACACAAACAGCCAGATCCGGAACAACTATCTGTAGGCCAAACAAATAATTGTTTCGTGCGGGAATCGAACCCACGACACGCGGCGCAGTAGCCGATCGCTCAACCACTGCGCCAACCGTCCAAAGTTATGTTATTACTAAGGTACTAATTCAACGGAGTAGAATTCCCTCCCCGAGGCTATGTTTTCTGTTAGCTTGTACAATCTGGGTATCTTTAAGTAAGTGAGTAGGTTTCTACCTAGCAAGCGTGTTCTACCTTTGACATCATCGCTAACACCAGAAAAAAAGCTCACAATCTAAGCGAACATTCCAAGGAATTTATCGATAAAAGATAATTCAATAATCTAATGTCAGTTTTCACCAATGGTGGTTGTTTAATTTCAAGTGAAAAAAAAAACCCACAGCAACATAATAGGTATTTTAAATTAAATAAATCATATTTACTCATTCACTAATGCAAGAAAACCAGACACGGCTGTACCATCCTTTTCTCGAAACCATTCGGGCCATTTTCCACCCCCTGCAACTTCGTTATGTAAAAAACTAGAAGCCTAAATTTTCAGTGACCTAGAGGGCATTACATATCTAGATATAATATTTCCAAATTGCATTAAATTTGAAGCAGTTATTTAAAAATCATTCCAATAATTATTATTATATTATTGCAGAATTATTATTATTTTTAAGAAAGAATCACTGAACCACAAAATAAACAAATTACGTCGTGCAGTCGCAGTCGGGTAAAAATAAATGGATTTCTAACCAATCTTTGAATGAAGTCACAGTCAAACATGTATCGTGTTAGGCTCCAACCCGTCTAAATTTTTTCAAATTAGTACTACCGATACCATTTATGGAGCCTGAAATATTAAACAAATGTGCTAATCAGCTAGTCAAAACCTAGATCAGCCTAGAAAAAACAAAATTATAACAACCTACCAGCATACCCATCTTTTGTATGCGAAAATCAACCGGCTCGAAACTCCCGGCCACAACTGCCGGAAAAACTTGCATTATTGAACATGTAAACCGCACACGGTTCGAAAGACCGGCGTAATCGCCGCTTGAAATAATATCCAAGCTTGACATAATGACTGTGCTTCGCAGACGGATCGTATTATGTTATTAGCATAGAGGCAAGAGTGTGTAGAAGCGAGAATTCTGTACGGAGCTGAATACTGCTACTCCAAGCTTCATGGTCGAGAATGACGCTGTCAGTTTGGATTGATCATCATATCAATGGATTTATTTACGTGCGTGTTTTTATGAATCGTTATTTGCAACAATAATCAAAAATGAAAGGCCCCTTCGTGTAAGAATTCAACGTTCCCCTGGTTTTTAAAATTTCATCCAAATATGTTAGAAGAAAGCAAACAAACAAAAAAAGCAGCCAGTTACACACACAGTTAGTACCATAGAACGTCAAATCAGTTATTATTTCGAAGTTTGCTCGGATTGAAAGCGTATAGTTTCGGGGCTTTCAACTCAACGTTCAGGAAAATGATATGCACCTCGTTCAATCATTCATTTACAAAATAAACAACCTGTTTTGATGCTGGCGAGCTCTGAATGTAGCAGGGTGCTTGATTATTTCAGCAGTATCGGCTCGGCACACGCTCATAGGAAAGCAGAATGAGTTGGTGTATAGGCGCTGCTAGAATTTTTATGGCATTACCGATATTAGGACTAGCTACTTCATAAGTTTTAAAGGGCTCTGTATGTCCGAATGAAATAAACAGAACCATTCTATACTATATTATTAATTAATATTATAAATCTGAAAAGTTTGTTTGTTTGAACGCGCTAATCTCAGGAACTACTGATCTGATTTTAAAATTTCTTTCAGTGTTAGCTAGCCCATTTAGGCTATACCGCGTGTATCTGACATCGACGCTCAAACGATTTCCATGGGTCCAGGGCATGATTCTGGACACCCTAGACTTAGATTTTTTCGTCGGCTTTTTCTCATTTTTTCATTTTTTCCAGGGTTTTTTTACTTTAGACTGCTCATAATCGTTATTCTGACCTAACCCAATGAGATTTTTACTAAAAAAATAATTAATTAACTACTTTCACTAAAAAGAGCAATTTGAATAAAACCAGAAATAGATATCAGCTCAGCTGAGCTGATACCTATTTGTAATGGTATGGTACTCTTGAAATGAGAAAAGAACCGACGAAAAATTCCAACACTGGGGTGTCCAGAATCGTGCCCTGGACCCATGGAAATCGTTTGTGCGTCGATGTCAGATACACGCGGTATATATATATATATATATATATATATATATATATATATATCATCACGCTAATAAATAGAAGCAGAGCATTAATGGAAAATGTGACGCAGACGAAGTTGCGCGGGTCAGCTAGTATAATATAATATTTTAACCAATATAATTACTATTTTTACTATTTTAAGTAGCATAACAACTGTATCCAAGGTTATATTATCTCAGAACCAAAATACATCAAACAAGATTCGGTGATGAACGAGTGTAAGCGCTAACAAATTCACTTTCCCACAGTCACATTTATAAAACACTGTTTTTCAGCTGAATCCGGTTTAGGAGCTGACCCCAATATAATTGGGAAAAGGCTAGGCAAATGATAATGTTCAGTTAGTATACTGGTAAGCGGTGCGTCTCATCCTAATATATAAAATTCTTCCGTTAAAGAGTAACTGACAGATAAAGCACAGCCAAAACTGCTGCTCATAGGAAACTGAAATTTGGCATGTATAGCTTCCCTACACTCTGTAAGGAGATATTTCCCGAAATTCCTTCGGGAACGGGAAGAAACGCAAAATGGGCAAACGAAGTCTTTTTTATTTTTTTTTATTTGAGATGGGTTTGTTCTTGACTCAATTCTAGGTCAGGGATGACAGAGACAAAGTTTACGATGGAGCGAGCTTACCCAGAAGAAGACCGTTTACTCTAACTTTGAAGAGATTAGGTTTGTCGTTGTTGTAAGTCACCGGCAAAAGCACGTAATTGATAGTTAAATCAAATAAAATTTGTTATATCTTGTAAATATTAGTGATTTTGTAATTAAAGAAAGAAAGAAAGAAAGAAAGAAAGAAAGAAAGAAAGAAAGAAAGAAAGAAAGAAAGAAAGAAAGAAAGAAAGAAAGAAAGAATGAAAGAAAGAAAGAAAGAAAGAAAGAAAGAAATATATCATATATTACTTACCCTACAAATAGGATCACTCGTGCATCAGTATGTCTGTCCTTATGTCACAATCCATTTGCTATGAAACTACTGTACCGTTGAAATTTTTTAACAAATGAATATTTGAGTTTCGAACATGGATGTGTAACGTAACTTTTTCGCACTTGGCCGATTTTGTTCAATATAACATCACCTACCTAGACTAGAGTCAAGAGCAAACCCATTTCAAGTAAAAAAAATCTTTTTTTTTTTTACTTGAAATGGGTAAAATTTACCAGTGACGCGGCGTCCTCTTGTCAATGTCGCGAAAGGTTATCTAATCTGTCCATCAGGTGAGATTGTGGTCGAATGCGAGTCTACCAATCACTATATATGTATATTATAAAACAAAGTCCTCCGCCTCGTCTGTATGTTCGCGATATACTCAAAAACTACTGCATCGATTTTCATGCTGTTTTTACCAATGAATAGAGTGATTTTCGTGGAAGGTTTTAGTACGTAATTTGTCAAGCGGGCATCAGCTAGTAATTAATAAATAATAAAAAGTCAAAAGAGTTTCACTTCTCTACGAATTCCTTATTCTATGCCATTATTAGTATAACACAGGTGCGCGTTACCCGCCCCTACTGCATAATCTTTTCGAAAGTAACAACCTCATGTGAAATTCGTCGGGCAACATTTTGTTTTGGGATTTTATCATCGGGGCTTTTAGGCTGAGAAGCAATTTTGAATGTTTTAAAAATGTTAGAATAGTTAATATCGAGATTGCTACCATGTACCTTTTTATTTGCGAGTTTCCGGTACGCAAACTCGCAAACAAAAAGGTACATGGTTGCAATCCCGGTATTAACTATTCTAATGTTAGTGATCATGAAAGTTTAAAACAGTTTATTGTTTTAAAAATGCGTATTGAATTTTATAACTATTGTAAAATATCATTTAGCGTGAACGTTGAATAGAAGGACTTACAAAAATCAATATAGGTATATAAAACTTTTCCGATACTGGTGATTTACTGACAGACAACTCACAGCCGAAACTCCCTAAAATTTGGTATTAAGATAGGTTTCCAGAAATTTCTATGGGAACGGGGAAAAACTTAATATTTGAGTACGAAGTTGCGGCCAAAATCAGTGACTGTTATCGTTGTCACTAAGTTTTGTTTAAGTATAGTGAACCAGCAGCTGCTCCTAAGATTAGCGCGTTCTACTACACAAACAAACAAACTCTTCAGGTTTGCTTCAACCTTTAACCAGATCCTCCGAGAAAAATAAACATGCAATTTAAAATTTGAACTTGCCATTATTTACTCTTAAACTAATCAAAACTGCTTCAACATAGTTTAAAAGATTAATCGTTCCTGTGAAGGTTAGTCAGCTTTTTTCACTAATTATGAACATTTGATTAATGAACCCTGTCTCGTTAGACCACCAGCCATCAAAGATGTCTTAAGAGTTTAAATTTTGTGGAAAATTAAACTTACTTTGAGTAACGGTTTTTCTTGGTTAATTATGAGTTTTTTTAACTTACAATCTTATTAAATTACTAGCTTCTGCCAGCGGCTTCGCTCGCGTGATCCCTAGGGAACATATTCCCGGGATGAAAAGTAGCTTATGTGCTATTCCAGACTATAATCTATCTTTGTTCTAAATTTCATTAAGATCCGTTAAGCCGTTCAAATGAGATTGAGTAACAAACAACCAAAGTTTCACATTTTCATTTCTTTTTTTCATTTTTTCTATTGATTGTAGCGTGATGAAAAGTATACTATAACCAGCTCAGGAGTATGAAAAATAATTGTACCAAGTTTCGTTAAAATCCGTCGAGTAGTTTTTGTTTCTATAACGGTTATACAGACAGACAGACAGACAGACAGACAGACAGACCGACAGACAGACAGACAAAAATTTTACTGATTGCATTTTTGGCATCAGTATCGATCCCTAATCATCCCCTGATAGTTATTTTGGAAATATATTTCATGTACAGAATTGACCTCTCTACAGATTTATTATAAGTATAGATAGATGAGCTTTTTGACTTTCAGTTTGACTTGAAAGATTTTCGTACTGAATTCTGGAAAAGTAAATCGACTATTTTCTATGGATAGCATATTGATCTTTTTATTTTTCCCTCCGAGAGTAGTGTTTTTGTTTTACTGATAGATCTTATTCAAATTTTGCTTAGGGTTCTTTTCCTGGAGATATCGTTACCTAAAAGAATCAAGATATTTGGTTCGATTCGGGTTGTAAGTTACTTTTATACCATACTAGAATGATAAGATATCACACTGATTTACGGAATAGCTCTTCTTATCTGCCATCTACCAAACTATCCTTTCTAACACAAATGTGAATGTGAGTTGTTTTGTTTATTTGTTACACTTTCACGCCTAAGGTACTTGTCTCACCGCCGGCGAGCAAGCGATTAGCTATCGACTATTTGCTCGCTGAAGAAAGGGACAAAATATAAAGATATCGTGTAATAGACAAAATAAAAGAGACACATACATACATTCATAGCCGATATCTGGCTGTTCACACTGCGGGCGAGCGGCTCTTACCTCAAGTTGATCGCAGCAACAAGAGCTGTCAGATTGTACTCACTCAGCGACATTCGCTCGGTCATGCTCGCTTGGCGGTCAGAACTCAACAACCAGCGGTAATTTCTACCTATAGTGCGGGCTGGAACGAGTATCGCGAGTAAAAGCCCGTCGCACTGACGTACTTTCTGCGGAGCGTCAGAACTATCGGAATTTTTCACTCGCTACCGCTGCCCGCCAACTCGTTTCGAGTTTCAAACTTAACTCGCTACTCGCTGATCGCCAGCGGTGCGACAAGTACCTAAATCATCGAATTGATTTGATTGAATTATGGTACAGCTATAGATGATGGGACTTTGGAGAGGGGTAAAGGCGAAATATTTCAGCAAAACTGCGGGAAAAATGTAGTTAATTATATTACATTGTTGACTGGTCTTATTGTTTATTATTCTATATTTTAGTTATATCCTGTTGTCAATTAACACCTCTACAGACAATAAACTAGGTAGAGTTGGATTATTACAAAATAAAGGTTTTTATTAGTACAGAATTATCATTCACAATATCATTATTACTAAATAAAGAGGTAACGTTACCGCAAAAGTTAGTGATACTGGTTCCCAAACTTAGCTATCGCTTGTTTTTTGGGACACAGTGTTCAGTCGTGAATGTTGTTAGAATTTGTTTTTTTTTAGGTACATGTTGTTGTCAATGTAAACATTGTTTTTATTCAAAAATTTAAGGGGTTATATTAAGGTGAAGAGGTGAGTGTGTGTGCGTGTGAGTGATTATGTGTAAGTGCATGCGTGTGTGTGTGTTTAGGTGTGTATGTGGGGTTGGGTGTGTGTGTGTGTGAGTCTGTGTGTGTGTTTGTTTGTGTGTGTGTGTTAGGGTCATAGATTACACAGTGGATTTTAGTAAATCTTCAGTTTTAGTAGTCCATTTTGAGCAGACAATCAATTTGTGTTTGTTTAGTCCTACTATTTTTAGTTCCTTATTAATATAGTCGTACAGTTGCTAAGTTAAACACAAAATGAATCGGTGACTATAACCATTAACAACTAAAATTGTCTGTCTGATTAAAATTTACGTAGATTTTATACGAACTATAATCGGCACAGAATCATTTACACTCAGAGTATCAGACAGCTAAATTTGACTCAAAGGACTAGTTGCCAGAGTTAGTGGGAGCCGTGAAGTAATCTCAGCAATTACCGGAGATCATTAGGGAAGCGGCTGAGTTACGGAGATTTTTTTTTTTTTACAAAACGGGGTAACTCTTGAAATATAAAAATAAAAGGGCAGAGAGTATTATGAATTACTATAAAACTCACTTCAAACTAATTACAGACAGACTAATGTGTTGCAGCGAAAATAATAATAGCCGCACAGGTCGATCTTCAAGGTTAAGCAACGCTTGCCAAGGTTGGTCTGTGGATGGGTGAACATCTTAACATATCGAGTTTCCTCCGTGCCTCGGAAAGCACGTTAAAGCGTTGGTTCCGGCTGTCATTTGAAGATCTTTGGTCAGTCGTCACGCATAGTCAGAAGTCTGAAAATCTGACACGAGTCTTGCCAAGCAGTCCCGTGTTACCCAGTTAATGGGTTGTGAAGGTCTGGTAGGCAGCAGTTCCACGTAAAATACTGGTATTCAGCTGAATCCGGTTTGACTGGAAGCCGATCCCAATATAGTTGGGAGAAGGCTAGGCAGCTGATAATGTGTTTTAGGGAAGTTTGTTTGGCTAATTGTTCTCCCCAACTAAAAAATTACACAGGCTTATGGATAGGAAGCAAAAACGAAGCCACGGGAAGAATCTACACGATTAAACCGAGACAAAAACCAAAATTCACTCATAATTTTCGCCGGATAAAAACATAAACCGAAAATCCTCCCCTAATACGAATATTCGAGATTTCCATCTCGCTTGCTAGCTTTAGGGAGAGCCACGGAGTAATCTCACCAATTACAGGCAGTTCGTTAACTTGGTGTATTTCTGTGATGTAGTTACTAGTCAATACAAAATAATAGGCGTGTAAAAGTAGTCCTTTGATATTTATGATTTAGTTATTTCGTGTTTGGAGAAATGTAACTGTTATGTAGGGTATGAACGTATAATTAATATTAACTTTGTGAGGGTACACGTAAAACATATCAATAAAGTCAGTCTGCATTGAATCTTTGGTTTCATTTGACACGAACATAACATTGGCGACGAGGAAAATTAATAATTATCTGTTTTTACGCGTTATCATTATAATCTTAAAATGCCGATCGGAAAAGTGGAAGAATTCCAAGTCGGAACTCAAAATTGGGACACTTATATTCGTAGAATCAAACAGTTCATAATGTTAAACGACATCGATGAAAGTTTACACGTGGCTACGCTGGTAACGTTGGTCGGTTCGGAGTGTTACGACTTAATGTGCGATTTGTGTTCACCGGATCAGCCTGAAGATAAGACTTTCGATGTGCTCGTTAAACTGGTGAAAGATCATTTGGAACCCGAGAGATCGGAAATAGCCGAAAGGCATATTTTTAGGCAGAGGAAGCAGCAGCAGGGTGAAAGCATTCGTTCCTACCTACAACGGTTGAAACATTTGGCAAAAACCTGCAATTTCGGAGCAACCCTGGAGGTCAACCTACGTGACCAGTTCGTATCAGGCCTATACAGTGAGGAGATGCGATCAAGGTTATTCGCCGAAAAGAATGTGGACTACAAGCGCGGTGTGGAGTTGGCGATGGCTCTCGAAGCGGCGGAGCGGCACGCGAGTGTGGCGAGCGCCCCGGCTGCGGAGGCCGAGAGCGCACGCTCCAGCGCCGGCACTAGCGACGGCATGCATCGCGTGGCGTGCGCGCGCCCGCGGAGCGCCCACGAGGCGGCGGCGGCTGCAGAGCGGCGCGCTTGCTCGCGGTGCGGCAAGGCAGGCCACGTGGAGGGCAGGTGTCGGTACAAGCATTATTCGTGTGATAAGTGTGGTGAAAAAGGACATTTAAAATCGGTATGCACTCGTAGTGACAAGAATGGTAATTCGACTAAGAAGACAAACAAAGGTCAGTTCTATCTTGACAATTCTAATACGGACTCGGATACCGATAACGATTCCAACTTTTATAACTTAGATCTTATCAATCATAGTAGTAACGTAAATGAACATGATGATGATGGCCCTTTTTACATTAAATTGAATGTCAACGGTACATTTATAAAGTTTGAAGTAGATACGGGCAGTAAGATATCAGCTATATCTAAAAAGTTTTACGATAAAATGTTTTCCAAGCTACCGATAATTAGTAAAATTTTAACTTTTAAATCATATACAGGAGACGTTATTCGAACAAGCGGCTACATAATGGTGACAATTACACACAGCAAAACAAAAATATCTTTAAAATTGTTCGTTATTAATAATGGTGGACCTCCGTTAATGGGGCGCACATGGATAAAACAGTTAAAATTATCAAGTTTCGACGCACTTAATAGCCACCATTATGTATCCGACGAGAATTTGTTGGCAAATGCACTCAAGGATGAATATCCAGAAGTTTTTGCAGAGGGCTTGGGTACATTCAAGTCGCAGATCAGGCTCCACCTGAATGATACGAGCCCAGTGTTTGTGAAGGCGCGGCCGCTGCCTCTGGCGCTGCGCGCGCGCGTCGAGCGAGAACTCGATCGGTTGCAGGCGGAGGGAGTGATATACAAAGTTGATAGATCGGATTATGGTACGCCTATAGTACCTGTAGTCAAAACAAACGGGGATATTCGCATTTGCGGAGACTACAAAGTAACAATCAATCCTAGATTGAAGGACTTTCACTACCCACTGCCACGGATCGAGGACCTGTTCGCAACACTGGGTGGGGGTGAACTATTTACTAAACTGGATTTGTCGAATGCTTTTCAGCAATGTTTGCTCGAAAAGGCATCAAGGCCAATGACGGCAATCACCACTCACGTAGGGACTTTTGTTTACAACCGTGTGCCATTTGGTATTAAGTGTATACCAGAAAACTTCCAGAAGATAATGGAAGAAACTTTAAGTGGCTTACCGTTTACGGCTGTGTTTGCTGACGACATTTGTATTAGCGGTAAATGTAAGTCTTCACATATGTCTAATTTAAGGGCCGTATTGCAGAGATTGAAGGAAAATGGTCTCCGTATTAATTATAGTAAATGCCAATTTTTTAAAGAATCCGTAACTTATTTAGGTTACAGAATTGATAAACAAGGATTGCACACTGATGAAAAAAAAATTAAAGCTATTGTAGCTGCTCCATCACCTAGTAATATTACACAGTTAAGGAGTTTCTTAGGACTGGTAAACTTTTATTCAAAGTTTTGCGTTAATATGAGTGATGTTTTGAAGCCTTTATATGATTTGTTAAAAAACATGTTAAATGGAAGTGGGACAATGAATGCGAAAATGCTTTTGTTAAAATAAAAAAGGTCTTAAGTAGCTCTCCGGTGCTCGCACATTATAATCCAAGTTTACAACTTATATTGGCAGTAGATAGTAGCCCATACGGTTTGGGTGCGGTTTTGTTACAGCGATACGATGACGGCAGCGAACGGCCGCTTTGTTGTGCCTCGCGTACATTAAATTCTGCCGAGTGCAACTACTCACAGTTAGATAAGGAGGCATTAGCGATAGTATTCGGTGTAACCAAACATCACCAGTATTTATACGGACGACATTTCGTACTTAGGAGTGATCATCGCGCTCTAAGTTATATACTTGGCGACAATAAAGGCATACCTGTAACTGCTGCTAGCAGGATTCAAAGATATGCCATTAAATTAGCCGCATATGATTTTAAAATAGAATTTGTACGCTCGGAAAGGAATTGTTTCGCTGATGCTCTTTCACGTCTCCCTCTTAGCTCGACTAGACGAGTAAGAGAAGATGACGACGAATGCAGCTATTTAAACTTTGTTGAGGAAAACTTTCCTCTCAGTTTTAAGCAAATTAAAACAGAAACGGATAAGGATACTCTCCTCAATAAAATAGTTGGTTATACAATGTTCGGATGGCCGTCACGGGTTAGCATCGATATTGAAAAACCTTATTTTAATAGGAAGGATTCATTGCATTTAGATCACGGATGTTTAGTGTGGGGTTACAGGATTGTTATACCCAAAGTGTTACAACACTTAATATTGCAAGAAATCCATGACGGACATCCAGGCATAGTCAAAATGAAACAGATAGCCCGCAACTACGTGTGGTGGGAGTCGTTAGACAGCGATATTGAGCGCATCAGTAGCGAGTGCGCGGCGTGCGTGTCGCAGCGCGCTCAGCCCGCGCCGGCGCCGCTGCACTCTTGGCCTTGGCCCGAGGAGCCGTGGTCACGATTAAATGTTGACTTTCTTGGTCCTCTAAATAACCGGTATTATTTAGTAATAGTTGATGCTCACTCAAAATGGATTGAAGTGGAGCGAGTGAGCACTACTTCAGCTTCAGTCGTTATCGACAGTTTCAGGAAGCATTTTGCCCGTTTTGGTATTCCTAAGAGAATAGTCAGTGACAATGGTCCGCCATTTTCATCTTCGGAATTAGGGATGTATTTTAAGCGTAACGGCATAAAACATTTGCCCGTCGCACCATATCATCCCGCCAGTAATGGAGCCGCCGAGAACGCAGTACGTACCATTAAACGGGTTTTAAAGAAAGCATTAATAGAAAATGTTAATGATAACACGGCTTTAAGTAAGTTCCTTTTTATGTATCGTAATACGGAGCACAGTACTACGGGGCGCGAGCCGGCAGTGGCTATGTTCGGGCGACGCCTGCGCGGCCGACTAGACCTGCTGCGCCCGGAAACGGGCGAGCGCGTGCGCGACGCGCAGCTGGCGCTCGAGCAGCGCGCGGCCGCCGCACGCGCGCCGCTGCGGCAAGCAGACGTTGGGGACGCAGTCATTATGCGTGATTATTCGAAACATAGACAAAAATGGGCAGAGGGTGAAGTGTTGCGACGGTCAGGGCCGGTATCGTACGTGATAAAAACGAATGACGGGAAAATTCATAAGCGTCACATCGATCAGTTGTTGACTAAAAGTGTTAGGAAGTCTAGATATTCTATCACGGGTCCGAGCCCTAGCGAAAATAGGGAGTCAATCGTTCTCGAACCTAATGGTTCGGCTATACAAACACAAAGCACTTCATCGGAAGATTCCCTACCAAACATATCTAACGAGAGCGAGGGAAAAAGGGATGAGTCTTCCGATCAAGTAGTTTTGACAGATAAAAGTTCATTACCGTCTACGTCATCGCTAAACGTTGATAATAATCGTTTACGCCGGAGAGCTGCCATAGATTGTGCAAAGAAGTTAAAGACCACAAAATAAGTAATGTGAAGCAACTTGACATATTATGTGAAATATGTACCTAGTGTTATAAAATTTTGTCATTATATTTAAGCTAACCTTTTGAGTTGTTTTGGTGTTAAGTTTAAATACTTAATAGTTACGATATCGGGTATGTGTTTGTGTGATGGTATTAGATACATAATAATAATATTATAATAAGAGGGGACAGTGTTATGTAGGGTATGAACGTATAATTAATATTAACTTTGTGAGGGTACACGTAAAACATATCAATAAAGTCAGTCTGCATTGAATCTTTGGTTTCATTTGACACGAACATAACAGTAACGAGATATTAGTGTATTTTTAGTGTGCTTTATAAGGATTTATTTTACTCTCTGATATTTTTTTTTAGTGATAACTTTTTAGCGACGTTTAGCACTTTTCTTGGGATGGGTGTAAAATGTTAAACTCGCGACAGGACACGTGACCTGATCGAAAATTCGTAAGACGACAGGACACGTGACCTGATTAAAAATTCGTAAGACAGATGATTCAAAAATGCACCATGTTAATGTTCAAGTTTTCACCCGTTGTTTTTTTTTTAATTTTTTGAATAATTGTTTTCTTAACTCCGGATACTTTCATTCGCACGTCTTTTACTTCGTTCTCATTTTTAACCGACTTCCCAAAAAGGAGGAGGTTATCAATTCGGTTGTATGTTTTTTTTATGTTTGTTACCTCATAACTCCGACAATTATGAACCGATTTGAAATTTTTGTTTTATCTGAAAGGATATACTTGCAGATTGGTCCCATTTAAATCATATCAAAATCGGTTACGAACTTTGGATTTTAAATCGAAATACCTGGAATTTGACTATTTAGATGATTCTTTGATAATCGAAATTGCGTATTTTGCTTTCCTGCGATTTTGCAATGGTGTTGTTAGGTGTGGGGCACCACTAAAAAGTGAAAAATAAAAAACTTTTTACAAAAAAATACAACCGACTTCCAAAAAAAAACACTACAAAGTAAAAAATAACTTTAATTTCGGAAGTCGGTGTCAAAATACGAAGAAAGTAACAAAAACACCGACTTCCGAAATTATCTTTGCATTGAAATGTCCAGCTTCATCTCTTGGCTGACCGAACTTGACAATTTAAAAGTGCTTGTAAATGGTTTATCTAATTGAAATAATAGCTTTGAATTTTGTTTAGTTTTTGACGTGAATCTTTTCATGGTGTTTTTAGTCTTTATTTACACTAGCAAACTTGTAGTTTTTATTACTACAATCGACACCGACGGTTAGAAAGGTTTATTTGTCGTCTGTCAATCTATATTAGCATGAATCCATTGGTGTTTATTCGAACTGACCAGCAAATCCTTTTTACATGTTGAAAAATTGAGTTTTTTCAATGAATCTGCCAATCCTAGCCAAACCCATTATGATGTTGATCTGTTTTTTTAGTCTCCCCGGATTCAACTGAGTACCAGTACTTTAAATAAAAAGACTTTCTATCTGACCTTCACAACCAAGTTATCGAGAAAAAATATTTTTATGTGTTTTGAAGTCTCTGCCTAGCCTTTTCCCAACTATATTGGTGTCGGCTTCCAATCAAACCGGATTCAGCTGAATACCAGTATTTTACATAGAGTGGCTGCCTACCAGACCTCCACACTTATTAATTGGGTAACACGGTATTTCATGGCAAGAATGGAGTCAGATTTTACTGGCTTCTGACTATCCGTAACGAGTAACGACTGAAAGATCTACAAATGCCAACGGCGAGGCACAGAGGAAACTAGGTATGATAAGATGGTCACCCATCCACAGACCAACTTTGGCAAGCGTAGCATAACCTTGAAGATCGACCCGTGCGCCTGTTTTTATTAGCCACGAGCTCCTCCGCTGTGTGTTTTATGTGTTGTAAAGTTTGGTAAAGATACCTGGATTTACATACCAAGAATAATTTCTATTTTTGGTTGTATCTGTACAACAGTATTCTGTTTTAAAAGCCGCAATACAAAGAGATAAGCCTTGAGATAACTTTGAAAGATACCCAAAAGGTAGGTATCATTTGCGTAATCCGTGAAAGGGAAGTTTAAATGAAACATACCCTTTTCCTGATAACGTCTTAACGATTTAATTAACTGGCTAAAATTATTAAGTGAGCATAATATTTTCGGGTCCCGAGATAAAATAGAAGCATGTGGTATAAGGATTACAGTAATTAAGCTTCTAAATTAATGATTAAATTATTAATTAATGGGTCTTAGGGAAGATTTAAAGATGATTGTAGGTAAATAGGAATTGGTTCCGGGAATTTTGTGGATGTGGAGCGTAAAGTTGATTATTTTGGCAATGCTTTGGAGCAGAGAAAATAAGACAGCAATATTGAAGATGTGTTTATTTGCGCCATATAGGAAATATGCCATAAAAAAATTAACAAATCACTACATATTATAAAACAAAGTCCTCCGCCGCGTCTTTCAGTCTGTCTCTTCGCGATAAACTCAAAAACTACTGCATCGATTTGCATGCTGTTTGCACCAATAGATAGACTGGCTTTCGAGGAAGGTTTTAGTATATAATTTGTCAAGCAGGCAAAGCCGTAGGCATCAGCTAGTAATAAAAAACTTAAACATTGGTGACTTATCCGCGCAATACGGCCATTGATGCGCGCAAAACTCCTATAAAATCGCAAACGGGGGATTGCGGGAAGTGACTTTATTTAATTCCATGGAGAAAAAGAAACAGCAAGTACTGCTTTATCTGTATGGGAAGAGAGCTATGGCCAGTAGTTGGACAGTCATCGTATGGGAATAAAGCATGCTATCCCCTTTATGAAGTGATAATTCGATCATTTTACGAGATCAATTTCATTATACGAGAAGGATAGAGCTACACAGGTCTAGCACTCTTCCTTTTTCACTGACTCTTTGCAATGAAACATCATGGCACAAAGAACCTAAAAAGTTAAGGTAGCTATAACTTGAACAGTATTACAGCTTCGTCTTCCACTTAAGAAGCTTAAAGACGCCAATTCATATAAAAATCGACAAGTCCATAAAAGTATATAGAAAATGGTGATTGCCAAAGGCCTGAAGTTTGTAACAAAGTAATTTTATGTAAGAGGTAGGCGTTTGCCAAAAATGAGAAGGTTTCACTGAATCTATATTCACTGGCGTCTAACATAATATGGGTATGAAAAATACAATACCTTGAAAGTTTTTCTGAAAATTATCTGCATTGCAGACTAGGACACTTTGTAGGTGACATGAAAGTGTGTCTTAAAGCTTTTTTTATTTTTATTTAAAGGCTTCACTTCCAGTCGACAGCGATGCAAACGAATAACTCCTAACTACAATTTTTCGCCATATTATAGTTAGGAGTTTATTTTTATTTTATATGTGTGATTATGAATGGTGTTTTCTTTTAAATAAATCCTCCTTCTCAGAAAAAATAAATAAATATTACATATACCACTGACTGTCTTATTTTTTTTTAACATTTTCACGTCTTAACGGCTGAACGAATTTAGATTGAACTTGGCGCACGGGCGGACCATGACCTGGAATAGGAGTTTAGATACTTTTTATAGCGGCGATAAGTTCCCTTGGATTCATGGTGGATTATCACATAAAACTGCTGCTGGCAGAATATAGAAGAGTTGAGACTTGAGTCAATTAAGAAACTAGCCAAAATTATCATCAGCAACGATAGGCTCGTCGATTCGAAGCTCCAAAGTCTTGAGCATCGATAGATCATCGGACGTCGACATGTTGTCGTACATGGTGGACATATAATGTGCTACCTGAATCAATAAGAAAAGAAAATAAACTCCATTTATTTGTAAATAAATTAAAAAAGTTATTATTAAAAAAATCTTATTACAGTGTCGATGAATACTTAAACGATAAATATTATTTATTATAAAATTGAAAAATAAAGTCTTTCGTAATTTTAATTCTAATGTTAATGTTATGTCCATGATTTTAGAATAAGTTAGATTTAGATTGTTATAAGATATCTACTTAAATGATAAGTCCTCTCCACATTTATCTTTTGCTGTGCCCGTTAGGGTCCACGATGGTTACCTGCCAAATAACTACCTACCACCTAAGCCTACATTGTGGAATGCAATAAAGTATTGAGTATTGCATCCCATCCACACGCACAATACCTTTTGGGAAAACATTTATTGTGCGTACAGCTAGGGAGTGGAATTCCCTGCCAGAGTCTGTGTTTTCTGATAGCTACAACCTGGGAGTCTTAAAGTCAAGAGAGAATAGGTTACTGTTAGGCAAGCGTACTCCACCTTCGACCGCATCATCGCTTACCATCAGGTGAGATAAAGGTCAAACGTATGCCTATCAAAAGTAAAAAATAGAAATATTTCAACGCAAAAGTAGTCTGCCTGTATGTCTACTACTTCTTGGCGTTTTACCAGCTGAACATAGTCCAGGATCCCTGGTACATTTTTGCACTTGATTACTATCGAGCGAATTTTCCGTGGTCCAAGAGGTAGCGAGGATACAATATGTCGATTTGATGATTCTGAAATATTTATTACTAACTGATTTTTTTTATTAATCTCAAGATAATTATCTAAATTATTTGAAAAAATATTTGTCCTACAAAATCAATGGTTTGATCAAAGAGTCCCTTCTTTTAAAATGAAGCTACTCACAGGAAATCAGCTTTTGATAGTAATCGAGAGCAAAAATGTACTAGGGATCCTGTACTAATACGTTTAGACTACGTCGTGGATATTGACATACAGGATACTTTTATCCCCAGGGGTATGTTCCTTTCGGATATTAATCAGCTCTCCCTTCGTTCAAAATGAAGCTACTCACAGGAAATTAGCTTGATAGTAATCAAGTGCAAAAATGTACTAGGGATCCTGTACTAATGCGTTTAGACCACGTCGTGGATATCGACATACAGGATACTTTTATCCCCAGGGGTATGTTCCCTTCGGATATTATTCAGCTCTCGTGTGGGCGAAACTGCTGGTATTTTTTTAGCGATGAGATATCGTCACATGGCTTCTTCTTCTCTGGGTGGAGTGGAAGGGGAGGTGTCAGACTTTTACTGACAAAAACCGAGTGATATATAAAACTATAGATACGTTGTCCCCACTCTAAAATGACAACATGAAATGAAGCCAATTGGCCACATCGCGCTTAGTCACGCACCAACCTGTCGCGCGACACTACGTTTGTTTTGATGTCAATTTGACTATTACTTATCCTGTGAAGTAACTGAAGATTTATTTTTATCTCCCTCTAGCAACAGGCATCCCGCCGTACGGTTACATATTTTCTTTCCCTTTCTTCATGCATATTAGTAGCTTTTTAGTATTTTCGCTGTTTTTAAGAGCCGCGATGTTGGATTAAGACATGTCTATATATAATACGTCATTGCAAAAACCCATCTGAGTTCTTCCAAATGCTTTTACATTCCAGGGCCACGGTGACTATTTCGAATAAAGTCCGCAACTCTGGCATGCGCCCTAAGCTAGTTTACATCAAGTCACAAATAACTGCCAATTCCTCATCTAAAAATGACTACAAATGTACTTCATTTTTACCAATAACAAATTGGCCTCAACGAGCCATACTAACTGGATAAATGAAGAAAACCTCAGTACACTTCCGATATTAGATATAACGAGAATATCTCGTAGCCCTCAGGCGTTACCCACATGTATGTAGGTACAAATCAAACGAAATGGGTGCCGAATGTATATTGGGGTTATTACCCAATAAAATATCACATGTATTTCTTATTGCCTTTGGGCCAAATCTGTGAGCATTAGAGATGAAAATTGGTCCTTTTGGTCTTTTGTATATGCTGTAACCTGTTTGGAAAAGTGTTGAATGATAAAAGGTTTTACATTGTTTTAAATCACAATATTTTTAGGGTTCCGTACCCGAAGGTTAACCAACGACACCCGATTGATAAGCTTCCGCTGTCCTTCTACTGCCCATTTGTCTGACTTTCTGCGGGCTGTATCTCAAGAACTGTAATAGGAAGTTTAAATATTCACAGTAAGTGTATTTCTGTTGCCGCTATATCAACAACAACGACTAGAGTCACTAAAATATGTTATTTTTCCTTCCAAAAGTGCCTTTTTAAAAGTTTAGTAGAAATAAATATTTTGATTTTAACTGAAATAAAAATAAAATAAAAAAGTAAAAGGGGGTTCCCATAAAAAAATGATTTTATTTTGATTTGTGGTACAGAACCCTTTAAGTGAGAGTTCAACTAGCACTTGGCCGGTTTTCTTTATTGGCTCATGTGGTGTATTTATTTGAACACTTTACGTCCACAAATTTATGCATAAAGATGGAATACAGTAATGCCACTAAATTGACAAATTAATTAAGATTTAGAAAAAGTAAATAAGTAGAATTTTTTTAACATTTCTGGAATATCTAAGTTCGTGCTCGTATCTGAGATGGAGCTCGTGGCTAAATAACAACAGGCGCACAGGTCGATCTTCAAGGTTAAGCAAAGCTTGCCAAGGTTTGTCTGTGGATGGGTGACCATCTTAATATATCGAGTTTCCTCCGTACCTCGGAAAGCACGTTAAGCTGTTGATCCCGGCTGTCATTTGTAGATCTTTGGCAGTCGTTACGGATTAAGGAAATACCGTGTTACCCAGTTAACGGGTTGTGGAGGTCTGGTAGGCAGCCGCTCCACATAAAATACTGGTAGGTACTCAGCTGAATCCAGTTTTACTGAAAGCCAACCCCAATGTACCTACCTAATTGGGAAAAGGCTAGGCAGATGATGATCTGAAATATCTAAGTTGATTTTTATTGGTTCGTCAGTCAATGCTCATCAACTATAATTTGTGCTTGCAAGGTCGTTTGCCTACCGTACATTGGCGAGATCACCCCGCTACTATTCATCTGTGCTCACGACTCGTGCCAGCTACTATAAGTACGTTTTTATTAGTATAATTTGTACCAACAAAAAACGCCAAATTGGAGACTGAAATAAATCAGCGAGTTTTTCTCCTTGCCTAGTGTTTAAGTGCTGTGAGAAAGGTATGTTTCTTTTAGTTTTATAGTGTGTTCTGCTTTTAAGTTAAGTAATGTACTTAGTTGTTTCTTTTTTACATTTATTGTTTTTTAGTACTTGCTATTCTTAGTGGTACGTCTGGGATTTTAAGGATAAGGGTCAACTCCACCACAAAAACGAAACAGCAGCGAACGGCAGCGAAGCGCAGCGACCCGCTCGGTAGAGAAGGCGCGCGGATTCCCGCGACTGCCCGAGAAGTCACGGGACTCCGCGCGCCTACTCGAGCCCGCCCGCGATGAATTCACGGGTCGCTCTCCTGTCCGCTCCGTCCGCCAGCGGCTGCTCGCGACTGCTCGAGCATCCTCGGGACTGCCCGCGACTTCTCGCGCAGTCGCGCGGATCCGTTTATGGAATTCGCCGGAATTCCCGCGGCGCCGCGGGCATCCGCGTGACTCGTTTCTCATGAAATAATAAGTATTATAGTAATTAAAATAAAGTTAAAATTCATATGACACTGAAACTGCGCTCCGCTTACTGCGCTTCGACGCTCTTTTGGTGTGAGTTGAGCCTCAAAAATCAACAATCACATCAACAATGCGACTCCTTCCACTCTAAGCGGAGCAAAAGGGAGTCTCAGACGCTAACCACAGATAAAGCCCTATTTTATTCATTTCAAATACGATCATCATCATCTTCATAGTAATTTTAATTATTTTTTATTAGCAATTATTATTCATAAAAACTTTTTTACAAAAAAATATAACCGACGACGTCCGAAATTTTATACTTTATTTTATAGGTTTTTTATTCTTTTAAGTTATTTTATAGTTTACAGTGTTTCGTTTGAATTAAAGTCGTTTTTTTTTTTTTCACTTTAAAGTGGTGAATTTGGACGTCTACGCTCATAAAATAAAAACAACTGAGCCAAACCGAATCAAATTTTTACTGGATCAAATGGCAGGTAGGTATGCTGCATCGTGCCACCGAATTGAGATCCTCTACCTTTTTTTGGAAGTTGGATTAAATCGCAAGTCATGATCATCCTCATATCAGCCGAAACATGTCAACTGCTGGACATAGCTCCCCCCCAAGTATCGCCCCAACAACCAGTCTTGTGCGTCACGCATCCATCGGCTACCCACGACCCTCACCACGTCATAGGTCCACCTTGTACCTTGCACTTTTATGTTCCCATAAGAATTTCGGGTAATCCGCTCTTAGGGTTATCCCTTACACTGCCCAAGATACCTACAAGCCAAATTTCAGCTTTCTACGACCAGTAGTTTCGGCTGTGCGTTGTCTGTCAGTCACTTAGTCACGGTAGATAATAGGATAACAAAAAAAATACAACCGACTTCCAAAAAAAAAACACTACAAAGTAAAAAATAACTTTAATTTCGGAAGTCGGTGTTTTTGTTAGTTTCTTCGTATTTTGACACCGACTTCCGAAATTAAAAAAGTTATTTTTTTACTTTCTGAAATTTAACTGAAGGCGAGTTTCGCGGAGATGTCTTTTCTTAGCATCCCGGTGTTAATCTCTCCTAACGTTTATTTGAGATTCATTTAAACACAAATCTAAATGGACCAGAAGTGGCTTCATACAACGAATTTAGGCCACGATTTTGGGTACTCCAAAAGCATTTGTAGCCACAAATATTAATCCCGCAGTCTTGTTTCGGAAAAAAGAAATCACTAAATACTTAAAATAATAATTAATAAGTAAAATATAAATAAAATTAAACATATCTGTTCTACAAAAACTCATTGACAATGATAGGCCTCCCTCGCCCAATAAATAACTTACCTTGACTATTAATTAATAAATAAAAATATAAAAAGTAGATACCTACATGAATAAAATAATTTGTAGTGGGGCAGGTAACGACTTGAATCAAAATGGCCAAGATAAGATGCACAAATTATAATATTGTTAGTCAGTTACACGGTATTCAAAAAAACAAGACATTCGAGAAAACTCAAAAAAAATAACAATACGTGACCGTGTACGACAGCGATGCGAGCCGGACTGGCGCGTGCGCGACGCCGCTGCGACGCGGCGTGGGGCGGCGCGCGGTTTGTACCTATGTAGGTACCTACGCGTGCTAGGTACCGAGAAAGCGCGGGCGCCTTGTTACTATGCCCTACATACTCCCCCTTTTGACAAACATTGGTGACCTCACCGTTGGTCAAACATCAACAATGACACGTTTCTTACGCGGCCGACCACGAGAACGCTTAGGAGCAACCGGCTGCGGAACCTCAGGGCACTCACCATCCCGAGAGTGATACCTCCTTAACGCTGAAACGTGGTACTTCCCAATGACTTCATCCGGTGAATCAGGGAACGTTAAAAGGTAAGTAGTTGGGCTAACCTTCTTCTGTACCAGGTAGGGGCCGTCCCTTTTAGGCATGAGCTTAGAGCTGACTCCTTTGGCAGCACTGCTAAGCACGTGCGTCTTCATCAGGACAAGATCACCAACGGCAAACTGCTCAGCCTTTCGGGTCTTGTCTTTGGCAGCCTTACGAATGTCTTGCTGTCGTTCTAGGCACTCCTTACTGTTGCTGAGTGTCTCCGCTAGCTTCAAGAGATATGGCGTAATCTGTGGAACATAGTTTTCAGCCTCTATTACAGCACGAAGATCGCTCTGTACTACAATAGGTGAGCGGAGTTCACGAGCAAAGGTTAGATAAGCAGGTGTCTGTTGAGTTGCTTTGGTTATTGAGGTGTTCAATGCAAATCGGATGAATGGCAGAGCTTCTGGCCATTGCTGGTGGTGTCCTTCTACCAGGATCGCCAACTGGGTCTTGAGATCGCGATTTTTACGCTCGACTGGGTTGGCCTCCGGATGATAAAGTGGCACGAGACTCTGCTTCACACCAAGCGTGAACATTGCATGTTGCATGACGTCGGCAACGAACTGTACGCCGTTATCAGATATGAGACGCCGAGGAACGCCAAAGCGTAAGAAAACATCTTCAATTAGTACCTTAGCGCATGCTTCAGCTGTGGCTTCGGAGAGGGCGAACAGCTCAACCCACTTGCTGGCTGTGTCTTCCACTATCAGCACCCATCTCTCTCCATTAGCTCCTTTGGGCAATGGCCCAAAAAGGTCGACAGCGATGACTTCGAAGCGCTGAGCGGGAACCGGAGTCTGTAAGAGTCCCGCTGGTTTCTCATTGGAAGGTTTGTAACGCTGGCATTCTATGCAGGTTTTCAGATATTCTGCTACATAACGTCGCATACCGGGAAAATAAAATCTCTGACTTATACGGTGCAGGGTTCGGTCCAGACCGCCGTGACCTGAAGTAGCTGAGTCATGACATTCAAAAAGTACCTGTTTCCTTCGATTTTCAGGAATGACGAGCTGCGGTTCTTCTGTCTCCGCTTCAGTATATCGGTATAGTACACCTCTGCACGTATGATAACCTCTGTCTGTCCATCGAGTAAGTTCTAATTCATCCTTGCCTTCTAGAGCCTTCATGATCTTCGCCACTTCAGGGTCTGCGAGCTGATCCTCACGAAGAGTAGCGGCATCCCAGTGCGGCGGGTCGACGAGCACCATGCAGACTCCACAGGAACCGCGAGCCTCCTCCTCACACGGCGGACGGCTGAGCGAATCAGCAACTACGTTTGCCTTCCCAGGAGTGTAGTCGACTTGTAGATCAAAGGACTGGAGTTTCATGGCCCATCGTACGAGGCGTCCAGCAGGTGACTTCAAGGTAAGCAGCCATTTCAGGGGCTGATGGTCACTGCCGACACGTACTGGATGGCCATCTATATACCCTCGGAATTTCTCGACTGCCCAGACAACTGCCAACGCCTCGCGCTCGGTGGTAGAGTAGTTCCGCTCCGCCGGCGTGAGGAGGCGACTGGCATACGCGATGGGTTTCTCTTCTCGCTGCGACTCCCCCTGGAGCAGAGCAGCACCCAGTGCGTAATTGCTAGCATCAGTCCTGAGAACGAATGGCACATTATAATCTGGCTGAATAAGAATCGGAGGTGAGGTAAGTAATCTTTTTAGTTCTATAAATGCCTTGATCTGTTCTTCACCCCACAGCCAGGACTGATCCTTACGCGTTAGCATAGTCAGTGGCTGTGCAACCTGTGAGAAATTCGGCATGAATTTGCGGAACCATGAGCAACTCTGTAGAAAGGATTTTAGATGCTTTACATTAGTTGGTTCCTTCATATCTAAAATTGCAGTAACCTTATCCGGATCTGGGGACACTCCTTCTGATGTGATCATGTGTCCTAAGTATTTCACTCTCTCTCGAGCAAATGTGCACTTATTGCGATTCGCGTGGAGATTGAAGACACGTAAGCGATCGAATACCGCACGTAAGTCCTGGAGATGCTGGTGAAATGATCCTGATATTAATATCAGGTCATCAATGTATCCAAGGAGAGTCACCCCCTTAAGGGATGATGCAGAACGAAATCGGTCGATTAAACGTTGAAAGGTTGCGGGCGCATTGCGCAGACCGAACGGCATGCGGGTAAATTTGTGAAGTCCAAATGGAGACACAAAGGCAGTTTTATCCTGGTCTTCAGGCCTCACTTTAACCTGCCAGTACCCTGATCGGAGGTCAATAGTACTCATAAAACAGCTCTTACCAGTATATTGAAGAAGGTCGTCGATCACTGGCAGTGGGTACGAGTCACTCTTGGTAACGGCATTCAGCTTACGGTAATCCACGCAGAAACGGTAACTACCATCCTTCTTTGGTACCAGAAGAGCTGGTGCTGCCCATGGAGATTCACATTCCGTGATGATACCTTCGCGCAGCATCTTTTCGATCTCCTCTTCCATGATGGCTTTCTTGGCGGGAGTGAGTCGGTATGGCGGCACCGCAATCGGCGGGTGATCACCGCAATCGATGCGATGCTCGGCGAACGGTGTAGGTTCTCCCCCTTCAGTGAAGATATCCTCATACTCTTGCAGCAGCTGAGCGAGACGTCCCTTCTCTGGAATTGACAGCATCGAACCTTCATTACTACGTAAGACATCCGCGGAAGCGCACCCAACGAAGTCACGTGAAGTCTCACACCGCAAGGGGTGAATGACCTGAGGCCGATCAGCTGTGAACCAAGTATTGTTCGAAACGTTAATAACAATACCAGCTTTACGTAAGAAATCAATACCGAGTAACGTGTCATTGTTAACTGAGTTAGGAAAAATGACAAAAGTAATAGGTATCGTCAACCCCTTAAGTTGTATGTCAACATCTACGAGTAAGACCTTGAGTTCCCGCACAATGCCATCGGCTAATTTTACCGACATAAAACTACTACGAAACGAATAGTGTAGTTTACGAAGCAGTGCGTACAGACTCGAACCGGCTACACTACGCTTAGCAGCCGTATCAATCAACCCGGTACCACGATGACCGTCTATCTCGATGTCGAGTATTGGACGACCGTCAGTACATAAGTTCGACGCGGACAAGTTACCTACTCTAATCGGCAACGCATCGCAGTCGAGGTCGACATTACACTTATAACTACATAAACAAGCGGATTGAGACACATTACATACATTACTATCAAAAGTTCCGCTATTCAAAGTTACGTTACACTTACAAGTATTATGATTACAATCGTGTGAAACAACATTAAGATTATCTGTATTAACACAACTTCTAGTGGGCTCTAGCATGTTAAATTCAACAACAGAAATAGATTCTTTCGGATTTACCGAACACTTAGCGCAATTAGATCGAATTACACCAATAGCGCCACAACCGTAACACTTCACACTAGACTCGGAAGTCGTTTTCTCGATTTTATTTTTAATACTCTTACAAAAATCACGGGTATGTCCGCTTTTGCGGCAATAAACACAGAAAAGTTTTTTACCTTTGTCCGAACTGTTTACCACAATAGGCGCAGCGCTGCTCGTAGCCGACGCTGTAGTACTCGGTGGCGCCGGCGCGCTCGTCGCGGAGGCGGCGGGCGCGCGCGCGGGCGTCTGCGGAGGCCGGGGCTGCGGTGGCGGCGCGTGCGGCGTGTGCGCGCCAGCGGCGGGGCCACGCGCGTCGGTCGACACCTCAGAGAGGGACTCCTCAATGTTTCGCGCCTTCTCGATTAGCTTTTCCAAATTCTCGATTGATTCACGAGTTACCCGTTTTCTTATACGTCTGTGTAGTAGCCCGTAAATCATGTCGACTTCCATTTCGTTTACGACTTTATATGGAAGTTTAGCAATAAGCGCGCGAAGTCGAGCAACGAAGACCTCCGTGCGTTCTTCTGTTTGTTCCACGGCAAATATTTCCCGGAATAATTTGTGTGGCGGTCGGGCTGCACCGAACATGGCGCGAAGTCTCTGTAGCGCGTCTTCCCATGACGTCACTGATGATTTTATGCCGCGAAACCACACAGCTGCCTCTCCTTCTAGCAGCATAGGTAGGCCGCGAAGCGCATGTTCGTCACTGATGCCTGTACACTCCTTGTATATTACTATCGAGTCGACGAATGCTTCGAGGGTCTCTGAGTCTCGGTTGGCGCCGCTAAATCGCGACGTACAGCGCGCGAAGTTTCCGTGATTTGTGGCTGGTGCAGCAGGCGATGGAGACGGTGAAGCTGAGCCGTTGACGGCCGACGTAGCCAGCAGGCTCTGAACCAGTTGACGGTTCGATTCCGCTTGAGCCTTGGCGAACGCCTCCAAAAACGACGTAAGCGTCCCTTCCGATAGCGGCGCGGGCGTCGGGGACGCCGGCGGCACGCCGAAGTCGTCATCGTTGCTTCTACTTTTGCGACGAGGCATTGCAGTACACAATAGTCATTAAAACACAAGGAAACACTATTCACGTTGTACGTAACGTGCACTAAACTTGTATTGTCCACTAAGAAAAACCGTTACTATGCACATAGGTATTTGAGTTCGCGTCGCGTCGGTTAGGTACGCGTGCCGCGTTGGAGCGCCAGTTTGTAGTGGGGCAGGTAACGACTTGAATCAAAATGGCCAAGATAAGATGCACAAATTATAATATTGTTAGTCAGTTACACGGTATTCAAAAAAACAAGACATTCGAGAAAACTCAAAAAAAATAACAATACGTGACCGTGTACGACAGCGATGCGAGCCGGACTGGCGCGTGCGCGACGCCGCTGCGACGCGGCGTGGGGCGGCGCGCGGTTTGTACCTATGTAGGTACCTACGCGTGCTAGGTACCGAGAAAGCGCGGGCGCCTTGTTACTATGCCCTACAAATTTTAAAACAATATTTGTTTTTCTAAATTTTAACTCTGTATTCATAAAATATTAAAATTTACTAGCTACTTAACTAATTATTAAAATTATCACATTAAAGCCACAGTGCTCTTCCTCCTCTCTCCTACTTGATCCATGCTGTGCCCGACATGGTCCATAATTGTGACTGATATAATTATTTTTCTTCCAACTGTATACATTGTACGCAATCAAGAATTGAGAATTATAGTGTCAGCAAAAACACTTGATCAGTAGAGCTGTAAACTATCTGCTACGGTTGCGAAATTCGTTCGCAAGAGGCCCCGAGTCTCTGGAGCGCAAAGGGTGTAAGGAGGAACACAGATGAGTTTTAGTCAGTCTGGCACTCTCTTCCACTTAGCCCAGAGCCGGAGGAGTCATTTGATGATTTCCCATCTTTAAAAAACCCACAAAAGCTTAAATTACCAAGTAATTTTTAAAACAAATAATTCTATGATCTAAGCCACTTATCACGTAGAGACGTCTCCTATCTCTAGCCCGATTAAAACTAAGCAAGTTATTAAATTTAATCCTAAAGTGGGTACGCCTAAGATTACAACTAGTAATTAGTGTAATGAAATAACTGGTACTTACTGATAAGGCTATGAATCTTTGATAACATCTCTGAGCTTAAAGCTACTTTGTAGTAATTTACAATAGGATTAGGGAAGGGAAATAGATATTTTTTGTCAGTAAATTAATCATATTACAGCTGCTAGACTCATATTTCCTTTTTGTTTTTGGACAAAGAAGCTCGTAGGTAAATAATAACAGCCGATCTTCAAGGTTAGGCAACGCTTGCCGAGGTTGGTCTGTGGATGGGTGACCATCATAACATACCGGGTTTCCTCCGTGCCTCGGAAAGCACGTTAAGCAGTCGTTACAGACAGTCAGAATCCAGAAAATCTGACACCAGTCTTGTCAAGGAGTACCGTGGGCTTTGGAGGTCTGGTAGGCAGCCGCTCCTCGTAAAATACTGGTATTCAGCTGAATCCGTTTTGACTGGAAGCCAACACCAATATAATTGGGAAAAGAAAAGGCAAATGATGATGTTTTCGGATTAAAAGTAGAGACTTCTCATTTCAAAAACAGTCAAATACTTTTTACTCGTGGGTTTGTGTATCTGCCCATCTGTAATTGTCAAGTAGCTTCAATTCTACTGGATCGTATGATGCACTTGAACTTGATCATCTGTGACCCAAACACGGTCGCTTTACGTAAGACGTCTGTGGCCCAAACACTAACAAATTAATTTTTAAAAAAAGTATTGTGAGAATGTAACGTACGGATTTCAAATCAAACTTGCTATTTCCCGCGACTTCGTACACGCACATCCCGTTTTTCCGGTTCCCGTGGGAATTTCGGGAAATCCTTGCTTAGTGCTCCAAGCCTTCTACGACCAGTAATTTCGGCTGTGTGTTGTCTGTCAACCACTCATCATCTGCCTAGCCTTTTCCCAAGTATACTGGGGTCGGCTTCCAGTCAAACCGGATTTAGCTGAAACCAGTAATTTACGAGGAGCGGCTGCCTATCAGACCTCCACAACCCATTAACTGGGTAATACGGTTCTCCTTGGCAAGACTGGTGTCAGATTTTCTGGCTTCGTACTATCCGTAACGACTGCCAAAGATCTCCAAATGACAGCCGGGACCAACAGCTTAACGTGCTTTCCGAAGCACGGAGGAAACTCGGTATGTTAATATGGTCACCCATCCACAGACCAACCTTCGCAAGCGTTGCTTAACCTTGAAGATCGACCTGTGCGGCTGTTATTATTTAGCCATGAGCTCCTCAATCACTCAGAATCATACTCCCATTCATCACTAAAACCACGAAACGCTATATATCGATTCTCAACTACCGATCAAATATTTTTCACCGTTCCTGTCGCAGTTCTAAATAAGTCATACCGACACAACTCAACAAAGAGCCAGTCACAACCCATCCACAATTCCACCTCAAAGGTAGCTAAGCCTATGCGAGGTCCATTTTGTTAGGCCCGGACACACAGCCGTCTATTTTATGAGACAAAGTGAGTCCAGTTGAAATCACAAATGTCTGTGTGTGGCAGAATGCCAGAACTTTATACATCTCACCGTTGTTGAATTTATGTCGCCCTGGTATTTCTCAACCTGTGAATTTAACTGAGGGAACTATAATTCAGTCTAGTATCAGAGGATAAAGTGGTAGTGAGTTGGTTTGACCGTTTGTTTGTTACATACTACAAACCAAATATCACTGTGGTTATTATTTTTTACAGACTCACGTTTGAGCACGATCAAATTTGATGTTAATATTGATGCATTCGTTCATTATTTGAGGAGGTCATGGCCAAATAATTACAACAGAACGATCCTAGACGTTAAGCGATGCTGGCCGAGGTTGGTGCGTGGATGGGTGGTGGTCAGATAGGCTCGATTTAAAATAATTGTACTCGAATTCCAATCTAACCGGATAGATTGGAAACCGACCTCAATATATGTAGTTTTTTTTTTACAATTGATAGGCATTTGTTTGACCGCTATCTCACCTGATGTTAAGCGATGATGCGGTCTAAGGTGGAGCACGCTTGCCTAGAAGTCACCTATTCACTCTTGACTTAAAGACTCCCAGGTTGTAGCTATCAGGAAACACACACTCAGGCAGGGAATTCCACTCCTTAGCTGTACGCACAATTAATTCCAAAAACTTTTTGTGCGTATAGGTGAGATGTCCACCATGTACCGGTGGCGTATCGCCGTACGTCTTGTGGTCCGATGGTGGAACGGGCTTGGCGGAATTAAATTATGCAATTCCGTCGCACACTCCCCAAAATGTAACCGACAGAAAACCGACAGGCCAGCAACTCGGTGTCGATGCTCAAGACTTTGGAGCTTCGATTCGACGAGCTTATCATTGCCGATGATCCTCTTGGCTCGTTTTTCAATTGACTCGAAGGCATCAAGGTGGTATCTGGTGGCAGATCCGTCCCAAAGATGAAAGCAGTACTCCATACACGATCGAACTTGCGCTTGATATAGTTTAAGAAGCTATTAGTTGAAATAACGCTAAGAAGATTGATTGCATTCCTCCATTATCCGTCTCCAATTCAGAAAGCCACGTTTTAAATGGTAAAATAAAATAAAAATACGTTAGTTACCTTGTACGCCACTCAAATAGAGTGACAGGGTCGATTTTAATCAGGATTCATTTTCTAAGAAACTTATTTAATTCAAGGTCCTTATGGAACTACCATGCTTTGATTTTTATAATCTTCAAAAAAATATTGTGAACTTTCCTTTAAAATATTTTTTTGAATCAAATAATGTACTCGTAGCGATATTTTCAGGGCTGCGGAATTTGTTCAAAGGGTCACCGCTGCATTCCACTCCGCCCAGAGCGGAAGCAGTAATTTGATAATTTTCCATCCTTAGAAAAAAGACGTAAGTATATAAAAGACATTTGAATTGGACATACAATTTAATTTTTAGAATTCGTGAGAAAGCGGTCGTGTTTACTGTATGATTTCTTTATTTTAGTTTAACAAAAAAAAAAAAAAAATGCTCCTTCAAACTATTTTGATCATACCACAGTCTTAGTTATCTTAGTCTTGTGTCTTATTCAAATCTCAATGATTCCTATTTTACAGAAAACAAAAGAATAAAAAAAACCGGCCAAGTGCGACTTGGAGTTTTGCACGAAGGGTTTCGTACCATAAACCGACAAAAAAAACACGTTACTTGCATGGGAGCCCCCTTTAATTTTTATTATTTGTTACAGCGGCAATAGAAGTACACACTCTGTCTGTGAACATTTCAACTGTCTACCTATTACGGTTCATTAGTTACTGCCCGCTGACAGACAGATAAACAGATGGACAGCGGAGGCTTAGGCTAAGAACTCACGGAGCGATTTTCACCCGCGTTCGCCGCGGTTGCGGGCCCGCAGCTTCTGTAGAAAGCAGATATATTTATTGTTAAAAATTAAAGCACAACTCACGACGCGATTTACGCCCGCGGTGTGCGCAGTTGTTTGCGGTTCCCGCTGCACCGGCGGGCATCTAGTAGAATCGCAAATAACCGGTCTCGTGAGTTTAGAAATAAAAGCGCAATTCTACCACCGCGGCGGTCGCGGGTGAAAATCGCTCCGTGAGATCTTAGCCTTAGTAATATTGGTCTGTCGGTTACCCTTTGGGTACATAACCATAAAAACAAAAAAGTGCATAAGAACTTATCTGTGAAACTAAACTTCTTTGTGTTCCCTTTACTCCAAGAGATTTCTTGAAGCCGGTCTGTGCATCATTCTTACTGTTCCTATATTTACCCGAACTTTGCCATAGTCCGGAGTTTATAAGTTTTCTATAAGAGGCACTGGGCTTCGTTATTCGACTCGCATCTTCACTGTGTTAACAGTCCTCGCTAAGTTTTGCCGTTGAAATACAGGTTCTACTTAAAGTTTTGAGGACCTTATATCATCTTAGTGTAATCTTCTTATATATAAAATTCTCGTGTCACAATGTTAGTTACCTTACTCCTCCGAAACGGCTTTACCGATTTTTACCAAATTTTATATGCATATTCAGTAGGTCTGAAAATCGGCTACTATCTATTTTTTATACCCCTAAGTGATAAGGGTTGGACAACCCTAAATTTTTTTTTTAAATTTTGGACAATTTTTTATATAATGTGGCATTAAAAACTACTTACAAATCTAAATTTTCTACCTTCCTCCATCATCCCCTATTTTTAATAGTGATATTATTAATGAATAATGTGACGCAAACGAAGTTGCGCGGGTCAGCTAGTAGTTTATGTATAAATTAAGCATGCATTCCTGATTTTAGTAACGGGAGTAACAATTTGGTCTACGAAATTATCCCGTTTTCATCATATCAGCCATCAATGACTTCCACTGCTGGACAAAGGTCTTCTCCAAGTGTTGCCACAACAACTGGTCCTATACGTCTCGCATCCGGCCTATCGGCTATCCGCGACCCGGTCAACGATCCACCTTTTGGGATGCCTTCCAACGCTGCAATATCCTACCATAGATGCTTTTTTTTTTTTTTTTACTTTCACGGGTTCCTGGAGAATCGGTCCTTTGGGCGTACGAGGGGCCAAACCAACTCGCAGAGGCCCCGTTAGACATTTCAAATGAAATGGGCCACCAACCGGCGATTATCCCTGTATGCACTGTGAAAGTATTCCCAAGGACAATCCCCGGTTGGAGCAGTACTATTGCAGAATATGGAAACAAAAAATGAAACGCTATAGGTTTGTGTGGTTTAGTGGACTGATAATCGTCTATTATAGAAGAACTATTGGTAAGTATTTTATTAATATAGTTTTATTTAATCATACTATTTTAAAGATCATTGTATAGCCCCTTGGGTTTAGGATAAAAGCCTCCTCCGTCATTTTCTATTTTTGGCTATCTTGGGGTTCGTCTGTCGATGGAGGTCATCTTAACGTATCGAGATTTTCCGAGCTTCGGAAAGCACGTTAAGCCGTTGGTCCCGGCTGTTTGTAGATCTTTGCCAGTCGTTACGGATTGTCAGAAAATTTGACTCCAAATTCGCTTCATGTTAAAAACAGTAAATGGTAATCAGGTTAATGTAGTTTAACTAGAAGCCGACCCCAATATAGTTGGGAATAGGCTAGGCAGATGATGTCTGTCTTGAGCATTGCTCATCCAGTTTTTCCCAGCAAAATTTAAAATATAATCCACCAATAATTCAGCCATAGTTAGGATTATCTATGCTAAAATACTCAGTTTAATTTTAATAAACAAATGAACTCTTCAGACAGAAATTAAGATCAATTTTCGATCTGAATTTTGGAAGAGGCTATTTCAATATCAATTTTAAGATCATGTCTCAAGGTGAGATATTATTTATTAACAGACCAAAGGTTTATTTTGCTAGGCTTTAGATTTTAATTTAAATAAGCTAGAATATAGTCTTCAATTATCAACGAAATTGCTTGATTTCACGAAACAATAAATTGAAATCAAATGCTGTGAGTTAGTTTCGCATAAACTCGATAAAATCGTGACCGTAGCCTCAACAGAAGTAAGTACATCTGATTTAGAAAAAAGTGTTACAATCAAATTAAGTGGTAAGTACAAAGCTCACTGGGTCATCTAGTTTAATAGGTTTATTATTTGACTTATCCAAAGTATCGATAGCTTGCTGTGCAGTAACTAGACAAAATAGTTTTTAAAAAAAGTACGAAAGAGTTCAAGATAAAGAGAAAGCAATTTCAGGTGTCCTTAGAAATTTCACAAAAGAATTATCTGTGTAACTCTTTACAAAAAAGATCTCAAAGAATTCTTTATTAAAAACGATGTTTTCATGTCCAAGATTTTGGACTTGAACGTATTTACCTACAAGTAAATAGGTGCAAATTCTTGGAACACGCTTCGGGGAGGCTTATGATGATAATATTAGGATGAGTTCATACTTAGAAACATTTCCTTCTCATTAGGAAATACAGAAATGCATGCTCAATTCATACATAAATTATAAAGCTAACTTAAACGCTCTTAATATTCGAATAGTATTCAACTATTCCATTTGGAGTAATAGTTATATCCCTTTTCACACAATAGCCGGAATGAATAGCATTGTGGACGGCTTAATTCGAGCCACAGCCGACAATAGACTGTCCTAACTAATGGGGGAGGCTTCGTTATTCTTCAGCAAAGGTGCTATGATTTTAAGCGGAGTTTGTCTATTAAGGTTTTTGAGCATGATAAGTTATATCGTATATGATCTGCCAGCCTACTCCGCATCTCACTGTATAAGGGTAGGTGGAGTGACCTTGTAGTGAACTCTCATATGACACTGACGTTTATTTATTCGACATTGACATTTGTCTATTCTATTTTATATTTTTATATGGCATACAACGCCGATGCCGACTATTCTGTCAATGTCCAAAGTAAATTGGAAAAGCAAGTGTGTATATTAGTAAGAAAAAACAATGAGCTGCACTAATAAGCTAAATTCCTTTTCATTCACAGCTCACTTCACGATTGTTCACTTCATCAAATTTTAGTTACTAGGATGCTGAGGCAGGAATTTTTTTGACCTCGCACAGATGAATGCTTCTATGTTTGCAATTTTTTATTAGTTACTGTTCTGTTTTTTATTTTGATAGACATGCGTTTGACCACTGTCTCGAATTGCACTCCTTAGCTATACGCACTATGAACTATGAATGTGTTCCCAAAACATTTTGTGCGTGTGGGTGGAATGTCTACCATATACCGGTTCAACAAATGGCACACGTCACATAGATAAAAAGGAGGCTTCATTTTTTACGTTCGCCGGCGCGCCGTCTTCTTTTTATTGTTGGTCTGAGGCCGTATGTATAAATCGTATTTGACCGAGCCAAATTGACGAAATTCAGTTTCACCTCAACACAAGCAGCAAGACTAGGGTTCGGTTACAAATTAATGGAGGGGTGAACAGGAATTTGTTTGTTTATTTTAGGGATGAATTCTAATTGGATACGAGGTGTGGCGTAGATAATGTTCGGTATGCTTTTGTTGGTAATTTCGGATAGCGTGAGCGGAATAAGCATTGTCATTATTATCTAATCGGTATTTCGCTCCGAGTTTAGGGAATACGTGTTATTTTGAATTTGCTTGAAGTGTTAACAATATTTTGATAATGTACAAATTGGGTGGCTCACAATATGTTTAACTAACACATATTGTGAGCCGTAATAAAGACAGAGATGATGAATTAATCAGGAAAAACTGTATATCTATTGAAAAGAAAATTTATTGAAAAAGTTTTCTCATCAAACTTTAATATAGGCTATTAAAATTGAGTACGCAATCCGTGTGTGCTCTTGTTGAACATTGAGGCTGAACAGATCCAAATGGTTGCTTCTTCCGGAACCAACCCTCACCAGGACGAATTGGATTTAATAAATCAGAACCACTTATTGGGTACCAACCAATTAGTTCATTCAGCTTGTAAGATTTCACCTACAAAAACTTACAACCATTGCAACTTTTAGTTGAATTAAAGTTTATAAAAACGAAAATGACGGCAAGGCACAAAGATTCCAGGGTTGCGGAATCTGTTCGAAAGAGTCACCGCGGCCCTGGAACTCAAAGGGCACTACGAGGAACACGGATGAGTTTAGTCAGTAAGAATCTAATTCTTTTGTTCCAACCAGTGCGGGAGAAGTAATTTGATTATTACCCCTTCTTAAATAAAAATGTACAAAGATAATGTCCCTGCTACACGCTCCGTCTTGCTTGAGAGCATGCCTGCACAAATCAGTTTTCGCAGGTAAGCGCGTGCGTGTGGACGGCAAGACGGAAGCTCGCGCTGTCCCAGAAGTTCCGTGTTTTTGTACAGTCATGCACAAACCTGGAATGCAGGCATGCTCGCAGGCAAGACGACTTCTTACCGAGTTGCAAAACGTTTGAAAGACTCTCACGGGCCACGTCGATGACCTATGTGTGAAGAAACCCTATGTCAAGTCCACAGCATCGGGCTGAAAAGTTGTGCGTCGTCATAACATTCCAACTATTTAAAGCAAAATACCTCCTCCCGTCGTATTCCTCATTGCTGAGCGTCGCGAATCGCCAGATGACTGATCAATTTCTGTGGTTAAATCAAAGCAATCCATGATTATCTTAATCTCACAAAAAATAATCTTCATGAAACGTAAAAATAATAGCTACTCAAGCTTAAATTAATAATAAAATAAGAAAACAATAGAAAGGGTGTTATGTGTGATATTTCAGTAACATAGAGGTAACGACCAGCCCCATATGTGCCGAGCTAGCCTACGGCTCTGTCGTGACTTTAACAGGGACAAAGAAAATATCAGTAAGTCAATTGAAGGGAAAATTGGATGAGAAAAGGAAAACAATTGAATTCTGTTCTGGTGCCAAAGCGTGCATTGTGCAGGCTGGATTTATGCTGCCAATTCTTGTCATCTTGTGTTTGTTACCGTTGTTGCCCGTTGTTGCATTAGCTTCTTTCAGCTCACCAGGTAATAATGACACTCCAGTTTTATTTTATTTAATCGCTACGGCATAATAATGAAAATAAGGAATGGTGAAAGTTTGTACTTACTATTTTTGATGTACAATAAAATTTTAATATCTAACTTAAGCGTTTACACAAGAAGTCATTTTCTGAGGGCCAATTCTACTAATTTTTAAACAACTTTCGCATTCGCATGTCAATCGCAAACTGTCAAAAAAGCCTTTATTTTCATACATTTTTGACAGTTTGCGATTGATGAATTAAACAAATAATAAACAGTGATGGCCACAAAGTCAAAGTCAAAATCAAAACGTTTATTTCAATTAGGTCATTAAACGGCTCTCTTGAACGTCATTAACATTTCAAATCTTCTTCTTCTTCTTATATATAAAAATCAATTGCTGTTCGTTAGTCACAACATTTTTTTTTTTGTTATTCACAAAACTGATGTACCTACAATCAAACACGCAACAAAAAACAGCACAAAAATACACATACATATGATTGACACCTACTAGATGTGAATCCAACATGCACATTCAAAGAAAATCACTTAAAATTTAAAACTGTTACAGAAAAAATAAAACAAAACCACAAAAATAGAAATATACACAACAAGTGGTTTGAATATCACAATTTAACTTAAATAATTAAATTAATCTAAATAGGTACACAAAACGTATTGACAAAAATTAAATAAAAATTAAAATATTATGTATCTGAGTTTAGTTTTAACTGAGGCAGCTGAGGCAATGGAGTTGGCAATAGAAAGTATGCGGCCAATGGGTGAAAAGTTACCAATGTTAGTTCGACTGTGAAGCAGGACGAAAGTTAATTAAGCAGCTACCACTACGAGGGACACTGATGTATACTTTTTCTAAAAGTTCAGGAGATTTTATTTGACAATTTATTAGTTTAAACAGAAACCCGAAATCCAAAGATTTCTTACGTGCGTTTGTATACGTTATCTAAATCTTTCTGATGCTGAAAAATGTCAAGATCGTTGGAAATAATTTCAAATCATCAGCAAAAAGTTTATATTCGGAGTCAATTTTGCTGCCTAAATCATTTATGAAAACTAAACTAAACATATTATGAATCCGATCTTTACTTCTGTCTGTTTTCTTCATGTTCAACAACATTGCCCTTGTAGGAAACTGCGTGTTAACTTTTTATGTCTTATGGCGGACATGTGACCCTTTCTCTAACAATATCAAACGTTACGCTTTATTTTTATCACGGATATAGCTCGTGCAATGATCAAAATGGCTCATGCTGTAGGATTTTTTTAATTATTATTATTTAATGGGCTTGCTCTTGACCACAATCACGCCTTTGTCAGACTTGTATCTATAAGAGAAATACCAAAATCAGAACTATAAAGAGTAACATTAAATGTTCATTTGTGAAAGGTGATCTTTGGAAGTATTGATACGATTGCTGTGGCTCCTTATATCTTCTATAATCCTAATATATACAATTCTACCGTTACTGAGTGAGTGACAGACACCGCACAGCCGAAACTGATGATTAAAGCTAGCTGAAATTAGGCATGTAGGTTCCTTGAGGAGTGTAGGCGAGCACTAAGAGAGGATTTCCCTAAATTCCTACGGGAACGGAAAAAAACGAGATATTCCTGTTGAAGCGTCTTTCATAATGCGCACAGCAAAGAAGTGGCACTCTCTGCCTGCGTCTGTGTTTCCTAACGCTGCCAAGCCTAATCTTTTCAAAGTAAGAATGAACAGGCTACTTCTGGTTAAGCTCGCTCCATTTAAGACTTTGTCTCCGTCATCTCTGAACTAGACTTGAGTCAAGAGCAAACCCATCACGAATAAAAAAGACAAAAACGTTGGTGACAATATAGTGCACGGTTCTTCTCAATTACAGATAAATAATCGGTTTTTACAAGAAAGTCTTTGGAGCAAAGTCGCCAGAAAACTTACAATCAAGCGTGTGTGTGTGTGGGTGGTGTACAATAAAGTGTTTAATGAAAATAATAAATCTTCATAGCCTTTTCCCAACTACGAGTATGTTAGGCTTTGTTTTCAGTCTATGTAACTGTATTCAACTGAGTACCAGTATTTATATGGAGTGGCTAATGGACGTCTACAACCCTGTAACTGGGTAACACGATACCCCTTGTAAAGACTAAGGATTATCTGTAACGACAGCCGGAACAACCCACCAACAAAAACATGAATGTAGTAAATGCCAAGTCTCTTGATGCAATCTTTCCACCGTAAAAAGTTTTGAGATCTCATAGAATCCAAGTCCTGTTAGTTCCACTTATTTTGTAGTTAAAAATCAACATTTAGTGACTGTTTCAATGGTTTTTTATTTATTTTATAATTAAAGTGACTTGGCAATGAGCACAAATTAAAACCTTAGAATTTTGATGACCGGTCAGTTAGTGAGTGACAAAATGTTGTAACTTTTATCGACCGTAACTCGTAAACTATTCATTCAAATGTGATGTAATTTGGAGGTTAAACGTGTTCTAATACTTACTCTTGGTCACCGAAAATCGAAACCCCTAGTTTTGTCCACATCGAAGATATGGGGGGTGGGTGAAATAGCCGCGAATGGCTTCGAGAAACCGATGGTACGGCCGTGTCCGTTTGGCTCGAGACTTGGCTGGGGTACTGGCGTGCCCCCAGATTTACAAATATGGCAAATATAATTGGAACACAAAAAAAATCTAAATCATCACGAATGTTCTTCGTAGATTTTATAAAAAAATCTAGACATACCTACGGCAGCGTGTCCAGCCAAGAGTTCAAAAAAAAAAGAACTGACGACGTTGCAGCCGGGTGTAATATTACACGAACCATTTCGACCAACTTTTGACCCCTTCACAACTCGAAACCTATTTTTCTTTATAAATGAAAATTAACACATTTATTGAAGCTCCTTAGCATAAATAGAATCCAAAATTTCATAAATGTAACAAAAACAGTTTTTGAAATATTAAAGTTTAAAAACTGACTTATAGATCTAAAAGCCAATTCCAGATGTCCTAGAAAGTTGAAAATTGGCACCCATCTATGTAATTGTGTGAATACAAAAACCAAAATCTTAAAAACAGGGAGTATTAGATTTGAAAAAAAAAATGAGAAAAGAACTGACGAAAAATTCCAACTCTGGGGTGTCCAGAATCATGCCCTGGACCCATGGAAATCGTTTGAGCGTCGATGTCAGATACACGCGGTGTGTATATTTACATGATAAAAAAAACTGACGGTGTAATTGAACCATTCCCAACAGAGGCATTTTAGCTGTTTTGTTTTTTAATAAGATAAAAAAACAAAACAGCTAAAATGCCACTCTCACAAAATAGCCGCTTCGTTACTTCCGTCAAACAACATCAACTAAAACCGAATTATTTCATAAAATATTTTTTTAAATTCAAACTGCATAACAGATATGAAAATCGGCCATATTTTTTCAAATGAATGTTTTTTCATAATAAAGTTATGATTGCTTGCGTTGCAATAAGTGTAAAGTTTTGATTGAGTTATAGTGCAGCGTTTTAAAATAAAATATTGTTTTTCATTTCCAAGGGATGGAAATATTTTACAAGTTAACCAATTCTGTGCTTCTTAAAATATACATTCCTACTCTTGCACCTTTTTTTTTTTTTTTTTTAGGGATGGGAAATCATCCAATGACTCCTCCCGCTCTGGGTGTAGCGGGAGGAAGTGTCAGACTTCTACTGACTAAAACCCATCCATGTTCCTTCATTGCCCTTTGTGTTCCGGAGCCACGGTGTCTCTTGCGAATAATCCCGCGACTCCGGCAGGCGTCGGTCCTTTCGGGCCCCTCTGTGTGCTGACTCTCTTTGAGGCGCGCGTGGAACACTAACGCGCCGTCGACACGGCCTGTCGTAACTAGACGGACGGACGGCGAGCCACCCATAGCTCGCCGTCCACAGGCCCGCGCCTACGGTGGCCGGAGGTCACCAGGTGGTGTCCCCCGACGCCCGCGGCGTTTACCACGGCGGCCGGGACGAGAGGGTCTCCTCACCCTCTCCGCCACCTCCTTCGCTAGCATGACTGCTTCGCAGAAGGAGGCAACGGCGTCCCATTCCGTCTCGCTCCGGACCATGGCTTGGACCAGGGCCGGACGCGAGAGGTTTCCGCCGATCGCCGTTTCGAGGACACGGCGGTGCGCCACCCAAGCGGGGCACACCTGCACAGTGTGCTCCACCGTGTCCTCCGGTCGATCCTCGCAGTGGTGACACCCGGGCGTTTCCTCCCGCCCGATTCGGTGCAGGAACCTCCCGAAACATCCATGTCCGGTGAGGACCTGCGTCAGGCGGAAGGTGAGGACGCCGTAGCGCCTCTCTAGCCACTCCTCAAAGAGGGGACTTATCGCCACTATCGTGGCGTGCCCTGCACTGCCATCATCACTGCACTGTCGTCGTCTCCATGACGCCATGAGATCGCGCCGGAGGTCAGTCCGCTGCGCGACAATTTGCCGCGTCAGCGGAGTTTCCCCCCGGCGTAGTACCTCCACGCGCCAATCATGTAGGCGCGCGAGGACTATCGCCTCTAGATCCCATGGCGGCAATCCGGCAAGGAGACACACCGCTTCGCGCGAGATCGTGCGGTACCCTCGGGCCATCCTTAGGGCCATCACCTTTTGGGGCGCGTTCAGATAGTTGGCAGCACGCTGCCGCAAGGAACGCGCCCACACCGGGGCCCCGTAGAGGGCCATGGACCGCACGACCCCCGCGTAGAGCCTGCGGCAGGAGGCGTTTGGTCCCCCAGGTTGGGCAGGAGCCGCCTGAAAGCAGCCCCGGCCCGCTCCAGTTTGGGTGCCAAACGTCGGAAATGTTCCACGAAGTTCCACCGGCTGTCGAGGACGAGCCCTAGGTACTTCAGCGTCAACTCGACACCGATGGAAACCCCTCCTACCGTCAGCAAGGATCCCGACGGTGGCGTATTGCCTCGGCCATGAAAACACATGGCCTCGGACTTGTGCAGTGCCACCTCGAGACCCAATTGCCGGATCCTCTTTACGATTGTCGCAACCCCGCGTGTCATAACGTCGGCCGCCTCCGCGTACGACCCCCCCTGTGCCAGCACCAGCGTGTCGTCAGCGTAACAGATGACGCTGACGCCGCTAGGGAGGTCGGCTCGCAGCACCCAGTCGTAACCGATGTTCCACAGGGCCGGCCCCAGAACCGAACCCTGTGGGACACCGCACGACATCTCGCGCCGGTTCCACTCACCGCTGTGACTAGGGTAGAGTACTGCCCGGTCGGACAGGTAGTCCCCGACCACACGACGAAGGTAGGTCGGCACCCGATGATACCGGAGTGCCTCCCCAATGCAGCTCCAGGGCATGGTGTTGAAGGCGTTAGCGATGTCGAGAGACACCGCCAAGACAACACCACCCCGGGAGACCGCATCCCCCGTCGTGAGGGCTCTGACGCGCATGACGGCGTCCACCGTAGAGCGCCCCTTGCGGAAACCAAACTGGTTGTCCGCAAGATCCGGCCCCGTTCCCGCTAGGTGCCCGGCAAGGCGGTCCGCAATGACTCTCTCGAAGAGCTTGCCCACCTCGTCGAGCAACACCACGGGCCGGAATGCGGATGGAGAGTCCGCAGGGCGCCCAGGCTTCCGGATGAGTACCAGCTTCCCGGTCCTCCAAGGAAGCGGGAACTGGCCTCTCTCCAAGCATGCGCTAAAGAGCCCCTCCAGTCGAGGCCCGAGAGCCTCCAAGGCCAGGGCCCAGGCTTTGCCAGGCAAGCCATCGGGCCCTGGGGCGGTATTCTTGGCCTTGAGCCTTCGCACCGCCGCTCTCAGGTCTACCCCAGTCACAGCCGGGATGTCGTCGTCGTCGTCCTCCTGGTCCTCTTCCGGCACCGCAGGCGGCGGAGCCATGGGCGGGGGAGGATGTTCCCCTCGCGCAGAAAACAGAGCGCTCACCACGTCCTCCACGAGCTGAGGCCGGAGACTCTGCGTCAGCGGGGGGGCCCAGGTGCGGAGCTTGTTCCGCACCATAAGGTAAGGGCGCCCCCACGGATCTCTGTCGAGAGTCGCCAGCATTTCCTCGCGGGCCAGATCCCTAGCCCGCAGGACAGCGTCGCGGAGAGCGGTCTTCGCAGCTTTGTATCCCTCGTATAGCTCCGCCTCGATGGTATCCGCATCCGGTGGACGGATGCGGCGCCTGCGATGTCTGGCGTACCGGCGCCGCGCAGAAATGCACGCCTCGCGCAGAGACGCCAGCTCTCGCGACCACCAGTACACCTGGCGCCGGGCTCTTCCTGGCCGGACTCGGGGCATTGCCACGTCACAAATGTCGGACATGGCCTCCTGGAACCACCCTGCCTCATTGTTGACGTCGGCAGGCCTGTCCGGTGATGTCACCCAGGCCTGCACGATCGAGGCTTCCAGGAGGAGCTCCCGGTCCAGCTGCTTCAGAGCCCAACGCGGACCACTCGGGGTCTGTACGACCGGCGCGCTTGAGGTCTGGGTGGAGACGTCAAACCGGATATACCGGTGGTCGGAATAGGTCTCCACCTCCTCCATGACACGCCAGTCAATGACCCGCGGTGACAGAGCGGGACTGGCGAACGAAATGTCCACCACCGACTCGCCCCGCATCCGCACACACGTGGGAACAGAACCCCGATTGAGGACGACCAGGCCTGTCTCCAGAGCCCAGTCCTCCACCATCCTTCCCCGCACGTCTGTCAGACGAGAACCGCAAGCCAAGTTCTTGGCATTGAAGTCCCCGAGGACAAGCACGGGTAGGGAATAGTGTCCGACGACGACACCCAACTCTACCAGAGAGTTGTGGAACTCGGCGAGAGTTCGGTTCGGGGAGAAGTAGACGCCTACTACGACGATCTCCCCGAACCGTGCTGCTACGCACCCCTGTCCCTTCCTGACATTTTCAAGGGACGAGGTACCGGCGGCGGCCGACGATATGATGGTCACTGAGCCGCTCAGGTCCGCAACCCAGTCATCCCTGGGTGGGACAAAATACGGCTCAGCGACCACCGCAATGTTGATCGACCACTGCGCCATGCTCTGCATCGACAAGTGCTGAGCGCAGGCGCAGTGATTGATGTTCGCCTGGAGGAAGCTGAGAGGGGCCGTTACTGGCATTCCATTTCAGCTTCCTCCTGCGAGGGCCCCTCTGTGGCGGCAATAACGGCAGTGGCGGCGGTTGCGGCTGCGGCGGTTGCGGCTGCGGCAGTTACGGCTGCGGCGGCGGAGACGGTGGCAGTGGCGGCGGAGAGCCTCCCCCTACCTCCGGATCTGGCCTTGGCGAGCGGAGCGCAGGCCGCGCTCCCAGCCCGGTGGTCGCCTGGCTTGCCGGCCGCCGCACATGCAACGCAGTGCGGCTTGGCGGTGCAAGTTACGGCCACGTGACCGGGCTGACCGCAGCGGAAACAGAGGCCGCTGCGGTCGACCTCCGAGGAGCACTTAACTGACACGTGGTGCCCCACGTGACAACGATAGCACCTCAGAGGCCTGGGCTCCAGCAGCTTTACCTGCGCTGAAACCCAGCCCACCAATAGCCTTCGGCCCTCCACAATCGTTTTAGCCGCCGTCACAGGGCAGCAGACCGTAACGGTTCGCATGCCCGAGAGGTCCGGACGTAGGGCGCCTGCCTTAATCTGCTCGGCAGAGCACCCTCCGGACCTGGCGACGGCGGCCACGACCTCCTCCTCGGTGACCGAGTCGTCCAGACCCAGGATACGCAGGTCAACGCACCTAACGGGCCTGGACACTCGGGCCAGAGCGTCAGCGGACAAGCCGCTGGTCTCCCCGGGGATCTCCAGCATCCGCGCTCCAGTCGCAGTGACTTTAAGCCGGAGGCCCCCGGTGATCCCGAGCTCACGGAGATCCACCGTCTCCTTCGCCTTCGCTAGCAGGTCGCGGTAGGACACGCCCCTCTTTTCCGCTTCCGGCTGTAGCGTAATTACTACAGCGGCGGTTTTCGGGGCGCGGAGCCTAGCCGCGATCTTGCGCGCCCGAGACTGGCGCTGCCGCTCCTTATTTTTGGCCTTTTTGGCCGCCTTCCGCCGGTTCGCTTGCTCCCCGACCACTTGCCATTCGGCTCCAGCCGGGGGAGGTGTAGGGAGTTGTGCGGGCTGGGAGGGCGGTGGCGGCGGCTGCCGCGGTTGACGTGCCGCAGGCGGTTGGCGTGCCGTAGGCTGTTGGTGTGCCGCAGGTGGTTGGCGGGCCGCAGGCGGAGGACCACTCGCAGCAGGCGCTGTCGCTGGCAGCGCCTTTGCCTTGCCTTTCTTGCCTTTCTTTCCCTTCCCCTTCCCCTTAGCTTGCGCCTTGGCAGGCGCCTCAGCTGGCTCCAGCTCTGCCGGGGCTGGCTTTGCTGGGGGGCCGAACATGGCCCTGCCGGAGGGCCGACTGGACGGCCCAGGTCCGGATGCGGCAGCCGCAGCAGCCGCATAGGACACCGTCCCCGGGCCCGAAGCCACCTTGTTTGCACCAAGGGGGGGCCGCAGGACGATGCCCTCCAGCACGGAGAACCGCCGCTGGAAGGCGGCGAGCTCCTTCCGAACCAGTGCCAGGACCTGGTTCTCCACCGGCTCGGGCTGGCTAGGACGCTGCTGGCTCTCCCTCTGGGGTGCCGCGGGAGACACGGGCTGGCTGTGCCCGCGCTCGCGCCCCCCTTGAGGTACCTCCTTGGAGCCGTCATCTCGGAGCCTGGCCAGGTCCGCTTGGAGCTTCTCGTTCTCCTTTTGGAGAAGCTCTGTGGTGGCCGCCAGGCGGGTGACTTCCGCCCGCAGCTTCGACATTTCGTCCGACGGAGGCCTACAACAGTTGGCTTCCGCTGCTGCCAAAATAGAAGCCGAGGCCGTACTTATGGCCTTGTTTTTGGAGGCCTTTGACCTCTTCAAGGCCACATCGCGGATCGCGGCCTTCACGACCTCCGCAAATCTGGCCTTTTGCTCCAAATTGGAGTCCCTATCGGTGTCCGGCTCACCGCCGGAAGATTCTGAAGGCAGAGCACTCCGACCGGTTGCTTCAGGGTGGCGCCCCTCCTCTGCGAGTTTTACGGCTCGCTGGGAAGCCTCTTTGGAAGCGAGCCCTCTCCCCTGCCCCCTTCGCGGCCCTTACCCCTCCTGCTAGTGGGGATTTTTCGGGCCGACTTCAAAAATAAAAACGCTACACAGTAAAAAATAACTTTAATTTCAGAAGTTGGTGTTTTTGTTATTTTCTTCGTATTTTGACACTGACTTCCGAAATTAAAGTTTTTTATTTTTCACTTTTTAGTGGTACCCCACACCTAACAATACCACTGCAAAATCGCAGAAAAGCAAAATACGCAATTTCGATTACTTGGATGACATAAAACCATCATCAAAGTAGACGAAATCCAGTTATTTTGATTGAAAATCCAAAGCTCGTAACCGATTTTTATAAAATTTAAATGGGACCAATCTGTAAGTATTATCCTATCAGTGAAAACAAGAATTTTTCAAATCGGAGCATAATTGTCGGAGTTATGAGGTAAAAAACATACAACCGAATTGAGAACCTCCTCCTTTTTGGGAAGTCGGTTAAAAACGAATAAAATAACTTTTCTAGAAAATAGTATTTTCTTGCTTAAAAACTAGTTCTACAGTGAATTAGTCCTGAAAAACCCAATAAAGTTACGACAAGTAGCTCTATATTTCTTTAAAAAGAACCTTATCCTTTAATCATGTCAAGCCTTTTTTTAGGATGGGAAAATATCAACTGACTCCTCCCACTCTGGGCGGAGCGGAGTTGTGTGTCATACTGTTACCGTGTTCCTTGATGATGTTGCGGATTTTGTTCGAAAGAGTCACCGCGTCCCTGGAACTCAAAGTGAATTAGGAGGAACACGGATGGGTTTTAGTCAGTAAAGAGTCTAATACTCCCTGTAGTCTGTTCCACCCAGAGTCGGAGGAGTCATTTGATGATTACCTATTCTTCAAATATAAGTATTTAATGACTGCCTCGTCACTAAATTACGACTCGAAGAGAACGTTAACATACACAGCCAAAAGGGATTGATAAGCTAGACCATCACAAGAGCTTATTTTTGAAATTGTAGAGGCACGCACTGGATTTCCTTCATCGAATCTTAGTAAAATTGATACATGCAATAGAAACACAATTTGAAATTGCATGAATTTCTAATTCAAACATTCTACAAACACCATAAATACTCGTGCCTACAGTAATTCAACAAAAACAACCAGCTCACCGCAAAAATTCAGTCATGTAATTCCGAATTAAAAGTACTAAGTATTGTTCGAAACTAAACGAGCGTCACGTAGGCAAAGTTATGGCATTCCGGTGGCGTCAGCCTCGGAAATATTTTCCCTTTCAATTTCACCGAACATTGTTTATTCCATTGTTTTGTTTTACCACTGTTCTTGATTGTTTAAACAAACTTCTGTATTTTGTTTTCGTTTGGTAACATTTTCGAAATTATTATGCTTGGAATGCTACGTTCTAAGCATGAATTTGATAAAGTTTTAGAGTGTTGAGAACTTTACTTGAATGGATAAGATTTTTTTTGATTCTGTTTCAAAGGAATACTCCTTTCATGAAAGAAATATTCGAAAATTTACTCTAGACAGATCTGTCTAACCGTTCGCAAATCTATATTTGGGTTCGGCATCCGGTAAAACCACTTTCCACTGAATACTGATAAATGATAAATGATTTTTATTCTGTAAGTAGGTTTTAAATAACACTTTTACACGTCAGTCTTTTTTTGTCATTTAAACTAGATGAGGCCTAGTATTTTACGTAGAGTGATGGCTTATCTGACCTCCACAACCCAGTAACTGGATAACACAGTAGTAATTGGCAAGGCTGGTGTCAGATTTTCTGGCTTCTAACAATCCGTAACAACCGCCAAAAATCTACAAATGACAGCCGAGGCCAGCAACGGCTTTTCGTCCTTTCTGCGGCAATGAGAATACCAATATCGTTTTGCGTTTCTTAAACATGAAGTTTGACCCGTCCAGCTGTTATGAATCAGGTATTATTAAAGTTACTATTCTGCAATATTTTGAAAAAGATTGCCTTAAAAATTACTAATAGGATTATGACCAGCTGTGCGATTATGTAAACATGTCGAAGTGAACACTTAGACGAAGTGATCGGCAAGTGAGCTGTCAAACTATACAAACAAGATGGAATGACAGTTCACTTATCGTTCACTCCACCTAAGTGATCACTGTGAGATGTCAACAGAATCGACCGGCAGCTTTTCAAATGACAGGTGCACATTTCGAATTAGAGCTCAACATTAGTTAAATTCAGCCAATCTAATTACAGCCCGTCAATCAAACCTGTGTAATACCTAAGATACACACGGCTCGTGCACAAACATTCACTTGGAGCCAATATTTGTCGTGCACACAATGGCCAAGGCGCCATTACACCTTCCCGGGTCGCCAATCTGTTACGAGTTAATTTATAGCTTACTTTGGTCCAGAGTTACTGCTTGCTTACGCATGCCTCTAGTTAATCTTGGAACTTACGGTTAATATTAAGGGTTGAGGAGATCTCATTGAGCTGGAAGATGTAGGTAAATTTTCTTTTATTATTATTTATTTAATACCTACTGTACGCACACACATATACAGAGGCGGACTTAATGCCAATATACAGGCTTTTTCTGCCAGTCAACCTTTGGGTATTGCAGAGAATAATAGTGGTAGGTGCAATATAAAGATAAAGAGAAACCAGAAACACGATTATTAGTAAAATGAATAGAAAGATAAATAAATACATATAAACTACATATACAATAAAATACCATAACATAATATAGGAACTCAAATTAAACAAAAAAAATATTTTTTACTTTTTTTTATGTCGATCTGGAAGACAAAGGAAAAAATTACCTGGACTGGATATATATACTGATAATATATTTGCCTGTAGAGGGGAGTCCTTGATATCCTGAATTGAAAGTCACGACTTAGTTAGGCACCAGTCTCCAACAAATGAAGATTGTTGTTATCATAACTTAAATTATTTCCAGAAGTATTAGTTTACAAATATTATTTGTGGAAGAAAGTAAACTTTTTTTTAAATTTTATTACTGATCTCATTGCTGGCCTTCTAAAGATTAAGTTTGTATTACTTGAGAAAGGCGTATGCGTGTGAGCAGATGCATGAAGTTTAACGAAGCAAAAGGTATGTAAGGACCCTAGCAGTGGCGTTATGTAGTTTCTACTCACCCCAATGAGAAAAGTAATACTCTCAAAATGATGAACACTAAGCTTGGAAATTAGCAAACATAAATAAATAACAAAATGTATCGTAAAATACTGGTATTCAACTGAATCCGGTTTTGACTGGAAGCCGACCCCAATAAAGTTGGGAAAAGGCTAGGCAGATGATGATTAAATAAATAAAAAAATAAGTTTATTGCCACAAAATACCTTTGCATACAATACCAATACATTTCACAAAGGTACATTGGATACTGGGAAAAGGCTGCACATGTAGTGAAAAACCCTGCCTCCTAAACTAGGCCCTACTAAACATGTATCGTTAATTTTCAAGTAATTGCAACAACTTTATAACATGCATATTTTTATTATCTTCAATGCTAACTTATTAATACTGAAAACATGCAGTGAAAAATTGTTGAAAAATACCAACTAGATAAGGAAAATGATCAGAACAATTCACGTATTCCCGATAAAAAATCTTTAAGTAGATAGGCGAAGTTAACGAAAACATCCAAACTTTGCTAGCTGCGAACACTCGTTTCACAGTCTGACGAAAAGCTGTGAAAGAACGTGACACGTGACGATATGAAAATCGTTTTCATGAAAACACAAAGATTGTGTCCGAGCGTAAGGTTGTCGCCAGATAAACGTGCAATAAAGTATATTGACCTTTCCATTGTCTCTAATCAATAATCTTATTTTTTACGTCTAAAAACTTGACAATTGCAACAAACACTAACCTAAATAATTAAATAAACTACCCCCCCCCCCTCATTGGGTGTTTAGGTGGTGTTGAAGTTTGTAGGGACTTATTAGTTTAAATTTAGCGCCGTTTTTCATAACTCGAGAACGTAAAGGATCAGGGAAGAAGTCGATTCAGGATAGCTTTCTGTCATTATTTCTGTTTCTGATATTAAGAAAGTCGATAAATGTACCATGTGTGTAAATGCCCGTTATTGCACGGGTATCTGACGTTTACTGTAGTGACATAAAATCCGGAAAGAATTAATAAACGACTGAATGACTATGATACAATGTGAAAAAATCTTGCCACGAGTTCCTACTAAGAGATTGCTGAGTACAGTTATGGGCAAAATTAATTAATTGTCTTCCTAGTTTAACGAGAAGTTATACCAAACTTAAAGCTATCATTTCAACTGAACTATATACAGGCAGGTACTTTTAAATTTTAAAGGAGTTCGTCAGCCAGATACATGACGGGAGTTGCACATCGCTAAGTTTAAATAGACAAAAAAAACCGGCCAAGTGCGAGTCGGACTCGTGCACCGAAGGTTCTGTACAAACCTGTACGTATATATTATAAACAAAAGTTGCGGTTTACGATTTATGACGTATTAAAAATAAAAACTACTTACTAGATCTTAATATTAGAAACCTTAATATCATTTTTGAAGACCTATCCATAGATACCCCACACGTGTGGGATTAATGAAAAAAAATTTGTTGAGTTTCAGTTCTGAGTATGGAGAAACCCCACAATTTATTTATTTTTTTCTATTTTTATGTAAATGTTAATGCAGTTCACAGAATACATCTACTTACCAAGTTTCAACAGCATAGGTCTTATAGTTTCGGAAAAAAGTGGCTGTGATATACGGACGGACAGACAGGCAGACAGACAGAGAGATATGACGAATCTATAAGGGTTCCGTTTTTGCCATTTGGCTACGGAACCCTAAAAAAGGAACAAGGAAGAAACTGCATCTAATCGACACTTACATTTCGGTTGCATAGGGGAGGTGGGGCCCAAAACGAGTACGCTAAGGGATATGTACAATAAAAAAGTCCTAGAAAAGAAAATTAAAACTTCTAATTTTACTTTTTTTTTAGGATATAGAAATATCTTACTTTATAATAAAAACATGAAAACAACTAAACCTAACTGTATACAAATAAATATACAAAAACAAGATACGCTTGGGCGTCGAAGAATTCCTCCGCATCGCTGTCATCCGGAAACGTGCCCAGAAGACTGGCAGCATTGCCACGTTGAATGGCAATGCTAATTCTTAAATATGTAATTAATAAAGAATCTAAAATAAGAACAAACATAAACATTTTCTTTATAATTCAAACAAAAACAAAAGAAAACCTTCAAACTACCCGTTATCCCCCATGGGGTGCCTAAAACGGGTACGGCGTTTGGGCATAACGGGTATAGGGTAATTATTGAGATCAATGGACATTACTTACAAGGAAATTTTTTTAATTAACTAATTCTTTATTAATACTATTAAGTCTTCATTTTTATTGCAGTCTTCATTATTAAACTTATTGTACTTTCTGTGTTCATCATTCATCATAAATCAACTTTAACGTCTCAGTTAATAACTATAAAATTAAAGTTATTCCTGACAGCCGTCACAGTAATAGGAACCTCTACCAGAACAAGTTGTGCACGCCTCGTGGGCCCACATTTGACAATCCAGTCCTCTAAAGGCGGGTATGAGTATAACTCGGAACAAACTAATCATGGGTATTCGGCTCCGTGATCTTCATTATCCTTTGGACCTCGCTTGGACCTTTTCTGCTTCTATGTCTTACTAGTAGAAGCTTTTACAATCTTCAATTTTTTTTTTACTGCTTGGATTTTACTCATAGGAACTTTCTTTTTCTCGTTTCTGATCTTTAATTGGCGTACTTGTAAGTATTTCGGCTCTTTGTGTGATGGCTTGATTTCTATTGAAGTTACATGGGGTGCTGCAATATCTGGTTGCGAGTCCTACTCATTAGTATTGTTACTACTAACTTCAATAGTTTCTGGAGTCAAGGGGTTATGAGAATGTGGCGTCAAGCTCAAGGCCTGCCATCAATGTTGGGAGTTTTGCAGACAGAATTACGATTCAAAAGCTCGTCTAAAACAGAGGATGGATAATATGGTGCGATCAGAATCAATGGATAAACGAATATCGTCATGTACTGCGAAAGGCATTTCAATACTGTTTTCTGTATCGATAGCAGGCAACTCTGGCTCATTAGGCGCTGGCACATGCTCATTTTCAATTGGTTCTGGTCTATCAGTCAACGTTGATGGCAGATAATCAGATTCATCAAAAATATGACGATTGGTTGGCCATACGCCAGTGGAGGAAAATCATTTGATAGCAATACGGGCACTAGCCGCTTTCATGTAGGCCTCGTTAAACAACCTTGCCACTTCATATTGTGATGAAATGGCTTGCTCAAAATAGATTTTCAATGGTCCGTATGTATCGAGTGGTTGCAATCGGTGTGTGAGTGGTTGCAGTATGTGGTGGAATAGACACAAAAATCACATGGTTCTTCGAGGCAAACTCTAAGGCTTGAAGATTTTTGTGCGACTCGTGGTTATCCATCACCAAGAGAATTTTTCTTTGTTCTGTGGGCCTAGTCATATCCATGAAATGACGTAGCCATTCCAAAAATGTTGGACCATTAATCCAGCCATTGTCGGTACAACTGGTTACCGATCCAGGTGGAGCCCCATCTAGAAGTCTAGGCACCATCCGCTTTCGGCCAAAAATTAGAAAAGGTGGTACAAACAAACCTGCCGCATTGCAGCAGCATACAATGGTCGTTAATTTACCTCGTTCAACACTTGAAATTACACCGACTTGCTTTTTTCCCGATCTGCAAAGGATTCTGGGAGGCCTATTACTGGTAGTTTGAACCCAATTCTCATCGACGTTGTATATCCGCGTCGCGTCAATATTGTGTTTTTCAATCTCTGGTTTTAGTATATCAAAAAACCTTTGACATTGAGGTTTGTTAAAACCTCTGGCTCGTGCTATCGATGTTGGTTCTGGCCGACGAAGACTCATATTAGGATGTCGCATTTTAAACCCAGCGAACCAATCTTCACCCGCGGTATTATTCTTGAATGGGTGAGAAATGTGATTAATCTCAGCATTTTATTAGTACACAAGCTTAAAAAAATCAATGCTAAATCTAAAAAGAGTCCTGATTTTCATTAAAAACAGTGATGAACCTACCAAGCTTTTTTTTCGGGCATCCTTTTTTGATGTGCCGCTGTAATGTTGATAGTTTGATGCCGTATTTATTGGCTGCACCTTTGACTGAAGTCTTGCCAGCTTCTTCCATTACCCGTTTCATAATATCCTCATCCCAGGAAGCATTTGTAGTTTTTCTTTTATATTTATTTACCATCTAAAAAATGGAGAAGTAATACCTTGTTAATGAACTGACATTAACAAGCAATATCCTAATTTTTCATTCATTTATGAATTAAAAACTAAACAAAGTAACTCCTGCCAACCCACGAAGCCATATCTAGGGTAAAACGGGTAAGGGGCAAAGCAGGTACCAGATTTCGATTTCCGATTCATATCCTTACAATTTAAACAAAGGTAGCAACATGTTTTCGAAGATAAAATAGCACAATACTAGCAAAATCTTAACGTAAAACTTTTGAGAACATTTCATACACCATTTCTAAGTAAACACAACTAATTCCAAATCAATATTTTAAGTGGAAATAGCAAAAAAAAATAATTGTATCTTACCTTGCTAGCGCTTGTATCACTGTAGCGAGCTGACTGCATGTGATTGGTTGATGCTCGAGACACCACACTGCATTCACACATTTACAATTTTACTTACGGCGCGCAAATTTAAAAGCCTACCCGTTTTAGGCGGGATACCTACCTGTTTTAGGCCCACGTCCCCTACATCATTCAACGATATAATTAATCTTAATAATTCGTTCACATATGCCTAAGTAAACAATACAGCCTGCAGTAGATACAGGAAAAACCATTTGCATCATCCCAAAAGGATTTAATCTCAAAAAACGTAAAGAAATAAACTTTTTCAATTCTCTTTCCAAACACACAGAAATCACTATTCCAGATCAGTTTACTTTAAACTCGACTGCCCCTAAAACTAACACAGAAATCAGTTTACCTACGATTTGACAGCAGATGTCCTTCGACAAACATAATTATACTAACACAAACATTCCGCATTTGCCTGCGGACAGATTTTGATACCTTGTACAAACTTCCTGAAGCTACCGATAGGGGGTTTTTGGTAACATACGATTTTAGGAAGGGAATAAAAATGGTGTTCGCACAAAGGCTTTTTGAAGGCATTACTGCGTAGAATGAAAGCTTGAGTGAAACAGAAACGTGTTTCACTTGTTTCGTTTTGAAGAATTTTTGCACGGTTTTTATATTCCAAAGCTCCAAAGTCTTGAGCATCAACGCCGAGTTGCTGGCCTGTCGGTTTTCTATCGGTTAAACTTTGGGGAGTGCGCGACGGAATTGCATAATTTAATTCCGCCAAGCCCGTCAACATCGGACCACAAGACGTAAGGCGACGTGCCACCGGTACATGGTGGACATCCCACCTATACGCTAATATCTTATCTCTCTCTCTTAAAACGATATGGGAACACATTCATTGTGCGTACAGCTAAGGAGTGGAATTCCCTGCCTGAGTCTGTATTTCCTGATAGCTACAACCAGGGAGTCATTAAGTCAAGAGTGATTAGGTTACTTCTAAGCTAGCGTGCTCCGCCTTAGACCGCATCATCGCTTAACATCAGGTGAGATTGCGGTCAAATGCATGCCATTAAAAATATAGTAATAATAATATTTATTATTATTGTATACATTGCAAATGTTCTGGCACTGACTCCTGTAACACAAGTACCACCTAGCTCAGGAGTCAGGGCTCCAACTCAAAATGTAACCTTCTTTGTGTCAAGAAAATGTTTTATTTATTTTATTTATTTATTTATCAATAGTAAAAAAACTTATTACAAAAAAAAATACAACCGACTTCCAAAAAAAATACACTACAAAGTAAAAAGTAACTTTAATTTCGGAAGTCGGTGTTTTGTAAGTTTCTTCGTATTTTGACACCTACTTCCGAAATTAAAGTTATTTTTTACTTTGTAGTGTTTTTTTTTTTGGAAGTCGGTTGTATTTTTTTTGTAAAAAGTTTTTTATTTTTCACTTTTTAGTGGTACCCCACACCTAACAACACCACTGCAAAATCGCAGAAAAGCAAAATACGCAATTTCGACTAGGTTCTTGGATGACATAAAACTATCATCTAAGTAGACGAATTCCAGCTATTTCGATTTAAAATCCAAAGTTCGTAATCGATTTTGATAAAATTTAAATGGGGCCATCCTTTCAGATAAAACAAGAATTTTTCAAATCGGTTCATAATTGTCGGAGCTATAAGGTAACAAACATAAAAAAAAACACATACAACCGAATTGATAACCTTCTCCTTTTTGGGAAGTCGGTTAAAAATAAATTAAAAAATATTGAGAACGAGAGTGGTTGAAAATAATAAACAAAGAGAGTTTATTGGTAAACTAGCTTTCGCCTCGCGCTTTGTACGCGCATATCCCGTTGTTTCGTTCCCGTTGGGAAAAAAAAAACGCTTCAGCTTTCTACGACCAGCAGTTTCGGCTATGCGTTGATCGGTCAGTCGGTCAATTTCAGCTTTTATATACCTACAGGGTTATTTGTAAAACACCGGCAACCTCTCAGGACTTACTTACGAGTACATCATAACATACGAAGTATATGCGAAACATAAGAAAAATAATGAGCTTTCTTATGCTCTGCATAGACTTCGTAACATTCAGAGCTTTCAATTTAATTTTTATTTTTTATTTTTGTACGAAATCATGATGAACTAAAATATGATGAATTTTCAAAAGTCATAGAACATAAGTTGTTGGTTATGATGTTAGTAACATGTAGTCCTGAGAGATTGCCGTTGTTTAACAAAAAACCCTGTATATAGAGATAATTATGTCATGTGATTATGGTAGACACTAGATTATGTGCAATAACGGTCACTGACCCACAAACATTGATTTATTGACTTTCTTTTTTATTTTTTATTTTTTTAATTGTTAATGTATTTTTTATTTTCTATATTAAATATACATATCAATATACATGGGTACAGTATCTACATTATGTACAAACACATAAAAAAACAAAATAAATCATTGGGCATCAAAAAAATAATCCACATCGCTGTCAACGGCAAAAGTGCCCAGAACACTGGCAGCATTGCCACGTTGAATGGCAATGCCGATTCTTTGGCCGAAGAAAAGCCCAGCCCTCTGGTCACGTGAACCGTCGACAAGTTGTTTGCTGATGTCCCGAAAGACTCTATGTGCACTCGGACCCCATGGGCCTAGTGTTTCAACGCCAAAAGGCTCAAATATATAATTCTCAATTAGGTTATTATATTTGCGCCTTTTGAGTTTGACTTTCTTAATATCAAATTCAGAAATTAAGACATAAAGCTGTCCTGAATTGACTTTTACCGTGATCCTTTACGTTAATTAGTAATGAAAAATCCTACTAATATTATAAATGCGAAAGTTTTTGAGGATGGATGTATGTGTATGTATGTTTGTTACCCTTTCACGAAAAATGTACTGGACGGATTACGATGAAATTTGGTATGTAGGTAGCTGAAGACCCAGAATAACACATAGGCTACTTCATATCCTGGAATTCCCGGGGGATCGGGATTTACACGGGAATAGCGAGAATTTATACTCCCGCCCGCCGCCCGCGACTTCGTCCGCGTAATAGATAATAGGTAGGTCGGGTACAGAAGGGACATTAGGAATAGTCAATGTACCTTATTACAAGTATGCCTAGTGCCTACCATAGTCGAGATAAAAGGACTGTAAAAGAACCGATGATCGTAGTGTTTTGTTGTTTATATGTGTGCCTACGAGAAATAAAATTCATTTGATTTATAAATGACAATTATGTACAAAGTCAACTTATAATAAAATAAGTTGCTGATTGGAATTCTGACACAATAATACCTCTCCATGATACATAAAAGTAGAATCAGAAAAATCCGTCCGTTTGTCTATACTTTAATCGTCTGTACATACCTACGTTTACGCTAATCTAGATTACTTACAGTGTGAAATATTAACACCGAAATGTTTAACTACCGTCTTATTTACACACCCTCATAAACGAACCATTTCGAAGCTCTATTCACAGTTCACACCCAAGTTCACACAAGTTAGCCAACTCGTAATTACTCTCGAACCGAATGTGATACCTTCATCACCCAACACTAGATTCCAAACAAAAGAATTAGCTAACACTGTGTCACACAGTGTCTTATAACCCTTCAAAGTTAGCACAGACACAGTGTAGTTGGGAAACCCCAATAAAATTTAAGCCAACTCATTTTAAATGCACACCGAGAAACAGGGCACAGTGCCGTGGCATTTTCTCTTTGCACTATTAATTATGGAGGTGAACTAAAATATTAATTTCGCTTTTTGACTAGTTTAGAGGCTCCATTGGTGTTCATATTCTCGCTTTTAAATGGCGTATGGTTTATTCGTTTGGCTTTTGAACTTCCACAAAGGACAGTAATTTAATGTTTTCGCTGAATTTCGCTTTAGAAAACATCTGTCTGTTTATTTCAAAGTTAGCTTTGAAAGATTTTCGTGTACTTCAAATTAATTTTCATAACAGGTGTGTTGCTGGTTGAAATTATGTAATTTATTTCTGCGAAGAGGAATAACAGTAAGAAAACATCAACTCATCTACATAATACCTAAATAAAAATGTATTACCAACTTCCCTGAACATTGGTCTTGAATTTTTAAAACAGTCTTGTTTCAAGATGAAAAGCTAAGATCTATGAAAAAAGTCACTACATACACATAATAATTACAAGGTCTATTTAAAAATATAACAAAAGCTTTAAATAAAACATAGCAGGCAAGCTATTAGTCCTTAAGCTAGGTCCACACCGACCGCAATAGCCCGAACGTGCTTCCCTCGCTGATTGCCACTGAAGATAATTTTTGGCTCTTAAACTGATACGTGTTACGGGCATGGCGCACCTCTGTCTACACCTACAGTACTAGCCAAACCCGGTAATGTGTTGTAACCTTTAGTTCAAGCGTCTTTTTGGGAGTCTCAGGGCCCTGCCGGGGTTGCGGAACCTGCCGGGGTTGCGGAATCTGTTCGAAAGAGTCACCGCGGCCCTGGAACGCAAAGGGCATTAGGAGGAACACGGATGGGTTTTAGTCAGTTGAAGTCGGACACTCCCTCCTGCTTTACCCAGAGCGGGAGGAGTCATTTGATGATTTCCCATCCTTAAAAAAAAAGGAAGTCTGAGGGCCAATTCTACTAATTTTGACATTCGTATCTCAATCGCAAACTGTCAAAATGGTATGAAAATTAAGGTTTTTTGACAGTTTGCGATTGACATGCGAATGTGAAAGTTGTGACTTAGTAGAATTTGGCTCTGGTACTTGCTTACGAGTATTACTGCGATTAATTGTTTGAATGTTGTTTTACGATTTTGATACGTTTGACGGTGGTTTAAACTAGTTAATGCCAGTTTCCAGTGGTCATTGCGAACGGCTGGCTGGTTTTAAAACGGCCAAGCTACCAAAATTAGAGAAAATTTAAATGAGAGTTAGCTTCGGCGTTTCACAAGATAACCATAATAATATAAAAAAAGCTCAAAATCGCGCCATATTGTTCTAAGTGCCCAACAAATTAAGCCTTACAGCCGTCATCCTTCAACTTTAAGATGGAAACGCTAAAATATTCAGGGAGAGTACTCTTGAATCTTTATAACGGTGATACAAAAATAAAACGACGAACATTTTTATCTTGACGAAATTTGACGTCATAACGAACCGCTGTATTTCCCTTTGACATCGTGAAATAAAGAATAATCTTGCACCTACTGGTTTCTTTCTTGAAAAAGCGGAAAAAATGTTAAAGCTCAAAGAGAATGGTCTGAACTTTTTTTCGAATTAGTTTCGTTTTTATGAAGAACTTGATGCGTTCTAAACGATCTTTTCCCCTGCGCCTCTTGAGCGATTGCGGGTCGTTTATTTTTTGCGCTGGCTGATTTATAAAATGCTTTTGCCTTTGTTGTATTGTAGTAGAGTTAATAAAAGGAGATACCGAATCCCTCAAGCAAACTATTTCTCATCTCAGGCTAAACTGAATGACCATCATGATATTATGATTGGTCTGACTAAGCTAAAGTTTTTTTTTTATTCTTCTCGGTTCCCTGGAGACCCGGTCCTTTGGTAGGCGTACGAAGGGCCGAAACCAACTCGCAGAGGTCTCGTTAGACATTTCAAATGTAATGGGGCACCAACCGGTGATTATCCCTGTATGCAATGTGAAAGTATTTCCAAGGAAAATCCCCGGTTGGAGCAGTACTATTGCAGAATAACATATACAATGTCGCCATAACAACTATGTTAACAGCATTGTTGTGTTCCGGCAGTTAGAGGTATGATAGCCAGTTCCTCTGTGTAAGAGGATTCCGGGTGAAACTCGCTTCCATCTTCGGCCTAATCGTCACTTTCCATCAGGTGAGATTTGGGCCAAGAGTTTCCCCGTATTGTATAAAAAAAAAGAATATGGAAACAAAAGATGAAACGCTATGGGTTAAGGTGGTTTAGTGGACTGATAATCGTTTATCATAGAAGAACTATTGGCCCCTGCCTGACCACTTGCTTATACACGGCTTTTAAATGGCAGGGGCTGTTTTGCACACTCAATGGGCCCCAAAAACGGCCGCCAGCACAAAGTGACGTAGCGCCAAGGTGGCAACATAGCCTGAGGTGCTAGAGGAGTGGAGAGATATACCACGGCCAGCAGGACAATCCTGGAATTGTGGTCAAGAAGCATCTTACTGGATTACACATCCATCTACCGAGTACGTTTGCTCTTGCGAATCTCCACTCAGACCAGCCGATTAAGACAAGAAAGAGGTGGGAGCTCTGTTCCTCGTCAGTATTCACTCTGGCCAGCCAATAAAGGCAAGCTGGAGATGAGGAACAAGACTTCTCTCGGGAGATTAGGTTCGTGGGGTCGCTACTGCCCAACAGTTCGCCACAAAACTGCCTTGCGGATTGTATCTCTCTTTGTCTGGCTCCTCAGCCTAGGTATGACCTAAGGTCCATCGGAAAATTATTTGTCCATTTTTTTTTTGTTTGCTCTTGAATCTAGTCTTGGTCAGAGATGACAGAGACCAAGTCTACGATGGAGCGAGCTTGTCTAGAAGGAGCTAGGAAGGAGTTTAAGCTTTTATTTAACAGAGCCCTTTGAGTTCGTTTCGGTGCTTCTTTTCAACACAGTCCAACACCGACTCCATTTTAGAATGTTTGACGTATATACATTTTTTGATAATAGAAACAAATAGCATAATAATATACCTACTACTACAGATGAAAAACATATTATAAACGACAAGCCCGCTCCATCATCGGACCACAAGACGTGCGGCGTCACGCCGTCGGTACATGGTGGACATCACACCAATACGCACAAACCGTTTTGGGAATATTCATTGTGCGTATAGCTAAGGAGTGGAAATCCCTGCCTGAGTCCGTGTTTCCTGATAGCTACAACCTAGGAGTCTTTAAGTCAAGAGTGAATAGGTTACTTCTAGGCCAGCGTGCTCCATCTTAGACCGCATCATCGCTTAACATCAGGTGAGATAGTGGTCAAACGTTTGCCTATCAATAGTTTAAAAAAAAGTTTGTATTACCTATAAGTCCTGTCAGCCTTAAAAACACCCTTTTAAATGTCGAAACTGACCAAAAAGATCTAAAATATACATGGTTGATAAAATTGAACGTCACTTCCAAGCAACGAGCATTTGTGCCAAAAACAGCAGTCATAATACTACCCAAATGGACATTATATCTTCATTGGTCTGCAAATGTGTATGTGTATTTATGTGTATGAGTGTGAATAATTTGGTCGTGACCCAGTTTCGTAACAGCCAAGTCAGCGAAGCCTAAAACCCAATCGATAGTTTTAATGTAACATGTATGTGCAAGTTTAATATTGTGTAAGCACTTTTCCTATTAGTGAAAATTGGAAAGTTGGCCGCTTCCATGAAAAGATTGGCTATTAACCAAATATTCTTCAAAGTTAGAGTAAACTGGCTTCTTGGGGTAAGTTCACTACATCTTCAATTTTTTCTCGGTCAGCTCTTACCTAGACTAGAGTCAAGAGTAAACCCATCAGAATTTAAAAAAAAACCGGACAAACGCCAGTTGGACACCCACCGGGGGTTCCCTACAAATCAAATTTGTAGGGAACCCCCTACAAAGAAGATGTTTCAAAATGGGCCAGGTCTATGTACACTACCTCAAAAAAAAAGAGTAAAATCCGTAGATTTCGGTAAAAATTCCGACAATTCATTTGGGTGTTTACTATTGTGGTAGTTAATTGATGTTTATATATTACTTTTATCGATTTTCAACATGTCGTCGCACCGATTTAGCATAAATCATAGAAAGATAACTGTCAGCTGTCACAAAAATGTCACTTCAGACACTTTCGTCTCGTTGTCGGTAGATAAATATGTCAGAAATAAATGTCAAACGTCATTAATCAATCAAAATGACAGCTTACCGCCATTAGGAGTTTTGTTGTGTGTTGCAATTTCAAGTGTATTACTTTGTGCTTTACCACCAAACAAATCTATTTTAAAGAAATTGGACAGTTGAGAACTGTTTTAAATGTATTATGCTATTTTTTTGTATAGTGTACAAGGACCTGGCCCAGGCTCCATACATTTTGGAACATCTCTTTTGATTTGTCTGATTGATTTCATTTGTTTTATATTCCATGGAATATTAACTTTTGGAAAACAGTTTTACAACATACAATTCAAAATATCTTTTGATGATGATTGTAAAAAGGAACCCTTATGGTGTGACTGAGTCTATCACAGCTGGATATCACAAGAACAACTAACGCTATCAACTTGGAAATTGGTATAGTTTTAGATAACGTTTGTTCAACTACTTGGCTAATATATATATACAGAATAACGAGAACATTGACGTCCAAATACAAAAGGTCCCTCGTATCGTGGGGTATCCGTATCACCTCGAAAACTATGAAAAGTCGCGGAACAAACATGTGGGTGATTCGAATACCTCACAATACGAAGGACCTAAACTTTAGGCCACTCTGTATAAAAATTAATCCTTTTTTCCCTTGGTCATCGCATCACGCGTGAACGGCTGGACAGATTTCACTTATTCTTTTTTGTTGTAATAGGGGTTAACGTATGAAATTGCCGTTTTATTGTAATAAGTACTTCGAATTGATATTTTGGTGGTCTCAGCATGGTGTTATTCACTATAGCTTTCTCCGATCTGGTCAAAAACAAAAACTAGCAGTAAAACAGCCCCGACTCATAAATCGATCTTCACCATTATTGCTCCATGATAATGCGAGACCTCATACAGCTCGAGAAACCGTTTTAACTCTACAGGAACTGCAATTAGAAACCATTCGTCACCCTCCGTATTCACCAGACCTTGCTCCAACGGATTACCATTTTTTTCGTGATTTGGACAATTTTATACGTGATAAAAAGTATTCTTCTCAGGAGGCAGTACAAAATGCTTTCGAGCAGTTTGTCGAATCTAGATAACCAGAGTTTTAACACAAAGGCATAAAATAAATATTTTCAAATCGGACCAGTAGTTCCTGAGATTAGCGCGTTCAACCAAGCAAACAATAAATTGTTCAAAATCGAACAAATCGGCAATTTCATACTTTAACCCCTAATATTTGTCATTTTCAAAAGATAGTTCTTATGAAAGTATAATAGGGAAGTTGCAGTTGATGGGAGCGGAGCCGCGGGGGACAGCTAGTGGAAAATAAAAATTTACATAGTTTTTATGCAACAGCAATTGAAAGGGGTTCTTAAAAATTGAATTGGGACTACTAAGACATGTGGGGTATCATAATATCAAAGAATTATTATATGCTATAATTATGCTATTTGCACATTCTCAAAAAATTCATTTATTTTACGGGCTGCATGGTTTTCGAATTCGGAAGAAAAATTTTTTTTTTTTACCATTTTGAAATTATTCTATGTCATACAAGGTTATGTAAAGATTACAGGAAAAATAAAACGATGTCTATAAACAGCGTACTTTTTTAGAAATTATCAAAAAAAATTACATTAGTTCTTATTTATTTGTCTTGTTATCATTTAAGAGATGGCGCAAAACTGCAACACACATCGCAGTGTTAAAATGATCAGACAAATATAGGCCTCGCCGATGAAATATTAAAAACATTTCACGATTTAAATGATTGTCCATCTCGCTCTTGACCGTTTTTTTTTTACTGTTAGCAATAAATTTGTGAAAAAAAAAAACAAAGATTTAAAGTCTACTGTCTTTCTGTGACATTGTCACTATCACTACTAATATTAGGAAATCCCTTTGTCGCCTAGCGCCGCCAATCGTTTTTTATTATTTGTGGTAAATATAAGACACGTAGATAAAAAACCGCTCTGTAGTGTACTGAAGAAATGTATTTATTAGGTTTTGAGAGTTATGTTTTGTACCTACTTTAGAACATAAATAATTGCCAAAGTCGATATTTTTGCTAAAAGTGGCCACTTTTAGCAATAATTGCCGTTTTGGCTATTTAGCCATGAGTTATGTATTAAAAATAGCTGTCAAAAAATAATAGATACATTTCTTCAGTACACTACAGAGCGGTTTTTTATCTACGTGTCTTAAATTTACCACAATTAATAAAAAACGATTGGCGGCGCTAGTGGACGGAATACACACTCTTAAGAATGAACTCAAAAAACTTCGAACAGATTTTCATACACTTTCCACCAATGGGCGAAATGATTCATAGGGAGGTTAGTTGTATAATGTATTAAGCTTTTGGATAAATAAGATGACGATTGCTGAAGTTGTCGCAAACAATCATGGGGACTGAAAGCATACAGGATACCACTGACTCGCCCAACTTCGTCTCCGACACAATTTTTATGAATGGTGCCTTCCTTTTGCTCAAAGCGTGACAGATGGTATAATATAGTAGTCTATAGCCTTCCTAAATAAATAGGCTATTCAACACTAAAATCATATTGAAATTCGAACCTCAGCTTTATAATATTCCGTCGCCTCCTTCTGCGAAGCAGTCATGCTAGCGAAGGAGGTGGCGGAGAGGGAGAGGAGACCCTCTCGTCCCGGCCGCCGTGGTAGACGCCGCGGGCGTCGGGGGCCACCTGGTGACCTCCGGCCACCGTAGGCGCGGGCCTGTGGACGGCAAGCTATGGGTGGCTCGCTGTCCGTCCGTCTAGTGACAACAGGCCGTGTCGACGGCGCGTTAGTGTTCCACGCGCGCCTCAAAGAGAGTCAGCAACACAGAGGGGCCCGAAAGGGCCGACGCCTGCCGGAGTCGCGGGATTATTCGCAAGAGACACCGTGGCTTCGGAACACAAAGGGCAATGAAGGAACATGGATGGCTTTTAGTCAGTAGAAGTCTGACACTCCCTCCCGCTACACCCAGAGCGGGAGGAGTCATTGGATGATTTCCAATCCCTAAAAAAAAAAAGCTTTATAATATTACTATAGATAGCTTCTGCTAACCATGCGAAGCTGAGGCAAGTGGCCAGTTGTTATTATTTGTACAAGTTCTACAAGAAAATTGTCAAGTTAGAAAACACGTCAGGCTGATTAAATTAAATTTTGAGTTGCTAACACAACTCAGTCTTTGGAAAGTAATATTCAAAGTCTACTTAGTCTCGATGAAGAAGTTTCGTTATTGTTTTCAATTTCAAAGTTTTGATTTAAAAGCAACTGAAGTTTTGTAAACTAAATTAACAATTTTTTGAAGGTAAGTACCGGAACAGATGACATTTTTATAGCTTTGTGTTGTTTAATGTTTCTTTGTTTTGTAGTGTAGTTATAGTTAATTCCTAAAACATGTTCCATTTTAATTTTTCTTAAGAAGAACGAAATCAGTATGAGACATACCGCGTGTATCTGACATCGACGCACAAACGATTTCCATGTGTCCAGGGCATGATTCTGGACACCCTAGACTTAGAATTTTTCGTCGGCTTTTTTCTCATTTTTTAAGTTTTTTAAAGGGTTTTTTTACTTTAGAGTGCTCATAATCGTTATTCTGACCTAACCCAATGAGAGTTTTAATAAAAAAATAATTAATTAATTACTTTCACCAAAAAGAGCAATCTGAATAAAACCACAAATAGATACCTATTTGTGGTACTCTTGAAAAAAATGAGAAAAGACCCGACGAAAAATTCCAACACTGGGGTGTCCAGAATCATGCCCTGGACACATGGAAATCGTTTGTGCGTCGATGTCAGATACACGCGGTATATAGGCGCTGTAAACGCTCATTTGTATCAATGACTGGCTGACCCACGCAACATCGTCTGCGTCACATTTTCCATGAATTCTCCGCTCCTATTAATCTTAGCGTGATGATGTTAGCCTTCCTCGATAAATGGGCTATCTAACAATGAAATAATTTTTCAAATTGGACCAGTAGTTCCTGAGATAAGCGCGTTAAAGCAAACAAACAAACAAACAAACTCATCAGCTTTATAATATTAGTATAGAAGTATAGACACGGCGATGCGTGAGCAGTTTTGTGCCCCTTTCTTCGACAGTACATAAACAAAGGCGATACAGATGAACTTTGAACGCGCTTCTCGCTCGCGTTAGTACCGCTTTGTACGCGCGTTTGAATCGATACAAATATGATAGTATGCTGTTTGGTCATAGGGCACGCTACAATAGTGGCGACAAGTTCCCTCTTTGAGGAGTGGCTAGATAGGCGCCCACGGCGTCCTCGCCTTTCGCTTGACGCAGGTCCTCACCGGACACGAATGTTTCGGGAGGTACCTGCACCGAATCGGGCGGTAGGAAACGCCCGGGAGCATACTGTGGAGGTGTGCCCCGCTTGGGCAACGCCGTGTCCTCGAAGTGGCGATCGGCGGCGATTTCTCGCGTTTGGCCCTGGTCCAATCCATGCCAGTCAGCTCGCCGTCCGTCCGTCTAATGACGACAGGCCATGTCGACGGCGCGATCGTGTTCCACGCTCGCCTCAAAAAGTGTCAGCACAAGGAGGGGCCCGAAAGGTCCGGCGCCTGCCGGAGTTGCGGGACTATTCGAAGGAACATGGATGGGTTTTAGTCAGTAGAAGTCTGACACTCCCTCCCGCTCCGCCCAGAGCGGGAGAAGTAATTAGATGATTTCCCATCCGAAAAAAAAAGGCTGCTTGGTCATCTGTGAGCGTGGACGAGCGTAGCTGGCGCGTTAAAAATGCGCGTGGGCGCAGGTTCTCCAAAAGTCAAATACTTGTCTTTAAAAACCGTAACACAAACTTAAAAATAATCTTAAACTAAATACAAAATCAATTAAGACGTCCAATTAACATGCACCGTTCTAATCAAGGCTTTAATCAAGGAAAATTAGAGGTCCGTATATAGTACCGTAAAGTGGGTGAAACCGTTCCCGGATTAATTGTGTTAGACTAATACCCGGACTAACTGGTGGCCGGTTAACAGGGGTCGGTTGAAACATTATCTAGAACACGTTTATGTGTTGTGGGTACGCATTCCACGTGTATCGGCTTTTTGTTGTACGTTTTAATTATGAGGAATTCAATAATTAATAGGTAATGTGTGTTATAGATTGATAATCATTTTCTGGTCTAGTCTTTATTTATTAAATAATTTTTCAAATCAGACCAGTAGTTCCTGAGATTAGCGCGTTAACCAACCAAACAAACAAACAAAATCTTCTGCTTTGTAATATTATAGTATAGATTTTAGAACTAGCTAACCCGTGCAACTTTGTCTACGTCACATTTGCCATTAACGCTAAGCTCCTATTTGTCTTAGCGTGATGATGTCTCAGTGGTAACAGTAGTTAAGTTTTACGTTTACATATAATTATCAGTTTGAATAAAAGAAAATATAACCACATTACACATAATAGCATATAAAAGCGCAGGTAATGTGTGAGTATTATGCAAGTGTTGTGTGAGTGTTGTGAGGGAGTTGTGTGAGTGTTGTGTGCTTGCGTATGTGAATATTTATGAACGATTGAAGTATAATTTGCATTCATGCGAAGTCGGTTTAAAACAGGCAAAAATAAACGTCATTACTATTCACAATTTTGTGACAACACTATCACAAATGCACGAAGCCTTTCTAATTTTATAATATGATAATAGGCTGGCTAGATTCTAAACTAGAGCCTCGTGATGGGTTATAACTATAACAGTACCCGCAGGTTTACTGCGCTCTATAAACTAGTTAGTATTGCCACAGACGAGAGTGTAAATGGAGTGTTAAAATGTAATTGTAAGTAAGATGTGTGTTATATTTATAGTTTTATTTTGAACCTTTACACACGATGTCTACATCTCTTTTATTTGGTTCTCCTTTCGCAGGTATGCTAGAAGAGATTTCTTAAGAAATAAGCATCACCTTTGTACCTACTTTTCTGTTTCCTTTTTTTTATATTTACGTGTGTGTACATAAATTGTTAAATAAATAAATAAATAAATAAGAAACTCTTTTTCTTTCTTTTCTTTCTTTCTTTCTAAGAAAGGGAAAGAGTTCATTTGCGCCAAAGATGACGGACACCCAAAAAAATAACAAAATTAGAACACGTATGTAAGTTGGTAGGATATGCGTCACATTCTTACATTAGTTGAGCAACTAAACTGAACCTTCTCAACCAATAGAAGGCCAAAAGCCGCTTCCCCTGTAAAAAAATGAGCAGGTATTGAAAACTACACCATTCACTAGTGTTAGTGATTTCAAGACAGGTCCAGATTTTTTGACTTTGCAATCTCAATCAGTTATGTACCAAACTTATGCTGTAGAACGCAATCAAATACTTCATATAGTAAAATGCGACCTGAAAATATTGTTATTTTTTACTTTTCACATTTCGTTTAGCAGTATTCCAACTTGGAAGGAGTCTCGGTATAGGAATTGAAATGGCAGATGCCATACAACCATCGCCGCACTCATCGCTCAACTTTGTCACACACAGTTACCGTTATCTTATTTAATAAATACTTTAAAACTGAAGAGTTTGTTCGGTTTAACGCGCTAATCTCAGTGACTTCTTGTACGAATGAAAAATTATTTTAGTGTTGGATAGCCCATTTACCGGGGACGGCTATATACATAACAGCACACTACGCATACTAGGAGCAAAGAACAAAAAAAAATGTGATGCAGACGAAGTTTCGTGGGTCTGCTAGTATATTTTACATCGGTCGATATTTACCGAGAATGTTTTCAAACTGATGACTCCATTTGTTAACGACTCTGTTGAGTACATGTGAACTGGCTTGCAATAACGAAGTTATTACGGACACAAAACGAAATAATCACCGTTAACCGGCCATAGACACAACCAAAGGGGTTTTATATTTAATAATCTTGCAATGGTGAGGTAATAGCTCCAGTTTACACGTTGTTTTCTACTTTTTATTGACAATGTGATTATCTTTGGTAGGAACTTACCTCAGTGCCCATACCCACTCTGATGGACCATTTAAACGGAAAACGGTGGCTGGACGTGCGCTTCTTAACCGACTTCCCAAAAAGAAGGAGGTTATCAATTCGGTTGTATGTTTTTTTTTTTATGTTTGTTACCTCATAACTCCGACAATTATGAACCGATTTGTTCTGAAATTCTTGTTTTATCTAAAAGGATATACTTGCAGATTGGTCCCATTTAAGTTTTATGAAAATCGGTTACGAACTTTGGATTTTAAATCGAAATAGCTGGAATTCGTCTACATAGATGATAGTTTTATGTCATCCAAGTAATCGAAATTGCGTATTTTGCATTTCTGCGATTTTGCAGTGGTGTTGTTACGTGTGGGGTACCACTAAAAAGTGAAAAATAAAAAGAGGTGTCGCGTTTACGAACAAGCGATGTACCTACGCTTGCGACGTCGCTCGCTGCGGCCCTGCACTAAATTCAAACATTATGGCGTTGTTTGAGAGCGTTTACGAAGAAGCCATTTACATGTAGCGTCGCACGCAGCGGGGCCCACCCAACGCCTCGCGCAACGTCCCGCGTCTCCGTCACCGAGCACTTAGACGGACCGGGACGGATCGGACCTGTCATACGGACACTGGGGGCGCTTTTCCTGACATGCGTGTTTTCATCCAAGCGCGAATCTAATCCGCATGCGGGTTATAGCACGCTCCTGGCCACACGCAAGACAAAGATTTTGTTCGCCGCTGCAGTTTCGTGCGTGTCACCAGTGACTAACACGTGACGCGGGTTCACGGGTTGTACGTATGGTCATAGTCTATAGACCATGCGTGCGACCCGCGTCACAGTAGAAACAACACTGAAGACAAACGAACGCCGCCCGCCTTCAGATAGCTCGCACAGCCCTTTGCTAATCTACATTCCGCGTGCGTGTTGTCCGTATAATAAGAAAAACATGTAAGAAATGACGAGATGCGAACTAGACCCGCGTGCGGGCCCTTAGCATTGATGAGTAAGATTTGTGACGATGATGACGTGATCCGACTGATTTCGGCCAAAGCGGCTGCTTAAGCTCCGCTTTGGTTTTCGTTCGGGAGTTCGCATGTGGTTTATGTAACCAATTCTCACACAAAGCCCTCCACTCAAATCTTTAAACGGCTTGCTGCTCCCACCGAAACAGCTCTAAGTCGCACTTGTTAAAGTTTTTTTGTTTTAGCACATCTTTATACCTGAGAAGCTGTCCACTTATATGCTTGGGCTTGCCCTTTTCAAGTTCATGATAATAGATACGCTTCGCCACTCGGTACTCCGTCATCCGTGTGACATATGTCCGCAACACCGAAGTTAACGTCTCATGAGATAAGACTCAATGCCATCACAGCTCTGCATAGCACTTCGTTATTCCGCATGCGATCAGACCATACGAGTTAATATTATTAAACAAATAGATGATGGTAGCCACTAGTACCGCTTTTCCCTTGGAATAAAACTTTTCCACTCTGAAGTTTAATGACACTTGTGAGTCATATTGAAACAATGCATAACTTGGCTTTATGACTGAAACAGTGTCATTTCGTCGCGCGATGAAAATGATTCCAGTGCTCGCACGATGATAATGCAAGTTCCAATTAGGACACTCTAAAGTAAAGTGGGAGTGCGACGAAATCGTAGCCAACTAGGACGACGCCTAAGACTATTATTTCAACTAGAAGTTTTTCAAAAGTGGCAAGCTTTGAAAGCAACCGCACTTAACCGTTTCATAAGGAGTACTAAAATATTTTAGAATTCCTTGCCTAAATCTATTCTTGTTTTCTCGAGCCCACCATTAAAAAGTTTTGATTACAATTGCTACCACATAAAACGGCCGCATAAGCTTATAAGTACGCTTAGCGAGTAAGTAATTTCATTGAAACTTCAAACTACCCGCAAAACGACCATTAAAGATATCGTTACCTTTATAATATTTCTTTGCGAAGATATGACTTTCAGAAGTAAGAAGTGATAAATTAGATTGTTTTAACTTTAATAAAAAAGAGACGCTATAAATCTTAGCTTATGTGCCGTTATTAAAAAGTTCGGTTACAATGAGAAATGAGGCTGTATACTTACATATACACATATTTTTACTGGGCCAGACAATCTTAATTTGCGCAGCTGAAGATAACTAGATTATTAAGTGAGAGAAATCAGTCCCAAAAACACTTACGTGTTATTGTATTTTTGTCTAGAGTTAAATACCTCAAAACTGATATAATTACTTGTTTACTTATTATAATTTTATTAAGAAATTAAATGTAACCTCCCACTAACTATCTTAGATTAGTTTTCTTCGACTAGTTTATCATTAGTTTATATTAAACCCTAAAAACCCTAAAAACCCTAAATCTAACTTCTTTCGCTAAATCCATCCAAAGGTTGTCTGTAAGAGATTGCCCTGTGCGATAAGACCGCCCATTGTACACTTGTTTTGATCAAAGTTTTTCCTGTATTTGTTATGAGGTGTACAATAAAGTATATAATAAATAATAATAATAAATAATAAATAAATATTAGCATTATCTTAGTTGAGTTAAATTGAATTATGTATATGTTATGTTAACATACTAGTCATTTTAATAACGTTTAATTTCATTTAATTTAATTGAATATGCCAATGTTGATTTGTTTGTTAAGTCACTAGGTTTCAGCTTTGTTATAGATACATTATTTTTAATCTTTCATAATTCACTATAACGAAATGATTTAAATAAAATAGTACATGTGGTGTTAGCCTATAAATAATTGTTGCGCTTACAAATGCATACCATGTATGTACTCTTAAATGAAATATTATGTGTAAACAATTGAAGACTGTAAATAAAAAATAAAAATTATAAAGTTTTATTAATTACATCTAGCCTGCAACAAATAATAAATGTTAGAACAAATAGGTGTAACATTTTAAATTGTTAGAATTCAATACGGAGGCAGAAACTAATATCCGATTATCTTGAAACTTTCTATTTTACTCTCTTTAATCATTTGGCAGATTCTGATTACTATTACTTCTCGTCGTACTATCTTCTTTTGTACGTTTCGTTAGTTATAATGTATGCTTCTATCTGTTTTGTGCGAGTCCCAAATAAACATTTTATTTCTTTCTTTCTTTCTTTCTCAATCAATTTATCAATCTATCAATCGATCAATTTATCAATATATCAATCGATCATTCATTCAATCTATCAATCGATCATCCATTCAATCTATTAATAGATCATTCATTCAATCAATCAATCAATAAATTAATCAATCAAACAATATCTCAAAGTATTTTTTTTCTCCATCCCAGAGTGACCCCCCTAGTATTCAATGCTATTTTGGCAACGGATTTATGTAGTAGTGATAGATATAAACAAAAAAAAAAAAAACATTTTGTGTTTTACTCAAACAGTGTAATTGATATTGTAGTTTTGTACTAATACTTACAAATCTCCAAAGTTTTAGTAGAGATAATATTTTTCCAAGAAGCCAAAAGCTCGATAGTTTGTAATTTTAAATGTAATTTAACCTTTGTGATTTTAAATTTGTAGTTAAGGTTTTAAACTCACCTTTTTATGACGTCCATACCAGACTTTTCAAACCAAGACAAAAACATGATCATTATTTTAAATCTATTTTTAAAAAGGTAAACATTTTCAGGATTTCAAATTGATTAAGAAACTCACTTATCTCGACCCGCCCACGTCACCTTTCATAGAAATCGACATCTACAAAGATTAATTAATCTAGTTACCTTTAACCCTAAACATCCCACGTCCTTCCAATATCTATATTCTATAGACCCATTCCTCTATGCATTGGAACCCTTAAACAGGGTTGCCAACCCAAGAAATTGAACTAGAACATAACTTGGCAAGCTGGGTTTTATAAGGCGGTTTAATACCCAATGTGCAGAATATGTCTTCTAAGCTGGAATGCCTTAATTAAGTGATTATACACCAATTTTTGAGGACTTTTGACCTTACAGAAGTAAAAACTTATGGAAACAACGGAAACCTTAGAAAAAAACTGTACGTTAAAAAAGCTCGCAGACCCTGTGATGTACACAACTGATACAGTAAATACCAATGATATATAAAACTATAGATACGTTGTCCGCACTCTAAAATGACAACATGAAATGAAGCCAATTGGCTACATCGCGCTTAGTTACGCACCAACCTGTCGCGCGACACTACGTTTGTTTTGATGTCAATTTGACTATTACTTAACCTATGACGTAACTGAACATGTATATTTATCTCCCTCTAGCAACAGGCATCCCGCCGTAAGGTGACATATTTTCTTTCCCTTTCTTCATGCGTATTAGTAGCTATCTAGTATTGTCGCCGTTTTTAAGCGCTGCGATGTTGGTTTATGACGTGTCTATATATAATACGTCATTGGTAAATACCGTTTCTATCTACTAGTCAGAAATCACTTACAAAATATCTCATCGACGCGAAATGAAGATAAGAAGAACTAAAGATCTCGAAAAATCTTCTTAGTTTTTAGCATAGACTTCCATATAAGGGGAAAAAGTACATCTTTGGGCGAACATTCTTCGGATGAATGTTTTCGGGCGAACGTTTTTCGGGCGAAGTCTTTCGGACGAACGTTTCTTGGGCGAACGTTTTTCGGTCAATATTTTTTCGGGCGAAAGTTTTTTGAGTAATCAATCATTTGGCTGAATGTCCTTCGGTGAAATTCGAGCAATCGTGACACACTCAATTTCATAGCAAAGGGTTGGTAACCCTGCCATTAAGTTAATTATCGTATCCCTCAGCGAGGCGAGGGTTGGAAGGAATTTCATTAAGACCGCGCGGTACCTCGCCGTACACGTGAGAATTTTTCAATATCGGAAGACTATTAGACCACCTACGTAGGTACTATGACGTCATTGAGTTCGGGTGATAGGTTTTTGGTTTAATTTATACATAAGTCTTTTTTATAGATTGTATACGTTGTCTTTTTTATCAGTGCATTTGTTATTGTATTTCAGTTTAGTAGTGTGTCATAGAAAATGCAGAAAGATTTTTTTGTTAATAATATTGTATTTTAATTGTATTTTTTGTATTTTTTTGCTTTTTTACTGTTACAACATCGAACTAAGTTTATTGTTGTGTTTAATCAAACCTATCTAAATAAATCAAATCAATTTTGTAACAACCTTCAATTTCCTAATACTATGTTCAATGCATGCCGTGGCAGCCTATAATTAAGGCTACACTACAGAATATACATATACTTCATCACGTGTACTTCATCATGTATTTTGGTGTATGCTTTGTTGGTTGTCCTTAAATAAATAAATAAAATTAGGTTTTACTAAAATCACTGGTCATGTTTGCTTAAAAATGCGATAATTTTTTCAAATACTTAAAATATATAAGCTATGAAACTACTTCACTTAAAATAGTTTCAAAGTTAAAATTAAATGAAGTGAAACAAAAATGAAAGTAATAATAATACCTAAGCCATCACAGGACCTAAATACTGACTTTTTCGAAATTTAAGTCCACGACTCAAAATCTCACAACTAAGAGTGTTTTAAAAGCTATGTGTGTGATGTCACTCGCAAGTCATAGTGAATTAATGCCATATTTTGGTACAAACTAATTTTTGCGTGACAGGGATAGAAAAATAACTTAAAAAAACGGCAATGTGCGAGTTGGACCCACACGAAGGGTTCCGTGTACCATTAACCGAAAAAAAAGACGTCCTTAAAAGAACCGTGGATCTTTTCCGTTTAATTTATAAATTTATTTAAATTTTAAAGTTTTCTTTCTCGGGTCCCTAGAGACCCGGTCCATTGGTAGGTGTACGAGGGGCCGAAACCAACTCGCAGAGGTCCCGTTAGTCAAATGTAATGGGGCACCAATATTTAAATGTTATTACTAATTGTAATAGCGGCAATAGAATTAATACACACTGAAAATTTCAACTATCTACCTATTTTTGTTCTTGAGATATAGCCCGCTGACACACAGACAAACGAACGGATGGACAGCGGAGACATAGTAATAAGGTTCCATTGGTTACGCTTCAGCTACCGAACCTTAAAAAGTGTATTACGTTTCTATTCTTCTACCAATTATATTTATTTCGTCACGAACCGTACTGTTTTGGTAAAATTTTAAAAAAAAGTTTATGCATGTAGATTTTTGATGACATTGTCGGTCCTTATTGTTGTTTCTCGCTAGACGCTGCAATTAACAGTAACGCCAAATACGAATGCACTCTAATTAAGTCCAGTTTTGTGCAAATTGAGTTTTGTTTGCGACTTTACCAACCCTGCACTGAGAGCAATCGAGATTGTATTTGAAATTAAACTTTTTCTCATCCAAGTATTCACTGGCTAGTTCCAATTTGGCACTGGTCATATGTTTAATTATCACGCGGATGGTTCCAAATTGGAAGAGCACAGCACTCAACGTGTGGGTTGCGGACTTGGCAAGATTTGCCAATTTCGTGTTTTTGTTTTTCTAAACGATGGCACGTTTGGAACTTTAAGGCTGCGTTTCTACCAGAGATGTGCGAGGATAAGTAGCGAGGTAAGTGTTTTTTAAGAACCAATAGAATTGTTGCATTTACGTCGCTATTGTTTAGCATACCTACCATTTTTTTAATGAAGTTTTTCCTCGTACCGTGAGTGTTTTATGTATGTGCTAAATAAAATAAAATATATTCTTTCTTTCTTTCTTTTCTATAGCTAAAGCTTCGCTCAACGCAAGCGATTCTAAGGATGCCTGTCCATTCCAGCGGAGCGAGGCAGCGGAGCGGAGAAACGGAGATATTTTAATAAAAAATCGCCGCACTACATGAGTCACTGATATTTTGACAGACATGATTGGTTAATATTTCTCCGTTTCTCCGCTCCCCTGCTTCACTCCGCGCAAATGGACAGACACCCTAATAGTTCTTGGAAAGCCTAAGGGTGCCTGTCTATTGCAATCAGAGCGGAACGGAGAAACGGAAAAAATATTAACCAATCATCCCAGTCTAAATGTCAGTAACTCACGTACCACGGAAACTTTATGTAATTTCATTGGATACAATTACTCCATTTTTCCGTTCCGCTGCCTTGCTCGTTTGGAATAGACAGACACCCTAAGAATACATATCAGTTGTTGGAACTAAAGAGATTATTATGCAATAATGGTGTTTTGATTCTGTTTCCCTATGAAAATTCAAACGAAAGGTATTGTGTGCATTTCTAGTAACTCCTATTATCTTTCATTAACGTTACAGTGCTATTAAAAAATTGTTTTTATTTGCTAATTCTTAATTGAATACCTTGAAGACTTATAATACATGCTTGATGACTGGGAAATATTCAAGGCGTAAGCACGTAAGCTACGTTTGCCGAGGTCAGTCCGCGGATGACCATCAATATTACACACCGTATTTCCTCCGTACCTCGATAAGAACGTTAAACCGTGGCTGTCATTTGATCATCTTTGACCCCAGAGAATTAAAAATAAACTCTCTTTTTAACCGACTTCCCAAAAAGGAGGAGGTTAAAAAGTTTTTTTTTTTATGTTTGTTACCTCATAACTCCGACAATTATGAACCGATTTGAAAAATTCTTTTTTTATTTGAAAGGATATACTTGCAGATTGGTTCCATTTAAATCATATCAAAATCGGTTACGAATTTTGGATTTTAAATCGAAATACCTGGAATTTGACTATTTAAATGATTCTTTGATAATCGAAATTGCGTATTTTGCTTTTCTGCGATTTTGCAGTGGTGTTGTTAGGTGTGGGGCACCACTAAAAAGTGAAAAATAAAAAACTTTTTACAAAAAAATACAACCGACTTCCAAAAAAAACACTGCAAAGTAAAAAATAACTTTAATTTCGGAAGTCGGTGTCAAAATACGAAGAAAGTAACAAAAACACCAAGTTCCGAAATTAAAGTTATTTTTTACTTTGCAGTGTTTTTTTTGGAAGTCGGTTGTATTTTTTTGTAAAAAGTTTTTTTTTGAGAGTCCGTACCATAAAGGTAACCAATATTGTTGTATTACTCTACCGTGTTTAGTCGTTATTTTATTTTATTTGAAGTATGTTATGGTGTTACTATACTTATTTCATAAACATGCTTTTCTTTTTGCATATTCGCACCTTGTTTTTTTTATAATTAAGTAAATTGTACCAATTAATTGTACTTCTGTGTGTTGTGCTATGTCTTTTGTGTGCACTAAATAAATGATTTATATATAATAATATCCTTGGACATAATATCTTGGCTGATAAACTACTTATATATTTTTTTTTTTTTTGTAAATACGTACATAATTATAATATTATAGATAGAAAAACACCCAGACTCAGAACAAATACTTGTAGGTCGTACAAATATTTGTTCCGTGCGGGAATCGAACCCGCGACATGCAACGCAGCAGTCAATCGCTCAACCACTGCGCCAACCGTGTCGTTTATCTATGAAGATAAAATATCTATGAAGGCCCCACCGTCCGTCCGTCCATCCGTCTGTCTGTCAGCGGGCTATATCTCCGTAATATAATGAAAAAAATAGATTTATGGTACAGGACATCATCGCACATCGCACATCGTGTGCGAGTCTGACTCGCACTTGGCCGGTTTTTTATATCTATGTTTTTGACAGTCGTTTCGCGTAGTCAGTAGTCAGATAACCTGACACCAGTCTTTCCAAAAGGTATCGTATTACCCAGTTACTGGGTTGTGGAGGTGAGACAGACAGTCGCTCTTTGTAAAATACTGGTATTCAGCTCTATCCGCTTATACTGGAAACCGCTGCCGCTTCCTCTTTCATAATATTTATGTAGTAGGCTAGTTAACAAGATACACGAAGAAAAAGCTTCCGAAAACGCAATACCTATAGCTTTGGCCTACACATAGTTGTTCCGGTTCTGGCTGTTTGTGTATGTGAAATTGTATGTTTGTAAACGCACCCACGATACAAGAGAAATTCCTAGTGTGCGACAACATTAAAAAAGCATTGATTGTTTGATTAGAGGTAAGTAGGTACCTAAGTTAGAGAGAATCGTTCTCGATATAGTTTTTTTTTTTCAAGAGTCCAAAATAAATTCAGTTATAAGACGTTTTAGTTCTAAATTCCGTACTCAAAAACTTCACCTAATAACTAATTGATGGCATTACAATGTAACATGCTTAAATCAAAACGAATGTTTATAAAATCACGATCACCAAAAGTAAACAAAAAAAGGCTAGGTCAACAAAAGCTACTAGTTACACTCAACAAACTAGTGAAACCCGATGAAATAATGCTGGAAATAATTAAATGAAATTCAAAGCTGTAGAACATTTTAATTATTCGCGGCTAGACGATAATAACTGGCGCCCCCCCCCCCCCTCTCAAGACTACTCCGCTATACTCATACTTCAAAGGAGTACTTCTGAGAACCTTTGAAGAAAAAAGATTGAGTTATGTGTTGACTTCTTAACTGGCTTGTTATAGTCATGGGAGATTGTTTAAAAAGTACCTATAATTATTATTTCCTGGAAATGATTAACGATCTACTTTATAGTACATCTAAAAATAAACCAACGATATGGCTTCAAAAAATTCGTCCGCATCGCTAGCCACTGGTAATGTGCCCAAAACGCTGGCAGCATTGCCACGTTGTATGGCAATGCTTATCCTTTGGCCGAGGTAAAAGCCAGCCCTTAGGTCACGTGAAGTGTCAACTAAGCATCTTGACAGATCTTTAAACAAGTTATGGCCACTCGGACCCCACGAGCTGAGAGTTTCCACCCCAAACGGCTCGAAAATATAACTTGCGTTACGTTACGTTATCTGTGCGTTTACCTATAATATAGTAACGAGGTTGCTATATTATAGGTTGTTTGAGTACAGTACCAGTGGCTAGCGATGTGGACGAATTTTTTCGACGTCATATGTTAGACTAGCTGACCCGTGCAATGTCGTCTGCGTCATATTTTTCATTAGTGCACCGCTCTTATTGGTCTTAGGCTATCAAAAACTGAAATATTTTTTCAAATCGGACCAGTAGTTTCTGAGATTAGCGCGGTCAAGCAAACAAACAAACGCTTCAGCTTTATAATATTAAGTATAGATTTATTTTAAGATTTAGTTAGTTATGAGTTGTTAGTTTAAATAGATTATCATTAAAACAAAGTCGGAGGTTATCTACAACATCTATACACTTAAAGTAAAATCTAACAAAGTAAACCTTAAAATATAGCGTCAAACAAATCACCCGTGTCGCTGTCACCTGGAACCGTGCCCATAAGAGTGCCTGTCCATTACAGCGGAGCGAGGCAGGGGAGCGGAGAAACGGGGAAATTTTATCCAATGCAATTGCATAAAATCGCCACACCGCGTGAGTCACTGACATTTTTACTGACATGATTGGTTAAAATTCCTCCGTTTCTCCGCTCCGCTGTAATGGACAGGCACCCTTAGACTGGCAGTACTGCCACGGTGTATGGCAATTCTAATTCTGTTCTAGTTAAAAGCGGGTCACGTGAAGTGTCAACTAGACTTAAGGCGGGGTTGCAGTACTTTTTAAGATTTTTGAACGTCTGAAAATCTAATTAATTATGAGTTTTTCAATAAATAAAAATCATTACATAAAAATTTAACATATCCTTAAGTAAATCGTAAAGATAGAAACGCGATTTAGAATGATTGGCTCGATACTTTTTTGTTATCAAACATGACACTAAATTACAATTTTAAACGTGTGCTGCTAAGAGATTTTATCACGAATATATATAAAAGTTATATCAATAGATAGAGCTTTTTATTTTGAAGTAAATGTTGAAATCATTTTGTATTATTTCTTTATCAGTTTTCGCCAAGAAGAAAAAACAATCAAAATTCAGGCATTATTTCACTCGCCGGACAGTCGCTGTTGTTCGTCAAAACACACAGTACTGCAACCTCGCTTTAAGGAAGCATCTTCAAATAGTTCATTTTAAATGAAAAGAGAAGAAGTCTCATTAATTACAAGACTAACGCTAAAATTACAAAAAATTAAAAGTGAAAAATCACAGAAAATATCAAGACTTTTTGAAAAAAAAAACGCCATTAATAGGTAAATAAGAATTTGGCCACTTCAGCTCATCCAAAAATAAAAATCAGCTTAACTTATTTTTTCCTTTAAATTGTTGCAAACAAAATTTTCTAAAAGCCCGTATACACTTGCTTGCTGACAAATATAACTCGTCTAATGAGCTCAACACTTGAGTCACCAAACAAACAATATAAAAGATCTACTTAGTACAAACACCCGCAGAAAATTAAAAAAAAAGCTGTTACTAAAAATAATAACAGCCGCATAGGTCGGTCTTCAAGGTTAAGCAACGCTTGTCAAGGTTGGTCAGTAGATGGGTGACCATCTTAACATACCGAGTTTCCTTCGTGCATCGGAAAGCACGTTATGCCGTTGGTCCCGGCTGTCATTTGTAGATCTTTGGCACTCGTTACGGATTGTCAGAAGCCAGTAAATCTGACTCCAGTCTTACCAAGAAGTACCGTGTTACCCAGTTAATGGGTTATGGAGATCTGGTAGGCAGCCGCTTCATGTAAAGCACTGGTATTCAGTTGAATCCGGTTTGACTGGAAGCCGACCCCAATGTAGTTGAGAAAAGGCTAGGCAGATGATGATGATGACTTAGTACAAACACCCAAAATCTAAATAACCACCAGCTGAAATAACAAGTCTCTGGCTATCTTAAAACCATTGTAGGAGATGAGATGCAATCGGTATTAATATGTACGCAAAAATATGCGAAATCCTTAATTGCTCGTCATGCCCCAGGACCATCCAAGATTGAAACGAGGACAATGATAGAGCTGTATTGGTCGGATAAAATTTGACACGAGTTAAAATTTACACGCAAAGAAGAAGATTATACAAAAAAAAGAACTGGTATTGGTCATGCAATTATCCCATCATGTTCACAAACCACAGACTATATCTCTGTTGGATCCAAAGAATAAAAATAAGTATAATTATCGATATAAGCCTTTTTAAGGATGGGAAATCATCAAATTACTCCTTTCAGTCTGAGCGAAGCAGAAGGGAGTGTCTGACTCTTACTGAATAAAACCCATCCGTGTTCCTCTTAATGCTCTTTACGTTCCAGAGCCATGGTGACTCTTTCAAATAAAATCCACAACCCTGGCAGGTCATGGTTACGACCCACAGGCGGTAGGATCCAAAAATTAGTATATCAAAATGACCACTATAAAGATATTGATTGATTGATTGAATTAAGCCTACAAAGTTTTGCTTGCTGAAAGACCACTCTCTAAAACACGAAGCGGGTTGTTATACATATACCACGTGGACCCAGTGCAGTTGGATCCATGAATAATTCCGAAACACTGCAATAAGTATACAATTTTGAGTATGGTATTTTAAACAACAGGTTTATATTTTAATGTATAAACAATTAAATAAAAAAACTCTTAACTAACTAAAACTAAAAATAAAACTAACATAAATGGCGTCGAAAAATTCGTCCGCGTCGCTAGCCACTTGTAATGAGCCCAAAAGGTTGGCAGCATTACCACGTTGTATGGAAATGCTTATCCTTTGGCCGAAGTAAAAGCCAGCCCTTTGGCCACGCGAAGTGTCAACTAAGCGTCTTGACAGATCTTTAAACAAGTTATGAGCACTCGGACCCCACGACCCGAGAGTTTCAACCCCACACGGCTCGAAAATATAATTTCCAACGAGGTTATTATATTTCCGCCGCTTGAGGTTCTCTGCAGCCGCGGCAGCAGCGCCAGCACAGCACGAAGAGCTAGGAAGATGGAATGGCGCAAGAGTATCGATGCAGGTAGCGTCCCACACTAAAGGCCTACCCATCTTCCAAGGAAATAACGACATGCCGTCCGGTCTCTTGCATCGTCACGTGCCAGGCCATTGGGTTCTAATACAGCCGGAACGCCGACGGCGACAAGAGCTCGTCGGATGATGTCATTAATGTTCGCGTGCCGCGCTATGCGACCCGCGCTACGGCTGTATGACGGGCCATGGTGTCCGAGGCTGTTGACAACTTCGCCACAGTAGCAGCGATGAGGAGAACAACAAGGAGCGCCAAGACGCCAACAACAGGTTGTCCAAAAAATTATAAATGTAAAATACCTACTCTTAAAAAATACCTAATCCGGACATTCTACATTCTTTATCGTCTAAACCAAAGGATGCAATTTTTCATCCGGACGTTCAAAAACCTAAAAAACACTTGCTGCCGCGAAATTATCACCATCTTCCTACCCTTATCCCATGTTACTTGAGGTCTGCGCAACACGTTCTTTTTTTCCATTCTGTCCTGTCAGCCGTCACGGTTCCTAACTTCCATGTCTTTCATATCACTCCGCACACAATCCATCCATGTTTTTTTTGGCCTCCCTCTCCATCTCTATTCATCCACATTTATATTCAACTCTTCTAGTTACATAAGTGTGTCTTCACATGACCATACCAAGACAAGCGGATCTCTTTGAAATTTGCCGTAACTGGCGCCAGTTTTAAACGACTTGAGTTAAACGACGAGAATTGAGATCAAGTGATAAATTGTAATGTACTCATTTTTCACGTTATATTGATTCCGTTATTTGTTTTCAATTCTACGAATTTCTCCATACAAAATCACTCTACGGGCTCAAACGTTTGATGCAAACAATACGGCAAAAGTTCCTAACGACACGTCATTAGAAACGAGACTTCTGCACATTTAACTAACTGCAAACACTTTGAGTTGCGAAGAGCAAATGGTTTAACTCACAATATAACGTTTAATTGCACACTCCAGTTTACTTCGTAACGCTTTATTCTCGGATTTATGAGTTTTGTGGATGTTGCCGCTTTGCCGGTTCGAGGTAACTTTGGTCGTGTCATACGGTATTTAGACACGGAATATTCCATGGCGCAAGTTAATTGTCTTTTACTTTGTTAGTATGTCAAGCGTGAACGATTTAATGGATTAATCTATAAATACGGGTGGAAGGGACAGCCTTCCACAAATTAACAGGGTGCAATCAGCTCCTTATTTTGAATCATATTCCAGTGGAAATTTCCTCAGGATTTTTTTTTAATTTTTTTCGCGATTTTTCATTTTTTTTGCTTTATTTCAATGTAAAGTTACATTATCTGTATGCAGAACTCCATTAATGTAAATAACACAGCTAAAATGAAAAAATAAAAAAAAAAATAAAAAAAAAATCTCATCAACGACGCATGAAATCAGCTGTTAAAACGTAGCGCGGGCGCAGCTGTCCTTTCGAAAGCTCGCTGCGCTGCCGTTCGCTGCGTGCGTTTTGCAGAGGTAGCGATACATTGCGAGTGAGGTAATAAAACAAATCAGTTTTATTGGATTCCCTTAAAGTTCCTGAAATAATTTCATGTACCGGTCAACTTAGTACGATATACTGAAATCACCCTATCAGTTTGAGGAGGGCTGTCCCTTACACCCGTTATACAATTCTTCCGTTACTGAGTGACTGAGAACGCATAGTCGAAATTACTGGTCGTAAAAATGTAAACTGTAGGTAGTACATAGGGTAGTATAGGGAAGCGCTAAAAACCTATGGGATCGGGAAATTATGGGATTATATGAAGTCGTGGGAAAAAGCTAGTAATGTATAAAATTCAGCGAATACATAATAATTAGTTACAAGGATTTGGTTCGACACAAACTGATTTTTATTCAAGGTGACGAAGAAGACCCTTTGTGGTGTGTTAAAATTAATTTAAAATTATGGGCTTCTGTATGGATCTACCGTAGTGTAGCTTCACCTTTCTAAACTCAATAAGAAGCGCTTGTCAACTGAAAAAAAAATAAAAAAATATTTGACCCGTATTTTTTCTTTTGTAAACCGAAATTGACGAAGATACGACGCTTTTAAAATTCTCAATACGTCACAACGTGGTATAATTTTTAGTGCGTTCTGACGCCACGATCCCGTCGTCAATATGCATTGATTTACAAAAACAAAAAATACGTGTCCATTATTTATCAGTACTCTAACTGATGGACTAAATATATTTGCAATTTATTTATGGTGGAAACTAGCCTATTATAATGATCTCACTAGTCTAAGCGTTCTCATTGACAAAATAGTGTAAAATTTAAGTTCTAATACACAAAACTTAATTCCGTTTTAATTATAACACAGCGCGAGTGAAGCCACGAACTACACCTAGTATTATAAAAATATCGGTATCTCAAGGTTTTGCTTTGATTTCAAATTACTCACGTATAAAGCACTCGATGCTACCTTAAAAGTTGAAAGGCAATGGTTTAAGCTTGTCCACTTTTCAGGGAAATTTCATAATTCTGCAATAAAATGACTATGAAAGTACCATATTTGGGTCATAACCTTTTTACGATACATAACATAGCACTTCGCTTTTTTTCAATACTTTTCATACAATGTCCTTTATATGGTTGTAATAAAACCCTGCGTTATTATTTAGTTTATGCGGAGCCATGGTAACTAAGCTTAGTTATGGAAATGCATTAGTAGTTACATTGTTACTTTGTGCTTTGTCCTGCATGGAGTATTGCAGCCACCTTTGGGATGGCTCAGCTAAGTATCAGCTTGCCGCGCTTGACTCGGTAGAACGCAGAGCTAAGAGGCTCATTGGTGACGTAAAACTGGTGGATACCAAGCTACACAGCTTGGCTCATCGCCGCAAGGTTGCCTGTTTGTCGGTCTTCTACAGATTGTACTTCGGAGAGTGTGCCCAGGAACTCCACGACCTCATCCCACCAGCCCCCTTCTACCATCGGACATCCAGACGCACTGCAACTTGCCATTCCTACCTTATTGCTATTCCACCAACTCGTACTAAGCGCTTCCAAGCGTCTTTCATAATGCGCACAGCAAAGGAGTGGAACTCTTTGCCTGCGTTTGTGTTTCCGAATGCTTACAACCCTAATCTTTTCAAAGTTAGAGTGAACAGGTTACTTCTGGGTAAGCTCGCTCCATCGTAGACTTTGTCTCTGTCATCTCTGACCAAGACTAGAGTCAAGAGCAAACCCATACCAAGTAAAAAAAAAAAAAAAAGTTTACTCAAAGGGTAACCAGCGGAACCCTATTACAAAGACTGCTGTCCGTCCATTCGTCCGTCCATCCGTCCATCTGTCTGACAGCGGGCTATATTGCAAGAATTGTAAATTGGTAAACAGTTGAAATTTTCAACTGCCTATTTTGATGTTGTAGTTCTATTGCCGCTATAACAACACATTAAATATTACGTTTATGGTACGGACCTTCCGTGTGCGAGTAGCACTCGCAAAATAAACTTTAATTTCGGAAGTCGGTGTTTTTCTTAGTTTCTATATAAAGCGCCCTCAGTGTCCGTATGACAGGTCCGATCCGTCCCGGTCCGTCTAAGTGCTCGTTTACGGAGACGCGGGACGTTGTGCGAGGCGTTGGGTGGGCCCCGCTGCGTGCGACGCTACGTGTAAATGGCTTCTTCGTAAACGCTCTCAAACAACGCCATATGTTTGAATTTAGTGCAGGGCCGCAGCGAGCGACGTCGCAAGCGTAAGTACATCGCTTGTTCGTAAACGCGACACCCAACGCCCCGCGTTTCCATAAAAGAGCACTAAGTAAAAAACTTGATACAACCGACTTCCCACAAAAAAAACACTACTAAGTAAAAAATAACTTTACTTTCGGAAGTCGGTGTCAAAATACGAAGAAACTAACAAAAAAACCGACTTCCGAAATTAAAGTTATTTTTTACTTTGCAGTGTTTTTTTTTTATTTGGTTGAATTTTTTTTGTAAAAAGTTTTTTATTTTTCACTTTTTAATGGTACCCCACACCTAACAACACCACTGCAAAATCGCAGAAACGCAAAATACGCAATTTCGATTACTTGGATAACAAAAAACCATCATCCAAGTAAATTCCAGCTAAGATTTCAATTTAAAATCCAAACTTCGAAACCGATTTTGATACAATTTTTTTCAAATCGGTTCTAAATTGACGGAGTTATGAGGTAACAGACACAAGAAAAAAAAAACATACAACCGAATTGAGAACCTCCTCCTTTTTGGGAAGTCGGTTAAAATAAAATACTAATTCCTAAAAAAAATTGTTAGTACTTCTTTTCGAGGCTTCTTTAATTTTCCACACAATCATGATCTGACACTTTAATTACACTTACTGAGAAACTACGAGTACGTTAACTCTTTCCCCAATTAAATTCATTTTATAATAAAATTACCATACCCACTGACTGAGCTGTCGATAAACCGAGAGATGGCAGCTGCTCACTTTAATTCAATGAGTGTCGGCGTTGCATATTCGAGCGCCATTTTATTCAAATTAAATGCAAGAGGTATTTTGATGATATTAATGGCGTGGTGGAGTAGGACTTGCGTAGTGAAGGAGGAATTGTGTAGTGGAGTGCTCTTGGATAAGTAATAGCAGCCAGATGGGTTGATAGAAGCCAGTTGAGCTACGTTTGCCGAGGTCGGTTTGTAGATGGGTGAACATACATACATAATCATGTTGTCTCTTGGAAAATATGTGAAGTCACTGTTCCTGGCTGTAAATAAGGGATCAGACAATCAGAGCGATTGCGCAAATGTGCACACTGAGCTAGAAAGTATATGACTCATGTCCTGTGTCTCCAATTTGGCACATAATAAATGATAAGTCAAGGATTTTATTGCTTGACTCTACAATTCTGCAATCCCTGCACAGTAAGAGGTTGTGCTAGCTTTTTTTTTTTTTTTAGGGATGGGAAATCATCCAATGACTCCTCCCGCTCTGGGTGTAGCGGGAGGGAGTGTCAGACTTCTACTGACTAAAACCCATCCATGTTCCTTCATTGCCCTTTGTGTTCCGGAGCCACGGTGTCTCTTGCGAATAATCCCGCGACTCCGGCAAGGTTGTGCTAGCTTACTTAAGTTTTTAGGTAGGCTTTCTGTTCTCCATAATTTGAATATTATATCTGACATGCTGTCTTCTTTTTTATTTTTTATTTAAGATGGTTTTTCTCTTGACTTTAGTCTTGGTCAGAGATGACAGAGACAAAGTCTACGATGGAGCGAGCTTACCCAGAAGTAGCCAGTTTAGTGTTCACTCTAACTTTGAAAAGATTAGGGTTTTACGCGTTCGGAAACACAGACGCAGGCAGAGACGCTTCCGAAGAGGTCGTTTATTTCAAGAAGCTTTAACGACATTTTAAGCCCACAGAGGGCATTATAGTGAATATATTGTTTTAAGAGCGTGTATTCTGTCCACTAGCGCCGCCAATCGTTTTTTATAATTTGTGGTAAATTTAAGACACGTAGATAAAAAACCGCTCTGTAGTGCACTGAAGTAATGTATTTATTATGTTTTGAGAGTTATTTTTTGTACTTTAGAACATAAATAGTTGCCAAAGTCGATATTTTTGCTAAAAGTGGCCACGTTTAGCAATAATTGCCGTTTTGGCTATTTAGCCATGAGTTATGTATTAAAAATAGCTGTCAAAAAATAATAGATACATTTCTCCAGTGCACTACAGAGCGGTTTTTTATCTACGTGTTTTAAATTTACCACAATTAATAAAAAACGATTGGCGGCGCTAGTGGACGGAATACACACTCTTAAACTTATATGGTCACTAGTTACACTAACGCAAATATCGTAAACTCGTAAAAAAAAGGTACATGGTAACAATCCCATTAACTATTCTAAAATTATAGTGAATTTTTACTTTTAATCCATTAAGTACTGATATAACTACCTTGTGAGATTATTGCGATTATTATTTCAGGCGCAATGCGAACATAATTACTGAAAAGGTCTCCATAAGCATCACCACTTCGAGTAGTAGTCTGGTTTCGTATCCAGCAAACACCAGGCCATCAGTTCAGAAGTCTTCAGAAGCTGCGTCTGATGGTAATCGGTAACCATTCCAAAAGACACTCGTTATGCGAGGTATGAGCCCTTTTTAAGGAACGGTAGTCATCAAGTAACTCCTCTCGCTCTGGGCAGATCAGAAGGGAGTGTCAGACTCTTACTGAATAAAACTTACTCGTGTTCCTCTTAGTTCTCTTTGCATTCCAGGGCCGCGGCGACACTTTCAAACAAATTCCGCAACCATGGCAGGAGTGCCCTACGCTATACTTCATAAAGTTTAGCAATTCTTCGGACAAATACAATATCTTCAGTCAAATTCAAACACGTTCAGAATAATTTATTTCGATACAAGGATCGACCTTGAAGATACGCGAACCCTTGCTGGATACAAGTGTAAATAAAACTGTTTGCCACGCCCCAGCACGCTTGGTCAAAACATAGTCATAATGAACTGATTTTGTTATGACATTCTGTTATGCTATGTATAGTTCCTTGTAGGGGTTTCATATTTCTTAGATAAGGATGTGTGTTATATACCAGTGTGTTTTTTTCCTCGTGATCTTTTTTCTCGTTTATGAGTATCGGTAACATGATATTTATATTTGTATTCAAACCTGGCACGGTACCCTCAACTATTGCAACCCCGGAAAGCCAGAATGAATTGTGGTGACCCCCTGAAAAATATCGACGAGTCTCATCGATCTAGCAGATTATTGAATTGTCTTGGATCCAGTTATCAAATAAATCAGAATAACAGGAGTGAGAAAAAAATAGTCCTAACTTTAATATTATAAATGCGGAAGTGAGTTTGGTTGTTACGCGTCCACGCCTAACGCCCGAGATTAATAATCAATCCTGATCCAATTTTTGCCATCTAAGATCGACATTCCAATCCATTTTTCGGGTAAAGCTTGCCAATAACCGATCTTTAGATATGTTTTAGTATCCTCGGAACCAATCAATCTATGGGAGGGTGGATCACAGATTAAAGATTGGCCTCTGTTCGGAAATGACAGTTTATGCTTGCCAATAACCAATCTGTCCATTTTGACATTTCGTTCGATCGGTGTAAACAATCGCAGATTGCAATCCCAGAAATTTCGGGGATCGTAAGAAAGTAGTCGTTGATAATAATTACAATTTAGGACAAGTTATGGCATTTTCAGTGTTTTCAAGTGATAGTGACGATAGTGATATGGAGGTCCTTGCTCAGTTGTCCGACTGGGACACCGACAGCGACAATGATGATCGACAAAGAGCTTCTTCACGAAGACTCAAAAGGGTGAACTATATGCAAAGTCTTGATGATGCTGAATTCACCTTTAGATTTAGGTTATCTAAAGCTGCAGTGAATTCTCTATTACCTCAGTTGATGCCGTTTATTCGTGTTACTTCCACAAGGTATGCAAACGAGTTTGAAAAATGTCTATAGGCATATCGTCTTTCCACAACTGATAAAGCTTTACGTTGGAATCATTTTATTTTACAGGAATCATGGCGTATCACCACTCCATCAACTACTGTTATCGTTACGGTTTTATGCATTAGGTACTATGTTGATATCTGTAGCTGACTTTGTTGGGGTGTCTACATCAACAGCAGGCAGAATAGTACGCGATATATCTTCAGCAATCTCGACCTTGTATGATCAGTACATTTATGTTCACCAACAAAGTGCAGAAAAATTCTACCAAATTGGGCACTTCCCTCGAGTTCTTGCTGCAATAGATTGCACTCATATACGTATTCAGTCACCATGTGAGTGCTGTTTTGATAACATGTGTACTTATTAATAAAATACCTACTTGCAGTAAGTTATTATAGTAATTCTACTTTGGTTTATTTTAGGTCATAATATAGGTGAAGAGTATAGAAATCGTAAGGGTTACTTTTCCCTAAATGTCCAAGCGATCTGTGATGCTGATTTAAAATTTATGAACGTGGTAGCACGGTGGCCAGGTTCAGCACATGATGCCACAATTTTCAACAACTCTATTCTTAGAGGTACTTACTACATACATTGTTTTCTGATGGTAATATTACTCATTTGATATTAATTTTTATGCATATTTGCAGCCCAATGTGATGCAGGTAACTTTGGTAACCGCTGGATGCTTGGTGATAGTGCTTATCCAAACAGAACCTATTTGCTGACACCACTTCTAAATCCTGTTAGTGAAGCAGAACAGAATTATAATGAAGCACATATTAGAACAAGGAATACCATAGAAAGGTAACTATTAAAATAATACAGATAGTAAGGTTTTATAGTAAGCCAAGGCCAAGACTACCCAAAATGATCTAGTAGCAAGATTTTAATCAACATAATTATTTTTAATTCTAGAACCTTTGGCATCTGGAAGCGAAGATTTCCTGTTGTGGCACTAACAATGCGGTTATCATTGCTTAAGACGCAATCAGTTATAATAGCCACTGCAGTGCTGCACAACATTTGCAGGACTTATAAGCTAGAGGAAATTCCTGCAGAAGTGGAGCTGCCACCAGCAGAGCCCATAGAATATATAATTAATGATGATCAAGACATCCGGGAAAGAGCTGATCTTATAAATAATTACTTCCGGTAGCAGATGAAAGTGATAATGTTATTGTACTTCTATATAAGACAGTTATCTAGGTATCCAGAAAATAAATCAACATTACTATAAAAACACATGTTTTATTTACAACAAATAAGGAACATTCTGAAATATTTCAACAGTATATGTCGAGTAGTACAATTTATGTCGAGTAGTAGTAGTACAATTTATGTCGAGTACAAAGAACAAAAATGAAAATATGACAGTAGCAGACGTATACACTGTAGTGCAGCAAATACAAAAGATTATGAACATATGCTGCATTTAATTCAACCATTTTAAAGAGAACCACCTGATCCCAACACATACACCACCATTAGCAAGACAACTCTCATTGCGAAATGTGAAAATGCAGACACATATGAACATGACCTAAACAAAGCAGTAGACAATTTATTACACTGGTAACATACAACAACATCTGGAATATTTCACTAAACACAAAGATGTAACCAAACGAAATGTAGCTCCTAGAAATAAAATAAAATTTAAACATGAGCTCTATTTACCACAACTATCCAGACATGCTCAATAAATATTAATGGTACGTACATAAAAGTACTTTATACCTACGTACCATAACTTACAAAATGTGCTCTTAATATATGAAATTATACAATGCTAAAATATTTGAGTTTTAAACATGAGCTCTATTTACCGCAACATACTATCCAGTATCCAGACATACTCAATAAATAATAATGGTATGTACATAAGAGTACTATGTACCTACATACCATAACTTACAAAATGTGCTCTTAATATATGAAATTATACAATGCTAAAATATTTGAGTTTTAAACATGAGCTCTATTTACCGCAACATACTATCCAGTATCCAGACATACTCAATAAATAATAATGGTATGTACATAAGAGTACTATGTACCTACATACCATAACTTACAAATGTGCTGTTAATATATGAAATTATACAATGCTAAAATATTTGTGTTTATACAATACAATACAAATATACAAAAGTGCAAGTCTTACAATCTTCAGCGAGTCCAACAAAATTTCCAAATGTTAACTAATTATTTAGTTTGTAATGAACTGAAATGACCTGAATTTAAATATATAATTCTTAAAGCGTAAAAAAACTTAAATAACTATTATTCAAATTTTATTTTAAAAATTAAAGATTATTTTTTGTTTCTACAATAGCTTATCAAGAACCTAATATACCTACATCAAATAAACATGAAACGAGCATGTCCAGTTAAAAAAATCACTGCTTCCTTAACTTTTCTAACTCTAATTTTAATTTAGCTGATTCCAATAATAGGTTGTCGTTTTTTAGTTTTAAGTGTTCATTTTCTAACTTAATATTTAATAATTTAGCTTCCACACACTGTTTTTTGGCACTAAAATAGTCTGCTATTGCATTATTCCTAGCCGCCTTGCAATCATCCGTTTTCAATTTCTTTTTCACTGGAAAAAAGAAACAATATGATAGAGATTTGTACACAACACAACATTGCTCTTCTAGCAATGATTTTTATAAACAGTATGATTAATAGAAACCTTATTAAAAAATATAACAATGGCAAACTTGCTTTATCCGGGCTTCGTCCCTAGGTACCTATATTTAAGGATAAAATGCAGTTCCATTGCTATATAAAAGAGAAAAGAAAATTATACATATAAGGATGTCAATGAGTATTACCTGCCCTAGGTGTGCTAAATGTAAACCTCTTGGGTTTAACAGGTGTAATGTTCTGATCAATGTTTGATAATATCACTTGACTATCAGTCATGACAACACTATCACCATCACAGATCACAGTCTCAATACCCTGGTCTACAGGTATTAGAACTGCATCCTCAACTAACACCCTTGCATCACTAAACCCATCACCGCTACCACCATCACCATCAGTGCCACCACCAATTTCCAAATCCACTATCTCCCTGTCACCCCCAAATGGTACTGTGAATCCACTGGCAGTACTTCCTAGCAAGCCAGTTACGCGGTCTAAAATGTCATCTGGGGGTATGTAGTCAGCAGGTCCACCACCAGTCTGAAAATAATAGTCAATATTAATATTGTGAGATTTATTAATTAAGTTTAGTCTTACCTAAATAGAAATGCCAAGTATTGTAAATGTACCAACCTTCAATTGGTTCATCCTGATTTTAGTGCAGCGTTTGCGTGAGTTCTTTTTTAAGTTTTCCCACTTCAAACGCAGCTGCTGCGGTGTTCTAGGGTCGTTTGTAGCATTGGCATTGAAGGAAGCTGCCAAACGAATCCACTCCTCATTTTTTAATTTGTTATTTGTGGCGTTCGTCGTTTTGGAGGTGATTATCTTGCTTTTTTCAATGAGGTCCAAAAGAAACTTCGACTCCTCTTTGGTTAGAGGCTTGCCTTTTACCTAGTAACAAAAAAAAACCATTAATTTTAATAAACTTATATTTAGTAGCGTCACCCCGCACCGAGAAGGCGCGAAATAAGATGCATCAATACTACGAGCATACAATTAAAGGATGAATAGAAATACTTACAATTTCGCAGTCCATTTTAGAAATAACTCTGGTAGGTAATACACACACAGATCAAATAAAGTTTAATTTATAGATAATTATTACGAATGATCAATAATAATATTAGGTTTTCTGGTCGACGCGCCAAGCAAGCACAACAATAAACAATCACGAGCGTCACAGAATTCAAATTCAAGATGTCAAATTTACGTTCCATTCCTGGTAAAATAGTTGGAAGTATTTTAAATATAATTTAACGATTGCATATTTTACGGGGTTTTAGACACGTAATTATATTGTTTTGACACATAAGGTATATTATGGTTTAGTTTAATGACTAGTTTATTTTCTTAAAACACAGAATATTATGTATTGCTTAATCAAAATTTTACGTGAAACGGAACGGTCGGGAGGGAAAAGATCGCTTGCAATCTGTACCAAAAAAACACTAACGGTTGCATAGTTTTGTTATTGGCATGTGGATTGGAGATCGATCTCGCAGTATGCAGGAATCTGGGATTGACTGTATCGTTAGATCAGAGATACATTATTAATTTTGGGCGTAAATCGATTCTCATGAATTTTGGTAGAGGGCCACCTCTAAGGAGATAGATGGGATAGGTTCCCATCTATCTCTTTAGAGGCGGTTATAGACTACTTTAATGCGATCAAAGTTACGGGTGAAAGCAAGTTATAAAACAAAATTAAAAAAAGCTCAGAAAACTCCTCCACGGTAGTTTCTATCACATAATTAAGTAACATATTCATCTGATTTCGTCTTAAAAGCTGCAACAGACGTCCTTAAGAAATTAGGCCTCCCGGGCTTTGAGTAAGCGACAGCACGGTTAAGCCTTTGACACGTCCGAAGGGTCGGTTTCCTCAACCCCCAGCCGACAGCCGTGCTCGGAAGCACGTACAAGCCAAAGAACAGCCTGCCGTTCTCCTGTGGGATCGCTTTTCGGATACCTCGATTCCTTTAGAAAGAGTACCTGCAGCCTGCTTTGTAAAATAGGTATTTTCCTATTAAATTATGCAGATTAATGTCTGAATAATTTAATAGAAAAATACATAATTATTCTGACAACTCTTTAATCAGTTTGATGGTAAGTAAAAACGATATTGTCCAAAACGCTGATCTGTATTTATTTTAGTTCTAAAAGTGTCTTGGATTCTTTTTACTATTTTTTTTGCGGTCGGTTTGTATTTATCAGTATTTCTTTTTATTTCCTACATTGCACCTAGTTAGTTATATTTTTGGAATCTGACTGTGTCGCGCTAAATTACGACTTTGCTTACAACTGCGGGCGGCAGCCACCTTGTTTTTTTATTTGATTTAGCAATCCCTTTGACACCTAAAAGAAATTGAATGATCAAAAAAAAAAAATCCATTAAAATTATATCCAGCTTTTAAGGCAACAAGATGTGCCAAATATATTAGACATACAAACATACTTAACCAAAATCAAATCACACTTCTGGTGGAGTCGGATGAAAAAAATGAAATTAATGTCAAACAGTCGACGGGACAGTCTAATATACTTCACGTCTCGAAAATTATGTAGCTATACTATCTGTTAACGACGACAAGAACTTAACAATGAAAAGCAACCTAGACCTTCCTAAGATGTGAGCCGAATAAAATAAAATTGCCGTCTGAAACAAAAAGCCACTAAGTCCAAATCAATTAAAAAGGACTCAGTTGCTGTGGTCAACGTTCTAGTACATCAGTCACACCCGTTTTTATGTGACCAGTGTGACGTAATGACCTAATTACAGGAATCTAATTACTCTTTTATATTGAGGAAATGTTGAAATATAACAAGTGGATGTATTATCAGTTTTTAATAAAAAATCCTAATAAATTTAGAGATCATTCACCCGTGGATAGAATCGGCCAAGTGCGAGTCGGACGCACGTGCAAAGAGTTTTGAGCGAATCATATTTTTATACGTATCATTAAAATCACATTTCGAAATTACAACTAGAACGCCAATTCTACTAATTTTTAAGCAACGTTCGCAATTGCATGTCAGTTGCAATCTGTCAAAAATGTATGAAAATTTAGGCTTTTTTGACAGTTTATCGACATGCGAATGTGAGTTGTTAAAAAATTTTTAGAATTCGCCCTCTGATCGGTCCAGAAGATTCGGAGCAAATTGGCTGTGACAGATGGACAGACAGGCACACGAGAAATCTTGTGAGTGTTCCGTTTTTCATATAGACGTGCAGAACCACAGAACCACAGTATCAAATGGTTGTATTAATTGTATTTAACAAGACTTCCTTATCATTCAGGGGTCGTAAAACTTTCGATACAAGGCAGCAAATGAGCCGCGCTTTTGATAACGAAAGCCTGGTTAGGTTTTAATTGGAATGTGTTTTAATAAGTACCAAGATAAACAAATACACAAAATGTACACTTGTCAAAATTAGTAGTTGAATAATTATGAGACTATTCATCTATATCCGTTTAGTTACAATTTCGCAAAACTCTGCTTAGAGTGTAACAAAGGCAGCCTTATATATTACATTCTATATTGATTAGTATATTAATATATAGAACAGATAGTAAAGCTGAAGAGATTTTTTGTTGTTTTATAATATGTAGTGATAGTGAAAATGCATGTCTAAATGTGTTGCTAAGCTCAAAACTCATTTATTTTTCTTCAAATGGCAACTGAAGTCCGAGGAAAGTTCTTTTAAAGGGAAAACTTAAGCCTCGGGAGCAAAAAGCTAATATCAAAATTAACCAAACCTATGGTTAGGTTACAGAGTCCTGAAAACTATAGCAGACAGATGGGACAATTAAATACTGTGATATTGGCGTACAGTGAACTAGATTTTTCCCACGGCTTGTGTGTCTAGAATAACCTATTAAGTAAGTCTGAAATACAAGTTTTTTTTTTACTATCAGTTTTCCCGACTGTACCCACTTAATCGTTGCCATAAAATTGTACAGGAAAATCCGTTGCTCACATTTTACTCTGTGAGTCGCGTGCAGAGCGATAAGGGCGAGGTTCGATAGTAAACGTTTGGTATTTATCTTGTCCCATAAAATAAATCGAGAACTCCATGTTTTTGCGGTGTTAACTTTAGTTTTTATTGACTGTAGTTTGATGGTATCTGCGTTAAATACTGCCTAGTTTTATGTTTTTACTGTTGATTTGTTTGTATTTCACTGTTTCTACTATTGTATACGTACCTAACAAATGTTGGATATGCAATTTTATTAGAATAGTTAATAACGGGATTGCGACCATGTACCTTTTTATTTGTGTTGCGAGTTTCCGATATTTCGGCACTGTTGCAAGCGCCAATGTCTGCCAATAACATCCCACCCTCAAGATCTTCAGTTACACCGTGATCATGGCGCTTGCAACAGTGCCGAAATATCGGAAACTCGCAACACAATGTATAATAAAAAAACGATATTGAATTACCCATAATAATATTTTATCCCCTTTGTTACTTGTTAGTTCTTATAAATAAAGACAAAGTGACCTTCGAGATGGTTAAGGGACTACTCACACTTATTCACCTCTATTCAGCTTATGCCGATACCGATTCCTTTTCGCATCTATTCAGCTTTTGTGGCAAACAAGTCTAAAATGAGGACAAATGTGTTTTTAGCATGCGAGTGCTATAGATAGAGTTCAGCGCTGTTCTGCCGCTGCCGCCTTCTCATTCTTACGACGCTGTACGCGGCTGATAGAAGCAGAACTGTATCAGTACTGACCAAAATCGTTCAGCAAAACGCGAATGAGCTGAATAAGTGTAAGTAATCCCTAATGGACAATACACGTCAATCATATACATTGATTGATGGATTGCTATTAACAGGCGAAGTTTTGTTCCAGATCTTTGTAGAATGGAGTAGCGTTAGAAGCATGATGTTTATAGTGTATGATGCTTACGTACAATTTTGTTCACGTTTTTATTGGTAGAGTAGAGTGGTTTGTATACCTAATGACGATCAACCATTCCGTAACCTTATCTGCGTTTTTTAAAACAATATTCGCATTTGCATTGGCATCGCAATCGCAGTCGCAAACTATCATAAACATTTCCAATCTATCTCTATACTTATTTATACTAATACTAGCTGACCCGCGCAACTTCGTTTGCGTATCTATCTTCTATACTTATTATAAAGCAGAAGAGTTTGTTTGGTTGAACGCGCTAATCTCAGGAATTGCTAGTCCGATTTTTTTTTAAATTATTTCAGTGTTAGGTAGCCCATTTATCGAGGAAGGTTATATATCATCACGCTAAGACAAATAGGAGCGGAGCAGTAATGGAAAATGTGACGCAGACGAAGTTGCGCGGGTCAGCTAGTTCATTAATAAACTGACTATTCAAAAATAAGGGTTTGTGATAGAAGGATAAAAATTTAGGGTTGTATGTTTTTTTAATGCCACATCATAAAAAAAATTGTCCAAAAATTAAAAAAAAAATGTTGGGGTCGACAACCTTTATCACTTAGGGGTATGAAAAATAGATAGTAGCCGATTCTCAGACCTACTGAATATGCATATAAAATTTGGTAAAAATCGGTAAAGCCATTTCGGAGGAGTAAGGTAACTAACACTGTGACACGAGAATTTTATATATAAGATTATAAAGAGGTAAAGTTTGTGAGGTTGTAGCGGGTTATCTTTGGATCTACAGAACCGATTTTGAAAATTCTTTTACCACTAATAAAGCCATTTCAGTTATTTGTGAGTGTGACAGGCTATATATTTACCCAAAAAATACCTTCCAACAAAGTAGGCACGGATCAGCTACTTTTGTTATGTATTCACAAGTTCTTGACATTGATTGTAGCCGGTTATATTGCGACTTGAATTTACAATACCTAAAATGTTTACATGAAGGCAAGTATTATAATTTGTTAAACTTTTAAAACTTAATTTGTACATAAACATTCCTGAATTAACTTGTCTGTGAACGTTTTACTTCATTAAAAAAAAATGTGGTAAAAAACTCCAAAAGCTTACACCGATTTAGAATATTGGTCTGACAATGACGATAAAATAAATATAATTTTAAGAAATCTTATTTAATATTTATTTATTACACTAGTATACCTCTATTGTAGTAAATATAGCTGAAATAAGATTTGTTTATAGATTTACTAGCTACTTGGGCAAACGTTATTCTGTCATAGAAAAAAAAACAGTCTCCGAGTCGACCCTACTGACGAATTAAAAAAAAAAAAACGTAAATATCGGTTCAGCCGTTTTGGAGGAGTTTGATAACAAACACCGTGACACGAGATTTTTATACTAGCTGACCTCGCAAACGTTGTTTTGCCATATAAATAAAGAAAATAGCCTACAACCCATTCTCAGACCTACTAGGTTCAAATAAGAAATCTTATTTCAACTTTATTTACTGCACTAGTAAACCACTAGTGTAGTAAATATAGTTATATAAGATTTATTACTAGCTGACGCGGCAAACTTTGTTTTGCCATATAAAAAAAAAAAAAATAGCCTACAACCAATTCTCATACACAAAAAATTTCATGAAAATCAATCAAGCCATTTCGGCGGAGTTCGATAACAAACACCGTGACAAGATAATTTATATTATGTTAGATAGATCAATAAAATAAAATAAACAATAATAATATCATATAAATATAAATATATAATTAATAAATGAATAAATAAAAAGATATAAAGGACTTGATTTAACAAGGCTTTCTCTACAAATCAAATCAAATCAAATAGTCAACACTTTAAAAAGTAAGTCTATTCCTGTCCAAAAATACAAAAGGAAATTGCCTGTCCATACCAGTAGTAACATACCCCCACATTTCTGCGATCGAGGCGTTCTATAATCGTAGTGAACAATAGACGAACATATCGATTCCACGCGTGCCCATTGTGTTGGTAAAATAATATTGTCAATGCGTTTCATACGAGCGAGGCCAGTGTTTGTAGTGTTCTAATAAATTGGGGTTTAAAAATAAATGCTAAAGTGTTTCTTACGTTTTAAAACTTAATACGTTTAATGGATTACAGGCGAGACCCAAAAGTAGTTTGTTCAGAATCGGCTTCTGAATCGACACCCGTATTTTTTTTATGTAAAAAAGAAAAATTTTTACGTGTGTGTCAAGTCCTCTTAAACGACTGGATCGATTTTGATGTTTTTTTTTTTTTGTTTTTATGTGGGTCCCTGGACAGTTAAATCCGGTGGGTGGAGCTGCAATCGGGTTTAATCTTTTTTCTTATCGCAAATTCTGTTGTGGACGCTAGTTTAATATAGGTATTCACATTTCAAGCGTTTAAATACATTAGAAACAACTCGTCTTTAAAACTTGAAATAATCTTTAATCGTGATTGAATTTAATCCAAACGCGTAACGTATATAACGTATATAGACCATAGGAGACCTATTGTAAGTATGTACTTTAATGTATAAAGTAGAATATGCTTTATTCTTTCACAATCTTCACGAAAATCTTAAGTTGAAATGTTAAAAATACAAAGTCAATTAATCCAAAGGCGTTACAAATGTACAATTGTAATTGAGCACACCTCACTATTCTCTTTACTAGAACATATCTATACTTATCTATACTAATATTATAAAGCAAAAGAGTTTGTTTGTTTGTTTGGTTGAACGCGCTAATCTCTGGAACTGCTGGTCCGATTAGAAAAAATCTTTCAGTATTAGATAGCCCATTTATCGAGAAAGGCTATAGGCTACAATATATCATCACGCTAGGACTAAAAGGAGCCGAGCAATAATGGAAAATGTGACGCAGACGAAGTTGCGTAGGTCAGCTAGTTTTAAAATAAAGTCATCCGCCGAGTCTGTCTGTCTGTCTGTTCGCGATAAATTCAAAAACTGGTGCACATTTTCTCAAATTTTCATGCTGTTTGCACCAATGTATAGATTGGTTCTCGAGAAAGGTTTTAGTATAATTATAATTTGGCAAGCGGGACAAGCCGCGGGCATCACCTAGTTGGAAATAAAGGTCTAAAAAGCGATCCATCCATTTTTTTATATATTTGAGATGGGTTTGCTTTAATTACTTTAGTCTTGGTCAGAGATGACAGAGACAAAGTTTACAATGGAGCGAGCTTACCCAGAAGGAGCCTGTTTACTCTAACTTTGAAGGGATTAGGGTTGTAAGCGTTCGGAAACACAGACGCAGGCAGAGAGTTCCACTCCTTCTCAATCGGCCTAGTTTTTTCCAACTATGTAAGGAATGGCTTTAAGTCTAACTGGGAGCTGTTGAGTACTAGAATTTCTCATGAAGTTACTACCTATCTGACCTCTAAAAACAAGTAACTGTGTACAACGATGTCCCTTGACAAAATGTATTAGCTTTTTTGGTTTCTGACAACCCGTAACGACCGTCAAATACCTAGAAGCAGCCTGAACCAACAGCAAAACGTGCTTTTCGAGACACAGAAACTCGGTTTGCTAAGATGGTAATCCATCCACGGACCGACCTCGGCAAGCGTTGCTTAACTTTGAACATCGATTGGTGCGGCGGTTCTCATTTAGCCACGAGCATCAACTCAACATTCTTGCTAAAACCCGCTCAGTATTTTAGACTCAAAACTACAGATTATTTTTAAATCTCCCTTTGGTGTTTCGTTAGGCTAGCCGCATCGAATTTCACAGCGAACTTTGATGCGGGTTGCGGGTAAAAAGTGGTGTCAGCTGCGCAGCCGACTAGATGGTACTGGCTACGAGTACTTGTAACCCAATACAGGAGCAGTGGTTTGTGTAGGTGGGGTGTGTAAATATATGAAAAAAAAAATAAAAAGAGAAAGAGTTTTGTTTAATGTGTTTCGTAAACTTGAGCCCTTTTAATAAAGGGACAAAGTTTATACAGGGTTATTTGTAAAACACCGACAACCTCTCAGGACTATGTTATTAACATCATAATCAACAAATTTTGTTCTATGACTCTTAAAAAATCGTCACATTTAGTTCATCAGGTTTTGATACAAAAATAAAAATATTTAAATTGAACGCTCTAAATTTTACGAAGTCTAAGCGAAGCAAAAGAAAAAGAAAGAGCTTTCTTTAACGGGTGTGGTGTTTTACGAATAACCCTGTATATATTATTATTTTCCCAATCAAAATTGAACTTAATCGCCTTAGCTATAAAGTTGGAAATGTAATATAGAAATTTGACAGATTGTTATAGCTTGATGTGCTGGCGACTGTACAGTCATTGGTGACTACTAACAATGAAAAACTTTTGAACTAAAAAATATAACCGATTTCCAAAACAAAACTACAATTTATAAAATAACAGTCGGTGTTTTAGTTTTTTTTTTTTTTGTCGTTATTTAACACCGATATCCGAAATTAAGGATATTTTTTTCAGTTTTAAGTGGTGATAATAAGCAAAAATGCTTGTACAATAAAAACTGTAAAGCCAAACTAAATTAAATTTTACGAGACCAGATGACAAGTATCGAACTAAAAAAGAATCATACAAATCGGATCGGTTAAAAATACTCCTTAATAAAACGGAAATTGCTCCTCAAGTTACGACTTGAATTTAAAAGTTTCTAAAGCACGAGTATTGGCTTTCAAGTATGTTTTGAGCTTTAATTTAGTAGCTGCTTCTATAAAGTGGAACAGAATGAGCGTAATACCTCCCATTACGAACAACCTTTACCTTGCGACAAAACCCCAAATCGCAAAAACAATAGAATTTTTTTTTATTTTTTATGCGAAACGGAGAAACTCTTGGCCCAAATCTCACCTGATGGAAAGTGAACAGCGCCCATTATGTAAATGAATGGGGTCGTCGATTTATTTTCGCGATTTCCTTTTTGGTACATAGTAAAACTTCTTCATAATGATGAATACAAATACTCGTTTTTTCAGGTAATGCGTTATTTTGCTACACGCTGTATAAACTTCAAACGGCAACATACTTTTTTGAACACCGTAAAAATCACACACTACCAATTTTCATCTTGAATATACATTTATATTCTTTGAATAATGGTTTCAAACGACGCCAAATCACGTGAAGGCTTCTATTAAAAAAGCCACTTATTTTAAGCAATTAACTGTTAAAAGTAGCTCTTTTGTGGTCACGCTACGTTTTACTTAAAAGTCTCAGACCACAATAAGTATGGTAATGTGGTCGTTATTTTAACCACGGTGAAGTTGAGGGGGTAAGTGTTCTACGAAGCCACGGGTCTAGTGTTCCAAGTGGTTAAAAAAAGAAATGCGGTTATGTTTTAGTATGGCAGAAAGAAGTTTCTAGCCTCGACGCGATGTAGCAACGATTTAATAGTTGTTTTGTTTTTTTTTTGTTTGAACAATTTTAGAATAAATTCTATGAAACTCATTGCTGGTTCGTCGTCGCACCCGTCAGGCTTCAAAAAAATTAAAAGACTATGCTCCACATGTGGTACGGCCGGGCCTGATGGGTTAGCTCTTCACGCTTGTCTGCGAGACCCCTAAGGGTATGGGAATCAAAAGAGGTTTTTGTCCAAAATTTTATCGTGGCTGTTCCCAAGGTGTCTCAAAGAATTATGTTCTTCCGATCACTCCAAAAACGATGTATTCAAAATTGCTACTTTTTTATTTTTAACTAGCTGACCCGCGCAACTTCGTTTGCGTCACATTTTCCATTAATGCTCCGCTCCTATTTGTCTTAGCGTGATGATATATAGCCTATAACCTTCCTCGATAAATGGGCTATCTAACACTGAAATAATTTTTCAAATCGGAGCAGCAGTTCCTGAGATTACCCCCTACATACAAACTTACAAACATACAAACTTACAAACAAATTTTAACTCTTTATAATATTAGTATAGACTAGCTGACCCGCGCAACTTCGTCTGCGAAACATTTTTCATTACTGCTCCGCTCCTGTTGGTCGTAGCGTGATGATATCCTATAGCCTTCCTCGATAAATGGGCTATCTAACACTGACAGAATTTTTCAAACCGGACCAGTAGTTCCTGAGATTAGCGCGTTCAACCAAACAAACAAACAAACAAACTCTTCTGCTTTATAATATTAGTATAGATTTTATATTTGTTAGGCTCGTGTTTGACCAGTCTTACCTGATAGAAAGCAACGTTGTGGTCAACGGTGGACCACGCTTTTCTAGAAGTAACCTTTTCACTCTTGAATTAAAATCCCCCAATTTGTAGCTATCAGGAATCCCTCTGGCACGGAATTCCAAGTTTTAGCTGTACTCACATATTTTAAAGAATCCCCAAAATGTTTTGTGCGGATGAGTGGGATGTGTGTGGATTATAACTTTGAGTTTAGTGAAGGCGTTTCAGTGCTTGCAAAGGGCCTACTAAAGGTCATTATCTTAAGGTCAGTGGTATCTTTGGAAATTAATTTTGCTAATTTTGTCTTGTTTGTTTTGTTTGGATCTAATTTTAGGATTTAAATGTGGTCCAGTGACATTTTACTCAGATGTTATTTTTAACCAGAGGGCCAATTCTACTAATTTTTAGACATTGTTCGCAATCGTATGTCAATCGCAAACTGTCAAATTAGCCTTAATATTCATACATTTTTTACAGTTTGCGATTGACATGAAAAGATATAAGATGAAAAATGTTCATTAAAAAGAAATGAGAAATATAGAGAGCGTGGACGTAGACACCGTGGAAAAAAGAAGATCGGTCCAAAAGTAGGGCAACACAATAAAATAGAAATTTAAAAAGAAAAGATTTATGTTGACCTCCAGCGGAAACGGAAGACGGCAAAAAACTAATTTACTTAGAAACACGGCGAAACTAATTTCGGACTGAAAATGTAATCTAGTTTCAGCAATTTTCTTTTTAGAGTTTTTTTTTAAAGAAAGGATCAGATTTTTATCATCTTTTATAGTCTGTTTGCTATCGTTACTCAGAATATTTTTTTACAGAACAGCTTTTTTTTTTTTCATTGTCATTATGAGTAGGAAAGTCTAATGCTCTTTGTGTACTCTGGGCTTTATGTATGTTAACGGAAAGTGGCAAACTTCGAAAGATTAAACTTCGAAAGATTGTAAAATAACTTGGGAGATGGTAAACTTAAATTTGATAGTTTATAATTTCTCGAATTCATGCCGAGAAATTGTGAACTGAAATAAAATGGCGACCAATCAGAGCACAAGTCTACAAGAAACTAGGTTCTCATTGGTTTGTTTAGATGTGGCGGCACATGTACCTACGCTGGCTGACTTCCATTAGTTTTTGTAAGTATTGTTTATTTAACGACATATTCGACTTTAATGAAAACATGGTAATTAAAACAATGGTGTAATGAATATCGGAAACATTATTCTTCAATCAAATGTTGTCTCGTAAAAGTATGAGTAACGAAAAAAAAACTAATTAATGATATAATAAGTCAACTGATACAGTGGCAGACGTGATTTCGATGAATTAAAAAAACGAAACGAGAATAGTTGAAAAGTTTTAGGTGAAATGAAATTCTGTCAAATATTATGATAGGTAACCTGAATAATGGTAAACAATCTTGGTATGTAATTTTAATCTTTTTTGCTTAAACTAATATGCAACTAATAAAAAGCAATCTAAATACGAACGATGAACCATTCATTTAAGATTTTTTTTATATTAAAAATCGATGCCCACACTAGAATAAATTCAGATCAGCAATTGTCTTGGATAAATAAAATATTAAATTAGTTCCTTAACTTTAAACATTAGACCAAAACAATTACATGATCATGATTAAATGCCTACATAATATAAACTACCTACAACTGTAAATGTAATATAAAAAACCTTAAAAAAATCCTAAAATTTACAGTCAAATACTGTTTCTAGTACATATCAAAAATTTAAATGTAACTTATCAAAATACTACTTAACTGCTGATATCACTTAAGTTTAAAGTACGTATACGTTTACTTATTTTTATGTACATACTAGCTGTCCCCCGCGGCTTCGCTCCCGTCAATTAAGTATTCATTGCACATATCGAGTTTTCATTGTTTTTAAGATGTATTCTGCTATTCGGGTCGGAGACAAATCCAACGAATCAATAACCACGAAAATTGGTTCAGCAGATCTCGAGTTATAAGTGTTGTAACAAACCCGTCTTTGTTTTATATATATAGATTGTGATCGAGCTTGCTTCCTCCACTTTGTCACATAAACCTTTAAAGGTTTCAGACAAGTGTTTGTTTATGCCGTTTATAAAGATCTATAGGAAAATAAACGAAAAAAGAAGGAAGTAGGTCCTGGTTTATATATGTGTTTGTGTAAAAAGTCACGAAAAGATTTATAAACTACTAAACTACAGTTTTTCATAAGGCCTATTGCAAAAGAGTATTTTCTCACTACCTAACATTGTAATATCAATTTCAACCAAATTGCCAAATTAAAGCTAACACCAATCGAATTCGCCAAACCACGTCAATTTTGATACAGTATTTAAATGAACAATAATCGATCAATTACAATGACATGTCTGTTTACAGTTTGTTACCAATTCAGCCAATTAAACCGTCTGTCAATATGAATAGTTAATGCGATTATGTAAATATTTCGGGTGTTGGAAATGTATGATTATCATTCTACACGTATTTTTAACCGACTTCCCAAAAAGGATGAGGTTCCTAATTCGGTTGTATTTTTTTTTTTTTTTTACCTCATAACTCCGACAATAATTATGAACCGATTTGAAAAAATATTTTTGTTGTATGTTTCATCTGAAAGGATATACTTGCAAATTGGTCCCATTTAAATTTTATCAAAATCGGTTACGAACTTTGGATTTTAAATCGAAATAGCTGGAATTCGTCTACTTGGATGATGGTTTTATGTCACCCAAGTAATCGAAATTGCGTCTTTTGCTTTTGTGCGATTTTGCAGTGGTGTTGTTAGATGTGGGAGACCACTAAAAAGTGAAAAAAAAAAAAAAACTTCTTACAAAAAAATACGACTTCCAAAAAAAAAACACTACAAAGTCAAAAATAACTAGAATTTCGGAAGTCGGTGTCAATGTACAAAGAAACTAACAATAACACATTTTTTGGAAGTCGGTTGTAATTTTTTGTAAAAAAGTTTTTTTGTTACAATGGCATTGCTAAATAATAACAGCCGTAGAAACCTAAATCGTTCAAGAGCTCGTGGCTAAATATTAACAGTACTGGTCAAACTTTCTTCTCCTTGAGGGTTTACGCGTGTCGCCATTTCATACAAATTTTCAAGTTCTTACTCTTCGATGTTTATGAACCGATTTTTATTTTTTCGAAGAATAAGGACTTGAAAATTTGTATGAAATGCCGACACGCGTTAACCCTTAATATAGGTTGCTCAGCAATCTAGCAAAAAGAACAGCAGCTCGCCCAATAATTTATAATTACATTCTAATGTTCATTTTTTTTAGGGTTCCGTAGCCAAATGGCAAAAACGGAACCCTTATAGATTCGTCATGTCTGTCTGTCCGTCCGTCCGTATGTCACAGCCACTTTTCTCCGAAACTATAAGACCTATGCTGTTGAAACTTGGTAAGTAGATGTATTCTGTGAACCGCATTAAGATTTTCACACAAAAATAGAAAAAAAAAACAATAAATTTTGGGGGTCCCCATACTTAGAACTGAAACTCAAAAAATTTTTTTTCGTCGAACCCATATGTGTGGGGTATCTATGGATAGGTCTACAAAAATGATATTGAGGTTTCTAATATGATTTTTTTCTAACCTGAACAGTTTGCGAGAGAGATACTTCCAAAGTGGTAAAATGTGTCCCCCCCCCCCCCGTAACTTCTAAAATAAGAGAATGATAAATCAAAAAAAAATATATGATGTATATTACCATGTAAACTACCAGCGAAAATTGGTTTGATCATGATCTAATAAGTAGTTTTTTTTAATACGTCATAAATCGCAACTTTTGCTTATAATATATACATACAGATTTGTATGGAACCCTCGGTGCGCGAGTCCGACTCGCACTTGGCCGGTTTTTTATATAACAACAGCGTTTACTACAAATATACTGTAGACCTCATCCATAGCTTTCCATCAGGCGTGATTGTGGTCAAGGGAAAGCCCATTACGTAATAAAAAGTAAAAACTATTTTTACCGACTAAAGAATGTATTTTTACTATATTAAATTTTTGTCTGTGTGTGCCAAATTTTTTTTTCTTTCTTTCTTTCAATTTGCCAGACATTATGGGTATTTCTTTTCCGATTGTTTTTCTATTATGTTATACATATACCTATTATATCATAGCGTAGTCTGAAAGCAGCTTAACGCCCCTTTATTTTGCCAAAACCTTGTTGTACTCTCTAAGGCAGTAGTTCAATAGTGACTTGATGACTTTTTCCAATTAGACAATGGGATCGTCAAACTGCCTTATTTACTTCAAATTCACTCAACACATAAACATAAAATTAGCACTCAATTAAGGGCAAGTTAATTCCATAAACTAATAAGTATAAAGTTAGCACCAAAAGTCGACACACGCGAGCCTTGCCCACTGATTTGACACAACATGAGGGCTTGGCTAGTAATTACACAAATGGATTAATATCACCCACCCTTATTTACGAATTAGTTCCGTTCTGTATGTGTGAGGGCCTGTTATTGTTTTAGTGGGTGGGTGAAAGATGTAGTATTCATTTGCGATATTAATGAAAGAAGAAAGAAAAAGTATTTATTCCGCCAGAAGCGACACACAAAAACAATAAAAAATTACCAACTAAAAACAAAATATTATAAGAAGACTTGTCAATAAAAAAATTAAAACTAAATAAGACCAGATACATTTGTTGTCAATGTCAGGGCCGAGCATCAACCTACCACGACCTACCTCTCTGGTCACTGGTCTGGTCAGTATATTATACATAGAAGAACAAAGGTGAAAATACAATGCGTGGTACCTACTTACTTAGTAAAGCCTTATTGTGCTTTATGTTAGACAAAACATTTAATTCCAATGAACTAAGTCATATTAATAGACAATCCCATTAAAATTATAAGCAGCAATGGTAATAAACAACATCAAGCTCCACGCCTTCTATTTTTAGCATTTCACGGTCATAAATTTTACAATAGTATGACCTACAGATATTAAAACCATTTCAAGGACATTCCTTTTCCATTTCATTTTCTCTTCACAAACGATTCCCTTGGGACAACGGATTATTAATTTTCATGTGGGCGCAGCCGCTAGCTAATGCTTGTAGTAATACATCCAATTATATTTTCATGGAAAATCATAAATACAGCGAATAGAATTTCACTAACGTAGCCACAACTAGCGCCATCCATTATCGAATAGTGTAACTATATCAGTTCCGGAAAATGCCGCTAGACGGCTAAATATAAAATCAATTCACAAACAGAATATGCGAGTTACAGCATCATTTTAGCAATCAAAAATACAAAACAATATTTTCAAATGCATTCCATACTTTAATCATTAAGTTTTCGGTGATATTTTCTTAATTTTGTTCGTAATTACGCGTTAGTGGTTCAGCCAATGACAGTCATACGTCAGTTGCCGCCAGTCGCTTGGCGCGTTCAGTTATGTGGGAGGGTGCTACGTCGGCCTAAAACAAAAACAAACATCACGTATTTAATTTATATGGCTTCGATACGATCGACTTTGTGAACGTTGTGAATTTGTTCCCAACTTTCGGACTTGAAAAGGTGAGTAATTTTCTATGTTACTAATTTGGCCTAGTTATTATTTTGGCGAAGGAATTAATTTTTTACTCATGTTTGGGTAAAGTTTAAATTTTTATTGTTGGTGTCAATTAAATCAAGTTTTCTGTTTTTTTTTTCTTTTAATATTAAATTCGTTATTTTGATTTCTTTTTTTTATATACAAAACGGGGAAACTCTTGGCCCAAATCTCACCTGATGGAAAGTGATGACAGTGTGATACACAATTGTTTGCCTGTATATTTTATTCATCTGTCAAATACTTGTACTGTCATACTCACTCTTTTCTGATCAAATGTTTTATTTTTTTGTGTAGATGAGACTCTAATTCTTGGTGCAACGTAACGTGACTAGTCTTAAAACATTTTATTACTTTCCATGAAACACATGCGTAGTACAGCGCCATCTAGTGTGTAATAGATAAACACGAGAGTTTGAAATGGAGTGACGGTGCTGCCATCTAGTATCGAATAGCGCAGTAGTTTTAGCGGGACACACAAAGTTTACATAATAAGTAAAGTGGTAGGCCTTTTTATTATTTACTTATTTTCTTTTGAAAAAAGCTTACAGACTAATAACAAACTTAAAATAACATGCATAGGTAGTGTCATTTGCTAATTACAAGCTTACACACATATATGACTACTTAGTTATATGGTTTTTGCGTTAACCAGTTCTAGCGTAGGTGTAGCGTATAATAGAATATATTTATTTACTTAAATGATCTTAAGTTAAAGTAGTTTCACGTATTTTGCTTACTTTTGTAAGATTTAGACTACTAGGTACTACGTACAGAGTATAATTTTAAAACTCTTGTTCTTTCCATCTTTTATTTTAACTATAGGTATCAACGCATTCTTTGGAGTTTAGGTAAACCGTAATTATTTAATTTTATAATTTAAACCCAAGCTTTGTTTTTATCTTCGATCTTTACATAAATTACTTTTGGTTCGCTTACTTTCCTACATCTATACTAATATTATAAAACTGAAGAGTTCGCTGCTGAATCCGCTAAAAGACTTTGTTTTATAATATGTAGTAATAGTGATGTAGTGATAATTTGACATTTTCGTGCAGGTGGTGTGAAAAGACATTTATTATAATGAGATAGCACACAAACTTAATTTCGAAATGTGGTATTCGGAAATCACTAACCAGAGGGCCAATTCTACTTACTTTTAGTAACATTCGCATCACATTCAAAATCTGTAGAGAAAGCTTCAATTCTAAGTTTTTGGTCCTTGTCGTTGTATTATGATATGGTAAATTCATCTCTGGTACCCTCAAAATTCAAAGCAAGATAAGAACAGAATTAAAACTCATTCACGGCTACCCTTCACTTGTACAAAGTGCATTCATTCATAAAATATCAAAGGAAATAATAAGGAATCAATCCTCCCATATGCATTCGAGTAAAGGGAAGAACATAGAAACAAAAACCGCTTTTTGTTTGTGAGGCTTAAAGAGAGAAGGCGCGATGAAAATGAGTTTTCTGCTCAATGAGATGTGAATCGTTCTGTTTTATTTCATTTTCATACTTATTAGGTTTTCGATCGTTTTCTGTTTAAAATCCAAAAGTCATATTTTATAGTAGGTACTTTATGAACGAATTTGGATTTTTTGAATTTTGAAATTTTTCAAGTTTTTACAAAATACAGTCGCCCAAAACGCCCGCCCGTCACTACTTCCTAGTGCTTTAGCTTAGCTGTGTGAAGTGGCCAACAAACTCCCCAGCAACGCATCTGTCTATTAAGTTTAAGAACTTGAATTTTATACAATAGTATGCAAATTAATTAATACACAAAAAAATATCACTTCGATTCTCCTATAATTATGATAATTTATGTGGATTGAATTAGTACATTTTGGTTCAGATTGATAATCATTGACATTGCAGTCGCTTATAACGACATTTTGATTATAATGTCGCCAGCGTATCGTTGCGGCTCGCCACGAATTATGACATCTTTTGTGCATCAGTTTCGATGAAAACCATTTAAAAAATAACAATTTATGAGCCATCATTTATGATACATTCGTCTTCATTTCTTCATTTCCTGCAGTACCTCGTCGCGTCTTTTTTTTAGTACGATCAAAATTTAGAGTGAACAGGCTACTTCTGGGTAAGCTCGCTTCATGGTAGACTTTGTCTCTGTCATCACTGACCTAGACTAGAGTTAAGAGCAAACCCATCTGAAATTTTAAAAAAATACTCAAACCGGATTTTATAAGATTTTCCCCAATGGACGGAGTTATCCATAAGGAATGTATAGGTGTATAAGTCATCAAGGTATTGAGAAAATTGGCTGAAATATGTCGATGAAAAGATAATTCTGACGGGTTTTTTTTTTTTATTATTCAAAACGGTGAAACTCTTGGCCCAAATCTCACCTGATGGAAAGTGATGATTAGGCCGAAGATGGAAGCGAGTTTCACCCGGAATCCTCTTACACAGAGAAACTGGCTATCATACCTCTAACTGCCGGAACACAACAATGCTGTTAACATAGTTGTTATGGCGACATTGTATAATTATGTTATTCTGCAATAATACTGGTCCAACCGGGGATTTTCCTTGGAAATACTTTCACAGTGCATACAGGGATAATCGCCGATTGGTGCCCCATTACATTTGAAATGTCTAACGGGACCTCTGTTTCTCACACTGAAACCAGAACGGAATAAAATGTAGGCATATGCTTTGCTTCCCGTGCAGAGTAGGGGCAGGTTTTTAAATGTACCTACATAATTTTGAACGAATTTATAATAAGTTTTGGAATTTAAATTATTCTATTATTTTTGTTACAGGTTCATAAATAAAGCCACAATATGGTAAGTCTCAAAACAAACGTTCTGAATAATTTTAAAATCTTAGCTTATAATTTGAATATTGTTGTCCATTTTCAGTACGGGTTCGTGAATTACGCTCTCGAGTTGCTTGTCACCAAAACTTTTAATGAAGAAACATGGGAGACCATCAAGTGAGTTCGAAATGTTTTTTACTCAGACAGGCACCAGACCGCCTTGATTGTAATGACACTTACTAATTGTAGATCGTGTAGTTTAAAATGCTATTTTCTTGCATTCGATGCAACTGCACCCGGAACTGTCCGATAGTCTGAACTAAAAAGTTTAGCTCAAAAAGCTGTAGAATAAAATTGTAAAAGTGATGAATTTTGTTAGCCACCGTAGTGGTTGAATTTAATATGTGAAGCAGAGATAATTTTTTTCCAGAAACCGGAGATAAGATGCACGAATTTCTTACTCCTCTGATGTTATTTTCTTTTTCTGATTAACTTTACTTCGGGATTCAAAACAGTTGAGTCGTATCTCTGGGCTTCGTCAAATTTCATTGATACGGTGTTTTCCTATGATATTATGACTATCTACCAGGACTTGCAGTGGTAAGGAATGGTGTGGCGGACTTGTCCCAAAATAAACGCCAGCATTACCAACAGCACTTAACAATAATTTTCTTTGAAACTACCATGTACAAGCACTAGAAAATTACATAACCGGGAAAAGTGCCCACTGGATTTGATACATCATTAATTAATTAAACTCTTACATTTTCTAGGAAAAAGGCGGACGTGGCAATGGAAGGCAGCTTCTTAGTGCGGCAGATCTATGAAGATGAGATTACTTATCATCTGATCACCGCTGCAGTTGAAGTGCTGCGTAAGTAGCTTATTAGTTTATTACATCTACGAAGTACTATTTTATGTCGTGTCGGTAATGGAATCTCGAGACCCTATAATCCCGCATCATTGGTAGGCGTACGAAGGGCCAAAGCGAACTTGCAGAGCCCGTAGACATTATATGAAATGGGGCACACATAATACGGAAATTCTAAATATAGGTTTGGAATTGCACTATATGCCAAAAAAAATTACATGTAGTATATCAAAAAAATTAACCGCTAACAAAACAAAAATACACACAAGTTATTTTTCAAGTCTGGTGAAATTGGCGGTATGAAATCTATGATTGAACTAAAATAAAAGCCACTAACTACATCAGAATGTTTGAAAAGTAGAGTAAAAGAATAGAATACTCTTTATTATGTTGTACACCATTTATAAGTTACAGAAAAAATAAACGAAGTAAACATTACATAGGGTGACACAATGGGCGGCAAAACACACTGGCGAACTTCTAAACTTTGTCAAACTCGTAACAGATTTAGAAAAAGAAGTAGAATCATCAATTCATGAAAACCTTTTTGATAATGGACGGAGACGAAAGTTATAAGGAACTCGAGTTAAGATCGTTTTTAAAAAGTAAATGTAAATTACTACGTTTTCAAAAGGTGAAATCTGTTTTCCGAGTAAACGTTTCTAACATTATCATGTTTCTTATATTTCAGAAATCCCAGCTGATGCCATCCTGGAGCTGTTTGGGAAGACTTTCTTCGAGTTTTGCCAAGATTCTGGATATGATAAGATTTTGCAAGTTCTAGGAGCAACGCCAAGAGATTTCTTGCAGGTGATTTCTAGTTTATTTTTAACAGTCTATATTTTTTTTATAAGTCTCCTCTCGTAGCTCAACTAACGAGGTTGTTCTCTACTTAGCCGGATTTGTCTTTGGTAGCCGTATTAAAAATTAAAGCCTCCAGCCGCCACTTTATTCCTTTTAAATTTAGTTCATAATAAGGGTCACTATGCTAAAAGTATGAACAAAAATCAATACTAGTCCAGTTTGACATATTTAAATTAGCGCCATCTATGAGCAAGATTTTGAACAAATTCGCTTCACCAAAATGCTGTCATGATTTCAATACCAAAAATCTTGGCATTTATCATAGTCCTTTTAATTATTCTGTTTTTTAAAATTTGGTTCCTTATATGAATTAAGTATTTTTACTGACTAACTCATCAATAAAAGTTTACGATTGTAGCCACGTGAAGCGCTACTGTGTGAGTGCTGTGTTGTTGCTGCCTATAAGTCTCAGCTGTTTTGTGATATTATTAAAATTCAATGTTAGTAAGTAGTTTGATTACACGTAACTTTTTTAGAAAATCAGTTTCTTGGAAGTCATTTAATCCCTTGAAGATGCATAGACTTTGTCGAGCAACATTATTTTAGTGGTATCCTATATTGTTTTGGTCTGTGATAACTGGTCCAAATACATTCAGGCCTTCGTCCAAGTTTAGTTTTTCGTCAATTTTTTAAACTTCTTCTTCCTCAGTCCCACCTTTTCGAATACTTTTAGTTCCATCTTGAAGTAGCTTAAAATAAATTTAAATTATATTTTCCAGAACTTGGACGGTCTCCACGATCACTTGGGTACCTTATACCCTGGCATGCGATCGCCTTCCTTCCGATGCACTGAGCGGCCAGAAGACGGTGCTTTAGTACTGCACTACTATTCTGACAGACCTGGCTTGGAGCATATCGTCATTGGTATTGTGAAGGTCAGTAATGTTTGTTATTGCGAGTACGTTCAAGTTTTAAAAGAGTATGTCTTTGATATTATCGTTTTCGCCATATCATAAAGATACGGATAATCTTAATCCTATGAGCAAAAATCAACCTATGTATTTAAAAAAGCAGAATACTTGAATTGCAATTGAATTCAAATAACTACTAATACTTTTGAATTCAAACTGACCACTATGCCATAGTCTCAACAAAGTGGGTGCCTCAAGTAGGACACGCCACTGAGGTCGGCCTAAGAAGTGGTGGCAACACGACTTCACAAAAGAGTGGGGATAGGCTAAATGTAAAACTCGAATCCCCATCCATTTTTTTTTTTAAACTGGCTGCTTCAAAACGTCTTCTCGAATCAGCTTACAAAAATCAAAAAATCAGCTTACAAAAGTAGTTGCACATCAAGAGTTTGAGAGACGAATTTAATTCAGTGTAGCATAACTTTATAACTGAAGCAATAATTTATATTACAGACTGTAGCCAGTAAGCTTCACGACACAGAAGTGAAGGTGGAGATCTTGAAGACTAAGGAAGAATGCGACCACGTGCAGTTCCTCATCACTGAGACATCGACTTCTGGACGAGTGTGCGCTCCAGAGATGGCTGAAATTGAAACTTTGTCTCTTGGTAAGACTCGTCATCACATTTCATTTCGAGAAACTTTAAATCACACAGTTTAGTCTTACATGTAATCTGTAGGATCTTTTACCCGAGTGCCAAGGAAGAGTTATGTTTTTCGCGCGTATCTTGTTTTAGTTTGTTTGTAAATTTCTTTATTACCTCGTACCTTCCAAACGGTTGAATGGATTTCGACTATTATGGTGCCATTAGATTAATTTCAAATACCCAAGTGTTCTTAAATAGGTTTTTTAAAGCAATATGGCTAATTTTGCGCTAAATTGTAACTCGTTAATATTACTCGTAATAATTAATATTTTTTTAACAAACCTATCGAGTAGGGTATCAAAATGAAGGAAATTTAATGGAGGTTAAAAAATATATAAGCCACAATTATGTGGTAAAAATTCAATTAAAACAGTTTTCGTTCATAAAAGTTTTGCAGTATGTAGGGTTTTTTGATTTTTGTAGTTTGCGACTTGTAATTAAATGAATATGTCAATCAGTCGCTACACAAGCAGCTGCTGTGCTAGCTCTATTCAGGTATTTTAAGAGGAGATAATTGTGAAATTCGCATCTATTGATGCCCAAATAATGTTTTGTCGCCTGCTTCCTCGGTTAAATACACAGAAAATCATGAAAACATTTAAACCAAAGACAACACTTTCTGTTGTAAATGAGAACCAAGGAGCCAACTTTTGACGACACGATCGGCGCAGTGGTTGAGCGATCAGCGGTTGAGATTCCCGCTTGGAACATACTTATATTTATATGGCCTACAGATGGTTGTTCCGGGTCTGGCTGTTTGTGTACGTGCGTTTGTATATTTGTGAACGCACCCACGATGCTGTACAAATTAATAATGTTGACCAACGTTTAAAAAAAACTCAAAATTTTCATTAACTCAATATTATGATGTCAACGCCAAAAAGTTTTTTATTTTTTATCTGTATCCTTTACCCGAATGATTTCATCAGCTAATTTACGTAAAAACTTAATGTCGTTATCAACAACCTTCCAGAGCCCAAAGTGAGCCCAGCAACATTCTGTCGCGTCTTCCCTTTCCACCTGATGTTTGATCGGGAGCTGAACATCGTTCAAGCTGGGCGGACTGTCTCTCGTCTTATGCCTAGGGTTACTAGGCAGGGTTGCAAGATCACCGACGTACTGGATACGGTATGTTGTTAGATATACATTGGCAATTTTGCATGTGTTGTTGGAATTGGATTCGCAGCCTCCACAACCCATTAACTAGGAATCATGATACTCCTTTGCAAGACTGGTGTCAGATTAACTGCCTCCTGGACAAATGACAGCCTATACCAGAAGCTTAACGTTATTTCTGAGGCATGGAGGAGTCACGGTATGTAAGATGGTCATCCATGCATAGACCAACCTCGGCAAGTGTTGCTTATCCTTAAAGATCGACCCGTATGGGTTAATAAATAATTTAGCAACGAGCTCCACAAAAGCGGTTCATAAACTTGCAATAAAGTACTTTGAACTAAAATAAGTTCATAATCGAATATTTTTTGTTCGATTATTGATATTGGGGCAAGTTCAATGAACTGTATAGCAAGTTTGTCTAGCGCCTACTCATAGTTACGTATTATCAATCGCAGGTGCGTCCTCACTTGGAAATGACATTCGCCAACGTGTTAGCTCATATCAACACAGTGTACGTGCTGAAGACCAAGCCTGAGGAGATGACGGTCACAGCCCCTGATGAAGATATTGCTTCTTTACGTCTGAAGGTACTTTAACACTAGGATTCTTTGGATTTGTTTATCTAACCTAATATTTAAGTTAAGTTTGCTTAAACTAGTTTTGTATCAGTCTGTGTACATTTGTGACATTTCCGCCTCCCACTTTCTCTGGTCTTCTGCAATTTGGGGCCATTCTTTTGAGAAAGAGTCCAGCTCGTCTCGCCACTTTTTTCCTGGTCTGGGCCACGTTGTCGTTTCCTTGCTTTTGGGATCCACTGGATGCGTTTTTTTCTTACTACCAGATACTGTCCCACTGCTGGGCAAAGGTCTTTCACATAGCTTTCCACTCTTTTCTGTGCGTATTGTGTTAATTAAATAAATTATGGTAAATTAATGCTATGTTTATTTCAGGGTCAAATGCTGTACATTCCCGAGACAGACGTGGTAGTGTTCCAATGCTACCCCAGTGTAACCAACTTGGATGACTTGACACGGTAATTTTACTTTTTTAATTGTAAAGTTGCATACTAGCCTAATTACTTTAGATATGGGCAGGACTTATTTCAATAGAATAGTCTTTGATATATATTAAAGTAAGGAGTTTCAGTATTTCCAACACCTTATTATATTTGCATTTTTATATCATGTCTAATTTGTCTATGATCACTATTAATAAAATGTATTTAGACTCCTTTAAGTTTGAAAGTTTACATCCCTAATAAGCCATCTCATCTTTCAGTCGCGGCCTCTGCATTTCCGACATCCCTCTCCACGACGCGACTCGCGACCTGGTCCTGATGTCAGAACAGTTTGAAGCAGACTACAAGCTGACTCAGAACCTGGAGGTGCTCACTGACAAGCTTCAGCAGACATTCCGCGAGTTGGACTCTGAGAAACAGAAAACTGACAGGTATTTGTGAAAATAGTCCCTGTGATCGAATCAGAAATAAATTAAAAAGAATAAACCCTACGGATCACCAAACTGCAATGCGAGTGAGAAAGACATCGTCGTTGGAGTTGTGACACCGTGCCGAAAAACTCAGCGTTGGAAGGCCTCTCACAAGGTGGATCAATGACTTGATGAAGGCCGCTTTCAGAAGTGGACGAACTAAGTGAATAGTATAACTAATTATCATGCAACTACAGAGCTTAAATTCACAGCATGCATTTATTTATGTATGTTTATGTTGTTTTCGTCGTCCTTGAACATAAATGCATACCAGTTATCGGTACTAGGCAACTGGTATTTCTCAAAACTTATTCCTAATATTTAAAGAGAGAGAGAAAGAAAAGTTAAAAGTTTGTTAGCGCCAAATATGACGCATACTAAAAATACACAAAATTCCGTTACTGATGACCGAATGAGTGATTGACTGACTGACAGACAACGCACAGCAAAGTACGTAGTCGTAGAAAGCTGAAATTTAGCATAGCATATAGGTAAGTAGTCCTTGGAAAGTAGGGGAGCACTAACAAAAGATATTCCGAAATTCGCGATATGCGCACCAGTCGCGGGGAAAAGCTAGTTTTTAATATTTTCGATCTTCCATAACATTCTTCTTTCAGGCTTCTCTACTCAGTCCTCCCAATCAGCGTAGCTACTGAGCTCCGTCACCAGCGTCCGGTCCCGGCGCGTCGGTACGACACCGTCACCCTCCTCTTCAGCGGCATCGTCGGGTTCGCCAACTACTGCGCCCGGCACACCGACCATAAGGGTGCCATGAAGATCGTCAGGATGCTCAACGATTTGTATACTGCGTTCGATGTATTGACTGATCCGAAGAGAAATCCCAATGTGTATAAGGTAATGTTGCCTGCATTGACTCCATAAACTCATAAATTCTTTTCAATATTGATCCACGTTTTGTGTATAGCTTGAAACTTTTTTGAGCGACGATTGAAAACATTGTGATTTTTTTGTATAAAATGCATTCTAGTGCATTATAAAAGGTGAGTGGATGAGAAAAAGTATATTTTGAATTTGTTTGAAACATTATTCGTGCACTTAGGAAAGTTGTCTGCAATGAATGCAATGTCCTACTGGATTTATAGCAATTATTATCTCCTCAGTTCGATACTAGCTTAAGCGTGTTAATGATATAGGTCCTTTGTGGAACTCAGTAAAAATATTATGCAGCATGTGCTGCAACGCAAAGTATTCGACAAAAGCAACTTTATTCGGAAATATATGAATAGGAACTCATATTATAACCATCGTCACAGGAAGAAGAAAAGCATGGGCACGATCTAATCGTATTAAAACCTCGACTTCAGGTGGAGACAGTTGGAGACAAATACATGGCAGTGTCTGGTCTGCCAGAATACGAGGTTGGCCACGCCAAGCACATCTCTCTACTTGCTCTTGAAATGATGGATCTATCTCAAACTGTCACTGTTGATGGAGAACCTGTTGTAAGTATTTCTAGAAGCTGTCTTTAAAGTTCAACCATTTTTTTGTGAACAAAAGCGGGTAATCTCAAAATAACGCTGCTAAAAGCTATGCTTGCTATTTCTTCGACTGATTAAATATTTTGCAAATAGCTTACAAATAAATCTTATACACGTTAGTATGTTTTTCAAGTTAAACTAGATGAGCCCGGTGATTCCTAGCTGACTATCCTGCAAAAAAACCCAGATATGAAATTCCCTTTTAAGATCTTTACAGTCTTATACCGCGTGTATCTGACATCAACGCACAAACGATTTCCATGGCTCCAGGGCATGATTCTGGACACCACAGAGTTGGAATTTTTGGTCAGCTTTTTTCTCATTTTTTCATTTTATCAAGAGTTTTTTTTACTTTAGACTGCTCATAGTCGTTATTCTGGCTAAATGAGATTTTTAATAAAAAAATAATTAATTGACTACTTTCACTATAAAGAGCAATCTAAATAAAACAACAAATAGATATCAGCTCAGCTATTACCTATATTTACTTTAGACTAGGTACTCTTAAAAAAAATGAAAAAATGAGAAAAGAGCCGACGAAAAATTCCAACTCTGGGGTGTCCAGAATCATGCCCTGGACCCATGGAAATCGTTTGAGCGTTGATGTCAGATATACGCGGTTTTCACCATCAATAAATTGCTTATCAAAATGATTACCTTCAAAAAGGAGGATAAGATGCATGTTTTAGGTTTTTTTATAATCTCTTTCTCTCTTCACTATACTTAGTCCTGTGATGGGCGTCATTTTTCAGCGGTCAACGCGCCCAAATGCAAAAATGTAAGTGCTAATACTTTTGTTCTTCATCCAGGGTATCACCATCGGTATCCACACTGGTGAGGTAGTGACCGGGGTGATCGGTCACCGCATGCCTCGATACTGCCTCTTCGGGAACACGGTCAACTTGACCAGTCGCTGTGAGACCACTGGTGTTCCTGGTACCATCAACGTCAGCGAGGATACTTATGGGTTAGTATTTGTTTTAATTAAATCACTTTTTTTTTCCTATCCACAAACAAAAATTATTCAATCAAAGCATACCAAGAATCTATTGGCTACAAAGTTTAATAAAAACTGTAGGCACATCTTATTTAATGCTTTCGTGAAACACTTGGAATACGAGTACCTCTACAACACCACGAAATAAGAAGAGTAACACATACAGATACTCGATATTATATACCTGTTATTAAACTATAGAATAGAGACGAGGTATGCACGTCTTACATAATTACGTCAGGGGGAAAAAAAACTAAATAACTACAAAATACACATGAATTTAATCCTCACACAGATCTAAATACCGCTGCAAAGTAAGCGGAATAGGCAACTTCTGAATTCCAAACGGCAGCTCGAAGTTCTGCCACAGCATATGCCTGATTGCACATCTAGACAAATGTTTTAACTCCACCGGTTTCAAGCCACATCTTGAAGAAGGCACCAAATGATCGGCCAGAATATCTCCGTATTTCTCCAGCATCAGTTTCCTTTGGTAGTTGTAGTCTTCAGGTAGTTCTAGTTCTTTAAACAGTGTTTTGTTTACCGATAGAGAAATTCTTGGAACTGCTCTCATTGCTAACTTCAAACAAGAGACTAGCTCATAAGGATATTTCCGGTTGTACTCATTAAGTCGGTCCAATATGGATTCCAATGGATTTGTAGAAGCTGTATCTGACGTGATTCTGGCTCCAAATCTTAGTAATATCATCAGCATTTCCGATGATCCCATCTGTATTACGACTCTTACTGGAGAAGCATGTCCACAGCTTTCCAAAGGCACATCTATGAAACGGTAGCTCTTTCCATTTTCTTTGTATTCAAGGTTAGCGTTAGTAGCATGATCTAGGTAGAATACTAGAGCGTGTACATTCTCTTCCTTATCCATGAAGTCTGATTTCCAGCCGGCTAAGAAGTATGGTGCTGATGTTCCAAATATTGCTCCTGGAAAAATTAAAAAGTGTAATCAGTTATTCCTGCTTGAAAACACAATAATCCAAATATTTTATGATACAGACAAGCATAATTGGAACATGCTGAATGCATAAGGCTACAGTAAGTTAAGAGACTATTATTTTCCAACTGCTTGGATGCAGATCTCTCTGTGAAAGGAAGTAATACACCGGACAAAACCAGTGCTGGTTGATTTTTGTCACTACTGGTTGATCAAATAATAGATATCACTCACGAATTTTAAAAGTATCTAAGTATACTCGTAGTTGTTTACAATAACGTGTAACACTCTAGAATACGAGGTTTCAGCCGAAAATATCCTAAGAACGTTTAACATACCCAAAAAAATCCTTTCGAAAGTCTTCTCACAAGCGTAAATCTCGTCCAACAAGGCAGCCATGACCTCATTGTCCTGCAAGCTCCAGTCGAAAGCCAGCTTCATGGCAACATACAGCAGGTTATGGTACTTCCCCATTCGGCAAACATCTCCGTTCTCCGTCTTGCAATTGTTGTGGTACCGCAAAGCAGACATCACAAAATTCTTGCATGATGTATTGTCGGAATGGTTCTGACCTGTAAAGTGTTAATTCATTCTGTTTGATGATCAGTCGGCCAGTTCACGTGCAATAGGTGGAATGAATGTAAAGTGAATATTGTTTGTATGGATTGACAGCCAACTTCATGTTCACGTCCTGCAGAACTCGGTAAAGTCGATGTAGTTGGTTGGTTGAAAATAACAACAACCTTTATTGGATTATTTTTTACAACGAATTGAATCATTTTTTCATAAATAATTGAATTGATAGTGTTTATTTGATGGCACGTCCTGGAAGATGGAACGTTGGAAGGCCTCCCACAAGCTGGACCAATGACCTGGTGAAGGTCGCGGGTAGCCGATGGATGCGAGACGCACATGACCGGTCGATGTGGCGAAGCTTGGGGAAGGCCAATGTCCAGCAGTGGACGTCTTTCAGCTGATATGATGATGATGATGAATTGATGGCAAACATTTTGATTATTTTATTTCCTGTGTCCTTCTTCGATCTTGTTACTTGGTTAAAAATCACAACAGACAAGATTTGCTTGATATTTACCAAGCTTAAAATCTAAATTATCAAACAATAAATTTTACAACTATACAATATAATTTATAAATATATAACCATCATAAAATTTAATTGAAATGCAATAGTCAAAGTCACATATAGTGTTAGAGAGAAACAAACCTTTATTTATAGGTAATAAATTAAGTTTTCCTGGACTATAACATTTTGCTTGAAGCGCGATTTATGACTGAAAACGTTTCTCTGCGAATATTCAAAGCTGTCTGTCAGTCTTTGTATTCTATCGTGGGTTACAATTAATACTAGTGACTAGTGGCAATTATAGTACAATATTTCCATAACTATTACTATTCAGCTGGTGTATTTATAGTTCTGAATATCATTCGAATTATGAATGTGAAATGAAAAGTAGTTTTGAATGAATCACTATCCTAAAGTGCTTATTAGGGAACCTAGTTAGGGTAACCGGAGCGGCCCAGTCTACTTTGTTCCTTAACTCTCTTACTACCGGGCAGTGTAATAGCGTAACTCTAACTCTTATTACACCACCCTAAATCGGGACATAGGGCCCTAAATACCGTGTAGTGTAATAAGTGCTTTAGCTAAAGGTAACTACGAGAAGTGGTTAATTTTGTGAACACGTTATTTCAAAAGAGAATATACCCATGTATGCAGACGATCATTCAAATTACATTGACAGAAAAAGTGCAAAGAAAGAAACAAAAAGTGCAAAAATGAAACGCGGTATAGTATAATCCAATCTCATACTTGTAATATGTATAAAAATTACAGCAAATAGCAGCACTTTCTATCGAATAATAACACAAAAAAGTAAACAAAGAAAGAAAAGAAGATGTAAATAAAATGAAAATATAACCTCTAGCACAACCAGCAATGACAGTATTGAAATATTCCACGAGTTCCCGCCTTTTGTATCTTTCATTCAAACAGTCACGATCCATGTTACTGAACACTCCTTCGAAATAATACTCCATGAACGAATCCATAATTATAACAAAAAAAAAAAAATATCAAATAAAACTTTTCCAAAAAAAATCAAACACAAAATAAAACTATTACAATTTCGGAGACATCATTTTGACTTTTCATTTAATTTTAATTTTATTAGAACCAGTATCAAATTTTTCATTAGTATTGTACAAACTTTTCACTTTATTATAGTTTTCATCATACTTGGTAGTAATTTCTAGAGGAACTGTCTACTAACACAGTTGGCGAAGGAATAGCCATGAAATCAGTTGTCACCCCTCGGTTTTACAAAGAAAACTTGCAAGTGCAGTATAATCCTCTTACCTTTATGTTGGGAAACCTTACATTCTAGTACTTTCCTATTTATCGGTGCGATAGTCGTGAGACATTAGGAAGTCAATATTTTTTCTGTCTGTATATCAGCCAAAGAGTTATGTATAAGAGAACCGTGCCCAAAGTAAATTCATATTTCATCAGCGTTGTATGTTATTATGTTCATGATCATCATCATCAGCCTATAGCAGTCTACTGCTGTACATGGCCTCGCCTAGTGCACGCCATTCAACTAAATTTCCGGCAACTATCATCTAGCAGCTACCAGCCACCCTGCTGTATGAAATTCGACGCTCCACCTAGCCTGAGGGCGTCCTACCTTACTTTTGCCGATTCGTGGTCTCGTGATTATTATGTTAGTCTCATGTAAAAGAGATTTGCCTGTAAAAGACGATTACACCCTCAAGACAGATTTATTACATACTTTTCTTACCCTGTACTCGAAGTCAGGATCACAAGTTCAGCAGTCGCGCTTGCGACCAAAATATTGAGGTAGCTAGATTAGCTAAAATGTCATTCTCACTACCACATTTTTACACTGTACCTACTATCTCTATAGCCTTTTTTGTTCCACAGATGAGAAAAGGCTTTTATTTGTCTTTTCCACACTACTCTGTCATTCGATATTTTGGAACAGACTTTTTGGTGGAGTTGAGCTCGTCTCAACATGTTCACCTTGGTCTGCCGCGATGTCGTCTGGCATTTAATAGACCACGTTTTTACTACTTCTACTAAATGCAAATTGTATTGGGCACTCGTGGCTATCAAATAAGTAAAATTTTGTGTTCATTCCTATAAAATAACGTAAAACCCACGCAATTATTTTCAGATATTTGATGCGTGAAGACAACTACGATGAACGATTTGAACTAACGTACCGTGGACACGTCTCAATGAAAGGGAAAGCAGAGCCAATGCAAACCTGGTTCCTGACAAAGAAGAAGATCTGAATCAAAAGACCCAAGAAAATGACCTACGACCTAAAATAAATATCGAAGAATTAAATGTTAGAGGACCTAAACTAAAAAGTCTTAAAAACCTAATCTGATAGAAAATAATTTCGCTGTTATGTTAATACGTAAAACACATCAGTCCCAGTGAAATAGATGATATGCCATCAACTTAGCGCAGATAATAACTGAATGGATAAAGTCTGAATCATCTACAAAAATGACTATGCATCGCTGCTATACGTAGTTGATATCTTTGTTTCTGGATAGCTATAACTTATGGAATTCTTGGCAGTCTTAAGTGCAAAAGTCACATAAGCAAGCTAGGTCGACCAAATCGATTGAAAAAAAAAACAATATCTGATGAATAAATAATCCAAATGGATGGTGTTGTACATACTGTCGGTTATTGTATTCTGCACTTAATAGCAAGTGTTATATTTGTCTCTTCATTAGTAATTTGTGTTGTGATAGAAGCCTTCTCATAAAATAAGAGTGTTCTATGTTTTTATATTTGTAATTCTTCGATTTTGTGAATTTAATGTGATCTTGTTTAAGTTCCAAAGGTTTCATCATTTTCAATCAGATAGATCAGAATATTTGCATCTAAATCAGATGTTCTTATTCTTTAATTTGTACTCTCTAATGTGTTAATAGATTGCATTTATCTTTTCCAGTGTTTATAAAGAATATAATATTACATTCCTAGAGGATTTTTGAATCTCAGTAATTATCTATTTTTTTTAGTCGAAGGCCTAATGTATACTAATACTTTTTAGTTCTATTTGTAATAACATAGAAACGATATTCTACACTATTTACTATTGTTGCTTTATATGTTCTGTTGTTTTATTGAAATGTTTATTGTAATCTAGTCACTCTGTATTTAGTTAAAGCTTTAATATTTATTGAATTTGTGTAATCGTTTCTACTTCATAGATACTAACGATTCTATAATATGTTACATTATTTCTACTATTGTGATAAATATCTATGTCAAAATTATTAGAAATAAAAAATAAATGATAGCTTTATGTGTTTTGATGACTCTTTACTCAATATGGTTGCAATGTTGTCATTTTTTCTTACCATAATATAATAATAATTGTCCCAAGACTTTAATTCCTGTAATGAGTTTTCTCTACCATCACATCATTTAACTTTCTCATGGCAATAACCTTACTTCAGCACTATCTATGATGCCTGCCAAGGTTGCGAAATTTATTCGAAAGAGTCTTCGCGGCCTTGAATCGCAAAGGGAATTAGGAGGAACATGCATGGGTTTTAGTCAGCACAAGTCTGACGCTCCGTCCACAGTGGAAGGAGCCATTTCACGATTTCCTGTCAATATAGGTATAGTATTAGTATGTTTGAAACAAAATAAAATAGGTTTCAAACAATGCAAAGTGACGCTGTTAACGGCTATAGAATCCTAAAACTTAACCATCATAGTCACGGGTCAATAGAAACTGAGTCTACCAACCAGTTATCGTTTCGCTGAGTTACTGCACAATGGAAATCATCATCATCCCCAGCCCGACTTCGCCCACTTCCAAGCTCACTCGCTCCCTTTTCTTGTGCCAATCACAACGTTTATGAGCCAGCTTCATCCAGGTGCTATCCGCAATAGCAATAATGTCTAGCCTGTCTCCTCGCCACTAGGTAGATAGTCACTCATAGTAAAATCCTCTCCATCCAGCTCCATTTGGATGAATTGTTATTCGACCAAAACACCGTTGGGCTAATACTAGCCAGATGACGAGTTAAAAATTAGTAATTTTGCATCTACGTTTTTTCTTCTGAAATTTTATCGATCCAATTTCTTCCGCCGAGTTTTTTTGTATTATCATAACCGACATTGGCATGGTATTCCATAACATGAGCGGCACACAGTTAAGATAACGGTCTGACGTCTGATCGTGTTACGTATTTTTCAGCACGCAACTATTATATTTATTTAGGGTTCAACGACCGATGTAAGCTGGAGGCATTTTAGTAAATATTATTATGTGGTACAATATAACTGTTTTTTGTTAGTGGTAGCTTCACCGAACGTATTGGGCTTCGGACAAGAGGTCATTAGGTTCAACTTGTTGTCATAACGTCCAATATTTTCAACCTTTTTAATAGATTCCTTATCAACAACATGCAGTTGAGACACCTTCAAAAACATAGGCCCATAGGCCTATGTTTTTGAAGGTGTCTCAACTGCATGTTGCATTGGGCTCCGCTTGACATATCAAGCGGAGCCCAATGCTCATTGCACAGTCCTATATCTCCCGCATCGCATCATCATCGCAGAGGTTTCCCGGGATCTTCATTAGGTCGACACTTATAGCATCCTAACGATGCCTCTTACAAGGTTTTTATATTACGAACGTAAATAGTTTACGTATGAACTGCAAGTTTTTACAAACAAAATTACAACAAAGAGGCATAAATAAATCCTGCTATCCTACTATCTACTAATAATATTATAAATGCGAAAGTTTGTGAGGCTGGATGTTTGTTACTCTTTCACGTAAGAATGTTTGAAAGGATTTACATGAAGGCACAAGGTAGATTATACCTAGGCCATATAATAGGCCATTTTTTATCCCGGATGTATGTTTCCTAGAGATCACGCGGGTAAAGCCGCTGGCAGACGCAAGAAATAATTTACAGCTATGAAAATATATCTTTGAGTCAGTTAATGTGGTCCTTCGACTTATAACTTGCATCCACACAAAATTCATAGCCCTCTAAAATGTTATCCAATTCTAGCCTAGCACCTTCCATGTTTTTTTCTGCATCCACAGCTACATAATCTGTTCGGCTGATATTAGCGAATGCCTAAAAATAATCACTGATGTGGAATGTTGTTCGGCGACCTCCGCCATACGTTGGTTCGAACTTGACGACCAACGAAACAAGTTTTTGTAATCTTCTTACTTTTAAGGATCCTTTTTGAGTTCCCTTTGTGACAATAATATGAAATGATTCTTCGTTGTTGAATGTAACAAATTTTAATGGTACAATTTCTCCATCTTTGGTTTTGAAAATAGATTGAACCCATTTCGATTCAGATTGTCATTGAATTCTCAACAAGTAGCTTCAAAACTCAAAATAAATCTTACATAATTGAGCACACCTATCGATGTTCCAAAATCAGAATCATTCTAGATTTCAACATTTTTGGAAAGTATGTCAAATCTAAAATCAAAAAATTTATATGCATACGCAAAAAAGAAAGCAAAAGTAGATCAATTAATATATTGGCCACGTTATCTAGACTGTTTTAAGAATTTATTTCTCCAAATTCTCACATACCTAAGCTTTGGTCCGGCAGACCTCAAAACGCGTCGATTTGCTTAACTGTACTCACGATCACATTTCAGAAGCTTGGCCAATAACTGGTCGCGAGCTCGTACCTGTTTAATGTTTGGCCCTTTTCTTGAGTTCACGCATTTCAAGTATTGGTTCTCTGTTATTATTTTTGTTAGTGAAATGTAATTTTTCTATCCAAAGAAATGATGGATAGATTATATTAAATATACTGGCCAGCAGTGCTATTCTGTAACAACATTTTTGGTGTCTCGACAGCGGAATCCGAGGTGAGTTTCAAATTCGTATAAATATAAGACCTTATGATGTGTGAAATAAAGTTCACTTTGTAAGCTTAGTCACTCAGGTGAAGTCGATATTGAAATGGTTATTTACAGAATAGACTAGCAGGTGATCACTACTGAGATTACGACGGATAGAAAACACTATGCTGCTATAATAACTATTCTACTCAAATCAAAGTCTTCCGACATCAACAAAATAACTTAAGTCGGAAATCAGTTACTGTGTTTTGTGTAGATAATATGACTTTTTTTTCTTATGATGGCAGTATGGAAGAAAAAATCAAAATCAACCCCGATCTAAAAAAAATGGGATACAAGAGATGAATTTCGCATCAGAATTTTTTCTTGATTGTTTTATTACACGCTTTAATATTTTACAACAGCGAACATATTTCATTTTTCATTTTATGTTTTCTTTATAATCTTCTTTTTAGTTAATAAATACATATTTCGATTACTTTTACTAGAAATTATGATGCGTTTGGGTTCTATGACGTATCTTTTTTATAGTGCATTTTAACTTTCTCAATTGGAATACAGATTAGAATACATTACGACTTAAACTTTTTTTTTTAATTCTTACTGCAATTTAAAGATATAAAAAATGCAAGAAAGTGGGTTTATACAAAAACTATTTTAAATAAACCTAAGAAATGAAATAAGTGCAACCTGTAGAGGTACACATAACATGAACACACTTCCAAAGGGGCTTAACTTGGTCAATGTAAACGCAATTATTGAACCTAAATACTAGATCCTTTTACAGTTCGTGGCTATGTGAGGACTAAAAGGTACATTTTTCTTTATTGATTACATAAAAAAACCCGTGTATGTAACACAAACATTTTTTTCTATATTAGTAATGACTTTGAATAAATAACAAGCAGGTTTGCGGCTTAAAATGGTAGTGTACCATACTAGATCAGACAGATCTTTTTATTGGTAAAATCTATTTTATTTAAATAATGATTTTATTTTTAAATATGTTATTTGGAACGCATAATATTGAGAGATAACTTCTAAGCAAGCCTGCTACATCATCAGCCACATCATCGCATCAGAAGTTAGTGATAAATTATTATCATTTTTAACCGACTTCCCAAAAAGGAGGAGGTTATCAATTCGGTTGTATGTTTTTTTTTTTATGTTTATTACCTTATAACTCCGACAATTATGAACCGATTTGAAAAATTTTTGTTTTATCTGAAAGGATATACTTGCAGATTGGTCCCATATAAATCATATCAAAATCGGTTACGAACTTTGGATTTTAAATCGAAATAGCCGGAATTTGACTATTTAGATGATTCTTTGATAATCGAAATTGCATATTTTGCTTTTCTGCGATTTTGCAGTGGTGTTGTTAGGTGTGGGGCACCACTAAAAAGTGAAAAATAAAAAACTTTTTACAAAAAATACAACCGACGTCCAAAAAAAAGAAACACTACAAAGTAAAAAATAACTTTAATTTCGGAAGTCGGTGTCAAAATACGAAGAAACTAACAAAAACACCGACTTCCGAAATTAAAGTTATTTTTTCACGGGATATTCTCGTTCCCGTGGGAAGGGAACGAGAATATCCCACGGGAACGGGGATTATGCGGGTTAAACGGGAGCGAAGCCGCGGGGGACAGCTAGTAGTTTAATAAAAACAATCTAGCGATACCATTTTTGCAAGTGTCATTATTAACCGTGCGAAGTTTATCTATCTATGTCAACTTTTGTCATAAAAATAGTTTCCGATCGCCTTTCAACCGAATTCGATCGTTAAATTCTAAGGCCGCCTGTACACAGTCAATCTCGAATGCGGTGCACGGATCGCGATCGGGAAATATTTAGAGACTTCTGGTCCTGGAAGCATTAGTAAAAAGTCTACATTTATATACCGAAAAAATGCATTGATTTTTAAAGATACACAGAAAAGAAGCTGCGTTATTAACAGCCTTATTCATAAAGAGTCAAACTATATGACTAGTTTTAATACTGATTGGCAGATAAAAAATTCAAGAAAAAAAAATTAAAAATTTTAAGGCCGTACCTTGACCAAATAACCTTGAGCATTTTTTCCCTACATAACAGCGCAAGAGATACAATAGCGAATACGCTCAGAATGTTGAATAAAATCGTTATAAAATCTAATTTTGGTCGTTTGAATAAAACATTTCTACCAAAATGCTAATAATTAAATTGCCTATCCATGAGTGTAAGTTCAAAATCAGAATAATCGTTAGTTTTCGAGAAAATGCATGTTTTCATCAATGTTTTCTCATTTCTGTAGTTTCGTCGTGAAGAGATTAATTAAACATTATGCTTAGTAATAAAACATAAAAATCTACCATTTTGAAGCCAAGATTATGTAAAAATTTAAGGTATTTTTTGTAAGTTGATATTTCTTTTGGATAACGAGTACATAGCTCCAAAAAACTGCACAAAAACGGCTAGCGCTGCATTTTGCACGGGGACGCGCCCATAAGTTGATTAGTAGGTAATGCCTACGCGCCTATTCCCGTCAAGTCAATTTTGAATTAAGATTTTTTTTATCAGTAAGTATACACTCATAATTGCAAAGTTCTTTTTGTTTTAATTGGTCTGTTTGAGTAATTCTTTCATACATAAAAAATCACAATGTGAGTTTAGAAAAATATTTTAAACTAATTTATACAGTTGCACTACATTGTTTACATAACAAACATTAATAAAAGTCATAACCGTGTTATGTTTTACTGCGGGTTTTAACCCCATATAATAAAAGTTAAATAATATTATGAAATGTTCTCTCACACATTAATTATATTTAATTTTACGAAAATTCCATTTTAAGAAAAATGTAACCATTGTTTATACTTTAGTAAGTCCTTAGACGCATTGTAAAAGTAAGTTTTTTACAAAGGCTGTAAGGTTTAAACTGAATTAAATGGCGTCTTAATGAGTCGGTTACCTTGACAACGTTTTAGCTGACTTGTTGTTTGTTATAAAGACTTCAACGCGATCGTAGAACAAACATATGATTTATACCAGTTTTTTTTTGTGTTGCTTATACGTTTGAAATGAGTACGAAAACTTTCTTTACTTATATTTGTAAAATGCTATGCTAGGCTTATTTTATGTAATATTTTTGTATACTTACGCTATAATTTTTTTACCATTTTTTTATGTACCTAACAGTTTTGAAACAGTTATTATGTAAGTCAAAAATTCATTCGGTTTTTTCAACATTATGTAAAATTTAAAAATATACGCAGAAAATTAAAACGAGACATTGCAAAAAAGTGTACTCCTGCGCATGTGAAGGCGACCGAGGTGGCAATGTGTTTCTATTTGATACCAATGAGCTTAACCGCCAGAATCTTCGTTGGGAAATTGTACCTACAACTTAATAGTTTAAGGTTCAAAATCGAAAATAGCAGAACCAATTAACTTGACAGTGTGAATGGAGAAGGCTCGTCAACCACCACTCATTTGAGAAACTGCCTCAGTCCGCGTCAAGCGTTTGTCGTTGCTGCACGCATGCGCGATCTCTTCCCATTGGCCAATTTGAATTTCGAATTCGAACGTTCTAACCGACCGGCCAATCGCGTTCGATCGTTTGATTTCTTTTCGCGTCCACTTTTTGCATGTACGTTGTGTTCCGTTATCGTGACCTGTGCTTGTGACATTTGAAGACAGTGTATATTAATAACGGCTGATTGTTCTTTGCCAGAAGGTCGGATGTTTTCTCACGTTTTCTGGTAAGATATTTAAGATATCACTTTGCTGTTAATTGTATCATTCGTCTATTTTTTGTGTGGACGACTCCTATCTCCATTCACACGGTTGTTGCTTGTTTGTGTCTACGATTTCGAGATACCGTAGTTTTGAAATTGTTACGACAATTCACTGTCATGGTTGCAATTTTCACAATAAATGTAATGTTTTATATAAAATACCCACATATTTCTACGCAGATATTTATTTTAATTTCCATCAATGAATATGTATTTAACGGACTTAAGTTTGTACATACAAATGTCTGATTAAATATATGGCTGCTGAGATCACCAGTCGCGGTAAAACGTGATATTTAAATACCTACCAATTGGAATGACCTCATGAGACGTAGCAGGAGTTCACATCACTAGCTTATAAAAAGCTTTGCGGTGTTGCGCATCACTAATTGCGTACATTAACCGGTGTAGAACAACCAATGAAGATGATTGACGATCTTGAAGTCAAGTCAGGGATGTTACCCTGGTTAAGTTAGTGTTATTGAACTTAAAAATAGTAGTGTTTGACATTTACTTCAAGTAGAAGAATTATTTTCGGGTCCAGTTTAGCAGTGATAGTAACGTTCATCAGGTCCTCAAAAGTGCAGGTGTATGGTCTTGGGACACTTTGAGTTCTCCAGCATGTGGGGGTGCCGCACTCACCTTATACAATTAAACTTCATCTTTTTTGCTGGCTACTTTGGCACCGCAAAATTGCAAACTCCGTAAGATTGTAATAAAACTATGCTAGATTATAATTATCTATAAATTTTGAAGAAATATATAATAAATTCTACCCAAATTCAACAAAATCCAATATATATACAGTTTTGGATTGACTTATAAAGGAAAATGATTTTAAATACAATAAATCCTGTACATTTTCAACAGTTTCCAATATTATACATGACTTTTTGAGGATTTTACAATCTTACGGCGTCTGCAATTATGCGGTGCCGAATTGATATTTAAGAAAAATTGGTCTTTAATTGAAAAATAAGTTTCTGGGTAAGCAAACATGTGTTTAAAAAAAAAAATACTGTGTTATTCAGACTTTAGACTGGTCAATATAATCTGTTAAAAGATTTTCAAATAAATCTATTGAGAAATGAAAGTTGTAGAAAATCATTGTTATTTTTATTATGCTTTTATTGTTGTTATTTATCAAATTAAACTGAGTTGTAAAAATTTATGATAGGAAACGATTTCTAATTCTCTAGAAACGAGACAAGCTTAACATATCACTGCAAGTTACTTTGTTTACTCTTAATCACAATTTGGTTTATAGTTAAAATGGTTTCCTAAAGTAAAAATAAAATATTACTGTCAATTTTTTAAGTTTTTAATTTTTATCAGCTTATAATTTCTCGATATACTAATATTTTTATATCAAATTCATGTTCTGAATTGTTTGTTTCTTGATACTTGTATTTCGGGTTCAATTTAATGAGCTTCGATGTCTAACTCAATATAAAAGTTAACTTATAATATACGTTACAGCATTTACTGTGTAAATATCTACCTGCACATTGGTCCAAACATGTGTTGCATTAAAAAAAGTATCTAATTTGCATTCACTTTCTGTATCATTGTAATTTATGAACTGTTTTAATCAAAAGATCTTGTAAAGTTGTAATAAAATTCAGCTTCTGATTATAGTCCCGGAGCTAGCCGCCTCTTCTATCACGCAATCTTGTTATAAATCATATTTGACCGTTATTGTTGTATGCAGTTTTGAAACTGCATTGACAATCTCTTTTAAAGCGTATTGACCTTTTCGGACGACAAAACTACATTTTGAAGACCACAAATAAATACCGCGTGTATCTGACATCGACGCACAAACGATTTCCATAGGTCCAGGGCATGATTCTGGACACCCCAGTGTTGGAATTTTTCGTCGGTTCTTTTCTCATTTTTTTTCAAGAGTATCACAAATAGGTATCAGCTCAGCTGACCTGATATCTATTTGTGGTTTTATTCAGATTGCTCTTTTTAGTGAAAGTAGTTAATGAATAACGATTATGAGCAGTCTTTTAAGTAAAAAAAGGCTTGAAAAAAACGAAAAAATGAGAAAAAAACCGACGAAAAATTCTAAGTCTAGGGTGTCCAGAATCATGCCCTGGACCCATGGAAATCGTTTGTGCGTCGATGTCAGATACACGCGGTATAGCAATTAAATTACAGGCTAGCAACTCCAGAATAAAATTGGTTTGTATTTTTAGAGTTATGACAATTTTGTACAGCAAAATCATCTTAGGTTCTTACTTCACTGATGACTTTATGAAACAAATATTTCCTCTTTATAATATTAGTGTAGTGAAGCATTCATTGTACATATTAACATGACGGATTTATTTTATTTACCCACCATTCAACGTATTGACTATATACCCATGAATAAAAACTATTGCAACTGGCTCGGCATTAATTCCTTAAAGTCCCATATTAATGTTTAATTTATTTTTGTAAAATTCCCACCTACTACTTCGCTGATCTCTTACGATATAACAAAAAAGATGTAAACCTAAAATCGATAGACATTGTTTACTTCACGTCAACCGTAGTCAAAGGTGAAGGTTGAAGGTGAGGTTTAACTCCACTTTGTTGTAGTACACATTAGATGCAACAGTTTATTTCTTAAATACGTAATTGCTTTCGTCATAATTCAGCCTCCTACGAGGTACACCGATGACTTGGTGAAGGCTGTGTGGAGTCTGATTGATGCGGATCGCACAGGACCGGGTAATGTAACGACTCTTGGGGGAGCAGTGGACGTCTTTTGGCGGAATGTTGTGGATGTCACACAAACAAATGCTAAATGGTCTTATCGCACAGGGTGATCTCTTGAAGACAACCTCTGATAGACTGAAAGAAATAACTTGACTAAGAATTTGACACTTACACCCTATCGTTCCAATAAAGTTGATTTTCGCAGAGCCACTGAATACTGCAGATCGTACATGTTAACTACAGTTACTGATTCAGTTATCGTAATTATAACTACATACTAACATTGTAATTATGTTTCTGCCAACTTATCCTTAAGGCCATCGGTTCATGTTGGATATATTCCAGTGAGTGTGGCACTACTAACCTACATGAAATGGGAGTAAGCAGGTGCATAGGTGTTAGTGTGTAAGCCACGTTTGTTAAATTATAATGTGTTTAAGTGAAGGATTGGGGGTAATGAGGTATGTTTAATGAGTATTCAGTTAGCATGCATTGTTGATTTTGATCAAACTATATTTTGATCACAATATTGAAACAATTGGATAGTTTAGAGTTTTTAAATTTATTTCGCTGGAAAGAAAAAATGTCTTTTTAATTGGCAAAAACAGATATTGTACACAACGTAGGAATCGAAATATGGAGATTTAATTTAAGAACGTAAACATTATTGTGTTGGAGATTTTTAAACAATAATAATTGACAGGTATCATGGGACCTTCATTTTTATGAAACTTACGTTTTCCTACAAAAATATCTTGTGTAGGTGTACAGTTAAACCCGGAACTCTCTGTGAGTCATGCAAATATTTTGAGAAATAATCCTACTTTCGAGAAAACATGTAAGTTGCCGACGTCATCTAAAGTATTTAGGCATGAAACCTATACATTTTCAGGCCTATGCACGTTCGTATGAAGGGAATGAAACTCTAATAGGATTAATTGTTTGACCGACTCAGCTAGTTTGCTCTAAACTAAGTACTACTTTCTCCAAATACACATTTTAGTTTCATATAGCTTCTGCCCGCGAATTCATACGCGCATATCACGTTTTTTCTTAGGGATTGCGGGAAATTCTCTCTTAGTGCTACCTTACACTTTCTAAGGAAGCTACATGTCAAATTTCAATTTTCTATGACGAATAGTTTCGGATGTGCGTTAACTGTCAGGCACTGAGTAACGTGAGAATTTTATATCATACAAACTTCTGCCCGCGAATTTAATATAATATAATATATAATATATCCTTGGACATTTCACACAACGCCATATAGTCCCAAGCTAAGCAACTTAATGCTTGTGTTATGGTAACGAGATGGCTGATAAACTACTTATATACATTTTTTTTTTGTAAATACATACACATTATAGATAGAAAAACACCCAGACTCGGAACAAATACTATTGTAGGTCGTACAAATATTTGTTCCGTGCGGGAATCGAACCCGCGACATGCTGCGCAGCAGTCAATCGCTCAACCACTGCGCCAACCGTGTTGTTCGCGCATATCCCGGTTTTTTGCGTTCCCGTAGGAATTTTGGAAAATCCTCTCTTTGTGTTCCCTCACACTCCACAGTGAACCTACATGCCAACTTTCAGCTTTCTACGATCAGTAGTTTCGGCTGTGCGTTGTCTGTCAGTCAGTCACTCAGTAACGGTAGAATTTTGTATATTAGGATATTGATTTGTAAAAACAAACATAAATAATTACTAGCTGACCTGCGTAACTTCGTCTGCGTCACATTTTTCATTAATGTTCCGCTCTTATTTGTCTTAGCGTGATAATATATCTATACTAATATTACTAGCTGTCCCGCGCAACTTCGTCTGCGTCACATTTTCCGCTCCTAAATAATATTGCAACAAAAAATTGAGATTTAAACTATCCTATCTCTCAAGTTGGATCGAACTGCACATGGTGTGCGAATTTTATTATAATCGGTTAAGTGGTTTAGGAGTCCATTGAGGACAAACATTGTGACACGAGATTTATATATATTAAGAGATTGCCTTATTAATTCATTAGCCCTGTACAAAGTGACAAATTTAAGCACAAAATATGACCCTGCGCACACCTATCACTTTGATCTGATCAACATACCGTATCGCTTTCAAAACAAAGGTCGAATTTACACAATCCGCTATAATGTTTTGCTGACATTCTAACACATGTAACTTGGAGTAATAATGATTAACAACTTTTATGTTTAAAAGTAAATTACACTATAAAATGCAGGTAAAATAAAATTCATACCCTAATGTTGGTCGAAAAATTCCTAAGTATCGTTATCGCACGGGAGTGCCTAAAAGATTTGCGCCATTGCCACTCGACCTGCCAGCGGCTTCGCCCGCGTGATCTCTAGGTAACATACATCCGGGACAAAAAGGAGCCCATGTTTTTTCTCAGGCTCTAAACTATCTCTGTACTAAATTTAATTTAAACCGGTTTAGTAGTTTAGACGTGATTGCGTAACACACAGACAAAGATACTTTCGCATTTTATAATATTAGTTTGGAATTATAGATTCCATCCACTTTTAACACTAGTTGACGAAACAAAAGTTGGTAAATGAGTCATCTTCGTTTAGCAACTCACTAAGCAAGTCGCACATTGAGAGGTAAATTACTTCTAACTTGGCTCGAGATGAGGTCATTTTAAATGTCAATACAATCTTCAATTACTTTATTAATTTTCGGGTACTGTCAAATTTATTGAGTCCAGTGGAGGAAAATAAACAAACTTAGATTTCTCGAAAAAAAAAACCGCCCAGTACGAGTCGGACTCGCACACGAAGGGTTTCGTACCATAAACCTTAATTTTTATGATTTGTCGCTGTAGCAGCAATAGAAATACACAAGCTGTAAAATCTCTCTGAGACCTTATTACGGTTCTTGAGATACAGCCCGTAGACAGACGGACGGACGGGTTCCGTTGGTTACCTTTTGAATACGGACACCCTAAAAATGACACAAAATTATACCTCCTGTCATGTTGTGATATTTTCCGTAAGCCTAGCTCTCGGTCTATAACTCACTTTAAAAAGACCTTGGTATAAAAGACTTGTAACGATTGACATTTATAATTACATTTTATTTCAAGTATTCATTATGTATGCAAATAAGTAGTTTAAAAAATAACAAGTAACATTTGAAACATCTGGAATGAAATAGAATCATCTCGAGACCTTAGTAATAAAGTGACTGACAATATTACGTCCATGTATTTATGTAGCTCCGAAATTATATTTTATTTTGTACATACAGGTGATTTTTAAAAGAACTGGATAAATTTACATGTACGTAATACTTGTCTTGTTTTCTTTGTATTCTTGAAATAGTGTCATCTTTTTTGAGTAAAACCGTATCTTATTTTATGTCTGCGTGTATGTCTTCACCCACGTAAGCATATTTCAAAAACTTTTTATCAATGGAATTAAATTCCTACTTTTTACAAAACATCATAATGTTGATAGCATCTTTAGAATTTCAGACCGTGCAAGATCCATATAAATTTACATTATTAAAATTTACATTGACATTATAAAAATAACAGTCAAAAACATAATGCACAAGATTTTATATATTTAAAAAAAAAAACAGTAAATCCGTTAACAAAATTGTGAGAATAAAAACAAAATACACTCCAATTCAAATAATTAAAATTTTAAAATGTCAAATAAAATAACAAAAATAAAATAGAATAAATTTTGATACAAACAATTTATAAATTCATTTCAACATTTAATTAAAAAAAATATTAATACTATTTCTGCTAATTTTATCAACATTTCAGGCATAAAAAAATGGCCATGAATCTTTGTGATTTATTTATTTGATACATATAAATAAACATGGTTTATACAAACCTTAGATTAAAATTAAAAGCATCAAAGCCGTTGCAATTGGAACCACCTTAATCTACACTAAGAATAATTAATTTATAATTAAATATTACAAAGAGGAAAGATTTGTTTGTTTTTAATGAATAGGTTCCGAAACTTCTAAACCGATTTAAAATTCTTTCACCATTAGAATTCTACATTCTCCCTGATGAATATAGGTTCCAAATATTTTCAAAAAAGTTAGGGATCAGTAGGAAATCTTGGATAAAAAGTAACTCAAGGTGTAAAAAAATAACAAAAAAAAATCCTTACGTATAAATCTCGCACGGTGCGACAACTATTATTGACAATATAGCAAAGTAATGTACTACAGTTTTATAGGAGACATTAATATCTACGAATAAGTCCGCGAGGTTAAGTCACAATTTTTTTTTACAACCGCTTTTGATTCTAAAATATAAGATCTTTTTTTAAAACAAAAAAATAAAAAACTCTGATGGAATAAAGCAGTGAATTTTGAATCTGATATTAATTCTCATCCATTTAAATTGTTTGATAATTAAGGTTGGTTATGTACACGTAAAATATACTTTAAATTATTCATATCGGACTTTTCGTTTAAAAGTTACGACGGTTATAAAAATACTCTAAGCAAGAAAAAATGTTGCGGTTTGAGCAGTCCGCTTAAACCACAACCCCTAAGTTTAGTGTCCCATCTCCCCTCTGCCCTCTTAGGACAGAGGGGAGCTGAAGTTAGTGGAGTACCAACTGAACTCTCGCGAACGAAGTCGCGGGCTAAGTACTGGTACAAAAATAAAATGCCAAAATCGTCCAATTCCCTATGGCATTGTCCGGTTGTCCAACGAGGCGAATAGTTAGTTTCTTTTGTCGTCGTGACGTAATGTCTTCGACCATAGATCTATTGTCACCTGTCCCATTGAATGGTGTACAAACACTTTCTTTCTAATACATAACACAGGTTGATTCTTCGAGACAGGGCAGTGTTGGGAAAAAAATCATGTGTAGGAATGAAAATTATGATAAGAAATCGTGTCTGTAGTTAACAAAATATTCTTGATGTACTGCCAGTGGCTTCCTGCATCTGAGTCAATAACCATCCCAAGGGATGAAAAGTACCTTATGCCCTATTCCAACCCGTGTGGCAAGTATCATTTAAATCCGTTCAGTTGTACTTACGCATGATTCAATATCAGTTTAGATTACTAGCTTTTCGCCTGCGATTTCAGTACCGTGACTTATTCCACGAGAACCGTGATGTTTTGAGGTAAAAAGGAGCTTATTATGGCTCTCAGCTGTAGCGTAAATTTCTAGGGATGGGCACTTCCAGAAATTAATAGGCTTGTGTCCTGAAAAAATCGAATTAGTCCATCAGTTAGATTATCAAAAAATATTTCACCCGTGTTTTTTCTTTTGTTACGGGAACCAAAATTGACGAAGTTACGACGCTTTTAAAATTCTCAATACGTCACACCTTCGCATAATTTTTAGTGATTCGTGACGTCACGAGCCCCCACTCTCGAGTTTTGATGCGTTTTATCTTTGTCAATATTCATTGATTTAAAAAAAAACAAAAAATACGTGTCCATTATTTTTCAATACTCTAACTGACGGACTAAATAGATTTGCAATTTGTGGATGATGGAATCTAGCCTATTATCTGAAAAATCACTATTTTAAACTGTAAAGTCTTTTAAGGGTTCCGTACCCAAAGGGTAACCAATGGAACCCTTTACTAATCCTCCGCTGTCTGTCCGTCCGTCCGTCCATATGTCTGTCCGTCCGTCTGTCAGCGGAACCGTAATATTATCAATGTAACTAATATATTATAACCAAGTGTTAATTTATTATGTAAGCGATTTAATTACTCGCCTCGCTAAATTAGAGAAATGTTCTAAATCTGCTCTTACGTTCGTAGTGTTTTTTTTTTAAATTGTTTGTAATTTTGTTACATATTAGACATTCTTTCTCTTTTGTGTTTATGAATAGATGAGTTATTCCACGAGTTTGAAATTATTAAAATTCAACTAAGTTTCTGTATGAATCATTTGAGTATTCACTCCTCACAGTACTTCATACAATTTGGAAGTAATTTCATTATACACGGAAATTAACTGAATTTAAACTCGATAATACTTATAATAATATATCATCATCTTCCTAGCCTTTTCCCAACTATATTGCCATTGGGGTCGGCTTCCAGTCAAACCGGATTCAGCCGAATACCAGTATTTTACGTGGAGCGACTGCCTACCAGACCACCACAACCCCTTGACTGGGTAACACGGTACTCCTTGGCAGGACTGGTGTCAGATTTTGCCTTCTGACAATCCATCTTTACTGCCAAAGATCTCCAAATGACAGCCGGGACCAAAAGCTTAACGTGCTTTCAGAGACACGGAGGAAACTCGGTATGTTAAGATGGTCACCCATCCACAGACCAACCTCGGCAAGCATTGCTTAACCTCGAAAATAGACCTGTGCGGCTGTTATTATTTAGCCACGAGCTCTTCAATACTACTTATATGAATTCGCAATTAAAACTTTTTTTTCGAAATAGACCTAGCTATCTTTCATATGACCAATCACGAAAATCTTATCTCATTGGTGAAGCGAGTATAGACTACGTGAAAAAGCACGCGTCCCAAAAAAGCTTTCTGTGAAATAGGCTACGGGAGTGTATCCACGATAAAAAGCTAGTTCTCTATAATGATCACACGCAAATTAAAGAAAAGTTCTTTTTTCGAATAACAGCATACTCGAAGCTGATTGGTCCTAATTAGCGCAAGTTATTTCACACACGATCGATTAAACAATGAAGCCGTTTTACTAAATGACAGACGACGTTCACCTTTGCATGCACGAACTCCTTCAGAATGGAATAAATTATGAATTACACTTATTTATGTATTTATTATCTACAAAGCGATTCAAATAAGAATAGGATCGACTTAGCGCCATATTGTGACGTCATAGCTGTCACTTCAAAACAATTAGGTAGGGTGAGCAAAGCAAGATTATTATTTTTTAATTTGGTCTAGGTCTCTTTTAAAGTCCATGCAATCGTAACGGTCAAAACATATGAAAACCATCACTACATATTATAAAACAAAGTCCTTCACCTCCTCGGATCTGTCCGTCTGTTCGCGATAAACTCAAAAACTACTGCACCGATTTTCATGCTGTTTTCACCAATGTTAGAGTGGTTCTCGAGGAAGGTTTTAATATATAATTTGGCGGGCAAAGCGGGCATCAGTTAGTACCTATAGGTTAATGTCTAAAGTGGTATTTTGAGGAAAGTACCACACAGATTTGAGTGGACCTATCCAGACAGTGCAAGCATTTGTCAGCTATCGTGTAGCTCAAACTTAGAACTTTAAGGAGCTAAACTAGTCTAGTGCACTCTCTATTCCTTTACATTCATAGTCTGATCAGACGGCAATCCGATTTATTATGTATTTAGCTTCAAACTGTTAAGAATATTAATATCATGACTATTTAAATTAATTCTAAAGGCCACTTGTACCAGTTAATTATTTTTATATCCGTTTATAAAAGAAACTCGTTAAGGATTAATATAATTAGCATTAAAATTTACAGAATGTTTAATCAGAATAAAATGGCGAATATCTTTGTAAAGCATTCTAGTTATTTTATTAGTTACTAGCTGACCCGCGCAACTTCGTCTGCGTCACATTTTCCATTATTGCTCCGCTCCTATTTGTCTTAGCGCGATGATGGCCTTCCTCGATAAATGGGCTATCCAACACTGAAATAATTTTTCAAATCGGTCCAGTAGTTTCGGAGCCTATTCAATTCAAACAAATAAATCTTTCCTCTTTATAATATTAGTGTAGAAATGTAAGAAGATTTTAGTATATGATTTGTCAAGCAGCTAGTATAAAATAAATTATCACTTAGATGATAACTAATTACACCTAACTGACAGCTTTAGAGAGTTCTGGAGAAGCCAATCAACATCCTTACAGTTTTACTATTCAATTTATAAAATAATTAACAAACTCGAATTGACTCGTCCTCGCCATCCAACTTTAATTAACGAAGAAACCAACCAATGACGCAATAACTTATTTTTTTCCTCTAAATACAAAATGTCCATATATTACCGATGATATTTCAACACGTAGTAATTTAATTTCGTTCATGTTTAAAACATGAGTCTGTTTATTTCTCTCATATTTGCCATTTTTCACACCAAGCCGAACATGTTCATTTTTTGCGTAGTTGCATGTTTGAGTGTTGTTAGATGTATTACTAGTTATTAGGATACCAATTAATATGTCTCTGTCTATTGAAGGAATGGTAAACAAAGCGGCGTTGTTTATGTCTTGAAATATTTATTATCTAATTATTAATTCAGTTGATACTGGATCTGGGGGCACGGCAGTGCCCCAGTCAATAGAATATGAAATCTGTGACATTAAAATTTGAGCGTGCGTCATTTTGTTACTTTCAACTCCTCCAAATATGCCGTTAATATTTGTTCTTCTTCTGCTCATTGCCAAGTTAATCATAAAATAAAAAATAAAAATATTGTTACAGTCGCTAAAGGTTGATTTTTAACTAGAAAATAATTTGAACAGGACTTGGCTTCTATAAGATCTCAAAACTTTTTATGGTGGAAAGATTGCATAGAAAGACTTGGCATTTTTTTATTACATTTAGTTTTTTGTTAGGGATCACTATTCTGTTTTGAGCATCTTTAGATCTTAACTAGACTATACTAGGTGACATTCTATTTTCATTTAAAACTAAAGAAGTCCACTGTACATAGTTTTCCCCCAAGTGTGGTCTGTGGTATCACTTGAATGGTGACTCAGACCGGTCCTGTGCGTAGCGCATACAGCTGATTCCCATAGTCTTCATCAGGACATTGGTCCTCCTGTGACATTCAATCAGCAATTCTCCTCCTCACGTTGTATTTTTCATTATACAGGGCCGTGAATACCCCGATTAATGGTCAATTTCTGCTATACAATCTCTCTCTACCAGTGTCTGTCCTTGGTATCATGCAGCGCATCATACAGCTTGATGTTGTTCAATCACCAATAGAGATAATATTTCAAAATATAGTCTGTTGATACTAGCTGAAACATGTTATGTAATATTCTGAAACTTCTCATCAAATCCCATTATTAACACGACAGCTTCAAAATGAATTTCAATTACGACAATATTGGTGAGTGTGCCCAAGAACTCAACGACCTCATCCCACCGGCCCCCTTCTACAATCGAACATCCAGACGCACTGCAACTTACCCTCCCTACATTTTTGATATATCACCAATTCGCACTAAGCGTTTCCAAACGTCTTTTATAATGCGCACAGCCAAGGAGTCGAACTCTCTGCCTGCATCTGTTTCCAAACGCTTACAACCCTAATCTCATCAAAGTTAGAGTGAAGAGATTCCTTTATCTATAATCTCACTCTATCGTAGACTTTGTCTCTGTCATCTTTGACCAAGACTAGAGTCAAGAAACCCGAAACAAGTAAAAAACTATATTCATAATTATTGAATCATGATTGATCTAAAGCTAAAAGCTCTTACTCAAAGAATCTGCACCGAGAAACTCGACAACATACCTGCTTCCACCAATCTAATAAAGCAATCTAAACACTTATTTCTTTTATTGCTAATCTTCAATCGTTTCCGTGTGAGTTTCTCCAAGAAAATGCTCGAGTATCGACTATGTGTGCGATTAGGTTGTAATGTGTCGATACGATGCGTACCATAGAGTACTAAAATATCTTGGTGATCATTGCTAGAAACGCTTTTGTCAAAACTATTTATTAATATATTGAGGAGCTCGTGGCTAAATAATCACAGCTGCAAAGGTTGATCTTCGAGGTTAACCAACGCTTGCCGAGGTTGGTCTGTGGATGGGTGAACATCTTAACATACCGAGTTTCCTCCGTGCCTCGGAAAGCACGTTAAGCTGTTGGTCCCGGCTGTCGTTTCGAGATTTTTGGCAGTCGTTAGGGATAGTCATAAGCCAGAAACACTGACACCAGTCTTGCCTGAGAACCGTGTTATCCAATTTATTTATTTATTTATTAGTTAATGGGTTGTGAGGTCTGGAAGGCAGCCGCTCCACGTAAAACACTGGTTTTAAGCTAATTCCGGTTTGACTAGAAGCGGACCCCAATATAGTTGGGAAAAGGCCTGGCAGATGATGATGAGAATTATTAAGATTTATTCACAAGCGATTATATTACAAGTTTTAAAGGTGCTAGTCAGAAAGAAGTCTGAAGTGTCCTCTGACGTCAAAAGCTGTGACGCACATATATGAAAGAAACATATTTGTTATATCACGGCAGATTTTCAATTAATTTTGGTACTGTTTTCTGATCAGATAAAATTTATATGTATGTAGAGAATATTCTGCATTTTGACGATGACAACTGAAACCTATACTCAGAGGGGCACGAATAATATCAAAAATGGCGTTTGCCGTTTCTAGGGGCAACAATTATTACCTACCTACCTTTGTATCTATTTTTCTGTTTCCTTCTTTTTATCTTCTTATTAAATGTGTGTACATAAATTGTACAATTTATGTACACACATCTATACACACACTATGTCTATACTAATATTATAAAGAGGTAACATTTGTTTGTAAGTTTGTATGTAGAGGGCAATCTCAGGAACTGCTGGTCCGATTTGAAAAAATCTTTCAGTATTAGATAGTCCATGTATCGAGGAATGCTATAGGCTACATATCATCACGCTAACACTGAAAGGAACCAAGCATTAATGGAAAATGTGACGCAGACGAAGTTGCGTGGGTCAGCTAGTTGTTAAATAAATACAATTCTGCACTCTGTGGCTAGCACTACATACTCTTGCGCAGTCATGGCAGTTACCCATTACTATGTTAGCAGTTACGATGACAGATGATGTTGGAGGCGAAATGGTATCTTTAGTGGATGGTTTATTGCTTACTTTGATGTTAGGAATGACGAAAGAGTAATAGTGAAAACTGCGGTTAACAACCGTGTAACAAAGAAAATAATTATTACGGATTTTCGTTTTTTTTTTTTTTCGAAAATTCACTAAGCAACTTGTTTTGAGCGTACTCGTATCAGTAGATAGCAAAATAAGTAAGACCCAATTTTTAGGGTTTCGTACCCAGAGGGTAACCTGCGGAACCCTATTCTACCTTCGCTGTACGTCCGTCAGTCTGTCTGGCTGTCTGTCAGTGGGCTGTATCTCAAGAACCTTAACAGGTAGATAGTTGAAATTTTCACAGATTGTGTAGTTTTATTGCGGCTGCAACAACAAATAATAAAAATTAAGGTTTATGGTACGAAACCCTTCGACTCGCACTTGGTAGATTTTTATTACATTCAAACTCTTATATCAATAATGTCACAGTAAAACGCACACAACCAATTTACTATACTTAACGTATTCCGTGTTAAATAATCATTTTACGATCACAAGATTTCCACATACGAACACACAAACACGCACTCGTACTTAAATAAAACAGATAATTTGCCTATTGACAGAGTCACGCATGAAACCTAGTCTGCATACTGTCCTGTTAATTTTAATCGCACGCATTGAAAGTAAACTAAGTATACACAACAAAAAAAAATTGAAAAAATTGGTCAAGAGCGAGTCGGGCTCGTGCACCGAGGGTTCAGTACCATCATATATAAAACGTGGAATGTTTTCAAATTATCATCGGCGAGGCCAATATTTGTCAGAGAATTTTAACGCAGCGGTGTAAATTGCAGTTTTAGATCACCTCTTAGAAAAAGTGTGCTATTTAGAGCCACGTTTTATTTTTCCTGTAACCATTACATAAACTTCTATCACATAGACACATTTTCAAAGTTTCGTCAATAGTTGCACACCATGCAGTATAAAAAAATAATTACTGTATATCATGTATAATTGTTGTAAACCATGCAGTATAAAAAAATAATTACAAAAGCAGCCCCATTTGAAAATTTAAAGAACCCCTTTCAGTCGCTGTAGCAAAAAAATTTTTTTTTTCTCGTTGGCAAAATAGTTGAGTAAACGTCATCTAAAACTATTCCAAATTTCAAGTTGATAAGCATTAGTACTCGTAGTTCTTGAGCTATTCAGCTGTGACAGACGGAAAGACTTAGTCACACCATAAGGGTTCCTTTTTACCGTTTTGGTACGGAACCTTAAAAAGTGGATTTCCATACGATACTGCAAGTACCTAAAGATTTCTTTGTGTTTCTTTATCTATACCCGTTGTCAATGATGAGAAAGTTTGGGTTGGATAAACTCAAAAACTACTGCATCGATTTTCATGCTGTTTTACTAATTTGCGAAGCGAGCGAAGCCGCAGGCAGCTATTAATGAAGTAAGAGAAGATGAAAACTACACTTTAATCGGGTGGGTTCTAAAGATCAAAAGTATATTGATATTCAGCTGCATCCGTTTGGTTTGGAACCGATTCCAAAATAGCAGAGAAAAGGCAAGGTGGACAGTGGGTCGACACTATTTGGACACGTTTTGAAGGTTTGTGTTGCACATTTTTGATGCGTCATAAGTTTCAAAATGCAACTTAAAGAGTAACTCAACCTTGTTTACGACTTGGCATTCCAAGAATTACATTTAAGCAACTACAACCAGAAATAAAATGACTTCAAATCACGAGGGAAAATGACAACTTTTTGCTGACTAATATTTTATACCACAAGAAACTGATTACAAGAAAGCACTTGTCATTACCTTGCAGTGATAAAATCTGGGCTAATGCGAGATCAGATCTCATCTAGATTTAAAATGATATCTGCAACATACCATTTTGTGTTGTGGAAATCATCTCAGATGTTATTAACTGCAATGGCGACGTAGTTGTAAATTAAATGTTTAATTCAAAATTTCACAATGAACTGCCTCAAATCTTATCAAACCAACTAAGAAGTATCCAGAATACTACCTTACTCCACTTGACTCAGTAGCCATGGCAATGGAAGAAACCCCACAGAGGGCCAATTCTACTAATTTTTAAACAACTTTCGCAGTCGCTTGTCAATCGAAAACTGTCAAAAAAGCCTTAATTTTCATACATTTTTGACAGTCGATTGAGACGCAAATGCAATGATAATGTAAAAATTAGTAGAATTGGAACTATAATAACAAGCTATAACTTACTGTTTATGAAGTCAAGAAGAGATGATGACCTATGGTAGGCACCAAATAAACTTGAGTCCATTGACATTTCCATAGTATCCCTTCGTAGATACCCGAAGAGTATTATTTACCGTGTTTCTTTACATGAGAATGAAAAGGATCACGATAGAAGTATATCAGGACAGCATTATATCATTATTTCTGATTTTGATATTAGAAAGTCATCGTTTGTACCATCCCATCTTTCTAGCTCATCGTGCTGTGCTGGTCCTGCCGCTTCGGCTGCTGAAAACCTCAAACGACTGAAATATAGTAGCCTTATTGCCTTATTGACAATTACATTTTTGAGCCGTTAGGGGTTGAGACTCTTGGACCATGGGCTCCGAGTGCTCACGTGCTATTTAAAAATCTAGCAAAACGCTTAGTTGATGCTTCGCGTGACCCAAGGGCAGGTGTTTACCATGGACAGAGGATAAGCATTGCCATGTAACGTGGCAATGCCGCCAGTCTTCTGGGTTCACTTCCAGTCGATAGTGATGGGGACGAATATTTTAGTTAGGAGTTCTATTTTCTATTTAGTGTATATAGTTTGTCCTTTAAATACATTTATTTATTGACTCATACATGTCAAAGACAAAGTCTTAGGTACTTAACGAGTCAAGCAATTCAAGAAAGTCAATAAATGTATGTCGGTGATGACCACATTTATCTCGCGCTTACCATAGAAATAAAGGAAATATACAACTTACGCAAAAAAGACTCGATAATTTAAACTAGTACCTAAGTCAAGATTTATGCCATTACTGCCCCACTCAGGAAAGTAATTTCTTTATCAATTTATGTTGAAATGTGATTCCGTTTAGTCATCAGTCGTATTCAGCGGAATCCAGTTTCAAAACTTCTCTTGGAAATTCCAAAGGTCAATGAAATTTACAAAACATAATTACCAAGCCTCATAATCAGAACTCATTACCTTTGCATTACTGTAATTGACAAAAGCAAACTACATGAGAATCTGATTAACATTCAGAGTTTAAAATAAATAAAACGTTTGCGGATACAGCCTGCGTGCGCGCACAAACAAAAGCTGAGTTCATCAACACGTTTAGCCGGTGGTAACAGACATGCTAATAACTATGGGACTTTGTATATAGAAACTTATTTGAAACAACAAAATTGAAAATGGAACTACAGTTAATTTAAATGGTTTTGTAAATGAATGAAAAAATCCTAAGCCTAAACAAAGTGACAATCGATCAATTACTATTTGGATGACATATGATATTATAAATTTTTGATAATCAAATAAATAAATAATAAATTTTATTCAGTTCAATAACACATTGTACAATAGTTAGACAATATTGCGATACCTACATAAGAGCCTTAAGTGCTAGGTTTCTTCAAATTTCCTGGATCCCACACTATAGAATACTCTGTATAACGTACACCATAGAAGTTACAGAAAAGATAGATGAAGAAAACATTATATAGGGTGACACGATGGGCGGCCTTTTCGCTAAAATAACCTTTAGATCGCAGAACAATGTCAAGATATTTAAAATATTTCTGTAAACCAGTAATCAGGATAAACAGATGAGTATTGCCGCGTAGAATTTGCGTAATTTGCATTGAATATCACGGAGTTGGTCCGGTGGCAAGAGGTCAATGTTGTAAAATAAGCTATTACAACCAGAATCTAAAAGGTCAGGATTCGATCATCGCATAGCGTATGCGATTCATGCCCTTGAAATAAGGCGTGTTCAAATATATATATGTTTCGACTGTTAAGAAAGCATGCTGTAAGAGTCAATTCGATAAAAAAATCCAAGAAGTTCAAATATCGAATCGAAAAAAAATAATATAAAACCTGCTTTTGCTTTCTCACAGAATAATCCAGAAAACTCAAACAAGTCCTCGGTTTCAGCAAACCTTTGTCCTTGATATTGTCCTCTTGTGAGCCCTTTAGTGCAAAACGTGAGCGCGACCACAAACTGGTTCCGAAAAGCAATAACTTTTGAGTCTGACGCCAACGATGCATAAATATGCAGCGCCCGAAGATGCCAATGTGATAATTGGATCCCTAACTAATGGGTTGAATGAATAACCTTGACAGGTACGTGAAAGACCGTAAAACAAGTACCTGTCAAAAAGCAGAAATATATAAAGATATCCTGATATGATGATAACTGAAAATTTATGAGAAAAAAGATATTACAGCGGATGTATCTCGCCTAGTGGAGGCAGGAAGGTTATGAGACTATTGTCTAAAAACTTCAAAGAGAGAGAAATCTTTCTCAGCAGTCTACGACTTAGGAAGTTACATTTCCATCCAATGCTTTATACATTCGTTTTTATGCCTTTCTTTCATCCTCACTTAGAACTGAGCTCATTGGCCGGTAATCACTTAGTATGCAAAGGGTACCTTTTATACATGCGGAAGAGGAACTTGAAGACTTATTGCATCATAACTAGTATTTAAATCAGTCAAGCAAGACAGAATTAAACGTGATTGCAAGAATCAAGATTGTTAGTGAATTGAAAAATGATTTGTGAGTTGACATCGTTATAGTAAATCAGAATGAAGTAGATGGCCTGTTAAATGATTTAGAAGAGCTGCATGCGAATGAACTGGATGCTCCAACTAAGGCTTTTGTTTTGAATTTAGTTCGACAGATTAGAATGATTTTAGCGCAACGCTAATTAATAACATTTAGTATTCTGATCTGATAATTACTTTCATCATCATCTGCCTAGCCTTTTCCCAACTACATTGGGGTTGGCTTCCATCAAATTTCGGTTCCTCTACCTGTGCCAAAATAACTCTGATTATTAATATTTAACAAACCATAATTTATCATATTTTTCTCCGAAATCACCTGCCCTGTCCAGTCTTCCAGTTTTATTCTCGGTTCCCGGAACGACCGCCTCGAAGAGCGGTGAGGCGAATCTTTTAACTTGCCTTGCTTTTATTTTCGGATTCCTAACGAAGCCTTATACGGAGTCAGGAGCTCAGGAGGAAGATCGTCCGATACCTTTAATAAATTGTTCTTGATTGCGTACGTCGCCTTGAGGTATAATCGCCATCACCTGCCTTCGTGGAGCTATTCATTCACTGTCTTTTGTTAGACTTGTGAAGATTTCTAGACTGGATCTTGCTGAATAATGCATTATGGTCAGGTTGAGATAGTGTCTGGTATTCGAGACTACATTCTATGTTATTGATTCACTAGCCAGGATGTTAAATATTACATAACTAAGCCTCTCCTTGAATTATTTTGTCACTGGCTTCATTTATTTATCCTTAAATTAATCATGCAAACCTTGTTATTTAAAGTGACTTAACAGTAATAATTAGCAATTCCAAGTTTCACACTACTCTTACTATGCCTAATTTAATTGAAATTGTCGAACAATGTGGCTGTTGCAAAAATTCCTCGAATTTGATCCGGTGAACCGATTCTATTCATGTTTGCAATACTATTACGTCTTGACCATAGCAAATGATCTCTGGCCTTTTTAGTTTTACTTTTAATATTTAATTTGCATGCATTTTATTCTAATCGGACCCGTTATGAAATGCGGAAAACGTTTAAAAATAACAATGGCGTGGTTTGTACGGAATTTCGTTTTACAGTTGACTGGGTGTGCGATTGTTCAAATTTTTCGATTTTAGCCGCGCCCTTTGCCATTGTCGTGTTTTCCAAAGTTAGTGGCTTGTTGGGTAATGATAGGATGAGAAACTGCCACACCTGTTATTGGGGCTAGAAATGTATGAATTGTTTGTTCCGTTTCGGGGTTTATTGCTTCTAAGAATGTTTTAATGTCCTTTCTCGTCATTTAATCTGAATTTCTTTTAGCGTGGGAGTTATTTGTCAGTAGTATACTATGTGGGTGAACTTGACATACAATTCAGGAATTCGTATTGTGTTAGGTGTTTTTAGACAAGCAGCGTTTTTCGTATTAAGGTGGTATGTTGTACGCCTTTCGGATTTTTCATATCACACGCAGGTGGTTTGGCAATATTAAAATGACATGGATATACATATCTATACTTAAAAGTTGGTCATGCAAAATATCTCATCATAAATTATGATGGAAACAGCACATTAATTAACTGAACCAGCTAAACAATCCACTAACAACAATTCATCGAAAGTCTAGATTATCGCACGAAAGTATTAACATTTCAGTGTTAGAAAATTGCAATTATTCTGTTATGTAATTCCGACAACTGCCGTTTACGCATTATTGTTGCGCGTAATAATTTATTTTGAAACGAAGCCATTTGTTTGAGCAATTATTTAACCTAGTTTTATTGAAACTTATCTAATAGGTTTGAGAATATTTGAGAGATGTATGTATATATATGTATGAAAACGGACGTGAAGATGAACGTAAATAACCTTATTTTCGGTCCCGTCAACTGGAATCTTTTTTTTTTGTTTTACATAAAAACCTCCTCCTGTTAATAATAAACACAACAAAAAAAGAATTAGCGAAATCGGTTCTGGTGTTCTCGAGATTTGCGCTTAGCAACACATTCAGCGATTCAATTTTATATTATAGATATTTTAGGTCCCGTCAACTGGCAACTTTTTTTTTTACATAAAAACCTCCTCCTGTTAATAATAAACACAACAAAAGAAGAATTAGCGAAATCGGTTCTGGTGTTCTCGAGATTTGCGCTTAGCAACACATTCAGCGATTCATTTTTATATTATAGAAGAAAACAAATATTTAGGAAAAGAAAACACAGAACCAACTAATATAATTATTGCTAAAGTAAGTTTGGTTGTATGTACACCATAATTACTGACACTGACTACAGAATTTGATAATTTTGGTAATAATTATGTGCTACATTTTTTTATAGCTAAATCTTTATTAATGTGAGTGAAGTCGCGGCCAACAGCTAGTATTATAAAGTTAAATTTCGTTTTTCCCATAACAACAGGGAGGTGTCTTCTGTAAGGTCGTTATCTTAAAAAAAAAACATCAGTTTTCAACTTAATAATCTCTAGTAACCCTCAAAAAAACATTAATAACACTCACGCATCATGCGACCAAAATCCAGTTCTGTTCCTCCCGTAATTACTTATTGATGTGGAAACCGGTACCGATTCGGTAGCAGGACTAAGGTCCTGTAGGTTGAACGACCGGGAGCCGTCTCATGGCCAGTCGCCATGGGCTATAACAATGGCGCTAAACCCATTGTTTGTATGGGATCGGTGGATGAAAGTTGAATTATTATAGGCTGGGATAGAAATGAAAGGGAATAGAGGAATGGAAAGGCACCTGGGCTTTATTATGAAGAACGATACTAATTTGTATTTTTTCTATTTGCAGAGGTAATTTGAATTAAATCTGACAAGGTTTTGAGATTGAAATGCCAAGTTAAAACGTATGATGAGTATTTTTACGTTAATTAATTATTTTTTTGTGAAAAATAAACAATTTGCAGCATGCTCATGTTCTACAACTAGGTTAATTCCTTAAGGTATTTCGGAAAATTGCATAACCAAGCAAGTCCAGACAATTTATGTTCTCTACTCAATGTTAGAGAAAACTAATCTGAAGCTCACTGACTTACTAATACGCACCAAACAAATCATGTTTCCGAAACTTGAACTCAAAACCCGGTCATAATACAGTTACCGGCGGCATAAAAACGATACGGCACCACATCTTCAAAACATGCAAGAGAAATGCCAAGTCATCAATTTCTTTACTTAACCATTATTAACAATGACCACTCACTCAGTAATATATTCAGCCAAGGTCAAGCCTCTAATATGTCAAATGTAGATAAATTAATGAAAGTAAATCAAGATAAATAAGTAGAATTGGATGAAGAAGAACATGTATGAGAAATTGTTTCGATAGAAGCGTGGGTAGGCCATGGATGGTGGATCGACGACCTAGTGAAGCTCTTTTAAATCACTGGATATGGACAACGCAACCGTGGAAATCCTTGTGAGAAACTATATCAAGCTGTAGAAGTCTCTGGGCTGAAAATGTTCAGGAATAGAAAAGAAAAAAGAAACGTAAATTCAATAGTTTAATTTGAGCAAGCAAAAGTTTGGCCTCAACAATAATGAAAATGTATCTCATAATCATTTCACAATTTACAATAAATCAATTTGCAATGTTAAAGATAAAGATTTTCAAAATGACCAACAAAAACCAGCTATAATAATTTGAAATAAAAAAGAGAGTTCAGATATTAGCAATGAATATGGAGTCGGATTTTTTCGACACATTGAAAGTTCAATGCCGTTTAACGATCTATCGTGACTAGCGGATTGTCTGAGATTTACACTTTGTGTCTGCAGACTTGGTATTCAGGAGGCTAGATTGATCTTAATGAGGAATGATCTTTGAGTTTACTGGCTTCACATAGAAGTGTAAAAAAACAATCTCATGCATTTATCTGCAGTTTTATTAAGTAAAACAAGAAATAAATATTTAAAAAACTAACTCTTAAAAAAATATATTATAGCTAAAAGCAAGTAAGTAAGCTAGGAAGTCAATCCAAACGAGGAGAAAACAGAAAACTAAAATGATAAAACAGCATATAACACCAATCTAAACGCGGCTAATCACGTTTATCTAGGTTTAGAATTCTAGACGAATTCCATAAAATAACAAAATAATTTTCTCTTTCGAATAAGATAACATCAGACACTAAAGACGTGTCACGAGACAGCATTCATTATGTAGATTTTATGGAGTAAGAAAATGAATACATAATATTCCAAAAGAATTTGACAAAACCAGGAATTCAATGACTGAAAAAAATATATAAAAAAGTCCTAAAATTAAACGAGGCAACAGATTATATAGGTCAAGCCAGTGAGCTGGAAAAGCTAGACGTTACAAATGTATTTAATAAAACAATCAAGGATCTAGGTACCATAAAATTAGCCGTTGACACGATACCACTTTTAACTGTCCTTCCTATAGCTTAGTACAAATCACAAACAGAACAACAAACAGCTGACTGAAGAAGAAATTCTTGTCAATGTTACTACAAAAAACTTCCGCTAATTTACATTTTTATTGGTCAGTCCGACCACCAAGCAAGCGTTACGCATCGGCGAACGAAATATTTTTATTATTCATTCTTTAGTGAAAGTGCTTGACAGTCCCATTTGCTCGTGGCTTGTGTACTAAACACAGTTTTTGTCACCATAATTTCCTTATTAGCTACGGAAGAGTTTTTGCTAAGGAATTAAGGCGAAAATTGGTCACAAATTTAGCAATGTTGACCGTATCCAAGGTTAGTGAACTGGCATTTTGGTTCAGGAAGGAAATAATTAGTGTGCTAAGTATTAAGTGGTCTGTAATAATCGAAAGATATTTTAGTAATCAATGCTATCTTGACGACGACGGTTACAACTGTAAACTATTCATAGAATATTGTCTATTTTCACGTGTGTGAGTTGCACTCTAGGGGTTTTTAAGGCTGACACTCTAAGTAGGTAATGAATATTTAATAGCTGCCAACACGGTGCAAACGAAAGCTACAAAAGCCATGTTTGCCTACGAGATTCAGAATTCTATTGGACTGCCTTATAGAAACATACGTTTAGGTTTCAATCAACTAAAAAAGTAGGTTTCGATCACGAGTACGTAGTATCTTGCCAACAAAATAACAGCCAATCTTTCTTGACTCATCAAACTGCACTGACTGATGTACTTTTGACCTACTTTTTTTATCTGTAACTGAAACGGAAATTAATACATGTTTAGATGAATATCAGTAGAAAGCAATACAAAAATCTGCGAGCTGATAAATGTGACTCAAACATTTCGCCGAAACCTCATACAATTATTTCAAACTATAGTTGTAAAAAATCTGAATCGTCAACATTTGAATTTGATTCATCATTATCGTCGTTGATGTAAGGTTGCCTTTTATTGATTCTCCGCAATGTTGCTAGTTTGAATACATATTTTGTATTTGCCTAGCGACCTAAAAACATAATATTTGAAGCCCCTATATGTAGGTGCCTGATGCACCTACATATAGGGGCTTATTATGAAACTTTGGACTTCCCTGTTTAAATTATTTGTCTTAGCTATAATTTTCCTACAAATGATTAGGTGTTGCACAAACAGCATTCCAATATGCTTATCATATTTGACAACTGACGTTTATCTATCCTTAGAGTATTAAGCTTTTTATATTAGGGACTTACAGATTTTTTTACGACTGTGCCATTCTGGTTGAGCATGTCAATCTTAACATTTTGGACTTTTTGATACTTGTATCAATGTAGGTAGATAGTCTCTTTACGGAGAGTTTAGTTAAACCTTCACGGCTTTATAGGTCATTTACCAGTCTTAAGTCATCATCAACATGAATAAGTTCACTCACTTAAACCATTTTTAAAATGTAACAACACAGATGTTGTACGTTACCAGAAGGCGAGTGAATGACCTCGCTGATCGAATGATTATCTGTACCATTCACTCAATGGTTATTTAATAACAAATATGGTGCTGTCAGCTTTCTTCTTTATTGGCACTCTTGCGAATTACTTGTGAAAATTTAGGCGGCAATTCTGATGAAATATGAATGACTCAAGTGGTTTTATAATGATTTAAGGAAAAAGTAATTAAGGAGTATGATGTTTCTTTTTTGGTTTCTTCACTGCTATTTCTATTTATAATTTTGTTTATGTGTGGGCTTGATCTTAGAGCGCTTTTATTTACCTAACCGAAGTTTTTGATTAATGGTTTCTCCTACTAACTTGGAATTATTTATTAGCTTAGTAAAATTGAAGATTGCAATGCAACCAAATTAAGAAACTATTAGTCAAATTACAATTTACACATAATTTTCTCAACATAATACGTATTTCATTACCGTTTTTATCGATTCTCATTTATTTATTTTGAAATAACTCGAGCAATTTATGTTTGCTTCAATATTTGATTGCTGTGCTATATGCAAGCCGCATTACGTTTTTTGCATTCAAAATATTTTGAAGTAACTAATCACGATTTTTACTGGCCTTGCCAGTTCGTGATTTACAGTGACGGGTGATCTGAACTGACGAACTTATTATTATTTGGACAGTTTTTGCATCTAGATCTACTAATGTAGATTTATTTGTAAGTGAGAGGCCCTTTTGTGTTTTGTTTAATGGTTTTTCTGGTGTTAAGTCATCTATTTTATTACAATTACTCGCTGCACTAACAGACATCTATTCTTAATTATTTGAAGCTTTGAATAAAAACGTCGAAATTTCTATTAACAGTTCTTTTTATTTGTTTAATTACGGCTTACGACTTATTCTAGGATTAGCTAAGATTATGAATACAAATTAGGTATGTTTTAAAGACACCAGCACATCAAGCAACAACAATCTGCCAAGTTTTTTTAATCGATTTTCAACTTTACTGCTACAACATTAGGTTCAAGATTAATTAGGAAAAATTTACAGTTTCGGGTAACTCAATATGCTCGCGTAAGGACATTAAAAAGACAAGATACAACGAGCAACAACATTAACTGATTTTAACCGTTTTTTTTTCAGAATGTTACATTATGTATCAAAATTCCAAATACTTATTGTAATAATCATACATATAATATTCATGCATACTAATTTTTATTTTTTTCTGTTGCAGGTAAGTGGAGATACATAAAACTCAAATACTTCGGTTAAAGGATCTAGTTTAAAATAACCTAACATCGGGTATCTTCGTCAAACAGAAAAAAGTTGGGATGGTCTCACCTTTATGCAATTTGTAGAATGTTCTATTATTAAAATTTCAAATGTCTTATAGAATGTTCTACTATTAAAATTTCAATCATCCTTAAGGAAATTCTAGAATATTCTATTATTAAAATTTCAATCATCTTTACGCAATTAACAGAATGTTCCATTATTCAAATTACAAATATCTGTATCTGCAATAGCCATTTCATAATCAGCTCCAACTTGTCTTGTGCGTCTTCTTATGACATAATCTACTCATTAGTGCTTTTAATTATTGATTTTGCCTTACCATCCCATTTCCCAAAACATCAAAAGAATGTTGAGATGAATAATCAGCTTCTTTACGCCCAAGTGAGTTGTATAACAGATTTCTTGTTTCGTACAAAACTTGATTTTTGAGGTGAAAGTCCGACACAGGTGTTACGCGAGATGTATCGAATCGTTTGGGTATAACACGCAATGGATAGCTTAATCACATGTAGGTCATTTGACATTTAGATTAATTGATTTTAGTTCGAGTGTTAAGAAACGTTTGGATTCTGTTTTTTGTTAAGAAGTAAGTTAGGAGGTATTATAAAAGGCCTCTACGGGTAACGATTCTTGAAAAGTAACTCCCCTATGAGACACCAGGTTATTTGGAGCTCAAGAAAGGATGGAGTTTTCTGAAGAATGATACTAGGGAATATGCATGAAAAATATATTTATTATCTATACAGGTTATCTAAAAATATACATTAACAGTGAGAATAGAATAAAACTTGCTTGAAAATAAAAGAGATATAATTATTTTTCGTAAATATATCTATCCCTATCGCGAAAAAGCTGTTTTCTATGGCAGCTGTATATGCGTCATGAACTTTGACGTCAAAGTCCATATCTTCTAGATTTCTCTTTCTAATTGTAATCTTTGAAGCTTTATTGCTGATGAAGGTATTTAAAAAAATAATCTCATGATTACCTATTTACTAGAAGCTAGTAAGTTTTTCATTTGCAAATAAAAAGATCACATGCATATTTCCTATCATTTAAAGGAGTCATTGATAGTGTGATAGTTGACTGGACGGAATCGAAGATGATGAAGAAAATAGTTGTTCAGCTTTTAGATCCGGTGGCGGAACCATTAACGCCGCCTGACGCAATTGATTTTATACTTTATTTTTATGACATTACGATTTATATCAGTGACGTCAAGTGGAACCAATGGTTCCACTCCGGGCGCTACCGGTTACGTATATACAGGGAAATTGAAAAAATACCCGAAACCTCTTAGGCAGTGAAAGTACACATGATTATAAGCAACTTTTGTTTTGGTAAAACTCCGAAATCTCGAAAAAAATATCAGCTGTTTCATACAAAATGCAGTATTTAGCCAATGAAAATGTATGAAACAGCTGATATTTTTTTCGAGATTTCGGAGTTTTACCAAAACAAAAGTTGCTTATAATCATGTGTACTTTCACTGCCTAAGAGGTTTCGGGTATTTTTTCAATTTCCCTGTATATGTTTATTATAATATATGGTTTCCAGAATTAGCTTGCTATATGTTCATTTTACTTTCTCGAAACATCGACAGGCAATGCTTTTATAAGAACAGTGACATTTTGTTCAGCTGCAATTAAACTTTTATTACGTCAATAAAATTTTAAGACCTTTAAGAGATTTCGAGATACAATTTTTTAACGCCCATTACATGTTTTATGAAGCTTTTATAACTTAAAACGTAATTACGCTGACTTCAGTAAATAAACACAATTAACTAAATACATTCGTTACTCTTGTTCTTTCTACCGACCTCGCTCTAATTCGTAAGAATAATTGGATTTTGTAGACATTTTATTTTGCTCACAAATGTTTAGTATCTACATTCTAAATTGATATAAGAGCAACCTCGAAATTATCCAACATTACATGAACTGAAAACCTACAAACTGAATGCTGCTGGGATTTCCTCTAAAAAAATCCTTGATTTACCTCGCCTTCTCCCAAGTATATTGAAGCCGACCGCCAAAACGGAATTAGCGGAAATCCAGACCTGTTTCCAAATAAACTTCTATACAAGCAAACAAATACACAGCATGTTAAAAATATCAATTTAAGATTCACATTGAGGAGGTTTCCATTTTAAATCGAAAAGGGAAAGAACCCACCTTTATCGTTATTAAAAGTCGATTGAATCTTCATTATAATTCCATCGGTTACAAATGAGCAACTCACAAAGGTGTTATTAATGTTATTCATTCAACAATGGGATGTAACCTTTCTTATAGTTTTTTCTATGGGAATTTTTCGACTACTTTTTATGTCAGTATATTATAAAAAGGTTCTAGAGAGATCCATAGGATTATACTATTTATTGAAAACTTCAGATTCAAATAGCTTTATTTGCTTAAACATGCGTTTAAATATGAAATTACAAAGAAATAAATTTGTGCAATGTGATATAAACATGGAACTGTGCTAAAATGTTTACCATAATATTGTCATGATGTGCAAATATTACCGCAAGTTTGGAATAAAATAATAACAACATTCAAATTAATAACAAAATAAAATCATTGTAATCATAAAATCATTATTACATAACATACCTACATTAAATTAATAAAAATAAAAATGTCAAACTTGTCTATTATTTGTAAAGAATAAGTTTATTTCAACTCTACCTACTGCTGGCAAGGTTTCCCTAACTTGGCATAAACAAATTGTAATTCTTAAACGTTTTTTCTCTTTCTCTTTGCTTCGTATTCCTCATTGCTGTGGTCAATCTATGCTTTACAATGTCTCTTCACCACTGACTGTCCTTGGCATCACGGAGTGCATCATGCAGCTTGATGTTGAGTTTTGAACAGTTATTTTTAAATACTACTTATTGAAATCTAAGTTCCCGGCTCCTTTGAGAATGTTCTCGATCGAATGTCACACAAAACACAGTAGCAAACAACATAGAAAGGCAGCAAGTATTACGAGTGTGTTACAGTATAAAAACCACAACAAAAAATCTTCAACAACACAAAGACGACTACCAACTGTCATCCACCTCATTCCTAAGAAATACGAGTCGTCTTCCATTTTTTTTACTCCTAACATTAAGAAATGCTTAGTTGTTATGCTCAGGCGCAGGTAGCCAGTATTTCCGGTCTGTTACTCACACGGGAAGTAAAAACTACGTGCAAAGGGAGCTTCTTTTATTTATTGCCTAGGCTTTTTATTGTTTTAATATTAAAATGTCTAACGGCTGAATGTGAAATGTCAACGGTTTCTATAAAATCAAGTTATGAACCTGGTGGAGATTCAATTGATATTAAGTTCTTGTTAATAATTATTTTTCAGGAGCATTTGGCTTCAGTTTATTTAACTTTTTCATAAAGCCTTAGGAAAACGCGACCCCTGGTTTTATTAATTAGTTAGCAATTGCGTTATCCTCATTTGGTCCTTCGAGCCGGATCAGCTGTAATAAGAGATCTACAGAAGCAAAGGTAGTCATTCCAAGGTATCCTTAAACATTTTAAATAGTATAATTATTGACAAATTCTTTGTATTAATACCCGGGATTTTTTGTTCAGTCCGTCACATGTCGGTAGATTTTTTGTTCCCACTTCAATGAACGGTACCGGATATGGGACGGAAATTAATATGTACATGCGAAATTCCTACAACCTTTGATTCTAGCGACGGCACAACCTTTACATATAGGTATATAATAGTATCTCTGACGTCATCTCGGAGCAATTTAAACCACGCAAGAGATCTAGTCAAAACGGAAACTAAATGGCAATTTAGACTAAGTATTTACCTAAGTCAAATTCCTTAAATAAATTGATAATGATATCACAAGTAATAACTTACTAAAGGCCTGAGAAGATATCGTTCAAAGCTAAAATACTTTCCTCATCTCTAAGTATAGGTTTCAAATTAACTTTGTGTTTAATAATATTACCATAACTAATGCATTTGAATTTGAACCCGGATTGTAAGTCCGTCCACTGATTCATTCTCAAAAACTTTTGAGCTTATTCATTGCATAAGGGCGTGTCCACATGCATTGTTGTTTGAATTTTGTAGAGTGCAGGTAAGCTGATTTGGATCTCGTTTTTTTTTGTTGTTAATACGATATTATTACACTTAATTGATCGATAAGGACAAGCATTGCCATACAACGAGGCAATGCCGCCAGTCTTTTGGGCTAACTTCCAGTCCATAGCGATGGGGACGAATTTTATGACGCCATATTTTAGTTCTATGTAATAATGAATACTTATTTAAACAACGTACCTAGTCTCATATCTAAAATGTTCGTACAATTTGGAGGTGTCAAAGTCAATCGGATTTAGACACACAATGTATCCATATACATACACAACTAATATACTGGCAATGTCTGTCCGACTGTTTGTAGTAGATTCTTTATAAATGCACTTATATTTACCTCATGTAACCTGTACACAAATTGATACTATGTATTTCAATACCAATAGAATAAAAAGATCGAACTACAGATTTACAGCTGCACTTGTATATGACACCTTACAGCATGACACTCAGCCCCACTCACACACCCACATACAAACACTCTCGCATAAATATGTCAGTATGTATGAATGTATTGATGAAAGGCTTGCGCGTGAGTCGCATGTTAACGTTCAGAACCGTCAATGGACGCTTTCGAAGCAGATCCAACTTGTGAAGTGGACTGGTTTCATCTATGACGAGTTTTTTAATGGACTTCTTGGGTTGATAATAATGGGTTTCTACTATTCTTCAACTTCGTTTAGGTTGGTTGGTTGCGGTAATAAAGTAAGTAAAGTTTTACACGTATTTGGTTTACAAACAATCAAGAATTTTAAGGAAACAAACAACTTAAAAGATCTCCACGACATAATATGAGTGAAAGCAGTAATAGATGTTTTGATTCCTAATAATGAATGAAAGTAGCAAAATAGCTCTAAAATCCGCTCCGCTCATAAATCGGTTTATTTTTTTATACCAGGCTCACCCACAGTTGTTATCACGTAAAATATTACAAAAACAAGCTTCAAACTATGTCTACTGTCACAATTTTATAAGTAAGCACTACATATGCCAATATGTAAAAAATGATAATGTGCTTAGCTCATGGGTAAGAGGATAAAGCAGCAAAAGTAGGACACAAGAATTACACATTTTACCCAAAAAGACTACGCAATCCTTGTCCCGAAAAGACGTTAAACATAAACAAATTCATACAACGTACTGCTTCAACGCGATATATTGACATTTTAAAACGGCAAAAAAACTCGCGATTCAAAGGTCGTTGAAAGATCGAATGGAAAAAACCCGCAAAGGATATAAATATGTATAAAAAGTGACAGACTTATTTTTGTATTGTATTTATTTATTTACCAGATATTCTTGATCCTTTCAAGTTTTGCCCGTTTGCTAATGTTTTTATGGTTTCATAATTATCTGGCAATTTAATGGAAAAATATGCCTATTTTATATTCAAACTAGCTGACCCGTGCAACTTCGTTTGCGTCACATTATTCGTTAATAATATCGCTATTAAGAAATAAGGGTTGGTGATAGAAGAGTAAAAATTTAGGGTTGTATGTATTTTTAATGCCACGTTAAGTATAGAAAAACAAAAAAAAATAGTCCAAAAATTAAAAAAAAATCGTTATGGGAGGAGAACCCTTATAAATAAGGGGTATGAAAAATAGATAGTAGCTGATTCTCAGACCTACTAAATATGCACATAAAATTCGGTAAAAATCGGTAAATCCGTTTCGGAGGAGTAAGGTAACTAACATTGTGACCCGAGAATTGTATATATAAGAAGATAAGATAATTAAAGCTATAGGCACTTAAATTATTAGTTTACTAGCTTTAGCCCACGACTTTGTACGCGCATATCCCGTTTTTTCCGTCCGTTCCGTCTCCAAGAAACTTATATGCCATTTCAGCTTTCTACGACCTGTAGTTTCGGCTGTACATTGTCTGTCAGTCATTAAGTAACGGAAGAATTTTATATATTAGGATGATACAGGTCAGGCTAAACATAATTATGTTTGTGTAGAACTTAACATACAAAAAGGCGATGACGAAATGAGTATGAAGTCTTTTTTGAGAAACGGAACTGACGCATGATAAATATCGATAGTTTCTCTAACTCTTCGCAACCTATATTCATCTCGTTACTGGGTGCCGTGCCAGATAAGTTTGAACTTTTCTCGAGAATACGATAAATATAAGAAAGATATATATGTAAGCTTTGTATACTGTACGATGTGTACGTAGTTTAAATGCAGCCTAATATAAATGTGTACGTCGCCTTAAAAGCGTGATAAAGACAGCACACTCAAGAGAGAGGGAGATGGCTAGATGATATTCCTGTGACATGGCAGAATTTAAGCCTGCTCGTAATAATTAGCGTCAAAAGTAATAAAGAAGTATATTTTATATTATTTTAACAAATTAAACTAATAAAGTGTCGATCTACTGAAATATTGGAAGTAAAAACCTTTTAATGTCGATTTTTCTGTTTTATGTTAGTAAGATATTATGTAAAGAGTTAATCTAATTGCCTAGTTATATTAAATTAGTTTGATAATAATGTTAAACTTATCTGTTTTAGATAAATCAAATTGTGTGTTATTTACTCGAGTATAATCTAACATATTACATATATATATAAAGAGAGAGGACAGGCACTTTACGTAAAACGCACACCCAACAATGCACTGCGATTATTGTAGGTGCGAACGTCCCGTCCTTCTTACGAGTATATCGCAAGAAGTTCAATGAAACACTTTAATGAAATACAATTCCTTATACTAAGGGCTAATTTTTCCAACGCCAGATAACTTTTATTCTTGGAATAAATTTTATCGTTTGACAGTTTTTGTACAGTTCTTCCATAAGAACTGTCAAAAATTCAAAATTATTCCTCCGATAAAGTTATCTGGCGTTGGAAAATCAGCCCTAAGCCATATAAAAATAAGCCAAACAAAAATATTATGGAAACAAAATTAATTATATGCACAAACTTGCATAGGCCCCGACGAGATTCGAACTCGTGATCTCCTGTTTACTAGACAGGCGCTTTAACCAACTAAGCCACGGCGCCTCTGTTCATGACACACATATAACTGACCCTTATTCTAGACAACATAATTAAGTAGAAAGAACGAAAGACAAAATTACTGATGATAGAAAGATATCTAGCAAGAGATTATACAAAGTAACATTACTTCAACGATAAAGATTGTTCAAAGTCCAAAATTTATAGATTTGGCATGTGGTCATTCCCAAATATCTTTTGACCTAAATCTTTTATCGCTAGTCTAACAGCGATAATGAATTATTGTTAGATTTTTAGGATATTTATCTTCGTGACGTGACCAAAATTCGAACTACTGAAAACATTTTAGTATATCAATACCATTTATTAAGTGATTGCCACCAGTTTCCGGTATAATTATATAGGTAATAGATCTCAGTACCATTGCTAGGCGCGATGTCATAAATTAAGTAAAGCCACTTTAAGAAGAGATTTAGTCGCTTCATCTTGCTAAGTACCCAGAACATTTAAACAAACCTACACTGGCCAAGTGCGAGTTGGACTAATACATGAAAGGTTCCAAACCTAATACAGAAACAATCACCTTTTTGTGAGCGTTACTCATTAGTTTTGCTAGAGTACTGGTATTTATTATTGTAACGGCAGTATAAAAATACACCTGTGAAAATTAAAGATTAATTACAATCATTATTAATCGTTTACCTTTTACACTACATGAGAAACTGACAGACTGACAATAGTGGAGACTTATGTATTTTACAAAAACCTTAACAAAAAGCACTTCATTCAACTTGACACCGTATTTTCTATTACGTGATACCAAGCGATCAACGCATCGATCCAAGTACATAGAAAACACAAGCATATAAATCAAGATGGAAACTTGTAGAACACTTTAAATGGAAACAAGTCATGGCAGTTATATCTTAATGGTGATTAGATCGGTTCGAAAGTCTGACAGACTGGTTTGAAGGTAAACATGATGATGCGGAGAATTTTTTAATTGTTGGGGATATATAAGTAATTAGAGATATATTAGTCAAGTGAGTTGTTTGAGTCCTAGGTCAGGTTGAGATGAATAGGAGTTCACCTTAGACATTCTTAGGTAACTTTAACACACGGTTGAAAATTATTGTTCTAAGCTGTTTATTACATTATAACAAGATAAAAACATTGTTTGGATGGATATAAGAACATGTTTTTAATTAAAAATTAAGGGGAAGAATGGATGAACCAAAATTGTTGTAATTAAAAATATATATAGGTTACTTCGGCCGTTCAGTACTAAGTTTTCGAATCAACGTATAGGTCCCATTGATTTCAAAGCAGTGTATGTAAAAGAGTTTCTTCTAATAAATTATGGAGACAATAACATAGGATTAAATTGGAAAAACTCTGTACAGCCATAAATCAATGACAAAAAACATTCCTTACCATTTTAAAGTCCCCTAGAAGATGCTTTTAAACTAAATCTTGTAACATGTTCAAAGACCAATGAACATGTCTAAAAGCTAACGATATTCATTACCATAACACCCAACAGGGTGTTTATTATGATGGAACCGCTAGAGAACCATTCATTGCTGCTTTCACGCACAAGCAATCTGTTGAAGATGTTAGTGAGCGACCGATGGATGTCTATGAAGAGCTTTGGTCGTTTATCGTAAAGACCCTGGATTAGAAGCGGTACCCTAGTGTACAATCACTACAAAAAGTGATGCTCCGCTATATTTGACGTCGGTTTAGGCCAGATATTATTTTTGGGGTGTATTAGGAAATTGGTTCAAAGCATTTTGATATTCGTTTTTTACCATCTTTAAATCCTAAAAGGTTGATTTTTATACAGCAACGACATCAATATTGCCTCACCGTGCGAAGATAAAACGTTCAAAAATTTCTCACACGCAAATTAAATTCCAATAGACAACCCAAAATTAATTTAACCTTTTCATGCAAGGCAACCAGTTACCACTAATAAAGAGATTCAAAAATGTGGCACCTTCACGCAGTGATTTAGGTACGGTCAACCACGCGTAACAGTTAACATTTGATCCACAAAATCCGCGTACTTTTTTGAAATGAAGATGATTTTAAAGTCGAACTGTTGATTTAAAGATGCATTTGACTGTACGCGTCGCGTGCGCTTCACAATGGCCTTGACAGCGTGACTTTTGAGACCCAACTAAATGTCGGGATCGGTAATATCAAAGGCCAACACCATTAGAATATCATAATATTAATAATGTGTTTCGTATTACATGTATTGTAATTAAATGAACATCTGAATAATTGTGCGTTTGTGCTTGTATTGAAGATGGTTTTGTTTGTAACATAATCTTTATTAACATTTTAAATAAAATTATATTGGAATGTTTGTTTAGTAACACGCGCATATACGATTTAGGAATCTAAGTACTAAAATGTACGTATTGCCGATGAAGAATGAATTTTCAATTCAAATCAATTATTTATTTCAGATTATATATAATGTTATACAATCCATATAATGTTAGTAGTTGGTGATGATTTTAAATGAGACAACAATATTCAGAGATTTTTTTAAATTTTATTAAGGCCACAAAAAATTACGACAAATGGCAACAGTGCGAATAAAAGTGTATTATTTTTTTTGATGTAAAACTATTTTAGTAGGTTTAAATATTAGTGCTGAAATAAAACTTTTATTCGGAGAAAAAGTACGATAATTTCATCACGAACGTGTTCTCTAGTGTGACTTCGGTTTTATTTACACACTACGAAGGAAAGTGAAATATGACAACGACGTTTTCAAAATCTGAAAAGAACAAAAACTATGCATACTTTGACCAAAAAATTCGCCAAGTGCGAGTTGGACTCGCACACGAAGGGTTCCGTACAATAAACCAAAATAAAACATGTTTCATGTATTAATTTATAAGTAAACTATTTTTTTTTAATTGTTGTATTGACTGTCTGCCTATCTATTACGATTCTTGAGATACAACCCACTCACAGACAGACGTTGGATGGACGAAAGGACGGACAGATAGACGGACGGACGTCCGGACAGCAGAGGCTTAGTAATAAGGTTCCAATGATTACCCTTTGGGTACGGAATCCTATAAACGGTGATTTTTATAAATTAATCTCACACCATTAATCTTACCGAAGCCATAGTAGTGACCCCAACATTGACAACCCCCATGGCTTTCACATGTATTGGTTCCCGAACAAAATACATGAATATTGCAACTGTCTTTCTATTTTTTGTGTCCATATATTGCCACGGCACACCATAAACGGCATCCTTCAATTTTGCACTCTAAAATTATTCATAGAAACAAATTATTCCATTATTAATAGAAACAACTTCACCAGAAGTTCAACTAATTTTTAAGTCACGTTCGTATCTTAGTCGCAATCTGTCAAAAATACCAAAATTTTTGCGCAACAGTTATATTTTTGCATTTTTCATCGTTTTACTTGTTCCTATTTAGTCTTGTGATATTGTTCCGAAACTAACTTTTTTCTTTTATTTTTTTTATACTACGATGCGAATGCGAACGTTGCTGCGAAATTAGTTGAATTGGATTGAAGAGTTATAAGAGTATTATTAAAAGTAATTTTCTTACCGCACTACCAATCAATTCGAATATTATTGACACCTGAATCAACTGTTGAAATATTATGATTGACAAAGGTAAATATCGTATCAAGGCTTCAGCTGTCTGAAACAATTGATGATTTTAAAGTAAGACTTAAACAGGTAATCATGTCAAATGAGACAATAGCAAGTAATCCATGTTAGCTGGAGACTAGAAATAATACCATACTTACACCTTGCGAACATTCGAGAAGAAGCAAACATCCACTCACTTGATAAAACATGAAAGAAACGAACAATATCGGGCCAAAAGCTTCAGACACTTTATCAGTGAAACTGTAACAAGAAAAAAATAAAATTCTGAATCAAGCACTAATAGTTTTGAAGAAAATAATGTATTGTAGTTATAAAATCCAAAACAATATACGGTCAAAATTAAATAGTAACATTTGATAGGACTTACTCTGCAATAAGCCGATGATAATCAATACACTGCACCAACTTGTGAGAAATTAATTTCAATTCTTCTTCGGAATACATTTCTGCTGTAACACTGGCGTATTTATCGTCCATTGATGATATTACTTCTTTAGCCGGCAATGGAAAAGATGCTAGATCATGAAGTAGTATTTTTAAATGACCCCATATATTGAAAACCATCAATGATAGAAGCAGATCCAGCATGCAGATTGATATAGAACATATATATGCCAAAACCCTGAAGAAATAAAAATTTGTTTATTATTTTGCATACTGATAATATTATTAGTGTTCTGTTAAAATTCATTATCATGACTACAACCTGAGAACCCAAAAGTCTCCTTAAAAGAAAATGTATACTATTTGCATAAGTCATTGAAAGACACTCAGAACTGTTGTATTATCGTCATCATTATCATGGATCAGCTAAAATTTTTGTCGAAAAGAGTTGATTCCTTTCACATTTTAGATATTATGTTGAATATGGCTTATAAGTCACCGTTGTTTTATCTACAAAGGTACATATTAACCACTCTTTGTCAGCACTACCTCTTTGTTATACTATAACTTAATATACAATATTTTTATACTACTACAACTTAGAATATTGATTACTTACCAATGAAAAAGGCAAAGAGGAACATAGGCATCGAAGTGGGTATAAATTTCCAGCACAGGAATAGAGAGGTACAAAGAATGTTCATAGGTTGTGTTATAAAGAATCCTTTGTTTGTAATTCCCTTGGGAGAAGTTGCTCCACATAGGAATAATATTAAACAAGCTCAGTCCACCTAACATCTGTCCTGTCAAGATCAGAGTGAACAGCCGAGAGATAATATTAATTTGTTTGTATGTCTGTAAATATGATATAAACCTTGATCAATAATGTTTGTGAATTACATTAGACAAAAAGCGTTATTGACTGTCATTTAACGATTAAACATTGTTTTAAATTCTTACCTTCATTGCATATTCAGATACATCTTTAAAGTAAATCAAATGCATTTTAGTCAGAAACAGCTCTCCTACATTTCTAAATTTAGTAGATTGAGGTAACGTGAGTAATATTCTCGCCTGAAGACAAAACAATTGCTATAATATAGTCTATAGAATAGTATATCTATACAACATTAAAACATGTTCTCCGGTTTATATGCTAAGTTACGTCTTTGGGTCATTCACTGCCTCTTTGTTTCTATTATTCTTCACACAATCCATGCATCTTTTCTCTCGCCTTCTTCTTTTTCAACTTCTTGATTTCTTTTACATCGTGTTCGCTATTGAATTCATATTTCTTTCATCTCCTTATCTCATGCACATACCAATACACTTTTTTCCTTTCAACATCTTTATTATGGACACCAGTTTCGAACTCCCTCTTTTGCTCATTTCTTACTTTTTCATTTCTATCTAACACATTCATGTCAACATTCTCATTCATGTTGCATACCGCGTGTATCTGACATCGACGCACAAACGATTTCCATGGGTCCGGGGCATGATTCTGGACACCCTAGACTTAGAATTTTTCGTCGGCTTTTTTCTCATTTTTTTATTTTTTTCAAGGGTTTTTTTTCTTTAGACTGCTCATAATCGTTATCCTGACCCAATGAGATTTTTAATAAAAAATAATTAATTAACTACTTTCACTAAAAAGAACAATCTGAATAAAGCCACAAATAGATATCAGCTCAGCGGAGCTGATACTTTGTGGTACTCTTGAAAAAAATGAGAAAAGAACCGACGAAAAATTCCAACACTGGGGTGTCCAGAATCATGCCCTGGACCCATGGAAATCGTTTGTGCGTCGATGTCAGATACACGCGGTATAATCTCAATACAAACATTTTTTTCATCCATTTCATAAACATAATAAGCATAATTATAAAGCTCAACATAATAAAAAAAAATATTAAAAATACTCACCATCGTATTAACAATTACGAGGGAAACTACATACATATGTCCCAGTTCGAAAAAGTTTAATGTGTCCCAATGACTGATCATATAATGGCTGCTACTGCTAACCGTAAGTAAACTTACGATAAACCAAAAAGCATTTATAAAGATCTTGTTTTTTGATTGGATTCCATCCACTTCATCACCCGGCCATGCATTTAGCACCTTCAAATGAAGACGCAAAGACCTGATGTATTGAAAATCGGGTGCCTTTTTGACATTGCCCCTAAAAATATATATTTTTTGTCAGTAATGTACAAATATTAACAAAAATAATAAAAAAATATTAATAATAATAATTTAGGTATATTTTTCTGTTTGTGTTCGTAGATTTGCACGTGCAGATTTTTTTAATTAGGTACTTACGCTATTGCCTCATCTTCCAGGATTATCTTCTTTATTTTTTCCATTGTATTTTATTTGTGGTCTTGTCATAAAGGGATAAACCGTTTAAATGCCTTGCTAAATGAAATAGCTCTTCAAAAACTATTTTTCAATTTTCTGTTCGTAATTTTCATTGAGCAATTACTTGCAATTATTGTCGTTTAAATTTCAATTAAATGTTTTTTAAAATACAACTATATTACTAATTTTATTAATTTCTGAGAAGCTGACTAGAACTACAAAGAAAGGGTTTAGTTTTTTTTTCACGCATATTATTAAGCTTGGTATACAAGTGTGCGGAGTCTCGAGCCGGATTTTCATGAAACGTAAAACTGAACAGGTTGATTTTGAAAAAAAAAAAGTCTTACTTATCTTCAAAATCGGGCTCGAGACTCCTTTCTGTGTTTTTCGATATTATGAGTATTTATAAGATCTTTTGGCGTTTTTAATAACACTAGACGCTCTAGTTGACTATCAGCAAGATGCTGTCAGCGGTCTCTTGCCGATAGCTATCGTCAAAACGTCAAATTCCGGACACAATTTAACACCTTATATTTTGGCATTTCGACAAATGCGTTCACTAAAAACATGGTGCTTTGTCTAGAGCCACAGAAGACATTTAAATTGTCTAAATATGCGCATTGCTTGATTTTCAACGCACTACATAAGCACTGAAAATTGGAAATTCAACATTCAAAACAACAAAAAGCTGAGAATAAAAAAAAAACTTAAGTCGTTACTTCATTATTATAAACGATAGGAGAATTAAAAATCAAGTGTATAATTAAAATCGTAGGGTTAGAATAATTACTAAGGAAAAAAGCTAAGTATTTGCACCTGTCTAAAATCCTTGACCGTTTGTTAATTAAAACGCAACTATGCCATATTAATTGAGTATGGGTGTGTAGAAACAAAAAATAATCACATTAATTGTTTTGATTAACGAAATTTTTTTGCAATCTTAATTTTTAATTGCAATTATTATCATTGGTGTTGGTTGTCATGCGTAATTATTTGGAGACATTGAAAATGTTGTTCTACAAAACTATGTTATGACGTTTACTTTTTTTTTTGAAGTGAAAACTTCTTAAGCGACTTTGAGTACTTTTCTTGGGATGGGTATGAAATGTTATACTCACGCCAGGACACGTGACCTGATCGAAAAATCGTAAGACGGATGATTAAAAAATGCACAACGTAAATGTTCAATTTTTCACTTCTGCCGGCACTCCCGGAGTGCAATCACATTGCAAAAAAAATCAGCCGTGATTTTTTTGATTCTACTTTCGGCTCATGAAGGGAGGTTTCATTTTTTATTTATCACTAGCTGACCCGCGCAACTTCGTCTGCGTCACATTTTCCATTAATTCTGCGCTCCTTTTTGACTTAGCCTAATGATATACATATAGCCTATAGCCTTCCTCGATAAATGGGCTATCTAACACTGAAAGAATTTTTCAAATCGGACCAGTAGTGGTTAGCCCTGTAAAGAACTGTTGGTTAGCCCTGAAAAGAACTGTTGTTTGGCTCTGAGAAGAACTGTTGTTTAGCTCTGAGAAGAACTTTTGCGTAGGTGTAGTTTTAAGAACGAAATCTAAAAAAAATCGCACGAAAATTATTAGACTTCGCACACGACCGCTGCGTGCTTTTTTTTTTCGGACGGACTCGCAGTTCACCCCCTCTGAGGGACGGAGATTGCTGAACCGGGCTAACCTGTGGTGGCCTCAAATGAATTTAAGGCCCCCAGCCAAGGCAACAAAAACTAAAAACTACAACTCCGCTCGCTGGGGGCACCCCCTATGGGGCGTACCCCATAGGGGGTGCCCCCAGCGAGCGGCCTCGGCTCAGCGACATCGTTATAGGGAGGACAGCAAGGGACAGGCTGGGTCATGGTTCCATTATTTAGGGAGTTTAAAACTACTGGCTCAGCTTCGCGGGCTGGCTCGTTTTGCAAAAGACGGGGAGTAATATCGTTACTGGGTCGTCGCGATGGGCTTCGACGGCGAGGCCGGAAAATGGCGGTGTAGGGAGCCGACCTCGCGTCTACCTACCTATATATAAAAGTACTCAGTGCTCGCGTCTTAGCCGCGCGGGTACCTTACTCATAGATCTATACTCCTTTCCCGCACGCGCACCCTCGCCTTGGTGACGTCTACTTCGCAACGGGCCGTGCAGCAGAAATCGTAATATTTTAATTTCGCCATAACTTCAAAACCAAACGTCCGATTTTAATCATTCAAAGTCCAAATATTATCTACATAAACTGTACTTAGTGATGAAATACTTTATTTCGATAAGGATTAATAGCATGAGTAAAATAAACGCGTCTAAATGTAGTCCAAAAACAATCAAGATTTTTAAATAAAAAAATGATTGTTGTGCCTTACTCGACATAGATAGGTATAGTGTGTCGCGGACTTTTTTGTAGATATTTATAAGATCTACAATTAATTAGAACAATTTATGGTTCTATCTTTTATAGTTTAGGCAGCGTACGCAAAATAAGTAACTTTTCTGGTTGATTTTTACACCTTGTGTCCGAAAAACCCAAATATCTTACGGAACCCTATTTTTTTCCAAAATAAAATATAGCCTATGTTACTCGTGGATAATGTAGCTTTCGAATGGTGAAAGAATTTTTAAAATCGGTCCAGTAGTTTTTGAGCCTATTCATTACAATCAAACAAACAAACAAACAAACAAACAAACAAAGTTTTCCTCTTTATAATATTAGTGTAGATTAGTCTTTCCTAAAAGACTCCCTACCTATATGGCTCCGACCGGAGTAGACATCATTGGCGGTAGCTAAGATAATGGAATCAGAAAGCATTACTACTGGACGCGTATTGTTAGGAGATCCCTCTCTCATCGCCCTCGGAGATTACTCTCAAGAGCTCTAGCCACTGGCACTTCGCAGCCTATTCCCCATACCGGTGGGCTCACTAATAAAATTGAACAATAACACTAACTCAAAAGTTATACCCATTTTATATGGATTTGAACATGAATGTCAAGTTTCATATTTTAATAGCATTGACAGCTAAGTGGGTGTTAAAACCTTGAAATACCTGCAGACGTACAATTACATTGTACTATTACGTGACCGTTGAACGGATTAATAATAATAATAAAGTTGTCAATCTAATAATAATGTGTAAGAGAAGTATTATTATGAGTTTACACGCTATGGACAAGGTTAAGTGGGCATTTTCACATCTAGGTTAGAATGATTGTATATCAACATTGGCAAAGTGGCTGCGGCTTATGAATAATAAAAAACATTTTTATAACGGTTTTTTTTTATTATTCCTAAGTCAAAAACCATATGTAAAAAACAATATTTTTCTGAATTGATTTTTTTTTTCATTTCTAGGCTCAGTTATTTCAAAGATAAGGGTCAATTTACAACTATTGGTTTAAATTTTTTGGGGGCCGAGTCACCCACGTCCGTAGGAGAATACCCTTCAGCGAATCCCTACACGTGGTCCCAGGGTGGTGCTAAACAGGTGACACTAACCGCCTCCGTGGTCTAGTGGTCCACCTGATTCAGACCCAGAGGTCCCGGGTTCGATTCCCAGCGGGGGCAAACTTTTGCTCGGTTTGGTTGGTGGTAGGACTTTTTCTAAGTCCGCCTGGCAAGCTACCACCATCATGTCTAAGTCTGTCGCCATAACAACAATGTTAACAGCATTGTTGTGTTCCGGCAGTTAGAGGTATGATAGCCAGTTCCTCTGTGTAAGAGGATTCCGGTTGAAACTCGCTTCCATCTTCGGCTTAATCATCACTTTCCATCAGGTGAGATTTGGGCCAAGAGTTTCCCCGTTTTGAAAAAAAAAAAAAAAAAAAACTCAAAGAAAAGCAATTAACTTTGTTCCAACAGTGTTCGATCTCATGACCGAATGGTCAGCAATCTGTATACCTACTTACATAATAAATCACTTATAAATTAATGTAATGTTAAGACTAAACATTTTTTTAAATATCGCTAAGTTTCAGTTAATCGTTTGAAAATTATTTTAATTGCAAGCGGGCCTTAATTTAACTGTTAAACGGATCTCAAACGACAAACATGCTCATGCACATAGACTGACGCCTGTCAACCCGTGCCAACCAAACGGGGGTAATGTGTCATTACGGTGCAAGAGATAGACTTGTAACATAACTTGTTCCTTAGGCCGATGACACACAGCTAGGAGCCACGCGTCGTTGTAACTGTGAGAAGTGTAGCTCAAGCTGTAAGACTATATCTGATTTACACGGTATCATATGATTAGATGGATCAGCTATAAATATACCCTGTTGAAAAACTGACTAACAAATGAATTAACTCTACTATCTACAACATAAGTTACGGAATATATAGATGAGAAAACATTACATAGGTAGAAACAACGGGCGGAGTTATCGCCAAAAGCCCTTTTTCGTCGTCCTCATGTTGTCCCTTCCCTTTCACACACAAACTCTGTCATTCACTCATCGCCGCGTACAGCCCTCGCCAAACTTTGTGACCGCTCTGAAGTTAACTACAACGGGGGCGCAGTAATAAATCTCATACAAAAACAGCACCGCGCGAGGCTTGCGCATCGGAAAAACTAACTTCAGAGCGGTCACACAGTTTGGCGAGGGACCATATTTTATCACTCGTATAAATTTTGATGCGTTCTAAATTAAAAATCCTAGAATATTTTCAAAATACGTTTAAGATAGCAATTTTGCCCTTTATTCTATTTTGTTCATTTATAACGAGACTAGCTTTTGTCTGCGGTTTCGTACGAACATATCCCGTGTTTCCCGTTCCCGTAGGAATTTCGGGAAATCTTCTCTTAGGAACCTTTATGCCAAATTATAGCTTTCTTCTACCAGTAGTCAGTCACTCAGTCTCGGAAGAATCTATACTAATATTATAAAGCAGAAGAGTTTGTTTGTTTGGTTAAACGCGCTAATCTCAGGAACTACTGATCCGATTTGAAAAATTCTTTCAGTGTTTGATAGCCCATTTATCGAAGAAGGCTACAGGCTATATATCACCACGCTACGCGAACGAAGTCGTGGGCAGAAGCTAGTTTTATATATTAGGATTAAGGTGAGCCATAGCATGTAACGGAGCTTAAATAGCAAGCGACTCATCGCACGTCTGCCATCGGCCTTACATTATACATCTTACTTACCAAGCTCACGCGAGTATGTATTTACGAGTAGCCTGGCATGTAATTGCTGTATGTAAATAATGCTAGATTGAATTCCAGGGCACTGACAGCTCGTGGGTGTATCTGCGAAGGAAAATATCGTCGGTTAGCGTGGACTTATGGTGACTGGAAATTGAATGATTTCGTTTAAATGGTTCAGACTATAGTTGAATTGCAATAATTTTGACCCTGAAAAATCGTCAGCTTAAATAAATCTACTCCTCTGATTCCTCGGATTGCCAACTATATAATACATTTCTGATAGGTCATGAACGAATGAATCCCTTCAATACAATAAAAAAAAAGTTGTATTTTGGAAATGAAGTGACGTGAAATTGATGCTATGAAAAATTGGAACATCACTGCTTATTGAGTCAGTGTACTGCTAATTTTATAGCACTTGATGCACAAAGTATAGGAGACAGGAAGTGTTTCTCTCATCACTATCTATCTAGGTATCATCCAAATGTAAAAAATCAGGACCTAACTTATTGATAAATCAACGCAAAGCCGAAAATACTGGCCATAAAAGGCTGCAATTTGGCAAGTAGTTTCAAACTCAAACTCAAGCATTTATTTCAATTAAACAATTTACAGGCACTTTTGAATTATCAAGGTCGAATGGTCCAAAAAAAGAAGATGAAGCTATTTGCACGTTCCAAAGCGTAGATCTCTATGGAGAAGAACGTGCAAGAAACTCCACGGACACTCTTTTAAATAAATTGATATAATACAAAAATCATGGAAACATTATCTTTGACTGCTTCTATATGTGAGGACAATGCAAAGAACAAGAAAGTATGAAACAATCCAAAAAGTACAGATTTCCTTAAACTTCGTAGAGGCACTAATAGAGGATTTCCCGAAGTTCTTACAGAAACGGGAAAAACTGGACATGCACGTAAACGAAGTTCCGGGCGAAAGCTATTTTATTCTATCGTTATATTTTGCTATGAGATTATATTCTTATGCTTTGCTTATTTGTCAGGTTATGTTCGGGGGTGTTAAATATACATAGAGTTTTAGTGACATGTTACTGAAATACGCCTCTTCTGATGGAATTCTAGGAATAGTTTTTGATAAGAAATCATTGGCATATTTTCTTCTAGAAACCCCCATTGTTTTATGGAATCTATAGAAGCAGGAAATGTCGTAGATGTATCTTAAAAAGTTAAAATTTTATAATTACGATTTTTTTTTATTGTTAACTTTCTTTGACACATTTCTTTGTTCATGTTAGAAAAAGTTGAAAATAGACCATTGTTGTTGTTCTGTGGAATTGAACTTGTGTCGGGTTTAAGTGTTAGAACAATGACGAAGTGGGAAATATTGAAATTCAATGTTACCAGTATATCGAGCGGAAGTATTAGGTGTTGCCAGTGACAATACAATCTATTTCTAAGAAGTCGGTTAAAAACGGTGTACCTAAGGATTAAGATGCAATGTTGATGGTTTTTTTTTTTTGGTTACGGGTTTGTTCTTCACTCTCGTCCAGGTGACAGAGACAAAGTCGACAATAGAGTGAGCGCAACCAAATGAAGCTTGTTCACTCTAACTTTGAAGAGATTAGGATAGGGTTCATAATTATAAGTATTGCCTATTTTTGACAATTACATTCTAGCATCGAACACGATTATAAAAAATCACATACTTTTGGGTTTACCCGTGTGATACAATGGCATCGCATGTCAATCCCATATATTTTGCCAATTTACCAATTTTATTATGCTTGAAGAATATCACTTTGCCCAGGAATGTTTTGTTTTTTTATTAGTATTTTATATTTATAATTTGGCCAAAAGCTTCGACGACCGTCTGTCGAAGCTGGCGTTACGCAGTTGGGTAAAGGGCCTGATACAGAAGGCAGTACTTCTCGATACGGCTCGTATCGTAAGGAGGTTCCTTTCTCTGGAGCCCTAACCACCGGTAGCTTGGACCCAGCTCCGGGCACCGGTGGATCATTATTCTTTATATTTTTAAAAGTTTTTTTTGTTAAGATTAAAAAAAAGTAATTTATATGTCTAATAATGTAAAAATGATACACTATTATTATTGGAAAATGACAAAACAGCGGTAAGTCTTGTAATCCGCCAGTCCACTACAGAAACAGAGCTGAACCATTTTTTTATAATTGGTATGCCCTAAATATTTCCACGATTGAGCCCATTATCTGATGCAATTTGCTTAGTGTGGTAAATCAAATTAAACAGTCAACGAGGCTTGACAGATTACTTTTTTAAGTTTTATTATTATCGAAGGGATATTATCTGACTGTGTTTCATTTTCATAGATTTTAGGTTGCGTTTTCTCAACATATGTGCGAAGAAGCGTAGGTAGGGATTTATTTGTATTTAAATCAAAAATCAAAGCATTCATCTCAAATAAACCATATATAGGCACTTTTGACTTGTCAAGTTCGGTCGGTCTAAAAAGATGAAGCTATTAGCACGTTCCAAAGCGTAGATCTCTATGGAGAATAATGTGCAAGAAACTCCACGGATACTCTTTTAAAAATAATACCTAAATTGTTACTAAGTTTTGTTTACATCGGGTTGAAATTATACATACATGTAAGAAAAATGCAAAAGACGAGCAGGATAAAAGCGTCCGGAATAAAAGAGTTACAATTCAAAAAAATAATTAAAAACAACCATGGCACCTGAGAAATGACCAGTCCCAACTGACGGCGCCCGTTCACGAACATGACGCATGCACCAGCACCATTTGGCTCAACCATTTTAAAGGGAGCCAAATGATCAAACGCAGACACTTCCAACAGCCAGGGTACATTCAAGTCAAAAACAAACCTAAAACTGATAGCTAAAATTTAAGTTAAAGGAACACAGTACACACACATGTGCTGTATGAACCTGAAGCCAGGTAAATAAAACTATTCTATTGGTTCTTAACAAGGATATCTCTCGCTACTCATCCTCGCACATCTTTGGTAGTATCGCAGCCTTATTATAAAAAGTTATAGATATGTTTGTTTAAAATTCGACTGAACATCTGTACCACAGATTAGACAAGCTGAAAGATTTACCTATATAATAAAACTGTGCTAATTATATTTTTAGCATTTTACTCGTAAACGAGGAGAAGAGAGAGAGGAAGAAACGGTAAACGTTACTGTAACTGTAGTACTGTTTTTCACATTTAATGTACAGTCACTTGCAGCTGCTCAGCCTCATCAAAGCTTGCTGACGAGAAACGAGCTGCTTCTAATATTTATTTGAAACTTTTATTTTACTTTTTATTTTTAAAATTATACACAGATAAGTCAAGAATTTCGGTTTAAATATGTATTTTTATTTGTAGATGAAACGTATATATGAACATAATCCTACTTCATATTGTAAACGCTTAAGTGAGTTTTTTTTTTTTTTGATATGCAAAACGGATTTAATATTTAATTATTAAATTTTAATATTTTTCTAATTCCCATAAACGCATAATTACCTCGGACTAAATGATTATTTATTACACTTTTCCATTAAATAGTTCTTCTAATGACATTAATGATTACGACATAGGACACACGTAATAACTACTAAAATATTTCTTAATCGCCGGACGCGGTGTCCATTTGACAGTAAATTGGTCATTTTAGCTAATTTATTTCAAATATTTAAGACAAGTCATCTTGGCTATGATAATAACGCTTTAATGATCTGTTGGTGGAAGTCTGTATTTTATAATCATTGGATAAACGATCAAACACATTTGAGTTTTAATCATATCGAACTTGTATGCTTAAAAATCCTCATTTTTGTGTTTATTGTTACGTTAGGATGAATGACTACATCTTAATATATAAAATTCTCGTGTCACAGTTTTCGTTGCCATACTCCTCCGAAACGGCTTGACCGATTTTGATGAAATTTGTTGTGCTTATCTGGTATCTATGAGAATCGGCCAACATCTATTTTTCATCCCCCTAAATGTTAGGAGTAGTCCACCCCTAATTTTTTTTTTAATTTTTTGGCAATATTATTCACGAATAATGTGACGCAGACGAAGTTGCACGGGTCAGCTAGTGAATTATAAGCTGTTATATCTGTATAGCAAACAACACCTACTTATCATCTTACTGCTGCCAAGAGCTCAAAAGACAGCCAGTATAAACTTCTTCAATACTTAACCTAGTGCAAAGCTACTACAGAGGTTTTTTTTAATACAAAATGGGGAAACTCTTGGCCCAAATTTCACCTGATGGAAAGTGTTGATTAGGCCGAAGATGGAAGCGAGTTTCACCCAGAATCCTCTTACACAGAGGAACTGGCTATCATACCTCTAACTGCCGGAACGCAATAATGCTGTTAACATTGTTGTTATGGCCACAGACTTAGACATGAATACATGATAGTAGCTTGCCAGGCGGACTTAGAACAAGTCCTACCACACACCAAACCGAGCAAAAAATTTGCCCCAGTAGACCACGGAGGCGGTTAGTATCACCTGCTTGGCACCACCCGGGGACCACGTGTAGGGATTCGCTGAAGGGTATGCTCCTAAGGACGCGGGTGACTCGGCCCCCAACAAACTTTCAAAGCTGCTTACAATTATTAGCAATAAAACACCAAATTTCCTTTTACCACTGTTTCACTTTAAAGTTGACTGGAAGAAAATTCCAAGTGCATTAAGATCCCATTTAACCGTATTTTTACTTGAGCAAATAGTTATAGGGTTCATAATTGACCGTAAAAGACAAAATTTAGTTTCAATTCTCGACAACCTGTTTAATAAAACAGAAAATGTATGAAATAAAGTGTTAAATTGTTGAAATTTTGGATTGTTTCCTTGTTTAATAGAAAATATGCCCTGACTGTCATTTTTAACCGACATCCCAAAAAGGAGGAGGTTTTCAATTCGGATGTATTTTTTTTAAGTATCTTAACCTCATAACTCCGTCATTTATGAACCGATTTGAAAAATTATTGTTTTATCTGAAAGGATATACTTGTCGATTGGTCTCATTTAAATTGTATGAAAATCGGATTGGAAATTTGGATTTTAAATCGAAATATTTGGAATTCGTTTACTTGGATGATGGGTTTTTGTCATCCGAGTAAACGAAATTGTGTATTTTGCTTACCTGCGATTTTGCAGTAGTAATGGTAGGTTGGGGCACCACTAAAAAGAGCAAAATAATAAACTTATACAAAAAAAAAAAAAAACAACTTTGAAACAAAAAAATACACAACAAAGTATAAAAATAACTTTGATTTCGGAATTCAGTGTCAAAATACGAAGAAACTAACAAAAACACCGACTTCCGAAATTAAAGTAAAATAAAACACTTTTTACAAAAAAAAAAATACAACCGACTTCCAAAGAAGTAAAAAAAAACACTAAAAAGTATAGAAATAACTTTAATTTCGGAAATCGATGTCAAAATACGAAGAAACTAACAAAAACACCGACTTCCAAAATTACAATTAGTTTTTACTATGCAGTGTTTTAGTTCGCATTTTTTCATTAGGGATCTTTATGAAAATATGTGTATTAATACAACTTGTTACTTCATTTTCCTTCACAAGCAAAGCAATGGATCGTGATAATTATTCAGTGTCTACGCGCATTGTTGCCGTGACAGCCGGTCATTGTGCATAATGGCCACATACTTTAAATTTAACGTGCTGTTTATGCGAAATGCGATGAGATGAGATGTAGCGTGTCCACTAATGTGTTGTCAAGAAAGTTTAGTATGCACATTAGTTTAATCAGGCGTAAGTGACAATTGTTGATACTCTTTCTAACTCAGATTGAGTTTGATCTACCAGGTTTGCGGTTTGAACCAATGACGTATTATATATAGACACGTCATAAACCAACATCGCGGCGCTTAAAAACGGCGAAAATACTAAATAGCTACTAATACGCATGAAGAAAGGGAAAGAAAATATGTCACCGTACGGCGGGATGCCTGTTGCTAGAGGGAGATAAATATACATCTTCAGTTACGTCACAGGATAAGTAATAGTCAAATTGACATCAAAACAAACGTAGTGTCGCACGACAGGTTGGTGCGTAACTAAGCGCAATGTGGCCCATTGGCTTCATTTCATGTTGTCATTTTAGAGTGCGGACAACGTATCTATAGTTTTATATATCATTGGTTTGAACAGCCACCGCGGCCCTGGAATTAGGTGGAACACGGATGGGTTTAGCCAGTAAAAGTCTGACACTGCCTTCTGCTCCGTCCAGAGCAGGATTTGCAGATTTTCCATCCTTAAAAAAACTATGTTTGAAAGAGGATCTAAAAAACTACTGACACGAAATTTTGGAGTAAGCTTCCTGTGTATATAAAAGCTATCCTAATTAAAAATGTATTTAAACGTTTAGTGAACTATAAAAAGCGAGATAAGAGTAAAGGTTTTAGTGAAATGTGCCAAAAAAGATTTCAGCTGATGCTTAATTTTGATGGATAGAAAACTGAAAGCAAACCGCATCCAAATCGGTTTACCCATTTAAAAGCTACGGTGCCACAGACAGACACACGTCGCGGTCAAACTTATAACAACCCTCTATTTTTGTGGGGGGTTAAAAAATTCGTAGTATTCACTGCAAAATATCATGCTTAATGACGTAATAACGTACGGGAGGCGAGAGGTTAATGGTCTTATTAGCCATACCTTTTACTATCAACAAAAAAGGGCCTCTACATGCATATTCTGAGTCTTTTAAATAATTAAGTTTTTTCTGATAATTTTTAAACGACTTTCGCATTCGCATGTCAATCGCAAACTGTCAAAAAAGCCTTAATTTTCATACATTTTTGACAGTTCGTTATTGAGATGCGAATGTGAAATTAGTAGAATTGACACTCTGTAGTAAAGTTTTGATTGAAATTTAAACAACTCCGACTCTTTTACATGACACTGAAAAGTATTTTTTTTATTCTATTCGTATTATAGTCATGAAAAATACCTACTAAAAAAAACACCATGAGCCAAAAAAACACGTTTCTTGTATAGGAAGTCCTTTTAATTTGAATTCAAAATAATTTTTATTATTTTTTGATAAAGCGGAAACAGAAATACACACTCGATGAAAATTTCAATATATTACGGTTCTTGAGATACATCCCACTGACAGACAGACAGACGGACGGATAGCAGAGGCTTAGTTCCTAATAAGATTAAAAAACAAAAACGCCTACTCTTTGGTAACTTGGGAATATTGTAGAAAATACACTTTCACTATTTTATGTAGCTACAATAACTGAAAATTGGTTTCTTGAGCAGGGAAACCGAGACGAACCTACTACAATCATATAGAAAGTGCAAGTACTACAACAGCTGGGCTATAATGTATGTGTAATGTTTAAAAATGACTATTGTAAGCAAATGGTCATTTTCACTGCATTGCCTTTGCCGAATAATAAATAGTATAATGTGTATTTATTGCCTGAGTATGTCGTAAGATCTAAAGAATATAATTTATGTTCCCACTAACATTTTATAAACTTGGGTTTTCCTGCATCAGTATTGTTTTGAAAAATATATGTAGGTTAGTGGAGAATAAATATGAATTTTACACATTTCGAGCTGCTTTGAAAAAAAAAAAACATACAACCGAATTGAGAAGTCCTCCTTCCTCCATCCTTTTTGGGAAGTCGGTTAAAACTAAAAACTCTACACGAAAACAATACTAAAATGTAATTAAATGCATTGGCCATAAACCTACGGGCCAATTCTGCTTATTTATAAGCAATGTTCGCATTCGCATCTAAGTCGCAATCTGTCAGAAAAAAAAACTTCCTTTTCCCTATATTTTCACAGATTGCAACTACCATGCAAACTCGAATGCGGTGTTTTTAAAAATTAGTAGGTAGCACTTTTAAAAATCGCTGCAATTAGTGCAATGACACTTGAATAACGTATAAAATAATTATTCCGGATCTAGCATAGCTTGACAACGCACTCGTTAAACACAAAAATCTTGCTGACGCACAAAACTACTGTTTCTCATTTAAATGCCACACTTTTTCCGCCTCATTTCCACTGCATTCATAACAGAATCCACCGTTGGTACGGAATATAACTATATTCTATCAAATTCCACTTGCTTGAAAGTTAGGGTCAGAACATACAAGATGCGAGTACGATGCAACGCGATAAAAGGCGCACACCTTTTACGATTATGTTAACGAAATAGTTAATCAATCTGCTTAGTCTTTTCCCAACTATATAAGGCTTCCAGTCTTGCCGAATGTACCTGAGTACCGGTATTTTGTGTGGAATGTCTGCCTATCTGACTATCAGAACCAAAAAGTAAGCGACGTTGTATATACGTTATTTACTACGTAAAACGTTTTTTATAGATTACTCTATTGTAATCTCTCGATCAAAGTTTGCTGGGAGAAATCTCAACTTTGAGTTATGCTCGTGTTTGTACGTAAATGAACTTTATTTTCTCTGCATGTATTTACTTTATTGCTGTAAAAAAATAATTAAGAGAAGACAAGTCAATAACACTTCGAGATGCAACTCAACAAAACTATGATTCGCGAGTAGACGCAGCGTGCAACAGCCCACTAAGTAAGTACTATCCTGTGTAAACTCGAATACGCACCGTGGTTTCATGAAGTCCCTCGTGTCCTCGCAATACGTGCCGTGCGAAATTGCTGGCTTTTTCGCGGCACGTCGCGTAGCGTCTCTGTGTGCACCGACCCTTTACTCCACCGGCTGGTCGAATCTCGGACAGTTGGCCGACAGTGAAAGTATGAAGTGCCATATTTTGTCAACAACCGATGTTTAAAGTTACGCAAAAAGAGTTTGATGGTCCGTAAGTAGTACTGTTGGTAACTCGTAATAAGGTGAGGAAATAAATATTGGCTTGTTCTTTGATGATATTATTTATGAACAATAATAACAATAAAAAAATCTAGACACGGCTCCTATTGTTAGGAGGTTCCTTTCTCTGGAGCCTTGACTGCCTGTAGCTTGGACCCAGTTCTCGATTCCAGTGAGCTAATATTTTTGTTTTTATTGCTTTGAAATGTTTAAAAATAATACCTAAATGTGGCTTTAATGAATAAACGAATTATATAAATCGATGATTCAAGAAATGACAAGTTCTAAGGTGCGCGTTTTTTTCTATGACGTATACTTCTTAAGTTTATCTTATTACGTATTTTTAATGCCCTTTGGAAAAATCATGTTAATATTATAAAAGCGAAAGTTTGTAAGTATGGATAGACGTTTCTTACTCTTTCACGTCAGAACGCCTGAAAGTACCTTCATGAAGGCACAGAAGTTATGGACATTATAATTATCTGGAAAAACAAATAGGATACCTATTACATGTAAAGACGGCACGGTTTGCGCAGTGGTTGAGCAATCGACTGCTGCGCCGCGTGTCGTGGGTTCGATTCCCACACGGAAAAAATATTTGTATGGCCTACAGATAGTTGTTCCGGGTCTGACTGTTTGTGTATGTGACTTTATAATTATGTTTGTAAACGCACCCACGATACAGGAGAAATTCCTAGTGTGGGGAAAAGTTCTTTTAAAAAAAAATATATATATCCGGGGAGTAAGTACCCTAGGGATCACGCGGGCGAAGCCGCTGGCAGAAGCTAGTATTGTTATAAAACCTAGAAATAAAAGGTCCGAAATAACCTAAACGCTTTAGGAATGTGTGGTCATCAATGATTTGACCTCATATTATTTTTTGATATAAACAATATAAAATTGTTGCTCAGTAAGAGCGAACTTACACATTTATATAAATAAGTATTTTAAGTTATTATTATCGTTTGTTTTCTGAGCAAAAATGACTAAAATATGTTAATAATACAGAATGACGTGAGTTTTGTTTATGTCCGTTCGTCACACAGTCACACCCGTTTTACCTCTTTTACCGTTTACTATAGAAAGTTAAAAGCACAGTTCTAAGAAAAGAAAGATTGAACTTGTACTAAACCAGGTTAAAACAGCACCAGGTCTGTTTCTTACTGTATATTAATTAAAAAATATGTGTCACATTCAACAATTTTTGGAAAAACAAAATTCCAAGATTACAAATCAAAAAATAACCACGATATTCAGCAAATATAAGTAATCTTTTGAAAAAAGTAAAGATCAATGTACAGTATCTACATTATGTACAAACGCGTATAAAATTAAAATAAATCATTGGGCATCAAAAAAATAATCCACATCACTGTCAATGGTAAAAGTGCCTAGAACACTGGCAGCATTGCCGCGTTGAATGGCAATGCTGAATCTTTGGCCGAAGAAAAGCCCAGCCCTCAGGTCACGTGAACCGTGAAAAATAATTTATTTCCACTTTCGATCAGGTCACACGTGACCGGATCTAAAATGAAAATTATATTATTTTTTCCTACTCCTCCGCCGTACTCTTCTGATTAATTTCGTTGCGGGATTCAAAACAGTTGAATCGTTTCTCCGGGACTCGTTGGGCTTCATTAGTTCGAGGCTTTACTGGTGGTCGCCACTGATGATTCTGGCTTTCAGGAGTTTCAGTGGATGGGAAGCTGTGGCGGGCTTGATCGAAAATTCGTAAGACGGATGATTCAAAAATTCACAAAGTTAATGTTCAAGTTTTCACTTCTGCCGGCACTCCCGGAGTGCAACCCGTTGCTTTTTTAACCGACTTCCCAAAAAGGAGGAGGTTATCAATTCGGTTGTATGTTTTTTTTTTATGTTTGTTGCCTCATAACTCCGACAGTTATGAACCGATTTGAAAAATTCTTGTTTTATCTGAAAGGATATACTTGCAGATTGGTCCCATTTAAATGTTTTGAAAATCGGTTACGATCTTTGGATTTTAAATCGAAATAGCTGGAATTCTTCTACTTAGATGATAGTTTTATGTCATCCAAGTAATCGAAATTGCGTATTTTGCTTTTCTGCGATTTTGCAGTGGTGTTGTTAGGTGTGGGGTACTACTAAAAAGTGAAAAATAAAAAATCTTTTCTGTGTCAAAATACGAAGAAACTAACAAAAACACCGACTTCCGAAATTAAAGTTATTTTTTACTTTCTAGTGTTTTTTTTTTTGGAAGACGGTTGAATTTTTTTGTAAAAAGTTTTTTTTAGTCACCCTTTCCATAAATCACCTGCACAGGGCCTGCATGTTGTAATACGGTTCACTGGCTCTCACCGAAAGGAGACCGTATCCCGACAAAAAAAGTCCTTTGTTGAATAAAAGCCTCCCCAAAATGGTTCTTGCACCCAGCGCATTAGGTTCAAGGTTGATTGGGAAAATTTTACAGTGACGGTAGCTTTCTGATTCTGCTAAAGTGGTATTTTTAAACTTGCTGGTAACCGGTCCACCTTGTGGAAGGCCTTCCAACACTACGTCTTCCGGTACGCAACAGTGGAAAACGTAGCATTAGGGGATGATTATATGCTTACGCTTATGCGAAAATTATAGTATATTCCAACAAGATGTTATAGAAACCAAAATCGCCAATGACTTATTATTATTTATTAATCTTTAAGAACTGGTGCTAACAACCTGTTTATGTTTTAATCATAAAAAACGGAAGCAATTAATAACTTTCACTTTTCTATAATCAAAGACGATATTTATTGTATGCATGTTTACGTCATAATCTTATATTATAGCATCGGATTATGAATCGATTATGTCATCTCGATTAGGAACTAAATCGATTTAGAATTCATTAATTTATTATTTTGATGATTTATTTTTAATTTTATTAGCGCGTAAATATTTTAATAAAATTAATTTTGTAAAATTACCTCCGCCAAACTTCAAATGGAATTTCTTTATTGGACTTAATTCCTTTTCATTTACTTATAGACATTATTTATATTACTTAATATTATTAACTCCGATAATAATCATTCGAAAAAAATATGGAGTATTTTTTTCGATTGATTTAAACCAGAGTTAATATTGAAAAGTGCCTCGATGATCCAAGTGTTCCTGATAGCTACAACCTGGGAGTCTTTAAGACAAAAGTGAATAGGTTGCTTCTAGGCAAGCGTGCTCCATCTTAGACCGTACATCGCTTAATATCAGGTGAGATAGTGGTCAAAGTGTCAAACGTATGCCTGTCAATAGTAAAAAAAAGTCGCTAGCACAAATACTGAGCATGACGACCTTGATTCTCGAGTCTGGCTAAGTTTTACTGCATTTTTCCATACGTGTCTCAGTGGCAGCCCTTTCTCTAGATTATTTCACTTTTGATGGTACTGGGCTCGCCGCCTGCCACATGAGACCTCAATTAGGCTGTCAGAATGACGATGTACTGTAAGCAAATACCTAATACTTCGATAATACTGGTTAAACAAACAGAACAAAAAATAAACATCACCTCCAAACAAATACCAGCATCATTACATCAAATTCTTTTCGCTCTTAAAATCATCACGACACATCGTAACATCTTACTTAATAAGAATTTCGTTCGTTAAAACCAAAACAATACAATTTCACTGCTTCACTATTCAATGATTTATCATCAACTGTGATCATTATCCGGAACACTGATCTATTACGTGTCGTGATGTGAAGTGGCAACGTTAATTGATTTGGGTAGATATTTTGTTTGTCACTTGAAATTAAAAAAATACTGGCCAAGTACGAGTCGGACTCGCGCACGAAGGGTTCCGTACCATTATCGTATTATACGATTTATGACGTATTAAAAAAAACTACTTACGTTCAAATCAATTTTCGGTGGACCTCAATATCATTTTTGGAGACCTATCCATAGATAACCCACACGTATGGGTTTGATGAAAAAACATTTTTGAGTTTCAGTTCTAAGTATGGGGGACCCCCAATATTAATTGTTTTTTTTCTATTTTTGTGTGAAAACCTTAAAGCGGTTCACAGAATACATCTACTTACCCAGTTTCAATAGCATAGTTCTTATTGTTTTGGAAAAAAGTGGCTGTGACATACGGACGGACAAACAGACAGACAGACATGACGAATCAATAAGGGTTTCGTTTTTGCCATGTGGCTACGGAACCCTAAAAAGGGAGTAAATGGTAGCGTGACAGGCGACAATGGAAGAGGATAACGTGTTGTACCAACCTCAAGTAACATAAGACACGGGCAAGAAGTTGATTATTTGATTTTGTTGAAGTAATATAATATCTACCAAAATCGCTATTGTTCATGACTGAACAGCTGTACATGCAGTACATGCTATTAAGTGTGCTTGTTTGCTATGTCATTTTTTTTTCGTAAACACACACATGAATACTTGGGATCTTCTTGAAATGAACATGTTCTTGTGCTACTATATAGCATGTGAATTCCTAGCTTTAGAAATTCTCCAAAATGACGCGTCTTTACTTGAGAGTGTAAAATTAAATAAATAAGGTGACTGTTGTAATTAATGACCAAAATGCATTGTTGTTCTTTGTTTTACTTTTATTAATTAAACAACGTTATCGAATTTATCAGTTTGAACACTTGGACAGTTTGTAAGCGTTCGCTGTTATTAAAGAACACTCACGAATAACATACACGAACGCAGTACAAAAAAACAAGTACGGACGTATATTATTTTGATGACTATAGTGAACAGTCGGTAGCATCTCATGGTTTTATTATTAAACTGTCTCTGCGGTCGAGTAGTTTAGGCGTTTGCCTTGTGTATTCGTCAGTTCGATTCCCATGGAAAAGCATACTTTATAAAGTTGTTTACCAGTTTGGCTAGGACATAGCAGGCTTGAATCACCTGATTTTCTGATAAAAAAAGATGATTCCGTGCTTCGGAAGGCACGCATGAGCCGGTGGTCCCGGCTGCCAAATAGTGGTCGTCAAATGAACCACGCCCTTGACGGTGGTTTAGAAACTCTGATACTAGGGTTTGTAGGGTCGTTAGACCTTACAGCCTACACGATAAGAATAATTATTAAACAACAAAAAAATCCAAAAAATAGAACACAAATCTGTTTCAGAAAAGATCGCCATTGAATCTAATAGCAATAGCCATTCGTCTCCATCGTTATCAACAACAGAAGCCAAAACAAATTGTTTAGAGCATAAAGAATTCATTAGAAAATCTCAATTCGCACCGATATTTGTACAAAGCGAAAGTATTTTTTGTTGTTATTGTGTTTGAAGACGATTCTTTTTTTTTGTTTTGTAATAGCTTTAATGATAATTGAAATATTTGTTAATTGGAGCAATAAATCAGAAAAAACCTTTGTTTTGAGTAATGAATTAATTAAAATGGGATTTAATGTTACATGAAAACTTGTTTGGATGGATGTTTGTTACTAAATCACACCAGAACGACTAAACGGACCCGGATGAAATTTTGGCACAGAGATAGATTATAGTCTGAAATAGCACATAGGCTACTTTACATCCCGGGAGCATGTTCACTTGGTATTTTCCGACATTCAAGCTCGAAGCAGCTGGTTGAAGCTAGTCCACACTAATATTATAAAGAAAAAAGATTTGTATTTTACCATTACAATTCTACATTATCCCTAAGTAACGTAGACTTTATTTATTACTAGAAAAAAATAGGGATCCTTAAGAAAATTGCAGTCGGACAGAGTCGTGGGCGAAGTACTAGTGCTATAACAAAATTGTGACGTCGGGTTTTTTTCTTTATCTTCCAAGAAATAACGAATTATTGTGGATTTTATTTAAATCGTCATACTGCTTTTAAGTTGATTGTAATATATTCTACTCTGATTATACTTCGATATTAGAGATTCGACGACACGGCTGGCGCAGTGGTTGAGAGACGTGGGTTTGATTCCCAAATGGAACAAATATTTGTATGGCCTACAGATAGTTGTTCTGGATCTGGCTGTTTGTGTATGTTTCTAAACGCGATACAGGAGAAATTCCTAGTGTGAGACAGGTATTCTTTTTAAATAAAATTAAAACACGTATCTACTAACCGCGGTTGTTGAATTAATAATCGACCCAGATAATTTCTTCTACTCAATATCTGATAATCTATTCTTGGCTGAATTTACTTACATACTTAAAACTGCCTTCCTGCTAACCGCGGTTGTTGAATAGGTGGTTGACCCTGACTATTTCGTACTAAAAATGTGATGGACTTATTCGATTCTTCTTATCCCGGATAAATACAATACATTGCGATATCAATCGTCTACCAACCATAATCGATTCTAGATGAGTACATGCAAATCTCTCAGTTAATCTGGTTATCAGTTGTCAGGATTTACCGTATCATTTACTTACGTGTAGACATCTGCGCGTGATTCGCTTACGGATTGCATTTTAAAGTGCACTGACTTTTGTTTCTTTCTTTAGACATTGTAAATGCAAGGTCAAGGTATGCGTTCGTGATTGAACAATGAGTTTGGTTAAGAGTGAGGGGGTTTGTAAATAGTAATTTAAGCCGAAAATTACTTGTTACGGCTCATAGACTCATTCCATGTAATAAGTTTGCGATCATGGTGAGGAAAACGAACTCCGCTAAAGGTGTGGGATATGAAGTTGTTGAAGACTTACACCAATTATAGATGGACTGTGTCCAGTATGAGTCTGAGAGAAATGTTTTTTTTTTAGTTTCTTGAGGTTAAACAGACTTGACGTTAGCGATGATGCAAAGAGCCTGTTTAGGGTCATGGTCCAGATGTGACTGATTTGTTTAAGAGTACGATGGGACTGACATACGCATTGCGATTAAAAATGTCCCTAAATAAAGAAAGAAAGAAAAAAAAGAGAGAGGGGATGGAGATATTTCTTTAATTTAGGAACAGTAGATTTTTTGCAGAAGGATGGTATCGTAATAGATACAGACCTAGTAGATTAATAACAAAACATAAACATTATGAACAAGTTTTACCAAAAGGACCAACACCGAAATCGTGAATATCGACCTCCCCCACATATTTATGTGGGTATAATTCGAAAAAATGTAATTAACAGTTTCTTTTTTCCGCGATTTTGGTGTTGGTCTCATAGTGCCTGGAAAAACGGAGAAATTTCACCCACTGAAATCTCTGCAACACGTTAGTCACTGCCATTTTGACTGACATGTTTTCTTTAAATAAATTTTTATTTAGTTAGATAACAATTTCAACTACATATATGTACAATTAAATAATAAAAAAAAACTTTACTATCTATAACTGGTAATGTGCCCAAAAGGCTGACAGCATTGCCAAGTTGTATGGCAATGCTTTTCCTTACTTGTCAATACGCTCAGTTGACACATCACTGACATGATTGTTTCTTCACTCCGCTACCTCGCTCTGCGCAAATGGATAGGCACCCTGTTTTTTTTTATACTTGAAATGGGTTTGCTCTTGACTCTAGAACATAATGAGTACGTACTAGACCCCTTAAGAGTTATTGTGTTTATTCTGTAACACATTGTATAAACAGTATACTGTTGTCAATATTAATTTGTTAATTTGTTTGTTGGAAGTAAACTTTGTAAGAACTAATTCGTTTACAAATTATTTATTTTTACCAGCAAAGCTGTAACTATCACGGATTTAAACTATGTCAGAAAAATGTACAGAGGGGCTCTTTGCATTAGGTTTCGTGCAATGATAAATTAGGCTTCGTGCAATGATTCTGTTGTAAATAAGGGATATGCTGTTTGTCTTGTTCTCTTTCTCCCACGACACAGGGTATCCTAGTGGTGGGGTCTAGGATTACTCAATTGCACACAAAGTTTTTTTTTTCAATTATATCTTGTTGCTTTTAGACTTTTATTGTGCTTACTATGTCTGTAAACTTGTTCTTAATAAATTCTTTAGTCTTTATTCTCACAAGAGACCCTTGATAGCATCGGTACGACATGGTCGAGGACTTGGCTGTGCTTAAAAGTTAAAAGTATATAATAAAACTTTTTGTTCTCCAATCGGTATTTGGCCACTTTTAAGTTGCTCGTTACACTATTTATCTGGCTGTATTCATTGGTTCTGATTCAAACGCATCGATAGGTTTTCACTTACAAAATACCTGCTAATTAATCTTCTACCTCACAGTAGTACTCTTGGTTACCTATCTTTGCCCTCACAACAATGTGAGGGCAAAGATTATCATACTTTCATTCAAGCAAACCACAATCCCATAATCACGTCCGTGTTCCTTCTAAGGCATACGGCTCTCTACAAAGGGCAAACCAATCCTCAACATAGTCGTTGTCATAATCCAGGTGGCTGATGACAGTATCGTTCCCCATAATGATTGGCTCGAGCCAATTTAGTGTAACTTTCTCTAAATATTTTTTATATGTGGTTTACCAAACTAGCGAAGGGTTACTGTGTTAGCCAGTGACTGAGTGGTGGAGGTTCAATAGATAGTGGTTCTCTGTAAGATAGTGGTACTCAGCTGCATCCAGGTAAACTGGAAGAACCTACCTCAGTGTAGTAAGGGTAAGGCTAGGCCGATTTACTGATTTGAAAAGATGGATGAGAGCTAGTTGCATAGGACTGAGGGGGCTACAAATACCACTATAAGAGAATCATAATATTAATTACACAACAATCTGTCACTTTTCATCTTTATCGCTAAAGCATTAGGATCAAGGTTGATTGGGAAAATCTGACAGAGACGGGTAGTGTGATTTGCTTTCTGATTCTGCTACAGTGATCTTTCTGAGTCAGTGTGATGACGCTTGGGTGAGACTTATGTCTAGCAGTAGACGGTTTTCGGCTGGAATGGTGATCAAGTTGATTTTGAAATGCTATATGAAATGCTAATGAAAAGCAATGAAGCGGTCGATAATGTATGACCGCAAGAAGCAACCTGTCTACAGATTCTCAGGTTAAGGGATAGGTGACTCGGATTTCGTTAAGCAGTTATGTTCTAATCAAATCGAATGTAGGTACCTACTTAATATTATTTATTCTTACTGAAATTGGATTGAAATTGTTGTCAGTTGTTGTGATGTTGATGTTGTTGTTGGAAGTTGTTGATTGTTGAAGTTGGTGTTGAATGTATTGTAATTGGTGATTGTTATTAAAAGTAAAGTAAATACTTTACTAATTTATTTTATTTCCCGACCCCAATACAGTTGGTAAAAGCCTAGGCAAATGATGACTGTCAACAAAGATTACGTTAAAATAGGAGTGTTCACGGTTAATGTGGTGTGACGAAAAGTTTTACAAACTCTTTGTTTGCAAAACAACATTTGTAAATGTTTCGATGATTCGTCTGTGAATAATCAATGTTGTATGCTCATCATTTGTTTGAAATTACTCTCTACTTTTGTTCTGGATTTATTAAACAATCTATATTTTATCTATTTGTAAGAAGTATCTATATTTTTATCCTGCATTCACATTCCGATCAGCCATTTCTTTTTTTTTAAATTTCGTGATTCATCTTTCAAAAACATAAAGTTTCAACATCTCTGGAGGAGCTCATGGTTAAATAATAACAACCAAAAGGGTCGAACTTCAAGGTTCAGCAACCTTGGCGAGGTTTATCTGTGGACGGGGGGCCATCTTCACAGACCATTTGTATAGATCCTTGGCAGTCGTTACGGATTGTCAGAAACTAGAAAATCTGACTCCCTTCTTGCCAAAAAGTACGGTATTACCCAGTTAATAGGTTGCGCAGGTAGGCAGCCGCTCTAAAATACTGGTATTCAGCTGAATCCGTTTTGAATGGAAGACGACCCCATTATAGTTATAGTAAGTAGGTAAAATACATCAACTGCTTATTGACAGCAGTACAGTAGCATACACATGTAAGGAGATACTCGTAACGGTGATCGTTAAACCTTTCTATAGAGGAACACCTAATTAAGAGGTCATAAACTCGTTATTTAAATGAAAATAAAACCTTTCCGATTGCATAAAATTTAACGCCTTTCCTCAATTAACAATATGTTCATAACATCCAATCCCATCATTATATGGAAAAATCATTCACCATTGAAATGTATTACGAAGGTATAAATATTCAGTCTCATTCGTGGGAGCTACCATATTAGAAAATTTGATTACGGCTCAATTTCCTGTTACAAAAACCAAATTATCTGCAACTTATCTGCAAATCATTTGCTAAAATCAACCTTAATGCTTGAGTAATAAGGCATAATGATGATGAGGGACACGTGTTAGAATAGACACGTTGTTTTATTGGAATAACTATCGCACGTTAGTATAAATTACTCCACATTTGCGAGTCTCTTATGTAAGATATTGCGTCAAATGTATTGAAAAATGTCTTCGTCGGAATCAATTGGTATTAAACATTGCATCAGTAGGTTCCTCAATACTGACTTGATAACTCAAGGGTATGACTTTTGTATTGATTGCCTTTTAATTAGCGGAATCACCGTTGCACTTGAGTTCATGTGTAAAGAATTTATTATTACATAAATCTAAGTTCATATAAATGGCATGATTATGTTTTATTTTCAACCATAGTCAAACAACACTGAGCCTGTGAATTTTTGGTTGTGTGTTCTTTTGCATTTTTCTAGTATACTAACATACAAATTTTCCTCTTTCCAGATGTAAATAAACAACACCCAAGAAAAACAGGCCACCTGAGCGGATTGTTGACCCAGTCACGAACGGTCACCGGAACCATTATGCCTTATACATCCAACACTATCTGAACGGACCTGACCAGCATTGCGAACGGGAAGCACCGTTAATTATGCCAATTTACTAGCAACCACAATGATGGAAGAAGTAACGCCACGCCCTAGTGTCGAATACATCCCTCCTTTACCCCCTAAGGTGAAGCAAAGAGGTTCGACAACTTATACACAAATAACAAGTGACGAAGCCACTATGAACACAAACGGGTTCACCGCTACCGACGTCCGGATGGACTCGCTAAGTTCGATGCACTCACTCGTCCTTAATTCTAAGACACCATCTGCAACGGTATTCGTAGCGGCGACCCAGTCAGATCGACCCGCGAGTACGCCTAGCACGGACGCTCTCAACGGTCCACACGTGGTCACTATCAGAATAAACACAGACGCAGACAAACCGAAAGCACCAAAAATATCCAGCGTACACCTCAAGAGCGACGTCGACTTCGAAACCTTCAAGATTAACGACGTGTGCAAGAAAAACAACAGCTTAGTCAGATTAAATGTTGACGAAAACAGACCGAAAATTTTAGAAAACGAAGATCATCTGAAGACCGACAAAGCGCCATACATTTATTGCAATTCTTTTGTGAATTCTATGACAAATATGGTGATGTCAAGCGGTCAGTGCTCTCCTAGTGATACTCTGGACTCGGGCACCTGCAGCGACCTTGACGGCACTCCTCCACCTCTACCCAAAAAGAAGAGCTCAAAAACTAGTTCAATAAAGAAAGCAGTATCTGTAACGCTAATCAGCTCGAGAAACGGGAGCAGCCAAAGTGAAGTGGATTTTGAAGACAACGACTCGAATATATCATGCGATTCTCTGAATAGTAGCGAGCTGAACGTAAGCGTGCACGCCGATGAAAGTCATAGCGAATATAGTAAAAAAGAAAAGAAACAGAGTGCGGAATCACCCGACCCGCCGGAGACGTTCGCCAAAGCGAACAATAAAGACAGTAGCTTTCTACCGCTGGGTCTGCTGCAAGACATAAGAGACCGTTCAGCGAAACTAAATACGGTCGAAACTGAAAGCGAGGCGAAGCCCGAGCCACACGAGGAAGCGAACCAGAATATTAATGAGGATGCTAATATTTCAAAAGAAAGCGCTCAACTCACATCGTTCCGTCTAGTTTCTCAGTTTAATAGCGAATGTAAGAACACGACGGAGTCGCTACCCGCGAACTTGTGCTCCAAAACGCCACTGATTAGTGAGAGCACTTACGAGGAGCGAAAGCAACAGGACAAGATGAAACAAGAACAAATGTTCTACAGCAGTCATTACTTCGATACGGACAAATTTTACGATTTTCATCTGAACGAAAAACAATTTGATGATGTGAAAAGTGTTAGTGTTGGTGCTAAAAGTGAGTGTGAAGTGTCAGAAGTGGAATATTTCGCCGGTGTGAAGGATTATAAAAACGAGGAGATGCCGTCGACGATAAAAAGTTCCAAAGGAACAATAAGGGGCGTAAAGAACCGCGTACGGGCGGGCATAGCGACGTTTTTGCAAATGCAGAACACGACAAAGGTAATTTTTTGTGATTGTCTCATTTTTTCATTTCAGCTCCGCCTGTTTTTATGTCGCTACCTCGTTATACTCGTACTGATTTTAGAGGTCACAACTAAATGCATTCGAAAGTATTACACGCAAGCACGTATTCTAGTTTATTAAAATTCTTATTTTTAAATGGCGTTCGTGAAAATGTTCGATATTGAGCCTTCATGGTAGATTGTCGTAGACAATGGAAGGGTGAAGGAACAGAATGGATAAACAATTGGCAGGTTTTAATTGCCATTGAGAATTATGAACAGACGTTACCGTGCCTTGGTCCAAAGGCTTTTGTACGACAACAATTGTCATTGTAAAGACATCGTGTGATGTAATTGTTTTTACTCTCTCCATTTCATTTTTTTTACTATTATTATTATTATTATTATTTCTTTATTTCAGGCAACAGTAGCCCTATTTTTTTATGTTTGATCACTATCTCACCTGGTGGTAGTACACAATCGAGCTTTTTACTTTGGTTATGACGTAAAAGTTTCATAGTGGCCTGTATTTATTGGTTTCCAAGTGATATTTTATTTCTCGAAGCCAAATTGTATAGATGCACGTGCTGCGTTAAATCGCTGGCTCGAAATTAATCTTGCTATTCAATTAATTCAAAATTTACATATTCTATCTAATTTTAAATGCGTTTAATATCAAATAAATTGAGAATTCCCAGAACGTCAGACACGGTATGAGGACTTTAGTTTCACTTTCGCTAGTCGTTAAAGTTGACCTAGGGTAAAGGTTAGTGAACAAGAAACTTGGAAATAAGTAGAACTTACCTCAAGATATATTTCAGAATCACTTGTCCTGTTAAGGTCTATTCTGGACATATTTAACCAAAAATTAAAAGGTCGTATGTATGATTAAAGCGAAGAGACAATCCAACAACGATTTTGATTGTCAAAATGAAAGAGATTGACCACAAGAAATTTTATTAGCTTCATAGGTAAACATTGTTGAATTTTCGACGATCGCTGATAGATCTATAGAACTCCATTTATAACCGCTTGACTGCGGGCGGCATGAGTTACTAAGAGAGAAACTACTTATTAACAGACTCGAGTATCAAATTATTAGTAACCAAGTCTGGCGCAAAGAACTCGATAGAAATAACCCTGTTTGACGAATTAATACTCTCTTAACACGTTTTTCCAACAAATCTGTATCAAGTTATTATCTGAACATATTTCCACGGCTATAATTGCTGCTCTCATCTTCCGCTTTTCTACAAGTTTTAATTAAGTAAAATTGTCGTTTCCTACAGCTGAGGTCTCACGTCTGGGGCTAAGTGTGTCGGAAGTGTGACTACTAGTTTTCTACGCGATTCTATTGAACCAGTAGAAAGTTAGGAAAAATAGTTCATGACTATAACTAGAGCTATTGTTAGTATAGGGTGATTGCTATTAGCTGATGTGTATGTAGATGATGTTGCTGATGAGGAAAATTTGATCAGCAGGCGTTGGAGTTTAATTTTAGTTGCATATCAATCCATATCAGTAGGTAGGTACCTACGTGATCCATGATTATTAAAATGATGTTATTTTGAGATCAAGATAGCAATTTGTTTGTCAGAGTTTCAACTATCGTACACCGTGCAAGAAGTACAATGTATGTACCTATCAGCAGCATCAGTAGGTAGGGTGAAATTTTAAAAAAATAATTTAAAAAAACCGATTATTTCATGCCACATTCTTTTATCAGCGAGACTAATTAACAATACCGTGAAGATATAAAAAAAGGATGCAAATGAAAAACACGCAATATCTTAGTCGATTAACATTGCTAAAATAATGCAGCCGTAAAGGCAACTTACTTTGTTAACTACAGTTTATTAGTAATAATATTGTTTCAAACTTTCATGGTCACTAACATTAGAATAGTTCATATCGGGATTGCTACCATGTACCTTTTTATTTGCGAGTTTCCGATATTTCGGCACTGTTGCAAGCGCCGCGTTTAGTATTTTTATTTCTGGTTCCACAAAAAGATTTGTTCCTGAATCAGAGCCATTTGTGACTAAATATAACGCAATGGTTATGATGATCAGAAAAAAAGCTGACCGTCTTGATTGAAAAAACATTCTAGACTTTAAAACAAAAATCATTAAGTATCTTATCCCGAGTTTAGTAAACGGGGGTAAGATTACATTTCATCTGATTGATTAAAATGCAATAACGATACAAGTGTAGCCGCAATGGTAGTGGTTAGCCACAGGCGGCATATTTTACGCAAGTTTATTTACTTCTCTTAGGATGTTTTCATCATAATTAGTCAACGCAGTGCTCCTATGAAATACTTCGCTGCAGATATTAATAATATTAGTTCCTATTAAAGGAAAACCTGTGGAGCCTCCTCTAACAAACTAAATAGCACTTCAAATATTTCACAGATAACCCTAATTAGTAATAGAATACGTAATTTCTCTCTTTTTGTATATTTTGTGTATGTGAATGCTATCAAATGAATTGAAGCATGACCAGACTTAGTTTACTAAAAACAATCTTTGTGTATTAGTTTGACTGTCACCTTGAACCCAATATTATAGACGACTTGTGTATTCTTAAGTTATTCGGTTGCAATGGACTTGTTAAAATCAGTCGTCACTTGTTGTTTTTACTACCAATTATCCCCAAAAAGCCTTTCATGATCATGATTTGATAAAATCTTCTTTCTATCCAAAACGTGTCCTATATTTACTAAAATGGTCAAAGCTGCTTGGATTTATTGTAATTGGAGTTCCACTTTTCCTTGCATTCGGCTCATAGACGCAAATTGCAACTCGTGAACCTTTCATTCATAGAACAGTGCAAATTATCCGTGACACTTTTGACCTAGATTTGACCTCTATAATCTTAAGTTCTAGGCTAGACATTAGAAAACTGGACAATGCAAGTCACTTATTACTTTTCTTTGCAGTAATTCAAATTATTCATTTCGTCCTAGATATTTGACTCCTCTGCTTTTGTGTGATTCTGATAATTAAGCTATTCTGGTCAGAATTTGACTCAATGTAAGCTATTGACGTCAGTAATTAGTATTCTTATTCATCATCTTCCAACCCAATCCTAGTCTCACGTTACTTGAAGGTGGCGCAACATATTTCCTTGTTTCATTCTTCCTTCTCAATGTTATTTGTGAAAAAACTGCTACTGATTCTTCTTTGACTTCCAAATATAGTGCTTTAGCTGTGACATTATTATTATTTTCTACATTATCTAAAATAATTATGAACATAATCACCACTGTTTATAAATTATAACCACGCACTACAAAATCGGTTTATGTCCGACCTTTATAGAATCTAAATACTGGACCAACATACGCACACATAATCTGAAACTTCCTCATACAGCCTTCCGTGTGCTACAATTTTTAGCCTTGGCTTTGCTTACATTCACTGCTCGCTTCATTAAACTAGTTCTTATTAACTGTTTGTTTTAAACTGTTCGGTAATTAGATGTAATAAGTTTAGTGATGATTGTATTCACGATTTTGTTAGAGTAATAAAATGTTGAGAAGATGTATTATTAGTTCTAGCTAATGTGATTTCTGCCCTTGCCAATGTTGTTTAGGTAATATGCTGTAATTTGAGCTTTCAATGTTTCAATGTTATCAAAGTAGGTTTTAATGTAAGCCGGTTTTAGTTATTACAGACCTTGCGTCGAAGACACTAACTAGATTTCAAAATTAATCAACTAAAAAAACAAATATTTTGTTACACGTGAAGCATTAAAATCTCGATACATTCTCGAATTTAAAAGATATTTTGATGCTGATCATAATTTCTATCAAAATAAACTTAACTTCCTTTTGAGAAATGAGATGATATGAGATAGCTGCAAGATTATCGATGTAAAAGAACCAAGTTCGAAATAACAAGTTACTTTATCGCCTACGTCTTTCTTCAGTAACCTAGATATCTATTGACACTTGTCATTTGCGCCACAAGACGAATGAATCTTCAGTCAAGCTAGGTTTTCATGCATTTCTTATGTTTGTTTTTCAAATGGTTCGGTTCTTTGAAATCCAATATTGCTTAATATCTAAAACTGCAACTTATTTTATGATTCACATTCTATTGCACGCTTTTCTTTTAGTAAGCATCGTTAGCTACTATTGTTTGATATCCGCATTCTTTAAAGAATCTAGTTTCCGTACAGTAAAGTTAGGTATTCATATGGGACTAGATGTTGCTTTAATTAAATAAGGCATCAACACTACTACAACTACTACAACTACTACGTACCATTGATTGACTGCTAAAATATCTGTTTTCAGAATCGCACTGCAGTAGTATTCTCATTCAACATGTTATCATCAAAACAGTGCAAGACATTTTAACTGCTTGACTTCTTTTTCCTTTAACGTATCGCACGGTTTTTGAATCACCGTCATCATCTGATACTTCTTCAGTGTATTTTACAAATTCCATCCAAGATCAGTTTACTCAAGGCCTACCTGCAACAATCACTGGGTTCTACGCATCAGAAACACCAGTCATTATATTCCATACCAGCCAGTACCAGATAATAGCCCCACTTCACTTGTTATTCGAGTTTTCTCCAGCACAGTATAAAGCCAATTAATAATTAATATAAACATCCTGCTTTAAACATCAACTTGCATTCCTTGATAGTGTCTTTGTCCAGCTACCTTGACTTTTCGTGCGGACTTTCGATCGAGAACAAAAATTGCATACTTATTTGTATTTGCATGTTCTCTTAGTAAGATTGTTTCACGTTCTCGTATGCTTCGGTCTGCCGCGTTCTTGGTGATATTTTTAGTTGCAGTCTAGTTTCATTTATAGACTTTTATTTTGTAGAATCTTCTTTCTTTATGAGTAAAACGTAAAATAAAACTGAGAAATGCTATATAAGTAATATTTGTATTTCTTCGAATTGCATCTAACTGACGGTAGTAAAATTGCGTCATTATTAATATAATTGTCATTGATCCTGAAGCTGCTTTCAGACTACGATATAATATATAGCATAGAGAATGTAGCTCATGCACAACAATATCGCGCTCCATACATTGTCAATAATATAATTATAGTATAGTAGGTACAGTGTGAACGTGTTCATAACAATATATGGTGCGCGATATTTCCTTCCTATGAGCTCTATACTATATGCTATTATATTATACCGTAGTCTGAAAGCAGCTAGATGGGTCCGCATAAGGTTGTAGGTCTAGAAAATTATATGGTTCTATTATTTCTACGTATATTAATTGTAATGCCAAAGGTTTTGCAAAAAAATACTTACTTAACAGAACAATATGACATGAGTAAATAATTTGATTTAAGAACCATGACTCACTTTGAAGTGAGAATATTAAAACGCTCTATGATTGATCATAAAGCGTATTAATATTCTCTTATTAAAAAACTTTTTACAAAAAAATACAACCGACTTCCAAAAAAAAAACACTACAAAGTAAAAAATAACTTTAATTTCGGAAATCGGTGTTTTTGTTCGTTTCTTCGTATTTTGACACCGACTTCCGAAATTAAAGTTATTTTTTACTTTGTAGTGTTTTTTTTTTGGAAGTCGGTTGTATTTTTTTGTAAAAAGTTTTTTATTTTTCACTTTTTAGTGGTGCCCCACACCTACCACACCACTGCCAAATCGCAGAAAAGCAAAATACGCAATTTCGATTATCAAAGAATCATCTAAATAGTCAAATTCCAGCTATTTCGATTTAAAATCCAAAGTTCGTAACCGATTTCGATATAATTTAAATGGGACCAATCTGCAAGCATATCCTTTCAGATGAAACAAAAATTTTTCAAATCGGTTCATAATTGTCGGAGTTATGAGGTAACAAACATAAAAAAAAAAAACACAACCGAATTGATAACCTCCTCCTTTTTGGGAAGTCGGTTAAAAAGCACACAGGCACATAGTCCAAGAAAGTGATACCTACCCATTGAAGCGGCACTCAATCGTCCAGTTCTACAAATAGACCATAGCAGAAACATTGATAGTTTTAATTCAATAATTTTTGCTCAGCATACCTAATTGCGATAAACGAGACTGACTCGTTTTTTTACAAGACAGTGTAAAGCTTATTGGAGGCCACAGTAGAATTGAAGAGCAGTAGATCAAAATTGGAATGGGAGTTTTTTTTTTTTACCTATTTGTAGTGAATCAATAAGGTTTATTATTTTTCCAGATGGTTTCCCCAAAGCGCTAAGGCAAAAGTCCGTTTTTTTTACTATAGATAGTTGATAGGCACGCGTTTGACCACTATCTCACCTGATAGTAAGCTACGATGTGGTCAAAGGACGACAATGACGACGATGTGGTGGTCTTTGCTTTGCCAGTGTGAATTATTTAGCCATACGGTTATTAAGGCATAAGGCGATTTTGGTGTTATTGAGCTAAAATCATACAAGACTTAAATTCTCATAAATGTTTCACAAATTATTAGTCGAACACTCTAAAAAAATCAGCAAGTAGCCATACATCAATTTACAAACACAATTAACCAACCTTAACAAACAATTCGTGAATCAATCATTAACTCTACCAATCAATTCATACATTTTAACAATCAAATCATACACCCATACGATGATTGGTAATAGCAGCGATACAGCGACGGTGTCAATTGCATAATTAAATGAATATTGACACTTGATTACATGAATTTGACAACGATTACTAAACAAATGACAATCGCGACTCTTGCTGTCAAGCTAAGCAGTTGCAAATTACGAGTGTGCATTATCAGACTGTAAGTCATTGACGTAAGGTTTAAATTACAATAATTGACCATCTTTATGGACATATATTTACACATATTGTTATGTAATAATTTGGAGATTGTAATAAGTGACGTCTGTCTACTTAACAACGATGTCAAGTCAATATGTAAAGAGATTTATAAGTGCTTGCGATGAAACCTATCCTTAAAATATATGTTTAAACATTGAAGTGATGATTTAAACAGCTTTATTGTGCCGTACTTTCATACTGGCCGGATCTAGGAGCGGCCCTACCTCGCAATTTCCTAAGACCAGGAAATTTATGTGACTTATTACGAAATCTGCGACAAAACAAAACTTGTCGTAAACTCTTAAGCATACTAGGTGTACCGACCTCCAGCCCTCGTGGATCATTTATTTACACCATCAAATGCATTTATGCCCACTTTAGGCCAATTGGCTCTCTCTCTATTCCATCTGCCTAGCCATTTTCTAACTATATTGGGATCGGCTCAGTCGAACTGAATGCAGCCGAACACCACTTCAAGGCAAGCGTGCTCCATCAGACCGCATCATCGCTTAACATCAGGCGATTTAGTGGTCAAACGTATGCCTATAGTAAAAAAATTTTATGGAGCGACTGCCTTTCCGCCTATCCTCCACAAACCAGTGATGGGTTAGTACGGTACCCCTTGGCATGACTGGTGTCAGATTTTCTGACTTCCGTCTGTCCGTAGCAACTGTTAAAGATGTTCAAATGGCAGTCGGGACTAACGGATTAACGTCCTTTCCGAAGCAAGGAGGAAACTTGGCCTTCCACGGACCCACATCGACGAACCTTGTTTAACCTTGAAGTTCCAGACGAGTTAAATTTATTAGTTACGGTCTCCTCATCCCCTTTAATATGAGACATAAACTTCACACCTGGCTCGACACATTTGAAATGACTTTTTGAGGTTATAATTAAAATTGAACAATTCGATTTCGTTGAAAACAAAAATACATTAGCATCACCGTTACGTTTATATTATTTTCATCGGAATCAAATTGATCGGAACTAAAACTAAAACGTCAAAACGTTATTTGAGCCAGGTGCCAAGTAACACGTTCCAGTAGTAGAATAATTTAGGTGAAAATACAATACGCTGTTATGTTACGAACTTTTCACAACATACTGAATTTACAAACGTATAATACCCAAGTTACAAAACATTGACTAAAGTTACACTACTGTACAACATACACTAGGCGCCTGTACGCGTATAATCTAATTACAAACACGCGCTTGCTTGTTTTTACACAGCATAGGAAGAATTGATTACACGGTTGTGATCGCTTCCTGCGAGTAGCGAGTGTTGCGACCGATCGTGATCGCGGTTGCAACTGGTTGTCGACGTGACGTAGCGATCGCGACTAATCGATCTGTCGATTGCAATTAGAATCAATCATTAATTGTGAAGATTTTTGAGAGAATTTTGCTAAAAGTTAAAAAAAGAAGAAGAGAGAGAAGATAAATAAAGTTTGTGTTTTGTTTCGAATATTGCTGATTAGGGTTAAGTATTTTTTTATTTAATTTCTTGACCTCTATTTTGATAAACTTTATTTTAGGTATCGCATATCCGGTATTTTTCACATCATATAAAATGTGGTTTTGCTTGTAGAGTTTGTTAGTCACCTTTCACCAATTAGCAGAAACCAAACTCATTTAAATTATTTAGTTCTGAGGGTCTGGTATAGGACACCCCGCGCAACCCGCATGCGCAGGTGTCACATCGCGACTATATACGAGAGCCAGCTGTCAGTGACTACCGATGCCACATAGGTATTCTGCAATGTACTAGTAAGTAAGTTGAAAGAAGTTGAAAGAAAGAAAAGGCCACAGAAGAGAAATAAAATTACAAACTAAAACTAAAAGTTCTAATAAAGGCAAAGCACTTAAATTATACTAATAAAGGCAAACATTAGTTACCTACTGGCTGACCAGCGCAAATTTTCCTACGTCACAATTTTTATTAATACTCCGCTCCTATTGGTCGTAGCGTAATGCTATAATTCTACAGCCTTTTTCAATAAATGGGCTACACAAATTAAAAGATTTTTTTTATTTCGGACAATCACGTTAAAATAAGCATGTTAAACCAAACAAACTCTTTATTGCTTTATAATATAAGAATAGATTAGTTGATTTTTCAAGTATCTAAGAGCGGATTTTATCAATGAAAATTGATTGCGATCAGTACTAACATCTAAACTGCGTTCAAGAGTTGTCAGTGTCAATATTACATAGAAAATAACGACACTGACAGTTCGTAAACGTGGTTCATATCAATGATTTATAAAACTATAGATACGTTGTCCGCACTCTAAAATGACAACATGAAATGAAGCCAATTGGCCACATCGCGCTTAGTTACGCACCAACCTGTCGCGCGACACTACGTTTGTTTTGATGTCAATTTGACTCTTACTTATACTGTGACATAACTGAAGATGTACATTTATCTCCCTCTAGCAACAGGCATTCCGCCGTACGGTGACATATCTTCTTTCTCTTTCTTCATGCGTATTAGTAGCTATCTAGTATTTTCGCCGTTTTTAAGCGCCGCGATGTTGGTTTATGACGTGTCTATATATAATACGTCTTTGGTTCATATGCTGATTGCGATCAGTTTCATTGATGAAATCTGCCCTCAGTAAGTAGTACAAGTCAGAAGCTTTAGACAATCTGTTTTCGGATAAACACCTCTAACATAAACTTTCATATCAGTAACATCATTATCTTTAGATAACTTTCTCAGATGATCAGACAAATGAGATTCTACCAATATTCATGAATTACTTTCACCAAATAAATGTATAATGTGGAATATTTCTCAGACTTAGCGTACACTTTAAAGTAGGTTTGTAGAATGGACAGGTTTTCAACTGTTTTATGATCAAAACTATTTGATGCTGCGGTTTAGAGATTCTTTGAGAATTAGGGCTGTCGAGAAAAGATAATTCTATGGGGGAAAATCTAGGTACTAAAACACTAGGTGCTGACATAAATGGTAGTTATAATGCTACAAAGTAAGTGAAAACACTAGTTTACTTCCAATACTTATAATAGATTCTGTATATTTTCTAGATGATTATTAATTTGATTGAAAATGCAAAAAAATCATGTCGGGTATTAGAGTTTGTTTATAAAAGTAGATGAAGAGGCAAAAGGAAGTAAGAAAGGATGGATTTTTACCAATGATATGAAAAAGAAGAGATTGATTGATAGCGCGACTGATAGAGGAGAATGAAGGAGGAAGAATATATATGGAGAAATAGAGATGGAAGAAGAATATGTCAGTATCATATCAGCCAATTGCCATCCACTGCTGAATTTAAACCTCCCCCAAAGAGCGCCAACCATCCCGGTCCTGAGCAGTCCACATCCATCCGCTGCCAGCCACCTTAATTAAATCCATCGTACCGCAGGTCGTCCCACACTACGTTTGCCCAAACGCAGTCTCCACTCTAACACATGTCTGCTCCATCGTCCGTCTGACTTATTCTTCTTCTCAATCTCCCCAATGAGAAGAAAATGTAATGTAAGAAAATTTCAATTTGCTTTTACTTCCGTGGCATCTTTTAGCCATAAGTCACACATACCACCTGACTCAACTGAGTCTTTGATTATATAACGAATTTCAAATTCATAAATTTTTAGGCATTTAGTTTTTTCCATTCAGTAGCTGAATCGCGAAATTTCGTTTGCGTCACATTTTTCATGAATGTTCTGCTTCTTTTGGTGGTAGCGTGATTTTATATAACAAAACAAAAAAAAGAATTAGCGAAAGGGATATAGGGATTCATTTTGATGTATAGCCTGTCTCGATTAATGGTCTATCCAACTCTTAAATAATTTTTAAATTCGATCCAGTAGTTCCTGAGATTAGAGCGTACAATCAAATAAAAAAAAACTTCTACAACTTTATAATATTAGTTTAGATGTGTACGTCCCGCGGTTTACGCAATTTTCAACTATAACGCCTATCGCGTAAAGCTACAAAACAAAATAGAAACATAATACCACAGTGTTGTAACATAGACCCTTTCGCTTCTGTTTCACCTGTCACGTACCTGTGACATAGATGATATCGAATGTCAATTTACAAGTATTCAATTATATAGAGCTCATTTTACATTAATGCATGTTTTTAATAAGGTTACCGTATGTTAAGTTTTGATTTCAAGACTGTTTGCAAAGGTTAATAAGGTCTCAATTCGGAATGATTGAACTATCGAATTGCTACATCATGAATGAGCCTTTTATGGCTTCTTATTTAGAACTGAGATTGTGGGAAGACGTATATAATAATTGTAGCCTATGCTGGGCAGAACTCTCTTCTCATATACTGTATAGTATCTCTAGTAAAGGAGATAAATCATTGATTCTTTGCACGCTTGCTCATTTCCTAAGCCTACTTATTATTTTGTGAAACATCAATAAATCAACAAAAAATAATAATATACAAAACTGTATGCTGGACAGCAAACTTGTATAGATTAGCGATAGCAGAAATGTTATCATATATATATATATGTACTAGCTGACCCGCGCAACTTCGTCTGCGTCACATTTTCCATTATTGCTCCCCTCCTATTTGTGTTAGCGTGATGATATAATTATAACCTTCCTCAATAAATGGGCTTTCTAACACTGAAACAATTTTTCAAATCGGACCAGTAGTTCCTGAGATTAGCGCGTTCAACCAAACAAACAAACTCTTCTGCTTTATAATATTAATATAGATATAAAATTCTTTCGTTTCTGACTGATTGAGTGGCTGTGTGACTAACAGATAACGCACTGCTAAAATTACTGTAGAAAGCTGAAATTTGGCATGTAAGTTCCTTGGAGACTGTAGTGGACCACTAAGAGAAATCGTTCCCGAAATAACTACGTCAACGGGAATGAACGGGATATGCACGAACGACGTCACGGGTAAAAGCTGTACGGCAAAGTACAAAATAAAAAAAAATATCCTTGGACATTTCACACAACGCCATATAGTCCCAAGCTAAGCAATCTAATGCTTGTGTTATGGTAACCAGATGGCTGATAAACTACTTATATACATTTTTTTTTTGTAAATACATACATATTAAAGATAGAAAAACACCCAGACTCGGAACAAACACATGTAGGTCGTACAAATATTTGATCCGTGCGGGAATCGAAACCTCGACATGCTGCGCAGCAGTCAATCGCTCAACCACTGCGCCAACCGTGTCGTCAAAGTAAACATTTGTATCTATCAGTAAACAGTGGTTCTTAATATTTGGTCTTTATTTGGGTTTTTAATGGGTACCAGGGAACTAGGATACTTTTAGTTTAAAAATGTCAATCACTACAAAACTGGCAACCTTAGATAATACAAACATTGAATCAAAATAACATAGATTGGAAGTAACAGTAGATTGCAAAATCATGCCGTGTCTATTATTGCGGTTGAGTAACATAGAAAATCACACAAATAACTTGTTTTTGATTTATTATTGTAAAAGCTTATGGCCACAAAAATACATGGGTAATATTTTGCTTTAGTAACTACCACAAACCGTTTATAAACCTTCTGTGAATAGTTTTGCATATAATTATAGTATTGCCTGCCATAGATAGGGCACTTATTAAGAGAGAATCTAAAGCTACCGTATTTACGTTTACATCTTCTATTACCAAACCTATCTAGCTAACTTCTATAAGTCTCCAAAACCTACTATAATACCTCCTACTGATCCTACGTCCTACTTTCGTATCCTATCCTCTCCTACTATCTACATCTACACTATATTATTATATTATATTTATTTGTTTTTTTTTTTTTTAATAAATAGGTTCCAAATCTACTGGACCGATTTGAAAAATTCTTTCATTGTTAAATAGCTAATTTGTCGAGGAAGGCTATAGGCTATATCTCATCACGCTACAACTAAAAGGAGCGAAACATTAATGGAAATTGTGTCACAGACGAATTTGCGTGGGTCAGCTAGTAATATAATAATTGCGAAAGTTTGTGAGGATGGAAGTTTGTTACTCTTTCACTTCAGAACGCCTGAAAGGATCTTCATGAAATTTGGCACTGAGGTAGATTATAGTCTGGAATATCACATAGCTATATATATCTCGGGAGTATGTTCCCTAAGGATCACGCGGCGAAGCCGCTGGCAGAAGCTAGTTACAACCTATGAAAGCGTATTTAATGTATCTGATTAAATATCATTCACAATTTTATGAAAAATCTATTTCATCAATGTTTACCGACCATTTGAGCTTTAAGGTAACTTTAATTTGGGTTCTGCGGAGCTAAAAAGGCCACTTTAGGAGAATAAGAAAACAAATCACGCTACCCGTGACTATCTAACTTTCCCAATCAACCTTGAACCTATTGCGTTGGCAATAAAGATGAAAATGAAATTTGATAGATTTTTGTGTGATTAATATTATGATTCTAATATAATTCCCCTAAAGTAGCCTTTTTAGCCCCTACGTCTGAATAAAAACATAACCATTTATGTCGGTCTTTTCAATGTAAGCGGCCAATGATGCGGATATCACACTCTAGTAAATTTTGGTCAAGTAGTACCGCTCATGCTGACCACAACACTAGTCGACTTATAATACAGATTAAAATCATAGCAGTCGAAATAAACACTTGGACTAAAGTGCCATACAAACGTATTGTTGTAGATTCTCGTGATAATTTGAAGAAAGTGTGCAAACGTATGACGAAATGTTTAAATGCTAAGTTATTGCATAAAACATGTAAACGAAATAGTTTGAAAAGAATTGTGTAAACGTTGTATAAGTTATTTTTCTTTTTCTGTCTGACTGATAGGAATGTAACTTAAAACCACTTGATTTAAGTTATATTTCTATTCCTGAAAATAACAATGGTTTAGTAACTTATTTATGACTAGCTGACCCACGCAATTTCGTCTGCGTCACTTAATGCTCGGCTCCTTGTAGTCTTAGCGCGATGATATGTAGCCTATAGCATTCCTCGATACATGGGATATCTAATAATGAAAGAATTTTTCGAATCGGACCAGTAGTTCCTGAGATTACCCCCTTCATACGAACTTACAAACAAATGTTACCTCTTTATAATATTAGTATAGATATAATTTAAGTACACACAATACACTTAAAAAGAAAATTTTGTACAGAGACAAAAGCACCAAAGTACAGCTTATTTCAAAAGAAATTTCTACCAGCAGACTGGCGACATAAGAATTTGATTAGAAATGCAGACACAATGTGTTAAGGAACAGAGAAGGAAACTTAAAACAGACTATAGGACTTACTGGCACAAGTTAGCGTTTGTTCCGGTGTAACTTCCAAGGGTGGTCAGCTAGGAAATACCGGCCTCATCGTCATCATCATCATTAAATCAGTTGAAATACGTCCTCTGCTAGACATATGTAGGTCGTAGGGTTCGATTCACAGCGGGGGCAAATTTTTTGCTCGGTTTGGTTGGTGGTTGGACTTGTTCTAAGTCAGCCTGGCAAGCTACCACCATCTTGTCTAAGTCTGTCGCCATAACAACAATGTTAACAGCATTGTTGTGTTCCGGCAGTTAGAGATATGATAGCCAGTTGTGTTAGAGGATTCCGGGTAAAGCTCGCTTCCATCTTTGGCTTAATCATCATTTTCCATCAGGTGAGATTTGGGCCAAGAGTTTCCCCGTTTTGTATAAAAAAAACAACAACAATCGGCCCTGTGCGTCTTGCATCCATCGGCTACCGGCGACCTTCATCAGTCCATCTTGTGGGAGGGCCTGCCAATGCTGTGTCTTTCGGAAGGCGATCGCTACTCCAGAACTTTTCAACCCCATCGGTGATCTGTTCTGCGATATGCCCTGCCCACTGTCAATTCAGTTTGGCAATATTTCGGGGTATGCCAACACCAACGTTACCTACACCACGGCCTAATCTAGTTTTTATAAAATTACCGATAAAAAAAATACGTGTAAAAGTGTTATTTATAAACTATTTATAAATGAATAATGTATCATTTGTAGGTATCACCATTCGACTTAATTGTCGCAGAAATGATATATTAGGACTTGAAATGAGGCTCTTTTTAAAAATAATTTCTGACCTTTGGAAAAAAATAATTGGAGAGTCATTTAACAGCTCCGTTTATTGCCAATTAGATGAGTTACTGTAGAGAGTGATAATCATTTTTTCAGCTCCTTGTTTTAATATGAAAGAAAGGAGCACACTTAAACTCAAACTTTCACTTAATACTCAAAAAAACAAATGTTAATTTGAATAAATACGAGATTATAATCAACATTCATATCTTTTGATAGTACAAAACGAACGAATAAAATATTATTTTTTACTTTTACCAAACAAAGTGCACAAAGTGTAATGTTTTATGTTGCTGAAACATATTTTTAACGTTCACCTGAAACTAATTTTACATATTTTTTTTTTTTACTTTTGATTGGCACGCGTTTTGTCATGATCTCACCTGATGGTAAGCGATGATCCGGTCTAAGATAGAGCACGCTTGCTTAAAAGTTACCTGTTCACTCTTGAATTAAAGACTCCCAGGTTGTAGCTATCAGAAAACACACGACTCTGGCAGAGAATTCCACTCCTTGGCTGTACACACTATGAATGTGTTCCCAAAACGTGTTGTGCGTGTGGGTGGGAGCCCACCACATGCATTTGCATTTTTTTAATATTTTTTTTGATATATTAAATATATAATAAAGCTTATACAAAACGGTCAGATAGGCAGTCGTTTCATGTAAAATACTTGCACTAAGCTGTTAGAAAAAGTTGAAAAAGATTGATTGATAAGCTAATACAAACCAAAAAGTATTACAATAAGAGTCTTTTTTTCTTATTACATGGCAAATTATGATTAACTAGCTGACCCGTGCCTTCTTCGTTGGGCGGTATTTTTGGGGTAAGTATATAATTTATGTCACTTACAAATAACGTGGCTTTCTATTAGTTAAAGAATTTTTAAAATGGGTTCAGTAGATCCAGAGGCAGCCCCCTACAAACTCAGTTACTTTCATCTTTTTTAGTATAGATAGATTTATAGAAATTCTTGTGTCACATTCAAAACAAATCATATATTTAGGTTAACAAAAACGAAATAAAATATTGTATTTGTAAATGTAGATATCAATCATGATATTTACTTATTTACTCGCTTTACGCGGGTCATTGCCCTTTCAATCTTATCAATATCTTCAAATGATCTATCAATAATAAAAAATGATGCGTGCGAAACCTTTTATCTAACCAATAACATCGTTTATGAATTTTGTGATAACTTCCTTGTTTCTACAGAAACTAATTGTGAAAAAACAGGTCATTGTTGTGCTTTATCGATAGAAGATTCACACTTTTGGATTGCAGCCAATCTACCTTGAATTTTCTGGTTTTGGCTTCCAGTCTAACAAGTAAAATATTGTTATAATAGCTAGTGCACAAACTTGGCTTCAATCTACCCCTAACGACTGTTAATAATGACAACTGGACCTAATTGCTTTAACGTTTTCGATGCATGGGAGATATTCGGTTTATACACGCACCGATATCAGCAAGATTTGCTTTACCTCGAAGCCCCGAGCTATTCTAGAACCAAAATTACAGATAGTTAAATTAATGCCAGTTCTGATTAAAGCCGTTTCAAAGCAAATTCACTGCACATCCTTTCGACAAGAATTTACCAGTCGATTAAGTAACTATACCCAGCAATTTTATTATCATTACACGCCCACCTAGGCGTGATAAGGAAAGTGTCAGGTGTGATCATAATCTCACCTGTCAGTGATGTCGGTCAACCGATGTGAACTGGGCCAGTATGCTGGGGAGATAAGCTCTAGTTATCTTGTTATTATTCTGGAGTGGGTGAGATTAACTTGAAAAAAAAAAAGAGGTCATGCGAATGGATGTGCAGTACATAAATATTGTGAAGATATGCACACATACATAACATATATGGGGCAGTCGATTTTCTTTTTCAAGAATTCAGGTTTAGTCCCGTAGTGAGAGTCGTTTAGAATGATGATAACCACAGATTTGCAATCATTGTGATTCACGTTGCACATTATGTGATTTCAATTAATTTAATTACTATTGCTAAAGAAAAGCGTAAAAAGATCTTACGTATCCAATGTAGGTACATATAAGTACACACATACATCTACAGAATTCCGTAGCTAAATACCTTCACGAGAAATAGTCAAACCATTTAGTGTAAGATTCAACGCTAGCTGACCTGCGCAACTTCGTCTACGTCACAAATTTTTACAATGCTCCGCTCTTATTGCTTGTAGCGTAATAGTTTTATATTGCCGGCCCACTTAAATGGGCAATCCAAACACTATATTTTTTTAAATCAAACCAATGGTTCCTAATTTCCTATGTTCATCCAAACAAACAAATTATTCAGCATCATAAAATTGGTAGGTATAGATACGTCAATCAAAGCTGCGTAGCTTCAGTTACAATTCTATAGCCAACCTTGGCAACTTAATAACATCCCACAAACAACTAACCACAGCATTAATTTCCATCCTGTTACGACTAGGTCAATCAGACAACCTTATTACCAATAAGCCTAGTTATGCTGGACATCCCACACAAATGTCAACTTGTCTGGTAGAACTATGTACTAACGATAAAGGTGGGCGATAGTATTAATCTATCACTTGTGTGTATGACGTCTAAATGACAATGGAGATTGATATTTGTGATGTAGAAAACAAGAAAGAAAGAAACTACTACTACTACTACTATTATGAATAGAGAAAGACAAAAGAGTTTAATTTGTTTTATTTTTCTATTCAGCTACCCACCGGCAGATTAAATGTTCAAACTCTTCCGATAGATACTTTCCGGCATAATTTATTTTGAAGTGGTCTCCACGGCGCCCGAAATTGAATCTTAGTTTTTTTTTTTATTAGGAGAACACAAGCCTTTCTTTACACCCACTGTAATATCATATTTGTTACAATTGGCAATTTTAGTTTCCAACAAAGGTAACCGTGCACCATCAACAGAAATTAGAACTGCTAAGGAACAATATAATGAATTCAAAATTCAAAAGCCATTTATTTAAATTAGGCTGAGAGCTAGCACTTTTTGAACGTCAAGTTTTACAAAAGACAGTCTTTTTTTTTTTACTTGGTATGTGTTTGCTCTTGACTCTATTCTTGGTCAGAAATGACAGAGACAAAGTCTACGATGGAGCGAGCTTACCCAGAAGTAGCCTGTTCACTCTAACTTTGAAAAGATTAGGGTTGTAAGCATTCGGAAACACAGACGCAGGCAAAGAGTTCAACTCCTTACTCCTTAGTCCCCCAAAACTGCCCAAAACGCCCGCCCGTCAACACTTCCTAGTGTTTTAGCTGTGGAGAAGAAGTGGCCAACAAATTCCCCAGCAACACATCTGATTTCTGATTTAAAAGTAAAACATTTAAAAATGAAAGTAGAAAATGAAAAAAGTGCAATCATCTAAAATTTAAGACTCCCGTAATAAAAATACTTACACAGAAACGACCGTACCCGTAAGTACGACGTACCTATTTAATAATTTACGATGACACTGAACTAATTTGCTCTAAGTCAAGAGTGAATAGGTTACTTCTAGGCAAGCGTGTTCCATCTTCAACCACATCATCGCTTACCATCAGATGATATAATGGTCAAACGTATGCCTATCAAATGTTAAAGAAAAAACTTCCTGTCTATCTAAGTCAAGCCAAAATATTCAAAATGGACTACAAAAATCCTCTGCAAAACAAATCCTCAATCTCTGCTCTTCTTTTCAAAAACCCATATCTAACTACACTAACTCATCTTCCATACCGCTTAACGACCCGTACTTCGCAGCCACGTTGACAAGCTGTACCAATAAACCCATCCAGTACAGCTACTTTGATAAATGGGCCCATCTCATGGTTACGGTAACCAGGAGCCCCAAGTGAGCGGCCGAAGGAATGCCGCTTTATGTCGAGAACACCTGTTCTGATGGGACCATGGAACTTGGAACAGATGGGATAGAGGCGGCATGTATAGGCAGAACATTTTGGAAATAATAACAATAATCTAATAGTTTATTTCATAATGAAATTGTAAAGTTTACAAATGTTGCATTTAAAAACTGTACTGTGTGAAGTACTGTTCTCCTAGATAGGTTAATATTTAGCCTGTTTTATGGCGATACAGTGCAAATGAAAAGGATGGAATTTAACGTAAAGTTGATGTTAAGAAAGATCTCAACGCACATTAGATTACGCCTGTGCTCCCCAAAAGGCTACACAGAGGTGAACCCATTGGACACTTTAATTGCACTAGCATGTCATTTTCGAACAAACCAATGAGAGCCTAGTTTGTTGTAGACTTGCGCTCTGATTGATCTCCATTTTATTTCAGTTCACAACTCGGAATGAATTCGAGAAATTATAAACTATCAATTTTTTATGCGTAAATAAACATTCCAAATGTTCAGTTAACAATTTATCGAAAGTTTACAAGCTCTGAAGATAATTTGCTACTTTCCGGTGACATACATATACCTATACCTATACAACCTAAAAAAAAAAGCTGGAGCAAGATAAATTTTAATATACTTACTAAGCTCAACTGTTGACAAAACCTTTGAAATCGTGACGACCCACCACGAACTACTCCAGTTGTCCTGTACTTATAAATAAAACAATTAATCACTTATCTATCTTATCTAAACAATCACCAAAACAAATGCCTTAGTTATGTCACTTTTATCAGCTGTTATTAAAACCCCATCGTTGCCTTAAGCTAAGTGGGCGGACCAAGGCAGACCGCATTATATCATGACATTCATAACTCAGCACCATTGCTTAGCAGTCGTAATGAAATGTAATACTGGGGCTAATCCGCTTAGGATTCTGTTTGCATAATTTTAAGGCTACCTTACATGGAGAGATTACTCTAAACACACGATTACTTATGCGTCTTTGTGGATGGGATATCAACAATGAGTTGTCTTGCTTCGGACAGAGCGGAAGGGTGTGACAGATTCGTACTGACTGATACCACCTCATCTTAAATGCCCTTGGTGTTCCAGACCCGCGGTCATCATCACCTGTCTAGCCTTTTCCCAAGTATATTGGGGTCAGCTTCCAGTCAAACTGTAATCAACTGAATACCAGTGTTTTACGTGGAGCGGCTGCCTACCAGACCTCCACAACCCATTAACTAGGTAACACGGTACTTCTTGGCAAGACTGGAGACAGATTTACTGGCTTCTGACAATCTGTAACGACTGTCAAAGATCTACAAATGACAGCCGGGACCATCGACTTAACGTGCTTTCCGAGGCACGGAGGAAACTCGGTATGTTATGATGGTCACCCATCCACAGACTAACCTTGGCAAGCATTGCTTAACCATAAAAATCGATCCGTGCGGCTGTTATTATTTAGCCACAAGCCGCGGTAACTCTTTGATTCTCTCTGGATGATTATGCGCCTGCGACTTTCTTTGACAACAAACTTCGATATCCGTTGGTAGTGTTATTTTTATAGATAGGACGCGATTAACTACAACCTCACCTGATGGAAAGCGATAATGTCATTGTGGTCGACGATCGCCGACGCTTGTCTAGAAGTTACCTATTCACTCCCGACTTAAAGAACCCCCATCTATTAGTAGGAAATATTGAAAACACAAGAAATCCTCAAAGGAATATAATTGCGTGGACAGTAATTGTTTTGTTAGGATAATGAAGCCTTGTTGCTCAATCATTACTGAATTTGTTATCTTTTTCATTACACTTGTCAATAAAACTAGACAACTGACGGTTTCTGAAGACTGACAGACTAATTTTATTGTTATTTTGCAGGCATAAATCGCTCAATAAACTGACATTGTGACGGTATGAGTGAACAGTGAACATTGTTACATTGTTACACATTTAACTAAACTTTTCAAGACATAAATGTCTTGCCTGCAAAATCACATAAACAATACAACTTAATCATTATTATTTTAAAATAATAGAAAATCGTCTGTCAGACCAAAAAATATGACGTTTTCGAATGTCGAAACGAACCGAATACGGAGATAAAGGTTGATCCACATATGTAAGAGCCGAGACCGGGACGTGTTTAGGCCTTGGTCGGCTATAATGGATATTATGCGTGGATCAACCATGAATAAATACTAGCTGGCCCAACGCTCCACTCCAATTGGTCGTAGCGTGACATAACAATAATTATAGCCTAAAACCTTCTTCGATAAATGGGCTGTACAACACTACAATATTTTTTTTTCAATTCAAACAGTTAGTACTTAGTAGTACCTGAGACAAACACGTTCAAACTACCATACAAACAAACTCTTCAGCTTTATAGATTTAAAACCAATAGACAATCAGCTTTCAAACCACAAAAAATTGCATTTTCGAATATCGAAACGAAACACAGAGGTAGTCTTTGTGAAATGCCTCCTCAACTATGTCCAATCTCTTATGCCTTCCATGTCGTAGATCGCATCGACGTAGGCGCGACTTCACCAGGGTTGTCAGTTGCACTTTCTTGTGTAGTAGCTTAAGTGGAGCTTTTGTAGGGGCTTGACGTATTTTGATTGATGAACTAAAGTTTGGTGTAAGAAAAACCAACTGTGTGCTAACCTCGCCTTTATACAAACGCTGTCCCATCATATTTGTATGTGCAATATGTTTTTTTGTGCAACAAAGAATAAGGATAGGCAGTATCGACCAACCCTCGCTCGGAATTATGGTGTATTACAACTCACTTCCCCGAACAAAGAGGCCTGCCTTCCAGCTTCGTAGATGTAGAATAACCTAAAATTAGAAGTAACCTTAGCTTTTACTTCAGCAATGCATTCATCATTTATGTCACTCTGAAACCCTATGTTCAAAAGTCAACTACAAAAATAAATTAAATAATTTGAAAGTCGAAATCGATTAACACTGCTTCTTTAACGTGTCATGTAAATTGACATAAATTGAATCGATATTCTCTGATCTGATTTTTTGCTACTTTCATACGAAAGTCAACTAATATATATTTTAAGAAAAACTAAGCGATCATCTATATTTAAATAAATATTTTTTTATTAAACTCTGATGTCATAAAGGATTCTTCTTGACTCCTCTTCTGTCAGAAAAGGATTTCCTGAAAAAGATTTTTAAAATGGTTGTAAAATATATTTTTTTAATTCTTCTCTCAATTTATGTAGGTTTCAATTTTTATCCTTGGCAACCCTACCAATAAGCGTTCCAAGGCAGGCGGCGTTCTTGTCATAGCTGGGCACCATGACTTACGGACCAGTATTATGTAATAATTGTTAATTCGCATTCATTATCGCGTGGGTTGCAATTAATTCTAAGATTTATTCTTAGATTACCGTTTGAGGATTTACTGCAAAGATATTTTATTGTATTTTCGTGTGATTTTTTCCAAGTTGTTTTTGTTTAGTACGAGTTATTTTCAACAAAGAAATTGGAACTAATTTTGTATTTGGAAAAATTTAAACAGTCTTTAACCACTAGCGTGCTCCATCTTAGACCGCATCAACACTTACCATCAGGTGAGATAAGGGTGAAACGTGTGCCTATCAACAATAAAAAAACTAAAAACCTATTCATAACTAACTACAAACGGGGTGAAATAAAACGTTGAAGGGAATTTTATTGTTATTTAAAAATTGTTGGCAGCATTTACGTCAGGTACCAAGCTATGAAACCAACAATATGATATATGTAGGTAACAGTGAAAATTCCTATGAAAATTTCGTTTCGATTTACCCCTCCGTGTTTATTCGACCCGTTTGGTAGTACTCAATCATTCTTATGAGATAGTAGACATAAGTTTGGGCTGTATATGAATATTAGCCTTTTTCTTTAACAATATTATATTTTGCGCATTGTGAAAAACATTCCTTTCAAAAATCTAAAGGCATCATAGTTAGCTAGTCTGTGCCAAGACGCGTCTTCTGACACCCCAAATATGCGGCCTCACAAAAAATGCAATAAAAAACAGAAAAAAAACACTAACCATTTTCGTAGTCTATAATATCCTAAGAATATTTAACAGCGTATACAAACAACTAAACCGCATAAATCTTAGCTCAGAATTAATGAGACGACAAAAAAGCATGAAAACCGCGCATTCTAATTAATATAACGACTAAAAGAATGCCTTCCTACTATAACCCAATTACATGCATTCCTTGTCTAATTAACGTTTAAAACCGGCTCATATCACACCGCCACACGCAATTTCTGTCAACGTCACGAAAATATTATAAAAAAAACATAATTATGTAAAAAAAAGGAACATCTTTCAGTCGTGTGACAAATTATATTGCTCTGGAAAAAAAAAAGTCATTTTTCGGATGAATTATGTCTGTCTTTTTAACACTTGAGTAAGCTAGACGTTATTGACTTGTTTGTTTTTCTTAAGTAACATGTTGTGCTAGCTAGAAGAATTGATTAAAAAAATCTGTTGTGGGCTAAAAAGTTACTGTTAAATACGAGTATGTTTCTGAAAAATATCAAACACCTAAGATTGTAAAAAATCGCGTGAAATTGTTAACTATTACTTTTCAATAAGATACGGATGTATTACAAAAACTTGTTTGCATGTTATTTGTTTCTATTCATGAAATAAGCAAAAATGCTCATAAAATCAAAACTGGTAGGTAAGCCAAACTGAATCAAATTTTTACGGGACCAATTGGCAAGTATGTCGCAACGAACGAAAACAGAATCACACAAATCGAATCAGAAACCTCGTAGTAATCGGTTAATTGAGAACCTCCTCCTTTTTTGGAAGTCGGTTAACAAAATTATTTTTGTTTTTTTGTTAAATAAGTTTTCGAGAAATTATAATGAAGTTTTATTAGTCTACAGTTTTCCTGTGACAAATAAAATTTCTTACAGGTTACCTCAGACTCCAGACAAGAGACATTTCCATCTACGATAATCCATTATCAAAAAAACCTTCTTTGTAAGTTGTACTTACTTATGGGATTGAGTAAAACCGAGACGAGGCATGTATTTCTAGTTAAGTACTCAATAAAACTGCATCTGAAATATAGCACCAATAATGTGCTAGGCTCCGTAGCCTAGCACATTATTGCCCACCACGCTTTGATGTCTAGCCCTGTAGGTAGACATCAAAGCTTGGTGGGCAACATTATGCCCTCAGGCTTTGCGTGTTAAGTCTAGGTGGGCTATGGTAGTTTTAGAAGTATTCTTTCAATCTTCTCTAACAGACTCATTCAATACATAGACAGATACGTAGCTACAAACAGTTTTACTCGTGAAGGAATGTTTTAATGCTCTCATTAATAGTTTCTTTCGTTAGCTGATCGAGATGACAATCATTTCATTCATTCATTCATTCATTCACCAGTGTTATGTCTTTATTTATTGACATATTATTCGGTCACGCGAGATAAATATTTTGTAATACTAAGGCATTTCTTTAATGAACTGAGATTAAAAATGGTTTACCTTTTTTAAGTGAACTTGGAGTAATGATTTTTGAGATTTCACATACGAAATTTCCTAATTTTTATCACAATGAACTACTGAAAAAAGCACGAATTTTCGGAATACATTTTTCTTAATAACACACACATGTACCTACACTAAAAAACAGTAATGTTCCTATTCCTACTTACGTTTGCTTTTAAAATCTTCACTCTTTGCTATCTGTACCTGTTTAGAACTAAATTGATTTTCAAACCTAATTAAAATTGAGGGTTGTTCAGACTTCCATACAAAATTTAAAAAAAAATAAAGTTTCGATTCTCAACAACTGAACCACCGAACGAAAATCTCTAATTCCACAGCACATTCATACAATTTTATCAATGATCAAGAATCAAGATTGCCCAACAGAGTGGCAACACCGGCTTCATCTCGGTATAATATCAACAAGTGCCAGGAATAACTGCACGCTACAAGAATGAAATTCATTTCTCACTAATTATTACAAAACGGTTTTTTTGTACAAGTAATTAATTGTATGTACTTGTGAACAGTGTTGTGGTCTATCGTTTGGTATGATTTGTTGTTGGCTGATGTTTCGGGAGATAGTGTGTTGATGAAGTGGTATCTATACTTCTAAACTAATAATATAAAGAGATAAAGTTTGTGAGGTTGTAGGGATCTCTGGAACTATGAACCAATTTTGAAAATTCTTTAACCATTCAAAAACCACGTTATTTGTGAGTGTGGGCTATATATTAACCCGAAAAATACCGCACGCCGAAGTAGGCACTGGTCAGCTAGTTTTGTATAAAACTAGCTTTCACACGCGAAAGAATTTCGGGAAATCATCTCTTAGTGCACCCCTCCGAAGTGTAAGAAAGCTATAGGTATAAAATAATATGGATATAGATTATTGCTCGCTGACACAATTCCTATCGTTATTGAAAGTCACTTTGGCCGATCCGCATACAACAGTGCCGACACGTGCCAGTGACAGTGACGTTCAGACATCACTGAACGTCACTGTCACTGACGAGTATGGATAGCGTCGTACAAAATGTATTCCACAATATCATTTTTCACTGACACGGATGGATACAGTACTGATCGGCACGTGTCGGCACTGTGCCGGCACTGTTGTGTGCGTATCGGCCTATAAACTGTGACCGTGAAAACTTAACTGGAGTAAGCTTAAAGTGGATAAGTTTCCACCTTGATTGGTTCTTACCAACTTGACAGCTTACTTCATGTTCAAAACTGCCTCCGTGGTGGAGTCGTTTTGGCGCTTGCCTTTTGACCTAATGGTTGTGGGTTCGATTCCCAAGGGAACCATAATTCGTTAAGTCGTTTCCATTTGGCTAAGACATTGCAGGCTTGAATCACTTGATTGTCTGATAAAAAGATGATTCCGTGCTTCGGAAGGCACGAGGCGGTTTAGAAACTCTGACACTAGGCTGTGTGGGGTCGTTAGACTTTACTGCCTCCACGATAAGAAGAATAATACACTAGGAAGTAGTGACGGGCGGGCGTTTTGGGCAACTGTCTTTTGTAGAACTTGACATTCAAAAAAACTTTTTACAAAAAAATACAACTGACTTTCAAAAAAAAATAAACACTACAAAGTAAAAATTAACTTTAACTTCGGAAGTCGGTCTTTTGTCAGTTAGTTTCTTCGTATTTTGACACCGACTTCCGAAATTAAAGATATTTTTTACTATGTAGTGTTTTTTTTTTGGAAGTCGGTTGTATTTTTAACCGACAAGGAGGAGGTTCTCAATTCGGTTGTATGTTTTTTATTTTTAAGTTTGTTACCTCATAATTCCGACAATTATGGACCGATTTCAAAAAATCTTATTTTATCTGAAAGAATTTTTGCAAAATTTAAATGGGACCCACCATTTAAATTTTATCAAAATCGGTTACGAACTTTGGGTTTTAAATCGAAATAGCTGGAATTCGTCTACTTGGATGATGGTTTTGTTTCAACCAAGTAATCGTAATTGCGAATTTTGCTTTCTGCGATTTTGCAGTGGTGTTGTTAGGTGTGGGGTAGGTACCACTAAAAAGTGAAAAATAATAACTTAAAAAAAAAAATACAACCGACTTTCAAAAAAAAAAACACTACAAAGTAAAAAATAACTTTAATTTCGGAAGTCGGTGTCAAAATACGAAGAAAGTAACAAAAACGCCCACTTCCGAAATTAAAGTTATTTTTTAATTTGTAGTGTTTTTTTTTTGGAAGTCGGTTGTATTTCTTTGTCTCAGCCTAATTTGAACAAATGACTTTTGATATTTGAATATTCACTTGGCCGTGCTGTCACGGTGATATTTTCACAAAATAGTACAATACCAGTGCGATTCTGTCATCGTGTCTACTTACGTAAAGTAAGCATTAAGTGAACTGTATTCCATCTTGTTTGTATGGACTTACAGCTCACTTCATATTCGCTTCACCTGATTATACACGAAAACGTTTTAACAAACGCATTGCCGTTCTCTAGCAAACTATTAATACTGGTGAAGGTAACCGTTAATCCCTACCCATTGAGATACGAAGTAACGTTACAAATTTAACCACGTTAAATTTTTAATGATAAAACATAAATTAAACATACATTACAATGGGTTATCGTTGGCGGCGGTCTAGGAACTTTTGACTTGAAAAAATATGTTAGTACGAGTAGTAGAGTGCACATATTTAAAATAGAAATTAGACGCTATAAGGGTAGGTAAGAGAAGACCAGAAAAAACATTTTTTTTTTTATTTGTGATGGGTTTGCTTTTGACTCTAGTCTTGATCAGAAACGACAGAGACAAAGACTACGATGGAGTGAGCTTACCCAGAAGGAGCCTGTTTACTTTAACTTTTAAGAGATTAGGTTTGTAAGCGTTCGGAAACACAGACGCAGGCAGAGAGTGATGATCTATGAGAAAGGTGATTTATTAACTTTATTAACTGTAGGTGTGAACTCCTAAATTAACGACAAATATTTATTTATGAATAGAATAGAATAGAATGAAGGAAAGGAAACGAAGGAAGACTACTAAGAGAAAACTAAGGAAAGAAAGAAAAAGAGTTTATTTGCGGTCAATACTAATACTTGACTCACTGATCCCAAATTAATTGCAGCATAGGCGTTTGAAAGTGATTGATCATATATTTTAGGCATACAACATTTTTTCTATTTTAAAGATGTGCCAGGATTTTTGGATCATCAGAATTTTTAACACATTCGTCACATGTACCATGTTACCCCAACAAGTCAAACGTAGACCATCGCGAATCACTAAGCTGTTAAACATAACATGATTGATTGCCGTCCATGTCATGTTGTACATTGTCCAACACCGTTACTTAAGTACTGTAATATGGAGTACCGTTTGTATCGATGACTAAGACTAGAGGTTCTTATGGCCGAATATTTTAAATATGATTTCTTTTGGTACTGTATTATGTTGGAGGAAAAAGTTTGCTATGATAGACATCAGATAAACTTGCAATAAAGATACATTGACTTTTCCCTAAAGGCCGCTGTACACATTGGGCCTAGAGTGGGCTAGCATGTTGGGCCAAAATAATGAATTCCAAATGTCGCTGTTTACACATTGGTGTACGTTTGCCAACGAGTGAACACTGTTTGCGAAGCACGCCAAGATCCTTTGATTGGTGTACGAAAAACCGACAACATTCGGTTGGCCGGCCACTATTGCCGCCAACTACCAACATACCACCAAGTAGGTCTTTACACGCTGGCCCAATACGCTGGCCCACTGCCTTGGCCCGATGTGTACAGCGGCCTTAATACGAGAAGCGAATGCGAGCGTTGCTCAATAAATTGGTAGTATTTATCTTCTTTGAAATTATCAAATGACTCTTCCCGCTCGTGGCGGAGCAGAAGGGAATGGCAAATCTTACTGACTAAAAACCATTCGTGTTTCTCCCAATGCCCTTTGCGTTCCCAGGGCTGTGGCGATTCTAAGATCGGATTGTTATTAAGTTTGTTTTTGTTTGGAATTGGGCTGTCAGTTCTTTGACTTTTTGCTTACATTAACGTAGGAACATACCTGGCACAATCTAAGTACCGCTGTTTCTTGTTATACAGGTATGCTTACAAGAAAAATACCATATGTCCTGATAAAGATATAATGTACCCAAAAAAGGCATAGTCCTAAGACACTCACAAAAACCTTGTTATTAAATACCAAAACTTGGTTTGAAAACAAATTAACGACTATGGCATCTAACAGCCCTGAATTTATAGAAGTGAACGTACAGTAATTCGATAAAAAATCGATCATTAAATCAATAAAAAATTGACAAATTAGCATGCTTGCAAACTCAATAAAAAGTCGATAATTCAAACCAAGGTTGACACTGGAACGGACATTCGATTGTTTATATTAAGTGATCGATCAACAGTTTCAAAATCGTGACAGTTGTGATCGATTTAAAAATCCATAAAGACCCTTATGAAGCTTGAATTGCATGTATGGCTAACACGAGATAGAAATCGTTTTCAAGGTAATTTGGCTTAAGCTTGAAGGTAATATTTAATTTTTTTAAAACACTCATGGTAAAAGGTTATAATAAAATAAAATAAGATTAACTTAAAGAGCCAGCTTATTTTTTCTTTTCGAGTGTGAGGGTTTTCGAAATACTTAGCAATGATTAAGGTAATCTGTCAACCATAACAGTTCCACTGCTGGGCAAAGTCCTCCATAGTGCAGTCACTTTGGTGCTAGTTAAAAGAGTCCCGATATGTCTCCTTAAAAACTAAGTACCACCTAACCTATGTGCCTAACATAACATTGAGGCCGATTCCTTATTGCGAATAAACCGATTTTTTTTCGATCTTAAGCCGCAGGACGTATATATTTAGCCGTATGTACGAAACACATTCACACAGATGTAAGTGTATCTTATATGATTTGACTTCAATTTCAAACACTTCAAGTCTAAATTCCATTTAAATAAAGCCACATACCTACATGACAATTATGTAGATGACAAGCCGGATGACATTGAAAATCCAACATTTCACACTTTAATGGCAAAAGCTTCTTAACAATGCAATAAAAGCCTCCACAATGACCGCAAAAGCTAAAATTGTATAAAAACTTATCGACAGATTTACATAATTAAAATTCCTTATACATAGAAAAAAATATGGAAATAACATAAAATAGTTGAAAGATATTGGTAATTCCCTCTATTAAGATTTAATTTATATGGTTCTATATATTATTATGGAAATATTTGACATAAATAATCTCTATATCAGAGAAGAAGATACAATTATATTAAATTTTACACACTAGTTTTATATTTGCTAAGCGCCTTTTTATCCGTTACTAGGCGCCTTTTTATGTTATTAAAACTAACAAGTAAAACTTGTTGGGCTTGAATATTTTATTCATAAAATTCAAAATCTATTCCTCAGACAAAATAAAGTATACCTATTTATGTTATTGAAAGTAGCTGGAGTTCAAAAATAATCAACCTGTATCTTCTTAACAGATTCAGTTCTTAAACTGACTATATATTATGACTATTTTATTTACATAGTTTTTCTACGACCAACAGCCAATTTTAATTGAACCAAAGTGCCTTAAGAAGTGACCACAGCCATTTTTTTTTGATGAACTGCATTGTTTTTACAAACTTAATCTCATTTCTATAATTTATATCCGTTAAAATATAATTTTTAGGTTGTAACAGAATTAACGCAAAACCATAAAAGGTTTCAATCTAATCACTGTAAAAAATCATTGACGCGCGATTTCGTTTGCAGAACTCATCAAAATGTACTTAAAAAGATGTCAGAGTTGGTCACTTATTAAAAGTGGTTCATAGTAAATAGTTAATTATCATCTTCCTGCCCTTATCCCACGTTACTTGGGGTCGACGCAACACGTTTTTTTCGTCCACTCTGCCCTATCACCCGTCAAACTATTACTAAGTCCCATTTCTTTCAAATCGCTCCTCACACAATCCATCCATATTTTCTTTGGCGTTCCTCTCCCTCTACATCCATCCACTTATCAAACATATGACATAGTTGCCAACAGCTCAGCTCTAGCGCAAATTGCCAAGTTAATTCCGATATCCATTTTATTTAAGCTGAATCCCACTTCTGATACTACTAACACAAAAATTCTTCACCAAGGACGTCCAACCACTTAACATTTAGCGGTCATGAAAACACTACCATGTCGTCACACTCAAGAATGTTCATCACGCATGCGCCATTCTTGCCAAACGTCAACTTGAAAGCGTGGGAAGGACATACCGCCATTGTTGCTAACATTTCTATTGCTTAGATTTATTGAAATCAATTTGTAAAGAGCTTTTTATGTAAGATGTGTAAGAGTGTTCGTTTTGTAATTTGCTTGATCGTGTGTTAATTCTGATAGTAAAATTATAGTATTGAATTTTATTATTATTGGTGCTCGAAGATCGTGCCTCGTGCCTGGGAAAGGGTGACCGTTTATTTATCCATGCCTCGGAAAGCACGTTAAGCTGTTGGTCATAGCTGCCATTTGTAGACCTATCTCACTATATTTGCCAAAAGGTATCGTGTTTTCCAATCACTGGGAAGTGGAGGTCAGTTGGCCAACTATGACACATTGGCACGTACAGCGATCATGATTAAGCTGTGAAAAAGGGATAGTGTTATCGTCTTGTAAACTCCGTCTCCCTCCCATACCGTGATCATGAACGTTTTAAGACGTCATATTGCGACAGCAGATACCTGAAGCCGACACCTACATTTTTTTATGAATAGGAAATCATGAAATGAATTCTTCCGCTTTTTTTATTACGTAATGGGCTTGCTATTGACCACAATGGCGCCTGATGGAAAGCGATGTATGAGGTCTGTGATGGATACAAAAGAATCATAGTCAATTTTTTTTTTATCTTGCACTTTTTTCCTCGCTGGGCAAATGCTTCCCTTTTCTCCTTCCAAATCTCTCTGGCTTGGGCGATCTATCGCCAAGTTTGTCCCGCATACATGTTGAGATCACACTATTTTGCGGTGGTCTACATCCCTACTAATACTATAAATGCGTAAGTAGCTCTGTCTGTCTGTCTGTCTGTCTCTTCTTTATGCCTAAACCACTGAACCGATTTGGATGAAATTTTGTACAAAGATAATTTGGGACCCAAGAAAGGACGTAGGATAGTTTTTATCCCAGAAATCACCACTCTGCGGGACACACTCTCCCGCAACTTTGCGGGTAAAACGGGAGCGAAGCCGCGAGGGACAGCTAGTTTTAAATAAACAAGTTGATTTATCTATTTTTCATCTATGCTAATCTATACTATCTATAATAATATTATAAAGCAGAAGAGTTTGTTTGTTTGTTTGGTTGAACGCGCTAATGAGTCAGGAATCACTGGTCCGATTTGATCAATTCTTTCAGTGTTAAATAGCCCATTTATCGAGGAAGGTTATAGGCTATAATATATTATCACACTAAGATAAATAGGAGCGGAGCAATAATGGAAAATGTGACGCAGACGAAGTTGCGCGGGTCAGCTAGTTTTAAATAAATTTAAACATTACAACTTAATATTAATTACACAGTAAACATTAAGTAATAATATTGGATTACGAGTGCAAAGGTGTACATTTCACAAATGTATGTTTGGCAACATAATACCAACTTTATTGCATTGTATGCCCTTGTCTTATAATATTGTAATTATGATACCCTGCTTAGTCATTTCTGTTCGTTTATATTGGTAAACAGCGGGGGGTATACGTGTTAAAATACGTTGTGTTTGTACTAATTGAATATCTTAACTACCTACAGGAAATTAGTCACGTTATACCTGTTTAATTTTTTTTTTAATACGAGCTCGCACATATTATCATGTAAGGACCGGCCCATAAATCGAATTAAAACAAGTGATTTCTCTGAAAACTGCACTTTTATTTAATTGAAGTGAAAACTTCGTTAGCGGCGTTGAGCTCTTTTCTTGGAATGGATATAAAATGTTAAACTCGCGTCAGGACCAAGACTCGTGACCTGATCGAAAATTCGTAAGACGGATGATTAAAAAATGCACAACGTTAATGTTCAAGTTTTTACTTCTGCCGCTACTCCCGGAGTGCAACCCGTTGTTTTTTTTGGAATGGGATATCATCAAGTGACTTCTCGCTTCTCTTGGCGGAGTAGAAGGAAGTGGCAGACTCTTACTGACTAAAACCCATTCGTTTTACTCCGAATGCACTTTGCGTTCCAGGGCCGCGATAACTTTATCGCATACAATTGTATTGCATGTATGCATTTGTACAACGCAACCCTGGTCCATACTCTATCCCTACGTACGGATGCCTAACAGTAATAGCTAACATCAGATTACACGCAATAAAGGTAATGCTACATCCTCGGAAGCTCGCGTGGCAAGGCAATAGACATGAACTGTCCATTACCAATGGCCGATGTCTTACTTATGCCTGTCTGACATTAGAACGTCATCGTGGCGTCATAGTAATCCATTTCCTAGAAGAAAGTTCCGACTGATTGCGGAATAGGAATAACTGTGTTATTAGCGTTCTGCGAAGTATCTATTAGTGTTTGTACGGATGTCAACCTATTGTAAACAGTTTTTTATTGATAGGTAGTGAACCGGCTACTTTTGGGTAAGCTCGATCCATCGTAGACTTTGTCTTTGTCATCTCTGACAAAGACTAGTGTCAAGAGCAAACTAATCTAAAATAAATAATAAAAAAAATATGTATTTTTGTTGTTACATTTAATAGACGTGACCAAAGAGCACCCTACTTGAAGGCCAATTTAGACAGATTATAAAGCTAAATAAGTATGTAACGTAGAGCTTATATAAAAATAACAACAGTGAAATATTTAATTTAGTTGAAACTAGCTTCTTCCAGCGGCTTCGCTCGCGTGATCCCTAGGGAACATGCTCCCAGAATAAAAAGTAGTTATTCCATGTATTATTGAATTCTGTACCTATGTTATTCAAGTCTATAATCTACCTATACTTCATGAAGATCCTCTCAGACGTTCTGGCGTGAAAGAGTAACAAACATTCATCCTCACACACTTCCGCATTACAATTCATAATATGAAATAAGATTATAATATTAAGTAGGAAAGGATATCCAGACTTTAAAAAAAAACATTGATGCTGATCATTAACCATTAAAGTTTACAAAATAATGTTATTACAAAAGCCGGCAGTTGTCTTTTAAAATAACATATAACGTCTTCTGTATAAAAAAATACATACCCCTTAGCATAATTTATTAATAACGAAGAACAAAGTAGTCTAAGCATATTTTATTAAAAACTAGAGAATAGCAGCCATCTTTATTTTATTTTTAGTTGACTGAAAATAAAATAAAAATGGCTGCTATTCTCTGACTATAATCAAAGTGGCTGTGATTGAAAATAAAATTGAATATCATTACAATTTACCCTCTCAATACACTTTGACTCACCAAAGCCCTTCTAAACAGCATAAACAGAATTCACAAAAAGCCCTTCTAAACAGCATAAACAGAATTCACAAACATTCCTCAGCAATCCGAGTCATACAAACTTTCACATACAAATTAATGATATCCACGGTTCCCTAGTTTCCCCGGACCGGTCCGTACCGGTCCGGCTGCGGACTGGTTAGCCTCACAAGGTCGTGTACTAAGATCTTAGAAGCAGAAGATATGCCATGGTTTGAAATGTTTAAACGGGTTTTCCAGTCGTATGCTTTTTTTTAGTTTGGCATAAATATTTTTTTGTACTTGTAAAAAACCTTTACTAAAGCTAAAGGTTTTCTACAAGTACAAAAATTCTTACAATAAAGCCTGACGCTTGAATCGTTTATCAAAGCGTGGTTTTCATTAGTTTTTTAGGGTTCCGTACCCAAAGGGTAAAACTTGAAATATTCGCAGAATATTTAGTTAAATAATATTCACTTTAAAAATAAGTAATTAAATTGAAATAAATATTAAAGGGGAGCTCCCATACAACAGATAACGGTTCGAAACTCTTCGTGCGCGAGACCGACTCGCACTTGACCGTATTTTTCTGTTTGACTAGAGCCTTTCGTCTAGTGTGATCTAAACTATTTGAATATCATGCTTTGAATAGACTTGAATCACTTCTTGTTATCTAACCCTCTTGCTTATTGGTATCGGCGTAAAGAAGTCTCTTTCACAGCAAGGTTTTTGGAAAATGGAAATTTCAAGTTTATGTAAAGATATTGACTTTGTAAACGGCTCCCTATAGTATCCCACTGTAGGGCAAAAGTCTCCTCTATAGCTTTTCTCGTCTCTTTCCGGTGTGTTGACTTCTACGACCCACGCCTTTTCCCTGATACGTACTAAATTAATTACTTATTAACTAGCCAAATAGTAACTAATACTAGAAATTGCAAATATTTTAATCTTTAGGCGCTCTGACATTAATCTTGTAGTCCATGCTGTAAATGTCAATTTTGATCACATTCAAAATGGCGTCTCATGTCGCATGTTCATTTGCCGCATCTCCCATGTTTTCTATACTCTTTGGTATGTTAACTAAATCGTGACCAGATAGGTTTAGTCAGATGTTTATGTTAGTTCTAAGTGTTGATGGAAAATTCAATCAGGCACGTTGCAATGAGGTATGGTGATTAGATTTACAGGTGTCAGGTGGCATTCTTGGTGGTACTGGATTACTGGATTTATAAATACAGTCGTACCCCGGTAATCCGGTCCCTGTCTAATCCGGCGCCCCGTGTAATACGACATGCATATCACTGTACATAAAATTTATTTTCCTCTATCATAAATCCCACATACATAGTATGATTTGTAGTTCAGATAGGGTCTTCTCATTTTGACTTGTAATTTGTCGGATTTCGGGGTATAAGTACTTTATAATCCTACAATTTCGATAGTTCGACACAGCCTTGCAAAACGTTTGCCGGATTACCGGGGGTCCACTGTAGTGTGCTTGTGTACTTTGGTTGGCAAGTGAGATAATTTCCCGTTCATGGTATGACGGTAGAATGTCAGGTTACCAAGTCGAGTGAGATTTCCGATCACAAAGGGTAACATTCGAAATTTTACGTATTGCTAAGTCTCCTCAGTCCGTTGGGTTTTTCTCTATTAAGAAATGTGCTAGATGGTTAAGATTTTCACAGTGTGTCTTTCTATTGCCGCTGTTACAAACAAATTATAAAGAATTAAACAGCTACGGAAACCTTCGAGTGAGTCTGACTCACAGTTGGACTATTTCGTCATAAGTTAATATGATTCACTTGCAAAACAAGAAAATATATCTGGGTACTGTGGGATAGCTGCTAAATGTCAAGAAAATAAGTGTTTAGTGAGAAGAGAACAGCTTCACAGTACCCTGGAATCAGGACAAGTGAGTGGTGATGGCACGAATTCTAAACTACTGGCCACCTTTTTTATGGATGGGAATTCATCAAATGACTCCTCCCACTTTGGGCGAAACTGAAGGGAGTGTCAGACTCTTACTGACTAAAACACATCCGTCTTCTTCCTACTGCTATTTGGAGGAGTAAGAAAAAATAAATATAAGTGGAAATTATATTCATTTTTTCCTACTCCTCCGCTGTACTCTTCTGATTAATTTCTATGCGGGATCCAAGACAGTTGAATCCTTTCTCCGGGACTCGTCGGGCTTCATTAGCTCAGCGTTTTGCGGTGGTCACTGTTAATCCTGGCTTTCAGGAGTTGCAGTGGTTGGGAATGTGTGGCGGGCTAGTGCTATTTGCGTTCCAGGGCCGCGGTGACTCTTTCCTGTGTGGAAAAATTTCGCAGCCAAACTACTGGCCACCCGCACTTATGTACTAGTACCTAATGACCAGTAAATTATATAACTGTAATTTACTCCTGACAATTCAAGATAATTTACTTACGCCATTTACGATTCATTACCCAAATATTATTTTATAAACATCATTATTATTTTCAATACTGTATAAATCGTTTTGCAATTACTGCCTTTTAATACTGCACCTTCTAGTACAGTGGCTCTCAACATTCATTTGATCCAGGACTACTTTAATATATTTATTGCTAGCATCCCCAGAAATCATAAATAAAATTATTCGATTCAATTCAAACTTGTTTATTCTGTCTTCACAATGGTTGCCTTAAAACATTGCATTGTAGTGGAACTCTCTGCCTGCGTCTGTGTATCCGAATGCTTACAACCTTAATCTTTTCGAAGTTAGAGTGAACAGGCTACTTCTGGGTAAGCTCGCTCCATCGTAGACTTTGTTTCTGTCATCTCTGACTTAGACTAGAGTCAAGAGCAAACCAATCTCAAAAAAAAAAAAAAATGCCCATGACAAATGTATCTAACTATATAAAATTTTCACCAATTATAATCATACAGGTATTCAAAACTTGTAACATGACTATTCTTTTATATCAAAACTAAATAGCATTGTCTTAGAAAACACAATAATTCTGCCAGAAACTTAATATAAATCAGTTTCCATCAATGACATTTTTGATGTGAGAACATTGAACCTTTTGCGGTTCAGATTTTGGGCATTGTGGACCTCCGTGGTCTGTGGACCACTTTGGGAACCACTGTACTAATCTTATTGATTTAACTGTTATAATGCTTGAATCGTTTCGCAAGGCAAGCATGCATTAGTTCTGGGTGGTACAGAATTATCATATTTAATTATGGAAATGCCGTCATGTAGGAGTTGTAAAAATGTTAAGGTTGGGAGGACATATTGTGTAGGTTTTGATAAATGTGATATACTTACGGTGTCATCGACTGGACCAAATTGCTATCTTTAATCTCTACTGTGTAAAATAAAGACGACGTCTGTTTTTGTCTGTTTCTCTGCTGATTTCTTCCAAATCACGCAAAGGTAATAAAAATATTTCTCTTGTCAAAATGATAAGGTTTTCACTAAGATAAATATCGAAGAAGACCCTGTAATCAGCTGCTCAGTACAATTTGTCAAGTTATGCGCAAAGAAATGAATAGGGCAGTCGATTTGTTTCGTGATTTCAATGTCCGCGTTCAGTTTCATTGTTGAAATCCACCTTAAGAATACGACACTGCACTAGTTAGTTAGTTTTGCATTATCATGAACGCTACACAACCTTTTTTTTCGAAAGATTTCGATTGTTTAACAATTCAAATGTCAAAGGACAAACTATATATGCTTAAAATTGAAAATAAAACTCCTAACTAAATTATGGCGTCAAAAAATTTGGCCCCATCGCTATCAACTGAAAATGAGCCCAAAAGACTGGCGGCATTGCCATGTTGTATGGCAATGCTTATCCTCTGTCCAAGGAAAAAGCCCTTGGGTCACGCGAAGCGTCAACTAGGCATTTTTCTAGATCTTTAAATAGGACGTGAGCACTCGGACCCATTTTGAATTTAGATTTTCTTTGCTCAATACAACCTTAAACAATCTGATAGTCAACCACAACATCAGGTAATTGACCAAGTACAAGATTAATGCCAACAAATAATTACATTCTTGGTTTATTCCACCAACCAGACCTAACAACCAGACGGCCAGACGTTTATTTAACCAAGTCAGATGCCCTTGAGGCGGTTTAGAAACTCTGGCACTAGGGTGTGTGGGCTCGTTAGACATTAGGTACTGTCCACACGACAAGAAGATGATTCAATTCTTGTCATTCACCTACGTTTATATAACTCATATGACATATCCGTTCTTGTATATTGTCATACAAATCTGTCCACCCCTTGATGCTCCAAGCTATTATTTCCCGGCTATTACGATCGACAGGCAATAATTTCACCTTCAGTTGCCGTGACGGAATCAACTTCCTAATAATTCATAATTAGCAGTTTAATACAACATGCAAATGAGTGATAGGTACAGTTCGTTGCAGAAAGGTTGAAAAAGAAGGTTGATTTTGATCATAGATTTGGCAAGACTTGATTTAGTCGTAATAATGATATTACAAAATTAGGTGCATTAATCGATTGATTGGGCGAGGCTATTCAGTATCCAAAGCATAATTTTAATAACATAATGATTATAATTTGTTGAGTTGTGTCCTTGTTGTGGCTATATCGTAAAAATGGCTATTTTATGATTTTGCCGAGGAACTTGAGGCACTGCGACACGGATAGGTTAGGTTTGAATGGGATGACCGGAATCAGAGTGAGCGAAGTAGCTCCCGTCATACCATTCATAATAAGTTAAACCCTGCAGATATAAATAAGAGCTCCTAGCAACGGGTTTTTTTCGCCTAGGTTAGGTTTTGCGAAACCCCATTTCATGCCATTTCACGAAACTGCCAATTTCACGATGACTACGTCATCTTATTTACCTCGGTCGAGGATAGATAAGGATATCATACTGCTTAAAATTTGTATACATTAGTAACCATAGCATTTCATTATTACATTATATCCACATAGTTCTAATCCCTATAAAGCTAGGCGTGGTCTGCAAAGACAGAGTATCGAACAAATTCTCAAAAATTACCTCACACTCAAAGCGTCATCGTTTACATTATTTCGTCGCAACTATTTTGCAAGCATAAGTCATAAGTCTCGCTCAACTTGCCGCTAAAAGCCTGTGCTTAATCTCACTTAGTGTGCAATGTCCACTTAGTTTGCATGCCTCTGACGTCAGCGGCGGCAAAGAATAAAAAAACTGTGTAGAAGAATGGGTCCATCTAATATAATAAGTGACACTATCATCTGTCTAGCCTTTTCCCAACTACATATATATTGGTATCGACTTCTTGTCAAACCGGATTCAGCTGAGTAACAGTATTTTACGTGGAGCGGCTGCCTACCATACTTCCACAACCCATCAACTGGGTAACACGTACTCCTTGCCTAGACTGGTGTCAGATTTTTAGGCTTCTGACTATCCGTAATAACGGCTGTCATTTGGAGTAACTTAAGTACTTCGACCCAAACTCCGTTGCCATAGATAGAGAGACAGACAGAGACTGACCAATACTAAGGTCAAGAGCAAACCCATCACATATAAAAAAATAAAAAAAGAGTGTACATAGTACTTTGTTTTGCAGATAGTAGATTAATGCAGGGTGTATAAAATATAAACACTTTTGTCATCGGACCAACCCTTGAATCACGAAAAAATCAGCTGTTTGACATTTTGTTATGATATGTTTTAATATCCTACAGGTAAGTTCCATAGTAAGTTATTCATAACTAGCTGACTCGTGCCCACTTCGTTGGGCGATGTTTTCAGGTTAATACACACAAGTATGCCTATGACACACACAAATAACGTGGCTTTCAATTGCTAAAAGAATGTTCAAAATCAATTCAGTTGATCCAGATTAATAAATTCCTCACCTTTCTTTTTGAGTTAGTTATAGGTATCTAAGTCCTCTAAATTCTATTTTTCTGTCTTGAACGTTTTTAGGTCATAAAACTGTAAGTTTTTGGATGAGAACGAATTCACTTCTACACATAATTACTCTATGGTGGCGATAAGCGGTCCGTTCTTAATAGCACCAACTATGGTTACCGTAAATAAGGCTAAAGCTTTGGGCACACTTTTCTGTAATGGATCCGAGGGACGCACGTGTAGTATCGAATGTCGCTTACCGAATTCCTTACCTAAAGACCAACATTTGTGTTTGGTTCTAGTGAAAACAAAGCATTGCACACACTTTGTATTTACCAAAGCGTATTTGTTGATCTTTTTTTCTGATGATAAAAGTTCTGTTGCAAGCATGAAAAAATGGTATCATACTAGTACCACTACCAACAATCCTAATACATAAAATTCTTCCGTTACTGAGTGACGGTCAAACAACGCACAGCCGAAATACTAGTCGTAGGAAGCTGAAATTTGGCATGCAGGTTAATTGGGAAATGTAGAGGAGCACGAAAACAAGATTTCTCGAAATTCTAACGGGAGTGGGAAAAACACGTGAAATGTACGTACGAATCCACGGGCAGAAGCTAATACTGTTATAACGTTTCAACGTGCATTGTTATCGACATCCAAGATCTAAAAATATAGCAGTAGTGTCGTATAAGTTACTGGACTGTTACCAACAATAACATCGTGATAAACAGCGTAAAAAGATCCCGGAAGTAATAAAGCTAAGATGATGATGTTCATTTATTAAGTAGGTCCAATATTGAACTGCGAACGTTGAGGAGCTCGTGGCTAAATAAAAACAGCCGCTCCAGGTCGATCTTCAAGGTTAAGCAACGCTTGCCGAGGTTGGTCTGTAGATGGGTGACCATCTTAACATACCCAGTTTTCCTCCGTGCCTCGGAAAACTCGTTAAGCTGTTGGTTTTGGTTGTCATTTGGAGATCTTTGGCAGTCATTACGGAGTGACAGAAACCAGTAAATCTGACTCCAGTCTTGCCAAGGAGTACTGTGTTACCCAGTTGATGGGTTGTGGAGGTCTGGTAGGCAGCCGCTCCACGTAAAACTCTGGTATTGGCTGAATCCGGTTTGACTGGAAGCCGACCCCAGTATAGTTCGGAAAAGGCTAGGCAGATAGAATATTGAACTGCGAATGTATATCTGATACTTCGCTACTTTAGGACTATAGTAATATCTTATTACAAACGAAAGGAAGTTGTATATTTCGTTGAAATCTATCGATAAATCTGTAAATCTGATTGCGTAAGAACCAAAATATCCGGTGATCAAAATCGGTACCATGGAACTTTTATATAACCGATGACACTTGTAATAGAGACTGTCGACCCCGCTACCGGGTCAGAAACGTTGATAGCATGAAGTAATACGTCAAAGTTTTGTGAACCACTTGCTCCGCTACTCTGTCATGTCAAAAAAAACCGGCCAAGTGCGAGTCGGACTCGCACACTGAGGGTTCCGTAAGCAGTAGTTGCGTTTTACGATTTATGACGTATTAAAAAAAAACCACTTACTAGATCTCGTTCAAACCAATTTTCGCTGGTAGTTTACATGGTAATGTACATCATATATTTTTTTTAGTTTTATCATTCTCTTATTTTAAAAGTTAAGGGGGGGGGGGGTACACACATTTTTCCACTTTGGAAGACATGTCGCGCAAACTATTCAGTTTAGAAAAAAATTATCTTAGAAACCTCGATATCATTTTTGAAGACCTATCCATAGATACCCCACACGTATGGGTACGACGAAAAAAAAAATTTTGAGATTCATTTCTAAGTATGGGGACCCCCAAAATTTATGGTTTTTTTTTTCTATTTTTATTTGAAAATCTTCATGCGGTTCACAAAATACATCTACTTACCAAAGGACATGGTCAAAAGTGGCCTATGAATCAACACATGCGAAACCTTTACCATTATTCCTAGTTTTTTTTTAAAATTACATTTTAATGATTAGAATAGAACGGACACTTTTTAATTACGAAACCATTTTAAAAAGTAACTCACTTGGGTTTTATAACCCGGCACCATTATTTTAAAATGAAACAAAGCAGTCTCAGCGCTGTAAGATTTTGAGTTACCTACAAAAAGAATAAAACGATTAAAGCGCTGTATGACACGAACACTATTGACACTGACAGTCGATGAAATGACAGTTGACACTTTGATGTAAGTAATGTATTTTGCAACTGATATCAGGGAATCGGCCGTCGACCTAAGTTACCACGCTTTCGTATGTTAGAAGAACATAGTAACACTACTCTACACCATTTTTTGGTGAGATAAAAAGTCTGGCAGCTCTGGGATCTTAGTCCATTTGGTATGTTTCTATTGTTTGGTATGTTTTATAACCTCAAAATCCGAAATCATTTTGGATATTTTACAATTCTGAAAAGTGTCCGTGATTTTAATTTAGTTTCAGTCGAACATATGCATTATTTAAAACACAGATAGTAAAGTCACGTCTCTGTTGGTTCTTAGGCGAACGATGTATGGGCACTGAACAATGTCCTTTCAACAGCGTAGTTCTTATAGTTTCGGAGAAAAATGGCTGTGACATACAGACGGACAGACAGACAGACAGACAGACAGACCGACAGACATTGGCTACGGAACCCCTAAAGCATGTATAAGCTGGTAGTCCCGGCCGCTAAATGGCGGTCGTTAAACCATGTCAGAGGCCCTAGAGGCGGTTTAAAAACTCTAACACTAGGGTGTGTTGGATCGTTAGACCTTACTACCCACACGATAAGAAGAAGAAGAAAGAAGCCAGCGTAATTCTGTGGAGAAGAAGAAAGCCAGCATAATTCTGTGGAGAAGAAGAAAGCCAGCATAATTCTGTGGAGAAGAAGAAAGCCAGCATAATTCTGTGGAGAAGAAGAAAGCCAGCATAATTCTGTGGAGAAGAAGAAAGCCAGCATAATTCTGTGGAGAAGAAGAAAGCCAGCATAATTCTGTGGAGAAGAAGAAAGCCAGCATAATTCTGTGGAGAAGAAGAAAGCCAGCATAATTATGTGGAGAAGAAGAAAGCCAGCATAATTCTGTGGAGAAGAAGAAAGCCAGCATAATTCTGTGAAGAAGAAGAAAGCCAGCATAAGTCTGTGGAGAAAAAGGCCTAGTGCTATGCGTCTTGAATAGCTTCTGTTTCAATCCCTCACCGTAATGTTGGTTTTTAGACGTCATAGTTGGTCCCCTTTATGTCACTTTAAACTAGATACTGAAGTATAATCATAAATATTTTTAGTGGTCCAGAATACGCTGAATAAGACACCTTCACTGCAAACCATATTTCTAGTACGGTAAACTTTGCCGAAATCAGCAACATCAAACGATGCAAATATGACAACCTCATTTGAAGTTGCATCTTTGAGCCGTTTCAAGTTGGAACAATTGAGACTTACGGATATTGGACTGGAACGCATGGAATGATCATGGATCGCAGGGTCTGGTAGCCAATGGTTGTGGCGATACTTGGAAGAGACCTATCTCCAGCAGAGTTCTTTTTCGACTGATATAATGATCTCGAATAATGGATCCTCTGACCATAGACCTCCCCCAATTGTCGCCACAACAACCATTACTGTGCGTCTTGCATCCATCGGCTACCCGCGACCCTCACTAGGTTTTCGATCCACTTTACAGGAAGCCTTCTAACGCTATGTCTATTTTTCTATGGGGAATTATAAAACGATCGAACAAAAAAAACTTAACGACTGATGATGAGAAACTATTTTAATTACTTGAGCGGTATGAATTTGTGCGCGTGTAAGCGAAAAAACAACTAAACTAACGACGAATATTGATTAATAATAAAATCCAGAACGAGCTTAAAAAAAAGTGAGTTGTGATAAATCCGTTTCAGATATTAAAATTCTAGCCGTGTGACTAAATTACTAAGTGAGCGACTAGAAATACTAGAAATAATAGACTAAAGTCAAGAGCAAACCAATCACAAATAAAACAACTTCAATATAAAGATAGATAGGTTAGGTTAGGTTTTTTTACTTTATTTGTTAGAGTTAATTTCCGCGGACCTAGTTAGGTTAGGTTAGCATTTTGTATTTTAAGTAACACAAATAAATGTTTGTATGTTGCTGTTCTGTTGATTTCTCGTCACTCGCTCACTTAGTAATACTATAAGGTAAATTAATTATTTTTGTCACTTAAAACTTTAATTTATAGTCACTCGTTTAAATATTTTCTATTTAATTTAGGTACGCGGTTCGAGATATCACCCAGCAATTGTTCTACTACTCCTGAACAGTTCTTAGATGGCTACCGCCAATAAGTGAACGCCTACCGTACAAAAGCAACGAAATTTCATAAAACTCTTTAAGATGAATTTTAGTATTTTGAAATATGATTTCGTGTGAATTCATTTTGCAATTCTGTGCAAGGTTAATAGATGAGGTCAATTGATTGGTCGCGGTTATACGGTATGTGTGAATGTCCACGTTTAAAGCTAACCACTAACCGCGTTTAGCAGAGCTTGAGGCAATAACTGTTAACCGCCAATTAACTAAGAACAGAGCGAAGGAAAACTACTGAAGGTGGTTGTTGCTATCGGTGCTTTTAGTGCTAAGTGTCATTTGTGTAACATAAAAAGTCGATCATCAATCCAATTAATCATAATGATTACAATCGTGTGTAAAATGGAATGCTCTACTCCTGGGTTATTAATAACAGTATTCTAAATTGTTTCATCATCAAAGGCAGATATTTTACTCAACAAGTTCCTCTTAAATATTTGGCCCATATAAAGGATTTTCAACAGTGATCATCTTCGTCTTCATATCATCATTTTAGCCGAGAAAAATCAACTGCTGTACCTGTAGTCCTCTCCCAAGCGCCGTCATATCGATCGGGCTATGTTGGGCTATTCGCATCCAGTGGATTTCGGAGGCTCTCACAATGTTATCAGTGCGTTACACTTTCTGGTATGTCATAGCCACTTAGAAGAACCATTCGGCCCCATCGATCATACATTTTGCGAGTAATGTGATTTTACTCCTCTCTCTCTCAACTTCTCGTGCACTTTGGCTAGGTAGTGCTTCCTCTAATTCATTAACGGCTTTGAGTGGACACTCAAAAAAAAATAAACCGTATAACAGAAGCTACAGACAAAGTCAAAGTATGAGTAACTTTTATGGCTTTTCTGTGAATTAATTCAGCAAAGAAACATTGACACAGTTACAAAATACCAACTGCATAACTTGCATAATTCCTGCAATACGCAGGGATAATATGGAAACCTTTCTAGTAATTTTCTTCACGTTAACCAGTAAATTATAAATGTTGTAACTTAAGAAATGTTGTAAGCTTGGAAAACCACTAAACTGTGGGGCTCTTAGGGCAGATGACGTAATGATAACCACCGGAGAAATGGTGACGTAAGCGGTGGAAAAACTTTGTCACCTTCTATGGTGGTCATTTAATGAGTTGAGTCAACTTTTGGTGATAAAGTTAAGAGTTTATGGCGATGGTGTAACTTCCGATTTCTTTGTGAATAAATTACATATCAGGTAATGGGCATTTTTAGCATTCTGTCCCTTCCACCCCAATGCTAACTGACGTTGCCCGAGTCCGTGCGTCTTTCTTTTAGCGGGTTGTATTTGGTGAACCCAAGTAGACAGATGAAGGCCAATTCTACTAAATTTTAAACATTTTTCGCATTCGCATGTCAATCGCAAACTGTCAAAAAAGACTTAATTTTCATACATTTTTGACGGATTGCGCTAGAGATGCAAATGCGATGCGAATGTAAAAAATTGTAGAATTGCCACTGAAATTTTCAGAGTGAACTATTATTTCCACCATAATAATTAATACTAAAAGATCAAGAAATTTAAGGAAATCGATTTCTTCGGTACACTGTGTGCGAGTCTGACTCGCACTTGACCGGATATTTTTTGTGTCGAGGCATCTTTTCTAATGACAGTACAAAAGATAAGATTATAGCTAAAACTAGTTTCATGCAACTTAAAAGAATAAAGTCAGTGAGTCATAACAACGCTCGCGCGAGGTAACTTGATAAAAATAATGAATCAGTCTGCAAAGAACTCTTGTTTTTAAAAAGGTGAAGGTTTCGTGTTCAGCTTGTCGTAAATAACGCATGAAAGAAGTCTTTAAAATAACATTATCTGCTACTAATATTAAAGTTCACCTTCAGTCAATTCAAAATTACTGCGGTGAGTTAAACCCTCCCAAGAAGAAAGATGAGTTTTTATTGATTCCTACGAAACATTTAATTTCATCATCTGCCTATAGCCTTTTCCCAACTATATTGGGATTGGCTTCCAGTCAAACGGGATTCAGCTGAATACTAGTATTTCACATAGAGCGGCTGCCTACCAGACCTCCGCAACCGTTAACTGGGTAACATGTAGTTCTTGGCAAGACGAGTCAGATTTACTGGCTTGACAATCCGTAACGACTGCCAAAGATCTACAAATGACAGCCGGGACCAACGGTTTTTAACGTTCTTTCCCAGGCACGGAGGATGGTCGCCCATCCACAGACCAACCTTGGCTTAACCAAATGATGCTTAACCATAAACGTCGATCCGTGCGGCTTTTATTCTTTGACCACAAGCTCATCTGATTTAAACACACTTAATCTCCAAGCAAAAATGATCCTTACCCTAAGCTGAAACACATTACGCATACATTTTTTGTCATACCGGAAGATAATTTCGAACCAATTTTCTCCGCACCAAAATGGTCATAAACCTCCATATTTAGCTCAAAGTAAAGTAATACACGAACGGGGAAGGCCGTATTATGGTGGTATTGCGTATGTGTAGTGCTCTGACGTAAGTCTGTAGACTGTATGTCAGCCGGTCTTGCAGCTGTGATATAACTGAGTCTGCAGTTTTCGGTAGAGCTTGGTCCATTTTGGTGACGTGATAAATTTAGTATCGAATTTTTTTTTAAATTTATGTCGATAATACGAAATATTTAAAAATGTATGCAAGTAAAATGAATAAAGAGAACAATAATCTCTTTATTTGAGGCTACTTTAGCACATAGATATGTACATACCTTATAAAGTAACATATTGGTATTATTTTAATACAGTTTGTGTTAGTATAATTATACAATTTAAGCCTATGTTAGTAAAACTTCACTTAGCACTATTTTATAGTGCGTTTCAGTAGCAATCGTCCGCGGAAGCGACCGTCGACCGCAACTGAACACCGCGTCTTGCGGCCAAAAGTCCTCTCCAAGACGAGGTGCAGACAGGATAGATAGACGGGGCGGGTATAGCATTTGATACGTAATCTATTGGATGCCTTGATCCTGGAGCTTTGGGCTCTGGTCTGACGTTTTGTTTTGATTTACTGTATGATAGTGGCTCTGGAATGAGAAAGCTCTAATAACGAGAAACTGAAACGTATAAAAATCGAGATTTTAAAATTAAAAAACAAAAATTATTGAGAGAAATGGCTCGCAATTTTTTTTCTTGTGCCACCCTCAATTATTGTAAGAATAACCAATATGATGTTATAAATACGCATTGATAAGCAGCTTGATATTATTATTTATACGCTGAATGAAAAAGCTGGTGCTGGCCGTGGCATTTTTCCGCAGGAGTCCGAAAAACAATTCATAGCGAGCCTAAAAATTATCGAATAGGAGCCAGTTTTTGAATAAGGGTGAATATTAACCCAACATGAGAATGAGCAGGTGTGTCACAACTTTACATAAAAAGACTACTTACGCTTATAAGAACGCAGCTGAAGAAACAGATGGACTGTAAGTTCGAAGACTTAAAACGATGTTCGTCTTAAGCCGCGTACGCACGTACGAACAAATTTGTTGCGTTACATGATACGCAACAACTTGGTTCGCACGTGCGTACCACTATCGAACATCGAACACTCTGTTCGTCAAACATGTTCGCGGCGATCCTTGTAGTGTGTTCTGTATGGACGGTGTTCGAAGAGCTTTAATAAATGTTACTAATGGCTACTAAGATAGAGTTCACGACTGTTGTTCGCGAACTCGACTCGAACTATGTTTGCGTTCGTGTTCGAATATGCCGTCCATACGTACGAACCAAATGTTCGGGTCTGGTGTTTGTGTTCGCTATGTTCGTGTTCGTACGTGCGTACGCGCCTTTTTATTAACACAACGACGACGACGAACACCGAACACGACGAACATCGATGGACGAAGGACGTACATCGTTTTAAGTCACACAAAACAAAGAGACAAAATGAAAAACAAAACAAACAAACAGACATAAGCCTACTGGCTTATGTCTGTTTGTTTGTGTTTTGTAAGCCGATTTGCTTCAGAAAGGGCAAGTAGACATAACAGGACTGCTTATTACGCCAGCTATCTGAAGATAAGAATTATGAATGTTATTTTGACTTGATGTTGCAAATTCACGCACCGTTTTGGATACAAAATACGCTTGTATTGTGTCTTTCCAAATTGTCTATGTGATTGTGGTCTGATTAACTACATTGAGCTGAAAGGGCAGTTTTATCCGACTGCCTTAGAAGAAGAACATATACGTGACGATTTAAATAAATGCCAAGAACTGCATAAAACTGCCTGGAAAGTGTCTTGTTTCGAACTTTTCAGTTGACCACTTTTTATACTGCACGGTCACTTTATCTGTCACTAGCTGACCCGCGCAACTTCGTCTGCGTCACATTTTCCATTAATTCTGCGCTCCTTTTTGACTTAGCTTAATGATATACATATAGCCTATAGCCTTCCTCGATAAATGGGCTATCTAACACTGAAAGAATTTTTCAAACCGGACCAGTAGTTCCTAAGATTAGCGTGCTCAATCAACCAAACAAACAAACTCTTCTGCTTTATAATATTATATATAACTCAGAGGTTCTCAGATTTTGTTGTGCAAGGCGTTGCGAACGTTCGACACTCGACTCTCGTGCGCGTACCTGAGAGTTTCTCTGATTTTGTTCAGCAAGGCGTTGTGAACGTTCAGGTGAAGATTCTCCCATACGGCGTATTCTTGCTGCCCGTGCTTGAGAACTATGTTTAGTAAGTTGAGACCTGGCTCTCTTAGGCATTTCCAAATGTTTAAGAAAATGTTAATAGCGTGTAATATTTTAGCTAAAATAACTGTTGAGTAGCCCTGAAAAGAACTGCTGGTTAGCCCTGAAAAGAACTGTTGGTTAGCCCTGAAAAGAACTGTTGGTTAGCCCTGAAAAGAACTGCTGGTTAGCCCTGAAAAGAACTGTTGTTTGGCTCTGAGAAGAACTGTTGTTTAGCTCTGAGAAGAACTTTTGCATAGGTGTAGTTTTAAGAACGAAATCTAAAAAAATCGCACGAAAATTATTAGACTTCGCACACGACCGCTGCGTAGGGAGCCGACCTCGCGTCTTAAGCTTTAGCCGCGCGGGTTTTTTCTTTCTTTCTTTCGGTCGGACCACTCGCAGTTCACCCCCTCTGAGGGACGGAGACTGCTGAACCGGGCCATCCTGTGGTGTCCTCAAATGAATTTATGGCCCCCAGCCAAGGCAACAAAACTAAAAACTACAACTCCGCTCGCTGGGGGCACCCCCTGTGGGGTACGGGCCGCGCGGGTAATACTCATAGATCTATACTCCTTTCCCGCACGCGCACCCCCGCCTTGGTGACGTCCACTTCGCAACGCGCCGTGCAGCAGAAATCGTAATATTTTAATTTCGCCATAACTTCAAAACTAAACGTCCGATTTTAATAATTCAAAGACCAAATAGTATCTAAATAAACTGTACTTAGTGATGAAATACTTTATTTTGATAAGGATTAATAGCATGAGTAAAATAAACGCGTCTAAATGTAGTCCAAATAAAATCAAGATTTTTAAATTAAAAAATGGTTGTTGTGCCTCACTCGACATAGATAGGTATAGTGTGTCGCGGACTTTTTTGTAGATATTTATAAGATCTACAATTAATTAGAACAATTTATGGTTCTATCTTTTATAGTTAAGGCAGCGTACGCAAAATAAGTAACTTTTCTGGTTGATTTTTACACCTTGTGTCCGAAAAACCCAAATATCTTACGGAACCCTATTTTTTTCCAAAATAAAATATAGCCTATGTTACTCGTGGATAATGTAGCTTTCGAATGGTGAAAGAATTTTTAAAATCGGTCCAGTAGTTTTTGAGCCTATTCATTACAATCAAACAAACAAACAAACAAAGTTTTCCTCTTTATAATATTAGTGTAGACGAGCCTAACATTGAAATCATTCTAATGGAAGTTTATATGCGCACTTATTTTTGTAACCGATTTTCTCAATGACTATATGGCGAGGTTGATGCATTTAATTCTTTAAATCTTAATACAGTACGTTTATAAATAGCACTGCATTCAACCAAAAAAAAATTGTGTCTTTTAAATTCGTAAGAGACATAACTAAAGCGTCAAAAATGGATTAGTTCCCCTCATCAATATGCCACGTGACGGAGCGTATCATCGAATATAGAGACGAGTTATAGGTACCTTGTTACGTCATCAATAGATAGTAGGTATGGAACATCTCTCGTAATTAGTTGCGTCATTTTAGGAGTAAAAGTACTGGCGGTCAGTTAAATGTTATTGATAGTATCTAATCCCCCACAGAAATAATTGCTTTTAAATCTTATTTCATGGTAACCTCCTATGTTATTTTTAAAAACACAGGGCGTTTTTGCTTTTTTTTTGTAACGAAAAGTTGTCTTGGCAAATAAAGCTAGTTTCTTGAATTTCCAGCATTTATGTATATTAGTTTTTTTTGGAATCAAACCCTCTTCTATGCATTATTTTTATCAGCGTAAAGCTTGTGAGAATTTACGTTAAGCGTGAGCAGCTTAGCACGAATATTTTTGCCGTATAGTAACGTTACGTAAAAATTTACTACAGCTACAATACTCGTTTTGCACATAGTATTTATTTGAATTAAAAACTAAATTCATATTTTTGAATGATATAAATTGTGTATGTCCCTTTAAAATTAAACCAAAATAACATGGGGTTGTATTTTTTCACATTCAAAGTTCACTTACGTTACCGTTACTATACGTCAGGTTACTTCTAGGCAAGCTTCATAGCTTACCATCAGGCGAGATACTGGTAGGACACGCCATCCATTCATTAAAACTTACAATTTATTCAAATTAAATTATTATCGACAGATTCCCGCGCCATTCGTAAAACTTTTGACACCGTCTATACTTAATAGCTAATAGGAAGTTACGCAAACTGTTTGACCGTTTGTATCGTAAAACATGTGAATTTGTGGTCGACACTTGACACTTCAACGATACATTTGCACCTGTGTTCATGTTTGTGATGGGTAGTTGCACAATATGAGATATTACACTGAGATGTTTTTAGGTTTGTAGACCTGTTGAATTTAAATAAAGAAGTTTAGTTCTTCGTACAACCTAGGCAACAAAATCAATTAATGAAGCATGTGAAATAGTCCATTTTTTATCTGAAAGCTCATAATTATCTGCCCAGACTTTTTCCTAGGCATATCCTCAAAACTATTCAGTCAAAATACATGGTTCAAGAATGGAAAAGACCTTAGAACAACTATTTCTATGATGCACGGGCGTAGCTATAGCTTTCACAAGAAAGGGTCCAAGGTTTTAATATTACTATACAACAAAGATTATTCGTTTTTGCCAAGGCTTCACGCAGAATTATCAGAATTATGGACGTAAATTCCATGCGAAGTGCTAGTTATTGTATAATTTGGTGCGTGGATTATCCGTGCAATTCCTCTAATAATTTTATGTCATCGGAAACTGGCAGACACAGTCAGATTGTAATAAATCTTGATTAGATTATAATTTCTCGATATAAATGAATCGTTTTATAATTAATACATCCCATCCAAATGCAATAGTTTCCAATATATTCGTAGCTTAATAAGAAAAAAAAGTTTACAATTTCACGCGCTATTTTGCAATGTTACAGTGTTTGCCATTTTCGGGTAACATTTACTTATTTTTGTCGTTTCCTAAGTGGGATGCCCGGAGCCTCTAAACAACCCCCTAATAAAAACCCATGTAGCAAGATAGAAAACCGTATATATTATAACGAAACCAAGTTAGTAGATACGTTAAAGCAAAGAAAACAATTAAAATATCTATAACTTTATAAATTGTGAAGAGCGCTATCTGTCGCGAAAGTGCCAAACTACTAATTCAACGCAAAGCTACGAAAGTACTAAACATAATAGTACTTCCGTGTTCTAACAGATGGCGCTATTACCAAACATATTAAAGCACCCTCTTTTCACTTTCACCGTAAACATTTTTTTTCTGCAAAATATTAAAACCTTTTTCTTTCTTTTTCCACAGAGTTACAAAGAAAAAGACGCTGGCAAGGTGGTAGTGTACACAACGACGATGGGTATTGTTCGAGGTACATACCAACGATGTGTCCTTGTGAAGAAGATCCTCAGGAACTTACTGGTGAAGTACGAAGAACGGGATGTCTTCATGAGCACCGAGTATCAAGACGAGATCCGGGACAGGATGAAAAGCGATCAGATCTTGATCCCTCAACTGTTTCTTGATGGACAGCATATTGGGGTGAGTAACATTACTAAGCTCTTTATTCATCATAAACTTATTTTATACATTTTTATTTTTTTCTTAAAAAATACATACAAGAAAAACCATTTAAAAAAAAAGTAGCCCACCGGTATCGAGAACAGGGTCCAAGCTATCGGCGGTCACGGCCCTAGCGAGGAGAACCTCCTAACAATGCGAGCCGCCTCAAAAAGTACCACTTTCTGAATCAAGGCCTTGATAGTTGCCTAACGAGAGCCTCCTGAGGTGTTTGTCGAGGCTCCTGGCTATTAAGCCGTTGGCTGTCACAACTATCGGTACAATGATTGCAGAGTCCACTTCCCACATGTCGACAACCTCGCGAGCCAAGTCAATATTAAGTAACATTTATAAGTACGAAGGCTGTTCACCTTCATATCAACTATTTTCATTAATGTTAAGACGATGACCTAATCTATGACATTACGGTGTGAGGTTCAGGTTCCACAGTTAGGAACACCTTTTTTTCTAAGGATGGGTAATATCAAATGACCCCTTCAAAGATGGGTAATTATCAAATGACTCCTTCCACTGTTGGCGGAGCGAAAGGGATTGTTAGACTTTTATTTTCTATTGATACGCATACGTTTGACCGCTATCTCACCTGATGTTAAGCGATGATGCAGTCTAAGGTGGAGCACGCTTGCCTAGAAGTAACTTATTCACTCTTGACTTAAAGACTCCCAGGTTGTAGCTATCAGCAAACACAGACTCCGGCAGGGAATTCCACTCCTTAGCTGTACGCACTATGAATGTATTTCCAAAACCGTTTGTGCGTATAAGTGGGATGTCCACCATGTACCGGTGGCGCATCGCCGTACGTCTTGTCGTCCGATGGTGGAACTGGCTTTGCGGAATTAAATGCAATTCCGTCGCACACTCCCTAAACTGTAACCGATAGAAAACCGACAGGCCGGCAACTCGGCGTCGATGCTCAAGACTTTGGAGCTTCTATTCGACGAGCCTATCATTGCCGATGATCCTCTTGGCTCGTTTTTCAATTGACTCGAGGGCATCAAGTTGGTATCTGGTAGACAACCATCCGTGTTCTTCCTAATGTCCTGTGCAAACCTAGTTGGCTCCAACCAACAGTCTCCAATTTTACTACAAGTTTATACGTAGATAGATAGACCAGTTAAGTGCACGGAAGTAGCGCTATAGGTCCTATTGGTATAATTTGAACTTTGATTAGACCTACAAACTCATCTGCCCAGCCTTTTTCCAACTATGTATACTGGGGCCGGTTTCCAACGAGACTGGTCTTAATACCAGTATTATACGTGGAGCAGCTACCTACCAGACCTCCATAATCCATTAACTCGGTAACACGGTAGTTCATTGCAAGACTAGAGTCTCATTAACTGGCTTCTGGTAATCCGTTATGACTGCCAGTCGGGACCAACAGCTTAACGTGCTTTCCGAGGCACAGAGGCAACTCGATATGTTAAGATGGTCACCCATCCACAGACCAAACCTTGGCAAACGTTACTTAAGCTCGGAGATCGACTCGTGTAGTTGTTATTCTTAAGTCCTCCCACAAAATTATACAATCTTTTTTTTTTCGAGTATACCTACACGCTACTATAGAAAAATAAAGCGCTCTCAAAACTAAATTAATATCGTGCTATGCCCGTGTGCTATGCCATGTTATGTGTTGTTGATAAATGATAAATGATATTTATTCTGTAAGTAGGTTGTAAATAACACTTTTACACGTCAATCTTTTTTGGTCATTTTAAACTAGATGAGGCCGGTTGACTGTAGGTGAACCTAATTATTTTCAGGCCCAGTTTTCAAACTGGTTCTTACTAAAGAAAATTAAGATTGTCAATATCCCGAAATGGAACATTCAACTTTTAATTAGGAACAATAATTAATTTTAGAAACCGCCTTAATTTAGCCAACTCTCCAACATAACTCTGATAAAGTTTTTGGGTCATACTGCTGAGGCCAAAGACCTTGTTTGTTATCCCAGATATCTTGCTTACGAATAATTAAACTTTAATAAACCGTCTTTCAGTTGTTTTGTCTGGGTGAGTCGTTTCCTCAGTTTACGAAAACTTTGTTAATGTTGCTTGTACACGGTGCTAGTAACTGGAGCTAGTAAAGGCACAAGTTATTCGGTTGTACTTTTACACGGTGCAAGTTGCTGGAGCAAGTAAGTTGCGGGCTACTTGCGTCTCTCTACTCAAAAAAAAATTGAACAAAACACACGCGTGACGTCACTTTGCTGGTAAAAATTGTACTTAGTAGTGACGTGTGTTTTCAATGCACTATATCAACTAAGTTTTTGTTTACGTCAATAAAGATTTCGTCCTCACTATTTTTTAGAAATTTATCTGACGGAGAAATTGGATTTTTTCAGTAATTTTACTGTGTCAAAACAACAACAATATTAAACCGAGTGATTTCACTACCAGTCCAGTAACTTTCAAACCACCAACTTCGCTTAATTGGAAGCTCATTTTGACAGCTTCTCAAAACTAATACCAAAGCAACCGCCTTCAAGGATTACTATAGAGGTAAATTTCAAGGCCTTTGGAAATTTACAATACGATCACAGATTATGATCGTCCTTCACGGGATTTACAATAACAGGCCAATTTAGAATCTTTGAGACGTTTGAAGGTTATTCGTCCTAAATCTAAGCCTTAATCTTGGGTAAGACGAAATAATAGTCTGAGTTTGATCAATGGAATTTAGGGCCGGCCGTACATTGAATGCTCTTTTTACGAATTTTACTCTTACTAACACATACGAATACGCACGAACAATTCCGACGTTCTAGGTACTATTATAGTGCGCACACTGGATGCGAGTTGGTCGTACGTATACATGCGAATACGTCCGAAAACAATACGAACTTGTTAGAATTTTCATACGATTTCATGCGTTGCTTGTACATACTTCACAAAAGCGATATCATAGGGATACTGTCAACTTGACATTAGAACATTGTTACATTCTGTGTGCGCACTCAGTTCGTACGACCAGAATATTAGTTTTTATTTTATTTTATTTGAGATCGGTTTGCCCTTGACTCTAGTCTTGGTCAGAGATGACAGAGACAAAGTTTACGATGCTGGAGCGAGCTCACCCAAAAAGAGCCAGTTCACTCTAACTTTGAAGAGATTAGGGTTGTAAGCGTTCGGAAACACAGACGCATGCAGAGAGTTCCACTCTTTTGCTGTGCGCATTAGAAAAGGCGTTTGGAAACGCTTAGTGCGAATTGGTGGAATAGCAACAAGGTAGGGATGGCATCCACCAGTTTTTCGTACTATACAAATTCGTATCCAATGTGCGACCGGCCTAAGGTATATTGGTTGCGGCGACTTATATACCTAATTGCTTCGTTAGTAACACAAATACTGATGAATTGTAAAGACCCACGTAGACATGTGCGACACGACATACGTTTTTCTGACGTATGTCTTGTAAGTACTGGTAATTTGGGTGCATTTGTGATTTCACAATCAGCAAGGAAATCAGAAAGGAAGGAGCAAAGAAAAAAAGAAAATGAGTGTATTTGCGGCCAGTATGACGCATACCAAAAATAAACAAAATAACAATTATGTACTTACATAATTGTTGACGACACGGTTGGCGCAGTGGTTGAGCGATTGACTGCTGCGCAGCATGTCGCGGGTTCGATTCCCGCACGGAACAAACATTTGTACGACCTACATGTATTTGTTCCGAGTCTGGGTGTTTTTCTATCTATAATATGTATGTATTTACAAAAAAAAATGTATATAAGTAGTTTATCAGCCATCTCGTTACCATAACACAAGCATTAGGTTGCTTAGCTTGGGACTATATGGCGTTGTGTGAAATGTCCAAGGATATATTATTATATTATAAAAAAATGGGAAGACATGCGTAAATTCCGCGCAGAACGGCCATCTCTCAGCGTAATGCTGGGACTCGTGTGTGAGACAGAGCCACAGCGCTGGTTTTCAGTGACAGCCGGCGTTGACAGTTTGACAGTGCGGCAGTTTTCCACCATATAATTGAGTTATTAACTGAAAGTTCAGCTTTCATGTGCCATCGGTAATTAGAAGAATCATTTTTCAATTAGTTAAGTACTATTTATGAGGGTAGGTAACTTGGGGAGCCAGATGTATCAATTTATCTTAGATAAAAGTTTAGCGGCCTCCTATGGCTCTGATCACGGAATGATAACAAGAGTATATATTTTTGACGGGGCCTGCTAGATCCAGTGCCTGCTAGGGTTGCTGAATTTGTTCCAAAGAGTGACCGCGACCCTGGAGCTTTAGTCAATAGGAGTCTGATACTTCCTCCCACTCCGCCCGGAGAAAGGAGTCATTTGATAATTTCTCAACCATAAAAAAGAGCAAGTACGCACATACGTACACAAGTATACAATTACTTCCATAAGATTAATTCGTTAGAAAATAGTGACAGAAGTATAATTTCCAAAAATATATCTCCGTTACTCCGGGACTCGTTGAGCTTCATTGGCTCCGGTTTTCAGCAATAGCAGTGTTTGAGAATATAATAGTGTAGCGGGCCTATACCTCGGGCCTATAAACCAAATACAACACGAAACCTTGTTGATTTTCGCACTTACATAACTATGTGGCCCTTAAATGAATAGTGTCAGTACATGTGTGACAAAATATCACCTGCTTAAAATTCTATGGTCTTTGTTAACCATGGGCCACAAACAAAGCACTCACGGAATATTGCTGTTCAACGCAATGTATGTCGCCTGATGTTGTCATAACATAAACGACCTTGAATGATACTACGTCACTGTCTGTATTTATACAGACTGGTTATTAACCCATCAGAAATATGATTTTAAGGGATTGTGTAGACCTTCGTTTTTTATATTTGACCTTCTCGCGATCCTGATCAAAAGTGTCTGGAGTTCTGGACAGACATAAGGTCATGGTTGATGAACGGACAACGAAGTAATCCTTTTGTAGGGTTCCGTTTCCGAAGGGTAACCAATGGAACCCTATTACCAAGCATCCGATGTCCGTCCGCCCGTCCATTCGTCCGTCCGCCGTCCGTCCGGTTCTTGAGACCGACGCCTGTCTGTCTCAAGAACCGTAATAGATAGACGATTGAAATTATCACAGAGTGGGTATTACCAAAAAATAATATTTTATTTATTAAACTATAAATTAAAGGGTGCTCCCAGGAGGGGGTTTGGGGGCTTGAGGGTTTATGGTACTAAACCCTTCAGCCGTGTGGCAGTCTGACTCGCACTTGGCTGGTTTTTTCCTTACGGTACTGCGGGGCTACTCTCTAAGACGAAAGTCCGTAATTTCGGGCTTAGCTGTGGGGGTATTTATATCCCAAACGGACTTATGATAGGTCCCGAACCCGAACTAATAATGAATGACAAGACGATTTGACAGTTATTGTCAAATCGTGTCATTAATTCTTAGTGTCATTAATATTCTTAGTGATTAGGTGAGTTCGCCTGCAACTAAGCCCGAAAAAACGGACTTTAGGCTTAAAGAGTAGCCTCCCTGAAACCTTATATAATAAACAGCCGCATTGCAAGGCTTGTGCAAAGGATCGATTCAAAACAAAAACAGCAACATTTTTGCAGCAGGTACAGTGTTGCAGTGAAATAGTCACATTTAGTCGTAACAGTGATGAACATGTTACGCCATGCCTCAATTAACGTTATGATATAAAAAAATTGACTCTGCCACATTGAGACCGCTAGTAAACCCGAGATATCGCATTAGGGTAGGGTTGGCACGTAGATAAAGATAGATAAAATATATTGAAGCTACTTTTAGGGCGGGTTGTATCAAACGGTTGGTTGACGTAACATACGTACGTCAAAAAGTAACAATTACGGAAGATCTTTAACGTTCGGTAAATAAGAAGCGTTGTTTCAAAACATTCTGGTATAAATTCCTGCTCATCCCAATAGCTAGCTAAGTTATTGACACGAGTCCTACTTAAATAGCTTTTTTTTTTGCATTCCACCACTTATTTGTGTCATCAGAAGAACTGGTATTGAGAATGAATTCAAAAGAAACTTCACAATATTGTTCTATTTGATGCAGCTGTAAGCAGCTGTAAGCTGTAAACGTAAACGTTATATTTTACGTGCGTTAACGCTGACATTTTGTGAAACTACCCAACTTTTTCATTTAACGATAGTTAGCACCATTTTTAACTTTTACGCATGCGTTAAGTGAACGTAAAACAACCCGCCCTTACTCGCGGATTCGCTCCTGTGGTCTTGTAGTAGAACCAACGGAGCAAATATATATCGCAACAAAAAGAACCGCAGTGCCACCTATCCAACTAGCAGCGAACTAAAATCGTACATCGCGCAAGCAGAGTTTACCGTGTGATTTGAACATATACCTCCGCCCGAATGTCAACTATGATCAGGCACACAACTGCCTGGTCAGAGGATCCTCCCTTTTCAATGGAGGCTTGCAGGACTTTACTCTCTGTACCACCTCCAAAGGCTATCTCAAAGATGCCGTGATTAATTCGGGGTATGAAAATTAGCCTTCATAGGCAACTATGTATTCTGCCTATCTCGCCGGTGGACGACCGACAGTTCTTCTTCTAATCCACGAACGTCACTCGTTCACTGCCTTACTCCACCTGTGATCACCGCTCCGTGTCAGTTGTCCTACTCAGCTTCATTTGAGTTTCGTAATTCGTTTACTGCGTCTGTTCACTCTGTTCGTGTGTCTTTTTAAGTTAACCATAAGGAATTATTACTACGAGTATTAAGAATTAACAAACAAAAAATATAGGGACCACTAGCTGACCCGCGCAGCTTCTTCTGCGTCACATTTTCCATTATTGCTCCGCTCCTATTTGTCTTAGCGTGATGATATATAAACTATAACCTTCCTCGATAAATGGGCTATCTAACACTGAAAGAATTTTTCTAATCGGTCCAGTAGTTTCGGAGCATACTTATTCAATTCAAACAAATAAATATATCCTCTTTATATTATTAGTGTACATAGTGTAGATTATTCTAATATTTTTAATTTGATTTAATATTATTCTAAGTTGAGGTGTTTTTGACAGATTTCGAATGCAAATGTTATTAAACATTTGCAAAATTGACCCCCAGACCTTTTTTTATTTTTCATTTTTCTCTATCAACTTTCACCAAAATATTATCGCTTACAACCTCTGCCCCATATCAACCCTACACATCTGCTAAAGTCATAACCGCAGGTAGGTTATTCCGGCGTCCATTGCGCGCTGCTACCAACTTTATTGCAACTGTCTGCGCCGCCAGACGTGCACACTTACCTTTATATGTATGTATTTGTTAAATACTGCTTTTATAATATCAAACATAAGGTTTTTTTTGTTCGTGTCGCTGGCGCTGGCACGACAGTTGATTAGATTTGGGTTGCCCAAAACATTGCCACTTCCACGGAATCATTGAAGGCAGCTCATAGGTCACTCAGGCTGCATGTTTGCGGGCATAGGGGGTAGGAGTCGGACCATGATTTGTGACTCAACACAACATAAGGTAAAAATGTAGTGGTATTGGAGTACCATTTTTCTTAGAGATTAGCGCTTACATGCAACCAAATAAAATGTTCAGCTGAATTACATTATAATTCTACGTATATTATGTAGTATAGATTATACCAGATGAAAAAGATTTTGTAGCGTCGTAGCTTTAAGTGCCAAACTTAGACTAGATAAATATTCAAAATCGCTAAACTTTCAACCTGTTGCGCAGCCACGCGCACGCACACTTAGAAAAATCTCTGTTTGTATAGAAAATATACACATAATCATGAAACAACAAACAAAACTAAAACTACGTTATAATGTGCATAAAATATGCTTATTTTAAGTTAAAGTTGTTGCTTTTAGGGACATTAGTTATGCAATAATGGACCAGTCTTAAAATATTTAAGAAAAATGATAGTAAGAAAGAATAAACTGAAATAATTTTTGAATTCTGGAATGGAACAGAACGCTGTATCACACGAGAGTAATTAGTATTTTCTCTCTTTATACATTATGCTGCCGGTCGATTCTGCGTGATCACTTAGATTGAGTGAACGACAAGTGAGCTGTCATGCCATTTTGTTTGTATGGTTTAATAGCTCACTTGCTCACTTGGCGTTCACTTCGCTTAAGTGTTCACTTCGACATGTTTACAGAAGCGCACTGCAGATGTATTAGCTATATTACTGAAACTTTTCATCAAAATCCGTTCAGTTCTTTTTAAATAATAAGCAATTATTTATTTGAATTATTTATCCGTACCTACATAAATCCATCCTCACAATTTGTTGCATTTATAAAGAAAAACAAAACTGGCCAAGTGCGAGACGGACTCGCGCACGAAGGAGTTCCGTACATTATCTATAAAAACGGCAAAAAAAACAAGATTTTTGTATGGGAGCCCCCTTAAATATTCTAATTTTTAGTACTTATTTGTTGTTATAGCGGCAACAGAACATCATCTGTGAAAATTTCAACTGTCTAGCTATCGCGGTTACGGTACAGCCTGGTGACAGACAGACAGACAGCGAAGCGTCTTGGTAATAGGGTACCGTTTTTACCCTTCGGGTACGGAACCCTAAAAAATAATGCACAACATAGTTCACCATTTACCAAGTAACCCACTTTTATGCCTGTTTTAAACGATAGGTACTAGTTTACTAACGAAGAGCACATTTTAATTGTTTCAGTGTGTCGTTAAAACTTGCATCGGTACACTATTTAGTAAACGGTTGCTAGCCACGTTTATTTTTCAACATTAAACTGAAAAGGAGCAGCCACTTTTTTTTCCAGATTTATGCGGAAAACGACGAGGAATCAACAAATAGACGTTATGCTGTACAAAATCGATGCTGTCATTGCTATCACATAAAATATTTTTTATCTTTCTATTAATATTAGTGGTATAAAATAAAATGTGACGGTGGCCAACTGGGTGCCTAAATCTCAATGATATGCAGTCAATCGCTAACCAATCTCCTATCTGTATCTATGTTTTTATGGTTTATCAATGAATAAAACAATTTCTTTCTAACTAAACATAAATGATGGACGGAACCTGTAATCTTACATCTCACTCCGGCCTCTTTCATCACCCATTCCTATTATAATTGCATGGATGGCTAAGCAATAATATCCATCCTTGCGAACATATATACGTATTTCTCCATACCTAAATTACCTCGTGTGAATAAGGCCATAATCGCCGCTCGTAACGCACAGGTGATCGCTGGAAGATGATGTCAGTGCAGCTAAATACTTCCGCCTATCCATATCTGATAATCGCTTTTAATGCCAGAGATGCCTTATATGCCCTGTCAATACGAAACATTGAACTATCTGCTTATGCAAGAGCCAGTCGCTATCAAAGTGTTTTGTAGTTTTACTAAGACTTAATTGGTTGACTTAAGCGTTTATTACACTACACCGTATTCAGGGCTCTAAGTCCCGATTTAGGGTGCTGGTGGTGGACCTGTGGACGGTGAGCTATGGACTAGCTCGCCGTCCGCCGTCTTATGATGACAGGCCGTGACGACGGCGCGTTCGTGTTCCACGCGCGCCTCAAAGAGTGTCAGCATTAGGAGGGGCCCGAAAGGGCCGACGCCTACCGTAGTTGCGGGACTATTCCAAAGAGATACCGCGGCTCCGGAAAACAAAGGGCAATGAAGGAACATGGATGGGTTTTAGTCAGTAAAAGCTTGACACTCCCTTCCGCTCTGCCCAGAGCAGGAGGAGTCATTTGATGATTTCCCATCGCTAAAAAAAATGAAAAGGTGGTGTAACCCTAATTTGGACCCTAATGTACTCAGCTCTCTAAATCCCTGACTACAGGGCAGTGTAATTTCGTAACTCTAATTCTTATTACACCACCCTAAAACGGGACTTAGGGCTCTGAATTCCGTGTAGTGTAATAAGCGCTTTAAGAGAACTTACTCTTTGCGCGCTGTATTCCACGCGCGCCTCAAAGAGTTGTCAGCAAAGCGGTGCCTGCCGGGGTTGCGGAATCTGTTCGAAAGAGTCACCGCGGCCTTGGAACGCAAAGGGCATTAGGAGGAACACGGATGGGTTTTAGTCAGTAGGAGTCTGACACTCCCTCCTGCTTTACCCAGAGCGGGAGGAGTCATTTGATGATTTCCCATCCTTAAAGAGCACTTACTCCTTACGATATTTGATACAATCTTGCAAGTACTTATTCTTAGACATTAATGAACCTATTAAAATCTTATTTTTCAGTGGTTATGAGTAGGTACCTAGTAAAAATACGGAAATTCACCTTCACCCCGTGACAGGAAATCGAATCCAACATAGTTAGGAAAAGCTAGACAGATTGATTGGTTAAATTCTATTAGTTAGGACACAGCAACGAGGACTAGTAGTTCCTGGACGCAGAATTATTTATTTGAATAAACTACATGCATAAAGCTTCAAAGGTACCACTTATATGCACATAGAGGTACAGATTTACTAGATGCGTTACGGTTTTTGCAGAATTTCTCATAGAAACAGTGACAAAGCTTCGTTGCTAGGCTTCACAACAAAGCTTACAAGTGTACCAAGCTTACAGAATAATAAAACGGAATCCTAATGCTGAAGTAGGTACTTTCTACTGAAGAAAAAAAAACTTAATAAAGGACTATTCCTAAGCGACTAGAACACCGTCTGCACGTGACTGCAAATTACACCTTTACTAAAGCTTCCAAAAGGGTCGTGTTTCCATAAAATCTCCGTTGAGGTGTTAAGATAAATACGGTTAATTGTATCAAACACCGTCTTAGAGGTGTGTGAGGTTTATGTTGCTTAGCTAGATTACTAGGAGAGTATTCCGTGAGAGGGAGACAGTTACATTTTCTGTTCTTTTTCTCGTTCCTTTGTTACTAATATCCCAAATTGTAAGACAACACGGTTATTCCAAACAAGCAAGCTTACAGCCCTAATCTCTTCAAACTTAGAGTAAACAGGCTCCTTCTGGGTAAGCTCGCTCCATCGTAGACCTTGTCTCTGTCATTTCTGACCAAGACTAAAGTCATAGCAAACCCAACTTAGATAAAAAGAATAAGTTCTAAATTTGTGTGCTTTAATCATTGAGTTGGCCAACTATTGTGGTGGTGGGCCGGACTGGATTTATACCTTTTTTTCATTTTTTTGTTATAAACCGTCTATTAAAATCTGAAAGATCGATATAGAAGTTACCTAGCGTCACCCTCAGAGATGATAATTTATCTTTATCATAATGAACAAGTGACGAATAGGAACTATCATAATGACGAAAATTTCCATTGTCATGATAAAATTATGCGCCATGTAGGAAATCAGCTCATTTTTATGCGCATACCGTGTTAGCGAGGGCACTGTTATAAAAACATCTGTTGCGGCCCAGTAACCTTCACTTTAATCTTGTTTATTCATAAATGACATGTTTTAAAAGAAATAACTTATGTTCCATCAATGTAAATAGTAATGTTGTGACTGATTGGGAATGCATTAAAGAATGTTTTTTTTTTATTATTTTTGAAACAGTTCTATCAACAACAGTATCAGTACCAACTGGCGACGATGCGGAGAGTATGTTCAACTTCATGGCTCACGACTAGTGAAACCACAATAACGTTTAGGATACTATGGAACTGACATACGCTATGCGTAAAAGCCCCTTTATATACAAAAAATAGAAAAAAATATTATTGAAGGATCACGTTTGACCACAACCTCGCCTGATGATAAGCGATAATGTGATCGAAAATAAAGCATGCTTGCCTGGAAGTAACCTTTTCACTCTCGATTTTAGTAACTCCAAGTTGTAGCTATCAGAAACAGTAACTCTGAAATTCACTCCTTGGCTGGGCACACAATTTTTTTATATATATCTTATATATAAAAATCAATTGCTGTTCGTTAGTCTCGCTAAAACTCGAGAACGGCTGGGCCGATTTCGGTAATTCTTTTTTTGTTTAGTTCGCCAGAATACAGGGAAGGTTTAATAGCAAAAAAAAAATGGGTTGTTGACGGGAGCGAAGCCGCGGGGGACAGCTAAGCTTAAATATAAAAATGAATTGCTGTTCTTTAGTATCGCTAAAACTCGAGAACGGCTGGGCCAATTTCAGTAATTCTTTTTTTGTTTAGTTCGCCTGAATACAGGGAAGGCTTAAAAGCAAAAAAAATGCAGTTGACGGGAGCACTAATATAATATTCCACCTTAGTTTGGCAATTGACTAAGTTTGACGCTTGTTTTATAATTGTTTTCTCAGGCCAATATCCGCCTTATAAATTGAAAAAAGGTTGGTAAACATCTTCTTGGTTCCCTCTAATCTCACACAGTCCAGCACGCGTTACCCACCCTGCGTCCACGTGCATCCCGTGTCCTTGACCCCTCTTGTGTGATAGCAGTATCTCGTTTGTTTTGTTTCCCTGATAACTTGCTAAGGTAATGGAGCTTGAAGATTGGTAGTTCTTTGCATGGTTGTTGATGGTGCTAAACAGTTGTTTTACGCACTGTGGACAAGTATCAGTAAAAGTATCTACTATAGCAAAGTTTGTTAGATCTTGTTATGTGGGGGATAGTGGAGTTTCTAAGGTATATTTATTAGCTTCTACGAGCGGCTTAATTAGTTTGTGAATGGAAAATTATCAGTAAGTGAACATACTCCCGGAATAAACAGACTCAATAAATTACTAAATATTTTCTATACTAATTACAAAGCTGAAGAGTTTTTTTTGCATGTTTGAACGTGCTAATCTCTGGAAGTACCAGTCGGATCTGAAAAAATCTTTTTGTATTTTTCCAATTCTTGAAGAAAGCAAGAGGCCATTTAGCATCACGCTAGGACACATATGCGCCGAGCTATAAGAACTCCACGACCTCATTCCACCGGCCCCTTCTACCATCGGACATCCAGACGCACTGCAACTTACCGTCCCTACCTTGTTGCTATTCCATGAATTCGCACTAAGCGTTTCCAAACGTCTTTTATAATGCGCATGGCAAAGGAGTGTAACACTCTGCCTGCGTCTGTGTTTCCAAACGCTTACAACCCTAATCTCTTCAAAGTTATAGTAAACAGGCTCCCTGGTAAGCTCGCTCCATCGTAGACTTTGTCTCTGTCATCTCTGACCAAGACTAGAATCAAGAGCAAACCCATCTCAAATAAAAAAAAAAAAGGAAAAACCGAATATCTTTACTTTTGGATCAGCCTAATAAGTTTATTAAAAAATAAATACAAAGGTTGATGCTTTCCTTAGATAGCACTTTAATAATAACTCCAAGAGTTTGGCAGTCCCCGTGTCAGAGCTCACCCCAAAAAGGGCTGCGTTTTTACTACAGATGCGCGAGATTTAGAAGCGAGGGATGTGTTTGTTAAGAACCAATAGAATCGCTACATTAACCTAGCTATGCTCAGCGCGAGCAATCGCATATGTGTGCTTTCCTTAGAAAGCACTTTAATAATAACTCCAAGAGTTTGGCAGTCCCAGTGTCAGAGCTCATCTCAAAAAGGGGTGCGTTTTTACTACAGATGCGCGAGATTTAGAAGCGAGGGATGTGTTTGTTAAGAACCAATAGAATCGCTACATTAACCTAGCTATGCTCAGCGCGAGCAATCGCATATGTGGTGAAAACCCAGCCTGAACTTTTCATGTAAATTCATTGACAAAAAGCTACACTGTAGTTGAATGTCATAGCTACATTTTAGGGTTCCGTACTCAAAGGGTAACTAACCATCGGAACCCAATTACTAAGCCTCCGCTGTCCGTCCGACCATCGATCCGTCCGTACGTCCGTCTGTCTGACAGCGAGCTGTAGCTCAGAAACCGTAATAGATGGACACTAGAAGTTTTCACAGATAGTGTATTTCTATTGGCGCTATAACAACAAATAATAAAAATTTAGGTTTGTGGTATGGAACCCTTTGTGTGCGAGTCCGACTCGCACTTGGCCGGTTTTTATTCCAAAGAGAAATCTCGGTTCATGAAGCCATAATTGTATCAAGTAAGTAATGAAGGTCTGCAGCTAGTTTTATATGAGGAAAGTACCATACGCAAGAATTGTTTTCGACCTCAAAACAATTGAGGCCAAATTGTCACTTGTATGATAAAATCTGGTACTTTGTTACAACTATGTTCGCAACATGGCATACAAAGTAGTTTCATAGAAATATTCCATGATCTTACATAAAGAGAGTAGATCAGAGATGAGCTACACAACTACTGACAAATGCTTGCACTGACTGGACAAGTTCACTCAAAGAACCGTTTTTCATTACTAGAGAATGTAAAGGATCACAGGAGAAGTTGATTCAGGACAGCTTAATGACTTTATTTCGGTTTTTGATACTAAGAAAGCCATTAAATTCATGTGAGTCAGTATCTGATGTCTACCATAATTCTTTGACCGAAGGAACGGCCAGCCTTCCAAGATGATAAGATTTTGAAGATAAGTAATTAATATAATAGGATCATGTCGGGAGGTAAAAAATATCTGATGCTTAATAATTACTATCCTCAGGCAATATGAAAAGGCAAATAAAAAAAAAATATCCTTTTAAAACACAGCTTAAAGGAAATGTAATAACTTTTCCGGAAACAAGCCTACGGAAGACGAAGTGAACATTTTATAATAAAACCACCATTATATACTGACCTACTAGAAACGAAACTTATGGCAACGAAGCCATTAACTCTACAACTCAGAAAATACACCTTAACTCATAGTGGCAAGGTGTAAATTACAGTGTGTTTAAATAGTAATTTCCCCAGAAGATTTTCTTGAATGGTCTCATTATGTGCAATGTAAAGAAAGTAGGTAAAAGTTTGTACTTACCGTCATCAAATAGATTAAGATCTTGAGTCTGTTTAAACGAGTTTTTATCGAGTTTAGTTATAGATTACTGTACTGGTGTTTTAATCGTTTTTAATATTGTTAAACGAAGTTTAATTTAAGTATAGAATAAAGAATACGAGGCAAACTTCCCTGTGGGCGCAATTTTTTATCAAAATGAGGCAAAGTTTCCACCTGTTTCGTTTAGTATTACAACTCATAGTCTTAATATCGATTGTAATGTATCTATGGGCCATTTCATATGACCACTAAGATTTTAAGATCTACAATAGGAAATCAGAGTGCCTCTTCTATCTCTGTCGAAATGTATCAAAAATGTAGGTACGGGAATTGAAGCTTTTTTGACAGATTGCGACAGAGATGCAAATGCGAACGTTGCTAAAAAATATGTCGCATTAGCCCTCTGGGAGCTAAAAAGACCATTTTAGGAGAACTACTTCGTTAACATGTTTTATGCAATAACTTTGGATTTAAAAATTTCGTTATACGTTTGCACACTTTCTTCAAATTATCACGAGAATCTACAACAATACGTTTGTATGGCACTTCCAAGTGTTTAGACTGCTATGATTTTAATTTGTATTATAAGTCGACTAGTGTTGTGGTCAGCATGAGCGGTACTACTTGACCATAATTTACTACAGTGTGATATCCGCATCATTGGCCACTTACATTGAAAAAACAAACATAAATGGTTATGTTTTTTATTCAGACTCATATTTGAATCATAATATTAATCACAAAACAATCGGTCAAATATCATTTTCATCTTTATCGCTAACGCATTAGGTTCAAGGTTGATTGGGAAAATTTGACAGTGACAGCCTAGGTAGCGTGATTTGCTTTCTGATTCTGCTAAAGTGGCCTTTTAGACCCGCTGGTATAAGCAATAATCAATCTTTGCAAAAAGCTTGCCGATCACATAAGTTATTGGTTCATTACTTTGACAGCAACGCTTCTAGATTATTCTGTTGGTAGCAAAAATTAATGTGTTACTTCGGAGTTGAAGGCAGCTTAATTTTACTTGAGAATTAAGGAAGAAGAAAACGAGGAAAATTTCTAAGCTTCAATAATTATACTACGATTTCACTTCTAAATGAGTCCAAGTTTTCCCCTATTTCTTGAAAAAACATTTGTATAATAATAGTCAAACGCCTGCTAAGATAGCAACAATAGAAAACTGATTTAACACTTCATCTTTGTCATGTCATGTTCATCAGTGGTCGTCAACCCACCGATTACATCAAGTCATTGGTTTACTAACTTGACAGTAACGCTTCCAGTATATTCTGTTGCCAGTAAAAACGTATGTGATACTGAGTAGAACGTTTATCACTGTTCTCGGAAAACATGCGAAGTTTTTACTCGAAATTTTCCCGAGGGATCGAACAATAGTGTCTTGTTGTAAAGCTTGATGCATATTATAGATGAATAATGGATTGTGATTATAAAATGTTGCTTGTCTGAAAATTTAAATCGAAACCGAATTAGAGACAACATAGATTAATTTGTTGTAGTTTGTATTTTATACAATACCTTAACAATATTACTCGAATCTATACGCAACCGAAAACCGATTAACCTTCAAAATTAAATTTCGTGGTAAATAAATATTTTACGCAAAGAGTCAAGTCAGATACTGAATTATCGTATGTAGTTGTTTGTTTTTGTTGTGGTATTATTGTTGTTTGTTGTTGTTGTTATTATTGCTGTGTTCTTTATGTTTTGTTGTTTACTTTTTCTTTTTTTTTTCATGTAAAACTGGTTGACCAGTTTTACCAAAATGATAAGAAAAAGAGTAAAAAATTTTTAAGTAATAAAATTTTAAGCACAAAAGATAATTTATTTTGTGTATTAAACACAACTTCACAAACACACATGTAACTTACCTACCAACGTGTCTAGAATAAACAATTTATCTTCGCGTAAATTAGTTGAACAATACTTGGATCGACTTTTGTTTACGTTTCTTATTGATCGGTTACTAGAAACTACTTGAAACAAATATCACGAAGCATTGTAGTCAGTCTGTGAATAATAATTTCAAGGTTCGTTTTGGTTAAATGAAAGGAATTCTAGACGATTGCCAATTATTATTTAAATTGATGTTTTTACAACAATAATAAATGACACTAAGAGGAATTAATCGTAATTGTATGCTTACTTAAATTACAAGAAAACTAGATGTAGTAAACTAGACAGGAACTTCATCCTTTTGCGAGGTCTATAAAAAAGTCTTTTACCGAGTTCAAAACGGAGGAGGTTCTCGATTCACCTTTTTTTATTTATGATGGGTTTGCTCTAGACTTTAATCTTGGTCAGAGATGACAGAAATAAAGTCTACGATGGAGCGAGCTTACCCAGAAGGAGTCTGTTGACTCTTTACTATTTTGTAGTAGGTAAGGTTCTTTATTTAATTAAAGTATTTCTATCTTTTGTCTAGTCTTATGTTAAAAAAATATATATTTAGTGAGTAAGGATCTTCTTTACTACATCTATCTAATATATAAAATTCTCGTGTCACAGTTTTCGTTGCCATACTCCTCCGAAACGGCTTGACCGATTTTGATGAATTTTTTTGTGATTATCCGGTATCTATGAGAATCGGCCAACATCTATTTTTCATCCCCCTAAATGTTAGGGGTAGTCCACCCCTAAATTATTTTTAATATTTTGGCAATATTATTCATGAATAATGTGACGCAGACAAAGTTGCGCGGGTCAGCTAGTATTAAAATAAAATTTGAATTTATCCTAAAAATGTATTATTCATATGCAACATGTAGGTAACCTAAGCCTAAGATATTTCAAATACGACATCTAACAATTGAAGTACGTACATAATGTGAGAAAACATATATAAGTTTTTACAAAACCGATCACTATTATCCACTGGCATTGCAATGTCAATAACCATAATTACTAGGAATTATAGAAAACTTATAGCTAATCGTTTTTATTATTTGCATAATTATGCGATTGTGAATCGTGCTTTGTGTTGTTATATGTGTAAAGACCTCTGTTTTTGTTTGGATGTCTGTAGACCGACGTCTTAAGCACCTCTGTAAGAAACCGAAATTTCCACAAACTATCTTATAACACCTCAGTAAATCTTAAGATCTCCTCAATCAATTTTGATATATTCTCAATCGAAAAAAAAGCAATAAAAATGCAATAACAATTAAAAAGCAAAAGCAATTTAAAAGTTTTTATTTTTTATAATTTGTTGTAGTACACCAACCACAATGTAGTCTTTTTAACCCAAAGGTAGAGAATGCATTGTTGCATTAAGTCCGCCCATGTAACACTATTGTGCATAAAGTTTAAATTTTATATAAATATTGCAATCCTTTCAGTTCAATTTGAAATCTCCTCAATATCCTTGCAATCTCCTCAGTCAACTCAGCCTAATGCATTTTACTGCTAAAAGAAGGCTACTCCAAAAGCTTCTTCACAATACCTGGTCCTCCACCTTTGGTGTATAGTCAGTCTTAGACACTAACGAAAAATGAGATTGACAACTGTGCTCGCTGTCAATCATCAAATTAAATTTATAGCCACTGCGTTTATAGCCAAAAGCTTCTTCACAATACCTGGCCCTCCGCCTTTGGTATATAGTCAGTCTTAGTCACTAACGAAAAATGAGATTGACAACTGTGCTCGCTGTCAATCATCAAATTAAATTTATAGCCATTGCGTTTTGAGCAGAATGCTGACATCGGATTTGACATTTGTTAACTCACCTGCAGAATTCTTACCTTGGTTGATGATGAACAATCGTACTAAATATAAATACCATAATAGGATAATGGATAGCTGAAAAATCAATCAAAATTAATTGACCCAGTTTACCAAAATAAGCACTGAATGTTTAGGACCCTGATTCGATGGCTCAATGGTAGAAAAACAACCAATAGCTTGACCTATTTAAACCTGATCAAAAAACCTTTTTACCTGAAAACCATAGCCGTTATAGGCCTCCGTACTATAATCCTTTTTTTATTTTTATATCACGAGTACTAAAAGCGTATAGCGTAGCGTATAACAGTGTACATTAACATACAAACTAGAGCTAAAGGCATGGATTTAAGAATATGATGGACGAGCTTCTTCAATTAACTAAGGGTGGATTTCATCAATGAAACCCAAGGCGATAGTGCCAATTCTACTAATTTTCACATTCGCATCGTATTCGCATCTCAATCGCAATCTGACAAAAATGTAAGAAAATTAAGGCTTTTTTGACAGTTTGCGATTGACATGCGAATGCGAAAGTTGTTTAAAAATTAGTAGAATTGGCCCTCAGGCTTCTGACTACACGTAACTACCGACAAAGATTTGAAATGACAGCTGGGATCAACAGCTCAACTTCAAAATGGGCAGCTTCTTCTCGTATGTGGAACAAGTTGTTGCTTATGTGTCACCGGAAAATGGTAAACTCCGTAAGAATGCAATAAATATTTATTAAATTTATTATAATTTCTCGATTTATTTTGAACATATCATTTTGAAAACAACAAATCCGATCCAAATACAATAGTTTCCCACGCATCGGTGTCGTTTTTTAGAAAAAAGAGATCACAATTTTACGCGATATTTTATAAACTAACAGCGTCTGCTATTTTCCGGTGAGATATGCATTAAAATATCGCTGAAAACTTTTAGGTACGTCTGCCTACTAAAGTACCGCATCCAATTTAACCAATCGATTTCTTTCAAGCCAAAGTGGGATAAAGCTGATAAAACCTACAGCCGCCCATCGGAAACTGCATTACGGACGTACCCGCGCGATAATGCACTGCTTACCGAACGTTTCCTGTCTTTACCTGCCTCGTCGTGTTTTATAATATTGTACGAATTTGTGAGATACAGGATTTGTCTGTAAAATAACTAGCTGACCCAAGCCACTTCGTCTGCGTCACATTTTCCATTACTTCTCCGCTCCTATTTGTCTTAGCGTGATGATAACATATAGCCTTCCTCGATAAATGAGCTATCTAAAACTGAAAGAATTTTTCAAATCGGACCAGTCTGTAGTTGACTATCGGATCGGACATTATATTAGCGCGTTCATTCGAAATGTTAGTTTTTTTGTACTAATAATTTCTAATTTCCTAAGCATGACTTTGAAGTTCGAAGACAAAGATCAATGTTCATTTAAGTTTTAATATTGTGTCAATCCGGTGAGGATTCATTAAATATTACGCCTTGAAATCTTCTAGTTAGTTAATAGTTGTTCTATTCACGTTTAATCATTTTGTCGAGTTAAGCAATCATAAATGTATGGGACAGTTGATTTTTGTTTCACGATTACAGTGTTAGGTCAATACTCTGTTCATAGTGATGAGTAATCAACATCATCAACATATCAGCCAAAAGACGTAGGTACATAGGCCTCCCTCAAGTGTCGCCACAACAACTAGTCCCATAGTGATGAGTACAATGACTATATTGAGTGCGAATTCTCCTATTTTTAACCGACTTCCCAAAAAGGAAGAGGTTATCAATTCGGTTGTATGTTTTTTTTTATGTTTGTTAGGTACCTCATAACTCCGACAATTATGAACCGATTTGAAAATTTTTTGTTTTATCTGAAAGGATATACTTGCAGATTGGTCCCATTTAAATCATATCAAAATCGGTTACGAACTTTGGATTATAAATTGGAATAGCTGGAATTTGACTATTTAGATGATTCTTTGATAATCGAAATTGCGTATTTTGCTTTTCTTCGATTTTGCAGTGGTGTTGTTAGGTGTGGGGTACCACTTAAAAGTGAAAAATAAAAAACTTTTTACAAAAAAATACAACCGACTTCCAAAAAAAAACACTACAAAGTAAAAAATAACTTTAAATTCGGAAGTCGGTGTCAAAATACGAAGAAACTAACAAAAACACCGACTTCCGTAATAAAAGTTATTTTTTACTTTGTAGTGTTTTTTTTTGGAAGTCGGTTGTATTTTTTTGTAAAAAGTTTTTAAGGAACGTTTCCATTTTCATCTCATCAGCGTTCTGCCACAATAGGGAAATTGGGGATTTTTGACGGATCACAATTGAGATGCGAATCACCAATCGGCACTCAGGTGTTGCGTTATTACACTCTGTATACAGTAATTTGCGGAAATATTTAATCAATTTGGAACAAAACTTACAGCATAACATTTCAGTTCCTCTCAAAGTCAATAAAATTCCCTTGACAATTCACTCGGAAATTAATCACAAATATACTTCAGATCTCGGTAAAGGGAACGTGAAAGCAGTTCCGAGTTGCCACAGAGCACCGAAATGACTTTGCGGACACCATTGTCCGCAAAGTCAAGGAGAGCAATATCGAACCTGCATACAAACTATTGAGGTATGCGGAACAGGATTTAAAGTCCCTTAAACCTCCATTGAAAAACGAGGATTTTTCGACCAAACGGTTGTAGGTCTAACGGGCGAATGACCTATAGTTGATATTTGGATAGTTGTATAATTTAAAATCGCACGGAGACAATCAAACTTTGATAGCATGATGCACGATTTCTTTGGCGTAGTTCGTTGCTGGCGGTATAGATGTCGCTTCGATTTTTGTTTTGTGTCAGTGACGACATCTAAAACTAGGCAAATCTGAGGTTATCATCTGTTTTTTTAGAAATTGTTACTTCAAACATGTGTTATAATTAGAATATCACAGTTTGGAACAGTTAACGTTACATTTAAATTACATTTGGAATGTACTTCAGGCCTTCAGTTAGCAGTAGATGCAATCGTGCACTGTGTTCAGTGAGTTAAGTGATTACTCAGCAGTATCCATTTGACCGGGACTGATCGCGTTTGACAGAACTTACAATTATTTAGTAGGTATAATAAATAATTGTGACCATTAGCAGTTGCACAGTTTAAGAAAGATGTGATTTTTTGTACCATTGCCTTGGCGTTTCTGACCGAGCCGCCTATCAGATTTTTCAACTGACTTGCAGTTAAGAGCGAGTATACTGTATACTGGCGACTCTAGTCGGTGTGGTGATTCCGTACTCTATGCGAGTTTCCTATTGTCGTGTGTTTTCACCGCCATCCGTTACCGGCTTCTACCTGTCTCTGTATTTCCATGGAAATCGAGTAACTACGGTAAGCTAAGCGAAATTTATGAGAAGTCTTCTTCTAAAATGCGACTGAGATTGAAAAATGTTGTTTTGAATTGAAATATTATAGCCGATTGCATTGTATTCCGTATGCAAATGTGTTTCGAATGGATGATGTATTTTATTTTCTGTGTTATTGTGCAAATTGAAAGTTTTCAAGTTTTGAGTAATTCGATTGAGTGTTTTATTATTATAAAATTTATTAAATTACTTTACGCACACAAATGTAAGAGGCGGATTTAATGTTCTGGGCATTTTCTACCACCCAACCTTGGTATTCTTGGTGTATCTATGCTGTATTTTGAATTACAATAAAATGTCTCTAAATCTGCTGTGATTCTTTAGCTCTTGCCAGGGCTGACCCTGATTTAGAGATAAACTGCGATATCGCAAAGAGTCAATGTGGTCTCTTAGAGTTTAAATAATGACAGCAAACTGGATAAAACAAAAGATATTGTTTTGAATGCTCGATCTAAGAACCTAAATTAGGCACTGCTGCAGTCGAGTTCATATAAATCATAATAACGAATTAGTCAAAGAGAAAATAAAAATATAAAACAAAGAAATCATACAACAAGACTACATTTCACAAACTCGCTACATTTTTAATTTTCTGCGGCACAATATCACAGGGTTCCCAGCAAATGTCACTGACGTGGCTTAATTAAAAACTTTTTTAATTAAATCCCATCTTATTTGGTTTCAGGATGCAGACACAGTGGAAAAACTGAACGAGAGTGGAGAGCTCAGGAAGATGTTGAAACCTTATAAGGTAAATATGAGATTCATTGCAAGTATGTAAGTACCTAGCATGGACGGCGCCAAATAAACTTGCAGTAAATTACAGTGACCTTTCCGTAATCCCTTCGTAGATACCCTTACAATAAATTATAAACCGTTTCTCATTAAACATTACAAAAGAACTTAAAGGATCACGATTAAAGTCGATTCAGGACAGTTTTTTGTCTTTATTCTGGGTTACCGTTATTTCACATTGATCGAAAGAGATGTTGATATTAATTTGATTTTCTAGCAAATATCAAACTGTTGCCAGGCAAGTTCTATGCAAGCTCCTTGCTTCTATAATTTGTGAATCTTTTTTTTTTCTGTGCTAAAATCTCAATTTCTCATAATTATGTTATCTTTGTTCGAGGAGAATGGAAAGCCATGTTAAATCAACTTGCTTCAGTAGCTTTTCTAGAACCATTTGATATTTTGATAATTGTGGCGATAGGGTACCTCCAGTTCCCTTTCACGATGGCTTCAATCCTAACCTAATGAATGCCACTGATGCCGCTTTAAACGTTGTGTGCTGGGCAAGCTGCTGCTGCGTCGACTCAAAAAGAAGGAGTTTGTCAATTTTGCTCACACACACTTGGGTTTGCTTTTCATCTGCAATCCTCAATAGCGTCCTTGGTATTGTGACTTCAGCCTCGCTAGCTAGACCCTTTAAATGTCTAAACACTCTATGCCAAAGATACGCGACCGACGTTCGGCTTGATTATGCCTGCAATGCTATTTGAATTACTGACCAGACATTATGCCGAAATTAAGCTGCGTTATAGCGTACGCCGAACTTCGGTCGGGCGTAAGTTTAGCGGCCATTCGGCGGCAACGTATTCTGTAGAGCACACATTATACGCGACTGAAGTTCGGTTCGATTGCCGACGAAGATCCGGGGCAGCGGGAGGCATGCATGTCCGCACATTTTGCCTCTGCCTGCCTACAACGCACGTGCTTTGTTATGTCATTAAAACATGGGTACTTACACCTTGTTTGATTCAGAAAAAATAATTTTCGCGGTCTAGCCGCAACTGTGTTTTTTTTTCAACGTTAGAGACATTGAATACACACAAAGTTGCCCAACTGAATTTCGGCATTTAGGGTGTCATATCAGCCGAAAACGTTGAACTTACAATCAGCCGCGGAACTTCCGTCACGTACTTTCGGCATAGTGTGCACAGACAGTTAATTTTCAAGTGGTTTAGTTTTGACTTTCGTAATTTGTGGATGCTTCAGCCAAAACAATTCTTGGAATTTCCTCGGCATCATTAGTTAGATTATCAAACATAGATACTGTTATGTTAACAAAGTCAAGTATCAAACCGTTCATTATTAAGTATATAGGGAGACACATTGCCAGCATTGAACGATTCGGAGAAATTATAATTAGTTTCACCTAGTTTGCACAAAATGTTTGCGATCTCTGAATGAGGTCTTAATAAGCGTTTTAAGACATTAACTTTTTTTTTCCAATTTGTATTAAAATGGTATTTGTTGTCCTCGGTCAAGCGCTATCATCTCCTGTTTATTAATTTTTAGATAACCTATATTTAGTGACAAAAAAGCCAATCCCGTTATTAACAATTCTAATGTTAGTGTTACCATGAAAGTGTAAAACAATATATATTTAATCAGTACAGGGAAATGGCTTCTCCAATCGTTTTCCAACGTTTTTGGTGTAAATCTGCTTTCAGACTACGCTATAATATAAAAGCATATAAAATATAGCTCATAGCACAAAAGTATCGAGCACCATACATTGTTATGGACACGTTCACACTGTACTGTACTGTATATTATTGACAATGTATGGTGCGCGATATTGTTGTGCTATGAGCTATATACTCTATGCTATACATTATAGCGTAGTCTGAAAGCAGCTTAATGGCTGCTTCGGTCAATCTGTCACAACGAGTTCAAAATGGCGTCGTCAGTGCTTCTTCGGCCATCTTCGATATCGACGTCCGTCTTAACCATTCTTTCTTGGCAGTTGCAAAATGCCTTTAAATGGATTACTTGAAATAAAAGGTTTGACTTCCTTATACCTACTAGCTGATGCCCGCGGCTCGCTCGCTTGAAAAATTATACACCAATACAATACAAAAATAAAACCTTCCTCGAAAACTACTCTATCCATTGGTGAAAACAGCATGAAAATCGGTGCAGTAGTTTTTGAGTTTATCGCGAACAGACAGGCAGACGCGGCGAAGGACTTTGTTTTATTATATGTAGTGATTCAAAATTCTCATTACCCGAAGCATGATAAAAAAAAACTCGAAAAGAGCTATATTTTTCGAGACCAATCCCAAAAAAATACATTTATCATCATGATGATACACAAAGGATACTCCTTCATTCATCCAATCCATCAGTGTAGCCACATAGCAACTGAAACGTGTATACACAAGGTTGAGCAAACATGAGACCGCAAGACAAAGTTTACTCAGTACGTAATTCACCGGAAAACGCTGTCACAGAGTAGATGGGTTACAAAAGCTCCATAACTCAGTAACTGAGTGACACGATATGTCGATATATCCCCTCGCAAGGCTGATTTTCGGGCTTCTGAAGTTCTGTCCCTTACCTAACGATTGTAAATTTCGTCATATAGCCAGAACTAAACCAGGCCTAACTGCTTTACAAAAAACGGAGAAGTCTCGGATCTGATATGGATGTATGGTCATGGTCAGCAACTCAAATGCCGCCGACCTTAGCAAGTATTGTTGAAATTCGAAGATCGATCCAAGCATTTATAATTAACAAACCACGAAATTCTTTGAGAAAATTGGTTCTTTACAACAATTTTACTGTTTTTTTTTACTATTAATAGGCACACGTTTGCACACTATCTTTTATGAAATCAACGCACTCATAGACACGTTTCACGTGCATTCGCGACTGTCATTTATTTGAGGTCGCCGTACTTTGACCTCTGTATGTGTGCGTGCGACTATTTTCGCTGTTGCATTAAGCCGACCTTCTGTATTTATTTTATGACGTAACAGGGTTCGAGTTGAGAAGCTGGTGTACGGTTCTCGTATCTAATTTCTATTGATCAGGTTGTAGTTCGGGGCTTGTACATGAGACCTTAATTCGTCTAGTTCAATTCTCTGTCTCGGATTAGGATAACAATACCGAAAAGGCGTAAACCATCGAAAGTTTCTAAGACTTTTACAATGTGATAAGTTCTGTTTCAAAGCAATTGTCAAAATGTCCAAAAAGTAATTATTATTTTAGCAGTATTATTTATCATTCATAAAGTATTTTTCTAGACCATAGGAATCCCTACACTAGCGACCATCGAAAGTTTCGGCTTTTACCAAAGTGATATTAAGTTCTGTTTTAAAGCAATTATTAAAATTTCCAAAAAGTTATTATCATTTCTGCCTTTTTGGGAATATTATAATTTGGGATAGTATTTTTCTAGATCATAGAAATCTCTACACCAGCGATTTCTCCTAGAACTTTCGAACGGAGGTAACATTTTGTGCATACTCTTGAACAAATACGTTTGTGGCTCTATAAAATTAAATAGAACCCAGTAAGTCGAAGGAAAAAATAAAACTGTTCCAAATTTTAATTTGATATTACTAGTTGTTCTTAAAATATCCAGCTGTGACAGGCGGACGGATTTAGTCACAACATAAGGGTTCCTTTTTACAATTCACATTTTGCGCTATTACTAAGCTAAAAAGAAACAGCTTTAGTTTTCTCCAAACACCGTAGCTGTAACTGTAATTGTTGTTCCTGTGGCTGTAGCTCAAAATAAATTGCACTAACAAGTGAAATCGATTCCTTCATCGCCGTCAATTACTTTATTTAGCATCATTACTTGTGTCAATATTACGTGTTACATACTCGTTGTGTAATAGGAAGTGACCAATTATAAGTAGGTGGCCAACACTTTTAACAAAATAACAAGCCTGGCCAACAACGCTGTTAACAAAATAACAAGCCTGGCCAACAACGCTGTTAAAAAAATAACAGGTGTAATTTAACTACATATTTAAATTATAAGAACGAAAAAAACAATCTATCACAAAACTGACATGCTTGTAAAATAGGTAAATAAAATTAAAATAAAATCTTTTATTTTAGACATTATTGGCCCCTAATATTTTTAGTATTACGACTTAAAAAGAAACTATGATAGGTCCATTAAAAAAAATAACTGACATTTAATTGACTTATTACTACTGCAGGCAAGCGTTTGGTCACAATCAGGTGAGATAGTGGTCCAATGCGTGGCTAATAATTGTAAAAGGTAGCACATGCTTGAAGTCAATCATTAAGTAGACGATGGGGCACATTTGCCTTAAAGTAATCCATTCACTAATTATGTAATTACTCTGTCAGCACCCGCAAATTAAAAAAACATTAGGAAGACGGTACAAATTTGACCCAATAGAAACTTACGGGCGTTGACAGGGACCTCAATGTTGTACTTAGTTATTAAGATGGAAAGAGTTGAAACGTACGAGTTCTATTTTTTTAGGCGTCCGACAAGTTGAGCTATGTACTAGAAAATATACTTTTTGTGGTATGGTAAAATATTATAATGACAAGAAAAATAATAAATTTTGCGATTTAGTAAATAAATTAATTACAAAAAAAAAACAAAAGAATACATGAAATGCTATACGGCTGGTAACATCAATATAACTGCTGACAGCCAAATCGAAGTTGACACTACCAAAATATAATTAAAAATACCGCCACGACGATTAAGTAATCAATCAATTTTATCTTCCGACCAATTAACTTACGGACAAGCCCGACAAAAACATAAAAATTCAACCATAAAAAAGTTACAAAACTGGGACTGTACCTACTTATGCAAGAACATTCACATACCGCAAAGAAGTATCGAAATATCTCGAACATAATATTAATATTTGTTTTTACACTCGTAAACGTAATATACATAGCGTGAGGCGTTAAATTTGATAAAAGTGAATTGAAGGTCGCTCAATGAAGGAAACAGGTTCAAATTGACGGCCGGATACAAAGATCGAAGCTGTTGAAATGTCTCCGAACGACCTTTGAGGATCTCTCCGTTCGAGATACGTTGTTGTAATGACCTTTCGTCTTTGACTCAATGAAAACATGGCAGTTACCGATAATAACACTTGTTAGGGGATTGGTGCGTCCATGTTAAACGTCAGTCTCTTGAATTGGATTGACCAATCCTCACTTTCGGTGTGGCAATTGTTTTCCGTCCATATGGCTGCCTTTTTTTTCTTTTTTAGGGATGGGAAATCCAATGACTCCTCCCGCTCTGGGTGTATCGAGAGGGAGTGTCAGACTTCTACTGACTAAAACCCATCCATGTTCCTTCATTGCCCTTTGTGTTCCGGAGCCACGGTGTCTCTTGCGAATAATCCCGCGACTCCGGCAGGCGTCGGCCCTTTCGGGCCCCTCTGTGTGCTGACTCTCTTTGAGGCGCGCGTGGAACACTAACGCGCCGTCGACACGGCCTGTCGTCACTAGACGGACGGACGGCGAGCAGGCCCGCGCCTACGGTGGCCGGAGGTCACCAGGTGGTGGCCCCCGACGCCCGCGGCGTCTACCACGGCGGCCGGGACGAGAGAGTCTCCTCTCCCGCTCCGCCACCTCCTTCGCTAGCATGACTGCTTTGCAGAAGGAAGCAACGGCGTCTCATTCCGTCCCGCTCCGGACCATGGCTTGGACCAGGGCCGGACGCGAGAGTTCGCCGCCGATCGCCGTTTCGAGGACACGGCGGTGCGCCGCCCAAGCGGGGCACACCTGCACAGTGTGCTCCACTGTATCCTCCGGTCGATCCTCGCAGTGGTGACACTCGGGCGTTTCCTCCCGCCCGATTCGGTGCAGGTACCTCCCGAAACATCCATGTCCGGTGAGCACCTGCGTCAGGCGGAAGGTGAGGACGCCGTGGCGCCTCTCAAGCCACTCCTCAAAGAGGGGACTTATCGCCACTATTGTGGCGTGCCCTGTCCATATGGCTGCCTAAGACCTTTTTCCTGGATTTTATTATACCTAAAAACCACCCGTGTTCCTCCTAATGTCCTTTGCGTTGTAGGGCCGCAGTGACTTTTTCGAACAAATTCCGCAACCTTGGCATTACACAGATTGGCATAAAAATCTGTACAGCTAGTACAATGCTGTCTATTTTTTTTTTGTCCCACTTCTGGGCAAAGATCTCAATCTCCCTTTTCCTCACAACTCTGTCCTTAGCTAAACCGGGCCAGTCTTTTCCTTAGTAGTCGAGTTTGTCTTACAGTCTTCAGCTTAGTCTGCTGCTATGTCTTCTGTTATCTAATGGGAACAATTTGTTGTTATCTAACAAAGCTAATTATTGGAATGATTAATGTACAATGCTGTTTTTGGAAGCATTCTGTATAAACCTTTGACTGGAACATACTTAAGTCACCTACTCTCTCACTACAATAAGCATCAAATGCGCCTCCTTAGAGCTATATTCTTCTTTACTTCCACAGTTGACAAGGAAGTGCTAGTCAAATACGTACCATTTTTTATCACAGGCATTCAAAAGAAAATAAGACTGCATAATACGGTTTCTACATTGCATGATTTAGATCTCCTTTATGCATTATTGTTGCCGTGACTTCTCATTTAAGAATGGCTTGAAGTCTGACGGTATTTTTGAAAACGGTTTTGATAACAAGTTATTTACTTTCAATGTGTTAGATAGCTTCGACGTTATCAGTACATATTATAAAACAAAGCTCTCGTGTCTGTCTGTTCACGATAAACTCAAACACTACTGCACCGATTTTCATGTTGTTTTCACCAATTGCCAGATTGGTTCTTGAGGAAGGTTTTAGTACATAATTTGTAAAACGGGCGAAGCCGCGGGCATCAGCTAGTGTTTTATTATATTTATTTAAAGCAGACATGCCATGCCTGCTTTAAATAAATATAATAAAACACTAGCTGATGCCCGCGGCTTCGCCCGTTTTACAAATTTGTTAGTACGTTACGTTAGTACTGAAGCCTTACCGGTGCTGGCGGGTGTTCTCCCAGTCGATCTTGAGGTGCAGCGGCGTGCTGCAATGTACTTCTACGCTAGAAAGATCACGGACCCAGAGTTTTTACCGCAACGCGACCGTGCTAAGATCTCTAGATTATTAAAACCCCAGACTGACGTCTGGGAGGTACTTTTATGCGAATGGCAATGTAAGTGGGAAGATTCCATCAAGGGCCGACACCTCCACCAGTTTTTTCCATCCGTTCGTGAGCGGCTGGAGAAGACATGGCTGGAGGTGGATCACTGTGTTGCCCAATTTCTCACAGGTCATGGCAACTTTAAGAGTAAATTATTTTCCTTTAGGCTTGTGGCCTCACCTTTATGTCAATGCTCTACAGCTGACCTTGAATACGAACAATCCGCACATCACATCTTGTGGGAGTGTATTCTTTGGCAGACTGAACGTAATGTTATGTTAGATAGTATTCAGGTTAAATCTGGAGTAGTTTACTATACGGACCTTGTAGAAACCAGAACAAATTACCGTGCGTTCAGGCGATTTTGCCATACCTATTACTGGAATCAAAAGTAGCTCACAATTTAGGACCCATTAGTTTAAATGTTAATATATAATCCGTGGTGCTTGGCAACTGGGCCTAACCCAGTTGTATATGTCCCTTGGTGCCTATTGGCCTAGCTCTAATCTGTCTCCTGATTTTTATGATGATTGATATGGAGGGAAGTGGAAATTATATTTATTTTTCCTACTCCTCCGCTGTACTCTTCTGATTAATTTCGTTGCGGGATCCAAGACAGCTGAATCGTTTCTCCGGGACTCGTCGGGTTTCATTAACTCGGCGTTTTTCTGGTGGTCGCCACTGTTGATTCTGGCTTTCAGGAGTTGCAGTGGTTGGGAATGTGTGGCGGGCTTGTCCCATTAAAAAAAAAAAAAGACATGCCATGCCTGTTTTGTAACTAATCACAAATGAGACAAAGTACGAGCACTACCTATAAAGGAAACTAAACCCTATTAACAACCAAGACAAAGCACGACTAAGCACAAAAGTACGCCACAATTCAGAGGCACTACAGCCTGTCCTACAGTTGAGAGCCGCTTGTCATATGCCGGACGTAGTCTTCCTGTCTACAAGTTGGCGTTACAGACAGTTTACCTGCATTGAGATATGGTTCAAAGGGGGAGGAAGTAGCGGGCTAGTTTTTTTATTTTTAAGACAAATACCATAGGTAGGTATGTAGTTTTATAGTGCAATGTCATTTGCCAGAAGGTTCCGCTTTTCAAAATTTTATACGTTAGAAGGCGTGACGAAATTTGACTTTTATCTCACTATGAGCTTTTTAGGCATTACGTCCTTTGCTGGAAATAGGTCTACTGCCTTGTGCTTCTTGCATTTAGTAGACATCAGCGCCACTTATAAGAAAATCGGTCCATCTTATGAAAGCCCATCCAACATTGAGTCTTCCTTACCATTTTTTTATAGTGTGTGTATTGGTTAGGCGTTACCTATTACAAATAAATAGTATACTGAGACGAAGTAGCTTAATGAAAAGGATATGAAAAAACCAGAACCGAAAATATAATTCCGAAGTCGTTGAAACGAAATTGAGGAACGTTTGTTAGGTATCTTTCCACGATCCTTCTCTGTAAGAAAGCAGATCTTTCAGATTCAATTTTCTTTACAGTAAAGTTTAGTAGAAAATGAATCCAGCTACTAATCAAATTGTGAATAGTATTAGCTGTGCAGGTATTCTCTACCTCTTTCTTAGAATTACAGTCTTATGTCATTAACTACAAAAGTTAATTTGATTTAAATACCGGTGGAGTCGGAATCCCGTCTAGACGATAAATAACTTAACGAGTACTTAACTTATGTGTCTGAGGTTAAAAGATGTACGCAAGCAGAAGGATGCTGGTAGCTAGACGGTGCGCGAGAAAAATCCACCAATTGGATCTCTTTCCCTACGCTAAGCGGAACTGTATTGGAGAAACTTAAGCGGTGTTAGGCACATATTTGTACCTTCCAAAAAGAGAGATGTGTGCCAGGAATACGAGCGAAAAATATGTGCACGATATCAAGTTGAGTTGATAAAATATTCCGCTAAACACCCTCGCACTACTGTGCAGTTGTGATCGATGTGTGGCTGCAAATCGATTTGAAACTTCGTCACACTTCCTTGCTGTAAAAAGCACTCATTTTTACAACGCCGGTACACAATATGTACATCCTCGCATAACCTAGCTACCTCACACAGCTTCGATAGAAAAGCGACCGGCATTATTTGCTCAGAAATCACTACGTCCGTGCAAACAGTTGGAGACGGGATGAAAGGGTTAAACCGTATGTATTTGACGTTCATTTTGCTTATGTAAATTGGGGATTTTATTGAAAGAAAATATGATTTTGATTCATAATATTGCGATGTTAGGTTTGGATTCCGATTTAGAATATTTATAAAAAAGCGTATTTAAGTTGTTCTAGTCGGGTCTCTCTTCTTGAGTAAGAGATACGGATAAAAATTTGTAGGAACAATCCTACAAATTTTTATGAATTGGTTTAATATGGCTGATGGCATTACAATTGTCCTCTAAATGATGATGAGAAGTTAAATATTGGGTCAAGGGATCTCAAAGGGAGCTGTCAGTCCATCTTGATTACTCGGATTGATCACTTCACCCTAGCCAACATGTTAACAACCGGTCTACTCTGTCAACATCTAACCGTGTAAACTAAGGATAAAAGTGTTCTGTCATTCCATATTGTTTGTATGGCATTTGACAGCTCCTTGTTCGTTCACTTCGCCTTAGTTTTTGCTTCGACATGTTTACAGAATCACTCTGCAGATTAACTTGAATCTTTCGGGAATCATCATCAAGTTGTATATACTTAATATTAACTCCAAAATTTTCTCAATTCCAGAGTCCAGACGCCTGCAACACTTGTCAAATGTGCGGTGGGTTCCGTCTTCTTCCATGCAGGATCTGCAACGGGTCCAAGAAGAGCCTTCACAGGAACCACTTCACGGCAGAGTTTGTCGCTCTCAAATGCATGAACTGTGATGAAGTGGGCCTCGTGAGGTGCGAAGCTTGCTGCTAAAGGGATCATCCTTTTATCATCCCCATGCAAGAGTATGGGCAAAAAATAGAAGAAGGCTTTGTGGGAGAGTTACAAATGAGGACAAAATTATTGATACCTATTTAACAAGAATTTAGAAAGCAAGAATCCATTAGAATAAATTCTGATATATCTTTTTAAGGTTCAGAAATAGCTTGCTGTTTTATTACTTTTACACATTTTATTGTACATTTTGATTTGAATTGCGTCTACCTGTGTCAATCGTATATTAGACATTAAGTGTGAACGCTCGCGCTGTCTAAATATTGTGAAGCTATTCATACTTAATTATTATGAAATACAAAATATAGCATAAGAGAGCAAAGTTTTCATTTATTAATATTACTTTTAAAATTGTAGTAAAATAAATAAATCACAAAAATGAGGAAAGTAATAAAATTACTATAATATTCCCTTCAACGCCATCTAGGGTTGTTGTCGGAGATTATTTTTATAGTTTTAATAAATTGAACGCAATTAGTTAGCAGCTTATTTTTGTATAAAATAATAGCATGTAATAAAGAATTTATGTTATATGGGAGGCGACCAAAAGAATTCATAACATTTTAATAAACGTTTATCGATTAGAGCTTGCTCGATCATCCAACGGGCATTTCTTTTTATTCTTAACCTTAGCTTATATATTTAGAAAAATTATATTTTCATACATTGTAAACGGTTGACAATTTTTTTGTTTATATCGAAATAATAGGTCAACTTTTGTTAGTAGAAAGTACTCGATGTATATCTTCACGATTTAATCCCCTGCGGGTAATTTAAGGATTACTTGTACTACAAACAATGTTAAGGATAACTTGTAAAATGAAAATAAATAAGATATTTATTGCATAACCAGCAAGAAAATAAATATATTTTTAATAAAAAAAAAATATGTTGCAATCTAGATAAAATAATTTTGGATGTTACTAACATAAAAAATAGGTTTAAGCGACTGTTCAGGTAACTTGACTCAAGGATAAGAAAGCATTGCAGAATATTGCTACAGTTCCAATTGATGAATACTTTTAAAGAAAAATTTGCAAGAATTTGTGAAATGAAGAATACCAGTACTGGGTCTGTTTTCATCTACGAGTGGAATTTATCAAATGAATAGTGTAGCAAGGTGTATTTTTTTCTAATATATCCTAAAAACAACTGAATGTTATCCAGAGTTATTATTAAAAAATATGATTTCTACAAGCAAATTCGCTGGTACGAGTTAAATCCTACTTACTCGCAATGGAAATAAAAGTGAAGAAATAGTGCATAAGTAGCTCTGTCTGAAAATATATTCAGGACAAATAAGTTTAGGTACCTACAGATTTAATAATATGCCATAAATTAGCTGCAATATTTTTTTCTTTTTATACAAATGTTTATAGATTTGTTAAACCTAGGGTAGTATAAAATTTTGTACGTAATTATGTCATTTTAAAAAGTGAAGCACGGAAATTAAATTGTATTTATTTTTAAATGTGGATAAAATAGTTTTAAAGTAAGTCAAGGTGATTTAAGATTGTCTAAGTTATGAGAGTAAACTTTTGCATGTTTAATGTTTGTCGTTTCATTACCTTTATTTTGAACTGATGTGTAATGTGAAAGTAGCCCCCCAGGGGGTATTCTCTAAGCCCAAAGTCTGTAGTTTCGACCTCAGTTGCGAGCGTATTCTAATCAGTTACTGTGAAATCGTGTTGTCATTTAGTCTTAGTTCGGGTTCGGGACTAATCGTAGGTCCGTAGATGATACGGAGTAGAAAACGTTTGCAACGAAAACTACGGACTTCGAGCTTAGAGAGTAGCCCCCAAGTAGAAAATCTAATAAACTAAAACTAAACTATTAAACAAAATGGAAATTATTCTTGTTTTTAACCGACTTCCCAAAAAGGAGGAGGTTATCAATTCGGTTGTATGTTTTTTTTTTTTTTTTTTTATGTTTGTTACCTCATAACTCCGACATTATGAACCGATTTGAAAAATTCTTGTTTTATCTGAAAGGATATACTTGCAGATTGGTCCCCTTTAAATTTTATGAAAATCGGTTACGAACTTTGGATTTTAAATCGAAATAGCTGGAATTCGTCTACTTAGATGATAGTTTTATGTCATCCAAGTAATCGAAATTGCGTATTTTGCTTTTCTGCGATTTTGCAGTGGTGTTGTTAGGTGTGGGGTACCACTAAAAAGTGAAAAATAAAAAACTTATCCAAAAAAAATACAACCGACTTCCAAAAAAAAAAACACTGCAAAGTAAAAAATAACTTTAATTTCGGAAGTCGGTGTCAAAATACGAAGAAACTAATAAAAACACCGACTTCCGAAATTAAAGTTGTTTTTTACTTTGTAGTTTTTTTTTTTTGGAAGTCGGTTGTATTTTTTTTTTATACAAGAGCTTTTTACTGAATACGAATTTCTTTGATTTGAAATAATTTAACGGAGTACTGTCGCAAAACGAGTTAAATTACCTACTATAATTATTTTAAAGTAATATACAAACTGTAAAAGAACTAACACAATGCCTGAAAAAGGGGTCACTGAACCCATCAATATAAATCATTTACTAAGGGATCAACACTGAAATCACCAAAAAAATCGCCTACCCAATTTATTTGCGTACAAGTCAACAAGATTTTCTAAATAACTACCTATCAATTTTTTCGCGATTACGGGCTTTATCCCATACCGAAGTGAACGACAAGTGAGCTGTCAAGGTCAAACCATACAAACCAGATGGCATGACAGCTCATTTGTCGTTAACTCCACCTAAGTGATCATGGTGAGAGGTGGACAGAATCGACCGTCTGGACCATGTCACACACTTTTATGTTCTAGAGGTGTCTAGAAAATGTTCCCTAATATTTGTGTGTTTGTTGATTGTTGTGAATTTGAAAGTTGTGATTTTGAATTCAAATATTGCATTATAAAGTATTTTTATTTATTTAAGGCATATCAACAACTAGGGATCCCAGATCACGAGAGTGCGGTTTTCGACCGGACAATCCGGTTTTCTTTATGCTTGTCCGCTCACAAAATTCTTGGTAAACCGGACAATAGATTGTCCGGTACTAAAATAATCGTTCATTATTTTAGCGTTGCACGAGCGTTTCGTAGGATCGCAACACGCCACCGCTTGTCGCCGCCCGCGCCACCCCACTTCGCCTCGCGTCCTGTCCCCGCCCCGCCCGTGTCCTCCGCGTACGGCGCGTACGGCGTATTCTCAGTCACTAACTAGTTTAAAGTGAGGAAAGCCGCGCTCGCTCCCAATAAAATTTAGTTGCACAGAATTTAAGGATTTATTAAAAGCAGTCGGGTCGAGTTTTATATATAAAAAAGTAGAATGGTGGTAGTTTAGTAAGTAAGTTTCCAGAACACAACGTACATTTATATATTAAGAAATAAAAATAAACTTGTCCGGTTTTTTCTTAGAATAGATCTGGCATCCCTATCAACAACACAAACAAGCACATATTACTTTGTATAAGATCTTATACTAGAGACCTCATTCACCCCTTGCTTGTGGAGGACTGTTGCCTATCAATTTTGAATTTTAAAAAGTGGGTAATCTCATCCAGTACTACTTTAGTAAATTAACTTGGATTCTAGATTCAGGAAATAAAACTCTATTTATATGCAGGCAGAAAAATGAGAAACTTTAATCAAAACTATAATTAATACTTTATATTGGATGCAGTAACAGGAATCGTAAACATTATAATTTTAAAAGACAAAATATGTGGGAATAAATAATGTGATACTAAACTATAATTAATAATACATGCTTTTTATTCGATGCAGTAACAGACATCGTAAACATTGTAATTTTAAAAGACAAAAAATGTAAATAAATTGAAAAACTTGCAGCATTCATACGCTGCTTAGAAAGGTGAAGTAAGACATCGAAGTTTTCAAAATCTGCAAAGAAACACATAAAATTAAATCGTAACTGCGGCTCGGAATACTCCGTGAGTCACTGCGAATAGCAAATTCATATGAAAGTTGGGGCAAGGGGTTGGTTACTGCACAGTGAAAAGTAGTACAGATACAGAACCTTTAAATATGATCACCATCATCATCAGCCGAAAAACATCCACTGCTGGACATAAAGCCTCCTCCAAGTGCCACAACAACCGGTACGGGGCGTCTCACATCCATTGGCCACCCACGACCCTCTCCAGGTCATCGGTTCATGTTGTTGGTCATCGGTTCACCTTCTAACGTTGCGTCTTCCGACACGCGGTCCCCACTCGCGGAACCTTCGACCATCTGGTCTGCGAGCAATCTGTCCTGCCCCCGGCACTTCAGTTTAGCAAACCTTTGGGCAATGTCGGTTTCACATGACATCAGTTTTTTAAATTGACATTTACTATTATCTCAATTTTAGTATGTTCTGATTTACATTATTTTGACATTTTATCAATGTTCATGGACCATTCAATTATTTTATACGGACATTTTATAGCGATATGAGGTATTGGAAACCTCTGATGTCACATTATTTTGACATTTTTAATCAAATATTTGAGAAATAATAATTATATTAGATTTAATTTGTTTAGTCAGACATTTTTGTAGCAATTATGATAACTGATGTATGAATATGATATTTTAAATCAATTAAATGTATACTGTATAAATATTTGCACACCACAAGTTATGGTAGAATGTAAATGGCTCTCATTATATTATTTAAGATCACACTTCTTTGTACACCTACATTCTGGCAAAGAAATATTATCTTATCTTATCTTACCTTGATTATCATGCGGATATCATTCCTGATGAAATTTGAACAAGCACTTTTGAAACACCCTGTAGGTAAGAAAAGATCATACGTAAATAAAATATTACCGTAGTCATAGATGTAACACCCACATCAGCAAGACCTAACGCCTTCACGTGCACAGGTTCCTGTACATTCATGAGGAAGAAGGCCACCGTTTTTCTGTTCTTCGTATCCATACACTCCCATGGTAGACCATAGACAGCCCCCTTTAATCTGTCGCTCTGCAAAAAACACACACGGCATTTCAATCAAACTCAAACTCAAATCATTTATTTCAATTAAACCATTTGCAGGTCAGTCAAACAGATGATGCTATTTGGACTCTATGGAAAAGAGCTCACAAAAAACTCCACGGACACACTTTTAAATGAAATTGTTGTTCCAAAGTTATTTTTTTTTCCAAATTGTTCGTTTATGTGTGGTGAGAACGATGAAGACTCAGGTAAGAATAAGATTATATTTACAATATTTCTACACACAGATACAGTTTTTTCTTTCTATTAATAAAATTCTTAACATTAATTAAATCCAACTAGATGCAATTGACAACATACGTTTACACAACTAGGTAGGGCCTGTATCTCGGATGAACTATGCAAGCGTCCGGTGTATAAAAGAAACAATTGAAAGAATCCGGAGTTTAAAAGAAATAATTCAAAGAACAAATAATTAAAGCAAGCATAAATCGATCAATAAGTAAGCCTTTAAGCCTGAACCATTCGTAAGTTTATATTATGGTTGTACTCAAATAATGTCTCTCAGTCTAGTGCGCCCCTTGGCATAGGCCTCCGTCCTTACGTCTTCCACTGCTTTCTATCTCTAGGAACCCTTCTCCTGTTGGGACCGGCTGTTCATAAAGCTCATTCTCCCATCTCTTCTTTTGCCTTCCTCGAAACACGACATTTGACTTGGTACAAATATATTGTTTACCTTACCACTACATCATTTGCATTGCCAAATAGGATCCCACCAAAAATGGTTTTCACTACTCATATTCGAAAAGTAGGCCTAACGTTGCCTGAGAAACGGGTTGAAATTATAACTTTGCAACCCTAGGGAGAATCGTTTTCAAATGACAGCCCGTCAAATTATAAAAAAAACAATGATGAAAGTGTTATGTTTAATAGCTGGCCACTCACAGTAAAAAAACAAAATAGTCGGCAAAGCGGCAATCCGATTTTATTTGCTTTTTCAAGCTTGGTTGATACTTTCATATAGCAGAGATTTGTATAAATACGATGATATCATCATATTCAGATTCGTGTTTTTATTTTTACTTTCCTTGTATTCGTAATGAAAAGCACAGTCTTCACCTCGGGTGAAAGACTTATTTACTCCCTCGAACTACTGGCGCCCGAGCGTAGTCTCGGGACTAAATCAGTTACTTTCACCCCTGGATAACAATGGACTACTACGTTTTTTTTTTGCCAAGCCGCTCAAGCTTAAGAGCGTGTATTCCGTCCACTAGCGCCGCCAATCGTTTTTTATTAATTGTGGTAAATTTAAGACACGTAGATAAAAAAACGCTCTGTAGTGCACTGAAGAAATGTATCTATTATTTTTTGACAGCTATTTTTAATACATAACTCATGGCTAAATAGCCAAAACGGCAATTATTGCTAAAAGTGGCCACTTTTAGCAAAAATATCGGACGGAATACACGCTCTTAAGAGGGCGCATTCCGTCCACTAGCGCCGCCAATCGTTTCAATCGGTCTGTAGTGTTCTGAAGAAATATATTATTTATTATTTTTTGAGAGTTATGTTTTGTACTTTAGAACATAAATAGTTATCAAAGTCGATATTTTTGCTAAAAGTGGCCACTTTTAGCAATAATTGCCGTTTTGGCTATTTAGCCACGAGTTATGTATTAAAAATAGCTCTCAAAAAATAATAGATACATTTCTTCAGAACACTACAGGGCGGTTTTTTATCTACGTGTCTTAAATTTACCACAATTAATAAAAAACGATTGGCGGCGCTAGTGGACGGAATACGCACCCTTAAGAAGCTTTCGCTTTTTAATAATTATATGATTTCGACTCCCAATAACTCTAAATGGGCTAACTCTATAAACTCTAAACTTAGTAATAAAATAACTTATTAAATATATTCTTACAATACTGCCAATAAGTTCGAAGATCAGTGACAGCTGGATAAGCTGTTGAAATATTATGATTGTGAGCGGCAAATAGCGACTCAGAGCTGCCATCGTCTGAAATAAAAACAAAATAATGAATTAAATCTATACACTAAACGTGTATGTGTACTTCTTTCGTTCAGCCCACCCAAAGGTAAGAGATTGCCCTGTTTGATAAGGCGCGGGACAAATACAACAGGCGTCGGGCGTAAAATGTATAGAAGAGGTGGGGCGCAAGACATACTGAGACGGCGGGGCGCGGGCGAGGCGCGGGCGGGGCACAGGCGTGGAGCGGTCGCTGAGACGGCGGGGCGCGGGCGTGGAGCGGGCGCCGCTTCCTCGCCACCGGCGCACCACAAGAAGACGTCATGTTGCATGCTTCCACTGTGTTCGCTCGCGCCACGTCTTTCCGACACCGTTTGCGCGCCTGTTCTGCGCTGCACCGGCGCCGCGCTCGCACGACGCCCGCGCCTCGCCCGCGCCTCGCCTCCGCCCGACGCCTCTTATATTTGTCCTGCGCCTAAGACCGCCCATTTTACACTTGTTTGTGTCAAAGACTATTCTCTATGGCGTTTTTCCTGTGCTTGTTCTATTCTATTCTATATGTTATATGGCAAGTAAAGCCGATGTTGACTATTCTGCCAATGTATAAAGTGAATTGGGAAAACAAGTGTGTATCGTATTTGAACGGTTACAGGAGGTTATATTCATGGATTAGTCGGTACAGAAACATCTTCTGGGTTAGTATAGGACTGAAACAAACATGAAATAGAAATACATGAATATAAAAATAATATAGCATTAAAATTACATTATAATATACCACATCTACATAAACAGTGATTTTGCATTGTGTATGACTCATAGTTTGATGTTGTTGTGACGGATGAAAATCATCAGCGCCACAAGCAGCTCTGGAGAGGAATATGTTTAAAGGCAGGGAAAGTTAATCGGAATAAATTTGGGGAGTCGGCCATGTAAATCGAGTGAGGGGGCGTTTCTAGTATATCAAAACTCAGAAAAACTCAAAACTCAAGCATTTATTTCAAATAAAACATTTACAGGCACTTCTGAATTGTCAAGGTCAGTCGGTCCAAAAAGTTGAAGCTACTTGTACGTTCCAAAGCGTAGATCTCTATGGAGAATAACATGCACGAAACTCCACGGACTCTCTTTTAAAAATAATAAATTGTAACAAAGTTTTGTTTACATCGGGTTGAAATTATACAGACATGTGAGAACGATATAAAAGACGAGCAGGATAAAAGCGTCCGGATTAAACGAGGAACAATTCAAAAAAATAGTTAAAATCAACCAGGCAGCTGAGAAATGACCAGTCTCAACTGACGGCGCCCGTTTACGAACATGACGCATGCGCCAGCACCGTTCGGCTCAACCATTTTGAAGGGAGCCAAATGATCAAATGCATACGCCACCATCAGCTACACTTTTGAGTGAAGATGACCCCTCCAACCGCCAGGGTACATTCAAGTCTAAAACTAAATAATAAATCCAAAGGATTTGTGGTCTAAAGTAACCTCTCCCATACCACACTCACATAGGGAGGAATTGCGTATATGTAATTTTTGCAGAAATAGGGGTGCAACAAAAACCTAAACGGATTCTACAAATAACTGATATAATGGTTTTGGACGCCTTTCTGAAATAAAAAAAACCATGGTTTTAGTTTTACTATTGGTTGGACTGCATAAAAGAACCTGCCTTTCTTGCACGATCTTTCATAACCATATTTATTTGCAAATAAATCTTTGACTTTGACTTTGGACATATTCCACTGTTCCTGCCATGAACACTGGATATCAGATTTTGGAAGGGACAACAGATCATAGCATGACTAGGTATCCAAACTAGCTGAACCTCCTTTTGACTGATAGCACAGGATAGTAAGGAGTTTTTGATTTTTAGAATAAGAGGGCTATGTAGTTTACTTTGACAAAGGCTTTGGTTTAAAGCTTGGCGGCAACTTAGGGAGTCCGTAAAAATTACTGCTTTTCATCCGACCGAGAATCTCGCTAAAATCCTATTTTCCCTGTGCTTGTTATGTTGTTAGGTTCCCTACATGCCAAATTTCAGCTTTTAAGACCAGTGGTTTCGGCTGAGGAGTGTAGGGGTGCACTAAGAGAGGATTTTTCGACATTTCTACGGTACCGGGAAAAACGGGATATGCGCATACAAAGGCGCGGGCCAAAGCTGGTTATCTATATCTATATATAAATATTTAATAAAACTGTAGAAAAGTGGTTTTTGTACATGAAAAAAAAATAAAAAAAAATAGCTAGGGTGTTAAAAAACAACCAATAGAACCCATTTCCAGCATTTTTCGAATTTTTTTCTGTTTGTCTGATTGTCTGTTTATTTGTTCGGGCATCACGTAAAATGTGCGAAAGCAATGTAGATAACTTTTATACTCAAAGATTGAGCGTAACTTGAAGTAACATTTAGTTTTTGTTTCATTGCAATCGGTTCAGTCTATCAAAAGATATTTGAATTTAAAGTTTTCCAGAAGTAAAATTAGGGTTATGTGCACTTACTCTCATTACTTCACGTAAATTTTATACATAACAATAAACTGTGCATAATATTAAGTTTTTTGTTTCATCGTAATCAGTTCATACCTTGTAATAAAAAAATGTGATATAATAAAATTATAATTATTATAATATTTCCGAAGTAAAATATTGAAATAGCGCCATCTATCAAACTTAGACTGGACTATACCTAGAGATCAACTGCGTGCAGTATTCGATAGATGGCGTTGGCGTGTGACGTAATTTTTCTGAATCGCGGTGTTTAGATTTTCCTTGAAAGAATGACCGTCGCCCATGTCTTTGAAAGGTTTGGTCTTGATTTGAAAACATCGTCGTAAATTGTTCGTATTATCTAGCAATTTGAATGAGTCAGGTTGATTTATTTATTTATAAATAGATATCAGCTCAGCTGAGCTGATACCTATTTGTGGTACTCTTGAAAAAAAATGAAAAAATGAGAAAAGAACCGACGAAAAATTCCAACACTGGGGTGTCCAGAATCATGCCCTGGACCCATGGAAATAGTTTGTGCGTCGATGTCAGATACTCGCGGTATACTAATCTATACTATTATTATAAAGCAGAAGACTTTTTTTGGTCGAATGCGCTAATCTCACTGGTCCGATTTGAATAATTCTTGCAGTGTTAGATAGCCCATTTATCGAGGAAGGTTATAGGCTATATATCATCACGCTAAGACAAACAGGAGCGGAGCAATAATGGAAAATGTGACGCAGACGAAGTTGCGCGGGTCAGCGAGTAAATAAATAAATGTCAACAGATGAAGTGTGTTCCTAAGGATGGACAGCGCCACCCAGCTCGGCCTAGGTAGACGTGGCAAGAAGACCTAGATCAAGTGTATTAGGAGCTGATTCAAAGGCCAAGGATTAGAATATCTTAAGGGAGGCCTATGGTCAACAATGGGATAGCAGAGGCTGAATAATAATGAATTTTAACACCTTTTTAAAAAAAAGTTTCAAATAAAGTAGATAACAAATTGACATTAGGAATACATATTTTGGCGGAAAAAGATTTAATGAAAAATCACTGTATACTTAATATGACTTGAATTGAACAGCCGGTCGATTCTGACGACATCTCACTATGATCACTTAGATGGAGTGAACGACCAGTGAGCTGTCATTCATCTTGCTTGTATGGTTTGACAGTTCACTTTTCGTTCACTTCACCACTTCAATTCGACATGTTTACAGAATCGCACTACAGTTGCCTAAAGAACATATAAGAAAATTGAGAACCTTTAAAGGGTATTTCTTAGTTGATTAATAAACATGACACTAAGAAATCAGCTCACAGTCAGATGAACGTTTTGACTCTTACCATTTGTGAGCACTCCAGAAGTAGTAAGCACCCGCATGCTTGTTGGAATCCGTAAGTAACAAGTAACATTGGTCCAAATACATCCGACATGTTGTCTGTAAAACTAAAGGAAGACAACAATCGGCTTATTTTAACGGTTAGAGTAAGTTCCACTTTTACTCAGACCAATAAAAAAAGAAGATGGCGCACCACGAATAAAAAAGTGAAGCCAAAAAACCGTGCTCCTGCAAGTAAACATACACGCTCACGCAGACACCTACACTAAAACCATGCTCATCGCTCTTAGTACGTCACAAATCGTAGTCTAGTGAACTGATAATTTACCAATAGAATTATGCCTTCCTGTGTAATTAAAACTTGTAAAAACAGCAGCAAATCACATAAAAAGTCTCACGGAATCAGTTTTCACTTGTAAGTATTTAAAATCTCATCATTTCTAAATTATTATACTATGAATATTAGGTAACTCGGAACAAAAAACCTCAACGAACTGAAGCAGTGACATAAAGTACGAGGGTTGCCATAATATGATTTAAAATTTCGCCCCTCATATATTCAAATTTTTTACTTCGAGTTATTATCCTGTTTTTTTTATATAGAGTTATATTCCTGTTTTTTTTTAATGTATTTATTTAAGTCTTTCTTAAAATTTGAGGTACAATAATTATCCTACTAACACTAGTCTTACTCCCCAAATTATAAGGAAAAACATCAACAAATGGCTTCATTTTGTATGTTCGCGGTGCGCTGACTTCCTTTTTTTATTGGTATGAGCACTTTTACTACATTACTAGCATCTGCCAGCAACTTTTTTGGCTATCTTTCTTCTAAAAAAAGTAGGAAGTCAGTAGAAATTTTGATACTCCAGCAAAATATGATCGTAACAAAATGGAGGATTTATGGCGACATTTTATGTCTTTCAAAAAATGTCTCAAAACCAAGTGGGGTATCAAAATAAAGGGGGGTACCAAAACTAAAATGTAGGAAATAATAAAATTGACTGTCAAAAAAACGCTAAAACTGACGGTCGGGTTTTTTGACACAGTCATTTTTTTTTAGTGTTACAATCTTAATTATTTTATCAATAATTTATACATTACATAGACTTCTGTTGTGTGCCTGTCTGAATGTTTTCTGGTTTGCAATCTATATTAAAAAAAAATATTCTCAGCATTGGCTGTTGTGTTCATCGATTCTGCAGTTAATATTACCAACTCTTCTGCATTCATACATAGGGTTGTAATCATTTGTATGATGTCACCTACTTTTGTAGTTACTTAAATGATTTAAAAATAAAAAAAAATATACATACTCGGTAATTTCACGATGGTAATCAATCAATTCAGTTAACTGCTCACTAACGACTTTCTGCTCACTCGGAGAATACATTTCGTAAGTTAAAGTCATGTTGCTATTTTCTAACATGAAGCTTGTCTTATTTTTGGGCTTTGGGAAGGTTTCGAGATTGTTAAGTAAAATCTTGAAATGTCCCCAAACGTGAAACACCAGTAAAGATAAGAAGCAATCCATCGTGCAGAACCAAGCTCCTGTCAAGTACGAGATAATCCTGCAAGAAAACAAATGACGATGTTAATTGGCCAAACATTTTATGGGAGACCACCACCCATTTCTCAACCACTGACACTCTTTTTTTTGTGTCGAAATCCGAGACGGAGTGTTATTTTGGACTCCTACCGACTAAAACCCCACAGTTCTAACAGTTACCATGAGTCGAGGACCGGGGATGCTATCAAATTCACGCGCACCGCCGACTGGTACCAGCCTTCCATTGCAAGCAGGCCCCACCTCTTAGTGCGGTCGATTCAATAAGCGCACATTTACCTATAAAGGCTCGCATGGAACTGCACGCCACGTTTTAAAGACAAAATCAACAGTAGTGATCACCAGAGAAGCACCGAGCAAATGCAGCTCGACGAGTTCTGGTTAAGCAATTAAACTTTCTTTGATCTACAAAGAAATGTTTAAAAACAGGCCAAGTGCGAGCCGGACTCGCGTGCTAAGGGTTTCGAACCAATTTCGGTTTGTTAACATGTTGTTTTAAAATTTTTTTTTTTATAGGTTTTCCTATAATCTGTAAATAAAGAAGTATTATATGCATATTTTTTCGAAATTTTAGACTCAGTTGTTTCAGAGATAAAGAGAGGAAAGGTCATTTTAGGTCTAATTTCTTGAATATCTTCAGAACAATTAATAAAAAAAATATGAAAAAAAAATTTACTAAACTCCCACAGTAGGCCCTATCATTTGACGTATCACACAATACAATTTGGGTTTTTGTTTTCTAGTTTGACCCCCAAAAGTGACCCCCTTACTCATAGTTTAATAATTGCGCGTCCGTGTTTGTATCACAAAAGTCTATATGTGTACTGAATTTCAGCAGAATTAGTTCAGTGGATCCGGAAAAAACTGGCTGTGACAGACGGACAGACACCCTAGTGATCCTATAAGGCTTCCGTTTTTCACGGTTATTCAGAACTTGAAGAGGAACAACGAAGGAGAAACAAAAACCATTGCCATTGCTTAAAATATGAGTTGCATCATTTAAATCCGCTTCTTGCATTCCATTGCTGGACATTCATTTTTCTTGTTTGCACCACCAATAACGGTTCTTCTTTTACCGTTACGAAGTGCTAGGCTTCCATACACTTCTTACACCAACAGTTGCGGGCGTATTCTACTCCGTATCACATAACACTAAGAATTAATGACAATAAGATTTGACAGTTACTATCAAATCGTGTTGTCATTCATTGTTAGTTTGGGTTCGGGACTAATCGTAAGTCTTTAGGTGATACGGAGTAGAATTTTGAAAACTTTAAATGGGTGAGTACTCCGGCTTACTCGAACGATGAAGCCGGAGATCTGATGACGGTGCCAAGTGGGCCAATTTTGGTAAGCAGAACTGGCGCTGTGGGATGAACCAAACGTAGTGTTAAGGCGCCTAAAAAACTGCACTGCACGGCTGCACTCTCAAGCAACCCGACTCTAAGGAGAGTCCCTCTCGCCGCGATCCTCCGTCGCAACGGGCCTGGCACCCTCTACGGGAAAACGGCCCCGTTCAAGACGAACTTGGACAGGAGTGATCGCGACGAGAAAGCGGAACCTCCCGAACACCACATCTCCATTCAGTGCTGGGCTTCTTTCAAAACTACGTACTTCGGGCTTAGAGACTAGCGTCTCAGATGACATCATAACTCACTTATGGTTGAAAAAAAAAATTTGTGTTTGTTTGATGCACTATTGAACATGCTTGAACTATGTTCCTGGATGAGTTTGGTAGCTCTGAATATTACGAAAAACTCCCTTCTTTCTTGCATATCAGATTCCACTCACAAAAGCTACTTTGGAAAGGCACTTTGTAGTAGTTTTATTACGAAACTAGCTTCTGCCAGCGGCTTCGCCCGCGTGATTCCTAGGGAACATGTTCCCGGGATCAAAAGTTGCTTATGTGCTATTTCAGACTATAATCTATCTTTGTTCTAAATTTCATTAAGATCCGTTCTGGCGTGATTGAGTAACAAGCAACCAAACTTTCACATTTTCATTTTTTTTTTTTTTCATTTTTTCTATTGATTGTAGCGTGATGAAAAGTATACTATAACTAGCTCAGGAGTATGAATAATAATTATACCAAGTTTCGTTAAAATCTGTCGAGTAGTTTTTGTTTCTATAACGGTTATACAGATAGACAGACAGACAGACAGACAGACAAACATTTTACTGATTGCATTTTTGGCATCAGTATCGATCCCTAATCACCCCCTGATAGTTATTTTGGAAATATATTTCATGTACAGAATTGACCTCTCTACAGATTTATTATAAGTATAGATATAGAATAGATAGAAGAAAGAAGATATAGATAGATAACTAAAGTTACTTACCAATGAAAAATATTTGCAACAATATACCCTTTTAAATCTGTGGAAACATCGAAGTGGTACGAGAAATATAGAGCGTGATCGTATGTGGCATTTTCCTTCAAGCCTCCTCTAGCATAGTTCCCAGCGGCATAATTGCTATACATAGGACTAACATTGAAAAGTAACGGACCAGCAAACAGTTGACCGACAAAGTATATGGTGAAGAAGTGGGCGAGGCGATGTATTTGCTTGTGCGTCTGGAACAAAAAATCAGGCATGTTGTACACAATATCATAGAGGTCAAAAGAAGACGCGAGCAGTACATCTACCCAGCCATTTCCCAACTACCTACCAGACTCTCACAAGCCATTATTTGGGTAACACGGTACTTCTGCAAGACTGGGTTAGATTTACTGGCGTCCGACAGTCCGTAAGAACTGTCAAAGTTCTATAAATGACAGCCAGGACATTGGCTTCTGAGGCACTGAAGAAACTCGGTATGATAAAATGATCACTCATTAGTAATTAGTGATTATAATTGCTAACTAGTAAAAACCATGGTATGATGAGACTTTTGTGTTTTGTGTTTTATAAACAAATGACATAGGTAGTGATAGGGTTCCTACCGTTTTCAAACTTGGGATATGATATTTTTTTAAATAATACTCGTAAATAGTCATAAACTTTACGTTATCTTACCTTCATAGAGTATTCAGAACGGTCTTTGTAGAAGAACAGATGGATTTTCTCCAAAAAAGTTCTTGCGACTACAACGTACTTAGCAGAGTAGCAGATTGTCGTTATTCTGGACTGCAAAATAAAATAATTAATTAATCTTCTTCATCATCATCCACAGCCCGATTTCGCCTACTGCTGAGGCATCATCACTGCATAGGCCTCTCTTTTCTTGCGCCAATCCCCACGTTCCTTTTTTTAGTGGGGGGAAATCCTCCGGGATGTACTCTACCCTGGGGCGGGTGGAGGGGTCTGTCAGACTTTAACAACCACCCCGGAGTTCCGTCTCCTAACTAAGGGGGGGGTCGACTTCCAGTGATTTCCAGTGACGAATGCTTACTTGACCTACTAACGGTATAAAACGCTGCCGTAATAAAAAGGACGGATCTACACAAAACGAAGTAACCAATTTCCGACCATAAGTTATTTGTTTAATGTTGGAAATCGGTTATTTTGTTCTGTAGATACGTACATTTTCTTATGACGGCAGTACGGTATCCTTTGGTTAGACCGCTGTCAGATTTTTCGGCTTCTGACTAGAAGCCGAAAAATGACAGCCCGGACCAACGGCAACGTGTATTCCGGAGCGCGGAGGAAACTTGCACGCGTAGCTTAACCTGAAGTCCGAGCTCCTCAATTTATTATGTATTTATTATACTTACACTTAATTGTGCACCGATTAAAACATGAAAAGAAAACTACAAACTAAAACACATAATTATTTATATACAATGGGCGGCCTTATCCCAGTCCGCGATTTCTTGCCAATTTGAAGTCTTTGCACTTAATTTTTTTTGTTTTGTTTTAACTATGAAAAAGCACGCGTTTGACCACTATCTGATTGATGGTAAGCGATAAATAATGTGGTCGAAGATGGCGCACGCTAGCCTAGAGGTAACCTCGTAACCTCTTGACTTAAAGACTGAAGGTTGTATCGCTCAGAAAACACAGGCTCTGGCAGGGAATTCCACTCCGTCGCGCGGTGTACGAAAAATAAATGTGTTCCCATTTGTGCGTGTGGTGACTTTCTTAGGATGATAGAATATAACGAAGTCTATAGCAATACTTACTAAAATAGCAACACTCATGAGGAGCGAAATATACGAATGTCCAAGCACAAAGAAAGATATCGTTTTTGAATGTAACACAACATACAAGATCCCTCCAGCCAAACTTGTCACGCATACGGTCATATGGAAGGTTCTTTGTATATATACCCAGATCTTCCTTCGTCGTATAGCCACTGTGTCAAGTGGATCGAGTATCTTGAGTGGCCAACAGGATATCACTGATAACAAGTGTCGCATTATTATCAGGTATGAATAGTCAGTTGGCGCCGTGCAGCCTCTAAAAAATAATTAAATTCATCATTATCATCTTCCTTTTCAGGGTTCCGTGTCCAAAGGGTAACCAACGGAACCCTACTACTAAGCCTCTGATGTCCGTCCGTCCATCTCACTGTCAGCGGACTGTATTTCAAGTGCCACAATAGGTAGACAATGAAAATTCACAGTTCACAGGGTGTGTATTTCCATTGCCGGTATGACAAAAAAAAAAAAAATTAAAGGGGCCTCCTAAAATAAACGTGGTTTATTTCAGTTTATGGCACGGTACCCTTTGTGTGAGAGTGTGACTCACACTTGACCGGCTTTTAAGATTTGCGAAACACGGTGAGGAATTGAAAAGAAATTATAAAATTAATAACTGAAAAGAGGAATACAATAAAAACTCACTCTTGAGGCTCAAACTCAAGGATAAAATCCCGTAAACTACGACGCGGAGACAGAGGTGAAGACATTTTTGTAGAATTCCTGCAACTTTATGCAAGAGTAGTTAGGAATTTCACCTTTTATATTGGAACTAAATTCCAATTATCTTGTCCTACTAACACCTATTATAAACTTGAAAGTCTGTTCGTTATAATATATGTATTTGATGATCAGTCACGCCTCTACCTTGAATGGATGTGTACAAAACTAGGTGCACGGATGGACCACAAGAACTATTGAGACATAGACTACTTTTTGACCAGGACGTAAGTTCTCTTTGGGTCAACTTTTAAATTTGGGGCGGTCGACGCCACTGGAAAACGCTAGTCAATTTATAAGGCTAGAGCCACACATCCTTATAATAATGAATCTGCGTTTTTGAAAATTGTAGTGGCACTGCGGCTAAACAGTTACTTCTGTTTAGACGCAGCGCGTGGTGTCTTAAATTATAGTATTCCGAAGGTGCATATTAAATAGTATATAAAATAAAATATAGTAAATAGCACTATGTAAATTAAACAACGCTAGTTAGAGACCTTTTCATCTTCTTTTTGGGTCGACTAAATAACTCTTCAAATTTTGTTCGACTAGCACTCACATCTGGATATGCTGAGGCTCTACTGACTTTCTGTCAGCGGTTGCGTGACGAAGACGGCTGTCATACGTCAAAAATATACGAATACGATTGACAAACACTGTTAAAATGTCATGTGATATCCCTTATGTTTTGGAAAGAAAGAAAATAAAAAGAGTTTATTTGCGCCAAAAATGATGCATACCAAAAAAAATAAATAGTATTACAATTTGCATTCGCTAATAGAATGGAACTTTGTCGAGAGCCTCTGGAAAGTTCTGTCAAATCCCAGGTCTGGACCTTAAACAAGCAAGTAGGTGCTTCTTTACTCTGCTAAGGTTGCGGAATTTGTTCGAAAGTGCACAAACACAAAGGGCATTAAAAGGAACACAGATGGGTTTTGGTCATTTCGAGTCTGACACTCCATCTGTTTCCGCTCAGAACGGGAGAAGTCATTTGATGATTTCTTTAGATGTCATTCTCATTATTTTAACCATCTTTAAAAAAAAATAAGGTGTTTCGTCACTCCGGCCAAACATTTGCCTTCTGGACGCAAACTATTCATAGTGTCCGATTTGGAAATCACCAAACCAATTACGGATCCAACTTGGCTACAAAGAAATAACTTGGCCAAAGCAATATGTAGACACAACCAAAACACTCTTTTATTGCTAATGATTGAGCCTGAGTTTCAGAAAGGTGTTTCAAGATCATGATAAACTTAGCTGAAGAGTACAAGCATTTTCAAGAAGTCTGTCAACATTTTCTTAAAACATTGCAATAAATCTGCCATTTTAACAACGTGTCGCTTGTATGGCCATACCCTAACAGTGCTCCTAAGTATTCATTTTATAAACATACGACAGTTCCCATACCTGAACTTTCTTGATCTTTTGATCATTCATTTTGCTAAACACATGCAATTATCATGATTTTTGACAGCTTTTCATTATAATATTACTGTGCATTAATCTTTAGATTCCTTAAGGCTAAGTATGTTAGTTCGTTTTACCTTTATTTGCATGTCATATTGTGTTTTCTATTTCATAACAAAACCTTGCTTCTTAAAGTACTGATACTATTATTGATCTCTCTGTTCTCGGCGACAAAATTCAACGAGACTGGGAACGTATAAGAATTTTGAAACCGTAGTGGACGAATTGTGCCGACACAGAAGAGCTATTCTCGTATTTTTTTTTAATTTACGAGAATAACTTCTCTGTGTAGGGGAGAATAGCTTAATTTTTCAAAAACACTTCTAATTCTCTACATTTTGACAAGTTTCTGACTTTGATTGTTGCCGAGATGACATTAACACTTGAATTTGAACGTATTTTAAAGTGCGAGGATTGGCTTTCAAAGTACTAGTTCTATTAATTTGCAAGCTTACGTTTGTATTCGCATCTCAGTCGCTCTCCGTCAAAAATGTATAAAAATGAGGTTACGAAATATTGTATAAAACTTTCATGGTCACTAACATTAGAATAGTTCATATCGGGATTTCTACCATGTACCACGGAGTTACTCCGTGATAATGGCGCTTGCAACACTGCCGAAATATTGGAAACTCGCAAATAAAAAGTTGCTTCAAAATTAGTACAATTGGCCCTGTGGTGTTTCTCCGCCTTCTTCGCTCTCCATATTCCAAATAGGGCGATCTGAAGTGACTGTGAAGGGATCCTGGATCAAAGGCTTGGCATACCAACTCTCAAACTCAGGGCAGCTACTAAAAATTCCAAGCTGCCAAATAAATACTAACAATACTACATAATTAGCACTTTTACAATAAAGTACTAACAAAATATTTTGTGTAATTTTCAACATTCCTTTCTCATTCTAGAAACTGCAATAAAAATCTTGTTATTGTGAAATGTGTACTAGATATCAAAACACTCGAACTGTATTTGTTCAAAGAAACTCCTTGATTATTACTTCTCATAGATCTCGGAATTGCCGCATCCGGTAGAGACGCTTGATTATTGATAGTTTTTTTTTATTTCTGACAGGCACGCGCTTTACCACTATCTCACCTGATGGTAAGCGATGATGCGGTCTAAGATGGAGCATGCTTGCCTAGAAGTAACCTTTTCACTCTTGACTTGAAGACTCCCAGGTTGTAGCTATCAGGAAACACAGACTCCGGCAGGGTATTACTCCTTGCTGTACGCACTATGAATGTGTTCCCAAAACACTTATGTGCGTGTGAGTGGGATGTCTACCATATACCGGTGACGCATCGCCGTTCGTCTTATGGTCCGATGAAGGAACGGGCTTGGCGGAATTAAATTATGCAATTCCGTCGCACATTATTCCTCAAAATGCAACCGGTAGAAAACCGACAGGCTAACAACTCGGCGTCGATGCTCAAGACTTTGGACCTTCAAATTTGACATTGGGGGACCTTCCAACTTGCCATAAGCGCAAATTGTTGAATAAATATATGCATTCTCCCAATTTTTACATACGGTTCTCAAACCTGGTCTTTAACTGTCCAGCTAGTCTATTCTGTAAATATCCATTTCGATATCGACTTCACCTGAGTGACTATGCTTACAAAGTGAACCTTATTTCACACGTCATAAGGTCTTATATTTATACGAATTTGAAACTCACCTCTGATTCCGCTGTCGAGACACGAAAATGTTGTTACAGAATAGCACTGCAGTAGACGTTCAAACTCGAGGTTTGCCAGAGATGGAGCACAGCAGTCTGGGAATCCAATTAGCAGACCGTGTCAGGAACACATTTCTGTGCTCCAAAACACAAATCGCTGATTTAAGCCTAAGATTAGATTAGATAAGATTAGATTCTAAGATTAGACACGTCTGTCGCAAGTCAAACGGTTCATGGGCTAAAGCAAACAAAATGTGGGTCTCAGAAAAGGCCCGACAACAGCGCGGGAGACCCAAGCGATGATGAGGGACGAGCTTGATGCCTATTGCAAGATTAGTCCAAAAGGCAGGAGGAATAGAAGGAAGAAAGGAGAACGCAACAGGCTAAAATAAATACATCATGCTTACATGCACAAAGGTAGTCTTAGTACCTTCGGCTTTTTCTACGAGTTGACCAAAATCGGTGAAGAGGTAACGTGGCAGGAAATTTTCGACTCACACATATTTATTGGGATTCACTTCCTAAAAACTGCAACGCTGGAAACCACGTCGGACTTCTCTTTCTAATTACCAACTTAAAGCTTCGTCACTGATGAAGTTAAATTGTAAACAGTTTTTCGTAATTGTTTACAAAAGCTTTTGTCTCCCCCATAGCGTTGTGTACGGCCTTCTCCGACCAATCAGTCATGAACGCGTGTAAGCCATCACGCCAGCGTTTCATAAGTCTTCCTTGGGGACGGCATAATAATTATGTAGTACCATCATGATAGATGGGCGTATCGAGTTATGCAGTACAGAGAGTAAAGTCCCGCAAACCTCTATTGAAAAGGGAAAATCCTCCGACCGGACGGTTGTTGTGTCCGGTGGGAAAGTCCGGTGGGAAACTGCCCGATAGTCGATATTTGGACTGTTTATATATTCAAATCGCTTAGAGGAATCTGGGGGGCTACTCTCTAAGCCCGATGTCCGTAGTTTCGGGCTTAGTTGCGGGCGTATTCTACTCCGTATTAATTACGGACTTACGATTAGTTCCAAAACCGAACTAAAAATGAATGAGAACACGATTTCACAGCGACTCCCAATAGTGTTGTCATTAATAATTCTTATTGGTTAGGTAATACGGAGCAGAATACGCCCGCAACTAAGCCTGAAACTACGAACTTCGGGCTTATAGAGTAGCCCCCCTGATACCGCATAGCAGGTTTTCGTTAGTACTCAATATCTTTATTGCATTCCACATGCAATCTGGACATAGCAAGATAAGTCGGCTAAGTAGGAGAGAGGAAGCTTTGTTTAAAATTATGTAAAATACAGAGACTTGGGTAGTTTGCGGTAAGTAATTACTTAAGTTATGATTTTATTAGTCTATGACATAAATATTCATTTACCGAGTAGTAGCTTTTATTTAACACAAATTGTTTGAGTTTTCTTAGGAATAAATAAATTTTCTCTTCTTTTTTATTGAAGCGGGTAGTTTATTTACATAATTTAATGGACATTACATAAGGACTTTTAGAAAGCATTTTTAATCGAGAACTTGGTAAGTTTAGCCTAGATTGGTGTCTGAGTAGATCGTGTGTCCGTGATCGAATGTCGCCACGTTTTGAATAAAACTCTTGGTGTTTCCGTACTTTGCATGTCTTTAAACATATATGCAGGGAAGGGTTCAAATATTATGTTTTTGAAAGATAGGTTTGCAGCTGTCAGTTTGCTCAATATTTAGCAGAATTCTAACCAAATTCTTTTGAAGAGTGAAAAGTGTTTGTGCATCTGTGCTGTTTCCCCAAAGGGTGATACCATTGCTGAGCCATGAATAGGCATAAGCGTAATAGTTCGTGGGAGCTGTTTAAAAGTTGGTGGTCTTTTTTATTTCACGAAGGACGTAAGAGAATTTAGAAATTTTTTAGTGAGTTTTCTGTATGTGTGATTTCCAGTTCATATGTGTATCTATGACTAGGCCGAGTAAGGTAAATTCGTTAACGATTTCTATTTTTGAGTTGTGGAGATAAAATTTAAAGTTAAGGGGGTTTTTGGTAAGGGTGGAAAGTTATTAATTTGGTTATCGAGTAGTTGATCTCGAGGTTATGTTTGTTCATCCAGTTGCTTGTTTTAGTCAGGATAGAATTGAAAGTTTCTTTTATATTTTCATTGTTTTGGCATGATACTAATATAGATATGTCGTCCGCGAATAAGACACATGGCTTTTCTATGGCTTTAGGTAGGTCGTTAACATAAATTAAAAATGAGAGGCATCCTATGACGCTTCCTTGGGGAGTTGAGGTGTTAATTGCTTTACTGCATGACTGTTTTTTCAATTTCTTTATTTTTATGATTTTAATATATCAACTACTACTACTTCTATTTCAACTACTTGAGTCCTGTTCTTTAGGTAAGATATTAACCATTTATGAGCCTTCCCGCGTTTACCTATTCCATATAATTTGTTTAGCAAAATACCAAATTGGACTTTGTCATAGGCATTTGTCATAGTAGTTGGCTACTGGCGGGATAGATGGCGTTGCGGTTCTTTTTGTTGCAATTGTGATTTTGCTACATTGTTTTTTTTTTGTGGCGGCATTGATGCCGCTACATGCAAAACTCACAGACAGATGTTTGGTGTCGTTGCTAAGGAAGTAAACGATGACTCTTACTGATACGATGGTTTGAATAGATTTGACAATTCATATCAAGTAGTGGCCACAGAAGAGCCTCGGAAGTCTGTGATTCTTACCTAGACAAATGGTTTTCAATGCAAAAGGAGCTTTTATATGATTCCTTGGTATATTATAGATTATATGATTCCTTGGTATATTATAGAAAATAGCTGGTATTCGATGAAGTTACTTTTTAGAATTGCTGGGAAATTTTAAAATCAAGGGAAAATGTTTGGGTATTTGCAAGAACTTAAGTTTAGGTTCACGTATTGGACAAAAGTTAGGCATTAACATGCATAAATAAGAATCAAGTAATAAAAAATCAAGTCTTCTCCATAGTCTTCTAACGTTCTTTGTGTTTTGCCTTCTCCTTTTTATTCGTTAGGAGCGAGTCCAAAATCGTCATGCCAGCTTTTCTGTGTTTTTTGTGTGTTCGTATGTGTCGTATATCAATCGAAATAGTGCGTCCAAGAAAGCTGTAAGACTACTTTATTTTTTTAATTTATATGCCTTGACTTTAAAGTGAATTCGCCTTAAAGAAAACAGAGTACACCTACTAATTCAAATAGCATTAAATGAATGATAATAACAGGCTTTTGATAATCTTTGATCATTCACTAATAATGTGGTAGGTATAAGTTTAATAATCTTTGATCAAAAACCAATAAAAAGAACGATATGATCGTGAGAAATGTGATATGCTGAAAATTATTTAAGTGGGTACCTATTTTACCGAAGGCGTTTCTTCAAAATTAAAAAATTCTGTGACTACGCCAAAATTTTCTGCGTTTACGTAAACAGAGACTCGGGCGTAGAAACGTTAACTTATTTACTAAAGTAAAGGGGTTTTAACTTTTTTTTTGTGGGAGTTGGCGTAGCCCAAACATAAATAAAAAAATAAAATTTTTGCTAATACTAAAAGTATTTTTTTAAATAATTAATTAAAAATGAACTTGTCACGCGCTTATATGCATGTATTCTAATAATAGTGCTCGGTGTGATTAAACCATATAAATCAATTAATTTATACAGGGAAATTGAAAAAATACCCGAAACCTCTTAGGCAGTGAAAGTACACATGATTATAAGCAACTTTTGTTTTGGTAAAACTCCGAAATCTCGAAAAAAATATCAGCTGTTTCATACATTTTCATTGGCTAAATACTGCATTTTGTATGAAACAGCTGATATTTTTTTCGAGATTTCGGAGTTTTACCAAAACAAAAGTTGCTTATAATCATGTGTACTTTCACTGCCTAAGAGGTTTCGGGTATTTTTTCAATTTCCCTGTATAATTTTGCTAAATTTAATGAAGTGGTTTTCACGTGTTCTGATTTTTACTTTCCAATACCGCGTGTATCTTACATCGACGCACAAACGATTTCCATGGGTCCAGGGCATGATTCTGGACACCCAAGTGTTGGAATTTTTTGTCGGTTCTTTTCTCATTTTTTCATTTTTTTCAAGAGTACCACAAATAGGTATCAGCTCAGCTGAGCTGATATCTATTTGTGGTTTTATTCAGATTGCTCTTTTTAGTGAAAGTAGTTAATTAATTATTTTTTTATTAAAAATCTCATTGGGTTAGGTCAGAATAACGATTATGAGCAGTCTAAAGTAAAAAAACCCTTGAAAAAAAATAAAAAAATGTGGTCAGCTATATGAGCAGCCGCAATTTGACGAGGAAATAGGCACGCTAGCCCAGGACTTATCGGATTTTGGCTCGCAGGCTATTTCTTACATTGCGGGATTTGTTGTGCATAGTTTAATTAATACTGTAAAATGTGAGACATGTACTGGTGCGCTACTTGCCGATAAATATGAAGAAGCACATACATTTTTGAAGTATAAGGACAAAGGTGGACTTATGTACCCGTCTCCTGATGTCGTCATGATTTGTAATAGAATGGAAATAATTATAAAAACAGCTTGTCTCACCAATGATAAATTTACAGTTATAACTAAAAATGACACACAGGATCTCATGGCAAATGCTTTGCCACATTTCATAGGCTTTTAGATCTCTTTGATATTGTAAAGTTTCACCAATTTGAGCAGTCCCCACATTATAAATAATCACATAGTGTATTTCTTACCAATGTAGTCATAGAAAAACATTTATGAATTTAAGATTACATTATTTGACAAATAATGCCACCCCTGTAATTTCAAAACGTCAAGGGCTGCATAAATACCTCCACTTTACAGGTCAGTGAGATAACACCATTGCAGGGTTCAACAATACCTACTATTTCAATACGATAAGGCAGCCTACATCAACGTTACCGCATTTCTGATTGTTATGATTTACTCAGAAATGCATGTGTAGTAGTTCCCGTATGGGAGGGGAATACTGGAGACAAAAGATATATTCCGATATATTTTCGTCTAATGCGATATCTCCTTGTTATTATACAGGGAAATTGAAAAAATACCCGAAACCTCTTAGGCAGTGAAAGTACACATGATTATAAGCAACTTTTGTTTTGGTAAAACTCCGAAATCTCGAAAAAAATATCAGCTGTTTCATACAAAATGCAGTATTTAGCCAATGAAAATGTATGAAACAGCTGATATTTTTTTCGAGATTTCGGAGTTTTACCAAAACAAAAGTTGCTTATAATCATGTGTACTTTCACTGCCTAAGAGGTTTCGGGTATTTTTTCAATTTCCCTGTATATATCTATGGTTTATAATTATTGTGAAGATAGTTGATAGTGTCGTAAAACAACTTCACAGCTTCCTCAAGAGTCCCACTTTTTAACTCTAATGACCAATCCATTGCGCCATTTCTTCAGCTATGGCGTCATAATTTGCAAGATCATACAAGAACTTGACTCGAAGTCGAGCGTGCAGCTGATGAAGTTGAACAAAATCAGCCGATATACAAAGAGCTGCATGGTGAGAGTCCTATTCTACTACGGGATTAAGGCTGCGTGAGACGGTGACTTCATTGTTCAACAATACGAGGGCAAGAATTGTATCATTCGCATTACGATGAGAATTGTACTGTAACAAATTGCAGGCGGTGAGAGTATCAAACCAGCGGCCAAGTACGAGTCGGAACCGCGAACTGAGGGTTCCGTACAAACTTGTAGGTATATTTATTATAAGCAAAAGTTGCGGTTTACGATTTATGACGTATTAAAAAAAAACTACTTACTAGATCTCGTTCAAACCAATTTTCGGTGGAAGTTTACATGGTAATGTACATACATGATTTATCATTCTCTTATTTTAGAAGTTACAAGGGGGGGGGACACTTTACCAGTTTGGAAGTGGCTCTTGCGCAAACTATTCAGTTTAGAAAAAAAATGATTTATTCAAACCCCAATAGAAGTTTTGAAGAACTATCCATAGATGCCACACGTATGGGTGTAATGAAAAAAAAAATTGAGTTTCAGTTGTAAGTATGGGGAACCCCCAAAATTATTTGTTTTTTTTTTGTTTGGCTTAGTATACCTTACTAAGCCACTTGAAACTTTGAAAAGGATAATAATTCAGATAATTCAGCTAAGCTCAAGTGTTTAAAAATAATTGCTAGTAGCTAAAATAAATATAATTAGGTATATACAATAGTAATGCCCTTGCAGATAGTATTTTGACTTTGTTAGATTCAAAAACGCACATAATTTTAATGTGAATATTTATATGTTTCACTCTTCAAAATGCTAGTGAGCAACGTTACCACTATCGTAAGCGTATTGTTCGATAGTATCTGTCGAATTAGTGACTCATGGTACCGTTTTGCATGGTGACAGCTAAAAATCGTTAGTGACTATCGAATAGATTACGTTAGGTTTTTAACCTATCGAAATATCGCTCATGGTACGAATTTTAATTCTTTCAGTGACCGCTAGGGGCGCTGTATAATAAGTCATACAAATAATTTACGGAGACGCTAGCGAGTTTTGGCTGCGTTAACTCTGGTAGAGGTACTGAATAGGTCCGTGTAAGTTACTAGGGCACAGATGACCACTATCCCCCGCAACTTGCCAGTCAATATTCGGCTGGTTAAAGTCGCTAAGAATCAGGAACTTATATGTTTCAGAACAATGTCAGCTAAATAACTATTGAAGTTATGTAATCGTACCATCAACGAATTGTAAAACTGCTGATTACATACGCAAACAACACAAATATAAATTTTTTAGGTTATTTTAGGTTTCGATTGGTGACCCACAGATCCTCGGCGGACAAGCACCATTTGTTGCGGACATCGGCAATAACTTCACGACGTATAGCTATTAAGAAATAGTCTGGTTTGCAAGCGAGTCATTTCGGTCACGTCTCCACACAAAATATCGGTCATCAAACAGTTCATTATCAGATATGCCAAACGAATTAATACAAACATTCGTATAAAAAAAAATGTTTTGTCCGTAGCCCCCGAACGTTTTGATACAATATACTAAGAGATGCCATGATAAGTCAATTGAAACAATATAATATAATTGATAAATTATAAGATGAGGTCATATGTCCCACCTAAACGCTATAGCAAACAAAAGATGGCTTAAATAACAAGTGTAGTTGGTGATAGCAAAACAAAGCGTCAGCTATATTGACTAAAACAGAATCGACCAAACATGCGTTATAATTTTTGTTCAAGGTCAAGAAATAGTTGGCTTTGTAGGTGTAGTCAATAATAAAAAAAAATCATCAAGTTTAAGCAGAACTCGCTCTCATTAGCACATACATACATAAAGTTAATTTATTATGATTAAATTTGTGTTATAAATAAATTATAACATAGTATTATCAAATCAAAGAAAAGTAGAAAAATACTAGTTGACATGCATTAAATTACTAGTTTCAATATTTTCTGTCTTATTGTTTTCCTCAAACATAATACTTGGACTTCATCAAAGTTAGAGTGAACAGGAGCCTGTTCACTTACTTCAGGGTAAGCTCGCTTCATCGTAGACTTTGTCTGTGTTATCTCTGACCGAGACTAGAGTCAAGAGCAAAAGCACTACCAAAAAAAAACTGGCCAAGTGCGAGTCGTACTCGCGCACTGAGGGTTCCGTAAGCAGAAGTTGCGATTTACGATTTATGACGTATTAAAAAAAAACTACTTACTAGATCTCGTTCAAACCAATTTTCGCTGGTAGTTTACGTGGTAACGTACATCATATATTTTTTTTTAGTTTTATCATTCTCTTATTTTAGAAGTTAGGGGTTAACATTTTACCACTTTGGAAGTGTATGTCGCGCAAACTACTATTCAGTTTAGAAAAAAATGATCTTAGAAACCACACGTATGGGTACGATGAAAAAATTTTTTTTGAGTTTCAGTTTTAAGTATGGGGACCCCCAAAAATTATTGTTTTTTTTTTCCTATTTTTGTGTAAAAATCTTTATGCGGTTCACGAAATACATCTACTTACCAAATTTCAACAGTATAGCTCTTAAGGTTTCGGAGAAAAGTGGCTGTGACATACGGACGGACAGACAGACAGACAGACGGACATGACGAATCTATAAGGGTTCCGTTTTGGCCATTTGGCTACGGAACCCTAAAAACACACTTATGATCATTATTATCAACAGCAGCGAGCTTTCACCACTACGCCCATCTACTGAATGACTTTGGCAAGCATTGCTTTACCTTGAAGATCGATCATCTTAGGAGCTTTGGAAGAAAAGTACAATATCTAAACATCACTACATATTATCCGCCGCGTCTGTCTGTCTGTCAGTTCGCAATAAACTCAGAAACTACTGCACCGATTTTCATGTTGTTTTCACCAATGGATAGAGTGGTTCTCGAGGAAGATTTAAGTTATAATAATTTGTCAAGCGGACGAAGCCGCGGGCATTAGCTAGTATATAATAGCCTAGTGAGTTTATTTGTTTAGTGGAACGCACTAATCTCAGGATGTACTGGTTCGAATTATCGAGGAAGGCTATACATGTAAAATCACGCTATGATAACCGGCACGAGTCGGCACACTTTCCATTGGTTGGTTTGACAACGACAGCTCTGACGTTTCACGTTATTGGTTCGTCAGTCAATGCCCATCAGCTATTGGGCTTGCAAGTTTCGTTCGCCCACCGCACATTGGCAAGGTCACCCTGCTGCATCCATCTGTGCTCACGACTCATGCCGGCTACACTGTACAACCAATAGGAGCGGAGCTTTAGTGAAATGAAAATGTGACGCAGACGAAGTTGCACGGGTCAGTCGGGCAGTCATTTTAGAAATAATTCATTTAAATTAAAATTGCTTTCCACTAATCAAAGCAATATGCAAACATTATAGAGCATTATAATAAATGAGCCAATTATAGCATGTTTGCAAACATCAGAAAGAATGATGTCTTATTACTTTAATTTTGCACTTAGAATATGCAATGAAAAGGAAGAATTAATTTATGAGAAACGTGGCATGTTTTCAGAAATATTGTAAAGGTGAGACTACACAACTTGCCAGGGTTGCGGAATTTGTTCGAAAGAGTCAACGCGGCCCTGGAACGCAAAGGACAATAGAAGGAACACGGATGGGTTTTAGTCAGTAAGAGTCTGACACTCCCTTCTGCTTTACCCTAGGCGGTCAAAAGGTCATTTGATGATTCCCCATCCTTATAAAAAAATAAACACTATTTATAAGGACTGTAGTATTTTTAAGCCTAATTTGAGTTCACTACTTACCTCCTTTTTCTTATTACATGCCTATTTATCTCGTACAATCTCTACTAGGTTTGATACGCAAACGTGATCATTCCTCATGGAGACCTGAGGGCCAATTATACTATTTGTATTGAATTATACTATTTTGATCGCTGTAGTAGGGGGCGGGGGCCCATTCATTGAGTGTGCAAGTCACCCCCTGCCATTTAAAAGCCGTATATATTGTTAGTGTTCGGGCAGGGGCCAATAGTTCGTCTATAATAAACGATTATCAGTCCACTAAACCACCCAAACCTATAGCGTTTCATCTTTTGTTTCCATATTCTGCAATAGTACTGCTCCAACCGGGTATTGTCCTAGGGAATACTTTCACAGTGCATACAGGGATAATCGCCGGTTGGTGCCCCATTACATTTGAAATGTCTAACGGGGCCTCTGCGAGTTGGTTTCGGCCCCTCGTACGCCTACCAAAGGACCGGGTCTCCCCTTATTTGGCTGTTCCCATTCTGGAAAGGCTTGCTGGAATCACTGATGAGCTCCTTCCGGGTCTTCGGCTCTTATCACCTCAGTTATGAGAAAAGCAGGTCTCCGTCTTGGCAATGGTCACAGTTGGTTTTAAGAGCCACCATTTTCTGTACTTGTACAAAAATCTCGCACAAACAAATTATATTGTATTATGCCATACGGAAACACGTGTAGCATCAGCTTTAGGCGATTACGTTTGATTATTTCTTAAGTGGAGCATAACTTTAAACAGACGGTAAAGCTCATTCTTTAGAACAATCTCTCTGCCTAGAGTTATCAGGAAGTTTTTGAATATGAACTATTGATACGACAAACTTTAATCGAAGTAAAAATGACTATACGCGAATTTCTTTTCAAAAATGAAGCTGTACAGTAAGTTTTCCTGTTGACGTATTGACTGGGAAGTAGGGAAAACACAGACCCGGACTGCATCTTTTTAAGAATCATAATGGCTCCTTCCGCTTAGGACGTGGTAGGAGGGAATGTCCGACTCTTTCTGAAAATCCGTCAGTGTTCCTCCTTATACCTTGTGCGTTCCAGGGCCGCGGTGACTCTTTCGAACAAATTTCGCAACCCTGGAAAACCGAGCTCCTAGACATAGGTACATGTTGACCATCATACTGTTTGTTGTAGATACCTAGATCGTTGTAATATTGTAATGGTCGTCTAATTAGCTCCATTGATGAAAACCTTATGAAAAACCGTCCCGTAGTGTTTGAGTATATCGCGTACAGACTGACAAACTGACACGGCGAGGGATTTTCCTTTTAAATTTGTAATGATAAGTGTTAAATTTGTGTTACAATTTTAGTATAAAGTCAAATATATTCCATATGCACAATAAGCATAACCTACTGTTACATCCCCAGACTACTTACAATCTTGGGTGCGCTTAAAAAACTAGACCAAGTATGTTTCGGACCATGCACAGTTTTGGGTGTCGTTGCGAAACAATGAATTTTTTTTTAGCATATCCTACTTCCTACTAATATTATAAATGCGAAAGTTTGTGTAAATGGATGGATGGATGTTTGTTACTCTTTCACGTCAAAACACCTGAAAGGATATTCATGAAAGACACAGGTAGATTATAGTCTGGAATAACACACATATCCAGAGAGTATGTTCCCCAGGAATCACGCTGGCAAAACAGTTGGCAGAACCTAGTTTCTGAGCTAGAAAATATAAATGATGAAGAAAACCATGAGTATTTGATATCAATCTCAAATTGATACTTCCACGCATTCGACGCAGTACCGAGTAAAAGAGTCTTAACAGACTAACAGAGAAAGTGATCCTATCACTACTTATCATCATATCAGCCAAAATACGTTCAATGTCGGAAATACGTCCCCACCAAGTGTCGCTACAACGATCGACCATGTGCGTCTCGCATCCATCAGCTACCCGCAACCCTCACTCGGTCATCAATTTACCTTGAGTCATCATCATCTGCCTAGTCTTTTTGTTGATTAACTAGATTAACTATATAATCAAACCGGATTCAGCTATATACCAGTGTTTTACGTGGAGCGGTTGCCTACCAGACCTCCACAACCCATTAACTGGGTAACAAGCTACTTCTTGGTGAGACTGGAGTCAGATTTGCTGGCTTCTTACAATCCGTCACGACTGCCAAAGAGCTAGAAATGACCGCCGGGACCATAGGCTTAACGTGCTTTCCGAGGCACGGAGAAAACTCGGTATGTTAAGATGGTCACCCATCCACAGACCAACCTTGGCATGCGTTGCTTTACCTTAAAGATTGACCCGAGCGGCTGTTATTATTAAACCACGAGCTCCTCATCAATTAACCTTCAGGGATTCCATTGATTTCGTTTTTATTTTTTACTTACGGAACACTTAAAATAAGCGAATTTATGTTTTTTTTTTCTATTTCAGCGGCATCAACTCTCCATTCGATTATCTGTACATAAAAGTTTTACGTTTCACGTTGGTGTTGATCGCCTCTTGGCCCCGAAAGGAAATAGGAGAACGCGAACCGAAGTACCAGGCAGTATTCCTCAAATACTTTTACTTAATACTGGCCATCTTCTGCTGGATTGGAGCCAGTTGTTACACCATCAAGCACAAGAACGAACTATCTTTTTTGGAGATTGGACACGATTATATTACTATTCTTCTGATTTTAGTTGGTTTAGTAAGTAAATAATTAATTACTTTTTATGCTACCTATTTTTTATGGACGACACCATTCAGTCAACACCGGCTGTCGCTGAAAGCCAGCAATGTGGCTCTGTCTTACAGTAGGCGAGTTACAGTAATATGCAAAAAAGATGCCGCGGATGTGACGCATGTCTTCCAAACTAGAGTTCTTCCAAACAGAACCCTCTTACTAAGCCTCCGCTATCCATTCGTCTGTCTGTTAGAGGGCTATATCACAACAACCATAATAGGTATGTAAACATTGTGTATTTCAATAGTAACAACAAATTGTAAAGCTTATATTAAACCAAAAATTAAAGTAGGCTCTCATACAAGAAACGTTTTATTCGATTTATGGTACGGAATCCGTCGTTTAAGAGTCCGACTCGCACTTGGCTGGTTTTTGATGGTATGTGAATGTTTGGCGCAAAAAGCTCCAATATTTTAATATTTCATTTGGGTTCCCAAAAGGTGTATTCGATTAAGGCCATACCGATTCAAAGAAAGCTCCATGCACAATTTTTCATTATCATTTCTTACAGCTAAAAAACTTTGGACTTTTTACAATACTGCCGCCATAAGAAAAAAACCGGCCAAGTCCGAGTCGGACTTGCACTCGAAGGGTTTCATTTGTTGTTATAGCGGCAATAGAAATACATAATCTATCCACTGACAGACAGACGGAGGGACGGACAGATGGACGGACAGCGGAGGCTTAGTAATAGGGTTCCGTTGGTTACGTAAAAAATAATATAATCATTTCGCTATTCACTGTCCTTGAGTTCGGACGCGTGTTCGAGTCGGTCTCCATACTAGTGCCTAATTGGTGATCAAGTGTAATTTTAATTCTCTGGCTTTCCTTAAGTGCTTATATGGACTGTTAACGCCTTCGGGTCGTATCTAGAAAGGGACATGCTAATTCTGTGAATCTGCCATTAAAATTTGATTCGGCTATTTTTGGTGATTGGCGTGATTCGAACCGCTGGACGCGCGCGTTCGGAGTAGTGGAGTGTCGTCCTTGTCTCCACTGAGCCAACATTGTGATAAGCTGCGAAACTAGCGGACCATCTACGAAGCGGGATCGGCTACGACGCGCGGCGACGTCACTGTGCTACGCGCACTACCGCCTTAACTTGCTACGCGCATTCACCTGCTACGCGCTACGGTCAAGTGCTACGAGACATCTATCTGCAACGCGAGTCAACTGCTCGTGCCTTCGCGTCGTGCCGTCGAGCGCAGAAAACATAAACAAATACCCCCACCAGATCCTACAAAGTGCAAAGCAAAAAATGTATGTCCAACAATCCGTCATAAAACTGCATTCGCTAGGCGTCAGTTTTACGTTTTATGTACCCTAATTTACAAAAATATATGTAAAACGATTCAGAAAGCTGGGCTGAATCACCACCAAGTTAAGGTTATAGTACAAAGTTGGCTACAGGATCAAGACTACACTCGAACAGAGGAACTCCTGCAAGTCCAGCAATACCTCAAAAGTTGAATACAATAATCCGAAAAATTCCTTATCGTTGATTTCTAAAACCCATATCTTGTACCCTGCATTGTCAATTACTATTTTCTGTAATGTTTGAACACAATTTAAAAGATTTTTGGTGCCACAGCGACAGCAGAATCACTGATTCCCAAGTCACAGGATCACCTAGTTTGGGAGTCAGGGTTTACCTTATCTGTTAACTAAAGGTTAATGTATCCTAGTTCTAAGCAATGTGAAAGGTTTTTGTATGAATAAAGATTTTTATTATTATGTCATTTATTTATTGTATTTATATAATTATAATTTACATTTTAAAATATTTCTATAAAATTTATAAAAAAAATATTTAAAAATATAAAAATTAGTAGCCCACCGGTATCGGGAAAAGAGTCCAAGCTACCGGTGGTCAGGGCTCCCGAGAAAGGAACCTCCTAACTATACGTGCCGTGTCCAGGAGTACTGCTTTCTGGATCAAGCCCTTGATCCAGCGTCCCAACGAGAGCCTCTTGAGGTGTTGGTCGAGGCTTTTGGCAATTATGCCATTGCCCGTCACGACTATCGGCACAATGACTGCTGTGTTCACATCCCACATGTCGACAACCTCGTGAGCCAAGTCAAGATACTTGGTTTGTTTCTCTTTCTCAGACTTCACGAGGTTCTCGTCATAAGGGACTGCTATATCAACAATCATTGCGCGACGCTCTAGTCGGTCTATCACCACTATGTCAGGGTTATTGGCAACAATAGTCCTGTCAGTGATGATAGACCGATCCCAGTACAACGTGCAATTGCCATTTTCGAGAACTGGGTCGGGCACATACTTTTAGTACGGTACTTCTGATTCCACAAGATTGTATCTCAGAGCAAGTTGCTGGTGGATAATCCTGGCTACAAGGTTGTGCCTGTGCAAATAGTCTCCGTTAGCCAGACTAGAACAACCGGAAATAATGTGGCGGACGGATTCCGTGGGTCGGTGACATGCCCGACATATATCGTACCGTCCTTCACAATGTATTTCCGGTAGTTATTCGTCATCATAACTTCGTCCATAATCGCACAGACAAAACCTTCAGTTTCCCCAAAGAGGTCACCAAAACGTAGTCAGGCTACGGATGCTAAGAAGTCTACATCGGGCCCATGTAGGACCCGATGAAAGCGTCCGTGAGGCTCCTTGCTCTGCCATACCTCCCTGCGGTCGTTAGTATTTAATACCACAAGTTTGCGCCCGTTCTCATTAGCCAAGGAGAGCGCGGTAAGGCCTTGGTCCACTGCTACCATATCTCGATGCATACCCACGTCGGCCTCTAGTAAGTATTCCTTAAGGCTGCATACCTCGAGGTTGTGCAGGGTCTTAGCATTTAAGAAGCCACGACCCCCGCACTTCCGCGGGATGTACAGCGTCATCACTGATGAGCGTTGGTGATGCATACGATTTGCGATAAGCAGTGAGCGTACCCTTCTATATAGAGCGTCAAACTCTGTCTGAGTCCATTTGAGTATGCCGAAAGAGTACATCAAAACCGGCATGACCCAACCGTTGAAGGCGCGCACCTTGTTTCCGTTAAAAGACTGTTACTTAAGTACTTTATTCAGGCGGCCAAAGAAGCTCTCCTTCAATGAGTGTTTCATATCAACAGCATTGATGCCTAAAGCTTCTGACGTACCCAAATACTTGTAAGTTTCGGTTGAGGAGAGGGACTTAAGGTGTATGGAATCCGAGAGTTGCGTTTCCACGGATTCCATAATCTCCCCTCGCTTTACATGCATGACCGCACATTTATGCACACCAAATTCCATCCTGATGGCGCTACTGAAGGTTTCTCTTACTTTCAGTAGCTTCATCAGTTAAAAGTTGTAAGGAGCAAATAGTTTCAAGTCATCCATGTAAAGGAGGTGCGATAATATGACCTGACCACCTCTTTTAGCCTTGCCCCGAACCCTCCAGCAATCTACTGAGAGGGTTGAGGGCTAGACAAAACTGAAATACAGGGTGTAAGGGACAGATTCACAAATTACCGGGTGCAATCAGCTCCTTATTTTGAATCATATTTCAGTTTTTTCAGTTTTTATTGCTTCATTTCAATGCAAAGTTAAGTTAGTTATGTAAAGTAAAGTAATTAAACAAATCAGTTTTTTTTGGATTACCATAAAGTTCCTGAAATAATTTCATGTACCGGTCAACTTAGTACGATATACTAAAATTACCCTATCAGTTTGTGGAGGGCTGTCCCTTACACTCTGTATACCACGCTCGATCCTTATCGGTTCGCTGTTCACCTGGGTCTGTCGACACCCTGTATAGTGAAGGACCGTCCTCCACTGCCCCATACACGATATCAAGAAGGTACGTAGAACTGCATAAACTTTGTACAGCTCCAGCTAGTCTATTCTGTAAATAACCATTTCGATATCGACTTCACCTGAGTGACTAAGCTTGCAAAGTGAACTTTATTTCACACATCATAAGGTCTTATATTTATACGAAATTGAAACTCACCTCGGACTCCGCTGTCGAGACACGAAAATGTTGTTACAGAATAGCACTGCAGTACCCTCATGAGCCATGTATGTGGCACCGAGTCATAGGCTATATAATCAACCAGCATGACGATAGATTCCTTCGGGAACGACGAACCTGTTGGCTAATGGCAATGTCAATGAGGAGCAGCTCCTTTGTACCATGGGACCCATTCCTACATCCATTCTGAGAGGCAGACATAATTGAATTACTATCAATATGATGTGTAATCTTTGCTCTCAAAATGGATGTAAGAACTTGATAGACCGGTAAACACGTGATCGGTCTAGAATTTTTAGGCTCCGAGGTACTACCTGATTTATGGAGCAGGTAGGTATTTCCATTAGTTAAGAACTGGGGCAGCGACCCTGACTCTAAGGCAGACGGGAATTGAGATGCCAAGCGAACGTGCGATCTTTTGAACCATTTTATCCAAAAATTGTGCAGCCCGTCCGGTCCTGGAGATTTCCAGTTAGGCAACGGACGGACTGCACGAGCTTGGGGGGCTGATGGTAATTGCCCCCATTTGTGGTATCGGATCGCACGCGCGTTCAAACTCCCGAATCTAATTGCTTTCGGTATGACTGACAGGCACCGACCAGATGCTGCGCCAGAATGAACACATGGCGTCATTATCCGGTAGGCGTGTATCAGTCACACCTCGGTCCGGTCGCTCCCAAGCCCTATAAACCCACCTCTCATTGCTTTGGAATATGCGATTCTGAGTGAATCGTCCCCGAGAACGCCCGCCTCACAAAGCGCATCACTCTACGGCGAGTGTTGCCCTCCCTGGAGCAAATAAGTTTGCCGATGAGTGCTCTAGCCTCACCGATACGAACCTCCATCCTGCACTGCCAAGCTGGGATGGCGGGTTGTGTAACTCTGTCACTGTTAGGAAATTTGACATGAGCTACACGACGTGCCGCTGCAGCCGCGCAGTAGGTACAAGATTGAGTGTGTATCGGCGAGGTCACACCAGCGCCCTATTTTTTATTATGCATGGGCAAACGAGGTAGCCGAGGCCTAAGCTCTGGCGGTGTGGAGCGATACTCTCGAAAAACATCCTCCAAAGCACTCCTCAATCGCTCATTGCGTTGGATACTCACGTATATAGCCGCGTGCGTCATCATCATCCTCACCGACGTAATCGGGTCGCGGTGAAACACTAGCACTGGGTTGTATTTGCACCGCGGCCGGTGGCGAGTCAGGTGAGATGCGACTGCTCCGTGATTCCAGACGCAGTCTATCGAGTATGACGTTATCCAACATACGGTTACGCTGGATGACCCGCACGTGATCCGATAGTTGTTGGGCTGAAACGTTGACAGCTGGTTCAAGTACTTGAAACAGAGAGAGCATCAAACCACGGTACGCAGTCAGGTTAGTTCCCCTCTCTGTAGCCCCATAATATGAGCGCATGATGTTTTCGTTGATGGTTTTTGTCCATCGCATGCGCTGCACACTTCCACCGATAGCGGGGACCCTGTCAGAGACCGGTGGGCCTCGAGGTCCCAAGCTGGCCGGTGGTCGGCCTCGTCCACACAGATGCGCAGGTGGTGGTGTCGTCGGCGGCGAAAAGTATTCGTCGCTCGAGCTCGACGCAACTGCAGCTACCGGAATCGCTGGACCCGCGGCTGGCGCTGGTCCCGGCGGCAGCGAGGCGCAGCTGAGCGACGAACCCGAAGGTGTTGGTCGTGTGTTCTTCTCTCGTGCCCGGCTTCTTGTCAAAATTTGTTTTTCATTCCTGAGTTGTCAGATAGTATTATTATTATCGTTTCCGGAGTTTTCGTGTTACTTGTTTTATTATTATTTTTTTTTTCGTGGTGGTTTTGTGTTTGTTCTTATGTTTATTATTTTCAATAAAATAAAGCAAAAATATTAATACAAACATATACACATCCGTGCCTTCTTTTTTTGCATAATACTGTGACTCGCGTGCGAGACAGAGCCACATCGCTGGTTTTCAGCGACCTTTGGGTACGGAACCGTAAAAAGTACATCATCATCGAGTCGCTGAGCTCCTTATTGGTTCTAAGTTGAGGTGATCGACTTCTGACCAAGGCTTGCATTGACTGGACAGGTCCACTCAAATCTGTTTGGTTCTTTCCTCAAAAGACCATTTCAGACACTGATCTGCATGGTCCTCATATAATTTATTGTATATATGAAGACCATGTAGATTGCTATATTAGGAGTTTCTTTCATTTAGTGTTAGCCTGGCGGTTTGAGTTCTTTATGCGGCCTACACAAATGTCCTTACTTTGGTATTGTTCGTCAGTTCGTTGAGCTCCTTTAAGTTCTAAGTTTGAGCTACACGATAACTGGCAAATGCTTGCACGGTCTGGACAGGTCCACTTAAACCTGTGTGATAATTTCTTCAAAATACCACTTCATACATTAACCTTCATGGTTCTCATATGATTTGACCAGTACGATTGTATGGACTTTAAAAGAGACTTTGACCTCTGAAATTGTTTCGGCGTTTCTTCTCAGAGCAGTCAGCTAGGAAACGCCGGCCTCATCTAGTTTAAAATGACCAAAACAGATTGACGTGTAAAAGTGTTATTTACAACCTACTTACAAAATACATATCATTTATCATTATCATTTATCATTATGTTCACAAAACAAAGTAATCGATTTCCGACCTTAAGTTATTTGACTATAATGACGGAAATCAGTTATTTCGTTTTGTAAATGTTTTAATAGATGGCCATCAAACCCGTCACCACTTCTATGTATATATTTTAGCTGGGTACCAGTAATGGCGCAATAAACTCCCCAGCAATCGTTTTAAATCAGCTAAGTTAAAGAGAGACTGATACAGCTAGTTTTGATTGTTACAACACGTCAAGTCCACTAATTTGTCTCTTCTTCTGAAATTTTACTTGTTTTACAGTCCAGGGTCATCACGTTGACGTTGTCTACTAAATACCGCAAAGTGGCTACAACATTTCTGACTAAAATCCACCTGTTCTTTTACAAAGATCGTTCAGAGTATGCGATGAAGGTAAGAAATATATATATTATATGTAACATAATATAAGAAATATATATAAGCCGAGTCACCCGCGTCCGTGGGAGAATAGCTAGTCCCTATACGTGGTCCCCGTGTGGTGCTAATCAGGTGCTTGTGACCAACCACTGGGCAAAGTCGTACCGCCAAGCTGCCTAGCCGCTAGTACCGGTGGCGCTTCCACCATACGTGTTGTGGTCCGATGATCAGCACACTCCCCAAAATACAACCTATAGAAAACAGACAACCCTTTTCTCACTGAGGTGTTGTTGAAAACAATTGAGCACAGTTGTCTTCAAATCACCACTGTGTGAACGATAGATACTTTTATCCAGGCCGGTGTCCACTAAAACTTGGGGGGCCGAGTCACCCGCGTCCGTAGGAGAATACCCTTCAGCGAATCCCTACACGTGGTCCCTGGGTGGTGCTAAACAGGTGACACTAACCGCCTCCGTGGTCTCGTGGTTATACCACCTGATTCAGACCCAGAGGTCCCGGGTTCGATTCCCAGCGGGGGCAAATTTTTTGCTCGGTTTGGTTGGTGGTAGGACTTGTTCTAAGTCCGCCTGGCAAGCTACCACCATCATGTCTAAGTCTGTCGCCATAACAACAATGTTAACAGCATTGTTGTGTTCCGGCAGTTAGAGGTATGATAGCCAGTTCCTCTGTGTAAGAGGATTCCGGGTGAAACTCGCTTCCATCTTCGGCCTAATCATCACTTTCCATCAGGTGAGATTTAGGCCAAGAGTTTCCCCGTTTTGTATAAAAAAAAAAAAAAAAAAAAACCCAAAGCGTTGAGAACCTGGAATCCTCAAGTTTGCGGAGTGGTCGATAGCAAAATCCCCGCGCGCAGTCTAAAATGTTGCTCCAGGGTAAACCCTGTGTAAGTAAGTACGGCACATCTGAAGAACATTCGATCTGACGACATCATTGGGGGGTCTGTCCATCGGTTCTTCTAGTCTAGTCGCCAATCAGCGCTTCATTCTGCATTCCGGGGTTTTCGACAGCTGGCAGGGCAGCTTTTCATGCGTGGCTAGCACACTACTTGGGCCCCCAACTGCTTGCGGGCGGCCAGCGGCGCACCGTGCCCCGGATCCCACTACCCGCAGCGATTAGTCTCCCGACACGTCCATCTCACTACGAGTCTGGTTGGTCTGCCTGCATTGGAACAACTATTTTGACCCAACACTCAACTGAAAAGGCTACACTGTGCAAAGAAGTACCGCCAAGCAGCCTAGCCGTGTTTCGGCACGATGCTCCTAAACATAGAGACTGAGAAACCAGCGCTCTTGTTCCTTTCCGACACGTAGATCGAATGTCCGTCAGATATGTCGTACCTTACTCACCCAGGGTTTACCCTGGAGCTCCATTTTAGACCGTGCGCGGGTATATGTATGTTCGCCCGGGACGACATTTGCTATCAGCGTTTCCGCAACTTTGAGGACTCCAGGTTCTGAACACTTTGGGTTTTAGAGGACACCGGCCTGGATAAAATTATCTACGCCTGTGTCTACCGTTTGCACAGCGAAAAAAAAATAACTAAGAAAGTTTGTTAATACGGTCTTACTAAATTACTTTAAAAATGGGCCCGAAAATACAATTCCGATAGACAGTTTTCATAGTTATTTTAATTTCTGTTCCAGACACACCAAAGGGTCCACTTAGTATCTCATCTCTTCACGTTATTCCTAGTAGCTCAGATGTTATCGGGCCTGACTTTTTTCAACCTAATACCCATGTACAACAACTATGCTGCAGGCAGATACAGAAGTGATCGCCCCAAAAACTCTACGTTTGAACACTCCTTATATTACTCGTATCCGTTCAATACGTCGACTGACGTGAAGGGTTACATTGTTGCTTGGTTCATCCACTGGTAAGTAAGCACCAGGTGCATAAACAACTGGTACAAATTTGTACCGGCTGGGAATTGAGGCCTTATCGATTACATTAACGTTATGATTCCAAATAATCATTATTGTTCCCATAAGTGGTTTCGCTGTTTGCTGTTAGGGTAAACTTTGTACGCCTTCTTTGTCCTAGTCTAGACCAGCACATAGTTAAAATCTATTTTTATTTGAATAACTTGTTTTAGTGTTTATAATTTAAGGATGCCACTAAATAAATAAAATAAAATTTTGGCCATCTCCAATTCTGTGCTTTTAGTGAAAAGTGATACAACTCGAATTGTAGCAGTTTTGAGTTCTTCATACAATCTTGAAGCTTGATTTTTTTTTTCTTTGAATCGGTTCAACTCTACATAATTATTATAGATCAGAAAATAAGTTTCATGTTGAATAATACATGTTGTTGTATTCATACAAGTTGCATTTTTGGCTAAATTCGATGATATTTTTTGTGTATATTGATATATCTTCAGTGATTGAACTGAAGCTTAAACTTAAACACACACGGCAATTGACAACCAATTCGGATTAAACTTTTTTTCTGAAAATCTGATGAAGAACCTCAGAGTTATTGTATGGTAACATAACTCTTCAATTAATGATGGCAAATGGATCAGGATTGCTGAAATCCTACGATACCACAGACAGAAATACAGATACACAGTTACAGAGACAGACACGTTAAACTTATAACACCCCTCTCTTTGTGTCGGGGGTTTAAAGAATAACTATGGAGTTTCTTGTCCATTCTTCTCCATCAGAATTTACATTTTCGAATGGGCAGTAGTCATTTTATTTATATATAACTAGCTGTGACCGCGACATCGTTCGCGTGGATGTCGGAAAATGATGTGATACAAAACATACGTTCAGTTACGTATCCTGATCTCTCTCAGATTTAAGAAAATAGGAAGAAGGTAGTACCAAATGCAGGGCACTGTATCATATCTTCTGGTTGAAATGCCGACCAGCCAAGGTAATCTCCAGAAACAAACCTCCCTTGAATTAAAGTCAACAAAACCGACTATCGAACGAATGGTGGTAGTCTACACACTACAAAACAAAGGAACTGATGAATTAAGTTGATTCTTAATTTCGTCCAGAGCAGTAAAAAAGAAACACATTTTCTCCGATTTTTACTGACAATATTGCTGATTGTAGAGCACTGATTTATAATTTGTTTTAACATTTTATAATATTAAAAAGTTTAAAAGGGGTTCATAGAATCGATTTATTATAAAAGATCTCGTGACTAAATAAAAACAGCTGCACGAGTCGACCTTCAAGGTTAAGCAACGCTTGCCAAGGTTGGTCTGTGGATGGGTGACCATCTTAACATACCAAGTTTCTTTCGTGCCTCGGACAGCATTTTAAGCCTTTAGTCCCGGCTGTCATTTGTAGATCTTTGGCAGTCGTTACGGATAGAAGCCAGTAAAAGCTGACTCCAGTCTTGCCAAGAAGTACCGTGCTACCCAGTCAATGCGTTGTGGAGATCTGGAGACGTAAAACACCGGTATTAAGCTGAATCCGGATTGTCTGGAAACCAACCCAACATAGTTAAAAGGAAAAGGCTAGGCAGATGATAATGATTGAATCGATTTATGGTGAAGAATAATCGATTTTTGAAATCGATATTTAGTAGTTACTGACTAAGAAGACTTATTTAATTAATGAAAAGGATATACCTAGCTAAATAACAACAACAGTCGCACGGGCCGATCGACCCGTTTGTTACAATGGTCATTTATTCACAGAGCGACCTCTGCAAACGTTGCTTAACCTGGAAGATCGACGTGTTCGGCTGTTATAGTTTAGCCAATTTGAAGCATAATACCAAAAATACACAGACTTATGTCCGTAAAACAGTTTACCTATGAATGCAGTTTACAACTCTCCTCCAAGTAGACTTGAAAATCCAATAGATTTTGTTGTATTATTGATTTATCAATAATATCATAGTTTAACCAAAATATAACTTCAAGCTAATAAACGAAAAAAAATGGGGCTGAGGTCACATTAGTACAACGCCATCTATCGACAACGTAATTGAACTGGTAAGATAAAACATGTTCACTTTGCTTTCTCTACATTATAATATAACTCAAAAAAAGGTACATTGCTTTGATTCTTTACAAATTGTTCACACATTTGTTACTAAAACTTTTCTCAATAGATGGCATTGCAAGTATCTGGAGTCTCAATAAAAACAACCTATTTTAGCGCTCGATGAAGTTTCTTCATAAACTTTAAAATTCGATATCTTTTGATTTCGTGGGTCGATTTTGATAAAATAAACACTAAATGTTAATCTGGTTATCACTTAACCCTTAAATTGTTTCTGTCCGTTGTATCTGACGTTTAATATAAACGTACACATTTATAATTTCAACTAACCGCTGAGCCTAACGCGCGGTGTGTCTTGTTTAGCATGCTATCCTTTTCACACTCACGCGCTTTATTCGGTCCCCCGCTCGACAGATTCCGTTTGTAGTGCTAGTTTGAATATTGCAACGGCCGGCCAGTTTTACGCTCGTCAAAAAAATTGTTATTACGTGAGTATGTATATGTTTTATGCTATTATTATGCAACATTTAGTTCAAATAACAATAGAGTGTTAGTTAAGTGTTGTTTTTATAACGAAAATAGTAGTGACTTTTTCATAATATTCAAATAAATGTGAATGTCATTTGAAACGGACATGGTCAATTAAGTGCTGTAAGCTGTGTATATCAACCTAGTCATTTATAGCGGACACCACCCATAGTTGCCAAAAGTAAGTTATATCTTTATTCGTCATTTCTAACGGACATTACCTTTACTGATTTCAGCAACATGGCCAAGCAAACTTAGAGATACAGGAAAATTATCATTTCATAATGTTATATTCACAGACTGGGAAGAAGATTATCTCGGCGTTGGTGGTAAGACTGTTGTTAGATTATGTAACACTAAATCTAATCCAGCTCTGTGTACAGTTAATTTTGATAACTGGTTCACATCTTTGGAATTATATTATATTTGGGTAGATAATCAAAGCATTCACATTGCAAGCTCTCTCTGTGCACAAGACTCGGTCACAGCAATAGAAAGATATGATAAAAAATGAAAAAGAGAGTTTCTGTGGCCTGTCCAAATGTAGTAAAACTATACAATGCTCACATGGGTGGAGTGGACATTGCTGACATGCTGACAGCGTTATAATATACAATATGAATGAAGACTAGACGCTGGTATATGTCAATATTTGCCCAAATGCTTGATATTGCACTAAATAACAGATGATTATTGCATCGCCGAGATTGCAAGCAACTTACTAACGAAAATAAACTGTGCCAAAAGAAATTTCGCATACAGACTGCTCTTGCACTCATCAAAACTAATAGGTACCAAATCACAAATCCCAAGAGGGACTTTGAATCCTGGATCTGATATAATCACAAAGCCTACCTCGTCCTGTGGATGAGGCACGTCTCGATTGTTTTGATCATTTTGCTATTTACACTTCGCAGGGTCGATGCCGATTATGTAAGAATGGAAAGACTACAGTTATATGTTCAAAGTGTGAACAGAGACTTTGTTTCACACCAAAAAAAATGTTTTCTTTTATTTCATAAAAATAAGTGATTTTTTAAAATGTTCTTTTCAGAAAAGATTTGTTTTTATAACTGAAAGTGGTTATTTTAGTTTTGTTATTATTTTAAACTATGCATAACTTAGCTTTGTTACTAATTTGAAGATTTTATTTCATAGTTGAGGGTAACTATGCGTATATCCAATGATTTCTAAATTATTACTTGGTCTCATTATTGCAATAAAGCTCGATCTCAATTGTTATTACTAATATTGTTACTTTATTTTTTATTTTATTAACTTAGACTTGAAACGGCAATTTACGTTCTAAGTGACATGTATGATGGGTACCAAGTTTGTGAAATAGTTGGTAATGTCACTTATATGTGACGTCAGAAAAAGTGATGAAAATACATAGTTTGTTTTTAAATTTCATATTTGTTTTATTAATTGAACCCTAATTAGACCACTCAAAAAAAACCTCTGAAAAACGTCCTGATTCATGGCTGCCAATTTAAGGGTTAATATTTTTCAGTAGGTACCTACATTTTGAATTCAATCAGTGGATTATGCGTGATGCTCTCACAAACGCACAGACAAACAGACAAAAATTTCAAAAATTGCATTTTGTGTTCTTATTTCTGACATTTCTGTATAATTATTTTTTATGCGAAAGTATTCAATGTACAGACACGGCAACTATACGATTTTATTATATGTATAGATTTAAAATTTAACGATGACGTTCAAAAGTGCCGTTTAATGGCCTAATTGAAATAAACATTTTGACTTTTGACTTTAGGAAACTACTGCGTTTGGACGTCACTGGAGTATGTGATTGGGCTTTTATATAATACTATTTCTTTTTGCAGGTGGCTGTCATATTTGTGCTCAACTTGGTTCTGCATGTTTGATCTCTTTCTCTCACTTATGGTTTTTCATCTTTGGGGCCATTTCAAAATACTTTTGAACCTTTTGAACGATTTTCCAAGACCGAGTTCTGATTATAATTATGTAGAAGAAAATGGATTCGTTAATCAATCAGACATATATACCAGAGAAGAACTCTTGAATGTTGCTGAGAGGCTAAAAGAATGCATTCTTTACCACCAGGAGATTGTAAAGTAAGTAATCTTGATTGCAACCTATTAATTCCTAACATTTGTTAGAAAATCAAAAGTATTAGTGTTAGAAAATGTTCGTACATATTTCTTATTGCAGTGTTGGAACACCATTAGGTTTAACTTGTTCACTCATTAAGGAAATACATATGTGTTAATTAAAAACTTGAGGTTGAATGAAACTTGTACTTCGCAGAGAGGTTGGGCACAAATAAAGTGAAATTCTGTCAAATATATTTGTAGGAATTGAATGGGCTAGAACTGAAAAGATCAAAAACGCACTAGAGCGGAATAAGGGCTCCAAGGTACAATAACAGTTCATCTACCTCAGTATCCCTAATAAATAAAATTCTTGCGTTACTGAGTGACAACGTGCAGCAGAAACTTCTGGTCGTAGAAAGCTCAAATTTGGCAAGTAGGTTCCTTTGAAATAGTAAGGGAGCACTAAGAAAGGATTTCCCGAAATTAAAATGGGAACGGGATAAAACGAGATATGCGTATGCAAAGTCGCGGGCAATAGCTAGTATTTTATACAATAAAATCAATAAGTTACAGTTCCACAGTAATTTATAATTATTACCAATACTAAAATACAGTGAAAGAATAGCTGATGGAGAAAAAAAAACCTACTCCTCCCACATTCAAGGCTTGGGCACACCAAAAGCAGGACAGGCGCAGCACCTTAGCAGGGCAGGTCAGTTGCGCCGCGGTTGATGTCACACCAGAAACATGAGCAGACAGAAAGCAGTTTGAAGGCGGGCCTGCTTTATAACTGCGTCATGTGTGTCGTATCGATAATTTTTCATTCGTTTCCATGATAAAGTTGTAAAAAATCACAACCGTTTACGACCTGCGCGTCTGTCCCGCTCAACTGCTTTGGTGTGACTAGTCAATATGGCGGACGTAGTAATACAACGTGTTCTCACTGCGGCCGCCCCGCGCCTGCGCTGCCACCGCCCCGCGCCTGCGCTGCTCCCGTCCAAAAGTTTTGTAGAAGAGCAGTGCGTGCGCGGAGCAGTGGCGGAGCAGGTAGGATCAGCGGGCCCGCGTGTGTTCAGTGTGTCATCCCTCATATAACTACATTATTTTCTAACGTAGACGCACTGCTACCGCACTGCAACTGCTTTTGGTGTGCCCAAGCCTTCAATATATCACACATATTATACTCATACACACTGCCTACTTTCACATTTACTCACACATACACCACATTATTAGTAACCCCAGGGACTACTACAAATTTTCATTGTTACGTTTAATACAACACAATGTTGAAGAATCCTCTTTTTAAAGCTATACCGCGTGTATCTGACATCGACGCACAAACGATTTCCATGGGTCCAGGGCATGATTCTGGACACCCTGAATTTAGAATTTTTCGTGGGTTCTTTTCTCATTTTTCTTTTTTTTTCAAGAGTACCACCAATAGGTATCAGCTCAGCTGAGCTGATATCTATTTGTGGTTTTATTCAGATTGCTCATTTTAGTGAAAATAGTATTTTTTTTTTTATTAAAAATCTCATTGGGTTAGGTCAGAATAACGATTATGAGCAGTCTAAAGTAAAAAAAACCCTTGAAAAAAATGTAAAAATGAGAAAAAAGCCGACGAAAAATTCTAACTCTGGGGTGTCTAGAATCATGCCCTGGACCCATGGAAATCGTTTGTGCGTCGAAGTCTAGTCTGAGGGAGAAATCTACTTTTCTTTCTCCTAAGACTTTTGGACCTATGTAAAGAGTAAAAGAGGCAATACAAAAAACATTAGAGCCTTTTATTAATACTGTCGCAGTATTTTCTCTAGTCCGTCCATTCTGCTGCAGCTACGAGTACTCTTTATGTAAAGACCGACTCTGCTAATGGTGTATCTAACCTTTACATCATCGAAGACACCGTATTTAAGGCCTTACGCGCATTCAATACAACAAAAAGTCCCGGTAACGATGAATAATTACCTCCTATTTTATTTATTGATAGTTTAGTGACATCCTATAGCTTTATTGTTTCAAAAGTTTAGCCGAGTACTATCGTTCAATATCTATTCACGTCAAATACACACTTAGCAAAGTTTAGGAGAAAATTATCTATCAACAGTATATATCCAATCATCTATAACGGTACGGCCAGGCCGGAGCAAATACGGCTTTCGTTAGGAGACGGTCCATAGTATCTAACTTGGCCAAGTTTGTAACTATGTTTTGCATAATATGGAAGCCGGTGGCCAGGTTGACTTTCGAAAAAGCATTCAATCGTGTGGATCACGTGATCTTGCTGGCTCAGTTACAAAAGCTTGGGATACATGGATAGTTACTGAGATAGGTTAAGTCATACTTATAGAACCGATCACAAGCAGTGATTGTGGAAGGTTTCAAATCTGACTTCATAAACATCCAGGTCCGTGGTCCTTCATAAACATATTAGGTTCGTGGGGTCGCTACTGCCCAACAGTTCGCCACAAAATTGCCTTGCGGATTGTATATCTCTTTATCTGGCCCCTCACCCTTGGTATGACCTAAGGTCCATCGGAACGCGAAGCCCCACCACGACGTCAACGTAGAGATACTGAGGTAGGGTCATTATTATTTTAATTTTTTTACTTTCTCGGGTCCCTGGAGACCCGGTCCTTTGGTAGGCGTACGAGGGGCCGAAACCAACTCGCAGAGGCCCCGTTAGACATTTCAAATGTAATGGGGCACCAACCGGCGGTTATCCCTGTATGTACTGATAATATTCCCAAGGACAATCGCCAGTTGGAGCAGTACTATTGCAGAATATGGAAACAAAAAATTAAAACGCTATGGGTTTGGGTGGCTTAGTGGACTGATAATCGTTGTTATTATTATAATTAGCTATTTATTTCAGACTATTTTTATTTCAGACTATGATTATTCTATGACAATTAGTAACAATTTTAAAAATACATATTTATTTAATTAATTTTATAAAGGTATATAAATTATCATCTGATAGTTAGATGGTTTTAACAAAAATGCATTTGAATATACTGGAATGGTCAAAAATAGTAAACGATTTATTTCCATGCATTCCACTAAATAGTACTCGCAACTGAAAATCTATTTTCCAGCTTTACAGACTCAATATCAGATGCGTTTGGACCAATGCTGTTCGTGTATTACATGTTCCATCAGGCAAGCGGTTGCTTACTGCTTCTAGAATGTTCGCAGATGGTCAGTATCCGTATACGTTAAATGCAGGGAAAAGTTGTTCTGTACTACAATTTTATTTGGAAAGAAATTGCATCAAGAATTTTCGGATTCAAAAATTTAATTCAATCAATTTGTAGAATAGTGAAACTCACTAAGGGCTGATTTTTTCAACGCCAGATAACTTGTATTCGTGGAATAAATTTAACGTTTGGCAGTCTTTGTATGGAAGAACTGTCAAAAATTCAAAATTATTCCTCCGATAAAGTTATCTGGCGTTGGAAAAATCAGCCCTAAATCTGGTAAAAGTTAAACAAATTCGACAGTATACCAAGTATTACTTTACTAAATACGTTTGTTGGCAATAATAAAATACGAAAATTGTTGAAAGAATTTGTCCGAGACTGAATTGCATGAAATTTATTAAAAATAGATGAAATTATCATATTTTGTTTAGTTTTATTTGTGTTGCATATTAATATATTTAAACAATAACTTAACTTTATCAAATCGAAGAAAACTAGAAAAATACTCGTAGGTATGCATTAAGTTACTAGTTCCAATATTTTCTGTCTTATTGTTGTCCTCAAATGTAATACTTGGACTTAATTTTTCAGACTGCACCAGCTCTTATGCGATATGGGCCTCTTACGATAATATTAACTCAGCAACTTATACAGTTGTCAGTGATTTTCGAACTGGTAGGAAGTGAGGTAAGACTACCTAGTTCACCGTACACTTGTCCTTATACAATATTTACTCATTCATACTTATCTGTTGATCTAGCAGGTACAGAAGCTGTTAGCTAAATAATAGCAGTCACAAGGGTCAATCTTTAAGGTAGACAATGGTTGCCGTAGTTGGTCTGGGCGACCGTCTTAATATACCGTAGCTGGGAGAGCACGCAAAACTGTTGAAGCGTGTTCCCGATATCATTTTATATCCTTGACACTACCTATTAATTCACTCTAATAAACTCCACTCCTGAGCTGTACGACACTGAGAGTATTCCCAAAACCATTTATGGGTATGGGTGGGACATCCTCGAAAGTAACAGAAAAAAATTAAAAATATTTTTTTCCAGAGCGCAAAACTAAAAGATTCTGTTTACGGCGTGCCATGGGAATGTATGGACATAAAGAACAGAAGAGTGGTGAATATCTTCTTGATGAATGTACAGGAACCTGTACATGTGAAGGCACTAGGGGTTGTCAATGTTGGTGTTACTTCTATGGCAATGGTAAGTTAAGATGATCAACAGTTTCAACACAAGTGATGAAGATTAGATTCTTGGCAGATGAAAACGTAGCAAACCGAGACGGAGATAACGGAATGAACTGAACTGCTTTTAAAAAGGCTGGTATATCTCATTTTACGGAAAAGTGAAAGACCTAGATAGAGAGAAGTTGAAGAAAGTAGGTACGCCTTTGCCCAACAGTGGGGTAATATAGACTTTAAAGATTGAGGACTAAGAATGGGAAGAGTAAGAATATGATTAAGAAGGAATATAGAAGAAGGAGAGAAACACGTAAATACATAAAAATAGGTGCATTCATTAATGAAGAAAAGGAGAGAGATAACAGCGATTTAGAAACAGAAGCAATTTATTTAGTGTGCTATAGTGTCGCATGATTGAATCTGCTGAATGAAAACAAGTGGATGTGGCAACGTTTAGGCTTATGAATAGAAGCACACGGTAGACATAATTATTTCTTCTGAAATGATGTGTGTTATCGATGATTGCATTACCTACGTCGCTATTGACAGTTTGACTGTGATCTAATGGAATTTATTTATTCATTACAGATTTTGAAAACTTCGTTGTCTTACTTCACTTTTTTACGCAGCATGTGAATGTGTTGCAGCACCCGAGAATTTTTTCACTCTTTTACTGTTGTAAATTTTATCACAATTTACTTCTTAAACCTAAATGTAGTTTTTGCTCTCGTTTTGCTAAATATTTGCAACAATAAAGAAATAAACGAACGAATTCAATGTTAACATTAGATTTTAAGACCCTCTTCAGCAAAGTGATACGTTTTTTTAATCTTCTATTATTCAAAAACAACAAAATAAAATTAAAACATTACAGTTTTTTTTTATTTTTCGGTAAGACCCTCTCAATCTTCTCTAAAGACTACATTCTGCGGAGCGTGCCCGCCTGTTGGCTGTGGTTGAATGGGAGTCGGGTGTTTGGCTACAAGCACCACCGTCAGCCAACATAGGTACCATGCTAAGTGACAGTACTTTCCGGATCGCTACGTGTCTACGTATGGGAGCTCCTAGTAGAGCTCCACATTGGTGACAATGCGGTGAATCAGTCGACCGCCTCGAACACTATGGTCTATCTTGCAGTCAGAGCGCTGGTCGGCTAGCACGGCACGTCAGCATTAATGACATCATCTGTCGGGCTCTTGTCATGTGCTAGTTGTTTTAGAATCGAATGGCTTATGGCACGTAATGATCCAGATGGGATGTCCAAAATGCTTTGGAAGGTGAGTAGGCCTTTGGTGTGGGATGCAACATGTGTCGACACCCTTGCGCCATCCCATCTTTTTAGCACGGCGGCTGCTGTAAGTGCAAAAAACCTCAAAAAGCGCAAATATATTAATGTAACAACCTAATTGGGAGTTATATTTGAGCTTTAGCACTAGGCCCTTGGGGTCCGAGTGCATATAGTCTTTCGGGACATCAGTAAACAACTTGTCGACGGTTCACGAGACCAGAGAGCTGGGATTTTCTTCGACCAAAGAATCAGCATTGCCATTCAACGGGGCAATGCTGCCGGTTTTGCCACTTTTGCTATTGACAGCGATGTGGATTATTTTTTAAGCCCAATGATTTATTTTGTTTTTACATGCGTTTGTACATAATGTGAATAGTGTAATTGATCTTCAGTTTATATTAATTAAAATCGATAAGAATTTTGTTGGAGATTTAAATCCAGATTTATTGAAATACTTTTATTTCAATAAATCTGGATATAAAAATCCGATGATTTTAAGAGCTGTATTCCGTGCAAAGACAAAATGCAGAGGAAAAAAACGAAAAAGTTGTACAAGTGGTAGGTACTTATAAAATAAATTCTAACAGCTAAACGTTGTAGCAAGACGTGTTTGTGCGAGTTGCCAATCAAATTGAGCAGGCGTTTGTATTCCAAACATCCCGGTTGCGCGCCTTTGTAACAAGTAAATAAACTTCGGACCGAGTTTCAGGAAGTTTTTTCTTTGTTACTGCAGGATTACTAGGCCAATTTGAGATGTCGTATCTCAAGAATTCAGAGTGACCACCATAAATCTAAAGATTGCAAAACACTTACATCTGTTCCGCGTGATAGATGGTCAGCTGGGTTTAAATTTGTCGGGACGTGCCTTCAGGAGCATGCAGCTGTCTTATCCAATATTTCTGCTATACGGTTGCGCACAAACGGCTGTTATTTATTCGGCAACATCTTCAGCCAGCCTAATATAACCATCGAGTCAGTCCAAAAGGTGACACTTCTGACTTGAGCTCTAAGTGCGTGAATTACACCAACACGAACACCAACCAACACCGCGCAAAGCTCAAGCCTTGGTATCGTAGTTGGTTTAATTGGAACTACTCGGCTTTTGGCTGTAAGTAAACGTACCAAGACATTAGCATCACGACTTTTACTTCGAACGTATAGGTATACATGCACCGAAAGCAGCTGCGATGCATCACTAAATATATGCAAGTCCATATCTTTATGCGACTCACAAAGTACAATCTGTGGAACACTTAATATATGGGTCATTGTCAAGCTTAGTGTTTTTTTTTGCGAAAAAATGAAACACGTGATTTATAAAAATTAAAGGTATATAATTACTCTTACTTTAAGTAACAACCAAAGTGAGTATCAGTCTGAGATCAATAATTCGAAAAAGGCGATTTATAAGGAAATAACAATATTTCGGTTCCACCGAAAAGAATAATATGTCCACCGAGTGGACTAAAATGTTAATTATTGAAAAAATACAAAACAAAAAGTGATAAACATCTTGAACAAAAATAACGTTAATGCTATCTTAACATTATCACAAACAAATTAGTGACTTAAAAACATTCAAAAAGTAAATAAAAAATGTTTTGTGTCTGTCTACCGAAAAGACAATTCATTTCGGTGGTCGAAATATATCTTCGTCGTCAGAAGACCAGAAACATTCAATCCGTCCAGCCAGAGAAAGGGGGAATGGTGGTTTCTCTGGTTTTGACGTTGACGGATCTGAGCTGTCAGAATATACGTCCGAAAATTGTATGTGCTTATGGATATTACCGCCAATCAGCAGTGATGGTCTGCGCTCACCAATTTTCAATGGTTGCTGCATCGAGCGACTCGCAATTGGACTGGACCATCGGCTTGGCACTGGACTGTGCATAGGAGTCAAGGTTGGACTCGGTGAATTCATCCTCTCGGCGGTAGCTGGTGTGTCATTCCGAGTAGGACTTTGCAGAGGAGACGTCAAGGCTGGACTTTGAAACATTATTTTGGAGTGGTCTGGGACATAGTGCAATGTCAAGTTTTTTGCTACCTAAACTGTAATGTGTACAAGTCTTTTCTGGACTTCTCTCAATTCCTTGTCCTTCTTAGAACCTTTATTTTTTTTCTTTTTTGTGCTTCATTTGCATCCTTTCGTTACTTGTTCTGTAATCTGTGTAATTGCATTCTATACTTAGCAAGTTTACATTCTAAACTCTTCAAGTTCTTTTTCAGTAAAACATTCTCTACTTCCAACCTTCTTCTGTTTCTCAATGCAATACGTGCACCTACGAGTATTTCAGCTCTTGACGATACTTATGTAATTGGACTGGCGGCGTTTCGCGTTCAATGTACTTTTAAGCTTCTTTTTGTATTTTGACTTTTTCTCTGCGTCTTTTAGCATCCTCTCTCCATTTCCTCCTCAAAAGCTTTTTTTGCACATCTGGTAAATCTACAGTTTTTATTTTCCCTTCGGCTTTCTTCCGATAGTAATATTCACTGTCCTTCCTTCGCTTTTCTTCCAAAGCTTCTGGATCCTGTTTAAGTTTTTCACGCGCCTTCCACATACTCAGTGTTTTTTGCTCACGGCGTCGTTTTTTTTCTGGGTATCGGTAAGTTTACTTTTTGTTTTCGCTATCGCCTGAAAATTCAGAACAAGCAAGGCACACAAACGAAAAGAAAGTAAAGCTATGCAAAAGAAGAGCAGGAGATTTTGTTAGTAAAAAAATTGCATTGGAAAAACGACCGTGCTTATGAAAAAACTATTATTTCCCATGCCGTCAGAAATATATTACAGGTACCAATCATTGTTAACTTAGAGTATGTAGCTATGAATAACAACATTAACTACAAGTCGATATTGGTGGTTTAAAACATATTTTAATACAGTTTTACTCATAAAAATGAAGCAAAAAATAAAGCAAAATAAGTAATTATTCCTGACCTGATAAAAACACCAGTAATCAGAAGCAGTTTTATAAGTTATAATAATTAAATAACCCACATTCAAGCATTTCAATCCACTCGGTGGACATCTGTCGTTTCGGTGGACAAGAGTTCCACCAAAAAGATGTCCACCGAACGGAGGTTTTTTGCAATTTCATTCATATCTTGCGCCGTTTATAGGTTATGTCAAAAGCCATGGTATATTCATAAAGTATCATTGTTTAACTAGTTATTAAGAATGTTTGATGAATTTATATTAATTTACTTACCAAAATACAGCAGTAACCGGAAAGACAACTCAACTTTGACACCACTAAATATTAATTCTTAGTACAACAACAACTTTTTCTGTGTACGAGTCGCGGCAAAATGGCAGCTGACAGGGATAGTACGATATTGGCTGCGTTCAATTTTACGTTCCGTTCCATCATTTGACATTTACTTCATTGTAGTCAGTATCGAAAGTAATGTCCACCGGAAAGACAAAAAATGTTGTGACAAGATTAAATGATGCAAAAAGTGTGTTTTATTTCTATATTTTTTTTTTAATACTTTTAACGTTAAATGGAAAACATACGTAGATTTGGAAAATGTATGATTTTTGAAAATAATAAAAAACACGTATTTATTATAAGTTAAATTCTACAGAAAGGAAGAATCCGAACAGTCCACCGAAGTGGACAAAGCGGTTACATGGTGGTGCAAAAAGTAAAAAATAAATAAATACATAGTAAATCTCTTACAGCTATGGTCTAGTATGTTTCATTTACTTAATATTATGATGTAAAATTAAGATGCAATTATTATGTGTCTTAATATGATTCGTATGAACAGTTTTTTTTAGGGTTATGACAATGACCCATATTTAACATGGATAGGTCACGTCTAACATTGTAACAAATTTTAGATATATCAGATGGCAACTGATCTTCTCATCCTAATTTATGTCAAAGTTTTTGCATGATGGTTTTCATAACAATAATGTAAGGAGCCAATAGACCCAGCGGATCAAAGATCTGAGAAATTGTAGAAAGTATCCCACGGTTTGTCATTACATCAGTCACATTGGGATTAATTGAATAACATAACACGTCGGGCTTAGTATGCCAGCTCAGACCTAAGGTTTTACAGGGTTCGTTTGAACCAATATTCAACTTGATTGAAGAATGATCTGCCTGTTAAGCCAGCACTTCAGAGTTATTTGATTTCCATTTATGTAACGGCATTCCAGAATCCAACGACATCTGCAACATGAACAAGTGTGTTGTGCTTGCGCTTACACATTTTGCAACCACTTGATTTACAATGATTGGCATAATAGCCTGTCCAGAAACAATTGAAACATATTTTATATTGTGGTAGTAACTCTAACCTCTGTTCATTACTAAATCCTAAAAAAAATTAACAGTTACTGAGGTTGTGTTCACCTCGACATTTCGGGCACGATTTTGATGAATTAGAGCCAGAATTAGGACGGCTAGTTGATGTGCTGGTCACAGACACCATGCTTTAATGTTTATTGTTAGAATTATAATTATTATTATTTGAATGATTTTGAAAAATTTCAATTGTTTCCAATAAGTCTGAACGATTTCGCAAAAAACCAAGAAGTATGTTTAAATCTGATTGACTTTTCTTTTCTTTTTTTTTTTTGATCTGCCTCTCGCAGGTCAACTTGAGAAGATTGGCTTCTGCTTAACCGGACTTGCCTGTGAAGGCCTTAATATAGTATTAAAGCCACCAGCAGGGGGCTCCCGTGACCTTGCGAAGGAAACGGTTTTGGAGTGTCTGCATCCTGTGGCACCTCCACAGGATGCAGACACTCCAAAACCGTTTCCTCCAACGACGCTTTGCGTGCGCGAACACAGCGCAAGCGTAAGTCACGATGGGACGGATGACCTCGATAAAAAGTCGAAATTTGCACATAAGTGACAATTTGCTGCGGGCGGTCAAGAGACAGTGGAACCTTCCCACTGCAAGGGCGGCGGTTTTTTGGGGATATCGCTGGTGAACAGCGTAAAGACTAGGGGGGATAGCACCGAGCCCTGGGGGACTCCTGCTCGGATGGGGTAAGGGGACGATAGTGCACCCTCGATTCGATAGCGAAAGGTACGATTCGACAAAAAGTCTCGTAAGATGAGCACGAGGCGGTCTGGCACGCCGAGTTAGTAAAGCTTGTAGATTAAGCCATTGTTCCAGACCTTGTCGAATGCTTTCGCTATGTCTTGACTTTTCTTTATCTAAACCACCCTTAAATTCTTCCCATTCGCGAAAATTTTTAGATTCCGATTTGTTTGTAACTATATGAATTAAGAGCGTGTCCCAACGATTTGTTGGTTCTCCTAATGATTTCAATGGACGCAGGTTCTTGTGGTTATTGGTTCCTTTTTAATTGTTTCGAGATTAAATAATGCCGTTACGTGATTTTGTATCAAAATCCGCTTATTATCGAAACGTTCACACAATATTTTCCATGCGACAGAGTAATTGCGGGCAGAAAACTCAATAGACTGATTCACCACAGCAGCTGAACCCTCGAGAGAAGCCCTAATGTAATGGAATTTGTTGACGTCATCTATTTCATCATTAAAATGTATCAAACTAGAGAACGTGTCGTGGAACTCCAACCACTTTTCATAGGAACCACAGAACTTTGACAGTTGTATGGTAGGTAGTTTAACAAGCTTACGATTACGCGATCGTGATGAACAGTTATCATTTTCCAAAGGATCATCAGGTTTAGTGGTTTTCAAATTATGTATTAGTAACTCTTGAGCCTTTGAAAAGATCTTGTAATATATAGATTCAAACTCATTTCGCTCCGGTAGTTGACTATTGACGTCATCAACTAAACACTAATCTTAATTGAAACTCGTCAAATTGTACAAATAAATTTTCTATCTTACCCAAACGTAGTTGCAATTCGCACACCTGTGATGGATTCAACGAATCTTCCAAATCAATGACATAAAGAGAAAGCTGTCAAACGTCCCTTTTAACTTTAACTCCTTGTCAGTCATTTTGAGACACCGGTATTACACTAAAATATACAAAGCTAACAAATAAATAACGTACAAATGCCTCACAATAACAATATTATATCTTGCAAATGAAATACAACAAGTTAAAGTACAATACTTTTAATAGTTATCTACATAACAGATTGTTTTATACCACCTTACACCAATAACAACTTAGCTAAAAACTACAATAATGCGTTTAATGGTATATTGATGTAATCACTTTATAAACAATTTACCTAGTGTCTGCTTAGTTGAAACAATGTAATCAGTTAACTACAAATTCTTAAATTATCTGGTTATAACCAATGACGTATTATATATAGACACGTCATAAACCAACATCGCGGCGCTTAAAAAAGGCGCAAATACTAGATAGCTACTAATACGCATGAAGAAAGGGAAGAAAATATGTCACCGTACGGCGGGATGCCTGTTGCTAGAGGGAGATAAATATACATCTTTAGTTACGTCACAGGATAAGTAATCGTCAAATTGACATCAAAACAAACGTAGTGTCGCGCGACAGGTTGGTGCGCAACTAAGCGCAATGTGGCCAATTGGCTTCATTTCATGTTGTCATTTTAGAGTGCGGACAACGTATCTATAGTTTATATATCATTAGTTATAACATTCCAAGTAAAATAAAGTAGGTAGTACTGACCTTAAAAATCTTCGGAAAGTTACGCGAAATATTACCATAAAACAAACCTAATTTAGAGTACTGGGTATTATCAATAATGTTATCAACTGAACACACATCTGCCGCCACTGCACCACATAAACATGCTTTCACACGTAGCATTTCACACGTAGCATTATTTATTTATATCTACCGTACCGTTCGTAGTTATTACCTAGAATGTCCATACAGGGATACAAAATAATTATCGCTCAGCGGACAGACTTCCAGCGCGATCTCATGGTGACATTGAGACGGCGACTGTCGCCACCCAGCACAGGGCACGTCACGATAGTGGCGTCCCCTCTTTGAGGAGTGGCTTGAGAGGTGCGACGGCGTCCTCATCTTCCGCCTGACGCAGGTCCTCACCGGAAGCGGATGTTTCGAGAGGTACCTGCACCGAATCGGGCGGGAGAAAACGCCCGGGTGTCACCATTACGAGGATCGATCGGCGGCGACCTCTCGCATCCGGCCCTGGTCTAATCCATGGTCTGGAGCGAGACGGAATGAGACGCCGTCACCTCCTTCTGTGAAGCCGTCATGCTAGCGAAGGAGGTGGCGGAATGGGGAGGGAGGAAACCTCTCATCCCGGCCGCCGCGGGCGTCGGAGGCCACCTGGTGGCCACCAGCCACCACAGGCGTGGGCCTGTGGACGGTTGAGGGGCCCGCAAGGGCCAACGCCTGCCGGACTTGCAGGACTATTCGAAAGAGATACTGCGGCTCCGGAACACAAAGGGCAATGAAGGAACATGTATGGGTTTTAGTCAGTAAAAGTCTGATACTCGCTTCCGCTTCGCCCAGAGTGGGAGAAGTAATTTGATGATTACATGGGTAATCATCAAATGACTTCTCCTTCTGATACAAAATAGGTGGAGTGAAGATCTTCGCATGGTGGCCGGTAACAGCTGGATGAGAGTTGAGCCAAATGACGTGCACTTGGAGAGGCCTATATCCAGCTGTGGACTGTTATAGGTTGATGTTGACGATGATGACAGTTTTCCATTTAATGATGGCATAGAAATATTAAAATCTATTAATTTGTTTAAGTGTCCATAAAACAGAAACGCAAAGATATATTAATAAAAAAAAAACCGGCCAAGTGCGAGTCGGACTCGCGCACCGAGGGTTCCGTACATACCAGTATGTATTATATTATAAGCAGAAGTTGCGATTTACGATTTATGACGTATTCAAAAAAACCTACTTACTAGATCTCGTTCAAACCAATTTTCGCTGGTAGTTTACATGATAATGTTCATCACATTTTTTTTTTAGATTTATCATTCTCATACGAGTATTTTAGAATTTATCCTTTCCGACTTACAAGAGCTTAGCATGTCATGGATGGTAAGCTGGGTTACCCATCCATTGACCGACCGACCGACGATATTCAGACGTAGAAGCGTATATATGACGCCACTTATATGCAACTTCTTACCGATTTGGATTACTGAGCTACCTTACAAAAAATTCTGTGTAGTTTAAAAAAAGTGTTTCATGTCGCATAGTTTTTACTCAGTCAGCGAATTTTTCAATAACAAGTCATTTCCATCCTATCATTTCAGGAACGGTAAAGGTAATTTAGTTGCCTTGCTATTTGTAACTTTAGCTTATTTAGTATTGGTATTTGATAATAATAAATTATCTTCTGTAGAACTCAAGAATTGAATGCGTGAAACTGTTCATTTCATCATTTTTTAATTAATATATCTTTGCGTGTTACTGTTTTATGGACAGTAACAAGAAAAAATAAAATAAAAGTCCACTGCTGGACATAGGCCTCTCCAATTGCACGTAATTTGGCTCAACTCTTATCCAGCTGTTACCGGCCACCATGCGAAGATCGTCTCTCTACCTAGCCTGAAGGCGTTCTACCTTATATTTGCTGACTTGCGGTTTCAACTCAAGAACTCGTCTACCCCAACGGTCATCGATTCTACGGCTAATATGGCCGACTCATTGCCACTTCAGCTTGCTAATTGTGGAACTGTGAGCTATGTCCACAACTATGTTCTCTGGCATCCTTTCGTTGCGGATTCGATCTCTCAGAGAGACCACAAGCATAGCCCGATCCATAGCTCGCTGAGCGACTTGCATTTATGGACCAGCCGACCGTGAGTGTCCAAGTTTCAGCTCCGTAAGTCATAACAGGCAGGACGCACTGATTGTAGACCTTAGGCTCTGAGGAATACATGACGAGAAGACTCGGCAAAGCTTCCCAAAAGCTACCTAACCCAGCTGAATTCTTCTGTTAGCCTCTCTCTCAAAGTTAGTCTTACCAAACTGCAGAGTTTGCCCGAGGTACACGTATTCTCGAACAACCTTAAGAGCACCGCCATTGCCAACAATCGGTCTCGGGGCAATGTGTTTGTTGAGCATAACCTCGGTTTTGTCCGGAGTTCAATGCGTACAGAAGAATCAACTAGGTTGTTCAGCATCTGCTGTAAGTCCTGCAGCGATTTAGCCAGGATGACGATATCATCTGCAAATCTCAAGTGTGAGGTGTACTCGCCGTTGATATTAATGCCGCGTCCTTCCCAGACCCGCGTCTTAAACACAGGATGTGTTTAAGACGCAGAGACTAATGCGTTTGAGAACAGTTTTGGAGAAAATACGCCCCCTTGTCTCACCCCTCGACGCAGTGGGATATGTTTAGTTCGCTGTTCCTGACTTTGGGCGGCCATTGTCGCGTTTTTATAAAGACATCTCAGAACTTCAATATAACGCCAGTCGATTTGACATCACTGAAGAGATTCCAAAACAGACCAGGTCTCTACAGAGTCAAAAACTTTCTCATAGTCCACAAGGGCAAGACAAAGGGGCCGATTACATTCTTCGATTTCTGTTTAATTTGTTGCACTGTGTGGATGTGGTCTATGGTGATGTACCCTCCTCGAAACCCAGCCTGCTCCGGTGGCTGAAGCTCGTCGAGTCTTCGCGCTAGACAATTCTACGGTACTTGACTAAGGAGTGAAATGGAATTCCTTAAAAGGGTCTCCCTTCTTAAAAAATAAAACGACCAAACTTTTTCGCCACGTTTAAAGAGTTCTCCCAGAAAACAGAACAGGAGAGCTCCCGAAGCTCCTTTAGTACAGGATTTCTTCCCGCTTTCAGGAGGCTTTTTCATTCTTTATGTTCAAAGTATAAAATTAAAATAATAAGATATCAGTGTTTGTGATGTTTGCAAATATGACCTAATTGTCCTATATTTGCATTTTCTCTTTGTTTGCACACAGCTTTCATTATTATATAGATTATACCTTTGGTTCTCCGTAGAAAATTATATCGAAATTATAGTCTATGTTATAACTTAGACGAGGAGCTCGTGGCTAAACTAAATAATAACATCCCAATTGCTTGATCTTTAAGGTGAAGGGTCACCTGACGGGGTTGTCTAGTGGGTTGGTAAATATGCCGAGATTAATTCGGTGCCTTGAAAAGCACGTTAAGCTGTTTGTCCTGAATGTCAATTGCAGAGCCTTGATAGTCGCTATTGTTAGTCAGAAGTCAAGAAATCTGACACCCGCCCTGGCAAGGGGTATCATTACTGGGTTGTGAAGGTCAGACATGCTATCACTCTATGTAAAATACTAGCACGCAGCTGTATCCGGTCAGACTGAAAGCCGACCTCAACGTGCTAGGCAAAATACTAGACAGGCAGATTTATTATACCTTGAAAAGGAGCTCTCCTTACTCAGCTACAAGCGCGTTGTACATCAATGATCGTTAGTCCTTGTTTCAAACAAATTGAAATGTAAACAACGTTTAGATTTAGTTCATCTTTCCATTGAGCGCACTATTGAGTTGTCTTGTGTTGAACTCGAGCAATACGTAATAGTTTGCGTTTATCGACCGCCCTCTGGTGATTTTGGTCTTTTCGAATCGGTAATGGAGGATTCACTTAATAAATTAAAATCGAGTAATAAGAGCATAGTTGTACGTGGAGATTTTAATGTTAATATTTTAGATGTTACTCCATTCAGTGTCAGACTTCTGAATCCGTTTATTGTGGGGAAAGTTTCATTAAGAGAAATTTTCAAAGAGATTGGAATTCTCACGGTCGCATCTCAATTTATTTTTGCAAACATTTTAGGCAAAATATACACTTATACAGTAAAACAAGCGACATCCACAACTTTAACACCAGAAACAAGCACAAGCTACATGATCCTTCACACCAACTTCGTGAGGTCCATGATTCGTTAGTGGGGCTCGGTATCCGTTTATACAATAGACTTCCACTTTCTTAACTTGATCTGCCTTTTAACTCATTTAAAGCTAAAGTAAAATCTAACCTCTGTTCGAAGGCAAACTATTCTATTACTGATTAACTAGAAGATAAAAAGAGTTGGTCGCTGTGTTGAACGCAAGACAAATTATCATGTTTTTTAATTTCATATAATTTTTTTGTCATGTTTTAATTACATTGCATACTAATTATTGTAAAATTCTTGTTCCTAAAACGTAACAGACAGATGTGTTGCTGGGGAGTTTGTTGGCCAGTTCTTCTCCACAGCTAAAACACTAGGAGGGGGTGACGGGCGGGCGTTTTGGGGGACTGTCTTTTGTAAAACTTGACGTTCAAAAAGTGCTTGCTCTCAGCCTAATTTGAATAAATGATTTTTGAATTTTGAATGGATGATTTTTAATTTTTTTAATCCTGCTTCCAAGTACCATTCAAACATTAAACCCTTGATGTCATCGCAGTCGACTATAATAACTACATATTATGATGATCATATGGGATTTAACTCCGTTTTTTTTTAGTGATGGGAAATCAGCCAATGACTCCTCCCGCTCTGGGTGTAGCGGGAGGAAGTGTCAGACTTCTACTGACTAAAACTCATCCATGTTCCATCATTGCCCTTTGTGTTCCGGAGCCACGGTGTCTCTTGCGAATAATCCCGCGACTCCGGCAGGCGTCGGCCCTTTCGGGCCCCTCTGTGTGCTGACTCTCTTTGAGGCGCGCGTGGAACACTAAAGCGCCATCAACACGGCCCGTCGTCATTAGACGGACGGACGGCGAGCCACCCATAGCTCGCCGTCCACAGGCCCGCGCCTACGGTGGCCGGAGGTCACCAGGTGGTGCGTCGGGCACCACGGCGGCCGGGACGAGAGGTTCTTGTCTCCCTCTCCGCCACCTCCTTCGCTAGCATGACTGCTTCGCAGAAAAAGGCAACGGCGTCCCATTCCATCTGGCTCCGGACCATGGCTTGGACCAAGGCCGGACGCGAGAGGTCGCCGCCGATCGCTGCTTCGAGGACATGGCGGTGCCCCGCCCAAGCGGGGCACACCTGCACAGTGTGCTCCACCGTGTCCTCCGGACGATTTGGTGCAGGAACCTCCTGAAACATCCATGTCCAGTGAGGACCTGCGTCAGGCGGAAGGTGAGGACGCCGTGCCGCCTCTCTAGCCACTCCTCAAAGAGGGGACTTATCGCCACTATCGTGGCGTGCCCTGCACTGCCATCATCACTGCACTGTCGTCGTCTCCATGACGCCATGAGATCGCGCCGGAGATCATTCCGCTGCGCGACAATTTGCCGCGTCAGCGGAGTTTCCCCCCGGCGTAGTACCTCCACGCGCCAATCATGCAGGCGCGCGAGGACTATCGCCTCCAGATCCCATCGCGGCAATCCGGCAAGGAGACACATCGCTTCGCGCGAAATCGTGCGGTACCTTCGGGTCATCCTTAGGGCCACCGCCTTTTGGGGCCCGTTCAGATAGTTGGCAGCACGCTGCCTCAAGGAACGCGCCCACACCGGGGCCCAGTAGAGGGCTATGGACCGCACGACCCCCGCGTAGAGCCTCCGGCAGGAGGCGTTTGGTCCCCCCAGGTTGGCAGGAGCCGCCTGAAAAAAGCCCCGGCCCGCTGCAGTTTGGGTGCCAAACGTCGGAAATGTTCCACGAAGTTCCACCGGCTGTCGAGGACGAGCCCTAGTACTTCAGCGTCAACTTGATGCCGATGGAAACCCCTCCGACCATCAGCAAGGATCCCGACGGTGGCGCATTGCCTCGGCTATGAAAACACATGGCCTCGGACTTGTGCAGCGCCACCTCGAGACCCAATTGCCTCTCTACGACTGTCGCAACCCCGCGTGTCATAACGTCGGCCACCTCCGCGTACGACCCCCCCCTGTGCCAGCACCAGCGTGTCGGCAGCGTAACAGACCACGCTGACGCCGCTAGGGAGGTCGGCGCGCAGCACCCAGTCGTAACCGATGTTCCACAGAAGCGGCCCCAGAACCGATCCCTGTGGAACACTGCACGACATCTCTCGCCGGTTCCACTCACCGCTGTGACTAGGGTAGTTTACTGTCCGGTCGGACAGGTAGTCACCGACCACACGACGAAGGTAGGTCGGCACCCGATGATACCGGAGTGCCTACCCAATGCAGCTCCAGGGCATGGTGTTGAAAGCGTTGGCAATATCGAGAGAGAGACCGCCAAGACAACACCACCCCGGGAGACCGCATCCCCCGTCGTGAGGGCTCTAACGCGCATGACGGCGTCCACTGCGCCCCTTGCGGAAACCGAACTGGTTGTCCGCAAGATTCGGCCCCGTTCCCCGCGACGCGGTTTGCGGTAACTCTTTCAAAGAGCTTGCCCACCTCGTCGAGCAACACCACGGGCCGGAATGCGGACGGAGAGTCCGCAGGGCGCCCAGGTTTCCGGATAAGGTCCTCCAAGAAAGCGGGAATTGGCCCCTCTCCATGCGTGCGCTAAAGAGCCCCTCCAGTCGAGGCCCGAGAGCCTCCAAGGCCAGGGCCCAGGCTTTGCCAGGCAAGCCGTCGGGCCCTGGGGCGGTATTCTTGGCCATGAGCCTTCGTACCGCCACTCTCAGGTCTACCCCAGTCACAGCCGGGATGTCGTCGTCGTCGTCCTCTAATTCCGCTTCCGGCACCGCCGGCGGCGGAGCCATAGGCGGAGGAGGATGTTCCCCTCGCGAAGGGAACAGAGCACTCATCACGTCCTCCACGAGCTGAGGCCGGAGACTCTGCGTCAGTGGGGGGGCCCAGGCGTGGTGTTTATTCCGCACCATAAGGTAAGGGCGCCCCCATGGATCTCTATCGAGAGTCGCCAGCATCTACTCGCGAGCCAGATCCCTAGCCCGCAGGACAGCGTAGCAGAGAGCGGTCTTCGCAGCTCTGTATCCCTCGTATAGCTCCGCCTCGATGGCGTCCGCATCCGGTGGACGGATGCGGCGTCTGCGATGCCTGGCGTACCGGCGCCACGCAGAAATGCACGCCTTGCGCAGAGACGCCAGCTCTCGCGACCACCAGTACACCTGACGTCGGGCTCTTCCTGGCCGGACTCGGGGCATTGCCACGTCACAAATGTCGGACATGGCCTCCTGGAATCACCCTGCCTCACTGTTGCCGTCGGCAGGCCTGTCCGGTGGTGTCACCCAGGCCTGCACGATCGAGGCTTCCAGGAAGAGCTACCGGTCCAGCTGCTTCAGGGCCCAACGCGGACCACTCGTGGTCTATACGACCGGCGCGCTTGAGGTCTGGGTGGAGACGTCGAACCGGATTTACCGGTGGTCGGAATAGGTCTCCACCTCTTCCATGACACACCAGTCAATGACCCGCGGTGACAGGATGGGATTTAACTCCTGCCGGTCGATTCTGTAGACACGTCGAAGTGAATTTCCTGGGTGAAGTAATCACGAAGTGAGCTGTCATTCCATCTTGATTATATGAATTGCCAGCTAACTGCGTGATCACTTCACCCAAGCCTTCACTTTGACATGATTACAGAATCATATTGCTGATTTATTTTACGAGTAATGCAGTCGGGGAAAGAGTTAAAAAGGCACGGAAAAATAGAAATGAAGAACAGGCGAAATCGACCAGTGAGACCAACATTGAGACTTTATCAGTCACTGAAGTTCACGTGTCTTAATTTTGGGCCATCATTTGATCTTATTAATAAAATTTTTTGTTTGTCATCGAAACACTAAGACTGCATTTTCATGGCTGTCTACTTAGTGCCCATTAGACATCCCTGAACACAACGTGGCAAGGACAATTAGCTAAAACTAAAAACATGAAATTCAAAAATACACCAACCAACCCTACTATTTATATGTCTGTGAACCAACCCAATCCTATAATATGAAAAGTTTTGTGAATTTCCGCAGCAAATCCCAGGGAGACCTAGGCATTGCGTGGTTGCCTTAATTACATTTCAGGTTATGGTTGCAGAGCATACTAGGTTAAACGCTTGGACTAGCTGGACAGAAGAAGCGGCAAATTAATGTAATTTCCACATTCAGGCATGCAGATGATTGTGCTATTGCCTTGTAGGAATATTTGCATTTATATGGAAAATGGAAGGGATTCTTAGGTATCTTGTTTGATTAGAATATACTTGGATATTTTTTTACAGATTTTATAATATCATAGTATGTATACGTATTTTTTCTGCATCAAATCAATAAAAATTTACTAAAATAAAACGCATAAAATATCAGAAGTGGGAGCTTGTGAGGTCACTTTCCGAAAATAAGTGTATGTATCGTAAAGCTATCTAACGGACTAATTTATTTTTAGGGTTCCGTACCAAATGGTAAAAAGGACCTCTTATGGTGTAACTAAGTCGTCCGTCTGGCAAAGCTAGACGTCTCAAGAACTACTAATGCTATCAACCTGGGAACAGTTTCAAATGACGTTTGCTCAATTATCTTGTTAATAAGAATTAAATTAAAAATAGAATAAGAATACATAGAATAACTTATTGGTCCATTTTTACAATAATTTGAATGAATGAATGAGTGATACATTTATTTGCTAGAATATAGGTAGGTAGCTGACATAAGTTCTCAAAATCTATGAGTTTTACTATATTTGACATTTAGATTTTACATTCTTGGTCGAAAAATCTGAAATTATTCTATGTGATAGAAGTTTATGTAAAAATTACACAAAAAATAAAACAATCCTACTTATATTATAAATGCGAAAGTTTGTGAGGATGGATGTATGTGTATGTATGTTTGTTACTCTTTCACGCAAATACCACTGAACCGATTATGATGAAATTTGGTATGTAGGTAGCTGAAGACCCAAAATAACACATAGGCTACTTTTTATCTCGGAGTTCCCGAGGGATCGGGATTTACACGGGAATAACGAGAATTTATACGCGGACGAAGTCGCGGGCGGCCTCTAGTGCAATCTAATTTGCAAACTTTTTCAGAAATCATTCATCATCACTCACAGCCTAACTTTGCCCACTGCTCAGCATAAACTTCATTCCAGTACTCATACAAAAACGCATTGGCACATTCAACAGACTACCATGGATCGAAGTTTGTTTTTTAAGTAGTTCTGCCACATAACGCCTTACATTAATCAGATTGGGTTGCTATAGATGACTGTTAGAAGGAAGCTTCATTTAGCCAATTAAATGTTTGGCATAATTATGTCCATGAAACCACACTATTTATATGAGAAGCTAACTTGGAAAAAGAGCTACTTAAAAAACAAACTTTAAACAAACTAAAACCCCCGACACAAAAAATTAACTCTAAAATATAGAAAAATAAGAATATTTGAACTTACTTAATACAATGTGACGATAATAATTAAAGTAAGTTTAAAAAAATTATTTGTTATTTTTTTGAGTTTATTTTTTGTGTCGTGGGGTTTTTACTAATTAGTACAGTTATTTCCCTTTTGCTTGGTTTTTGTACTAATTGAATCATGTTTGCCATCTTGGAACCACTCACAAATAACACTGTATCCAACACATAACAAAAACAATTTACGTAGATTGCGTAGGTCAAGATTTTTCATTGCATAATATTTAATGTCAACACGCATTCCTTCGTTTAGCAGCCATTGTGGGCGTGCGCATTGCATAGAATTTTTAATTTATGTTGTCTTTGGTGCGCAAAGATATAGGTATATTTTACTATTATTATTTTAGCTATGTGCGCGCGACTATGAGTTTACCAAATTTCAACGTCTGTCAATTGCATCACCTATGTTTTTATTTTATTTATTTATTATTAGTTAACGTCTACTTATTTAATTTTTATCACTTTTATGCGAGACGTTTTATAATTATTTAATTTTTTTTATACTGCTACGATCGACGTCGAACTGTCAAAGCCGGCTGTCACACTACCATCGGATATTCAGACGCACTGCAACTTACCATCGCTACCTCGTTGCTATTCCACGAATTCGAAGTAAGCGTTTCCAAACGTCTTTTATTATGCGCACAGCAAAACAGTGGAACCCTCTGCTTGCGTCTTTATTTCCAAACGATTACAATCTTTTTTTTTTTCGGTATGTGATATCATCAAATGACTTCTCCCGCTCTGCACGGAGCGGGAGGGAGTGTCAGACTTTTACTGACTAAAACCCATCCATGTTCTTTCATTGCCCTTTGTGTTCCACAGCTGCGGTATCTCTTTCGAATAGTCCCGCAACTCCGGCAGGCGTAGGCCCTTTCGGGCCCCTATGTGTGCTGACTCTATTTGAGGCGCGTGTGCAACACGAGGCGCCGTCGACACGGTCTGTCATCATAGGCGGTCGGTCGGCGAGCTACCCATAGCTCACCGTCCACAGGCCAGCGCCTGCGGTGGCCGGAGGTCACCAAATGGCCTCAGACGCCCGCGGCGTCTACCGCGGTGACCGGGACGAGATGTTCTCTGCCTCTCCCATTCCGCCACCTCCTTCGCTATCATGACTGCTTCGCAGAAAGAGGTGACGGCGACCCAATCCGTCTCGCTCCGGACCATGGATTGGACCAGAGCCGGACGTGATAGGTTGCCGTCGATCGCCGCTTCGAGGTCATGGCGGTGCTCCGCCCAAGCGGGGCACACCTGCACAGTGTGCTCCACCGTGTACTCCGGTCGATCCTCGCAGTGGTGACACGCGGGCGTTTCCTCCCGCCCGATTCAGTGCAGGTACCTCCCGAAACATCCGTTTCCGGTGAGGACCTGCGTCAGGTGGTGAGGACGCCGTGGCGCCTCTCAAGCCACTCTTAAAAGAGGGGACTTATTGCCACTATCGTGGCGTGCCCTGCAGTGGGTTGCGATAGTCGCCGTCTCCATGTCGCCATGAGATCGCGCCGGAAGTCTGTCCGCAGTCTATATTTACAATATAATTTATTTAAATGAAAATTGTTTTCCACTTATCAAAGCAATATGCAAAAATTAAAGAGCATTATATTAAATGAGCCAATTAAAGCATGTTTGCAAACATCAGAAAGAATGATGTCGTATTATTTTAATTTTACACTTTGAACATGCAATGAAAAGGAAGAATGAATTTATGAGAAACATGGCATGTTTTAAGAAATATTGCAAAGGTGAGACTACACAACTTGTCAAGGTTGCGTAATTTGTTCGAAAGAGTCAACGCGGCCCTGGAACGCAAAGGGCATTAGGAGGAACACGGATGGGTTTTAGTCAGTAAAAGTCTGACACTCCCTTCTGCTTTACCTTGGGCGGCAAAGGTCATTTGATGATTCCCCATCCTTATAAAAAGTTAAACACTACTTATAAGGACTGTAAATTTAAAATTCAAAAGTCATTTATTCAAATTAGGCTGAGAGCCAGCACTTTTTGAACGTCAAGTTCTACAAAAGACAGTCCCCCAAAACGCTCGCCCGTCACCAGTGTAGTATTTTTAAGCCTAATTTGAGTTCACCACTTGCCTCCTCTTTCTTCTTACATGCCTATCTATCTCGTGCAATCTCTGCCAGGTTTGATACGCAAACGTGATCATTTCATCAAGGAGTCCTGAGTCAAGGAGACCTGAGGGCCAATTATACTATTTGTATTGAATTAGCATCTCAATCGCTTTAATAATTTAACATTATTACAGCGATTGAGATGCTAATTCCAAATTCCAAAAATAAAAAATAACCAAAAATCTTATTCGAGCCCTTTATTTGGTTGTGCCCTTTCTTGAAAGGCTTGCTGGAACCACTGATGCGCTGCTTCCGGGTCACTCTGTCTTCGGCTCTTATCACCTCAGATTAGGTAAAGCAGGTCTCCATCTTGGCAATGGTTGTTGTTCACAGTTGGTTTCAAGAGCCACCATTTTCTGTACTTGTACAAAAATCTCGCACAAACAAATTATAATGTATTATGCCATACGGAAACACGTGTGGCATCAGCTTTAGGCGATTACGTTTGATTATTTTCTTAAGTGGAGCATAACTATAAATAGACGGTAAAGCTCATTCTTTAAAACAGTCTCTCTGCCAAGAGTTATCAGGAAGTTTTTGATATGACAGACTTTAATTGAAGTAAAAATGACTATACGCGAATTTCTCTTCAAAAATGAATCTGTACAGTAAGTTTTCCTTTTGACGTATTGACTGGGTACTGGGAAAACACAGACCCGGACTGCTTCTTTTTAAGCATCATAATGACTCCTACCGCTCCGAGCGTGGTAAAAGGGAGTGTCAGACTCTTTCTGACAATCCGTCAGTGTTACACTTTCTGCGTTCCAGGGCCGCGGTGACTCTTTCAAACAAATACAATATAGCCTGCTTACTTTCATCGAAAGATAATCACTACTTATTTCTACGCGATACCGTACTACAGCTCCTGAAATGTAAACCTAGGATTTTTTGTGCATTTTTACCTATTTTGACAAATTCAGATCTGGGTTTTACAAAAAACTTCAAATGTCTGCGATTGTTTTTCAACGAGATATCGGCGATAATGTGATTTTCACCGTTTCAATGGCGCGGCGTTTCAATGGCGCGGCGTTTCAATGGGGTTTTAAGCCTGGCTGGTTTATATTTTACTGGCTCGTAAAATATAAAACCCAATATTTTTTCTATATTTTAAATTATTTTTACTAAATCAATCTGTTATTTACCTAAATTTCAGGTTTCCGCAATGCTTAGTTTTAAAAAAATCCGAGGCCGCGCGGTTCGCCGCGTTTCAATGGCGCGGCCACGTTCAAACCCTTGTAACTTTTTAACTATAGCTTTGAAAAATTTATGGTTTTGGGAATCAACTTTTACAAATTGTTACAAAATATTGGATTGTTTTTTTTAAAAAAAAAAACGTTGTGGTCTCGCCATTGAAACGGACAACAAAACTCTGGAGAACCGAGACGATGTTGACCATCATACTGTTTGTTGTTGATACCTAGATCGTTGTAATACTGTATTGGTCGTGCTCTTAGCTCTTTTGATGAAAAGTTGAAAACCTTATGAAAGACCGTCCCGTAGTGTTTGAGCATATCGCGTACAGATAGACAAACCGACATGGCGAGAGATTTGCATTTTAAATTTGTAATAATAAGTATTTTCAAATTTGTGTTAATATATAATAGAATATATTCCATAGGCACAATAAGCATACCTACTGTTTCATCCCCAGACTGCTTACAATCTTGGGTGCGCTTAAAAAACTAGACCAAGTATGTTTCGGACCATGCACAGTTTTGGATGTCACCATGAATTTATTTTTTGAGCATATCCTTCTTCCTACTAATATTATAAATGCGAACGTTTATGTAGATGGATGGTTGGATGTTTGTTACTCTTTCACGTCAGAACGCCTGAAAGGATATTCATGAAATTTGACACAGGTAGACACACAACCACACACCACAATCTACAATCTGGAATCACACATATATCCAGAGAGTATGTTCCCTAGGAATCACGCGGGTGAAGCACTTGGCAGAAGCTAGTTTCTTAGCTAGAAAATATAAATGATGAAGAATACCATGAGTATTTGATATCAATCTCAAATTGACACAACCACGCGTTCGACGTAGTACCGAGTAAAAGAGTCTTAACAGACTAACAGAAAGTGGTCCTATCATTATCATCATATCAGCCAAAAGACGTTCAATGCCGGAAATACGTCCCCACCAAGTGTCGCTACAACAACCGACTATGTGCGTCTCGCATCCATCGGCTACCCGCAACCCTCACTCAGTCATCGGTTTACCTTTAATTCCATAGATTTCGTTTTTCTTTTTTACTTACGGAACACTTAACTAAAAATAAACAAATTTATGTTTTGTTTCAGTGGCATCAACTCTCCTTCCGATTATCTGTACATAAAAGTTTTACGTTTCACGTTGCTGGCTATCGGCTCTTGGCCCCGAAAGGAAATGGGAGAATCCGAACCTAAGTACCAGGCAGTATTCCTCAAATACTTTTTTTTATTACTGGCTATCTTCTGCTCGGTTGTATCCAGTTGTTACGTCATGAAACACAAGAACGAGCTATCTTTTTTTGAGATTGGGCACATTTATATTAGTATACTTATGAGTTTAGTTGGTTTAGTAAGTATTTTTTTTCTGCTACATATTTTTTTATGGACGACGCCATTCAGTCAACGCCGGCTGTCGCTGAAAACCAGTGACATGGCTGTCTCGCACGCGAGTCACAGTACTATGCAAAAAGATCGCGCGGATGTGACGCATGTCTTCCAAACTAGAGTTCTTCATTTTGTTTATATTATTTTTTACGTAACCAACGGAAACCTATTACTAAGCCTCCGCGTCCGTCCGTCCGCCCGTCCATCCGCCTGTCTGCCAGCGGGCTATATCTCAACAACTGAAATAGGTAGACATTGTGTATTTCAGATGTTACAACAAATTGTACAATTAAATTAAAAATGAGGGTGGGCTCCAGTGGCGAAGGGTGAATTTTCTTAAAAGGGAAGCCGGACCAAAAAATGCTTACCTTGCTCAAGTGTGATGCGTAAATTCCAGCTGTGGCCCTGTATCGGGCGTTTCGTCAATCATGACTATTCATGACCGATACAAACTGAGCTTTATTTATTTCAAATTTAATTTGGTCGCGTAAAACGAATGCAATACTTTGTATTAAATCATTTTGTACCTATACCTATCACTCGAAAGGCCAGTGAATGTGGGATTGTGTTGAGGAACATTGTTCCAAATGCGAATTGATTACACTATCATACTTGCTTAAATATAACAACGTTTCGATATAGTTACCGCGGTTATCGGAATTTCGTGGTGGCCGCGAAAAGCTAATTCTAGTTTACCTAGCAAAATTACTGTGTCGTTGAACCGTTTCATTAAACTTCTATTCCGATCTACTTTTCTATTATGAACTTCACACGTATTAGCAAAAAATGTTTCTATCCTACGATTTCCGAAATCATGCAAAGATAGACGACTTCGGATAATTTAATTATAACTTCCCGTAAGCCACGGGTATTTGTCGTACAAACAACTGTTAAAATGTTTGAAAAAACCATCGCGTCGTTTATAATTTATAATCATGTCAGGGCGAGCACGGCCTATCTGAATTACATGTTTTTTTTATTTCCAAAACTCAATTCTACGTTCACTAATGCCGCCATGCTATCGAACTTACTTAATAACAACTAAATCATTACTTATATAACTTCTTTCTAATAAAACTATAAACTAAAAAAACTATCTTACTCCTTACTTACCTAAATACCTATTTAAATATCCGATCACCAAACAATACAACGCCAATAACCATGTTTTCACTACGCAAAACTATCACTAGTTTACACAAATAACTCAATTTCAACAATAATACACGAATAATGCTATAAGATTCTAAATTATGATACGAATATATCAAATCAAATGAAAATGAACAATGATATAAATAAACATGACACTTAAATTCGCGCGAAAAAATCTGTTGTGGATCTGTCATGACTGTCATTCAAATATTACTATCCGAACAAATTCGATTTACAACTTCAGTATCATTCCATCTCGTTCTGGCGTACACATTTGCTATCTCTGTCCTGATCGTAACTCGATGATTAACGGCTTGCTAACTGCCTAAATCTAGCAGTGTTATATTGTGGCCTCAAGGTCACGATCGCTTCAAGAGACTATGAATTAAATGTACTGAATTCCTGTTCGAGCGGCCGGCTTAGCCGGCACTGATTTTATTTCTTTGATTGTTACTTTTATAAGCAAATTTTATACCTGCAATGTAACTTCGTAAATAGTTATTTGTTTAAATGATGATTGAAAACAATATAATTTGATATTAGTATTTGCCATATTTCGAAAGGGAAGCCGATAGGAATCGAGTTGTATGGACCCTTCGCCACTGGTGGGCTCTCATACAAGAAACGTGTTTCATTCGATTTATGGTACGGAATCCGTCGAGTGAGAGTCCGACTCGCACTTTGCCGGTTTTTGATGGTATGTGAATGTTTGGCGCTTAAAGCTTACAATCTTGAAATATTTCATTTGGGTTCCCAAAAGGTGTGTTCGAGTCTGGCCCTACCGATTCAAAGTAAGCTCCATGCATAATTTTTCATTAGCATTTCTTACAGCTAAAAAACTTTAGACTTTTTACAATACTGCAGCCATAAGAAAAAACCGACCAAATTCGAGTCGGACTCGCACAAGAAGGGTTCCGTATCATAAATCCAAATTATTATCAGTTGTTATTATAGCGGCAATAGTAATACATTATCTGTCCGCTGACAGACAGACGGACGGACAGATGGATGGATGGACGGACAGACGGATGGACGGACAGTGGAGGCTTGGTAAAAGGGTTCCACTGGTTCCCCTGGGTACGGAACGGTAAAAAGTGCATATCTTCACAAAACAAAGTGCCTAATCGATTTACGACCTTAAGTTATTTGACTTATGTCGGAAATCAGTTACTTCGTTTTGTGAATATAATCGTCCTTTTCTAATGACAACAACAAAGGAAACGCTGAAAAATGTAAATTTCGTTTGAATAATATCAAGAGTAATTTATTCAACTCACACTAAGAATCAGCCATTTTAACGTTAAAATGTTTAAATAGATGGATCACACCCGTCACCACTTCCATGTATGTATTTTAGCTGGGTGTCAGTAATGGCGCAATAAACTCCCCAGCAATCGTTTTAAATCAGCTTAGTTGAAGAGAGACTGATACAGCTAATTTTGATTGTTTCAACAGAGCAAGTCCATAAACTGTAATTTTACTTGTTTCACAGTCCAGGGTCATCACGTTGACATTGTCTACTAAATACCGCAGGTTGGCCAAAACATTTCTGACAAAAATCCACCTGTTCTTTTACAAAGATCGTTCAGAGTATGCGATGAAGGTAAGAAATATATTAGTAAATAGCTTTTGCCCGCGACTTGTGATGGGGGCCGAGTTACCCGCGTCCGCAGTAGAATAGCCATCCATAGCTTGTTCCTATACGTGGACCCAGAGTGGTGCTAATCAGGTGCTTGTGACCAACCACTGGGCAAAGACGTACCGCCAAGCGGCCTAGCCGCTAGTACCGGTACCGCATTCGCCGTACGTGTTGAGTCCGATGATGGAACGGGCTTGGCGGAATTAAATTATGTAATTCCGTCGCACACTCCCCAAAATGCAACCGAACCCGTCGGCTAGCGGGGCACCGTGCCTTGGATCCCGCTACCCGCAGCAACTTGTCTCCCGATACGTCCATCTGATCACGAGCCTGGTTGGTCTGCCACCCGCAGCGACTAGTCTTGCGATACGTCCATCTCACCACAAGACTGGTTGATCTGCCTGCATTGGAACAGCTATTTTGACCCAAAACTCGAATGAAAAGGCTGCATTGTCAATTTAATTCAATATCTTTATTTTGAATCATAGGTTTGTACATAATAGAGGTCTTAAATAATTAAATAGATCAGCTATGTTCTGCCCTTTGGGCATAAAATAGTCATTAGAATAGTTCATATCGGGATTGCTACCATGTACCTTTTTATTTGCGAGTTTCCGATATTTCGGCACTGTTGCAAGCGCCATGATCACGGAGTAACTGAAGATCCTGCGGGTGGGATGTTATTGGCAGACATATCGGTCTACCCTCTTTCTTAGTCTTTTATTACGACCGTCTCCGGTACCACTGTCCACAAAACTCACTTTTTTCCATCAACTGTTCTCGACACACAACACTAATCGTATCTAACCGCGAAGTAACACTTTGTTGAAATCTCCGGTTTTTACACATTGGAATCACTGGATTCCAGACATTTGACAATTTAAACCCATCCTCACGATTGAAATTTTTGTACTTTGTAACTTCAATCGCTTCCCTGACCAATCTAGGTATGTAGTGGCATTCTATCGAAATGATCTGAGGGTTGTGAAATTCAATCCAGTGATTTGGACCCGGAAATGTTCCGCGATTGCCGATTGCTGTATGTCATTGTTTTTGACCGCTTTTAAGTGTTCCTTCATGCGGCATGCTACAGTACGGGTTCCGGAACTACAGTTCCTAAATTTTTTTTGCGTTATAGTGCGTCATCGGAACTTCAGTCCCTATTTTTAAAAAAACGACCTGGCAACAAATTATGTCCATTTCTGTCTAACCAACGATATTTTGTATCATTTTGCTCTTTTCCACTCGAATCTTTATACATTTCTACATGCTAAAAATACGAAACACGCCACGGGCGAGTCCATTTTTAAAAAGAAATTAAATTTCAAATTCAGTCTGTGGTATGACGCGAGTTACGTATCACGTAGCTGTCGAATAAAAGTGTTTATTATGTTGTTTGTGAGTTTTGTGATGTGAATTAATGATTTATTGGTGAAATGTGATATAGTTAATGTGTGTGCAAGTGAATTTTAACATTTGGGTAAGTTAAATTATGTTTTTGATTCTTTTTCGTAACCCTTGTTACACAAGGCGTCCATGTTGTCAGAACGCTATCGTAATTTATTAATTATTAAGTCTAGCTACTTGTTCTAACTAAAAAGTAATTATTATCGCATTTTATGTTTACTGGGCAATAGATTTCAGCCAAAACATAAACAAAATAAACGAAATTTACGTTATGATTAGAATTTTTGTTCAGTGGGTCGGGATGTAAACAATGCAAAATGGCTGGAAATGGCTAATGTTTGGAGGTAGATTTACGCTTATATATTAATATTTTTGTACGGTGGACTATGTTGTTTGTTATTTATCGTTTTTAGATATAACCCAGCTACCCATACAAGTCATAAAATATATATGTTATCGATTTACTTTTTAAATTATTCCTGTTCAAAGTTCACATAATGTGTTTTTTTCACCAGTAGTCAATGTTTACAAATTAATTAAAAAATAGAGAAACTAACCGTTATCAAACACTTTACATTAGTAGAAAGGGCCGTTTATACGCTTTAGAAAAAACAAAATAGTTGAGTGGTCTCTGAAATAGGGGGCGACGATAAAAAATGTTTATCATAACGGGGACAGCTGGCGCGCACTGCCGCGCTTTTTTGTCGAGCCGCGCGCAAGCTACGTCATCACTTGACTCATGCCGCCCGCGGTCAAGCGGTTAGTTTGGCTGATTGACCTCCCACAACTACAGTCAATCTTGTAGACACCTGGTTTCTCCAAAGGAAAACTGTCTTTTGGGGATCGAAGACATTGAGCCACTTTTTTGAATGGAGTGAGGATCCATGATGCCATACATTCCGCCCCTTGCGGAAACCAAACTGGTGTTCCGCAAGATCCGGCCCCATCCCCGCTAGGTGCTCGTCGAGGCGGTTTGCAATGACTCTTTCAATGAGCTTGCCCACCTCGTCGAGCAGCACCACGGGCCGGTATACGGACGGAGAGTCCGCAGGGCGCCCAGGCTTCCGAATGAGGACCAGCTTCCCCGTCTTCCAAGTAAGCGGGAACTGGCCTCTTTCCATGCATACGCTTAAGAGTCTCCTACAGTCGAGGCCCGAGAGCCCTTTTTTTTTTTTTTTTTTTTTTTTGGCAGGAGTGGGAAATCCTCATGGACGAATCGGCCGCCCACACTGTGAGACGACCGAGACAGTGCCGGACTCTTACCGGCTAAAACCCACTCCTGCACTCCTGCCACGTTGCTTTTCCCCGTTCTTGGCAACGAGTTCTTGTCATTCTGTTTTCTCATTTATTCCAGTTCTCTCATATTCCTTTCGCACTTATAAGCTTCATGCTTGTTTTCTTTCTTTCTTTCGTCTTTCAGATTCTTAGCCGGGTGGGACTCCCGCTATTTCTTTTGCTTACTACTATCTTTTGTTAATTTGTTTCTAATTTAATTTGGTTCTCACTTTGTATTATTCTGACATCTTATTTATAAATTATATCTAAACATTTATTTTCCTATTTGACGTATTCTAATTTTCTAGTTATTACGTTTAAGGTAGTTTTCTTACTTTTAGTTTATATTCTTAAATAATATATTTTTATTTATTTTTCTGTTTTATAAGTCTAGCCTATTTACTTACATAGTTATTTTACTTATCTATTATTTTATATTTGTGCTTACTACTATTTTTATTACTACATTCTGTCTAACCTATGTTTTCTTATTTTAATACATTTTTTACTATCTATTTTATATCCAGAATACTATCTTTTTAATTATGTTTTCTTACATTTTATATTTTTATTTATTTTCGGGTTTTTATATCTAGTTTATTCTGTTTTCTTTGCTTTATGTCTAACTACAGTGAGTAACTAAAATTTTATGTTTTAAGGTATTTTAAACTATTTATATTTATACTGAGGGTTATTAAATAAGTAATAGGGAGAGGGGTGTAGGGGAAGGAAGTAGGGGATTGTGGAGGGGGGGGATTTTTCTTGGCATTGTATTGTTTATTTTCCATTGTGGTGTGTGGCAATAATATAAATATATATACACAGATTATATTTTATTATTGACATTTCTTAGTCTGGTTTTGTTTCTTTCTTGTTTTGTCCGGGTCGTAAGATATACTTATATATGTAAATTATATATTTTATATATCTAGGGGGGGGAGGGGGATTTTTAGGCGTAGGCTGTTGTCGTCCGGGCCAGGTAGTCCCATTTCTTGCGGACCGGGCACTCCGCACTGAAGGCGTTGTGGTCGGTCTTTTGGAACTTTGAGTGCAAACAGTTGCAGCACTGCGGTTCGCTACCTGAAACGAATTCCGCGCACTTCTCGCGCAGGTGCGGTCCTCCGCAGTGACTGCACCTATCTGCACTCTCTGTACAGTATTTTCTGCCGTGCCCAAATGCCAAGCATTTTGTGCATTGGATGAGCGGCGACTGATCCTCCACCCTGACTCTTTGCAGGTCAAGGTAAAGAGCACCAGCCTCCGTCATCCTCTGCCATACCTTAGGCCGGACCTGGACGACAACGTGCGCCGTTTTGGGGTTTCTGGTCCGGGGCGGTATTCTTGGCCTTGAGCCTGGGTACCGCCGCTCTCAGGTCTACCCCAGTCACTGCCGTCGTCCTCATCCTGGTGGTCCACTTTCGGCACCGCAGGCGGTGGAGCCATAGGCGGGGAAGGATGTTCCCCTCGCGAAGGGAACAGAGCGCTCACCCCGTCCTCCACGAGCTGAGACCGGAGAAGTTCCGTGTCAGCGGGAGGGCCCAGATGCGGAGTATATCCCGCACCATCTTGTAAGGGTGCCCCCACGGATCTCTGTAGAAGTGTAGAGAGTCTCCAGCTTCTCTTCACGGGCCAGATCCCTAGCCCGCAGGACAGTCTCCCGGAGGACGGTCTTCGCCGCTGTGTATCCCTCATAGAGCTCCGTTTCAATGACTATCGCATCCGGTGGACGAATTCGGAGCCTGCGATGCCTGGCGTACAGCTGCCGCGCAGCAACGCACGCCTCTCGCAGAAACGTCAGCTCTCGCGACCACCAGAGTTTGGCTCGGGGAAAAGTAGACTCCCACCACGACGATCTCCCCGAACCGTGCTGCTACGCACCCGCTGCGCGCAATGAAAGGGCAGCTTCATGACACTTCCAAGAAGCGTCAGTTACCGGCAGCGGCCGACGATATGATGGTCACTGTGCCGCTTAGGTCCGCCACCCAGTCATCCCTGGGCAGGACAAAATACGACTCAGCGACCACTGCAATGTTAATCGACCACTGCGCCATGCTCTAGATCAACAAATACTGAGTGCAGGCGCAATGGTTGATGTTCGCCTGGAGGAAGCTTAATAGGGCCGTTAGTGGCATTCCATGTCAGCTTTCTCCCCCGGGCCCCTGTGAAGGCCCCTCTGTGGTGGCCACAGCGGCAATAGCGGCGGTTGCGGCTGCGGCGGTGGCGACGGTGGCAGTGGCAGTGGAGGGCCTTCCCTTGCCTCCGGTCTTGGCTTTGGTGGGTGGAGCGCAAGCCCAGCCCGGTGATCGGCCGGCCTGCCGGCCGCCGCACACGCATCGCAGTGCGTCGCGGAAACGTGACCGGGCTGACCGCAGCAGAAACAGAGACCGCTGCGGTCAACCTCCGAGGCGCATTTCACTGATACAGGGTGCTCTATGTGGCAGCAATAGCACCTCAGAGGTCTAGGCTCCAGCAGCTTAACCTACGCTAAGACCCAGACCACTACTAGCCTTCGACCCTCCACTATTGCTTTTGCCGCCGTCACAGGGCAGCAAACCTTAATGGTTCGCACACCCGTGAGGTCCGGACGTAAGGCGCCTGCCTTGGTTTGCTTGGCAGGGCACCCTCCGGACCTGGCGACAGCGGCCACCACCTCTTCTTCGGTCACCGAGTTGTCCAGACCCAAGATACGCAGGTCTGCGCCTCTAACGGGCCTGGAAACTCGGGCCTCGTCCGTGTTTAGGGACGCTCTAAGCTTTTCAGCCAGAGCGTCAGCGGACGAGCCGCTGGTTTCCCCGGGGATCTCCAGCATCTGCGCCCCCGTCGCAGTGACTTTAAGCCGGAGGCCCCCGCTGATCCCGAGCTCTCCGAGATCCACCGTCTCCTTTGCCTTCACAAGCAGGTCGCTGTAGAACACACCCCTCTTTTCTGCTTCCGGCTGTAATGTAATCACTACAGCGGCGTCTTCGGGGCGCGGAGCCTAGCGCGCAATCTTACGCGCCCTTAATTGGCGTTGCCGCTCCTGGTCCCAGGCCTTTTTCGCCGCCTTCCGCCCCTTCTGCTTGTCCCCGACCACCTGCCATCCGACTTGAGCCACAGGAGGTGTAGTGAGCTTCGTTAGCGGCAGCGGCGGCTAACGTGACGAAGGCGGTGGCCCGCTCGCCTGGGTCCGGTGCTACCAGGTGCATCCGCCTCGTTGCCAACCGCATGAGCGGTCAAGCCCGGGTGGCGCCCCCCTTCGACCTCTCGTCGGCAAGGCTTGCCGAAGAGGGGCGCCACGGGGAGGCAGAGAGCCCCCTCCCCTTGCTTCGGATCCCGTCACACCTGTTGGTGGAGATATTTCGGGCCGAAGCCTCCTCATCTCCGGATGACGACACTGGGTCGCTATCCCGCCTGGGCCGCTTGCGGAAGAACTTGCCGTTCTCCACAGCAGTCCTGGCCCACACGCGGCGGGAGCTCTTCGAGCCTCCCACACTCATATCGCTGGATGCGGCGTCGGTCTCCCAGCCCGCATCTCTCCTCTCCTCCTCCTTGCCTTTATCGGCAGTGTTTTGAATGTGTTTTATGAGTTTTTCCATAATGTTGCCACGAGTATAAGGGGAAATAAATATCCATCTTGGCAGAGACCCCTGTACCTAAGATAAGCAGTTTTAAATATTTATTACTCGCCAGAGGGTCTGCACGTACTCTGGCGAGGGTGAGCACTAGCGACTGATTTGGTTCGTGAGAACACCCATCAGCCATACATCCCCTCACGGTGCGCCGCCGCTTGGGATTCGGTGTCACTTTTTATACAGGTTTTCTACCACGCGGTCCGGGCGGTTAAGCCAAGACCGTCGGTCCCTATCGAAGCCGCGAGACGTGATCCACAGCACTATAGGGATTACGAGATCAGCGGTCTGCTCAGAGGTAGGGTAAATGCACACCGAGCCTACCCTTACTATTCTGCTATGCCCTCTGCTATACAGAGGGTCACGCAGAGGAACGCACCTGTGATCTAAGTTGGACCCCAGCCATGTCAAAACAATAAGCCGCGGCAGTAACACTCCTTGAGGAATAAGAGGAAATTCTCATTTCCTCTGATTCCCCGGAGAAGGATACTGCCGCGCACAGGATGCACCGGCCCAGCAACTGCTCTTCCCTCCAGACGTGTCGAAACGGACCAACAGCCGCCAGGCACACGTGGACAACTTCTGACTTAGCACCTCACTCACACCCACCGGGTATACCGCGTGTATCTGACATCGACACACAAACGATTTCCATGGGTCCGCAACATTGAGGACTCCAGGTTCTCAACGCTTTGGGTTTTAATGAACACCGGAGTGGATAAAATTATCTACGCCTGTGTCCGTACGCACAGACGTAGATACTTTTATCCACTGCTGTGCAAAACCGTTTGCACAGCGCTGATTTGGATACAATAATAAAATTATCTTCATTTTGTCACTGTAATTTCATAACTGAACAGCGTATCTAAAACTGTTGCTTTCTTTACTAACTTTCCTTGACCATAAATTAACTGTATCGGATATTAAAATTCAAGCTTTGATTTTGACAAAATTTCGGAGTCAAATGTCAATGAATTAGTTTTAAAAAAGAACTAAGAAAGTTTGTTAATACGGTCTTACTAAATTCCTATGAGCCCGAAAATACAACTCTGATGGACACTTTTCATAGTTATTTTTATTTCTGTTCCAGACACACCGAAGGGTCCACTTAGTATCTCATCTCTTCACTTTTTTCCTACTAGCTCAGATGTTATTGGGCGTGACTTTTTTCAACTTAATACCCATGTACAACAACTATGCTGCAGGAAGATACAGAAGTGATCGCCCCAAAAACTCTACGTTTGAACACTCCTTATATTACTCTTATCCGTTCAATACGTCGACTGACATGAAGGGTTACATTGTTGCTTGGTTCATCCACTGGTAAGTAAGCACCAGGTGCATAAACAACTGGTAGAAATTTGTACCGGCTGGGAATTGAGGCCTTATAGATTTCATTAACGTTCTGATTCCAAATAATTATTATTATTCCCGTAAGTAGTTTTGCTATTTGCTGTTAGGGTAAACTTTGTACGCCTTCTTTGTCCAGGTGTAGACCAGCACATAGTTAAAATCAATTTTTCGTTGGGATTGATATAAACCTAGCAATAAAATTTGTCACTTTACTTGTTTTATTGTTTATAATTTGATGATGTTACTAAATTAATAAATTATTTTTATAGATACTTTTTATTTTGTGCAGACATTTATTGCATATGTTGCGGTAGCGTAAATAGGATATTTTTAAAGTGTAATTCTCCGGTGTTTTTTTCAGTTCTCTGTGCACGTTATCCCTATTCTTAATCTTTCAAGTACTTTTATCAGATTTTGATTATGAATTTCTAGCTTTCGAACAATGATTAATAACATACAAGACATGTATGTTATGCATTTTTCAAAATCTGAGACCATGATTATTTACTGGGATAAAGACATCTTTTGTACCTTGGAGTAAGTGGATCTGTTATCTACTCTATACACGTCATATTATATTCGGGGGTTGACCTAATGTGGAACTGTTTTAGCTGCATATCAATGGCATCTGCAATGATGGGTATACCTTTATCATCAATGTCAAACTGTGTATGTCTTTTTGATACTAGTTCAGGTTCAGCTGACACTATACTCATGCTATCTGTATTTATATAAGATTTGGGAATACTTGTTTTGCAGTTGTATATTTTCATTGGGTGCTAATGGATTTGTTTGATTTTCGGCTTGCCTTTGTGCGTTTTTAAAAATTCTATTAATTATCTCATTGTCTTCGTTATCGTCTAAATGAACAGCTAAAGAATTCATACTGCCATGGAAGCTTTTAACACGTGGTAGTGTTTTGGCGACCTTACTTACACAATCTTTTAATCGCATTCTGAGAGTTCTAAACGCCATCTAGTTAATTTAAAGTTAGGATTTTTAATGACATTGATGACAATGACAGAGGCCTGTGGTCCGTGTAGATTAAAAACTTTCTACCGTAAAGATAGAGTCTAAAGTATTTAATTGCCCTTACTGTGTGAAATAGATCCTTTCCAATGACGAGTAACGCGATTTAGTGTCTGATAGTGTCCGGGTGCAAATTCTACGGGTTTGTTGGATCCTACTATTCTTTGGGATAAAACCACACCTAATGCCACATTTGATGCACCGGTGGTGAGGATGAAGGGCTCCTCAAAATTCGGGTACTGTAGTATTGGGGCGTTATTTAATATTTGTTTCCACTTATTGAAAGATTCTAAGAAATCTGGGAAGTGTACGACTTTAATATTGTTTTAAAGCAAAGGGTAATTGGTTTAGTAAGCTTGGCAATATGCGGCTAAACCTAGAAAAGCTTTCATTTCCTTCTGAGACTTGGGTGTAAGGAAGTTAAGTACGACTTTTATCTGGTCTTTATTTGGTTTTAAGACACATATTTGGTTTTAAGCCTTCTTCGTCTGTTAGACGAAGGCTAAAGAACACTGACGAGAAACAGAGCTCCCACCTCTTTCTTGCCTTAATCGGCCGGTCTGAGTGGAGATTCGCTTGAGCAAACGTGCTCGGGAGAAGGATGTATAATCCAGTAAGATGCTGATCTTGACCGCACTTCCGGAATTGTTCTGATAGCCATGGTATACCTCTCCACTACTGCTAGAGGAGTGGAGAGGTACCTCAGACTATGTTGCCACCTTGGCGCTACGGCACTTTGTGCTAGCGACCGTTTTCGGGGGCCCATTCATTGAGTGTGCAAGTCACCCGCTGCCATTTAAAAGCCGTGTATATTGTTAGTGGTCAGGCAGGGGCCAATAGTTCTTCTATAATATACGATTATCTGTAATAGTACTGCTCCAAGCGGGGATTGTCCTTGAATACTTTCACAGTGCATACAGGGATAATCGCCGGTTGGTGCCCTTGATCGGTTAAGTTGTAAATATACAGACTTTGCGAGATTTAATGATATTATTTTAATTGAATGAACCATTCAATGAGTATGTCAGGACGTAGTTATGCTACAACGTTCCAATCCACAAGGTAGTCAAAATTGAGTTTTTGAGCCCAAGCTAGGTATTTTGGATCGTTCTATCTAGTGCTGAAGACACTGACTCTCTTACGACAATAACTATTAAAATAATTAAGCGGTCTAAATGATATAACGAACCAAAAGATCTAATTATAATCTTATAAAGTGACATTACATTTGGATCATACTGTTTTAATTCGTTTTGGACTGAATGCAATAAAAATAAGGATCCAACCATCTTGAAACGTTTTCAAAATAACTAATTTTAAATCTTAAAAAGTGACATTCCATTTGGATCGTACCATTTTATTTCGTTTTGTACTAAATAAAAAAAAAATAATGATCCAATCAACTTGGAACGTTTTAAAAATAATAATTTTAAATCTTAAAAAGTGACAATTCATTTGGATCGTACTGTTTTAATTCGCGTTTTGGACTGAATAACATAAAAATAATGATCCATTCATCTTGTAGTATTTTTTTTAATTTCTTTTTATTATCTATTTCTTCAAAACATTCCATGTACTCTATAATGTGTACGATAATAATTGGACGTATTTATGCTACGACGTTCCAATCCACACGCAGGTCGAACTGAGTAAATCGCGTTTTAATAATTTTGTGGTACGCTTTTTTTTGGTAGCGAGTACAACTAAGTAGTGCGTATCACTTCAACTAAATAAATAAACATTATTTTATTATATACTTGTCATTAATAATTCATAATATTCATTCAATAAGTCATTAAAATATATTAATATTTCTCACACAAATTATGAAAAAAATGTACTTGATACGTTTTTGAAAAAAGGCTTTTTGTATGGAAGTAGCTTTCAACTTAGTTTGCAAAAACGATCCAATATCTGAAAACTGGTATATTTTGGTAGTTAATATATATTTTTTTCTAAAACATAAGTGTAACAATGAAACAACATTATTTAAAAAATATTTATTAAGAAATTGTTGTATCAAAGCATGGAAAATTATCACAACAACAACGCATTGCATTGCTTGCATTGTGCTACAATATCGCATTGGGTCTAGCCTGTAAGGATATTTGTATGTATAAATAAATAAATAAATAATAAATAATTTATTCATCATCCAGATCGAAATCCAGCTCCTTACCAAATCCATCGACATCGTCAATGGCATCATTAGCCATAAAAACTAAGGCAATCTGCTGGAATAAACTTGGAAACAGATCGTAAATCAGTTAATTTAGCTGGAGCAATGGGTTTCCCGTTAGGCCATAACTGTCCGATCTATGTATAGTCGAAATCTCTCCTTTTGTCGTTTTTTTAATGTTAAGTTCGTTATAATCCTCATCAAGGAACGTTTTCATAAAAATAGAATATAATCTAGCTTTTTCAATCTCTATCTCCTTTGCCAGCAGCCAGTTTAGTTTACTTTTATCTGTAAATTTCTTACGATTTACTATGTTTTTCTCAATATCTTCAGTGCTATAAAAGTCATTTTTGTCCATTCTATACCGTATGTCTACGACATATATGCAATCCTTGAAACCACATACTAGTTATGGTATTTGATAACGCTATACAAAAAAGTAACGAAATCGGTCCAGTAGTTTTGTCAAAAAGTCGAGTTTTAATTTAAAGCAAATTTGAACACTCTGTAGAATTGCAACAGTAGGTTAATAGTACAATGAACTTGAATCCTTGAACATTGAAAAGCCACGTTGCCACGCTGTGCAATCATTCACCTACGCAGTTGTACTCATTTTACCTATTTACCTAAAATGCGAACTCGGTACACCTAAATGACAGGCGGGACTTTAATGTGTTTGTAACTTTGTATTGCATTTTAATTGAAAACAGAACAAAGCTGTTGTGGCATAGTTGAAGGTCGTGGGTGAGACCAGGCAAGCACTTTTCATTGTGTAATTTATTTATCATCACTGCTCTCAAAACGGTGAATGAAAGAAAACTTCAAGTTTAAAGATGTCCTAGAAAAAAAAAATCGAAGACATGTGATTTCTACCAACCCGTATGCCCGCGTAGTGGATTGCAACCCACTCCATCTCACAGAGAAGAGGCTTTTGTCCCTAACCAGAGGGAACATTGTAGGACCGACTATTAAAAATCTTAATATTGTTTGTTTTTCGTTACATTCGTACGTGAAATTTCTCCTTGTGAAATGTTCTTGACCTGTCACGGCCGAAATTTTATTTTGTTATTTTTACTCAAATTCATTTTCACTGAGACACTCCAACAATACCTGCAAGTGTACACTGCGAGTCACGGCGGCGCGGTTCGTTTGTCGGCTTAGTACAAAAAGACGCGGCACGCGTGTGTCGGCTTTTTCAAAGGCCTTCGGCTTTTGGCGAGGAGGGGCGCGGGGAGCGGGTTGCGCGCGCGCTCGACGCGTAGGGTTGGACACAGTTATCGACAATATTATCAGCTTTCTCTCATTGTCTTTTGAAGAGAATAATGATCGGTTAGCAAAAAAGATGTTCTATTTTTAATGGACATGGTTAGTTTAGAATTATTATAGCACCACTATGTACCTACCTACCTATTCTGATTAAAAACTATAATTGAGTGGATTTAGAGATAAAAAATAATGTAATAATGTTTACATTTTAGGAAGAAACATCCTATTAAAAAAACGTACTCACCCGTTTTCTACATTACTCACTATCTAGGTAGTACCTACGGTAGTTTCGTAAGTCGAAACGTACAAAAATTAAAATTTATTTTAAAAGTCCAATAAATTTAACTATCACTTCACTGTTAAATACGGTTATTAAAAATAGTACTATTATTGTAATGCCTTGATTGCGTATTAAGTCTTTATTAGATAAGTAATTGTAGAAAAGTATCGATAAAAGACAATTATTACATTGTTTACCCTATTTACCTATGACTTTTATTTTTTGCCAGTACGGATGTAAGTTTTGTCAGTTCACCGCGAGTCTTCCGGGATAGCGTGTGTGCATTTCGCAAAGATTTGATAGGTACTTAAGTACACGCATTGTTTTACGTGATTTTTGTTATTCACTTGTATGTATTAGTAATTATTTTCTTACAGTGAAATAGACACTGAGTAGGTACTGGACTTTTGTGTGTGTAAATTGTGTTTTTAATTTTATTTGTACATACCTAGGTACTTATTTTTTACGGTGAAATAAACACTCGAATCCTGGTCGAAATTTGTTGGGCAAGGTTCGGGACAACATTGTTCGGCGATGTCACTTTGTGCATTCAAAAACCTGGTGGACATTTTGAACATGAGAAAATTTAAGTTTTAATCCATCTTGTGCTATGACAGAATTTATTTAGATTAGTTCAGTAATCAACTTAACGCGAAGTAAAAAAGAACGGGTGAAAAATAACCATAGTGAATTTCATCGCAATTGCCAAAGATAAATCAAAACGCCGCCGCGCGAGCATTGTTGCCGCACTTCTCGAGGTCAGTCGAGGTCAAGGTACGTTTTCTTAATAGGGTGATTTACTTTTACTAAATTTATTTTCATATTTATTTTGTTTGAAAACTTAAATTTTTTCATTTACGTTTTTTTAAATTTATAACAATTTATTTACATTTCTGTGGACAAGTGTTACTTGTGGTTTCAATTATTGCATATATGTCGTAGACATACTGTATACTTGAAATGATTTTTTTTTCTAGCATTTTTCATAATTTTATATTCGCCAGCTGTGGCGACACGCTGGTGCTTTTTAAGCGCAGTTTCAATTTTTGAAAAAATCGGTATCGTTTGGCAAAAGCTATGCCCTGACTCAAGATACCGAAAAGTTATCGTTTTTAATGTAGAATGGGAGTCGTAAGATAACCTTCAACATTAAAACAATTTTTATGTTTCGGTTCTGTCCACCGCAACTATCACTCCATAGTATGAGATGTTCTTTATTAGGAGGTAGTTTATTTTCAGTATATTTGGCAAGGCATGATCCTACTTCCTGAGCGCCTCTTCCGGCTTCACCTTCCACCTAAACATAACAGTGCCCTACATCATCTGATGCTGAATGTATACCACTATTATATAAACAAAACTGACGTTTATAAAAAATTACTTTTGTCGGTATACGAGGCAGGGGCAAAGTTTTTTCGAGATCAAATGATAAGCATTCTATGTTTGGGGTATTTTGTGCAGTTTCAAAGTCGCATTTCATCTGTTCCCTCATTTTTTGAGGGAACAGATGAAATGCGACTTTGATCTGATCTGAAACAGTTATGGCCTAACGGGAAACCCATTGCTCCAGCTAAATTGACTGATTTACGATCTGTTTACAAGTTTATTCCAGCAGATTGCCTTAGTTTTTATGGCTAATGACGCCATTGACGATGTCGATGGATTTGGTAAGGAGCTGGATTTCGATCTGGATGATGAATAAATTGTGATAATTTTCCATGCTTTGATACAACAATTTCTTAATAAATATTTTTTTAATAATGTCGTTTCATTGTTACACTTATGTTTTAGAAAAAAATATATATTAACAACCAAAATATACCAGTTTTCAGATATTGGATCGTTTTTGCAAATTAAGTTGAAAGCTACTTCCATACAAAAAGCCTTTTTTCAAAAACGTTTCAAGTACATTTTTTTCATAATTTGTATGAGAAATATTAATATATTTTAATGACAAGTATATAATAAAATAATGTTTATTTATTTAGTTGAAGTGATACGCACTACTTAGTTGTACTCGCTACCAAAAAAAAGCGTACCACAAAATTATAAAAAAGCGATTTTCTCAGTTCGACCTGCGTGTGGATTGGAACGTTGTAGCATAACTACGTCCATTGTCAGTTTCATGATCGTCAATTATTGTATTATTATTTTTATGGGATGTCACAATAATGGAGACGTCATTAGTAAATAAAAAGCCTCTATGATTTTTCATGTTAGTAATAGAATTAATTTACAGTATGAATACAATTGGGCCTAATACACTTCCACGCCATATTTGTTACAATTGAGTTCAGAGGAGTGTGGTCCCATGTCGTTATTTCTTCATTTTTTTAATTATAACAAGCTGTTTTCTGTTACTAAGATACTTGTATGTCGATATTCATTGAAGTGAAATACCTCTAGTGTCAATTGCATCCAAATTCTGTAGTAACAGGTTGTGAGATACTAGGTCAAAAGCTTTAGATAAGTCAAATAACAATATCTTAGCCTCGCTGTGCACGGGAGCAGTGATCACTGAGCATCCGACTTTCCTAGGATCACTGGGTTGAAGGACTGAGTCCCCACCTTGAGCGCCCGCGACTTTGGAGACCCGTCTGCCTAAAACCGGCCATTTTCCTCCAGTTTTCATTATCTGCCAGCATAGTACTCACTACTGCTGGCAGAGACAGGTCTCACCCAATTTTGGCGACCAGGACACTCAGAAGATCACACAGGGCATTCCAGGAGCGTGTGTTGCGCAGAATTTAGGCTGACTCTGCAATGGTGGCCATTTGCCGTGGCCTCTCGCCTAATCCTTTCCTTCAGGTACTCACCGAAGCAAACATGCTCGGTCAGTTCCTAAGCGAGTCTTTAAAAGATGCGCTTCCCTATTTTTAGCTAAGCTTCGAAGTGGAGCAGGACGACTTCAACAACACGCTTCCGCGAAAATTGTGGTTGCCGTAGCCTCTCGCGCAACTGCTGCCTTAGCCTTATTAAAGAGATTCCTGTACGCTATTACCGTATAACCCGAATCCGGTTATAAACCTTCGCATCCATATCCGCCAGGATGTCTTACGGTAGAAAGCATGCCAGGAATATTGCCGCCTCAAAGGACACCGTTCGGTATCTTCGTGCAATGCGAATGGCCATTTACCGCTGCAAGCTGTTGATCTTAGTCCTGCTGCGTCAGACGCCTGAAAGTCTATTTGATCAAACAGGCGCACCATAGAAGACCATTGATTGCACAATATCTGCGTAGAGGCGGCGAACTTCCTCTTATGGCCCCCCGAGATTGGGCATTAATCAGTGCAAAGCACCCACTGCCCTACCAACACGGGGGACTTGGCGCTCGAAATGTTCTACGAAGCCCCACCGACCGTCTAGGGCTAGGCTAAGATATTTTATTTGTCGACTTAGGATTTGCGTATCCCCAATTATCACTGACGAGTCGGTGCTGGCTTCCTGCTTCTCGGCAGTTTATGGAACCATCAACTCAGTTTTATGAGGCGCCCAGTTCGTGGATCAAAGCCACGACTTTTGCCACTCCGAGCTCAGAAAGCTGGCTGGTCTCGTGGAAGGTGTTCCCGGTGGCCAACACTAAGGTACCGTCTGCATAACAATCGATGTATACGACAACGGAAAGGTAGACATGCAGGACCACATCGTACTGTCATACGGGACCCCGAAAACCAGGTTTAAAATAAAATCACTTTTGGTTACACTATGAAATAGTTATAAATAAGGGCTTGACCTCGATATTCACCTTCAGCATGGTATGAGAGAGTAAAAGATTGTCTTGGTAAATTAGGTTTTAACAACAGTCAAGAACCATGTTTGTTTGCAAAAAGTAAGGGTAATGTAAAAATAATAATAGGGTTGTATGTCGATGATTTTTTGATATTTTCAAATAATGATAAAGAAACTGAAAACTTGATAAATGTGTTAGCTTCAGAGTTCAAGTTAAAGGATTTGGGTCATGTTAGACAGTATCTAGGAATGAGAATAAATGTTAACAAAGACAAAAATGTTATTACTATTGATCAAACACGTTACATTGAACAATTAGTTGAAAGATTCCAGATGTCAGATTGTAAACCCCAAAGTACTCCTATTGAACCAAAATTGAATATAGAAAAATCTACCGAATGTTTGCCTAATGTTCCTTGTCAAAAACTCATTGGTAGTTTAATGTACCTGGCAGTATTAACAAGGCCAGACATTGCCTATGCTGTAAGCTATCTCAGCCAGTTTAATACATGTTATAATTTAAGTTATTATAATTATGCAAAACGAATATTGAGGTACTTGCAATATAATACTAAAAATTATTGTTTGAAATACTTCAAACAATAATTTTTAGTAATGACATGGATTTGCAAGGATTTGTAGACAGCGACTGGGCATCTGATGCCATAGACAGAAAATCATACACTAGTTTCTGTTTTGTGATGTCAGGGTCAGCAATTTCCTGGCAAAGCCGTAAACAGAAGTCAGTTAGTCTTTCTAGTACAGAATCTGAGTATACGGCTATGTCCGAAGCTTCTAGAGAGGCAGTTTATTTAAGAAATTTAATTCATGAGATTATTGGGAATTCATATGTAATTAGCTTACATTGTCATAATCAAAGTGCCATTAAATTGGCCTCTAGCCAACAGTGTCATATCAAGTCGAAACACATAGACATACGTTATCATTATATTAGAAATGATATTGATGATAAGATAATTAATGTTAAATATGTACCTACTGAAGAAATGCCTGCTGACATTCTGACTAAGGGTTTGTGTTATGCGGAGTCGCGGGACTGTTCGAAAGAGATACCGTGGCTCCGGAACACAAAGGGCATTGAAGGAACATGGATGGGTTTTAGTCAGTAAAAGTCTGACACTCCCTCCCGCTACACCCAGAGCGGGAGGAGTCATTGGATGATTTCCCATCCCTAAAAAAAAAAAAAGGGTTTGTGTTATTTAAAACATTATAAGTTCATGAATATGTTAGGCATTGTAAGTGCATAATTTTTAGCTTATTTTGATAAGTGGGGGTGTTAGTATGTTGTATCAAAATAAAAAAAGAATAATATTATGTCAGTAACACCTCTGTTTAACTACAACTAATGCCATCTAGTAAGTCTAATTAAACTATGTATGAAACTGTTTATTTGAAGTTTAAAATAAAAAGTCAGTCTGTTACGAATGCTTAACGAGTTTCAATAAGAACATTAGATATGGTAAACATGATGAAGTTATTATGTCTTCAACTTTGAAGGACAAGGCTAGGAGGACCTTGCCAGACCTTGTCAAAGGGCTTCGAGATATTGAGAGATTCAGCAAGTTCCCTAGTGGGTTGCTAAGCGCTGATTTCAGCTTAAACTCTTGACTCTAACTTTACGAAAGGAAACAAAGAGAATAAAAACAGTACTTTCAGCAATAACGGTTTAAATGACACTGATTTAATAATCCAGATTCAGATCCAGATTCCTTTATTTGCTCAAATATGAGTGCACAATGCATGCAAGATGTTACATTTTCGTATTAAATATTAACCATATTAAAATTCAAAAAAAATTCAAAATTCAAGCATTTATTTCAATTAAACCATTTACAGGCACTTTTGAATTGTCAAGGTCGGTCGGTCCAAAAAGTTGAAGCTATTTGCACGTTCCAAAGCGTAGATCTCTATGGAGAAGAACGTGCAAGAAACTCCACGGACACTCTTTTAAACATAAAAATTTTTTACAAAGATTTATTTACATCGGGTTGAAATTATACATACATGTGAGAACGATGTAAAAGACGAGCAGGATAAAAGCGTCCGGAATAAAAGAGGAACAATTCAAAGAAATAATTAAAATTAACCATGGCAGCTAAGAAATGACCAGTCCCGACTGACGGCGCCCGTTCACGAACATGACGCATGCGCCAGCACCATTCGGCTCAACCATTTTGAAGGGAGCCAAATGATCCAACGCATACGCCACCATCAGCTAGACTTTTGAGTGAGCATGACACTCCCAACCGCCAGGGTACATTCAAGTCAAAAACATACCTAAAACTGATAATTAAAGTTAAAGGTACACAGTACTCACACATGTGCTGTTAATGGCTGAAATTATACAATGCTAAGTAAGTTGAGTCTAACAATGCAAATTTTTCCTACAATCTTCAGCCGGTCCAACAATGTTTCCGAACTATTTACAGATTAGTTTGGGCTCCCTAGTGGCTGTGGAGCGGGACCAGCATTCAGCCAAGCATTTTTATCTTCAATATAATCCCCTATGCTTGCCTGCATAGTGTGCGTTTAATACAAGACTTGAATTTCGTCTCATTTAGTTCTAATATATGGGGAGGTATCTTATTATAACATTTTAAACAGTACCCCATGAAAGATGAGGCTACTTTAGCCAGTCTGAAGCCTGGTTGAACTAACTGGTCCCTATTTCTAGTACCATAATTATGTCTCTCGCCTCTTTTACTAAAAAGATGTAAATTCTTTCTGACATACATGATGTTTTCGTAAATGTATTGACAAGGTACCGTCATGATGTTAATAATCTTAAACAGTTCCCTGAGAGAATCGCGCCGGCGGAGATTATATATCGCTTTGATGGCTCTTTTCTGCAGAATAAAAATAGACTCGATGTCTGCAGCCCGTCCCCATAGTAAAATACCGTAAGACATGATACTGTGAAAGTAACTAAAAAAGTTAAATATTGTCATGGTGTGCAAATATTATCTAATATGTTTAGAATTAAAAAATAAACATAGACATTGCTGACATAGTTATAACATTAGATTTGTAGTGACCTACTTAATGTTTTAATTATAAAATACATAAATTATATATTGTTCAATTATGATCAAAATATTTTATATACATAAATTTTTTATCATAAATACAATTAGGATCAAAATATTTTATATACATATTTACAAATAACCTAACACCTATTATTATATAGAATCAAAAATCTAAATTAAATAATTTTGTGTTACTAACATTTTACAAACAAACATAACAATCCGATATTTTGTATTAGTAGATAGTTTCTTATCAGCTGGCCGGCGAAGCGATGACGCGTCTATTGTTCAACGTGCCGCGCGAGCGAGACGGCACTATAGGTGCCTTGCGCTCGCGCAGGTATGGTGTGGCGCGATGGGCCACGCAGCGCCAGTACGTGTTTTGAGCCGCTTGCATAGAGTATATAACCACTAGAGAGCGTATAGGCCGATTTCTTCTAAGTACGCGGCTCACTACAGCGGGCCGGGGGACGAGGAACAACCCGCGGCTGCAATTGGTCCGTTCAAGGTCAAGTTGCATAGGTAGCCTATGGTTAGTGGTGGCACTACTTGATTAAAGGAAAATAGTCGATATCGATAAAATGGATTTTAACATTATAAAAATACTCAATCCAAACAAACAGCGCTATATCTTGTTTAGACAAAGTTTCCCTATTAACCTTATCTTTCCACTTTTATTTTAATTCTGAAATCTTCGAAAATCTAAAATGAAAACATGTATGTCAAACACACAGATGAAAAATCTGAGACCCTCCTATTTTTAAAGTCGTTTAAAAGTAGTTACGTGTTTAATGTAAGTATGTGAATTGATTAAAAATTGTATTAGTTGTAATTTTATGATCATCGATAAATCGACTTCAATCATTAAACGTAACAGCACAGATTTTTACGATAAAAATACAAAGGGGAAGAAAGGGATAAAAATATAAGTATTTCCTAATGAAAGAAAGAGTCTTTTCCAAAAGACATCAACGCGCGCTTCTCACAGTGTGCTCGTTCACCTAACCACCATTTTATAAAGACCCCTGCAGTGGCTCATCATCTGATTCAAATCAAAAATATTTTGCGTAGTCTTTACTCTCCGATGAAAAGTTATGGCATCATTTTTGTAACAAAAGGTCTAGGAATGTTTCCCACACAAATTCACCGGGTATGAAAACATTTTTATGCGTTATAAATGCATAAAAATTAAAACGATTTGTAAAAACTTAGCATGCCCACAGGTCTAACAATTGGTCACAACTAAAATGGTTACTAGTGCCGCTGACTAACATCTGAGCAAAAACACTAATAGTTTTCGTGCGTCGGGGCACTGTATGCGCAGTCAAGTGGTTTAATAGTCTTTGGCCGCTTGCGATCATAAGCTTACAAAATCACATAGCTCCGCCGCGCCGCTTAAATCCGACTGTACTTGCTTGCTTTCTTCATCTGTCTAAATCTATCCATATATTCTACCACTCCTTCTTCTTCTTCTAAGTGGAACTCTTGTGTGTGTAAACAACCTGTGAAATAAACTTTCTTTCTTCTTCTGGTGTACTTTCGACTTTCATTCATCTTTTCTCACTATTGCTACATTCTTCATCACACACGCCTACCACCTACAGATTAAACTGCTTGACTATAACATTAGTTACATTATACTAGAAATGGACAGAAGATCACATCAAAATTGCAAATCGTTAATATGTACATATACCAGTGCTGGTAGAAGGATATTTCTATTTGTATAATTATCAAAAATAAGTTAAAAATACCATTACAAAAATCATTATTACCATACATTTCAAAATAATTTAATCTATAATTATTTAATGTCAATTCATAATAAATGTCAGTTACATTATTACATTATAAAATACAATAAGTACCTACAATTCAAATAATATAAGTAATTTTTTTTTATTGTGATGGGTTTGCTCTTACTTAATACTGAATCTATTAAGAATTCCCTGACATCATAATATGCCTTACTAGCTAAAAACGATCATCAATTTCCTCTTGAACAGTATGTTTTACTCTTTCAAACTATTTGGAAGCTTGTTGTAAATAATAGGAGCCATACAAAATACACTCTTGCGCATAAGAGCACTCCAAGACCTATTTTAACAGTTGACTGTTGTCACGTCTATTTCTAGGAAACACATCTGCCATCCGGGGAAATAAATAAGGATTCGTTTTAATAAATATCGCAATTGTTAAAATGTAAATTCGTGTTAAAGTCAAGATTTTGTAGTTTATGAAAAATCGCTTCCGTCGTTTTTAATTTAAATTTGAAACTGAGGATTTTTTTTTTTAGCTTTAAAAACTAGTATCTCAAACCGTAGAATGTCCCTAAAATATAATGCAATTCTGAAAATGGGCTCTGCTATGTCATAGAAGGTAGGTAGTTAATAGGACATCAGTATTAAGAATCTGCGATAGTTTATATAGTGCGAATGCACTGTTACTTATTTTTTGCTAAAGACCTATGTGTGCCTTCCAATTTAAGTTTCAATCCACTGTTAATCCTAAAAACTTAGTAGAATTTGCTTCGTTAATTTCTTAATTATTATATTTAATTTTGAAAGTAATCTAGTAATCTAGTAGTCTTTGGCTGAAATGTATTATTACCGTTTTATTCAAGTTGATTTTAAGGTTATTAATTTGTAACCAAAGAATAGCTTTAGTTAATGTGCTATTTATATCAGTTTCATAATTATGCTTATCATCACAGGGGATGATTATCGTGCTTTCATCTTTAAAAAGTGTCGTACTGTGTTCTATACATTTAGGCAAATCGTTGATGTAAAAGGTAAAAAGCGACGGTCCTAATACGCTTCCTTGCGGTACGCCATAGTTGACGGTACGCTCCCCAAATGTATGAATTACCTCACGTTTAGTGCTTGCATTAATCGTCGCTATTTGAGTCCTTTTTAAATTGTAGAAGTCTTTGAACATTTCCTCTTATACCATACACGTCACGCTTTTTTAATAGAATGTCATGCTGAATGTAATCAAAAGCCTGCGTCATATCATAGAATATTGCAGAGATGGGGGTATTTTTATCCATTATGTATCATAATTTTGTACAAAAAGTAATAAACCGCTATATTTATTGTTTTACTTTTTCTGAAACCGTATTTTTCATTACAAAGTATATTATATGACACTGTTGGCTAGACACAATATCAGCGACATATTTAACGATTTTTGTACTAACACCATCATAACCTACACTGTCAGTGTTTCTAAGGGTTGGAATCATTTTGAATATGTCTATAGGTAAGCAAGAAGTCATAAACATGGAATCTTTTTCTATTCAAGATACGATTAGTGACATTTGTCCTTGCCGCAATTGGATGTATTTTGACATTAAAAAAAAAAATCCCTAAACAGGTTTGTAATTTGTTTAGGATCAGTGGTAATGTTACTATTGATACGAATTTGATTCTCAGGAATATTTTGTTTATTTTCATTAGTAACTTGCAATGTCGTTTTTGATCGATTACTAGACGTTTGTATTTTATAAGTATTCTGTGCTTTTTTATCAAATATATGCTTCTTTTAAACGTATTGCAATATTTTGAAGAAAATTTTGTTTTCTTGCGTAAATTTCGACCGATGTTGCCATAATATAGGTCGTTTTTTTTTAAATACAGAGTTTAATACCACGCTATGCCCATTTATTTTTCCGTAATACTTTCTAATAGATCGATATTTTAGGAAAACATTGGTTATATAAAAACAAAAACATTTCTGTAAATGCAATGTAGGCTATATTAGGATTATTAGATTCATAAACATCTGGAAATGTCAAACTACTTTAATACAATTTAAATTTATTGACATTGTCGTTATAGTTACTTCTAAGTATACGCCATTGCATTATAGAACAGAAAGATTTTATATGGCATTTATGGAGTTTAGCCGTATGTTCAAAGAGAACTAATTCAAGTACTGAAGCTTTTTTACAAGCATACGCAACATTACGTGTAATTTTTCCATACATTCATTGAAGTTGCTAGCATTAGGTACCCAGCAAGTATACTATAGTAGTCTTTGGTACCCAGTATACACAAACAATCAGTCTCTGTACGAAGTTAATTCGATGGCGCAACATTCGAATATTATCAAAATGATCGTTCTCCATATTAAAATAAATTATTGTTGTTATTTATTATATCGATTTAAAAACTGATCATCAAATAAAAAAATATTAAATAAAATTTCCACAAAGTGTTCTCAAAGCCAAGCCGTGTTACGCTATTAGCGAATTACGGGCTATAGTTTTTTGAAATGTTGGTAAAAACATATAGTACAGAAAGTCACCATTGCGTCACTAAGATTTGAAACAGCATTCAACGTCGCAATAGTCGAATGCGGTGGCCTCGCCGCTGACTAAAAACTTGGAGATCTCGTCGAAAAATGTTATCCAATGGTTAACATCGGGTGAGAAGTTTGTTGGTCATTTATGTCGAGGTCCAAAGGTCAAATTTGAATCAAACAAAGAGGATCCGTGTCTAGTTTGATCAACGGATTTTTAGGAGTAATATTTAAAAATTCAGTCACTCGTTCACATTATTTTTCTTAATCTTTTTTGCTGATTTCCTCAATAGGGTTTTTATTATTTTTCAGTGTAATAATATTTAAGAAAACTTCACTAGTCACGGTGTTTGATTTCACTTGATATTCTTGCCAATCTCTGCGATTATAATTATGTAGATATTTTTATCACAAATATTATATAATAAAAGTCGCACAACACTAGAGTCATATTTTCCATAAAGACTTAATGAAAAATGAGTTTTACTATTTAAATTGATTTTTCGACACTGAGCTAATGTTTACGTGGCTACAGCGCCATCTACTCGGATCTGGTCATGCATCAACACTATTTAATTAGTAACATTGATATTTTTACAAACTGTGAGTAAACAAACCCAGACATAATGAAAATAATACACACTTTTTGAATAAATTTTACTTACCTCATTTAATTTGAATGACCAAAATGATTTCAAAACCCTTTGTCAACCGAAATCATGGTATCACAGAAATTGTATAATCTAAATTAATTGTTATTCTATATCTAATATTTTTTCACAATGGATCTAAATGTCAAAGCGACAGAGCCCACAAAGTTGTGGACGCTAGTTGGCGCTGTAATCGTGCACAGAGCGAATATGGTCAGCGGTTTTAATCTGGTATTTAGCGCCCAATATCATGCGTTTTGTTTCAGATGCGTTAACCAATAGCGTATTTTTTAGACCAGCCGAGGATTTGCTCAATGTCCTTCAATATATTATCTCTCACACCTTGCCACGCTTACGACTACCAAGAGATGTCGCTGTCAGTATCATAACTTAAATATTGCTACGTCTCAATCTATTATTTATTAGAACAAATTTTCTTTCTTCGTGTTGGGACCCTTATGACTGCAGTGTAGAATGTTACAGTTCTAGGTAAAAACGGTGCTTTGTAGAGGCATCGTTTTATTTATCTTGTAATTTTTACCCAAACTTCTATCACTTAATATATATTAAAAAACTCAGAAATGTATTTAAAGAACAAACTATATACACTTAAAATAGAAAAAAAAAACTCTTAACTAAAAAATGGCATCAAAAAATTCGTCCCCATCGCTATCGACTGGAAAACTATCACTTAGAATATTATCAGATATTTCTCTTTGAAACTTCGGAGATAAGGGAGAATGGTATTTTTTTACATTTTTCGACATATTCTTGTTAAGTCGAAAACCAAACGGCTTAAAAACAATGTTTGAGAATGTGTAAACAGCGACCTTATATAATACTCCAAATGCCCTAGTAGCCTTACTTTAAATTTTAAATAATCCCTTTCAGTCCCTGTTGCTAGAAAAACGTACACTTTCTTTTTTTCTTATTTACAAAAACGTTGAGTAAACATAAAACTATACCAAACAAGTTCATGGCTTAAGTAGTTCTTGAGATATCCAGCTGACAGTCTTAGTCACACCATAAAGTTTATTTTTTACCATATTGGTACGGAACCTTAAGAGCAATCGAACCTTTATTGAAGTCTGTTAAAAATGTATCAAAATTCAAGGGTGGTGTTACGTCACTTCTAAGTAAAAGTTGTCTACTTTGATGTTTTGTAGACGTCTCGCGATATTTCAACGCACTATAATAAAATATTTACTTTTTGTTTACGTGACTCAAAATGTAATGGACTTAATTTATTTTATTTAGGTTGGTCTTTTTTAGTTACTTTCACAGTATTATGTCGTACGGTATTTTGCTCAGGAGTCGGGCTGCTGACATTGAATTCATATTTATTTTACAAAAAAAGAGCTGTAAGAGCCCTTATTAATCTGCGTTGCTAAGATTCTCTAAGGAAACTTTTTAAAGAAATTAATATTATGACAGTCCCTTGCCACTTCATTTATGAAAATATTATGCGTACGGAGAAATCGACTTTTTTTAAATAAAATTAGTGACAGACAAAATATTAATACTAGGAATAAAGATATGTCAGATCAACCATTTATAGACTAGCTAATGTACACACATCTTTAATGGGGTACTGTGTTAAATGTTATTTATTTATTTATTTTATATTTTAAAATACCTTGTGACATAATTATTATAACTAAATGAAAGATTTAAAAGTCTTTTAAAAGCACACTTTGTAAGCATTCATAATTATTACAAATTAGAAGATTGCAATCAGGATAAGAATGCTTGGAGACACGCCGGTCCTGCTCCATAGGATAATCAAGGATGAAGAGAAATTCAAACTGTTTGATTTGTAATAACTTTATTTTACAAAGGTAGGTTTTGGGTGCCAGAGTTTATCGAAAACGTTTATTTTGTCATTAATTTTAGTTTGTAAATTGTGTTGTTGGTTCAAACTCATGTAAGTAATATTTTTTTTTTTTAATATTAATGAATTAAGTTTGTTTTTTATTTTATTAATGGTTCCAATGTTCGTAATTTATATATGAGTACTATGTACTTCTATAGAAAGTGATTATTTACCTCTGCTGGAAATACTTAGTTCTCTAAGTAATATATTCCATAGGTACATAATCCTCACATGTAATTAATTATGTTACACAACAGACATTGTAAAAACATTTATTTGAAAAGAGTAATTATGGAATTTCTTGTCTATTCTTCTCCATCAAAATTTACTTTTCCCAATGGACAGTAGAGTCACTTTATTTATATATAATTTTAATTTTAACGATGACGTGCTAAAGTGCCGTTTATTGGCCTAATTAAAATAAACATGATGACTTTTGACTTTAGGAAACTATTGCGTTTGAACGTTTCTGGAGTATGTGGCTTTTCATAAGGATGACAGATTCAAATGTATATAGGTATGTAGAAACAGTAAATTAAATTTCTTTGTGCAGGTGGCTGTCATATTGGTGCTCAAGTTGGTTCTGCATATTTGATCTCTTTCTCTCATTTATGGTTTTTAATGTTTGGGGCCATTTCAAAATACTTTTGAACCTTTTGAACGATTTTCCAAGACCGATTTCTGATTCTAACTATGCAGAAGAAAATGGATTCGTTAATCAATCAGACATGTATACCAGAGATGAACTTTTGAAAGTTGCGGAGAAGCTAAAAGAATGCATTCTTTACCACCAGGAGATTATAAAGTAAGTAATTTTGATTGCAACCTATCAATTCCTAACATTTGTTAGTAAATGTATTAGTGTTAGAAAATATTTGTACACATTTCTTATTGCAGTGTTGGAACATCATTAGGTACAGTTAAGGAAATACATAAGTTGATTAGCAACTTGAGGTTGAATGAAACTTGTACGTCGCAGAGACGTTGGGCACAAATAAAGTGAAATTCTGTAAATATGTAGAATTGAATGGGCTAGAAGTGAAAAGATCAAAGACGCACTAGAGCGGAATAAGGGCTCCACGGTATAATACCAGTTCACCTACTCAGCTATCCCTAATATATAAAAAAAACAGCAGAAACTTCTGGTCGTAGAAAGCTGAATCCTTTGGAATTGTAAGGGAGCACTTATCGGGTCGTTGTGCACCTGGGTCAGTCGACACCCAAGATAGTGAAGGACCGTCTTCCACTGCCCTATACACAACATCAGGGAGTTGCTTAGAACTGCATCATCAATATTATTATAAATAACTATTTATTTCGGACAGGATCCATAAGTGTTAATAACAATTTTATAAATACATATTTATTTGATTAATTTTATACAGGTATATAAATTATCATCTGATAGTTAGATAGTTTCAAGATAAATGCATTTGAATTTATTGGATTTTTCAAAAATAGTAAACAATTTATTTCCTTGCATTCCACTAAATAGTACTCCAACTGAACATTTATTTTCCAGCTTTACAAAATCAATATCAGATGCGTTTGGGCCGATGCTGTTCGTGTATTATATATTCCATCAGGCAAGCGGTTGCTTACTGCTTCTAGAATGTTCGCAGATGGTCAGTATTCGTATACATTCAATGCAGTGAAAAGTTGTTGTTCTAAACTACAATTTTATTTGGAAAGAAATTAAATCAGGAATTTTTGATTTTTTTAAATATGCAATCAAATTGTAGAATAGTGAAACTCATTAGATATAAAACTTAATCAAATTTGATAGTATATACGTTTGTTGGAAAAAATATAATACGAATATTGTTGAAAGAATTTGTCCGAGATTGAATTGCATGAAATTTATTAAAAACAGTTATGAATTATGTAATACAATTATCGTAATTTGTTTATTTAATTTCGTGTTATAAATAAAAATACTCCTTGGTATGCATTAAGTTACTGTTGTCCTCAAATGTAATACTTGGACTTAATTTTTCAGACTGCACCAGCTCTTATGCGATATGGGCCTCTTACGATCATATCAACTCAACAACTTATACAGTTGTCAGTAATTTTCGAACTGGTAGGAAGTGAGGTAAGACTAGTTCACCATACACTTGCCCTCCTCCAATATTTGCTCATTCATACTTATCTGTTGATCTAGCAGGTACAGAAGCTGTTAGCTAAATAATAGCAGTCACAAGGGTCAATCTTTAAGGTAGACAATGGTTGCCGTAGTTGGTCTGGGCGACCGTCTTAACATACCGTAGCTGGGAGAGCACGTAAAACTGTTGAAGCGTGTTCCTGGATATCATTTTTATATCCTTGACAGTACCGAATTATTCATCTTGACTTAAAGACTGAGGCTAATAAATTCCACTCCTTATCAGGACGACACTGAAAGTATTCTCAAAACCAGTTATGGCTATGGGTGGGATGTCCTCCCAACTAAAAGTAAATGATTTTATTTTCCAGAGCGCAAAACTAAAAGATTATGTTTACGGCGTGCCATGGGAATGTATGGACATAAAGAACAGAAGAGTGGTGAATATCTTCTTGATGAATGTACAGGAACCTGTACATGTGAAGGCACTAGGGGTTGCCAATGTTGGTGTTACTTCTATGGCTAGGGTAAGTTAAGATGATCAACAGTTTCAACTTAAGTGATGAAGATTAGATTCATGGCAGATGAAAACGTAGCAAACCGAGACGGAGATAACGGAATGAACTGAACTGCTTTGATAAAGGCTGGTATATCTCATCATGGGAAAAGTGAAAGTCCTAGATAGAATGAAGTGGAAGAAAGTAGGTACGCCTTTGCCCTACAGTGGGATAAAGTAGACTTTAAAGATTGAGGACTAAGAACTGGAAGAAGTAGAATATGATTAAGAAGGAATAGAGAGGAAGAAGAGAAACAGGAAAATACATAAAAATAGTTGTATTTATTAATGAAGAAAAGGATAGAGAAAACAGCGATTTAGAAACAGAAGTAATTTATTTAGTGTGCTATATAGTACCGCATGATTGAATCTGCTGAATGAAAACAAGTGGATGTGGTGACGTTTAGTCCTATGACTAGGACCACACGTAGACATAATTATTTCTTCTGAAATGGTGTGTCTAACGACGATTGCATTACCTGCGTTGTTATTGACAGTTTGACTGTGATCTAATGGAATTTATTTATTTATTACAGATTTTGAAAACTTCGTTGTCTTACTTCACTTTTTTACGCAGCATGTGAATGTGTTGCAGCACCTAAGAATTTTTTCACTCTTTTACTTTTGTAAAAGTTTATCACAATTTACTTCTTGAACCTTCATATATTTTTGCTCTGGTTTTGCTAAATATTTGCAACAACGACGAAATAAACAAACGAATTCAATGTTTACATTAGATTTTAAGTAATATGTTTAATGACAATATAAAAATAAAACATTCAGCTTTTTATTTTCCGAAACACCCTCTCATTCTTCTCAAAAGACTACATTCTGCGGAGCATGCCCACCTATTGGCTGTGGGTGAATGGGAGTCGGGTGTTTGGCTACAGGCAGTACCGTCAGCCAACATAGGTACTATGCTAAGTGAGAGTACTTTCCGGATCGCTACGTGTCTGCATCTGGGTGCTACTAGCAGAGCTCCACATTGGTGTCAATGCGGTGAATCAGTCGACCGCCTCGAACACTATGGTCTGACTTGCAGTAAGAGCGCTGGTCGGCTAGTACGGCACGTCAGCATTAATGGCATCATCCGTCGGGCTCTTGTCACCTAGGTGCTAGTTGTTTTAGAACCGAACGGCTTGGCACGTAATGATCCAGATGGGATGTCCAAAATGCTTTGGAAGGTGAGTAGGCCTTTGGTGTGGGATGCAACATGTGTTGACACTCTTGCGCCATCCCATCTTCTTAGCACGGCGGCTGCTGCAGGTGCAAGAACAACAAAAGGCGCAAATGTAATATAACAACCTAATTGGGAGTTATATTTGAGCCTTAGCACATAGAGTCTTTCGGGACATCAGTAAACAACTTGTCGACGGTTCACGTGACCAGAGAGCTGGGATTTTCTTCGACCAAAGAATCAGCATTGCCATTCAACGCGGTAATGCTGCCAGTTTTTGCCACTTCTGCTATTAACAGCGATGTGGATAATTTTTTTGATGCCCAATGATTTATTTTGTTTTAACATGCGTTTGTACCTAATGTGGATAGTGTAGATTGATCTTTAGTTTATATTTAAAATCGATAAGAATCTTATCAATATCATAATTTCAGCTCAAAAATTACCACTGCATCACATAAACATGCTTTTTCAAGTAGCATTATTTCTTTATATTTACCGTACCGCTCGTAGTTTACTATCTAGAATGTCCATACAGGGATACAAAATACGCCATGGCAAATTGTCGCTCAGCGGACACACTTCCAGCGCGATCTCATGGCGAGATTGAGACGGCGACTGTCGCCACCCAGCGCCGGGCACGCCACGCTAGTGGCGGTAAGTCCCCTATTTGAGGAGTGGTTTGAGAGGTGCCACAGCGTCCTCATCTTCCGCCTGACGCAGGTCCTCACCTGAAGCGGATGTTTCGGGAGGTACCTGCACCGAATCGGGCGGGAGGAAACGCCCGGGTGTCACCACTGTGATGATCGACCGGAGGATACGGTGGAGCACACTATGCAGGTGTGCCCCGCTTAGGCGGAGCACCGCCGTGTCCTCAAAGCGGCGATCGACGGCGACCTCTCGCGTCCGGCCCTGGTCCAATCCATGGTCCGGAGCGAGACGGAATGGGACGCCGACACCTCCTTCTGCGAAGCAGTCATGCTAGCAAAGGAGGTGGCGGAATGGGAGAGGGAGAGAACCTCTCGTCCCGGCCGCCGCGGGCGTCGGAGGCCACCTGGTGGCCTCCAGCCACCGTAGGCGCGGGCCTGTGGACGGTGAGCCATGGGTAGCTCGCCGTCCGTCCGTCTTTTGACGTCAGGCTGTATCAACGGCGTCGTGTTCCACGCGCGCCTCAATGAGAGTCAGCATATTGAGGGGCCCGAAAGGGCCGACGACTGCCGGAGTTGCAAGACTATTCGAAAGAGATACCGCGGCTCCGGAACACAAAGGGCAATGAAGGAACATGGATGGGTTTTAGTCAGTAAAAGTCTGACACCCCCTTCTACTTCGCCCAGAGCGGGAGAAGTCATTTGATGATTTCCCATCCCAAAAAAAAGGGATGCAAAATACAATCAAATTAGATAAAGAAACGCCTCAACGAGTCGAGGCGTTTCTAGTCTTCCTGTATGCAGAAATACTAGTACAGATGCTGCCTATCTGGCCTCCACAACCCGGTAGTTAGGTGTTAACAAGATGTCGGCAAGACAGCTGTCAGATTTTTGTTTTTACCATCCGTATCCCGTTTCCGACTGTCTAAGACGATTTCCGACTTACAAGAGCTTAGCATGTCATGGATGGTCAGGGTTACCCATCAACTGACCGACCTCGGCAATTGTAGCTTAACCTCGAAAACTACCCAAAGCTATATAAAGTTTAAACAAATAAAAATAAAAATATTTGAACTTACTATAATGTGACGATAATAATTATTTTTAAATATTATTTGCTATTTTTAGAGTTAATTTTTTGTGTCGGGGGGTTTTTACTAATTTGTATAGTTATTTCCCATTTGCTTGGACTGTGTACTCATTGGACCGTGTTTGCCATCTAGGAACCACTCACAAATAACACTTTGTCCAACACACAATTCTAGTAAACAAGTCTAAATACATTAGTCGCTAGGTAAAAATATCATGTTTAAACGACAGCGCCTCGAATTTGTGTTTGCAACCTATTTTGTCATTTCTGCTGATGCATAATTATGCTTTATTGAAATGATTATGTGCTTAGTTGTAAGTTAGTAGAGTTTAAGTAATTTAAAATAACTTTGCTATTATGTAATTATTGATATTAAACAAAACAAAACTCTGTCCTATATAATAGCATTTTGTTAGAGCTACTGCAGCCTGTGATACAGGATTATATCCTAGTACAGGCATCTTACATTATTATACCTACATTGTTAATTTTAGATTCTTATTGTATATTGCCTTTTGAGATTCTGAATAAAGATTTATTATTATTATTATTAATTCAACAAGACAATATAACAAAAACAATTTACGTAAATTGCGTAGAGCAAGATTTTTCATTGCTTATAATGTCATGACGCATTCTTTCGTAACGCACGCATTGCATTTTTAGTTTATGTTGTCTGTAGTGCGCAAAGATATAGATATATTTTACTATTACTATTATAACTATGTGCGCGCTACTATTAGTTTGCCAAATTTAAACGTCTGTCAATTACATCACCTATTATTTTACGATTATTTATTAAAATATTATTACTTTTTATGCGAGACGTATTATATTCATTTCATTTTTTTTTTTTATTGCTCCGATCGACGCCAAACTGTCAACGCCGGCTGTCACTGAAAACCAGCGCTGTGGCTCTGTCTTGCAAACGAGGCCCAGCATTATACTGCGAGATATCCAACGGATTTGACGCATGTCTTCCCAATTTTTCATATCTATCATTGTAATTTTTGTGTATTTTTGATATGCGTCATACTGGCCGCAAATAAACTCTTTTTCTTTCTCTCTTTTTTCTTTCTGTTTATACATTTGCGTTGTCTAGTATCCTCATCGAGTGCGCAAAACTGATTGTAGTTAATACTGTTAAGAACAAAGCACTTTAGCATCAATGGTGTAATATATGGGGATCTTTTTTAACCCCACATTTTGCCCTATATTCATGGTCATTGCAGTCTCGACACGTGTCTTTTTGCCACTTAGATTTATCTTCTTTAAACTATCATTTAATATAGACTTATACAATAATAAATGGCTTAAAAGTTGGTTTAGTTGAACTTGTCAAAAATATAACACAATGTTGAAGAACCAACGAACCCAAATACTTTGCAAAATATTTACTCTCTTTGGTCACAAACAAAACGATACTAGTAAAAGTTATTTCAGCTTGCAACTTTAAAAAAACCTTTTTCAAAACATCTTTGAACTTTAGCATCTTAGATTGAAGGTTAATTTTTCTATGTTTTGTACATTTTCAACGGTATGTAAAGACTGATACAGACTGCAGACACATTAGTGTGGTAGACGCAGCAGGTGCAAGGGATGGATCGTAAAGTAGCGATTTTTACGGAACTTGGTCTATTACCAATATTCAGTATAGTACCACTCTAGATTTTATGATGTTTAGTGCTGTTAGAACCTCGTCTGGACTAGAAGTATGCGATGGAATAAATGGAAAAGTTCTTGGATTGATTTTGTTTCGAATGGAATAAGTTGCTTGAAGAAAAGTTCGTATTAATACTACACCAAACACTGCACTGCAGTGTGAGTTATGTATATTGTATCAAAAGTAGACATTTGTTGATTTAGAAAAATAGTTCTGCTGATGTAAAAAAACACCTACCAAGGCATTCTTTTGGTTACAATAAAATTGTGTTTGGATTATTTTTGGGACATGGCAAGATTGTAGATAAAAAAGAGTCCGGCCCCCTTCAACCATCGGACATCCAGACGCACTGCAACTTACCATCCCTACCTTGTTGCTATTCCACAAATTCGCACTAAGCGTTTACAAAAAACAAAACAGCAAAAGAGTGGAACTCTTTGCTTGCATCTGTGTTTCCGAATGCTTACAACCCTGAAGTCGTCAAAGTTAAAGTCAACAGACTCCTTCAGGGTAAGCTCACTCTATCGTAGACTTTGACTCTGTCATCTCTGACCAAGACTAGATTCAAGAGCAGACACATCACAAATAAAAATAAAAAAGAAGGTGGTTCGTTGATTTTTGAATTTTCTTTGAATTTATCATCAAACGATTCCAAATCTATATACTACAACTAGCTGACCCGTGCAACGTCGTCTGCGTAACATTTTTTATTACTGCTCCGCTCCTATTGGTCTTAGCGTGACGATATATAGCCTATAGCCTTCCTCAATAAATGGGCTATCTAACACTGAAATAATTTTTCAAACCGGACCAGTAGTTCCTGAGATTAGCGCGTTCAACCAAACAAACAAACAAACAAACAAACAAACAATCAAACAAACTCTTCTGCTTTATAATATTAGTAAAGATATTATAAAGCAGAAGAATTTGTTTGGTTGTTTGTTTGTTTGGTTGAACGCGCTAATCTCAGGAACTACTGGTCCGATTTGTAAAATTCTTTCAGTGTTAGATATTATCCCATTTATCGAGGAAGGTTATGCTATATATCATCACGATAAGACAAATAGGAGCGGAGCAATAATGAAAAATGTTACGCAGACGACGTTGCACGGGTCAGCTAGTGTTATATATACGAACCTCTAATTTGTAAAACGAAGAAACTGTCTTCTCTTCACCAATATCTATCATCATCATATCAGCCGAAAAACTTGCACTTCAGGACATAAGCTTCCTCTAAGTGTCGCCAGAACAACCTATCCTGTGCGTCTCGCATCCCTTGGCTACCCGCGAACCTCGCCAGGACATCGATCCACATCGTAGGACGCCTTTCAATGTTGCGTCTTCTCAATATCTAAATTCAAACTAAAATTACCAGCTCTCAACTTACTATCATCATCATTCACTCAGGGTTATATTCATCATCTGCCTAGCCTTTTCTCAACCATATTGGAGTCGGCTTCATGTCAAACCGGTTTCAGCTGGCTACCAGTATATTTGACGTGGAGAGGCTGCCTACTAGACCTCCACTTCCCAGTAACCGGGTAACACGATACTACTTGGAAAATCTGGGGCCGGATTATTTGGCGTCTGACAATTAGTAACTACTGCTAAAGATCTACAATTGATAGCCGGGGCCAATGGCTTAACGTAATTTCCGAGGCCCTAGGAATCTCGGTATATTAAGAAAGTCAACCCGTCATAGACCGACCTCGGCAAGAGTTGCTTAGCTACGGGCTTCTCCAGCCGCCTACTTACCAACCTAGAAATAAATTATATCTTTAACAAAACGAACAACACAAAAGAAAAATATCCACAACCCTACTGTTATCCGCACAAGATTGATGCGAACATTTCCGTACTTTCCGCATGAAGCAAATCTATCCATTAATCTAGCTGAATTCCCTCCACAGTTCTGTCTACCAGATATAAAACATCTATCTCACCACACTCTAACAAAGAAATTCCAACCTTAAGTCAAAGAATTAAGGATGATGGTTTGGAGTTGTGAACAGTCTCGGTAAAATGGCCAGGTTGTCACCAAAATTATGAGACAGCTTGTCTGTAGTAAATGTGGATGAAGCTGTGTTGTTGTTCGTTGTTTGGTCGGTATCATTTTGTTGATAGGGATCCTGAATACGTCATATTAAACAGAGTTGATCAATAATGTGTACTGTACGACTGTGCCATTATTCAGTACTAGTTGATACGCGCAATTTCGTCTGCGTCATATTTTTCATTAATTCTCCGCTTGTAAGTTATTTGTAAAATTTCTGAATATCGTTTTTTAGTACTCCTTTCACTCTCCAAAGACCTACATTCCAAAATCCGTAATTTCGGCTGAGCGTTGTCTTTTTTTTTTTTTAGGGATGGGAAATCATCCAATGACTCCTCCCGCTACACCCAGAGCGGGAGGAGTCATTGGATGATTGGAGTGTCAGACTTCTACTGACTAAAACCCATCCATGTTCCTTCATTGCCCTTTGTGTTCCGGAGCCACGGTGTCTCTTGCGAATAATCACGCGACTCCGGCAGGCGTCGGCGTCTGCCCTTTCGGGCCCCTCTGTGTGCTGACTCTCTTTGAGGCTCGCGTGGAACACTAACGCGCCGTCGACACGGCCTGTCGACACTAGACGGACGGACGGCGAGCCACCCATAGCTCGCCGTCCACAGGCCCGCGCCTACGGTGGCCGGAGGCGTCCGGCGCCTACGGTGGCCGGAGGCCTCCGACGCCCGCGGCGTCCACCACGGCGGCTGGGACGAGAGGTTCTCCTCTCCCTCTCCGCCACCTCCTTTGCTAGTATGACTGCGTCGCAGAAGGAGGCAACGGCGTCCCATGCCGTCTCGCTCCGGACCATGGCTTGGACCAGGGCCGGACGCGAGAGGTCGCCGCCGATCGCCGCTTCGAGGACACGGCGGTGCGTACCTGCACAGTGTGCTCCACCGTGTCCTCCGGACGATCCCCGCAGTGGTGACACCCGGGCGTTTCCTCCCGCCTGATTCGGTTCAGGAACCTCCCGAAACAGCCATGTCCGGTAAGGACCTGCGTCAGGCGGAAGGTGAGGACACCGTGGCGCCTCTCAAGCCACTCCTCAAAGAGGGGACTTATCGCCACTATCGTGGCGTGCCCTAGGCTGAGCGTTGTCTGCCAGTCACTTAATCAGTAACAGAAGAATCCTACTTAATATTAGCTGTCCCCCGCGGCATCAGTACCGTCCACTGGCTTACTTTTTTCTTTCTTGAGAATATTTTCCTGACAATTATAAACACAAAAAAAAATAATTAGCAAAATGGTTCGGCCATTCACGAGTGATGCGATGACCAAGGGAAATAGGGATTCATTTTTATATATACTAGCTGTCCCCCGCAGCTTCGCCCCCGTTTTACCAGCATAGTTAGCGTTCCCGTGGAAAAAAATAAACTATCCTATGGCCTTCTCCTGGTTCTAAGCTACCTCCACCAATTTTCAGCCAAATCGGTTCAGCCGTTCTTGATTTATAAATAGTGTAACTTACACGACTTTCTTTTATATATTTACTAGCTGTCCCCCGCGGCTTCGCTCCCGTCAAATAAGTATTCATTGCACATATCGAGTTTTCATTGTTTTTAAGATGTATTCTGCTATTCGGGTCGGAGACAAATCCAACGAATCAATAACCATGAAAATTGGTCCAGCAGATCTCGAGTTATAAGTGTTGTAACAAACCCGTCTTTGTTTTATATATATAGATAGACTAGCTTCTGCCAGCGGCTTCGCCCGCGTGATCCCTAGGGAACATGTTCCCGGGATTAAAAGTAGCTTATCTGTATTCCAGACTATAATCTATCTTTGTTCTAAATTTCATTAAGATCCGTTAAGCCGTTCTGGCGTGATTGAGTAACAAACAACCAAACTTTCACTTTCATTTTTTTTTTTTTTCATTTTTTGTATTGTTTGTAGCGTGATGAAAAGTATTCTATAACCTGCTCAGGAGTATGAATAATAATTGTACCAAGTTTCGTTAAAATCCGTCGAGTAGTTTTTGTTTCTATAACGGTTATACAGACAGACAGACAAAAATTGTACTGATTTCATTTTTGGCATCAGTATTGATCCCTAATCACCCCCTGATAGTTATTTTGGAAATAAATTTCATGTACAGAATTGACGTCTCTACAGATTTATTATAAGTATATAGATTTATGAGTATATAAATATAGATATAACATTATATTTGCGAAAGTTTTTGAGGATGAATGGATGTATGAATGTTTGTTATTCTGTCACGTCAGAACGCCTGAAAGGATCATGATAAAATTTGGCACAGAGGTAGATTATAGTCTGGAATGACACATAGGCTTTTTATCCCGGAAGTATGATCCCTAGGGACCACTCGGACGAAGCCGTTGGTAGAAGTTAGTTTTATAATGAGGACAGCCTTTCCCGATAATAAGCTATCCAACACTAAATTATATTTTCAATTCAGACCAGTGGTTCCTGAGATTAGCGCGTTCAATGAAACAAACTTTTTCTATTCAGCTTTATTATATTAGTATAGCTTCTAGATTGATCCTAGTATAGACGATATTGTAGCTATCGCGGATTGTATTTGTTTTTGCACTGGAATAGAGGTTTATGCTCAGCAGTGGGCAAAGTCAGGCTGTGAGTGATGATGATTTAAACATCGCCGTATAAAAGATCAGATGCAAATTGTCAGACGTTTTTGTTTTTGACGTCCAAAACCTATAGGTAACTCTTTTAATGGAAGCCGAAACCTTATATACATACTTGCTGACTCGGCAAACGTTTTTTGGCCAATTAAAAAAAATCTCTACGACCTATTCTCAGACCTACTATTTATTCAAACACAAAAAAAAACGACACGAGTCACGAGATTTTTATATTATTAGATGATTATGTAACTGCTTCCTTTGAAAACTGATCATCGGCATAGCTTCCATTTAATTCTTAGTAATTCATCCTAAAAACTTAACTAAAAAGATAAGAAAAAAGAAAGAAATTAAATTTCTGAATTACCGAGAAGCATAACATTAATGGAAATATTCCACTCTTTGACAACCCTATTTCAATGCAATCCCACCCTGTCAAGTCGTTGTCTGCAAGCCGGAATCCTCTACAAATTACATACCCAAGCATTCATGTATGTGGACATTTAAATCAGTGTCGTTAGCTCGATTCATATTTAAATGATAGTACGCGGCTGTACAAGCAAAGACTGAACCGTTTTGTAAATCGATATGACGCTGTGTGCAATGTTAATGTACCTATTTTGTTTTTGAATGTACTTTAATGCTGAAAATTATTTATTCTCGACGTCGTTTCGTTTCTGTAATTTTAAATTTGGAATGCAAAATAAACTGTTTGTAATAAGAATGCATTCAAATTCAAATTGGAAAAAAAGAAAACTTTCAAACTCAAGTTGAAATTATAAACACTTGTCTTACCTATTTGTATTGTATTTTCTCTTTTGTAGTTTCTGTTCCAAAATGTTATTTTTAATTTTGTTTTTTATTTAATACTAGCTGACCCGTGCCCACTTCGTTTTTTCTTGTCTTCATTTTAACTTGTGATGAAATTATGAGTGTGGTTCGGTTAGTACTGACTGCTATGATTTATTTCCTGACGGCCAAAAGGAGGGTTTTGTTTTTATTGCATAATAATATGTATGTAGCTAGGCTAGCGAGCCGCTGCGAGCGCTCAGCGCTAGACTCCCTATCCCTTGTTGCAGAGACATATTGCTGCTTTAAATCACTGAGACGCTGTGCACGTTCAGCGCTAGATTCCCGAGCACGGACCTGCGATGTTCTCCAGCTTTGGTTAGCAAGCCGCTATGAACGCTCGGAGCTAGATTTCCCAGCGCGTGCTTGCGAAATATTTTCTCTATTCCTCGAGAGGCTCTTCCGTACGGCTATTCGAGCTGCTCTTGTCTCATGTCTGGGATGTCTGACGGGAAAGTTGTGATATCCTTTTAGGCATGATAAACAATCGCTGAAACTGTACGATATCCCAAAAACAGAAATATCACAGCTTCGAACTCGAAGACTGAGAACGAAGTAATATTGTATTGTGTTTTGAGAAACCGAGCAACCAAAACAATTTTAAAGACCAACAACATTCAACCAACTACGTACTACTCACCTACCAAACGACAAAAGTTAAATAATAACTGGAGAGGGTCATTAATCCGCGGAAAATCTTAACACCACGATTCAGAAAAATGACGTAATTGCACAACGCCGTCTATGGGTAAATGTATATTTAACGTCCGTACAAAGCATGTTCTAATGCGGTTCGTGAATGGACGGCGCGGGCGGTGTTTTGCGATTTAGTAATCTTATATTATCTTCGAAACTATTCAACCAATTGACATACTGTTCTGGAAAAATCGTATCTCTATGATATTCTTGTGATCATGATAACATTTTTTTCGATAAGGTTTAATATTTTGTTGTTTAAAAAATCGTCCAAAGATAAGTACGTCGAAAAATACTTTTTTTAACACATAAAAGCTACTATATCTGCTAAAATATAAAAGATAGAAATATGGTGCCGCGGACACTTTTGTAGAACTATTCTAGGCGGACCAGGTTGCCATACATTGTTTTCAATTATATACAACTGTTAAGGCAGCGCACGCAAATAACTCTGTTGTAAGAGCTATTGTTTTCCGCCTGGATAGACAAAAATTGAGATAGTTTGACTAATATGCATGATATCTTTATAATTTATAGCCTATAGCACTCACGAATAATGTAGCTTTCTACCAGTGAAACAATTTTTCAAATCGGACCAGTAGTTCCTGAGATTACCCCCTACATACAAACTTACAAACATACAAACTTACAAACTTACAAACAAATTTTACCTCTTTATAATATTAGTATAGACTAGCTGTCCCCCGCGGCTTTGCTCCCGTCAACTGCAACTTTCTTATTTTTTTTCTTTTATAAAAACCTTCTCCTGACACACACATTAACAAACACAACAAAAAAACATTTAGCGAAATCGGCCCAGCCGTTCGCGCGTGCTGCGATAATCAAGGGAAATAGGGATTTATTTTTATATATATGTAGAAGATTAGAAACACGCGCTACGGACTTCTATAAAATACAGTCTGTGGAACAAACCAATGCAAACAAATATCAGTGTATTTTTTAAATTCAGAGGTCAATATAGACAAAAGTCGGTATCGTGTATTCTACAAATGAATAAATAGGCGCTCAGTAATACTACAGTATGTGTACGTTATAACAATATTTGCAAGGCTCAAAATCGATAAACCATTACCAGGAATGGCAATCAAACGAGAGTACTACGGTTACGTTACGTGGCTCGATTACCAATTTCCCAGAACTAAGGCAGAGCAAATTAAATGCAACATCTAAAATGAACTCAAAAGGCTGCTTTAAATCTACGCAAAACTGTTAGGAAGTCGTTGATGGCAGGTAAATTACTACGCCTTTTCAGACGCGTAAAAGTATAAAGGGGTGCCTCTCACTAAAAGGTTTTTCGCACACAAACGACCTCCAACCTCGTGCAGCCCGCGGCCCAGACGGGACGACGAGCCTACTGTGCGAGAGAAACAGAAAATGGGATTGCCAACGCGTTAGAGGAGCACAGAATAGTGATATTGACCTTGCGGGTGCTGACGTCATTCGCGACCTAGCTGCAGCTTCCCCTGTATTTCATTCGTCTGTGTGCGTGAACCAGACCCTGAAAATATATGTGTGCGCTCGATTTCCTCGAGTTTCTGTCCGTGTGCGTGCAGTATCCACGTTTCTGTATTGTACCCTGTATTTACAGGGTTCTGTGCAACAGGCGGGGGTGTGTGTGTTGTGACATTGATTTCTCGTCTCCCGTGAAAGCAACAGGCGAATAACATTGTTCGCGTCTTTGGCCAAATATACAGGGGTTTTATTAGAGTAATATCGCTTACTCTGTAACGTTTATTATACGTAATATTTAGGGAGGTTCTGGCTCACGGGGGGGATTGTGTCTCGTAGTATTAGTTATGTCAAAGTTGGGGGCATTAAACTGTCTTATTTGGTTAATGTTGACGGTTTTGTCAGGCCTTTGTTTATTATAAAAATCAACAGAGGTAGACCGTAGGATATTGTAGTAAAACTTTGTTATTTTACTCGTAATTTACAACTGCCTCAAGTCATTACTTTTTCCGTAATAACATTTTTCTTTTTGATTAATTTTTCCGCGTGTCCCAGGACGTTTGACCTTCTCGGAACTTTTACTATAATATCACTCAATTGAAATATTGTTGTACCCTAGACTGTTTTATTAGAATAGAATACTCTTTATTATGTACACCATATAAGTTACAGAAAAAATAGATGAAGAAACATTACATAGGGTGACACAATGGGCGCCCTTATCGCTAAGAGCGATCTTTTCAAGACAACCTTTGGATGGATTTTAAAGAGAAAGGAAATACAGTACTGTGGGTAGTCTTAGGTGTATTATGTCTTTCAAATCAGTTTCTCTATGGTTAACAATAATTCCAGGGGGTATGGCCAGGTTTGTTGAAATTCAAAGGTCAAATATAAAGATCAGTTCATTCATTTTTATTCTTGAACTGAATCGGTACTTGATTCGGCTCAGGATCGAAACCAGTAACCAAAAACTGGAGTAACTTTTTAAAACTTTGGTTGATGGGTAGGAATGTAGATTAAAACCAAAGAGAAAGAAATAGTTGGTTCCCCTGATCAGACCGGTAACGTGTCTGGGCAACTGCCTGTTGGTTATTGTCGGACGGTTATATAATTACTATGTTGAAATTGTATCTAGAACTTTGGACGCACGATGTAGCGTATTTTTGTAACGTCACGTCACCTCTGTTTTTGCTGGCGCAACTAACAATATGTTTTGGACAGTAACATGCTGATGAAAAAACCGGCCAAGTATGGGACTCTTACACGAAGGGTTTTGTACCATAAACCGATAGGTATTTTTGTATTAGAAGCCCCTTTTATATTTGTTGTTTGCTGTTAAAGCGGTAATAGAAATCCACAGGTTTGGTTGAACTTTCTACCTTTTGCGATTCTTGAGATAGAGCCCGCTGCCAGACAGATTGATTCACGGAAGGACAGTAGAGGCTTATTTAGGTTCCGTTGGTGACCCTTCGAGAACGGAAGTCTATTTTAAGATTAGTAAGTACAAATGGGGAACATCATTAAGATAAATACTAACGTGTCGTATTTACTTTGCTTAAAAATTCTACGTCTCTTTTGTATTGCCCTCGAATAGAGTAACAAGTGCATTTGAAAAATGTTGTAAAACGTAAGTTCCTTTCGAAAAAACTAGATTTTTGAAACAAGGCTTTTAGTTTATTTATTTATTTATTTATTTATAGTGTATTTTTTTTTTTTTAGTAGTGTCTGCCTAACCCCATGGGAAAAAGCGGTTATAAATGTTTAACAGGTTCACTCGCAAGGCAGACACAATAGTTAAACAATCAGCGAAACCACATGTGGTTCATGAGACTGTGAACCAATCAAGTTATTCAAAAATTCAAAAAATTCAAGCATTTATTTCAATTAAACCATTCACAGGCACTTTTGAATTACTGTTAAAAGTCGAAAACCATGCGGCCTAAAAAAGAAATTTAAAAATATTTGAGAATGTGCAAATAGTATTCTATCATATAATACCCCACAATATATGTCCTGGTAGCCTCATTTCGACATTTTAAAAATGTGTGTATGGATGCCCCCAAGATACAGGCGCTGCCAAGTTTGGGGACCATTTTTTAATTGAGCTCGCTAATTTAACTGTTACCGTATACATATTTTGTAAGTATACCACTTGCTTTTAAAATTACTGTAACAATGGACCAATAAATTATTCTATTTTTTTTCTTATTTGCAAATATTTCAAGTTGATAGCATTAGTAGTTCTTGAGTTGTGAGCTGTGACAGACGGACAGAATTAGTTAAACCTTAAGAGGTCCTTTTTACCATTTGGTACGGAACCCTAAAAATTAATGTCACAAGCTCCCACTCCTGATATTTTATAAGTTTTATCTTAGTAATTTTTTGTTGATTTGATGCAGCAAAAATACGTATCATTACAATGATATTATAAACTCTGTAAAAAAATATCCAATTATATTCTAATCAAACAATCCCTTCCATTTTCCATTTAAATGCAAATATTCCTACAAGGCAATAGCACAATCATCTGCATGCCTGAATGTGGAAATAACATTAATTTGCTGCTTCATCTGTCCAGCTAGTCCAAGCGTTTAACCTGTGCTCTGCAACCATGACCTAGAATCTAATCAAGGCAACCACGCAATGCCTAGGTCTCTCTAGGATCCGCCCAGGAATTTCACAGAACTTTTTTTATTATAGGACTGTGTTGGTTGGTGTATTTTTGAATAGAATGTTTTTAGTTTTAGCTGGTTGTTCTGGTCACGTTGTTTGCGTTCTAGTTTTCAGGGATGTTTAATGAGCACTAAGTAGCATGAAAATACAGTCTTAGCGTTTGGATGACAAACAAAAAATTTTATTAATAAGATCAAATGATGGACCAAAATTCAGACACGTGAACTTCAGTAGCTGATACAGTCTCAATGTATACGAAGCCAGATGTCGAGTTCGATAGGTCGATTTCGCCTTTTCCTCATTTCTATTTTTCCGTGCCTTCTTAACTCTTTCCCCGACTGCATTACTCGTAATAATTATTCATCAGCAATGCGATTCTGTAAACATGTCGAAGTGAAGGCTTGGGTGAAGTGATCACGCAGTGAGCTGTCAATTTATATAGTCAAGATGGAATGACAGCTAACTTCGTGATCACTTCACCCAGGCAATTCACTTCGAGATGTCTACATAATCGACCGGCAGGATTTAAATCAGATGTGATCATCATAGTTAACAGCAATGACATCAAGGGTCTAATGTTTGACTTGTACTTTGTACAGCAGCGATTTAAAAAAAAATGAATCATCCATTGATGTAAAATGCACTTGTAGTTTAGTAACGGGTGCTCCTTTTCAAGAAATAATAAATCTGCCTGTCTAGTATTTTGCCTTTTTCAGTCAGTATGGCTTTCAGTCTGAACGGATGCAGCTGAGTGCTCTAGTATTTTACATGGAGTGATTGCGTCTGACGTTGACAACCCAGTAACTGGGTAAGACGATACCCTTTGCCACGGCTGGTGTCAGCTTTCTTGACTTCTGACTAGCTATAACGACTAGCAAGGCTCTGAAATTGACAGTCAGGACAAGCAGCTTAATGTGCTTTTCAAGGCACCCACTGGCCGACCCCGGCAAGTGATTTTGACGATCGAGACCTTGAAGATCGAGCAGTTGGGATGTTATTATTTAGCCAAGAGCTCCTTGTCTAAGATATAATTTCTTGACTATAATTTTGATATAATTTTCTACGGAGTACCAGAGCTACCTATGCCTATACCTATAGTAATGCCCCTCTCCCTCCCCTCTCCCTCCCCTCTCCCTATTAGGCTCATAACAGTCCTCAAATATACAAGTAAGAAAATACCTTAAAATATAATAATTAAAAAAATAAGTCTAACACATTATATTTAGATAAATAAAGCAGAAAACTAATTTTAAAAATGTAAGTGTAATTAAAATAGTACGTAGTAGTATAATATAGATTTATGATTCTAATTATCTAAGAAAAGACACTAAGTACATAGATTTAAAAATTATAAATTAATCAAGAAAAATAAGTTTAACTCATTAAAAAAAAAAAAAATATTGTTTGATAATTGGATAAAACAGGTAAAGTAGAAAATAAACCAAAGATGTTAGTGTAAGAACGTAAGTAAATAAGAAAAAATCAAAAAATGAGTAAAACTAATTATTTTTAAGAAAATAGGATTATGTAATATATAAAATAGAAAATAAATATAATTATGTATAATGTAAGAACAAATACTTAAGTTGAACAATATTTAAGATTGGTAAAATAGAAGATGAAAAGTACTTAAATAAGAAACATGTAAAGAATTATATAGACACACGAAACGTAGAGAATAGATGGAATAGCGGGAGTCCCACCCGGCTGAGAATGGAAAGGTTGTATGAACGTATATAAGTATGAAAGTTGTAGTGCGAGAGGAACAAATGAGAGAACCGGAATGAATGACAAATTAGAATGATAAGGTCTCGTTGTGCAATGAACGGGGAAAAGCTACGTGGCAGGAGGGGTTTTAGCCGGTAAGAGTCCGGCACTGTCTCGGTCGTCTCACAGAGTGGGCGGCCGATTCGTCCATGAGGATTTCCCACTCCTGCCAAAACAAAAAGAAAAAAAAAATACCTATAGTAATGAAAACTGTATGCAAACAAAGAGAAATAGCAAATATGGGACAATTAGTTCATGTTTGCAGTTATCACAAAGACTGATGTCTCATTATTTTAATTTTATACTTTGAACATGCAATGCAAAAATAAAGAATTAATTTCTGAGAAAAAAAGTTGTGTTTTCAGAAATATTTTTAAGGGTAGACTACAGATTTTATAAGGACTATAGTATCTATACTATATAATATTATAGAGAAGAAGAGTTTGTTTGTTTGTTTGTTTGTTTGGTTGAACGCGCTAATCTCAGGAACTACTGGTTCGATTTGAAAAATTCTTTCAGTGTTAGATAGCCCATTTATTGAGGAAGGCTATAGGCTATATATCATCACGCTAAGACCAATAGGAGCGGAACAGTAATTAAAAATATTACGCAGACGACGTTGCACGGGTCAGCTAGTATTTAATAAGCCTAATTTAAGTCCACTATTTGCCTCCTTTTTCTTCTTCTATACCTATCTATCCTGTGCAATCTCTGGCCCGATTTTCACTTTTGCTACATTTCTACAAAAATCTCGCACAATCGTCAAGCTTTATGCAATTATGTTTATTTAGTCTTTCAGTAGAACTAAACCCTAAATAGACAGTAAAGCTCATAATTTAGAACAATCTCTTTGTCAAGAGTTATCAGGAAGTTATAGAATATGAGATAATTGCCAAATCAAATGTGCGCCACACTTTTATCGAATAAAAATTACTATACGCGAATTTCCTTTCGACAATAAAGCTGTACAATAAGTTTTCATGTTGTATTGTTTTATTTTGTTTATTGTTTTTTTTTACAAGAGTCGTTATGAATTGTGTAGCGCGAAGACTCGACGAGTTTCAGCCACCGAAACAGGCTGGATTTCGAGGACGGTACAGCACCATAGACCACATCCACACAGTACAAAAAAATATTCAGAAGTCCGAAGAATATAATCGGCCCCTATGTATTGCCTTTCTGGACTATGAGAAGGCTTTTGACTCTATCGAGACCTTGTCTGTTTTGGAATCTAGAAAGAAAGAAAAAGAAAGAAAGAAAAAGAGTTTATTTGCGGACAATATGACGCATATCGAAAGTACACAAAAAGAAAAAAAAATACAATTATATCTATGAAAGATTAGGAAGATATGCGTCAAATCTGCGCAAAACGGCCATCACTCAGCATAATGCTGGGACTCGTGTGCGAGACAGAGCCACAGCGCTGGTTTTCAGTGACAGCCGGCGTTGACGGTTTGACGTCGATCGGAGCAGTATAGAAAGTAAAAATAATGAAATAAATATAATACATAATGTCTGACATAAAAAGTAATAGTAATTAAATAAATAAATAAACAACTAACGAATAAATAAAAACATAAGTGATAAAAATTTACGACCATTGCGCAGACGTTGCTTGGCAACCAATAGTGGCGCGCACAAAGCTAAAATAGGTACAGTCCTTTTCTTTGCGTACCACAGACAAGAAAACTAAAAAATCTATGCACTAATTAATGCAATGGCGCGCACACAATGTAGGTACTCTGTGGTGCGCACGCCCACAATGGCCGCCAAACGAAGGAATGCGTGTTGACATTTAATATTATGTAATGAGAAATCTTGACCTACGCAATCTACGTACCTAATTTGTTTTGATAAGTGTTGTTGAATTGTGTGTTGGATAATGTGTCAATGTGAGTAGTGCATAAATAAACAAACACGGTCCAATGAGTTTTATGAGTTCACAGAACAAGCCAAAGGGAAACAAATAAAACTAATCATCAAATTAATTAAATGGAGATAAGGCAAAGGATGTAAAACTATGAAGGGTTAGTAGGTTAGTAATTATTTCTATCAAATTTGGTACCTATTACTCATATATTCACGAACAATTGAAATTGCAAAACAATGTATACAAATTAAATATTAAATAATGTAAATAAATCAGTGTAGTCAATTGTATATTATGTATGTCAAATCAATTTAAAATTAAATTACTAAAAAAATATTACAGACAGGTGAATTCCATCCAAGAAAAAATGAATACGAACACTGAAACCAGGAATCAAAACGAGCCCAAAAGGAAAGTGGTAGCCCAAGGTCAAAAACAGCCCACAGCGTTGGATATCTCAGCCAATGCCTGATAGCCGTGACCCCTGAGGTACAGTACAGAGAAGTAACACTAAAATGAAAACTCAAGATGATTGTTGTTGAAGCATGAGTAACTTCTTGAATTGATACTTGAAACTCTGTAATGTTTTCAGGCATCTCATTGGTGGTGGGAGATCATTCCAACAACGCGTGGCTGCAAACCTGAAGCACCCCCTGAAAGAAGCAGTTTTGTGCATTGGCACAGTCAGCGGACTTACCATGGACCGAAGTTTGTTTTTTAAGTAGCTCTGTTTCCAAGTTAACTTCTCATATAAGTAGTGAGGTTTCATGGACGTAGTTATGCCAAACATTAAGTTGGCTAAATGAAACTTCCTCCTGGCAGCCATCTTCAGCAACCCAATCTGATTAATGTAAGGCGTTACGTGGCTCCTACGTGGTACAGTGACACAGAAACGGACACAAGCATTTTGAATTCGTTGAATCACTCTCTCTGTTCTACTGAGCAGGCATGGTCCATACACAATGTCGCAGTAGTTTAATTTAGAAAGTATGAGACTATCAACAAGTTGCTTCCGTACTGGTAGGCTCAAGTATTTACGAATCCCATATAAAACCTTCAACCTGTAAAAACAATTTCTGAGGACATTTGTTATATGGGCTTCAAAGTGCAACTCTGGATCCATAAGCAGCCCAAGGTTGCATGCATGCTCCACTCTGTCAATAATCTCTCCCTTGATTATTATTTCTGGTTTGGCTGATGTTATTGCAGAGATTTGCTTCTTAGTGCCTAGCACTATGAATTTTGATTTAAGAGGGTTCAGAACCAGAGAGTTTTCATCTGACCATGAGACCACTCTTTGCAAATCTTCATTCATCTTCTTCACTGCCAATGATGTGTCATGAGCCTTAAATGAAACATACAACTGGATATCATCAGCGTACATGTGGTACTTACAGTGCAAAAATGATTTTATGATATCAGCACTGTATAATATGTACAATAAGGGCCCCAGAATTGATCCCTGTGGAACTCCTCGTGACACATGGAGGGGTGAAGACAACAATGTGGATCCATCCTCCCTGCGGATTTCAACATATTGCGATCTTCCAGTCAAGTAACTCCGAAACCACTCCACTGCGCTACTATCAAAGCCGTAGTAAGCTAACTTTGACAGCAGCAAAGAAGTATTAATAGCGTCGAAAGCCCGGGAAAAATCCAGTAGGGCTAGAATTGTTCCCTCACCCCTGTCACGTGCCTCAAGGATATTTCCCACAACATCAGCCAAAGCTGTCGCGGTACCCCTTCCCTTTCTAAAACCGGACTGAAGGTCTGGGAGAATGGCATTACTTTCCAAGTATCCAATAACCTGTGAGTATATTACACGCTCTAGGATCTTTGACAGGCAGGGGAGAATACTAATTGGCCTCAGATCCTTCATGTTAACTGGGTTGTTATTTTTAGGGATAGGGCGCACAACCGCGCGTCGCCAGATTTCAGGGAATGTGCTTGTAAGGATAGAATGATTGATTATGTCTGTGATAGCTTGCAGTGTATGAGGCAATGTTAGCGATATCATATCAAGACTTATCCCATCCACACCCTGTGCATTAGACCCCAGATTTCTAATAATTTTTAATACTGATTCCTGATTGGTTGTTGCTAAGGAGAACTTGGCAGGGCTATATTTGTGAGAGTCAAAGTAGGAAAGTTGTGAAACATTTGGAAGACTACTACCTGGGACATCCAGAAATGATGCATTAATACTTTCTGGATTATCAAAGTGTCCAGGCAGCAGCTTTTCCTTATGGTCTGGAAGAACATCTGATTTTAAATTACGCCACAGCAGTTTAGGGTCCTTAATTTGGTCATTGATGCTTTTTGTAATATATGCCCTTTTTTCGTTACTGAGTGCCATGGCAGCTTGATGCTTGAGGTCCAGATAGTATGCTCTCTCTCCTGTTTTAAGAGATGCCTTCCTAGCTTCATCCCTAAGTCTAAACATTAAGCGAATGTTATCAGTTATCCAGGGTGTAGGGCGATTTTTAAAAGTCTTTTTCTTAATAGGAGCATGAAGATCGAAGAGCTGTGTAATAAATATATTAAATGTTTGAACCATAAGATTTACATCGTTCATGACTCCAACACTTGACCATGGTATCATACTTAGGTCGGTGTCAAATTGATCCTCCAGTATGTCTCTGAGCGGGCGATACACAACCAGTCTTGGTTGGAGCTTATGTTTTTTAAATATAGACTCACAAGAGATAAAAGAGTGATGACCAAGACTGCTATTGTGATGTACCACGACATTACGGATAGTGGCGTCTGAGCAAACTAGATCTATAAGTGAACTGCTGTCACCCACAAAGTGTGTAGGAGTTTGGACAAATTGTTTGACATTTAGATAGCTGAAACGTTCTAAAAGCTGTTTCGTTTTTGAGCTGCCAACATCCAGCAGGTTGACATTAAAGTCACCTAGCAGTATTAAATTGTCAAAAGGGGCTAAGCTACTAATACTGGCAGTTAGACCCTCTAGAAGGAGCTCCAAATCCAACCAAGGTGGACGATATGCAGTACCAATAAGTAGTTTTTTTTTATTTACTGTAAGGCCCAACCAAAGTTGTTCAACATCAGGATGGTTGGGGTGAACTCTAACCCGCGCCGCTACACCATTTTTTATATAAAAACCAACCCCTCCACCGCGCCCACCCTTTACAGATACCGGTCGCGGTATGTGCTTAAGCCTATAACCTGGCACACTAGGTGCCCGGTCTTCCTCCCCCTTACGAAGCCATGTTTCATTGACAGCCATGATATCCACAGTGTGGTTGCTCATGGCTATCAAAAACTCATCATGATTGGTTCCCAGTGAACCTGCATTCAGTAGACCAAACTTGATACACCTATTAGGAGTCATTTGTATTTGCCATTCATGCTGTTCATGTATGTGTGTCTTTGTATGCTATGTATGTATAATATGTATGTGTAGAAATGGAGGTTGCTACTATGTTCAGCAATGGAGTATAATGGGTCGAATTGATTTAATAATAGTATGTCATTAGTGTAGTTTATTGCTGTAAATGTTTTGGTGATTTGTTTAGTGAAAATAACAATTATTTTGATTAGCGAAACAATATTATATAGTAAAAGTAGGATAAGTATGTATAAATATATAATAAGAAACTTTCCATACACACCTGACACCGAGCTATGGTAACACAACCAATGAAAATAGCAGCGACGCATATCTTCCCTCGCAACAAAAATTAACACAAACACACAGAAAAGTAAAACTAAAATTAGATCAAAATAAAAATTAGGCTGTTTCATTGACAGAACCGAACACGCGAATGATGTCCTCTTCGGAGCGGATTCTGTGGGTTGAGTCTTCTGGCTTCCTTCTGGCGAGAATGCGGCCGCGCTTGGTCCACACGAACTTCCAGCCGCGGAGGCCAGCAGCGTCCCGTGCCTTCCGAAACAACTGGCGGTTTGTCTTCGTGAGACGCTCGTTGACATAAAACCGCCGCGCCGGACCAGGCAAGCCGAGGTCGGCCGTCGTCGCCCCACGCCGTACCCGCGCGCTCGCAAGCAGCTTGTCGCGCACGTCACGTCGCGCAAGCCGCACGACAATGGTGCGCGGCCGAGACTCCGCCGCTCCCGCCGAACTGGTCACGTTGAGCTGCCTGCCGCCAACCCGCTCTGCGCTGACAATGTCACACTCCTCGAGGGTGACTCCCAGCTTCGCGCCGATGACCTGCATGACGTGGGTTGGGTTATCAGCCGCTGCCTCCGGTATGTTTGTGATCTCTAGATCATTAATCAAAAGATCCTGGTCCCTGTCGTTCAGCTCACGCCTTAAATCCTCAACGATCACGTCGACCGCGGCAGTATCTGGCGGGCCGGACGAGACCCGTTTTTCCAAAACGACCAACCGCTCCTCTAAGCCATCAATGCGCCTGTTGCAGGCACCCATAGAAGCTTTGAACTCCATCATCTCCAGCTCCATCTCCTTCCTGAAAACCTGTATCTCAGCGCGCATCGCTCGCAATTCCTCCATGATCGGGTTTATATCAGGACTGGCGATGTGAGGGACAAGTCGCGAAGTGACATCGGTTGTAGTGGTGCTCGGCGGAGGGCTGGCATATTTAATTGGGCTAGTTGGTCGAGGGCTGATCGTGGGGTTCTTCGTAGTGCTAATTTGCTCCACAATTCCTGGCCTTTTCGCGGAGCCTCTTCGGCGGAATCTCTTCAGCGATGCCAAGTTGACTGCTGATATATCCAAGTGCTGAGATGATTTTATGAAAACGCAACAATGGCCGTCCAAAGTCAGGACCATTGAACTAAACATATCCCACTGCGTCGAGGGGAGAGACAATGGGACGTAATTTCACCGAATTTGTTCTCAAACGCATTAGAGGATGTGTTTAAGACGCTGGTCTGGGAAGGACGCGGCATTAACATCAACGGTGAGTACATCTCACACTTGAGATTTGCAGATGATATCGTCATCCTGGCTAAATCGCTGCAGGACTTGCAGCAGATGCTAAACGACCTAGTTGATTCTTCTGTACGCATTGAACTCCGGACAAAACCCAGGTTATGTTCAACGAACACATTGCCCCGGGACCGATTGTTGCCAATGGCAGTGTTCTTACGGTTGTTCGAGAATACGTGTACCTCGGGCAAACTCTGCAGTTTGGTAAGAACAACTTTGAGTGAGAGGCTAACAGAAGAATTCAGATGGGTTGGGCAGCGTTTGGGAAGCTTCGCCGAGTCTTCTCGTCATGTATTCCACAGAGCCTAAAGACTAAGGTCAACAATCAGTGCGTCCTGCCTGTTATGACTTACGGAGCCGAATCGTGGACACTCACTAAACGGCTGGTCCATAAATGCAAAGTCGCTCAACGAGCTATGGAGCGGGCTATGCTTCTCTTTGAGAGATCGAATACGCAACGAAGATACGACAGAAAACCAAAATGCTGATGTTGACGATGATGACAGTTCGCCATTTAATTATTATTATTTTATTAATTCATTTATTTTTAAATATTCCATATAGGTACATTATACATCATTAAAATAAAATAAATAATAATGATGGCATACAAATATAACTGGTTTTAGTGTTCATAAAACAGTAACTAACACGCAAAGATATATTATTAATAAAAACATTATGAAATGAACAGTTTCACAAATTCAATTCTTGAGTTCTAGTATCAGTAGATAACAATTAATTATTATCAAGACAATACCAATATTATATTTATTAGCTAAAGTTACAAATCGCAAGGCAACTAAATGACCTTTACCATTCCTGAAATGATAGGATGGAAATGACATTTTATTGAGAAATTCGCTGACTAGACGCCGATTCGCTGATTAGACGGCACGGTTGGCGCAGTGGTTGAGCGATTGGCTGCTGCGTCGCGTGTCGTGGGTTCGATTCCCGGACGGAACAAATATTTGTATGACCTACAGATAGTTGTCCCGGGTCTGGCTGTTTGTGTATGTGACTTTGTATGTTTGTATACGCACCCACGATACAGGAAAAAATCCTAGAGCGGGGCAAAGTTAAAAAAACAAATTAAAACTTAGGCAGTCGTTACGGATGGTAGTAACTGGCAACTGAGTAACACTTAACTACCGGGTTGTGGGGCAGATAGGCAGCATCTCTACTGGTATTTCAGCATACAGGATATCCATATCCCTGTATGGACATTCTAGATAGTAAACTACGAACGGTACGGTAGATATAAAGAAATAATGCTACTTGTGAAATCATGTTTATGTGATGCAGTGGTCATTTTTGAGCAGAAATCATGATATTGTATAGAATAGAGAAGATTCTTATCTATTTTAAATATAAGCTATAGATCAATCTACACTATCCACATTATGTACAAACGCGTAGAATAACAACTAAATCATTGGGAATCAAAAAAATAATCCACATCACTGTCAATGGCAAAAGTGGCAAAAACTGGCAACATTGCCGCGTTAAATGGCAATGCTGATTTTTTGGCCGAAGAATATCCCAGCTCTCTAGTCACGTGAACCGCCGACAAGTTTTTTACTGATGTTCCAGAAGATTCTATGTGAATTCAGACCCCAAGGGCCTAGTGCTAAGGCTCAAATATAGCTCCAAATTAGGTTGTTATATTATATTTGCGCCTTTTGATGTTTTTTGCACCAGCAGCAGCCGCCGTGCTAAGAAGATGGGATGACGCAAGGGTGCCGACACATGTTGCATCCCACACCAAAGGCCTACTCACCTTCCAAAGCATTTTGGACATCCCATCTGGCCTTTTCCCATCATCACGTGCCATACCGTTCGGTTCTAAAACAGCTAGCACCTAGGTGACAAGAGCCCGACGAATGATGTCATAAATGTGCCGTGCTAGCCGACCAGCGCTCTTACTGCAAGACAGACCATAGTATCCAAGGCGGTCGACTGATTCACCGTATTGACACCGATGTGGAGAGAGCTCCACATCGGTGTCAATGGGGTGAATACTTGTGTGCACCCAGACGCAGACACGTAGCGATCTGGAAAGTTCTGTCACTTAGCATAGTACCTACGTTGGCTGACGGTAGTGCCTGTAGCCAAACACCCGACTCCCATTCACCCACAGCTAACAAGTGGGCACGCTCCGCAGAATGTAGTCTTTATAGAGAAGATTGAGAGGGTCTTTCAAAAAAAATACTGTTTACAAAAAAATACAACCGTCTTCCAAAAAAAAAACACTACAAAGTATAAAATAACTTTAATTTCGGAAGTCGGTGTTTTTATTAGTTTCTTCGTATTTTGTCACCGACTGGAAAGACTTGGAAGTCGGTTGTATTTTTTTGTACAAAGTTTTTTATTTTTACTTTTTAGTGGTACCCCACACCTGACAACACCACTGCAAAATCGCAGAAAAGCAAAATACGCAATTTCGATTACTTGGATGACATAAAACTATCGTCCAAGTAGACGAATTCCATATGTAGCTTTAAGTCGTGGGAAGAATTTAGAAGGTGTGGTATTGAGTGATTTGGTTTTAATTAAAAATATTGATACTGCCAGCAATGTACATAATGGAAACTGCATTATTTGTGAAAAAAAAACCCGCATTTATTTGTCAACTTATCAGAAGTCAGAAAAAATCCATTGCGTACACAATATTTAAATAAACTTAGTAATGTTAAGTGTAAAACATCCTTAATGCGTAAAAGCTTTTTCGGCAATGCTCCAAAAATTTATAACAAAATACCGAAAGCCATTATAAATATGCCATTAATACAATTCAAAAAGGCACTTAATAAATTGCATTATGACAAATGTTACTACACCTTGGATGAATTTTTGAATGATGGCTCAATATAAACAAAATAATGTTAATTATTATTATAATGCGTGTAATTTCTTCTGTCTTTGTTTTATTATAAACTTAAATCATGAATTTCATTGACTTTTAATAATTTTTGACATTATAATTATTTGAACTTAGATACGTAAATTTTTTTTTTTTTGTCATTATAAATATTTTGGATTTAAATAACTGGTTTTTTTTACATTTAACTTAAATTATTAATTACACTAAAATTATGAATACCTAATTTGAAATTTAAATTTACTGTCGATATTGACATTCAATTATTATCTTTTTGTTTTAAGTTGTTTGACCTTACGTAGATATTTTGACATTTTTAATAATTTAATTCAATACCATGCATGATTCCGATTAATGATTCGCAGATAATGTATGTTTTATTTTAAATTTTAATTTTTAATCTTGAGCTAGTTGCTCACCATTATTTTTACGCCTCCTGGCATAACATAGCGCTCTTTCGTCATTTATAATAAGATCTGTATATATGTACCTGTGTTAACAAATAAAACTGATTCTGATTCTGATTCTGATTTTGGAGCCGTCAAAATTACTGAACAGACCACATGATGACAAAGGAAATGCATAGATAAAGGCAGCTAAAGCAAGATTAAATATTTAATTTTTCCTCGCCGACATCATTGAAGATGAGGTTGTCAATTCGGGTGGTATGTTGTATGTATTTTAGTTCTAAGTTTCCTATTGTATTTAATTTTTGGTGTACAATAAAGTATATAATAAATAATAATAAATAATAAATAAATATGTTTTCTCTTCTTTTGATTTTATTTTATTACGTGTGTACCGATTTACGTGATGTTTTTTTGTTCGACGCGAAATATCTGATGTTTCAGATGCACCAGGCGGAGAACGCACACCCATGTTACTCTGGGCAAAAGGGCTGAAGGCTATGATGTGAAGTGTTCGCTTATTATTTATTTAACAATCACAGAACATTATTTAACACTACTTATTAAACCTAAACGTTAATGAGATTTACCTTCAAGGTCAACCTAATAGCCTCAAGGAATACTATTCTCTATCCATATGTACGTATAATTTGAAAGATTTTTCTCTGAACTCCTAACCTTTGAGGAGTTGTACCTTCCATCATCAGCTCATCCATAGGAAATCATCATCAAACGCAAATAATTGAACAAACTGTATGATATTGTCTGAAACGTCACAGTTATATGCTTATAAATTGAGTGTTCTTCTCGATTTCCTTGGGATCCCATCATCATATGCTGACTAGATGACCAGGATACCAACTTGAATATGTACCCTAACGAACAAAAAAGAATTACGCAAATCGGATTAGAAATGTTAAAGTTATCGACATACTAATATACAAAGTATCGTCAAAATGACATCGTCCAAATAACAATAATGCTTATAAAATAAAAATGCTCGACCAAACTGAAAGAAATGGGACGGGATGGGACGGGGAAAGGAATGGGACCACCTGGCAGCTATTTCGCGTCGAACAAAAAAAGAATCACGCGAATCGGTCCATTAACCGCGGCGTAATCGATGTACATACATAAAAAAAACATACCGGCCGAATTGAGAACCTCCTCCTTTTTGGGAAGTTGGTTAAAAAGCTCGTTCCGCAGAATATAGTCTTTTGAGGAGAATGAGAGGGTGTTTCGGAAAAATAAAAAGCTGAATGTTTTATTTTTATATTGTCATTGTTTGAAAAATAGAAGATTGAGAAAACGTATTACTTTGCTGAAGAGGGTGACTTAAAATTTAATGTAAACATTGAATTCGTTTGTTTATTTCGTCGTTGTTGCAAATATTTAGCAAAATCAGAGCAAAAATACTCAGGTTCAAGAAGTAAATTGTGATAAAATTTTACAAAATTAAAAGAGTGAAGAAATTCTTAAGTGCTGCAACATATTCACATGCTGCGTAAAAAAGTGAAGTAAGACAACGAAGTTTTCAAAATCTGTAATTAATAAATAAATTCCATTAGATCACAGTCAAACTGTCAATAACAACGCAAGTAATGCAATCAATGTTAGACACACCATTTCAGAAGAAATAATTATGTCTACCGTGTGCTCCTAGTCATAGGCCTAAACGTCACCACATCCACTTATTTTCATTCAACAGATTCAATCATGCAGCACTATAGCACACTAAATAAATTACTTATGTTTTAAAATCGCTATTTTCTCTCTCCTTTTCCTCATTAATAAATACAACAATTTTTATGCATTTTCCTGTTTCTCTTCTTCCTCTCTATTCTTTCTTAATAATTTTCTACTTCTACCAATTCTTTGTCCTCAATCTTTAAAGTCTACATTATCCCACTGTAGGGCAAAGGCGTACCTACTTTTCTTCCACTTTTTTCTATACAGGGCTTTTACTTTTCTCTGTGATGAGATATACCAGCCTTTATCAAAGCAGTTCAGTTCATTCTGTCATCTCTATCTCGGTTTGCTGCGTTTTCATCTGCCATGAATCTAATCTTCATCACTTTAGTGCTGCTAGAAAGTGTTCATCTTAACTTACCATAGCCATAGAAGTAACACCAACATTGGCAACCCCTAGTGCCTTCACATGTACAGGTTCCTGTACATTCATCAAGAAGATATTCACCACTCTTCTGTTCTTTATGTCCATACATTCCCATGGCACGCCGTAAACAGAATCTTTTAGTTTTGCGCTCTGGAAAATAAAATCGTTTACTTTTAGTTTGGAGAACATCCTACCCATACCCATTAATGGTTTTGGGAATACTTTCAGTGTCGTCCAGCTAAGTAGTGGAATTTATTTGCCTCAATCCTTAAGTCAAGATGAATAATTCGGTACTGTCAAGGTTTTAAAAATGATATCCAACACACATACTAGATCAACAGAGAAGTATGAATGAGCAAATATTGGAGGAGGGCAAGTGTATGGTGAACTAGTCTTACCTCACTTCCTACCAGTTCGAAAATCACTGACAACTGTATAAGTTGCTGAGTTAATATGATCGTAAGAGGCCCATATCGCATAAGAGCTGATGCAGTCTGAAAAATGAAGTCCAAGTGTTATAATTTGAGGACAATAATAAAACAGAAAATATTGGAACTAGTAACTTAATGCTTATCTAAGAGTATTTTTCTACGTTTCTTCGATTTCATAAGTTAAGTTCTTGTTTATTTATAACACAAATTAAATAAACTAAATATGAAAATTTCATAATTTACATTATTCATAACTGTTTTTAATAAATTTCATGCAATTCAGTCTCGGACAAATTCAATTCAATTCTCAATTCTCAATTCTTTATTGCGTACCATAATGTATACAGTTGGAAGTAAATATATATTAGTCACAATTATGGACCCTGTCGGGCACAGCATAGATCAAGTAGGAGAGAGGAGGAAGAGCACTGGGGCTTAAATATGATAATTTTAATAATTAAGTAGCTAGTAAATTGTAGAATTTTATGAATTCATTCAACAACGTATTAATTTTTTTCAAAAAACGTACCTATCTAGTAAAGTAATACTTGGTATACGAATTTGTTTAAGTTTTAATAGATTAAGGGTCGATTTCACCAAAAAAGAGTAAATCTTTCTTGAGAGTATACGAGCAGTTACTCCTAGTATAACATGTTTTTACGTTTCACCATAGACTTAATCCAAGAGTAAACGTTTATGCTGGAGTAAATCTCTACTCTGCCGATTTTCAAGGAACAGCGAGCTTATACTAAGAGTCGATTTCACCAAACATGACTTTATTCGAGAATAGCTATCCACGGAATATATTTATTCATATATTTAACTCTCAGATAACATCGTCCACGTTCCACCACTTTACACCGGAGTTAATTTACTCTCGGCTAGTTATTCTGTGGCAGTGCGTGAATCCGAATGATTGAAATGAATTACTGTATAAGCCACTCAAATTCAAGTGCTCGTTTCTCCTCTAATGTGTTAAGAGTATTGCGTATTATTCTATTCAGTAGGGTTATACCTATGACAAAAGTGACAAACATGTGTCTTAACATACCTCTTCATTATTTCGTAGTTGTTTCGGACGGCAGGAGCACGTTCAATGCTCGCGCTGTCGTTCTGGGACACTCTCCCTCGTAATTTGACGTACGCCCCTTGCGCTGGTTACGTACGTCACCACGCACCCCTGAATGCGTAACGTTTTTCGACCTTTCTGTTAGGGACCTCGGGAGACGGAGACGAAGAGCCGGGGAGGCAATAAAACAACTCTTCACGGGGAATCTTGCCTCGCAGGTTTGGGCTCCTATTTTCTTCCCGTAGTATTGCCTCTTCGACGGCTGTGCTGCGATTGTGATTGAGCCGAAATTCGGCTCTGCTTATATACGGCCCGTCGTTACCTTACTGAGAACCGTGATTTTTGGAATCGTTTCACATGTAATTTTTACTTTGAGCCAAAACCTTTGGAGCCTTTATTTATTTTTTAATGTAAAAACCCTTACAATATAAATATATATTTGGATTGCTTAAACTTTACTGTATAACATGAAACACTAATTATATCAATAACCTTACATAACAAAAAGTTTCTAGAACATAAACTTCTAATTTTACAGTAACAAATTTTCACTTTACATTTTTGGAAATATCTCGAAAACTATAAGTCCTATCAACTCAATTCTTTCTGCAAAAGTGGTTTTGGGTCAATTCCTTTATTCTAAAACAAATTTCAAAACGCCATCACTTAAAACAAAAAATCTATATTAATCTATATAGTAAGGTTTATATATATATATATAACATAACATAACATAATAAATGATTTATTTTCTCACCACAATACATAATATAACAGCACATTTTAATAATAGTTTAGACAATGAATATTTAGAATAGTGATAGTATATTATATATATATATATATATATATTGTAAGGGTTTTTACATAAAAACAATAAATAAAACCTGCAGGTCAAGATTTCCCGTGAAGAGTTGTTTTATTGCCTCCCCGGCTCCTGCCGTCCGAAACAACTACGAAATATTGATGTGGTTACAATTTATGTTTAGACACATGTATGACACTTTTGTCATCGGTATAACCCTACCGAATAGAATAATACGCAATACACTTAACACATTAGAGGAGAAACGAGCACTTGAATTTGGGTGGCTTATACAGTAATTCATTTCAATCATTCGGATTCACTCACTGCCACAGAATAACTATCCGAGAGTAAATTAACTCCGATGTAAGGTGGTGGAACGTGGACGAAGTTATCCAAGAGTTAAATATATTCCGTGGATAGCTATTCTCGAGTTAGGTCATGTTTGGTGAAATCGACCCTTAGTGAGTTTCACTTTTCCACAATTTGATTGAATACAATTTTTTAATCCATAAATTCTTGATGTAATTTCTTTCCAAATAAAATTTTAGTACAGAACAACTTTCCCTGCATTGAACGTATGTACGGATACTGACCATTTGCGAACATTCTAGGAGCAGTAAGCAACCGCTTGTTTGATGGAAGACGTAATACACGAACAGCATCGGTCCAAACGCATCTGATATTGAGTCTGTAAAGCTGGAAAATAAATTTTCAGTTGGAGTACTATTTAGTGGAATGCAAGGAAACTAATCGTATATTATTTTTGACAAATTTTCACATGATAATAATTTATATGTATTTGTCGTGGATAAAGATATCATTCAATAATTAGTTGCTGATTTGAATATTGTAGTAGTGGGTAGTAGTAAACGCCGTGACGTCATATGACAGTTTAATGGCGGCACGTGTACAGAGTCGTATTGAAGAGTGGGGACTTTGCCGAGCGCACTTTGGCTCGAGACACCGACTAGGACACTCGTCCAGAACGAAACTGTCGGTTTACCTATTTTAATTTAATTAAAGCAATGACTATAAAGCCTCACTAAAAGTGGTTTAATTCTCTTTGAATTAAAAAGACTACTTTTAATAATGTTATAAATGTGAGTTCTTCTAACTCAAAGATAAAGATAAAGATAACTTTATTTTGCAAATATGGGTAAGCTCAAATGGTGACAAAAAACATAAAATAGTACAGCCATATTTTACCACGCAGGCATGCAAAAGATTTATAACTTATAACTAACAACTTATAACTAAATACAATTTTAAAATTATGAAACACTAAGTACAGTTTTACAATATTATTATTAATTAAACATAATCATGCACTAGGTTAAAAACTGTTTCTCCATTAGGAACTCCTTAATATTATAATATGCTTTCGCCACTAAAAAGCTTCGGAGTCTCTTTTTAAATAATGAAAGCGGAAGCTCTTTCCATGTCTTAGGCAATTTGCTATAAATGACTGGTGCCATGCAGTAGACACTTTTGCGCATAAGTGCTGTCTTGGCTGGCTCCACACATAGCACACTATTATCGCGTCTATTGCGGGGTGCTACATCTGATAATCGTCTAAATCGACTCGGATTTGTCTTTACAAACACAGCTACTTCATATATGTAAAGACAAGGCAATGTTAATATTTTATAATTTATAAAGTACGGAACACAACTATCAGTGGGCTTAAGTTTAAACATCGCCCTAACACATCTTTTTTGTGCCTTGAAAGCGGTCTCTCTTTCGGTAGAGTTTCCCCAAAACATGATCCCATACCGTAAATGTGATTCTGCTATCCCATAATAGGCAGTCAGAAGAGCATCCGTCTTTAATATAGGTGATAATGTGTATAGAACGTATGCAGACCTACTCATTTTCTTGCATAAAGCAGCAACGTGTGCCTTCCAATTTAGTTTTTTATCTATTTCGAGACCCAGGAATTTTGTAGTTTCAACTTCTTCTATGGTATGTTTATTATAGTGTGTATTTAAGTTAATACTAGAGGTCTGTTGTCTAAAATGAATAACTTTAGTTTTACACAAATTTATTTTTAAATTGTTTGCATCTAGCCAGTTTATCATCTGTTTTAAACTATTATTAATTTCACTCTCATACGTATCTATATTTTTACAAGCTATTGTGATCGTGCTATCATCCGCAAATAGTGTTATAGGTCGTTCAATAGACTTCGGTAGGTCATTTACGTATAGAATAAATGCAAAGGGACCTGCAACACTCCCCTGCGGTACCCCAAACAATACTTTACGCTCCGAAGACCGGAAGATCTCTTCACATTTACTAACCATATTAATTTTACTGACTTCAGTTATTTGTTTTCTGTTTTGTAGGTACGAATTAAGTAAACTAAGGACATTTCCCCTAATCCCGTAGGCTTCGAGTTTATTTAAAAGAGTAGCATGATGTACATAGTCGAACGCCTGGGTCATGTCGCAAAATATGCCACAAACAGGATTCCGTTGATCAACATTTTTAATGACCTCGTATATAAAATCATATATAGCCATATTAATAGTCCTATGTATCCGAAATCCTTTCTGCTCCTCACACAAAATATCATGTTTATCTATGAATTTATAAAGTTCCTTATAAATATACTTTTCGAAAATTTTAGAAATAACTGGAATTAATGATATTGGTCGGTAATACTCCATAAGTTCTCTATTTTCCTTCTTGAAAAGTGGTTTAATTATTGATATTTTTAACGCATCAGGGTATTTACCTGCACCAATACTTAGGTTAATAAGGTGACTTAAATGACTGCTTATTTCCATTGACACATGTTTAAGAATTTTGGTAGCAATACCGTCATATCCTACACTATTTGAATTGTTTAATGATTTGATAATTCTCTCTATGTCTTGTGGTATATTAGGGGCCATGAACATTGTTTTATTATTTGTGTCAATTTTGTTACATTTAGGTTTGCTAGTCACATCAAGTTTCCCTTGTACTTTATCGATAAAATAATTGTTAAATGCTTCAGCAATGTCATTGGGATTTGATAGAGTACTATTATTATCTATAATTTTAGTAATACTAGATTTTGGTATGTTATATTTTGCACGATTAATAATTTGCCACGTGGTTTTAGACTTATTTTTCGAAGATCTTATTTTATGATTATTTTGCGCCTTTTGCGTTAGGTGTATAATCTTTTTATGTAAACGAGAGTAGGTTGTGAAGGTGTACTTATTATTTTTGTTTGGGTTTAATCTATATTGCCACAAAAGTTTTCTCTTTTTTTGACTACCCAGCTTGATTCCTTTTGACAACCATTGAGGTCTTTTTAAAACGTCTATTTTGATCCTTTTTATTGGAAAACACAAGTCGTATATTAATTTAAATAAATCGAGAAATTTGTTATATGCTTCATTTGGATCTGCTGTGTCGTAAAGCTGTGACCAATTTACTTTTGTAATCATCCTAAAGCTTCCAACAACAATGACCTAGGTCTTCGACGGATTACCCTGAAGCCCATTTGCCTCACTCTACTCACAAATTGTAGCCAAATCCGTGTTCATCCTTATAATTGCTTCAACCAAATCTGCAAGGGCAGCTTGTTGGTAGATTTGTAAATCGTCTGCATAAAGGTGGTAGGAAGACAGAAGTTTTTTGGAAATAGCGTTTTTAAATATTGCGAAGAGTAAGGGAGATAAAACGCCACCCTGAAGTACACCGGCAGCTGTATAACGCCACTTATTTAAAACTTTATTTGAATGCTTGTTACAGTTTATTTTCGTTTCTAAACTATTGAACTCTATGATATATTAAATTTTTCAACTGTCAACACTGAAAAAAATATGTTTTTGATAGGATTACAAAATACGAATGTGAAATCACCCAAAAATCAGTTCTCGTTGTGAAATTTAAATTATTGACTTTTAGGACTTTTTACGTGGAAAGATAAAAAATATGGATAGAAATTCATAATTCACTTAGTTCGTTTTCAACTAATATTCAACGTCAAAAGTGTAAATTACAGTGTGAAAATTAAAAACAGAAATAAACACCTACAAATGACCCGATTTCTTCCCGTGTGTATATAACAGGATATTACAGAATAATAGTGGCATATTGTAACGATTTACAGTTAAAATGAGTTGGTGAGTATAATAATTATGGCTAGTTATCTAGAAACATTTCTTATTGGAATCTTATTGCGAAATTCAAAATGACGTCACCGCGCACTATGAAATTTGAGTTTGAATATTGCAAAAATTGATAACAGGTCTCGTAAAACAATATTATCACTAGATTACAATGATGTACTTGTCTTTTTATGAGAAAAATCCTAAAATTTCGTGTAAATTGATCCTACAGTTTTGTCAAAAATTATCATAATACGACCAAACAAGTGCTTTGAGCCAGTCGCTTATTTGAATACACAAATGTTTATATTTTGAGTTGTAAACAAAATTCCTAAATTTTGTTTACATTGTATTATAATATAATACCGTCGTCATTCAACAACCCATAACCGTCTCAAATGTATGAATCGGCGCAGTATAAGTGGAGAGATAAGATTTTTAATGGGGCCGTAACCCAACGACGTTGGTGTCGCGACGCCGACGCCGGGACTTCCGTATTTCAGAGGTTAAGGAACAATTTTTTACCTGCCTTTAGGAGTTCGGCCGTAATTCCGTACTCAACAGACGCATGCTTGTTTTTAAGCTGCTTCAAAGCCATCCTTTACTCATACAGGCTGAAGCTGAAGCTCGGGATTTTTTCGGTATTAGTGCCGGGTCAATCTAGCTCTTGGGTCTTTAGCTAGATTCGTAGCGGGTTTAGTCATTGACGTATATAACTGTCCATAGAATGTCTCGAACTCCCTCAAAAGCTTTCATTCAGCGGAAATGGTTCTACCATCGACGTTTTTCAGCATTACAAAACTAAGGTTACGAGAGGCTCTACTGGTGATTGTATCAACATGCTGGTCAAAGGGCAATTTGGAATCTAACATTACACTAAATCAACTCTTTATAATTAAACACATAAGGACTACACTTATGACACTTAATTGGGTATTTGAAACGGCTAAAGCTAATGCATTGACATCTCGAGATATTGACAATGATATTATTTTGTCGATAATACCTGAACAGTGCATCAAGATCACGCTGTATCATTTCACAATCAATCCTGGACTTTACACACGTGTATATTTTCAAGTAATCGGCGTACATAAGATGTTCTGGATTTAAAACACGCCTGAATGTCATACAGGTAAGTGCAGTAAAAAAGAGGATCCAATTAGGATCCCTGGTGAACACCGGAGGGGATGTTTAGGAAGTCAGATTTGAAACCTTCCATAATCACTGCTTGTGATCGGTTCAATAAGTATGACTTAACGTATCTCATTAACTCTTCATGTATCTTATTTTATTTTTGTAACTGAGCCAGCAAGATCACGTGATCCACACGATCGAATGCTTTTTCGAAATCCGCGGAGATCACGTCAACTTGGCCACCGGGTTTCATATTATGCAAAACATAGTTACATACTTGGCCAAGTTAGATACTGTGGATTATCTCCTAACGAAAGCCGTGTTTGCTCTGGCCTATACCGTTATAGATGATTGGATATTTATATTCTTCATAGATAATTTTCTCCTAAACTTTGCTAAGTGTGTATTAGACGTGAATAGATATTGGACGATAGTGCTCGGCTAAAACACTTTTGAAACAATAAAGCTATAGGATGTGCTAAACTATCAGCACAATTTTGCAATAAAATAGGAGGTAATCCATCTTTACAGGGACCTTTTGTTGTTTCAAATGGCTTTAACCCCTTACCGCATGGGTGTTTATTTTTCTCCGGAAAAAATATTGATAGTTCTTGACACGTACTACTGTATTAGATTAAGCAGTTTTCTAAAATCCGATAACTTTTCGAAAACAAAAAACCTTCCCTATTTCCCATAATTATATGGCATATTATTAAAGTCGACTGAAATTTACCGTATTTGGTATCGCATGCTATAAAGGTAATTTTAAATCAATCCTCAGTACAATATAAGGTTTAGAAAATGAAACTCAGAATTTAATGAAAATATAAGATAAATTTAATGAGATCTGTTGTATTTAGGAACTTCTCATTTTACACTAAACTTAGTATCTATAGCAACTAACAGGCCAACAATTCACGATTGGTGTAGCGTGGATTCAGTCTCGTCTCGTCTCTTCATTCCGTAAGATGAAACGATTTAAAGCAATCTTTATTTAAGTAAATGTGTATGTTACAATTCTCACATATTTTGATGTAGGATTTGGCCGAGCAACCATACGTCTTACAGAGTTGTCGTTCCTGTTTGTCTACTGGCAAATGATCTAAACCGTCATTGGCAATCTCGGGAAGCGGTAATTCTATTCGTCGTTTTCTTTTTATTTTACGTTCTTCGGCAGAATGTTTTCCGCGATTTCGTGTCGGCGTGTAAAATGCTTGGTTAGCTCTTGTTAGCGCTTCGTCCAATATTATTTTATAATCCAGCCATAGCATGCCATTGCTGGAAAAATAAATGTGGTTTTCATGTGTTTTACGCCACAAAATCCAAATATTTACGCATGTTAGATCGATCATATGGAAAAAATATTTTATGAAACCACTTCTTGCTCCTCACTTTGAGACGATAATAACCAAGCATAGTATCTAGAAGATCAACACCTCCCATACAACGATTATACAGCACCGCTTTTAGGCAAGGCATAGTCTGATTTTTTTTTTCTTTCTGTGAACCTCTGAACCTCTCGCTCTGGACATTTTCCAACATGGGTTGATGACAACTTTGTTATCCAGCCATGTTACCACGGATATATTAACGTCTTCTACCTCTACGACCTTTTCAACGCTAAAACGTCTTCCTTTTTTTGTCATTTGTCCAGCAATTGGTAAAATAATCATGGTAAGGAAGGCGTTTCCGATTTACAGTACCTAACGGAAATATACCTTTTATGTAATTCAGCCATAAGCTGCAAACTTGTGTACCAATAGTCAAAGAACAATAATTTACAGTTCATAATTTCTGGAATACTGTTTGATAAGCGCATGGCTACATTACTGCTTACTCCCAAGTCAGGTTGGCCTTCTAGAACAACATTTGACTGTGCCCCTGCATACAGCTCAAAATTATATGTCAGCCCTGATGTCACTCAGCACAAAAGCCTTATCTCCCCATTTGTTTGTTTTTTAGGGTTATAGTTTTTTAAAGTAGTCCTTGCTTTTGTTCGTATTACTTGCTCGTCAAATGCCAAGTACTCTTCCCTAGGTAAAAGCAACAATCTCTCGTGAATTTTATTTATAAGCCGTCTTATTTTTTGCAGCTTGTCATAATTGGGTCCATTAATACGTACAGTGTCCTCATTATTAGTAAAATGAAGAAACCTCTTCAATTCTTCAAAGCGATTGCAAGTCATTGCATTACTTAAGCTGGAACAGCTACTCCGAAATGACGAGGAGTACCTATAAACTTTTCAAATTCTTTGCCTGTCATTCTTATGCCGACCCCCGCGTTTGCTCTGAATATTCTATAGTTTCTGGAGTGAATAATTAAAAAAAACTGGAGAGGTGTATCTAAATTTTTAATTTCTTGAGGAATATTTTGGTCTCCCAAAAAAACGTAATCAGCTTCATTATAATCTAGAGCTTTTTCTTGCCAATTTAAACGAACAGGTATATTTTTGCGTTTGGTCCGCGAACGCGTAGGACCAGCAGCTAACGGATCAACAGACGCCTGCTCACCTTCATCTGATGAAGAGTCCTCATCAGAATCAGAAGGATAAATAATTATGTTTCTTCGTCTCGTAGAATTACCACTGGGTTCATAGTCTTGATCATCCGGATCATCTCCCGCTAGTTCGTCGTCATTATCTTCGCTTTCATTTGGTATATCAAGACCGTAGAATCTTATTGGATCCATTTTTCTGAAAAAATATTAAACATTGCTCCACTGCATACATTCCCAAATCTGGCCGAATGCTAAAATAACTAGTAATGTATATAATGCCAAATATGGAAAACTAACTTTAATGTTATTGCATAATATTCCATATTTGGCATGCTAAGCTTTGACATAATTGTCGCTAAACAATTAGTTTTTACTTACATGTTTTCAGTGTTTTCAGATCTTGGATAAGACTTCTGACGATATGAAGATCGAACGAAAAATCTACACACGATCACAAAAAGAATTTCAAAAACTTGCACACTCCAACGACAATTTTTTTCTTTTCCCAGATTATAGTTTCGATACGCGGTACACTAGATGGCAGCACATGTATGTTTATTGAAGCTTAGACGTTGCTTGACCTGTACTAATATATCGGCCGTAAAGAGTGAAATAACATATTTTTTTATTTCTGATCGTTTCAAAATAAGTGCCCATATTTGGGTAGCTATGCTGTAAGGGATTAAATGCGGTGTCTTTTGTTAGATATACCATTATCAGAGTCAGTCTCCACATTAGAAGTACTCGTAGCTGCAGCAGAATAGACGGGCTAGAGAAAACACTGTGAAAGTATTTACTAAAGGCTATAATGTTTATTGTATTAGCTACCTGCCTCTTTTACTCTTTACATAGGTCCAAAAGTCTTGGAAGAATGACTAGATTTCTCTGTCTGAGTTATATAGCTTTAAAAAGAGGATACTTCAACATTGTATTGTATAAAATGTAACAATGATTTTTTTTAGTATTCCCTGGGGTTACTAATAATGTGTTGTATGTGTGAGTAATTGTGAAAGTAGCGAGTGTGTGTATGAGTATGTGTGTGATATATTAAATGTGGGAGGAGCTGGTTTTTGGTTTCATCATACGATCTCTCCATCTCCATTCATTGTGCGTACAGCTAAGGAGTGGAATTCCCTGCCTGAGTCTGTGTTTCCTGATAGCTACAACCTGGGAGTCTTTAAGTCAAGAGTGAATAGGTTACTTCTAGGCAAGCGTGCTCCACCTTAGACCGCATCATCGCTTAACATCAGGTGAGATAGCGGTCAAACGTACGCCTATAAATATTAAAAAAAAAAAAAAGCTATTCTTTCACTGTATTTTAGCATTGGTAATAATTTAAACTGTGAAAACTTATTGATTTTATTGTACAAAATACTAGCTTTTGCTCGCGACTTTGCATACGCATATCTCGATTTATCCCGTTTCCGTTGGAATTTCGGGAACTTTTCTCTTAGTGCTCCCTTACAATTTCAAAGGAACCTACTTGCCAAATTTCAGCTTTCTACAACCAGAAGTTTCTGTTGCGCGTTGTCTGTCAGTCACTCAGTAACGCAAGAATTTTATATATTAGGGACATCTGAGGTCGGTGTACTGGTATACCTTGGAGCTCTTATTCTGCTCTAGTGCGTTTTTTATCTTTTTAGTTCTAGCCCTACGTCTCTACGACGTACAAGTTTCATTCCACCTCAAGTTGCTAATCAACTTATGGATTACCTTTGCAATCTATCTATATCTATATCTTCTATATATTACATATAATAAATCTGTAGAAAAGTGGTTTTTGTACATGAAAAAAAATCCAAAAAAAATAGCTAGGGTGTTAAAGAACAACCAATAGAATCCAAATCCAGCATTTTTAGAATGTGTGTTTGTTTGTCTGTTTGTCTGTTTATTTGTTCGGGCATCACGTAAAATCTGCGAAAGCAATGTAGATAACTTTTACACACAAGGATTGAGCGTAACTTGGAGTAACATTTAGTTTTTGTTTCATTGTAATCGGTTCAGTCTATCAAAAAATATTTGAATTTAAAGTTTTCCAGAAGTAAAATTAGGGTTATGTGCTCTTAGTCTCATTATTACTTCACGTAACTTTTATACATAACAATAAACTGTGCGTAAATTGTAGTAATATTAAATTTTTTGTTTCATCGTAATCAGTTCATATCTTATAAAAAATTATAATTATTATAGTCTTTCCGAAGTAAAATATATAGCGCCATCTATGAAACTTAGACTGGACTATACCTAGAGATCAACTGCGTGCAGTATTCGATAGATGGCGTTGGCGTGTAACGTTAATTTTTTGAATCGCGGTGTTAAGATGTTCCTTGAAAGAATGACCTTCGCCCATGTCTGCATTTGAGTCAAGTTGATTTATCTATTTTTCATCTATGCTAATCTATACTATAATAGTTTAAAGTAGAAGAGTTTGTTTGGTTGAACGCGCTAATGTCAGGAACTACTGGTCCGATTTGATCAATTATTTCAGTGTTATAAAGCCCATTTATCGAGGAAGGTTATAGGGTATAATATATTATAAACAGGAGCGGAGCAATAATGGAAAATGTGACGCAGACAAAGTTGCGCGGGTCAGCTAGTAACAAATATGTACAAACTTTTTCTAACTCTAATACTTTTAATTTTCTAACAAATATTAGGAATTAATAGGTTGCAATCAAAATTACTTACTTTATAATCTCCTGGTGGTAAAGAATGCATTCTTTTAGCCTCTCAGCAACATTCAAGAGTTCTTCTCTGGTATATATGTCTGATTGATTAACGAATCCATTTTCTTCTACATAATTATAATCAGAACTCGGTCTTGGAAAATCGTTCAAAAGGTTCAAAAGTATTTTGAAATGGCCCCAAAGATGAAAAACCATAAGTGAGAGAAAGAGATCAAACATGCAGAACCACGATGCGCATATATATGTCACCCACCTGCAAAATGAAATTGTATTTATTGTTTCTACATAGCTATACATTTGAATCTGTCATCCTTATGAAAAGTCAAATCACACACTCCAGAAACGTTCAAACGCAGTAGTTTCCTAAAGACAAAAGTCTAAATGTTTATATCGATTAGGCCATTAAACGGCAATTTTGAACGTCATCGTTAAATTTAAAATTATATGAAAATAAAGTGACTCTACTGTCCATTCGGAAATGTAAATTCTGATGGAGAAGAAAAGTTTGTATGTTTGGATGTTTGTCCGTCAATTACGCAAAAATGGCTGATGGGGTTTTGATAAAAGTTGGCACACATATAGTTCACATCCTGGAATAACACATAGGCTACTTTTTATCCTGATAAAAGGCATGGCTTAATGGAGGCGGAGGAAGAAGTTGAAATCAGAAGTTGTTGCTGCCTTAGTACTACTTCAGATTCACAAGTACCAGGAGACCAGAAACATGTCGCAATTTTTCGGGCGTGGAATGGTGAGAGGTTAGGATTCAAAAGTGCCGGGAGAGAACAGAGACATGTCATGGTATTGCCGAGGCTGGAATTATGAGCGCTACAAATTTACAAATAGAAACCAGAAGACCAGAAATATGGCAAAATATTTTTGACAAGAATCTTGAGCGCTAAAGATTCACAAGTACCACAAACATGTCGAAGTAATTTCGGGGCTTAAATTTACTTTCAGCCGCAACGCAATCTTATCTGGATACCGGAATCATGAAGATGCAATTACAAGAAAATATGAGGCAATAAAGTTGCGTGTCAGTTCTAAAGTCTACGCAGACAAAGTCGCGGGAAGAAGCTAGTTAAATATATGTGAAGATCACGTACCTATGGAATATATTACTATTACTTATCAGCAGCCCGACCCCTGAGCAAAATACCGTACGAAATAATACTGTGAAAGTAACTAAAATAGACCAACCTAAAAAAATTAAATTAAGTCCGTTACATTTTGAGTCACGTAAACAAAAAGTAAATATTTTATTACAGTGCGTTGAAATATCGCGTGACATGAAACATCAAAGTAGACAACTTTTACTTAGAAGACACGTAACAAGCCACCCTTGAATTTTGATGCATTTTTAACAGATTTCAAAAAAGGTGGAAGTTCGACTGTTCTGGTTCCTAACCAAAATGGTAAAAAGGAACCCTTATGGTCTGACTAAGACTGTCAGCAGGATATCTCAAGAACTAGTTAAGCGATGAACTTGTAAATGGAAAAGTTTATGTTTACCCAACGTTTTTCAAATTCAAATAAAAAAAATTAAATGTGTACGTTTTTCTTGCAACAAGGACTGAAGGGGATTACTTAAAATTCAAAGTGAGGCTATTAGGGCATTTGAAGTATCATATAGGTAAGGCCACTGTTAAAACATTCTCAAACATTTTTTTTAGGCCGTATGGCTTTCGACTTAACAAGAATATGTTGAAAAATGTCAAAAAATTAACCATTATCCCTTATCTCCGAAGTTTGCATAGATAAAAATCTGAAAATATTCTCTGTGAAAGTTTGGGTAAAGATTACAAGAAAAATAAAACAATCTCTCCAAAAAGTTTACCTAGAACTGTAACATTTTACACCGCAGTCACAGGGTCCCAACACGAAGAAAGAAAATTTGTTCTAATAAATTAAATAGATTGTGACCTAGCATTATTTAAGAAATGAGACTGACAGCGACATCTCTTGATAGACGTAAGCGTGGCAAGGAGTGAGAGATGATATATCGAAGGACATTGAGCAAGTCCTCGACTGGTCTCAAAAAATCTTTTTACAAAAAAATACAACCGACTTCCAAATAAAAAACAAACACTACAAAGTAGAAAATAACTTTAATTTCGGAAGTCGGTGTCAAAATATTTTTTATTTTTTTGTAAAAAATTATTTTTCACTTTTTAGTGGTACCCCATACCTAACAACATCACTGAAAAATCGCAGAAAAGCAAAATACGCAATTTCGATTACTTGGATGACAAAAAACCATCATCCAAGAAAACGAATTCCAGCTATTTCTATTTAAAAATCCAAACTTCTAAACCGATTTTGAATGTGTTCTTACAGGCTGTCTCTGAATGGGGCGATGCCAATCTGGTCAAGTTCAATGCTGCTAAGACCCAAGCGTGTCTCTTTTCCGCTAAAAGGAGCCAATTCCACCCAGCTCCATCTCTTCGCGGTGTAACCCTGCCGATAATCGACAGACTTGAGCTTCTTGGTGTTACGTTAAAATCTACCCTCAATTTTGGCCCTTTCATAGAGGCAAAGGCTCAAGTGGCTGTTAAATAGTTGGGAATCCTAGCAAAAGTGAGACGGTGTTCACGCCGGAACAGCTTCTTTAACTGTATCAAGCGCAAGTTCTGCAGCATCTGCCAAATACCATATTGATGCCCTCGAGTCAATTGAAAAACGAGCCAAGAGGATCAATGATAGGCTCGTCGAATCGAAGCTCCAAAGTCTTGAGCATCGACGCCGAGTTGCTGGCCTGTCGATTTTCTATCGGTTGCATTTTGGAGAGTGTTTGACGGAATTGCATAATTTAATTCCGCCAAGCCCGTTCCATCATCGGACCAAAAGACGTACGGCGACGCGCCACCGATACATGGTGAACATTAACCTATACGCACAAAACGTTTTTGGAATACATTCATTGTGCGTACAGCTAAGGAGCGGAATTCCCTGTCTGAGTCTGTGTTTCCTGATAGTTATAACCTGGGAGTTCTTAAGTCATGAGTAATATATATAATAGGTTACTTCCAAGCAAGCGTGTTCCACCTTAGACCGCATCATCGCTCAACATCGGGTGAGATAGTGGTCAAACGTATGCCTATCAACAGTACCTAACCAAAAAAAGGAAAAAAAAGAGAGACCAAAGGCCTTCCTACAAACATCTACACATGCACTCTCATTCATACTGCCAAAAAGTATTCAACCTTCCTTTTGCAACAAAAGAAAAAAAAAAACATCTGAACGAATCTATTTCAAATATCCACACATAACCAATTTCCATGCATAAATAAAAAACAAACTGATGCGAAAGTCCTACACCTACTTGACATACCTACATTAATGTATACTGAGCATTCTGTATGGGTTTGATATAGAATGCCCGGTATATATTTATGCTGAAAATATCAAGACAAAACTCTCAATATTTCAATAAAGTATAATATTTTCGAATCACGAGCGCATTCTGAATTTAAATTTTGAGCAAGTAACATTAATGAATCAGCGCGAAATTTCGCGCCAAATCGGTCCGATGAAACTTTTCACTTCAATTTTTTTCAAATTATTCCTAATGTCTAAAATCCTGTATGAATTACACGAGAAAACATAAAGAATAATTATCATTATTGCATAAATTGTATTTCATGCCTGAAACGTATTTTTTCTAATTTCTTAGAATCGATGTACGATAGTTGCTCATTTATATTAATCGATTAGATTGAAATTTAAAAATTATCGATTAGCATAATCGTTTTGGTACACACAAAAAAAAAAACAATATGGTTGATGGTGGACGGCGATTATCACATTTATACACTTGGATTTTATTTTGAAAAATAGTAACTTGCGGGTTCAAAACGAGAGAATAATTGGCGCTATCATATGACTTATTTATCCAATTGTTTTAATTAACAGTCATACATAAGATTTTTTAAGTAGATTTATCAATAACAGCGTTAATAATAAGGATGTCGTATGACATATCTTTAAGGTCCAAATGGACCTAATACCGAGCCGGCGGAGGTTCGCCTGTCAAGGTCCAAATTGACCTACTACCGAACTATACGGTTAATGTCATTCAGAATTCTAACTCAAAATTAACAAGATGGCGTTTAAACTCTCAGAATACGATTATAAGATTATGTACAAATAAGGCCGCCAAAACACTACCACGTGTTAAAAGCTGCGATGGCAGTGTGAACTCTTTAGCCTTCCGTCCATTTAGACGATAACGAAAACAATGAGATAATTATTAGTAGAATTTTCGAAAACGCACGTAGGCAAGCCGAAATTCAAACAGACCCATTAGCACCCAATAAAAATATACAACTGCAAAACCCAAGTATTCCCAAATCTATACTTCTATACTATTAATATTATAAAGAGGAAAAATTTGTTTATAAGTTTGTATGTAGGGGGTAATCTCAGGAACTACTGGTCTGATTTGAAAAATTCTTTCAGTGTTAGATAGCCCATTTATCGAGGAATGCTATAGGCTATATATCATCGCGCTAAGACAAACAGGAGCGGAGCAATAATGCAAAATGTGGCGCAGACGAAGTTGCGCGGGTCAGCTAGTCTCATATAAATTGAGATAGCATGAGTATAGTGTCAGCTGAACCTGAACTAGTATCAATAAGACATACACAGCAGGACAATGAAAATAAAGGTATACCTATCATTGCAGACGTTATTGATAGGCAGCAAAAACAGTTCCACATATGTGCTGGTCTAGACTTGGACAAAGAAGGCGTGCAAAACTTACTCTCACAGCAAAGAGCGAAACTACGGGATTAATAATGATTATTTGGAATCAGAACGTTAATGACATCAATAAGGCCTCAATTCCCAGCCGGTACAAATTCTTAACAGTTTTTTATGCACCCGGTGCCTACTTACCAGTGGATAAACCAAGCCACAATGTAGCCCTTCACGTCAGTCGACGAATTGAACGGATACGAGTAATATAAGGAGTGTTCAAACGTAGAGTTTTTGGGGCGATCACTTCTGTATCTTCCTGCAGCATAGTTGTTGTACATGGGTATTAGGTTGAAAAAACTCACGCCCCATAACATCTGAGCTACTAGGAAAAAAGTGAAGAGATGAGATACTAAGTGGACCCTTCGGTGTGTCTGGAACAAAAATTAAAATAACTATGAAAAGTGTCCATCAGAGTTGTATTTTAGGGCCCATTTTTAAAGTAATTTACGAGTAGTAAGACCGCATTAACAAACTTTCTTAGTTCTTCTTTTTAAAATTAATTCATTGACATTTTGAGACCGAAATTTTTTCAAAATCAAAAACTTGAATTTTAATATCCGATACAGTTAATATGTTAATATGGTTAAGGAAAGTTAGTTAAGAAAGCAAAGTAGTAAGCAACAGTTTTAGATGCGCTGTTCAGTTACAAAATTACAGTGACAAAATGAAGATAATTATTGTCTCCAAATCACCGATGTGCGAACGGTGAACACAGACGTAGATAATTTTATCCAGGCCGGTGTCCACTAAAACCTCAATCGTATAGAACCTGGAGTCCTCAAGGTTGCGGAGACGCTGATAGCAAATGTTGTCCCGGGCGAACATGCATGCGCCCGCGGTCTAAAATGGGGCTGGGGCTGGGGCCAGCCTGGAGCCTGTAAATAAGGTACGACACAGCTGACGGACATTCGATCTGCATGTCGGAAAGGAACAAGAGCGCTGGTTTCTCAATCTCTAGGTCCAGGAGCATCGTACCGGAACACGGCTAGGCCGCTTGGCGGTACGACTTTGCACAGTGTAGCCTTTTCAGTTGAGTGTTAGCAGGCAGACTAACCAGGCTCGTAGTGAGATTGGACTGGACGTAAAGGCTACGCCGATCTCCCAGTCCACCCCCACTAAGGCGCTGCGGGAATTTCAGTGCTGGGCTGTTTTAGTGGGTATACCGGGCTTGTCCGGGGAGTCCCACATACCCCTCCCACTCCCCCGAGTGAGAGGGTATGCGTAACGCATTTTTTCCCAGCCGAAAAAAAAAAAAAAAAAAGGCTCGTAGTGAGATGGACGTATCGGGAGACTAGTCACTGCGGATAGCGGGATCCAAGGCACGGTGCGCCGCTGGCCGACCGCAGTCAGTTGGGGGCCCATGTAGTGTGCTATCCACGCATAAAAGGCTGCCCTGCCAGCTATCGAAAACCCTGGAATGCAGAATGAAGTGCTGATTGGCGACTAGACGAGAGGAACCGATGCCGCGATGGAAAGTCCACCAATGGTGTCGTCGTGTCAGAGCGTGCCTGAAGGTTAGCAGAACGGATGTCCATCAGATGTGTCGTACCTTACTTACCCAGGGTTTACCCTTTTTTTTAGAGGGATGAGAAATCATCAAATGACTTCCCCCGCTCTGGGCGGAGCGGAAGAGAGTGTCAGACTTCTACTAACTAAAACCCATCCATGTTCCTTCAAGTGCCCTTTGTGTTCCGGAGCCACGGCATCTCTTTTGAATAGTCCCGCGACTCCGGCAGGCGTCAGCCCTTTCGGGCCCCTATGTGTGCTGGCTCTCTTTGAGGCGCGCGTGGAACACTAACGCGCCGTCGACACGACCTGTCGTCATGAGACGGACGGACGGCGAGCCACCCATAGCTCACCGTCCACAGGCCCGCGCCTAAGGTGGCCGGAGGTCACCAGGTGGCCTCCGACGCCCGCGGCGTCTACCACGGCGGCCGGGATTAGAGGTTCTCTCCCTCTCCCGCTCCGCCACCTCCTTCGCTAGCATGAGTGCTTCGCAGATGGAGGTGGCGGACCCGGGTTTACCCTGGAGCACCATTTTAGACTGCACGCTGGTGTATGAATGTCCGCCCGGGACGACATTTTCTATCGACATCTCCGCAACCTCCTCAGTCCTCAGGACTCCAGGTTCTCAACGCTTTGGATTTTAGTGGACACCGGGCTGGATAAAATTATCTACGCCTGTGTCTACCGTTCGCACAGCGGTTATTTGAAGACAACTGTTCTCAACAACACCTCAGTGAGGAAAAGCCTGTCTGCTTTTTATCGGTTGAATTTTGGGGAGTGTGGGACGGAATTACATAATTTAATTCCGCCAAGCCCGTTCCATCATCGGACCACAACACGTACGGCGATGCGCCACCGGTACTTGCGGCTAGACCCACGGACGCGGGTGACTCGGCCCCCATCACAAGTCGCGGGCAAAAGCTAGTTACTAATATATTTATTACCTTCATTGCATACTCCGAACGATCTTTGTAAAAGAACAGGTGGTATTCAGTTAGAAATGTTTTGGCCACCTTGCGGTATTTAGTAGAAAACGTCAACGTGATGACCCTGGACTGTAAAACAAGTAAAATTACAGAAATTTCAGAAATAACGGAAAGGAGACAAATTAATGGACTTGACCTGTTGTAACAATCAAAACTAGCTGTATCAGTCTCTCTTCAACTTAGCTGATTTAAAACGATTGCTGGGGAGTTTGTTGCGCTGCCGCGCCGTTACTGATACCCAGCTAAAATACACACATGGAAGTTGTGACGGGTTTGATGGCCATCTATTATGGCTGATTCTTAGTGTAAGTTGAATGAATTACTCTTGATATTATTCAAACAAAATTTACATTTTTCAGCGTTTCGTATTCTGTTGTCATAAGAAAAAGGACGTGTATTCACAAAACGAAGTAGCTGATTTCCGACATGAGTCAAAATAACTTAAGGTCGGAAATCGATTACTTTGTTTTGTAAAGATATGTACTATTTACGGTTCCGTACCCAAAGGGTAACAAACGGAACCCTATTATATTACTAAGCCTCCGCTATCCGTCCATCCATCCATCTGTCCGTCCGTCTGTCTATCAGCGGACAGATTGTGTATTTCTATTGCCACTATAACAAAAAAATATAAAAATTAAGGTTCATGGTAAGGAACCCTTCGTGTGCGAGTCCGACTCGGACTTGGCCGGTTTTTTTTCTTACGGCGGTATAAGTATTGTAAAAAGTCCAAAGTTTTTTAGCTGTAAGAAATGATAATGAAAAATTATGCATGGAGCTTACTTTGAATCGGTAGGGTCAGATTCGGAAACACCTTTTGGGAACCCAAAAGAAATATTTAAAGATTTTTGCGTCAAACATTCACATAGCATAAAAAACCGGTCAAGTGCGAGTCGCACTCTCACACGACGGATTCCGTACCATAAAAAGAGTAAAACACGTTTCTTGTATGAGAGCCCACTCTAATTAGGGTTCTGTAGCCAAATGGCAAAAACGGAACCCTTATAGATTCGTCATGTCTGTCTGTCTATCCGGCGTATGTCACAGCCACTTTTCTCCGAAATTATAAGAACTATGCTGTTGAAACTTAGTAAGTAGACGTATTCCGTGAACCGCGTAAAGATTTTCACCAAAAAATAGAAAAAAAAAACATTTTTTTTTTCATATAACCCATACGTGTGGAATAGGTATTCAAAAATGATGTTGAGGTTTCTAAAATATTTTTTTTCTAAACTGAATAGTTTGCGCGAAAGACACTTCCAAAGTGGTAAAATGTGTGCCCCGAAAATTGGTTCTAAAAAACTACCAGCGAAAATTGGTTTGAACGAGATCTAGTAAGTAGTTTTTTTTTAATACGTCATAAATCGTAAATCGCAACTTCTGCTTATAATATAATACCTACTGGTTTGTACAGAACCCTCGGTGCGCGAGTCCAACTCACACTTGGCCGGTTTTTTTAAATTTAATTTAATTTTTACAATACTGTTGTTGCAATTGAAATACACAATGTCTACCTATTGCGGTTGTTGACATAATGTAGCCCTCTGAGAGACCGACGGATTTACGGACAGTGGAGACTTAGTAATAGGGTTCCGTTGGTTACGTTAAAAAATAATATAAACAAAATGAAGAACTCTAGTTTGGCAGTCATGCGTCACATCCGCGTCATCTTTTTTGCATAATACTGTGACTGCGAGACAGAGCCACATCGCTGGTTTTCAGCGACAGCCGGCGTTTACTGAAAAAATTAGTTATCATAAAAAGTAATTAATTATTTACTCACTATACCAACTAAATTCATAAGTATGACAATATAAACGTGCCCCATCTCCAAAAAAGATAGTTCGTTATTGTGTTTCATGACGAAACAACTGGATCCAGTCAAGCACAAGAGTGGCACAGTTATGTAAAAGTATTTGAGGAATACTGCCTGGTACTTAGGTTCGGATTCTCCTATTTCCTTTCGGGGCCAAGAGCCGACAGCCACTAACGTGAAACGTAAAACTTTTATGTACAGATAATCGGATGGAGAGTTGATGCCGCTGAAATAGAAAAACAAGACATAAATTCGTTTATTTTAAGAGTTCCGTAAGTCAAAAATAAAAACGAAATCTATGGATTTAAAGGTAAACCGATGACTGAGTGAGGTTTGCGGGTAGCCGATGGATGTGAGACGCACATAGTCAGTTGTTGTAGCGACACTTGGTGAGGATGTATTTAAGGGGGGGTTGCAGTACTTTTTAAGATTTTTGAACGTCTGAAAATATTATTAATTATGAGTTTTTTAATAAATAAAAATCATTACATAAAAATTGAACATACCCTCAAGTAAATCGTAAAGATAGAAACGCGATTTAGAATGATTGGCTCGATACTTTTTTTAATCAAACATGACACTAAATTAACATTGACAATTTTAAACGTGTACTGCTAAGAGATTTCCTCACGAATATATATAAAAGTTATATCAATAGATAGAGCTTTTTATTTTGAAGTAAATGTTGAAACCATATTGTATAATTTCTTTATCAGTTTTCTCCAAGAAGAAAAAACAATCAAAATTTAGGCATTATATCGCTCGCCGGACAGTCACTGTTGTTCGTCAAAACACACAGTACTGCAACCTCGCCTTATGACATTGAACGTCTTTTGGCTTTGTTTTTTTTTTAGGGATGGGAAATCATGCGGGAGGGAGTATCAGACTTCTACTGATTAAAACTCATCCATGTTCCTTCATTGCCCTTTGTGTTCCGGAGCCACGGTGTCTCATGGGACTCCGGCAGGCGTCGGCCCTTTCGGGCCCCTCTGTGTGCTGACTCTCTTTGAGGCGCGCTATGATTATAATGATAGGATCACTTTCTCTGTTAGTCTGTCAAAGCTCTTTTACTGGGTTCTGCATAGAACGCGTGGAAGTATCAATTTGAGATTGATATCAAATACTCATGGTTTTCTTCATTTAAACTAATATTATAAAGCAGAAGAGTTTGTTTGGTTGAACGCGCTAATCTCAGGAACTACTGGTCCGATTTGAAAAATTATTTCAGTGTTAGATAGCGCATTTAGCTAGTCATTTATATTTTATAAGGAAACTAGCTTCTGCCAACTGCTTCGCCCGTGTGATTCCTAGGGAACATACTTTTTGGATAAATGTGTTATTCCAGACTATAATCTACCTGTGTCAAATTTCATGAAGATCCTTTCAGACGTTCTGACGTGAAAGAGTAACAAACATCCATCCATCCATTTACACAAACTTTCGCATTTATAATATTAGTAGGAAGTAGGATATGCTCAAAAAATAAAATCGTGGTTTCGCTACGACACCCAAAACTGTCCCCGTTTTGTATTAAAAAAAAAAATGGTCCGAAACATACTTGGTGTAGTATTTTAAGCGCATCCAAGATTGTAAGTACTCTGAGGATGAAACAGTAGGTATGCTTGTGCCTATGGAATATATTTTATTTTATACTAAAATTGTAACACAAATTTTAAAACATTTATCATTTCAAATTTTAAAGGACTATCCCTCGCCGTGTTGGTTTGTCTGTCTGTACGCGATATACTCAAACACTACGGAACGGTCTTTCATAAGGTTTTCATCAATGGAGATAATTACACGACCATTACAATATTGCAACGATCTAGGTATCTACAACAAACAGTATGATGGTCAACATGTACCTACCTATGTCTAGGAGCTCGGTTCTCCAGGGTTGCGAAATTTGTTCGAAAGAGTCACTGCGGCCCTGGAACGCACAAGGTAAAAGGAGGAACACTGACGGATTGTCAGAAACATTCTGACGCTCCCTTCGACCACGCCCTGAGCGGTAGGAGTCATTATGATCCTTAAAAAGATGCAGTCCGCTTCTGTGTTTTTTCACTTCCCAGTCAATATGTCAACAGGAAAACTTACTGTACAGCTTCATTTTTGAAAAGAAATTCGCGTATAGTCATTTTTACTTCGATTAAAGTTTGTCGTAGGTATCAATAGTTCATATTCAAAAACTTCCTGAGAGAGATTGTTCTAAAGAATGAGCTTTACCGTCTGTTTAAAGTTATGCTCCACTTGAGAAATAATCAAACGTAATCGCCTAAAGCCGATGCCACACGTGTTTCCGTATGGCATAATCTATATTTTTTATACTTATAATATAATATATAATAACATAATAACATTTTATATAAAGCAGAACAGTTTGTTTGTTTGTTTGGTTGATCGCGCTTATCTCAGGAACTGCTGGTCCGATTTGAAAAACATTTTCAGTGTTAGATAGCCCATTTATCGAGGAAGGCTATAGGCTATATCATCACGCTTAGACAAATAGGAGCGGAACATTAATAGAAAATGTGACGCAGACGTAGTTGCGCGTGTCAGCTAGTGCATCATAATTTGTTTGTGCGAGATTTTTGTACAACTACAGAAAATGGTGGCTCTTGACACCGACTGTGAACATTGCCAAGACGGAGACCTGCTTTTCCCTCAACTGAGGTGATAAGAGCCGAAGACAGTGACCCGAAAGCAGCTCATTAGTGATTCCAGCAAGCCTTTCCAGAATGGGAACAACCAAATAAAGAGTTCGAATAAGATTTTTTGTTATTCTTTCCATTATTAACATTACTACAGTGATGAATATGCTAATTCAACACAAATAGTTATTATATAATTGGCCCTCAGGTCTCCATGATGATCACGTTTGCGTATCAAACCTGGCAGAGATTGCACGAGATAGATAGGCATGTAAGAAGAAAGAGGAGGCCAAAGTGGTGAACTTAAATTATGCTTAAAAATACTACAGTCCTTATAGGTTGTGTTTTTTTTTTATAAGGATGGGGAATCATCAAATGACTCCTTCCGCCCAGCAGTGCGATTCAGCCGGTCGATTCTGTCGACATCTCACCTCGTACACTTGGGTGAAGTGAACGACAAGTGAGCTGTCATTCCATCCTGTTTGTATGGTTTGACAGCTTACACCTCGACATGTTTTCAGATTCACACTGCTGTAAACATGTCGAAGTGAACACTTAGGTGAAGTGAAAGACAAGTGAGCTGTCAAACCATACAAACAAGATGGCCAGACAGCTCACTTGTCGTTCACTCCACCTAAGTGATCACTGTGAGATATCGACAGAATCGACCAGCAGGATGAAGCAGATGGGAGTGTTAGACTCTTACTGACTAAAACCCATCCGTGTTCCTCCTAATGTCCTATGTCCTGTTGTATATTCTATGTCCTATGTATGTTCCAGTGACTATTTCGAACAAATTCCGCAACCCTGGCAAGTTGTGTAGTCTCACCTTTACAATATTTCTGAAAACATGCCATGTTTCTCATAAATTAATTCTTCCTATTCATTGCATGTTCAAAGTGCAAAATTAAAGTAATAAGACATAATTCTTTCTGATGTTTGCAAACATACTTTAATTGGCTCAATTATTATAATGCTCTTTCATGTTTGCATATTGCTTTGATAAGTGGAAAACAATTTTCATTTAAATGAATTATTTCTAAAATATATAGTACTGGCTGACCCGAGCAGCTTCGTCTGCGTCACATTGGTTGTACAGTAGCCGGCATGAGTCGTGAGCACAGAAGAATGCAGCAGGGTGACCTTGCCAATGTGCGGTGGGCGAACGAAACTTGCAAGCCCAATAGCTGATGGGCATTGACTGACGAACCTATAACGTGAAGCGTCAGAGCTGTCGTTGTCAAACCAACCAATGGAGAGTGTGCTAGCGAAGTCACGACTCGTGCCGTGATTATAGCGTGATTTTACATGTATAGACTTCCTCGATTATTCGAACCAGCTCATCCTGAGATAAGTGCGTTCAACTAAACAAACAAACTCTTTAGCTTATAATATACTAGCTGATACCCCGCGGCTTCACCTGCTTGACAAACTATATTAATTAAAACCTTCCTCGAGAACCACTATATCCATTGGTGTTAATAATATGAAAATCGATGATGTAGTTTTTGAGTTTATCGCGAACTGACAGACAGACAGACGCGGCGGATAATATGTAGTGAAGTTTAGATATTATACTTTGGAAGAAAAGCTGCTTCTTAGATCTGCACTGGTCGATCTTCAAGGTAAAGCAATGCTTGCCAAAGTCATTCAGTAGATGGCATATTCACGTAAATTGGAGGTTAAATTTAGTCAAATACTTACTCTTGGTCACCGAAAATCTAAAATCCTTGCTATGTTCACGTCGAAGATATAGTCTAGGTATAGGGGTAACATAGTCGCGAATGGCTTCGAGAACAGGATGGTACGTCCGTGCCCGATTTGCTCGAGACTTGGCTGGGGAATCGCGCCCCCAGATATAATATTTATTCTTCCAATAAACGTTATCTGACTATTGAAAATCAGCCCTAAGGAGGAGGTTTTTAATTCTATTCGATTTTTATGTAGGGTTCCGCACGTCTAAATAAAAAACGAACTGATAAAAGATCATTCGTGTATCTGTCTGTCCGGTACACAAAAACTTGACAGTTGTTACGTTCTTCTTTGATTTACGATTATGTTGGTGACCCTTACTTAAAATTAAAAAAATAAAATTTGGAAGCATTTGCTTTATTTTTCAAGGATGGGAAATCAAAACCCATCCGCGTTCCTCCTAATGCCCTTTCCGTTCCAGCCGCGGTGACTCTTTCGAACAAATTCCGCAACGCCGGCAGGCACTGGCTCTAGCGGGCCCCATCTGCTTTGCTGACAACTCTTTGAGGAGTGCGTGGAACACAGCGCGCCGTCGACCCGGGCCTAATTCTGATCAGATGGCGAGCCACCCAATGCTCGCCGTCCGCAGGCCCACGCCTACGGTGGCTGGGAATCGCCCTGCGACTCCCGACGCCCGGGGCGTCTTCTTCTGGTGCGGTGGCCGGGACGTCTTCTTCTGGTGCAGCGGCCGGGGCGCGAGGTCTCCCTCACGCGTTCGGCCTCCTACTTCGCTTGCATTACTGCTTCGCAGAAGGAGGTGACCGCTTCCCATGCCTCCTCGCTCCGGATCATGGCTTAAATCAGGGCCGGACGCGAGAAGTTGCCGCCGCCTATCGCCTCGACGATGACACGGCGTTGCTCCACCCACGCAGGGCAGACCTCCACCGTATGCTCCACCGTGTCTTCCGGGCAATCCTCGCAGTGTTGACACCCGGGCGTATCCTCCCGCCGAATTGGAAACAGGTACCTTCCGAAACAACCGTGTCCGGTGAGTACCTGCGTCAGGCGGAAGGTGCCACTCCTCAAAGAGGGGACTTATCGCCGCAATTGTGGCGTGCCCAGCGCTGGGTTGCGACAGTCGCTGTCTCCATACCGCCATGAGATCCTGCCGGAGTGCTGCGATTTGAAGCGACAGAGGAGTCTCGCCCCGGTATTGCGCCTCCACGCGCCATTCGTAAATGAGCGCGAGAGCCCTCGCCTCTAGATGCCATGGCGGCAGTCCGGCAAGGAGGCTCGCCGCCTCGGCAGAGACCGCGCATTATCCCCGGGGCAGCCGGATGGCCATGACCCTCTGGGACGCGTTGAGGTGGAAACCTTAGCCTGCGAGTCCAACTCGCACTGGACTTGTTTTTAGTAATGTACAGTAAGGGTAATCTTTCAGTGCACGATAAAAGCATTTTGATCTTAAAAACGCCCAAAAATACAAAGTTTAGCCTGTATAACGAAAAAAACCTGCTAATCTACAACAAAAAACCGAAAAAAAAAGCTCAATGCTTGACTGAAACCAAACCTGTAAGTTCCTTTATAGAACAACGGATCGGATTAGTACTTACAGTACACCTCTAATTGGATCACAGCAAATCCCGGATGATGAGGGGCGAGCCAACACTAATGCACAATGTTGCCCCGGGATTGCGGGATGTTTGTGATGTAACTCTGCATGCCATTGGGTTTTAAAATGTGTAAGATAGTATAATGTTAATGTGTAAGGTAGTTAGTTTATGTGTATTTAGGATTTGTAACAGGATAGGTATATGAAAATAATACTATGGCTGTCTGAAAAAGATCGCGAAATGCGTTATTTATGCTACTATTAATAACGAATTTAGAGAAAAACTATCACAAGTTAACGAGTAGTAGTCGAACAACCTATAAAATATACTTGGAGACGGAAAATTTCGTAAAAATTCCATTGTAGATCGGCAATAGGCTAGATTCCATCATCCACAAATTGCAAAACTATTTAGTCCGTCAGTTAGAGTATTGAAAAAAAATGGACACGTATTTTTTTGTTTTTGTTAATCAATGAATATTGACAAAGATAAAACGCATCAAAACTCAGGAGTGGGGGCTCGTGATGTCACGACTCACTAAAAATTATGCGAAGGTGTGACGTATTGATAATTTTAAAAGCGTCGTAACTTCGTCAATTTTGGTTCCCGTAACAAAAGAAAAAACATGGGTCAAATATTTTTTTATAAACTAACTGACGGACTAATTAGATATTTTCAGGACACAAGCCTATTGCGACGTGCATCTATCGGAACAATAAAATGCACGTGTATGGCCGGATTTTGTTTTCTTTTGGTACTAGTATTACTGTGACAGTCCTACTTTTCTTTCTTTCTTTTTTGGGATCTTTGAATGTGAAATACTTGTATTTACCAGTCATCGGCAATTGTCCCTGCTGGGAACATATACTGCCGGCAAAAAAACTTATAAGTTTAAAATTACTATTCTATGGTTATACCAGGTTAGAGTCTATTATGCAATATTAGAAATTTGCTGTATCAATGCGGCCATAGAAAAAACCAACGAAGCAAAATTTGTGCGGCAACAAAAAAAACCGGCCAAGGGCAAGTCGGACTCGAGCACCGAGGGTTCCGTACAAACCTGTAGGTATTATATTATAAGCAAAAGTTGCGATATACGATTTATGACGTGTATTCAAAAAAACTACTTACTAGATCTCGTTCAAAACAATTTTCGCTGGTAGTTTAGATGGTAATATACATAACATATTTTTTTTAGTTTTATTATTCTCTTATTTTAGAAGTTACAGGGGGGGGGGGGGCATTTTACAACTTTGGAAGTGTCTCTCGCGCAAACTATTCAGTTTAGAAAAAAATGGTATTTGAAATCTCATTTTCGAAGACCTATCCTTAAATACCCCACCAGACGTATGCGTTTGATGAAAAAAATTTTTTGAGTTTCAGTTCTAAGTATGGGGACCCCCAAAATATATTGTTTTGTTTTCTATTTTTGTGTAAAAATCTTAATGCGGTTCACAATGACAACACAGAATACATCTACTTACAAAGTTTCAACAGCGTAGTTTTTATAGTTTCGGAGTGGCTGTGACATACAGACGGACAGACAGAGATGACCAATCTATAACAGTTCCGTTTTTACCATTTTGCTACGGAACCCTAAAAAATCTGCAGCGACAACTATCCTGCCAGCAGAGAACTACTTACGAATTCCTGCATCGTGGCTGGTATCAGAGAGATTTCCTTGCGATTTGAACAGTTCAAATGTCAACTATCGAGCAGTTGCCTATTGGCCACAAAACCGTCTAGAACGGATCTTCTTAAACGGATCTTTCTGGGAACGGATCCGTTTAAACGGATCTTTCTGGGACTGTACACCCTGTTCCGCATACCTCTATAAGCATGTGCTTTTGCAACCTTGGTGACATTATTAGGTAACCAATTTACCCAAAGCTTAAATATTTTCTAAAAAACTAGGAAATGTGCATTACATATTAAGTTATATTTTCAACAATCTTCTAGTACATGTCTTTGGAAAATGGCTGACTCTGTATGATTGTATTAAATCTTGATTAAATTATAGCATTTCTAAGATATAATTTTTGTATATTACTAGCTGACCCGCGCAACTTCGTTTGCGTCACATTTTCCATTAATGCTCCGCTCCTCTTTGTCTTATCGTGATAATATATAGCCTATAACCTTCCTCAATAAATGGGCTATCTAACACTGAAAGAATTTTTCAAATCGGCCCAGTAGTTCCTAAGATTACCCCCTACATACAAACTTAGAAACTTACAAACAAATGTTACCTCTTTATAATATAATAACTAGCTGACCCGCGCAACTTCGTTTGCGTCACATTTTCCATTAATGTTCCGCTCTTATTAGTCTTAGCGTGATGATATATAGCCTATAACCTTCCTCGATAAATGGGATATCTAACACTGAAAGAATTTTTCAAATCGGACCCTTAGTTCCTGAGATTACCCCCTACATACAAACTTACAAACATACAAACTTACAAACAAATTTTACCTCTTTAGAATATTAGTATAGATTATATAGTACTAGTTGTACCCCGCGGCTTCGCTCCCGTTAACTGTCTACCTGTCTACCTACGTACCCCACTACTCTCTTACTCTTACTCACAGACAATTTGTATTTGACTAATGTCAATATTAATTATACGATACAAACGTCGCTCAATTGTTTTGCCATCCCGTAACCTCTCCACTAACACTTAAACTTTATGGAATGGTATTAAATTTCAAATTGACTTTTATTATTACGAATCTTTTGTATGGGAGTATAGAAAAGTGTTGTGTTTAGTCTTTTTCAGGCAATTTTATATTTTTTGTCTCCTTAAAAACCATCCTCGTACTTCAAGGAATATTCTAAAAAAAGAATTGGCCAAATTGATCCAGGCGTTTTTGAGTTCGCTTACCAACATATTTAGCGATTCATTTTTATATTATAGATTATAGTATAGAGTATAGATATACCCCATCCAAATTCAAACGTTTCCAATACATCCGTGTCTTATTTAGAAAAAATAGTTTATGCAATATTTTACAATCTTACGTTGTTTGCCATTTTCCGGTGACACTCACAGGCCAATCAACGACAGCTAATAAATCTAGAACAATTTTTAAAGACGCTTGTACGCACAAAACACTCAGAAGTATTGGGATGACGTCACCTGGAAAAGCTGTTAAGTCGTGATTTTCTCATTTAGAACGGCCGGCATTTCAATGTGGTGGCAAAATCGGTCCATTACTGCACAATGGGCCCACGTTCCTACCTGCCGAGTGGTTATTTGCGGGGACGGATCTAGGGTGCAAGTATTGGGGTGCAAATGTAAGAAAAATATATAATCAGTCTTTGAATTTTTTACTGTTTGGTAGCGTGACAGACTGGCTTCTTACTTACTAGGTAAGATTTTTTATCCTTGATTACCAAAGCACATCAATTTAATCTAAACATTTTTAGATACAGTAATTGATTTAGTTTCGTATTAAATTTTCTTCACCTTAAAGTACTTTATGTTGTGTAGTTGAATATGACGTCCACTTGTACCAGTAGTATCTGTAATTGCCCTCTTTATAACATTAACGTCATACATAATCTTCATATTTAAAAATAACGATTTTTAAAGTTTGGACCAACTATACTCAGTAGGCTCTCAGCGCCGCGCAATACGGGTCCAGTGTAGCAACGGGTATATTGATGGGGCTGCCCCATTTCTGCAATGCATTAGGCATGTTTGCACTAGCACACGTACATGGATTCCACACCATCACCTGACAGAAATCTGCCTCTTAACTCTTGATAGTGCGGCTCAGTTCCAAGTCCATCCTGAAGACCGTAGCAAGGAGGGACGATTCTCCCTTGTTAGGTGATGTGCAAAGATGCATCTCAATCAATAGCCTAGTCTTTAAACAGATTGTTAGTTTACTAACATAGCAAAAAAGTTATGTTTTTGTTTTGCCAACCCATATTTTATTTCATTTATTTCAATTAAGATTTTTTATTTCATTTTAAAACCAATATTCATGTTGGCAAACACCATCATCATGAACTGGGAACCTTCAAATATATCTAATTCAGTCATATCTAGTCAAGTCTATAATATGTATGTATTTACAAAAAAAAAAATGTATATAAGTAGTTTATCAGCCATATCGTTACCATAACACAAGCATTAGGTTGCTTAGCTTGGGACTATATGGCGTTGTGTGAAATGTCCAAAGAAAGAAAGAAAGATAAGAAAGATATATTTATCATTGCACCCATTCCGGCCCTGAGCTCGCGTGCCAGGTGTCCGATATATTACTGTCTGTCGATACGGCAGCCATTTGCAATCATAAACGGTAATTGGTGCCTCGAACGGCGAGAAAATATTGTTTTAGCCGGGCAGAGATTAAAAAGTGTCTAGTTTGGAATAGCAAAGAGATTGGTTTTATGTTTGGTTACATTTCAACTGTACATAGGCACTTAGGCTTACTTTTTGCTGTCCCTTTTTTAATAACTATTGTCGTAACGACTAAACTTATGTAATTCTAGCTGACCCGCGCAACTTCGTTTGCGTCACATTTTCCATTAATGCTCCGCTCCTATTTGTCTTAGCGTAATGATATATAGCCTATAACCTTCCTCGATAAATGGGCTACCTAACACTGAAAGAATTTCTCAAAAAATCAAATCGGACCCGTAGTTCCTGAGATTACCCCCAACATACAAACTAACAAACATACAAACAGTAGTAGTATAGATATAGATAATATTAGTATAGATAAAAGAAGTTAGTAATTAAAAAAACGTAAAGATAAAAAAGTCAATTGAAATAGGTAAAGACAGTTCTGTACAAAAGCTGTATGGACTAATAAGTATACCTATGGACAGTAATATTTTTAAAATTAACCAGCTACTCAGAAACAATCTAGTGTATCGTCGTATATAAAACTAGCTGACCCACGCAACTTCGTCTGCGTCACATTTTCCATGAATGCTCGACTCCTTTTAGTTTTAGCGTGATGGTATGTAGCCTATAGCCTTCCTCGATAAATGAGCTATCTAATACTGAAAGAATTTTTCAAATCGGACCCGTAGTTCCTGAGATTACCCCGTACTTATAAACTTACAAACTTACAAACAAATGTTACCTCTTTATAATATTAGTATAGATAGTATAGATTACACCAAAAATTGAGAAAATACTCAAAAGTTGGTCGCTGTCGTTCCTAATGGTCGTACAAACTCACTATTCGTACAAAATTTTACGAGAGAGACATCGTATTTATCAAGCTTGCTGTTATAAATAGGACAGATAAGAAAATCTGTCCCATTTGTGTCGTCAACATGCCAATTACTCCGTAGAGTTTGTGTGATAATTTCGTGATGTGCAGCGTGTGGTAGCGTGGCCGAGCGGTCTAAGGCGCTGGTTTAAGGCACCAGTCTCTTCGGAGGCGTGGGTTCGAATCCCACCGCTGCCAATTAATATTTTTGTTATATAGCTTAAGTTTTTCTTTTGCTCATTCTATTATTACTCCATATTATTTATCTGTTTATTGTGTTTGATTTTAACGTGTATGTACTAGATATTTTTTTATGTTTGGAAATAAACATTTTATGTTGGCAGAGAATGAAATTGTTGTTCACAGAATATCCAGATCGAAATATTTTTATCACTGAAAAAGTCGGTAAAGTTTCCTACTACCAACATATTAAATGGGTACCTTCTACCTACATCTTTGTGGATTTATTGCTTAAAAAGTACAAGAATATTAAATCATTCGCACCAATAACTTCACTTAACAGACAAACGAAGTAAAAGTACATGTTGCGTAATAAACTCTCCTACCATATTTTTCACACCTCAATGGTTTTAAAACTTGAAATAGATCTACACACAGCAACCAATTTTAAACGCTATCGCTTGCCAACAAAGATTCAAAATGGGTTGAGTTCTTTTCTCATACAGCGAAGTGCTAGGCTTGGTAAAAAAAAACTTTTTTGTGTGCCAATACCTTTACCTAAGCTCTGGCCGTTTATGCTGTAGTCATGTTACTTGTTTTCCCTTTGACGGTGAAAACTAAAAATTAATTGTTTTTTCCCTAAAAATTAATTAATTGTTTTTTCTTTCTTTTCAAAAGATTTTACTTACTTCGAAGTAAAAATATCGGTTGTTTTCGTGTTGGCACGTTTCATGTGATGTTTGGCTTTTTTGGAAGCGGCTTTTTCCTATGTCCAGAGCATGGCTATCCAGAGGCCTTAGTGTGAGTTTTTTCGACTCACGTTCGAACGCGTTCGATTGCGAGCGCGTTAGAATTTAGTATGGGAAATTAGGTTCTACGAGTGACCACCAGGTGGCACTATAACTAAATTCCCATACTAAATTCTAACGCGCTCGCAATCGAACGCGTTCGAACGTGAGTCGAAAAAACTCACACTAAGGCCTCAGTATCCGTATGCCGGGAGTTTTAAGGTTGCAGTACTGTGTGTTTTGACGAACAACAGCGACTGTCCGGCGAGCGAAATAATGCCTAAATTTTGATTGTTTTTTCTTCTTGGCGAAAACTGATAAAGAAATAATACAAAATGGTTTCAACATTTACTTCAAAATAAAAAGCTCTATCGATTGATATAACTTTTATATATTCGTGATAAAATCTCTTAGCAGTACACGTTTAAAATTGTAATTTAGTGTCATGTTTGATAAAAAAAGTATCGAGCCAATCATTCTAAATCGCGTTTCTATCTTTACGATTTACTTTAGGGTATGTTCAATTTTTATTTAATGATTTTTATTAATTAAAAAACTCATAATTAATTAGATTTTCAGACGTTTGAAAAATCTTAAAAAGTACTGCAACCCCGCCTTAAGCCATTGCTATTCATAATTCCCCTATAATACTTATTAGTAGTAAGTATAGTATGTTTCATATTTGATTTGTCTGATTCATATTTGCTATTATCATTCAAGGATAGGTTAATAAGTAAGCATGATATTATGTTTAGGTAGTTAAATAAAGGTACTAGCTGACCCGCGGATAGGGTATATATCATCACGCAGACGAAGTTCGTCTGCGTGATGATATATACCCTATCCTTCTTCGATAAATGGGCTATCTAATACTGAAAGATTTTTTCAAATCGGACCAGTAGTTTCTGAAATTAGCGCGTTCAACCAAACAAACAAACAAACAAACTCTTTTGCTTTATAATATTAGTATAGATAGTATAGATACAATCTTGATGTGACTTTTATACAAACACATACGAAACAAAAACATTGGCTACTGCTTAAGCTAACGGTTGAATTAATTTGATAATCGTTATTGTTTTATTTACGTTGGTTCCTAGTTGCACTTTATTTTTAAAATGCATTTTTAAATTAAAAAAAGCCGGTCAAGAGCGAGTCGGACTCGCGCACTCAGGGATCCGTACCATTAATATAACACGTGGAATATTTGAAAACTTTCATCGGCGAAGCTATATTCGTAAGAGTATTTTATTACTGCAGTGTTTATTGCAGTTTTTGATCAGCGCCACCTCATGACAGATAGTGGAACTAATCGATTTTTTGTTGATGATTATAGAAAAACATGTGCTATGTAGAGACATCGTTTTATTTTTCCTATAATTTTTACATTAACCTATAACACATATAATTATTTCAGAGTTTTGTTTATGCAAACTACGGGGAAATGGTCAATTATCGTTTAGTTCACTAGTGAACTCTAAACATTAACGTTGTCCACACGTGGTTCATCGGCTGTATTAAATTGAACATGTTCACTAATGCCTGTATAAGGCATGTATAGGAGTGTAAAATTAGCCTTACTTGATAAGCCAATTCTATTGATGTTTTTATAGGATTACATGAATCTTTTAGTCAGCTTTCATTTTAAAAGCTGAACAAGAGCATTTTAAGAGGCGAAAACTGCGGCACGAGCTGTTTAAAGGTTCACATGTACGGTGTTATATTGTTGGCATTTAATACAATACATAACGTTATAATATACCAAATACCATTATTCCAAAAGGTATATATATATAACCTTTTGTGGAACGTTATTCAGCTTGATGCTATAAGTGGGTATAGTTTGTGATATGTTAATCAGCCTTTATATGATTCTGTAAAAGAGCGTTTATTGAGCTCACACGTACGTGTAAGGTAAATAAAACGCACCACTATTGATATGTCGTAACACTGACAGCTGTTTATTTGTTTACGCGTACTACATTGTTATCCTCTGAGATAAATAATTAAGTAATCATGGTTTTCTTTAACATTTGATCGACCTTACATAATAAAAGAACTTCGAATTTATTTTTAAATCACATAATGAAACGAAACTTAAACTTTGAGGTTCTTACACCTTATTAGTCATACAACTTTCCTCGTATGATAAAAAACCTAAACTGAAAAAATTAAAAAAAGAGTATACAAACAAACTTTTAATGTTCAATGCAGATCTCTAAAATGTAGTATGATAAAAATATGTAAAATGGTATTCAAGTGAACAATTAAAGAACGTCACACCAGCCCAAGGCTGAATATGAGCCTACTGAGCATATGTTGTACAGAAATTGACATTGACATTGTACACAATGTGAACCTTTCTCTGGAAAGGTGGTGGTGGTGGTAGTGGTGGTGGTTTCAATGGAATACAGAAACACAGAAACACAGAATACTCACCAGTAACATTAATATATCACATTCAAAATGGCTGTCATGATACTCGAATCACGAGCAGTACGTGGACATAAGTAGGTATTAAGTTTGCGTGTATTCTTAAAAAAAAATATTTTTTACAAAATGTACCCCAGTACCACTTATAGTTTTTAGAGTACCAACACATTTGAGCCTAAACCGGTGGTATAAGGGTTTTTATTTGGGACAAGCCCGCCACACAATCCCAACCACTGCAACTCCTGAAAGCCAGAATCAACAGTGGCGACCCGAGCCGCCCGAAACGCGAGCTTTATTTGAGATGGGTTTGCTCTCGACTGTAGTCTGGGTCAAGGGTGACAGAGACAAAGTCTACAGTGGAGCGAGCTTACCCGGAATTAGCCTGTTCACTCTAATTTTGAAAAGATTAGGGTTGTAAGCGTTCGGAAACACAAGACTGGCTCGTTTATCAGATGTAGAGCAACATCTACTTATTAGAAAGATCCCGTTTCCGAACATTTCAGCCAAAGGAGATTGAGCAAGTTACTATGGAAGTACCATAGTAACTTGCTCAATCTCCTTTGGTTGTGCAACTTTTGACACAGTATAGTAATGAAAATTCAGTGTAAAAATTAGACACAAAAAAGGGGTTGTGTCATACTTTAAAACAAGGTTAAATTCAAAACTAAATATTGTAGTTTTTTTTTTTTTTTAAATCATAAGTTCAGTACCTATTGAGGTTATGTTACATCTCAAAACAATTCGTTTTGAAACCCTGTTAACTGGCAAATATTTTACTTTATTTTCGTACATATTAATTGAGTATTACCTATGTTCAATATTTCTTTTGTAGATATTTAAATAATAGAATATTATTATTATTTAAATATCTTAAACAATGAAGGTATTTTTCTATTCGAAAGGATATGACCGTTATGGAATAGATTACTTACCACGGTATGAGAAATCCATGTTCGTAAAATATTGACCATGGAATACGTTGCCTCTCTGATTTGGCGTCTAGGCAGCGGGTATGCTTTTAAAAGAGAAAAATTCATACAGCGCAACATGTTTTAAATCTAGAACAAATCACCGTGGACGTAAAAACGTTCTAAAATTTCACTTCGCAACACAACAAACAACGGGTTGCAATCCGGGAGTGCCGGCAGAAGTGCAAACTTGATAATTTTTAATTATCCGTCTTACGAATTTTCGATCAGGTCACGTGTTGACATCTTATACCCATCCCAAGAGAAGTGCTCAACGCCTTTTATGAAGTTTTCACTTCGAAAAAACAACATCAACGACCTTCGGTAGGATTCCGTCGCTGTAACAAATATTTGTGTTTCATTCATGCACATACCGTTTGCCCACATTCATTAGTAAAGCTCGGTTGCGGAAAAACCGGTGATATCAAATCACGAACCAGTTAAGGACAAAATGTGCGTGCAAACATTACCTATATTTATATTTTGAGTGGTGTAAGTTATGAGCGAATGTTTTTGAGGATTCATTCGCGTGATCGTCGGAAAGCGTTTCATTATAAAAGCGTTTCCAAACGTTTTTTATAATGCGCACAGCAAAGGAGTGGAACTCTCTGCCTGCGTCTGTGTTTCCGAACGCTTACAACCCTAATCTCTTCAAAGTTCGAGTAAACAGGCTACTTCTGGGTAAGCTCGCTCCATCTTAGACTTTGTCTCTGTCATCTCTGACCAAGACTAAAGTCAAGAGCGAACCCAACCCAAATAAAAAAAAAAGATGATAACAAGATATTATACTCCTCATATAAAAGTTGTTTATGATACTAGTGCGGTAAGTTGTTTTTTTACAAGCAAGTAGATTAAGTATTTGGCTACCATTTTCAAGGTAAATACCAATTTCCGCACGTGTTTCATACAACGTTTTTCAACACATTTGCGAGAAAACAGTATTATAGGTAATGACACAATCTTTTTGTTTTTAGATATCAGTTGAAAAGTCGTGAAATTTTTGGAAAATGGCGCGTATTTGAAAATAAGAACTACATCTCTCGTCTCTTTTCTCGTTAGTATTAAAGTGAGACAAACGTATTGATCAAAAGCTCTTCCCGAGAGGTTCGATCATTCAGCTTTTTTACACTCTTAATGTGAAACTCTTTGGCAGAATTCTTATTATATTGTTTATAGAAATTAAGAATTTTGAATTTCATAAATACAATACATTTTTTGCGCAAGTGTGTTGACGAAACTATTCTATGTCCTTTTCCAGAAAATGGTCTACCCGAGTGCGAACTTTAGTCCAAATGCATACAGACTACATCACAAGAAAAAGATTCCGTATCAACATAAAAAAAACCGGCCAAATGCGAGTCAGACTCGCGCACCGAGGGTTCCGTACAAACAGTAGGATTATAATTATAAGCAGAAGTTGCGATTTGCGATTTATGACGTATTAAAAAAAAACTACTTAGAAGATCTCGTTTGGCTATGGAACCCTAAAAACGTGAAATATTTTTAAAATTCATCGTTGAGGCCTATATTCGTCAGAAAGTTTTTTTTTAAAAGTCGGTTGTATTTTTTTGTAAAGTTTTTTATTTTTCACATTTTAGTGGTAAAATACGCAAATTCGATTACTTGAATGACATAAAAACGAATTCCAGCTATTTCGATTTAAAACCAAAGCTCGTAACCGATTTTAATAAAAAATAACTGGGACCAATCTGCAAGTACATACTTTAAAAAAATACAACCGAATTGAGAGCCTCCTCCTTTTTGAGAAGTCGTTAAAAAAGAGAGGCAGATCGATCGGGACTTTTCACATTCCATTTTTATTGGTGTCTCCAACATCTAAACCAAGTTTTATCTAAGTATATGCGTATTATAGTAACCTTGAATATCTATTTTGACCGGACTTGTGGCATGGAGGTATGGATTTGTAAAACTTTCTTAGTCTGTGTTACATTACTGGCCAATGGTTTTCATCGTTGTTATAGTAAAAAACCGGCCAAGTTCGAGTCGGACTCGCACATGAAGGGTTCCGTACCAGAAACCGGTAAAAACGTTTATTGTATGGGGGCCCCTAATTTCTATTTTTATTAAATTTTATTATATTTTGTCATAGCGGCAATAGAAATACACATTCTGTGAAAATTTCAACTGTCTACCTATAGCAGTTCTTGTGACAGACGGTCGAACGGATGGATGGATGGAAAGACGGACGAATAGATAGCGGAGGCTTAGTAATAGGGTTCCGTTGGTTACCCTTTGGATACGGAACCCTTAATAGATTGCAAATTAGAGATAAGTAAATTATGCCTTTGGAAAGTACAGGATGAAAGAGGAAACTGCTGTACCTACCTAATAAAGAAATCTGAGTTATGATTCTGAACAGTCAATGCTCCTGATAAATGATTTATTGTTTTCACAATTAGAACACAGCAGCGATTTTGTAAACCCGCTTTTTAATCATACTTTACACTGCCGGTCACTTAAAATGACGAAATTAATATTAATATCAGATTATTATGACGCTCCCCGGCTGCGTCCACCCCTCGGCGTGCGTCATCATGGACGCTACAGGAGTAGACATGTGTTAATGTCACCAACATATATTAATAGGGTTCCGTTGGTTACTCTAAGTTAAGTAAATTATGCCTTTGGAAAGAACAGGATGAAAGGAAACTGCTGTAGCTACCTAATAAAGAAAACTGAATTATGATTCTGAACAGAAAATGCTCCTGATAAATTATTTATTGTATTCACAATTAGAACACACGGCGATTTTATAGACCCGCTTTCTAGTCACACTTTACACTGCCGGTCACTTAAAATGACGAAATATTAATTTCAGAATAGTATGAAGCTCCCCGGCGGCGTCCACCCCTCGGCGTGCGTCATCATGGACGCTACAGGAGTAGACATGTGTTAATGTCACCAACATAATATTAATAGGGTTCCGTTGGTTACTCGTAAGTTAAGTAAATTATGCCTTTGGAAAGAACAGGATGAAAGGAAACTGCTGTAGCTACCTAATAAAGAAAACTGACTAGACTTCCGAAAAAAAACACTACAAAGTAAAAAATAACTTTAATTTCGGAAGTCGGTGTCAAATTACGAAGTAACTAATAAAAACACCGACTTCCGAAATTAAAGTAATTTTTTACTTTGTAGTGTTTTTTTTTGGAAGTCGGTTGTTTTTTTTGTAAAATGTTTTGTTCATGAAGATTTTACTTCGTCATTGAAGATTTTTGGGGTAATGGAGTTAAAAATGGACTGTTTTCGGCTTTATGGTATGACTCTTGGCTATTTTTTGACCGATTACGGCAAAGAAACGTTTACGATTTTAACTGTATATGTATGTCTGTCCCACTCTAGCATCTAAATTACTGAACCGATTTTGATGAATGAGGAACCTTTCTTTATACACGGTGAATGGTTGTTTTCCCGCAACGAATATGTCTTGGTAATACAATCAATTTATACAAATAAAAAACCTTAAGGATCTCTGGAAAATTAACTCATTCTTTTATACAAATCTTAAAGGTTTTTTTTTATATATTGAAGCCCATGATGGCCCGTTCGGAGTGGAGCGGTGGGCCGCCGAGTCAAATCTGGAAATTCTAGAACATTTCCAGTCAAAGATACTGCGTATGATAACGGTCGCACCATTGTATATAACTAATCAACTACACCGCGACTTGTAGATGCCGATGGTGAAGCAAGAAATAAAAAAGAAACTCAAATCTTACGGAAAACGTATTCAAAAGCATCTAAACACGCTTGAAATCTGATGCATCAACTACACATTCCATAGAATAAAAAGAAAGTCTCCCAAGACCTCATATGACCTCTTGCGAACAACTAATAGATTAGCCACTGGGCTATGTTTTTTCAAGACAATTTAAAAGTTCGTGACCTCAAAATGCCGTGAAGATGGCATATTGCAAGAATTAAAACATAAGATTTTGATTGACTTTGATTCTGTTACTACTATGCTGTCCTCCATTATTCCCACCACAGCTTTTATTAGACTTGTACTATTGTAGTGTTTCTCAGATTCTGAAATCGTGTTATGGTGGATGAAGCCAGTAGGAGGCAAGCGGTTCGCATGCTGCTATAACTGCTGACCAGCTGTAAAAGATGCGTTAAAATTGGCAAGAAAAACTAAACTTTGGTGGCTCATAACTTTTTAATGTCGTTTTATTTCACCATTCTGTTTCCATACAGACAAAACTAATAATATGACAAAACGATATCATGTTTAACTTTTGATATTCTCTGTCAAACAGCGGAGTAATACCCTCCCGAAGTTTCTATGGAAAAAATATCGAAAAGTGTCACACAGACGTGTGTCGTTAAACCTCATCTTCTATCCACCACCTACTCTCTCCCAGGTTTCACTCTTATCCGCAATGATAGAACTGGAAAGGGAGGGGGTGGTGTAGCTATAATATCCTTGGACACACAACGCCATATAGTCCCAAGCTAAGCAACCTAATGCTTTTGTTATGGTAACGATATGGCTGATAAACTACTTATATACATTTTTTTTTGTTAATACATACATATTATAGATAGAAAAACACCCAGACTCCGAACAAATACATGTAGGTCGTACAAATATTTGTTCCGTGCGGGAATCGAACCCGCGACATGCTGCGCAGCAGTCAATCGCTCAACCACTCCGCCAACCGTGTCGTCATTACAGACATCATAGACAGCTATCTATCTTTGTAGCGATTTCCCTTTCAAAATCAATGCCTCATCACCCTCGCAGTACCTTGCTTCCGCCGAGTACCTCTTTTTGGAGGTCTACGTCAAAGGCGTCAAGACCCTTCTTGGTGTGGTGGATTGTCCACCCGCCGTGGACTATTTTTCCAAACTGGAATTGGCACTGGAGTCCGTTGCGTCAGAGTACGCACATTGTGTCATCATGGGCGACTTTAACACTGACCTTGCTCACCACAACCCTCGATCACGTAAACTCCTTGACATCATTGGGTCAGTTAGTCTCCATACACTGTCACTAAAAACTACTCATTTTAATCTCAGGTGATGACACGTGGCTTTATTTAATCCTTACATCCTCTCCCTCCCTTGTTTTCTCTCATGGTCAGTGTTCTGCTCCTGGATTTTTCCATCATGACCTTATTTTCCTTTCCTATGTCCTTAAACCGCCTAAATCTGTCCCAAAAGTTCTGCACATGCGTTGTTTTGCACGAATGGACGTTGAGAAGTTTCGTCAGGACGCGTCAGGTCTCAGTTGGAAACACCTTGCAGCGGCGACAGATGTAGATGAAAAACTGCGTATTTTTGATAAGACGGTCCTTGCTCTATAATTATGATAAACACGCTCCTGTTAAGAAGATCAAGCTACGGCGTCCTCCTGCTCCTTGGATGACGACAGGGGTTCGGATGGCAATGAGGCGCAGGGATTGGGACATTCGTAAATTTAAAAGGGATCGCAGTAAAGAAAATAGGATTTTTTTCAAAGCTGCTAGAAATCGGTGTAATCAGATGATACGTAACGCTAAACGCCGCCATATTCTCGAAAACATATATTCATCTTCACCTGCCGATATCTGGAAGTTTCTTGGTACCCTTGGTATCGGTAGACCACGTCATGTGAATTTTCCTAATACAATTGGCCTTGATGATATCAACCGTCACTTCACAACCACCAGTCATTTGGATGCACAAATGTTATCCCAAACGGTTGATTTCATTACCGGCCTAGCTAGTCCCAACATAGAACCATTTCACTTCTCTACGGTAACCTTAGACGAAATTAAAAAGATCATCATGTCCATAAAATCCAAGGCCGTGGGCCATGATGGCATCAGTCGTGGTATGGTCGTTTGGATCCTCGATATCCTTCTCCCTCCAATTACCCATATCATTAACTTTTCTCTTGATTCCAGACAGTTCCCATCTCTGTGGCGCATGGCCTATGTCCGCCCTCTCCCTAACCCCTTCCTACCATGTCACTTTCAACCTATCTCCATTCTCCCATTCCTGTCTTAAGTTCTTGAGGCCTGCGAACACAAGCAGTTTGCGGGGTTTGTTCACCGTAACAACCTTGTTAGCTCTTTTCAGTCGGGCTTCAGGCCTAGGCCTAGTACAGCCTCCGCTCTTCTTAAAGTGACTGTTGACGTTAGAGAAGCGATGGAGAATACCAAGGTTACCGTTTTGGTATTAAAATTGATTTCTCTAACGCCTTTAACGCCGTCAGCCACGAGATTCTCCTTTCTATGCTCTCTCATCTTATGATTTCGTCCGAGGCTTTGGAGTCTGCGTGAACTTAGCAAAACATTTCCCGGCAGAGCATAAAAAATGTGAGTTCTGTTTGCATGCAGCATAGTTCTAGAGTTCCTGATAATTAAAAGAAATAGTTCTGGCGTTTTTTCCGGGAAAAAATACAAATGAAAATATGATCTGCTAACTTCCGGTAGCAGAACATTTTGTGTGTGTGTTTTCAACAAGTGTTTTCGGTTCACTAAGGTGAGTTCTATAGTTCCTGATACGTTTAAGAAATAGTTCTGGAAATATAGACTCTAAAACAATTTTCAAACATATTATACAACTGACACCAGAAATATAACGATATTTTTTACCCGTCGCAAAAAAATATATAGAAAATATCCAGCACTGAGAACTCTTCGCTTTTAGATAAAGACATAACAGGAACATACGACGCAGGGCAAACTAAACCCAGAACTCAGACTTAGGCATCAACATAGCATACAGGAAATCCTAGATAAAACTTTATCACGAAAACCTTAAGTGTCACCGTAAAAAAATAAAATAAAATATCTATCAGAGAGCTAGCAATGAGAACTCTACGGTTTTATTTAGGTATATAACAACGCTATATGGAATGGTTCTCTTCCTATCTTCGAGGACGTCAGCAGTCGGTTCGCGTTGATGAGAGCTCATCGAGTTGGCGTAAGCTGGATGCTGGGGTTCCACAAGGCGGTATTCTTTCTCCATTGTTATTCTCCATCTTCATTAATTTTATATCTCACTGTCTTCAGTGTTCGTATCATCTTTATGCCGATAATCTTCAATTGTATACAGCGACGCGGGTGGAAGGTTTGTCTGACGCTATAGAGGATGTAAACCGAGACTTAGATGCTATCAAAGAGTGTTCTGATCGTTTTGGGGTGTCAGTAAACCCCTCAAAGTGTCAGGCTATTGTAATTGGAAGCTCGCGAATGATGTGTAGGGTGACGCTTAGGTCTCTTCCTCCCCTAATTTTCAATGGTACCGTCATACCCCTTACCCCTACAGTGAAAGATCTCGGTTTACATCTTGACTTGACACTTAGCTGGCAACGTCAGGTCTCTAGTGTTAGTCAAAGGGTCAACGGTACTCTGCGAACCCTGTATCGTCTGAGGAACTTCTTGCCCGCTAAGACGAAGACTATGCTTGTGCAGACTTTGATTTTCCCTATCATCGACTATGGTGACGTGTGCTACTTTGACTTGAATGCGGTTTTGCTCGATAAACTCGACAGACTGCTCCACAACTGTATCCGGTTCATATTCAACCTCAGGAAATATGACCATGTGTCGACTTATATGGCTGAGCTCAAATGGATGTCCATTCGCCAAAAAGGAGAAATTTGCGCGCTTTGACCACACTTTTCTCCCTTCTCAATTCTTCCACTCCTCCTTCTTAACTTTTGTCTCACTTCCAATATTAACAAACAAAAGATGAAATGCTATGGGTTTGGGTGGTTTAGTGGACTGATAATCGTTTATTTTAGAAGAGCTATTGGCCCCTGCCTGATCACTAACAATATACACGGCTTTTAAATGGCAGGGGGTGACTTGCACACTCAATGAATGGGCCCCCGGAATCGGTCGCTATCACAAAGTGACGTAGCGCCAGGGTGGCAACATAGCCTGAGGTGCTAGAGGAGTGAAGAGGTATACCACGGCTATCAGGACAATCCCGGAAGTGCGATCAAGATCCCTACCAGCATCTAACTGGATTATACATCCTTCTCCCGAGCACGTTTGCTCTAGCGAATCACCACTCAGACCGGCCGATTAAAGCATGAAAGAGGTAGAAGCTCTGTTACTCGTCAGTGTTCACTCTGGCCAGCCAATAAAGGCAAGCCGGAGATGAGGAACAAGACTTCTACCAGGAGATTAGGTTCGTGGGGTCGCTACTGCCCAACAATTCGCCACAAAACTGCCTTGTATCTCTCTTTGTCTGGGAGAGACACAATCCGCAAGGCAGTTTTATGAGCTAAGGTCCATCGGAACGCGCAAGCCCCACCACGACGTCAACGTAAAGATACTGCGGTAGGGTTAGATTATTGTTATCCGTTAAAAGTTCTGAACTTAAAAGTGTGTCTAGGATTAGGCTCATGATAGGGTAAAAAGAAAGGCCATAGAGTCATGTACCAGTCGAAGTAGATGGTAAAAATTAAAGAAGCTCACAGTGATAATGAGCATGCCGGGGCGGGGAACACGCGTGTAAGCTTCTCTAATTGACCGCCTCACCACACCATTACAATACAATAAAATACAATTTATTTCTCAAATTTCAGTCGTAGCACGGTAGAAATCGCTGTCTCTTGAGATAATTCAAGTAGTCCGTGGGTAGGCGGTGCGTGTGTGGCTCTAGTGGGGATCGTGGTCTGTGATGACCGTAGTGGTGGTCCGTATGATGCTAGTATTGTGTGGCAACGGTGTGATTGCTACTCGTGATCTAAGGTCACCGTTGTAGGTCTTCTTCTTCTAATTCTTATCGTGTGGGCAGTAAGGTCTAGCGACCCCCACACCCCCCGCCGTCCCCATCCCATTGCCTCCGTGGTCGAGTGGTTTAGGTGCTTGCCTTGTGAGCCAGTGGTCGTTTGATTTCCACGGGAAGCATACTTTGTAAAGTTGTTCCCAGTTTGGCTACAGTGCAGGCTTGAATCACCTGATGGTCTGATAAAGAGATGATTCTGTGTTTCGGAAGGCACGTATAAGGCGGCGGTCCCGGCCGCTGAATTTTTTTATTATTTATTTAAACTTTTCGCACAAAAAAAGGACAAAGGCGAACTTAATGCCTTAGGCATTCTCTACCAGTCAACCAAGAGTGGTGAAGAGATTAGATGGCAGGTGCTCTCTTTGAGAGGGACAATGATAAAAAATGATAATATAAGATGTCATAATGATAAATAGAATGGGTACGCAGTACATACATAAGTTATAAACTTTTATACATACTGAATGGCAGTCTTTAAACAATGTCAGAGGCCTTTGAGGCGGTTTAAAAACTCTGACCGTAGTAGGTGAAAGTCCACAATGCTCTACACACAAGGTGGATGCATCTAAGAAAGAAAGAAAAGAAAGAAAAATAGTTTATTTACGCCAAGCATGACGCATAGGAATCAAACACTTACTACAATAAAAATTACAAAAAGAACTGGGACAATATGCGTCACCTTAACGTAAAACGGTCATCACTCAGCATTATGCTGGGACTCGTGTGCGAAACAGAGCCCTAGCGCTAGTTTTCAGCGACGACCGTCGCTGACAGAAAGACGTCTGCCGGGGCAGCATAAAAACTGTACATATGAGGCAACAAACCAAAATAAAAACAAAAACAAAAAAGTAATAATAAAATAGAAAGACAAATATACATAAATAAAAAACACATAAAAAAGCACAAACTAAATCCATGCATCGTACTGCCATGCCCAATTGAAGTATCTATGCGCACGCCCAGCCCACAATATGGCCGCCTACAATATTATGCAATGCAAAAGAAAATCCTCCTGATGCGCAACTTACGTAATATGCTATGCCATTTCGTAATACTCTGTGTTTATGTGTTATGACCCGTGCCCACTTCGTTGGGCGGTAAACAACTTGCGATGAAATTATGAGTGTGGTTCGGTTAGTACTGACTGCTATGATTGCGCCTGCGGCACGTCAACCGCGGCAGCCGCCGCCACCGCCCTCCCAGCCCGCACAGCTCCCTACACCTAACCCGGCTGAAGCCGAATGGCAAGTGGTCGGGGAGCAAGCGAACCGACGGAAGGCGGCCAAAAAGGCCCAAAATAAGGAGCGGCAGCGCCAGTCTCGGGCGCGCAAGATCGCGGCTAGGCTCCGCGCCCCGAAGACCGCCGCTGTAGTAATTACGCTACAGCCGGAAGCGGAAAAGAGGGGCCAGTCCTACCGCGACCTGCTAGCGAAGGCGAAGGAGACGGTGGATCTCCGTGAGCTCGGGATCACTGGGGACCTCCGGCTTAAAGTCCACGAGGAAATGCTGGCGACTCTCGACAGAGATCCGTGGGGCGCCCTTACCTTACGGGGGCCCAGGTGCGGAACAAACTCCGCACCTGGGCCCCCCCGCCGACGCAGAGTCTCCGGCCTCAGCTCGTGGAGGACGTGGTGAGCGCTCTGTTCCCTTCGCGAGGGGAACATCCTCTCCCGCCTATGGCTCCGCCGCCTGCGGTGCCAGAAGCGGACCTAGAGGACGACGACGACGACATCCCGGCTGTGACTGGGGTAGACCTGAGAGTGGCGGTACGAAGGCTTAAAGCCAAGAATACCGCCCCAGGGCCCGACGGCTTGCCTGGCAAAGCCTGGGCCTTGGCCTTGGAGGCTCTCGGGCCTCGACTGGAGGGGCTCTTTAGCGCATGTATGGAGAGGGGCCAGTTCCCGCTTCCTTGGAGGACCGGGAAGCTGGTCCTCATCCGGAAGCCTGGGCGCCCTGCGGACTCACCGTCCGCTTTCCGGCCCGTAGTGTTGCTCGACGAGGTGGGCAAGCTTTTCGAAAGAGTTATTGCAAACCGCCTCGCCGGGCACCTAGCGGGAACGGGGCCGGATATTGCGGACAACCAGTTCGGTTTCCGCAAGGGGCGCTCTACGGTGGACGCCGTCATGCGCGTTAGAGCCCTCACGACAGGGGATGCGGACTCCCGGGGTGGTGTTGTCTTGGCGGTGTCTCTCGACATCGCCAACTCCTTCAACACCATGCCCTGGAGCTGCATAGGGGAGGCACTCCGGTATCATCGGGTGCCGACCTACCTTCGTCGTGTGGTTGGGGACTACCTGTCCGACCGGGCAGTAATCTACCCGAGTCACAGCGGTGAGTGGAACTGGCGAGAGATGTCGTGCGGTGTTCCACAGGGATCGGTTCTGGGGCCGCCCCTGTGGAACATCGGTTACGACTGGGTGCTGCGCGCCGACCTCCCTAGCGGCGTCAGCGTGGTCTGTAACGCTGACGACAAGCTGGTGCTGGCACAAGGGGGGTCGTACGCGGAGGCGGCCGACGTCATGACATGCGGGGTTGTGACAGTTGTAGAGAGGATCCGGCAACTGGGTCTCGAGGTGGCGCTGCACAAGTCCGAGGCCAAGTGTTTTCATGGCCGAGGCAATGCGCCACCGTCGGGATCCTTGCTGGACGGCAGGAGGGGTTTCCATCGGCGTCAAGTTGACGCTGAAGTACCTAGGGCTCGTCCTCGACAGCCGGTGGAACTTCGTGGAACACTTCCGACGTATGGCACCCAAACTGGAGCGGGCCGGGGCTGCTTTCAGGCGGCTCCTGCCAAACCTGGGGGGACCAAACGCCTCCTGCCGGAGGCTCTACGCGGGGGTCGTGCGGTCCATGGCCCTCTACGGGGCCCCGGTGTGGGCGCGTTCCTTGCGTCAGCGTGCTGCCAACTATCTGAACGCGCCCCAAAAGGTGATGGCCCTAAGGATGGCCCGAAGGTACCGCACGATCTCGCGCGAAGCGGTGTGTCTCCTTGCCGGATTGCCGCCATGGGATCTGGAGGCGATAGTCCTCGCGCGCCTGCATAATTGGCGCGTGGAGGTACTACGCCGGGGGAAACTCCGCTGACGCGGCAAATTGTCGCGCAGCGAACAGACCTCCGGCGCGATCTCATGGCGTCATGGAGACGACGACTGTCGCAACCCAGTGCAGGGCACGCCACGATAGTGGCGATAAGTCCTCTCTTTGAGGAGTGGCTAGAGAGGCGCCACGGTGTCCTCACCTTCCGCCTGACGCAGGTCCTCACCGGACATGGATGTTTCGGGAGGTTCCTGCACCGAATCGGGCGGGAGGAAACGCCCGGGTGTCACCACTGCGTGGATCGACCGGAGGACACCGTGGAGCACACTGTGCAGGTGTGCCCCGCTTTGGCGGTGCACCGCCGTGTCCTTGAATCGGCGATCGGCAGCGACCTCTCGCGTCCGGCCCTGGTCCAAGCCATGGTCCGGAGCGAGTCGCAATGGGACGCCGTTGCCTCCTACTGCGAAGCATTCATGCTAGCCAAGGAGGTGGCGGAGAGGAAGAGGAGATCCTCTCGTCCCGGCCGCCGTTGTGGACGCCGCGGGCGTCGGTGGCCACCACCTGGTGACCTCCGGCCACCGTTGGCGCGGGCCTGTGGACGGCGAGCTATGGGTGGCTCGCCGTCCGTCCGTCTAGTGACGACAGGCCGTGTTGACGGCGCGTTAGTGTTCCACGCGCGCCTCAAAGAGAGTCAGCACACAGAAGGGCTCGAAAGGGCCGACGCCTGCCGGAGTCGCGAGATTATTCGTAAGAGACACCGTGGCTCCGGAACACAAAGGGCAATGAAGGAACATGGATGGTTTTTAGTCAGTAGAACTCTGACACTCCCTCCCGCTACACCCAGAGCGGGTGGACTCATTGGATGATTTCCCATCACAAAAAAAAAAAAAGGCACACGTTTGACCACTGGAGGGACAGGCGTGTAAATAGCCGTGTATCTCTGCGGTTTGAGGACTGGTTACAATCTAACACCTTTTTTTTTTTTTTTTTTCGGCTGGGAAAAAATGCGTTACGCATACCCTCTCACTCGGGGGAGTGGGAGGGGTATGTGGGACTCCCCGGGCAAGCCCGGTATACCCACTAAAACAACCCAGCAGTGAAATTCCCGCAGCGTCTTAGTAGGGGTGGACTGGGAGATCGGCGTAGCCTTTACGTCCAGTCCACCTCCGACGACCGCCCGCCTTCACAGCGGGCCCTTCACGCCCCCCCCCCCGTTGGGGGAGGGCCGGGAACCTCCGACGATGGTGGTGGTGACGTGTGCAATGCGGGCGGAGGCGCCCCCGCGCCTGTCGCCCGCCCATCACCACCGCGAGGAGGGAGAAGAGGGCGTCTTCGCCGACCTCGCCTTCGTCTGCGGAGCGGCGCAGCGAGAGGATCGTCCTCCCGAGCGCGCTCCGCCGCCTCCTTCTGCGAGATGACATCCTCGCAAAAGGAGGCGACCGCGGCCCAAGACTCCTCACTCCCCAGCATGCATCTGACCACGCTGAGAAGGGAGAGGTCCTGTCCGATCTCCGCAGTGAGACTGCGACGCGGCTCGGACCAAGCTGGGCACACCTCCAGTGTGTGCTGCGCCGTGTCCTCCGCCGCGCCGCAGTCGTGACACGCCGGGGTCTCCTCCCTCCCGATCCGGTGCAGGTGCGTGCCGAAACAGCCGTGGCCAGACAACACCTGCACCAGACGGAAGGAGAGGAAGCCGTGCGGCCGCTCGAGCCAGTCTCGCAAGACTGGACCGAGCGCGTCCAGCGTTCGACGGCCAAAGGTGGCGGAGGCGAGGTCCTCTGTCCAATGGACGATGATGGCGTCCCTCGCCTCCCTCCGCACGGCTTCCCGCTCCTCAGCGACGGCCGCCTCCCTGAAGTTTCTCCCCCGGGCAGTGAGCAGAGTGTCATCAGCGTAGCAGATGACACTCGTGCCACGGAGGAGGGCTCCCCGCAGGAGCCAATTGAACCCGATGTTCCAAAGGGGTGGTCCAAGGACTGATCCCTGTGGAACACCGGACTCTGCGCCGTACCGCCGCAACCTGGACGTTTTGTCTACAAGGAGGACCTCTCGGTCCTCCAAGTAGTCGGCCAGGAGGTCCCGCAAGTATTGGGGCACTCCATGATAGCGGAGTGCCTCCAATATCGTCGAGTTGGCTATGTCGAATGACACTGCCAAAACTCCGTCCCCCACCTCGATTGCCCCCTTCACCTGCCCCTTGAGCAGGGCCAGCGCGTCGATGGTCGAACGCCCCTGTCGGAAACCAAACTGGGCGTCCAATAGGTCTGGCCCTACCCCCCGCAGATGGCTGTTGAGCCGGCAGGCGATGATCCCCTCGAACATTTTGCCGACCTCATCAAGCAGGACGATGGGTCGGTATGCCGTGGGGGAGTCCGCCGGGGGTCCTTCCTTGCGGAGGAGGTATAGCTGCCTCTCCTTCCACAGTTTCGGGAACCTTCCAGACGCGAGGCACGCGCTGAACAGGTCCCGAAATCTGTCCTCCATTTGAGCGGCAGCTATGGCCACCACTCGTGCTGGGACGCCGTCCGGACCGGGGGCCGTCTTCTTGGCGCGGAGGCCGAGAAGACCCTCGCGGAACTCTTCCTCCGTCACCGGGGGCACGTCTGCCTCCGCCGGTGGTGCCGCCCCTCGTGGGGGGTCCATCGTTGGTGGGGTGAAGTCGGTCCTGCGCGGAAACAGGGACCGGACCACCCCATCCAGTAGCGCCGGCTCGAGGGTCTCGGTCAATGGGGGACCATGGGGCCGCAGTTGGTTCCGCGCCGCCCTGTTTGGTCTCCCAAAGGGATCCCGATCGAGACCCTCCAACATCTCAGCCCTCGCCGAGTCCTTCGCAGCGCACATAGCTGACTTGAGGGCCGCCTTTGCCTCCCGGTAGGAAGCGTAGAGACGGTCCTCGTCTGCTTGACTACGTGCGCTGCGCCGGCGGCTCCGCGTGTAGGCCCTACGAGCCGCCACGCAGGTGGCCCGGAGGCCTGCCAGCTCCTCCGACCACCAATAGACGGCACGGCGGGGGGGCGGACGGCGGGACCGAGGCATGCTGGAGTTGCATACCTCGGTCAGGGATCCCCTCAGCTGGGCTGCTGCTGCGTCGACGTCCAGGGCCGCCTCCTTGGTTGCCTCGCGGTCCAGGCGAGTGAGGGCCCACCGAGGGAAGGGAGGCCTGCCAGAGCGGGCCATCTCCCCCCGGGAGCCATGCTGGGTGGAGATGTCGAACCGCACATATCTGTGGTCCGACAAGGTCTCCACCAGCTCCACCCGCCAGTTCACGATGCGTGCGGCTAAGACGGGGGTGGCAAACGTAACGTCGACCACCGACCCACCCCGTTGCCGCACACATGTGTGGACCGCCCCCCTGTTGAGAAGGGACACGCCACACGACGCCGACCAAAACACGACGGCGCGTCCCCGGACGTTGCAGGAGGCAGCCGGGTTGCCCCAGGCCTCTGACTTGGCGTTCAGGTCGCCCAACACCATGACCTGGCGTGGCGCCGCCCTCACTACGACAGCAGTGAGGACCTCTAGGAAGTCCTCAAAGTCTGAGAGAGGGCGGTTAGGGGAGAAGTAGACCCCGACCAGGGCCAGATCTCCCCACGCAGCGGCCACGTATCCCGGTCCCCTCTCTAAGAGCGAGAGGGGAGGGGAGTCTGTGGAAGACCGCGACACCAAAGCCACCAAGCCATCTCGGTCGCCTAGCCAGCTGCCAGGGACCGAGTAAGGCTCGGCGACCACCGCCAAGTCCACCAACCACTCAGCCATGGTCTGCATCAGCAGATCCTGGGCTGCCCGGCAGTGGTTGGCGTTCGTCTGTAGGATGCGATGTTCGACTCTGGCCATTAGTCGGACATCGCACCCCCCTCCTCCGCAGCTGTGCTAGCAACAGGCCCAGCTGGTGCCTGCGCTTTGCCCCTCTTAGGGGGAGGATTGCAAGTCCTCCCCTTCATCACATGTCCTGCCGGGCGGCCACTGGCAGCACAAACCGCGCAGTGCGGCTTGGCGACCATGCAGGAGGCGGCTTTGTGGCCGTCCTTGCCGCAGCGGTAACAGCTGTCCGCCCTGTTGACCTTGGACGGACAGAGGGCTCCAATGTGTCCGATGCCGAAGCACCTGAAGCAGCGTAAAGGCTGTTCACCAAGTGCCCGGACCACACTGGAGCTGAACCCGACGGCGAGCCGTCCTTTGTTTAGGACGGCTTTGGCAGCGGCGACTGGGCACTCGAGACGAATGAGACCCATGCCGCCGCGGCCGATCCTTATGTTCCGGCCCTGTACCGCAGCTTGTCTGCGAAGAGGTCGGCGCTGGCGCTGCCCTCCGCCCCTGGGAACTCGAAAATTCGAGCCCCAGTTTGGGTCCGCCTGCAAGTAACTTTGCCGATCCCCAGTTGGGTGGGATCGGCATTGGCACGCGCCCGCACTAGTACGGACGCATACGTTTCCCCGCGCTCCGCAGCCTCCGCAGTGAGCGTCACCACGACGGCTGCGGACTGTGGGGGAACAAGCTTCCCCCTCCTTCTACCCTTCCTCTTCCCCTTGCCAGTCGCCTGTGACTGGCTGGGAGGCGTGGTGGCGGGGATGGCGGGGGCGGCCGCTGCCGCCTTTCGGCCCTTGCCCTTCCCTTTTCCCTTCCCAGTCGTCTGTGACTGGCTGGGAGGCGTGGTGGTGGGGACAGCAGAGACGGCTGTAGCTGTCTTTTTCCCCTTTCCTTTGCCTTTCCCCCTCCCGACCACCTCGATCCAACCCTCCTGGTTGGACGGAGTGGTCGAAGGGAGACTGGCGTCCTCCACTTGCGAGGACGGCCCCGGCTCGACTCGCCTCTTGTCCGCCGCAAGCGGCGGTCGGAGGCGCTTCTCCGGCAAGAGCCGGTCCTCAATGCCTGCAAAGCAGGCTCGGGTGAAAGCCCGCTCCTCCATAACCACTTTGCGGATAACATCCTCAAGTTGGCTGGAGGCGGGGGCTTCCACGGCAGGCGACGTGCCCTGACTTGGCGGGGCGGTGGCGTCAGCCAACTTCTGATGAAGCTGGCTGACCTCCGATTGCAGGCGATCCACTTTCGCCTGCAGCTGCCTCGTCTCGTCGGTGCTCGTCCGGCTGACAAGCTCCTTTATAATGCCGCGCAAGCTCGCGGCCCTGCATTTAAGGGACTTTTGAAAAGTCCCTTTTAGGTGGGAGGACTTTTCGGCGACCTCCACAATACCCTCCTCGTCCTCCTGAGCCATCCGCTCGAGCTCCGCGACGGAGTAGTCCGCGTAGAGGACGGTGGACGCGCCGTATCCGGACTTGGCCCGGGAGGCACGCGCTCGCTGCTCCTTGAGAGCAACTCTCTCCTCCAGCTCTACCTGGAGCTGTGCTCGCCGAGCCAGGTCCAGCTCAAGCTGGGCATCCAAAAGACCCACTGAGTGGGTGTCTGCGGCTGTCGCTGGCCTCTTCGCCTTCGACAGCCCCGTCGATCCAGAGGTCGAAGATCCCTCCGACCCTCCCTTCCGACGCGCGGTGCGCTTTCGCGACCGCAAATCACCCGCGTCTGAGACGAGGGACTCGTCAGAGTCCGACGTCTCGTCTGCCCTCCTAAAAAAGCTAGCTGCGGACGGCGCGCGGCTAGCTTCTGACGCCGAAGCGTCAGACTGGCCCTGAGAAGGGCCGTTGGGTTGGCCCTGAAAAGGGCCTTTCAAGAAACGCCCTTGGGCCGTTTAGGCATATTGCCTCCGCCGAGATCACAGCTCAAACCGCCAGATAAAATAAAAACGCTGCGAGTGCACACTGTTCTTTGGCCGAACCCCAGTCTGCCACTCCGTTACGGTGACAGAACTGGGTCGTTTCCAGGGGACGCGACGTGGACGCAAACAGTGTGAGGGGGTCCCCCACAATCTAACACCTGGATATCGTGCTGATTCAAATGCCTATATTTGTTCGTATAATTTTTCAAGTTGGGAGTGGCGACAGCAGACAGCGTATGGTGGACTAACTCTAGCATGTAAAGAAAGGCGGTACCTGATTCCTCCTTGTGCAGCCTCGAAGATCTTTGCAGGTGGTACCACCTGTCTCTCTGCCTGGTATTGTTAAATCTTGGTAAATCCGCAATGCTTACGGGATAACACTCAGGATTATAAGGTCTTGCGGGGATGATGTCTTAAGATTTTTTTATACACGGTGAGACGTGTGCGTACGGCGCGAGCGCACTATGACATCTCAATCATTATGGCCGCTGATTCCTCCAAAATGGCGGTCCCATACGCTGTCGATACATGCCTTCAGCCGGGCCCACACACACCCCCGTGATACTACACGCCAGCCAACTTGAAGCTGAGGGGCAATACTCGCCACACCAACCACTATCTCATCTGTAGCAAGTAACTCTCACTGAAGTATTATTATCCGGCCATGGATAACAACTAGTCTAGCTTTTGTATATTAAGACCATTTACCACCGATGATAACATAATTACAGACGGAGATGTGGCGGCTAAAATGGATTTTCTTGGACTACGCAAGAATACCACTTGCAGAGTAGAATTCAAATTTATGATCTAAGTGCGTTAACATTTTGGCAAAAAGTTGGTGCTAAATATCCAGTTCTACCCAACAGAGCTTTAAAAATGCAAAATAAATTAATGCCGCCACTACATATTATAACATTCAAATTTGGTTGCACTGAAAACAATGGCCAGAAACCGTCTCAATGTGGACAATGACTTAAGATACGCTTTAAGCGAAACTAAACCTAACTTAAAAAAAATGGAAATGCAAAACAACAAAACTTAACTTACTATTCTACTTGACGGCGCGACACATGACATTTGACGTTTGCTGTCAACGACGTCGGAACAGAATGGCAGCATGACATGTCAGTTGTCAGTTGTCTGTCAGCTGCCATTCTTGCGGAACTTCACACCGGTGGGAGCGGGGCGGCCATCTTGGTCACTTCGGAATCGAGAACCGCCAACGCACCACGCGCTCGACGAATCGCTTACTTCCGACGCCATCTTTAACAGTTTCTAAGTTGATTTAATTCAGTATCGTTATCTATGCCTAATTAAAGAGTGTTAGCGTTATATTTTGTTAATCTGAGAAGTTAAGGAGAAATAAATCATTGGAGAATCAAATTTGTGACTTTGTTTGAGCTTCTGACCCACGTGAAATATGGAAGATTCTGATATAGGCCATCCTGAGTCTATATCAGAAGTGGGATGCAACTCAAGTGGCCCACATGAAGATTCGTGGCAATGCTAGTGAAATACTTACGTGGCGGGTTCTTTTTCAAATGCAAAATATGCAGTGACAGTTTTAGTGAAAATTGCGGTTTGTTTTCGAAACGTGTGCGTTTATGCAGACACTAAAAACTCGATGTGTGCCGTGAAAATCCATCCTATAAACCTAAGATTGACGCGCGGTCATTGTGCGTCACCGCGGTGCTATGTTTCGTCGAGGATGCAATGTTGTGCAGGCGCTGAAGATCATCGTGCCTACATGCCTATGATAGATAACCTATCTGGGTTCTACGTTGGACCAATTAAAGAAGCATTCCAAGGTCAAATTCCTACTCGTCGAGTTTTATGCGACTACCCTCATCAACCTGAACAATGAAAAACTAGTCCGGAACGGAGGCAAGCAACTTCAAAACAGCTGGCAATATCATGGAAAAGGTGTGATGATGTGTGTGAGGATCTTCACGTTAATCTGGTGAGCCATTATCATTTTGTTATTCCTGTGAAGCTGATGTGCTCGTTCGTTAATAATTTCCAATTTGTTTAAAAAAATAAAATAAAAAAAATTGTTCACTAGGAACATTTTATGCTGTGGAGACCGACTGCAAAGGGCTATGGTCTCACGATTAGTCATAATCGATTTTGGTTAATTGATTTGTCGCTTTGTTGTGCGATAATTCTAAAGTGTGGCTGTTATTCTCATGTTGGCTAACGCTTTAGTGTAGTAGTAGTTTAGGCGCTATAGGTTAAATGTTGCTAGTTAAGCAATGGCGTTTTAAATAATATTCTGCTATCGCTGGTCGTGTAATGTATTGCAGTGCTAGTTCAGAGCTAGGGACGTTAGAGCGATACAGTTACAAGACCGTGAAAACCTAACAGTTCAATTTAAAAAAATTAAGATGATTGTAAATGCAATATTTTGATTCAACACAACCATGTTAGCCCAAATTTGGGTCAGTGGGGTCATCTTAGAGGCGGTTGTTCACTATTGGGCTTAGACCTTCTTGTTAGTGCCACTGTGCTGATGAGTTTCAGATTGTAATTGATTTTGATACTGTGGTAACTACGCTTACCTGAAGCCTATACTCCTGTCAAAGCTTTGATTGGACTTGTACTCTCGTGGTGTTTTTCAGTTTTCAGATATCGTATCACCTTGGACGAAGCCAGCAGATAGCGCTAGAGGTTCGCATGCAGCTATTGATGCTGAGAAATAACAACTTCTGAACAGTTCCGAGCGTAACGGATCGAAGGTCAGCGAGCAGTTTGAAGGCTGCAGAAGCCGAACGAGATGTTGACATGATGCAACATCTGTGGAGTTGGAAGCGTTCAAGGCCGACTGAAGTGCCCGGTGAGTCGCTGCCAGTTTATTTTGATAGTGATTTGAAAGCTTTAAAGTTTTTCAAATAAATTCAGTCGTCTTGACTAGGTAATTAACTAGGAAAAGGTAATTTTGATATACCTACTTAGTACGAAACTATGATTATTAGTTTCTCATTGGTAGTAATAGTTCCAAAACTTTATTCAGTGCAAACTTTTGAATCGGATATCGCATGGCAAGATTGCCACAAGGTCATGTTTAGTTTCGACTTAGATTTTTTTCGATTTAAGTGAAAGGTTAGACCTAGGCATTAGGTTAGGCTAGGTTTCTTTGCATAATAACAGTTAGCAAATTCAATAGTAAACGATCATGAACGATAACTTGATTTTGTTGACATTGTTTGACGGGTTCAAAGAATTCTGCGATTTTATAATTTCTAAACAGACTTTCCGTTTTCTACAACCGGGTTACCTACTAGGTATGTGAGATAATATGAGTTAGTTTAAAATAACATTGATTCGATGACCTTAATAGTAGAGTTATTCGTGAATGTTCATATGAAAGTTAGATGCAAACATTGCCAGGCCTAGTTGTTCTTCTTTTTACAAGGTCCGATGTGCATAGCTTACCGATCGGTATGTTTGAAAATCTCTTTGTCAAGAAGATGCCCGAGGCCAAGTACTAACTGACGTTGTAAAGTTATGAAGTAGATGGTCAGTTAGCATCAATTGAGATTATGAGAACAGGTTCTGAGTTCTGTGGGTCGGTGACTGTACCAGGGTATCGAGCGGTAGCCCTGGATGGCATAGACGGGAGAGTCTAGACCAGGGTATCGTTACGGTAGCTCTAGGTAGTGTAGTCAAGAGAGTTTACTCGGCATTCCCGCGGGGAAGTGCGAGTGTAGCAATTTTATTGTTTTGCTGAGCTATGAGATAGCTGTTGACTGCGAATAAGATACCTGTTGTTTTGTTTGTTCGATTTAGTGGTACTTGGACTTGGTAAACACGAATAGCTAGTTTTCTCGTATTGCGAATAAAACCTGAAGCATTTAGTTCAATTGGTGTTTACAGCCACTTTAGAATTGTCAAAAGGCTGACTGAGTGACCGACTAGTCAGTAGATTGAAGATGTAGAATAGCTCCATGTGATGATGTAGGGCTGACGTTGATATTGACGAAATTCGTAAGATAGCATCTGACAATATTAAGAAGTGTGCGGAATATGATAAGTCCCGTTTTGACATGACAAAAGCGAAGGTTAACAGTTTTTCGGTTGGTGATTTTGTGTTGTTAGAAGACGAGGAGCGAAATCAGACCAAGCTTGATAGGAAATTCAAGGGGCCGTTCGTTATTACTGCGATTTTAGACAATGACCGCTATGAGCTTAAGACAGTTAGTGGTGTCGGTTCCAGACGTACTTACAAGTACGTACATGAGAATTTGCGCGGAGTACCTAAGGGGCATGAGGGTTTATTAGAAGTAACTAGTAGTCTACTGAACGAAACGGAGGCCGAGACGGCGCCGGAAGATGCGGAGCAATTAGAATCCAGTAGTGATGTCATGCTACCACAAAGCCCAATTCAGGGAGGCGATGACCTAAATATTAGAGATGAAAGGTCGAACACAGACTCGGACACTGTCTCGGCAAATTCAGTTACCCTTACTGCCGGGTCAGATACACTCAGTGTGTACTCTGATCCCGGCGCAATAGATGAAGTCGAAATTTAAAATGAGCAAGATTGTCCGTAACTTACAGGTATGTCACATTTCTGTTCCTTTGTATTTAAAATGCTGTGTTATAACTGGTCGCAAAGACGGTGCCGTCCGGTCCATGCCATTGGGGCTGGTCGAAGGGACACACTTGTCTAGACCCTGTCTGTGATCTGGTCGATAGGACAGTGCCGTCCGGTCCAAGCCATTGGGGCTGGTCGAAGGGACACACTTGTCTAAACTCTGTCTGTGATCTGGTCGAAGGGACAGTGCCGTCCGGTCCATGCCATTGGGGCTGGTCGAAGGGACACACTTGTCTAGACCCTGTCTGAACCGGTCGAAGGGACAGTGTCGTCCGGTCCATGCATTGAAGCTGGTCGAAAGGACACACTCGTCCGGTCCGGGTTGTGTTGTCCAGCTTGTGAGATGTCATTCGGTCCATTATTCATAATGGTCGAAGGGATACATGGTTTCATAATGTTGCTTCTGAAATTTGTTAGAATTAGTGCAGTGTTGCTTGTCAGGCTGGACGAGCAGCTAACCATGAAATAATAAAATTGCCTGTTTAAGGACAACGTTAGCTCTACGCCCGAGGACGGTCGAATGTCAGTCCGGCCGTGACGGCGCGACACATGACATTTGACGTTTGCTGTCAACGACGTCGGAACAGAATGGCAGCATGACATGTCAGTTGTCAGTTATCTGTCAGCTGCCATTCTTGCGGAACTTCACACCGGTGGGAGCGGGGCGGCCATCTTGGTCACTTCGGAATCGAGAACCGCCAACGCACCACGCGCTCGACGAATCGCTTACTTCCGACGCCATCTTTAACAGTTTCTAAGTTGATTTAATTCAGTATCGTTATCTATGCCTAATTAAAGAGTGTTAGCGTTATATTTTGTTAATCTGAGAAGTTAAGGAGAAATAAATCATTGGAGAATCAAATTTGTGACTTTGTTTGAGCTTCTGACCCACGTGAAATATGGAAGATTCTGATATAGGCCATCCTGAGTCTATATACTTAATTCATTGTTTAGATAAATATATAAAATATGTTAAAATTGTAAGACGAAACAAAAAAATACTTTTATATTCATTTTTTATTACGAAGTATGTGCACAACAATCAGTCCGCTTAAATATACATTAAATAGCGTTGGAGACTTCGAGCAACCCTGCCTGACTCCGTATTCAAGCTGATAAGGATTCGCATTGCTCCCCCTAACGCTATTTGAATGGTGCCCATACTAGTACTGGATGGTGGTGCTGGTAAATGATCGACTTACGTATTCAACGCAGCTTCAAATAATACTTTCGCCATTTGTTTCACTCTATGTGCTACGTAATGTATACTCATACGGTTAATCTTGGTTTGTATTAAGTTGAGTTTAAATTCGACCTCCGTTATTTTGATAGGGTTGTCTACTAACGTAACTAAAGTCTTCAAGTACAAGATAAGATACCAAAATTGATTTTCTGCACGTTCTCGCAGAAACTCATTACGTAAAACACGGTCAAATGTGTACATAAATTCGCCAGAAATCTGGGCCCAAAAGTTATCATGCTGGACATTTGCAAATTGAAAGTTCTTTCCATAACAGTTTCCTGGGTACGGTCTCATAGTCTTTCTTTGATTAAACAAACAATCACTATTTTTTTCATCGCTTGCGAGACTTAAACGTTCTTCTAATGTTTCAAACACCATATTCTCATATATGTATTCTCTTCTTGTTGCTGAGAAATTATTAGAAGCTTTAACTTCTGGTAACTCATACCATCTATGTTTAAGGATACACAAGTCATTCAACAATTTTATATCCTTTGTTTGCTTTGAAATCGGTATCTGATTACATTGTAGAGAATCCTTGTTAGTCATAACGTTTATGGGTTGCTGGTTGATCCAAGAGTTTTCTTCTGGGATCTCGCTTTTCGCTTTTGCTGTTAACCAAATAATAATGGACATAACAATACATGAAACCATTTTTACGAATTATTTTGAGATTTCTTGACCAATGATGTCTACTAGCAACATAAAAAGCTTCCGACAGCACGAATTATAAAAAAAAATACAATGTCATTCGCCACACTTGACACAGCCGTAGCGAACGGATGATATGCACTGAAGGTTGTGAAGAAAATGATCCATGCCCACCACTTTTTATATTCAGGAACAACGGGAGTCCTAACAAGATTATTTTAAAAACATTTCATTGTTACATGATACAAAGAGCAAACAGTTGCATGACACGTCATCTACCAACTCACTCATGTGTTAAGAATGTGTTTACTTTTGAGTCAACGTATTCGTGAAACGTGTGCTGGCTCTTGAGAACTTGCCTCTCGATATAAGCCGTATAGCTAAAGATTCTTCGCCAGGAAGATAGTCCCTAACTCTTGGATGCTGACGTCAGCATTGAGCACTTCCCCGTCAAGAGCAAACCCATATCAAGTAAAAAAAGGCGTCCCACACGACGTTTGCACCTACGCAGTCCCTTCTCTAACACATGTCTGCTCCATCGTCCGTCTGTTCGTCTAAAATATATCCGGCTCACTTCCACCGATCGATGATTTAAAGAAGGTGACCGGCAGCGGATGACATCAGAAAGATGACGAAGCATTTTTGAGCAAAATTTAATTTTACCAGGAGAACAAAAGCATGTCCAAGTTTTGAAACGCTGGAATTGTGAACGCTAAAGCTTTACAAGTACCAAGAGACCAGAAAAAAACAGTTCTTAGTACTTTATGACTCGAAATGTCAGCGCTAAAGATTCACAAGTACCAGGAGACAGGAAACATGTCGTAGTATTTCCGGGGCTTTTATTGCAAGCGGTTGGGGTTCAAAAGTACCAGGAGAACAGAAACATGTCAAAGTTTTTTCGAGGCATGAAATATGAGCGCTAAAGATTCACAAGTACCAGGAGACTAAAAACATGTTGAAGTATTTGGGGCTGGAATCGTGTGCGGATTGGATTAAATAGTACCAGGAAAACAGAAACATGTCGAAGTTTTATCGGGCTACAATTATTGTGAACGTTACAACTGATACACAAGTTGTTCAGGTATTGTGAGCACTAAAGATTCACAAGTACCAGGAGACCAGAAACGGTCAGAGATGACAGAGACAAAGTCTATGATGGAGCGAGCTTACCCAGAAGTAGCCTGTTCACTCTTACTTTGAAAAGATTAGGGTTGTCAGCATACGGCAACACAGACGCAGGCAAAGACTTCCACTCCTTTGCTGTGCGCATTATGAAAGACGCTTGTAAGCGCTTAGTGCGATTTGGTGGAATAGCAACAAGGTAGGGATGGCAAGTTGCACTGCGTCAGGATGTCCGATGGTAGAAAGGGGCTGGTGGGATGAGGTCGTGGAGTTCCTGGGCACACTCTCCAAAGTACAATCTTTAGAAGACCGACAAGCAGGCAACCTTGCGGCAATGAGCCAAGTTGTGTAGCTTGGCATCCACCAGTTTTACATCGCCAATGAGCCTCTTAGCTCTGTGTTCCACCGAGTCAAGCGCGGCAAGCTGATACTTAGCTGAGCCTTTCCAAAGGTGGCTGCAATACTCCATGCAGGATCGGACTTGTGCTTTGTATAGGGTTAAAAGCTGTACAGGCCAGAAGTATCGCTTCACTCTATTCAGGATGCCCAGCTTTTTGGCTGTAGTTTTGGCTTTGTACTCAATGGTGGCGCCGAAGTCCAGACTGGATGTCAACTCCATACCTAGGAGCTCGAGCCGATCAGTCACAGGAATAGGTATACGCCGAAAACTAGGAGTTTGGTTGAAACGACTCCTTTTTGCGGTAAAAAGACACGCGAGTTTTGGTGGCGTTACAAGTGACCAGATTGTCGTCACCCCACTGGGAGACAAGGCTTAAGTTCAAATTTGTCCGCTCTACCATGGCCTCTCTTAAACGAACTTCATCCCCAGTGGTTGTTGCGCCGGACATGTATCTCTCTGAAACCGTACTGTCATTTGTGTACCCAACAAAATCAGGGATTTTTTTTTTAGGGATGGGAAATCATCCAATGACTCCTCCCGCTCTGGGTGTAGCGGGAGGGAGTGTCAGACTTCTACTGACTAAAACCCATCCATGTTCCTTCATTGCCCTTTGTGTTCCGGAGTCACGGTGTCTCTTGCGAATAATCCCGCGACTACGGCAGGCGTCGGCCCTTTCGGGCCCCTCTGTGTGCTGACTCTCTTTGAGGCGCGCGTGGAATACTAACGCGCCATCGACACGGCCTGTCGCCACTAGACGGACGGACGGTGAGCCACCCATAGCTACGCATAGTAGTACACATAATACGCCGTGGCGCCTCTCAAGCCACTCCTCAAAGAGAGGACTTATCGCCACTATCGTGGCGTGCCCTGCACTGGGTTACGATAGTCGTCGTCTCCATGACGCCATGAGATCGCGCCGGAAGTCTGTCCGCTGCGCGACAATTTGCCGCGTCAGCGGAGTTTCCCCCCGGCTTAGTACCTCCGCGCGCCAGTCATGCAGGCGCGCCAGGACCAACGCCTCCAGATCCCATGGCGGCAATCCGGCAAGGAGACCCGCCGCTTCGCGCGAGATCGTGCGGTACCCTCGGTTTATTCTGAGAGCCACCACCTTTTGGGGCGCGTTCAAGTAGTTCGCAGCACGCTGCCTCAATGAACGCGCCCACACTGGGGCCCCGTAAAGGGCCATGGACTGCACGACCCCGCGTAGAGCCTACGGCAGGAGGCGTTCGGTTCCCTCAGGTTGGGCAGGAGCCGCCTGAAAGCAGCCCCGGCCCGCTCCAGTTTGGGGACCAAACGTCGGAAATGCTCCACGAAGTACCATCGGCTGTCTAGGACGAGCCCCAGGTATTTCAGCGTCGATTCGACGCCGATGGAAACCTCAACAAAATCAGGCTGAAGTAGGTCATTGATGTGCAGCCGGAAAAGAGTTACAGAGAGAACAGACCCCTGAAGAACTCCGGCATCGAGAGTCATGAGGTTAGAGGAGCAACCGTCAACAATGACTCAGATCGACCGTTCACTGAGGAAGTCAAGCTACAAAAACCAGCTGGGATGCCATAAGCAGGAAGCTTGCTGAGTCGACTTGCGTGCCAGACCCTGTCAAAGGCCTTCGAGATATCGAGTGACACGGCAAGTGCTTCGCCGTGTCTCTCGATGGCCTCGCCCCAGCAGTGCGTGACATACACAAGAAGATCGCCAGTAGACCGTCCCCAGCGAAAGCCAACTCACTCGGGAGGTCACTGAGGAGAATGATCATTGTCTTCAAGGTACGTCAGCAACTTACTGTTCAATACCCTTTTCATAACCATGTAAAGGACGGAGGTAATGGCGATTGGTCTGTAATGAGCAGGGTCTGCACGGTTACCCTTTTTGGGCACCGGTTGCACTTTTGCAAGTTTCCAGAATTTTGGGACCGTTCCGTTCAAGAGAGAGGCGGAACAGGCGTGTCAACACAGAAGACAGTTTTGGCGCACATTGCCTTAACATTTCTGCGGGAATGCAGTCAGGCCCACTGGCCTTAATCACGTCTAGACTGCACAATACTTTTCGGACCTCTATATTGTGGACTGGTATCTCCGGCATCGAAGAATTACAACGAGGTAAAGTTGGTAGTTGCTTAGAGCCAGCGCCCAGACGTGAATTGCTTGCAAAAAGAGACGCAAACAAAGGACATTGCTCATCGCCCATACATCGTTCGCCTAAGAACCAACAGAGACGTGAATTTACTATCTGTGTTTTAAATAATGTATATGTTCGACTAAAACTAAATTAAAATCACGGACACTTGCCAGAATTGTAAAATATCTAAAATGATTTCGGATTTGGAGGTTATAAAACATACCAAACAATAGAAACATACCAAATGGACTAAGATCCCAGAGCTGCCAGACTTTTTATCTCACCAAAAATGTATAGAGTAGTGTTACTATGTTCTTCTAACATACGAAAGCGTGGTAAGTTAGGTCGACGGCCGATTCCCTGGTATCAGGTGCCAAATACATTAGGTACATCAAAGTGTCAACTGTCATTTCATCGACTGTCAGTGTCAATAGTGTTCGTGTCATACAGCGCATTAATCGCTTTACTCTTTTTGTAGGTAACTAAAAATCTTACAGCGCTGAGAGTGCTTTGCTTAATTTTAAAATAATGGCGCCGGGTTATAAAACCTAAGTGAGTTACTTTTTAAAATGGTTTCGTAATTAAAAAGTGTCCGTTCTATTCTAATCAGTAAAATGTAATTTAAAAAAAAAACTAGGAATAATAGTAAAGGTTTCGCATGTGTTGATTCTTAGGCCACTTTTTACCATGTCCTTTGCTTTCACACTTGTGTAGTGAGCCAGCCTTGCGCACGATGGACAGATAAGTTTGAACCGAATCGCTCGCATTTCCAGCGCCGGAAATAAATGTTTCCGGTCCCTTGGTACTTTTGAATGAATGGATTCAGGTCATACCTACATGTGTGCCGAATTTCATCCAAATCCCTTCAGCCGTTTTTGCGTGATTGACGGACAATCCTATATGTTTGGATGTTTGTCCGTCAATAACTTTCACATTTATAATATACTAGCTGACCCGCGCAACTTCGTTTGTGTCACATTTTCCATTAATGCTCCGCTCCTATTTGCCTTAGCGTGATGATATATAGCCTATAACCTTCCTCGATAAATGGGCTATCTAACACTGAAATAATTTTTCAAATCGGACCAGTAGTTCCTGAGATTACCCCCTACATACAAACTTACAAACAAATGTTACCTCTTTATAATATTATATATATATAAATATATATATATATATATATATATATACAGGGTGTTAGGGGAACGCTTCCGAAGCCAGAACGTAGATTATATATAACGTAAATGCAAACGAATAACACTAACCTTTCGCTTTAAATTGGTTATTTTCAAAATTTCATAATTCGTAAACACGCAATGGAAACCGTACAAAACGTGAGGTCACTGACACGCGCGCGACACCGCGCGCTTCGTACGGCGCGGCCGAGTCACGGGATTATACGGAATTCGCATACACCAGTTTCAAAATACATACCCCTAATAACAACATTTACAAAATTATGAATTTGAATCGCATTCGTAGCCCACTGTTGAACATTAAAGCTGTCAGAGGCATTTTACATACCTGTCTCAATCCTTTGCAACCTTATGAGATTTGGCTCGAACTGCGCTCCATCCATTTCAATACAAAGCCTGGCCCGTCGCTGTGTCGACCCGTGAACACGAGACATTAGTGTAGGATCCTCAACACATTCTGCACGTAGCCTATCAAAAACGCTCACTATTCTGTCCCGCATTTCATCAGCACTATCACATTCCCGATCAAACACTCTTTCTTTCACATACCCCCATAAAAAGAAGTCCAAAGGAGTTAAGTCGGGTGAACGAGCCGGCCAGGCCTGCGGCCCCAGCCTTCCGATCCAGCGGTCATCAAACAGCTCAGTGAGACGCTCGCGGACGGAGCGCGTAGTATGCGGTGGAGCGCCATCAATGAGCATTCCTCCTGTTCCACATCCCGTTTCTCGTGAATGTAGACTCGTCCGTCCAGATAATGTGCTCAATGAAGCCAGGCGCACTTTGTTGTTGATCTAGCAGCCAACTACAGTACGCACGACGACGAACGTGATTGTTACGACGATCTGTCGGTAAGCCCCGGCGCCGCAAAAATTTCGCCGCACTTCGTGTGCCCAGGCGAGGGTTTTGGCGAATCACACTTAAAATACGCTCCTCTGTCTGAACATTCAGTTGCTGTCCACCACCTGCCGCCGTCGGAACAATCGGACGATTTTCTAAGACTCGCTGTAAGGCTGCTGTTAGCATGCGAGAATCAGACGGATGCCGGACGTTCGGAAATCTTTCTCGATAAATTCTCAACGCAAGAGAAGCATTGCCACGAGCTTCTCCTAAACACATCAACATGTTGCCGTATTCACGAGCACTGTACACGTATGCCTCGGGCATTGTTCGCACACAAGACAACAAAACAACACAACACAACAAAAATTAAAAACAGCACATAAACGTAACAATAACAACTAAACACTAAAACGTAGTAAAAACAGTTTATCACTAAAAACGTAACAATAACAACTAAAAACTAACAAAACAGTATTAAATCGGCTCAATGCCTATCGATCGATTACACGTAACGCAGGTTCGCTCATGAACAGAGTCGGATAGGAACTAACTAGATTACTAAGAACATCAAACAAGCCGCGGTCGCGAGAATGCCGACAAACGACGATATACCGCCGCGCGTACGCCGCCGACCCGGCGGCGCGGTGTCTTTTTGATGTTCAAAGATCAACAAATTACAGAGGAGAAAACATTAGAAGATTAAATCAGAAACGAATTAATTTTAATTAAGTATTAGGAAATTGTACTGCTTTATTAGAAACTGTTTTTTCATTTTCTAAGTTTTAAATAAGGTTTAACGGGTTTCTTAGATTCAATTATTAAATTATCTACTTTAAATTGGTTTTGTTTACTTAGTAAATGAAGGATACAGCTATTGCAATAAACAAATGCGGGTCGTGTGACTCTAATTAGGTGCATCGATAAAATTCAAATTAAATTGATTTAAACTGTACACGACGCGATGATATTCTTTTGGTCAATCACAGCTAAAGTCGGTAATGTTTTACTTTATTTTCATTCACTTTCGATTATCGACTAACATACAAAACTGTTATGCACGACACGTCCCCTAAATGTCCGGAGTAGGTATCTCCTACGTATCTACACAAAAGACTTTTGACGCTTCTGTAATGTTTCTACTTAGGTATTTATTATGGCGGCACTTTTAAAAGGATGAATAAGGTCGCCGCCGCGCGCCGCGCATAGCCGTGGCTGCCTCTTTCTATCTTTCTCTCTCTCTCTTTCTCTCAAGTGAGGTGACCCGGGTTCAAAACTGGACCTAGGTATACCAATGAGTTTTGTGATTACCTTGATTATCAGAATTCGACCGAAGGTTATTAGTTCTTAGAGCACGTCGTGTAGAGTGCAGACTGTGACTGTTATCTCTGTACCTCGCTGGAATGCGATGCCCATATCGCTTGCCCCTACACCTGCCTACGTTAGCCGCGCGCCGCGCGCCTCGCGTCGCGCGTGAGTACCTACCACCAGTACCACCCTACCACAGCCGATCGATTCTGTTGACATTTGACATCTCACCGTGATCACTTAGGTGGAGTGAACGACAAGTGAGCTGTCATGCCATCATGTTTGTATGGTTTGACAGCTCACTTGTCGTTCACTTCGCCTAAGTGTTCACTTCGACATGTTTACAGAATCGCACTGCAGTACGATGAGCCTCTTCGTTGCTCCTTCGTTGATAAATAACGAAACGCGTAGGTATGTTTCGTTATTTTGGTAATTTTTGTATTATTATTGTTTTGTTGGAATAATGTGACCGTGATGTAGGTAGGTAAGACATTTCAATTTTGTTGCTATGCAAAATTTTAATAAACGAGTTAACAATATTGCTTGTTAGGTCAAGTCTTTGAACAGTAACAAAATTGTACTTTCTTTCTTAATCATAGTAGGTATCCTAAGTATCTCTCTTCGATATGGCTATCAAGGTTAAGCCAATTAAAATGGATTTTTCTGATTTGTGAGCATAATTGGCGAACATTGGGATCAACATTGTAACCCTGATTAAGGGGAAATCACAATGAACTTTGCATGAATGGAATCCGAAAGCAGGTACTTATCTCTGAACTAGTAGGTACGGTAGTAGTGAACTGAAAAAACATTTGCGGCAAACGATCGAGTAAAGTTTAGGAGGATAGAATTACAAGTCGTACGGCTATGTACGACTCAGCCAGCCGACGCGTCGCGACTGACGTCATCGCGTGGAGTTGGGGTCGTCGGCCGCCCGGCCGTCGGCGAGCGCGCGCGTACGTTGACCTGGAGCGCGTCAGCTGATATTTATTTACGAATACATTGCTTTTTAGAGTTGTAATGAAAAAAGATGAGTTTAATCACCAATTCTGGTTTCATTTAACTGTTCTTACAGCATAGTGTACGAAAAATGCTAAAATAAGAGGTAAAATTGCAAAAAAAAAAATCTCCGATTTTTTTATGGTATCGTATCGAGAATCACTAGCCCTATTACCTGTCTTCGTTTTCGGAAGCGTTTCCCTAACACCCTGTATATATATATATATACTAACTAAATAGACTTAATACATATATATATATATATATAAAATATTATACTATTATATTATAGTATAGATGTAGGAAGAATATGGTCTATTTTTTTCCAAAAATTAAAACAAGCAGTTTAAAAGGATAAACGGCAACAATTCAACAGGATTAATCGTGAAAATGGGGGTACCTCAAGGCTCAATTTTGGGTTCTTTCTTGTTTCTAGTTTATATAAATGATTTGCCCTATATTTCAGAAAATAAACTCAATATGGTGTTGTTTGCTGACGATACATTTTTGATTTTTAAAGTAAATGGACATGCAAACAATCTTGACGTTGTAAATAACGCCCTAATGCAGGTACATGATTGTTTCACAGCTAATAATTTAGTATTAAATGGCAAAAAACGAAGTTTAGAAATTTAAGACGAAAAACGAAGTTTAAGAATTAAATGAGAAAAAAACGAAAAAACTTTACCAAATGTCAATAGTAATAATTGTGACATAATATTGAACAGGGAGAAACTAGAATTCGTCGAAGAAACAGTTTTCCTGGGGATTAAGCTAGACTCAAGGCTACAATGGGGTCCTCATTTAACATCTCTTGCAGGAAGGTTAAGTTCAGGAGCATATGCTATAAGAAAAATTCGCCAGTTTTCAGATGTTGAAACCGCGAGACTAGTCTATTTTAGCTACTTTCACAGTATAATGTCTTACGGTATTTTACTTTGGGGATGGGCTGCAGACATCGAGTCTATATTCATTTTGCAGAAAAGAGCCATCAGAGCCATTTACCATCTCCGCCGGCGAGATTCTCTTAGGGAACTGTTTAAAGAAATTAACCTCATGACGGTCCCTTGAAAATATATTTATGAAAATATCATGTACGTTATAAAGAATCTACATCTTTTCAGTAAACGAGGCGATAGACATAACTATGTTACTAGAAATAGGAACCAATTAATTCATCATCATCATTAAGGAAGGAACCAATTAATTCAATCATTCATTAAATATGGGATACTATTTAAAGTGTTATAACAAAATACCGCCACATGTATTAGAACTGAATGAGACGAAATTTAAAAATTGTATAAAACGCACGCTATGCAAACAAGCATATTATAAACTAGGGGAATACATTGATGATAAAAATGCTTGGCTCAATGCTGGTCCGCTCCATAGCGACTAAAGTGCCCAAACTTTGATGAACATGTGAAAACATTGTTGGACCTGCTGAAGATTTTAAGACAATATTTGCACTGTATAGACTCATTCTCTTTTGCATTGTATAATTTTACTCATAAATTATTTCGTTACGAATGTAACCATGATTTTGTAAACAATGACAACTGGTTTAAAAGAGTGTCCATGGAGTTTCTGGCACGTTCTTCTCCACAGGATCTACTCTTTGGAACGTGCAACTGCCGCGCTGGAGACGGAGTCGGTGGGTGTGTTATGTTGCAGAACAAACTTCTGCTCTTGTTGCGCTTCTAGCGCGGCAGGATTGGCTTCATCTATTTGACTGACAGACCTTGACTATTCAAAAGTGCCTGTAACTAGTTTAATTGAAATAAAGAATTTTGTATTTGTATTTGTATTGTATTTGTCTCATTTTAAATCGGCTACTGAGGGGTATTTGTACCTAAGGATAAGTTTTAAGTTTAATTAGATTTCTTGAAAAAGTGGTCTAACTTGGCCCAGACTAATGATATTCAAATCTCCGCATTTACCCTACATCTTGCCAATTCCAAACCATCCCCAATCAACTTTGCCGCGGTGGCGCACTCGTAGCGCCGCGTCTCCATAAACGGGCATTAAAATGGATATATTATAAAACGTGAATCCACTTTTTATAAAAGTTGTAATTCATCAAACATGAGTACATCCAGGTCGGCTGTATCGGAAAACTACTGGCTAAGTTCTCCGTGGGCGGTGGATAACACTTCCAGTGGATTATGAAGGCAGCTCGTAAATTCAGAACTACTTTCACTTAGTATGCGAGTCTTCATATGGTTTAAGGGTAAGCAGAAATAGGTGGCAAACGATGATTTTGCTTTTGTGGGAGGAGTTAGAGGTTTAGTCATAACAGCCCCGCGGGGCGATATTCAAAGTTAAGGGACGCTTGAAGGGGTCGCTTTCTGAATAGATTGCCATGTTACAAAAATACGAGTATGTGGCTCTCAATATTTATTATTTATTTATTTATTATATACTTTATTGTACACCAAAACAACAGAAACGCCCTTAAGATAATATTAACACTTATGAAAACTTGAACAATCTTTGAGAAGCATGACAATAGAAACTTCAATAATTAAACTAATCAAATATTGTCTTGTATTTAGGTTTAAAGAATTTTATTGTCATAAGAACTTAAGTAACAGTTCACTTAAAATGAGGTGCATAGTGCTTACATTTAAAAAGGTATATTTATTTGACTTTGGCGACGTTACAGGGCACATTTGTTTTTTAAGATTTATCTTAAATATGTTAATATCTTCTGGTAAATCATTGAGTAGTTGTGCTCCTTCAGCCTATATTGTTTTCTAGTCGTATTTAGTCCGTGCACGTGTGGTCATTACTTGAAACTTGTTTCTACTTCTTGTGTTGTATGTAGGTGTTATGTTTTAATGTACGGAATTCGTGGTGATTTTGTTTTTATGAGGATGCAGATTTTGTGAACAGTTGTATGAGATTTAGTAGATTCGTTTTTTCGTATTATTATTTCATTCTGCCTTCTTTATTTCATTTCATCGTCTAAAAATATGTAAGGCCAGGCAAGGATATCGAATTGTTGATAAAGCCATTCATGACTCCCACTTTTCATTACCCGACAATAAGGACAATATTGAGCCCAGACAGATGGAACTTTGATTTTCACATCCTGACATTTCAACCCTTTTTATTAATGTCGTAACCTTTAATACTACTGAGCCAGAGCAAAAAAAGCACATCAATGTATTAAAGACAAACTAGGAATTAATTATAGCTCGACAAAATTAAATAATATCCAGTTATTCAATCATAATATTAACTTTGTATTAAAATACGAGTGTATTCAGTTTCACTGGCCCGAACGCAGTAATTAATAACAAAAAACCGGCCAAGTGCGTGTCAACACGCGTAGTGTAGGGTTCCGTAGTTGCAAGTCACAATTGGGTACTTTCCTAAAAAAAACTAATTAGTCCGTCAGGAAATTTTGGACACGTATTTTTTGCATCTAAACAAAAATAAATAAAAAGATAGTGCGATTAAAATTCGCATAACGTCACATTTTAGTACTCATTTTATGTAAATGTGACGTCACCACTCTTAAAGTTTGATGCGCTTTATCTTTATCAATTTGAAATGGTAATAAGTACGTGTCCAATATGTTTTTTGAAAAGCTAAAGGGTGGACTGATTAGAATAATTGTTTTTCCCAATTATTTGATTTTTTTTTTTACTATTGATAGGCATACGTTTGACCGCTATCTCACCTGAGGTTAAGCGATGATGCGGTCTAAGGTGGAGCACGCTTGCCTAGAAGTAACCTATTCACTCTTGACTTAAAGACTCCCAGGTTGTAGCTATCAGGAAACACAGACTCAGGCAGGGAATTCCACTCCATAGCTGTACGCACAATGAATGTATTCCCAAAACGTTTTGTGCGTATAGGTGGGATGTCCACCATGTACCGGTGGCACATCGCTATGGTTTCACATTGTTATGGTTTTTCTTTTAAATTCTTTCTGTATGCTACTACTAATATTATTTCACGTCTCCATAAACAACAGCTTAGCTGAAGAAGAGTTCCATTTGAATCTAACAAAAAAAATCACCTTAAGAGTGCCTGTCCATTTCAGCGGAGCGAGGCAGCGGAGTGGAGAAATGGAGAAATATTAACGAATGTAGAAATATAAACAAAATGTCAGTGACGCACCCTTAAGCATAACATTTCGCAAACGGATCCTTGGATGGAAAAATGACCAATGACACTCTCCACTATGGAATTGATTTTTTATCTGGGTCGGGGATTTATCGGATTTGAGAGTGGAACAATTTTTTTTCCCAAGATTTTATTTTACGATTTCATCAGCCCGATTAAATGTATACCCATACAAATTCCAATTTTTTTGTGGTAAGCGTCTCTAAGCTAAACCGCGGACAGACAGACAGACGGTCATGGCGAAACTATAAGGGTTCCTTGATGACTTCGGAACCTTAAAAACGAACAATGGTTAGAATAACGTAACCAACTAATTCATTCAGTCCAGCAAAATATTTAGGTGTAATAGAACGTATAATTCAAAATTAGGGATTTTATTAAATGTTTAATTTTAAATGTAGTTCCTTCTGAATGTTTTAAGTGATTATTTTGTTTGGGTAATTTATTTATTTTTCATTGTTTATTGAACTGTTGACATTTTAATTACTACGTATTATTTAATTTAATTGTATTTGGACATTGATTGTAATGTGTAAATGGATCATTCCGAAATAAATGAATTGTTATTATGTCTTTATTCATTTAACTATACATACTTGCGTAATTTTTAATACGTTAAAAACACATTTAGAAAAAATATAGGAAAATAAATAAAAAGGAGTACTCCGCCGGTGTCAGGAGCAGGATCCAAGCTATCGGTGATTTTGGCCAAAAGGTGGTTGGCCTTAAAGGCAATCGGCACAATGACAACTGAGTAAATATTCCACATGTCGACAATCTCTTGTTGTTGTTGCTAAGTCGAGATATTTAATTTGCTTTTCTGACTCAGGTTCCCGTCCCTTCACGAGGTTCTCGTCATGCGGGATGGTAACATCGATTAACTATCATTTAGCGGCGCGCTATTACTCAGTCTATCACGACTATGTCAGGGTTCTTGGTAACAACAGTCCTATCAGTTATGTTAGACCGATCCCAGTAGAATATGACATGGTCATTTTTGTGAACAGGGTAGGGCAGGAACCATATGACAAGTACTTTGTGATATGGTACCTCAGAATCCACATGTTTGTATTTCAAATTAAATTACTTATGTATAATCCTGGCCATTTGATTATGCCCGTTCAAGTACTGCCGTTAGCCACACGAGAACAACCATCATCTGCCTAGCCATTTCCCAACTATATTGGGGTCGGCTTCCAGTCAAACCGGATTCAGCTGAATACCAGTATTAAAACACGAGAACAACCAAAGATATATATGATTAACTAAACAATACGGTGAGATGCCCTACACACGTCCACCGTCCTATCCTTCCTTATGCCTCCGGTAGTTATTCCTCAAGATAACTTCGTCCATAACCGCATAGAAAAAAACCTTCTATTTCCCCGAATAGATAACTTTTTTTCCACTTTTATTTGCTCTTTTGCAGTATAGTCTGCAAGGAACTGGTATCTGCCTTCACTGAGTTTTATATAGCACTTGAAAGGAGTCTTCTGACCCCATTCCTCAGTCTTTGTCAATTTTTAGTAAAACTTAGTACGTATTCTAAGAAAAGAAAAGAAAGAAAGAAAATTGCATTTATTGGCACAGTAAAAACACCTTACAATTATGAAATTAATATCTGTGTATTAGAATATTTTGTGCCAAAAGGGCCTCAGCTCAGCATAATGTCAGGTGGCAACGCAAGATATTACCACCTAACGCTGATTTTCAGCTGCAGCCCACGGGTGCCATACGCTCGAATGCACAATACACATATAAAAATAATATTAAATAAGTAAAAAAAGTGTAGGGTCAAATATAAAAAAAATGACAAAGTAACATCAAAGTAAACATAATAAATACGAAGTAAAACCAAGTGACGGTGAAAATTGTAAATGACCAAAAAAAAAACAATAAAAGTTAAAAATTAAAATCAATAAAACTCATTCAATTAAGTATAATAATTTCATAAAGTAAAAATCCATTAAAACATGTAATAAAAAAAAGTACTTCACAGTTAATTAAAATAATGTTGATTAAAAGATCAGAAAAAATAAAATAAGTTGTCAACCAACCATTCAATAACAGCGAGGTGGCAACAAGAGGTCAAATAGCAGAGGTGGTACGCTGGGTATGCTCTTTCTGTTTCTGGTGTTGAAGCAAAAACTCCTTCAACTTTACCTTAAAAGTTAGTCCACTTCCACAGTATTTTATGGGAATATTGTTCCAACATTTAGTCGCAGCGTACCGAAAACTAAATGATAAATGATATTTATTTTAAAATTTTGTAAGTAGACTGTAAATAACACTTTTACACGTCAATCTTTTTTGTTCATTTAAAAGTAGATGAGGCCGGCGTTTCCTAGCTGACGGCTCTGAGAAGAAACACCGAAACAAAGGAACTCAGAGGTCAAAGTCTCTTTTAAAGTCCATACAATCGTACTGGTCAAATCATATGAGAACCATGTAGGTTAATATCTGAAGTGGTATTTTGAGGAAAGTACCACACAGATTTGAGTGGACCTGTCCAGACAGTGCAAGCATTTGCCAGTTATCATGTAGCTCAAACTTAGAACTTAAAGGAGCTCAACGAACTAATAATAATAAATTAATAATATAAATATTTAAAAATGTAAAATATATGTACAAAAAAATAAATAAATGGAATATATAATACAAAACGTATGTATTTAGGTAACAGTAATACGTTAAACATACAATTATAGCGCCTATAAATAACTAAAACTAAGATATTATTATTATAGGTGCAAGCAATGGTTGTTCGGAATTGTAATGTTAGGTAGCGACCAACCTGAAAGAGTATTTGCGAGCCGCCTCGCCGGGCACCTAGCGGGAACGGGCCGGATCTTGCGGAACACCAGCTTGGTTTCCGCAGGGGGCGCTCTACGGTGGACGCCATCATGCGCGCCAGAGCTCTCACGACGGGGGATGCGGTCTCCCGGGGTGTTGTGTTGTTGAACGCCTTCAATACCATGCCCTGGAGCTGCATTGGGGAGGCACTCCGGTATCATCGGTTGCCGACCTACCTTCGTCGTGTTGTCGGGGACTGCCTGTTCGACAGGGCAGTAATCTACCCTAGTCACAGCGGAGAGACACTGCGGTGTCCCACAGGGTTCGGTTCTGGGGCCGCCCCTGTGGAACATAGGTTACGACTGGGTGCTGCGAGCCGACCTCCCTAGTGGCGTCAGCGTCGTTTGCTACGCAGACGACACGCTGGTGCTGGCACAGGGGGGGGTCGTACGAGGCGGTGGCCAAATTGATGACACACGGGGTTGCGATAGTCGTAGAGAGGATCCGGCAACTGGGTCTCGAGGTGGCATTGCACAAGTTCGAAGCCATGTGCTTTCATGGGCCTCGGAATGCGCCACCGTCGGGAGCCTTGCTGACGGTAGGAGGGGTTCCCATCGGCGTCGAGTTGACGCTGAAATACCAAGTACTTGTCCTTGACAGCCGGTGGAACTTCGTGGAGCATTTCCGACGTTTGGCACCCAAACTGGAGCGGGCCGAGGCTACTTAAAGGCGGCTCCTGTCCAACCTGGGGGGACGCGCCGAGTCTACGCGGGGATCGTGCGGTCCATGGCCCTTTACGGGGCCCCTGTGTGGGCACGTTCCTTGAGGCAGCGTGCTGCCCACTATCTGAACGCGCCCCAGAAGGTGGTAGCCGTAAGGCTGGCCCGCGGGTACCGTACGATCTCGCGCGAAGCGGCGAGTCTCCTTGCCGGATTGCCGCCATGGGATCTGGAGGCGTTAGTCCTCGCGCGCCTGCATGATTGGCGCGCGGAGGTACTACGCCGGGGGGAAACTCCGCTGACGCGGCAAATTGTCGCGCAGCGGACAGACTTCCGGCGCGATCTCATGGCGACATGGAGACGACGACTATCCCAACCGAGCGCAGGGCACGCCAAGATTGTGGCGATAAGTCCCCTCTTTGAGGAGTGGCTTGAAAAGCGCCACGGCGTCCTCACCTTCCGCCTGACTCAGGTCCTCACCGGACACGGATGTTTCGGGAGGTACCTGCACCGAATTGGGCGGGAGGAAACGCCCGCGTGTCACCACTGCGAGGATCGACCGGAGTTCACGGTGGAGCACACTGTGCAGGTGTGCCTCGCTTAGGCGTAGCACCGCCGCGTCCTCGAAGCGGCGATAGGCGGCGACCTCTCGCGTCCGGCCCTGGTCCAAGCCATGGTCCGTAGCGAGACGAAATGGGACGCCGTCACCTCCTTCTGCGAAGTAGTCATGCTAGCCTCCCTTCTCTCCTCTTAACCTCGAGGTTCTCTCCCTCTCGAGAGGGAGAGCAGAGAAGAGAGAACCTCTCGTCCCGGCCGCCGTGGTAGACGCCGCGGGCGTCGGGGGCCACCTGGTGACCTCCGGCCACCGTAGGCCCGGCAGCCGTGGTAGACGCTGCGGGCGTCGGGGGCCACCTGGTGACCTCCGGCCACCGTAGGCGCGGGCCTGTGGACGGTGAGCTATGGGCAGCTCGCCGTCCGTCCGTCTTATGACGACAGGCCGTGTCGACGGCGCCTCGTGTTTCACGCGCGCCTCAAAGAGAGTCAGCATTGGGAGGGGCCCGAAAGGGCCGAAGCCTGCCGGAGTCGCGGGACTATTCGAAAGAGATACCGTGGCTCCGGAACACAAAGAGCACTGAAAAAACATGGATGGGTTTTAGTCAGTAAGAGTCTGACACTCCCTCCCGCTCCGCCCAGAGCGGGGGAAGTCATTTGATGATTTCAAATCCCTAAAAAAAAAAAGAAAAGGTAGCGACCAGCACGATCTAGGTTAATTTAAACCTGTGTTTCAGGCCATCACTTTATAATCAACTGACGAACAATACCAAAGTAAGGACATTTGTAGGCCGCATAAAGATCTCAAACCCTATCAACCGATGTGACAAGATTATTTTCACGGGTAATAAAATGTATTATGATTCCCTAAGGAGGATATTAATATCATGACGGTACCTTGTCAATACATATATGAAAATATAATGTATGTTCGGAAAAATCTTCATCTTTTTAGCAAAATTTGTGATAGGCATAATTTTAATACTAGAAATCGGAACAAATTAGATCAACCCCGATTCTGATTAGCTAAAGTACACACTTCTTTTATGGGATACTGTGTTCAATTTTATCATAAAATACCACTCGCTTTTCTCGAACTAAATGAGAGTAAAAGTACTTGTCTACATGTGTAAAACGCACAATATGTAGACAAGCATAATTATTATAAATTGGAAGTTTATATCCATGATAAAAATGCCTGGTTAAATGCTGGTCCTGCCCACAGCCAAGACGCCTGGATCCACTAGATAGTTTTGTGTTTTTTTTTATATAATTGGAAGAAATGCTTACCCTTTTTTTTCTCCTATAGTATAATGTATTTATTCATTCTTTGCAATCCTGAATTGCTAAGAAGTAAGTTACGCATTCATGCAGTTTCATTTTGTTTTAATTTTTAGTTTTTTAGGTACTTGGTCATTGAAAACCATAGTTTTGTATTAAGTAGAAGCATTTTTTCAAATGTTTGTAAATGTGAGTACTATGGAACCATTTACATATGTAATTAATTTAAGATTTTGTTATTAAACTTGTTTGACATGAACGAGCGTGGCAATTAAGAGCTTGTCATGCTCACACAAACGTTTCGCTGATGGTGGCGCGTGTTTTGGATAATTTGGTTCCCTTCAAAATGGTTGAGCTAGATGGTGCTGATTCAATACACGCGTCATGTTCGTGAACGGGCGCCATCAGTTGAGACTGGTCATCTCTTACCTGCCTCTGGCTTATTTTTTAATATGTACTTTTTTAATTGTTTTATATACTTTCTTGTTCTTTGCACTGTCCTCACATATAGAAGCAATCAAAGATAATGTTACCATGATTTTTGTATTTAGTACATCAATTGATTTAAAAGAGTGTCCGTGGAGTTTCTTGCACACTCTTGAAAGAAAAAAAGAAAAAAAAGAAAGAAAGAAAATATATTTATTTCGCCAGAAATGACGCACAAACACAAACACGCTTAAACAAAAAATAAAAAAAATCATACAACCGAATTGATAACCTCCTCCTTTTTGGGAAGTCGGTTAAAAAGAAAAACAAAATTACACACTAAAAACAACCTATTCTATATTCATCCCTACCTATTCTCTTCTCCATAGAGATCTACGCTTTGGAACGTGCAAATAGCTTCATCATCTTTTTTTTGTACCGACCGACCTTGACAATTCAAAAGTGCCTTTAAATGGTCTAATGGAAATAAATGATTGAGTATTCATTAAATACCTTCTAGTCTTCTAGTAAATATGAATAGTTAAGAACTGAGCATTATATGTTTCAGAATCGCAAGGCGGTTCTCGGCTACAGTACTAGTTGGGTGGCTAGCGAAGAAGGGGGCTGGCGGGATGAGATCGTGGAGTTCTTGGGCACATGCACAGCACACCGAAGTACAATCTATAGAAGACGAGCTCGACAAGCAGGTTACCTTGTGGCAATGAGCCAAGCTAGTAGCAACATCCATCAGTGTTTCGTCGCCGATGAGCCTCTTAGCTCTGCGTTCCACCGAGCGAAGCGCGGCAAGCTGGTGCTCAGCTGAGCCATCCCAAAGATGGCTGCAATACTTCTCCGCAGGATCGGACTTATGCTTTGTATAGGTTTAAAAGCTGTCCAGGCCCGAAGTCACTGTGTCGCTTAACCCTATTTAAGATACCTTCTGCCTATTTAGAATTGCTTCACCCTATTTGGGCTGTCCTAGGTGGGATGAGGTCAGGGAGTTCTTGGGCACACTCTCCGAACTACAATCTGTAGAAGACCGACAAGCAGGCAAACTTGCAGCGGTGAGCCAAGCTGTGTAGCTTGGCGTACGTAGTTGGAGACATCCAAGAGCGAACGCTGTACAAGCCTTATGTTCCAAGGACGACGAGGAATGAAACGGTGATATTGTTTTAATACGTAAACATTATTAACAGGGTGTTTTGTGATTCTAATAAAATATTTATGTTTAATGTACTTATTATCTTGCATGATGCGAAATAAATTATCGCGCTCAGAGGTCGTTTATATCGGGTACATTAAGTAGGCCGCCTTTGCAAGACGACTTTTAAGAACACAAACACAACCCACCAAAAGCTCATAACGGCCCATGACCGGCTAACTACAACAAATAAAACAACTATAATGTAGGTAACAATTTCCCAGAACAATTTATTTCAAAGGAGGTCAAACGGTAAACGTCATGACAATTACGTCAATCATTCAAAATAGCCAGCGTGGCGATATTAATATTCATGGTTGTATTAATTCAACTCTTTCATATCGCTGCCCTGCCCTTGACTTTTCAGTTTATTGGAACAATTAAAAGACGTTACTACCTACGTTTTCAGGAGTTCAGTGTTGTAGATTATTCAGTGCTTTGAACCTCCTTGGCGGAATTTTACTGGCAGACAAGTTAGTACTCGTAGTTAGAACTGAAGAAGCTTCTAGAAAAAATATAAATAGTACTTTAATTATGATTCGTGAAAATACACTTTGATACGTTAGTCATGTAATAGCTCGCTTCAAAGGCAAAAATGCAGTAAATAAGTATACGTTTCATCTTTATTTTATTTAATACTAGATTAGCGAATGTCAGAAACTATATACTAAAACCTTCCTCGAAAACCACTTTATCTATTGATGAAAACAGCATGAAAATCGGTGGAACTTGTGGTGGAAGAATTTATTTTATAATATAGTGATAATATATTGTAACATTACGGGCAGCGTCCTGTATCATCACAGTATATTTAAACCAAGTGCCATTTCTACTAATTTTCATGTAACGTTCGAATTCGCATCTAAGTCGCAATCTGTCAAAAATGTATGTAAAATTAAAAGGCCTTTTTGACATTTTGCGACTGACATGCGAATGTTGTTTAAAAATATGTAGAATTGACCCTCTGGGACGCAAGACTATGTATTGTGCTAGCGTGACGCAATGACATTGTGATAGCTTTAAAGCCAAAATGTCAAAAATGTATGGAATTGACGGCTATTGTCGAAGTGACACCTAATTTCGACAATGACATTCGCTATTAAAAGAGTTTTTTCTAGAACCTGTGTGATTATCTGTCGCATAGTACATTTAGTTTATTCAGCATAACATAGCCCGTATGTCGTGAAGTTTACTTGGAATTCATACTATGGTAGGTGCCATATTAGCTTACAATTAAGTACTTTGACCTTTCACTAATATCCCTTCGCAGATACACGAACAATAAATTCCGATCCGTTTCTCATTACTAGAGAACGTAAAAGATCACGATACAATTTGATTCAGAATTATGTTTTGATTTCTATTTTTAGGGTTCCGTAACCAAAGGGTAAAAGGGGGCCCTATTACAAAGACTCCGCAGTCCGTCCGTCTGTCACCAGTCTGTATCTCATGAACCGTGATAGTTAGACAGTTGAAATTTTCACGATTTATTTCTGTCGCCGCTATAACAAGAAATACTAAAAAAAACAAAATTAAATAAATATTTAAGGGAACTCCCACAAAACAAACGTGATTTTATGCTAGATATTTATTACGGCAACAGGTAAACGCTTGAAATATTCACAGAATATTGAGTTAGATTATCACTTTCAAAAAAATAATTAAAATTAAATTTATATTAAAGGGGGCTCCCTCTACACAGCAAACGTGATTTGTTTGCCGTTTTTATAGATAATGATACGGAACCCTTCGTGCGCGAGTCCGACTCGCATTTGGCCGGTTTTTGGTTTTCAGAAAGTCAATAAATGTGTTAGCAAGGAGTGGAACTCTCTGCCTGCGTCTGTTTCCGAACGCATGACAACCCTAATCTCTTCAAAATAGAGTGAACAGGATTTTTCTGGGATAGCTCACTCCATTGTCAACTTTGTCTCTATAATCTCTGATTAAGACTGGAGTCACGAGCAAACCCATCTCAAATAAAAAAAAATGCATCACCATTATTTCATCTAAAAAACGTACACTAGCTGCGCATAAGTCTACTCCAAGCTTCGCCATTTCAACCGATCCTGTGCATTTCGCATACAGCGGAGGTCTACAGATTTCGACAGGATATTTTGCTTGGTACACGATTCCAAACCCTCAACCTTTTCATTTTGAAAGTTAATCCTATTCTTCTCACATGATAATGAAGTCATTCAATTTAAACATTTCAAAACTGAGGGCCAATTCTACTAATAAACAACTTTCGCATTCGCAGGTCAATCGCAAACTGTCAAATGAGCCTTACATTTTCATACATTATTGACAGCTTAGCAAATGCGATGCGAATGTGAAAGTAAGTAAAATTTGCACTCTGACTGCTAATCAAATCAACCCTTAACAAAAAAAAAAGAAGATCCGGTCCAGAAAAACAAAAGTTAAAAATAAAACGTTTAATATGCAAAGAATGCATCTCTCTAAGGTCGTCGTAGGCTGAAGACTGAGAGTGCTCAAGGGAGGTCACGATACTCACGGTCCAAGGTTTACCTTAACGCGAGCCACTTCAAGCCATTATGCAAATAAAATAAAAAAATACACGCTCCAAAAATTTCGGGGCCTCGATTCGAATTTCGAAAAGTTTGGTTCTGTTTCTTGTGTTGACATGTTTTCTTTTTTGTTTCAAGGACTTGTTTGTTGTTCTTCAGTACTAGAGTAATTTGAAAACAATTAACTTGAGAGATTTACTTATTTATTCTTAATCGTGTTGTTTTTTTTTCAGGTCGTATAAAAACTTGAAGAATGTAGCCACTCAATGAAAGCGAATACTTCTATACAACTTTATTTACAAATATTAAGTAAAGCTCTAGGGAGATGGCATCACTAGCTACTACAGTAAACAAAATAATGTCATTACATACAGCTATCCATAGTTTTTTTTATATAGTCAGAAGGTCTGACTGACTGCAGAAAGTTTTGTGTTGAACTCTGGCTCCCGGGCGGTTCACATGCGAACCAGTTTTTACAAATCGCAGTTGAACCCCGCTGGTGCCGGCACACCACGAGTGATTTAAACTTTATTTTCGTGTAAACTAAGCTTTAGAATCGTTTGTGAATGAATGTTCTCTATGGCGGATAAAATTTGCCAACCACAGACAAAAACAGAAACTAAAAATATGACAGCCGACATTACAAAAAATCTTGTCAAAAGTTTCTACGTCACGGTGCCGTCGCGCGTGTGTGGTGCGGTGTTTTTAGTGTTTTTTCTGTGTTTCTTTTGAGATATACTAGGGTAAGTGGATGAATATTCGTTTATAAGTATTTCCTCTAACTATGTAGATAGTTTTTTGCATGAAATAACATCACAAAACTTGTTTTGTTTAGCCAACAAAAGTTACGTAGTTCCGAGTGTTCGTCAAGGTCAACATTTCAAGGTCACAGTTATTGTTTGGTTTTTGTAAATTTTTACAATTAAAGTAAGCATATTTTAACGATTTTTAGTAACAATGCGTTGATGAATATATTGGTAGTATTCTACAAGCTTTTCCCATTGAAATCTGTTTGATATAACTCTGATAATCGTTATCAAAAAAGCGCATTGAATTACACAAAAAAAAAACGGCGCCGCGCTTTATGAAGTTTGAGCTTGAATATTGCTATAATCGGCTATAGAACTCATATAAAATATCATTGTCATTAGATTACTTGTCTTTTCATTAGCTAGTTCCCAAATTTTGGTGTAAATTGATCCAACAGTTTTGTCAGAAATAACATAAAACAGCAACAAACTACATTCAGCAAGTTCTCTCATTTCAATAGGATATGTTTATTTCTCGAGTACTATTGAGTCTAGTTTTCATTATATTTAATGACGACATAATTTAAGAACCAAATGCCATTTCAAGTGCGCGGATACAAGCTACAGAAACGCTGCGATAACGTTTTTTGTGGCCGGGGTCAGATTACACTTACGATAAGCGCCCGCCCGCGGGGCTTGCGGGCCGTCAAAGAGTTGTGACGTAATAAACGTTCTGGATTCGAGAGCTAAAAATTACTAAAAAAGCAAACAGGCAAAATGAATACTCACCACCGCCGAGTCACCCGCGTCCGTAGGAGAATACCCTTCAGCGGATCCCTACACGTGGTCCCCAGGTGGTGCTATACAGGTGACACTAACCGCCTCCGTGGTCTAGTGGTTATACCACGTGATTCAGACCCAGAGGTCCCGGGTTCGATTCCCAGCGGAGGCAAATTTTTTGCTCGGTTTGGTTGGTGGTGTCCTACCACCAACCAAAAGATTGGTTCTAATTTGTTTATGTTGTTTGTTCTAAGTCCGCCTGGCAAGCTACGACCATCATGTCTAAGTCTGTTGCCATAACAACTATGTTAACAGCATTGTTGTGTTCCGGCAGTTAGCGGTATGATAGCCAGTTCCTCTGTGTAAGAGGATTCCGGGTGAAACTCGCTTCCATCTTCGGCCTAATCATCACTTTCCATCAGGTGAGATTTGGGCCAAGAGATTCCCCGTTTTGTATAAAAAAAATATTAACCTCAGTGGTTGAGTGGTTTAGGCGTTTTCCTAGGAACCTGGTCGTGGGTTCGATTCCCACGGGAAGCATACTTATTTACAAAGTATGTTTGTTTCCAGTTTGGCTAGACATTGCAGGCTTGAATACAGGCTTGTCTGATAAACAGATGATTGCGGAATGCACGTATAAACCGGTGGTCCCGGCCGCCATACTATGTCAGAGGCGCTTGAGGCGGTTTAGAAACTATGACACTAGAGGGTATGGGGTCGTTAGAACTTACAGCCCACACGATAAGAAGGAATCCTACATTTTGACAAGTTTCTGGCCAACGACGTATTATAAATATACCGCGTGTATTTGACATCGACGCACAAACGATTTCCATGGGTCCAGGGCATGATTCTGGACACCCCAGTGTTGGAATTTTTCGTCGGTTCTTTTCTCATTTTTTTCAAGAGTACCACAAAGTATCAGCTCAGCTGAGCTGATTTCTATTTGTGGCTTTATTCGGATTTTTTTTTAGAGAAAGTAGTTAATTAATTATTTTTTTATTAAAAATCTCATTGGGTTAGGTCAGAATAACGATTATGAGCAGTCTAAAGTAAAAAAACCCTTGAAAAAAATAAAAAATGAGAAAAAAGCCGACGAAAAATTCTAAGTCTAGGGTGTCCAGAATCATGCCCCGGACCCATAGAAATCGTTTGTGCGTCGATGTCAGATACACGCGGTATAGAAATGTCATAAACCAACATCGCGGCGCTTAAAAACGGCGAAAATACTAGATAGCTACTAATACGCATGAAGAAAGGGAAAGAAAATATGTCACCGTACGGCGGGATGCCTGTTGCTAGAGGGAGATAAATATATATCTTCAGTTACGTCACAGGATGAGTAATAGTCAAATTGACATCAAAACAAACGTAGTGTCTCGCGACAGGTTGGTACGTAACTAAGCGCGATGTGGCCAAGTGGCTTCATTTCATGTTGTCATTTTAGAGTGCGGACAACGTATCTATAGTTTTATATATCATTGTTTCTGGCATTGTTTGTCGCTAAGATAATATTATAACTTGAATTTTCAAGTTTTTAATCTTTTCAGACTCTCAGATCTGCATATACTATATTCATCTACTTACACAAATATTATTAAGAGAAAAGATTAGTTTGTTTTTCCGAATGAAATCAAAAATTCCTGGAGCGATTTCAATAATTGTATCAGCATAAGAATGCTACTTTATGCCTGACTAACATAGGCTATATCTATTACTAGAAAAAAATAGGGATTTAAGAAAATTGCAGCAAAGACGTATAATAGTCGCGGGCGAAGTGCTAGTATAATATAATCTTACTCATACATTGTATACTATTAATTATACCGCGTGTATCTGACATCGACGCACAAACGATTTCCATGGGACCAGGGCATGATTCTGGACACCCCAGTGTTGGAATTTTTCGTCGGTTCTTTTCTCAATTTTTCATTTTTTCAAGAGTATCACAAACAGGTATCAGCTCAGCTGAGCTGATTTCTATTTGTGGTCTTATTCAGATTGCTCTTTTTAGTGAAAGTAGTTAATTAATTATTTTTTTATTAACACTTTCGCGTGCAGAACGTATGGATACGTAAAAAAATCGAGATACGATGTCGCACAACGTATCGATACGTCAAATTTTATGTTTCTCTATCAGTCAGTACGTAAGGAAACGTCCGTTTCTCATATAATGCTCCTATAGTGACGTCACAGTGCCACAACATATCAAAATCTTGATTTCGTAGAGTCACACAGCATCGTTATTTTAAGCGTTTTGTGGGTGCTTGTCATACATACAAAGACACCTACTCACAAGCGCAGAACGTGCATAGTCGTCAACTGGAGTATGCGCCGCCATACTGTCAGTCGGGCTGTGCACCGACGCATGTACGTGTGTGAAGTGAGCTCCCGTCCCGAGTTACGAAACTTTTAAATCGTAAGTAATCACATATTTTTTACTGGATTTGAATAATAGAGTGTGTATTATATAGAATACAATAATTATTTTCATATGTGAGCAACAAGAGTAGTTTTATTTTAGTTCAAATTATAGAAATTCCATTGTTTTAGAGATTTACAAAACAAAGCGAGCCAGAAGAAAGAAAAGTGACAATACAAGCAAGGATCCATCACAACCATGTTCTTCGGGCATAACATTCGATTCAAACGTTTTTTGACTAGTAATGTTAGTTTTACTAGATTTTATTTAAGTTCACCTATTTCAGTCTCGCTAAGACAATTTGTCTGTGTGTGTCTGTAATAAAATCTAGTAAATTACATTTGACATATGTCCTGTTGTCCGATCGAAATAATATTTCGTATGTGTGTGTAGATTTGATAACAATGCTAGTTTATGCCGTCAAATATAGGTATATAAGGTTGCTTTAAAATATTTATACTGATAATTACACTTACTTTAATTTCATTTATTTGTTGTAGACGGAAAAAAGAGCACGAAACAACAAAAAAAAAATAACAATATTTCAGCCAACTTCCTCTGGTGGTACTTTGCCGGACCCCTATGCTACTGATGGTTCAGTTTTTGATGAAGATTATGATCCAGCGGGTGACCAAAAATACCAACATGATTAGAGCTCTGAGAACTGTAGTAGCGATGAAACCAGGGCTGATTACTCTGAAAATGAAAACTATAGCGAAGAACAAGAGGAAAGTAATATAAGTAGTGATGAAAGCATTTTTGATACCCACAAAAATAAGCGAAAATGCTATAGTTCCAGGAGCGCTAAGAGTCAACACAAAAAAAAGGAAAGTTACCGATGATGAAGATGCTGACACAATCTCTACACATCTACCCTTATAAATAATATTGGTGACGTTTCAAGCTTTTCTTTATTGCTCACACCGTCCTTACCACCCAGGATGAACTCTAATAGCTGCGAAGGCAGCCAACACCGGGGAGCGCCACTCTTGTCTATGATGCCGGAGAATCTTGTGGCTCCTGAACATGTTCCATGTGGAGAGGCGCCGACCTCGCCTCCAAATCAAGACCTTGAGGACGCAGAAGGCAACTCACATCGCGAGGTGCCGCCCTCGCCTCAGAATCCAGACCCCGAGGACTCTGAATGCAACCCATATCAAGTGGTGCCACCCTCGTCTCAGAATCCAGACCCCGAGGACTCTGAATGCAACTCGTATCGCGTGATGCCACCCTCGTCTCAGAATCCAGACCCCGAGGACCCTGAATGCAACCCATATCGCGTGATGCCACCCTCTTCTCAGAATCCAGACCCCGAGGACCCTGAATGCAACCCATATCGCGTGGTGCCACCCTCGTCTTAGAATCCAGACCCCGAGGACCCTGAAGGTAACCCACATTTCATAGTGCCGCCCTCGCCTCAGAATCCAGACCCTGAAGATCCCGAAGGCAATTCAGACTGCAGGGCACCATCCTCGCCTCAGAATATAGACCCTGAGAACTCCGACGGCAATCCACATCTCATGATGCCGCCCTCGCCCCTGATTCCAAACCCTAAGGACCCCGAAGGCAACTCATATTGCGGGATGCCGTTCGCGCCTCAGACTCCAGACTCCGAAGACCTTGAAGGGCCGCCCTCACCACGGATACTAGTACCTGCGAGCCCCGAAAGCAGCCCACTGCGCGAGGCGCCGTTCAAAAAGAAGACCAAATAGAAAGAACAGCTATAATTTCAGAGATACGAATCGGCAAGAAATGCTCAATTTTCATGGATTAAGTCTTTTGATGGGACAGGTTAACGTTCCGCAAAAACGGAAACTTTGCACGCATATATTGCATCACAAGGCTGATTTTTTCCTTATTTGCATAGGCCGTAGAAGAAAGTTTTTTGTTTCATTTGTTGTGTTAGTTTCAGTAAGGTTTATATTTTTTAATTACCTATGTTGATTTTGTCAAAATAAAACACTTTATTTCATGTTTTAAACAATATTAATATTACAAAAATTGTGATATTAATATGAAAAATTGTGATTTTATAAATAACTAGTTATAAGCAAGTACAAAAGAGAAGTTGCTTTGTATTTTTTATCTCTTTCTTAATTTCAATAAAAACATACCTACATAGAACAGTGTTTGTTTTAATGTATTACAGTCAACGTTGCGTGTAATATTAGATTAGATGAGACAAAATGAAGCAAAACGTATCCATGCTTCGACGTTATGACACGTTTCGAATAATATATCAAGTAAGGTAAGATAAAATGAAGCGGGACGTTTCTTTACGTCGACGTAATCAGAAGTTGCGCGAGACATAATAGGTAAAAGAAGACGTTAAGGGGTACAACGTCTTCATACGTCGACGTAGTAAGACGTTGCGTGTAATAGGATAGGAAACGAAAAATAAAATGCAGCACAACGTATTAATTCGTCAACGTAATGATACGTTGCGAGTAATATAACAGGTATCGAAAGAATAAATGTGGCACAACGTATCCATACGTCGACGTAGTAAGACGTTGCGTGTAGTATAATAGATTAAGAAATATATAATGTTACAGAACGTATATGTACGTCGACGTACACATACGTTTTGTATGATTTAATACGTTTTTAAGGATAAAATGTGGCAGAACACGTCGACGTATCGAGACGTTGTGTTTAATAAAAATAATAATAAAATGATTATATGTTGCGGAACGTCACCATACGTCGACGTATAATGTCGTTCTAAGCATAGTTTATTACTCAAATAAATAGAGGTACCAATGAACGTCTATAAACGCCAAAAAAAATGTATGGGGGAAAACAGTGCTCCATCACAAGTTTCGAAAAAGTGAGCACCGCGCGCGAATGTGTTAAAAATCTCATTGGGTTAGGTCAGAATAACGATTATGAGCAGTCTAAAGTAAATAAACCCTTGAAAAAAATGAAAAATGAGAAAAAAGCCGACGAAAAATTCCAACACTGGCGTGTCCAGAATCATGCCCTGGACCCATGGAAATCGTTTGTGCGTCGATGTCAGATACACGCGGTATAATAAAGAGGTAAAGTTGTGACGTTGTAGGGGGTAATCTCTGGATCTGAACCGATTTTGAAAATTCTTTTACCAATAGGCAGTCACGTTATTTGTGGGTGCCATAGGCTATATAAATATTAACCCGAAAAATACCGTCCAACGAATGTGGCACGGGTCAGGCTAGGTACGATAAAGATTTCAGCAACCTGAAAATGTATCTAAAGTTCCAGTTATAGTTCTATTACAAATCAGAACATAACACGAAACATATTCCGATCAATAATCCTATTTACATAACTGTTCGAAGTATTTTCCATGCTACAATACAGGGAGGAGTTTCTGAACAAACTTCAATTGTAAGCATCTAAAGGGCTTTAAACGAGTTGACTACAAAAGGTTTTGTTCTCTTTGTCTTTCAACTATACGCTTGTATGCAGCTGTTATGTAGTGGATATATAGCTTTAGTCTATTGAATGTCATTTAGTTTCAAAGTTATCGTACCTAACTTGCCAATTTCAATCATGGCAGCATTAGCTCACTAAACGAAAGCCAAAAACTGCCTAATAAGGAAATAATTCGTGTACAAGCAAAATATTTTGGCTATGTTCGATTTCGGAAGTCGGTGTCAAAAAACAAAACAAATACACTGACTTCCTAAATTAAAGTTGTTTTATTTTTTTATTTGGATATCGGTTGTATTTTTTTTTTTGTGAAAAGTTTTTTTCTTAGTATTTCAGATCGACTTTCAGTCTGACCGGATGCAGATGGTAGAAGAGACAGTGGAAGATCAAATCTCAAATTGTTTCTTACAATCCTTAATGCGCTTATAATAACTTTTCTTGTAAAAATAAATTTCTCGTATTTCCTGTCCAACTTGTATATCTTGTTTATACAAATTATTATTACCTTCATATTTATTTGTGGATTAAATATAATAGACCCGGTCCTTTGGTAGGCGTACGAGGGGCCGAAACCAACTCGAAGAGGCCCCGTTAAACATTTTAAATATGGGGCACCAACCGGCAATTATCCCAGTATGCACTGTGAAAGTGTTCCCAAGGACAATCCCCGGTTGGAGCAGTACTATTGCAGAATATGGAAACAAAATATGAATCGCTATTTGGGTGGTTTAGTGGACTGATAATCGTTTTTTTAGAAGAACTATGGGCCCTGCCTGACCACTAACAATACACACGGCTTTTAAATGGCAGGGGTGACTTGCACACTCAATGAATGGGCCCCGAAAACGGTCGCTAGCACAAAGTGACGTAGCGCCAAGGTGGCAATCTAGCCTGAGGTGCTAGGGGAGTGGAAAGATATACCACGGCTATCAGGACAATTCCGGAAGTGCGGCCAAGATCCTTACCAGCATCTTACTAGATTATACATCCTTCTCCTGAGCACGTTTGCTCTAGCGAATCTCCACTCAGACCGGCCGACTAAGGCAAGAAAGAGGTAGGAGCTCTGTTCCTCGTCAGTGTTCACTCCGGCCAGCCAATAAAGGCAAGCTGGAGATGAGGAACAAGACTTCTCCCGGGAGATTAGGTTCGTGACGTTGTGTTTCGCTACTGCCCAACAGTTCGCCACAAACTACTGCACAACAGTTCTGCCTTGCAGATTGTATCTCTCTTTGTCTGGCCCCTCACCCTAGGTATGACCTAAGGTCCATCGGGACGCGCAAGTCCTACCACGACGTCAACGTAGAGATACTGCGGTATCTCCACGTTTTAGTGGTTTTATTGTTAATTCGCTTGCATCTTCTACTTTTTTTTTAAATTTATTTTTAGATTCTTTACTAAGTCTATTTGTTCATTCACATTTGTTTTTTTTTGTATTTTATTTATTTCTTTATTTATTATTATTAAGAGAAAGAATGTCGTTTATTTGTTTTCATCAATTCAATACAATGTCATTCATATTTTACTAGCTGACCCGTGCAACGTCGTCTGCGTAACATTTTCATTACTGCTCCGCTCCTATTGGTCTTAGCGTGATGATATATAGCCTATAGCCTTCCTCGATAAATGGGCTATCTAACACTGAAATATTTTTTTAAATTGGACCAGTACTTCCTGAGATTAGCGCGTTCAACCAAACAAACAAACAAACTCTTCTGCTTTATAATATTACTAGGTGACCCGTGCAACGTCGTCTGCGTAACATTTTTCATTACTGCTCCGCTCCTATTGGTCTTAGCGTGATGATATATAGCCTATAGCCTTCCTCGATAAATAGGCTATCTAACACTGAAAGAATTTTTCGAATCGGACCAGTAGTTCCTGAGATTAGCGCGTTCAACCAAACAAACAAACAAACTCTTCTGCTTTATAATATTAGTATAGATATACTAGCTTCTGCCCGCGACTTCGTCCGCGTAGCATGATGATATATAGCCTATAGCCTTCCTCGATAAATGGGCTATCTAACACTGAAAGAATTTTTCAAATCGGACCAGTAGTTCCTGAGATTAGTATATTAGTATAGATTTACTAATATAGTAGAATGTCATTTCCATGATCACGATCGACTTTCACCCACGTGAAAACCAGATGGGACAATGTTTCATCAAACCTTGTTGATTTATAAGCATGCCTTTGATAGCTTGCCGATCTAAAATTGTTCATGGCTTCTTTTAGTTTTTTTTTTTTTGCAGACAAGCCTATACAATTATTAACCCTTATACAGCCGGGATAAATAAAGGGGGGGGGGGGAAAGATAAAGGCGTTTTCCAAAGCACCAAGAAGACTCAGTATGTAATAAACGGTCCCTCATTCATGTACCGATCGCGACAAGTTTTGCTTAACCTTACAGTGGATCAGTCACAATTTAGCCACAAGTTTTACTTACATGCACTGGATGCACTCAATATCTTCACATTTTCCAAACATACCCATCGCCTGGTTCTCATAAAACAGCTGTCGTTTCTTATCGTGTCGATGGTCGATGGTGACCCTTAAATACTTTGTGCCCAGTAGGTGGCCACGTTCACAGCGGCATAAGTGACATTTATCAGGTCCTCAATGGTCCTCCAACAAGGCCATATTTAGGACGGGGGCACCGCACTCACACTTAGGATGGATTCCATCAATCTGAAACTAAACGCGATCAACATAATATGAACCACGTTTACAAGCTATCAGTGTCATAATTTTATATTGAATACTGACACTGACAACTCTTGAACGCAGCTTGATCACGATCAGCAGTAATATTCTGTAAACATGTCGAATCGAATACTAAGGTGAAGTGAACGAAAAGTGAGCTGTCAAACTATACTTGAACAAGATGGCATTACAGCTCACTTGTCGTTCACTCCACCTAAGTGATCACGGTGATTTGTGAACAGAATCAACCAACTGTTTCATTGGTGAAATCCGCTCTTAGGACCAAGCGGATCAGTGAAACCCAATTTTGCCAAGTTGTATTTGCAGCGGCCTACTTGGGTGCGCAAACCATGAGCGCTTTACGTATAGGCCACTGAGTTCACGTCCAGGTGGCAGGTGTTCTGAGGTTTCAAGAAGTCGGATGCTGAAGGGCGCAGCTGCACACAACCTGCCTCTTATTTTGGGTGGCTGGTCCCGGACAGCCAGTATGCAGCGAAAAAAAATTAATCCGGCACTTAAGTCTAACCGAGGCTATTGTATGTTCGTAGAAAAGAAAAATACCTGTAATTACTACAGTTTCCTCGTCCATGTGTAAGAACAAAGTTGCTTAATGAAACCCTCGACTGGTCGGTGCGCAGTTTACCAACTTTCAAGAGCTTGCCTGAAGCTAAACTTATATTGCCAGCTTGTTATTGTCTCAGGTAAGCTTGGCCAGGAAATGTTGTTGAGAGAATGGGAGCAGGTTTTTTTCTTTTTACCCGACTGCACGAGAAGGAGTATGTGTTTGTTTTCTAGAATATGTATTTATATATCGTTGGCACGCTATGTAGTCTAAACCGCTTGATGGATTTTATAGCCTTAGAGGTGCCCATATATTCATCTTAATTGTGGGAGTGCTACTGGGTATATAAAAATAAAAAATGAGCATCATCTGCCTAGCCTTTTCCCAACTAAAATTGGGGTCGGTTTCCAATCAAACCGGATTCAGCTGAATACCAGTATTTTACATGGAGCGGCTGCCTACCAGACCTCCACAACCCATTAACTGGGTAACATGGTACTCCACGGCTCCATGGTTAGACTGGAGTCAGTTTTACTAGCTTAAGACAATCCGTAACGACTGCCATAGATCTACAAATGACAGCCAATGAAAAATTAAAATAGCCAATTTTTTACATTTATGTTTAACTTTTTTTTCCTCATAATCTATCGAGTGAGTTATCAAAATAAAGGACTCGAGGTAACAATAAGCCTGTGTCCTGAAAAAATCTAATTAGTCGGTCAGTTAGATTATCAAAAAATATTTGACCAGTATTTTTTCTTTTGTTACGGGAACCAAAATTGACGAAGTTACGACGCCGCGACGCTTTTAAAATTCTCATTACGTCACGCCATGCCATAATTTTTAGCGGGTTGTGACGTCACGAGCCCTCACTCCCGAGTTTTGATGCGTTTTATCTTCGTCAATATTCATTGATTTACAAAAACAAAAAATACCTGTCCATTATTTTTCAATACTGACGGACTAAAAAGTTTTGCAATTTGTGGATGATGGAAACTAGCCTATTCCAACAAAAAATATAACTCACAAAAAATGTAGAAAAAAACAAAACACATCTCCTGGCGCAGTCGGGTAAAAAAACAACTGTCAAAAACCCGACCGCTAATAAGTTCCACAAGTAGCTTTTCAAGCAGTCTGATGAAGTCGGTGGCATTTAATTTAGTTCCATCAGAAGTTTGTGGACTGATCTATTTCTTCCATAGTTTTTAGGGTTCCGTACCCATAGGGTAACCAACGGAACACTATTACTAAGCCTCCGCTGTCCGTCCGTCGGCCCGTCTGTCTGTCAGGTAGACAGATGAAATTTTCAGAGATTATTTTAAGGTTTATGGTACAGAACCCTTCGTGTGAGTCCGACTTGCACTTGGCAGGTTTTTTTTTTTAACCTAAAACATTTACTCCGTAAATAAACAGGCCCTATGAGAGGGAGTGGGCCATAATGCTATATAAAAAACTTACAGGCCTAATTCGGATTGGTGGATACTCTATTTCTTCGAAATTTTTGTCTTGGATATACCGATTTCCACACGACGCGACGTCACATTTTTAGCTCCAGTAATTGTATTTATAAATTACCTTGATTTTTTTTGCTATGCTATCTCATCCGGTTATTTAAATTGCCTTTGTACATGAACGTTATATGTTTGTTTTTGAGCACAATTAAAAATTAAACAATAAACAACCAGACTCACAAATAACATAAATACAAACTGATTATTATAATTATTGTATAAAAGAGTAAAAAAAGTTCATTGGGCACAAAAATAATCACCTACATTGCCATTAATGAGAACAATATCCAGAGAACTGGCAGCATTGCCGTTCATGTCCCTGAATTATTTCATCATCTGCCTAGCCTTTTCCCAACTATATTAGGGTCCGCTTCCAGTCAAACCGGATTCAGCTGAATACCAGTGTTTTACGTGGAGCGGCTACCTACCAGACCTCGGTACTTCTTGGTAAGACTGGAGTCAGATTTACTGGCTTCTGCCAATCCGTAACGACTGCCAAAGATCTACAAATGACAGTCGGGACGAACGGCTTGAATTATTTAAGCCTAACAATTCAATTTAGTTGTCCTTGAATTATTTAAGCTTAACAATTTAATTTAGTTAAATGAGACTGTGCTAGTGACACTCCAATTATTTGCGACACCAAATAAACTTAAACTTATTGAATACAATAATACACTAAAATTGTTTGATTTTATGTTAGTAAATGAAAATGTCTGGAAAGAGTGAGTTTTAAACGTATTCGACTGTATTGACGTTATCGTTCATTTTCTTTTATTTCAAAATGTTTTTCGTTTTAATCACTAGGGCGCTTATTCGGTTTCAATAGCGCCTGAGCTTTAGTGATTTTATAGTAACCATGTCAATTTGCTGCTAACTATTTATGAAAAGGCGCACGTAAGTGATAGTCAGTCCACAAAATACTATCAGATAAAGAAAATACCGGCCAAGTGTGAGTCGGGCTCGCATGCGAAGGGTTCCGTACCATAAACCATAAAAATAATCTGTGAAAATTTCAAATGTCTAACTATTAGGACGCTCACAGACGAACGGACGGACGGCCAGCGGAGGCTTAGTAATAGTGTACCGTTGACTACTCTTTGGGTACGGAACCCTAAAAACACAAAAGGAAGAAATAGTCCACACATATTCATTCGTATTTTTATACTAAATTCGGTCTAAAATAAATCCCAACGAAAACACTACATACAATAAAAAAGGCCAAGTCCCTTTATGCAATATTTCCACCGTAAAAAGTTTTGAGATCTCCTATACGCATAGTCCAGTTCAACTTATTTTGTAGTTAAAAATCAACATTTAGTGACTGTTACAATAGTTTTTACATTTATTTTACAAGTATAGTGACTTGGCAATAAACACAAATTAAACCTTCAGTCCCATCGTGTTATGAAAGTGAAGGAACAGGATTGCACTAGTTGCGCACACAATTATTATTTGTTTTTTTTTTCAACTCCTCCAAATAGCCGTTTCAGATGTATCTGCTTTATCTGTTTCTTCTTGTGCTCTGTTATTTAATTAAGCACCAACGTACGTTTTATTGAGGACGAATGTCGTAGCAGAAACTAAAAAAAAAAAAAACGTTTACGTTGAAGCGATCAAGTAGGTAAACACAAAACTACTAACAACACTGATCCGATTATGAAAATGATGTTTATTTTTTAATTCTGGTCCCACACTCGGAAGTTCTCCTGTATCGCGGGTGCGTTTATGTCACACACAAGCAGCCAGACCCGGAAAAACTATCTCCATACAAATATTTTTTCCGTGCGGGAATCGAACCCACGACACGCGGCGCAGCAGCCGATCGCTCAACCACTGCGCCAACCGTGCCGTTTCTGATAGAAAGCTATTCTGCCACAGGATATCATGGGCTCAGTTCCAGTAGCGTTTAACAGCGGAAGTGAAGTCACAGGCAATGATTATTATTTCAAAAGTTTACTAATATACTACACCTTTAGAGTGTTTCTAAAAATACACAAGTAATTCACTACAAAGCACATTCTAAATTTATGTAGCTAATTAATTCACTAACCGCACTACAAAGTAAATAATTATTTTCGCAGAACTTTGAAACCTTGTTGCCCACCGCTGGGCAAACAAAGTGCCGTATGCATGTCCTTTCCTTTTGTTTAGTTATTTCAGGGTTTGCCCCCAGGTTAATCTGTAGAAAGTAAAACAATTTACCTTTCGTTTTAACCCTTTTACTATTGTGCTATTGTAAACTTAACCTTAAAGGTCTGCGCGTTAGAGTTTCAAGGAATCAAGGATTTGGAAACACACTAGGGATGAAATGGGGGCCAATTGAGTAGAATTCAAAAATCATTTATTCAAATTAGGCTGAGAGCCAGCACTTTTTGAACGTCAAGTTCTACAAAAGACAGTCCCACAAAACGCCAACCTGTCACCACTTCCTAGTGTTTTAGCTGTGGAGAAGAAGTGGCAAACAAACTCCCCAGCAACACATCTGTCTGTTACGTTTTAGGAACTACAATAATATTCATACACTGAGAAGAATGCAAAGTAATTAATACATGACACAAAACAAAAAATAAAAGCTAGCATACTATCTTATATCTATACTAATATTATAAAGCCGAAGAGTTTGTTTGTTTGATTGTTTGTTTGTTTGTTTGGTTGAACGCGCTAATCTCAGGAACTACTGGTCCGATTTGAAAAATTCTTTCAGTGTTAGATAGTCCATTTATCGAGGAAGGTTATAGGCTATATAATTATCATCATGCTAAGACAAATAGGAGCGGAGCAGTAAAGGAAAATGTGACGCAGACGAAGTTGAGCGGGTCAGCTAGTGATACTATAAAACAAAATACATATACCATAGATGCAGCGGCAGCAGTAACTTAGAAGCAAAACATCGAAGATGATTTTCATTGTTAGGCCTCATCATCATCATCATTGGAGCCGAAATACGCCTACTGCTGGACATAGGCCAAGTGTCGCCACATAGTCCTGTACGTCTTGCATCCAGAGTATTCTCGCAGCCTTAAACAGGTCATCCTTCCACTTTGTGGGAGGCCTTCCAACACTGCGTCTTATGGTACGCGATCCCCACTCCAGAACCATCAAAATCTCGACCGCATCGAGAATCTAATCAGCGAGCAATGTGCCCTGCCCAATATCAATTAAATTTGACGATTTTTCATGCTATGTTGGTAATCTTGGTTATCTTGCAACCTCAGTTAGGCAGTTTTCACACGCACTCTGCCGTGATCCGCGTGGCATGCGGTGTCCCGCGTGGAGGGGCGAAGTTCTCGCGAGCCATATTATTGATACCCATAACAAGACATACAAATCACTTCCTATATTTACCACCGAATTTCAGATCAGATTTTCGAGTGGAAATTTCTAAATTTAAACCCCAGCTTATTACTGACATTTACAGGCAAAAATCCGTACTTACTAATATTATAAATTCGAAAATAACTCTGTCTGTCTGTCTCTTCTTGATGCCTGAACCACTGAATCGATTTGGATGAAATTTTGTACAAAGATAGTTTAAGACCCGAGAAAGGACAAAGGATAGTTTTAATTCCGGAAATCCCACGGGAACGGGAACTATGAGGGTAAATTGGTTATAATATACAGGGAAATTGAAAAAATACCCGAAACCTCTTAGGCAGTGAAAGTACACATGATTATAAGCAACTTTTGTTTTGGTAAAACTCCGAAATCTCGAAAAAAATATCAGCTGTTTCATACAAAATGCAGTATTTAGCCAATGAAAATGTATGAAACAGCTGATATTTTTTTCACTGCCTAAGAGGTTTCGGGTATTTTTTCAATTTCCCTGTATATTTCGGCAATATGTTCCCTAGGGATCACGCGGGCGAAGCCAATGGATAGAGTTGTTCTCGAGGAAGGATTTAGTATATAATTTGTCAAGCGGGCGAAGCCACGGTTATCAGATAGTAGTAATATAATATTGACTGATGTACTTACAACTTTATGCTTGGGCCCGCTAGATGCTTCAATGGTCTTAATCGCTTAGTACTTGTGTAAACTCGAAGCGTTCGCAAATTGCTTTGGTACTATAGTCGAGTCTCTAGTTAAGTCTGTAGACTGAAGGTAGTACTTAGAGTCTAGGGATCAAAGCAGTGTTGTCGTAGTGTTAGTGTGGTCGTGTGTACAGTAGTGCGATTCACTAAGGCAGAACATCTTTACAACCAAGAAATCATCGTTGAAACATCTGATAAATATATGCCACATCAGATGTTTCAACGATGATTTCTTGGTTGTAAAGATGTTCTGCCTTAGTGAATCGCACTACAGGCAACTAATGTCTGATGTTAACTCTACACAGTTAAAGGAAAATGTCTTACTTTGCGTTTGTGGTCCTTTAGGTAGGAATTTCAGATTACTGTACTATATCTTTACTGCTAAAGATCGGGACAACATACATCGCTACAGTAAAATTACAGGTCATTAGAGTCCCGTACCAAAATGGTAAAAAGGAACCCTTATGGTTTGACTAAGTCTGTCCGTCTGTGATATCTCACGAATTAATAATGCTACCAACTTGAAATTTGGAATAGTTTTAGTTGACGTTTGCTCAACTATTTTTCAAATTAAAAAGTAAGTGTATTTTTTTTTTGCAACAGCGACTGAAAGGTTTTTTTTAATTTAAGCGGGGCTGCAAGAGGATAAAACCACTGCATTGTAATGTTTAAATTCTCTGATGAATGCCTGGCCGACGAAAATTTTAAAACATTTTACGTTTTATGTGATAGTACTTACGGAACCCCCGGTGCGCGACTCCGACTCGCTCTTGACCGGGTTTTTTCGAATTTAGCGAGTTCGATTCTTGGTTCTGACATTCAATTACTTAAAAATCTTTGAATGCAGTTCGTATTGTTTTTAAATTAAAAATGAGGTCTACATTCAGTATTTTTATATACAATATTAAAGGTACACTTTCGTTTCGAAAGTTGATCATATCATGAACTTGGTTCCCAATCAAACTTGACCTCTGAACTTTTGTTTCTTATCAACAATATCGAAACCAATCAAACTACCCGGTAAGTATGAGTTGCTCTCTCGAGAGATTGTGCAGACGTCGTCGGAGTAAACTATTTGTATGTTTGAGTTGAATGGACGTGAGTAGGAGTCTTGCTGTGATATTGTTTCTTATAATGTAGAGCTCAGAATAGTATAGAAGTCCACCATTCCATATAACAGTCCATTTGTCATCGCAGTATCAGAAACACGTCCACAAATTTTTAATTCCAGTTTGGTAAGCCACGGAAGCGAAAACGCGCGAAAAATATAAAAATAGCAATGTATAAATCTTTTAAAATTCTTATTTTAAAAGATCAATGAAATGCCATCTTCCGTAGCCTTGTTATAGGGTCTAATACTTCAGTTCCAGTACTACAGTCTTGGTTGCGGAATTTGTTCGAAAGAGTCGCCGCGAACCTGGAACGCAAAGGGCATTAGGAGAAACACGGCTGAGTTTTAGTCAGTAACAGTCTGACACTCCCATCTGCTCCGCCAGAACAGCAGGAGTCATTTATAAAACAACTACCATAGAGAACAACTTTCGCGAGAGCGGCAGATTTTTTTTTAGTTTAAGTTACATATTGTTAGTTTTTTATCCAATTTGGTTTCTGTTTTCATTCTGCTTTTTTTTATATTCATCGATATCATTATATCAGCCAAAATACGTCCAATGCTAGATATAGGCCTTCCCCAAACGTCAAGATACAAGATTCAAGCTTCAAAGCATTTATTTCAAATAAACCATTTACAGGCACTTTTGAAATGTCTAGGTCGGTTAGTCAAAAATATGAGGCTATTTGTACGTTCCAAAGCGTAGATCTCTATGGAGAAGAACGTGCAAGAAACTCCACGGACACTCTTTTATATCATGTGATGTTTTGACGTCACCACAACGACAGGTCATGTGCGTCTCACATCCATCTGCTATTCGCGACCTTTATCCTCTATCCTTCATCCTTCATTAATATTCAAAATGAGTATAATAAATCTTCTATACTTATAATAAATCTGTAGAGAGGTCAATTCTGTACATGAAATATATTTCCAAAATAACTATCAGGGGGTGATTAGGGATCGATACTGATGCCAAAAATGCAATCAGTACAATTTTTGTCTGTCTGTCTGTCGGTCTGTCTGTCTGTCTGTCTGTCGGTCTGTCTGTCTGTCTGTCTGTCTGTCTGTCTGTCTGTATAACCGTTATAGAAACAAAAACTACTCGACGGATTTTAATGAAACTTGGTACAATTATTATTCATACTCCTGAGCAGGTTATAGTATACTTTTCATCACGCTACAATCAACAGGAGCAGAGCAGTGAAGGGAAATGTTGGGAAAACGGGAGAAGTTACTCCATTTTTTAAGCTTCCGTCGCGTGTGCAACCTTAATGGTGAAAGCTACACAGAAATCCTGTATGACGGAAATGTTCTCCTAAAAATTATATAAAAAATATCCCACGACAGCATATGTCTATCTTTTATGATTGACGAACAATAACACGTGTAACTCCCGATAGCTTAGCAGTTCGAAGCTTTCTGATTGTATTTGTCTACTCTTACGTTTATAAAACTCTCAGTCGTCCCTAATTAACATGAATAAAAGTTAACATTATTAACTATTCCATAAAAAAGAATCATAGAAATCGGTATAGAAACACCAAAGTTATACATGAAATACGCTAATAATAAGCCATCGCGCGTGAATACTGAATCATGCTATAAGGATTATTTTTGTATAAGGTCGCGAACGCACAGGCAGGCGGCTAGCTTGGCGCCTAGAGGCTAGCGAGTAGCTTCGGAAAACAGCTTACGAAAGTTTGCAATATCCTTTAATAATTATAATGTCGAGGGGAAGATGGTTATAATTTCGCTTTACACCAAACGAGTAATATTATAAATGTGAAAGTTTGGTTGTTTGTTACTCAATCACGCCAGAACGGCTTAACGGATCTTTAATGAAATTTAAAACAAAAATATATTATAGTCTGGAATAGCATATAAGCTTCTTTTCATCCCGGGAATATGTTCCCTAGGGATCACGCGGGCGAAGCCGCTGGCAGAAGCTAGTAAATAAATAAATAAATTGTTTATTGAACTAAAAATTTTGTACAATCAAACACTAACGAACAACTATTATGCAACAAGAGTAACAATCAAGTCAGTAGTATTTGTATTGGTTTCTGGTATCCAAGGAAAGATTTAACTTGTGTTATGAGTACCTGGATTCTCATGGTAGTTATTATAAGAATATCTAACCAGTATTTTCTTCGCAACAATCCTCTGCGTTCTTCTCTCTAGCCAGTAGTCCTCTTTATAAGGTCTATACGATCAATTATTTTCGCATTCGCGTCCTGATTTCCTCTGAGTATCAAGAGTGGCTACAACGAGTGTGTAAATGTATTTGCTGTGTACTTGTTTACGTCCCGTGGCGTCGCCTATTGCTACGTTATTATTTTTTCGTAGTAAGGTCAAGGGTTATTTACTGAGTGTTTTGTTTCTTGAAATGTCAGTATCAAAAAATTAATGAAACCAAAATTGGGATATTTAAAAAAATTTTTTTGCCAATTTTACTAATTTTCACATTCGCATCGCATTTGCAAACTGTCAAAAATATATGAAAAGCAAGGCGTTTTTTGCCAGTTTGCGATTGACATGCGAAAGTTGTTTAAAATTTGTAGAATTGGCCCTCTGTACGATAAATCTGGCCAAACCAAAATGAGAACCATGAACGTTAATCTTACGCAGACACGAGAGCTAAGAGGCTCATTGACTCTTCGCCGCAAAGTTGCCTGCTTGTCGGTCTTCTACAGATTGTACTTCGGAGAGTTTGCCCAAGAACTCCACGACCTTATCCTACCGGCCCCCTTCTACCATTGGACATCCTGGAGATGAGCTGCAAGTTACCATCCCCTCCTTGTTCCATTCCACCAGTTCGCACTAAGCGTTTCCAAGCATCTTTCAAAATGCGCACAGCAAAGGAGTGGAGCTGCCTGTGTCTGCCTGCGTCTGTGTTTCCAAATACTTACAACCCTAACCTTTTCAAAGTTAGAGTGAATAGGCTAATTTTGGGTAAGACCGCTTCTTCGTAGACTTTGTCTCTGTCCTTGACTAAAGTCAAAACCAAGCCCATCTCAAATAAAAAATACATATCTGAGATGGACTTTTGAGCACTGCATAGATTTGAGTGAACCTGACCAGACAATGCAATAGTGCTATTCTGTAACAATCGCAGCATGAGAACTTAGATGAAAATGCGCTGCGAAAAAACTGAAAATGAGCAATTAGTATGACAGGTCATCATCATCATCAGCCCGATAGCGTCCACTGCAAAACATACTCGCGGTTATTGTACCAATCCCCCAAGTTCTTTCGCCAGCCTCATCCAGGTTCTACCTGCAATGAACAACAATGTCGCCTGCTCATCTCGCTGCTGGACGACCCACACTTTTTCTTCCAGTCCTTGGACGTCACTTGGTCACTGCCTTTCCACCTGTCATCACCGCGCCATGCCCGCTGATAGCACACTTCACCTTAACTTTCACGGTGAGTTTACATTTAATTTAATAATAATTTATTTATTCATTCATCTTAAAAATTGTTACAAGTAATACAGTATTTTAATTGAAATGTTGATATTGGCAAAATAATAAAAATGAGCAGCTGCGCCTGAGCTAGGCCGAGCCTGTATTTCAGGACGCAGTTAACTTTCCAGAAATTCATGACCAGTAGTAACAGTAGTTAGGTTTCACGTTTACACGTATCAGTGTGACAGAATAAAATATAACCAAATAACTTATAATAGCATAATTATAGCGTAACAATTGTGTGAGTATTATGCGAGTGATACGTGAGTGTTGTGCTGGAGTTGTGCGGGAGTTGTGCGAGTGTTGTGAGGGAGTAGTGTAAGTGTTGTGTGCTTTCGTACAGGTATGTGTTTATGGGTATGGTTTTAATTAACTCAGTACTTTAAGAAGCTCTTCTGAAGTTTTATAATCACATGTGAGGAGAAAATTTAACACTTTACTTTTGCATTCCTGTTTACTTAATGAATATAAATATGTTAAATGTAGTATTAAGTTTGTTGTAGAGATAGGGACCGGTGAAACAGAAGAACCTATGTATACCTATGCGCATTATGTCTAGAATCGAACCCAAGAACCAAAACCAGCTGCAAATCTGATGCGACTCAAATAATTTTTGAAAATAACGCTCGCTCTATCATAGACCTCTTCCATCACTTTCCAACAGGCGTGGTTGTGGTCAAGAGCAAGCCCATTACTTAATAAAAAATGCTCAGGCGTGCATTGATTTTCGCTAGGATCGAATTCAGTGGCTTGATTTTCGAGAGGCACATACATGATTCGTAATGAACAACTTAGGTCAACCTCCACGATGAAACACGAAACAGAAATCACTCCAAAAAGTTATAATAACCTGTAACACTAAACAAATCGACCAAGAGAGCACACGTTTCGAACAAGAACGCCAAATTTCGTAGGAACAAACTGCTACATAGCTTCACCACGAAAATGAAGACATACAGTACGCAAATTAATGCAAATTAACATCCGCGGAACTCCACACGACTGTATGTGTTTGACCTAAAGCTGTTCACCCACTGTGGTTGCGACCGAGTAGCTTTTTGAAAGTAGTTAAGAGAAGATTTTGATCACATTTTGATTTATGTTGGAGACTGAAATCTGATTACTCGATCGGTGATTTATTGGTGATTAATAAGTGGAGAAGTAGCAACTGAACTGAAGTCACTGCTATTCTGAGAGACAAAGATTAATATCACAAAGCCTATCATTGGATAAGTTGGCTTCTAGTTCTTATAAATAATTATATTATTAATGTAAATAACTTATATATTACTCATAACTTTTATTTTTATCGTAATAGACTTACAAATAAAAAATATCTTAGAAGTTATTTGAAAACGATAATAAATATTATATAACTTTCATTTCATTTCTATAAATGTTGTTGTTGTGTGTTTGTGTGTGCTCTCTGGCAATGTCTGTGTACCCGTCCTCATATAACCCGTCTTCCTTCAAAGAAAGAGTGAACAGGCATCGTCTGGGTACGCTCGCTCTATCATAGACCTCATCCATCGCTTTCCATCAGGCGTGATTGTGATCAAGACCATTATTTAATGATTAAAAAAACTATAATAATAAATAGCCATTTAAAAGCCGTGTATAATGTTAATGGTTAGGCAGGGGCCAATAGTTCTTCTATAATAAACGATAATCAGTCCACTAAACCACCCAAACCCATAGCTTTTCATCTTTTGTTTCCATATTCTGCAATAATACTGCTCCAACCGGGGATTGTCCTTGGGAATACTTTCACAAGGATAATCGCCGGTTGGTGCCCCATTACATTTGAAATGTCTAACGGGGCCTCTGCGAGTTGGTTGCGGCCTCTCGTACGCCTATTAAAGGATCGGGTCTCTAGGGACCCGAGAAGGTAAAAAAAAAAAATAGACAGCATAGCTGTTATGCGGGTCTAAAAAGACCACTTTCTTGTGAAAGTATTCCCAATGATAATCGCCGGTTGGTGCCCCATTACATTTGAAATGTCTAACGGGGCCTCTGCGAGTTGGTTTCGGCCCCTCGTACGCCTACCAAAGGACCGGGTCTCCAGGGACCTGAGAAAGTAATAAAAAAAAAATAGACGGCATAGCTGTTATGCGAGTCTAAAAATACCACTTTAGTAGAATCAGCCAGCACATCAAGCTAACCGATGCTGTCAAATTTTGCCAATCAACCTTGTAGGAAGGAAGGAAGGAAGGAAGGAGGGAAGGACTTGAAGCAAGTTGAAAGGCTTTAGCCATAACAGCGAGTTTTAAATGTGGCCTTTTAAAACCCGCTGGTTCGCACACTCAGTGGGTATGTAGCCTACAAAGGCTGGCAGGCATGAAATTAATAAAATTAATCATACAATTATGACAATTTCATTTTGGGTAGTCATTAAGGTTGGAGACATTTGGAGGTTAAACACACATTTATTTCAACGTTGAGACAAAAAGGTTTGTATCTGAATTAGGTCTTCAAAGAAATTGCTAGATTTGCCACCAAAATTCTTCTTTCAGGTTTTAGTCAGCAATCAAAAAATAGTCTACAGTAGTCGCAAATAAAATAAAACATTGTTTATATTTAAATATCCACCAGCACCCTTCTACCATCGGACATCCAGACGCACTGCAGCTTACCATCCTTACCTTGTTGCTATTCCACGAATTCGCACTAAGCGATTCCAAACGTCTTTTATAATACGGACAGCAAAAAAGTGGAATTCTCTGCCTGCGTCTGTGTTTCCGAACGCTTACAACCCTAATCTCTTCAAAGTTAGAGTAAACAGGCTCCTTCTGGGTAAGCTCGCTCCATCATAGACTTTGTCTCTGTCATTTCTGACCAAGACTAAGGTCAAGAGCAAACCCATCACAAATAAAAAAATAAAAAAAAATCGCTCCGCCCAGGTCGATATTGGTATCGAAAAACAAATATTACCAAAATCCCATCATACTGATACTCTAAAAGCTTCTTCATACGAGTAGTAATCTTTGACAGGTTGCAAAAAGTTCAATATTCCGGGCAAGTTCAAAACGGGACAAGAAAGGCAACAGTTTGACCTAGTTACTGCAGCACGTCGGGAAGGACATGGCCTTCAGGATCTATTTATAGGAGCGGATGAACGCAGCCTAAGTCAAGGACCACCGGGATACCGGAATAAATTATTGTGATTTTATTTCCGCTTGGAGATTTCTGTGCCTATTTTTAGGATTTCGAGCTCAAGTGCAAGATTTGACTTGGCTCGTTGTCGTCTACAAGATATTTTAATATTTGGCTAATCAACTTTTCTTTTAGTTACTGTTTTAGGTTGTAAAATCAACACCGTATCTTACCACGGCCTTCAAGGTATATTTATAGAAGCAGATGAACACAGCCTTTTTTTTTTTTTTTTTTTCCAGCTGGGAAAAAATGCGTTACGCATACCCTCTCACTCGGGGGAGTGGGAGGGGTATGTGGGACTCCCCGGGCAAGCCCGGTATACCTACCCACTAAAACGACCCAGCACTGAAATTCCCGCAGCGTCTTAGTGGGGGTGGACTGGGAGATCGGCGTAGCCGTTACGTCCAGTCCACCTCCGACGACCGCCCGCCATCACAGCGGGCCCTTCACGCCCTCCCCGTTGGGGGAGGGCCGGGAACCTCCGACGATGGTAGTGATGCGTGCAATGCGGGCGGAGGCGCCCCCGCGCCTATCGCCCGCCCATCACCACCGCGAGGAGGGAGAAGAGGACGTCTTCTCCGACCTCGCTTTCGTCTGCGGAGCGGCGCAGCGAGAGGATCGTCCTCACGCGCGCGCTCCGCCGCCTCCTTCTGCGAGATGACATCCTCGCAAAAGGAGGCTACCGCGGCCCAGGACTCCTCACTCCCCAGCATGCATCTGGCCACGCTGGGAAGAGGTCCTGTCCAATCTCCGCAGTGAGACTGCGACGCGGCTCGGACCAAGCTGGGCACACCTCCAGTGTGTGCTGCGCCGTGTCCTCCGCCGCGCCGCAGTCGTGACACGCCGGTGTCTGCTCCCTCCCGATCCGGTGCAGGTGCGTGCCGAAACAGCCATGGCCAGACAAGCCCTGCACCAGACGGAAGGAGAGGAAGCCGTGTGGCCGCTCGAGCCAATCCCGCAGGACTGGACCGAGCGCGTCCAACGTTCGACGGGCAAAGGTGGCGGAGGCGAGGTCCTCCGTCCAATGGACGACGATGGCGTCCTTCGCCTCCCTCCGCACCGCCTCCCGCTCCTCTGCGACAGGGCGCTCCCCGAGCGCTTTTCGGCACGCCGTCCATTCGTACACCCTGGCGAGCACCCAAGCCTCCAACTCCCAAGGAGGGGTGCCCGCCAGAACGCACGCCGCCGAAAAGCCTACCGACCGGTAGGCCCTCGCCACCCGCTGTGCAATGGCCCTTTGTGGCCTGCGGATGGCTGTCGCATTCTCCCTCCTGCTGAGGGAGTCCGCCCAGATTGGGGCCCCGTAGAGAGCCATACTCCTTAGGATGCCGCATACAAGCGCCGGCATCGCGCGCTGGGGCCCCCCAGGTTCAGGAGGAGCCACGACAGAGCGCCGGCGGCCTTCAGCAGGCGCGTCGACAGCCCGCTGAGATGAACACAGCCTAAGTCAAGTATCACCAAGATACCGAAATAAATGTTTGCGTTTTTATTTCCGCTTGGAGATTTTTGGTACCTATTTTTAAGATTTCGAGCTCAAGATTTGACTTGGCTCGTTGTCACCTACAAGTTATATAATATTTGGCTTATCTAAGTTCATTAGCCTATTCAAAGTTTATATTTTAAAGTCAACATCGTCGTCAGAAGACAAACGATTACGACCTAAAGCGGAGTAGCGTGCATGCTCGTAAAGTTGCGCGCTGCCTTTCACATGTAGTTGCTTCGCTATTCTTCAGAAATTGGTTGTTGTTTTAATTGATTTTAGATATTTTTTTTTAATGAGAAGGTCAATATGTCGATAATGATTTACAGTGAAAAATGCTATGCGCTGCGCTTCACCATACGTGCGCCGGCCGTTAGGCGAGGCCAAGTTTCAAGCCAAGTGTCAGACTCTTACTGACTAAAACCCTTCCGTGTTCCTCCTAGTGCCCTTTGCATTCCAAGGCCGCGGTGACTCTTTCGAACAAATTTCACAGCCCTGGCAGTTGGTGAGAAACCTGGAAGCGCAGCAAATAAGCAGATGAACGCAGCCTATGCCAAGGATCACTGGGATACCAGAATAAATGTTATTTCTGCTCGGAGATTTTTGGTAGGTAACTATTTTTAGGATTTTGAGCTCAAGAGCAAGATTTGACTTGGGTCGTTGTCACTATTATCTTATGTTTGGCTAATCAACTTATCTTTTTCTAGTTTATGTTTTATATTGTTAAGTCAACACCGTATCTTACTCTTCTAAAGAAACGCTTTGCTAGTAAGCCTTTCAGGATTTATCGATAAAGTGAACATCACGCATTTTCTTAATGTTGAATTTGAATACAATTTTCACATTTAGGTATGTTTAGGCTAGCATTATAAATGATTAGTTAATAGTTTGTTGAAACATGTATATGCATACCAAAATTTTTTCAATTTTTAGAATATCTGTAGTAAAACACGCTCAAGTCAACCTAAGTTGAGTGAAAACCTGGAAGCGCAGCAAATAATTTGGAACTGCTGAAAAGGTCGGAAAGTACTTAATATTATATTTCCAAGTAAACAACAATGTTTCATGCAATTCTATAAAGAAACAATGTCACACAAGATTTTAAACCTATACAAATGAAATAAAACAAGTCATCACTTTTACAGACAAACCACTAAAACACTGTATGGTTTATGGTTTTCTGCAACAAAACCGCGATTGTAAGCAACAGTTTATTTTTGAGAGACAAGACAATGTACTCGTGGATAAACGTTTATATCTTTTGAAATAAAATGACTAGTGCACATACCCACTATGATGAGATTATCAGCCGGTCGATTCTGCAGTGCGATTCTACTAAACATATCAAAGTGAACGACAAGTGAGCTATCAAACCACACAAACAAGAAGGCATGACAGCTCACTTTCTGTTCACTCCACCTAAGTGATCACGATAAGATGTCAACAGAATCGACCGTCCGTAAACATGTTGAAGTGAAAGCGTCGCCATGCCATCTATGTTCTGCAATTGATCGTGAATACGTACAATTTGCATAATTATCATAATTATATTGTGAAATTCAAAATTCAAAATTCAAGCATTTATTTCAATTAAACCATTTACAGGCACTTTTGAATTGTCAAAGTCGGTCGGTCCAAAAAGTTGAAGCTATTTGCACGTTCCAAAGCGTAGATCTCTATGGAGAAGAACGTGCAAGAAACTCCACGGACACTCTTTTAAAAATAATATTTTTTTACAAAGATTTATTTACATCGGGTTGAAATTATACATACATGTGAGAACGATGTAAAAGACGAGCAGGATAAAAGCGTCCGGAATAAAAGAGGAACAATTCAAAGAAATAATTAAAATTAACCATGGCAGCTAAGAAATGACCAGTCCCGACTGACGGCGCCCGTTCACGAACATGACGCATGCGCCAGCACCATTCGGCTCAACCATTTTGAAGGGAGCCAAATGATCCAACGCATACGCCACCATCAGCTAGACTTTTGAGTGAGCATGACACTCCCAACCGCCAGGGTACATTCAAGTCAAAAACATACCTAAAACTGATAATTAAAGTTAAAGGTACACAGTACTCACACATGTGCTGTTAATGGCTGAAATTATACAATGCTAAGTAAGTTGATTCTAACAATGCAAATTTTTCCTACAATCTTCAGCCGGTCCAACAATGTTTCCGAACTATTTACAGATTAGTTTGGGCTCCCTAGTGGCTGTGGAGCAGGAACAGCATTCAGCCAAGCATTTTTATCTTCAATATAATCCCCCAACTTATAATATGCTTGCCTGCATAGTGTGCGTTTAATACAAGACTTGAATTTCGTCTCATTTAGTTCTAATATATGGGGAGGTATCTTATTATAACATTTTAAACAGTACCCCATGAAAGATGAGGCTACTGCCAGAGAGCCAGTCTGAAGCCTGGTTGAACTAACTGGTCCCTATTTCTAGTACCATAATTATGTCTCTCGCCTCTTTTATTAAAAAGATGTAAATTCTTTCTGACATACATGATGTTTTCGTAAATGTATTGACAAGGTACCGTCATGATGTTAATAATCTTAAACAGTTCCCTGAGAGAATCGCGCCGGCGGAGATTATATATCGCTTTGATGGCTCTTTTCTGCAGAATAAAAATAGACTCGAAGTCTGCAGCCCGTCCCCATAGTAAAATACCGTAAGACATGATACTGTGAAAGTAACTAAAATATACCAGTCTCGCAGTATCGACATCCGTTAGTTGGCGGATTTTTCTAACAGCATATGCTGCTGAACTTAGCCGTCCGGAAAGAGATGTTATATGAGGGCCCCATTGTAGCCTAGGGTCAAGCGTAATTCCCAGGAAAACCGTTTTATCGACAAATTCTAGTTTTTCCTTGTTCAATAATATGTCACAATCACTGCTTTTGACATTAGGTAAGGCAAATCTTATGCACTTTGTTTTCTTTTCATTTAGAACTAAATTATTCGCCGTGAACCAATTTTGGACTTGCATTAGGGCATTATTTATGTCATTAACATTGTTCGTCCTTCTATTTATCTTAAAAATTAAAGAGGTATCGTCAGCAAACAACACCATATCAAGATTTTGTTGCAATAAAAAAGGTAAATCATTAATATAAACCAAAAATAAGAAAGGACCCAAAATAGAGCCTTGGGGGACGCCCATTTTTACGTTTAATCCCGACGAATTGAGACCGTTTATGTGAACTAATTGCTGTCTATCCTTCAAATAAGATTTGACTAAGTTTAACGCTGTTTTGCCTAGTCCGTAATGCCCGAGCTTCAGGAGTAATGTATCGTGATCAACACAATCAAACGCCTTAGAGAGATCACAAAAGACACCTATGGCATCCTGTGCGTCCTCCCACGCATTAAAGATATGCTTTAGTAAGGTGACACCGACGTCCGTTGTACAACGTCCTTTGGTGAAACCATACTGTTTATCACGTAAGATGTTATTCGTGTTAAAATGACTGAGCATCTGATTTAGCATTACTTTTTCAAATACCTTACTAAACACTGGCAACACGGACACTGGTCTATAATTATTGGTGTCTTTATTATCCCCAGATTTAAAAAGTGGTATCACTTTACTGAATTTCATTAGGTCCGGTGAGACTTTAATAACGTGTAACTAAAATTATCACAATACTTGGTATAGAGGAAAATACTGGTGGGACTTTTGAGCAAAAAGTCATAATTCGAGGTTTAACTCTCGCCGTGTTCTTCTTCCAATATTAGACCGATTCAAAAAATATTTTATAAACTAAATAAGGAATCCTCCTTATTTAGTTAATAAAATATATTTTGCAGCCCTTGCTTGTAGAGCCGAGTGTACTTTGACAACTATTTATGAAAAAGAAAAGAGAAGCACTGTATAAATCCATACACAGTGAATCTCTTGGTTTTTTCACTGACACACTGGGCATTACAGTAATGCTGCTGGTAGAAACATTAACCAAAGGTATTGCTTAAAAGTTCGGTCACTGACATTTTATGCAATTCCATTGGTTAATATTTCACCGTTCCTTCGCTCCGCTGCCTCATTCCGCGTCAATGAACTGGCAGTCTTAGGCTGACCGTCCAGTGGAGTTGAGAGGAGAGGTTCGGAGAAATACCCACCAATGGAATTGCGGTAAATGACCGCTCCGTGTCAGTCACTGAGATTTAATCCGTTTCTCCGCTCCGCTGCCGTTACGGTTCTTGTTTTGCAGCTACGGCTGAGCTATGAGAAGAACGACGAGAACGAGAGCTACGCAGCTACGTCTTACTAAAGGGTCGATTGGCCTCATATCTCAACCAGAAAGACACCATTATTATACGGTTTTTAATTAAACGTACAACTCCTAACAAATATGCGAAAAATGGATGGAACATGTTTGAACTTGGCTCGTCAAATGGGCTACGGAATGAAAGTGTTTCTTGTTAGTAACACTACTCGTTTCTGTTAGAAAATTGGTTATTAGTGAGTGTGTGGGTTCCGATGCTGATTTCAGAATTTTCCACTATTAGTATGCACTAGTTTCTTGCAGGGATTTCACCCGCATCAATGTCTTGAGGGAACAAACTCTCAGGATAGACATCAGTTATCTTATAAAGCTTCCGTTTTTCATTCGGACGTACAGAAAACAATTCTGTTTCTTCTAAACTCGTGGGCAGTAAGGTCTAACGACTACACACCCTATAGTGTTAGAGTTTCTACGCCTCAAGGGCCTCTGACATGGCTTACCGATTGCTATTTGGCGGCCAGGACCACCGGCTTATACGTGCCAATTAGAAGCCCCAAAGCCTGACAGACTAGTTTTAGCGAAGCGGTTTAGTGTTACCCAGTAACTTCTCTGCTGAGGATGACCTCACCGAAATTACATGAAAAGGCCGGTACTAACAGTCAGTTTCAATAGGTTTTTTTTTTTTTACGTGTGGAAATTCTCATTTAAGTTCTGAATCTTAGGGCAGACAGAAGGGTCTGTCAGATTCCTACTGATTCAAACCACGCGTTCTTCATCTACGTCACTTTTTGCTGGGGACACGTACGCATTCTCCATAATCTGAGAGGAGTGAGTTGCTCCTGACCCTTTCAATCATCACGCGACGCCAACTCCGGCCTATGTGCTTGAACGACGGGCTTCCCCAAATCCGCAATCCCGCAGGCTACTTTGCTAAGCACGGAACTCAGAAGAGGGCACTGTTAGCCCTCCTCAGTCTGGTACCCAGTCTTTCGGGTTTAGCAAAGTGGAGGTTATCTCGTTCTTCTTTTCCGCGGCTTATACGGCAAAGGCAGCTACTGTTTGCCACGAGCTCTCACTTCCGACCCTAGCTTTGACTGTGGTCGGATCCAAGAGATTTTTGTGACATTTAGATACTCTAGGTAACCCAAAAAAAAGCCTCTAAGAACAGATTTTCAATATACAGCGCGAGGCCATCCTTGAGAATGGACTATGCCCTTTCGACTGTCTTATATTTTTTTAATTTAAAACAAGTAGTTCAGTGTCACAGAGTTAGTTAAAATGGTTTTTGTTTGTTTCAAAGTTTAAAATAATTTCGTCACTGAAAAATGTAGACGTTTGAAATTAACTCAAAGTCTTGATTTCCATATTTCATAACGACGAAGATGGATTTACGTTAGTAATCGTTGTTCTTTTGTCATGCAAAATACACACAGGGGAGATGGTATAATCCTTTTTCACCAATAACAATGGAGGATCTCGTGGAAAGTCGGTGATGCAACGTTAAAGTCAAAATTGTGCGCGTAATTGAAAGTACGTGTGTATTATTTTTTTTTCAAATTCTTTTTATCAGATTATCACAGACTAGCTTTTGCCCGCCACTTCGTATGCGCATATCCCGTTTTTTCCCGTTCCCGTAGAAATTTAGGAAAGCCTCTCTTAGAGCTCTCCTAAACTCCCCAAGGACCCTACGTGCAGCTTGTCAGTCATTCACTCAGTAACGGAAGAATTTTATGTACATATTTTAATAACTCCTGCTCTAGCCAGATGTATTTTTTTTTTCATGCAAACCTCGCCCTGACAATTAAAAACACAACTATAAATAAAAGAATGATCCAATTTGGATCAGTTTTTACGAAGTTATGAGCGTACACGTAAATTAATTAATAAAATACACACATTTCGGCGATTCATTTTTATTTATATAGAGCTAGATTATATTGTCAGACTAGCATTTCCCGACCATGGATGTAGTGGCTTGTTTTCAGTCTAACGTGAAACACACATTACATAAAGCGAATGCTTTAAACCCAGGTATTGACAATGTACCCTTTGGGTGGATGAAAATCACCATTATCATTTCAGCCAGAAGATTTCCACTGCTGGACATTGCGTCCCTGAAGTATCACCACATCGACCAGTCCTGTGTGTCTCGTATCCAGGGGAGTCCCGTGGCCTTCACAAGTTCATAGACCCACCTTGTAGGAGGTCTTTTTACGCTACATCTTCTGGCAGCGGTCGCCAATCCAGAACCATTCGACACCACCGACGATCTGTTCTGCAAGGAAATTGCCTTAGCCAGGCAAAAACGATCGTCATAAACTTCATACTGAAAATTATATTGACTGACCATTTTAAATTAATAGTTTCACAATATAAATTTTTCAGTGATCATATTTTTTAATAGTTCATCCACCTCGAACATAACAGTAATAAATCTGCTGGAAGAAAGCATAATCAATAACATGAATAATAGAAACGCCAATCACGTAATTATTTTGCTATTTTTGACGAAAAAAATATCGAGCGCTAAAAGCTTCGTCAAAAACTAAAATACTTGATTTATTTGATACAGTCTATTAGATTGCAGACTGTGATAAAAATAGTCACGCTGTTTAAAAAATAATTAGGTACTCTGTGGCTCTCGGAAAAATGGCGGCTATATTTTTAAGATTATTCCTAATTTATGAGTCTGGTGTAAACTGGGTTGTGAATGCTGTGTCTAAGATAAGGGAACTAGAAACTTAATTTCATAGTTTAGTACAATTTACAAGGACTTTGCTGAAGTTTTTAATATGAGAATGTAGGTAGCAGTTTTTAAAATCATATTTTATTAGATGTGTTCAGTAATATCTTACTTTATAACCTCATTTACTTCTTTTTTGCTTGTGCAAAACTTCAAGTAATACAAATAAAGCTTCACAAAAAAAAAAAAACTTATGAAACGTTTGGAAACCCGCTTGGTTAGACATGTCTTTGATAAGTGCTCGAGGCTATGCGAGGCATGCAATTTAGTTACCGGAGAATTTCCAAAAAAAAAAACATGCATGCTCTATAGAGACAGCGGGATACAGAGTAATAAAGTCCCGCAAACCTCCATTGAAAAGGGAGGATGCTATAATACGACCAAACGGTTGTTGTGTTCGGTGAGCAACTACCCGATATTTGATATTCGGACTGTTGTATATTTTTAAATCGCACAGAAAACTCTAATACCGTGATACTAGGTTTCGTTATTAGTTCGGTATCGGTGGAATAGATGACGTTGCAGTTTTTTTCGTTAGTGGTTCTTGTGGCCGCTATAGCTCGCCCTGACTATCATTAAATGAAAAAAAAAGCACAATGAACCAAATCGGCCGAGTCATTCTCAAAGGATGAGCAACACTTGAGGACGGCTCAACCGATTCGGCTGATTTGTGTTTTTCTTCATCTTATCTGTGGCAAAAAATCCTTAATATTGAACTAGCTGTCCCCCGCCGTCACTCTCGTCTATCCCGCAAGTTTAATTTTATTTTTGCTAAGTACCTTCTCCTGGCAGTACTAAAAACAACTAAAAAAATATTAGCGAAATCGGTCCAGCCGTTCTGAGACCAAGGGAAATAGGGATTCATTTTTAAGAAGATTATTAAGAGCTAAATCATACTTTGTTTGCTATCGGAATTTTTTATCGAAGGCAAAATGTTTATTTTCAAGATGAACAAACATCCATCCTGCTTTATTTATAAAAATTGTTCCTCTGATAAAAGGAATCAAAAGGCCAGGGCTGAGGGACGGATGTAAGTCTCGCTCAAGGAAACGGTTTCAAGGTAAAATTTAATGGAAATGGGGCAGTCAAATTATTATTGTTTCAGCTTTCGCCAGCTACTTTCGAAAATGTTCGGGGAAAGATCTCCTAATACCTTTATGACAAGTTTTATCCAAACCCGTTCAAATGTTACGGCTACTTCTGGGTAAGCACGCTCCATCGTAGACTTTGTCTCTGACATCTCTGACCTAGACTAAAGTCAAGAGCAAACCTATCTCAAGTAAAAAAAAAACTGTTAAAGAGTGATTGATCAATACAATATTAAAAAACTGTTAAAGAGTGATTGATCAATACAATATTAAAAAACTGTTAAAGAGTGATTGATCAATACAATATTAAAAAACTGTTAAAGAGTGATTGATCAATACAATATTAAAAAACTGTTAAAGAGTGATTGATCAATACAATATTAAAAAACTGTTAAAGAGTGATTGATCAATACTATATTAAACAACATACAAAACAAGTAGCATTCGTTGTGGAAATAGTTGTGGCTTCGAAATGGAACTTATGCATATTGAACCCGTAATTTATTTATTTTGGGAAAACAAACAATTGTACAATGTATTTTACAGTAAATCTAATAAATTAAAATTAGCCTAATGTACAATCCACGACGTTTCCGCAGATTACTTAACTTAGAGAAACAGTGTAGACACAATCTTAAATTTAAAAAAACATAAGTAAGGAGACAAGAATAATAATCATAAAACATGACAGGAAGAGAAGAAGCAAACTATTGTAAGTTACATAACTAATGGCTAATGATACCTGTTTTTTTACAAAACATACACAAGAGAGCAACACAAACATTGCTAGTCACACAAACGCAGACTATCCACTAAAAGTTTCTTAAATTTGTGACGGTCTAAAGTGAAAACATCTATGTTAACAAAACGTTCATTATAGATTTTAACCATTCTACGTAGAGGCGCCCGTTCATCCGCGTATGTAAGACAAGGTGTCGTAGCAAAGAGCGGGTAGCCGCGCGCCCCTCGCCGGAAAATTGTTCTAGGCACTACATAAAATAAATTACTGACAATATCGGAGCAATCAATTCTATTGTGCAACAGATCGTGAAGCATCATGGTTTGAAGCAGGAGGCGCCTAGATTTTAACGTGAGAAGATTAAACCTATCCAAGGACTCGATGTATGAGCTACGTTTTATATGGCATCTAAACTGCATTGATTTCAAAAACTTGCGCTGAACTTTTTCCAAGGCGTGATTATATTTGTCATAATAAGGGTCCCAAATCATACACGCATACTCAATTTGCGCATACGTAATTTCAATTTCTATCCCAAACTATGGTGCGCACACCACTGGTGGTCCACAAGGACTATCTTGATTCCAGGTCTCTTCTATAAGAAGTAAATCAAAGTGGTTCAGGATAAAAAATAGGTTGGTAACCTCTGGGCTAGAAAGTTCCTAAAATGGCAAAAAAAGCCGGCCTGATTTTCTTTGTGACTTTTATTGATTGCAACCTAATAATAGAACCGTTTTATCGTAAGATGGAATGATAGGTTATTTACATGGATTAAATAAAGAAAAAAAAGGGCTTCACTCCGGGAGTGCCGGCAGAAGTGAAAACTTGAATATTAACAACATTGTGCATATTTGAATCATCCGTCTGACAAATTTTCGTTCAGTTTCGAGTTTAACATTTTATAACCATCCCAATAAAAGTGCTCAACAAAAAGTTTTCACTTCAAAAAAAAAAAAAAAACATTTATTTGGCGACAATTCACCAGGTATAGACACAAACATCAGGAAAACAAAATATAAACATGGAGACATTTCGTTTTGATTTCTTCTTTTCCATCCGTCCACATATGGCTGGAAAAAAGATATCATGATCTTAGATTTCCTGCAGTACGATTCTGTGAAAATGTCGTAGTGAAGGCGTGGGTGAAGTGATCACGAAGTGAGCTGTTAAACCATACCAATCAGATGGAATGACAGCTCACTTGTAATTCACTCCACCTAAGTGAACACGGTGAGATGTCAATAGAATAGACCGACTGAACAAAGAAATCAAGAATGCTAAGTTTTTAAATCACTGGTGAATAGAAATCTACTAGGTACCCAATTATGTAGGTTGTATGTTACCTCACCACGATGCTCATTAAACCCTAGATCCGATGTCAAAAGACATCATTTTACGAGAATAAATCTCGCATCCCTTTCTGCCCTTAATATAAAAGTTGCTAAAACGTTGGTATTTTGTTACTCTCTTAACTTAACCTACATAGTTAGGGTAATAGGACTTGTTTTATCGTTTTTTGCATTTTGTGTAATCGATACTGTTACAAAAATGTGGGTCAGGAAGACAATATTGTTCAGCATTGGATGTAAGGGTTGTTTAAATTAAAACGGTGTAAAATGGTAAGCTACAATCGAGAAATGGTTACCTAATATTTGATAACCATTTAAAATTAATTAGTGAATTAGAAACAACCCAATTAATTAAAACCGGCAAATGCGATTGAGACTCGCTAAAAATACTTTCTGAAAGAAAAAAAGATGTTCAAGGACTTGCACAAAACAGAGAAAAGTCATCATCTGCCTAGCCTTTTCCCAACTATATTGGGATCGGCTCCCAGTCAAACCGGATACAGCTGAATACCAGTATTTTACGTGGAGCGGCTGCCTACCAGACCTCCACAACCCATTAAATGGGTAGCACGATATTTCTTGGCAGGACTGGCGTCAGATTTTCTGGATTCTGACAATTCATAACGACTGCTAAAGATCGTGCTTTCCGAGGCACGGAGGAAACTGGATAATATGTTAAGGTGGTCACCCATCCGCAAACCGAGCTCGGCGAGCGTAAAAACAAACAAACAAAAGTAGAACACATTAAAACTAACGATATCTAATAATTAGTTCATTAACAATAATAACATTACCCTACCGCAGTATCTCTACGTTGACGTCGTGGTGGGGCTTGCGCGTCCCGATGGACCTTAGGTCATACCTAGGGTGAGGGGCCAGACAAAGAGAGATATAATCCGCAAGGCAGTTTTCTAGCGAACTATTGGGCAGTAGCGAACGAACCCACGAACTTAATCTCCCGGAAGAAGTCTTGTTCCTCATCTCCGATTTGCCTTTATTGGCTGGCTAGAGTGAACACTGACGAGGAACAGAGCTCCCACCTCTTTCTTGCCTTAATCAGCCGGTCTGAGTAGAGATTCGTTAGAGCAAACATGCTCAGTAGAAGGATGTATAATCCAGTAAGATGCTGGTAGGGATCTTGACCGCACTTCCGGAATTATCCTGATAGCCGTGCTATACCTCTCCACTCCTCTAGCACCTCAGGCCATGTTGCCTCCTTGGCGCTACGTCACTTTGTGCTAACGACCGTTTTCGGGGGCCCATTCATTGAGTGTGCAAGTCACCCCCTGCCATTTAAAAGCCGTGTATATTGTTAGTGGTCTGGCAGGGGCCAATAGTTCTTCTATAATAAACGATTATCAGTCCACTAAACCGCCCAAATCCATAGCGTTTCATCTTTTGTTTCCATATTCTGCAATAGTACTGCTCCAACCGGGGATTATCCTTGGGAATACTTTCACAGTGCATACAGGGATAATCGCCGGTTGGGGCCCCATTACATTTGAAATGTCTAACAGGGCCTCTGCGAGTTGGTTTCGGCCCCTCGTACGCCTACCAAAGGACCGGGTCTCAGGGACCCGAGAAAGAAAACAAAAATATATAATAACATTAATTTAATCTGTGCGAGGCCAAAATAATATACTTATCTCAGCATATACTGCGACATTTAAAAATTAAATAACACAGCGCTTATCAAATACTCAAACTTTTCTTGGATCTTGAATTTTTCGACTTGTCGAATGTGCACTCAACAATCATTGTACGGATAGTAGTGTCAGCCAATTGCTTAATAGCCAAGAGCCTTGACCAACACCTTAGGAGGCTAAATCAAGGCCTTGATTCAGAAAGCAGTACTTCTGAATAAGGCTCGTATTAATTGAAGGTTCCTCTCTCTCTCTCTTTCCTTGACCGCCGGTAGCTTCTAAACTGTTTCTGACACCGGTGGGCTACAATTTTTTGTTGTTCTTTCTTATTTTGCTTACCTATTTATTATTTATTACTAGCCCATACTATCCCACTGCTAGGCAAAGGCGTCCCTCAATTTCTTCCAATTCTCTCAGTGTTGTGCCTCTTCCTTCCAATTCGTCCAGGTCGTCCAGCCATCTCTTTTGCGGTCTGCCGCGGCCTCGTCTCGCTGTTTCAGGGTTCCAATCCAGTATTTTACGGGCCCACAGTTTTTCCGGTGTGGCATACATGTCCTGCCCAGTCCCATTTAAGTTGGGCAGCCTCTTGAGCCACATCGACGATTTGTGATTTTGTGTTTCGGACGTGGTCTGTTAAATTAACACCTAGTATACTGCGCTCCATAGCACGCTGGCAAAACTTGAGTTTGGACTTTTGGATGTTAGTCAAGGACCAAGTCTGTGCACCATAGGTCATGATGGGGAGAATACACATGTTCATCAGCTTACGTTTCAGTGTCATAGGCAAAGTGCCCTTAAATAGCTCCTTCATGGACCAGTAGCTCTTCCAGGCATTTTCCGAACGTCTTGCATTTTTCTTTTCTTGCCTTGGTATAACCAACACTAGAAATATATACTCTATGCAAATTGCAACTTTTATCTATTTCAGTTAATGAGACACACTTTTTGACAGACTGTCAGAGAGAAACAAGGACGGGTTGACAGCGGCGGCGGCGTTTTAGTAATATTTCCGTTGTGTACCGAAAATCTAGTAAAATCCACATGTCTCTTCTATCACACAGCATAGTTATTACAACATTATAAGTATACCGCATTGAAGTTTACTTTCAACTCGGGAACAATCAGGAAGTAACCATGACCTACTTGTAAGAACATTATATACTTTGTTTCAAGTGAGCATTATGACGTCATCATATTTGCTCTATTCTCACAAATGCGCCCCGGAAACACATCGACATGTTTCCACTCTTCTGGTACTTGTGAATCTTTATCGATCAAATGTAGCGTATTTTGTACCGGTACTTATTCGGGCAATTGTTGTTCAAAATTTAAACCACATTGTTAACTGTACTTTACTTAATTTTTCTTTTGGTCCCAAAGTACCATTCAGAAATAATATAGGTGTAGTCTGGTACCGCGGTCCCGTTTCTGGAATCATCTCGACCTCAGCGTGACTTTTCAGTGTTTTTCAATAATCCACATAGTTTCGGATTTGGCCCTGAAGGCACACTTTAAAAATTCAACCTGTATATTATAACACTGGCTGATGCCCGCAGCTTCCCTCGCTTGATAAATCTTACACAAAAACCTTCCTCAAGAACCACTCCATCCATTGGTGAAAACAGCATGAAAATCGGTGCAGAAGTTTTTAAGTTTATCGCAAACAGACAGACAGACGCGGCGGAGGACTTCGTCTTGTAATATGTACTCATTTTAAAAGTTGTGGAAAGATTAATTTAATATACATAATTGTAGGTAATATTTTATCTTCACATAAAATATTATAGTATCTCTACTGTGTACGTGACGTCCTTAATGAGTGGCTCGACTTTCAAACAGATTCCTCTTACAATCGAGTTTCTAGGAATCTGAGAGCTTTTCAAGTTCAAATAGATATCTACTTGAAAATCATTTTCAAGTTATATACTTGCTTCTGCCAACGGCTTCGCTTGCGTGAAGGTCGGGTATTATTGCTAGGGAACGTATCTACTACTGGGATATAAAAACCGTCCAAGTGCAATTTTGACTCTCACATGTATATTTTTTAGGGATGGGAAATCATGCAATGACTTCTCCCGCTCTGGGCGGAGCGAGAGGGAGTGTCAGACTTCTAATGACTAAAACCCATCCATGTTCCTTCATTGCCCTTTGTGTTCCGGAGCCACGGCATCTTTTTCGAATAGTCCCGCGACTCCGGTAGGTGTCGGCCCCTTCGGGCCCCCAATGCTGACTCTCTTTGAGGCGCGCGTGGAACACGAACGCGCCGTCGACACGGCCTGTCGTCATAAGATGGACGGACAGCGAGCTGCCCATAGCTCACCGTCCACAGGCCCGCGTTCATATTGTACCTACCAACTCAAAATTTGGTGGAACAGTTGGCATACATCTACCCGGATAGCTGTCTCATTTCCCACAGTCAAATTCTGGATGGTGAACGGTAGAAATTACATTATTTTTTTTAAACACGTTTCTTGTATGTTCCTTTTTTATGGAGGGGAAATAGATAGATAGATAGATAGATATAACGTTTATTTGGTACAAAGAAAGAAACACAACACACAAAAGCACAGTAAGATAACAATAGAAAATACAAATAATTAAATTAAAACACAAAAAAAGAAAAAGGCAGAATGTAAAAAAATGTGAATGTGTGTGAGTGTGTGTGTAAATGTGTGTGTGTGTGTGTGTGTTGTAGAAATCATCAAATGACTCCTCCCACTTTGGGCCAAGCAGAAGGGAATGTCAGATTCTTACTGACTAAATTACATCCGTGTTCCCCCCCGTGGAGACCCCTTTAGTTTTAAATTAAATTTGTTGTTATAGCCGCAATAGAAATACACGCTCTGCGGAAATTTCTATTGTCTATCTATTACGTTTCTTGAGATTCAGCTCGCTACGCTTAGGAACGTGCAAATAGCTTCATCTTTTTGGACCGACCGACATTGACAATTCAAAAGTGCCTGTAAATGGTTTAATTGAAATAAATGCTTGAGTTTGAGTTTCTGACAGCCAGACGGACGGGCGGAGGCTTGGTAAGAGGGTTCCGTTGTTTACCGTTCGGGTCCGGAACTCTGAAAATCAAGCATAGGTTCTGGCTTCAGTTTCCAGGTCGGTTGGGAGGATCATTACCAAAGTATCCAACGATCATCATCTGCCTATCCTTTTCCCAACTCAAACCGGATTCAGCTGAATATCAGTATTTTACGTGGAGCGGTTGCCTACCAGACCTCCACAACCCATTAACTGGGTAACACCGTACTCCTTGGCAAGACTGGTGTCAGATTTTCTGGCTTAAGTATCCAACGACATATTTGCAAATAAAATTCGGCGGTGGACTGCTTAGTTTCAAGAAAAACAGACGGAAATTGTGAGGTCAAACATCTGATTACGTTTCTTTTAGTGAAAATGAGCTCTTTTAATTACCGTAATTGAAGAAATATCCTTGAACTTTGCTCTTGGACAAAAAATAAGAGACTGGAAAAGTTGCGGATTATTGCCGTTAGTAAGTACTATTGCCTCGAATTATTTATCTAACACTTTAAGCACAAATGTAAAGAGGCGGAATTAATGCCATAGGCATTCTGCAGTGCGATTCTATAAACATGACGAAGTGAACACTAAGGCGAAGTGATCACGAAGTGAGCTGTCAAACCATACAAACAAGACGGAATGACAGCTCACTTGTAGTTCACTCCACCTAAGTGAACACGGTGAGATGTCAACAGAATAGACTGACTGTACCAGTCAACCTTTAGGTGATGTAGAGACAAATGGTAGGTTCAACATGGAGAACAGAACCGCAATTGATATTTATTATGCACTCAAGCATTAATAAGTGACTGACACACTGCCTACACGTGAAATGGTAGAGTTTTAACGATAAACTAGCGCCGGCAAATATAACACACACGTGAAAAGCTAGGGCAGGAAAAGTAAAATGAATAAACATTGAATCGTTAAAACAATTGATTATAAGACATATTAATGATGTTACTGGCCTCGACAGTAATACTTCTCCTTCTTACTTTTCTGAGAATCTACTTATCACTACCTAGAACGGACGCACGTATTCAAAGCGTTTGTCTGGCGTTTCCGTGAAAACCTTTGTATGAAACTTGAGGTACCTACTTACATAAATACTGAGATGGTAAGTCTTTAGTTTGTTTGTGTATCTGAGGCGCCAACACCACTTCTATGAGCGAATGTCTCGCGGCGATATTTTCCTCCTTATTCCATAATTTCACATTTATAATATTAGTAAGACAACTCTATGAAAGCGTATCAATATGACGACAACTCGTGGCTATTCTACGAGCAAAATATCAACGAAAATCACCGCGAGACGCACCCTTTCGTAGCGCAATCGCCCAAAAGTTTTGTAACAAAACAAATGAAATGCGGTAATCTGCAAAACAATTGAATCTGAGTTGTATTCCCAGGTCAGACAAAAACTGCCGGGGTTGCGGAATTTGTTCGGGGTTGTGAAGACTCACCGCGGCCCTGGAACGCAAAGGGCATTAGGAGGAACACGGATGGGTTTTCGTCAGTAGGAGTCTGACACTCCCTCCTGTTTTACCCAGAGCGGGAGGAGTCATTTGATGAATTCCAATCAGAAAAAAAAAAATGGTTCAGGCAAGAAAGTGTTACCACCCATACGCGTTAACTTGGCACCTGGCTCGAATTACGTTTTGATGATTTAATTTAAATTGAATAATGCGATTTCTATGAAAATACTATAAACGCAATGGTAACAGTGATGCTGTTGGGGATGGTGGGTTTGTCTCTTCAATTAAATGAGTGGAATGTACTATAGAAGATGGTGCGCATAAACAGATGCTAATGTATCGAGCCAGATTTCAAGTAAATGCGTACGTGATATATTGGGTTTTTTCAATATGATTTTTTCTGTGACAGCCCGGAGTTTAGCAGCTGATGGTGTGACACCCTCGTGCCTCGGAAAGCACGTTAAGCCGTTGATTCTGCGCCAGATCTGTCTCCGGTCGTGTCGGGCTGCCGTTCCATAAGAATATAAGAGTGATGGAAGAGATAGTGCACCTGTGTTTGCGCACACAAATTTGCCCCATGATATACCCCGCGCCGATGGCTAGTCTCATTGAGATTGGCCATCGCCGAAATCGGTCAAGGGGACTATACAGGGTTATTTGTAAAACACCGGCAACCTCTGAGGACTATGTTACTAGCATCATAACCAACAACTTTTGTTCTATGACTTTTAAAAATTCATCATATTATAGTTCATCAGGATTTCATACAAACATAAAAAATATTTAAATTGAACGCTCTAAATGTTACGAAGTCTATGCCAAGCATAAGAAAAAGAATAAGCTTTCTTATGCTTCGCATAGACTTTGTAACATTTTGAGCGTTCAATTTAAATATTTTTTAGAGGTTTACGGTGTTTTACAAATAACCCTGTATAATGTCCGAACGGATAGTCTATGTGTATTTTTTCTCTACTTCGACTATATTTTGATAACAAAAGGTTAAAAAAAATCCCAATCAACCTTGAACCTAATGCTAAAATGAAGTTTTGATAGATTGTTGTGTGGTTCATATTGTGATTCTAATATGATTCTCCTAAAATTGCCATTTTAGCCCACAAATGGGATAAGAAACCTTGGAGTTATCGGTGTAGATACATAAAACAAAAAAAATACCCGAAAAATTGAGAACCTCCTCCTTTTTGGAAGTCGGTTAAAAATACATATACACAAAGGGTCTCCTTTGATTACTAAACCCTATAAAGTCAGAAGCTACCAATGTAATACCGTAGCAATAATATTACTTTCGGATGTAAGTCCGGTCGGGATTCAATTTAAATTCAATATGTTTGTCGACTCCGTCGTAAGCTGTCGTTTATCAAGGTGGCAGGTATTGCTTTACAGACCTGGGGCTAGATTTATAAGACTTGTTGCTGGGGTGATTCGGGAAAGTATACTTACTCAGATTCTTCCGTTTGAAGGAGCTAAAATATTGTAGGTATGGGTGGCAGCACAACACAAAAAGGATTATGTTGAAAATTATGATTTATTTTAACATGTTATATTAACATTAAAAAGGTAAAGATCTATTATCCCCATTTTTTTCAAAATTTGAATCTCAGTAGTTTCGGAGATAAGGGTGGGAGAATGGCCATTTTTCGTCTAATTTCTTGAGTAACTTTAAAACCTTACATTTTAAAATTATAAAAAAAAACATATAAATAAAACCCTTACAGTAAGCCCTGTCATTTGATATGTCAGTATGAAAATCTTTTTTTTTTCTAGTTTGACCCCAAAAGTGACCCCATACTAAAAAATATTTATTTACATAACACATTCCTGTTAAGGTTATAAAATTCCATATTTAAACCAAATTTCAACAGAATCGGTCCAGTGGATCCGGAGAAAACTGGGTGTGACAGACGGACAGTCAGACAGACAGACACCCGAGTGATCCTATAATGGATTCGTTTTCTTTTTCGGAACCCTAAAAATTATATGTTTACTAAAGTCCGGCCGCGAAGCAGGAAGAATTTCGTCCGTTGACCTGTTATTACCTGTCTCTGTCACTCCCGCGTAAATAGAATGAGTCTCGCTCGCACAGATGCAATGGCCGCCGTCCTCAGGGATAGTGAACCTTTGCCTGAGAGTGTAAGGTTTCTTCTTGTTTGCATGTGTATGTTACGTAAAAAAGAAGGAATCGAAAATAAGTTAGACTAGATGATAATGTAGATAAAACTGTTGATTCTTTTGTAATAAATGTGATAGGCGAGACGTTTTCGGAAAGCAGTAACTCCGATACAGAGGTATCGGATTGTGATTTTTAAATTCAATTTTTTTTATTTTTGCCGTATTAGTAATTGTAACTCGATTTTTATAACATATAATATAATATCTAAATACGTCTTTTATTTGATAATAATATTTTTTAATTTTCTAAGTTGGTACTTTCTCCGTCAAATATTTCATGTAAACCGCACTTAATACAAAAATGTTACAAATACAACAAAAATGATAGCCATGATTGCCACATGGTGACTTAGCTTCGAAATATGTTGGTGACGTGGCACTTGAGGGTACCATGTTTCTAAAAATTTTAAGTTTCTTCAACCCATTCATGTTAGAATTAGCGCCGCAACTTCAAAAAAAAAATCTAAATTGGCGGTAGGGAGGCTATGTCACAAAGTTTATATACCCTTCATTGGAAAAAACAATCGATAAAAAAATGAAAAACCAATATTAAAAATGTCAACATTTTATTTCATAAATCAGTATAAGTACTTACATTCACTTACATCTATACAGTTTTACAGTATAAAGACTTAGCAACATTTACGACAAGTATCCTAATCTCATACAAAAATATTACCTCTCACTCAACCGTCTCTTGTACTGTCATTTCCATTATCTTTGTTATTCAATTTTTAAAAGAAAAACATTTAATATCTTACAGATTTTCTCTTAGAGTATTTTATGTTGAAAGTTCACTGACTTTGTTGATCGTAAATACAGACTGCCAGACATAAACCACTTACTAGTGTGCATTGAAGCTAAAGAAATGCATCTGGCTTGGACTTCAAAGGACTTTCAAATCTCCATCTTGAAGTTAATAAAGGGTGGTTTGGAAAAAACGTGACACCGATAGTGCCGGAACACGGCAGTAAAATACCCCTGGGGATAGCCGTCTGTACGTACCATCAATTTCGTTTTAAGAAAATTATATTTCGAGGAAATCCTCATATTAAAATACAACTGTTCTCCCGAAGGAAATATTTCCTCCTCATTCAATATACACTTTACATAACATAGATATGTTTCTATCTAAATTAAATCTTTAGAATATATACTTGGATCCAAGACAAGAAGACTCGTAGCCGTAGCTTTAATATCACTTCCTTAACAAATAAATAATTTACATTCTGAATTCGCTCGTCATCCAGTTACAGGCTGAACCATTAATCTTGGAAACTTGTCAGAAAAACATCATAATTTAGGAAATCTGGAACTTGAGTGATACAATACAACAACAGTAGAAAATAAGCAGGCTTAGAGAGGTTATCTAATCTAAATATTAATCTTAAAACTAGATATATAGGGTATACATCCATAAATGTTTTCCAGAACAAATAATTTTCATAAAATAGCAATTTAATTTAATTGAATATATCAAAGTTCATTTAAGCTATATTCGATTGATAAAGGATTATTTGAATTTAAATAAATAAATTTTACAATAATCTCCATTCAATTTTAAAATTCACGCGTCGTACAAAGGGTGCACTGTAATAAATATGTCAATTTTAAAATAATCTCCAAACGGCTGAGCCGCTCTGTAAACGATATTCTGCTCAGCGCGTTAAATGCATATGACAGCTCTATTTATCAATCTCTATTGTTTATCATTTATAAACATTTATAATATAATATGTAATTTTAAACTTATTAATATAATATATACTTTAAATACAGTGATATATTTTAATTTTAACACGATTTAAAGCTTCATTTTCATCTTACAATTTCATGTAACATATATAACAAATTATATATTATAGATCTTGTGCCTTCTGTGAAATTATATTTTTAGTATTTCGCATAAATATATATTTATTTTTCCAACTACATTATTGTCCGACTAAAGAATGTTTGTAACATTCGTCCGTTTTCAACAAATCGTAACTCTTGCAGTACATGTATTAGATTCCACATTAATATATCAAATTGTTAAGATTTGACGACAGATATACGTTTATCGTAAAAGACAACAACTATACAACATTAATAAGTATATAATATGTACAGTACATGATGTGAATAAGTCTTGAATTTGAAGTGTGCGTATTCCAAGGTGTAAATAGAAGTAACATTGTATATAACCTTGATAAAATACAGGGTCAGTAAAGTATATAGACGTAGGAAATGTATGGCAATGATATGAGAGTACATTGGATTATCCAAACTACTTGCTACTAAATTATACTCCACCTATAAACAATTAGAACTTCTATTGGATAAATTCATTTTCTTCTACATCAACAGATTTCTATTCTAATTCTTTCTCTACGTTTCAATATCACGTAACATTGATGCTGATTCATTTCTCTACGGTAAATGGACATACAACCGTTTAATATAATCACATTTACTTACTATAAACGATTTGGCATCGCGAGATAACCTGTCTACATCGTAAAAGCAGACGCCATTTTAATTGATGTTAATATCTTCAGTCCTTAATCCTCCGTCTCTTCATCTGTAAAAGGAATACAATTTAGCACAAAAGTCAGATTTTAAAGTGTTTGAAACATTTTAAACGACTTAGAAAATTTACTTTGCGTAAATTATGAAATGTTTTGTGAACAATGATGGTTTTGTGAAATGATAAGGCAGATGGAAGGATGTGGCAGCACTGAGGCGTCAGGTCCAGGCACCTGTCAAATTGCTTATGTTTTCTGTCATTTGTCAAATTGACATCAACGCCATGTTTACGTCAAAGTCACTTTTTCAATGAAGTGGACCTTTCTCGTATGTAGCGCTAACTAGTGGCGTAATTTTTCCTCGAAACCCTCATTTTGAGGACACAATGAATTTGCTAATAGATCTAAAAGCAATAATCTAGGTGTCAATGACTGCAGGGACTTGGGAGATTAGGTGGAATCGTTATAAATGGTTGCACTGGACATAAACATTGATTGTGTAGTGAACTGTGCGGATCAAGTCGTTACTTAAACCTTGCAAGATCCTTTGTTAAGCCCGTCTTACGGCTTGTTATTTATTACAAGTAATATCGTGTTGTGATCATAACTTTCGATATTAACGAGTACGGATTACCTGCATAAATAAATGATAGGTACCTACGTATAATAATTCCGTATTATCATTTACGATTTTCGCAGTGTGACTGGAAGAGAGTAACCGAGAATCGAAATGAGTTATATGCTGTTGAAGAGGCCACATTATTCCCAACAACAACCATTCCTGAGAGCCAGAATCAACAATGACGGCCACCAGAATAACGCCGAGTCGATGAAGCTCGACGAGTCCCAGATAAACGATTCAACTGTCATGGATACCGCAATGAAATTAATCAGAAAAGAACAGCGGAGAATTAAGAAAATATGCGCACTGTCCAACTTGAAGTTTTTTCAGTGTTTTTTTTTTCTATGACTAGTAATTCCATACAAGCAAGCCAGTCTACAATAATAAATAGTATTTTTAAGACAAAACAAATGCCTATGTGAATAAAAAAGGGCTTTATCAATATTACAAATAATATGTCTTTTTATTATCAAAATCTATCTTTTATAATAATATGCCTGTCTTTTTTGTAAACAAGACATTCCTTTTACGTTGACAATAAACGTAATGGATCATGTTCTTTTAGACCAAAAGATATGCTTACAAGGGAGATAAGAGGCAGGACTTGATTTATTTTCTAGTTTTACTAGGGTTCGTGATATTTCTTGTAGCTAAATATTTTGTACATTTAGCAAATTAATTAATGTTGATAGAACAAATACTGTTATACTAATTATTTAATACTACTAATTATTTAAGCTAAATTATTTTCAAACGTAACGATATTGTTTTTCTTTGTACTTAGATATTATAAGGCTTTTTTTTCGTTACTCAAGTCCAACTTAGTTTTTATAATTATATTTTTTAAATTAATAAAAGTGATAAATGTTATAGGTGTCATCGGATTTTTGCAGCTATAGTGGAATATGACTATATTATTATGTTGTTTTAGTCACATATCTGTCAATCAAGATTGTCCAACCAACGAACTATAAATGAAAACCCATTCAATGGCAAACTGAAACTTTGATTGAAAGCAGATTTTATGATAGAATAGGTGTGTAAAATTCGCAAAATAGACGGACTTTGAATGGCATACTAAAATTGTAGTTACTGAAAGTATTTTTATTTTCATTTCTCTGTATTTATCTAACAGTATTGTATGTATTTTCATTTGACGTAACAAAAACTGGCCAAGGGCGAGTCGGACTCGCGCACGAAGGGTTCCATACCATTATCTATAAAAACGGCAAAAAATCAAGTATGTTGTATGGGAGGCATGGGAGCCCCCTTAAATATTTATTTTATTCTGTTTTTTAGTATTCGTTGTTATAGCGGCAACAGAAATACATCATCTGTAAAAATTTCAACTCTCTAGCTACCGCGGTTCTTGAGATACAGCCTGGTGAGAGACAGACAGACGGACAGATGGACGGACAGACAGCGAAGTCTTAGCAATAGGGTCCCGTTATTACCCTTTGGATACGGAACCCTAAAAATACATTTCACGAACTTTCGTAGGTATTCGCTACGAGCTTGGCTACAAAGCTTTACGCGTAGAGCTTCGTAGCACTTTCGTAGCATTTCGCTACGAGAACGAACTACGTCTTAAATCATAAATGTGTCTGATTTTGGCATGGCAATTACGTTATTGCTTTTTCTCTTATATCTTTCCTACGATTTCCTATAAAAATACTTATGGTTTAACTTTAATTTAAAATGCTGCAATAGATGTTTTATTCATCATCATCCACACCCACAGCCCACAGCTGGGCCTAGACTGTGTCAAACCCCAAGCTCCTGTACTATTCTGGTCCATGTCTTGTTTACTTTATTTTTAAGTATACGTGGATCAAAGACTTAACGTTTAGATTAGAGCTTCATAGTACGATCATAATGTGGCCATTTTGTACCCCATACCTAGCAGTATATAAGAGGCACATACAAAGCAACCCGATAACATCGCACAGCAGGATATCACAAATATTTGTATTGTATACAGATGTTTGTTCGTATTTCCAATGTTTGTGCATGTAATTTGTTTGTATTGTCTATATGGCTCTTACGATATATATTTCCAATAAATCTTGATTATAACAAACAAAGGAAACCCAGTAAATATTATCGGTGTAACGATTGATGAAAATCATCTATATATATACCTAAATGAATTGCTGTTCGTTAGTCTCGCTAAAACTCGAGAACGGTTGGGCCGATTTCCGTACTTCTTTTTTTGTTTAGTTCGCCAGAATACAGGGAAAGTTTAAAGCAAAAAAAAATGGGTAGGTAGGGTAACCAGTTGACGTGAGCGAAGCCGCGGGGACAGCTAGTTTCTTATAAATTCAAAAAAAATTGTCCTCAACGCTGTCAGCTGGAAATGTACCCCATTTTATGGTTTAGTGTTTTATGAGTTAATTTTAGTACCTACCTTATAACAGCATTAAATAGAAAAAATGAGGGCGTTTTGTTATATTTATTTAGAAGTCAGCTAATTTTGTTTCAATTACACGACCGAAAAAAAACTATGGTAAGCGTTAGATAAACTTGGAATAAACTACATTGACCTTTCCCCAATACCCCTTTATAGTAACCCGGACAAAAAAATATGAGCCATTTTTGGCCGACTTCCCGAAAAGGAGGAGATTCTCAATCTCAATTCGGTAGTATTTTATGTTTGTTACCTCATAACTCCAACATTTATGAACCGATTTGAAAAATTCTTTACTGAAAGGATATGCTTGTCGATTGGTCCTATTTGCATTTTATCAAAATCGGTTAGGAAGTTAGGATTTGAAATCGAAATAGCTGGAATTTGTTTAGTTGGATGATGGTTTTGTCATCCAAGTAATCGAAATTGCGTATTTTGCTTTCTTGCGATTTTGCAGTGGTGTTGTTATGTGTACCACTAGAAAGTGAAAACTAAATAACTTTTTACAAAAAAATACAACCGACTTACAAATAAGTGTAAGGTGTTTTTGTTAGTTTCTTCGTATTTTGACACCGACTTCCGAAATTAAAGTTATTTTTTAATTTGCAGTGTTTTTTTATTATTTGGTATTCGATTGTATTTTTTTGAAAAAAGTTTTATTCATTACTAGAGAACGTAAAAGATCGCGATAGAAGTCGATTCAGTACAGCTTTATGTCTTTATTCCCTTTTTGTTTCTTTTTTTGAAAATAAGCAAGTCAATAAATGTATGTGACTAATGCCAATGACCGTTTTTGCACATTTATCTGGCGCATACCATTCGGGAAAAAAAATGCTATCAGATAAAAGAAAACGTTATGCAGCGCTGACCAGTTATAAATTGGGACAAGGACAGGAAGATGATAATGATGAAGTCGAAAACATAAGTGAAGTGTTGAAAGTCTAAAAAGTCTAGTACCAATTTTAATCTTCCAGATATAACAAAACGCGGAGGACGAATACATAGCTCTTACGGTGATTGTCTATTTAAACTTCTTGTCTTAAAAATAAATCAAACAAGCGCTTGAGTCCTTTTTATTACAAGTTTGGCACATTTATCTATACTAATATTGTAAAGAGGTAAAGTTTCTGAAGTCGTAGGGAGTCTCTAAATCTACTGAAACGATTTTGAAATTCTTTTACCAATAGACAGCCACGCTATTTGTGATTGTGATAGGCATATATTAACCCGAAAAATACCGCCCAACGAAGTGGGCACTGGTCAGCTAGTAGCTTGTATTTTTATAAAATATGCTGTATTATTCATTTCGTTTTGTATTTTTCGTATCATCTGTCAGCGCCCGCAAATTAAAGAACAAGTAATACAATACAACTCTGTCCCGATAGCAGAGTAAAATCAAAAAAATATATAGGGTCTTACGGACGTTGACAGGCTACCTACAATTAAAGTAGCTTTTCTTCCAAACTCACCTTCCATTCAAGCAGCTAAGTCCAGAGTTCTGTGCATCATTGCTGGGTATTGTGATATTGGCCGGTGGGCTCTTGTTCAGGGGATACCACTGGGCCACCGGCTTGCGAGGGTTGTCCAACATTTGCAGCCAATGGTCGCGACCAATGCCAATCAGGGTAGATCCAATTGCTGAGCACCCAATCAGCTCGTTTGGACCAATCCTGTTGAAAAATACACTAAAGTTTAGTAATGGTAGCAAAAGAGATTTCTAAAAGAAATCTTACTAATATTAAATGCGAGATGTGTTTGTTTCTTACGATTTTGATGAATTTTGGTTAAAACCACGGGTAAAAGCAAGTAGTTTAGAAACAAATGTTTAAAACAGATCAGAATCAACCTTAAACCTAATGTGTTAGCGATAAAGATGAAAATGAAATTTGACAAATTGTTGTGTGGTGAAAATTCTGCTAATGTGGCTTTTTTTGAACCGGAGAGAACACTAATAATTGAAAATACGACATTCCAAATACAATCGCAAAAGTATTTTCTTCATTGTGGATGAAAATAAACTAAATAATCAATCTATACTTCAATATACTTATATAATATTATAAAGCAGAAGAGTTTGTTTGTTTGTTTGTTTGGTTAAACGCGCTAATCTCAGGAACTCCTGGTCCGATTTGAAAAATTCTTTCAGCGTTAGATAGCCCATTTATCGTGGAAGGTTATAGGACAAATAAGAGCGGAGCATTAATGAAAAATGTGACGCAGATGAAGTTGCGCGGGTCAGCTAGTCTTATTATAAACAAATATAACATTCAAGTTATTATAAGAGTCAAGATTGTATACTTTAAATGCCAACCTCATTTCTGAGTTCCTTATTACATTATTTCGATAAACTGGTCAAGAGCAAACCCATAACAAATAAAAAGAAAAAAAACCAATACCTAATACAAATCACTTGAGTACTCATCTATTAAGTATTCAACCTACATGTTTATCTTAAACTGAAACTAGATTCCAATCTTGAGATTTTGGTTGAAAATCAGCGTGTAATACCAAAATACTCTGTACATTTCAGATTAGGTCACAGTCAGGAAAGAGACCGAATTTAAATTCGAGGAAAGCCTTCGATTCCTGATTGGAACGAACGAAGTTTGACGAATTAATGAATAAAGATAGACTATGGTAAGCTCCAGAAAAATGTGCAAAAACGGTCATTGAACCTAGATACATTAATAGACTTTCTTAATATCAAAAACAGAAATAAAGACAAAGCTGTGCTGAATCGACTTCTATCGTGATCCTTTATGTTCTCTTGTAATGAAAAACGGCTCATAATTTTGTTCGGGTCTATGAAGGGGTATTAAGGAAAGGTCAATGTGTTTATTGTAAGTTTATCTGGCGCCTACCATATCAAAGCTAGACGGAAGCTTAGATAGACTGGTCCAAATCCCTGCAATACAATTTTTATTGCAGGGATTTGGACCAGGCTATCTGCTATACATTGTATTATACAATATTCTGCCTTTGAAAATAGCCACTGAATTCGTCAACATTCCTTTATGTATACACATTTTGTATCTACGTACTGGTTTTACTAGCTGAATATTGGATATGGCTGAAAATTTATTTAGTGCACTTTATTGATAGTGCGCTGTCGGGCAGTTCAAAGGATATTGTTGATTTTAGGCAAGCTAGCTATCCAACTAATGGAATGGGGTCACCGCCTGTGGATCTTTGGAGTACCAGAGGCATATCAAGTGCATTGTCATCACAGAATATCAAGATGCGTTGGCGAGCACTGCTGAAGACGCCATTGTCAAAGGAGTTCATCTTTTACATGTTTTGATAAATTTATTGTAATTTACTTCCAGTTATGGTCGTTAATGTCAGAAAATTTCAAATATTGAAGCGTTTTTAACGACTATATTTGAATAAAAAAGGTACTTACAATCAAAAATAGCTTTGAATTTGTTGTTGTTGTTGTTAAAATTTTACACCATTTTTAAGTTACTTTGCTCTCGTAAGACAAAAAATCAAAGTGAAACGAAATTTTTTCTATGACTACCTAGTTTTTTGTAGTCTGTACTTGTCATCTGGAGTCAATTTTCAATTACTAACGTCAAGCACTCGATTAAATAAATCGATCAGAAACTTTAAAGATAGGGTGTTTCATCTTGAGGATTTAAGAGATATACGCCGACAATGAAATCGATATAACTAATCTTAGCTTAGAAGATTAAATTGAGTTATGATTTAGTTAAAGGTCGTAAACTTGAAGATTTTCAACTAAATAATGTAGTATGCATTTTTGTAAATGTTTTTTTTTTTATAGCGTTCTATTCTACGTTATTTTGATACAGTTAGTGTATTGGTATAGTTTGGCAAAGATTTGGGATGTCTCACAATTAATTATTCTTTTGCTTTTCGTATCGATGGTTCTCACATTGAATATCTGACGGGTCTAATAAACCACATTAAAACCTCACCTGTCATAATCAATAACTTTGACGAGCAGCGTGATATCATACACGTTCTCCGCCGGCAGATCGAACACCAATGCCTCGTTATACACCGGTGAGAGGGTGTTCTTCTTGACTGTCGTCTTCTTCTTCTTGATGCGCTTGCCCTGACAGATGAGGCAGATCTTCACGTAGGGATCTGTTGGAGAAGAAAAGAGATTGTTAGTTCAGGTCAGCTGTAGATTTGACAAGAAGGGGCCCGCAGAGCCGGGCCGGCACCAGTCGGGGGCTGCAGCCCAGGAGCACATGAGATCTTAAGCAATGTAATTATGCGAGGGACCGCGATATGGTTGCAGTCAGTAGGAGTCTGACTGACAAGCCCTCCCGTCCACTCCAGGGCGGAGGATAACCATGAAGGATTTTCACCCCGTTACCAAAAAAAAGGTTAACTGTAGGTTGATCAGAACTTACACCGTTATAAAAAGTAACAAGTTTTGTTATGACGTGAAGTTTTGATATGACTGTGAAAAAATCCTACACCTAAGTTCGAAATTCAATAAAAATGGACTGGCCCAAAATTCTGTAAGAATTTTCCTAAAAAAATTTTTTTTAATTCATTGTGCATGATAGTTTAATTTTCCTACAAGTAGAATTTTTGAATTTTCGAAATAAGAAAAACTCTTATTCTAATTTTAAACAAGTTATATAGGACAAATATTTTTATCCACAAGGATGGAAGTTTTTCAGATAGGTACTTATCTAAAGTTAGCTTTGTTTAGTCATATCCTCCACTTAAGGCCTGACAATACAAGCCACCACAATGCCGTTTAAAACGATATAAAAGACTTTGTCTTCTTAAATATGGGATATCATTGAAGTTTTCTTTTGAGACTTTTATCGAGAGAGCCTTGTTCGGAGTCCATTGTTGGAAGAATAAAGCATTAAAACACGTACTTGTGGAGAGTGCTTGAATTTTAACTTTTTTGACTTAGCGGTGTACATTTTTAAGCTAATCTTATTGAGCAATAAGGCAATATGAAATCAGGTTTATCCTGCAGATATAGTGCCACCTTGAAGACTAGGCTATTTCTACTAATTTTTAAGCAACATTAATAGCTCAGTCTCAATCTATGCGGCTTTTCCCCTCGCACAAATTAATCTCTTGGTTTAAAATTAGCTTCTGTTAACTAATTTGTATTACTGTTACTTAACAAACAAAACACTACGAAGTATAAAATAACCTTAATTTCGGAAGTCGGTTTTTGGTTTTGTGTCTTTGTTTTTTAACACCAACTTCCGAAATTAAAGTTATTTTATTTCTCTTTTCTCAAAAATCCAGATTCAAGCAAAAGGTTACATGAATCAAATTTTCGTTAAACTTTTTATCATAAACAGACAACCTGTTCAAGCACATGCTATACAAAAAAACCCAATCCAACGCCCAATCCTTACGAGAAAAACCCCAGGAAAAGACATTAACCTCCTTCTCATTGCGAAAGCAGTCTTGAATACAAAAGACGAGCTAAGCGAACATAATGTATGTTTCGTATTTCTATAGAATTCTAAAAAGGGTTAAACAAAAAAGGTTCCTTTAAGTTTTTTGAGGGTTCGAACCTTTTGTTGCTAAGTTTTTGCTATAGCTGTCGGGTTACAGCATGACAACAGATGTCTTTGATCCACCGGCGTTAGTGGCAATCTTTATTTCTAAAACTGAAATAAAGTTGTCTCGAATTGAATCTATCGTGATCCTAAACAATTTTTTCCAATGAAAAACTATACATATAAGGTTTAATATTTGAGTTCCTGTAAAGAGATTTTGGATGGTCGTCACGAGCCACGTACATCTGTGTGATGTGCGAGGTGCATGTTACACCAAACAGACTAAGTGCGGAAACAAAAACTTGATAAAAAAACAAAGGGTTTCGGAAAAAAAACTAAGGCAATTTGGATGCGTAACCATATATTGATGGTCTTTCATATTATCGTAAATTCATTGATTCCTACAAATTAATATCATAATGCTTCCAAGTTCTCAAGTGCTTTTTATGACTTGGACTACCCCACTCCTGGGTAATGGCTCCCCCATTCCTTCCATTTTCCTCTTTATTGGGCTACTTTCTTCTCTAGTGGATTAACGGAAAGATATTTTTAGAATACTTAAAATAGAACCAGCTGATTTGGGATATTCTCCAGCCATTTACATCTCATATAAGCCTATAATTCGTTTATATAATAAAATCCTACACAAAGATGAAAATGGAACATCAAAAATAACCCATTCTTAGGCACAAATCCGAGGCCTTGACTCAAATTGTATGCAAATTGCTTTAGCCCACACGTTTTCAAGCTGAGTGCCAAAAGCCATATCTAGACTGATTTTTTGGCATTACATACGTTTAAAGGAAATTTGGATTTTTTCCCAGGATTTTAACAATTATACCTTTGACTTTTAGATTAAATAATACTTTAAAGGTAATAACGTTCTATTATTATACATTATTTTACATTGAATGGATAGACAGAGCTGGTTTTATAAACGTCAGTGCAATTTTGTAAAATATATAGAAAGAAAGAAAGAAAAACGATTGAATAGCTACAAAGCAGACGAAAATACGTATAAAATTTAAAAACTTAATATAAGCAATAAATATTTCGTTATAGTATTAGTGGATACTTAAATTAAATAAGTTTTAAATAAGTTTTAAAATGAATAAAAGCTTTAAAAAAAAGCTTTTTGGTGGACCAACTAACTATCATTCATAACGCAATGGGAAAATTTATGTGAACAAAATTTTATGTCCCTACTGTTAACCGTTGAGGAGTTCCCTCGTTTGGAGCTAATCCTGACAGCAGCATCACATCATGCTTATCATAAACATGCAGTGTCATCGGAACTGGACCAGTGTGGAAAAGTTCAGCTCAATCAGACACCGGGAAGTGGGTCTTAAACTTGCAAGATTCCACCTTCACATACAAATATACAAGTCAAGTTAAAAGATTTAAAAAAAAAGAATGTACCAGCTTTCGCCCGCGACTTTGTTCGCGCATATCCCGATTTTTCGTAGAAATTCCGGGAAATCCTCCCCTACGGTGTAATGAAGCTACAATGCCAAATTTCAGCTTTCTATAACCAGTTGTTTCGGAAGTGCGTTTATATATATAAGTCAGTGAGTCAGGTTTGTCTTTTATATATTATATAGATAAATAACTACTTAACTGCATAATGATGTCTTTGGTTGCATAACAACTTATTCTCACATTTGAAATCTTCAGCACAAAAAGATATTCTTCAGAAATATGAAAATGCTTTCATCGATCTACAATAGTGTCTTTTACGTAAATGTCAAACTACCCTCCTCTTCGACAAATGGCTTTGAAGTCACTATTCTTTAGCGTCTATTTAACACCTGAGAGTCTAGATAAAAAGGGTGTCAGTGTATATGATTATTATTCAACTTTTCTTTTGATACAAGCATTTTATTGAATCCGAGTGTAGGCGAATGGGATGACATTTATCTACGATTCGACTCTAGAAAATGATACTTCAGTAACATTTTTCTCACATCTTAATCGTCACTATGTCAGTCGAAAAACATCTACACTGTTGCTTAGGCCGACCCCAAGCGTCGGCGCGGGCAGCGCCAGATCGACTGGTAATCTTCTTCTTAGTCGTTGTCTTCATTGTTGAAGGTCTGAGGTATTGATCACTCGGTACACTATGCTCTTCCACGTTTTCCTGTCCTCGGTGGTCTAAAAAGCTTCGGCTATTGATAGGCCAGTTAGCGTCTTTATTCGATCTGACCAACGGGTGGGTGAGCACCCGCGTGGTCTTTTCCCGTCTACTCGGCCAACTACCATAAGGTTCTCGAGGCTATCAGAATTTCTGCGAGCGATCGACTGGTAATAACACACATTATCTCAGACAAAAGACATCCACTGCTTAGCATGAGGGACTGCTCACACTTATTCAGCTCCATTTGCGTTTATACAGTTCTGCTTCTATCAGCCGCGTACAGCGTCGTAAGAATGAGAAGGCGGCAGCGGCAGAACAACGCTGAACTCTATCTATAGTCGCATGATAATAACACATTTTGTCCTCATTTTATACTTGTTTGCCGCGGAAGCTGAATAGATGCGGAAAGCTGGACGGACGCGTACGCGTCTCCATACAAAATCTTTGATTTCTATACGCTGAATAGAGTTGAATAAGTGTGAGTAGTCCGTAAGACTTCTTAAAGTGACGCCATTTCAACAGTGCCTGTTATTTTTTTGTATTCAGCCGTTAGCCTTTACGAGCGTATACTTCTCAACGTATTAAATACAAACCCACAAGACCTTATAGGATATTAATATATTATTATTATCTGATTGAATGAAACTACAATATACGCATACGAGTTAATAAAGATAATTTTCGAAAAAGTTTTAGAGAGACAGTGAGAGCAATTTTAAATTTCTATATAAAGTTAAAAAATATTTTCTCTGTAGGATGGAAAAACATCAAATGATTCCCATGGGAAAGAACATACTTTGTAAAAAAAAAATCCAGTTTGGCTAGGACATTGCAGGCTTGAATCACCTGATTGTCTGATAAGAAGAAATTTCGTACTTCAGAAGGCACCTAAGCGCTGGTAGTCCCGGCCGCCAAATAGCGGTCGTCAAATAAACCATGTCAGGGGCCCGTGAGGCGGTTTAAAAACTCTGTCACTAGGGTGTGTGGGGGGTGTTAGATCTTATTGCCCATATGATAAGAAGAATATTGACTAAAATCCATCTGTGTTCCTCCTAATGCCCTTTGCGTTCCAGGGCCGAGGTGACTCTATCGAACAAATTTCCCAACCCTGAAAACGCAATATGAAAGCAACACTAAATACGAGGGTGGTTTGATAAGTCAGTGACTTTTTGAATTTCTCTGGCAATAACTTTAAATGCATCAGTCCTGCCGTCAACTGCCATCTATTAATAGGCTGCTGACAAATTTTTAGCAAGCTATGTCATTTATTTTGGGTTTGACTGCCATTGAAAGTAGACAACCTCTCGAATTTTAACAAAAATGGAAAAAAGTTAATTTCGTGTGCATTAAGCTTTATTTTTTGCGTGAAAACCCATAAAAGACACCAAGCAAAGGCTAGATAAATACTATGGGGATTCTGCACTATAAATTTCAATGGTTAATCTGTGGTTTACTGAGTTCCGTTGTGGTCGTATCAGCGCAAGTGACACCGAACGTTCAGGTTGCCCAAAAAAGGAAATCGTCGATAAAATCCATGAAATGATATTGGACGAACGGAGAACGAAAATTCGTGAGGTGGCTGACGCTGTAGGCATCTCAACTGAGCGGGTGCATCATATTTTACATGAATATTTGGATATGAAAAAGTTATCCGCAGGAAGGCTGCCGCGATTGCTAACACTCGACCATAAGCGAAACCGTGTGACCACTTGAAAGGGTTGTTTGGCGATGTTCATGCGCTGTTTCATAAATGTTAATGAAACATGGATACATCACAATACACCAGACACCATTGAATAATCAAAACAGTGGATTTCTGCCAACAAAGTCATGGCCAGTATTTTTTGGGATGCACACTGTGTCATTCATATCAATTACCTTGAAAAGCGTAAAACGATCACTGGCAAATATTATGTAGAGCTCGATCGCATTTGTCGAAGTAAAATGTGTTGTTCTATCACAAAAATTCACGGATGCACACGTGTTTAGTCACCGTGTCAAAAAATCATAAATTGGGCTACGAACTGCTAACCCATATAGCATATTCTACAGATTTAGCCCCCAGCGACTATTTCCTCTTTACAAACCCGAAAAAAAAATGGCTTTAAAAAGAGACTTGGGCCGAACGAAGAGGTCATCACCGAAAAAAACACCTATTTTGAGAGCCTCGAAAAAGGAATATTAAAATTGGAAAGTCGCTAGACTAAATGTATCGAGTTAAAAGAAGATAATTTTGATGATCAAAACGAATTTTTGCCGAAGAAAAAACGATTTTTTCTATACTTCGACTAACTAATTTTGATAACAAAAAGCAAATCATGCCACCTGTCACTGTCAAATTTTCCCAATCAACCTTGAACCTAATGCGTTAGCAATAGAGATGAAAATGAAGTTTGATAGATTGTCGTGAGATCATTAGCATGATTCTTATATGATTCTCCTAAAATGACCTTGTTAACCTCCCTGGCCGTCAACTCTAACACACATTTAGTGGTTTAAAACACAGTGAAAAAATGGACGTATTTGGCTAAATAGCTGATGATCACGATGTACAAAAGTATCACATCGTAATTAAACCATAAGGATTCTTTTTTACCATTTGGTACAAACCCCTAAAAAGCTTTCAAAGTATTGGTTTTCAATAATAACACCTGATTATGTAATACAAACGATGCGTCCACTCAGGCTCGTTTTAATAACCCTGGTTTATATAAACAGCAGGAAATCACTGATAAATATTTAATTAATTACAATTTCAGTCAACTGAAACCTGTTATAGTGCACCACAGTGTGTTATTTGAATTTCAATAAATTTTGGTTATTTTGAACGTGGTTAATGTTTGCGTGGCTTTAGTTTTTCAGGGGCTAAAATGGCCTATAATGGCTTCTATTATTATTCGTATTATTATTTATTGATAATCAAGCAACATAGACTCATTTTTGACAATACAATAAAACATAATTTCAATGGACAACACACAACATGCAAGACATAAAATTAGACTACACGATTTACAATTAAATATAATTAGAATTCGGATTTCGGTTTTTTTTTTGGGATTCGGTTTTTCGGTTTTTTTACTATTTTTTTTTTACTATATTTGTTTGCATTTGGCGCCAATCTATATATTAAAAAATGAGACACATATAACAATATTGCTTCTTGAATGCAATCAGTTAAAATAAATAAGATATTAAACTTTATTATACATATACCTTAATATACACCATATTATCACTGGGTGAGCTAATTATTAATAAGACAATTATACAACGGGGGTTCTACGGTAGGAAGGTAATCTCATACAGACAGATTTAGGATTGTGCTTTTGGTAGTGAATCGTTACTAATTGGTACAATATTCGTATGTTTTAATGATAGAAAGAACATTCTTCATTAACTTGACAATTTAAATTAAACCCGTAAATAAATAAATTAATATAAAAAAATTAATAACACAGTTATCGAGCTTTTCGTAAACATTCTATTATACAACGCAAAATACGAACCAAGTCACTTCATTAACTTCCAATTAAAAAGGACACTGGAATCTACCTTTCGGTCAAAAAGACGTTTAAATAACCAGAGATAAATGTCACATTAAGGTCAGTTGGCCACCCACACCAAAATAACTCTTTTCCGCTAACCCTTTACCAACCTACACGGAAACTTCGACTAAATCATGACCAAACTTGTTTGTACATAAAGTTCTAATTAGAAAATCCCACTCATCACGCCGAAAATAGGTTCGAACTTGTAACCACCTTTATTACCAAACTTTTCTTACTAGTCCAGGTATATAGGCAAAAAGTTTCATAACTACTTTGTCCTACATTTCCTTTAGTAGGCTTTGGAGAATTTCGGGGCCATTCGTGAAACTTCGAGGATCTTCGGTAATCTTGTCACGTGAATCCTTAGCAACTTTCGGATATTGACGTCAATTGTTTCTTTCATGACGTCATGTAAAGGTTAATGTGTTTGTATTGTCAAGGTCTTTTTGTACGGATCGTTTGAAAAGAACCGATTATGTTCGCAGTTACGTAAAAGTACAGATTTCGTTCCTGTCGTACAGAGATATGACCTCCATTGAAAAGAAAAGATCCTCCGACCATATGGATGTAGTGTCTGGTGGGCATCTTCACAATGGTTGCTCTAGGACTGTTGTATATTTTCAAATTGCGCTGAGAACTTTTATAGCGCGATGTAAGATATGTGTAACGTCTGATCTATTTGATAGTTCGTATGTGATGGTATCATGGTGATGCAGCTACATACCCTTAAATTTTAGATATTCTGTAAACGTTGTGTAATTATGTTGGTGTAGGCACAACATTTAAATGCGGTTTTCATCAATAGGCAGAGTGATCGACGAAAAAGGTTCATGTATAATTCGTCCCGAAATTCCTACGAAATCTGGAAAAATGGGATGTGTGCTGACGGAGTCAGGGCAAAAGCTAGTATAAAATATTATATTCTACTCTACTCTTTTCTACTCTAGTGTCCATTCTTCAAGCAAAAGATTGTAAAAGATTTCTAATCAAACGAGCTTGTTAAAGCAAAATAACAGTGGTTTTATCTTTAAGAATTTTTTCCTATTTCCTGTAATTGGCTCTCACGATTTGCATGAAATGGTAATCAGGATACCAACCAGCTTTGTGGTTTACAAATTCTAGGTCAACAAAAGAATAATGTAATTTATTTCTTCGAATATTTTTTAACGCTTAGGTCGGCACAGTCATTGAAGCATGAATTTCTGGCTAGAATTGATCGAATGATCAAGCCTAGCCAGAAATTCATGAGTTTCGAGAAAATCCGAGTTTTTTGTAATTTTCGGTGTAAAACTTTCAGGTCTTATTTCTCGTTCTGAAATAATACAATAGGACCAGTCATGACTGTAGAACAAAGACCTACTTTTCAAATTGAACAGACCAAGTCTCAGCTGGAACCAAAAAGTTTTTCTTACTAAGTAATTATTCATTTTCCATTTTCAAGTTTGACAAATCGTTGGTACTACCGCGTGTGGAGGACGCAGCACTAATAACAAGTTAGTAAGTAGGTACGTCAGTCCCATTCATTAATATATATAAGTTCGTATTTGTTTGGGTCATTATTTTTCAATTAATCAACCTTTTCATTCATTGAATGAGGAAGTTGATTCTTGGTTATGATAATGAATTAAGTCAATTAATTCAATTTTATTTGTTTGTTTTTCTGTAATTTATTTTACTTATTTTGGTTAAGAGTATGGAGAGTATGGGGTTAAAGAGAAAAGGCATATTTTCTTATACATATTAATCAACGAAGGCTTAACCTGGACCACGATACCAGCCTGTCGATTCTGTTGACACTCAACGTGTACACTTAGGTGAAGTGAACGGCAAGTGAGCTGTCATGCCATCTTTTTTGTATGGTTTGACAGAAAGAAAGAAAGAAAAGAAAAATTATTTACTCCGCCAGAAGCAACACACAATAACAATATAAATTACCAAACTAAAAACACAAAATTAAAAGAAAACATCAACTAAAAACTAAACAAAACCAGAAACATTCATGTTGTCCATGTCAGCTCGTCTGTCGTTCACTTCGCCTAAGTTTTCTCTTCGACATGTTCACAGAATCGCACTGACGATCCTCTGCTTTCAATATCATCTTACACTCTATCTGCTCAGAGCTTCTTATCAATGTCGTAGGACCATTTTAAGGATGGGAAATCATCAAATGAGTCCTTCTACTCTGGGTGGAGCGGAAGAAAGTGTCAAACTCTTACTGAGTAAAACTTATCCGTTTTCCTCCTAATGCCCTATGCGTTCCAGGGCCGCGGGGACTCTTTCGAAGAAACTCCGCAGCTTTGGCAGACACTGACCCTAGCGGGCTCTATTTACTATGCTGACATATCTTTGAGGACCGCGTGGAACACAACGCACCGTCAACCCGGGCCAGGAATAAACTCAAACTCAATCATTTATTTCAATTAGACCATTTACAGGCACTTTTGAATTGTCAAGGTCGGTCGGTCCAAAAAAAGATGAAGCTATTTGCACGTTCCAAAGCGTAGATCTCTATGGAGAAGAACGTGCAAGAAACTCCACGGACACTCTTTAAAATCAATTGATGTACTTAATACAAAAATCATGGTAACATTATCTTTGATCGCTTCTATATGTGAGGACAATGCAAAGAACAAGAAAGTATATAAAACAATTAAAAAAGTACAGATTATAAAATAAGCCAGTGGCAGGTAAGAGATGACCAGTCTCAACTGACGGCGCCCGTTCACGAACATGACGCGTGTATCAGCACCATCTAGCTCAACCATTTTGAAGGGAACCAAATGATCCAACACACGCGCCACCATCAGCGAGACGTTTGTGTGAGCATGACAAGCTCTCAACTGCCACGCTCGTTCATGTCAAACAAGTTTAATGTGGTCTACTCTCTGTTTAGTTTATTTCGTTGTTGTTAAGGAACTATGTATGTAATAATATCAGGCGTTTGTAAAATCTGACTGAAATCTTGCATTGAATGAGTTGTGGAGGTCTGGTAGGCAGCCGCGCCACGTAAAATACCAAATCTTAAATTAATTACATATGCAAATGGTTCCATAGTACTCACATTTACAAACATTTGAAAAAATGAATCTACTTTACTACAAAACTATGGTTTTCAATGGCCAAGTACCTAAAAAACGAAAAATAAAAACAAAATGAAACTGCATGAATGCGTAACTTACTTCTTAGCAATTCAATATTGCAAAGAAAGAATAAATAAGTACATTATACTATAGGAGAACAAAAAAAGGGTAAGCATTACTTCCAAATTTTATATATAAAAAAAAAACTAAAAAACTATATTATAGTGGATCCATGCGGCTATGGCTGTGGAGCAAGACCAGCATTTAACCAAGCATTTTTATCATGGATATAATCTTCCAATTTATAATATGCTGGTCTACATAGTGTGCGTTTTATGCATGTTTTAAATTTACTCTCATTTAGTTCGAGAATAGCGAGTGGTATTTTATTATAAAATTTAACACAATATCCCATAAAAGAAGTGTGTACTTTAGCTAATCTGAATCGGGGTTGATCTAATTTGTTCCGATTTCTAGTATTAAAATTATGCCTATCACTAATTTTGCTAAAAAGATGAAGATTTTTCCGAACATACATTATGTTTTCATATATGTATTGACAAGGTACTGTCATGATATTAATATCCTTAAACAGTTCCCTTAGGGAATCTCGCCGACGGAGATTGTATATGGCTCTGATAGCTCTTTTCTGCAGAATAAATATAGACTCGATGTCTGCAGCACGTCCCCATAATAAGATACCGTAAGACATGATACTATGAAAGTAACTAAAATAGACCAGCCTCGCGGTATCTATATCAGTAAATTGACGGATTTTTCTGACAGCATATGCTGCTGAACTCAGCCGTCCCGCAAGAGATGTTAAATGAGGACCCCATTGTAGCCTTGAGTCAAGCGTGATCCCCAGGAAAACTGTGTCTTCGACGAATTCAAGTTTCTCTTTGTTCAATACTATGTCGCAATTTTTACTTTTAACATTCGGTAAAGCAAATCTGATACACTTCGTTTTTTTCCCATTTAAAACTAAATTATTAGCAGTAAACCAATTTTGGACCTGCTGAAGGGCGTTATTTACGACGTCAAGACTTGTGCCACGCCTATCTATCTTAAAAATTAAAGACGTATCGTCAGCAAATAACACCATTTGAGGTTGATTTTTTAGAAGATGGGGTAAATCATTAATATACACTAAAAAGAGAAAAGGACCCAATATTGAACCTTGTGGTACACCCATTTTGATTTTTAAGCCCCGAGAATTGACACCATTTACTTGAACTTGCTGTTGTCTGTCATTTAGATATGATTTCACTAGACTGAGTGCAAGTTTACCTAGTCCGTAATGTTCTAGTTTTAAGAGCAAAGTTTCGTGATTAACACAATCGAATGCCTTGGAGAGGTCACAAAAGATTCCTATGGCATCTTGCGCCTCTTCCCACGCTGCATAAATATGTTTTAACAACGTGTCTCCAGCGTCAGTCGTACAACAACCTTTGGTAAAACCATACTGTTGTTGGTGTAAGATTTTATTGGTATTAAAATGATTGAGCATTTGATTGAGCATTACTTTCTCAAAAACTTTGCTGAAAATCGGCAATACGGATACAGGTCTATAATTATTGGTGTCTTTATTATCACCAGATTTAAAAAGTGGTATCACCTTACTATATTTCATTATATCCGGAAAGACACCTTGGTCCACACATAAATTAAATATTAAAGCCAAGTAAGGTGCTATGGTCTCAATAATGGACGTACACACTTTGATGGACATTCCCCATATGTCTTCAGTTAATTTAATTTTGATTTGCCGGAAAGCTTTCTATCGTAGGGTTGATATGTTTGAATTGGAATTCAACCGTACAACCTGGAACGTTTGCTTTTAATAAATTAAATGAGACCTCGGGTGAAGAATTTAAAGCTCCAGTCGTTTTTGATGGTATATCGGTGAAAAAATTTACAAATTCTTGAGCTACTTCTAAATTAGAACTTATGGTACCATGCTCAGTCTCCAGCAAAAAATCAGTATTTCGTACCTTATTTCTGTTACTTTCAGTATTGATAACTTTCCAAACTGTCTTTATTGCTAATGTACAGGGCTTTAGCTACTTTGCAAGCATTTCTGAAAACCTTAGAATATTTGTTTACATACTTATTAAAGGTTTCAGTGTTTATGAAAGGCTTAAGGCCATATAGCTCATATAGTCTTTCCCTACTTATCCTAATGCCTCTAGTCGCCCAATCACTAAAAACAAACTTAGGGAAAGTATCTTTTGATTTCTTTTCAAAAGTTGCATTAAATTCCTTTAGTACCACCGAAAAGAAGTTACCATAAAACTTATTCGCATCCTCAATATTATGGCCAAGAACATTTAACTTGTTTTGTAAGGCCTCATTGAATTTAGCTAGTTTACCAGTTGTAATTGGCCTAAATTGTATTTGAACTTTTTGCAAGGGTGCTTTTATGTAAATGTTACCAGTTGACCACTGTGATCAGACTGAAGGTAATTAACTATGGATTTATCTAAATAATCGCAATCGCAGAATACATTATCAATACAGGTTGAAGAAGTTGGTGTCACTCTAGTTGGTTCTGTAAAAACATTAGACAGGTTGAATGATTTAAAAAGACTTAAAAATCTACTGCTATTTAAATTATTTTCTAAAATATTAATATTAAAATCTCCGCAAATAATTACGGATTTGTTGCCTGCTACAAGTTTCGCAAGGACATCTTCCATTGTGTTTTCAAATAACGTAAAGTTTTGAGGGATTGGGGGTCTGTACACGCACACTATAACATGCTTATCAAGCTCAACACAGGACAGTTCGATGCAATGTTCCACTGACAAGCTAACAATGTCTTTACGTCGTTGCTTAAATTTTAAACATTTTTTAACTAAGATGAGAGAACCACCGCGCAACATAGATTTTCGGTTAAAACAACTCACTCACACTATAATTTTCATAACTAATTAGCATCTGGTAATCCTTCAACCAATGCTCACTAAAACATACAATGTCATTCATTGTTTTTTCTAAAAATAATTCAATTTCTAATATTTTGGAAGAGACACCTTGAATATTTTGATGAAATATTTTCAAGGAATGCTGCTGACCCTCTTTCTGACATCTATTAAACAGAGTGCAAGAAGATAACTTGTTTTTTTGTAGGCATAACAGTAACTATTCTGTCAATGGTATCCTCTGTTGTCTTAAAAACTAGTTTAAATCATTATCCGGAGTATGTGTAGCAATAGGGCTACAGCTCTCCACCTGATTCTTAGTACAATTACTAAACATTGTGGCTTTAAATACACAAGACTTCGACATACTACTTATGTCTGAGTTAATACAATAAGCTAATAGCCTTGCTATTGTGTGTCTACAACTAATTGGTAAATACACAGTATTCCTAGTCGATTTTAAATTTTTCACAAAAAAGTTTGTGTCAAAAAACATAAACTTGTCACTATAATGACTAACTAAAAACTGCATGTGTTTATTTAACACATGAATATAATTATTTTGTGTGATTGACAATTTATCAAAATATGGAAAAGCACACAATATTATTTTATTACAATTTAACTTTAGCATCTCAGTTATATTTTCTGTGATATCTGACTTTTTAACTTTTGAACTATTCCCTATAAATACTGTAATGTTGGTATTTGAATTATAATTATTATATATTACCGACGCCATAATTTGCTTGTATGATGAACCTGGCATACAATAATTTTGTGTAGAATAACTCAGGTGGTTACTAAATAATTTACCTAAACCTCTTCCTATACTGTCTGAGAACATAACCGAATGATAGCCACTATTCACAGAACAATCAATCTCAGGCTGAGCAATTTGAGATAAATCCTGATCAAAAGCGATTAAATCTTGTCCAATGACACAGTCTTCAGACAAATTCTGCGCCTGGGACGGGACCTCCGTTTCCTCAGGCTGGGCAGCATCAAGGTTTGATATTGTCTGGCAAGTACACTGACACATGACTAACTCGTTAGCAGCAAGAATATGTTCTTTTATTTGGTTCTGAGATTGAACATATTTACAGTTAAGTGAACTCAGTGAAGCTTCGAGTACCTGTATTTCAGATTGCAATAGGGTGAACAATAATTTTTCTTTTTTTATTTGTGACTAGCTTCTGCCAGCGGCTTCGCCCTCGTGATCCCTAGGGAACATGTTCCCGGGATTAAAAGTAGCTTATGTGCTATTCCACACTATAATCTATCTTTGTTCTAAATTTCATTAAGATCCGTTAAGCCGCTCTGGCGTGATTGAGTAACAAACAACCAAACTTTCACATTTTCATTTTTATTTTTCATTTTTTCTATTGATTGTAGCGTGATGAAAAGTATACTATAACCTGCTCAGGAGTATGAATAATAATTGTACCAAGTTTCATTAAAATCCGTCGAGTAGTTTTTGTTTCTATAACGGTTATACAGACAGACAGACAGACCGACAGACAGACAGACAAAAATTGTACTGATTGCATTTTTGGCATCAGTATCGATCCCTAATCACCCCCTGATAGTTATTTTGGAAATATATTTCATGTACAGAATTGACCTCTCTACAGATTTATTATAAGTATAGATAGATAGATATAGATGGGTTTCCTCTTGACTTTAGTCTAGGTCAGAAATGACGGGAACAAAGTCTACGATGGAGAACGAGCTTACCCAGAAGTACCCTGTTCACTCTAACTTTGAAAATATTAGGGTTGTAAGCGTTTGGAAACACAGACGCAGGCAGAGAGTTCCACTCCTTGGCTGTGCTCATTATGAAAGACGCTTGGAAACGCTTAATGCGAATTGGTGGAATAGCAACAAGGTAGGGATGGTAAGTTGCAGTGCGTCTGGATGTCCGATGGTAGGAAGGTGAAAGGGGCCGGTGGGATGAGGTCGTGGAGTTCTTGAGAAGATATTAATAAAATTGTAGTTATTGGATTGTAATCCGTAAATGTATTTGACCTTTGACTTTATACAATAGAAAGGTACATTACTCTCTTTAGTCTCTCTATGTCGAACTAACTATAACCGCCCATTCTTCAGACCATATTATGACATTCGAAAAAGGTTGAATGAGAAAACCGGCTGAGTGCGAGTTGGAATATCACACGAAGGGTTTCGTACCATCAACCGAAAATAAACACGTTTCTTGTATTGAAGCCCCCTTTAATATTTATTTTGATTTCCTTTTAATTATTTGCTGTTATAGCGGCTATAGAATCAAATAACACACACTCTTAAAAAAACTTAACTGTTTACCTACTATGGTTCTTGAGATACAGTCCGCTGAAAGACAGACGAATGGATGGATAGCGGAGGCTTAATAACCGCTCGATTGGGTTACGGAACTACATAGGGTTCAATTGGTTAGACCTTGGGTACGGAACCCTAAAACCCGAAACAGATCAAGTCTTCACTTATGTAATACTCACTATATATACTACTAATACTCCTGAAGCCACTAATCTACGAGATAATCTCCAGCTGCATTTCACTTTATAAAATTCCAATTTCGCATCGAGCTCGGGAAATAAAAATTCCCCGTACCGTTTTCCAATTCCTTTACTTTATTGGAAAGTTCATCAGTGGGACCGTCCCAAATACCGATACCGGTATATTCCCTGGGGTAGTATTAGTATTCTGGTACCGTCGTTACCCGATACAAATTTTGAAATTGCCGTCTTTCTGTACGTGATAGGTGCAAGGTGCTTCTGTTTTTATTTTACTGTCGTATGCGAGGATGTGGGGAAAATGTTTTCATGTAAGTGCAGGATTTTCGATTGGCATAAACATTATTGAAGTAGATTGCATTTTGAGAGATTGTGATTGATGAGCTCGTGGCTAAATAAAACAGCCTTGTAGCCCCGTACTTCAAGGTTAAGCAACAATTGCCTAGGTTGATATGTGGATGGGTGATCATCATAATGCCCCGGCTACACACTCCGTCTTACCTGCGAGCATGCCTGCACAAACCATCCTATGCAGGTACCCGCGTACGTGTGGTCGGCAAGACGTTCCGTCTTTTTTACAGTCACGATTGCGCAGGCCTTTACTGCAGGCATGCTTGCAGGTAAGATGGAGCGTGCAGCCAGGGCATAACATACTGAGACTCCTCTGTGCCTCGGAAAGCACGCTAAGCTGTAGGTCCCAACTGCCATCTGTAGATCTTTAGCAGTCCTTACGGATTTTCAGAAGCAAGAAATCTGTCTTTTGTAAATACTTGGCGTTCAAAAAGTGCTGGCTCTCAGCCTAATTGGAAAAATGACTTTTGAATTTTGTTTATTTTTAAAAGAGATGGCCAATCATGCTTAGGACCTGTACCCCAGAATGTACAGAGATGAAACATATGTCGTTCAATAGGGCATATCTTCAATAATAAAGAATTGAAAGTTACACATAGCTATGCAGTCGTGGAACAAAGTAGTGAAGATTTGAAAGTTTTGATTTTTTCAACTCAGTGTTTCATTAACTCAGTCACATTACAATGTAGGTATTCATAATAAATTATAATTCCCTGAACGTTAAATTGGTTGAGGGGTTTATATTTGTCTTAGGTAATTAGTAAATATCATATTATAACTTGGAAAAACTGCCACAGCAGATACTGAATTTGTGTTCATTTTGTCACAGATCAGGAACAATCATAAAAGCATCTGTGATGAGAGAAAAAACATTACGTCTACTGGTTTCTTTTTCCTTATCAGAATCCTAAAAAATTATTTAAAGTAATAAAACCAGGACAATGATATTAAGCAGGCTTGTGTCCACCATCAATTAATTGCAGATCTATTTAGTCCGCCAGTTAGAGTACTGAAAAATAATGGACACGTATTTTTTTGTTCTTGTATATCAATGTACAGAGATAGATGTAATGAATATTAACAAAGATAAAACGCATCAAAACTCGGGAGTGGGGGCTCGGGACGTTAGAACGCACTAAAAATTATACCACGGCGTGACGTATTGAGAATTTTAAAAAGCGTTGTATCTTCGTCAATTTTGATTGACGTAACAGAAGAAAAAAAAACTATTTATATATATTTTTTGAAAATCTAACTGACGGTTTATTTAGATTTTTTCAGTGGACAAGCCTATAATTGCTTGTAGGGTACTCAAGTACCCAAGGACTACATCTGTTTAGAAACGATAGTACACAATGATAATTAGTGTTCGCTAACGTAATTAGGCCCAGTCCACTTAGTTATTGATTCAGTTAATACGTTTGGGTGAACCTAATTATTGGCCAATACGTGTCTTAATCAGATTAGGAGTTTGGAAGTCGTAACTAAGTGTTTGTTTTTGGGAGGATTTGTTCTGTTGTGAACGGTGGAAGACATAAATCTATACTTGTTACAACCCGCGGCTTCGCTCCCTTCAGCCTTTTTATTTATTTTATTTATAAGAACCTTCTCCTGACAGTAATAAACACTACAAAAAAGGAATTAGCAAAATCTACGCAGCCGTTCACACGTTATGCGATGACCAAGGGAAATAGGGATTCATCTATACTATAATAATAATCTATACTTCTATTACTAATATTATAAAGCAGAAGAGTTTGTTTGTTTGTTTGTTTGTTTGTTTGTTTGGTTGAACGAGCTAATCTCAGGAACTACTGATCCGATTTGAAAAATTCTTTCATTTTTAGATAGCCCATTTATCGAGGAATGCTATAGGCTATATATCATCACGCTAAGACAAATAAGAGCGGAACAGTAATGGAAAATGTGACGCAGACGAAGTTGCGCGGTTCAGCTAGTTTTTATATATAGAGACTAGCTGATGCCCGCTGCTTCGCTCCCGTCAACTGCAACTTTCTTATCTTTTTCTTTCATAAGAACCTTCTCATGACAGTAACTAACACAACAAAAAAGAATTAGCGAAATCGGCTCAGCCGTTCACGCGTGATGCGATTATAAAACTGAAGAGTTTGTTTGTTTGCTTGAACGCGCTAATCTCAAGAACTACTGGTCCGATTTGAAAAATTCTTTCAGTTTTAGATAGCCCATTTATCGAGGAAAGCGATATATCATCAGGCTAAGACAAATAGGACCAGAGCATTAATCGAAAATGTGACGCTGACGAAGTTGCGCGGGTCAGCTAATGTTAACATATTTTTTGACATAATGTTTTTTTTACTTTGACAGCGGGTTTGAAAAGGCCACTGTCATATTTTCCCAGTCAACCTTGAATGTAATGCGTTAGCAATAAAGATGAAAATGAAATTTGGCAAATTGTTGTGTGATTAATATTATATGATTCACCTAAAGTGGCCTTTTAAGTGCTCCAGGTCCACCGCTGCGCAGACAATGTGTTTGCTCATCATGTTTGCGGAGCTTGGCCAGAGATTGCTCTAGACAGATAAATTAGGAAGGAGAGAGGGGAGACCTTTGCCCAGCAGTGATGATAAATTGTTTTTGTTTTACTTTAAGCTCTGAAAGATATGCCCTTGAAACCAAGGAAAAAACTGCCGACTTCAAAAATAATGGGCTGGGAATTTGAGTTTGAATTAATTTTCCGTATTTTTGTTGAAGCGAAAACTCTGAGCAACTTATTTTGGTGTGTTATTTTAGTACTGAGTTCTGGAAGTAAAGGTTGGTTAAAGTTACTTAGATTAATTAATAAAATATCATACAATTTAACCCGTTCACAGTCCCATGAACCACATGTGCTTCAGGCTGATTGTTCAACTATTGTGTCTGCTTTGCGGACAATGAATGTGTTAATATTCTTGTGGAACTATTTTTAGGCTACGATACAATTAGAGTCAGACCATATTAAACTTTGATTTGTAATTGAAACCGCAGTACGATTTTTTTTTTCAAGGGAAACAAAAAATCTCTCCTTTCACTCTGGGCGGAAAAGAAGGGAGTGTCATTACTCTTACTGACTAAAACCCATCCGTGTTCCTCCTAATACATATGCGGTCGAGGGCCGCGGTTACGTTTCGATCAAATCCTGCAATCCGTGGATCCGCAGCCATCGTACTGCGGATCCACGGATTGCAGGATTTGATCAGAATTAACATCTTCACATAAGTGTACAAAAATCCCTTAAGGCGAGGTTGCAGTAGGTACTGTGTGTTTTGACGAACAACAGCGACTGACCGGCGAGCGAAATAATGCCTAAATTTTGATGGTTTTTTCTTCTTGTCGAAAACTGATAAAGAAATAATACAATATGGTTTCAACATTTACTTCAAAATAAAAAGCTCTATCTATTGATATAACTTTTATATATCATCGTGATAAAATCTCTTAGCAGTACACGTTTAAAATTGTAATTTAGTGTCATGTTTTATAAAAAAAAGTATCGAGCCAATCATTCTAAATCGCGTTTCTATCTTTACGATTTACTTGAGGGTATGTTCAATTTTTATGTAAGGATTTTTATTTAATAAAAAACTCATAATTAATTAGATTTTCAGACGTTCAAATCTTAAAAAGTACTGCAACCGCCTTAAATAAAGATTTGTAGTCAGGGTCAAATTGGGTGAATAGGGTTTTGTTATTGGCATAAACTTTAATGTTCCGTAAAATATAACTGATACACTGCTGTTACATTAGAGCCAGAATTACAATTGCGCCATACTTTTGTATGACAACAAACTAAAACTAATAAGATTCTGCCAACATAACCTAACCGTGACTATCAATGGCTAGCATTCTGAAAGCTCGGCTGTCATAGGTCGGTTCAAAACGCATGAGTGAAAGTTCGTTTGGATACGCACTAGGGCGACGGATACGTTTGGATACATCCGTTATAGATTAAAAAAAGTTGAAATCGAAGCCGAGGTATGTGATTTGTTATATAGAGATGCTCTAGATCTTGAGACTTACCTGATGATCCATTGATATCCATTGCCTTCAGGTTCCTGGCTTTGATGACGGTGACAGTTAGCCGGCCAGCAGTGGGTAGGTAGCACAGGGATAACATCAGTTCTCCAAGGTCTTTTTTCTCCTGTTAACAAAAAAATATTATTACGAAAACTGCTTTGGTAAAATTTTGGATCACGATTCACTACAGCTTCATAATTATGTTGGTTTATAATTATGTTGAGGTCTGAGGAGCTCGTGGCTAAATAATAACAGCCGCACAGGTCGATCTTCAAGGTTAAGGTTGGTCTGTGGATGGTCGACCATCTTAACATACCTAGTTTCCTCCGTGCCTCGGAAAGCACGTTAAGCTGTTGGTCCCGGCTGTCATTTGGAGATCTTTGGCAGTCGTTACGGATCGTCAGAAGCCAGAAAATCACCAGTCTTGCCAAGGAGCACCGTGTTACCCAGTTAATGGGTTGTGGAGGTCTGGTAGGCAGCCGCTCCACGTAAAATACTGGTATTCAACTACACTAATTTGACTGGATGCCGACCCCAATATAGTTGGGAAAAGGCTAGGCAAATGATGATAATTATGTTGGTTCACTGTTTATTTATTTGATACTAGCTGACCGGGCAAACGTTGTTTTGCCAAAAAATAAAATATCCTACGACATAATTCTCAGACCTACAAAATATACAAAAAAAAAGTCATAAAAATCGGTCTGGCCATTTCGTAGGAGTTCGTCGATCACAAACAATGTGACACGAGATTTTTAGAATATAAAACTGAAATGTTTGTTTGTTTGGTTGAACGCTCTAATCTCATCCACTACTGATTCGAATTGAAAAATTCTTTTAGTTTTGGATAGCCCATGAATCAAGGAAGGCTTTGGGTTATAAAACATCTACCAACCAATACGAGTGGAGCTTTATGAAAAATGTGGTCTGCTAGCTTCAAATATAGGCCCATTTTAATAGGCCACAAGTATACATCAATATGCTGCGTGACTAGGTAACACCTGGCCAGTGAATCGCCGAAACGGATTTTGATGAACTTTACTGGACAAGTAGTCAAAAACTACGATTTATAATAGGGGAACTACTAAAACCAGACGAGCAGGCCTGCGGGCGGCTGTTAATGTAATCTATATATTATGTAAATAAAATGAATCGCCGAAATATAAGTACGCGCATAACTTTGTAACGACTGATCCAAATTAGATAATTATTATATTATTGTATTTTAATTGACAGGGCGAAGTCGGATCGGGAAACTATATATGTATAAAAATTCTTCTGTTACCGAGTGAATGACTGACAGACAACGCACAGCCAAAACTACTGGTCGTAAGAAGCTGCACGTAGGGTCTTTGGGGAGTTTAGGGGAGATCTAAGAGAGAATTTCCAGAAATTCCTACGGGAACGGGAAAAATCGGGATATGCGCGTACGAAGTCGCGTTTAGAGAAGCTCTAAGAGAGAATTTCCAGAAATTCCTACGGGAACGGGAAAAATCGGGATATGCGCGTACGAAGTCGCGGGCAAAAGCTAGTCTATATGAATGAAATGAATCCATATTTCCCTTGGTCAATGCATCACGCGTGAACGGCTGGGTCAATTTCGCTCATTCTTTTTTATTGTATTTATTACTGTCAAAGGAAAAAAAAGTCAGTTTAGGGGTTTAGTGAGTTTAGAGAAGCTTTAAGAGAGAATTTCCAGAAATTCCTACGGGAACGGGAATAATCGGGATAAAAGCGCGTACGAAGTAGCGGGCAAAAGCAAGTCTATATGAATGAAATGAATCCATATTTCCCTTGGTCATCGCATCACGCGTGAACGGCTGGGCCTTTTTTGTTGTACTTATTATTGTCAAAGGTGGTTCTCATGAAAGAAAAAAATAAAAAATGCAGTTGACGGGAGCGAAGCCGCGGGGGACAGCTAGTATAATATAATTATGATGAAAAACTCATAAGGAAAAATATTATGAACAAATATGATTCTGTAGTTAATTTAGTTAGTAAGAGAGGAAACGTTATAACGGCCTCTACACACGGACGCGGCGATCCAGACTTTGTTTTCCTGTGTCAGCAGTTTTATATCTTAGTATGGCTTCCAGATTAATCGCAGACCGTTCGAATATCAAAAGATTAGTTTTACCGTGACAGAGACGATGAGTTGACTATTTATTAGTATGGCAGGTACTATTTGCACGCGAAGGCAAGACAAGGTGAACCGATTACCTGAGGGCCAATTCTACAAATTTTTAAACAACTTTCGCATTTTATGTCAATCGTAAACTGTAAAAAAAGCCTTAATTTTCATTCATTAAGGTTCCGTAGCCAAATGGCAAAAACAGAACCCTTATAGATTCGTCATGTCTATCTGTCTATCCGTCCGTATGTCACAGCCACTTTTCTCCGAAACTATAAGCACTATGCTGTTGAAACTTGGTAAATAGATGTATTCTGTGAACCGCATTAAGGTTTTAAGGCATTAAGGTACAAAAATAGAAAAAAAACAATAAATTTTGGGGGTCCCCATACTTAGAACTAAAACTCATTTTTTTTTTTTTCATCTAACCCATATGTGTAGGGTATCTATGGATAGGTCTTCAAAAATGTTATAGAGGTTTTTAATATCATTTGTTTCTAAACTGAATAGTTTGCGCGAGAGACACTTCCAAATTGGTAAAATGTCCCCCCCCCTGTAACTTCTAAAATAAGATGATGATAAAACAAAAAAACATGTATGATGTATATTACTATGTAAACTACCAGCAAAAACGTCGTAAATCGTAAATCGCAACATCTGCTTATAATACCTACTGGTTTGTACGGAACCCTCGGTGCGCGAGTCCGACTCGCACTTGGCCGGTTTTTATTTGACAGATTGCGAAAATTAGTAGAATTTGCCCTCTGGTGAGGGTTGCGGGTAGCCAATGGATGCAAGACACACAGGAACGGTTATTGTGGCAACACTTTGAGGACTCTTATGTCCAGCAGTGGACATTTTTTCGGTTAATTATGATAATGATGACTTGCTGCGGTTTGCTTGCGTTTCATAATATTTGCTAACAAACTACACTGATTAAAACTTACGTAATATTATTTGACTCAATAAGCTCATCGAATCGAAGCTCCAAAGTCTTGAGCATCGACGCCGAGATGCTGGCCTGTCGGTTTTCTATCGGTTACATTTTGGGGAGTGTGCGACGGAATTGCATAATTTAATTCCGTCAAGCCCGTTCCACCATCGGGCCACAAGACGTACGGCGATGCGCCACCGGTATATGGTGGACATCCCACCTATACGCACAAAACGTTTTGGGAATACATTCATTGTGCGTACAGCTAAGGAGTTTAAATCCCTGCCTGAGTCTGTGTTTCCTGATAGCTACAACCTGGGAGTCTTTAAGTCAAGAGTGAATAGGTTACTTCTAGGCAAGCGTGCTCCACCTTAGACTGCATCATCGCTTAACATCGGGTGAGATAGCGGTCAAACGTATGCCTATCAATAGAAAAAAAAAAAACTCAAAGAAATACACAATATTTTCTAAGACATATCGCCATCATATCATGGAACCAGTACAGTCAAGTCAATATTGATATCTTAGTATTTTTCCGTCGAAAATAATAATAAACCTGCCATTAAATGATATATGGTCGTATTTGTTCACAAGGGAATCTACAGGCCTACCACTTATACTCAAATCCCCGGGCTCATATACAAAAATTTTTAACAATGAAGAAACGATAGATACATGTTTTCTTCAAGAATTTGCAAGAAGAGAAGCATCGTGAAGATTAAAAAGACATCCTTATTCAGGGATGAAATAAAATCAGGTCAATGGAAACAAGCACAAAAGTCGGCCTGAGAAAGCTACGGTAGCATAAACAAACCGGGATGGACTTACGGGAAAGTTTTTAAAACAATCGTTAAAGTACTATACACCCGTACCTTTTCAATTGAAATTTTTAAGTACCCTGTCCTTTAAAGTCAGGTTTTAAGACCTTTAACTTTGTATTAGGTTAACTAAATTATATTATTAAACGGACCACTTTGAAGCATTATTTTCACGTTGGAAAATATATAAAAAATGCAATACAAAACTAATATTCCTAGATAGCTTATAATTATGACGATATTACAGAAAGAAACAAATATTAATAACTCATTTTGCAAAGCGTCCATCTTTTAACTATAAACAGGTTCGATTATTTTCTGTAGGACCTGGCATAGTCATGACTGTCTCATGGTGACTTTACCTTGAAATATATCGGCAACGTGATACTTTGAGGCACCCTGTTCCTACAATGTTTTGCTTGTTGAAATTTCCTCTACACTTTCTAATTAAAATGTAGGCGGGGGGCCACAAAGGTGCTTTTCCCTTTATATAAACTAAAAAATCCAAGTCAATTCGAAGCGGCCCTTTTAAAAACATAAAAAACACAAACATTTCTATTTAATTTTTGTAGCTGTAAAAATACTCGACTTGATTTAAACCATCCCAATGAGATCTTTTTTTTAAGATAGTCATTATTATAATTGTAATAAATAAGATTCATTTCACAAAATTTCAAAATTAAATAAACTATAGCTAGGTAAGTTTCTTTAAACTAACGAAGCCTGACCTTGAAATATTCAAGCACAAGGATAAAATATTTCGAAACCACAAATTCCAATCCACTCCGAAATAAAATCTCTGCCTTAAAATATTATATTTTCTCACTAAAATTAATTTTAATAAAGACCTCAAATATTTCGATATCTATTTAATATTAAATGATAGTAGTTTCTGATACGAACGTGACTGCGAGAGGTATACGTGTCGATAAAATGGCTGACAGCTGCCATACGTGATTAGTTTTATTAAAAGAGTTTCTTATAAAAAACTCTTTAGAATATTGGAATGCAGGTATTGTAGATATTTCAATATTGAATCAACGTATAGAGCTCGTGACTTAATAAACCGATGATCTCAGCTGTAATTTGGATACCTTGACAGTTGTTAAGTATCCGTGACTACCGTCAGAAGTCAAAAAGTCTGACACCCATCTTGTACATTTATTTATTTATTTCTCCCAGAAATTCACAAACATAACATTGTACAAGAAAGTATGGCTTAGTCTAAGTGATTACAGTAAAAAGACCCTGACTTCTAAACTAGGTACAAACCTGTATGTACATACCCTGTATGTACATAGCTGCATCAAATCTATACTGATCTATCTGACAAATGATTTTTACTTTGCCAGTCAGCTATCATGATCTAGACTTGTGTAATTGCTATACATAAAACTCATCAACATAATTAAAACAAAGGCGTTTTTAAATGACAGATAAAAATAATCAGAATCATCTAAATAAAAATGTTGCAGAAAAAATAAACAGATAACACCAAAACTAATGGATCACGGAAGGTGACACTATCATAACATCCCATCAAAACAACCTCATAAAATTAGGTCAACCGTTTTATATTCACGAGACCATACACCTCAAGGCAAGGTGCAAAATAAAAGGACCCTTGTCCTTCGAAATAGGCTGAAAGGACCAGAGGAAAAGGGCGCAATAGAGCAACGTAAGACGGAGTAACTTGATTAATGGATTTAGGATCTTGTTTCCTAAGGCCCAAGTCACGACCTTGAGCGTAGCGATGGCCGTCAAGCGACACATGAACGCGACTTTGCGCTCGTTGTTCAATTTCAAACCCACTCAGAAGCTGTAGCCACATCGTTTACTAGTACTTGATACATCGATGCCGCCACACAATCATAAACGCTCGTCAGTCATGTTACCGTCAACGTCGCGGTCGGTAACGTCAAAATATATAGTTACGTAGAATTTGTAGAACACCAGCCCCACACATCAGTCACGTCATAATCGGCGCATGTTATTCACATTACTTATAGGTGTCGTGGCAAAATATAACTATGTCTTTGTTTGAACCAATATACGTACCAAACCGACGTCACTCTGCAATTGACGTCGCAGTGACTTTTTTTTTTTAATGCGAAACGGGAAACTCTTGGCCCAAATCTCACCTGATGGAAAGTGATGATTAGGCCGAAGATGGAAGCGAGTTTCACCTGGAATCCTCTTACTCAGAGGAACTGGCTATCATACCTCTAACTGCTGGAACACAACAATGCTGTTAACATTGTTGTTATGGCGACAGACTTAGACATGATGGTGGAAGCTTGCCAGGCGGGCTTAGAACAAGTCCTACCACCAACCAAACCGAGCAAAAAATTTGCCCCCGCTGGGAATCGAACCCGGGACCTCTGGGTCTGAATCAGGTGTTTAACCACTAGACCACGGAGGCGGTTAGTGTCACCTGTTTAGCACCACCCGGGGACCACGTGTAGGGATTCGCTGAAGGGTATTCTCCTACGGACGCGGGTGACTCAGCCCCGCGAGACTCGTGACAAGCAAACAATTTTAGGCAGTCGCTGCCGCTTGAGAGTGTAACACGAATGCTAGAAGTAAGCCCAAATCAGACTGTTAAGCCTAGTTTACAACCCACAAATTAAATTAAGCTGAAGGAAAATTGCAGCAATGATTAATTGTGCGGTATTGAAATGTCAAATCTAAGATATTTTATTGAATTCTGCGAAATGGAGATTTGTGTTACTGAAAGTTTCGGGGTTGATCGATGATGTTGGTCATTTGGAAATATCTTGTTGTATGACAGATTTAAAGCGTGATTAATGTTTTAACATTAATCACGCTTTAAATCTGTCATACAACAAGATATTTACTATTACTGTACTGTATAAAGCATGTAACGAAAATATTGAGGCAAAACACTAGTAAACTTTAAAAAAAAACAAATTAAGCATTAGCGTCAGTATTATATTTACTTATATACCTAAGGAATACTAATATGTCACCTTAACATTTTTTGTCCCTAATGAATAAATAAAAAAATATCTTAATGACGAAATATAAGCAATATCATATATTTATTTAAACTTTATACACGATAATGGTACATGGGCGGACTTAATGCAACAAGGCATTCCATATTAGTCAACCTTTGGGTTAAAAAGACTATACTGTGGTAGGTGTACATACAACAAGCAAGTAAAAAAACATTTAAATTGAATCTTTTCAAAACAATGCAATATACTAATAAAGTACATATTGGTAGGTAGGTGGTATGCATATAAAGTTTAAAAAGACAATTAAGCATGAAAAAATAATTGAATCTCAAATTTTATGCACAATAAAAAAAAATGTAGAAGAATCTAATACGAAAGTAGGTAACGAAACGGTCAGGAGTGATCTGAATAATTTAATAACGGCTGACTTTACCTAACCTCAAGTGTCTCTGTCATTTGCTTAAGAATTTTTGCATTATAACGATAGAATTTTATTGCAGACTAGCGACCCGCCCCGGCTTCGCACGGGTGCAATGTTGATGCTAAATACACTACAGAAAAACTGTTACCTCGCGTCTGAGCCGCGCGGGTACCTTACTCATAGATCCAAACTCCCCTCCCGCACGCGCACCCCCGCCTTGGTGACGTCCACTTCGCAACGGGCCGTGCAGCAGAAATCGTAATATTTTAATTTCGCCATAATTTCAAAACCAAACGTCCGACTTTAATCATTCAAAGACCAAATATTATCTACATAAACTGTACTTAGTGATGAAATACTTTATTTTGATAAGGATTAATAGCATGAATAAAATAAACGCGTTTAAATGTAGTCCAAAAAAAATCAAGATTTTTAGATAAAAAAATGATTGTTGTGCCTCACTCGACATAGATAGGTATAGTGTGTCACGGACTTTTTTGTAGATATTTATAAGATCTACAATTAATTAGAACAATTTATGGTTCTATCTTTTATGGTTTAGGCAGCGTATGCAAAATAAGTAACTTTTCTGGTTGATTTTTACACCTTGTGTCCGAAAAACCCAAATATCTTACGGAACCCTATTTTTTCCAAAATAAAATAATTATAGCCTATGTTACTCGTGGATAATGTAGCTTTCGAATAGTGAAAGAATTTTTAAAATCGGTCCAGTAGTTTTTGAGCCTATTCATTACAATCAAACAAACAAACAAAGTTTTCCTCTTTATAATATTAGTGTAGATATTGATAATCTTATGAGATTAACATATTATATTAAAAACGTTTAAGATGCGGTCGATTATAAATTATGCTCAAATTTTTCTTTCAAAATTTACTAGAAGAAAAACGATGATATAGTTGACGATGGAACACGCTTTCCTACGAGTAGAATAACCTATTCACTCTTGACTTATAGACCTCAGATCGTAATTATCAGGAAACATAGAAATACAATCCTCAGCTGTACGAAAAATGAAAGTGAATATTTTCAAAATATTTGTTCACATGGATGGGATGTCTACCAGAATTTAACGCGAATAGTATAAAATACAAACGAAATTGAGAGATTTCCATTGAACATGATGAATCAAAAGCAAAGCTGACAAAACCTTTTCAATTGCAATTGGTTTCGACCGGCAATATCTATCCGTTTTTGGATTTATTTGCTATCATAACTCTTTTCCTTAAATGTTGTAAATGTTCTTCTTCAACATTTTTACGACCACATAGAAACAAATTTATTGTTTCATTTTATACCACATTGCAGACACTAAATTTTTTCGTGAAATTCCTACCATTAGCTGCAAACCAACTTAGTGTAGCAATATGTCCATTTAGCTGATTTTGTCCCCCTGCTGGGCAAAAGCCTCCCCCTACCATTTCTACACAACGCTATGTGTTACTAGTTTGAACCAGAGTTTTCGCCATTTTGCCTTGTTCTACCACAGTGCCGTCTGGCATTTAATGGGATGAATTCAGTGTTCTTTTTGCCACAGACATGTCTGGTTTAGCAGCTTTTTGGGTAAAGTCTAAAATTTGGTTCACAGCGCGCACTGTTGTGTTCCTTCCTTGTGGTACAACATCTAAAATTCCATAAATTGTTCTTCTTACCTGTGGCGCAGCGAGAATGTTCATGGTATACTCGATTTCCTGGTGAAGGTCGGCAGATTCCAGCAGGCCCTTAAGCACCACGTGGCCGATCAGGTCGTGACGGCTGAACCGATCGAAGTCATACACGGAGAACTGGATGTAGCGCTGACGCAGCTCTTCATACGGGACGCTGAAGAAAGAACAGTGAAATTAGTGACCGTATCAAATATGGTACGTTGGTTTAAGAGAGACCGTCATGTCATGACAATCGATGCTCCACAAAGTAGCAGTTTAGAAAGGAATGATTATTACTTGGTTAGGAGCTCGTGGCTAAATAATAACAGCCGCACAGGTCGATCTTCAAGGTTAAGCAACGCTTGCCGAGGTTGGTCTGTGGATGGGTGACCATCTTAACATATCAAATTTCCTCCGTGCCTCAGAAAGCACGCTAAGCTCCAACAGTGAGTCGTTGGGTTAAAAAGACGCGATGGTGAAAGTTGTACAACAAAAAAGAGAAAGATTATAATCAAGGGTGAACAATGCTATGAAGGATTCTACATTTAACTTGATACAAAGAAAAGTTGTATTCACACATTCTGCTAGAAATTATTAAAAATCCATTATGAAAATCGCGCTTTATTTTAAGGCAGCACCTCAAGAGGTTTCGAAATGAATACTTAAGAGGGAACTCACCAATGAAAATGGTTGCCTGGAAAATTAAAGAGATCACATCCTATGAATTGTTTCCAATCGTTGACCTATTAAGTGTCATTGGTTTTTTTTTGTGACTTCAAAAGTGTACGAAATGTCTACAATATATACTAGCATTACAAACATTATTTGTATCTCTTTCTAGCTCTTTATTTCTTACCTTTTCACGTCTTAAAGGATTTGGATGTTATTTGGCCCATGGATAGACCATGATTTATTTGGTTGTAGGAACATTAACACTTTTAATTTGTTATGGTTAACAATAAAGAATATAAATATTTTATCTCTTTACCCAGGGAGTACATGCCCTCTTTTTATTTGAGACTAGCTGACCAGCGCAACTTCGTTTGCGTCACATTTTCCATTACTGCTCCGCTCCTATTTGTCTTAGCGTGATGATATATAGCCTATAACCTTCCTCAATAAATGGGCTATCTGACACTGAAAGAATTTTTCAAATCGGACCAGCAGTTCCTGAGATTACCCCCTACATACAAACTTACAAACATACAAACTTACAAACTTACAAACAAATTTTACCTCTTTATAATATTAGTATAGATGGGTTTGCTCTTGACTCTAGTCTAGGTCAGAGATGACAGAGACAAAGTCTACGATGGAGGAAAGCTTACCCAGAAGTAGCCTGTTCACTCTAACTTTGAAAAGATTAGAGATGGTTTCCAGTTTCACGCGAACAAAGCTAGTAAATATCAAGTTCCAACAACACTCAGAAGTGCACTGAGGGAGAAAATAAAAGTTTTGAAACATTGACGTGATTTATTAGAAACAATACTGAAGAGTCGAAAATGAAGAAAGATGGCAAGATTAATGTTACCGCAAATAAAGATTGATCGTAACCTTTTGATTGATTCACTGAAGATCTTTCAACTTTCAAAGATTTTGAACAAATGTACTGCATTATATTAATAGTTAGTGAATTTTATTTTAGCTAAAATACGAATAGATAATTTTGAACTAAAGAGGTAAAGGAAGGGCCTTTTCCTCATTGTTAAGACACTATAGCATTCGAATATCAGTTGAAATCCGTCAAAAAAGCCTTAATTTCCATAAATTTTCGACACATTCAGACAGACATGCGATTGCGAATTCGTTTGTAGGAAGTAGTCTCTAATATAAATATTGATCCAATTTCGAAAAAAACAAACGACTGATTACTACACCTACGCTTTTGTTGAGAACGCCACTACCTACCAGGTTTTCGGAATTCGTCCGAAAGAGTTACCACGGCCCTGGAACGCAAAGGGCATTTGAAGAAATACAGATTTTAGTGAGAAAGAGTCTGATACTTCCTTTGCTCCGCCCAGAGGCGAAGGAATCATTTGATGATTTTCCATCATTAAAAAAAGGAAGTGATCTCCAGATCTATTGATCCAATTTCGAACAAAGAAACCTCTGATATAATCGGCTTTCACATTCACCGATTTTTATATCATGGTATAGAAGCCGCGGTAAAAAGCTGGTCTAAAAATGTTTCTATACAAACATCAAATGAAGAAATTATTTTCGGAAGATAAGCAGGAGTACCAGCAGTCCTAGTGATCAAGATTTTTCTTTTAATTATTAATAATCAATAAACATATAATAATCCTAATATTTATAAAATTCTTCCGTTACGTACTGAGTGACAGACAACGCACAGCCGAAACTGCCAGCTGTAAAAAGCTGAAATTTGGTATGTAGGTTCCTTGAGGAGTGTAGGGGAATCCTAATACAGAGGATTTCCCGAAACGGCGATCGGCGGCAACCTCTCGCGTCCGGCCCTGGTCCAAGCCATGGTCCGGAGCGAGACGGAATGGGACGCCGTTGCCTCCTTCTGCGAAGCAGTCATGCTAGCGAAGGAGGTGGCGGAGAGGGAGAGGAGACCCTCTCGTCCCGGCCGCCGTGGTGGACGCCGCGGGCGTCGGGGGACACCACCTGGTGACCTCCGGCCACCGTAGGCGCGGGCCTGTGGACGGCGAGCTATGGGTGGCTCGCCGTCCGTCCGTCCAGTGACTACAGGCCGTGTCGACGGCGCGTTAGTGTTCCACGCGCGCCTCAAAGAGAGTCAGCACACAGAGGGGCCCGAAAGGGCCGACGCCTGCCGGAGTCGCGGGATTATTCGCAAGAGACACCGTGGCTCCGGAACACAAAGGGCAATGAAGGAACATGGATAGGTTTTAGTCAGTAGAAGTCTGACACTCCCTCCCGCTACACCCAGAACGGGAGGAGTCATTGGAATCCTCTTTTAGGGTTGGGATGATATCCCAACCCTAAAAGAGGATTTCCCGAAATCCCTACGGGAACACGTTTGCAGTCGCGGGCAAAAGCTAGCATGTTAATAAAAAAGTTTTTTTCAAAGGGTATAACGGATTGCTTATAAATCGAAATTCTACCAAACAACATTGAAAGGGTTTAACTCTGACATTAACAAAGCCGTAGGTAGATGTAAAAATTCTTACTTGGCATACGTTTTGCTTGTACCCAAAAGTTCACTGCAGAATTCTTACTCGTCTCGGCCAATCAGAAACTTTATGATTGCCTTTGAAATTCACTTTTTTCAGGTGAGGTCTCTGAACTTTTAGAAAAAGTTTCCAAAAGTTTGTCAATTTATTTGTTTTGCATACCGATTAGCATTTTTTGTCGCCTACGATATCCGTGGAGGTCGGTGACCTTGGTTCAGGGTCGGATGTAATTATAAAGAGTAGCCAGAAGTTTCTAGAAACCGTTAAGAGTTTTGTTGCGGAAGGAAGGTAATTTGATGGAAACTTTCAAGATTTAGAATTTTTGGTTTATGAAAGTGGTAACCCGAAAAAGCGAAGTTTTTTTTTCATGGTTGACCCAAAAGTAAAAGTGGTTCACAATGATGAGTAACAAAGACCCCTTTTTAGATTTTGCGTTTATTTTATCACTAGTAGCTAGAAACTTCGTCTACGTCGCATTTTTCATTTATGTTATGCTCCCGTTGATCGTAGCGTGATGATAAAGCCTTCCTCAATAAATAGGCTATCAAACACTTAAATAATTTTGCAATCTGAACCAGTCGTTCCTGTGATTATCGCGTTCAACCAAAAAAAACACGCTAAGAAACAAACTCTTTAGCTTTATAATATTAGTACCGATAGATAAGTTGTAAAATAAACATGAAGATCTAGGAATAGTTTCGGGAATTTCACCCATAGTGTTTGAAGTCAAAACAGCGCAGCTCCAGACCAGAGGACCATTCAACAAATTTTTGTCTGTCTGACTGTCAAAAAAGCCAGATTTTAGACAGATTGCAATTGCGATGCGAATGTGAAAATTAATGAAATTGGTACTCAAAACAGAAGTTCATTGTTATTTAAAAATAGATATAACTTACACAACAGTCAACCAGACGACATTTCATAATATCTACCAAATATTTACTTTTAATCTACCTCAAAATGAAGTAACAAGAAAGCTAATATTTCAGGAATTCTGATGAAACTTTTAAAGTGAAGTACAATTAACGTCAAGAGATAACTAAGAGTAAACTCAATTTGCCGGTAACTTGGCAAGTCAGGTGGCACTCAACAGTACTAATATTTTGACGAAATATTGCCAAGTTTCTGTCGCCAAGTCCCGGAGGAGGTATCGAAGACGGATTAAAGTAGAAATAGAATTTTAAGGCGTTTCGGATCTCGAGAAGTCAGGAAAATTGATATAGGTAACATTTTTATGGTAGTAGGTACAGTAAGTGCACTGAAAAGCTTACCAAAAGCTTTTCAGTGCACTTACTGTAGTCATTTTTAAGTCGTTTCAAATTTTTCTGTGCCACTTTTATGATTTTTAGTTCTTTTGATTACTTTAGTGTATTTATTTGCTCTTCATGCCAAACATAAACTTATACCTTGAAAACGTACTTGACTTGTCACGGCTTTCCAATATTAAAATATCTTATAATCACTCTCTTAGGATCAAAATACAGTCACAGTGCATCTTTGAAGACCAAAATAGCCGTTCAGTACTTACCTAAACAAGAAGGTTTCATTGAAGACAGGGTTCAAGTTCTTGCGGTGGACTTTGGTCTGGAACTTCTTTTTGCGGTCAGGGAGAAGGAACACTTTGATGTAAGGATCGCTGCTTCCAGTGACATCCTTGATTGGCAGGTCGCGGGCTTCGAATATCTGGTGGAGATAAATGATGGTTAGGTTATTTTTATTCTCTCTTTTTGCAGTGGTTCAGGAGGCCGATATTGTAACAGGTAGCGAATTATCACAAAAATCTATATTAAATCTTGCTTCGATTCAATCTTTTTATCGATTTCTTCGATATGGTGATCCACATCGGCGATGATTTTCTCGATACAACTCGATATAAATCGAAGCAGGATTTACTTTTGTGGTGCTTCGTGCATGGGTTTAATAAAAATTACTGCTTGTAAAAAGATTAAATTACTTCATTCGGAAGTGTCCGTTTATGAATTAGTACCTAATCTGTTTTTCGGGCACCCTCAGGATTCCGATTAAAAGAATCTAGGGATACTTATAAAACTTTGTATAATATAATAATGCTGAGCTATTCTGATGATGCAGCTAAAAGTAACGCCTCAACCAACCAAACAAACAAACAAGCACCATCGTGTTCAGGCGCCATTGGATTTTTAAGCTACTTAAAAAAGGTGGGTTTTTTAATTGTTATTTTACCTCATCACTCCGTCATTTATGAACCGATTTAAAAAATATATATTCAAATTCAAAGCATTTATTTCAAATAAACCATTTACAGGCACTTTTGAAATGTCAAGGTCGGTCAGTCAAAAACATGAGGCTATTTGCACGTTCCAAAGCGTAGATCTCTATGGAGAAGAACGTGCAAGAAACTCCATGGACACTCTTTTAATCATGTTATGTTTTACAAAAATCTTAGTTACATGTACTTGCTTCTTCATGTGAGGACAATGCAAAATAAAAAAAAACTTAAAACAACAACTTAAATATAAAGATGAAAATAAGCCAGTGGTGGTTAATAGATGACCAGTCTTAACTGACGGCGTCCGTTCACGAACCTGACGTATGTATCGGCACCATTCAGCTCAACCATTTTGAAGGGAACCGAATGATCCAACACACACGCCGCCATCAGCAAAACATTTGAGTGAGCATGACATGCTCTCGATCACCATGCTCGTTCATGTCAAACAAGTAAACTAATCACATAAATATTATGTAAATGGCCCCATGGTACTCACATTTACAAAATTTGAAAAAATGCTTCTACTTTACATAAAACTATGGTTGTCAATGACCAAGTAATGAAAGATGTATAACAAACAATTCAATTACTATAAAACAGCATTATTATAAAGAAAAAAAAAAAAATATTGTATTATGAGTACAAAACAAAAAATAAAATAAACTATATAACAAAAAAAAGAGGGTGAGAATCTCTTCCAGACATTAAAACCTAACTAGTGGACCCCCGCGGCTGTGACTGTGGATCAGGACCGGCATATAGCCAAACATTTTTATCGAGGATATAATCTTCCAGTTTATAATATGCTTTACTACATAGTGTGCGTTTTATGCATGCTTTAAATTTTCTCTCATTCAGTTCGAGAATATCAACTGGTATTTTATTATAAAATTTAACACAGTACCCCATAAAAGAAGTGTGTACTTTAGCTAATCTGAACCGGGGTTGATCTAATTTGTTCCTATTTCTCGTATTAAAATTATGCCTGTCACTAATCTTGTTAAAAAGATGAAGATTTTTCCGAACATACATAATGTTTTCGTAAATGTATTGACAAGGTACTGTCATGATGTTAATATCCTTAAACAGCTCCCTTAGGGAATCGCGCCGCCGGAGATTGTATAAGGCTCTGATGGCTCTTTTCTGCAGAATAAATATGGACTCGATGTCTGCAGCTCGTCCCCATAATAAGATACCGTAAGACATGATACTATGAAAATAACTAAAATAGACCAGCCTCGCGGTATCTATATCAGTGAATTGACGGATTTTTCTGACAGCGTATGCTGCCGAACTTAGCCGTCCCGCAAGAGATATTAAATGAGGACCCCATTGTAGCCTTGAGTCAAGCGTGATTCCCAAGAAAACCGTGTTTTCGAATAGTATTGAACAAAGAGAAACTAGAATTCGTCAATTCTAGTTTCTCTTTGTTCAATACTATATCTATTACTATTCGGAAAGTATTTTCTTTCACATAAAATATATATAATATACTATTATATATATTTTATGTGAAAGAAAATACTTTCCGAATAGTCTCATTGAATTTCATCTAGTTTTAAGTTATCTTGCTGCGCCTTGACAGGGTCATGTACTCACTAGTTGTACGTAAAGCCTGTGACTGTGTGTACACTGTGCAATAAATAAATAAATCAAAATACTTGTTATTAGTTTACTTGGATGACGAATATCGATAACGACGATGATGAATACAAAAACCTCTTATAAAAAAGAGTTTTACTTAGACTTGGTTGTTTATAACGGAAACTATTTTGCGTTGACTTTCCATCTACACGTCAGATCAGCTATATGACAGCATAATATTGTGTTATCATCGGAACATGGGTGTGGGTGCGCAAAATGTAATGCCAACTCGATCGGATTACAGAAAATGGATAAAATATCAAACACAAGCTTAGTTTTCCAGAATAGACTGTGTACAAAAAAATAGATGTTAGATACCAAAGCATTCAACCGTGGAAAATCATAAAAATAACTCAATCAATTTAGAAATTAATCCCGTCTGACATTTCCTACACGTAATCGTCACCAGTGGAATTTAATTAATTTTTCGTTCCTCATACAAATAGATAGCCAATTAATTTTTAAGTGACCCCAACAAGAGCGGTCTTTGAAACGTTCCAGGTAGGACAAAATCATTGATTAATGACGATCTTTTCATAATTAATTTTTTTATTATATTTTAAATATAAAGAATTTAATAAAGCGTAGTTGGCTGAAAGAGGAACAAGCTCACTAACACATAGAAAAAATCGGAAGAATTTCATCAATGTCAATTTCTAATGCGATGTCTTTTCTTCTATCTTAAAACTATTACAAACGTAAAAATTTGGATGAGCGGATGTTTGTTCCTTAATCCTGCTGAACGGCTCAATGGAGCTAGATGTAATTCGACACAGACATAGATTATAGTCTGGAACAGGACATATAACGTTTTCCATCTTGAGAATAAAATTAATTCCCCTAATGAAAGAGTGAGTGATTGACAGACAACGCATAGTCGAAAATACTAGTCACAAAAACTTTTTGCAAAAAAATACAACCGACTTCCAAAAAAAAAAACACTACAAAGTAAAAAATAACTTTAATTTCGGAAGTCGGTGTTTTTGTTAGTTTCTTCGTATTTTGAAGTCGGTTGTATTTTTTTGCAAAAAGTTTTTTATTTTACACTTTTTAGTGGTGCCCCACACCTAACAACACCACTGCAAAATCGCAGAAAAGCAAAATACGATTTGATTATCAAGAATCATCTAAATAGTCAAATTCCAGCTATTTCAATTTAAAATCCAAAGTTCGTAACCGATTTTGATATGATTTAAATGGGACCAATCTGCAAGTATATCCTTTCAGATAAAACAAAAAAATTTCAAATCGGTTCATAATTGTCGAAGCTATGAGGTAACAAACATAAAAAAAAACATACAACCGAATTGATAACCTCCTCCTTTTTGGGAAGTCGGTTAAAAAAGCATTAATTTGGCATGTAAGTTCCTTGGGGAGTGTAGGGAATAATAATACTAAGAGAGGATTACCATAAATTCCTACGGGAACGGGGATATACTCGTACGAAGTCGTGGGCAAAAGCTAGTTTAATATAAAATGTTTTTTGAAGTGTAAACTTCTTTAGCGGCTTTCAGCACTTTTCTTGGGATGAGTATAAAATGTTAAACTCGCGTCAGGACACGTGACCTGATCGAAAATTCGTAATGGTGCTCCCACATAGCCGTTACAAAATGTTTAGTAACATTAGTAAACATTTGTTAGCAAACATTTAATCACGAATATAAAAAATCTTTTCATGTTAGAAATTGTTTAGTAACGTTAGTTAACAAATTATAACAAAATAAAACATGTATTACCTTTTAAACATTAGTAAACATTTTCTATTAGTGTAGGAGCACTTATAACATGTAACAGTTCCTAATAAAATGTAACAATTGACAAAATTTGTTAGTAAATGTTTTTATGTTAGAAAATGTTTACAAACATTTTCTAACGGCAATGTGGGAGCACCATAAGACGGATGATTCAAAAGTGCACAACGTTAATGTTCAAGTTTTCACTTCTACAACCCGTCGTTTTTTATTTGATACGGGTTTGCTCTTGACTCTAGTCTAAGTCAGAGATGACAGAGACAAAGTCTACGATGAAGCGAGCTTACCCAGAAGTAGCCTGTTCACTGTAACTTTGAAAAGATGAGGGTTGTAAGCGTTCGGAAACACAGACGCAGGCAGAGAGTTCCACTCCTTTTCTGTGCGCATTATGAAAGACGCTTGGAATCGTTTAGTGCGAATTGTTGCAGTGCGTCTGGATGTGCGATGGAAGAAGGGAGCCGGTGGGATGAGGTCGTGGAGTTCTTGGGCACACTCTCCGAAGTACCATCTATAGAAGACCAACAAGCAGGCAACCTTGCGGCGATGAGCCCAGCTGTGTAGCTTGGCATCCACCAGTTTTACGTCGCCAATGAGCCTCTTAGCTCTGCGTTCCACCGAGTCAAGCGCGGCAAGCTGATACCTAGCTGAGCCATGCCAAAGTTGGCCGCAATACTCCATGCAAGATTGGACTTGAGCTTTGTAGGTATACAGTTAAAAAGCTGACCAGGCTTGAAGTATCGCTTAACCCTATTTAGGATGCCCAGATTTTTGGTCGCAGTTTGGGCTTTGCACTCTATGGTGGCGCCGAATTTGAGACTCCATGCCTAGGAGCTCGAGCCTATCATTGACTGGAACAGATGCACTCCAAAAATTAGGACTTATAATTGGCATAAATCACGTTTCGGTCTTATATGAATAGCTTTTGCCCTGTGGTCATACTAATGAAAAATATGTACTGTAGACTGATATTGTTTCAGCTCGTAATATTATTTTATGCTAAATGTATAACGTAACTTTCACATTAGTACATTCCTAAACATAATAACAGTACCCATCTATTTTTTTTACGGCAAATTAAAACTTATTGGGTAAATATAATATTATTCAAGTTGTTACAGAATAAACGCAAAACCTGAAAAAGTATAATTGTAAAAAATCAAGTTAGTGTACCGTAAATGTTGTTTGCATAACTCGGTCATATATACCTTCACAGCGCCTAGCACGAATGTTCTGGCGTATGTACCGAAATAAGTAACGTAACTGAATTTTGAATATAAAAACTATTGGTGTGACACAAAAATATGAATATAAATAATTACTCCTACCGCTCTGGGAGGAACAGAAGGGGGTGTCAAGATATTACTGACTAAAACCCATGCGTGTTTCTTGAATTGCCCTTTGCGTTCCAGAGTCGCGGTGACTCTTTTGAACAATATCCGCAACCGTGATAGGCACTGGGTTCCGATCGGACGGCGAGCCGAGCCACCCAACGCTCGCAGTCCAAATTAATACTATGTGCGATGCGAGAATTATGGTTATGTAAAATTTTACGTTACGTTAGTTACGTTCTTCTTCTCTTCTCTGTCGCTTCGCTCTTGGCAGAGCGGTCGTGGTCACGTTGAGGCGTCCACATTGGTGATAGAGGCGGACACAGCTTTCTTAACGATCTCCCGCCATCTCTCTCTGTTGGAAGTCTGTCGGGCGCAGTCTGACACGCAGTTACCCACTGCGGATTTCACCTGATCAGTCCATCGCATAGGTGATCGGCCGCGCAATCTGGTTCTCTCCACTTTTCCTTGTACGACTAGCCGCTCTATTGAGTTGTTATCGCGTCTAGAGACATGGCCAAAGTACTGCAGTATGCGCGTCCGTACTATGGTCGATAGACGCTTTGTGATGCCGAGCTCCTGAAGTATGGACACATTGGTGCGGAACTCTGTCCAAGATATATGCCGAGCATCTTCCTCCAGCACCACATTTCTAGGGCATCTATCTTTCTCTTTTCAAACTCACGCACTGTCCATGTCTCCGCCGCATAAAGGAAGATTGGGAATACTAGCGTTCTCATGAGCCTGACTTTGGTGGCTTTGGTAATGTTTCTATTCCTCCAAACCTTCCTCAACTTCCGCTGCGGCTCTGGTTATGGCCATACGACGCTTCACTTCATCCACGCAACCACCATTGTTTGAGATTAAAGCCCCAAGATATACGTATGTAGTTACGTTACGTTACACTAATGTCCGTTGAGGGCAATTATTTGTTTTTATTTTTTTATTTTATGTATTTACATAATACTCTCAAAGCAATTGTTTTTCATAAATGTTATTCTATCCAGAGTACTTGTGTAGAATCAGAGATATATTGTTAGATTTATCCCTGCACGTGTAGGCGGGCGCGCCCTTGGTGTCTGGAGGCTTATTAAGTTTTTTAAATTGTTTTTTATGCTTGAGCTGTCTGATTACGATACCATGGAGGAGTGTGCTAGCTTACAAGTGTCGAATGATTTTAGTTTTTAAGTTGTATGTGGTTTCCATGTTTTATTATTTTTCTTTGCAATAATACTTTGCATAATTTTGTATAATGCAAGTTCTTCTAACGCAACAGACAGATGTGTTGCTGGGGAGTTTGTTGGCCACTTCTTCTTCCCAGCTAAAACACCAGGTCTGTCTTCTTGTAAACGTTGACGTTCAAAAAGTGCTGGCACTCAGCCTAATTTGAATAAATGACTTTTGACTTTGACTTGATTTGTTACTATACGTCAAAAACATTCGTGCTGGGTCGTCTGGACACCTATATATTTTCCTTCATTTCAGGATTGGTCCCTTACTAAAAGATGTTCATAATAATGAATACAATCACCCCTTTTTCAGGTTTTATGGGTAATCTGTTTCACCTTGTATAACCCTTCACACATTTTTCACAAAAGCACGACCCTACTATCCAAACACTCTCATAAAAGCATAAAATGCAAATACAATCAACTTCGCCCATTCAAGTTCGATAGAGTTCAACAACCTGTAAAGGTCGTGACCTACACGCGAGGAAATTCAATTAAGGTCCTTCACACGCTGAATTTCCTCTAAAAAAACTTTTGACATTCAATCTTGAGGCTCGTTTACGCTGAGAAAGTTTTCGTAGCTGAGAGGTAAAATTCACCAGGCGTTAACCGCTCTTATTATTATTAAAATAAAACTGAATCTTAAATGACGTCATACGTACTACAAACAAGGATAATTTTAAGTATGAATGTCCTGTACTAGGGGAAGACAAAATTAACACGACGGATGGCTTGTGTGACAGATAATATATTATGGCTTGAGAGAGCGTGGAAGAAGGAGATTTGTTGCACCCACGCCAAGTAAACCAGGATGACGCAACAAATTAATGAAGGAAAGGAACTGTGATTCTAAATGCATTTTTTGTACAGGCGGAAGTTTCCACTGTTTGAAAGTCGTGTATAGGACGTACTTTATACACCATTGAACTTTTATGTTCGTTAGATAAACGGAAGATGTGTTGTTGGGCAGTTTGCTACGCCACTTCTTCTATCCAGTTAAGTAGGAAGTGGTGACGGGAGGTCAATTTGGAGGACTCTCTTTAAATACAACTGATGCTCGAAAAGTGCTGGTTTTCAGCCTTATATGAATGAAGGTCCTATCGATTTTGACAATCACCGTACCGAGGCGAGAAGCATTCCCGTAGAAATGAGCCATAACATTGTTTCAAATCTTAGCCCTAATGTCCCGTGGCCTCATTTCAGGAGTCCGCTCAGATGCGATTGATTTGGGAAAATTTCGTCCAATCGGCAAGTTACATAATGCTGACCTAGAAATTTTGATTGGACAAAAAATGAGGCCGCAGATGTAGACGTAGTTAAGATAAATGATTTAATTTTGGCTCAAATAGTTCAGCCGTTTCATAAATGAAGCGGCTGAACTATTTTTACGGTTTCTTTTTCATTTTTTGGAATAATTTGTGCCTTTTTCGTTCTTAAATCATAAAATGGATATTCCAATATACTTGTTTGCGTTAAGGAGGGTAATTGCAATCGTAGTTTGTTTTTCAGCTTTGATAAGCAGACAAGAGTATGCTTATGCTTAATTAAACCATTTCTAAACTAACTTATTTCATTCTGAAGTTGGAAAGTCTGTCACAACACAAATTCCCCAGAAGTTCCTTTAAACTTATGAAAAGTAAATAATCAGCTGTTTTCACTTCTGGCTCACAGGCCTCCTCTATGTGAGAGAGAGTAGTTCTGATCCACTATTTCATTTTTAACCGACTTCCAAAAAAGGAGGAAGTTCTCAATTCGGTGTATTTTTTTTTTAGTTTGTTTCTTTTATGTACACCGATTACTCCAAGGTTTCTGATATGTGATTATTTTTTAAGTTCGATGAATTTAAATTAAATTTAATATAGTTTGGCTCACATTTGTTTTTTATTTTATGAGCATTTTTGCTAATTTCAGCTTCCGTGTAGACGATGACTCCGTCCAAGTATCACCACTTAAAACGGTAAAATAAAAATCTTTTTTACAAACAAACATAACAGACTTCCAAAAAAAACCACTACAAAGTATAAAATAACGTGAGTTTCGGAAGTCGGGGTTAAAAAAAAAAAACGAAAAATAAAACCAACTAGTTTTTATTTTCATTAAATAAAGCACAATTTCATTTCCCGCAAGCACTTTTGCTAAACGAATATTGCAAAGGACTTACGCGTTTTATATGATTAATCTAAAATAACAGAGTTTTTCCGCCAATTCCGCGGTTTCCAACCCTAGGTCCTGGTCGGGGTGAATGCCCTCGTTATGGAATCGATATAGGCCTTTAACAAGTTACATAATATCATTAAATTGGAACTCCTGTAGGTACTCTCGTACACAAGTACGAAATAGACAAACAAGCTTCGTATCGAGGTGAAAAGCTTAGACGTTAAAGAAAATCGTATGGGTAAAATATTTTTCCTGTGCTTGTTGTGAGCTATACAATAAAGTACCTATATAATATATGAATAATAAATAATCTTTCCGGAAATTAAATCTTTGTTAGGGTTCCCTCCCAGAAGGGAAAAAACGGAACCCTATTACTAACACTCAGATGTTAGTCCGCCTGTCTCTCAGTGGGCTTGTTTGTCATGAACCGCATATTCACAGAACGAGTATGAACGTTTAGGTTCATTAGAAAACCAGCGTCAGACAGCATCACTCTGTCTGACATGGGGCTGAAATGAACCTTTAAGTGCAGTTCCCGCACCAAAAGGTAATGGAAGTAAGTAAAGTTTATTTGTTTAAACATGGTGTACATGATACATGCAAGATAACAACGAAGTACAGAAAAAAGTTCTAACATGTTCAGCCGCATATCGTGGCGTACAAATTGGTAGGAAGAGATGGTGCTTAAACCGTGATAATACTCATCAAAATTACATTTAAGACATTTTGTAGGTACTTATTAATAAGCCCCATTACTAAGCCTCCGCTGTTCTGAGACAGACAGACGAATAGTCGAACGGATGACCATTTGTCCGTCTGTCTGTCTCACGAAGCGTAATAGGTAGACTATAGATATAGATAGTTTTACTGCGTTCTGACACCATCAGCCCCCACTCCCGACTTTTGATGCGTTTTATCTTTGTCAATATTCACTGACTTACAAAAACAAAAAATACGTGTCCATTATTTTTCAATACTCTAACAGACGGACTAAATTGATTTTCAATTTATGAATTGTGGAAACTAGCCTATTGAGTAGATCCGATGGCTTTCCCACTTTAACTAGTGAAATATTATTCTTGCTATCGGAAACGATATAATAAAAATGTCTACGATTTATTTTGAGATCGGTCAATGGCCCTATTTCCTCTATCAGGGTAAATAATTTTCAGTAACATACAGAGCAATCACTGATTGAACTTAACTTAATTGAATACAAATACTCTTGGTTGTTGACTCTTCAAATAAAAATATTATTATAACTAAGTTGGAAAGTTCCGTCGTTGGTTCCACTTAAATATTATAAATAGACGGTTAAGAGGCAAAATTAAGTGCTATCAGGCATAAGAGCTTCTTCTGATGTTAAGTGATCTAAAATTATCTACACTTATAGATGATTCAAACCCCCAAAACTGAACAGGGCTCATCGTATTCATCATTATTAGCAACTTTACTATGGAATCAATTCTGTTTTTTTTTTATTGATAGGCATACGTCAGACCACTATCTCACCTGATGGTAAGCGATGATGCGGTCTAAGATGGAGCACGCTTGCCTAGAAATAACCTATTCACTCTTGACTTAAAGACTCCCAGGTTGTAGCTATTAGGAAACACAGACTCAGGCAGGAAATTCCACTGCCTAGCTGAACGCACAATGAATGTATACCCAAAACGTTTTGTGCGTATAGGTGGGATGTCCACTATGTACCACTGAAGCATCGCCGTATGGCTTGTGGTTCTGGCTTGGCGAAATTAAATTATGCAATTCCGTCGCACACTCCCCAACAAGCAATCGATAGAAAACCGACAGGCCAGCAACTCGGCGTTCATGCTCAAAACTTTGGAGATTCGATTTGACAAGCTTAACATTGCCGATATAATTTTTCGGCTGTTCAGTAGTCAGTTTAGTTGAGTTATAGGTATAAAAAGAATAGAGCAGTCGATATTTTTACACGTGTCTCGTTGCATTTAAAACTTGAGTAAATAAAGTAATGTAAATATTGGCTATATGCTCAGACTATTCGCGTGATTTTGAGGGAAATATGGGACTATTCAAAAAACGTAATAATTTAGCTCCTGTAGTAAATTTTGCATGGTCTATAATAAATAATTTTTACATTCTGCGGGTCTACAAAGGCCACTTTAGTTGAATCAGAGAGTGAATCACGTTACCTGTCACTGTCAAATTTTGCCAATCAATCTTAAACCTAACGCGTTAGCTATAAAAATGAAATTGAAATTTGGCAGATTGCTGTTTCATTAATATTAGACGAGTAAGTCTAATATGAGTCTCCTTGTAGCCTTTTAGAGGTTACTTTGTTAATAATAATATTAAATGATGATTTTGACACCGAATTTGTTGATTCTATTTAATTACTGCTTAAACATTTTTCTATACACTTTATGACTAAATAAACCGAAATCATTCAACCAAGCATTCGAGCGTATGTTTCATGTGCATTCAGTGTTGGAATTTTTCGTCGGTTCTTTTCTCATTTTTTAATTTTTTTTCAAGAGTAGGTACCACAAATAGGTATCAGCTCAGCTGGGCTGATATCTATTTGTGATTTTATTCAGATTGCTCTTTTTAGTGAAAGTAGTTAATTAATTATTTTTTTATTAAAAATCTCATTGGGTTAGGTCAGAATAACGATTATGAGCAGTCTAAAGTAAAAAATCCCTTGAAAAAAATGAAAAAATGAGAAAAAAGCCGACGAAAAATTCTAAGTCTAGGGTGTCCAGAATCATGCCCTGGACCCATGGAAATCGTTTGTGCGTCGATGTCAGATACACGCGGTATAATAATAAAAAATAAATAAATGTTCCATTTGGCACATAAAAAATCGCATGCATATTTATAATCGCATTCCTAATGTAAAAACCCAGAGACACTTTTGCTGGCAATCAAACCCAGCACCACACACTCAGACCAACATGGGACAGTTCATCCATAACAGTATAATATCCGCAATGTAAGTTTAACTTAAAAGCTTCAGTTATTATCTAGTTAGGTAGGATCAAGCTGCTTTCAGACTACGCTATAATATTTAGCATAGAGTATATAGCTTATATCACAACAATATCGCGCACCATACATTGTTATGGACACGTTCACACTGTACTGTACTATATATTATTGACAATGTATGGTGCGCGATATTGTTGTGCTATGAGATCTATACTATATGCTATTATATTATAGCGTAGTCTATAAGCAGCTTTAGGACTTGAGCCTTTTATGATAATATCTCTTTAGTGCGTACATTGCTAATTAGTTTTAATTGGCTCATTAGAGCTTCAGTAACATCGTTTCAGCTTTTATTAATCATTATTTTCGTAGGTTTCAGGTGAACACACTTAATTTACTAATTTATTGTGAATTTTATTGCGAAATTCTGTACTCATATAATTATGCAGAACACACCCACATTATTCATATTTATTTACAAAATAGAATAGAATAATTCTATTTCAGACCGGAGTTCTTAGGGTAAGTAACAATTTTTACTTAAATTATATAGTTAGTAGGTTACAAACACATAAAAATATACAATTCAATTTCGTCGTGGAGCCGCATCCACCTCCGCAACATCGGGGAATCCCACTGATCTGCGAATACACTGAGAATACTCTTGGTGCTGCAGCGAACACGAGACATCAGGGATGCACATTTTTTTCTTATAATGGCGGCAAAACCATCAATTTTATTATCTGAAAACATCCCTGAAGACTCTCAGTGCATTATTATTTTGTGGGGGCCGAGTCACCCGCGTCCGTAGGAGAATACCCTTCAGAGAATCCCTACACGTGGTCCCCGGGTGGTGATAAACAGGTGACACTAACCGCCTCTGTGGTCTAGTGGTTATACCACCATCTTGTCTAAGTCTGTCGCCATAACAACAATGTTAACAGCATTGTTGTGTTCCGGCAGTTAGAGGTATGATAGCCAGTTCCTCTGTGTAAGAGGATTCCGGGTGAAACTCGCTTCCATCTTCGGCCTAATCATCACTTTCCATCAGGTGAGATTTGGGCCAAGAGTTTCCTCACTTTGTATAAAAAATAAAAATTATATTGAACGCGTAGGTCACTGTATATCTGCGTTGTAGTAAGTGGCAATATTTTTGCTTCAGAAGGAAAATTCTACTAACTGTCACACAACGTTCGCACCAACTTTCTCTGCAGTATAATCAACTATCTGTCTAATCTAAATCTAATATCTGTTACTTTTATTATTTCAGAAGTCACTTACATCGACTTCGAAGGGAACTTTAATTAGTTTAGTCTAATTTTTAAAGACTTTATCTACTATATCGACGTTTCAATTTAGATTATTGACATTTTAATTTTAAATGACGTTTTGATTCGTATCCATTTTAATTTCATTTCATTTTTTTTTTCAATTGAAATTGTAATTTATTGATAACTGATTATTTTTAGCATTTTTTTGTTAATTTCATAATATTTCTAATGTTCAATCCAATCTCAAGTTTAAACTGATTTCATAAGCAGACCGTATGTCGTATTTATATAATAATATTAAGTAACATGTGGACCTAGTTGTCTTTTATGAATAAATATTATTTTAGGTTTTACATCGCTACGTTATGTAGGTAAAAGGTACATTCTCCATAGACACAACTTTCAATTTTTTTCCGAGCAGTAATGGGCCACTTGTACCGATCTGTCATTAACCACGATCAGGTCCTGAAAGGTGCGGATAGTTGGGTGTAAAGGACAGGGAACAAGGTGGGGCATATCCGCATAGCCTGCGGTAAAGATATTTTTCACGTACCTTAACAACAAGCGCTTCGACTTCCTGGTCGTACTTGAGCGCAAAGTGCAGCTTGCCGCAGAACTCCAGTTCAGCGCTGTCGGTGGAGGACTGGCGGACCAGTTCGTTCTTGTACAGCTCCGGCTGAAAATTAGTTTGAATGTTAGAATTGAAATTATTTACGAATATACCTAAAACGAAGATTTCCCAATTTTTTTTATACATGACGAAGTTTTGAGAAAAAAATATATGTAAAACTGAAGAGATAGAAAATCGAGGTGTCTCAAGTTCTTGATATTAATTTCCAGTAAGACCCTTAAATTATAAGGAGTGTTATTTTATACAGGTCTCGTCAAACGGGGCGAATAAGTTCGATGGGGTGAAACTAAACTAGATTTTTATTGATCTTCAAAGAGCAACGTTTCTTTTTTTATTTAAATTTAATAAAATTAGGGACCGTAACTGCTGTCAACAATTTTCAATAGTGTGTAAATTCCCTTCACATTTTTGTTTCGATTCACCCCTACATTCCTATTCACCATAAATGCAAGTGCAACCTGCTAATAATTATTTCAGTGGGTTTCTTTTCTCCTTAAAAATGTCCCACATATTTCCGGAGGAAGTGTGGTAATAAAATAAATATATCTTAAAATCTTAGTCAAGAGCATAAAACTGTAACAACGCCTATTCCTTTAACCAATAAAACCTAAACAGCCTACTACCATTAATTAAACACAGCAAACAATCCTTTTAATTACCTCCGTTTATCACCAAATACAAGTAAACCTAACAATGTTAATAACACTCCCACCCAACCAATCAAAAACAATAAAATTACACTTTACAGCCAATCTCACCTCGATCTACAACAAATTTAATTTACGGCCGAAACTTGGCCGTTTAAATTTAACGTGGCCAATAAAAAATATTCAATAGAGCGTGGTTTCACGGTGGATGTAATTTTACGGGTAGCTTTTAAAAATATGGCACAATAAACGGTGGACCAATGAATTTGGTATTAAGTATAATGGTGCGATGGTGGTCTTTAAGAGTAGAAGCGAAATTTTTCGATATAGATTTAATACACTTCCGTGCCTGACTGTATGTTATCGAAACTAATTCTATACAGTTTTTTTTTAGCGTTTGACCACAATCTCAATTGATAAAAGCGATGACGTGGTTGACGACGGAGCACGCTTGCCTAGAAGTAAACTATTCACTCTTGAATAATAGACCCCAGCTTTTAGCTATCAGGAAACAAAGACTCCGGCGGGGAATTCACTCCTTAGGCTAGGCAAGCACTGGTGACTAGTCTCTCTGTTGCACTTCACAATTGTGAAAGAGAGAAGTGTACTGTCATAGAGACAAAAATTCACTCGAGCATGAAAAGCCTTAAGGCGCAAACCAACCGCGGTGCTCGCTATGTACGGTCCACGACGCGCATTTGGGCTGCGTGGGTTCATTTTGTTTAACAACGTGGTTTTACGCAGAACACGCTTACGATTATTACAACTATAGCGTGGCTCACCGCAGCACAAGAAGAGGCTACACACGTTTTTTTTGCAAGAATATATTTTTGACATAGTCATGGGTTAATATTCGTGTATAGCGTCTACATGTGCACAGCGTGCATGCCTGCATATTCGAGCAAGCCACGCGTGTGCCAATGACGTCAATTAACGTTTAGCGTGTCCGTGGGTTGGAGTGGAAACAATCTCATAAATTTTCATGCAAGGCGAAGCATCACACACGTGCGTAGCCTCTCGGAGCGTTGTGGTGGGTTTCCACCTTCACGGTGACAAAAAGTAACCAGAGCGTGCAAAGACTTACACACAATGAAAGTATTATTTTTATTTTGGGACTCGAGTCACCCGCGTCCGTAGGAGAATACCCTTCAGAGAATCCCTACACGTGGTCCCCGGGTGGTGCTAAACAGGTGACACTAACCGCCTCCGTGGTCTAGAGGTTATACCACCTGATTCAGACCCAGATGTCCCGGGTTCGATTCCCAGCGGAGGCAAATTTTTTGCTCGGTTTGGTTGGTGGTAGGACTTGTTCTAAGTCCGCCTGGCAAGCTACCACCATCATGTCTAAGTCTGTCGCCATAACAACGATGTTAACAGCATTGTTGCGTTGCGGCAGTTAGAGGTATGATAGCCAGTTCCTCTGTGTAAGAGGATTCCGGGTGAAACTCGCTTCCATCTTCGGCCTAATCATCACTTTCCATCAGGTGAGATTTGGGCCAAGAGTTTCCCCGTTTTGTATATAAAAAAAAAACCGAAACAATTTGTTCGTATGGGAAGGATGATACAATCCACAATACTGCGAGTGCCTAAGGGCCATCCGTACACGTGAGAAAACAAACAAACAATGTTCTAGTCCTCACATGTGTCTCCGTTCAGGGAGCCCAAGCAAGCGGTCCGTACAGGTCTCCCGGACAGCTGTGAAACCAGCCATAAGCTACTTATTATCCCGGACGGTTCCCTGAACTACTAAAGATATAATATGTAAACATAACATTCATTTTTCCACCAAAATATTACATCTAAAAAGCACATAAAATAAAATGATAAATTAGGACATCTGTACAAACTTATTGCCTACATTTTCACTGACGACTGTGTTCGCAAAGTAGCTAATTTACCCATTAACATAATTTCAACGAGTCTTGTGTTTTACGAAACACAAATGTATAAAGAGTAATGTTTTTATTAGTACCTATCTACAATTTTACATCTTTCTCAATCTTTTTCACTAAACAAGTCTTTGAGCTTATTTAGCGAAATTTTTTTCAAAATGTCTTTTTTAGGAAAATCTTCGAACGTTTTCAAGGAAAAAGAAAGTGCCTTTTTATCTTATTTTATCTTCCTTTGATTTACTCAAAAAGTATTTTTTGCAATAGTAACTAAAGTATGTTATGATTAAATTAATGGAAATATGTCTTTTTCTTCTATAAATATAACGCATCTGCTGCTAATCGCTGCCTGTACATAGAAGATATTTGAGAAAAGTAATATTGTGGGTCTTTAGTAACGCAATAGAATCCAAATTATTATTAACTGTTATTCGACGAGAGGTGCGCGCACGGCCTCTTTTTGCTGTGTCCCATTGTCGCACCAATGCAGGTCTGCGGGCGCCTCTACGTCGCTTGTGCAAACACTATAATGACTTTTGTTCAGAAACTACAGAATTAGACTTATTCTCAGTGTCAGCAAATAGATTTCGTTCTGCTTTGTTAAAGAAACTGAAGGATTCCGATATATAGTTATTTGATCAGTCTTGTAGTCTTACTCGCATAGATTGTTCATTAGTATAGTCATATGAATTGTATATGTTGTGGATAACGGTGTGAGTTTCACATTTGTAATATCTTTGTTTATATTATTTGCGCAGATATAATGTGTTACTGTTTGTTTGTCTTCTATACTTATAATAAATCTGTAGAGAGGTCAATTCTGTACATGAAATATATTTCCAAAATAACTATCAGGGGGTGATTAGGGATCAATACTGATGCCAAAAATGCAATCAGTAAAATTTTTGTCTGTCTGTCTGTCTGTCTGTATAACCGTTATAGAAACAAAAACTACTCGACGGATTTTAACGAAACTTGGTACAATTATTATTCATACTCCTGAGCAGGTTATAGTATACTTTTCATCATGCTACAATCAATAGAAATATATATAGATATATATATCAATAGATTATAGTCTGGAATAGCACATAAGCTTCTTTTAATCCCGGGAACATGTTCCCTAGGGATCACGCGGGCGAAGCCGCTGGCAGAAGCTAGTCCCAAATAAATAAATAAATAAATCAACTATATTTCAAATAGACCAGGCGGTCTATCCTGTCGACATCTCACCGTGTTCACTTAGGTGGAGTGAACGACAAGTGAGCTGTCATTCCATCTTGTTTGTATGGTTTGACAGCTCACTTGTAGTTCACTCCACCTAAGTTTTCACTTCGCCATGTTTATAGAATCGCACTGCAGTTACAGGCACTTTTGAATAGTCAAGGTCTGTCAATCAAATAGATGAAGCTAATTCAGCAAGTTGTTCTTCAGCAAAGCACACTCACCGACCCTATCTCCAGCGCGGCAGTTGCACGTTCCAAATCCTATTCCTATAGAGATGAACGGGCAAGAAACTCTATGAACACTCTTTTAAATCACTGTTTACAAAATCATGGTTTGTCTTCCGGATTGAATTTGATTTACCTACTTTTCAAGTACCTTCCAAACCAAGACACACACTCCATGAGTTTTCGGCATAAATCATAACAAATACTGATACAAACTAATTAAGCATATACAACAAACAACTTCTTAGAACTAAACATTAACCAAACTGTTTGGATATGCAAATAACAAAACTGCCGTTAATTTGTAGGACAAACAATAGATCAGTTGAGTCTACACATATTGAATTGTTTAGCAGAACTGCAAACTACGAGTAAAAATTTTTCATGGAAACTTTAGCGTTGCCTTGATTAACATTTTTTCTTCGAACAAAATTTTCAAACAAGTAGTAAGTAGGCTTTGTGTTTTTTCAATGTTTCCCTGTATCAAAAAATATATAGACAATCGGTACTATTTAAATACACCAGCACGTGCCATCATTTCTGAGTAACTGGCTGGGGGGAAGCACTGCAAATAACGCTTAAAACAATACCGCGTAATACTCAGCACGAAACCATTTGAAAAACCCAGCAACGTATGAAACTGCCCAGCACCTAATGAAAATCCCAAGAATTCATAAAATATCCAGTAAAGCATGAAACTACCCAGCAATGCAACGGCGGCCCTTTAAAGACACCAATAGCGTCACCATAATCAACTGAGCTAATGAAAAACGACGCTTCAGAAGACTGTCATCGATTTCCCTCATTAAATTGAAACAAGACTATCATACCCTTCAGGTGACAACTCGATTTCCGTCCCCTCATTATCGATGACACTTCGATCGTGAACACCATAGAGCATAGAATTTCCGAGGCGACAACGACTACAGACTGAGACTTTCAGTACTGGGTCACTATTTTTTTGTTACGGGTTTGCTCTTGACTATAATCTTGGTCAGAGACGACAGAGACAAAGTCTACGGTAGAGCGAGCTTACCCAGAGGGAGCCTGTATGATGAGATAACAAATAAAAAAAGTGCTTGACTTGAATGAATAACGAAGATGGACTTGAAAAAGATTATTAGGGTTCCGTACCTCAAAAGGTAAAAACGGAACCCTTATAGGATCACTTTGTTGTCCGTCTGTCTGTCTGTCTGTCTGTCTGTCAAGACCTTTTTTCTCAGGAACGCGTGGAGGTATCAAGCTGAAATTCATATCAAATACTCAAGTCTATGGTCTCTTGGAGCTGTGAAAAAATCAAACTTCTAAGTCAACGCGATCAAAAGATACTCCCGTTTATGCCGCAAATTTTCGACACTCGCAAGGGAATCAAAACCTACAGGGTACTTCCCGTGAACTCAGAATCTTGAAATTTGGTACGAAGCAACGTCTTATAACACAGATAAAGGAAAAATTGCGAAAAGCATAAATTTTTAGTTACATCATATAATAAAAATATTTTTAATAATTTTAAACTTATTACCCCTTTACTCATGAACGCGTAGTGGTATTATATTGAAATTCTTAACAAATACTCAAGTCTATAATATCTTTAAGCTGTAACAAAATCAAACTTCTACGTCAACGCAATCAAAAGATACAGCAATTAAAGCCGCATATTTTGAAACTCGCAACTACTCGCAAGGGAATCAAAACCTAAAGGATACTTCCAGACGACCTGGAATCTTGAAATTTGGCATGAAGCAACGTTATAAAGTACACATATAGGAAAAATTCCGAAAATCTTAAATTTTTAGTTACATCACATAGTATATTTTTTTTAATAATCATAAACTTACTAGCTGACCCAGCAAACGTTGTTCAGCGATTAAAAAAAAAAAACAGATGTTGGCCGATTCTCAGACCTACCCGATATGCACACAAAATTTCATGCAAATCGGTTCAGCCGTTTCGGAGGAGTTTGGAAACAAACACCGCAACACGAGAATTTTATATATTAGACTTGCTGACCCAGCAAACGTTGTTATGCGATTAACAAAAAAAAATAAAAAAATAGATTTTGGCCGATTCTCAGACCTACCCGATATGCACACAAAATTTCATGCAAATTGGTTCAGCCATTTCGGAGGAGTTTGGAAACAAACACCGCGACACGAGAATTTTGCTTCCCATTTCCTCTCGCTCCACACCATGGTCTGAACCAGGGGCCCGGCCCTACGAGAGGTCGCTGCCAACTTTTACTTATATACCTACAGGTTTGTACGGAACCCTCGGTGCGCGAGTCTGACTCGCACTTGGCCGGTTTTTTTTTTTGTTTAATGAACCTAAAGATATTAATAAACTAGCTGACCCGCGCAACTTCGTCTACGTCACATTTTTCATTACTGCTCCGCTCCTGTTTGTCTTAGCGTGATGATATATAGCCTATAACCTTCCTCAATAAATGGGCTATCTAACACTGAAATAATTTTTCAAATCGGACCAGTAGTTTCTGAGATTAGCGCGTTCAACCAAACAAACAAACAATCAAACTCTTCTGCTTTATAATATTAGTATAGATACAGAAAATAGTGCTTTAGACATCAATTGCAGCTAAACCTATAAAAAGACTATGGTTTTGATAAACATTTAAAAAAATAGGTGGTTTTTCCAGCTGCCGCGATAGTTTAACGTGACAACGTCATAACAAAACATTGATGAAAAATGTTTGCATACTTTTATGAATAAAATTGAATCATTTTCGTTACAATGAGCGTAACGGGACAGAGTCATCCTTTTTCGTGCGTGCAGCCGACGTTCATCGATTAATTAGACGTTGTCATGTCAAAAACCGTACTCAGAATGGTCAAAAAACGGAACCCTTATAAATTCGTCATGTCTGTCTCTCTGTCTGTCCGTCCGTATGTCACAGCCACTTTTTTCCGAAACTATAAGAACTATGCTGTTGAACCTTGGTAAGTAGACCTAGTCTTCAAAAATTATATTGAGGTTTCTAACATCATTATTTTTTAACTGAGTAATTTGCGCGAGAGACACTTCCAAAGTTATAAAATGTGCCCCCCCCCCCCTTTTAACTTCTAAAATAAGAGAATGATAAGACTTAAAAAATATTTGATGTACATTACCATGTAAACTTCCACCGAAAATTGGTTTGAACGAGATCAAGAAAGCAGTTTTTTTTAAATACGTCATAAATCGTAAACCGCAACTTTTGCTTATATTTACCTACAGGTTTGTTCGGAACCTCGGTGCGCGAGTCCGACTCGCACTTGTTTTCTATGAATAAACGGCCACGCTCGGCTTGTATGAAAGTTTTGACAATGCCATATCTAGTAGTACTTAGCTACCGCGCCTTTGTGCTCTGTGTTGAACACTATTCAATAATGCGGCCTCAGATTGAATGAGGAGGGGTTGTAATGAGTTCCATTTCAATGGAGGTAGCGAGACAACGCACAACATATTATGTGGGTGTGTGTTGTGTGCGCTATGGAATAATTACTTTTTACTATTACTTCTATTCTGTTGGGAATGTACAGCAATGCATACTTATTCATGCCAATGGTACATTATGTACATCTCACCAAAAGGTATGCACAAAACGTTTTGGGCATATTTTGATCACCGGACTAGTTTATTTTATTTCCTTGCCGGAGTACGTGTTTCCTAACTGCCACAATCTGGGGATCAAGAGAGAATGGTACTTCTAAGCAAGCGTGCTCCATCGAAACCGCCAAACACATTATCGATTTTCATCAGGTAAGGTCGGTTGTAGTAAAAAAAAAAGCTTAGGACATCTCGCTTGTTCAATCCGAATGGCCGTTTCTACCTATAGCCAGGAAGAATTTCTGTTCTGTAACAGTCGCCTGTCTGTACAGGCGACCTGACCTAGCTGGTTTTTAGATATACGAAAGTCATCAAATGACTCCTTTCGCTCTCGGCGGAGCAGAAGGGAGAGTGAGACTCTTCTGACTAAAACCAATACTTGTTCCTCCTAATGCTCTTTTTCGTTCCAGGGCCGCGGTGTGTTTTTCGAACTAATTCAGCAACCCCGGCAGGCTTTTAAATATACCTGAAGATTGAAAACGCATCTTGCTATCAGCGGATTTTCGCCAGCTCAAATTCCCCGCAGACAATGCAACACGTTCTCACGATTTGACTTCGAAATAGGTTAGATTCCATCATCCACAAATTGCAAAACTATTTAGTCCGTCAGTTAGAGTATTAAAAAATAATGGACACGTATTTTTTGTTTTTGTAAATCAATGAATATTGACAAAGATAAAACGCATCAAAACTCGGGAGTAGGGCTCGTGACGTCACGACTCGCTAAAAATTATGCGAAGGTGTGACGTATTGAGAATTTTAAAAGCATCGTAACTTCGTCAATTTTGGTTCCCGTAACAAAAGAAAAAACACGAGTCAATTTTTTTTTGATATACTAACTGACGGACTAATTACAGGATACAAGCCCATAGTATTTATAGCTCATGTTTTCACGTCACCTCTGTGTATTGGAACCTTCACCACGCCATCATTTTTTCGTTTCTGAGTGACTGACAGACAACACACAACCGAAACTACAGCTAGTCTATTCTGTAAATAACCATTTCGATATCGACTTCACCTGAGTGACTAAGCTTACAAAGTGAACTTTATTTCACACTTCATAAGGTCTTATATTTATACGAATTTGAAACTCACCTCGGATTCCGCTGTCAAGACACGAAAATGTTGTTACAGAATAGCACTGCTGGTCGCAGAAAGCTGAAATTTGATTTGTAGCTTCTCTACACTCCATAGGGAAGCACCGAGAAAGGATTTCCCGAAATTTCTACGAGAACGAGAAAGAACGCGGGCAACAGCTATAAAGCTGACCATATAAGGCGCTATTTTCAAAAATATAAGCATTTCTACTCTCCAATTACTATATTACAAAAGCAAAGTAAGAAACAATAACTACTTCATAGCAGAAGTTTCCCTTCAGTCAACAAAATAAAAGAAAAAACACTCAAGCAATTTCAGGAAAGAAATAAATGACGGAAAGACTTCATTATTACTTTGGAGTCTTAGTTTTCCGGGCTTCTTAGGGCTGCTACATAGTGACAACTATTTCGACCAGAACATTAAGGAGAATGCTCACTGGAGGTAAATGTAATAATACCGTTGATGTTTGAGAATTATAACAGCTTCGAATTTTGAGTAAATGTAGTCAGAAATGCTATCACTAGTTATGTGTAGTTGGAAGCTAGAATATCTGACACCAGTCGTGCCAAGGGGTACCGTGTCACAGGGTTGTGGAAATAAGATAGGCAGTCGCTTCAAAATACTGGCACTCAGCTGCATCCTTCAGGTTGGATTGAAAGCCGACCTCAATAATACTTGGAAAAAGGCTGGGCAGACTTAGGAACTCACAACAATGAGTACCCTTAAAGATTGTCAAAGATCCACAAATTTTAATGATAGTTGGGACCAACATTTTGACGTGCTGTCTGATGCAGAGAGGAATATCGATATGATAGTATTATCACCCATCCAGGAAGCGTAGCTTAACCTCGTAAGTTGTACCCGGGTGGCTGTTATCATTTAGCCACGAACTCCTTATTCGTTCATTTACCCTTACATCCTTAATGTTTTCAAAGTTAGAGTGAACAGGCTACTTCTGGGTAAGCTCGCTCCATCGTAGACTTTGTCTCTATCATCTCCTACCTAGACTTGAGTCAAGAGCAAACCCATCTCAAGTAAAAAAAAAAACATTATACACAAGCCCCAGTGGGTATTCCCCTTTACGTCAGCCACCCTGTATTGCGGAAATCATGTGGAAATGACACGTCTGGCACTGACATACCGGTGACAATCTACGCGGGAACAATGGAGTTAATTTAGTGCCTGTTTATGGCTCTCCAGTGGGTCTGACGCGTGTGGCTGGCTGGCTTGATAGACAAGGGCAATGCCAATGTTATGCAGTGAGAGTTATTTTCGAAGTTTATACTTTTGATGACGTTGTAACTGAATGTTATTGTGATTTTATATAAGTTTGCAACGTTTAATTTACCGCGTTACGTTTCCACTTGTACAGCGTGACACTTGAATTTACAAAGTTACTGGTATACTGCTTTTTCATCAGTCGGGCAATTCTAGTCGTGAACAGTCAGTAATACCTTTAGGGTGCTTATCCATTGCGAGCGAGCAAGGCAGTGGAGCGGAGAAACGGAGTTTTAACCAATGGAATTGTATAAAATCTCCGCACCAGATGAGTCCCACGTGAGTCACTGACATTTTGACTGACATGAATGGTTAATATTTCTCCGTTTTTCCGCTCCGCTCGCATTCGACAGGCACCCTAAATTCTATACATTTCGAAATATTTCCATTATTGACTGTAACTGAGATGGTACTGTTACTTGAATTTGTAGGTACGCTTTTTTGGCATTCGGGTATCTATTGGCAAGGCATTCGGGACAAAGATGTCAATAAGGGCGGATTTCACCAATGAAACTGATCGCAATCAAGCTGCGTTCAAGAGTTGTCACTGACAATATTCCATAGAAAATATCGGGATTCAGATGAATGTGTACAGTACACCGATAATAATAATTTTGTATCAACTGTGTTATGTTCCATTATATTATAGTCAACACTAGCTTTCATCCGCGACTTCGTACACGCATATCCCGTGTTTCCCGTTCCCGTAGGAATTTCGGGAAATCCTCTATCAAGCTTTGTGCACCTCTTTTTTTTTAGGGATGGGAAATCATCAAATGACTTCTCCTGCTTTGGGCGGAGCGGATGCAATTTCACGTCAAAGTACACATGAGCTATAAAAACAAATTCATTTCATATATATAATAATAACAGCAATGAATAATATTCTGTTTAAATTTAAATTGCTATAAACTTTTATGTTTTCGTTTTAAAATAAAGTTACACGTGACATTTTAACTTCGTATTTTGAACAGAGTTCGTGATGTTTTTTTTTTTATAATTTCAGTGTAAGCTAACTTTGAAGTCTGAAGACTTTTATTATTACACGGTAAACCAGGGTTATTGGCTTAAAGAAAACCGCTTAAAGAAATATTAAGACGTTTTTCGTGGAAATAGCGTTTGAGAGTCTCAAGCTTAAGAACCCGCGGAAGATAGCAATATAAGTAGATTAGGTCCACGGCGGATTTATATGACACTAGCTTCTGCTACCGTCTTTGCCTGCGTAAAAGTCGAAAATTATCCCAAGGGTAAATCGCGCCCGGTATGAAACAGAATTCTGATCTCCAAAATTATTTGTTTGTCGGGTGCAATCTCTGAAAGTTCCAATCCGGTTTAGAAAAAAAATTCAGTCAAGTGATAAGTAGACTATGGGTTAGTTAATTTTTATTTCGAAAATCTCTTCTAAAAAAAGGACTTTTTTTAACAAAGCTGCGGAAAAAACTATTGTGAAAATAAACACAATGTGCACTACATTATGGCAATATTTGCGACGTTACTTAAACCATTTCGAAACCCAGCTTCCAATGTCAAAAGAAAACATAAACTCGAAACTTTTCTTTTTAATTATAGGCCTGCAACACACAAGCTGGTCCCGCTTCTGTTTTCTGCCAAAGTGTTTTGTTACAAAAAAGTAGCCACCAGTACTATAATTATAAGCAAAAAATATAAGCGAGAAAAGAGCGCAAAATGCTCGACAAAGACAAAAGAGGGTAATAATTAAGAAACCAGAAGCATGTATACACTCCTTTATTAAAGGGGTAGTGTCTTTTATCAAAGAGATTGTAATGAAAGTGGACTTTTAAAGTAATAATGAAAAGAAAATGTATTTGTAACCGACTTCAAAACAAAATTGGTGGTTCTCAATTCGGTTGTATTTTTTTTTATGTTTGCTATCATAAGTCCGTCATTTATGAACCGATTTGAAAAATTCTTGTTTTATCTGAAAGGAGAAATTTTATCAAAATATGTTCGGAAGTTTGGCTTTGAAAAAAAAATTGCCGGAATTCGGTTACTTGGATGCCGCTTTTCTGTCATCCAAGTAAACGGAATTGCGTATTTTGCTTTCTTGCAATGGTGTTTTTATGTGTGGAGTAGGTACCACTAAAAAGTTAAAAAAAAAAATACAAGTTTGTGGGTGTTTCTGGTTTGGAGTTTCTTTGTATTTTGACACCGACTTCCAAAATTAAGGTTATTTTTTTACTTTGTAGTGTTTTCTTTATTTGGAATTTGGTTGTATTTTTAACTTTTTAACTTCTCGGCTGGTTTAAGTTGTTTAATCAGAATACAAGCCACAGTGTGCAATGGGGTTTATATCACCGCATTGAATTAAATCTGTCTAACTTTTTCCCAACTTCTGGTCAGCTTCCAGCCTTTGTGCTTCCAGCTCAGTGGACTGTGGAATTTGTTTGAAAGAGTCACCCTGGAACGCAATTAGGAAGAACACGTATGGGTTTTAGTCTGACACTAATTTCCGCACTGCCCAGAGCGGTAGGAGTCATTTGATGATTTCTCATCTTTAAAAAAAAACTTAGTAGGCACCTGTATTTAACATGTAACCCTTGAGCAAGTGTCGGATATGGCTTTTGACCCGTAACGACTATCAAAGTTATAAAATTAACATTGCTTAACTTGATTTCCGAGGCATGGAGGATTCTTGGTATGTTATATTTACAGATACTCCTCAATAACTGATTTTAAAATGAGAATCACGTCTAAACAGCTACTCGTATTTTGTTGGATAAAAAATATGTTATATTAGACTATTTCCCAATAATTTTATCCATAAAAATTTTGAGCTTCATTTGTTCAACATTGTGCACTATATTAAATTTTACGATATCTCAAAGACAATTGAACCATCTACATTTTTGAAATACGATTATTTTTTAAATCATAGAATGAAAAAGAAAGTAAAAAAAACTACTATATTTTGGATCGCGCTGGTGTGAAACGAGTGCGCGTTTTGTTCCTTCAAGGTCGCTGGCGTATGTCTTCGCCTTATGGATACAACTGCGAGTAGGGGCTGGTCAAAAGAGCAATGAAGTAAAATTACTACTCAATGGATTCCCAACATACGGAAACGACTACGTAGCAGACCCAAAATCACAGAAGATCTTTTAAAGTGGAAAGAGTGATATAGAGTCTTTTGCCTTGCAGTGGGGCAGCACCGGTTAATACAAAGAAAACGCCCAAGGCAGGGCGCTGTACAACAAAATATATTATTGATGCTTCATTTTTCTTTTGTTATTTTTGAAGGTGCACGACCTCAAGTTGTTTGACGAAGAAAACATATCGACCCTTAAAAGTTTTAACAACCTCTTAAGTTATTGCCAGATGAACTCAAAAAATAAGATGAAAAAATCGTGCTGAGAATTTTGTTAAAGCGTCAACTTAATGTTCCGCCGGTCTAATCTGTCGACATATCACCGTCAAAACTTAGGTGGAGTGAACGACAAGAGTGAGCTGTCATTCCATCTTGTTTGTATGGTTTGACAGCTCACTTGTCGTTCATTCCACCTAAGTGATTACGGTGAGATGTCGACAGAATTAACCGGCTGGTTGTGTCATACCCTTTTGAGACGTAACTCATTCGGTTTTTAAATCGTATTGTCATAACATGAGCGAGATTTATCCGTGCTTCAATGTTTAGTTAATTAAAACTTAGGTAAGCAGTTTTAATTAACTAAAAATTTAGAACGAAAGAAAATAACCTGCCGCATACATTTTGTGCGCATAACTCGACAAAAAGTTTCAGTACATTTTGTCGAGTTACATATGTATGTAACTGAGTAGTATATGCACACCGCTGTTTTTATACCATACTAAAAGTTGTTCATAATGATAACTACAAAGGCCCGTTTTCATAATGAGGATAATTTTACTTTGGAACTTCGTAATTCACCTACACGATTACACGTTATACATCTTTTAGTAAACCCTTAAATATAAATTAACATACTCGTAAGCACAACATAATAATAAGAACTTGCTTGGTGCAAGTTCACTACACTCCAGTAGACACTAAACAAGGTCCGTTTACTCAAGGCTAGTTAGAAAGCAGAGCTCTCCAATTTAGTTCGTTAGCTCCAAGGATCTGACAGTTGAAGTATCAGATAACTTAACTGCCAACCAAGCCAATGCTTGTTAACATCTTGTAAGGTGTAATATTTTGGAACCTTGAGGTAAATTAAGGTGGTCTTTATTAGATGGCTGGCTTTATTAGCCATTTAACATTAAGTGACGACCCTTAGAACACAAAAGAAAACAACGGGTTGCATTCCGGGATTGCCGGCAGAAGTGAAAACTTGAACATTACCGTTGTGCATTTTTGAATCATCTGTCTTAAGAGTATTCGGTAAGGTCACGTGTCCTGACGCGTCATCCGTCTTACGAATTTTCGATCAGGTCACGTGTCCTGACGCGAGTTTAACATTTTATACCCATCCCAAGAAAGGTGCTTAATGTTGCAAAAGAAGTTTTCACTTCAAAAACAAATATATAAAACAAACTGAAAAAGAAGTGAAACCGCGGCGCACAACCAGTTGTTATAATAACTTCTTTACTTCCTCAGCCACAATTGTAACTATTATGGCTGAGGTATAAAAGATATTTTCACTTCTATTTCTCAAAAATATCACAAATGTACAAGACCAACTACAAAATAAATCTGCCTCGTCTTTTCCCAAATACGTTAGAGTCTGATTCCAGTCTAATCAAATGTAGCTAAGTACTAGTATTTAACATTAAACGACTTTCTATCTGCTGGCCTTAAAAACCACTTTAGCAGAAACATATATCTAAGAATCGCTTTTAAACTACGCTTTTAAAATACTCAATACGTCACACCTTCGCATAAGTTTTAGTGAGTCCTGACGTCATGCGCCCCCACTCCCGAGTAGGCTTGGGTTAAGTAACTCCACTAGAAGATTGGATATAAGACATATCATTCCAGCCAAAGACACATATCCCATAACTATATCCATGTCCGCTAATCATATCCGCAGTTATGATGACGAGAGAGAGCGAAGACAAATCCCATATCGCGGAACTATGTTGCTGTGAGAGATTTCAAAAGTTTCTCGCTCTCGCTCCAAGAACAAACTATTTGATTTCCCTTCATACTTTACACTTACAGGCTTAGGACTGTCAACAGTGTCAACCATATAAATATTTGATTGGCGTATTTAAAAATCAAATAGTATTTACAATGATTTGTAATCGTTTATTTAATTATGATTTAGTAGTTTACAGAAGTTTTTTTTTTGTATTTGTTTTTTTTTTACGTCTTGTAATATATTTTTTTATCAAGCGCTACTCTCGCTGCCTGCGTATAGAACAGACGACCGAACGATGAACAAACCTAATCGTCCTTTCTCTTTCGCTCACTAGCCGCTGCGTTGTATTACGCTCTCGCTCTCTTACTTCCGAACGAATGAACGAAACTGATATAGAGGATATATTTATTTGTTAGAAAGGGAATGAACGATTCATATCCAAAGTGAGACACATATCCGAAGATATAACTGTGTCCGGAGTTACTCAAGCCTACTCCCGAGTTTTGATGCGTTTTATCTTTGTCAATATTCATTTATTTACAAAAACAAAAAAAACCTTTCCATTATTTTTCAATACTCTAATTGACGGTCTAAATAGTTTTGCAATTTGTGGATGATGGAATCTAGCCTATTACTGTAGAAGATATACGGGTCTTGTCGGTCCCCTGCACCGTAAATGTTCCATAGTCATTCATACAAAGCAGTGGGTCGCGGTCGCACGTTTTGTCGCCGGTCGCGATGGGCCAAGATAAGAATTGTTCCTGAAGATTGATTTGTGCGGCTGATATTACATAGCCATGAGTCTGGGAGAAACTTTTATGCGAATGGCAATGTAGGTGGGAAAATTCCATCAAGGGCCGACACCTCCACCAGTTTTTTCCATCCGTTCGTGAGCGGCTGGAGAAGACATGGCTGGAGGTGGATCACTGTGTTGCCCAATTTCTCACAGGTCAAGGCAACTTTAAGAGTAAATTGTTTTCCTTTAGGCTTGTGGCCTCACCTTTATGTCAATGTTCTACAGCTGACCTTGAATACGAACAATCCGCTCATCACATCTTGTGGGAGTATATTATTTTTTGGCAGACTGAACGTAATATTATGTTAGATAGTATTCAGGTTACATCTGGAGTAGTTTACTATACAGACCTTGTAGAAACCAGGACAAATTTCCGTGCGTTCAGGCGATTTTGCCATACCTATTACTGGAATCAAAAGTAGCTCACAATTTGGGACCCATTAGTTTCAGTGTTAATATATAATCCGTGGTGCTTGGCAACTGGGCTTAACCCTGTTGTATATGGCCCTTGGTGCCTATTGGCCTAGCTCTAATCTGTGTCCTGCTTGATTAGGAAATTATATTTATTTTTCCTACTCCTCCGCTGTACTCTTCTGATTAATTTCGTTGCGGGATCCAAGACAGTTGAATCGTTTCTCCGGGACTCGTCGGGTTTCATTAACTCGGCGTTTTTCTGGTGGTCGCCACTGTTGATTCTGGCTTTCAGGAGTTGCAGTGGTTGGGAATGTGTGGCGGGCTTGTCCCAGCCATGAGCTCCAAACTTGAGAGTGACATTGAATAGCCTTCAGCGGGTCTAAACCACTTTAGTTAAATCGGCCAGAACATCAAGCTACCCGATATTGTAAAATTTTCCCAATTAACCTTGATAAGTTCAAGGTTAATTGCGAAAATTTTATGCTTTAGCGATAAAGATGAAAATGAAATTTGTCAGATTGTTGTTTGATTAATATTAAGATCTTAATATGTTACTACTATAGAACCCTAGTAGTCACCTTTTTAGACACGCAGGTCCTTGTATAAACGTAGAAAAATCTAGCCCAGAACATTACCCCACTTATAAAACAAATGAACATTCTACGCCATGTTTACGTTGGCAATATGCATGTTATAATAACATATGCATAAATTATAACTCCCTCGTTCTTGTGCGGAGGTAGTTAATTTTAATTTATTCTCGGGTAGGTGGCACTCGATATGTCTGCGTCGTACTCGATACCGGCTTCATCTATCAAGTTTGTTTTGTAAGCGTATTTTTCGTAATTATTTAGTGTCCTAGTCTCAACTTTGAGTAGGTGTTGAAGTAGATTTTGTAGTATTTTTCCAAAATATTTTTGCCTGTCTAGCCTCTTCCCAACTGTATTGGGGTCGGCTTTCAGTCAAACCGGATTTAGCTGCCTAACAGACCTCCACAACCCATTGACTGGGTAACACGGTACTTATACAAAAATAACCAAAATACTTTAGCATACCCACTAACAGAATTTCTCACTATACTAGTGGGTCAGTGGGTCGTCTTAAGGGCGGAGTGTTCTCTTCCGTTTTTACCCAATTGCTCCAGAAGAACAGTGATATCTTTCGAGGACGTTCAACTAATGGTTTAACTAATAAGTACGTGACCGCAGCAGCAGCAGGAGACGAGTCGACGCATTTCTATGTATTTCTATGAAATACTTTTTGTAACTAGCGACACGTTCGCCTGCCTTCACAGAAATACAAAGAAATCAGCTCCGAACTAGTAACGTAATAGGGAATATGTATGCGTTTTTATTTACAAAATGAAAAAACAATCATGAAATATTTTAACTACCTTCACCAGCAATGAAGTTATACATAAAGCTATAAACATTCCAATTTGCAAAAGAAGTCGGATATGAACTTTGACGTCAAAGTCCATAACGCCTATACAGCTGCCATAGAAAACTGCGTTTTCGCGAGAGAGACAGTTAAAGTTGTTTAAAATAATTATTATATCTCGTTAGTTTTTCAAGCAATTTCAATTCATTTTTTTTATTGTTAGTATTATATTTTTATAAAATAAGAATATAAATAATAAATATTTTTTCGTGCATATTCTTTATTCAACTAAAATAAATACCACCAACTACATCAGACTGCTTGACAAGTGACTTGTTTGCAAAGTTTAAAGGCTTAGTTATGAGTAGTCCTTAAGTATGTTAATCTGTCTATGGGGCACAAAACGGTTTTAGACAAGATATACGAAGAGATCTTACCTTAATAAGTCCAATAGAAGAGTCAGCTCGTTCCAGACTGCAGATGCTGAACTGTATGGAAGGCAGGTCGAGTCGGTGGGAGAGTTGGCGCTGGAACGTCTGGTGGCGCGTCGGCACTATCGGGAGAGTGGTCTGGCGGAGGACCTGGGAACAACGTTCACTGTTAGTAGTAGAAATTCATTAACAAATGTTGAAGATTCAGCAGGAATTACGGCAAAAATATTGACTGCCTCCGCCCTATTGCATGGGTTTAACATGAAACAGATTTTTGGCCATAAATGTGAAAAAGCAGCTATTCCTGGTTTAGACTTGTTAAAAAAAAAAACTTAAAACTAGATAAATGATAAGTTTTGGATTTCACATTAAATCCATGGTTTATAGAGTGAGGCAAGCGCTAAAAGTATCCTGATCATAGCTTCTTCATCACAGTTATAAACACTAAAAACTGGTGACAGGCAGGTGTTTTGGGGGAAGATCTTTTGTAAAATTTCAGTTCAAAAAGTACTGGCTCTCAGTATAATATGTATCAATGACTTTTGACTTTTAAATTAAAATTAAAATCGTGGTAAACAAAAAATATGGCAATTAAGCTGGTTTTGACGATTCTGCCAGTGTAAAGAACACGCACAATTATTTGTAAAACACCGACAACCTTGCAGGACTGTATTATTATCATCATAAACAACAACATTTTTTCTATGATTTTTACAAAACTTTTACCAAAAACAAACCTTCAACATTTCGTTGTCCTATCTAACACATTACAACTCTGTATTTTGCTGTACCTACCCATGCCTGGCGCGCACTGTCCTCGTAGTAATAATTTTGGGTTAGTAATTCTTTTGCTTCGCATAGACTTCGTAACATTTAGAGCGTTCAATTTAAATGTTTTTATTTTTCTATGAAAACCTGATGAACTTAAACATGATGAATTTTTAAAAGAGTCATAGAACAAAAGTTGTTGATTAAAATATTAGTAACGGGGCTGTCGGTGTGTTACAAATAACCCTGTACCTATATTTAATTTCAATGACTTGCCAAGCAGTGGGACAAAAAAACTCAATTTCATGACTTCAGTGAAAGGTCGAAATATTCCACAGGACAAGACTGAAATTTCCCCTAAAATTCCTAGAACTACACGATAGAAACTGATAAACACTGTTAAAGTAATGTGTAAGCTAACCTTCAATTTGAACTTAATTTGTTTGGTTCAAAGCATTCCCAATGGGCCTAATAGGTCGTTACGGTAATTCAATCAAGTCCAATACGGTTTTACGATTACGCAATTGATTTAAGTTAGTATTTAAATTGAAGTAGAATCATGACATACCACTTAATTGGTGGATTAAATATAAACTAACTATCACTACAAATTAAAAAAAGTCCGCGGCCTTGGAACGCAAGGGATATTAGGAGGAACATGGATGGGTTTCAGTCAGTAGGAGTCTGACACTCCCTCCTGCTTTACCCAGCGCGAAAGGAGTCATTGGATGATTTTCCATCTTTAAAAAAGGTACGCAATAATATCAAAAACTATTTTTCAAGTTTTCAAGAACAAAAGTCTTCCCCTAATCCATCCAGACGCTCTTTCTGGATGGGTAAGGCCTACGCCCTTGGCCAGCCGTGAGACACAATAGGCAGGCTTAGAAAATAATAATTTAAAAGTTTTCAAGAAAGTTAAGGTTTCCCTGCCGGAGACTGTGTTTCCTGATAGCTACAACCTGGGAGTCTTTACGTCAAGGAATAGGTTACTTCTTGGCAAGCGTGCTCCATCTTAGACCGCATCATCACTTACCATCAGATGAGGGAGAGGACAAACGCGTGCCTATCAAAAGTAAAAAAAATGTACTTCTCAAACCTGCTGTTATCTGAAATAGTGCCCAGAAGACTGGCAGCATTGATTGAAGGGCAATTCTTAGAGCAAAAGATGAGCAAACCTTCTGGTCATTGAAAGTGTCGATCATTTGGCGAGAAATAAATCGTAAAAGTTGTTAAGCTGACGATAGAAACGTGTATTTTTGTCGAAGAAAACTTTTAATTTACAGTGCTGCTTTCAATGCTTTAAGAGCATTTAAAAACGACTAACAATAAATTGACGGCAAAGATGAGAAACTAAATGGGTAGTTTCTCATCCATTAGTCCCTACCAAAAATAAATACAAAGTTTATAAAAGGAAATCAGGTCACGCAAATAAGCACCGAAAACTCAAAGCCAGAGATAAATCTAAAAAGCCAGAGCTAACTATAAACGAGTGTTTATATACTGCAAGCCAAGACTTTGGTTAAACCGGGTTTAACTGTAAATAACACTTAAAACGGAGTGCTAACCGACGATTAACCATTTTGCAAGGCAAACATCACAGATGTAAAGTTTTGCCGAGTGCGTTCGTAGCTCAATTTTATTGAATGTGTAGCTGAGTTTTTTTTTGTATTTTTGTACTTCCAAATTAATGTTGATTTTATTGATGCTTCTTAATTCCATATAGACTTGCACATGCACAAGAGCGTTGACTCGTCACAATATTTGATAAACTAAAATACAAATCCCTAATTTTGGACATAAATGAATCAATATTGATTACACGTGTACAAGATATCAAGGTCTAAAAAATAAAATTAAAACTTTATAGAAAAACATTTTAAACCGGCAAAGAGATCAATTTCAAATTTTACTATAGTATTGGAAAAATCACTCACTTCGTGCATTTGCAAATAACAAATCAACACTTCCGATGCTTACAAATAAAAACTCAAATTTAAAAACTCTGGAACACGGTATCGGGTCATTGAGTATATGTCAATAATTATGTCAATGAGTATAGGTATTATGTTAATAGACACAACTGACACATCTAGCACTCATTATTCTGCGGTTCAACAGGAAGCTACGCAAGTCGGCTTCCTTATTAACTTTATATTAAGACGAGATCTAGACTCGCATTATTACCACAGTATAAGTACAACGCATGGTTGTAGAATGCGAGGCACACACCAATTGCTTCTACGCAACTATGCGCAAGTGTACGCATCTCTGGTGCGTAGGGTGTGGGGCAGTACCAATGCCGGACCTGGCAATGATCGCGGACAGGATGGACTGTCATACATACGGCACTGCTGTGATAGGCATGTTGCCGTCAGCGGGGTCGGTTAAATGAATGTAAGTTCGTTTTAGGGTTCCGTACCCAAAGGGTAAATACGGGACCCTATTACTAAGACTTCGTTGTCTGTCTGTCACCAGGCTGTATCTCAAGAACCGCGATAGCTAGACAGTTGAAATTTTCACTGATGATGTATTTCTGTTGCCGCTATAACAAAAAATGCTAAAAAAACAGAATAAAATAAAAAAATAAGGGGGCTCCCATACAACAAACTTGATTTATATTTATTTTGCCGTTTTCATAGACAATTGTACGAAACCCTTCGTGCGCGAGTCCGACTCGCACCTGGCCAGTTTTTATTTTATTTTTGTGGTTATATTTTGCTTGCTTTGATTTAAACATTGCAGAAATACTTCCTACTCGAAAAAAACGTAAAAGAGCAGAAATAGACATCCATACTTTAATAACCATATTAAATATTATAAAAGCGAAAGCCTGTCTGTCTGTCTATTTATTATCTCTTCACGTCTTAATAGCTGAACGGATTTGAATGACACATGGCACTTGGGTTGACCATTTCCTGGAATAGGAGATAGGGTATTTTACTTCCCAGGATATTTTTCTCCATTCGCGAGGTTTTGCAATAGCTGTAGTGATGTAATCGATTTGCACTTTGACAGATCGGACAAATTGAACGCCATTTTCATAAAAAATCACCTTTAATTACTTATTATTAAATCTGACGGGAAATTTGTTCTAAAAGGTAATTTTGTCACAAGCCATTTTTAACTTAAATCTTATACATTAGTTAAAACTTATAATGTCATTGTAATTTGTCTTTGTACAACTTCCATATGCATGTGATGTTTACCTAGAAGTGATTGTTGCACTGATGTATAACAGTTTATTGCATGCTATTTTTAACATAAAAGCAGTGTGAACATTTGTTGGTGAACCAATAAATAAATAACCCCGGGATTAAGCTATTGAAAAAATAGACTCGCTACAAACCAAAAAGGCATATAATAAAGAAACACGAATAAAAAAGTTTCAATTTATTATAATTATTGGCGAACAATCTTATTTTCAATTCATTATTAGGTACCTATTTAATTTAACCAGTACCTAAGTCCAAGATTTTGAACTAAAACATTCAATTCATAGTATCGTAATTATAAATTAGAATTTCTTGCAAATTAAACCTAACCACGAATTTCTACGTTTTTTTTAATACCAACAAACTAATTATAAGGGGCTAAAAAACTTTAGTGCCTATTTTATTTACTTTATCAAAGAGAAAACCCGTCGGAATCAAGATGCCAAAGGCGAGTAGCTGTTAGTTTCGAATATCAAAGGAAAATTATTGGAATTAAACGCGCTAATTTAGACATCATGCCTGGTTTTGATAAAGATATAGGTTGGCTAAGGCTGTTGCCTCATGTTGTGTTACTCATCATCTGCCTAGCCTTTTCCCAACTATATTGGGGTCGGCTTCCAGTCAAACTGGATTTAGCTGAATACCAGTATTGACGTGGAGCGGCTGCCTACCAGACCTCCACAAGCCATTAACTGGGTAACACGGTACTCCATAACGACTGCCAAAGATCTCTAAATGACAGCCGGAACCAAAAGCTTAACGTGCTTTCCGAGGCACGGAGGAAACTCGATATGTTAAGATGGTCACCCATCCACAGACCAACCTCGGCAAGCGTTGCTTAACCTTGAAGATCGACCTGCGTGGCTGTTATTATTTAGCCACGAGCTCCTTGTTGTGTTACTGAAGAGAGTTATTTTAGGGACCCGTACCCGGAGGGTAATTAACGGAATCCTATTACTAAGCCTGTATACTAAGCCTCCGCTGTCTGTCGGTCTGTCTGTCTGTCTGTCAGCGGGCGGTAACTCAAGAACCGTAATAGGGTAGGCAGTTGAAAATTTCACACAGACTATATTCCTAAAGAACCTCCTACTGATTTTCTAGTCAGTTAAAATTAAAATCTTGTTTACCGCCCTCCCCTATGCAAAAAATATGTTTTTTTTACCCTCCATATGCAAGTCCGACTTGTACTTTTCTCACAAGACCAGTTTTTATATTATATAAAAAATGAAATAAAAAAATATTTTTTCAAAGTATTAGTAAACCGTAAACTGAATTTTTGAGCAACGTTCGCAGGAATGTAATTTTTTTTTACCATCATTGCCATCAGGTGATTTTTTCAGTTTGCTGCCGAATTCCTATATGAATGACTTCGCAACCTTATCTAAGGGTTTGGTAATAACCCCTCCAAAACGAGCCTTGTTATTTCTTCTAACTAAAAGGGTTTTGTCTTCACGAGCCAGATAGAGATATTGTCAAACAAAAACTTTGTGAATATGTATGAAAAAAGTATTAATGATCTGAACAGTTTATCTAAAAGTATTCGAAAATATAATACTAACAGTGAAATTAGAATCTAAATTGCTCGAAAAACGAACGAGATACAATTATTTTAAACAAATATATCTGTCCCTCTCGCGCTGTTTTCTATGGCAGCTGTATAGTCGTCGTGTAATTTGACGTCACAGTTCGTACCGGACTTCTCTTTCTAACTGTAGTCTTTGAAGCTTTATAACTTCATAAATGATGAAGGTATGTAAAAAATTATTTCATGATTGTTTACTATAGCTAATAAGTATTTTATTTTGCAAATAAAAAAGTCGCATGCATATTCCCAGTACCAAATAGATAATGTAGGTACTAATAAATCTATGACATGAGAGAGCCGCCTTATTCCAAGAATCGCCGGTAAAATACAAGTCTAATAATTATGAAAATGTATTATCTTAACATAGCTCCGAGCGTTTTATGAAAAATGAGGGGGCGAATGTTGTTCAACGTATTGTATTTATATAATAAATGCCTGTAGTACACTGTTACTATGCGTAGATTTAACGTCGTTTGTGGTCTATTTTATGACGTAAGTTTAGACTTGGAATTAGGTGGGTGTAACCCTTCGGGATAAGTCAATATTTACAAGTTTTTGATGGTTAAATTAGAATTGTGTCTTGTTTTTGTTTGGAAAAGTACTGCCATAGTTTTATTAGGCTTGTTACGGATGTACCACGACCACACCACACCGTCACGACAAAAGTTGTTCAAGCTGTGGTTACGTGAGAATAGTGTTGCTGCCAGTTGCTTCTTGCGGTTGCGTTGCGGTATCAGCAAAATGTGGATGTGTTTACAACGTGGCGGGCCGCTAGTTTGCCGCGTCGCTGATTGATGCACTGTGGTAGCGACGTGGCTGCGATGTGGTAGGTATCACACAAGTGGTCTATAATGACGGCAAAATGTGACACGTGTGAATTTAGCTACTCATTTTCATAAAAAATAACTCCTGCCCCGTTTCACGGGTTGTGGTTGTGTTATTTTTTATTAAAGTGAATTTTTGAATCTTGTCCTGGGTTGATACCGATGAGGCCAATTCAATTTCAAGTCGCAATATGATCTCAGCGATAAACAATATTAAAAATAAAACATTCAGTCGAATTGAGAACCTCCTCCTTTTTAGAAGTTGGTTAAAATTGTAGAGAAATGTGTTTTGATTGCGATGCAAAAGCAAAAGTTTGTACCCCTGAAGCCTAGAAGCAAATCGGCTGGTCATTGAAAAATAACTTCTATACAAACCACGGAAAAGGTAACTTTTCATTGCGTTAAAAATACTCGGTCTCTGAAAATTTGAGCTAAGGAAAGAGAAAAGCAGAAAAGAAAAAAGCTAACGTTGCTTAAAAAAATGTAGAATTGGCACTCTGGTCTACTCCAAGCATGTTTACCATTCAGAGAATCCTTGCCTTATCATGCCAATTTTCTTTGTCATTCTCATTGGGGGTCTAACGGTTAGCAACAGACATTCACATACTAAAAATAATGATAAATATGAAGTCTCAAACTGAGAATCCTCTTGGGAAACACCGAACACAATGCAACTTACATATAAATCGTATCGGAGCCCTTTCAATTTGCTGCTACACTTGAGATTCCACTTGAGACCAATTACATTTATATTTTTATTTGATATTAACGTTCGGAGGAGCTCGTGACAAAATAAAAACAGCCGCACGTATCGATTTTCAGTGTTAAGTGACGCTTGCCAAAAGCAGTCTACGGATGGGCGAGCATTCGAGATTCCTCAGTACGATTTTGGTATCGGCTGTCATTATTGGAGATATTTGACAGTCTACACAGATCTACAGATAGTCAGGTATCGTGTTACCCAGTTATTGGGTTGTAGAGGTCAGATAGGCAGCCCTCCAAGTAAATTTATATATATATATATATATATAATACTGGTACTCAGATGCATCCGGTTAGAAGAGAAGAAAGAAAGGCAGATTGATAAGAAAGAATGATGTGTATTCGGGGCTCGCACAATACACATAAAAGTGTGAAGTAAAACTAACAGTCATAACAATATTTTTTTTTTATTTATTAAATTATTTATATAAATAAAATAATAATTCATCCGTGCGAGGCCAAAAAGGTCCCTGTCTCATCACATGCTGCGATAATCAAAAATAATAAATAAATATCACAGCGCTGGTATTATGACAGGGGCTGAATGTGATGCCACAGCTACACATATTCACTAAGATATAAATACAAATAAAATATTGAATAGAAAATTTGTGTAAAAATAAAACAAAATGTGAAATACGTACTTACAGAAAAAAAAAAGGTTTTCTCGTCAGAACGCTTGAAATGATCTTGATGAAATTTGGTACAAAGGTAGATTATTGTCTGGAAAAACACCGCTATAAATATCCCGGGAGTATGTTCCATAGGGATCACGCGGGCGAAGCCGCTGGCAAAAGCTAGTTTTTTTTATTTATTTTTTTATAAACCTAGCCCCACACTAGGAATTTCTCCTGTATCGTGGGTGCGTTTACAAACATACAAAGTCACATACACAAACAGCCAGACCCGTAACAACTATCTGTAGGCCATACAAATATTTGTTGCGTGCGGGAATCGAACCCAGGACACGCGGCGCAGCAGCCGATCGCTCAACCACTGCGCCAACCGTGCCGACAGAATGAAGAAATGCGAAAGTTTAGATGGTTAGATGGATGGATGTTTTTTGTTACTCAATCACATCCACAGACATATAAATAGTAGCAGACCAAACATTAATACGTAGATATATTTTTTTATATGGTATGATTCTTTATCCTTTTTTTTCTAAGTGACTTTTCATAAGCGTGTCTCGTTCTGTCACGTGTTGTCACACTGACTCATACATAGACAAAATTTGACGCGTAGCTTGTTTAACCCGCGCCGCCATATTGATAAGCTACATACGTTCTGTTTCAATCGTGTTAAAATTAATAAAATATTACTTGTTTGGGACATAAAATACACAAGGACGGTAAAATAAAATGGTGAAGTGCTGTGCGTATCGCTGTGACAGTGCTAGCTACCACAAAACACCTGGATTGACCTATCATCGGTAAGTTTTGGGAAATCTTAGTGCTTTCTTGACTGAATTCAAATGTTTCGATACTGTTTATTCGTTTTTTACATACAGTTTTTAACAAAGATGCGATTTGTACCTAAAACTAAAGAAATAAACCATAACAAGGACAAAATAGTCAGAAAGTGGCATCAAGTGACAGCTCAAGTACCTGTTCAATTAGTCAGGGACGAATTCGGCAACAAAGGTGAAACTAGTTAATTGCATTTGTTGTATGTAAAATATTTATTTCCATTGAATTATCAAATAAAGCCTCAGTTTAATGTATGATTTTTTATTCTTTTTTGGTGATACAATTCCAAAATACCTGTAAGTAGTAGTTTCAGTGTATGTACACATGTCATGCTATTATAAAAAATAAATTATAAAATCAATGTTATGTTACCCAGTGTCTGTGTTATGGAGAACATGAACATAGGCATATGTATAAATACAGTATAGGCTACTCACATAACGATGAATTTTCATTCAGCAGGCAATAAATGAGCATACTAATATTTTTCCAGGTTTCCTAAGGATGAAAGTTTACGGAATGCCTGGATTAAAAACCTGAAACTCCAGGATTGGCAACCAAGACCTTCAAGTGTACTTTGCTCAAAGCATTTTGAGAATCATTTGATCGAACAACATTACATCCCGGAGCAATTCCTACACTGTTTAACGAATTTACTCCATATGTAAGCATTATGAGAGTGTAAGATAGAAGAGTGTCCGTGGAGTTTCTCCATAGAGATCTACGCTTTGGAACGTGCAAATAGCTTAAACTTTTTGGACAGACCGACCTTGACAATTAAAAAGTGCCTGTAAATGGTTTAATTGAAATAAATGCTTGAATTTTGAATTACATTACTTTTATTTCACAAATCCTGATTTATTCCTAAACTAGCTTTCAGACATACTAATACCTTGACTCTCGGTTCTACAAAACTGGGCATGCGGGTTAATAACTGCAGTGCCGGTTCTTCTAGCTGATACTGACATCCGTCAACGGTTTGTAAACACCGTCAAAAGGTGAAGAGTGGACTGCTGCCCATCGTCCTCTTAAAATATTCCCTTAGTCGCCTTTAACAATAACCACGGGAATAGAGGGTGGTTCTATTCGTTAAGACTTTTGATAAGTAATCTATATTTAATTTACCCAGAAAATATCGATTTTCACGGATTTTCAGAAAGTATAGGTATGGATTGTTTCATTATCGTTAGATAATACCGGCAACCGGTCCTAATTCGGCCCTGTAATGACAACATTCCCTATGTGTGCGTAATGGCTACGCAAATATTAGCGAATGTTTGGTCTGCTACTATTTATATGTCTGTGATCACATCCAAACGGATGAACAGAACTTGATGGAAATTGACAGAAGAAGTAAATAATGGTCTCGAATAACACACAACTTTCATCCCCCTGGATGAAAACGATCTATACTTCTTAGTATGTTCCCTTAGGATAATCTAAACAAATATTATAGAGCAGAAGAGTTTGTTTGTTTGTTTAATTGAACGCGCTAATCTCAGGAACTACTAGTCCGATTTGAAAAATTCTTTCAGTATTAGATAGCCCTTTTATCGAGGAAGGCTATATATCATCACGCTAGGAGCGGAGCATTAATGGAAAATTTGACGCAGACGAAGTTGCGCTGGTCAGCTAGTTATCGATATACACGAGGCTGAAACTGCAAGCGGCAGTTAGTTGCTACGTAAAAGCATTCCACATATTGCAGGCTTTTGTGCAAGTATAGGGAATATGCATGAAAAAAATATTTATTATCTACACAGTTTATCTAAAAATATAAAAAATTGTAATACTTACAGTGAAAATAGAATCAAAATCACTCGAAAAACAAACGAGTTATCATTATTTTAAACAAATATATCTGTCCCTCTCGCGAAAACGCTGTAATGTATGGCATCTGTATAGGCGTCATGGAATCTGACGTCAAATTTCATATCAGACTTCTCTTTCTAATTGTAATCTTTGAAGCTTTATAACTTCATCAGTGATGAAAATATTTAAAAAACAATTGTATGATTGTTTTTTAGAGCTAAAAAGTATTTCATTTTGCAAATAAAAAAAAACCATGCATATTCCCTATTGGCCCATGTATTCCTTAGGGCTTAAGTTGTACAAGTACTCCACCTAATCGGCTTAAACTGTACTCAATTTCTATTAATTCCGAGTCCTTGTGGGCTCCGTTTTTCCGCAACTGCTAAGAAGCCTTTTTATTGTTGACCGTAATAAACTTAGATAAACGTAGTAGTGTATGTTTATTGAGGGAGTTTTCCTCTATAAAAGGAAAGGAATGAGTTCATTGGCCTTGTTAGGCGTTTTTTATTAATTTTACTAAGAAAACTTGTTAGACAGTTGTTAGTCAGAGTAAACATGAGGAAAAAGATGTTCTTTTCAGGGGCCAATAAACCTCTATGGCAGTGGTCCGCGGAAAACAGGTAGGGAACCCTGTGGTCCGCGGACCACTGGTGGTCCACAACAACTTGAATATGGTCCACGGATTTAAAATATCAAACTTACCAATATTAGAAAGTAACATTGAAGCAAACTAATGTTTAGTTTGTATTAGGAATATTGTATTTTCTATGTATATGCTCGTTTTGAGTTTAAAGAATAGTTATTTTATGGATTTAAACATTAAAATTTTCTTAAGAATTTGTGGTCCCTGCTAACAATTAAGAAAATAAAATTTTCCTAGATCAAACCCAACAAAGTTGGGTACCACTGCGCTATGGCTCGGTAGGATAAAGAAGAGGCCTTCGCTCAGCAGTGGGGAGGTTGTATGAAGACTTGCAGAAATAAAAATGCTCGTAGATACATAACCAAAGGAACCCTATTCCGTCCGTCTAGTCCATCAGTCCATCCGTCTGTCTGTCAGCGAGATGTATCTCAAAAACCGTAATAGGTAAACAGTTGAAATTTTCACAGATTGTGTAGTTCTATTGCCGTAAGTTTTTTAGCCGTCCTTTGGGTTTTAATATTAAAAAAATAACTTACCAAATTATCCACCAAAAAAGGCCATTTAATTAACAACCTTAACTTCAATAACTTCTCCAGCCTTTAAAAACCGATTAAGTGCCACATTTTTAGAAGTCAATGAACGAACAAGACTTTAACACTCAATAGCTAAAAGCACAAACTATTGACAAACCTTGAACAAAGTAGAGACTCCAAAGTTATAGGTAAATACTCCTTGACATTTAGAAGGATAGAAATAGATATATAATTAATTAATCATCGTCCACTAAGTCTTATAATTGTCCTAGACAGCGACTGAGGCGTGAAACAGGGGTAGCAAAGGTAGGTGTTAAATTAAATAATTAGCTAGGAGACTGATTTTTTTACTACCGACAGGAATAACTTTGTACTAAAATTATTTAAGCTCTATGTTTTTTATCCCGAATCACTTACATGTTTCTTGCATGAGTAGAATAGGGTTATAAATAGTAAAAACTCTCAAAAAAAGTTGTACCGTTAATATTTCTTGTAATGTCTACTTTTGTAAAAATAACTATATTTAACCCTACGATAGAATACTTTCAAATCTTAAAGGACTTCAAATTCCCACAGAAATCAATCAATTACAAAACATCTGAACCGCCTTGAAGGTCGATTTCGATCGTAGCATTTCAACCCTTATTTGCTCAGGGGTTGAAATGACCTCAACCCCATGGGCGAGGGGCAACGAACTATGAAGGGATGTTAGCAGGGTCATTTGCATTCATTCAATAGGAAAGTCCTTGTGAAAAATCGTAAGATTTTTCTTTGATATTTGTACGTTTATTTATGTGAACTGGATTGAGTTATGTCCGGGTTTTGTGAGGTTAATGTATTTTGAAGTACTTGGTTTAGGCTGTTCACATTTTTGTGGACTTCAATAAATCGGGAAATGTTATCAACCTCTGCTTTTTTCCCTACTAAAGCTTTATAGACAGACGTCTTCCTTGCTTGTTTAATTTTTTGTATTTTATACTCCTAGTAGTATCATCACTACGTATTATAAAACAAAGTCCTCCGCCTGTCTGTCTGTCTGTTCACGATAAACTCAAAAACTTATGCATCGATTTTCATGCTGTTTTGCCAATAAATAGAGTGGTTCTCGGGGAAGGTTTTTTTTTAAAAAAAAAAACGTTGCCCCACACTAGGAATTTCTCCTGTGTCGTGGGTGCGTTTTACAAACATACAAAGTCACATACACAATAGCTAGACCCGGAACAACTATCTGTCATACAAATATTTGTTCCGTGCGGGAATCGAACCCACGACACGCGGCGCAGGAGCCGATCGCTCAACCACTGCGCCAACCGTGCCGTCAAAATTATAATTTGTCTTGTCACGGTGTTTGCTATCGAACTCATCCGAAACGGCTTGAACAATTTTAGCACTTTTCTTGGGATAGGTATAAAATGTTAAACTCGCGTCAGGACACGTGACCTGATCGAAAATTCGTAAGACAGATGATTCAAAAATGCACAATGTTAATGTTCAAGTTTTCACTTCTGCCGGCACTCCACTCAGTAGGTCTGAGAATAGGTACTTTTTTTTTGTAAAACCACTTTTGCGAGTCAGCTAGTCTTCTCTAATATAAAAATGAATCGCTGAATGTGTTGCTAAGCGCAATTCTCGAGAACACCTGAACCGATTTCGCTAATTCTTTTTTTGTTGTGTTTGTTATTATCAGGAGAAGGTTCTTTTGTAAAAAAAAAAGTTGCCAGTTGGCGGGAGCGAAGCCGCGGGGGACAGCTGTATCTCTATAAAATTTCGCTGTGACAGCTCGGAGTTTTGCAGTTGGTGGTGTGACACCCTCGTTCCTCGGAAAGCACGTTAAGCCGTTGGTGCTGCGCCAGATCTCTCTCCAGTCGTGTCGGGCTGCCGCGGCCGCTTCATTGGATTATGAGAGTGATGGAAGAGAGAGTGCACCTGTGTTTGCACACACACTAGTGCACCATAATATGGCCCGCGCCGATGGCTAGCCGTGGTTGAGATCGGCTATTTTTTTTTTAATGAATGGGGAATCATCAATTGACTTCTTCCGCTTTGGGCGAAGCAGAAGGGAGTGTCAGACTCTTACTGACTAAAACCCAACCGTGTTCCTCTCAGTGCCCTTTGCGTTCCAGGGCCGCGGTGACTCCCTCTCTGGTTGAGATAGGCTGCCATGACGATTTCGGTCATGAGGTCTATAGTAGTAAATAGACAGGTGGTTAGAGGCACAGAATTTGGGCTAAGAAAAAATACTTTTTGCTGATAATCTAACGCTTTTTTTATAGATGGGAAATCATCAAATGACTCCTCCCGTTTTGGGCGAAGCAGAAGGGAGTGTCAGACTCTTACTGACTAAAACCCAACCGTGTTCTTTCTAATGCACTTTGCTTTCCAGCGCTGCGGGAATGCTGGAACCTTTCAGACATTCAACAGATCAAACAATTATTATTGTGCTGATTCTTTTATGCAGTTATTTTTTGTATATACATAGGTATATGCATCTCAAACGATGTAAAAAAGCGATTAATTGCAGAATGAGAATCCAAATTACATAAAAACATATGTTGACGTCACGATTGAGCGATTGACTGCTGCGCCGCGTATCGCGGGTTCGATTCCCGCCTGGAACAAATATTTGTATGGCCTACAGATAGTTGTTCTGGGTCTGGCAGTTTGTGTATGTGACTTAGTATGTTTGTGAACGCACCCACAATACGGAGAAATTCTTAGTGAAGAGCAAAGTTTATATTTGTATATCGTAATAAGTAAATAAACATCGTAATGCTTACCAATGGCCAATCCTAGAATATAAAATTCCTCCTTTACTTGTGACTGACTGACTGACTGACTGACAACACACAGCCGAAACTCAGCTGGTCGTAAAAAGCTGAAATGCCTTTTAGTTCTGTTACAAACTATTCCCCAAGAAACCTTATTGAATAACGTAGACTAGTTATTTGGAAACTAGCACAAAAGACTTATCATCCTATCCTCGTCATGTCAGTTTTGCTTGAAGAAGCGAGCTGACAGGCGGGCATGATGAACTAAGAACATCTCGACAATACCTAAGTACGGCTTTATATCAGTCTTATATTTGCTAGAGACATATGTTACAGAAATACTGTACAATGGAGATATCGCACGAGGATTTAGGTTCTTTAACATCTCTGTGGAGCGTCTTTCAAATCAAATAAATCCTAAGTAAGTAAGTCATTCATGCCTTTATTTAAGTGTGCATATATAAAAGTTATCGTATTGAGCGTTCCTAACACTTCACAATCTCAGGTTGAGTTAAAAACCAAACTAAAAAACAATAACTGTTGTTGTGAAGTCACAACAAGATAAGATTAACATCATCATCGTCATTATTTCAATCCAAAGTCATCCAATCGTTACATTTATGTAAACCTCCCCCATGTGTCGCTTTATCGACCGATCCTGTTCGCATTCAACACATTAATTAATTCCGCAGCATTCATATAATAATAATAAATACAACCGACTTCTAAAAAAAAACACTAAAAAGTAAAAAATAACTTTAATTTTGGAAGTCGGTGTTTTTGTTAGTTTCTTCGTATTTTGACACCGACTTCCAAAATTAAAGTTATTTTTTACTTTGAAGTGTTTTTTTTTAGAACTTTGTTGTAATTTTTTGTAAAAAGTTTTTTATTTTTCACTTTTTAGTGGTGTCCCACACCTAACAACACCACTACTACTAAAAGCAAAATACGCAATTTCGATTATCAAAGAATCATCTAAATAGTCAAATTCCAGCTATTTCGATTTAAAATCCAAAGTTCGTAACCGATTTTGATATGATTTAAATGGGACCAATTTGCAAGTATATCCTTTCAGATAAAACAAAAAAAGAACAAATCGGTTCATAATTGTCGGAGTTATGTGGTAACAAACATAAAAAAACACAACCGAATTGATAACCTCCTCCTTTTTGGGAAGTCGGTTAAAAAACCATCACTGACAGGACTATTGTTGCCAATAAGTCTGAATGATTGTTGATATAGCAGCCCCTCATGACGAGAACCTCGTGACTGACTTGGCTCGCGAGGTTGTCGACATGTGGGATGTGAACACAGCAGTCATTATGCCGATAGTCGTGACAGTTAATGATATAATTGACAAGAGCCTCGATCAACACCTGAAGAGGCTCTCGTTGGGCAGCTGAATCAAGGGCTTGATCCAGAAAGCAGTACTCCTGGACACGGCCCGTGTTATTAGGAGGTTTCTCTCTCGGGAGCCCTAACCACCGTAGCTTAAACCCTGTTCCCGATACCGGTGGGCTACTATTTTTTATATATATTTCTTTTTAGTTTTATAAAAATATTTAAAAATGTGAATTTTAATTATGTACATAAAATAAATAAATTGAATAATAATAATAAATCTTTATTAAAAAAAAATCAAATTGGTACAAAGAAAACTATAAATCTTAGATAATAATATAGGTAAAACAATGTTAGATGCCTGTAGTAGGAGGGTCGTGTATCACAGGCGGCAAGGGCTCAAACAGTGTACAAAGAAATTGCCTAAGATTTTTGAACAATATTTACTTCAAAGTACAATAGTTAATTGAGTTATGAATATATATTGGCAGTGCAGTTAAAAATATAAATATGTTTGCCTGTATACAAATAGCTTTGTTGACCGTACCAACGAAATATAATTGCCAATCAATTTGGACTCATGACAATCGTTTTCACTGATAGCTTTTCACTTTGTATACAGCACCGTAGAAGAACAGCGGTGTGATTCTGCAGTGCGATTCTGTAAACATGTCGAAGTGAAGCCTTCGGTGAAGTGATCACGAAGTGAGCTGACAATCCAAGTAATCAAGATGGAATGACGACTCACTTTGCGATCACTTCACTCAAGCCTTCACCTCGATATGTTTACAGAATATACCGGCTGTTAACATGTCGAAGTGAACGCATGGGTGAAGTGCTCACGCAGTGAGCTGCCAATCTATATAATCAAGATGGAGTCACAGCTCATTTTCGATTCGCTCGAGCTCGCTCGTTGCATACAGACGTATTCGTTAGCAATTTTTAACTAACACAATAATAATAGTGACCTAGATTAGTGCATTAAAATAGTAACGCAATTTTAAAATTTTGCCTAGAGTTTAGTTTTAGTAAATATAATGAAAACTTAGAAATAGTGAACTTATTATAAAATATAATGGATAACAGCCCGCGTAATCCATGTGGTCAAGTGCACCCTTCCGCCTCACCGGGGACGACGGCGACGCAAAATACAGCCCAATCAATTGAAGTTGCATCCACGTCCGAGATACAAAAATGGATGTCATCCATTGAGCAACACTTAAATGAGGTTTGTTCTATTGCTACGGATGGCAAACTTAACTCAGACCAGAAGTTGAAGATATCCAACTTATGGCGCAAAATAGGATCGGGCACCTCACAGATGGCAGTCCTATATCAATCCCTGAAGCAAAAAGCCGTTCAAGCATACAGTATGGTGGAAGACTTACAAGAAAAGCGGAAATTGTCGGACCACATTTCAGAGCTCCAGCAAAACATTAAGGACTCTCGCTCTTCTGAAAATGTTTCTTTTGCCGATATGGTAAAAAAGGGAACAAGTGACTACGTTCGACCGAACAATTTTAGTTCTGTGGCCATTTATCCGAACGATAAATTCAAATCTAGCGATGATACAAAAGACCTCGTGCAAAAAATCATACGCCCGGAGCAAATGAAGCTGCATGTTCGTGGTGTCCGCAAAACAAAAAATGGAGGCGTAATTATCAGTACCGAGACCAAAAACGACGCAGACAAATTAAAGCAAGCAGTCCAGCTCTCTACTTCTGGACTTACCGCCGACGAACCCAACAAGCGCAAACCCCGGATCGTGGTCGTAGGAGTGCCGACTTCCATGTCTGAAAATGAGGTCTTCAAGTGCATTTTCGAACAAAACGTAGCCGACAAGTTTCCTGGTATGTCCTTGGAATCATTCCTGACCTTCGTAAAATTAAGCCACAAATCTGGGAAGAGAGATGCGTCGACCTGTAACTACGTCATTGAAGTACCAGCTAATTTACGTAAAGCCCTGATCTCAATCGAGACTTTTTATAAATTGGTCTTCCTGTCCTGTCAGGGACTTTACATTAGTAACTCGGTGCTACAAGTGCCAACAATATGGTCATGCAGCGAAATCATGCAGAGAGGTCGACTGTATGTGTGGTCATTGTGGTGAAACAGGGCATTCGATGGCAGAGTGTGCAAAGAAAACTGAAATGCCTAAATGTGCAACTTGCTCACGCTTTAAAAAACCCAGCAATCATAAAACAGGAGATGCTGAGTGCCCTGCAAGGAAGATAGCGGAATTCAGATACATTAATTCCGTCGATTATGAGGGCGCCTAGAGCGTCATACTCAAGGCCAGATTTCCGGACTTACACCTGATGCTGATTCAAAAAGAACATTCCGCTGTGATGACCTACTTCCCCTGAATTTGTTGCTGTTTAAGTGAATTAGCTGCCCAGTACAAAAATCAAACACAATTCAATACATGAGTTGCTATGTGAAAATTCTGCAACATTGACTTTAACCCAGTAAACATTTCTGCTGACGCCAATTGTTCACACTGTGTATGAGAAACTAATGAAGTGTTAGAATTAAGTAATTTATGTAAACTAAACTTAGCTACAATTTTTGATCTTTATTATTAATTTCAAGGGATATTTGTTTAATTAAGTAAATTAGGTTAGTAAAATAAATTAACATTACTCATTTAACAATTGTAATATTAAGTAAATATTGTAAAAAAATCGAAGGCAATTTTTTGTACACTGTTTGCGCCTTTGCCGCTTGTGATACAGGATCCTCCTAGTACAGGCATCTAAAATCGTTTTACCTATATTATTATCTAAGATTTATTGTTTTATTGTACCAATTTGAACTTTTGAATAAAGATTTATTTATTATTTATTATTTTGTAATCACTTCGCCCAAGTGTTCATTTCGACATATTAACAGAATCGATCAGCTGTTACCAAGGGGCAAAAACTATTCTCCCTTTACAGAAAGCCTATTTGTAACAAATAACATAAAAGTAATATATTTACGAGTCGGAAACCTTATTTTCCCTTTTATGTGTGTACTTTGAGAGCGATCAATCCATCTCGTCTAGCCGGCTCGACCTTTGAGAGTTAGGCTGCTTTTCTATCAGGGATGAGCGAGGACGCGTAGCAAGGTATCAACCGCATGGACCGATCTTCAAGGTCAAGCAACGCTTGTCGAGGTTGGTCTGTGGTGACTATCTTAACATTCCTCCGTGCCCCGGCAATCACGTTAAGCCGTTGGTCCTTATTTATTTGTAGATCTTTAGCAGTCGTTACAAATTGTCAGAAGCCAGAAAATCTGACTCAGTCTTGCCAAGGAGTACCGGTTTGTGCAGGTCTATTAGGCAGCTGTTCTACGCAGAACGAAGCTGAATCAGGTTTGATCTTGGGTTTAATTGAAAGTCGACACCAATATAGTTCGAAAAAAACTAGGCAGATCATGATGTAGCTAAGGATGTGTTTGTTAAGAACCAATCAAATGGCTTGCGGTGAATGGGTCTAGGTAAATAAAGCGATTCTATTGGTTCTAAACAAGCACATCACTTGCAACGCATCCTCGCTCATCTTTGCTGGAAAAACACCCTTAAAAATAAGTTTCGAAGAGTTTCCAGAGTTTTTTTTATAAACCCTTTGTTACCATGTAAAGAAAGTGGAGAAGTTATACATCATTATAGCATAAGTTTCTTTGGCAGTTTTGTAGGTTTTGTTACGTAATTTTATTAGGATATCGACAATCTTGCATTGTGGATATTATCATGTAAGTTTCTAAAGCAACTAGCTGACCCGCGCAACTTCGTCCGCGTAACATTTTCCATTAATGCTCAGCTCCTTTTTGTCTTAGCGTGATGATATATTAAGCCTTCCTCGTTAAATGGGCTATCTACCACTGAAAGAATTTTTCAAATCGGACCAGTAGTTCTTGAGATTAGCGCGTTCAATCAAACAAACAAACAAACTTTTCTGCTTTATAATATTAGTATAGTTTTTTTTTTTGGTGCCTGCCTACAAGTTTATGTTGCACATCCAGTGGGGTTGACTTGGACACGGATGTATGTGTACCTATGCAGGATGTCAGATGTGCCTAAACAGATGTGCTGTAGCCTAAAGAACCATTTATTGGGTTCTAAGATGAAAAGAATTTTCCTATAAGCATAAACTCCGTAAACACTACTTAAAAGCCTGTCATTCGTAGTTTGGTCTCGTCATAATTATTGTAAGTTCTCTTAATCAGAAATTATTATAAATCATCATATTTATTAGTACATTATTTTAGCAAATATATATAAATATATATATTTTATTACATATGTTATTTGTATATTGTGTTGTATCGATAAGACTCAATTTTATTTTATTTTTATATTTTGTTTGTTGTACACCTACCACAGTGTAGTCTTTTTAACCCAAAGGTTGACTGGTAGAGAATGCCTTGTTGCATTAAGTCCGCCCATGTACCACTAAATAAATAAATTAAATGGATGAACTCGACTACTTCCAAAAAGACTGGTTCGCATTGGCAGAGAACAGATGCAACAGGGTACGCTTTTGCCAACCATTCAGACATGACAAGCTAATTAATTTACAGCTTCTCTTCTCACACCAGCAGTTCGAATCTGTAAACCTCTCATTGTGAAAGCTTACGTAAAGAGAACATGAGTGATCTGTCAATCCATACAAATAAGATGGAATGACAGCTCAGTTCATGCTTCCTCCATCTAAAAGGCTAGTTTCCACCATCCACAAATTGCAAAACCATTCAGACATGACAAGCTAATTAATTTACAGCTTCTCTTCTCACACCAGCAGTTCGAATCTGTAAACCTCTCATTGTGAAAGCTTACGTAAAGAGAACATGAGTGATCTGTCAATCCATACAAATAAGATGGAATGACAGCTCAGTTCATGCTTCCTCCATCTAAAAGGCTAGTTTCCACCATCCACAAATTGCAAAACTATTTAGACCGAGTTAGAGTATTGAAAAGTAATGGACACGTATTTTTTGTTTTTGTAAATCAATGAATTTTGACAAAGATAAAACGCATCAAAGCTCGAGAGTGGGGGCTCGTGACGTCATGACCCGCTATAAATTATGCCAGGGCGTGACGTTTTGAGAATTTTAAAAGCGTCGTAACATCGTCAATTTTGGTTCCCGTTACAAAAGAAAAAATACGGGTCTAATATTTTTTGATAATTTAACTGACGGACTAATTAGATTTTTTTTTAGGACACAAGCCCATTGTACACGGTGAGGTATTGACAGAATACACCGGCAGAAGACATCCTACTTTTTTTTAGGACTACACATTTCATTGTTTCAAATAAATAATCCAGGACCAAGAAGCCGAAATTAAAAATGATTGGTCCCATACCAGCTCTGCGAAAAAACGTGCCAAAATGCATGATATCATGTAAATAACATTGAAGGGAAAGCCAGATAAATGCTAAGAAAAAGGTTTCCATCATTTTCTTATACATTACTCAGAGAAAAAGAGGTCAACGCTCCCCAGGGAAGAAATGTGTGAAACAGTACACTCGATGAATACCATATTTCTGTATTCAAATTCAGGGTACGTAGAATTTCCTGTCTACCGGACGCGAACTGATCCGGAATGTATCTTCCAATGTCATACATAATGAAGTTTGAGACGTGAAACAAGGACGTGAAATAATTTACATGTATGTGACTAAATATCGCATTGACGTCAAGACCCGAAGATTTCCAACATCGGGAAGCGAATAAAAGAACTCAAATGGAGCTGGGCAGGACACCTGGCAAGACGCGTTGATTATTAGTGGAGTAAGGCGGTGACCAAGTGGCTTCCAAGGACTGTTCAGACTACATTTTCCTAACTTATAAGTGAGTTTTTTTTTTTTCATCTAATGAATTCTTCCGCTCTGGGCGGAGCAGAAAGGAGTATCAAACTCTTACTGCTAAAACCTATCCATTTTCTTCCTAATGTCCTTTGCGTTCCAGGGCTGCGGTAACTCTTTCGAACCAATTTTACATCACATTTTCACGCCTAAATCGCGATGAATTTGATGAATTTTGGGTATAAATTAATACACTGAAGATTATTGGTAAGTGGTTTGGATTGTAGAATAATTTAAAGCGAGCGCTCCTGAGGGAAAGATATAGTTTTATTATTATTTTTAAAAGTTGTGCAGCAATAAGAGTATCGTTTTAAAAAGTTAATGGAAATAAAGTGTGTTCTTCATCTTTTGAATATTGTAATTTAAAAGAAACAGACAATTTCCAAAGGAGCCAAACTTATTAATCTCAATTTTGTATGGTCACTGCCTTCAAAAACATCTAAGTAAACACAGTTAAAGTTTTTAAAAGCAACACTTTTTAACTATAATGGAGAGTCTCGTAATTTACCGTCTCAAAAGAGCTTTTAGATAAAAATATCTGCTTTAAGAAACAATAAAGTTAAGATACATGGACACCAGATACAAATATTTACTGACACAGTACTAATGCCTTATGTATTAGGTGACAAAAGATTCTTATATATATTTAAAGAGCACAATAAATAAGCAGCAACATGTGCAATAATTTCACGAAAACAATTGCATGCATTCCTTTGTGTTCATAGAATAGAAGGTTTTCATTTATCTTCATGCTTGATGGATAGAAATAAATACTACAACTCATATTATTACTGTAAACTATCTGTCCTTTTTTTCATGCGTGTTTTCGCCCGCGCGCAGATCTGGTCCGAATGCGGGTGATAGCACGATCCTGGCCATACACAGGAAAAACATTTCGTTTGCCGCTGCAGTGTTGTGCGTGTCACCAGTGACTAAACTCGTGCACTGACGTGACGTCATAGTCTATGACAATGCGTGCGACCTACGTCACAGTAAACAGAACACTGAAGGCAGACGAACGGCACCTGCATCCCGTAAGCACGCACGCGGGCTTCGCGCCCGCAGCCAATCTGCGTTTCGGGTGCGTGCTGCCCGTATGATAGTAAAAACATATTGAAATGATTGGATGCGTGCAGCCCGCATGCGGACCAGATCAGATCAGATCAGAAAATACGCATTACAGGAAAAGGACCCTATCTCTGTCTGCCCGTTGTTACTCATTCACGTCTTAATGTCTGACCAGATTTCGATTAAACTTGGCACATGAGTAGAACATGTCTTAGAGACGAAAAAAATATGTAGATTCGGAACAAATTAACTGAAACTGATGGATAGAGTGGCACACGAACGATACTCCTAAGGCAATAAGCCTTAGGAGTATCGTTCGTTATTTTTTCAATATCAATTCTCTCACATTTATAGTTAAAAAACGAGCTTTGAGCTCAAGTTTTATGTAACCACCTCAGCACTACTTCCAAAAAGCAATATGTGACTAAAAGTACTCTTACGAAAAAAGGTTAAATGGTTCCACTTTCAACAATTTCTACGAAATATTATTATATAAGAGAGAGATGAGTATTCACTCCAGGGAATAATATTTCAATTCTAGGTACCTACGGGTGAAGTTCTATCGAATTGGATAACTAAATCTAAGGTGAAACCGAGTAAAACGAGCTTTTCAGAATTTCTTTATCAAACAACATATTTATGAAAACTACACTAAAGGCAGTACCCGTTCATGTTGTGTTGTTACCGGCATCGAAAAAAATCTATTCGATTGATTAAACTGTATGTGTGAAAGATCCAGATTATTTTGTAGGTATTAATGGTGAGACTTATTTCTCCAATGAAACTGATCGCCATCAAGCTGCGTTCAAGAGTTGTCAATATCAATATTCCATAGAAAATAATGACACTGACAGCTCGTAAACGTGGTTCAATGTTGAAGGAGTTCAATTTAAGATTTATTAAATCCGCCCTAAGAAGAACAATTAAGACATTTACTGTTAAATGTAAAGATAAAAGATAAAGATAATTTTATAAAATAAAAAATGAATTATAATATATTTTTTTGTGGTTTAAGTAAATGATAACAGATATATGAAATTAATTATATCTAGCATTTTTATTTTATTTATTAGCTTCCTCATTAAGTGTTAAAACATATCATTGGCACTCTTCACAAGTGCGTCTTTTGAAGATTTTTAAATTTTTTTCTAATAAGACATTGACATGACTTCCAGCAGTGCGGTTCTGTAAACACTTCACCCAAGCTCTCACTTCGACATTTTTGTTTCTGAATAACCCGTAACAAATATGCGACTCTCAAAGATCTACAAATGGAAGCAGGAACCAACTGCTTAACGTATTACCCGAGACAGGGACGCCTAAGTGCAACTCGGTTAAGATGCTCGCCCATCCAAGGACCAACCTCGCCAAGCGTTCCTAAACCTTGAAGATTTAACCGTGCGGCAGTTATTATTTAGCAAGAAGCTCCTCAAGATCATTGAGACACAAAGTACAATATTGAAAGAGATTCCTTTTCTTTACCCAGAGCGATCTCCCCGATCTCCCACATGTTTGCCGAGCATCGCATAAAAAGGTTTTCTCTGTCAACGAGATTTATCTCTCGAAGACTGTTTGTTTTGTCGTCGCATTTTAAGTGTGAATTGTTTTGTTTTGATTTGAAAGTGGTGTGTAAGAATTTGTACAGACTTTGAGAATGATTTTTCCTTTACTTGTGCTGTGAGATCTTGCTTCTTGCGACATGATTCTAGGTCAACGGGACGTACTCTATAGGTTTTGATTTATTTGCGAGACTCAGAATGTGTCGCATCAATGGGTTTATATGTTAATTGCTTTGACTTATAAGCTTAATTTTGTTAAAACTCTAAGGGATCGCAAACCTTCCGATTTGATGTTAATTTCAACTTGATACCTTCACACGTATCTGAGACAGTCGGACGGTGTGTCAGTGAAGTGATTCTATAGGGATTCCGTTTTATAATTTTGAAGTACGGAACCCTAAAATATGACGTGAACACCAAGCCAAGCTTGTCTAATATTTGATCTATCAACTTGAATTGCGAAGAAAAGACCCAGTTTGCTTTGAACAAATAATATCTAGACATATTTACCGAAAACCTAAAAGAAATTTCATGTTGATTTATAGACCTAGAAAACAAGAAATCATATCTTTTTTTTTTCTTCTTTTTTTTCATTAGTTAGGTACTCAGTACAATGCCCTACTTATGAGGTCATTGAAACTAGTTAATATCTCTTCATTTTATTTTATTATGTCAAGCGGTTCTTGATTTCTCTTACTAAAGAATTGGTAACGTATTATTTGATAACAAGAGAATTTTGCTAAGAGATTTTCCAACTCGACTACGGAACACTGATTTACTGCTTTTAATGGTAGCTGGTGGTTAAAATACCGCGTGTATCTGACATCGACGCACAAACGATTTCCATGGGTCCAGGGCATGATTCTGGACACCCTAGATATATAATTTTTCGTCGGATTTTTTTTCTTTTTTTCTTTTTTTCAAGGGTTTTTTTTTTTTACTTTAGACTGCTCATAATCGTTATTCTGACCTGACCAAATGAGATTTTTAATAAAAAAATAATTAATTAACTACTTTCACTAAAAAGAGCAATCTGAATAAAACCACAAATAGATATCAGCTCAGCTGAGCTGATACCTATTTGTGGTACTCAAATGAAAAAATGAGAAAAGAACCGACGAAAAATTCCAACACTGGGGTGTCCAGAATCATGCCCTGGACCCATGGAAATCGTTTGTGCGTCGATGTCAGATACACGCGGTATAACAGCCGCACGGGCCGATCTTCAAGGTTAAGCAACGTTCGCCGAGGTCTATCTTAACATACCGAGATTCCTTCGTGCCTCAAACACACACACACGTTAAGCTGTTGGCAATGGCTGTCAACGGCTTAGATCAGCCGTATTCAACCATTTTACTCTCTGGCCCACATTCTGCTTTTATTATTATCATAATGGGCCACAATATTTATTAGCTTTTCTTATTTCCCGTTTTTTTTAGTAAGCATTTATTGTTTCATTTATGTTTTTTAATATTATAAATCAGGAACCCTCTCCGATGAAGGCCTTTTATAAGGTTTGGGCTACAATAACCTACAGTTAAATAAAATCCTCCATATTTTATTAGTATCTAGATCAATTTTGGAATTTGTGACAAAGGATCGTTTTCATATGACTTGACCAACTTTTAAAGGAGTAAATCAGTACAGTATAAAAACATACAGATTGATACACTGACTAAACAAAACATCAAAAATGTTTTAGGCTACAGGGCCCGCGGGCCGCAGTTTGAGTATAGCTGGCTTAGAACTTTAGCAGTCGTTACAGATTATCATAAAGAAAAAAAAAAAACAAATCACTTTCGCATTTATTGATAGTAGCTAGGATAGGATTGACCACAGTACAAAATCATAAGTCTACTAAAGTAACGCCTACACGTGCGTATCAGCGACCTACATTGTAAGTTTCTGACCAGACCCGTCTCGCCTAACTAAATACAAAGATCAACACAGGAAGGGTTGCTTCTTATGTATATTTACATAGGGCGGTAATTTGGTTGGTCTTCGAATTTGGAAAGACTAGTTCCGAAATTTTAAGTTTGGGATAGTGATTTGGTTGCTAATCTGATAAAATAAATTAATATTTTATCTCATTGCTTGGCGTCGACCAGAACACTATTGATCTGAGGGCCAATTTTACTAATTTTTAAACAATTTTCGCATTCGCAAGTCAATCGCAAACTGTAAAAAAATCCTTAATTTTATACAATTTTGACAGTTTGCGATAGAGATTAGTAGAATTAGCACTCTGGTGGTCTAAGATCAGAAGCTTGCCTTAGATCCTCTCAAATGCCAGGATTGACAACCAAAGACCCACTCGGCGCCGAAATGTGAAGGGAACCACCATTAATTAAAAGATATTTTGCATTGTCCTCACATGACGAAACAAGTACATGTAACTAAGATTTTTGTAAAACATCACAATTTAAAAGAGCGTCTGTGGAGTTTCTTTCACGTTCTTCTCAATAGAGATCTACGCTTTGGAACGTACAAATAGCTTCATGTTTTTGACTGACTTACCATGACATTTCAAAAGTGCCTGTAAATGGTTTATTTGAAATAAATGCTTTGAATCTTTGAATCTTTGATCAGGGAAGAAATAAGATGGAACATTTTTTTTTACAAATCAAATTAGGTACACACAGACATAATAATTGTGGTAGATAGCACTATATAAAAAAATTTATTGTAATCTGTTTCATGCAGCTTAGCCGCCAAATTCATATTTTGCATACAGAAAAGGAGTTTTCATGGATAAGTCTTCCCAGACAAAGCTGATACATTTGCAATAACTAAGTACTTTCACATTTTAAAGCTCCCACAATAGTTCTGGCAAGCTGACAGATACAGCTATAGAATTCCAGTACGACCTGGCTTTGCATTGTACGGAAAGCCAAACGCCGATGTAAAGAAACGTTGCCATTTACAGATACAAGCTTCTCAAGCACTTGTAACAGTATGCCAAGCACACTAATACTTCTATAATGGTCAATCTTACCTTTTTAGCAGGATCCTTATGCTCCTGCACGTACTCCTGCTTCAAAGGCTCAGTCTGCAGGTCTGGTAGCGAGTGGCTGATGCGGATAGCAGCTTGGCGGGAGAGGGAGTCGCAATTGCTGTCTTCGGAGTCCCTTCGTGCCCTGCACCAAAGGGATCTGTTCAGAGAGGAGGTGAATTTTGATGATAATGGTAGATCAAGAAAACTGGTTTAGATGAAAAGAGAAAAGTGACGAAAAGAGAAAAGTGACGAAAAGGAAAAGTTGTAAAAATTGAAAAAGAGAAGAGTAATTGTGCAATTCTGTAAAAAAATTCAACGTCAAAACTTTGGTGAAGTGAACATTATTTTAGTGATTATATATACGCCCAGATTCCGGGTAGCCGGTGGCGGGTACCCGGTGGCGAACTGTATAGCCATGCCAGACAAGTTACTCCGGTACGTGTGAAACCAGGGTTGCGGAGTTTGTTCGAAAGAGTCACCGCGACCCACGAACGCAAAGGGTTATTAGTAGGAACGCGGTTGGGTTTTAGTCAGTAAGAGTCTGACACTCCCTTCAGCAGTGCGATTCTGTAAACATGTCGAAGTGAACACTTAGGCGAAGTGAACGACAAGTGAGCTGTCAAACTATACAAACAAGATGGAATGACAGCTCACTTGTTGTTGTTCACTCCACCCAAGTGTATAGGGTGAGATGTGGACAGAATAGACCAGCTGTTCTGCTTCGCCCAAAGCGGGAGGAGTCATTTGATGATTACCCATCCAAAAAACGTGAAAGCTAACGTACACGGGACCGGTTGATAGTTCACTTCAGGGTCACTCCACAAAATTTTAACGTATTTATTTTCACAGCATAGACTGGCTGATAACTAGCAAGAAGAACGAAAAACGATCATAAAATAGAATTTGTTTAATAATATGGAATGTAGTGGACTTCTACCTAATTTTATACCTACAAAATTTGTACGCCGTTATTGGCAAAACGTGGACGCTCACAAAATACTATTGATTTAATACCTTGCATGTCTGATTAGTCAGTTTATGTAAACGCATGTTTGACAAATAAATGATCTTTATCTTTATCTCCAAGACATAAAATACAATGCAAGATTTAGCGGTGGCCAAAAGTTTATCACAGTATTTATAACAAAATTTATAACTGCTAGTTTGCTTAAAAACTACTGAAGGCCTCGACAAAGTGATCTTGTAACAGTGATATGAATGTCAAGCAATGACGTGTCATGTGGTACTTGCGCTACCAAAGTGTCACGTGTTTTAGCACACATTACACTTTTCAAAAATCGATATATTTACAATCGCTGATAGAATGAACGCCACTTTGTCAAGTCTTTCTGATTGGGAAAACACATGACTGTGTTTCCGTGAGAAATCCAGTTACTTGTTAAACAACTAAATACTAAACAAGTCTTGTCTTAAATTGTCAAAGACGCTAAACGAAATTCGCTTCACAGGAAATTCACATCGCGAATGTTTAAAATGTAACTTCATTGCAGACTGCAAAATGTCTGCTAAACATGCATTCAACGTAACATGTTACTTCCGACGCCTGCAGTCTAATTTAAATATTTCAGTTTAGAGGCAAGTGAAGTGTGTGCTAAAAGGAAAATGGATGTAAGGATATACATGAACAAAAAAATGGAGTTTAATAGAGGATGGTAAGTATAATATAATATAATAAAGCTTTATTTTATTCCGTACAAATTACAAACTAGTGACTTAAAAGCAAAACAAAATAAAAAAAAGAGAAGTATAAAAACAAGTTAACGAGTCTGGTACTTTTTACGTTTTTTTTTCCCCCTTATGTTATATTATTTAATTTGTACGGACCCCCTTCGGGTAAAAGCCTCCTCCAAGGAATGCCAGTAGTCTTTGTTGCCGGCTGAGTTTAGCCAGCTTTGGCCCGCTAACTCCAATATCTCATCCGCCCATCTAGCAGTAGGCCTGCCTCTGCTTCTGGTACCTCGTGGACCCGACCATTTTAGCACTCTCGCCGTCCACCTATCATCTTTAAGCCTGGCCACGTGGCCTGCCCACTTCCATTTTCTTTGAAGTGAGAAGGTTAGGGCATCTGTAACATTGGTTTTGCTCCGAATTTCAACATTCCTAACTCTGTCTTTTAATTTTATGCCTAGGCAACTTCTCTCCATTCTTCTTTGCGTGGTCTGGATTTTGTTCCTTATTTTTCGATCGAATGTCCAAGTCTGGCAGCCGTAGGTGAGGCATGGTAGTATTTCGGAATCCATGACTATTTTTTTGGTTGGTAGTGGGAGCTGCGATTTGAAAATTTCCTTGTGACTCCAGTACTTTTTCCAGGTAATCGCAATTCTTCTGTCCACTTCTTCTAAATTTCTTTCTTTGCTGAAAGAGATTTGCTTGCCTAAATAGACATATTTTTGGACAAACTCGAGAGGTATGTTGTTAACCAAGATGGGTGTCATTAAGTGGTTAGTGGTGACTTTTGTTTTATCAAGATTCATTTCTAGACCAACTTTTATACTGGCACGGTGTAAATCGTTTAACATATTATTCAGTTGTTGTGGGTTTTCCGAGAACAGGATAATGTCATCCGCGAACCTTAGGTGACTTAGGAACTTCCCGTTTATATTGATGCCCTGTTTTTTCCATGGTAAACCTTCCATTACATGTTGTAAGACCGCAATAAACAATTTTGGTGAGAGTGGATCACCTTGTCTCACGCCTCTCTTGATGTTGATTTTTGTGCCTGTTCTATCAAGCTTGACTCTACTCGAGCTGTTGGCGTAGATGTTTTTTAGAATATCTATGTATTTTTCGTTTATGTTTTGGTTTTGTAATGCTTCCCAGATACTGTCGTGTGATATAGAGTCGAAAGCTTTTTTGTAGTCGATGAAAGCTACATATAGTGGTCTGTTTAATTCTAAGTATTTTTCTATCACTTGATCTACTACCTGGATATGATCGACTGTGCTGAAACCGCTTCTGAATCCTGCCTGTTCGATCGGTTGGTGAAGGTCAATGTCTGAGGATATTCTTTCGAGCAGACAAGAAGCGAATAGTATATACAAAGAGGACATCAGGCTTATAGGGCGATAATTCCCTATGTCTGCTGGGTCGCCTTTTTTGTAGAGCAGAATTATTTCGGATACCGTCCACGAATTTGGTACTACTTCTTCAGTTATGATGGTAAGTATAGCAGATGCAAAATACAGCAAAGATGTTAAGAGCATCCACTGATCGGTTCTGAATGTCAGCTTAACTAAATAGAAAAGTTATCTACAGTAAAATTATGTATTTATATGTATAATGTTTTGTTTCCCACCCCTAATTGAAACAGTGTACAGGCTAACAGGCGACGTTATAAAATACAAAGTTCTAGTCTTCTCCTACATCCTACCCATTTTCTTTCGTACAGCCCTTGAAAACAAAAACCTTAGATCTGTCGAGCAGAATACTGATACTGCTATGGATCATAACAAATACATCTCAACAGCTGAATATATTTAATCATTTTCTCTTTAGAATTTATCTCATACAGGATGTAACCGAAATAACAACAAACCTGAAAGCAGCATAGAACTCATCAATACTAAAAATATTTAGTCTGGAGCCAACCCCAAAAGAATCAACTACACTTTACAATTTTTTTTATTTTTTCAGGCTCCTTCTGGTAAGCTCGCTATATCGTAGACTTTGTCTCTGTCATCTTTGACCTTGACTAGAGTCAAGAGCAAACCCATCACAAATAAAAAAATAAATTCTGTTTTGGTCCCAAACGTTGTCAATAATGACCTATTTCAGATGTTGCGTTTTAAATAACAACCTGCTAGGTTCAACCTACCTTCCGACAATCCACCTCCAGGTAGCAGCACATTGGTAGCCCACAGCAGCTAACAGAACAGCAGCCATTGCAGCGAGCAGTAGCGCTGCTGCGTAGTCCACGGAACTGCCGCGTACCGTCGCCGGGCTTTCCAAACTTTCAGCTGGCCACACTCCTGGGAACAAGAGGAAGAATTATTTTAATAAAGGTTTCGTTTAACATAATAATTGCATATTATCTATACTAATATCATAACGCTCGAAGTTTGTTTTTTTGTTTTGTTGAACGCGTTAATTTCAGGAATTGAAAAATGATTTTAGTCATATTATTTTAGATTAGTACATCAAGCTACGACCAATAAGAGCGGAGCATTAAAGAAAAATCTGACGCAGTCGGAGTGGCGCGAATCAGCTAGTTTCTCTATATACTTGGTAGATAATGATATTCACTATACAATTGGTCCTATAGACATCGTTCTAGTAGAAAGCGATCAACACGTGATACGCGTCCGTCGCGTTAATTTATTCGGCAAACCGAATATCTTGTCGCACCGATAGAGGGCGCTTTCCGGTTTTGCCGTACAAATAAACGCGACTATAGCGTATTGGCGCGATGATCGCTTTCGATTAGGACGGCTCCTATACATTTACCGTGAAAAAAAAATATTCACTGAACAAATTTGAATATTTCAGGAATTGGAATACGGAGGACTTCTCTTCTCTCTTCTTCTCTTTTACCTCTTTACCACGAGAGTATTTGTGCAAATTTTATTTTAAAGAAAAAGAATAGGTTCTCAAAACTTTTTATTCCGCTTAATCAAAACCCAAATTATTATTTTTAAAATAAAAAATGTCTACGATCGATAGAAATGCCATCAATAGAGTGCCGTAAGATTTGTTCTATACCTTTATTAAAAATTCGCACACATTTAATCAAAAGTTCACCAACGAAAACCTAAGAACGCAAACTCAGATACATGAAAACAAATAAACATCGCAAATAATCAAGAAAACCACAAAACTTTAAAACTTTAAGTTTCAGTCCCACCCAGTCACACATCTGTAAGCACTGACTTGCCTCAACAAACTACATATCATTATCTCTTCGAAACTTACGTGGGAAACGTTGCACCTGAAACCCTGAAACCTTCCAGACCAAGCACTTAATAATTATTACTAACAACGACACCACGACATTCGATACTTGGATCATTCTACTTTTCAATGTATCAAAGTTGTTTAAATATGATATGTTTTCAATTTACTTGTGTTAATAACGTGGCAAATGCACACGGCATATTTTTAGAACAGAATGTAATATAATAGAATACTCTTATTATGTAGGTACACTATATAAGTTACAACGCGCTGTTGACAGACATGTTTTACAAACGCACGCTCACGGCGCTGCAGTTGACCAAAAAGCAATCCTGTCTGCGTCTGAATTCCGTTTAAAGTACGTTAGCGAGCTTCATTTGCGTTAAAAATACGCCGTGTCTGCCCCTAAAATTGCATTTATTTTATGGTAATTTGTTGTGTAAATCACGAGCTTACTGCTTATGTTGATCTTAAGGACCCAGGTTCGATTCACGGGTTGTGCAAACTTTTATAGAGTTGTTCCATTAGCAATTTTTCGAACTTTGAAAGTGGGTGTTGTTTTACCCCCGAGCCTCAGAAGTCACACAAAGTCGGCCTAGCGCCTGATCGCTCCCCAGTCGTGTCGGATTAATGTCCCATCGTATTATGAGAGTTTAGGATTAGGAACAAAGAGTGCACCTGTGTTTGTGCACTATAATATCCTGCATTTTTGGCTAATACCCGTCAAAATTGGCCACCGTAGCCAAATTCGGTCGCGTTCGCGTTTATTTGATTAAAAGTAACGACCGAGTGGACCACATTAATGTCATATAATTATCTTCGCGGCAAATCGAGACAAAGATGGCGGGACTAACTCGACTAATACCGAAAAGACTGGCCCAAATTAGCAAAAAATGGCGTTTAAAAAAGTGAAGGAGACCTTTGCCCAGCAGCAAGACGAAATTTAGAATCAGGATGCTGTTGTGACAGTGAGCCGGCTATGTTTGTAGACGGTCGATGGAGCAGACATGTGTTAGAGTGGAGACTGCGTATTGGAAAACGTAGTGTGAGACGCCCTGCGGCAACATGGATTGAAGATTTGAAGAAGATGAGAAGAAGGCTGGAAGCGGATGTCGGAAATCGGGATGACTGGGTTTCTTTGGCGGAGGCTAACGTTCAGCAGTGGACGGTAATAGGCTAGATTTCATCATCCACAAATTGCAAAACTATTTAGTCCGTCAGTTAGAGTATTGAATAATAATGGACACGAATTTTTTGTTTTTGTAAATCAATGAAGAAAGAAACAAAGATAAAACGCATCAAAACTCGGGAGTGGGGGCTCGTGACGTCACGACTCAGTAAAAATTGTGAAGGTGTGACGTATTGAGAATTTTAAAAGCGTCACTTCGTCAATTTTGGTTCCCGTAACAAAAAAAAAACACGGGTCAAATATTTTTTGATAATCCAACTGACGGACTAATTAGATTTTTTCAGGACACAAGCCCATTGGCTGGTAAGGTGGTGGTAAGCTTTGACGAAATAGGCTTTATAGAGAAATAGAAGGTAACAACGTTGTTCTTCTGTGGTAGCACAGTCACTTTCAGTACTTGCACGTAGTACATCGAAAAGTAGAATGACCCACCTACTGTCGAATATTGATTACAGTTAACGGTTCAAGGGCTTGTTTATAGTAAGCTAACGAGAATCAATATTTCCATGAAAATAGTGTTTTTCTCGGTACTGAACATGCAGCAAGTATCGTGTGTGTGTTTTATTGGAATAAATATTCTTGCTTTTTATTGAATGTTCATCCAGATGCACTGCAACTTAATGGTAAGTTAGTTTAGTGCGAATTGGTGGAATAGCAACAAAGTAAGGCCATCCCTACCTTGTTGCTATTCCACCAATTCGCACTGAGCATTTTCGAGCGTCTTTCATAATGCGCACAGCAAAGGAGTGGAACTCTCTGCCTGCGTCTGTGTTTCCGAACGCTTACAACTCCAATCTTTTCAAAATAAGAGTGAACAGGCTACTTCTGGGTAAGCTCGCTCCATCGTAGACTAGACTAGAGCCAAGAGCAAACCCATCTAAAAAAAAAACAAAACTGTTGAATAAACAATAGTCTTTTCATTTGTTTATTTACGAAATAAAGATAACCGCCAAAAATTGAGAGATATTTTTAGTTTTCATTTTGAATGTTGCTTCTTGCAGTCTTTCATAAAACTTATGTGGCTACGTAATCTGGTGATTTTTGTATAAAAACTTCGTTTATCCTACTAACATGGTTAATTCGAAAGTCTGGATGTCTGTTATTCAATCACGCCTCAGAGTCTAAAGAAATTTCGAAAGTTAGCCTACGTACAAACCATGACCTGGTTTATGACAGACATTTTTATCCTAGCAGTATTTTCCGACACAAGAATTGGAAACTTAAAAACCACTTTTTATTGCAGTCGAGACCAATAAACAAATCTTCCAGAGCCCTGTCCCATAACTGCAATATAAAAGTGTTTTTTCAGTATCCAATTCTTGTTTTTACGTTTTTTGTTCATTTACGGAAAAGACAGACTTGTTTTTTTTTAATGTCAAACTTCCCATTTTGTGTGAAAAGTATCCATTTCTTTTTAATTGAAAGGAACGTTAATATTGTTTCGTCTCGGATGAATGCGAATGCCACTTCACCGCCACTCAGACATCCAATCAGTGTCAATCATTGACCACCTGACCGGGCGCATACAAAGGACGTTGCCACTTCGTCAGCCTGCTCGCATTGCAACCTGCGGTGCCATTCTATAAACATGTCGAAGTGAACGACAAGTGAGCTGTCAAACCATACAAACAAGATGGGATGACAGCTCACTTGTCGTTCACTCCAACAAGTGTACACGGTGATATGTCAATAGAATAGGCTGATGACCAATTTTACTCAAAAATCGTTCATATTCAAGTCGCAACATCGTTGAAAGGCAAAATCTACAAGACCGTGAAAAGACCTGTCGTAATGTATGGATCAGAATGTTGGGCTGTGAAAAAGACGGATGAAAATAGATTGCATGTGGCGGAGATGAGAATGTTGAGATGGATGTGTGGAGTAACAAGAATGGATAAAGTGAGAAATGACTACATTAGAGGTACCTAGTTTAAAAGTGGCGCCAGTGACTGAAAAGTTAAAAGTGAATCGCTTGTCTTGGTATGGTCATGTGAAGAGGAGAGAGGAAACGCATTAAAACTAAAAGAGTAATGAACATAAATGTGGATGGATGGAGAGGGAGAGGAAGGCCAAAGAAAAGATGGATTTATTGTGTAAGAAGTGATATGAAAGAAAAAGGAGTTAGTGAAAGTTTGACGGCTGATAGGGCAGACTGGAAGAAAAAAACGTGTTGCGCCGACCCCAAGTAACATGGGATAAGGGCAGGAAGATGATGATTCAAGTCGCAACATCATTCGGAAATCATAGTCAATCAAAAACTTGTCAAAACGTAGGAAAATAATAGGAAAAAAATACAATTGTTGCCCATCTTGAAATTAGTCATTTACATTTTTTGCTTTTCATCTTAAATTAGTCTTTAAAACTAACCTAATATCATTTGATTTCGATTGTCAGGTGTTTAATTATCATTTGGACTGGCTTGCAAGACAAGACCAATCTAACCTGCAAAACTTAATACCTACCTCAATTTTCATCCTACCGATGTTTAAATATTCACAAAATTAAATTCTAATTGGGCCAAAAGGCAAGCCGATCCTAATCCTAAAGATATCCGATAAGGAATGTAGGTACTTGTATAGATCTTGTTATTTGTGAAATATGAAGCAAGATCTCAGACACAACATATGTGACCTTTTGTGTTTATTATAGAACCATACCGTATTATGATTACATAGGGTACATATTACATAAGCGTATATCGTAAGTCACGGTCTAGTAAATAATGTGGTTGATAGGTGTGATCAACCTAAATCTCATCTCTCTTCATCACTCAAAGGTTTTCTGAAAGAAAACTTCACTTTGAGTTAAGCTCGCCTTTGTACATGAACTTTAATATAAGTTATTTTGGTGTACGATAAAGAATTAATAATGTTCAGATTAATCCTAGACACCTTTATTTCAGAGCTCTGTAAAATAGGTTTATAGGTTAAAGAATCCTTTCCACCACAATTTACCAGACAATACTCTAAAGGTTGTTATAACTGGCCGGTGTTACGAGCTGTAACGTAACATCCGCAGCGAGCGTGTTACGATACGCCGCCGAGTCCTAAAATCCGAAAAACATGCGCGTTTTCGTGCTCGTTCTACATACTGACTGCATGAATGCTTGCTTTGTAACATGTTAGGCACATTACATGTTACATGTTTTGCCCGCAACACTCTCACAGAAATAGGTGAATTCATTCGGTTTTAATGATATGTATCTCTACTACTGTATTATAAAGCTGAAGAGATTGTTTGCTTGGTTGATTAAAAGCGCTAATCTGAACTCCTGGTTCGAATTGAAAAATTATTTAAGTGTGAATAGCCCATTTATCGAGAAAGACTATATAACATCACGCTAAGACTGAAAAGAGCGAAGCATTAATAAAAAATGTGACGCAGGCGAATTTGCTCAGCTAGTATACATATGCAGTTGTTGTGTGTTTGTGTTGTATGTTTGTTTTATTGATTGATTGTTTCCATTTTTCTATTATATATTATGTGAAAAATATTAAAGAAACTATATACACCATTATCACTGATCAAATTCATCAAATACATAGTACAGGATAAAAGAAATAGCACTTATTTTCATTCGGTTCCTACTCGGGTCCCTTTATTCGAATCCGGAGCTATGGTTCGGATTCCTGGGATCAAAATGTCGCTGGCCTAGATTGACTCAATCTAGTGCCTTATATTATACTTGTATATTATTCTTGGGTCCAATAAAATATACAGGACCAGTGTCTTTATTGCTTATCTCTGAGTTTATTTCGGTGTTTTTTTTGTGTTCTCAGACAACTAGGAAACACTGGCCTCATCTAGTTTTATTTTACGTAAAAGATTGACGTGTAAAACAGTTATTTGTAAACTACATATATGCACAATAAAATACCATTAATACCTTCGTATCCTTAGGCAACCCGCAGACAGCTGCAACGTGACAATACTTTACTGGTGGAAAAACAACTGTGAAAATTTCGTACTCTCGTGTCACACTCGCAACTGCGTATGGGTTCCTTTCTTTGGCGTTGCAAGTACGCAGCATTAAATTTTCGCACCATTCACGCTATGTGAAAAGAGATTAGCGATTAGCGTTATCGTCGAGTAATATCGAATTATACCGTTCGTGCTCTAGCTATAAAAAGTGCCTAAATATTTACTCAACTTTATCAAAATTCAAAAGATAATAGGTTTATAACAAAGAACGAATTGAAGTGGAAAGTAACAACTACCAGATTGAATTAACTCAATTTGAATGGTTCAATGACGAGAAAATATTTCTGTTGTGTTTGTCAAAAGCAGATTGGTTTTGTGTTTACTGAAAACCGATTTTAATTTAAACTATCTGAACCCCGCGGCTTCGTCCGCTTGCCAAATTATATACTAAAACCTTCCTCGAGAACCAATTTATCCATTGGTGAAAACAGCATGAAAATCGGTGCAGCAGTTTTTGAGTTTATCTCAAACAGACAGACAGACGCGGCGGAGGACTTTGTTTTATAATGTTATGTAGTGATGGTGTTATAACTTTTGTTCATTAATTCGTTTTGTTTTAATTTAGAATAGAATAGAATAGCATAGCAAACATTTATTCGACACAGACCAAATACAACAACAAAAAAAAATTATAGAATGGCAGTCCAGATTTTGTTTTTTTTTCTAGTGCTCTTTGGAAGGTTATTTCTTGGCAGTTTCCATTTTATAGTCAGTTCTCATTTCCCCGTGATTTCAGTCGCGTTAGTAAAGATGTTTTCCAAAAAAATTAGTCTAAATCTAATCTAATCTTTCTAACACCAAAATTCATCAAAATCGGTAAGCTGATGACGTGCGAGCATTAAAAAAAAAAACAAACAAAAGCACTTCAAACAAATAAATAAAACCTTAAAGCAATTCCCTAAAACCTATATTACAAACAACGAAAAATAAGAATATCCCAAACCAAGAAATCAAAGCCTCAAAAGTGTTGTTTGTCTATAAAACTAGGTCAAAAAAGAAAGGATCTGGGTCTCGCAAACAAAAAACAAGCAAATTAGAGCACCGTTTGAAATAAAAACAATTAAGGTTACGAGTAGGTGATGGTTACCGAATTTGTTAGAAAGAGTCACCGCGGCCCTGCAACGCAACAGGTATTTGGAGGAACACGGATAGGTTTTAGCCAGTAAGAGTTGGACACTCCCTTCTGCTCTGCTCACGGGAGGATGCATTTGATGATTTCCCATCCTTTTTTTTTTTTAGGGATGGGAAATCATCAAATGACTTTCCCCGCTCTGGGCGGAGCGGGAGGGAGTGTCAGACTTCTACTGACTAAAACCCACCCATGTTTCTTCATAGTCCCGCGACTACAGCCTGCGTAGGCCCTTTCGGGCCCCTCTGTGTGCTGACTCTCTTTGAGGCGCGCGTGGAACACTAACGCGCCGTCGACACGGCATGTGGCATATTACAGAATCCTTCATGTGAGAGACCGAATTGCCGAGGTCGGCCGAGGCCGGGTTTTTTAATATTTAAAATATCATCACATAAGTACTCAATTATTGACTTAGAGCTGATTTTTCAATAGTCAAATCATTTTTAACTGAAGAATGAATATTCCTATTTGTCATAATTTCTAAGCAAAACCGACATTTTTACTCCTTTGATAAAATTTATCTGACTATTGAAAAATCAGCCCTGAGGCGTTTTGTATTTTAAGTTGATTTTGAGTAACCACTATCTAGAATTCTAAATTCCAATATAAGTAGGCGTGAAACAAAAGGCGACCTATCTCTTTTGTTTTCTCTGTTGTCTTATTCTATTGTAATATTGTCTTTGATTCATTAATTTTCTTCGTTTGTATCATGATTTTACAAATATATGTAATATGAATAAAGAACTGAATCTGAAAGAAAAAATATAGTATTTTCATCATGGCGAAATTATGACTTTCGTTTTCAAATATTTTCATAATAGACGCCAAAGATTTAATTAGGTAATTTAATAGATAGCTCATTAAGTTAATTAAATATTGATTTTAACGACAACAGTGTTTCTGAGCGATTATGCCAGCTATACATTTGATTAATTGCTTCATTAACGTTTGTGAATTTTACAATAAGAATTACTTTTTCTAAGTAAAGAAAAAGAAAAAATAATAGTTTATTCCACACAAACTAAACGCACATTAGAAATATTAACTTAACTAACCAATATTTGACGAGAAATCCAAGTAACTTAACGTCACTAAATTTTTAACTTTTAACTGGCACTTAATCAAAACGGAACTTGTCGTTTTAGATGTACAACTGACATTCAACCTTGAAGTGACAACGATTAATTTTTGTGACTGAAAACAAAATCACTACATATTATGAAACAAAGTCTTCCGCCGCGTCTGTCTGTCTCTCTTTTCGCGATAAACTCAAAAAGTACTACACCGATTTTCATGCTGTTTTCACCAGTAGATACAGTGGTTTAGAGGAAGGTTTTAGTATATTTTTCTTTATTTTTCTCTTTTTATTATGTTTCTGCTTTAAATTACATTTCCCGATGAACCAGCTTAAATTGCACTGTATTTTGTACTCTTTTACTTTGTAATTCATTGTGTCCAATCTAGGCTTACTTATCTGATGGATAACTAACCGACACTTATAATACTATAATACTCAAATACTTAATAAATCTGCCAGATATCGCTATCCGACACCTGTGAAACCAAAAGTTTTAGTTCATCTGCCAGATAAGTTCCTAATAGGCTAACCGACACTTTATTCGTAACCGGTGAAACTGGCCCTAAAATACTTAATAAATCTGCCAGATATAGCTATCCGACACCTGTGAAACCAAAAGTTTTTGTTCATCTGCCAGATAAGTTCCTAATAGGCTAACCGACACTTTATCCGTAACCGGTGAAACTGGCCCTTAAAGATTTATATAATTAGTCAAACGGTCCAAGCTGCGGGCATCAGCTAGTACAAAATAAAATAAAAACACAACAACACATTCTACATCACACAAACAATATGGATATTTATTTTTCCTGTTGACCTCTCACCGATCATATGAATGTCACTTGCGATACTATTATGACAGCCTTACGAACATTACATTATTTGCTCGCAACGTTTGCAAGGTGTGAACGATAAATGCGAGGACTTGCAAATATTATATCGTTTGACAGGGTCATATAGCCTTGCCTGTGAAGTGCTATGTGGAAACAGGCTCAAGGCTGAAACGACGTATTTCCTGGAAGTTTCTTTTGGCAAGGTAATGTCAGCAAAAAGACAGTACAATTTGTGGGAATATAGAGTAGTATTTATCTGAATTTATTGAATGTTAGAATTAAATTAAAGATTTACTAAATGTTAGAATAGTTAATATCGGGACTTAGCAGTCCCGATATTAACTATTCTGTAAAAAATAGGTACATGGTAGCCCATGTACCTATTTTTTACAGTTACTCCGTGATCCGTCGGTTCTTTTCTCATTTTTTAAGTTTTTTCAAGAGTACCACAAATAGGTATCAGCTCAGCTGCGCTTGCAACAGTGCCGAAATATCGGAAACTCGCAAATAAAAAGGTACATGGTAGCAATCCCGATATTAACTATTCTAATGTTAATGACCATGAAAGTTTAAAACAATTTACCAAATGTGTCTTTCGCATCTTAAAGTTCTTCATACAGTAGGTGTACCTGTAAAGCAAGTATTGTAACTAACCCCTGGAATTAAACGCAAGAAAGTGAAAGTTTTGCATAAATATTGCCCTTATTTGAGTTACCAGATCAGGGTCTCGAAATGTGTGCAAAACTTCGTTCCTCCATTTATGAGTCAACCTTTCTGCAATCTTCACAAACGTTTACCAACCTACATTAAAGTAAAAATAAGTAGCATTGATAAAATAAGACATTACCAAAATATCGAATCATTAAGCACATTTTTACAATGAACGTACCAAAATTGTTTTTCATTACTCGTGCTCGTAAAGTAGGGCTGAAGTTGCCTGAGCAGTGGGTTGAAAGTATTACTTTGCAGCCCTATGGAGAATCGTTTTCAACTGACAGCCGTCAAATCATAAAAATACAACTATGAAAATCTTATGGCTGAATAGCTGATCGATCTTCATTTGTTTTTCGAGCTTTGCATACTTTCGTATAGCAGAGATTTGTATTAACACGATGAGTTCATCGATTCAGGTTCGTGTTTTTAATTTTGCTTTCCTTGTATTTGTAATGAAAGTTACAGTGTTCACCTTGAGTGAAAGATTTATTTAGTCCCTCGAACTATTGGCGAAACGCCGTCTCGGGACTAAATCAGTTACTTTCAACCCTGGATAACAATATAGTATTTCCGTCTATCACTCGGGAAGACTCAAGGGCTACAATTAGTATTCCAACATAATCAAAGGCATCCACAATGCAGATTACAATCTCTACGTTGTATGCGTTGTATATCAAACCAAATTCCATGTAAACCTCGAAATTTGGTTTGCTATATTTACCTGTAGGCCACAGAATGGCAACACAGTCATATAATACAAACAATACAACATCTGTACAGGACATTGTATATGTTATAATTGTAGACGATTTAATTTAGTTGAAATGTTGTTAAACCTGAATTTCGTTTGATGTTCAAGGTGGAGAAATAAACTGAAAGATAATAATTGCTTTCAAAAAGTACCACTGTTTAGTTAGAGTTTCTGAATTCGTAGTTGGAAGAAAAAATAGTGGTTCGCTGTAATTTTCCAGTACATTTTGTCTTTATTCAAATTTAAACTACTGTTGTTAGTGCTGTTTTTGCTAACCATACACATTCAGTACTATGTGATATTCATATAAAATAGAAACAAATAAGTATTTCTTTAAAGAAGACTTCGAAAGGGCAATGAAAAAGGCTATACTCGGAGGTTAGGCTCGGAGTTTCCTTGAGTGAATCAAAAATGGAGATATCCGCTGGGGAACTGTTGCACAAATTATAATCTGTGCTCTGTCTATGTTTGTGATTCGGTAGTCTAGGGGTTCTCACTTAATAAAAAGTTGTCGCACGGGCAATGTATCTCCGAGTTTTATTTTGTCAATTAACCCGGTAGCTCAGCACATATATAGAAAATATGTGACAGGAACCAAGGTTACCGCCAAAGCTGGAAGAATCCCCAAACTTAAGTGGCAGCGGGCAGGGCACATTGATCACAGAACAGCTAGTTGATGGGGATGAAAAGTTCTGGAGTGATGATTACAAACCGGAAGACACGGCATTGGAAGGCCTACTAGAAGGTGTATTGATGACCTAGTGAAGGCCGAGGAGACTGCTGGACGAGAGACAAGGATCGGTCGATTTGCCGAAACTTTTGGGGTGGCCTATGGAGGTCATGTAGCACTTTGGATGAAATTTTTCAATTATTTTGTTTCATTTACCTTTTTTACATTACATTTACATTTTTTATTTTTTATTTTTTTACATTATCTGTCACTGGACACGAAACTATAATTTATTTATCGTTTATTACACTTAAGCATGTTATATATTTACCTGTAAAATTAATACCCTATAAAACTGACTTCCGTACCTACACTTCAACGTAAGGTGCAGTTGAGGTCCGGCATTTTGCTGAACTGGACCTATTTGACGCAGCCGCGGGGCACACAATGTTATTGTTTTCAAAACTTAGTTTTATACCCTTTAATTGTACCTACATAGTGCGAATCCGTGTGTGCCAAATACATTGGCTTTCTTTCTTTCTTTCTTCGACTGTAACTAAAAAAATGAGGCGTCGAACCCAAAATCAGAAGTCGCGGTTGCGATTAAAAACAGAAATAAAGACATGTAAGTAAAGCTGTCCTGAATCGACAACTATCGTGATCCTTTACGTTCTCCAGGAATGAAAAATGGTTCATAATTTATTGTTTGGGTATTTACGAAGGGATATTAGTGAATGGTGAATGTAGGGACTTTATTGCCAGCTAATCTGGGGTCTACCTACCATATATTCTTGTCCCACCTTCACCTCTAAACGTTTAAAACTTATATGAGTTTAGGTTCAGCACGAAAGCAGCAAAGCACTACTTTGAATCTTATATTGCTGTACATTTTTGGGTCAATACCCCCCAACATGTGCAAGTTCTTATTACTATGTAATGCAAGGAACGTAGTACAATGTTTCTCGTAATCATAGTATGTTTCAGTCCACACACAGATTGATTTATGCCTTTAATACTTTTGCTTCGTCTTCTACGTGTCATCGCTATCATGGATAGGTTGTGAAAAACCGGCTAAGTGCGAGTCGGGCTCGCATCTGAAAGGTTCCGTACCATAAACCGAAAAAACAAGTTTGTTGTATGCCAGCTCCCTATATTTTTTATTATTATTCGTTGTTATAGAAGCAATAGAAATACACCCTGTGAAAATTTCAGCTGCCTACCTATTACAGTTCTCGAGTTACAATCATAATGGCATCGGCAGGTCACAGTAAGAGCACTCGAGATGGCGGGTACATTATAAAAACAAAAATGAATTATGCAAAACTTAAATTTTAATGTCACAAAGAGCTATAAATTCACAAAACTGCCAGTAAAAACACAATTTTATACAGTAAACGCACACGAAAAGAATAAATTAAAATAATGCAAAATTTGGTTTAATAAAGTATAAGCCCGAAAACTTAAAATGCAGTTAATACGAATTTGTGGCGATATAGAGGATACCACAATAATTCGCTTAAATAAGCAAACTTTTTTTGCCTAAATGCGTGAAATTTTAGTAAAGAAGCTTACGAACCAAAAATAATTTACTTAATGTGGCAACACAATTATTTGTTAGCTCACAGGTTTGCACGGCTCAGGTTTAGGTGACGTTTTTCAAAGCCTTCTGCCAATCCTTTTACACGAGCAACCTGTGGGTGAACTTTACGCAGAGGGCATATAGTGGCCTGCCTGCCAATATAACAACACGTTCCCGGTGTTGATGAGGCTGCCGCGCTTTTGTACCGCGTTCCGCATGTTAATTCAAGTAATACCTCTCAAACTTCTAAGACACTTTTACAACGAAAGTCAAGTTTTCTTACCTTAGTGGTATTTATCAGCGGTTACGATGCGATGGTTAGAAAACCAGACGTTTTGGACTTTTAATGTCGGCAAAACTTTTTTGTAGCCAGCTTACAGTCTAACCGGTTGCAACTGAATATCATTACTTTAGATTAAGCTCCACCACTACCACACCCCACCTACCGCACCCACCACCACACCGCAACCACACCTACCGCACCTATCTGCCTTCCATAACCCAGTAACTGCGGAATACAGTAGACAAGACCTGTCAAGTCAAGACCCCTGTCAAGACTGGTGTCAGGTTTTCAGGCTTCTGACTGTCCATAACGAATGGAACCATGGTGTTGGGGTTTTCGTCGTTGACGATACTCCAGTTGTAGGTAGTTGTTGAAGGTAAATAATCCACACTAATAACACTGGTAAAACTAACCAGTGTTATTAGTGTGGTTTATTGCTTATTGTATATTATATATTATATAATGGTTTATTGCAATGATATATAAAACTATAGATACGTTGTCCGCACTCTAAAATGACAACATGAAATGAAGCCACTTGGCCACATCGCGCTTAGTTACGCACCAACCTGTCGCGAGACACTACGTTTGTTTTGATGTCAATTTGACTATTACTTATCCTGTGACGTAACTGAAGATGTATATTCATCTCCCTCTAGCAACAGGCATCCCGCCGTACGGTGACATATTTTCTTTCCCTTTCTTAATGCGTATTAGTAGCTATCTAGTATTTTCGCCGTTTTTAAGCGCCGCGATGTTGGTTTATGACGTGTCTATATATAATACGTTATTGGTTTATTGAGAAGAAGACTTAACTATTTCTATCTACGAGTATGTTTGGCGTCTGAGTCGCACATTATTTAGTTGTTACACGTAATAATTGCCCCGCTCGCGATAGTGGTTTTGTTACGACTAAAGTTAATTGTTTTGAAGCGTGTAGAAGTAGAGCGCCTCACGACAATTCGCCATATGAGCATTATTGGCTCGTACACATGGTATAAAATATTGCCAGTTAGCAGGGCTATATCCATTAGATACTACCTCTATACTTTATAGAAACAAGACAATTTTCTCTTTTGCTGTTCTAATTGCACCGGAACCCGAGTGATCTAAAGTTTATTATTGTACATAACAGGCGACTCTACATAACTCAGTAAGCATACTGTATGCCTTGCCAAGACTGGTGTCAGATTGGGAACATTCGTTAAAATGCTCCAGGCACACATAAGATTACAAGACTTTATAGAAACAAAAGAAATTTTTCTCAGGAACCACAACGACTGTAACTTCAAAAGGTACTGAGCTCTGCACCCCTTGGCTGCTCTAATTGAACGGTATACCGGAACCCAAGTGATCCAAACTTTATTACTGTGCATAACAGGCGGTCAGCGGGAACTATCGCTATAACTTTGAGTGCCGGATCCTAAAGTTTTGAATTGTGATATTGTAGTCCAAAGGTTGTAGCGATACTGAAGTGAGATTTTGAATATTATGGGTTAAAAAAAAATAAAGACGTTTTGGGAATACTTTCATTGTTTTTTCAGCTAAGAAGTGGAGTAGTTCTCTAAGTATTCTGTGTTATTTGCCGCCAGGGGTATTTATTGTATTTAACAATTTATGTACACACATTTAATAAGAACATAAGTAGAAGGAAACAGAAAAATAGGTACAAAGGTGATGCTTATTTCTAAAGAAATCTCTTCCAGCATACCTGCGAAAGGAGAGTAGAGTATAATGAGATGTAGACATTGTGTACAAAAGTTATAAATAGCTAAAATGAAAATAGTAAATTTTAAATATCGTACAATACATAAATAACAAACTAATATATACTATTGTTTAAAGACAAGAGTGAATAAATTACTTCTAGGAAAGTGTAACTTAATCACCTTTTTAAAAATAAGAACTCAATAACAAATAAACTGACCGACATGAATGAACCCAAACGAATGGACTTTATGACTGCCATACAACAGGCCAAATTTTCAACTTTTGCTAAACTTATTGCTCTGTAGGTACGCCTAAAAAAGACAAGACATTATTTTGTTCCGCAAGTTAAAACATAGCATTATCTCACAAATCTCTAAAATCTTCTCGAAATATATGGAAGCTGCTATTTCAAAGGTCATACAAATGAAATGTGAATCATGTAGCTATAGATTCCCCACATTTTTATGGAAACAGGATATCAAATTTATGATCAAGGGCGAGTCCACTCTCTGGACTTCCGTATCGATCTAGAAGTAATGTGGTAGTTACGTGAGCTACCGAATGGCATGGTAAAAATCAGTACCTTGTATTTATTTTGATAGCTGTGAGCGTACATTTTTTTTAGTGTACTTTTTCGTATTGTTAACAGTTTGCTAATGCGATCCCCAAAATACGAGAATTGCACACTGAGTGCATAATTATGATACGTCTTCAATATTGCGAATTGAAAATTTAGATCTTATCAAACCTTCTTCTAGCAACATTTGCAGTCGCATCTCAGTATCGATTTGTCAAAATATAGGAAATAAGGTGTTTTTAGCAGATTACTATTAAGATGCTACTTATTTTTAAGCAGCGTTCACATTCGCATGTCAGTCGCATTGTGTCAAAACTGTACGGAAATTAAAGCTTTTTTGACACATTGCGACCGAGATTCGAATGCGAACGATGATTACAAATATTAGAATTGACCCTCTGAATTTCGAATTTTTAATTCAAAAACCGAAGGTCACCATCAGAAATGTCAATGACTTTAATCACCCAGTCTAAATAAAAACCTGACCTAATTAAATGTTAATGTCCGTACCATCAAAACACAGTGACCGAGTGATCGTTTGTCAACATTAGCTTACTTAGATGTCTGAGTATCTGTCTGGTTGATAGTAAATACTGATTAGATTGTGTTATCTGTCAATGTTAACACGTGTGGTCTACCGCAGCGCAAAATTATTGATGCGACGCATTTTGGGGTAGTCAATTGTTTTGGTAGTTTAGAGCTGTGATAGTTTTTCTCTATGGTAGACATCAGGGGGTCTTAAAAGCCACTTTAGCACAGCGTTGGCATACATTTATTGCTTTCTGAATATCAAAAACAGAAATAATGACATAAAGCTGTCTTGAATCGACTTCTAACTATTGTGATTCTTTACGTTTTATAGTAATAAAAAATGGTTCGTAATTTATTGTTCGAGTATCTACGAAGGGCTAAGGGAAAAATCAATGTACTTTGTGGCACCTTAATCTGGCGACGACCATAAGATACGACGCAGTTTTTTTTACATTTACTGACTACAGTTATTTTTTTTTTTTTTTTTTTTTTTTTTTTTTTTTTAAACGGGGAAACTCTTGGCCCGAATCTCACCTGATGGAAAGTGATGATTAGGCCGAAGATGGAAGCGAGTTTCACCCGGAATCCTCTAACATAGAGGAACTGGCTATCATATCTCTAATTGACGGAACACAACAATGCTGTTAAAACATTGTTGTTATGGCGACAGACTTAGACATGATGGTGGTAGCTTGCCAGGCGGACTTAGAAGTCCTACCACCAACCAGCAAAAAATTTGCCCCCACTGGGAATTGAACCCGGGACCTCTGGGTCTGAATCGAGTGGTATAACCACTAGACCACGGAGGCGGTTAGTGTCACCTGTTTAGCACCACCCGGGGACCACGTGTAGGGATTCGCTGAAGGGTATTCTCCTACGGACGCGGATGACTCGGCCCCCAAAAATGAAAGGTTATACATCTGAATAAGTAGTAACCATCGTGTTTTTCATATTTTTTTATATTTTTTATTTGAGATGGGTTTGCTCTTGACGCTAGTCTTGGTCAGAGATGACAGAGACAAAGTCTACGATGGAGCGAGCTTACCCAGAAGGAGCCTGTTCCCTCTAACTTTGAAGAGATTAGGGTTGTAAGCGTTCGGAAACTCAGACGCAGGCAGAGAGTCGGAACTGTATTCCTAAGTATCCACCGTCGTTCCGTCAGTCTGGCTGTCAGCAGGCTATATCTCATGATCGGTAATATTATCGTTAAACGGTTGGTTTCTAAAAGCGGCGGCCTACCAGACCTCCACAACCCATTTACAGGGTAACACGGTACTTCTTGACAAGACAGGAGTCAGTTTTACTGGCTTCCGACAATCCGTAACGACTGTCAAAGATCTACAAATGACAACCGGGACCCACAGCTTAACGTGCTTTCCGAGGCACGGAGGAAACTTGGTATGTTAAGATGGACACTTATCCACAGACTAACCTTGGCAAGCCTTGCTTAACCTTAAAGATCGACCCGTGCGGCTTTTATTATACAACCTGTAACAGAATAAACGCAATACCTCTTAAGGGGTCATTGAACTCATCATTATGAACAACTTTTACTATGGGACCAACCCCGAAATCGCAAAAAAAAAATCAGCTGTTCAGTACATTTTGTCGAGTTATGCGTACAAAAACGTATGGGGCAGTCGATTTTTTTTTCGCGATTTCAGTATTGGTCCCGTAGTAAAAGTTGTTCATAATGATGAGTTCAATTACCCCTTAAGAGGTATTGCGTTTATTCTGTTACACGTTGTATATTACAGCCACGAGCTCTTCAACGCGTGCCTGTCAATGTTAAAAGGCTAAAATTGAGCCAAATAGTGTCTCTGTCGACTTTGAATATTTTATGTTTCATATAAAACCATCTGAACATATTTAAACAGCTCTCCGTCTGAGATCAAATCTTACCCAGAAAATATGATAAAAACGTAATTTGAAATCTTCGTGAGACTTGTGTAAACATTATAAATATTATTATAATTTCAAAGTGTGAATTCGATAATACTGTTTGCGAAAACACTCACGGTGTAAAGGTGAGACACACTGAGGAGATCAATTCTAATGTTATCACTTTTTACTAACATTTCAATTTGAAGATACGTTTTGCCGTTGTTCTTTGCAAATACAAACACAAAATCCTTTATTTCAAACTAGCTGACCCGTGCAACGTCGTCTGCGTAACATTTTTCATTACTGCTCCGCTCCTATTGGTCTTAGCGTGATGATGCCTATAGCCTTCCTCGATAAATGGGCTATCCAACACTGAAAGAATTTTTCAAATCGGACCAGTAGTTCCTGAGATTAGCGCGTTCAACCAACCAAACAAACTAACTCTTCTGCTTTATAATATTAGTATAGATAGACCAGTTTACAGGCACTTTTGAATTGTCAAGGTCTGTCAGTCAAATAGATGAAGCTAATTCTGCCGCGCTAGCGACAAGAGCAGCAGTTGTTCTGCAACTGAACGCACTCACTGACCCTATCTCCAGCGCGGCAGTTTTATATCCAGGAGTTGCAATACAGTCTTTTATAGTTTTTAAGACCAAAACCATTGTGATACGTTCCGTTCTTCTTCTTTAGTCGGTCCCTCATGACTGAGGATCGTGGTCACTGGACCCCATAAAGCGGCCAATCCATCTACTTCTATTCCGGTCCAAAGTTGCCATCATCATCTGCTGGTATTTGCTTGAGGACTTTACTTCTTTCACTTGGTCAGACCATCATAATGGCGACCGTCCTCGTACTCTTTCCTTCATTGTATCTCAATGCTCCAACGTGAATCTTCTTGTCAAGAAGGTAAAAGCTCTAGCCAAAGTAACATTTTATAGGAATATCACTTCGTCGCAAAGACCACGAGATCGAATGTAACCACAATTTCGATCAATCTAATTATTCCAAAGCTCATTGTCTACTTATAGTTATGCGCCAGAATTAAACAAATTATTGTTACGTAGGGTACACAACGTACTACTAACGCCATCTAGTATCGAGAAGCGGAATTAGTTGAGTCACGACCTTTCTAGATTTTTTTATGCTAGAACATTCTCGATGTTTCGACACCTGGTCAGTCGGGACCGGTATGTACCTGAACTTTGTAGATGTTTCTATACTCAAAGGGTTCTGGAAATAACTGTCGGACCATAATAAGGTCCGCATCGCTCGCGAATGAGTCAGTATTGAATTGGCGATACAAGCGAATTAAGTGAAGTTATGTGAAGTGTTCAGAAGTCAGTAGTGCGATTGTGTGTTGTAATTAGTGTATTTAAAGTGATAATTAGTGCTATGAATTATAGTGTCTTTTTTTGTAAATTAATCGGCGGTTTTTACTGTCACGAAGCTCGTAACATTATCGTAAAAGAAAAAAAGCACCCACTACAACATCGCCTTTCTAAGAAAGCTTTCACAAACAAAAAAAAAACAGTAAACAAATTAGATAGTGAACAGATCCTTTTGTAAATAAACTATCCGTCTAGACATTTATAATGACGATAATTTACAGCTAGGAGCAACCGTTTTTGTAAAATGTTTTACCCTTCAGTGATAAATTGTCTGTCCTTTGAAAGTAAAATGTCAATCGGATTACTATTACCGATATGAAATGCAATGGCTACGTCGACTTCCAAAAAAAGCTACAAAGTATAATAATTAAACTACAAATAACCTTAATTTCGGAAGTCGGTGTTTATGCAGTGTTGTGTTTGGAAGTCGGTTATATTTTTAGTTTTTTTTTTTCACTTTTATAGTGTCTAAACACACTAGCCGAACTTACGCGGCAGAAATACAGTTGCGCACATTTGTGAGTATTTAATGTTTTAGCGCTGAAAAAAAAACAAGGTCGTAACTCAACCGCGATAGTTATTTTCTCTGAATGAAACAAGGTAGGTACCGATATTTGAATGACACAACAAAGCACGTGCGTCGTGCGCAGACAGAGGCGACATGCCTTCCTCAGTTCCTCCCGCTACTCCCCGCCCCGGAACTTCGTCGGCAATCGAACCAACTTCGGTCACGTATAATGTGTGCTCTACAGAATACGTTGCCGCCGAATGGCCGCTGAACTTACGCCCGAAATTCGGTGTACGCTATAAGAGCGTGTATTCCGTCCACTAGCGCCGCCAATCGTTTTTTATTATTTGTGGTAAATTTAAGACACGTAGATAAAAAACCGCTCTGTAGTGCACTGAAGAAATGTATTTATTATGTTTTGAGAGTTATGTTTTGTACTTTAGAACATAAATAGTTGCCAAATTCGATAGTTTTGCTAAAAGTGGCCACTTTTAGCAATAATTGCCGTTTTGGCTATTTAGCCATGAGTTTTGTATTAAAAATAGCTGTCAAAAAATAATAGTACATTTCTTTAGTGCACTACAGAGCGGTTTTTAATCTACGTGTCTTAAATTTACCACAATTAATAAAAAACGATTGGCGGCGCTAGTGGACGGAATACACACTCTTAACCCAACGTAATTTCGGTATAATGTGTCGTCAGTAATTCAAATAGCATTGCAGACGTAATCATGCTTAACTTCGGGTGCGTACCTTCGGCATAGTGTGTTTAGACATTAAGTGGTGGCGCGACAAAGCAGTCAAATAATTAAAACATCAAAATGGACAACCGTCAGAATAGACCATACATAGTTTTTTTTTTTTTTCTGTGGAATAGAACGTCAGTTTTTGAAATGTTTTAAAAACTGAAAATTGCCCATCCATCATTTAAGTACCTTGTTGTTTAGAGCTCCCCGGAATAGTGGTTTAATGCATTTTTGCTGTATCTCGTTCCTCGTTTAAAAGCTACATTGTTTCGGTGTGTATCTGTTACGTATCGTGAAAAACGTTTCAGTAAATAGCAATTGTAATGGGAAGTTTATAGCGGTTTTAAATAATGTAGCTGGTTTAGTGTTAGTGAGTTTTAATTGTTGTTATACGCTTTGGGTAAAAGCGTTGTTATTTTATAAATCACTCGTTTATGAAAATATATTCTATGGGGACGAACTACCAACATAAAGACGTTTTATTGAATCCGGTGACAAGCAAGTAGTGTTCCATTTCTCATCAAAATTTGTTAGTTGCTACAAGGGTACATGATCAACAAAATCTGAGGCCCAATTCTATAAATTTTAAACAATTAATTTTCATACATTTTTGACAGTTTGCGATTGAGATGCGAATGTGAAAATTAGTAGAATAGGCACTCTGAACATTTAATCTTTCTCACTTACTACTACTTATGGTAGACACCATATAAATGTGCAATAGTGGTCACTAACCCACAAATGTATATTTATCAAAACAGAAAAAAAGACTTAAAGCTGTCCTGAATCAACTTCTATCGTGGTCGTTTACATTCTCTAGGAATGAAAATGGATCAACACTTATTGTTCGGGTATCTACGGAGGGATATTAGGGAAAGGTCATTTTACTTTATTGCATATTTATCTAGCGCCTACCATACAATATTAAAAACAAATATTTATCGGATGTGGGATTGAGCGTTTATGAAAGCAAATATGCAGATTCCCTAGTATATATTTTAAGATACACTAATTGGTTGGGAGTGTCGGGAGCAAAGAATCTACACGTTTCAACGGTGATCGAATCAGATACTTGAGCAGCTGGAGATACCTATGCGCGTCGCTTTCCACGAGGCTGCTGATTGATAACAAATGGAGAAAAGCCTTGGACAAATTGATATGAAGGTGCGATCCTCAGCAGTGGAAAAGAGATGAAGAAGAGAAGAGTGAAACTAATGGCCAAACAAAAAATTGTCTGAACATTTAAAAATGCAAAACGCGATTCAGATGATGATGTGATCCGACCGGATTCAGCCAAGGCCATTGCTTCTCTCTCCTGTAGATGTCATGCGTGAGCTCACTTGTGGCTTATTTAACCAATCTTTTTTGTGAAGATTCTTCAGCACCGCCTAGCCTTTTCCCAACTATGTTGGGGTCGGATTCCAGTCAAACCGGATTCAGCTGAATACGTCCAGTGTTTAACGTGGAGCGGCTCCCTATCAGATCTCAACAACCCATTAACATGAGTATCTGTGTACTTCTTGGCAAGATTGGAGTCAGATTTATTGGCTTCTGACTATCCGTAACGACTGTCAAAGATCTACAAATGACAGCCAGGGCCAAAGGCTTAACGTGCTTTCCGAGGCACGGAGGAAACTCGGTATGTAACGATGGTCACCCATCCACAGACCAACCTTGGCAAGCGTTGCTTTACCTTTAAGATCGACCCGTACGGCTGTCATTATTTAGCCACGAGCTCCTGCGAGCTTGTGAAGATCCTTGCAATTCAGTTAGATATATGCTCAAGTCGCATCATTAAATATGTACAGATAGCAAAATAAACTTTACTTCTCAATTACGTTCAGACATTACTTTCAGTAACACAACAAAATTTATTTAAATACCTGCAAGTACCAAATAATTTGGGAAACTTCTGTCGTTACATTAAGAAGTTTGTGCAAACATTAATCTTCGGTTTTCAGTATAATTTTCGTAATATATTTTAGTTAGAATTATTTATGATATGACGATGACACGTTTTACTTTTGTTTAAGAGGGTTTACGCGTGTCGGCATTTCATACAAATTTTCAAGTCCTTATTTCTTCGATGTTTATGAACCGATTTTAATGAAATCTGGTATGGATACGCTTCAAAGCTTGGTCTAAATAGTTAGTAGAGAACATTTTCTAAAAAGAGTACAGGGGGAAAGATAGAGTAATTTTTCACTTTCTATAGAAAACATAAAATTGTCCTCACTCTTCCTCTAAACTCTTTTTCGAAAATGTTCTCTACTAACTATTTAGGCCTGGCTTTCAAGCGTATGGATAACAAGTTTCATTAAAATCGGTTCGTAAACATCGAAGAATAAGAACTTGAAAATTTGTATGAAATGCCGACACGCGTAAACCCTCTTAAGCACATTAAATAGGTACATTATGTGTCATTTTTTAAGGATGGGAAATCATCAAAAATCATCTTGGCTCTGGGTGGAGCGCAAGTGAGTATCAGACTCTTACTGACTAAAGCCCATCCGTGTTGCTCCTAACGCCTTTTGCGTTCCAGGACCGCGGTGTCTCTTTCGAACAAATTCCGCAACTGCCCCGGAGTGGGCGCAAGGACCTGTCAGTCTCCAACAGATTAAAGTCACACGGTGGTCTGCAGCCACCTTTGACCGACAACGCTCTGACCACAATATGTCAACCGACAACCGAAACTCTGACCACATAAACCACTCGTATGTCTGTCATTTAATTTCGATGTTATTCAATTTATTTTTTGTTAACTCTCAAATTAAATAACTGTTTTATATGGGTGGACACGTTACTCAAATGAATGTGATACAACCTTTTTGTAGATAGATAAAAACCCGGCCAAGTTGCGAGTCGGACTTTCACAGGATTGAATTCCGTAACATAAACCGGGGGGGGCGGGGTTCTTAAGTATATCTGGAATTCCTTTTAATTTTTGTTTTTTACGGCATATTTTGTGAAGTTTTTGACTGTTTACCTATTACGGTTCTTGAGATACGTCCCGCTAACAGACGGACGGACGGAAGGACGGGTATCGGAGGCTTTGTAATAGAGGATGTAGAATAATACATGGTCATGTTCCTCCGACCGGAAAGACTAGACTAAGAGCCGATTTCACCAATGAAACTGATCGCAATCAAGCTGCGTTCAAGAGTTGTTGTCAATATTCCGTAAAAAAAAAAAAAAATACTGACAGCCAGACCCATCAACGTGGAAATCCGTCCTTAATGTCTAATATCAAGAACTAAGGAATTAATAAAATCTAATTATGTTGTAGAACATCCAACAGGACCTATGTTCATTGTACAGCCATTAATAAACAAAGAAAAATCGAAAAAGAAAATCATTACCGAAAACGAAGCCGCCTAAATCATAATATTAACAAAATCCTTTACAAACCAATCAAGTACTTCGAGAAAATCTTAACCAATTCACAATTAATCAGTCTTCCATTTACTTACAAGAATCCCGAAGGAAATTTAGCGTAAATTAAACCCAATGAGCGCAGCTTCACGTAAAACTTTACAGTTATATTCAAGGAATACTCTACTCGTTACTCGTACTTTCAACCCCAGATAAAAGGGGTATAGAGGGATGAATTTCTCCGCAAAACGTGTAAATTCATCCCCAGAGTTAGTGCTCTGTTGAATATGCATAAGTTTATACCCATAGTTTGTGTGTGAAAGGGTTATTTTCGCTTTGTATCTTGCCTTTTAAATATATCGTCTAAATCCTTTAAGTATTAGGTGGTTTTGCTAATATCTTGTTGGATTTGCTGTAGTTAAGTAGTTTTGATTTTATGTTACAACAATTTGATAATAGTAGAACATCAAGTACTTTATATACTTTAGGAACCCAAAAGGTTTTATCTTGTTCTTGAACAATACTAGAAACATAAAATATGGAGAGAAAAAATGTATTTAACGCAGTCCCACTTTGTGGACTGATGATTTCAAATCTTTCAACTAACTGTACAATTAAGAACAGTTACTTATTTACATGGTATTAGTACAAGTTTCTATCGTAAAAGCTCGAATTCTTGCTTTCTTCGGGCACGTATGACGTGGTGTGCGCTGGACCGACCAAGTTAAGGTAGCATTAGACAATGGTAGCTTGTATGAGTGCATCAGAAAGGCAACGCTGCGTTAAGAGTGGCGACGGATTGTCAGGCATGCTACCTTAAAGACGAACATGACCACCAGTCTATCAAGAGTGAAACGACGAAGAAGACAATTGAGAACATTGGGATTTAGCGCGGTTTTCACCAATGAACGCGATCTATTGAACGTTACCACGTTTATGAGCTGGCAGCTCTTGGACGCAGTTTAGATGTATTGATCGTGATCAATTTGGTGAAATCCGCTCTTGGTCAAACAAATCGACCGTTTATAAAGTATGTTTAAGATCATTTACTCCTCAAGATAGTAGTATCGCTAAATAAATTCAAAAAGCGGTTTGTATGTAGCTACCAACTGCTTCTTGGTTTTTTGTTCATGAGTAGCTATTCTTAAATCTATACTAATATTATAAAGAGGTAACATTTGTTTGTAAGTTTGTATGTCGGGGGTAATCTCAGGAACTACTGGTCCGTTTTGAAAAATTATTTCAGTGTTAGATAGCCCATTTATCGAGGAAGGTTTTAGGCTATATATCATCACGCAAAGACAAATAGGAGCGGAGCATTAATGGAAAATGTGACGCAAACGAAGTTGCGCGGGTCAGCTAGTAAATTATAAAATCAGTTTGACAAGCTTGTACATAGACATAGATTAAATAAAACCTCTAGATATTTTTACACAAAATAAGATAGTCTAACATAAGCAATAACATTGTGTTAACTTTTATACCTTGAAAGTGATTTCAGTTGAAAAATATGCTGTCGTAAAAACGCGTCATAACCTTGGCAATATTTATGACTATTGTAGTTTACAGAGCCGGACTTGGAATAAACAGGGACGCGTAGCGTACAATGTACGCTTTGAGGATCTTGTGGCTAAATACTGCCTCGGAAAGCACGTTAAACCGTTGGTCCCGGCTGTCATTTGTATATCTTTGGCAGTCGTTACGGATTGTCAGATGCCAGTAAATCTGACTCCAGTCTTACCAAGAAATACCGTGTTACCCAGTTAATGGGTTGTGGAGGTCTGGTAGGCAGCCGCTCCACGTAAAATACTGGTATTCAGCTGAATTCGGTTTGACTGGAAGCCGACCCCAATGTTATTGGGAAAAAGCTAGGCAGAAGAGATGCTTAAAATGTCTGTCAGAAACTTTCTCACTGCAAGACAATGGCATTATATCATTCAAAAGAAGCATGAGCATTATTTGAGATTAATACCCGATGCGATCGATGTCAAGACAGTAAAAAATAAAAACCCAGCCAAGTGCAAGGCGGACTCGCACACGAAGGGTTTCGTACCATAAACCTTGAATTTGATTATTTGTTTTTATAGCGGCAAAAAAATACAATCTGCGAAAAAAAAACGATGTTTTTTTAAATGTCAACGTTTTTAAACTATGAAATTAAAAAGCTTGCTATGTGCTTATTATTCAGAACCATTTTAATGCCATATTTCCTTAATGTTCGATCATGTTTATAAATGCAATACCGATATGAATTCCAAAATTTGAGTCAGTATAACTCTTCCTAAAACTTAGAAAAACAATATCTCTAAACATAAAACATCATCAAACAACATACAGGCCCTAACTCTTGAAAATAACCCTTCCTAAAACTTAAAAAGAATCAATATCTCTAAACATAAAATATCAACAAACAAAATACAGACTACATTTTTACGACATCAAAAGATCTAGCCCAGATCGAAATTTAAAACATTCTACAAAATATGGCAGCCATAAAATACAGCCTGAAGCTAGGTGTCAGACGACCCTGTAAAGTCATAAAAGTAAACCTTTCTCATTTGTCAAACCGCGCCTTGATAAAAAATACTCCCAAATTATGTGACAAATTACAAAAGTTACATTAACTTTTGTTATTTTTCACAGGTAGCAATGAACGGTAAAATTTGCCACAACGTATAAAGGGCTTGGAAAAAAGTTTGAACGGAAAAATTGGGTGGAATTCCTTGCCGGAGTCTGTATTTCCCGATATCTTGAAAAATTGGGGGTGAAAAACTGGCCGGAATCTCTTTTTCCTAATAGACTTTTCTTAGGGTTCCGTACGGAACCCTATTACTAAACCTCTGCTGTCCGCCGAAATAGAGCTTTTATTGTGCCAAGCACGACGCAATGATTTTAATCAAGGCATAAGCTTTTAGAAAACCATTCTGTAAAACAAATAAAATAATACTGCTTGGTACATTGAAATATGGAAGTTGATTTTCAGCCAAATACTGCATTACTCTGCCCTCTGATATTTGTCAAAACCTACAAACTTTTTGGAAAACAAAACTTTAACGAACTTATACCCTGTTAAAAATGGAATATAAAAATTCAAACAAACCGATGCACATTTCGAATTTCAATAAGAAATATAGAATTCCAATTTTAAAACCGAGAGAATGCATTATCTGGTTCCATTATATTCCTCGCAATGTCGTTGACATTGGGAATAACAGCTTTGATTGTAAATGTATGCATTTTACGTTTTCTGAATTAAATGGATATCGTTCTGTTTCTTAATTGAATGTCACCGGTAAAATATTTGTTTGGTAAATTGCAAATTAAGAAACTGCACATAGATAAGAAAAATACTCTGGGCCCGTTCTATAATGCTTTGAAAGGCTATTATGCTATTTAAACCAAGAAAGAATGTGTTTATTTGCGCCAAGTATGTCGAAACTGCGCATAGAATCAGCATGCTGATGTGGAAGTTGGCCAGCCACGCCTGTAAACAGACAGTCGGTCGATGGGACACCGCCTAAGGGCAAACGTAGTGTGGGACGCCCTGCGGCACGATGGAGCAATGATTTGAACAAGACGACTGGAAACGGATGCGGTCTGCTTTAGACCGGGATGGTTGGCAGACTTTGGATGAGGGTTACTTTCAGCAGTGCACGGCAATTGGTTGATATGATGATGTCGAAACCATAAAAAAACTTTTTACAAAACAATACAACCGCCTTCCAAAAAAAAAAACTACAAAGTAAAAAATAACTTTAATTTCGGAAGTCGGTGTCAAATTACGAAGAAACTAACAAAAACACCGACTTCCGAAATTAAAGTTATTTTTTACTTTGTAGTTTTTTTTTTTTTTTGAAAGTCGCGTCGGGTGTATTTTTTTTGTAAAAAGTTTTTTATTTTTCACTTTTTAGTGGTACCTCACACCTTACAACACCACTGCAAAATCGCAGAAAAGCAAAATACGCAATTTCGATTACTTGGATGACATAAAACTATCATCCAAGTAGACGAATTCCAGCTATTTCGATTTAAAATCCAAAGTTCGTAACCGATTTTCATAAAATTTAAATGGGACCAATTTGCAAGTATATCCTTTCAGATAAAACAATTTTTTTTCAAATCGGTTCATAATTGTCGGAGTTATGAGGTAACAAACATAAAAAAACATACAACCGAATTGATAACTTCGTCCTTTTTGGGAAGTCGGTTAAAAAAGAAACAAATTATTGACTTATACAGGTAGGGAAAATATGCGTCACTTCCTCGCGAAACGCACTCAGCACAATGTAATGTTGTTATTGTAGTTTATGTTATTGCTAATTATTAATTAAATGTGTATCTACTGCATGTAAAACCGAGAAGTAAATCTAAATATTTGCACGGCAGAAATGCCGAATAAAATGAAGCTCATAGATTTTAAGAACATGTCAGCTACCTACCTATATTGTTGCAAATAAATGTATCATTAATTAATTAATTCATTCATTCATTCATTTAATGCAAGGACCCGTGTGTGAGACAGAGTCACAGTGCCAGATTTTAAGGACTTCATTCATTCGATTTAGCCGGCGTTGACTGGATGAAGTTGACAATTTATAGTAACTTAAAAAATTGCTTAGCTTGCACAGCTTAAATAAGGTTTCATACTTATACATCTGTTGAGATAGCGGTCAAACGTATGCCTATCACAAGTAAAGAAAAGAAAAAAAAACCTATGTTGACGACGAAGGATCAAAAATACGGAGCAATGCTATTTTCTTTTAATTTCAGGCACTACCATATAGTTAGCAGTTTCAGTGCATATCAAGTCAATTTGACACTTATTCTTTCACAGCTCATGGTTTATAATTGCATGCTGTTAAAGATTGAGTGCACGTACTACTGATTGATAGAATTTGATGGGAATGGCAGCCAGGAAGGAATGGGACGATTGATGGTAATGACACGATCAAATAAATGTTTTGCGATCTAAACAATGGGACTGGAATCAAACAACTGGTTCCATTTGACAGATTTAGAGCAGTGACTTTTTTCCTCTTGCCATGGATATAAATAAGAACCTGACAACTATACGCCATATATCGTCCCCATTTATTTAAACAAACCATTATATGCCTCATGGCTGAGAAAACTAAGTTCAGTCTAGCAACATGTATGCACAACAAGTACATAGTTTCCCGACTATTTCCTGTTATTACTCAGCCCAGTCAGTCCGTCTATCTATCTACGGACTGTATCTCAAGAACCACAACAGGTAAATATTGTTCACAGAGTGTATCTATTGCCGCTACAATAAAAATTTAAATTGAGCTAAGTTTAAAAATTTAAATCTAAAAACAAAACTTTATTCTTTCGGTTTATGGTACGGTACGTATGAGAGCCCATCTAGCACTTGGCTGATATTTAACATTTTTCCGAACCGAGAACAACATCTTCTTCAAACAAAGATATTCTTCTTGACAACAAATAACACTGTATTTGTTGTCTAGAATAATATCTTTACTAACAAAACGATGTTTAAAAGAGTACAAACACAAGCGTAGTACAAACTGCGGTAATGGATGCCAAACCAATCCCTTAAAACCCTGAAAAACACTTAAGTAAACAAAGTTTTCTCAGTAACTCCTTGAAGAAACACAGTTGTGTAACAAAGACAAGTATATACGTTTCTTAATGGTTTGTTTTGGCGGCAACAATGCAAGTTTGTAGCAAAGTACTCGAACGAAGTATTATATATGTCACAGTACGCAAGACCACATATATCAAGGCTCGAAATACACAGTATATCTTTAATTAATACCCATATAATAAACCTGAAGAATTTATATGTTTGTTGGTTTGAACGCGCTAATCTCCAGAATGCAGGTAGTCGGATTTGCAATGTTTTTTTTATCTGATTGCTACATTTATGAGGAAGACTATAGACTATATAACATCACGCTACGACCTATAAGAGCGGAGCATTTATGAAAAATATTACTTTCTTTTCCTGCGCGATTACTGCAAAGCGGCCATGGTCATGAATTGAGGTTTCACGTGTAACGAATAAGGGGTCAAAATAGCTCGAAATGATTCATTTATGTTATATAATTATATTAAACACGGCTGCTGCTTGGCCAGTTCCTTTTTCTTTGAACTTAGCTGGACACCCTGTTGCTTATCTAGATATTGCTTGTACTTTTAAATAGCTCATAAAGATCGAAGAGATGGCAAAATAATCAAAGTTTAGAAAAGAATCATCTGTCTAGCCTTTTCCCAACTACATTGGGGTCGGCTTTCTGTCAAACCAGATTTAGCTGAATACCAGTGTTTTACGAGGAGCGGCCGCCTACCAGATCTCAACAACCCATTAACTGGGTAACACGGTACTTCTTGGCAAGACTGGAGTCAGATTTACTGGCTTCCGACAATCCGTAACGACTGCCAAAGATCTACAAAGGACAGCCTGGACCAACAGTTTTACGTGCTTTCTGAGGCACGGAGGAAACGGTAAGTCAAGATGGTCACCCATCCACAGACCAACTTTGGCAAGCGTTGCTTAATCGTAAAGATCAACCCGTGCGCCTTTTATTATTTAGCCACGAGCTCCTAAGTTTAGGACAGAAAATTCTCTTCATTTTATTATTTGAATAATTCATTGGGCCAATTTCGATCATCAATTCAGCCGAAAGACCACCACAGCCACATTGGATATAGGCCTCTCTCAAGTGTCGCCTCATAGATTGGTCCAGTGCATCTCGCATCCAAGGAACACCACTACACCCACATGTTCATCGGTCCACCTTGTGGCAGGCCAATTTCGATCATCGATCAAGTTAAGTTATTTAACTTTCCATCCAGCACGTGTTCTAATTTATTTTTTCAAATGTTTTTCATTGTAACAACCGAAGCATTATTTTTTAACTTTTTATCGAATCCATAAATTTATAATGTAACAGAATTGGAAAACAGATTGCAATTTAAACTTATTATTTATTTATTGTTTGTATACTGAAGAGCTGTATAAATAATGTAAATATTGATTTGAATAATACATCAATTTACGTAGTAACTCTGATTCAATGTGATTGACCAGGGCCGATGACTTGGGGGCTAAAACGGCCACTTTAGAAGAATCATAATATTAACCACACAACAATCTGTCAAATTTCATCTTTACCGCTGTAGCATGAGGTTCATGATTTAGCACAACCCATTAACTGGGTAACACGGCACTTCTTGGTAAGAATGGAGTCACATTTACTGGCTTCTGACAATCCGTAACGACTGCCAAAAATCTACAAATGACAACGGCCGGGACCAACGGCTTAACGTGCTTTCCGAGGCACGGAGGAAACTCGATAAGTTAAGATGGTCACTCATACACAGACCAACCTTGGCAAGCGTTGCTTAACCGTAAAGATCGACACGTGCGGCTGTTATTAGCCACGAGCTTCTCGTCTTGTTTCAACCAGTAATGTAAAATAAACACTATAATTTTGAAAAGATTTTTAAATACGAGGATTGGAATTCTGTTGAAGACCGTGGTTACGAGCGGATATGAGACGCGCTGGTACGATCGTCAAGCTGACGCTTGGAGGAGGCCTGTGTCTGACAGAGGACGTGACTTTCAGCTCAAAATGATGATGATAAGTATCTCCGTTGACAACTCAATAGATTGCCAATAAATATTAAACACTAGCTTTTCATATACCTATACCGATAGGGTTTTTTTTTTTCGAACTTGTTGTACTTGTTTCATTATTTTTCTTCGAATAGGTTACGATAAAAAATTGACTGCGCATATTATTTTTTCTCTCTGTATTTATAAATATATATATCATTTGTTAAAGTCAAAACATTTAAAATTGATCTTACATTATTTTATTTTGTTTGTTACAGACTACATCAACAGGTTTTTATCGTCATCTCCAAGCAACAGGTACGAATATTATTATGCAAAGATCATCATGTTTTAAACAAGTTGAGATTAGCTTTTGTTTTATGTCTTTTTTATCTTTCCTATCTAAACTAGAGACAATGAAGAGCTCGTCACTAAATAATAACATTAGTAATCTGACTCCAGTCTTGCCAAGGTGTACCGTGTTACTTAGTTTAGGTCGTGGAGGTCTCTAGGCGGCTGACCTGACGGCCAGCACTGTTCTGCGGAAGCCGCAGAGGGTGATGGCCGTCAGAGTCATCAGGGGCTATCGCACGATTTCCTACGAGGCGGCTTGTGCACTGGCCGGATCTCCGCCCTGGGACCTGGAGGCAAAAGTCCTCGCGTCACTACATCGGTGGCGTGAGGACGCGCAGGCGCGTGGCGAGCGGCTGATGCAGCGACACATTGAGCTGCGTCGGTCGCAGCTGCGCGAGGCTCTAGTGGCGGAATGGCGGAACAGGCTCTCACGCCCTTCCGCCGGCCTCGTCACTATCGAGGCCATCCGGCCAGTGCTCGACCTTTGGCTCGGGAGAAGGCACGGCTCTCTGTCTTTTCGTGTGACGCAGGTCCTCTCAGGGCATGGCTGCTTTGGGAGGTTCCTGTGTCGTATAGGCAGGGAGCCAGACGCTCGGTGTCACCACTGCGTCGACTGTCGGGAGGACACGGCGCGGCATACGCTGGCAGAATGTGCCGCTTGGGAGGGGCCGCGCCGTGCCCTCATCTCTGTGGTAGGCAGTGACCTCTCGGTGCCGACTGTAGTCCGTGCTATGGTCGACGGCGAGGAGTCCTGGGACGCGGTGGTCTCCTTCTGCGAAACAGTTATCGCGCAGAAGGAGACTGCGGAAAGGGAGAGGGAGATTCTTCCAGCCCGCAGCAGGCGCACCGGGCGTCGAAGGAGGGCATATGCTGCCCTCTCCCGACTCCCCTAACTGGGTCCAGGGGCGGCAGACTTGGGGACGTCTGTCGCCCCGCATACATCTAGACCCGAGGCGGCGGCGCGTGGTGTTCCCGTGCGCCCCTCTCTGACGTCGCGGGGGGAGTCAAACACCTCACTCTCCCCGCTGACCCGAGGTGGCCCGCAGAAGCGGGCTGGCACCAGCCGGGGATTACGGAAGTCTAATCAGTTCCCGCGATCCCCGGCGCAGGTGAAAGATGGAACACCGGGGTGGTTTTAGTCAGTAAGAGTCTGACAGACCCCTCCGCCCGCCCCAGGGTGGAGGAAATCCATGAGGATTTCCCCCCGTAAAAAAAAAAAAAAAAAAAAAGGTCGTGGAGGTCTGGTAGGCAGCCGTTCCACGTAAAGTACTGGTATTCAGCTAAATCCGGTTTAATTGAAAGCCGACCCCAATATAGTTGGGAAAAAGCTGGGCAGATATTGATTTAAACTAGATACAGTACAATGATAAAAATGTATTCTCTTATTATATAATCAAAATTATTTAATTTACAAAAAGCTACACTCACCCAGCGCCATTTATTTTTTTCCTATACGATCATCCACGGCAGTGAAATCGAGAGAGGTACCAAGTTTATCAGAGCAATATCATCACATCCAAACATGTCTCAAACATTGGCCCAACATCTCTCTACAACCTTGAACTCCATCATAGGCTCATAAAACTCCGACACTTACTACCCCAACATAGAAATAAACATAAAATATGTTATGTACTAGGGATAAGTACATGACTTATCCCCGTACCTATGTGTCACGTGTATGTTATGTATAAAACTCGTAGAAAAACGCAAACGAGAAACTAATATCTCTTCATATAATAAATCAATCAGTACAACTACGGTGGGTTTTATTATTTTTTTAATAAGGTTGGCAATCTAACAAATGACTCCTCCTGCTCTGGGCGGAGCAGGTGTCAGACTCTTACTGACTAAACCGGATCCGTGTTCCTCCTAATGCCCTTAGCGTTCCAGGGATGCGGTGACTCTTTCGAACAAATGATGTAACCCCGGCAGGCACTGACCGTTTCTACTATGCTGACATCTCCGCGAGGCGCGCGTGGATCACAACGCACCATCGACCTGGGCCTGGTTTTGTATAGGACGGCGAGCCACCGTACGCCTGCGGTCCACAGACCCGAGCCTATGGTGACCGGGAATCGCCCTGCGACTCTCGAAGCCCGGACGATAAGGTTGCATAGACTATATACTGATATAGTCTATCAGACCTTCCTGATCCAGTAATTGGGTAACAAGCTAGGTATTAATTGGTAAAACTGGTTAATGAACGATGTCTGGAGGTGTTACTGTCTGTTTGCAACTAGTTCTGTATAGTTTTTAGGATCCCTATTACTAAGCCAGCGATAACGGACTGTTGACCTCATCAACCGTAATAGGTCGGCAGTTATGAGAGTGTGGATACGTTGCTGCTATAGCAAATTGAATTATTTAATTTTTTAACCGACTTCCCAAAAAGGAGGAGGTTATCAATTCGGTTGTATGGTTTTTTTTATGTTTGTTACCTCATATCTCCGACAATTATGAACCGATTTGAAAAATTTTTGTTATATCTGAAAGGATATACTTGCAGATTGGTCCCATTTAAATCATATCAAAATCGGTTACGAACTTTGGATTTTAAATCGAAATAGCTGGAATTTGACTATTTAGATGATTCTTTGATGATCGAAATTGCGTATTTTGCTTTTCTGCGATTTTGGAGTGGTGTTGTTAGGTGTAGGGCACCACTAAAAAGTGAAAAATAAAAAACTTTTTACAAAAAAATACAACCGACTTCCAAAAAAAAAACTACAAAATAAAAAATAACTTTAATTTCGGAAGTCGGTGTCAAAATACGAAGAAACTAACAAAAACACCTTATTTTTTATTTTGTAGTGTTTTTTTTTTGGAAGTCGGTTGTATTTTTTTGTAAAAAGTTTTTTTCGACGTATGTAAACGACTGCGAGTGTTCGCCGGTTTTCATTAAGCAATACAAAATGTTGAGGATCACAGTAAACTTCTATTCAGGGGGGCTACTCTGTAAGCCCGACGTTCGTATTACCTACGAATTTACGATTATTCTCAAACCCGAACTAAGAATGAACGAAAACAAAATTTGACAGTCACTGTCAAATTGTGTTGTTATTAATAGACTTGTGTCCTGAAAAAATCTAATTAGCCCGTCAGTTAGATTATCAAAAAATATTTGACCCGTATTTTTTCTTTTGTTACGGGAACCAAAATAATTGACGAAATTACGAAGCTTTTAAAATTCTCCATACGTCACGCCCTGGCATAATTTTTAGGGGGTCGAGACGTCACGAGCCCACACTCCCGAGTTTTGATGCGTTTCATCTTTGTCAATATTCATTGATTTACAAACAAAAAATACGCGTCCATTATTTGTCAATACTCTAACTGACGGACTAAATAGTTTTGCAATTTGTGGATGATGGAAACTAGCCTGTGCTTAGGTTAAATACGGAGTAGAATACGCCCGTAACTAAGCCTTAAACTACGGACTTCGGGCTTAGGAAGTAGCCCCCCTGGACAGAATTCTTTCTTAGTTTACGTTTTTTAACTGAAGACCGTCAAAAAATGTAGTTGACCTCTATAGCCATCCTAAAAGAAATCAACTATAGTGACTAAATATTTGTTTATTATTATAAAGGTTGTTTCAAAGTTAAATGATTCTGTACTGTGTTGTTGTTTAGCGGCTTTTGAAGGCTTTCAAATAAATGTTGCTTTAAACTTGTTTCTATTTATGATGAAAAATGAGTATAGTAACTTTTGGGTGAGCTAGTTTGTGTTCGGGTATTAATGAGATCGCGGGAACAAAGTTGAGTATGATATGGGATTTTGTAATAGTGTAGAAGTTTGTATTCATTTAAAATATTTCATAGTGATTTATAGTCACAAAATAATGCCAGTAAATGTTTATTAAGTTTTGTGAAGGCTTTTTTATATTATACTAGCTAACCCGTGCCCACGTCGTAGGGTAGATTTTTTCGGGTTAATAAATGTATAGGCTATGACACTCACAGATAACGTGGTTCTAAGTTGGTAAAAGAATTTTCAAATTCGGTTCAGTACATCCAGAGATTGCCCCCTATAACCTTACAAACTAGAAGAGATCGCAAACTACGCTAAGGCCGCCCATTTTATGTATTTTAGCTTTAAGTTTACTTTTGTATTTAATTTTTGGTGTACAATAAAGTATATAATAAATAAATTAACTTAACCTCTCTATAATATTTTTTTTGCTTTTATTTTTTTTCTTTTAAAAAAACGTTGCCCCACATTAGGAATCTCTCCTGTATCGTGGGTGAGTTTACAAACATATAAATACACATACACAAACAGCCAGACCCGGAACAACTATCTGTAGGCCATACAAATATTTGTTCCGTGCGGGAATCGAACCCGTGACACGCAGGTCGCAGCGCAGCAGTCGATCGCTCAACCACTGCGCCAATCATGTTAGTATAGAAGTATAGACATAGATTTGCCTATTCTGTTCCACTTCTGGTTGAAGGCCTTCTTCAAGTCTTTCCAAGAATTATTTTCTTCAACGGTACAGTCCAGAACGACTTACCACCTCTTTTTAGGCCAGCTTAGGCGGCGCCGTCCGTATTCAAGCACCAAGTGCGGTTGTTGTCACGTGACTTCAATTTACTAGGATATGCAGTTTTTTATGACCAGTGGCAATAAAAAAGCTACACCATATAAATGCTTACTCAAGACCAAAGCAATAGGCTTTGGTCTTGAGTGAACAAGGCGACCACTACCTTTCTCACTTTATACTAAAACACACTATAAATCTACCGATCAATCTGCCTAGCCTTTCTGAATTGTTGGGATTGGATTCCAGTTTAGACAGAAAGGGTTTGCATGGAACAACCTGACCCCCACCACCCGAAAAATCCAATAAAAACCTTGTCAGAGTCTGTGTTTCTTCATAATAATCATCAACATCTGGTGGTCTTTAAGTGACTTCTGGGCAAGCGTGCTTCCTCGTAACTCATCATCCCTTTCCAATAAGTGAGATTGTGGTCAAACGTGGGCATATTACTGTATATTATAAAAAAAAGTCCTCCGTCGCATCTGTCTGTCTGTCTGTCTCACTCAAAAACTACTGCCACTGATTTTCATGCTATTTTCACCAATGGATTGAGTCGTTCCCGAGGAAGGTTTGAGTAAATTCGTCAAGTGGGCGAAGCTGCGGGCATCAGCTATATATAGTCAATAATAAAAACTTGAGAGGTGTCATGGGACACCCGGATGGAACGAAGTTCCTTTTATTTATCATGTACAAAAATCCTGTATACACTCAACAAAAACACATTAGTATCTAATATCCTATGAATTTTTGACTTTGACTTTGACTTTGACTTTGACTTTGACCTTGACCTTGACCTTGACCTTGACTTCGACTTCGACTAACGAATTTGAATACTGGCATGCTTTCTGTAAGAGAGAGACAGACAGAGAAACATGCGCACGCCGTACGGCTTACAATAGCTTACTATAGCAAAAAGTGTCGTGCCAACTTTTCGTGAGAATTTTTTCCGTCTAGCCCCCTTTCACAACGCGCGATAAGGAACTTCGTTCCAAAAAATCAATCATCAAATGAAGCAATCAAATTGACACTGCCACTTCCTTACATAATTACCTGTATCATAAACAAGGCATAAGTGACACACTATAGACAATATGGATATAGAGTTAGACGATATTATTATTGTCTATTGGTAGTAACACGATATCCATTATAGTAATTGTTAATCTATCACAAGCATTGACCAGTAAGTGGCCAATCAACTATCGTTGTTAACCATTGTCTAGTGAGTTAGGTAAATGTAGTGAGGTGATTGAAATTGGTTGAGAGTTGAATAAATTATTGAATGATAGTCATGACTATCGAAAATTCGTCATTACTATGAAAACACAAACATAATACCTAATATTTACAGGTTGTTTTATCTTTTTATTGCAAATTAATGAATAATTAAAAAATATACATATTGCGCCTAGAGGTAGTTTTTATCGGGAACATTAAGTTGGTCGTCTTTGTAAGACGGCTAAAATGGCACCTTGTATTTTAAGAAAGGATTTTACCTCCAACAAACTTTTTTTCGTAGGAGGTAATCTCTGAAAATAATCTGTTCTGATTTAATGACGATATTGAGAGATGAAAATCAATAATATCGTCTCGTGGCCTATGCTCCTTTTAATAAATAAAATTACTAACGTATAGAAGTACACAAAATTGGTCACATCGATTCAAAACGACGATTGCTCAACAACCTGCTTAAAGCTAAAAAAAAAAATGACCAAAAAATTTATTATATCGCCATAAGAGCGAAACCTGGTTAAAAGATTGTTAAATATAGACACTGAATACGTTAAACAAAAAGATTTTCACCATTTCAATCCCTTTTTCAAACCCATACCATATGAAGACATTGAAAGATGGCATATAGCAAATAAAAAGAAAAGTACGTCACATTTAGGAACAAATTCATATTCCCCATTTCCATCCCGTTCATTCTTATAAAGGATGAGAAAAGGTAAAATGTGAAGTACTTGGGTAAATATATATCTGACATTTACTTTATATCGGTGGCTAAGGTTTTGGAAATGGCATTTTGTTCCTTTTATAAGTACCTTTTTAGTGATGTGCAAAAGGTGTGATTAGATTTATTCATTTTAATGTTATTATTTACGAGGATCTTAGGGACAATTCTAGTTAAAAGGCTAAATTTCCATACATTTTTGTCAGATTGCGAATGCAAATGTTGCTTCAAAATTAGTAGAATTGGCCCTCAGAATTATGAAAGATTAGAATCATATAAATTATATCAGCCTGTAACTTTGTCACTAATGGACAAAGGGACGAGCATTTAACACGAGTCGGGTTGGCGATTCATCTAACTGTTACTCCGATTTTCCCTACGTTATTTTTCAGTCAACGATACCAATGTCCAAGAAAAGAAAGCTCTTCACCCGGCCCGGGCCGGCCCGGATCTAAACCCATGGCCGAAAGCTAAAAAGACAATGATAACATGGCGAAAGAAAAATTATGTACAAAACAATATACCTACAATATGTTTTTTTTTTATTGTACCTACTGAACGAGATGCAAATATTTTTTTCTTTCAATTTTGGCTGCTTCGTAGGTCTACCAAAGGAACTTTTTATGTCTGTCTATGAAGACATTTCTCAACTTTCCACGTTTTTAATTTACTACGCTGCAACGGCTTGAAAAGGCGCAATAAAATATTGTCAAGAAACTCAAGACTAATATTAAATTCCTGCTTTTTATGATGCATACTTGCAAAGGTACAATACGCCGTGCCATAGCGTATATATGATGCATATAATACGCCGTACCGCACCACGTATTACGATGCATACGGAAAGCCATTCCTTATTGCGTATCCATCATACGATATAACGGCAGACGCGTTATTGCGTTCAGAACGTGTGTGATAACACTAGTTATAATTTACGTGACGACGAAGGACGTGCCGTACATGAATATTGCTAACAAAAACTGATAGAAAAGGCTTTAAAAAATCTGTCAGAAGAGGATCTGTCAAAAAATATCAACGGGATTTGCTGCGCGATATGAAAAAGTTAAAAAAAAAAACAATTTAATTTTTGTGCATTAAGCCTACATAAAAGTCTGTTTGTTTCGATGTTTGCAAGTATTATGCAATTACACGTCAAAAGCAGAACGGATTTGCATGAAATTTTGAACTTAGGTAACTTTAGTTTTGAATTAAATACTTTTAATTCAGGTTATTCAATTAATTTCGATACTAGGCAAAGGCAAAAAAAAAACTTGTTGCAAATATAGACTGCCCGTGCAACTTATGCTTATATAATCTCATCCAAGACTCTTTAGGCAATTATTTATTGATTTTATGAGCTTACAGTGACTTCTTAACATGAAAACAAAGTGTCTAAAAGAAACGAAATGTAATTGTATTACGAACATTAACATAGAAAAAAAAACAAGCGTCAAGTCGACCAAACACGAAAACCATCCAAATTTAACAATCCATATAACCCACAAAAATAATTATTTCATGCAAAACTGCCCTTGACATTACAATACACTATGTTTACACAAAACAGACTAAAACGTTATGATTCACGGCCCATTTAACGGTCACTGCTGAGTATAAACATTATATTTTCATGCTCATAGTTTTACTGTTACATTCACACTGAAATTATTATATAATTGCTTCTAAGTTTTGTATGTCAAGGATTTAATTTATGGTGCTAGTTTCAATTTTTAAAGATAATTTTGTATGCCGTCGTTTCAGCTAGCAATATTCTGAAATGTCATGGCTCAAAATATTAGCAAATTACAGTCCCGCTATACCCAGAGTGGGAGGAGTCGTGTGATGATTTCCCATCCTTTAAAAAAGGTATTCTACCAGACAATCAATTTTAGAGATATTGCAGCAGAGGCATTTTAACCAGGGTTGCGTAATTTGTTCGAAAGAGTCACCACGGCTCTGGCACGCAAAGAGCAACACGGATGGGTTTTAGTCAGTAAGAGTTTGAGGAGTCTCAGTCGTTTGATGGTTTCGCACCCTACAAAAGGTGCATTATTTAATGACCTATTAAATGTGTGTGTATTTAAAAGCATTAACTAAACATCTAGTTACTGAAATTGATAAAATACACGTATAATCCGCGCGCAATCAGAATGGTATGGACTTTGTCAAAGTAAATCGAAAATTACAGTTTTTCTTCAAGTAGCGTCAGCAAAAATGTTCTGAATATTGAAAATAAATTACTTTATATGACAGATCTTAGAAATAACTAATTAAAGAAAACGCTACTTGAAGAAATACTGTAATTTTCGATTTACTTTTTTACTTTCACAAAGTTCCATATCATTCTGATTGCGTGCGGATTATACTCATATATTGAATAATATGTAACATAGTAAACTGTACATACTTATCCACAAGTAACCAAAAACTTTCCTGAACTATACCCCGGCTTCCTATTCACTAATTCAAGGTAATTAAGCGTCCTAACAACGAACCATTTAGTATAATTAAATAACAAAGGACCAACATTTAGGGTCGGTTTGAAAAAGATGAATGTTGGCCCACAATGATAGTGTTTGTTTAAAGGATTTTGAACCCTATACGAGTGCTCATTAATTTGTTTATCCCTTCATCAATTTTCGGGTTTATAAAGGCTATGAGTTTGACAGATTAATAGGTTTTTGTTGTGTATTGGGATGTCTCTTTAGATAAGCTGATAGAAGAATATATTATGTTTGTTTATAGAACGAAAGGTCCATGAACGTTAGGTGGATCCTTCTTTCACGCAAAACCTATGAAACAGATTTTATAGAGCTAATACGTTATTTATAAAGGAACATATTTTGAAATGTGTTCCATCGTAGCAATACCTACAATAATTATTACTGACATAGCAGCCGGTTGCTACTCTCTCGTAGCGCTTAGCAGTCGGCTGCTACACTCTCGTAGCGCGTAGCAGTTACACTACGCCCTCGTAGCAATTACGCTACGAATGGTAGCACGTATCATTTCTTAGAACATTCGTAGCGTAGTCCTGTTGTTTTGTTATGAGATAAGCCAAGCAAACTTGAATTTATTTACTTGATGTTAAATAATTACGGATATTACATCATTGAGTCTTACTAATTTAATAGTTACGAATATGTTTTCTACCATTAATTGTTTCACATTGATACAAATGAATCACAACAATTTAAAAGTTTCAAGATATTCCGTCAAACTGAAAGCGGATTAACAGTAGTTCCCCTTAACAACTAATAAATGGTTCAACTAAAAGCGATCAAGTCATCAAAAGCCGATTAAGAAGGGATCGCTTGATTGGTCCCAAGGCATTGTAAAAACCCTTTAGGCTTGTACTGTTTATTCATTAATCATTTACTTTGTTCCGAATGGGGTTGACAGGCATCCAATACAGTGAGGCACTTTTTGAAGCTAACTTCTGAATAAGTGTTTTTTTTTTTTGCCATTAGGTATGGTTTTTTCATCATCTGCCTAGCCTTTTATCAACTATGTTGGGGTCGGCTTCCAATCAAACCCCTGTTTTACGTAGAACGGCTTCCTACCAAACCTCCAAAACCCACTACTGGGTAATACGTTACTTCTTAACAAGACTGGAGTAAAACTCTCTGGCTACTGATAATTCATGACGACTGCCAAAGATCTTCAAATGGCAGCCGGAACCAATAGCTTGATGAGTCTTGGTATGTGAAGATGGTCACCCATCCACAAACTAACCTCAGCAAGTGTTGCTTGACCATGAAGTTCGACCCAGCTATTATTATTCAGCCACAAGTTTTTCTGCCATTATAAAATAAATAAAATATAAAAACCATTTATTGCAGACAAAGTCCATGGCAAGGTTTTCACATTATATTTTTTTTAAATTATAGTCTGCTTTTCGTGTCTATAATAACAGCTGATCGATCGTTGCCTTCGCCACTGTCAAACTAGGAAATTATCTTGAGGAAAGGGTATTTGAGGACTATGCGGTACAGAGAGTAAAGTCCCGCAAATCCCCATTGAAAAGGAGGATCCTCCGCCCAGGCGGTTGTTGTGCCTGGGGGGCTACTGCCCGATAGTCCATATTCGGGTGGATGTATATGTTCAAATTGCATGGTAAACTCTGCTTGCGCGATTTAGGACTTTTTAGATCGCCGCCAGTTGGATAGATGGCGTCGCGGTTCTTTTTGCTGCGATGCAGATTTGTTTCGTTGATTTTTCTTGTGGCGGCATTGATGCCGCTACAGGTACGTCCTACCAGAAAAAAAGTTCTATTTCCTGCTGGTATACTATTTCTTGAGGTCATGCCTGAACGTTCCAAACTTCATCTTAATCCTTTCAGTCGCTGGGGCGTAATAGGTGATTCAACATCCAGGCTTTTCAATGATGACATCAGTAAGTGGATTAAAAACCTGGATTTATATACGATAATGTTTGTAATTTATAGACAGAGATAACGTTCCCTATAAGTTCCTACAAACTCATCCCATCGGTTCCATTCTACGATCAGACATCTACACGAACAGCAAAGTTACCATCCCCACTTTGTTGCTATTCCACAATTAGCACTCAGCGTTTCCAAACGTATTTTATAAGGCGCAAAACACCTGCGTTTGTTTCCGAAAGCATTCAACCTTAATCTCTTCAAAGTCAGAGTGAACAGGCTTCTTCTGGGTAGATCACTCCATCCTCGACTTTGTCTCTGTCACCTTTGACCTAAACTAGAGTCAAGATCAAAGCCATCTCAAGTAAAAAAAGTCCAAAGTAGATACCAATTTCACTCAAAATTCTGGTAAGCTGTTATACAAACAAGATGGAAAAACAGCTCACTGGTCATTCACTTCGCCTAAGTTTTCAATTCGAGATGTTTACATAATAGTACTTTTTTTTATGGATGGTAAATCATCCAATGACTCCTCCCGCTCTGGGTGTGGCGGGAGGGAGTGTCAGACTTCTACTGACTAAAACCCATCCATGTTCCTTCATTGCCCTTTGTGTTCCGGAGCCACGGTGTCTCTTGCGAATAATCCCGCGACTCCGGCAGGCGTCGGCCCTTTCGGGCCCCTCTGTGTGCTGACTCTCTTTGAGGCACGCGTGGAACACTAACGCGCCATCGACACGGCCTGTCGTCACTAGACGGACGGACGGCGAGCCACCCATAGCTCGCCATCCACAGGCCCGCGCCTACGGTGGCCGGAGGTCACCAGGTGGCCTCCGACGTCTCGCCCACCACGGCGGCTGGGAAGAGAGGTTCTCCTCTCCCTCTCCGCCACCTCCTTTGCTAGCATGACTGCTTCGCAGAAGCATCAAGCGGCAGCGGCGACCCATTCCGTCTCGCTCCGGACCATGGCTTGGAACAGGGCCGGACGCGAGAGGTCGCCACCGATCGCCGCCTCGAGGACACGGCGGTGCCCCGCCCAAGCGGGGCACACCTGCACGGTGTGCTCCACCGTGTCCTCCGGACGATCCCCGCAGTGGTGACACCCGGGTACATAGTAGTACTGCTGTTTGACTTCACGGCTTCGTTACTTGGCAACCCTACCAGAGTGAAACTTATGGGATATTTTAATTGGTATTCAAATTGACGCTTTGGTAGGATTCCGGACATTGTGGTGGCTTTTATGTCGGTTGTAATTCGAAGGCTGTCAGAGAGTTAGTATCGCTGTTTAATGCTTATTGCTTACTTGAATTTTGAGGATTGTGACGTATTTTTCTGTTGTCAGCTTGTATTATCGTGTTATTTTGTTTAGTTGTTTGTCTTATATAAGTCCAAAATAAACGTTTTTTCTTACTACCTTTTCGTATCGAGTTTATGCGTTTTTCTTTGATTAAACTTCTGCCCTTAATTTCGAGCAGTGCCAAATATATCATCCTACTAGTATTTTAAATGTGAAAGTTTGTGAGAATGTTACATACATGTCTTTCTTGACAAATTCATTTTAACGGGTTTTGGTGAATCTATTCAATTAATATATAGTTTCATCTTAATAACTCGTAAGGTATCACTATATCTACATATTATAAAACAAAGTCCTCCGCCGCGTCTGTCTGTCGGTTCGCAATAAACTCAAAAACTACAGCACCGATTCTCATGTTGTTTTAGAGTGGTTCTCGAGGAAGGTTTTAGTATATAATTTGTCAAGCGGGCGGAGCTGCGGGCATCAGCTAATTATTCTATATAGAACCAGTCCTGTTCTTTAAAAAAATTGCAAACCAGACTCATAACGAAAAAAAGGCCAAACAAAAATTCACAAATTACCATAATTATGACAAACCGCCTTGTTCCATTAACTTTGAAAGCAAGTACTTTCATATTGTACATCCACATTAAAAGCAGAATTAAGGAACTCTTCACGAGCATTTTAATGCTCTCGGTACATTTTTATAAGAAAAATAATACTCGCTTTCACGCACACGAAAAGATATGGAAAGATACTAATCTTTGTGAAAGGAACATTTCTTTCGAGCGGATGTTTTGTATCTTTTCGTATTTTGTGAAAGATTTTTGACGGTTTCTTCGTCCATGTGGAAATTGATATTTCTCAAGGATAACTGTTTCATATTTCGTGGGACACAAATATACTTTGGCATATTGCTGCCACGTTCAAGTATTTTCCTTATTTTTTTTTTTGTTTTATGCTTAACCTTCAACAAAAAAAAACATGTTAGGTTCCTTTAAACCCTTCAGACAGAAATAGGAACCCATCGTCGAAGTTATGATGAAGAAATGGTGGCCACATCAAAGAATAGCCAGACATTTCATGAATTGGCCAGCCACATCATGAAATGGCCAAATTCTACGATACGGATACGACAAAATAATTAAACGTGAAAGTTCGTAATTAGTTACAGAAATCAAACGCGGCCATTGACGTAAGAGACGTGATGCCCGTAGTTTTCGATAAACTGATTAGAGACAAAATATTTTTAATACATATTATCGTCGTAAGGGTCGTAAGGGAAATATCTGGAAGGAGCCATCCACTAGGAGGCCTTTGACCAGCTGTGGGACAGTAAATAGGATAGATTATAACAGAAACGTTTTGGGAATACATTAATTGTGCGTATAGCTAAGGAGTAGAATTCCTTGCCTGAGTCTGTGTTTACTGACACCTACAACCTGGAGTCTTTAAGTTAAGAGTGAATAGGTTACTTCTAGGCAAGCGTGCTCCATCTTAGACCGCAACATCGCCAAAAGTTAAAAAAAACCTTTTGTCAATAGAAACTATTTATTTACCAGCTAACCACGTCAAAGGTTTCAAGGTGCTCCCCTAGATAATCCAGAACCGAATTTTATAACCACGATTCTAATCAGCTGCCAAGGCTTATTGTCTGATCTTTCTAGCAAAATATACATAAACTTTTTATGCTCATTTTATTACGTTTATGCATTATTGTGTACTCATTTCCATCAGCACAAAGGTTTAAGGGTCGTAACCCTCGATTAGATTGATTCTTTCTTGTTAAGATTATTTGGGGTGTAAAATAAATATGTTGGTATTATTATTTATACTTACGCAGCGTAAGTCGTAATGCTTTCGTATTAAAAAGGAGTGTAGAATTTCGAAATAGGGCAATGACCTACGACGTCTCCAGGGAAATGACAAGTCATGTAGACTATGAGATACAGAGCATGGAAAGCTAGATGCGGCAACGATTAGGGATATCTCATGACGAAAAATTAATTGGGTTTTTCACTTAGCCTATGAGAGTGATGGAAGAGTAAACTTACATCTTTGTTTGCGCACGCACTTGTGCACTACACACAATTGTACGAGGGGTCATTGTACTTATCATTATGAACAACTTCTACTATTGGACCAGCAAGAAAAATAAATCAACTATTGAGTACATTTTATCGAGTTATGCGCACATAAATATACGGATGAGTTGATTTTTTTTAACAGGTATTGCGTTTATTCCGTTACAAGTTGTATAATAATACTATGTTTTAAAATATCTTACTTTTTAAAATACGCCATGGAAAAGTAAATTTCGAGCAAAAACATGCGACTAACGAAACCATAACGGAAGATTAGTCAAAGTTAACGATCTGTTAAATACAACAAAGGCGGCATTTCCGGGAAATATAATATTTAACCCCAATACGAGCAATAAATTGTGAGATTATATGGAAGATTTCAATAAATAACAAAATTAATCGGGCATGACTTGAATCCCGTTGATAAAAAACCTCCTTCAGGTAATCATGGCGAAGGTGTGGCGATATGGGGTACAGGGTGTAAAGTAATGCAAATCTCCATTGATTAATGGGATCCACCAACCGGGCGGTGGTGTCTGGTGGGCACCTGCGCGCTGCTTTTTATTTTTTTTACAAAAACGTTGCCACACACTAAAAGTTCCTCATGTATCGTAGTTGCGTTTACAAATTTATATACTCGCAAACACAAACAGCCAGATCCGGAACCAATATCGGTAGGCCATTCAAATATTAACGTAAGGTAGGACGCCATCAAGCTAGGTGGAGCGACGACCTTCGCAGGGTGGCTGGTAGCAGCTGGATGAGAGTTGACGTCGATCGAACCAAATGGCGTGCACTTGGAGAGGCCTATGTCCAGCAGTGGACTGTTATAGGCTGATGATGATGATACAAATATTTGCTCCGTCCGGGAAACAGACCTGCGACACCCAGCGCAGCAGCCAGCGCTCAACCACTGAGCCAGCTCTCGATGACTGCAATGTCGTCATCATCTGCCTAGCTTTTTCCCAACTGTAATGGAGTCGGCTTCCAGTCAAACCGGATTCAGCTGAATACCCGTATTTTACGTAAAGCTGTTGCCTACCAGACCTCCACAACCCATTATCAGGGTAACACGGTACTCTTTGTTTAGACTGGTGTCAGATTTTCTGGCTTCTGATTATCCGTAACGACTGCCAAAGATCTCCAAATGACAGCCGGGACCAACAGCTGAACGTGCTTTCCGAGGCACGGAGGAAACTGGGTATGTTAAGATGATCACCCATCCACAAACCAACCTTGGCAAGAGTTGCTTAACCTTGAAGATCGACCTGTGCGCCTGTTATTATTTAGCCACGAGCTCTTCGAGCTACAATGTCTTGAGCTCGAGGCTACAATGTCGTATTCAAATTAATTACCACCCAGCAAATGAACATCTCAAATCATTATTGCTTAACAACCGTCGTCAATACAAAACAGATTTCTCTTTCGCTATCGGTCCATTTGAAGTCGCTTGGAAAACTCGAAGGAATTCATCACTGTCGAACGCTATCAAAGGTTTTGTGTTGGAGATCTTTCATGGGGTCTAATGGGAACGTATTGAAGGAGGTTCTATTCTTACATGGATTATTATTCAGTGAAGAAAGGTGTATTGAATATTTTGCTGTAGGAAATACTGAATCGATTTTAATTTTGCTGTTGATGAAAAAGATAACATTTTTTAATTATAATTTTTTGGGTCGTTCGAGATCATGCCGTGCGCAACTGGTTAATCAAAGCAAGCTTGGTATGTGCTCTGTATGATAAGTCGCAAGACCGTCAAGAGAAAATGCTACTCAAAAATAAAAGATTACACTTCTTGGGCATTCTGGTAAAAACCCATTCACTACACAATTTAAGATTAATCATTTTGAACTGACTGGGAAACAGACGTTCAGACATAGTTAAACCTCAAACCAAATGATACTTTTATGTAATAATAATAATAATATCCTTGGACATTTCACACAACGCCATACAGTCCCAAGCTAAGCAACTTAATGCTTGTGTTATGGTAACGAAATGGCTGATAAACTACTTATATACATTTTTTTTTGTAAATACATACATATTAAAGATAGAAAAACACCCAGACTCGGAACAAATACTTGTAGGTCGTACAAATATTATTGTTCCGTGCGGGAATCGAACCCGCGACATGCTGCGCAGCAGTCAATCGCTCAACCACTGCGCCAACCGTGTCGCCAAGTCGCGATACTTTTATGTATATTTCACACACCACTTCAACTCTTTAGACACACTCCTACACACACACACCATCACACACATCAACGCACTCACTCACACCACACACTTTAATACGCTTAGAAGGAGCTAACATGTCATTCTGTTTGATTCTGATGCATACATATTATAAGTAAAAAGTAAAGTCGAGAGTGAATAGGTTACTTCCAGGCAAGCGTGCACCATCTTAAACCGCATCATCACTTACCATCAGGTAAGATAGTGGTCAAACGCGTGCCTATTAAAAGTAAAAAAATAGTTAGTGAATTGTAAATCGGTAAATGGCTGTACTTAAGATAGGTTTATTTATTTTAAAGTAATATTTTGAGAATAAATAAATGGTTACTAACAAACTTTGATATACTCGTACCCCAAGCAACATAGAAAATTACCATAAAGATGAAGTATCAATATCCTCTAACTAAATGTGAACAGCCTTTAAGGACGCTGTAATAAAGCCTATATTACCAATTCCATTTTCCACTTGATCGCACACTTCGTCGCCATGACACCCTAGCGACAGTAGGCGTGACCTTGGAGATGCGTTAAAATATACATTGACGCGGCCATTTTTGTTTTTAGGGAGAGTAACGTTAATTTATTTTGACGTCACTTCAAACAGTAACAAGGATAAATTATGAAGAAAATTAGTTTTGAATGTTCTGAAGTTATGTTATTTTTTTGTTGTTTTTTTTTATGTACAACCACAAGAAGATTTGCATACTGTTTTATTGAAAACAGTCATTGTATACATTGTACAACCACTAGCTTTTGCCCCGGCTTCGCTCGCGGTAGGATAAACTTTTGCGAAGTAAGGAGCCTATAGACGTGTTAAGGGTCCCGTCTATCTCAGTACCAAAATTCATCGAAATATGTGACAAACAAACGGACATTCGCTTTTATAACATTAGTTAACCAAAAAAAAAACACAAACAAATCAAATTATCACCAATACCTACCCAACACATTAACACAAAATTATTCTTGAAAAGATTTGTTTTCTGACTGGATTTTCCGAACAACCAGCTTGCAAGCTGTACCTTAGGGAATTGTTGAACTAATTGTAATTGCTGAAACGTTCCACTGACGTTTATAGCCAAAACTGTTATTTGTTAGCACAAAGGAACGTTTATTCCGTGTGCAGAACAAGAAAAACCTTTACCCTTTTGTGCCAAAAATCAGTACCTAAAACACAAAGTGCACAATTTTTTTTTTAATTTGTTGCATAAAGTTAATTAAGATGCTTTTTACCCGCACTCTAAAATGGCAATATAAAATGAAAGCAACTGCCGCCATCCTATACACCGCTTGCCAACGTGCTACCGACTAGTACCGATAGAGCATGCTCTCTTTTTTTAACTGTAATATTGGTGTATGACGTGTCTAAATACGCCATTGGCTAAAACCATAACATTTATCCATTCTCATAAAAATTCAAACTCCAAAAATAGCTTCCATCATAAAAGCATTGTCACTGCTAAGGTTATACTGCGGCGGTGACCTTGAAAAGGCGTCGACTGTAAAATGAAGTTTATAATCTTTTATGTAGCGGTCACGCGACGCATTTCAAACATAACCTGTTGGTTGCGTTCCATTTTCAACAGGTTTGAATTTAGAATGTTATTATGTATTTCTTTTGTTTTTATTTTTATGAGGTGTGCTAAGGTCGTTTTGAATTCATGCGTGTTTTTATGATAATTAATGTTATGGATTGTTGAAAATATCGTGATAACTTATTCATTATTATTTTAAGTAATAATGAGACTGCGAAACTTTGAACCTTGACAAATTGAATCTGACATTTTTTTTTAATATTTTAAAACGTAACATGGTTGTTCAAAGTCGAAAATTTTCCTTAGGAAATCTACTGCTGGCATTAAAATATGTTCTATATTTTGTATATTATTACTAAGATGTTCTACCAATCTAACAGCTCCATCAAAGTCATTGTCGATCATACAACAATACAAAACCTCAACTCACAATAAACTTAAATTTTCTTTCTTACTCCCTCGCAAACAAAAACAAAACAAACTCAGACACCAGGCGTTGTCTTAATCGAAAAGACGTGGTTTGGTAAGCAATGTTCCGATTATACCCTCCTCAGTAATTCTATCACGTAAAAGACTTTGGCAAGATATTCTCTGGGTCGAATGTGGGAAACTCGGTCTAAGGGTGCTTTTTGACTTGAGATGTGTGTGCTAGCTAAGCGGTGTGCGAGGAAAATATCGAAAATATGATCACTTCTTTCGCCTAGGCTGACTAGAGCAGCTCTGGTCCGAAACAACTAGAAACGTTAAGTATTTGTTGCGAAAAACAATACTATTATCAAAAACCTGAAGTTAATTTTTAGTCGTTTGAAAAGTCTGATCGAAACGCGACTTGTTTGTAAATGAGTCACTTGTAAATAGGTGATATTTATTTTGGTTGATAATGTCGTAAACGTAGCTTTTTTTTATCTCTCCAGACGTTTAGGTTTCTTGGCCTAGACGTAAAAACAAGGGTAAATGAACACATACTAACTCTCGAAAAAACTTTTTACAAAAAAATATAACCGACTTCCAAAAAAAAAACACTACAAAGTAAAAAATAACTTCACTTTCGGAACTCGGTGTTTTTTGTTAATTTGTTCGTTTTTTGACACCGACTTCCGAAATTAAAGTTATTTTTACTTTGTAGTGTTTTTTTTTTGGAAGTCGGTTATATTATTTTGTAAAAAGTTTTTTATTTTTTACTTTTAAGTGGTACCCCACACCTAACAACACCACTGCAAAATCGCAGAAAAGCAAAAGACAAACGCACTAGTTGCCCATACGATTTTCGAAAGTTCCCCTCGACTTCTCTGGGATGCCATCATCAGATCCTGGTGTCCTTATCATGGGACCATTTGGGAAGTATTCCCTTTACAACAAAAAAATCATTTTTAGAATCGGTTGGCAAGCGACGGAGTTATGCCCGAACAAACATAAAAAAAAAAAAAAATACAAACATCCGAATTGAGAACCTCCTCCTTTTTGGAAAAAAACCATTACCCTCCTTTTGGGGCTGTTGGGTAAAAGGCGAGGAACATTTGTGCGAGGGATTTGCGCTTGGCACGGATGCGCACCACTCATCTACATACCATTTTAAAAGCAAAAAAATAACTTTATTTCAAAAAGATCACTTTAATAGGCACTTTCAAATCGTCGACGTTTATCAATCAAATAGATAATCCCTAATAATATTCTAAATGCTTAAATAACTTTGTCAGTCTGTCTGTCTCTTCTACATGCTTAAACTACTAAACCGATTTGAAATGAAATTTTGTACACGGATAATTTGAGACCCGAGAAAGGAAATAGGATAGTTTTTCCCGGAAATCCCCCGGGAACGGTAACTATGCGGGTAAAACGGGAGCAAAGCCGCGTGGGACAGCTAGTAATAAACAAATAAAACGTTTTATTTTTCACCACAACATTTAACAGAATGAAGCTAGCGCTAGCCGATAATAACACACAGATTTCAGAGACACATAAATTGCCAATCTCCTCCCACAGTTTTAGAAGAAATGCCATTTCACAGCACCTCTTAGCTACCTCGTACATCTCTAGTGTGAAAGAACCCTTAAACATTACGCGTAAAGCAGTTTATATGGATGTTTGAGGCAAGCGTGCCAGGATTACTCACAGCTGGCTGGTTAATAAGATGTCTCATGTTTTGATTGTCGTGTATGTGATACTTTCATTGTATTTACGTACATCTAAAGAGTGGAATACTCTGCCCGAGTCTACGATTCGTAATAGCTGCAACCTGGGGTCTTCAAGTCCAGAGTGAATGGGTTACTTCTAGCTTAAAATTGTTTTTTACAGTATAGCACACGAAGTTTCGTATATAACTCCTGTTTGTTTTAGGATGATGTAAGATTTCCATAAATTGTTTTTTTATCCACGTTTTTTATCTGATTTATGTAATTTTGCTTTTGTATGTTGTTTTCTATTCTTGTAAGTACAGATAAATGTTCTATCTATCTATAATTAATTTATGACTTTTATAAATATTTCATAATGTTAGAATAACGTTGACAAATTAATGCACCTACCAAATTAATAAAAAAACACTGTAGCATAAAAAGTACAAAGCTGAAATAACCTTCAGTAACTGGATAATATTACACCAGCATGAACAAGCGATTCCCCCTTCCCAAGCAGAATCGCTGATCATGACCGAAAACTGGGTCACCAGTCTCCGGGATTGATCTTGACCTAGTAAAGCACGTGTTGATCATTTTTCCTATTACTTGCTTTTACCCGCGAATTCCTACGCGCATATCCCGTTTTTTTTCCCGTTTCCGTAGGAGTTTCGGGAAATCATCTCGTGGTACTCTCCTACACTCCCTTAGGCAGGCTCTAGACAGACGGACCGCATTTTCAGTTGGTGTGCAGTTCACACGATTGATTGCACGCCGACTGCTATTGAACTGCAATCGGACTGCACGTTTAGTTTGCAGTTCTATTGCAGTCGTGTCAACTGCATTCAAACTGAATCCGAACAGCTGCAATTTGCGGTTGGATTGCAGTTGAAATGCGGTCCGTCTGTCTAGAGCCTTAGGCACCTGCATGCCAAATGTCAGCTTCCAATTGCAGTAAATTATCCTGAAAACCCTCATTAGTAGAATTGGCACTGATAAAAAATTTCATCTTTAAAATTCTACATTATCCCTGATATATTATATTTCAGAATAAGTAAATTACAATAATGTAATCCCAAAGTAGCAAAACATCTATAATATAAAAATAAGTCGGGTTTTCTTTCCTGACGCTATAACTCCAGAACGCATGAACCGATTTCCACGGTTTTGCATTCGTTGGAAAGGTCTCGGGCTCCGTGAGGTTTGTAGCAAACGAAATTCAGAGAAAATGTGACGCAGACGAAGTTGCGTTGGTCAGCTAGTTTCTTATAAAATTCATTATTTGCGCTGAGAAAACTATTGATGCTACTTATAAATAATGTACCACATAGTTCAAAGTCTGGGAGGGTATATATCTAACCATTATGGTTAAGTCGCAATGACCGCTTTTTGTTCAAATAATTCAATCGTAATCTGGGCGAAATGGAATAGTGGTGATTTTGATAATATTTTATTAATCCTTATCCATTTAAATGGTTTGATAATTAAATTTGATTATGTAAATGTAAATTACACTTTGAATAATTCTAATCTGACCTTTCGTTTAAAAGTTACGACGGGTATAAAATGCTCTAAGTAAGAAAATGTTGCGATTAGTACAAACTGCACTACGTTGAGTCTATTGTTAAGTATTTTACACATTATTCTATAAAGAGGGAGGTATAGGAGATGAAATTCGTGGACTATCTACTAAACAGGTACGCTTGCTCCATCATAGACCTCATCCATCGCTTTCCAGTAGGCGTAATTGTAGTCAAGAGCAAGCATAACCCTCAATAAAAAAAACCGCGCGAACAAAGTCGCTGTAGCGCGAAGTGCTAGTAAATAATATTAGTACATAGATGCAGCATGATATATACGTGCATAGAAATATATTTTTTTTAATTGGGAAAGAAATTACGTCTAGAATTTAGTATTAGCGAATAACATTCTGTAACAATTTCTTTTTTTGAGGAAATCCTTTTCTCTATAGGATAAACCGTTAGGATCGGAAGTAAAACAAATTATAAGTACTACGCATTTCCATAAGAAAAACATATTTTTCTCGAAAACATATAATTGGTTAAGCTTGGACTTAAGCTTTCACAATGTTCCTCTAACCAACGTTACATATAAATAAATAATTAAACATTGAAGACTGACAAATCGCAAATATTATGACGACAAAAAACAAATCAAAATATATGCTTTATAACTGTTGATAATTATCATTATACACTGTTATTCTTCACGCCTATAATTATTTTCGGAAGATTTAGGGAGAGCTGTACCTATTATTATTACATTCATTCTTTTTTTTTTGCTTATTATTTCCATTTTAAAAATATGTTGAACACCAATATCGAAAACAGGATCCAGTGAGAAAAACCTCCTAACAATAAAAGCCATGATCAGAAGTACAGCTTTCTGAATCAATCCGTAGAACTAGCTGCCCAACGAGAGCCTCCCCCCCCCCCCTCCGTTATATATGTCGTGTATAACTATATTATTTAAAAATTAATTGTGGTACCTACTAAGGTAAACGGTAAACGCCGTGACGTCAGTTGTCAATTGTATTGGCGGCACGTGGACAGACTCGTGTTGGAGATTTAGGACTTTGCCCGTTGCCGGGCGCACTTTGGCTCGAGACACCAACCAGTACGCTCCTCCAGAACGAAACTGTCGGTTTATCTATTTCAATTGTATTTAACAGACTTCTTTAATCATGTTATAAATGCGAGTTCTTCTAACTCATCAGACAGATGTGTTGCTGGGGAGTTGGTTGCGCCACACTTCTTCACAGCTAAAAAACTAGGAAGTGGTAACGGGCAGGCGTTTTTGGGGGACTGTTCATTTGTAAGCTTTGACGTTCAAAAGTACTGGCAGTCAGCCACAGCTTAGCTTAGTACTGTATTGAGTGTTATTAATCTACAATGGACCCGATACCACCGAACCCAAACCGTCGCTGACGCGTCATATGTATGTTAATCCCATATAATAGGAGACTAGCATATCATCATCAACAGGATCCGTTTCGCAAAAAATCGCACAGTCGCTTACAAAAATCCCTCATTCCAACCTATACATAATCCATATCACTACAAAATTCATTCATCAATACATCTATATCTGCGCGTTTATAAACTTGCCAGTATTTTGATCATGACCGATAACCGGGTCACCTGGGCGCAGCGATAGTGACCTAGTGAGGGCATTTTCAATAACAACGGGTATTGGCTTTTAGTTGCCCGTGAAAATGACTTGGAAATTGGGTTACTGCTCGATGTGGCTGGTTTTCAAGATGCTGTGTACCTTACAGGTATTGGTTTGAGCTGGTCGTACATTAATATCTGCACGTTTATAAGCTTGCCAGTACTTTTGATCATGACCGATAACCGGGTCACCTGGGCGTAGTGATAGTGACCTAGTGAGGGCATTTTCAATAACAACGGGTATTGGCTTTTAGTTGCCCGTGAAAACGACTTGGAAATTGGGTTACTGCTCGATGTGGCTGGTTTTCAAGATGCTGTGTACCTACTGGGTAACTTACAGGTATTGGTTTGAGCTGGTCGTACATCAATATCTGCACGTTTATAAGCTTGCCAGTACTTCTGATCATGACCGATAACCGGGTCAACTGGGCGTAGCGATCGTGACCTAGTGAGGGCATTTTCAATAACAACGGGTATTGGCTTTTAGTTGCCCGTGAAAACGACTTTGAAATTGGGTTACTGCTCGATGTGGCTGGTTTTCAAGATGCTATGTACGGGGTAACTTACAGGTATTGGTTTGAGCTGGTCGTACATCAATATCTGCACGTTTATAAGCTTGCCAGTTTTGATCATGACCGATAACCGGGTCACCTGGGCGTAGCGATCGTGACCTAGTGCGGGCATTGTCAATGGCAACGTATATTGGCTTTCAGCTGGCCGTGAAAACTACTGGGAAATTGGGAAGTAGCTCATTGTGGCTTTTTTTTTTTTAGGGATGGGAAATCATCCAATGACTCCTCCCGCTCTGGGTGAAGCGGGAGGGAGTGTCAGACTTCTACTGACTAAAACCCATCCATGTTCCTTCACGGTGCCACGGTGTCTCTTGCGAATAATCCCGCGACTCCGGCAGGCGTCGGCCCTTTCGGGCCCCTCTGTGTTGATGACTCTCTTTGAGGCGCGCGTGGAACACTAACGCGCCGTCGACACGGCCTGTCGTCACTAGACGGACGGACGGCGAGCCACCCATAGCTCGCCGTCCACAGGCCCGAGCTCAATATGGCTAGTTTTCAAAGTGCGGTGTACTGGGTAACTTACAGGTATTGGTTTGAGCTAGTCATACACCAATATCTGCACGTTTATAAGCTTGCCAGTACGTTTGATCATGACCTTTAACCGGGTCATCTGGGCGTAGTGATCGTGACCTACTGCGGGCATTTTCAATGGCAAGAGGCTTTCAGCTTCCCCTGAACATTACTAGGCAATCGTTACTGAGGTAAGTCACTTGTCGTCAAAAGTACCGGGATATTGCCGAGGTTACTGCTCGATGTGGTTTTTAGGTATTGCATTTTGATGACGCTTTTAGAAAACTGATATTGGCATCAACTGATCGTGAAAACCACGTGGAAACTGTCAAGAGTGCTGTTCAATGGTCTAGCTATATTTCACAAAATTGATAGTACATCAATTGAAAAAACTGTACATTCAAAAGGCTTGTTACAAAGTTGATCATGACCGATGGCTGGGTCACCTCGGCGTAGCGATCGTGACGTAGTGCGGACATTATCAAAGGCAACGGGTATTCTTTAATCTGCCCATGAAAACTACTGGCAAATTGTTACTAGGTTTAGGTACTGATCGTGAATAGGTAATACTAGGATATGGTCAAGGTTACTGTTCTTTGTGGTTGGTTTTAGGTACTACATTTAGAAAGTTGCATTTTTATAATAAATATGTGAGTTTTATAATAAATATGTGAGTTCTCAATTACAAATTAAAGAACACATCCTAGCTGCAAATAAGTTGGTGATGTGTCAGTGTACCTGTCAGACAGTACCAAAATTAAGTTCTGACCAGCCTGAGGCTACGGAGGACCCGGCCCAAGCTGACTGTGTGATAGCGGATGTTAAACAAGGTTTGTGTCAAGTGGACCAGCCTGAGACTTCTAGCATTCCATTTTATAATAGTAATGATAGTGTTCATTCAGTTATGTTCTCAGATAGTATAGGAAGAGGTTTAGGTAAATTATTAAATAACAATCTCAGCTATTGTACTCATAATTATTGTATACCTGGGTCAAACTTCAAACAAATAATGGAATCAGTGACAAGATATGTATATAAACCAGAAACCAATATTACTGTGTTTATAGGTAACAGTTCAAATTTAAAAAAAGAACAAATAACTGACTCTGTAACTGAGATGTTAAAGTTAAATTGCAACAAAATAATACTGTGTGCTTTCCCATATTTTGAAAAATTGTCAAATAGACAAAATAATTATATTCACATGCTTAACAAGCATTTACATTTCTTAGTTAGTCATTACAGTGACAAACTTGTTTTTCTGGACATTAACTTATATGTTGATAAGTTAAAGTCGACTAGGGATACAGTGTATCTGCCTATTAGGTTTAGACATCAAATAGCAAGCCTATTAGCATATTATATAAACTCAGACATAAGTAGTATGTCGACGTCTTCTACTATAATTAACACTGCAAATATTAGTAATAATACTAATGTACAGGTGGACATTGTTAACTGTAGCACTAATGCTATAATTATTTACAATAATTGTACGAAGGAGAATCCGTGTGTCACTATGGACAATTCTTTTAATGTGGAGTCTGCAAGTAGCAAGATCTTGGTGCCTAGTGATGGCATGGGAGACGTGGGGCTCACTCCGGATGTTCCTTTAAACTAGTTTGTACGACAACAGAGGATACCAATATCAGTATAGTTACATCTACCGTAAACCAGGTATCTTCTTGCTCTCACATAGCTAATTGCAATAAAGGGGCTAAGCAGAAATCCTTGAAATTATTCCATCAGAACATTCAAGGTTTTTCTTCAAAACAGCTGGAAATTGAGTTATTTTTAGAAAAAACAATGTTTGACATAGTTTGTTTCACTGAGCATTGGTTAAAGGATTTTGAAATGTTGATTAATTACGAGAATTATAGTGTGGGAAGTTCTTTTAACCGAAACTCAATGTTACGTGGGGGCTCACTAATTTTAATCAAAAAGTGTATTCAATTTAAAACTCGTAAAGACATAGTTAACTTGTCTGTTGAACATAACATTGAACTATCCTGTGTTGAGCTAGATAAGCATGTCATAGTGTGCGTTTACAGACCCCCTAATTATCTGAACTACTCTATATTTGAGTCAGTGATGGAAGATGTATTGGCAAAACTTGCGACTGGTAATAAATTAGTAATTATCTGTGGAGACTTTAATATAAATATTTTAGAAAACAATTCAGATAGCTGTAGATTATTAAATCTTTTTAAATCGTTCAATTTGTCTAATGTGTTCATAGAACCAACCCGTACAACTACAACTACTGCTACATGTATTGATAATGTTTTTTGTTCTGGCGACTACTTACAGAAAGCCATTGTAAATTACCTCCCTTCTGATCACAGCGGGCTACTGGTATCTTTTGAGTCCAAAATACCAATTCAAAAAGTGCAAATACAAACCAGACCAATAACATCCGGTAATTTAAATAAATTTAACCGTACTTTAATTGGGAAGTTAAGTGATTGGAACTGTACAGTGAACAGTGCTAATATTTTATATACAGATTTTTTTTCTTTAGTCCAAACAGAATTCAATAATACTTTTAAAAATAAAACTAAAACTATCTGCCCTAAGTTTTTATTTAGTGACTGGGCAACTAAAGGACTCAGAAAAAGTAGGGATAGACTTTATGAGTTGTATGGCCTTAAGCCTTTTATTAACACTGAAACTTTTAATAAGTATGTATCTACCTACTCCAAAATTTATAAAAATACTTGTAAGGTAGCTAAGGCTTTATACATAAGCAATAAGGTAAAAACAGCAGACAATAAAATAAAAACGGTTTGGAAAATTATAAATAATGAAACAAATAGGAACAAAAAACATAACACTGATTACAGATTGCAGACGCCTCACGGACTTATTAGCGATAACAAAGAAGTTGCTCAAGAATTTGTAAATTTCTTTACAAGTATCCCTGTTAAAACTACTGAAGCCTTAAATTCCTCGCCTTCGCTTGCTTTTGATTTATTACAGGCAAACGTATCAGCCTGCGCGACTGAATTTAATTTTAAACATATAAACCCCATAGTAGTAATAAAAGCTTTTAAACAAATCAAAATTAAATTGACCGAAGATCTATGGGGATTGTCTATCAAGGTTTGTACCTCAATTATCGAGACTGTAGCGCCGTACTTAGCTTTAATATTTAATTTGTGTGTCGATCAAGGAGTCTTTCCGGACCTGATGAAATTCAGTAAAGTGATACCACTTTTTAAATCTGGGGATAGTAAAGACACCAATAATTATAGACCAGTGTCCGTGTTGCCAGTGTTTAGTAAGGTATTTGAAAAAGTAATGCTAAATCAGATGCTCAGTCATTTTAACACGAATAACATCTTACATGATAAACAGTATGGTTTCACCAAAGGACGTTGTACAACGGACGCTGGTGTCACCTTACTAAAGCATATCTTTAATGCGTGGGAGGACGCACAGGATGCCATAGGTGTCTTTTGTGATCTCTCTAAGGCGTTTGATTGTGTTGATCACGATACATTACTCCTGAAGCTCGGGCATTACGGACTAGGCAAAACAGCGTTAAACTTAGTCAAATCTTATTTAAATGATAGACAGCAATTAGTTCACATAAACGGTGTCAATTCGTCGGGATTAAACGTAAAAATGGGCGTCCCCCAAGGCTCTATTTTGGGTCCTTTCTTATTTTTGGTTTATATTAATGATTTACCTTATTTATTGCAACAAAATCTTGATATGGTGTTGTTTGCTGACGATACCTCTTTAATTTTTAAGATAAATAGAAGGACGAACAATGTTAATGACATAAATAATGCCCTAATGCAAGTCCAAAATTGGTTCACGGCGAATAATTTAGTTCTAAATGAAAAGAAAACAAAGTGCATAAGATTTGCCTTACCTAATGTCAAAAGCAGTGATTGTGACATATTATTGAACAAGGAAAAACTAGAATTCGTCGATAAAACGGTTTTCCTGGGAATTACGCTTGACCCCAGGCTACAATGGGGCCCTCATATAACATCTCTTTCCGGACGGCTAAGTTCAGCAGCATATGCTGTTAGAAAAATCCGCCAACTAACGGATGTCGATACCGCGAGACTGGTATATTTTAGTTACTTTCACAGTATCATGTCTTACGGTATTTTACTATGGGGACGGGCTGCAGACATCGAGTCTATTTTTATTCTGCAGAAAAGAGCCATCAAAGCGATATATAATCTCCGCCGGCGCGATTCTCTCAGGGAACTGTTTAAGAATATTAACATCATGACGGTACCTTGTCAATACATTTACGAAAACATCATGTATGTCAGAAAGAATTTACATCTTTTTAGTAAAAGAGGCGAGAGACATAATTATGGTACTAGAAATAGGGACCAGTTAGTTCAACCAGGCTTCAGACTGGCTAAAGTAGCCTCATCTTTCATGGGGTACTGTTTAAAATGTTATAATAAGATACCTCCCCATATATTAGAACTAAATGAGACGAAATTCAAGTCTTGTATTAAACGCACACTATGCAGGCAAGCATATTATAAGTTGGGGGATTATATTGAAGATAAAAATGCTTGGCTGAATGCTGGTCCTGCTCCACAGCCACTAGGGAGCCCAAACTAATCTGTAAATAGTTCGGAAACATTGTTGGACAGCCTGAAGATTGTAAGAAAAATTTGCATTGTTAGAATCAACTTACTAAGCATTGTATAATTTCAGCCATTAACACGCACATGTGTGAGTACTGTGTACCTTTAACTTTAATTATCAGTTTTAGGTATGTTTTTGACTTGAATGTACCCTGGCGGTTGGGAGTGTCATGCTCACTCAAAAGTCTAGCTGATGGTGGCGTATGCGTTGGATCATTTGGCTCCCTTCAAAATGGTTGAGCCGAATGGTGCTGGCGCATGCGTCATGTTCGTGAACGGGCGCCGTCAGTCGGGACTGGTCATTTCTTAGCTGCCATGGTTAATTTTAATTATTTCTTTGAATTGTTCCTCTTTTATTCCGGACGCTTTTATCCTGCTCGTCTTTTACATCGTTCTCACATGTATGTATAATGCCAACCCGATGTAAATAAATCTTTGTAAAAAAATATTATTTTTAAAAGAGTGTCCGTGGAGTTTCTTGCACGTTCTTCTCCATAGAGATCTACGCTTTGGAACGTGCAAATAGCTTCAACTTTTTGGACCGACCGACCTTGACAATTCAAAAGTGCCTGTAAATGGTTTAATTGAAATAAATGCTTGAATTTTGAATTTTGAATTTTGAATTTTTGAAAATTTTGAAAGTGCAGTGTATGGCTATAACTTTTCAGGTACCTAAAGTTTTTTTTTTTTTAACTTTGCCCCACACTAGCAATTTCTCCTGTATCGTGGGTGCGTTAACAAACATTCAAAGTCACATACACAAACAGCCAGACCCGGAACAACTATCTGTAGGCCATACAAATATTTGTTCCGTGCGGGAATCGAACCCACGACATACCACGCCACGTCATTGAGACCATAGTATCTACAACTTTAACACGTCAACTCAAAAAAAAAGGAGACGCTAAAATCTTGCTTTCATATGCTTGGTTCACTATACCAAATTAAGCTATTTCCAGTAACCTTTAATAAAAAATTAATAATTAATAGTTTTAAATTATTTTAAAGGTTACTGAAAATGGCTTAATTTGGGTGAGTGATGTTAATTTGGCGTTAGCGTAAATTGTTTAAAAATTGTTTTAGGGGATCTTGTTTTTGTTATATTTACAAAAAAAAAAATATTATAGGTTAAGGTTCTTAAACCACATAATTATTCATAAAAACATGGCAACTGAAAAAACCCACAAGAAGACACCAAAAACGTTTTATTGCAACATAAAATTAAGCTGTCACGATTGGACAGCGATGATAAAAAAGGTTTCCTTGTCCAGTAATAATAAATGCCCGTCATAAAAAGTGGGCGTGTTACACGCTGTTGGTCTTCACCGAAAACGGATCGTGTGCCCGAAAACGGGTCGCATGACCGAAAACGGGTCGCTTGCCCGCCCGGGTGATCTTGACCTACTCCTTTTCAATGCCATTATCCGGTTGGCTGAAGGATGTTTGAACAGAACCACGCTTTGTAAGCGAGCTGAGATCAATAACGTTTTTATCGAGAATCTTCTCTGAATAAAACATTATGATGATGGAGGTAAGTTTATGAGGATGTTTTGCAGAAAATATGTACAATAATATTATAAAGAGGAAAGATATTATTTTTCTTTCTTTCCTTTTTACAAAACATGGCCCCACAATAGGAATTGAATAGAATGTATTTTTGTAACGAATAAACTCAAACTACTGGCCCGATTTCAAAAATTATTTCACCATTAGAATGCTACATTATCCCTTCACACAGGTGGCTTTATTTATTACTAGGAAATTATATTTAAGAAATATGCAGCGCGGACGAAATCGCGGGCGAACTGTTAGTCTTATATTTTTATATCAGTACCAGAAATGACAGGTAGAATATTATTAATGCACATTTTAAAAGGTTTTTACTATCTTTTGTACAATTAACTTTTCATGAAAGGTACCGACCGAAATGGAAACCATTTTAATGAGTCAACGTAATGTATAATAATTTTAACTGAAAAATTAAATAATAGTACGCCGCTTTAAGGATGAGCGGAACAAGAACTTTTATCACTATTTTTTTAGGCAGCTGCGTAAATCCCATAGCTTGTAGGATCGGTATTGAAAATACTGCTGGTCAACTAAATTGAAAAGTAGCCTTAATCACTTTTCACTTTATCGATTATAGTAGAGGAGGCCCTACTACAATCGATAAAATGAATAAAACAGCAGACCCTGAACTTCTCTGCCACTGAAATAATTCATGAAGTCAACAAACTAACTACGTTTCATGGAAAACACTATTCAGACGATGAAAAAAGTTCTATAAACAAATTCTTGAAAAAAGAAAAACAATTTAAGTGAAATGAAACAAATAACAATTTTCAATTGACTTTTGGTTAAAACTTTTTAAACGTTCAAATGCAATTCAAGCATAAAGTCGCTCAATTTTTTTATTTAAAACTAGCTGTCCCCCGCGGCTTCGCTCCCGTAAACTGGCAACCCTACGTACCCATCTTTTTTGTATTCTGGCGAACTAAACGAAGAATTATTCAACTCGGTCCAGACGTTCTCGAGTTTTAGCGAGACTAACGAACAGGAATTCATTTTTATATATAAGAAAAGGAAGATTATACTTGTTCTTACACATGCTGCAGTGTGATTCTGCTGGTTTATTTTGTTAACATCTCACCGTGTAAACTTAGGTGAAGTGAGCACGAAGTGAACTGCAAGTGAGCTGTCATACCATTCTGTCATGACAGCTCACTTGTCGATCTGTCTTCTTCGTATAGTTTGACAGCTCACTTGTCGTTCACTTCGCCAAAGTTTTTGTTCCGAAATGTTTACAGAATCGCACTCCACCTAAGTGATCACGGAGAGATGTCAACAGAATCGACCGGCTGCAATACAGCAGTGCGATTCTGTAAACATTTCGAAGCAAAAACTTTGGCGAAGTGAACGACAGGTGAGCTGTTAAATCACACAAACAAGATGTTATGACAGCTAACTTGTCGTTCACTCTCCCTAAGTGTACACGGTGAAGTGTCGACAGAAAAGACCGGCTGTAAACATTACATCACGTAGATTTAGGTGAAGTCATCACGAAGTAAGCTGTCAGTTCATACAAACAAGATGGGATGACAGCTTATTTTAAGCTCACTCCACCTAAGTATAGTGACATGTCGACAAAAATAACCAACTGGTTTTTGTACCAATAAATACGTCTAGAAAATTATGTTTTGACAGATTATTTTAAAAGTTTTGATATACGAGTATTACCACAGCCATGACCACTGCAATTTATTAAAAGGTGACAATTTGATTTAAATAAATCATGTTAAAGCAGCCGTTTGCTTGAGCTCATATTTTAGCATTAGATCCTGGGTTCGCTTCACGGATCGAGAAAACTATAATTGAGCGTTCCTATCTGGAATATATTATGAGTTTCCCGGAGTTGAGTTTCTGTTTGTTTATTTTCGTAAAAAAGTTGCACAGGCAACTTTTTTGGTACAAGGTGAAAAAATCTACACCTACAGAAAGCTGAAGTATCGCTTTTTAATCCCGGTGAAAAATCCCAGGTTCCCATATCATACTATCCTATGGTTATGCATACATGGCATTTATGACCTGTCTAGAGCAAGGCCTTCAGAAAAAGCTGGTCATCCCTAGGGGAGCACTAAGAGAGGATTTCCCGAAATTCCTACGGGAATGGGAGAAAAAGGGATACCCGCGTACGAAGTCGCGGGCTAGTATATATTATTTTTTTCCGTTACTGACTGATTGAATGACTGAGTCACTGACAAACAACACACAGCTAACCGTAGAAAGCTGAAATTTGGCATGTACCTAGGTTCCTTGGGTAGTATAGGGGAGCGGACAAAAGCTAGTCTTGTATACATTGGCCACTCATCACAGACTATGCGAAATCAATAATCAATTTCATCACATTTAATAATTTAATAATAATACATAAAGCTTGCAACAGGCTCGCATTACGTATAAAGCGGAGTGTTCATTAACGAAGCCCGGAGATATAGGCTAGGTGCTCATCATTAATCAAAGTCGGTGTGCACGTGCCGTTAATACCCTTACAGGGTAGGGATATAGGTTTTATAATAATCCTACCTGTTGTTAGTTTTGTGGGTAGAATGTTTCTTAATAACACTAATGTGAAAGTAGGTAGGTTTTTTTGATTTGATATGGGTTTGCCAAATTCAAGGTCAAGGGTGACAGAAAAACAAACATAACTAATTCGATGGAGTGCGCTTACCCAGAAAAAGTTAGTAAAAAAAATAAAAAAATTGTAAGAATAGGCCAGCAATTACAGTAAAGAAAGAAATACTTAAGGCCAGGTAGACTTTTCCATACTTTACGTGAAGCAAACCGTGCGCTCACGTTGACGACGTGAATTCGCTGTATTACATAATAAATGTATTATTCATCATCGACTCAGCCGAAAGACGGTAAATCTAAAACAAGTTTCGATTTTACATTTAGAACCAGAAAATATTAAAGTGCAAGGTTAACTTTAATATGTATATTATTTGGCTTTAAACAATCACTATATGTTTTTTTTATTATTGATTCAAAGTGATGGAATGTTGGGAAAATTGGGAATACCTGGCCTTAAATCATTTATTTGCTGATAATGTAGATAGGAATACATTATAGTTGGTATATTTCTAATTGTAATTGTATTGTGATTCGTTTTCTTTTTAATAAATTACAACTACTAGTACTACTTCTAATTCGCTCAAAATCAAAAACTTAAGATATGTAAGATAACTTTAAAAGAATATTATTAAAAAAATAACTAAATCAAGAATGTCTGAAGCACTTTTCACCAAAGATTCGTAAAATTTTCAAAATGATTAATTACATTAAAATTAAAGTGCTCAAACAAAATTATTGAATGATGACGTCAATCATTTCGTTCATGAACCGATTGAGAATCTCTAAACAAAATTATTTTGAATGTAATTTCTGTGATACTCTTTAAATGATCAATCAACGTCATCTTTACAAAGAAGTTTTTAATTCATTGTTATTTTGTAAAGCATAGACATGCATACTGGTTTTATAGTAAAGAAATAAAAACATTAAAAAGAAGTTTTTAATGTAAAGGCGCATCGCCGCCGCATCAGAAACGTAGGGAAAATAAAGGTATTTTGGAAATTGGTGCTAAGAACAAATATTAATATTTAAGTAAAGATTTTATACAACGTGTAAGAGAATAAACGCAGTACCTCATAAGGAGTCATTGTATCCATCATAATAAACAGCTTTTACTATGTGGGTGGCCCCGAAATCGCGAAAAAAAAAATCGTATGCATAACCCGACAACATGTATTAAACAGCTATATTTTTTAATACACATTATGTAGATAATGGACTTATATATTTTAGGGCTCGAGTAAAACTCGCAAATATTCCAGTAGCTCATCTAGAAAAAAAGCAGAGCCTCTTTTTTTAGATTTCAACTTCTATATTAATATTGTGGTCTTTAGTGCTATATCTATACTATATTATAAAGCAGAAGAGTTTGTTTGTTTGGTTGGTTGAACGCGCTAATCTCAGGAACTACTGGTCCGATTTGAAAAATTCTGTCAGGGTTAAATAGCCCATATATCGAGGAAGGCTATAGGCTATATATTATCACGCTAAGACCAATAGGAGCGGAGCAGTAATGAAAAATGTTACGCAGACGACGTTGTACGGGTCAGCTAGTTATAAAATATAGCAATAAGTGCCTTTTGCAAAAAAGCCTTTTGCTTTTAACTTTCTACCTACTTATACTAGGCAGAAAGTTAAAAGGACATTATTGTAGCAGTACCACAAATGTTAATATATTTTTAACTCATACGAAAAACACCACCAGCATTATTAAATTTCAAAGTAAAGCAAAACTGAATTCTGATTTTTTGTATAAGTATCTTGCCTGTACATCGTTGTAAACCAACGTTTTCGAATCGAATGTACCATTTTTAACTTAATTTTTAGACATCAACATATCAGAAGCCACCCCACCTATTTTTAACCGACTTCCCAAAAAGGAGGAGGTTATCAATTCGGTTGTAGGTTTTTTTTTTTTTATGTTTGTTACCTCATAACTCCGACAATTATGAACCGATTTGAAAAATTCTTGTTTTATCTGAAAGGATATACTTGCAGATTGGTCCCATTTAATTCATATCGAAATCGGTTACGAACTTTGGATTTTAAATCGAAATACCTGGAATTTGACTATTTAGATGATTCTTTGATAATCGAAATTGCGTATTTTGCGTTTTCTGCGATTTTGCAGTGGTGTTGTTAGGTATGGGGCACCACTAAAAAGTGAAAAATAAAAAAAACTTTTTACAAAAAAATACAACCGACTTCTAAAAAAAACACTACAAAGTAAAAAATAACTTTAATTTCGGAAGTCGGTGTCCAAACACGAAGAAAGTAACAAAAACACCGACTTCCGAAATTAAAGTTATTTTTTACTTTGTAGTGTTTTTTTTTTAGAAGTCGGTTGTATTTTTTTGTATTTTTTTTTTTTTTTTAAATATAGATTTTTATTTCCCTCAACAAAACTCAGAAACATTTTCCTGAGTTAGTGCTCTTACAACACAAAAGTCACGATACAAATACGTTTCCACTTAACCATTCCGATATTGGCCACCTGTGTAACTTTACAAGAACTTTCATAAAGCTAGCGAACATAACTGGAGCATTCACCTTTATACAAAAAAAAAACAAAGAGAAAAACAAAAGAAACCGCTTTACTGAAGCTGTAATTTCTTCACCTTCGTTTGTTCATCACTGCTTTTTGGGGTTTAAAGGGCCAAATAAGTTTTTTGGGCAAAACGTGTAGTAAAATTTTACGTAACGTCACTGTACGTCAAAAATATTCGTGTTAGGCCCTATGCACCCGAAGTAACAAACGACCCCATCCTTATGTCTATCAGTGGACTGTATCTCATGAACCACAATACGTAATCAGTTTAAGTGAGTTTGAATTTCAACTGCCACTATTAAAAAAAAAAAAAGCTAGTCCTTTTCAGGCCGTAAGTCCCTATTGGGACAAAGTTGTATCGTCTTACTATTGTTCTTTTAATTTGTGGCCGCTGACGGATTACTAGTGCAAAAAATCACATCGGTTTTAGGGTTAAAAGGAATGTGACTTTTCGGTTAATGGTACGAAATCCTTTATGAGCGAGTTGATAGCCGCCCGAAATCTGGATTCCGAACACAAGCATACTCAGTTTTAGCGCTTACGACCACAAGAGCACGAGGCTTATATCGTTTTTTTTAAAGGATGGGAAATCATCAAATATCTCATTCCGTGTCAGACTCTTGCTGACTAAACCCCATCCGAGTTCCTCCTAATGCCCTTTGCGTTCCAGGGCCGCGGTGACTCTTTCGAACCAATTCCGCAATAGGCGTATATCGCTTAAATTCACTATTATAAACAATTTAGCTATTTGAATTGAAATAAATTTTGTACATAAATAAGAAACACGCTTTGCTAAAACAAAATTAAAATTACAGTAAACAAGACAACAAAACAGAGCCAAATAATACCAAGAACAAAGAAGATTTTCCCTTCAATATAACATAATAATTCGTACACAAAATATCCCTGTATCGATATTTCTACGGAATATTGGCAGTCATTAAATATTGGACGTTCTCATTAGCATACCAGGTAATCCCCTTGTGGGGAAATGAAGCCAGAATATTTCCATTTTGCTTCGTACAGCTTAAACTGTAAATGCTCGGACAGGCGAATATTTATTGGTTACTTTGTAAGCTAGCACGGGAATTTTCAACGCTCATCGTATATTGGTATTTAAACTGTTATCTACGCAGTATTAAGGACTGTATTCCTATTTGTAAAGTTGTGATTTTATAACGTTATGGATTCCTGAAAATATTGCATTGTGTAGTAAAAAGATAAAATCAAATGCGTCTCTAATCTCTTCATTTCTCTAAATAGTAGGTATATAAAAAGTCGAAACTGTGCACTTTTTCTAAATATCGGGAATCATCAATTGACTCCTTCCTCTATAGGCGGAGCGGAAGGGATTAGCAAACTCTTACTGACTAAAACGCATCCGTTTTCCTTCTAATGCCAATTGCGTTCCTGGGCCGCGGTGACTCTTTCGAACGAATTCCGCAAATCCATTTCTGTGCATACTTCTCGCAACGGATATTGAAACGCATTGACTTTTATGAGAAGAAGAGAAAGAATGAGAGATAAACGAATTTGCACTCTTGGTGCACCCGAAACGAGTCGCTAATGCATAAATAAATATGTCGCAAACTTAAACTGATAATATTGTAATCATTTCAAATATAAAACTTCAGGAAATAACAACTGAACAGCGGAAACGAGCCACTTTGCAATTCATTCACTGACTATGCGCAACAATATGGCGGCGCGCGCACACCCCCTCCCGCACCTCACCGTGTGATCTTGACCCGGGACTAGGTCACAATCTTGTCCCGCGCAGGTTTGAGGTATCAATGGAAATAGTTATAACTACCTACATATATCGATCTGCCTAGCCTTTTCCCAACTATGTTATCTGAATTGCAGCTGAGTGCCAGTATTTTACTGGGACTATCTGTCTATCTGACCTCCATACCCCAGTAACTGGTTAACACTATATTTCCATGCGAGCCTGGTGTCAGATCTCCTGGATTCTGACTTTGCGTAATTACTGTCAAAATTCTACATATGATAGCCGACATCAGCAGTTTAACTTGCTTTCCGAGGTACAGAGTACTCCCCTGCCGGAGTCGCGGGATTATTCGCAAGAGACACCGTGGCTCCGGAACACAAAGGGCAATGAAGGAACATGGATGGGTTTTAGTCAGTAGAAGTCTGATACTCCCTCCCGCTACACCCAGAGCGGGAGGACTCATTGGATGATTTCCCATCACTAAAAAAAAAAAGGTACAGAGTACTCTAGGTCTGTTCGGCCGGCTTTGGCAATCGCTAATCAGCCTCAAAGATCAACGTTCGGCGTTAATTATTTAGCTCCGAGCTCCTTTAAGATTAGGTACATAATGAACCATTACGCTGTTAGTAAATCTCTAGATCACTTTGTATGAAAACACGTTGTCACTTTGTCTTCTAACACGTTCTCTTTATCTTCCGTTTATACCTGCACCTTGCCAACACATCCCATATGATGTTCTCTTCATTTCTTGCTTCTTAACTCTTTTGGTGTACATATTATTCTATTTCATTCTTTTATAATTTTAATTTTGTAAAAGTTTCTGGAAAGAACATCCCAACAGCGGAAGCGATTAACTTTGCAATTCATTCAATATGGCGTCGCGCGCACATCCCGCTCCCGTGTGATCTTGACCCGGGAGTAGGTCATGATCACATCCCGCGCAGCCTCCGACCTTGCCTCGCTTCCTGGTACATCGATACCGCATGTATTTCATTTTCTACGGACCTTGAAACTTATTTGTGGACCGGGGATTCTATATTTATAGGAGAGGTAAGATGAAACTGTATTTGTTTTTTGTAACGTAATGAATTTGTGGGGCGTATGCTAACAATGTTACAGGTTTTAATTATTAATTCTTTTGCATTGTAAATTGTTACGACACAAAATTAAAAAAATATAACATTTTATAAGAAAGCTCTCACAATAATTTAAGAATTCCTATGAAATTTTTCACATTGTCATGAAACAAGGCTAAGCAAGTGAAAAGACTTTTTAGTGCAGATAGGCGCTCATAAAAATAATAATTGTTCTTGTTTAAGGGTGTGTATTCCGTCCACTAGCGCCGCCAATCGTTTTTTACTAATTGTGGTAAATTTAAGACACGTAGATAAAAAACCGCTCTGCAGTGTTCTGAAGAAGTGTATCTATTATTTTTTGAGAGCTATTTTTAATACATAACTCATGGCTAAATAGCTAAAATGGCAATTATTCCTAAAAGTGGCCCCTTTTAGCAAAAATATCGACTTTGGCAACTATTTATGTTCAGTACAAAAGATAACTCTCAAAAAATAATAAATACATTTCTTTAAAACACTACAGAGCGTTTTTTTTATCTACGTATCTTAAATTTACCACGATTAATAAAAAACAATTGGCGGCGCTAGTGGAAAGAATGCGCCCTCTTAACAATTTAAAAATAATGAAATAGCATTGAAATTAAAAAAAAAATATTTCTAGGTCAAATTTTCTTCTTTTTTTTTCTCATAATTGACACAATAAAAAGAGACTGTCTGCCTTTAGCCTGGCAGCCTTTTTTACTAAGGTAAAAAAGGCTTAACCTTACTAAAGTAAGCTTTAGTAAGGTTAAGTCGGTCACGTCTGGCACATGCACAGTGAACGCTGGGCAGTAGTCTCCACAAAGAGGATGTCTCTGGTTGGTCAGCGCCGGTTTGAGCGAGGTGTCCAAACTATTGGAGTGCCAATGCTACTAATTTTCATATTCACATCGCATTGTGTCAAAAATGTTTCATAATTAAAGCATCTTTGACAGTTTGCGATTGGCATGCGAATGCGAAAGTTGTTTAACAATTTGAAGATTTGGCCCTCTGGTTTGTGGTATTCGAGGTGGCTCGGGAAGAGAATAACCAAAAGGATATGTGGGAGGGCTTTGCCCAACAATGGAAGTGTTTGTAATAACCTTCAATCCCGAAATGAATTAACCATAGACTTGCTATAATCATGACACGTAACATTCTCGCCCTCATCATAAAACTATTCAAAGTGATTTACCATTCATCGTTACCCGTAGAATTCTGAAAATACTCATGACTTCAGAATTTCAAATCGCTTCGAAAGTGAGCGCTATCCATCACGCTAACAACGGCATAGTGAATGATGAATGAACGGCACTTAGCCATCGTGCATTCGTTTTTGTTCATTCTGTTTTCACACAACGTTTTTGTAATAGCCAACATTATGTTAAAACTGCCTTTAATTGAATCTTCTTTTCTGAAACATTTAGCTGCAAACATTTATTTGGGAAAAGATCACCACACTCTTCTTAACTACTGCAAATCCCAAAAGTTAGAATCAGCAGTGGCGACCATCAGAAAAGCGCAGAGTCAATGAACACAAGTCCCGGAAAACGATTCAACTGTTTCACATCTCGCAAAAAACTCGATCAGAAATAACGCGTAATAGTTAAAAACCCATAGAGAACAAACTCCCAGCAAAAAAATAAGTCCTAATCCAGGGCATAAGGAATTCATTAACTGACAGTTTTGTATAGAGACTCGTGTTAGTTATTATTTGACAAATATTTTGTGACATTTTATAATTTGATTATGTATAATTAACTTATAGGATAACTTAATACAAATTTATTCTTAAAAAAATCAATTTATAGTTAGTGACAATTTCATAATAATTTTAATTTTTGATTGAATTCAATTTTTTTGACATATTATTGATTGAAATTTATTTTGTGACATTTTATAATTTAGAATATTGATTTTTATTTAAAATAATTTAATATAATTTATTACTTTTATTTTAAATTTTAGCGTATGTATTTAATAATAATTTTGATTTATAAATGACTACTTACCTATTTTGTATGCCACAAAGGCCGAACATGACTGATCTTTTTTTTATGAACAACTTGCATTTATTTTATGTATACTCATGTCTCTACAAATAAACGTCTTGTCTTGTCTTGTCTTGTAAAACTGTCACTAAAATAAATTGCGTGATGTGAATTGAACGCAGTTAATATTATGATTCCAATAATGATTCTACTAATGCCTGATGGCCAAAAGCTTCGACGACTACCTGTCGAATCTGGCGTTACGCAGTTGGGTAAAAGCAGGCCTTTTACCCAACTGCGTAACGCCAGCTTTTTGAGTACCGCCTTCTGTATCAGGGATACAGAAGGCGGTACTCCTCGACACGGCTCGTATTGTGAGGAGGTTCCTTTCTCAGGGGCCCTAACCGCCGGTAGCTTGACCCCTGGTCCCGACACCGGCGGACTACTATTTTTAATATTTTTAAATGTTTTTTTATGTTGTTTTAAGATATATTTTGAAATATAAACTTTATATACATACAAATAAATATACGGAATAATTCTACCAAAGTGACGTTTTCAGACCCGCTTGTTAAACCGTGTGCCAATTTCATGAGTTCAGCCATTGAGAAGTGACGAGACCGTGAAGAAGTGACAAACATTCAGAGAGTTATTTCACATTTATAATATTCAGAAAATGTTTTATGGGATAGTAGCTTTCGACCGATACTTCGTACGCGCATAATTATCCCGTTCTTTCCCGTTCCCGCAATTTTTTTGCTCTGCTACTACGCAGTAGCAGACCAAAACTTTTAAAGTCAGTCAGTTTCTGCTTCTATAAATATAGAAGATAGATATTGATAGTGTTTTAGTGTTGTAAAATTCTATAACAGTTTCTTAACAGCTCCATGTATGGTCCTTCAAGAGTTTACGCGGCTGCAACATAAAGTAAATCGAGGATCTTGGGGAGAGTTTTGACAACATTAAGCCAAGTTGTCGTCTTCGGAGATTCGACGATAAACCCGGAAGATAAAGTTATTTTGTGTTACAAAATCGGATACGACGATGGAAGTAGAGACAAGACAAGCCAATGGCGAGTCGTACTCTCTCACGAAGGGTTCCGTATCATAAACTGGAAAACAATCACGTTCCTTGTATCTGTCCCTTTATTTTGTTATTTAATTGTTATTATTTGTATATTGTTATAGCAGCAATAGAAATACACACTCTACGAAAATTTCAACTGTCTACCGATTAATGTTCTTGAGATAGAGCTCGCTGACAGACGGATAGACGGTTCATTGGTTACCCTTTGCGTACGGAACCCTATACAATGTGCAATACCAATAAAGGAGTCTAACTTAGATTTTAACATAGGAATAGTTTCAATCACTCGTGCATATGTAATCCATCATTTTGCAAAAACCAAACAGCAAAGTCACCATCATTTTCCATTATCTATTGACATAAACAAACCACTCAACGCCACAATAAAATATTTACAACCAAAATGGCAAAACTCTTGGCGAGTACACTCGACGACAGAGGGCTTAATATAATAATAACAGGGACCCTTGAAAAACCCGACGGAAAGTTTCGACAACTCTTTAATATTACTCAAATACTCTTTGTTATCATTCTATTAAGAGAGATTTTTTTGTTGGATGATTAAATATGTCCATTAAAGGTCTGTCCATTTTCTCATTAAATGTTTACCACACATGTAGTTATTGGACAAGATTGTTTATTTTATTTTATATCGGGATAAAAACAGTAGTACAAAGCAAAGTCAAATAACAGTATTATCAACTTACAGTACTAAAAGGAAACCGATAACTGATTACAAATATAACGGAATCTAGATTCTAATAGATATATAGATGAAAAAAATGTGATTCAAACGTCTTGAAACGCATTCAACTTCGTCCAAAGCCTAAATTTAAATGTAACGCCTAAATTAAAATGTAACGTACTCAACAATAAAATTTTGATTCACTTAGATAGTTAACTTCTTGGTAAGCGGGCTCCATCGTCGTTTATTGTACATAAACCGAAAAAACGCGAGCCTTGTATGCCCTTATAATTTTTTATTTCACTTTATTTGAATTAGTTGTTGATAAAGCGGCAAAATAAATACACACTATGAAAATTTCAAGTGTCTACCGATTACGGTTATTGCGATATAGCCCACTGACAGACAGCCGGACGGACAGCAGGGCTTAGTAATAGGGTTCCGTTGGTCACTTTTTCAGTACGGAACTCTAAAAATATACCAATTTTCATTCGAAAATATTTTTCCTGAACGTTTCGTCTCAACCAACTTATAATATCAATTTCTTCTTCACCTGTAGCGAAACCATAAAATCCTTGAAAGTGCAAGCAAACAAGTTTCCCTCGAACTTTTACAGCTAAATACGACATTTTCGAAATAAAATGTAACTCAATAGCCTGAGGAAAACCTCAGCATTAAACACGACTCTCTTTGCTGCGATAAATGAATGAAATGAGGTAAAGAAACCTTTTGTTGCAATCTTTTTCTTTTTTAATTAGTTAATGTGTTGTATCTCTCTGGTTTCGTCCCTCGGGACCGAATCCCAGTTCTTTCTTTGCATAAAATACAGTTGTAACAGCGGATAGGTAAGTTAGCAGCAGTTTTAAGTCCATTTTTTTTAAGTTTAAAGAAATATACAGTTAGTTTAAACTTTTTTTATGGGTGAATTTATGTGGATAGAAATACCTTTGAAGATTTGTATCTGCGGATTTGTAAAAGATGTGTAATTTTCCATTGAAATACTTCTTTTATTTTTTTAGCCTCCCAATACAGTGTAAAGGCCCTCCATTTCTCATTCCTAAGTCAGGAAGGAGAAATGGAGGATCTCTACATAATTAATTTTACAAATTTTTAATTGAGCACTAAATGCTAGGATTTTCTTTTTGTACCGCATTTTCTTTTTTTTTTTAGCAGGTGACATAATGTGTAAAAAGCGTGAGTTTGAGTATAAACTCACGCTTTTCACCCATTGTGTCAAATGCTAAAAAAATAAAATGAGTAGCATGTTAGTTTCGCCTAACGTACTACTAACTCCTTTTCTTTTTTATGCACAATTATGTAACAGTATAAAGATTAGGCCTTTGATATTTTCTAAAAAGGTTGGAAACAAAACATTATTTAGTTCCCATTGCCGCAAAACCAGAAAATACGGTACAAAAAGAAAATTCTACGCAACAGAACGTAAATTCACATTTCGCAAGATGATGATGATTTAAACGACGACGCCCACGCCCTCTAGGTAAAATGTCACGCACCAAGGAAATTGTTCAACAGAGGGGAAAGGAAAATCCACAAACGAAAATGAAAAAGTAAGTTGCAGTCTCTTGAACATAAAGACTCGTACACATAGACTTTGAGATCAAACGAAACGGCAGATTTAGACCTACTGACGGCTTGGAATACTCCGCTAGTCACTGCGCAAAAGCAAATTCATCTAAAAGCGTCAGTGAGGTGGGGATTAGCGAATTTGACAGACGTCATAAGTTTGAATAGACCTTAATGTGTGAACTACTACAATATGATTATGTAGAAGGCTACTACAACATAACGTCACGGCTATTTATCTAGTGATTCTACCAACTACTGTAATTGTGCGTGAGGTCCTGCATCCGATACTCGGGTTAGCATAGTGTTACTTGGTAGAAAACCAAACAACAACAAAAAGCTGTGTAGTACAGTTTGTCGAGTTGCAAACGTAAATATATTCATCACGATTGGTCCCATAACAAAACTATTTGGGCCCAGTAAGCGGCCACGTTTATAATGGCGTCGAAGCCATTTTTCAGATCATCGTGGGTGTAAGTAGGTAGACATTTAGGACACTCCAACAGTTGGGAAATGTCCAATACAGGGTCAGCATTAGAATAGAATACACTTTATTACCTACACCATTTAAGTTATAGAAAAGAGAGATGAAGAAAACATTACATAGGGTGACACAATGGACGGCCGATTTGAAGATTAAAATAAAGACTTAGCACTACGCAATGGCGCTTACGACAACTACAGTAAAGAGTCAGTCTAACAAAGCTTACAACGTAGTAACAAGAGTACTATTAATAGTACTCACACGTACGTGGGTGAAGTGAAACATTGTGTCGTCGACTGTACCGCCGAGCCAGCCACGCCTACGTTCCGGGGAAGCCTCTCTTACATGTGTGTGTGTGTGTTTGCGTTTAATATCATGATAACTGTCTGTGTTTAATATTGTATGCAATAACTAGTGTGTGTGTGAGACAGCTCACATCACTCCTATCTTCGATACATTTCACTACCTGTACTCTGTATTAGACGTAGTTAAATGTTTCGAGGTTAGGAGTACGTATATAAAATGGAGACTTTATGCGGTCATAGAGTATTTCGTATACTATATGACTTTTTAGCCAATTGGCCTAAAAAACTATTATGGATAAAGGTTTATTTTATACCGTTAGCGTCTGCTATGAAAGCATTGTTTGTAATTTCAACTTAAGGTAGGGAAAGAGCGATAAATGAGTAAGGTTTAGGAAGATATATAATTAAAATTTGCACCCGTGAAAAGTTAGGTCGCTAACATTTTGCATGTATTTTTGTATTTAAGACTAAATGTTTCGAGTTTAAAGAAGATAATGTTGAGGAATAAAACGCTTTATTGCCGAAAAAAAAAACAATATTTTTTTTCAAAAAGTCACTATTTTTTTCAAAAAGTCACTAATTTACCAAACCACTCTATATCTCTAGCGGTAAAATCGTTTTTGTGCCGACATGGAAGATGATTTTTTTAGGAACAGCAGGCTTTTTTACTTATTTAATTTGACAATTTTGGTCCAATGGTTACAAAAAAAAACATATCAACAAAGGGAATAATAGAAATATTAAATTAAAGTTATTAATTAGACATATTTTATCCATTCTTGCCGCACGAACAACGGGACAGAATATTTGAGTATTGGTGCATCTATAATAAAATGCATTTCGCGGGAATGCGGATGTTTAGGTAGTCCGCAGGTGTCACAATTTTTTTGCCAAGGTTGTGGAATTCGTTTAAAACGATACAAGACGATTTTAAAAATCCTCGTACTTATCATGTAAGTACCTGTAAGTATCAAGCTCGACCCACACGTTAACTTCGAGGCACACTAACATACCGCACTCATACCGTCCAATTTACACAATCAAGTCAAAGGAATGTGTATATGAACGAATGCTATACATATTTCATATCGATACAGTTCGCTTCGGTTAAATCTTCAGAGGAATGTCGGCTTCGGCTGTGAAAATTTGCAATTAATATTGTAAGCATACCAAAGTGTGGAGAATTGAGCTAAAATTCTCAGCACCCGAATCATCAAGTTAAATCTGACGTTGGCTTTATATATTTCAGTTTTTACTTGTGTCAAATCAGTGTGATTTCGTGAAAAATCATCTCAGACACTGCACTTTTACCGCATTAGAGACTCTTTACTTCGTTCGAAAAGACAACGTGGTAGGGTCAGAAAGAGATGTTGAGATGGACTGTTTCTCAAAGCACTGGCCCAAAATTGCATAAGAACGGGATTGGAAGAAGGGAATGGAGGCACAGCTCTTAATAAATGATATAGGCTCACGTACGCATAAAAAAATAATACAGCAATTTTAGCAGTACCCAAGCACCAACACTTAAATCCAAACCAACCAACAGTACCAATATGGACAAAGTATTCACTTCATCATTGGGGTCGGCTTCCAGTCAAATCAGATTTAGTTGAATATGAGTATTTTACGTGGAACCACTGCCAATCTGACCTCCAAACAACTAAATGGGTAACCCAGCACTTCTTAGCAAGCGTGGTGTCAGATTTTCTGGCTTCAGACATGCCGTAACGACTGCCGAAAATCTACAAATGACAGCCGGGACTAACGACTTCATATGATTTCCGAGGCACGGAGGATTTTCTTCACTATGAAGTTAAGCAACACTAACTAAGGTCGGTGTGTGGATGGGTGACATCCACACACCGACTTTGGCATGCATTGCTTAACTTTGAAGATCGACCCATGCAGCTATTATCATTTAGCCACGAGACCCACAAAGTATTTATTTAGAAGCGTTCAAGAAAAAAAGAACTATAGAGTAATCTGTATACAACAACCTCGCAGTTAATTAAAACGCTCCTACTTCCCCGTCCTTTCTTCTCACTGACCTCTATCGGGTCTCCCTCATCTTATCCGAGGCGCTATTGAAACGAGCGATCGAGCGTCGAACAACTGCATAATGAACTACATCTGTTGACCTCTTCAACGGTAATTGAGTGTTCTTCTTTATAATTATGTTATAGCAATTTTTTTCTTAAAGATCCCTAATTTTTCATGTATTAAATCTAGCCTATGTTACTTAAGGATAATGTAACATTGTTATAGTGAACAATTTTTTGAAATCGGTTCAGTAGTTTTTGAGTAATTCGTAACTTACAAAAAATCAAATCTTTCCTCTTTATAACATTAGTTTAGGTGTGGCAATTAATAATAAATTATTAATTACAAGAAATTGGAAGAAATGATGGAATACTTCTACGCGCGTTACGCGTTGGGCTACGGCGTAGCAAGCTTTGTGCTACGGCGTAGCATGCCTTGTGCTACGGCGTAGCACGCCTTGTGCTACGTCTGTGTTCTCGTTTTATATTTGTAACTATTATATTACATTAATACAAATTAAAAAAAAAAACAATGCATACCGCCTAACAAAAACAAAAGCTACACAAACAAAAGCCCACTCCACAACCAAGCTACTATAAAATCGATTACCCAGAATTGCCCGGCCAACTATCCAACAATAATTTATTCAGTAGCAAAAATCCCATCCATCATGACAGGCATAATGCGCCAAAAATCACCTGCTATCCGTCCTTCCAGCCGGATAACCGAGCCACGTTCGCCCGGATATCGGGAAAGCTTCCTTTTTGCCATGGACACGGAATAAGGCGTGTTTATTTAATAATATTTCATTTCATTTTGAATTTTGTATGATTAGAATATTGTTCACAACAAAGTTCCAATAAGTACGCACGCGCGTGCGTGCGTACATTTTTTTCAAGTTCCAATTTTGAAAAAAACGTTTGCATTCGCATCTTAATCGCAATCTATCAATAATTTGTGAAAATTAAGGTCTTTTTGACAGTTTACGACTGACATGCGAATGTGGACGTTGTTTTAAAATTAGTAGAATTGGTCCTCTGGATGTAACTGCAATGTATGTAGAAACTTCTAGACGTAAAATAAGCTCAAATTGTTTATTCTGCACTTTAAAATGGGCAATCCAAAATACAAAAAACAAACAGTAATAAAATTGGAACAACAGGTGAAACTTTTACGAAAAAATAACATGATACTTGAAAAGTCCTTGCTCCAATTAGTTTTCGGGCCGGCTTACCTTTTTAAATACAAATTTTCACTAAAAAGCGTAAGCGATTACGGACCGCCTTTTCCCTACTAAACAATTGTATAGGCTGGCGGCACCTGGAAGTGTTAAGAACAGTTTAAATTAATCAAATTAATTTGTTTATAATTATGTGCTTGAATAGAAATTTGGATAAGTACTCGAATTAACATTTTTGTGTCACACATGTGGGGAGTATCTATAGATAGGTCTTCAAAAATGATATGGAAGTTTCTAATATATTTTTTTTCTAAACTGAAAAGTTTGCGCGAGAGACACAAAGTGGTAAAATGTGTGTGTGTGTGTAACTTCTAAAATAAGACAATGAAAAAATAATAAAATATATGATGTACATTACCATGTAAACTTCCACCGAAAATTGGTTTGAACGAAATTTTATAAGTATTTTTTTTTAATACGTCTTAAATCGTAAACCGCAACTTTTGCTTAAAATATATACCTACAGGTTTGTACGGAACCCTCGGTGCGCGAGTCTGACTCGCACTTGGCCGGTTTTTTGTTACTTTTCTTGCCTTGTGAAATGTGTGCAGAAACTCCTCGACCCGATCCTACTATCGTCCCTTTACTTCCGGAATACCAGGAGTACTGCTGGGTACCATCCATGAGTCTATATTCTGATTAGTCGTACTCAGCGCTTCTCCTCCACATTTATCATGCGCACACCCAAAGTGTGGAACTCTCTACCAGCGTCTATGTTCCTTTCCATATGCCTTCAAAAAAAGAACGAACAGGCATCTTCTCGACACGCCTGCTCTATCATAGACTTCATCCTTCGCTTTCTATCTGGCCTGATCAAGATCAAAGGCGAGTCTATTTCTCTATAAAAAAAACCGTGGCATTACTAATAGACGGAGTGTTTGCATGGAAAATTAAAATCGACAACTACTGTTTTAGAAAAGTTCCTATTCACGATTTCAGAGATTTCCGGAATTTATGCTGAACTGGAACTATTTGACGCGGTAACACCTTCCAGTAAGAGCTGGCATGATTTGACGAGACAAAGTCGGTATCTGCGGGGCCGAAGCCACAGACAAAAGCATAAAGCTAGTGGTGAGTAAATCCTTCCAAGCAGAAGCTGGTATGCAAAAAATGAGTGCGTCACGGTTGCTCGAATTACATTTGAATCCGAATTGATCCCCCGAATATCGTTCCCCCGAATATCGCTCCCCCGAATATCGTTCCTCCGAATATCGTTCCTCCGAATATCGCCCCCTTGAATATCGTTGCCCCGATTAATCGTTGGCCCAAACAACGCTTGGCAAAAATCGATCGCACTCGGCAAAAAACTAAATTGAAATGTAGAACAAGATTAATACTATAAATGAAATATATATATTATAATATAAAAATTAAGTGCCTCTAAATATCATATTCATCTATGTAGAGGCACTTAATTTTCAGGGGCTACCTTTTCATGTTAGTATTCAAAACTCGTTTTTTAATCTACAAGAGATCGCTTGAGAATTTAAAACAGTAAGTAAAAAACCCTGCACGGATATTATGTTCAGGGTTTTAAAGGTTAGCTCAAAGACCTTTCAAAGAGGAAAATTTTCAAAAACGAAACTGTTTCAGAATGTTTTTTTTTTCTTCTACCCTCGAAACTAGCTAGAAATTGTCGCGTTTGACCAAGATACATTGATTAAGTCGACAATGGAGCACGCTTGCCTGACTGGCTAGCTATCGGGAAATACAGACGCTCTGGCTGGAAATTTCACTCCTTAAAATTAAGAAAAAAAAGCAACTTAGAAACAACAAGTAAAAAAAATATATATTTACAATGCGCTTTCGTGTTTGGGTTACAGAAATTCGAATGTGTAATAAATTTCAACCGAATAGGTCTACTGGATTCGGAGCAAGTTCATCAAGAAGAAAGCAAGTTGTCTGTGATAGACAAACAAACACACGAGTGACCCCGTAAGGGTTCCGGTTTCCATTCAAACGTTCGAAACCTTATAACTACGGTATTAAATTATTTTGAGCCCACTCTGTAGGTCAACAAAAGGATTATTGACACTATAACAAGGTGAGCCCAGATAACTAACTGCTTGGCAACTAAGTCACTAAGGCTTATCCGCATAAAGGTCAAAGCATGATTCAATTAAAACGAACTTTGAACCAATTAGCCAAAATAAATGGTGACGCTGTTAAAAGGAAAACTGTCTCAATGGTATCGTTATAAAATTATTTATTTTTATAAAAATAATATCGTTAAAAAAACGTCTAGTCAAGTAATTTCGATGAAGTTTTATTCTGAAGCGTCTTTTTATTGTAGAAGTCAATTTAAGAAGTGGCAACTTTTAATTGACAGTTGTCAATTCTATCCTGCGAAAAGATATTAAAAATGTAAGTCTGTTTTCTATTGAATGAAAAGATATATTTGAGACCCAAAAGAAGCCTTTTCATTCAGTATATCGCACGGTTCAGTTGAGAATACTTTGGTTTTTCATATTTGCCCTTAAAACTGATCCCAAACAAAAATTTATTTTCGTTACGAGTCCGTTTTTGGATCACAGAAGTTCACAAGTGTGCCAAATAAAAAAAAATGGCCCAGTAGTCTATACTAATATTATAAAGAGGTAACATTTGTTTGTAAGTTTGTATGTAGGGGGTAATCTCAGGAACTACTGGTCCGATTTGAAAAATTCTTTCAGTATTAGATAGCCCATTGATCGAGGAAGGCTATCTATACTAATATTATAAAGAGGTAACATTTGTTTGTAAGTTTGTAAGTTTTTATGTAGGGGGTAATCACAGGAACTACTGGTACGATTTGAAAAATTCTTTCAGTATTAGATAGCCCATTTATCGAGGAAGGCTATAGACTACATATCATCACGCTAAGACTAAAAGGAGCCGAGCATTCACGGAAAATGTGACGCAGACGAAATTGCGTGGGTCAGCTAGTTTAGAATAAAATTGACTGTGGTAGACGGACAAACAATCACTCGAATGACCTCTATTGAAGTCTAAAAACGTAAACACAACTCGTTTCTGTCATTTAACAAAACACACCGAATTTCAGCACTCTGTTTGATGTTTGTTTTACCAAAGTGTTATACTCGTAGATATTAATCTAATTGGGGTGAATGTTCCCTGAAAAGTGGTCTAAGTTTGGTCAACAAAAGGGCTTGAAAATACCTAAAATAATAACTCACTTTTTGGAACACATGGGCACTTAAACAAAGCATATATTTATCCCCCCCGCCCCATTGATACGCACGGTGGATTTTTAGAGTTTCGTACCCAGAGGGTAACCAAAGGAACCCTCCGCTCTCTGCCCGTCCGTCTGTTTGTCAGCGGGCTATATCTCAAGAACCGTAACAGGTATGCAGTTGATAGTTTTGACACGGTTGGCGCAGTGGTTGAGCGATTAACTGCTGCGCAGCATGTCGCGGGTTCGATTCCCGCACGGGACAAATATTTGTACGACCTACAAGTATTTGTTCCGAGTCTGGGTGTTTTTCTATCTATAATATGTATGTATTTACAAACAAAAAAAAAACGCATATAAGTAGTTTATCAGCCATCTCGTTACCATAACACAAACATTAGGTTGCTTAGCTTGGGACTATATGGCGTTGTGTATAGTTCCACAGATTGTGTATTTCTATTGCTGCTATATTGTCCGACTCGAAATTGCCAAGTTTTTTTCATAATACAATATGAAATTAGTAATTACCCATATTTTTCCGAATACTATTATAGAAATGTTATCATCTTACTACAAAGATTATTACCAACCTTTATAACTGCTTGTCTCAAAAATCTGCCCAGCCCAAAATGTTCAGTTTCAGGGAGTAATCAAGTAGTAACTAGTTTACCTTTGTTTGCATAAGTCTGTGAATTTCAGAAAACATGACTTTGAATTGCGTAAGAGAAATTGGGAATTTGGAGGACGCAATTCCTTTGTGGAATATAATATTGTCACATGAATTGTTTTTATCTGGAGCTCGTGGCTAAACATTAACAGCCACACAGATCGATCTTCCAGGTTAAGCAACGCTTGCCAAGGTTGGTCTGTGGATGGGTGACCATCTTAACATACCGAGTTTCCTCCGTGTCTCGGAAAGCACGTCAAGCCGTTGGTCCCGGCTGTCATTTGTAGATCTTTGGCAGTCGTTACTGATAGTCAGAAGCCAGTAAATCTAACTCCAGTCTTGCCAAGAAGTACCGTGTTACCCAGTTAGCGGGTTGTGGAGGTCTGGTAGGCAGCCGCTCTACGTAAAAATACTGGTATTAAGCTAAATCCAGTTCGTCTGGAAGCCGACGCCCAATAAAGTTGGGAAAAGGCTAGGCAGATGATGACATGAATTGTTTTTATCTAAGTTTCGAGTTTTCGAGTTTCGTTAACAAAAATTAAACCCCGTTTGAGACCTTGGGTGGGAAGTCTTGAAATTATAACCAACCGACTTTAACGAACTTAGACTCGACTAGTGCGCCATCACCGATGAGCTTCTTTGCTCGATTCTCAATCCACTCAAGCCTATATAGCTGGTATAGAAAAAAATACAAATATTGCTTTTTTTTATTTATTACTAGAGGCCGCCCGCGACTTCGTCCCTGTATAAATTCGAAAAAGTAGCCTATGTGTTATTCTGTCTTCAGCTACCTACATACCAAATTTCATCGTAATCGGTTCAGTAGTATTTGCGTGAAAGAGTAACAAACATCCATACTTACTCACAAACTTTCGCATTTATAATATTAGTAGGATTTACTTTATTGTACACCAACAATTAAACACAAAAGTAAACTTAAAACTAAAACACATACAATGGGCGGCCTTATCGCATTTCACGATCTCTTCCAGGCAACCTGGGATGGACAGTATTTGACTGGACATGAAATTGGGGCTGTTTTTGGTGTGACAAAAGAAAAACAAAAAAAAAGTGTTTATAACATAATATATACACAGATACACACATAATACGATATATAATTAAGATACATAGACACCAAATAAAAAATAGTATAAATAAATAACGGCTTTCGACATAATCACAGTGGCAGGTAAGGTTCAACATACACATCTAAACTATCACTACATATTATTATAAAACAAAGTCCTCCGCTGCGTCTGTCTGTTCGCGATAAACCCAAAAACTGATTTTCATGCTATTTTCACCAATGGATAGAGTGGTTTTCGAGGAATTTTTTAGTATCCTATAATTTTTCAAACGGGCGAAGCCGCGGACTTCAGTTAGCACTTAATATTATAAAGCGTAAGAGTTAATTTGTTTGGTTGAACGCGCTTAACCTCGGGAACTACTGGTTCGAATTAAAAAAAAAGGTGTAAGCCCATTTATCGAGGAAGGAATTTTTTCACGCTACGACCAATAGGATCAGAGCATTAGTGACGCAGACGAAGTTGCGCAGGTGAGGTAGTAGATTCATAGATATTATTTTTGTTACTAATGCAGTGTTAATTATAATATGAGTACTTTTGTCATGGGCGGTTTACACAGGCTTCGTAGCTAAGCGCTTAGTACTTGTCACTAATACGAAGTCCTCATGTGTAAACACGCTGATTAGTGCTTAGTATTAGTATTTGTGAATAGTGCAAGTGAATAGAAAACGATCCTATTTACTACGCGACAAGTCGATACCCCCACCGTGACAAGTACTAAGCACTTAGCTACAAAGCCCGTGTAAACCGGACATAATACATTTTATTTACTTCCTACATTATCATATTAATAGCATGTATTTATTTAACAATATGTATTTATTTTATTTACTCTGGCCCGTGTGTCACTGCAGGGTGCCAACTGAAAACCAGCACTGGGTGTCTGACGCCAAGCATGGCCCTTTCGGCATGGTCACGCTCAGCACAATTTTACTGTACCATTCTCTTTCTTTATTTTATGTTTTTGTTTCTCTTTTTTTATAATGTGGTTTTTGCTATTGTGGTGTCTGTGTCGAATAAATGTTTTCTATTGTGTTTTGTATTTCTATTCTTTTCTAAAAAACTGAGAAAACTCTGCTAAGATCGAAGATACCTAGATTGTTATAATTTGTATGTTAGCAAATAACTTCAATGAAACCCTTTTTGTGAACTTATCCAAAGCAAGTAACGCATGTTTTCCAAACCGTGAGTTACCCAAAAGAGGACTAAAAATAAACCCTCCTGTCTATTCCAGTGGTTTCCTCGCATGAATTGTTACATTTAGTTTTACCCTTATATTTTAACTTGCTTCTGTTGGAACGGGTGTATTTCCTTGGTATACCAATGGAAAGGTATAAACTGTGAAAACAATTAAGAGCAAATGATATACAGGGAAACTGGTTAAGTGCGTGCCTTCAAATGGCTTGTTTTAGAACTAATTTGCCGCGGTTTGGACCCGAAAACTTGGTGACCAAATCGAGTAATGGTGACGAGCTGAAAGTTTTTTTGCGAGTCATGATACCGAGTTGTGATACTGGCGTGAGTTGTGGAGGAGAGCTCGTGGCTAAATAATACCAGCCGCACAGATCAATCTTCCAGGATAAGCAACGCTTGCCAAGGTTTGTCTGTGGATTGGTGACCATCTTAACGTACCGAGTTTCCTCTGTGCCTCGGAAAGCACGTTAAGCCGTAACGGCTACAAATGACAGCCGGGTCCAACGATTGGATTTGTAGATCTTTAGCAGTCGTTACGGGTTGTCAGAAGCCAGTTAATCTGACTGCAGTCTTGCCAAGAAGTACCGTGTTAACCAGTCAATGGGTTTTGGAGGTCTGGTAGGCAGCCGCTCCACGTAAAAACTGGTATTCAACTGAATCCGGTTTGACTGGAAGCCAACTTTTGGACAGCTAATATAGTTGGGAAAAGGCTAGGCAGATGATGATGATACCGAGTTGTGATAAGATACGCTATAGCTACTAGTTACTTAACTCATACGTAATCAGCATATTTCGTTCCCACTGAAGTTCAGTTGTAAGATGTGACATAATAACATCAAAATGTCTCTACAAAATGTATTAAAAGACAAAAAAAGAATCGACTCCCTTGCGTTATATTGATTTCGCCCCCGGTTTCGCCCTCGCGAAAGACGAAAGTTATTTCAAGACAACACTCCCGTATGGTCTCACCCCTATACAAGTTTTATTCAAAGGGTTTCTACTTTTTTTACAACGAGACGAGCAGGGCGGAAACATGTATTCAAAAACCAATAGAATTTAGTTTATCACACATCTTGTCTACTCAGCTTTAGTGGATACCACTGACCGGAGATTTGTCATATTATTATGGCGCGACGGTAGCGGAGATGGGATCTGTTCCTCGCTGAGATTGAGCTGAGCCGTGGCACATGGCAGTGATGTGAGCTTTAACTCTTAAGCTGACGATGGACCAGACGGCCAATTCCACTAAAATTTAAACAACATTCCAATTCGCATGTCAATCGCAAACTGTCAAAAAAGCCCTAATTTTCATAAATTTTTGACAGTTTGCGATTGAGCAAATGCGATGTGAATGTGAAAATTAATAGAACTGGCCCGCATATGCGTGCGGCGTGCAGTGTATAGTCAGCGCATATCTCTAAATACATTAGCCAGCACACATCTCCGCTACAATCTAGCCAGTACTGTTCTCCGCACAGTTTCGTTGGATACACCCTAGCTGAAAAACATCTCTTCTCGTCTCCACTTCGGATATCTGCGTACGTCACCGCTTTGGTGGAGTCCGGGCCTTACAAATTAAACAAACAAAATTATTGCAACATGGAGCCCTAAAGTAACACGTTGCCGCTATATTATCTTTGTACCAAAATTCATCAAAATCGGGTCAGCAATATACGCGTGAAACCGTGACAAACAAATGAACTAACTTTCGTATTTCCAATTTTAAATTACAATTTTATATCGATAATTGGTTTATCACTTAACATCTAAGTTCAATAACTGAGAGCTTTACTGGGATTCTCACTTAGCCTCGCTATTAACAGTAAATGAACCCGCGTCCTGACGATGCCATTACTGAGATTGAGCATAAAATCTGAGAGCAGCATTTTTATTGCTAGAATAGTACATGTGAAGTGGTATTACACATATATGTACATATGCGTATGTGAGTGTTATGTTTACTAGTGCCCTATATTACGTGACTAGGATTTTCTCGAGGCTCCTCTTCAGTAGCATGTCATGTGGCCTCGGGTGCCCTTGCCACGTTTTTGTGGGTTAACATGATATGATATTAAACAACATGATATTAAGTAACCAATTACTGTGAGAAATGTATTTTTTGTACGGCGTGCTCGATTTTTGTAGGAGCTGCTGCGAGGCAGCCTAATATTATAAAAAATATGAAGGTTAAATGAATAGAAGCTTGCTATCAATGTTTCGGCACGAGAGCTAAAAATACTTAATTGCAAAAAAGGTGGGTTAGGAGCCAGATTTCAAGTTACTGTATTGAAATTAATTTTGCCTCTTTATTTTTAAAGGGGTCGTTTTTTTTATCACATTCACGTCACATCACATCACATCACATCACACCACACCCACACAACACTTGCAGACGACACGACACCTCACACAAATTACTCTACAGTCATCCACTCAACAATGACATTTGTTTAACTAAAATTGCTTTTTACATTTTAGTCTATATTATATATAATATCTTGTCTGTGACTATCCGAGTCAGCTTGTTCGCTCATAATTTGCCTGTTTTCTTTTAAGCGAAGACACTGCCTCCTAAGATACAAAACATTTCTAGTTTAGGAGGTAGGTCTCTACTGTACTCTACCTATAAAATTCAAATCTTTCTGCTTCATTAAAATAAAAACATCTTAATTAGAGCTTTAGAGCGTAAAGGACACTTGAAGAAAATAAATTATTTTTTCTTGCTCAGATTTTTTTTAACATCTCAATGTCATCGAAATACTTTGCTAAGAAATTAAAGTTAAACTCCAGAGACACTCAGTTAAAGATCTTGATAAACTAAAGTTGAGTAAAAAAAACGACTTTTAATGTTATATCTTTTACCACAGGATCAAAGGTAAAAGAGTAGTGCCAAATAAAAGAAAAAGATTAAAGTACGATGGACTGTTGGTAAAAGAAAGGCGTTACAAAGAGTTAGACTTCTTGCCAAGACTTAGATGAGGGAATGAACTCAACCTCATCTATATAAGAGGTTTTAACTTCGAATTTCAACGACTAATGAATTAAAATCCCCTACTCAAACCAAGCAATAGCATTCAGTAAAACGTTATTTTTGTAGTGTTTGTAGGATTGGCGATGACTCGGTTGTCTGGCTGTCTGTTTGTCGGTGCGTCTGTCAGAGTCGAAATTTTCCAAATCTACGGAACCGATTTTGTTGAAATTGGGTACATATTATATGAACATCTATGACCCAAACAAGGACGAGATGTATAAATAAATAAATTGTTTGGGCCCCTTTTGGGGAATAATAAATAATAAAAAAATGATTTGCAAACTGTGTCGTGTTACTTCTCAAAAGAAAAGTCTTATTGTGAGGGTTTCAAATGTATATTTTTCGTAATTTTTAAATGAATAGTTTTAAAGTTATTCGGAAATTAGATAGTAAAATATTATTCCGTCCCCCTCCTTATCTCTGAAACTACCATATCAAACATATTGAGAAAATTACGAAAATAGTTAGGTTCCTATAGATTAAAAGAAAACCTATGAGAACTCTCTAAATGATAATGATTTAATATTTTAAGTGACATGCCACAAAAATAATGAGATTCCTTCGGAACCCTAACAGGCGTTTTTTTTTTAAATTAAAACGTCCATGAATAACTCTAAACGTTTTCCATTTATGAAAATATAATATGAGCCCTTTGTGATTTGTTTTATGAAACTAGTATTTTGCATTTACGAATCTTTTGTAAAAGCATTTGAAAGATACAATTAGGATTAGTTTGTTATTTTATGCTGAGCCTAGTTTTAATCATTGGTAAGTTAGCAATGTATATCATTTTAAAATAAATGCTGTTTAGAATATATGCTGCATTATTCTTTTTTATGTCGATTTGCTAGGTTTATTTTTCCTGAGCTTATCCCATCATAAAGTTCTTCTTTCCAGTCAAAATGATATGACAACATTTATAAAAAATTGTTCATTCGATATCAAGTTAAAATGATATGTTAATTAAAATAACGGCTGATCCAGATATTCAAGCTCAAAGATTAACTAGCGTATTAATCAACAGTAAATTGCGCATAATTAAGATAAACCAGTAATCAAATCCTGTGATTCGGTTATTCCACTCAAATACTAAGAATTTAACGCGATGCTGTCTAGCCAATTTATCTCGTCAACTATTGATTGCTTTTATTAGCATAGCAATTGGAAAAGGTTTAAGACCCTTCGAACTGCTGTTACGTCTTCCTGTCCTTGGGGGCTACCCTCTCGGGGCTGCGGAATTTGTACGAAAGAGTCACCGCGGCACTGGAACGCAAAGAGCATTAGGAGGAACACGGATGGGTTTTAGTCAGTAAGAGTCTGACACTCCCTCCTGCTTTTCCCAGAGCGGGAGGAGTCATTTGATGATATCCCATCCTTAAAAAAAGGGGGCTTTTTTTTTTATGGATGGGAAAACATCCAATGACTCCTCCCGCTCTGGGTGTAGCGGGAGGGAGTGTCAGACTTCTACTGACTAAAACCCATCCATGTTCCTTCATTGCCCTTTGTGTTCCGGAGCCACGGTGTCTCTTGCGAATAATCCCGCGACTCCGGCAGGCGTCGGCCCATTCAGACCCCTCTGTGTGCTGACTCTCTTTGAGGCGCGCGTGGAACACTAACGCGCCGTCGACACGGCCTGTCGTCACTAGACGGACGGACGGCGAGCCACCCATAGCTCGCCGTCCACAAAAAAAAAAAAAAGGGGGCTACCCTAAGCCCGAAGTCCGTAGTTCCGGGTTTAGTTGCGGGCGTATTCTACCGTATCACCTACGGACTTACGATTAGTCCCAAATCCGAACTAAGAATAAATGACAACACATTTGACAGTAGCTGTCAAATGTGTTGTCTATTCTTTTCTAATTCTTACAGAACACAACAAATTTTACAGTAACTGTCAAATATGTTGTCATTAATTCTTAGTCGTTAGATGATATGGAGTACATTCAGCCAGCAACTAAGCCCGAAGCCACGGACTTCGTGCTTAGAGAGTAGCCCCCTTATCGCCTGCTACCTGGGCGGGAAATTTCGATAGTTTCCGTTTGCCTACCGACCAAAATCGGTAAGGCCGCCCGTACACAGTCAATCTCGAAAGCGATACACGATCAAAATCAATGATCTGGAGGGTTAATCTTTAAGCCCAAAGTCCGTAATTCTGGGCTTAGTATTTCACTCCTGATGTGGAATAAAACTAGCCACTGATTTAACGTAAACGTTTATTTGTTATAGAAAAAAAGAGGTTTCCCATTGTCACTAGTCAGTGCTGATTCATTTCATTACGCATTCAGTATATTGATCCTTCCACACACAACCAAATCCTTAGAATTCTGTTGTTTTGCCTCCATCACTCTCTTTAAAGAAAAATTTGGCCGCATATCTGGGTAGGTATGCTCAAACGACATGAAACCATCAAATGTTGGATTGTCGTGGTGATTAAAAAAAACGGTTTGCACTCCAGGAGTGCCGGCAGAAGTGAAAACATGAACATTAACTTTGTGCATTTTTAAATCATTCGTTTTACCAATTATCGTTCAGGTCACGAGTCCTGACGCGAGTTTAACATTTTATACGCAACCCAAGAAAAGTGCTCAACGCCGCTATAGAAGTTTTCACTTCAAAAATCCAAGTGTGAAAAGTATACTAAAGCAAATATTCTCTTACCAAAAGAAAAAAAAACACAAAATGAATCTATTTCCATGGTAACAAAGAGTAATTACACTATATTTATTTAAATCGTTAAAGCTTAATTATTGACAAATTAAAAACATTTTCCGAAAATCATAATTGAAAGTTTCATTAATATTTCGCCAAGCGGCTTTGCTTTTGCGATGATAATTAACAATTCCGGTTAGGTATTGCTGCAGAAAAACGTAGTTTTTTGCAATTAAGTCCGTTTCGACTCCAATGTTAAACGGAAATAATTATATTCTCTTTGAGTCATGGAAGTATTCACTACTCAGTTAACCCAAAATAATGAATTAAAATAATAAATCCGTATATTTGACGTGCAAAAGAAATAATGAACAACACATTCATGAAAAACTGGGTAAAATTTTGACATATAATTCGTAAACCTCGGCACAACAAAAACTGCAGTAAAAATAAACAAGTTTAGAAGAAAACTAAAAAGCTGATTTTAGTGATAAGTACCCTTTTATTTTTGCAAGACCTCATCTCATAAATCATCATCATAATCATTCGTAACTCGTCAATAGTTCCCAAAATAAACATAAATTACGTTCGATCTAGCATCTGATAAAACCAGCCTTTGAACACTATCTCACCACACTGGCTTAGAAGTAACCTTTTCACTCTTAACAGAATGTAAACCATAGTTAAAAAATCTGACTTTACTGAAAAGTAGTAACAAACTCCGCAAAAAATTCCTCAGAATCCTTCGGTACATCAGAAATATATCAATATATTCAAACTTTATGCACAATAGAGTTACCTACATGGGCGGACTTAATGCAACAAGGTATTCTCTACCAGTCAACCATTGGGTTAAAAAGACTACACTGTGATGCAACAAAAAATAAATAAACGGAAATGTGACGGAATTGTATTCTAACAACCAGAAAAGTCTAAAACTAAAAGCTCGCACGTGGGACGTTGGCTGTCAGATTAGACCAAAACAAAAAAAAAACAAACGCTACCGGCCAGCTTCACGTTACGACTCGTGACTATTACAGAAAAAAAAAAGCAAAATCCTTTCACGTAATGACACAGAATTTCAGTGGAACTGAACTGAAAATCGGGACTGTTAGTATCAAGGTGAAGCAGATGAAGTCTAAATCAATTAGGTTTTTTCTGAATAACTATTACTAAGCCTCTTTTGCCCATACGTGCGTCTGCTGTCTAGACCCTTTTTCTCAGAAACGAGTGAAAAAATCAAGCTGAAATTAATATCAAATACCCAGCTCTGCTGAATCAAACTTCTAAATCAACGCAATCTAAAGATAAGACTCTTTAGGCTCAATTTATAGCGCATGTTTTGTCCCTCGCATGGGAATCAATGGTCATGCTATCAGAATTTCAATAGAAACTTTTCCGAAATTATCCGATTTTTTGTATTCGGTTTCGGATAAATTTTAATTTCGGATATCCGATAGTTTCGGTTACGGTTATCGAGCTCCTGTCACAAAAGATCATTAACACATCAATGCACTAGTAAGTAATCTCTTCCACCAAGTGATTTAATTGCCAACACAAATTAGAAAGCATTAGATATAAATTATGTTAATTTTACAATTAGATGCATACAATTTGGAACTCCGTAGAGGAAAATATTGATATTGTTTATCCCAAGAGATAGATATCCATATCACGTGGGTGAAAACGTTAGCTAGCTTAAATATATTGTTTACTAGTTTAAACTAGTAAAAAACATATTTTTTTAAAACCGGCCCAGTGTGAGTCGGACTCTCACACGTACGGTTCTGTACAATAAACGGAAAAAACAAGCTTCTTGTCCCCCCCGCCCTTTTTATTTGTATTACTTGTTGTTGTAGCGGCAATTAAAATACTGAGAAAGTTTTAAGAGCGTGTATTCCGTCCACTAGCGCCGCCAATCGTTTTTTATTATTTGTGGTAAATTTAAGACACGTAGATAAAAAACCGCTCTGTAGTGCACTGAAGAAATGTATTTATTATGTTTTGAGAGTTATGTTTTGTACTTTAGAACATAAATAGTTGCCAAAGTCGATATTTTTGCTAAAAGTGGCCACTTTTAGCAATAATTGCCGTTTTGGCTATTTAGCCATGAGTTATGTATTAAAAATAGCTGTCAAAAAATAATAAATACATTTCTTCAGTGCACTACAGAGCGGTCTTAAATTTACCACAATTAATAAAAAACGATTGGCGGCGCTAGTGGACGGAATACACACTCTTAACGGTCTACCTTTTATGGTTCTTGAGATACAGCCCGCTGCCATACAGACGCATGGATGGAACCAGCGGTGGCTTAGTAATAGAGTACGGAACCCTAGAAAATGCGGCGCGCCCTGGACGAAGGTACAGTCAACCTCGATAGCAACCTTGCTGACTAGCTAATCTTTTACCGCGGCATGAGATTATCTCGTAATAACTTGAAAGTAAGAGTAGAAGAATTACCTTCCTGTTTTATTTCACTAATAAACCCCACTTTAACCTTCACATTTTTATTACAATACTAGCTGACCCGTGCAACGTCGTCGTCTGCGTAAAATTTTTCATTACTGCTCCGCTCCTATTGGTCTTAGCGTGATGATATATAGCCCGTCTTCCGCGATAAATGGGCTATCTAACACTGAAATAATTTTTCAAATCTGACCAGTACCTGAGATTAGCGCGTTCAACCAAACAAACAAACAAACAAACAAACTCTTCTGCTTTCTAATATTAGTATAGATTTTCAAAAAGTGACGTGAAAATTAAGGATAACTATATTACGAGTATAAACCTGTAGACCGATTTTCGTACTTACGCATTGCCAGAGTAGCGTTTACAACGCAATACCATTTGACAATTCATGCCATAAACTTGCCGAAATACAGGCATATTACAGGTGTTGTCACAGTTTGCAACTGCGCTGCAAACGCTACTCAAAAAAAAGCATTGGCATTAGTATTTTTGCTGTAAGCTGTAACAGACGAACAGACTTAATCACACCATAATCATAATCATTTTATTTCTTCACAAACATAGGTATAGTACATAGATAATTCGTTTTATAATGATAAAGACAACCCATTCCCATTTTGGTACGGAATCCCTTAAAAGAATCGCATCTCTGGCGAACACATATTTTTTCTGTAAATCAACCAATACCGACATTCCCGTGCAGAATAAAAATAAACTTTCAAATTTTGGTTCAGAAACCTTTCACGGCAAACGAAAAAACACATATAGGTACTGTGTTTTGCAAACCGTACCACATCCGTCACTTTTTTTTTGTTTAGTAACTTTTGTACACGAGCCATCGCTATCAACGATGGATTACTTCTTAATCTTTTTACGACCACAAAAAACATTATATTCTTCAATCCAAATTCTAATGTTGTCTCAAAAAACTTTCTTCGCAAATTCACTAGTTAAATATTTTTTCTAACTTTAAATTAACACAAACTTTTGATATTTTTAATGAAGCATCGAGTGTTATTTTCTGAATTTATAGTGAAAAAGATTCTGTTTAACATTGTGTACTTAAGGTTGAAATGGTGTATATTTTGTAGAAATGAGCCACCCCTGAGATTCGTTGACCTTGTATCAGACGCAACAGGCATTGTACGCATGACCGAACAAGACATATGTCAGCACACAGCCTCAATTCTGGCAAATTCCTTATGAAACATTCGAAAAACAAATTATGACACATGTCAGCCTTCGCCAGCCTGTATGTCACTCGCCTTGTTCTGTCGTGTCTATGGTATATTTACATACTTAGCTGTTATACTTGGGTTCAGTGTGTGGCCACTGTAGTGGTGTCAGAGGTTATCAGCTCAGTATCACTGCTTGCAAGTTCATCAGGAAAATGTAGGTTAATTGTAAACGCACACCCCGTTCATATTCACTACATATTTCCAGACTATGAGTTTCACATTTTGTTGATCAACTGAGTTGTTAATTAAAACTAAATATTTTTTGACACATATTATCTGTCTTACACAAGTGACGTCACGTTTACAAGTCATTGTTATTATATATTTTTTTAATAATTGATTTTAAAGTTGTAGAAAGTAAAAAACCTTTTCAAAAACACATATTGCTCAATGTTATTGGTCATTAAACTAAATTCCCGGTCCTCCTCTACTATAAACATAGTGTGTCAAAAACGCTTACAACTACGCAACACACCTTTCAACAAATAATATTATTTTACACAAGAATTAATCATTGGCAATATGTACTGGAACTCAACTGTAAATATGTACTGGTAAAAATTGTGTCAATAATTCATCTAAAGGATACGGTACACAGTTCAGGATTTCCTAGAACCTCCTAAGTTCAAGGACAGGGGTCTTACTGATTAGTTATATTCATACCAAGTCACTTGTATCAAATAAATGACTACTTTACGTACTCGAAACTATCACGATTTTTACCTATATTGTCCCACTGCTGGGCAAATGTCTCCCCTATAACCTTCCACTCTTTCCGGTGTATGTGTCACCGAAAAGTGGCAAACGCTGTAAGATTGTAAAATATCGCATGAAATTGTAAACTTTCTTTTCTAAATGAGACAAGAAATAGATTGGAAACTATTGAATTTGGATGGGATTTATTGTACCAAAAATGATTTTTTTATAATATACTAGCTGACCCACGCAACTTCGTCTGCGTCACATTTTCCCTGAATTTCGTTTGCTACAAACCTCACGGACCCCGAGACCTTTCCAACGAATGCAAAACCGTGGAAATCGGTCTGTGCGTTCTGGAGTTATAGCGCCAGGAAGGAAAACCGGACTTATTTTTATATTATAGAAGATTGAGAAAATATAGTCTAATTAAGATTTATTACAATCTCACGGAGTCTGCCATTTTCCGGTGACATATGCATCCCTTATTAACATAAAAAACGTTTTTCAAAATAGTATAACCGACTTTCAAATAAAAACTTTTTGAATGTTTTAGTGGTACGACGCCACAACTAACAACATCACTGGAAAGTAACAGGAAAGCATGCGTTCGTTTACTGTGATTACATGTTTTTCCAGTTCTTTTGATTAAAAAATCAACACACTATACCGATTTTGATGAAATGTATATGGGACCAAGCTGAAAGTGTATTATCGGTTCATAAATGACGGATTTATGAGGTAACAAACATATACTCGTAAAATTAAAATTCTCCTCATATTTGAAGTCGGTTAAAAAATCTATGGCACAAAGAAAACTCATTTTCCATCCCTTCCCTACAATGCAAAACTTAACTCAAAATGAATAATGACACATTATAAAATGGAAAATTGATGGCGATCCAGAGACAATAGAGTTTTATTATGCCCATGTTCATTGGGTAGAAATGTCCAGAGGCCTGGGAAACGGATATTACAGGCAATTCTAATTACTTTTTTAGTTTAAGAGCGGATATTAATTTTGTTGTGCTTTACATTGTTATGTTTAGGGTTCATGATGTTCGTAATTTTGTACATTAATATCGTTACTCGTGTTTTGGTTGACATAGAAACATTGAGTAGCGGCAAACAGAAAATAAATAGTCAATTTTTTGTACAAAACCTTTTTCAAGAAAAAAAAAAACGTTTGATGTACCTATGTCTAAACACATGTTGATGGTTTTTAAACACACGAATTTTGATCAATGTTACAGCACTTGAACTTATTTAGCAATTTTATAAAATTCACAATATTTAGCACACAAAACACTTGGATTTTTTTTCTTTTTTTATTTAGTTGACTTATCGTGAAATGTCTCACCATATGAAAAAAGAAATAAAATTTTATTTAAGTGGAAAAAAAAACTAACCTGTGGTATCCTTAAAATGTCTTAGAAAATAAGAGTCACAAAATATTCTTTACGGCCCGTAACGCATTTACTGCCAATACTTGGGTGGGTTATAAATATTTCACTGCCAGACGATCTCGTCGGTTTTTATCAAACTACTGCCAGTGATGTTTCCAATAGTGCCATGCGGATAAACCTACACAATAATAGTTTGATAGTAGGATCCGGTGATAAATTGTTGCAATATTTTTTGTTATCTATTCGCGACTCATTTTTTTATGTTTATCTTTACGGCAGTTTAAATTCAATGTCAATGTCGTGGATTTAATATTTTTTTATTAAGATCTTTACATAAATATTTTAGCAACTATTTTTTTTACTGTCACGCCATATAATATGTTACGGCCATTTATGTCGTGCAAATATGTTACGGTGGCTATTTACTAGTAAAATTTTCTGAAAACTATTTTAATTAAAACCACCGTAACATATTTTTCTTAATCGTAGAAAAAAATGCCACTTCACTTTACAATTTTTAAATTTAATACGAAATCAAATTACACATTTTAACACCGCAAAAACTTTCTTTCACCGTAAAAAAAAATTTCTTTCACCCTACAAAAATTCAAATGATCACAGACAGTTTTCTTGAAAAATCACAATTAAAAAAAAAAACACGAAAAAATACACGTCCCGCGAAAAAAATCACCACATTTTTTTTATTTAAAATAAATGACTAAAATAATCACTAACCTTCAGCGGCTCTGGCTTCCCTGGAATCGTCAACGATCAACAGGTGGGGTCGGAGCGGTCGCTCGACCCCGGGCTCGGCGGGTGAAACGGTCGTACCGACTTGGGGAACGCCCATCGCGTGCGACGGTCTGAGCGCGAATGTGGCTCGGAAACAGTTGGGGGCCACCTATACGCAGGTGTGGGCTGCAACTGAGGGTTGCGCTTTGTAACTACGGCTCGATTGTACTTGACAGATATGGGGTCGGTCTGTTTGTTTTTTTTTTATCGTCGTATCGGCTCGGAAAATTGGAGAATTCGCGTCGCTGTAAAAAGATCGCCTTTTTGCTAGATGGTTCCAAGGTCACTCCCTAGAACGGCACGGGTAACATTAATGTGGAAGTAACGATGTCGTGGAACTTCTTTTGGTGCACCCTTAGTGTAACTCTATTATGTTTCGGACCAGATATTTGTTATTTTTTTTTGGCGTATCGATTCGTGAAATTTGTGGCAAACTCGCGCTGCTGTAAAAATAATCCTTGTTTGCAAGATGGTTAGAGGTTAGCCACTGCCTAGATTGTCGCGAGCAATATTTATAAAATGATGTTCTTTGGTATTTAATGCACCCTTAAGAGGGCGCATTCCGTCCACTAGCGCCGCCAATCGTTTTTTATTAATTGTGGTAAATTTAAGACACGTAGATAATAAACCGCTCTGTAGTGTTCTGAAGAAATGTATTTATTATTTTTTGAGAGTTATGTTTTGTACTTTAGAACATAAATAGTTGCCAAAGCCGATATTTTTGCTAAAAGTGGCCACTTTTAGCTATAATTGCCGTTTTGGCTATTTAGCCATGAGTTATGTATTAAAAATAGCTCTCAAAAAATAATAGATACATTTCTTCTGAACACTACAGAGCGGTTTTTTATCTAAATTTACCACAATTAATAAAAAACGATTGGCGGCGCTAGTGGACGGAATACACACCCTTAAGTGTAACTTTATTATTATTTTAATTTGACTTTAATATTTTCGATTTATTTTTAAATGGGAGGAATGGTTTTTTTTTTCAAGGTCACGACATTTGGGGTGTTTTTCATGTGTAGAGTACATAATTATTTTGGCACTTTTAAATTCTTCAGATTTGGTATTTCATAATCTTCTTACTTAGAGTCCCGTCCGGTCCATTGTGCTCGTCTTGGCTAGAAGCTCAGTCTTCTGGAGGCTTTCTCAACCACCAGTGCCTGCCAGGGTTGCGAAATTTGCTCGAAAGAGTCTCCACGGCCCAGGAACGTAAGGGGCATTAGGAGGAACACGGATGGGTTTTTCGGCAGTAAGAGTTTGACACCCTCTTCTTCTTCACCCAGGTCAGGAGGAGTCGTTTGATGATTTCCCATCTTTAAAAAAGGGGGCTTTACAAGATTTTCAGAGCGACCTCACCGTTCCGAGAATTTGCCTCGCATTCCAGGATGACTCGGGCGGCTGGTTTTTTGCCAAAGCAGCCACTTCACTGTGGCTCCTATGGTAAAAACATGTTTATTCAGGGGGCAATGGCCTGTAATTGTCCCTTTTTTTTACTTTGATAGAAATACGTTTTACCACTATCTCACCTGATGGTAAGCGATGATGCGGTCTAAGATAGAAATTGCCTTGAAGTAACCTATTCACTCTTGACTTAAAGACTCCCAGGTTGTAGCTACAAGGAAAAACAGACTCAGACAGGGAATTCCACTCCTTCGCTGTACGCACAATGAATGTGTTCCCATAACGTCTTGTGCGTGTGTCCCTATTATTAAAAAAGCTTACGGGTTACGGGTAAAGATTTCCACACTTGAACTGTGCATCTACATATGTTATGTAGTACATACGCCCACATTTCTCTTGCCCAATTACGCCTTTAATATTCAGCAATTACATTTTCTACAACAGTTTGATCTGTTTTCAAATTACAAACATATAATTTTCATTCTTTATACAAAGATACGTTTTAAAGTCGGCTATTATAATTTAATTACCATACAATTAAATAGAAAAAGGCTTGAAACAATACAAAGCTCTATAAAATATTAACGAGAGACTTTAGTTTTGACAAATGACTTGAGTAACTTAAGTCTCTTTTCTTGTTAAATTATTTAATAGGAATAATAAACCTGAGTTGAACGCGAAGCTATATTATTATGAAGATGAATCAACAACCTCGATTGGAAAACTTTAACATTGATGCTAGACGGTCTGAATGCCTAGATTTTTTTTTATTTTAGTTGTGCTGCGAGTTGCTGCTGCTGTGTGCTGAGAACAGAGCGGCTCTTATTAATTGGCCACAACCAATTAATAAGAGCCGCTCTGTTCTCAGATGGACCATGGGTGCCTCGAAAAACGTTAACCCTATTGTCCTGGCTGTAATTTTATGGATTTTAGAGCGGCGTCGTCGTTACGGGTAGTCAAACGCGAAAAAGTATGTTGTGTGTTTATTTACGACATCAAATTAGAAACCTCTAAAATCATCAGTGTTTCTCTACTATATTATGCATGTTATATACATATAAACCTTCCTCTTGAATCACTCTATCTATTAAAAAAACCCGCATTAAAATCGGTTGCGTAGTTTTGAAGATCTAAGCATACATAGGGACAGACAGACAGCGGGGAGCGACTTTGTTTTATAATATGTAGTGATAGTGATAGTGAAGAAGAAGAAGAAAGTTAGTGATTTCGTTACCTTTGCTTGTATGTTACCTTACCCAACCGAACTTGTAAACTACTACGTGCACTTGTATATATGTCATCAACCACGAGGATTCTAGATCCCACGACACAAGGTATCCTTTTTTTTTTTAGAATGGGGAATCATCAAATGACTCCTCCCGCTCTGGGTAAAGCAGGAGGGATGACTCCTCCCGCTCTGGGTAAAGCAGGAGGGAGTGTCAGACTCCTACTGACTAAAACCCATCCGTGTTCCTCCTAATGCCCTTTGCGTTCCAGGGCCGCGGTGTCTCTTTCAAACAAATTCCGCAACCCCGGCAGGCACCGGCCCTAGCGGGCCCCATCTGCTTTGCTGACAACTCTTTGAGGAGCGCGTGGAACCGTCGACCCGGGTCTGATTCTGATCAGATGGCGAGCCACCCAATGCTCGCCGTCCGCAGGCCCACGCCTACGGTGGCCGGGAATCGCCCTGCGACTCCCGACGCCCGGGGCGTCTTCTTCTGGTGCGGCAGCCGGGGCGCGAAGTCTCCCTCACGCGTTTGGCGTCCTCCTTCGCTTGCATTACTGCTTCGCAGAAGGAGGTGACCGCTTCCCATGCCTCCTCGCTCCGGATCATGGTTTGAACCAGGGCCGGACGCGAGAGGCTGCCGCCGCCGATCGCCTCGACGAGGACACGGCGTTGCTCCACCCACGCAGGGCAGACCTCCACCGTGTCCTCCGGGCGATCCTCGCAGTGCTGACACCCGGGCGTATCCTCCCGCCGAATTCGAAACAGGTACCTTCCGAAACAACCGTGTCCGGTGTGTACCTGCGTCAGGCGGAAGGTGAGGACGCCGTGGCGCCGCTGTAGCCACTCCTCAAATAGGGGACTTATCGCCGCAATTGTGGCGTGCCCAGCACTGGGTTGCGACAGTCGCTGTCTCCATACCGCCATGAGATCCTGCCGGAGCTCCGTCCGCCGTGCTGCGATTCGCTGCGGCAGAGGAGTCTCGCCCCGGACACAAGGTATCCTAGTGTGGGGTCTAGAGTAACTCAATTCCACAAGTTTTTCAATTCAATATTGGTGCTTTTAGACTTATAGATGAGATGACCGTAAACTTGTTCTTAATAAATCTATATTAGATAATAATATTAAACGCAGAAGAGTTTGTTTGTTTGGTTGAACGCGCTAATCTACTACTGATCCGATTAGAAAAAATATTTCTGTGTTAGATAGCCCATTTATCGAGAAAGGCTATAAGCAATACATCATCACGCTGAGACAAATAGGAGCGGAGCATTAATGGAAAATGTGACGCAGACGAAGTTGCGCGGATAAGATAGTTATTTATATTTCTTTAAATTCTTTATGTCATTGCTGCTAGAAAATTATATTCATGTACGTACATGACATTATCTAAGTTCACGTTTTGTTAATTAGAGATCAGCCAAGGATGAATGCATCCTAACCTGGTGAAGGTTGCGGAATTCCAGTAGGCCTACGTCCAGCAGAGGATCTTTTCAACTGAAACGATCAACGATCATCCAAGACCCATTTTTGCAGAAAAACCACGTTCTCAAATCCCACGCTGCACATACGAAAACATGCATGGTTTACCCGCTTACCCGGGTTCTAAATCTGATCCACCATATACGCCCCTGATTAACAACATCATAAAATGCATGAGCACTGCTCAAAGACACACGACTCAAAGACGACAAGCCTATGTTGACATAAATGTGACACGTGTAAAGAGACATACCTACCTTTTGCACCCATCCTTGTGGTAGTGCATAGTAAGTTTAATTAAGCCATAATGTATCTTAGAATAATATTTTGAGTGCACTTTGAAAGTTACTTGTGTTGTTAAAGGGCGGTGTATAATGTGCAAAGGATTTTCAGTTGGGATAAGTGTTTGTCTTGTCCTTTTTAAACATCGTGGGGTAAGCTGGACTTACTGTATAAATACGTTTAGAAGTGACCTTCCCGGGATTTGCAGTCGTGCATATTCTATACCCTATCTCGTTCATAGCTCTTTCTATTAGTGAAAACCGACAAAATCAATGATTTTCGTAGAAAGGGATTCGAATATTTTATGTGAGAGCTGGCATGGCCCGCCAGCGCCAATTTGTATTTTTTTTTTTCAAAATAGTGACGCACGATTAAACATATGTATGGGTAGAGAACACTTAAAAATAAAACAAAAAATGTTACAAAATGGTGCGCTAAAGTGTCACATTGCCGAAATTGGAGGTAAGTAAATTCGCCATGTGGGAGCAATTACTATCAATAAAAATATTAATTCCGTAACGCCTTAGATTGTACTCAAATAATAGTTATGTTTTATCGCGCGCAATAATTAAAAAAAACCCCTTCCCCTCCCATTTTCCTCCTTTTCAAAGATGGTAGTGACAAAAATATTTTCTTAGCGGATGCTTACGTACGTTAAAAAACTTGTTTACAAAAAATATAATCTAACTAGCTGACCCGACGAACTTCGTACCGCCTTAGCGTAGCAATGATGCACTACTTTATTTTGTATAGCTGACCTATCATTTAAAAATATTTATCTATACATAACTATTCCGTGGCGAGTTATTTTCAAAAATTAATTAGAATTTAATTAAGTAACCACGTTTCCGAACAAACAATGCTCTTTCAATATAGTCTATGGCTGTGAATGACATTGACATTCGATACGCGCGTTTTTTTAAATATGCAAAATTAAATGTATATTTTTCAATATTTCTGAGAGATTTTCTTAATATTTTTTTCCGTAAGAACCTTCTCCTAATAATAACAAATACAACAAAAAATGAATTAGTGAAATCGGTCCAGCCATTCACGCGTGATGCCGTGACCAAGGAAAACGGGTTTCATTTTTATATATAGAAGAAGATAATAAATTGTTAGGAAGTGGTTGTATTTTTTTGTAAAAACGGTTTTATTTTTTTGTAAAAATGGTTTTAATTTTAACTTTTAAGTGGTGATAATTATATAGATGACGCACGACTATATCGTCGACGAACTAAAAGAGAATCACAGAAATTGTATCAGAAACCTTGACGTAATTGGTGTACAATGTTAGTGTTTTTTGGAAGTCAGTTAAAAATTAACTTTATATTCTAATGTACAGTTTTCTAGATTAAGTTGTTTTGTCTGTGAGCAATCAGAACAAATGATTTTGAAAGTAAAAATATATGGACAGACGGTTAATTTAGATGAGAGGAGAGATTATAGTATTTCTGAAAAAGCAAATCCGTCTTGACAAGTTTGGTGGTATTTAATGCTCTTGCCAAACTCTTGACAAATATATAACGCATAAAGTTCACGAGTGGTAGTTTCATTTATTTATTATGTATTTTTATTATATTTATTATCACACAAAGCAGAACGCAAATTTTTTGTCTTTATATTGCACTAAAAGAAATAAATATGTGCCCAATATCTTTTGAGAAATAATATTGTACTGACGGACTAGTACAGTTTTGTTTATAGCATAATGGGTCTTTGTTTTCTTATAAATATGATATTTAGATATGGCAAAGACAGTCGATTTCTACGATGTGTATCATGTCCTTGTTTTAATTTACCTTGTGTGATCAAAGTAGTTGTTTCTCCAGATTTCAAAAACTACAAAGCTTTAATAAAAGCTGTATCCAAAATAAAAAAGAAAATCACACTATTTCTAAATCTCTTTTCTTTATGCTAGCTTATATGTTAAAACCAAATGAGCTCACACTACCTTCGCAAACTACCTGTTAGTTTAGCCCTGAAGATATCTCAAACTGTAATTCTCTTCCCAGAAATAATTACTAAAACAAACGTATGGGAAGCCGAACCTTATCGCTATCGATCTAGTAGTTTCCAAGGTCAAACACAAATACATACAGTCGTCGGCAAACTTCTTAATGTTATGTTTGTTAGCGCTAAACACATAATGGGTGTAACCCATAATATAAAGTTTACTAGCTATATATACTTTTGCCCGGGACTTGGTACGCGCATATCCTGTTTTTTCTCGTTCGTGTAGGAATTCCGGGAAATCCCCTCTTAGTGCCCTCTTACACACCACAAGGAACCTCACGCCAAATATCAGCTTTATACGACCAGTACTTTCGGCTATGCGTTATCTAGCAATCACTCACTCAGTAACGGAGGAATTTTATAAATTAGGGTAGGATGTAGCCAGTATACTATAGTAGTCTTTGGTAGGATGAAAGTTTAAAAAAACACAAACGATAAGTACAAAAAAGTAGGCAAACAAAACAAGGAAAATCGATCGATTTTTAAGTTATTGTTTTTCATTGTTACACGTGTTTTGCAAACATAAGCTGATTAAATAAATCGATTTTGTTGGAACTCTAGTGAATAACTTTACATAATAATAATGGAAAATTGTTTGAGGTGAAAACAGGAAGATCTAGTAAATAATCTTCTTAACAAAACATTTTTGAGAGTAACTTAGTTTCGAAAAGATTACCTGTACAGATAAAAGACAGAAGTAATAAAATCTTATAAAACAGTATTTATAACAACCCAACAAAAACATAACATGTAATAAAAAAATGCCAAGTCTCTCTATGCAATCTTTCAACCGAAAAAAAATATGATATCTCATAGAAGCCAAGCCCTGTTTCATTTATTTTGTAGTTAAAAATCAACATTTAGTGACTGTTTCAATAGTTTATACCATACGCATATACAGTCCGCGCCACCACTTACGTCCTGCGACGAAAATTGGAACTAATGTGACAGCTCCACCATGTTGTTGTTTGTCGGAACTGTGAGTTGCGAAGTTTGTTAGAAAGTTTTTATTATTTTCGCCTCGAAATCCGGTCGATTATGGAGCGTAAAGTGATTAGAAGCGCGACCCGAGAAGTGATTCTTAAAGTGAAAGAGTTTAATGAAATGGAGAAGCAAAATAAAGACGTTTTGATCCCTGTACAAAATGTTCAAAGGCGAGTTGCTGCTATGACAGGTAAATTTTAGGGTTGCAAAGGCTGTTGATTTTGCCTCATTAATAGGTAAATGTTTTCTGTTTCGTGTATTTTTTTAAACAACAATTATATGTAAAAAAATATTTGTTTGTATTTTTTTATACGTTTAAATAATTATTTGTAAAAAAGAAATCATTAGTATTATGACATTAGCAAACGTATCATGCCTTAACTTAACTTTTGTTATTGTCAAAATGTTAATATCAAAAATTATGTATCATTTAATCAGTATAATTAAATGATACATTATTGTTCTTTCATTTATGTTCATGACTATCAATATTATTATTATTATTTATCGGCCTATTATGCGTACGCCTACTCTTGGCTGAACTATGGCATTATTTTGTGGGGAGAAAGTACCGACTTTCTTGACCTCTTCATTCAACAGAAGAAATATTTAAGGATTCTAATGAACATAGATCAGCGAGACAGTTGTAGGCCACATTTTATCACGCAGCGAATCCTTACATTGCCAGCTATTTATATTCTCCAGGGTTGCATATTTGTTCGGAAAAATCGGCACCTTTTTAAATCAAATGACGAAGTCTACGCAAACTATAACCGACGAAATAAGAATTGACTAATATTACCAATGACGACGTTAAAATTCATCGGAAAAAGTCCATATTCAAGATTAGTAAATATTTACAACAAGTTACCGGAAAATTTAAAATCCCTAAAAAAAGACTCAATATTTTATAAGCAGTTGAAATCTCTGTTAATAAAGAAGGCCTACTATACCGTTGACAAATTTAAAACTGACAAACTATGAATTATTTGACATTGTAATATGCTGACGTAGGTAAATATGAAACAAAGAATAACTGTACTGTATTAATATATATTTTTAAAAGTACTATTATTATTTTAACTAAAATATATGACAATTGTATGACATTAATAATCAAAATATTTTTTTTGAAATGTTTTAATGTATTGTAAATTGTAAAATTGAATTGGAAATTTAATGTAGAATTGAGTTTAAAATTGAATTGAATTGATCGAGAATGAGTATTACCTACATATTCTTACCAACTTATCATTATTTGACAAAAATTTGCAGTGCCCTTACAGGGTGCATGTACAAATACTTTAACATGAAATTTTAATGCATGCCTACTAATTTGTATTGTGTATATGTAAGCAAATAAATAAACTCCGGGATAAAAAGTAGAGTAAAGTAGCTTATGTGTTATTCTGGGTCTTCTGCTACCTACATACCAAATTTCATCGTAATCGGTTCAGCAGTATTTGCGTGAAAGAGTAACAAACATCCATACATACTCACAAACTTTCGCATTTACAATATTAGTAGGATAGCGATAACTACACTGTGTTACATTATTAGGGAACTTATTAGGATGATGAGGAAATTTACATTTCTTACTGGCAACACTTTCATGGCTGCCTGCCGACAGATTCGCCGCGGCTATCGGACTTGAGTGGTGGCGCGGACTCTACCATATAATAATATACCATACCGTTCCAAACCATAAATAATATATGTGGTTGTCTGCTGGTTTAAGAGAACCTAGCATGAAGAGGGATCCCATTCAAAACTAACCTGTCCGTGTCCGTGTTAAGGTTGCGTTTCGACCAGAGATTTGCGAGGATGCGTAACAAGGAATTTGTTTCTTACCAATAGAATCGCTTCATTAACCTAGCCTCGCTCAGTGCAAGCGATTCTATTGGTTCTTAAGAAACATATCGCTACGCGTCTTCGCTCATCTCTGGTGGCAACGCAGCCTAAGTTCACTCAAACCTAAACAAACCTCGACTATATCATGAAGTGGACAATTCTACGATATGGCCACGATATACACGAATTAGGTACTAATACTTTTACGACATCCATGTGGACTCGCCCTAACGGCCCCGAAGCGCACTTCCGCGCTACTTAAGCCAAGCAATGTTATAAAACTTAAGTGACTGGTTTACTTAGTTCCTCAGGTTTACTAACTTAACTTGAGTGTATCGCAGCTTGATTTACATTTTAATACTGTTTATTGAAAACTGAGAGGTTGCAGTTCTAGGAAAATCTATGGTATGAAGTAAGAAAGTAAAAGAAAAGTATTTGAGTACTTATGCTTTTTTTCTAGAAAAGAAAATTCAACCTCTTTATTAAAATATATAATACATTTACACGACTTTCAAAGCGAACAATATTATTTTTAAATTAACAAATACACTAAACTAACAAAAGACTAAAGTATAGCATCAAAAAATTCGTCCTCCACGCTGTCAGCTGGTAATGTACCCAAGAGACTGGCGGCATAGCCACGTAGAATGGCAATGCTTAATCTTTGCCTAAAGTAAGAGCCAACTCTTGGGTCACGGGAATTAGTGTCAACCAGCCGTTTCGAAATTTCTTTGAAAAGGCTGTGAGCACAAGGCCCTAGGGTTTCAACCCCAAACGGCTCGAAAATATAGTTACCAATAAGGTTCCTATATTTGCGCTGCTTGAGATTTTCCGCAGCCGCAGCGGCAGCGCCAGTACAACATGATGAACTAGGAAGATGGGTTGGCGCAAGAGTATCGACACAGGTTGCGTCCCACACTAAAGGCCTACCCATCTTCCAAGGAAACAAAGACATGTCGTCCGGTCTTTTGCCATCGTCACGTTAATGGTTACAAAGTAAATACATTTAAAGAGGGAAAAAATAATGTTTTGAAATGATGATCCCTGAGAGTACTGCCGGTCTCTTCTGTCGACATATCACCGTATACACTTAGGTGGAGTGAACGACAAGTGATGTGTCATTCCATCTTGTTTGTATGGTTTGACAGCTCACTTCGTCTAATTTTCATTTCGACATGTTTACAGAATCGCACTGCTGATCCTAATTCATACGAAAATTTTATGAAGAAAGATAAACTAGTGTGGCTGATTTATAAGGGCCTATTAAGGCCATAACCTGACCAAATAACCTTGAGCATTTTTTCCTCAATAACAGCGCTAAAATACAATAGCGAATACGCTCAGTATGTTGAATAAAATCGTTATAAAATCTAATTTTGGTCGTTTGAAAAAAATATTTCTACCAAAATGTTCATAGTTAAATTGCCTATCCATTAGTGTAAGTACAAAATCATAATAATCGTTTGTTTGAGATGATGCACGTTTTCAATAATTATTTCTCATTTCTGTAGCTTCGTTGTGAGGAGATTACTTAAACATTATACTTAGTAATTTATTTATTTATTTATTTATTTATTTGATAGGAAACTCAACAGCTTTTTTTTATACAACATTCAATATATGGTAACAATGTCCTATGGGGTTCTGAAGCCAATTATAGAGTTTCACAGCATGCATTATATAATAATAATAATAATAATCCGTACATTGCTGACCGCAAACCGGATGCATCACCCACGATCGTCGGTGATGAGACTGTACATTTCGCGGAAGTGTGGAGGTCGAGGCTTTTTAAACGCCAAGACCCTGCACAACCGCGAGATGTGCAGTCTCAGAGAATATTTTCTCAATACTGATGTGGGTATGCACCGAGATGTGGTCGCAGTGGACAAGGGACTCACCCCGTTGTCTATGGCTAAAGAGAACTGGCGCAAACCTGTGATACTTACAACAGATGATCGTAAGGAGGTATGGAAAGGCAAGGAGCTTCACGGGCGCTTCTATCGGGCTCTTCATGGGTCCGATGTTGATTTCTCTGCGTCCGTGGCCTGGCTGCGTTTCGGAGATCTCTTCGGGGAAACCGAAGGTTTTGTCTGTGCAATTATGGACGAAGTTATTTTGACGAACAACTACCGGAGGCATATTATGAGGGACGGGACGGTTGACGTGTGTCGGGCATGCCATCGTCCGGGTGAGTCCATCAGACATATTATCTCTGGTTGTTCTCGTCTGGCTAACGGCGAGTACTTGCACAGGCATAACCAAGTGGCCAGGATTATCCATCAGCAACTTGCTTTGAAATACAATCTAGTGGATTCTGAGGTACCGTATTACAAGTATGTGCCCGACCCAGTTCTCGAAAATGATCATGTCACGTTGTACTGGGATCGGTCTATCATCACTGACAGGACTATTGTTGCCAATAAGCCTGACATAGTGGTGATAGACCGATTAGCGCGCTGCACAATGATTATCGATGTTACCATCCCACATGACGAGAATCTCGTGAAAGCTGAGAAAGAGAAACAGATTAAGTATCTCGACTTAGCACACGAGGTTGTCGACATGTGGAATGTGGACTCGGCAGTCATTGTGCCGATTGTTGTTACGGCCAATGGCCTGTTGGCCAAAAGCTTCGACGACCACCTGTCGAAGCTGGCGTTACGCAGTTGGGTAAAGGGCCTGATACAGAAGGCAGTACTCCTCAATACGGCTCGTATTGTGAGGAGGTTCCTTTCTCTGGGGCCCTAACCACCGGTAGCTTGGACCCTGCTCCCGACACCGGCGGACTACTATTTTTTATATTTTTAAATGTATTTTTTTAATGTGTTTTTTTAAGATATATTTAAAAATGTAAACAGTATGTATATACAAGTGAATAAACGAAATAATAATAATAATAATATAATAATAATACCCTACCGCAGTATCTCTACGCCCTACCGCAGTATCTCTACGTTGACGTCGTGGTGGGGCTTGCGCGTCCCGATGAACCTTAGGTCATACCTAGGGTGAGGGGCCAGACAAAGAGAGATACAATCCGCAAGGCAGTTTTGTGGCGAACTGTTGGGCAGTAGCGACCCCACGAACCTTATCTCCCGGGAGAAGTCTTGTTCCTCATCTACGGCTTGCCTTTATTGGCTGGCCAGATTGAATACTGACGAGGAACAGAGCTCCCACCTCTCTCTTGCCTTAATTGGCCGGTCTGAGTGGAGATTCGCTAGAGCACACGTGCTCGGGAGAAGGATGTATAATCCAGTAAGATGCTGGTAGGGATCTTGACCGCACTTCCGGGATTGTCCTGATAGCCATGGTATACCTCTCCACTCCTCTAGCACCTCAGGCTATGTTGCCTCCTTGGCGCTACGTCACTTTGTGCTAGCGACCGTTTTCGGGGGCCCATTCATTGAGTGTGCAAGTCACCCCCTGCCATTTAAAAGCCGTGCATATTGTTAGTGGTCAGGCAGGGGCCAATAGTTCTATAATAAACGATTATCAGTCCACTAAACCGCCCAAACCCATAGCGTTTCATCTTTTTTTTTTCCATATTCTGCAATATTCTTGCTCCAACCGGAGATTTTCCTTGGGAATACTTTCACAGGGCATACAGGGATAATCGCCGGTTGGTGCCCCATTACATTTGAAATTTCTAACGGGGCCTCTGCGAGTTGGTTTCGGCCCCTCGTACGCCTACCAAAGGACCGGGTCTCCAGAGACCCGAGAAAGAAAACATAATAATAATAATATCCTTGGACATTTCACACAACGCCATATAGTCCCAAGCTAAGCAACCTAATGCTTGTGTTATGGTAACGATTGGGGTGACCAGATTGGACCACAATACTCTAGAATGCTTCGAACATAGGCACAGTATACAATCTTAAGACTATGGAGGTTTCTGAATGGTTTACAGGTGCGCATTACAAAACCAAGATGACGGGAGGCTTTACTGACTATGCTATCTATATGTTGAGAGAACAGTAATTTGGAGTCGAGCATAACACCAAGATCTCTGACTACATTGACTCTTTCAATAATTTTATCGTCAAAACTATACAAAAAGTTGATTGGGTTTTTGCAACGAGTAAAACTAATGCACTGACATTTTGCGAAATTAACATTGATGTTATTTAATGAATAGTATTGGTATAATGAATTAAGATCACGTTGTATGAGTTCACAATCTAGTTTCAATCGGACACGCAGATATATCTTCATATCATCTGCGTATAAAAGATGCTTAGCATGTTTAAAACATGTATGGATATCATATAAGTACGCACAGTAAAAAAGAGGTCCAAGTAAGGATCCCTGAGGCACTCCCGACGGTATGTTTACGAAATCTAATTTATAACCTCCCACAACAACGGCCTGCGAACGCTTAGATAAATATGAGCTGATCCATCTGAGTAGGTCACCATGGATGCCAAGGTATTGTAGTTTTGAAAGCAGGATAACATGATCCACACGATCGAACGCTTTTTCGAAGTCCGTATAGATCACGTCAACCTGCCCACAAGTTTCCATATTACAGACAACATAGTTACTAAATGTAGCGAAGTTAGATGTTGTTGAGCGTCGCTTGATGAAACCATGTTGATAGGGGCCTATGCCACTGGCTATGGTCGAGTAAATGCTGCTATGAACGATTTTCTCAAACACCTTGCTGAGAGTATTGAGAATAGATATCGGGCGATAGTTTTTAATATCCGATTTTGAACCTTTCTTATGTACAGGGACAATAAGCGCAGCCTTCCACAAAGAAGGGTAGACTCCCTCGGCTAGAGACTTTCTAAATAATAGCGTTATAGGGCGTGCTAGACTGTCAGCACAACTACGCAGAAATATTGCTGGTAAACCGTCCGTTCCGGGACCCTTAGTTTTGTCCAACGTTCGCAAGACGCCAAGTACTGAGTCCACGGTGATATTTAGTGTAGATATTGCATTACTTGAATTTTCCACTTGTTCACTAGTGGTACATGTAGGCCCCACACTAGTGGGTAGGTGTAAAGATGGTTTAGCAAAAACACTGTGGAAATACTTGCTGAATGCGCTACATATACTATTATCATCTTCGTATGTCTCTTTATCCATTGTAAAAGCATTTGGGTATTGACTACCGCCTCGCTTACTTTTGACATAGGTCCAGAAGGTTTTGGGAGAATGACTTATCATTTTTTCTGTATGCTTCACATAATTATGAAAGCAAGATTTTTGAATACTATGTTGTCTAGCACGCAGAATTGTAAATTCATGGTAGTCACGGGGGTTCCCATATTTCTTCCACCTACGATGCATTTTAGTTTTTTCTCGAATAATTTTAGTAAGAGAACGGCTGTACCAAACGGGGTATCTCCGATTTTTTGATCTATTATTAAGTGGTATGTATCGCGCCACAACTGCACTATCTATCGAGGTAACTGCTAACGTTTTATCCCAGTCTATTTATAAAAAATAAAAATCTACCATTTTGAAGCCAACATTTTTTATAAGTTGATATTTCTTTTGGATAAAGAGTATATAGCTCCAAAAAAGTGCACAAAAAACGGCTAGCGCTGCGTTTTGCACGGGGACGCGCCTTAAGTCAGGAAAGTTATCGAGTTTTAAAATTTACATATTTCACACTACCTGCACGAAAACGTCAAATTTTTGCCGTGCAAACCTAAACTAAAGTATATCTTTCTAACCAGCGAGCGGCTCTCGTCGGCCTCCGCAGCTAAGTGTAGCGAGCACAGTCAAAATGCGTTAAATCACATTATTGCCCGACGGGTTATCATGAAATTCAGAACAATTTTACTGCCCAGCGGTGGGTTGGAGCCACAGCTTCGGACGCGCGCACCTACTCCTTGCGGTGCGGCCGACTCGCGCTACTTGTTTTCATGGCTAGATCGCAATTTTATCGTAGTAGGTTTGAAAAGTAGAATATGCTCCTCAGGGATAAAGGTGTCTTTGCTTTGAGCTAGCTTGAATCCCTCGCTGCATTCAGAATTCTTGAATTAACTCCTTCGCTTTGCTTGTGAGTTAAACTCTAAACTAAGTTAACTCTTTAATATTTCATAGTTTTCGGGTTTCAATATGACGACCGTGTCATAAGACACAGCGTTCTCTCAGTGCATAATCTATCTCGTATTTTTTGTGAAATAAAGTTATTATTTATTTATTTATTTAAAAAAAAAATCTACTATTATTTTCGCTACGCGTCCGTTTTTCGGTCACAAAAGTTCATAATAATAATTATTATGTTTACTCCATTAAATCGGTTGAGTAGATTCAAAGACAGACAGACAGACACACACAATCAGTCGAATGGACCCCACGAAACCAAAAACTAATTTTCTAAAATCTAGCAAACATTAAAAAACTTAATTATTAATATAAACAATAAACAAGATTGCTTTTGCAACGGCGGCATCGTAGATATTTCATAATAAAAACATACAATTGGATTGACAACCTCATTTTTGAAGTCCGTTAACAAATCAACTTAGTCTACGTAGAACATTTCGTAGCCCGTAGCGCTACGCCGTAGCCTGTAGCACCGAAGCTCGTAGCTCTTTGAGACGGGGTGGCTTATTAATTTAATCTTAATAGGAGTCCTATTACGAATCGTCAATGCTCGTTTGCAATAGACGAAGTTACGTTGGTCTGCGTTGGGAGTACATCTAAAGTCCGCGAAATAATTTTGATACTTACTAGTCTGAATAGGTTATAGTTTATTTGGGCGCTCGCGCTAGACTGAGGAGCGCGCGCGCTGAATTGACGCAGATTATATAGTACTTTAATTTTATTTATTGTAATTTGGTTTTACTATATACACAAACGAAAACTAATGAAACGTATTCATTGTAGATTGAAATTTTATATCATATTAATTTATTTGATAAAATTGTTTTCATTTGGAATATAATGGACGCTGAATCAAGACATTTCTGGCTTAAATTAGGCTTTCTTTACGTTTTTTTTCCGTGAAAACTCAAGGAATTTAAAGAAATTCTAGAACTCCAATAAACAAGTAAAACATTCAACTTACCTTTTAATAACTTCAGCTTTTAAAAAAATTGATTGTAGCAATGTGAATTTGACCGTCAAAGTTCCATTGCCGACATTTTTTCTTGCAAACTGAGTTCGTAAAATATTTATAGTAAATTACACGAAAAGAAAAATGAAAATGTGTAACTTTAACTTACAAGAAAGAGACTGGCACTATCGTTATTCAGGATCAAATAACTAAAATATCTTACTGCTGCTGAAAACTACAGCGTCAAAAATCATGAATTTCCGTAAAAAATGTAATAGGACTCTTAAGGCCCACAAATTCCGATTTCCCGGGCCGTCTTATCCTGAACCAATGCAGTTGCGATTACGAAACTAAATATTTACGCACAGCTGAAGCAACTTGTCATATATGTGTGCAGACCGCAAATTGCATAAACTAATCAAGTTAATAGTTATAGCTTGTTACTAACTTTTGCCAACAGAATCGACCTCGTGAAATTCGGGAATCATTCCAGGGGAAAATTATCCCACGATGAAAAGTATTGTATCCCTAATCCAAGATATGATTTACATTTGACTGTCAAATTTCCCTTTAAGCCATAAAGAGGTTACAATCAGACAGCCAGACTTAGTTACTTTCCCTTTTTACTATAATACTATGGATTTATCGACAAAGATCGAAGATTTTTCTTCTCCCTGTCAATTCAGACGATTGGAATGAAGTGTAGTTTCTTCATGGAACTTAAAGAATGTAGGCCTTTATGTAGCTCTTTGTTTGCGATTGGCTGAGTATAAGCCACGGAATTCCGCGCGGGCCATTGGGGCCCCTTCTCATACTAGCCAGCGCCTTAACGAGATAGTTAGTTCATCGAGATGGCTGTGTTCTGTTTACGCATGTAAATTGATGCTATCATGCCATCATTTACATTTAGGGGTAAACAGATTGAGTAGTCAATAGTGCTTTGCTTTTAATATTGACCTTGCTTCGTTCCACGAAAGGGTTTTTATTTTTGTGTGTACACCAAGCTGGCATTGGAGATAATTTTTTGTCATAGTTATATATTATGCTTAGCTTCTACCCACAACTTCGGATACGCATCTCTTTTATTTACGTTCCCGTAGGAATTTCGGGCAATCTTCTTAGTGCTCCCCTACAAGGAACCTACGTGTTCGTTGTCTTTCAGTCACTGAGTCAGTCAGTAACGTCACCAGTAACGGAAATCCATACATATTTAATTATTGATATACTTTTATATACAGACTAACTTTTGTATCCATAGGGTTGATTTTTGCATATTTAGAGTAAACACATAATTGTTTTATGTTTTGTTTAAACTCGTTCAGAATTGATACAATAAAATCAATTGAAGCGACTAATAAATGTACATATTTTAACGTAATCAATATTGAGATTATAAATGTATCTGGAATTCTGATACATTGGGCTTCATGACTATGCAACTTTAAAATATAATATCTTGTTAAGCATATGGTCAATAAATTAATTTCAGTTCGAATACCTGATACAAGTATTTTAATATTTATTTATGTCCAAGGTTAAAGTTGAAACTTGTAATAACATATTTTTCAGACCAATTTCGATCTTTAAAATTTTTACTGTATTTACCGAACATGGGTCGAAAAATTTGAGGTAATAATTTTTAATCTGTTTTTTTTACACTTGAGGGAAATTTTAGGTAATCTTTACAGAAGTGAACCTCGAACCTAATTTGATTCAATTTCAGGCACTGAGCAGACACGAGCTACGTACTGTACCTTACCTAAAAATAATATTATAATTACATTACACTATTTAACAAAACATTGTGGAATTTAATTTAATTTCTAAACACAAAGACTGTCTTTGCAATTTATTAATTACAACCCTGGAACGGTCACAGAAGGAGAGTGGAATATCAAGTTTAATAATATTAATTCACATTGAAGCTTGTTTTGTGGTCTCGACCGTAGCTTTAGCTTTTTCTTCAGGAAATTTATACATAGGTAACTTCTAGAGAAGCGTGCTCCATCTTCGATTGCGTCATCGATTACCAGCAGGTGAGATAGTGGTCTAACGTGTGCCTATAAATAGTAAAAAAAAAAATCTTCCACACAACCTGTCGGCCTTCAAACCTAGACTGAACTGGCGTCTTCTGAGCACGGTCGCTCCAACATAGACCTCATACATCGCTTTCCATCAGGCGTGATCGAGGAGAAGAGTTAGCTCATTTCACAATAAAATAAAAAAGAAAACTAGCTTCCTAAGCTTCGGCTTCGACATCGTCTATCTTTAGCCAATAAATCAGACTTCAGCTAAAATGGACCGAAGTTTGGTCGAAGGTTCTAGCGAGCGTTAAAATTGAAATAACTGTCGAATGAGCGAGAGCGCGATGGATATAATAAGTTAAGTTTATATGTTTTCCTACTCTGATTCTGATTAATTTTGTTGCGAGATCCAAGACAGTTGAATCGTTCCACCGGGACTCTACGAGCTTAATTGACTCGACGTTTTTCTGGTGGTTGCCACTGTTGATTCTGGTTTTCAAGAGATGCCATGGTTGGGAATGTGTGGGGGGTTTATCTTGAGATGGTATTTTGAGGGAAGCATCACACAGTTTGAGAGGACCTGTCCAAACAGATCGACACACCACTTAGAACTTAAAGAAGCTCAACGATTTGACAAACAAGACCAAAGTTCATTTGGGTAGGCTGCCTTTGGTAAAATTAAATTCATTATACTGCAAGTTAGTAAAGGCCATAATCCTCTATTTCTGTAAATAACATCGCAACACTTAATGCGATCCTCAATACTCGTAAGTTCGCTTTGACTCAAAGCAGCTTATGAAAATAAACGCCTTGCATGCGCTTAGAACATTCATTAATATTTATTGATTGTTGCTCTTTAGAGTGGTTGTCAGTAATGGTGTGCGAGGTAGCTAGGCGGCATGGGAATACGTAGAGGCGCTATGAAAATGTGTGACTGTTTCAATCACATATGTGCGAAAAACTTGAGTAATAGTAGCAAGGAAGCGTTGCGAAGCTGTGTAGTGAGTGTGGCTGAGTAGAGCTAGGGTACCTAGCGGACTCATTCAGCTATGCGCGGGAAAACACATGCATTCAGCTAGCTCGCGTCTCTTGCAGACATCCCCCGCACGCATACTTTACCTCCCCCCTGCTAGCAAAAGAAGAAAATTAATATATTCTTAAGAAAACTCAAACAATTTACGCTAAATAAAAGCTACTACTCGATAAACGAATATCTAAGTGATAGATTCATAAAATCATAACTAAAGTAATTACGTACCGCAAACTACCCAAGTCTCTGTGTATTACATAATTTTAAAAAAAAATATTCCTCTTTCCTACTTACCCTACTTATCTTGCTGTGCCCGACAGAGTCCACATGAACCAATTTTGTTTTTACCACCTAAGAATACATGTGGAATGCAATAAAGATATTGAGTATTGAGTAGCTCTTTTCCACTAGAGCTGAGCTAAGCCGGCCTAGGAAAATTACATGATCCCATAGATGCATATTTTCCTTGCGCACTGTTTCGCTTTTGCTTACTCGCACATCTTTGGTGAAGAAGCACCCTTACTCACATGTACATCTCAAGTTCAACTTTACAAGGAGTCCGTTTGAGAACTGCATAAAGTTATTTCAGTTAGGACCTGTCTCGATGGCTTCCTGAAGCATCATAAGTCTTAAGACATGCACGTGAACAATGCCATTTCAAAAATTAATGAAGCGATTTGCTGGAATAACTTGGAAAATATTGTTTTGCATATCAGATTCGCAGTCGCTTCATCTATATTTATATATATTATATTGTTATTATCTATACCTATATATAAAAATGAATCCCTATTGCCCTTGGTCACGGCATCACACAGGAACGGCTGGACCGATTTTGCTAATTCTTTTTTTGTTGTGTTTGTTAATGTCAGGAGAAGGTGCTTATGCAACAAAAATTTACAGTTGACGGGAGCGAAGCCGCGGGGGACAGCTAGTATAATATACTGGTTCTATTTAACAGAATCCGGTAAAGATAACCGACCTTACTGGGTGACAAAAAGCTTGGCAGAAGACTTATTATTTTACATAAGAAGACTGTGACGTGAATTGAAACTCTGAAGTATGCGTACAGCTAAGGAGTGGAATTCCCTGTCGGAGTTCGTGTTTCCTGATAGCTAAAGCCTGGGAGTTTAGGTCAGGATTGAAAAGATTACTTCATGGCAAGCGTACTCAATCTTCGGCCATCGCTTTCCATCAGGTGAGATTGTGGGCAAACGAGAACCTTTCAATAATTTTAAAACAATGTCTATATTAACTCCTGGTTGTCACCAGGATAATAAGTAGGCTTGTCAACTGAAAAAATGTAATTAACCCGTCAGATAGATTATCAAAAAATATTTGACCTTTTTTTTCTTTTTAACGTAAACCAAATTTGAAGAAGATACGATGCTTTCAAAATTCTCAATACGTCACGCCGATGTATAATTTTTAGTACCTTCTGACGTCACGAGCCCCCACTCCCGAGTTTTGATGCGTTTTATATTTGTATATATTCATTGATTTACAAAAACAGAAAAACACGTGTCCATTATTTTTCAATACTCTAACTGACGGACTAAATAGATTTGATATCTATTGATGGTGGAAACTAGACATTACTTATTTTGAAGTAGTCATCACATATTTTCGCTATTTTATTTTGACGACACGGTTGGCGCAGTGGTTGAGCGATTGACTGCTGCGCAGCATGTCGCGGATTCGATTCCCGCACGGAACAAATATTTGTACGACCTACAGGTATTTGTTCCGAGTCTGGGTGTTTTTCTATCTATAATATGTAGGTATGTATTTACAAAAAAAAAATGTATGTAAGTAGTTTATCAGCCATCTCGTTACCATAACACAAGCATTAGATTGCTTAGCTTGGGACTATATGGCGTTGTGTGAAATGTCCAAGGATATTTATTTATTTATTCATTCGCAATAGAAACGCAACGTTTGTATGGTAAACACGAGGGTTACTCCTCCTCAACATCGCAGGCAGGATATCGGTAAACGTAACTGATCGCGCACCCACGCGTCCACAAATCTAATACTCATTCACATGTAGGCGTACTGGTTGCGAGCAGGGTGGCTCAGTGGTAATGACACTTTCTTTCGAGTCGTATGGGCCCAGCTTGTGGGTGGGCAATTTATTTTATCAGCACCGTTCGTAAACCCAGTAAATAAAACTTCGTGAACAAATGCGAAAATCTATACTTAATATTATAAAGCAGAAGAGTTTGTTTATTTGTTTGTTTATTTGTTTGTTTGGCTGAACGCGCTAATCTCAGGAACTACTGGTCCGATTTGAAAAATTATTTCAGTGTTATATAGCCCATTTATCGAGGAAGGTTATACGCTAAATCATCACACTAAGACAAATAGGAGCGGAGCAGTAATGGAAAATGTGACGCAGACGAAGTTGCGCGGGTCAGCTAGTGTCTTAGAATTGAAAATGTCAAAGAATTTTGATTTCCTTTGGCTTTAGGCATAGTGAAATTCTATCGGCTGTAACGATTGTCAATCATTTGAAATGTTTGGGGTTGGCCCAATAGTGACATGACATTTTGAATCTTATAGAACAAGATCCCAGATGTTACCCTTTTTGGGGTTTCGAACAAAAAACGGAAGCCTTATAGGATCACTAGGGTGTATGTCTGTCTGTCACAGCCAGTTTTCTTCGGATCTACTGGACTGATTCTGTTGAAATTGAACAAGCCTTTCAACCAGCCTTTTGTATTGCTTTCCAACTGTATTTTGTGAGAAAACACAAAATACAATTAGAAAGCAATACTTGCCGAATTGAGAACCTCCTCTTTTTTTGGAAGTAGCAATATGATGAATGATGCAGTTGAAAAAACGCTAAGCTAATTGATTGACTTGAAATAAATACTAGATACTTGCCTGCTAGCTACGGCGGTCTGCGCGTGAATTTTGTTGTAACACGATCCCCCGACTCATGGTAACGGTAAGAACTGTAGGTTAGTCGGTAGGAGTTCGACACAACACTCCGTTTTCACAGACGGAGTGTATCTGAAATGTCAAAATGGCAAACTCTGTAAGATTGTAAAATATCGCTAAAAATTTTAAACTTTTTATCCAAATAAGTCACGGATATTTTGGAAACTATTGAATTTGGATGTGATTTATTAATTACAAAACGATTTCATACCGAGAAATTAAAATCGAATCAAGAATATCGACAAATTATAATCTAACCAAGATTTACTACAATCTTTCGGACTCTGCCATTTTCCAGTAACATATTCATGAGGATTACCCCACAGAAAAAAAATCAGGTACTTGGCAAACCTTTAGCGATATAAAACCTCAAAACCTACATGTCAACTTAAAATGGACCTTATTCCGTAATTCGATTGTGCAAAAAACGTCCCATTTAGGCGGCTCGTGTATGGAATTACATTGTATTTCCAATAGTCATTCTGGTATTTGTTTTAAGCCGACTAATTGCGAGCAGATTTATTGCCCAGAGACAAATGTTACCATGTTTGTCGGTGGCAGACAATTTATTTACGATTCCCTCGGGGGTTCGGACTGGTGTTGGTCGACTAATCAGTCATCGGTTTGAATTCTTGTCCTTTACTCTTTAGTAACTCGAACAACACCAGTAAACACGACCAGCTCTAAATATTATAGAAAAGTCAGAGATAGAAGATATTTTAGTGGATGGATTTCCGTTACTGGTGACGTTACTGACTGACTCAGTGACTGAAAGACAACGAACACGTAGGTTCCTTGTAGGGGAGGCTTATCTTGGATCAACGAATCTCTTCATTTCACCAGATCTTGAAACATTCGCAAGAGATCCAAGGTTATCGACATAGTCCAAGGATAAGTTGCTCGCAGATCGGTGGTGTTTGAGGCCGACGGACACTCGTGTAGATACATTATTGATACGCCTCCCACAAAGAACAATGGCCAGATTTCTATAGGAGCTGGACCTTACTTATATTTTTATGCCCTAAAATAATGTTACGCGCCAGAATTAATGCCGAGTACACAACGTACTACTAACGCCATCTAGTATCGAGTAGCGGAACTAATGGAGTCGCGATCTTTCTAGACTTTTCGATGCTAGAACATTCTCGATGTTTCGACACCTGGTCGGTCAGGACCGGTGTGTACCCGAACGAATTAAGTGAAGTGACGTGTTTAATAGTGCGATTGTGTGTTATAATTAGTGCGTTTAAGTGATGATTAGTGTTGACTATTAAAGTGTCATTTTTGGTTAATTAATCGGCTGTTTTAGTGTCACGAACCCCAAGCTCGTACAATAAGCTTCAATTAGATTGGTTTGTTCGTATGTTGGAAACATCATCCCATTTGAAAATCATTTCTAAATGGCCACATTTTTTGTAAAAGCCTCAATTATACTTTTTTTTAGTTTTGAATCAACAACTATCTTTTATCCGACTGTTGCGTAGCCTAAAAGTGTACTTAGCGGTAAGCAAGGAGGGTAATTAGTGATCTCGTTTCTATTTGTTGCTATTTCTCTTAAAGAATTTCCCAAATAATAGGGTATCTGCCGAATGAGATGCGAATGCCGTATGATTGCCGGGTGTCAATCAATGGCGCGGGTCGTTGACCACAATTGCCGTCCACTGCTGAATGTAAGCCTGCGTCAAAGAGCGCCAACCATCCCGATCCTGAGCAGTCCGCATCCATCCGCTACCAGCCACCTTTAAATCATCGGTCCATCGTGCCGCAGGGCGTCTTATACTACGTTTGCCCATATGCGGTTTCCACTCTAAATCGTGTCTGCTCCATCGTCCTGCCTAATATGGCCTACCCAATATACACTAAACATTTCATAAAAATCGGTCAAGCCTTTTCGGAGGAGTTCGATAACAAACACTGTGACAGAGATTTTTATTTATTAGAAACTAGCTGTCGCCCACGGCTTCGCTCCCGTCAACTGGCTACCCCGCGACCGGCTACCCCGCAACCTTCATATTTTTTCTTTCATAAGAACCTTCTCTTGACAGTAACAAACACAACAAAAAAGAAGTTGTTTCAGCTGTTTTTGATATTTGCGCTTAGCCACACATTCAGCGATTCATTTTTATATTATACTACTGACCCACGCAACTTCGTTTGCGTTACATTTTGCATTAATGCTCGGCTCCTTTTAGTCTTAGCGTGAAGATATGTATCTGTCTTCCTCGATAAATGGGCTATCTAATACTGAAAGAATTTTTCAAATCGGACCAGAATCGGTTTCATGAGATTACCCCCTACATACAAACTTAAGATAGATTGATCTGTTTTGTGGCTTTTACCAATGTTCAAATGAGGTTTTAATCTAATCCGGCGGATTTAAACTGCTTATGTGCCCACACGTGTTGGTTACCATCAATCTTGTTCGTTCATATAATTTCTTAATAGCTCCTTCTCGTGTGTAGGTAGAAGTGATTAAGAAAATGTGTGGGTTCACACAGGAGTACAAATTGCCTTGACATGTTCTATGGTGCTGTATTTGTACAATACATGGTCTGGTCTGGTCTATCCCGCAGAAACAATTGTACATGATAAAAAGGGGTTATTTAAAAAACAAGTTTTCATTCATGAAATAATTTTAGTAATATGATCGGTTGGTAGGTAAGTATCGCCCAGCTGTAGCAGCAGAAGGCAGGGTCAATTGCTCTCAGAACAGATGGTCCAAGGTAATGGGGATGCGTCAGAAGGTCTCACACAAGGAAGACCGATGACCTGGGGCTACTCTCTAAGCCCGAAGTCCGTAGTTTCGGGCATAGTTGCGGGCGTATTCTACTACTTACGATTAGTCCCGAACCTGAACTAAAAACGAATGACAACACGATTTTACAGTAACTGTGAAATCTTTTTGTCATTAATTCTCAGTGGTTAGGTGATACGAATTAGAACACGCCCGAAACTAAGCCCAAAGTCCGTAGTTTTGGGTTTTGAGAGTAGCCCTCCTGGTTCGGACTCAGGAATCCGCTCGATACGAGATTTTATACAGGACCGGACGATGTGGTGACACTTAGGGACTATGTCCAGGGGGGCTAAAAAGAAGTTTTTTTTTTCTTATTTCAAATTATTAAGAAGATAGTCTTATACAGGTGTGTCCCAGAACTCAACGTCAAGCCGTAATCGGGTGATAGGACAAATCATAATAGTTAGCAGAAAAATATTTAAAAAAATCTTAGTCATTTATTTTTTAAATTACGGTAATTTCTTTTCTTTTCGAAAAATGTACACCTTTGATGATGGTTTTGAGCTCCTTTAGCTACAAACCTTAACTTTTTTCGTTTTTTTTTATGATCTTGAGTAGTGCTTGTATAACCTGTTGTTTTAAATTCTTATTTATTTTCATTATTCGAAAAAAAAGAAATGACTGTAATTTTAAAAAATAATATTTACGTGACTAAGATTTTTTTTTAATATTTTCCTGGTAACTATTATGATTTGTCCTATCACCCGATTCCGGCTTGACGTTGAGTTCTGGGACACCCTGTATATATTTTTTTTCCAAAAATAACGACAAGCCGTTTATACGATTCTCAATTTAAATCGAATACTGAAGGATATCTGCGCCTTAAGACAAGTCTCAAGTTAAATCAAATCTCCGCATTTTCCCCACATCTTGCCAATTCCCAATAAATCCCCAATGAACTTGATATTCCCCGCAGTTTGGGTAATTTTCCACACATTGGCAACACTGCCTTGAGTGTCTAGCGCTGCCGCGGTGGACGCTCGACGCCCCGCATATCCGTAAACGGGCACTACGTAGACTTCTGTAATGTTGCTGAAGAGAACAAAACTTTTTACAAAAAAAATACAACCAACTTCCAAAAAAACCACTAGAAAGTAAAAAATAACTTTAATTTCGGAAGTCGGTGTTTTTATTAGTTTCTTCGTATTTTTCGTTCGTGTTTTTTTTGGAAGTCGGTTGTATTTTTTTGTAAAAAGTTTTTTTATTTTTCACTTTTTAGTGGCACCCTACATCTACAACACCACTGCAAAATCGCAGAAAAGCAAAATACGCAATTTCGATTACTTGGATGCCGTAAAACCATCATCTAAGTAAACTAATTCCAGCTATTTCGATTTAAAATCTATAATTCGTAACCAAATTTGATAAAATTTTAATGGGACCAATCTGCATATCCCCTTTCAGATAAAACGTAAGAAGAATTTTTCAAATCGGTTCATAATTGACGGAGTTATGAGGTAACAAACATAAAAAAAAAATACAAACGAGTTGAGAACCTCCTCCTTTTTGGGAAGTCGGTTAGAAAGAGCATTGGTTGCCCGGCTGTCCCGCATGCCCGTTAAGCTTACTACGTCTGACGATTATAAACGGTACCTACATAGCTGTTAATCCTTTGTACCTCAAAGTGACATATCTATAAACATTAAAAATATAATAACAACAAAAATAAATAATATTAAATAATTTCACAAGTCGCTCGTCTGTGAACCAGCGACTAAATGGACAGAAAAGTAATTAGTTTAAAATTGTAGACTGAAACAACAAAAGCATTGGAATCTCGGGCTATCAGTTTTGCAAAGAAGTGACTTCTGAAGTTCGATGACCTGTCCTCATCTGCAGAGCCTTTTCAAATATATGTTGTACTGTACCAGGTATTACACACGCATACACATACAGATTAAACTGTATTTTATTTATTTATGTACACAAAAAAAAACTTAAAAAAGAAAAAGTATACAGAGAATAGAGCACAAAGGTACTGCTTATTTCATATGATATTTCTTCCTGCAGACCTGCGACAGGAGAGTGGGAAAAGAAACATGGACACTAAAGAAACTAAGAATAGACTAAACTAACTTAACTGAAACATATTATTAACTACTAATAAATACATCAGAGTACAATAAAGACAAACAAATATACAGAAATAGATTACATAAATACATAATTATAAAAAAAAAACATACTTTTAATATAAAATTATTATGGTCGAACATAATCGAACTGAATGCAGTTGAATACTATAGTATTTTACGTAGAACGACGAAACTGCCATCTTAAGAAAAACGGACGTAACGATACAAAACGAAGTAAACGATTTCCGACCTTACGTTATTTTCTTAATGTCGAAAATACGTCAAGACTAAGACTTTAGTTGTTGGTTTGTTTGTTGTTGTTGTTGTTTTGCTGTTGTTGTTGTTTTTTGTTGTTGTAAGGACTAGTTTTCAAGACTTTTAAGCTTCTAACTATCGTCATCATCATCAGCATCATCATATCAGCCTTAAGACGTACACTGTTGGACATAGGCCTTCCCCAAGTTTCGCCACAACAACTGGTTCTGTGCATCTCACATCCATCGGCTACCTGTGACCCTCACCAGATCATTGGTCCACCTTGTGGGAGGCCTTCCAACGCTACGACTTCCGGTACAACTTCACGTCGCCACTTTTTTTTTGAGATGGGTTTGGTCTTGGTCAGAAATGACAGAGACAAAGTCAACGATGGAGCGAGCTTACCCAGAAGGAGCCTGTTTACTCTAACTTTGAAGAGATTAGGGTTGTAAGCGTTTGGAAACACAGATGCAGGCAGAGAGTTCCTCTCCTTTGCTGTGCGCATTATAAAAGACGTTTGGAAACGCTTAGTGTTACTCCAGAACTTTCCGGCCCCATCGACCATCTGTTCTGCGAGTAATGTGCTCTGACCACTGCCACTTTACTTTGGCGATCCTTCGGGTTATGGCGGTAACCTTGGTTCTCTAGCGGATATCACAATACCTGATTCAATCACGCAAGGAAACTCCAAACATTACCCTTTCCATTTTCCTTTGGGTGACTTTAAGCCTTCTTGTTTGGTATTAGCTACTGTAACCACTGCTTTTACCAAAGATCTACAAATAACAGCCGGGACCAACGGCGTATCGTGCTTTACAAGACTTGACGAGTTGGATGACCTCTAGTTCAGAAAAGTTAAATTGACATTGGAAACCTAACTTAAAATAAGATTATGTGAACAATATTAAAGTTCCACAAAATCTCGTGGGCGGTAATGTCAATAATGCGGGGTTATTTGAGGTTATTTTATTTAAAAAGTTAAGTATGCATAGGCCTAAGTAGTGGGGTGCGCCAAAGTTCACCTAAATTTTCAACTCCGATAATTTGAAATCCGAAAATTTCTTCCTAACATTTTTCATCCTAACAATCAAAATTCCTAACTACTCTGTCTCTAATGTTCATATTCCGAAGCATTCAACTTCATAATGTCACTAGCAATAAACATCTATTATACTTTTATTTGTTTACCTATATTTTCTCAACATAACCATCTTTTACACCAGTATTCAAAGTCATAACTTTTTTGTTTAGATATCTTTTTATTCATAATAATCAGTATTATATACATTAATTTTGCGTAACTTTATTTTTACATAACATGTATAACATTTAAGAATAAGTACAAGTAGTAGAAAGGAATGGGTTATATCCTAAAGATGGTACTAGGATAAACAGCAGAGAAACTCCGGTGACAATAAATAGTGGACTGTATTAAACTTAGAAAGAAGTTAACAAGCGATTCTAACAATATCGAAAACTATCAAGTAGGAAAGAGTGTGCGCTCAGTAAGGCGGACGATGACGCAGTGTCGTGGGTCGGCGGCCGGTGCGCGGGCGCAGCTTGAACGCCCCCTCTGCGACCGCAGGTACCCCGCGCGATGGCCCGGCGCGTAGTGATGTTCTTAACATGCTCCCGGCGTTGAAGATTTGTCTTCAAGGATTACGCTGGAAGAGGACAGATGGTGTTATAAGCACGTCGGACAATTCCTTTCTTCGTCTTCACGTCTGCGACTCTGCTTATTCCGTCTCTCCCAGGTATGAGACGAACGATTCGGCCGAGTGGTCACATGAGTGGTGGTGAGTGTTGCTCCTTGAGTACCACCATGGATCCTTCTTCGAGCATTCCATCAGAGTGCGTGCACTTGGTTTTCTGTTGGAGGTAAAAGATATACTCGTTAGAGAATCTATTCCAAAACTGTTGCTTCAAATGCTCTATACGGTGGAAACGTTTCAGACTGGAGATGTTCTGGTTGATGACTTGCGGATGCGGCAGAGATGTGAGAGATCTCCCAATAAGGAAATGAGCAGGAGTTAAGGGGTATAGGTCAGATGGATCAGTGGAAAGAGGAGTGAGAGGACGAGAGTTCAGTATTGCCTCAACCTGAATCAGACACGTAGACATCTCTTCGTAAGTGAGATGTGCGAAGCCTAATATACGCCTCAAGTGATGTTTTATGGATTTCACAGCCGATTCCCATAAGCCACCAAAGTGTGGGGTGTAGGCCGGAATAAATGAGAAGTTAATACCTGTATTTGCCATTTCTGAAGAAAAGTCCTGTTTTAATATGTCAGCTATTTCGTTACAGGTGCCAACAAAGGTAGTGCCATTGTCAGAGTAAATGGTCTTTAATAATAAATAACTCATTTATTGCAGATAATTATATCGAATCCATAGTTTGTTAGTAAAATGCAAACTTAAAAAACTAATGTTAGTATTAAATAAATATAACTATAATTGATTGAGTGGCAGATCAGGGCGGACTCATCGATGATGGCTACAAACCACTATATGACTGCGTGCAGTCGTATCCAGCGAGCCAGCATCGGAGAGTCCCACCGGTCCGCCAGTGCGCGCAGGATGGTGTTGGGACTGTCGCGCGTTCGGCGCATGATAGAAGCGCACCGTTTGCGCATGATGGCCGCAAAGCCATCTGTGTCAGCCGCCGCGAACATCGCGGAGGCGCTGCAGTGTCGCGGCAGCCCCATCAGCACCCGGAACGCGTTATTGTATTGAACGCGCAGGTCGCTGTATGTCCGCTGCGTATAGTTAACCCACAGGCTGCAGGTGTAAAAGGACTGACAGTACGCTTTAAAAAGCGCAACTTTGACAGTCCCCGTGCACCGAGAAAACCTGCGAGCCAACATGTTGCATCGGACAGACAGCGCCCTGCGCTCCCTTTCTATATCCACACTGTCCTTAAGGTCCTCGGTGACCCAGTGGCCCAAATACTTAAATTGCTCGACTTTGTTTAGCGCTATACCACCTAAAGTGAAATTCGGAACGAATGTGTAACGTTTATTGTCCGGCCTAAAAATCATTATTTCACTTTTTTGTGCGTTGTATTTGAGCCCATGAGCCACCGCATAGGACTCACAAATTTTCAGAAGCCTTCGTAAGGCACCAATCGAAGGGCTCAGCAGCACCATATCGTCTGCGTAACTGATGTTATTCACGCACACTCCATCTATATGACATCCGACACCGGTGCTGCTGAGCTCATCGATCAGTCGGTTGACGTACAGGTTGAAAAGCGTAGGAGAGGTCAGCCCCCCCTGCCTCACCCCGCATTCCAGCCTGTACACCCCCGAGAGAGAGCCTGCCCATCTTACAAAATTCTTTTGGTTTTTATACCAATGCATAAATAAGAGTATAATTTCCCTAGGTAAACAAGTTTCATCCCTTAATTTACCCCATAGAACATCGTACGATACAAGATCGAACGCCTTCGATAGATCAAGGTAGCACGCATACACCGGGGTCTTTCTACTCGTGTAATACTGTACAGTCTGCTTGAGGCACAGGATAGCACTCTCGGTGGAAAGCCCGGGCCTGAAGCCGAATTGCGCGTCGTTTAGCGAGACGTGTTTATCCAGGTGCTGACCAAGCAGACTGTCCAGCACTTTAGCGACTACTGTGGCTAGAGAGATCGGTCTATAGTTGTTAACATCTGATGTATCACCAGTTTTATTTTTGATTATTGGTACAACTATAGTACAATTATAGTATTGGTACAAGTATAGTCTTTGGCTTACCACGACGAGCAATGAACCTGTTCAGTGCTGCAATAAAGGCATGTTTTGTTAGGTCTGAGACAAGCTCCAAATGAACCGCCCTTGTGGCTAGACAAACAAATACACATATGTATGATTTAATTAATCTACATCCTCTTCCTTTGCGGTCGGCTAGGAGGATGGGTCCAGCATAATCTGTGCCAGTTTCTAAGAAAGGAAACTCTAACTGAATTCGTTCCTTAGGCAAGTTACCCATAATGGGTTGAACTGTTCTACCGTTGAATCTCTGACATTTTACGCACTTATGAACAATTGATTTGGCAAGGTTCCTACCACCTAAAGGCCAATACTCGTGTCGAATTGTAGCTAAGAGCAGCTGTGGACCAGCATGAAATAGGCGTAAGTGATATCTATGAAAGATAAGTTTAGCAAGATTATGTTTGCTGCAGATAATAATTGGGTGCCTGACATTATAATCGTAGCAAGAATTATCTAATCTTCCTCCAACTCGTATAATACCAGCCTCGATAAAAGGCGACAATTTCTTAAGACGATTTTTATTCGGTAATGTTTTGCCTGATGAAAGTAGCTCGTATTCTTCGGGAAACATTTCCTTCTGAACTGTTTTAATTATGAACTGAGCGCTGTAAGATAACTCTGAATTAGTAAGTGCAAGACTATGACTATGTAACTTTCTACAACGATTAATGAATCTAAATACGTGTGCTAATAGACGTTGTAAATGTAAGTAATTAGATGAATTATTAATTAAGGTCTGAAATAGATTATTATTCGTATTAAGACTAGAATTAGTTGTAGGTAATGATTGATGATTATTAATATTGTTTATAGTGTGTGATTTTAATAGTTCCGGTAGTGTCGTGTTAACCTCTGTGTTAGGCATTGAAGGCCAAAGAGCTGGGTCTGTTAGTAAAAATGAAGGGCCTGACCACCACAAGGAAGATTGACCTATGAGGTTAGCGCTCAGACCGCGGGAGATCAGATCTGCAGGGTTGTCCTTGGAGGGCACATATCGCCAGGTGTAATCACCAAAACCATCCCGTATCTCCGAAACTCGATGCCTAACAAACGGCTTAAGTGTAGCAGGTGAAGTAGACAGCCAACCTAGGACGATCATAGAGTCACACCAAAATATGCAGTTGACAGGTTTAAGGTTTAAAGACTCAAGTACCTTTGCACATAACCTAGTCCCTAATAAGGCACCACACAGTTCCAGCCTTGGGATTGTGGTCGATTTGATTGGTGCAACCTTACTTTTTGATGTGAGCAGATAGGTATGAACGGTACCGCTACCAGCCACAGAACGTATATATATGCATGCCCCATATGCTTTTTCTGATGAATCTGTAAAGACATGTACTTCAACGGTTGATGGGGAATCGCATACCACCCAGCGTGGTATGCTGAGATGATTGAGTTGGGGTAACGTTTGAGTGAACTTTATCCATAGTTTTTTAATGTCTACATTAACCTCGTCGTCCCATGGGCACTTGTCCATCCACAGTTTTTGCAGGATTATTTTAGCCTCGACAATACAGGGTGAGACAAGTCCCAAAGGATCAAATACTTGCGCTATTGTGGACAGAATAACTCGCTTAGTAATTATAGTACTTGTGTGGGCGGGTAAATGGATGGAGAATGTAAGTGAGTCAGTATGACAATGCCAATTTAGACCGAGGGTCTTACTTGGTTCGTCACTATTTAAACTGACAGTATTAGGTGGGTCTGTAGGTGATTTTGTGGATGTGGTTTGAGTAGATGATGAATGTGCGGTTGAAGTAATTGCCTGTAGTATTTGTGCGTTGTTTGACTGCCACTTCCGAAGGTTGAGTTGCGCAGTTTTAAGTGTGTTGATGACATCTTTGCCCAATGCGATAGTGCTCTCTATAGAGTCACTTCCTGACAAGTAATCATCTACGTAAAAATCGTGACGTATAGACTGCTGTGTACGTGTGTGCGTTGCCTCCTTTGCCAATTGAGACAGACACCGTGTGCTAATGAATGGAGCAGATGCTGTTCCGTAAGTAACGGTGTTCAAGGTATAGGTTTTAAGGGGTAATGATGGATCAGAGCGCCATAATATTTGTTGCAGAGATCGCTGCGATTCATCGACATCAATTTGTCGGAAGAACTTTTCTATGTCTGACGATATGACGTACCTATACTGACGAAATCTTAACAATATGGATATCAAGTCATCCTGAACCCTAGGGCCTATACCTTGAATGTCGTTAAACGACTTGCCTGAAGTTGTGACGGCTGATGCGTCAAAGACAACTCGCAACTTTGTCGTTGTACTGGACTCTCTGAAAACCCCATGATGTGGAAGGTAATAGGAGTAAGATGAAGAAGATTGAGTGACTTCGCTCATATGACCTAATGCTTCATACTCCTGCAAGAACTCTACGTAGCGATGCTTAAGTATCGGGTCTCTGTCGAGTCTTCGCTCTAGCGACAGAAAGCGACGTTTTGCCATCTCAAAGGAATTTCCTAAAGCTTCAGGTGATTCCTTTAAGGGAATGGTAACTACGAAACGTCCATCGGCATTACGCCTAGTAGTGGTGTTATAGTTATGCTCGCAGGCTCGCTCTTCGGACGTGAAGTTGTACTTAGGCGAGATGAAATCAAGTTCCCAAAATCTTGAGAGATCCATGGGCTCTTGTATGTGTGTGGTGTGCTTGTCATGCGTGAACATGCACACTGAGTGGGCTAAGTTAGGCTGAGGTATGGCGCCAGATATGAGCCATCCGAGCTTAGTCTCGAATAGCGTCGGCATATGTCTACCTAACTGTATGCGGTTTCGACCAATCACACTCCAAAAAATGTCGGCTCCCACAAGTATGTCGATGGAGGACGGAACATTGAAAGATGGATCGGCCAAACTTATACCTGCCGGCAGTTGTAAATCTGCTAAGTCTATGTATGTATTAGGTATGTGAGTGGTTACGTTGGGCAAGACGAAACAATCAATGTCAATGTTGTATGTACCATCACACGACTGCAAGTGTAGCGAACAAGATTGCGTGATGGTGGATACTTGACTGTTGATGCCTGCTACGTGTGAACTTACGCTACGAATAGGTAAATGTAGCTTACCACAAAGGTCCTTGGTAATGAAATTAGCCGTGCTTCCATTGTCAAGTAAGACTCTGGCGCTGTGCGGCGTCCCGGATTGGTCCGTGACTCTTACCAACGCTGTGGAAAGCAACACATGACGAGATGAATGTTCATGGTTAGTGCCTGCTAAAGTTATATGTTCCTTACAAGTGCTGGGATCATTATCATGAGAATGTAACATTGTATTATGCCTAGATTTGCAATATTTGCAGTGACCAAGTGGGCAAGTAGTCTCTGAGTGACCTGGGCGTAAACAATTCAGACAAAGTTTAAATTCTTTTGCTTTTAATAAGCGTTCAGTGACTGTTAGCTTCTTGAATTGTTCGCAGCTGAATAAGTAGTGATTTTGTTTACACAAGGGACATGAAATATTAAATTTACTCTTACTTGTTGACACCGAAAGGCTTCTCGGTTTGTTTTGTGATGACTCTGGTTTAGATTTTAAAGTCTTTGCCTCCTCAAGTGTTTCTAAAAGATTGCAACGGCTGGAAATGAATTTAGTAAAAGTTTCTAAGGAAGGGAACTCAGTTAGAGAGTTCCTATGTTCCTCCCATTGTCTGCTAGTAGCTGGGTCCAACTTTGATGACATCAAATGTATCACCATGGGATACCAATGTTCTACGGCAAACCCTAGCGTCGCTAACGAACGTAAATTTTTGTTGGTTTCATCGACGACTTGACGTAAACCCTGGCTACTCTCCCTGTGAAGAGTCTCCACATTAAACAAAGCCTGAATGTGATTGCTTACTAACAACTGTTCGTTGTCGTACCTCTCACATAACAATTGCCACGCATTGTCGTAGTTGTCCCCTCTAAAATCCAAACTTTTAATAACTAGTGCTGCACTGCCATTAAGTGATGAACGAAGGTAGTGAAATTTATTAATTTTGTCGATACTTGGTTCCTCATGAATCAGTGAGACATAAATTTCTTTGAACTCTAACCAATCCCTATAACCGCCGCTAAAGTGAGGTAAATGAATCTTTGGTAGTCTAACACTATTATGTCTAGTAACCACAGATAGTTGTTCACTGGGGCTTACCTTAGATTCCAGTTGAGCGCGGTGTCGTGACTGAAGCGCGCGAGCAGATGCTAGTTGCCTGTAGTAGCTGCTCTCGAATTGCTCACGTTCAGCGTATTGCTCGTCGGGCTTAGCTGACAAGCACTCCAATTGACCCTGAAATTGATCATAGGTGGCATATACGGCAACCATTTTCTCAACTCTTATTTCCAACTCGACTAGCTGTTCCTCACTAAGTTGTTCGCAAGTCTTGGTGGTAGTCAAGAAAGTTGTGAACTGAGTAAGCTGCGATTTTATTGAGGCGCGTTTCTTTGTAAGCTCCTTAATTGACATTTCCTCAGCCATGGCTAAATACGAAGGTAGGCAGGTAGCTTAAAGCACTAATGGAAAAAAAACAAGAAAGACAGAACAAAGAATTACTAAAAGTATGCTGAAGCACAGAAATGTTCCCAGAGGCGCTTGAGTAATAGCAAGCAGCTGATTGAAGCGTTGCTATTCAAAACCGGTAGGCGGTTAGAAAATTTTGAATTTGAAATTAAGTGCGAGAAAAAAAAAAAAAAGGCGGGTACTTTTGTTACTAGGCTGTAACTGTTAATATCACTAACTAAATTAAAGCACTTATCACTAGCTACTATATTAATGCGTGAACACTTCTATAATGGTGAATGAGTTCGAAATAAAAATGCTAATGACAACACAAACAAAATTAATTATTCTACTAATAAAGCAAGTTATGGGCTATGTTCATGATGGGAAATTCATTTCTGAGATGAAAACTACTGTGATTCACCGGTCTAAAGCACTATCCAACCCTCTAGTGGTATGAAAAATGTTATTATGAAATGGTAAATATGTTAGTAAGAAAATGGAAAGATCTCACGAAATCCGTTGACTGCGAGTCCAAACTGAATGTTTCCTTTCTTGAAGCCTTAATCTGGATGGCGATGTTCTTGGGCTCTGCTCGGGCTGCTACGCTGCGATGACCCAGCTGCGATGACCTCTGAAGAACTTGATGTTCGCTCCAACGAAGTACGCTTCTTCACAAAGGCGTCGATGATGATGACCGAAGACTGGGCGAGATGTCCTCTTGCGGTCGAAATTCCGTTTTCTATCGGTCGTTTTCAAATTTGAAAAATCGTTTGTCACTCCTAGTAACTGGTCAGTTACACGTCGTAGGACCATAGAAAGGAATGGGTTATATCCTAAAGATGGTACTAGGATAAACAGCAGAGAAACTCCGGTGACAATAAATAGTGGACTGTATTAAACTTAGAAAGAAGTTAACAAGCGATTCTAACAATATCGAAAACTATCAAGTAGGAAAGAGTGTGCGCTCAGTAAGGCGGACGATGACGCAGTGTCGTGGGTCGGCGGCCGGTGCGCGGGCGCAGCTTGAACGCCCCCTCTGCGACCGCAGGTACCCCGCGCGATGGCCCGGCGCGTAGTGATGTTCTTAACAAGTAGTTAAATTGGTTTTTTGTTTTTATTAATTAAAGCGTCTTCTTTTATTTTATTTATAGCGGTGTGTACCTGCAAAGATATCCATAGGTTAGGTTAGGTTAGAACTATGAGCAGCTACCTCGATATTGGTCGCGAAATTTAAGTGTATGAGTGAAAATATTATGGTAATTATGTTTAGGGATAAAAGCGTTATGATAAAAAACAGTAGGAGTTTAAATATATTTACATTAATGATATTATTAATTACAATTTTCGGAAACATGAGTATTATGAACATCGCCGGTAGCACTACATATACTAGTAGTATGAATGAAAACTAGAGTGATCATTCGTATTACAAATCATTAGGAAGAACAATTTCGGGAAAAGAACTTTAGGCGAGCCAATATGGACCCTAAGTAGTGACTACAAAAGCTAACGATTCTAGGGGTTTGGGTCAATTTTAATTATTATTAAACGATTCGATTCTGCCAGCACCTTCGCCAGCGTGATAGTCGAAAATGTTATCAAGGGAACATATCCCTAGATTAAAAATTATTGCCTATCCTTGTGCAAATTTTCATCTAAATCCATTCAGCCGTTAAAACGTAAAAGGTAACAGACAGACAGACAAACAGAATTACTTTCGCATTTACCGCGCCTCGTATTCAATATCGAAATTAATTGGAAAAGAACAACGGAGGTACAATCATATATAAAAATATTTAGTCATTCACATCAGTGAATTCCCAATCCTCAAAATAATTTATTAACATCAAATTGATTGCACTCAATTTCAAAAGCGTATGTACGTTGACGTTGAAGCCGACCAATTGGTCCCTAACTCCCAAGAGATAAGATTCCACTTACAAGCCAATCAGAAAACACTTAATTTGTAAGCCTATTGCCAATATTATCATTGAACGCGTTATTATTATTTTGAAGAAAAATTATTTCAAAGAAAATAAAGTTGTGAAAACAATTTTTTGTGAGAGTGGATTCATTTTGGGAGAGTATTTCTTCACAAATTTGTTCATTTGTGACTTGCCTAATTGACAATTGCATAGCAAGAATAATCGTCAAACTTAAGTGGCAGTAGACATGGCTCGCAGAACACGCTTTTTATGGCGCCTATTAGTTTCTGGATAGATGACCGCGAACCAGAAGACAGTAGCGTTAAGAGGCCTCCCACAAGGTGGCCGATGACCTTGTGAAGGCGGCGGGTCTCCGCTGGATGCGAGACACAGGCAGTGTTGCCAACTCTACGTATTTTAGACCTTTCTTGCAAACCTACGAACTTTGCACCCAAAATCAACGTATTTTTTTTAAATTTTGATATTAGCAACATAACATGACTGAGAAGCTATAATTTCCAGTACGTTTGAGGAAAAACTTTAGTAAGATTCACAAAGTTTCAAATTTTACCTATTGGTTTTGTTTTCACAAAAAATTACTTTGATACATACCTACTAGTGAAATGTCGATCATCAGTGTTTTCTTTATCATCCCAATATATCAGTTTTTTACGATCAATCTGATGAAAACTTAATCCAAAACAAAACTATGCTAATAACCAATAACTTTAAAAACAGTGTTTTTATTCAATATCACCAATCCTAATTTCTTTATTTTACGTTAAAAAATAATAGTACGTAGATCTACGAACTTTTCATTAGCAAATTTTACAAATTCTACGTATTTTTCTAACCTCGTCTACGCTTTTTTTAAAATCCGAGTTGGCAACACTGCCACAGGGTCGGTCGATGTAGCTTTGTCCAGGTGCGGACGTTTTTCATAAAACTGGATCATTTATTTTGATTAAACCATTTTCAGACATTTTTGAATTATCAATATCGGTCAGTCGAAGAGATGAAGCTATCTATGCACGTTCAAAAGCGAAAATCCACGGACATTCTTCTTAGTCTATATTTTTACAATGTTATTGATTTTGGATATTATTTCAATGAGAACAATGTTTCGACATTTTACTTCGTCCATTATAGTTTGACAGTGAAAAAACTACAACCGACTTCCAAATGAAAAAAAATACACTACAAAGTAAAAAGTAAAAAATAACTTTAATTTCGGAAGTCGGTGTTTTGTTACTTTCTTCGTATTTTGACCAATACTTGACGAAATTAAAGTTATTTTTTACTTGTTGGTTGTATTTTTTTGTAAATTTATTTTTTATTTTTCACTTTTTAGTGGTACCCCCACACCTAGCAACACCACTGCAAAAATCGCAGAAAAGCAAAATATGCAATTTCGATTATTTGGATGACAAAAAACCATCATCCAAGTAAACGAATTCCAGCTATTTCGAATTAAAATCCAAAATGCGCAACCGATTCCGATAAAATTTAAATGGGATCAATCTGCAAGTATATATTTTCAGATAAAACAAGAATTTCTCAAATCAGTTCATAGTAATTGACGGAGTTTTTAGGTAACAAACAAAAAAAAAACTTACAACCAAATTGAAAACCTCCTCCTTTTTGGGAAGTCGGTTAAAAATGTTCTGCGCTAAGCTCCGCAAAATGTGAGCTGGCCCTTAGACTGCCTGCCCATTACAGCGGAGCGTAGAAACGCAGAAATTTCGACCAATGGAATTGCATAAAATCTCCGCAGCACGTAAGTCACTGACATTTTGACTGACATTGTTGGTTAATATTTCTCCGTTTCGCCGCTCCGCTGCCTCGCTCTGCTGTAATGGACAGGCACCCTGAATATGGAATAGGCCACGAGAACGAACCCGCGGGAAAATCTAGTCAATATTAAGACTACTTGTGCACGTAAGCTTGGCTTCAAGGTCGACAGTTCATAAAACATTGAAACGCGTGTTTTAACATCAATTAAAAGCTTTCGAATGTTTATTTGTATTGTTCAACATAAATAATAAAACTGGTATTTATTTAATTACTTCATAACTTGAGCGGATGCCGTTTGAAACATTTTAATTAGCTGTAGAGAAATATTTTATGAAAACTGTTAGAAGTGTGCTACCTAGTTTGTTTAGTCAAATAAACGTTTTGTAATTATTTGAATTACCTAACAACTTTAATGACTGTTTCACGAACTTCAAATTAGTTCCATAACTTATGTGAAATTTCAAAAAAGTATCAGCAGCCTTAATCATCCATCCTGGTAAGCAGGCATCCTGGCCGCGTGCGCCAGCCGATGGGACTCGGTACTGTTGGCATACTGGATAGGCTTACACGCGAGAGCAAGGTGCTTGCTTTGCTATACTAACACTAAGCTAAGAATAGTGTTACTAATAAACATAATATGGACCAAGTCTGAAATTGAATTTTATATTATTACTAGCAGGCCCGCGCAACTTCGTCTGCGTCACATTATTCATTAATAAAATGACTATTAAAAAAATAAGGGTTGGTGACAGAAGAGTAAAAATTTTAGAGTTGTATGTATTTTTAATGCCACATTTATAAAAAAAATAATGTTAGGGGTGGACAACCCTTATCACTTAGGGGTATAAAAAATAGATAGTAGCCGATTCTCAGACCTACTGAATATGCATATAAAATTTGGTAAAAATCGGTAAAGCCGTTTCGGAGGAGTAAGGTAACTAACATTGTGACACGAGAATTTTATATATAAGATAAATATATGCGCATAAATATAAAACTCCCATCACTGGTGACTGACTCAGTGACTGACAGACAGCACGCAGCCAGTGGTCGTAGAAAGCTGAAATTTGACATGGTCGATGGTGAATGAAATTGCGATTTTATTCGTAACATAATTAAGGCGCTAGTTGATTGTATTTTTCCGGAAACCGTTAACATGATGTATGTATTTACCAGTTTATTTACAAGTAAAGCATAACTATAAAGTAAGGCTTAAAATCTAAAAAATATTCTGCAAATGTACATACTGGTACTGCCAAATCGAAGTACCTACCTTTTGAATGATACAATATTTTACGATTCTCCGAAATCCATACGAGGGCTGTTCCGCCTCAATGTGCATCGGTCAAGGCCAGCACAGGGCCATGTGAGCTTCCACGTACTGAAGGCTTCCTGAGAAATCTGGTAGTTGCACAAATTATGCAAAACCCTGACATAAATTCAACAGTTTATTTCGACTGTAGTCTGGATGTAACCAGCAGACAGGGATTCTAAGAAGCGATCATCTCCCTTGCCTTTTCCCAACTATTTTGGGGTTGGATTCAGCTGAATACATCTATTTTACGTGAGGTGAGGTACCTACCAGACCTCCAACTACTTAAATGGGTAACACGGTACTTCTTGGGAAGACTGGTGCCAGAATTTCTGTCTTTTGACAATCCTTGTCGATTGCCAAAGCTCAACAAATGACAGCTGGTAGGCCAGTACCAACGGCTTATAGTACTCTCCGAGGCACGTAGGTATCTCGATATGCTAAGATTATCATCCATCCACAGACTAACCTCGGCAAGCGGTGCTTAACCTTAAAGATCGTAGCCACGAGCTCCTCATTCCTACCAAAAACATATCAAGTTCCCTAAAACATTTACGCCTATTGAAGAAATGTATAACTGCAATACATGTGAGAGAATGCTGAGTTCATGACATCGCTTTTAAACGAAGCGAGATCTATATAACTGTAAGTATGTTAAGTTCTTTCGAAGTTCCATGAGTCCAGCTCAATCTTCGCCAGTAGTTTTAGCAGATTTGTAGTTCTCTGCTACTCAATAGAGCGATTAGCCAAGTTATCGTAATGGTTCGTGTAACCCATGGTCGATGTGTCGCTTTTTTGCATTGCGAACTTTGCTGACACTCCTCCCTGTGTCTTGAAACCACTATCCAAAATATAAAAGGGGTTGAATAAGGTTACAAACGTTCTTAAAAAAATAGCCCACCACTTTCCCTAATTATTCATGACATAATGACCGAAACCTCCTTCTAGGAAACTCCTTCGTATTTTGGCTGCCTGTCCATTAACGCGGAGCCAGGCAGCGGAGCGGAAAAAAGGGGTAAAGGTGCCTGTTCATTACCGTGGAGCGAGGCAACGGAGCGGAGTAACTGAGGAATTTTAACCAATTGACTCATAAAATCTCCATACCACGTGACTCACTGACATTTTGACTGACATGATTGGTTAACATTTCTCCGTTTCTACGCTCCACTTCTCCGCTCCGCGTAAATGGACAGGCATCCTAATGCGGAGCGGAGTTACGGACTGTGTCTGACCAATGCCGCGAATCAAGGCAGCGGTGCGCTAGGTAGTCCGAGTTCACGCGACGAGTAAGCCGGCGGTATTTCCGCTCCGCTTCTCTGCTCCGTTGCTTCGCTCCAATTCCCGGTTGTGTATGGATTTTCGAACGAGTACGCAAATCCCTACCCACTGAAGCGGAGCGGATATTTTACGCAATGCCATTGCTTTGCTACTCCCCTCTGCGCTTCAGTGGACAGTCAGCCTACAAAATTCTAAGATATAAAAGTGGTTTCAGACTACGTGTGTAGACTGTAGACTAATTAAATAAAAGTTACCATTTTATGCGGCCCCAAAGCACTTTCGTGTGTTTGCAAAAACCACACCAAAAATCAACATTTGTGTTGGAATAATTAAAATTTAATAAAGCGGTAGCACCCAGTTTTTAGCCTTGTAAATGAGGGTGGGCAAACATCGGGGCGTAGGTATGGAATGTTGATTGACAACGAATGGGTGTAATTTAAATTAACTCAAAGTTCTGAATGCTTCTGTGCACTGGTAGAAGATTTAAATGTTCTTGTGTAACTTAAGATGCGATACTGGCCTTATTGGCTTATCCTCTGATTACATGGAATTTCGAATCATCTATACTAATATTCTAAGGAATTTGTTTGTTTTTTTTGGTTGAAAGCGTTAATCTCAGAAATTACTGGTTCGAATTAAAACATCTTTTACTTTTACCCCGAGCATTGCTCTCTCTATTGCATGGTGAGCGACCTTACCTTGCATTTGTGGATCAGGCCTATGGTGAGTGTCCACGTTTCGGCTCCGTAAGTCATTACGGGTAGGACGCAACGGTTATAGACCCAAGTCTTAAGGGATTATGGGATCGACTATTCAAAGATATCACGGAGCTTCCCGAATGCCGCCCAGAACAAGCGAATTCTTCTGGTCATCTCCTTCATAAACTTTGAAGCCCCAGTTGTATAATTTGGTGTAGATATAATTATGTATTCTTGCACAACCACGAGGGTCCCGCCATTTACGATTACAGCCTACAGGTCTCGGGGTGATATGACTATTAATGTCATGACTTTGGTTTTGTCCAGAGAATATTCATTCCGAGACCCACCCACCTTGAAGAATCACCGGCAGAGATTCCGCCATGATGGCAATGTCATCCGCAAATCGGAGGTGCGAGATATGCTGGCCGTTGATATTTATGACTTGTCCTTTCCAATAAAGCGTTTGAACATTATTGAACACTAGAGGCCGCCCGCTCGTTATTCCCGTGTAAATCCCGATCCCTCGGCAACTCCGGGATAAAAAGCCTATGTGTTATTCTGGGTCTTCAGCTACCTACATACCAAATTTCATCGTAATCGGTTCCTTAATATTTGCGTGAAAGAGTAACAAACATCCATACCTACTCACAAACTTTCGCATTTATAATATTAGTAGGTTTTGATTGTGAGAATTTTAAATTTTCACGCATGCGAATCAGCTGACAGAAGCTAGTGAATATTATAATTCAGACATAAAAAATAAGCCATCTGCATAATTTAATATTCATTTTAAGCGAAATATATCTTCTAAAACAAACACTTTTCTTATAAAAAAATCGATCGACGTTCAATAAAACGGTATTTTATTCACCTATCGTTTAGAAAATCCCAGTTTATTTCCACTAAACTTAAGCCAGCTTTTATACCACTCAATCTCAATACATATTTATACACACAAAGTTATGACGTGTCAAGGATAAAGAGCGTGAAAATTGAAATACGAGATCCCAATGTAAACAAACATTCCGATTTTTGCATAATCCGTTCACCGTAGAGACCCACACGTTACGGCGTAGTGGGTGGATACCCTTTATTTTCTATGTACATTAGGAAAATGTGTAAGGTTATTGATACTTATTAAAATTATAAATGTCAAAGTAACTCTATCTGTCTATTTGTGGTCACCTTTTCAGGTATTCACGGCTGAACGAATTTGGACGAAACTTGGGATACAGGTAAGTAGATTGTGTCTTAGGATACTTTTTATCCCAGGAAACCTTCCCTTGGTATAAATTAACAACTTTCAAGCGAGTGAAGACGCTGACAAAAGCTAGTATAACATAAACTAGCTGACCCGTGCAACGTCGTCTGCGTAACATTTTTCATTAATGCTCCGCTCCTATTGGTCTTAGCGTGATGATATATGGCCTATAGCCTTCCTCGATAAATGGGCTATCTAATACTGAAAGAATTTTTCAAATCGGACCAGCAGTTCCTGAGATTAGCGCGTTCAACCAAACAAACAAACTCTTCTGCTTTATAATATTAGTATAGATGTTAAAGATCTTGACATTTACTAAACTAGAGATCTTATTCAACTGTGATTTGTGTAGGGCCCTTTAGTTCAGAATCACACAAATATTATTTCAATATTTGATTGTTGCATGTGGGTTGTAACATTATAGTTTGGTTTTAGTAGCTAGAAGAGGTATTAGTGAAGTAATATGTTATGTTAAGGAAAGTTGCTAGATTCAAGTGGGATTGGGGGGGGGATTAATGTGGAAAGCATCAGGACAGGATGGGCTAGAGTCGATATACAGAGAAAACCAGAGGAAGAACGTCGTCGCCGAGGAAGGTCTAGAAAACTGAAGGAAACCGCTGGCGTGACGATTTAGAGGCGTTCGAGTAGGCACTCCCGGGTGAGTGAAAGGCTTTCGGGGAGACCTTTACTCAGCCATTTCACCATATTTAATGGCTATGTTACTTGGTATGAGGTATTTAAAGTCGAACAAAGGTGACATTTAAAAAAGTTTAACTCGTACCCTCTTAGACAAGACGGGATCTGGGGCCTTTTTACTCTACAAATTTTTAAACAACTTTCGCATTCGCATCTCAATCGCTGTCATCTGTCAAAAAAGCCTTAATTTTCATAATTTTTTGACAGTTTGCGATTGAGATGCGATATGAAAATTTGTAGAATTGGCACTCTTGTCAAATGTCCACAATTTTGAAATGTTGAGTCTTTAGACAAGTGAAATCAGTGGTAGCATAGCAAAGGTGATTAACAAACGGTTTCGAAATATCACGTGATCAATCCCTTGTATTTTGGCATTTTAACAATCGCACTTGCCGATATATTGTCATACCGGCGGCGACACATTACCAAATAATAACAAAATGCTAAATAATAACAGCCGCACGGGTCGATCTTTAAGGTAAAGAAATGCTTGCCAAGGTTGGTCTGTGGATGGGTGACCATCTTAACATACCGATTTTCCTCCGTGCCTCGGAAAGCACGTTAAGTCGTTGGTCATTTGTAGATGTTTGGCAGTCGTTGCGGATTGTCAGAAGCCAGTAAAATCTGACTCCAGTCTTGCCATGGGTTGTGGAGGTCTGGTAGGCAGGCGCTCCACGTAGTATTCAGCTGAATCCGATTTGACTAGAAGCCGACCCCAATATACTTGGGAAAAGGCTAGGCAGATGATGACCGGCACATTGTCTAAAGCCTCAGGTGAAATCTTGGTAGCGCATGCATATCAATCAAGAATCAAATAATGTAATTTTGTGTTCTTTAGAAAACTTGAAAATATAAAATAGGTTCTAGCAATAAATTATTAATCCAGAAAATGAGAAACTGGCTTATACTTAAAACTCTCGTCACATTTAAAACGAAATTGCCATTTACACGTAGCTATGACATCGGCATACATAACAGTAGTAGGTACATAGGTACGTATCACATTAAATGAATTTGGCGTTTGACGAGGGTCCATAATGTCATGATTTGATCGATTTTACCACGGTTATAAAGGGCCTTTTTTGTTTTAATACGAATCAATTTTATTTGTCAGGTTGTGAGTGACAAATTATGGTCATGGTGACCTTGTGACATAAGAAATATTGATTGCTGTTTTATTGCTTGTATTTCAGAGAAACAACAGAAGTGCTGCACTACAATGCGATTAAAATAAGGATAGGATCGACTTAGCGCCATTTGTGATGTTATAGCTGTCAATTCAAATCAATTAGGTAGGGTGAGCAAAGCAAGATTATTGTTTTTTAATAATTACTTACAAATATTGAGTGAAATAAGTGTTATGGTATAGTTTAAAATAACTAACAACGGCTTAATTTACTACTAATGAACGTTTTTCTTTAAATTTAAGACTTATTTAAACAAAGTAAAATAAACCGTTATTGATATGCAACTAAGTTTTCTATGCAAACCGTAATTTTCAAGAGACATTTGACAGATAGAGGTCATTGACGTTCACATTCTTATTTGAAACGCATTGTAAAAGTATGAGCCCGATGCATGTCTCGATAATTTAAAGGATGAAACACTACCAGTTCAATGGATCGTTGTAGTGAGTTTGTTCCATCATCAGTGACAAGACTTGTGGCAAAAGATCTGATAAGACCGAGGTGGATTTAATCAGGAGGCGTGCAATGATACATGATATTTATTTTGTTAATAACTTGTAAATCACTCTTACACGTCAATCTTTTTATTAAAATAGATACGGTGTTTCCTAGACCACTGGCCTGAGAAGAAATACTGTAAGAAACTTAGAGGTCAAAGTCTCTTTTGAGGTCCATACAATTGTACTGGTCAAATCATATGAAAACCACGTAGGTTGATGTCTGAGGTGGTCTTTTGAGGAAAGTACTTCATAGATATGTAGGTAGTACTTTCCCAGTGCCCAGACAGTGCAAGCATTTGTCAGTTAGGAGCTCAACCATTTGACGAACAATAACAAAGTAAGGAAATTTGTGTAAGACTAGCAATTCAAGTATCTTAACTAAGCCTGCGATTTTGCAAATTTAATTTAAGTTCTTCTCGATGGAGATCTACGCTTTGGATTGTATTTCGTCTTTCTGACTGTCCGACTTCTTGGCAATTCAATAGTGCCTGTAAATAGTTACAAATCTGTAGCAAAGAAAAACCGAAAAATTTAATTTGTACGGCAAACAAAAGATCCGCAACCAGATGAGGTTGCGGATCTTTTGTTTGCCGTACAAATTAAATTCAACCAGAAGCGAACTACTAACGAAATCCTGCATCGGAAAACAATCATCCAGTTGAAGGATCTTCCCTTTTCAATGGAGGTTTGCGGGACTTTACTCCCTTTTTTCGCACCTCTAAAATTCTAAGGAAATTCTTTGAGTTTGACTTCATCTAATTGATTACCTTTCACCCCCCGAAATAATGCCAATTCGAAATTCAAAAGTCATTTATTCAAATTAGGCTGAGAGCCAGCACTTTTTGAATGCCAAGTTTTACAAAAGACAATCCCCCAAAACGCCCGCTCGTGACCACTTCCAAGTGGAGAAAAGAAGTGGCGTAATAAACTCCCCAGCAACACATCTGTCTGTTAGTTTTAAGAACTTATATTTATATAATAGTATGCAAGGGATTAAAAATGAATTAATGTCACCCTGTGAAGAGAAAAGCCTCAATACGTTGTAATAGTTGTTATGGTTGTAATAGTTGGCACTGTTGCGCCTCCCTCGTTTTTGTAGTGCTTCAGGCATGTTTGCTGACGCCCATGTAGATGATTTCTATGCGATAATGCGAAAGAAAACAGCGTCGATCAATTAGGCTGTGCGGGGGAGTAGCAATGGCATCCTAAAAATGATAGCGGATAGGTTAGATGCGTCCGTGTTCAACCGGATCATCAAGCTGTATTATCACCCTACTAACACAGCTTTTATGTATTTTTGTTACTAACTCTATGGATCAATTTTGTCTGAAAATAACTTTTTCTTTTTAAACGTAACTTCACCGATCGCTGGGTACTGTAGGCTAATTCACGTAACTAAATAAGTGCTGTTGCAGTGCAGTTAAAGTTAAGTTTCGATCAAAACAACGCTTTTCGTATTCTCTATCGCTGTCAGACACGCTCGTGTCAAGTTCGCGTCACGCGAGCGCAATAACGGCATTCTACTATTGCGCGTATTTGGTGTATGTTTCGGAACGCAACATGATCGGTATTCTACTATATGTTTGACGTCCCAAAATGATAGACAGATAAGTTTAAGTTTTAATATTATAATATCGTCATATTCATTGAAATGTAATCGATTCTATTCGATTATTTAGTGAGTAATATTTTTTCTCTCCACCACAAGTAAGTTTGGCTGTCGTTCAGCTGACGTGCAGTTCACGCGCAACTTACGCGCAGTGCAAAGATTACAAGAATACCGTTTATCACTCAAACTTAAATTTAACTGCAACTGCACCAAAACTTAATCAGCGCGTCATAAAATTACGTGAATTAGCCCTCTGAGCTGTGTGTATGAAGAGATTACACGGTTTTACGTCATGATGGATATAATGTACCTATGAATGAACCCGCGACGCAGCTGACGCGGTCCGATGGACTAAACGACGTCCCACGCAAGGCTTTCATATATGCAGACTGCTGCTTTAAAATTGTATGGGCTTTTTTAATGTGGTGAAAGACGTGTGTGTCTGCTAGGATTTCCCAACGATTCGGACTCGCGTGGAATTTCATTTTTTAACATGTTATTTTAACACTACAGACTTCTTATTACAGGTTTTCCTGTAAACTATTATTTGGTTTTTGTTTTCAAAATTTTAGGCTCAGTAGTTTCGGAAATAGGAGGAATGGTAATTTTTGGGATAAAGCCAGATATCTATTTGTTTGGGAGATATCTATTTGTGGTTTTATTCAGATTGCTCTTTTTAGTGATTAGTAGTTAATTAATCATTTTTTAATAAAAATCTCATTGAGTTAAGTCAAAATAACGATTACGAGCAGTCTAAAGTAAAAAACCCTTGAAAAAATGAAAAAATGAGAAAAAAACCGACGAAAAATTCTAAGTCTAGGGTGTCCAGAATCATGCCCTGGACCCATGGAAATCGTTTGTGCGTCGATGTCAGATACACGCGGTATGGTCTTCTGTGACCCAAACACCAACACGTTACGTAAATAAATAAGTGTTGAGTAAGGTTGGTATGGTTTTGGGGGTCAAACTAACAAAAATAAAAGAAAAGTTTTTCAAACTGTAGTGTGTGACATATCAAATGGGAAACTGAAAAGGGATTACAGTGGAGATTTTTCATAATCAGCTACGCTTTAGAACGTGCAAATAGCTTCATCTTTTTTGAACCGATCGACCTTGACAATTCAAAAGTGCCTGTAAATGGTTTAATTGAAATAAATGTTTGAGTCTTTGAGTCTTTGTTAATATATTTGTAAACGCACCCACGTTACAAGAGAAATTGCTAAGTTGCTTGCTCGTGTTAGGCGCTTTTTAAAAAAAAAACATAAATATAATGCTATTCAATAATCAAAAACGTTATTATATTTACTCCAGCTTACATAAGTAACCCCAGATGTCGCTACAAATTTCACATGCTTGCATTTAAAACTAATAAGCCTGTAATTACAGCCAGCCGTAGAACACGCTCAAACAAGTTGGCCCAAAGTAAATCTCTCATCAAAATCTGCGGTCAACGGCTTTTATATTAAAAATTAAGTTACTCATTCAAAGCCCACAGGCTGCACTTAACACGTCAACAAACTTTCTTATCTACGTATTTTTTGACATTTATTTTATCTTGGCAATGAACTTTTGTGTGCAGACGACCGATAGCAATATTTTATACTGATAAAATACCAAGTGGTATTCGAAATATAAGACGACGCCAAATGGCGTGTTTCTGAAAAACCAGGGACGTTTCTATCAACAGGGCGTTTATTAAAGAAATACTCTTTCGGAATTTGACTCCACCAAAGCTGTGTAACGGGACCCTGCTCAAAATATTTATATGACGAAGACGAAGATTCTAATAGACTCACGCCTTTTTACCATGGGGTTTGCAGGCAGAAAGGCAGATACTCAGATTGCCACCTTTTATGATCAAATAAATTGCTACCAACAATTTATTACCAATTTAATTTAACGTCTAAGAGGATTCCGGGTGAAACTCGCTTCCATCTTCGGCCTAGTCATCACTTTCCATTAGGTGAGATTTGGGTCAAGAGTTTCCCCGTTTTGTATAAAAAAAAAAAAATAATAACAATAATAATCAATGAAATAACGTTCAAAAATCAAATTTTTTGAAGATAGCTTATAAATACTCTACTTTTTTCTTCATGTTGTTTGCAGTAGGTAACAGACTTCTCATACATGAAACATGGGCTTTTAACTTTTCGTTCAACCATTTGATTTTGCTTTACACGAAAGTGTTAAACATAAAACGGTGTCTTGTATTATCTTTAACGACTTTCCTCGAAAAAAAGGCCAGAAATCACTTTGCATGAATTATTTAGAGTAAATTGGTGGGGTACATTCCAGGCTCACCTCGTGCTAATGGAGCGATAGTACCCACTCTTTATCTTTTTGTTCGCACATCAACACCTCTTTCACTTGAATGTATGGGGGGGCCTGTCGTGCAATAGTCTGCCGACTTTTTGTAAAAAACTTTCTATCGAACACTATACTGCCCTCACAAAGGACAAATGTAGTAACAGCAAAAACACGAAAAGTATTAACTCCAAAGATAAGCAAAAGCGTTTCCAAACGTCTTTTATATTGTGCACAGCACAGGAGTGGAACTCTTCACCTGCGTCTGTGTAAACAGGCATCCTCTGGGTAAGCTCGCTCCATCATCGACTTTATCTCTATCACCTCTGACCTGGACAAATCAAGCCTCTAAAGTCAACTGTGGAGGGTATATTTTTGGCTATAGCCATTATGAACCTACCTATAATAATTATTTGGTCGGGTTCTTCCTACGAAGAGATATTACGAACAGGGCAATGAGAACTATTACCATTCTCAAACGAAAAGCTATGCAGTGCAAAGTCTCTCTGCTGTTGTTTGTTGTGTTACTTTGTGACCTTATTATTGTTACTGGTTGTGTTTCTTACTTGTTTATAATACATAGCTGCACGTCCCGACTTCGTACGGGTATGTCCTTTACTTTAATGGGATAAAATATAGCCTATGTTCATACGGACAGTCCATTCTACACATTGGTGAAAGAATTTTAAATCGGTCCAATAGTTTCGGAGCCTATTCAATTCAAACAAACAAACAATCAAATATTTCCTCTTTATAAAATTAGTGTAGAATACGTATAAATCAGAAATAACATTCTATGATCGCAACACTAGTTTACGTGATTGCGCCTGCGCGGTCGTCACTAAAACCTTCCGAGCGGCAAAGAACCGTGAATCTCCGTGATCATGGCGCTAGCAACAGTGCCGAAATAAAAAGGTAAATGGTAGCAATCCTGATATGAACTATTCTAATGTTAGTGACCATGAAAGTTTAAAACAATATAACCCTGAATCGTACTGTACTTAGCATACGTTTTTTTTTTGCATGGGAAATCATCAAATTACTTCTAGCACTTTGGACGGAGCATGATAGACTCTTGTGTTCCTCCAAATGCCCTCTGCGTTTCAGGGCCGCGGTGCCTTTTTCGAACAATTCCTCAACACTGGATAAGTTTTACTATTAAAGTCTGCTGAATAAGAGGTGTCGCTTGAGCCGTCCATTTCAAAATGCTAGTCTTGAGATATAATCAATTAAACAAATTCCTAAAGTTTGAGCAACACCTAGTTCTAAGATAACAAGTTACCTGAACTAAGTTAACGCCTACACTCTATGTAGGATAATGCTCATACTGGAAATAAAATAGGTAACATATAGAGAACAACTTGGTCTTATGAAAATAGTACATTACTAAAGCGGCCAACAAAAGAGGCATTGATGGACAAACGTGTAAATGTGGGCCGAGGCACACATACGTAAGCCCATCAATGCCTAGTTTTATCCAAGGCTTGTATAGTGCTTTTCTCAAAAAAAATGCGGGAATTAACAAAACAAATATTTTTCAAAATCATTGACGAACGACAATATTTTGCATTGAGCATGTACACTGGAACAGCTCAGTGTTCGCTGCTAGATACAGCAATTTCAGAACCTTACATAAATTGATGGCCCGTGACAATTCAAACTACAGCTATGACAGCCGAAACTTGTACTAAGACCATTCTACGATGATATGACAGAAAATTTCAACACAGTATGCTTACAGCTTAAATCCGTAGTACTAGAACTCTATACTACAAGCGCCGCCTCCACATTAACTTAGCCCGAGCACTCATCACGGGCTAGTTCACTCGACCACCTCTGCGGGGTTCAAACACTTGAGATCTAAATGCAGTCTTGACGCTAAGGGTGTTGACTTGGTGGCCAACTTAGTTTTTAAAGGATTTTTTGGGCAATCTTAGAGAGGCCAAGGATAAATTATATTTTGCAATAACCCAAATCCACTCAATGCTGAGTGTAAGTCTTCTCTATTGCTCCCTATTACTAAACCACCGCTGTCCGTCCGTCCGTCTGTCAGCAGACTGTATCTCAAGTATCGTATTAGGTAGTCAGTTAAAATTTTCACTGAGTATGTATTTCTATTGCCGCTACTACAACAAATAACAAAAATAAAAAATTAAAGGGGTATCCTTACAAGAAACTTTTTTTCTCGGTTTATGATACGGAACCCTACGTGTGAGGGTCTAACTCGCACTTTACATTGCCTTGATAAACAACTAGAACGCCTCGTCGCGCCAACAGACAGCTCCTTCCGGTTTTGACAAAGCAAAAAACGAACAAATGAGCACTTCGATCGCGTATTCTTGATTCACTTTCGCCGGCACTTGTATAGACTCCACCACGAGAAGCTATAAATGTTGTAAACTGACTCATTGTTTCAAATAAAATAATACATAATAATAAAGTTTATTCAAAATAATAAGGTACACAATAAATACAGTTTTGCTTAAATCTATGTCAAGTTCACACGTGTTATGTGCCTGAGCTAGGTAATCCTGTGTTTCAGGCGAGAAGAGATTACATTTTTCAATTGATGGAAGCATAATACTTAAGGATCTACATATATTTATCTTAGGTACCAGTACCACAAAACATTAGACGACAGGGCTTCATATGTATGTAGCGGCATCAATGCCACCACAAAAAAAACCAACGAAACAAATCTGCGTCGCAGCAATAAGAACCGCGACGCCATCTATCCAACTGGCAATGAACCGAAATCCTAAATCGCGCAAGCAGAGTTTACCATGCGATTTGAACATTAACATCCGCCCTAATATGAACTATCGGGCAGTAGCCCCCCAGGCACAACAACCGCCTGGGCGGAGGATCCTCCCTTTTCAATGGGTGTTTGCAGGACTTTACTCTCTGTACCGCAAACCACCCAAATGTATCTTTAAAATATAACCTGTCAAGTGAAATCGCTCCTTAGTTTCGTATTACACGTATTTAACTTAGAGTTGATTCAATTTGGGATTATTTTTTTATTGATACGTAACTTAGTAGAAGTTCTTAGTTAACAATATTTATAGCTTCTCGTAACGGGGATTATACAAGTATTTTGTCCAAGAAGGGACTCTTATCCTGTAGTGGGACAGTAACAAGCCGGTACTATTAAAGTATAAATAATAAAATAGATAATTATTATAAGATCGATAGTACTCGTTAAAGACGCCATTGATCGACCTCCAGCGGTTAGTAAACTTGAGATGGTTGGCGCAACTCAATTACTGGCCAATCATGAGGACCTTGCCATCATAATAGTATCACTTTTATTATCTAGACGCTTACGTCGGTAGAGGACTTATTTCGGGTTTATTTGGGTCCCATGGGTCCATATGATGATGCTCATCCAACCCATTTGCTTTTCCAATTTTACCAACACTATTTGCAGGTTTACTACAACAAACCCAAAAAATATGCTGATAAAAAATTAATGCCACTTTTTTTTTATTTGAGATCGGTTTGCTCTGATCTCTCTGACTCTAGTCTAGGTTAGAGATGACAGAGACAAAGTCTACGATGGAGCGAGCTTACCCAGAAGTAGCCTGTTCACTCTAACTTTGAAAAGACTAGGGTTGTAAGAATTTTGGTCTGGTGCACAACTTTGTATGCAAACTCATGTGCTCTCTCCGTTCCCTTACTCCCATACTAGGTCGGCAATCCGAATCGACCGAGAAGAGATCAGGCGAACCAATAACAGCTTTACATGCTCTTCGAGGAATGGGATCGTCACACCACCTGCTTTCAAACTCCGGGCTACTGAGAATTTTGTTATGGAATAAATCCCAATACCATTTTTTTATTAATAAGACTCCACTGTCCGTCTGTCACCAGGCTGTATCTCATGAATTGTGATAGTCAGTCTGGACAGTTGAAATACTAAAAAACCGGCCAAGTGCTAGTCGGACTCGTGCACCGAGGGTTCCGTACAAACCTGTAGGTATATATTATAAGCAAAAGTTGCGGTTTACGATTTATGACGTATTAAAAAAAAACTACTTACTAGATCTCGTTCAAACCGCACTGTGAGAGGTACCGGACCGTAGGTGAGAGTACCTATTTTACCGTACGCTCCGTTGTATAGCACCGTGCGTAACCTTTATAGTTTAAAATTATAGTCCGTAATTTTAAACTTTCGAATAATGTGTACAGGCTTCGTAAATGCATTTTTTTAGCAAATTTGTTGAAAAAGCTTTGACAACAAGTAAGATATAAAGTAGGGGGTACGCTTGAATATGAATGTATTATTTTATTTGCTGTCATGGCAACCACAACAAAATCCCGGCAAGGCGCAACAAATGTGAATCATCTATCTCGCTAAACGACAACACTTTTATGTCGCGGCTCACCTTCGCAATTTTTCAGCGACTGTAGGTATCCCTATAATCTTTCCCATGCATTTGTAAAGCGGCATTAGATCGATTTAAAAAAACCAACAATCACTTCAGTTATTTACTGTTTTTGTGGATGGACGAACGTTAAGCCTTAGTTTTAACCGACTTCAAAAAAGGAAGAGGACAGAACTTAGATCGGTTCCCTACTGCACACCATCCGAATCTAAGAAAAATCAGCCCAAAGCATCCGTGGTCCTACGATGATCCGACCTCTGTTTGACCGAATTCTGAACGATTCGGTTAGAACTCCGAAATAAAATTTGATTTCGGGCCCTAAGCACTGCAAAACCTCAATTATTAACTCCAAAATATTCCTTTTTTTTCCACCGTAGGCGCGGGCCTGTGGATGGCGAGCTATGGGTGGCTCGCCGTCCGTCCGTCTAGTGACGACAGGCCGTGTCGACGGCGCGTTAGTGTTCCACGCGCGCCTCAAAGAGAGTCAGCACACAGAGGGGCCCGAAAGGGCTGACGCCTGCCGGAGTCGCGGGATTATTCGCAAGAGACACCGTGGCTCCGGAACACAAAGGGCAATGAAGGAACATGGATGGGTTTTAGTCAGTAGAAGTCTGACACTCCCTCCCGCTACACCCAGAGCGGGAGGAGTCATTGGAAGATTTCCCATCCCTAAAAAAAAAAAAAGGGTCCGTACCCGAAGGCAGAACAATCGAAACCCCCACCTCCGCTGTCCGTCCGTTTGTCTGCCAGCGGGCTGTATCTCAAGAACCGTAAAAGGTAGACAGTTAACTATTGAACTTAATTTTAAATACATATTGTAATTTTTGTCACCTTTTTGATGCTTAAAACTTGCTCAATTGTAACTCAAACGGAAGAAGTCACTGGCTCCTGAAATACAGGTACTCTAACCTAGCTCTGGAGCCAGGGTCTCACATTTTTCTGTAACGCGTTTTTATGCCAATAAAAGATTTATTTATTTATTTCGTTGAAATTTTCACAGAGTATGTTTTCTATTGCCGCCATAACAACAAATAATAAAATAATAAAATTAAAAAGGCTCCCTACGACAAGCGTGTTTTTAGGGTTCCGTACCCAAAGGGTAAAAACGGGACCCTATTACTAAGACTTCGCTGTCTGTCTGTAAATCTGTCTGTCTGTCACCAGGCTGTATCTCAAGAACCGCGATAGCTAGACAGTTGAAATTTTCACAGATGATGTATTTATGTTGCTGCCATAACAACAAGTACTAATAAACAGAATAAAATAAATATTTAAGGGTAACAACAAACTTGATTTTTAGCCGGTTTAATAGATAATGGTACGGAACCCTTCGTGCGCGAGTCCGACTCTCACTTGGCCGCTGGTTTTTTTCGTTTATGGTAAGGATCCGCGATCGCGGTTTTTTTTTTAATTTATTTTGTCTTTTTAAAAAAATAACTTTATTTTTTTCCTGTAAACGTGTTTAGTATGTGGGTACTAAATATATATTTAGTAGTACTTATAGATTCGTCATGTCTGTCTGTCTGTCCGTCCGTATGTCACAGCCACTTTTCTCCGAAACTATAGCAACTATACTGTTGCAACTTGGTAAGTAGATGTATTCCGTGAGCCGCATAAATATTTTCACACAAAAAAAAAAATAACAATAAATTTTGGGGGTCCCCATACTTAGAACTGAAACTCAAAAATTTCTTTTTCATATCGAACCCATACGTGTGGGGTATCTATGGACAGGTCTTTTAACATGATATTGAGGTTTCTAATATATTTTTTTTCTAAACTGAATATTTTGCGCGAGAGACACTTCCAAAGTGGTAAAATGTGTGTTAACTTCTACAGTAAGAGAATGATAAAAAAATATAATTTACATTACCATGTAAACTACCAGCGAAAATTGGTTTGAACGAGATCTAGTAAGTACATTATTTTTTATTTTTTATTATTATTTAATACGTCATAAATCGTAAATCGCAACTTCTGCTTATAATATAATACCTACTGGTTTGTACGGAAAGGCACTTGGCTGGTATTTTTTTTATTTCTTTCACTTTTGGGGTGCCAACAACATTTCATCATTTATGAGTTCATAATTATTATTGTGCACACGTAAAAGCTACACCATTAAAATGCCCACAATCTGCCAGTCCTTGGCACCACTTTACGATGTTCCCTAAACCCGGTTAGATTAGCAGATTATGATTATTTTATAGACGTAATAAGCTGTGAACGAAAGAGGGTTAATAGGTATCTTGCTGACGCAATAGTAAGTTAGCTAAAGGCACGAACATAGAGATAAGATCATGAGTGTATTTGGCACAAAGTCGTTTAAGGCACAATACGTTTCGCACAACCACAGCTTCTTAATAACCTGTAACTACATAATTACAGATTCACGATCATCAACGCTTGCAGAGGTCGGTCTTCGAATAGTCCTGAGTCTGTGTTTCCTGATAGCTACAACCTGGGAGTCTTTAAGTCAAGAGTGAATAGGTTACTTCTAGGCAAGCGTGCTCTACCTTGGACCGCATCATCGCTTATCATCAGGTGAGATAGCGGTCAAATGTAATAGTATGCCTATAAATATTAAAAAAAAAGTCCACTAGACATTGTCCTCATTTAAATAATATCTAAAATCAATTAACACAACAATTAATTACTAAAGAGCATAGAAGCGACTACATGCGAAAGGCAGCGCGGAGGAACGCGACTACCCGAGCATGCGCGACACTCCGCTCGCATCCGCTTCCGGTCATACACGTTTGGACTCAACGAAAAATTGCAAATTAAATGACGACGGTATGTCGAGTGAGCGCAGTTTAGCGCATTCACGGGAGAAATTCGAGTCAGGTGTTTAAAAAACTTTGCGGGCATGCTCTGCACTGCGCTCCGCCGTATGTGCGCTAAGCCTCCTCCAAGCGAAATCCCTCTTCAAGTCATCCACGTTGCGGGAGACCTTCCAATACTGCGTCTTCTGTAACTCGATCGCGACCCGGCCCGTCAAACATCCGCACACCAAACCGTTCCGTTCATAAGCATCATTGTTGGCGGAAAAAAGACTCAAATGGTCTGAATTCTCATTAAAGTCAAACTAACAGAAAAATTTAATAACGAAGTGGGCAAGTCTATTTTTCGCCGGAGACAGAAATAGACAATGTCGTCTGGTTGGGTGGCTGTGTTGCCAGCGACTCGTTCAAATCACATTGCTAGTCTAGTGACTTCGTGGCGGTCATTGTGTTGTCATCTGGAAGGTAAAATACCCTCGTTTTAATGCTTTCCAATACCGACTATTGAGCGGACAGGGAAATAGATGGAGTGGGCTATCGATATTAAAAGTTATCGTTTTATTTAACCTTCAGAAGAGATTGTGGTCGAACGCTAACCTATCAACCCACTGAAATATCTATTTCAAATACAATTAAAACATTTATCTATTTGTATATTACTCTCTGCACTAACAGTTTAAACCATCACATGTAGACAGCCAACATGTTTATTATTATTAAATATGCAATGTAGTTGAAAAGCTCGTGGCTAAATAATAACAGCCACACGGGTCGATCTTTAAGGTTAAGCAACGCTTGCCAAGGTTGGTCTGTGGATGCGTGACCATCTTAACATACCGAGTTCCCTCCGTGCCTCGAAAAGCACGTTAAGCCGTTGGTCCCGGTTGTCACTTGTAGATCTTTGGCAGTCGTTACGGATTGTCAGAAGCTATAGTTTACGCCAGATAAACGTGGAATAAAGTACATTGAACTTTTCCTAATATCTCTTCGTAGATACTAGAACAATAAATTAAGAACTGTTTTTCATTACTCTCTAGTAATGAAAACCGTAAAGGATCACGATAGAATTCGATTTAGGACACCTTTATTTCATTATTTCTGATTTTGATCTTAAGAAAGTCAATAAATGTATGTGGGTCATGTACTTTATTCCACGTTTATCTGGCGTAAACTATAGTAAATCTGACTCCAGTCTTGCCAAGAAGTACTGTGTTACCCAGTTAATATGTTGTAGAGGTCTGGTAGGCAGCCGCTCCACGTAAAACATTGGTATTCAGCTTAATCCGGTTTGACTGGAAGCCGTGCCCAATATAGTTGGGAAAAGGTTAGAAATATGCAATGTAGTTATAAACATCATAGAAAAAGATCTTCAAAAATTGTTTACACGATACTACATTGACATTGTTTTAAGTAAAAATAAATCATGTAAAACCTTCAATAATTCACTTTCGATAGCTCTAATATTTACATAATTTAACTCTATCAACGTTAGAAAATTGGTCTGTAATCAAATTTTAATAATGCATGTGTGTCTGTACATAATAATTACATTACTCATCTATTGTTTAGTTTAAAGAGGTCAAAGTTTCTTTGAAAGTCATTTATGAGCTAACAGCCCAATTCTTCAAAACCTTTTAACCATACTTTTAGTTTAATATACATAACCAGATTCTTTCATAAAATTTTCTAAACAGTATTGAAATGTTCCATGTTGTTACAGTTTTTATGAATAAGTACTATCGATTTGTCTGTATTTAGAGAATGAAGGCTTCAGTACCTACATAACGTAGTTATGATTGGTATTTCACGTTGAAACAGCTAAGTTTCCTATATTCGCCATGCGGGCCAACAGCAGGTGACCACATCTTAAAACTTTTGATTCTCAAAAGTGCACATAATTATTCTGATTCTAAGAAACAATAATGGCTCCCTCAATGTTTTTTCTTCACAAAACCTGTTTCGATTTTTTTTTAAAACAAAAGAATAAAATGAATATTTGGGATTAAATGAAATAACCCACACAAATAACTTAGAAATAATAGATAACCTAATAACGACATGTGTGCGAGGCCAAAAATTCTTCTATTTCTGCTTATGTTGCGATATTTAAAAATACAACCACGCAGCGCGCAATAAAATAAATGTATCTCCATTCCTGTCGCTGTTCCATTCCCACCTAACTGGCCATCTGTTCATTTCTCTCATTCCGATGCCGCTCTTTAAAAAAAAAACAAATGAAAGAGCGCTCCGACAACTATTATCTTTATATAAAAGATTCATTTACTACTAACTGAAGTTCAGTTTCATGTTACGTAGTTGAATTTTATTTAAGAGGTAGAGAATAAGTAACCTTATTGATAATAACTGACTTCAGCCTTTTATGTACAAAGGAGAAGTAGGTACACTCAGACCCCATGACCCAAGCGTTAAGGTGGAAGCTCCAAGGTAGCCCGTGAAATTCAAATATTTTTATGTTTTCTGCAATTTGCCGGTCAGTGTGAAGCTCTATGTTAAACAAAGTACAATTCGCGATTGTAAAGAGTATTTATCTAAAGGATTACAACCTTTTGAATCATCAATATAACCCTCTAAGTTCATAGAACTCGATTGAATGTTATTTCGTGAAAAAGTCATTCAATCGAGTTGTATAAACTTAGAGGGTTATATTGACAATTAAAATGGGTATAATTCTTTAGATAAATATGCGTTACGGCCGCGAATAGTATTTTGTTTAATATACAGCTTCACACTGACCGGCAAATTGCAAAAAACATAAAAATATTTGAATTTCGCGGGCTACCCTGGCGCTATATCTTGCCGACTGATCAACACTTTTGCGTGACCAGAGAGCTGGTTCGTTGTTTGCCCAAAGAATAAGTATTGCCATTCAACGTGGCAAAGCTGCCAGTCTTCTGTTTCGAGATGACAGAGATGTGGAGGAGTACTTCGATGCCAAAGTGTTGTTGTTTTTATAAATAATTAAGTACGTAGTTTGGTGGAGTACATAAATACTTTTATTTATTAAAACTACTTATGTACATATACGTTTTATTTTTAACTTATCCCTCTAAAATTAAATTTATAGTTCGAAATAAATAGAAAACAACACTCAAGAATCGAATTTAGAGTTTTGCATTTTAATTTTGCGTTCTGAAAATAGATTTATATTACTTTTTAATAAATATTTCAAAGAATCGAATATTTATTTAGTTACGGTGGCGTCTTGTTGAACATGGAAACGCCGGGAGGGGTGGGAGGATTATCAGAAGGACATACGGTGACCTTATTGGTGAAGTCTTTATTAAATGTCAGGTAGACTCGTGATCGGGGCACGTGTATGTCCGTTCGTGACGTACAATTGTGAACGAAGTGCGGTGTAAGGAAGAATTGAGGCACGTGACGTTCTTTTGGTTTATGAATAGTTTATCTTCATGGGAAAAGGTGTGAGTGTGACCAATGCGTAGATGTATAATATTCTAGTCTACCGTACGTAAATAAAGTAAAGTATGAACAAGAAATAAAATATATATGGAAAAGCGATAAACTGCGTAGCGCGTGCTCACAGTCAGCGGCTGTTGGTCTGAACCACAGAACAGATAAAAGGTCTGTGGTCTGAACAATGCTTTTTAGTTTTTTTAAGAATGGTGTATCATCAAATTACTTCTCCTTCTCCCACTTTGGGCGAAGCAGGAGGGAGTGTCAGACTCTTACTGACTAAAACCCATCCGTGTTCCTCCTAGTGCCCTTTGCGTTCCAGGGCCGCGGTAACTCTTTCAAATAAAATCCGCAACCCTGGCAGGCACTGGCCCTAGTGGGCCCCGTTTACTATGCTGACAGCTGACATCTCTTTGAGGCGTTGTCTGAACAATGCCTAAAGGTACAAGTTTGTAACCGACTGCAGGCATTTGCTGATTTCATATCCTTAAGAAAAAATGCATGTTCAGGTACATTTGCATGCATTTTTTTTAAGGATATGAAATCAGCAAATTTCTCCACCCACTCTGGGCGGAGCGGAAGGGAATGACAGACTCTTACTGACAAAAACCTATCTATGTTCCTCCTAATGCCCTTAGCGTTCCAGGGCCTGAATATGCTTCTCCCACACCTAGATTTGTCTGCAATGCTTTGTTGTACTAAAGAAAATAAAACAAGCGAAGTTTATGGAAGTCTGTATCATGTGGACCCACCTTTACAGGTGACCATTTTCGATATCACTCGTCGATATCATTGTAACTGACTCGATTGTGAAACGGTGGGAGTAGCCTTTGTCCCGAGTATCGATTCATCTCGAACATCCGTCAAACTTTGTGTTTTACAACTAATTGTGTTTGATTTGTTTTGACAATTTTGATTTGTTGTTAATATTGATCTGATTTTTTGGATGAAATTCAGTCAGATGGAGCTGAAAGGCTCCGTGACGAGTTATCTGAATGTTGAAATAAACAAGTAGTTGTTGGATTTAGAACTTCTGATGCTGATTTTAATCCATGGCGGTCAATTATTGGTGACCAAAGTTTATTTTTACACTTGAATTAATGTTACTGCAATTTTGGGATTGTCATTTGAGAAAGAGTCCAGCTCGCCCCGCCATCTGTCACCGGAGAAAGTGGAAGAAACGAAGGGAGACCTTGCACTGAGACAGCACAGGCTCATAATAAATTACTCAATACTTCCGAAAGTTTTTTGTAGATTATAAGTATAAGCGGTAAACAAGCTACATAATATTTATAATGTCCTTGGACATTTCACACAACGCCATATAGTCCCAAGCTAAGCAACCTTATGCTTGTGTTATAGTAACGAGATGGCTGATAAACTACTTATATACCGCGTGTATCTGACATCGACGCACAAACGATTTCCATGGGTCCAGGGCATGATTCTGGACACCCCAGTGTTGGAATTTTTCGTCGGTTCTTTTCTCATTTTTTCATTTTTTTAGAGTATCAACTAGGTATCAGCTCAGCTGAGCATATCTATTTGTGGTTTTATTCAGATTGCTCTTTTTAGTGAAAGTAGTTAATTAATTATTAGGTTAGGTCAGAATAACGATTATGAGCAGTCTAAAGTAAAATAAACCCTTGAAAAAAATGAAAAATGAAAAAATGAGAAAAAAGCTGACGAAAAATTCTAAGTCTAGGGTGTCCAGAATCATGCCCTGGACCCATGGAAATCGTTTGTGCGTCGATGTCAGATACACGCGGTATTATTTTTTTTTTTTTTGTAAATACATACATATTATGGATTGAAAAACACCCAGACTCGGAACAAATACTTGTAGGTCGTACAAATATTTGTTCCGTGCGGGAATCGAACCCGCGACATGCTGCGCAGCAGTCAATCGCTCAACCACTGCGCCAACCGTGTCGTCAAACATGCTTCCTACTTGTAGTTTTTGGGACAAATCTACCGCATAACTCCTTACCATGCAAACTCTGAAAGCGAGATCAATCAGTGGTATCAAAAATCGGTATATGCGCGTACGAAGTCGCGGGCAAAAGCTAGTGGCAAATCACTACATATTATAAAACAGCAAGTTCTCCGCCGCATCTGTCTGTCTGTCTGTCAGTCTGTTCGCGGTAAACTCAAAAACTACTGCACCGATTTTCATGCTGTTTTCTCCAATGGATAGAGTGGTTCTCGAAGAAGGTTTGGGTATATCAGTCAAGTTGGCGAAGTCGTGGGCAATATCTTTTTGTATATTTTTATTAGTTACTAAACTAATAAAAACCCTAATCTCTTCAAAGTTAGAGTAAACAGGCTCCTTCTGGGTATGCTCGCTCCATCATAGACTTTGTCTCTGTCATTTCTGACCAAGGCTAAGGTCAAGAGCAAACCCATAACAAATAAAAAAAAAATTAAAAAAAATATATACAAAAAGATATTGCCAGCTCCCGAACTAAATAAACGAACTATAGTTTACCAGTATCTTCAGTCATCGATTACTTGTGTAGGTACACGAGCGTCTAGAACACGAACTAATTATTACGAAGAACGAATTTCTCGGAACTGTGGCTCTTTAAAACAACTTCCAAGATGGTTCAGTGAGAATGAGGTTATTCATTAAGTCGAGGTGGTATTATTTCCACTATAATTCTGAAATATCGAAATAATTTCACACGGGAAGAAATTAGATAACTTGTATTCGTTTGTTATTTTCACTCGGTAATTTGGACTTTTGAATTTGAATATTAGTTGGAAATGGCCAAGAACAAACTAAATTATGAATTTCTATCAATATACCTTCTATAGAAAAAATCGTAAAAATCGAACACTCACATTTCATTTCCGTAAAAGCAAATTTTGTTTTCTGTTTTGTCTCAGTTACCACAGTTCAATATTATCTACCATAGAGTTCAATCGTTCAGAAACGAAAGTAGGCCGCAAGACGCATAGAAATAAAGTTTTAAATCGGTTGCGTTCCGCGGGGCCATTGCTCCCAGCGGGGCTCAACGGTTTGTACATTTTTGGGACCAATCGTCCCAAGGGGGGACCCCCTTGGGACGATTGGCTGACACTGACACTGACGATTGGTCCACATACCTATAATATAATATTTATTCAAAACCAGCTTAATGCGAAAGAGGTAGTAAAACGATAAATTCTAATATATATAAATTTCTATATTTTTTTAAAAGTTTTTTCTGCGTACATAAATAAATATACCATATATACTACAATTTCTAAAAATTTGCGTCCGTGTTTGGATAACAGACTTTCGTACGAGTACCTACCTCAAGTGTACCTACCTCATTGCCCTTTGAGTAATTTTTAGTTTGGTCTAACTCTATCAACCCTTTTTTTTTTTTTTTGTTTCGGCTGGGAAAAAATGCGTTACGCATACCCTCTCACTCGGGGGAGTGGGAGGGGTATGTGGGACTCCCCGGGCAAGCCCGGTATACCCACTAAAACAACCCAGCAACGAAATTCCCGCAACGTCATAGTGGGGGTGGACTGGGAGATCGGCGTAGCCTTTACGTCCAGTCCACCTCCGACGACCGCCCGCCTTAGCGGGCCCTTCGCGCCCCCCCCGTTGGGGGAGGGCCGGGAACCTCCGACGATGATGGTGGTGATGCGTGCAATGCGGGCGGAGGCGCCCCCGCGCCTGTCGCCCGCCCATCACCACCGCGAGGAGGGAGAAGAGGACGTCTTCTCCGACCTCGCCTTCGTCTGCGGAGCGGCGCAGCGAGAGGGTCGTCCTCCCGCGCGCGCTCCGCCGCCTCCTTTTGCGAGATGACATCCTCGCAAAAGGAGGCGACCGCGGCCCAGGACTCCTCACTCCCCAGCATGCATCTGACCACGCTGGGAAGGGAGAGGTCCTGTCCGATCTCTGCAGTGAGACTGCGACGCGGCTCGGACCAAGCTGGGCACACCTCCAGTGTGTGCTGCGCCGTGTCCTCCGCCGCGCCGCAGTCGTGACACGCCGGTGTCTCCTCCCTCCCGATCCGGTGCAGGTGCGTGCCGAAACAGCCGTGGCCAGACAACACCTGCACCAGACGGAAGGAGAGGAAGCCGTGCGGCCGCTCGAGCCAGTCCCGCAAGACTGGACCGAGCGCGTCCAGGGTCCGACGACCAAAGGTGGCAGAGGCGAGGTCCTCTGTCCAATGGACGATGATGGCGTCCCTCGCCTCCCTCCGCACGGCTTCCCGCTCCTCAGCGACGGGGCGCTCCCCGAGCGCTTTTCGGCGCGCCGTCCATTCGTAGACTCTGGCGAGCACCCACGCCTCCAACTCCCAAGGAGGGGTGCTGGCCAGAGCACACGCCGCCGAAAAGCCTACAGATCGGTAGGCCCTCGCCACCCGCTGCGCGATGGCCCTTTGGGGCCTGCGGATTGCCGTCGCATTCTCCCTCCTGTGGAGGGAGTCCGCCCAAAAACTCTATCAACCCTGACTGCATCTTAAACCTATGCTCATTTCGCATATAATTTGGCGGCCATTGACCTGCCTCCTTTTCACTTCTCATTGTAATCAGAGCATTCCCGTCCATTCTTCAAAAGTTAGAAACATTACACCATCATGTCCTGTAGACGTCATGAAAAATGGCCCAATGTGTGAACGATGGACGTAAATGGAGCCAAGACATGACATTATAGTGACCCTCGTCAAGTATTATGGATTTCAGGAGAAATGGACAGAACCTATACACGTTACCTTTGAATGAAAGTACGGATGAATGGATAATAATATGCTTTGATGTATTGAGAGTTTTAGTTGTAGAGGTCTAGGTACAATGATTTGTCCTTTTTGATCTTTAGGTTGTTTGTCAAATCTTTTACAAAATATTTCTTCGACAGTATTCGTGATTCCGTTGACATGAAAAGTATCGGTCGGGTCGGGTGATCAGTCAGAGAATGTTGTTTGAACTTGAAATGGTTAAATCAGAATTCGAGCAAACGATTTTTTCAAGATTTTATTTTACGACTTTGTCGGCGTGATTACCTAATATGTATCCCCATGTACCCATACCAAAATCCAACTTTCTAGTGCTAAGTGTCTCTTACCTAAACCACGGCCAGACAGGCAAACAGACATGGCGAAACTGTAAGGGTTCCATGTAGATACGGGCAACGCGTTGGCGCGCCGCCGCCGCGAAGCATTTTTATTATGGTAAGGATCATTTCGTGAGCGTGTATTCCGTCCACTAGCGCCGCCAATCGTTTTTTTATTATTTGTAGTAAATTTAAGACACGTAGATAAAAAATCGCTCTGTAGTGCACTGAAGAAATGTATTTATTATGTTTTGAGAGTTATGTTTTGTACTTTAGAACATAAATTGTTGCCAAAGTCGATATTTTTGCTAAAAGTGGCCACTTTTAGCAATAATTGCCGTTTTGGCTATTTAGCCATGAGTTATGTATTAAAAATAGCTGTCAAAAAATAATAGACACATTTCTTCAGTGCACTATAGAGCGGTTTTTTATCTACGTGTCTTAAATTTACCACAATTAATAAAAAACGATTGGCGGCGCTAGTGGACGGAATACGCATTCTTAAACGGATAATAAAATTTAAATTTTTACTCAATGAAAAATGTTTATTGAGTATATAATAGGCTAGATTCCATCATCCACAAATTGCAAAACTATTTAGTCCGTCAGTTAGAGTATTGAAAAATAATGGACACGTATTTTTTTGTTTTTGTAAATCAATGAATATTGACAAAGATAAAACGCATCAAAACTCGGGTGTGTGTGTCAGTGTGGGCTCGTGACGTCACGACTCATTAAAAATTATGCGAACGTGTGACATATTGGGAATTTTAAAAGCTTCGTCAATTTTGATTCCCGTAACAAAAGAAAAAACACGGGCCAAATATTTATCAATTTCTAACTGACGGACTAATTACATTTTTTTAGTCATCTACCCTATTAACGACAGCCATGCTTAGGAAGAGATAGAAGCCTACTGCCAGGGTTAGTTCGAGCTGGCACGTGATAAAAATATCCGGAAGGACTTGGGGAAGGTCTTTGCCCAGCATACTGTGCTACTAGTATAGGCTGAATAAAACAAATGCTTACTTCTTCCTGTGTAGCTCCATTTCTCTCATATCAGAAGCATGATCGAATTGGTACGTCATAGTAGGCCCCTAAAATGGTCACTTTTAAGGTCCCATGTCGATTGACCATATATTCAAATAGAATACTGTTTATTATGTACACCATATAAGTTACAAAAAAATAATGGACAGCTCAGTACCTTCTTGAGTATCAAGTAGTACCTATGCGGCGACAATGAATACCACACCCAGGACCAGCAAACTGAACATAGGATAGATTCGATAAAAAGTTGCTCTTTAAGGGATCGGTTCAAAATCGCGCGACCGGTTCGCCACCAGCGCCGTGGAAAATTTACCTAGGTATAGGCCGCCGCCGTCAAAAATCGCCACGGCGCGGCGGCGCTCATGTCTAGTTCCATGTTGACTACGGAACCCTAACAAGTTATATCAAATGCAAGAATCAAGTCAAATCAATCAAGTCAATTATGTAACAATTGCTGTTCGTAAAACGATCATGTGTGTAAGTTATATAAGACGATTGTACGAGGATTTTTAGTAAAATATGCGTTTTTAAGAGTTCTTCTCAAGTCAATTGGAGATCTTCTCTCCACACTTAACTTATTCACTATAGCCACAGAAATATAAAAAAAAAACAGTATATATGACTATAGCTCAAGGTATAAGTAATAGTTAACAGAACGCTTACAAAATTCTATGAATATGAATCGCCAAAATCCATGATCCATTCTAAGAAAAATATCGCAACATTGGGCAAAGTACGTCATAATAGAATATGCTTCAGTGATCTATCTACTTACAGAAAGATTACTTATTTACCAAGTAAATGACATCAAGTGGAAAAATAATAATAATACTAAGAATGTTTTCTTTACCGTCATTATATCAGATAATTATTACCGTATTTCTCCAGTCGAACTTGAGCATTCTTGGTATCAGTATATTTCCTGTTTATTATGCTGAACAGCCATAAATTTAACAACGAAATGGTTTAAGAACAAATAAACCTTTATTAGATTTTGGAGACAACCATTAACATGACAACACAACTGTAGTTTTAGTCAGTAAGAGTCTGACACCCCCTTCACCTCGCCCAGGGCGGGAGGAGTCATTTGAAGATTACCCATCCATTAAAAAATTGCAGCCACGTCGCAACCACAACGCAACCACCAGCGACACCGCGAACAAGCTGCCGGCCACATCGCAAACGCATCCATAATTTTTAGGTACTTACCAGAACGCAACCGCAAGAAACCGCAGCACACTATTCACATGTAAGGACAGCTTGACCACCTTTTGTCGCGACGGTGTGGTGTAGTTGTGGCACCTACGAGTGAAATAAGTCTAGAATTGAAAGTTTCAGAAGCATTACAAAACTCTTTGGAAAATAACTTGAAGACAACAAAAATATTACACAACATTTGAAGCAATGAAAACTGTGTAAAAACATGATCAAAGCAGTTTGGTCACAGTTCGAGTTTTTAATTAAAACTTTTTATTTACAAATTAATACTAACGATGGAAGTTGGAGCCGAGGAAAATCATAAATAAAGAAGCGGAGACAGTTTTTGTACCACTTTGACTACATTTAATGCAGTCAGTTTACGTAATGTTCTGAAGTTTTATCTCACTTTCAGTATTTATATAGGAATCTGAATGCTTCTGTAGCGGCATCAACGCCACCACAAACAAACTAAGCAGCGAAATCTGCGCAGCAACAAAAAGTAACACAACGCCATCTATCCCGCCACTAACGAACTACAGAACAAAAACCTGCATCGCGGTATCAGAGTTTTCCGTGCAATTTGAACGTATTGAACAATCTGAATATCAATTAACGGGCAGTTGCCCACCAAACACAACATTCGTCTGACCGGAGGACCCTTTGAAATGGGGGTTTGCGGGACTCTGCACCCCGTTTCGAATTCCTATCTACGTAAAACCTTTCTACCCTATTCTCGTACTCCTGATTTTTTTCATTCATTTCGTATTCAGTGAAAAAATAGACTGATGCTTGTTCTGTCAACAAGCATTTACTTGCGGCAAGCATGCCGCTTACCAAAACAAACCAATACAGACAGCCAGACAGGCAGCGTTGAAAAAAACATGAATTGACATGAGTGACTCAGTGACTGACAGACTACGCACAGCCGAAACCATTGGTCGTAGAAGCCTCATGTAGGTTCCTTGGGGAGTGTAGGGAGCACTAAGAGAGCATTTCCCGGAATTCCTGCGGATACGGGAAGAAACAGGACATTTTGACTCCTAAACTTAACATCATCATCATATCAGCCGAAAGACGGCTGAACATAGGCCTCACCCAAGCGTCGCCACGTTTATAAGGAGGGAAGTTATATTTATTTTTTCCTACTTTTTTTTTTTTTTTTTTTTTTTTTACTTGGTATGGGTTTGCTCCTGACTCCAGTCTTGGTCAGAGATGACAGAGACAAAGTCTACGATGGAGCGAGCCTACCCAGAAGTAGCCTGTTCACTCCAACTTTGAAAAGATTAGGGTTGTAAGCATTCGGAAACACAAACGCAGGCAAAGAGTTCCACTCCTTTGCTGTGCGCATTATGAAAGACGCTTGGAAGCGCTTAGTGCGAGTTGGTGGAATAGCAACAAGGTAGGGATGGCAAGTTGCAGTGCGTCTGGATGTCCGATGGTAGAAGGGGGCTGGTGGGATGAGGTCGTGGAGTTCCTGGGCACACTCTCCGAAGTACAATCTGTAGAAGACCGACAAACAGGCAACCTTGCGGCGATGAGCCAAGCTGTGTAGCTTGGTATCCAACAGTTTTACGTCACCAATGAGCTCCTCCGCTGTACTCTTATGATTAATTTCGTTGCGGGATCCAAAACAGTTGAATCGTTTCTCCGGGACTCGTCGGTCTTCATTAGCTCGGCGTTTTTCTGGTGGTCGCCACTGTTGATTCTGGCTTTCAGGAGTTGCAGTGGTTGGGAATGTGTGGCGGGCTTGTCAAAAAAAAAGCGTTGCCACAACTATTGGTCCTGTACATATCACATCCATCGGCTACCCGCGACCTTCACCAGGTCATCGGTCCACCTTGTGGGAGGCCTTCCAAAATTACGTCTTCCAGTACGCGATCGCCACTTCAGAACTTTGCGGCCCCATCGACCATCTGTTCTGCAGGCAATGTGCCCTGCTCACTGCCACTTTAGTTTGACGATCCTTCGGGCTATGTCGGTAACCTTGTCGGTAAACCTGTTCCTGATACTGATGTTAGCATATTATAAGGACGTTGCACTTTTATTATTTTAGATGCGAATGCCTCGGAAAGCACTTAAGCCGTTGGTCCCGGCTGTAACTTGCAGATCTTTGACAGTCGTTACAGATTGTCAGAAGCCAGTAAATCTGACTCCAGTCTTGCCAGGAAATACCTTGTTACCCAGTTGTGGAGGTAGCTGGTAGGTGGCTGGTAAGCAGCCGCTCCACGTAAAATTCTAGTATTCATCTGAATCCGGTTTGACTGTAAGCCGACCCCAATGTAGTTGGGAAAAGGCTAGGCAGATGATGAACCATAGATACGAATGGTACGATGAAGCAATCTACATTTAACTATAAGAATATCGTGTGGGAAAGCGCTCTACCACAATCGATCATTGTGAAATGTACTGTAAAGCTAAGATAAGTTACAATACTTTACAACAATGTGAATGTAAAATCTTGAAATAACACCCACGCATTCCTGAGTTAGTCGCTAATACATAACATTGAAAACGCTTTTACATTTATCTGTTCTCTTTCAATGGAAATGGAAAACTCAGTGGTAGTAGATGGATTCTAAATGAACGCCTGAAAGAAAGTACCTACGCGACAATTTTGATAAACTGCGTTACCAGTTATGCCACACTAAATTAATGTGTGTATTTCTGATAGTAGTGCTTCAAGAGCAAAATGTGGAGATTCAAATAGTGCAGCATTTGCTGACACTATGCTACTCTTGTGTATTGTCTGCCAGACACGGTACTTTAGTCCTCTAGAACAGCTTTACTCAACCTGCGGCCCGCGGGCCGTATGCGGCCGTAGTTTTCTGTGTGGCCCCGTAGCTTTGCATAAATTATACTATTGGTGCTATATTTTACTCAGTGACTCGGTAGCATTTATTGAGTACTAATCTGCGAGAATTCATTTATACTTTACAGGGTGTCTAAAAAGGCCACTTTAGGAGAATCATATCAGAATCATAATGTTAATCAAACAACAATCTTTAAGTTTCAAGGTTGATTGAGAAAATTTCACAGTGACGGGTACCGTGATTTGCTTTTTGATTCTGCTAAAGTGTCCTTTTTAGACCTGCAGATCTCGGCAGTAGAATAGTCTCAGCGCATAGTCTGCGAGTAAAACGAAACAGTTGACCTATGCCATGGCTGTTTGTCATGTAGCAATTTGAAAGCGATATGTGGCCCAAGAAGAAAAAGAACGGTCAAGAGCGAGTCGGACTCGCGCACCGAGGGTTCCGTTTTGACATTTTGATACGGAACCCAAAAAAAATGGTTTAAGTATGGCTGCTCTAAAAGCACGAGGATGACGAGGCTCGTGGCTAAATAAAAATAGCCGCAAAGATCGATTTTCAAGGTTAAGCAACGCTTTCCAAGGTTGGTCTGTGGATGGGTGACCATCTCAACATTCCGAGTTTCCTCCTTGCCTCGGAAAGCACGTTAAGCCGTTGGTTCCGGCTGTCATTTGTAGATCTTTGGTATTCAGCTGAATCCGGTTTGACTGGAAGCGGACCCCAATATAATTGGGAAAAGGTTAGGCAGATGATGCTATAGAAGCACGAGGAAACAAAACTCTTCCTCTTTTTTTTTGGGACAAGCCCGCCACACATTCCCAACCACTGCAACTCCTGAAAGCCAGAATCAACAGTGGCGACCACGAGAAAAACGCCGAGTTAATGAAACCCAACGAGTCCCAGAGAAACGATTCAACTGTCTTGGATCCCGCAACGAAATTAATCAGAAGAGTATAGCGGAGGAGTAGGAAAAACAAATATAATTTCCACTTCCCTCCATATCAAGCAGGAGACAGATTAGAGCTAGGCCAATAGGCACCAAAGGACATATACAACTGGGTTAAGCCCAGTGGCCAAGCACCACGGATTATATATTAACATTTAAACTAATGGGTCCTAAATTGTGAGCTACTTCTGATTCCAGTAATAGGTATGGCAAAATCGCCTGAACGCACGGAAATTTGTTCTGGTTTCTACAAGGTCCGTATAGTAAACTACTCCAGATGTAACCTAAATACTATCTAACATAATATTACGTTCAGTCTGCCAAAGAATACACTCCCACAAGATGTGATGTGCGGATTGTTCGTATTGTTACGCGCCAGAATTAATGCCGGGTACACAACGTACTACTACCGCCATCTAGTATCGAGTAGTGGAACTAATTGGGTCACGATCTTTCTAGACTTTTCGATGCTAGAACATTCTCGATGTTTCGACACCTAGTCAGTCGGGACCGGTATGTTCCCGAACTTTCTAGATATTTCCATTCTCGAAGGTTCTGGAAATTACAGTGGGACTATATAAGGTGCGCATCGCTCGCGACTGGGTCAGTATTGAATTGGCGATACAAGCGATACATCGGAAGCGATCTTCAACTGCGAGTTAAGTGAAGTGAAGTGTTTAATAGTGCGATTGTTTGTAGTCATTAGTGTGTTTAAAGTGTTAATTAGTGTTGATAATTAAAGTGTCATTTTTTTGGTTAAATAATCGGCTGTTTTTATTGTCACGAACCCCAAGCTCGTAACAGTATTCAAGGTCAGCTGTAGAGCATTGACATAAAGGTGAGGCCACAAGCCTAAAGGAAAATAATTTACTCTTAAAGTTGCTCTTCCTCTTCCTCTTCGTTTAACTAGGCGCCCGATCGTAACTACACGACGTTGTAGAACTTTCCTGTCAGCCAACCTTGGTAGCACAGTAACAACATATTTTTCCGCTACCCTCGTTATTCTGACATTTATTTACTCCTTTATTTGTTGAACTTCGAGGTCTCTCTCATTATATCGACAGAAAAGGATCGGTGATGAGTTTGGCTACGATGTTTTGTGTCTGAGTTTATTTATAGTAGTATTGGGCTTTCTTATTTCGGTTTGAGGATCTCATGGATGGATGGATTATCCCTTTTGATTTTTTTAAAACGTGAGTGTTAATATCTGAGTGCACTATAAAAAAACGGCCAAGTGCGAGTCGGACTCGCGCACCGAGGGTTCCGTACAAACCTGTAGGTATTATATTATACTTAAGCAAAAGTTGCAGTTTACGATTTATGACGTTTTAAAAAAAACGACTTACTAGATCTCGTTCAAACCAATTTTCGGTGTAAGTTTACATGGTAATGTACAAACATTTTTTAGTTTTATCATTCTCTTATTTTAGAAGTTAAACACCCCACAGGTTTCACATTTAATCCATACGGGATTAGAAGATAAAAAAAAAAATTGAGTTTCAGTTCTAAGTATGGGGAACCCCAAAATTTATTGTTTTTTTTTTCTATTTTTGTGTAAAAATCTTAATACGGTTCACAGAATACATCTACTTACCAAGTTTCAACAGCAAGGTTCTTATAGTTTCGGAAAAAAGTGGCTGTGACATACTGACGGACAGACAGATTAGACAAATAGACAGACATGACGAATCTATAAGGGTTCTTTTTTTTTGTCATTTGGCTACGGAACCCTAAAAACAGCAAAACTGACACGTGGTGGGACAGTTGTGTGGGAGACACTTGTTCCTGTCAGATGTGCGTCTTGCTCGAAGATTTTGTTTGGTACTTAGGATATAAAATAAAATTGATAATATACTAACATAGTTTACATATGTACATATAAGTCAATACTAACACCATGTATGGGTATTATACCTGAAATAAAGTATTTTTTTATTTTATTACTAGCTAACCGGCACAACTTCGTCTGCGTCACATTTTCCATAATGCTCCGCTCCTTGTTGTCTTATCGTGATGATATTATAGCCTTTCTCGATAAATGGGCTATCTAACATTTTTTTCAAATCGGACCAGTAGTTCCTGAGATTAGCGCGTTCAACCAACCAAACAAACAAACAAACTCTTCTGCTTTATAATATTAGTATAGATTATAATATTATGATTATATAGTATAGATATTCTACAAGCAAACCGCCTAGCATTGCACGGATGCAAATTACATACAGAAACTGTTGTTGTGTATCGCTCTTCTATCAGTGAAATCCGTTTAAAGACTTTCCTCCAGTTATGAGCTGATATGCTCATGCTGTAATAACATTTCTAGCATATGTCTACCTTTACTCTTGTGACAAAAGCTGGAAATAGCTTCTTTATTCAAAACTAGCTGTACCCCGCGGCTTCGCTCCCGTCTACTGTCTACCTGTCTACCTACCTACCCCGCTACTCTCTTACTCTTACTCACAGACAATTTGTATTTGACTAATGTCAATATTTATACGATACAAACGTCACTCAATTGTTTTGCCTTCCCAAACCTCTCCACTATCACTTAAACTTTATGGAATGGTATTAAAGTTCAAATTGACTTTTAAGTATAATTACGAATCTTTTGTATGGGAGTATAGAAAAGTGTTGTTTTTAGTATTTTTCAGGCAATTTTTATATTTTTTGTCTCCGTAAGAACCATCCTCGTACTTCAAGGAATATTCTAAAAAAAGATTTGGCCAAATTGGTCCAGGCGTTGTTGAGTTATGCGCTTACCAACATATTTAGCGATTCATTTTTATATTATAAGATAGATTCTCACTCACTGTAACCGGCAAGTTGGTCAGACGCCATAAAGAAGGCTGTTGGAAAAAGCACATAAGTACAGACAGGTAAACATTGTAGAATACCGCATGACTTGGAGACGCGTCGCGATCCTCAGCAATGAGGGAGAGGCGAAAAAGAAGAGAACTGTACCTACACGCGAAGACGTTTGAGATCAAATTTACAATACAAACCATTTACGTACAAACTTTAGGTACATAAATAACAGGAAAACATTAAACTCGTACCAACCCTATAAATTAGCACGCAAAACAATACTTATACCTAATGGCTTAATTTCCGTTTTCACCTGAAAACGCTAAATCACATCTCTAGAACCAATGTAGAGGTCGTCGACCGCATCTTTGGTGTTGAGGTCATTACCCTTTCAACTCGCCTGTAGATGTTAAATACGAATTATTACAGCAATGCTAAACTTTGAAACCAAAAGTTACAAGATCGTCACACGGATTCAAACGTAAAATAATTTATTTGGAACAAATGTGAAACTTTTATAAAAGTAAGTAAACAATGGAATTAATAAATAATTGATTTATAATGTAGATATGAATTGCATATCAAAATTGGAGGAAGTAGTAATTAACGCGGGCACCAGTTAGCGTACTAACTGTCGCTCTGGGATCTCAGTCTAAAAGTGTTATCAGCAAGTGTCATTTATTAATTCATCTTCTGTCAGTGCCGATAATGCTCGTGTCACACAGCGCTTTAACCGCTTTATTATATAATTTGTAAAATATATATATATTTTTTTTTTAATATTTAAAATTCTTCCGTTACCGACTGATTGAGTAACGAACAGACAACACAGCCGAAAGTACTCGTCATGGAGAGCTGCAAGTCCGGTTATACAGTTACAATCTTCTAAGGTTTTGGGGGCCGAGTCACCCGCGTCCGTAGGAGAATACCCTTCAGCCAATCCCTACACGTGGTCCCCGGGTGGTGCTAAACAGGTGACACTAACCGCCTCCGTGGTCTCGTGGTTATACCACCTGATTCAGACCTAGAGGTCCCGGGTTCGATTCCCAGCGGGGGCAAATTTTTTGCTCGGTTTGGTTGGTGGTAGGACTTGTTCTAAGTCCGCCTGGCAAGCTACCACCATCATGTCTAAGTCTGTCGCCATAACAACAATGTTAACAGCATTGTTGTGTTCCGGCAGTTAGAGGTATGATAGCCAGTTCCTCTGTGTAAGAGGATTAAGTGAAACTCGCTTCCATCTTCGGCCTAATCATCACTTTCCATCAGGTGAGATTTGGGCCAAGAGTTTCCCCGTTTTGTATAAAAAAAAAAGGTTTGGAACTGCGAGTGGCCATCGACAAAAAGTAGCCGTAGAGAACTGAAAGGCATGTTCAATGTCAGGTTCCGTGGGGATTGCAGGGGAGCACTACGATAGGATATCCCGAAATTCGGAATATGCGCGTACGAAGTCACGGGCAATAGCTAGAGAAGTATTATATAAGGCTCTGTTTATCTATGGTTTATCTTTTAGATACCTATTCGCGATTTCTGTCGTAAGCATAGCGGATTAAAAACTCATAACGATGGATGCAAGCAACACCTTTATTATTTCCAAAAATTAGGCCACATATAATACATGATTTATAAGATAATGTCTTGTTAATTCGAGCAACATCTCATCATATTATTTTGCTGTGAATCCACGATGTACCAGCATTTCAAGAAAATACTAGTGGTACTAGCCACGAGGTTTTGCTGCTTGCTTATATAATTACACCTGGTCTTTAATCAGCTTTCGGCATCCCTCATTATCGCGCAAAAAAATGGTGTGATAAAGTTCCAACTTAGCGAGAAATGCCGCCCCCCTCAGTTTTAGCTGATGATGAGAGCGTACATTGAAGAGGTGATTGGGTGATGTATCTTCTAAATCCGGAGAGGACTTCGTTTTATTTGTCGAATTTAAATAAAACAAATTAAGCTTGCAGCCGTAAATTCGACGCCCACCAACGCGAGAGTTAACCAATCAAGAACAAATTGTACTTCCACACCTAACGTGATAATATAAATATAAAATGTATTAGAACCATTCTTTATCCTCCTACTGGTTTCCGCTCTTACATTTTTATTTTACAGCCCATTTATTAAGCTAACCCTCCGGAAAATATTGTATTTCAACAGGAGAGTGAATACGTTTTTCATTTGACCGCCACGAAAGGTTCGCTGCTGTATAAAAATGTCTCTGAATAAAATAAAATAATACCCTGCAGATAGTAAAATGGTGTTATTTGATAAAGTCCCTTTTTATTTCCTGCTATCGGTCTGATATAAAATAATATATGGAAGATATAAATATGAGCACGTGTACGTTTGTTTTTCAAGGGAAATGCAGAAAACAATTGAAATAAAGCACATTGCAATAACAACCCGTCGAAGTTCCGTAGTTAAAGTTAAACCGATCATTAATATTTTACATATCAAAATTTCGTGACAGTCCTCTTTTTTTTTCATAATTTAGTTAGTGTATGTGTTAGTGATATTTTTTTTATAAATGTATTGTAAACATGATAATAAAAAAAAAATATAGGTTTCTGCTCTCCTTCTCCATATAAATTTTAACCCTGCCAACTATCATAGTTCTCCACGTTATTTTCGTAAAAAAGGTAACAAAAAGTACAACGTTTTTGCTTCACGTATTAATTTTATGAAACTTCAAGTTTTCTAGATGAAAATAGTTGGATGATACCTACTGTCTGTTTAAAACTGAGAACTTCAGTCAGGGCGTAAGTTCATACTTGCAAAACTAAAGTCAATAAGGTCAGAAAAAATACGACGTTCGTACGTAATATAATTTGCTTATTCAGATTCTAACTCCGTGTTTGGCTGGCAAGCGATAGGTCCGGGCTATTCCCTGGTGGGAATTTGGGGTCTTCGAACGAGACATGTTTTTGTCTGATAAAGAAGTTCGTGACTATGAGAAAACTATTTGTTTGAAGTAGGTAACTACATAAATTGAACAGATTTAGATGAAACATGGCAGGTAGACCATTGTCCTCGGATATGTCCTTTGGGATATGTCTAGCCAAGCCAAGTCAAGCCATTTTTTTTTTCAGAGATGTGAGTCATTTGATCTCTGGTGGAAACGCAGCCTAAGAGTCCAAAACGGGTACAAACCCAGACTCTACTCTATTACAGGGAGTCGGGAGTCGCAGAGCAATTTCTTTTAAAATACCGGCCGAGAGAGAGTCGGACTCTTACGCGAAGGATTACGTACCACAAACCGAAAAAAAGAAAACCCGCCAAGTGTGAGTCGGACTCGCGCACCGAGGGTTCCGTACAAACCTGTAGGTATTATAAGCAAAAGTTGCAATTTACGGTTTATGACGTATTAAAAAAAACTACTTACTAGATCTCGTTCAAATCAATTTTCGCTGGTAGTCTACATGATAATATACATCATATATTTTTTTTTTGTTTTATCATTCTCTTATTTTAGAAGTTACAGGGGGGGACACATTTTACCTCTTTGGAAGTGTCTCTCGCGCAAACTTTTCAGTTTAGAAATTTTTTTTAGTAGAAACCACACCATAAACTTAACATGGACTTTTTTTCTAAATTCATCATATTTTAGTTCATCAGGATTTCATACAAAAATATATAAAAAATTAAATTCAACGCTCTTTCTACGAATGTTTCTTATGCTTCGCAAGAAAAAGAAAAAAAATGAGCTTTATCTTATGCTTCGCTTAGACTTCGTAACATTTAGAGCGTTATATTTAAATATTTTTTATTTTTGTATGAAATCCTGATGAACTAAAATATGATGAATTTAGAACAAAAGTTGTTGGTTATGATGTTAGTAATATAGTCCTGAGAGGTTGCCGGTGTTTTACAAATAACCCTGTATATTAGAGACTAGCTGATCGGCGTAACTTCGTCTGCGTCACATTTTTCATTATTGCTCCGCTCCTTTTGGTCGTAGCTCGTAGCGTGATGTTATTGTAGCCTGTAGTCTTCCTCGATATCTATCCAACACTAAGATATTTTTAAATTCAACCAGTAGCAGAACCAGTAGGTTCGAATTGAAAAAATCTTTTACTACTGGATTGCCCATTTATAGAGGAAGGTTATACAGCGTGTCTTTATAATGTCCACATACGAAAATGCGGGAAACTATAACTTATTTTATCGACAGAGAACGTTTTAAAAAATATTCTTTTTTTTTTAATTTTTAAAAGTTTTTTCCATAAACATGCAATGATATATAATATATGGTATTCGGTAGCTTAATACGATGCAGAATATTTTAAAGTATTAAAAAAGGTAGAATCGGGGGCGTCTTTGTGAGCAATTTTACGATTACTGTAAAAAATATGAAAAAATATAGATTCTTGCTATAAAAACATATTTATTTTCAATTGAGGGTAGTTTATTAACAGTATTTTCATTTTATAAGGATGGCTATTACTTCTTATCATTATGGAGTTTCATTGCAATAGATCATTTAGTTGAAAAGTTACAGTCTTATTTGCACTGGGGTCACAATTGTGAACAAACTTTTTAAAAATCCGTAAAAGTAAAAAAAAAAAACATTTTTTTAACGTTTTCCGTCGATAAAATCGTTTCGACTTTTCGAGTTTCGTATGTGCACATTAAAGACTCACACCACAGATATAGATTGACCATCTGTGACTCACACTGTATAGGCTATGATTGTAACGCTTAAATAGCCTTCCTCGATAATTAACGCCCGCCCACGTGTCGTGGCTGTGGTACGTGAGAACAAGCCTAACAGTCCGACTCACAACAGAAGAAATGAAGACCAAAAGACCATCCATCATACATAATACCATCATACGTTTGCAGAGAATTATTAAAAGAAAATTGTAAAGAATCTAAGAAATTATGTATTAGTTTTTTAGTACACTACACACAGGTGGTCTGTATGTACAGTTAGATATATTATAGCTTTCAGCCTAATAAAATTGGATCACCGTTTACGACAAGCGTAGGAGGTAAGATCTCCGGCTATTCTTAGGTGAAGACCACACTGCAAATAGATTTATCCACTATATTGGTTCTATTGGAGAAATTGCGCGTATTTATAGATTTTTTTCCCGCTCTCGCGACATTGTTGATAGTAGAGGGCAAGGTTTTAGCACTGTAGTAGTTTTTTAAATAGAACAATCTATTTATGGGCCCCTAGATTCTGTTATAAAAAAGCAAAAATAGGGCAATTTAAAGTTCTTTACCTTTTAATATCTCGGCAACGTGACAGTTTAGGGCACGACGTTTTTTTTTTTTTAAGTTTCCTCTTCCCATATTTATGATCACCCCATGTTAGATCAAGTGCTCACTTGAAAAAAAAGAGGCGGAGAAGCCCGCTCCCATAGAATAAAGTTCGAAACGATTTTTTTTTTAATACATCCTAAAACGGGCTCTAGCTACATCGCTTGCCCCGCAATGTAAATTTCTCATAAAATATTGTGTTTTGGGAAATATTGTTATTGTTTCTTCGTAAGTGTTGGAAATCGACGTTTTATTTGCGAGGGCTGAGAATTTTTCGCACGTGTCAGGTAGGTTAACGACCAATCAAATTAGCTATAGACCTAGATTAGTGAAATAAACGTTACCTTATATTCTGCCTTTATCTATCGATACAGGTTTTCCTTAAATGTCCCTAAAAGAGCAGCCTTAGGCTCGCCAAAAATAGACTTCGGCATTTTAATTTATCCGTCAATTGTATCAAGAAACGGTAGGAAGTAAGATTGCGATATCCCTGAGGCGGTCTCCCATCCCTTTCTTAGGTTTTGAGAATCAGTCTGACGTCAGTAGTCAGAAACCGCTGACGTAGAAAATGGAGTGAGTGTTCCCATTTCAATAAAAAAGTGAAGGCAGAATGGTGTGTAAAACGGGATAACTTTAAATGTGACTTTTTTTCTCACAAAGCATCGGTTAAAAAAATGTATCCAATTTAATTAAGCATTTAGTGAGTGATTTGGTACGTCACGAGCGGATGAGTTTAGGCATAGATAAAAAATGTGAAAATCAGGTTAAGTGCGAGTCGGACTCGGACACGAAGGGTTCTGTACCATATTTTTATAGTTTCTGTTATAGCGGCAATAGAAATACACAATCTGTGAAAAATTCAACTGACTCCCTACTACGGTTCTTGATATACAGCCCACTTACAGACGGACGGACGGACACCGGAGGCTTAGTAATAGGTTTCAGTTGCTTACCCTTTAGGTACGGAACACTAAAAAAGCATCATCATCATCAGTTAGGTCTCTTTCTACACAGTGATTTTGTGTGGAAATCGTTCAGTCAATTTTTAATTCAATCAATATGAGGCATTTATTCAATGCCGTACCGGCAAAACGAAAGCACGTTTTGCCGTTTCGGGTCCTATTCCTATCAGTTATTCGCAGTACAACTAAATCACGAACTTCTGTCCATAGACCAATTGGAAAGCGAGGTTTTTCGTGTGTGACAATTTATTCCAGCCATTTGCGACCGTGTGATCCTAACTTTAAAAGAGCATAGTATGGTCTCCGCAACTTTGGCAATGCAGGAAGACATTATCTTTATTTTTTTACTAGTTTGTTGTTTGGGGACAAGGACATAGGTACAGGGGCCCGAGTCTGCTATTACAATAGTGTCAGAATGGTCGATCACTGATTTCAAAATGGTTGATTTTGACAAGTTTGGTAATCTACTAACATAATGGTATCATAATGGCGTCATTATGACATTCCAATGATCAATCACTGACACGCCATTGAAAGAAAGCCATATGAATGGTAATCTCGTACACAATGACAGATTTAGTATTTACGAACTTCTCACTACTTCAGATTGCTTATACCTAACACTAATAAATAATATGTTAAACTAAATTTAATAAAATCTAGCATGAATAAATGCTCAAATTTAGCTCGTTTTTATAATAATAGCAATACGGCATTCCTACCGCAATTCTATTAAGAGACCATTGACGTGCCACTGACAGACCACTGACGTGGCAGTGACCGTGCCATTATGAATTTAGCAGATTACGAACTTTTAGCAAAATGACAATGGCATGACAATGGGATCGTGTCGGAATGACAAATTTATAAAAATAGCAGACTCGGGCCCCAGGTATTTTGGTTACGTCTAAGATCTTGTAAGGACAAATCCAGTGGTACCTACTGGTAATTCTAGGTATGAGCAAATGTCTTAGGCAAAGTGCTGAAGCAAACATCAGGAAAATATTGTAACCTAAGAAATCCTTGTTCTGTGTTGTCGTCGCCGAAAGACGTCCACTGTTGGATATAAGAAAAAATAATTGACGTAGAGTACGCCAACCTCTTTTTCTTGTCATCATTTCAACCGAAAGAAAGGTTTAATCGGTCATAGGCCACATCGAGTACCTAGTCCAGTCGGTCGATTCAGCAGTGCGATTCTGTAAACATGTCAAAGTGAACACTTATGCGAAGTGAACGACAAGTGAGCTGTCAAACAAAATGGCATGACAGCTCAGTTGTCGATCACTCCACCTTGATCACGGTTAGATGTAAACAGCCGGTCGATTGTATTCTTTGTACACTTGTCGTTCACTTTGTGTTCTTGGTCACTTCGACATGTTTACAGAACAGCACTGCTGGGGCCCGAGTCTGCTATTTTAATAAATTTGTCATTCCGACACGATTCCATTGTCATGCCATTGTCATTTTGCTAAAAGTTCGTAATCCGCTAAATTCATAATCGCACGGTCACTGGCACGTCAGTGGCCGGTCACTGGAACGTCAATGGTCTCATAAAAGAATTGCGGTAGGAATGCCGTATTGCCATTATTATAAAACCGAGATAAATTTGAGCATTTATTCATGCCAGATTCTATTTATATTTAGTTTTACATATTATTTATTAGTGTTATAAGCAATCTGAAGTAGTGAGAAGTTCGTAAATACTAAATCTGTCATTATGTAAGTAAGAGATTACCATTCATATGGCTTTCTTTCAATGGCGTGTCAGTGATTGATCATTGGAATGTCATAATGACGCCATTATGATGCCATTATGTTAGTAGATTAACAAACTTGTCAAAATCAACCATTTTGAAATCAGTGATTGACCATTCTGACACTATTGTAATAGCAGACTCGGGCCCCTGCTCTCATGCAGCGGATCCTCGCTAATTTACTATATAGATTATCAGACTTCTGTTACGCGTTACCCATATTGAACCCTTTTAAAGTGGCGTCATTACCACAAAGTGCGTAGGTTATATAGATTGGAACGACGATTACATAAGAGATAGCTGACATCTGGCAGTCATATACTGTTCGTTTAAAAAATCTGTATTCTGTGCCAACGTACCTAGATCTGTGCGGGTTACCTAAACAACAGCTGGTAACCAAGGGTAATACGTAAAGATTATGAGGAAAATCATTTTATTACGTGGTAGAACCTTTTCCTAAAAGGGTCAGCCTAATGGTAACCTTTAGCTTACAAATGGTTTAGGTAAGTACATATAGGTAAGTACTCTGGTTTTAAATGTCAACGTTCTTTTTCGGATTTTGTTTGATGTGAGTAGGTATGTCCTAACACTCAGCTGGCCGATCAGACTGAACCTATCATAACCAGTATCTCCCGACTTAAGAGGCCTTCTTATGGGAAATCATCAAATGACTTCTTCCGCTTTGGGCGCAGCAGAAGGGAGTGTCAGACTCTTACTGACTGTAACCCATCCGTGTTCCTCCTAGTGCACTTTGCGTTCCAGGGCTCACATCACTTTGAGGCGCGCGTGGAACACAACGGGCCGTCGACCCGGGCCTGGTTCTGATCGGACAGCGAGCCACCCAACGCTCGCCGTCTGCAGGCCCGCGCCTGCGGTAGCTGACGCCTGCAGATGAAGAATTGTCCATACTAACGTAAAACCAAATTCACGTGCCATTCGACTATATTTCCAACTTATATAACTTACTAGCTGACCGGGCAAACGTCGTTTTGCCAAAAAAAAAAAATAATATGTACCCTACAACCTATTCTCAGCCTAGACCTACTGAGCGAACACAAAAAAAAAAACATAAAAATTGGTCAAGCTATTTCGGAGGAATTCGATAACAAACATCGTGACATGAGATTTTATATATCTTATTTATTATTAGAAGATAATGTTTTCCGGATTTCAACTGTATTCATCTAGGAGTAGATTCTAGGTTCTTGTCAACCTCAAAACCTTTTTTTTTTTTCAATTCGGAAACCGATCCTATTTGGGTAGGTATAGGTCCTACATAATCGTAAGTATGTAATTCTAAATGTAACGTGTAAATAAATAAGTTACAGAATTATCGCAATATCTCTTGACTTTGTTATGCATTGTATAATCAGGCACCCAAAAGCTCTGTGTAACTCTCGTGGAAAACAGGCATGATGTTAGGTAGGGATTTGTTCTAAAAATATCTAAAAAAATCGTCCTCTAGGCTCATCTACCAAAAATCAATATCCAATTACATTATTTCAACCCACTATCAATGAAAACAATTTACGAAGATGTAATCGAACGAGCTCTGAATTGTTCTTCGCTAAGAATTAATTCTCTCGACCACGTAGAGGAGGCCCATCAATAATAAACCCGGAGTTATAGAAGCTCTTTGTTTCAGAGTGCATTGTTGGCAGAGCCAGTGAGGCGTTCACGTTCGTCGTTCATTTTTGCTGCCATGTTGAACAAGAATAGCTGTGGAGTAGCTGGTGCGTGTATCTTTTAGAATGGATGTAAAATTATTTTTATATCTATTCTGTTTGAATGCTGGATTGTTTTCTTCTTTGTTTTGTGGAGTTGCGTGACACTGAATATTTGCTTAATTTTGCGTTGATAGTCGACCTTGTCCAACTTAGAATTTTGACAGGTTAAAACCAAATTCTCAGTTAAGAAACTGGCACTATGCGGGTTATGGGCATACATAGTTTGTAGGTTGTTATAGGTACCTTTGCAATTACAAATATACGCGCCCAAAACCACTGTTTAACACTGAACGCACAATAGGCGTCATGAAGTTTGTTCCAAAAATATTTCCAATGAATCACCCTCTAGGCTCATCTACCAAAAATCAATATCCAATTTACATTCTTTCAATGAAAACAATTTGCGGAGATATAATCGAACGAGCTCTTAATAAACCAGTAGTTATTGAAGCTCCTTCTTTGAGACTGCATTGTTGGTAGAGCCGGTGAGCCGTTCACGTTCGTCGTTTATTTTTGCTGCCATGTTGAACAAGAATAGCTGTGGAGTAGCTGGTGCGTGTATCTTTGAGATTGATTGAGATTTCTTTTCTTTGTTTTATGGAGTTGTGTGCCAAGCCGGATTAACTACTTACGTAGCAAGAGCAGCAAAGCTACGGGTCCCGCACATTGGGGGTCCTCACTCACATCTCACAACTCTCCTAACTCCCAAAATAGGTACCTACTGCGACAGTCGTTGTCTGCGGATGAAGTCACTAATTTCGTTTGGTTATTTAGTTATGGTATAGGTATGTAATTCGCGCAAAAGACTCGTATTCTTATGCTACCATACCGTTTGAAACCTAAACAGCTCCGGTTCCATAAGGACAATGTAGGCAAAACAAAAAAAAAATGGTTAAAAACCAATCTAATAAACCGATTTTGAAAATTTTTCAAATCGGTTCATAAATGACGGAGTTATGAGGTAACTTCCTACTCTTTTTTAATTCGGTTAAAAACAAAAGAAAAGAACAGAAGGCTACTCCACACTCAACAGTTTCAGTCACGGACGGGTGAACTCGATACCTGGCGCAGGAGGGATCCGTCTGCTCCAGTACAAAGTGTTTTCCTGGCGGAGACGTGCTGAGCTCGCATGAGAAATAAAATAAGTTTACTAAGAAAGGTACTTTAGGGATTGGATTCGTTTTCAAACGCCGCTGTTTTTAAGCAACTTCAAAATGTAGGAGGTTGTTATTCGATGAAACAGGCTAATTCATGCTAGCTGGTGTTCCCGAACTTTCTAGATATTTCCATTCTCGAAGGTTCTGGAAATTACTGTGGGACTATATAAGATGCGCATCGCTCGCGACTGAGTCAGTATTGAATTGGCGATACAAGCGAACATCGGAAGCGATCTTCAACTGCGAATTAAGTGAAGTGAAGTGTTTAATAGTGCGATTGTGTGTTATAATTAGTGCGTTTAATTAAAGTGATCATTAGTGTTGATTATTAAAGTGTCATTTTTGGTTAATTAATCGGCTGTTTTTATTGTCACGAACCCCAAGCTCGTAACAGACGCATAAAGGCCAAGGGGACAGAGACAGACAGATACCTTCTATCTATCTGCGTTCCCAAAAGTGCACCTGGATTTATTAACTACCGGACTACCAGATCGCACCATCAGAATAGTACCTAAAAATCTAAGAATTTGAGTTATGGTCATACAATGGTCACTACGTGCGTCTAGTAACCTTCAGTGACCGTAACTCGAATTCTTAGATTTTTTGAGTTAAGTCCATACTATTCTGAAGGTGCGAGATATTATACCTTCTAGGTAAGTACAGACTTTTACTCCGTCGACAATTATTATCAACCTCATCGTAAGACGCATAAAGACCAAGGGGACAGACAGATACTTTCTAGCTGCGTTCCAAAAGTGCATCTGGATTTATTCACCACCGGACTACCAGATATTACCTTATACAGACTTTTACTCTGTCTCCAATTATATTATCAACCTCATCATAAAGCTGCTTTCAGACTACGCTAGAATATAATAGCATATAGTTTAGGTAAAGCTCATAGCACAAAAATATCGCGCACCATACATTGTTAGGATACGTTCACACTGTACTGTAGGTACCTACTATAAGTATATTATTGACAATGTATGGTGCGCGATATTTTTGTGCTATGAGCTATGTATATACTCTATGCTATATATTATAGCGTAGTCTGAAAGCAGCTTTAAGACGCCTACAGGGGACAGAAAAAATACCTTCTATCAGCGTTCCCAAAAGTACCTACACCTGGATTCACTACAGTTTTGGTTGATCCGTACCTACTATCAGTTTTGAAACATAGGAGATTGAACGGAGTTTTGTTATGATCTTAGTACCTAAATCATAATCACTACATATTATAAAACAACTCTATCGTGTGGTAACAAACCTAGCAACTTTCTTTATCATTATGTATAGAGAAGCGGCAACATCAAAACGTTTCTCATTAGGTACGAAGCATTGGGTACTAGAGCTGGTCGGCATTTTGAACAGAAGAGGTGAAACAGCCAGTGCCTTGCATAACACTCTTCCAAGTTCAAAATTTTAATAGGAGTCAAGCAACGCTAGATATTGACTGTTCGTATATAATTATCTTATCATGGAGATCTTACCAAGCGACATTTTACTTTCCGACTTTTACGCGAATGAAGTCGCGGGCAACAGCTGCAGCTAGTCACTACATATTATAAAACAAAGTCCTCCACCGCGTCTGTCTGTCTGTCTGTCTGTTCGCGATAAACTAAAAAACGTGTGCGTTCGCCCAGCGGAATGTTGTTGAATTAAAAGATTTTAATTATGCAGATATTTAGTGTATGACGTCGTATAATTGTGTATGGTATAAAAAAATTTGTGCACGCAGCCATTGTGGAGAAATTCACCAAAAACTGATTCCGCTGGGCGAACGTTGTCCTGGCGGAACTTTTTTTAATCCATACATTTTAGAAGAAAAGAGATGTGTCCAAAAATTAGTGTGTATTTGTGTGTAATTGTGTATGTATGAATAAAATTAGTGCATGCATAAACTTCGGAGAAATTCAAGTTTCCGCTACGCGAACGTTTGGCCATTACCTAGTTTTCATATAAAGCGCTTACATAGAGAGCTGTAGATTTTTACATAAGTTGTTTTGAATTTGTTTATATTTGTTTAAAAAATAGATTTAGAAAAAATCGTAGGGCTTAAAAGATAAAAATATAAACGTAAAATACGCTTATTAGGTCTTAGTTCTTAAAGTATGCACTTTGGGGTCTAGATTTTCACGTTTATACAAACCTTGTAAGTGTCTGCAACATGTTGCCAAGTATCAATGATGTTCCGTTAGTAATTAAAGAGTTATAGGACAATTTACCATGAATTGATCACTGTTTACAAAGCAGTCAAATATCACGACGTTCTAAAGGAATTGCATGGTAAAATGTATGCCAATAATTAGTGTATTCATTCAACTATTCACATGCAAAATTTCATGTCATTAAATTCAGTAATTAAAGAAAAACAATTATAATACTGACGAAGCATCGAAAACCTACATAACCCGACCAAGTTCGGATGGCTACAAAAAAGCGGCCGTGCCATATATCTTAGAAACGTTCTTAACCTTGCAATATAGTATTTATTAATATGGTACAGTTACGTACACAAGCGTTAGGAAAAAATAAAACAATTGCATTTCTTGAATGAAAATTATATTTTTAATAATAACGCCACTATCTACGATAAAAATAAATCTTCAATTAACAAGTACTTCTCTATTTAAATATTCGAGTACAAAAATATTTTTAATTACATATAATACTTAATTATGTAAGTAGGTAATTATGATAACGTTAACAAACGCTTGCAACGACAGCAATAGACTTAAATGTGTTTTAACTTAAATAGGTTTAATAAACGATTATGAATATAAGGGTAAGTATAATATTTCGAGCTTCAATAAAAATTAAAATCACATCACATAACTAGACTATTCAGTTGTTTAGATTTGATCAACATTAAAAAAGTGCTTATAAACTAAAACATTGGTATAAAAAAGGTATTTTCAAGAAAATATTCTTAAATGAGTAGCAAATACAGTAAATAACCTCAACATACATAAGTCACTACCAGTACAACGGTATACATCAATTAAAAAATCGATTCAAGAAGTAGTTTTTTTTAAGTTATTAGATTGTTTGATCCACTAAAGTTGCAAAGGGGAACGCTCGTGCATGCCTAGTCCATTGGTTAAATAGTGTAATAAGCTACAATATGATAAATATTTACCTAAACAGTAGTAGGTACTTACATGTGGTAATTATTTAATTTCCCTAAGGGGTCTATACTTAGTTTGAATCCTGATCCGTGAAATCTTCAATAGAAATTAGCTGTATGAATTTTATTTGTCTTAAATAATAGGTATATCTAGATTATATCTAAAGTCTCAAAAGCATACTTAAATAAAGTACCTACGTAAATAGTACCTACTTTCTGTCAAAGTCAAATACATTTAAAAAGTAGGTGTACAAAAATAAATGACATTATTATATCGAAACAACAATTGTGTTATCACCTATACCAATTCAATACCGATATTATACTGTAAATTTTGGGATGTTACCTAAATATATTGCACGGCCGCTTTTTTGTAGCTATTCGAACTTGGTCGGGTTATGTAGGTTTTCGATGCTTCGTCAGTATTATAATTGTTTTTCTTTAATTACTGAATTTTATGACATGAAATTTTGCATGTGAATATTTGAATGAATACACTAATTATTGGCATACATTTTACCATGCAATTCCTTTAGAACGTCGTGATATTTGACTGCTTTGTAAACAGTGATCAATTCATGGTAAATTGTCCTATAACTCTTTAATTACTAACGGAACATCATTGATACTTGGCAACATGTTGCAGACACTTACAAGGTTTGTATAAACGTGAAAATCTAGACCCCAAAGTGCATACTTTAAGAACTAAGACCTAATAAGCGTATTTTACGTTTATATTTTTATCTTTTAAGCCCTACGATTTTTTCTAAATCTATTTTTTAAACAAATATAAACAAATTCAAAACAACTTATGTAAAAATCTACAGCTCTCTATGTAAGCGCTTTATATGAAAACTAGGTAATGGCCAAACGTTCGCGTAGCGGAAACTTGAATTTCTCCGAAGTTTATGCATGCACTAATTTTATTCATACATACACAATTACACACAAATACACACTAATTTTTGGACACATCTCTTTTCTTCTAAAATGTATGGATTAAAAAAAGTTCCGCCAGGACAACGTTCGCCCAGCGGAATCAGTTTTTGGTGAATTTCTCCACAATGGCTGCGTGCACAAATTTTTTTATACCATACACAATTATACGACGTCATACACTAAATATCTGCATAATTAAAATCTTTTAATTCAACAACATTCCGCTGGGCGAACGCACACCTAAAAAACCACTGCACCAATTTCCTTTCTGTTTTCACCAATGGATAGGTAGTGTTTGTAGAGGAAGGTTTTAGGGCGGGTTGTTTCAACTACACTTAACGCACGCGTAAACGTTAAAAATGGTGCTAACTATCGTCAAATCAAAAAATTGGCTTGTTTCACAAATTGCAGCGTTAACGCACGTAAAATATAACGTTTACGTTAACAGGGTCTGAGCACTGGTTAACGTAACTTTAGTTGCGTCAAATAGGACAATATTGTGAAATTTCTTTTGATATCCTCAATACCAGTTCTTCTGATGACACAAATAAGTAGTGGAATGCAAAAAAATCTATTTAGGTAGGACCCGTGTCAATAACTTAGCTATTGGGATGAGCAGGAATTTATACCAGAATGTTTTGAAACAACGCTTCTAATTTAACGAACGTCAAACATCGTCCGTAATCGTAACTTTTTGACGTACGTATGTTACGTTAACCAACTGTTTGATACTACCCGCCCTTAGTATATAATTTGTCAAGTTTTTGTAAACATTGGCTAAAATATAATAGGTGTCAGAAAAAAAAGTCGTCTTCGACGAAAACCCTGCCTAAACCCTTTGAGATATTATAACAAAATGATGTATGGTAGAATTGTCTTATCTAGGTCTACAGAAAATCTTATCTAGGTCTACAGAAAAGTCCGCGATAGCATATGTCTATCTCTTAAGGATAACATACTATGTCCATTTTAGGGCTCTTTCAATTTAGACGTTTCGTGTCGGACCGCTGCAGTGCCGGAACGGTGCGTTTGTTGTATGGTGCACGGACGGTTATTTGTTTTCATACAAAGCGCGCGGTGCGGCAACAGTGCGGTGTCGGTACCGAGAACGCACGACAATAGTACGGCAACCGGGCAACGTCGCAAGCTCCACGTGGTCATTTCATTTCGCTGTTAAATAGTGCGGTGACTAGACGTGAGAGCTAATTTCATCGAATTTTCATGTTTAGGTATTTGCTAATGGAATGGTGTAACGCGAAAAGGAAAAAAGTTGATCTTCCCGAACAAAATAAATCGGCAAGAAATTAAATAAAGTCGTTCCACAAGCCTTACCACGGAGTAGAGGGAGAACGCGATATAAAAGCTTCGTATCTCGCTCGTCGACGTCACAAATCGTCTCACGAGCGAGACTCGCATATATACCGCCCCGCCGGCACCGGACAGGCAGTCGAAGCCCGAACGCCGTCTCGAAATGCGACCACGTAATACGCATCCTCCGCGATACTCGTAATTAATAATTGTGAAGCCAAGTACTGTAATTAGATTAAGTTTGTTAACATTTTGTGAGAAAAAATAAATGCTTTTCCATAATGTTAAACTGGCGCCCATACTTGTGGCTCGAACCGCGTAACGTACTGTCGTAAATCGTAATCGTAACAAAATCCGGTGTGCACGTGGCGAACCGTACGTACCTACTTGTACCTACTTAGTTTTGGAAAACGCGGACACACTACCTTACCCGTTATCATCACACGAGTGAAGATGCCGATAACGAGGAGTCAAGGGGAGGCGCTCCGTGAACGAGAGGAGTATGATGATGACGTCACGTTCACCGAAGAGGAGGTCAGCGTCGTCGAGCGCGGCCGCGCCGATGAGCCTGCGAGTGTCGACACGAGGCCGACACAACCAGCGTTCCAGCTCCCTACAGAACAGTTCCTAGCCACGCTGATAGAGACGATCACACGTACACAGGCAGAGGCGAACAGAAGTCTTATCAGCTCGCTGATGTCATCAAACGGCGACTTCGGGACATCCACCCCTGTCAGGGCGACTCCACCGGCGATGAGCGCGAACAGCGGAGATGCCGCTAACGCAGGCGCCGGTGCAAACTTCACCAAATGCACGGCGCGATTCAACGGGACATCCCAGGACGCCGAGGTACTGGAAGCTTTCTTGGACGCCGTCGAGGTCTTCAAGGAGTGCGCAGCCGTAAGGGACGAGCATGCCCTCCGAGGACTGCCGATGCTACTCGAAGGTGACGCGGCGATATGGTGGCGCGGCGTCAAGGCGTCGGTGACAACGTGGTCCGACGCGGTCGCACGACTCCGCGCGATGTATGGCAGGGCGCAGCCCGCCTACAAAGTCCTACGCCAGATCTACGCCGCCGAGCAACGCGACGACGAAAGTGCCGAGACATTTTTGTGTAAAGTGCGCGCGTTATTAGCCAAGCTACCGTATAAGCTTGACGAAGTGGTTCAAGTGGACGTCTGTTACGGGTTGTTAAACAGACGTGTGATCAAAAGAGTGCCGCGCGATACCATTCGTAGTTTAGAGGAATTAATGTGTCAAGCGAGAATCGCTGAGGATGCCTACAAGGAATATAAGGTAAAAAAGTCTGTTATCAGTAGTAATAAGAATGCGGTAAATGACCGTAATCTCGCGCAACCAACTTCACCTACCCCGAGTACGTCCACCGGACGTAGCAATAATAGGAATAGACCGCGTTGTACCTACTGCAAATTATTTGGGCATGTTAGCGACGACTGTCGTAGTCGTGATAAGGCTACGTCTAGTAATGATAAGGGCTCTAAGAACGAAAGTTCGCAAAAGGTTTTGCGTTGTTATGGTTGCGGTAAGGAGGGGGTAGTGAGGTCGAAATGTGATGTTTGTGCGAGACCAACGTCAAAGGTTGACGATGCGAATAAGTCTACTTTCAATAGTGTTTTTTTAGACTCGACTCACCCTAGTGAGGACCGCAATAACGTTGATACGCGTGTAGTAGTAGGTAGTTTAGATTCGCGCGAATCATACCCGATGGTAAACATTAATGTTATGGGCCGTAACGGCGTGGCCATAGTGGATACTGGCGCCACGCACAGTATAGCGAGCCCGCTACTTTACCGAGTCTTAGTAGACTCAGGAGTTGAATTTAGTAAGATTAAACGGTGCTTAACTTTGGCTGATGGAAGTCAAGGTTGGAGAGAGCTGCTGTCCGCCGACGTAAATATTATTATTGAAAGTCGTAAGGTGAGATGTCAACTGCTAGTGTTACCCGATAGTGATAACAGGACACTTTTAGGTATTGATTTTTTGGCACGGGCTGGCATGGTTATAGATGTCGCCCAGGGCATCTGGATGTTTTCGGATAGCCCCGGACACTTTTATGACTTCGTGTACTCCTATAACCTCAGCCCGACGGACACAAATGTCATGCAAGCTGCAACCACCGATTTGTCATTGCGCCCCGAGGAAGGTACGAAGTTAAGCCCCGAGCAAAGATGTCAGCTTAACGCTTTTATAGAGGAACGCACGTCACAGTTTGCACGGAACGGGCCTGCCACCGAGTACGCCACGCATCGAATAAAGGTGAGTACACATCAGGAACCTATCGCTTGTCCACCATACAGGATGTCGCAAAATAGGAAAGAGGCCTTGCAGAAGGAGCTTGATAAGCTGCTGCAAGATGACGTCATTGAGGAGTGTGAGTCCCCGTGGGCCTCCAATGTCGTACTCGTAGGTAAGAAGGACGGGAGTTTAAGGCTGTGCATCGATTACCGGAAACTTAACGCGGTGACGGAGCCGGACCGGTACCCGCTCCCGCGTATCGAGGATATTCTACATGCGGCCAAAACTAGCGAGTATATGACCACTTTAGACCTTCGATCAGGCTACCATCAGGTGAATGTCTGCGCAGAGGACCAAGACAAGACGGCTTTCACAACACCACTTGGTACCTTCAGATTTAAGCGGATGCCGATGGGATTACGAAATTCCGGAGCCACTTTCCAAAGGTTGATGGATCGATTTCGTTCCAACCTTAAAGAAGTGGAACTCCTGGCTTATCTTGATGATCTTATCCTACTTTCTCCAGGGCCTTTCGAGAGGCACCTGGCTGACCTGGAAGCGGTTTTCGATCGCTTGGCCATGTTTAAGCTAAGAGTTAATAGAGAGAAGAGTGTCTTTGCGAGGGAATCTGTCAAATTTTTAGGGCATGTCATTACGCCAGGCGGCATCCAGGTGGATCCTGATAAGACCGCAGCGATCGATAAAATGGCCGTCCCTCAGAATGTGAAACACTTAAGGTGCTTCCTTCAAACGTCGAGTTGGTTCCGGCGGTTCATAAATAATTATGCAGACATCGCAAGACCACTCACGAACCTCCTGAAAAAGTCGAGTGCTTGGCGATGGGATCCCGAGCAACAGGAGGCTTTCGATCGTATTAAGGCCCTCCTCGTGTCCGCCCCTATTTTGCGTCAGGCAGATGAGTCGAAGCCGTTCGTTCTCTGCACTGATAGCAGCGCTTATTGCCTTGGGGCTGTTCTTATGCAGGGAGAGGGACATGACGAGAGGCCCATAGAATATGCAAGTCGACTTCTCACCAGTGCCGAGAAAAACTACTCAACGACCGAACGAGAGGCCCTCGCTGTCGTTTGGGCACTAGGTAAGTTTCGCGGTTATGTGGAAGCTGCGAAAGTTATAGTTAGGACAGACCACCAGCCTTTGCGATGGCTGATGAGTCAGCGGTCTCCCAGTGGTCGACTGGCTAGGTGGGCTCTAACTCTACAAGAGTTTGACCTTAGCATCGAGTACACACCTGGTCGGTCGAATGTAGTCGCAGACACGCTGTCGCGACCCGTTTGCTCCCAAGACCAGGAGGACTGCGAGTTATGCATGACGGTTATTGACATGCCAAAGAGAAATGGTAGTGATATCCGTAATAACCAAATGTTGGACCCTGATGTTCGGAAGATCATTGAGGATATGGAGTCTGACGAACCGTCTAGGGGGAGACCTTGGTCCGACCGCGGATATACCTTATCCGACGGCATTTTATACAGGTACAGCTTAGAATCCGACGAAGATGAGGATTGCTGTTTAGTTGTACCCGAACACGAACGCAAGCAAGTCATGGCCGACCTACACGATGCGCCGACGGCAGGCCACTTCGGTGTCGAACGCACGCTGGGTCGCGTCCGCGCTAGGTATTATTGGCCGGGCATGCGCACCTTTGTTACAAATTATGTAAAGGAATGTGTGCCTTGCCAGAGGTATAAGGTCGATAACCGGAAACCAGCAGGACTGTTGCAGACTCCTGCTGTGTCAAGGCGATTTGAGGTAATTTCTGTTGATTTGTTTGGTCCTCTCGTTGAGACGCCTAGGAAGAACAGGTGGGTTCTCATTGTTGAAGACGTTTGTTCACGTTGGGTGGAGCTGTTCCCGTTGCCGAGCGCCACCAGCGTCGAATGTGCCCAGACTCTGGCCAACGAAGTTTTCCTCAGGTATGGTGTACCACGCCGCCTAATAAGCGATAATGGCGTGCAATTTGTTAGCGAGGTGATGCAGCAGGTCTGTCACGTTTTGGGGATCAGCCAGTCGCTAACACCTTACTATCATCCTGAAGCAAATCCGATAGAACGTAAGAACAGAGATCTTAAATCTCAATTATCTATACTTGTTGGTAACGACCACGCCACGTGGGACCTACACCTCGCTGCAGTCAGATTCGCTATGAATTCTGCAATTACCAGTAGCACGGGTTTTTCACCGGCACAACTCACCTTCGGAAGAGAGCTACGAGCTCCGTCCGATTCCGCAACGGACATGAGAGTCATCGTAGAAAACGATAATTTCGTGCCCAGTATTACCCCGTACCTGAAGAAGATGGCTGCAACCCTGGATGAAGCCAGGGACACTCACGAGAAAGCTCAGGCCGTTCAAAAGGGGAAAGCCGACCAAAAACGGAGGGCACCCCCTGAGTATAAGGTAGGTGATCTTGTATTGCTTAAGACACAAGGGCCGAACGACGCAGGACGCGGGCAAACCGCGAAGTTTATCCCACGCCGTGATGGCCCATATAAAGTCGGGGAAGTTGTTAGCCCAACTACTTATCGTCTAGAGAACGTACAAACAGGCAGGAATGTAGGAAAATATCACGTTTCGCACCTCACACCCTTCACCGGCCAAGTAGAACCTCCCGTCAGGGAGAAGCGTAAACGGGGTAGGCCGCGTAGGTATCTAGACTAGCCCAACAGTGAGGACACATAGTTAGGCTAGAGGGGGAGGATGTAACGCGAAAAGGAAAAAAGTTGATCTTCCCGAACAAAATAAATCGGCAAAAAATTAAATAAAGTCGTTCCACAAGCCTTACCACGGAGTAGAGGGAGAACGCGATATAAAAGCTTCGTATCTCGCTCGTCGACGTCACAAATCGTCTCACGAGCGAGACTCGCATATATACCGCCCCGCCGGCACCGGACAGGCAGTCGAAGCCCGAACGCCGTCTCGAAATGCGACCACGTAATACGCATCCTCCGCGATACTCGTAATTAATAATTGTGAAGCCAAGTACTGTAATTAGATTAAGTTTGTTAACATTTTGTGAGAAAAAATAAATGCTTTTCCATAATGTTAAAATGGTCCTGCTATATGGAACTCCAAAAGCGACAAACACAGTAATCGCACGGAAACAAAAAATGCTTGGGAATGTGTGAAAAATTTATAAAGTATTTTAAAAATAAAAGAATAAAATAAATTTAAAATAATAAATAATAATTAATTATAATAATGAAATTATTAATTAAATTACATGTGAATGAAAACATTGGTGATGCTCTTTTACGGGGCCGTCGTTTTTGTTTCTGTTTCTGTTTGATATTTTTCAACAAGAGCACTAACAGTAATGTTTCTTTGTCAGAGTCCATTGCTTAACTGCTGTCAAATAAATCTAAACATCACTAGCATACAAACGCACGGCAGTCAGATACGCTTTCAATTTAGGCGTTTGGTGTCGCACGGCTACCGTTGGTACTGCAGCGGCACGGCAGCGGGTTATAACCAGCGGCACGGTAAACGTGCGGCAGCCGTCCGACATGAAACGTCTAAATTGAAAGAGCCCTTAATACTTGCGATAGTCCTCGCGCGCCTGCATGATTGGCGCGTGGAGGTACTACGCCGGGGGAAAACTCCGCTGACGCGGCAAATTGTCGCGCAGCGGACAGACTTCCGGCGCGATCTCATGGCGACATGGAGACGACGACTATCGCAACCCAGTGCAGGGCACGCCACGATAGTGGCGATAAGTCACCTCTTTGAGGAGTGGCTTGAGAGGCGCCACGGGCGTCCTCACCTCCGCCTGACGCAGGTCCTCACTGGACACGGATGTTTCGGGAGGTACCTGCACCGAATCGGGCGGGAGGAAACGCCCGGGTGTCAGCACTGCGAGTCTGCGAGGGTGGACCACACAGAGCACACAGTGCAGGTGTGCCCCGCTAGGGCGGAGCCGGAGCACCACCGTGTCCTCGAAGCGGCGATCGGCGGCGACTTCTCGCGTCCGGCCCTGGTCCAATCTATGGTCCGGAGCGAGACGAAATGGGACGCCGTCACCTCCTTCTGCGAAGCCGTCATGCTAGCGAAGGAGGTGGCGGAGTGGGAGAGGGAGAGAACCTCTCGTCCCGGCCGCCGCGGTAGTCACCGTGGGCGTCGGAGGCCACCTGACCCGCCGTCCGTCCGTCTTATGACGACAGGCCATGTCGACGGCGCGTTCGTGTTCCACGCGCACCTCAAAGAGAGTCAGCACACAGAGGGGCCCGAAAGGGCCGACGCCTGTCGGAGTTGCGGGACTATTCGAAAGAGATACCGCGGCTCCGGAACACAGGGCAACGAAGGAACATGGATGGGTTTTAGTCAGTAGAAATCTGACACTCCATCCATCCACTCCTGAGTAGGTAATCGCAAAAAAATTACGGACGCGAGGAAAAAAATTCAAGCGCCTCGCTTCGCTTGATGCAATCGCCCCGCACCTTCTTGCCTACTGTTTAGCTAATAAAGCGAAGAAAAACGCGCTGAACATTTGGATGTTTGTTAGGCATTCAATCAAGCTCTAACGGATGAACAGATCTGGCTGAAATTGTACAGGGTTAGATTATTGTACGGGCATTTTAATAGTACCTACATGCACGGTGATTCGACGGTTTAGACCGAGCGACCGGCTATATTTAACCGACTGATGATATTTACGTAAAATAACGTCGGCTTGACAGTAGAGCTGTTTGATAGATACTCCATATCTCACGGCACACGAACTGTAGCTTTGTGCAACTGTCTCACACACGAGGAAGCAATCAGCCAACAACTATTTTCTCGATAGCTGGCCGTTCACACTGCCGGCGAGAAATCTCTTACCACTGGTTCATCGCAGCGACAAGACCTATCAAAGGTAGCAATCAGCTATGCTCGCTTGGCGGTCTCAAAACTCACGCCGAGATACCAACCAGCGGTCATTTTTTAATCGCCCGTCGCTCAAGAGCACTCGCTTATAGCCGAGCGACAAATTATTGAAATAACATACTCAATGCTCGCTAACTCGTTTCGAGTTTCAACCTTTACTCGCTTCTCGCTGATCGTCGGTTGTCAGTAAGTGCCTTAGGTACACAAAATATAAAACAACGATTGCAATGTATTACATCAATTTATTAAATTAACTGCTAAATCATCGTCATAATCTAATCATATGGAACAATCCATACATAAGAATATCTTAAAACTTACGTGACTAACCTTACAGTATAGCTGATAGATTTTTCCTATTGAAAACAATGATTTGAACCCTCAGGAAAATACAATTACAGTATTAAGATGACTATCATTTACTTGTAAATTGAAACCATGAAGTCCTTGTTTAAAAGATTGAAACTAAATATTCATATTGAAAAAACAATAAAAATAAATCTTTTCTATTCTTTCGAGACGCACATGACTCCAAGATAAATCTGAATAGACAGAAAATTCACAGATAATGTGGTAAAATCACGCCGAAGATGCAAAATGTACCTATTTGGAATGTCAAATTAGTCTAACCTCTGTGAATGTGATAATTTAGCTTTTAAATATAGGTTTATTTTAAACCTAATAGATGTTTGGCAAAGAATTCATTGAATATGCTATTTACTATTTTTGTTTAAAAAACGGATTTTAATATTAAATCCTTTGGTTACTACTGCTTCCAATCCAACTTTTTTGGACGTAAGCTAAATATGAAAAATATACAACATCAACTTTTATTAGTACAAAATAATTGCTTTAACATAAGGCATTTCAGACACAAAAACCTGCCGGAAACATACCACCAGATTTGTGTCCATACAAAATGGAAACACATTCCGTTGCACAAAATTGTATACCTAACCGGTATTTTCCCGTTCTCTTGATCCCTGTCTCGTCTTATTTAATAAAATACCAGAAGCTTTAGAATGTCATCTTATTGCTCAACAAGACTCTTTGTTTGGTCTACTCGGGCTACATCGAACCGCAGGCTTAACAAGGTAATTCGCTCCAAATTGAGTTTACAGATGTTTTTACAACATTAATACTGTAAAGATCTTAGTAGTTATGTCTGTCACAACGCTCAAGCTAGAGCACAAAGAAGTATTGTTACTACATATAATGGAAAGATTACAAATCTTATCGTAACAAAAACGAATTTAGAGCATTTGACTATCAGATTTATTTAGCAACATGTCTGTAATTATTATCTATGCTTGCTTGTTCATATAACGGCCTGGCCATGAGTTTTGGCAAACCGATACGCGGCACGACGACCGGCATGTCACCTCGTCGCCCGTACATTGGTTAACGTAACTAGGTCTCGTTGCATGCTTACGGTAAAGACGAATATACCCAAATGTAGGAAGCGTACTTTCAGTGTAGCCAACTCGGATTAAAAAAAAGGGTAGACGAGGTTAGAAAAATACGTAGAATTTGTAAAATATGCTAACGAAAAATTCATAGATCTACGTACTTTCTATTTTAACGAAAAATTAAGTAATTATGTTTGGTGATATTGAATAAACACTGTTTTTAAATCATAGTACAATTTTTGTGGTTTAAGTTTTCATCAATTGATCGCAAAAAAATTATATAGGTAATATAACTGATGATCGACATTTCACTGCTATGTATCAAAGTGATTTTTTGTGCAAACGACCAATAGGTACTCGTTAGGTCGTAGGGCAGTATTTGAAACTTTGAGAATCTAGCTAACGTTTTTCCTCAAACGTAGTGGAAATTGCCACAATTTGTTGCAGTCGTTGCCAATATAAAGTTTTTAGAAAATACGTAGATTTTGAGTCCGAAATTCGTAGGTTTGCAAGAAAGGTTTTACATACGTAGGCATTACATACGTAGATCTACGTCTAAATACATAGAGTTGGCAATGCTGCGTACTTTATACATTTAGGTATATTTTTCTTTACCGCTCGTCGAGCCGCTCTTCATGGCCTAAGTTGTCAGCGGTATTTCATGGTGTTGGTGTTGTTCGGAGTGTCGCGCCTGTGGTCTGTGCCCCGCTGTGCTAGTGTGGTGGTGCGGTGGTGCGGTGGCGCGGGCCGGCTAGTGGCGAGCGTCGCGCCGGTGCTCGCGCTCGCGCTCGCGCTCGGGCGGCGGCGGCTCGCGCTCGCGCCGCTCCCGGTAGCGCTCGTCGTAGTAGGGCGCGGCGGCGGAGCGGCTCTTGGCTCCGGACGCGTCGCCGCCGCCCGCCTCGGCCGCCGGCTCCACGGGCGACTTGCGTGGCCTGGTGGTAGAGCTGTGGTAAGTGCGACATGGTTTATGCTCTGCTTAGCATTACACTTGAAACTTCATATAAACTAATACTAAAAAGAGGTACAAGTTTGTGAGATTGTGATTATAAAGAGGTAAAGTTTGTGAGTTTGCAGGGGGTGATCTGGATCTATTAAATTGATATTGAAAATTATTTTATCAATATAAAGCAACGTTATTTGTGAGTGTCTTAGGCTATATATTAACCTGAAAAATACAGCCCAAAGAAGTGGCCATGGGTCAGCTAGTGCAGTATAAAGGTACAAAGGCGGACTTAATGCCTTAGATTTTCTCTTCCGATCAATCAATGGTGGTGATTCAACTATTTTGGACAGGCCGAAGATAATAAGAAGCAATTTTATAGTATCAGTAATATAAAATAGACTGTCATTATTAGTCTTTACCTGTCAAGGCCGTATTGGGCAAAAGTTGTATTGTCTTACTATTATTCTTTTAATTTGCGGCTGCTGACAGATTAAGTCTGCAAATTGGCTAAGTAACCTGGTAAAACCTTGTACAGCATCAGGGTTTAAAGACACATCAGCTTTAGTACGACACTATCAAACACAGATAAGGGAATAAAACGACGTTCTTTTTGACAACTGTCTCTCTTTTTCACTGCCAGGTACAGAACGCAATGCCCTAGCTTGGAATTAGACCTCTACATGTCACATATCTACTTTCTACACACAATTACAGGCTACATTAACATGAAGACTGCTTACCTCTCCTCGCGACTGTGGCCCCTGTTGTAGTGATCAGCGCGTTCCCTTTCCCTAGAGCGAGACCTATCGCGTTCACGTTCACGATAATCTCTGTAATACCTGAAACAAAAACATTCACACATGAATAACGTACATTTGCGTTATATTGAATTTCTCAAGTCTAGGATAAAAAATCACACCAAAATAGTTTCATACCAAAGCTCGAGAAGCATATACACGACGTCAGATTGTCAATGCAGGAACAAAATACAGTGGGTCTACCATTGCTATTAGATACAGGGAAAGTCAAGGTCAAAGGAGCTCGAAAATATAAACCAAAGCGAAAAACATCGAATCTATCAGCCAGACAAATAAACCTAGAATACTGTTTCACGTCATACATAGGCCTCGACCAGGGACTGGGGCTGAGGCGGGGGCGAGGTATCAAACTTGTGTGCGAATCTACAGAGGAACATTGACATATTCGTACACATTTTGTTGTAATTCTGAGTTATATGCGAGGCGAATCTCAGTTGGACGGAGCTTGCACAAAATTTCTTTTTCACTTGATTATGTCGCGTCAGGCTTACAATTACGTCGGGGCGACTAGTTGTGTGTGTACGTGCTTGGGAATGTGTACACATTAAAACGTCTGATATTTTATTCCTAAATAAGTTTGTCAGTTTCTCTACAAAACGGCCGGTCTCTTCCAAACAGAAGTGACTGGGGGGCGTGACGTAGCGGCTTTCACTAGCGAACGATTGTCTATTGTTTGAAAGAAACCTGTCTAGCCTGTACAGGGCCTGCAGTATCAACATAGACAACAATAGCGTAGTAACCGAATTTGGTCGTTAAATCCCGAGGCCACCCGTACACAGTAAATTTCGAACGCGATCCACGGTTTATACCAATGATTTTGACCGTGGAATGCGTTCGAGATTGGCTGTGTACGGGTGATTTACCGAATTCAGTGGCCAGGCGATCGGTAAGTAAGTCGAGACTTCCCGCCCTGGCCTCTGTGGCACTGTGGTACCGATATTCCGTGAACGTCTCACCGGGAAAGCTTAGGTGAAGTGAGCATGAAGCTACTTGAGCTGCCGGTCGATTCTCTAAACATGTCGAAGTGAAAGCTTGGGTAAAGTGATCACAAGTAAGCTGTCAATCTATGTAATCAAGATGGAATGACAGTTCGCTTCATGGTAACTTCACTTCGATATGTTTACAGAATCGACAGACTGGTGAATGACAGCTCAATTCATCTTTGTTTTCACGGTAAGATGTGCCCTCTCCAGCCCTGTCCCCTCGCGTCATCCGGCCGAGCCGTGCGGTAACCGTGCGTGCTGATAGCGAACGTGTAGAACTGCGCGACACTTACGCATCGCGGTTACGCTCGCGATCGCGTTCCCTCGAGCGTTCCCTGTACCTGTAAGCAAGGGCATAGCGTCAATAATACTTTGGCAGAATATTGCTACGTTACCCTGTCTAAATACGGTGGTCAGCAGAATTCCTAAAGATCGTATTACCTAGTTAGACCCTATTGCTTTGACGCTATTACTTATTTCAAGTTGAACTGCCTGCTAGTAACTTTGCTGTCATCATTTGGATGACTCAACTATGTTTTGTTTTCCTAAATTGCATGAAGTTACCTTAGTTTTCCCTACCTTTTTACGAATCCAAAATTTAGAAGTGTGTTTTAAGAACGTAGCACGCTTAATACGTTCAATATAAATACGCAAAATGCAGTGCTAAATGTGTGTATCTGAAGGCGTGAACGAGTACATTAGATGCAGTTAAACACACAGTGCGTGGCATTAATTATGCCTCTTGACTCTTGTAAAGACATAAATGTGTAGTTTCAGCAAGAAAACTCGTGAACCTCGATTGCGGTTGATCCACATGGGGGATGGGTTCACGTCTATCCTCCCTCGCGGCGGCGCGGCGCGGTCCTCACCCTTACCTGTCTCTATCCTCCCGGTCGCGGCTGCGGTCCCGGTAGCGCGACTGCGAGCGCTCGCGGCGGCGCGGCGCGGTCCTCACCCTTACCTGTCTCTATCCTCCCGGTCGCGGCTGCGGTCCCGGTAGCGCGACTGCGAGCGCTCGCGGCGGCGCGGCGCGGTCCTCACCCTTACCTGTCTCTATCCTCCCGGTCGCGGCTGCGGTCCCGGTAGCGCGACTGCGAGCGCTCGCGGCGGCGCGGCGCGGTCCTCACCCTTACCTGTCTCTATCCTCCCGGTCGCGGCTGCGGTCCCGGTAGCGCGACTGCGAGCGCTCGCGGCGGCGCGGCGCGGTCCTCACCCTTACCTGTCTCTATCCTCCCGGTCGCGGCTGCGGTCCCGGTAGCGCGACTGCGAGCGCTCGCGGCGGCGCGGCGCGGTCCTCACCCTTACCTGTCTCTATCCTCCCGGTCGCGGCTGCGGTCCCGGTAGCGCGACTGCGAGCGCTCGCGGCGGCGCGGCGCGGTCCTCACCCTTACCTGTCTCTATCCTCCCGGTCGCGGCTGCGGTCCCGGTAGCGCGACTGCGAGCGCTCGCGGCGGCGCGGCGCGGTCCTCACCCTTACCTGTCTCTATCCTCCCGGTCGCGGCTGCGGTCCCGGTAGCGCGACTGCGAGCGCTCGCGGCGGCGCGGCGCGGTCCTCACCCTTACCTGTCTCTATCCTCCCGGTCGCGGCTGCGGTCCCGGTAGCGCGACTGCGAGCGCTCGCGGCGGCGCGGCGCGGTCCTCACCCTTACCTGTCTCTATCCTCCCGGTCGCGGCTGCGGTCCCGGTAGCGCGACTGCGAGCGCTCGCGGCGGCGCGGCGCGGTCCTCACCCTTACCTGTCTCTATCCTCCCGGTCGCGGCTGCGGTCCCGGTAGCGCGACTGCGAGCGCTCGCGGCGGCGCGGCGCGGTCCTCACCCTTACCTGTCTCTATCCTCCCGGTCGCGGCTGCGGTCCCGGTAGCGCGACTGCGAGCGCTCGCGGCGGCGCGGCGCGGTCCTCACCCTTACCTGTCTCTATCCTCCCGGTCGCGGCTGCGGTCCCGGTAGCGCGACTGCGAGCGCTCGCGGCGGCGCGGCGCGGTCCTCACCCTTACCTGTCTCTATCCTCCCGGTCGCGGCTGCGGTCCCGGTAGCGCGACTGCGAGCGCTCGCGGCGGCGCGGCGCGGTCCTCACCCTTACCTGTCTCTATCCTCCCGGTCGCGGCTGCGGTCCCGGTAGCGCGACTGCGAGCGCTCGCGGCGGCGCGGCGCGGTCCTCACCCTTACCTGTCTCTATCCTCCCGGTCGCGGCTGCGGTCCCGGTAGCGCGACTGCGAGCGCTCGCGGCGGCGCGGCGCGGTCCTCACCCTTACCTGTCTCTATCCTCCCGGTCGCGGCTGCGGTCCCGGTAGCGCGACTGCGAGCGCTCGCGGCGGCGCGGCGCGGTCCTCACCCTTACCTGTCTCTATCCTCCCGGTCGCGGCTGCGGTCCCGGTAGCGCGACTGCGAGCGCTCGCGGCGGCGCGGCGCGGTCCTCACCCTTACCTGTCTCTATCCTCCCGGTCGCGGCTGCGGTCCCGGTAGCGCGACTGCGAGCGCTCGCGGCGGCGCGGCGCGGTCCTCACCCTTACCTGTCTCTATCCTCCCGGTCGCGGCTGCGGTCCCGGTAGCGCGACTGCGAGCGCTCGCGGCGGCGCGGCGCGGTCCTCACCCTTACCTGTCTCTATCCTCCCGGTCGCGGCTGCGGTCCCGGTAGCGCGACTGCGAGCGCTCGCGGCGGCGCGGCGCGGTCCTCACCCTTACCTGTCTCTATCCTCCCGGTCGCGGCTGCGGTCCCGGTAGCGCGACTGCGAGCGCTCGCGGCGGCGCGGCGCGGTCCTCACCCTTACCTGTCTCTATCCTCCCGGTCGCGGCTGCGGTCCCGGTAGCGCGACTGCGAGCGCTCGCGGCGGCGCGGCGCGGTCCTCACCCTTACCTGTCTCTATCCTCCCGGTCGCGGCTGCGGTCCCGGTAGCGCGACTGCGAGCGCTCGCGGCGGCGCGGCGCGGTCCTCACCCTTACCTGTCTCTATCCTCCCGGTCGCGGCTGCGGTCCCGGTAGCGCGACTGCGAGCGCTCGCGGCGGCGCGGCGCGGTCCTCACCCTTACCTGTCTCTATCCTCCCGGTCGCGGCTGCGGTCCCGGTAGCGCGACTGCGAGCGCTCGCGGCGGCGCGGCGCGGTCCTCACCCTTACCTGTCTCTATCCTCCCGGTCGCGGCTGCGGTCCCGGTAGCGCGACTGCGAGCGCTCGCGGCGGCGCGGCGCGGTCCTCACCCTTACCTGTCTCTATCCTCCCGGTCGCGGCTGCGGTCCCGGTAGCGCGACTGCGAGCGCTCGCGGCGGCGCGGCGCACGGTGATGCGCGCGCGCTTCCCGGTCGCGGGAGCGGGAGCGGCGCCGCTCGCCCGAGCCGTACGACTTGGTCTCCACGCCGTGCAGCGTGTCTTGGAGCGACGAGATCAGGATTTTGCAGCGATCGTCGTGGGCCACCTAGAAATACGTCAACTAGTTTAATAGTACACCAGATAAACATGAAAATTTGTTAATTACTGTGATGTGTCAATTGATTCTATGTTTGTGATTTGTAATAAAAGAAAAGATGCACTTATAAATAAACTTTGAAACCCACCTTGCTCTGCTTAATCAAGGAAATCGCCGTGACCAGCGTCTCGATAGCCGAGGCGTATTCCCCGGCGGCGGCATCGCTGACCGCCCTAGCGATGGCGCTGGACGACACGGTGCGGTTGCGCGACATGACCTCCTCGAATTCTGCCTCGGAGATGCCGGCGTGCGGCGGGTGCGGCGCGTGCGGTGCGTGCGGCGCGTGCGCGGGGTGTGCGGGGTGCGCGGGGTGCGCGGGGTGCGCGCCTATCCCCGGCCCGTGGTGCGCGCCGCGCCCCGCCTCCGCGCCCGGCGGGTAATTCTGAACGAAACACGCTTTCAATACATGGCTAGCGAAGGAAAATCGGTCGGTGAAGTTCGCTATTATCTGAGCAGTACCTCAGTCCTCAACACCATTGTCACATGAATTTGGTACTGCGCAGCGACTTATGGAGAGTTCAGAGCCACCTCTAGGTTTGATTCTACCTGTAGCGTGCTTTTAAATACGTTACCTGTGGTGGTCTTCCATAGGGCTGCCTCGCGGCTGGTGGCGGACCTTGGGTGGGGGGTGGCGCGCCGTGAGCGGGGTGACCGTATGGAGCTCCTGGACCTGCACATATCATGATATCAATAACTTTTTTTATGAGCTAATTATATGGTTGCTGGAAATCGACTTGAATGGCGTGCACTAGGAGAGGCCTATGTCCAGCAGTGGACTGCTATAGGCTGATGATGATGATGATGTGTATGAGATCATTGAACTTCACAGAAATAAAATATGCTAGCAATATTCAGTCTTTCACAGTCAATAACCAGTAAAATGTCTCTACAACATATGACATTGGTTTTTTCAAAACCTATCGTTACTTCTTCCTTCAATACCTAAGATTTACCTATTATGAGAGGCGTTAGACAATTTATGACGGGTCTTCTTATGACATCTACATCATCATTTCAGACAAAAATACCTTCACTGCTGATCAAGGGCCTGCGCCGTGTGTAGCCACAACGACTGGTCCTGTGCGTCTCGCAAACAGGAAATTCTCGCGGCCTACACTTAGGTCATCGGTCCACCTTGCGGGAGGCCTTCCAGCGGCACTTTGTCATTTATGTTGTGCTTTAATAAGGGAAATTAAATAAAGTCGCTCAAGCTTTGACGTAAGCTTAAAGGCAGTACATACCAGGTGGTCCGGGCTGCGGTGGTGGCTGTACCGCAGGCTGTGGCTGCACGGGCGGCTGTTGCGCGAAGAACGCGGGGTTCACATGCGGCGCCGGCGCTCCGCCGCCCACGCCTACGACAATGGACACGCGGCTTTATACCACAGCTCTACACCACTAATACACAGATGTAAAACCAGCGCCACTGTTATAGTGGGTCCACACGACACCGAATTTTGTCTATGCAGACTTTGAACTCTGAATATTTGAATTTTATCATTCCCAAATTTGTATTCACAAACTTATTGCAGTGATTTCGTCTATGTAGACAAAAGTCTGTCTCGTGTGGACGGTCCATAAGCCACACTGTTCCCAATCACAGCCACTGCTAAGAGCCAGAATCAACTATGACGTCCATCACATAACCACTGAGTCAATGAAGCTCAACAACTCCCAGGACAAACTATCTTGAATCCCGCAACGAAATGAATCAGGAAAGAACAGCAGACATAACAAAAAAAAAACAGATGTGGGAAATTACACCTTTGCACCAGAAACAGGCACGGAATATAATGTAGAAAAAAAAAACAAAAAGTGTAGGATAAAAGTGCCCCCAATTTTCAAACTTATTTTCGGTTTAAAAATGTATGTAGGTAATAATGATAAATTTAAAGAGCCTTCATCATTAAATTAAATTAGTTTGTTAGACCTAAAGTTTAGCGAAAAGTTAGTCTTTTGCTATAGGGTGAGACAAAGGCCCACCTGATGGTTGGCACCTCTGCTTCTTATGAAGATTTTTGCGTGCGCCTTTGTACTTATACCCATAAAACCTTGGTATAATATCGCTGCTTCGCGGCAGAGATAGGAATTCGAGGGACTGTCTTGAACTTGTCGTGTTATCTGCCTAGCCTTTTCTTAAGTATTCTAGGTTCGGATTACAGTCCAACCAAATTTAATTAATGAAAAAACTGTGTGTTTGACTTCCACAACGGAGTTAAACCGGTAGTCCATTTTCGAGTTATTGAATACCCGTATTGAAACCTCGATGTGACTATGGATGCCAACAGGCCCCTCTCAGCAAGCATACCTCAACTGAACTGACCCGTACGGCTGACTATATGGCCCGTCAACTCATGGGACTGGCTACAAGGCCTGTAGACTCGTGGAGTTAGTAGGTTAGTAGCAAAATAATAAAGAAAGGTGTGTGTGCGTACCTGGGTAGGGGGGCATACCTGGGTGGTGCGGCAGCGGCGCGGGGCCGCGCGGCAGCACGCCCGCCATGCCCGCGTGCCCGTGCGGGTGTGCATGCCCCGCGTGCCCCGCGTGCCCCGGCGGCAGTGCGCCGCCCTGCAAGCGAACATCGCGCTGGTAAACACAACATTCACACATTAGGTATTAGACGCGTGCTTTCACATTTTGCGTTGGTCTAACGTAAGCGTTTGTTGATGAAACTTTAAACCCCTCCCCTCGCGTTCAAATTCAAGTCGCAATATCATCTCAGCGAAATCAATGTCAGTCAAAATTTAGGGAAATTAGAGATGGTTTAAACAGTATGCGAATTCTCCTTAATATAAAGAATAGCCTATCTTATCAACACTAACACTACCAATGCGACGTTTATCAATTAAATCACTTGAGCATCGTATATTCGACTTTCAGGCTTACGTTGGACATACGATATAATTATGTGAAGATCAATCATACAAGAAGTGGTACACTGGTCTCATAAAAGTGCAGCATCATCAACAGCAGTAACACAGTCAAATAACGAATTGAACATTTTTCATGAGCGATGGCGCATAGTCAAAATTAAGCAGTCAGTAAATCCGTGCCTTTTATGATAAAACTAATTTCTCCGGCGACATCGTACGCGCATAATTATTCCGTTTTTTCCAGTTCCCGTTGGAACCGGGAAATCTTTGTAAGGAAACTACATGCCAAAATTCAACTTTCTACGAACAGCAGTTTCGGCTGTGCGTTGATATACATAAGTCAGTGAGTCAGGTTTGCCTTTTATATATATAATTATATTATTATAGATTTCTTCACAAAGCTCAAAATGTATGAAGACAGTTTTTCATAAGTAATACTAACCGGATGCGGTGGGGGCATTTGATGAGGCATCTGGTGCTGCTGGTGCTGTGGGGGCCCGTACTGTGGCGCGGGGTGAGGAGGCAACTGTTGCGGGGGCCCGCGGGGTCCCCAGTCCGGTCGGCCGCCAGGGCCGCCCGGACCGCCTGGCCCGCCGGGGCCTCCAGGGCCACGCTGCATTTGTGGCGGGCCTTGGAACTAACAACAAGAAAGTTTGAATAACAAATCTATACTAATATTATAAAGCAGAAGAGTTTGTTTGTTTGTTTGATTGTTTGTTTGGTTGAACGCGCTAATCTCAGGAACAACTGGTCCGATTTGAAAAATTCTTTCAGTGTTTAATAGCCCATTTATCGAGGAAGGTTATAGGCTATATATATATCATCACGCTAAGACAAATAGGAGCGGAGCAGTAATGGAAAATGTGACGCAGACAAATTGCGCGGGTCAGCTAGTCCTTATAGAAAATTACTTGGATAAAACTTTACAATCTATATCTCGATTACTATACAGTTTCAGGCATTTAACCTTTTTTCATGCCAGAACCAAGTAGAATTTTCCTTATTGAATAGAAGCTGTTGCACTCGCTCCTGGTGCGTAATGCCACAGGAAAAAGAATTTCCACTATCAGATCATCACTTAACCCAAGACGGCAGGACATTTAAACGAAGAAACAAATAATAAACCAACAATATTACGTATAGACCTACACGAAACCCGGAGTTTGAAAGAACTTCGGCTCAGTCGCGACCTAACACAACACTTATGAAACAGTTCTACAGTTCTTACCTGCATAGGTGGTCCTCTGGGTGGTGGTCCCTGATGCGGCGGAGGTCCTTGATGCTGTAGGTGATGTGGTGGCGGGCCCTGATGCTGCGGGAGGTGGTGTGGTGGGCCATGCGGGGGCCCGTGCGGCCCATGCGGCCCGTGCTGGCCACCGGCCGGCCCGCGCAGCTGGTGGTGCGGTGCCCCGCCCGCCATCATCATGCGCGGCCCGTTGGGTCCCGGCCCGTTCGGACCGCCGCCGAAGAAGTCTGTACGTACACAGTTAAAGTTCAAACAACCACTCCCAGGGCAACCGATTGGCTTCGACTGCAACTTTATTTCGCAACGATAAGTCTGTTTTTAAAATCCGCGTGTTACTACTGAAGTACTGATATTTTTGGTCAAATGATTGACTGTATCAACTTCGACACAGATACGCTGTTCTTGTTAACACGTAATATAAAGAAACGTACATCTGGGAGCCGTAATCGCAATCGGCAACATAGGTACTGCCGACCGATATATTGCACGATCTTGAGGCCTATGTAAATGAAGTAGGAAAGTATAGTTTTCTCACTATCGCTGTTAGCAATAAATTCTCAGGGTCCTTTTGTTTTATTGGAAACGTACCTATGTACTCACTGGAATACCTTTAAATGTTTACGTTTATCTTATCGTGTTATTGTCGTACAATAACACGATAAGGGCCAATAGAATGAATTTTGAAAAAAAAAAAAAAATTGTTGAATTTAGAATTTGGTACACAGACAATATCTGCCTAGCCTTTTCCATCATCCACAGTCTATGGTAGGCGGCAGATAAATTTGCATTAAAATACATTGTTCCTAATATCAGTATAAAAAAAAACTATTTTTTTTTAATGTTTTTTCACAACTTTGACCCCATTGTAAACAATACTGTGTAACTTTTCAACTAAATGAACTATCGATATGAAACAAACTCCATAATAATAAGTAATTAGCCATCGTCATTAAATAGTGGAAAAAAACCACTCTCTATTGAAAATAAACATGTTTTTTTAGCAACAATCTGTTTTTTTTTTTTTCATAAATCTATACTAATATTATAAAGCAGAAGAGTTTGTTTGTTTGGTTAAACGCGCTAATCTCAGGTACTACTGGTCCGATTTGAAAAATTATTTCTGTGTTAGATAGCTCATTTATCGAGGAAGGCTATAGTATATCATCACGCTAAGACAAATAGGAGCGGAGCAATAATGGAAAATGTGACGCAGACGAAGTTGCGCGGGTCAGCTAGTTTTTACAATAATCGTGAAATTTATCAAAAAAGACGCCTCTGTCTACATCGTATAAGCTACCGAATAGTAAAAATTGCATGTTAATTAATTTTCTTTGGTTTTTACTTGGGAATTCCTGGGTTCAATTCCCAAGTCTTTTTGGTTGCAATAGAAAATCTGACCCTAAGGGGTTATATCTACCTAGGTCAATTATTACGTCACCTTTTACGACCCTTTTCTCTTTGGAATAACTATGAGCTAGTTCAGAAGTTTTATCAGATAATTTCCACCCAGGTTCAAAATATAACAAAACAAAGGTTTACCTCCAGGGTGTGGACCGGGCGGACCACCCGGGTGTGGTCCTCTCATGCCTGGGTTTGGTCCAGGCGGTGTAGATCTAGTCTTAGACTGACTCTCAAACTGGTTCAAGGCCTGTGAAATATACGCTCATTGTACGCTACTAGAAGAATTACATACTTTGAAAATAAAATCGATACTGGATCGATTTTGGACTTCCTTTTTCATTATGATATTATAATGCCTAAAACCGGCGCCAAACATAACTGCACCGAAATTAGCTAAGGGCGCGGGTGTCACGGATATTTGAGCATGGGAGCCCGGGTTGCATCTTAGTCTAAAAAAAAAACTTAATACGTCCTCCACGATATTCGCGAAGTTGATCGAAGTTGAGCGAATACCATACTAATTCCTTACTTGAGGGGCATTTCGCGTCGCCTCGTGCAATTTCGCTTCGCTTCGGGTGACTTGCAGTCGTTGTCGGTTTTTGCGCCCGAGTCAAAGGACTCGAAGTGTCACGAAGCGTCTGACCACACTACACGGCTCACTTTGGTTCGCGTCGAGCCATAGTAAATACGCACGTATTTTTATTACGCGAGAGTACACATTGCAACGGCAGTTGCCACATGAACGCTATCCATGATGCCTATTGTGAGGGGAACGGCGACTGAGCTCGTCGCTAAGGCTCTAGACAGACGGACCGCATTTCAACTGCAATCCAACCGCAAATTGCAGTTTGAATGCAGTTGACACGACTGCAATAGAACTGCAAACCAAACGTGCAGTCCGATTGCAGTTCAATAGCAGTCGGCGTGCAATCAATCGTGTGAACTGCACACCAACTGCAATAGAACTGCACGGTTGGTTTGCAGTTCTATTGCAGTCGTGTCAACTGCATCCGAACTGCAATTTGTGGTTGGATTGCAGTTGAAATGCGGTCCGTCTGTCTAGAGCCCAAGTTGCTCGAGTGTGTGGACACGTACTTCGGACAACTTCGGAGAGTACTACGTCAAAGTAACTTCGCGAATAGTGTGGAGGACGTATAAGAATAGCGTGCGCTACAAATAATTAATTGATATAGCCCATGCTCAATAACGCCCCACTAACCTACTTTGTTCAAGTCTGATATAAAACATGCCAATTCAAATCGACGGGTTTGAAACTAGAAAAACGGAATCATTTTGTTTTTCCGACCTGCCTATTCTCAATTACGACTTCCTATATATAGAAAAGCCGATAAGCAAATATCTTAATCTTAACATAGTATAAAAAAAAGTTCCGGCGAGATAAGTATAGCTGTTTGACTAGTCTCGAGAAGCACTGAACGAATTTGTATTGTTTTTTTTTTTTTCTATTAAGGTCTGCGTTTCTGCGGAAAGGATTTGAGAGGCTATTTCACCGCCGTGGTATTAATTATTAATCTTTATCAAAATATTATTAACAATTTAAAGTTATCTAAGAATGAAAGGCCTAGAGCTAGGCACTCTCCAAGACAGGTCTTCGCCCAGAAAACAACTTAGAATCACATAATAAAATGAAACGGCCATAATGTAATATATTACACAACGCGGCGCCGCAACTCGGCAGCGGCAGCAACTATGAATTGGTCACCTGTGGCAAAACAATTAACCTTGTTTTAAAGTTATCAAATATTAGTGTATTACTATAAAAACAAAACTGCCGGGTGAAGCCGCGACACTCACTTGTTCAGTACAGTAACTTGACGTTACTGGCGGCAGCTAGTTCGGACTACAAGTAGGTTCGTCACGCCGAATTCTATAATGACAGAACTTCTGCCTCATTTATTGCCCTAATTTAAAACTTGAAGAGCTTACAGTTGAATAATAAAATTATTGTGTTCAATAAAAGCCTTCCATTTAAGGCTATATTGACACGCTCAAAGAATACTACAAAAAGTAAGAAATATAAGCAGACCCATTGATGGTCTCGCTTACCTGTTTAGTGGGTAACGTGACGACTGGATGCTGTCCGTGAATCTCTTTCTTGGGCAGACGGTCCATAACCATCCTCATGGACTGGTCAGAGCCCAGCGAAATGACGCAGAACCCTTTCGACTGGCCATTCGCCCTATTTTCGAAGAACTTCACATCTTGGAAATCAGTAACGCCAATGTCTGCGATGTTGTTAGCAATGTCTTGATCCGTCGCCCACTGCAAAAGGTTTTACCAAAAACTAAACCACGATACAAGCTGGGTAGGTAACTAAGCGATAAGTTGTATACATACGTGATGAAGCCAGCCACGACTCAGACGTAAGGAAACTCGTCCAAGAACATACCTTTTCGCGCGAATATAAAAACCGCCGAAATTTTAACACGAATATTGGCTAACGAATATGCACCTAACTTCCGTCTAACATGTGTCGAGTGGATTAGCAAGCAAAAATGTATGTGTCACTCAAAACGTGATTGTGAAACCTACTCCAATCTAATCTGCCTGCACGAATTGTTACACGAAGCACTACTAAGATACTATTAGATTTGGTTTATTTAGAAGTTTGTCGTTCTCTCATTTCGTAATAGGTGACTTCGGGAGAAAGGAAACAGTTTTAATTGTTACCATGTTTTTATTGTCATTCATAAATTTTATCACAGATATTGGCAGTATCAAGATAAATAAATGCAGTTCGCAAAACTGCAGACTCCATCACTCTCAAACGGGACACGAGATCCTTCTAACAGTTAGGAAGGATTATTAACTCACTTAGTACAAGAATTTAACATCTTTGCTCATTAACATAGTTTTACACTTTAAAATCATATCACGACTTATTGGAAACCAATCTAATGAAGTAAGGTGATAAATACTTTGTTACACTAGACAAGGTTTTAATAGATATCATCTAACATACAAAAATGTTTTAAGCTGGGAGTTATTACATTAAAAGTAATAATTATTTTAGCATTATAAAAGTCTTTGTATTTATGCTATTAACCTGCCAATAGTCATGTTACAGGGGACAACAATATGGATAGTTGCTTTACTTACAATCCTTGTTAATCTATAGAAAAGGCGATTACAAAGTCGTGACAGCAATTATAAATTACTTATGACGCCGCGAAGTATATTTATTTATGTTTGTACATAACTGTATTTAAATACTACCACTATAGTAATGATATAGTGTGAATACTTTTAGTTTTTAAGTATTATAATATTTACGCCCGGATATAAACAAATTTTTTGGTAAGTCTGAGACATACAGATTTATAAATTTTACTGTAGAGATAAACATTAAAACAATTTAACGCCAATTTAAAAATAGTACATATGAATAAATGTTTACACAACAACAAAAAAATTGGACAAGTTCCAACTGCAACACAGACGAAATGTGCCATCGCACTCATCTGCCAAAATTAAAGGAACAAAAAAGAAAAGAAAACAATAAAATATATTCAAATTAAGACACAAATAGCTACATCATTACGCGGAACAAGCTCAAACATCTTACCTCTGAAAACCTGATAAAGAAAATCATTAGTTAATTAAAATACATTGGTCAACCAAACCAGAATTTTGGGCGAAATGGATAGTAATTTTTAAGTAATTCTTATGGTCATGCAATCCCGCCTCAAGATTCCAATTATCAAGTGACAAGCATGTTGAAACAGGCGAATAACGCTACATACGTCACTACTAACAGGAAATTATTGTTGAACGCATTGCCCTCACTATGCCCGAAGAACTAGTTTATAGCCTACACACAGTATGTGACACACAAATTCTCTATGTTATTCACTAAAGCAATGTAGTAACGACAAAAGACAACCATTGAGACAATATTGTAAGTTATTATAATAATGATGTCATACAGAAATCATTTTTTTTTGTTCTAAATATGTGCAAAAACAGTGTTTAATTTATGACGCAAATTATTCAAGATTGTGTAGTTAACATGTAATTACTGGGAGTGGCGTCTATGTTTAATAAATATGTTACATGAACTAATAAATAAATACATAGAAACATAGAAATCTTTCATTCTTCAACACTCAGAATTCAATATTCGAAACTCACAAGATGCACGTATGTTGACTATCAGTTTCACATATTACATTTGAGTTAGATCAGTGAGATACCAGATCTCCTTGACCTTAAATGGAAAACATGAAACTTGATTTGTTCTATACTTTTGCGATACTTCAAGTTACACCCATACCAACATGCCACAAATAACCTTAATCACAAAGACAGTACCTTATTACTGCCACAAAACCATCAATGCAAATACATCAGAGATATTTACAAGATTTTAATATGGCTTGCACTTGTATCCTTACATGCCTTAGCATGTCACTTGAGATAAATGAACATGTTTTAAAACAATATTATACTCTCACAAATACTACTAGTCAAGAAATGAAAATAACAAACTATTTACAAAGTAACTAAACAAATCTATGTCTGATAGTCCCAGAAACTTATGCCAATTTACTAATAAAAACCCATTGCTATTTCTAATTTTATGTGTAACTATGGTGTTGAAGGTACAAACCATAAAACATTTATTTATATATGCAAATATCTCTTTGTATAAGTCAACTATAAATATGAAATCCAATAAAATAAAATATGAAAACAATAGCACTAGTTATTAAAATATCACAAGATGGACATTCTGCAGAATGCAGAAAATGAGGAACAATATCTCGGAAACGATCATTTCCTTGATTGGTGCAGAAATAAACCAAAAATTCATATTACAATTGTAAATTATTACACAGATTATAATGAATGCCTTTGAGATAGCAAAAGCAATTTAAGTGGCATTGTCTGTGTAAAAAATTTACTGCATCTAAAATATTGATAATAAGTAGGTATATTAAATTTTCGTAAGATGAAGCAAAAACAAGTTGTGATAAAATATTCAGTACGAGTTTCAATTATTTTACATCCTTTAATTATGAGGCAAATTTTTTTGTTTTATTCATTATCATTCTATTTTATGTCGTATTCACAACCTAGACAAAATTAATTAAACTACAACAGTTGAACAAGTCAGTTGACATGAAACTCTACAATAGATATAGATAAATTATGTTATGACATTTTTAAGCAGGTAACAGTTATTGAAAACAGGTTACAGATGGAGACTGGATTATGTACAGCATAAAAACCTCAACATGTGATGAAAGCTCAACAGATGATACACTCATTTTAAGAAATTAAGAATTTATCTAATTAACAGCATTGAAAAAAATAATGGATTTACAGCCGGCACAGTGCCTTTGAAAAACATTTGACATAAATAACTTCAGTTTGAATATAACAGAACAAATTGAATGTTGATCAATATAAATATCTATCTATGTATAAAGCCTAACTGTATCTCACAGTTACATTTTACTAAGTAGAAATTTAGCTGAACATAACGTAATATCAAAAGAATTGGTGCCTATGATGCAGGCAGAAGAACTAAGCAGTTAATATTTCCTTTCATATACCTAATCCAGCCTCTAAATTACTATTAAATAATTTAAAGCCGACATTTTAACTTAAATTAAATTGTCAAAGGCTTCCTTGTTTTTGCTTCCATGTATTTAGTATAGCAAAATCTTTTGATTAAAATTTTCAGTTACAATGTTTCTGTTCAATGTTGCAAACAAACAATTTTGTTTGTTGCCAATATTGTTTTCATCAAATTAAATTAGTTCAGTCCAAGATGTTGCTATGCTTAGTGAATTTATTTTAGTTAGATATTTAGCCAAACAAATAAATTATGAGGCCTTATTTCATAAACAAAATGATGAGGACTGAGCCATAATTTTAAAACGTTTTAAAAAATAAGGCCTGTGACTCACATGTGCGGCTGTGCAATTGAATATACTTGATTGATACACAGATGCACATTGACTAGTAAGACATGGTAACCAAATGAAAAAGTACTTTATCAGGCAAATAATAACAAACATTTCAGAACTTAATTTTGGACAGATTAATCCACATTACAGTAAATGATTTATTTTTCATCTGGTCACCGAAAGAACTGCCATCTTCACTCAGATTTTGATACCATAGCCAGTTAATTAAATTAATTTTAAAATTATCTTATCACAAGAATTTTGTTAAACTCAAAATGGACTACATAATGTTGAATGTTGTGTTGCTTAAGTTATTGACTCATCAAGTTACAAATTCTGTTAAATTCTGTTTTGTGTTATAACATTATGTATGACAACAAATTTTGACTTTATAATTTATATTAAAACAACCATAAATATAATATAATTGCACATATAAAAAGAAAGTTACAGAAAATCATTAAGTTTTTTATTCTATTGGTAAGATACATTAATTTACATTATCAAAATATGTGTTGTAAACAATCCAACATTTATTTGGACGCATGTTTAATAATCGTAATCCTGCTCTATACAAAGTCTCGGGAGTTTGATCTAAGTCTTGCAAGTAGCAAGTGTTTCATGAACTATGCTAAAAAACCTACTTAGTTCAAACTCATCCCTGAACTGAACATGACTTTCAGCGTTTAATGACATAATTATATTAGCGTAAAACAATTGATTACAACGACTTAGTAACAAAACCCGAGTGACAAGCGGCAGTCCCAGAGAAACCAATTTTTCTCGTTAACAAGAGAAAAATTGACATCCAAAACAATAAAAACTCTCCTATATTTACATTATAATCTAAATGAGACAAAATCATGTACAAACCCAAGTTAGGTTGCCGACGTATAGCTGAAAACGGCGGCCATGATGGCCGTGGTTTGATGCGTTGTTGTGATACGGTATGCTGCCGTTGGTCTCCTCCGGTGGGTGCTGGTGCTGCGGTGCCGAATTAGGGGGTCCATCTCCATCATCCGGTTTAGCTGCTGGTGCGGCGATCACGTCGTCGTATAAATCCACATTTTCACCGCCGAACTCGTCCTGAAGGAGACCGCCCAAACAAATTAAATTATCTGATGGTAGCAAGTCCGAAAGACGCCGGAATTTATTTCCACTCCACTATTGGGTTACAAACATTACATAAGCAACATTTTGCTCACCTGGCGATTAAAATCGGATTCAATGTCGTCAGCGTACAAATCTATATCCACGCCTCCATCCGCCATTTTGCGAATTGTAGACAGACTGGCTGGCCGGGCTGGGCCAGCAAGGTTTGGGCGGAAACTGGTGTTGTCACAATGACATTTTAATATCCGTTTCGGTTACTTGGGCTACTTTCTCTATGGCTAAAACTGACTCTCTGGTCTTTTTAGGCGATTGTTGGTTATATTTCTATAGTTGATTATACTTCAACAACAGTATAACATTTTAAATACATCATAAACTAAAGATAAATCTACATTATGTACAAACGCGTCAAAATAAATAATTGGGCATCAAAAAAATAATCCACATCGCTGTTAATGGCAAAAGTGCCCAGAACACTGGCAGCATTGCCACGTTGAATGGCAATGCTGATTCTTTGGCCGAAGAAAAGCCCAGCCCTCTGGTCACGTGAACCGTCGACAAGTTGTTTGCTGATGTCCCGAAAGACTCTATGTGCACTCGAACCCCATGGGTCTAGTGTTTATTATTTATTTATTTATTATTTATTATATACTTTAACTTAACGCTCGCGCTCGCGCTTTGCTTTACCTTTTACTTTTGCTTTAGTGTTTCAACGCCAAAAGGCTCAAATATATAACTCCCAACTAGGTCCTAGGTTATTTGCGCCTTTTGAGGTTTTCTGCACCTGCAGCAGCCGCCCCAGCACAGCCCGCCGTGCTAAGAAGATGGGATGGCGCAAGGGTGTCAATACCATGTTGCATCCCACACCAAAGGCCTACCCACCTTCCAAGGCATTATGGTCATCCCATCTGGCCTCTTGTCTATGTTGTTCTTTTAGTAGCCTCCACACTATTCCCGAAGTTGAGCGAATACGATAGTGTGGAGGGGCACTTCGCTTCGCCTCGTGGAACTTCGCTTCGCCTCGGGTGACTTCCAGTTGTTGTCGGTTTTTGCGCCCGAGTCAAAGGACTCGAAGTTCGAATACGAAGCGTCTGTCCCAGTCTGTCCACACTACTCGGCTCACTTCGGTTCGCGTCAGCCATAGTAAATACGCACGTATTTTTATCATGCGAGAGTACACATTGCAACGGCAGTTGCCACATGAACGTTATCCATAATGCCTATCGTGAGGGGAACAGGGGGAACGGGGGACTGAGCTCCTCGCGAAGTTGCTCGAATGTGTGGACACCTACTTCGGACTTCGGTCAACTTCGGAGAGCACTTCGCCTTGTGCAACTTCGGAATAGTGTGGAGGACGCTTAACAGAAAAGAAAGACCACAAATTGAGTTGATAAAATAAGAAAATGATAAAACGTGTTTGTATGATTTTTTTTTATCAGAGGTTTACATTATACATCGGAACCGTTGCAGGACGTTTGTTACGTGAATGAAACAGACAAAATCAACAAAGATATCTGGTTCATGGTGATTTTCAGTGGTGAAATGAAATAGTTTTAATTGCTGCATATAAAATAAGAATAGTTTTGATTAATAATGACTGCGGAAACTGTCATATATTATTTAACATTATTCAATAAATTAGTCGACTTGTACCAGTACTTAACTTGAAGTGATGTTCCTGTTATTACTAAAAATTGGTTTGCTTGTATTAATGTAGATGGCATTACATGATCATTGCGTAGAAAAAACGAATGCCAAATTTTTACATTTTTTTTGCCGTAGATCATGTTTAATTATATCAGACAAACAAAGCAATTAATATTTGTTAGTTTTTATCATTAAGGACAAGAAATTAATGCACAAAACCATGCTAACAACAAAACAGAACAAGTGTTGTTAAAAGTGCCATCTGTCGCGTAAACATAAAATGGTTTTCAAGGACATTGTTTGTTATTGTAAAGAGCTGCCCTCTAGATTTTTTTTGAGAACTAATTGTGACATAGATGGCATGCGCGGGGCGAGAGGCGGGAGGGACGTCATCCATCCCTCGCCATTTTCCGTCAAGCTCAACTCAATCAAGTTAGCTTCTGTCAGTCGCTGTGTTTGTGTATAGTGTTGTGAAAAATTATCTGTGTCGATGAATCTCAATGGGAAATCGTGCTGATTACGACTCCAAACGATGGGTCGATTATTGTGTTTGTGGCTTTGATGCATCTTTCGATCAGTGATAATGGCCAAGTGATTGGTAAAGTGGAGTGTTTTGTGTCGTATGCTGGGCTCTCACGGCAACAGTGAGATCCTTTCTCTGGATAAATCGTCCCCAAGACGACGTCAGAACACAGAACAGAAAGGTGACACACCATGTCGTCGAAAAACTTACCAGGAGATAAGGTATGTTGTGAGTTAGCGACGTAGCCCAGCAGTTTCGGCCGTAAAGGTCATATTTTTTTTTGTTTCTGAGCCCGCTCCTTTCTCTCGTCTTTGTGACCAGCGTTCACACTGATTACATGAACAGTCTAGATGTAGGCGTTTGTAATGTTGTAACATTTTTGGCAATATTTAGTTCCATCATTGTTACTTTCCAATCAGTGCTTTCATTCAAATAAAATTGGTTTGACCCAATTTTGGAAACATTCATATCCATATAATTAGAAGGGATGCAATAAACAAAATTTTATTTTCATTATTGGATAAGAAAGGTTTTTAATGTTAAAAACTTATTTGCATAACATTTTTAATTTATAATAATATGTAATTTTATGTTTATCAGGAACAACCAGTCAAATAAATAGATCTTGTTTTTGCAAATCTCATCATTGTTTTCCTCTATGTTGGGGTCTGCTTCCAGCTCAACAGAATGCACCTAAACCAATATTTTACAAAAGTTTTTAGTGGTTTGATAAATTAAATTCATCTTGGGAATGTATTTTGCCACAAGCAACATTAAACTAGTAGCTTTGCCATTGAATTAGTTCACAAGATTGATAGAATACCCTCATTGACACTATTTAAGCTATATTACACAATACAATCCTCCCTGTGTATACAATGTAGTAAAAGACAGTTTGGGAATGACTATGTTTGACTATGATTTAATGTGAACATTCACCATCCCACTGCTGGGCATAGGCTTTCCTCATTATCTCCACCAAGTACTTCTCCAGGGTTAGCGTGGGTCACAAGTGCATAATTATAAGGAATTGATTTTATTGCGTTCATCTGGTTTTCAAACAATGAAGTACTTGCAGGCTTACTACAAAAATTGTATTAAAATTCCAACACTAATATTTTCGCTACAAATAAGCATAATAATAACAGTTTTTGTAACAAAATTACAGTACAAACAACTTGCGGAACAACTCGGCAACTTCCCATTGAAAATTAAAATTGGTTTCTAGGAAGTACTGACATGGGGATGTTGTTGGACTACACTCTTTTTGATTACATTCTTGTTTGAGTTGAAAACTTGGTCTAGATATTAAATTGTAATAACTGGGAAAAAATAAATATGAAATGATTATTATAGTGAGCATTCAGTGAATCTGATAATTTCCTTGTTATATACTATCTGAATTCTATATTTTCTTAACATTCAAGTGTTTTTTTTTTCTCATTTATATTTGAATGAATAATATAACATCAATAATCTATAACCAACAGGACCATATTATGGCAATGTGACATACCCATAAAGATGTGGCAGAATGAGCTAAACTTAGGTTTAAATGGTTATCTGACAAGAACTGGAAAAGTGTAGCTGTGGTCCTGGATTTAGAATAGAATAGAAAACATTTATTCAACACAGACACAACACAACAGCAAAAACACGTTAAGTATAAAAAAATAAAAAAAAAATAAGAGAAACAAAGACATAAAATAAAGAAAAAGAACGGTATTAAAATTGTGCTGAGCCATGCCGAAAGGGCTACCAACTCAGCATATGCTGGGCGTCAGACACCCAGCGCTGATTTTCAGTTGGCACCCCGCAGATAACACAACAACACAACACACAACAACATATTGCATCTTTTCTATTCATAGTGTAAAGCAAAGTCGCATTTTCCGTTTGTATGCTTATATCTTCTAAATTACACTACGGATTGAAATGCGGTTTATATCAATAGATAGAATGATACAAGAGGAAGGTTTATATTTATGTATAATTCGTCCCTTAATTCCTACAGGAACGAGAAAAATGGTTTATATGCCTACGAAGTCGCGGGCAAAAGCTATTACCTAGTATAATAATAAAAAGTTGGGACTGTACTGTACCTTACAAGAAATAGCATTAGTACTATAATCTAATACCTATAATGTAAATTATTTTAACAAATACGTGAACACGTAATTTCGTAGCTATCCTGCTATCCTAGAAATTGTCTCTCAAAAGCTTTTAAAACAATATCCAGCCCATTCCATTCATATTCTTTCTTTTGACTTTATCAGCTTTTCTATTTCCACAAAAGCCCAGCTTTCGCCTCCGCACATGATATTAAGTTGTTATTCTCACCAGAGCTTAGAAAGCTGACAGAAACAGTAGATGTGTATAGAACATGAACAGGCTGTACGAACAATAATAAACTAAAGTGACACCAACAAGTCTTCCGTTTGAACGCACCGCTGAATATCTCCGCCCACGACACGCAACCACCTTCACGAAACAACACCAACTACCGAGCTTAAAATACAACATTCTAACAACAAACAACACATTTTCAATCATATCGATGACAAAATAAAGATCACTATCTATTGCTGTCTAATAAGACAGCAAGATTCATTTTAATTGGATCCCGATTTTGAATCCCACTTCAATATTTTTGGCGTTGGATCCCAGACAAAAATTTTATGTATTTCCGTTGGACCCCAAATTTTTAAAAATGCTTGAAAATTACGTTTTATTGTCGTTGAATCCCAAAAACTATTTCCGTTGGATCTCAAATGCTTACAAAATTCTAAATTCGGGTACTTTCAACAACAAAATTGTTTAAAGCAAAATGAGGGTTTATATATTTCATATTAACTGACCTCTTACAATATTGCTGTCATCTTTGTCTTTGCGTTTCTCTATTTACGCGCGTAAGTATTGCTTATGGTGCATACAGTTATTTTTCCAGTGACTGTAGTTATTTTGTGTAAAACTGAATCTTATTATAAAGTACTATGAGTGATCAACTCCCATCTACTTATTCATCAATATATTTGAATTGTAAAGACTGAAAAGGTGGTACAGTTCTTTTACATGGCGCTCATCAATATGCAAAGACACGAGATAATCAAAATGGAAGTTCTATATTATGGAGATGCATTAACCACCGTAAAGAAAAATGTAAGGGAATACTTACACTTTAGGTTTGTACAATATTTAGATTATTGATCAAGATCGCGTCAATTCAAAAAAATGTCTTACGACTAGTGGTCCGCCTTGGCTTCGCACGGGTAATCTTAATCATTAGGAATAGCATGCTGACAGAATCACTTTTCACAAACATAAGTGAATTGGTACCTGAAATGCTAAGCAGATAAACCGTTTTGGCTTTGTGCAATTAAAGTATGAATTTATTCATGTTTCTTCTGTATTTCATTCATTTAATCATTTTATTAATAGTCGATGGGCCACTCAAAAATAACCGCGGACCGCGGTCCGAGTCCCGAAATCCCCTCGACCCCAAACACACGCTTTTTAATTTTTTGATAAACGTAAATCACTTTTCTTATGAACAGAACACACTGTCATGTTGTTACAACATGGGATACAATGGAAATGCAAATGGGACCCAGCGTTTATACCTATTTAATGGGATCCAACGAAAATGAATCGACTGCAGCCATAATTTCAAACATGACTAGACGAATCCCCGATTGATCACTTCAAGCGATGAATACAGACGGTCAAAGACTTGGCAATATCTGTTCAAAAGTAGGTCAACGCGACAAAAGTCGGTGTCCCAGTAAATCAGTCCTTAAAGGACCCAAAATGCGGAGGTCCTTTTATACAATAAGCCAGCGGGCCCACATTTGCGGGTATGAAAGCGAAGTGAAACGTAACTACAGATTATACGAATATAAATTTCTGAATCCACCACAATTTCGCGGGAGTTTTTTTTCTTTTGTGGCAGCACAACTCTATCTAGTCGGTGACTGGCTTTACTGATGGCCATCCGAGCATTATGCAATTTGGGACCCTGACAATCAGCGCGCAATTTTGTGTACGGTCTCTGCGCCCGGCATTTTTGTTTCATTTTGTTTGGATAATAAATACCACCTTTCTGTTCTGCTATTATTGTTCCTTTTTGCATTTAATTGCGTTATTTTGCTTTACTATAACGACTATTACCGACTAAACTCCTCAAAAGCATCCAATATTATCGACTGATCTCAAACTGCCATCGCAATCAGAATTGTGGCCTACACACACAAAACAACCTACCAAAGCACTATTCCATAATCACAAACTATGAAAATAGCTATTTAACTTCGCAATCCCAATTATCGCGGAACATGATATCACTCGCTTACTCCACATTCTTGTTCAAATATTTGGTACTTAACTGGCTATACAAAACGAAGTTAGTGTACCGTTGAATTAGCCTTACTAGCACAACACACATTTTTGTAGTTGATTGTGTATTTGCTGGTCCATTAGATTCGAATTATCCAAAAACTAGGTAAACAGGGTAAACAAATCATTTTCTGTCTACTAACTTGAAGCTGACTGAGGCAAAATGGTTGTCAGAAAGAAAAGAAAGAAAAAGAGTTTATTTGCGGTCAATATGACGCATATCAAAAGTACAGAAAAATTACAATTAAAGGGGCCTTGTTATAAGTAACGAGCAGAAAATCGCTAGGATAACATTATTTCAATTATTTTGTACGTAGATCCCAATTTCACCAATACACTCGAAAAATGGCACGTATTGCAACCACTTTCCGAGCAAAAAAGCTTTTTTGGAAATGTCTATGTCTACGCGTTTCGCGTTTCCGAACGAATAAATAGAATCTGTCAGAAAATATTTGTGGCGCATTCTAAATTCAAAACACAGTGCGAATTTTTTATGTCGACCAGAGGATGGCGTAATAAGAACAATAGATGGATCCTTTTGAAAATGGGATTGAGTTGACGTGTTCGGTAGGCCACTCTGAAACATCCAGTTCTCCCGCACTTTGTATTAACCTTTGTTTTGTAAATACAAGGGATCAAGTTATTGAAGTAACAGAGAGATACTTTGTTTATCTACGAGAGTAGCATCTAAATGGGATGCAACAAAGCGTCACGCTTTTGATGTCTTTAATCAAGCCTTTGTTCGAGGATCGTGTCGGTTCGTAATCTTTTATTTGTACGAAGATATTTCTTGATTTAATGTTATGAGCAATGAGAACCCCTTTGTTGTGTGCTTATGATAATATTCTGAATTTTAGTTGTTTGCCGTCTCATTCTAACCCGTTTTGTACCTATGTTACAGTATAACGTCATTGAAAATATTAAACATGAAAAAAAAAACATCAATGATTTTTTTGGAAAAAATTATTCCTAACATACCTATTTAATTTCATGATTGATGAACCTAACTCAATATAATTGGCAGAACCCAGGATTCCTGCTGTGGTCTCACAATACAACCAAACGTCACTTCGCATTGTAATATAATAAATACGTAAGCAAATGTTTTAGTAGAAAACATGCGGTCATTAACAAAACGCGCGGTGCCAACGGAACTACTTTCCCTCCTATGAATAAAATTATGCAAGCGTGTGTTTTTAATGAATCAATACTATGAAATTCACTATCGTTGTGCGTTTGAGTGCACATTATTAAGTGCGAATTACACCCATTGTAAGGTAATGATAGTTTAATGTACCATGAGTTCATTCTCCGATCAATGTGAATTTCACACTCGTGGGCGCCATCTTGGAATTTGCGAGCGATTTTGGCGCATAATATTTCGTTGTACCTATGGGTTTTATGTTGCTTAGCTTCTTTATCTTCACAAGTTCACTTAAGGTGGAAGCGCCAGGGCAGCCCGCGAAATTCAAATAGTTTTATGTTTTTTGCTATTTGCCGGTCAGTGTGAAGCTGTATGTTGAACAAAATAATTCGCGGCCGTAACGAATATATATCTAAAGAATTATACCCATTTTAGTTATCAATATAACCCTCATAAGTTCATACAACTCGATTGAATGACTTTTTCACGAAATAACATTCAATCGAGTTCTATGAACTTAGATGGTTATTTGATGATTCAAATGGTTATAATCCTTTAGATAAATGCTTTTTACGATCGCGAATTGTATTTTGTTTAACATACAGCTTCACAATGACTGGCAAATTGCAAAAAAAACATAAAAATATTTGAATTTCGCGGGCTACCCTGGAGCTTCCACCTTAATGGTCTTGAGAAAGATAATTGAGTTATTATAGCATTACTTAATGCTTACCATCCATATCAGAATTTCATTAGTGAAAGGCGAAACTTTGTAAGCCTACCTAGATAAGCCTATTGTTAGGCAACTAAAAGGTTTTAAATTTTCAATTGAGTTATTGTTTCAGATATTTAACTAATTGGTTACAATAGCAATATACCTAGTCTCGATTTCAAAACGTTCATTAATCTGAATGGGAATGCTTTTCATTACCGAAACAAAGGATTGCGGAAAAAAGAAGAAAATGAGAGATACAATGGGGTTTGCGTGAGCCAACATAGCATATTGTCCGGCGAATAATTTACTTTTTTGCACTACTTTTATTATACAGAAAAGTCCGACTACAACGAAATAGTATTAAAAAAGGACGAGGGCATTTAAATTTTGTTTTGTTTAAAGTTAAACCTTATGCCGTGTTATTTTTTTAAATTCCGAAAACGTTCGTGTTGAAAACTTTCGAAGTCAGCGCAGTTTTGTTTTTTAAATAAAACTGGTCATCTAGATTCCCCAACAGCTTTTTCCGATGATGCCCTCCCTGAAAAACAATAAAAGACAACGTAACATACAGCAAATAAATACAGATTGTACCTAAGTCAGTATTTTCTTTGAGCCCCACAATTCACTAGAATGTCAAAACAGCGGACAACGGCAGACCGTCGTCGGCAGGTTTTGTTTTAGGGGAGGCATATGTTTTTACCCCTTTTCAGATACTACTCGTATAGCTATGGCTTCAGCTGAAACAATAGCTTTTGTCTACCATTCTTCGATTGTGAAATAGATCCCTTTAGACTTTAGTTATAGTATGAATAGTGGGATCTACCATAACTGGCGCATGCATGTTTTCGGCCAAATTAAATTAAGCGTTAATGGAACAAGCGATTCAATTATTTCTACTCAAATGCTGAAATTAGCTCCAAAGTACATAATTATGTATATTATTTTATCAATCCTTATGTTCTAAATCACGATCTCATCGAGTTTTAAATCAGTAAGGCGCCTATTAAACCTCGTTCGAGGAAGCATGAATTAAAAAGATAATTAAAAAGTAATCTCCCAATTTAAAAAGTAGCTTTCCAAACTCAAAGTGATCAATCTAAACTTAGCTAAAGGAAATCATAATTTGGCTTACTTAATTGTTTTAATGAGCTTTTTCGCCATTAAGAGGAACTTTCGGAGCTTTCCACGCACGCCTCTTTCAATGAATTGCAATTAAGTGTGATTTAAGTGTTGCTAAGATATTACCGTGCTTAAGTTAAATTTATTGCACCTAATTACGGATAAACACTGCTATATAATTTTATAATTGCACCACATTCGCTCACACGGCTAGTTGAACTCTATTATTTCAAGTAGGATTCTTTAGTCGTCGCACTTAGTCGGACTTAACGGCTTTTCTTCGAACCACGCCGTTCGCATGTTCCCACCTAGTCATGTTTAGCTAGTCATTACATCGGCTTTGTGTACATTAACACTGATAACATCATACTGCGAAAACTTGTTTTCCAGTAACTTGCCATTAATCGACTTGAAACGATATTGCGCTGAGAAATCAGCTGAAAAAATTAGGTTTCCTACGTTGCTTACCGAAATGACCGCACATAACAAAACACTCTTATAGAGAAAATAATTGAAGCTGCACCCGGCTTAGTCAAACAACCAAACTCCGAAGCGAATAAATCGCTTAAATCGCTTACATTTGTAAAGCTTTCACAAGTCCCAAAACTCGAAGTGTACGAATACGCGGTGCCACAATTTGCAGTACTGTTGTGTTCGATCTCCATGTCAACTTAACAGGCGACCTCAAAATCGAGGGGTTAATGATCTACAATTATGACGTCTCGGTGAGTTGTCTCGCTCCCCGAGTCCGAACAATACCTCGCGTAACTGTTCTCCTAGTCTTTCGTCACGTCACTATGGCCGTTGCTAAAACCCCTTGATCCACTTCATTCCGCAACTTTATGGTTAACTGCTGGCCCATAGCTATGAGGTTAATGTTCTGCCACAATTATCGGATTGGATTCGGTGTTTAACAATGTAACGTCGCGCAATCACGAACCATCGACTTCTGAGTGCTTTCAACTTGGGGTGTGTGGATGAAAGAAAAAATATTACCCAACTAAACTTTAAGAAAACATATATCCAGACTTCGACAGGATTATTATTCATGTTTGTGTTTTTTAACACATCCTTCGTTGCAAAATTGACAGCCGATTTCCCGCGAGAAAATCCAGTACGGAAAAGAATAGGATAGACATTTTGTTTGTACGTGAAAAACTAGGTTTCCTATTGACGAGTTTGTCTACATCGAAATCGAAAGCTCTTGTGATATAAAACGTTTTCAGCATGTTAACTGGGTTTTTCCGTGTTATTTTTTTGTAACAATACTTAAAATGGACAGTTCTGTTAAATTAGAGGGATGACTCATCGAAAACGCAGAAATTTCGTATGCCGTTACGTAATTATCTTGAACCGTTAACGCAATACGTTACGTTTTACAAACGACTGCGAAATGTGTAATTTACTGCCTTAATAACCTTTTAAAAAACTTTTTGCTGTATTTCGACGGCATTGACAATACCACCTGTATTATTGACCTCAATATTCCATCCAATAATTTGAGATAATTCGCAACAATGTGAACGAATTTCGCATTAAATTTCTCATTGTGTCCTTAACGATGTCTGTGCAAAATATGAACGTCATTTTATTGGCAACTCTGGATGTACTCAGTGCATTAACAAGCTTACTTAGTGCAGTCTTTAAATGTTCTTCATGATTCATTAACAATAATTAGCAGTCTCATGAATATTTAATGCCGATGCATGATCTGCTTGCCTTATGCGGCTTCCACGTGGCTAAAGCAGGACATTTTAATTGCAATCTAACTTTATGTCATGTTTTCCTTGTATGTGTCGTATTCAAAACTACCTATTAATACCTGCCTAATTAGTCCGCAAAGCGGCTTAGACTGACAGGTAAATAAATAACATTCAATTAAAATGTAGTTCTAACCGAGTTGCGCGTACGCAGACTGATTACACTAAATCTCCTAATACCCTCTCTCTTTGATCAAATTACGTCATCATGTGGAATTTGTGTCACAATTTGAATTTAATCCTCCTACTTTACTACTCAAAAGTATTTGGCCACCCAGCAAGAAATATCTTGTAAAAGTTTGATTAAATGAAATAACTTTATAGTTATTTTAATTGTTTATTAGCAACTAGTTTATGCCAGCCGCTATGGCCGTCAGAAATTATACCACGGCATAAAAAGTATTTGTGCTAAATTTCATCCAGATCCATTTAACCGTTCCAGTGAGATTGAGAAACAAATATCCATCCATATAAACTTTTGCATGTATAATAAATAAGTGAGATTGAATATGAAGTAAGATACCTTGAACATTAGTCATGCTTTTTTTTAATTTTAGACTCATCATCTTCTTTACTTTTGAGACGATCTCAATATGCCTCACAAAATGCAGTGGACCAAATAATATTGAGCGTTAGCCTACGTACGCACTCGCCGCGGTCAGCCGCGGGGGCTGTCAACCGCGTGGTTCCATTTTAATATGCAACCGCTTGTCATTTAATGGCGGTTCCGTGCGTACCTACAATCACTAGCGGTTGCATCTAAAAACTGGAACTCAACCGCGGGCTTAGTGTATTATACAAGTGATATCTACCGACGATTTGCACTTCTTAAAAAATGAGCGAAACTCAACATGTAACTAGATCATTAACATTCCATGCCAGGTTGTTTTGCCATAAAATGCAAGGCTTGATAGTTGTTTAGTTAGAGACAGGTTCCGGGTCTAGCATCTGTTCCCGTTCCAGAATGTTAGTAGCAATTAGTATTACATTGTAGCAAGCCATAATATGGTTATAAATCTAGAGAGTTGGTTTAACGTTGTTTGGAATAGACTGCTCTTTATTTTCGTGTTTCATGTCGGAGAGATCGCTAAATTTGTATAGATAAATTTTTGATGGTGTACGATAACAATGAAGACTATTAACTGTTCTTTTCTATTTGTTGTCATTGAAGGTCAAAATTTTAGGTTATGTGGACGTTAGTTTTGAATTGGACAAAGCTGGCAACATAGACAAGACAAATTCCCAAGTGTTGAATTACTGCCAGTGCAACCACAGCGCATTCTTAGTATAAATTGAATCACTCATCTATATCTAGTTATCATAATTATAAACTAGGATCAAGTGTCAGATACTCAACACTAGACATGCTAGAAACAGTACATAATTCTCATAGAAACACATAAGTTATTAGCCTAATGTAGTCACGTCAAGGCACTACCAAGATACTCTACATCCGTTAGGCGCATTAAACCCAAATTGAAATAACGCTGATTCAAGTACCTACCACACAATGTTAAAACTGTCTCAGCACGGAGTCATGGTACATTTAAAAGAATATTTCCCGAATACTTCGAGTGCATTACTGTTGGCACGGTACAGTTGATTGCACGACCAGGCTAACATTTGACTCTAACAGCACCATGTTTTCTTTAGCAGTTGGCAGGTTTTTTATGGTTCAAGTGGTAGTGCTGACGTGTGGTTGAGTGTACTCGCGATGGGCGTGACATGATTCTAACGGTACGTAGTGGTTATTGCTCTAATCTTAGCGTGATAATCCAGTGATTACTGTCTGTCTGCCTATTGCTCCATAGTTTATTCAACTTCGGCTTTACGCACATTTCGGTACGCTGCCACTGCTTTGTTGGAAGTTTTCTATAGCAACCATAGAAATATTAAAAAGAAGCAAATAACTGTCGTCACTGTGAGTTCAGTAAAACTGGTCTGTGATTTATTAATAAAAAAACTTCCGCTGATACTTTGCTCTGATCAGACCCCAAATTACCAATGATGTTGCGATACTAAACTCAGGTAAATGTTACTAGTAAATCACACTGTACACATACTTGAGTACGGTATACTGTTGGTTTTTATGAAAACGTCTTTACTTTTGTTCCATTAAGGAGATGGATGGATATTTCAATCCATAGTACCATAGAGGTAATATATCGTACGAGTACGTGGGAGATCTAACAAAGACACATCACACCTTTATTCCCTGAAGGATTAGGCAAAGGTGTGCTTACAGCAAACCCACATCATGACCCGTTACAACAAAGACTGGATCTCGAAACCTGATGAGAGACGTTCACATCTTAAAGATTTTGTAACCTGCTCCCATTGTTGTTCTATCATTCACTTGTTCACAATGTACGATAACAGCCGTTGTGAAAACTCTTAATTACACCTGGACAAAGAAACGACTTTGTTTCGATTAATCAAGTTGTAAATCTGCCTTTATTGCGTTTTCTCAAGCATTTTATGACTGGCCATTTGATATAAAAAAGTTGTCGATATGCATACAATGGAACTCCCTATAAAAATAACCCAATTTACTCACTCAAAACATAACAAGTATACAGGGAAATTGAAAAAATACCCGAAACCTCTTATGCAGTGAAAGTACACATGATTATAAGCAACTTTTGTTTTGGTAAAACTCCGAAATCTCGAAAAAAATATCAGCTGTTTCATACAAAATGCAGTATTTAGCCAATGAAAATGTATGAAACAGCTGATATTTTTTTCGAGATTTCGGAGTTTTACCAAAACAAAAGTTGCTTATAATTATGTGTACTTTCACTGCCTAAGAGGTTTCGGGTATTTTTTCAATTTCCCTGTATATCACAATCACAACTCTGGTCCTCAAAATAGGCACTGGCTCTGCGGCAAGCGGCAGGCAGGCAGGTTTCAAGTCGCAAATTCATTATTTTAATTCATGATTAAACAAAAATAGATAGATTTTCAGGATTTATCCTCCTAAGAAAAACTTTTAAGAGTGGGTAGTTGTGCAATAGATTATTATCAAGCTCCAATATAGAAAGTTGTTACGTGGAGTTTGTGCAGTAGAAAAAACTTAGCTGGTCGTTAGAAAACCGACCACTGGCGAGGTAAACTTCGCCCGGAGAACATCGAAAACATTTTTAATTACCACCGTGGCTTGCTGAGATTGCCCAGTAACTACGTCACGTATTCCTTTGTTATCGTTGCTGGGGTAAAACTACACTGCTGATTTACTCTGTTTGGCCGGAACTTTGATTGAAATGTCAGAAACACCAGTAGATATTAATCATTGTGCTTCAATGTCAGCCCAAATTATTGCGCTATGACTATTGTGTAAGCCATAGACTAATATAAGCAACGCATTGTTCTACTATTGAGGCCTTGTTCTTCCAATTTCTGCCTTCCATTATTGTTGTAATCTTTCAATAATAACGAGAGTTTTCAATATAAAAGTTCTTATCAACCGCAATAAAAACTAAATTGAATTACAAGTTAATAATGCTCGTTCCGTTACTAACGCGGTTCATCTTAATTTCCTCGATGTTACTTGATGTTAGACGTATTGCTTCGTGCCGTATTAAAGTGTTTGCCTGCCCAATGTCCCGGGGGATGAAGGCCCACCTGGCCACCCTCACTGGAGGTGCCCCACCTTCACCACCCATTTTTCACCTCTCACAAGTAGAACAATAAATAAATTGGCCGTTGCTTTGTTTCGGCCGCGTCTGAAGGTTCATAATTCGTTCACATAAAATCATTGCAGTAACTCAAGGTGCTTCGTTAAAAGGCGAATTTGAAATGTTTACAATTTATTAGCTGTATTAATGTTTCAGACAATGCGAACAGCTAATTTTAGCTCTTTTGTTTCTGACTGTTTTGTTTGTTCTGTCGAAAACGCTGTGTTGAGACCTACTGACAGTCTAGCTTTTGTAAGTGCTGTTTCACAGCTTTTCTCCGATTTTAAGGAGAAACTTAACGACGTCACGTATTCTTTTGTTATCGTTGCTGTGGATAGAACTACTTGGTGTTCATTTACTCTGTCTGGTTAGAATTTAGATTGAAATGTCAGAAACCGTTTTTCTCCTTAAAATTAACGATTCCCATTTACAAATTTGTACCAATCGTGAAAACGTAACTTCTCAGTAGAGACTGTACCTTATCTATACCAGAAACCCATTATTATATTTCCAGCAGCCACTGTATGTAATTTTTTTTCAGTGGAAAAACTCGGTTTGCTTTCAAATAAACGGGACAAACACAATGTTTATGTCCACTTGCGTCTCTGAGCGGAACCAATATCAACAAGGCTTACCTGTTTGTTTATTCAGCTATCAGTAACTGTCTTTAACAGAACGGAGCTTGTGTGAGACAGTTTCTAAATGTTCCTATATTCTTGAAAGCCTCTTGTAACTGAAAAAGGATGGCAGGGTTTGCTATTTTGTTCGTGAGGAGAAAAGAAAGAACGAGTTTTGATTTTAGGCATACCTACCTACTACACTGTAATTTTTAATAGCTAGGTACTCTTTTTTTCACCGTTACTATCTTACTGCTGGGCAAAGGCCTCCTCCGAGCACTTTGATTTTAGAGGCTTATTTTTTCTTTCGTACTTATAGAAATACATATCTGTTGCAATTTTAATTTTTTGAAACTTATTTTCTAGTGGTATTTTGTAGGGTTCCCAAAAGATTAAACGGGACCCTATTACTAAGACTCGGGTGTCCGTCTGTCACCAGGCTGTATCTCATGAACCGTGATAGACAGTGGAAATTTTCACAGATGATGTATTTCTGTGGCCGCTATAACAACAAATATTAAAAAACGGAATAAAATAAATATTTAAAGGGGCTCCCATACAACAGACATGATTTTTTTGCCGTTATTTAAATAATGGTACGGAACCCTTCGCACACGAGTCTGACTCGCACTTGGTCGGTTTTATAAAACAAGAATGCGAGGTCTTTTACATTTATCAGAAGAAAGTAGGTATCATTTTTCTTCGAACAAAAGTACCTTGAAACAAAAATGAAACAACGTTGCATAAACAAAGCATTTTGTATGCTGACTCATTGCATCAATACGACGGCATCTGAAGGGATATGATTCAGCCAGGATTTGGGTATAACACTTCTGACAGGCCGTTAATAAGAGCTGCACCCTTGTTAGTTTAACACCCACCCCTCCAGTAATCGATCGAACACATGCGTGTAAATGGGTTTACATCACAAAGAAAATAGTGTGGGGAAGTGGCAGTTCCTATTTATAATAATAAAAAAATAAATGTCATGGTAAATTGCATTATGAAGTCTCTTACCCAGACTTCGCATCGACGATAAAGATCGCAAAACTTGAAACGTTTTCATACTTTTTTAACAGCTCTCAACGTACCTACCTATTACCTCCGCAAAAGCGTTTGTACTTATACGCTAAAGTGAAATAAGAGTTGAAAGGCTGTGATCGGACTCAGACGTTTTTCCATTAGAATCCTGAAGGCAGACTCCGTCGGGCCATTACGTCGCAAATGGGACGAGAAGAGCCCGCAGAATTCACGCGATTCTCTTGGATAAAGAAGCTGCTGAATATTTTATTTTCTATAGGATATGACGAGCGACACACTTAGCATAATTCTTCAATCAACAACTCAACTGTGTGACATTGTAGCACATTTCTTATGTTTATGTGTAGACACACATAAACATAAGAAAAAGCCCTGAACTAAATCGCCGTTATTTATTACAGTCTTTATTAATTTAAAGAAAGGTGTTTTTAGGTTGCAACCTTAAAAACTTAGTCTGTTAATGATAGTGTTCGTAACAATAATAGAATTTTAGTAGGTAACGCTGTTTACTAAACAAAACTTTGTAACAATTTATTATTTTTAAAAGAGTGTCCGTGGTGTTTCTTTCACGTTCTTCTCCATAGAGATCTACGCTTTGGAACGTGCAAATAGCTTCATCTTTTTTGACCGATCGACCTTGACAATTCAAAAGTGCCTGTAAATGGTTTAATTAACGCTTTTCATTTTTAGAGTTTTTACTTGCAAATATATTTAAGCTACAAATACCCTATCTAAAAAAAAAAACACTTAACAATTTTCGTCTCGCAAATGAAAATACATATCCAAATCCTATCCTTTAGTTACCATAGTTATTTGACTCTTTGAAAAAGAAATCTCATGAATTTGATTCTCACAATAAACCTACATATTTCTACTAGACCGGTACAACCTCCAAACCGTCAATCCTTGAAACTGATTGTCGTTGGGTTTCAATAAAACATATCTTGGTTTATTGGAAGCGGGTAGTCGGCTCGTTATGTCCCAAGTAGTTTTCTAAAGCCGCTCAACATTTCTTTGTGGCGACGTAATCCGATTATTCTATCTTAGGACGAGTTATTGAGACCTGTGACTACTATCCGATCATAAGATTTAACTGTATTGGGTAACTACTTATTTGAAAGTGCTTTTGTAATAAAATACTTGTATCAGTGCCATGTTAGTTGAAAGTTACTATTCATAAGTATTATCATAAATTCATACACGCGTACACATTTTTCAGTCAGTTTGTCACGGAGAATTGAAATTTATTCTAGCTGGTGTAAAAACTAATTTTAAAACAGCGTCCAAAACAAAGAGCTCGGTAAAATATAGAATTCAATACACAGTATCTATTCCGGCTGGCTGCACGACCACGACGTTTTGGTATTTGACCACTGTAACCCAATTTTCATTTACCGTCCATTGCAATTTCTATTTAAAGACCAGCCCTCTCAGCAAAAAGTTTATCGGAGACCCCTTAGGTACACATTGTTTTATTTTCAGCTTCGTAAAGTTTGCACTGTACTCTTATTTCATTGTAAGCTACCTATAAAACTGGGGACATTCGGACTAAAAGCGTCTAAATTGAAAATATTTTCTTCCCCACCGGAATCCAAATTGAGAACATGCGAGGGGATTTTAACAAATCGTAGTGTCGTCTAAGTATGAAACCTGCTGTTGAACTAATTGACGTGAACCCTCGCAGTGGTCATGCTAGCTCATTTGTCGTCGGGCCTAGTGACTCATCGGAAAGTCGAGGGTGTTGTCCGTCTACATAATTTATGATGCTACCAGATGACCGTGACTAAATAGCCAAATGTGTCCCTCGATATAATGAAACTTTCGTGTTCATATTTCGTCAGTTTTCTAAGGAGCACGTCTTTAATCGGATGAATGTATTCTACAAAATATCGAAGTGTTTTTTATATGCGTCACGTACTGTAACAACAAACGATGCTTTTATATTGTAATTGTCTTGTCTTATCTAATCAAACGAAAATTGTGAACAATAGTATCGATAATCTAGACAAAGATTCAAGATTAAGGTGACTTATCGCCTAATGCTTTGTAAAGATATTACGATAATCCGAACTAATGCCTTTTAGGGTTGTCACCCTTTAGTCCAATATGTGTCGTTATGGCGTATCAATGAGGGTGCATTCTCAAGTGCAGGCAATAATCCTCTCTATCGTAACTGTCGCGTGTCGCCGTCCTTAGGGGACGTTGTGTAATTTTATTTCGCCCCCGTCGCAAATCGCTCGGGATTCGCGACTCGCATGCCTATGTAATATGAGCTGTATTGGTACGCCTTGCCGTCTTGCCTAATATAAAAATAAAGCCAATTTTTCCCCATCTGAGTATTTCGAGTTTCTCTTATAAAGACAGAGGAGCAGAAGACAAAGGCAAAACATTGAACCTGCGGTTCAGCGTCTTATCGTTAGACCGAATTGAAAGTTGCATTCGAAAGAGAATTACGCTCAGGTCACTAAATAGGTACATAAACCGTCGGATTTATTGGAACATCTGGCGAAGGAGCCGTACATCAAGCATAATGGCTACATAATTCGCGTGGAGTGTTCTATACTGACACGCTTGGACTGCGGAGATGCGGGTACTAGCGGGTAGATGGTGAGCGCCGATAAAACCTGGCTAGTTGGAAGTTTTATTGAGCGGCCACTGGCGCAGCCTGTTTCCTCGTTATCGCCGACAGGGGGCCTTAAATCAGGCGCCTTTCATTCTTAAAGGCTTTAAGCTTGACGTTCCAAGCCTCGGGGGAGCGATGTTTAAAGTGGCCACTTCTTACATTCGTTGATGTAGCACCACGTTTAGTGCTATTGGCGATGTTTCAAAATGCAACTAAATTACCTACTTGAATATTTTCGCGACTGAGTTATCTTTAAAGAACGAACCGGTTCTTTAACCTTGTACAAGGAAAATAGGAATTTTGTTTCGGGTGTTTATTTTGTGAGATAACGTTCATCCTTAATGCAGGTAAAGGTTATGATGACATAGCTACTGATAAGATAGCTACTGCAAAAACATCACCTACATATTATATTTTACTTTGTGTTCCATACAAAGTCTATCGGAGTTTAGGACGGCGAAATAGAGAAATTGTAAAAAATCGCGTTTTATAAATGTCGGTATCGCATGACTGGTGACGCTCTGTAGAACTTCCAAACGGCAATAAGTGCGGTACAGTTAGGAACTAACTAGGTATGAAGTCATTAAACTTTCCGCCGATGATCCGCATCGCGAACCACTGCGAAACGTAACTTACCGTGCCGAGTTAACGTTTAACTTCTTACCTCGATGATATATTCCACTTTTCGAACAGTTACTCTAATAAAATCAGTCGTAAATCATTCGTTAAAATCGCGGATTTCTTAACCCAATTTGTGTCACTAACACATATTGCAATTCTACGAGTAATTCGGTTTATACATCACATTTGGTGGTACAAAGCTTTTGGGTCGTATTTCAAAATGGATGTTTCAGAAACTTTGTGCAAATCTACACGCTCGGTCACAGTGTCAAATACATGCTAGCTCGGCTTGAGCAATACAATTCCAAAGTTCAAGGTGGAATGTTAGTCATGCCCCCTTTATCTTGCTTTGTTCCAAACCGCCGTAGATCCGTTTCGAAGTAAACTATAGCGATGTATGGCCAAGATTGTATCTTTTACAACGTAAGCAACGCCCGAGCGCTTTCTATCGCCACCACCGAGGGTAATCCATTTTCCCCGGTTGAACTTTAAAACAAGGGTGAAAAGAGATTTTTATGTGCACTGTTTGTAAATTTTGGTAATACGGACTTTACCAACTCTAACTTAATGAACGAAGATAAACATGCCACGCAAAAACAAAAATCTTGCTATTTACGAGGGAGATTGGTGAATACTTCAGTTGTTTAAAAAAAAAAGGTACTGCAGTCGGATGCAACAAATTTTTCTCTACAAGCACCTAATAAAACGCCAAGCAGGATTTTCAAGAAATACCCCCGTACACCTCTAAGACGTGGACTGCGCTCGGAACCACGTACAGAAACAATGTATTAACTCACTTTATTACATAACAGTAAATAACATCTGTACGTGCAGCTAATGCATTGCCCATTGCTCGGAGCTTCGTTGTAAACTCACTCAATCGATTCTTTATCGAATTGCCGTGTGGTATCTGCTATTTACAACCAACCACTGGCATTCCAAGAAACTAAACGATTGTGGAATGAAGATGATGGGAAGCTATTATGGTACAAATAAGAAAAGCACCATGATGCGATTACTTGATCCCAGAATAAATGCTGCGGTCTTTAGAAAATAACATGTTGTTTCCTGAAGACCGCCTTTTCAAAGAGTTGGTTGTGATTCTAATAATGAAAAACTTCACATAATATTAAAACAGAATAAGTAGTTCAAAATAGAATTAAGCTTACAAACTCACAAACTAATTGGACAACTAGACGAAGCTGACAAACACAACAGAATTACATTACATCGCATCTAAGACTCAGCCGTGAATTTAATTGGCGAGGACGTATTTCGTGAGAAAATAAATTTTGTCCAAAATAAAATATTCACCGAATCGTCCCCCGGGCTTTTTCTCGTAAAGGCAAATTACTGAGAACAATGGGAATATCGGTATCGTCAACTGATTGGTTAGGTTCGTAAATTGAATTCTGTTTTGCTGAATTTATGAAATGCAACGTCTCGGACAAAATGAGAGGAAATGGTGTATTTTGTGTATGAAAACTAAACTTTTTATGATTCTCGGGATCTTTCCTTTGGATTTTATTTAAATTAGTGCGTAGAAAGTGTAGAAACATTCACTTCCAGTGTTATAAAAATGTCATATTATATTTTTTGATGAATGGTTCACGCTTTGCCAATAAGCATGTGTTCACACATGTATTCATGTTCCGATTTATGATCCCTAGACTTCACCATCGTATTAACAAGGTTTTTAATATTTCAATAACTTGTTTAAATCTAAAAAAAAAAACAGCAAGTCTAAAATATCATATTCACATAAACCATAACTAAATATAAATAAGAAAAGTGTTTTTGCATAGCATACACAATCTTAGGGGCCTAATGTCTCCCCAAGGATTAAAGACCAATAATTCAAATGAGGTGAATGAAATGAGGGGACTTCTGCTCCTCTCATTTTTGCTAAATAGGATTATGATAATGATGACTTTGAAACACGTGCCGATACCATTGAGAAAGAGGGAGATTTACTCCAAATAAACCCTGATTTATATCGCTGAAAATTAAAGAAATAGAGGGAAATACTTCTATAATGAAACAGGAAACTAAAAATAAGTTGTCAAAACATAGGAACACACTTAAAATTAAGTGGATTCAGGTTGAAATATTGTGTTCTAAATTGAACCAATTGTCCTTGAAAATAAATGGATAAAAGCAAACAAAAATACTTACATTGAAAACTTTTGTGGATCTAGTCATATTTGACAACACTGCGACAATTATTGGCGGAGTTAGTATCAAATTGCTTTTGCTTTAATTTGGAGTAAAATTTGTCAGAGTATCTCATTATTTTCGTTTGAGCTACATTGTATGTATTTGAGTGTGCCAAATAAACATATTATTTCTTCAGTACAAATGAAACACCTGGTAAAAGTAAACAAAAACTAAATCAATGTTTAAGAAATTACAAATTGTAAGTCAATTCTGTGTTACTTAACACCCTTTTGAGCATCAATATTTATTTTGAGAACAAAGAGAGACTTCCTAAAAGGGTGTCCAACAACAAGCAAGATACTTACATTATTCTATGGCCAAAAATAGCAGTAACGCAAACACACCCTGTTTAGAAAAATATCCGTAGACAAGGCATGGTTCCTTGATGCCTTCCATTCCGGGAATAGAGGTGGTTTAAAAAAAAACCGGCCAAGTGCGAGTCGGAATTTCACACGAAGGGTTCAGTACCATAAACCGTACATGTTTGGGAGCTCCTTTTAATTATTAATTAACAAATTTTTGCCAGCGGCTTCGCCAACACACTCCCGGGATACATCTATGTGTTATTCCAGACTATAATCTACCTCTCTCCAGATTTCATGAAGATCCTTTCGGGCGTTCTAACGTGAAAGAGTAACAAACATCCATCGATCATCACACACTTTCGCAATTATAATATTGATTGAGATTAGTAGATTATTTAAATTAAGATAAGTCGATTATGTGTTGTTACAGCGGCAAAAGACACACAGACTGTGAAAATTTCAACTGTCCACCTATTACAGTTCTTGAGATACAGCCCGCTGATAGACAGGCGAACGAACAGACAACGGAGGCTTAGTAATACGGTTCCGTTGGTTATCTTTTGGGTTCGTAACCCTAAAACAGCTTTTTAGTGCTTATCCCTTGCCTCAGGGTGTAGAGTTACAAATCTCCATGATGGTCCCCACGCGGACCAGCGGTCGTTAATAAATCTTTTCGACACGCCTTCTTAGGATCTTCTTACCGGTTTACAAGTCAAAATATACTGATTCTCCTGCACGATGACAGTTGGCATGGCCTTCGAGATTTAGTGTTTGGATTTGGACTTGATGTTGTTACGTAACTATTTATTTTGATTCTTCCTTTTGTGTCTATAAGATATTGATTTGTTACTGGTTAATTAATATTTATTTGATATTATTTTCCTTCCTTGTAAATAAAGTAACGCAAACGGCAATATTACGAACTATCTGTAATTTGTCTTCTAACTGCAATTTAGTACTGAGTTTTTGTTTCTGTACCGACATCTAAAGCTTGATTGGATTTGCTTCCACCGAACAGATTCCAACATGAACTAAATAAAGAAAAATATACCGAATGGAATAATCATAGCGCAATTTCTTTTCACCATGCCTTAAGGAAAAAATGTGTTGTGTCGAGGAGAAAAAAAAGTATATTCCTCCGTGTGAACGTGATCTATCGGCGAAAGAGTCCGCACGACTGTTTATGGTCGATAAAACATCTAGGGACGGTCTATTTATGTTGTTTTTTATAAAGGGGAACATGTGTTGATAGTATTAAATAAGAAAACCACACGTGTGGGTGGCACCGGTGAGCTCCGTTGTTTTGTATCTCTTAACTACAACCTACCCGTATTTTGTATCGCTTTGGTAGGACCTAGTCATATTTGGGGATGAAAATTTTAATAATTCTGGAGTCTTTTCTAACTTCGATTCTGTTTTTAGTTAAAACAAGCTTTTACTCGCGGCTTCGCTTGCGTTGGTTACATGATTTAATTGAGTTTCCGTGGAGTTTCTTGCACGTTCTTCTCCATAGTGGTCTACGCTTTCGAACGTGCAAATACCTTCACGCTTTCGACTGATTCTTAACAATTCATGAGTAAATAGTTTATTTGAAATAAATTTTTTGAATCGTTGACCATAGATTTTTGCAAATAAAAGTAGGTAGCCTATAACCGTCCCCAGGAGGGACCCATCTATCTCTGTACAAGCAAACACACTTTGGCATTTAATGTTACCAGTATTACCATTTACCACGTTCTGTAGATTCTATCTAATATATAAAAATCTCGTGTCACGGTGTTTGTTATCGAACTCCTTCGAAACAGCTTGACCGATTTTAATTAAATGTTTTGTATGTACTACATAATTTGGTAGGTCTGAGAATAGGGCCTAGGCATTTTTTTTTTAATTTGTCAAAACAAAGTTTGCCCGGTCAGCTAGTCATAATAAAGATTTCACATTGTGAGTGTGTAGTGACTTTCGAAAAATAATATGGTTCATGAAGATTCATAAATTATATCACAACTGGTCTTTCGGAATTTTAGCCTCAACCTCAACATAATTTAATTCAGTAATGAACGAGTCGAGAATATGTAATTTTGTTATTAAAACAGTAAAAACTTATTCTACGAGCAAGTAAGGCGTGACTTGAACGTTAAATTATGTATACCTACCCCTTTTATATTTTAGTTTCCAGAATATTAAGTAAGCTTTTGCTTTATTCTACAAAAAAGTTGAACCAAGTTATCTTAGTTCTACAAATATTATAATGAGGTTCTCTCGTTCTTGATGAGGTATTACTAACGTGCTATTTTATTTAACATTTTGGTTGGTGACTAACGAACTATTCAAGTACATGTCATTTCTATAAGGTTTACACAAACGCTCCATCGTCGACACTGACTCTGTCACCTCTGACCTAGAATAAAGTCAATGTCAAACCCATATCAAAAATATAAACTCTAATTTGGGAGTAATTATTAAATCCTCGCATTGCTTTCATCTTTAGACTAACGAGTACTTGAACATACCTACATTAACAACACTTGCTACAATAATAAAGGTTAATTAAAAATGCTTTTCAGCGTTCAAAGATTTTGGATCATTACGATTGTAATCTTAACGAGCTCTTAAAGCGTTATTTGAAGATAATATTTACATTAGCGCGGAACACTAATTGAAAGTCACGCTTAAACACTTTCTTAGAACAATCGTATTGCAAGACGCAGAAGGTTCACTTTTCACAAACAGTCCTGTCTGTTTTTGCAACCAGAGACCGCTCGATCGATGACATGGTGACATATTATGATGTATGATTTTGTGCCGATGCCGAAGTTCAACGTCCATCGAATGAGATTTGGTTGCACCCCTTGTGTCGCATATTCGCAGTAGGTATCCACAGTCTCGCAGTGTGAGTATTACATAGGATTCTCCTAAATCTGCAGTCCATTGCTACCCATGATGACATAGGTTGCTGACGTCGTGGTATTTAGGTGTGTCACCAAACCCAACCTAGAGGGACATATAACATTACCATGGTTTTTTCCCCGAGACAATCGAGTTTTATAAAAAGGAAAACTATACAGTAGGTACAGTTTTGTAGCTTAAACGCTGGATTGTCATCATGGTTATAAACTTACATGCATAATCATCAACCGGTTAGCTACGGAGGTGGAACCATTGGTTGCACTTGACGCAAAATATTTTAAACTGAATTTTTGAGGTTATTACGATTTATTTTAATTTCTGAACAATAAGAGCGCCGCCGGGCGGAGCGCCGCGCCCTGGAACTAAGAGGCATCACGTTTGGCTTAGCGTGTATGGCCAGTTGGCCACCTTAACCCTTCTTTTCTTACATCATTCTTGATGTGATCCTATCAGCTGGCATTGGTTTGGTATTTAAACATGAAAGCTTCACCGGTATTGACAGTTTTTATAGTGCAGTCACGATTTATCTTTTTGTTACGTTTACCACTGATCCTTTGTTAAATTCATAAACTTGTATAATTTATTCACTGATGTAACTCTTTCTTCAAATTCTCACATAACTTCTTCCCTTAATCCTAATCTATAGTATAAATAAAAATGAATTGCTGTTCGTTAGTCTCGCTAAATCTCGAGAACGGCTGGGCCGATTTCGCTAATTCTTTTTTTGTTTACTTCGCCAGAATACAGGGAAGGTTTAAAGAAGCAAAAAAAAATGGGTAGGTAAGGTAGCCCGTTGACGGGAGCGAAGCCGCGGGGGAGTACTTGAACACACATTAACAACACTTGCTACAATAATAAAGGTTAATTAAAAATGCTTTTCAGCGTTCAAAGATTTTGGATCATTACGATTGTAATCTTAACGAGCTCTTAAAGCGTTATTTGAAGATAATATTTACATTAGCGCGGAACACTAACTGAAAGTCACGCTTAAACACTTTCTTAGAACAATCGTATTGCAAGACGCAGAAGGTTCACTTTTCACAAACAGTCCTGTCTGTTTTTGCAACCAGAGACCGCTCGATCGATGACATGGTGACATATTATGATGTATGAGTTTGTCATTTTGTGCCGATTCCGAAGTTCAACGTCCATCGAATGGGATTTGGTTGCACCCCTTGTGTCGCATATTCGCAGTAGGTATCCACAGTCTCGCAGTGTGAGTATTACAATAGGATTCTCCTAAATCTGCAGTCCATTGCTACCCATGATGACATAGGTTGCTGACGTCGTGGTATTTAGGTGTGTCACCAAAACTAACGCTAGAGGGACATATAACATTACCATGGTTTTTTCCCCGAGACAATCGAGTTTTATAAAAAGGAAAACTATACAATAGGTACAGTTTTGTAACATATACGCTGGATTTTCATCATGGTTATAAACTTACATGCATAATCATCAACCGGTTAGCTACGGAGGTGGAACCATTGGTTCCACTTGACGCAAAATATTTTAAACTGAATTTTTGAGGTTATTACGATTTATTTTAATTTCTGAACAATAAGAGCGCCGCCGCCGGGCGGAGCGCCGCTACCGGCGGAACTAAGAGGCATAGTTTAGCTTAGCGTGTATGGGCAGTTAGCCACCTTAACCCTTCTTTTCTTACATAATTCTTGATGTGATCCTATCAGCTGGCATTGGTTTGGTATTTAAACATGAAAGCTTCACCGGTATTGACAGTTTTTATAGTGCAGTCACGATTTATCTTTTTGTTACGTTTACCACTGATCCTTCCTCCTTTGTTAAATTCATAAACTTGTATAATTTATTCACTGATGTAACTCTTTCTTCAAATTCTCACATAACTTCTTCCCTTAATCCTAATCTATAGTATACCGCGTGTATCTGACATCGACGCACAAACGATTTCCATGGGTCCAGCAGTGCTATTCTGTAACAACATTTTCGTGTCTCGACAGCGGAATCCGAGGTGAGTTTCAAATTCGTATAAATATAAGACCTTAAGATGTGTGAAATAAAGTTCCCTTTGTAAGCTTAGTCACTCAGGTGAAGTCGATATCGAAATGGTTATTTACAGAATAGACTAGCTGGGCATGATTCTGGTATATAAAAATGAATTGTTGTTCGTTAGTCTCGCTAAAACTCGAGAACGGTTGGGCCGATTTCGCTAATTCTTTTTTTGTTTACTTCGCCAGAATACAGGGAAGGTTTAAAGAAGCAAAAAAAAATGGGTAGGTAAGGTAGCCCGTTGACGGGAGCGAAGCCGCGGGGCACAGCTAGAAAGAACCGGAGAAAACGGGATATGCGCGTACGAAGTCGCGGGCAATAGCTAGTTTAGTACAAAATCCAAGTTTTACCATTAAACCTTCTGTAAGTACTTCATTACTTCGTGCTTAAACATTATCCTGTTCAAATATGAGGCCATTAACTTGTTTTTTCCTCGTTATTTCTACCCTCGCGTTAAGTTATGGCAGGCGACATGTGTTGTTCATTATTGGAAATGACACGTTACATTCGTTAGTGATTCGGGGGTGGTACTGTATTTTTGACGCCTATATTTTGGTTCAGTGATTTAGGCAAGACGGTGTTAGTAAGGAGATTGAATAAAACATTATAAGACTTGTTTATGCAGTAAAAAGGTACCAAAACGTCTGTTATACTAGCTTTGCTCGAAGGTCCGGTCGCGTTTAAGTTTTATTTTCGCAAGTCTCAAGCGCAAAATGCATCGAAATCGCTATAATTAGACGTGAAAGCTTACCAAAGATACAAACAGATCCACTTTCGTATTTATAATATTAGGATGAGGATTGTCCAGTCTAGTGTTCTGATGACGAACTCGGTCATACTTTATCCGGCGGTCAGCGAACAAGTAACATAACAATTTCCAGTGATAACCTTGTGGTCTTTCTCTAGAATTAGATAAGAAATATCCGAGATTTTTTTTTAATGTACAAAAGTTCATCGACACAGGAACCTATAGACAGCAAACAAAAAACTGAATTTCCTATAAGTATATTTTAGGTAAATATATAAAGTTATTATCTAAACAAACAGACGAACCAGACAGCTGGTCGCCATATTGGCGGGGTTTTATCGCTTTCACAGAAACGATTTATCATAGAGGTTAGTGTCAATCTGGGATGTTATGGATATAAAAATTCGGATCCGGATAATATTATAACGGTTTTCGGATATGTGATTATTTCGGATAATCCGTTAGTTTCGGGTACAGATATTAGATTATTAAGAAATGTTATAACTGTTATAAGTGTCAGACAAATCGAAATTATACCTAAACGTGCAAGAAACGCGCGCGACTCGGCACTCGGCAGGTAAGAAAAAACCGGCCAAGTGCGAGTCGGACTCACATGCGTACTATACTGTTGACTATAGAAAATTTCAACTGTCTACCTATTAAGGTTCTTGAGATACAGTTCGCTGACAGACAGAAGGACGGACAGCGGTGGCTTAGTAATCCGTTAGTTACCTTTTGGGTAAGGAACCCACCTTTCTCATTTAGACTCCGCCCCTATCCGCAATCTTAATAAGTTTTATATCGAATTCAATTTTTTCGGATATCCGGTAGTTGTGGTTACAGAAGTCCTTAATATCCCCGGTGTCAATACATGACGGATCACTGCTGAGTGTTCTAGAATCAATAAGTTTGTTTATGGTTTCGTAGATGCTTCGCTGGCCATAGATTATCTCTGGCTTAGTGTAATTAAACTGCTTATCGCGCTGGAGTCTGCTAATGAACTGTTTTGCTGATTTGTACCTACTATGCCAACGTTACGGTAGGTCTCAACACTGCAGTTTCAGCACGTATAGTATGATGATGTAATTATGAACCGTAATCCTGATTATCCCAACTAATATTATAAATCGAAAAAGGAATCGAATAGGTTTGTTTGTTACGCTGTAATTGTATAGATAGGTGGGATTAGTGGACCATGAAAACCGTTATTATGCTACTTAGACGAGCAAAGCCGCGAGTCATAGGATTAGTGTAAGTGAAGCCGAGTTTAGAAGCTAGTCCAAATAATTGATATTCTATTAAATATATCTGCAGGATCCACTAAGGATATACAAAACGTGGAAAGAAGCATTGTAAATCTAAGCTATGACTCGTAATAAAAATGGGGTTTTTAGGGTTCCGTACCTAAAGGGTAAAATGGGACCCTATTACTAAGACTCCGCTGTCCGTCACCACCCATCAGGCTGTATCTCATGAACTGGGATAGTTAAGCGGTTGAAATTTTCACAGATGATGTATGTCTGTTGCCGCTATAACAACAAATACTAAAAAACAGAATAAAATAAATATTTAAGGGGGCACCCATACAAGAAATGTGATGTATTTGCTCGTTTTGTTCGATATTAAAAACGGCAACAGGTAGACGCTTGAAATATTCAATACTAAGTTATATATTCACTTTAAAAATAAATAATTAAATTTAAATAAAATAAGAATATTTAAGGGGGGCTCCCATACAAGAAATGTCATTTTGCTCGTTTTTTATAGATAATGGGACGGAACACTTCGTGCGCGAGTCCGATCGCACTTCGCCGTTTTTTTTTAAATATTTGTGTGTATCTATAATAAAAACACTTTTAAAATTAATGTGTTACCATTTTGTTCAACAATAGTACCTTAATTCACCTTCACCTTAGTAGAGTTATATTCTCTGTTCATGGAGCATAAAACTGAACTCTTTAAATATCCTTGGATCGTTCCGTTAGATTAAAAACGCGAAATCTTATAGACCACTGGTTGTTGCAATCAACCTTGGTTTTAGTACTGAGATACTATTTTGTAAAACTTTGCTAGACGAAAAGTGGAGAGATATTCAACTAGCTGGGAGTATGAATTGTTGAGAATTTAAGATTTACTTTAGATCTAGATCTGTTGAAAAGTGACATTAGGTCTATGTTTTGGACAAACACGAGACAGGACGCTAGAATTACTAAGCAGCTATAGATAGTAACCGTTTTTGTATATGAGCAAATGGTAATGCCCTAGATTTCTATAAATATTAATCCACACTGAATATATTTGATTAAAGATGTTTTTATAAATCAGTTTTCCATTATTCAGGACCTGTTTTTAAACGACTAACCCAGATAACATTGATGGCATGATTATGTATTACAATTAAATATTTTTTTTAGTGACCGAATACAAAATAATACATAAAGAACATTTTGTATCGTACCTTATTTAAACAGGGTTTATTTATCTTGTTCCTAGAAACGCAGATGCAGTTCTAATACGCAATGAATAATCAGGTCAATTGATCTCTGTTAACATAATATACCTCATTCTCCACAACGAGCATGTAAAGTGACTCCCTACGCCGAGGACAAGTAACTGTGACGTCAGCGAGCTGGTCAATTGGCTGTAATGAACTGACCATAACCGTCCCCATCCCTTAATAAGCTAAAGTATTGCTGAAGTCATTTATATTTGACTAGCTGACCTGCGCAACTTCGTTTGCGTCCCATTTTCCATGAATGCTCCGCTCCTCTTTGTCTTAGCGTGATGAGATATAGCCTTCCTCGATAAATGGGCTATCTAACACTGAAAGAAGTTTTCAAATCGGACCAGTAGCTCCTGAGATTAGCGCGTTCAAGCAAACAAACAAACAAACTCTTCTGCTTTATTATATTAGTATAGCTATAGATGGATTACAATGAGTTACTAGTACTACCTACTACTGAAAAACTGCTGCTATAACGTGAATGGTCCAATTAGACTGTCTGTTGTTGAAATTCATTGAGGAGCTGTAGGTATTTTGCATGTTTGTTTACAATACAAAGTTGATAAATAAGCAATTATGATACGATCTGTATCCTACATTCCTACCTATCGTGTTACTTGAAGCGAATGTTTCGGCCAGGTAGTTTTTGTTGCGTGCATTGTTCCACTGCATTGACTGAATACATTTTGGTCGATGTTTCTTTTTGGGCATTCAGTCAAAGGTAAACATGCAACTTTTGTTTTGATAAAATCATTGACAGACACTAATATTGAACTATCAAGGTGTCGGTCAGTCAGAATTACATGTGTACCAGAGATGTGCGAGGATGCGTAGCGAAGCGAGGGATGAGTTTGTTAATAATCAATAGAATTATCTCATCCTCGCACATCTCCGCAGGAAACGCAGCCTTATGATAAGTTCTCTGTTTAATAGTCTACTTGTATAACGTAAGATGAGGCATTGTATCGTTTCGAAACTTTCTCATAGAAGTGTCTTCGAGTAGGTACCGCCCACGTCTTGTTGCTGACATGATCTGTTTCAAGTGTTGTTTAAATCGGTTTTCAACGACATTACAAGACACATGCCATAGCATCTCCTATTCCGCTTCAATAAAGCTTACATTTGCGTGATTACATTGGACAGCTGCCTGTCATTGCGATGCCGGTGGTATCCCCAATGGATGCTGCATGCATAGTAATAAGTGCATTTGAATAGACGATCACACGTGTTGACATGTAATCATGGTATTTTTGGTGTGCCCTAGATTGTGTGCCTTAATTGATACCAACGCGGAGTGCAGGGAATGGGAAATGAGGGGTGGCGAGATAAATATTGCTCACCAAATGGTACTATGACTTTGATGAATGGGGGAGCTCGTAGATTAAACTTATTATGGCTGCCAAAAATAGGAGTAAACATAAATGGCGAGGAATAACTCTCGGCGGGAATGAAGGTAACGTTATTACTCATAAAAGCGGAATGCTATCAAACAAAAACAGGTAAAATGAAAACCTGAAGTACTTTAGCGAGTAAAGGTGCTCTTACACGGGCAATTTTTTCAGCAATTATTGCTCGGCTCAATCTGAAGCAATTAGTGGATCAATCTGCAGCACCAGCAACTTCAATAACAACTTTGTTTTAATTGTTCTATATATATATATATATTCCATGTTATCTATTCGTGTATGAAAGTAGGTACTTTCTAGTTTCTTAGATTTTCTCCATCGCTCAATATTGTCATTGCAAAATATTTCGCCAAATTGACGCTCGCTGCCGAAAATTGCTTGATATTTTGTGACGTCACAATCGCACAGTATTGCATATAATTGATCAATTTTCACTGCCCTTGTAAGCGCACCTTAGTCAAAGCATTGCTGAGTACAAACCGCCAACTTTATGAGAATATGGTAAAATGTAAACGACTCTACATACAAACCTAATTACTGCTCCCTCCCACGTTGTGAGAATAAGATGCCATCAGTACGGTTACAAAACAAAGGATTTTCTTTCAATTGGCCACATTGAAAGCGAACTCGCGTCACAACGGCTGTGAACTCTTTGTCTGAAAGGTCGCGCGCCCAGGTCATTGGGTCGATGTATCTATTCATGTATATTTCATAACCGCACTCGCAAATTAGTTTAAAGAAACTGAAAGTAGACGACATGTGAATTTGGCTTAGTTTTTTGTATTCTTCACTGGAGTTTATCTACTCGATTGTGCTAAACGTGCTATAGTTTCATAAACTTAAGGGTGTGTATTCCGTCCACTAGCGCCGCCAATCGTTTTTTATTAATTGTGGTAAATTTAAGACACGTAGATCAAAAACCGCTCTGTAGTGTTCTGTAGAAATGTATCTATTATTTTTTGAGAGCTATTTTTAATACATAACTTATGGCTAAATAGCCAAAACGGCAATTATTGCTAAAAGTGGCCACTTTTAGCAAAAATATCGACTCTGGCGACTATTTATGTTCTAAAGTACAAAACATAACTCCTTATAACACTGCAGAGTATTTTTTTATCTACGTGTCTTAAATTTACCACGATTAATAAAAAACAATTGGCGGCGCTAGTGGACGGAATGCGCCCTCCGTTTTTAAACTCGGGACTATGAGAAGATATTGGGCTTTCATTGAAATTGAGTCACCATAGAAAAAAATAGTATTTTTTTTTATTTATGGACACCCTAGTCTAATCAATTGGCGGTTGAAGCTGACGATCTCTGGAACTGGACATTAACCATTTAAAATTATTAATGATCATCATCTGCCTTGCAGTCTCCCAAACTATGTCAGCTTCTACTATAACTGGATGCATTTGCAATTGAAACCTATTTGACACGGACCCACGCCCTGTCTGACCTCTACAACCAAGTCTCTGGTTTACACTTTATCCTTTAGTGGTTTTCGTTTTGTTGTTCGTTTGAAATAGTGGCGGAATACTGCTTCCCTACTTAGCGGCCATACTTTTGTAGTACAACGCAATATAATAAACCTCTTATCAAACTGCATTTTTAGTGCTTGCAATATAAACTTCTTCTTAAGTGACCTATTTACCAAGTATTTACAATACACGTTAAGTTAAAGATTACAAACCATTAGGAAGAACATCTTCGGGTAAAGAACTTTAGGTGAGCCAATATGGACCCGGGCAAAGTAACAATGTGGCAATGTGACCACGCTTAGTATTCGGCATACCATTTATTTCTTTATTATTTCTATTGTTTCATGTATGCACTAAATGAATTTTATTATTATTCCTTTTCTTTAACCCCTTTTCGCGGGTAGCCGATGGTGCGCCACTGACAAACCGGTTGTTGTGGCGACACTTGGGGGAGTCCTATGTCCAAAATGGACGTCTTCCAGCTGATATGATGATGGACCCATTTTACAGAATTATCTGATCGAATTCTGGAATTGTTAAATAACTTTTTAATAGCGACTGTTTTTGTTTGCATGGTATGTTTGTTCAGTCGCACCCTTTCGCGGGAGTGTTTCTAAGTTTCTGCGTTATAAATTAATTAATTAGTACCCCAAACGCCCAAACTATTCGAAGAAGATCTAGTCAATAAACTTTCAAACCGCCGTCATAATGAGTCCACTTGTGTTTCATAAACTGCGATTAAAGTAACCGACGATTACGTAACGACTGTTTAGTCACACGTCCATTGATGATACAGAGTGTTGCCACACTACGATAGTATCTCACTATTGTTGGCTGTGAAAGTGTTGCCAGTTAAAATGGAACGCAGGTATTTTACTCGGTTTATGAGTTAAAACGAGCCACAAACACGATCCAATAAAATTATTAATCTAATTCCGTAATCGATGTTAGTAAAAATTTCTTGAGAGTTTGTCAAATTAATCATTTAAAGATACAAACACTGAAATGGTTTTTCCAATTGGAAAACTACCTTTTTGTATGGGGATTTGGTTAAGATTTGCTTGAAACCTTTTTTGCGGTTAAACACATGCTAATGTGCACTGCAAGTCTAAATTTACAAAAGAAAATAGCCGGTAATTATCCAGAAATATATCTATTTTCTGCACCAAACAGTCAAGGACTAAAAGCCTACCTGTTTAAAACGAGTTCTTATCCAAACAAGTTTTTCTGGATTTAGTTGCGGCAAAAAGATAGTTTTAAAATACTTTTTGTTGTTTAACAGCCGACAACTGTGTCGGATGGGCTCGAGGTTTGAGAGATTTTTTTTTATTTATACTTAAAAGTAAAACAGCCATTGGCTAATTGCAATGGCTAGAGACACAAAGCCAAGCAAGTTATTAAATAAAATAAACAAAACCAGTTGAAGAAATTGTTAAAATAAAAACATAACACTGCCTTTTTTGGCCAGTCGTGTAAAAAATCTAAATATATGTTGAACTCGCTGACCCGCGCAACTTCGTCTGCATCACATTTTCCATGAATGCTCAGCTCCTATTTGTCTTAGCGTGATGATATGTGTATATTTACCTATAGCCTTCCTCGATAAAAAGGCTATCTAACACTGAAAGAATTTTTCAAACCGGATCAGTAGTTCCCAATTTCCCATAGATATAATTTTATATTTCTGTGGTAGTTCCTGAGATTAGCGCGTTCAACCAAACAAACAAACAAACTCTTCTGCTTTATAATATTAGTATAGATCGTATCAATCGGTAGTTGCAACATGCAATGCCAGCAAACTTTGTGAGACTAGTAAACTAGTGAGGTTTTATATTCACCATCTAATCTTAGTCATTTTACCCAATTTTCTAAATTACCTTATAGCCCTGGATATACTTTAAATTCTTAGAATGGTTACAATACACATTATGTACTTGTAACCAGTAACCACATTACTCAGAAATATTGAACGCTAGTACAGCCGGTACAATCAAACTCGCATTCAAGTACGACAGCTACTTGATTTACGAAAATCGTCCTTTTTCCTAAGAACTATAAAACACCTGTCAAAATCAAACCCTTACTCGTTTCTGCAGTTGACTGTACTATCAGGTGTACTTCCGCGACCCTGCACCTACCCTTGATTACATGACAAGTAAAGATAATACAGTATTAATGAGCCTGAAGTACTATCGTGTCGTAATTTGTAAGCTGATCTTTTAACCTGACGTGTAATTGTAAGTTAGTACTTGACTTTGAACATTGTGCACAGAGCAACGTGACGTATCGGCGACTTCGGTTAAGGCTGCGTTTTCACCAGAGATGTACGACGATACGTAGCGAGGGATGTGTTTTTTAAGAACCAAAAGAATCGCTTGCGCTGAGCAAGGCTAGGTAAATGAAGGGATTCTATTGGTTTTTAAACAAACACATTCGTCGCTTCGCATGCTTGCACATAGAACAAATATAATTTTCTGTTCGGTGCTCGCACATCACTTTTTATCCCTGGAGTTTGTTCCCTAGGGATAATTTTCAACTATTATGCGAGCGAAGCCGCTGGTCCCATATACTTTTTATTATTATAAAAAAAAAAACAGTCAAATAGGCAGGTACCTACGTTGTTTTCTCCCAGGGCTGCGGAATTAATTCGAAAGAGTTACCGCGGCCCGGAACGCATAGGGCATTTGAAGTAACACGGTTGGGCTCAGACCAATAAAATTTTATTGGTCTGAGCGGTTGGGTTTAAGTCAGTAAGAGTCTGATACTCCCTGCTGGGAAGGAGTGATTTGACGATTTCCCATTTTGACTAAAAGTTTTTATAGACCTATGACAGCCGTCAACGCAGTTGCGCGAGCGCGAATATTTATCACTAATGGCGTCTGTAACCGTTACATTACAATTGCGCTGCGAGTTTTTGCCCATTGATTGTATCATTGTTTTTCTACTAGCACACGTTGCGTTTTTTGTCAAGGATTACTTGAAATACGACATAGTCCTTAAGCTCATGAACATAAGTGACAGAATAGAGCAAGAACCTGACTTCAAAGTAGCAGGGGTAAGGCGGTTATTGATCCGTGAATGGATTTGAATGATTGATAAGTCAATGAACGCTTAGCACAAGTGAGGTCAAAATTAAGAGGACATTGTATTGCCAGCAAAGAACCGGACACTCTTTATGGTGACCGGTAGTACCTACTAATACATAATTCATGTAACTTAAGATTTTCCTTTTTTTATTTAAGATCATAGGCAGAGGTATAACAATTATACAATATTCATATTTCCCTTTGTTCCAAGTAAAAGTCCAAACTCAGGGCTGTTACCTACTGAAAAATTCTATTAAAAAATCCGAACAACAATGCCCGACTCCGGAATGGTTATTGAACCACATATGTACATTTATTGACTTTAATGGTATCAAAAACAGAAATTAAGACATAAAGCTGCCCCGAATCGACTTCTAGCGTGATGAAAAACGGTTCATAATTTTATAGTTCGGGTATCTACGTAGGGATATTAAGGAAAGGTTAATGTAATTCATTGCAAGTTTATCTGGCGCCTACCATAGATTATATACATCTACAATCGGTCGATGCGGCGATGCATGGGATAGGCTTGTCCAGCTGTGGACATCTTTTAGTTGAAATGTAGACGATCATCATAAAATTGTCACGAACGTTAACACTACACGGTCAATAAAGTACGAAATGGTTCGTCCTTAATAGTATCTACACTAGAAGGACATAATATGACGTCACACCTCGTGAAACGAATTAAACGACGCGGATGTGACTCGTTAGCAGTCTTTCATTTACTCGGCTAATTTGTATTGCCATTATTAACTCACTGCAGTGTACCAATTAAGTTTTTAAAGGTTGTGGGGGTAAGGTGGATGAGTCAAGAGGACTTTGCAGTTTTCTGAAATTATTATGAGGGTTGTTTTAGTGTTTTTGGTTTGGGTGTACTAAATAGACTAATTTAACATCTACTATAAAGCTATGTATTGTATTGTGACGCAATCCAAGTTGAATTGTTAGTTTAACCTGTGGTTTAACCCTCCCGCGGACATTAAAGGTGCGAAGACGAAATATGAGACAACGCGTTTTTTTTAAGTTTCTTATCCATTCATAGATTCATTCTAGATCATACTTAAGTCGCCATAGTGAAGTCTGCGTAAAACTAAAAAGTATACCGATAGTTTTATTTTGACGTACGAATAGTTATTATTCTGATTTATGTATAGAATCATATTCATTGCGACCCCTAGAAACATGACTCACAGCCAAGTTTAAATTCAAATAATTAACTGAATACAACAACTAAACGTATAATAGGACAAAAATCAAGTCATGAATCACTTGTACGCGTGGAACCCAACGTATGACATTTAAAACAAACGTTTGTTCTTATTCTGACATCGCATGATATGTATAATTTTCCCATTTGTAATCACTAGAATAAAGAAATAGTGGTTCAAAAACAAACGAACAGTCATAAATAAAAGAAACGTTGACTAAGAAGTTTTTAAAGGGAGGGTAGAGAATTCGTGATTCTTTGCCCTCTTTTAATATTAGCTTCGTTTTAAAATGCACAAAAATTATTTGTTACGAGTAGGTACGTTGTAATTGCAGAAGTTGTCATGTTTTTTAACAAGTTTTTTTTCTTTTACAGGTACATGTCAACGTTTTCCTGAAACAAATGAAACAATAAAATTCTGTAAGCTTAAGGATGTATCTAAGTAGTAAGTCCCACCTTTCATGAGCAAGTTGTACATAAAGTCCATATTTTGCGCGGTTGCGCCCATTACGAGAATGTAAGTTTAACTCGGCTCTATTCTGATACGCGCCCAAAATGATCGGTATTTCGCGTATTAGTATTCAGCCTTCATTCTCACAGGGATAACAGATTTAGTTAACGCGCTTGCAAGGAGCTCGACATATTAAAAGGAAATTAGATTTGAGGCGGGCCCCGACTTGATGATAAAGTCACTTCAGCCGGCGGAATATGGGTAATTTATTAGAATTCCTATTATTTCGTGTGCTTTGTACTGTGGGAATAATTTATTTTCATACTCTGAACTTCTTGTCTGTCTCTGACATTTAAATTTTTTCGTTATTGAATTTCGAGAGTATACAGGCCAATGGCACAACACTAAACGTTAAATACAAGAATAACTACTTAACTTTTATTTATTTAACCTTTGTTTTAACATTGTTTCAATTTATTGTTGTTGTTGCTTGAATAATGAATTGCCTGCTGAGTCGTTTACACGAAAATAATCAAGATAATTCAAATTATTTGACAAAATGAAGACCTGTAAAAATTTAAACGGTGTTGAATGGACAATGAGCAGATGACGTTATTGCCATCGCGGCTAGAAACTGGTTGGAAGAAGAACATCATAGACATAGGTCACTAACAAGAACTTACAGCTATGCCCCTTTTTTATTAGGGATGGGAAATCATCCAATAACTTCCCCCGTTCTGGGCGGAGCGGGAGGTAGTGTAAGACTTCTACTGACTAAAACCCATCCATGTTCCTTCATTGCCCCGTTGTGCTCCGGAGCCACGGTATCTCTTTCGAATAGTCCCGCGACTCCGGCAGGCGTCGGCCCTTTCGGGCACCACAGCTATGCCCCTTACAAAGATTGTTTTCTTTTTAAGTATATTGTGTGTACATAAATAAATAAATAAAGATCCGAGGGAAAATTCTCATATTTTTATGGAGCGTTCACATTCGTATCACAGTCGCAAACTGTCAAACGACTTCTTATTTCCATTCATTTGACAAGTTTTCGACATTGACTGTCGCTGATTATGATATTGCGACTTGTATTTGGACGCTTTCTAAGTACGAGAACACACTTGATAAAAGACAGTTCCTAAAGCATCCCATTCACGGTACATAAATCATTGCGTAACAAAATGTTTTAATTAATGCTGATACACTGTTTATGCAAATCATTATTACATTTTCAGAATAGTCAAGTAAACATTCCCTTTTTGTGCGATAATAATGTTAATATGGCAGTGAATCACGAAATTGTTACATTATTATTTGGTTGTGTAATTGTCTTGCTTTGTTACTTTTACATGGAATATTATAAAAGCAAAAATGAGCTTGTTTGTTACCTTTTCTCGTCTTAATGGTTGAACAGATCTGGCTGAAACTTGGCACGCGGGTAGATCATGTTCTAGGATAAGTATTTCCTGGGAGTATTTCTATTAAAAATACCTATCTCATGTATGACCTGCATTTGTTTCTTTTTTACTCTGAAGTTAAAATAGTAACTAAAGTTAACTAAAGATTTTTTACTAAATTATATTAAGAATTGTAAGCACTTTGTCGACATCCAATCACTCTAGAAAGGCAGTGATCTGAAAGATATTTTTTTTTTTTTGCAAAAAAATGGCTTTTCGAGGGTTTTATTCATTTCGACGGCACAGTGGTTTAGCGATTGGCTGCTGCGTTGTGTGTCACGGGTTCGATTCCCTCGCGAAACAAATATTGTATGGCCTACAGATAGTTGTTTCGGTTATGGCTGTTTTTGTATGTTTGTGAACGCATCCACGATACAGGAGAACTTCCTAGTGTGGGTTGCCCCACATTAGAAATGGCTTCTGTATCGTTATGAAGTAAATAAAAATTGAGTATTGCCTGAATTTAACGTAGGTAGTATTTTAATGTCACCTATTATAAAAGTCCCTTGAGTATCGACGTATATCAAACCTCACTCGAACGATTGGCTACCCCTTCAGGTTATAATTATCCGAATTATCAGCATGTAATTCTACTACGAGACTACGTTAATGTTCAAATATAAACTCAATCTCATTTCAAATAAAGCACACTTTAGCTCGTCTTAAATCATTTACGAATTGATTTTGTGACTTCCAACGCCAAATACTGCATGTGAAAAATCCCATTTCATATGGCAAGCTTTTATAGTAAGCAATAACAAGTTCTTTCACCTTACGATAACGATAAGTTTAAAATGAAATCACGTATTATAATAGGGTTTCGAACAAAAGCGAGAAAAAATATGGGGTGACTGTTTTCCATTAGTTGATTGCTTTAACGATAGTCGACTTTTAAGTAACAATTGTAGATAACTTTTCTAAATGTGTTTTCTTTTCTAAGTTCGTTAAATGATTTAATTTTTTTGCTAATTTACATTCAACTTTATGTTGATTTAACTAAACCTTTTGAATTGAGTGTGAGAACTTTGTAATAAATGTATGTAGAGGGAGAAACACTTATCACAGATTGTGATGAAATAAAAGAATATTTAGATTCAAACTATAGAAATTAATATATTTAGACTGAGTTTTACATTAACACAACGCACTATAAAATTTGACAATCGTAGAAGAAGGGATAGTTTTTTATTATTGACGTGTGAGGTCGCCAGCAGCTCACAAGTCTGCGTTTCGTTTCTCAACATTCTCTCCTGAACGCAGACCCATTGCTCTGCTGAAAGCTTCATGTTTTGGTCTATGCAATCCTTTGGTCAAGATGTCCGCAGTCATGTCTTGACTTCTTTGGTATTTTACCTGGATTTGTTTGGCTGCAATCCTTTCTCTGATGAAGTGGTAGCGAACATCAATATGTTTGCTGCGCTGATGAAAACTTTCATTTCCTGAAATGCGAATGGCACTTTGATTATCACAATGTACAATAATAGGGAGATCTGATGATTCAGGCCAAAACTCTTCATCTAGTTGTTTTAGCCAGATCGCTTCTTGCACAGCAGTGGCCAGAGACATGTACTCGGCCTCCGTACTTGACAGGGCTATAGTTAATTGTTTTTTTGAGCACCAGCTTATTGCAGCACCCTGAAAAACAAAAATATATCCAGTACAGGATCTACGGTCTTCAGAATGACTGGCCCAATCTGCATCACAATAGCCTGTAATGTTGCCTTCAGAGTTTCCATCATATGTCAACTTATAATCAATCGTGGCTTTTAGATATCTCAAGACTCTCTTGAGTGTAGTCCAATGCTCTGTAGTGGGTTGACCATTGTACCGACTTAATGCATTTACAATATATGTTATATCAGGTCTTGTCCCTTGTGACAAGTATAATAAGCAACCAATAGCTTCTTGATAAGGTATGTCTCTCAATATTTCTTCCTCACTTTCGGCTCTCTTCAACTGAATGTTTGGATCACATGGAGTCCAGACTGGCTTGCAATTGGCCATGCCAAAACGAGTGAGTATCTTTTTAATGTAAATTGATTGATCCAGTGATATTTTATTTTCATCTTCATGTGTTATTCTAAAGCCAATACACTGTTTTGCATGTCCCATTTCTTTCATATTAAAGTTAACAAAACAAACTAAGCACTTGTACTTGTTTAAGTTTAACAATATACTATTGCTGAAATAGCTGAAATGTAAAAAACTTCGGCGACCGCGTGCACAACTTTTAGGTTATAAGTTTTTCTGATTAAGATCAACTAATTTACTCAAAATTTTCACTGAACTACATTAAACAGGCAGGGAGAGGCCCATAACCTGATGAAATAAAAGAATATTTAGATTCAAACTATAGAAATTAATATATTTAGACTGAGTTTTACATTAACACAACGCACTATAAAATTTGACAATCGTAGAAGATGGGATAGTTTTTTATTATTGACGTGTGAGGTCGCCAGCAGCTCACAAGTCTGCGTTTCGTTTCTCAACAGATTGTAAAACGTAATTGAGGCCTTAATCACTGGTTTCCCTTAAGTAATTAGATATTTCAACATCATTAAATACGTCAAAACAAGCTTAATCACGCCATGAAATAGCAAAAAGTTAACTCGCATTGCACTATTTTAATTTTAAACCGGTATCAGCCGTTTCAAAATCAGAATCACAAAAACGTCAGTATCCGCTTACGTCAACCATAATTAAACGGAAATAACCGGTAACGTTGTGACGCAAAAATAATCGAGTCGACGACATATCGATACGTAGAGGTATCGAGTCGCGGACGGATGGTGATCCGGCTCGATGTTCTTGCATTTTCCACACGATTAAGTCCCAAGCGATTGTCGATGAAAAATTGCCATCGCAGTCTTGTCACGATTTTCAACATGCTTCTGAGGTGAATCGATTATTGATTTCCATTATGGACCCCTGCTATATAATGTACCTATGTAGCTTTGTCGTTTGTTCGCCGATCTATACCAGATTACGGTTTTCTATTGGCTTTAGCGGAAAATATTCATTATTAGGTGTAGTCAGTATCTGTATCGATCGGTACAAAATAATATTGATTGTATTATGAGACGTCACTCAAACATAACAAGACTGAATCTTCCATCAATCATTTTGTTATATCATTCTTGTACAAATATTGAAGAAGGCAGTTACACTACACTTCTCAATTTAATAAACGAACGAGAAAAGTAATATCTTAGTTTTTCTCAGAAAGGAAAGGTTCTTTCTGGCGTTTTTTTCTTTTAGCTAGAGTTATCTAGTTATCTTACATTTTATTTACAAAATGCATTCATAAAGGCGCAGATTTTCCGGAGTATGAAAAAGCGTCGACAAAAAGGAGATTGGCAGAAACCCATGTATTTTCAGTACCACATAAAGGCTTAGCGTTTCATAGAATGAATATATGGATTTGAATGCTAATATAGAGTACAACAGAATATGTAATGGTAAGCCATACATTAGACTTGGGGTTATTTAATTGATTTTAAACATAACCTCAAAATGGAACACCAAAAATAATTCTTAAAGATACCTACCTACATACTTTGTTACTAAAGGAAAACCCTTATAAATCATACATTTTAATCAGATAAAGTGTATAGATTGTACTTTAATAATTATAGAAAGATTTTTCAGTTACTAGTAGATGTTACAGCAAGGTGTTCTTAGTTGCGTGGAGGCGCAACGCCGGGGCGAGACTCCTCTGCCGCTGCAAATCGCAGCACGGCGGACGGACCTCCGGCAGGATCTCATGGCGGTATGGAGACAGCGACTGTCGCAACCCAGCGTTGGGCACGCCACAATTGTGGCGATAAGTCCCCTCTTTGAGGAGTGGCTAGAGCGGCGCCACGGCGTCCTCACCTTCCGCCTGACGCAGGTACTCACCGGACACGGTTGTTTCGGAAGGTACCTGTTTCGAATTCAGCGGGAGGATACGCCCGGGAGTCAACACTACGAGGATCGCCCGGAAGACACAGTGGAGCATACGGTGGAGGTCTGCCCTGCGTGGGTGGAGCAACGCTGTGTCCTCGTTGAGGAAATCGGTGGCGGCAACCTCTCGCGTCCGGCCCTGTTTCAAGCCATGAACCGGAGCGAGCAGGCATGGGAAGCGGTCACCTCCTTCTGCGAAGCAGTAATGCAAGCGAAGGAGGAGGCCGAACGTGTGAGGGAGACCTCGCGCCCCGGCCGCCGCACCAGAAGAAGACGCCCCGGGCGTCGGGAGTCGCAGGGCGGTTCCCGGCCACCGTACCTGCGCCTGGAGCCTGCGGACGGCGAGCATTGGGTGGCTCGCCATCTGATCAGAATTAGGCCCGGGTCGACGGCGCGCTGTGTTCCACGCGCGCCTCAATGAGTTGTCAGCAAAGCAAGTCGGGCCCGCTAGGGCCAGTGCCTGCCGGGGTTGCGGAATATGTTCGAAAGAGTCACCGCGGCCCTGGAACGCAAAGGGCATTAAGAGGAATACGGATGGGTTTTAGTCAGTAGGAGTCTGACACTCCCTCCTGTTTTACCCAGAGCGGGAGGAGTCATTTGATGATTTCCCATCCTTAAAAAAAAAAAAAGTTGTTCTAAGTTGAGATAAGGAAACGGCAAATATAGGTAAGAAGATTTTGAATGATTTTAGGCTATCCAGTTGCTGTGACGTCACTTATAATAGTAATAACGTTCCTTTAGCGGGATTTGAATCTGTATCCAAGATGGTCCATGACCCACCCACAAGATGGTCGTCAACAGGACAAAAGATAATGAATAATTAAATAGAATAGGTAAAAAATGCAACCATAGTATTCATAAAACTTTTTATTGTAATGTTAACAATACATTGTCAAGAAATACCGCAGGGGGATTGTTCCTTCGTGTCGAGCACTCGAGCGTAAGCGAAATACTATACAGTTTTACAACAGTCGCCGATGATGGAGCTTTGACCTTGCTGTTCCTTTTCAACGGCTATGAAAACAAAATATGTGATCCGCCCCACATGACGGGATTTTATTTTTGCTCTTAACAAAAATGGATTTTCTCCTCCTAAACTGCTCAAATCCAGCTGGTCGCGATCTATTTCGGGTATGTACATTCCTTGAAAGCGGAAATATTCTCCAACGTATGATCTAGCTTGACGGATCTAGCATGTGCCACACGCAAACAACACCAATTCTTCCAAGGAGAGCCGTGGGAATTACATGTATATTTGAGGCATCTATATTCGGAAACATAATACTGCGACGATTCAGGCGCTCCATGGCTATAATCGCTAATTCGTTCTCTAAAAATAAACGTTCATTTATTATATTTTACATTATTTGAGCATTTCCTGGGTCAGTAAATCGAGTTCCAAATGCATTTAATACAGCACAAGCAGTTTTTAAATCTTTCATAAGAGAGGACTCGCTCGATTGAATATTCTTGTCTGAAGATTTTGAAATCTCCCTTTATCTGGGCACACAACGGGTTCGACATTCTCAGATTTGAAGTACAAACAATGGTATATACTTAGAATAATAACGCATAGAAGCCGCGTCTAGAACAAAACCCGAGCAAAATCGTGTGTCCACTTCATTTTCTTTGTGTGCGTGAGCCGAATGTGTCTACGTTCCTCTAACGCACACAGATATAGCTTTCAGTGATACCATTACTAAGCCGTTACCCACAAAATATGGGAAGACGCATTACTGTTTTGCTATCAAGGCAAGTATTTTATGTTGTTGGGAACTGGAAAAGGTAAACATGATTTTTCATGTAATATGACATATTTTTTCGGAAGGTTTAATTCAATTTATTTCAAAATAAAAGGAAATAAATCGCATAAAGAATGAGATATTGTTCAATGCGTTTAGAATGCTTGATGGGTTATAATTATAAACAATGTTAAAACATGGGGTTTGATATGAATTAACAGTAAGTATTGTATTTTAAAATTACAAAAATGAAAAACATGAATGAAAGCAATGTGGGTATTTTTTCCTCACAAATAGCAACACTGTGTTATGACAAGTTAGGTTATGAGAATTTTGTTTTATTTATCGATTTACGTAAAAGTAGTGCATAGAATGTGAGTACCTATTTGTGAAATGTTATTTTATCACATTTTTTTGTTTTCCTGATGTGCTATAACATCCTTTCACGCAACAAACTGTCATTTTCAATTATTTACTCGCGAGCTGTGTTCGACGGAACGTGACATTGAGTACTGACGGCCTGATGGCTAAGTTTGACGGATTAGGCTAAGTTTTAGTTGCCTCACTTTTTGCACTCGTACTAGGTTTCTATGCGTTATTATTCTAAGGGTATATAAGATTCCTATCACCAGTTCCGTCCTGCACAAAAGTATAATCAACTGAACGCAAATTGTAATGTTATAGCAACATGGTGGCTGAAAATTCACATGGTTCACACTTCATTTATAGACGCATATGAACACTACAAATATCCCAAACGACGAACTAAATACGACACCTACATACAACACAGAAATATGACGTTTTGCCTACATATTTTTTGTATTTGACGTAAAGTGACAGCTGGGTTGCCAAATATTAATTATCAATTTGAATCAAAATAAGTTTGGCTCTATTTTATGCGTTTTGTTGTGGATTAATGCGTTTTGTTTTCGTAACGGGGCAGCACACTAAAATCATTTTTATTTAATTACTACCAACAACTAACTAACCATTTTAGCTTGTAAAATAACTACGGATATAAGACCTATAATTTGCATATAAGAAGATTTTGGAACATTTAGATTTAATGAGGTACCCAAGTCGCCAATCTTCTTTCCACATACCTAACGCGTGGTTTGGATTTCATCTCAATCAATTTCCTTCATCGTCTCGACTTTAAATCCGATAGGAAACTGTCTAGACTTTATTAACATGTCTTAATAGTAAAGGCGTAGGTAATATGACTACATTTATTTATTGCTAAATCTAAACCGAATGCCATTAAAATGATTAAGTAATGGTTAAAATAATGTCGACAATTTCGTGTCATTTGTCGCATTATTATTTTGAATCTATTTTTTTTTATCAGTGCCAATTCTACTTTTCAAGCAACGTTCGCATTCACCTCAATTGCATTCTGTCCAAAAAATATGAAAATTGAGGCTTCTTTATCAGTTTGCTATTGACATGCGAATGCGAACGTTGTTAAAAAATTAAAAGAATTGGCCATCAGAGTGGCAATTCTACTAATTTTCAAGCAATGTTCGTGTTCACATCTCAGTCACTATCTGTCAAAAATGGAGGTATTTTTGGAAGGAGGCGAACGTTGTTTAAAAATTAGTAGAATTGGGGCTCAGAATAAAAGTCGATTACACCGTCATATTTTCCTATAATTACGCTTTAGCAGCCAGATAATGTGAAACCAGGTAACTACGGGAATTTCAAACAAGCAGCGGTCGCGATTGTTTCATCGCGTAAACATCGCAATGTGAGTGGTCCGCTTTATAAACAAGGCACAGATATGCGCATTGACTGATGCACGGGATCTCGTAAGAGTTTGATTGGTGGGTTATTCATTAGCGAAAGAAATAAACAAACATTGAACTCAATAGGGAATATGCATGAAAAAATATTTATTATCTACACAGTTTATCTAAAAATATACAAAATTATAATACTAACATTGAAAATAGAATGAAAATAAGTCGAAAAAAAAAAACAGAAATCATTATTTTAAGCAAATATATCAGTCGCTCTCGCAAAAACGCTGTTATGTATGGCAGCTGTATAGGCGTCATGGACTCTGACGTCAAAATTCATATCGGACTTCTCTTTCTAATTGTAATCTTTGAAGCTTTAGAACTTCATCATTGATGAAGCTAATAAGTATTTAATTTAGCAAATAAAAAAATTGCATGCGTAATTGCGTATTCCCCCTATTGTCAAAGGCAAAACACTTCAACTTAAATATTCAGCGTTGCTTTTTTGTAATAAATGGGAAGCTTGCAGGCTGCAACACGAATCTGAATGACGTCATTATTATTTAACAAAAATTTAAATTACTTCTGTTTCCAAGCGCTACTTGAAAATGGAAATGCATAAGTGATTAATATTTCATCGGCCCGTTAACTATAGGTAATGTAAATCAAGCCTTAACCGCTTTAAAGCGACCGTAGCCGAATGAGCCATGGTATAATGCAACGCCGCTGAAACGTGCCTTCATCGAAATTTCGAACACCGCAAACTCCGAGCAATGTTTTCTGCCATTTACGGTGTGATGATTTAAAGCGATGCATCGCTGGTGTGTAAGCGATTCAGCGCTACTATGGACGCGCGTAGTTTGTGCTCGAATATTCAAATTTAGATTAGGGCCGGATAGTCTGATAGCGAATATTGGTAGATGCAATGAACGCTCAGAGAGAATATACAGGGGTTCATGATTTTCTTGTAAAGACATTGTTAGATTTTAAGGGGCCTTGTCATTGACATGAATGGCACAAAAAGCAAGGCTTGTGGTATTGGTGTCGGTTTTTATTCAGTTTCTTACGAAATTTATCTTCACACCTATTTCAGAGCAGCGTACCAAAACTGCAGCGTATAGAAACAGAACCTCCATAAAAATATGTTAAAAAACGTGTTGTTAACCCGATCTACCGTGATGTAGAAAATGTAATAATAATCAGTTAAGCGTTAGAAAGTTGATTTGAAAATGGCGTAAAAAATTGTCACCCGACGTGAAACAGGCGATTTCCACGCGTATCCGAAACGAACCGTGAATAACGACCAGCAAGCTTAGTTTCGAATGGGCTATTAATTTTTAAAACGACTTAATGCTCAGTTTCGTTTCATCAACGGTCGCCTGTGGTAACTCCGGTGCTCTTTACTATGACATAACACAATGGAATTTAAAATTTACTACGCTGGTCTCTTAGCTTGTAGTATTCGTGGCCAACTGTATAAATATCGTACAAAACTCTTTGAGGGGACTTCTTTTAAGGCTTTGTGTAGGATCACTATCAGTATCTAGTAATATATTTCAGTAATCGTAAATGAGGTTCTGAATTTCAAAGATTAGTTTTATTTCATTCGTACTCAGTACGTAATCACGTAACTAATAACTATGACGGCTATCAGCTTTTTCACTTTGGATAATCCTGTAGAAAGACAGGCAGTTGATTGAATAAAGAAAACTAGTTAGACTTATACTACATTAGGAATCATAAGGAGTGGAATTCTCTGTCTTGCTCTGTTTTCGAACGCTTACAACCATAATCTTCTCAGAAATAGAGTGAGCAGGCTACTTCTGGGTATGCTCACTCCATCGAAGACTTTGTCTCTGTCATCTATGAGACTATGACCTAGACTGGAGTCAAGAGCAATAAGATCTCAAATAATAAAAAAGTCAAAGCATTGAAAACAACATTACACAATGGTTGTAGTTACGCAGGCGTTTCCAATCAGTTAAAAAACTAGTAATATCACATCAATGTAGGTACTCTCCTATAAATAGCTATTAATCCTCTCGATACAAACAATCTCATATGCCGATCCCATTTTGCATATGGAACTGGAATAACTTTGGCACAAAAGCTTATCGAGTAAACGGGGCAAAAATTTAATATTTATGAGACACTAAATCTAGGTCAATTTGTTTTAAAATTCGCACGACTCCGTTTGACCTGGATGTCTATTTCGAGGCTGGATTTCCAGCGGGTTCGAGGGGTATTAGTGGACCGACGGCCAAATGAACACTTGGTTTTTTTTATAATAACTGGCTACTCGGGTTGGCACATGTGCGAATTTGTCACTTTTATCCAAAAGAGCTTGTCTTTCGGCGTTGGACATCTGTCCTTTGAAAAATGTGTCGCTCGTTCTTTATGAGTTATCCGCAGTCGGATTTAAACTTGTTAGTTTATATTCAAATGTCAACATGTTTCATTCATCTCTTTGACGATGTAGAAGCGTTATAATTATAATTTATGTTCGCGCTTCAATACAGCTTTATTAGGGTTTCTCGTCTACAGTGCTAGTTAGACACAATTGTTCAACTGCAAAAGGGTTATAAATCGCATTTGTTACTTGGAGAAAAACTTGAACGTCCCTAATAAAATCAAGTTACATCGTTAAAAGCGGCGGAACAAAGGAGATAGTTACCATGACAACGGGCTGACACCTGGACGCTTTAGATTGATAGCCGTGCCATTCGTCGCGGGGTGATATGAAAAATTTGCATACTAATGTAACGGAGGTACAGAGGGAACTCTCATAATGAAGACCGGTTTTTTGGACGTTGATTTTGCCTGTTTGAGTTTTGTCTGCATTTAAAAGGACGGTCGTAAGAGTCATTTGCAAAGTCCGTCGGGAAAGACAGATACAATTTTCTCACTTCTATTTTTATCCTCCGAATATAATGAAAGAAAACTAAATTCGGAATTCATATTTTTAAACTTCGAAAACAAGTGATGTCCGACATGGAAAGCGGATCGACATATCGACTCGGTATCGACACGTCCAACACTCATCGACTATTCATCGTCGATCGTCTGCTCATGAATATTGATAGGACTTTCGCGGGTATCACGTAATCCAGCATCGGATCTAGGGGGCTGATTGGGACCCCTCGTAATAAAGACTGGGATTAAACAGAGCGGGTAGTGTTTCCAACACTATTTGCATAAAGATACCCAATTCTGAAAAAGAATTGGAAGGGAGACGGCCCAAAAATAATCCGTAGTCCGTCTGAGTACCGTTATCATGCTTAGGCATTGAAGACTTTAATATATTTAAAAAAAAAAAAAAAACATATTTGATATAAAAACGCACATTCAGTTTCATAGCTTGTTAAAAATTCACAGGAATTAAGTATAAGCCGCGAAGTATAAAGTAAAAAATACTGGCCACGCCAAAACAGGTTCCGCAACACGCGAAATTTGAAAAAAAAAAGTGTTATCAACTTGAGTAACGCAAACCAGTGCCTAGGCTTTGAAAAAATTCAAATGAAATGCCATGAAGTGCTTTCACAAAAACGTAGAAAGATATGTTGTGTATGGGTACAAATGGTACAATCACAGGTATAATAAACTGTTTTTTTATATTTCTATGGGTACAATGCAGATAAAAGAAATAAAACCATTGTATGTAACATTGAAGAATTCAGGGGTTCAAGAAAAAGTGACTGTTTATCATCGATAGAGATTGTCCAATTACCGAAACATTTGGGGTAGAAAAACACGTGGCCATCATGACCATAATGGTGAACAATCTCATACATTTTTCACATACATTAAATGTCACTTTGCCTAGACTCTAGGCAAAATGGAAGGCCGGAGGCTCTAGCTAGGCCCTAGAGCCTCTGGGCTTCCTACACTGAATTGGCCTAAAGTCAAACGCACATTACTTGTTTCCGTGAGTCGTTTATCGAACATTGTCTCAACTGATATTTCGTCCTGAAACTTTCAATGGCGTCACGTTTTACCCTTGACTAAGAAGGATCGATACACGTGTTGTCTAGATTCGCAAATAGTGTATTATATGCTGGTATATAATTTTATATATAACGCGGTTTACCTACACTTATGTGATACCTTTTTGTATATAATTTTAGTCTACAAGTTACTGCTCGCACGGGTAAAATATTAGTTTTTAATTCGTAGATTCTTCAAATCTGGGATCTAAAATTATGTATTTGGTAACTACCACCTCAATGTTGGTGAAGACGTGTGTATAATAGAGATACAATAAAAAAATACACAGTATTTGCAACACTTAAAGTAAACGTAGTAAAATAAGCACATGAGCAGTACAAAGTAACGTAATCAAAGGAACTCACAACTCAAACTTACCTAACTTCCTCGAAGCAACGCTTACAAATTGCTCACGAGGACTTGAAACTACTTAATTCTAAGTGAAACGCAATCGTGAGTGGGGCAGCCTAATCCGAAACTACTTGCAAGAAGATCTGGGTGTAATGTGCTGGCGGTAGGCCCTCTCATGAATACTGAACAGGCAGGACACCGGGACACTTGGGATCGAGAAATGCATTAATTACGGCCGGGAATTGCTACGTGGCCGAATCTGTAAACACGGCTAAAAACCCATCTGGAAGTTCGAAATTAGATTCGTATGCGTTTGCTTTTTCGCTTCAAAGTGGCTGGGTTTTTATTGCAATGAGAAGCTCGTGGCTAAATAATAATAGCAGCACGGGTCGAACTACGAAGTTAAGCCATGCTTGACAAGGACTGTACGTGGATGGGTGACGATCTATGACATACTGAGTTTCGTCCGTGCCTCGAAAAGCACGTTAAGCTGCTGGTCCCGCATTACAGTCGTTAAGAGTCCTATTACGAATCGTAAATGCTCGTTTGCAATAGACGAAGTTACGTTGGTCTGCGTTGGGGGTACATCTATAGTCCGCGAAAAAAAATTGATACTTACTAGTCTGAATAGGATTATAGTTTATTTGGGCGCTCGCGCGAGACTGAGGAGCGCGCGCGCTGAATTGACGCAGAATATATAGTACTTTAATTTTATTTATTGTAATTTTGTTTTATTATATGGACAAACGAAAACTAATGAAACGTATTCATTGTAGATTGAAATTTTCTATCATATTAATTTATTTGATAAAATTGTTTTTATTTGGAATATAATAGACGCTGAATCAAGACATTTCTGGCTTAAATTAGGCTTTCTTTACGTTTTTTCCGTGAAAACTCAAGGAATTTAAAGAAATTCTAGAACTCCAATAAACAAGTAAAACATTCAACTTACCTATTAGTAATTTCAGCTTTTAAAAGAATTGATTGTAACAATGTGAATTTGACCGTCAAAGTTCCATCGCCGACATCTTTTCTTGCAAACTGAGTTCGTAAAATATTTATAGTAAATTACACGAAAAGAAAAATGAAAATGTGTAACTCTAACTTACAAGAAAGAGACTGGCACTATCGTTATTCAGGATCAAATAGTTAAAATATCTTACTGCTGCTGAAAACTACAGCGTCAAAAATCATGAATTTCCGTAAAAAATGTAATAGGACTTGTGAAGTGTATTCAGAAGCCAGAAAATCTGATCCCAGTCTTGCATGGTGCATTAAAATATTTCTAATACGCAACCAAAGCATAACTCTCCCGAGCTTGGTTGTAGGTTTAATAAGTCACTTTATTTCGTACCAGAATATTTGCCATTAATTTGGTGCTAACTCAAATTTAATCCTCAGCAATGCAGTCCCCTAGGGCTCCACAAAGTAGATTATAATAACCAAAACCATTACTTACCATTTTATCATAACTCCTAAATCCCTTTTGCAATACAGTTGCTGTTTCAAAGTTTAAATTTGAAAATTATGATAAGTTTACCAAAATTAATTCATGAATTCTGCGACAACTTAAGACAGTACATATACTGCGAGGGGTTATGTGGTTGCTCTTGTCTTCAACTTTAACAGGAGAACTGTACCTACTTCTATCTACATATCTGGCATATTTTGTCCCACAGCTGGGAAAAGGCCTTTCCTTGTTCACGAAAATCCGTCCTTTGCTAGTTCAGGCCAGTCTTTTTGGTAGGATTCAAACTCGCCATCTTCGCCTTTGTCTGCCACGATGTCTTTGGCATTTAATGGGACTCATTCGGTGTTTCCTTAGTGATAATGTGCACTTCATCTATTACCAATTCAAACCAAACATTCCTCAAAGAAAAAAGCTTTCATCCAAAGATCTATCGTCGCTGCAAGCAACGCAGCGCAAAGGTAGAAGATTCGCAAACAGCGCTGCAAGCTGCGACCTTTGCGCGTACCAAAGGTGTATGTTTACCCTCTCCGCACTCTCTGTGGACTCTGCACTCTACGTGTTTTGTATGCCCGTACGATTGTGCACTGCGGATGTGTAAGAATCGATACGGGTGAAGTGTGAAATGTAGCAGATCATGTAGCATTGTGGTTGTAATTGGGTAGTAGTGATGTTTATTTTTGACATTCTCATCATTTCTTTTGTGATCATTCTTTCTTTCTGATCTTTGTTTTCATCAAATGTACTATTTGAAGTGACAATGTTTTTGATGCCCTCAACTAAAAGATACTACAAGCTCTTTTGATATCTTTACTGACATAGTGGCTGTTAATTTGGTTTCTCTTGTAACTTTGATATGTTCTATACAAGTTTTAATACTTTCATATTCCTCTCCGTATAAAGCATTTATTATCCTATCCTAAATATCCTCACGGATTACATTGTAGTAGTTTGACATTCATTACATTCACTTGCCGATCTTCTGGTGAATCCGTATAATCTCTAGTAACGGCTTCTTTATACTGCGCTCGTATAAGGTTCTCGTTCGACTGGAGCAATAAACTTAGCATACTTACTCCTGTTTATTTGCACATCAAATATTACTGACGAAGAATATTGCTAAGTTCCATGTTTGGGCTTAATTTCCTATTTATGTGGATGTTATCTTAATCTGCTGCTTTGCACAGATTTTGAATAAAGTTTACGTTTCTTTCTTATGACAACTTGTGGGTGTGGTAAGTAGGTACAAGGGTACAATTTTATCTTTCAGTCTGTTCCAGTTTAAGGCCTCACAGAATATAAACTTGCAGAAATGTATTGAAATAAATAAATCGAGGTTATTATTGTAAAGCTAACGTCTTCTTGGAATACTGTTCTATCTTTATTCCCGCTGCCATTGAAAACTCTCAATGATGATTTGAATACGGACAATATAAATTAAAAAAATAAACGAATGAAATGCATCATACCAATTACCATCAATTGGACGAAAAAAAGTATACGAAGTAGGAGCTTACTTTTATAATGAAGTAAGCTCCTACTTTTTCGTCCAATTGGGTCATTCAAACCGTTAGCTAGGAATCTTCAAGCAATACAAACAAACACATTATGTTACTTATTCCCATTTATTGCCCTGTACAGTTCCATACAAGGAAAATGAGCCCGAAAACTCTCTGTTGTTCTTTTACTCCCGAAACAACATAAAAGCGTTTGATTGGATGCGTGCCATAATTTAACATACATACATACCATCACACTTGTTATTACTAATGGCTTAGGCATTGTTAGAATTCGTGCCAAAGTACTGCTTACTTGATACAGTTTTGGCATGCATGGTTGGTTAAATGTTTATGATAATTACAGTTCGGGGGTCTATACCTCTAAGGCGATTAACACACTGCCACGCACCACGCAGCGTAGCGCGTGAATGCGTGTTCTACGTTGCTTGTAAGTATCACCGTTTGTACAGAAAAAACGCACAGTCCAATACAGAAAATGCATCCACGCGCGTTCATGCAGATCACGCGCCTACAAGCGGAGAAACATACGCACACGCTCGTGGGTGCTGGGCTAGACGCAAGGTATGGCACACCGAGTGTCGCGTGCCGTGCGTGAATATGGATGGGCTTGACGTGTGTTTGTACAAAAACCAAACAGTATAACTGCTGAATCTTGAATGTGTGGAACTCACACTAATAACCATTTTTAATATCAAAACAGACGCGACGCTCCGCACTGCACTGCACTATCACCACAGCGAACGGCATTGAATGAAATAAGTCAGAGCCGCCGTGAATCCACAAAACGCACCTACGCCCGTGAGTGCTTAAAAAACCCGCACGATGATGCAGATCTGCACTCCCGCAAGCACGCGCGTAGGTGCGTTGACACGCAACATGCAGCATGATGCGTGGCAGTGTTATAACCGCCTAAATATAAATATGATCTAATAAGATTGGCAGTTGACTATCTTTTGCTACGGACGCAGCATAACCATGGCTGAGCTACCTTCTTATAATTGATACGCCCACAGTTCCGTTCACAGAAATATAAAAAAAAACTTTAATTTATTTTATCTATGCTCCCGTTTGACCACAATCTCACCTTATGTAAAGCGGTGATGTAGTCGTCAGTGGAGCATGCTTTTCTGGAAGTAGAATACCGCGTGTATCTGACATCGACGCACATACGATTTCCATGGGTCCAGGGCATGATTCTGGACACCCTGGACTTAGAATTTTTCGTCGGCTTTTTTCTCATTTTTTCATTTTTTTCAAGGGTTTTTTTTACTTTAGACTGCTCATAATCGTTATTCTGACCTAACCCAATGAGATTTTTAATAAAAAAATAATTAATTAACTACTTTCACTAAAAATAGCAATCTGAATAAAAAAACAAATAGATATCAGCTCAGCTGACCTGATACCTATTTGTGGTACTCTTGAAAAAAAATTAGATAAGAACCGACGAAAAATTCCAACACTGGGGTGTCCAGAATCATGCCCTGGACCCATGGAAATCGTTTGTGCGTCGATGTCAATAACACGCGGTATATTACTTCCAGAAAAGCGCACTCTTGGCTTAAAGACCCTTTTAAGGAAACACAGACTCCGACATGGAATTCCATTCCTGAGCTGTACGCACAGTGAAAGTGCTTCTGTTCTCCTCTTTACTATCTACTTCTGCTGAAAAAACCCGCGTTCCACATATACTATAAACAAAGATACCTAAATATTAATATTATACTGAAACAATATTATTCAAATGGTGAACTAATTAATTTCAACTACAGAAACACTCAACGCTGTTTCGTGATAATTTTAATTACCAACAAAATCACATGAGTACTTCTCATAAATATAGAATTTGTGTCAAGTATTACAGGCCTTGTATTAGTTTAACGAAGTGTGTCAAGCTTGAGATGAATAGGAAACTTGACACTCAACATAATTATGAATGACAATAAATTATATGCTTTGAAAAGATACCATATAAATTGTGACCCTTAAACCTGGATTGAATCAAAGTGAGCGGAACATGTTACTTGGCCCTGCGTAGCCCTTTGAGCCAAATTGGGGCGAAAGACGTGTCCCCGACCCGCTTCGACGATCACAGCATATTTTATAGCTCAGCATTTAAGTGAGGGTACTCGGTAAAGTTTGATGTTTGAGCGCATTCAAATTAGGAATGTACATTCCGTTTCTGAATTAGCAGGAAAATAGTGGAAGAAAATTAAAACCGTTCCTTTGCGTGAATTATGCCGAAAATTAGACGAACAATTGGAAACAATGTAAAACTAAAGACGAAGCCGATTGAGTACTACACGCTCTCAAAGAGTACGATTATTACGGGTATTAGGACCATTTTGTTACGGAATTAAGTAAGCATGAATACTGGTTTTTCTTTGTTTATGGAAGATTGTCTAGCTTACCTACTTGACGGATCAACGTCTTTTTCTTTACAGTCGTCTTTTCGAGCTGTGGATACTTCACCAATGAAACTGTTGGGCTCCGGGCGCAAATTAGCGCGTTCAGCACATTTAAACCGCAGTCAAAGGCTGTCAGTGCCATTATTAGTGACACAAACTATTTAAGGGGTACCATCGATTCGCAAAGAAGAAGAGAAGGGGCCAAATTGTTTTCAATTCAGTAGAAGAAGAATTTATTCGCTCCTGTCGACTGACAACCTTCTTATTTTTTTTTCTTTCATAAGAATCTTCTGACAATAAAAAACACAACAAAAAAGAATTATAAGCGAACTCGGTCCAGCCGTTCACGCGTGATGCTATGACCAAGGGAAATAGGGATAAATTTTTATATATAGTTAAGTTAGAGTGAACAGGCTACTTCTGGGTAAGCTCGCTCCATCGTAGACTTTGTCTCTGTCATCTCTGACCAAGACTAGAGTCAAGAGCAAACCCATACCAAGTAAAAAAAAAAAAATATATAGATTCCAGCTAGTTTCTCATTCCCAAAGCAAGAAATCGTGATCATTTTCACAGTGCAAGTCGGTTTTAGACGTCAACTTGTGTAATGAAACCCCGCTGGCGAACATCGGTCTTAACGCAAGGTTGCCAACCTCAATTAACGTCGATTCGTCCGGATTCGATCCTTCAAACGTGACCTGGCACCTCCGATTAATTTGGCTTTAATGTTAATCAAACCCTGAGATTTGGGTTCAGGCCACTTGTCAGAAAAAAGATGTCTAAACCAGGTATTTTTTTTAGATATTGGATTGAACCTTAATAACATTAGCCTGAGGGCCGGTTCTACAAATTTTTAAGCAACTTTTGCATTGACATCTCAATTCTGACTCATTTAAAATGTAGGGAAATTTTAAAATGATTTCGACTTTCTTGATAGTTTAGGACTGACATGCGAATGCAAAAGCTGTTTAAAAATTGGTAGAACTGGCCCGGTCGGAGGATCCTCCCTTTTCAATGGAGGTTGTGGGACTTTACACGTTGTTCCGCCTACCTCTATAAATATTAAGCGAAAACTAGGTATTTAATTAAAAAAATATACCTACCCAACGAGTTGCTCACAGTTCCACTTCCACTGTAAGTATTAGGCTAGGCGATTGATAGCCCATTAATTAACATCGAAGGCAAGGATATCGACATATTTCTGGTTTCCTTTGTTTTGAATGCCAAATGACACTGACTTCGATTCGCATGAAAAGATATCGATTACATTAGTGTAGTTCTACTTTTTATTTTAGTTCTATTTGTTATTTTAGTTCTATTTGTTATTTTAGTTCTATTTGTTATTTTAGTTTATCATGAAAACTAACTTTGTTTACGTCGAAATAAAAGCATAATTGAACATGTAAATTATAAAAACCGAATAATAAATACATAGCTAGCCATAGACAGTGAGATGTACAGAAATATAAAAATCACCAATACAACCCTCCAAGTTCATAAAGGCCTAAAACAAAAAAAAAACAGAAAAAATAATTCCTAGAGCTTTATGAACTTAGAGCGTTGTATTAATGATTTTGATGATTATAATTCTGTAACTACATACGTCTTACAGACGCGAATAATATTTTAATCAACATACAACCTAGCACTGGCCTGCAAATTGCAAAAAAGGAAGAAAATTTGAATTTCGCGGGCTGGTTGGAGCATTCACCTTAAGGGTCCCGTTTTTTACAGATGTTCGACCACGTTAAACTAGCCTAATATTAATTTTCACTTACACTGTCGATAACCTCCAGGCGGAAGACCCTGCAAAGTCGATTCGTATCGTTTAGTGTTGTGCCAGTGTCGCAGTATCGATTGGCCGCGGTTGGGCACAAGGTCGCGTAATGTCGCCACCCTACACGACTGAATGGCCTAGCGCAGCGCTGCCGGCATTCAACTAGGCATAATTCAATCTGCCTAGCTTTTGTGTATGTCCCATGGTGCCTATTGGCCTAGCTCTGTTCTATCTCCTGCTTGATAAGGAGGGAAGTTCCAATTATATTTTTTCCTACTCCTCCGCTGTGCTTTTCCAATTAATTTCCTAGCACGATTTGTGTCGTTTCTCCGGGACTCGTCGAGCTTCATTGACTCGGCGTTTTTCTGGTGGTCGCCGCTGTTGATTCTGGCTTTCAGTAGTTGCAGTGGTTGGGAAATATTGGGAATGTGTGGCAGGGTTGCGTATCTTGTTTACCTGACTACGAAAAATCCGACAGGAAAGATTATGATTTTAGCAGTCTATGTATGTATGCACGTATACTACGTATGTTCCACCGTAGCGCCTAAACTATTGAATCGATTTTTTTCTAACCATGTCGGTCCGTTGCCAGTCTGATGTATGCAGATAAATACCAGTATTTTGCATGGAGCAACTGCTAATGCAGTTACTGACCAACACAATACCTATTTGCAAGACCTGTGTCAGACTTTATGGCTTCTGACGTCCCGTAACGACTGTCAAAGATCTTATAATGACAGCCAGGACCAACGTACAGCGCCTAACGTATTTTCCTAGGCACGGCGGCGGCGGTGTCTTCGTGTGTTATACATGGTCACCCACAGTTTATATTAAAAATATACATCTATGTGGTCACCTATCCATTGACCTACCTCGGCAAGGGTCGCTTAACCTCAAAGAATCGATTCATGTGGCTGTTACTATTTAGCTTACTTACTTGGCTTAACGTGGTTTCCGAGGCACTGAGGAGTTTTGTATGACCGACCTCGACGTTGCATTAACCATGAAGATCAATCAGCATTATACTAGGCTTCAATGTTTTTAATTTGTTTTATCCACGGAACATATCCCAGAATAACGTTGGGCATTTTTTACGTCGCGAAAAATTGGTTTTATGGTTTACGTAACATGCATAAAGGCTTATTTATAGCATTCCCTACTGGGCCGTTTCCCATAGATTGAACGGTTATACGGTGATAATGTCATATACGGTCGGAACACATAAAGATGGTATCTAAATGATACTATCCCTACCTATCTCTATTTAAAAAAAAAATATATATGATGTATATTACCAGCAAAAATTGGTTTGAACGATATCTAGTAAGTGTTTTTTTTAATACGTCATAAATCGTAAATTGCAACTTTTGTTCGTAATATTATACCTACAGGTTTGTACGGAACCCTCGGTGCGCGAGTCCGACTCGCACTTTGCCGGCTTTTACCGTTTGCGATTGAGAAGCGAAAGCGATGCGAATGTGAAAATTAGTAGTATTGGCACTCTTGTTTAAAAATTTAAGACACCGGTGTCTTCTCTATTAGGTCAAACTGTAAAGTTTCTGTCCTAGATCGCGAAGTGAGGTCAAATGACAGAGAATACTACATTTAATTGTATCATAAAACCGAAGTGAATAAAGTTAGATAGGAGAGCGTTTTACTGATTAGGTAATCGACCTTGGTTATATTTTCCACTAGTACTTCGTCCGCGCTGCAATTTTCTTAAGAATCCGTTTTTTTTTTTTAGTAATAAATATAGCAGTAGCGTTTGCCAGCGGCTTCGCCCGTATGATCATACTCCCGGAATATATATATAATCTATTTACCCTCATAGATCCGTTCCCGTGTGATTTCCGGGATAAAAACTATCCTATGTTCTTTCTCGAGTCTCAAACTATCTTTGTACAAAATGTCATCCAAATAGAGACGAAAAGAGAAAGAAAAAAAGAAAAGAGAAAGAGGAAAGGAAAATAAAAGAAAGAGAAAGAGAGAAAAAAAGGGAAATAGTTTCCCCGTTTTGTTGTTCCCCGGTTTAGGCATGCAGAAGAGACAGACAGGTAGACAGAGTTACTTTCGCATTTATAGTATAGTAGGGTTGTTACTCAGTTTGTATTCTAATGGTGGAAGAATTTTTGAAATCGATCCAGTACCTAGTTATTTCGTTACATACATACAAATCTTTTCATTTTATAATACTACTGCGATAGATTTTATTCAAGTTAGAAGACAATACAATTAATAAAACCAGCCTTTTCCCAACTATGTTGAGGTCGGCTTCCAGTCCAACGGTAGGTATAAAAAAAAATATCCAAATTGTATCGTGTGACATATCACATGAAAGGGCTTACTGTGAGGGTTTTAGTTACATTTGTTTTCATAATTTTAAAAGAAGTTATTCAAGAAATAAGACCAAAAAGTAACACCCCCCCCCCCCCCTATCTCCGAAACTACTGAAGAATTTACAAAAATGAAATTGTTTCGGAACTCTTTGCACGCGAGTCCGACCCGCACTTGTTTCGTGTTCAAGTTAGGCATTAAAGTTTCCAAGAATATTAAACATACCATGAGAACAAAGACATTATCTTTATTATGACTAATGCTTCATGTGAACAGCACTGTGCTTATTCCGAGCTTTATCAGAACGTTATTACATGGAATAGATATTTCCACATGCGTCCACGTCCAGACACTTGTTTCGACATTTTGTGATTATCTATATCGCTTTGATATAGCAATTTGTGTATATGTATGTAATGTAAATCGCTTTGACGGCACGGTTGGCGCAGTTCGTGTCGTGGGTTCGATTCTCGCACGGAGCAAATTTGTATGGCCTACAGATAGCTGTTCCGGGTCTGGCTGTTTGTGTATGTGACTTTGTATGTTTGTAAACGCACCCACGATACAGGAGAAATTCCTAGTGTGGGGCAAAGTTTTAATAAAAAAAAAATATGGTCATGTAAAAAACTGGTAGAGCTTTGCTTGCTGCTTTAATATTTCTACAATGTTAGCTAGATTCTAGGTTAAAACTGCCATTTACAAAATTTATTTAAACTTCATGCGTCATATTTACAGGTTGGCAATGTGTCTTAGGCAGTATCTACCAAGAGTGGTAGAAACATACCATACAAGGTGAAATGTTTAACCAGTTGTAAGAAAAAAAACCTACTTCGTTTTTGTTAGTTTCTTCATATTTACACCGACTTCCGAAATTAAAGTATTTTTTTTATTTTGTAGTGTTTTGTGTGAAATCGGTTGTATTTTTTTTTTATTCTCTTTTTTTTTTGGGGTTTCGGTTGTATTTTTTTATAAAAAGTTTTTTATTTTTAATTTTTTAGTGGTTCCCCACACCTAACAACACCACTGCAAAATCGCAGAAAAACAAAATATGCAATTTCGATTACTTGACAAAAAAACCATCATCCATAATATTGACGGAGTGGTAACAAACATAAGATAAAAAAATCAACCGAATTGAGAACCTCCTCCGTTTTGGGAAGTCGGTTAAAAAGCAAACGAAATGCATGTTCTTTTCCCATCTAGCTTTTCTGTCAAACTGCTAAGAAAAATTGTACCCGGTATTGAATCAGCCCTCATCGTACGCGTCCAAGTCACTGTACCGTACAGCTAAGGAATGAAATTCCCTGCCTGAGTCTACGCAACCTGGGAGTCTTTAAGTCAAGAGTGAATAGGTTACTTCTAGGCAAGCGTGCTCCATCTTAGACCGCATCATCGCTTAACATCAGGTGAGATAGTGGTCAAACGTATGCATATCAAGAGTAAAAGAAAACCTTTTTCTGGTCCAAGAAAATATTGCATAAGAACCGAAAAAATAATACATGGGACCCCATTGAAAAGAAAATAGGGTTCCGTAGATACCCAAAGGGTAAAAACGGGACCGTATTACTAAGACTTCGCTGTCTGTCTGTCACCAGGTCTCAAGAACCGCGATAGCTAGACAGTTGAAATTTTCACAGATGATGTATTTCTAAACAGAATAAAAATTAATTATTTAAATAAAAATAATTTAAAAATAATTATTTAAATTAAATAAAATTAAATGTGTTTATTAACTTAAGATCTATACAATTAAATTGCCGGGGCTTCCCAGGAAGTAAATCCGAAAGTGAGTGTGCGTGTGTCTGTGAGTGAGTGTGTGAGTGAGTTTGTGTGTGAGTGTGTGTGATAGTGAGTGAGGGTGGGTGTGAGTGTGTGTGTATGCGGGTGAGAGTGAGTGTGAGTGCATATACCTGTAAATGGGTCTCATATATACCAACAAGTTTGTTTTGTGTCTGTGTGTGTGTATGAAGTTCAACCTGGAGTAACCAAAATATCCTCCACGCCTTCGTACTTAAGTGTAAGGAGCCATTCAGTCAAGGTCCTCTTACACTCATACAACTGCATGGGGTAAATATTGAAGTGCGATTAAGTATGTTATAAACGCGTGGAGCTTGAGCTACATTTTGGCGACTAGCAAAAATTGAGCGTGCTGAGTATGTAGGGGCTACCAAATCACACCGTCTTTTTTTGAGTTTGGCTTGGTCAAAAGGTAATATTTTATGATATCTTAGTGCCATGTGTAATATGTATAGTTTAATGCAACAAATTTCATTTTTTTTGCCGTTTTTATAGATAATGGTACGGGACCCTTCGTGCGCGAGTCCGACTCGCACTTGGCCAGTTTTTTATCATTCGTTTGTATGTAAATACGAAAATATTTAGAAATATGTAAATGTCAGGTCGCACGTTGTACCGTTGGATCGACCTGCTTGGAATTTCAATTTCATTAAATTGCTAACTAAACGTTTCATCTATTCCTAGTGTTTCATTTCCTGCCGGTGTCGGCTCTATTATTCATGGTCCCGGCTTATGCAAGAATGTTATTTGGTCGGAGTTTGAGTAGGAGACAAGTCGCACGTGTAACTCTCTGGTTCTGTTTGTAGGTCGCTTTGTATGCGGAAAAGCCGACATGATTTGCTTGTGTCAAAATCTCGGCATGATATATTGTCTTTTTTTCGAGAAGTGATGTAGTTTCGGAATGGAATTATTATTTGTGCCGTACTAAAGAGCTGTAGTTCGTTTGATGAAATAAAATACTTTTCGACGTTCGGTTTTTGGAACAAAGCTTTTCCTGTTAGCTGGCCGGTACTCTACATTATCTATAGATACGAGTAATTCAATTTATGGGATGCTCGAAAAAGTACAGGGCGATAGCGGCGACGCTGAAATTTCAGGAAAAAACAAAGCTTTAAGATACACGGAGTCCACCTACTCTTTCAGCGTAATCTACATGCATAATCTAGATTAAAAACAGCAGCTTTTCACACCCTCTAACTTTAAGCTCTTTCATAAAATGAAGCTTAAACCTCAAAGTCCTGCTAAACCGTTGGTACTAGAAACACCGTATACTTATAGTTGATACATTAGCAAAAATAGTCAGAATGCGTCGACACGGGTGCCCCCTTTAGGAAATGGGTCACAGTGCCATCCATGCAGGGCGGTCTCGACCGATCGATCTGACGACGAGTCAACCTCTTATTCTACCCAGTTGAACGAGATTTGCCCAAAATCTCATGGCATGGTTTACAAATTACTTGAGTGCTTGAAAATTTATCCGTTAATGCAGACAAATTCAATTGGAAACGATTCGGAGATGTCGCGGTGTCGATGTCGTGTTCTTGATCGACTCATTTATTTATTTTCGTGGCACCACTTTTACCAGTTGTAAATTTATTCGTCAATAGATGTGAATTAATTGAGTTGCTTAAGTAACTAGTTTATTGGTAAGCGTTCAGATCGGAGAAAATATATTCGAGATTTACAACATCAGCGTTTGCGGCCTCGGATTTGTGGTATACATCCGATGCTTAATTGTTTTGTTTGATCACGGTATCCATCAAACTTTAGCCGAATAATTGAACTGAGCGTATGCCAAGTTCAAGTTTTCTACATTTTATAGTCGTGCCCCGTCCGCAACAAGTTCCAAAGCCGGGTAACGTACCTCGAACTGAAGTGCTTTTGGACTCATTACCGAACCCCTTTTGGCGGTCTCTGCGCTATAAGTGTCCCCTTCCCTGTGACGGTTTAGAGGCGAATGGTTTTAGAAGGCACGTGTGATCTGAATATCAATTGTGAAATTTTCTAAGCAAGAAAAGATACACAAAGTTTTTTGTCAGGAAAAAAATAAACTGTTTCTCTTGAGCAATAAATTTCTGCGAAGATCGCTGTCACGATCAGGCCGCTACCCTTGTCGTTCCGATTATCTCGGGTGGGATCTGTAGATTAGCCAGTCGATCGTATGACCATTTTTATGTCTCGTTATGTCTTCCGCGTGGCTCGTCTCTAATAAAAGTACAATTTATGTCGCACACGAATTTTTATTGCAACGACTACTTTTGTTTTCCATATCATTATTACTAGAATTTCCTCTTTTCGATATTGGTCAGCTTTTTTCGCCTCAAACTAATGAACAGGAAGAACTTTATGTACCTAACTGAAACCGAACAAAATGAATTCATTTCAGCAGAATGTTTATTTTTTGCTCGTGGAGATGAAAAACTATACTTCGCTTTAATTTTAATTTTCTTCATTATGCTGCAACTTTTTATTGCGAAGCTGCAAAGAGAAAACGAACATCGTTTGCAAGGTTAGCTTTTTGTAAACACTTTTTTCCTGGAATGCCTCTTAATGTTGATTAAATGCAGTGTTTTTAGGAATTTCTGAGCGCAAAAGAACACTCGAGTGTTGGGATCCGGCGAAGCGTGTTGCGAAACTGCTAAATCGTGAAAAGATTGGAAACAACGGCGCGCTCAATAGTTGTTAGTGCGCGGAAATTACAGGGAGCCCCGATTGGCGCCCGCGGCGATCTCGCGCCGAAAAACAACGCGATTTTCGAATTGGATCACTCGATAGTTTTTATTGCTTTTTCGAGTAATGGTTGTCTTTCTTTCTTCCTTTTTTTATTCCTTTTTATTACAAATTCCGATTGTATTTTGTGTTGTTTTTTTGGTCCATAAACTTTTTGGTTGTTATCTCACGGGAGTCTGAGGAAAATGAAGTTATTTGGTCTTTTATTCGTTTGCTTCCAAGTTGTGCGCTTTATTTTCCTTTGATGCCTACGTCGCCGTCGTTTCATATCTGTTATATCAAACAAGGATTTGTAACTGTTCTGTAAAGACGTTTTAAAGTTGTTTGCTGCCTTTTTTGTCAAACTCAGAACTGACACAGTATAAATATGGACAGTACGGAAACTACCTACAAACGCCCGAAACGGCACACTCACACAAACATGCGCACCGACGAGACTTTTCGATGCCCGTCGCGGTACTCTCAGTAGTGAGTGCCGCCGGCCGCGTCAAGACGAGTTTATTCCTGCGGTCTTTTTAAAAATGCCACGAACGTATTGCGTAGTATACGGCTGTTTGAACACTGCTTCATCACAACTGGAGCTAACGTATTTTAAACTTCCTGCTGATTTTGAAAGGTAAGAATCATTAATGATATTGTTATTTAATCGTTATCGAATTATAATTTAAGTCCGTGTGATCGATCAAAATGAATTCGTAAACTTCAAAACTATTAGGTACTACTACTTCTTGTAAATATAAGATGGCGCCTGCTATAGGTATATTTTTTTTTGTCATGGGTGTCGTTTTCATGATTTTCGAGGGTGTTGAAGCCGATAGTGATGGCAAAACGTGAATCCAAGATGGCGGCTGCAATAGGTACCATTTTTTTCGTCATGGGTGTCATCTTTACGGTTTTCGAGGGTGTTGAAGCCGATAGTGATGTGAAAAGGTGAATCCAAGATGGCGGCTGCAATAGGTACCAATTTTTTCGTCATGGGTTTCGTTTTCATGGTTTTCGAGGGTGTTGAAGCCGATAGTGATGTCAAAACGTGAATCCAAGATTGGCGACTGCAATAGGTACTAATTTTTTCGTCATGGGTGTCGTTTCCATGGTTTTCGAGGGTGTTGAAGCCGATTGTCATGTCAAAACGTGAATCCAAGATGGCGGCTGCAATAGGTATACATTTTTTCGTCATGGGTGTCGTTTTCAAGGTTTACGAGCGTGTTGAAGCCGATTGTCATGTCAAAACGTGAATACAAGATGGCAGCTGCAATAGGTATACATTTTTTCGTCATGGGTGTCGTTTTCAAGGTTTACGAGCGTGTTGAAGCCGATAGTGCAAAGGTACCGAGCGCCCGAAACGTTTTCGTCCAAAAGCGGCTTGCGTACGCTCCCGCCAAAACTTGTAAAAGGTTACGCCGTAATGACAAAGTTAGTGCTACAAGTTGTTGTGTAAAATTGTTTTCCGTGTTAAAAAATGTAAAAAAAAAACAAAAACATTAAAAGTGACAACCCTATTGCTGCAATGGAGCGTAGGTAATTATATTCTCAACTAGGCTTAGTTTCCGTACTGTCCATATTTATACTGTGGAACTGAATTGAGACCAATCATGTTTCCATCTTTTGATGTATCACCCATTAAGAAGAGTGCCCGATTTCAATAAGTTTGTATTCATATGACTAAGACTGTTGTTTCCATAATGGGCAATATCGATTGAAAATGGCACCTAAAACAGTTTTAATGTTATTAGATTCACCTTTTGCCAACATTGTTGTTCATCGCTGTGTATTTTTATACGTGAAAACATTACCTCTTGCTTGGGCAGTCGGGTAAAAACACGGGCTGATGACTATGAACGATTGGCATGAAATTTGCATTAAAACGTGTTTCTCGTACCGTTTACCTTACGGTTTTCAAGGTTAAGCAATTTTGCCGAGATCGGTTCGTGGATGGGTGACCATCTCAAAATGCAGAGATTCCTTCGTGCGGAATCATGCTCGAAAGTAGATCCCTACTAGGCAGATTGATTTACATATGCTTCTTTAATAAAACAAAAATATTATACATAAAAATATCATAACTTATAATGGGAAGTTTGGATACATTTGACTATTAATGCGATTATACCATTTCTGTAATAGGCGGACAGTTTTCAGATTAAGTGCCGTATCTAGGTCATTGGGTCGGCGCGAATGGCTATTTTGGTGCTATTGGCCATTTATAATGTATCGATTTGTCTACTTGGATGACTTTATTATTGTTTAGTTGTTGTATGGCTTTATCTGTTAGAGAAACTCTAATCTAATCAGCCTATATTGTTTTACCAGCTTCTTACAGCGGCTTCGTTCGCGAGAATGTTGAAAATTATCCCAAGGAAAACATACTACCCGACACGGAATGGGCCGTCACCTCCTTCTGCGAAGCAGTCATGCTAGCGAAGGAGGTGGCGGAGTGGGAAAGGGAAAGAACCTCTCGTCCCGGCCGCCGCGGTAGACGCCTGGCCACCGTAGGCGCGGGCCTGTGGACGGTGAGCTAGGGGTAGCTCGCCGTCCGTCCGTCTTATGACGACAGGCCGTGTCGACGGCACGTTCGTGTTCCACGCGCGCCTCAAAGAGAGTACACAGAGGGGCCCAAAAGGACCTACGCCTGCCGGAGTTGCGGGACTATTCGAAAGAGATACCGCGGCTCCGGAACACAAAGGGCAATGAAGTAACATGGATGGGTTTTAGTCAGTAAAAGTCTGACACTCCCTCCCGCTCCGCCCAAAGCGGGAGGAGTCATTTGATGATTACCCATCCCTAAAAAAAAATAGAAAAAGAGAAAAATACTACCGGGATGAAAAGTATCCTATGTCCTGAAATGGGACGTGGGATTTGTCCTATTCCGGGACTTGGTCTACCCGCGTGCCAAGTTTAATCCAAATCCCTTTCACCCGGTTCTGCTTCTTACCGTGTGGGCAGTAAGGTCCAACGACCCCACACACCCCAGTGTGGCTTTTTCAGCGGGTGAGGCGTGAAAAGGTAACAGACATACAGTTATTTTATGATTACAAAGGTACCCAATAAAAAGGAATAAAAAATGCCACAATATTTTCTTCTGTAAGTTTTAATTATTTTGATTGTACCTATCGTTTAATGTTCAATACTAACAGTACCCAAGGGATCGTTGAAAGTTCTTAACTTTGTATAATAAAATACGCGAAAAATATAAAAAAAAATCTTGGACAAAAAGTCCTCGAGACTTTATTTGTGATAACGGATCTAACAGACATTTACTTTGAAATATTGATATGAACCGTAAAACGGGGTAAATAAAAACGCAGGGGCGAAAAGAAACAAAGCTTTCAAGGGCATTCTCACTTTTTTGGAATTTTGCTTGCATGCTGCAAAATTAAGAACACTAATTGTTATTTATTTATTTAGACTTTATGCACAATAGTGGTAGGTACATGGGCGGACTTAATGCAACAAGGCATTCTCTACCAGTCAACCTTTTGGTTAAAAATACTAGGTACACTGTGGTAGGTGTGTGTCTACAACAAACAAATATTTTTTTTATAAAAATTTTAAACAAATATTTTTAAATCATCATAATGATATTATTTTCGAAACGAATAATGTGGCATCCAAGTGAAAATACCATCCAAAGTGTTTTTCTATTCGCTCCGTTTTACCGATATAAACCACAATCGATAACTAGTCCATACATTAGAAGTTAGTCCAGCGATCTCACTTTATTGACGGAATTCCCAAGGAACACGTGCATAATTCGAAAACTTATCTTAATTACAGTGGGGTACCTACAAAAACAGGGGCCATGTTTACCTGGAGAATTAAAGAACGCTTCATTTGACTTACGCCGGACGAATCCACCAATTTATTGAGACCTCTGTTTAGGGCTGCCCTTTGCTTAAAATCAAGGAGTATCCAGCTTAGTAGCACTTTCATTTTGCAATGAAAATCTTGACCTGGCTGTGAAGAGACCTAAATTATTTTCCATTTAGTAAGAAAAATAGTGCAAATTCAATTTTATTAAGAAGTAACTGAATCATTAGTACTTAATTAAGTTTTTAAAGATGTCGACAAAATTGCAGTGACGAATATCAAGCGACGACCTTACTTTGTCTCGTCAAAGCCACTACGATTCCATTGCGAGAAATACGTTGCAATCAGCCATGTTTAGTTCCGACTTTTACCTCTCGCACTGGAATAGTGAGAGTTAAAAAAAATCAATACTCTTATAGCCCCAAACATTACACTTGCTGATTGGAGACTGCGTCCTGCACTAAACTTGCACTAAGTTGAGACTTTAAGATCTCAATAAGAGGCCACTCTTACTGCTGCTACATTTCACTCAAAATCTTTGAAAATGGAACCATTTCAATGATTGAAACAGAAGCCTTTACCAAGGACAAGACAAAAAGCTCCCCTTTGCGGAGTGTTACAATCGAAATTGTCCATTCAAATTCTGACAACCCTAAAGGTACCTATTGTTTTCTATGACCATAATTTCTAAAAGCACCACTGTTTACCTGAGACCTTGTTCGACTGGACGCCTTCTTACTTGTTTTCCTTCGATCTGTATGTATTAACGTGTTTTGTTTTGTTGCAGGTAAGGGAGGAAGCGGAAATGACGTCGAATATCGGAATCTGTATCGTGTGTAATCGGTTCAAAGACCGGAGGGAAAGAAATTGAGGTGATGCTTTTAAGGCTAAGGGACGGTTTAACGAAATATTAAAATCATTAAGATTTAATGTGGAGTGTTTTCGAAAGATACATAATTATAGGGAAATACCCTGGGGCTCTAGACCAAACGACATTCTATAGCGCTAGTGATTGTCAATAGCTCGAGAATGTGTGGGATTGACATGCGTTCCTAAAAGGTCGCGTGGTCCTGTAGACTTGGCTTCGGTTGGTCCTCAAGGGCTTTTTAGCTACAAATATTGGTCCTTCGATACATTAATAACTAGTTTCAGTTTACTTTACACCCACGCAAAAATCTATACAACACACACTGGCGAAACGCTTCGTAATTCTAACAAGGCAGGCACCCAATTTTAGGTTTCACGCTTCGAACAAGTCAAAGCGGTGGAGTGCACCATTTAGCGTTTCAACTACGGATTATTGCATGCTCGTGCTCAAAACATGTTGTTAGCGTTTAAGTACTGTACGACACTGACGATGCTAATACATTTAACCAGAGTTTAATATCTGTGAAGTTTAGCAGGTAGAACACGTTGTGGAACCTGCCTTGCAACGTGCAAGACTGCGATTAGTGTAATGGCAAGGTAGCTTAGGAACTATGGCTTCTTTAACCTATCATATTTCCTTACGTCGGTATTTGTATTGTAAAGAGCCAATAACCGTCTACAGGATCTACCCTAGTATCAAACACATGAAAAGCGGTTTGGTGATTTAACTAGGCATGAAAACTTAACAAACAATCTCACTTTTAATATGAGATAGATCCTTGAGTTAATCATATCTAGTAACTACCAGAATCATAATGCCTCATTAAATGATGATAAAATCTCAAATTGTCTGAAGACATAAGTGCGTGATCATCTGCCAAAACTGTTACATCCGCAACGTTTGAGCCAAGTCTAGTCTGGGCTGAATTCCGTTCGTAGTCTAGTCTGGGCTGGATTCCGTTCGTAGTTTCAGGCACGTTTTACTGGAGACATGAAACTAAACTATCAGAATAATTCACTTTTAACTCACATCATCTTTTCTATGGTCTGCCTCTTTTCTTAAAGCCACATTCATATCCAGATTTCTTGATATTTATAAATTTCATTCCTCTGAACTAAATGAATTTAAGTAAATTAGAAAAGCAAGCATACTTTTTAAAGTTGTTTCCTGTTTGGCTAAGACATTGCAGGCATGAATCACCTGATTGTCTCATAAAAAGATGATTCTGTGCTTCGGAAGGCACGTATAAGCCGGTGGTCCCGGTCGCCAAACTGCGGTTGTCAAATAAACCATGTCAGAGGCCCTTGAGGCGGTTTATAAACTCTGACACTAGGGTGTGTGGGGTCGTTAGACCTTACTGCCCACACGATAAGAAGTAAAATAGAAAAAAAAGTTCTTGGCTTACCAGCAAGGATTTCAGAAACAACTAAAACATCGTCTACATAAACTACTATCGTCGTAATCTGATTGTACCCTTTCCTTAACACTTGCTAGTTGTTTGTTCTAAAGCCTGTCAAGTTCTCAGTTACAGTTAACTTTTTCATTATCACCTGTTGGTAACTGAGTCTTCACTTACATTTACAACTCATTTTAACTTTCTCGGAGCTTGGACCTTGCTTTTTTCTTTCTTCGTGTTCTATTTAATGCTTGTTCTTCTCGAGAAGCTAAACTATTTGGCTTAACATTCCATACATTGATTTGTTTCTATAATTCTTCAATATCTGTGCCTTTTGTTAATAAAATCCTTGATGTTTTAACTTTTGTTTGAGTCATACTGGCCACGCAAGTCTTAATTCGTGGGTCAGACTCATTTATAACATTATTAACACAATTTTATGTGCCACAAGTCTGACAAAATGCCCTTTCACAGACAGTGACAAACTTAATACAGCTGAGACAGGCTGTAAGTCAAGATGAGACCCAGATCTGAGATTCCACGAGTTCTCAAGACAAGTTTATAGTCTTTTATAGCCTAGTCTGTCGCTTGTCGTGTGCCACTTTCTCATAGTTTGTTCCTTTGGGGCGAGTTTTTAATTACCGTCGAGATTGCGGCTCGAGGCTTCTACTACCAATATTGTATTTGCTGTAAACAAGTTTTTACTTTTGTACAATATTAATCTTTTAGTTGGACCGTTGGACGTGTCTTTGTGGGCTTTAATTGGAAATCTATTTGATGTATCGATCTATTTCGTTTTCGTTATTACGTTATTTATGTGAAAAACGATGCTGCTAAATTGTATTAATTTTAATTACTAGCGGTGGGTGGCCAATACAACGATTAAGTGTGAAAATTGATTTTTTTATTGAACGGATCCCAGGGGACAATAAAATCGATAAACGATAATGGTCATGAAATTCGAATTGTGTAATTCGATTGAAATGCAACATGTATTGAGTTACACAATTCGAATCCCAATGGTTTCCAATTGTACAGATAGTAGGATGGCTCCCAGTGTCTGTGTACCAAAGGCAACATCACCTAAGCGCCACCGCCATGTACCGTGAACCAGCAAGCAGCAACATCATGACATGTGTCACAGATTCAATCGCAACTTTGTGTCAGACACGACAAAATAACTTGTACCACATGTCTTGTCACGATACCCAACCATTTACTTTGTTTATTTATTTGCATACCGTTAATGACTTACAAATTGCTAAGCAAACATTGAGTCAGTGTGCTCGCGACGAACATCTTTCACGAACGGCTCCAGCAGTTGTATATCTTTGTAACAAGATTATAAGCATTTGCATACATAACCACGTTAACGTGACGAGAATATTATGAATACTAGTTTAACGTCTCGTATGTATTTCTTGGAGAAATAGAAGCTATTACTCTACATGTAGTTATCTTTACATCGCAACTCTGAACTGCTATTGCATCTCCTAAAACTTGAAACGACATTGTCCGAAATACAAATCGTACTCGAAACCTCTCGACGCTGACCCCTTAACAACCGGACGAAATACGTATCAACAATTCTACATACAGTGTAACTAGAGCGAAAACATTCCGTGTAACTGGAAAAAACTACGAAAAGAACCTTTTTCGGGTCTCGTGCCCATTAGGAATTCGTATAATTCCGTCACGTCCATCCGTCTGTGAGACATTCTCGTGATGCCTTCTGCGACGACATACGAACGTGCAAAGCGGAAAATACGAAGGTGTGAAATAGACTACCTCTGAGTTATGACTTGTACGATGTCGTTTGTAGATTATGGTTTGTGCTGTTCCTAGTTTGCTATCTACGACTCAATGAATTACAGCTGCAAGGCGGGCATTTAATAATCTCATCAACAACATGAAAAAAAAAGTTCGAACGGTTTCGTTGTTATAATACCGCATTTCAGTCTTTTCAAATTATTTGTTTTTCGACACGTACCTAACCTACGATGCTTAAAGAAAATGAAAACCTTCCACGATATCGCCAAGTGGACACAGAACAATGGACATGCCTTTCGAACGTAACAACATTATCCGATTCAACGTTTTCATTTTCATGCATCAACGATTACAGAAAGCAACTATCTACCAGGAAATCAAAGGAAACCTTCGGAAAAATCGATTTATAGTGTTCTTAATGTACTTCTATTTGTTGAAGGCACTTAGCAACTACGGTTCATTGGTTTATTGGTGCTGCAAGGTCCCGCATATGTCAGCGACGCCAATTTAAACCAATAGCAGCCAATCTGCACCGGATTTCATTTGCATGACCCGACCTACTCGAGTTCACGGTTGTATCGCTGTTTTATTATTAATATAAAAACAATTCTATTTACTAGTCTTAGTTTTATTGCTTTGGATGTATCAATAAATTATTTATTTGTTGAATTAATTGCTTGGTTGATAAGAGGAGTGATGTGAAAGAATTATGATAATGTTCTACCGCAATTAAGGTTGTGCTGGTTTACCCAGTGACGATGTGACGCTATAAAAAATCGATCGTCTGTTTCCTCACTATTACCTTGTTGACAGTTTATCCGTTTGTTTGATGTATTTATTGTAGTACTTTAATAGAAAATAATTGACTCTCAACATGTGTATTAAAAACAAAAAATGTATACAATCAGACTTAATAATGTAGCAGCTGGCATCAACGTCGCTGTCGTGACCCTGCCATTGAAAAAACACTATTTTAAAAACCCTTTTCTACTTTGTGTCGTGAGGTAGGTATTTTATTCATAGAGTTATAGGATAGTTTCATCTAAGTCTTTGCAAAACCTAAGGATCTTTATTCAATTTATAATAGCACAACGCTGATGTTTATTTACTGCCTCTATTTGGCAATGATCAAAGAAAATTAGTTTCGGTCGCAAACGTTCTTCCCTCACAAATTAGAGACGAGCAGTGAGATTGCTCGGCAGACTGATCAAATGAGGAAGAGGCCACTTCAGCAGTTTCAAGTGCACTTTAGCAGAGGAAAAGAGGAATTGAATGCTAACCAAAAAGAAATTTATAGGGTACGTCTCTTGGTAAAAGCGATTACAGACTTCTTACAACACAAAAACATTTTAAATGCCTCATTTGAAGAAGCACCGACTGTGCCCTGCGGCTCTGCGTGACTGTATTTTTGCTAAAATGATGAGAAGTCTTTCCTCAATATAACAAGCTGACTTTTTACATATTTTCGACGAAATCGATATTTGGTAAAAGAAACAAGAACAAAACTATAGATGGAAAGGCTAGATTGCGCATTCTAACTAATAAATCAAATTATATTGCACGGATTGAGGAAATCCGAGCCAAATGCGTATGTTCCGATCATTACATTAATTAAATTACCAGCCAAACATCAGCCAACCTGCATGACCGGTCATTAACCTCAAAAAGTAAATAGGTACATATTAATTAGTCAATTTAAATCTGTCCGCCCTTTGACATGAAATATTGAAGAAGGAGTATTTTTTTTTGATAGTGTTGCTCTTGACCCTAGTCTTGGTCAAAGGTGATAGATACAAAATCTGCGATAGAGTAAGCTAACCCAGAAAATGCCTGTTCACTATAACTTCTATGATCTAAGGAGTATCTACAAGTCATTTTCATCGTCACTCTCCCAAGTTTCTACGTGACTCCGTGTCACGTGTCATGTGAAAGGGGACGAGACGGAGTGTCAAAATAAAGGAATTCGTCATACCTACCTTCTTGTTCTAAGCAAAGTTAAAATGGGCACAGCAAAGGAGTGAAACTACCTGCGTCTGTGTGTCCGAACGCATGCAACTCTGATCCCAAAAAAATAAAAGTGTTGACTACCTTGCCAGAGTGAAAAACGACACAGATTTATTATAATTAGAATATACATCTTTTATATTATTCTTCATAATACAGTGGCTCGTTTTTGAAATTGTAACCTGATAATCGAACAAATTTTGAGTTTTAATACTTCATTCGCTCACATTTTGCACGTCATAGTAGGGCCCCCGATCTAATTTATACATTCCAACAGCGAGCACTGATTTGTGAGGATTTATTCCGTTCATTGGCTTCACCTTCTTTTCTTTTTGTATGTTGTCTAGCACAAAAATATACGGAATACTTAACACGTGAGGTGCTGGGCTAATTGGCTTCACGAACTTGTCAAATGGGGAAGAGCACAAAATAACACGTGGATATTTTAGTGGCAGGATATTGTGTTCATCAAGTGACAAGTTTTAACTTGGGTCCAATTTACTGAGTGTTAATAAAATAAGTACTCGTATGTTGAACATGGATATGTTTTATCAACGTTAGCATGACCATGATACAGGTTTCATCGTTATTCTGAGCTGTGTCCCAATACTTTACAGTTGAATTTGGGTCTATTCAAATACGTCTGAATGTAGATTAGTATTATTTCCACAGTTTATTTTATCTGTTGCTATAAATATACAGGCAAATATCAAACCTACATCTGCTTTTGAATCGGGATTTACATAAGCAGTCTTTGCCGTCTCTTTTTTAGTGCAAAAGCAGTAAAATGGCCAAACGAAAGTTAGATGGTTAGTGCGTTTACCTATGCTATTTATTTGCAGTTATATTTGTGCTATTAAATAATGGAGGTGTACATTTGAGACAGCTTCCGAATACGCAATTATGTACCTATAGGAAATTAGAGAAACAAAGAGGATGCAGAGGGGTGATCCAACGTTGAGATTCCTTTCCAGTCGTTTCCCTTTGACGGAAAAACAGAATACCAGTGATTTAATGATCTATCCATATAATAGGGTATTTTACCGAAAAATCCAATCAGTCCGTCACGCGTCAGATGGATTTATAAAATAATATTGGTCTCGTCTTTAATCACGTAAAAAAATAAAGACGATACAGTGCGTTGAAAACTTGCGTGACGTCACTGTGATAGTAGGTACACTTTTTGATAAAACGGCACGTCACCAGCCCACTCTTGAACCTTTATGCAGTCTATTTTTATCAATTTGTATCGATTTGAAATGGCAAAAAATACGTGTCCAACATTTTATTGTCATGTATATATTTTATTTGATATGTAACGGTCGGACTTAATAGAATTATTATATTTTATTTACCGCGTGTATCGGACATCGACGCACAAACGATTTCCATGGGTCCAGGGCATGATTCTGGACACCCCAGTGTTGGAATTTTTCGTCGGTTCTTTTCTCATTTTTTTCAAGAGTACCACAAATAGGTATCAGCTCAGCTGAGCTCAACTTACCATCCCTACCTTGTTGCTATTCCACGAATTCGCACTAGGCGTTTCCAAACGTCTTTTCTAATACGCACAGCAAAGGAGTAGAACTCTCTGCCTGCGTCTGTGTTTCCGAACGCTTACAACCCTAATCTTTTCAAAGTTAAAGTAAACAGGCTCCTTCTGGGTAAGCTCGCTCCATCGTAGACTTTGTCTCTGTCATCTCTGACCAAGACTAAAGTCAAGAGCAAACCCATCTCAAATAGATTTTTTTTTATAATTTAAAGGGAAAAACCCTATTAAATAAATTCTACTATACAGTGGCACTTTGCTGACGTCTACTATACTGTAATTAGATGCAGCATCTGCTTAATTAATTATCGGAAACGAATCGACGTATCCAATTGCTAATTGAACATTGCAAAAACGTACCACGCATCAAAACTTTCGTTCTCATTAACGTGATTCGATTCAATTACAGACTTGAATCTATCGACATAGAGTTTACATTGGAAATAGCATTAAATGTTATTGTGTAACATTATGAACAGATGATTGAATTCCGTTTATATACGTTAATTAGATAAAAGAGTCATTATTGTCGCGTGTTCGTTATTTCGTGTAATTCTGACCTGGAGTGTATTGTGTCGGTGTCAGTGTGTTGTGCATGTTAAACTAATAAATGAACGGGTAAATAAGCATTCAATTTCATTTGAGAATAGGTAACAATATAATTGTTACTGTCAGTTAAGCATCCATTTAGTCTCGACATCTGACAGATTCTACTTTTGACATCATAGTCTACTATTGACAAATTCTACGTATGACAGATTCTACATTTGAGAGATTCTAATTTGTCAGATTTTATGTTTGACAGATTTCGTAGACACTATATTTATTAATAAGTATAATTATTTTAAATAAAATGCTTAAAAAGTTGACAATGAAAGAAAATTATTCACTAAACATAACCACACTTACCACACACAACTAAGACTAGTAATCATCACACTACAAAAATATGAGTGTAGGGGCATACTAAAGGATGCGGAATTTGTTCGAAAGAGTCACCGCGGCCCTGGAACGCAAAGGGCATTAGGAAGAACACGGATGGGTTTTAATCAGTAGGAGTCTGACACTCCCTCCTGCTTTACCCAGAGCGGGAGGAGTCATTTGATGATTTCCCATCCTTAAAAAAGGGGCATACTAAAATAACGATGACTGGAAAAGGCGATAAGAAGGGAAAAAAAAGAACTTTATAAAAGTTGACATAGCTAGAAAAAGGGTATGACCACTGACATGAAGACTACTAGAGAAGTATGAAGAATTTATGAAGGGCAAGAGAATGATGAGAATAATAAGAAAACTTTTAGGACCACAACGTAGCACATAGTATGTACACACATATAGACACGGAACAAATATCTGAGACCACACAAGTAACAAATATTTGCCCTAATGATGGGAACGCGACAAACTACAGAAGGCAATCGTTCTGCGTCATTCAGACGTCAGCGTCGCATTAAATATTGATTAGGAGCAGAAACTACAGTCATCCTTCCGCGAGTCAACTCAATAGTCATAGGCAGGGATGATCCGAAACTATCGGATATCCGAAATAAAAATCTGTGTGTCCGTAACGAATCAGATTTATAAGAGACGGATTATTTCGGATAGGGGGGGAGTGTAAATGAGACACGTTATGAGTTAGATAAAACTTAAAATTGAGTAGCAATAGTAATTCTAATTACTTATACGTATATGACTGATGTACTTATAAAGAAAATGTAAATCTATACTAATATTATAAAGAGGTAAAATTTGTTTGTAAGTTTGTAAGTTTGTATGTAGGGGGTAATCTCAGGAACTACTGGTCCGATTTGAAAAATTCTTTCAGTGTTAGATAGCCCATTTATCGAGGAAGGTTATAGGCTATATATCATCACGCTAAGACAAATAGGAGCGGAGCAGTAATGGAAAATGTGACGCAAACGAAGTTGCGCGGGTCAGCTAGTTAGAAATAAATTAAGATAATTGTTACCTATTCGTGTTCGTGTGTAATCATTATACATAGGTTCGTTATACATTCGTTATTGGAACTTACGGATAATCCGAAATATTATCATATAAACTGTAATTAATTGTATCCCAAACCGATAATATTATTTCTATATTCTGTATTCAGATCCGTAACATCCCTGGTCATAAGGTCAAGCAGAGGAAATCTATGCTCTAAGAAGATAATGATATTATTATAATCATAACGATTGCAGTCGCCTATTCACTGTTTGTTCTATTTGCGTTGATTTCTTATCTGTGTGACGGAAAATGTGCAAACGTCTGTCAATGTCACAATGTTTCTTAGCGGTGAGCTTGTATATTAACTACGTGGATTTTGATGAAGTTTATATGTCACCGGAAAATGGCACTCTCCGTAAGATTGTAATAAATCTTGATTAGATTATAGAATAAATCCCATCCAAATTCAATAGTTACCAATATATCCGATTATAATTTAGAAAAAGAAGTTTATAATCTCACGCGATATTTTACAATCTTACAGGGTTTGCCATTTTCCATTTTAGGAGTACTGGAGTCCTACAATATTTTTCCGCCTTCTGGAAGCGTTGGAAAGCCTCTTTATATTGTGAGCGAATAACCTTGTGAACGCTGCTGCAATCCGTTGGATGCGAGACGCACAGGATCAGTCGGTGTGGCGACACTTGTGGAGGGGAGGCCTGTGTCCAGAAGTGAAAGTCTTTCAGCTGGATTAATGATGAATTTGGCTGGTAGGACTGGGACCAAACATATTCATAATAAGGAAAGGGGTATAATAAATGTATCCCCTGCGGTGCTTGAAATCTAAATGAAATGGAAAAGCGTGTCTCATGATATCGATTGTTAAATGTAACAAAAAAAAATAATAAACCTACCTCTTTAACCAAATCCTCCTTAAAGACACAAAAACCAGATGCAAACATCAATTTCTAGTCTCCATTTGCGTCGTGTCTGCCAAAGTGCCAACAGGCGCGGGCGCATGATTTGTCGCTTACCTTTCTCTTATTGTTGCCATGGTTACCGCGCTGTTGACTCGGTGACTCGTGAAAGCTGCCGATGTAGTAACCTGCTCGACGCATTCGGAACGGTTTTTGTTTGAAATAGATTTCCATACTGTTCGTGGAAGAGCGAATGAAATTGTACTGTATTGCAGTTGCACGTATAAGGTGTTAACCGTGAAATAAGCTTATGCGAAAGAAAATGGAGACGTGGTGATGTCGAAGCCATATCGTATACTAGGCCATTTAATGATGTTGCCGAGGTAAGGTTTGAGGTGGCCATTTCATTGATATGATAAGACAATTTACTTACTATACGACGAGATTATGACACTGATATATCGATTTCGAGATAGATATTAAATTAAATCCTGGCTAGCTAATTTTAAATTACGTAAATAAAATCGCATCTACGCAAACTTCACGCTTCAAGCTTGTATTTAAAACTAACACATTTTTCACGTGTCAATAACACAGTAACCTCAAAACGTCACAAACGCACGAACACGTCATACTCTTTTATTATTTAACATTATTCGCACTGGCAACCCGTAACATTTCTACGTCACATAACTCGCTTCTCCGCGCCAATAAAGAGTTCAACACCAAAAAGTATTTCACCCAGAGGTTTTCCCGCGCCAATTCTTTCCCAGTAAAAGATGGGACTACCAACTTTCCGGAATTAAAATTTTTCCACATTTATTTTCGGTTCGAGAAATGAAAAAGTTTACTTTACATACTTCTGAAGATGTAGGAAAGAGTCAGCAACTTTCACATGGACAGTAAAAAGGCAATCAGTATTCCTAGTACGTCTTTAAGACTAGACGGAACTGGAGTACTAAGATGTTTATTTGTTGTTCGTAATGCAGCGACAGTCTGGTACAAGCAAATAGCTAGATTGGATCTCGGGGTGGTAAACACAGACGTCTAGTGCGAGCATTGCTCCCTCGTTTACTAATGAAAAATCTCGAAATCTCATTCTGTACCATCTTTGAACTTTTGCATTCGAAAATTGAATTTAGTGATAAAGCTCGTTTAAAGATGTTTGAACTAACGATTAAGCCGAGAGTTTATTTGATGGGGATTCGGTCGTGCGAAATGATTTTGAAATTTTATTTAATACTAGTTTCTGCAAGCAGCTTTGTCCGCTCAAAATTATCTTTATAAAACATGCTTTCGGGATGAGTCAGTAAGAAAGTATCCAGTGTTCTATTGAGGACATAGTCTACCCAAATACTAAGTTTCATCCAAAACCATTGAGCTCTTATAACTTGAAGAGGCAATAAACGAGATCGAGTTACTTTAGCATTTTAGGGGAGTATTTATTAGTAGAGTGTTTTTTCAGGGGCGTATGGTGTCGAGAATTTGAAATTCCTAGGGAGGAATTCAATTCAAAACATTTAACTAAAACATTATAACAAGGTTATGATTAATAAAGTGTTTAGTATCTGTTAGCTGCTATGGTTGCCAAAGCTGTACTTGAAACAATTTGGCATAAACACAGAGGGTTAAATATTGATAACGGAGCGCCAGTTAGTACTTTAGTGGCAATATGCCAGCTAGTCGTTTATGTTCTAAATCTAGTTCAATAGGAACTATTCCTCTAGGTCAGTGTTCAGAACTTCTGTAATATTATTGATTAGCTTTTTCCCGCGGATTAGCTTCCAAGGCCGGCTCAGAAGTAACCGTGAATTTTCCGAGTCTAATAATACCTATGACATTCAGCGATAGTGCCGCTTTCAGTGAAATGTAAATTCATAATTTTCTCTTGATTACCTACATTAGTTACTAGTTGCCGTCCGCGGCACCTAAGGGAGCATACTCCCGTGATGAAAAGTAGGTACCTATCCTATGTGTTCAACCAGACTATAATCTACCTGTGTGCCAAATGTCATCTAGATCCGTTCTGGCGTCATTGAGTAACAAAAATACATCCAAACTTTCGCATTTATAATAGTGGTAAGAATAAGATCACAATAAGTTGATAGCTGTAATAGGAATTACAAGTACGAGATTTTTTTTAGAAGAAATTGCAGTTATTCCGAGCAAGGGTAATAAACAAGGGTCCAAGCTAATTAAAACAGACATTAAACTGCACACAACAATCCACTAAATCTCGTGTCTATAAACTAACCCACTTCACATCAGGCAAACTCCCCATCAAACATTAAAACCTACTCACAAAAACACAAACTGTAATCAAGGAAATCCTGGGACAACAAATGTGCTTCCACAATATACACATGGTGTGATAATTTATCTTACTGACACAGAACAGATAGCTATACAAAAGGACCACTCTAAACAACGAGTGAAATTGCATGCACACATAGACACGTACGTACGTATGTACAGTCGCCAGAACATCAAGCTATCCGAAACTGTCAAACTTCCCAATCAACCCTGAACCTAATGTTTCAGCGATAAAGTTGAAAATCTATTAAAGAAATTTGACAGATTGAGCTTGATGTGCTGGCGTCTCTACATCATCACTTCAGCTGATAGACGTTCAGTGTTGGACGTGAGCCTCCCAAAAGAGTCGCCACATCGCCCGGTCTTGTTCGTCTCGCTCCTTGTGCGAGGCCTTCCAACACTTGATCTTGCTGTACGCGGCCATCACTCCAGAACCGTTCCACTCCATCGTATGATCTCAAAGTCATCATCTCGTCATCCTCATCACAAATGTGACAAGGGCAGGACCATGTCACATGATATTCAGGGCTACCGGAATGCGTTTTCTTCTTCCATTCCGTTCTGACAGCCATCCATCCCACTATCAATGTCTCCTTTCACAGAAAATATGGACGGATTTTAAGAATATTGATAAATATTCTTAAAATCCGTCCATATTTTCTGTGGACTCCTTCTTCTACAATCCATTTACATTTATTTAGAGTTTAATAAAAATATGGCAACCAAATGACAGTCGCGATGACGCATGGCACAGCCGTGAAGCACACAATATTATATTTTTTAAATTAAAAGTTCCTTAATTTGTTCCCACATTGTGTATCTGTGTGTGCCGAATGATCTTTTTCTCTTTTCTTTCATATGTGTGTGCGTTTTCACTCGTTTTATGGAACGTACCTTCTGCCTTTACCTGTCTGTTTCGTGCCAGTACTCTGTTAAGTATTTAGATTGCTTCCCGATCCCCAACGTGGAATTTGTCCACTTCAATGAATTCGTTAGCGGTCCCCTCTGTGACCACTCGTAAATTAATTATTTTAAGTAATAGGTCAAGCGGCGATGTTGGAATCTTTTAGAAAAATTCTAGATCGAAATCTTAAAGTATTTAAGTATTTTATTTTAAAACGATTTTTGTAGATGCCTGAGGTTTTTAGTTTCTACAACTGACAAACAAGCTTCACCTCTTTTTGAGTGCTGTTCCACGATCTACGCTTATTTTGAAGGTAACCTATCGCTACTCATAACACTTCTTAGACATTCTCCAGCTGCCGAAATTGATACTAAAGTTTAGAGTCGAGGTCAATACCACCTGGGTAGTTGGGTACGTGCGATCCATCTATCTTCACAAAATACTTCAATATTGTACGTGACATTGGCCCAAAAAATACAATCTAACCGAGGTTTCATGCAATAAAACTTTTATATCTAAAATTTATTTTTATGAATTCTACATCGGCCGTATCTTTTCAATTTTTGTTTCAGAATAAAAAAAACAACTCTTCAATCTGGAATTTCTATTCAAAGCCAAAAACATTTTGGCCTGCATATAGTGACTTAAAATTTAAATGGCTTTTCAGTCAAGAGTTTTGATATATTGAAAATGTTTCAATATATTGAATGGATCCAAAACTTTATTACTTACAGTGATATTGTTTTTTGAAGGGGACTCTGAAATTGTGAGCACGATGCCTTGGACCATTTTCCAAAATTCTCCCCCCTAAAAAAGATGTACAGGTGAAAACAAATTTATTTGAAACATCCTTGTTGCATTGTCGGCTTGCACCTTTTGTTCAGCTAAACGCTTCACCTCTTTGCTTTACTTCCAAGTGAAACAGTTCAGTGTACCAGAAAAAAAGGTTTCATCCAACAAAGCCTCGTTTGAGCAAAGAAAGAGTAGCCATGAACCTCTTTTATTTACTTTAGTAATTTCCTTCGCCTAACGGTTTCGTAATCACGACGTTTTAAAACGTAGTTACGTCACTCCCATTTGGTTTAATTAACACAACTAATTAAGAAGTAGTTTTAGTTGTGCGTTGAAGTTATTAACACTTAAAGTTATGGTTTTAGAGTAAGTTAATTGTGTTTTAAACTGTAATGTGAAGTTTATGACAGGTATTTTGAGAGGTAATCAGAAAGCTTGCGCTTTCTTGCTTTTGTGATCACCGGAAAATCGCAAAAGCCGTAAGATTGTATCGTGTGAAATTGTTTAACTATTTTGTCTAAATAAGACACGGATGGATTGGAAACCATTGAATTTGGATGGGATGAATTATATATAAAACTAGCTGACCCGTGCCCACTTCGTTGGGCGGTAAACATTTTAACTTGTGATGAAATTATGAGTGTGGTTCGGTTAGTACTGACTGCTATGATTTATTTCCTGACGGCCAAAAGGAGGGTTTTGTTTTTATTGCATAATAATAGCTAGCGAGCCGCTGCGAGCGCTCAGCGTTAGACTCCCTGTCCTTTGTTGCAAAGACATGCTTCTTTAAATCACTGAGACGCTGTGCACGTTCAGCGCTAGATTCCCGAGCACGGACCTGCGATGTTCTCCAGCTTTGGTTAGCAAGCCGCTGTGATCGCTCGGAGCTACATTTCCCAGCGCGTGCTTGCGAAGTATTTTCTCTATTCCTCGAGAGGCTCTTCCGTACGGCGTACTCGAGCTGCTCTTGTCTCATGTCTGGGATGTCTGACGGGAAAGTTGTGATATCCTTTTAGGCATAATAAACAATCGCTGAAACTGTCCGATATCCCAAAAACAGAAATATCACAGCTTCGAACTCGAAGAATGAGAACGAAGTAATATTGTAATTGTGTTTTGAGAAACCGAGCAACCAAAACAATTTTAAAGACCAACAACATTCAACCAACTACGTACAACTCACCTACCAAACGACAAAAGTTAAATAATAACTGGAGAGGGTCATTAATCCGCGGAAAATCTTAACACCACGATTCAGAAAAATGGATAAAACGTCCGTACCTACGCATGTTCTAATGCGGTTCGTGAATGGACGGCGCGGGCGGCGTTTAGCGATTTAGTCATTTTATATTATCTTCGAAACTATTCAACCAATTGACATACTGTTTTGGGCAAATCGTATCTCTATGATGTTCTTGTGATCATAATAAATTTTTTTTCGATAAGGTTTCATATTTTGTTGTTTAAAAAATCGTCCAAAGATAAGTACGTCGAAAAATACTTTTGTTAACACATAAAAGCTACTATATCTGCTAATATAAAAGATAGAAATATGGTGCCGCGGACTTTTTTGTAGAACTATTTTAGGCGGACCAGGTTGCCATACATTGTTTTCAATTATATACAACTGTTAAGGCAGCGCACGCAAATAACTCTGTTGTAAGAGCTATTTTTTTCCGCCTGGATAGACAAAAATTGTGATAGTTCGACTAATATGCATGATATCTTTATAATTTATAGCCTATAGCACTCACGAATAATGTAGCTTTCTACCAGTAAAACAATTTTCCAAATCGGACCAGTAGTTCCTGAGATTACCCCCTACATACAAACATACAAACTTACAAACAAATGTTACCTCTTTATAATATTAGTATAGATTATTTTTTCATAATATTTCGAGAAATCTTAATCTAAGTAATCAAGATTTATTACAATCTTACGGAGTCAGCCACTTTCCGGTGACAATTACAAAACTCTTTAGCTTTATCCTGCGACTTCACTTTCGTTGTTATATTAAATGTCACGTTATATCCGGGATAAAAAGTAGTCTTTGGCAGCCAACATTACTTTCTGTAGATTTATAGGGTTCCGTATCCAAAGGGTAAAACGGGACCCTATTACTAAGACTCCGCTGTTCGTTCATCTGTCACCAGACTGTATCTCATGTACCGTGATAGCTATATAGTTAATTTTCACAGTTGATGTATTTCAGTTGTTGCTATAACAACAAATACTAAAAAAAACGAATAAAATGAATATTTAAGAGGGCTGCCATAGAGCTAAAATGTTTTTTTTTTGCCGTTTTTATAGATGTACGCAGAATCCTTCGTGCGCGAGTCCGACTAGCACTTGGCCGATTTTTTATCGAAGTGGAGATTTCCAAGAGATTTCATAATCATACTCATATTCGCCTCAATTAGTTTTTCTGACAAAGAGATGAAAAGTTAATACATAAATATAGAATAATATTTTACGTTCACTTTCTCTTTACAATTGCTTTTCTCAGTTCCTAAGTGAACAAATCCTTGAAAATGATCGATGCCTTACTTGCCACAACTACCTTCTACCAATCACTATATCATGCCTTATTAAGCCCTATACAAATTGATGAAGTGATCCATAGACTATGTAGAAAATCGAACATTGATCGGTTCAAATAAGTACTTTTCAAGTTTCTTGTTACGCGGCGAAAGTTTTCCAACTTTTGAACAATCTATGTATCAATTTGTCCCGTTATTTCGCCTTTTGTGTAGTACGGGCATGGAGTGAGAAGAAATGGAATGCCTAAATCGTCAGTTGTGATAAAAACTGTGAAAGTACTTAGTGAATAGGTTACTTCTAGACACGCGTGCTCCATCTACGACCACATCATCGCTTACCATACACGGTGACATAGTAGTCAAACGTATGCCTATCAGTGGTAAAAAATAAATAAGGTTGTGTTACTCTGCAACAGATCTGTAACGGATAGTAAAATTCATCTGAAACTTAAGCCGTGCGCAAATTAACTTGATGTTTTTTTGTTTATATCCAAGCTCCGTTAGCGCTTATTTACGTTGACTTGCATCTTGTTTTGGATTGTGTCATACAAAGCGTCCTGCGGGGTTTAAAAGGATACTTTATTAGAATCATATTAGGAACATAATATTTATCATACAACAATCTGACAAACATTTTTGTCTTTATCGCTAAAGCGTTAGGTTCAAGATTGATTGGAAAATTTGACAGTTTCTGGTAGCTTGATATGCTGGTTTCTGGCCTGATTCTACTAAAGTGACCTTTAAGACCTGCTGAACAAACTGTTCTTACTATATTCCAATTCACCACAACGACTACGACCGTGTTTCATCCCTTTCGCGTTTTTTTACGACAAGCGTAAGTTTTACTACTCCATGTGAGTACTCCATTCCTATTACTTCGTCTGCAATTCCCTACACTACACCCACAATTCAACACACATACTTTAATAGGTATACTCGAAAGCAAAGAAACGGAAAGGAGTGGGCGTCCAACATTTCTAATTTAAGTTTTTTGTTCCACAAGGTCAGTGCTGGCCAAGAAAAGTAGTAGTTAAGTGACTCAACTTATCGTCTTTAGCGAGTTGCTCAAGTTTTGTCGAGTGAATTAAATTGGACGGGACTTTTATAGATTTTGTATGTAGCTTTTATTTTGTGATAGCTAGCTGTTTTAGTAGGTACGGCAATAGTGGTCACTGACATTTTTCTGATTTTTCCTCACCGCTTATTAGAACACAAAGTCCTCCTTCGCGTCTGTCAGTTCGCGATAAACTCAAAAACTGCTGCACCAATTTTCATGTTGTTTTCACCAATGGATAGAGTGGTTCCTCAACATTATTTACTCAAGAAAAATGTTTAAACCTAGTTCATTATTTGGGTTCCAACGAAGACAGTATATCAGTGAAAAGCAAATATGATTAGTACCAACTACATTGCATTATAAATGCCTAATATTATTAGCCTGGTCCGCCTTGGTACCTCTTTGTGCGAGAAGTTTAAATAAATAAATAAATATTATGGAATGACACATTCAGTACAGTACCTTAATCATTCTAGTTAACAAGCGGCTGCCTACCAGACCTCCACAACCCATTTACTGGGTAACACGGTACTTCTTCGTAAGACTGGAGTTAGATTTACTGGCTTCTGACAATCCGTAACGATTGCCAAACATCTACAAATGACAGCCGGGACCAACGGCTTAGCGTGCTTTCCGAGGCACGGAGGTAACTCGGTATGTTAAGATGGTCACCCATCCACAGACCAACCTTGGCAAGCGTTGCTTAACCTTAAAGATTGACCCATGCGGTTGTTATTATTTAGCCACGAGCTCCACAACTTCATATCTTCACCAGTTACTGACCTCTGAGTTGGTTTCGGTGTTTCTTCTCAGAGCAGTCAGCTAGGAAACACCGGCCTCATCTAGCTTAAAATGACCAAAAAAGATAGACGTGTAAAAGTGTTTTACAACCTTCTTACGGAATAAATATCATTTATCAATAAACATAGTTATTAAGGATGAGCATAACGGCAGATAGCATTATTAGATTTGTCCTAGAATATCAATAGAACTCCTGGCTCGACCACGACGTAAATCGTTGATCTCTATTTCAGCTTTACAGGTACTAGGGCTTAAAGTTTCGCTGAACAATATTATTATGCTCTGAAATTGCAAGCACAAACGGCATTAATCCATAGTCCATACAGCACAGAAATCTGCCTCGAGCATCAATATAATCACGTTATTATCAAATTCGTATTAGGGTTGCCAACTAACAAAGGTGATTCGAAATTCGTTCTTTTTATCTTCTTTTCGAGTCGATGGTGATTAGTGAACATTCTTTGCCAAATCGGTGGTCATATTTATAAGGGCGTCAGTTTAATTTTAGTTCCTTAATGGTTCAAGTGTAAGGCCACTCGGGGCAATGAAAGCTATTATATCTTATATCATAACCGAAACTTCTCAACCTGAAAGGGTATCAAATAGTATTACGTTCTAGGAGAAATATTGATAAATTTTCATGATAAACTGGCACAGAGAGCGAATATTGATTCCACGAATTTTCAATAAATGTTGTAACCTACTGGCTTACCTCAATGGCTGAGCTAGAAAAAGCCAATTTCAAATATTTTCATTTCGCCACAAAGCTATCCAGTGCTGAACCAACATGCCGTGAATATAACAGGTTTTTATGAATCAAATCTGGCAACAGTGTCAACCTTATAAATCCGACCAGGTCGGTAGTCTGCCATATGCTACTTAGATTCCATCATCCACAAATTGCAAAACTATTTAGTCCGTCAGTTAAGTAGTATTGAAAAATAATGGACACGTATTTTTTGTTTTTGTAAATCAATGAATATTGACAAAGATAAAACGCATCAAAACTCGGGAGTGGGGGCTCGTGACGTCACGACTCACTAAAAATTATGCGAAGGTGTGAAGTATTGAGATTTTGAGAATTTTAAAAGCGTCGTAACTTCGTTAATTTTGGTTCCCGTAACAAAAGAAAAAACACGGGTCAAATATTTTTTGATAATCTAACTGACGGACTAATTAGATTTTTTCATGACACAAGCCTATTGAATTCATAATTAACTGTCTTGGTTCATTATTTTAAATAAAGCAATTTTGCAATATTTACCCATTACGTTAATTCGATTAATTGCTCATCGATTCCGGATTGCTACATGAATTGATATTCATTAAATAGTTTGCTTAACCTTTAAATTAATTAATGGATTTCAATTGCAAATTAGTGCATTTATGTTTATGACGTATTGATGCCAGGGTTTGTGTTTACAAATTGAGACATGCATAGCTATCTTAATAATTATGCATAAGTAGTTTTGAAACAATGACGACAGCCGAAAATAGAGTTTTGACGTTGTCAGTGACATTGATAAACAAGGTTGTGAGTTTAGAAGCAGAGGTCGGAAAATAGAAGTACTTAGGAGAATAAGTTTGCATAATAAGAAGAAATTACCCTTGAAGCCGTTGCGAAATGGAATCAGCTGCCTTAATATTATTATGAACAAGATCTGTTATTCCGGATAGCTACAACCTGGGGGTCTTTAAGTGAAGAGTAAATAGGTCACTTCTAAGCAAGAGCGCTCAGCATCATCGCTTTCCATCATGTGAGATTGTGATCAACAGTGGTCTATCATAACAATCGTAAGCAAAAAAACGTTATTAACTTCTTTACCCGTTTGTCTTTATTCGCCACAAACATCTCTGAAGAAAATATCTGAGCATGTCTACTTTATGTTCCACGCTTCCACCCGACAGATAGGTACCACAGAGCATAGGCTGTTTGGCGCGTCGCTACCCCAGGGCGATTTATTGTTCACAACACAGTAATTAAATTCACCTACTGGTGGGGATGCCGATGAAATGTCCTGTATCGAGGGTGGGACATTTAGGATTTTTGTATTTTGCCGTAACACGTAGTCAGTTTTTATAGAAAGTGATGTGGATCAGTGAGGTAAATATTGAGTACGAATAAAACCGTTTTTAAGAGAAGACCATAAAGTATGCAAAGATAGTGCGGAAGATGGTATAGCTAGGAACAGGATTCAGAAAAAAATGACGGATAATAGACAAAATTGGTAGCCCTTGGTTTATCATCAAGTGTAATAAAGTTAAGAGCCTTATTTGATGAACTTTTACTCATCAATTTTATATCATCACTAGCCATCAATGTGAAAAAAATAAGTAGTAGTTATTGAATAAATTAAAACTAACGTTTGAATGGTAACAAAAAAACGAAATAAAAGAGAAATACCAGAAACTAGACAGATGCACTTCGTGGCTGTAGCAATAAGCCACCAGTAGGCGAAGACGCATGACGAATTATGTTGAAGGATGACATAATATTATTATGAATGTAAAAGAAAAAAAATCAAAGAAACCTTATGAGCTGAAAGCCATCCACTATGGCCAGAATAGATACAGAATACGGAGATGAAGGTATAGTCATAGAAGAGAAGAGAAAGAAAGGAACATTCTGCATCAACCAGAATCAATAATGTACAAAAGCTAGAAACAATCGTTAAAAAATAGAATTTGTATGATACTACAATTTTTTAATTTGTGTTATGATAATTGGTTTAAAATCAAGAGGTGGAAATCAGGTGCAGTAAGTAAAGACTTAATTAAAGTTTTAATGAACTTTTAGATAGCAGCGTTCGGATTGAAAGTTTAAAGATCTTTGCTTATCTTAGTTTTCGTTTTGATAAAGTTAATGAAACTCCTAACAAGCTGAACTCAATTATGACAAAGGCTAACTACCTCAGTTTCTGCAAAGGTAGTAACTACATGGCAGTAAATATAGGTAGTTAGCTCGCAGTATTAAGAATAGCTAGCTAGACTGGCATATCGAAATCCTAGTATTTACTAGTGTCGACACTGTCCGTACCAGAATTTGCGTACAAACCGTCGTTGATTAAATTTAAATTTCGGTCTCTGGACCGTCTGATAGGACCTCACCATGATAAAAGCTAGGAGTTCTCTCTCCCTGGGTGACGATGACGCAAATTAATATTGACGTTTTGTATCGTGTGTCAGCAATGGCTGACGGCGAATATTGGATACAGGGTGACATTCAATTTTGAGGCGGTATTGAAAAACCTAAGAGTGATCATCGTTCGAGTAATTTTTTGTTGTCATAAATTAAGATCCTGCTTTGAAAACATTGAAAGGATAAAAGTGTGATTAAACAATTCGTAAATTCGGAAGAGGGGCTCGTGGCTAAATAATAACAGCCACACAGGTCGATCTTCAAGGTTAAGCAACGCTTGAAGAGGTTGGTCTGTGGATGGGTGCCCATCTTAACATACCGGGTTTCCTCCGTGCCTCGGAAAATAACAGCCGAGACCAACAGATTAACATGTTAAGCTGTTGGCCCCTGCTGTTATTTGATGATCTTTGGCAGTCGTTACGAATAGTCAGAAGCTAGAAAATCTGACACCAGTCCTGCCAAGGAGTACCGTGTTACCCAGTTAATGGGTTGTGGAGGTCTGGTAGGCAGCCGCTCCACGTAAAATACTGGTATTCAGCTGAATCCGGTTGGACTGGAAGCCGACCCCAATATAGAAAAGGCTAGGCAGATGATGATAAACAATTCGTAAATTATGGTTATGGCTTAACCTAGCCGTAAAAATAATGAGTTACTTCTCGTACTCGTTCTTTTCACTCATCTTGAAAACCTTAATAGTATTTAAGTGTTTACATTTCGTTTAGTTGATGAAGTTTGTCTAAAATATTTAAACTACAACGCTTTTCAGTCTTCCAACACACGTTTTCACACTCTCTTGAATCTTGATCGAATTACTCCGTGCTCAGACGTCGCCACTGTAATGTTATTGTCGCGTTATCGTCGCCACGTCTCGTCGCGTCGCCAGTGTCCAGTAGACTGTGCAGTCTATACTGAGGTCCCGCCACCCTTTCAATGTCGTCTGGTCCATATATGACGCTTTCACACACCCTTCGAATACCTCTAATAAAAATAAACGCATTAGAAAATCGATTTTTAATCTTGCTATGCTGGGTATGCCAATATACCATGTTTTGATTAAACTACATCCATGCAATTTTACTAATGGATAGCGAGCCATGTAGAGTTTTCTGAACAAAATTGCATTTTGCTTCGGCATTGAAATATTTTAGCGTTTTATTAGGTTTTTGTGCGGTGATATTAGTTTTTTATTGGTGTTTTCTTTAATCAAGCTTTCAATATTTAATATCGATGACAGTTTTAGAGCTATGCTGTCTGTTTTCATGTAAGTTTCGTTTGGGTAAACAACATTCGATATAGGAGAAATACTAACGTGTGAACTAGAATCAGCAAGTCCTTATCTCTTCTTTCAAATCACGTCAAGAAAGTTCGCTCAACTCCCCAGTCCTCCATACTCGCACTAAGTCGTGTCCAGACGTGGCCACAGTAACGTCGCTGCGACGTTACGCTATCGCAGCCGTGTTCAGTGAGCTGGGCAGTCCGGAACCCGACGCCGGTCACTGTCCTGTGGCTATGAATGTGCAACTTGACACAATAGGCACGTGAAACTGTGCTTCTGCCTACCATGCTATTAGAAGAAAAATTTAATGGGACTGGGACTACTTGTTTTTGCGTTTTTCTTGTTATGAGTGAAATCCTTGGTGTTGACCAGAAATGTCCTGAACTCTCTATGGGCAAAAGCATTTTTATCTATGTCTGCACTTTGAAAAAAATAAATTAGTTGAATTGTACCTTCTTTTTGATGTCGGTTACAAATTGATACTTAATCATGACCGATTGCAACAAGAGAGCAAAATCTAAATTGGTTAAGTATAAACAGTTACGTGACTGACAGTAAATAATGGAAATTCATTTAACTTTCTCAGTGCAGCCATCGTTCTTCGACTCTCACGCTGATTCGATCTATAAACTACGAATCACGTTCGGACAGTACGTTCAAACACACACACATAGACACAGCATGTTGCCAGCCAGTTCAATGGACATAACAGTAGTTGTGTACCCTACGAGTAAACTAACTACGAATGTATGAGGCGGGAAGTGAACCAAAGACAATGTCCCTGCATAACGCACTGCAGTCCGAAAGTTTTGCGTGTTTTATCTATACTTTTTCGAACCTTTGTAACATAAGTAGATTATCTCAGTTGGAGATGAGGGAGTTTCTTTAGTGTAGAATCGGTTGATTCTTTGGTTGAAAAGATTTTGGAAAATGGTGTTTTGCACGTTGTCCTCCAAAGAAATATTTTGAACCTTAAGTATTATTTATCATAGAGATCTTCGCTTTGGAACGTGCAAAATTGGTCATTTTTGGTCTAATTTCTTGAATTACTTCCAAACTATTTATTTTAAAACCCCTACGAAGAACCCTAAAACTTATGAGTTTGAATTTGTTTTCCTTAGCATACCCAATGTAGTGATACTTTAAGAGCGTGTATTCCGTCCACTAGCGCCGCCAATCGTTTTTTATTATTTGTGGTAAATTTAAGACACGTAGATAAAAAACCGCTCTGTAGTGCACTGAAGAAATGTATTTATTACGTTTTGAGAGTTATGTTTTGTACTTTAGAACATAAATAGTTGCCAAAGTCGATAGTTTTGCTAAAAGTGGCCACTTTTAGCAATAATTGCCGTTTTGGCTATTTAGCCATGAGTTATGTATTAAAAATAGCTGTCAAAAAATAATAGATACATTTCTTCAGTGCACTACAGAGCGGTTTTTTATCTACGTGTCTTAAATTTACCACAATTAATAAAAAACGATTGGCGGCGCTAGTGGACGGAATACACACTCTTAAATTTGTTTGCCCATACGTTCGGAAGAGGATCAATAATGTAAGTGAACTTCGACTGCAAGGACAGTTCTCTTTGTAAAATGTACGAACCAGATCTTTCCCAGAACTCGAGTCGAAGCCGAAACGCCAAAAGCATTCTCGTTTCACAAACGTGATGTTCTAGGAATTCTTTTCCTTTTACATCACCTTATTTCTAGAATGTAATTCTCAATTGAATTCGAAACAATCCGTTTCTTTGTCCAATAAAATATTCAAGAGTCTGTAGTAAAAAAAGAAAATACCGCTCTAGTTTCCTTGTGTGGGGGACAAGGATTTCTTTTGTTCTAGATTAGTCGTTTTCATGCCTTTGTCTCTGACTGAAGAACAGTTTCACTTTTTACATATTTTACAGTGTAACTGAAAGTCTAATTTACATAATTATGTCACTTTCGTTTCTCGACGTTCAGGAATGTTAAAGTGATAAGTATTGTTGAGTAGCAGTTTTGCGGAAGGGAGTGTCCGACTAAAACTCCAGTGTTCCTCTAAATGCTCTTTGCGTTCAAGGGCCGGGGTGACTCTTTCGCACAAAAATCTGCATCTGCCTTTTTTTGTTGGGGTGGGAAATCTTCAAATGATTCCTCCCGCTCTGGGCGGAGCATGCAGAAGGAAGTGTCAGGCTCTTACTGACTAAAACCTATCACAGTTCCTCCAAATGCCCTTTGCGTTCAAGGGCCGCAGTGACTCTTTCGAACTAATTCCGCAATTCTTTTTTTGTAGGGATGGGAAATCTTCAAATGACTCCTCGCGCTCTGGGGGGAGCAGAAAGGAGTGTCAGGCTCTAACTGACTAAAACCCATCAGAGTTCCCCCAAATGCCCTTTGCATTCAAGGGCCGGGGTGACTCTTTCGAACAAAAATCTGCAACCTTTTTTTTGTAGGGATGGGAAATCTTCAAATGACTCCTCGCGCTCTGGGGGGAGCAGAAGGGAGTGCCAGGCTCTTACGGACTAAAACCCATCAGAGTTCCTCCAAATGCCCTTTGCGTTCAAGGGCCGCGGTGACTCTCGAAAAAATTCCGCAACCCTGCTAGTCCATGATTCACTGGACTTTGAACTTAGGCAGACACATAATTTTGTGTAAATTATTTAATTACCACTAATCTTGAAACGGTGAAGCAAAATCTTGTGACTGGTTTGGCTACCTTCGATTAGTTTGGAGACTGACTCCAGCCAGCGTAGTTGGGAAAAGCCTAGGCCAGGGATGGCAAACCTATGGCACGCGTGCCAGCAGTGGCACGCAACAAAAAGATTACCAAGCATATTGATGAAACTAAAAGTTCAGTATGAATTTTGTTTATACTAATAAAACGGAAATCATGCTGAACTAATTTGGTATGTGTATTTTTATTCCCGCTCAACAACAAATAATAAAAATTTAATTAAAAATACTCGCACACAAAGGGTAGGGCGAGTCTGACTAGCACTTGGCCGGTTTTATTTTTATCGCATTTATATGAATCATAATTGGTATCCGCAGTAAAATGCATTCAAAATAACAACTAAAACATCCTTATCTCCTAGCTTCCTCGGCACCCTAATTCGAGTATGCAAATAATATCACAATAGTTTATGAGTCAGTAGCCTAACATTGTATCTCGTATCACCATGCATCATATGTGCGCGAATATTTATCACCAGCCTGTTTAGATAGGCCCGGCCGGCGCCGACCTAATCTATGTCCTGTGTGGTGGTGCCTGATAGCTGTGCGTCTACTTGACGGTACCTACGGATTTAAATGCCCAATTTTGTTAATGGCACTTGGCATTAATCAAGAAAATGTCAACTTGACAAAACTACTCAACGATCTCCGGGATAAAAAGCAGCCTGTAAAACGCCGCGATAGTGTTTGTTTTAGTGATAGTTTCTGTTTATATCAGTGAAAGAATTTCCTAATCGGATCAGAACTTTAAACCAACATAAACAAACAAATACCTATATTGTATGTGATAAGTACAAAGTATCGCAGAAAGTGGTAGGGTCTTCTTTGGGAGGTTAGGTAGTTGCTGCGTGTAAAGATCTAAGTTCAAAAACACACTTCAATTGTATTCAAAAGAATGTTATATTGTTTTAAACTTTCATGGTCATCATGGCGCTTGCAACAGTGCCGAAATATCAGAAACTCGCAAATATAAAGGTAGGTAGCAATCCCGATATGAACTATTCAAAAGAATGTTTACTCAGCACTTCTCCACATTTATGCCCACATCCAAAGTGTGGAACTCTCTACCAGTTCCTGTTTTGCTTCCTTTCCACACAAAGCAAGAGCGAAAAGGCCTCTTCTGGGCACGCTCGCTTTATGATCTAGACCTCATTCATCGTTTTTCATCAGTCGTTATTGACGTCAAGAGCGAGCCCATTCCTAAAAAAAAATATTTGTTGGTAGATGTCACCGGAAAATGCCAAACGCCGTAAGATTGTAAAATATCGCGTGATATTGTAAACTATTCTTTCTAAATAAGACACGGATGTATTGGAAACTATTGAATTTGGATGGGATACATTATATACAAAACGATTTATTCATAATATTTCGAGAAATTATAATCTAATCAAGATTTATTACGAACTTACGGAGTTTGCCACTTTCCGGGGGCAGAGACACTATTAAGTACCTATTTATAATTTGCGTACAGTATCTACTACTAAGAACTAGACCCGCAGGTGATCCTGTTAATTCAAGATGGTAAGCAATTTGTACTGCCCGTTATAATCTAACAATACCTAGGGTGACATACTGTTACGTGGAGCGTAGATTTATGGGCAGTCAAATCGAGCTACTTCATTTATTACCGTCCACTTGTGTATTGAGGTAAATATAGTGGCAATCCTACTAATGCCACAAATTGTAAAGCTAGTTAGTTGCTGAGGAGTTTTTTGCGTCACTTCTTCTTTCCAGGTAAAACTCTAGGAAATGGTGACAGGCGCCATCTTCATGTAAAATTTTGACGTAAAAAAGCTGATTTTCTGCCTAATTTGATGAGCAAATGAATTTTGATTTGTTATTTTTTTGCTGTTGACGTTTGTGAGTAAATCAAACTCTTTTACGTACGAACTCGCTTATATTTTGATAGAGGATACTTTTTATACTGTTTGTATAATTATTCTTGTGGGATGATTTTCGACTTACAGGCAGGCTATGCCACTGGTAAACCAAAAGAAACAAAAAACAGTACAAAATCTTTTTTTTACAAATGCACACTTTTACTACAGATAACAACACTATTTTAATCTAAAAATAGATATTTTAGGGTTCGCATCAGCGACAACAGAGTGCTAGTCCAACGAAAAAGCTTTCAATGCCTCGGCGAGGCGGGGCGAGGCGAGACGATACGATGCGAGGCGAGGCGTAAAAATGACATTAGCGCTTGGTTCATTGTCCGCGTCCGCTCACCGAGTACAGTCCGCACAGAGATAAAGTTGTCAACTTCCAATGTGACACCTCGGTAGGTCCGTGTCACAAGCGAAAAACCAAAAAGATCTACGTATGTTTTAAAAGTTTTGATACTGTTATTTATTGTAGGTAAAACTACAAGGAAAATGATATATATGTGTATTTACCCAGTTTCCTGCATTAATCCTTGACATATTTCCACCCTCTATGTGTAAACATAGCTGGACTGTTTCTAATATGTGTGAGCTGACAGATTTTTTACAAAATATTGGTAAAGGTCCCTGTGTAAAAGCAAATGTGTACATGAATCATCCCCATGATTAAATCAATAGATATTACAGACGTTTGCCAGCTTGAAACGTTTTATTTTAGGTGCATCAGCACTGTAAAATGGTCCAACTGTGTGGTTCTGGTTCGTTATCCGCCTTAGCTGAGTGTGTACTGTCCATATTTTGTGGTGTAGTTGTCAACGCTCGCTGCCACACTTCAATGTAAGTGACGACGGGTACATGTTATAAGCGTTTGATTGATGGTGTAAACTGTACATATAAAAACTAGGTTTTACACGCGACTATGAACGCGAATATCCCGTTTTTTTTCGTTCCTATAGGAATTGCGGGAATTCCTCTCCTAGTGCTCCCTTACACTACCCATGGAACCTACATCAAATTTCAGTTTTCAATGACTAGTAGTTTAGGCTGTGCGTTGTCTGTCAGACACTCAATAACCTCTGTTTTGACAACTTGATTTACAAATGCTACACATGAATGAAGCGTTCATAATCCCGCTCCTTAATTTAAATACAACTCCAGTTTCCATACCACGACCAACTAGGTTCGTTCTTACTCATAACTAGAACTCCTATTACAGAAGTTTGACTAATATACGAATATGTGTCGTTAAAGCTGCTCGCCTTTTATATGCCAACCATATATTTGAAAGATCGACCTACACTAACATGAAACACTATTCCAATACCCGTTTATTTAAAAGCCTTAAAACTCAGTACCAAGTCGTAACTATTTCAATTTCTAAAACTACCGTCATAGCATTTTATTTCGGGGCGATATCGTCAGTTTTCGTCAGTTTATGACTTGCATCGCTCGGGAGCGTACGTTCGTACCGCGCTCCTCCGTACTGCAGCGCGGATGAATGGCATCCCCGACGTAGTTCTGTGACTATTCAATAAATGTTCGTTCTTTCAGAACTCAGACCACAGAGGCAGAACTTGTTTCTGTCGTGTTACTGCATTGCGTATAACGCGGTCCTTTTGTTTTGTTGGATTTGAAATGTCCTCATAAGAACCGTTATTTGTTGCCCAAAAATATTAATTTACTAATAAATATTTATTTTCTTGTTTCAGGTACTGATTATGACTGATAGTTGCATCGTTTGTTACAACCGAATGTGCACTTAAAGAGGTATTTTTATAATTCTAAGAAATTTTCCAAACACACCAACACTTTCATAACATAATGACGTTGAAGACCAGAAATAACATAACATCAAAATAAAAATCTTACCCGGCTCAATTCCGGTATAAAATTCCCAATAAACTATAAAAAGTGCCGGGATCAAGGGCGCATGATAAATATTACGCCGAATCGTAACTTTCCACAAATAAACTTTAAACGGAAATATTGTGCTCTATAATGTTTTTAGCGTAATTGAGTTCGATATTAAACATTCTGGAATTTTATGCCGATGTAAATTATGCTTTTAAAATTAAGGTCTTTCCATCCTGCGCACGAAGAGTTTGTGATCCGCAATGCGTAAACTTAAAATAAAAAGTGCTATGTTTGTTGGACAAAAGGGTTAAACAAGTTTCAAACTCAATTAATTCAATTAGACCATTACAGGCACTTTTGAATTGTCAGTGTCGGTCGGTCAAAAAGATGAAGCTATTTGCGCACGTTCGAAAGCGTAGTTCTCCATGAAGAATAACGTTGCATTTTATTTTTATTTTGTATGCAAGCCTCGTTATATTTGCATGCTGTGGTCTCCTATAACTGAAGGAGTACACTCAAATGAACCTCTGTATCACTGTGTCGTATGTTATATGTGTGTATTCTTTGTTGGAGATCCAAATAAATAAATAAACGTGCAAGAAACTCCACAGACAGTCTTTTAAAAATATGTAATAAAGTGTAACAAAGTTATAGTTACATCATTCATGTTGAAATTAAACATTATGAATATGTGTGGGTAAGAATTATTTAATAAACGACGTGCAGGATAAAAGCATCCGGAGTAATAAGAAAAAAATCTATGAAATATTTTAAATAAACCGTGGCAGCTGAGAAATGACCAGTCCCAACTGACGGCGCCCGTTCACGAACATGACGCGAGGTCTCTATGTCGACTTAAAAATGAAAACAGCCTTCAGAAAAGTGGCAGACAGTTCTAACTGTCTGCCACTTTTCTGAAGGCTGTTTTCAGGAAGGAACAAACTCCTCGTGTGAAGAGACATGCAAAATTATTAATTTTCTTTTCCATCTTAAAATGTTTGTTTATGGGGTGCGCAGGTGACCATCAATAATTCATAGCTAGACCCTTTAGTGCCTCAGAAAACGCAATGCTTTTCATCAATTTGAAAAACTTAACAGTCTGACAGTCTATCAACCGGAGTGCCAATTCTAATCTTTTTAAACAACTTTCGCATTCGCATGTCAATCGCAAACTGGCAAAAAAGCCTTAATTTTCTTACATATTTGACAGATTGCGATTGAGATGCGAATGCGATGAGAATGTGAAAATTAGTAGAATTGGCACTATGTTTGCAGTTATTTATGTTATGAAAAAAAAAAAATGAAACCGGCCAAGTGCGAATAGCCATTAGACCGACGCAAAAAAAACACAATGTCTTGTATGGGAGAAACCCCTGGAATTTTCAATTTGATTTATATCTATTTTTTGTTGTTATATGGGCAATAGAAATACACTCAGGGAAAATTTCAACTGCCTACATCTCACGGTTCTTGAGATACAGCCCGCTGACAGACAGAGACGGACGGACAGCGGAGGCTTATTAATAGGGTACCGTTGGTTACCCTTAGGTACGGAATTCTAAAACCAGCGGCCAAGTGCGAGTCGGACTCGCGCACGAAGGGTTCTGTACCATTATTTATAAAAATGGCAAAAAAAATAAATTTTGTTGAATGGGAGGCCCCTTAAATATTTATTTTATTTGTTGTTATAGCGGCAACAGAAATACATCATCTGTGAAAATTTATTTTCAACTGTCTAGCTATCGCGGTTCTTGAGATACAGCCTGGTGACAGACAGACAGATAGACAGACAGCGAGTCTTAGTAAGAGGGTCCCGTTTTTACCCTTTGGGACGGAACGGAACCCTAAAAACCAACGCGGATTGAACATATAAAGTAATAAAAACGAAAACAACGGAAGTATTCCAATTAAAATCTATTACAGGCGCTATAAAAGTAGATGTGTTCAATAAAGGATCCATACCGATGGAGCACTATTATGATTCAATCGCCGCCTGCTATTAGGGTCAATAAAGGTCGCGATTGGAATCCCGGCAGTTCTATGACCCAGTGCGTTATATAGATATAAATACTAGTAGGACTTCTTTATAGCCTCATTGTAAGCGACGGCTGAAAAATATAAGAGTATTTTTGGCTTTTTTGTCAGAGAATTCACTGTTCGGTTTTTCATGGCAGCCAGACTGACTGGGAAAGAATAACTGACATTAGCACTTATATCGTTCTTTGGTCAGATACTGCGAAAGCTTTTATCTTGTTATCTATGTAGCTCAATGGAGGAGCTCGAGGCTAAATAATAACAGCCGCACGGGTCGATCTTTAAGGTTAAGCAACGCTTGCCAAGGTTGGTCTGTGGATGGATGACCATCTGAACATACCGAGTTTCCTCCGTGCCTCGGAAAGCACGCTAAGCCGTTGGTCCCGGCTGTCATTTGAAGATATTTAGCAGTCGTTACGGATTGTCAGAGGCCATGTAAATCTGACTCTAGTCTTACCAAAAAGTACCGTGTTACCCAGTTAATGGGTGGTCTGGTAGGCAGCCGCTCCACGTAAAAACACTGGTATTCAGCTGAATCCGGTTTAACTGGAAACCGACCCCAATATAGTTGAGAAAAGGCTAGGCAGATGATGATCTATGTAGCTTAATCTTGCCAATAATGGAAACAAACCTGCTGGACATACGCAGGTCAGTCACCGTTATTGTTCTGCGTTCTGTAGGTTTTAACTATATTTTCTTCTACAGTAATTAGTTGTATGTTACAAAGCATTTCCCAATTAACTTAGGATAATGTAAGTATCGATGATTGTTTGTTTATAAAAAACTTGATATTTATTTATTTATTTATTTATTTAGACTTTATGCACAATAGTGGTACATGGGCGGACCCCCCCAGTAGTGCCGTAGTGTAGTGTAGTAGTGGTGGTATCATTTCACATTTTAATTAATTAATTAGGTATTTCAAAACAGGCTTCTAGTTTCATCTCCATGTGAAGCTTCCTGAGATCCTGTTCGATTCGAATATGACTTGATTCAAAAGGTTCTTCTATATAAACATGATTGTAAGCCCGTTTAGGGCTTATATATTATCCTAACCAAAAGAATCTTGAAAGAACTTAAAATAGTTTAAATTCCCTCCACATTTTATTCGAACATTTGTTGAATACTAAAACTGGTCGCCAACTCGCCACATTCCACTTCTTACCAAGACAAATGTTCAAATACCCGCAATAAAATTAAATACCGAACAATATCCTTGGGGACATAAAATCTCACGGTCTTCCGGCGCCCGTTTATAACACACCCTTGGAAAGTTTTAATGCTGATATAAAAGTCGTTTTAAAATAGTTTCTACGGGTTCTCTACGAACTTGTATCGTAAAAAAGTTCAGGTGAAATAAGAATGCTTACTGAGAAACTTCGACGTCACCGTTTCGAGATTTCTTTATTGTGGCCGTATTGTAGCTTTGTATAAAGTTACAATTTTCACTTGGAACTGAAATTGTTTGAAGAAAAATGTACTTACACTGTATTTTTTCATTTAACAATGCGATAAATCGGTCTTCCCTTCGTCTAGCTTTTCTATTACCTTTGTGCAGGTTTTGCTTTGTACCTACTTAACTACATAGATACTAGCATCATGTATTTTCTTTGTTAAATAAATATTCCAATTCATTCACAAGCACGAAAGATAATTGCTATTATAATTTATTGTTTAGAGTCAAGTAGAAAGAATTCGTTCCTCGTTTTATGAAGTTTAGATTGGACTTGACCTTTATCGCTACATTTTCTTATTTTTAGAGACGAATTTTCTCCAGTTACCTAGAAAACTAAATGACTGCCTTCTAAATGAAATTTGTCTTCCCGCATAAATCGGTTTTTCGTTATAAAAATATTCGCTTTCATTCCATCGGCAAATATTTTCTTGGAAAATTATTGCGGCTCCTTTTCGTCTCTTTACTTATATCTACTCATATCACTAATGTTATAAGACCGGTAATTTGAGTACGACAAATATGGTTTTCAGGAAAAAATTCCTTGTTCAGATCTGAGCCAGTATACCGTGTCGCTTTCTAGGTCATTTAGAGTCCTCACGTATTCCTCAGTCACGTCTTATCTTGTTGGCTTTCTTAAACTTTCTCTGCTTACATCTTATAATTTGTTTAATATATTTAGTTACCATTTTGTTCATAAATGCATTAAAACTTTATTGTTTTGCCCATGCCCGGGCTCGCCATTCAATTTTCTCCTTTGAAAGTTTTACCGGTTAGAAAATGACGAGGGCAAAAGGGAAAGTCAATTTCGACACAATGGACTCGTCATCCGTCATTTATTTTCGTTAACACATGCGTGACGTCTATTGAAAATTCATAAACAGATTAAAAATGTTTATCATAGACAAGCAAGACACAATATATTTATGACAGTCGTTCAAATCGTTAATTCAAATATTTGCGTACTATACATAGTCGCGAGCCATGTTACCGTTATCTTGTTTACACTTTAGTAACCGTACTAGTAGTCATTTCAATTATCATAATAATACAGTCCCATGTACGTGGAACCGGTTGTAAAATTATCGCAGTGTTATTAAAGCGGTATCTAATGTGTCGGGGGCGTCCGCTCCGCGTCGCGGGTCAACGCGCTGTGACTCACATGCGTGCGGGCGGACTGGAGGAGCCATAGCGCAAGCGCGCGGCCACGCGGCATGTGCTCTTGCGCAGCATTTGGTGCAGCTTTTAAAACCGGTACCGTTGGGAAAACGCCCTATCATTTCTCAAAGGCATTCTTTATTGAACCCACTTGTAGCTTCGCTGGCTCCACTAACAACCGAGTATTGTCTGTTCCTTGTTATTTTTGTTTTGAAAGTAATGAAAACGATTCTCTGTCTAAATACGTTTCAAAACAACAGTCGTTATGATATTCACTTCAATTTCCAAACATCGTCTTTTAATTATCTAAACAGTTGTGAATAACATTAATTAATATTCCTAAAAGTTTGACAGGATTCAGTCGACTGGTTTCCAAGTCTATACCAAACAGACTCGAGTTCTCATGACGCGGTTCTGCTTTGAAATTATAATAATTGAAGAAACAAAGAGGTGCGGAGGTCGAATTTGTAGTGTTGTTGCGTTTAACCGAGGCCTGAATTTAATTAAACAACAGTCAAAGCGGGAATGGACGGCTTGATGAATCCCTACGTAATATTTGATACTCATGGGCGGAAGCCGACTCTCACACAGTCATTGCCATCTATAAATGCTTTTCTACGTATATGTAGGTGCAAATTTGCCTATTGCTGTGTTTCGTGTATCAAAGCGGCGGTTTTCAATTTCGGGGAATGATCAATTGATCATATTTCAAACTAATTTTCTGACTATTAAATTGACTAGCTAACTAATTGAATGTGTGTTGCGGAGCTGGCGTTTTTTGTCATTGAATGCTTTTATTGAATCAAACGTCGATGTATGTGCCATATTCATAACACTGCTGCTAATGCTTTTGTTTTTCTGTTAGATTTAAGTAATAACACTAGTCTTTAAGTTGTGTGTTGTACTAACCAAATGGACTTGTGGTCTGAAATAAAAGAATTTTAATTTAATTTTAATGCCTTATGTGTGAATAGAAAACCTAGGTCAAATTAGTTACCCCACTCTGCTGTGTTATTAAGAAAAAAAATATTTATTAAATTGCCTCTGAGTCGTTAGCATTAAGAGAAAATTATAAATATAACGTTCATCCAAATTAGCATACAACCATTATTCATAGGAATTCACATTCAGCATTAATGTTCCTCGTCGAATAATTTTCTGTATATTACAAGACGTGGGAAAACCATATAAGTAAAAGTGTAAAAGTAATCTTGGGACATTTTACTGCATTGTTTTCCGTATTTATAAGGAAAATGTACTGACATCAAAGAAACCTTTGAAAGCTCACTGTAGAATATTTCTACCACCAGTCTTGTTGCTATTTAGTCAAGTATTAATTTATTTTCATGTGTCGATGGGCTCTAGCGAGTTAACCTTATTATTTGCAAGAGACTTGTAAACATCCAACTGATCTCCATGCCTAAGTTTAACATTATTAAAGGCAATGAGATTCGTCTGGCTTTCAATGTCACGGCGTTCATCACTGCATCCTTGATTGTAAACATCGTTTATTTTCTTGCAATAATGATTTAAATCAGAAAGACGATTGGAATAAATCGACTGTTGATGGAAAGGAAATGAGGTACAATCAATTGAAATTTGTGAATGAAAAATAATTAATCTATACTATCTATACTACTTAATATTATAAAGCTGAAGAGTTTGTTTGTTTGAACGCGCTAATCTCAGGAACTACTGGTCCGATTTGAAAAATTATTTCAGTGTTAGATCGTCCATTTATCGAGGAAGGCTATAGGCTATATAACATCACGCTAAGACTAATAGGAGCGAAGCAGTAATGAAAAATGTTACGCAGACGACGTTGCACGGGTCAGCTAGTAATATTATAAAGCTGAAGAGTTTGTTTGTTTGAACGCGCTAATCTCAAAAACTACTATTCCGATTGGAAACATTCTTTCAGTGTTAGATAGCCCATTTATCGAAGAAGGCTATAGGAGCGGAACATTAATGGAAAATGTGACGTAGACGAACTTGCGCGAGTCAGCTAGTCGGAATATAAATGGTTAGTAGAAGCCAACATTGAAAATCGAGCTAGTTTATCTTCCATCATCATCATTATCATCCACAGTCCGACTTCGCCCACTGATGAGCAATAATGAGCATAGGCAATGACGTATTATATATAGACACGTCATAAACCAAAATCGCGGCGCTTAAAAACGGCGAAAATACTACGAGTAGATAGCTACTAATACGCATGAAGAAAGGGAAGAAAATATGTCACCGTTATACGGCGGTATGCCTGTTGCTAGAGGGAGATAAATATACATCTTCAGTTACGTCACAGGATAAGTAACAGTCAAATTGACATCAAGACAAACGTAGTGTCGCGCGACAGGTTGGTGCGTAACTAAGCGCGATGTGGCCAATTGGCTTCATTTCATGTAGTCATTTTAGAGTGCGGACAACGTATCTATAGTTTTATATAGCATTGAGCATAGGCCTCTGTTTTCTTCAGCCAATCCCCACGTTCTTATGCCACTCTCATACTGGTTCTACCTGTAATGTTAACAAAATCAAGCCATGTTCACATATATATGCAAGAACAACAAATAAACAAGTAGCGTATGTTGAACGAGCGTTAGTTGATGAGTATGCGATGGCGATGATTGTTTCAACACGCCGCGCGTTTCAACACAATATGATTGCTAGGGCTGATCCTGACGGGAATCTCTGCGGTTCGGTAAATCTATCCTAACTTATGGTTGTCGATGCAGAATTCTGGTTTTAACAGATCAGTGAAGTTGAAAACAGTTCCTGAAATCAATTTGAATGCCGATAATCAGCGTAGTTGTGATTGAGACATTATTTATTAACTTTTACGGCAGTTTAATGAAACTGGGTCCAATTTTAGAGACGAAAAACTAGCAGTAACGAAAAGAACTAGGTAACTCACATACTGCCTTAAAAACTAAAAGGAACGAAGCGAGGCCGACGGCGAACAAAAACATTAGGGAAGATAGACCAAAGGATCCTTAACTTTACCCTTCTTTTTATGAATGTTTTTCTTCAGCAGGCAGCTATGCGGAAGGTTAAAAACCCGACCCAAAACTCGTTTACCTACTGTTTTATTCTTCACAATTTTTTTTCAGGCGTGAAATTCGCTGACCAAAAACAAAAAAAAATCCTATTACACAGTTGTTTCAACGGTTTCACCTAGATATTTCACCGTTTTGCCAGCTTTCACGTTGATCCGGGAACCCGGTACATGTCCGACACCAATAACAAAGAGTTCCAGCGTTTTTGCATTGCCACACTGAACGCTAAAATGTATAGGGTAGAAAATATTTGAAATTCACAACTACATTCTGGTATGTTCCATTTCCAAATAGTAATGGATTAAAGTTTGGATATTGGTCGAACTTCGGTGTGTTGTGAACAAATACAATAAACACAAAAGGTTTTGACCAAAGTGTTGGATGGATTGGCGTATTCCGTATTTTATAATCGATCAGATGGAATGTTACTAGACTGTAATAGGGTATTTGACTAATACTGTATGAATTATTCGATAAATGTTATTAAAGCAGTAAGATTGGTGAAAAATAGATAAAATCGGTAGAAAAACATAGTAGTTATTCTTCGATCTTTAGAATAAGAATAAGAATATTTTTTATTGGTCCATTGTTACAATAATTTTAAAAGCGATTGGTATTCTTATAAAATATGCTTACAGTAACAATTAAAATTAGCATGGTCAATTAAACAATGGTCCCCAAAGTAGGCAGCGCCTGTGCCTTGGGAGCCTGGTTGCGATAACTACATTTTTCAAAACAGTACTACTATAATTACTACATTTGGAAATGGACATAAATCAAATAAGGGTACCTGAAGAAGAATAAAAATGGTATTGTAAATTTTTGTTTTTTCACCCATATTTTCGTTAGTACTTGATCAATTCAATACAGCGGGATTTGTGAGTGACGTCACACGCAATTAGTGCTGCCTCTGTTTATGACAAATTTTAAAAAGCTGACAACATCGTCTTTTTTGGAGATTTTTACGCAATATTTTTTAGCTGCGTCGGGTCTGCTCTCTAGTTTTTTATGTAATAAAGAAAATCCAGCCAAATACATAATTATTGTTAGGCTATGCACATCTATACTATAATATTATTAAGAGGTAAAATTGTTTGTAAGTTTTTAAGTTTGTATGTAGGGGGTAATCTCAGGAACTACTGGTCCGATTTGAAAAATTGTTTCACTGGTAGAAAGCTACATTATTCGTGAGTGCTATAGGCTATAAATTATAAAGATATCATGCATATTACTCGAACTATCTCAATTTTTGTCTATCCAGGCGGAAAAAAATAGCTCTTACAACAGAGTTATTTGCGTGCGCTGCCTTAACAGTTGTATATAATTGAAAACAATGTATGGCAACCTGGTCTGCCTATAATAGTTCTACAAAAAAGTCCGCGGCACCATATTTCTATCTTTTATATTTTAGCAGATATAGTAGCTTTAATGTGTTAAAAAAAGTATTTTTCGACGTACTTATCTTTGGACGATTTTTTAAACAACAAAACATTAAACCTTATCGAAAAAAAAATTATTATGATCACAAGAACATCATAGAGATACGATTTGCCCAAAACAGTATGTCAATTGGTTGAATAGTTTCGAAGATAATATAAAATTACTAAATCGCAAAACGCCGCCCGCGCCGTCCATTCACGAACCGCATTAGAACATGCTTTGTACGGACGTTTTATCCATCCCATAGACGGCGTTGTGCAATTACGTCATTTTTCTGAATCGTGATATTAAGATTTTCCGCGGATTAATGACCCTCTCCAGTTATTATTTAACTTTTGTCGTTTGGTAGGTGAGTTGTACGTAGTTGGTCTTTAAAATTTTTTTGGTTGCTCGGTTTCTCTAAACACAATTACAATTGCAATATTACTTCGTTCTCATTCTTCGAGTTCGAAGCTGTGATATTTCTGTTTTTGGGATATCGTACAGTTTCAGCGATTGTTTATCATGCCTAAAAGGATATCACAACATCCCAGACATGAGACAAGAGCAGCTCGAGTACGCCGCACGGAAGAGCCTCTCGAGGAATAGAGAAAATATTTCGCAAGCACGCGCTGGGAAATCTAGCTCCGAGCGTTCACAGCGGCTTGCTAACCAAAGCTGGAGAACATCGCAGGTCCGTGCTCGGGAATCTAGCGCTGAACGTGCACAGCGTCTCAGTGATTTAAAGCAGCATGTCTCTGCAACAAGGGACAGGGAGTCTAACGCTGAGCGCTCGCAGCGGCTCGCTAGCCTAGCTATATTCATATTATTATGCAATAAAAACAAAACCCTCCTTTTGGCCGGCAGGAAATAAATCATAGCAGTCAGTACTAACCGAACCACACTCATAATTTCATCACAAGTTAAAATGTTTACCGCCCAACGAAGTGGGCACGGGTCAGCTAGTAGAGTATATAGTGGTTTAATAGTCTTTGGTTATGCAGTTGCGCTGCATGGTTAAAGCTTTCCCTTCACGCCTTCCAATTTCCCCGGTCGAGGGTATTAGACCGGCCGTGTCGACGGCGCGTATGTGTTCTACGTGCGCCTCAAGAGGAGTCAGCACACAGAGGGGCCCGAAAGGGCTGACGCGACGCCTGCCGGAGTCGCGGGACTATTCGAAAGAGATACCGTGGCTCCGGAACACAAAGGGCACTGAAGGAACATGGATGGGTTTTAGTCAGTAAGAGTCTGACACTCCCTCCCGCTCCGCCCAGAGCGGGGGAAGTCATTTGATGATTTCCCATCCCTAAAAAAAAAAAAGTATTAGACCGGGATTGCTCAGCTCATCCTGTCTTCTCTTACAAGACGCGCTAGACGAAGTGCTGTGTGGTGGATAAAAAAAAACATACAACCGAATTGAGAACCTCCTCCTTTCTGGGAAGTCGGTCGGTCGGTTGATCTCGTGACATTTAACGTTTTGACAATCGCCTTGGCCACGCTACCACTGACTTAGGGCGGATTTCATCAATCAAAACTGAACGTGAACAACATATGAACCACGTTTACGAGTTGTCAGTGTAATTATTTTCTATGGAATATTGACACTGATAACTCTTGAACGCAGCGATCAGTTTCATTGGTGAAATCCGCTCTCATTAGTCATTTGTCGAAAGACTTAGCTCGTCTAACGAGCATCTTTTTTTTTCAACTTTTCCACTTGGTCGGTCTTCAATATTCTTTTAATTAATCTCCACTTCTGTCCCAGTTCTAACAAGCCAGTAATCTGAAACAATAATTAGTTTATCACATCAATTACATACACGTATACATTTCTTTCAACCAACCCACGTCACCTGAAGCTAGTATATTTTTCCCAAATAATTGACAAGTGAACGAGGGTACAATACAGATGTATTGCCGAAGCTTGCCGAAGTTTGCCGAGGCTTTCCGAATAGATCCGTTCAGAAATATTGACGTGTTAATTCGCTGGGTTCAGAATCAGATAGCAATATATTATGAGAGGGAAGTTACATACATACTTTTGAAGTATTGGAACCGTAAATGGTGTGTTAATAAGTAAAAGGAGATGGTATCGTTCTGATAATGCGGATTGTTCGCTTTTCGTCCCAAAAGTGAAATTTCGTCTAAATGTTTAAAGATAAATACATACTTTCCCAAGCAAACTATTTGTTTAAAAGGATGATCCATATTGTAAGTAGAATAAGATATTTAAGTTGAAGCAATACACATTATTTTGGAGTCGACCCCAATTGCGTTGGGAAAAGACTGGGAAGATGATGATCCAACATCTACGTAGCATAAAGTGACCCGGCCATACTCTAAAAACACTATTAACAATTACAATTTTAATCATTGCTGCCATACTAGAGAAGCGGAATTAGCTTAGGTTTTGGTTAGACCGTAATAATAATAATACCCGCGCACATAGAATATAATTACAGTAATTACAAAGCCCGGATTAGCGCTGCCTTTGATATGATGTTCGCGATATAGCGCTAACAGATTCTAATTAAGATACAATAAATTCGATACTCTACTGCCATCGTTTGATTTTAGTTGTGCGTTCTAATGAAGCTGTTCTAGTTCTAAGTCGTTAGTAGAGGTTAAAAACGTATTAAATATGATTAAGTTTTAAATTGAGCGCAAAAACCTATCGGTATACCTACCAGACGCCTGAAAAAGCGAAACTAATCCAAACATAAATGTTATTTTTTTTACTTTTGATAGGCACGCGTCTTACCATTATCTCACCTGATGGTAAGCGATGCGGTCCAAGATGGAGCACGCTTGCCTAGAAGTAACCTTTTTACTCTTGACTACCAGGTTGTAGCTATCAGGAAACACAGGCTCCGGCAGGGAATTCCACTCCTTTGTTGTACGCACTATGAAAGTGTTCCCAAAACGTTTTGTGCATGAGGGTCGGATGTCCACCATGTACCGGTGCCGCATCGCCGTTCGTCTTGTTGTCCGATGATGGAAATTGGTAAAACTGTTCAGGCCAGACAATATAATATTATGGCCATAGAATATTATGTCCTGTGATTTACCGGACAATGTAGGCACCAATATTCCGTCAAATGGGCGTCATCAAACGCTAAATATAGGTAATAGGCCTTCACAGCTTAACATCGACATCACACCTAGGGATCGTCTTTTTTACGCAGACTAGTGATGCCAGTATGACGTCATCTAGAAGGCTTCTGTAAATTCACCTAAAACTGTAGCTAAGTCTGCTTTTACGTCACCTTAGAGACAGGTTACCAGACAGGTTACTTTTACGTCACCTTTTTCAGTTTTCCAGTAAATCTTAATAAAAATATTCTTGCCACAAGCGTTTCAATGGCGCCCTAAACAATGATGACGTCACCTTGCAAACAGAATCGATATGAACAAGTTCTCAAACAAAAATTTTAGACTTACCAACTTGTTACGAATTTTAATATAAACGAGCGAAGTTTCGACGAGGCTATCTAATAAATAACGTTTAATGAATCAACGGGGATCTCCGGCAGTTCGCGAATGTCTTAGGATAAAATTGAAAATACCTTAGAGTAACGTAATACTCGGAAGAAAGGAATAAATAAGTTTTTATATGGTCCTACTAAAGTTTGCGACTTTTGCGTTTACCTGCTTAGATAAATAGAAATGGAAATGAAGTTGGTGGCTTGATAATAAAGTTCAGTATTTATGTACGGGTTGGAAATATACATAGGAATTATGAAAAGCCAGCAAACTACCGGCAGAAGAACTTTTAGCATTAAAAATACATTTTGTCTAGATACTGCTATCACCCAAGTTTCGCAACACAATTCTGTATTACTCTTCGGCTGGGATTGCTTTTATTAATTCATAGGGCTGGCATTATCTCAGATTTATTTCACCAGAATGGCAGCCAAAACAAACATAATCTAAATTCAACATCCCCTAATCGTTATACTCTCATAAATCGGAGCCCTCGAATCGATACAAAAAAGTACTAAAACAGCTTTAACAGTCCAAGTTGGGATAACCTTCTGAAACAAAAGTGTAACACCGATAAGGGTACGCTGCGAAACGATACACAAATAAAAGAAGGGTAGTTCGAGATGAAAGTAACAAATGGCGACAGTTGCACTAAATTTAATTCACAATGGCTGCCTCATTGGGCTCCAGTATGGTGTTATTCGTTATAAGTCTGGTTGTTTTGAGTTTTGCCATAAACTCCAGCTAGTCTATTCTGTAAATAACTAATTCGATATCGAGCCTCACCTGAGTGACGAAGCTCACAAATTGAGCTTTATAACAAACTACGTAAAGGTTATGTTTAAACGAATTTGATACTCACCTAACTCACCTCCGATTCTGCTGTCGAGACACGAAAATGTTGTTACAGAATAGCAGTACAGTTCAGAGGCATTCTGTTCTGGCATCCATCATACATCAGTTTTTTTTTGAAAGAATTCTCCGTGTTGTCTAAAGCTGGAGAAGTCCTTTTCGAAAATAATGAGCCAGGTAGCCAATTATTTTTCGGATAACATGCGGTACTTATGTCTCTGAAATGTGGATGCTTATCTTTACATAATGCCCGGCTTTTCCAGTCCATCTTTTACTAAGAGAAAAAAACTTACAATTGAATATAACAAGGGGATGTAAGAACTTGAACAAAAGCTCCCTATGTAAATTAGAGACGAGAATCCTCATAAGCCTTATGAATACGATTGGAAAGGCCGTTGTAAGTTTCACTAAGTTTAAGGAGTGAGTTTGTGTACTGCAAGATCTTCTGAACATCTTCAAAAATAAGACATAGGTAATAAAAGCATTCATCGTCGACCACATCATCGCTTCCCATCAGGTGAGATTGTGATTAATTAGTCATACAAGATTTGGAATAACCGCTTCATCTACAAGGAACTTCAGTTTGCAAGTTGGGCAAATCCCAAAATATGCACGAAAATATAACCCTACATATCAATCATAAACGTGAATGTGCCTAAAATAAGGTACGGGTTTCTTCAAATAGGCATGGTTATCCCAAAAATATAGAAGCCCCGAAATAATTACTCTCGCACACCAAAATAGAATTGATCTTTTCCAAGCAGCCTCAATTTTCTCGTATCAATCAAGGAAACAAGATCAACTTACATCGTATCAGCAAATTAATCAAAACACCTAGTTTCTTGTGAAGACCGAGAATAAATGGAACGAAAATAGTACGAAGATAAGTTGGGTCTCTAATTGCAATCTGAAGATACGGACAAAAAGGGATCTGCTGAGAACAGCACAGGAATCAACGTAGATTGTTGAGCGGAAATAGGTAGTGAGTACTAGTGAGGTAGGAGTGGATCACAGACAGTAAAGTAGAGACTTTATTCAACAACCAAAGATCTTACCGCAATCGAAATCCCCTTATTTCGCGTTGAAATTCTGAATGAACTGTGTGAAACCCGGGTCACGGATGTAGGAAGTGAAGCATACATATGTGTTTATGTTGTCTGCGGCAGTATCATTGCAGCTTGTAAGGGAGAAATAGGTCGGAAGGCTTAACTCGCCCCAAATGAACCCTCTTACGTCATATTGTTTCTACGCTTAATAGTGTGAGTTTCAAGGGATGGAAGTTTTGTTTACACCTTTAGGGGTGATGACGATGTTTGTTTTTTAGAATAAGAATAAATGATTAGTCTTCAGCCATGTAATCTTGTTGTTGTCGAATCGAAATACTGATTATGTCACTCACTGTACCTTTAACTTTTCTGTAATTCTCGTTTCACTAACACGCGTAGCTGAATCTTAGAACAAAGAAAAACGATCCTCCCAAAGGTCAGGTAGACCACTTTTTTATCAAAACAAAAAGTAAATAAGTTTCTAGTAGGCACTTCGAGTTCTCTAAAAGTTTTATCGTCATTCTTAGGTCCGTTGAGATTAAGGTAAATAAAACCAGACTTTCGCATTACAACTTTTTGGGGGTCAAGCGTCTTATCAAAAGTTTGAGGTAGACAGTACAAGTACAGTGAAATTGACGGAAGTACTATCAGAAAAGAAAATAGAATAGAATAGAATACTGTTAATAATGTACATCCTACTATCCTACTTCCTACTAATATTATAAATGCGAAAGTTTGTGAGGATGGATGTATGTGTATGTGTATGTATGTTTGTTACCCTTTCACGAAAAAACTACTGGACGGATTACGATGAAATTTGGTATATAGGTAGCTGAAGACCCAGAATAATACATAGGCTATTATCTCGGAATTCCCGAGGGATCGGGGTTTACACGGGAATAACGAGAATTTATACGCGGACGAAGTCGCGGGCGGCCTCTAATCATAAATAGTTACGGAAAATAAAGATCAAGAAATCATTACATAGGGCAAAAAAGGAGGGTCTTCCCTATCGCTTAATAATACCGGGTGTTGTAGCACAAGGACAATCGATTTTGGCTGCACAGGAGGGCAAAAGTTGGCAATAATTTAGTCCCACAAATATTCGGTCCCATGTCAAGTGCGTCAACACCAAAACTTTTAACTGACGCTCGCTAACAGCTCCAAAAACCAGAATATACCATATTATAACACTAAAACACAAAGCCGAAACTAACTTTGACGTTGCTGTTGAATATTTTTTACAAAGCCCGCTGTTAATTTGGGTGCGACACGTTAGGGGTTAAAACAAATACAATCTGCCCACGATTCTCACCGGCCTGCCCCTAATTATATTTTACATTTCACGCCCCAGTTCAGAAGTAGACTCTAAACTGTCCGGAAAATTTAATTTGCTAACCTCAGGTTTTGCATTGTTCCTTTGTAAATTGGTGTGGCGGCCGTGCTTACGTTCTAAGGTTACTTGGTACTGTTTAGAAACTCATTGCTATGTCTTCAACGTTCTGTTTCTGTCTGTGTTTTGGGTTTCTTATATTTTCGTTCCATATGGGATAGTGTGGCCTGAACATCTCTTTTACTGATAGGATCTCCGATGACCGCAATCTTACCTGATGGAAATCGATGATGTGGTAGACGGTGGAGCATGCTTGTCTAGAAGAAACCAATTCGCTCTTGACTTAAAGACCCCTTGGTTTTTGTTATCAGTAACAGAGACTTCTGCAGGGAATTCTACTTCATCGCAGACTTTGGAAAGATTTATAAAACACTAGGATTCTTCATGAGTAAACTGTATGATACTTTTATAATGATAAATGTTTAAAAATATTGCCGTATATTAACTGGTTGCTTCCCTAACGAGGTTAGTTATAAAGACTGAATATAAACCAGAACGTGTCAGAAATTCATGTTAGCTAGAAATAATTCTAAAATCAACTTAAGTACTAAGTGTCCTTAATCCGATTCCCAGTTTCCCTCGAGCGAAAATTACGTAGCACCCACTTTATAACGTTAGTCGACTAATATAGCTTGCCCTATGAAAATACCAGCTTTTTACACGTTATCTTTAATTATAATTAGTACATTTATTTTTGGTAGGCTTTTCTGTAATGTTCTCAATGTTTTTGTTGTCTATCTCGGAACTTAATTTCGTTTTTGAAGTTTTTAATGAACGTAATCCAAATATAAAGTACATAGATATTGGGATAAAGCTTGAAGCTTTATAACCTGGTCATGGGAAGCTAGAAAAAGAGCCATAACAAATGTGCACATAATTCATAAAATTAAGCTTATACTTGTGACTGTTTCAAAAGAAAAACATCAAGTGGAGTAAATATGTCTTGTAATAATAAAATTAATCTCGTCAATTTAGGAAAGCATAACCTAGTTTCCGAAATACACGTGTAAGCCCCTACATACCCCAAAGGCAATACCAAAAATAAATTACCGATTCCGACAACCCAAGAGAAATGAGAACAACTAATTACAAATTCAACGTATCCGTAAATATGCCTGGGAATATTACGAAACCAATCAAACGGTTAAGTCAGTCAGTCAAATGATCGTAAACATATTTAGACGGTGGTAACTAGTCTAGATCCGCCATGTTCATCCTTTGATCGCCAGTCAGATGGAAACCTTCCTTGAATGGACCTTCCAGAGGGAATAGAGCAGAGTACATTACTAGTTTAAACACTGAACACGCTTTGCTCTAGAATATTGATACTAGGTTTTCGATCCTTGGGATTGGGAAGACAGATATTTGATCGCAGAGATTCATCTGCTGTGAACGTGGCTTTCACAATGCCCAGTGTTTTGATGATTCAAATACTAACAGTAAATTTGTGTTTTCCTGCAAAGCCTGCGTCAGTATTGCAATGTTTTTGCGTCAGTAAGATCACAGTTTCACAATCATTAAATCGATGCATATCTGCCCAATGACGTAGTTTTACACCTAAGTGACTTTCAAGGAAGAGAAAACCATCTGATGCAATACAATTGCATTATTGTTGTTTTATTACTATAATACCACCACCACCACCACCATTTATCTTGACTTATCTGTGTAACTTCCCTGTCTAATACTTTTATGGAAATATAAATTTTTCGAGTCGAAATTGTTTAAATATTTTGGGCCCAGTAGTTGGTCGCGTTACTTGCGGCATCAGTGCAGGTATTCAACAGCTCATCACAGTGCATGTGTTATTATAGCATTGTGATCATTTCACAATAGGGAATATGCATGAAAAAAGTATTTATGATCTGAACAGTTTATCTTAAAGTATTCGAAAATATAATACTAACTGTGAAATTAGAATCTAAATTGCTCGAAAAACGAACGAGATACAATGATTTTAAACAAATATATCTGTCCCTCTCGCGAAAACGCTGTTTTCTATGGCAGCTGTATAGTCATCGTGTAATTTGACGTCACATTACGTATCGGACTTCTCTTTCTAACTCGCGTCTTTGAAGCTTTAAAAAATAAACTTTAACTTAATAAATGATGAAAGTATTTAAAAAATAATTTCATGATTGTTTACTAGAGCTAATAAGTATTTTATTTTGCAAATAAGAAAATTGCATGCAAATTCCCTATTGTTACACTGATAGTGACTCAAGAATCACTTCATCATGTAATTCATTTCTACTTCTTTGTTGATCTTTTGGAATTGCACCTGCATTTTTTTTTTCAAAAATGGCTGATAGAAATCACTGAAATTCCTGAACTTCCCTGTTACCACAAAAGCCTACAGGAAGATATTGTTTTACGTGTGAGTACGATACTCTGATTAATATAATTTAATTGATGTCGAAACTCAAGATTTCGTTAACCGCCACCTGCTGCTGTATTCTCGTTAAAATAAATTGTTTGAACCTTGAGTATGAGAGCTTGCGTATGTATGCGATTGTTCACGAGGATTATGTCGATCTTGCAAAATTTCGTCAACTTTGTCGAATATAAAATTTCGTCTGCGTCACATTTTTCATTAATACTCCGCGCCTAAAGGTCGTAGCGTGATGTGTTACGTTGTTTTTCTTGAACCTAACATTTACCTTAGGTTTCCAAGTAAAATGATCATTGTAGTTTGTGCAACTGACTTTGACTTGCGATTTATGAAAGGAGTTATTTGCTTCATTTTTACGGCGTCACTAGACCCTAATGATAACACTTTCTGTCGATAAATCACTTTTCTAAACCCTAAATAAACAGATTTTCACAATAATATAAATACGTCATATCATAATGTTGTGACAGTCGACATTGCAAATGTCATTCTGTTGAAACGTCAGTCTCTGTCAGTTGGAGGCGACCTCTAGCGGTTGCCGATTCAAAGTTGTAGTTTAATCGATATTATTAGTTGATTTTGTCAGATTGCTTGGAAACTAATACTAATATCGTATAGAACAATCCTTAATAGTTTTCGGCTTTTGGTGAAAAGACACTGGTCTTTTAACCATAGACGGAAATGTAATTATTTTTTCATTATAGACATTGTTCTAGAAATTTCGAAAACCACATTGTCTATGGTTTGTCACTGGTTTGGTGTGGCCAGGTTGTACATTCTCGATTAGCCGATTTTATCAAAGAATTACCCCACTCAAGACAAACGATAGTGTTGGAAGTGGGAAATGATGAGTTTGTTAGCTTGGATCCTGATTATTATTATTGTTCCAGGGTGTAAACGTCAAGTTAGACGGTTGTTAGGGATTTTTCCAGGAATTTAATATCTTGTTGTAGTGATTCAGTCACCTGAGTTCCCACATGTTTTACCTTGAAAGGGGGAAGTCTGTTTTGTTCTGGTTGACATCCCTGATAAAACATTGATCCATCATTGATCGAGCATTTTCGATTTGTCACGCTTGACTGAGCAACAAATTTTATTCTCTTGTTTTAAAAGGTAAGATTTTGGATTGTGTTAGTCTCTGAAAGTGATCTTCGAGACCTTCCAAGGTCGTTTAAAAGGATATTGTTGTGATCCCTGGATATTTATTACAGGACTCCATGTTTTGAAAGGATTCGCTAAGGAAATTAGGCGGACCCGTCTACAGCCGGTCGAAGCTTGCAGCCAAGTGTCTTCAGCCACAATCAACCGTAAGTTTTGCACCCCCATGGGTTTCTTATTGTCCAACCATGCAGGGTTAGCGTTGAAAGTCGTAGCTAATTGTGTTGCGTTTGCGGAAGGCCACGTGGTCCGGCTATTGTTTTAGCCTTTAGATTTCCTAGCTCGGACCCCTTAATTCCTTCTCAGGGAAAGTACCGTAGCTTTCATATAAATAATAGGCTCCCCGTGTTGTCAATTCCAGGTGAGGCAACTCGAGAGATTCGTCTCGCCGCCAGGATCTAGAGGCGCCTCTGGAGCCTGGACGTGAGACCCGTTCCTCGAGTCCACACAACGCCTCCTGTGGAGACGACCGTGCAGTGGCAGAGTCCGCCTAGCGATATAGCGCAGGCGGGACGGTTTTTTTTATATTTAACTTTTACCCTCAATTTTCAACCGGTTCATTCTAGAACCAGTTAACTACCTACCCGGTTTTCAAAATTAGAAGCCGGTCTTTATCTACCTTCAATTAATGGACCCCGGGTTCGACACCTACGCTTAACTGGAAGGATATTGAACATCTTAGTCGGCTCAGGGATCCGGGACTCTTCAAGTCCCTGGCGCCCATTTAGTTTAATTAATTTAAGATTATAATTCTCATTCACTAAACTGGAAGGTTGTCCTTGAAATTTATTAAGAACAATTAATAGTTAATTTAAATTTAAATAATAGGTACAGTACTGGGTTATCTTCAACCCCCCACTACCCAAGTTCCACCGACTGAACTTTATGCTGGCTGGCATTACCCTAACCTCTACCTAAGCCTAACCATTTTTATATTTTTAGTGGGTAGTTGCCTGCAAATAAAATTATATTGTTTAAGACAATTCGTTGTTTCTTTGCATTACAACCTCAACCCACCTTGCATCTGGGCTTTTGTTCCTACTCCCTAGAGGGACAAAATCTCTTATGTAACAGTGGCGACCAACGTGTGTATTGGTTGAAGATAGAGGTTACGTCTATTGCTGTACCTTACAACCCCAAGTACTGTTTCTACGACCTTCCAGTTTTTGTTAATTTTAAGGAAAAAACCGTCACGCCGAATCTTTTGTAAACGTGTTCTAGTCTATATGTTTGTACCGTTTTATACACTTTACTTAAACTTAAACTTATACAATTTAATTTTACTTTATACAGTTTACCAAAACCTATACAAATAACTAAATAATTTTACTCCATAAGACTGCTATTGTGTAACCGCCTTTACTTTACATACTAATTACAAATTTTTTGAGATTGTACTACATCGGTGACAGCCAGTTTATAGTTCGGTTCCCATATTTTTTTTAAAATTTTACAAAATGGAACGACCCATTAAATTTAATTTACTACGCAAGGACGAGCTTATTTATGAAGTTTTGGTTCGAGATGTGAAACCCGCCTCAACCGTAGAGGAACTACGTGTTCAGATTAGGGAACTCGGCAAAGTAATCTGTTCTGATGATATAGTGGAGACTAACTTAGATCCAAAAAGCGAACTATTAACAATCAAGGCCAAACTCCCAGAAATTAGTGAAGTACTAGAAAAACATCCTTCCAACTTCAAAAAATTTAACCGCGTTAAGGCTCTAGGTTACCACCTGTATCATCGCTTGAGTAGGATTACCCCTCCAACCGATCTTAGTACCGACTATGCAACCATTGACAAGCAGCTTGAGGGTTACTTGTCGAGAATTGATTCGGCTAACGCAAGTTTCCATCAGTCATTTACATCTGCTGAGGAGACACCGAAAGTATCGTCGGACTTGCAGCCAAGGGATATAATCATTTCATGCAAGAAAGACACTGTTAGGACCCTCGGTATTAAATTTAACGGTACTGGTTGTGTGAAAGCTTTTATTGAGCGACTAGAGGAGCTTTGCGAGGCCAGAGATATTAGCGAAACCGCCTTGCATACCTCTGCGTTGGATCTCTTCTCGGACGGTGCCTTATTGTGGTACCGTGGAATTAAAGAGTCGGTTGTTGATTGGGCGGATCTGAGGCAGCAGTTAATAACAGCTTTCGCTCCACCTGACTACGATATGCGTCTCATGTCAGAGATAACGAATAGAACTCAAGGGTCAACTGAGCTGTCCACAATATTTATAGCAGTCATGGAAAAACCTCTATAACAGGTTATCTTATAAGGTTCCAGAACGCGACCGTTTAGCACGGATCAAATTCAACATGAGACCGGAATACACAATGGGGTTGTCAATAATGAATATTAACACGCTGGCCGACTTAAAAGAGAAGTGTAGGCAACTGGAGTTAGGTTTTCATAGCAGGGCTCAGTTCCATGAACCACCCAAACCAACGTCTTCTTTTGTCGCAGCAGACTTGGCATACCATCCACCAAAGGGTCCACAGCGAGTTGAAGCCGTGCAAACTGGGTCTGATTCTTTGTTCTGTGTTCGTTGTAGGGTTAAAGACCACTCATTGTCGGAATGCAAATCCACGGCAATTGTGTGTTTCCGTTGCGGCAAGAAGGGCGTACGTGCCCCGTCGTGCCCTACTTGCAGTAAGAAGCAGAAGGAGGCTCAGCCCTGTCCAACCTGCGTTTCAAAAAACTAAATTTACGGAACTACAGCCAAAATTTTAATAAGTCCGATTGGGACGAATATTTAAAATTTTTAAAACTATTTTTTAATACATTAAGGGTAGATACAGTAAGATATAAAACTACGGATGATAGTCGTCCACATTTAACAGTTACCATATACGATGAGCATTATTATGGTTTACTCGACTCGGGTTCCTGCATCTCGGTATTGGGTTCCGATGTTGGCCAACACTTCATAAGGGCTGGTGCGACACTGCACGCTGATACAAAGTTGGGCAACATCGTAACTGCCAATGATTCGAGGGCATCCGTGGAGGGTTATTTATTTTTACCAGTGACTCTCATGGGAGTGACTAGGATAATTAAATTCTACATTATTCCAGACATTACCACGCCATTAATTTTTGGCGTTGATTTTTGGAAGGCCTTTAATTTGGCCCCAAAAATATTTAATAAATTACCATTAAATTATAAAAAATACAATAGAGGCCATAAATGCATCTCGGAGGTAAGGCACCTACAACCTTTTGACGAATTAACACCTGATCAAAAGAATGAAGCGGAGTCATTAATTAAAGATTTTGAAAATGTCTCCTTTGAGGCTAAGGGATTGGGTCGTACCCATCTGTTGCGTCATAAAATAGACACAGGGGATGTTGCTCCTATTAAGCAACGTTATTACCCAATGTCACCTGAACGCCTCAAGGAACTTAACCGTCAGCTGGATGAGATGTTGGAGATGGGAGTGGTGGAACCCAGCAAGAGCGCCTGGAATAACCCGGTTCTACTAACACCAAAACCGAATGGGGAATGGCGATTTTGCCTGGACAGCCGAAAACTAAACGCGGTCAGCAAGCAAGATGCGTATCCACTACCCTACGTCTCTCACATCTTAGACCAGTTGCGGGACGCGCGATACCTTTCGTCGATTGACTTAAAATCTGCCTTTTGGCAAATAGAATTGGACTCCGTTTCTTCCAAAGAAAAAACCGCATTCACGGTTACGGGTCGAGGTTTGTTCCATTTTAAAGTTATGTGCTTTGGGTTGACTGGAGCCCCAGCTACCCAACAGCGATTAATGGACAGACTATTCGGCCCAGAGTTTGGAAATAAGGTGTTCGTTTATCTCGATGACATTATTATTTGTTCATCAACCTTCGAGGAGCACATTTCACTTCTTAAACGGGTTTTAGATAAATTAAGGCAGGCTAATCTGACAATTAATTTGCCAAAGTCCTGTTTCTTTCGACGTGAGTTAAAATACCTAGGTTACAGAGTGGACGAGCATGGCTTACACACTGATCCGTCGAAAGTTCAGTCAATTGTCAACTTTCCAACCCCTAAGACCCGTAAGGAAGTGAAAATGTTTCTTGGAACGGCCTCATATTATAGACGTTTTATTAAAAACTTTAGCACGATAGCGGCTCCTTTAAACGCACTAACAAGTACGAGCAAAAAAGCACCGCCTTTTCAGTGGACGACTGAGACCGAAACCGCGTTCTCAACCTTGAAAGAGGCGTTGGTGACCGCTCCGGTATTGGCTTGCCCAGATTTCTCTAAACCTTTTGAGATTCATTGTGACGCATCTAGTTTTGGGATAGCGGGCACTCTGACTCAGGTTACAGATGGAGAGGAGCACCCAATAGCCTATTGCAGTCGTTCGCTCAACCCGGCGGAGCGCAACTATTCGGCAACGGAACGCGAAGCCCTCGCGGTGGTCTTCGCCGTCGAACACTTTCGTGCCTACGTGGAAGGCGGCCTAGCGTTTAAAGTGATAACCGACCACTCGAGCTTAAAATGGTTCTTTAATTTAACCAATCCCTCTGGTCGATTAGCCCGTTGGGGTTGTCGGTTATCACCTTATAACTTCACCATTGAACACCGCAAAGGCAGAGACAATGTAGTCCCAGATGCCCTTTCTCGTAGCGTTCCGTTGTTGGAAATTAAAGTGCCAATTAATGACACATGGTATAAAGCGTTGTGGGATAAATGTGTCAGTACGCCCAGGTCGTGCCCTAACTTTATTATTAAGGAGGACAAACTCTACCGTTACGCTAAAAATAAATTCGGGGTAGCTAGTGACTATGACTGGAAGCAAGTAGTACCGGAGGGCAATCGACTAGAATTGCTTAAAAGTCACCATAGTGGCGAATTATCTCCACATTTCGGAGTATTTAAAACTTACAAAAGACTTGCACTCCGATACTACTGGCCCAACATGTATAAAGACGTGATTAGCTACGTTGGTAAATGTGATACATGCGCCGCATATAAACACTCACAATTACCTCCTCCCGGACTCTTGGGTGATGCGAAAGAGTGCTCCAAGCCTTTTGAAACGATAAGCATTGACTTGGTAGGTCCGTTGCCGCGTTCCAGAGCGGGATTCACTTATCTTTTGGTTGTTGTGTGTTGCTTTACGAAATACTGTCTACTATTTCCCTTACGCAGAGCTGTTGGTAAAGCAATAGCACAGAAACTGGAAGACGGCGTTTTCCTGGTACACGGTATACCCCGTACGGTTATAGCAGACAACGGGACGCAGTTTACGGGTAATGAGTTACGTACACTGTTGGAGAGGTACAAAATACCTCAAGTTCACTTCACACCTCGTTACTGCCCAAGCGTGAACACCGTAGAACGCTATAACCGCACTATAATGACCGCGGTATCAATTCTTGTGGAGGATGATCATCGATCTTGGGATGTTAACATCTCAAAGATCCAATTCGCCATGAACACCTCCACAAACGAAGTTACTCGTTTTACCCCATTCTTCCTTGTACATGGCAGAGAGGCAGTTAGTAGTGGTGATGTCTTCGGCAATGATACCGTTGCACAGCCCACTCTAGCTTGCGCTTCCTGCAGTTCATATGCCAATCAGCTAGGGGGTTTGGGCGATATCTTCGTTAAGGTAAAGGACGCGCTCGTCAAATCCCATAAACGTAGTGCTCGTTATTACAATAGTAGTAGGAGGCACGCGGAGTTTGAGGTAGGCGACACTGTTTGGAAGAGGACATATCCACAGAGTGACGCCTCAAAATTTTTTATGGCTAAATTAGCCCCTAAGTATGAAAAATGTATTATTAGGAAAAAACTTTCACCCTTAGTGTATGAATTGGAAGGCTGTAGTTCCGGAAAAAACCTTGGCACATGGCATATCAAAGATTTTAAATCACCATGTGGCGAGGATTAACTTTTCCATTTTTTTATATAATTTAAACATAAATTTAAAAAACTATGTTTGTTAAATATAGTTAACATGGTTTTTGCAGTTCGTAGTGTTACACAGGATCCAACTGTGAACACATTTGTAAACTGCGTTTTGAGCACCAATAGACGACTGATTAAAGTTGTTGTTGGTCACTTATTATTATAGGTTTAACTCTTTCGAAGAGTGTTTGAATCTCCGGATTGCTGGTAAGGCAGCATAATGATAGTCCTGAGTTAGGAGGCCTTAATGGCGGGCGTGTAGGCTGCATTGTTGGAAAACGTTTTTAGATGGTATTTTATTTACAGGGGGCGAATTACCGTCACATTCCATTTCAGGAAGACGGTTAGCCAATTCTAATTAGTTTGTAGTAGTTACTTATTTACTTTAGGGTATTGATTGTGTACCGGCTCGGCGTTGTTCGCGGCGGTCATCACTATTAGTTAGAGGATGTGTAGGTTGACTTTGGTGTACGATTGGGTAGGGTGGTCTCTCCTATATAATTATAGTAGGTCAGACTAAGATATTACTTCTTCAGCAGATTCTTACACATTACTACTCTTTTTTGGAGCTTGTCTTTTACCATGTTTGTAAATGGATTAGACTCGCTCCAGGGGTGGCGCTATTTAATGTATTCCACAGATATAACATTTTTGTTGTTAGTATATGCCTTAACTGCCTAATCGTGCACCAGTTTCGACGTTTTTTTTTTCTTTTCCTTCTCAGTTCCTGTTTTTAGGGATGAGCATTATGGATTGTTGTAGGCGTGCTTAGTTCTTTTGAATTGGCTTTGACGCTGGAGGGCCAGCTTCGAGATTTGCCCTATCGGGTCAAATCTCTGGTGGTTGGGGAGGTACTGTTACGTTGTTTTTCTTGAACCTAACATTTACCTTAGGTTTCCAAGTAAAATGATCATTGTAGTTTGTGCAACTGACTTTGACTTGCGATTTATGAAAGGAGTTATTTGCTTCATTTTTACGGCGTCACTAGACCCTAATGATAACACTTTCTGTCGATAAATCACTTTTCTAAACCCTAAATAAACAGATTTTCACAATAATATAAATACGTCATATCATAATGTTGTGACAGTCGACATTGCAAATGTCATTCTGTTGAAACGTCAGTCTCTGTCAGTTGGAGGCGACCTCTAGCGGTTGCCGATTCAAAGTTGTAGTTTAATCGATATTATTAGTTGATTTTGTCAGATTGCTTGGAAACTAATACTAATATCGTATAGAACAATCCTTAATAGTTTTCGGCTTTTGGTGAAAAGACACTGGTCTTTTAACCATAGACGGAAATGTAATTATTTTTTCATTATAGACATTGTTCTAGAAATTTCGAAAACCACATTGTCTATGGTTTGTCACTGGTTTGGTGTGGCCAGGTTGTACATTCTCGATTAGCCGATTTTATCAAAGAATTACCCCACTCAAGACAAACGATAGTGTTGGAAGTGGGAAATGATGAGTTTGTTAGCTTGGATCCTGATTATTATTATTGTTCCAGGGTGTAAACGTCAAGTTAGACGGTTGTTAGGGATTTTTCCAGGAATTTAATATCTTGTTGTAGTGATTCAGTCACCCGAGTTCCCACATGTTTTACCTTGAAAGGGGGAAGTCTGTTTTGTTCTGGTTGACATCCCTGATAAAACATTGATCCATCATTGATCGAGCATTTTCGATTTGTCACGCTTGACTGAGCAACAAATTTTATTCTCTTGTTTTAAAAGGTAAGATTTTGGATTGTGTTAGTCTCTGAAAGTGATCTTCGAGACCTTCCAAGGTCGTTTAAAAGGATATTGTTGTGATCCCTGGATATTTATTACAGGACTCCATGTTTTGAAAGGATTCGCTAAGGAAATTAGGCGGACCCGTCTACAGCCGGTCGAAGCTTGCAGCCAAGTGTCTTCAGCCACAATCAACCGTAAGTTTTGCACCCCCATGGGTTTCTTATTGTCCAACCATGCAGGGTTAGCGTTGAAAGTCGTAGCTAATTGTGTTGCGTTTGCGGAAGGCCACGTGGTCCGGCTATTGTTTTAGCCTTTAGATTTCCTAGCTCGGACCCCTTAATTCCTTCTCAGGGAAAGTACCGTAGCTTTCATATAAATAATAGGCTCCCCGTGTTGTCAATTCCAGGTGAGGCAACTCGAGAGATTCGTCTCGCCGCCAGGATCTAGAGGCGCCTCTGGAGCCTGGACGTGAGACCCGTTCCTCGAGTCCACACAACGCCTCCTGTGGAGACGACCGTGCAGTGGCAGAGTCCGCCTAGCGATATAGCGCAGGCGGGACGGTTTTTTTTTATATTTAACTTTTACCCTCAATTTTCAACCGGTTCATTCTAGAACCAGTTAACTACCTACCCGGTTTTCAAAATTAGAAGCCGGTCTTTATCTACCTTCAATTAATGGACCCCGGGTTCCACACCTACGCTTAACTGGAAGGATATTGAACATCTTAGTCGGCTCAGGGATCCGGGACTCTTCAAGTCCCTGGCGCCCATTTAGTTTAATTAATTTAAGATTATAATTCTCATTCACTAAACTGGAAGGTTGTCCTTGAAATTTATTAAGAACAATTAATAGTTAATTTAAATTTAAATAATAGGTACAGTACTGGGTTATCTTCAACCCCCCACTACCCAAGTTCCACCGACTGAACTTTATGCTGGCTGGCATTACCCTAACCTCTACCTAAGCCTAACCATTTTTATATTTTTAGTGGGTAGTTGCCTGCAAATAAAATTATATTGTTTAAGACAATTCGTTGTTTCTTTGCATTACAACCTCAACCCACCTTGCATCTGGGCTTTTGTTCCTACTCCCTAGAGGGACAAAATCTCTTATGTAACAGATGTTATAAAGCATCCAACACTAAAATATTGTTCAATTCGAACCAGTTCCTGAAATTAGCGCGTTCAACTAAGCAAACTCTTGAGCTTTAAACCTAATATCATCATCTGGGTAGCCTTTTCCCAACTACATTGGGGTCGGCTTCCAGTCAAACTGGATTCAGCTGAATACCAGTATTTTACATGGAGCGGCTGCCTACCAGACCTCCACAACCCATTAACTGGGTAACACGGTATTTCTTGGCAAGACTCGAGTTTCGATGTACTGGCTTCTAAAAATCCGTAACGACTTTGAGCTTTATTAAATAAACTATTATATAATGTAAAGATAAAAAGTTATAACAGGTAGCTATTGTTGACAATGAAATGAAATTCTTCTACGGTTTCTTCCAAAAATGCACATCTAGAGAGTTTTACAAAAAAAATACAAAAGTAATATAAAACGATTAACAGCATAATTATGTAAATTACGTAATAATCACGTTGAAGATAGTTACATAATGTGCAAAAACAAAGCAATAAAATGCAGTCACATAAAAACTATAGTTATTAGTTAGGTAGATATTATTTTCTTTTGAACAAAATAATAATAAATTATTAACGTAAGAGAGATCTAGAAATCTAATTCGTTTTGTATGAGAAACTCATTTATTTATTTGTACTTGTGCTTGTTATTACAAAAGTAATGGTAGTGTACAGACGCCAGAACATCAAGCTACAAAAATCCGCCAAATTTCTTTAATAGATTTTCAACTTTATCCCAATAGTATTAGGATCAAGGTCGATTGGGAAAATTTTCCAGTTTTAGGAAGCTTGATTTTCTGGCGACTGTACATGAGAAAGGAAGACCTTTGAAAGGTCACTGTTAGATTAGAGTATGATCGCGTTCATAAGGGAGAAGCTAGAAGAGATTATGAGCTGACCTGCGCAACTTCGCCTGCGTCACATTTTTATTTATTGATCCGCTCCTATTGGAATCCAACACTAAAATATTTTTTCAACTCGAGCCATCTATTTCAGTTGCATGAATGCATATACCTAGTAACTGAGCATGCAACATGCAGCAGGCATGGTTTCTGTCACGGCTCCGATGCTGCAGGGCTCCGGCATTCCCACGCGAACGTTCTTGAGATTCCTCAGAACTCTTCAGCTTTGTAATATTAGTACCTCCTAACCTCCTATAGATTAGATTGATTGATTAATCACGCCTCTACGGCTGAACTTGACACACGGGTAGGCCGAGTCCAGAATAATAAATAAAAAAATAAAATAAAATTATTATGATAGGTACTTTTTATCTCAGTACTAAGAGTCTTTTTAGGGTTCCGTACCCAAAGGGTAAAAACGGGACCCTATTACTAAGACTTCGCTGTCTGTCTGTCTGTCACCAGGCTGTATCTCAAGAACCGCGATAGCTAGATAGTTGAAATTTTCACAGACGATGTATTTCTGTTGCCGTTATAACAACAAATACTAAACACAGAATAAAATAAATATTTAAGGGGGCTCCCATACAAAAAACTTGTTTTTTTTTTTGCCGTTTTCATAGATAATTTTAAGGAACCCTTCGTGCGCGAGTCCGACTCGCACTTGGCCGCTGGTTTTTTTTTACTAGAGTAGGGTTTGCTCGATGGAGCGAGCTTACCCATAAGTAGCCTGTTCACTATAACTTAGAAAAGATTAAAGTTGTAAGCGTTTGTCTTCCTTCTGGTATACCTAATTTTTTACTTCCATGCGAGCATAGCAGCTGGTAGAAGCTAGTTTATCATATCTAACTACAAATAGGCTTTTAACTCCCTTCAAAATAGGTCTAGTTCGATTTTATTTATTTCATTAATGAAAGCTATATGGGTTCATACTTTTATAATATTCGTTCATTCTATTTCTGACATTTGAATGCGGGATCGTCTGAAGTTCTCTTTCATAAATTGAGTTTTTGAAATTAAAAATGTATACGCAATTAAGTAAATGATAGACTTTCTAATAATGAAGTCCTATTAATGTAAAGGTCAGGGTACTTATGATATAACGTTTTATGTACGGGTTATTAAAAATATTTAAAGCAGTAAAATATAACAATTAGAAAAAAAATAAAAAAATGTTAGGTAATATGGGACACATGTCATGACGAAGGCCTATTAATGTAAAGGTCAGGGTTATCACTTATGATATAACATCCGTTTTATGTACGGGTTATTAAAAATATTTAAAGCAGTAAAATATAACAATTAGAAAAAAAAATGTTAGGTAATATGGGACACATGTCATGACGAATTACAAAATTAAATAAATTAATACCTTACGCTGAAACTTAGTATTAAAAAAGCGCAGCATTATGATGCCTAGTAAGGCCCTGTCAGCACTGTGATATTTCACCGCGCGATGTTTTTTCGCATTTCTGTAACACATTGAATCCTATACGAGTAGCCACACTGGCGGTAAAAATTCGCGGGGAAAAAAACTGTGGTTTGATGCAAATTGATCGCAATGCGGTACGAATTATTTCCTCGCGAATGTTTTGCAAAGTTTTAAGTAGTTATGGATATGTCCGCACTGCGAAATAAAATTCGCGTGTTTCGCGCAGTCAGATGATGATATTAGACGTTCTTCTCAGCCGGGAATTGCATCGAATTGACAAAAATCATACGAAATTTTATTCGAAGTGCGTACAATGTGTAATCCCGATCAAGTAATTTAATACGCGCGAATAAAAATCGCGCGGTGAAATATCGAAGTGCGGACAGGGCCTAATTGGGTTACTCACTTTCCTGTTTAGTTTCCACATTTTCGTTATCAAGTTAGCCTACTTAACCCTAAAACATAAACAAAACCCGAACAACAGCAACATACGCACTCAGTGCATTTGTTGTAACCCTCCGAAGGCGCACCACCCACGCAATTAACCCTGCGCCGTCGGCTCTCATTCAGCGGCGAACAAAGAAGTATCCAGGTCGGGCCTGATTACTAACCGCACGCTCCCCCGGCGCATACGTCGCGGAGACGTGCTAATGATAATTAATTATTGTTATCGGTGAACGCGGCTGGGGTGGCTTTTTTAGGGTTCCGTACCCAAAGGGTAAAAATGGGTCCCTATTACTAAGACTTTGCTGTCTGTCTGTCACCAGGCTGTATCTCAAGAACCGTGATAGCTAGACAGTTGAAATTTTCACAGGTGATGTATTTCTGTTGCCGCTATAACAACAAATACTAAAAAACAGAATAAAATAAATATTTAAGGGGCTCCCATACAACAAACTTGATTTTTTTGCCGTTTTTATAGATAATGGTACGGAACCCTTCGTGCGCGAGTCTGACTCGCACTTGGCCAGTTTTTTAAATTAGTTTTTCTGTAATTTCTTTAAGCCACGGTTACCTACGTCTAGTTTACTTTATGTGAGCACTCTTCTTCTATCTGCATGTAAAGCTTGTTAGTGAGGTTATAAAGATCTTCATCACTTCGCCCGCGACTTCGTTCGCGCGGGTTTAGTAGGTACTCCACCAACTTCATCTCCTATACCTCCCTCTTTACAGGGTAATGTTAAGGTATTTATTAATAGTTTCATCGTAGGGCAGTTCGCTCTAACCGCAACAATTTTCTTACTTGAGCTTTTTATACCCGTCGAAACTTTAAACGATAGAATTTGAATAATTTAAATTGTAATTTACATGTACATAATCGACCTTAATTATCAAACCATTTTAATGGATATGGATTAATATCATAGGTATCATGATACCAAAATCAACACTATTCCATTCCGCCCGGGTTTTGATTGAATTATTTGAACAAAAACGGTAATTGCGACTTTACTATAATAGTTAGACATATGCCCGCCCTCGCGGACATTTTTTAAGGTAGGTAATAATGAGTACCTACTTCAATTATTTTATGTGTCATCAATAGTTTTCTCAGCGTACGCCATTAAAAAAAAAATTGTATCTTTTAGATATCATTTGTTTTTTAAATATAACAGCTTATGTTTATCAAGGCTACTGTAGATAATGTATCCTACATAATGTAGATAATGTATCCTACATTATCCCTATCTAATGGTGAAGGAATTTTTCAAATCGGTTCAGTTTCGGTGCGTATTTATTACAAACAAACAAACAACTATTTCCTCAGTATAGATTACAACCGTAGACTAACAAGTTTTAAATGCAACTCCGCGAACAGGCAGAAGTCTGCTGTATGCGGAGTTGTAGTCAATTCATCCGTACGTTGACGAAATGTAACGAATTATTTCGTCAAAATTCCTCTTTATTTCCCTACATTTTGACAAGTTTTGACATTGATTGTCCCCTTAGACATGGATTTTTAAAACTTTTTTACTAACGAAAAGTGACCTTCTGAGCTAGTTTTATGTGGTATTTAGTTGTGCTAGTCCTTCTCTTTCTTATTCTCCGTAAACATCAAAAACGTGACAGGGAGTTTGTATACACGTTTGGAACCTGAGCCGGAACACAAAACTCCGAAGCCGCATAATAATTTTTCATTCCTGAAACATGAGGATTTGTAATGTAATTAAACATGCACTCCGTTCATCAACACACATTCCGCATTATCACGCTGAGTCAGCACTTTCCAGGCAAGGTTATATTCCTAAAATAGGCAAGCTGTACATCCCTGACCCAATTCCCTCGATTGCCTCTAAGAACAAGCTGGAAGACACCCAATTCATCTGTGCAGTAGTGGGCTGAAAATGACGTCACTATGTTCGAAGACAATGGACTGGCATTTAGCAATCTATCTTTAATTAAGTGAGTTTGTGGGCGGTATAAGTGCAAGTAGTTGCATCTTGCTGATATCAGCGACTATCAATATAGTCGTTTTTGCGCATCGCATCGGTAAATTTGCAATAACTTCTGGTGCTCTGGCACTTTTTAGTAGTCATTTGTAGTGTATTTGAGCTTATTTGTAGTGTATTTTAGATTTCTTTGGTTTGAAGAAAATATTTGCCTCTTAGAACAGGCTCGAAGACACCATTCATCCGTGCAAGAGAAGGCTGAAAATGACGTCACTATGTCTGAAGACAATGAATTGATATTTAGCAATCTGTCTTTAATTGAGATTGTGGCCGGTAGAAGCTCAAATAGTCGCGCAAATTTCTGGCAGCAGTAACTATCAATATAAGATATTTTCCTTGCTAAGAGTTGCAGTAATTTCGAGTACTTTGGAGTTGTTACTTTTCGGCTGATTCATTTTGAATTTTAGTGGTTTGAAAAAATAAATAGCTATAATGTCCCTAATTTATAATTGGATTTCTTCATTGCCTCTAGGACGTGGTTATTTATATTTTCTAGCTTTTGCCTGCGACTTCGCTCGCGGTAATTATAGTGTTCGCAAAAAAACCCAAAGTCGTCTCCAAGGTGTCATCCATCCCAGCACCAAAATTCATCAAAATCGGTTAGACGGTTTAGGCGAGAAATCGTAACCAAAAAAGTAATTTTCGAACGAATATTAGCTGGGATAGTCGGAAATAATCATCAGAAGTTAACTGCGAAAAGCTTATTTGATCGATATAAAGGGAACCTCCGCTCTTTTCATATTAAAATCTAATACCCACATCGAACAAAGGTTACACAAAAGACCCCGTTTCTACGCCATCGGAAACTGTGACGTCATATTATATTACCGAACCGCGCAGCTCCAAGCTATCGAAACTTCGCAGGGATCGCTCCTTGACACAAAGTGTAACGAATACATCCTCTGTTTTCCTTTAATTCCAGATTAGTAAGGTAACATAATACTCCGGATAGCTTTACGTAACTTCAGTTTCACATAACATCCGATGGTAGGCACTCAGATATTTGAGAGAAACTCTGTGTATACAATAGACACGTTAGTATCTATAGAGCATTGTTTCCCAATATGTACACGGACCACCAGTGGCATTAGCTTAGTTATAGTCCGCGAAAGATTTCAAAACTTTTAACTCTAAAATAATATTGATGCTTACTGATTTGAAGTTTTTATCAGAAATGTTGAGTTTTACTGTATTACTCGTTCCTTTTCAATAATAAATTATGCTACAAGTGTTATGATTTCTTTTAACCCCACTGCCAAGGAAGGGTTATTAGAAAAAGGCAGTTAAATTTCCTTTGTACTTTTGGTCGCTCCTGACAAAATTGTCATGAAAGTGGTCCCTGATCAAAAAAGATTGGGAGCCACTGCTAAAGATGTACTGGCAAAGTAAACACAAGAAGCATTCTGAAAGGATATTACGTGATAGCCTGCAAGGTAAGTCAATACTGATATTTGAAAACTACAGTTAATGTAGACGCCTTGTTGAGAATTTTTTTCTAGAACTTGGACTAGTGTCTCATTTTCCAACTATTACCCTGAGGCTGACAATCGTGGTGATGTTTTCAGTATAAATTTAGTAAGTAAATACCACTACAATCCGTCCTCACTTAAATTACCTGCTGTGATTTTGCAACACTGATCTTTATTTTGTGGCAGCGGTAGTAAGAGGTAAAAAAAACCTGTGAACGGACTGTACCTTACTACTGTATTATCAGTACCTATCGTCGGGATCTTCTGTGACCCATTTACCGATGAAAACTACACGACAAAGATCTTTTCAATACGCTAAATTAAAGGTAAAACAAGTTCATGCAATTCAGGTTGAGAATAAAAATACGCTTATAAAAAGGCTCCCAAAAATGTTTGATACAGGGCCACTTTGAGTCTAGTTGCGCCACTGTTTATCGTTCGTATATAATGTCACAAGGCTACACATAAAATCAACTCTTTTCTCAAGGGTGTAGTAACTAGGAAACTATATACGTATAGTGAAACGTGCTACATAATAAAATAACTCCTTCTGCACATAGTATTATAACTTCAGACGCAATCGTTACAAGTTTACGACCGAACATAAAATATTTCGCTTTGCTACTGTTTACGTTTTCAATTTCCGCTCTGCTTATAACTTCAGGGTTGCACTATCTTATTATTGTACCAGTTAAGTATGTATAGAGTTTAAGTCGTTTGAACGGAACCTTAGCGTCGCCTTGATAGGTACTTTAAAGTTTCCCTTTTTATTACGAGTATTTTACCCTCAGCACATCCCCTTCTTCATCATTATTATTTCATCCATGTATAATCTACAACTCGTGACTCGCTTTGGGTTTCTTGTTTCTGGTACCTAGGCCTTAACACACTTCCATTCTTAAACATTTTACGTTAGAAAGAAATTGGTATATTTTTTCCCAATGTTGTGTTATTTTTGTATTTATATGTATACTATTTTTATAATCCGAAATGTGCTACTGTTTAGGAGAAATAAAATATTTGTCTTTCTTCTTATGTTCGAGTATGTTTTCGACGACAAAATTCTGATCAATATTATTTTCTTTGTTACAGGTAAACACGATCACCAATCTGTATGAAACGAAAGAATTCAAGAGACCGGCTAAGCAACGTATAAAACAAGCTCTTAGACTTATACTTGTACTTGTATAGGTACCTAGTGTTTCACCATTAGTACTCGTAAGTCAAACACAGTTCCCATCAGAGTGGCGTAGCTTGGAGCAATATCCATCCGCAGCATATGATCCCGTGGCTTAATTAGTACCTCTGACTATGTACTGGGTTCTAACGTTACATTAACACTGGCTAGACTGTATGTATCCTTAAGTCCAAGACAGGTGCTGATTATAATCTAACCTAATCTAATTAGCCCGTAATGTGCCACCGCTGGACAAAGACCTCCGTTTCCTTTTACCACACAACTGTCTGCTGCTTTTGCCATTGTCTGCTGAATATAACCTGCATAAAAAAGGTAGAATTGTTATTCCGAATTTCTAGATTGGCCAAAAACATCGTTTCAGTAGATGTCATTTCAGTAGACAACCAATTGACAACAACGATAGATTCTAACGCACTTGTGGTTTTGTCCACAAGTTCAAAGTTCTCGGTTACTTCCATTATCCATATCATGCCTTCAATATCCTTGATTGAAGCATTCCGAAGAGCTTTTGCCACATTACATTAACTAGCAACCATACACGTAAGTAAGGTCTATACGTGAATGTATCTGTCGGTAAAAAACAGGTGCTGAGTACAACCTTCATACAAATACTGCTGATACACATAATCCTTTTATAATGTTGATTTAAAGGATCTCTGTATGGACAAATAAGCCTTTATTCTCCAGTTTTTTCTGGCTTTCTGTTTATAAATTAAAAGTTGCTCCGTTAATCTCATAATGATGATTGCAACTTTATAAATTCTTTTGCCAACGTCTGCTTCTAACTAATATCTGAATATGGACTCTTATCAGCCGCAAATTGAGCAGTACCATCAGTGCCATATTTCCCATCTGCGATCACTATACAACTGGCACATAAAGCGTTCGCTAACTAACAATGTAATTGGTACTGCGGTCGCGCTGCCGCACCCAATAATTACCTAATTCGGTTCACTTCACAAGGGACTGCGGCCACAGGACAGGACAGGGACAGAAGGTTTATCGTATCGGGTGTGTGAAACTAGCAAACGTCTGCGATGTAAAGAATGTGCTGACGTGCGTAGTACAAATAGCATTTGTTTGGAGTCCCTTCACATTTAGGACTGTACCAATTTTCTGCCGTTTGCAATCGTTGATCAGAGGGACAATTCCCGTTTCAACATAGTTATGTACTTTGATGTTCACAATCACAACTATGATGCATTCGCATCTCGGGCACAATCTGTAAAATACTCCTAATTTCCTTACGTTTTGACAGGTTGCGATTGCCATGCCAGTGCAAACTTTACCATAGTGTGGTTAAAACTGTGATCGTCAGACAACATAGATGTCTGCGGTGATCCTGGCTTAAGTACCAACTAAGCAAACTCAACTAATTTCAAACCTATCAATATATTTTATTCTTTTGCTCTTCATCAAACTGAACGTCACTGACCGAACCTTTTATATCTTCACTTTCTAATGCTGCCAGCGAATCATGATGTGATAACATTTGATTTAGCGATACTAACATGTGTTTGCCTCTGTGAGAATATCACTCATCTGTCAGTAATCCTGGCGTAATCCTTTGGGTAGTACTACGGTACCCGTTATCTAACCGTTCAAACGTATTAGTTAGGTGATTGAATATGTAGTCGATGAAGCGGTGAAATGTGAGAGGTCAAGATCGGTCCTGATATAACATAATTTGTGGCATGCGAAAGGCTTGGCACGTGTCAGAACAAATAGAAGCAATTTTGCCATCGAATAGGACAGGGTAGAGCAATAGGCTAGATTCCATCATCCACAAATTGCAAAACTATTTAGTCCGTCAGTTAGAGTATTGAAAAATAATGGACACGTATTTTTTGTTTTTGTAAATCAATGAATATTGACAAAGATAAAACGCATCAAAACTCGGGAGTGGGGGCTCGTGACGTCACGACTCACTAAAAATTATGCGAAGGTGTGACGTATTGAGAATTTTAAAAGCGTCGTAACTTCGTCAATTTTGGTTCTCGTAACAAAATACGGGTCAAATATTTTGTTGACAATCTAACTGACGGACTAAGTTTTCGCTTGCTAAAATTTATCAATCCAATTCGAGTCTGCGATTGGACAATTTTTCTTGCTCTGTGGCGGAATTCCAGAGAGTGGCACGTCCACAATATGACCTCCTTGTTGGAGTGTCCCAGCTGCTTTTACACCTGCACCATTTAGGACTTGACAATTGCCGCTGATGTTGCTGTGAACCTGCTGGTATTCACAAAACATTTGGGGGTCATTATCGACTCGAAAAGCAGAAGAAGAGGGTGGCACTTAGCGTGTTGTTCTACGAGGGCTAATTTATGTGATCGGTTGCTGAGTGGCGTTTATGTGAACAACATTTTGGCACTGTTTTTATAAGCTTGGGTACTTGTTAAAACAATGGTATATGGGAATGAATAAATCATAGCCCAAATATACTGGTCGTAGGAAGCTGAAATTTCGCATGTTGATACCTTACGGGATGTAGGGGAGCAAGAAGAGGATTTCCCGAAATTCCTACGGGTATGGAAAATAATGGGGTTATATGCATGTACGAAGTCGCGGCCAAAAGCTACTCTAAAAGAAAGGTTATCATAAAAAGCTAACAGTTTTCGTCAAAACTTTACAAAACCCGTAACTGACATTTATAGGCCAACCCAAAACTATAAAACAACAAATTCGACTATTGAAAAACACCATCTTACTCCGTTATCTCCACCATGCACCATTGGCTGTTATTTGGATTGTCTTTTTACGTTGTCCATAAAGCCTTTGTGGCCCTTTTCGGTTTCTTATCAGCAGTTATATGTTGCTGGTCAAAGGCACGATAGCGGTTTATTTCCCCCTGCTATGTCGTCAGTGGCTATGGACGTATCTTGACGGTGTTGAGCTTTCACGTTTTTATAGATAGATAGATAGGTAGATAGATAGAACATTTATTTGGTACAAGGAAAGAAACACAACACACAAAATCACAGTTACATAACAATAGAAAATACAAATAATTAAGAGGGCTATCACAATTTTTCTTGAATTTTAGCGTTTTATTCGAGTTTTGATGTATGATTTTGCTTTAGACATAGCCTTAAAAAAAAACAAAAATATGCCTAAGACAGTTTGATCATTTATCTTGGGAGTGTTCTAAATAAATATTTCAATTTGTTCACATACATCAGTAAAATCCTTGACTCCGCAAAGGATGTTTCACAAAATGTTGCTTTAGGGAATCTTTTGATGCCTTGGTACACCGAAGATATTATAATTTAATCATATATAAAAATTTCCACGGTACAACTGTATCTTCTACTTTGGAATGTTCAAATCAATTTATTACGATTCATACAGTAATACACCAAAAATAATTCTGTAAAACTGAGAGTTATTGACAATTTTCCGTACGAAACTATAATTTTTATCTATGAAATTATAATCCAAATTCAAATAAAAAATATTTAATAATTAAGGTGGCGTTGCTATATTGCTTGAAAAAAAATTGGTCTACTAAAAAGTAAAGTAAATATTTTAAAATAATTGTTGTATGCAATGCAAAAATCAATATAAATCTTGTGACGCGCGGTATTCAACTTTAGTCAACCTGAGCAATTCGATTTTGTAAAAGCGCTCTTAAATGAAAAAAACCGGCCAAGTGCGAGTCAGACTCGCGCACCGAGGGTTCCGTACAAACCTGTAGGTATATAAGTAAAAGTTATGGTATTTTTATTGCTAAATGAAATCCATAACATAACAATGTGGAAAGCTGACGGTACCTTGTCAATACATATATGAAAACATTATGTATGTTCGGAAAAATCTTCATCTCTTTAAGAAGAGAAGTGATAGACATAATTTTAATACTAGAAATAGGCACAATTTGGATCAATCTCGGTTTAGATTGGCTAAGGTACGAAATTCTTTTATGGGGAATTGTGTAAAATTTTATAATAAAATACCACTGCGGATTCTACAACTGAACGAGACAAAATTTAAAACATGCATAAAACGCACACTATGTAGACAAGCATATTATAAATTAGAGGATTATATCCTTGATAAAAAAGCTTGGCTTAATGCTGGTCCTGCTCCACAGTCACAGCCACTTGGGTCCACTAATTAGTTTTCTTTTATTTTATATTTGGAAGAGATGCTCTCCCTTTTATTTTTATAAACATGGTTTTTTTTTTTTTTTTTAAATCGTATTTTTTTTTTTTTGGAGTAAATGTTTAATCTTTTTATTTTTAACTTTTGAAAAGTTATAGTATTGTATAACTTCGAAGCATTTTTTATTTATTTTGTAAATATGAGTACCACGTGTAATATAATGTAACAGTTTTTGTTTTTTTTTTTTTGACATGAACGAGCATGGCAATTGAGAGTTTGTCATGCTCACTCAAATGTCTCGCTGATGGTGGCACGTGTGTTGGGGCATTCGGTTCCCTTCAATATGGTTGAGCTGAGTAGTGCTGATCCACGCGTCATGTTCGTGAACGGGCGCCATCAGTTGAGACTGGTCATCTCTCAACTGCCACTAGCTTATTTTAATTTTATTGTTAATGTAATTTTTAATTAGCATTGTTCTCATATATTAGAAGTAATAAGACATGTAACCAGAATTTCTGTAATACATAATCATGGTTTAAAAGAGTGTCCATGGAGTTTCTTGCACGTTCTTCTCCATCGAGATCTACTCCTTGGAATGTGCAACTAGCTTCCTTTTTCTGACTGACCGACTTATTGACAATTCAAAAGTGCCTGTAAATGGTTTATTTGAAATAAATGCTTTGAGTTTGAGTTTGAGTTTGAGCTGGAGGAGCATAAAATGTAAGACAAAGGTCTCTCAGTAATCCTTTATTTTGTATTAACATATAGGTATTTATTAATATTTTTTTTTATTATTTTTTCTTTTTTTTTAATATAAATGAAATACCTAACACTAGCCTTGTAAAAATTATTTTATCAAAGTTATTTATTTATAAAGTTTTTTAGTCACTATTTAGAAATCTAGTTCAAAAATACTAATAATTAAGTATTAAATTTGAACCAGATCTGTAAATGGTGACTGAAAAAGGTATGAATAGTACCACATTGAACATTGAAGTTCGAAAAAACGTTATCTATAGTTGTACTACTTCGTGTAGTGCTAGTGTTTATGGCTGAACCAATTTGCATGAAATTTTGTGTGCATATCGGGTAGGTCTGAGAATCGGCCAAAATCTATTTTTTTATTTTTTTTTGTTAATCGCATAACAACGTTTGCTGGGTCAGCAAGTCTAATATATAAAATTCTCGTGTTGCGGTGTTTGTTTCCAAACTCCTCCGAAACGGCTGAACCGATTTGCATGAAATTTTGTGTGCATATCGGGTAGGTCTGAGAATCGGCCAACATCTGTTTTTTTTTATAATCGCTGAACAACGTTTGCTGGGTCAGCTAGTAAGTTTATGATTATTAAAAAAAATATACTATGTGATGTAACTAAAAATTTAAGATTTTCGGAATTTTTCCTATATGTGTACTTTATAACGTTGCTTCATGCCAAATTTCAAGATTCCAGGTCGTCTGGAAGTATCCTTTAGGTTTTGATTCCCTTGCGAGTAGTTGCGAGTTTCAAAATATGCGGCTTTAATTGCTGTATCTTTTGATTGCGTTGACGTAGAAGTTTGATTTTGTTACAGCTTAAAGATATTATAGACTTGAGTATTTGTTAAGAATTTCAATATAATACCACTACGCGTTCATGAGTAAAGGGGTAATAAGTTTAAAATTATTAAAAATATTTTTATTATATGATGCAACTAAAAATTTATGCTTTTCGCAATTTTTCCTTTATCTGTGTTATAAGACGTTGCTTCGTACCAAATTTCAAGATTCTGAGTTCACGGGAAGTACCCTGTAGGTTTTGATTCCCTTGCGAGTGTCGAAAATTTGCGGCATAAACGGGAGTATCTTTTGATCGCGTTGACTTAGAAGTTTGATTTTTTCACAGCTCCAAGAGACCATAGACTTGAGTATTTGATATGAATTTCAGCTTGATAACTCCACGCGTTCCTGAGAAAAAAGGTCTTGACAGACAGACAGACAGACAGACAGACGGACAACAAAGTGATCCTATAAGGGTTCCGTTTTTACCTTTTGAGGTACGGAACCCTAAAAACATAAAAAAGAAAAAGGCAGAATGTATGGCAATTCATCTGAACGAAATAATTTGCCAGAGTACCTACCTACAAAAAAAAATGTATATTAATTTGATATAGACACTCAAATGTGCGATGTGTGTCTCTACGCTGCACCAAATGGGAATCCAACTCAGCATGGTGCCAGGCAAATATACTAGACGCTGATATTCTGCTGGATCCCGGTAGAGACATACAGACGTCAAGCAGATGTATAAAAGTTAACAATAATAGTAAATTGTGGTCATGTGTAAGGTGAGTCTAAATTTATCGATCGATATGTTTTGAGTTTGGGTTGTTTTGATTTGTGGGACTTCGCCGAGTTCTGTCAGTAGTTCGTAGTTTAGATGATTGAGCTTCTGTATCAATCATTGTCACTTTTGGAGGCAGATGTGAATATTACAAAAATAATCAAAGTGTCTCAACTCTCAAGCGAGCGTGAGGATCTAGAATATTGGTTTTTCATAATTAAAAAATACGGTGTTTAAGTAATTTAAACTGTATAATTATTTCTTTTTTTTAAAGTCTGTTTAAAAAAAAGGTATGTCCCAGTCGGAATCCATTACGCTCGAATCCGACTCGCACTAACCGGCTTCTATACCTAATTTAAAATTCTTAAAAACTGCGCAAGATTCACCTCAACTCGATCAATAAACATTTAGTAGTGTTGTCACGTTGCCAACAATCGATCGCCTACGAGACAGCGTTGCGACACCATCAGCTAAAAACTCGCCCTAATTGGTGATTGACCCGGGCCCGTCAATCGAGTCAATATCAATTTGTACCTAACAAGCTCTGCCACTCTTCACCAGATTGATATTGATTGAAATCCCTTGAAGTTTTAAAGAATTGTGAATTATGAACAAGAATGTAACACTGTTACTTAAAATTTAAAATATCTGGGGGCTAATCAGGCCACTTTAGGAGAATCATAATTTTCATCACACAACAATCTGTTTTTTTTTTTTCATCATTATCTGTAACGAATTAGGTTCAAAGTTGATTGGGAAAATTTGACAGAGACGGGTAGCGTGATTTGCTTTCTGATTCTGCTAAAGTGGCCTTTTTTAGACGCGCTGAACCAACTTGTCAAAGTTCAAAACCACGATCCAAAAACTTCAACAGAAGTTCTCTTGTTCAAGTCAAGACCTTAAAAACTACTTTGTAATTTAGAAATGTCAATCTTATATTATCATGACATCAGCTCCTAAGGGTAGATTTCCAAGTAAAGCGGCTATGACGTCATCACTAATGACCCGTCCACACGACACCGACTTAATATGTCTGCGCAGCGCAAGACTTCAAACCTTCAAACCCTGAACAAGAAAATTCTATTACACTCACATTTGTCTACGCAGACTTTGTTGTAAGTCTGAGCAAATATTTTTTGTATAGAGTTAAAGTCTGCGCAGACTAAGTCGGTGTCATGTGAACCCACTATAACGCAGCGATACTGACGCGGCGACATAGCGATAATGCACGAGCAACAGTGTCAAATCATTGTCTCGATTCATGTGGTCAACTTTACTAGCCTTTTCCCAACTATATTGGGGTCGGCTTCTAGTCAAACCGGATTCAGCTGAATACCAGTATTTTACGTGGAGTGGCTGCCTACCAGACCTCCACAACCCATTGACTGGGTAACACGGTATACTTCATGGCAGGACTAGAGTCAGATTTTACTGGCTTCTGACTATCCGTAACGACTGCCAAACGGCTTAGCGTACTTTCCGAGGCACGGAGGAAACTCGGTATGTTAAGATGTTCACCCATCCACAGACCAACCTTGGCAAGCGTTGCTTAACCTTGAAGATCGACGCTTGCGGCTGTTTTTATTTAGCCACGAGCTCCGCATGTGGTCAACTCTTTCCTTCATTTTACTCTTCCTTTTTTCTAGTAATTCTAGCTAATTCCCTTATTTTATTCACACTAAGATGAATATCCTCAAGCTTAAAAAGATTCGCCACCATCTTTTAATCACTTATCGAATTTGCATTTATTCCCACTGGGAAAGGTTCCAACTATTAAGCATTGCTCGTTTTTCATTGGCACCAAGTAGCGATCCAGGAATTAATATCCATTAAAGTTTCATCCTTTCAAGTTAATGAAATCGAGTTTACTGCGTCTTAGAGAGAAACCCAGTCAAGTGCGAGTCGGTCTCTCACACAAGGGGTTTCCGTACCATAATGGTGTATTACGGATAGCCCTCTATGCAGAGCATGCATGGAGGGGGAGGAAACGGTATCGCACGTACTCCTTGAGTGCGAGGGCGTCGCCGAAATACGGAAGCAAACTAAAGGTCAGTCACCAAACTTGCTCACAGATATCCTGAACACGCCGGGAAAACTGATCTGATTCTGGAGGGAGGTTGGGTGGTTGGAGTGACAGCCGCCATGGCTCACGTACAATGGTCCAACATCAGGACTAAGTGCGGAAACCAAAACCCCCTAATAGAAGAGAATAGAAAGGCTCTGGTGTGGGAGCCCCTTTAATTTAATTTTTATTATTTATTTGTTGGTATAGCGGCAATAGAAATACTCTCTCTGTGAAAATTTTAGCTGTCCTTCTATGACGGTAGACGGGCGGACGGACGGTCAGCGGAAGCTTAGTAATTGGGTGCCGCTGGTTACCCTTTGGGTGCGGAATCCTTAAAATGAGATAAATAGATAGAATATACTTAATTGGACACTAAAAATAGTTATACAAACTTATTTCTTCTCTTAGGTGATTAAGGGGACAACCCTTTACAGGACTGGTGTCAGATTTTTTGGCTTCGGACTACCCGTAACGACTGTCAAAGGTTTACATATAAGAGGAATTTCGGTATGTTAAGATGACCATCCATCTACGATCACAGCAAGCGTTGTTTAACCTTGTAGATCGACCGTGCGGCTGTTATTATTTAGCCATGATCTCTTCAACGTAAAGGAAAACCCGAAATCATAAAATCGTACCCCAAGAGGATGCAACTTTAAGGTTGGAAATTACTTTTAAATGAAATCACAAATAACGGCTATAACCCTAAAGTTGGAACTGATATTAATCCTGTAAATGGGGAAGTGTTTCCACATGAGACGTGAGTCTAACGTCACGGAGGACATTAGACATGCGAGAAGCGAGCGCAGTTTACGTTCCGCGCAACTGTTGCTGTATCACTCAGGTGCACGCGTGTAGCATTGGAGATCTGGTAATGGTTCAGTTGCTGGGAAGCATTATAGACAGAGGCAGTGAATTTTGGAAAAAGGCTAGCTGGAAGTAAGGGAATTTTTGCTCCAGCAGTTCACTGATTCGCAGAATTTCACGGTGGAAACTATTTTTTTTGTGACTGTGTCAGCGGAAGACGTGATGAAATCTTTATTTAACAAGATTCCCGATTCGATTTACCGCACATTCTGTCGTTGATTGATAGGGAATTAAAATTAAAACAAAGTATTATTCATTTATAACTAGCTGGTGCCCGCGGCTTCGCCTGCTCGACAAATTACATACTAAAACCTCCCCGAGAACCACTCTATCCATTGGTGAAAACAGAATGAAAATCGGTGCAGTATTTTTTGAGTTTATCGCGAACAGACAGACAGACGCGGCGGAGGACTTTGTTTTATAACAAGTAGTGTCCATAATGGTACAATGGCGGTCTTAATGCCTTAGGCATTCTATAACAATAAAACAATTGTTTTCTGTTAGAGAATGGTCAAAAGAACATGACACGTGCAATAATAATAGTCGATCATTATCAAGACTCCTAGTTCATCCAAGGAATTCTCCTCTAATAAACACACAGCACAATGTTTCATAAACCAAAAACAAATACCACACACGTGCCGACGAAAATCGTTCGTACCACCGCAAGCTATGTTAATATCCGAAGTTACGAAGTTCACATCTACAGAATTTGCATAGCAGTATAATCTGGCTCGTATACATCTTGCGAACTTTCCCGTGCAGCTTAGCTCGTGCAATTTATTGCCCGAAGCTCCGGCTGCCTTGTTATTGCTGTTTAATTGTTCTATTGCTCTTGTTTAGAGATTTGGTGCAGAGTGAAAGAATGAAGGCAGGTGGGAATTGGGAATTGCTCGAAAGATTTTTGCTGGGGGCGATGTAAGGGTGTAGTCAAGTTTATAATTTGCGGTTGTGAGTAATGGAGCGGTATAGTAAAACGGGGTTGAGGATATTTAACAAAGCGCTAAAGTATTGTTTAAACGTCTAAGGAGAAACATCCCATGATCCGCAAACGTGCGAGGTCACGAATTCACGATGCAGGAACTCTAAAAAAAGAAATATTAAAGTAACTCTATTTTACGGTACTGATCTGATAAGCGATGTCACAATAGAATGTTAACCAACATAATAAAAATGATCATGATTATTGTATGTAATAAAACAACATAACAGCATCATGCTTACATCTGTTACAAAACTTTTACCGGCCGCTATAAAAAAAAAACACTACAATCTACGCGGCTCTAAGTACGTTGTATAAAAAAATCATTCATCTTCAAAATTCACACCCTGTTTTAAAAATAATACTCACATTCTATATTTAACTTTATTAGCGTTTGTACCTTCGTATACATATATTATATGGAACATGCCCTGTTTCATCCCGTTCATAACGTAACCCTCCGCGGCGACGGGTCCCGTATTAATTATAATTATGTAAAACAAAAGGACCGTTTGAGACATGTTAATATTAATAAAATATGTCGTTTATATTGGCTTGTTAATTATATTATTGTCTGTATTATAATGTGTAGGTTTTATTGATTTTATTGAAATGTTTTTACTACTATTATCGATTATGCCTGGGGAACGTAGGTACCACCGGGATAAAAAATATATAATGTTATCTAGGTTATAGACTATTTGTGTGCCAAGGTTCATCCAAAATCCCACAGTAACCTTAGTGCGTTAATGCGTAGGTATCGCATTAGCCCCTCTGGTCACAATAACGAAAAACTTTTATTTCATACGATTTGGCATTTAAAGCAAACGTATGCGTTTGCGCGAACGAGTATGTTTAAAAACTCGCACTAGGTCGCAGTTAGACGTGAAAACATAAAAGGCAGACATATACCTACACGTTCGAATTATATTATTAGTATGGATTCCTACATTTTCCTCGTATATAATACAGACATAGTCTGAGACTTTTCATCATACGACAAGTGCATACTCCCAACAGACATCAATACAGTTTCTTTGCAAGTTAGCAGCGCGCGACATATTGCGACTGGAGTGTCGTACACTTGTGTCGTAGACTAAACGTTAATTACCGCTACTTAGTGAAGTATTTGCGACTCCCCCGGGGGAGAGGGTTGCCTGCGTTTAGCGCGGAACCGCGCGGAACCTTCACGCTTCAGGCTTCGCTACCATTTGATTATTTGTAATTGAAATGCAGAATCCGGACAAAGGAAGAATGAGGGACTTATTTTGTTGCTTTGTCACTATGGGTGAAAAATATAGTGTGTATACAGAGTGTTTTAGAAATACGTGGTCGTATTTGATGTTCTATATCTGAATTGATATGCAAAGAAATCAATTATTGCAAAGAAAACCGTTTCTTCTAAAAACTCGACCGCAAAAGTAAAAAAAAAACACTTTTCAGGCAGTCTGATGTAGTTGATGGCATCAAATCTGTGATAGAACTTTCTACAACCCTACATCTATCGCTCTTATCGCTCAATCGGCAACACGATATGATATATTTCTCAATTTTATCCAAAGTAATAAATCTATCATGCGCGTTTGAAATGATTGCGCCACGACTTCCGCATACTAGAATGTCAGGCCGACACGGTAGCTTGCTTGCTGTGCCGGGCCCTGAGGATTTTCTTACCTGTTATGAGCCTATGTGCCTGCATCTAATCTTGTATCTACGGTAGATTTATTACTTGGATAGTTTTGGGTGTACAGTAATTCGAGTTCGAACTAACGGAAATAGAGACGAAAACTGCAGTATCGCTGCTTTGAAACGTGTATGTGTTGAATGTTTGATAGCTTTAATGCTATACCTATGAAATTTTCTCACGGTTACAATAAATGTGACGCGACTGATCTTTTTATTTAAGGATGGGTTATCATCAAAGGACTGCCCGTTCTGGGCGAAGCAGGACGGAGTGGAGTGTCAGAATCTTACTCACTAAAACCCATCCGTGTTCCACCTAATGCCCTTTGCATTCCAGGGCCGCGATTACTCTTTTGAACAATTCCGCAGCCCCGGCAGGCAACAAGACTGACCTACGATATGAATCCTATTTTTTTCAGTCTCGTTACATTAAAAATTATTTTTAAGAGCAGAAGTAGAGAAGAAACACAGTCAAAAGATATAATAATAACTTCAATTAAGGTAATTTATTTCTAAAACCTCAGGATCAACAAGTTTCCTGCAAGTTGCATTTGAATAAAGTTATGCCAGCGCAGGAAAGTGAAGCTTAGAACAATAATTCACTAATATTCCTTAGGGCTTACTATAATGCTAACAACATCTACTAACTTCAGAATGCACTACAAATACTCTTGAACTACAACTTCAAATATCTCTGCAACGCCCATAGCTGAGACGCTCAGTTTACTCAGCGAGTTAATAATATTTCCTACTAGAATTCCTTTTATTCCTTTTAACTGGGTGCCATCTTGAATGGAGACAAATGGCGAGTGCGTTCGTAGAGTTATCTCGGCGCCATTTCTTCTAATTCGCGGCGCCAATGACCCGCGCCGCTGTAGGGTTAATTAAAGAATTAATCGCCGTCCCGGGCCGTAGGGACCGGGGGATGCGCCGTGACTGAAATTTGTCGTAGGGTTATTAATAGGACGGTGGTAGGGGATGCCTTTTCCTTGGGACTCTAATCTTGCAGTGAGGTCATTTTAGGAAGGTAATTTTGTCAGTTAATTCTTGGCAAAGCAGCTTTAATACATTAATGAAAAGCTCGTATACAGTAACATACGATTATTAATACGCTGACACAGGATCTTTATAATTTACAGCAAGCATTTGTACTGTCGGAAACTCTCGCTTTAGGTAATTAATCAGTATTCAGCAAAGCCATGTCGGGTCTCCAATCACGCGGCGCGAATCAGATCCTAGCCTATCTGTGTGCGTAATAGGTAGATGTAGTACCATCACAAGAGAACACACACCATTGCAACATGACATAATATCTGTCACGGCTTATAAGCCTGAGAGGACTGAACTACTTGTAATACATATACGTTCCTACGTATATATTATATAGTATTCATCAACATAGTTGTAAATGAGGTATTAAGTCGAGGCTAAGGTTGCATAGCTATATTAACGCTGTTGTACGACCAGGCACGTCTTTAGCCATTCTCTAGGTCGACTGAATTATATTGGAGTCCCTCTTCTTCGTCGCAAAGAGTTTACCTTATTTAACTCTTCACGACAACGAATCATAAAATCCAGTTTACAATTTAACCTATCAACAAGAACTATATCACCGCTTTAATCCGCTCATAACTTACCGTGAAAATAAGCTGACATATCGTTTTCCATTCGCAACGGTACAGGGGCATAAATTGAAATAAATATCGGCGTCGAATGGCATCTGTCGGTACCCATTAATTATACTGACCTACATGTTTGTTCTACAGATCCGTAGGACAGGATACTTGCAGAATATCTACACGTAAAACGGAACTGATATGTCTGTCAACGGGTTTTTGCAAGCTTGTAAACGCGTAAGATTGTAAACTTTGTCTTCTCGATAAAAAGGAAAGATCAGAGTTTGACGGGATTTATTTTATTTGAAATGGTTGGTTCATACATAATTATGTACAGTATATCGAGAATTCGAAAAATCTGGTGAGTATTGGTGACATGCCTATAAAAACCACGATGTATTTTAGTAATCTCAGACAAAATTGAGCTACCTACGCTAGTATGGGTCTTTCAAAAGTGCAGCCTCTATCTTACATTCCATATTTTTCTAGTTCGGCCTCGTGAGTTTTGATATTCCACTTGTTTTACATGGCGATGGAGTTCTCCTTAATGACCTTTCACTGAGAATAGGATCACAGGCTGCAAAACAAAAAGAGTTTTCAAGCCGGAAATTCTCATTTCCGCGAAAACTCTTGATTTTCTGCAAAGGCAGTTCAAGCTTAGCCGCACCAGTTGAAGTATTTACTATTCATTATATAGCTTGGCAAGTTTGGGTATCTAGAATCGGTATTCAGCACTATCTCACCGGCTTTAAACAACATTGCATTGTTTTGAGTTTGAATTTGATTAGGCAAAGTTAGCGTTTTGAAAGCTCTGATGCATTCAAGCTTTTGTTATGGACCTGCTCATTTCTGGGGTGGTATTTTAAAATGTCACGGGGTCCTTCGTACTGATGGTGATTACCGGGATGGTTTTAGTGAGGTATAAATCTTTTACTCCCTGCTCTTTTATCAAAGCCAAGGGCCATTTGAAGCAGCTTCGTTTAGCCTCACTTGTAGTGGATTTTCTGCTCCCCCTATTTCGCGATTAAAGGAAACTGCTGTAAACCCGATATCCTCGTTCTTGATTAATTATGTATGTGCATCTATTGGTCGTGACTCGTGAGGTCGAAAACATCACATATGCGGTCGAAAATACCCCGCGGTTGATGCCCTGTCAGAATCGCTAGTTTGTTGTGTATTGTTACGAGATTACGAGATGCCAATATCGGAGCGGGAATAGGTTTTCTAAAAGTTTGTTCGGTACATTGTGAAGTTTGGCTGGGGAAATATTTAGTAGGTAGACATACGATATGGTATGTCTCTCGTGTCGATAATGGAGTTTGGCTTATTGTGTCATGTAACATTGACTGTGTTTTTTGGGATGTGATTTCACCAAATGACTTCTCCCGCTAGGGGTAGAGCGGAAGAGAGTGTCAGACTCTTACTGACTAAAACCCAACCTTGTCCCAAATGCCCTTTGCGTTCTAGGTCCGCCGAAACATCTGCGTAACGAACAATTTCGCAACAATTTCGCCTTTATTTCAGCCAGAAGACTGAATGAAGCTAATTAAATAATTTATATAATTTGGTTAATGACTATATCCATATAGCCATGTAAAAATATGGTAAGTATTCGATATTAGCATGTATTTGCTAATTCTTCTTGCAACAGTATTCAAGATAGAGGAAGTTTATTCAAGAACGACAATATCGCAATATTTATAAATAACTCATGCGAAACACTTACTGATGTAGAAACATGCTATAAGTTAATCCCGTCATGCCTGTAACTCGCACAAAAGTGAGCAAGTATCTGGCATGCCAGTGTGTCATAACGAGTTTTGTTTTGTCATTATGACATGCAAGCTGTAGCGGCATCAATGCTGCCACAAGAAAAACAGACGAAACGAAATTTGTACGGCAGCAAAAAGAACCTCAACGCCATCTATTCCGCCGGTAGCGAACTACTAACGAAATCCTGCATCGCGATATCAGTGTTTTCCGGGCGATTTTGACAACAACAGTCTGGAAATCAACTATCGGGCAGTTGCCGACCAGACACAACAACCGTTTGGTCGGAAGATCCCCCCTTTTCAATGGAGGTTTACGGGACTTTACTCTTTTTTCCCCTATGCATACTTTTACAGGCAAGTGTATTACAGCTAACAGCTTATGAATTGAGTAGAAACAAATTTAATGCCACTGGGTATTTGAACCGTTAACATTGATAAGGGTCGTTTTCCAGATGTCTGCAAAGTCATGTGTTGATTTGCACACAGCTGCAAGATATCAAACCATTGATGCAGAATTGCAGACACTGGGGTTTCCCACAGTTCTCAGATGACTGTTAGAAAATGGCTAAGAGCAGTGTTATTTTTTCTCGAATTTCTAGTAGTTTACGATTTTCTGATTGGTTCGAAAAGTTGACCTACTTGTGATATTAATCTAATCAGCGAGATATATGTATAAAGATAAAACGTTTTTTTTTATAAAATAATATTATGGAGAAAGTATATCTAATCAAGATTTATTACAATCTTACGGGGTCTGCTTTTTCCGTTGACATATATATTAAAGAAAGCGACGTCATAACGTGGCTTTCTATTGGTAATATAATTTACAAAATCTGTTCAATAGATCCAGAGATTACTACCCCATACAACCTCACAAACTTTACCTCTTTATAATATTAGTGTAGATAAAGCTAGAAAGATGATTTAAATTAGATATCTAAAATGTAGACAATATAAGCGGCAATAAACAAATATTTCAAACCTAATTCTGCGTTACAACAAAGATCTAGCTTTCCCCAGTTAACCCTTTAACTGCGCGCGCTCGTATTAACCTGCCCAGTTCCCGTATTTATTATACGAACAAACTTGCAATAAAACACACCCTAAGACACAATATCCACAATAAGTCGCACAAACTCGCACAGAGTCGTACACTCGCACACAAGCAACATGTAGGTAATTCACTTGGAATAATTATGAATAATGTATGAGAAACAAAATAGACGAACGAAATGGTCCCGGATTTTACCGCTAAATTGGATTTAGGACATGCTGTAAAAATATTGTTTTAAATGTGGTACAGTGATATTTAGGTGCGAATTGTTTGTCGTTTGTCTTAATTTGGGTGGTTGTTTCTGAATAATAAGTACCTACGACCTAATTATAACGTCACACAGTTATGGTTGTTTGAATAATAACATTTTCACTGTTCAATTTTTTTATTTTGTAACCATCTAAAACTTTGTAACATTCTTGGGCAGATTAAGCAAATACCTACTTTTAACCGCCAAAAAGTATTATAAAAAACAAAATTTTGTTAAATTCGTAATTATTAACAGACAACCCAAGTAATATAAAACGTATAAAATAAAATACCTTTTGTTTACACAAAAGTTAGGTACAGGCCGATTCTGATATCATTGTTTCATATCGTCACAGTTCGTCAATTCCCCTGAAACACAGCAAAAGCACATGCTACAATGAATAAGAACAAACGCTGTAATAGCGTAGATATGAAAAAAGGACAATAAGGGATGAGGCAAATACGTGAATAAAGGATGTCTGCTCTGTTAGTAAAAGGCAGGGGAATTATGAGCACATAAAAATGAGGGGAGCGACAGCCTCTCTAGACAATGCGGGGAAGCGGCAACGCTTGTTATTAAGTCCCCAGCTATGTAAATATGTACCGCGAGTCTTCGAAAATAAAGCCGCCGGGAAATTCTTTCCGAAAACATTATCCAAGTTAATTCTGAAATTATTTTACGAAGTTTTTTCTTGAACGTCGCAGTGATAGGGTTAGAAATGCCTTAGCTAACATAATATATCGTGACGTAATCTGTGTTAAATGGTGGTTGTATCCGAATATCTGATAGCTTAGGAGCGTGCAATTAACAGGTAGTTAATCATCCCTTTGGCACAGGTTTATTTCTGTCACGTGCCAAGTCGCAATCTTCGTAGTGTTCCAATAAGCTCAACCTAATGTATTCCCAGCTGAAATTAGCTTTTTAATTTTTAACTGAGTCAGTATAACCCTTTGTGAACTTAAAAGCAATCGAGTTAAGTGCAAAAAGGTTGAACAATAGCAATATGAGTACAGCCACTTTGACCGAAGCTCTAAAAGTTAAAATTAATCATTTATTTTCTAAGAGATACGACACTAAAGTCAAAGTTCACGAACTTGAAGACATTGAACTTCCAATGGCATCAAATATTTATAATCTCGAATTGATCTGAAAACATTCGATCCACTATTTTCTTCTTTTATTATTTTTAACGAGCTGTCAGATAAAACCAAGCTATTAATGCAATTTTGAAACCTGTCAAAAGAATATCTTTGTTTTCAATTTGATATCTATTGCATCCAATAATCTAAAAATATTGTTTTTGATATTCGGTTTATTTTCAATTTTAACCCTGATACTTAGTTTTCCAATTCCAAATCCCAATTTTTTAATACTTACAGCTAACATATTATGCGCAGTTTAGACTGAATCATCTTCATCTTGCATATAAAAGGTTATGGCACTTTGACCTAATTCGCACATCCTCACTGCATACACATCTACTGCTGAAATCTGATCTCACAATGAACCACTACTAAGAACAACCGTCTTACAATATTTATTTCAAGCTATTCCCCGCGGGTTCACTCTTGTGGCCTGTGCTACGGGAACTGTGTAGTTTTTTGGGATAAAAAAAAACATCCGGCTATAGTGAAAGATACCTAGGGCGGATTTCATCAATTAACGCGATCAAATTGCGTTCAAATTACCACGTTTACGAACTCGTATCTTTTTTGGAATATCTTTTTTGGTTGCAAAAAAGCAGTTTAGATGTATTAATCGCGATCAATTTCATTGGTGAAATCCGCTCTTAGTATTTCTTCTAGAGACTAACCAAAAAACAAACAATTCTAGTTCTTTACAATATTAGTTTACATATCTCTGCAAAAGCAATTGCGGTTCATGGTATTTCGTTTTCTAAAAATACTCTCAACCTGAACTCAAAAGATTCCCAAGCAAACCGCGTCACTGATTAAATCAATATCTTTATCCTGTATTCCGAGGTGGTCGTCTTCGGTAAAATTTCGTATATAACCGTATTACCTACTTTCTTTCAAAGACGTGTCACGTCCGGGCGACATGGAAACTTTCCGTTGGTGAATCTACTACTTACCCGAGTCCCCGGGACTTTGTTAGGACTGCTACTTTGTTGAACTTTCAACTTTACTGTAGTATATGTTATTCATTGTTTCTTTTGTAGATTTTGGCTACCAGCTGTGCTGTACTGCACGATATCCTGCAATCACTAAACTCGGTGATTAAGTTATGCAATTTACCTTTGTCCATCGAAATCGTTTGTTCATATAGTGCAATGGAGTTACTCATAACATATTTGTCTCTACTAAAACAATTGAAGTAGTTCTAGTACTATCGTTCAGGAATTTTAGTTAACGTTTATAATTTTCTGCCTTTAATTTGCCCTTTCTTATCTTAGGGCCTTCGTCTACGTTGTAGCCGCCATTTTGCTATCATCATGCCATGTTACTGTGGGTCGGCGAAATATGTGTCCATCTTGTATTCTATTTTTTTTTTTCATTTCTGTTCTTTTGCTTTTCGTTGCCTCCATCTGTTATTGCCTCAAAAACGTTTTGGTCCTTTTTCTGGTTTGAATGATAGCTCTTTTTTTATCAAAGTATATCCCTCCCAGTAACAGGCCAACAAACAGTCTGCTGTCTCTTTTATCCACCGCTGGTCGGTATGATTAATATTCTTTCCCGGGGTTTAGGGTTGTGAACTTCTGACATCGCAACATTCCCGCGAGCCATGTTCCTAAAGTAAATATAAATGTCGGGGTAACAGGTGCTGTCTCATATATTTGTTGTTATATTATGACAAGTGCGCTCTTTGTGCAGCCCGTTGCGCTTCGTGCTAAAATATGTGCAAAGGAAATGGACTGGACATGCGCTGCAAATTCGAGGAAATTATTCTTTTAAGCGTCTATTTCTATGTCGAACATTGTTTTGCTGATAACGCCTGTAGTTCTAGTAGGTACATTTATATAAATAGCCAGGACCTACAAAAAGCCGCCTGCTATGATACTTTAATACTACTGTTACTTCGTCTACGTTCATATATTATTATATACGATCGATTATACACGCCCGCCGGTTGAGAGTAGGAACTCTTCACATCAGCCCTTTCTAAAGAACCCATTTCTTCTCATTTACAAAGAAAACTTGCCAACCTAACCCTGGGTAAATTTCTAGTCTTTTAGTTAAAATATATTCGCAGCACGTCTCCGTCGACGATAAACAATTAATTTATTTAATCAACTGCCCGACGCGTCCCCTGGGTGAAATAGATACGACCACTTTGAAAAAAGTAATAGAAGGCTCTAGTTTATGTTTTAACAACTAGTTAATGCATTATTCTGTTTTGTAGATTAATTTAAGTTTCATTGCCAACTTAAAAAATTCGAGATTGTTCTTTTTATGGTAAAATGTAAAAATTCTGAAAGAGGTCTCTGTAGAAATAAGCATCACCTTTGTTTGTTAAGGTTGTGTACATAAATTAATATAAAAAAATCCAAAGAAAAACAAATTGCAGTTTTGATCCGTAAAATTGTAACGCAATAAATGGTTTACTCAGAAGAATTTTGCTTGATCAAAGAGCTTTTCAGCATTTGGCCCAAAAACAAATAAAGACCACCTAAAGTAAACTTCGTGTGATTCAGTACGTACACTAACATCAGCAAAACATTAACCGACTTCCAACACTGAACAACGGTAATAACTAACAGTTAAAACTATTATAACAAATGCTTTTACTTAAGCACGAAGATCTAAATACGAAGACCTAAGTAAGGCATCGCCGACCAGTTATCTTAGTCGGCAACGATCGAATCGTTAAAGTAAATGCTGACTCGGATCCGAGCCGTTACGGTTACATCTAAAACCGCTTTGCCGTGCCCAAGTAAGGAGGTGATGCGACAAGAACCGCTAAAGAGAAAAGTCGTCAATTTAATGATGGTCATATAAATTCAGCTATCTTGCCCAGGTGATAAGGTGCGAGTTATATTTTTTGGGAGCGTAAAAAGGCTTCATCGATTCAGAATTTTGTTGCCCTTCAAGGAATTGTAGAGATCAAGGAACATATCAACGATTCCCAAACACACCATTCAGATTAAGAGTCCCGAAATTAATACTAGTTCAAGAAATTACGTTTAGAATTCTACTTCTGTAGAAACCTGGCCACCACCAAGTAATCTAATTTTAAAGCTTTATTGAAAACCTTCTTTAAATAAATACTCGTAGTTTCTTAGTTATATTGCTCGATGACCTGTTGAGCGTCGCGGGTAGCCGATGGATGCTATACACACAGAAGCGGTTGTTGTGGCTACACTTAGTCGGGTATGTCCAGCAATGGGCATCTTTTGGCTGATATGATGATGATGATTTCTCGAAGATTTCTAAATTCAATTCAAAGAGCTAAACTCTCTCATTTGCTTAAAACAGGATCATCTCATCTTAGTAAAACGGTCTAGCCTTGGATGAGATAATTCATTCAAAATAGTTATCAAAATCCTCTTGGCCTTTTTATCTTCCTCTAGGACTAAAGAAACCTACCCCAACATATTTGGCTTGATAAAATTAAGTCTCCTTATCAACGTTCCTATCTTCCTACATTGTGTGTATCTGTAACATGTTTCTTTCATTCAACCCCGCTGCAAGTTCCATCCTTGCACCATATTATCCTAACGGGATTCTAGTCCGACCACCGTTACGCGAAGCCGATAGCTTGCAGTCTAATAGAATAGTGCACGACGTACGATTGAATCCAAGCCAGTCCGTGCCAGGCTCCCGATTTGTTCAGTAATGGTTTTAAACCTTCACCTACGTATGATAATGTGGGGAGATGCTTGAGTTTTTCTAGCAGCGTTTTCCTCTTTTCTAATAATTAGAGATATAGTATTTCGTAGGTTTATAGATTCAATTAAAAAAGCAATCGGCTGTCTAGCCTGTTCTCGACTCAGTCTGACTGCATGCAGCTGATTTTACATGGATTTTACATGAAGTGATTGCCTGTTGACCTCCACAACTGGGTAATACGATATCTCTTTGCAAAGCTAGTGTCACTTTAAACGCTTTTATTGGTTTTGCCTCTAAATGCTTCCTACCTTGTGCGAAAGGAGACTCTCTGCTCTTCAAAGGAATCTCAGTCCTTTCTATGTTCCATTAAACGTTTTGATTGGTTTTGTCTCAAAATTCTTCGTTCCTTCCTTCAGGAGGTCTTGCCTTTTGCTCAACGGTACCTCAAAATCAGGCTAAAGTTCAGCAAGTTAATCAAAGTGGTAGTTTGACTGGTATCTAGTGTCTACGGTGAGCTAGACGTCCTTCAAATGTCGAATTCGATAAGGCTCGATAAGACGCTGATTGTACACTGACTACTGAACGGTATTATTAAGGCCCTGATCCCCCGCTTTGTTCCCCACAATTACCCTTAGCCTATATCGATGTGCCCCTATGGCGTAGATGTTGACTGCTTATTGTATAGTAGTTCAAGATTGTTAAGCGTTGAGGTCTTTTTGATTTTTCTTTTCTAGCAAACATTCAATGACGGTCACGAAAGTTGAGAAAAGCCATACGTAATGGTTACATAACACGTCTAGGTTTAATTGATCGCCCTTGCCTACCAAAAACCATCAATATCCTCACTACCTAACAACATTATTGCTCGCTCCAGAGCACACAAATTCCCGCCGTCCTTTGTGGACAAGTTATGAAATAAAAGGCAAAACAAAGGCCATGCATGCACGAACGATGACGCTTACCCCGCGCCATTTATCTGTGGTGCGTTTAGTATGCGCGCCACAGCCACGCAGCCGCAACGCCGCCGCTACGCTGCCGTAACGCCGCGGAAACTCGCTGCACAATAACACGCATAAATAAAACTTTTGTATGTTTGTATACTTTCAACGGTTGCTGGACGGAATTTCAATGAATGAAATGAAATTCTGCAGTTGGAATTCGTAGCGTTTTTATATAAATAATAATTTGTAGTTGTGTTACTGTGAAGCTTGGAATACTATGGTTTGTGTTAAGAATTATTATATTTATGTTATTTTTTGGGAAATATGACTGAAAATTGAAAAAGTTTCAGGGTGAGAATTGCCTATTGTCTAGACATCTCAAGCAATAAACCGTGCCGTTGTAATATAGACTTGTTATAATCTTATTTACTCCAAGTTACAGTACAAGTTTCTACATTTTAACATTCAAAACGCTTCTCAACACAAAGACAAACTTGACTTGTTTGAAATACAAACATATAATTCTTACAAAGTTATCAGAGTTTCAAATTTTCTGAATCCAATTCTAGATCTTGTCATAAAATCGAACTGCTCGATCGTTCACCCAAAAACGGCTGAGTTGTGAAAGGTTTGTTGACCAACTTTACTTGACGTTGTCCAAAACAGATTACTATCTGAAGAATTAGCGTTCACCTAGCTAAGATAATGAATACATGATGAATTTATTTCTTATTAGTTTCTACCAGCGACTTCGCTCGCGAGATATTCGAAAATATCCCAAGGGAACATACTCCCGGGTAGAAAGGTGTAGGAAAGTATCATGTCCTTTTTCGAAACATGGTCTACCTGTGTGCCAAGTTGTTCCAAATCCGTTCAGCCGTTAAGACAAGAAGAGGTAACAATACCGGAACAATCAATCTCGAATCTCGATCCATTTACAAAATCAATGATCGATCAATCTGATCCGTGGATCGTTCGAGATTGACTGTGATCGAATTTGGTCGGAAGGCTAGGTAACTATGTCGAGACTACCTGCCCACGACTTATTCAATATTGTCAGGGTAAAGTTGTTGTATCACTTTTCTACAAAGACAATCTTATTACAGTAGATATTTACTTCAGTGATTCTAGTTTCAGATTTTGTTCACATCTCGAGGGAAGAGCGTGACACTGCATAACATAATATGAATATGTCCTCCCAGTAAAATCGAATTTCCTCTCGCCATGTAAACCGATGGACGGGCGTCCTTAACGGTATTTCGTTCACGTCTCCGTTTCATATCGGCCAGCAATCGCTTGCCGAGCGCTCTACGACGACATAACAAATATTGAGCGCGAGAATTGAATTTAGAATTTCTTATTTTAAAATATCCGTCGATAAAACGCTTTTCGAATAAGTACGTGTTTCTAAAAATCTTCGTTTTCTGTGTGCTAGGGCCCTGGAGAGCTTAAAGAGAGATACTGTTTTGTTAGGCAAAAGATAGTCTAGCTCTGACTGTAGAAAACATTTTGTTAGATCGAAAAATGATTGTAAGCTAAGCACAGGGAAAGCAAAAATATTGCAAACAAAAGATGGTAACAAAAGTTGGATTAAAAGAAAGCACCACAATCGATTTTCTTTGCAGTTGAACCGAATCGGTGCCGATCGCTGTAATCATCATCAATTTTCCCAGTCAGGTTTACTAATCTAGGTTACCCAAACCCTCTGAATTATTTTACCACACCCTCAGACATCATACAATAGACTTGTAGAACAGCTATAACCTCTAAATAAAACTTTATTGATATCTATGAATCTTTAGTTTATTAGACCCAGTGCTCTAGGAATGCCATAAACACTACGGAATACTGGACGTGGACGTGCAACAGGGTGAATACACTCATCAAAATGAACAGCTTCATTTTATTGGCAGAGAATTTTCTTGCTTTTGTATAGATATCTCTGAGTAACTGAATGAGCAGTTTTATGGGTGGTCTCATCAACGGATTTCTTGAGTTTATGATAATTGTCATCGTTTTTACTGCTTTAGGAATATCCTCTGTGACTTGACAAAGCCGGAGATTAAAACTGCCGGCCGGGATTCTTTGTAATAGTTAATTTTGCATTCCGCATTTTAACGAACAGCACTAGCTAATGCAATGTCCTCAGGAAAATGTGCATTGTTCGGGTTTAAAAAGTAGCATATGGTAGTGTAAGAATAATCGTTATCGAAGCGGTACTTTTTGTTTTAATTGTTGATAGGTTCGCGTTCGTTCGACCGCAATCTCTCTTGTTGGTAAGCAATGATGTAGACGTTGATGGAGCACGCTTGCCTAAAATTAACTTAATCACTTGTAACTTAGACCTCCAGGTTGATTGAGATAACACAGATTGCTGCGGCGAATTTAGCTCCATAGTGCTCGTTTACGGAGACGCGGGGCGTTGGGCGGGCCCCGCTTCTCCTTAAACACTCTCATACAATGCCGCGTGCGACCCGCGTGCAAATTACCTACGTTTTCGTAAACGCGACGCGCAATGCCCCGCGTCTCCGTAAACGAGAAATTGTCTGTACGCACAATTAAAGTTTGTATTTCTAAAAGTGCATATTGGTGGGATGTCCGCCAAGTACCACTTCCAGAGATTACCCCCTATGAACAAACAAACAATTTACATCTTCATAATAGATATTTCAATTGAGCATGAGAGAAATAGAAGCTGTTGACGATAGGACAAACAAAGTAGAGGAGACAGAGATGGGAGGCGGACGTGGACGTAGCAACAAATAATCATTAATCACGACAGATATTGTGTTGCAAGTTATTAATATTACTGCCAACCCTCGCCATTGAGATATGTATGTTTGTGGTAAGGGTAAACCACAAAAGGACAAACTGTTGCAAATCCTTGGAGGCTGCATTGCTAACGTGCCATCCACTCACTAATTAGTCGAACAATGCTAATTTAATACGCGTACTATTACTATGTTTAGGTAGTAGGTACGCTGTGCTAATCGTGTGCTAAAGTGTGGCGGTTCCGCGTTGATTATTTTATGAACTGGTGTCTGTTTTTATCAGGCTGTGTATATGTATATAATTCAGTTTGTTAGCCCGGCTTTGCACGGGTGCAAATTATAAACACAAAGCTTGTTCGATTGTCGTTCGTTATATTAGTGAAAACCGTATCATATCGTAAGAATCACCCACCAGCCCCCTTCTACCATCGGACATCCAGACGCACTGCAACTTGCCATTCCTACCTTGTTGCTATTCCACCAACTCGCACTAAGCGCTTCCCAGCATCTTTCATAATGCACACAGCAAAGGAGTGGAACTCTTTGCTTGCGTCTGTGTTTCCGAATGCTTACAGCCCTAATCTTTTCAAAGTTAGAGTGAACAGGCTACTTCTGGGTAAGCTCGCTCCATCGTAGACTTTGTCTCTTTCATCTCTGACCAAGACTAGAATCAAGAGCAAACCCATATCAAGTTAAAAAAAAGAAGCAGTGGATAGTACCACGAGCCTTGGTCAAAATCCTATTTCCCTTGGTCATCGTTGGTCATCACGCGTGAATGGCTGAGCCGATTCCGCTTATTCATTTCTTGTTGTGTTTGTTACTGTCAGAAGAAGGTTCATAAGAAAGCAAAAATATAAACGTTGCAGCTGACGGGAGTGAAGCCGCGGGGGATAGCTAAGAGTAGCATAGATATTCGTCTTTCCGAAGCAAATAATTAAATCAAGTAAAGTTATTAATATCCATAACATTACACGTCTGTACACTTAATTACAGAGCAGTAAGAAGCCATTAAAAGTCTGAACAAAAATCTTAATCATCGGCATAAATTTAAAAACAAATACAAATATTTTCTGCCCGTTAACAGGGCACTTAAGCATGCGCTCATGCAATATAAGAAACAAAGTGTTTATCCACTTCAAAGAGAACTGCATCGAAACACTAATAAACAATAGATTAAGGTCAGCTCACATCGTGGCGCGAAGCTACGCTCAGTGTAATAGCGATACACTATGGAACTTTATTTACTACACAATAACTGACCTTTTGCAACTATGTCGGGGTCAGTCTAACCAGGCGCAGCTGAGTACCAGTATTTTACATGGAGGAACTGCCAATCTGACTTCCACATCCCAGTAACTGGCTATCACAATACCGTTGACAAGCCTGGTGTCAGATTTTCTGGCTTCTGACTATGCTAAACGACCATCAAAACCAGACCAGCCGTAACCAACGGCTTCGTAGTCTCGATCGGCAAACGTTGCCTAACAGAAGATCTAACTATTCGGCTATTATTACTTAGCCACAAACTCCTCTCATATACTACATAAAACGTTCTCAATTAAAATTATATAAAACTAGCTGACCCGCGCAACTTCGTTTGCGTCACATTTTCCATTAATGCTCCGCTCCTATTTGTTTTAGCGTAATAATATATAGCCTATAACCTTCCTCGATAAATGGGCTATCTAACACTGAAAGAATTTTTCAAATCGGACCCGTAGTTCCTGAGATTACCCCCTACATACAAACTTACAAACATACAAACAAATGTTACCTCTTGATAATATTAGTATAGATACACCTCAGCGTTGCGCTGCACCTCACGCCTCACGACGCAACAATGCTTTGCCTGTGCTGCGCCTTTGTATACGCCCCTGTTGCCTGTAGCGGCGTTGCGCTCTTCAAGCATTGTCGCAGCTTCGCCGCGCTTCGCGCATCGGTGTGGGCCGACCCTTTCTCTAAACATAGCGTGCTATTTGAGCTATTAATAACATTGGCTTAATTAGCTGTCTAGACATCCATCTTCTCAGCTCTTTGTGTCAAACTATTTATGCATTCACTGTTAATTTCATTTGATTTGCGGCGGCTGCAATTAAAATACAGTTGTAAAACGAAAGTTGTTCAAACTTTTAGTGTTTTTGACATTATAAAAAATAAATAAAATAAAATAAAAAAGCCTTTTATTTCATGCATTATTAATTTGAAAACACATTGTAAATTTAAAGTTTATAATAGACTAGCACAATTTTAGTTTGATTTTTATTATTTTTTTTATTATTGCAAATTACATAATTTTATATACTTAATTATGATAGTGTTATTTATATTGATTTTGGCTTTAATTGTAAATTACTTGATTTTATATAATGATAATGTGTTTTATAAAAAAAAATTGATTTAAATTATATTTTTATGCTAGTATAAAAAGTAAATTAATTTTTAAATTAAATGTATTGTATATATTATAATTGTCTGAAATAAATTAATTTCTTGAATATAAATATGAATTTATAAAATAATAAATTAAAATTAAAAAGACATGCATGCATGAACCCCTCAGGTAGTGAGGGTGAAGGCCTCCTCCAGAGAATCCCAGTGGTCTCGGTCTTTGGCTTCTGTCAGCCAGTTTTTTCCCGCGACTCGTGTGATGTCAAATTCAAATTCAAATTCAAAGCATTTATTTCAAATAAACCATTTACAGGCACTTTTGAAATGTCAAGGTCGGTCAGTCAAAAACATGAGGCTATTTGCACGTTCCAAAGCGTAGATCTCTATGGAGAAGAACGTGCAAGAAACTCCATGGACACTCTTTTAAATCATGTGATGTTTTACAAAAATCTTAGTTACATGTACTTGCTTCTTCATGTGAGGACAATGCAAAATAAAAAAAACTTAAAGCAACAACTTAAATATAAAGATGAAAATAAGCCAGTGGTGGTTAAGAGATGACCAGTCTCAACTGACGGCGTCCGTTCACGAACCTGACGTATGTATCGGCACCATTCAGCTCAACCATTTTGAAGGGAACCGAATGATCCAACACACACGCCGCCATCAGCAAAACATTTGAGTGAGCATGACATGCTCTCGATCACCATGCTCGTTCATGTCAAACAAGTAAACTAATCACATAAATATTATGTAAATGGCCCCATGGTACTCACATTTACAAAATTTGAAAAAATGCTTCTACTTTACATAAAACTATGGTTGTCAATGACCAAGTAATGAAAGATGTATAACAAACAATTCAATTACTATAAAACAGCATTATTATAAAGAAAAAAAAAAAAATTAAATTATTGTATTATGAGTACAAAACAAAAAAATAAAATAAACTACAAAACAAAAAAAGAGGGTGAGCATCTCTTCCAGACATTAAAACCTAACTAGTGGACCCCCGCGGCTGTGACTGTGGAGCAGGACCGGCATTTAGCCAAACATTTTTATCGAGGATATAATCTTCCAGTTTATAATATGCTTTACTACATAGTGTGCGTTTTATGCATGCTTTAAATTTTCTCTCATTCAGTTCGAGAATATCAACTGGTATTTTATTATAAAATTTAACACAGTACCCCATAAAAGAAGTGTGTACTTTAGCTAATCTGAACCGGGGTTGATCTAATTTGTTCCTATTTCTCGTATTAAAATTATGCCTGTCACTAATCTTGTTAAAAAGATGAAGATTTTTCCGAACATACATAATGTTTTCGTAAATGTATTGACAAGGTACTGTCATGATGTTAATATCCTTAAACAGCTCCCTTAGGGAATCGCGCCGCCGGAGATTGTATAAGGATCTGATGGCTCTTTTCTGCAGAATAAATATGGACTCGATGTCTGCAGCTCGTCCCCATAATAAGATACCGTAAGACATGATACTATGAAAATAACTAAAATAGACCAGCCTCGCGGTATCTATATCAGTAAATTGACGGATTTTTCTGACAGCGTATGCTGCCGAACTTAGCCGTCCCGCAAGAGATATTAAATGAGGACCCCATTGTAGCCTTGAGTCAAGCGTGATTCCCAAGAAAACCGTGTTTTCGACGAATTCTAGTTTCTCTTTGTTCAATACTATATCGCAATCATTACTTTTAACATTCGGTAAGGCAAATCTGATGCATTTAGTTTTTTTCCCATTTAAGACTAAATTATTAGCAGTAAACCAATTTTGGACCTGCTGTAGGGCGTTATTGATGTCGTCAAGATTTATGGAACGCCTGTCTATCTTAAAAATTAAGGAAGTATCGTCAGCAAATAATACTATTTTAGGTTGATTTTTCAAAAGATGGGGTAGATCATTAATATATACTAAAAAGAGGAAAGGACCCAATATTGAGCCTTGCGGTACCCCCATTTTGATTTTTAAGCCCCGAGAATTGACACCATTTACTTGAACTTGCTGCTGTCTGTCACTTAAGTAAGATTTCACTAGACTAAGTGCAAGTTTACCTAGTCCGTAATGTCCCAGCTTTAAGAGCAAGGTTTCGTGATTTACGCAATCAAATGCCTTGGAGAGGTCACAGAATATTCCTATGGCATCTTGAGCCTCTTCCCACGCTGTATATATGTGTTTTAACAACGTGGCACCAGCGTCAGTCGTACAACTACCTTTGGTAAAACCATACTGTTGATCGTGTAAGATTTTATTGATGTTAAAATGATTGAGCATCTGATTGAGCATTACTTTTTCAAACACTTTGCTAAAAACTGGAAGTACAGATACAGGTCTATAATTATTGGTGTCTCTGCTGTCTCCAGATTTAAATAGTGGTATAACCTTACTGTATTTCATTACATCTGGAAAGACTCCTTGGTCTACACATAAATTAAATATTAAAGCCAAGTATGGTGCTATGGTCTCAATTATGGACGTGCATACTTTGATAGACATTCCCCATACGTCTTCGGTCAATTTGATTTTAATTTGCCGGAAAGCCTTTATGACTGTCATAGGGTTGATATGTTTGAATTGAAATTCAACCGTACAGCCTGGAACGTTTGCTCTTAATAAATTATATGAGACCTCGGGTGAAGAATTTAAAGCTTCCGTAGTTTTAGTTGGTATATTGGTGAAAAAATTTACAAACTCTTGAGCTACTTCTAAATTAGAGCTTTTGGCACCATGTGCAGTCTCCAGTAAAAAAGCAGTGTTTCGTTCTTTATTTCTATTGGTTTCATTATTTATTACTTTACAAACTGTCTTTATTTTATTTTCTGCCGATTTGATCTTATTACTAATGTATAGGGCTTTAGCTACCTTACAAGTATTTCTAAACACTTTAGAATATTTAATTACGTACTTATTAAAGGAATCAGTGTTTATGAAAGGCTTGAGGCCATATAGCTCATATAGTCTTTCCCTACTTATCCTAATGCCTTTAGTCGCCCAGTCACTAAATACAAACTTAGGGAAAGTATCTTTAGACTTCTTTTCAAAAGTTGCATTGAATTCTTTTAATACTACTGAAAAGAAATTATCATAAAATTTATTCGCATCCTCAATGTTATATCCTAGAACATTTAACTTATTTTGTAAGGTACCATTGAATTTTGATAGTTTGCTTGTTGTAATTGGCCGATATTGTGTAGGAATTTTTTTCAAGGATGCTTTAAACTTAAACGTTACCAATTGTCCACTATGATCAGAGGTAAGGTAATTAACTATGGCTTTATCTAAATATTCACAATCGCAGAAAACATTATCGATACAGGTTGAAGATGTTGTTGTTACCCTAGTTGGTTCTGTAAACACATTACACAAATTAAACGATTTAAAAAGGCTTATAAATCTGCTGCTATTTGAATTATTTTCTAAAATATTAATATTAAAATCTCCACAAATAATCGCGGACTTATTACCTGCTGCAAGTTTCGCAAGGATATCTTCCATTGTTGATTCAAATAAAGTAAAGTTTTGAGGGTTTGGGGGTCTGTACACGCACACTATTATATGCTTATCTAGCTCAACACAGGACAGTTCGATGCAATGTTCCACTGATAAGTTAACAATATCATTACGTTGCTTGAATTTTAAGCATTTTTTTACTAAGATGAGGGAACCACCGCGCAACATAGAGTTGCGGTTAAAACAACTCCCCACACTATAATTATCATAACTAATTATCATCTGGTAATCCTTCAACCAATGTTCACTAAAACATACAATGTCATACATTGTTTTTTCTAAAAACATTTCAATTTCTAATAATTTGGAAGAGATACCTTGAATATTTTGATGAAATAATTTCAAGGCACGCTGCTGACCCCCTTTTTGACATCTAGATACTGAAGAGCAAGAAGATACTTTATTTATGGTAGGCATCATTATTCTGTCACTGGTATCCTCTGTTGTCATATGACTTAGTTTAAATTATTATTCAGAGTTTGCCCCATGACTTCAATATCATCACTTGGCAGTGAGACACAACTACTTGTAGCCCCCACATTAAATAAAGAATCTTCCATATCGATACATGGCACCTCCTTCGTACAATTTGTGAGAGAATTTGTAGCAATAGGGCTACAGCTCTCCACCTGCTTCTTAGTATAATTACTAAATGTTGTGGATTTAATTACACAAGACTGCGACATACTTGTTATGTCTGAGTTAATAAAAAAAGCTAATAGCGATGCTATTGTGTGTCTAAAACTAATAGGTAAATACACAGTATCCCTAGTCGATTTTAAATGTTCCACAAAAATGTTTGTGTCAAAAAACATAAACTTGTCACTATAGTTACTTACTAAAAAGTGCATGTGTTTATTTAACCTGTGAATATAATTATTTTGTCTAATTGACAATTGCTCAAAATAAGGAAATGCACACAATATTATTTTATTACAATTTAACTTTAACATCTCAGTTAGATTGTCATCAGTCCATCTAGTTACAGGTCTTCCTTTTTTCCGAGTACCTGTCGGACCTGGCCATGACGTCATGCGAATTGTCCATCGTTCGTCGCTCATTCTCGCTACGTGTCCTGCCCATCTCCATTTTAGCTTTAGAGCGTAGGTGAGAGCATCTATCACTCCTGTTTTTTGCCTGATGGTGGTGTGGCGAATTTTCTGACATTTCCTGATTTTTGTGACACTTCTCTCCATGCTTCGCTGGCAGGACGTGATTTTATTTTTGACTCTTCGAGTGAACTTCCACGTTTGACAGGCGTAGGTTAATGAAGGCAAAAGACATGAGTCCATTACTTTGCTCTTGACTTTCATTGGCATTTGACTTTTTAAAATTTCCTTTAGGCTCCAAAACTTTTTCCATGTCGTTATTATTCTTCTATCTACTTCTGCATCGTTGTTTTGTTTTTGGAATGAAATTAGTTTGCCTAGGTAGATATAGCTCGTGACGTACTCTACTGGTGTGTTGTTCAGGCATATCGAGTGTTGTGCAGCGTTTGTGATGATTTTTGTTTTGCTCAGGTTGATTTCTAGTCCCACCTCTCTGCTTGCTTGTTGTAATGCTTGTAACATTGATTCAAGCTTTGTACTATTTTCTGATAGAAGGACAATGTCGTCGGCGAACCTTAGGTGGCTAATATGTTTCCCTTCTATGCATATACCTGTTTTTTCCCAATTTAGTTTTCCGATAATCGATTCCAGTACTGCTATGAAGATTCGAGGTGATAAGGGGTCGCCTTGCCGAACTCCTCTTTTGATGCGGATAGGTGGTCCTGCAGTCTCCAATTTTACTCTGCTAGTGTTGTTCTGGTAAAGGTATTTTAAGACTTGCACGTATTTTTTCTCCACTTTTTGGGATTGTAAAGCCTGCCATATTGAGGGATGTAGTATTGTATCAAAAGCTTTCTGGTAGTCTACAAATCCTATGTAGAGTGGACGTTGGTACTCTTGATATTTTTCTATAACCAATTCCAAAGAGTGGATGTGGTCTATTGTGGAGTAGCTCTTTCGAAAACCAGCTTGTTCGATCGGTTGACTTTTTTCGAGCGTAGTACTGATTCTCTTCTCTATAGTTGATGAGAATAATTTATAGAGTGCTGGAAGAAGGCTAATGGGTCGGTAATTGCCTATGTTCTTAGGATCACCTTTTTTAAACAATAAGACAATATTAGACTCTGACCACTGTTTAGGTGTTTCAGAGGAACTTAATATCAAATTAAATAAATGTGTCAGAGGATTTGCTAGGTAGGGACCCGCTATTTTTTATGGCCTCGTTTGTTATTTTGTCAGGTCCTGGGCTCTTCTCTTCTTTTAGCTTTTTGATTCCCATTATAATTTCTGATTCGTCTACTGGGTTTATTTCTACATCATTGTCATCGTTTTCTGAATGTCCTTGGTCTATGTCTTGGCGTACTGGAGCACTATACAAATTTTCATAAAAGCTGGTTGCTATGTGAAGGATCTCTTTTCGGTCGCGTGTTGTTTTTTGAGCGTCGTGAAGTCCTTCTATCCATGTTTTATGAGATCGCAGTTCCTTGTACGCTTTCTTTATACTTCCTGTGGAATTAAGGTGTCTTTCGATGGTTTGTTTTCGATGGTTTGAATAGTCTTTTCGAACATATTTGCTAACCAGTTTATAAAGTGCTTTTAACTCGTTTTTCATAGCTCGCGTCTTTGGTTTTATTTTTTGTAAAACACTTCTGCGGTGTATTAGCTTTGTAGTATGAGCTGAAATCACGCTGTTTCTTTCTTTGTCTTTATTTTTGTATGAGGGCTTTCTTCAGGCTACTTTCTAAGATGTTAACTATTTTGTCGTAGCATTCTTGTACCGAATTGATATCTTGGCAGCTCTCAAGATCTTCGCTGCGTTCTTTGAGTGATTGTATGTATCTCGATATTTCCTTTTCGTTTCTTAATGAGCTTCTTGAGTTGTTGGCATAATTAATTCTGTTTACCTTTAGTTTTTGTATAAGGAAAGTTGCTCTTACGAATCTGTGATCTGTAGGGAAATTCAGGTTGATGACTTGTAAATTCTGCACGTTTTTTTGTAAGTTTGTCAGTATATAGTCAAGTTCATTTTTAGTGGTACCGTCTGGAGATCGCCAGGTCCATTTTTGATTTTTCTTCTTTTTATAGAAAGTGTTTATAATAGAAAGTTTGTTTTCATAAGCGAATTCTATTAATCGTTCGCCTCTGTTGTTTCTTGTGCCATATCCGTGGTTTTTCATAATTAAGTTTTCTTCTGGCTTAGGTTGACCAATTTTGGCGTTAAAGTCCCCCATGACTATTATGTTATTTCCTGATATTTTTAGGGCTTCTTCAATGGTATCATAGAAAAACTCTATTTCAGTGTCATTTGCAGCTTCTGTTGGGGCATAGACTTGTATTATACTTAATCTGAAATTGTTGATATTTAGTGTCAATAATGCCACTCGTTCTGATAGACCAGTAAAGCTCTCGATGTGAGTTTTGAGATGTTTCTTTACGAGAAAACCTACGCCGTAAAGGCCTGGGGTCTCTCCTATGTAATGAAAGATAACATTTTCATATTCTTGAATTGAATTTCCTAATCTCCTAGTTTCAGACAAGCCAATTATATCGAATTTAGTCTTTTTAAGGGCATCCTCCGTTTTTGACATTAAGTGTGGTAAACTGGTTCTTGAGTTATTTGATTTCGAGTGATTTTACAAATCGAAATTCTCAGGTTTCAATTATCTTATTCTCAATTCTCACGTCAACGAATTTTAAAAATATTTGAAAACTTTCAGTCTGGTTGTAACTTTTTGCTTCTATACATCCGCCCAGTGACGGCTTTTATTTAAGTATAGGTTTTTAATAAAACCGCTACAAGACACGAAATTGGCGGATAGCGTCAACAATTAATCACCTTCTATGTATATTGTATGCACAGTATCGATACATTTGTCATTGACACTGTTTAAAATGTTTTTCATAAGATGTTGTAAGTTGTAACACCCACAGTACCGAAATTACTTCGCCGCTATTTATCTAAATAAACGTAACAAAAAAAACGAGGACAAACTGAGATAAACGCTCACAATTCAGTGTTGTACAAAAAACAAAGGAATTTGTACCACAAAACAAATGAGAGGAGGAAGCTAGTCTCACAGTTCACACACAAAAACTGTGCCAGTACAAGCAACTTAGTTTTGTGGCTTTGTACCATATAAAATATTGACTTGGCTCCACATTTTTTGGCAGCCGACTTCCTGCTGTGTCCTTTTCCACGTTAGATAAAACTGCCTTCCTGAGTTATGGCGAGTTTCTGTGCAACGAGACAAAGCTGAATGTCGGTATAGTAAAATTTTCTCTTCCTAATCGAAGGAAAAACTGCCAGTGTTGGTGCAGCTTGTGAGCGTGATAAGCCAGTATTGCAGATGGTTTAAAAACCCAAAAACTGGATTTAAATCCTATTGATTTCCCCTCCAAAGAGATGGGTTGAAGCTAGGTCTAACCGCAGTCATTGGTTCTATGTAACCTACCTGTTTTTTTGCAGAAGTAATAGTACATTACTGCAGCGGCCAGCAAAAGAGGCATTGATGGACGAACGTGTAAATGTGGGCCGAGGTGTAGCCGAGGCACACATACGTAAGTTCAACAATGCCTAGTTGTGGCCAAGGCTTGTATAGTACTTTTCTCAAATAATGCGCGGAATTTAAATACAATTACTTTTCAAAATGTTTCAATGTCGAACAACCAACATATTCCCGCATAAAAGGTGTTCATATTTCAATAAACAGCTTTCTATTTGCAAGCCAGTTCGAAATTTAAATAAAACCTTTGATAAGTTACCTGCTTGGTTGCCATGTTTTAGATAAAAGATCGTTCCATTTTTAAATTACACGACAGATATGAGTTTAAGTAATTTATTTGAGATATGGATTTTCATACAACAGCTTGCCGGCCGCTGCTCGTCCAGTAAAGCAATTTCGATTTATCTCGAAGAAGATTGTCAAAGTAATGCTCAAATTTCCAAGCATGCATGTTTGAGATAAGGTCCTTAATACCTACCTCCTAAAGATAAACAGTTTTAGTTCCATATATTTAAAAAAAATAGGTAGGTAACTCTCTCAATTTATGTTGAGTCCAGGTAAATAAAAATCTTATCATTCTTTAACGCTTAAAAATCATGATCAGAAAAATAAACTTAAAGTTAAAAATAAGAACTTCCGGTTTTAAACACTAACGCTAATTCGCGCCGAAACACAATATTCGTTAGGTAATAAGCGTAAGAAAAAGTAATTAATACTACAGTTGGCAATTAAAAAAGGCCATGGAATGAGGTCGTTACAAACAATGCCATTTTACGCAAAAGAACCATGCTTGGCGAGGCCTAGATAGTCGAAGGTCCCCGAAATTGACCGAGGAGAGCCGAAGCTAATCTTGTGTGCTACTGGTTCACTTTCTAATCTAAGGGTTCTGTCGACTGTGAAATTATTGAGTACTTGTACCTTTTTTTTTTTTTTTAAACCTTCTTACTTGAGTAGGTACTTGTACCTAAGTCCAGCAATGTTGCAATGAGGAATGAAATATCAAGATCAAAATTTGGCTAAATAACAACAGCCGCACGGGTCGTTCTTCAAAGTTAAGCAACGCTTGCCAAGGTTGGTCTGTGGATGGGTGACCACCTTAACATATCGAGTTTCCTCCGTGCCTCGGAAAGCACGTTAGGCCGTTGGTCCCGGCTGTTATTTGTAGATCTTTGGCAGTCGTTATGGATTGTCAGAAGCCAGTAAATCTGACTCCAGTCTTGCCAAGAAATACCGTGTTACCCATTTAATGGGTTGTGGAGGTCTGGTAGGCTGCTGCTCCATGTGAAATACTGGTACTCAGCTGAATCCGGTTTGACTGGAAGCCGACCCCAATGTAGTTGGGAAAAGGCTAGGCAGATGACATTTCAAATTTTGTACCTAACTTATGTACCGAAAGACTATTCTGGCCTTTTGGTCTTTGACTTTTTCAATGTTTGCGTTCTTTGTTAACACTTTGAGTGCCGATGGATGACACATATGCGGCCGTGAAATATCATCATGACATAGCGGCAACTCACACCGAAATTGCCGCAAACACCTCGCGAATATCACCGCATACTAAGAAGTGTTTCTATTTCAATTCGTACCCGCAAGGATTTCATGAAAATAGAGGTGGCAATGAAAGTATTAACAATCAATTCATATTTGCTTTCTGCTTGCTCTGCTGCCGCAGTTATTGTTATTCCAACCGAAAGCCAATCGAGCGGTTAATTATGCATCAATAAGTTTTCAGTTATAATGCAAACATACAACAATAAACGTTTAATTTTGTAAGTCTTTACAACCGGCACCGTAGCAAAAGAGTATTTTGGATGCGTCGGCATTTGGACTTCGAAGGACGTCCATGCAGATGGACGTCCTCCATCTTCAACCACATCATCGCCTACCATCAGGTGAGATAGTGAACAAACGCTTGCCTATCAATAGTAAAAAGAATAAAATTTGAGAAATTGAAAAGCAACTCTTCAGATAGGTAGGTACTGAATTTTGTGTGGTGATTAAAACATACGCTGAAAGGACACAAACATTAATTATCTTATTGAAGCAATTTCCGCAAAATTCACATGGTTTGAGCAGAAGAAATTATGTTATGTTTACGTTTCATGTCGATGTTTACGGTTTTCGAAAACACGCGAAGTCCAAATACCCGCACTGGTGTCACGTGGTATGTTATGGCCCACTTCCTCTCACAGTGTCCGGTGGAACGTTAAGGTGGAAGCGCCAGGGTAGCCCGCGAAATTCAAATATTTTTATGTTTTTTGCAATTTGCCGGTCAGTGTGAAGCTGTATGTTGAACAAAATACGATTCGCGACCGTAACGCATATTTATCTAAAGAATTATACCCATTTTAATTATCAATATAACCCTCTAAGGCTAAGAACTCACGGAGCGATTTTCACCCCCGACCGCCGCGGTTGCGGGCCCGCAGCTTCTGTTTGTATACGCCAGGAAAAAAATCGCTTGTCACCCGCTTACAAGATATGTTTTTTTTTTTAATTTTAGAAATATCACCACTTTAAGATTTTTTATTTACTTTTAAAATGAAAAATTCTATTATTTTTTTATTTTACGTGCTTGCTTAGACATTGCACTCTCTCAGAAAAAAATTCTCAGACTGATCTGCAAATTTGAAGTGCATTTAATTTCGTATCAATGCAAGAATAATTACTTTCCTTGAAATCGACAGATTTTTCGTAAACTCCAATTAAAAATTAAAAAAGCGATTTTTATCCTGGCGGATACAAATAGGTCCCGAACAGTTTTTCAACCAGTCTCCCCTACGAGAACTCCTACCCTTTGGCGATATCTCGCATAAAATTACCCAGGCAGCAGCCCCGTCACCGGTGTTCCAGTAATTAAATTAATTAGCTTCCCTCATAGCTGATTGGCGGCTCATTCCACCTTGAACCGGGACTTCACACATGAAGGACTAAATGATGAAGTACTCGCGTCGTCTCGGTGTGAGATGACATTTAAGCTAGGTTCACATCATCGGGAATTATTATGACAGGATATGATCAGGACAGCTTTGCGTTTCCTTTTTTTGTGGATGGGAAAGCATCAAAATAATGACTCTTCCCTATAATTATATATGAGCGGAGCGAGAGGGAGTGCCAGACTCTTACTGATTAAAATCCACTCGAGGTCCGTCAAATTCGCTTTGCGTTCCAGGGCACGGTAACTCTTTTGCCTGTGGATACCCTCTATTCTAAGTTAACTTCCATTGACGACAAAACAAAATCTGCTTACAAAATGAAAATGGCGGTTCGACAGCTTGATCAACATTTAAAATTACGTTACGAGTGCGTGTAAAATAACTACTTCTTACCTTCAGTTTTCTTAGAAAATGGTGAGGTTTACAGGTAAAGCAGTCCTTACCTGTAGGTAAAGCAGTCTTTAGGTGTAAAACTTGCCTCTTCATTATCGTGGTACTGGATACACGAATCAAGCGAAAGTGTTCAGGCCTACGTCATATTACAGCGAGTTTTGTAGCCAATCAACTAACTAGAAGGAAACGACACGATACCTCACAGCAATGTGACCCGACCTTTACATCGTGACGGGCGGTTGCTATGCTCGTGATTTCTTCAATCTAATCATATTTTTTTCCTTGCGTCTTTGTGTGAGCTTTTATTATAATCAAAGAATACGCGACGTTTTAGTAGAATGTGTGAATCGGTCTGAAAGGAAATTATTGAATTAGATTTTTCAGGGAAAGAAGAGTTTATTATGGCTTCGTGTTGTTGAAAACTTTTTACAAAAAAATACAACCGACTTAAAAAAAAAACTACAAAGTAAAAAATAACTTTAATTTCGGAAGTCGGTGTTTTTGTTAGTTTCTTCGTATTTTGACACCGACTTAGTGGTACCTACCCCAGGCCCACACCTAACAACACCACTGCAAAATCGCAGAAAAGCAAAATTCGATTACTTGGATGACATAAAACCATCATCCAAGTAGACGAATTCCAGCTATTTCGATTTAAAATCCAAAGTTCGCAACCGATTTTGATAAAATCTAAATGGGACCAATCTGCAAGGTATATCCTATCAGATAAAACAAGAATTTTTCAAATCGGAAGTTATAAACGGTTATCATTCATGTAACTTCATTTCTAAACGATGAATTGAACGTAATTCGACTTTTGTGTGGTAGGCAAAGCTGATTGCTTGGAACAACAAACAAATAGATCAGAGCGAGAATATAACGAAGAACAAAGTAAACACTTAGGTGGCATCCATGAGATAAACCTAACAAATTGTTGAGTTTAGTAGACATTTATAACATAGGAAACGATGTAACTTATTCAATATGAGTGCGGTGCTACTTTTCAGAATAAGGCCACACGTTGGAGCCCCAAGTGTCCAAGCACCATGTAAATTGGGGGATTTAATGAATACCACTGACGCTGCAATTAACGTAGCAACCTACAGGGCCCAACATTGTAGGTGTTAATTAATCATCTTCTCGAAAAGAAGATGAACTCATAAAAGAAAACTGAAAAAAGTATTGTTTCTGTCATATTTAAATGTAAACTTTTAATGCAATTTGAGAAATACGCTCTAAGCAGTTATGGGGATTCTTCATATGAGATTACAGGTTTGTTACTGATATTGACTTAAAGAAAGATTGACCTAATTGTGTAAAGTGTTTTGGAAAAGGTACTGCGATTCCTTAGCCTACGATTTGCTTAAAACAACGACTTCCGATCGTCAAACTATCCAATTCACAGTTTTACACATTAATTGCAAATTACAATTCGGAAATCTGCCGATTTGGAAGTCACTACTGCAAAAACATCAAACATTAAACAAAAACCACAACTAAAATTAAACATTCCAAATCCTTACACGCTTACAAATCCCAGAAATCTCCAGAAAACACAAAATCCAATTCACATCTAAAAATGCTTTAGTTGTAACACTAACACTTGAGTGGCCGACATATGTAGCCGCCCCGGGCCCCGGCTGGGCCATTAGTGCAAGTGCACGGGGGCGGTGACGTCACTCGAGGGGCCACCGCGCGGAGCCACCTCGTGCCAACTAGGCCACTGGGGCCCACTGGAGCTCAGCATTGAACGGGTTATATTATGGATACGCTAACCCCCACGTGTTGTTCGGGTGAACTGAGCTATTACATTAACATTATGGATTGCTTAGGGATCATTTCTATGAGGATAACCATGTGATGTATTGAGAATTAGCTGGATGCGGGCAGTGCAGGACCAGATGTCGCGATGCTAGGAAAGACTTTCTTATACGTCCAGTCGCGGACGCCAAAACGTCCAAGTTTTTTTTTTTTAATACTAATCAATTTTTTATTTGTTTATTTTTACATAAACCGCAGAGTCCTCTATTCACATGTATTGATCATTGTCTAAATGGAGATGTTTCTAGTATTTTTTTATCACTAAACTAGCTGACCCGCGCAGCTTCGTCTGCGTCACATTTTCCATTAATGCTCAGCTCTTATTTGTCTTAGCATGATGATATATAGCCTATAGCCTTCCTCGATAAGTGGGCTATCTAACACTGAAAGAATTTTTCAAATCGGACCAGTAGTTCCTGAGATTAGCGCGTTCAACCAAACAAACAAACATACAAACAAACAAACTCTTCTGCGTTATAATCTATATCTTCTATATCTTCTATAATATAAAAATGAATCGCTAAATATGTTGGTAAGCGCATAACTCAACAACGCCTGGACCAATTTGGCCAATTCTTTTTTTAGAATATTCCTTGAAGTACGAGGATGGTTCTTACGGAGACAAAAAATATAAAAATGGCCTGAAAAATACTAAAAACAACACTTTTCTATACTCCCATACAAAAGATTCGTAATTATACTTAAAAGTCAATTTGAACTTTAATACCATTCTATAAAGTTTAAGTGATAGTGGAGAGGTTTGGGAAGGCAAAACAATTGAGTGACGTTTGTATCGTATAAATATTGACATTATTAGTCAAATACAAATTGTCTGTGAGTAAGAGTAAGAGAGTACTGGGGTAGGTAGGTAGACAGGTAGACAGTTGACGGGAGCGAAGCCGCGGGGTACAGCTAGTATAAGTATAGATTCAGCTGCCTGCAAAGTTGTAAAGCTTAAAATTGTAACGGATTAAAATTCGTAAAACCTTCAAAATGCATCCTCATTCCTTACCCTTTCACTGCTCAAGGCCTTACGAATTAAATTAAATAAATTCCAGCATTCCTTAACCCGTCAATCGACGGACCGGAAGGCGTCGACGGCAGACGTCGGGTGGCACAAATTACCCCGAGATACGTTTCGCGGGCCTATCCATCATCGGACGACTATCCGCCACGTCATCTCTTATAACAATGCAGGGTTGCCCGCCTTAAGACGATATTATTATATCGTCTTAAGGCGGGCAACCGAAATAGATATAATATATGTATGCATACATGTGTAGCTAAAGTTGTAAGTTGTTGAGTAATGGAGTGTTTCTTGCTGACTTGGCGTCTTGGCCGTCTGGCTTCCGAAAAAAAAAAGTGAGGTAATAAAGAAAACATTACACTTACATCACATGATATTTTGTCATACAAGAATGTTGACGCTGATTTCCGTCGCAAACAAATAAATTCAAATTTCCCTAACCGTAGTACAAAATGATCATTTCATTCTGATTCCAAAACCGCACACTGTATTGATATCACAGCAGTAAGTACCACCATTATGTTACCACCGGGGCTTTTAAACCGCCATAACGTTGTAATGCTGTTAAAAGTGGGCAAAATGGGCATAATAGGAGCGTGCGGTTTGTCCGGGCACAAATGGAAGTGCCAATAAGAATAAGTTAGCGGTGTGGTCGTTTTGACCATTGTGTGCACATTTTGTGGTTGAAAATTTTGCAGGAATGCTTCTTACAATTCTTTATTTATTTTTGGGATTATTAAGAGAAGACACGACAAGGTAAGTCTTGTCTTCTTTTAATATGTCACGTAGCGGTTTTTAGCAGCTTTAGAGGTCTGCTGACAACAATAATAGGTATATACAATACAGGCTCAAATAGAGACCTATTTCAGGGAGTAGTCCCTCACAAAGTTAAACAAACAATTGTAATTGGATTCGTTTATTATTTTTAGCCTGTGTTATCCCACTGACGGGCAAAGGCCTCCATTTTTTCTGAATCCTCCCGGCATTGTGTAAGAGTCATCCAGTCCTGTCAGTAGAAGGTATGTTCGTCCGTGATTTGCTTTAAAAAAATGTTTCACAACAGGGTAACAGAATACTCCTAATTACTCAATGCTACTAACAATATCACACACACACACACTTCTTACACACTTATTTCGTTAAAATCCATCCAAAGGTTGTCTGTAAGAGATTGCCCTGTGCGATAAGACCGCCCATTGTACACTTGTTTTTACAAACGTATTTCCTGTATTTGTTATGAGGTGTACAATAAAGTATATCATCATCATCATCATCATCATCAGCCTATAACAGTCCACTGCTGGACATAGGCCTCTCCAAGTGCACGCCAATTGGCTCGATCACCGGCAACTCTCATCCAGCTGCTACCAGTATTATATACAATAAAGTATATAATAAATAAATATTATTTTTGCCAAACATTAAAATATCATGTAGTATATTAGCTCTAATTCAACTAGCACTTCTTTACCTTTGAAAATAAAATTAAAGTGTTCGTCACGCCATCTTCGCCTGGGGGGCTACTCTCTAAGCCCGACATCCGTAGTTTCGGACTTAGTGGCGGGCGTATTCTACTCTGTATCACCTACGAATTTACGATTAGTCCCAAACTCGAACTAATAATGAACGACAACAAGTAACTGTCAAATCGTGTTGTCATTAATTCTTAGTGGTTAGATAATACGGAGGAAAATACGTCCGTAACTAAGTCCGACACTACGGACGTCGGGCTTAGAAAGTAGCCCCCCTGATTCATTTGCTTTGAGAAAACTTTTGTCAACAAGGTAATAAATAGTATTCTCTCAATAACTCCATGCCAATAACAATATTATTTTTGTCAAACAGTTCATGTACGGCATGTACCCAGGTATGTTAGCTGTAACCCCTAACTAGTACTTCTTTACTTTTGAAAATAATTGTTAGTAGACGATTGTGAGAGTGTGGTCTTCTTTCTTTTCTTTTCGTGGTTTTCTTTTCTGGTGTTCTGGAATGGCATTTTTTTGTTTCAGTATAGGACTGATTCTGTGTAATAGCGCTCTTTCTTTATCAACTCGGACAACCCTAAAATCAACCCTCACTCTGCCGCAGGTAACCCGGGCAACGTCGCGGTGACTTTCCGACACATTCAATAAATATATCACCGAACGTTCGACGTATCAATCATGCAGGCCCCCAATCCTTCAGGCCTCCAAAAAGGGACAATTAAATATTCACTACAAGTAACGAAACTTGCGAGTTTACCTTTGTTCGGTATACTTGTAAGTAGTTGTAAGACCTAAGTTTTAAGTTATTACCTTTGGTAAGGTATAGGACTATAGGCACTTTCATAACTTTGATCGTGATTGGGATTCCCAAAAGATATATTAGTTATAGTTTCTATAGTCAGAAGCTAGGTCGTCAGGGTCGGGCTAAGGGCTACTGGAAGTTAGAGTTTCCAAGTGATAATTATTTTGATGTTATTATAGATTGATGGTATTATGGATTGGGGTTTAATAATGCGCACAGCAGAAGAGTGGAACTCTCTGCCTGCGTCTATGTTTCCGTACGCTTACAACCGTAATCTCTTAAAAGTTAGAGTGAACAGGCTCCTTCTAGTTAAGCTCGCTCCATCGTAGACTTTGCCTCTGTCATCTCTGACCAAGACTAGAGTCAAGAGAAAACCCATGTAAAAAAAATCTTATTGTTGGAAAGATAAGACGCACTCAGAGGGCCAATTCTACTAATTTTTAAACAACTCAAAAAAGCCTTAACTTCATACATTTTTGACAGTTTGCGATTGACATGCGAATGTGATGTGAATGTGAAAATGAGTAGAATTGGCACACTGATCACTACCGTGTATTTTTCGAACGCAGTAATAAAGCAAAATCTTCAGTCTTTACTGCGCAAGTTCCATCCAATATAATAGGCTTGTTTACTGAAAAAATCTAATTAGTCCGTCAGTTAGATTATCAAAAAATATTTGACCGTATTTTTTCTTTTGTTACGGGAACCAAAATTGACGAAGTTACGACGCTTTTAAAATTCTCAATACGTCACTCTCCGGCATATTTTTTAGCGGGTAGTGACGTCACGAGCCCCCACTCCCGAGTTTTGATGCGTTTTATCTTTGTCAATATTGATTGATTTACAAAAAACAAAAAATACGTGTCCATTATTTTTCAATACTCTAACTGACGGACTAAATAGTTTTGCAATTTGTGGATGATGGAAACTAGCCTATTATGTACTGTTAGCGGGAACTCGGGAAGTAAATCAAAGGGCCTCACGTAAGAGTTCCGTACAAGCTTCACTGGAGGACCTCTATTCATCCTCCTCTCCTCATTAGGCCGCGATCGACTATTTCCTGGGCCTCCCATCCCCGGATATCTTGTTTCCGTGACCCGACCGACCGGAAATAGTTTTTTCTTTTTCTTTCCCACGGAACTTAACCTTTTCGTGCGCATTCGAGATTCACACTTCGTGACTGTTGGATCTTTCGGCTTTTTGTGGGTCGTTTGTGATTTTTTACGGGTTAGTCGGCTGTAGGAAGGTTTGGGCATGACTGATCGGGTTGTTCTCAAGTGGTGTAGGCGTCTCGGAGCACGATTTTGTCTTATGAACGTATGCAGACGAGGCATGAATAATATACTGTTGAAAACCCGTGAAAACAGCTGGGCTAACTACAGGATGAAAGGTATTGAGTGCGTTCTTTGAAATGTGCCAATGCCAATTTCTAGTAACACACTCATTAACCAGTCACCCTGTAAAATAGTTATTCGCACATCTGTTTCTCCCGGAATCTTTGTTTGTATGCTTTTCCATTCGTACTGTCGATATCGCTTCGATAAAATATTTCTCAAAGAGAATTCGTAAGTTCTCATTTTAGATACAATATTGACAATTTGCGCTCTATTGACACAAATTGATAGCGTCAATAGTGCTAAACCGTGAACGTGATACTACTGGCACAATTCTTTAGTTTCACCAAATAAACACAGCATAAAAACCTGTCGTGAGTGGAGTTGACAATTAGCGTGGTAGTGTAAACTGACTCTCAAACATGCATAAAAATAATTATGTATATGATATTTCTGTTTTTTGTGTTTCATTCACAAAAACCACAATTTATCACTCTATAAAAGGTATAGTAGTGGTTTTTGTGGTTATTTTAAACAGAAGCATTTATTATGTGGTTACCCTGAGAGTTTCGGGTTCGTATTGAACCCTTACCTATACTCCATTTGTTTAGGTAGTTAAAAAAAGGTAAAGAATCTTCAGAACAAACACATAGGTATAATTTAACAAATAAACTACAGCTTAAACTAACGTTTCAATTGATTTAGTAATCGTTGTTGTTGTATTTACATTGCTTTTTATTTGTATTTTATTTTTAAACTGAGTTTTTTAATAAAAAGACACGTCAAGATGGTTTACCTTTTTTTAACTACCTAAACCAATGGAGTATAGTTATCACAACACTAGTCTAGCTTGTGCTATCGGCTTCGCCCGCTTGAATTTAAATTAAAAATTATCCCGAGGAGTATACTCGTTAGAATACTCCTTGGGATAAAAGTATCTTATGTCCTATTCCTGAAAATGATCAACCCCTGTGCCTCATCATCATCGTCATCCACAGCCCGACTTCGCCCACTGCTCAGCATGAACCTCTCTTTTCTTGTGCCAGTCCCCACGCTCCTGTTCCAGCCTCATCCAGGTTCTTCCTGCGATGGCAACAATGTCGACAATGGCAACTAAGTAAACAACCCCTGTTCCTAATCCATACAAATTTAGCCGTTCAGCCATTACGAGAAGTAACACTAGGTAACAAACAAACAAACAAACAAACAGACAGACAATGTTATTTCAACATTTGTAACATTTTAGAATAATGTATTATACCTACCTAGTATGGAATAAACTAATACTTCAAAGAAAACGCAAAAATAAAAACTGAAACATTTTAAGATAACATCATCCTAAAACTATTCCCCTTAAATCCACGTACGGTGTGAAAATGGCGTGCAAATAAGATTAAAGAACAGTGGAGTGTGCAAAGGGAGTTGGTTCCGACGCCATTATGCTGCAAATGCGAACTCAGGTCACGTTTTCCGGCCATTTCTTACCATATTTCAAACGAGGTGCACCAATAAAACTAGGGGACTCAGTCAGTCTAATGCTTGTGTGCCAAGTTATGAGGTAGCAGCGGGTTGAAGCTGTAAAAATTTGATGGACGACGTTTTATGGTTCTTTAAACCCGCTCGGTCTGCCATTTTGTGTTCTAAGGAATAGGCACATTTAGTTAGATACATTGTATCGTCTTCTCATGTTAGTTTGCCCATCTACACATCAGAATTGCCCATGTTCATCACATAACACATGGGTTTCCTTCCCAAAACAATCTTCTTGAAAAAGTTACTGGTATGTAATTCTGGAATCTATCCATCCATAAAGATCTTTTGCGACACCAACGAGTAGAAAGACAAAGGCAGCAGACTCTGACAAAAACAGTAATAAATCTACCGATGTCGCCTTATTCCTTCGGTTCGGCTTCAATTCTAACTGGATTCAGCTGAGCACCAGTTGTTTACGTTTACATGTAACTGGGTAACACGTTACCTGCCAAAGATCTTCAGAAGGCCGCCGGTTTTAACTTTGGCGTTGGCATTGCATAACCTGACTGAAGATCGAACCGTGTAGCTGCAAGTCCCTCGAAATGAGTACCTTCCATCATGATATAATGTTGAATAAATATTCGCCAACTCCGCTATTTCTTGTACCCTTGGACGTGGACATAAAAATGCGGTGCCTGTGTGAAGGCTAACATTGTTGGCTTCACTGCAGCCTCTTGAACACGTCGCTTCCCAAGGCCGGTCGATTGGATACTGACAACTTTCCACATAATCCACTTAATAATATGATTGGCTGTACAAGATCTGAGGGTAGATAGGAAATAGCATGGCTATGACATCACATGGTCAAGTCAAGGGTTTGGTTCTTGGAAATTGGAACGAACTACTTGAAATATCTTTGGTTAGCATTTTGTTCTTGATATTTTATTTTTCATTAGCTTTATGAAATTGGTTTTATTAAACTAAGGGGGACAGAGATTAAAATTTATGTTAGTCCTATTTCAAGTCATAGTCTATTCGTGTTCCGAGTTTTATTAAAATCCATTCAGCGGTTTCAAAGTTATAACGTAACAGATGGACTGTTGCAGTTGAGATGATACCTTGCACCGTACATGGTAATTTCATGTCAGCACACAGAGGGGCCCGAAAGGTACGACGCCTGCCGGAGTCGCGGGACTATTCGAAAGAGATACCGTGGCTCCGGAACAAAGCGAACATGGATGGGTTTTCGTCAGTAAGAGTCTAACACTCCCTCCCGCTCCGCCCAGAGCGGGGGAAGTCATTTGATGATTTCCCATCCATAAAAAAAAAGATGGTAATTTCATAGTATTTAAAGCCGTATGAAAGACATCGTAAATTGATTTGCCTCATTCAAATAAATAATACTTCATTTCTGAATGTTTGTCGTGAAAGTAACGTTAAAAAAACTTTCCAAAAATAGTCAGCCGCTAACATTATTTTGTTTCTCACTTTCACAAAGCTAGGCTTGATTAGTAGTGTTCGAGCGAAACTAGTTTTTCAGTCGGAACCGGCCCCGAATTCTGGTTTCCGTCCTACTTTTTGTACCAACCGAAACTTTTTCGCAATTTTTATAAAGTTGGCCCATACATTTCGAACTAGTTTTTCGGATAAATATGAAATTCTTTTCATATTTGTTTGAAATACTGCAGCTCCCGTGTTGCATTTTTTCAGACAAATATGAAAAGAATCGAAGGAAAAGGAAGACCATATTATACCATAGGCTCCCATCAGCATGATTTTCATCTGACATTTTCAACAATCATTGTCATATTGCAGCCAATTATACACAAAACTTTTATGAATTATACACCTAAACCTTCGTGATTAATCACTTCATAGATTGGTGAAAACCGTATGAAAATCCGTTCGGTACTTCTTATATTGATCGCGTACATACAGATGGACGCGGTGCGGCGGGGGGACTTAGTTTAATAACATGTAGTGATGTAGTAATAGTTACACTCTTCCCTAATCATTCACTGCACTCAACGTTAACGAATACCGAATTAAGGCGAAGCTCTATTTTCGGCCGAACCCGAAACCGACACCCAATCTTCATTCGAACCAACACTCTTGATTAGTTAGTAGTCTTTTCGGAGAATTCTACCTAATAACCGTGACTAGCTGGTTTGCGTGTTGTAATTTATACGCTCAGATAAAAGAAAGTGTAAGTAAATGTAAATCAATTCAACACATTTACATACAACAATGTCATGTAACTAATTATTGGTGAGTAATCCGTGTAAAAGTAACTGTCATGGTTGTTTCTAACTTTAACTTTTAGTTATCTATACGTATACATAAATACATATACACACACATACATACATACTTATGACATACATACATAATACATAAATAAAATTGGAGTGTCTGTTTATAATATTGAAATAACCATTTTTTACTATATGTATATGAATATATTACGGTACCTACATACACCAAAATTATTTTTTTTACAATTTTTGTCTGTCTGCCTGTCTGTTTGTTCCGGCTAATCTCTGAAATGTCTGGACCGATTTTGACGGGACTTTTATTGGCAGGTAGCTGATGTAATAAGGAGTAACTTAGGCTATGTTTATTTTGGAAAAAAAAAATTAAAGAATCGACTGTTAGGCGGGACGGGTTCGACAAAGTATTCTTGGGTTATATCGGTATTTTTCAGAAGTCCGGACTCAGGAGTCCTGTGCCAGGTTGATGGCAACTGACTCGTCCACTATTACCATAGTCTGTTTGACTATAACATAGGACTCTATCGTTTCGGTGACTTTTGTATATGACTCGAACATCCTCTTCCTATCGCTTTGGGAATTATAGGCGTGGTGTTATGATAATTTCATAGTAATAGAAAAAAAACTCCGAATGGTAATACGGCAAAGTGACTGCTGCAGTATTGATAGCTTAGTACGACGCTTCAAAAGACCATACCTACACACGTCAAAGCATCATTCTTCTGTATGCTTCTAGTACAGAGGCCTTAGTGTGAGTTTTTTCGACTCACGTTCGAACGCGTTCGATTGCGAGCGCGTTAGAATTTAGTATGGGAATTTAGTTATAGTGCCACCTGGTGGTCACTCGTAGAACCTAATTTCTCATACTAAATTCTAACGCGCTCGCAATCGAACGCGTTCGTACGTGAGTCGAAAAAACTCACACTAAGGCCTCGGTTCATCAACGACCTCACTAAAACCATTGCCCTTAATCCAGTTTTAAAGAAGAAAACGTTAAAATAATGCCTTTCATTCATCACGTAGATGCGTGAAAAGAATTTGGTTAAGTTTTAATATTACCTGCAGTCGTAAATAAATGGGAAGGCGAAACAGACGGACGGCATTTAATGCCCATTCGTTACCGTCCGACGTCACAAGGTTGTTTTCTTTAGGAGGAAGTGATTTTAGACACGCTAACAACACCGCGATTCATTGGCTAATTGAATATCCTACCATTTAGCCGACTTCCGAAAATCGAGAACGAAGGTTTTTAGGGTTCCGTAGCCAAATGGCAAAAACGGAACCCTTATAGATTCGTCATGACTGTCTGTCTGTCCGTCCGTATGTCACAGCCACTTTTCTCCGAAACAATAAGAACTATGCTGTTGGAATTTGGTAAGAAGATGTATTACGTGAACCGCATAAAGATTTTCACACAAAAATAGAAAAAAAAACAATAAATTTTGGGGGTCCCCATACTTAGAATTGTAACTCAACATTTTTTTATTCATCGAACCCATGCGTGTGGGGTATCTATGGATAGGTCTTCAAAAATGAGGGTTTCTGATATCATTTTTTTTTAAACTGAATAGTTTGTGCGAGAGACACTTCCAAAGTGGTAAAATGTGTGTGTGTGTCCCTTATGTCTAAAATAAGAGAATGATAAAACTAAAAAAAAATATGTGATGTACATTACCATGTAAACTACCAGCGAAAATTGGTTTGAACGAGATCTAGTAAGTAGTTTTTTTTAATACGTCGTAAATCGTAAATCGCAACTTCTGCTTATAATATAACACCTACTGGTTTGTACGGAACCTTCGGTGCGCGAGTCCGACTCGCACTTGGCTGGTTTTTTCGCACTGAGGTTTGCAGTCATAGAATCGTATTCTGGGTAAATCTCGTCTTTGTACATGAACTGCCTGTCCTGTTGTGTTTGTATTTTTTTGGTTGTGCCTAGTAATTCTTCCGTTACTAGCAGACAACCGCACATCCAAAACTGCTGATAGTGGAGAACTGAAATGTGGCATGTAGGTTCCTTGGGGAGTGTAGAGGAGAACTAAGAGAGAATTTCCCGAAATTCCTACGGGAACGGGAAAAAACGGGATATGCGCGTACGAAGTCACGGGCAAAAGCTAGTATAGAATGAGGTTTTTAATTCAACGCTTATGTTGACTTTTCTCATTTACTTTATTAATTGTAATCGATATGTTTGCAGATGACCAACTAAATTAGAAGAAACGATCGTTCTGTCATCAGTGAAACCCCCATTGGCATTTTGGTTACGCTTTGCGCCAGCACTTCTTGTATACTCTTTTTAATGTTAATAGGTTCGCTTTTGACCACTATCTTATCCTAATCTATACTTAATATTATAAAGCAGAAGAGTTTGTTTGTTTGGTTGAACGCGCTAATCTCAGGAACTACTGGTCCGATTTGAAAAATTATTTCAATGTTACATAGCCCATTTATCGAGGAAGGCTATAGGCTATATCGTCACGCTAAGACAAATAGGAGCGGAGCATTAATGGAAAATGTGACGCAGACGAAGTTGCGCGGGTCAGCTAGTATACCTATAAAATTCTACCGTTACTGAGCGAGTGACTGACAGACAACGCATAGCCGAAATTTGGCATGTAGCTTCTCTACACTCCGTAGGGAAGCGCTAAGAGAGGAATTCCCGAAATTCCCACGGGAACGGGAAAAACGGGTTATGTGTGTGTGAACGAAGACTAGAGTCAAGAGCAAACCCATACCAAGTGAAAAAAAAAGAAGTCGCGGGCAAAAGCTAAAAAAAAATACAACCGAATTGAGAACCTCCTCCTTTTTGGGAAATCGGTTAATAAAAAGGGAAGATGTGATCGATGATGAAACACGCGTGCCTAGAAGTAACGTATACAAGTGTACCCTGTGAATCCAATACACTGTATCTGCAGTTACAGTGTTTCGAATTAACAACGTCCATTCGATTTCTCTTTGCCTTTTACATGGTCCTGCATTAATATATTTTAGTCCATATGCATGAAAAACTGAGATATCGTAATCCAAAGTACACTGTATGTAACTAAAACTGAAGTCCTAAAATAGCAAAACACGGTAATCGAAGATGCAGTGTAATGCCAAAATAATCCTCGCTCGTTCCAAGATACAGTGTTTAGTCAAAACTGTCGTGCGATGGCGGGCGCGCCAATCAGAACGCGGATGATCGACAGTCTCGATCGTTATTGGTCGATTTAACGGAGTAAGTACACAGTTTGAAGCACCCACGTTTGTTTACGCGCGGGGCTGTCAGTTGTTGTTTATAAGATAATTTTTTGTTGGTTTCTGGAGTAATTTGTGAATTTATTAGATTAAAAGTTGTTAAAATGAGTGGTTATCGTAATAAATTGTTGATAAAGTTATCACAAAGCAATGTGCAACATTATGATAACTCAAATAGTGCTACAAAGGTGTCTGATTTAAATAAACATTTTCAAAAAGAAAATTATACTTCTATCACGGATCCTCCAAGTCTCTGTGTACCTTATAATGATTGCATGGACTTAAATATAGACTCTCGCGATATTAGCCTTACTTTAATACCATTAAAAGAATCGGAGTGCCCAAGCTTTTGTGAAGAAATAGGTAAAGGAGACTATACTGAATTATTAACTGTAATTACGTCTTCAATTACTCAGATGTTTACCAACCTCCGAAACTGTTCGTAATAACTTCAACTACATTGAATCGCAAGTAAATCATGATTGTGTTCAAATAACTACAACCGCTGTTATAGAACAACAACCTAGTCTTCGTCAAGAAAAGGACATGGTCGTCCCTACTACTATCTATACCAGCCAACCGCTTGCAACTAGTGACACCGACAGAAATGATTAAACTTGGAATAAAACAAACAAGTTTATTAAATACTAGCTGACCCACGCAACTTCGTCTGCGTCACATTTTCCATGAATGCTCTGCTCCTTTTAGGGTTAAGGTGATGATATGATAGCTTATACCCTTCCTCGATACATGGGCTAAATAATACTGAAAGAATTTTTCAAATCGGACCAGTAGTTTCAGAGATTACCCCCTTACATACAAACTTACAAACAAATTTTACCTCTTTATAATATTTAGTATATTATATATATTATATATATTATATAGTATAGACTAGTATAGATATTAATAAACTTGTTTGTTTTATTGCGGCATAATAACAGTGCCTACATTTAAAGCGATAACTTACACATTTTTTTTAAATAAAATTATTAAACTGTCAATTTAATTTGTATATTATAATTTTTACTTGAACTTTCGATACAAAACAAACTAAACTTTCTGAGAAACACTGTTTGAACCAGTAAAAAGAACACTGATTTAACAGGTCAATACACTGTAACTCTAAAATACAGTGTATTACCCTAACAAACTCTTCGTTCGCTTTTGATGACTATCGCGGCAATACAAGTTATCCATGTTAAATCATTGTATTTGCGGTAAAATATATTTTTAATTACTATGGCTGAATACCTTATAAAATTACCTTTTTATTGATACCAAACACTTAAAACTTTCCAAAGGAAACTTGAAGGTAATCCTCTAAAAACAAAAAAAAAGGTATTTGCTCGTTTTCTCAAAACCTGTGTTTCGTAGTTACAGTGTATTGGATTCACAGGGTACAAGTATACCTGTGTCCCGACTCCGACAAGGAATCAAATCCCAATCCTCATTGGGACGCACAATGAAAGTATTCGTAAAATGTTTTTCGCGTATAGAGAAAGTCATGTTCTCCTACAACCGTAAGTTCCGGGAAAATAAATCCTATGTTTAGTCTTCCATTATTTTGTAAATGCTAAAACCCAGAAAACTTCGTCTACATTTCTAGATTTTTTGCCTAAAAGCGTGTTGCCTCACGGAAGCTGTACAAAAACTTCGTCCACATTTCTAGCCTCTCTCATTCGCAAGATTTTTTGCCTAAAAGCGTGTTGCCTCACGGAAACTGTATAATTGCGTCTACACTGATAATAATTAGAGGGATCCTTGGCCCACTTGCCGGTGGCTAAACGCTGACGACCACCATGTGACGTCACAGCCCACTGGGGGAGGGGGAGGGGGCGAAACAGAGAGAAAGTTTTGTTTTAAGATAGGAGTATGCGTAGGATCGCAAGTGGGTGCGTTTTTTGGCACTGTAGCTGTAAAGGTTATTCAATATTTGTATTCACTTAGTGTTTCAGTAAGCTTTCAGTACCTACTGGATAGGTACGATTTTCTGTAAATTTTTTGCTAAAATAAAAACACAAGGGTCGATGAAGCCGTAAAGTGCAAGGTCGCGAAACGTTTCCCATGTTGTTTTCCAATTATATTGGGTGTGATTGCTAAAAGGACAATCAATCAGAAAAATGTAATGGATTGTTGGTTAGTAAACAAGTGAATCTATTTCTGTAGTACAATGCTTCTGTTTTGTTATTTTTTGCCGACTATCTATTGTTCATTTAATTTCATTATTCCATAAAAATATGCTTACAAACTGCTTAATTTCCTAAGAAATGAGAACAACAGACCAGCGAAATGAGAACAAGACAATCACATAATATGACAATACCACATTCGTTAGTAACAGCGACAATACTTCCACTTACCCATCCCCAAATTATAAACTACGAACACGTACAAAGAGAAACAAATTACACTAACATTACACACTTCCTTATTCTAGTGGCTTAGCAATTAGCGGTGCACAAACAAATCGGCCACTGGGCGGCAATGCGACTGAGCTATATTTAATTACCTCTGGAAATATGCACAAATTAGGTCAGTCTGCCAGACTGGCGCGCTGAACATTGTTCCATTGCTTCGTTTTGAATTGGTAGTGAGATAAAGGCATTTATGAGACCAACTCTAACTGACAATACTTTATGACAAATAAAGTTGTGTGATATGAGAGAGAGTGGGGATTTATAATGATTGTGGATGTCACCGGAACATTGTAGACTCCGTAAGATTGTGATTAGATTAGATTCTCGATATATTATGAAAAAATCGTTTGGTATAGAATAAATCCCATCCAATATATTTAGAAAAAATAGTTTACAATATCGCACGCAATGCTTTCCGGTGACATGGACATTCCGTTATAATCTGTGCTTTTGTAATTAGTGGTAAACCCAATATACCAAGTAGTTCTGGGACTTTGTATAATTTGAATTTGTATAATTATGCATCGGATATTGAGGAAGAAAGGAACAAAACCATCGCCAGACATTTTACAGTAGACACATTTTACAGTCTGTACACAGTAAGTCTGCCAAATGACTCCTGGCTGAATTGCATGTGGTCACGTTTGAGTTCGGTCGTTCGGTGTGAACTGGCCATGTTGCAAAGTTTTTACGAGTTAGCATTTTTAGCTACAAAATTATACTGGAGCCTGTTTTGGGCATAATTTAAACATCTAAATTGCCCATTTAACTCACCTGAAATTGTTGACCACATAACCCGAAAACTACCTACAAACTCGGTGTGTTTCCTGACTATTTATACCTGTGTGATTACTTTTAATTCCTCTTAAAAATATCAACTAATTATAGGCCACAAGCTAATTTTCAGTCTCGCGAAAACGAATTTTTATTTTCTTGAAACCCTGTCAAGATAAAAAGTAACTGTAATAGGCCATTTCGCGCAAAATTTCTGCAAAAATATTTAACTTCCCAGACTTAATTCGCGAAAAATGTTAATTTAAATGCATGACACTTCATCCGACAGCTAAGAACTTCCCCTTAAGCAGCGATAAGGAAATTCATGGTGAAGTAAAAGATTCTAACGTTTTCACACAACATTTTTAAATACTTTTCTATGAAATGAAATAGAATAGAATAGAATACTCTTCATTATGTACACCATATAAGACAAATAAAAGTGAAATTATCATTATTTTACTAATAACGCTTGTATTTTCTGTTGGTACTTGAATTTGATAGGTTACGGACAGTCAGAAGCTAGAAAATGTGACACCAGTCTTGCCAAGGAGTACCTTGTTACTCAGTTAATGGGTTGTGGAGGTCTGGTAGTCAGCCGCTCCACGTAAAATACTGGTATTCAGCTGAATCCGGTTTGACTGGAAGCCGACCCCAATATAGTTGGGAAAAGGCTAGGCAGATGATGACTTGAATTTGATAGGTTCCTTTTTCAAGTCTCATCTTTGGGAGAATGCTAGATTACTTACAAGCTATTCTGTCCTCTTTTCATTCTTCGTTTTCTTTTTTTTTTTTAAAAAAAAAAACGTTGCCTCACACTAGGAATTTCTACTGTATCGTGGGTGCGTTTACAATAATACAAACTCAGATATACAAACAGTCAGACCCGGAACAACTATCTGTAGACCATACAAATATTTGTCCCGTGCGGGAATCGAACCCGCGACACGCAGCGCAGCCTGGCCATTTCCTGACTTCCTATTAAGTTTCGAGTGCTTACTTTGGTAAGATATATCCAGGAATGACAAGGGTAGATGGTATAACTTCAAAACTGATATAAGGGACTCTAGAATCTAGACGAAGTGACATTCTATCTGCGAAAACAATAGGGAATATGCACGCGATTTTTTTATTTATAAAATGAATTACTTATAAGCTCCAGTAAACAGTCAAGAAAATATTTTTTCAATATCTTCATCAGCGATGAAGTTATAACGCTTCAAAGATTACTTTTAGAACGAGAAGACCGACATGGAATTTGACGTCACATTACGTGACGTCTATACATCTGCCATAGAAAACAGCGTTTTCGCGAGAGGGACAGATATATTTGTTTAAAATAATTATATCTCGTTTGTTTTTCGAGCAATTTTGATTCTATTTCCACTGTTAGTAATATATTTTTGTATATTTTTAGATAAAGTGTTTAGATAATAAATTTTTTTTTCATGCATATTCCCTATTGTCAAAGGTCCGAAATGTGTTCAAAATTACATTTGGGTAGTGCATGTCAATCCCATACATTTTGACATCGTTATTATATTACTGAATAGCTATTGCCCGCGACTTCGTACTCGAATATCTCGTTTTTTCCCGTTCCCGTAGGAATTTCGGGAAATTCTCTCTTAGTGCTCCCCTATACTCCCCGAGGAACCTCCATGCCAAATTTCAGGTTCCTGCGACCACTTGCTTCGGCTGTGGGCTGTGGGTTGTCTGTCAGTCACTCAGTAGCGGAAGAATCTATACTAATATTATAAAGCAGAAGAGTTTGTTTGGTTGAACGCGCTAATCTCAGGAACTACTGGTCCGATTTGAAAAATTCTTTCAGTGTTAGATAGCCCATTTATCGGGGAAGGTTATAGGCTATATATCATCACGCTAAGACAGATTGGAGCGGAGCAATAATGGAAAATGTGGCGCAGACGAAGTTGCGCGGGTCAGCTAGTAATATTATAAAGCAGAAGAGTTTGTTTGTTTGGTTGAACGCGCTAATCTCAGGAACTACTGGTCCGATTTGAAAAATTCTTTCAGTGTTAGATAGCCCATTTATCGAGAAAAGTTATAGGCTATATATCATCACGCTAAGACAGATTGGAGCGGAGCAATAATGGAAAATGTGGCGCAGACGAAGTTGCGCGGGTCAGCTAGTTTTATATATTCGGATAGATTGCCTCTTTATCCAGGCCGACCACCTCAGTAAGTCCTAAGGGCCACCTCAGTAGTATCCCCTTTTGTCAGTTCGCAACAGAATGTTGTTGATTATACCACATACCGAGTGTTGTAGTGTACAAGCGATTTATTGTCTCTGGGTGTAATTAAACTGGCATTGGCACCGCGCCAGGGTCGTTAGTTAATGCACTTTACTATATTCGAGGCCTATAAATAGCTTTACTAAATTCACGCTCTTTGTAATCTTGCATTGGTTTTTGGTACCTACTGTTATTAGTTCTACTACACTTGTGTTTCGAGTCATCTTTTTTGCCTATCTCATCGATACTAATATTATATAGCTGAAGAATTTGTTTGGTTGAACGCGCTAAACAAGAATTACTGGTTCGAATTGATAAATTATATTAGTGTGGCATAGCCCATTTATTGATGAAGGCTATATGACATCTCGATACGGCCAACAGGACGAATGGAGAATGTGATACGGAATTGCATAATTTAATTCCGCCAAGCCCGTACCATCATCAGACCACAAGACGAACGGCGATGCGCTGCCGGTACATGGTGGACATCCGACCCACACGCACAAAATGTTATGGGAAAACATTCATAGTGCGTACAGCTAAGGAATGGAATTCCCTGCCGGAGTCTGTGTTTACTGATATAAGCTACTACCTGGGAGTCTTTAAGTCAGGAGTGAATAGGTTACTTCTAGTTAAGGCGAGGTTGCAGTACTGTGTGTTTTGACGAACAACAGCGACTGTCCGGCGAGCGAAATAATGCCTAAATTTTGATTGTTTTTTCTTCTTGGCGAAAACTGATAAAGAAATAATACAATACGGTTTCAACATTTACTTCAAAATAAAAAACAGTACACGTTTAAAATTGTAATTAGGTGTCATGTTTGATAAAAAAAGTATCGAGCCAATCATTCTTAATCGCGTTTCTATCTTTACGATTTACTTGAGGGTATGTTCAATTTTTATGTAATGAATTTTATTTATTAAAAAACTCATAATTAATTAGATTTTCAGACGTTCAAAAATCTTAAAAAGTACTGCGTGCTCCATCTTAGACCGCATCATCGCGTACCTATACAAAAAAACAGAAGCGGAGCCTTATTGAAATAGGTATGTGACGCAGATGAAGTTGCGCGGCTTGCGCGAGGATACTTCAAAAATAATTTTATCTCAATTTTGTGCTGTCATTTAGTGAGGTTCGCCGGTTTCAATGAAACTTTAAAAAACCACAGTTCAGCTTCCTCAAGTTTAGTGTTATGGCAAAGCTTATTAGGTCTCTTAGCCGGTTCACAGTCCTACGAACCACATTTTGGTCTTCACTGATTGTTTAACTATTTTGTATACGGGCTATGCGAACAGTATTAATATAGAGGCTCATAGGCGACGTAAAACTAGTGGATGCCAAGCTACACAGCTGGGCTCATCGCCGCAAGGTTGCCTGCTTGCCGGTCTTCTAGAGCTTGTACTTGTGTATTGCACCTGCGTCTGTTTCCGAATGCTTACAAACCCAATATTTTCAAAGTTAGAGTGAACAGGCTACTTCTGGGTAAGCTCGCTCTATCGTAGACTTTGTCTCTGTCATCTCTGACATAGACTAGAGTCAAGAGAAAACCCATAAAAAGTAAAAAAATATTTAAAAATATTCAAGGGTACCCTTGAATACATATTAAAAATACCTGCTAGACCAAAGACCGGCTGGCTTGTTATTAAAATGTTTTGTCTTGACCTTTAATCTGGTTGTATGTAATGTTGTTGTGTAATGTGGTGGCATCTGAAAATAATTACGATTTGAGGTGGATCTTATTCTAATTAATCATGTTTGATCTTTGTTTTAAACAACATAGATCACCCGAGATGGTGGTAGGAGGGAAAAGTTTTCCTATAAATTAAATTTCACAAGTTAAAGTGATCATGCATTTTAATTTGAACCAATATTTGTTTTAAAATAAGTTTTAATTTGAAAATGACATTAATAATGGATTGAAAACTTTAGCGATTATTATTAACATGGAACTTTCATGTTTGCAGCTGCGCCCTAGAATTTTAATTGCTTTGTAAACAATAAATTGAGTTGCATGCTAATGCAAACTTTTATATTTTCCATGCTCTTTATTTATTATTTGTTTTTGTTTGTTACAGGTAAACCTTCGTGCAGTATACAGGCTTCAACTGGATCATTGTAGAAATCGTAATATCACACAGAGCGATTGGAATTCTAGTAAGACAATTCAGTTCGTCCTCTGAAATAAAAACCAGACAAGTGCGAGTCGGACACTCACACGAAGGGTTCCGTACTATAAACCTATTTTTTTAAATTACTTGTTGTTATAGCGGCAATAGATATACACAATTGGTGAAAATTTTAATTGCTTACTGCAACTTTTCAACCGCTGACAGACAAACGGACGGATCGATGGACGGACGAACGGACGGACGATGGGCTGAGGCTTAGTAATATGGTTCCGTTGGTTAGTTTTTGGGTATGCAGCCCTAAAAAGGATTTGTTAGGCAGTCTTTTGCCTACCTGACTTAACCAAAGGTATCTCGGCACACCTCACCTACATTATACCTCTACCCACCCCAATAACTTACAGCAGGCGTGAAGTTAATTCATATACGTAATTAAATCCGTCTGGGGTCTCATTATAGGATTAATTAACATATTAAATCGTTGTACCGTCACTAGTGGTATTATATACCCTTCTTGTTGCGTACGGTACGGACGTACGGTTCGCCCTTAGGGTACGGCCCCGACGGATCTATTTGTAACAATATTATGGACTGTTTAGTTCAACATGTTATGTTAGTTAGAACCAGTAAAATGGTGAAGTTTGTTGGAGTATAGAGCTCGTGGCTAAATAACAACAGCCGCTCGGATCAATCTTTAAAGTTAAGCAAAGCTTGCCGAGGTTGGTACGTGGATGGATGACCATTCATACCGGACTACATGTTAAGGTGGATGCCTAGATAGACCTCGCCATACATTATTCAGGTGAGGAAATCTCCGTAAATAAACAGTTTCTGCAGAATAAAAACAACTATAATGAGACTTTATAACGTATTATGGTCGCATATAGCCCAAATTTTATAAAAAAAACAGTATTTCTAGGAGAATTATACCGAATAAAAAACGAAAAATCTTTACATGTGTGAGTGATCTGAATCACGCCATCTGACAGAAATTTATAGAACCACCGAGAAAGTTGGTTGCTGTTGTGTTACGAATTTACGATTGGTAAACATTCATAAATAGATGGCGCTGTTCGATAATTCGAACAAGCGCCATCGGATGACGCGCGGACCGCGGATGCGATCATGCGACGTTGCCGTTCAAGAAGCAGCACGTCGCGTCTGTGCCCGCGCTGTTGCCATTCCGTTCATGCGTGATTGTCTTGAGTCTTGACAACTTGCGAAGTTGCGAATCGTTTCCAGAATATTGTGTTTCTAGCAAGATAGTGCCGGGCGGTGCCGGAGTTAACATTTTATGATTGATAAAATGTTTTTTAGTATGGAATGAGATATAATGCTTTACATAAAGTGAAAAAATTATCTCTGCGATCTGCCCTTGGTTCACACAGATACAATACTTATGTAATTATTGTATTATCTAGTTTAAATATGTAGTAAGTAGTTACTAGTACACACTTAAACATTCCTTGACTTTCCAGATTTAAAAATCTTTTTAGTGTATGTAAGTAGGTACTGATAACACATTTTCTGATACGCTTAGGTACTAATCCATTGGTTTGGGTAGAATGAAATCAGAGACTAGAATTTGATGTATAAGTAAGTTATAACTAAATCAGGCGACCAGCGAAGCTACCTACACAATGGTGAAACGTAGGTACGTAGTACATCTATTGATTGAATCATATTTAATTCATGTGAAACCAGCAAGATTAGTGAATACACAGACAAACCACTTTGATTTTTCATAATTGCTTATTTACCGACTTCACAAAAAGGAGGAGGTACTATGTTCGGATGATTGTATGTTTTTTTTTTTGTATGTTTGTTCATCGAATACTCCGCCAAATGTCGACGGATTTTCAAAATTCTTTTTTTGTTCGAAAGTAGATAGTTCTGAGGTGGTCCCATTGTCACCAAGTTAGGATCTGATGATGGGATCTTAGAGAAATCGAGGGCAACCCTCAAATTTTATAGGCTTACTTATTATTTTTCGCATATTTTATGAAGTATCTTGTGTATTTGCATATGGTTGTCACCATCTCAGGTAGCTGGGCTGATGATGGAAGGTACAACTCCTTAACAGTAAGAAGTTACTCGAACAGGCAAGGATTGTTTTAGTAAATTGTTTTGATGTTTGATAGGGCACGTTTGGTCTCATGATCGTTGCCACATTTGGTCTCATGATCATCAAGTCATGACCTGATGCTGCAGAGTACCTAACTCCTCGACAACTAACAGCAGATATATCGTGTTTAGGCTCATTGAAAAGGGCTCGATGTGTGGATAAACGAACTATTATACATAGAGACCTGATGCTGAAGCCAGGAGCATCAGAAAAAGTACAAACCTTGAAATTACAGCACCGTAGTCGTGTTTGGGCTCATTTTAAACAGGACTAAATTTTAAGTTCAATGCAATGTTGACATAAGTCTGGCCTGATGCTGCAGCCTGGATAATCAGCATCTAGTCTTAAAACTAATAAATACTTCTTAAAGTGAAATACTTTTGCGACTTTTTCTTCTGTATAATTATTAACCGACTTCAAAAAGGAGAAGGTTCTCAATTCGGGTGTTCGTATTTTTTTTGTGTTTGTTCGGGCATAACTCCGTAGCTTGCGAACCGATTTTAAAAATGTCTTTTTTATTTGATAAGGAAACCAGGATCTGATGATGGCATCCCAGAGAAGTCGAGGGAAACTTTCAAAAATCGTATGGGCAACTAGTGCGTTTGTTAATTTTTTCATCAAGTATTTTAAAGCACTACAATTTAATGAAGGTCTGGAGTCGTTCTGATGATGGAGCCGAAAGACAGTCGAGGGAACTCCTCAACGATTTACAGCAGTTACCTTGTGTTTGGGCTTGACTGATTTGTATTGATGAGAACTTTACACCTAGATGGGTTGTGGCTGTTATTACGGGTCTTTAACTTTTTTTATGTTTGTTACTCCGACAATTATGAACCGATTTGAAAAAATCTTGTTTTATCTGAAAGGATATACTTGCAGATTGGTCTCATTTAAATTTTATCTAAATCGGTTACGAACTTTGGATTTTAAATCGAAATAGCTGGAATTCGTCAAATCAAATCAAATCATCTTTATTATCACGTCTACTTGGATGATTGTTTCATGTCATCCAAGTAATCGAAATCGCATATATTGCTTTTCTGCGATTTTGCAGTGGTGTTGTTAGGTATGGGGTACCACTAAAAAGTGAAAAATAAAAAACTTTTTACAAAAAAAATACAACCGACTTCTAAAAACAAAACACTACAAAGTAAAAAATAACTTTAATTTCGGAAGTCGGTGTCAAAATACGAAGAAACTTACAAACACACCGACTTTCGAAATTAAAGTTATTTTTTACTTTGTAGTGTTTTGTTTTTAGAAGTCGGTTGTATTTTTTTTGTAAAAAGTTTTTTACTAGTATTATTAGCACACACAAAGTGCGTCAAGCAGGGTTGCCAACATAAATTGAAAAACGATAGCCCTGAAAGCTGTCTCCCGTACTACCTACTAACACGGCAATGTACGCAGTTCGGGAGCGCCCTTTCCCCGTCTCGCCCCGCACGATTGCCCTGTCTAGACGTCTTGGTTGGACGACTGTATGTATGATTTATAGACTGTGCTACCTACTACTGAGAACCATTCAAATGAGTGCCATCCGTGAAACAGTTTTTATTGAAAAGTGAAGTATTTTTGGGTTGGAGTGTAGCCTTAGGGGCGCTAGGACTTAGAATTTTTTCGTTTTTTTTTTTTCAATAACGTACTAATTTTATTGCAGCATCTTATTAAGCTTGTCCATAAAAACAAATTAAGCTCTGAGAAGCATGGCCCTACGACGCACCGTTTTCGAGTTATGGGCCTTTGATATTTTTTTTTTTTATAAAACGCTCTATATTTCCGAAATGGTAGGTCGGATGAAAATCTTTTCTGGAAAGAAATTGTAGCTCTAGTCGAAAACTATGAGATGGTGTAAAGAAACCCGCGAAAATTAGTAAAAAAAATTGCATCTTCAGCTTGCGTATCTTTAGGGGCATGGGACTTGGTCAAATTTTTGGAGATTTTTTTTTACTACTTTTTGCGGGTTTCTCTACACCATCTCATAGTTATCGACTAGAGCTACAATTTCTTTCCAGAAAAGATTTTCATCCGACCTACTATTTCGGAAATATAGAGCGTTTTATAAAAAAAATAATTTCAAAGGCCCATAACTCGAAAACGGTGCATCGTAGGGCCATGCTTCTCAGAGCTTAATTTGTTTCTATGGACAAGCTTAATAATATGCTGTAAAAAAATTAGTACATTTTTGAAAAAAAAAACGAAAAAGTCCCAAAAAAATTATTTTCAACCAAAAAAAATTTTTTTGTTTCTTTGCTGTTCATAGTGCCCCTAATCGTATACTCCAACTCCAAAAAATCCGCCCCTGACGACCCACTGACCAGCTCCCTTTGCCTGTCCCAAAGACGGACGAAAGGAACCAAAAAAAAAATGTCCATCAAAAAGAGAGAAGTAGATTGCGCCAACAGAAAATGAGGAAGCACTTCGTATTAGCTAACTGCCGTTTTTAATAGTAGGTATTTTTTTTTTCGGTAGAATGTACCCTTTCTATAGTAAATTTGAAATTACCAAAACGTGCGAAACCATAGGTGCTGAAAAAAAAATTGCCAAAACTTTCTTTCGGGATTGCTGGGATAGTGAGAGTATTAAGGGTGGGGTAGATTATATGGCGACTCTATATAAGCTTTTAATCCAAATTAAGGTCAGGGGCATCTTCAAGGTCAAGGTCAAACTCGTAAATAACAAAGTCAAACACGTCAAGGTCAAAATATGCCTAAAATCGTAGAATATTGCCCTCCATCAAACTCCAACGTCAAGAATATACTCAAGGTCATACTCGAACTTCTCAAAAATGTTAATTTGAAAGAAAATGTGTGCTTCTGAGTGGTTTATAAAAATAACCTCGAAGGGGATGGCGGGGTCTATTCGCTCGCTTCGCTCGCTCACTCGACCCCGCCATCCCCTTCTTACCTAACCTATCCGAGTCGGGGTGCCCCCAAGTCCAGAGCTCGCTCCGCTTGTTCTTGCATTCTGAGTCGGGGACTTCGGAGACGCCATGGTGTCACTCAATCGTTGAAACAAACAGGAGTACAGTACGATTCAAACTTAATGGCGGCTCGGAACATCGTACGTTCCGATGCGCAAAACGCAATTTTGGGTATCAGCCAATTAAATTGAGCCTAAATTATTGTCAACTTGACTGTACCTGCGCGCAACTGCACTCGCAGCTAACTTCCGAACCGCCATTAAGTTTGAATCGAACTGTACGATAGACGCTCTCGACCTTGAGTACAAACAATGAATGACAACTGTCAAACGTAAACGTCGCATACATCATAGTATTCTGAAATTACGTTTCGTTACCCACAATCGCTAAAATATTTATTTTTATTTAATTAAGTCTATTATTTGTCTTTTATTTAAAAACATAATACTTGCGCAACTATTAAAAAATAAAATAAAGTCAAAAAATATAATATTCAATTAAAAAAAACTTTTAAATGTGTGGTCGCTTAGTCTGACCGTAAAACGAAACGACCTTGGACCGATTTTTTAAGTTATCTGTGGCAAAATATGTCATTTTTTCGTAACGTTAATAGGTTAGAAATAATTGAATTTTTTTTCTCTAAAACTATGTGTTTGCGCGCTATGAAACTTTGTGATAGTGTTCTACAAGAAGAGTACTCTACCCAAAACAATAATCAAGCTCCAAATCCAGAGTTTGTAATACGAAGTGGAGCCTAATGCCACACCATGTCACAATCATGTGAAATGCATTCTCTACAAAAATAATATTTGTACTAAAGATATAATGTATGGACAACAAAATGAACATGTTGCAAAGAGCATGTTTATGCAACAATATAGCAAAACTGTCAGGCCATCAGGACTTTTCATTGATGAAGAATTTGGATTCTTAGCAGCTAGCCCTGATGGTAAGATTATTCAATAATAAAAATATACAAATAACTAGCTTTTGCCTGTGGTTCTGCCCCTATGGATCTAATGTCGCGTGAATTTTTTAAATTTGGTTCAGTAGCATAGGCCTAAAAACTTTTCTTTTTTACAGGTAGGAAGAATTACCTAATAAAGAAGCAGAAAATACTATTGTAGAAAAAAAATGTTTTCCCTCCTTGGAAAGGAAATCTCAAAATATTAGAGAAGAATCAGAAAATAGAAATTTTCCTATTCATTTGGGAAATGATGTTTTAGTTATGAACAAAAAGCATAATTATTATTATCAAGTAACAAATATCATTATTTCTTGGTATGTATGTATGTCTAAAAATAATGTATTTCTTGGATTGTTTCTTTTTAACAGCTATTATTATTTTATTATTTTGATTCTAGGTCCAGGTCAATTGCGAATTACCAAAATGAATAAATGTTACTTCATTTGCTTTATATCTGTTACCCAACCATTGACTGTCATAGAAGTTAACCGGGATGAGGAATTTATCAACGCTATGATGCTGAAGTTGGTAACATTTTTTAAAACATTTGTACTGCCGGAAATTATTTTGAGAAGAGTTGAGAAAAATGCTAAATGTCTAGACATCAAGGAATTAAAAGGTATAAAAATATAAGTCTTACTCATTTCCTAACTTATTCCGCAGGTCTCTGAGGTGTGGGTTCAGTAAGAATAGTCTAACAAAACTGTGTAAATTCATTTGTTGCAGCGAAAACTGTGTCTTCCAGCATTTGATTCAGATCGCACGGAAATTATATAAATGGAAGTAAAAAGTGACAACAACGAGAAGACTGCAAGAAGTAGCGCGAAGACAAGAAGATATTTTATTATATTATAATATTTACAAGTATCTTTGTATGGTGGTACGAGTCGATGGTTCGAATCCAAGCCGGCACTTTGCTTTGTGTAAATTATTTCATCACCACAGTTCAGAGGAGGCCTGAGTTTCAGCAGTGGGAACATTATAGAATAAAATAAGCTATTTTTGCACGTAGCGATGTATAGTTTGTGTTATTTTGTTAGTTCATAAGATTTTTCTGTGTAGATAAGTTTCACTCATGTATTTAGGTACCAGCCTAACAATTCAATTGTAAAAGAATATTTATTGAAGTTCAAAATTGTATAATAAGTAGGTAGGTATTCTTGAAACATAAATAAATGTTATGGTTAGCTAGCAACCACTTGTGTTGTTGTGTATAATACTTATATGTGCCGTTATATATACTTACGTATGATGTTATTTATATTGTAATCTACATACATAATTCTTTCTAATACTAAATTCAAAATAATAATTGTAAATATCAAAATATTTAAAAAAGTATGTTATCTTTGTATGGTGGTATGACTCGATGGTTTGAATCCAAACGGAAACTATCTAAGTAAATGTAGTGAGAGTAAATAAAACGATTATTTTTATGAAAATATTAACCCCTTTTTACTAAATAAATATTATTAATTTATAGTAAGGTACAATAAAAAGCTTTACAATGGAATAAATAGTCTTTTATTTATTTATTTAGTACACGTCACTATTTACACATTACAATTTACGTTCAGTCACATTACAACAACTTATAATATAGGGACAGTATACCTATATTACCTAAAATAATTTATATGAATAATTAGCTAAGTTAAAAAGGTATCGAGTCTAGAAACAAAAGTATCCTTAGACCAATAATTATACTAATCAAGAAATTTTAATTTTCAACTGTTTGAATAAAACGACATCTAGTAGTGTCGAAAGTTACTACTATTTACTTTGCATGTGTGTGTAAAGAGTAAAGTCAAGCGGCTAAATCTTTATTATGTGAAAATCTTTGTATGAGACCAGTTAACAAGCACTTTTTTAGATAGTCACTACTATCTAAAATAATCAAGTTAATGCCCTAGGTGACGCGTACAATAGAGTTATCTATTAAAGATTTCTAAGTTAGGCGTAAAAATTGAAAATGTTCTAAATTGTGGATCTAGCGCCATCTAGCGACAAAATGGCATCTGAGATCATCATCCATCCACCTTAAGCTGTTCTTCTCTCCTGCCATTTGCAGATATTTGACAGTCGTTACGTGTAGTCAGACAGCCCTTCAGGAGTCTAACGAATGGGTTTCGTGTTACCCATTCTGATACATTCTAAGTTGTGGGGGGATTAGCTAGGCAGTCTCTCCATGAAAAAAAAAACTGGCCCAGTGCGAGTCGGACTTGCGTGCAAGGGTTCCGAACCAATTTTTTTTAACTGTTATTTAACACTTCTTTTAGACTTTTTATAGATTTACCTGTAATCTTTAGGTATAAAACTACTACTTACTTATCTGCATTTTTTTCTAAATTTTAGTCTCAGTATGTTTGAAGATAAGAGGGGAATGGTCAGTTTTGGTTGGATTTCTTTCTTAATATTACTTAAAAAAATATAACTAAATCCTAAAAGAAAGCCGTTTCATTAGATATATTAACAAGAGACAGTTTGAAAAACTTTTTTTTTAATTTTCTTGTTTTGCTCCCAAAACTGACCCATACTTTAAAAAAAATATTTACGTAACGCGTCCGTGTTGGGTCACAAAAGTCCATGGGTACCTATACCGAATTTCAACAGAATCGGTCCATTAGATCCGGAGATAACTAGCTGTGACAGACGGACAGATAGACAGACAGATAGACACTCAAGTGATCCCATAAGGGTTCCGTTTTTCACGGATGTTCGGAACCCTAAAAACTATTATTTAAGTTGTAAAAGGGCTAGGCAGATTGATTGTTAGGTTTAATTTAAACCTTATAAAATATTTGATAAGGTTTAAATTTAAAAGAGGATGATTGCAATATGAAGCGGGGTCTAAGCCGAGTTCCGGTTCAGCTAATCAAATATAGGCCGGCGAAGTTCCTCCAAGAGTGTAGACTCGGCTCCGTATTACTTACGTGAACTCATACCTGTACGTAAAATATGTATGTTTAAGAAAAGAAGTTTATGTCCTAAGCCGAGAATAGAACATCGATTAAAGCGAAAATGAATGTAATGTGGGATCACACAACATCTGCCTTATTTTCTTTAGAAAAACGTTGCCCCACACTAGAAATTTCTCCTGTATCGTGGGTGCGTTTACAAACATACAAAGTCACATACACAAACAACCAGACCTTTTGATTTCTAGGTATTTGAATCAGTGTTCTGAATTTTTATCAAGGTGGATAGGTTGCAATAAGAAAAGCGGGCGCATATAATTTAAAAAAAAACCGGCCAAGTGCGAGTCGGACTCGCACACGAAGTGGTTGAGTTCGTTCCATAAACCTTAATTTATATTATTTGTTGTCATAGCGGCAATAGAAATACACAATCTGTGAAATTTTCAACTGTCTACCTATTACGGTGCTGGAGATACAGCCCGCTGACATACACACAGACGGACGGTCGGACGGACAGCGGAGACTTAGTAATAGGGTTCCGGATTTGGGTACGGAACCCTAAAAACCAGCAAAATAAAGAGCTAATGAAGAAGTATCCTCTTTCTGAAGTCAAACCTTAATAATAGCCAACCAAGATGGAATTTTAAGCATACCTTTTGTTTGACCTATTTATAAAGCCCTCTTCCGCAACTTTCCTGATGAATTGCCAATCAGTCGATCAAAGTTTTACGCAGACAGGTTAGGAATAGCAATGAGAGAATCAGGTAGTAGAACCTATCACACCGCAAAATTCTGTTCAGAATATTTGTTGGCCCCAAGAGGGACTGAATCACAAGCATGGGGCTAAAGCCATTTGGTTCTATGAAGATAGTTTGCATGGGTGTCATCATCTGGCTAATGCCAGACAGCATAATTCTTAGTCATCATCTGCCTAGCCTTTTCCCAACTATACTGGGGTCGGCTTTCAGCCAAGCCGGATTCAGCTGAATACCAGTACCTATTTTACGCGTAGCGGCTACCTACCAGACCTCCACAACCCATTAACTGGGTAATACGGTACTTCTTGGTAAGACTGGAGTCAGATTTACTTGCTTCTGACAATCCGTAACGACTGCCAAAGATTTACAAATGACAGCCGGGACCAACGGCTTAAAGTGCTTTTCGAGGAACGGAGGAAATTTAGTATGTTAAGATGGTCACCCATCCACAAACCATCCTTGGCAAGCGTTGCTTAACCTTAAAGATCGACCCGTGCGGCTGTTATTATTATGCTACGAGCTCCTCTTAATATCTCGAGCACAATTCTTAGTAATTATTTATTTAGGGACAACAAATAGCAGAGTAAACATTACAAATTGAAACTTAATAATAAATAGCTGATAGTGATGATGAGATAGCGGCAAATACACAACTCACAACGTTATCCACATAACTACACAGATTACTACACACTACACAGATTATTACATTGAACATTTTGTTTAGAGAAGATCTCAAGGGCCTAGGTCCTAAACAATTGTTAAGGAATCATTATCATTTGTCCTTTTGAGTTGTGATTACGTCACTTTAACTTAAGACAGACTTCTTAGTAATTACTTATTAGGTACATTGAATGTTTTGTTTTGAGAAGATCTCAAGGGCCCATTGGTCCTAAACAATTGTAAAGGAAACATCATTTGTCCTTTTGAGTTGTGATTACGTACCCTTAACTTAAGGCAGACTCGTTAAGTCACTCAAGTTAAAATCGTATAAGTAGTCACTGGACCAAAAGAACTTTATCGTATCTTGACTCAACATTTCTACTAACTTTTACAAAGATCTCACTCTCTAAAACCATTTTATTGGCCATAACTCTCAAGATATCAACACAACTGTACAGTCTTAAATTATGAATCACGTTTCATTATTATTATTAATAATTTACGACCATCGCCGTAAAACGACTATTAATTATTAAAACAACGCTATTATTATCCTTGTTGACATTTAAATACTTTTAATTTTATGAAAGAGTTATTATTTGTGCTATAGTACTGCGTGCTATGATGTTGGTTAATTAATTGCAGTTAGTATTATAAACTAATTAGAAAATACTTAGTAGGGTTTTGACTTTTAGTGCTGGTCATTGACCTTTCCGGTTACCGATAGATGCAATTAAAATAATTTAATATCTGGCCCTTTTCGAAAGTAGCTCACTTCCGCATTTAATTTATTTATGTACAGTAGCAGTACCTACATACAAATCTATACTAATATTATAAAGCAGAAGAGTTTGTTTGTTTGGTTGAACGCGCTAATCTCAGGAACTGGTCCGATTTGAAAATCTCTTTCAGTGTTTGATAAACCATTTATCGAGGAAGGCTATAGGCTATATATCATCACGCTAAGACCAAAAGGAGCCGAGCAGTAATGAAAAATGTTACGCAGACGACGTTGCACGGGTCAGCTAGTATGGCGAACAAAACAACCAGGCATTATCCACCAATCAACCTTTTCCTATATGGGTATAATGTCCAATAGTTTTGCATTGTGTCGTGAATTTCATCGTCATTTCTGCCGAAAGACGTCCCTTCATACACCTCCCCCAAGTGTTAATACATCGACTGGTCCTGTGGGTCTCGCAGCCAGCGAATGCTCGCGACTTTGACGAGGTCATTGGGCCATCTTCTAGAAGGCTTTCCAACGCTGCGTTCTCCGGTACGCGGTCGCCTGAACCTTTCGGCTCCATCAAATCAAATCAAATCAAATCATTTATTTAAATGTCTTAATTCTAAATTACACTGTAGTACATAAAATAGCAAAAGGTATTAAATATCACTGTCGCCTGAACTTGGAGGGTCCTGTGTTTCAGGCGAAGAAGTTCAATAATTTATACATTCTTAAAATAATCACTTACACAGTATATTGCTTACTAGGTACAACAAGTTTACTTTTACCTACCTATTAAGGCGCGTCCCCGAGCAAAACGCAGCGCTAGCCGTTTTTTGTGCAGTTTTTTGGAGCTATCTGCTCTTTATCCAAAAGAAATATCAACTAATAAAAAATACATTAAATTTCTACATAATCTTGGCTTCAAAATGGTAGATTTTATTTTTTATTATTAAGTATAATGTTTAAGTAATCTTCTCACAACGAAACCACAGAAATGAGAAAAAATTACTGAAAACATGCATCTTCTCGAAAACTAACGATTATTTTGATTTTGTACTTACACTAATGGATAGGCAATTTAATTATGAACATTTTGGTAGATGTATTTTTTTCAAACGACCAAAATTAGATTTTATAACGATTTTATTCAACATTCTGAGCGTATTCGCTATTGTATCTCTTGCACTGTTATTGAGGGAAAAAATGCTCAAGGTTATTTGCTCAGGGTACGGCCTTAACTCTAAAATTATATACCGTTATAAATGACGTAAATAAAGAATTCTCGATTTACAAATTATTTTATAACTAACAATAGCTTCTCTGTTTTTTCGTAGTCCATGTTTTGTAGGACATCCTTTATGAGTTATTTACAACAACTATACTTAAGCGCATAAATGTCCATTAGAGCATTGAGTCTATTGTATTGTAGCGGTCCAAGAAAAACAAAGAATTTGGATGTAAAAATATGTCTAGTAAAAATGTTTCGAGGGCAAACCATGTCTCGACCATCGACCGTCTATTCTGCGACGCTATTCTGTTGTAAATACTCATAGATTAATTCCACCAGTATTTATTTAAACAATTCCACGAAAACAAGCCTGTTATTTGTATTCAGTTTGTTTAGTTTTCAAATCGAATCAACACAAACATTTATATTTTTATAGTAAAAAAAATCTTTTACAATCAAATCGAGTGATTGTATGAAAAGTTAACACCGATCCGGGTTTATTGTGCAAACAAGGATAAAAGCAATTTGTTAGATTGCTTGCAAGCACTATCGGGATTAATAGGTATAGGTACCTACCTACACTGCACGACTTTAATTACAGAGATTTTCTACCGAATGCAGTTTGGTAGCTCTAAACAATAATAATGAAGTTCTCGTCGACTGTATTTCTACTGGAACTTATTGGGCAAAACCCTGACCCAAGTTTGAGAAAACACTTTAGGAACATTGTTCCAAATCCAAAAACATGGTTTTTAGGGTTCCGTAGCCAAATGGCAAAAACGGAACCCTTATAGATTCGTCATGTCTGTCTGTCTGTCTGTCCGTCCGTATGTCACTGCCACTTTTGTCCGAAACTATTAGAACTATGCTGTTGAAACTTGGTAAGTAGATGCATTGGATTTGATGTTTTCATCAAATCCAAACGTATGGATTTGATGTTTTCATCAAATCCACGTGTCCTATCTATGGATAGGTCTTCGAAAATGATATTGAGGTTTCTAATATATTTTTTTTTCTAAACTGAATTTGCGAGAGACACTTCCAAAGTGGTAAAATGTGTTCCCCCCCCTGTAACTTCTAAAATAAGAGAATGATAAAACAAAACAAATATATGATGTATATTACCATGTAAACAACTAGCGAAAATTGGTTTGAACGAGATCTAGTATTTTTTTTTAATGCGTCATAAGTCATAATACGATAATGGTACGGAACCCTTCGTGCGCGAGTCCGACTCGCATTTGGCCAGTTTTAACATAAAAAACGGTTAGTTTTCCGCATACAGTGTTTTGTCAATGCATGTGTCACCGGAAAATGGCCAACTCCATAAGATTATAAAATATCGCATGAAATAAAATACGGATAAATTGGAAACTTGATTTTGATCGCCAACAGAACGTTTTTCATCATCATCATTGTAGTCGAAAGTCGTCCACTGCTGGCCCTTTTTGTGAAAACCAATATAGCTCCTGGTTTGCATAATTTAAAATTTGCACGAAACTCGTAAAAAACCCATTCGAAAAGTTTGGCCTATCAAGTCGGGGTGGTTTCGTGAAACAGTATATTTAAACCGCGGTGACGGGCTCGGTTCATTATAATTTCAGGGGGAGGGGCTTTCTGTCCAGGGTAAGAAGTGGGTCGCAACGGGACAAAGTTAAAACTTATCGATTTTTCTACAAGAATGATGACGGGATGCTTTATCTGCATAGTTGGGTTTCAAAGAACTTTTGTTGGAGGATTTGAATGCTACCACGCTAACGTTATATCTTTTGTTTGGGTATGTACAGTTGCTACATACATTCATTATCATTACTAAACGTTTATTTCTATAAAGGCGAGATAAATTCCTCTAAAACTGCCCAAAACTACGCTTCACTACCCGCAAGAGGCTCTCTCCTGACAAACTACCGTCAATTTGCGCACTATCCACCTAAGTGCCATCTACACCATACTTAGGGTCACTCAAGGTCCCGTAAGTCCAAAACAGGGATTATACGTCCATTAACCATTGTAACTCTGCCGTTTTATGGCAACACTGAGAGTAACCGCTGTGTGAACTTGACACGTGTTCATATTGATCGGCCAGTTAACCCAGTTGCTGTAATGGCGGCTGATATCTGTCAGTAGCAGGGTTCAGGTGAACGTTTAGCAACAAAATTGAATTTGTCTGTGAAATTGTTCACTGTTTTACTCCTTTTTGTTTAGGTATGGGAAATCATCAAATGAATCCTCCCGCTCTGAGCGGAGCAGAAGTCAGACTTATATTAACTAAAACGCACACGTTTTCCTCCTAGTGCCCTTTGCGTTCCAGGGCCGCGGTGACTATTTCGAACAAATTCCGCAAGCCTTGACTGTTTTATTCCTGTCTTGAAAATTGGAATACTGGCTACAATCGAACAATGTTGCTATGTGGTCTTCCTATCGAGTCATTTTTCCGTATATGGTAATACCCACAAATAGTCCCAATTTAAGGATACGCAACAACTAACTCGGTACAAATTTAAATAGATTGGCGGTCACACAATCTACCAGGAAAATTCAATACGAAGCTAATTAGCTACCTTTCTGCCGTACTGAAATATGTTCGTAGAAACTAATATCCTCGTGTCACGTTGCGAACTTGACATTTGCCTTTATTGATCGCCAAGTCATAAGTTCCTTAGCAGACATGCTACTTAGCAGCGGGCGACTCACTTTTTGAAATCCAGGTTTTGCACTTGCTCTGCAAGTTTCTACTTTCTATATAAATGACTATAGAATAATCAAATTTTTTCAGTGTATGTATTGATCGAGCAAAAGGTATACGACTCCTAGAATTAGAGCTCAGTCACTGTATCGCCTTTCTGAAAGGCGACCACATCGTTGAATACCGTTACTAAAAGTAGTAAGTCTACTAAAGTCCTAACTTAATAACACGCCATGGAAAGTACTGAAGCCGTCAAACCGAGTCGACGACAAGCCAATTAGCCACCGACCATACTCAAAGATTCGAAGAAACATTCCCTGCCTTGTGTGAACTTGACACATGTGTATTGATCGCTTAGTCGTAAGTTATGACACGCGAGGGAGTCCTGCTGAGTTACCGGCGCGGTGTCCGAGCAGGTGACATGTCAATTAGGAATCGTAAGGCTGGTTTTACACGTACCACAACTACACCACAACCACACCACAACAACAACACATAGGGGGCAATAATTTGTTTAAAAACTAATGTTTTATTCAAACGGACCATAATTTTGTCGACAAGTACAACCGTCTAGTTTAGACGATATGCAACCACATTGCAAACACCAGTTATAACCACGCACTAGCAGCCGCAACCTCACTAACAACTTTACGTCGGCGCAACGACGGCACCTCACGACGTACTCGATCTGTCTGCCTGCAAACACTAGCCACAATGTAACCACTGCCGACAGCGTAATCGTGTCGAAATTTTGTAGTTACCGTAACGCAACTACAAGAAGCTGCAGCGAAATTATTCCCACATAACCACTTTTTGTCGCTGCGATGTGGTGTGGTCGAGGGACCATGTGAATTCTCCCTTACTATTAATAATGCCTTCATGGAAACAGTGAAAGTTACTGCTAAATGGTACCTAAAGTTAGTTTATTGATTGCCAAGTTTTTGATAGACACGTGTCTAGAGCTACCTTCATGGTTTATGATGTGTCAATCAAGGACAGTGAAGTGTGATATTAATATGATTGTGTTTATTACTCGTAATGTTTAGCTTGAAGACCCTCCAAGAGACATTAGATTTGGATAAAAGCATTTCATATCAAATTTTTATGTGTATCAAATGTTTAGCTGAAATATTTTTTTTATTGGAACTTATTCAGGCATCGTAAACAGTTATTGTGAGTCAGATATTATGTTTTGTCTATGTTTTGTCAAGACTTCAAGAATTAATGCGTGTCTTATACATACATATAGGTGTATGTGGTAAGGTTCTAGTTTCTAGGTCGCGTCACTTCCCGTCACTTCCCGTTACTGCTAACAACATAATAAACAACAATAGTTTCATGGAAACAGTGAAAGTTTTTGCCTCGTGTGCACTTGACACGTATTTATTGTTCGCCAAGGAAAAAGTTTTAGCATGCTTGAGTCAGATGGGCGGTCGCTCCATAATAAAATAGGTAGGTACTGATATTTAGCTGCATCTGGCTGGGAGCTGACCTCAACAAACTTGGGAAAAGGCTAAGCAGATCATCATGGTTATGACGGTACAAATTTGAATATAAACTGGTGATAGAATTATATCAGTTTTTCATGCTCATTCTGCTGTTGAAGATGATTTCCGTATAACTAATGGCCGTGGACCAAAAAATCTAGAAAATTAAATAATGTTACTGTCACTAGATCAAAAGCGACTATGAAAAATTACAACATGACAAGCTGTTGATGTCCTGGGTCTATTATTAATAGTCTCTGTCTGTTGACTCTTCTGTGAACTTACAGTAAGCACTGTAGCAAAAGGGTTATACAGTCTCGGTTTTTACAGGAAAGACGAAAGGTTTCCTTCAAATTGCTTAGTATCAAAATTAATTTTGAAAAAACAGAATTAAGGGCCAGCTAAATGCCTGTCGCTCTGTATAAATACATATCGATTCCCTTACTTATAGTTCGCTATCGTTCTTAACAGTAAGAAGTCGTAGAACGTTAGACAAGAAATGCCAATAAAATAAATGCCATCCACATTTGCAAGCTAAAACTGTAACACGCCATTCAAAATGGCTGCAGAAAGTGTTAAATTTTCGCTATAAAAATGCGCCCAATTGAAGGGTTTTTTTTTCTAAACGGGGAAACTTGGCCCAAATCTCACCTGATGGAAAGTGATGATTAGGCCGAAGATGGAAGCGAGTTTCACCCGGAATCCTCTTACACAGAGGAACTGGCTATCATACCTCTAACTGCCGGAACACAACAATGCTGTTAACATAGTAATTGTTATGGCGACAGACTTAGACATGATGGTGGTAGCTTGCCAGACGGACTTAGAACAAGTCCTACCGCCTACCACCAACCAAACCGAGCAAAAAATTTGCCTCCGCTGGGAATCGAACCCGGGACCTCTGGGTCAGAATCAGGTGGTATAACTATAACCACTAGACCACGGAGGCGGTTAGTGTCACCTGTTTAGCACCACCCGGGGACCACTTGTAGGGATTCGCTGAAGGGTATTCTCCTACGGACACGGGTGACTCGGCCCCCGAAAAGGAAGGTTACGTAAACAGCGCGGCGTCACCAAATTTAGCGGAGTGCACTCTCATATCGAATTCAATATTGTAGAGCACCTGCAGCCGATGGCTTCGGAGACCGAATATCATAGAAATCGAACACATTTCCTAGAGCCCGGGGTTTTTGAAGAAACTACAATTAACATTTCAAAAAAAGTCTGACCGCTGGTTTTCTAAGGCTGTAGCTAAAGATAAATAAAGCTAAAGAGTTTGTTTGTTTGGTAGGTTGAACGCGCTAATTTCAGTAACTACTGGTGCGAATGCGAATTGAAAACGTATTTTGATGTTGTATAGCTCATTGCATTTATCTAGGAAGAAAATAACATCACGCTACACCCAACAGTACTCGTAGCGGTGCATTAATGAAAAATGTGACCCAGACGAAGTCGTGCGTTAATCTGCTTTTCAGAAACCAGAGATTTAACTATAGGGTCCCAAATTGGACTTCTATATACTTTCTGCATAATGAGATGCCAAAGGCAGAGTTTGCTTACTGCCTCGTTAAAATATTAACTAGCCTCCCTTTGACATCGATACCCTTAAGTTTCAAGACCTTTTCGTGTGTACCAACCCTTCAATAACTCTTGTAAAAAAACATGTTCAACAGAATGTATTAAGATTTTCTAACGTTGATTACTTCGGCGAGGTTCAAGGATTCGAAGGTGACTGCGGTCAACGTCGGAACGTTCACACCGAGTTCAAACTTCGAAGCTGATTTATCAACATTTTGTGAGAAAGTGTTTTATGTGAAGCCTGATATTGATCGCAGTTTTAATCCTGGAGATTGATATTTGTGATAAATTGGGGTCTTTACTTTTTTTACTTGTAACAACGAACTCATGAAGAGAAAATTGGAAGAGAGCTGTTGCTGATTGATTGCTAAAGATGGAAATAGAAGAAAATCATCAAACTATGACGAAGTAAAAAAATTGTTAGTTAAACCATTCTACTTTCTCATTTTCTACTCCGCTCCACCTAAGCAGCTTTACTAATGGGTACAAGTTTTTACAGCACGAGCGATACACATAAATCAAATGTGTTATGTTGTGACACCTTATTTTGCAGCACTTATTTGCGGTTATTTCATATTGTAGCAATGCGGATTATACACCCTTAAAAAAGTACACCGCATTATATAATTCACAGCATGAATTAATTAATTTGTCAACTGCCAGCAGCGAAACTTTTTACTTTAGGAACATGGACGTATGAAAATGTTTGCAACAACTGAACTGGCTGAAAAGCTCGTCACCTCGCCATGTGAAAAAAACAAATTACAACTTTTGTTCGTGACGCGTTATCGCGCGACAATCGGTCAAAAGGTTAATGGAAACATGCCCAATTATCACGGACCTTATTCGCTTGGCATAAAGTTTAAATTACCATAGCAAAGGACGTAATTAACAACAAGGTCGGCAGAGACACGTGTTTGTAACGGCTCTTTGGTTTTTAATAATAAACAAATTCGCAATTTTCTAAGTATTTTCATAAGGGCCTCGTTTTTTATGGAAATTATTCTGGATTTGCACGTAATTGCCTCTGGATTCACGTTAAATTGTTTGCGTGGGCTTTTCTTATGTTTCCGTTATTCCGAATGATAAATTTAAGGAATAAGACATTCATTTTCTATGTATTTCTTTTGGCGAAGGATGTCAGAGCTTTTCCTCCAAAATTAATTATTAATGTTTTATATTTTAAATTTTGTTTATCTACGAGACTAATATTCTTATATGAAAATTATTATTGTTTGTAATAGAATCAATATAATGTATTTGACCAGCAATGCGCATCAGAAAATTATAATTAATTTTATGATAATTTTACAAAAATATTCAACTTTTAGATTACATTTAATTGCCCGTCAATCTGGCTAGGTTAAGAAGCTTTGAATGTAGTTCCAATCATTAAAACAACGACTTAAAACAGTACTCCCCATATCTACAAATACCACATAATAATAATCTCCAAAGATTTTACCGAATCCCCTACCCCTTATATTGGTCCACTAAAGTCGAATATTAAATTCCCCCGTCCGTCGCCGATTGTTACCGAAATAGTTGCCCTCGGCTCGCCTCTATAGGCAAAAGTTATTGGATGTCAAAGGACCACCGATATTTTAACAAAGATGCAGTAACTATGGATCAAAGGGAACATATTGTGATATGAGATATGAGGAAATGGGGGTCAGATGTAGATGGAATTTTTGTAATATTTCCGTATTTTAATTTTAACGTGGTCAAATCAGTCGGTCGATTCTGTCGACATCTCACCGTGATCACGTAGGTGTGGAGTGAACGACAAGTGAGCTGTCATGCCTTTGTATGGTTTGACAGCTCACTTGTCGTTCACTTCGCCTGAGTGTTCACTTCGACATGTTTACAGCTGGTCGATTCTGTTGACATTGCATCGTGATCACTTAGGTGGAGTGAACGACAAGTGGGCTGTCATATATGCTATCTTGTTTGTATTGTTTGACAGCTCACTTGTCGTTCACTTCGCCTAAGTGTTCACTTCGACATGTTTACAGAATTGCACTGCAGAATCGCACTGCAGATCATGCCGAAAACCGTTTAAGAATAAGGCTTTTATTCCCCGAGATCTAATAGCTAAGTACAGTTTTCGTCTAAATGTAACGTTGTATTATGTTATCTATAGGTACTAATATTATAAAGAGGTAAAATTTGTTTGTAAGTTTGTATGTAGGGGGTAATCTCAGGAACTACTGGTCCGATTTGAAAAATTCTTTCAGTGTTAGATAGCCCATTTATTGAGGAAGGTTATAGGCTACATATCATCAAAAGATTATACTTCGTCTTCTTAGGTATCCACCTAAGTGAACACGGAGAGATGTCAACAGAATTGAGTGGCTGTACCTACTATAGAGCACGGAATCTATACTTAATATTATAAAGCAGAAGAGTTTGTTTGTTTGTTTGTTTGGTTGAACGCGCTAATCTCAGGAACTTCTGGTCCGATTTGAAAAAATATTTCAATGTTAGATAGCCCATTTATCGAGGAAGGCTATAGGCTATATATCATCACGCTAAGACAAATAGGAGCGGAGCAGTAATGGAAAATGTGACGCAAACGAAGTTGCGCGGGTCAGCTAGTGTGTTATATAGAGGTATAATTGTGAAAAAAATATAGGTATAGCCTAGAAGTAGCTACTGACCCGATTTTCTGGCGAAATGATACACTATTGTCGAATACTGCAGAAAGACAAGAATATTATCACAATATAAATTGTAAGAAGTTGCGATACTGTTCTGTAGCAGTGAAACCAATACAGAATATTATTTTTTATATAATTTGTTTACCCAAGGTTTTCACAATACTTTTGGGTTTTTCTAAAGCCTATACAGATGTTGCCCTAAATCGGCCACTAAAATCTTACTGTTATTGACCCAGCCATTGCTGGGTCAATAACAGTAAGATTTTACAGAGATTTTTTTTTTTACAGAGTTGAATATTGCCTAAAACTTGCCTAATTTGCCTACGAAATGTTCCCAGAAGACCGAGAAATACCAGGCGTACAAAAAGTTTAGGAAGTGCGTTTTTTTTTTCACGGAAATGGTACAGTTGGTTCTACGCGCTATAGAACTTCTAGATGAAAACACGAACAAGTGAAATGGATGAAAACTGCAGTCGGTCAAGTTATTTTATTTTTCTATTTTGCGCATTATTCTTTTAGTTTTTAAAAAACCTGCACAAGCTCTCTTAATGAAGATCATTTGCTATTCAATTGGTATTTATAAAAACTTCATAATTAAATTGTATAAACACATCCTTGTTAATGTCATTCCCATGAATAAATCCTCGTTTTCAGTCTTTCTTTATGAAAATACTTCGTGTTCTATTTCATTGGCTTCCAAAACATTAAGGAAAAATAAATATTTCTGCATTCCCAGCAATATTTTTTTCGTAATTTTAAGCCCCAAGGGAACGCGTCTGATTGATAGAAGAAATTGGAAATATCTCAAAACAGTAATTGGTTGATTTATGATCATGGAGAATCCACTTAAGAGGGTCGGGCGCGCATGCGTGAAAAATAATCTCACCCTAATTTTATGCGAAATTTCAGCGTAAAAAAGTTTCCATCTTGAGGTACCCACGGAATACAATGATCGATGTACCTACAGGTTGAAATCAAAATTGTACAGATAGCGAGCTACTATATAATAAGACTGAATTAGAGGAAAAGCATTCAGCTATACAGTTATTAGAAACATCGTATTAGCTAAAGCCCAGAGAGAGCATGTAAGCAGAAACTAATTAAAAGCTAACGGTGCCATTGTACCAGTACCGGTTGGACCTAGAAATTGTATTGTATCGGCACAATCACCTGTACGGTGTACCAAGAATACAAGACTTGTAGAAGATAATTAAGTAACAATACAAGGGCACGAGTTTTTTTTATATTAATAAGTAAATGCCAAGGCCAAAAATGCAACAGCCAGAACTAGAAAGATATACTTAGCTCGAAAATGCAGGACATCTAGACAAGTTCCAAAACATAAAGCCTCTTGCTGCGAAAAAAATGTTTAATACATAGAATCGAGTTTGTACTCCATCGACACCTAACCATCAAAAGTAGGTGAATGTCGAAGCAACATGATCATTACATCCTGCACTAATCTATTATTCTATTATGCCAGCAATGGCCCATACAGCCCAGAGTGTTCCTCTAGAGAGCACAAACTCTATTTGCCGTTAAACGTGATTATCTGGTCGGGACTGAGCCCCGCCGAGCACCGCTCCATCGGCCATTGTTATCTCCAATAGGTCCCAGCAATAAGAACGTCATTTATAAGTAAATGGTACACAACAATGGATTAACAAATTGAAATGTCAAGACTATGAAGAATGAGAATCGAATTCAGTTCCTTTTTTTGTGATCTGTGGTAGAATAGAGGCCTTGAATATCTAGGCGTTTTTGTCGAGCACTTTGTTGTTATGTTATCGTACGATCGTTTTTCTTTCTTCTAGCCTAGTTTTAATATTTATTCTTGGAATCTACGCTACTTTTTGCAGTATGTAAACATTACAACGTCTTCATGTTAAAACATAATCTTGAATTCGCAGAACTAGCGTCATTAATATGGGAAAAAATATTACATCAAGCGTAAAAGGCGCACCTGCGTATTGCAATTAGATTCCTTTCACTTACCTGCTTTGTAAATGTAACAGCATGACAAAATCTGATCATTACAAAGAAGATCAGAGAAATTATACCATCACAGAAATGTGAGGGACAATTTTAAAACCGCTATTAGAGTTCGGGTTCGGGTAAAGCATGGAACATGCCGGTGAATTTAATGATTCCATTATTCCGATTGAAGCCCAAACCTGAAATGGGGATGAAACTAATGAACTCGCAAAACCATGTCGTATTCTCTTACCTTCTAAAACAAAGGAAATGGACGGAATTTTTGGAGGGAGACCCAAAAACCGGACGTTGCATAAGTGCATGTTTCATTAATAAAACAAGTAGAATGCTGATAACACGGCCTTTGCCTGTGGTCAAAGCCAACCAACCAGCAGAGGCAGGAATTTCTCCCGAACACGGGAAAGTATAAACATGTTCATGCATTAGTTGGCGCAGAGCCAGGGAAGTTCGCTTGCATGTTGCCGGTTACTCCGGCAGCTCGGCATAATACACTGATTAAGTAAATACCTTTGTTTTTTTACACTTTATACTACGACGACCAAATTGAAAAAAGCGAGCATTTGGGTTTAGCTTGTTATCTGTCTTTTGCAGCCTTTCTGCGCGGTTTCAAAGAATTTAAGTTAACGGAAAGCGGCAACACACACAGTATACAACAGAGGAAAATGTCCTTATTTTTATTTTATTTTTTTGTTATTTGGTAACCCGCTTACGAAATATTTACGTGATAAGGCGAATTAAAATAATTACTTTTCTGGAAAAATAATGAAGTCTACAGTTTTGATAATCTTATCTTGCTACGCGAAACAATTAGGTAAGGTACCCAAGGAAAAAATAAAACGAAAACAGTATAATGAGTTCAGGAAAAAGTATTTTACTTGTAAAACCTTGAGGTTATATAGAGTAGCAGCAATGTTTCTACACAATTGACATTATTACTACAGAAATAATAACAATTCATGAGACAACCACGACTTTGAACTTTCATTTTACCGTATTGAAATCGTATTCAATGAGTATTGAAATTATTCACTGAATCATGAAGAAAATCGTTCAAGCGCACCGATATATTGAAAGGAGCCATCATTCACAAATTACGGGCAAACTCAAGTCACTTGGAAACCCTAAATTGTAGGTGTTAGCTTCGGTCAAGTCCGGTGTCATACATATATTGTACCAATAGTGTAGCCAGGACCCGGAACGGAAAGGTCCTAAAGATGTTTGTTTCGATAATTCGAGTAAAGGGTGTATCGATTATCATTTTCTTGAATATTTGTGAGGGTCAGACCTTCCGTGACCAGCGAGTCAAATCGGAAAAGAAACTTGGGTCAAAAGTTTAGTCTATTTTTAGGACGAGCGACCCGCCGAAGTTTCTTCGGTTGCTTTAGTAAAATTGCAAGTCGAGGGAAACAGGTTCATTGGTGTTAGGTCGCGGAAGTATCTATAACAAAAACACGGACTTCGTTTCTTTTTACAGTCCACTGACTGCCATTCTTTTCACTGAAAGTTTCTTCAAGACAATGCAAACCATTGATTGAATTGAATACCTTTAGAAATGTACCTATGCATGATCTCCAAAATTGCTTTGGGGATGTGGAAATACTATATATAACTTCTTCGTGTCGGAAATTGAAACTAACAACTTAATTTGCCGGAATTAAAGTAAATACTACAGGGAAAATAACAGGTGCTAAATGCTAAGTTGCTAAGCAAGTTTTTGTAGCGTTCCAGGAACTGGAAGCTAAGTACCGCCTAAGTAAAACAGCAACAAGTACGCGAGACTGTGAGGACTTGCCAATTGTCACTGTAGAAGCTAGAGAAACGACTTATGTGAAAAAGTTGACTATTCAATTAAAAGTTTTGTTTGAAAAAGAGATAGTCAGAGTAGTGCTACTATCCCTTTGAGCACAGACGAATGTGGTGTTATGTACACAGAGTAATGTGCGAAAGATGATTTGGCTAGAAAGGTTGACTAACGAGATGGCAACTAATAGAGAAGTCAGGAAGAAATAGACTTGCTACGCCGACCCCAATGCATTGTATACAGACAAGAAAATTATGATGAAGATGGTATTGTACCCGCGATGCCTCTAAATGTCACAGTACATATTGTAGAAATAACCTCTAACCGAGGATTCTACCTGTTTTTTGCCAGCTTTTTTTAGGCACACGAGAATGTAAGTAGTATTACTATTATTAAAAATCCATCACAGAGCAATCTTTACTTACTGACTTATCTAATTCATGACACTGTAGTTTATGAATGAGCGCCCAAAATGGCCTTACAAGGACATCTATTTCAGCAACTCACTTTATTCATACAAATCAATATTTCTATTTTAGTATCTGACTTGTATCATATAGTTTGATATTCGGAACAACGGGGCAACGTTTACAACTAAAAAGTCGAAACACATGTTAGTTCTCTGAACTGATAGTCATGTTACCAAGGTTTTTAAATGTCAAGGCCTTTAGATAGTCATTTTCCAGACGGCTTTTAGTATGGTATAGATGTTCTGAATGCTTTGAATTATGGAAAAGAGGAATGGAGGCACTTAGTTTATTTTTATGGTCGTTAAATATACAATGCTTTCTTTATAAGCGGAGTACAGAAATTGACTAGAAATGGTTCTTACAAGACTGGAACGTGAAGACACTCGGACACTTTATTTTTGAATATCGCTGAATTTACTAAGATAGGAGCCTTTTTGGGCTGGCACAAATGTCTTTTTGTATTGTTATCTTTTATTACTACATAATTATTGGTGTTAGTTATTACTTAATCCATTTTATTTTGTCATTTGTCCTTTGCGAGTCCCAAATCATTATCATCCAAATTGAGGTCTTTTTAGGGTTCCCAAAGGTTAACTAACTAACGAAACCACAAAATCTGTTCTGTGAACGGAATCCTATTACTAAGCCTGTGATGTCCGTTCGTTCGTCCGTCCGTCTGGCAACGGGCGGTATCTCAAGAACCGTAAAAGGTAGACGGTTGAAACTTTCACAGATTGTGTATTTCTATTGCCGCTATAAAGATATAAGGCGTACGGAACTCTTCGTGTGCGAGTCCGACTCGCACGTAGCCGTTTTTTTTCTATAATTCTGATATTATTCTTTACAAATCATGTTACATACAATATATAAACCAAATATGTAAACCATTTTATATTCTCAAGTTGGTAAAGTTTGTGAAACTGAGCACCGTTAAGTTTAATTTGAAAAGGCGTGGACGCGACGCCTCGACATGCCGGAACCGCGAAAATTTAATATGACCCCCACTTTGAAACTTTACAGGAATACGATATTTTGTTATTTGTTCGTTACCAATTCAGGGATCGTTCGTTCAAGCTCTCGTTTCTATTCTATTTATAGGGTTGTTATTATTATTGGTTCGCGTTTGACCACAATCACACCTGATGGAGAGCGATGATGTGGTTAAAGATGGAGCATGCTTGCCTAGAACGAGAGTGTGAAGTGTTCGTTGAAAGAGTAATTAAGTAAGATTCAGGGTTGACCTGAATCAACATGACTTGATATAACTAGGTAGTAAATCTCAAAAAAGGAACAATATTGGCGTATGACACCTAACAACTGCTTCGAACCAGAAAACTTAAAAAAATGGCGGCACTTTTTCAGTTATTGAGACGCCTATAATGGCAGGGTAATCAATTATGTTGGTATGCCGTTGTATGCAGCGGAAGCGGCCTAGTGGTCGGTTCCGTATACTGGCGTCGCCCCGCATTGCGGATGGAACCATAAAACTTGCAGCATAATGTCTATGGCGCAAATCGCGACATTATGGCAGCTAACGGCTGTGACGTCACATGTCATATATGCTCCAAAGTAATGTCTTTCTCGCCTTTATTATGTCGTTTCCTTAAATACTTAATAATTGTTCAATTGTTTTTATATTCAAAGTATCTGATACGCTGACGATATTGTTAACATACAATGAAATTTCATTTTCCATTATCTAGGTACTTCATCATTCACGCGAAATAGAATCAATAAGCAATTCATAGATTCATACACACGTCTCCCTCTATTTACACATCATAAAATAAAGTGGGAGGAGCGAAAACAAGTAAAGCACAACGCGTTACCCCAAAAAAACGTCTGTTTGCACAAAACAAACGATAAATAACACGGACCCCGTGGAACTGGAACCCCCATAACATTTCCCCTACAAGAAATATTTGCAAAGAATCTTCATCTTTGAAGAATTCCGGGTAAGAAAGTCCGTTTTTCAAAACCGCTTGACCCCAATGTGAGCGTAACATAAATTTTTACTATGTTCTAAGCTTTTTCGACAATGACCTCGATGAAAGTAACTGTGGGATCGGCTACGGTACACTAAGCACCATGAAGGTATAGATAAATATGGAGTCCAGACTTGGAACAATTGTTTGAGTCAAATACCTACGCAACTCTATCTCACTCTATGGTGGCCGACTTCTCTTTCTTGTGTGGACTTAGTGTGGAAATCTCTTTTATGAAATCTCCTTATAACCTCTTAAAAAGACTCACCAAACTAACAGAATCTGAAGTAAAACACTTTTAGATAATGTGTCTACAAATAAATAGTTGAACTACGATTACTGATATAAAAAATCCTAAAATTGTAGATCACGGATGCTTTTCGTGATTGGCATACAACGTGAATTTTAATCCCATTTCCTTGGGATTTGGTAATGTGGCAACATTGGCCGCCATATGTCAAGTTGTCAGTAAAAATTTTCCAACATGGCGCTTGTTTACATTACGGTTCACAGCTTCGTTTAAAATATTTGTCTGTAATTGAAGGTATAATCAAAGAAATGGTGCACAGTTGTGAAGAGCATGGTTACGGTAATACGTGGTGTCCAGGAGGTGATATACAATTTCACGTGAAAGTGTTTAAATTGTGATTTCTGACATTGAGTCAATTTAAACATATTTCTTTGTATTTTCTATGAATTACTTCACATTACGCTTAACCAATGTGTTCAACATACTAATAAATGAGTATACTGATAACTGTGTAAAGATCAAATAGGTTTTCATCGATTTTCATTGACTTAGTGCAATTTTATCTTTTTGTTTACATCGGAAGTAATTTTGAAGTAGTGTGACCATATTGAGGATATATCTGGGACTTTCTCCGGGATCTTTAAATTAAATGTGAACATGTTTCTTAGTAATTAAATCATACACATACTCATACGGGGAACGAATGTCTGTTATTAGATATTTTATAATTAATTATTTAGAGCATAAAATAATATGCCAACAATGTTTTTTTTTTTATTTCCTAAAAATAGTACTCAGAGGAAACTGTAGTCATCCATTGCATCATTGAAAATGAAATTTTATGAAAGTGCATTTTCAACTACCTAACGGGAACCTCCTTATACATTATTATGTTTTTAGCAATATAGTAGTTGAACTTGAAATATTATGGCAAAAAGTAATGTTCTTTAAATATAATTTTCAGATATCAAGTGACACATGAGGAGTCTATAGTGAAAATAGCTGATCTGGCTATACCAAGTGCTAGTTTTGGCAGTTAGAGTAAATGACATCGAAAATTAATAAATATTGTATCATTTGTATCACAACATTTTACTCCTCTGTTACAAGAAATTAACCATCCGATCATGAACTCAATTTATTGCAATGAATTGCATGAAACCATACTGCTTAAAAAAATAGCAAATACTATTTTTAACAAGCATAAACGTGCTTACTTATCAGTCATACAGAAAATATACTCAGTGATTAACGTGGGTGGAGACAGAAACTACACAGAGCAATGATCGTTAGTCATTTATAAAAGAATAGTTAATAAATGAATTTAATTTGGAAAGTGTTTTTATTTAATTTTTGAGGTTTTTATATAATTACTAGCACTTCGCCCGCGACTTCGTTGGAGCGGGTTAACTAAGTACTCCATGAACTTCATCTCCTATACCGCGTGTATCTGACATCGACGCACAAACGATTTCCATGGGTCCGGGGCATGATTCTGGACACCCTAGACTTAGAATTTTTCGTCGTCTTTTTTCTCATTTTTTTATTTTTATCAAGGGTTTTTTTTACTTTAGACTGCTCATAATCGTTATTCTGACCTAACCCAATGAGAATTTTAATCAAAAAATAATTAAATAACTACTTTCACTAAAAAGAGCAATCTGAATAAAGCCACAAATAATATCAGCTCAGCTGAGCGGATACTTTGTAGTACTCTTAAAAAAAATCAGAAAAGAACCGACGAAAAATTCCAACACTGGGGTGTCCAGAATCATGCCCTGGACCCATGGAAATCGTTTGTGCGTCGATGTCAGATACACGCGGTATATCCGTTTTAATAATAAAATAACCATTCAAACTTTTATACTGTAACAAACGGCTTGTTTTATGCGTAATTTATACGCATAGGTACATATTGTCCACTCAACGGAAAACAACTACCTACTTATAAGTGCTGTCCTGAGAAAAAAGAATAACGGTCACCCTACTTAGAAAGAGAGGGTTTGACCACATTGAGCGAGATAGCGATACTTCATTTCTGCTTCAAGTAGGTATTCGAAGTGTGGACTCCATATTTATCTATACCTTCATGACTAAGCACGATATTCGTTCTGTGTTGGTGGCGCGTAGGTCGAAATATATGGTGCTAGTCGTTCTGTTTAACAAAGAGCTTCAACTAATCTGCTCATCAATTTCATTGTGATGAAATAAAACGGATAAGTCCTCTGTGACAGAATTTAAACGAGGAACAAAAGAAGCATAATATGGACTCCCAGTCTGCCAACCTTCACTATTTAGAAACTTAAAGGAATAATAAAAACGGAAATTAATATTAATATCGTACAAATATCTAGGTCGCTGTCCGCCTATACATAATTACATATACATACTTACATATACATGAAATTGCGCCACGACAGATTTCCTTGAAATATCGCGGAGACACAAAAAACACAAAGGAAAATATAAAAACTTCGCGTACGTTTTGATGCAAGAATGAAAATGGCGGATGACTCCCGGATGGCGGGAAAAATGAAATATGGCCGCCGCAAGACCCTGCGTCCCCTGAGCCAGCCGCTACGAACGAAATGCGCCCTATACAATATACCATACCTACGTTTACTTTGTAATATTCTTATAGGGGTCGCCCATTAATTTTATTCTAGTTCATTGCGTAGGTGTTCAAACGGCCTTGTTTGTGAACGTCAGATAACTGTTAAAAGAAAATTTATTTCCAAGAAAATCCTATTCATAGTAGAAAAGCACGTAAGTAGTAGTAGTTATGAAAATTATAAAAAAATAAGTTATTCGGTTTTTGTTGTTGCGATAGCAATCGTCTTACGAATGTTATTTTCGACGGTGTTATCACTGGCCCTGTGGCGCAATGGATAACGCGTCTGACTACGGATCAGAAGATTCCAGGTTCGAATCCTGGCAGGGTCGCGAAATACCCTTTTTGTTAATTTTGTTAATTTTTTTGTAAAGTTAGAATAAAACCTTATTTTGTTTGAACATAATTTTGTTAATAAAAATAAAATACCATTTTGTACTCTTATTCTGAACAAATCTCTTGTTTTACTCCAAGTCAGATATTTGCCAAATCAAAGCTACAGATTAAATAAATTAAAGCAATAAGAGACTCATTAAACATGCATTAAGGCGCCAACACTGACGAAACGCCACCACATTCTACGCTCCACGCATTTCCATACATATTAATGTGGCAAGGAGGAACTGCTCAAACTAAATAAACCTTGTTTTGCGGCTTTGTCGTGTTAATTTGTGCTGAGCGCAATAACTGGCTAATTTAAAAAAGCGAACAATTAGTGATGGTTGTTATGGCAAACAGATTAGTCGATTATCAAAATCGAGGCTAAGAAAATGAAAAAAATAACAATTAGCATGGAGGACAAAGACAAAGTAGATCTCTTTGCATTTTATTGACGCACAGGTCAACTTAAATATTCTGCCTAGGTCTTATAAACGAAGCATTTATACTCAATCTATTCTAGTTTCCTTTGAAGCCATTTATTAACCGTAATAAGCGCTGTTAGCAAATAATTACCTCATACTCTTGTACACGAGAATCGATATTCTTTATCCTTGACCCAAATAGCCTTCTGGCTTCCTTATAAACATAATGTATTAAGGTTGTCTGTGCTCATTTTTGGGTCAAGGCCTTGAATTTTGTTATATCAAAGGCAATTTTTCGTTATACAGCAAAATATATATGTAAACTACACCCTAACGTGATCGGGAACACAGCTCACACAAAAAGCAGGTAGGTAGGTAGGAACTGTTTATTTGAACAGCTCTTTGTGCTTTCCGAATGCTGGAATAATAATAGATTTTGAAATTTATATGAAGTTTATTCTAGCACGGAATGTTCCTGCGTTCCTTGCGGCTTGCATGACTGGCGGTTTTGCTATGGCGTTGGGCAAAATACGGAAACTATGACTATAGTTTAGTTTGACGGCGCTATGGTAGACGTAAAGATGAAACAAAAACAAACATTAGATCCTAATGGGCACTCAGCTGGTATTGAATACTATGAAAATAAGCTTTAATAATCTACGATTTTCTACAAAAAATGGTATTGAACTTTTCAATTAGGTACTGTTTATACCAGCTTACCAGCAAATAGACCATAATTCGTTTCATAATACTGCGATAAACAACAACAATATAAAAACAATACTCTAGTATTGTAAAAACCCTCAGAAAAATTTCTTGAAGTCCGGCGAAAAGTATGAGGGTTTTTTAAAGGAGCTGGTTATCTCAACTTATTTGGGGTCAGCACAACGTGTGTTCTTCTTCTTCAATATCTACATTAAACTAATTATTTTTCTATCTTCTTTCACAGATAAATCTTCGGTTAATCCTGGTTTCCGGCAAAACGAAGGAGTTTGTGTTCAGTCCTGTCGACTCAGCGGGCGACATCGCGATACATGTCTACGACAACTGGCCTGAAGGTAATTACATTCTTCTTAGTGTAGATGATATCATTTACATATTCAAGACCAGCTTATACCAGAGCGTTTGTCCGTGTGACGGTTTTAAATCATCCCAAGGACTGTCTCAAATGTCTCAATCCTGGACATAGCCTACCCGTGTGCCTAGCTGCCTGGTAACAAAAAGATAGACCGACTCAAGACTTAGGGACCTACTATGAAAATGCCAATGCGATCATGATTAAGCTCAGAAAAAGGGAAAGTGTTATGCGTCCTGTATAACTCTATCTCCCTCCCACAGCTTATACATGATCGTTTTAAGACGTCATAGTAAGCCAGCAGGATTTGCGTTTAACCTGTTATATAAAAAATTCAGTTACCAATAACAGGAGGCACCATGCTGTTTTCGTATTGTTTAACGCTATCAATGAATTGAACGTCACCAAGGCCTTATGGAGAAGTAACCTTTAAGGGATTTACTTTTTGAAAACCAAAACATCTACTTTTATACGAACGTTCTTTTCAAAGACTTCCACAGGGTACAGTCTTGGGACCCTTCTTACATTTTTACAATGTTTTAATTACTAATAAGTAATTTTAACATTACATAAGTAACTTTCTTTAATCTATGTATGCTTCAAAAGAACACATTAAAATGTAAATTACAAATTAATTAACCCCACAGCTGCAGAAATTTGTACATTTGTAACGCTATCCAACTGTGAAATAACTTTTGAATCAAATCAATTTGTCTGTTTTGGCCATAATTGACTTAGCTTTGAACTGTTTCAACTTACTGCGTTCAGTATTGGACTATAAATAGCTGGTCTGCTTATGTGGCCAGAGTGTGGGTGGTTGGTTGTGCCCTGTGGAAATGGAATGAGTTTGCTTTTGTGATGTAGTGGTCTGTAATAGGGCTTAGGATCGATAGTTCTTTTAACCAATACCTCCCCTAGCAAGAGTTGTTTAGTAATATTTTATTTAACTTTGCTTTTGCCTGCGTTTGGTTCATATTTCACAATCTTTTTTCTATCCTGACTAACTTTACCAATTAGTCATTCATTTTCGTTGAAACTTTTAGTTTTGGGAGATAATGCTATGATATGGTAGGTATATATACGGATGCAAATGCAATTACGTGTATGGTAGATATAGAACTGGTTTGATGTAACTCCTCAACCAAACAAGATATAATAATAAAAATTACATTTCTTCTCATTAGTTGGTCAAGGTTATTTTATGTTTTGTTAAGGCGAGGTTGCAGTACTGTGTGTTTTGACGAACAACAGCGACTGTCCGGCGAGCGAAATAATGCCTAAAATTTGATTGTTTTTTCTTCTTGGCGAAAACTGATAAAGAAATTGTACAATATGGTTTCAACATTTACTTCAAAATAAAAAGCTCTATCTATTGATATAACTTTTATATCTATTCGTGATGAAATCTCTTAGCAGTACACGTTTAAAATTGTAATTTAGTGTCATGTTAAAAAAAAAGTATCGAGCCAATCATTCTAAATCGCGTTTCTATCTTTACGATTTACTTGAGGGTATGTTAAATTTTTATGTAATGATTTTTATTTATTAAAAAACTCATAATTAATTAGATTTTCAGACGTTCAAAAATCTTAAAAAGTACTGCAACCCCGCCTTAAGAAATATTCTTTCTGTAAACCTTACCAAACACTACAAAAACATGGTTAAGACTTTGTTTGTTTGTCTGTTTTTGGCTTCAAATTGGAAGTAATTACAGTCATAATATGACTTAAATGAGGCTTGCTGTGCAAAGCATTCGTATAGATACCTAACTATTTCGGCATTGAGAAGAGCAAACAAAACAAAAGCTTCAAGATCAAGAAATAAAACTGGTACAATATTGTCAAAATTAATTCTGTCTTCATTGCAAAAAAAAACCGGCCAAGTGCGAGTCGGACTCGCGCACCGAGGGTTCCGTACAACCTGTAGATATATATTATAAGCAAAAGTTGCGGTTTCCGATTTATGACGGTATTAAAAAAAAACTACTTACTAGATCTCGTTCAAACCAATTTTCGGTGGAAGTTTACATGGTAATGTACATCATACATATATTTTTTTTTAGTTTTATCATTCTCTTATTTTAGAAGTTACAGGGACGACGACACATTTTACCACTTTGGAAGTGTCTCTCGCGCAAACTATTCAGTTAAGAAAAAATTGACATTAGAAACCTCAATATCATTTTTGAAGACCTATCCATGGATACCCCACATGTATGGGTTTGATGAAAAAAAATTTTTTGAGTTACAGTTCTAAGTATGGGGACCCCCAAAATTTATTGTTTTTTTTCTATTCTTGTGTGAAAATCTTTATGCGGTTCACGAAATACATCTACTTACCAAATTTCAACAGCATAGTTCTTATAGTTTCGAAAAAAAGTGACTGTGACATACGGACGGACAGGCAGACAGACAGACATGACGAATCTATAAGGGTTCCGTTTTTGCCATGTGGCTACGGAACCCTAAAAACCGCTGTCCATACAATAATTCCTACAAAAGAAGGGTCGGGATTAAACAAAAAATGCCTCAAGGTTTCACCTCTCTCATCTTTAGCTACGTTTGCCGAGGTCGATCCGTGGATGGTGACCGTTCAACACAGTCATATCGAGAATTTGTGATTCCGCCGTGCTTCGGAATTCGGTAAGCCTCACATTTGGAACTGTCAAACCAAGAACAGGGAGTCTGACAACCCAATCTCAACAAGAGGTATTATTTCCGTTATCCAGACTTGGTTGTGGAAGTCACTTAGGCTCGCTTCATGTAAAATACTGTTGTTCAGCTGCATGTAGGGCAAATGCAGTCCAGTTTAAACTGACAGGAAGCTTACTGCCCCATGATTAGGAAAACGCACAACTAGGCATGTTAACTAGTCTCCATCAAAACGATTCCAAACGGGAATTTAAAGTCCCGTTCATATAATACAAGGCTCCATCATTCCGCCTTTACGTGTCTTGAAAAGCTAAAAAGAAGCGATATTAAAAATGTTCCCTGATACTTTTCACACAACACGTAGAATTCATACAATTCCTCGGATTTTATGCTATGGTAATTTTATTATGTTTTTGTCGGTTCCTTTTTATCGTTCGTTTCATAAAAGAGAGAAGCACCTACTTACGTATAACAGTATGTTGGGCCTTACTTATGAAATATTAAATCGTATCAATGATTCTCCTCAACGATATGAGCCTCAAACACGTTTCTTTGCTGTTCTTTGTACAATAAGTTGCTACACTGTGCCTTATTCTATTTGATTATTATTATGGTACCGAATATAATAATGATTTTCTATGGATTTTTCCTGTTTTTGTGCGTCAAATGCGGTCTTAAAGAAAAATAAATAACTTAACCCTAAAAGAAAAAGTTCTTCGAGTTCTTGATGTATATTTTACCACAACAATTTATAAACGTTAATACCTAACTCTCATCAAAAAATTTAAATACATAATAAAAAACTTGAATCTTGACCAAACCCTTGTTTTGGGTATTTTTAAGAGGATTTATATTGTCAGATTTGGCACAAAATCACTGTAAAGTACACAATAAGTGTTCTACGGAAATCGTTTGTGCGTCGAAGTCAGATACACGCGGTATATAATTTATTCTGATTTTTTTTCCGTTCAATCAAAAAACACATGGTGTGTCCGACATGTGGCTGACACACACATTTGCGCTGTTACAAAAAAAAAATACAACAACGGGCAAATGTGAGCACGTTGTCATAACGTTGCCTGAGGTCAGTTATCGCGCTCCGAATGTTCGGATAGGTGTGAACATGTCTTTAAACTTGTAATAATTGTTGTAATCACCCGTGCCGTCATTTTATTGTTTGGCCCCGAGCTAGGTGATCTTGTAAAGAAATATTACTGACAACTTCGCAAAAACATACCTATTATCTTGAGTTTTTTTTTGGCATCAAGTTGCGGTTCAAAGTTTCACTCAAATGCCCTAATCGCTTATTAATGTATGGTCTGCAGCTTCTAAAAAAAACAGTATAAAGTGCATGAATCATGTCAAAGTCATCATTCATTTGAGTACTTACTTATCTTAAGACATGTGAACATGTATCCTTTCGTTAAGTGTTAATAGCTTCCATTTTATGGGAACGGGAAAGTAAGAAAATTCTTGTAAATCAATCAATATAGTCCAGTTTAGTAGTGTTGTAGTAGTCAAATGTATGGCTATATGAAGTCCTCTGTAACCTTTGTTTAAGGCCATCGTGCACAGTCTGAAAATATCTTTAATTCTGAGTTAGTTGCTAACCCGGGGCCATTACCTACGTAAGAAATATTTGCTATTTAACCTCGTGTTTTCAAATAACTTTGTTAAAAAGATGTCTCTGGTTTGGGCAAGGGGGCTTAAGTATATCGCAGGAGTCCACGTCCAGAAAAAACGGTTTAATAAACCAACGTCTTTTACCAAACCAAAGACACCCAAAATTCCATCAACCACACAATCGCATGCACCAAGAAAATAAAGCGACTATCTAGCCACAAGCCAGAATAACTTGGAGAAAACTCCAAAAGATTTCCACTGAAGGAAAAGTCTCAATAAAATGTCCAAGTTTATCTGCACGTAAATACGTAGATAGGAGATATGTATCGGTGGAGGCACACCACGGCGTTCGTGTTCGGCGCACAAATTATTGTCGCTGTGGCCGGCGATAGTGGCGCCTCCTGGTGGCCAGTGATTTATGGCCGAAGCTTGTTAGTTTGGCTAGAGGGGAGGGAACTTAGGGCTACCTTACACGTGAGCCTTCAAAGCAAGAGTGTACACTGTACAGGCATCTTCTGGGCTGGCTCAGTCCTTTGTAGAAGACCTCAATCATCGCTTTCCATCAGGCGATATGTCACAAGCCGGTTCATCACGAAAAAAACCTGATGTTACCGAGAATCACACTAAATGGTGACTTGAACACGAGGCTTGTCGGTAAGCAGTTGAATAGAAAAGAAACGGTTCATGTGATAGCGGGGGTGAGGAGTAGGGTACCTCCTAAACATTGGATCAACCTGTAACTATCTAATTAAACAACAAAAACAACGAAAAAATAATGAATTAGGTCCGCGCTTGTTCCCGATAACAATGCTCATGGATTTCATGATAAACGAACAACTGAATTAATTGGAATTCGCTACATATTGGAAACTGTGTTTCCAAAACGAAACATTTTTCATTTTCAAAATATAGGCAGGTATTCCTTCCTAGAAAATCATCTATATATATATTACATATATATATATTATATATATATATATATAAAATAAAGACGGGTTTGTTACAACACTTATAACTCGAGATCTGCTGAACCAATTTTCGTGGTTATTGATTCGTTGGATTTGTCTCTGACCCGAATAGCAGAATACATCTTAAAAACAATGAAAACTCCATATGTGCAATGAATACTTAATTGACGGGAGCGAAGCCGCGGGAGACAGCTAGTTTGAAATATTGTTCACTATCAATAGGTTCCTTACGCAAAAAAAAATACTGACTACGCCGAATAGTTTAGGCACGCTTACCACCCCTATACATAGTGCAAGGGAATCACGCGATTTACAGCCACCGATAGCCATAGCCTTGCCTTACAAGTTACATGTTACACTGGCTAAGTTACGGCCAAACACGTCGTACGGAATGTGCCTACTAACTTTGTAGTTACTCGACTACAGAGTTAATAAAACTTTCATTAAATGCATAAACACCTCCTTTTCTGAAATCGGTAATTAAAAAGAAAATTCAATTTGACGAGACACATTTGATAAACATGGTAAAACACGTCAGCAAAATAAATAATATTATTTCTGAGCTTGCAACGATTGAATACAGCGCCATCTAGTTATAGCAGTGAAACTACTTAGAGTTGTATAAATGTTACATTTGTGTTTGTACGATTTACTGTAGTGTGTGTAGACGCGCGACGTCAATAGCTATCAACGTTTACGGAGGTACAAACGTTAGCCTCCATAGCTCAGGGGTTAGAGCACTGGTCTTGTAAACCAGGGGTCGAGAGTTCAAATCTCTCTGGGGGCAGGTTTTACAAATACCTTTTGTATTATTTTATTGCGTGTTTTCTTCTTTTTTGTGTGTATTAGAGATATTTTTTGAGTTTTTTTTTCTATAATATACCAAAATAATTATACTTGTTAAGTATTTTGGTTTATTAATTTCATCATCATAAATTCGTAATACAGACCCTGAATATGGACTTGTCTACTCCTAAAAAGGACGTCTGAGGAATATTTCTGTACAAATTAAGTTAGACAAAGTAGACAAACCTTCCTTTTTCGAGTGTATTTATACTCTTTTTAACTGTAAATGTTGATATTCAAAAAAGCCTTTTTAATGGTCTAATTAAAATGAATGACTTTACCCTGAAAACTAACCCAAAAAGCTGTTTGAACATACCTTTAATTTTGTACTGTACTTAATAATTTTTTAACATGTCTACCTTGCATTTTCCAGCGGACTGGGCGTCGGAATGCGTGTCGCGCGCAGAGATCCTGCGGCTGATCTACCAGGGCCGGTTCCTGCACAGTTCGGTGACTCTCGGAGCCCTAGGGCTCCCGCTAGGCCGCACCACCGTCATGCACCTCGTGCCGCGCGAGCACTTGCCCGAGCCCAACTCACACGGTACGACAACACTTTACCATAACTACGAGATCAATGACCATACGTGACATGCTTTTAAGACTCCTCCATGCCTCGGAAAGCACGTAAAACCATCGGTCCTGGCTGTCATTTGTACATCATTGGCAGTCGTTACAGATAAAGTCGGTTCCAGATAAACGTGCAATAAAGTACATTGACCCACATACATTTATTGACTTTCTTAAGATCAAAATCAGAAATAATGACATAAAGCTGTCCTGAATCGACTTCTATCGTGATCCTTTACGTTTTCTAATAATGAAAATCAGTTCTTAATTTATTGTTCTAGTATCTACGAAGAGATACCTATTAGGGTAAGGTCAATGTACTTTATTGCACGTTTATCTGGAACCGACTTTAGTCAGATACCAAATGGTAGCGCGTTACCCAGTTTCTGAGTTGTAGAGGTCGGATAGGCTGACGCTCCACGTAAAGTATTAGTATTCACCTGAATCCGACTTGACTGGGAACCGACCACAATATAGTTGTGAAAAGGCTAGGCAGATGATAAAACCTTTTCATTATCATCCTGCCCTAAAACTCTTCTTTTCAAGTCTATTGTTTTACATTGTTTGGGTATGTGGCTACGTTAATGTATGTCAACAAAGCTGCAATTAACAAAAAAAAAATTGCTTAAATGTTGCTTTGGGGTATTAGTCCCCCAAAGTTTAGGTATATGGACACTTGAGGTACTCCAACGTGTGGTTCCTGTTCTGAACAGGGGCAACGTAATCAAATTGGGTATACGACGGGTCTATACCTATACTTAACTGCATTTCGCCAATTTGCGTTTGCAGTAGGCTGCTGCCAGCAGCCTACCTGGGTGCACAAAAGACTGAATGCTTTCCATAGGTCACTGCAAGTCGCGCTTTAAAACCCTTTCTGCTGTAATGAAGCCATTTTATATGAGTGCCAGACAGAGATGAAGCTGTACATAGTACCATAGACATTTGTAAATAACAGATGATATTTATGAGACTTAGGGCCGATTTTTCAATAGTCAGATAAACTTTATCTTAGGAGTAAAAATGACGGTTTGACAGCTTTTGCATAGAAAATATGTCAAACAGCCATATTTTGGGGGCCGAGTCACCCGCGTCCGTAGGAGAATACCCTTCAGCGAATCCCTACACGTGGTCCCCGGGTGGTGCTAAACAGGTGACACTAACCGCCTCCGTGGTCTAGTGGTTATACCACCTGATTCAGACCCAGAGGTCCCGGGTTCGATTCCCAGCGGAGGCAAATTTTTTGCTCGGTTTGGTTGGTGGTAGGACTTGTTCTAAGTCCGCCTGGCAAGCTACCACCATCATGTTTAAGTCTGTCGCTATAACAACAATGTTAACAGCATTGTTGTGTTCCGGCAGTTAGAGGTATGATAGCCAGTTCCTCTGTGTAAGAGGATTCCGGGTGAAACTCGCTTCCATCTTCGGCCTAATCATCACTTTCCATCAGGTGAGATTTGGGCCAAGAGTTTCCCCGTTTTGTATAAAAATAAAAAAAAAAAAATATTTATTCTTCAGTTAAAAATTATCTGACTATTGAAAAATCAGCCCTTATACCTCAGTATCCATAGTTTAATGTAGTTTGGTGCTAATTTTTAAAATAATTTGGCTATTGTTCGTAGCATTGGTGTTAACGATCCCATAGTGCAGTAATTAGTATCTAGCCAGGCTATTTTTCTTGCAACTTGGTTAAAATAGCATAACTTTACTAAAACTAAGGCTTGTTTTGCAGAAGTCCGGTGGACCTAACATTCCTTTCCCGTCCCCTACCTCCCCTCTTCCTTTTAGTAAGTCTTTGGAATAGTTTGTACTACTTACTGTACCTACTTATTAGTTTTAGTATCAAAGTAGCTTGGATTTAGACTGTGAATGCCAATTGTCTGAGACTTTGTCGAAATCTTGGCACTTTGGAACAAAAATGTTGTAAAATTATTGTTGACGTCTCTGTCACCAGACTGTCTAGTCTAGGTCAGAGATGAAATAAAAAAAATATCCTGTATTGCAAAACTGTCCAAACGAGAGGTAATCCCCAGATTTCCGAATTTAAAAATTGTTGGTTAGTACTTGTTTAATTCTATTTAAGATTGAAGAACCTGTAAAATTTTGCCATAAAGTGGAGTTTTACACTGAATTGGAAATTGTTCATTCAGAAACCCATTAAATGGTAAACCTTAATTTTATTATAATAGAGACTTTTCTTGGAGGTAAATTGTTTTAGCTAGTAATAGCTTAAAAAATACTCCTCTGTGACTGAGCAGGAGTCTGTATTAGTCTATAGTTTTTGTTTGCAGCATTTCAGTATTTATATTTAAAACACAAACTTATACAATTCCTTCTGTTTCTTTCCAGATCAACGGCAAAAAAGTAAAGGTGGATCTAGCAGTTGTTGTTCAGCGTCGTGCTGCATATTGTAATGGCTTCCTGTGAGCAGACGCACTCGCGGCGGCGAGCGCTAGCGACGTGCCGGGGACGGACTCCAATGTGTTCAGTGTAGAAAGCCAGGATACCATGTCGCCCAGAACAATCCTTGTGATGTTTTTAAATGAAGTAACAAATTAAAAAGTTTGCGTAGCTCACTAATATCTTTTATTGTCAATTTTCGTAGTATTAATTTAATTAAACAATCATGCACAATGTACGAGACTATAAAAGATGTAAACGCACATTGAGGCTTCGTTTGAAAATGTCGCAAGTACAGTCGTGAGCGCAGTTACGTTTCGACATCATTATGGATAGCTTTATAAAACGATACTGTATATCTCACCGCGTAACTTATAGCTCGTTTTATAGATATCATGCTGCCCAAATACGTTAAAGTTAGTAGCTCTATGGGATAAGGTTCGTCGTATAAGTAAGCCTATGATTTAATAGTTCCTGGACGTATTAGGTATTTGGCTTCACATCAATATTTTTTCTTTATCCCGGCTAGCCACGTTAATTTACAAATGTTAGTATTATAATTTAGGCCATCATTTACATAAATTTATATTACCTTATGGAGAAATTTATCTAAAAAATACAAATTATTTAGTGAAACAAACGAAGTGTGTAAATTACCCTTTTTTGCATTGTAAATAATATAATTAAATTAGGAGTCATTTTACTACATTTTGTGATAAGTTCTTGCAATATTTTGGACGTTTTTATGTTTTATGCTAAATTATGGTATTTACTGCGCTAGCTGTAGTTTGTGACGGAGCGTAGTGCCGGAGCGAGGCGGCAGGCGGCGCCACTCGCCATACATAATGTTTACTCGGAGAAACAATATGTATGAGATGTTCACGACACGGCGACTGGTTCACTCAAGTGGTAAATTATAGTAATACAGCACTAGTATAAATTTGGAAAAATTAAATATGTCTCGCTTATGAAGTCTGTACATGCTACAACATAATATAGCAGCACCGCATGCCCGAGGTCAGCGCGCCTCTGTTCTGTTAGCGTCTCTATCTATAGTTTGTCCTCACGTCTCAGCGTTACCACAGTCTGATTACTTTTGTAAATATTGATTAGAGCTTTTTATTATTATATTTTTATTTTACATCACAAATCTATCCTATATTACTTATTTCTTTATTTGGCCTCTTAATATAGCTATAAATAAAAATATTTCTATTTAGTAAATTGGCGTTGTCATTAAATACTTTTTCGCCTTAGCCCTAATTTTTGTTATAAGCTAAAATATCTCGAATTATTTAAAGCTTGTGTTCATTTGGACTTTCCGTAATAAAATGCGAAGTTTTTTGTGATAGTACAAATAAAATTATTTACACGTTCAGACATACATTTGAAGGAAATTAAGTACTCAGTGATAAATAACATAAACTTAACAGTATTAGAGAGGAACTAAATACGTTGACAACACTGCGTCGTGGTACCATGTTGCTTCATTTGTTCCCACGTAACATTCTCAAATCATTGACTGAGATGGTTCTTGCCAATCGAATACCTTCGAGACCATGTGTGGCCGATGTCCCCAGGAATGAATGCAGCAATATGCGTTGTTTTGATAAAGATTCAATGCCAGTATGAATGGTTATATTTTGGTTGCTCTGTTTAGTTACTGTATGTATGTATTTTGTTAAGTTGTATAAAATACCTAGTTTTTAAATAAAATAAATACAATTTTAATTTGCATGTTTCATTTTATTTCGCTTTTTACCTCACCTTTGTATAAAGATGACGCTCTTTAGATTGTTTTTGAAAAGTTGGATATGGTAAAACTTCAGTGCTGCCATCTAGAACAACAATCGATTAACGTCTATATGGAAATTGATTTAGATTTAATTTTCGTTGCATTTTGAAGCTTGAGTTACACACACACACTATTCATAACATTAATATTAAATAAAAAATAACTGCTTTTGTAAACATCTCAACTACTTGTATGTATAGTCGGATAACGTAGGTCGATTCGTTCGCGGTAAGGTGATATCTTAGGCAGATAGTCGATGTCTTCACTGTATTTTTAATATTTCCATAGAATAGTTATTCAAATAATCTGACTAAAATAATGGGTGTTTTCGTGGCCCGGCTGTGGTGTCTCTCGTGACTTTAAGTTTAGATTAAACTGGTACTGATGAATACTGTTCGAGCAAAATTAAATGCGCACAAATTTTAAATAACGCATATTATTTATTAGGTTTATCTGCGTATCTTACGAATAAGAAGAACCAAACGAATCAAAGTGCAAGAAGACAATAGAAATATCGATTAGGAAATTATCCGAAAAAAATAATTACTGACTGAGCAACATGATGTGTTCAATGTTTTTCATATGCGTTTAAGTACCTATTCCACGCGTTAAAAACTTAGTTTGTCGAATAAGAAAGTACTTAGTTACGTTTGATTTTATTAAATATAAAAATGTGACAGAGAACTGAAAAAGTTTTTAAATAAACCATGTTGTAGGTATACATTTTATTAATGTAAACTTACGAATAAAATATTCCTGTAACTTGAAACAAAATCACCTGTGAATGCAATATTCGATAGACTTTATTTAGATTTGTTTTGAGTTTGACACGAGACATCAAGCCGAGGCGAACGCGTGTAAATATTCGTCGTCTTTTTAATTTAGACAATCTAGTGTAAATCTAATTTAGCTTGAAGTGGATATCTTACGAAGCGATAAGTGTGTGCTGGCAAAGATTGGGACTACATCTTTTGATCTTGTAGAATTGTTTCATCGACGCGTACTGGTCAATTTAATGCTAACAAAATGTAGCAAACAGAAAAAAAAATAAAACGATAGAAACAGTAATGAATAAAACTGGCTAAATGCGAAATGGTTCGCATGTAAAGATTCCGTAACACAAACCGTTACGAAACTTTCATTTTCTATTTATATGTTTGTGATCACGGCAATAGAAATCAATATTCAGACTAAATTTCAACTGTCTCCTTATTATGGTTCGTGATTTAGACTGCGTTTCCACCAGAGATGTGCAAGGATGCGTAGCGACATGTGTCGGAGAACCAATAGCATCGCTTAATTTACCTAGCCTCGCTCAGCGCAAGCGATTCTATTGGTTCTTAACAAACACATCCCTCGCTACGCATCCTCGCACATCTCTGGTGGAAACGCAGCCTTACAGCTGGATGGATGGACGGACGATTGGACAGCAGAAGCTTAGTTCGGGTATGGAACCCTAAAAATTAAGTTTCTCGCATAGTCTTCATTATACAGGGTGTCCCAGAACTCAACGTCAAGCCGGAATCGGGTGATAGGACAAATCATAATAATTACCAGAAAAATATTTAAAAAAAATCTAAGAATTTAAAACAACAGGTTACACAAGCACTACTCAAGATTACAAAAAAAAAAACGAAAAAAGTAAAGATTTGTAGCTAAAGGAGCTCAAAACCATCATCACATGGTGTACATCTTTCGAAAAAAAGAAGAAATTACCGTAATTAAAACAAATACATGACGTAAGATTTTTTTAAAATATTTTTCTGGTAACTATTATGATTTGTCCTATCACCCGATTCCGGCTTGACGTTGAGATCTGGGACACCCTGTATAAAGATAATTGAAAGTTAATTTCAATATCTAAGTTTAGGTACAAAGAAGCAGAAGTTTTTAGCAAAATTATCCCATTTGAACAATCTTTGACAGTACACACACCATCGACCATTTGTAATAAATAAAAATAATAAAAAATATTAGATGTCACTGTTTAACAGGTGTTTAACTATGTACGTACATAATCTATATACTTGTTAATATTAATTAATAATTATAACAATGTTGATTAATTGTCATTTCATTTGAAGTGTTCTGTGGTTGGTTTCACCGGGACGACGCAGTGTTTTATGCAATATTAGAATAATTATTACATTGAATATTTTTTTTAAAGTCTCATTTTACTTACAAACATTCGTGACTCAATTTTTTTTTGCGTATTGCTTGTGGTCTATAAAATTCATAATCAATTATTAATTACTCTTACTTAATTTAAGGTCATGCAATATGTTGTAATGTTGTTAATCTGCAACAGTGCCACCTGCCTCTTGCTGATGAAATATCTGACCTTACTTTGCTGAAGTATGAGTTTCCCTTTTTTTTCAGTAGCTTATGAATTTTTTAGTAAAAGATCATCATCTACGCTTCAAATTTAGCTCGGTGAACCAATCAACTTTAGGTATTTACAGGAGTCTTCATTGTCTGCAATGATTCTGAGGGTAGTTGTAAATTTCGCTTCAAATTATCCGCCATTTTGTTTGATTACGTGTGTCGGCTGCCCGGGTAGATAGTCGGATATGTTTTGTAATACTAATCAATCGACGGAATAGGTTGTACATGTTTGAGCAACTATTGAGTATCAATGGGGTCAAATAAAATTTTAAGAACGTATTTTGAGAATTTTATTCATTTTCCTTATCCTAGTTTTAATTTAGAGATTGTGTTATGACTCGATAACAACATACACGCTTACTTTACATACGTCTTAATTGTTAAAACCAGTTTTGGTTGATTTTACAAGGCACTATTCAATGGAAAAGCAACCTCATAATATTTCATAAGCAACATTTTAATCATGATAGGCTCCAAATTTTGCAATGGAAGTCATTGAACCCGTTTTACTAATTAACAAGTGTTAATAATGTGGGTATTTATTGATATTCGCAATTTTAATATTGGAAATTTTAATATAAAATTGTCCTAAATCGACATCTAACGTAATCATTTACATTTTCTAGTAATACAAAACGATTCATAATTGTATTTTTCAATCAGAAAAGATACGAGAAAAGGGGCAATGTACTTTCTTACATTATCGGGCACCGAGACTTATAGAGACTTCATTTGGGAAGATACATCACTGTGATTCAGCAGATCATCCAATAGAATACAAAGTGAAGATGGTTCAATTATTGAACCATCTTCACTTGGTCTCCGGGAACATGAAATACCACTTGAAGATGAACAGGTTCCTATCAAGCTCCATCTCCGCTGTGCTCAGTTGCTTCAGTCTTTTCTCCACACCCTGCAGTACTGCCAGCTCAGGTGGGGTTAGTGTTTCTTCTACCTGAAATTATTATAATGGACATGGTTAGCTTTTGAGGCTGAATGGTACCCAAAATTGATCTTTATTAACTGAAATAGAGGAGCTCGAGGCTAAATAATAACGGTATGGCTTAAAGGTAAGGCAACGCTAGCCGAGGTCGATCCTTGGATGAACCAACATACTATAATACCATTTATTTCGTGCCTCGGAAAGCACATTAAAGCTGTCCTGACTATTTGGAGATCTTTACAGCAGAACACAAAAGAGTAGCGCTACCCAGTTACTGGGTTGTGGAGGTAATTTAAGCAGTTGCTTCATGTACAATACTGGCATTCAGCTGTTAACGTTATGAACTGTAAGCTGACCCTAACACATGTACTTGGGCAAGGTGGATCCATTGGTGCCGAGATTGATAAATATCTAACTTATCCAAGTGCTCGTTTACGGAAACGCGTGGCGCTGGGCGTGCGACGGCGCGGGCCCCGCCGCGTGCGACGCTGCGTGTGTAAATTGCTTATCCGTAAAGGCTCTCGTACAACGCCTTACATTTGAATTTAATGCGAGCCGCCACGCCGCACGCGACGTCGACGCCTAGCGTCTCCGAAAACGGGCACTCTGTCTTAACTTATATTATAAAATAAATATAAGTTTAGACAAAGTGCCCGTTTACGGCGACGCGGGGTTTGTTACACTTTGACGACTAAATCGCTGGACTGATTTTCATGAAACTTAGTCCAGAGATAGATTGCGCTCAGAGACAGTTATAGGCTCCAAACGTCAGCGAATCTGCACACAAAAGTTAAGTACAACGTTACATCGTCAATGTTCTGCTGCGGCTCCCCGCGCAGGCGCATGCCGTGCACGATGGTGCGCACGCGCCGCTGCTTGTCCACGAGGCGCGCGTGCGCACCGCGCTCGTGCGCGTGCCGCCGCAGTACGTTGTGCAGCGAGCGGTAGCACATCTCCTGCGCTGCGTGCGCCACCTGGGACAGTATTCAACACAATAAGGGACAGTTTTACAAAAAACTTTTTACAACCAAGACAAAGCTTTAACAAGAGCACCAGAATTTTAAGGTCACACGCACTAGTACTAAATAACTATAATGTCTAGTTGGGTGCACGTGCCCACCGGAGTGAGGGTTTGTTGATTGGTCCTTTATGTGAACGACATCGGTCTAAAACCAAACATACTTTGCCGATGACATGAAAATCTTTGCCACTGCTTCAACGCTCGAAAATAGGCTTGAAGAGTATTGTCGGGCTAATAAACTTGATCTCACCCCATTCTAGTATGTTGTAAATAAATAAATAAAAAAGTGACAAAACTGATTCACAAACAGGCAAATTGGTACATAAAGATTACGTGTCTAACGTTCATAGCTGCTGTGGTCATAAAATGAGGGATAAAGACTATTGGACACTAATTAGCACCCCTAAAAAATAAGTGAACTCACGTCATGTAACTTAATGTGGTATAAATATATAGCTTTCGCTAAGCCGCCCGCCGACGCTGCTTTTCTCATGGGCTGAAAATATAGGATTAACATTTAACATAACACACAAGACTTTACAAGAGAATGCAGTAAAAATCTACTAAACTATCATGCAATGCAATTTGTATTTCTTTTCTCATTTCCCTGTAAAATAGGGACAAATTTCTGGTAAAGTTAGTTGTAATGTTACCTGTACGCTAATAAAATGTTCTTCCAACAGTTTGTACGTCAGCTGCTTGCATTCCTTGTTGACGAGCATAGCGTTTTTCTGAATGTCGTCCTCTTCTATGTACTTCCGCGATCGCACTAACCTGAAACGAAATTGAAACTTTGTAGTAATATGTCACTTTTCAACCCAATTCAAGTCAATCACAGATTGCTTGAAAAGTCATTTGTTTGGACGATGATCGCTTTCTGTAAGGACAAGACGCCTCTCTCACCTAAAGATCCGGGCGGCCTTGGAGCCGAGGCGCTCGGTGACGGTATGCTCCAGCGCGCACAGCACGAGCTGGCGCGCCGCATGTCTCGCGCGCACCATGTACTGCCCGCTGCCCGCGTCGCCAACGCGTCTCACGAACCCGCCGCCATTCTCCTCTGCACAATACAGTTTTATTTATACAACGCGTAACAGCTTTTAGGATCTGAAATCTTTTCCTACTATAAATAAGGTTCATTTCCCCATGATACAGAGAACTTATTATTTAAAAGCGAACTCTAGACAATAACTCATAATTTCCAGTGGCACTCCCGATTCTAAGATGCTACATCGTAGGGCTGGAAATTTCCAAATAGGAGCATAATTCACACAGACTATACCGCGTGTATCTGACATCGACGCACAAACGATTTCCATGGGTCCAGGGCATGATTCTGGACACCCCAGTGTTGGAATTTTTCGTCGGTTCTTTTCTCATTTTTTTTAAGAGTACTACAAAGTATCCGCTCAGCTGAGCTGATATTATTTGTGGCTTTATTCAGATTGCTCTTTTTAGTGAAAGTAGTTATTTAATTATTTTTTGATTAAAAATCTCATTGGGTTAGGTCAGAATAACGATTATGAGCAGTCTAAAGTAAAAAAAACCCTTGAAAAAAATAAAAAAATGAGAAAAAAGCCGACGAAAAATTCTAAGTCTAGGGTGTCCAGAATCATGCCCCGGACCCATGGAAATCGTTTGTGCGTCGATGTCAGATACACGCGGTATGAGAGATAGGAGGTTCTAACCATCATAAAGGCACATACCCACTCACACACACCATCACACACTAAGCATACGGCAACCAACCAGTACAAGCATTACTACATGCTTTCTGGGTAGTTCTAGCATTACTACATGCTTTCTGGGTAGTTTTATTTTTCTAATTTCCCGTGACGTACCTAGCACCTTGAGGTACTGGTCCACGAACTGATGCAGCATGGGGCGGTCGCCCGCAGCCCCCCGGCAGCGCTCGCGCAGGTCTATGACGCAGAGCGGACTGGACTCCGGCGCCCACGCGGGTGACGTTAGGTACATCTTCTCAAGGAGGAAACGCATGAGCTCTCCAGCTGGAGAATTGACAAAAAGTGTTACTAAAAATTTTTATGAGGCATAGAATACCTGAGAATATTGAGCCTTCGAAGAACAAAATTGATATCGACTAATAACCAAAGATTCTCACCATTTTCATCAATTCGCCGCGTGATAGCTTTTATCATGATTTCATCTCTGAAGTCTAAGTGGAACCTGTCGTAGTTCACCCTCCAGTAAATATCTGTAACAAAAGTAAGAAACATTACGGAAATTTAATACTTTATTAGCTTAATTAATTACTATATCAGCCTATAATCTTCCCACTGTTGGGACTGGGTCACACATTTCCATTCTGAAAGGGTTCAGGCTGCAACAAACCACCATACTGGCCCAATGGGGTTGCTGCTTTATGAATTGCGTAATTAAATTCTATTTTAAAAGTCAGTAGTTTAGTTAAGGTGGAGTTAATTTGTCTACTGTGTTCTGCAATTTTTCAAAATTCTATGTCCTACATGACTTTACAGGAGGTATTCAGAACTCGAGAGATCTGAACAATATCTCTGAACTGATCATAACCATTAATCACACAATATTCCTCCATCAACTTCCAAACTATGAGCTGTCACTTAGGAATTCCTAATGATGGAAATACCCAGGATCTCACAGGTTCTAGGATCTCCACACCCAGCAATCTCGCAGACCAAGGGGCAGTATTCACGTAGAAGGGATAAGAACAAGCGACCTGACTATGGTAGGTGCCACATAAATGTGCAGTAACAGTTATTGACCCACATACATTTATTGACTTTTTTAATATCAAAAACAGGAATAAAGCTGTCCTGAATCAACTTCTATTGTGATCCTTTACATACTCTAGTAATGAAAAGCAGTTTGTAATTTATTGTTTGGATGTCTACAAAGGGATATTAGGGAAAGGTCAATGTACTTTATTGCAAGTTTATGTGGCACGGTAGGTGCCACATAAACTTGCACTAAATAAATCTGTATCTAAATATATCTGTCCATAGCTCTAAATAAATCTGAAATCAAGTTAAACAGTTCAGTACAAATAAATACTTACTATCATTAATCTCACTGATACTGCCAGTATTCATAGCCTGCACCAGTGCTAGCACGCCATTCCTGGACACCAGCATGTCCGGCACAATGGTGGCCACAGGCACCAGGGTGGGGATCTCGCTGCCTTCCTTCAGCTCGGCCACCGGGGCCTGCTGTATGTAGCCAGCCGTCACCAGGCTTATGAACATGTCCTTCAGGGATACTATTGTTATGTTCTTCTCCTAGGCAAGGAAATAGAATTTTTTAATCATTTTTTTGGTATGATTGCAGTGGAGGAACGTAATTATCATGTAATTATTTTAGGGAAAAAAATCTATAACTACCAACCTTGTCATCCTTATACTTCATGGCAATTGTGAACAGCAGCACAGTAGCCGTGCAGGTAGCTTGCTGGAGTAACTCTTCAACCAACATCTCTGCTTCACTGCCATACTTACTTTTGATCTGCAGTAGATACCTGATATATATAGACAGGCAACTTTTCATTACATTTTCTTTTAGCATTTTAAGGACTTGAAGTGAATAATTTTTAACTGATGTTAAATAGTTTGTCTGATGGCCAATTCTAATAATTTTTAAGCATGTTTGCATTCAAATCTCAGTTGCAATCTGACAAAAAACCTACCATTTTGTCTGAGATGCGAAATTGCTTAAAAATTAGCAGAAATGGGATTGTGTTTCTCATTTTCATATATTTTTGAAATAAATTAAAAGTAGCTCCATGATTTTGCATCCCAAGGTACTTTGGGTCAGGCAAAACTTCTTCAATGCTGTTTTGTCAACAACCATGCTATCACTAACACCCTTTTCAGTCAAGTTATTTAAAGTATGTGTTTACTTGTAAATCAAACTTAAGAGCCAAACAGTTTGTTATCCATTAACAACTATTACAAGAGATCTTAATGGATATATTTTATAGCCTTTGACAGTCTAAAACAGTAGAATAATTATAATATCTGATAGCAATTGTTACTTAAGAGCCAAACAGTTTGTTATCCATTAACAACTATTACAAGAGATCTTAATGGATATATTTTATAGCCTTTGACAGTCTAAAACAGTAGAATAATTATAATATCTGATAGCAATTGTTTTACCTCGGATATCGGATGAGTAGGAGCACATTATCAGGGATCAACTTATAATCAGCAATCACTTCGTTGGCAGATGGTTCAAATGTGGCCAGGTCAAATTTGAGCAGTGTGCGGAGACTTTCTATGACCTGGAATTAATTGTTATTAAGTTGAGAGAGTCGCATGGCTAGACCAAGTAGGTAAGCAGTTGAATAAAATAAATGGCAAAATATGACTGTTATACCAGATTTTATAATATTCTGACTCTATTACAAAACAATATGATCCAAGACCATTCGATAAATAATATAACCTACATACTAAAATCAATTTGTGGCTGTTTACCTGCTGTCGAGTGAGGTTGGTCGTCTTGACGATCATGCCGATAGGCTTACTGCCAAAAGTGAATAAATCATCGCCCACTTTCTGCACGATATCCCCAAAATATCGGTGCAAAATTGCCGAAACTACACGTCCCAGCTGATGCGACATTCTCTGCTAAAATAAAGCTCTGCCCGATATAAAACACTTTATACAGCTCTTCTTAAGATTATACATTAAGATACTTAAATTAAATCATCATTTTAGCGTTTCATGACGAACAACGGAAAGAAAATTTAAGTAGTGTAGATAACTCGTAGAGGTTATGTTGTATTTACTAAACTTCATGTCAATTTTATAACGTTCCATTCCATCCATCACTTTTCCTACAAGCGGTTCACAGAGCATATATACTCGAGGAAGTAAAGTTTTGCGTTGAATTGACTTTGCATTTAACAAACGAGTTAAGTATTTTATTTCAAAAAAAAAGTTACTCTTTTTCTAACGTTTACATAATTTACATTTTTAAGTTCTCTTCAGAAAACTGCCTGAAATGGAACAAATTCGGGAATACCTGAAAAATGTTCATTCAACTTCATTCATTGTAGATTATATTTACGAAGATCGAATTAAGTCACAGAACTGAGTTATGTACACACAGAAAAAACATTTTTTCGATGATTTCGATCATTTCAATTTAATCATTTGTTATTAAATTCCTTGTGTTACTTTTTCTCTGTTACCTTCTTTTCTATTCTTTTAATTTTCATCTTATTTATTGTTTCTAATCAAATGTGAAAACATTAAAGTCGTATCAGCCTTTACAAACATAATGTTTTTTGGTAAAGTCAACTGATGCATAACACCAAACACAGACGGTGCTACATTTTCATTATTTTTTTATAAAGTAGGAATACAAAATGAACATTGAAAGTGCGGCAGTGAATATTCTAAAGCGCGGTGTTGAATTGGATACGAAGAAAAGGTATACAGAGGCGCTAGTATGTTACCAAGAAGGCCTACAGATATTAGTAGACAAAATAAAAGGTAAGCAACACTAATAATTTTGTTTGCTTTTGTTCAAAACTTAGTTCATTACAAGCCAGCTCTTGGGTCACGCGAAGCGTCAACTAAGCGTTTTGCAAGATCTTTAAATAGGACGTGAGCACTCGGACCCCACGGTCCAAGAGTTTCAACCCCAAACGGCTCAAAAATGTAGTTGCCAATAAGGCTACTATATTTCCGCCGTTTGAGGTTTTCAGCAGCCGAAGCCGCAGAACCAGCACAGCACGACGAGCTAGGAAGATGGGATGGCGCAAGAGTATCGACACAAGTAGCGTCCCACACTAAAGGCCTACCCATCTTCCATGGAAATAAAGACATACCGTCCGGTCTTTTGCCATCGTCGCGTGCCAGGCCAATGGGTTCTAATACGGCTGGCACGCCGACGGCGACAAGAGCACGTCGGATAATGTCGTTGATATTTGCGTGCCGTGCTATACGACCCGCACTTCGACTGCATGACAGGCCGTGGTGCCCGAGGCTGTTGACAGCTTCGCCACAGTGGCAGCGATGAGGAAAACAACAAGACGCGCCTAAGCGAAGGGAAGCAGCGAGGCGGAAAGTAGTATCGTCGAACAAGGAAAAAGGATTCTTTTACCTTGGACAGAGGATAAGCATTGCCATACAACGTGGCAATGCAGCCAGTCTTTTGGGCTCACTTCCAGTCGATAGCGATGGGGACGAATTTTTTGATGCCATTTTTTAGTTAAGAGTTTTTTTTTTTCTATTTTAAGTGTATATAGTTTGTTCTTTAAATACATTTCTGAGTTTTTTAATAAATGTTCATTACAAAATTACAATCTAGATTATTTCTTCAACAGGAGAGATTGATGATACTAACAAAGCATATCTTAGGAAAAAGGTTGAGGAGTACATGAATAGAGCAGAGACAATAAAAAAGTTAGTTTTGCAACAAAAGGAGGCTGGTCAATTTCATGAACAAGTTCACATAGAGAATAACTCAACGGGTCACAGTTATAAGACTCTGTTTGGTAGATTTTTAGATGAAGAAGTACAATATGTTTCTGTTGAAGATCCCTATATACGAAGCTTTCATCAGGTGAGTCTGAACTGCACTGTTGCAACATCTTCTTGCCATTTTCGTAATAGATAAAACTTTATTCGTATTCTGATTAATTAATACTTGATTTGTAGAAAATTATGCGTGTTTTATCTACAGTGTATTGCAATATACTGTATTTTGTAACTGAAGCTAACAGAAAAAAAACTCGGCCTAGTGCGAGCCGGACTCGCGCACCCAGGGTTCTGTACAAACCAGTAGGTATAACCCGCGCGCGATCAGAATGGGATGCAACCTTTTGGAACTGAGACGTGCGCGGTCCGCCAGCCAGCCGTAGCGTCGGCAAAAGTTGCCAGCGGGTTTAAAAAGGCCACTTAGCAGAATCAACCAGCAATTCATAGTACCCGAAATTATCAAAGGATTTGTCCATTCTCGGCTTCGCGTGGACACGATGCTCGAAAAGATATAAATAAATAAAAAATCATGTTTTGTTTTTAGACGCATATTAATTATTCATTACTTTTGTATCAACTTGCGCTTACGTTCGAATTTAAATTACGTTAGAATAAAACGATTTAATTATTTATTGATTAAATACACATGTATTTAATCAATAAATAATTAAATCGTTTTATTCTTCAACATAATATTTACATTACGCGTCCTTCAGTGTTGCCAGTTTCCGACAATTAATCGTACCTACCTATATTTTGTAAATAATTATTTACAAATCGATTCAAAATGTTATTTTTGAAGTTGAACTTAGTCCTCCTTATTCTTTATTTTATTATAGCTATTATTTGTAATCACTTGCATTCATTCAAACATGTTGTATCCATATAATTGGAAAACAAAAGTTTCGAAGATAGTCAGTGAATTTCGATTTTTAATGTACAGAATATAGGTACTCGTATATCTAAACATTACTATTAAAAGGATTGCAACCATGAAATTTTAAATTAGAAAATTTTCTGTATATTTACACAACCCTATGATAGATCGTAGATTCAGAGTTTTTTCGCTAACGCTACTTGTCTTGAGAACTGTCATTTTCTATTTACTTTGATAAGGTTCCATCCCTTTTTGATCGCGCGCGGATTATATTATATTATAAGCAAAAGTTGCAATTTACGATTTATGACGTATTAAAAAAACTACTTACTAGATCTCGTTCAAACCAATTTTCGCTACTAGTTTACATGGTAATATAGACCATATATTTTTTTTAGATTTATCATTCTCTTATTTTAGAAGTAACAGAGGGGGGGGGACACATTTTACCAGTTTGGAAGTGTCTCTCTTGCAAACTGTTCTGTTTAAAAAAAAAATGATATAAGAAACCTCAATATCATTTTCGCAGACCTATCCATAGATACCCCACACATATGGGTTTGATGAAAAAAAAAATTTTGAGTTTCAGTTCTAAGTATCCCCATAATTTGTTGTTTTTTTTTTCTATTTTTGTGTGAAAATCTTAATGCGGTTCACAGAATACATCTACTTACCAAGTTTCAACAGCATAGTTCTTATAGTTTTGGAGAAAACTGGCTGTGAAAGACATACAGACAGACAGACATGACGAATCTATAGGGGTTCCGTTTTTGCCATTTGGCTACGGAACCCTAAATAAACTACCCGAACCTTACAATGCTGTGTTTAATTATTGTATTTCAACAATCCAACTCAATTAACATTTATGTCTCCTTAATTTTCAGTGTCAAAATTTCCTTAGGCTGTGTGAACTCCTAGTACGATCTTGTAGAAATCTCCAATTGATTGAGTTAATCACGTCCAAAGACGGTCGAACCGAAGGAGATCAGCGGGAGTGGTTCACAAGCTTGAGTAATGACTTGGAAAAGTATAAGATCAAACTGGTTGTGAAAATGTCTGAGACCTTACATGATAGGCAGATTACGTAAGTATACTTCCATATTGTTTTGCCGGGCTTGGATTTATAGCTCAACCCAAACATAGTTGTTGGCACAACAGGGCTGTTGGACCATTATGCGTGAGCCATGGTGACTGTCATTCCAACACAGCATTTTGCTTACCGTTCCATCTGCCTAGCTTTTCCCACCAACATCTAACAGAATGCAACTGAATACCAGTATTTTATATGTAGTGACTGTATATCTATCCACCTAGTGGCTGGTTAACATGACCCTAGGAAAGACTGGTGTTAGATTAGATTAGACTCTCATTTGTTTTTTCTTAACCCGTCTACACCCGTAAGTCCCTGTCGAGCCAAAGTTATGTCTTACTATTTAATTGTTCTTTTATTTGTGGGTGCTGACATATTAAAATGAATACTTCCTTTGTATGAAAGCAGGCTTTTGCTCTTCAGTGGTATTTCGTAGTACTTTTCATATTCTGTCAGGAAATTTTAGAGGCTCCATGGCACTTACTTACTGTTATTGTAGTGTCTGATGCATTGATTCTAGTAAAGTAAGATAAAACGTAAATAGGGGAACTACCGCGCAATAAAAATTATTCCTAGGTAAACATACTGCATAGGAGGGGTAGGAGATTTGCTCACAAGAAAGCCATTTAACGGGGTAAAATTCTACCTACATAATATTTTAGCGACCCCTAAACCAGTACAGAGTTTTTGTTACAAATAAATAAAGCTAGAAAAATATTTACTCTGCCAGAAAATATTCATAATTATATGTGGTTTATTTCAGGTTAAGTTCTGGCTGGATAATCAAAATTGGAAGAGGACTGGACTATTTTAAGGCTCCAGAGAACAAATTCTGCCTCGGTGTCTATGATTTAGACCTTAGATCATGTCACGAGACCACAGTGGACATAGTCCACTCTAAAAATATCAAACAATCTTATGGGTGATATTTATATTTTTTGTACTAATAATGGACTGTTGACGCTTGCTTAGTTTAAGAGAGAATAATTAAATCAGTTACAAGCTTTTTGTAATTCGCGTTTTATTTTTGGTATGACCTTTATTAAGAACTAGCTGACCCGTGCAACGTCGTCTGCGTAACATTTTTCATGACTGCTCCGCTCCTATTGGTCTTAGCGCATATGGTCGATCTTCATAAGGCAGCTCGATAAATGGGCTATCTAACACTGAAAGAATTTTTAGAAACGCGCTAATCTCAGGAACTACTGGTCCGATGACCAGTAGTTCCTGAGATTAGCGCGTTCAACCAAACAAACAAACTCTTCTGCTTTATAATATTAGTATAGATTAGCTTGACTAGAAGAATGTACAGTCGCCAGCACAGCTACCCGAGACTGTCAAATCCGTTAGTTTTAGTAATAAAGTTGGAAATTAAATGAGGAAGTTTGACAGATTGTAGCTTGATGTGCTAGCATCTGTACTAGGAGTGACTAATTTGTGATTCTTTTGAGTCATTCATAGGTCCTATACAATCATTTTCATTATAATAATATAACTAAATGGTGAATGCAAAAATAGTTTATATGTGGAAATTATAGTCTAAACTAGAATTTTGCTATCATTTTTGTTGTTCCATCCTGTAATTCTTTCAAAAGCGTATTTAATTTGATTTTTTATTACATTTCTCACCTATAGACTAGATGACGCGGTTAAAGAATATCGCGGTTAAAAATCTAAAAAAGGTGTTATCAGCATTTTAAATTGAATTGAAGACAGCACTAATTGCTTATTACGGGTTACTCACAAGTCCCGCCATAATGATTTGAAGCCAGTGACGGATTAAGACTACTTGATGCCCTAAGCAATCCACGCCTGTGGGCCCCCCCAATCCATCCGTATGTCAACTAGAATCGGTCTTTAAAACTTTACCGCCTAAAAACGTTACTTAGTTTTTTTTTGTAAAATAAGATGATGAGATGTAACGACCCATGCCAATGCCATGCGGCATAATATTAGAAGTGAAGTAGACAACAATAAAAACCGGCCTAGTGCGAGTCGGACTCGCGCACCGAGGGTTCCGTACAAACCTGTAGGTATTATATTTTAAGCAAAAGTTACGATTTATGACGTATTAAAAAAAACCACTTACTAGATCTCGTTCAAACCAATTTTCGCTGGTAGTTTACATGGTAATATACATCATATATTTTTTTTGTTATATCATTCTCTTATTTTAGAAGTTTCAGGGGGGGGGGGCGCACTTTTAAGACTTTGGAAGTGTCTCTCGCGCAAACTAGTCAGATAAAGATATTAGATAGAAGAAAATAATGATATTAGAAACCTCAATATCATTTTCGAGGACCTATCCATAGATACCCGACACGTATGGGTTTCATGAAAACAAAATTGTTGAGTTTCAGTTCCAAGTATGGGGACCCCAAAAAAATATTGTTTTTTTTTCTATTTTTGTATGAAAATCATACATTTACTTACCAAGTTTCAACAGCATAGTTCTTATAGTTTCGGAGAAAAGTGACTGTGACATACGGACGGACAGACAGACATGACGAATCTATAAGATTTCCGTTTTTGCCATTTGGCTACGTATAACCTGCCTATAAGTTGCAGCACCTCTAGAAAAATTCCATTCTGAGGAGATCCAAATTTCTCTACTGGACCTCTTTCTGCCAATGTGCGAATAACGGCTATACCTAACTCGCTGTAAAACGTGCTGCCAGTAAACATTCTCTTCATGAATTTTCTTATCAAAACCTTGATGCAAGCTCAAGCCTTGCCTGCTTTTTAATAGACAGTCTCTGTGACTAGAACTCTTTTCATGCTTTTCGTTTCAAATTAGTCCTAGAAACTTTTTTTGGTGTGGTTTTTGGACATGAGAGAGAGACGTTATGCCCTAAGCACGAATTTTTTTGTGCTTTTTCTGGTGCCCCCCCAGACGTGATGCCCTAGGCAATTGCTTAATTTGATGAAGGGTTAATCCGTCACTGTTTGAAGCCATCCAGTACAAACAACATAATGTGTGACAAGGATAGAAGAATAACTTCAAAAGCGCACTTTTTATAACATCTATCAAATAAGTATCCATGCATTTTGATTTTTCATAGCAGTCACATAATTATCCTACCTAACATATATGCAATTTGTACCTATTTAATAAAGGCCACTCTTAACTTGACTAATGAGTTAGGTACCTAATTTATAACTGCCATAATTATATAAATGGGGACTTCCCACAGTCATCTTCATATTCTTATCGTTAGTTATTGTCTCTGGAACAGAAAGTCCCGTTATCAAAATTGATTTTGTCTATGGTGTCTTTGGAATACACCAAAACTGCCAGTGACGTTTCACTTTCAGGGCAACCATAATGCGTAGACCGAGACGCCATTATGTGCGTGGGGTACATACCCCAAGCATGAAATTAGCCCCAAAGAAGCATGTTGTTGTAGATAACATTATCTACAACAACATGCTTCTTTACAAAATAAAAACCAAAAATGAAATTGATAATATACTTTATTATAAACAGTAACAGTGGCGGGCGCCGCATATCGCTATTTCTTTACAAACTTTACGAAGGTAGATATAGCACAATAGCTTACTATGAAATAAGGTGGTATCAATGATAATACTAAGTGTTGTCATAAGTGATGTGAAGATTATACAGTACAAAATGAATCCATCGGAATACAAAACAAAAGGGCTTATTCCCAAAGATCAAGGTTTCTAAGGCGTCATCCTCACCAAGGCAAGATTCGAATTGATAAAGCATTACCCAGAAAAGAAGTGCCTTGGTTTGAACGAGGCCATAATAAGGTTTTTCTTTTTGTTTTATACTACAGGATTCATATGAAAAATGCATTTAAATAGATACAACTAAAGCTAAGTTTAAGTTTTATACGAATATTAAAGACTAGTAAAAGTAATTTCACGATAGTATGGCCTCAGGTCTAAACTATTCAAGATAAATAGTAAATGATTAAGTAGATAGGCGCGCTATTTACAAAGCAAATAATGTACTTATTGTAGCATTAAAATTTTATATACAGCAACACTTAATATCAAGTGGAATGTATGGCAATCTCGTATAAAACCATATTTTATTTCTTTTGCCAAAATATTTGAAATACATTATAAATGGTGTAATAATATTTTATTTGACAATATATCAAGGTGATTTCCGAGATTTTTTTTTTATTTCCGAAATATGTTATAATCTGTTCACTCCAATACAAAGATTACTTTTAAGTAATAATAATTATGTCACAGTTAAATATTTTTTTACAATTCAGTCTCAAAAGAACTATAGGTATTCGAGTCAGGTTAATTTATATTTAACCAAGAAATATATTTCTAGAATATTCTAGCCATAAGAATCGGAATGATTACTTAGTATACATAAAAAGGAATCATTGGACAGTCAGATTTACATGTTTAAATTTTTGCTCGATTTATCAATCGATTAATTTTGCAATTTCGTTTCTATGTCGATGCCAAAAACAGCAACTTTTTTTTTAAAATATAATCGTTGGATCAGCAAAATCGATTAAAAATAATCGATTGAACGACGATATCGACTACAAGTAATCGATTACTACACATAACTTTCCTTCTTAGCGGAGAACAACATAAGCGATTCCATGAGGTGAGGTCTGATCATATCATTGATATCCTTTTCATCATCAAAGGCTTCTGGCACGTGCTTGTAGATGGTCCTCAGAGCCTTGAGGCAGTGGATCAGGGTCTGGTCGGGGTTGGTGTCGAGGGGGGGGCGCGTTCGCTGCAGCCTTACCAGCTTGGTAAGGAGGGGAACGCCCTCTAGTTGCACGATTTGGTATGCGACGTCTGGCATTACTGAGAGCCTGTGGGTAAAACGATGTGGTTAGCTTATGACAGAAGGATTTTATACATGGGACAGTAGATACAGAATAATCTAGCAACCATATCGGTCAAAATTAGTGGTTATTAGGTAGCCAGCTAGCTAAGTGGTTGAGGCACTGAGTGACCCAAGATGCCGAACTAACATTATCGCTTTGACACCACCCATTTAGGCTATAGAGCACTATCAAAGAAAGTCGTTTACAGTAGGATATTGTGATGATAATATGAACCTGAAATTTTACCTCTCTCTCTCTCAGAGACAGAGACGAGGCTTTATTGTGACTGTTTTCCAGCAGAGTTTTTTCGTCTGCGTCACGTTGTTCATTAATGCTCCGCTCCTATTGGTCCTAGCGCGATGTTATATAGCCTATAGCCTTTTTTGATAAAGAGTTTCGAAACTGCAGCGCTAGCTGGCACAGTCTACGCCGTGGCCCGTTTCCCTAAACTTAAGAGCCTAAAGAGAGCGTGCAGTAACTGTAGATGGCAGCACATACGCGTCAATAGGCTAGATTCCATCATCCACAATTTGCAAAACTATTTAGTCCGTCAGTTAGAGTATTGAAAAATAATGGACACGTATTTTTTGTTTTTGTAAATCAATGAATATTGACAAAGATAAAACGCATCAAAACTCGGTAGTGGGGGCTCGTGACGTCACGACCCGCTAAAAAATTATGCCAGGGCGTGACGAATTGAGAATAAAAGCGTCGTAACTTCGTCAATTTTGGTTCCCGTAACAAAAGAAAAAATACGTGTCAAATATTTTTTGATGATCTAACTGACGGACTAATTAGATTTTTTCAGGACACAAGCCCATTACAACACTAAGCCTACGCTGTGCACCTTTGGCTGATTAATCTGCTCACCTAGCAATAGCCTCCGCGGCGTGGCAGTGCAGCCGGGCCTGCGCGCGCAGCTCGGCGGTGCGCGCGCAGCTGGCGGGCGTGCTGCGTACGAAGCACACTAGCGCCACGCTCGCCGAACTGATGGACGACAGCAGAAGCACGCAGCGCGGGATCCGCGCGAGCGAGGCTAGGAGCGAGGCTGTTTGTTCCTGGAAAGAGAAGTGAGGTTAGATCTGTCGATTGACGAGTCGTTTAAAAATAGATTTTGTTTGTAAGCAGTAAGTACAGGGTAATTAAACAACTGACAGTGTTGTGGTTGTGAATACATTGAGTCTTTCTCAAATATTTGACGTAGGTATTTGAATGTTACTTAGGGAGGTCCGACCTTATTAGTTTTATTCATAAAATGGTGTCATTAGTAGCAGTAAAATGACAGCAGTCTTAAAATACATAGACCATGGGCGTGCAAAGTTTCATCATTAATTTTGTCGCGTTAAATGAGACAGTGCAGTGACATCCGTCTTGCCCTATCTATCGATGACAAGTTTAACTCACTTGTAAGAACACGGAGATATTCGGTCCCCGTCGTTTGACAGCCTCCAGTAGTCTCTCCACAGTCTTGTGCCTGGTGATGACGTCAACTATGTCTGAAGCGCGCGTGACGTCATCCTCCTTCTTCTCTAGCTCCAACTCTCTCACTAAGTTGACGAGACACGCGGTGCATAGGAGAAGGAGTTGGCAGCAGTCTGTGCGGGACAGAATACCTGGAAAGGAAAGTTCTGTTGAGTAAGAACCTATAACTTTTGTAGAACCGTTTTCTAAGCATTGAGTTGCGTTGTTGCGTTGGATTGATCAGAGTTTTAAGCAGTGATTTCAGTTTTCTTTTATTAGGCTTGGTGCCACAAGAGATGAAAACATTAATTATTTCATTATCTACCTATACGCTACCTACACATATAATACTACTCTTTGACCTACACTAATATTATAAAGAGGTAAAGTTTGTTAGTTTGTGAGGTGTAGGTAATCTCTGGATTAATTGAACCGATTTTGAAAATTCCTTTACCGATAGAACCTCGTTATTTGTGAGTGTCAATAGACTATATACTAATCCGAAAAATACCGACCCAACGAAATGGCCACGGGTCAGCTAGTAAGTTAAAATGTTTTTTATCGTAAATAGCCGGCAGTCGGCATAGAAACAGGCAAATAGAAAAAAATATCACACCTCACTAAACTTTATGGAAGTTATACCTAGTTTTTTCGGCGTGTTTGTACGGTTATTGAAGTGGAAAATTGATTTGTTTTTAGAGTAAGTTCTTATTGGATTTCAAATAGACGTTTTGAATTATTAAAATTTAACAAAGTTGATAAAGTTATTAGGTATAGGTCACGATCCTGACTTAACTTGAACACGTAGTGTTTTTTCACGACAATAGATGGCGCTACGCACATGGACAGATTGTATTACTTTTGTTTCCATATTTAAAACTAGATGGCGCTACACGCCGCGATCCTTAATTTCATGAGGTTTGATACTTTTTGGTTTTTATTTTAGACTTACCAGTAATGTTATCGACAATAGTGTTGAGGTACAGATGCATCTGCGTGAGGTCGTAGTGCCCTCTCAGCCACGGCGCGGTGATCTGAGTGAGAACGGTGATCGCTTCCCTCATCTGTGGTTCTGGGTTTGACCGGTCTGACAGAATGTCTGATATGATCTCGATACCACCTCCCTGGCGAGACGAAAAAAGTAAAACTCAATTAGCACTATTAATGATACATAAGGAGTTATTTTCCTTTTAGAGATCCTAATAAAAGGTAAGCTGGTGGTAGCTAAGTTTTCAAATGGCGGCGAATTATCGTGACTACGTTGGCCTAAGAGTAGGATTCTAAAAGGATAGTGCAAAATAATAGAGAGTCAAAATAAAAGAGTAACTACTGTTTTTGAAAAAGATAATAGTCTTATCATAACGTAAACGCCAGTAAAGTGATGCTATCGAAAACTCATTCAACCAATGACAGCCAGATAAACGTGCGTTTGACAATTTACTACAATAAGTTTCGGATAATTTTCTTTCTAGAAACTGGGCCTAAGGACCTCAGTAGAAATCTATTGGGAACGTGCTCAGCGTTGAATATGCCAATTTATAGTGTCGAACATTTGAAACTATAACGTTTGGAATACTTGACATTGTTGCTAATAAATGTGCAGTTCCTGAACGGTCTGTTTTGGGCAACTTGCACGAAGTATTTTAGCCATCTAGCGATGCCATTTGTAAAATATACTTGATAATGCCATTTTTTTCTGTGCTCCCACCTTATAGTTCCTACAGTTGCACATTTCCTATAGTACTTTGGTGTGTCTACCAGATTAATTAGCGACTGCAATCGGGCATTCATTTCTGAATACAACATCGGATGCCAGTGTCACAGATGTGTGATCTCAGAAGCTACTATCTAAAGAATGCTGAATTATCAAGATTCTTTCAAGTAGCTTAAACTGGATAAGATTACTGCTGAAACCATTTTAGACATATATTTTCAAGTCTTGCGAGTCTAGACATTTATTTTCACGTCTTGGAGTCTGTGCATTAATTTGGGAGTTTGGCTTTAATTTGGAATTCTTTAAGTCAATAGTATTTACGTTACTTCTAGGGTAGTCTGCTCCATGGTCGACCTTATTATCATCAGGTGAGATAGTGGTCAAACGCGAGCCTCTCCTAACTAATACATGTTTGTTTGTATGTTACGTTTTCACGCCTAAATCGCTGAACAGATTATGATGAAATTTGACACAGAAATGGGACACTATAGACGATTAAAGGCACACATTACATTAACGCGAGCAACGGGAAAGCACTACTTACTAATAAGGAAGAAAATATATCTGCTCACCTCTTCAAACTGCTTTACAGCATCCCCATTTACGCAGACCGTTGCAAGAGCACGCAGAGACAGGGCCTTGATAGAGCTCTTGTTGGACTCAATGATGGCCGTCAACAAGGCTCTAGGCACCGCACAGTCCACGAACGGTAGCTCAGTAATATTCTTCATGATCTTGGTACATTTCTCGTGTAAGGAACTTTCTGTGTTGTCGCTCAACATGGCTAGGTGCCCTATTGAAGTTAGAGTGCTCTTGAGGATCATGTCCGATGGCGGTTCTTCGATAATTGATACGAGAGTCTGTAGGAAAGGGAATTGGAATGTTAAATGAAAGATTAAGGAACATGCTTTGTTAGTTCGATGTACCTAAGGTTGTGAGTCTTGGACATGGCATTTTCATACTTAATACGGAATCGCCGCGCTATACACAGGATAAGATCTTTTTTTGAGGATGGGAAATCATGAAATGTCTCCTCCCGCTCTGGGCGGAGCGGAAGGGATTGTCAGACTCTTAGAGACTAAAACCCATCCGTGTTCTTCCTACTGTTCTTTGCGTTTCAGGGCCGCGGTGACTGTATCGAATAAATTCGGGCAAAATTTAACTCTAATACCCAGATTATCAAATAAACTACTACGGATAGAGCGACTGCATGATTTTTGTATTCCACAATTTTGCTCGACTATACCGAAGCGAACTCCCCACGAGATCGGCTTTCTCGGGAAGAGTCGTGTGTCCGAAACATCATAAGTGCCGTGTCTTTTGTATGATATCCAACCGTTCGGACGGTCCTATATTTTATTCAGGTAAATCTATGAATATGGCTTTATTACATACCTTCATCTGCTGTACAAGCACAGCCTTGGTTGTCTCCAAGAAAATCTCGATCAACGTGTCTAAATGTTTCAACACCAGGCTCCATTCTGGGTTGCTCTCGTTCAATTCCACCTTCACGTCTTCTCCTACATCTATCAACTTCTGCAGATACAGTTGAAGGGACTTCTTAATCTTGTCCCATCGTTCTGGGGTTTCTCCTGGAGGCTTAGTGTTCAAAGTTATACTATGAGCGAGCACAAATTCGTTGATATTCGCCACTAGTAAGCAGATCTGTTCCTCGCTTGACTTCCTATCTTCGATTTGCCTGTAAAATGAAAGTATTTTGCATAACTACATCACGAATGGATTTATGCTAATTGTGAAAACTACGTGTTTCCGTAGTTGGTGGATATAGAAATTAAATGGAAATGTTTTTTTTTTTCATCTTTACAGTGTAAGTTGCAGCCGGAAACTATACTGTCGATTATTATCGGTACTTATATTGATTAGATGTTAAGAATCGATAGTGTTTTCTGTTAATTGTGTTATCTTTGTTTCGACGGGGTCTTTTTGAATTTACCATTCAAAGTTTCACGGATCCTACTGACCACTTCGAGACTATCAGTTTTTAACCCCGTGTATTACGGCTTAAAAGAAGTGGCTAGTAAACTGGACAGTTACTCCAAGGTCGTTGTCTCATAAATTTTTATTTGAAAATTGACCTTATGCATATTTAAGACCCGTGTTGGAGCACAGGGTATGAGCTAATACATTCTATAATCAATAAGGATCATTTTCCAATGTAAAGCTCTGTACATCAGGGAAATCCTTACCTCAAAACATCACTGTACTGGTGCACAATGATTTGCCCATGAGTCTGGACCTTCTTTATATTCCCAGTAATCGTTGCTGAGCTCGCAGAGACCAGTGCCTTCATCTCAGCACCCAGGGGCTTGCTCTGTAGGGTGGTCATACACTCGTTCTCACAGGAGCCGACCAGGTCGCACAGCCAGTACTGGACGGGTTCCGGCTTCCTTTCGCAAAGCCTTTCTAGGCATGTCTGGTCTATGGAACGCTCCCGGTATAGGATCTCGTTTTGGTTGTTAAGCACCACTCTGGAATGGGATTCGCTGTTGAGGAATTGTTAAAGAATGTGTTAGTAAGTTTTTTGAAAATGTTAGGTAAGTAATAATAATCTTATAGAAAAGGATGAGAATAGATTAAGAGCATAACACAGTAGAACATGGATAGCATGACCTCTATAAATTTATGGGATGTGTTCCGTTCTCCTTAGAGTCCAAAACTTTTTTTATTAATTACTTAGTTTGACATCAAAAAAGAAAGAAAGATATGTAGAATGCTTGGCTTTAGCTATAAGGCCGCCCATTATGTCACCCTATGTTATGTTTTCATCGTCTATGGTTTCTGTAATTTATATGGTGTTCATAATGAAGACGACGATCCTCATAAGTAATCATAAAATATTGACATCATCGTTTGCAAATTGTTTTCCTGTCATTATAATTCAGTGGTTCCTTTTAGGTATTTAATAGGACTTTCATTGCTTCCATCGCAACAAATACCATAAAAGGGTTTCACTAAGAAAGGGTATTACGCATTGAGGATGTTAGACTCATCGACAAAAGACAAAAGAATCCAAGTGGTTGACCTTTTTAAAATAAGCTGACACGGGATAATGGATATTGAATTTAATGTTATTTTTCAATTATTGTAAGCACAAAGGGAACTTAAAATTTTAGTAGTATTTATTCTGAGTTCAGGAAACAGTTCCAAATATATTTTTAATGGCAGAGATGGCTATAATAGTGGTTGTACATTAATGGAACAACATTCTATTTGATTTCATAATGGTTGGAAGCATATACAGAAGAGCATTTAACAAGTCAAAACACTTACCCAGTGTTAACGTTTTCGAACAGATTTCCCCTCCGAATACTTTTCCTTTCACTTCTTGGTATGTCCAAGAACTCATGAGGAGCAAGCATCTTTGGTGTCGATGTGCATGCTGGGTTTAGTTGGACATCCACAAAGTCCATCTCCCCTTTTAATTTCTCCCTTTTCGAATCATGCGTTAGGTTTTTCGTATTAGAATCTATTTCGTAAGGAGTCTTCTGTCTATCTTGGAATTGAGGAGGAGGAGTGAGTCGCCCATTCTTGAGGTAGTCTTCTTCAGGTTTGTCTTTAGAATTCATGTTTAATTCGGCCTCTGTGCCCACAAGCCTTTCGTTGTAATGCGGTATCAGCATTTCTTCAGGATGTGCTACGAGTACCCATGAATCCTGCTCTTTGGCACGAGGTAGACCGAGAGAAGGAACTCGACTACCAGCCACATGACCACCAGCAAGATTGTCCACCACTCCAGGCTTCTCCTTCTTTGGAAATATTCTAAATATATCCTTCGTTCTGTCTCCTTTTGTGGCCATCCGCTGTTTGGCTTTGGGTCCTGGTTTTTTGGTAGGTTTTAAATGAAGACTGTCCATTATGTTCTTGCCAAGGATGGCTTTGGCAGGTTTATGCATTTGTTCGTTTTCGTAGGACATGTCATTGGTTGGCAAAGCTTCCTCATCAATGTATCCTAGCGAATGATAGCCGTCTTGAATGTCTAGAATTTGTTGGTCTAACCTCTGCGCTTCGAAGTTGAGGGATTTGTTTAACCTATTTCTTTGGAATTTGGGAGTTGAGGTTATAGGAATAGCATCCTCATTCGACAAACTTCGCGTGTACTCTGCTTTTCTGTCTACTTTTGCAACAGACGTCCTTTCAGTCGGCACGTACGATATGTTAGATATCGGCGTACGCACTCTCGGCTGATTGTTTACTGCTATTTGGTTGTCATCCTCTAACTTCAAATATTCTAAACTCTCATCTGATCTGTTCTTACTAGTTTCTAAATCCTTTACTTTAGCTACTTTAATGACTTTGGTGCTATCGCTGTCGGTACTAGATATGAACGACTTCTTCGCTGGATATTTTTTCGAGGGACTTATAACATTAATGTTTTTAACAGGTACATCTTTGGTATCTTTTTGTATTGCACTTTTGTTTGTTACGTTATTTTCTTTGTTACTTACGGTACTCGGAGGTGTGACCTTTATGTCTATTTTGTTTTCGATTTTGACCTTAGGTTTACTGTTTAAATTATTATTTAAAATATTTTTCGAGTTTTCTTTATTTGCTTTGTCGTTGTTAATATTTTTCGGCGTTGGATATTTCTGTTCGATTTTATTTACATTTTCTGTGTCTTTATCTTTTAACAGGTCCATGTGTGCCTCGTCTGTATGTATTTCGCAATACTTCTGCAAGTCGTACGGCGTCTGTATGACACTACTGCTCCTGAGTCGCGGCTTCGGCGTCGGCATGCCCACACTGACGTTATCAGGCAACGTCGCATTGTTAGTAACATTGCTTTGCGTCGTGTTTTTAAAACCAGCGGCTTGTTTCACAGTAATATCTTGATTGTTGTTCGAATCGCTGCTACTTGTCGATTTGTTGTTATCTGTATTTTCCGGAGACTGATAATACTGTGAGGGAGGCGGAGAGCTGTCTGAATCTGAGAATCCAGAATCTTGGCTCTTGTGGCTGCCGGGGCTACCGTGACGCAGAGGCCATTGGTTCTGTATGGGTTGCGCGATGTCATCGGCGCTATTGTTCTGCGGCTCGTCGGGTTGATTGGCTATCCAGTGAGGTAGCTGGGGCTCCCACTCGGGATCGTCTCGTGCACGATTGTTTCGGTTCCAGTCGGGCTGAGCTACCGGACTTCCTACGTTCGGCGGTGAATCACCCCACCATACCTTGCTGCGCGTTCGTTGAAAATTGGACATCCTGAAAAAGAAAAAAATCAATGAATCGTGGGAACAGTGTGTCTAAGGTGGTAAGTTTAATGACGGGTGTTAGTGACGTAATGTGTTGGTCCATTACGAGGAGTATCATCAGAGTGCGTGCCCGGGACGGAGCGCGCGGTGCGTGACGACGCCGCCTTCGAGGCCAAATTATCTCGTATGTAAAGTTTGTTTTGTTTTTGTTTGATAGTCATGGGAATTTGGTACGCCTATTGTGTTGATTGCTTACAATAGTTGAAGAAAAAAGTAGTAAAACATAGTCCCAAGGCGGTATGACGCGTGCTTTGGAAATAATAATAATGGTGTGGCATATCACGAGAGTCTCCAGTTCGCCAGGGCCGGTCGGCAGATGTTAAAAACCGTTGCTGAGGCTATTGTGCACAGAATGCAAGGGCGCTCACACGTTAGCAGTGATTTCTCCCCTTCAGTTTGTACGCATACAAATAATAACACTCGCTATTGACTTGAGCTCACTAAGATTTTATACGGTCCAATGATTCTTTGAACACAAAATTCATAACAGCATGCTGCCAAGACCCCGGCATTTAGTTTCTCAGAAAAATAATATCGTCAAACCTAACCGTTTTGAATTCCGGAAATAAATACTTAGTTGTCCTGAGATTGCTACTGCAAAGTTCTAAACTACATAATTTAACTAAGTAGGTAGACAAACCGGGCTACTTTCTTCAAACGATTTTTATGTTCAACATAATTTTACAGTCTTAGAATAATAACGCATAGAAGCCGCGTCTAGAACAAAACCCGAGCAAAATCGTGTGTCCACTTCATTTTCTTTGTGTGCGTGAGCCGAATGTGTCTACGTTCCTCTAACGCACACAGATATAGCTTTAAGTGATACCATTACTAAGCCGTTACCCACATAATAGGAAGACGCATTACTATTTTGCTATCAAGGCAAGTATTTTATGTTGTTGGGAACTGGAAAAGGTAAACATGATTTTTCATGTAATATGACATATTTTTTCGGAAGGTATAATTCAATTTATTTCAAAATAAAAGGAAATAAATCGCATAAAGAATGAGATATTGTTCAATGCGTTTAGAATGCTTGATGGGTTATAATTATAAACAATGTTAAAACATCGGGTTTGTATTGTATTTTAAAATTACAAAAATGAAAAACATGAATGAAAGCAATGTGGGTATTTTTTCCTCACAAATAGCAACACTGTGTTATGACAAGTTAGGTTATTAGAATTTTGTTTTATTTATCGATTTACGTAAAAATAGTGCATAGAATGTGAGTACTTATTTGTGAAATGTTATTTTATCACATTTTTTTGTTTTCCTGATGTGCTATAACATCCTTTCACGCAACAAACTGTCATTTTCAATTATTTACTCGCGAGCTGTGTTCGACGGAACGTGACATTGAGTACTGACGGCCTGATGGCTAAGTTTGACGGATTAGGCTAAGTTTTAGTTGCCTCACTTTTTGCACTCGTACTAGGTTTCTATGCGTTATTATTCTAAGTTTACAGTAGTAGCCTGGGTCTTGCATTCCATAAAACTGTGTTAGCAGACTTGAGACTAGTGGTAGGTAGGTAGGTATGTTGAAGAATATGTCTACTAAACCAACATATTTATTATTTGCGGTACAATATTCATATAAAACAATGCACATTTTACTAACATCTCATGTACGCAAAGAACCAAAGTATGCCACGGTTTGCGGTTGTCCGTCCAAGTCAATGACTCAACGGATTATCTGAATCATTGATCTACTGTAATACTAACATAATATAACTAAGTACATACGGTGTTAGTCAGTCGATAATTTTGTTTACAGATTGATATTAAACTTGATTTGTCGAAGGAATGCAAGATTAATGTCTTCCATAGAGGAGCTCGTGGCTAAATAATCCCAGACGCACGGTTCGATTTCTAGTTTAAGCAGCTCCTACTGAGGTTGGTCCGTGGATGGGTGAACATCGATTGCATTATAGGTACCGAGCGAGACTTACCCTTGCTTGTAAAAAACGTGTTCTTCAAGCAAGGATTAGTAGTATTAGTTAAAACGTTTTAAAAGCGTCCCGGCTGTCAAATATCCACAAAATAATGACATGACGTCATTTGTGGATATTTGACAGTCGTATAGGAATTATTCAGGTCATGAAAATAAACAAATCTCATTCGCACTTAGTAGTAAAGCAATTTTCTATCCCTCTCTACTAAGCTGTCAAATCCGACTTCTTAGATTGCCGAATTTTTGGAGGTTAGATTCCTAGGCAGACGCTCCATCTAAAATGCTGGTATGTAATATTAATATTACCATTTAGGAAATCCTACGGTACATATAATATTATACAAGTGATACCTATATTGGAAGCGTCGACTGAAACTTTATTTTAAGGGCTAAAGTTCCTAGGATTACATAAACTGATCACTTGTAAAACTAGTTAACGGATAAGTAGGTACTAAGTTTATAAGTAAGTATAGTTTTCCTTTGATTGAGTCATAATTTTCGCAGTATGGTAATAGTTACCGTAGATGGGTATGTTAATTAAGTGGGTAATAGGTACTACGTTTATAAATGAGGTATTAGTTGTAGGTATGTATTCAGTCTACCTGTACTTACTTCAACAGTTAGTAGGTAAGTTCCGGCCAAAATTCAGAATAATCCACCTTGAATTATTCTCGGTGACGTAGTTATTACTAATTATAAAAAGGGAGTAGATATTTTTTTCAGAAGAAGTATTATTTTCGACTGAAAAAATGACTACCGAATAATATCGTGTCAAAATTCGACGCTAGGTTCGCAAAAGTTTACGACAAAGTTCAGTAATTTGACATTTGCCAGCGATGACATTCCCTGGCTTTGAATATAGAGACTACCAAATATCGATATTTTCAAATCGTTAGGAATTATCGACCGATTTCGGTCAGTAGCCCTCGGCAGGTATACTAGTATTAGAATGCAGAGCCAGTCCGGAGAGGTTTGTCACTATGTCGTTAAAACCGGTCACGTTAATTAATTATGAAACTTGTGAAAGAAAAAGAAAGACGAAGAAAGAAAGAAAAATAGTTTATTCCTCCCAGATAGACGCACATTACATTATTTAAAAAAAAAACACACAAATAAAAACAAGTAAGGTATAAAACAAAATGTAGATAGAAAAATAGTACTTTGTAAACTAAGCTTAAAAAATACTGCATGTGTCAGGGATCATAAAAAGAAGACATGGCTGTTGTGCATTTGCATCTTGGTTTTACAATAAGCATACGAACTCTCTAGTCCCTATTGCGAAGATCTATGGCGAAATAATCTCATTCTGCAACTAATTAGGTTTAATAATATTTAATACTATGTCGCTAACGACTGTCCATTAACACCTATTTGAAATGCGCAATGGGGATTATTTCGTCATAGTCATAGACTTGACATCAAAGTAAAATTAAAAAAAAAACATTCCATAGATTCTTTGAATGCTCCTAATTGAAAACAAAAGGTTGATTGACATCAAAACAGCGAAATTCCTAGAATTTATCGAATGCACAGGCATCCAGATTCTATCCAATCTACTTTCTGCCAATACTATAAGTTTGAGAAAAGGATATTTAGACGTTTGTTTTTGTTGAACAATCACCAGCTCTCATCGGTAAAGCTGGATTAGATGAAATTAAAAATACAGGTAGACCGCGCGTACATGCCATGCATTGGGATTGAATATTTGTCAAATTCACGAGGACAAAGCCACTGGTCTATGCTAGTCCAGATAAAATACCATCCAAAAACTACAAAATAATATAAATAAAAAAAAAACTCCTGATTCTCATTTGTTTTGTTTAGAATTTTATGTTTCGAATAAAGCGTCCCATTCACATTAATATTCTGTGGATCTTTTAGAAATGCGGGATAACGACTGCTAACGATATTATTGTGTTTAAGACCCCCACATTGTAAGAAAACGCAATGGCATTAAGTATGTACTTATGTATGTAGGTGTTACTGTGGTCTAAACTTATATTAGTTTCGCAACGAATCTGTCTCTTGCGGTCGACAGCGACGATAGTGAAGAGATTCATAGAAGACATTCCCATAGGATTAGTATCGGAAATCTATGAAATAAAATCGTTATGTGACCACCAAACTCAGCGAAAAGGTTTCTAGCTGAATGATTGGCGGGAATTCGTATACAGGGTGTTGAAAAATCAAATAGCCAGCGTGCAAAAGGAAGAGTAGGGAAGCCTTTTCCCAGCTATGGGAAAATACAGGCTATTTTTATTACCAAATAAAAATACGTCATCAAATTCGAAAGTCAGAACAAAATACAATCGCTCGACATTAGGTCACAGAATTTTATCAATCGACCTAAATAGTGACATTACTGGGAACCTTGAAGTTATCATCGAACCTTCACGACGCGCGATAGTTTGACAGCTTCCTACATTTCTAACTGACACGCTTCAATGCTAACAATGGCGGATTCCTTCGATGAGTTGACTTTGAATTATTTAAATTTACTGTTAAAGGCTTTTTTTTAAGGTTTTTGGAGAATTTGCCCTAATGACTTGGGCAATTTTAAATGTAATGTAACTGGCTTGTTTAGTCTTATTTAGTTCATAGATATTTATTATATTGCGTGTAATAGTTTATTTCTTTAATACATGTAAACAATACTGGATAGTTTTACGCTGAGTATTTTTGGTAAAGATGGTGAGCATAATAAATTAATAAACTGAGGTAGGTACCTATGTTTAATAGTGGTTACCATGGAAACATGCTCATATACGATATTAATCTAATTGCTTTTAAGAGACATAAAAATCACAGTTCTTGTCTAAAATTGAGCACAAAACTTTCTACCATTGGATCTGCCCATCAATAACTGCAGCAATTCATCATTTGCCATACCGCAATTGGTATGACTTTGTTTCACAATAAATGTCAATAAAATATTCAACTTCACCGACTTTCTATGCAACCGATGCGCTGCAAAATTGTCATAACTATTTTTCCTGAAAAATGGAACGAGACTTAGTTTACGGTTGCACAATGGGAGGTTGAATCAAAAAACAATAAACGTAGAACATCATAAAAAACGAGGAGTTACCGTCTTGTTTTTTCGTAAGACTGATATAATATTTATAAGTGGAAATGGTCACAGAGAGGAGAAAGCATAACTGAGTATAGCGCATCGTATTAACTGCGCTCCATTACACGCGACGACGTTTTACGAATCATAAAAAAATATATCGTAAAATCATAATCACCCGCGTTTACGGTTTAACGATGTTAAGTATTAAGTATAAGATATCTAAATAGCATAGGATTTAACAGGCTTTGCTCTGATTCCCGAACTCTTGTTATAACTGTAGACAGATATTTTAATCTTATCAATGAATCAATCTCAATTTATAATTTATTTTTATTCATATAATACTGCCTGATTTCTAATTAAGTTTTTATAATGTTCAGCTCAAAGAAGAATACTCGAGTTCAAGTAAAAAAGATATAAACTTTTTACATGAAGGTTTTTATTGCTTTCATAAATAAATCGCGATAACTGAACGCGGGTTGCATCAAATCATCTGCTACGCTAGCAAGGAAATACATAACATACCTACCTAATAGTTCCTTTCTACAAATTGAAGCCAAGGATAGGTCATACCTTTTAACTTGGTGGTGAATGTAAAACATCAGAATTCCGAACACTTGGCTATTCAATTTGAGCAAATGATCTGTGTAGAACTGCAGAGTACGTACATATCTGTATCGCAACCTTGCTTCTCATGCGGAGATCTCAACGATTTCACTCGTGCTTTTGATTTTATGATGCAAATTCCCGATGCAATTTGCTTGGAAAACGAATGAAAACCGCGTTAGTTGCAAACGGGACAAACAATCGATTCCCTAACGAGTCCGTATACCTTTATCTCTTATCTCTCGCACCCACTTTTTATGTGTACAGCACATAAATTCAGATGTGAAAAATATGCTGGCACGTGCACCTGGTGTAACGGTCGCGTGTCATCTGCTCCCATACGCCACGCTCTGCCGCGCAGTATGGCACGCGCTCGCGCAATACGCGTCCCAGGCCTATCCTGCGCTCCCAATTTAAAAATCGAACGGGAATTCTTTTGACACGCCAGTTTTTTGCTCCAATAACGGAATTTAAAATTCTACCATTGCATTGGTCACAGTGAACGTGATTCAGTTGACGCAATTTCCAATTTTTTTATGTGTTCTACGATGCAATATGGCCTGTTAATTACAGCTATTGAACAAAAACAATGCGTCGCGATTTAACACGATAGACGACTATAAACGCAATTAAGTACATTGACATAAAAACAACATGGAATGAAAAATGCCACTATTATGCAATGTACGAACTGCGATACGAAAAACTAGATCGAGAGGCGTTTTTGTGACGCTCACCTGTCAAAATATCAACAAAAGAAAACCGTTATAATTCACACGTCTAAATCGATAATGCATGAGCTTCATCCTATAAAACACTAAATTCATGAAAAATGAACCTTATATCATGTGTTTAAAGTCTAGAATAGCAGTGGGTGAGATAATAATATGGGTTGTCGATGTAGTGATTTGATCTCTATGGTTACGGCCAGGTGTTGGCTCTTTTTGTGCATGTGCGCAAGGGTCGCGATGGCGCCCGTACCGCCCCGGGAAACGATGCACACCGATCGATATACATGGTGCTTCATATTCTGTTCCAAATAACTTTTGATTTGAAACTATAACAGCTTGAGCTATAAAATAAAACGGAGAGTAAAGTAGTGAATAAGGTAGAGGCTAGTTTTGCCCAGCAGAAGGAGGTGACGGGCTAGTTTAATTAGATAATACGTGTGTACAAGATTAGGTTTTAAATTTATGAAATAACAATAGTGCGAAAAGTAATTCAATAAATTAATTAGTTTTACTAAATTATTTGTACAAAACAGCTTTACCTAAGAAAATCATAAGCCTAACCAAAAAACAATAAAATTTTAATTTACACTTGAGTAAATAAATTAACTTGAGTTTAATCGTCAGTTAAATTAATTCGCCCATTTCCTTTCAAGAAGTATGACTCACAAAGTGATTAATTTCGATAGTAGTTAATGTTAACACTGTTAAATTCTTGCTTAAATGATTTCAGGGTCAATTAGCAGGCTTCACCAGCTTGGTGACATAATTGAGAAACCTGTCGTATTGGGGAATTAGAATCGGCTTAACTTGGCGATCGATAGACTTTGTTACTTAATTGATATTAAAGTGTGTCGTTTTATAGAGCGTGGTAGATTTAATTAGAAGCCGGGTCAGGAGTTTCAACTTAAAAAAGTTTATCAGGCAGGTACCTATCTATCTACTATAATACTGGCAATTTAAAAAACGTAGGTACTTCAATTTGTTAACTGCACGTGGAAAAACATATTTAAACGTTTTATCAAAAAACCTCGATCAACCTAAAAGTAAAAGCAAAGTAGTCAAAGAATATAACCTAACTTTTTCACTGGCCTCGGTTAACAGTACGACACCGGCAGGTACCAGGAACTCGATGTCACAAGGACGCAAACAAATGAACAAAACGCGCAACACTGACATAACTAAATGGTGAAATGTTCATCTCACGACAAGATCTGTTCGTAATTAATTTACTATTGAGATTTGAAGCGAAAGATAAAAACAACATGGACAACATGCCTGCCCATTAGGAGACAGATTAAATGTAAATCAGTCCAATTTGAAAGGCGTAGCAAGTTGCCTGTTATTATCTGTTACACGCTATAGCTGTGATATTGTTAACTATAACTAATCGACATATTACAGTTGTGTGAATTATAATTTACTAGCTTTTTCCCGAGACTTCGTACGCGCAATATCTTATTTTTAGCGTTCCCGTAGGAATTTCGCAATTAAGTATTAATTTAAACCTTCCTTTTGAATCACTCTGTCTATTGATGAATACGGCATTTGAATAAGTTGCGTAGTTTAAAATATATAAGCGTACAGATTGAAAAAGCGACTAGCATAGTATAAAACAAACGAGCTCACCCGCGTGAATGTTGGAAAAATCGCAAGGGAACATAACCCCGGGATCAAAAGTAACCTATGTGCTATTCCAGACTATAATCTAACTCTGTGCAAATTTTCAACCAGATCCATTCAGGCAATCTGGCGTGATTGAGTAGATCCATCCAATTTTTCGCATGTATAAGTATAGTATGATTTCGTGATATTGTTAAGTATAACTAATCGCCATTTCACAGGTGTGTGACATTATAATTTATAATTCGTTTTCAGCGTATGATTGTTGCCATTGTTTGCTGGTTGTGCAATGCTCAGGAATGGTGAACGACTTTTGCAATGTTACTTGTCATTAATTAATTAACATAACTTTTGTAACGTTTTAAATATGACAGGCTTGGTAATGAAGCAATTTATTAAACTTTATTTTTTAAATAGTTAACCATTTTATTTATCACTAGCTGACCCGTGCAACGTCGTCTGCGTAACATTTTTCATTACTGCTCCGCTCCTATTGGTCGTAGCGTGATGATATATTGCCTATAGCCTTCCTCGATAAATGAGCTATCTAACTCTGAAAGAATTTTTCCTGAGATTAGCGCGTTCAACCAAACAAACAAACAAACAAACTCTTCTGCTTTATAATATTAATATATAGTATAGATTAGCTTTCGCCCGTGACTTGGTACGCGCATATCCCGTTTTATCCCGTTCCCGTAGGAATTTCGGGAAATCCTCATGTTAGTGCACCCCTACGGAGTGTAAGGAGGCTACATGCCAAATTTCAGCTTTCTACGACCAGTAGTTTCGGCTGTACGTTGATATATAAGTCAGTGAGTCAGGTTTGCTTTTATATATATATATATATAGATAAAACTAACAAGCTGTCACCCGCTGTCTTGCAACCTTTCAAAAAAGCCTATAAGCCAGGATCTCATCTATCTCTGCCAAAATTCATCAAAATCCGTGGAAGCGTCACAAAGAAACTTACTTTCGTTTTTATAATAATTAAATTATTAGTTAGGATTGCTAAATTATAATTCTACTTTACGAATTATAAAGCTTGATAACGTTCCCTTTAACATTTACCAGACATCGTAAAAGTTAAAATATATCCACTTGTATTTCGAACACCCTGTATAAGATTAGTGGATCGGTCCCTACAAAGGGGTTCCCCAAACGGTTACTTACTGGTTCGAAGACATCTGCTCCTAACTTGATACTGTAGTATATTGAAGTATGGGACTTCCGCTCACAAATGCAAAAAAGAGCTTCCTACGAGCTACGTAGTGAAAGTATCGAAATTTAATCGAAAGCGACGATAGTGACAGGATGAAACTAAAATATAGTCATAAAATTCATAAATTGTTATTATTTTTGTGAAATATTTTCCAGTTTTTTTTTTGGTTTTTTAAATAAACAGTAAAAATAGCCATTTTAACAAAAAGTTTTTAAAATTTTATTTAAATTCGTATACTGGCGCTGAAATATATCATTGCTGGAGGGCCCATTCTTCGATCATCAGACAAAAATAAAGGATAAATAATAGATTACAACTTCTTTCAGAAAAATTAAAGACAGTTTGACAGGTTTGTAGAGAGAATATAATATACAACCGCCATATTTATTCTGCAGATGAAAATTCCCGAGCATGTGTTGAAAAATCAGCCCTTAGCAAGGATACTTCGATCCTATAGGATATCAGGATCCTCTAAGGAGTTTATTTAGACTCTATCTATCTATACTTATAATAAATCTGTAGAGAGGTCAATTCTGTACATGAAATATATTTCCAAAATAATTATCAGGGGGTGATTAGGGATCGATACTGATGCCAAAAATGCAATCAGTACAATTTTTGTCTGTCTGTCTGTCTGTCTGTATAACCGTTATAGAAACAAAAACTACTCGACGGATTTTAATGAAACTTGGTACAATTATTATTCATACTCCTGAGCAGGTTATAGTATACTTTTCATCACGCTACAATCAATAGGAGCAGAGCAGTGAAGGTAAATGTTGGGAAAACGGGAGAAGTTACTCCATTTTTTAAGCTTCCGTCGCGTGTGCAACCTTAATGGTGAAAGCTACACAGAAATCATGTATGACGGAAATGTTCTCCTTAAAATTATATAAAAAATATCCAACGACAGCATAATTATGTCTATCTTTTATGATTGACGAACAATAACACGTGTAACTCCCGATAGCTTAGCAGTTCGAAGCTTTCTGATTGTATTTGTCTACTCTTACGTTTATAAAACTCTCAGTCGTCCCTAATTAACATAAATAAAAGTTAACATTATTAACTATTCCATAAAAAAGAATCATAGAAATCGGTATAGAAACACCAAAGTTATACATGAAATACGCTAATAATAAGTCATCGCGCGTGAATATAAGGTCGCGAACGCACAGGCAGGCGGCTAGCTTGGCGCCTAGAGGCTAGCGAGTAGCTTCGGAAAACGGCTTACGACAGTTTGCAATATCCTTTAATAATTATAATGTCGAGGGGAAGATGGTTATAATTTCGCTTTACACCAAACGAGTAATATTATAAATGTGAAAGTTTGGTTGTCTGTTACTCAATCACGCCAGAACGGCTTAACGGATCTTAATGAAATTTAGAACAAATATAGATTATAGTCTGGAATAGCACATAAGCTACTTTTCATCCCGGGAATATGTTCCCTAGGGATCACGCGGGCGAAGCCGCTGGCAGAAGCTAGTAATAAATATAAACTTTTCACACAGCAATGCTGTTCACCTTTACGATGCAAATCAATAGAAAATCCATTCAAACATCCCGGTATTAGATTATTTTAGCATGTGAATGTATCATTGCCGCGCAAAACGCCTATTTTAATATTTCTAATGCATACGATTGCATTAAAATTCACGCCAGCGCTGTTTTTCTCCGAGAATTGACTGTATATTTACCTTGTTCAGCAGAACTTTTAAAAAAAGTTTTTTTTTTCTGTCTCTAAGCCTTTTGCCAACTATATTGTGGTCGGTTTCCAGTCAAACCGGAGTCATCTGAATACCAGTATTCTACATGGAGCAACAGCCTATCTGGCTTCCACAACCCAGTTACTGGGTAACACGTTAGTTCTTGGCAAGACTGCTGTCAGATCTTATGGCTTCTAACAATCCGTAACGACTTCCAAAGATCTTCAAATGGCAGCCAGGGACAGCGACTTGACGTGCTTTCCGAGGCACGAAGGAATTTCGGTACCAGATGGTCCACAGGACAGACCTCGACAAGCATTACTTATTCTTGAAGATCAACCCGTGCGGCTAATATTACCTAGCTACGAACAGCTCAATTTAAAAAAAGAACGATGGAAACTTAAAAGGTTGCTTTATCGTCAGCCAGCACGAGCCGCCACGGTCGGTTGAACTAAAGGGAGGTGTGCATAGGGCACGCGTTGGTGGCATATGGCTGATAACACGTCGTGCCTTTGCCTTAAAAAAAGCCACGTGCCAGCGGTTAATTTCTTTTTAATTTGTCTTTTTTAACTCAGTGGAGTATGAAAGTGGTTGAGGTGTTTTTATTACTGAACGCTGTTTTTGTTTGGACTTTTTATGATTAAGAGAATAATAGCAAAAGTATGTCTAATCTACATACTTTTCGGGTTACTTCTTATCACTTTAAAAAGTTATGAGCAAGGGAAGTAGATAAAAGCGTGACGCAGACATCAGAAATGTCCATAACTTTGTAAGTTTACAAATGAGTAATGTAGTTTACCATTGTCAATATCGGTAGCAAGATGATACAACTATTAGGTAAATAGTCATTCGTTACTCATATCCGTTTAAACTTAATCAGGATTAAACGGTCCGACCTTGTCGTTTGTTCTTCGCAATGAATTGATTATAGGTTTGACATTTAGCTTTAACGGCTGGGCAGCTGCGAATTACAGCAGCGCAATTAACTATTTACTTCAGCGGCAGATGTCTCACCGTGTATGGCTAGCCTTACGCTCGCTATTACGAGAATAACCGTTTGAATTTTTTTTAAATTTAAGAACGCTGTTATAAATTGCATTATTAAAAAAATGGTTATTTTTAAACTATGGCAACATAAAACATAAAGAACAAAATGTCTGCTTGCAGCAAGATGACGAGATCCTGAGCAGATGCTCAACTTGGATAATATTGGCTATATGCGTAGCTTATATCTATAAATAGTTCGTAATTATGGGTATTTAATTAATATTCTGCAATAAAGACTAGGTAAACCCATTTTGATATGCATTTATGTTTGTGCCCCTTACACAGCTTCTTACTAAACACCATCGTAAAACCGCTAATTTGTAATTGAATTTCGGTTTGCCCTTTTCTCTTTCCCTCCAAAAATGATCTTATTACAGGCATAAACCGACTGTGCACTAAATGCCAACTTTACTTATCGTTGTCCAGAAAAAAATAAACATCAAAGTGCAAATTAATAACGCCTTTTTTACTCCATAGACAACGAAACTATTTTCTTATTACATTTTATGTAAATAAGACAAATAGGGCCTGCATTCTCGTACATCTGTCTCTCTTTGCCGCAGAGGAATGCTCTTTGTGCGATGCCTTCCAAACTGGGAGACTTAATCATGGAGGAGGTATGCACAAGACACGTGCAATTTCTTCACAATGCAATAGCAACGTATCTACTTAGAAAATGGTTTGTAAAGGAAACTTAGAAGGAACTTCTGTGTTAGGAAAGCACCAGAATTGAATGAACGAGGTAATTTTACAGTATAGTCGTTGCTAATTGCTAAGTGTGTTTAGTACCTTAGAACCGGTTACTGAACTGAGTATTTGGAGTTGGAGCTTCTATTTAAATCTTACTTTAATGCCAAATTTGGAAAGCTTTTCAGCCGTTTCGGAAATGGGTACCTACTTTGCCTTGAAGTTCTGCCAATGCGGACTTTCTAAAAAGACGTATGGTACAGACAGGCACCTCTCAAAACGGTTATGTTTTCCGACAATGGTTAAATTGATGTTTACTATCATGGCTACAGATTGCTCGACACTAAAGCGCAAGCATCCGGCAATAATTAATAAGTGCGTAACTCAACTTTGCCATAACCGACATAGTCGGACCACTTAGAACTTCCTCTAGAACTGTAAAATGGCGCCCGACCGCTTTTCTAAACGATACCGCACCGAATGGCTGGCACTTTCGTGGTGTGGTTCGGTTAGATGTTTTTAGGGTTCCGTACACAAATGGTAAAAACGGGACTAAGACTTCGCTGACTGTCTGTCTGTTTGTCACCAGGCTGTATATCAAGAACCGCGATAGCTAGATAGTTCAAATTTTCACAGATGATGTATTTCTGCTGCTGCTATTTCAACAAATACTAAAAAACAGTATAAAATAAATATTTAAGGGGGCTCCCATACAACAAACTTGTTTTTATAAATAATGGTACGGAACCATTCGCGCGCGAGTCCGACTCGCACTTTTGAATCATCCGTCTTACGAATTTTCGATCAGGTCATGTGGCCTGACGAGAGTTTAACATTTTATACCTATCCCAAGAAAAGTGCTCAACGCCGCTAAAGTAGTTTTCACTTCACAATTTATTTGGTCACGTGTCCTGACGCGAGTTTACCTAATATTTTATACCCATTCCAAGAATAGTGCTCAACGCCAATTAAGAAGTTTTCACTTCAAAAACAAGAAGCTGCTAGTCTATTCTGTAAATAACCACTTCGATATCGACTTCACCTGAGTGACTAAGCTTACAAAGTGAACTTTATTTCACACATCATAAGGTCTTAAATTTATACGAATTTGAAACTCACCTCGGATTCCGCTGTCGAGACACGAAAATGTTGTTACAGAATAGCACTGCTGAACTGAAATACGTAATCGAAAACGAATATTCTCAGAAAGTATTGTCAAATCAAACACATTATGAAGCAAACAAGTGATTTCGATGAATTTTCGATACTCGACAGTGATACAAGAATTTGTTTCCAGCCAGAAACATCTGTGTTTGCCTCCCAAGAAACCATTGTTATCAAGACTAACTAAAAATTAATACTTGGTCTTTAGCTTTGAATATTATTTGAACTGAATTTGATACTGGCTGCAAGAAATAAAAATATGTTCTCTGTATGTATTTTTTAAAACTCGAGAAAAATAATGCTGAATATAGTCAAATCTAGAATCAAACAGAGAAAACCTTTTTAATATTTTTTTAATGTTCGAAACTTGGGACCTTTACAAAATTCAAAAAAAATTCAAAATTCAAGCAGTTATTTCAATTAAACCATTTACAGGCACTTTTGAATTGTCAAGGTCGGTCGGTCCAAAAAGTTGAAGCTATTTGCACGTTCCAAAGCGTAGATCTCTATGGAGAAGAACGTGCAAGAAACTCCACGGACACTCTTTTAAAAATAATAATTTTTTACAGAGATTTATTTACATCGGGTTGAAATTATACATACATGTGAGAACGATGTAAAAGACGAACAGGATAAAAGCGTCCGGAATAAAAGTCCATAGACTTGAATACTTTTCTCCTTCCTTCTTCAACGTGGCCACTAACTGGGCCCAAAAAATCTAAGAAGTTAACCATCGACTCGAAAAGAAGAAGAAGAAACCTTCTTCAGTTTATTTTTTGTAGTTTTACGTATTTTTCTACTCACGAGACGACGTTAAATGCTATATAATCACAAATTCACAAACAAAGTATATAGGTATGTTACAGCATTACAAAACTGCTGCGCATCATATCGATAACAAACATCTCATTTAATCTAATCATTCAGAGTTGTATCGGCGCGTACCGAGACGCGATTACAATTTTATTACTTTCTTAAGACGATCGACATTTTGTAATCAACTATGCATATTGCATGTTTTACGTACATGTTATTGGAATTATTTCTTGACTGTCAAGACATGGTTATGTTTTTCTCAATATTTTCCCACAGCTTGTCCGTCAAAACAATGTCTGGACACAAAGGTACGACAAACATTATTTCATCGTATTATTTCAATATAAAAATGTAGGTAGGTACATATTGAAAGATTTGGCTCTTATCCAATTGCGAATATGATTGTGGTACACAATAACACTTCAGAAGGTGTAAACTATTGAGGTGATAGCAAAGAGAATTATGGTAGAAGAAGACAAATAAAATAAAATTGAGATGAGGGCAGGAATATGACGACAAAAACAACCCTGCATGAGGACACTCCTGTATAACTACGCACTATTTCAGAAACGTCACGTCAACTATTGATCATAGAAGCACAAATTCCCAGAACGCAGAAATTTCCTCAACTGATCCACTAGCACTAATAACGATTATAAGAATCGATTAACAACATAAATAGCAATCGAGAAGCAAAACCGAGTGAGCAAGTAATACAATAGTAATTAAATCGATTCATATCGCATGGAATGCGGCAAATGGAGTGTGGTAAAGATCACCTGCTCAATGCTCGCCAAGCTGTAGACGTGGAGTGAATACTAATGGGATTATATTAAGGCTTAAAGCGAGGTAATTTATCTTAGGAATTGACGCTAGGATAAATGCCGAGCTCGTTAGACTACTAGCAAAGCTAGAGAATTTAAAGCCACCAAGGATAAGCATGCAGCGACAATGTGACACGCAGGTGAAAACCATTTTTCCGTAGAAAAGAAGTTTTAGAATATGATTCTTTGATACCTCTTTCAGACAATGCTGGATTTCCGGAATATCCTAAAGTACAAACAGGTGTGATCCCTAAGATAGGCTAAAAGTGAGTTTTTTAAGAATGTCTTTTGCACCACACTATAGCCATCCCTTTACATGTTATTCATCCTCAAAGCACTCGTTATGAATTCCTTACGCATTGGCAAATTCTCAAAGTTCTGAGAAGACCCGAGTTTATGCTAAGAGTCCTTCTTGCTCCTTCAATCCTTACAATACACATAATGACGTGACATAAAGGGCATTACGAATATACGACTATATGAACGATATGATTCATGCGAAGATATAGGTACAATTTATAACTCGTAACTTTTTCATTCATTGTTTCGTGATTGTCAATTGTTTCACATTAATGGTCAATTAAAATCTGCCATTGGAACATTGTAATTCTTAATCTGACTTTTCTTGTTATACGATCGCTCAACGATTATCCAAGGTTTTTTATATTTATTGTAATGCCTTCCTATACTAGTACACTACCTGTGTAATGAACTGATAACTATGTAATATACTGCTTAACTTCACTTGAAAGGCTAGACTCGTTGACGACATTGATGCCTATAAGACACGTTGTGCCGATCTTGTTTATGTCTTTATCTATCATAAAGGGCATTGATTATGTAGTTGTAATTGTAACTCAATACAGTCAGTTATATGCTCGGAGTTATGATCCTAATGAACGATTTCGTAAATCTTAACTTAGATTACAGAAAATATAGAAATCCGGCTATCTAAATAATTGTGATGTTATGCTATGTTATTGTAATATTCGTTTTTACTTTTTGGATTCATTTCTCCAGTGCGTTTCTCGTTTTAGTCAAGTTTTATTTCCGTTATGGTCTCCTCTATTTAGCCTTTGTTTAAAGAACATTTCTTAATGATTAATCAGCTTAGTAGTTGTACTATACATTATGTAACCATCATAAATAGTTTGTATTCTAACAGCAGTTCCAAGTGACAAAGGAATGAATCATTTATTAATATATCACAGCAGATATTAAGTCATATTATTAGCGTAAATCATATTTACAACTGAACTTGTGCCTGTTATGACTCGAACAAATATGAATTTTCCTCATAAATAAACAGTTTGGGAAATAATGAAGGTTTTCAGCTACTACAATATTGACCGACATACAAGGTACACTGTTTATAGTTAACGTAATAAAAGATAGGTAATCGGAAATGCATTTAGCAAAGGAAAAAAAATAAGAATTTGATTTAAACCCTAATATCGAAGCAGAAACTGACGTCAGATAGACTCGCTCCATATGAAAAAAAAAACAACGGGTTGCACTCTGGGAGTGCCGCCATGCCGGCAGAAGTGAAACCTTGAACATTAAGGTTGTGCATTTTTCACGTGTCCTGACGCGTCATCCGTCTTACGAATTTTCGATCAGGTCACGCGTACTGACGCGAGTGTAACATTTTATGCCCATCCCAAGAAAAGTGCTGAACGCCGCTAAAGAAGTTTTCACTTCAAAAATCAGCTGCATCGGTTATACTGGAAGCCGATCACAACATTTAGGAAAAGGCTAAGCAGATAGATTAAACCAAAAAAGGAGCATCACCACTGTTAAAAATTGTGTAACAGTCAAAAAACGGAATACAGATGAAACATTCCACCCGTTCCCAGAGTTTTTAACTACTTATATCGTCAAAATGTACAAACTACGAGTACAATTGAATTCCTCCAAGAACTAGAGACAATTAGCCGTTTGATTGGTCAGCGCAACCTAGCCGTGACAACAGACCATCTGTGACGCCATTTTGTTAGAACACAAAGGAACTGTCATTAGTTTAATGTCACTTCTTAAAATAGTCGTCGATTGACCCCTAGCTGATTGGTCAGAATGACTGGCTTTATGGTTCAACGTCGTCGAACTATCGAAAAAGGTTTTAAGCCTGTTAAGAGTCCTATTACATTTTTTACCGAAATTCAGCAGTAAGATAGGTATTTTAATTATTTGATCCTGAATAACGAGAGTGCCAGTCTCTTTCTTGTAAGTTGGAGTTACACATTTTCATTTTTCTTTTCGTGTAATTTACTATAAATATTTTACGAACTCAGTTTGCAAGAAAAAATGTCGGCGATGGAACTTTGACGGTCTAATTCACAGTGTTACAATCAATTCTTTTAAAAGCTAAAATTACTAAAAGGTAAGTTGAATGTTTTACTTGTTTATTGGAGTTCTAGAATTTCTTTAAATTCCTTGAGTTTTCACGGAAAAAAACGTAAAGAAAGCCTAATTTAAGCCAGAAATGTCTTGATTCAGCGTCCATTATATTCCAAATAAAAACAATTTTATCAAATAAATTAATATGATATAAAATTTCAATCTACAATGAATACGTTTCATTAGTTTTCGTTTGTCAATATAATTAAACAAAATTACAATAAATAAAATTAAAGTACTATATATTTTGCGTCAATTCAGCGCGCGCGCTCCTCAGTCTCGCGCGAGCGCCCAAATAAACTATAATCCTATTCAGACTAGTAAGTATCAAAATTGTTTCGCGGACTATAGATGACCAACGCAGACCAACGTAACTTCGTCTATTGCAAACGAGCATTTACGATTCGTAATAGGACTCTTAAAGAGTGAGCCAACGAATTAACTGAATCATTACTGCAGGGGTTTTAATTACCTTCCAGGATACTGCTTTCGTAGGAAAACCACCAATAAAATAAAACTCAAAATGGCATGAAGAATCATTGATATAACATGAACATTAGAATAGTTAATACTCGTATCGGGATTGCTATGGTTGCAACAGTGCCGAAATATCTGAAACTCGCTAATAAAAAGGTACATGGTAGCAATCCCGATATTAACTATTCTAATTGTTATGATGTGTATAGTATATGCGTCGTTACGTCAGAGGCATTTCTTCCAAGACAATAACTCCTTTGAAGAACTAAAAATATTTTTGTCAATTTGTTCCTACTTAGTAAAAGTTCTCTATAATGAGTCCAAAACTATTCTTTTAACAGTACTTCTCTAAAACAAAACACAATCGGAAAAGGATAGTCGGCCATTTTAGAATCCCGAATGAGTCAGTGTGGAGTCAAATCACGTACTTTGAGGATGGTCGCCACTGCGTTACGTACGACTACAACTTGTATTGTTTCTACCAAGTACTTGGGCATACGAGGAAGTAGATATTTTAATATGGTTTACTGTTTAGCTTTGTTTGGTTCTATTAATTAGTGGTGGGTTTTCAAGGGTGCGTCTGTCGTGCTAATTTTTTGGTATCTATTTTGCCATTGGAGATTTCAAATGTTGTTGACTTGAGATTACCGTTGGAACATGGTCATTCTTTCCTGCCCATGCCCTTGTCGCTTAATATCTTTAGTTCAAAACACTTGGTAATGAAACTGAAAAGTGATCTGTTTTGGCTGATTCACCCTTAAAACGCTAATAGTTCTGTACCCAATTAAAATTAATTAGACAACAAAAACAAACACACAATCAACTACCACAATCAGGTTGAGATATGCAAATGAAAACAAAACACGATAGCTATCCTTATCGTGATTGAATTTCTTAAAGACCTGTCCATTGCGTGATCCGATGTTGCCAGACGATTAGCGAATAGCTTTATTAGTTCAATAATTATCGATGTAAACCTTGCTATTACGTAATCTCGACAAACAATTGAACAATACCGTGCCGTGGGTGCGTATTTCGTGACTTATGTAAGTAAGAAATCCATGGAGACTTGTGTAGATGGTTTTTGCGAAGCCATGGTGAGTCGAGCGTGAGTTGACAGCGTTAATCGAGTAATGAATAAAGATCTGTTACCAGGTATTGGAAGGCATTCAGAGGAGCTTTGTAATTCTGGTAGAATCGGAGATCGGAGATGGACAAAATAGCGATAGAAATAAATAAACAGCTAGAAGGGAAACTAAGAAAACAGAGGAAGATGATGAAATGACAAGCCGAGGAAGTGCGGGATTGCAGTAACCTATGGGAGTTCAAGATTTCATACGAAGGTAAACATCTTATTTCATTTGGTTCTGTTTTTGATGAACCATAATGTACTCGTATATTCTATCCATCTACCACTTGCGGATTTCCTCAAGAGGATCTTGAGGAAATCGTCACATAGGTACGTGAATGTACGTGTATGCTAAGTTTCTTACCATATTCTTTACAAACTTTCATTTTCCGACTCCTAAGGGCGCAAACCGGAGATGGACACTAGAAAATAAAGAAACTACAAGCTGCCTTATAAGATTTAGCAGTAGCAGCAACTCCTTCAATTATGCAACGCATGCGCCACACAGTCGTGACAGCCCAAGTCGGTGGCATGAAATTGTCATGACATATTGAGGTTGCCAACGTGACAAAGTGACAACTATACAACACCCATGACCACTTATGCTAAATCTAACGCCTTAAGTGAGGTGTAACATTTTTTGTGTCAATGTGTACCTACTTCTTTTGTTTTGGTTTTTTGGAATGTCGATGTCCGTCGGAGTGAATTGTTTCTTTTGCCTTGGTTGTTTTGCTGTTCTACCATTTTTTGAATTTCTTAGCTGGCCTGTTGGTTTATTAAACAATTACATCAGAAAAATTAGCGACTTTTTCCGCAGCCATGTTCTATAATTCTAATATTTTCGCCCTGTACCTTGTCCACATTGTGATATGAAAATTTTTAGCTTTCTAGATCGAAGTGTTTGAGCTTAGCGTTAATGAGTCAGTCATTAATTGAGTCAGGACTCAAGAATTCGCTTTTATGTTCGTATCGATTGAGGAGTAGGTATGTCCTCATGGATTCTTGACAAATGTGTGTGCCATAATAAGCATAATATCAAGAAACTGGGTTCAGAAACAAGCTGCAGTAACAAGGAAAGAAAGATAGAACCACAATAGTAAGCTCACAAAATGTTATACAATGTAGAACATCAAAATGTCTCTTGTTTATAGTAATCCTACAATACTATGAGCTCCTACTCATAGTACTGTAGGATTAACAGGTCAAGTAAGTGACACATACATTTTACGACTTCAAGAATCAAGAACAAGGTTTCAAGTTTGGCTTCAAAGTGCGTTCACCCCGTTTTCGCTGTAGGACCATTAGAAGCTTCGGACCGCGGTTAAAAAAAACAAAGATCATTAAGACTAATTCTACGGAGCCATTATCTCTGCGCTATTAGGCAATTAAAAAACAAACACCACGTATTTTGGGGCTTCAATAAAGTTATAAATAAATGTAGGCCTCAAACAATGAAAGTAACATAGAACTAATGTTATAATGTATTCACATTCTTATGAATCGAATCGAAAAGCAATTGGCAACGCTTCCTGTTCGAGGTATTGACACCTCCGGTGATCATGCTATCATTATTTATGTATTAGAGAAAAAACTATCGAGAATGTTGTTAATTTCCATTTCTTCCGTTAGTTGTTTCTTTGTTTTTTGGTGTTAACCTACTAAAGTTTTTGCTACGCATCGGTTACTGTCGGTTGACCAAAAGATTCTCTTATTATTTTTTTATCTAGTCCCACGATAGGTGATGTTTCTTTAAATGCTCTTATATGTTCACTGGTTTTAAGACACTATGTGCAGTAACGAATATTTAAGCGCCTATAATCTTTTTGATGACCATCACAAGGCAAGTCCATCTGAGCGTCTTCCTTAGAGTTTTTCTTCATCTCTATTCTTAGCTGTAGCAGGACAAATGAAAGCAGCTGCAGCTGCTTAGCCATTTGGTTAAGCAGCAGATTTGTCACTTTAAAAATTTAAAAGGTCTGCATTTTTAAGCCATGTAATTTCTGCACATTGAATTCTTCTCCAAAGAGGTCTAGCTGCTTTGGGAGCGTGCCACTAGTTTCATAATTTTGACTGACCGACCTTAACAGTTCAAAAGTGCTTTTAGTGGCTTAGTTCAAATAAAGGCTTTGAGTTTTTTAAAGCGATCTCTGTGGTCCTTAGCAACCTTGCTTAGCAAAATGTTGTCTAAACCATTGATAAATGACATAATACCTACTACAAAGCAGAATATTCCGCTAGCAGGCAGATTGACCCAACAAAGACTAACCCGGTGACGTGACTCTGACGTTTTTACCCATCCCTATTGCTCCACTAACGTCATAAAATGTCAGTGCCGTACCAGCACAATAATTTTATGCCAATATGCCACACAATGGCACAGATTTCAATGAGAGTGAGCTATTGTGACAGATTGTATCTCATCCGGTTTAATTTAGCATTTAAATGAGAACTTATTCAATTTGGAGTATAACGGAGACCTAATAATGTAGCTAATTAAATAAGTGACAAGGAATTTTAAAGGCTCTAAGCGTGGAAATTGAGTTTTCTAGTTACTCATGCTTTTTTGGTTTTGCTCGGGATTTCTTCCATTTGGAATGGTTTCTCTTATGTTTTCGATCTCACTTGAACTTGTCTGTCATATGTTTTTAGAGTTCTACACTTGGAAGTTAGATCTAAAGTAGGTATACAACATTCTATTAGGGAAAACTATGGTTAAAACCTTGCTGCAATTGTGATCCCTGAAAAGGGAACTACTTAGAATAGACATAAATAGAAATTCTCATAATCATAATCATTTTATTGAAAAAAAGAAAGAAAACAAAATCAATAGAAATCAATATCTACAGTTATCATTTTTCTTCCTTCATATCCTCTTTAAAACAAGGGTTACCTGCGAATGAGTGGGAAAGCCTCACGATTAGCAATTTGCAATAACTCGTTCGAATCATATCATACCTACCTCTCGAGAATCAAGACAGGAACAAGTTTCAGTCTCAAATACACTCCAAAAAACAGCGAACGTAAAAGTAGTAAGGCCATGAGTCATTGATGACGCGACCCATTCATAAGTAAGGTGGTCGAGAATGTCAGATTTGTTCCGAGAACAGAGTTGTCTCGGAACTTGAGTTCACCAGGTACATCCTGACTCATTTAGTTGGCATACAAAGATTGTGAATTTGAAAATTGAATAGTTCGCGTTGCAGTGTTAATTGGTCTGATTGGTAGATCCAATAGTGGCCATTTTGGATCTTATGAATGAAGTTGTGTAGGATATTTGTTTACCCAAATAGAATGTCATTTTCATTATTGTAATATTTGTAGTAGTTTGCGTCGTCGTGTTGATTGAAGATTCAATTTGCAAAAAAAAACAAAAATTGTTGAATGAAAACGACGAAACTTTAAAACGATACTTTTTGAACTTCTTAAGTTTGGAAAAATAATAGATTATATAGATAACATTTAATTACTGTTTGCTGCTTCAAGACTTCAAAATAATTTCAAACCAGTAATTTGATGTTTTATCAAGATTTTTTCCTTCATAACCTTGTACTAAGTTCAATGTCGAATCAAAATTAAGTTTAAACCAGTTTGCACTCCCTTAGTAAAAAGATTAGAAACTTAACATTTTAAACAAAGATTGTTGATCATTAACAATAGGAAATTGAAAAGCAAATCTTAAGAAGGCTTAGGCATTTAACAGTTCCCTTTCTTAGGGAAGTTTTATTTTCATCGATCGTTGACCAGTATTTTAAAACTGCCTATAGGCCTCTTATCTATGTAATAATGGACTTTGTGGTATGTAATGTACCTAATTAAAGATAAATATTTAAATGAATAGTCTCTTTTTAAGCCATAGTGACCGATAATCCTTCATTCATCAAGAATTTTCGCGTCCAAACGTCCGGCTTAGGACAGGATTATTGACGGATGACGATAAATATAAAAATAGGTAGGTATGTTGATTTCTAAAAATATAATAGAAAAGGCGCTTGTTTTTATAAGTAGAACTAAAATATAGAAACGAATGAGCTAAATGTGTAACGATTCCTTTGATATTTAAAGATTAGATGTAGGTATGACAGACTTTGTGACTTAAACTGAAAATAATCCTCGATCCCAAGCCTCGATCATATAACAAGCAGAGGAAAACAATCGCTAAGCATCAATAGAATAAATTAGCAGGCTTCCCTTTTGTAGAATTTTCATTATTCTTTTACCTAATTGATTCACTAGAATTCCCTAAGTCGTAGTGTTCTTCGAGTCTTCCACAGGAAAGTTTATACTACTATCATAGGTACCTACGTAGAATAATTTCCCAATTAGGGAATCGATCCCGGAAAACCAGCCATACCGACTTGCTGCGTCATTCCACAACAATAATAATTTGAAATTGCTGCACATTTAAATGTGATTCACGTGATTGTTGTTTTTTTAAAATAGAGCAAAATTGATGTGTTACCTATTCCAATTTGAGGTGCTACTGTGGGTTTTATATTAGACTAGCTGACCCGCGCAACTTCGTCTGCGTCACATTTTCCATTAATGCTCGGTTCTTTTTAGTCTTAGCGTGATGTTAAGTGTCCTATAGCCTTCCTCGATAAATGGGCTATCTAATACAGAAATAATTTTTCAAATCGGACCAGTAGTTCCTGAGATTACCCCCTACATCCAAACTTACAAACATACAAACTTACAAACAAATGTTACCCTCTAAACGAGTAATATTAGTATAGATTAGTATAGAAGATTTAAGAAATAGCTTAGATATTATCTAATACATCGTCGGTAGAGTAAATTGTCTATGGGCAAGCATGTTAACGCTATCAAACCTGCTTTATTTTCTATGCAAATCAATAGACAATAAAAACAGAGACTCTGCCTTCCACTAATGCAAAGAAAGCACCTTATTAGAAATCTCATAACCGAATACATTACGTAACTTTTCACTTGCAGGTACTTGAGATATATTTTATCACTTTCTAATGACGCACCGGACAAAGATTCCCACGAACACCAGACGAAAAAAAAGCTCACAGCTCACTACTGTTTTAATAAAAGTAATGACTTCATCAAGAATGGATGGTCTGAAATGTCTTGAAGTCTAAATGAAAAAAAAAAACTGGCGCAAAGTAAAATAGGCTCTGTTCCTGACTTGTGCCAAATTGAACTCGATGATTCTGCAATTATTACAAATTTACGAAAAAAATCTGATGTGAATTGAGATTGAGATCTCATTTTGATTTTAGATACTCAAGATCTTGACAGACGTATATTAAACTGTAAATTCATTTTCTGTATCATAATGAAACAACAAAATAATCACGCCATAAAAGCCACAGTCACGGTCCACTAAATAAATAAACAAGCAAGATAATAATAACCCACTTTTTCATATGTTAGTGTTTAGTTTATTGCAAATTTTGAAGAAAGCGTAGAAATCTGTTAATATACGTATCTTATTTTATTGAGTAATTCTCCTGGCGTGAATAATTACGAACAATAATTTTATTTAGCCTTGCTTGGCCGATGAGGCTATTCTCAGCTTCGATTTATTACACCTCATAATAATTATGTAATTAATGTGTTCATGTTTTTCAAATGATGGCAACTTTTATAATTAACCTACATACATATTTTGGCGAATCATTTTCTATTCTAATTTACTTAACTGATTGATTTGCCTGATTACATAACTGGTAGGTCGCTATTTCCGATTTTTAGGATCAGTTTAGTTTATTTGATTTTTTTTCAAGCCCTGTCTCATTTTGAAAATCATTTTGTAAAGATCTCTGTTCTTACCTTTTGCAGACGCACTTTCGCGGGAAAAGATATCACGTCACTCTCTTTGGACCTGTGAAGGAAATGAAAGGGATTAGCGGTTGAATCATCAAGAATTCATAGTGTTAGGTTTCGTTCCGGAGTGATCTCACCTCATTAGGTTTCTTAAGTCAAGACTAGCTGAGGTAAGAACTAACAAAGTAAGACTACGTTTAAGGTAAATAAAATATATTAAAAAAAAACAACACGCTTTCTGTTACAATTTCGTAAAGGAGTCGTACACTTTGATACATTGTAACATTGATATTTATAAAACAATGGACTACAAATACGACTTTTGTTGGCCGTCAAGTAAAAACAATCAATTCATACTAATTAAATGTTAATTCAGAAACATACAATGGAAAATAGTGGCAACAACATGACAGTATATGAAATAATGTTCCTTGTAGAAAGTTCTAACATTCTTCGTGTTTTTTGCAACAATTTTTCTTGGCGTGAAATTAATGGACTTTGATTATGGATCGGGACAAATATGTCATGATTTATCGGGACATCTTTATCAGTTGGAGTCTGACATCCGACTGATGGGTCCTCATATTTGTATCAGAGACAGCATCAACAAGAAATAAGAACGATCTCCATGATTTGTGCTATGAGAACTTATTTTTCTTAGAATCATTAACAGTTATTACGTGATTCCATTTATGGTGAGAAGTACCGTATCTTCAGACAAGTCTAAACTACTAATTAAATTGATTTGTGAACCTAGAAATTTGTTAAGAAGTTGTTTATACTAACCGTTCCCATTTGAGGATGAGCAATCTGTGTTTATCATTTTCACAGCGATTTGAAGGAAAGCGGTGTAAAGATAAATGGCGATAATATCAATAAACTTCAGTAATTCCGATGTTAACCGCTAATACATCGATTTAGATTAGATGATCAAGTGTGCAGTGTACCGTTTCGCGAGCGTTTACCGCCATTAGCTGGCATATAATGACGGCTGGTGCGGACGAATGTTCAGCATATTTCACGATGATTTAGCACAGAAATGCGGAGAGGACTTGCGTTCAATTATTTGTACAGCGTATTGACCTGATTCGTGCATGCCTCAACTAATTGTTCTTCGTAACGTATTACATCGATACAATCCTCTTTAATGGTAGCTATAATGATTGCGGAATGGTCCACTTTTATGTCACACATGCGTCTGGAAGAGGCATAATATCAATATGGTGGTAGCTAAAATGATTGCGGAATGGCCCCACTTTTATGTCACACATGCGTCTGGAAGAGGCATAATATCAATATGGTCAGTAAGAAGGACACATTTAGGTGTTAATTAATAGCTATTATATTATGAATAATCAAGAACCGGATTGTTTAATTAAGATAATTCAATCAAAGATATGTAAGTACGTAGATAAAATAGCCAGGACCAACCATGAAGAGAAGCCGGGTGTAAAAACAGATAATTGATTCAATTAAAGCAAATTGGCAAATGTAAAGACTTATGTAATAAACTTGCAAATACAAAGCGTTATGTAAAACATAATGTTCGTATCGAGTACGACGTTTATTAAATTCTAGTTTTTTTCTTCCTTGAACTTTCTACATACTGGTAAATATTTATTTAGATTGTCTAATAGTTGTAATGTCCATTTCTTACGTAGATATATTTCCGGTCGTAAGTCTGTAGGTATAGAGGCCAAATGGACAATGATCTCTCAGCGACACTATACAGTATGTCTACGACATATATGCAATAATTGAAACCACAAGTAACACTTGTCCACAGAAGTATAAATAAATTGAGAATTAAAATTAAATTGAGAAATAAAATTAAAATTAAGAAAAATACATCCAAGAAATCTGCACTGCATACAGCATAATATCGTCTGGACTGTAACTCCAGATTAAAATTTCTTCTAGTACGGAATTTATGAAGCTTTCAGAAGAGCTTTTCAATAGTAAATAAATTATACTTGTCTTAAAAAATTAAGCGCTTTTTTACTGTCAAAGATCAACAAACGTCAGTCGGGGCCAACCGCTTAACGTGCTTTTCGGATGGAGGAATTTGGGTACGTTAAAATGGTAACCCATCCAAGGATCGACCTCAGCAAGGGTTGCTTAACCTTTAAGATCGACCAGTGCCCCTGTTATTGTTTATTCAGAAGCTCCTTTCTCTATGCAAACAAAACCGTAACATTTCTCCGAACAACTAGTTATAATGATCACATTAAAGCACTGGTGATTGTATGTAAAGCTGCTAAGGGCGTGTCCAGTTATTTCGTTACCTGCCTGACTCACTGACAGCCCGGTGACAATACCAGACGCATTATACATTCATATCTGGCTGCTTTACTTGTTAACTTGTTACGTAGCCGATTGGCTCCATTGTGAGAGGGACTGGAATTTTAAAAGGAATAGGATCAAGTTTGACTGAGGCCTTAGTGTGAGTTTTTTCGAACGCGTTCGATTGCGAGCGCGTTAGAATTTAGTATGGGAAATTAGGTTCTACGAGTGACCACCAGGTGGCACTATAACTAAATTCTCATACTAAATTCTAACGCGCTCGCAATCGAACGCGTTCGAACGTGAGTCGAAAAAACTCACACTAAGGCCTCTGATGTGGATAAGACTTTTTAGGTGCAGTTTCTGGCTCTGCCCTAACACCAACAGTGTTAAAAGGCGCACTGCTCAATAGCTGATTTTAAAATGAGCATCACGTCTAAACGGCAAGTCGTCCTTTAAAAAAAAAAATTATATTAGAATATTTTCTTAATAACTTGATATATGAACATTTTGAGTTTTATTCGTTCAACATAGTCTAAATAATTTGTAAAGTTATGTGTAACGTGGAAAAAAACCAGACTATCGGAACATATTTTAATAGAATTTGCACTATCTCAAAGACAATTTCATTATCTAAATTTTGATACACGGCAACTTGTTTTGAGTCATAGAATAATAAGGAAAGTACAAAAAAGTACTGAATTTTGGGTCGCTCCGTCGCGCGGGTGTGAAACAAGTGCGCGTTTTGTTCCTCCAAAGTCAAAGACTATCTATGTCCAAAGTCAATAGATCTTTCAATTGTGAATTTGGTGAGTCGTTAATGTAATTTAAATTCAGGTATTTCGTGAATAATAACTTTGAATAGTACTGTCCCTTTCGATAATCGTTTCATCGTGCTCTTTAAAATATTGGCCTCAAATGACGTTAGAGGCTTGTCTATCCAATTCTGTTCAGAAATCTGCATAATGAGCTCTTGAAAGTAGCTAAAGCTACTTTTCTATCTATTTCTTTTACAGCCGAGTTTCAGCAACGCCATCAAAATATTCGACCGTTGCAGTTATTTTTATGCCCTTTAAAAAACTGTGGCATTGGCATTGGCAAAATAGTAAATTCAAATGGCAACCTTTTGTTAAAAACGGAATTCTTGCATGACATGCAGCTGTGTCGTTATCCCTAGTTTTTCAGCCGTTTAGCATGATGCACCTGCATTGCCAATCGTGAGTTATTCATGGAGACTGCATTTACTTATACTAAGTCTGAGCCACACAAAGGTTCAAGAGTCTGTTGTCACCGTTCTGTATTTATAAAGACAGTTACTTTTTGATGAGGTAAATAATTCAATATTATGACTGCCAACTTTTCTCGCTAGGTTACAAATACAAAACGTCCTCAACTTGTACAGAACCAGGAGCTCAATTCTGAGCCCACTGTGTCACCAATTATCTAAAGTTTACTTCATCTTTCTTTTCTAAATAGTGCAGAACTGAAGATAATAAAGAGTATTCTATTCCACCAACGATGTCTTGCAAACGGAAAATTCCGAAAACGGCATAATCAGAATATATCTCATTTTTAGTGACATTAAAGATCTTTGCTTTAACTATCCTAATACAATAAATAAAAGGAAGAGTTAATTTTCGGTAAGTATGTAGAAAAACAATTCAATTATTCTGTACCAAAATGCTTACCAACCAAGTCAATTTACGACGAATTAATTAAGAGTCCAGTTTTTTAATTACATATTGATGGGCTCGTGTTCGACCGCTATCTCATCTAATGGAAAGATATGATGTAGTCGACTATGGAGCACGCCTGCCTAGTAGTAACCTAGAGATAAAGACGTCGTCAGGGAATGCCACTCCTCAGCTTTACGTGCAATGAATGTATTCTGAGACGGCACGGTTGGCGCAGTGTTTGAGCGATCGGCTGCTGCGCCGCGTGTCGTGACTTCGATTCCCGCACGGAACAAATATTTGTATGGCCTACATACAGGGTGGTCCAGACCAGATGGATTTAAATTTTTTTTAGGTAGTTGGCTCAGGGACCTATTTGTATCCGCCAGGAAAAAAATCGCTTGTCACCCGCTTACAAGATACGTTTTTTTTTTTTTGAAATGTCACCACTTTTAATGTTTTCATGATTTTTTATTTACTATTAAAATGAAAATTTCTACTATTTTTTTATATTTTAGGTGCTTACTTAGACATTGCAATCTCTCAGGAAAAAAATTCAGACTGATCTGCAAATTTGAAGTGCATTTTAATTTCAAACCAATGTAAGAAAAATTACTCTTCTCGAAATCGATCGATTTTTCATAAACTCAAAGCCGACTACCTAAAATAAATTTTATATCCTTCTGGCCTGGACCACCTGTATAGTTGTTCGGGGTCTGGCTGTTTGTGTATGTGAGTTTGTATGATTGTGAACGCACCCTTGATACAGGAGAAATTCCTGTGGGGCAACGTTTTTTCTAAAGTAATCTATTCTCAAAACGTTTTGATGACCAAAATGTACCGTTGGCGTATCACCGTACGTACGTATTAGGTTATTAGGTCATTAGGTTTAAGTTTCTATCTCATTACTCTTGTTTATGAGCAACTATCTCGACCGGATGAGCCTCATCGATAACAGAAGCCATACAGTCACCGGCCACACACAATTGCTTACTTGTAACTTACACTTCGGCTCGGCGAAATATAATAGTGCTCGGATTGCGAATGGGAGTCAAAGCTTCTGTTATGTATGGCAGGTTTTATGGTCAGAAGACCAACTTTGTACACGTAACATAGCTTACAGCCTTATGTCGAAAAGGACTGATAGTTCGAAAGGCGTGGATACCTTAGCACCGAATTGCCCGCACGCACAGGATACTCCCCGCATGCTTCCTAGCGGGAAATTAAAAAATCGAATATTAGATAAGTAACTTCAGACATAAGTCCATTTATGTTACAAAACGCATCGTTGGTAAACTTGCTAATATTACAGAAATACAAATAACAAGGTTTTACTGATATCCAAAATACGTACACAAAAAAGTATCTTAATATAGCAACACCCTGTCAACTTATTCAAACGACCAATTTTCCTAGTATCCATTATTGAAATGTTGGTGGAGGAAGAGGTGGATTTCACTTGCATGAAACCGCTTGTGCGGCTGCGATTGAGGAAAACAGCTAGAGAAGGCGAAGCTCACAGCAGGTGAGAAAGACGACTTACAAGTGTCGAATGATTTTAGTTTTTAGGTTGTATGTGTTATGTTTCCCATGTTATATTATTTTTCTTTGTAATTATACTTTGCATACTATTGTATAAATGCAAGTTCTTCTAACGCAACAGGCAGATGTGTTGCTAGGGAGTTAGTTGGCCACTTCTTCCCAGCTAAAACACTAGGAAGTGGTGACGGGCGGGCATTTTTGGGGAACTGTCTAATTGTAAACGTTGACGTTCAAAAAGTGGTGGCACTCAGCCTAATTTGAATAAATGACTTTTGACTTTTGAGAGCCAAACTAGAAAACTAAGCTCGCATCTAAGTGTAGAGTACCGGAGGCTTTAAGTATAGCTTTGCCAAAATCTCAAACTAACCTTCTCCAACTCCCCTGCACCATGGCCCAGTGATAAAATATCACAATTCTTCATACATTGCTCCTTCGCTTACTTATCAGATTTAATTTATAGTGCGGAGTCGGCAAAACATCTCGTTTAATAAGTCATGACCACGAATATGGCGAACTGGGGACGATTGGCAATTGTTTATGTATCGGGATAGCAGATCAGAGGTTCGACACCGGCCGAAGACTTATATGGTGGGAATAAAGTAATAAAATATTATTACGTTGTATTGTGAGGCGTATGAGAGCTTCTTGCAACGTTAGATGGTACTTAGATAGGTACTGATGTTATATATTTTTTTTGATAAATCGTTTTTTAAGGTTGAAATAGAAATCGCACTACTCTTCAAGTTTATGGGGTTCGTTTGACTTGATAAGCTTATGATAAAGAGGGATGAAGATGAAACGCATGTCACTAAAATCTGGATGGATGGAGAAGGAAAGAAAGGCCAGAATTCATCGCTTAATGTTCTTGGGAATTACCTACATTAAAGTGTGACGGTTGAAAGGAGAGATTGGAAGAAGAAAACGTGTTTTATCGACACCAAGTAACATGGTACAAGAGCAGATGTTGAATCCAGATCATTTGCAAATTGTCGATCCAAATTCATTCTAAAAGTGATGTCAGCAGTAGATAGTTAATGAAAGTGTCGGTAACAGTTATATTCCGAGTCAATAAAAAAGTTACACCAAACAAAGTTACGTAAAATATCGTAAGCAATATTATGTTCCTCGTTAAATAAAATTCTCGTTTATAGTAACGAGATGTATCAGAAACCCGTCCCTAAGTTCTGGGCTATAAACTATAATATAACGAGTTGAGAGAGGTTGGACCATATGGTCATGGTATTCATGTTCAACTTCCGGAATATCTTGATTTCATCTCATAAACAGATAATATACTAACAGTGTGTCCAAGATCTACTTGTTTATACAAGTTAATTTTTTAATGAACAACCAATTTATTTTCCAGGCATCTATCAAAGACACGATTTATGTTATGCTAAAACTAGACTACTTACTAAAAAAAACTTTACGAAAAAAATACAACCGACTTCCAAAAAAAAACACTATACAACGTAAAAAATACGCAATTTCGTTTACTTGGATGACAAAAAACCATCGTCCAAGTAAACGTATTCCAGCTATTTCGATTTAAAATCCAAAAATCATAACCGATTTTGATAAAGATTAAATGGGACCAATCGACATGTACCCATATCCTTTCAAGAATATTTTCAAATCGGTTCATAATTGACGGAGTTATGAGGTAACAACATAAAAAAAAAATACAACCGAATTGAGAACCTCCTCCTTTTTGAGAAGTCGTTTAAAAAAATACAATCGAATTGAGAACCTCCTCCTTTTTGAGAAGTCGTTTAACAAAATACAACCGAATTGAGAACCTCCTCTTTTTTGAGAAGTCGTTTAACAAAATACAACCGAATTGAGAACCTCCTCTTTTTTGAGAAATCGTTAAAAAAAATACAACCGAATTGAGAACCTCCTCCTTTTTGAGAAGTCGTTTAAAACAATACAACCGAATTGAGAACCTTCTCCTTTTTGAGAAGTCGTTTAAAAAATACAACCGAATTGAGAACCTCCTCCTTTTTGAGAATTCGTTTAAAAATACAACCGAATTGAGAACCTCCTCCTTTTTGGGAAGTCGCTTAAAAATCTTCAATTCAGTTCATTTTTTCATGCACAACTCGGCGGCACCTTTGCCAGGGCAGGGCTAAAGACTCCAAAAAAAAGCACTTAGCTGGTGGGATAGGATAGGATAGTCGAGTGGCGACGGCGTACCAGAAGTGTTGGAAGGCCTCCCACAAGGTGGACCGATGTCCTGGTGAGGATCGCGGGTAGCCGATGGATGCGAGATGCACAAGACCAATTGTTGTGGCGATACTTTGGAGAGGCGTATGTCCAGCAGAGGACGTCTATCGGCTGATAATCATGATGATGATGACGAGGATAGTTAGCTATATACTTGACTAGCTGACCCACGCAACTTCGTCTGCGTCACATTTTCCATTAATGCTCGGCTCCTTTTAGTCTTAGCGTGATGATATGCCTATAGCCTTCCTCGATAAATGGGCTATCTAATACTGAAATAATTTTTCAAATCGGACCAGTAGTTCCTGAGATTACCCCCTACATACAAACTTGCATTAAATTACCTGAAACTATTATTTTACTTTTAAATATGGTTATAGGGAAAATGTTAAGCCCATCGAAATCATCGATCAACATGAGACGAAAATCAAACATTAAAGAACCAACAACCAAACATACAGTTTCTTTAAAGCTTTAAAACATACTTAATCCTATTATTAAAGTATCATAAACATATTATGTAATCGTTTTTATGATTCTCGGCTCGTTGGACGAACCTGTTGTAAGAAGCACTCATCACACCACATCGACTAAAATGACGCCGACTGATTAGAACATCACACACGTATCTTTTACATTGGAGGAAAAATGGTAACGATTGTAAGTGCATTAGAACTGAATGCTTTCTTTTAACAAGAGAGATTTGTAGTCGTCCTTGATTGTGCTTGGTTATCTTACAAGCCGTGTGTCCGGCAAAAATTATGAATTTCTTATTTGTGTTTCATCTCTTTCAAACTCGCTTAGGGGCTAGATTTCTGAAAATCTTGACTTGTACAATGTTTCATGCTTCCTAGGTGGCAAGGGTGTGAATGTGGAGCTAAGACACAAACTCTGTTCCACCTCCTATTTTGTAGATCTAAAGGGACCTATGCGGCCACCAACGATGCTGTAGAAATGGCAAAATTTTGGGCCTATCAGGTCTATGAAGACCCTTTAGGCTGTGGTTTGCCTGTCAGTGAATCAATTTATTTTTCACTTGCATAAAGTTTTAGTAAACCTAATAAAAAACGATCCCCATTATTTCTTTAATCTGTACAAAGGTTAGGAAACTAAATTCGTTTAAATTCTTCAACCGCTAAAGCTTTTAAAATCTTTATGGTCTACCATTTACCTTTACTTATCTATACTTTTTCCCCATAGACATCAACTTTTACCATAAACAGTAGAACCTTCAACCAACCTTAAACGATTTCTCTGACATTTCTTAGCGGCATTTTAAACTCTCCTTTGAGGTTCGGCCACATTAGTTAGTACCAATGTAATGTACTAAGATTTCTCTCTTAACTGCCAATGAACTTTACTATCACTGAAATGGTTAAGAATTTTAAAATCTTGGTTAGAATATGTTGTAGTATCAAGAATTTCATGAATTCTCTGACTTTAGTACATGTTTCTTTGCTTTCAATATTTATTTATCTATATTAAAATGATAAAGATGAAGAGTTTGTTTTTATAAAGGCGATATCTTTTAGTGTTGGATAGCGAGGAAGGTTATAGGCTGTAACATCACGCTACGATGAAAAGGAGCCGAGTATTATTGAAAAATGTGACGCAGACGAAGATGCGCAGGTCGGCTTGTCACACAGTAAGCACTTACTCGGAGAGCCTCAAGTGCCCTCACCTGCACTTTGGAGGGCTCGATGAACGCGACTGCGCCTCACATACTGGGCCAAAAGAATTTAAAAAGTAAAACATCGACTTTAAAGAAGGAGAAGCTGATTTGAAGATTTTTTAGATCTTTTTTTAGATCTCGAAAACTAACTTAAGAGCAAGGCCAGCGGAATCCAACACGTAAAGTTAGGGATAAGTATATGTCAAGTATTTCTGTACTTAGAAGTTTGAGTGACATTGTGGGAATGAAGTTTGTTGACTTTGATAAGATTATGAAGAAGTGAGGTCTGAACAGCATACTCATAAAATATGCCTGCAAGTAATTTGGTAATTTTATTTTTGGGCTTCATCATTGTACAATATTCAATGGAAGCAGATCACATCAATCATCCAACGCAAAAGTTACGGCCTGTACAATATATTTTGGTATCAGTAACTAAAATTATTTCCATTGATAAACCTATCGTGTGTAAACATACAGTTATCAATAGCAAACACGGCCTAAAATACTTTTGCTTTTCCAAAATATTTATCTAATCTGATTATGAACTAGAAATACTTGGTGTTGACCTGAATCTCGATCATATGGTGGTGTCTTTAAAAAGGGAGCGAGGGAAAATACATGAACTAATGGCCACAAACAGCAGTAAAGTTTTAGGGGGATGCATGGGAAAACAGGGCTTAGTAAGGTTTTGAGTATGGAAATGGATCTTCTTCTTTTCGAGTCGATGGTGACCCTTGAATATTTAGTGCCCAGCAGGAGGCCACGTTCATAGCGGCATCAGTGACATTCATCAGATCCTCAATGGTGCAGGTGTAAGGGCCACTCCAACAAGTGGGCCACATTTTGGATGGGGGTACGGCATTCACACTAAGTAACGATGGTCTGTGACTTGGCTAGGTAGGGGTCGTTATTGAGATGAAAAAAAAAAAATAATATGGTAAAAGAAGACATGAGGACCTCATCGTGGCTAATTAATAATAGCCGCTTAGGTCGATTTTCTAGGTTAAGTTACGCTTGTCGCGGTCGGTCCGAGAATTATGTGACCAACTTAAAATACCGGGAATCCTAAGTGACTCGGAAACCATGGTAAGCCGTTTGAAGATCTTAGACAGTCGATAAGAACCGAACGCGTGCCTAATACAAGTAAAAAAAAAGATTAGTCAGAACACAGAAAATCTGACACCAGTCTTGCCAAGAGGTATCGTGTTACCCAGATACTGGGTTGTGGAGGTCAGAAAGGCAGTCGCTCCATGTAAAATACTGGTATTCAGCTTCAGGTAAAATTGGAAGCTGACCCCTAAACAGTAGAGAAAAGTTTTGGCAGATCTTGATTGATGGACGATGAAGATATTATTATGGTGTATCGCAAAATAAAATTGAGATATGCATTGACTAGATAATTCAGAAACCTATAGGGATGTGCTTACCTCATTTTCTGAAAGCTTTTTCGCACGTTACATATTAAATAACATCATCATCATCTGCCTAGCCTTTTCCCAACTATAGGTAGGTACTGGGGTTGGCTTCCAGTCAAACCGGATTCAGATGAATACCAGTATTTTACGTGGAGCGGCTGCCTACCGGACCTCCACAACCAACTGGGTAACACGGTACTCCTTGGCAAGACTGGTGCAGTCAGATTTTCTGGGTTCTGACTATCCGTGACGACTGCCAAAGATCTACAAATAACAGCCGGGACCAACAGCTTAACGTGCTTTGCGAAACACGGAGGAAACTAGGTATGTTAAGATGGTCACCCATCCACAGACCAACCTCGGCAAGCGTTGCTTAACCTTGAAGATCGACCTGTGCGGCTGTTATTATTTAGCCACGAGCTCAAGCTCGAGCAGTGTTCTAGCATAAATAACAAATAAACATTTAAAATTATTTAAATTAAATTATACAACAAGTTCCATCCAATGCCCATTGTCTATACATTTTCTGCGAAAAATCTGCAGCAAGTTAGTATGGCTTCCCGACTACGGTTGCGTGCGGCGTGCATAGCTAATCTTAATCTGCTAACTATATTATATGAAGCCCTAGTACTTCCAAGTACCATGCATGTTGCACAACTATTTGTTTAATTTTAAACCGTAGGTATTGATCGATAAAATAGGATTGAAAATTGAACCATATGTGAAAGTTTCACATATAGTTCAATTTTCAATCCTATGTGAAACAGAAATAGGTACCTACAAGTACCTTGCTTTATTTTATAACTGCAGTATGTTGGCCTTTTGATCATCGAAATAGGGTAAAACATTTTGTAGCGAAAATTGTGAGGAAATATAAGGTTATGGCTCCACTTAGCGGATGTGAATTTAAATAATTATTTGCGCGATAGTGTAAGCTCGGGTTGATCTTGGTGTGATCGATTATGGAGAACTAGCTTCTGCCAGCAAATTCGTCCGCGTGAACAAAAAAATAAACTACTTGCTGCAATAGGTTCTTGGACTTATTGGTAGAAATTAAATGACCATTTAACAGAACGGTTTTCCTTGTTGTTTATTTAATAAACCAAAGTTATAGTATTTTCATTCAGGGAAAATGGTAATAAAAAATACATTAGAGAATTCAGGCCACGAATCATAGTTAAGTTATAACAAGCGACTTTACAATGCGACTTCTGAGCGTGGAGTCCTGGGTTCAATTCTTAGGTTGGGGAAAAAGTGCGATTAAGATTATCTCTCTATGACAGCCAGAAGTTTGAAAGGGGGTGTTTTGTGACACCCTCATTCGGAAAGCACGAAAAGCCTTTGACCCGGCGCCTGATCTCTATCCGGTCACGTGGGATTGCGATCCGACAGTCAATACCTAGCATTGCTTGACCCCTCCTAGAACATGGAAGAGTGCAGGCACTGGCTGTTTCAACACTTCTATTTAAAATGTCGACCAGCCCCTAGTAATTTTTCGTAATGAGAAACGTTTTGATGATGCCGCTTCTCTATACATGATGCTAAAGAAAGTTACTAAGGTTGTTAACACGCGAAAGAGCATGCATAAAGTTTGACCATGGGAAAACCAATCGGATGAGAAGTATGCCCTTGCAACAGAGAGAGTAGAATAGAGACTCCGTTATCCACACCATGTTAGACTCCCATCCTGTCCGTTGTGCGTAGGTGTCTTGGATAAGTTAGCCAGCCACAGCCACAGAATCCTCCTGGGTGCTATCCTCCATGGCCTAGATATGGAAGAGCGAGTGCATCTGTGTTTGTGCACACACTTGCGCACTGTAATAAATGTCCTGACAATTTAATCTCCGTTGAGATTGTTCGCCATGGTAGATATCGTTCAGGAGGACTATTAAATATAAGTACCTAAATACATGTATGTATATACGTATAAATAAATGATACTACATTATAAAGTGCAGATTTTAAATAAAAACCTGAGGTAGGAATGTATGAAACAAAGTAAACAGGCAATAATATGGAATTATTTATTAATTTTCCTTATATTTGAACTATAATTAGTGCAGGAGGTATTGTCTTCTGAGAACCATCATACGAACAGCTTTGGTTCATATTTTTTAAAGATTTAATACATAAATTCATTACTCCTAGGTCGCATAAGTTTTTGTAGGAATACATAACTAAACTTCTGCTATGTGTGTTTAATTACGCGTTAAAGGCATTTTAACAAGTGCCAAAGTTCACGATGATAAATTTAATTTACTTCAAAAATATTAACTTGTTACTACTTATAGGTAATTTTCGAGGTTGCGAGATTCAATAATTGCAGATCATAAAAACTTATTGGCTTAGTTGCTAACAACTAATTTTACTCCACCTAAACGATATTAGGTAGGTTAATTTTATGTGCACAAATATTGTTCGAACTACCTTATTACGATAACAGTTGTATTATTTTTTGACGATCATAAGGTGCAAAGCCCGTGAACATTAGGTAAACTAACCCAGTCCCATAGTCAGTTTCATAAGCTATCGACAACACATTTCTTCAGCCCGTTTACGACCAAAATGGATTATCCGTGACCGTATTACGTGAAGTGTGCGATCGACAGGAAGCCGGTTCTCGGTCACACAACGGTTGTCCGATAAACGACACGCCTTACATCCCAACATTACTTATTAAAAAGTTAGCCAGCCATAGACAATTTGTTTGACTGTCATCTAATTGGCGGGAAAGCGGGATGACTTCATGGAAAAGTTGTAAACAGGCATCTATTTTTTCGACTGAATATTCGGTTGACTGGTAGAGAATGCCCTTTTGGATTGGAGTCTGCCTATTTACCTACTTTCAATATATTTTTTAATAAATATAAGACTAAAACATGCAAAAGTGAAAAAGCTTGAATGCCGATCTTGATTATTTTAAATCCCTCGTCTCCTCTAGTAGATTTTTTCAGCTTAAGATGTTTATCTGCTGATTTTTTCAGCGTAGGTAACTTAGTAAATTTATTAGGACACAAGTGTCCTGGATTTTCCGGAAGGGAACTTGAGATAAATGATTCCGACCATGTTTTCATGATCTGATGCTTTTCTTACAGTAACAGTACCTAACTAACTCGTTTACTTGCACGTTTCCACCTACAACGAGCTCCTCAGCCAGTTGCGTTACATTGCGAGCTTGTTCATGTAGAATGTGATCAGTCCCTTCATAGTAGCCCGCAATATACGAGTAAGTTGCTTAAAAAAATTGAGGCAAACATTAAGCTTCTTGATACATATGTACCTTTCTATCATTTGTTTGTTAAGTAATCCGTAACTTAAGACATAAATAATGCGACATTCGTTGTATTGTGGTTAAATAATCTCCAATAAATCGTAACATTTGACATACGGAAGTCTATAAATCCTATAATTTATTACTTACACTTTCAAAATCTCAATATTTGACAATATTTGATAAGCACCAACTCGGAATCTTGTTTGTTATTTTAATTTATTTCGACAAGTTATCAAACATATTATGTTATGAAACTGTGGAAATTATCGTTTGTGGTAAGTAGATACCTATTGGACTAGTTTGATTACATAACTAAATCAGGATAGGGGCGCTAATTGAGACGTAAACATGTAAATAACTCTTAATACATGTAAATATATGCTAATGCTGTTAAATCGTAACACTTTGGATGATCTAGCTTTTGTCCGTGACTCCGCCCGTGTAGAGAAATATTTCTTGTAACTGCCTGAGGATGTAATTATCACGGAAAGGATAGATTTTGCTGGTATGAAATTCCTAGAAGAATTTTTTGAAAACAGTTTCCGAAAAGTCAATTCAAACTTAATAAACTCTGAGAATCTGAAATTCGCTGTGAATTTCCCTGTGCAATACCTTAACCCTACTCATCCCCTCCACACATGAATCTTACTGCACACACATGAATTTTACTGCACAGGCACAGCGATTTGCGGAGTTTTCCTTCCAATTCCAAGCCGCCATGGTTTGATTCTACCTTTTATGGACGGCGGGAGGCAGTGTCACATTCTTATTGAGTAAAAACCAATCCGTGTTCCTTCGATTCTCCTTTGAGTTTCTGGGCCGCGATGCACTCTTCCCAAAAATCCTGCGACACTGGCAGGCACTGGCCCTAGCTGTACCAATCATGCATGCATGCGTATGTAGTTGAGAAGTTTAAGACCTAACCAAGTCGATCTAAAGCCTACCTTCAGAGGAAAAACACTTTCAACAACTTTGCGGTGACTGTCAGTTTTTACGGTACAAAAAAAATGAATCACGTAAAAGACCGACTGACCGATTTTAAACCTAATTGGATTGAATTGAGTTGGTGGAAACCGATGGATAGAAGATTAGATTTAGGTAAACCGATATGATTCGTATTATCTTGTATTTCAGTGTGAGGAACGTTGCGTATCTGATAAACTATAGATTGTCATCTCAAACTGTAATTTTACTGAACATTTTGTTTATTCACTTTATGAACGTTAAAAAAAGTAAAGACTGTTTTTTTTTTATACAAGACGGGGACACTCTTGGCCCAAATCTCACCTGATGGAAAGTGATGATTAGGCCGAAGATGGAAGCGAGTTTCACCCGGAATCCTCTTACACAGAGGAACTGGCTATCATACCTCTAACTGCCGGAACACAACAATGCTGTTAACATTGTTGTTATGCGACAGACTTAGACATGATGGTGGTAGCTTGCCAGGCGGACTTAGAAGAAGTCCTACCACCAACCAAACCGAGCAATAAATTTGCCTCGACACTAACCGCCTCCGTGGTCTAGTGGTCCGTGGTCTAGTGGTTATACCACTAGACCACGGAGGCGGTTAGTGTCACCTGTTTAGCACCACCCGGGGACCGCGTGTAGGGATTCGCTGAAGGGTATTCTCCTACGGACGCGGGTGACTCGGCCCCAATATTTCATGTTATCCTATTATATCATGTGAGGCTGGCTAAGTGGCAAATCATATCAGTCAATTGCCGTCCACTGCTGAACGTAAGCGTCTCCCAAAGAGCGCCAATCATCCCGGTCCTGAGCAGTCCGCATCAAGCTGCTAGCCACCTTAGCAGGGCGTCCCACATTACGTTTGCCCACACGCGGTCTCCACTCTAACACATGTCTGCTCCATCGTCCGTCTGTCCGTATGGCCGGCCCACTTCCACTTCGAATTCTGCCAACCAGAGAAAACCCAAGCATTAATTGCTCTCTCCATTGCACGCTCAGCAACCTTGAACTTGTGGACCAGGCCTACGGTGAGAGTCCACGTTTCGGCTCCGTAAGTCATTACGGGTAGGACACACTGGTTATAGACCCCGGTCTAAAGGGATTGTGGGATCGACGACTCAAAGTTATCAAGCAGCTTACCGAATGCCGCCCAACCCAAGCAAATCCTTCTGGTCGCCTTGTTGTATAATTTGGCCTAGATATATGTATTCTTAGGCTTAGGCTGGCTAAGCCTCCTAAGGTACCGATGGCTCAGTGGTCGAAAGAGAGGCAAGCGGTGGGGCCGAGTTTCTGGGTTCGATTACAGAGTGTTATTGGACTGAATTGTTTGGCAGATTTTTCAATGAGACTATTATAAGGTATTTTTGCACGTGAACAATGACATAAAAAAGTGAATAGTTATCACAAAGGTAGATCTTATGGAGAAGATTGGAAAATAAATTCCATAATTATCGACATAGGTCTACTATTGATGAATATTCGTCCGGCACATAATTCTTCAGTTATACCTTGGCTATAAAAGCATGAAATAGGTACATTGCAGTATGCTTAGTATCTATGTAATGTTGTTATAAAGGCAGATATTGACGTGGCTTCAATTTATTACCAAAACATCCTTTCTGCGCACTGGTTTTACCACTCATTCATTCATAAGGTACTTTGACATAAATCCCCATTTTTCCAATTTTTCCTGGATATTCTATTTCGTTGAATGCCTACGTAAACTTGTGGCTTACACTCTTGAATGATTCACTTGTTTTTTTATGACGCGATGACGCACAAAGTCAACAAAAAGTAAGTGATAATTTTTTTTTTAAGTCGCCGAGTAAGCACTTGACTTGTGTGCATTAAAACTTAAGTTTATTCATTTTATTTAGACAAAAACATGTTTAACTTATTAGTTTTTTACTTAGGTACTAGTGTTTTACTTATAAAAAAATTGTGTATTCACACTTCACGGTAAATCCCTGCATGCATGAGTATATAAAAGTTTCTTGTTTATTAAAAAGTTTCATAAACTTTCGACCACTCGAGCTTGACATTAAAAGCGATTGCTATTTATATTGCTTATCAATTCACACGTGGTAAAAACACACACAAAACTAAAACCTTTAAATATTTCCGAACTTACCTTCAAATTTTCAATGATCACCGCACAGGTAAATCACAATAAATCCAGTTCAAATATTACACAAACTGTTCATTACATAAACAAAACAATATTCACAAAATTTCTCTCGTACAATAACAATTTCACACTGTTTTGTTTCAAGTTTTAATGCACTAGCGCGGGAATGTTCGCAACTTAGCGTTTTTCGCGGCACATTGTCGTGATCGTGCACTACTTTCGCGCATTCCGCACGACTCCACCTCAGCAATTACGTTCGACGAATACAAAACAAGCTTGGCGCGCCGCTTTGCTATGCGTGATGGATTGGCTGGTTGACTCACCCACCGTAAACGTGTTACGTGAAAATGTTTAGGTTTTCATGCCATCTAGTGGCACACATGTGAGCTAAGGAACTGACTGTAGCGCCGTCTATTTACAGAAATGTGTACTAAAAACTAGCGCCATCTAGTTATAATCTTGGACTCTTAACTTTGCTATTCGCCAAAAGATGTCGGCATAGTAGAGTTCAGTTAGACCAGCGAGAATGCCATTTCATTTGTTTGACAAGTTCCGGTTTTTAATTGTCATTCGTTCATCCATAGACTTTTTCCCTGTTCTTGCTTGCGTTTGTTGTTCATTCATTCAGTCTTTCTCTGTCAAAATGGCTGCCCCGCAAGAGGTGCGAGACGATTTGCGCTCTGTAATTATTTTATTTTACTACTATTTTCTTTACCCAACCTTACAAATTGATTTGATTCTCATTCGATTTCTGCTTACCTGTGTTTCAGGCGCGACGTGAACCTATCCAGGCCGTCCAAGTATTCGGCCGTAAGGTTAGTGTTTCTTTCCACGTGTTTGTGCCGATTTCTAAGTGGTTATTTCAGTTTATTTGTCAGTATTTTCCCCCCGTTATCAGTGTGCAGTACAAGATTAGTGGTAAAACAATTGAGAAATATAAAATTTCCACTTGGCCATTAATGTGGTACAACAGTGGTGTGGTGGTTGTATCTTGAATGTGGGCAACCGACGCTGGATGCATCAGTTTCAGATTTGGCGTTTTTATGGGGCTAATCTTCCTTGTAATATTGGAGCTTTGACCGTACTTCTTTATTAGTATGTACTATACTTGGATCCAAGTAAACTTGCAATTTGTATTTGTTTCCAATATAACCTCAAAAAATTGTTTTCAGACTTAATTTTCAGCAAGTAAAATGAACCTAGTGAAATCATCACCATGCAAAATGGAGATCGGGACATTCGCAACTTTTCATACAATTTTTAATATTTTGTCAAGATTTTTGACAAAATTGTAATGCATTTTGTATGTTTTTAGAAAACCGCCACAGCTGTGGCTTACTGTAAACGTGGACATGGTGTTCTACGCGTAAACGGCCGCCCACTCGACTTGGTGGAGCCCCGTCTGCTGCAGTACAAACTGCAGGAGCCCATCCTACTGCTCGGCAAGGTCAGCACTCTATTTCCTCATCTTCACAGCTTACACATGATAATTTAATCAATAACCATGTAATTTACACTGCATCAGTACTAACTTGTGTTTGGCATGCATTTCTTCAAATCTGCCCCTAAGACGACCCACTGACCATTTCTTCTAAGTTTTGCATTAATTACTACACCTTTGTTTTCACACAATATTTTAGCTTCAAATGTTATTTCTAATTTTTTGAATCTTTGCTTCATGTGTTACAGCATATTTTAAGAATAAGGTTTACATGAATAAGACCTGTTCAAAAAACTTAGTATTTCCAATTCCCAATTTTTGTGTAGTTATTTTGATTGTTGCCTCTGGACAAATTCTATAAAAAGGTCCATGTTTACCATCTTTTTAGGGAAGTTTTTTGAGAAATAAATTAAGGTCACATTCATAACTCATGTGTTTACTGTACAATGTGTAACTGTACAGTACGAATATTCTAACTTTACCCATGCGAAGTTGGCTGTTAGTGACGACCGCGCAGGGTCCATCGCGTAAAAAAGTGTTACGTTCGTAGATTATGTTTTTTTTGTGTACGTGTTATGTTTGAATTTTGAAAAAATGCATGCAATAACAATAACACGATCACAAAGTAACACAACAAACACATACACTACAAGAAAACACAAAATACAAGTCAAACAGTAAGAAAAAACCAGAATAATTAATAAAAAAAATAACAATGTTTAACACTTTTCGCACCAACAGTCGTATTGCATTGAGGAAGCGAGGCACAAGTATGCATCAAACGTATACGAGTGAATGAGACGGCATACGCGACGTACCCGCGCATGCGCTTTTCTATGTTTCTTGTCAAATTGACATCCTGCGCAATCGATTGCGACGTACTATGCATGGGTAAACTTAGATTATTCGTACTGTAACAGATAAAGTCAGTAGGTAAAAATGGGTTGTTGAACTCATCATTATTACCATCATTTTATTAGGGCACCATCACTGAAATTGCAATACAGTTAGTGTCAAGCAAGTTTGTATTTAAGGCGGAGTCATGTAATTGCAACTATCTGGTTATTGCAATTATAAGACTCCACTTTATACATAATAATGAGTACAATGACCCCTTTTCAGATCTTGTGTTACTTCTGTTACACATATCTTCGCTTAGCTAACAATACCACTCAAGTAATTTAATCTAATTTAACAGTAAAGCAGAAAAATTTACAAGTTAATTGTAACAAATTTACTGGGGCATCCGTGTTGTGTCAACTATTTGAATTTTGGCCTAGGTTTGGGCATCACACTGATGTACTTGGTAATTGTACTGTCAGGTCAATCCGCCACAGAGTTTAGTTCAGTGACATTAAAAAGTAGAAATTGTAAAAAGCAGTCTTGTTTGCTAAGCGACAATATTATGTAACTGTCCATACTGCTTTTACTCATTTCATTTCTAATAATCTGCATGTTTATTTCACATTCTTTAGTTGCTCTTGTTTTTAGTTATGTTTGATTTTCTATCTTGTATTACATATAGTAGACAATAACAGCTTGATTCAAAGCTTATGGTAGGAGTGAAGTAAACTCCTTGCTATGCTGTCCTAACCCCTCAACGTCAGCCGCAACCACTGCATGACATTGTTACAGCACAGTAATTCAAGTTTGAACCACCATCTAATTTTGTATGTTTACTAAAACAATAGTTATCATTGGAGTAAACACTTATACATAAAAATTTCTTTGAAAACTCTAGTGAGGAAGAAATCTCCTTGACTTAAATAATTTAGAGGTTTTAAATGATGATTTCACTTATTCCGAACCTGAGCATCTACGGATGTGTAGTAAAGATCCAAGCTGATCACTATTCCATTAATCCTATTCATATGTTTATGAAATTAGATTGTTCTAACAATGTTTTCTATGTTTTTCAGGAGAAATTCTCCGGTGTCGACATCAGAGTCACCGTTAAGGGTGGTGGTCACGTCGCCCAGGTGTACGCTATCAGACAAGCCATCTCTAAGGCACTCATTGCTTTCTACCAGAAATGTAAGTACCATCTATTGTATCTTTTATAAATGTAAGACGGAAGTCTCCTTTAAATGTCACTAGCTCCTTATAGCATCTTCTTTGCTATCTGCTGAGTCAAGATACATGTTTACTATGAAAATTTAATAATTTGGTCTTGTAAAGTTCCTTCATTGTAATTTCAAAACAGATGCCAGATGTCAACACAATTTAAAAGAGACTTGAGCTGTTACCCCTTCTTCCAAAGCTGTGTTGCCCAAATGTAACTCAGTCATTTCAGGGAGGGTAGATCAACGGTGACATTTACCAAGCAGCAATGTATTTCAATAACTTGCTAGTTTGAAATGTACACAACATTTATTTAATGAAATAACGACTAATTACTCATTTTCCACTAGCTGGTGTATCATCCAATAAATTTTTGAGAGCACTTTTTACAATCATGTTTATTCTCATTACAGATGTAGACGAGGCATCAAAGAAGGAAATCAAGGACATCCTCGTCCAATACGATAGGAGTTTGCTGGTCGCCGACCCGCGTCGTTGTGAGCCCAAGAAGTTCGGTGGTCCAGGCGCGCGCGCTCGCTACCAGAAATCTTACCGTTAATACCATCTTTGGTACCACGGTATGGTATGGCATTGCTGTGTACCCAGGAATGCGATATCATTGCGTGTTTTTAAAAATAAAAAAAAGTATAAAAAGTTTTTGGGTTGTTTTATTTTTGATGATGCACAGTCAAGTAATTCAGTTGTACTCCCGAAAGTAAAACGGGTATTTTTCCTGAGTGCTTTGGAGCTGGGCTCACGGCTGGTGGAATTCCATGCAGTAAGCAGTAGCAGCCAGTGAAGTGGCACTATCTATAAACATCATTAGGTGTCATACTGGCCCTGGCAGACAGAATTTACAAGTGATGTACGTAAGGGGATGGGAGGGGGTCGACGAAGTGTGACATTGCGTGGAAAGGGGGTGGGAGGGGTCCTTATTTCGTGACGTTACATTTCAAAATCTTATAATAATTACTGTTAAAACACGAACTTTGAACTATTACTTTACGAAAACCTCACAAACATATACAACTGTATCTGTGTAAATATAAGATACCAATTGTTTTGTCGACCACTCGCTCAACTAGTGTGACGTGCCGACCGCCTAGGCGCTTTGATAAATGCTGCCAAATGCACTGCGCCTAGCGGTGATTTCTTTATTTCTATTTCATTTAACCACTGACTCGCGGATGAAACAAACTGATTTCGGTGCCGCTGTTTTCATTCAATAATTTATAAATGTAAATTTGCAAAAAATATGACGTCACACTAGGGAGGGGGGGAGTCTCACAAATGAGCTGTGACAAGGCCGTGGGAGGGGCAAAAGAATCATGAAAATTAAATGCGTGTGACGTAATTTATGGATGACCCCTAAGGCTCAATTCACACTGGTGCAGAGTCGAAGCGTCGCGCGACTCGGAAATATTTCGCCCTGTTGACGCGATAACACGCGCATCCGCGTTGTCCCCACTCAGTTCGGCACTGCTTCGTCCAATGTCGGCGCCGCCGACTGACTCGCGAACCCGAGCGACCTTTGCAGGCGAAGATGCGTGCTTTCGCGCGCAAACGCGCGTCGCCGAGCACAAACACAAATTCGTACCGTATCATTACAGAAATAGAGATGACTTTAGAACAGTTGAAAAACGTGACGCTTCGCGACGCCTCGACTCTGCGCCAGGGGGTCTACTCTCTAAGCCCGAAGTCCGTAGTTTCGGGTTTAGTTACGGGCGTTTCCTACTCCGTATCACCTACGGACTTACGATTAGTCTCGAATCCGAACGAAGAATGAATGACTACACGATTTGACAGTTGTCCTTACTCCCGATGTGTTTTTGTCCGTCCGTAAATTTGAATTTGACATTTGCTTTCACGGATTCTTATGTCATTTGATACGACATCAAAATAGCTATCGTGCCGGTAAACGGAAGTTTGAAATATAAAGTTATGGCTGCATATTTAATGGTTGAGGAAGAGCTACAGGAAGAACGGAGGCGACGCCGGCTATACTTACGCCAAAACTTTAGTCTGGCGAGTATTCCCGACGTTGAGTTCATAGGGAACTATAGGCTCAGACGGGAATTATTTGAAGACCTGTGTGAGGATATAGTTCCTCTTATGCCTCAACAAATGAGACGAAATGGAGTTGACCCAAGAATGAAGGTAAGGTATATTATGATCCAATGATGGACTAAGGCTTTGCAAATTCATGAGTTGTTTTAATTTCTGTTTATTTACGTTTACTTTTAGATCCTTGCTGCACTCAATTTTTATGCTCGGGGGAGCTACCAAGGTGCAGTGGGCCTTAGCAGTGACGTCCCAATAGCACAACAGACAGTGTCACGCTGTTTGCGGGATGTCACAAATGCTCTTAACAGCCCCTCAATTGTGAAGAAATTTATAAGGTTTCCACGGAATTTGGCTGAGAGGAACTTTATAAAAAGACAGTAAGTTGATGAAGTTGAGAAGTCTACTTGAGACAAACGGTCCAGTTAGGTAGGGCTAACTTCGAGACAGAGGTCCTAAATCCGACTCTGCAGGGAGGCATTCATGAAGTTACATCTTCTCATCTCATATACCTACCACAGAATTTTAGATTTTATAATTCTGTATGTTTACAGATTTTATGAAAAATATGACCTGCCAGGTGTTATTGGCTGCATTGACTGCACGCATGTAGCGATAGTGAAACCCAGTGCATTTGAGGAGCGTTTCTTTAACAGGAAACATTTTCACTCTTTAAATGTACAAGTTGTAAGTACCAATGTTTTATGAAAGATGTTTTAGAAAACCACTAAACAATAAAATACCAAGAACAACAAGAACTTACAAGTTAAAGCACTCTACAATAAAATAGAATAAATTAACTGTTATCATAACATAATAAATAACTTTGTGAATTTATTCATAGTTCATGGAAATAGATCTGTCATTAATATATTTGAGTGTTTTATAGTCAACTCATAAAATGTAATTTTATGGTATGTGTTTCAGACATGTGATGCAGAATGCACCATAACAAATGCTGATGCATCCTATGGTGGAGCGAGCCACGATTATTTTATTTGGGCAAACCATGAGATCAAAGCTCACCTGGAGAGTCTACAACAGGAGACAGTATGTCTATTGGGTATGTACCTGCACTTCAATAAAACTTCTATCTTTTGTGTTTTTTCTGCAGGCTTTTATTTGTTAAACAAACATTTATAAAGTTGAACAAACATATTTAGTTAATGCAAAGTGTACATGGTGGAAAATTTATTATCCAGTAATCATTATTAACAAACATTGTTGCAGGGGACTCTGGGTACCCACTTCGGGAATACATGATGACCCCAATAGACAATGCTGTTGAAGATTCTCCAGAAGGGAGATATAATTTCGTGCAGAAACGTGCTCGCTCGACTGTCGAGCGTACGTTCGGAATTTTAAAAGGCCGATGGAGATGCCTCTTAGCAGCGAGAGAGCTGCATTATGCACCAAACACAGCAGTTATTTGACACAATTCACACAACTGTCTTTTTCCTTATAAGGCATTGAAGTAGTGAACAGTTTTATTTTTTTTTTCAGGTAAAATTGTAATTGCCTGCTGTGTATTACACAATATGTGTAATCGGGCGGGCTTAGAAGCACCAACCCTTACTGAAGAAGATCTCCAGTTAGAGCTCAGTCGACAAGAAGGACAGCAAGATGTGACTATATCCGCTCATCAAGCTCTTCAGCAAGGGCAAAGAGCGAGAGACAGTTTAGTGCAATTGCTTGAAAGAAATAGGTAAGCAGTTGGACAAGAGGACTACTCTACTAATAAAACGAGTTAATAATAGATGATATTTGTATTTATATTATTGATTAGAGTATCTATTTATTTAACAATCTGTTTATTTTGCTTACAGGTAATAAGATCTTCAAATCCCTCACGTCCCCCCTACTATGGGTGTTGGGGACTCAAAGATAATTTTAAATGTACAATCTACAATAAAAGAATTGTTTTTATTATTGTTTGCTTATTTTATTATGCACCAATAAAATAAAAATAAATACAAACAAAACATGATCCTTAACAATCAAAATCGACTTATTGCTAGAGGAACTCAGTTTCTCTTTCTTTTCTACTTCAGTCTCAAATTATGGAGTATTTGATCAGAATTACAATTACAATCAACAGTAGGTACACTATAACAATCAAAACATAGATTTTCTTTTACCTATCTATTGCAGTCTTTCATTATTGCTAGGAACATATATTCTCTTACTCGTCTACTTCAGTCTTAAATACCTTCTTATCAGAATAAAATTAATAATGAACAATGCACTACACATAACGATCAAAACTTAGATTTTCTTTTACCTATCTATGTAGCCTATTATTACTGCTAGGAACTTTGTCTACTTCAGTCTTTAAAACCTTATAATCAGAATAAAAATAATACTCAACAATACAGTGAAACAATCAAAACTTAGATTCCTTATAATTAGATTAAAATTAATAATCAAAAATACACTATAAAATCAAATCATTGATTCTTTCTAATCAGAATAAAAATAATCAACAATACACTATAACAATCAAAACTTTGTTTTTCTTTTACCTATCTATGTAGTCTATTATTACTGCTAGGAACTTAGTTTCTCTTACTTGTCTACCTCAGTCTTTAAAACCTAATAGTAATCAGAATAAAAATAATAATCAACAATACAGTGAAACAATCAAAACTTAGATTCCTTATAATTAGATTAAAATTAATAATCAACAATACACTATAAAATCAAATCATAAAGAATCAGAATAAAAATAATCAACAATACACTATAACAATCAAAACTTTGTTTTTCTTTTACCTATCTATGTAGTCTATTATTACTGCTAGGAACTTAGTTTCTCTTACTTGTCTACCTCAGTCTTTAAAACCTAATAGTAATCAGAATAAAAATAATCAACAATACACTATAACAATTAAAACTTTGATTTTCTTTTACCTATCTATGTAGTCTATTATTACTGCTAGGAACTTAGTTTCTCTTACTTGTCTACTTCAGTCTTTAAAACCTAATATTAATCAGAATAAAAATAACAATCAACAATACAGTGTAACAATCAAAACTTAAGATTCCTTATAATCATGCGATTTAAATTAATAATCAACTATCTATTGGGTATGCACATACACTATATAAATCAAATCATACATTCTTTCTAATCAGAATAAAAATAATAGTCAACAATACAAACACAGATTCTAAGTAAAAATAACAATCAAATCACAGTACAAAAATCTGATGACCACTCCTTCCATTCAGTTAAATATTGAGTTAGAAGAGCAGAGACTTAGCAACAAAAAAAAATATGAGCTTGCGGAATAAATGATGCCATTGTCTAGCGATGAGCGATGTGTTCCCGGACCAAGGCACAGAGCTGTCTTTGGAAATCCACAATGGCATCTTTTAGATCACCAAGCAGCTCATTTCTTCTGATTTCGACTTGAAGTCACTTCAATTATTCGGCTTCTTGCTGAGACGGCAGGGTGTCGCCGAACTCGTGGAAGTGCACGACGTGAATTTGATGCTGTAAATAAATTATATAAGTTTTAGTTTTAGGTTGTTGGTTTTAAGTAAATTTCTGAAATATGATTTACATAATCTTTTTCTACTCAATAATACTTACTTTGCTGATTTTGTCTGGGCAACTCACACTCCAGTGCTTCAATGGACATTGAGGGTTGCTCTGGGGAATGTGGGTTTGCAGGTGTAGCAGCAAATGTTTAGGTGGCTGAGATGGCTGCTGGATCTTGAGTTACAGGTGGACTCTATTCAACAAAAACTGAATATCATTGATGGATACAAGAAACATATAATTATGTATATGCAGCAGACTCCATGCAACATACATAAAACATTATTGCCACTGTTTGTTGTTTAGCATTTGACCATTATAAGATCACACCGGTGTATGTCTGTCTGTCCAAGCCAGTTTTCTCTGGATCCATTGAAAAAAAAATTAGTATCTTAAATTATAAATTAAATTATTACCGATGGAAAAGCTGGCACTCTTGCATCAGTTTGTGGCTCTCCAAAACCCTCTCCCATAATTGACAAGATCTTCATTTCCATTTCGGAGAGGGTTCGTGCCACCGATGGGCCTCCACCTGTAGCACTTGCTGACCGTCTTGCAGCTCCAGCAGCTTTTTTCGCCAAATGTTTTCTATCAGCCCACACCTAAAATGTTGTTACATTTAATTACTAACATGAAAAGCTAGTATGCTCTTAGATCCGCCAACGGATAAGTAACATACTTGGAGGATGTCTGATTATCATTGTATTCTCTTTAATAATGACAAGATCATACAATCACATTAATATGAGGAATGTAACTCACCCTTTGCCACTGCTCCACAGTCTTTGTGCAACTTCCCATTGAATTAAGGGAGTTGCACAGGCTCTCCCACAACCGTTTTGAACGGATTCTCCCGTCAGGACCCCTCAATAGACCACGAGCCAACTCATGCTCACTCATAAAATTGAGGAGGGCCTCAATTTGAGCGTGCGTTGCGACTGCACCGGCTGGTGCCATATTAATAAATATTTATTTATTTAAACCACGAATTCAAATTTGTCTTGATTATTGACAATGACATTTTCTTTGGGAATAACCATCAAATAGAGAAAAAGGCAAAGGTATTACCAGGATTAAGCCACAATCCAGAGAATAATGGCAAAAATGGTTCAATTCTATATTTAAAGACATAATAAAAAGTATGTAGCTAAAAATGTGGTCATTTTCTAACTATAACGATATAATTTTTTGTTTATTAAGCTTGAAAACCACGAAGTATATAAACCGGTAATCAACCGGTAAAATAGCCCAACTCTGTTGTCATCCGTCATTCATTCACTAATATTGTCTATGATTCCGTTCGAAACTCATGAACCCGAAATCAATAGGGAGTAGGGTTTACTCGTTAGTTTCGGACTACCTTCGGACGGATCCGTATTTTCGTTGACGGAGTTAGAGAGTAGGCCCCCAGAGTAGTGAATTGAGCGTAACAGAATAAAATAAACTCATAGGTACTTTTCGCATAAGGGGATTCATCGTTATGAACAACTTTCACTAGATAAGGGATTGCCACTGAAAAAAAAAACCGCCCTAAGATGGGTGACCACTGACCATCCATTACGTCAGGGAAAGGACTTGCAAGTTTATCTGAGTGCTACCAAGCAGACATTGCCCTCGCGGCTTCATTCCGTGACCATATTGTGTCGGTTCGATTTCAAACTCAATACTTTTCAAAATGGAAGAACCATGGAAAATTTGTAGAAAACCATGATACACTAACTATTTGCTATAGTCTTACTTCTCTAAGGCACAAAATTTTGCTGGGGTAACGCACTCAAGTATAATAGGTTAATAAATGTGAAAAATGCCCCCTTGCTACTCGAAATCTCTTATATGGTACCCGTTTTCTGCTGATAGTACGTGCCTATTCAAGTAAATCCGGTCGTACTGGAAGCCGACTTCAATAAATTTGGGAAAAAGCTAGGCAAATGATAGATATATATATATAGACAAGTAACTAAATCATCTTCAAAAATGACAGTAATTTTTTACTAGAGAAAAAAAGCGCTCGTTGATTCGGTCGTGTGCGGGTGAAATCGTCTTTTTAATTTCGACAGAAATGTGTTCATAACGTGGAGACAGCAGAGGCGGATTAAATGTTACCAACGCCCTAGGCCCACCTCATCGGCGCCCTTTTCACTGCCTGATCCGGTGGTCGTGGGTTCGATTCCGTCGGAAACCATACTTTGTAAAACTTTATTTCCAGTTTGGCTAGGACATTGAAGGCTCGAATCACCTGATAGTCTGTTAAAAAAGATGATTCCGTGCTTCGGGAGGCACGTATAAGCAAGTGGTCCCGGCCGCCAAATGTCGGTCGTTAAACCATGTCAGAGGCCCTTGAGGCGGCTTAGAAACTCTGACAAAAGGTTTGTGGGATCGTTAGACCTTACTGCCCACATGGTAAGAATGGACTGCCCAGTACCCCACCCCTCACCCCCGCTGCCATCGCTGCTGTGCAGTGACTCGCAGTGTTCCGGACCGCCGTTAAGTTTGAATCTATCTGTAGACCCCATAGATATAATAAATAAGTTTTTAATTTTTAAATTTTATGATTAATTAATAATCTGTTTTTTATATTTATGTGGTATATTCCTTAAGTATAAGTAAAAAAAAAAACTGGCCAAGTGCGTTTCGGGCCGCGCGCAGTGTAGAGTTCTGCAGTTGCGCGTCACACTTGCCGACTTGTCCAAGTACCTACATTTTATAGGTTGGTCGACTATTACTCGTTAACTTGTAAAGCCTACACAACTGAAATAGTTTTTCTTTTAAATTCGTTATAGGTACACCAACGTATGCCACTGCCATGAATTTTTTCACGTCCAAAAAAACCGGCTTGTGTAGCTGGCAGGGGGGGAGGGGGCGGCAAAAAAAAAAACAAAACAAACTTTACTTATTCACTAACAATTATTAGCAAAATATTGAGTTTCCAAGTTGGATGGGAAAAATCGTTTCCACTCAATATTTTTAAATGACCTATCCAATGACGCCCACTACATGGGATAGAAATATAAAAAATATTTCAATATTGTAGGTACCTACCTTTGCCACTTTGTGAACTTATTTTACCGGTGTGATTAATAATAATAATAAGCTCTTTGCCGTATTACAGGCCCGAGCCAGTTCTCTATAACGGCAATATCACATTGTACTGGGATCCGTCAATCATCACCAATGATACATAAAACTATAGATATGTTGTCCGCACTCTAAAATGACAACATGAAATGAAGCCAATTGGCCACATCGCGCTTAGTTACGCACCAACCTGTCGCGCGACACTACGTTTGTTTTGATGTCAATTTGACTATTACTTATCCTGTGACGTAACTGAAGATGTATATTTATCTCCCTCTAGCAACAGGCATCCCGCCGTCCGGTGACATATTTTCTTTCCCTTTCTTCATGCGTATTAGTAGCTATCTAGTATTTTCGCCGTTTTTAAGCGCCGCGATGTTGGTTTATGACGTGTCTATATATAATACGTCATTGATCATCACTGACTATTTTTGTCAATAAGCCTGATATATAGTATGATGGTGGACCGAATCGAGGGGCGTGCAATGATTGTGGACTGATGCGTCCCGCGTGACGAGAACCTCGTGAAAGCCGAGAATGCAATATCTTGACTTGGCTCGCGAGGTTGTCGACATGTGGGATGTGAACTCGGCAATCATTGTACCGATAGTCGTGTCAGCCAACGGATATCCACGAGTCTCGACCAACACCTCAGGAGGCTCTCGTTGGACAGCTGGATCAAGGGCTTGATACACAGGAGGTTCCTCTCTCTGGAGCCCAGTACGCTGGGTAACTTGGACCCTGTTCCCGTTATAGGTGGGCTACTATTTAATATTTTTAAATGTTTTTTTTTTAATATTTTTTTAATTAAAATATTTAGAAATTTAGAATTAAGTTTAAAATAAACGGAAATCTCCATTATTTTAGGGGCAATAAAACACACCTTTGATGCAACAAGATTTATTATTACACTACAAAATTTCGTTCACAATCCAATGTCTTTAATAGTAGTCATTTACTTGACAAATTAAATGCAATAAAATACGACTAAACAATTCAACACAATTTAGTTTTCAAAATAATTTGAAATCAAACTTCCATAAAATAAATATGGCTGATAAAATAAAACAAAATGGCGATGATGCGATGACAACCAAAATGAGATTGTAATTAATATTTAATTTAAATTAGCACAAAACCTATGACTAATGTTAGAAGTTAATGTCTTTCATTATTTACCTATCTAAATGTATTTTTTTATTTATTTTTTAGCCCATTATGTCCCACTGCTTGGAGAAGGCCTCCTTTCGTTTTTTTTGTGTCTTTTCGGGGTAGTCCTATTGGCTTATTGATACGGACGAAAAAAATTTTGCCATATTACTTTCATCTTTGCCAGAGACGTTTGCCGGCACTACCCAATTTTACTTAAAATTATTTCACAAAATATAATGTGTATAGAATACTCCAGATATACAGATCTTAATGAGATTATTAGATTACATTTATTATTATTTTTATTTATTATAGGCACTGCATTACATCTAGTGTTACTAGTTAGTAAATATTTTGGCACCATTTTAGTCATGTAAAACCAAAGGTTTTCTGCCTCTAATAGCTTCAGAAACTTAAGTAACTATGTAGGTATAATTTACTTTAATTTTGTCGTTGTATCAGAGCGGAAAACTTAAAAATACGGTAAAATGGTGTGAGGAGAAATGGGTCAAAGTATTTAAAGTTTTGTACCGTTTCGCCCCATGCAACCCAAACAAACCCATTTAACTTTTGCTACATAAAATTATATTAAGTAGGTACAGGCGTCTCAAAATGATGACTTTAATACTGAATTTTGCCTAAATAGTAATGTTAATTTATAACTGCCAGATGTCCTAAAATAATACTTTTATGTCAAAAGTTCGTTATACCAAAGAGAATTATGCGTAATTATTATGGCTATTTTGAAGTACTTAACAGCACGAAGGTACCATGTTGTAGGCTACCTAGGTATTGTGAATATTATAACATATAATATAATACATATTTATTTCTAAAACAACATTGAACTCTAGCGACTTAACAAGTGGATATTGATAAAAACATAAATCAACGGATGTCATCAGAAAATGGCATACACCGTAAGATTGTAAAATATGGCGTGAAATTGTAAACATTTTTTTCTAAATAAGGCAAGGATGTATTGGAAGCTATTGAATTTGGATGGGATATATTATATACAAAACTATTTTTTCATAATATTTCGAGAAATTATAATCTAATCAATATTTTTTACAATCTTACGGAGTCTGCCACTTTCTGGTAACAGATATAAGTAACGGAATACAGGCAAGGTCAACATTCTATAGAATTTGATTACACTGTCAAACATAATTAATAACCTATCTGAATATTGTATTATAAACGAATTAAAACTAATGTTAGATATGCACGTGTGCGTTTTTTGCGAATTATGTGCGTTATACCAAATTTCTTAAGTCTAAAATATAACTAACCTTCATTTAGTCAAGGATTGGGCAGTGATATGCAGTGTAAATCTAATCCAGTCATCGCAATTTTAATACAACTTATAATTTTTAGAGATAAAGTCCAAAGAACTTCCAAGCCAGCCTCAGACGCATCAAAGATAAAATAAATTTAATTTGGCAGAAGTATTCGTGTGTTTTAAAATCGTTAATTGTGACTGTTCGTGAATTGTGATTGTGTGTTCGTTGTTGTTGTTGTCCCAAATAAAAACTTTTAATTTCTTTCTTTCTTTCTTTGTTCGTGAGTGCACAGGATCAACCCGAACCAGAGTCAAAGAGACCCCTCTTTGTCTCCGGTTCGGGCGAGCCTGGAAGAGGTGAAAAACTAGAAGTAATGTGGACAGATCACAGAAAACCGAAAAAATAATGGGAATGGGAAAAATTACCGTAAAAAAAATCCAGATAGTTGAAAAAACGTCACAATAAAATAGAAATGAGAGTCAACGAACATGCCTGCAAAATTCAATTAGTGAAACATGTGCATACCCAGGATTGTGCAACAGGTTCCTCTCTGAAATTGGTACCTAGTGTTTTGCCCTAATTTGACCGTTAAAACTGGTACAACAAAGAAATATTCCATGATAAGAACTTTCACAACACTGCCCAATCAACTGCCAACTAAAGAAAAGATCCCCAATCAATTTTCTCCATTCTTCTTCTCCACTTTTTCCTCATGATGGTCTTCAAACTTGGCTCCCATTCTCTTCAGGGCTATGACAGCTGACACTGCCTTGGCCCACCTTTTCTTGATGACGTATCTCTTGAGCTTGGACTTGGTAACGTGTAGCTCGGTGCAGAGGGCTGATTGGATCAGCCAGGGGTGGGTCAGAGTCGATGACGCAGATAGACGATCGCTGTGGAAGGTCGAGTATTATGATGTCATAATATTGTAAATACATACTTATCATAAAATTTTGCCATTCATACCTAGGGTATTGAGCTGTTATTTTCTCCCTGCGTTTTTACTAGCATGGAGATTCGCAATGGAACTGCCCATTTTACTGTATTTTTTTTAGGAATGGTTGTCCCCGATATTATATAAAAAATATGTTTATTTATAGAAAAAAAAAACAATATTTTCATATAACATAGGATATTTTTCTATTCATATGCCAGAAAACCGCAAAATGTCGTCAGGGGGAATTTCCATTTGGGTGAAACGGCGCATCTAGCTGTCGGTATTTTTAAATAAAACAACAAGTTTTAATAAAGCCTTATATTTTAACAACATACGTATTGCAATAACAATAAATTACATTTAAGTTATACATAAGTACAGATAAGGAACAATCATAATTTAAGTTTATATACCCCTACTTTTCAAAACATGTCTTATTTACATACAAAAAATGTTTTAAAAATTACCAAAATGTGTTCAATATGTTGATATAATTCGTTCTCAGTCTTGAATCTAAATCTGTTTGTAAAATTTTGAAGACTAGATTTTTATTATTGTCATTTTAACTGCCTTTTAAGACTTAGCGCATATAAACGACCGTTCTTATAAAAAAATCTAAAACTACCCAAGTACGTATTTTTACCAATTCCAAACAATTAAAAAAGGAATTTAAAACCTTGTACTTATAAAACTTGCATTAAAAGTCTATTTCAACTATTTTCCGTCAAAATATTCTCGGGTCTGGGGTATGAATTGATGTCTCAACTTACCCCATGGGTACGACCCCTTACGTATGGGACCTAAGGTTAAAAATTTACGTAAAATAACCCTGTACTTAAAATCCATGATGTCTCGAGTCAAACTCGTGTATATGCGCTAGGCTATAAGAACATTAACTAATCTCATACCGTACTTTGGTAACATAGTGTCATGGCACTTATTCTTACAACCGGAGTCATTTCGCTACATTACTTGTCACTTTCTTCCTTTGCGTCTTTTCATCCGATGTCTGTCTTTGGAAGAATGCGTGTAGACTTGACATGGAGGTCTGTCCCAGCTGGTTGGAGGGCGACCACTCAAGGGATATCGATTGGTGTCTCCCTCCGTTCGAGGTTCCTCCAGCTGATCTTTCTGCCTCCACTTCCTCAGACTCCCCCCATTTCTCTAAGAGGTGTAAAAGGAGGTCTTTCGTCCGATGCGCATTGTTCTCATCTCCTCTCCTGTAAGGCATCTGTCTTCCGTTCTCTGATCCATTCACTAGTTTGTCTATCTTTTCCCTTCGTCTGTCGAATTCTTGGAAGAAACTGTTCCGTACGTCTACGGGCTGGTCTGGCACATCTCGACTCATTTGCGTCACTCGTTTCGACCTGTTCGACTTCGCCCACGGCATTTTACTCGTCATCGGTTTCTCTGGCTCCCTTTCCGTTAAGAATGTTGACGATATTTTGGTCGTTGACTTTGACGTGAACAGTCTCTTCTCCTTGCCTGACGCGTCGCCATTCGTTATTATCTTCGTGTGCCTCGTCTCCTTCTTGAAGCCGTTCGGTAGTTTCTCTTCTTTGGTCGACTTAGTTTCCGTAACGTTTTTGTCTAGTTCCTTCATGCTGTTGTTGTTTGCGAGATCAGTGTTCATTGTGGAGAGCATGTATAGGTGATCGGAAAGTTTCTTTATTTCTTCCGCCAAGTTTTTCCTGACGAGGACGTCTTGTTTCTTGTGTAAGAAGCAGGTGCTGTCGGAGGCTCGCCTTTCGACGGGATTGTATTTGGGTGCGGATAGAAAGTTGTGTTCTCTTAGCGGGGGTGGTTCCAGGTCGTCTTCGTCGAATACTACGTCGGGGGAGCTGCTGAGGGAGCTTCTGGGTGATGGCGAGCATCCTCCGATTGAGGATCGTTCACAGTTTCCGTTGGCGAGGCTTGTGATTTCGTGTGCTTGGTTGTCGAATACGTATGGTGAGTTAGGGTGTTCGCTCCAGCGCTCGACGAAGAGTCTTAGGTTGTCCTTGGCTACGTCTAGTGGGTTCTTGAGGTCTGGGCGGCTGGGACGAGGCGCGCGGTGCGGGGGCGGCGCGCGGCGCTGCAGCCACGCGTGCCGGAGGCACTCGGTGGCGCCCGGCCGCGACCTGCGACAGAGACCCTTGTTACTAGCGCCCAACACCGACACAACAGTTAAGGGGTGGCGGCTCTACGGGACGGACGTACACGAGTGCTTGGTAGGGGCCCAACTACGCCAAAATGGGATGCAAGAGGAAATGCGTGCAAATAAAGAGGAAGGAGTTTAAGGATTAATAGGTTAACTTGCAGATTGGATAGTTTGTGCCAGAATTTGGGCCAAATTTGGAAGGAGGGTTACTGGTGGTCTACACATACGTTCTAATCTACATCTACTGAACTGGTATGTACAGGGTTAGAGAAATTATTGTAAGGGTTAGATCATTCTTTCTACATCGTGCAATGTTTTATGTAATGTTAGTTACTAGTGTTGGATAAAACGAGTAACAAGGGTTCTTTATCGTCAGGCTGGTATGTACACAGCTTTAGAAAACCGAGATTATTTGAGATCGAACCGGACTTGAAAGGTTGCGAGGATTTAAGGCATCTTTTCGAAGGTAAAGATTTTTTTTGACACGCATTTTGAACTAAGGTTCTTAAAGGAAAAACATCGTAATTTGTACAGGCTTATTCTAAGGCCTAAACCTTTTGCAAATTATATTGGAAACTACATTAAAATTTGCTAACACAAGGAACTACGGCACAAAAATGGCCGCTTTTAGGGTAAGGAAAAAAAAGTTCCTAAATATAAACCATCATTCCAAATTCAAATTATTCGATTCATTTGCAAAAAGTTCAGGCTCTATAGGGCTCGAAGCCCTAGGAATATCACAACAAATATCTATCAGGCAAGACACTTACTCTTTGTCCTTGACGAGCAGTTTCTGAATGAAGTCTTTAGCGTCGTCGGAGATCTCCGTGAAGGCTTCGTCGTCGAAGTCGTATTTAGCGACGGTGACGTTGGCCATTGTTTCTATGTCTGTCTCGCCCATGAACGGTGATAGACCTGAAAGGCTGGAAAGAGATGGCAGATGGTTTAATGTAGCTAATTTTGTTGTTTTTAGTTCGTTTCAATAGATTTCTGTTAATGTGCTAATCCTTGTGATCATGGCCAGGGGCCCGAGTCTGCTATTTTTATAAATTTGTCATTCCGACACGATCCCATTGTCATGCCATTGTCATTTAGCTAAAAGTTCGTAATCTGCTAAATTCATAATCGCACGGTCACTGGCACGTCAGTGGCCGGTCACTGTACGTCAGTGGTCTCGTAATAGAATTGCGGTAGGAATGCCGTATTGCCATTATTATAAAACCGAGCTAAATTTGAGCATTTATTCATACCAGAGTTTATTTATATTTAGTTTTACATATTATTTATTAGTTTATAATCAATCTGAAGTAGTGAGAAGTTCGTAAATACTAAATCTGTCATTATGTACGAGATTACCATTCATATGGCTTTCTTTCAATGGCGTGTCAGTGGTTGATCATTAGAATGTCATAATGACGCCATTATGATACCATTATGTTAGTAGATTACCAAACTTGTATAAATCAACCATTTTGAAATCAGTGATCGACCATTCTGACACTATTGTAATAGCAGACTCGGGCCCCTGGTTGGTTTGGTATTGGTCACAATCAGCTGTTCACTTACATAAGTTAAAGTTTTCAAGACCTATGATTTTAAAAACCGTATCGTTGTTTCTAGAAAGTTTTGGGGTCTTGTACAACAGACTATCAGAATTCTAATGGTGGTCTTCTGCACTTACGCAGCTAATATTTTAATTCTAATGGTGGTCTTCTGCACTTACGCAGCTAATATTTAAATTCTAATGGTGGTCTTCTGCACTTACGCAGCTAATATTTTAATTCTAATGGTGGTCTTCAGAAGCACTTACGCAGCTAATATTTTAATTCTAATGGTGGTCTTCTGCACTTACGCAGCTAATATTTTAATTCTAATGGTGGTCTTCTGCACTTACGCAGCTAATATTTTAATGCTAATGGTGGTCTTCTGCACTGACGCAGCTAATATTTTAATTCTAATGGTGGTCTTCTGCACTGACGCAGCTAATATTTTAATTCTAATGGTGGTCTTCTGCACTTACGCAGCTAATGTTTTAATTCTAATGGTGGTCTTCTGCACTTACGCAGCTAATATTTTAATTCACGATCACAATTTTAGCCGAAAAACGTCCACTTCTGGACCTAGACCTCCCCCAAAGTGTTGCCATATAGACTGAACCAGCGATTCCCGTGGCCTTCGCAAGGTCATTGGTCCACCTTGTAAGAGGCCTTCCAATGCTTCGTCGTATGATGCGATTAAAATAAGGAACATCAATGATTCTATCTGTCAAATGTCTCTAAAAAAGTACGGTTTGCAAAGAAAGCTTATTTGCAAATCAGTAACGGTTTATTTATTTTTGTATCTGTATAAATAATATGTATAAATCTTGCATCAAATTTAAATAGAACTTATAAGTAGTTGTAAATTAGCTAAATGTAATATTTAATTATTTTAAGTCGTTCTAAGTTTTTTAAAACCATACCATAATACTTTTCACTTAATCTTTGTAAATATTAATAAAAAAATAATCTTGCTTTGCTCACCCAGCCTAATTTGTTTGAATTGACAGCTATGACGTCACAATGAGGCGCTAAGTCGATCCTGTTCTTATTTGAATCGCATTGTATAGTTTAATTACCAGAGGGCCTAATGTGAGTTTTCTAACGTTCTCGACCGCGTTAGCGTAAATGCCAATTTGTATTGTGAAACTGAATAAGCGCCGCCTGGTGAGAATAACGGATAACATTTTTTTCTCTATACACTTTGACATACGCAAACGTTTACGTTATGAGCGTGTATTCCGTCCACTAGCGCCGCCAATCGTTTTTTATTAATTGTGGTAAATTTAAGACACGTAGATAAAAAACCGCTCTGTAGTGTACTGAAGAAATGTATCTTTTATTTTATGACAGCTATTTTTAATACATAACTCATGGCTAAATAGCCAAAACGGCAATTATTGCTAAAAGTGGCCACTTTTAGCAAAAATTTCGACTTTGGCAATTATTTATGCTCTAAAGTACAAAACATAACTCTCAAAACATAATAAATACATTTCTTCAGTACACTACAGAGCGGTTTTTTATCTACGTGTCTTAAATTTACCACAAATAATAAAAAACGTTTGGCGGCGCTAGTGGACGGAATACACGCTCTTAACGCGATCGGGTACGTTAGAAAACTCACACTAAACCCTCCTGAATTATTTCATACTTACAGTACATAACAGATGACTCCGACAGACCACATGTCGGTTCCGTAGCCAATCTGGTCGAAGTTCACAACTTCTGGTGCCACAAACTCGGGAGTACCGAATAAGACTTGGAGTTTCTTCTCAGGATCGTAGAACCTGGCCAGACCGAAGTCTATGATCTTGATGCGGTTTCCTTGCTTTGTTAGGCAGAGTATGTTTTCTGGCTGCAAGGGAAAAGAAGAATTATTGCACAGATGCTAAGGATCGTTTTGGTATGAAAGTGGGAACGGTTTGGCAGTTTGACTTGTTCGAATCCAAATGGACTTATCTATTTTTCCCGGAGCAAATTAATTCTAATTGAATTCTTGCTGTCAGTTGATATTATTGATTAATTCTACTTGAATTTTTACTGTCAGTTGATATTACTGACTACCACGAAAGATACCTCCCCGAGTTAGTTTTTGCTAAGAGCCATTAATATTACCTACGAATGTGACTGTGTATTGTGTTGTAGGTAGGTATATTAATTCTAATATTATTAACATGTGCCAACAATTTTAATATCTAGAAGCACCGTAGGTGGTAGCGTAGGAACATGGCACTTCAAAGTAAATAAAGCATAAAAAAATCATCGAATGCTATTTAAACTACCGGATCGAACACTTTAAAAACAAAAATAAATAAAAAAAGATATTTCTGCAATGTTTCCGACACATGACAGAAATACGCATTCAAAATTCACAAGACATCTTCAAATAAACTTTGAGTCTGAAGTTTCTGAACTGGCCGGTAATCATAAAAGTCGCGCGCTTTTTTCCGCCATTTTGATTTATTAGTTGGAAGCGGACCAAGATGGCGGTACCGCAACAGCTGAACAATGTAATCGTTTCTTTATTTACTTTATTATTTGTACAAACGGAGTTACGTCTGTATTTATTGTTGGAGTCAAGGGTGAAGCAATTTTGCATTTTCTTAATACTGTTAATCATGGGAGTTGGAAGTAATTACTTCGATATATGTGAGTGTAGTTATTCTCATCCAATCATTTGTGATCTTCTCATCGTTTTATACACTCAACTTACTTAACAATGCGCAAGTTTGGATGAATCATAGATTGTTTTTTTTATTTCTATGGGATGAATGTTCGTCACGCTAGAACGGCTGAATTGATCTGGATGAAATTTGGCAAAGAGGTAGAATATCTATAGTCTGGAATAGCACATAGGCTACTTTTTATCTTATTATATAAGTAGGATAATTTTCAACATTCAAACGGGCAAAACAAAAGAAAAAAACTAGCTTCAACCAGCAGGTTGAAGCTAGTTTTTTTCTTTTGGGAAGGTTAAACCCTGTTCGTAAGTATTTTCGCTTTGTCGAGTGATGGTTCACTTCAGCCGACTAAAATATTCTTTAAGCACAGAATTTCTATTAGTATTTGCAGATGACGAAATATCGAAAAATCCCGAGCACGTGACATCATTTTACTTCATACGCTTAGGCATTCAATCAGAAAACCTCCTCTCTATTACACATTTGTCATGCAATTATTTAGATACGTCACTTTTAAAACGTCACGTTTAGAAAACACGTTAAGAGTTTTTATTTTTAGCTCTTACACACTAGGCTCTTACATATTTCTTTGAAAAAATGAGTCTAGTTTTTCTAGTCTGTTGCGGAATTTGTTCGAAAGAATCACCGCGGCCCTGGAACGCAAAGGACATAAGTATAAAACCCATCCGTGTTCCTAGGAACACGGATGGGTTTTAGTCCGTAAGTCTGACACTCCATTCTGCTCCGCCCAGAGCGGGAGGAGACCTTTGATGGTTAACCAACCCTGGAAAAAAATATATCTAGTCAACAAAGTGACGTCCATGGGATACCCTACACGATCGCCATCGAGAGGTCAATCTCACGGGCTTCTATTGATCATTCTTGATCGGGGTCTAATTCTAGGTCCAATTCTAAATTTTTCAGGGGAAAACCTCCGAAAGGTGCTTTGTCTTTTGGGGAAAGACCCGGGAATGTGGGATTTACCACCCGGTGATCACTAAGCGCAAGAAAGTGGCCCCTTTACCTCTGAAAAGACCATTCCGGAACCCCCCTGTAAAAAGCCTGTTAGGGCACATCCCTGAGGTGTATAGAGTGGCCTACTGAACCCAGTCCTAACGTACCTTCATGTCCAGGTGCAGGATATTCTGGCGGTGCACAAACTCGATGCCCTCGCAGATCTGTCGCATGAACACCGTGCATGCTCGCTCCGTCAGCACGAAATCTTCGTCTATGACGCGTTCAAACAGCTCTCCACCGGTTATACTGGAAATAATTGAGAAAATATTTAGAACAACGCACATAGGTACTGCCTGTCTTATAATTAATTATGTTATTCTTCGACGCCTAAGCGTATCTTGTTTTTGTATATAGTTAGGTTTAGTTGTTTTCATGTTTTTATTAATATTATGTTAATAACCTCACCGTGTAGGTACACTAAGGTAGACTGAGTTTGAAATCAACTGTTATTCTACCTTGATCGGATGGGTTGATAGCTCACTTCATCACATCACCTAAGTTTTCAACGTTAGTTATACAGAATAGCAATACGGATAATAATGCAGTAGTTGCTCAGATATAATTTGTAAAGCAACAATTACTTGATGGAAAACCACTGTTGCTACATGTTCCAAAGAAGTTAGCTTGGACATCTTCCAAAACCCAAAAAATAGCATAGGCGACATGAAAACCTAATCATTATCGTGGCAGAAGATATAGATAGGTACACTAAATTCCAAACTAAAATTTCGTCATAGTAAGACGCAGTAACATGAGTTTATAAATCAATTTATCAGAAATTACCAGTCTTGCAGATGCAAAACAAGTATCAGATCCCATGAACCAAACAATAACCATTTCGACGTAACCTCAAATATTCGTGTTAAAATAATTACGTCCGTATAGACGGACAAACAAAACCGACACTATAAGGCTACAGCTATTAGTTGGCGTTGAACACCTCAAACTCGTAAAATGATCACAAACGACAGTTTTGTTAGGGCCTCTTTCACCATCTCCAAGTAAAGCGTTGATTAGTTACTTCCCAATTAAAGTTAATCGGCAAGTAAAACTTACGAGTATCTTCTGTCAATTTCACAAGCGAAAATAAAGCTTCGAGTAACAACTTACCGGTTAAGTGAATGACTTAACAAATCATACGTTGCATTCGTTCAATATTACGTCAACGTTACGCGTCAAATGTCATTGTTAGGTTAGCTGTCATTTGTCATTTCATTTTGTGTATTGTTTGTTGTGTTTTTGGTTAGGAAATTATTGCGTGTGGATTTTTTTTTTTAAATTATCATGGATAAAGTTAAAAGAGATAGAAGTGCAAACTTTTCACTTGTACAGAAATACCAAACTGTGTTAGTGTCAGCGATAAGACCCCGTCCGCGTCCATAGGCGCAAGTAATGGTGGACGCGACCGTATCAAACAAGGAAATTGTAAGGAAAACTAATTAGAATTATAATTGAATCAGATTAGATTAGGTTTAGCATTCTCTAATTAGTGTTATAAGGATATTTTCGCATCATAGGTTTCGTTAGATTCTAGTTTAAATGCGAATTTAGATGTAAGGTTTTTGTATTGTGAATAATTACGTAGATTGAAAATGTGATTTTTTGTTTTAAGTGATAGGGTTTTGAAATTAGTTTTAAAATAAAGGTCTTGACCCAAAACCACTTTTACAAAAAGAATTGAGTTGATTGGACTTATGGTTTTCGAGATATTTCCAAAAATGTATAGTGAAAATTTGTTAACCGTCAAGTAAACACGCTAATTGGCAGACGATGTGGCAAGTAAGTTACTGGTCAGTTTAATCATTGATTAGTGCTACTCGAACGTCGTGAAATTGACACGTGCAGTTACGTATGACTTTAACTGGCGATTAGTCTACTCGATACTTTACTCAAGGGTGGTGAAAGAGGCCCTAGTGAAAGAATAATTAAATTGCCAAGATTTCAACAAAAATGAGGTAAAAAAAAAACAGTTCCAATTTATGAAAGGGTAGTTGTACTTAGGTTGACCCGAAATGCCCCATTTGGGGTAGGTTGTGACCACCTAAGCAGCACTAAACACCTTTCCATTGTCGTTTAGCTCATAACCTATGAACTTAATAGATTTTCTTTTTCTTCAAGCAGGATTACATCTTCAAAAACGGCATTTAAATCCGGCTCAACCCAGTAAAATAATTGTTACCCCTTCATTGTGGCTACAAGATCGGTTAATACACTGTTCTTTATTGGGCAGTCTTCCCCAGAAGGTCCATTAGTCATTCAGTCTAACGCTGAGTCATTTCTGGACCTCTCCCAATTGGACGACACCAACTGGTTTTCCGCCTTCCGCATTATTGAAGCCCAAAGGTACGTCTTCCAAATCAGTAGTCCCTTATTTCTTGGTATGCACGTTGAAGCTCACTCCTCCATTAAAGGATGCGGCGTATTTATGCACTATCAATACAAAGTGCATTTGTTATCACAAGGCCAGAATGGCCGGCTCTTCAGTTTTAGAATCCGAGTTATGTGTGACTCATGGACCCATTATTATCTTCGGCTTCCGCCTCAAAATTACGTGAATTCAAAACAAACTGTTGTTGTAACAGCTACGAAAAATAAATAAATAACGAATGCCTACGTAAATAGCCAAAAACTGCCTCTCAAAAACAGACGTTACACAAGAAAATACGTTTTTTTTTTATATATAGAAAAACTACAAATTGCACGACTGAAGCGTGCTTTGGGTAAGGTTGCCAAAAAAATAAGATGATCGAAATTAGCATCGAACGAGTCGACCGACGTGTGCGTTGGCGCCAAAATAAACTCAATAGAGGTGTTGAAGGTTGATGTCAGGCCGTTTATTTCGTGTTTATCGATGTAAACTGGCTTTAAAAACGTTGTTATATGATCCTGAGGAGCATTATGCGATATTTTCGGTCCGACCCACGGAATCGCTGTCTAAACGACAAGGCCCAGAACCCAGAATGCGATCGGTAGGCGTTCCTGCGGTCACCAACCTGAGCGTTATCTCTTTTCGGGAGATATCACAGCAACCCCGACATTCAGAATGACCATTAAATCGCCCTAAGCTGCCTTAATGCATTCTTGACTTGAAACCCGCATTCCTGGATCGAAACCAGTCCGTAATCTTCCTTTACTTGGCTGCTAACGTTTTTACTTTAAAATGGGGTTTGAAGTTCCGTTTGGGTCGTCACGACGCTATTTCGACCACGTCCTGAGCTACACGTGCACGAATACGTTAATAGTGCTTTAGCAATGTCTCGGAAAGGCTGGCGAAGTGGCGAGTGCGACTAACTGTTCTTTATTTTAGCGATGACTGTTTCTCTTTGTGTGTGAAAAGAGACGGGATTTTTTGCTTCAGAGAACAGGACAAGGTTGTTGTCCTGTTAAATTAAGGTTTTTAGCACTTATTTTCGATACCAAAAGGCTCAAATTCTTCTTGGGAGCTGGGGCACTTTTGGCAAGGTTAGCAGATATTTTTTGGATTTATTAAAAACTGTCGTCCCGGGGCGGTACAGGTAGATGGGCTGGCACAGAAACCTGGGAGAGTATCACATGAAAAGATAAGCCTACGCTTAGCAGTGAGTGAAATTGGGTTAGATTGATGCTGATAGTAAAGAAACTTCTTTATGAACCTACTAACGACCCTAAAGACCTCACAAACGTGCTGATTTAGCGTTTATTGCTTAAAAGCATTTAAAGCCACATCCATACCTAACGTTACCTAGTTTGTTTTGTTTACTAAACAATATAGGCAATTTAAACAATAGCCGTAAACGCGAAATTAGCAATAAAACTCAACGGCTTTTGAAGCATATAAACGACTTGGCGCTGGCACACTTTCACTCGAGTCCTGGTTACAGCTTTTTGTAATGCAATATTGGTTCACGCCTGCATGGATCTTTAGAGGTCAATGTTTTATAGCTACTGTGTTTAATGACGAACAGACGAAAGCCGGAGAAATCTTGGAGATGGTTAAACATTGCAAAAGCCTTCGTTAATTCAAGACGTAAAAACTGCACAAGATGAAGATAGTACCTAGTTTTAAATTGGACACGGCTTTGCCACAAACGTGTTAAAATCCATTTTATTTGCAGAAGCACGTCCGGAACATACTTTGCGCAATAAAAAATCAAAATAGTGAACAAAAGTCGTATAGCATTGACGTTACTAGGTCAGAACATTTTGTATTAATTTGCAATGTATACATTGCGCTGGACGATTCGCTACGCCAGCTATATACTCAATTGAAGCATAAAAATAATAATGTAAAACAGAACCATAATCTTAGGATGTAGGTAATTGATATGGGAGGAAATTTGCGTGAGTAAGCGGACGCTAAAGACAATAAGATAGGGCATCAATGAAACATTGGTTCAGAGCTAGGATCTCATAAATTAATGCTGTATAAATATATCGTCGGGCACATTATAGTCAGGGGAGGCGGTCAAGTGTCCATTACACGTAATGTAGCTTAGGCCGCGTTTACACCTAGCGTGCTAGCGAAGTTCATAATCGAGCGATCAATCATAATACCTCGGTAGCCAGCTATGTAAAGCAACTTGCATGCGAGTTGCTTGAAGACAAACATGCGGTTTTAGGCTGAGGACTGACTTATCAAGTCTATCCACAAAGCTACTACTACTCATCTGCCTAGCCTTTTCCCAACTATACTAATAATAATATAATAATAATAATATCCTTGGACATTTCACACAACGCCATATAGTCCCAAGCTAAGCAACTTAATGCTTGTGTTATGGTAACGAGATGGCTGATAAACTACTTATATACATTTTTTTTTTTTGTAAATACATACATATTATAGATAGAAAACACCCAGACTCGGAACAAATACATGTAGGCCGTACAAATATTTGTTCCGTGCGGGAATCGAACCCGCGACATGCTGCGCAGCAGTCAATCGCTCAACCACTGCGCCAACCGTGTCGTCAATACTGGGGTTGGCTTCCAGTCAAACCGGATTCAGCTGAATAACAGTATTTTACGTGGAGCGGCTGCCTACCAGACCTACACAACCCATTAACTGGGTAACACGGCAATACTCAGATTTTCTGGCTTGTGGCTTTCCGTAATGACTGCCAAAGATCTCCAAATGACAGCTGGGACTAACAGCTTAACGTGCTTTCCGGAGGAAACTCGGTATGTTAAGATCACCCATCCCAGACCAACGTCGGCAAGCGTTTCAAAACCTTGAAGATCGACCTGTGCGGCTGTTATTATTTTGCCACGAGCTCCTTACACAAAGCTACTACTACTACTACTACAAAAATAGACACGTGGTTTACTAATTTTCTTCGTGCCAGCGGCCCAGTGCAGTGTGATCTGAGGTCAAGCCACAGAATACTCATGGGTCGGCAATTTCTAAGTTACAGTGACACTCTCTGAGACGCTAAGTTTGTACGGAGAGATTTGACATTGCCGTTTCTAGCCTTGCCTGCCCTTCGCGGTGGCTCATTCAATAGAGCAGTTTCAAAGTTGACAAAATGCATTGAAAATCCTGTTGTCTCTCTTGGTCTCATTTATTATCCTTCTGCCCTATGTCGACGCTTCAGTGGAAGAGATCTCATTCCGAAGCGTTGGAATTGGAAGGCCTGGGATCACAAGGTGGACCGATGATCATTGGATGCGAGACGCATAAGACTTGGGGAAGACCCATGTCTAATAGTTGATGTCTTTCGGCTGAAAATATGTGTTCTTCCATCCATCTATCGTCTCTTTAGTCTTCACCTATAGTTAACATCTTCATTCAAACTGTCCTCACGATATGTTCCGCATTCCTCCGTTTCTCCTATTCTGTCAACGTTGGACAAAACGGTTTTGTTTCTAATGAGCACACTGTCTTATGCTGGAATGCCTGATCTTTTGTTCATAAATCGTGTAATGGCATCATCTAAAAATAGAATGCACGGTCTCTACCCGTGGGTGTCAAAGGAAATAATATCGTCTTAGAAACTGTATCATTAGCAAATTAATCCATTTGTGAGTGTCCTTATTTACCTAGGTTTTTGATCACAGAATAAGTTAGATGAATAAAAAAAAGTCCGTTGGACTCCTAAACAACTTTGAATTAAAAATGCAGACGAATGAATTTTAATGGTTGGTACACTTTTACGTAGTCGTGACGTGACAAGTCCCTCCTGGAACTTTAATGCGTTGAATCTCTGTAATTTTTAATTGATTTAATAAAACAAAACAAACAGGTCTAATATTCTTTGATAAATCTAACCGTCACGCGTCAGTACACTTACCCCTGCCCCTGCTTAACAATGACAGGCAAAATTAAACAAAAAAGTTTATTTTTCACTCTTAAAAACAATTTTTCCTTTAAAACTGTCAAAATTAGAGATGAACATCAAAATCTATACGTGACTAAAAAGTTTTAATTAAAGCTTATAATATTTACTGTCCAAAGTTTTCTGTACAATGATAACAACAAATCACAAATTCAATACTCGGAGAAAAAAAGTTTTTATTTTGCCTAATGATTCAAATACACTTTGCACCTTTGTTTTAAACTCTATATTTACTATACCTATGTACCCAGAAACGGTAAGCTTCCATGCTTCCGTTTGCGTACTTGACTAACAAATGGCGGGACCATTTATTTTGAGTCTAACAGACGGACAGGTTTCAAACAAAGTGTTACAATGGCTAAATAATTGAAAACTAAACTAAGAGCTAAGTTTACTGCACGTGCAACTGAATGGAGCCAACGTAAATACTAGATCCCTCGTCTATTTAGAGCCATTGATTTAGAACCTAATGTGGATGCAGATATAGATGATTGAATTGTTGAGGAGTTTGAGGATCATTCATGAGCGTTATTTAGGGGAAGACATGATTTTTTCAAATATCTTACAGATTTAAAGAGACTAGGCTGGACATGTTTTCTGCATCCCAGCAAACGGTTGGATGGAGCCCTAAAATCGAGAGACAGGGCTTCGGCAGCCCATGATGGAGATGGTGGGACGACGTGGACGTCTTCCTTAAGAATTGACAAGAAGTGGCACAGAACTGGAAATGGTGGTTTGCCCAGCAGTGGGCAAACCACCATTTCCAGTTCGTAGTGTCGAACTAGAAAGAAGAAAGAGTAATCATCATGAAGCAGATATTTATGCAGTTGGTAGGTAAATCTGAGCTTTTGTCATCATCGACAATATGTATTATAAAAGCTAGTAATTTTATTATCGTGTACCATTTCAGTCTCGACAGAAAACGTCGAAATAAGTTAAATTATTTTATCAATAAAGTAATCTGACCAATAAGATCGCCCAGAAAGCTGTAAAACGTCGAAATAAATTTATTTAATACCGACATTAAATATTATTTACGTGTTACGATCCGGCTGTGATTTGCACAAGTGCTTTTCATTCCAAATTGTACGGACTGTGTGAAAGAATGTCGTCTGATGCCAAAATAAACGAACAGCAGAAATGTCCAAAAATTTTATTACCTACTGCCCTTTGTACAGAAAGCTTAAAAAAATATTTTATAGACTTTTTATTGAAGATCTTTGATTATCTGACAAGATTTAAGATAACTTTGTTTGAGATGTGTCTGACTCGTAAAGGACGTTAATGTTCATCTATATCCAAAACGAGACCGGCAAAATTCCATCCTTGACCCATACTGTATCTAAAAATACATACGCAAATTCCTGAGTCGCTACTAACTTTTTTTTTTATGTTGGCGACCCTGAATCGACTATCTGCGAGTTATGAAGCATCAACGTCGGATTTTTCCGTTTACCAATACGTTATGTTTACTTCTCTCGCTGTAACGTCATCATCATTTAAAATTAGAATGTTTGAATGGGGAGGAACGTCAACAGCTGTTTCACTGCCCATTTTTTTGTCTTTCGCGTGACGTCATTGTTAAGGTTTTCGAATTTATGGCTGGCTTGGCCGCTTGGCGTAGTTTTGACGTAGACAGAAGCGTCGGTTGTGAGGTACATAACTCGGATATGTAAACAGTTTAAGAGCTGCTGAATACATAAACGATATTGTATGAAAGTCCGTTTTTGCTGTACGTCATTAAAGGCAACTAATGTACGTAGTTGTAAACAAAGTTAACGGCTTTAGACGATCAATCAATGTCCTAACATCATATCTGTGTTTACATTGATCGTTTTTGTGATGCTGTTCTTGAGATAGGATCGAAAGTTATGCAAAGTTATACTTTCTCGCGTGTAGGTACTCAATTTAGGCATTATTTCTGATGTTTTGATGTCAAACTGGACGGAATAAAATACGTACTTACTTAGATATTAATTGAAAATCATGTACAATATAACTCATATCTACCAATAAACATTTGGTAATATTGAAAATAACAAAAGGCAAGACATGCGCACCAAAAGCCAAACAAGAGAAGTGTCTCATGAATGTGATTAAGAAAATAATATTTTTAGAAGAAAAAAGTATCCTTGGCGTAACGTGTAAGTAATAGTTTTATAAGGAGTCAGCCAAAAGTCACAAGATTTAAATAAAAATAAAATAAAAAAGTTATTTAAGTTTCGTTTCGTCTTTATTGTTAATCATTTTCAGTGAACGCATCCACTTTACGCAGGGTTGCCAACTTTTAAAATAATAATAGGTACGCCTGTGTGGCCAATAAGGAAATTATGTAATTATAGTGCCTATTTTAAATTGTGTTTGGTCACATGTTTAATGTGAAGATAGACATTTGGCAGAAGATCTGACGAGAGGAAGATTTAGGCAGAGTTAGGAATGTAATAGACATGTCAACACGAGAGTACGACGACCGATTGGCAGATTTAGGTACTCAATCTTTGGATTAGGGTTGGAAAGAAAAAAATAAGCCTAACTAATATCATAAATAAATACAAAACCGAGTTGCTTGTTACGTTTTCACGCTTAAATCACTGAACCGATTTTAATTTTGGTACAGCGATAAATGGAAGAGTGAAGCTAAAGCCTATAGCCGTCTCCAGTATAAACTCCTAACTACTTCTTTTTCTCTTTGTCTTCCTCTATTCCAGGTTTCTTTATGACATGGCACGTAAGAATTTGGGAATAACAAAAATAGAAACAAAAGTATCAATAAATCTTGACAATAAGTACATTAGGTTATCGTAACACAGGAAACCTTTTAAGATGATAACGATAAGACAACTTACTCTTGTGAATCAGAGGGACATTCCGATCTAACGGTGCTGCAAGCCCAAAATAATTGTCATTTAATGCATCCTACTATCTATAAACTTTTTCACTTTTTTTTAAAACAAAAAAGCTAAACGCCATTATTTTAATATTATTTTTAGTTTTACTTACAAAAGAGTTTTTATTTAACTTCAATCATTTTGGATATCATTTTAGAAATGTCCAAATACGTTTCTTAATAATCAATAAAAATCATTAAAGACTGCTTATCAAGAACTAATAAAAGAAATTAGCGATGACAACTAGCAGCCCTGTCAACTTTGATAGAATGGCGTCGCGTGGCCGAACGCCAACTATGCGCCGCCGCCGTAACTACAGAGTCTGACGTGGTTTGACGCCACGACTCATTCTGTATCTGTGGAGTAGCCGTCGCCATTTACGGGTTACACTTTGGCGCGCTTTTATATCAGGATATGCGTCACGGAGGAAGACAAAGACGGTATTCAAGATAGGTTCATTGAGGGTTTGGACTCGAGTGCTGAAGATACAGAGGCCTTTTAAACATAATTATTGAGTAGTGTACTCTGTGTACTTAACAACTTTTTTTATTCGTATTTGAAAGTGACCTTTTTGCCAGGGCCCCATTTGGGACTGTTTGGGTGGGTGCATAATTTGCATGTTTGCCATTTTATTTGTTTTTCTTGCCAAAGAAAAATTTTTGCGATAGAGCGTGACAAGGAACTAACTAACTAAATGCTAAGTTATAGTTTGTTTGTATCGCTTTCTCGTCTAATACTGATGAAGCGATTTTGATGAATTTCGGTAAACGATTAGCATAAAGATAGATGAGACCTTGGAGACCCAAGATACCATCTATCTTTGTAGGTACACAAATATTCGTTAAGTATATTTACGGTTAAGTACGTTTAGGTAACTTTTTGTGCATAAATAAAACGCATGCCGCTAGCTAAAACTAGTTTTATATATTTCAATCGAAACCACCACAAGATATTAAATAAATTGAGTTAAAAAAAATTGGCATCATAATCGTTTTTTCCTACCGCAAGGGACCTTATTTGGGTATCTTTAAATTAAAAGAAGTTGACAAGACCTATGACTGTACCTTGCGATGCCCGTACTCATCGCGGTTAACCGCAGACTCAGGCGATAAGAAAACCACCTCATGTTTGCTTAACTGTATATTTGTGTTACTTTCCAATAGTAAAGTAATACTACACAGTTTCTTGTGACTCATCTCTCGACTGACTTTCACCTTTTTGACATGTCACTGATCTGATTTACGTATGTATGTACAAAAAGTTTTTAACTAAACGCTGTCTCATATGAAAGCATTTGACATATGTTTTCCTGCTTGTGATTTCACTTGTGGGTGTAACTCATTTTGGGAATGCCATGCCGAAGCAATTTGCATTAAATGAGGGACTGTTTGACAAATGTAATCAATTAAGCAACAACGTACTTTAGTCACACTATACCTAAATAAAACATCATCAAAATAGAATTGTGATGAACAGCCGCACTCTAGTTGTACTTCGATAAATAGAACGGCGCATTATCCAGATGAGTTCGTATCAAACTATTTACTATGATGACGTCACTGTGTAAAAGTGAAAATTCCATAATTAATGTGTAACGGGCGTTGTCACACCTGTCAGCACACTCGGTTTGTCAACAACCGACCTAATTACACCTGGATTATTCACAGTTACTATTTATAGGAAACTTCGTCTGAAGTACAGGAAGGAAACTCTTCTGTAGTGAAAAAATACAAACTCTAATTAAAAGCGATGACAGCAAATGCTTTAACAAAGTTAATGACGTATTGTATAACGTTGCTTAAAAAAATACTAGCTGACCAGTGCCCACTTCGATTGGCGGTATTTTTCGGGTTAATCCATAGCCTAAGTATGACACTCACAAATAACGTGGCTTTTTACTTTTGTAGATCCAGAGATTACCCCCTCTTTTATGGATGGGAATTCATCAAATGAATTCTTACGCTTTGGGAGAGATTACCCCCTACAACCTCATAAACTCACAAACTTTACCTCTTTATAATATTAGTATTTTTAAACTTTAGTCTGAAGACGAACTTTGAATCTATACAGAAGTATAGATTCAACGTCTTCAGACTAAAGTTTGCTCACCATGTCAGTATTGAATTTTGCCAACGAAGTTTTTGGATGTATATTTTTAGGCACATTAGTGTGCCCTTCAGAGATTTTAAAACAAAGATGATGAGATTTCAGCGCGAACAGATGCTTCCATTAATCTACAACCTGACAAGACGAAAAAAAATGATGACATTGTGCGAATAAGTTGTGGAGTGACAGCAAATGGTGATAAATAATGCAAACTTAAGATCATTTAGTGAAATGATAAATGGAAACAAATGGCCTAGAATTCCGGCACATCAAAATTACGGGCGTCCTTAACCCACATCGTCGGAGTCAAACATAACCTGATATTGTCCAGCTTTTGCGAGCATGACTCAACGCGAAGCTACCGTTTGAATGAACTGGCGAAATCGAAATGCAGCGAACATGTTTGTACAAATGAATCTGCTGCCACCTACGTCGTGTATATGATAAATAACTATTACGAAAATAAATTCCTGTGCGAAGCTAGTGGACGGTGAACGATACAAATAAATCCGAATGACGGAAGCTTCAGAATCGTCGGTACTCCACTAGTTTTTCCTCAAGTATCGTGTGATGTTGTGGTTATTTCGTTGCGAACATTAAGTATTTATATAAAAGAAAGGTCGTTGAATAAAATTAGATAAACACGCATCTAGTATGTCCCACGCTATATGGACAGCCGTGGGTAGATTTCTTGGCATTGTTGACTTTCGAAATGATCAAGTGACTGCTGTTACAACTAATTAGAAAATTATGAGAATGACATAAAATTTCACATCCGCTGATTATCTAAATAGAGTGCGACACGCGATATTTTATTTTTGGAGACTGAACAACGTTTAGATAATTAATTCTATAGCATAATAGAATAGCATAATAAATGAATTCACAGTATTTTCCTATCTATCATTCACAGCATTATCATTTGAGTACCTACCTGCATGATTTCATTCATGCAATCAAATGACTCGTAACTGGCAGTTGACAACATTCTTCATTTATCATAACGGTATTAGTTTCAAGTTGAGTGATACTTACAGTTCCAGTACAACACACATATATTTCCCCCATTCGTAGGCATCGTAGAGCTGTATGAGCCTAGGGTGTCGCAGCCTCCTCATCACGTCAACTTCTCGTTCCACGTTTCGTCTCTCATCCCGTCTGCTAACCGACACCAGTTTGGCTGCAAGTTCTAGTCCAGTGCTTCTCTCTCGGCAGAGATATACGGTTCCGAATTTGCCTCTGTAAAAAAAATAATACGAAAATGAGATATTTAGGATTTGCGAGAGATATTTGGAGGTTACAAAACGCTAGAAATTGAAGAGATGATCCAATTTGGCAAGAATCGCAAAATTAACCAAGAATGACATTGAGACAAGAATAATGAAGCGCTATAGTCATATTCATCTTTCTCGAGTTTTCCTAAGCATCCAAAGATCGACATTGAATCCAATCCGATTTGCCTGAATGTCAGTTCAACACAAAAGCATCCCGAAGATTTATGAAAGAGAACAATCTCGACAAAGTGCCTTTAATAGATTCGAATGCCGATCTAAGGAAATGAATTACGTATACGTCTTTTGATAAAGGAAACCATTACAATGGTGAGATTAATTCCATGGCGAACGAAACCCTTTGAGATGGAGAAATGTTGCGTAACGGACATCATATATAAAGCTCTACGGATTCAAGTCGATAAGTGAATGTTAATAAACTACTAAGTGAATCGTATATAGCTTCAGTTTAGTTATTGTTTCCACCTGTTATATTATGAGTGTGAGTCATGTTACGAGGGAACCTGTATGTACCTATACGCGTTTGGACTATCGATTCCGACATTAAAATTAGTGGGATCTAATTATAAGACGATTACGTATGGTACTGGCATTGTCTTCGCATGAATATGCCATGTTTCAAATTTAGAACGAACTATTTAAACGTTTCGTGGAGAACTGCCTAGAAAATTAATGGCATTGGCTATTTAGCGATGATTATAACTGGAAGAATTTAGGATGTCAATGTTGGAATAAATTATTTTGACAAGGAAGGATAATTTAGACAAAACGGAATAACAAACCTAGTTTAAAATATTTGGCAGTAGGTACACAAGTATTTAAACCACAGTAGGAAGAAGTATGTTTATCTGTACCTACGGTATTTTGTGTCAAGCCTACTTAAAAATCACATACAGTCACAACAATCACTTATCGACCATATCCAAGTGCGATCGGTATCTCTAAGTCAACAACTCTACAGCTCACATACTGATTGTAAAGAGTCTTTGTTGGTTTTGTATACTTTCTACTTACTACATGCAAATTGACATGTCCAACAAATACAATTGCGATAGCTTATCGTCATAATCATTGTTTAAACACATTTTATGTGTTCAACAAATACTTATTGTAGTCTGAGTAACACATTTGATAAACTCACCTGCCGATCTCAGAGAGCATTTCGTAAAATTCATTGACATCTGTACTTCTTTTGATTGAGACATCGCGGCACGGGAATGGTGGCTCGATCTCTGTAAAAATAAAAATAAATCAAATTTTTTGAAGAAACTGGAGAAGTAATTGAGTTTCTCAAGGATGATATTGGAACCAATCTTCAATAAAGAATGGGACAAGAAGGGAACCAATTCCATGAATAATACTCTCAAAGAAACATCCCTTTATACGACTACTAAAAACTTGACTAGAGGGAATAGGCAGGTTAATATCTGCCAATTCTATATCCGTCCATTATAATCGGGTAAGCAACTAGTTGACCCATTATCATCAACCTATAACCTGACTCTGTCACGGGTCTAAGGAATCAAAGCCAAGCGAATCCACAACAGGAACAGATTACACACACCTTGAAATCTTATCAATATCGTGATTGGTTCGCAAGCCCCTTGTATTTGGTGATCTTTTAGATAGCCAATAACCTTCTTGGTCTAGCAAAGATATACTTAGATATCGTATCATCTGCCGCAATCCAGATTGCCTAAATGTTATCAACACTAGTAGCAGTAGTATCCTAGTGTTCTTCACGTGGTCTACTGACCTTTTTAACTTCTTTATCTGTCTATCTTATTGAAACACGTGTTCAAGCACACTTTGAATAAATTGCCAATGACTCGGTGCTATGCTGTGGTTACCTCTGTAGGTTTCCTTTTCGATATTATGACTGCGTGATGCATGATTTGTTACTGATATCAAATTGAGGTTTTACTTTCGTTGAATTTGATTACTAACCATTTTGGTTATTGCTACAGCAAATTTGTTTGAAGGTCTTGTAAAATAAAACCTATTATTTTAGTTTGTTGTTATTAGAGTTGCTTTGTCTTGCGGATATGGTCCCTATCTGTAATTAACCTGATTACGAGTTGTACCTTCTTTTGATAATCAGATAAAATGCACCATATAGAATGAAAGAAGTAATTTTAATCGAATCGCGATTAATAAATACGGAATTACGGACCTAGGTGTTAAGTGTAGGTACGGTCTTAGAGATAAATACACAGTTAAATATTATCCTACACAGGTATGTGTTCTAGCTACGCGAGCACGAGCCAATCTGTATGCTTAGCCTTAGCTCCGACTGTTACTATGGCAGTCACGTCAACGAATATTTTATATGGAGAAACGGGGTTCGAGGCTCGTACACTTCTCGCGTCGTCCACTAGAGACCTTATCTTAGTTGCAAGCAAAATCTACGCTCTCGCGTAAATATTGTAGTGACATTTACACTGTAGATAAGATATTAGATAGGAAAATTACTTCATCACCTCAGTAATGTCATAGGTCCTTTGTCCGCGCATCACATATGCGCGTCATGGACGACCGCGGGGACTGCGCGGGGTCGGGGTGCCGAACCCGGGACACGGCGACCGCGGCGCGCTCGCCACCACACTCAGCTCCTAGACGCGCTCCGCTACGGGCATTTCCGACTGAGCCCAATCATATTGGGCTCAGTCGGAATAAATAGAAAGAGTGGACTGTATTAAAATAGGTGTATTCAGAAAAGACAAGGAAATGCCCGTAGCGGAGCGCGTCTAGGAGCTGAGTGTGGTGGCGAGCGCGCCGCGGTCGCCGTGTCCCGGGTTCGGCACCCCGACCCCGCGCAGTCCCCGCGGTCGTCCATGACGCGCATATGTGATGCGCGGACACCTTTGTAATATCTAGTTCAGTAAATCACACAGCAAATGAGGTGTGACAATTAGACGTCATTGTTCAATCACGATTCACTCACGATGCAATTTATTTCATCGAGGCAATAAATTAACTCTACAAATAGCGAATGTGGCAAAAAAGCTGTCTTCAAAGCATTTGTCACGCTAATTTATTACGATTCTCGATAGTTCTATAGCGATAGTATAAAAAAAAACAATAATAAACTTAGGAGTGCACCCACTAATGCGTCATGCATCTTTTTGGCAGCAAGTCAAGACGTAAAAAACGCGTGTCGAGCACGACATTGCGATTTTTGGACTGTCTGTCCATTGTTTAGTCTGACCAACATGTGTTCAACGTTTTTGTATATCTTGTTTACATATTTTTGTATCCGGAATGAGTTTGGCTTGTTTAGTTAATTTTCAATGGTAATCAACCTAATTTCGTATGTTAATTTTGTTATTTAGTAAAGTTTTGGAGGCTGTGTTTGGATAGGCCGGTCAGTTTATAGTTTTGATGCCAATTAACAAGTTTAATTTCGTTAGTTTCAGTTTAATTTTTGTAATAGTAATAATTTCGCATAGGTACATAATAGTCAGGACACGAAATTTGTTAGGAAATAATCTAATGTGTTAATTTACAAAATTACTGAGAATACTTAACATAACAGTTTTTTTTTATCATTTCACGAATTTTAACTACTGTTCTGTATTTCTTTTTCTATTCACCATTTTTTCTTTGCACCCCGCGCACCCACCCCAAATCCGCCCCTGTAGTAATATTAATAGTAGGCACACAATAGTACTAATATAGTTCAACCTTACTACGTTGGACAGTGCACGGGGTGAACGCACCGCGGGCGCCTCTGACGCGTTCATCCACCTTTACAGCAAGAGGCTGATTAGTCATCGATTTTATATGTATAGGCAGATCTTCATCGGATATTTATTTATTGAACTTTATGCAATGAGTTGCATGCGGACTTTATGGTCTACGGAAAAACAACTCTAGTCAAATAAAATCACGCGTATATTCCAGACTTAGTGGTAGTTACCTAGCCGGTGAACTGGAGAAATGTCAAATTTAGACGAATTCATGCAGAAGACGAGCTCGAAAGAGCTCCCTTAGTACCCACTCGTACTCGCTTCGCCTAGGGTTCGCTAAGCAACTTCAGGGGTACCTTAGGGAGGTACCCCTTAAGCTTAGAATAATAACGCATAGAAACCTAGTACGAGTGCAAAAAGTGAGGCAACTAAAACTTAGCCTAATCCGTCAAACTTAGCCACCAGGCCGTCAGTACTCAATGTCACGTTCCGTCGAACACAGCTCTCGAGTAAATAATTGAAAATGACAGTTTGTTGCGTGAAAGGATGTTATAGCACATCAGGAAAACAAAAAAATGTGATAAAATAACATTCCACAAATAAGTACTCACATTCTATGCACTATTTTTACGTAAATCGATAAATAAAACAAAATTCTAATAACCTAACATGTCATAACACAGTGTTGCTATTTGTGAGGAAAAAATACCCACATTGCTTTCATTCATGTTTTTCATTTTTGTAATTTTAAAATACAATACTTACTGTTAATTCATATCAAACCCGATGTTTTAACATTGTTTATAACTAGCTGACCCGCGCAACTTCGTTTGCGTCACATTTTCCATTAATGCTCCGCTCCTGTTTGTCTTAGCGTGATGATATATAGCCTATAACCTTCCTCGATAAATGGGCTATCTAACACTGAAAGAATTTTTCAAATCGGACCAGTAGTTCCTGAGATTACCCCCTACATACAAACTTAATAACATACAATCCTACAAACTTACAAACAAATTTTACCTCTTTATAATATTAGTATAGATTATAACCCATCAAGCATTCTAAACGCATTGAACAATATCTCATTCTTTAAGCGATTTATTTCCTTTTATTTTGAAATAAATTGAATTATACCTTCCGAAAAAATATGTCATATTACATGAAAAACTCATGTTTACCTTTTCCAGTTCCCAACAACATAAAATACTTGCCTTGATAGCAAAATAGTAATGCGTCTTCCCATATTTTGTGGGTAACGGCTTAGTAATGGTATCACTGAAAGCTATATCTGTGTGCGTTAGAGGAACGTAGACACATTCGGCTCACGCACACAAAGAAAATGAAGTGGACACACGATTTTGCTCGGGTTTTGTTCGAGACGCGGCTTCTATGCGTTATTATTCTAAGCCCTTAAGTTCTTCCTTCACTAATTAACTTTTAGCAGCTAATATGGCTGGTGGAAAGATAACAAGGATGTCCTAGAGCCTTAAATCCCGAATAAAAAATATAAATCGACAGTCAGGTAAATACGGTTCACGCAAATATTGGACTACCTTGCTTTTTGTAGTTAATAAAAGTCTGAAGTTTAAATCTGTTTTTCGATGTTTCAAAGTTAATGACAACCATAAACGAAGCTGTTTTTTTATGGGTTTGCCATAAATGAAATTGTTTTTTGTTCAAGGCAACGAAAACTGTTTTGGTTTTGTTGTGGTTTTAGAATTATTTAAGACCCGGAAGTTGTCTGATGGGTATCCAGATTCTGCAAGGGTTGCGGAATTTGTTCGAAAGAGTCACCGCGGCCCTGGAACGCAAAGGGCACTAAGAGGAACACGGATGGGTTTTAGTCAGTAAGAGTCTGGCTCTCCCTTCTGCTTTGCCCAAAGCGGAAGAAGTCATTTGATGATTTCCCATCCCTAAACAAAAAATAGGGTATCCAGATTAGAAGACGGGGCCCGCCAGTGTAGCGGAAATATCTCGAAAAAGCCACCGCGGCCCTGGACCGCAAAGGGTTTTAGGAGGAACACGGGTGGGGTTTCAGTCAGTAAGAGTCTGACATTCCCTTCCGCTCCGCCTAGAGTGGAATCAGTCACATGACTAGTTAGAAGGGGAATCCCTTCGCCAAGTAGCACCTGATAGTAGTTTGATAATATTTTAGATTAGAGTTTACCTGTATAATAGATACATTCAATTTTACCAAAAACATTAAGAAAATTATTGACATGTAAACGGAACGAGGCATTGCCTAACAGGCTATGGATGATAATAATAATCAACAGTCGGACATGACGATACTGTAAGCGTTCCTTGTCAAGACTACGGAACCCTAAAAATCGAAAGTAGCAAGATTGAAATTCATACAAGCGACAACTATTCCAATGAAGCAATCCTAGTAAAAAAACATAATAACCCTATTGCGTCGTTTCAGTTTTAAAAATAATCGCTGTTATGAATGGGTGCGCGGGCGCAGACGGGCAAAGATCTGGCGACCTTCTGCCTAAAGCTCAGTCCACGGTAGGCGAGCCTTGCACGATAGCGGCACAAATTTGTCGGGAATAGAAAATAGATGGAATATGCATGACTGTACACCAAAAATACTGAAACAGAGTTGTTTCACAGATGCGAAGGGAACCGTAAATTACCTTTTTTTTAATATTGATAGGCGTACGTTTGACCGCTATCTCACCTGATGTTAAGCGATGATGCGGTCTAAGGTGGAGCACGCTTGCCTAGAAGTAACCTATTCACTCATGACTTAAAGACTCCCAGGTTGTAGCTATCAGGAAACACAGACTCAGGCAGGGAATTCCACTCCTTATCTGTACGCACAATGAAGTCAGCCTGTAAGGACACGTTCAAGTGCTCAACCATAGCCTCCCGGAGAGACCGGGTCTGTGACCCACCAGCTCGTGCGTCAGACTCGTATCTCTTAGCAACAGTGCTGTCGTCTGCATACCCAAAAGTACCGGGTTTTAGCAGATCGACCTACGCCTCGTCATGATAGAAAGTTCGGGAATTCGGGCGAATGATGGTAGGAGTTTAGACTCTTACTGACCAAAATCCCATCCAGCGATACACTTCCGAACACTTCTGCAAGCCTGGCAGGACATATCTTGAGGTCAATACAAAATCGCGCGCTCCTAGTGTTGTGCTTCGTTCGAGCTCGGCAGACCTCGGCGGTGTTCGGCTCGACTAGCGTAGACGCAGCTTTACATAATCCCGGTTGGATACTTGGCTACCGATCGGCACGTGTTCCTAAATAATAATGTTTTATTACTCGCTTGTTTTAAACTAGCTATTATTGTATTACGCTGTAATATAGTTATAATCTTGTGCTATGACTCATTGCAAATAAATCTGCTTTGGCTGTTCTACAGCTAAGAAAAAAAATCTTTTTCAATTATTCCTACTAGATATAGGGTTTGCAAAATGTTTCAGTCAGGCAATGAGAGCATACAAATCTGTTGTATGAATATCTAAATTTTATTTGTTTTTTTCCAGGATTTTAATTGGCTAGTTCTTTGAATTCAGTCAAAACTTCTCTCAATCTTTGACATCTAGATCCAGCAGACCCCTCCACCAGATTGGAGTTCTTACTCGGTTTTTTGTTTAGCCAATTTGTAGTCTCTAATTATTAGAAAGAAGTGCAGAATCGTGACCGAAAGAAGGAATGGAGTGAGAGCTTTGCCCAACACTGGGACAACAAGAGCTAGTAATAGTTTATGTGCCGTTCACCTTTCAACGCTCACCATGTGATGTGTTCTAAACTTCTAACACGGGTCGTAATTGTTCATAGGGTTCAATATTCAAATGAAATTCTATGAGATAAATACCTTTTCTCAAAAATGCTTGGAAATGTGAGCATTATTTTGACAACCTTCTTCGAGATAAATCGAAATTGTTGTACTGGCCGAGAGGCGGCCGGCAAAAGTTGTATGAAAATCCATATCTGTCATATTTTGCGGCCAACTATATTACGTAGTAAACTCGTATCTATCGTGTAATTTAAAAATGGAACGATCTTTTCTTCTGAAACAGGGCAACCAAGGAGGTAACTTATCAAAGGTTTTATTTAAATTTCGAACGGGCTTGCAAATAGAAAGCTGTTTATTGAAAAAAAAAAATACAACCGACTTCAAAAAAAAAACACTACAAAGTAAAAAATAACTTTAATTTCGGAAGTCGGTGTTTTTGTTAGTTTCTTCGTATTTTGACACCGACTTCCGAAATTAAAGTTATTTTTCACTTTGTAGTGTTTTTTTTTTGAAGTCGGTTGTGTTTTTTTGTAAAAAGTTTTTTATTTTTCACTTCTTAGTGGTGCACCTAACAACACCACTGCAAAATCGCAGAAAAGCAAAATACGCAATTTCGATTATCAAAGAATCATCTAAATAGTCAAATTCCAGGTATTTCGATTTAAAATCCAAAGTTCGTAACCGATTTTGAAACGATTTAAATGGGACCAATCTGCAAGTATATCCTTACAGATAAAACAAGAATTTTTCAAATCGGTTCATAATTGTCGGAGTTATGAGGTAACAAACATTAAAAAAAAAAACATACAACCGAATTGATAACCTCCTCCTTTTTGGGAAGTCGGTTAAAAATAATAAACACTTTTACGCGGTAATTATTAATGTTGTTGGTTGTTCGACATTAATTTTGAAAATTAATTGTATTTAATTTCCGCGCATTATTAGAGAAAAGTACTATACAAGCCTTGGCCACAACTAGGCATATAATATGGACTTACGTATATCATGTTCGTCCATCAATGCCTCTTTTGCTGGCCGCTGCAGTAATGTACTATGAATTGACTGTCCAGTTTGCTGGTCATTACCTTCTCATCGAGCTACCCCAAACTCTTTTCCCAATCAACCTGAGGGCCGAGGGCCTGAGGGCCTGGGGGCCGAGTCACCCGCGTCCGAAGGAGAATACCCTTCAGCGAATCCGTACACGTGGTCCCCGGGTGGTGCTAAACAGGTGACACTAATCGCCTCCCTGGTCTAGTGATTATACCACCTGATTCAGACCCAGAGGTCCCGGGTTCGATACCCAGCAGAGGCAAATTTTTTACTCGGTTTGGTTGGTGGTAGGACTTGTTCTAAGTCCGCCTGGCAAGCTATCACCATCATGTCTAAGTCTATCGCCATAACAACTATGTTAACAGCATTGTTGTGTTCCGGCCGGCAGTTAGAGGTATGATAGCCAGTTCCTCTGTGTAAGAGGATTCCGGGTGAAACTCGCTTCCATCTTCGGCCTAATCATCACTTTCCATCAGGTGAGATTTGGGCCAAGAGTTTCCCCGTTTTGTATAAAAAAAAAAAACGTAATTCATTCATTCATTCATTTTTCGACAGTAGCGCATGTCAATTCCATACATTTTAAACTTTAGCAAGAAGCGTTATCGAATGTTATTTTTACAGCAGCCTCTAGCCATCTACCTCCCTTAACTAATTAATTGGTCAGATTTACTTTATTAACTTAAAAAAAATATCATCTCCCTAGTTTTATGACGGACCTACTTCTAGACCCCGTATTAAAAAAAATGAGACTTAAATATATTAAGCGTTTAAATCAAACCGTTATAAAAACTGTCCCGCTCTCAGGCAGTTATAAATTATATCGAATCGCGAATTCTGCTATTAAAATAGATTTAGTATCTGCGTTATGCCTGGCATTGTTTAAGTATTATTAATAGAGGATTGATGTAGCATTTTGTTATTAAAGTAGGCCAACTTGACTGCATGTGATTGTATAGCATATTTGCGTATTATGTACCTATATACTTTGATTTAGCTATCCTAATATATAAAACTAGCTGACCCCTGCAACATCGTCTGCGTCACATTTTCCAATAATGCTCTGCTCCTTTTTGTCTTAGCGTGATGATATATATCCTATAACCTTCCTCGATAAATGGGCTATCTAACAATGAAAGAATTTCCAAATCGGAATGAAATAATTTTCATTAGTGTCTGAGATTCGCGTTCAAGCAAACAAACAAACAAACTCTTCAGCTTCATAATAATTCTTCCGTTACTGAGTGAGAGACTCACAGACAATGCACAGCCGAAACTATTGTTCGGAGAAAGCTGAAAATTGCCATGTACTTTTGCAACACTCCGTAGGTGAGCAATGTGAGAGGATATCCTTAAGGCGAGGTTGCAGTACTGTGTGTTTTGACGAACAACAGCGACTGTCCGGCGAGCGAAATAATGCCTAAATTTTGATTGTTTTTTCTTCTTGGCGAAAACTGATAAAGAAATAATACAATATGGTTTCAACATTTACTTCAAAATAAAAAGCTCTATCTATTGATATAACTTTTATATATATTCGTGATAAAATTTCTTAGCAGTACACGTTTAAAATTGTAATTTAGTGTCATGTTTGATAAAAAAAAGTATCGAGCCAATCATTCTAAATCGCGTTTCTATCTTTACGATTTACTTGAGGGTATGTTCAATTTTTAAGTAAAGATTTTTTTTTATTAAAAAACTCATAATTAATTAGATTTTCGGACGTTCAAAAATCTTAAAAAGTACTGCAACCCCGCCTTAAATTTCTGAGGGAAAGGGAAGCAACGCGGCATTTGCGCATACGAAATAGGCTAGATTCCATCATCTACCAATAGGGAATATGCACGCGATTTTTTTATTTATAAAATGAATTACTTATAAGCTCCAGTAAACACTCTAGAAAATATTTTTAAATATCTTCATCAGTGATGAAGAATTTAAGATGAATAATATTTTTTTATGCATATTCCCTATTGCAAAACTATTTAGTCCGTCAGTTAGAGTATTGAAAAATAATGGACACGTATTTTTTGTTTTTCTAAATCAATGAATATTGAAAAAGATAAAACGCATCAAAACTCGGGAGTGGGGGCTCGTGACGTCACGACTCAGTAAAAATTATGTGAAGGTGTGACGTATTGAGAATTTTAAAAGCGTCGTAACTTCGTCAATTTTGGTTCCCGTAACAAAAAAGAACACGGATCAAATATTTTTTGATAATCTAACTGACGGATTAATTAGATTTTTTCAGGACACAAGCGCATTGCGGGCATAAGCCAGTTTAAAATAATGTGGAGACAAGTTATACTATACTGAGATCAATAAATTGGTATCATCATAACCATAGATATAATAAATAGGTTCTGATTAACAACTGTTTTTTATAAGTTACTAGCTGTCCCGCGCAACTTCATCTGCGTCACATTTTCCGCTCCTAAATAATATTGCAACAAAAAATTGAGATTTAAACTATCCTATCTCTCAAGTTGGATCGAACTGCACATGGTGTGCGAATTTTATTATAATCGGTTAAGTGGTTTAGGAGTCCATTGGCATTGAGGACAAACATTGTGACACGAGATTTAGATATTAAGAAGATTATTTCTATGATCATAACCTATAGCTGCTTTTCCTTGTCATTTAGAAGATACGTTATAATTAAGTTCATGACGCACACCGAGTTGGATTTCGCATCTGTTAACTTATTATAAGGTGAGCTCAAATCAAAATTGTAGTTTTCAAGATATATTTGTGATGTTTGTATCACTAGCAAAAACAAGATGACAGTTAAGGACGGAGTAATTTTCAAAGGGCTGTTACTTGTAATGCTATTGAAAGAAAAAAAATAGATTTTTACAAAAAAAAAAAAATGTTTACTCCTAAAACACTACAAAATGCATTTGGTTGTAATTTTTAAAAACGTTTTCAAAAAACAACAATTAAGGTTTCCTAAAACACCGACTTTTTTACTTTTGATAGGCACACGTTTGACCACTATCTCACCTGATGGTAAGCGATGATGCGGTCTAAGATGGAACGGAGCACGCACCGGCTTACGAAAAGTTTATATTGGAAGTCGGTTTTTGCACTAGTAATACCTAGCTACCTCTAAAATATGATCTCTGTGTGACCTTTCATAATGTAAAGCATTATGAATGTTATCATTTCATGACGTTCGTGTCGTTGAAAAATTCAATTGTTTCCGCCATGTGTGACCGAGTATACTGAATTTATTTCAATTTAATTCGATTTTATTGTTAGGTAGGTAAAGGAAAATGCTATTTTAAATCAATAAAGCATACTCAAGTGTACTGTAAAATTTTAAATCAGTTGTGTTGATTTGAAAAAACCTACGGAAAATCTAATGTTTTGTTTTTATTTTTGCTTCCAAGTAACTAGGGGCGCTTGTTAAAGGTATTATCAGAATTTAAAAGTATTCCCGCGTTTATTCCTACATTTAATTTTCCCTTAAAATCTGTTGCTCTAAAAATGCGATAATGTGGAAATGTATTTTCGCTTTCAAAGTCATTCACCTTTTACAATAAAATTGCCGTTAAACATACATTTTACGAACTTTTACAGTCCAGGCATCATTTTTGTAAATATAAACAAGTATTCAGTATTAAAGGATATTTCGGATCCTTTTAAGAAAACAGCTAATTTTATTATAAAATGTAGCTATTCAATAAACTCCCTATTAGCAACCCAATACACATAGAAATGCTGGACAGTAGTAAGAAAAGCGCTGATTGTGAAACATCAAAGAATCAGCGCTTTTTAATTTGGCATACAGCCCTTAAAGAGCCTTTGCTGCATCGTCTGATACAAACCACGATTTTTTTTCATTAACATATTCCTCATCCAAACAAATATTGAGAATAACAGAACTTTTCAAACACATAAGTTCTTAACACAATCTTAGCAGACCACATCGCCTTTTTCAAGTAAAAAAAGATAACATTCACAGGATGTAAGTATGCGTCATACAAAGAATCCTTTATGATTAAACCTTGTGGTATGTACTCACCAGCCTGGATGCCTAGGGACGCTAGTCGTTGTTTTGTGCATAGGGCGTAATAATTGACTCGGCATAACTTGTCGTAGGAAACCGTCATTTCCGAATCGGAATTCCCGGCATTCTTGTGCAGCTACTAAAATGGTTAGATTTGATGCAGCTTGCATTTCTAATTCCTAGGAATTTATTGTATGTTTCATTAAATTTGTAACGTGTTGGGAAGGGAATTTTATTGGTTTCGTAATTCCCGGCATTCTTGTGCAGCTACTAAAATGGTCAGATTTGATGCAGCTTGCATTTCTAATTCCTAGGAATTGATTGTATGTTTCGTTTGTAGCGTGTTGGGAAGGGAATTTTATTGGTTTAGTTTGAACTAAAGTTAATTCAAAATATATGCATTGACAGAAATCTACATGAATGACTTTCAAACATCAGAAGCTTAATTACTGGTTCGAAGTGGTCTCATGGAGAAGAACCGGAAAAATAATTCACGGTTACGCTTTAAAATTAATTTGTTTATTCCCCTCTTCTGTCGCAGTTTGCAGGAGAAAATTAGCAGTGCCGTTGTGCTCTTTTCTCCGTGTACGTGTATAGGTATATCACCGGAAAATAGCTAATTGTAATAAATCTTAATTAGATTATAATTTATCGATAAATTATGAAAACATCGGTTTGTACGCAAAGTCACATCCAAATTCAATAGTTTCTAATACATCCGTGTCTTAATTAGAAAAACAAAAAGTTTACAATTTCACACGATATTTTACAGTCTTACGACGTTTGCCATTTTCCAGTGACATATACCTATAAATAAATAGAAATATAGAATACAGAACTCGTCATTACGACAACAGTAAGAACCTAACTATATGACGTTATTACCGTCAAAAATCGTCATAAGAGCAACAGAATTGTCTCCACGAGTCGTCTGCATGTATTACCAACATGACGACTAAAGTGTCATCGAGCGGACGATTCCAAATATTCGACCCAGTCTAAAATAAAGACGGATTCCGACCGCCTGCCAAATATTGTGTTTGTTTACTTTATTTTTATTCCATCGCCAGTTTAGCTAACTACCTCGTAATAATTAACTTCGAGATTTAACCTAGATTTGAGGAATTAATAGAATGTACGTTTATGTTGACATAGAATTTTTGTGGTGATTTTTATTTTACACTGCATTTATTGCTTTTAATTTTTAGTTCACACATAGTAATACTAATTTAGTATTTACTGTAGGAGGTTAGGATATCCTTTAAATACGGGCTATACACGAAGGCTTGTTTTTGTAAACAGAAAGAACTAGCACTATAATCACAAAAGCCTTTTTGACTGCGGGTTGATAATGTCAAACCATATTTTTTCATATTACGTATTTGATATTAAGGATTCAAATACTTAAGTACTAATGGATACGACCCTATAGGTGTTAATTGTCCATGTGTCGTGTTTGCGAACAAATTAAGGGTACATAAAATCAACAGAACGAATCTTTATGACTTCATACTTTCGGCATGCAAATCCGTTATCCATGATGCGTTTTTCAGTTGAAATGGCCACTTCATCTGCTCAGCCTTTAAGTATTTAAAAAGTAATCAAGAAAAGTACTTAAACCAAATATTACCTCCAACCGGATCCGTTTCATCGACGTGGATCATTTCTGATGATCTGAAACAATAAAAAAAGAATTTTAGTATTTTCATTCACGTTGAACACTTATTCATGCAAATGGCTTCGCTGAAACTGGTGCAGAATTAATGAATGCACAAATTAAGGATGGTACTCAAACAAATGATCTAATAAACGTTCAACGAGCAATTTAGATATTGTTTATGGCACCATTAGTCGTGTTTTACTTTTAATTCGTTCCAAGTACGTTAATCGGTGATTGTACTTTAAAACAAATGACGGCCGTGAACTTTGAAGCTGAACAGCTTTTTATTTTAGACTTGTTTAGATATTATTTTTAAATTGTATTGTAAGTATACGAATTTTGTTCTTAGCTTAGTTATTCCGGCTAACTGCCAAAGTAATGATCTAAAAACGCATTTTGAACAAATGGGCGTATGGCAACAGTACTATGCCTATTTTTAAAGCCTAGAGTTTTTTGAGTTAGCCTAGAGAATTGTAAATAACAGACATGTTTACAAATTATTCCACAGTGTATTGTGGAAACTCGTATGGAAAAATCTTGTTGATCTCTCGGGAGAATGTGGCTACTGGCTTGATAGTGTTCGTCGTTCTTTTGTTTTTGGTTCATTCATTAACTGGAAGCAACTTTTTTTCATGACAATTTTTACAAATTCTTTTCAAAGAAACAGCTACTAGCAATGAGACGAGAGCTTATATTGAACAAACAGATTAAAAATCTAGGTGGCTCAGGTTATACCATAGTTAAGACGCACTTTTTTAAAATATACAGAAAATCGTTCCTCCATCTTGACAATTTGTCTATTTCGCGTCGTAGAACAGATGACTACATTCTGCAGTCCAGCCGTGCACTCGGAGTGACTCGGGATTTGGGTCGTCTATTTACGAACTAACATTTGTGGGCTTTGTGGCCCATTATTATATCGTGTCGATCGCACGGACACAAAATGTATTTCATATTTTAAATCACGCTGCTGGCATTTCGAAAGCAATGCTTTGCTTTGTCGTGTCAGTGTTGGCAAATATGACAAATGTTCAAGTGTCGTAGTTTGATAGATTTGTCAAAAATAAATGGAAAAATTCGGGTTGGCGTATTGCATAAATTATTTTTCTTTGTAACGTCACCTGACGTAATTTTGTGCGTTACACTTTGTTAACGAAACGGCTCTCAACGGTCTACGACAAAATTACGATTTATTCAGTTCAAAACTTAACACAAAGTCTTTTGGGATAGATAAAAACAGGGAAGGTACCTACCATAACTACGGAAAATATTTTGAACCCTTCTTTGTTATGTCACTTCAGGGACAAATAACAGAAAGGAACAGGTTTTTGCTTTCAGAACTGAGAATAACGAGCAATATTCTGGGATAGGCAGCTGTTTGTAAAATGAAATAATTTCAAAATATTTTCGTGCCAGTCTCTTTCATCTCGCTATTTGAAAATGTAAAATCAAAAATAACTAACAATAGCGTTTTTTTTTAATGAAAATACGAACAAACATTTACATTCAGCCAGTTCTTCGATCGTAAACAAGCTCATTGGGGCGTACAAAAACATTGAAAAAGAAAAATCAAACATTCTTTTTTTAAATGGAGCAAGGTTGGTGTAATGAGATTTTTTTTGGTGTTCTGACCTACTTGCGTTGAAGACAGAGGAATTAATTAAAATCATTGTTTGACTTGTTAAAGGAGCTTGTATCGGAAAACCTTTTCTGAAGGATGGGAAATCATCAAATTACTCTTTCCGCTTTGGGTTGAGCGGAAGGGGGTGTCAGACTCTTACGGACTAAAAACCATCCGGGTTTCTCCTAATGCCCTTTGCATTCCAGAGCCACGCCGCGGTGATTCTTTCAAAAAAATTCAGCAACCCTCGCAGGCACTGGTCCTAGCGGGATCAGTCTGCTGTGCTGTGCTGACATCTCTTATTTAGTTTACATCAATTTGTATTGTACCTACCTTTTGTAAGGTCTTTCAAAGTCGAGCTATTATAACTAAGTACACTCAAACTAGGTGTTTGGTGGGTGGGTAGGTACCGTACTGTTTTTACACTGTGTATAATAATTTCTGTGGGTTGGGTCGTGCTCTGCCTGTGTCACACGGTTCCTTATATGTATCTACTATTAGAGAAGTTTCTGACTCAGTTGCATGCTTTAGTTTGAAGTCTGCAGTTCATGTAGAAACACTCATTGCACACTCAAATCACCTTCCCTACATTTCCCAATTACATGTCATTTAACAAACTCAACCCACTTCGAAGATATTTCCGACAAAAGTAAACATTTTACTTTTATGTTTTACGAAAATAGCTTCAGTTGTGTAGTTGTTAAAGTTAATTTTAGCTTGTATGTAGGTGTTTCCTAATTAGTTAGATTAGCACATATCCACGTGAGGAAAGGAGGCCGATGTTCAGATAAGGTTTTGCACACTCCGCTTGATTTATGCTTGACTGCATGTTTATTTTAAATAATCAGGTTAAATTGTTTTTTAAATGCTACAACGTTTTATACACGTACGCTTAAAACAGCTGTGTATGGAAACCACATCAAGCTATAACAGTCGGTCCAATTTCTTAAATAGATTTTCAACTTTATCGCTAGAGCTTTAGTTTCAAGGTTGATCGGGAAAATTTGACAGTTTTGGGTAGCTTGAGTGCTGGGGACTGTACTTTTATCGATATTGTTAGCATCGCGGCTAAAACCTGTTGTGGTGGAATTCTGTAAAAATCTCATCAATCACACATTGGTGATCTATGGGAACGTGAAGTGAGCTGTTGATCAAGATGGAATGACAGTTCGCTTCAAGGTTACTGCACCTTAGTTTTCACCATGATATGTTAGGCAGGATGCGTGAGAAAAGAGGGACTTATGCACAGCCCAATCCAAGTTTCATCTTTGGATGACAATAATGATGATGCAATAATGCATCTTTAAAATTATGAGTAAGTTTATTTTTCTTTCAGCAGCTTAGAGAATGATAGTCTTTCTGTCTATGTCACCGAAATGGCAGACTCCGTGAGATTGTAATAAATTTTGATTAGATTATTATTTCTCGATAAATTATGAAAAAAACGTTTTGTATATAATATATCCCATCCAAATTCAATAATTGATGTGTTATCATGTTTCTTATTTAGAAAAAGTAAGTTTACAATCTCACGCGGTTTTTACAATCTTACGGTGTTAGTCATTTTCTGGTGACATCTACAAAGTACTTCTGTCGCATCTCTGGAAACGCGTTAGTTAAACGAAAGTTCCTAAGGATTGCTTTCGATTTTTACATCATCCTATGATTAGGTACTTACTTAATTACTTGCTCACTGTTAACAGTGTAGCAAACTTCCATTTCTGTTAAGTTATAGACAGTGCAATAATATTGCCGGATATCATGGCTCTATAAAAAGTAGCATTTATATTTTTACCTTTTTAGCACTAATCGCTACCTACACTCATAAAACTCGTAGATAAGCAATTAATACACACTATAATTTTATTAATATTAAAATTATACGTTTTCATGGACAATTAATTTACGTTTTCAATAATTAAGTACCTATATCGGTTGAGTTATTAATAGAGTGATTATAAATTATCAGTGGGTGTTTACCCACACTGATTCATGCTTAAGTCCTTAATCTTTATTGATAATAGTCCATTTGTATAATATTTTTATAAAGTTAGTAATGAAAGTACAAACTTTGTCATTGAACATCACAGTTCTATTGAATATCCTTAGATTTTTTTTATTTTTAGAGTTACCAATTTTTGTATAAAAGCGTAACCCTCAAAGAATGAATCATGTGTTTGTCTGTCCGTCTATCATAGCCGACTATTTGCTACGAATCTACAAGACTGATTTATTTGAAATTTGGTACATAATTATATGAATTTCCGTAACCCAAATGCGAACGCGTTTATAATGTAATTTGTGAAAGAGGCACTTTTGAGGAGAAAAAAGTCAGTCAATGGTTAAAAAAAGTTTTCACCACTCGTTAACTAAATTATAATTGAGGTATTTATTTTGACATTTTAACACTAGGTACTTAATATGTATTCATACCAACTGTCGATCGCTGTTTGCGACCGAAAACCCAGGTTTTCGTATACGAAATACCTATCATAAAATTAAAACCTTGTTTCCTTACACATACGGATGATTGTTGTGTATCAAGTTAATGACTTAAGTGACGGCTTGTGTGTCGGGTCACAAAACGATTCTGCACACAGCTTTCGCGACTCAAGGTGAAATTCTTTTGAGCTGTGTTATACAACGAATTCAATAAAAATTATATATGGGTAGTGTTTAAATGGCTGACGCTTAATTGAATATTTTATGCACATTTCATACGCTTACCAGAATAATTAAAATTGTTAATGGCTAACAACAGGCGAAATGAGGCTGTAAGAACTACTTATAAGGACATCTCTGTTATCGTTTCAGGGAATAACTACAGGCGTGATATTATGTGTATATATTAATTATTAACAAGCTGCTATCGGCGACTTCTTCGCGAGAAAGTCGGATACCTATACTATACGTAAACCAAAGGGATTTTCCCGGGATAAAAAATCCTATTTCTTGTTACAAAGCAAAGTCTCCCTATATGACTAGATTAAAATCCATTCGTGAAAATGTAACAACAGACAGATAGATAGGCAGACAGACTTTCGCATTTATAATGTAAGTAACTATAGGTAGATGAATCTAACCTACCTACATAGTACACAGACTGCAAGTCTAACTCTTTTCTTGACTGTACATTCGGTTCACTACTACATTGCTTACTTACATTTGCCTGTTAGTCTTCTTGAACGTTGATATTGGACTCATTTTTACGAAAAAAAACTCTATTTCACTAGAACTTGGATCACAGTTCTGTTAGACGAATTAATGTTCCCACATACGTCACAGTCATCAAAAAAATCGACACAAATTAACAGGAACGAAAAATGTAATTGAGAACGCACTGCTGGAAAATGGTTTCCATGAATTTATATAATATTGAAACACTTTTTTTTTACTTTTTCCACTAACAGTCCAGAGTTTAAAAACTCATTTACTGCTCAATCTTTAAATGGCTCTTTGTAATGAACACTGTTTATCCATAACGAGAGAAAATTACCGGAATATCAGCAAGTGTACTATTATTAAACTTTCAGTTTAATATACTTCTGCTGTATTATTAAGGTTCTTTGTACTTTAATTAATTCCATTTGTGTCTAAAATCTGGTAAAATTAGCCAACGTTAAATGAATACTAATTGTTGTCTTTTAGGTAACTACAAGTAATTCGATCGCATTTGTTTTTCCACTGAGAACAGAAAATAAAACCAAACAAAAGCACATCACCAAATTTCCCGCTAATCCGTCATTATGATCAAAATGTCACATTTGAATTTTCGAACCACAGATCATAAACTTTATTTTTCTTCTCATGCACGCACAGGTCGTTTCATTAAGGAAGTGACAATGGCTAACTGACTTGATTGAAGATTGTCTTCTAAGATACACGCGTCGATGAATCAATTGGCATCATACATGGAATGCGTTTGGTATGGACGCCATTGCAAGGGGATCCGGCCAATTGTCCGGACGGAGCACAAGACATTAATTAATTTATTTTCATCTGTGAGTGTGTTGTGATTTTTAATAACACGGGCTATTATTAATTGAAATGGATGGGTACATACAATGTAAGTCCTATAATATGTGTTTTCATATCAACACAGCGATAAGAGGAACCAGATATATCTGGATACCTACCTAGGTATTCTAACATGCGTAATATTTGTAATATGGCAATTAATTAAATTATTAATTGACGAGTTGCTGTCAATTTATTGTCTATACAAAACCTACATAGGTACCTACTGTATCCACTTTTATCGTTGTATATGACGCATAAATGCGAAAAAAGGTTGTCTAGCCTCCATAAAATCCAAGTTTATGACTAAAAATTAATTTAATTTACTAAAATTTGGCACCAGCCTAGGTAGGTACTGCCAACTGATCGCTTCTCCCAACTTGAATTACAGACGTCACGACTTCCATGTTCGTATCTTCAGTTTACTATTGTTTAAACTGTGGCACGTTATGCTTTGGTAAACTTACTGGTTATATTTCCTATCTTTACGTATGTTTCTTGTTAGGTCATAGAAAAAATTGGCCGTTGTAACTTGGAGACCAAACATTTCTTTTATAGGTACCTGTAATACCTAATTTTTATTATTCTTAAGAAAAAATAGGTAGCTATTAGGCACTACATTGATACCTAGGTACTTGATAGAAAGGTACAAATAACAGCTGCATTTTATATTTTCAGGCGAAACCATTTTTTTATCTTTAAAAATAAATACATGGAGAAACTTCAGAAATGATTATAATAATATGCATTTATTCAATTAAATTAGAGAAAACAGAAAATAAAATAAAAAAATAAATCAAATTTAAGAAACTTTTTAAAATAAAAATAGAAAGAAATTAAAAAAATATATTTATAAACAAATCCAATGCTAATGAAGTTTCTCAAGGAGAAAAAGAATAACATAGGAGATTGTTTAACACGTGTGACATTCGGTTCGAAATTCAAACGGTCGGTCGAGGAGCAAGGCCCGCCATTTTGACGCTACACTCCGATAGGAGAATGCTCATGGGTTCGTCGACCGGAATTAACTTTCCAAACTTGTTTCTGATAAAAGGCTCACACGGAACACGTTACATATGTGCCCACGACCAACAGAAATGTCGTACGATACATATAATTTGTAAAACTGTCTTTCTTGGTTGCAATTAACCACGTTTGGTTAAAACATTCTTGATAAAAGACACTGTGATAGGTACAGCGATCCATCACTTGCCAAAAATATTTCATTCTCCCTAAATAAATATAAAAAGCAGACATGATGACAACAAATATTTGAAGTCTGGAGGTTAAACAATCAAGAGTCGATCGTCAAATTCTTCACATGACAATATTGGTTTAACTGTGAAAAGCGGGAAACCCAGCATCTTTTGGACCCTTCAGGGTTTTTTAGAGTGGGTGACAAAGTACACAAGATTGTTTGTTTAGTCTTCACACCATTATGAAGTTGATCAAAATAGTTAATTTGTTCCAAATGCTTGCCAAGAATGCTAATAAAGATTTAACAGTCAACGGAAGTCTGAAAGAATAATGAACGGGTAATAAGGGACAGTAAAATTTCTAACATTTTATTTTTATCGCATTAATTTTAAATTCAAAGTCAAACAGACCAACCCGACGATTTCCGCGCCATGTGTGTTCGCTTTTCTCTCACAGATAGAGAGAGAGAGAGAGACAGTGATAGTATATTACTGAAACATGGGCCCCATGGATAGGAGTAACATAATCACCTAGGTACATTATACTAAACCACAAAAGTAAAAGAAATCACCTGGTTGGTCTGTTTGACTTTGATATTATTTTCTCACAGAGATGAATAACACCAGTGTTATTGAAACATCGGACCTTTGGATGTGAGTAACACTATCAGTTAAATTTGATTAAACCACAATAATAAAACAAAAACATTTTCCCTGATCCGTAATGCCCTTAACCAAAACATCCTTTTCATTGCAAGGACAAACAGCGGTAGGTATTTAGCCAGCGTGCACAACAATAGACGTCCTGATATGGACCGCTACCATTTATGGCACAACAGAATATTGCGCACTGTTAAGGCTTGTTTGATGACGGTACAGCGTGGAAGACCAAGGAAACTTCCAGGCATACATTGAGTATATATTAACACCAAAATCACAAGAAACCGTACGCAGAGAACTAGTCTCAGCAAAATAGCAGACGGTTTTTTTTTAAAGATAACTGCTGAAGAAGGAGCGAATCCCATCTCAAATAAATTCGAAAAAGGCCGGAGAATGATGAAGTGCAGCTGATAGCGAAAGCAAAGGACGTTGAGGCTGAAAACTGAAGTCTGTTTAAGTAGTAGGACGCTGAAGCCTGAAATAGACCGAAGTTACTACACTAGCAAGTCCCACCACAGGTAAGGACTACTTACCTGTGGTGGGACTTGCTAGTGTAGTAACTTTTGTCTTACTATATCATACTTACTTACAAATGTGAGAAATCAATCATTAGATAAAAGCTAAAGATTTAGAAATATTTTATTGCATAGATCGAGGGCCAATTCTACTAATTTTTAAACAACTTAGCAAACTGTCAAAAAACCCTTAATTTTCATACATTTTTGACAGATTGCGATTGAGATGCGAATGTGAATATTAGTAGAATTGGCACTCTGATTCAAAACCAAGTTGAAGTTTTATCATTATTGCTAAGTTTGAGCTGAGGTTATAAAAATCATATTAGAAGAACAATGGGTCTGTGTTAACCTGGTAGCTACAAGTGGGTCTTTAATTAAAGAGTGAATAGATTACTTCTAGGGTCGTCCACAACATCATCGCTTTCCTAGTTTATCAAAGAAAGAAAGAAATCATCGACATTAATACACACCAAGATAAACAAATTACAATGCCTTGAACAGATTTCCCCTAGAAGAAGTTGGGTGCATTGATCACTCAGTTGACATTAGAGTTCGTGGATCAGATATACTCAGCGACTTTCACTCGCATATCCGCAAAAAATCACACAATGATTTCACCTGGCATCTGACACCTCCATCTTTAATGAACCATTAAGACTCAGATCAGTAGTTCGACAAGAAAATTTGTTTTTAAGATTATGAAACCAGAAGCCTATTTATTAGAAGCTCCTAAAAAGCACGGATTAACATCTAGTACGAAAATACAAATAATTCACAAGGATTACAAATTAGTAGACGACCAAACAGCTCTAAAGAACATGCCTATGAAAATTGCAAATTGAAATTCAAAACACTTTACTCGAGCAAAGTCGCGGGCAGAAGCTGGTCATAGATATAAATATAATTGCTATGTAAATACAGCCAGTGTTATTTAGAAGGCAGTTTTGATAATAGCCTAGCTCTATCAGAAAGTAGGATTCAAGCTACTCGAACTGAAATAAGAAACACAGTTTTTAACTAGACAAGTTTTTGGTCAACTTTGTCGCCCAAACGCCCAAAAAATAGATATAGACGAGTCCAAAACTGATGACATAGATGACAAAAGAGTTTTTGTGTCTTATTATCAAGATAGTACTCATATAATTCTGTAAGATCTAGGTAGCAATGTGCAGCGTGGCGGTGTGAGTGAGGCGGGCCATGCGAGGCCGCGCCAGCCAGACAGGCTATTTCCGACCCGACGACGAGACGTTGCAAAAAATCACACATTCATACTAACCCGTGGCTAAAATTATATGTCTATAATAAGTGGAACTAATCAATAAACTGGTAGTTACCGTTTAGAGAAAATTGTGAGTCATTCGAATGGGTTATTAAAGTGCAATGCTGGCCTAGATTTACTTCAGTTTTGTTGATTTTGTAGAAGTGCTTTAAAACTCGATTGATCTTTGGAACATTCATTATTATTATCATCATAGGTTTTGCCAACCGCACACCGTTTCTCTCGATCAACTCTTACAAAACAAAACACATCATATCAGAAACAAATCGTTGGACTTTTTAATTTTAACGTACTTTGCTCTCTTCGTCCTTCGAGGGAGTTATTTATCAGACGTTGAGGTGCATTCACCACAAATGTTATGAAGGCTTTTATCTGGATTTGATGGTATACACATTTGCTTTGCTATTATGTATATCTATAATCTTCTAACCCTTTGAAGGTATGAATTTATGGAACTCAAATAGAGTTGGACGGCAGGAGGAGTAGGCCGAGGGCGAGTAGCGTCCGAGCACATGGTAGAAGAAGTCAAGTGTTAGTCATCTAGCGGCGAGATGGACAGGAGAAATTGTTTTCATCGTGGTTAGAACCTGAGGGCCAATTCTTCTAATTTTTAAGCAAGGTCTGCATTCGCATCTTTGTCTCAATCTGTCAAAAAATACTTATTATTCACAGTCGATTGCGACTGAGATGTGAATGTGGACGTTGCTTGAAGATTAGTAGAATGCGGGTTTTCAGGAAAATTTACTCCACCAGTTGGCGCAACATAGGCGAGGGGTCCTGTTCACTGAAAAAGTGACTTTGACATTAACATGCCGTCGAAGACAATTGATTTAATGTCAGAAAACCCTCATAGGCTCTCTGACTGAGGTTGAGGTTGGCCCAGGAGTGTGGGGCAAGAAAACATATTATAGTATACTTATATTTATAGTAAACATATTAAGTTATATCTATACTATCATTACAAAAACGGCCTTCAGTACTACACAACATAAATATTATTCGAAAGGAAAAACCAACAAGGAATTTTGTTTGTTTATGTAACTTTTACGAGTATTTCAATGGTAAGAACAGACAGCGTTGTTTTGTGAGTAAACAATGAGATTGAAATAAATGGCGTGTCGAGATAAAGGGAAAATAACGTAGATACATATTTTACAATAATATTTTTCTTTGTTGTCTTGGGAGTTGATACTTCAGCTATTTATTTATGTTGTCTATGTTTTTTGTCCAGAAAAAGTTTTGACGACCAATGAGGATACATTACGACTACGAGAGGAGAGGCTAACTGAATACCGTCACCACTTGATACTGGCAGAATAGACGACATCGGCTCAGTTGCGAAAAAGAAAACTGAATACTAGACAGTTCTCAAAAACCAAGACAATTGTAACTTCTACTATAAATTCTATGGTAGATATAGTTAGAAGAAACTAAGAAGAAAAGAAAAATAAAGAATTTTTGTGTTCTTGTATGCAAGGTAATTTCGAGTACCTTGCTACTTTTAACTTTTTTAGAGAAGCACCATGTTTCACGTACCTATAAATCATAGGTACTTATTAGGAAACTAATGTAGGTAAGACCTATTTGTGTTTAGGACTGACATTGAAGCAAAGAGTGTCATAGTTTCGTTCATAACTCAAGTGTTCAATTTTGTGTCAAGAAGGAAAATTGTTTTTTTCATACACCTCTACTGTTTTTTGGGCTTCTGAACACCCGTGAAAAACGAAACCCCTATAGAATTACTCGGGTGTCCATCTGTCCGTCTGTCACAGCCAATTTTCTCCGGATCTACTGGGTAGATTCTATTGAAATTTGTTATACAAATGGGCTTCTATGACCCAAACACGGACGCGTTTCGTAAATAAATAAAATTTTGAGCATGGGGGTCACTTTTGGGGGTCAAACTAGAACATTAAAAGAAAAAGTTTTTCAAACTGTATCGTGTGACATATCAAATGAAAGGGATGACTGTGAGGGTTTTCATTTTATTTTTTCATTTTCTAAAATTAATACTTTGGAACTGAAGTTATTCAAGAAATTAGAGCAAAAATTGAAAATAATATTTCCATACCTAAAGATTAAAGGAAAACCTATAAGAAGTCTGTAGTGTTAAGGTGGATGCTCCAGGGTAGCCCGCGAAATTCAAATATTTTTATGTTTTTTGCAATTTGCAGGTCATTGTGAAGCTGTATGTTAAACAGAATACAATTCGCGATCGTAAAGAGCATTTATCTAAAGGATTATAACCATTTGAATCATCAATATAACCCTCTAAGTTCATATAACTCGATTGAATGTAGTTTCGTGAAAAAGTCATTCAATCGAGTTGTATGAACTAAGAGGGTTATATTGATAATTAAAATGGGTATAATTCTTTAGATAAATATGCGTTACCGTCGCGAATCGTATTTTATTTAACATACAGCTTCACACTGACAATAATATATTGCAAAAAACATAAAAATATTTGAATTTCGCGGGCTACCCTGGAGCTTCCACCTTAAAATAACATGTTAAAAAATAGAGGTGGTTCGGAATGCTAAGCACGCGAGTCAACTCGAACTTGGCCAGTTTTTTGTGATTAATTTTATAGCGGGATCCAAGACACTTGACTCGGCGTTTTTCTGGTAGTCGCAAATTTTCATTTTGGCTCTAAGAGTCCAGTCTTTGTGTGAGTGCGACGCTCTTGATTAAAATTTACGAAATATTTTACATAAGAATAAAACAAAGTATATAGGAGTCATAACTCCTGACCAGCTGTGTTCTGAGGTAGCGATATATCAAATAACAATATGTAAACTGATATCTAGGAGTATGTTGCGGTCATTTTCTAGTATACACTATCAAAATAGTTTTTGCTTAGTCGTGTTATTTGTAACCACAGAATATACCTGGCAACTTGGTTGAACATGGATTATTATTGAATTAATTATATGAAATCTTAGACGGGGACAGTGTTGCCATTGCGGGTAAAACTTGGTTAAGGTAGGGACAGTAGCGTGAAGATTGGTACAAGCAAAGAGAGGGCTATGCTCAGGAGTGGGCGAAATCTGGCTGTGGAAAGTGATGAATATTGTTTGGATTGTGTGAAAAATGAGACTACTAGAAAAACGGAAAATACAGAGAGCAATACAATACAAAATCCTTTATTTTAAATATACCAGTTACAGGCACTTTTCAACACTAGTCAAGGTCTAACAGTCAAATAGATGAAGCTAATTTTGCCGCGCTAGCGACAAGAGCAGCAAGTTGTTCTGCAACAAAACGCACTCACCGACCCTATCTCCAGCCGGCAGTTGCAAAGAGTAGATCCTATGGAGAAGAACGTGCAAGTAATTCCATGGACAACCTTTTAAACCAGTTGTCAGTGTTTTCAGCTTTTTATGTTGCATGGAAAAAGTTTGATGGTGTACCGACCCAAAATAAAGTAGGATTAGTTCAGTGGGATTATAATCTGACATGGTTATTTCTGCTGCTTATAAATGAGAATCTTTGTGTCCCTCTTTAAATTGTGGTATGAGAGATGTAACGTCGATATATTCCATACAAAGCTTGGCTGCCCTCAAGACCTTTACAGACTGTATGCGAACCAAAAAGCACGAACGAACACGTCATTCTCTCAAGATAAGGGAAAATTCATCAACGATGAACCCTTTGAAGCAATTCCTGCCTAACCGAGTAGTAAATATAGCACTAGCTTCTGTCAGCGGCTTCGCCTGCGTGATACCTAGGGAATATACTCCCAGGATTTATATAGCCTATGTGTTATTCAAGACTATAATCTGCCTCTGTGCCTTCATGAAGATCCAATCAGGCGTTCTGACGTGAAAGAGTAATAAACATACATCCATCCTCACAAACTTTCGCATTTATAATATTATAGTAGGATAGGTTACCCAGTTAATGGGTTGTGGAGGTCTGGTAGGCAGCCGCTCCACGTAAAATACTGGTATTCAGCTGAATCCAATTTGACTGGAAGCCGACACCAATATAGTTGGGAAAAGGCTAGGCAGATGAGTAGGATAGGATGGAATAGGCTTCAGCGCAGGGCACATTGCTCGCAGAACAGATGGTCGTCGGCGTCGGGGCGGAAAAGTTCTGGGGTGGCGACTGCGTACCGGAAAATGAAGCGTTGGAACTTGTAAGGCCTTCCACAAGGTGGACCAATGACTTGGCAAGGGTTGCGGGTAGCCGATGGATGCGAGATGCACAAGACCGGTCGTTATAGTGACACTTGAGGGAGGCCTTTGTCCAGGAGTGGACGATTTTTGGCTGATATGACGATGTTGAACATGATGCTCCAAGAAATGTATTGCGACAGCTCCTACTGCTTCAAGATATTTCTAAGTTATTGAAAATACACGCATCAGCTTATAACTGCTAGTGTCTCCTCTAACGATAATAGGTAATTCTTTCACTAATGAAAGGTTATAGATACCTATATCTACTTAGCATCTATCGCAATTTCTAATAGTATAGCATCATACGCTATTGTTTTAAAGAATCACTTTCTAGACAATGGTCGTTTCGTGCGTGGCATCTTTCGATCATCTTTTGTTTCTACATAACAATACTTCTCCGAATGGATGGCTGGAGGCTATTCTAGAATGTATCCTGGGATATTTGTAGATCATAGAGCTAGAAGACGACTTTGTGGCCACTGCTAGAGTGATAGACAACATCAATACTAATATTATAAAGCTGAATAGTTTGTTTGTTCGGTTGAACGCGATATTCTCAGGAAATACTAGTTCGAATTCAAAAAATCTTTTAGTTTTAAATAGCTCATGTTTTTAAGAAGGCTATAGGCTTTTGTACAGGATATAGATGAAGTTGTGCGCGTCAGCTAATTTTCCATGCAAACCAAACTTGAGTGAGTCGAGCTGTGTGTATAGCGTTTTCCCAACTATATTGAGGTCTGCTTCCAGTACACCAGAAGCTGTTGAATACCAGTATTTAACTACCATGTTTCCTCCGGGCTTCGGAAAGCAAGATAGGTTGAAGGTTGTTATGGATAGTCTGAAGCTAGAAAAACTGCCATCAGTCTTGCGAAGGGATATGACGTCAGCCAGTTGCTGGATTGTCAGATAGATAATCGCTCCATCTAAAAAGCTACTTCCGCTTGAACTGGAAGCTGACCTCAACATAGTTGGGGAAAGTAGAGGTAGATGGATTAATGAGTCCAAAAATGTGATGTCAACAGCTGACGTCTGTAACAATTCTGACCATATGACTTCACCGGCGAGGAAGCGATTAGCTTTCGACTATTTGCTCGTGTGAGTAAAGACACATTTTCATGGTCGATAGCTGGCTGTTCACATTGCCGGCGAGCGTATCTTTCTTCTAGTTCATCGCAGCGACAAGAGCTATCAAAGATTTTACTCGCTCAGCGACACTCGCTTGGCAGTCAGAACTCACCAACCAGCGGTAATTTCAACCTACAGGTAGTGCGGGCTGGAGCGAGTATTGCTAGTAAAATTTCGTTGCACAATCTACTATTACTATCAGGCCCTGTCATAACACCAGCGCTATGATATTTATTTATTTACATATATCGCAGCATACGCTGAGACAGGGACCTTTTTGGCCTCGCATAGATTTAGTAATTATTAGTATTTTAGGATTTTTCTACCTGTCTACATATTTTTGTTACAGTTACTTTTAGTTATTTTACTATATGTGTATTGTGTGAGTCCCAAATAAAAACTTTTTCTTTCTCTTCTTTCTTTCTACTATTGAAACTTTTCACTCGCTACTCGAAACGAGTTGCCGAGACCCTTCTCGCGTTTCAAGCTTTGCTCGCTACTTGTTGATGGCCGGGGCGGTGAGACAAGTGCCCATGGTTATGGGTTGAAAGTTGTGCTCAGCGCACGTTGCTTAGGCATGAAGATCATACATTCTGGGTCTATAGTAAATTTCGTGCTCTATAGTACAGCCACTCTATTCTGTCGACATCTCACCGTATTCAACTCACTTAGGTGGAGTGAACGACAAGTGAGCTGTCATTCCATCTCGTTTGTATGGTTTGACAGCTCACTTCCTGATCACTTCACCCACGCCTTCACATCGACATGTTTAAAGAATCAACCGGCTGATCATTTCTCATTTTCATAATGGTAATGTTATTGGTTTTATGCGTACCTATGGAACTTTTTATTTGTATCCTGTGTGGTCTTCGCTGTGTAATCGACGTACGTTTCCTGTAAGTGTTGCTGTTAGAATATTGGTGGCTCATTAAACTAGTATAACCTTTCGTGTTTATTAAATTACTAGCTGACCCGCGCAACTTCGTCTGCGTCACATTTTCCATTATAGCTCCGCTCCTATTTGTCTTAGCGTGATGATATAATATAGCCTATAACCTTCCTCGATAAATGAGCTATCTAATACCGAAATAATTTTTCAAATCGGTCCTGTAGTTTCGGAGCCTATTCAATTCAAACAAAAAAAACAAACAAATCTTTCCTCTTTATAATATTAGTGTAGAAGAGATACATAAAAACTGGGAAATTGGTTATGAATAGACAATGTTTATAACCCTCTGATTGACGTGGTACTCTGTGCTCTAACATGGTTCTTAGATGTTCATAATAGTCGGTCCACACTATACAGACTTATGTCTGTCTGGACTTTGAACTCTGAATTTAAAAAATCTACGTCACCGACATTTGTCGACATCGCTATGTTCCACAGAAAAAATTCTATGGAAGACTGTATCGTGTGGACAGTCCATAAGGTTCAATTACCAATAGAAATATATGAGACATCGACCTTGAAGTGAGTGTCCCGTTTACTGCAGTGCGATGCTGTAAACATGACGAAGTGAACACTTGGGCGAAGTGAACGACAAGTAAGCTGTCAAACCATACAAATAAGATGGCATGACAGCTCACTTGTCGTTCACTCCACCTAAGTGATCACGGTGAGATGTCGACAGCATCGACCGGCTGGTCACTTTGCATGAACACTACACGAAAATAATAAAAATGCATTAACATTTTCTCTCTAAATAAGGTTCAGCAAACCCACAATGCTGTTTGTTACACTTTCCTGCATTTATGATTGGAAGGAAAATAAATAGATTCCTCGCTCTAAACGTTTGTGCGAACAGCTGCTCCCGAATATTTGATGGAAACTCAATGGACTGGTTTGGTCCACTCTTTGGAACGTCTTAATGTCTCTTTTGACCCACCTTTTGTAAAAGTTATTAAGAACATTTTTAATAGAGTAATAGAGAAAAAGAGTATAGAGAGAGAGAGAGAGAGACAGAGAGACAGAGAGAGCTATATATTAAGTTATCTATAGAAAGTGGAAAATAACTGTCTTCTTCTTTGTTACTCTTTTGACTTTCTTGAAGACTAAACGCTTTTAAACATAGGCAACCAACGAAATGTGTGTGAACACTTCTGCGTAACCCTTCGTGGACTGCAGGCGTGATGTTTAGTGAATATTGAAAAGAAACGTAGAAATTGATTGCTCAACCACGAGCAATCACCTATCAAGACTTATCAGTACGAATACCGATACGCTAACGTGTTTCAATTCAATCTACCCAGTTATTGTTTTATCGATGGTCTACCTCCCTACGAGTACTTTATACATTCGTTATATCAATCTAGGTACTTAAGTATCTAATCAAGTCTGTTGCACTAATAATCACTTTTGCCTTCAAAATGTAGATAATGAGTTTTATTTGAATTTTAATTCGATAATTTGAAAACATCGCTATCAAATCAAGAATCGACTTCAGGGTTGTGGATTTTTAAGTGACCTTTTGTATTAAAAAGGTCCTAAAAATGTATGGGTTGCAATGAAATTTGAACTTTGTTTTCTATGGTAGGTATCTCTAGGGTTTGTTGTTCAACAATTTATGAATTATCTCGAATTCTGAATTAAAATATGATTGATAAAATTCGATTTTTTAAAGTATTATTTAAGTTTCTAACGAAACAAAAGGTAATGCTTAAAATTGGAAATGTCAAGGCAATCTAGGGGCATAATGAAAATATCATCGTTATCTATTAGGGTAAAGCGGGAACAAATCAAAATGCCATGGCAACATTAAAACATAACTAAAAGGAGGACTAAAGAGCAATAGACAAATATATTTCAAAAGCAGGTTTACTTCGTGATATGATTAGCATTAAGACTTTCAAAGAATTGAACGTCTAACCTTGCTTTCAAAATGTAAAAGTAACAACAGGCTTGAAAAGGATCCTCTTTGCGATTGCAACACCGAAGGTCTGAATGTCCAAACTTTAATTGTGCTTCTTTACTTTGCATATCGTCACATCTTTACAAAGTAGGTCTTCGGTAAACGTGTGTACAAACGTGGCCATTTCTCGCGTGTCACATGAAAGACATGAACCTACATACGCAAAAACTCCTTAAACATCGACTTCTAGCCTTTTGTCTATATAAGTAAAACCGTCTTTTAAAGTGCATTATGCTGCTATTAATGCAAGCTTATCGTATGTGAAAATCAAACCAGTTTCTCAGGTGACCTAATGCAACTTTCTTGGAATGATTAGACTTTCCGGATTAGATAGCTTTCAACTTTTGAACTGTTTCATTAGTATGTGAGTGTTCTTGAGTGTAAATTTCTGTAAGTCGAGTTGGAGGCGAAGTCATAAAACAAGATTGTAATCTTTTAAAAGTTTTGTAGTGGTGCTCAGGCGATGAGAAAGTTTTTGGTCACGTGCAGTGTCACACAAGTCGCTGTGAAGAAAAAGCTGCACTTTTCATGGTTTCGACAGTTTTCTGTTTGTCTAGAATGTTTTTTTGTTTATTCAAAATTTGCTAGAGGTCTTGTGAAATGTCCTGAACTTTATGCAGTTTTTGCATGCAACAGGTTAAGTCTTCCGAGTTTTGGTGATACAATTGCTCTTCTTTTATCAAATAGTCTAAAAACAAATCATGCACCTTAAAAAAAACTAAATCTCACCTTTTATGTTTCCGAAAAACAAATTCACATAACAATCAAAAGCATCCAAATATTTCTCCTTTTGTGAATTAAAAAACCCACTCGAAGCACAAAAACACCAGTTAATATGGTATCAACACAATATTCATACAGTATCGTCACTTTACACAAACAAAATAGGATATTTAAAAAGTTGTTTTTCTGTGAGTTTCAGTATCATATGACGTCCGCTCGCGGCGAACGCTTGTTCGCGACTGAGCCGCGATGGCGGGCAACGTTTCTAATTTTATCGTGCCAGTAACACGAGATAAAGCCGGTCTTTATTGAGACTTTTTTATTTTATTTTATATACGAAAAGAAAATCGACGATTAAATAAATGAATCAGAGTTACTAATGAGCTGTGTCAGTCAGACATAGAACCTGATCACTGAATCTTTATGAGATTCTCTCACGGGTTTAAACTAGACCGTAAGGTACCTATGTATAATATCCATTAAACCATAGGACAGTAGGAATTCAAGTTTGGCAAGAGTGGCATCAGAACGAGACTAAAATTTAATAAAACAAACAAAGTTTGGCATACAATGACATTGGCACTCGTAGCTATCTAATCGAGCCATTCTTCCTGCTTAATCATTAAAAATCTGGTGAATGGTGGTTATATACAGCGCAATTTTTTTTTTAATGCAAAACGGGGAAACCCTTGGCCCAAATCTCACCTGATGGAAAGTGATGATTAGGCCGAAGATGGAAACGAGTTTCACCCGGACTCCTCTTACACAGAGGAACTGGCTATCATACCTCTACCTGCCGGAACACAACAATGCTGTTAACATAGTTGTTATGGCGAAAGAGTAGCTTGCCATGCGGACTTAGAACAAGTCCTACCATCAACAAAACCGAGCAAAAAGTTTGCCTCCGCTGGGAATCGAACCCGGGACCTCTGGGTCTGAATCAGGTGGTATAAATAACCACTACGGTGGCTGGCGATTAGTGTCACCTGTTTAGCACCACCCGGGAACCACGTGTAGGGATTCGCTGAACGGTATTCTCCTACGGACGCGGGTGACTTGGCCCCCAAATTTTGCTTTGTAGGTTGGTATCCATATCAACACATAAAAAAACAGGTTATGTAGGTACTTCAGGACATAATTATCAAGTAAGACCATCTACTCCTTTCTAAGTTGTAGATAATTTAGGGAAACCGAAGAGAAGTGTGTTTTGTTTTGGTCTCCATATTAAACGATAATTAAGTAGTAATTAGTTGTCCTTATGAACATGTTAAAAATAAACGGATCCAGTATTACAAGGTGATCGCGGGTGTGTCTTGATGACATGTCACTAGCACACACGGAGCGTGCAGATGGCAAGCCAACGCAACAGGTAGGCAACGAACACCTGGCGAGTACCGGGTGCTGGCTTGTGGCAAAATCCAGCGCTAGTACCATAATAGCGTCTAGATGACAATTTCTGATGTCAGTTTTTTCACCCGCGTATTTTTCGAAAATTAACAAAAGTGGACATATTTCCAGGATGAAACGAACATAGTAAAGCCTTTTCTAGGACATAGTCTATCTCGTGCCAAATTTCATCCAAATTAGTTCAGCAGTGAAGAGGTAATAAACAAAGCAAACTAACTCTTGAATTTATAAAATTAATTAGGAGGTTTAGGATAAGATTTATATGGATCGCTGATTCCAGGTAAACATCAAGCGATATTACTCTTAGATCGAAGCAAGCAGCTAGTTTGGTTTGTCACTTAGTGCTCGTTCAGACTCGCGAACCGCGCGGTTCCCAACCAATTCAGAAACCGCGCGGTTCCCTTCGTGTCTGAAAGCTTAATGTTGATAATAGTGTTGAGCCTAAGACGATACCTTGAGGTACGCCTAAACTTAATTCACCAAGTTCAACGATGTTTTGAGCTGCTTTTGTCTCTTTTATGTGTGTTGGCTTTCGGCAGGTGGCTATGAGTTAAACCATGATAGCGCTGGACCTTGTAGTTCTGAGGCTTCAATTGTTTTGAAAAGTATTTCTCTTAAAACTAAGTCGAATGCTTCGGTCAGATCCAGAAATAGACGACTATTATTTTTATTTTATTTTATACAAAACGGGGAAACTCTTGGCCCAAATCTCACCTGATGGAAAGTGATGATTAGGCCGAAGATGGAACCATATTTTTTTCATTTATTTTGCTTTTAAAAATACCATTAGTATAGTTTAGTTTTTTATTCATAACTAGCTGATGCCCGCGGGTACGCCCACTTGACAAATTATATACTAAAAACTTCCTCAAAAACCACTTTATGCATAGGTGAAAACGGCATGAAAATTGGTGCAGTCGTTTTTGAGTTTATCGCGAACAAACAGACAGACAGACTTGGCGGAGGGCTTTGTTTTATAATATTATGGAGTAATAGTGTTAGTGTTAGGTTATTAGCTCGCACTTGCATATCTTAATGAGTACCTATAATCAACGCACTACAATTCGTTATTTGAAGTGGGCAGGTATTAATAATGACTATTAAGTTCGTAACGATTTAAAAAATAAATAAATTACTGACCTCATACCTTCCGAAGATTTTTCTACGGCTACCATTTTTGACCTTAATACTCCGAAGAAGCAACCACTGCTTTTAAATAAGAAAAGTTCTCCTGCAACTCCTCTCACTGGGTCAATTCATAATAAACTGAATATTATAAAAGGCCAAAATGTAGAAATAACATAAAACCACAATAAGTGCTAACAATTTGTAGGATTCCTTGACGTACATAGCACATGGCCGTGTGTCACGCGACATTAGTCACTCGGCCTTAGCTTCTGATAAATACAACGTGGTCGTTCCGAATTTAATTATATAAACATTACAATAAACAACATTATCTCCGGTGTTTGGAAAACTTCCATGATTATTAACAGTTTTTCTTGCCTAACTGAAACTTGGAAAATGATATTCATAAATTATTTAATAAGCTGCCGGTCGATTCAGCCGATCGATTCTGTCGACATCTCACCGTGATCACTTAAGTGGAGTGAACGACAAGTGAGCTGTCATGCCATCTTGTTTGTATGGTTTGACAGCTCACTTTCTTTCACTTCGCCTAAGTGTTCACTTCGACATGTTTACAGAATCGCACTGCAGCAGTGCGATTCTGTAAACATGATCTCACCGTGATCACTTAGGTGGACTGAACGACAAGTTAGCTGTCATGCCATCTTGTTTGTATAGTTTGACAACTCACTTTTCGTTCGCTTCGCCTAAGTGCTCACTTCGACATGTCAACAGCCGGTCGATTCTGTTGACATCTCACCGTGAGCACTTTGGTGGAGTGAACGACTAGTGAGCTGTCATGCCATCTTGTTTGTATGGTTTGACAGCTCACTTGTCGTTCACTTCGACATGTTTACAGAATCGCACTGCTGTAAACATGTCGAAGTGAACACTTAGGCGAAGTGAACGACAAGTGAGCTGTCAAACCATACAAACAAGATGGCATGACAGCTCACTTGTCGTTCACTCCACCTGAGTGATCACGGTGAGATGTCAACAGAATCGACCGGCAGTATTGGTCGCTTTGGAGCTTACTTCACTTCGCAAGTGCCTAGGTGATGCTTACAGAATGCAAAATCAAGGTCATTTTGAACCTTATGCGAAGTGAGAGCGAATAGCGACGTGAAATGCGAGTTGTTGTTTGAATTTTACAGAATACGAACGAAGAATACGAATACGACGTGCTGGCTGAACAAGAACAAGAGGCAAGAACTGTCATCATCTATTAGATAATGATCTTTTATTCTAACAGTATTGGCAATAAAATGGTTTTCACGTGTTCTTACTTCACCTTCTTCTAATATCTGATTAAATCAAGCTGGGAATTATTATTTGAGTACAAAGGAATGCTTATAAGCAAATACGTGGTAATTTTTTTATGCTGCATCGTTTTAACGTTATGATGATCTACGTCTCAAAACTCATCAAACCTTCAATATAAATAATTCCAATCAAATCTTCAGGGCACCAAATTGTATTTTTTTAAGTTGTCGACTATCCATATAATGCATGTTAGATCATGCCCTGTAACTTAAAAAAAAATGAAATCTAAATAGTGGGGGGGGGGGGGCAACCCAAATAGGTTCTATCCCCTTACAAAGAATCTTAGGTAATAATACTTCTTTATGTGGCTACCATAATTTAGATGATAAATTGAAATGAATCAACTCAAATGTCAGATGTCAAAAATAACAACAAAACCAAAAGCAAGTTATTTTGCCTGTACTTCAAAATTTTCTGTGTGTATCATCTTTTTCCTTATTCACCACTAGCTGACCCGCGCAACGTCGTCTGCGTCACATTTTTCATTAATGCTCAGCTCCTATTGCTCGTAGCGTGATTTTATTTATCCTATAGCCTTCCTCGATAAATGTAGTTCCAACAAACTCTTCAGCTTTATAATATTAGTATAGATAAATAAAATAACAAAAAAAATATAGATTTTTATAAACTGAAATCTTGCAGTGATATTGATAGGTCATTGTTGCCAACACAGATAGAACTCGGATGAATTGAAATGAAAATCGAAATTCATCACAAAGATTAAAACCATCCTAAGGCCTTTTGCAAAACATGGTTTATACAACATCACGTTACGACCGATAGGAGCGAACATTCATGAAAAATGTGACGCAGACGAAGTTGTGCGGTTAAGCTTGTGTTAATAATATATTTTCAGCTAAAAATCAGCAAATTCAAAACCGTAATGCTATTGAGATGAACAAAGACAATCATGAAAGTGAAGAAGCTGTTGAACTGCCTGTTTTCCAAGCCATGGCTCAGAGTGCGTTTTGGGATTCTTTTAGCAGTGTCTATAGTCTATTATTTATGGTTAATATCCAGGATCAGTGTTCTAGAAACTCAGAATAAGGAGATGAAGGCACAATTGGGACTTTCTCAAATTGTCATGAAACAAATGTCCGTTAATTCAGTGCCTATACATGAAGGTTATGAGGTCAGTAAAGAACTTTTCTATCTTACATTTTATTACTCACTACATTTTATACAGTGGCCCCCCAGGGGCCCCTGGCACAACAACCGCCTGGACGGAGGATCCTCCCTTTTCAATGAAGCTTTGCGGGACTTTACTCTCTGTAACGCATCCCCAAAGCCTGAACATTATATATTTACATTAAAAAAGCTTCAAAGACGTAAACCATGTCTTCAACAGATTCCAGATGCAGTCGACGCTCTATGTGAGACGGTCCACGTCGCCATAGTGTGTATGGGGAAGTGTACCCGTCAGATCACTCCCATGCTCAAATCCTTGATGCACCATACGCAGAACCCCATACACTTCCATTTTGTGGTAGACACCTGGTCTCATAGAACGTTCAACAAGCTGTTTGACACTTGGGACTTGCAAGATGGTGAGTAGTTAGCCCCAACTCGTTTACCAGTAGGAACACATCTCACTGTGTATGCTGCGTTCCTATTGGTTAAAAATTTGGGTCAAAGTAATCTAACTTTGCTATACTGACGTTTGATATCACCTACATAAAAGTGCTTTATTTATTTATTTTTATAACAATTGCTTCCTACACTAACAGTTTGCACCAAGGAAGCTTTGGCATTAATTTTATGATTTTTAACCGACTTTCCAAAAAGGAGGCGGTTCTCAATTCGGTTATTTTTTTCTTTTCTTTTTTCTTATGTTTATTACCTCATAACCACGTCAATTATAAATCGATTAGTAAAAATCTTGTTTTATCTGAAAGGATATACTTGTAGATTGATCCCAATTTATCAAAATCGGTTACGAAGTTTGTATTTTAAATCGAAATAGCTGGAATCGTTTACTTGGATGATGGTTTTTTGTCATCCAAGTAATCGAAATTGCATATTTTGCTTTTCTGAGGTTTTGCAGTGTGGCTGTTAGGTCAGTGAGGGGTCTAAAAAGTGAAATAATAAAAAACACTACAAAGTAAAAAATAACTTTAATTTCGGAAGTCGGTAACAAAAAACTAACAAAAACACCGACTTCCGAAATTCAAGTTATTTTTTACTTTGTAGTGTTTTTTTTTATTTGGAAGTCGGTTGTATATTTTTGTAAAAAGTTTTTTACTTACCTACACACAGTGTGGTAAGATCCCGGTTTTTGTGTCATCGTGTTTTTATTGAATTAATCGATAGAGTTTACAATTCTGAGGATTAGAGTAAAAGTCCGGGTTCGCTAAAAAATGAAAACGAAAAATGAGAAAAAAAATCATATCTCTCGACCCATTCATATTAAAGCAACAGGAATTGGTGGAAGGGTCGGCTATTATACATTTTTTCGATAGAATAAATAAATTCTGGAATAAGTACTTCCGTTAAATTATAATGTTTTTTTTTCGTTTTTCAAAAGTCGGATATTCGGAAACTTTGACATTTTTTTTTTTAAAGTACAAGTCTTAGCGAACCCGGACTTTTACTCTAATCCTCAGAATTGTAAACTCTATCGATTAATTCAATAAAAACACGATGACACAAAAACCGGGATCTTACCACACTGTGCTACCTGATGTTTCAACCAAGTCTATAGATAGCAATTTTGTAATGCTGCCAGCCATTTGGGCATTTCTCACATTGAGAGTCATGCAAACTATTTTTCAGCCAACCAGCTTTTGCCCGCGACTTCGTATGCGCATATCCCGTATTTTCCCGTTCCCGTAAGAATTTCGGGGTACCTTCTCTTAGTGCTCCCCTACACCCCCCAAAGCTTTAAAATACATGCCAAAAGACAATGTCCAGATTGGCCCTGTAAAATAAAAGTATCTAACAAACGCGATACTTAATTGTCTATTTTAATATATTAGTTGCAAATACTTTTGTAAAACGGACTAGCTTCATGTCAAAATGAACAATATAAAGTATTTTACGCGACTTATAACATTAAGAGTGTGTATTCCGTCCACTAGCGCCGCCAATCGTTTTTTATTAATTGTGGTAAATTTAAGACACGTAAGTAGATAAAAAACCGCTCTGTAGTGCACTGAAGAAATGTATCTATTATTTTTTGAGAGCTATTTTTAATACATAACTCATGGCTAAATAGCCAAAACGGCAATTATTGCTAAAAGTGGCCACTTTTAGCAAAAATATCGACTTTGGCAATTGTTTATGTTCTAAAGTACAAAACATAACTCTCAAAACATAATAAATACATTTCTTAAGTGCACTACAGAGCGGTTTTTTTAAATTTACCACAAATAATAAAAAACGATTGGCGGCGCTAGTGGACGGAATACACGCTCTTAATCGCCGCCATCTTTGCGAAACTTCATGTCGTTTGAGTTTGAGTATGCATGAAAATAAATCTGTGTTTTATTGCATATTCTAACATAGGTAATAAGTTAATGTAGGACGGTGGGTTTTAAAAAATAACTTACTACCTAATCGGTAAGGCTGGTTTCATAGTCACGCGTTTGAACAGTGCCGTCCAGAAGAACTTGTTTGCAAATGCACTAGATAGTATAAATGTCGCATCGAATGTTTATCTTATAAAAACGCTTTACATAAGTTTAGATTATTAACATTACGCTCTACTTAGACGCTTGTTGCTCCAAGGAATGATGCTTCATGGACTTGTACATAATAACTTCGATTGTTCTGAACTGATTAATAAAATTTGTTATATTGTACCTAGAACGGTGATGAGACGAGAGGCGCGCTCTTATCCACTATTTGCTACATCTCCCTGCCGTACACATGCAGGGGAGAGAGCGCCGCTCAGGAGATTGGTTGAGGCTTACAATAATCATTTTAACGAAATTGATGTATTTGCTCTGTCGAAATATAAATTTAAAAAACAAATTATTAAGCGCCTTGCTCAAAATGTTTAATTATTATGTATTAATTACTTAAGTATGTATTAACTCTTAGATTTCAAGATAGCGAAAAAATTGTAGTGTTTTTAAATAATAGTTTTATCTCATTTTACCAAACTGTATCTAATTTAAGCTAGTAACATGTGGAAGCTTAGTGGATTGTACAATTACCTACAGCATAATGTGTATCTAGATATTTAATATACATTGTACGATTGTTTGTTTTCCCAAATAAAAAAAAAATAAAATAAAATAAAATAGATGTCGCGTTCTAAACTCACGCCGTTCAAGCGCACTTACATACACTTCTTAGGCTTTAGAAGAAAAACTACATAGGTACTTAATTATCTTGGTAGGTACTTAAAATAGCTAAATAAATTATGATACTGTTTTGAGTTTCACTCAGAGCTATAAAAAACTATAATTCGTTAATAATGGTTCGGTTACTATAACCTCAAAATCTGATACTTTTTTTGAAATATATCTATTCTGCAGCTAGTCCGCTATAAAAATAAGATCTTATAGGAGTTAACTAATGAACGACAATACAAAACATATTTTTCCGATACTCTTGGTTCCAGAGCGAACAATGTATGGGCGCAGAGCAATGTCCTTTCAGATTTGTACCACCAGTAGTTTCGGTTCTGCGTTGTCTGTCTGTTACTCAGTCAGTAACGGATGAATTTAATATATTAGGATGAATGTGTCCTCCTATTTAAACCTACTGCAATTAAGGCCGTTGTTGAGACAGGAATCAATATGCAATGAACATGTATACCTATACAGTTGTGAATAAGGCACAACTTCGTCAATTATAAAAAAAAAAACTATTATTTACAGTAACATACTCATGCTACAATGCAGACGAGTATCTGTTACAAGTACGCTGGATCGAAAATAATCACTACGCCGGAATTTATCCGCTCCTCAAGCTGTTGCTTCCCGAAATTCTGCCGGAAATGTTGGACCAAGCTATTGTGCTGGACTCGGATTTGATCTTCTTGTGTGATGTTGTCGAGCTATGGGCGACGTTTAGAAACATGACGAATGATCAGGTAAGAATGCTTAAGATATTGATAGAAAAAGAAGACATGGTAAAATGGTGAAGGTAGAAAGTTGTAATACCTTTCAATATAATTAATAAAAAAAGAGGAGTTTCTCAATATTTTTTTAGTACGCCTGTACCGTCGCATTCCATGTATTTTGTTTCCGCCTCATCTCGTGCCAGTCCTCACGGTACGCGTCTAGGTCGTCTCGCCATTTCTTTCTGGACTAGCTTCGGCGACACCGTTCATCTTCGGGCACCCATTGAGTAGAGGTTTTGCCCAACCGTCACAGTGCATGTGGCAGAGCCATGGGTGAGTTGAGTACGGGGCACAGGTTGATGTCACTTGGTCAAATCAAATCAAATCAAATCAAATCGCTTGACCAAAGTATTCTTAAATCAAAGCTTTTTAACAATGGTATTAGGGAGATCTTCTTCGTTAGTTTGCTTAAGCTTAAGAAAACAGATCTAAAGCTGTTGTTTTCAGTAACTACACATTGAGCTGGATTTCAGCTCCTAGCGGTGTTCCTCAAGGTTCCTTGATGGGTCCTTTACTTTATCATTTACGTGGGCGACATCGACTCATGTTTCCACAACTCAAATTTACATTGTTTTCTGCAATATCGTCAGCTGACGACATGGATGCTCTCCAATCTGACCTAGCACGACTAGATGATTGGTGTTTGAATAACAAACTAGATTTGAACCCAGTTATGTTGCTCCCTACAACTTATAATCTTAAAGGGCAGCAATTGCAGAGATGCGACGGTGTTTCAAGAGGGCCAAACCCATTAAGATTCTTAGTTGCTCTTTTGTGAGAAGTGAGAATAAAAAAAAGGTTTATTCGTTTTCTATGTTTTCGACTACGTATTATACCAATCAGAAGAGTTCTTATGTTAATTACTTCAATCTTTGCAAGAAACATTTGCAACTTATAAATCGTCGTCAACTAGCAGATTGCACTTTTTTAAAAAATTTATATGACGAGATTGACTGTCCTGATCTCCTGCGTAAACTGCGCTTCAGTGTCCAAAATCAATTTAAAAAGAATGCCAAAACTTCATAGTTTAATAATAACATACTCCAATCCACACCACCTCTTTTAAAACTTTATAACCACTGCAGTTTCTGTTGTAACTGTTTTCATTCAATAAAATTTTACTTAAAACCTCATATCATGTTCCGTACAGTTGATAGGCCTCGTAGAAAACGAAAGCAACTGGTACCTAGAAAATGAAAAGCATTGGCCAGCTCTAGGTCGGGGTTACAATGCAGGTGTAATTCTCCTAGACCTCAAGAAGATCCGTACAATCACTGACTGGACCGAACTATGGCATGACGCTATTCGTGACCACATCGTTAGGCTGAAACTGACTCTTGCTGAACAGGATGTGATCAATGGCATTGTACTAAGTCAGCCCCGGCATGTATACAACATGAATTGTCAGTACAATGTGCAGATGTCTACGCGTTCGTTGGCTAAGAAATGTTATGGGGAGAACTGGAGAAATGTTAAGGTGCGCATACTTTAAATTTCGTTTGCAATTGTTCTTTTCTAGGTTTCAGTACTTCAAAAGGAAAAAAACGGAACCCTTACAGGATCAATTTGGTGTCCGTCCGTCTGTCTATCAATTCTGTAAATGTCGATATCGAGCTTCACCTGAAAAACAAAGCTCACCAATAACACACATCATGAAGGTTTTATATTCAAACCAATTTGATACTCACATCGGATTCCACTATCGAGATACTACGAAAATGTTGTCTATTCTGTAACTCCAGCAAGTCATTAGAATAGTTCATATCGGAATTGCTACCATGTACCTTTTTATTTGCGAGTTTCCGATATTTCGGCACTGTTGCAAGCGCCATGATCACTGAGTTACTCCGTGATCATGGCGCTTGCAACAGTGCCCGATGTGAACTATTCCAGCAAGTCGACCCCAACATGTTTGGGAAATGACTATGCAGCCTATGATGATGATATGATGAGTAAATAATGAAATAATTACAATTTTTAAATTATAAAAACTTATGATTTCCAGGTTCTTCACTGGAACTCTCCTCTGAAACATCACGTAAACATCCGCGACACCAGTTTCTTCCGTAACATATATCAGTCTTACGTTAACTTTGATGGCTATCTGCTGCGAGAGAAACTACACCGGTGCTCCTTCTTAGAGCATTTTACTATGAAAGTAAGTGATAGCATGTCATCATATCAGCCAATTGCCGTCGACTGTATGTAAACTTCCCCCAAAGAGCGCCAACTATCCCGGTCTTGAACAGTCCGCATCCATCCGCTGCTCCATCGTGCCGCAGGGCGTCCCACACTACGTTTGCCCATACGTGGCCTCCCCTCTAAGACATGTCTGCTCCATCCATCTACAAACATGACCGGCCCACTTCCACTTCAGCATGCTGATTCTACGCGCATTGTCGGGTACTTTAGTTCTTTGGCGAATGACTTCGTTACGAATTCTATCCACCAGAGAAACCCAGAGCATTGCTCTCTCCATTGTACGCTGAGCAATTTGTGGACCAAGCCAATAGTGAGTGTCCACATTTCGGCTCCGGAAGTCATTACGGGTAGGACGCACTGGTTATTGACTATAGGGTTAAGGGTGTTTTATCAATCAAAAGATGGTAATTAATTAAATATGAAAACTTTTATTTTTCAACTGCACAGCAAGAACACGATGTACCAGAGTGTCATAGACAATGCTGTCACCTGGTTAAACTTTTTAAAAGCTTATTCAACTCAACACTCCCACTAAAAGTTTAACCATATCTCCCACTGAAATTTAATCAACATAAGTTATAAAAAATTTGATCTCTAAAGTAGGCAAAAGATTGAACTGGTAACGCTTTTGTTAACATGTCTGCTAGTTGACTGTTACTAGGAATATAATTTAATTTAATTATGCCTAACTCTACCTTTTCCCTTACAAAATTGTATTTCACATCTATGTGCTTAGTTTTTTTATGGTAAACAGGATTACTAATTAATTTAATGGCGCTCTGATTATCAACATATAATTGAACACATTTAATATTTTCACCTAAATCTGACAATAGTTGCTGTAGCCACAATATCTCTTTTGCAGCTTCACAAGCTGATACAAACTCAGCCTCAGTAGTGGAGAGAGCAGTAGTCTTCTGCTTCTGACTACACCATGTTATAGGTCCTCCATTCATATTGAAAATGTACCCTGTAGTAGACTTACGCGTGTCCACATCACCTGCAAAATCTGAGTCTGAATAGCCAGTGAGATCACTGCTTTCTCCATACTTTATACACAAATCTTTAGTATATATTAGGTATCTAATAACACGTTTTATAGCATTCACATGTTGCTGACTTGGATTATTAACATATCTACTCAAAACATTGACAGCAAATGAGATGTCAGGTCTTGAAACAGAGCTCAAAAATAACAAGGAGCCTATAGCTTCTCTGTAAGGAAAGTTAACAATACTTTCATCCAATTTCTTTGTAATAACTACATTTGCATCTGCTGGAGTACTAGCAGAATTTGAATCACTCATACAAAATTTCTCTATAATTTGTTCTATATAGTCTCTTTGATGAATACAGATACAATTATTTCTTTTTATTATTTCTATCCCCACAAAATATTTCAAATTTAGTTCTTTAATCTTAAATGCTTGTTTTAAATATTCTATAATCCTTTTAATCATTGAGGAACTGGAAGAGACTATAAGCCCATCATCAACATAAATTATTATAAATACTTTTACCCCATCAAATATACCTATATAAACACAACTGTCAGCCTGAGATTGTTTAAAACCATATTTTACCAAGAACTCAGTAAATCTTCTATTCCAACAACGAGATGCCTGCTTAAGACCATACAAAGACTTATTAAGTTTTAAAACACAATCAGTTTTAAATGACACACCCTCTGGTATTTCTATAAAAATGTCCTCATCTAAATACCCATTCAAAAAAGCAGTTTTTACATCGAATTGTTTAATTTCTAAATTATACCTAGCTGCAATAGAAAAGATAATTCTTATAGAGTCATATCTCGTTGTCGGAGAGAATATTTCTTGGTAATCTATATCCTTAATTTGACTAAAACCACGTGCACACAAACGAGCTTTAAACCGCTTAGCCTGGTCATTCTCATCTCTCTTGATATTGAAAACCCACTTTGTAGTAAGAGTACGTTGACCAGACCTTTCAACTGAAGTCCAAGTATTATTCTCTTTATGCGCAAGCAATTCTTCATTTATAGCTCGCAACCAGTCATCTCTTTGTGGACTTTTCATTGCTTCATCATATGTTTGTGGCACTGAAAATTCTACTAGGTTAGCTTCAAAGATCCTATTATGTCTTGGTCTCAAATTTATATTGCTCTGGATTATGTCATCATCAATCTCTTGAGAGGGTTCATATGTAGGGTCATCACTATTACAGCTCTGCAAGCTGCCCTCGTTCTCTGATGATGTAGATTCTATGAGAGTATCCTCTGCATTAGTTCCTTGCGTCTCATTTTCTTGCTCTACTCTCTCTTCATCATCCAAGCATATTTGTGTAATATTTTTCCTTATTTCTGGAACATGCTGTTCATCAAAGATGACATTTCTTGATATTTTCACCCTTTTGGTTTCTAAACTGAACATCCTATAATTGTTGTCATCATACCCGACTAATATCATTTTCTCACTCTTCTTTTCAAGTTTAGTTCTAAGTTGATCAGGAATGTGTACATACCCTATGCTTCCAAATATCTTGACATGGCCTAAATGAGGTTTGATGCCATTCCATAGTTCAAATGGTGTTTTCTGAGGAGTCTGGCTGGAGGAAGTCCTGTTTAGTAAGTATACTGCACAATTGATAGCTTCTGCCCATAAGTCCAGTGGCACATCCCTCGCATACAACATTGAGCGTGCACTTTCGACAATCGTGCGGTTTTCTCTCTCTACACGCCCATTTTGTTCAGGCGTATAAGGTGCAGTACGTTCATGTACAATACCTTCTTTGTTCAGGTAGTCCTCCAAAGATTTATTGACATACTCCCTTCCATTATCAGTATGCAATATCCTTACACTGTGCATATACTTATTTTTGATCATAGCATTGTATTTCTTAAATACTTCCATCACATCACTTTTATGTTTGATGAAATATACATGTCTGTAACTTGTAGCAGCGTCTTTGAATAGAACAAAATATCTCATACCTTGGATAGATATATGACTCATAGGGCCACAGACGTCACTATACACCAGGTCACCTGGCTGTAGTTCTCCACGTGCAGACTTGTGAAATGGAAATCTGCATTGCTTGCCATATGCACATGCTTCACACACAAAGTCAGTTTGATCACTGTCACTTAGTGTCAAACCTTCTACAACATTGTTGGCACTCATATTCTTGATTTGTTTTAGGTTAAGATGTCCCAGTCTTTCATGCCATATTTTTATATTATTTTGATTACTTTGGACTAAGTTACAGGTGTTTGCGACCACTGCTTTTATCTTTAACTCATACAAATTGTTTTCTGTTATTCTTGCACTCATTACCAAATCATTACCTTTATAAATTAATGCACTAGAATCTTTCTTTATAATCATATAGGATTGACGCATTATCACACCTTCTGAAAATAAATTCCTTCTTAAATTCGGAACATACAACACATTATGCAGCTCACTATCCTCCCACTGTCCATTGACATATCTCTTTATTAACACTTTGCCGATGCCGGCCACTTCAACTGACTGTTTGTTTCCTAATGTCAATGATTTCTGGCTGCATTCAAAAAGCTTTAAAAAGAACTCCTTTCTGTATGTCATATGTGCAGAGGCACCGCTGTCCAAAATCCAAGCATTCTCTTCAGTTGTATTAAAACTGGTTTCTATATTGAACGCTAATAAATCTGCACCTTCCTGTTGAGGTTTTCTGGGCTTGGATTTCTTTGGAGCACGACATTCTCGAGCAAAATGTCCTCGCCTTCCACAATTATAACACTCGAACCTGTGTTTGGTGGGTTTATTTTGATTTGAACTACCAGCACCTTTATTCTGATCGTTCTGTTTTGGGTTATTCTTCCAACCTTTGTTAGCCACAAGGAGAGCCGTTTCCTGCTCATCTTCACATTGCAAGCTAGCTTCTTCGTCCAATAAACGAGCAGTTAAATTGACAAGAGTCTGATTCGCTGGATCCAATGACATCCAGGCTTGACGGAGTGATCTATACTTGGGAGGCAATGTTCCAAGTATTTTTGTTATCACAGCCATTTCACTGATGTTTTCTCCGCTTTCTTTTAACTGCTTGGCTAAAGATTCGACTTTAGAAATGTGCTGAGCGACACTGTCACTTGTAGACATTTTGTATTGATAGAATCTCTCATGAACTAACATTTTACATAATTCACTCTTCTGTTCATATATTGATTCTAGTTTTGACATTATTTCCATGGCAGTTTCACAGTTCTCTATCAAGGTAATTTGTTTGTAATCCATCGAAGAGGTCATTATATACATTGCCATGCCGTCATTTTTCGTCCACTCAACACTGTTCACAGATGGTTTAGGCACTGAAATATCGATCCCTTTTGCTTTTAGTGCACACTTTATCTGAAATTTCCATTGCCTGAAGTTCTGTCCATCGAATTTATCTAAATTCATTGTCACGCGGGAATCCATTTTTTTAGGTTATCTTGTCAATTTGTTCTAACAACGATTGTAACTTTTCTTTGCTGTTTTCTTTGAAATTTCAATTACAGAGTCTACTGGGCCCATAACCTATAGGGTTAAGGGTGTTTTATCAATCAAAAGATGGTAATTAATTAAATATGAAAACTTTTATTTTTCAACTGCACAGCAAGAACACGATGTACCAGAGTGTCATAGACAATGCTGTCACCTGGTTAAACTTTTTAAAAGCTTATTCAACTCAACATTGACCATTGTCTTAAGGGATTGTGGGATCGATGATTCAAAGATATTGCGCAGCGTCCCGAATGCCGCCCAGCCCAATCGTATTCTTCTGGTCGCTTTTTCTCAAAGTTGTGCCGCTCCAGTTGTATTATTTGGCCTGGATATAATATAATTATGTATTTTTCATAACCTCGAAGGTAGCGCATTTACGATTAGAGGTACTCTGGATGATAAGACCATTGTTGGTTTTGTCCAGATTCATCCCGAGACCCACCCGCCTTGAGGAATCGTTCCGGCTGTTCAGCATCACCTCCGGCTCTTGCAGAGATTCTGCCATGTTGACAATGTCATCCGCAAATCGGATTTACCTACGCCCAGTCCTTGCTAATCAAGCGTCTGGAAAACTTCCTCCAACGCGTTCATTTAATAAACAGTTTCGGAGCGATGACGTCTCCCTGTCTTATACCTCGACGCAGTGGGATTGTTTTTTGTTCTCTGCTCTCGTATTTGGACGGTCATTGTTTCGGCCTTATACAGACATCTCTAGTCGGCTTTCTTTTCAGTCTACTCTAATTATATTCCTCGGCCTTTTGGAATATTTGCCTAAACCCGGCCTGCTGCTCATTGAACTTTTGAGCGAGACGATTCGAGATAACCCTGGAAATAGCTTGTAGACATGGACTTCGGGCTTAGAGATTAGCCCCCCTGTTTTGGCAGCCGTATATGTGTTAATACATTTGTGTTAAAGAGTTATGTTTTTGCCATGCTTATCTCAGTACCATAATTATGTTCTTCAGACCATGGCCAATAAAGCATAACCTAACTTTATACAGGTAAACCAACCAGACCGATGTGACAGCTTCCGAGCCGCCCAGAAAGTGAAGCTCCGGACACACCTGTATTACATGGACTATAGTCATACGGACATGGACAGCTTCGACGTGACTTTGGCTCTGCAGCTGTCTATGGACCGGCTGCAGTTTCTAGAGAGACTGATCAAATACTGGGAAGGTATGTGTTGTACACAATGTCTTTGCATCGGCTGTAGATCCTCAAAAGAATGGTCAAATTGGAAAAGTACAATTTGCATCAAGTGACACGAAGGGGTGATTCTTATGCTGCAGTTGTCGATGGAACTCGAGAGACTGGTGAACTACTGAGAAGGTACGTGTTTGATGACACAGCATTATGTAGGTACTAAATGCTGCGACTATGGGCTACAGTTGTCAATTGAACGCCAGCTGTTCTTAGAGAGACTGGTCAACTATTGGGATGTCATCTGTTCCTTACATAGCATCAAGTATACTGCATGTGACAATAGGGAATATGCATGAAAAAAATATTTATTATCTGCACATTCTATCTAAAAATATACAAAAATATAATACTAACAGTGAAAATAGAATCAAAATTGCTCGAAAAATAAAGGAGATATAACTATTTTAAACAAATATATCTGTCCCTCTCACGAAAACGCGTATATGGCAGCTGTATAGGAGTCATGGAATTTGACGTCAAATTTTATATCGGTCTTCTCTTTCTAATTGTAATCTTTGAAGATTTATAACTTCATCGCTGATGAATGTATTAAAAAATATAATTTCATGCTTGTTTTTGTTGCTTAGAGCTAATAAGTATTTCATTTTGTAAATAAAAAAATCGCATGCATATTCCCTATTAGACGTGATTCTCGTGCTGCAGTTGTCCATGGAAAATCGGCAGTTCCTCGAGAGACTGGTAAACTACTGGGAAGGTACGTGTTTGATGACACAGCATCATACTATGCTGCGACTGCGGGCTACAGTTGTCAATTGATCGACTGCTATTGTTAGAGCGGCTGGTGTACTACTGGGATGTCATATGTTGCTCAAATAGCATCAAGTATACTGCATGTGAAAATTATACGTGATTCTCGTGCAGTAATCCTTGCATCGGCTGTAGTTCCTTGAGAGACTGGTCAAATTGGGAAAGTATGTTTTGGACACATTGCATCAACTCACTTAATGTTAAGCAACATTAAGTGTGTTGATGCAATGTGTGACATTCGGCGAGCGTTGCAGCTGTCCTTGACTGGCTGCAGTTCTTTGAGGCACTGGTCAACTACAGGCATAGCACATAGCATCGGAAGAGTCTACACAGAAGGACAATAACGTATCGCTAGCAATGAAGTCGCACATTTCGCCCGCGGTATGCATCGTTAAAATCTGTTTCAACAATAGTCTTCTTGATCAATTTCGGCCATAGCGGCCAATCTCAACAGAGACTGGCTGGCGGCACGGGACATCTTATAGTGCACAAGTGTACCGCAAACACAGATGCACTCCTTGCTTCCATTAATCCTATAGTCCGATAGGACGGCAATGGGAAGGGTTTGGAATCTGGTATACCGCCTGTAAAGTTCTTTTTATGTGTTGTGATTCGCAATATGGTTTTGAGTTTCGCACCGAAGCCCTATGAAATAGGGTCAGTACTTGTTGTTTTAAATAGTGAGCGGTTGAGAAATCCAATAACGCTGTCCATTACAAGAAACAATAATAGCAATCGGTATTTTTAACCGACTTCCCAAAAAGGAGGAGGTTATTAATTCGGTTGTATGGTTTTTTTTTGTTTTTTTTTTATGTTTGTTACCTCATAACTCCGCCAATTATGAACCGATTTGAAAAATTCGTTTTATCTGAAAGGATATACTTGCAGATTGGTCCCATAAATCATATCAAAATCGGTTACGAACTTTGGATTTTAAATCGAATTACCTGGAATTTGACTATTTAGATGATTTTTTGATAATCGAAATTGCGTATTTTGCTTTTCTGCGATTTTGCAGTGGTGTTGTTAGGTGTGGGGCACCACTAAAAAGTGAAAAATAAAAAACTTTTTACAAAAAAATACAACCGACTTCCAAAAAAAAACACTACAAAGTAAAAAATAACTTTAATATCGGAAGTCGGTGTCAAAATACGAAGAAAGTAACAAAAACACGTTTTTTTTTGGAAGTCGGTTGTATTTTTTTGTAAAAAGTTTTTCTCTTCCGTTTCAAGTGATTAACTGCTTATTTGACAGGTCCAGTAAGTGTTGCCATATACTTATCAGACTGCGAAGTGACAAGACTGTTAGGTTTCATCAGCGATTGGTCCGATACTCTTAGAGATAGGAAGAATATTGGATACCATCTGGTGTTTAAAAATGATAAGGTGAGCAAAGTACCAATTTTTTTTTTCACTTGGTTTCCGTATCCTGTAAATCACTAGCTGTCCCCCGCGGCTTCGCTCCCGTCAACTGGCTACCCCACAACTTTCTTATTTTTTTCTTTCATAAGAACCTTTTCTTGACAAAAACAAACAACAAAAAAATAATTCGCGAAATCGGTCCAGCCGAGCGGGTACTTTTGAAGCTAGAAAATCTGACGCCAGCCTTGCCGAGAGATATCTTGAAACTCATATAAAGGCAATTATAAGATAGACAATTGCTCTGTTGAAAAACATTGGACATGTCTACTTTAATCTAGTAACCCCATAGAGCTTTGAGTAACCCCCTTCCTCACCAGCCCCTATAGCTACGCCACTGAGTCTATTGTTCATATTTCCCTGAAAATAATTAAATTATTACAATTCAGGTGCACTACCCAGTGAACTATCTCCGTAACGTGGCGCTAGAGAACGTGAACACTCCGTACGTGTTCCTCATGGATGTGGACTTTGTTCCCATGGCGGGCCTCTACGACCATCTGCGCACCGCCATTCAGCTCGTCAACCCTTATCCGCAGAAGAAGGTATGTCCTTGATTTAAAAATCTCGTGGCTTTATTATTTTGTGTCTTAATTCCTATCTCTCTAGACTTCCATCCCATCGTGGGGGTTTATAAGCTGTTTTTTTTTGTGAACCGACTTTCAAAAAAGGAGGAGGTTCTCAATTCGGCGGATATTTTTTGTTTTATGTATGTACACAAATTACTCAGAGGTTTCTGTAGTGCGATTCACTAAGGAAGAACATCTTTACAACCAAGAAATCATCGTTGAAACATCTGATGTGGCATATATTTAACAGATGTTTCAACGATGATTTCTTGGTTGTAAAGATGTTCTGCCTTAGTGAATCGCACTACAGATCCGATTTCTATGATTCCTTTTGTGTTCGATGCGGCCATACTTGCCACTAGGTCCCATAAAAAAATATTCAGTTTGGCTCAATAGTTTTTATTTTATGGGCATCTTTGCATATTTCAATTTCTGCATAAAGGAAGATGTCGTCCAAGTATCACCACTTAAAAGTGAATGAAGAAGTCGGATAGAAATAAAAAACATTTTTACAAAAAAAAAACTTATTTAATTGTTTATTTTATCATCACTATCACTACATATTATAAAACAAAGTCCTCCGCCGCGTCTTTCTGTCAGTCTGTTCGCGATAAACTCAAAAACTACTGACCGGATTTTCATGTGGTTTGCACCATAGACTATAGAGTGATTCATGAGCAAGGTTTCGGAATATCATTTGTCAAGGTTTTATGTAAATTGGCTGAAATATGACGATTATTACTGAAGAATTCGGCAAAAAAATGGCGTAAAACCTACACAGAAAACAAATCACAGCCGAGCTATGTCTTGCTACCCCTTCTCCATGGCCACACCATAGTTAAAACAGAATACTAAGCGTATCATTATCTAATGTTTATGGCAAGAAATTCAACAGTGATGTGACATGGACAATCATAACAATTTTGTATGCAGTGCCTCGTGGTACCAGCTTTCGAGACGACTCGCTACCGCACGTCCGTCCCGCGCAGCAAGGCGGCGCTGCTGGCGCGGCTGGCGAACCCCGCCAGGGGGTTCATGGGCGACGTGCAGCCCTTCCGCATACACGAGTGGCCTCGCGGACACCACGCCACCAACTACTCGCGCTGGGCCAGCGCCACTGTGCCTTATGAGGTACAGCCGGTCGATTCATTTGTACTGCTGCAACAACTAGCGAGGCGAAGGCACTTGTCTACCTAGTCTAGAGTCACTTGTATAAGTACTCGAGTTTGCGAATAAAGCCTTAAAAGAGCACCTATTTTACGGATTGCGGACGGCGAGCAACGGGTAGGCTGCTGTCCAATAAAGATCAGGCCCGGTCCCACGCGACGGTGCATTGTGTTCCGAGTCCGCTTCAGAGATGTCAAAGCCCGCTACGGTCAGTGCCTGCCAGGGTAGCGGAACTTCGAAAGAATTACCGCGGCCTTGGATCGCAAAAAGCAATTGAAATAACACTGATGAGTTTAAGTCAATAAGGATCTGACACTCCCTCCTGCTCTGGAGCAGGAGGGAGTGTCCTTGATGTTGATAATTTGCCCTCCAATAAATGGCAACTATTAAGCCTTATTCAATCTTAAATATTTTATTTCATACTACTCTCACACTAAGTATGCGTGATAGCCTGCTTTGCAAAGACGTCTGTATGATCTGCTAAGGTCCAATGTCAATCTCTGTCTAGGACTACAGCGAAATATTTTGAATTACAGGTTGAATGGCAGTCGGACTACGAGCCGTATCTGGTCGCTCACAGATCTATACCTAAATACGATACCAGATTCTCTGGCTTCGGTTGGAACAAGGTAAATATTATACTAGCCTTTCCTCGGATCTTCGTTCGCAATTATATAGATTAACGCAAAAAAGTAGTTTTTAGGTATACCAGAGGAAGACAAACGCTTACAACCCTAATCTTTTCAAAGTTAGAGTGAACAGGCTACTTCTGGGTAAGCTCGCTCCATCGTAGACGTTTGTCTCTGTCATCTGTCATCTCTGACCTAGACTAGGGTCAAGAGCAAACCCATCTCAAATAAAAAATAAACTGTTTTATTTAGTGACGTCAATCTTTTCGTCTACTCGCAACCTTTTCATTTATATACCATCCCTACATGGATGCTATTTCACCAATTCTTAAGCGTTTCCAAACGTCTTCTTATTGCGATCAACAAAGGAGACACAGACACAGAGTGTTTCCAAACATTATTCAACTCTAATCTCTTTAAAGTTAAAGTGAACAGGCTTCTTCTGGGTAATCTAACTCCATCGTCAACATTTAATTGGTACCCTTTTGATGAAATGAACTATTTTAGATGAAATAGCATTTTTTACGACATTTCCCAACGTTTTTAACTGGAATGTTTTCCCAGGTGTCCCACAGCTTAGAACTACGAGCGCAAGGCTACAGCTGCGTAGTATTGCCAGGTGCGTTCGTGCTGCACACGCCGCATACGCCCTCGCAAGATATCACCGCCTTCCGCGCCGATTCGCAATATCGTATGTGAGTACTACTAGACCTCATTTGAAGGGGAGATCGTAGACTAGCTCGCCCTCCGATAAGGACCAGGCCCGGGTTTACGCCGCGTTGTGTTCCACGCGCGCCATAGAGATGTCAGATTGTCAGCATAGTTGCTAGGGCCTGCCAGGGTTGTAGAATTGTTCGAAAGATTTACCGCGCTCCTGGACCGCAAAGGGAATTTGGAGGAACACGGATGGGTTTTAGTCACTTTGGAAGGAGACATTTGATTATTTCCCATCTGCAAAAAAGGGGACACTGAAGATAGCAGGAGGAACCATGGGGTTATCCCATAGATATAAGGAGATATGCCCGCTGGACAAAACGTTATAATAAGATACCTCTCCATATATCTATACTAATATTATAAAGCAGAAGAGTTTGTTTGTTTGGTTGAACGCGCTAATCTCAGGAACTACTGGTCCGATTTGAAAAATTCTTTCAGTGTTAGATAGCCCATTTATCGAGGAAGGCTATAGGCTACATATCATCACGCTAAGGCCAATAGGAGCGGAGCAGTAATGAAAAATGTCACGCAGACGACGTTGCACGGGTCAGCTAGTATTAGATAAATGAGACAAAATTTAAGTGTTGTATTAAACGCACACTGCAGGCAAGCGTATTATAAGTTGGAGTATACCTGATAAACATCAACATATTCTGTTTATTTTCTAAAATATAGGGCAAAACATTTATATTAAATAGAAACAAGAAAAGACCCAAAATTGAGCCTTGTGGTTCCCCTCATTTTCACGATTAACCCTGTTGAATTCCGAAATAATGCTCTAGCTTCAGGAGTAATGTTTCATGGCTCACACAATCAAACGCCTTCATAAATCATAAATCATAAATATTTATTGTCACAAATTATACAAACAGTTTTTATGGATTCCCTAGCTCCTGCGCTAGTGTACACTGTATTACAGGAGCTAGTGTCTTCCCCTAATAATGTTACATGTTTTTTATGACATTCAAACATTACAAGGACACAAGAATAGTAAAAATAAAAAATAAATTCAAAGTAAACTAACATGCATAATTTCTTTAGTGTGTGTGTACGTGTTAGTTGTGGTGTATATGGGTGTGAATGGGTGTGAATGTGTAGGGAATAAGAGAAGGGAAGGGAAAGGGTTTTAGTGTGAGGAGGGGAGGGGGGAGTATGAATTTTTCTCTTCATAACATCTTAATTAAGTTTTCTGTGGCATCATAGTCCAAACTTTTTAGCCAAGGCAGAATAACTTTTTTAAGCTGATTTGACTTAAGTTTCCTGATTTTGATTTTTTTATTTATAATGTTATAAATTCGAGGAGCCAGTACAATAAAGTGCCTTTGTGCAACTGATGTTTTATGACGGGGCACAGGGCACCATTCTACTCTCTTGGACAGTACAGGAAGAGAAGGAACGATTCTTTTGTGGTATCTATTAATGAGTTCGTAAACATAAACTTTTCTAACCGATAGCACATTAGCCCTCTCGTACACCGACGTGGTTGCGTGCCGGAATGGCAGATACATGAGCACTTTGAGAACTGCCCGTTGAGCCCGTTCGGCAGCAATAAGAAAAGATTTAGCAGCACCACCCCAAGCACATATACAATACCTAACTATGCATTCACACAGCGCCCTGTAAGTCTGGATTAGAAGTTTATGATTAGCCACTTTACGTAGCTTCTTAAATATGTAAATCATTTTTCTGATCCTTGCCACCAGGGACGCTATGTGGACATTCCAATTAAGTTTATCGTCTAGTGTAACTCCTAAATATCTTATAGTGGTAATGCGAGACAGTTCTCAGTTCAGACTTCGACAGTTCGCAGAAGATACCTATGGCATCTTGCACCTCTTCCCACGCATTAAAAATATGTTTTAAAAACGTTACACCAGCGTCAGTTGTACAACACCCCTTGGTGAAACCGTACTGTTTGTCATGTAAGATATTATTCTCGTTAAAGTGACTGAGCATTTGATTTAGCATAACCTTTTCAAACACCTTGCTGAAAACCGGCAACACAGAGACGGGTTATTCGTATTTTTACTGTCCCCGGATTTGAATAAAGGAATAACTAACTGTATTTCATAAGGTCCGGGAAAACCCCTTGATCTATACACAGATTGAATATAAAAGCTAAATACGGCGCTATAGTGTCAATAATGGAGGCACAAACTTTTACAGACATACCCCATAGATATTCTGTCAATTTGATCTTGACTTGCTCAAAAGCTTTTATTATTACTGTTGGGGTTACATGCTTAAAGTTAAACTCTATCGGGCAGGCTGAAACGTTTGCCTTCAATAATTATACAGAAGGTGAGGACGAGGAGTTTAGGGTTTCAGTAGTTTTTATTGGAATACTGGCAAAGAAATGTTCTTCAGCGACTTCTTTGCTTTCACTTATGAGTTGTTATGTTTTTTGTTCCGGACTGTTCATTTCTTTATTGATTATTTTCCAAACCGTTTTAATTTTATTTTTCTGCTGATTTAACCTTGTTGCTTATGTATGTGGTATTTGCTGCTTAAAAAAAATTGAGTAACTAGCTACATAGGTACTTATTAAAAGTTTCAATGTTGATAAAAGGCTTAAAAGGCCATAAAGTTCGTAAAGTCTTTCGACTCTACTTTTTCTGACTCCTTTAGTTGCCCAGTCACTACATACAAATTAAGGGCATATAGTTCTAGTCTGCTGCTTAAAAGTTGCATTGAACTCGGTTTCTATACATAATATTACCGTTGTTCATTGTGAAGCCAAGTGTCACTTAACTTACTGATAAAAGTGCTGTTAAACTTATTTAATTTGCCAGTTGTTTTATCTGCACTTTTTGGATTTGTCAGTCCACTGTGATCAGAAGGCAGATAATTAACAACAGCTTTGTCTAAGAAGTCACAGCATTAACTCGCATAAGAGTTGCGCGCTCGCGTAAGAGCGGCCGTACTACGCGTTGCACCCGCTTATTGAAGTAGGTATCCTTTTGTGATATGTTGTTTTTCATGATTTTAGAGACAAAAATAGTGAAACACTGAAACTTAGATATGGGAAGTGATTCCATGATATACGAAGTCTCGGTTTAAGCTGCGATTTTTACAAGAAACCTCTGAACAACACGGAATTCGTATAATTTGTTACGATCGCGGTTGAAAGCGCAGTTCGCGGTAGTTTGCCGAGACGACCATTTGCCTATAATATGCTAAACGATAGTATGTTGCGCGGACACCGACACGCCCCCTTGCCACTTCTCCTGTTTTTAATATTTCTTAGGTAAAGGTTATCCTCGTCCTTGCATTGTTTCTACAGTGCCTTATTTTTAATATATTTCTGCACTTGTTCCTACTTTTAACTATAAAATGCTTTGCCCTAGACTTTGCCAAACCTTAAGTAGGTACACAGCAGTAGACTGTTGAAAGCAGGTAGAGCCGTGGGGTAAATCACTGGAAAATAACCCACTTTTCTGCCCAGATAGAGGGTTCTCTGAGCTAACCCATACTTTACAGTGTTCGTTACCGCAGCAAAATAATGTCGAAAATAGTAATTTAAACCATATAGATAATTAGTTGGCCAGCTTCTGTAATTGTTGCACACATTTTTAAGTTTGTTGCGTTTATAGGTTTTTAGTTATTTCACAAAAACATTTTCTGCTGGGATAACGTTACTGCAGCAAAATTTATTTCTTTTTAATGGGAATATTGAAATAAATACTAGCTATTTAATTAGTTGTCTATACGAGGTAAATGCGTTGCACCTTTTTTTTTTTTTTTAGGGATGGGAAATCATCCAATGACTCCTCCCGCTCTGGGTGTAGCGGGAGGGAGTGTCAGACTTCTACTGACTAAAACCCATCCATGTTCCTTCATTGCCCTTTGTGTTCCGGAGCCACGGTGTCTCTTGCGAATAATCCCGCGACTCCGGCAGGCGTCGGCCCTTTCAGACCCCTCTGAAATGCGTTGTTATTCAAGATTTTGCTGGAGTAACGTTTTTGGTTTTGCTGGATCTCTGAAACGGTTAAGCGGATTCTTATCATCTTTTGTACACGACTTCTTAAGAAGTAGTTTAATTTGTTGTGCAATAAAAAAAAAAAACAAAATATTGCACCGTTTAAAGGTTATTCAATTAAATATAAAAACACTTCAATAGATCCTAACACTCTGAATAAGAGCTCTATAGACTTGCTTTAAGCGTTATTTTGTAGCTTGTAACTGCCGTCAAATGTTTGTGAAATTAAATTAGTATCCTGCAAGTAGTTAAAAAGTTATGATGATATTCAGTTCTCCATTTTCACGGTCACAATGCGCGCGTAGTTATTTGGCCACTGATAAACCTGTGTGTGGATATACAAACTGAATGTTATCTCAATTGTTAGTTGGTTAGTTCAGCTTTACACCTATAAAATTTCAGCGTACTACATACAACAATTAACGAGATAATAAAATAAAAGTCATTAGGAAGTGAAAGACCGTGGTAACCCGACCAAGTTTAGGTGGTTACAAAAAAGAGAGCTTAAAGCAAGTCTTTAGAGCTCTTATTCAGAGTGTTAGGATCTATTGAAGTGTTTTTATATTTAATTGAATAACCTTTAAACGGTGCAATATTTTGTTTTTTTTTTATTGCGCAACAAATTAAACTACTTCCTAAGAAGTCGTGTACAAAAGATGATAAGAATCCGCTTAACCGTTTCAGAGATCCAGCAAAACCAAAAACGTTACTCCAGCAAAATCTTGAATAACTTCGCAGCCGAAGAAATAACAAATATAAAATCAGGTGCAACGCATTTACCTCGTATAGACAACTAATTAAATAGCTAGTATTTATTTCAATATTCCCATTAAAAAGAAATACATTTTGCTGCAGTAACGTTATCCCAGCAGAAAATGTTTTTGTGAAATAACTAAAAACCTATAAACGTAACAAATTTAAAAATGTGTGCAACAATTACAGAAGCTGGCCAACTAATTATCTATATGGTTTAAATGACTATTTTAGACATTATTTTGCTGCGTTAACGGACACTACTTTACACACATTGAACTGAAACATTTTTAATAAGCCCATGCAGTGGCGTAACAAGCATGGATGAAACCCGGTGCGTTGGTACAATACCTATCTAAGGACACCTCCTCAGATATAGGTTTTGTGATGTCATCTCAGCTAAGTTTACACGGTATACGGTAGGTATAAGTATGTGTTTTTTACAATAGACATTAGACGGATATCTATACTAATTATCTATACTTATCTATACTTAATATTATAAAGCAGAAGAGTTTGTTTGTTTGGTTGAACACGCTAATCTCAGGAACTACTGGTCCGATTTGAAAAATTCTTTCAGAGTTAGATAGCCCATTTATCGAGGAAGGTTATAGGCTATAATATATCATCACGCTAAGATAAATAGGAGCGGAGCAGTAATGGAAAATGTGACGCAGACGAAGTTGCGCGGGTCAGCTAGTAGTGAATATTTTTGAATAGACAAGTTGTAAACACAATTACTTATACCTTTCGTTTATCCCTATTCCAGTTGCCAAGACTTGCTGAAACAGGAATTCATGGAGGATCTCAAGATAAAGTATAACGTTACATTCAACCAGGCTAGCGACCAGGAGGTAAACTGATAGTAGTATATTATTTTGTAATAGTAGTGTAAATATTGATGGGAAAATATGTATACATTCGTGACGTCACCGTCGAGTTGTCAGTCGGTCGCAACAAGAATGCAGAAATAAATACCTTCGAAAAAATCTAAAATCAAACTTAAACTTACCTACGTTAAGATTTTGGACACCTAAACTTCATTATAGGGCTGGTTTGCTCGTCATTTCATTATTTGACGAATTCATTCAAATTTCATATTTCTAACGATATAGCTACCTAAGTTATTTATGTAATGAAGTAGGTATTTGGATTACCAAAATCGCAGTTTCGCACCAACTGTGTTTGTTTTACGTTTTTAATTTACACAAAAATCGCACTTTCACATTTAGATACCTACGATTACCTAGGTACAAAAATGATAATTAAGATTCTAAATATCATTACCTAAGAACAATAAAACCCCAGATTTAAATTCAATTTACAAACACAGATCCAATAACACATCGTAATTTGTACCTACCTATTTGTTTAAATTGTTAGTCTTCTTGAAATTATCAATTACTTGATTAAAAATGAATTATTAGAAATTAGGATAAAATATGTATGTTTGTCGATATATATGTACAGTCAGAACTCATAACCGGTCAAAACCAATTTTGACTGCAAAAACCAAGCAAAAGTAGTGACTGATTTTCGCAGTCGAAAGTGGTTTTAACTAAGGGCGTTGGTCAAAACTACTTTTAACTGCAAAATATTGGGTAGGTAATAGTGTTTGTGACCAAATAGTATGGTTAAAAAAAAAATTACCTAACCTAACCACGTTAACTTTTATGAATTTTGCATGATAGTCTATATTTTAAATCAGGCAAAACCACTATTGACTGGTTTTTGCAGTCAAAACTGCTTTTGACTAAGGGCATTGATCAAAACCACTTTTGACTACAAAAATTAGTCAAAACTGTTTTTAACTGAAGGCATCGGTCAAAACCACTTTTGCCTGATTTTTGTAGTCAAAAGTGGTTTTAACCGGTTATGAGTTTTGACTGTAGCATATACAATAAACTCTGATGATGATATTTATGAATGCTGTCTTATGTAATGAGGGCTACCGTTTTCGTGCTCACCAGGTGGCGCCACTCGCGAGTGAGGTCCACGCACATAGGTAAGCAAAGTTAGAAGTAAGATAATTATGATAATGCCTTAAACGCGCGATGAAATATGTATAACATAAGTAGATAGATAGTTTCGCAGTGTTACGCATCCTTGGTTGGTTAAAAAAAAAAGCATCGTAGTTTGGTAGGTACCTACTTCATATTTCCGACACAAAAAAGAACTCAATGCAGTGGTCATAAGAACCATAACTTACATAATTAGGCCATTTTAGTAAAATATTCACACATTAAAATATGAAAAAGTAGGTACCTACATTATAAAAAATTAAAAAAACCCCACGATACAAAAAATAAACTTCAAAAACTAACAAATAATATTTAAATCGTCACATATATTATGTAAGTTCAAATATTTTATTTTCCAAGCGTCGTCGCGTCGAGGGACCGCTAAAGTTCGTTTTTGCAATTTTTTCGGAGTAAATTCTTTTTTTTGCAATCTGCGACTTTAATTTTACTTTTATTTTGTTCTTTTTAAAGTAGGTATAAATATTAGGAAGGTATTTTACTTACTATGTTTTTTCAATATCATTGAAGTAATACGGTACCAAATTTCGAATCGATAGTACATATGGAAGGTAGTCAGATCCCCTCATCAAGTATTAATGAGCTGATGGTCTTCAAACGGCTGATCAGGTTATGGTTACTTTACCATATACTTTCAATATCATTGAAGTACCACGGTACCAAATTTCAAATCGATCGGACATAAGGAAGTAAGTCAGATCCCCTCATCAAGTATTAATGAGCTGATAGTCTTCAAACGGCTGATCAGGTCCTGGTTACCTTACCATATACTTTCAATATCAATGAAGTACCACGGTACCAAATTACGAATCGATCGGACCTAAGGAAGTTAGTCAGATCCCCTCATGAACTAGAAAAGAGCTGATAATCTTCAAACGGCTAAACAGATTTTCGTGAAACATAGCTAAGAACACTCGGGATAAAACTATCTATGACATCAAAAATAATTAAACGAAAATCGGGTCATCCGTTTGGGAGCTACGATACCACAGACAGATACACAGATACATAGACACACAGACAGACACGTTAGACTTATAACACCCCTCTCTTTGTGCCGGGGGTTAAAAATACAAGCTTTGTAGGTTCTCTGGTTAACATTTTAGACACTAACTTCGATTTCTGATCAAGAATTTGAAATTGAGTATTTTTTTTCCATCTATGGCAACTGAGCCGGTTCCATTGAGTGAATATTTATCAACCATAATTTATATAGCAACACCTTTCAAGCTTTGACATTTGGTTTGACACGTTCTTTATTGCAAACTCCCAATTCAGAAACCGTTCTAACTTATAGGGCGTATTCCGTCCACTAGCGCCGCCAATCGTTTTTTATTAATTGTGGTAAATTTAAGACACGTAGATAAAAAACCGCTCTGTAGTGTACTGAAGAAATTTGTATTTATTATGTTTTGAGAGTTGTTTTGTACTTTAGAACATAGATAGTTGCCAAAGTCGATGTTTTTGCTAAAAGTGGCCACTTTTAGCAATAATTGCCGTTTTGGCTATTTGGCCATGAGTTATGTATTAAAAATAGCTCTAAAAAAATAATAGATACATTTCTTCAGAACACTACAGAGCGGTTTTTTATCTACGTGTCTTAAATTTACCACAAATAATAAAAAACGATTGGCGGCGCTAGTGGACGGAATACACGCTCCTAACATGATGAAAAAAGTTGTTGTTCTCGTTGTTGTACCTAACTATAGAAATATTTGTTTTAGGTACCCAATTTCATATTTTATTGGATCTTTATTTTGAAAGTCTACGCGTATACGTAAAAGGCACAAGAAATTATATATTGTTACGGTACCTACTTACCTAGTTACTTAATTATTTTAATATCATATTAGCCGCATTGAATGAAGCTAAAATGAATGTGACGAAACGCTTTCAAAGTCGGTTAAAAGACTGAGATCCCAGAGCTGCCAGACTTCTTTTATTTTCTCACGGAGAAAATAAAAGAAGTCTATCTAGAGAACGTAGAGTAGTGTTTTATTAAAAATATTTATTTGTCACACACATGTAAAATGTTGAAAATAAATAAATGAATCGGAGGTTTTATACTATCGGAGAAAACTTGTGAGATTTCAAAAGTCAGATTTGTAAGAGTATCATTACAACCGGTAGGTACTCATTTTATTTGAACTATTAGTTTTTTTTTTTTACTCATTACTAATCATTTTATGTATGTCATGTGGAGTGTATAGTAGTGGGTGCTATTTTTTTTTAATTTAGGGTTAGCGGTATGTGTATGTATGTTAAAAGAACATACTAGCACTCACTAATAGTCTCTACCGCTCATTTTGTTAGTGAGAAAATAAGAGAGGTCTGGCAGCCCCGGGATCTTTGTCCATAGTGTATTGTAAATTTACTATTAAAATAAGCTTGTTTTTTTGTTAAATTTATTTGAACTCTAATTTATTCAAGTAGGCACACAATATGCACGATAAGTTTATAGTTATCTATTTTATTTAAAAAGTTATGCCAAAGAATGTATTATTTTTGAGTAGGTAGGTAGGTATTTTAATTAGGTAAGTATGTACCTAGTTTAAATGGTACTCATAACGTCTAACGTAAAGCCAAGATGACGTCATGGAAAATTAATATACTAAGAGTTAAATACTTTTATGTAAATATTTGAATACAGCAAGAATAAAAAAATATACAAAGAAATGTGTTTTATTTATTTAACCATTAAGTACAGATATATTACACACTTAAATCTGATTCACACAATACTAGCGACTCATCCCTAACCTGGAGAGTTGTAATAATATCTTATTTAGAGAGATTGTAAACTCGATAAATTTTCAAAAGAACATTTTCTTCCACAAGTCGTTGATCTGTCTACGGCGTTCGATCAGGGGCCCGAGTCTGCTATTACAATAGTGTCAGAATGGTCGATCACTGATTTCAAAATGGTTGATTTTGACAAGTTTGGTAATCTACTAACATAATGGTATCATAATGGCGTCATTATGACATTCCAATGATCAACCACTGACACGCCATTGAAAGAAAGCCATATGAATGGTAATCTCGTACATACCTAATGACAGATTTAGTATTTACGAACTTCTCACTACTTCAGATTGCTTATAACACTAATAAATAATAAGTAAAACTAAATATAAATAAAATCTGGCATGAATAAATGCTCAAATTTAGCTCGGTTTTATAATAATGCCAATACGGCATTCCTACCGCAATTCTATTACGAGACCACTGACGTCGGGCGGATTTCACAAATGTTGTTTGCAAGGAAATTCCGTGTCTTATGACTTTCAACTTGTTTATCGGAGATGCATTGCTTCAATACATGTGTTTTTAAAAATAAATTGAAATGTTTTATATTAATCTAAAAACAAAATCATTTATAATAACTGCAAATCCTAAATTAGATTAAAAAAATATTAAATGAAAAATAAAAACATGCCCAATCTCAAGTGTCCACACCACCTATGCAGATTTAAATGCAGCAAATTTTTAATGTTATTCTTCTCTATAATATTGATACGATTGTTATTTTAAAAGATCATATGTCCAATATATTATAAATAAACTGAATGATAGGTGATTTAGAGTTTAAAATTAAAATAAACACATTATTTGCCGTCTCTAAAAATCGTTCGCGCGGAAATTCCGCAATACGTCACTACGGGTTTGAACAAGTTTTAATGAAAAATATTACTAAAATACGGTTTCTTTTAACAAATGGCAACATTCTTAGCCCATAGACAGCCGCCATGTTTAATTTTTGACAGCAGTCTAGCCGGGAAACCGAGCAGAGCGGTCGCTCCGTCACGTGGCATAAATTGTGATTCAATTACGAACGACTGTTTTAGAAGGTAATATTCCTATTTTAGGTAGTTTTTTGTGAGTTATATGTTAGATGTTTTATTTAGTAATGATGCAATATGAGTAGAATATTCAAATTCGCATTAATTTAGGAGTAATTTGCATTTGACTACCGACCGGTAGACATACGTCACATCCATTACGTTACGTATTTTGATGATTTAATACTTTTGAAATAGTGGAATTCCATTACATCACGAACAAATTTCTAGAAATCCACCCCCCAGTGACCGGCCACTGACGTGCCAGTGACCGTGCGATTATGAATTTAGCAGATTACGAACTTTTAGCAAAATGACAATGGCATGACAATGGGATCGTGTCGGAATGACAAATTTATAAAAATAGCAGACTCGGGCCCCTGGTATCCTAATGACATGCTCTGGAGCAAGTTAGGTGAAGTACGCATCTCTCCAGAAATAATAGGCATTTTGTTATACTTGTACAGTAATCAGAAAAATTTAATGAAATGGGCAAATGTTTTTTCGAATGAATACAAATTAGGAGGCCTAGATACTCTCTAAGCCCGAGCTCGAGCTTAGTTATGGATTTTCTCTACTCCGTAGTATTACATAACCACTAAGAATGAATTGTGAGTAAGTCAAATCGTGTTGTCAATCAATCTTAGTTCGGGTTCGGCACTAATTGTAAGTCTGTAGATGATACGGAATGGAATACTCATGGTAACTAAGGCTTCTACTATGGACTTCGGGCTCAGAGAGTAGAACCTTTTTTATGGATGGGAAATCAAGAAATGACTCCTTCCGCTTTGGGCGTAGCAGAAGGGAATGCCATACTCTTACTGACTAAAACCCATCCGTGTTCCTCTTATGCCCTTTGCGTTCCAGGACTGTGGTGACTCTTTCGAACAAATTCGGCAACCCTGGCAGGCACTGTCCCTAGCGTCTACTATGCTAACATATCTTTGAGGCGCGCGTGGGACAGAACGCGCCTTCGACCCGGGCTTGGTTCTGATCGGACAGCAAGCCAGGTTGAGGTCGCCCTCTCTCACACGCGTTCGGCCTCCTCCTTCGCTAGCATTGCTGCTTCATAGAAGGAGGTGACCGCTCCCCATGCCTCCTCGCTCCGGACCATAGATTGAACCAGGGCCGGTCGTGAGAGGTCGCCGCCGCCTATCGCCTCGATGAGGACCCGGTACTCCGCCTATGCAGGACAGACCTCCACCGTATATTCCACCGTGACCTCCAGGCGATCCTGACACCCGGGCGTGTCCTCCCGCCAAATCCGAAACAGGTATCTCCCGAAACAACCGTGTCCGGTGAGTACCTGCGTCAGGCTGAAGCTGAGAACGCCGTGGCGCCGCAATTGTGGCGTGCCCAAACGACTCAGAGCCCAGAAGCTCAAGTAGGTGAGACAAGTTGGCTTAACATCCCCGAGGTAGTTCAATTTGTATGTGAATCATCTGATTGAGGGGCTGTGCAGCATGCAAGTCGATTACCGCATACATAACGTAATAATGAATAACATAACTTATGCAGATGATTCATAATATGGTGCTGTTAGCCCGTCCATCGGCATCGGCGGAATACCTAACAAAGCTATTAGAATCCTGTGAGACCTATGCTCAACAACATCGTTGAAAGTATAACAAACCATCTGACATCCAGACGCACTGCAACTTACCAGCCCTACCTTGTTGCTATTCCACCAATTCGCAGTAAAAGTTTCCAAGCGTATTATTTTCATAATGCGCACTGCAAAGGAGTGGACCTCTCTGCCCGCGTCTGTCTGTGAACGCTTACAACCCTAATCTTTAAAAAGTTAACAGGCTACTACTGGGTAGGGTCGCTTCATTGTAGACTTTTAAATCTCCGTCATCTTTGGCCTAGACTAGAGTCAAGAGCAAACCCATCACACATAAAAAAAAATTGAAGAGCGAGTTTATGGTATTGTTTTCCTGGGTTGTGCCTGAACGAGATCCACTTGCGACAGGTTGCTCAGTTTAATACCTTGGATATATTGTGACAGAGACTTAACAGATGACCAGGACATAGAAAGAAGTCAAGGGCATGGTTGGTCCGTGGAAATATGCGGGTTCATAGATTCGCTCGTTTACAGTTAACTTAACCTCTAGAACCCTGGCGCGTCAAACGTCAACATCTGTCAACGCCCGGCGCTTTTTATCGCAATTTGACACGCTACGACTGCTAACAAAAAAAATGGTTTGCTTACGTTTCGAGTGGCTCTTATCTTAAACTGTAAACTGTTTTTGGTTCTTGAATAAACTGACCATGCTATAAAATGTATACAATACTTGTAATATGAGAGTGGTATTTATAAATAAATGTTGATAACGGAGAACAGGCTGAAATATTGTTTGTTCCCTTGTTCTATCGATTTCTTATAAAACTACTGTAGCAATCCATGCGAAATTTTGCAAATTACATTATGAATAAACAAATAATCTAATTACAGCGTTTTTTTGACAGTCCTATGTAAAATTTTCATAATATTCATAATCAAACTTCATCGTCCGTCGAGCCGTTTTTATGAAATTGCGTAATAAAACGCTTGACTTTGTAAACGCTCATCCTAGTTATATTGAGTAGTTTCTAATAAAAAAATGTTACTAGGATACTACATAATCCTATAATGATTGACAACTAGCTATATGTCGTAAGAATATGCCACTATAATTGTACAATGATAAGATTTCCTTGAAGAGAGAACTAAGCGGCGATGTGTTTTGTATTAGCTAATTTCACATAGTATATTAGGTTTCAGAATTGGAATATTTATCAAACCTACACAACATTGAGCTATAATTTCATATAAGTATAAATACTTACTCACTTTGATGAAAAAAAATAAAGATACAAACCTCTGAATTCACCTAAAAAAAAATAACGGTTTTTCACGGTACATTCTTAGGCAAAACAAGTCAAATTATGAAGTAAAATGGTAAATACATTGTGCAAAACTATGTAATAACTACTTGTACGACTATTTATTCACATAAACGTTGATTATACTCCAAAAAAAAAACAATTTCATCATTTTAATTGCAAGAATGGCGACTGACATTCACACGTAATGTTTCAATGGCCGAAAAAGTATTATTTTGATGTATTTCGTGCAAACATTTATGTAAAACGATGTAATAGCTACTCATAAATAAATATTCGTACACGGGCCTCTTTCACCATCTCCAAGTAAAGCGTTGATTAGTTACTTCCCAATTAAAGTTAATCGGCAAGTAAAACATAGGAGTATCTTCTGTCAATTTCACAAGCGAAAATAAAGCTTCGAGTAACAACTTACCGGTTAAGTGAATGACTTAACAAATTAGACGTTGCATTCGTTCAATATTACGTCAACGTTACTCGTCAAACGTCATTGTTAGGTTAGCTGTCATTTGTCATTTCATTTTGTGTATTGTTTGTTGTGTTTTTGGTTAGGAAATTATTGCGTGTGGATTTATTTTTTTATAAATTATCATGAATAAAGTTAAAAGAGATAGAAGTGCAAACTTTTCACTTGTACAGAAATACCAAACTGTGTTAGTGTCGGTGATAAGACCCCGTCCGCGTCCATAGGCGCAAGTAATGGTGGACGCGACCGTATCAAACAAGGAAAACTAATTAGAATTATAATTGAATCAGATTAGATTAGGTTTAGCATTCTCTAATTAGTGTTATAAGGATATTTTCGCATCATAGGTTTAGTTAGATTCTAGTTTAAATGCGAATTTAGATGTAAGGTTTTTGTATTGTGAATAATTACGTAGATTGAAAATGTGATTTTTTGTTTTAAGTGATAGGGTTTTGAAATTAGTTTTAAAATAAAGGTCTTGACCCAAAACCACTTTTACAAAAAGAATTGAGTTGATAGGACTTATGGTTTTCGAGATATTTCCAAAAATGTATAGTGAAAATTTGATAACCGTCAAGTAAACACGCTAATTGGCAGACGATGTGGCAAGTAAGTTACTGGTCAGTTTAATCATTGATTAGTGCTACTCGAACGTCGTGAAATTGACACGTGCAGTTACGTATGACTTTAACTGGCGATTAGTCTACTCGATACTTTACTCAAGGGTGGTGAAAGAGGCCCTAGCATAAAATAATTTACATGCAAACAAAGTATAAACAAAAAGTCGACCGTCATCGACGTTCCAGAGACAAAGTAAGCGTTTGTTTTTTAAAAAAAATATTTCAATGATACCATCATATATTTTTAAAATTGGAATAGCTTAGTTGAACGAGAATATCATCCCGCAAGTGTGTAAACCTTGCCACATGAAATAAGACCATGCGTTTTTAATTAAACCGCATATTTCGCCATGGCACGCCGGCGTGCCATCGGGTTTTAACGGTTGTAACAGTTTACGGCACGCGGGCGTGCCCCCGGGTGTTGAGCGGTTAACCGCTCAACACCCGGGGGCACGCCTAGCTATCAAAGCTTCTACACGGCTGTTCTATGGGCCAGTTTCACAAAGCGGGCCTAAAATGCACTTCGATTCCAATATCCAGGATCCGGGAATCTTATGTGGTCCTGGGTACTATACCTACTTAGTAGTTTTTGCTGATGCGCTCACATAGATAATTTTTATGCTATTATGCAAAAGATAATCAAGTCTGTGGTGAACAGAATGAGAGGGAGCCGCAAGGAAATCCTGAAAATGATAGCGGATAGAATGGACTCGGCGGCGGTCATGCGTCGATTCATTGACCTGTGTGTAAACCTACGTACGCACTCGCGGGCAGCCGAGGGGGAAGTCAACCGCGCGGTTCCAGTATGCAACCGCTTGTCATTTAATGGCGGTTCAGTGCGTAAAAGAAAAGTGGCAAGTCGGGCGGTCAACCGCTAGGTGGTTCCCCCGCTAGTGCGTAGGAGGGCTAAGAGGGAATCATAGAGTCTGTCAAGCGAGTCGTGTCCATGGGTTTTTACCTGATTTCGTATAATGGCAACACCATTATCTGTCACAATCACAGATAGGTTGGCTACAACATTTTGATACTTTTAGCTCAATTATTTAATTTACTGTGATGTGATCAGATTTGTATTTCCCACCATGACTTACGGGGCTGAGACATGGACGCTCACAAAGGAGGCTGTGTATAGACTGAGACTTAAACAGAGAGTCATGGAGCGATCCATGCTTGGCATTCGTCTATCGAGTTCCAAACGTCGAGATTCGACGACGTACGAAGGTTTTCGACATCGGAAACGAATTGCGGAACTTACATGGAGCTGGACAGGACACCTGGCAAGATGCGGCGATTATAGGTGGAGTCAGGGATCGACTGGTGTCCGAGGACTAGGAGAAGACGTGGTGGTCGCCGGCGGAGAGATCGACGGATGATATTGTTGCTATCGCAGGTCGAACCTGGATAAGGCAGGCACAGGAACGTGAGGATTGTCACAAGAAAAGAGAGGCCTATGCTCTGCAGTGGGCGATGCTCGACTGTGGAAGATGATGATGATGATCACGGTTTCGGATTTAGATCCAGTCGTCTCGTAGTCATGACGTTGAATCTTACTGGTGCTCGTAATATTGATAGCCACTTTAGGAGTTACTGTTTTTCTGCATTGAATGATGAAGTAATAAAAAGAACAATTTTATTCATAACTAGCTGACCCACTCAACTTCGTCTGCGTCACATTTTTCATTACTGCTCCGCTCCTATTGGTCTTAGCGTGATAATATAGCCTTTCCTCGATAAATGGGCTATCTAATACTGAAAGAATTTTTCAAATCGGACCAGTAGTTCCTGAGATTTGCGCGTTCTACCAAACAAACAAACAAACAAACGCTTCTGCTTTATAATATTATATATAAATATATTATAATATATATATATAGTAAGATATAAATATAATATATAGTATAGAAGTATAGATTTAGCAATAGAAGCCATAGCCATAGAAGTGAGGGACAGGATTACCGAAACGTGTTCCGTTCGGAACACTTCATCATATTTTCTGTGCGTTATGATGATACTGATATTAATGTCTCTTATGAAGGCATTTAATTTCTAGATTCTGATTTTAGTTATGACTGTGACTGTGACTAATAAATGCCTACATTGAAATTCAGTTTTTAAATTTTTGCCCATGATTTTTTTTTATCTACAAAAATTCAATTATGAATCATATTTACAGTGTACTTTAACAGTGTTGACACATGTAAGAATTTTGAACTTGCCACCTTTTTCATGGGGCACGACTCGCTCGACAGACTAATTTAGGCGCGTGAGTTTGCCTAGTTTTCTTTATAATGAAGCGCAGATGTTCAAGTCACACTCGTGTAATACTGCAACAAATTGGTCGATACGCAACATAACAACGATCGCGGAAATTCTTGCTATTTACATACTTGATGGGTAGAATTTCTACCAGATTCGGTTCAATGTTTAAAACTTAACGCGCTTCTGTCTGTAGTATTGCCAGTTTACAAAAATAGTCACCAAAAATAGAAGTTAAATGTCACCACAATATTTTTTAAAGTGGGTGATAGACGGGCGAGCAAGTACGCGGATTTATGGAACGACTTTTTTCGCCGTACGAAAGACGCGTCAAGACGCGTAGAGAAAGAAGTCGTCGAGCCGTAAGTCCGCGTACTTGCTCGCCCTTCTATCGCCCACTTTACATTAGTCCCCGTAATTTTTTTTTGTTCTAACATAGTTCATAAGATTTGTGAAATATTTTTTTCTATGGACTATGTTGTTGGACTAATGACTACCTCAGCTAAGCTTGCCGAGAAGGCAGTCTTGATATGTTGGCTGCCAAATACTCCAACAGACATTAGAACAAAAATAAACTGTACTTAAAAAATCCCGTAGCCAGGTCAGTAAATCCGAAAAACAAGAAATGTCTCAGCTGTCAAGTCAAAATAGAAGTCAATCAAAGTGACATTTCGTGCACGGTGTTCCTGCTGGCAATTTTGACGAGTTAATCTAAATTTAAATGTGTAAATAAACAATTAATACCATAAAACACGTAATACTCAAGCTTTAAACATGGTCCACTAATATTTGCAAGGTAGTGAAGTACACGAATTTCCTAAAAACTGTTTTTTTCATATTAATTATGTAGAGAATTCGTTATTAATGAATCAAAAGTAAGCACTAGCTGTTAAATTGACTTTTTTTAAGTGTAATATATTTTAATGATATATTATAGCTTCTCAATAATATATTATAGCTTCTCAATAATATGTTATAGCTTCTATTATATAGTCAATGAGTACAATAGTTAATCTGCAAGCAGGTGTCAGACACTATATTTATTTATTTTATTATTTATGTACACACAGAAAAATAGTAAAAGTTAACATTATAAATATAAGCTACTACTACTGCTAGATTCCTACTAGCATTATAAGTGAGAAGGTTAACTCAGTCTGTGTTTGTGACCTGTTCACGTCGTTATGACTGGATGACTTTGGATTAAACTCGGCATACGTGTAGACCATGTCTTGCAATAGGACTTAGGATACTTTTCATCTCGGGTGTTTGTTCCCTTGGGATCAGTTTTGATATCACGCGGGCGACGGCGTTGGCAAATTCTAGTGTACTAATAAAAGTGCATGGTGTTTGGCCAGTCTTATGAAATTTAACTGTGACCTTTAAATTTTTTTTTATCAAATTAAATTTTCAATATGATAGTGAATGTGATTTGATATATTTAAAAATCATAATCCCCAGTCCAACTAAGCCAATTGATTTACATAATTATACCTCTCCCTTGTCTCTGCTCACCTCACAATCCTAAGCCTAAGTCTTCATCCAAGTTCTATCAGTGATGGCAGCAATGGCCTTACAATTTCACTGCAAGATTTCAGTTTATAAAAATGTTTAATGTATTTTTTACAGCCAAAAATCAACAAATTTAAACCCATAATGCGATAGAAATGAACAAAAACAATTATGAAGTTAAAGAATCTGTTGAACTGCCTGTTTTTCCAGCCATGGCTCAGAGTGCCTTTTGGGATTCTTTTAGCGGTGTCTATAGTCTATTATTGGTGGTTAATATCCAGGATCAGTGTTCTGGAAACTCAGAACAAAGTGTTCAAGACACAATTAAGACTTTCTCAAAGTGTCTTGAAACAAATGTCCGTTGATTCTGTGGGTACATATGAAGTTCCTGTGGTAAGTCAACTTTTTTATATCAGCAATTTTTGAAATGCAATTTTTTTGTTTTTCACTTTTCAGTTCATCAATAGAATAGAATCTGCTAGGTAAAGGTGTCCCCATAGCCTTCTTTTCATTCTTCCTGGGGTGTTGCCTTCTCAGACCATTGCCATGAATGTGTCGCGGCTAGTTGACCTTTTTTCACTCGTCCAATCGCCGCAATAATATCGCCGTCTAGAGATACGTTCATAGAGTTGTCATAGAAATATGTGGCACGACGATAATATCACCGCGATTCTCTCGCTTTTCTGAGCAATGACGCATGTAGGGACTCTGGCATCCACTGCGTAATTCTAGCCCAGGGATTAGACATAATATACTTACTGCGTGTATCTGACATCGACGCACAAACGATTTCCATGGGTCCAGGACATAAATCTGGACACCCTAGACTTAGAATTTTTCGTCGGCTTTTTCTCATTTTTTCATTTTTTTCAAGGGTTTTTTTAATTTTGACTGCTCATAATCGTTATTCCGACCTAACCCAATGAGATTTTTAGTAAAAAAATAATTAATTAACTACTTTCACTAAAAAGAGCAATCTGAATAAAACCACAAATAGATATCAGCTCAGCTGAGCTGATACCTATTTGTGGTACTCTTGAAAAAAATGAAAAAATTAGAAAAGAACCGACTAAAAATTCCAACACATGCTCTGGACCCATGGAAATCGTTTGTGCGTCGATGTCAGATACACGCGGTATATGTATTTAGATTTAGGTAGATTCTGATGCATTCTATATATTATTATGTCAAATCCTTGATTCCATTGATCTCATAATCATCATCCACAGAGCGACTTCTCCCACTGCTGTGCCTGCTGTTGAGCTTGGCAAGCCGCTATTCGGCAACAAATTACAGCTTCTCAATCACCCCCATTGCCAGCCCCTTCCAGGTTTAGCCCGTGATGGCAACAATGTTGTCTGCCCATCTCGCTTCCAGACCAGATGGCCTCACATTTCTTTTTAGAGTCTGCTGAGGCCACTCGGTAACCTTATTCCACCTCTCATCAATACGCGGTGCACCTTACCAGGTGTCCACCAGAACACTATTTATAAACATCAACTTTTAAACTGGATTAATCTAACAAATATTTTCAAGTCCATTTCGCCAGGGTCGTATATTGACCAAATACCATAGGTCATTAGGATCAAAGTTGAGTGTTATATACTTCTTTGTTTGTTGTGGTTTGTGGTGGTTTTTATTTGTACCAGGGGCTATATATAATATGAAAATCGAAAAAGTTAAAGTAGCTTTAAAAAACCTGATGTATCTACCATTTCCACAGATTCCAGATGCAGTCGGCACTCTATGTGAGACGGTCCACATAGCCTTAGTATGTATGGGGAAGTGTACCCGTCAGATCACTCCCATGCTCAAGTCCTTGATGCACCACAGGCAAAACCCCATACACTTCCACTTTGTGGTAGACACCTGGTCTCATAGAACATTCAACAAACTGTTTGACACTTGGGACTTGCCAGATGGTGAGTAGTTTAATACTGAAAGTTTGATCAGTTCAATGGCTAAATAATAACAGCGGCTCAGGTCAATTTTCGGTTTTAAGTTTAACCAATGCTTGCCGCAGTCAGTCTGTGCTGACTTTACCTTCAAATATCTCGGCACTGCGCCAGTTTAGGGCACCATATTGCGTGTTAAGTGTTCTCTACTCACATATATGCATGTTAGATTGTGCACAATCAAAATAAAAATGGCGGCTGGTGTGAATGCCAGCTCCCATAGAAAAAAGTAAATTTGTGTGATAATAATAAAAAAATACTTACATTTCCAGTTAAATACTCTTGCTACAACGCAGAAGAGTATCTGTTACAAGTACGCTGGATCCCTAACAGCCATTACTCCGGAATCTATTCGCTCGTCAAGCTATTGTTCCCCGATATCCTGCCCGACACGTTAAGCCAAGCTATTGTGCTGGACTCGGATTTGATCTTCTTATGTGATGTTATCGAGCTATGGGCAATGTTTAGGAACATGACGGATGATCAGGTAAGATTTATTAAATTATTGGTAGAAAAAGACATCATCCGACTAGCTCTTGTCACCATCGTCGTTCTGGCTGTATTAGAACCCAATGTTCTGGCACGCGACGATGTCTAGAGACCGGACGGCATGTCGTTATTTCCATAGAAGATGGGTAGACCATTAGTGTGGGAAGCTACTTGTGTCGATACTCTTGCGCCATCCCATCTTCCTATTTCTTGTGCTGTACTGGCGCTGGCGCTGCCGCTGCGGACAACTTCAAGCGGTGCAAATATAATAACTTCGTTGGTAGCTTTATATTTTCGAGCCGTTTGGGGATGAAACTCTCGGATCGTGGGGTCTGAGTGCTCCAAAAGTTGAAAATCTGTTAAGACGCTTAGTTGACACTTCGTGTGGCCCAAGAGCTGGCTTTTACCTCGGACAAAGGATAAGTATGCCCCTGAAGCGGATTTTCCCTTGGGATAATTTCCGACATGCACCCGGGCGGGGAATATTCTCGTTAGAGCACCAATTCTGAGAGCACCAATGTTTACTAATCAATATTTTTGCTTGGTGCTCTATCGAGAATAGTTTTGGTGCTCTAATGGGAATACATCCCGGGCGAAGCCGCTGGCGGCAGCTAGTAAAATAGAATTGCTTATTTACACTAACGATTTATTATAAATTGATGTTTTTATCCACCCACAGTAAGGGCCCTTTTCCTGTTATGCGTGTTTTCGCCCGCACGCCGTTCTGGTCCGCATGCGGGTGATAGTACGCTCTTGTCGTGCGGGGCGTCATTGTCTAAACACGTAACGCGGGTCGTACTGATGGTCATAGTCTATGACCATGCGTGCGACCCGCGTCACTGTAAAAACAAAACTGAAGACAGAAGAACGCCGGCCGCATCCGGATAGCACGCAAGCCGGATGTACGCCCGCAGCCAATCCGCATACCTACTGCGCGTGCTGCTAGCATGATAGGAAAAAAAAATGGAATGATAAGTGCATGCGGCCCGCATGCAGACCAGATCTGCGTGCGTGTGAAAACATGCATGACAGGAAGAGGCCCCTAAAAGCATTTAAAAATCAATTTTAAACATAATGCTATTATTTCATGAACTCAAACAACTAGGTATATTAAAAACATACTCCCAACTTTGTAACCACTGAATGTTCTGTTCTGTTTGCAATCAAGCAAATTTTACTTAAAACTTCTTATCATGTTTCCTACAGTTGATAGGCCTAGTAGAAAACGAAAGCAACTGGTACCTAAACAAAGAAAAGCATTGGCCAGCGCTAGGTCGGGGTTACAACACAGGTGTAATGCTCCTAGACCTCAAGAAGATCCGTACAACCACTGACTGGACCAGACTATGGCATGACGCTGTTCGTGACAACATCGGAAGGCTGAAACAGACCACGCTTGCTGACCAGGATGTGATCAATGGTATTATTAAGAGCCAGCCCCGGTATGTGTACAATATGAGTTGCCAGTACAATGTGCAGATGTCTACGCAGTCGTTGGCTAAGAATTGTTATGGGGAGGACTGGAATAATGTGAAGGTGCGTATATTTTCAATTTATTTTGTATTGATCCTGTTTTTTCGGGCGAATCACTCAAAAAGTACCTGGAATTTTGTGAAAAAGTACTCGGTAGACCTCACTAAAACCGCATACACCGCATCATCCGCGTATATGGGGGGCGAATGGGCAATTTTCGAGCTTACATGTTCAGTAATCATATGTCGACGACATTACTTTTATATCTGTGTGGAAAGCAAAAAGAGTATCTTACCTATCCGGGGTGGGGTACCTACAAAATTTTCGAGCGAGCGAAGTTTTATACAAAAGTCGACACTTTACTTCTATGGCTCCTCTATGTGGTGCATGCTATCCAAGAGTATTTAGTCGATAAAGTTCAATGTCTGTAGGTTTTTTATCGGAAGGTTTTATATCTGTTGTTGGTTAAGAAGAACTAGTCTAGTCTCTAACCTAGGAGTACTCCTAGGAGTACTTCTTGGGTCAGCAGAGAAGCATGTTTGTTTGTTAAAAAGAAAAGCAAACTTTACCAAGACAATATTCTAAAATATTTCGATTTACATTTTTCTCCAGGATAAAACTTTACAGCAAAGTCACCACCGTAATCCGCGTGGTTCTGCCCTTACTCCTTTGTAGGGATGCAATGGTATCCATTTACTACCCATCGATCACGATCGAGCTAGTCTATAGTCCGATTTTCTCGATTTATAATTTGAACCCACTATTAACAAGACCCCCTCCGCTTCCAAAGTGTTAGGCTGCGACCGCGACGAGCGACGGATCTAAAATTCCATTTTTGATCGTGATAACCGTCTATGGTGTGTGTGTGAGAGCGTCGTATCTCAGGTTCGGAGCCAGGTCTATTACATTGGTGTGTCTAGGATTTTGATCACAATCGAAATCAGGTGATCACAAGCAGCACATGATATGAGCCCAGTATAATTATACTGTGATATGAGCCCCATTACCTCTAATAAGACGACTCCGGAACCTCCACTGTGCAACGCCTGTTATGGCGACATTCGACGTTCTTGAATTTATGACCATAATATTAATAACGAAACTACCGTCCTTCGAAAAGCCTGTTGAGCCTTTGGTCCCGGCTGTCATTTTGAAAATCTTTGACAGTCGTAAAGATCCGATCTTAACATAAGTACCGAGTTTCCTCCGTGCCTCGGAAAGCACGTTAAGCTGTTGGTCCCGGCTGTAATTTGGAGATCTTTGGCAGTCGTTACGGATAGTCAGAAGCCAGAAAATCTGACACCAGTCTTGCCAAGAAGTACCGTGTTACCCAGTTAATGAGTTGTGGAGGTCTGGTAGGCAGCCGCTCCACGTAAAATACTGGTATTCAGCTGAATCCGGTTTGACTGGAAGCCGACCCCAATATAGTTGGGAAAAGGCTAGGCAGATGATAATGATGATGAGTAAATAATTAAATGATTATAGTCAGTTAATAATAAAAGCTCCATTCCAGGTTATTCACTGGAACTCTCCTCTGAAACATCAAATAAACACCCGCGACGCCAGTTTCTTCCGCGACATATATCAGTCGTACGTCAACTTTGATGGTTATCTGCTGCGAGAGAAACTACACCGGTGCTCCTTCATAGAGCATTTTACTATGAAAGTAAGTGATAGCATGTACCTATTTCTAATTCAGTTAAATGGGCGAAACACCTGCATGCTGCCCTTAATATACAGGGTGGAATTTTTAAGTGAGTGTTGATGGCCCAATCCGAAACTATGTTGTATATACTAGGATCAGTGAAAATCACTAAGCTTTGGGTAGAATTTTGAAACTAAAACTAAAATCATTGTTCCCCAAGTAGAGGGCACCTCACTTCCGTGGCCCTTGCTTTGACCAACACCTTGAACCTTAGGCGGCTCGCTTGATTAAATAATTTAAAAAAAATAAAAAAACCCGACTGCATAAAAAAACTGAAAAGAAAAAAACAAGCACTTCTATGTCCGGTGGTCTAGAATTCTATAGTACATATGTTATTGAATGACTACTATTGAGGAAAATAAAATATACCTATTCTAATAATGGAACATTACAACTGAACAGTCAGGAACTCAGGATCCATTGATAAATTAAATTGGCTGTCGAATAATGGATCCCGTATAATGCTTCAAAGGAACATACAAACATACATAGGCTGATAAACACATTACCACTCCTTTTGCGTCGCGCTGTCGGGTAAAAAGCGGTACTTCTGAACACGGCTCAATTTATCCATATTGTGGACCGTCGTTAGCCAAGGTCTTGTTCCCGATACCGCTGCTTTATTACCGGCCCATGTTTTGCAGCCGCCGGATGTGAGAACGATGCTCATCTCTGTATTTTTTTCAGTATTTCCTTCAGACCACGATCAATAAAGCCTATCTCCATATACAGGTAAACCATTCAGACTTATGTGTCAGCTTCCGAGCCGCCCAAAAAGTGAAGCTTCGAACACATCTGTATTACATGGACTATAGTCATACGGACATGGACAGCTTCGACGTGACCTTAGCTCTGCAGCTGTCCATGGATCGGCTGCAGTTCCTCGAGAGACTGGTCAACTACTGGGAAGGTACGTGTTGGACAGCATCAAAGCCACTCCAGACGTGATTCTCGTGTTGCGAAATTTGTTCGAACAAGTCACCGTGGCCCTTTTTTTTTTCTTTTTTTTTTAGGGATGTAAAATCATCCAATGACTCCTTCCGCTCTGGGTGTAGCGGGAGGGAGTGTCAGACTTTTACTGACTAAAACCCATCCATGTTCCTTCAATGCCCTTTGTGTTCCGGAGCCACGGTATCTCTTTCGAACAGTCCCCCGACCCCGGCAGGCTTCGGGCCTTTCGGGCCCCTCTGTGTGCTGACTCTCTTTGAGGCGCGCGTGGAACACTAACGCGCCGTCTACACGGCCTGTCATCTGAAGACGGACGGACGGCGAGCCACCCATAGCTCGCCGTCCACAGGTCCGCGCCTACGGCCGACGCCCGCGGCGTCTACCACGGCGGGTCACCGTGGCCCTGAAAGTATAGGGCATTTTTTTATTTGTGAGGGGTTTGCTCTTGACTCAGGTCTTGGTCAGAGATGACAGAGATAAAGTCTACGATGGAGCGAGCTTACCCAGGAGTAGCCTGTTCAATCTAACTTTGAAGATATTAGGGTTGAGTTGTGGTTGTTTGAAGGAACACCGATAAGTTTTAGTCAGTAAGAGTCTGACACTCCCCTCTGCTCCGTCCAGAGCGGATGGACTCTTTGATGATTTCTCATCCTAAAAAAAGACGTGATTCTCGTGCTAAAGTTGTCCATAGTGGTCAAACGTACCTATCAGTAGTAAAAAAAGACTGCAATTCCTAGAGAGACTCGTCGTCGTGCACAAGTGTGCTACTAACAGAGATGCAATTCTTCCATCTCATCCTCATAAGAGTAAGATATAATTATCGCCGGTTAAATTATTGGAACGAAGTTCCTTATCGCGCGTTGTGAAAGGGGCTAGACGGAAAGAATTCTCACGAAAAGTTGGCACGACACTTTTTGCTATAGTAAGCTGTTGTACTTGTAAGCCGTGCGGCGTGCGCATGTTTCTCTGTCTGTCTCTCTCTCTCTCTCTTATAGAAAGCATGCCAGTATTCAAATTCGTTAGTCAAAGTCGAAGTCAGAGTCAGTATCCAAAGTCAAGGGAAATCATAGGATATTAGATACTAATGTGTTTTTGTTGAGTGTATACAGGTTTTTTTGTAGATAAATAAAAGGAACTTCGTTCCATCCGGGTGTCCCTTGACACCTCTCAAGTTTTTTTTTTTTTCGTAAATCTAATTTAACGCCGTTAGGGTTAGCAATTACCTAAGTATGCCATATAAATAGGTAAACATTTTATTCGCCCGGTTAATAATTTCCCAATTAATTTGACAGGTCCACTCAGTGTTGCCATATACTTATCAGACTGCGAAGTGACAAGACTGTTGAGTTTCATCGGCGACTGGTCCGATACTCTTAGAGATAGGAAGAATATTGGATACCATCTGGTGTTTAAACATGATAAGGTGAGCAAAGTATTTTTTTTTCACTTGGGTTCCATAACGTTCTTGACATTAAACTTCAAAACCGTTTTATTTGTGTCATTCTGTAAGACCGTGAAGGCGTGGCTAAATAACAGCCGCATGGATGAATCTTTAAGGTTAATCAACACTTGCCGAGGGCAGTCTCTGGATGGGTAACCATGCCTTATATAACGAGACTCTTCCGTCACTTGAAAAGCACGTTAAGTTGTTGGTACTGGCTGTCATATGTTAATCTTTTACAGTCGTTGCGGGTGGGTTCGAATCAAGAAAATCTGACACCAGTCTTGCCAAGAGATATTGTGAAACCTAGTTACTGGTGATGGTTCGGTAGGCTATTCCTTCATATAAAAAAGTGGCATGTATGCTCCATCCGGTTAGACAGGCAGCCGACTAGGGCATGTAATATCGGATGATTTTCGATTCCGGAACTGACTACTGACTACTGGTTCGATTCCGGAATTCCGGAACCGGTTCCGGAAATAGAAAAAAGTATAGGAAATAAAAAAAAAACACAATAAATAGGCATATAAGTGTTTTGTCTAAATCAAATCATTATTACAAAAATAAATAAATCGACAAAAAACTCTTGACTGAGATCAATTAAACAGCCTTCTATTAGGTTTTTCTTAATAAATATAACAAAAAATAACCAACTTTTCAATAATCAATTTTTTTTTGACATCAGCAAACAACTTGTCGACGGTTCACGTGACCTGAGGGCTGGGCTGTTCTTCGTCCAAAGAATCAGCATTGCCATTCAACGTGGCAATGCTGCCAGTGTTCTGGGCACTTTTGCCGTTGACAGCGATGTGAATTATTTTTTTGATGCCCAATGATTTATTTTGTTTTTATACGCGTTTGTACATAATGTAGATACCTTGTAATGATCCATAAGGGAAATTTACGTGCGCAATACCAGATGGCGTTACTAGGCTCAAAACAGCAGTTTTAAAATTTTATTAGACGGTAGACAAATGACGGTGGGAGAAAAATAATGATACCGGTGAACGTCAATTGAGAACGGGAGACAAAGGTTTTGTTGCTCCGTCATTCGTTTACCTAATTTGTGGATATTATGTGATCACTGCGTAAAATTACGCAAAATACAAATCAAGTATTGTGAATAGTGTGCGAGTAGTGGAAGTCACGGGGTAAGTGTTTGCGCTATTAGTTATGTCGAAGTGTAGTTTGGACTGGACACTGGAGATGTTTCTACATGGCTGACCTTTCCCATTTTGCTTGTCCCCAGTCTGCGGAAACGCCCCTTTCGCCCAGACTTAATTTTAAGTACTTTGTGGTTGAGATCCGGATCTGGATTGATAGAACAGGAGATAACGGACGACATATTCGCCACGGTTATCGAGTAGTCGATTGGTCTCGCGGCATAGTTGCCGGACTGTCATAGCAATACGTCGAGTTCGAACCCAGCCGAGACATCGAACTTTCTTTTTGTATTTTTATTTTGAAAGATTTTGTAACTTATCGTCTAGTTGTTTTTTTTTGCTTTATTTTTCTTTTCTATTTATTTTGTTTTTTTATTCACCCTTTTAATGTGTAATGATTAATAGACATCAAGGAGGTTTTTTAGATTGTGGCAACTGCCAACGAAGAATTAATAAATTTCATGCAAGGTAACCGTGTTTATCATTCAACATCAGCTTACTTGAACCCCGGTCATTACATTGGCGCCCACGGGTTAACTGAATGAAAGATAAACAAGGTGTTTAACGGTGATAATACAAATTTGTTATTCTGTTAATTAAAGTTTTTTTTAACCTGTTTTGGTACTTTACACATTTAGTACAGAAATTGTTTTTTAAGTTCGACAAATGTTATATTAGGTACTGTGTTTCGGCACACAACCTATTTATTGTACAATTTTAAGATAATTACTACTGTTTGTTACCATTCAGCTGTGGTGAATAATCATGGATGTTAATGCACTGTACAAAGATGAGCTTGAGTTTGAGTTGGCCTGTCGAGGGATTTCGGATTGTAAGACCGTGGCGACTATGCGAAAGTTTTTACGCGAAATCTTAGTTCGAGAGCGATCGGGCGAGTCAACAATTTCCTTTAAGGTTCCAAGATCCTGCATTGATAATCCAAGTAATGAAATATTAATTTGTGGAACTAAGCTATCGGCAATCATTGCACTTATTTCTGAGGTATCACACAGTCCAGAACATTCGTTTTTTAGACGTATACACTCTCGTTTGACACACTTATCGAACCGTGCTAAACTTATCATACCTTCGGAGGCCAGTGATATCGAGGAACATTTGACATTGCTAAAGAACATCCAGGATACCATGTCGTCACTAAGACAGCTTGAGCAAGAAGAAGATGAGGAAGAGGATGTAATTTCCGAACACGATAAAGACATCTTACAAAAATCTCTGGGCGAAGAGGCCATTCAGATAATGGAACAGTTGGGGAAATGCCGGGTTAAGGAGAAAACTGCCGTTCCTACGGAAATGCATCACAATCGTGCCACGCAGTCAATGGTTGCCAATACTGACATACCACGAACAACCTTAGATGGACATAGTCATTCTTCACGTCATCCAGGCTTACAAAGGTCCTCCACATTAAAATTTGATAATGGCTTTCACAAACGGAAGTTGGTACCGATTAAGGATTGGGGTGTCAAGTTTAGTGGTAAGGGTACCGTCAGTGTGAACGCGTTCTTGGAAAGAATTGAGGAACTTAAAGAGGCACGGAATGCTGGCGATGAAGACTTATTTCGGTATGCCATAGACTTCTTCGAAGATGAAGCCTTGATATGGTTCAGGGCTAATAAAGGCACAGTAGCAAATTGGTCTCAATTAGTTAAGTTACTGTTGGACACCTTTCAACAACCATTCTACCAAGAGGAGCTATTGGAGGAGATCAAACGAAGAACGCAAAGCAAACAGGAAAGCATATTGATTTATGTTGCCACTATGCAGAATATGTTTAATCGATTACCGACTCCTATTCCTGAAACACAAAAATTACTGATACTTAGAAGAAATTTACAACCCTATTTTCAGAAGGCCATATGCCGAGACTCGTTTGATTCAGTGAGTGAATTAACATCAGTCCTAAGAATAATTGAACGCACAAAGTTAAGTTGTGATAATTTCAAGGAACCTACTCCCAGTGAGCACTCCATGGAAAGGGACCTAGCATTCAAGGGAAGTACCTCGAAGACATCTCGAAGTGAGCACATGACTGAGCTGGCAGCTATAGATGATAAGGAAGTTCTTCTAACAAAATGTTGGAACTGCAGGAGTCCAGGGCATCGCTTCAGGGATTGCAAATTACCGAAACAAAGACTCTTCTGCTACAGATGTGGACGTTTCGGGAAAACCACAGATAAATGCTCATGCAGTGCTACCAATAAGGGAAACGACAATTCGGAGTCGATGCCAGCCGATCGCACCCCGAAAAACTAGGTCATTCTACTTCGAATGACTGGCAGCAATGGCTACACACGGTTTCAAGTTTTTTTAAAACAGGGAAGATCTGTGATATTACTAAGCAATGTCAAGACAATCGATACTATGCGGAGATGAAAATTTTAAATCAGTCGTTTGTGGGATTGTTAGATTCAGGAGCTACTGTGTTCGTATTGTTGAATGATGATGATGATGATCGCCCGGGGGCATGTTTAGATTTAGCAATTTGTGCAAAACAACTTCGTGCAACTTACTGCAATGAACATTTTAACAGGCGTTTATTATGACGGTGAATTAGTTTTAAGTCTACCTACGTTTTCTTCTTGTCAAATTTGTTCATCGGAATACATACGTACTTTACAGCTCCAGTCTTTAATTTTCATATTTCCTGCCTAATCTCACATCTCAACATAATTTGGTCCATATCGAGACGGATAAGTGATCCAGGAATAAGGATAAATCCAGGAAATAAAATCTATCGGAAAATACTGCCATTTGGAGTTTTGTGAGTAGCTGGCTAAGGTCAAAGGGTCACAGCGCAGCATAGTGCAGTACAGTGCATTGTTCCTATTTATGTTTATTTCAGACCCCATTACTCATATTCAGGTAGTATTAAACATTATTTATGGAATTGTAAAGGTTAGTACAACATTATTAGCTAACTTCTTTGTTCATTTGCACATGTATGATATCTTTTCAAGTTACCAAATTATTGTTAATAATTTGCAGTAAATTTATTGTATTAAAGGTAATTGAGCAGCAAACTAGGTTTCAACTATTGTTAACCATTAATCTAAGCAGTTTCCTTTGTTATCTTGCAATAAATATCATAAGAAATCTTACTTTGTACTCAACTAATAGCTACATTGTATTGTATTCCGTTACATTTTAATTATATGTTAGTAAAGTTCATAATAATTCTATTAGGTGAATAGTACTTAAAAGGGACAATTACATTTTTATTGTCCATGATCTAGTAAGTAGATTAGTACTTTACTGATTGGTATTATGATTGTTGTATAGTCACCAATTCTATTCTCGCTTTTCTATTTTCACATTCGAACAAATATCAAGTTAAAAGCAGTAATTTATTGTTTGATGTTTAATTAAGCGATTTAGTAAGCCCTCTAGATATTGTTGTCCTATAGTAATTAACGATAATTACCAATATTATATGTACCTATAATAATTTAAACTTGTAACGTTCCAGATTGGTTACCTGCTTCCCAAAGAATGACTGATAAGGAAGAAAAGGAGCTCATTAAAAAACGAGCAAGTTACAAAGGTCGATTAACGGTATTTTCTAATTATTTAGAGGATTTTAAGAAGGATTCTTTAACGCAAACCCAGATGAATGAACTGCAGTTGCGCCTCGGTAAGATTGAACTTGTTTATTCGCAATATGACGACGTTCAGTTGAGGTTGGAATGTATAGCTGAGGATATGAGTACACAGTTATCAGAACGTACTGAATTTGAAGCCTCATATTTCAAAGCTGTTGCTAGGGCACAGGAATTACTAGCCAGACACAATGACATTGTTAATGAAGATAAGCTTTCGCGCGTTAGTAATAATAGGCTGGTTAGGCTACCAACCATTCAACTACCTAAGTTTGACGGAAAGTACGACAAGTGGTTAGAGTTCCATGACACGTTTTCAAGCTTAATACATTTGGATGACCAAATTGATGAAATAAATAAGTTTCATTACCTCCGAGCTTCATTGGAAGGGACGGCCGCCTTAGTCATACGGGCTATTGAATTCTCGGCTAATAATTATTCCATTGCGTGGAATTTATTACGTGAAAGGTTTGATAACAAGCGGCTTCTCATTCAAAATCATGTAGCAGCCTTATTTAATATTGAAGTGGTTAATAAAGAATCCTCAGATAATATAAAAAACATCATTGATACTTTAAACAAAAACCTACGTGCGTTAGAATCTTTAGGTGAGCCAGTTAAGTTTTGGGATACGTTGATAATTTACATAGTTACCTACAAATTAGATTCAAGGACTTATCGACAGTGGGAGGAAGAAAAAGGTCATTTAGACAAAGATAAAACAATCACATTAGAAATCTTTCTGGAATTCTTAAGAAATCGTGCAGTTTTGCTTGAAACACTAGATTTGTCTCGCAGTCAGGCTAATAATAATAGTACTTCTAAATCTAACAAGCATAAAACAATGATATCGGTGAGTAGTGAAACACCACCGCAGAAAAATAAAAATAATACCAGTTCCTCGCCGGTATCTTGCCCGCATTGTAGTGATAAACATAATTTACTCAACTGTCCACAGTTTCTTAGTCTCAGCAACGAAAAGCGGCTTGAGCTTCTTCCTCAATACAAGGTATGTTTTAACTGTTTTAGGGCTGGTCATTACGCAAATCATTGTAAAACTCTTGGTTGCAAAATATGTAAGCGTAAACACAATACACTGGTCCATGTAGCAGGTGCGTCACAGAGATCTATGTCTAATGTCTCTACTTCACAGACTGACAGCACTGTTACTGTAGATGTTAACTCAGCTGAAAAGAAACCCAATACAAATGTAACACTATCTGCACGTGCTACAACCTATGTTAACAACTAAAGTAAAAGTCAAGTTCTCTTGGCTACTGCATTAATAAAGGTTTATGATAAGAATAAGCGCGAACATCTCGCTCGGGCTATATTGGACACTGGCAGTACTTCTTGTATAATGACAGATAAGTTATGTAGTTTATTGAATTTACCTACCGTACAGGTTAATGAATCTGTACAAGGCATTAATAATTCTAAAACAAAGATTAGTAAAATGTGCAGTGTTTCTGTGAAATCATTAAGTGAAAACTTCACTTCTAATCTTTATTGTTTTATTTTACCAAACATAACGGATGAAGTACCATCTCATAAATTATCCATTAATAATTTAAACATACCAAGCGATATTTGTTTAGCTGATCCTCATTTCCACACGCCATCGGCAGTGGATCTAATAATAGGGGCAGATGTTTTCTGGGACCTACTGGGGCGGCAAAAAATCAACTTAGGTGAAGGCAAACCAATATTATTTGAATCTAGACTAGGTTGGCTAGTTTCAGGTCCGATATTTAATAATAGTGGCCACATATCACGGTCACCATCAATTCTTAAAACTAACATTGCAAAGCTCAATGTCAGTTCTTCTCACATCTCCACATCAGAAGATGACATTCAAAACCTTTTATCGCGTTTCTGGGAATTGGAAGAAGTTCCCAATCAGTCATCTTCATATTCTGATGAAGAAGCTAAGTGTGAAGAACATTTTCTAAAAACCACCACTCGATTGGAAGATGGTCGTTTTTGTGTTAGGATACCACTTAAACAATCACACCATAGTTTGTGACTCACTGGCTAGAGCAAAACATTGTCTCCTTTCCATTGAACGTAGATTTAAAAGTCAGCCAGCTTTAAAAACTCTTTATTGCGTTTTCATGAAAGAGTACATTTCGCTAGGACACATGTCTGAGTGTTCCGTTGATTCAAAAAAAGTGGCATATTTTATTCCACATCACGGTGTCCTACGCGAGCATAGCATAACCACAAAATTAAGAGTAGTGTTTAATGCCAGCAGCCTTACCACTTCAGGTGTTTCATCTAACAACTTACAAATGGTAGGTCCAGTTGTTCAAGATGACCTAATGTCTTTACTTCTTAGATTCAGAAAACATAAATAAATTCTTTCTGCTGATGTAGAAAAAATGTATCGGCAAGTGATCGTACACCCTGATGACAGACACTTACAAAGAATACTGTGGCGTGAGAACCCTTTAGAATCCATTAAAACCTATGAATTAAACATGAGAAGATCGGTAATATTATAATCCATGATTTTTATGTAGATGACTTGCTCACAGGTGGGGATACAATATCTGACGTCACAAATATTCGCCAGAAAGTCACTGCCGAGTTGGCTGCCGCTGGTATGCCACTTAGGAAATGGAAGTCCAACAATGCCCTGGTTATATCAGATCAAGTCACAAGTTCATCATTAAATTTAAACATTGGTTCAAATGAGCCAAGTAAAACTTTGGGTCTTAACTGGCTAACAGACTCCGATGAGCTCTGTTTTTCAATTAATAATACGTCAGTATCGAATGATGTAACAAAGCGTGAAGTTCTGTCAGTTACATCCCAAATATTCGACCCTCTAGGTCTATTAGCTCCTTGTATCATTCCAATGAAAGTACTAATGCAAAAACTTTGGTTACACAAATTATCATGGGATGATTGTTTACCACCAGATGTCGCTAATATATGGAAAGATATTGTTGATAGGTTGTTTATTTTAAATAGTTTACGCATCCCACGTTTAGTTGTTTGTGATTCTTGGAAGGTGATCGAATTACACATATTTTGTGATTCATCACAAACCGCTTATGGTGCATGCATCTATGTGAGGAGTATTAATAACAATAATGAAGTTATGGTGCGTTTGCTTACAGCAAAGAGTAGAGTGGCTCCTATCAAGCCAACCACAATTCCTCGACTCGAGCTCTGCGCCGCCTTGGTTGGAGTAAGGCTATATGCAAAGGTGATGGAGTCACTAGGCGCACCAATTCAAAGTAGTACATTTTGGAGTGATTCTACAATAGTGCTAGGGTGGTTGAAAATGTTGCCAAGTAAGCTGCAACCATTCGTGCGCAATCGTGTAGCTGAAATAGTTGGGAGAACGAATGCTAATAATTGTACCTGGAGACATGTTCCCACACAACTTAACCCCGCTGATCTTGTATCTCGAGGAATTGATGTAACTCAAATTCAGAGTAATAATTTATGGTGGTCGGGTCCTAATTTTTTAAACCAGGATACAAGCGAATGGCCTTCTTTTCCAATCCCAGCAGTAGAATCGCTACCTGAAACTAAAACTGAGGTTTCTTTATTAACTACTTCTAAGACTCCGTTAACTTTTATTGATTTTAATAGGTTTTCAAACCTTTCTCGGCTCAAACGCACAGTAGCATATACGTTACGATTTATTAATATTTGTAAAAAGCAACCACCCACCACTTTACATCTTAGTAAAGATGAAATACAAAATGCGCTAAACTTAATTGTGAAACTCTCTCAAATAGAATCATTTCCCGAATATGAATTATTAATAAAAAATCAGTGCTTACCGAAAGGAAGTCCACTGACTAAACTTAACGTATTTTTAGATAAAAATAAATTAATTCGTGTAGGCGGTCGCTTACAAAATTCTTCATTTTCGTATGAGAAAAAACATCCGTTAGTAATACAGTCCACTCATCGATTTTCTAAACTATTATTTGAATTTAATCACAAAACTCTAATGCATGCAGGACCACAACTGCTATTGGCTTGTATACGAGATACTTATTGGCCAATAGGTGGTCGCAACCTAGCTAAATTGTGTTATCATCGTTGTGTCATTTGCAGTCGCATTACAGCTAAACCAATTAATCCCATTATGGGAAACTTACCTGAACGACGGGTGGCGTCCGGTGGTCATCCATTCGAATGTGTTGGGGTTGATTACGCTGGACCTATACTGTCAGCGTCTCGACAAGGTCGTGGTTGTAGACTTGTAAAAGTTTACATTGTACTCTTTGTTTGTTTTACAACGAAGGCAGTTCACATTGAGTTGGTGGGTGACTTAACCAGTCAAAATTATTTGTCAGCACTTCGTCGCTTTATGTCTCGTAGAGGTAAACCTACGCATATATATTCCGACAACGGAACCTCGTTTGTAGGCGCTTATAATGAAATCGGCAATTTTTTGAAAGCCAACAGCAGTTCGTTATCTGGTGACATGGCCGCTGAAGGGATTAACTTCATTTTTATTCCTCCTTATGCTCCACACTTTGGTGGTCTTTGGGAGGCAGGTATAAAATCAGTAAAGTTTCACTTAAAAAGAGTAATGGGAAATTGTCATTTAACTTATGAGGAACTATATACAGCACTGGTTCAAATTGAAGCACTCCTGAATTCACGCCCGCTCACGCCGTTGTCATCGGACCCCAAGGACCTTCTGCCGCTGACACCTGGACATTTTCTGATAGGACGCACACTCACATCCTTGCCCGTGCCGTCGTATGAAACCGTTTCCATTACTCACTTGAAGCGTTATGAGAGAATAGAGGCTTTACGTCAACACTTCTGGTCGAGGTGGAATAAAGAATATGTCTCTGAACTACAGCAGCGGACAAAATGGAGGTCTTCAAAGGCGGTCTTAGAGACTGATCGCCTTGTTATAGTAAAAGAAGACAATTTACCACCATTGAAATGGCGATTAGGCCGGATCTCAGCAGTCTACCCAGGACGTGACGGAATCAGTCGTGTGGCTGAAATTAGAACTGCGAGTGGAACCATACGGCGTGCATTCAGCAAGATATGCCCACTGCCATTAAATGAAGATTCTGGTTGAAAGATTGCCTTTCAACGCCCGGGGGCATGTTTAGATTTAGCAATTTGTGCAAAACAACTTCGTGCAACTTACTGCAATGAACATTTTAACAGGCGTTTATTATGACGGTGAATTAGTTTTAAGTCTACCTACGTTTTCTTCTTGTCAAATTTGTTCATCGGAATACATACGTACTTTACAGCTCCAGTCTTTAATTTTCATATTTCCTGCCTAATCTCACATCTCAACATAATTTGAAAAATGTATCGGCAAGTGATCGTACACCCTGATGACAGACACTTACAAAGAATACTGTGGCGTGAGAACCCTTTAGAATCCATTAAAACCTATGAATTAAACATGAGAAGATCGGTAATATTATAATCCATGATTTTTATGTAGATGACTTGCTCACAGGTGGGGATACAATATCTGACGTCACAAATATTCGCCAGAAAGTCACTGCCGAGTTGGCTGCCGCTGGTATGCCACTTAGGAAATGGAAGTCCAACAATGCCCTGGTTATATCAGATCAAGTCACAAGTTCATCATTAAATTTAAACATTGGTTCAAATGAGCCAAGTAAAACTTTGGGTCTTAACTGGCTAACAGACTCCGATGAGCTCTGTTTTTCAATTAATAATACGTCAGTATCGAATGATGTCATTCGAATGATCATCATTTACCTGTTCAGTTCACGGGAAAATATAAAGTGGTAGAATTTTATGTTATGGACTGTTCAAAACATAATATTATTTTAGGTATGAATTTTTTTGAGTCATTTAATTTGGCCATAGGCGCGGGGACATCGATTGCAGCTGCTGACATTACAGAAATAGACATCTCTCAACCAGTGATTTCGCGGGATGAACTTTCGGTTCAACAGAAAGATCGTTTGGACACTTTGTTAAAGATTATGGCAACAGAGATTGGTAAAGGTTTAGGAAGAACATCGTTGATCAAGCATAGAATTGACACCGGGGACAGCCTACCCATTAAACATAGACAGTACCCATTTGCACCTCCAATTATGGCAGAACTTGAGAAGGAAATCCAGGACATGCTGGAAAATGATGTAATAGAACCCTCGTTTAGTTCATGGCGTTCTCCTGTATTACTGGTAAAGAAATCTTCGGGTAAGAACCGATTGTGTCTCGACAGTCGTCAGTTAAATAAGGTGACAGTAAAAGACTCTTATCCGTTGCCTAGGGTTACCACCATATTAGACAGTCTTAAAAACGCTCGGTTCCTGTCAACCATTGATCTTCGCTCAGCATTCTGGCAGATACCATTAGAAGAAACAAGTAAAGAAAAGACTGCTTTTGGACTCGCTGGAAAAGGACTTTATCAGTTCAAAGTCATGCCGTTTGGACTGAGCAATGCTTCTCAAACACAACAAAGGTTAATGGATCGCTTGTTCACGCCAGAATTTGAAAGTAGAGTGTTCACCTATTTGGATGACATCGTAATATGTGACGACAGCTTTGACAATCATTTAGCGTCGTTGTCACATGTAAAAAATCAGCTCAAAAAAGCAGGATTGACGATCAACCTGGAAAAATGTGTATTTGCGCGATCTTCCTTAAAATACTTAGGATACATTGTAGACAAGGAAGGATTACGCACGGACCCGGACAAGGTTAAAGCCATACTCGACTATCCTAGGCCAACAACTTATACTGAACTAAAGCGGTTTATTGGCCTAGCCAGTTGGTACAGGCGGTTTGTGGAAAATTTTGCCATTGTCGCAGCTCCACTTCATGAACTCACCAAGGGAGGCAAGAAGACTAAACGTATCACTTGGAACAAAGAGGCTGAAGATGCTTTCATAAATCTAAAAACTGCTCTTACCTCGACACCAGTGCTAAGAGTGCCAGACTTCACAAAACCCTTTTCAGTTCAATGTGACGCCTCTAACAGAGGCACTGGTGGAGTCTTAATACAAATAGCCGATGGTATGGAGGTACCCATTGCTTACACAAGCCGGAAACTGTCGGAAAGGGAAAGCAAGTACTCAGCGTCTGAACGAGAATTATTAAGTGTCCTGCATGCTGTAGAACAATTTCGTCCATATATTGAAGGTAATCATTTTAAGGTTATTACGGACCATAGTGCCCTTCAGTGGCTACACCGAAATAAGGACCCTCATGGGCGCTTGGCAAGGTGGGCTATGCGCTTACAACAATTTGATTACGAGATAGTCCATCGCAAAGGTAAATATAACACTGTACCGGATGCCTTATCTAGAGCGATTGAAGATGAAATTAACATATTAGAGGTAAAACCGGAAGATAAAGATGACTGGTATAAGTCAAAAGAGGACCTAGTACTGGCTGGAAAAAATGAACCGGATTGGGAAGTCAGTCAAGGACAATTGTGGAAATACGTAAAATTAAAGCAATTTCCTAATGAAAATGACAGTTGGAAACTTGTGATCCCAGAGAAACTCCGTCCAGGGATCCTAAAGGAATGTCATGATGACCCAACATCTGGTCACTTTGGTGCCAAAAAATCAGTCAATCGCGCGAGACAACACTATTTTTGGCCGAATTTGATCCAGGAAATGAAGAACTATGTACGGAAATGTGAAGTGTGTGCAAAATATAAGCACTCACAACACAAGCCATCAGGATTAATGGGGAAGCAACGAGAGGTAACAGAGCCCTTTCAAATCATTTCTATGGATCTAATGGGTCCTTTTCCAAAATCAAAACATGGGAACACAATGCTGCTAGTCATAACATGTTGGTTTAGCAAGTTCTGTTTTCTTTATCCACTGAGGAATGGAAAAGCATCAACTATAGTTCAAATACTTGAAGAACACATATTTTTAATGTTTGGAACTCCTAGTGTAATAGTTTGTGACAATGGAAAGCAATTTGTATCCAACCAGTTTAAGGAGCTAGTTTCAGGGTACGGTGTAAAACTGTGGTATACCCCTTACTACCATCCTCAGGCCAACCCCACTGAGCGAGTAAATAAGGTCATTGGCTCGGCTATAGCTTCTTACGTAGAAAATAACCATAAAGAATGGGACAAGTATATACCTCACATAGGGCATGCGATCAGAACATCGGTTCATGAAGTGACGGGAAAAACACCAGCCTATTTGTTTTTCGGACGCGAAACGACGGTCCAGGGCGCGAAACCCTATAATTTTGAACCAGACGAATCGATAACCTTCAACAAAGAAGAATTTGAAAGAAATATAGCATTCAGAAGTAAAATTTATGACGAAGTCTGTGAAAGGATACGGCAAGCACATGAAACTAACAGCGAACAATACAATAGCAGACGTCGTATCTGTAACTATAAAGTTGGTGATCTAGTTTGGAAACGCACTAAATTCCTATCGAATGCTAACAAGGCTTTTATGTCTAAATTGGCCCCTAAGTTTGAGAAAGCAGTCATCGCAGAAAAAATATCAGACGACGTGTATAGGTTAAAGAATTTCAGAGGCAAAGATTTAGGAAAATGGCATTCTTGTGACCTGAAACGTTTGGTTTGAATCCAGTTGGATTCTTTAGAGGAGAGGGGATATTGTAATGATCCATAAGGGAAATTTACGTGCGCAATACCAGATGGCGTTACTAGGCTCAAAACAGCAGTTTTAAAATTTTATTAGACGGTAGACAAATGACGGTGGGAGAAAAATAATGATACCGGTGAACGTCAATTGAGAACGGGAGACAAAGGTTTTGTTGCTCCGTCATTCGTTTACCTAATTTGTGGATATTATGTGATCACTGCGTAAAATTACGCAAAATACAAATCAAGTATTGTGAATAGTGTGCGAGTAGTGGAAGTCACGGGGTAAGTGTTTGCGCTATTAGTTATATCGAAGTGTAGTTTGGACTGGACACTGGAGATGTTTCTACATGGCTGACCTTTCCCATTTTGCTTGTCCCCAGTCTGCGGAAACGCCCCTTTCGCCCAGACTTAATTTTAAGTACTTTGTGGTTGAGATCCGGATCTGGATTGATAGAACAGGAGATAACGGACGACATATTCGCCACGGTTATCGAGTAGTCGATTGGTCTCGCGGCATAGTTGCCGGACTGTCATAGCAATACGTCGAGTTCGAACCCAGCCGAGACATCGAACTTTCTTTTTGTATTTTTATTTTGAAAGATTTTGTAACTTATCGTCTAGTTGTTTTTTTTTGCTTTATTTTTCTTTTCTATTTATTTTGTTTTTTTATTCACCCTTTTAATGTGTAATGATTAATAGACATCAAGGAGGTTTTTTAGATTGTGGCAACTGCCAACGAAGAATTAATAAATTTCATGCAAGGTAACCGTGTTTATCATTCAACATCAGCTTACTTGAACCCCGGTCATTACAACCTACTGTAAACATTGTAATTTAATAATACTTTTCAATAATATAGATACATTAGCAAAATCAACGTGTGCTAGCTATTTGCAATTGCCATATTGTAGCTTATTAATTAAATAACTATCTAATAAAATTATGATGTATTTACCTAAGATTCAACAACTCACAGTGAACAAAATCAACAAGTTCTCCTCTTCTGAGATCATGAAAATAGGTTTAAAAAACAAAACTTAAAAATATTTAAAAAACTCTAAACTTACGTTGTCGTATTTTTTGGAACTTGAGATCTTTAAATCAACTTATATTAAAAAGAAATATAAAGTTAATAAGACAAGAATCAGTTTTTCAAAAAAAACTTTAAAAAATAATACAATCGACTTCCAAATAAAAACACTACAAAGTAAATAAGAACTTTAATTTCGGAAGTCGGTGTTTTTGTTACTTTCTTCGTATTTTGACACCGACTTCCGAAATTAAAGTTATTTTTTACTTTGTAGTGTTTGTAGTTGGAAGTCGGTTGTATTTTTTTGTAAAGAGTTTTTTATTTTTCACTTTTTAGTGGTGCCCCCCACACCTAAAAAGCAGAAAAGCAAAATACGCAATTTCGATTATCAAAGAATCATCTAAATAGTCAAATTCTAGGTATTTCGATTTAAAATCCTAAGTTCGTAACCGATTTTGATATGATTTAAATGGGATCTGCAAGTATATCCTTTCAAATAAAACAAGAATTTTTCAAATCGGTTCATAATTGTCGGAGTTATGAGGTAACAAACATAAAAAAAAAACATACAACCGAAATGATAACCTCCTCCTTTTTGGGAAGTCGGTTAAAAAAGATCGCTCTTCTTGATAATGATGTGTTCTCAAGAGTATCAGAGCATCTAACTTTTTATCTGAGAGCGAGCTTCGTAGGGGGTTACATTACAAATTACCCGGCACACGAAAATACTCTTTCACTCTCGTCACTTGTAGGAAGAACACATAAAATATATTATTGTGGTAACTTATCTTACAAATAAGTATATGAGTATCGGATTGCGATATTTACTTCAGTTCCGGAATTGAAATATTGTAAAAAATCATCCGAAATTCCGGAGTTACGAAATCTCGGAATTCCGGGATCCATGCCCTACAGCCGACCACAAAGCTAGATAGATTTGTTTATCTATTTAATACTAAAATAAATAAATAAAATAGGTTTATTGCAGAAACATGTACAACTTTTACAGTTAATCTTACATAGGGACCTCCTTTTAAGTAAAAGATATACCTGTGATAGGAGGCCCCACTATATCTTCAATAGCAAGTTATAACACGTTAAAAGTGGTGTACAATAATGAAACAATGATTGACACAAATTAGAGGTTTCTCCATGTTATATATTACTAGCTGCTCGTGCCCATTTCGTTGGGCGGTATTTTTCGGCTTCATATTTAGACACTCACAAATAACGTGGCTTTCTATTGGTAATGGAATTTAAAAAATCGGTTCAGTAGATCCAGAGGTTACCCCCCACAACCTCACAAACTCCCTAACTTTAACTCTTTATAATATTAGTATAGAAATTCTTCTAATTAATAGGTACGACCGAATAATAACCAGAAAAGACAAATTTTATCATCAATATATACATCGTAATGACATACTTATTACTTATTCATACTTCCAGAAGAACATAAAATCATACAAACATATTTTTGGGGTGATTTGAAGAACGTGACTGCCAGCGTATTGATGAGGACTGCTCAAGACCGGTATGGTTCTTTGAGGACCTCGTTCAGCAGTGGACGTCAATAGGCTAGATTCCATCATCCACAAATTGCAAAACTATTTAGTCCGTCAGTTAGAGTATTGAAAAATAATGGACACGTATTTTTGTTTTTGAAATCAATGAATATTGACAAAGATATAACGCATCAAAACTCGGGAGTGGGGGCTCGTGACGTCACGACTCACTAAAAATTATGCAAAGGTGTGACGTATTGAGAATTGTAAAAGCGTCGTAACTTCGTCAATATTGGTTACCGTAACAAAAGAAAAAACACGGGTCAAATATTTTTTGATAATCTAACTGACGGACTAATTAGATTTTTTCAGGACACAAGCCCATTGGCTAAATGACGATGATTTAACGAATCATTATTACAATTCAGGTGCACTACCCAGTGAACTATCTCCGTAACGTGGCGCTGGAGAACGTGAACACTCCGTACGTGTTCCTCATGGATGTGGACTTTGTTCCCATGGCGGGCCTCTACGACCATCTGCGCACCGCCATTCAGCTCGTCAACCCTTACCCGCAGAAGAAGGTATGTCCTTGATTTTACAATCTCGGGGTTCTATGATCTTGGATCTTTATTCCTATCTTTCTGAGGTTCCAGTCCATCGTGAGGCTGCATTGGGTGTTGTTTTTGTTTCTTATTTTATTGATCATTTTATAGGTTATAAAGAAGGAAAAAGCCCCATTTATCCGCCAAAAATACTTGCACAAAAAATAGAAACGTAACTTATTCCTGGTTTGCAAGCTACCGGTCATGATGTTAATTTCTAAAAAAATCATCATCATAAATTAGGTTGCTTAGCTTGGGACTAGATGGCGTTGTGTGAAATGTCCAAGGATATTATTATATATTATTAATCTTAAAAAAGTTCCCTTAGAGACTCGTGCCGGCAGAGATTGTATTTGGCTCTGATAGCTCTTTTATGCAAAATAAAATAGACACGTCTGCAGCTCGACCCCATAGTAAGATACCGTAAGACATGATACTGTGAAAGAAACTGGTCTCCATAGTCACACCATAGACAGAGCAGAACACAGTACTATCGTATTGTCATGACATTAAAAATCATTTTGTGCGCAGTGCCTTGTGGTACCAGCGTTCGAGACGACCCGCTACCGCACGTCCGTCCCGCGCAGCAAAGCGGCGCTTCTGGCGCGGCTGGCGAGCTCGGCCAAGGGGCACACGGGCGACGTGCAGCCCTTCCGCGCGCGCGAGTGGCCCCGCGGACACCGCGCCACCAACTACTCGCGCTGGGCCAGCGCCACCGCGCCTTACGAGGTAATGTAACAACTATCGAGGCGAGCACTTGTCTGTCTAGCACCTATTATACGGACTGCGGACGTCGAGTAATGGGTAACCTGCCACTCGATAAGGACGGCCGACGATGCGGCGCCTCAAAGAGATTTCAGCATAGTTGACGGGCCCCCCTAGGGCCTGCCAGGGCGCGTAATTGTTCGGAAGAGGTACCCCGACCCTGGAACGCAAAGAACAATATTGAAGAAACACGAATGAGTTTTAGTTAGTAAGCGCCTGATACTCCTTCCCCTTCCGCTCAAAGCGGGAGGAGTCGTTTGATGATTTCCTTAAAAAAAGGCACCTAATAAATGTTATTGAAAACCCGATTACTACTATTAACCTTATCAGGCGTGATAACCTTCTGGATAGAGACTCTATTCTCAGCTCACTATGGCCCAGTTTTCAAGCCGTAACGATATATTTTAAACTAGCTGACCCGTGCAACTTCGTCTGCGTCACATTTTCCATTACTGCTCCGCTCCTATTTGTCTTAGCGTGATGATATAATTAGCCTATAACCTTCCTCGATAAATGGGCTATCTAACACTGAAAGAATTTTTCAAATCGGTCCAGCAGTTCCTGAGATTAGCGCGTTCAACCAAACAAACAAACAAACAAACAAACTCTTCTGCTTTATAATATTATATTTTAAATATAATTTCAATCAAACATGTCTGAATTTCAGGTTGAATGGCAGTCTGACTACGAGCCGTATCTAGTCGTCCACAGATCTGTGCCTAAATACGATACCAGATTCTCTGGCTTCGGTTGGAACAAGGTAAATATTATACTAATAGCTTTTCCTCGAAACTTCGCTCGCGATTTAGATTATTGAAAAAAAAACTTCCTTTATCCGTCTCCAGAGAGATATCAGCATTTTTACAGCCTTGGTCGTCGAAGATATGTCAGCTTTTTTGACGGGGCCTGATAGGGCCAGTGCCAGAATTGGGCAATTTGTTCGAAAGACTTACCGCGGCCCTGGAATGCAAAAGGCATTTGGAGGAACACGGATGAGTGTTTGTTAGTGAGAGTCTGACCACCTTCTGCTCCACCCAGTGCGGAAGGAGTCATTTGATAATTTCTCATCCAAAAAAAGGGACCCATCTATCACTGTACCAAAATTACGAAGAAATAAATTTACTTTTGTATTTATTTTAGTTAGAATTATGCATGCTCATCTATTTTATTTTATTTAGGATTGGGCCTTGGAACTTTACAACTTTTCATCAGTAAGTTTCCTGTTAATCTTCTCATATCATTCGCTATCTTGTCATGCAGTTGCCAATAATTTAGTTCCATTCGCAATTTTTTCATGTATTTGCCAATCTGTTGTCATAATTTTAAAGCAATTGCATCTTTTCGTTCCACTTGCAATCTTTTGATCTAATAGGCTAGTTTCCATCATCCACATATTGCAAAACTATTTAGTCCGTTAGAGTATTGAAAAAAAAAATGGACACGTATTTTTTTTTTTGTAAATCAATGAATATTAACAAGGATAAAACACATCAAAACTCAGGAGTGAGGGCTCGTGACGACACAACCCGCTACAATTATGGCATAGCGTGACGTATTGAGAATTTTAAAAGCGTCGTAACTTCGTCAATTTTGGTTCCCGTAACAAAAGAAAAAATACGGGTCAAATATTTTTTGATAATCTAACTGACGGACTAATTAGATTTTTTCAGGACGCAAGCCTATTGTAATTCTCTTAAAATCTTTTCACGACATTTTTAATTGGAATATTGTCCCAGGTGTCCCACAGCGTAGAACTACGAGCGCAAGGCTACAGCTGCGTAGTGTTGCCAGGTGCGTTCGTGCTGCACACGCCGCATGCGCCCTCGCAAGATATCACCGCCTTCCGCGCTGACCCGCACTATCGCATGTGAGTATTAACAAGGATATGGGGGTAGGTCATTGATTAGCTGCCAACATCGCACCGTGAAAACTTGTGAGTGAGTAGCTCACTTCATGTCCTCTTTTTTTTACTATTGATAGGCATTACGTTTGACCACTAACTCACCTGATGTTAAGCGATGATGCGGTCTAAGATGAAGCACGCTTGCCTAGAAGTAACCTATTCACTCTTGTATTAAAGACTCCCAGGTTTTAGCTATCAGGAAACACAGATTCAGGCAGGGAATTCCACTCCTTAGTTGTACGCACAATGCATGTATTCCCAAAACGTTTTGTGCGTGTAGATGGGATGTTCACCATGTACCGGTGACGCGTCGCCGTTCGTCTTGTGGTCAAGTTTGATGATAGTTGGAGGACCCGTGGTGATATAATGACTAGAAAATAACCCCCTCTACACAGACAGAATAGACCGCCAGTTGTAAACACAAATACTTATACGTTTCCTTTATCTCTATTCCAGTTGCTTAGCCTTACTGAAACAAGAATTCATGGAGGATCTCAAGAGAAAGTATAACGTTACATTCGAAGAGCCGTCTAAGCCGGACCCGGTGTATCTAGCGCAAGCAAAAAGCATTATGTTCAACCAGGCTGGCGACCAGGAGGTAAACTGACTGTTGTAAACTATTTTGTACTAGTTATAATTGAATATTTAAGGAAAACACACTCGTGACGTCACTGTCGAGTCGCCGGTAAGTCACGTTGAAAATTTGTTTTAGTAGAAATGGTCTGATATCGGCCACAGGAGTCAAACTTCGCGTCTTCTATATACAACGTGTAACAGCGGGTCTGAAAAGGGCTCTTTAGCAGAATCGGCCAGATCACGCTACCAGTCACTGTCAGATTTTCCCATTCAACCTTGAACCTAATGCTTTAGCGATAAAGATATAAATGAAATTTTACAGATTGATTTATAATTTATGTTATGATTCTACTAAAGTAGCCTTTTAGAGCCGAGATTAACGGAATGCCTGAAAAGGGGTGATTGTACAAAAAACATCGGTTCAGTACAGACGCAAGTAATCAGGCTATTCAAAACTGTCAAATTTTTCCTATCAAATTTGAACCCAATGTCTTTAACAATTAAGTTGAAAATCTGTTAAAGAAATTTGACAGATTTTTGTAGCTTGATTTGCTGGCGTTTGCACATACAATATGATAAAATAAATGTAAGGAGGGTACCCTTTCAGGTAGTGTTTATTCTGACTGACATGTAGACGCACAGTCGAATTAATGAGGCTAGAGGTAAGAACGAATTTTCGAAAATTCAACCTCTAAAGTAGTGAAAAGTTGTGCTAGAATAGTTTGTACTAAGTCTAGTGCTAGTTCAGATACAAACAGTGAGTGGTGAGCGACGCGACGGTGACGTGACAACACCTTATAGAACACATACCAAACCCGGAAAGGGATCGTCACCGTATTAACTGGGGTCAAGCAATAATATTTGTTTGAAACTCCCTACTGCAACGCACACTATTCGGAATCGCAACGTAAACGCCACGCCTCGGGCCAAGCTCACGAGTGCGTGGTCAAGTTGCAGTTCCCGCGCTTACGGCTCGTCGTCTCCGCGCTTACGGCTCGTCGTCTCCGCGCTTACGGCTCGACGTCTCCGCGCTTACGGCTAGTCGTACCCACGCTTACGTCTCTCCGTACTCACTCTGTCCCTTTCACGGCCTTCCTGCAGTACACTACTGTTCCAAAATGGGCGAGCCGTTAGCGCGGCTTCTAGCCGTAGCAGAATCGACGTACTGGAGCTGCTGTTCCGCTTTCGTTACGTGCCTGTTTGACGGCGAGGCAGAGACGATACGGAGACGATCCTTTTCGGAGTTGATATGTGTAACCTTAAATCTAGAAAATGAAACATAGAAATATGATGTTAAGGTTGAAATCAACACGCACAGATCTGCGGTGTCCTGTGTGTCTTTCTGTCAGTTAATGTTTACTAGCGTGCGAGAAACTTTTGCTGGACCAGCGGGGTCATCTTTCCCCACTGAGGGAATGTCTTGGGATGATTACTTCGTCCCAAATTTTCTAAAATTTGGGACGAAGCAATCATCAACCTCATCATCATCGATGAGACCAACAAATATGCTGCAAATGTGGTCAACTCGTCGCTTCCAAAATTCTTTAAAAATTTCGGTGTGGAAGGATGCGGATGTGGTGACATTTACATTTCTCAGGGCCTGTTAAAGGTGTCATTTGCTAAAGCAAGAAGGCTGATCGCTAGCATTCACACTCATTCGTAAGGCAAAATATACTTGAACTGTGATGGTACATTTTTTACCGGTGACGCACGCATGACGTCACGCACTTTCAACGCACTGTAATGACACTATATTGAAAAATGAGTTACCAATATATTTTGGAAATCTTGACGGAATAAGATTTTTTTAGTAAATTACCTTATTATATTTTTAAATTACAGACAGAAATAGATTTAATTATAGGAAAATACAGTTCTGTGTGTGTTGATTGATTTCATCCTAAATTGCCCCAAATAATGCAAGTATGTTCGAAATAATCTATAAAGTCGTATTTGACAGCAGGATACAACATTGCTTTACTAGTAAGTATGAAAGAGACATAAAATAAATCTCTTTCGCACTTAGGGGTAAAGCCACTTCTGTCCCTCTCTACTTAGCTGTCAATTCGGACCTCTTAGATTGTTGTAACATAGTAAGTATATTATTTCAAGTTTATTTTTGAAATTCGATGAAGATATAGTTTTTATTATGTTGAGTTGTTTCAACACGTCTGTATTTATTCCAGTTACCATAATTGGTGGTTAATTTATCTGGTAAATAAAGTCATTATTCGAAGAGAGTATTAAGGCCTAAGATGTTTTAATTATGTGGGTATGATCGTACAAAAAAAGGTATGTATTACCATTGTCACATTCTGCTCTACGCAGATTTGACTGTTTAACAAATATTATCTCTGCGCAATTTGAAATATAGTCGAAAAATGAATATCTAATAATAAGAATATAATTGTATAAGTCATCCATTTTATAATGTTGTCATAATGTTGTAAATTATATTTTTAAACTGTATCGTAATTATTTTCGTAAGTATATTGTTTTATATTTTTAAAAAAGATAACTTGCTTATCACCTTACACCAGTATCATTCGATTCGAACAAGCTGCGCTCGAAGTTTTTACGAAGTATTATTTTATTGATAAATGAATCCAGAAACCAGTGAATTTTGAGCCTTTTTTTGAGGGTGCTTGTGCTTATACGGGTAATATATCATCATTAAGGAAAACATGGGGGCACAGTATATATCCAATAATATAATTGTTGTCAACAGTGTTAATTTAATTAATAAGCCTGAATTGAATTATTAATTTGACTGTCTCGAAAGTCTACATTATACGTAAAAATAAATAAAATACAAAAAATGTGCCACTCTCTATATTATACGTATAAATGATAGTAGATATTTTACTGATCTCGTTGTGTACGAATTTATTGGAAAAGATAACAATTTGATAAAAATGTAGGATTTATAATGAGAAAATCATAACATTAAAAAAAAACAATTAAAGATGAAGGGCAATTGAGTTAAAAAAAAAAACATAAAATGACTGCAGTTGTCATAAAGTAAAAAAAAAAACGAGAAAGGAAGGAGTTCACATTTTATTTCGACGAGGAAATAATTCGCATGGAAATTGTTTTTTTTTTTGCGATTCAGCACAAAACTACTTTTAAGAAAATAGTGACTGTATATAAATTTAAACTAAGTTACTACCCCGACTCCAACACTGTTCTATGTTTTTTGTTGTTGTACTTATACCCCGTATATACATAGACGTATTGTATAGTAATGTCCAACTTATGCCCGGATTCTGAAGTAAATCGGTCGTTATCTGTCCGTCACAATCCCATTGGTTGGTTAGTGGTTAACGGAAAGATAAACGACTGATAAAGTACCTATATCTGGAGATTTTACTGGAAGTAACTTTACTCCACGTATTATTTTCGGTCGGCAGCATCTGTCGGGTATTCTGTAGTTTTGTCACATACTATATTTATATACCTACTAGCTGACTGGACAAACATTATTTTGCCAAATAAAAAAAAAATAGTCTACGACCTATTCTCAGACCTACCAAATATACACAAAATAAATCATGAAAATCGGTCTAGCCGTTTCTGAGGTGTTCGATAACAAACACCGAGACGCGAGATTTAAATATTTGATTTATTAAAACTTTATGTACGAGTAACAAGTATTTACTGTACATAGGCAGACTAGATATGGTGCAAATTGATGAAGAGCTAGCAAACAAAAACAAGTGACAATTGTACATAGATATGATAATTCTTAAAATCATATTATTTTATATTTTCCTCGCAAAACCAAAGAAATGTGAATATAATTTGCAATACAACCTGAAGATACGTAACATTTTACACACTAAACTGCGATTTCTGAATTCAGAATTTGAGGATGAATATTTGCAAACTCTTATTGTGTAAACTTGTCAAACTCTTAATTCAGGAACCAGCAACTTTAAATCATGAAAAAAGTTGTTATATAGAGATATTTGTTGTAGGTACCCAATTTTATATTTGATTGAATTATTATTTTAAATTTTATAAGAAATTTTATATTTTTTACTTAATTATTTTTATATTATACTAGCCGCATTTAATTTGTGAAGAGAAATAGTACATAGTTATCCAGGGCTGAAAGTAACTTATTTAGTCCAGAGACGGCGTTTATGGACTAAAAAGTCTTTCAGAGGATACACTGTGCTTTTCATTACGAATCTAAGGAAGTAAAAATAAAAGCACGAATCTGTATCTGATGAAAAAGCTCGAACAAAAGAAATGAAGATCGGATTGCCGCTTTCTCGACTATTTTGTTTTTTTTTTTTCTGTGACCGGCCAGCTTTTCAGCCATAACATTTTCATCATTGTTTTTTTATTATTAGACGGCTGTCAGTTGAAAACGATTCTTCCTAGGGCTGCAAAGTAATACTTTCAACCCACTCCTCGGGTAACTTCAGGCCTACTTTCCGAGTATGAGTAATGAAAAATAATAACTTATGTGCAATTTCAAAACGCTTTCACATAATATGTTTGTGTGTGTATTACCTATGTAAATTTACTATCACAACAAAATTGCTTATTTGTTACATTAAATTGAACTCTATTTTATTTATGTTTAGGTATACAATATGAACAATAAGTTACCTATTTTATTTAGAAGAAGTCCAAAGAATGTATTATTTTTGAGTATTTTAATTAAGTAGTTTAAATGGTACTCACAATGTCTTACGTACAGCCAAGGTGAAATATTGGCAAATTAATGTATTAAGAGTTAAATATTTTTACGTACCTAATATTTGAATATTGCAAGAATAAAAAAATATACAAAGAAATGTGTTTTAATTAAACCATTAAGTACAGATATATTACACACCTTAATCTGATTCACACAATACTAGCGACTCGTTCTGGGCTTTGCACGGAAGTGAATAAGGGTGCTCCTTAACCTGGAGAGTTCGCCTGTAATGTAAAATTTTAGACTCGATTTTAAGCATCACATTACAGAGGGCTAATCCACGTATTTTTATGACGCGCCGATAAGTTTTAGTGCAGTTGCAGTTAAGTTCAAGTTTGAGTAAACAGTATTCTTGTAATCTTTGAACTGCGCGTAAGCTGCGCGTGAACTGCACGTCAACTGCACGACAACCAAACTCCACTAAACTAACTGACGATGGCGAGAATAAATATTACCTACTCACTAATTAATCGCATAGAATCGATTACATTTCAATGAATATGACGTTATTATAATATTAAAACTTAAACCCCTTATTATCTCGATTTTGAAGGCTTAATAAATCTCATTGGAGCACAAAAATATCAGAAAAAATATACTAAGAATAGCCAAGCAATAAGCCGTCATATGCACTAGCGGTTGATAGTAGTACTCTGTGCGGTTGAACCGCGTAGCCGTTCGTTTAGGCGGCTGGCCGCTTTTCCAGTTTAATATGCCACCGCTAGTTATTCTACGAACTTAACCGCCATTAAATGACAAGAGAAACGCGCGGTTGACCGCCCCCGGCCCCGCGGCTGACCACTAGTGCGTACGTAGGCTAACAGTGCAAGAAAGATTTGCTGTTAAATTGAAGATTTTACGCATCTGGTGATTCTTGATGTGCTGCGCGTCCGCGACACGGCCAACAAGTGGTGATTACTAATGTTATCACAATATTAGACATAATTATTGTATCATCAAGTTGCGCACTATGATGCTCGGTTGTATTCCCTTACCAATGTAATGCTCGAATCTGTAACATTACAGGTTGCGCACTGTAATGCTCGGAACTGCTCGGTTCTGCTCCCTCACCTCTGTAACGTTACATTACAGTTGGACGCTCCAAGTCAGTGAGCACTTTTATATTCACAAACATTCGTTTATTAGTAAAAACCGTTGGTATAAAAATCGGTTATGTGGTTAAGGAGAAGAAGAAGTAAATGAAGAAACAGAGGCAAACAGCGACTTTTTTTATTACATTTAGATGTAAATATAGTTTTACCAGCTCAATAACTTTCAATGCCAACCATCTTTGACTCTGCGTTGGTAAATAGATTATTGCTATTCGGATTCTCTTTGGTTGTCAATAGCCAAAGCAACACGATTATCTGGAAATCCATGTCCTGTATATCCTTCTTCAGATTCGTCACTGCCTTTTTTGCTGTCACCAACGGAGAGTTATCATTCATTGAGGAGCCTTTAGATTCCGTTCTCTGCTTTATATTTTCTACTTTCGATGTGAGTTCGTTTAGAACTTCTTGTCGCTCAGTCACCCCTACGCTAACATCCTTATATTCATTAGTAACTTTGCTCAATTCGTCAAGCAACGAACCGTATTCTCGAACCAATGGCTCAAACTGTTCGTTCAGAATGTTCTCTCTTGCTGATATCTTGTCCATGACCGAAATTATATTTCCGTGCAGCTTATTTAGTTGGGAACCTGTGGTTTTGTATCTTTCAAACAATTCGTCCCTGTACGTCCTCATTTGAGAATGCCTTGCTCTCCAGTCGCGGCCATCAGCTGAAATTTTTAGTCTCAAAGCAGGTGCTACTCTATCTAGTTCTAACTTCCATGCTTCCCAATCGTGAACTTTTTTAACGAGGTTTGGTTCTTTCTCTTCCACGTCAAACTCTTCTTCGGATTCTCCGGAATATATAGCCATTTCTTCTTCAACTTTGTCTAGTAAAATTTCGGTCTCATCTTCAACTTGGTCGATGTCATCGGCAGCTTCTTCGGGCTCTGGGATGTCCACAACTGGCTGCTGCCATTCAAACTGTTCTGTTTTCAAAGCTTCGTCTGCTAAAATGTTTAAAATGTAACACACCTGTTCGCCGTAGCCCTGTTTGAGCTTGTGAGAAGAAAAATCAACAGCGATTTCTTTTTCTCTCAATATATCAAGGATTGTAGCAATGATGCTGTTTGGATCATCTTCCTCGTTGGGTTGTTCGAATTCTTTCCCAGTTTTCCTAATAAGCCAGGCAGCAGTGGACGCAAAAACGTAGAATTGCTCGCCAGGGTTCGTGCCAGTGATGAAGTAGCACCGGCTCATTGGTTTCATTTTTATTTGCGAACGTAGCTCGGTGTCAAGTTTTAGTAACCGTAGTTTGTCCATTAATTTGAAATCCATTTTTCTTATTGTAATAATGTAGCAAATAACAATACACACTGCTCACAACAAAATCACATATTCGATGTCATTGGTAGGTACATGTTTATGTTTGACTGCGTTACTATAGCAACGCGGTTAGCGTTGCCATGCACAAAAACTGACCACGAAAGAGGAGTAAAGTCATTAGGAAACCTTTAAACTTCTTTAATGTGAAAGCTTTTACAATAAAATTGTCTTTTTCAGATGGGCGAGTTTTTTTGGTCTTAATAAATTGCCGTCAGTGTTGAGCTTTCCCTTACCAGTACTTATCTATAGGTACTAATAATATAAGTAAGGAGGTTAAGTTTGTGACGTGTTGTCTCTGGATCTACTGAACCGTTTTAAAAAATATTTTACCAATAGAAAGCTACGTAAAGAATGATTCACGCTACACCGTGTTGCGACCGGGCCGTGCCCCGGCCGGGGCACGGTCAAACATTGCCCACCGACATTTCAACGCCGGGCCCCGGCCGTGTCCCGGCGGCGCACGGCCGAGTCACGGTCAGGCATGAATCACTTCATACAAAAAGTATACCATAATGTTTGACCGACCCCCGGCCCGGTCGAAGCACGGTGCAGCGTGAATCATCCTTTATTTGTGAGTGTCATAGGCTATAGCAACCAAAAAATACCGGCGGGCACGGGTCAGCTAGTAACGAATAAAAATAAAACAAACAAAGTACTAGTTATTTTTTAATTAATAAAAATACAGAACAAAATAAAAATAAGTGTACACTTAGGTGAAAAACAAAAAAGTGTTAAATGGCACTGAAAAAGACGAAAACAATGTATGTGTTGGTTGTCATGTTAAACGAAAACACAGCAAAAACATAAAATAAAGTAAGAATTATAACTAGTTATTTCAATGGTGGGATTATTCATGAATTACAAATATTGGGTGTTGTTTTAATTTTCAATTGATTGTTATACAAAATGGCAAAAAGGCTTATTCTTAAACCTTGTCATGTAGTTTCGATTTGGTCTTCACACATAATTAGTTTAGAAAAAAAACAGTAAGTAATTAATCACTATTTTGTACATAAAATAAACCTACTATTTTGTATTCAATATAAAACTTACAAGTTATTGCACGCTACATTAGTAATTAAAACCTAAGTAACTTATTTATTAGATATTATTATTTTATAAACCATTTCCCAAAATGGCATAACTTTGAAAAATAATTTACTTTAGTCAACCATAGCGCGGCTACATTTTTTTTTAAATATCGAATTTTCTGTTCGTTGTTCCCTTTCCCTACTTTTATTTTGGCACTTGGTCTTTTGGCACCGTCAATTATCACCGCCGCGCCGCCACGTTGAAACCTAGCCTAATTGATTTCTGTCTCCCCAGCATAAGGCCTGGCTTGCGTCCTGGCCTGCTGCTGGTCGTAAGGTGTACCATACGGGTATTGATCTGGAGACTCCGCCACCTTCACAGGTTCTGTTGGCTCAGGAGAATCTTCCGTCGTATCCTTCTTGTACGGTATGCTCTCGTCGTCAGAGTTCATTCTTAGAGACTCTTCTGGGTCCAATGGTCTGAAAGGATTAATGACAAGTGTTATTCAACTAAGTAAGATAAACATATTGTAATGTATCTATGCTGTTATCGGAACCTACTCTATAATTGTTCGAAAGAGTTACCGCGGCCCTGGAACGCAAAGGGCAATTAAAGGAACACGAGTGAGTTTTAATCAGTAAGAAGTCCCTCCTAGAGCGGGAGGAGTAAAAATTTGATGATTTCTCATCCACAGAAAAAAGCCCATGACAACCTTCGATAGACACATGTAGTCTAATAGAGTTCTTACTTAACTGCCTCCGTGGTCGTTTTTATAAAGTTTTTTTCCAGTTTGGTTTGGACATTGCAGGCTTGAATCACCTGTTTGTCTGATAAAATAGATGATTCCGTGCTTCGGAAGGCACGTATAAGCCGGTGGTCGCGGCTGCCAAATGGCGTTCTTCAAATAAACCAAGTCGGGAGCAATTTAGGCGGTTTAGAAACTCTGACACTAGGGTGTGTGGGGTTCGTTTTATACCTTATTGCGCACACGGTAAGAAGAAGATCACTTACTTGATGGTTAAGAAGTTCCTCTCCTCCTTTTCCTCGGCCTTCCTGCGCAAGAGCAGCCTCCAGGCGATGCAGATAAGCACGATCACGATGGGCACCATCACGGCGCTGATGATGCCCCAGGTGGCGCCCAGGGTACGGGATGAGTACTCCTGTTTGCCTGTAGTATGGAAAAAATGGTGATTCTTGAATGTTTTTGGCGATTAGGCGAAATATGTTACTATTTAATTTGGGACAGTATTTTCACCAGTTTCTCGTACAAAAAAAGATGTTTTCATGAAAGGCTAAGCCCAAGTTTTTCGATCCTTAATAATTAATGATCGAAAAACTTGGGAACAATATTTAGCTTGGCCAATGGTCAAATAAATTACTAATAGTTTCTATCTTTTATTCAATTATTAAACATTAATAGAACTTTTTTATTTTAGAAAACTTAGACCGGGTAGTTGGCAGTTGACCTGAATTGTCTAATAACAACTTTGGGTCTTTAACTTTCAGAATTTGATATAAAAATAAAGGTACTTCATTAATATTATTGAATAGGTAGCTACTGACCCTATAATCTTATTACAAAAGTAGGCCAAATTCGCCCTTATCAAACATTTACTAGGTAACTCCCAACGAAAAAAAAAAACGACAAAAAAACGTGGCCCTTAAAACGCAATTCATCAACAAACAAAGATAAGTTATCAAAACCCTAAAAGATATCACAAATGCAAATAAAAAATAAACGATAAACATACCTGTTCATATGACCTGGTTTTTTATGTACACTAGATAAGAAAGCAAGCAATCACCAAACATAAGGAAGGAGACAAATAATAACTCATCACAGTTCAGAGAAAATTTCTATTCATCATAATAAAAGTCATTCCTTGCTTTCTTACCTAAAAACAACATCGCTTGAAAGTTATTCTACCGTTAGGGAACAGAAATTTCCTCTTCATGTGACTCCAAAGTTAGTTTTAAAATAAATTTATTCAAAATTAATAGAATTTACAAACATTCAACGACGATGGGAAACTCACGAAGTTACACTAAACCTAAATTAAGTACATTAGGTGCAAAATACTATAGTAATGTGCCACTTATACGAAACCTATCTAAATCTTACGCTACTCCTGGAAATGTCATTCTTATGGGCAGTGAATTGTTCACCATGTATTTTTTTTCTATATCTACTTTTATCAGACCATGGTAGAGCGAGGGCTCATCGTAGGTACTTCAATGTTAGGTGGGTCTATAAGAGTCTCCATAGATTTCCCTTTTTGTGGAGGCATAGTAAATGTTTGGATAGCGTCTGCTGGAGCACTTTTGGGAGGATCCGGCAAGCCAGCGTTGTTGAAAGTGTTTCTAGGACTATTGTCTGAGGTAGGACTGATCGGTGGGGAGTATATCTCGGAATATGTCGGGGAATAAGTCGACGGAATAGGGCTATATTGACCTTCATACTTTGGAGCGTACGGGTCCTCAGAATCTTTCGTCGAATACCCTGAGTCACTAGGTAACGCTCTACGACCTAACTGACGTGGTCTGCTCAAGTATTCTATGTCTTTTGCAGGACGAGTTAGAGTCGAATCTCGGTTGGATTCGGTATCGGAAGGAGAGGTTATGGATAGCAAGTCCTCTTCGGACAGGTCCCATAGTTTTTCGGGGAACTCCTCATTGGGAGCGTTGGGGATAGGTTCGTTGGTTCTGTACGTTTTGTCGTAAGCCCTACGCTTTTTATTAGATTTGTCGGATTTGTTGGAGTCGCTCTTGTTCGAGTCTGGGTACCCTATGCCTGAACTTTCGCCGTCTGTGGGCATAGTTGGAGGTGGGGGGGCCGCCCTGGTAATAGGAGCTGCTCTAGTAATTGGGGTTTCTTCAGTAGGAGTGTCGGGTAGTTTAGGTTTTTTATCCGAGGAAGTGCTACGTAAAGTGGAAGATTTCATGGTATCAGTGAGGTTTCCCATCGATGCTGATCTTAGGTTAAGTCTAGAGGCTGATTTCGAGCGCGGTATGTCTTCGAAGTGGAAGCCCTCTTTGCCCTCGGAGCGGGGTTTGTACCAGCACCAGAACCAGAGAAGGCAGATCAACAGGCCTAACGGTAGAATAACTGCCAGAATGATGCCCCACGTCATGAACAGAGCGCGCTGAGAGTATTCTTGGTTACCTGGATGTTACATATAAATCGTGTCATTGAACTGTGTGTTTCAGGCGGTAAATACGGTTCGTGTCATGCAAGTTGCTGCTGTAGTGTAGTCCACTTGATTGAATAGGTATACTGACACAAGTATTAATTTTGGACATCACATACAGCATAGTGCCATTATATGCCATATTTATCGGCAATGCAGCTTTTAGAGTAGCAGACTTACAAATAAGTTCTGATTTTTCCATCGTCTGAACCGAGGAATCAAATTTATGGAAATTCGACGAATACTTTAAAACTAAAACACCTTCAATGAAAAGTTATTTTTCGAATCAAGTTCAAACTATAGAAAAATCAGCCGTTAGTGTAATGCGGGCCATACACGTTCAAGAAATTTGATCAAACAGGCTGGTTCAAACTGTTTGATGAAATAGAAAATATACGAAATTTCTTATTTCTTCATGCCATTTGACGCCTGACATTTGATCAAAACTAAAACACTGTCAATGAAATGAAATTTGCCCAAAGACATTTATGCCAATTTCATCAAAAAGCCTGTTCGATCAAATATTGGAAAGTGTATGTCCCTCACACAGACATATAAATAGTAGGTCCCGCATTAATGTCAACACCATCGAACATCGTCTTTTTTCATTAAGTGAGACTGTCTAAAATTTCAATTAATAAACATTAATTAAGAATTAAAGCAGTGGTTAATAAATTAAGACCAAAGTACTCACGTAGGCATTCAGTGTATCCATAGTCAGGTAGGTTCCACCGGCCGTCGTCCTCGCAAACACGGCGCTTGTCACCGATCAGAATGAAGTCTTGGTTACATTCGAAGTTCACCTAGCAATGGACAGTAAATACATTTGTCAATACCAATTGGAATAACATTAAGGAAAATGGGTGTCTGTTTGTCCGTACTTAGTAGGTATCTACTGAAAAGAACTTGCCTATGTTGAGAATGTGTTTAATTTTAACTACTACTGGGAAACTCGATTTCAAAAAAGGGGTACTTTTTTGAAATCGAGTTTCCCAGTAACTGGGTTCAGGCAGTCGGGCTATGAGTAGCCGGTCTCCCTCATAGGAAATTTCATGGTTGATGATGAGAAGCAACCAAGTAGGTGGTCTATCTAAATGGTAAGTGGTTATCGCCGCTTTTGAACAAGTGCACTGCCTCTGGTATAGCAGAATTGAACAGAAGCGTTACCATTCCATTGATATAAGTTGGAATAGATGTGTTTCCTGACAGGTACAGCTGTGTCTTTTAGTCAAGAGTGAATAGGTTACTTCTAGTCAACCGTGCTCCATCGTTGACTACATCATCGCTTTCCATCAGGTGAGATTTTGGTCAAACGTGAGTCTATCAATACTACAAAAAGGTATCTGACATGCCTGTTTTACAGCAGCTCTGGTCAGCACCTTTCAAACAAGAACACGGCATTGCCAATAAGCTAGTTTCCATCATCCACAAACTGCAATACTATTTAGTCCGTCAGTAAGAGTATTGAAAAATAATGGACACATATTTTTTGTTTTTGTAAATCAATGAATTTGACAAAGATAAAACGCATCAAAACTCGGGAGTGGGGGCTCGTGACGTCACTACCCGCAAAAAATTATGCCAGGGCGTGACGTATTGAGAATTTTAAAAGCTTCGTAACTTCGTCAATTTTGGACTGGTGCCCGTAACAAAAGAAAAAATACGGGTCAAATATTTTTTGGTAATCTAACGGACGGACTAATTAGATTTTTTCAGTAAACAAGCCGGATAAGTATGTTGGTGGTAGTATTCCAGACAAGCTCAATTCATAAGAGTTGTACTAACTAGTTACTAACTTTTATAAATACCCAAGTCAATGGCAAGAAGTCGCGGTAACGACTAGTATAGAAACACAATAGATGAGACATAAGGAAATTGAAACGTAGTAAATGTTTTACAAAGTTTCCTCGATCTATGACGAATAGCGGTTTTGTGTGTGGGCCATTGGTAATAATTTGTATTCACGTCATAACTAAACATGAAGAAGGTGGGAGGTACCTATTCATGTTGCGGAATTTGTTCGAAAGAGTCACCACGGCCCAGGAACGCAAAAGGCATTTGGAGGAACTTGGATGGGTTTTAGTCAGTAGGAGTCTGACACTCCCTTCTGCTCCGCCCAGAGAGGAAGGAGTCATTTGATGATTTCCCATCCTTAAAAAAAGTACCCATTAATTATCTTTCAGCCCTTTAACTTTGTAGTGTTTGGCAGTTAAAATTAAAGACGTAAGTGTGACAAATGTGTTTGTCACGTGACATATGTGTTTGTCACACTTTGTTGCCGTGAACTTGCGGTCTATGCAATGCTCTTAATTCTGAACTAGTATTTACTAAACGAGACGCCCACACAACTTTTTTATTACCCTATCAACCAACCGACATGTTCCAACAGATGAAAATCCATGTTCCATGGTCTATCAAAATAGATATAATACCTATTTGGGCCCTGTAAGTGACCATGTTTGTAGCAGCGTCAGTCATAATTCAAATGATCATGGTAATCGAACTTGTGGGACACTCCAACATGAGTGAATTTAACAAGATGATTTTTTATGAGCTCAGATATATAGATGGTACCTACTAAAGGGTTTTTTTTTATTGAAACATTGCCCTACACTAGGAATTTCTCCTGTATCGTGGGTGCGTGTATAAACATCCAATTTCACATAAACAAACAGCCAGGCCCTGAACTACATGTAGGCCATACAAATATTTGTTCCGTGCGGGAATCGGACCTGCGATACGCAGCGCAGCAGCCAATCCCTCAACCACTGCGCCGACCGTGTCGTCTTGTGACGGCTGATAGGATAGAATCGAAGAAAAAAACGTGTTGCGCTGACCCTAATTAACATAGGATAAAGGTAAGATGATGATGCATATAGGTGGTACTCACCCTCGTTCCCGGTGTGAAAAAGAAGTTACTCTTTCTTCCGAAGCGCGGCGTCTCCAAGATACCACAACTTATAACCCGTCGGGCGTTCGTCTCTTTTATATTCGTCTGCAAAATTAAGAGTTGTTGAGCCTTGTGTTTTTTTTTAATATAGGTAAGTTTGTATCTAAGTATCGTATAGCACCCAGTAACTGGTTGTGGAGAAGGTATAGGCACTTGTTATTTGTAAAATAGTGCTAGGTACGCATACAATCGATTACTCTGGAAGGCGCTTTTAACATACTTAGTTGGACAAGGTCTAGGCAAATGTTGTCACCACTGGCAAATAAAAAAAAAAAATGAGGAACTGCGTCTTTCGTTCAAACATATATAGGTACCTACATATTTGAAAGACTCCCAAAAATTTTGACGAAATACCTAGTAACTTTTCACTTATAATATTTTTATTTTTGCACAAAAAAACAATAATTACTTACATAAATTGTAAACTTTAAAACGTTCTCTTCAAAAAATTTATGTTAAAAATATTTGCAACAAAATCAAAGACAAATCTTTTCGAAACCAACTAGATATCACATTGAATCGTACTAAACAAGAATTATGAATGCGATATCGTCGCTGACTGAAGTGTGTAACTTCGCCATGGGCCGTCCATGGCCAGGCCTTGACAGATGCATCATAATTAAAAGAACAATGGGCTGACGAGGCGCATCCTACTGCACGCGAGTGTCCAAGACTAGGTAGCGTTGAAGTGTGGGATGTGGAATAAAAAGGACGTCCAAATAATTTTGAACGCGACGGATATTCTGATATCCGTAAAAAAAAGCAAGCATCACCTTTGTACCTACTTTTCTGTTTCCTTTTTTATATTTACGTGTGTGTACATAAATTGTTAAATAAATAAATAAATAAAAAATCTCCATTCTTGAGAGAGTGAAGATTTGTTCTCTTGTAGAGGAATATCCTTTGGTCTTTTGAGTTTTTTCTAGTCTTAGTCGGAAATTAGTCTTAGTTTTGGTCTTAGTGGTGGAGAATCTTAATCTTAGTGGTGGTGGTATTTTTCAAGCCAGCAGTTTAGTTTTTAGAGAGGGGGAGATTCAAAGTGCAAATTTTGCACTTGAATTCTAATATTTCGTAAATGGAGCATTAAATACAAAAAATAGTACTAGCGACGCCTAAGTAATTTTAAAAGACATAGGTATTCAATGAAACCCCACACGACAAGAAGACGAAAAAAAATGTATCCCCACTTCACATGTACCTAGCTACCCTAAAAAAAATATTTTCCAAAATTTATTTTACTACGTAGGTACTTTGTCGGCATAATTACACACACCCCACAAAATTACAGCTTTCTAGTACTAACGGTCTTTTAACAAAACCTCGGACAGACGAACAGACAGACAGACAGACAGACAGACGGACATGACGTAACTATAAGAGTTCCTTGTCATGACGTAACGGTACGGAACCCTAAAAATAGGTGAGGTACCTGGGATCTCTTTAGACTGTAGATTTTTCAGATTCCACTAACATGGGTGTAGGTTCCTATATCGGTTTGCAGTGCAAACGTGGCATATTACCTACCTACCTAGTTGTATTGCTATATTCTAAGTGTGGGAAAATCATAATTTGCCTTTTTGTATGACAGGTTGACAATCAAGGTTTGTTATCGACTTAATAGCTCGCGTGAATCATAGATGAATCATTCTGTTTTGCGTGTGTTTACTCTTTAAATGTCCTACACCATTTGCATTTTAAATAAGTTTAGGGAATAAAATTATAAAGAAATGACGGTCAGAAATGAAGTCGGGTCACTAAAAATACTGCTAATCAGGTTATAGAAGTTAACGGAAGTCTGTATCGAAATCTGTGTCGACACTGGCATAGCTAGACCCCAAGGGGTGCTGCATAAGACGTTTTTGGGAAGGCAAAAGGGCAGTTTCCAATGTTGTTTTTTTTTTCTAATAATTTGAGGTCGCAGAAAATGTTTTATTTTTTGCTGCCATACACCGGGCTCCTGTAGTCCGAGGGGCCCTGTAGTCCTGGGGCCCCACTTAATCGATACGGCTAATAATGCGGTGGCTACCCTCTTGGTGTGGACCCACCATTCGTTTTTACCCTCATAACTAAGCCGGTTAAGGCACATTTAAAAAAAAACTCACACTCACAATCGAAGCCAAGAAATTCTTGGTGAATTCCGCCATATCCCTATTTACATGCCATAGTCGTATATATTCATACTCAATCATGAACAACCTACATAGGTTAGAACAAATACAGAAACACATACAATCGAAGACAAATATTTCTTCGTAAACTCCGCCATATCCCTTTTCAGTTGTCGTATCGGCACTCATACTCAAACATGAACTAGTTACATAGTTTACAGCAAATATAAAAAAAAAAACTCATACTCACAATCGAAGCCAAGTAATTCTTGGTGAACTCCGCCATATCCCTATTTAGGGTCATGCCATAGTCGTACCGGCACTGGTACGAGTCCTGGCAGATCTCTATAGCGCGGGCGACGTCCTGCGACCTGTTGGTGGGGAGGAAGTCTGCTGGCTCCCGGACAAAGTTGGGGATGAACGTGTTGTCGTTGTAATAGGCGGCTGTTCTGCCGTACTCGCGGTAGAACATGGCTACGCCTACGTCTCGTTGTTCGCGGTCGGTTAGTTGCCCTGAAAGAGACATTTTTTGTTTGATTTATAAAGGGGTATTTATAATTTGTAAGGGGTTCGAACTTTTTTGTATGGGAGCTGCAGAAACCAACATAAAATGCTAGCAACATGGTGCCCTAAAGTGTCACTTAAATATTTAATATTTAAAATATTAAAAAATAATTTTAAATTTTACTTTTTTATACTTAAACGTAAAATCACCATGTGAGAACAATGCAAATCATTAAAAACACCCTTATAGAAAGAAAATATCCTGCACTGACTGACCAAGATGACGACATATAAAAAAAAAATAGAAATAGAAAGAAATTATGTGCATATTAGATGGGGGGCTATGGCATAATGATTATATATGTCCTTTAAACAAATAACCGCAGCCACGTCTTACATGATACTTACAGGCATGAGCAAAACCATTTTGAGATCTTTAGCCAACGAAATCCCAACTTCTACACCAACTTTCAAGGCTCAGAAAATGAGTATCCTAAAATTTTACATAAAGTAAAATTGATGCAGTCACCAGGATTGTCGCTTGCGAGGGGCTTGACCCCGCCGAGGCTGGGTTTTAGCAAAGAATTAAACTCAAAAAAAGTCTCTCGAACGTAATAATGGTAGCGTTTTAGCAAGTTAAAATGGCAATGGTCCATCCGTATTAGTCGTAGAACCAAAAACCGATGGCAGTGTTCCATTTTAAAGCATTTGAAATAATTCAGTAGGTATATTATAGAAAAATTATTTTGAATTCCGCCCTGCGGAAGTGAGCGGATAATGCGGCTAGCTCAAGATCGAGATTGGGTTGGCGCTCTTTGCGGGAGGCTTATATTCAGCAGTGGACGGCAGTTGGCTGATATACGAGTATATTAGCATATAGATAGAACTTACAGTGTTGTGCGAATTCCCTGTGCGCAGTCTGGAAGTTATTAAGGTCGACATTGGCTCGCGTTCCGTCCGGACGAGTGAAGTCGTCATTCACGTCCAAAGACCAATTGCCGAACAGACCTCGCGTTTGATTCTAAAACAACAAAATATATATAAATATGACGTGCTGGGTGAGATACCTGCTGTTATACACCTGACTCTGGATGTCTTCACGGTATACACATGTGATACTATGATTATACGATATTCATCAGTTCAGATTGTAAAGAATTTGTTTCTTGAAGTTTTGATGAACAGTTCTTAATGAGATAATCGCAATAGTATCTCCTCTAGTTTTACCCAGGTTAAGGCTTGACTGAGATCCTATGGATAAGAAAGAGAGGATCGGAGGTATATTAACCAATGAAATTGCTTAAAATCGCAATGACTGATGCGGAGGAGAGATTTTGTGCAATTTCATTGGTTAATATTTCTCCGCTCTTCTCCTTTCCGCTCCTTCTGGAGCCTTTCAGCCTTTTTTTATGGATGGGAAATCATCAAATGACTCCTCCCGCTCTGGGTGCAGCAGAAGGGAGTTTCAGACTCTTACTGACTAAAACCCATCCGTGTTCCTCCTAATACCCTTTGCGTTACTGCTTCGCAATTCGCTGAAGTTGAACGCTTTCCATGCCTCCTCGCTCTGGACTATGGATTGAACACAGTTAATTAAAGCTTTTATTAGAACTCACCATATAGTTCCAAGGCAGGTAGACCCTGGCTGACATGAAGCCCTTGTTCTCCAACACCTCGATGCCGGCGCCCGATGAGAACATGATCACGATCTCCGACTGGTTCAGCAGGTACATGGGCTGGTATACTGTCACGCCTGGGAGGAAGGAGAAGGTATTATTTTAGTGTCGAGTAAGGGTTGAAGGGAAATTAAGGATTGCATTTAGTTTTGGAGTTTGATTTAAGAAGCTGCCTTAGGTATTTGAAATAAGAGTAAAAGAAAATAATGTGAAAGATTAATTTATTTCCGGATTTCCTAATACCATAGGTTATTTTTGAGAACATCACCGTTGGAATAAAAAGGTTAGAATGCTTTAGTTAAGCAGCATCAAAAAGTTTTGAGTCGTAATTTTTTAAAATTTTCTAAAACTTCATAGTGTAGTTTTTCAATCATTATAAAATCAGGATTCTTTAACCACAACGAAGTTACAGGGATGTTAAAATTTCTTTTCAAAAATGACAAACTCAAGATCTGGAATTTCATTAATTTACCTGGGAAGTACTGCACCCTGAGCGCAGGCCTGTCGAAGTACACTCTCTTGTTGTCAGCGAACACGTCCAGCCTGTATCTCCATTGCGCGTGTTGGGGACGAAGACGAACCTGAAAATAATTTTAATATGAAATATTTGCAAGAAGAATGGTAGCTGATATATTATCCGGTCCAGCCAGATTGAACGAATCTATCCATAGGTTGGTTCGTAAAATCTTGCTAAATTTCATAAGTAGATACCTGTTTTTGTTGATGAAAGAATAATTTTGTAAAGTAAGAGTTAGTAGGTACTTAAATATTTCAACCGTGCAAAATTCCTCAAGGAGCAATATTTGGACCACCAAAGTCTAACGATTTCTCTTTTATATCGTCACGAACTTTTCTGTAAAAGAGTACCTATCCATCGAGTTTCATGATAGTTTTCTTATCCATAGGATTTTTACACTTCCACTTTCTGACTAACTGATCGACTCAAAAGCAAATGCAAGATACTTCGACCGACCTTGATAAAATTCGATTTCGATAAAATCTAAAATTATCCAAGGAGAACATACTCCCGGGATTAAAAGCTCTAGACCTATTTGCTAAACTATAACCCATCTCTGTGCCAAATTTCATGCCGTAATAAACATCATCTAATCATCCATGTTCACCCATCTAAACTTCAAATTAAACTAAACGTGATTTTTTTTCATATTTCTTTTTCATTTCATTTAGAAAGTAGTTGTCTAACCTCAACCGACACGGAGTTATTGGAAGCAGCGACAACAGACGTTAGATGTGTTGCGTTGACTCTGCCGTGGATGTTGCGCGGCACTTGCTCGAACCTGCCCTGCACGTCCAGCTTCAGCTGTGGGTGATCCACTCGCACCAACACGTATTCTCCTGGGGAGGTATAGTGGTTAGTTGGTGTAAGATTAAGTGGCAAGTTGGAATTGAGAACATAATAGAGTTGCGGCAGAATTTGGGGAATGGACACCTTCATTACCTACTTTAGATTAGTTTTCAATAAGGAGATTTCAGAAATGCTTCTGAAATCTCCCTGTTAATAACTGATCTTCTACCTTCTCTTCTTCTTCTTCTTTCTACCTTCCTTCAATTCTGTTGGAAGGTAGAAATAGTAAATATTACCTCTTGCTTGATAAACTTTAAATATCTGCTCATTCTTTTTCTTCAACAGAATTACAGGACAGTTTACTTACAAAGGTGAGCATTTTCTAAGAGCAAACTTCAATGCGATCTTTCTTTGCTATGTTTTTCAAGCATGTTAAATTACTAAATAATTTTGCTGATGATTGTGACGGAAAGCTGAGTAATCCCAAATGGCAGTATATGATAGTTATTGTAGATACCATACTGCAGACTAAGCTTATCTCGTGTTAAAGAAAAGTTATTTGTAAGACTAAAAGAAGAGAGAGCAGGGTTTGAATCTCACCTCTTCCGTTGAAGGTGTACTGCAGATCGTCGAAGGTGACGATGTGTGGGTCTCCGAATATTCCAGCTACTCCAGGAGACTGGTACGCCACACAGTCTTGTGAGGGACGACGCTCAAATCTGGCGATATTAACAGATTATTTTTATTGAGATCTAACTCAGTTGAAAACTCCGAAACATATAAATCAATTTTAAACGGAGTAAACAATGAATTCAGCAAATATTGATAACTAGTTTGACAGTGGCTTCAATCGCGTCGTAGTCAAAAATTATCTCAAGGAAACATATTCCCTAAATTGAAAGTACTTATTGTGGTATTCCAAGATACGGTCTTGGTGTATGTCAAGTTTCATTCCAATCGTTTGACCTTTTACAAAGTTGAGATTTTAAAAATTAGAATTCAACTTGGAAACAAATAGACTCTGAAAAATCAAGATAAAGGTATAAGAACAAATAAAATGTTGTACAAACCTGAATGTTTCACATCCAACCGCCTGTTCTTCTTGCCACATGCAGCACTGGTAGAACGGAATCATGTCGTGGAACCAATGGGACAGCGAGGGCACCTAGTTAATGAAAATGTGTTTTGTGAATATCCATAGTAGTAATATTTATTATTGTTTAGAAAGACAATGAGACAGAATAAGCATTAGACTACTCGATATTTCTTAGAGCTGCAGGGCTTATTACTCTTTGTAGATTTTGGCAACTAAAACTAATAGTGAAGCATTAATATCTAGTGCTGCATTAGTATTAAAAAATTCCATAGTATAAAAATAGTGCAGAAAATCGTCGATATAATAAAATTTGTGACCTTATATTTTCATTTGATTGGTGTTACCTTGTTGGCTTCGTTGTAGGGAGTGAAGCCGAAGTCGTGGGACCTCAAGGGGCGCGATCCCCACATCTGATCGTACGACAACATGAGGAAGCCGTTCTTATCGTAGCAGCACTGTTGACCGGAGCCTTCCGCGCTGTGGGAAGAAAAAATACATTCACAAAATGTTGTTGAAAAATTGTAACAGTTTGTAGGATTTTCCAAGTAGGAGCGCAATAAAGGTATATTTTACAAGAGACTAACAACTACACGTAACTTCGTTAGAATAAAAGCATCGATCTATTAGATTCTTGCAGGGATCAGATTCTACTATAGTGTTGTCAAATCTTTTATAATGTGAGCATTTTATAACGTTTCGTTCTCAACGAAACGTTGGCTTTCATGATATATCTCCAGTATTTGTGGCTATAATTTGTTTTTCTGACTCAGATAATTTTCATAAAATATAAAATAAAGTACGATGAGAAATTACCTGGGCGCTCCACTCCTGACACAATGCACACTGCCCCAGTGGTACCTACAGGTAGGGTTCGTGTCTTTGTCACAAGCAACATCTGGCATGAACCGACCCTTATCCAGCAAGGCATGTTCCAACGTGCAAGGGCACACCCACACCTGAGACGCAAAGTTCTTCAGGAAACGGTCCGTTCGAAGCCAGTTGTTGCAGAGAGCATTGGGCCAACGTTGGCCGTGGATCCTTTCCCATTGCGGAGCAAAGTACCAACCCAAGGGGATGGGACGACTCCATAGAACTCTATAAAGGGAAAAGATAGTTACATGGTGTAGGGAACAAAAAGTCGTCTAGATATACTACAGAAGTAAACTGACAAAAATGTTATCCAAAACATAGCTTTTTTCATATTATTGAAACATCCAAGTTTTTAATGGTAATCATCCAATATAATAAATGTATAAAATACTTACGGAGATATCGGAACGTTTTTAAATACTTCAGGTGTAGTAAGATTGATCTGCAGAAAACCGAATTGCATGTCATTGTGCAAGAAGTTATCCCTGTTCCTGAAGTTTTGTGGATTGATGACATATTCTCCTGTATTAGCCACTCCTACTTCAATCATATCTATGTATTCAAGTTGTGGTCTGATGGTGATTTCTTTGTATCCCCATAAGCTAATCTGTAGTTGAACGTTGAGGTTGGTAGTCAAGTTGAAACGGTCCCAAGTTATTCTGATCTCTGGTGGATACCTCTCGTGAACTGAGTTGTCAGTGAAAAAGATCTTCTCTGTTGCTGTTGCGGGCGTTTCTGGAGAAATCGGGTGATTTTTAGAAATTAGATGTACTGACTTGAAGAGACATGTCGAAGTTATCTTATCAAAAACTCTTGACTCAAGCAAAGTATTTCTTCCAATAGATAATGAATGTGAAATATTAGTATACGGGAGTTTAATAAAGCAGAATAACGAAGGGCATAATGATTTTAAATTTTTGTAGTTAGCAATTAGCAGTGATTTCTATCTCAGCAAATAAACAAACAAAAATCCATTCACTTACCAACGAAGTACTTCCCCTTCCATTTATAAGGCTCATTGTTGATCGCGATCTCGAACCTTGCATACCCGTTATGCCAGAACCTGGGCTGTACACAGATAGCCCTATTGACATCAACCACAGCTCCTATGACAGACTCTGTGTCGAAGCGACAGGTGATGCGATCGTCAGGGTTGAAGCAAGGACCGGTGATGTTCACGATGGTACCTCCCAGCATGTTACCGCTTTCAGGAGCGAACATAAGGGGGAGGTTTGCTCCGTCTGGCGGTTAGAAAAGGGGTTTTTTTTAGGAGGAATCTTGGAAATACAATGTTTGGTTTCCATGATTTCATGAAATATCAAGATGTATTTTGAAACCTCATAAAAAAATCAGGGACAAACTAAGAAAACTATACGTGGCTGTTAAAATGGTGTTTTTTTGTTAACAACGGTATTTGATGTTTTAGTGCGTTAATTATCTCTGCCACTGATATCTGGAAAAAAGTCACGGTCTTTCCAATTACACAAATACTCCATTAAGGTCAGTTAGAAACTTACCGATATCCTTGTTACAAGTCCCCATGAGTATTTTCTCGTCTATCCTGAATATGTGTCGTCCGGGGAAGCCGTTGGCCCATCCTCTACCCGTTAGGTCTCGAAGTACTGACGCCTGCGAGTACGGCTTGTATTCGTAGCTTTGGGTTCCGTTACCAGCGTTGAAGCCAATCTGTAAGAGAATCACTAGGTTAACGAATGGGAATTCATTTTGGTGGAGTGTAGTCGTTTTTATTTTAATTTTGTTTCGAGTACTGAGTAAAACTGTATGTGTATTTAAATACGCTCCAATGACTTGTTTGTTATGTTTTCGATAGTGAACGGGCAAGCGAGAGCAACTGATTTAAGCAGTAGTTGCTTGACGGTAGGTTAGGAAAGGTCGCTGAGAGAGCTTTTTAACTAAGAGTTGTACTTTTATCTTATCGGAATTAGGACAGTTACTTACGTAAGCCGGTACACCACCTTCTCCAGTGGTGGTATCACCACCAGCTTCAGTGTGAGAGCTCCAGTTGATCTCCAAATAGTTGAAGATTGCGTATGTGAACACTTCGTCGGTTGCCAACACCATTTGGAAAGTGTTTGTCTGAAATATTTGTAATGATTAAGTAGTTTTTCTTGAAAAAGAATATGATGGAGTAGGAAATATACATCGAAAATGTTTTGTAAAAACTATACCTACAGTTGTTCTGAATTTCAACAAATATACTCTTATATATGTGGACGCTTGTAATTAGCAAATGACACTACCAAAGCATGTTATTTAAGTTTGTAATTAGTCTGCCAGCTTTCTTCAAAATAAAATAATAAAAAAAACTGTAGGTTATTTTATTGCCTAAAACCAATCTGCCAATAATTTCCACTAAAAATATTCGGTGCCTGCAAACGTGTTAGAATACTTTTATTCCATTTTTCTATTACCTTATCCTGTCCTTAATACCTATCCAGGTAGTACAGGGTTTGAATATTCCCAACTGAACGAAAACTGTTTTAAACTCACCATGAACAGTGAGTTGTCAATTCCTCCAGCGAACGACATGTTCTTCCAAGTGATGGTGATAGCATGTTTTGGGAAGAACGTTTCAGAACCGATGACTCCCTGACGGATGTCCCAGGTCACACGCTCCCTCATCTCAACTCCGAGTTGGTCTGTGCGGGTCTGGAAGAAATTAAGAGAAATGTTGAAGATAAAGAAGGAGAGAAAGGGAGAAAATTTTACGAAAAAATGAAGCGAAGACGTTTTGCGATACGTCACAATGTGATAGTGGTCAATCAGTCAGGTCAGTCTTATCAGTACAACAGGTTGCCGCCTTAAAAATTATTATAAACAACTAGCTGACCCGTGACCACCTCGTTGGGCGGTATTTATTGGGTTAATATATAGCATATGACACTCACAAATGACGTGGCATTTGACACTCACAAATGACGTGGCATTCATAATCGGTTCAGTAGATCCCGTAGTAGGTTCAGAGATTACCCCCTACAACCTCACAAACTTGTTCAAACATGAAAGCAGTCAAAAACAATGACATACAGAAATCGGCAATCGCGGAACATTTGATCAATTCGGGTCCAAATCACTGGATTGAGTTTCACAACCCTCAGATCATTTCGACAGAACACCAATAAATACCTAGATTGGTCAGGAAAGCGATTGAAATTACAAAAATGTCGATCATGAGGATGGGTTTAAATTGTCAAATGTCTGGAATCCAGTGATTCGAATGTGTTGAAACCGGAGATTTCAACAAAGTGTTATTTCGCGGTCAGATACTGTTAGTGTTGTGTGTCGAGAACATTTGTGGGAAAAAACTGAGTTTGTGGACAGTGGTACCGGAGATGTTCGTAATAAAAGACTACGAAAGAGGGAGACCGATATGTCTGCCAATAAAATCCCACGCGCAATATCTTCAGTTACTCCGTGATCATGGCGCTTGCAATAGTGCCGAAAAATAGGAAACTCGGAAATAAAAAGGTACATGGTAGCAATCCCGTAATTAACTATTCTAATGTTAGTGACCATGAAAGCTTAATAAAATATAAATATAACAACTTGTCCCCACACTTTAGTAATTGTGCAACTTATCATTGTAAAAATACTTTGGGTAACGCATTGTGCCGATCGGGAACGTAGATAGAATATGCTTTATTGTACACCAAAAATAGTTCTGTTGTTGTTGTGCTATTGTTCTTTGTCTTACCTGCAAATCCCTGTCCATCCTAAAGTAAACTCCAGGCCTCCTCTGATCAGGGTCCTCCTGACGCTGACTACCAATACGACACTTGCTGAAGAAGATACCGATGAAAGAGGGGTCATTGACATCCGGCCAGTCCCTCACAGGGAAGGAGAGAGGGTAGGTGTAGTGATCTGGAGGATCGCTGAAGTAGATGTAGCCGTTCATTGACAACTGGGGAGAGAAATACATAAAATTTAACATAAACACAACATAATTTTCATATTTACATTATTATTCTAGTTATGCAAGGTCCAGTCCAAGTCTTAATATTAAGTCAAAGCTTTAATAGTTAATACAGTTATCATTAAAGAAGTAAGCTATAAAATCTAAGATAACATCAAAATCTAGGAACAGAAATAGAATCAGTTACGGTTTCTTTTATTTTTAGAAGCGATACAGCTGAGAAGATCAAAGTTGGCGATATTAACTTGAATTTTGGCAATAGTTAAATATCTTAATTAAAATTAAGTACTACTTACCCTGGTATAATTAAACCTAAATCCAAAGAACGGCAGCTGAAAGTTGAAGTTCTTGTGGATCTGAGGAGTGGACGTATGGATGTCCCTCTGGTAGTCTCCAATGCCTTCGTTGCCGCCCTGGTCGTAGAACCAGTACATGAAGTTGCCTCTGATCTGGGCGAGCCTGGCAGTAGTGATGACGTATGGCTGCCCATTGTTCTGGTAGCTCGTATCGGGGAGGACGCGGCCGTCGATATGGGCTGAAAAGTAATGATGGTTCAGATTTTGACTACAACTTTTTATGAACTACTCAAGCATGACCGATGAAAAAGTCAAATTGCGGGGTCAGTTAGGTATTGAAAGATTATGATTGCTCTTTGTGTGGGCGATATTTGGGATGATTTATGCCCGGCAGTGTTTGCTGAGATGTCTATTATAAGGTATTTAGTTTTACCAAGCTCTAACTAAATAATCCTGAAAAATTGTAATAAATGAATCAGTTATAGTAGCTATTCTGATGACCTTATCCATCAAAGTGCTGATGATTTATCTTAAATTGTGCAATTTGAAAAGATGGTTTAATAACATCGATGTTTTCAGTTTCATCGACCCGAAGTCATATCGACCATCATCTTCTGCATCAAACAATTAAATTCCTTCATTCAAACAAATATGATTTATCGAATTATAATTTGTGAAACGTTGAAGCAAGTGTTTGTGGATCGGTATCGACACTAGGCCCCGATAATGATAAGCTATCAGTTTATATCGGACAAACGATTCCTAGTATACAAGCTGATGTCATTTTAGCACCTTGCAACGCCTCTTTGTTTCACCACTTTTTGTAAACAGTTTAGTTTTATGCATAATTTGTTTGCATTCTACACCAAATAATCTCGATATTACCTACTGCTCTAATCATCTTTGCTAATCATTATATTGTTGCGAACTGTAATGATATAAGTGATGATTTTTCAATTGCTGCTTCAGATTATAATATTCCAGTAAGAAATGCTACCCTTAGCAGGGTCATAATTTAGCTGTGATTGGGGAATATATTTTGTTTCAGAAATCGTATCGTATCGTACGGATTTTGTACAGGTTGTTAATTTAACCTAATTCAAATTCAAAAGTCATTTATTCAAATTAGGCTAAGGGCCAGCACTTTTTGAACGTCAAGTTTTACAAACAGACAGTGTTTTAGCTGTGGAGAAGAAGTGGCCAACAAACTCCCCAGCAACACAACTGTCTGTTACGTTTTAGGGACTAGAATTTTACAATAATTAATATGCAAAGTAATTCAAAATTCCTTCTAAAATTTACACGACACAAAAATAAATATATACATTATTTATCACTAAGTCTAGCTATGACTACAGTATTTCATAAATAATGTCTATGAATACGGGCTTTGGTTGTAATGTCAGGTATAAAAAATCCTTCTTCACACAATAAACTCTTTTCTATAGCTGAATAAGTAGATATTATAATTCTGTTCTGATAGATGCTCATCTATCTATATTGTATATGTAACTGAAAGCATAGCAGTGAGTGTATAGACGAGATACTGAAGTCGAGTTTTCAGCCGGATATTTAAACTACTTTATGACTGAATTCCTTAGTTTCATTAGCAAACATGTTTAGTTTGTCATTCATTCAGACTGAGTCATTACAATTAGCACTAATAACTAACTAAAGATATCAAAGTGAGTATCTATCTATCTTGTAAGATATAGATAAACCTTTATTTTTATTCCATAGAGTCGAACATCTTCAATTTTAGACATTTAGGATAGCTAAAATAAAAACCTAATAGGGAATATGCATGCGATTTTTTTATTAGCAAAATGAAATATTTATTAGCTCTAGTAAACAATCATGAAATTATTATTCAAATATCTTCATCAGCGATGAAGTTATAACGATTCAAAGATTACAATTAGAAAGAGAAGTCCGATATGAACTTTGACGTTCAAGTCCATGACGCCTATACAGCTACCATAGAAAACAGCGTTTTCGCGAGAGGGACAGATATATTTGTTTAAAATGATTATATCTCGTTTGTTTTTCGAGCAATTTTGGTTCTATTTTCACTGTTAGTATTACATTTTTGTATATTTCTTGATAAACTGTATAGATTATAAACAATTTTTTCATTAATATTCCCTATTATAACGAAGATTGAAAAGCCATTGTCCTGAAAATACCCTCATGTTTTACGAAAGAAACACAATCAATATATAGTTATAGATATTTTTAGTATAAGTATAGATATTTATCATTAAATAGGCCCAATCCAAAGAAAGTTAAAAGCCCATCATAGACAAAGTGGAAATCGCGAGAACGCGTTGGACTATGCTATTGATATGGCGACGATGAAAGAGGTGAGAGTTTTGCTTATCCAAATAATCCATAGAATAGAAAATTAAAAATTACTCATATTAAATCCGGGCATGATGCCTCAACTTATATGTAACTGATAAATCATTTTCAAAGAAGGCACGCGGAGTTAATCTTAATAAATGTAACTGAACATAATCAAACGAGAACAAGAGATAACTGTAGAAGAAACTTAACTGCAGCCTGGATATTGAAATGGCTGGAATTCCCTTCATGACACATGTAATTTATGAGCTATATGTAAGCATTTCAATAGTTGCTGAAATGGGACATCCAGAAACTAAATAAGATGGAAAGGCGGTTGTATTTTTTTTTTGTAAAAAGTTTTTTTAATTTTCACTTTTCAGTGGTACTCTACACCTAACAACACCCCTGCAAAATCGCAGGAGAGCAAAATACGCAATTCCAATTACTTGGATGACAAAAAACCATCATCCAAAACGAATTCCAGCTATTTCGATTTAAAATCCAAACTTCCTAACCGATTTTGATAAAATTTAATTAGGACCAATCTACATCTATGTATCTTATATCCTTTCAGATAAAACAAGTTTTTCAAATCGGTTCATAAATGGCGGAGTTATGAGGTAACAAACATTAAAAAAAATACAACCGAATTGAGAACTTTTTGGGAAGTCGGTTTAAAAGGAGGTGAGTTTAACTAATCCTACTAATATTACAAATGCGAAAGTTTGTGAGGATGGATGTTTGTTACTTAATCACGCCACAACAGCTTAACGGATCTTGATGAAACTTGGAACAGAGATAGATTATAGTCTGGAATAGCATAGGCTTCTTTTCATCCCAGGAATAAGTTCCCTAGGTATCACGCGGGTGATTTGGGTATAATACTGGACAGAGATGCTTGAGAAGTATCGATAAGGAGATATGCTGCGCAGAACACAAATAAATTGGCATGAGGATGATGTTTGATTTTGAAAAGGCTCTAATATTAACAGAATTTAAAACAAAATAAGTAGTTTACTACGACTTTGTATCTATTTCAGTGCGCGCAACATTTGACCCACAAACGTAATCCTCTGCCAACACAGCGATGAAATCATTTTAACTGTAACTAGTTGTAGGTTATGAAACTGTCTCGGAATCAAAGACTACTATAGTATACTGGCTCGGAATGCTATAAGATGATGAGGAATATAATAGAGCTCTGAGTGGACTTTCAATTTCAAAGACTTAAATCCTCGGTCATAGGTTTAAGCTCCTAAGTTAATGTATCTGACTAATACTTTAGAGTCATTAGCCTAGTCGTAGTTAATTAATGAACAGGTTCAGCTGCACTAGTACCTAATATTATTGGAAAACTATTTTTTAAGACATCCTTCAAGAGTCTATTCGGTTACTTCGGATTAACTATTTCTTGAACTTGAAATCAACCGTGATTTATATAGACGAATATAAATAAAGTCTATACTCAAAATTTGAGACTATTTACCCTCCTCCAAATGGATACTCCTTCAACATCATTACCGCTGTATTTACTCAGTGGCTGGCAAGATCACCAAAGAACTCAGACCCTCCGTGCCTTTCATAATTGGTTAAGTTTGGAATAAATGTAGATGATTGGCAACACGGTTGGTGCAGTGGTTGAGCTATTGGCTGCTGCGCTCCGTGTCGCGGGTTCGATTCCCGCACGGAACAAATATTTGTATGGCCTACAGATAGTTGATCCAGGTCTGGCTATTAGTTATATGGATTTGTATGTTTGTAAACGTACTCACAATATAGACTAGTGTGGAGCACCGTTTCTTTTTTAAATAAAAGGATAATTGAATAGTTTTCAAAATCTCTTCTACATGTTTGGTTATGTGATTTGCATTAGCACTGGTTCTGAGGGGATTCCGAATATAAAGTTTTTAGCGTGATACATAACTCGTATTGTTTTACTTTTGCAAGCGCCTAATTCACGTCAAAAAATTCTGGATATTACGATTATTCATTCGTTCCAACGAAAGGTACTTCAGACGGTACAATGCGGGGCCCTAGCATAAACACGAACCGCACTTGACCGGGTTTTTTATCTCCTGATAAAGTGCGTAGCCCTTATCTGTAGTTTTGTACTTAATTGGTATAACCCGTCATATTTCAAAAGCAGTCTGTGCATTAAACTTTTCGCAAAACTGCTGCATTTCTTTATTTTGTAGAGTAAAGCCTGTAAGGTGCGGCCCTTATCATAGATTAGTACATCATTTATTTGATTGTATTAAATGAGTAATGTAATGTACCTTAATGTTCTTTTTAAAGGAGATTTAATTTTATTTTATGGAATATGTAGCTCGTTTGCAATTTTATTAGTTATTTCTTCATTGATGTTATAAGATTAAGATGTTATAAGATTGATCAAAGAGGTACAAACGACTAAATAAGTATTTGATTGAGTTTGTAAGATGTTGAATGGGATCAGGGTAGGTCATTGAATCCTTAATTATGTAATTGCACAGCCTTTGTATCATTATATACTGAATGGAATGACGTCATCCAAGATTTATGTACATAATGATTAACGGTTACTCATTTTGTGTCATGTGAATCATAGTTAAAACTATACAACATGTAAGAGATTACAAGTCATAAACATTTGGAGAAGCCCTAATTTCTCGGTACATATGTGATGACTCCTTGAATGCTTATTCATTTATGAACAAAACGACAACATCAAGATTCTATTTACGGACCTAATTCAAAATCTCTTATCTCATCTCTTAAACATTGTCAAACATTTGGCAATGTTTGTCATTCGTCCCTTGTGTGTCACCTAGGAAAACTATGTGGGCCAACGTTTGAGCAAACACACCAACGTACTATACCATTGATTTAGTATCAGTAGACATAGCGAGGTCATGATTATCTTGGATCTTTGTTGCTTTACAACCTTTGATACCCGATACCGTACCATGCTTTTTATATTTTTGCCTTATCTTTAACTAGCTGATGCCCATGGCTTCGCACACTTGACAAATTATATACTAAAACTTTCCTCGAGAACCACCATTATTATTATTATTATATATTATTATAATATGTAGGTATCTCTTCATTTTCAGAAATGTCTTAATTATATCAATTGAATGACTTACCATATTCATTATTTGTGATTTGAGTGGTGCCTGGAGACAGCAGCTGCTTTTCACTCTGAATCGCCTCATTATTGGCGTTGAAATCAACAGCGTCTAACGCCAGCGGTTCTTCTCCAACAAGCCCATCACTAAGCTGGTATTTCCCACTCCTAACTTGCAATCCATCCGTAGCACTTAAAATCTCAACAGGATTCGCTTCTTCAATATCATCTTCTTTAATTTCAACTTTTTCTGTAGACGTTTCTAAAAATGTCGTGTCATCACTTATGATATTGTCCTCAACAACATCGTTTGTAATGTCGTTTTCTTGTCCATAAACACTAATAACTAAGAGTGCTATTAAAGCTAAAACTTTAACACCCATTTTCGCACTTTCTAAATGTTCATCACATTATTTTTTATCAATTTTAACGACAACAGGTGGCTCGCTATTGTGCTGGTCGACTAGAGTGCTGGAACATTGTGTGCCCGATGATATGGTATTATCTTTAAGAGATATGATAAGATAGCAAATAGGAACGTTAGGTGTGCCAAATTCTTTGTCCTAATCGTAGCCCTCGTTTGTAGGGTTTTGGTATAATGGTGATAATTTGAAGCAAATTAAAGGTGGTTTGATCACTTTTGAAAGTTTATATTTAACTTTGTTACAACTTGATAAATTGTGGGTTAATGTTGAATCAAACTAAACTAGTTAGCAAAGTTTATTTGAACGACATTAGAACAGCAAGTTTAAAGGGAATATTAAAATTAATAAAAGCAGAAAGAAAAAAAACTTCTATCACACGAGTGATCGGGCCAGCAACATTACTTAATATAATGCCTTGCAGATATCTATTTTATTTATTTTAGGTTTTATCACTGACCTAAGAGTTCAGTCCATTACATGTGTACGAGTATTATGTAAAGTTTAAAAATAAAACATTGCTTTGAAGTTTTTTTTATACATTTTGATTATTACACGATACGGCTAATTAGAAAATTATTGTATATAGAAACAGCGGAATTAAACCAGCCTTCTTTTAGATAAAGTCATTTTAATAGTCAGCACGTGATTTGTTAATCACACTTAAACAAAAATAAATTTATATCAAAATAGTAGGCAAGTACTTAGATCTTATACTTTAAGATCATTTTATTGCTCTGATACTGCAACTCGCTTTATATATTATTACTAGCTGACTCGCGAAACGTTGTTTTGCCATAGAAATACAAAAATAAAAATAGCCTACGACCTATTCTCAGACCTACCAAATATACACAAAAAAATTCGGTCGAGCCGTTTCGGAGGAGTTCGTTAACAAACACCGAGATTCGAGATTTTTAAATATTAGATGTTGTACAAAAGCTTACGGCCCACCTTATGCAGCACATTACTTCATTCAACCTTTGAAAGCCTTTTTGAGGATTTTTGAGACCAGATTTCGGTCAAAAAAATTTGATTCGGTTCATGGTGGATTTAATCTACAAATGTGACTGAGTGATGAACAAATATTATGTGGTGTGGATGGATAAAAAGGGAGAAGTAGGCCAAATAAAAAATGGAAGTATTGAGTAAGGCATGCTATGAAAGAAGAAAATGTGTCGCACTGAACACAGATAACACGACGCGAGCAGAAAAATGGTAAAATTTGGAATCATCGGCACGATAAATAAGTCGAAAGCATCCCTAATCTTCCAAAATTATAAATAATATAAATAAATATAAGTAAAATGTTTATTCATCAAAAAGTAAATTATACAGATTAGACATAAGGTGGTAGGTAGGTCATACTGTATAGAATTTCTTACATAAAATCTATATAACCAAGATAATTATTATAAACCCTGCCTCTTAAACTAGGACCCGTATCTTAAGAGACAGTGTTTGGCCAAACAGTTAATTTAGGTGTCTTTGAAGGAATGAACGCGTATTGATCTACCAATACAATTTAGCAATATTACTCGTAACAACAATATTTGAATTTAACAAGAAGCTGAGATTACAGTTTAATGGATTCTGAGTAGTTGTAAGGTGGTTAGGTGTGTGTGCATGCGTGTGCGTGTGTGTGTGTGTGTGTGTGTGTGTGTGTGTGTGTGTGTGTGTGTGTGTGTGTGTGGGTGTGTGTGGGTGTGTGTGTGTGTGTGTGTGCGTGACTATAATAATGATAATAGTGCGTGAATGTTAGTTAGGGATATTTTAAGTGATGTATACTAGTAAGGATTCTGTTTTAATATAGTCCTGCCGCATGAGCCAATCCGTAGTCACTGATTTAACTTTATATTTGTTTAAGTCAATTATGTCTAGTTCCTTCTGTAGTTTTTTATATATATGAATACTCAGGACATAGTATTGATGTTTTGCGAACGACGTGTTGTGGTGTACACCTGAGGGCACATATGTTCGCTTTCTAGGGTCGGAAGGTGGTAAGCAGCCATGTATTCTGAGAACAGAATGAAGAACAAACAGCTGTCGAACTGTTAATACTTTGCAGTCAGTGTAAAGTTGCGTTGTTGGGTATCTATGTGGTTTTTTTGTCATGACTTTAAGTACAGCCCTCTGTGCCCTCTCCGCTCTCAGAAAACAAGTCTTCGCTGCTCCACCCCATGCAGTTATGCAATATTCAATGATGGATTGACATAATGCGTAGTACACCATTTTGAGAGTGTCAAACCCAGCAGATTCACGTAGAGATTTGAAGATGTGAATAAGACGAAGTGTTCTATTTGATAGTGTATCAAGGTGTTTCTCCCATCTCAACCCATCATCAATATGCACACCTAGGTATTTCACACTATCAGCTTTAACAATGGTAGGGCATGAGCATAATACCAACTGATTCTGACAGGAGTGAGCTGTTATCGCGAAGGTATTTGTGGGTTTGGTGTTACGGCGGATAAAATAATTAAACGTAGGTTGCGGTATTTGAGAAAGACTCACTGTTGCCTTGGATCACAAATTACATTAGGAAGGAACACGGAGACAGTTAGAATCTGACATTCGCTCCGCCCAGAGTAGACGTTTTTTGATGATGATGAAAGAAAAAAGTAAGAAAAAGAGTTTATTTGCGGACAATATGACGCATATCAAAAGTACACAAAAAAAATTACAATTATATCTATGAAAGATTAGGAAGATATGCGTCAAATCTGCGCAAACGGCCATCACTCAGCATAATGCTGGGACTCGTGTGCGAGACAGAGCCACAGCGCTGGTTTTCAGTGACAGTGGTGCAGTGATGAGGATCGGCGAGAAACTTTACAGTTAATCTTCACATTATTAATAGGTATGAGAAGAGAGTGTAGATCAGTTAGCTTAGAACTAAGTGAGCACACAACAAAATCGTTACAAATAGCAAATAATCTATGAGTTTACTCGGAAGGCTTCTGTGTTCTAACATTCACACTTTCAAAAAGATTCTTTACAAAATAACCCATAACTTGCATGCCAGACCCTGTCAAAGGCCTTCGAGATATCGAGCGAAACGGCAAGTGCTTCGCCGTGTCCCTCGATGGCCTCGCCCCAGCAGTGCGATCGCCAGTTGAGCATCCCCGGCGAAAGCCTTAATGACGGTCACTGAGGAGTTCATCAATCGTCAAGTCAGCAACTTACTATTCAGAACCCTTTCCATAACTTTTTATAGGATGGAGATAGTGGAGATCGGACGGTAATGAGGAGGGTTCGCACGGTCCCCTTTTTGGGCACCGGTTGCATATTTGCAAGCTTCCAGGATTCGGCACTTTTCGGTCGCACGCCTTGATCCACGCTTGGTAAGCAAACTCTTTACGACCATCTTAACTTATCGAGGTTCCACCGGGCTTCGGAAAGCAGGTTAGGTCTATGGCCCTGGATGTTATTTGTAGATCTTTGGCAGCCGTTACACAGTGTTAGAAGCCAGAAAATCTGTCAACAGTCTTGCCAAAAAGCACCGTGTTACCCTGTTAATGGGTTGTGGAGGTCTGGAATGCATCCGCTGAAACGGTTTTGACTGGAAGCCGACCCCAATATCATTATTAGAGAAAAGGTTAGGCAGATGATGAACTATTTAGCTTGGGCTTTAGCCGCATTTGCAAAACCTGTGGTGTCGCGAAAGTTCGTAGAAAACGATAGACAATTTGGTGCTTCCATCAGTTGCATTGCCATCCATTTCATCATTGGTCTCTGTTATTCTCCCAACTATATTGCAGTTCTCTTCCAGGACACCCGGATACAGGTGAAGGATAATTTTAAGTGGAGTGACAAATTGAGGTCAGCTAGGTCACTTTTGTCAAAGTCGTCTCGACATTTTGGAGGTTCAAAATGTCGCCCAAGTAACATTTAAGCGGAAAAATATTATAGATACCAGCGCATTACCAGCTATAAGCTTAATAAATGATGTAGAAGAGTGTAAAAATATGTTTAGGACTGTACTAAAGTATAACTGTACAACTGTAAACAGTATAGCTGATTAACGGCTGTATTAAGCCTAAATTTTTACCTTTAGCTTTTAAATAGCATTGGAAAACGCTAAAATATAGACCGCGGCGTAAAAAACTGCGTTCAGCAACTTTATACGACAATAACTGTACATTGCTCTCAAATTATACTTTTGTATAACCTATTTCTGTACAATAGCATTAAATATTGTTATAGCCCGAATATTGGTGTAAAATTACTCTATTGTTCAGCCTTCAAGTTAAGCTTGATAATAGCTGTACATCGGAAATCTAGGATACTCTTAGCAAGCAATTCCCTTTATAATAGTGTAATACAATTCTATCTCATGTAGAAGAGTTTAGATTTACTCCTTTTTAAAGCCTTATGCGATTGGCGTACATTTTTTCCTTTATACAGTTTTTCGTGTTTTAGAAGATTAAAGTTATTACTTTAGTGTTGGCATACACAATTATCCAGCTTATCTATTATTTTGAAACTAATATAGCTTAAAATCTGTCTATTTATTGGATACAAATAATAACAAAACGGAGTTATAATTTAAATCTTTTGCCAATTTGTTAAGTGAACAAGAATTAAGATGGATATAAAACCATGGAAAAAACAAAAAAGAACCGGCGGAATTAAAATAAAATTAAAAAAGCTTATTCCCAACCCCCACGGACAGCCAAATTCCAAGTTAGTATCACCACCATGCAATGAGTGTTCCGTAGAATCAAAATTGTTGGATCATGATGAAATTGCAAATATCTTTGCTGAAGATATGTATGTTGGGTTAGTAACATGCGGTGAGGGTTCTGTACAGGCAGAATTGGGTATAATGGAGCAAAGTATGGACAATTATAGCGAAATTGTTGATTCTGAAAGTTCATTAGATGAAGACGAAGCAAATCTAAATTTATTGTTTCGCAATAATATAAAAAATGGGCCATTGACAAGAATATTTCTCAAAGTGCATTAAAAAAATAATAAACGGAAGATTTCCAGAATAGAATAGAATAGAATAGTCTTTATTATGTACACCATTTAAGTACAAGAACCAACCAGAATCCAAGAACAATACTCCGTACAACGACTGAGGTAAACATAAAATCAATTGAAATAGACTGTGAACATTGGCACAATGGACTCCTTCATCAGCTCATTACTCTTTTCGATAATATGTTGGACATTCCGGATATATTGAGCTTAATTATAAATTTTGACGGCCTAGAGTTCCAAAAACGAAATCCAAAAACCCACGTCCCACAAACATGGTGTTGTGGATATACGTGGGAAAAAAAATTTCGTGATTATAACTTTGTGAGAAATAAAATTTCGTTTATTTAATTGATAATTTGTTTTTATTTTGTCTCTTAATTGAGGTTGGTCTTCATGCAAACAATAGATAAGAATTTCACAGACAACTTGTCAATATTGTATTTACAGATGTTGCTCTTATTTTTCTTTCTTCATTGATTTTCTGTATTACAGGATCATTAGATGACTTCCCAGAAACAGGTTCTGCTCCGAATGAACTCGAGCCTGGTGTTTTATTATTTTGATACATCTGCAATTAAACAAAAAAAGATTGGAACGCTGACTAAAATAGGTTTCCACTTGCTGCTTTGACTTTGAAAATGACATGTGCAATATCGAAAAAAACAAAGCGGATTGGCGAAGAGCGTCGTCGCTTGCTTAGATAAATTATTATCAAAGCAAGCGACGACGACGCTCTAAAGAGAGTTAAATTATCCATTTGTTTTATCCATATATATCGTAGGTACTTATCATATAAAAACAATCTTGTCGAACATACTCTATTATACTCGTATACGCTTTGTTTTAAAAAAAGACTTTTATTTTTAGTATTTCTACTTTTTTAGAGCCTAATAGTTATATTATATATTAAAAAAAATCATTAAAAACTAGAAAAAAGATAAAAATGCCATAAACAAGGAATCAGATTGTTTTATCGAAAATATTTGGAACACTTTCGATAAAAAATCCGGTTCCTTGCTCACCGCCTTACGGGCCTTGGTCATAATTAGGTTTTCTATATTTTCAACTGAACCCTACTATTAACTGTATTGATGAATATGAATAAGACTTTAAGACAGCTTCTACAATACTTAAATACTAATGTACAGACAATTTTACTCTTTAGGCTGAGATACGTTCTTAAATAACGACTCTGTTATGCAAAAAGCTGCATTAAGGGGTACTAGAAGAGCAAGAGCTGTATTAATTAAGGACACCATTTTATCATAACCTATAAATTGCTTTCCAATTTTACGAGATATTTTATTGTTTGTTTTTGAAATTTCAGTACAAATTTACAAAGGATTTTAACTGTATAGTACACACAATTACGTTTACTATCAATAGAACAGTCCGGGTTACTCTTAAAATTGTTTTCAGATTTGATCACATATTTGTTGTTACAGAAAAAAATTATGTATATTCCTTATTTCGAAGGGGCGTGAGTTTTGAGCTTAAAACTAGTATATATATTCACATAAAAATATCAGTCGCAAGCATAACAACAACGATAAACAGGAAAGAGTACTTACCACTTAGTTATTAAATATATTGTTTCACATAAACTTCACATATGGTCTCTGCCTTGGCACATAGTAAATTTAGAAATGAAATGGAGAATGAATTCAACAACGAACACAATTATAATATATTTATTCTTCTATTAAGATTTTCACAAGCCTGAGTCTGCATAAAAGAATAAAAAAGAAAATTAGAGAATGGAAGCTGTATAAAAGTATCTAAATAGTATCTTAGCCAGCCAAATAGTACAGCTATTATGCAGCTGTTATAAAGCTAAATCTACACTTAAAGCTGTATAATTTTGGGGCCCATTTCAGAGTTACAAGGGTTGTATAGCTTGCTATACAGTCTTTATACAGCAACGTTTAACAGCCTATAGTAAACAAATAACCTATAAAAACAGCTTTTATACAGTTTAAAATGTTACTTGGCGTTACGGCAGTAGTAGTAGTTATCACGATAGTCCTTGTTAAGATGGTATGAAAAATAAAACTTTCAGTTTGATTTTCTACTTGATTATCAAAGCATTCAGTAATCGATGATCGACATGTGTACTTACCTAGGTATTCGTATATAGGTAAGTACTTGTTTTATCAATAGATAACGTTTGTTTTCTCGCTATTTACCCAACTTATTCACCGTTCGCCTACTGGGCGTGGTGATTCATATTTTCAGTATTTTTCAGCGCAACTTCCTTTGCGGAAATAATGTTAATGTGTCATACCGGATCTTCTGTATTATCTTAATATTTTTCTATGAAATTGGTTACGTTATTAATGAATTTGATACTACTACGATTTACCTACAATGTATTTCTACAGTAGCGTAAATTATGTACTTGTATGGTGAATGATAGATTACGATGACATTATTTTAAGTATTTTTAGATTCGCTCACGATAGAAGTAGGTACGCCAAGAAGCTATTAATTATTTAAACTTTTTATAAATTAAGCTGCAATTGTCAACTGCTGGACACTCTCTAACTGAACGCAATCTATACTAATATTATAAAGCAGAAGAGTTTGTTTGTTTGTTTGTTTGGTTGAACGCGCTAATCTCAGGAACTACTTTTCCGATTTGATAAATTATTTCAGTGTTAGATAGCCCATTTATCGAGGAAGGCTATAGGTTATATATCATCACGCTAAGACCAATAGGAGCGGAGAAGTAATGAAAAATGTTACGCAGACGACGTTGCACGGGTCAGCTAGTGTATAATATGATGAACTTGATAGGAAGCTCATAGCTGCTATTCCTAATCAGCTATTTATCCCGCTGGCGATGAACTACTGCTCAAAATCCTGGATTGCGGTATCAGAGCTTGCCGTGCGATTTCGACAACAATCTGCATATCAACCAGTCCATCGGGCAGTTGGCCACCATCTTGTCGGAGAATCCTCCCTTTTCAATGGAAGTTTACGGGACTTCACACTCTGTTGCGCATACGTCTTTATAAGTAACTAATATAGGTCTTATCTAACTGTCAATGTATACAATCAAGGTTAAATGCGATGTTCATTTTAAGCTGGATATTTCTCGTTATAGATTTTCTCGAACCTTGCCTTCTCTGAAAGGAACCTGTCTCTTGGTATTGAGTCCAGGTTTTTTGAACGGTTTAATGACTCATTTTTAGCCGCTGTGAGACGTAACATTGGCTACACCCCTCTTTTAGCAGCGCTGTAATTTTACTAGCTCTTATTGTTTTTTCTACCAATACAATAGACACAAAAAAATCTGCTTTAGGTCACAATAAAGCAGGATTTGGATTCAGTATGAATTAGTATTTTGAATAATTCAATATCAGTTTTTTTTTGAACAGGTTGCAGAGAACATTGATAGGTTTTGCCATCAAGAACGCCTCAGTTGCAGCCTGGCTTGGAGCCTGAAGTTGATTTTTTTCCGGTATATAGCAATTATGCTCGCTTATTATTACATAGATTTTAACTTAGCTGACAAATACTACCTACTACCGCTTCTGATATCATGGCGTGATGTTTTGTTGTGCAAGTTAATAAAACCGGAATCATTTAATCCAAACGCCTTAAGAAATTGAAGTAGTGATTTACGTCGCGTTGATATCTAAGAACCAAGCCGACGTAGTCGTGCATGATGGAAAACGTTTATAAAGTTGAAATACTTTTCGCTAGACTGGATTGGATTGGATTGGAAAATTAACGTACCTTTTTTAATTGCCCTCGCTGTGCTGGATACAAAGTTAAAGATAAAGTTATTTATGATACAATATTTTATTACGTGCTCCCCAGGGTACACATTTGAGTCTAGCATTATTATGTATTTTTTTAATCATTCAATCTTAGATATTTTATTAAAGCAAGTCCGAGGGCGAAGACAGTGATAGGTTTTGCCATCAGGAATTCCTCAATTACAACCTGGATTGAAGCCTGCAGTTACATTTGTACCCGGTATACATGTATAATATACTCGCTCTGAATTACATAGGATTTCGACATAGCTGACGAAATCGGGTTGTATTATGGGTATTCTTCTGCCATGCCAGGCCCATGGCGTGATGTTATGGAAGGTAATACATAAACCGAAATAATTTAATAGAAGCGCCTTGATAATTAATAAATTGGAGTAGTGATTTACGTCGCGTTGATATCAAATAACTTATAGGCGCAAACGTAGTCATTAAGTAACGTAGTTGATTAAGTTGTATTATTTCCAGGCGCAAGATTGGATTAGTAGAAGTTTAATTGGCGTAGTTTAAATAGCTCCCGTTGTGCTGGATACAAAGTTAATCTTAAAATGGCAAACACTCCCGGACAATGGACCATTTCTTATGGCGTTCCCCAAGGTTCACATTTATGTCGAGTATTGTCCAGTATTATATACATATTAACTAAATCGCACAACAAACAACACACACACACACACACACCAACATAGCTAACTCTTTATTACCAATTTACAACTATTATTGTACCAATGTTAATGAATAAATGACTTATGACTTAAATTACAATAAATGTTTCATGTGTTTGTCTCATAAATATCTTAATTTCTTAGACCTGAAATTCTAAGCCTGACAGGGAAATTTACAGAAAAAATCGTCACTAGTAGGCAGTAGCCGAGGATCGAAGATATGTGCGTGTTCGTCTGTGTGTTCGAGATCATGTCCAGCAATGAGCTATGTGTGAGGGTGTGTGTGTGTGTGTATGCTGTGTTATTTGTGTATAACTTATGTTTGTTTGTGCTGTGTGTTTTCATTATATAGCATGAAGATGATAATGGTATATAGTAGAGACAATAACTGGAGATATTAACATAAAAAATAAGTGCCTTATCCTTCAGACATCACAGGCGCCGGTCATGTTAATAAATATAAATAATTAAACTGAAGCGCTTTGATAAATGGAACTAGTGATTTACTTTACGGTGATATACCTACCTATAAGACGTAGAAAAAGTCATACATGATGGAATACTTTTTGTTTTTTTTTTTGAATTGCAGTTGTTTTATTGTTCTGTCAATTTCAGTGACAGATTACTTATTATGCATATTTTTATGGTCGTTTCATAAAAATCTTTGAGATCTTTAATTAAAAGTTTGACCTTGAAACTTTTTATCATCTATGCCTTGAAATAAGCAGAGAATAGCTAGTTGTCAGTATCCGAGGATCTGGTGACTTATATCCAGCAATGAACTAGTAGGTTCATAGTTCATTATTCAACCTGTGAAACAGCTTCTGGGAACTTTAAACAGGGTGAAGATGATAATAGGCTAGATTCCATCATCCAGAAATTGCAAAACTATTTAGTCCGTCAGTTAGAGTATTGAAAAATAAAGGACACGTATTTTTTATTTTGTAAATCAATGAATATGGACAAAGATAAAACGCATCAAAACTCGGGAGTGGGGGCTCGTGACGTCACGACTCACTAAAAATTATGCGAAGGTGTGACGTATTGAGAATTTTAAAAGCGTCGTAACTTCGTCAATTTTGGTTCCCGTAACAAAAGAAAAAACACGGGTCAAATATTTTTTGATAATCTAACAGACGGACTAATCAGATTTTTTCAGGACATAAGCCTATTATGCCTAGAAACAGTTATCAAAAATCATTTTATAAGCTTAACTAGCTGATGCCCGCGGCTTCGCCCGCTTCACAATTTATATACCTTCCTCGAGAACCACTCTTTCCATTGGTGAAAACAGAATGGAAATCGGTCAATGACGTATTATATAGACACGTCATAAACCAACATCGCGGCGCTTAAAAACGGCGAAAATACTAGATAGGTACTAATAAGCATGAAGAAAGGGAAAGAAAATATGTCACCGTACGGTGGGATGCCTGTTGCTAGAGGGAGATAAATATACATCTTCAGTTACGTCACAGGATAAGTAATAGTCAAATTGACATCAAAACAAACGTAGTGTCGCGCGACAGGTTGGTGCGTAACTAAGCGCGATGTGGCCAATTGGCTTCATTTCATGTTGTCATTTTAGAGTGCGGACAACGTATCTATAGTTTTATATATCATTGAAATCGGTGCAGTTTTTGAATTTATCGAATAGATCGAATAGACTTTGTTTTATAATATGTAGTGATTGCTTATAAGATTTAACTCAACATCTTCCCAGCCTTTTCGCAACTAGGTATAATGGGGTCGGCTACCAGTCAAACCGGACTCAGCCGAATACTAGTATTTTACGTGGAACGGCTGCCTACTAGACCTCCACGACCCATTAACTGGGTAACACGTTACTCCTTAGCAAGACTGGTGTCAGATTTCCTGGCTTCTGACAATCCGTAACGACTGCCAAATATCTCCAAATGACAGCCGGGACCAACAGCTTAACGTGCTTTCCGAGGCACGGAGGAAACTCGGTATGTTAAGATGGTCACCCATCCACAGACCAACCTCGGCAAGCGTTGCTTAACCTCGAAGATCGACTTGTGCGTCTGTTATTATTTAACCACTTATTAGATTTAACTCAATGCCAATTTTTTACGACTCCGTACCCCAAAGGATAACCAACGGAACTCTATTACGAAGCCCCCGTGTTTGTCCGTTCGCCCGTCCGTCATCCGTTCGTTGATACGTCCGACCGACTGCCCGTCGTACGTCGTCCGTAGATACACACATAAAAAAAAGTTTGTGATCACTAACATTATGCTGATATTTTTTTTAAATTTAACTTTATCAAGAAAATTTTTATATTTTCATAGAAAAGTCCTGTTTGAAATTAAAAAATAAAACTATTATTTACTGACAAAAATTGAGTAATAAATCAGAATGTAGGTAATTGTTACAGGAATTTAAGACTGTTTAACTAAACTTAAACAATAATTTAATAATAAAAGGTTTATATTCAATATTATATATCTCCTCCCCTGGCTCGCACAAATGCGGAGATCCTCCTGGGCTTGCTGAGGATCAAGTTATCCAGCATTTCTTGGGGTAACCTGTCCCATTCTTTAATAGCGGCTTCCCTGAGCTCAGGCACTGTCTGGGGACGTGGCTGACGGTCCCAAATAGCTCAATTAAGAGCATCCCACGCATGCTCTATTGGGTTTAAGTCAGACGAGCCGGCAGGCCAGTCTAACCTTGTGATGTCGTATTCTTGGAGAGCAGCATTGACTCGTTGAGCTCGATGTCGACCATTATAAATTGGTGCACATGGTATACTCGGAATGGTCTGACAATTCCATCAATAGCAACTGCTTTATACATGTCTGCTGTCATGAAGCCTCGATACGGGATCAAAGGCGTTCTAGCTCCAAATTAGACACAGATTTCCTGCCTTGCTGAACTGTTTTTTGCCTTTCACGGTCTCCTGAATCTATCCTGACACGGACACGTCGGTTATCTGGATGAGTACTGATTCGCGATTCGTCAACGAAGATACAGTTTTGCCAAATGTTTTTTTCTTCATCTTCTTCATTTTGCCGAAGCCTAGCCCCCTGTAATCTCTGTCGTTGACATTGCTGTGAATTCAGAAGCGCTCGCCAAGACTTCTTTGCTCGTAATCCAGTCTGGTGCAAGCAATTCCGAATGGTCTGAGTGCTAATTTCAAACCCAGAGGCGGCCCGAACTTCTGCTTTTATTTTAGTAGCGTTGATTGTTGGGTGACGGGCTGCCAGCAATATAATATAGTGCTTTTAGGATGCAGCCCAAACACTTGGGCGACCACTGCGGGGTCGGTCAGCTAAATTACCCATCCCGTGGTACCTCTGCAACGTGGTCACGACACTCGATTGGAATATTATAGTAACTCTGCGTGTCATTTCTCTCGTGGTGTATCCTTCTTCCCTGAAAGTTACTATTCTTGTTCGTAAAACTTCTGATACGTGGCATTTTTTCAATAACAAAATTCCGCGATAAAATTGTATTTTAAATCCGTTAAAATTGACTTCAATCAGTATTCTGAATGAGCCTAAGCTAGGACTGAAAGCCATTGATATGGAAAAACAATTGAACTAGGCTGTTTTATTATTTATATTTTAATTCTTTATTAAAAATATAGAGTAAATAGTTTTATTGTTTTATATTTAAATTCTATATTTTAAAATAAATAATCTAAAAAGAAGAAGATATCATAATATAATCTACCTTAAAAAATGTTTTCGATTTTTCAAAGTGATGGCAAACTTTTTTTGACTTTTACTGGTAGGTATGACATACCAGCCGAGTCGACGGGATTTTGCGAATTATGTCATCAAATTCAGGAAATACATCGAATTTACTATGAAAATTTTTATTTCCGTAGCTAATCAATTTACTTAGCATGTATAATTTCAGCCATTAACAGCACATGTGTGAGTACCTACTGTGTACCTTTAAATTAAACTGTATCAGTTTTAGGTATGCTTTTGACTTGAATGTACCCTGGCGGTTGGGAGTGTCATGGTCACTCAAAAGTCTAGCTGATGGTGGCGTATGCGTTTGATCATTTGGCTCTCTTCAAAATGGTTGAGCCGAATGGTGCTGGCGCATGCGTCATGTTCGTGAACGGGCGCCGTCAGTCGGGACTGGTCATTTCTCAGCTGCCATGGTTGATTTAATTATTTCTTTGAATTGTTCCTCTTTTATTCCGGACGCTTTTATCCTGCTCATTTTTTACATCGTTCTCACATGTTTGTATAATTTCAACCCGATGTCAATAAATCTTTGTAAAAATGTATTATTTTTAAAAGAGTGTTACACGTTTTTCTCCATAGAGATCTACGCTTTGGAACGTGCAAATAGCTTCAACTTTTTGGACCGACCGATCTTGACAATTCAAAAGTGCCTGTTAAATTTTATATTATTCGATAAGTTTGTGAGAAATATCTTAAATAACAAGTTAAGGTCTTTGAAATCGCTTCAATCTACCGTACTAGACAAAAAAGTTGTCGATTTTTCAAAGTGATCGCAAACTTTTATTGATGTGTGTAAAAAATGAAAAGAAGCTCCCATACAAGAAACGTGTTTTTTTATACCGAAACTTTCGTGTGACTCGCACTTGACCGGGTTTTTTGCTACCCATCATCATGAATTTGCTACCCATCTTCATGATAAACTATAGATAATATATTGCCTTTGTGATAAACCCTGACCATGACCAAACTGTATTAACTTATCCAAGACCTTCATTATTTATTACCTACCTACCAGTACTTTCTAGAAAGGCGTACTGTACTCATTATCAGCTTCAAGTATGAATATTGCACTCCAGACAAGAGTCCTTTGTTAAGCCGAGTGCAAAACAAATCAGGCACACGGCCCTATCCTCACAAATTCACCGTAAAATTCTCTGTGGTCATGTCTCTTTCTCTATGTTTGCTTTCCATTGCTTTTCTTGTGAGGAGGTAAGGGAGACTGGATAGTACAAAGAAGGCATTGGAAGTGACGTTTAGTGAAGTAATTTTGTTGTTGTTTTAAAAGTTAGTGTTGGTAGAAAATGCATTAACTGCGTACGTTATTGCAATGAATGCGTTCCGAAATGTTGTGTTGTTCTTAGTTTATTGCTGGTTCTGTATGTTGGAATTTAGGTAGTTAAATCGTAATGATTAGAAGGCTTAGTCGGCTTAGACATGTTTACATTACTGCAGCGGCCAGCAAAAGAGAACTTAAGTATGTGTGCCTCGGCTTCGCCTCGGCCCACATTTACACATTCGTCCATCGATGCTATCGAGTCTGGGTGTTTTTCTATCTATAATATGTATGTATTTACAAAAAAAAAAAATGTATATATGTAGTTTATCAGCCATCTAGTTACCATAACACAAGCATTAGGTTGCTTAGCTTGGGACTATACGGCGTTGTGTGAAATGTCCAAGGATATTATTATTATTATTATTATTATTATTATACTTATATACTTTTCTCAAATATGCGCGGAAACTAAAATACAATTACTTTTCAAAATCAAATGAAGAACAACGAACAACAATAATTTCCGCGATAAAGTGTTAACAGCTTTCTATTAGCAAGCCAGTTCAATAAAACCTTTCACAAGTTACCTTCTTAGTTGCAATGTTTCGGACTAGAGTAAAAAACGGTTCCATATTTGAATTACAAGACAGATTTTTGTTTTTTTATTCTATGTAAGTAATTTATTTATCTGCTAAACCACGACAAAATGGATTTTGATACAACTTTTGCCTGCCGCTGCTAGCATGTATTTGGCCAGTATAGCAATGCTCAAATTTCCAAGCATGTTTGAGAAAAAAAAAATACATGCTTTACCAAAAGGACCCGTGGTCAATCCCAAACATTTTAGACTTAAAGTCATCCCTGACAGAAAGACAATTTGTGCAGCTGTAGAGTATCCGTGCACTTAATAGACATTGATATAATAATGCTCCCTTAGATTATGGATGATGATGATGTCAAGACCACAGAAAAGAATGAGATTTTTCAGAAATACAAGAGTCGTGAAAATTATTCTATTCGTTATTGAATTACTACATTATCTCACAATAACAACATTCGCAAAATGTACATAATTTACATTTTGACCAAATAAAACAAAAAAATAGGGGAGCTGGGGGGAACGGGAGTCAGTGGGCAATGAGAGTCAATTCAAAATGAATTGAACCTTAAGCTTTACAGAATACGGCTATGTCGCACGGGGTTTAGCTCAGCACCCCTCCCGCACTGCCCATACGCCGGGCCCGCCTGTCTCGCTCGCATCACCGGGAGCGACACAAGTGTCACATGGGACGGGCCGATGTAAAATTTCCGGAATTTTGAATCGAAAACGTAAGTATCTATATTTCTTATTTATGCGTATAAAATAACCTCTAAGCGTAGTACTGGAACTAAAGTTTTATTTATTAATGCAAGTTATTAGATTTTCAGATGTTTTTTGTATAATAATTCAAATCTAACAAACAAACCGCCATTGGGGTAGTGAGAGTCAACTGACCCTCATTCCCCGTTTCATCTTTCAGTATAATAAAACATTTTTTATTGTTTTCAGATGCCAAGGAACTGGACAAAAAAGACTTTTTATTAATATTGGACAACCATTACAGTCATTCTACCCTTGAGCCACAGAATTTTTGCAGATAACATTTCATTACTGTGGTGTCCATTCCTCCTCACACATCACATATGCTTCAGCCTCTTGACGTGGTTTTCTATGGTCCTCTTAAGAAAGCTTACAACAGAGAGTGTGATTTATATATGAAAACACATAATTTACAAAAAATCACGCCATATGAAGTCGCTGGAATTTTTAAAAAAGCCTATATGAGAGTTGCTTCAGTAAAGAAAGGAGTCAGTGGCTTCGTATCAGCAGGAATGTTCCCACTCAATCCTCACAAGTTCAAAGACGAAGAATTCTTATTTTTTTGTCAAAAGAGATGATAATTTAGTTACTTTATTCGTTTTGTAATTTTGACTCGTATTCCCCCGTGGACTGATTCTCATTTCCCTTACATGTGGGTAATTGGAGTCAAAACTACTTTTCTGTTTTTTGATTATAATTACGGTTAAGGCAATGTTAGCCAAAAAAAAACTTACATAACTCGATACCTGATTAGTTTCTAAAGATTAGTAAGTGTGAACAAATTATAAGACTGATAATAAAATTAGTGATTACAATAACGAGTTTTCCTTAAGTAAATCCCAATTCACCCATCTCCCCTACTTACTTCGCTTCACCAGTTTCGAGGCTGATGATAATTATTTGAAGTCTCGAAATGTCTGGACCATAGTCGACCATCATTAGTTTTTTCATACATACCCAAAGTAGCCATTAAACCATACTACAACTAAAACGAAACAAAACAAATGAAAAGAACATCTCACCTCTATTCCTCCTTCCTCCGGCCTAATTTGAAACATCATTAACTGCAAGCGAAAAAAAAATAAACAATCACTCATGTTTCCGAACAACTCGTCTCTAAATTATCGATAACAATCGCCAGCTGCAGTATAAAGCGCATTACTGCTACAGCGTTCCCACCAACAAGTCGCGTTCGCGTACAATTTGAATTTTGAGTTTTGAATTTTCATTTCGTATTTTGAAATCAAGATGCCTTGCAAAGGTTGCGGTGACAGTGAGTGTTTCTTTTTTTAAATTTTTAATCTATTTAGTCTATTGTTTTTTATCCTTTTTAGTTTAAATGTCTTTTTTTTTTCGTTTACGTTACTAGAAGATGCCTGACCTACCGCAAGAATTAATTCAGTTGACTAATTTAATGCGTTGCTATATCTATGATAAAGAGAATTACTCTCAGATTTGAATATCGAGGTTCTAGAATTATGTGCTAACAATTTGAATCTATTATGCACTAAGTGTAATTTATGCTTTTTGACTTTCACGTCATTTAGATAAGATACTGTACAAATAATCCTATAATCTAAATCCCTAATGTGTTATAATTTTTTGTTCTTAAAAACTCCATTTATATTGCATAGTTACTTAAATAAGTTGGTCTTTTGCACCTAATAGCGTCTTTTTCTGGTAAATATCTGGTAGACTATTGAAAAATCGGCCCTAAAAAAAACTTGACTACATACGTAAAGATTTTAAGAAGTAAAGATACACGTGATAAATAACAGCTCTTGGTCGGAAATGTCACAAAGGTTTATGAAGTTAAATAAAGGCGAACAATTATAACGTGTCCTTTTAATATTTTTTATTTAACAACTCAGTGTTCCACTTCGGACTCAACCGGGTAAAACTAAAATGCAAATTAAACACCGATGTAGATACAACAATAACGATTACTAAATCAATTGAAGCGAGAATTATGAAACGAGGGGATAAAGCCAATGACGTATTATATATAGACACGTCATACACCAACATCGCGGCGCTTAAAAACGGCGAAAATACTAGATAGCTACTAATACGCATGAAGAAAGGGAAAGAAAATATGTCACCGTACGGCGGGATGCCTGTTGCTAGAGGGAGATAAATATACTTACATCTTCAGTTACGTCACAGGATAAGTAATAGTCAAATTGACATCAAAACAAACGTAGGGTCGCGCGACAGGTTGGTGCGTAAACGCAATGTGGCCAATTGGCTTCATTTCATGTTGTCATTTTAGAGTGCGGACAACGTATCTATAGTTTTATATATCATTGGATAAAGCAGTGTCTCTTATGACACGGGCGTCAAATTTAATCCCGAACACAATGAAGGATTCGAGATACAAGAATCCGGAATGCAGTGCGCGATTCAAGCTAGCGCAAGTCAAAGACACCTTTATCCCTGAGGAATGTTCCTCTCTACTTTTCACACCTACACTGAAAGAAAAATTGTTCTCTAGCCAATGATATATAAAACTATAGATACGTTATCCGCATTGTAAAATGACAACATGAAATGAAGCCAATTGGCCACATCGCGCTTAGTTACGCACCAACCTGTCGCGCGACACTACGTTTGTTTTGATGTCAATTTGTCTATTACTTATCCTGTTACGTAATTGAAGATGTATATTTATCTCCCTCAAGCAACAGGCATCCCACCGTACGGTGACATATTTTCTTTCCCTTTCTTCATGCGTATTAGTAGCTATCTAGTATTTTCGCCGCGTTTTTAAGCGCCGCGATGTAGGTTCATGACGTGTCTATATATAATACGTCATTGTCTCTAGCCATGAAAACAGGCGGCGCGCGTCGGCTTCCGCCAAAGGAGTAGGTAGCGCGTCCGAAGCTGTAGCTCCAGCCCACTGGCCGGGTAATAATATTGTACTGAATTTCATTATAACCATAACGGCATTAATGTGATTTGAATTTGGAACGCATTTTGACTGCGCTCGCTACACCTAGCAGCGGAGGCGGACGGGAGCCACTCGCGGCTTAGAATGACTTTAAGCTAGGTTTGCATTTTAAATAATTTGACGTTATCGTGCAGGTGGTGTGAAAAAGTAGTTTTATTGTTTCAATATGTGTTTGTGTAAAAAGTCACATTAAGGTTGTTTACCTTTATTCAACTACCTTAACCTCTCTTGTATAGTACCTATTAGTAGAAAGGGGCATAAAATCACTCTCCAGATAACACAACAAAGAAAGTTATTCTTTAGATAAATTTCAACAAATCTCCAATTACTGGTGTTATCGTTCATTTCATTTGCCGTTAGTTTAGAAATCCGTCTCACCTTGGTTAAAGTGTTACTTGGTTAGTAATTTAGGTATCGATTTCGTTTTGAATTTTTTTTTTAGTGTTTGATTAGGTCTAATTAAAATACCTAAGTAACAAGGTTAGTGCTAAGATGCTTTGCGGAAGTTATATTAATTTGCATTTAGTTTTATAAATGAGAAAATCGTATTATTTGTTACACCTTTACGCCTAAAATGAATTTTGGTGTAGATATGTTTACCTGGAAACGGTTACAGGTATTTTTTTTATTTTTGCTAAAATGTATACATACACTAGCTGACCCGGCGAACTTCTTTCCGCCAAACAGTTGATTCTTTTTTTTTTTCTAAAATAAACGTAGCCTTTATTTTAGAAAAAAAAAACAAGTTACTCCTTATTACATGAGCTTCCTGCCAATAAAAGTCCCGTCAAAATCGGTCCAGCCATATCAGAGATTAGCCGGAACAAACAGACAGACAAACAGACAGACAAACAGACAAAAATTGTAAAAAACGGTTTTTTCAATATTACAAACAGACATTCCAATTTTATTTATATGTATAGATGTGAGCGAAGTCGCGGGCAAAAGCTTGTAGTTACTCAAAAAACTTGCCAAGTGCGAGTCGGACTCGCGTGAAACGGGATCCAAGCCAATTTCATTTTTTGAATATGCGACCGCTTGTCATTTAATGGCGTTTCAATGCGTACAATCACTAGAAGTTTCATAAAAAAAGTGGAAAAGCGGCCAGCTGTACGGATTGTTCAACAGCTAGAACGTACGTCGGCTAACAGGTTTAAGACGTCATAGTAAATAGGGAGCAGGTATATACTACCTCTATGTACTTACCCGTGTAAGGAAAACTTTTTAGTTAAGTTTTTATTATGTCAATGAAACAAATGCAGCTCTAAAAGACTGTGCTATTAAAGGAAGCACCGAAATTGTAAGTGCAGTCTTTTTAGGCAAAATACAGTTATTTTATAAGAAAACTAGGCGCAACTGTGTACTTAATTATTCTTTTGTACGAGCTCTTAGTCTATGCTCAAGTTCCACTTGTAAAATGTTTAGTAGATTTTGTTTTCCTTACGGCTGCAGTGTAGGTAGGTAATTATTAGGAAAATGTTGGTCTGTCACATTATCTTAATGCTGCCTTGTGTAATTCAAATTAGCTATGACCTATTGTGTTCATGTAACTGCGCGTTTATTGAAATAAAAATGGAAATAAACTGAAGTGCAAACTCTTATCTCGAATCGATTTAGCTTATCTTTAAACTCTTGTATGTAAAAAGGTAATATTATTATCTGTCTACCCCTTCAAGGAGACCCTCAAGGAGAGCCGTGATGTTATGTTATTGGAATATAAAAGCATCTTCTTTTTTCAGATTGCAAATGCACGTCAGCCCAGTGCTGCACATCATGCAAATGCGATTCTTCGTGCAGCTGCACCTGCAAGCAAGCAACGACCACCACAGACACTGCTAAAACAGCCAAAAACTAAAAGCCCTAGATGTAAGCCTTTGCTGTAAAAAAAAAACAACATGCATCTTTCAATATAGTTTAAAGACACGAGTCGAAAATGTCATAATTCGAACACAATCGTTCATTCAAAACGTATGCTGAAATGCACTTGAAAGTTAAGGTCACGTCACGGTGACTTTGTGTTGTTTAAATTAAAATAAATAGGTAACTAAAACAGTACATTATGAAAAACATCTGACTAAATACCTTGTAATTTGAATACAAAATTGTTTTGGTATTTTTACATATAAATTTGGTTATTCATAGTAATGTCTGTTTTCTTCGTTATTCAATCAACTATTCTAGGTTTTTGTGTTTTATGTTTTCACAATTTTCTTCGTTTATATCATTTAATATTTTGAAGAGTGTATTTTCATTAAATACTGTTTTTTTTTTCAATTGAACACGTACTTCACGAATATCATTGTTGAAATAAAAATGTCATCAGCATAATTTGTGCGTTTAATTTCTCCAATTCATTCTTACTATTTTATTTAACAAGTCTATACAATTTATATACCTCACAACAATGTACAATTCTTTACACTTACTCTCTATTTTTAAATAATTTAATTTAGAAGCCAAGTTATGAATGCCTTTGTCCAGTGTTTACTTCATACAGGAATCTGAAAAACAAAAAAAAAATACTTTAGTAATTGGTGGCTTCTTCCGTACTGAATTATTGCTTAGGCCGGTGCCATACTTTATAGTAGGTACGGATCGATTCTTAGTAAGAATATAGAAACCAGAAGGCCAGAATCTCATATAAAGTGTTCTAAACGCCAAACTCATCAGCCGGGCCGAACCGGAACGGTAAAGAAAAAAGGCATTAGGTTGGGAATGGTCGAAGCTATAAGAAAGAGGTGAATATATTTATCTAGCTCAATAGGTAGGTAAAGTAAACTTGTTTTTTGTCATTTTAATAGGACGTGGAGCTTATGACATCGTCAAAATAAATATTCATTTCTAACATGGATTTCGATTTATCTTTATATTCTTATTTCTACTTTCCTGGCGTTTCATATCTATGACGCGCCATCTAAGAAGCCAGTTCTAAGTGCAGTTCTTAAAATGTAAAAAATACACCTATGGAAGTAATTTTCAACTTCTTATTTCTAATCTTAGCAATGACAACCAACCGTAACAAACAACGCAACCGGAAAATGACCCCAAAATAGTTGGGAAAAGGCTATTTTCCCAACTATTTTGGGGCCGTTTTCCAGTCAAACCAGATACAGCTGTATGCTAGTATTTGCTGCCAGGAACGCCGAGTTGCCCTGGGACGCAAAGGGCATTAGGAGGAACACGGATGGGTTTTAGTTAGCAAGAGTCTGACACTCCCTTCTGCTCTGCCCAAAGCGGGAGAAGTCATTTGATGACATCCCATCATTTAAAAAAAATGCTAATATGAATTTTACATGGAGTAATTGGCCATGTGACCCCGACAACCCAGCAACTGAGCAACGCGGTACCTTTTGGCCAGACCGGTGTCAGAATTTCTAGCTTCTGACAATCCGTAACGACTGTCAAAGGACTACAAATGACAGTCGGGATCAACGGCTTAACGTGATTTCGAAGTCACGGAGGATTCTCGTTATCTTATAGCTGTCACCCATCCACAGATTGGTAGATAGATAGATAGATAGTATTATAAAATATGATACTTCACCGGATTCGGAAATTATCTCAAAAGAACATACATACTCTCGGATAAAAACCTATGTGCTAGCTATTCTAGACTATAATCTATAAATGTGCCCAGTGCCTATTCAGATCCATTCAGCCGTTTCGCCGACATTGAGTAATAAACATCCATCATCTGCCTAGCCTTTTTCCAACTAAGATTATTGGGGTCGGCTTCCAATCAAACCGTATTCAGCTGAATACCAGTATTTTACGTGGAGCGCCTGCCTACCAGACCTCCACAACCCATTGAGTATTAAACATTAATTCATCCAAAATTTCGCATTTCAAATAGGTAGTAATTATGGTAGTCGCCAGATAAACTTGCAATAACGTACCTTTCCCTAATATACCTTCGTAGATATCCGAACAATAAACTATGAACCATTTTTCATAAGGTATTAGAGAACGTAAAGGATCACGAATTCACGAAAGAAGCCGATTCAGGACAGCTTTGTCTTTATTAGCTTCTACCAGCGGCTTCGCCCGCGTGATCCCTAGAGAACATACTAATACCTGGATAAAAAGTAGCTAATGTGCCAAATTTCATGAAGATTTTTTCAGGCGTGTCGTGAAAGAGTAACAAACATCCATCCATCCTCACAAACTTTTGCATTAACAATATTAGTAGATAGCAGAAGTAGAAAAGTAGAATTTCTGTTTTTGATATTTAGAAAGTCAATAAATGTATGTGGGTCTATGAGTGTTACTGCACATGTATCTGGCGCCTACCATAAGATTGGGAAATGGGCGCCCTATTCACGCTCCCATAAATGGTAGTCACTCACGATCGATATAGATGGCGTGACAGTCGCAGCCTGGTACGCAGTTCATACTCCATGGGGTTTCTGGCTGCAAATCTGAAAGTAAAAAAATAGCTGTGATATACAAAATTCCTCATTTATTTTATAGGTGCCTGTTAAGTTTTATAGTGATTGATTTGTTTATAATTAAGAATTAATGTTTTATGGAACTATCATAGCAACTTTAAGTGAACTGTAAATGTTCTTTGAGAAAAAAAAAATGTCTTTAAACCGAACTTATTCAGAGGTGGTAAAACAATCCACAGCTATTTTGATTACATGTTTGTTCGAGAAGAAGGAAAAAAATTGGCTTCGAAATAATTGTTATTTGAAATAGTAGCTGATAAACGAGACTTATCATACCTTAAACGGTTTGGAGTAAAATCTGCTAAAGCTCATGAAAATCCTAACTAATATTATAAATGTTAAAGTAACTCTGTCTCTCTGTCTGTCTATATCTTCTTACCGATTTGAATATAATTTTGTACAAAGATAGTTGGAGAACCTAGAAAGCTCGCTTCCATCTTCGGCCTAATCATCACTTTCCATCAGGTGAGATTTGGGCCTAGAGTTTCCCCATTTTTTATTAAAAAAAGGACATAGGATAGTTTTTATTCCGGAAATCCTACGGGAACGGGAACTATGAGAGTCTTATTCAAACTAATATTATCAAACTAATATTACAAAGCTGAAAAGTTTGTTTGCTTGAACGCGCTAATCTCAGGAACTACGGGTCCGATTTGAAAAATAATTTTAGTGTTAGATAGCCAATTTATCGAGGAAGGCTACAGGCTATATATCATCACGCTTAAACAAATAGAAGCGGAGAATCAATGGAAAATGTGACGCAGACGGAGTTGCGCGGGTCAGCTAGTAGGTTATACATAAGTATATATATTCCGGGAGTATGTTCCCTAGGCGAGCGAAGCCGGTGGCACACGTTAGTAAAAAATAGATTTAAAATACTGAGAGAATTATTCTTCACCATTCATTTCAACTTCACCAATTTAATATTTCTTAAAATAACCGTAAAGCACGAGTAAAATAACACTTATATTTACATGTCAAACCAACGAAAGCTACATCATGCCTCACGGACGAAAATAATTAATTATTTTTTCTAACAATTTCAAAACATTTTTTTTGCATGAGTATAAAGTAAAGAAAGTTGCTTGTATCAGAGTATCTATACAAAACTAAGCAAAACTTGGACTTACCTGTACAACCATGAGGGATCCTCATTTTTATAATAAAACTAAAACAACAATTATAAATGTAACGTGTACCTGGCAACACAACAGTCATGACAATGAAACAAACAGCATCTCAGAATCCTACAGGCAGATTATAAAAAGCGGTTTAAAAAAACGGCTCTGGCAAGTGGCATTGATAGATCAACAAAAGAATACAAATGAGCCGTAACGGGTCTAATAGGTAGCGATTACGATACGTAATATTTGGGTAGAAATAAGGTAGGAATATATAATAGTCCAAAATGTCGTACTGCTGGGCAAAGGCCTTCCGTCATACCTTCCATTGTTCCAAGTTCTGTACTACTTCTGGCAATTCGAGCTACTGCGGACCCATCTCTCGATTTCAGGGCACCAATTTTGTGTTTAACAGGCCCACAGCTTGAAGTACATATTGAGAACAGGAATAATTGAATGATATGAGACACGCAACCGCTTACGGATCAATTTCAGCCTTTATTCCTTTTGTATGTCAGAGCATAAACGCATATCCACACGCCAAGCCACAAATTCACCGTATTTTTAGGACATATTTGTTTGTGACGCTGGCGTATAGGGAAGGCATTTGTTTGTCACATAAATATCACAATAGCATTCAAAAGGTTAAAGAAATATGAGTGGTCAAAAAAGGAAGTAAATCATCAAGGTTTATAGGTCAAATATGAAATGTAGGAAACAGTTACACATACATAGGATGAATCAGAATTGGATAGTCAGATAAAAGTACTTACAAAATATAGAGAACACTTTTAACATCTCAAAATGATTGGAGTGGTGGAAGATTTTGAAAATGCACAGGCCTGTTATTAGAATTTATATTGTTTGTGATAAAAAATATTGGTAACAAACAATTTAAAACATTACCCTTAACACGTTAGCCTAACACTATACACAACTTTTCTTTCCAAGTCACTTATGTAGAGAAACTATATTTTGAAATTTGTTATTTTTAAAGCTTTTAACAAATCAAGTTATCGTCGCACATTTTTTTTTAAATCTGCTTTTTCCTGCACACGCTTATTGGCAACGTAAACAGCATCGTTGGATGTAACCTCAGTCATCCAAAAAATCGTCGAGGTCTCGGCAACCTCGCTATTGTTCACAGTTTTTACCACATCTATTTAGTTTAGTATATAAACTGCATCGATTGTGACAAAAGTATAGTCAACCTTAGCCTCTTCGGTTCTACAGTCAGACAAACAACTAATAACCAAAGCAACCAAGATGCCTGCTCCTTCGGAATCCTGCAAAGGTATGTAACTATATTTAACTGTATTTTCACCAAGTATGTCAATAGCAGCAAGATGCTTATCCTTTTATTACATCTGGAATGTTAGACGTGAAGGGATAGATTTCAAATTAGAAAAACAGGGTTAAACAAATAATTTTCTTATTTGTAAACGATGTAGATGACTAAAAGATGTTTATTTTGTGCAGATTTTGTTTTGAACATCCTAATCCAAACTAATATTGTTAATTCGAAAGTTAGTTTTTTAACTGTTTGCAATGCTTTCACGACTAAAGCGATGAACGAATGAAGCGATGGATTTTGAGAGATAAACAGGACCCTGGGGATAGTTATACTTTTTTCGCTAATTGAAATTTGCACGAGCTAAGTCGCTGGCAAAAACTTCATCCTACATCACAATTTCCACCCATTTCGTACGATTTATCAATTTTATCTTTGAGCCGCCTCTTTTCTTATTTACAACTGCGTATTATGAATAACATCTGACATCTGTTATTGTTCTGTGTAGACTCCTGTAAAGATGCTGACTGCTGCAAGGACAAAAACTGCGATACCAACTGTAATGACTGCTCCGCCTCTGGTAATTATATTTACGTTCTGCGCGTCGTTGGAACTAGAGTAACTTCGATTAGGTTCGATTGACCCAAAACGTTGCTACTATCACGGCAGTGAATGGGTTGCTTTGGCTGCATGTTTAAGGGCACAGAGAACAGGAGAGAGATTAACCCTTGGATAGGATAATTTGTGACTCGTCGCCACATGTGTATATGGCGACGAATCACAAATTATCCTGCTGTAGATTCTTTAAGGTAGTAGGTCCTTCTTGGGCTCGGGCAAGATGGTTGAGGGGCTTCCAAGTGGGCAAAGGTAGCTGGTTAGACCTTGTGTGATTTGTACTTTCGTATTTTTTTAAGCCCTATCCAATGAGCTCCCTTAAATTCTGAGTTCTAGAAGCTTTCCAAGTTAGTCAAGTATATTTTTTGTGTGCAAAGGAAAATAACTTTTTCATTCTGGCTCTATTGCCGGTTGAATACTTTGTCTTGGCAAAAACGGGCATGCAATAGGCTCTAGAAAAGTAACATTCTATGAGCGAATGCGATTGTCTAAATATCAAAATGTAAGGGCTTGATCAAGTGACGTTTCGCCAGCGTTTGTCAGTCCCATACATGTTTGACGTTTTGACAATCGCCATCGCCAAGCTACCGCTAACAGAATGTCACTTGTTTAGGGCATAAGGTTACTTGTTTCCCACTTTTTCTAAGTTCTTTTTTCAACAACAGTCCCAAATTATCGATTGCTTACCTACGGTTTTTTTTTGTTTTCAGGTGGCTGCTGCTAAACAACGGTGTACATGACATTACTTGCACAATGTATCTATTATTTTAATTAAAATTACTCTGTCGTAAAAATTTTGTTTCCGATTCTTTAAAAAATATTATTTAAATTCTACTAACGTTTCTGGTTTGGCACCAATTTCTTAAATAATATCCTACATGTAGGTACAGTATAAATTATGTACACAGATCAACTTCTAATACTTCCTTGAATATTCTAATAATGTTAAGATTTCCTGAAGAGTGCACCAAATATAAAAGATTTGTCGGTGAAAGGTACAAAGATTTTTAGGTATACATAATCGAATATGCAGATACAGAGGGTTAACGAATTGGTATCTTATAAAATATCCGGTAAATATTAAAAAATAAAGAAAATGTTGAATTTGTTTGAAAACTGAGTCGGTTTGCGATAGAGACTAAGCAGGCACTTACTGTGCAACAAACAACTAATAATCTGGAAAAAATACAAATGCTCAGTTAAACTGAAAACCTATTATTACGAATAGAAGCAATCACAGAGTTTCAATCTCAACTGTATATATTATTTTGGCAGTTTTGATTTTCGTTTGGTGGACACCAAAAACTGCCAAATAAGCGAATTATGGCATAGTTGTTGGGAATGGTGTTTTAAAAAACATACTAAAAGAACTGACGGGTGGGGTGAACCTTTACCTACAACAATGCCAAAGTGTGCTTATACACAAATTATTTCCCCTATTTTTCATTCATTGGGTGGACTAAACAAGCTAAACGGCAATCCCTACCGAGTACAGATGTTTTAAGACTTGTAGCATTGGTTTAACATATTTTTTCACTACTCATACTCGGAAAGTAGGCCTGAAGTTGCTTGAAGAGCGGGTTGAAAGTATGTATTACTTTTCAGCCCTAGGGACAATCGTTTTCAACTGCCAGTTATCACATCATAAAAAAAACAATGACGGAAAATGTTATGTCTGAATAGCTGGCCGGTCACAGAAAAAATTAACAAAATAGGCGGGAAAGCGGGAATCCGATCTTCAATTGTTTTAACAATATAGGACAGATTTAATTTAACACGACTAGTTCACCAGATTCAGATATAGATTATTTCTTTGGCTAATTCGTGTTTTTATTCATAGTTTCGTTTTGTTCGTAATGAAAAGTACAGTGTTCATCTCGGGTGAAACACTTTATTTAGTCCAAACCCCGTCACGGGACTAAATAAGTTGCTTTCAAATCTAGGATAACAATGTACCTACTATTATTTCTCACAAGAACATATATCATACCCACTGTTCTGTAACTGCGAATTTGTATTTATTGCTGCGCGGTTTTTTCCTTAAGACAGGTGTTTAACTCCGAGAACTTATATGTAATTAAAAAGTAGCAGCTGATCTTCGTTATCTTACCAAGAAATCTCACTTACTATTACTGTAAAAAAAATTCTATTGCAGAACCATACCTGCCGGCTGCCAGCCGATTCTATTGACATCTCACCGTGACCACTTAGGTGTAGTGAACGACAAATGAGCTGTCATGCCATCTTGCTTGTATGGTTTGACAGTTCACTGGTCGTTCACTTCGCCTAAGAGTTCACTACGACATGTTTACAGAATCGCACTGCTGGCTATAGTAGCTGACACGAGTCGAGAGCACATATGAAAGTAGCCGGGTGATCTCGCCAATGTAGGTACGGCGGGCGAACGAAACTTGCAAGCACAATAGTCGAGGAGCATTGACTGACGAACCTATAACGTCAGAGCTGTAATCGACAAACCGACCAATGGAGAGCGTGCTCATGACTCGTGCCGGTTGTTATATCATCTGACATCTGCTATTATCTGAGCAGTTATTTATGTATTCTTCCGTATGGATAGAGACTCAGTAGTTCGGCAATGAAATATCTATTTTTGACGACATTAACGTATTCCCTGTGAAAAGAGCACATCTTCAAGTATCTTTTTCCTTAACTTCAACCTACTTATTTATTTTACGATCGAATATTATAGTCTGACAAACAAATAAATGAAATAAAAAAATATGAAAAAAAATTGTTTTCTTTTTTTTACAAATAATTTTTCCTTTTCGAAAAAGCAGCTTCAATTCCAAGTTTAATTAGATATCTAGCAGGAGACTTATTTCCAGCTCGAATTGCTGATTATTAGACCTGGTCTTATTTATGCCAGGTTTATGGAAATAGGCTTGCTCCTATTACATAAAACTACTTCAATTAAACATAACGAATTAAACATCGACGTATTTTTACACCACTGCCTTACCCCTGGGAAAATATAGGCGTGAAGTTGTTTTATTTCTGAATGAAGTTTCAGAACTACAAACTACAAAACTTTTTACAAAAAGTTTTTTATTTTTCAGTTTTTAGTGGTAGGTACCAGGTACCCCACACCTAACAACATTGCAAAATCGCAGAAAAGCAAAACACGCAATTTCGATTACTTGGATGACATAAAACCATCATGCAAGTAGACGAATTCCAGCTATTTCGAATTTAAAATCCAAAGTTCGTAACCGATTTTGATAACATTTAAATGTGACCAATCTGCAAGTATGTCCTTTGAGATAAAAGAATTTTTTAAATCGGTTCATAATTGACGGAGTTATGAGGTAACAAACATAAAAAACCATAGATACAACCGAATTGAGAACCTCCTCCTTTTTGGGAAGTCGGTTAAAAAATAACGTCAACTTCTTTGCTAAATACCTAACCAACTAAACAAAGAGTTGTGCTAGCATAAGCATTTGCAGTAATAGGCAATTGCTGCTACCTCTTAAAAATGGTCATTGGAGTAGCAGAAATAAGAACAGAATTAAATGTGTTGCGCCGACTCAAAGAAACATGGGGCAAGGGTAGGAAGATGATGAATCTTTTACAACTGTCTTGAGACTATTTGTCAACTGTGCAGAATCTTTTAATTTCGCTCAAAGATATCCCATAACCCAGCTACAAGCTTTAAGGCAATTTTGAGGCAATCTTGCGAATACACTAGAAAAAACATTTTTTTTTTTTGTGTAGGTCTTAATCTGGCAAATTATTCCGTTCCGATTAATTGCCATACATTCTGCCTTTTTCTTTTTTATGTGTTTTAATTTAGTTATTTGTATTTTCTGGTGTTATGCAACTGTGCTTTTGTGTATTGTGTTTCTTTCCTTGTTCCAAATAAAATATCTATCTAAAAGTGAAATATTGTTAAAAATTGATTCACTTGGTGATAACGTCATATGGGTTAGTCGGTAAAAAGTTTGGATCCAAGAAAACACGGAAATAACTTCAACAGAACATTTATATGAGACAGTAGAAGAATACAAGAGTGACAAAGAAGACTACAGTGAAGGAGATGGGGAAGCAGGTCTCCAGGAAGCCACTGGCGCGGGTGAAGAGGGAGGGGCGGCGACCGCGCCTGTCTCGGTCCATGATGAAGTTAGATGTTTAGCAGCAGCCACCTGGGAAGAAGCAACAGTATTTATTGCAACAGTCGTCAACTCAAGAACAGAAGGCAATTGCGATAGAGATGCGAATGCGGAAATGAGTAGAATTGGCTCTCTTAGTTAAGAATATTAATTTAGAAAATGACAGCCCTTAAAAGGAAGACAGAATAGATACTTGAAAATATTGTCAAAGAAGTTAATATTAAGTTGAGTTTGTGGTAGTACCTAGTGTTTGTATTTTATGTGTCAATCCCCTTAGGCTTGTACGTAAAAGGAAAAATAAATGAATAGCCATTGAAGCATCATTTTCCTTTTACATTTGTCTTAAGTCTGCTTAAGCAATCGGAATTTATATATTTTGATAGAATTTGTTTTATTCATGAGTTGCTTCCTTTTGATTCCATTGTTGAAGAACTATTTGACAATGACAGCTATCAATAATACCTTTAGATGTGCAATCGTCACAGCCCTTCTCCTTGCAAGCGCAGTTGTCTGCACATGCACCGTCTTTGCAGGACTCTGAAAGATTTAATAGTTAAGATATTCAAATCAAGTACATAGGAAAAGTTAACGACATATCTTGGACTTTTAATTTTTTATTTTCTTAAAAGTTAAAAAATATTTATTTAAATAACAAACTATATACACTTCAAATAGAAAATAAAACTCAAAACTATTATGACGTCAAAAAATTCGTCCGCATCGCTGTCGACTGGAAGTGACCCCAAAAGAATAGAAAAGTTATGGGTCGCATAATAATGAAGACGCCAATAGAGTCTTCAATATTAAGGAAAAAAAACACTGCACTTATTTGTATAATTTCCAGTATTAAAATAAACCAACCGTCAATGTTGTATTGTCAGAATTTAAAACACAAGTGATCCATTACTCTTTTTAAGACGAACAAAATAAAATTTAACTAAAGAACTGGCTACGCTAGAGCACTATTCAATAGAAAATCAAATAAATAACTAAAGTATAAAAAGATTTTGTTCCTGTTTATAAAGTGTTAAGCAGACCTTCCATTCAAGGAAAATATACTTGGAAGTGTAATTTGTATGCATCAAACATTTACCAGAACTAGACGATGATTTGTGGATAGAATTCTATCGAAGCCAAGATGTTTAAACTGGAGTCTTTGACTTAGGTTTTCCTCAAGCATTATGTCAGGGGTCATAGATGGGTACCGGCAGGACTATTCTCAAGGGGGAATATCATCTTCAAACTCCACCTCGAAAAGGATAGATTTTATTTGTTGACTTATTAGAGAAACTTGAGAACTAAGAATATGGATGCAAGGCGGAACGCGGTCCACTTGTATAATATTTTTATCTTCATGTTTTCGTATGTTTTTTAACCGACTTTCCAAAAAGGAGGTGGTTCTCAATTCGGATGTTTGTGTTTTTTTTTTATGTTTGTTCGGGAATAACTCCGTCGCTTGCCAACCGATTTTAAAAATGATTTTTTTGTTGGAAAGGGTATACTTCCCAAATGGTCCTATGATAAGGAAACCAGGATCTGATGATGGCATCCCAGAGAAGTCGAGGGAAACTTTCGAAAATCGTATGGTATCTATTTTGCAGTGGTTTTGTTAGGTGTGGGGTACCACTAAAAAGTGAAAAATAAAAAACTTTTTACAAAAAAATACAACCGACTTCCAAAAAAAAAACACTAAAAAGTAAAAAAATAACTTTAACTTCGGAAGTCGGTGTCAAAATACGAACAAACTAACAAAAACACCGAGTTCCGAAGTTAAAGTTATTTTTTACTTTGTAGTGTTTTTTTTTGGAAGTCGGTTGTATTTTTTTGTAAAAAGTTTTTTATAACGACAGTGCACCTGGCTGTCGTGCGCCTTAGATCCCCTCTCCCGGCGCTCATGTCAAGGTTTATCAAATAATCAGGAGCGAAATAGTAGCTAAGGCCGTCAGGACTGTTCGTGTTATTATTGACAAGGATATCTATAAAAGGCATAGAGTATATAACCACTAGAGAGCGTATAGGCCGATTTCTTCTAAGTACGCGGCTCACTACAGCGGGCCGGGGGACGAGGAACAACGCGCGGCTGCAATTGGTCCGTTCAAGGTCAAGTTGCATAGGTAGCCTATGGTTAGTGGTGGCACTACTTGATTAAAGGAAAATAGTCGATATCGATAAAATGAATTTTAACATTATAAAAATACTCAATCCAAACAAACAGCGCTATATCTTGTTTAAACAAAGTTTCCCTATTAACCTTATCTTTCCACTTTTATTTTAATTCTGAAATCTTCGAAAATCTAAAATGAAAACATGTATGTCAAACACACAGATGAAAAAACTGAGACCCTCCTCCTATTTTTAAAGTCGTTTAAAAGTAGTTACGTGTTTAATGTAAGCATGTGAATTGAAAAATTGTATTAGTTGTAATTTTATGATCATCGATAAATCGACTTCAATCATTAAACGTAACAGCACAGATTTTTGCGATAAAAATACAAAGGGGAAGAAAGGGATAAAAATATAAGTATTTCCTAATGAAAGAAAGAGACTTTTCCAAAAGACATCAACGCGCGCTTCTCACAGTGTGCTCGTTCACCTAACCACCATTTTATATAGACCCCTGCAGTGGCTCATCATCTGATTCAAATCAAAAATATTTTGCGTAGTCTTTACTCTCCGATGAAAAGTTATGTCATTATTTTTGTAACAAAAGGTCTAGGAATGTTTCCCACACAAATTCACCGGGTATGAAGGCATTTTTATGCGTTATAAATTGCATAAAAATTAAAACGATTTGTAAAAACTTAGCATGCCCACAGGTCTAACAATTGGTCACAACTAAAATGGTTAGTAGTGCCGCTGCCTAACATCTGAGCAAAAACACTAATAGTTTTCGTGCGTCGGGGCACTGTATGCGCAGTCAAGTGGTTTAATAATCTTTGATAAAAGGGTTGTGTTACTATTTTTGTCGTACTGTATATTTGATCTATCGGTATTCTACATGGGTTCCTAGGCCCGCCATTATCACGCTTAGTATGAGCAGAACGAGTCAAGGTGATAGTTAGTGACATAATTTACTCTGTACCCGTACGCTTGAAACCACTTTTTTAAGTCAAATAATACCCCAAACATTTTGTTTTCCCAGTTCATTTTAGACATTGGCAGTATAGTCGACATCGGCTTTACTTGCCATATAAAAATATAGAATAGAATCACAGAAATATAATATTATTTCTATGAATAGAATAGACGAAGATGACACTACTGAAGCCTCCAGAGGTATCGTTTTATCTTTTACAAGGTTGTCGAGGTCGAGGCAGTCAACGCGGTTAGACCAAAAGCCGACCCCAACATCGTTGGGAAGACGGAATGGCAAATGGCTAGGCAGATAATAGGGAATATGCACGCTATTTTTTTATTAGCAAAATCAAATACTTACTAGCTCTGGTAAACAATCATGAAATTATTTTTAAAAACCTTCATCAACGATGAAGTTATAAAGCTTCAAAGATTAGAATTAGAAAGAGAAGTCCGATATGGACTTTGACGTCAAAGTCTATATCGGACTTCTCTTCTCAGCTGCCACACAAAACAGCGTTTTCGCGAGAGGGACTCAGATATTTGTTTAAAATAATTATTTTTCGTTTGTTTTTCGCCCGATTATGATTCAATTTTCACTGTTGAAAAACTGTATATTTAATTTATATTTTTTTCATGCATATTCCCTGTTGAAGAAGAATAACAAAAACTTAAAAGAACTCAAAATTTCTTACCTTTACACGGTTCACAGGGAGCAGGCATGATGATTGAGGTTATTGCAGTGTGACTTCAAACTATGCACCTTCCAAGACGTTGCCATGTTTTATACCGCAAAGGCAACGCAAAAACTGACAATATCTGGAGCAAGGCTACCGAAAAACCGATAGGTATTATAATACTGAAATTGCTCGATTTAATGGAGGAATGTTGCAGAAGAACGTAACAGAAAAAAAATATAATAGATCATTATGCTGGTTCAAACGGGCATAATTCGCTTGCTAAAAATGAGTTTGGGGCTACAATTGAAAGATAGTTACATTCTCGACATCATCTGTCTAACCTATTCCCACGTAGGTATATTGGGGTCGGCTTCCAGTCAAACGGAATTCAGCTGAATACCAGTATTTGACGTGGAGCGACTGCCTACCAGACCTCCACAACCCATTAACTGGGTAACACGGATGTTTTTGGCAAGACTTGAGTCAGATTCACTGGCTGCTGACAATCCGTAACGACTGCCGAAGATCTACAAAAGACAGTCGGGACCAACGGCTTAACGTGCTTTCTGAGGCACGGAGGAAACCCAGTATGTTAAAATGGTCACCGATCCATATACCACCCTTGGTAAGCGTTGCTTAACCTTAAAGATCGTCCCGTGCGGCTGTTATTCTGTAGCCACGGGTTTCCCTAAATAAAAGTTATTTAGGTTTTTTATTTTATTTGTGACAGGTTTGCTCTTGACTGTAGTCTACCCGAGAGATGACGGAGACAAAGTCTACGATAGAGCGAGCTTACCCAGAAGTAGAGCTGTTCCTATTTTTATTTCTTAGGGTTGGTCTATACTTATTTATGGGACTTAATAGACCAAACGAGGACTGGTAGAGTTCACTAATTGTTAATTCAATAATATAATTAATTGTTTGGTCTTCAAAAGTGACTCTGATCTCAAAGTTTGTTTTGGTTATTCCCCTAAAAGCGGTCGGCTGGGTACCAGTTATCTCATCTTTCGCTGATACAAGTTAACAAATTTTGGCATGTAAAAGTGTTATTGATTTGAATTACACAAAATAAAAAATAAATAAAATCATTTTTTTATGTTTATGAGTGTGTTGGGACGTTCATTTAAGATTCATTAATAAGGTACTCTTCAGTCAGTGCATCGCTTGCAAACCGGGTTGATGATGATGACAGTGAAGACTTTGCTGGGAGCTCAGCTCTTGGGGAGAAAAATTGGCCACTGTAGCATCCGAAAGCACACCGTCACTGTCAAATTTTCCCAATCAACCTTGAACCGAATGAGCTAGCGATAAAGATGAAAATGAAATTTGACTGTCCGCTGGGTTCTAGACAAAGTGCGAATTAGCGAATATAATAATATGTGACTGTCGAAATGCCAGAATACGTCACGTGAAAATTCGAAAGTGTTAATCTCACACATATTTTTGACGTTCTGACAGAATGTTACTTGTCTGGAGCCTCTAATGTCCCAAACCATCAAGAGAATGGAAAGACTTCCACTAGTAGTCAAAGCCTCAGAGGTCTGTGTTTGTAGACTTTTGCATTTCTCGGAAGACATAGTTTGCTTCACGGGCCAGCTGGTTTTAGTAACGGGGGGTTCAAAAAAATTAAACTACTGAAAGTGAATATTCATGAGAGCCAAGCCGTTCAGTCTGTTTTCACTCGTTGTCGAGGAAGTAGTTTTTAAGTCTCCGTAGGCTTGAAAAAGTCCTTTCTGGTGTAGCAGTGGAAACAGGTATGGTAGGCAATATTTGTAACAACGTGTAAATATCTATATATCTATACTAATATTATAAAGCAGAAGAGTTTGTTTGTTTGGTTGCACGCGCTAATCTCAGGAACTCCTGGTCCGATTTGAAAAATTATTTCAGTATTAGATAGCCCATTTATCGAGGAAGGCTATAGGCTATATATCATCACGCTAAGACCAATAGGAGCGGAGCAGTAATGAAAAATGTTACGCAGACGACGTTGCACGGGTCAGCTAGTATACTATAATAAGCAGAAGAGTTTGTTTGGTTGAACGCGCTAATCTCAGGAACTACTGGTCCGATTTGAAAAATTATTTCAGTGTTAGATAGCCGATTTATCGAGGAAGGTTATAGGCTATATATCATCACGCTAAGACAAATAGGAGCGGAGCATTACTGGAATATGTGACGCAGACGAAGTGGCGCGGGTCAGCTAGTTTGGATATATTTAACGATCGCATCTATGTAAGTATTTCAAAGCAGATTTTGGAATAGGGGAGGTCTGTTTTTTATATTTCTGTGGGGGAGGTGATTGTCATAGCTGCTTTCCACTGCAGAATACTTAAAATTTGCGTCTTTAATTTCAGAACTGACTGCAAAATTTGAAGGTAACACACCAGATAATGCCAATACTACTTTACGGTGTTTCGCAAACCTCTCGATTAATTTTTGAATTGTGTGCTCTTGAAATGAGATGAATAAATTTATTTTGTAATACGTGCATATATCCGACGCAATGTTAGAGCGATTCAGTTGCCTTCCAACGAAATGTGGCATTTGTAGTTTGTAGTATACCATCATTTTGTTTTAGCATCACCTTTGCTTCTTGATACAGATGAAGGTAATCTTTGTCAACTTTGAACAAGTAAAGGAAGCAGTTGATATCTTAAGTTTTCGGGTGGGGTTTGAACCCCCAAAGCCCTCCCCCTGGTTTGCTTGTACCAAGTTATCTAACTAGTACAAGACCTTCCACTAATATTATAAGTAGGTATTCAAAATTCTCATTAAAACGAACACTATTTCGTGTCATCATCAGCGTTTCAAATTCATTTCGTATTCAAAAGTTCTATTTTATTTGATAGGGACAATTTATTTGACAGTTTTCTAGTTAACTAACCTGCATACCTACTTTGCCGATCAGAAGCAATATATTTGGACTTGCGCGCGAAGGGTTCCGTACCATCACTGCATATTATAAAGCAAGTTCCTCCGCTGCGTCTGCCTGTCTGTTCGCGATAAACTCAAAAACTACTGCACCGATTTTCATGCCGTTTTCACCAATGGTGCAGAGTGGTTCTCGAGGAAGGTTTTAGTATATGATTTGTCAAGCAGGCGAAGCCGTGGGCATCAGCTAGTTATTTATAAAAACGACAAACAAAACACGTTTGTTGTATGGGATCCCACTTAAATATTTATTTTATTCTGATTTTTTTAGTATTTTTTGTTATAGCGGCAACAGAAAAACATAATCTGCGAAAATTTCAATTGTCTATCACGGTTCATGAGATACAGCCCAGTGACAGACGGACAGACAGGCAGCGGTAATAGGGTCCCATTTTCACGGAACCCTAAACGTGTATTTGGCAAATTTCTTAGACATTTGATCAGATACAATTCCATCGAAGAGCATGCCGTCCACTATCTGTCGTAGCGATTGCTTCACCATTATAGTTTGTGATTTCTTAACCACAAAACCTGGATGATGGACACATTCCAACGCATAAAACTCTTTGGGGATACTGTGTTTGCAGCAATTGCCTGCTGCTAGTCTATTCTGTAAATAACCATTTCGATGTCGACTTCACCTGAGTGTCTAAGCTTACAAAGTGAACTTTATTTCACACATCATAAGGTTTTATATTTATACGAATTTGAAACTCACCTCGGATTCCGCTGTCGAGACACGAAAATGTTGACATTACAGAATAGCACTGCAGAAGTCTGTTTACCAAGTCAAGAGTTGATAGGGTACTTCCAGGTGAGCGTAATCCATAGTCGACACCATCGCATTTCATCAGTAGAGATTATGGTCAAACGCATATTTTTTTTTGTTAAAAAGGTAGTTCCTTATTATTGTATACCTACATAAGTTGATGAAATAAAAATTTGTATTTTATCTACACTAATCTACACTAATATTATAAAGAGGAAACATTTGTTTGTTTGAATTGAATAGGCTCCGAAACAACTGGACCGATTTGAAAAATTCTTTCAGTGTTAGATAGCCCAAAATCGAGGAAGGTTATATATCAACACGCTTAGACAAATAGGAGCGGAAAAATAATGACGCAGACGAAGTTGCGCGGGTCAGCGTTTTTTATAAACGCGAGTCTTCCAATAAAAAAAATGTTAACTTCAACTAAATTTCCAGATCATTTTCTGTTTCCATTCATTCAAGCATCACACTCAGCTACTGAAGCAAGTCTTTAACAATACAGGTAAGTTTATCTTCCGGATAAATAAATCAATAAAAAATAGGAAAGAAAACCAGCCCATCTATTTGAGGGTTCCGCACGAGCAGACCGCTTGAACATCGAGGAAACATCGCCAAGGCTTTTCCTGCTTCCCAAGCAACCTTGTTTGTGGACAGGCACCTATATTTAGGAGATTTATTTTAATTTTTATATCATTCACACCCAGGAAACAGTAGATTGCAGTTATGGCGACACAAACGATCACCCAAACCCAAACTGTGCAAGGTAGGTGGAATAGATTTAATATTAATTTGTATGAAATAATTAGTTGATAGTGCATTTGTTTTTTTTTTTTTTCAATAAATTTTGCGACATTGATAGGTACCTTAATAACCTTCACATTTTTGCACTATTGCTTTTCATTATTGTATTAACTTTCTTTGGTTAGATAATTAGATATCATTTCACAGCGCCTTTTATTGTTTCAAGAGCAAAGTGATTTTTACAAAACTGCCCAGGCGTTTTAAATTCTTTCAACTAAAACCTTAAACGTGACATCGTACAACACACAAAATATAACGTCATTGTAAGTAACGCCTATTGAGCTGTATTTTAAATCGATCACTAAACATGATTTCAATTTCAGAATTCCTGCCAAAGACCCAGATGAAGCAAATCATGACCCCAAAGACAAAAACGAACCTGCCTCCAAAAACAAAACTAGAACCACAAGCCCTGGGCTGCCCCGTGGACTGCCCATGCAAGATACAGAAAGAGAGCCCATACGAGAAGCCAATGAAACTGCTGTTCAACGCCATAGGAATCATTGTGGCTCTTATAGCTACTTACCTGATCGTTACTACCGACTCTAATATATATATCATCTTCTGGGTAGCTTATTCCATCCTCAGACGGCTGTCTAAATCGAGACTGGCCAGTTCACATGCCAAGTCTGACTAATTGTTTTTTTTTTTCTTCGCACTGTATTTATTTCTAGGCTAACTATTTATTGATTGTTTATTTATTTTTGAAACCACTGAGCATGCAAAGTATTCAATAAATTGTTTTTTGTTTATGTTTGTTTGTTTTGTTGTTGTCTTCGTGTTTGTGTTTGATATTGTTCTTGTTAGCGATTATTGAGAAGGATGATGATGTTGAGTTTAATTTGTATTTCGTAAAATTCTCTCTTTTATGGATTTCGATTAGTTCTTCCAGCCATTGGTCTGTAAACCAATGTTAACAGCATTGTTGTGTTCCGGCAATTAGAGGTATGATAGCCAGTTCCTCTATGTTAGAGGATCCCGGGTAAAGCTCGCTTCCATCTTTGGCCTAATCATCACTTTCCATCAGGTGAGATTTGGGCCCAGAGTTTCCCCGTTTCGAATAAAAAAAAAAAAAAAACAATGACAATTGTCTATTCTTTGTATCTATACCAATATTTTAAAACTGAACAATGTTTGTTTGTTTGGTTGGACGCGCTAATCTCAGAAAGTACTGGTTCAAATTGAAAAAAATATTTCTAGTGTTGGGTAGGTATCCCATTGATCGAAAAAAGCCATAGGCCATCATCACGACCAATAGAAACGAAGCATTGAACATGTGACGCAGACGAAGTTGCACAATGCACGGGTCAGCTAGTTTATAACTACTAGTACTATTTAAATACCTACCTACTACAAAAAAACAGGTTTGTTACAAAAGATTTTTTATCTACCTACTTGAACTCTGTATGACGCTGAATCATACCAACAATTAAGTAAAAAACGCGGTTCAGTGTAAGTAAATATGGTTCATAGCTATCTATGTGTACCTGCATGTCGTTATGTACTTGATATTGTACCAATACCAGTGTCGATTGACTCTAATTAAACTTTGTCCGACCAGTATTGAGCAACCTGTACAGCTCTATTTTTGGATGCCGAGGTCAAATCATGACGGGCAATTAAGAAGGTGATGCATGTCCTGTGTAGGGCTCCGTACTGGCACTGCGTTTGGAATGGGTGGAGAATGCCCCATATGGCCAGGTCATGTTTACAGCGACCAAACTGGCTCCACAATTAATTCAGAGATTTTCAGATTGGTCACTGAAGTTCGCATCCATGTTCTGCCGGTGGGATGAAGTCTGGATGGGGAGGCTGTTTGTGGATCCATTGTGCACATCATGACTCAATTTGTTTAATCTTCAGGCGGAATAGCTATCTGAAGTTATTCAAACAGCTTGTGCCGGAGGAACTAATTTACCTAAAGCACTTCAATGACATAATATGTAAGCACATGTATGAACTTAAGCACTTGATAGTGACAAGAAATTGGACCTAGCAACGGTCCAGAATAGATGTCTATGGAGAAGACGGGTTAGGAGAGCCGAGCCCGATTAGAAACAGGAAAATGCCACACAAAGAAGAGATAGGCTACAGCACTTTAATGAAAAAACTTATCTTCCCTAAAGGTACAATGCCGATCTTGGCGACTGCGACGCGCGACCGCGACCGGCGACAATGACGTGCGACCGCAACCCACTGCTTTGTGTGAATTAATATAGAACACTTAGGTACCAGTGCGCGCGACCGACAAGACCCATTGTCGCTGGTCGCGGTCGCCCAGATTGGAATTGTACCTTAAGGCGAGGTTGCAGTACTGTGTGTTTTGACGAACAACAGCGACTGTCCGGCGAGCGAAATAATGCCTAAATTTTGATTGTTTTTTCTTCTTGGCGAAAACTGATAAAGAAATTATACAATATGGTTTCAACATTTACTTCAAAATTAAGAGCTCTATCTATTGATATAACTTTTATATATATTCGTGATGAAATCTCTTAGCAGTACACGTTTAAAATTGTAATTTCGCCTCTTTGCTTCAATAACGTGATAAGTCCGAAAAATCTTTTTTTTTATTATTTGATTATTGAAACCGCCGTGGCCGATTTTATTTTTCCACAAAACGTGGTATCTTTTGCACATCTAGCAATGAATCTATGAGCGAAAGAGAAAGAACAACTGTGTCAGATCGCGATATCACGTTGTCTCTTTCTGCGCGGAGATTTGTTTCAACAACGAAACAAAACAAAACAGTTGTCACTACGTACACGGAGAGGAAGGTGCTCTCATATTTCGGCAAAAACGTGACATCACGAAGTTATCACTTTGTGGTTGCAAAGGTATGTTTCGTTTCAATTATTATTTTTTATTCTAAAATGTGATAGTGCGGGTTGACACAGTGTTGTTGAAAAAAGGGGGGCCTGTGTTCATTGTAACAATTGGTCATATCACATTGTTGCCGAAAGAATGAGAATTTTGCTTTGTGTTATCATGAGATACAACATTGTATTTGATAAAACTTTTTCTAATACTAAAATCAAGTAATAGTTATTTGCTGATGTTCCGTTATTGAACAAAACACAAGTGAATTTGACCAGTAATATTCCGAAATATTACTATGTTAATGCTAAAACAAATAACTAGTTGTACTTATTTTTTCAGATGAATTCGCGATCTAAAAGACTTGTTAATCTTGCATTGACAACGGACAACTCGAACACACCTGTTGCAGGGACAAGTGCAGGTATTTATTTGTATATTAACTATTGATGATCTTTAAAACTACTTTATAATGCGTGGTAGGTAGATACGTGTAATATTGAACTGTTCTGAGCGCGGTATTCTATTCTAGGCACTAAGTTTATAAATTAACATTTTTTCTGTCGTAGGTACCTACTACAATAGAAGAACCAACGTCAAATTTCGAAACAAAGCGGCCTCAACAATATTAAATCGCCTTCGTTGTGATTCGACAAGCAGCAGCAGTAGTTCTTCAAGCGACTCATCATCAAGCAGCTCATCTTACGTCTTTTGTTGAAAGTAAATTTCACTACTACACTACTACTACAGTCACAGACCTAATGGATTTAGTCAACAAAAACCTTATCCCCAGATACCACAGGCCATTTTATGAAAGTTTTGAGAAAAGCGGGTTTTTTAATTTTTAAAAGGTTGGTATAATTAACTGTTGCACAATTAAAAATAGTGTGTTATCATTTGATTGTAAGGATAATGTTTTATTATTATTTATGTAAAATTGATATTTTTTGTTCGTTAACAAGCAGTACTGAATTATTTTAACATTCCAAATGTCAGTCACTTTTGAGTTTTGTTTATTTTAGTTTGTTAAGAGCGCGTATTCCGTCCACTAGCGCCGCCAATCGTTTTTTATTAATTGTGGTAAATTTAAAACACGTAGATAAAAAACCGCTCTGTAGTGTACTGAAGAAATGTATTTATTATTTTTTGAGAGTTATGTTTTGTTACTTTTAGAACATAAATAGTTGCCGAAGTCGATATTTTTGCTAAAAGTGGCCACTTTTAGCAATAATTGCCGTTTTGGCTATTTAGCCATGAGTTATGTATTAAAAATAGCTCTCAAAAAATAATAGATACATTTCTTCAGAACACTACAGAGCGGTTTTTTATCTACGTGTCTTAAATTTACCACAATTAATAAAAAACGATTGGCGGCGCTAGTGGACGGAATACACACTCTTAAAATTATTCTTTTTTCATCTATGACGAGTTAGATGTTGCTAGTGAATAATTCTTGCAATTATATTGTATTTGCAAATGCAGACTCTTGAATAAGATTTTCTTGTCTCTTCAACAATACTCAACATTTACTTGTCAAGTTCGAATAAGGTTTACCTACCTGTGATTCAATTATTAAAGTTTGACTATTCAAAAGGACAAAATATTAAGCTAATAATTTAATTTCTCCAGTCAATGTGATTCTCGTTAGGTAATAAACAATAAAAATTGTGATATTAGTAGTCATAAGATGTTTCATTGAGATTTTTTTTAAGTACACTAGCTGACCCGTGCAACGTCGTCTGCGTAACATTTTTCATTACTGCTCCGCTCCTATTAGTCTTAGTGTGATGATAATTATAATTAACCTTCCTCGATAAATGGGCTATCTAAAACTAAAATTATTTTTCTAATCGGACCAGTAGTTCCTGAGATTAGCGCGTTCAACCAAACAAACAAACAAACTCTTCTGCTTTATAATATTAGTAGGTATAGATTTTGTAATTGTACTGTTTCCAATAAAGATTGATTGTGATTTTTTAATATTATTTTATTTCAACAATGTTTCCTCATAATATAACTCAGTTTCATAACCAAAATAATATCATCAAAATCGTGACAATTAAGTTTGAAACACTTATTTTACTATATATTTGCAAGAACAATGTGACATGTTTTCCCCCTTTTTTTAAATAAAGCCAATTTCTTGCAAAACTTTTGAAATATCAGTTATTTTAAAAGTTTTTACTTAGTTTATAATTCATAATTTACAGTACATTATATAATTACTGTCAAAAAATATTCTGTGCTACACAATAATTTTTTGAATATTTAAAAACGCTCTCCTGTAAAATTCCACTTTTCAAGATATCACATTATTGAAGCAAAGAGGCGATTTAGTGTCATGTTTGATAAAAAAAGTATCGAGCCAATCATTCTAAATCGCGTTTCTATCTTTACGATTTACTTGAGGGTATGTTCAATTTTTATGTTATGATTTTTATGTATTAAAAAACTCATAATTAATTAGATTTTCAGACGTTCAAAAATCTTAAAAAGTACTGCAACCCCGCCTTAACTGTTCTGACAAAACTTACTTATTTTTACCATTGATAGGCATAGGTTTGACCGCTATCTCACCTGATGTTAAGCGATGATGCGGTCTAAGGTGGAGCACGCTTGCCTAGAAGTAACCTATTCACTCTTGACTTAAAGACTCCCAGGTTGTATCAGGAAACACAGACTCCGGCAGGGAATTCCACTCCTTAGCTGTACGCACAATGTATGTATTCCCAAAGCCGTTTTGTGCGTATAGGTGGGATGTCCACCATGTGCCAGTGGCTCATCGCCGTACGTCTTGTGATCCGATGGTGGAACGGACTTGTCGGAATTAAATAATGCAATTCCGTCGCACACTCCCCAAAACGTAACCGACAGAAAACCGACAGGCCAGCAACTCGGCGTCGATGCTCAAGACTTTTACACTCTCGGGTATAAACATGTAGTATGAATAAATAATTATAATATTGAATCATAAGTTCAAGCAGTAGCTCGTTTGTACCTTATTTGTTTATGTGTTTGTGTAAAGTCACATCAGAAATTTTGGAACCAAACCTTCACATTTTCATTCGACTAGGTATATTTCGGTGGATACTCACCATGTTGATACCTATTCTTGAGTTTTTGCCTCAATTAGTCCCGCTAGGAAGTTCACTGATCTGAAATTAACACTCGACAGTATTTTTTGTGACAAATACGATTTTGGCGCAAATTCGAGATTGTAGATTATATACCACAGAGCACGATTCTGTTTTTTCTTGTACATGAACTTTTTGCTGGGGACTTGGAGTAGATTTTTTATCTTTCTTTGGTACATTTTGTTGAAGATATTGTATTTTGCGTTTGGCATTGAAATAGGTATTGTGTCGAAGGCTAGTTATTGTGATCAGCTAGTCTATTCTGTAAATAACCATTTCGATATCGACTTCACCTGAGTGACTAAGCTTACAAAGTGAACTTTATTTCACACGTCATAAGGTCTTATATTTATACGAATTTGAAATTCACCTCGGATTCCACTGTCGAGACACGAAAATGTTGTTACAGAATAGCACTGCTGATTTTTGTAGAATAGATTCGGCCATTTTTGGGTGTGTATTTTTACTTCGATGAACCTTTCATTCAAACATTACTTGGTCAAGGCCAAGAGTAGGCTATTTGGATAGTCGGTTCCTTTTTTGAAGGTTCTTATGAGGGACATTTTATTTTCAAAGAAGAATATGTTTATTTCAATATGTTATTCATAGAACATCATCATCATCAACAACTTCTGCAGCTACAAAACTTCTTAACTGTAAGTTTATTTATTTGTTTATTAGAACTTTATGCACAAGTAAAAACACTGTACAAAGACGGACTTAATGCCTTAGTTAGGCATTTCTTATATGGCAGGTGCAAATCATGGGAATGACAAAAGAAAGGAAAAAAATAAAATCATAAATGCATAGATACATACCTACATACACATACATAAAATTCACAAAGTAGTTAAGATAAAATGAAACCAACGAATTAACGCTGTGATGATTCTACCAACTTCTTATGAATATGGTCACGTGCCTTCGCCTTAAAGGACAACCGACTAGTAAATAACAAAAAAAGCATGGGAAGTTACAAAAGATACATTATTTCATTCGATACAGTATCAAACTAACATCATTCCAGCCACTGCGCCATGCAAGTGGTTGAATTAATAAATAGTCATAAAGAGACCCTCCGTATATTGTGCAGCGGAGCAAGACTCGTGACTTAAACCCACGTCGCTTTGCAGACATACCTAGCTAGTTCTTTTATAGTGCAGTCTTCATACTTAAAATTCAAATATTGGTAGATGGGATCGATACTTCAAGGTGTCAACGAAGGAATTTCACGAAGAGATACGTTAAGGTATAGATAGCAAGAAAAGTTACTACATCGATGATAGTAGCAAAATAGTAGATTACGCACCGAGGGGAGAAAGCAGTGTTTTATGTCACGGGTGTTGTGTTAATCAAAGAATCCTGAATGCAGCGAGGGATTCAGGCTAGCCCAAGGCAGAGACACTTTTATCCCTGAGGAGCATACCTACTCTACTCTTCACACCTAGGTGCTGCGAGAAAATTGTTCGCAAGTCATCAAGAGAGGTGGCTGGCTGCCAGCGTTTCCTGTCGGTCTCCAAGTTGAATTCCAAATTCAAATCACATTATTGTTTTCTGAGCAATAATATAGTACTGAATTTCGTTATAACCCACCGGGCAATAATGACTTACTTTAGATTGAGTTTACATAACATATAATCTGACGTTTTCGTGCAGGTGGTGTGAAAATATAGTTTTGTGTTGTACACCTTTAAAAGGTAAAGGAAGAAAAAGACAAATTAGTGAACTAGTATTTGTTCATCACTTGGTAAATACATTTAAAACTAGCTGACCCACGCAACTTCGTCTGCGTCACATTTTTATTAGTGCTCGGCTCCTTTTAGTCTTAGCGTGATGATATATAGCCTATAACCTTCCTGGACAAATGGGCTATCTAATACTGAAAGAATTTTTCAAATCGGACCTGAGATTATCCCCTACATACAAACTTACAAACAAATATTACCTCTTTATAATATTAGTATAGATAAGAAAGTAAAGAATACCTACAGTTTGTAACTTGATGCCCGAACGCTGAAATCCAATATAGCTGCTATTAGGGCTATCCTATATTCTAAGACAAAGAAGAAGGTAGCTGCAGTAGATACTTTAAGTGTTGTTATGTAACTAACACTGGACCTCCGAATATTTATATAAAGAAATACGTACCTGGAACTGGAACCACAAACGCAGGAAGATCCCTACTTAACAATACACTTATTGCTACAAACCACAATTCAACTGCCACCTCATTCAAAACACCTGTCGATAATATTTCATCAGCGGACCCTGAATATGATCATATTTTTTGTGATAAAAGTAACATACATGGTATTTACCACTGCTTCAGAAAAAATACCTCGTGGTCGGTGTAGAAATAACCAGTCATACGTATTCAAGAAAAAAACTTAAACGTATAATTTAAAATGGAGCGCAGATGAAACTTGTACTTACTTACCTATTTCAATAAAAACATGAATCCAATTATGCCTAGTAAGTACTTATTTGCTTTTTTGGATAGTAACAAAAGTTAGTGGAGAAGAAGTACGCAAGAATACAAACGTGATCCACCAGAAACGCCAAAACTAGGCAAAGTTAAAAAAGGTTATCATAATAAGCTTTAGGCCCTTAACCTATGTCATCGATTCGTCTTGAAGGTGGATGATTTCTTCTTCATTCATTAGACGACATTTTAGTAATCTGTCATAGAATACATATCAATCCATCCAACTTTTGTTTAGTTCTCTATTGTTATTTTTTTTTCTTTGTCTCAATATATCTAATTACACTTCAATATTTTCTCTATTGTTTTTTTTTATACTGGTAGCTGAGTGTTAGCCTTCAACAGAAAGCTGGACTAAGCTAGGCCTTTCTATTTCTTCCAACGATTCTCCACTCGTTATTTTTTATTAATTTTCTTCATCAGTCGTTGCACATTACAGGCAAAATCTTCCATTTTCTCTTACACTGTTGCAAGATTAACTTACTGAACCATTTGTAAATTATCTTCACCATCTATTTCCATGTTTAGTTAGTCCATGACAACAGTACTTTAGATAACATCAGTGCGACCGCTTTACCCGCCACAATTAGCGGCTTGCGGGTAATGAGCGCTTGCGCTTGCGCATACGACGCGACGCTTCCTAGCTTTCTCTGGAGAAATGTGATAACTTGCAGTATTATTAGTTTTATACTAGTTACTTTACATGAATTAGTTAAGTGAGGCAAAAGTGAATACTTAATTATAAGGAAGAAGTTAGGAAAGCTGCATGTTGTAAAACCCAGTGGAGATTAATCAGAAGGTATAATGGTAAAAGTAAAACTGATAATAATAGTTAGTATTCTTAAGTAGGAAAAAACAGACTTTGACTAGATCTTAACGTTTATTTAGCGCCGAGGTTCATTGAAGAGGCCAGAAGAGGCCAGATAAGTTGTAGGTAACCTTTCACGATGAGAAAGCTTATCCAATGGAAGATAGATTAATGTGAACAAATTATAAACAGTGATGAAACATTAGTTACACAAGAAGTCACGGATGGACCGTCCTGCGGATATTAAATCAATCATCACACAAAAACCTCAAATTCAAAATTTTTACCAATTAAGTTCCAAGATACGAAACCCGAAATCAAAATCACTGACGCAAAAACTTAAAACCTGCCGAAAACTGGGCCCAAGTAAATTCAACAACAAAACAAAAACACAGCATTGTAAAATAAACCATTAGGAGTTTGATACTTGCTATAAAGTGAGTGAATCACTGCGCGAGCGCAGGTCGACGACTTCGGCAGACGTCATGTCGTTCCGCTAAAACCGCAGATTATAAGTGTAGATCTCGAATCTGATTCCTAGATGCTTTGTTTAGGTTGCGTTTTCGTATCGTTTTTTTTTTGGGGTAACAATTCGAAATCCTCTGTGTGTCAGTTGGCTGATTAGTGTTTTCTTCTTATATAATATCTGCATCAGGTAGGAAGAAGATTAGGTGCAGGCGCAACGGAAGCTGCCATAAGTAAGGCATAGTATAAGGTTGTCATATTATCGCCTGTTCTGGACTAGAGGCACGAGAACGGCAGTGAACCTGTGAGGCCCGAGACGAGACGCCGTCACCCACGGCCATAAACAAGACAATCAACTAAGTACAAACCTAATTAATATTGTAATGTCTTTCGAGATTCTTAGAAAAATAAGGAAATCTTTCTACAGCATTCAAACTGTCTCATTTTATCTATATATCTATCTCATCAAGGGAACATACTCCCGAGATGAACACTCTTCTGTGTTCATCCATACAAACTATACGGTTGTGAAATTTGGTCCAAGTCGAATCAGTAGATTTTTCGTACAGAGTAACTCTGGCTTTTCTTATAAGCAGAAGGAAGAAGGAGGGTGAGGTAAAAAGGTTCCATACTTAACTCTTTACAGTTTCCAATTAATTTACCTAAAATTTCCAATTCCCCACTCACAATTAATTTTGGGACAAGCCCACCACACATTCCCAACCACTGCAACTCCTGAAAGCCAGAATCAACCGTGGCGACCACCAGAAAAACACCGAGCTAATGAAGCCCGACGAATCCCGGAGAAACGATTCAACTGTCTTGGATCCCGCAACGAAATTAATCAGAAGAGTACAGCGGACGAGTAGGACAAAATAAATATAATTTCCATTTCCCTCCTTATCAATATCAAGCAGGAGACAGATTAGAGATAGGCCAATAGGCACCAAGGGATATATACAACTGGGTTAGGCCCAGTTGCCGAGCACCACGGATTATATATTAATTCTGTATAACTAATGGGTCCTAAATTGTGAGCTACTTTTGATTCCAGTAATAGGTATGACAAAATCGCCTGAGCCACCCAACCTGAAACCACTCCTCGAAAGTCGTGACTTGTAGGATATAGTTATCAAAAATAATTCATTTCAGTTCCACCAAACTCAAACCGTGAAATAAGGCCGAGATTTTTTGCGATGTTTTGATTTCCTTCGGCGGTATTATCAGTCAAAACAAATAAACAAACTTTTAATGATACTGCATATTCCGAGTTACGACGAAACCGGCCCGGCGAAGTATTTTTGGCAGGTTCAGTAACAAATTATGCTGTTAAAGAAATTTTAGCCTTGAAGCGACTGGTGCAGATAATGCAAAAACTGCAGGATATTTCTAATGGTGGTTCTCACGGGAAAAATATGAGTTTTATTTTATTTCTGTAATAGAGGACCTTACAAGGAGGCATCCGGTTGGGTTTGAGTTAAGTTTTTACTGTCAGTTTCCGATCCTGACGGAGCAGGTGGCACAACTCATTTACTATGTAGGAGACACAAAGATGCTGTTTATATTTCTTCTCAAGCTATGATGGAACGTCAATAATAGTTATTTATTGGAATAACGAAATTCGGTCGCCTATTGGCTGAAATTCCTTATCTTATCTTTAATTTCACAATCTTCTGTCTGCGTATGCTATATATGTAGTACAAAGTTAATTTAAAGATCGCTAGGTTTTGCCTGCGGCTTTATGGATTTCGCAAAATAAAGTAGCCTATTACCGTTCTCAGAGTTCCTTCTCTGTATCAAAATTTCTATAAAATTGTTTCAGCAATTTAGGCGTGAAATCGTAACGAACATTTTCGCATTAGTTCACACATATTATACAAAAATGGTTGTTGTGGTGACACCAAGTGTCACCTATGTCCAGCACTGGGCATCTTTCGATTGATTTGGTGATGATGTGTGGTGGTGGTGGTGGTGGTGGTGGTGGTGGTGATGTGTGTGTCTGTGGGTGTGTGTGTGTGTGTGGGCAGTTAGTATCTATACTAATTATTAGTATCTAGTAGTATTTAGTATCTACTAGTTACTATCTATATTGAACAGATTTCTGCTTGAAATCAAAGTCGAAAATCAGTTCGGGTTTAAAGTATATTCTAAGTTCAGTAAAGTAGTTAGGTACAGATACTGCGCATAAGTCCCAGCAAATTATCGCTATGCGCCAAGAAATTGTCTGCTGTATTTGGCAAATTATCCTTCCTGCGCCAAATCTCTAAAGTCTAGACAAAATTAGGGGGCATTTCACTAATTCCTTATAAAGCTTTCGAGATTTATTAACCCATAACTTATGCGCATGAATGCCAGAAGTTTTAACATACCTACTTTTAATTGCGTCTATGGTAAGCGCTAGACAAACTTACTATAAAGTACATTATGTTGAATTTTATCTAAAATCCCTTGGTAGATATCCGAACAATAAATTATGAGAGCACTACTAGAGGACGTACCTACCTTTTTTTTTTAGGGTTGGTAAATCATCCAATGACTCCTCCCGCCTCCCGGAGTGTCAGACTTCTACTGACTAAAACCCATCCATGTTCCTTCATTGCCCTTTGTGTCCTTTGTGCCTTTGTGTTCCGGAGCCACGGTATCTCTTTCGAATAGTCTCGCGACTCCGGCAGGCGTCGGCCCTTTCGGGCCCCTCTGTGTGCTGACTCTCTTTGAGGCGCGAGTTAAGGAACCCCAACCTACCAATATTAGCTTTGTCAGACAATAAGTATTTACTAGATTATTATTTCTCAATTTCCCCACTGCGCGATCAGCATTTATAATTATCTAGAACATGCGTCAATCTGATCACGCTGTGGATGTACTACGTTAGCAATTAAGTTAGTATATAAGATCAATATCTTGTTAGATGAATTCAATTACTGTTTCGCTGTAACTCTGTCGGAATAAAGTTATTTTTTAACACTTCCGTTGTCGCTTACTTAATTCGCGCGTGGAACACTAACGCGCCGTGCCGCCGTCGACACGGACGGACGGCGAGCCACCCATATAGAGGACGTACCTTACGGATCACGATAGAAGTCGATCCAGGACAGCTTTATTTCTATTTTTGGTATTAAGAAAGTCAACAAATGTATGTGGATCAATGACTGTTATTGCATATTAAATTTAGCTGAGGGCCAATTCTACTAATTTTTAAACAACTTTCGCATTCGCATGACAACCACAAACTGTCAAAAAAGATTTAATTTTCATACATTTTTGACAGATTACGATTGAGATGCGAATGCGATGTGAATATAAAAATTAGTAGAATTGGCTCACAGGTGTCTACCATAGTGGAAATTTTTTTACTTCACTAAGTGGCAATTTAAGTTCCTAACATTATTTTCATTGCTTACTGTAGAAGCCTACATTAACTTCACCTTACTTTTACGGGCAATTATCTCAATAATCAAACCTTAGTGTCTCTGTCATCGGAAAATGGCAAACGCCGTAATATTGTAAAACTATCGCGTAAAATTGTAAACTAAGTATTTTGTCTAATTAAGCCACGGATATAGTGGAAAATATTAAATTTGGATGGGATATATTATATACAAAACGATTTTTCCAAAATATTTCGATAAATTATAATCTAATCAAGAGTTATTACAATCTTACGGAGTCTGACATCTTCCGGTGACATCAACATCATCAGTCACTAGTACACTAAGTACGACTTAAAGTTTTACATTCAAGACACATTAGACAAAACCGTTTCATTTCTGCACAATTTTCAACATCACTCATTTATATTATACTAGCTGACCCGCGCAACTTCGTCTGCCTCACATTTTCCATTACTGCTCCGCTCCTATTTGTTTTAGCGTGATGTTATATAGCCTATAACCTTCCTCGATAAATGGGCTATCTAACACTGAAAGAATTTTTCAAATCGGACCAGTAGTTCCTGACATTAGCGCGTTCAACCAAACAAACAAACAAACAAACAAACTCTTCTGCTTTATAATATTAGTATAGATTGCAAAGTCTTGTCTTGCCAAGGAGTACCGTGTTACCCAGTTAATGGGTTGTGGAGGTCTGGTAAGCAGCCGCTCCACGTAAAATACTGGTGAATCCGGTTGGACTGGAAGCCAACCCCAGTATAGTTGGGAAAAGGCTAGGCAGATGATGCAAAGGCATGGAGTCTAAGTGCTATGTTAAAACATGAAATCACCCACTATGTTGAACAAACCTTCTAACACTTGAACGTGTATATTTGATATCGAAGTATCAAATTCTAATTCCTCCATATATCTGATATTTAAGATGTCACCGGAAAATTGCAGACTCCGTGAGATTGTAATAGGTAAATTTAGATTATGATGTCTCGATATATTATGAAAAAATCGTTTTACATACAAAAAGTACCACCCAAATTCAATCGTTTCAATATGTCCGTGGCATACAATTTTACGCGATTTTTTATAATTCTACGACGTTGGCAATTTTCTCGCTCTACTAAGTTCTCTCACTCTATGTTTGATTTCATTCAGCCAACCAGGCAAATCAATAGACTAAAAAAAAATATTTTTAAGACACAAAATGACCAATCAGACTGTTCGCGAATTCAATGCCATTGCAAAGTTTGGTCCCTATAGGAAAGCTTTGAAAGCCTGCTACAGATACAATCGTGAATTCGTGTGCGAACCGGTCCGACGGCTGTCCGTACCGGCCCGTTTTTGTTTACGATCCGATCATTTATTGTAGCTATACTGCAGCACGCCATGGCTTAAATAACTATCTTATTTTAGGACAGGAGATAGGGTGAAGTTTTTTTGGTGATGTTGAACCGTGTATTAGCAAGTGCCCATGTAGGCCTATGTGACATTAAATATTTTAAATAGAATGTTTTAATGGCTTTTGGTCTTGTAGGTACAGGTTTGATATTCAAATGATGAACTAAGTTTTGGAAGCAAAATACAAACGACAAAAACCGATTTATTTTGCACTGATGTTTGAGGCACTTCCCGATCGCCTACGGTAGGCCCCAAATATATGTGCAATAACGGTAATTAACCCACATACATTGATTGACTTTCTTCATACAATATCAAAAACAAAAATAAAATTTTAAAGCTGTCCTGAATAGACTTCTATCGTTTTCCTTTACGTTCTTTAGTAATAAGAAGCAGTTCATTACTGTTGGGGTATCTACGAAGGGATGTACGTGAAAGGTTTATCATTTTGACTTTGAAACTAAAACAATTTTATATCGATTCCGCTGGCCGTCAATTTGGAGAATATGTAAAAATATTTTATATTGTTACAGGTTTTTTTTTAATCATTACTTATACAAACACAATAAAGGAACCCCGTTCCAACCGGGTACCGCAATAAGAAGTTGTTTTAGTACTTTTGTGAACCTCCAGTTGCTAAGCTTGCAGAAGTAACTAAAGATTTTGGCTGACCTAGAGCTTAACCGATTGCTAAAATACTGTATTTAAAAGTAGTCATACATTTCCAACCAGACACAGCCTGACCAGTCAAATAACTCAGTAACAACATAATCTAATCTTCACTGCAAAACAGCAGCATCTCACTTGCACCCAAACAATCTCAAAAGCAATCAATCAATTTCAACTACTTTAACTACGTCAGCATCAATCATTCAATAAGCCGAGATAACATTCTCGATCAGAGCACTGTCTCTCTGCCTATCGCAGACCGATGCGTCCCCACCCGAGGCGCACAGTTATTGACCCGTCGAGCTCTGGTAGCAGTAGACGTAACGACTGCGCGCGCACCCTGATATACTCAGCCCCGGCTAGCTTAGTCTAGCTTAGACCAGCACAGAGATGCCTGCACCCTGTGACTCCTGTAAAGGTAAGATTCTTTTTTTAAACTTAATTTTTTTTTCTGGTTTCGTGGTGGCTCTATGTCCTTTTCTTCGGCCTGTATTTCAATCATTCATCCACGTGTTCCTTTTTTGTTTTTGTTTTGCTGTCGCCGGCTGGCCTGGATCCAATTGGGGACGGTTTTGCAAATGACGCAGTTAGTTTCCGCTCTAGTGGGTTCTTATTGGATGTAATTTGAGACGGTCATAGATTGGGGTTCTTTATGTTTTGTTTTGTGTTGTTTTCGGCCGTAATTGTGGAAAGCGTTTAAGGTGGGTTGTATAAGGGTATTTTATGAAATGTGTTTTGTGGTGCGGGTGTTATTTTAACATGTTTGATTATTATTGAAAAGGTCACCAACGTGCTTTTAATTATTTATCCCTAATGGGTTGGATAGATTACGGTCGTAAATTAAATAGTTCATTTATAATCTTGTAAATAATTGACCGCTCCTATATTAGTTTGGGAAAAATTTATCTTCAAGGTTTTCTAGTTCTGTCAACGTTTAGGAACCTAACTGAAGTTGATAAATGCGCTTCCAATCATAAGAATTAGGTACGGGTAAGCGTAAAGGGACGCTTAATATTTCATTAAAAAATATATATTGATTTAGCTTTTATGTACAATAGTGGTACATGGGCGGAGTTAATGTAATTAATTCATAAAGTACGATTACGTACATATTGCATTCAGTTGAGATCATGTCGTGTTTTAATTAAAATCTCTACGTGTTTTATCTCAAAAACGTTTAAGCGTATGAAAATTGTTTTGGACAAGATTTATGGAAAAATGCCTTTGTGGCTTAGAACCCTGGTCGTCATTTTGATACGTATTTTTAAATCGTGGCTCACGATTAAACATTTATTTTGGATGGAGGACACTTAAACAAAAAAAAAATGTTTTAAGCATAATGGTGCCCTAAAGTGTCACGTTATCGTTGACGTTGACATTGTCACATAAAAAGCACAGTAAAGTCGCCATGTGACTATTATGATCATCATTAAAATTTACCTAATTAAATGTTTTTAAGCATTCGATTAAATTCAAATAAAAGCTCCCAGCACGATTTAATGAATTATTGGAAGAAAGCACAAACAAGAATTCATGAACACCTCTTTATCAAGAACTTCGCCAAATAATTGTGTTTTGTTTAAACAAATAGCTAAAGAAATGAATGAATCTACTGCCTATAAAAAGCACGTGTTTAGTTTATTTTTAATGATTATTCTCACATGGCGACTTTGACTTGAGCTTTAATATCTTAAGACGTGGACACGAGATTTTTGAGTTTTTTTTTTTAATTTAATAGCATTCCTGGTGTTTGTGAGTTTACATCTTATCATCTTCATCTCTCATATTCTTCATCTTGATCTTTCAATTGTATATGAAACCCCTACTTTCATGGAACTAGCCCTCTACAACAGAATAAACGCAATACCTCTTACAATAATTATGAACAACTTACTATGGGAACAACCAAAATCATGAACATCGTTTATTTGTCAGTTTATGAAGAGTCTCCTCATTTTCTACCACACGATTTTGGACGTACAAATGTTAAATATTACATTGGTGATCAATTACTAAGCAAGCGTACTCCATCTTAGACCGCATCATCGCTTGCCATCAGGTGAGATAGTGGCCAAACACGTGCCTATCAAAAGTAAAAAAATAAATAGTAATGTTTTAATAATTGTATAAAATTCAAAAAGGAATGTCAGTTATTAATTGATATACCATAAATAATAAAATTGGATTAAATATATGTCAGTGTCATTTTGAAAGTCATTCAAGTTATTATAGCATTTATTAAATTTTCCTTTTGTATTTAATTTTTGGTGTTCAATAAGTATATAATAAATAAATAAATTCTTTAAATTGCTTCTTAAATCCAGCCAAATCTGACTCTCTCATTGTTTTTTTAATTTTATTATAAATTTGCGGGGCTCTGCAGAATTTGCTTTTCCGCATGAGAGCTGACTTAGCTCTGCGTTCACGGAGCATGTCATTTCGCTTGTTACGTTGTACAGTATCAACCCCGAATTCCCGACAAAAATTTGCAGTACAGTACATTTTGACGAGTAATGCGCACATAAATTTGTATGGGGCAGTCGATTTTGTAACACGTTGTTTATTTGAATACGGTAAAATCCAGTGCCGGATCAAGCCACCACGGGGCCTGTAGTAAATTTTACTAAGCCCCCGCAACCTCCCCCCCGACCCTGAAGAGACCTTAGGCCATTCTACTAATTTTTAAACCACTTTCGCATTCGCATGTCAATCGCCAACTATCAATAAGCCCCAATTTTCATAAATTATTGACAGTTGCGATTGAGATGCGAACGCAATGTGAATGATATCAATAAAATTTCTTTGACTTTTATCCCTGAATATGGTTGCTCAAAAACCGTGCCAGCTCTCCCTCTATTTTGTCGCGGTCCGTATGGCCCTTAAGTATCCTCCGAACGTACATTTTGCCTACAAGTTAAAATTAAACATAATTAGTACGTAAAAGGGCCATCGCTCGGTATGCTAGGAGTTAGGACTCATGTGTAGGGCAGAGCCATCTGTTTCTAAGCGACATGTTTTTGTAAGTTCAAGCGCGGGGCCCGTAGCAATTGCTGCTCTTGCTACGTGGCTAATCTGGCACTGGTAAAATCGGTTACAGCCCACAGCTGAACATAGACGGCTTTCAAAGCCATCTGCACCTCTTAAAAGCACACACCCAATTAAGTGATAGCCAACAAGAACCTATCGCAGTAGTAACAGGAATTTTAATTAGACTTGCTAAACTAATAGATTTATCAGTACCATTCCAAGTAGCTGAGCGCAGAAAGTTCATTCAATTGTAGACCGTGGAGCGGTTCCCACGGCTTTCCGAGGTATCTAAAGTTGAATGTGCTTACTTATGTAGGTAATATGTACTGTTATAGCTTCTTTTTGTGTGACCATTTAAATTGGATTTGTTGTTGTTTTATGTAACAATCGTTATACTATTAATTTAAATAGTCTTCTAACTCTATGGCGTACAAGAGAGTACTGTAAGTGCTCCTCTACCTATAAGGACCCGGTTTGCCATTTTAATAACACACCATAAAGGATAAATTGTATAGGTACCTACCACTGTGTGGCCGCCAGTTAATGACAGGACACAATTCATCCGAAAGACACGGAGGAATCCTGATTCGTAGTATTGTAGAAGTAATATTTAGTTGAAAAATATATCGAGACTTTAAACTCCCAAGGCGTTTTATCTCCAATGCTCGTTGGCAGTAATTTTTTTAACATCGTGTTGTTGAAAATAAATGATTTTCTTAATTTTATCTTGAAAAAAAAGATGTCGTTCTATAGTACGATGATTTTTTTCCAGACACGTGCGGTGGCGGGGCGGCCGCGTGCGGTGCCAACTGCACCTGCGGCCCCAACTGCGCGTGCGGCGATGGCAAACCCTCTGGTCAGTAGACACGGTTTGCTCAATATACGAGTACATCATCTGCCTAGCCTTTTCATAACCCAGTAACTGGGTAGCACGGTACTTTTTGGTAAGACTGGTGTCAGATAATTCATTCTAAATATGGCTTTAGAAGAAAGAGACGGTACGAGTGAAGAGTGAGACGACGAATTGCGTCATTATCCGTCACATGTGCCTTTTTATGGTGTCGTATCTAAAGAGTTACCAACATAACCTTTTTACTAAACTTTTGTCATTTTATTTTTGCCTGTCTGTCTGCGGACTGTTTTTCTTGTACTGTAAAAGCTAGACTGTTGAAATTTCCGCACAAGTTCAACTTGGACTAAGACGGAGGTCGGAGCGTAACGTTAGGAAGACAGGACGTTTATGAGGGGATATCGGCTGTCTAGCAGAATTAGAGATGTGTCCCTCACTCATGAGGTGCCTCATTTGAGGTACTCGTGATCGCAAATTGAAAGAGTTACTCGAATTTCAAAATTGAACCACCTCACTCGTTCACTCGTCCTCACTTAAAAAATTACATTGTTATATTGAGGCGAGGTAATCGCGACTAATCGCGAGTAAGTATTGAGTGAGTGAGTGAGCTTAGTGAGCGAAAGGTAACATTATTTTGTACTCAAAATGAATAAGAGAAAATGTTTTTATTATTGCTATTACTATGAACTATAAACTCTAAAAACATAGGCATTAGATTGGTATTCAATATTCAAGTGTCAATGATTCGTTTATTTTGGCGGTTTAAAATTTATGAGCGAAAGAAAATTATGTGTTTGAGGGAGACGTAAAAATCGGAATCGTGAGTACTCGTGAGTCGACGCGCCCGTTCGCCTCGCTTGCCGCTGCCGCGGACAATCTGGCTGAGTTCGGCTCATGAGGTGAATACGCTCACGTTTGATGCCTCGCCTCAAATGAGGGGTACCTCGTGAGTACCTCGCGAGGTAAAATGAGGTGCTCCCTCAACCTCGTCTAAAAATGACGAGTTACCCATCACTAAGCAGAATCCTTTTGTTGTTCAAAATTTACTGTTTTAAGGCCGACACATTGCACATGCCATAGTTACCTTTTAACTTGGAGCTACTTGCTAACACGAGATTGGGCCTCATCAGAAAGCCACCCAAAACGTAGAGGGCAATGCTTGAAGTTTCCTTAAGTGATCGAATCAGGACTGATGAGATGAGATGATGACAAGAGAGCCAAGGTTACCGACATAGCCCAAATAATCGCCAAACTGGGCACGGTGGGCAAGACACACAGAACAGAATATGGTCGATGGGGCCGAAAAGTTCTGAAGTGAAGTGAATGTTCCCGATTTAACATTTGTGCAAGTGGTACTAACAGTCTGATGTTTGACTCCAGATTTGAGATTGTTTTTTTTTTTAATATGTTTCTCTTTCCGCAGGTGGTAAGCCATGCTGCCAGGGAGGAGGCAAAAAGTAAAAATTCAACATTACAATTCTAAACTCCCTTTTCCCAAATGATGCTCTATTTTAAAAATTATATAATCTTGATTATATCGTAGATTAAAATTAAATAGCCGTGTAACTCATATTACAATTATTATTATTATAATGTAGCTATCTTTATTCATATTTAAAATATAACTGTCGAGGAAAAATGTTGTGTCGTCATGAAATAAAATTAATATAAGAATGATAGTATTACAATGATATATAGCTTATTTAGGATTATAGATTATTATATTCGTCTCTGCTTATGTACGCTAAGTGTAGTTAATAAATAATGATTGTCACATTCAGTGTTTAGCTTCGTCGTTTAAAGGGATTATCCTTAGTACTTGTAATACTCATTAGTTTAGGAGATGTGGGCACGCACACACACATAATAATGAATCTGTGTAGTGTATCTAAGTAGTAAATAAGTAAGGAAATTAATGTCTTTTATTTTTCCCAACCCCTATCTAGGCTGCCTGTCCATAGACGCGGAGCGAGGCAGTGGAATTTTATAAAATCTCAGTGACTGTCGTTGTGCGGAGATTTTAATGCAATTCCATTGGTTGATATTTCTCCGCCCCTCTCCTCCAGTGAACAGCTAGTCTATTCTGTAAAAAAACCATTTCGATATCGACTTCACCTGAGTGACTAAGCTTACAAAGTGAAGTTTATTTCACACAACATAAGGTCTTATATTTATACGAATTTGAAACTCACCTCGGATTCCGCTGTCGAGACACGAAAATGTTGTTACAGAATAGCACTGCAGTCAGCCTTAACAATATTTTCGAGTCTCCTTTTTTAGTTAATCAAACTCTACTTTTGGCTGAAAAAATAACTGTCAATGTTTCACATTAGAAGAGGATTTGACGTTGACATTTTAAACTCAAAACACTCAATTCAGTAACCCGCTCGGTTTCTGCATTGAATTGAGTAGGTATTTTGAGTTAGAGCGTTAAAATGAAGGATGGTAATGCTGTAATTCAACCGCCTTCATGAAGTGATGGCGAATATCAGTCTTCAGTAGACCCAGTAAAAAACCCCGTTGACATAGCAGGCAACATACCTACTCAGCAGCTGTTTTTTTATTATTTGGGACTAGATGACCCGCGCAACTTCGTCTGCGTCACATTTTCCTTTAATGCTCCGCTCCTATTTGACTTAGCGTAATGATATATAGCCTATAGCCTTCCTCGATAAATGGGCTATCTAACATTGAAAGAATTTTTCAAATCGGTCCAGTAGTTCCTGAGATTAGCGCGTTCAACCAAACAAACAAACAAACTCTTCTGCTTTATAAGTACCTGAGGGTATTAAGGCCTAGCTAAGGGAAATTTGTAATAAAATGATAAATATCCAACATAATCAACAAGTTTTATTATTAATCAGTCATGTACCTAAATTACTACAGAGTTTAAACAAAAAATAGCTTGTTTAGCTTAAAACCAAAACAATATAATTATAAACTTTAAAAAAACGCAGTCTGTAGGCCTTATTATACTAGGGTAGGGTAAAAAGGCCTATACTTGAAACTATCCAAAAATCAACTTATACTACGTAAATTGGTATTCTTGAGATCAATAATCATTAATATAAAGCAATAGGAAGCATAGTGGTCTTAGAAAATTAAATAAATGGCATTTATTCGCATCCATCAGGACATTGAAAGTCATCAGTATCTTCTGCAGTCAAACCGACACACTCTTCGTGGTACCACTTGGAGCATCAAGAGCATTGCCTCATTGTATCGTCATTTCTATTTTTTTTTTGCAAGCATGACAGTACCAACTCACTTGATTTTGTGATTTACCTTTGACGGTAGTATACTTTCTTTTTATACGATTTTAGCTTTCAATTTTTTCGATTTTAGTATAATAAGGCCTATAGTAAAATTTTATAGGCCTTAATATCCGCCAACCGCGTGGTTATCGAAAAATATAATAATAAAAATTTTACAACTGAAAGTCGTTTTAATATGGTAACCTGGGGACAAGCATACATTAATTATTAAACGGACAGTCAATACAGATTTGTAAATATGATATTTTCAAAATAACTTACGTTTTACTGGAGCCAATTTTTATAATTCGTACTTCGTGACCGCACTGCTGAATGATTTCGACGACACTGGCGGGGGGAGAAGTGCAAGCATTCGTCCGCCACTTCGCAGCGACTTGTATACACTCTGAGTTTGTGTGAGTGTAACCTTGATCGTCAATTACTGTATTTCGTACGTTTTTTGTTACTTAGGCCTTATTGCCCGCGGGTACCTTATTACTAGCTGACCCGTGCAACGTTGTCTGCGTAACATTTTACATTACTGCTCCGCTCTTATTGGTCTTAGCATGATGATATATAACCTATAGCCTTCCTCGATAAATGGGCTATCAAACACTGAAAGAATTTTTCAAATAGTTCCTGAGATTAATTTAATTCCGTTCAACCAAACCAACAAACAAACAAACAAACTCTTCTGCTTTATAATATTAAGTATAGAAAAGTATATAAGTATGGTTTCCTCTTGATTCTAGTCTAGGTCAGAGGTGACTGAGACAAAGTCGATGAGGGAGTGAGCTTACCTAGAAGAAGCCAGTTCACTTTAACTTTCTAGAGATTGGGCTTGAACGCATTCAGTAACAGACGCAGGCATAGAGTTCCACTCCTTTACTATGCGGATTATAAGTCGTTTGGAAACGCTTCTTTTATTAAACTAGCTGTCCCCCGCGGCTTTGCTCCCGTAAACTGTAACTTTTTTATTATTTTTTTTCTTAAGAACCATCTCCTGACAAAAACATAACAAAAAAGAATTAGCGAAATCGGTCCAGCCGTTCACGTGATGCGATGACCAAGGGAAATGGGGATTCATTTTTATATATATACTAGCTGTGCCCCGCGGCTTCGCTCCCGTCAACTGGCTACCTTACATACCTATTTTGTTTGCTTTTAAACCTTTCCTGTATACTGGCGAACTAAACAAAAAAAAACCGAAAGAAGAAGCTGCGATTTACGATTTATGACGACACGTATTAAAAAAAAACTACTTACTAGATTTCGTTCAAACCAATTTTCGGTGGTAGTTTACACGGTAATGTACATCATATATTTTTTTAGTTTTATCATTCTCTTATTTTAGAAGTTAAGGGGGGGGGGGGACACATTTTACCACTTTGGAAGTGTCTATCGCGCAAACTATTCAGTTTAGAAAAAAAATGACCTTAGAAACCTCAATATCATTTTTGAAGACCTATCCATAGATACCCCACACGTATGGGTACAATTTTTTTTTTTTTTTGAGTTTCAGTTCTAAGTATGACCCCAAAATTTATTGTTTTTTTTTTCTATTTTTGTATGAAAATCTTTATGCGGTTCACGAAATACATCTACTTACTAAATTTCAACAGCATAGTTCTTATGGTTTCGGAGAAAAGTGGCTGTGACATACGAACGGACAGACAGACAGACGGACAGACATGACGAATCTATAAGGGTTCCGTTTTTGCCATTTGGCTGCGGAACCCTAAAAAGAATTACCGAAATCGGCCCACCCCTTCTTGAGTTATAAAATTACAACGAAAAGTGGCATTGATTTTTATATATAGGTATTGATAGATTACGCACCATTACACCTAATCTAGGATTATCGAAATAAAAGCCAAAGTTCAATTAAAACATATTTTTATTTCATACGACAATATGTATATGAATACAATAATTATATCATGGAAGCAATTAATGGGACTTGTTGTTTCAAGATTATTATAATTCACACTTATGTCTATTTGTATCCCAAGTAATTAGGAATCTCTCTTAAATCCTACAGTTGCATACAAGAGCAATACAAAATTTTATAAGTAGTCACTTAACAATGCAAAAATCATAAGAAAAACTTAATGAAAATATTATATAAAATGAGTCCTCAATCAAAATTCAGTCTCACATCAGCAGCCAGATTCCTCGTTACCCGACTACGAAGCAAAAAGGAGGGTAATGCTCTAGGAAAGTGATTGTTGATGTCGCTACAAAAATATCATTCACTCTCGTTGTAGAAAAATGTAGTTAAGGTTCGCGCCGGGTAAACTTGCAATAAAGTACATTGACGTTTCTCTAATATCCCTTTGTAGATGCCCAAACAATAAATTATGAACCGTTTTTCATTCCTAGAGAACGTAAATATTCACGATAGAAGTCGATTCAGGACAGTTTTGTCTCTTTTTTTATTTTTTTGATATTAAGAAAGTCAGCAAATGGATGAGTCAATGATCGTTATTGCACATTTATCTGACGCCCACCATAGAAGTGTTAGAACTTCTTTCGTAATAAAAATGAACAAATACAGGCAACACTGTTGCATATTAAGCAAATTAATATCTTTATAAAAAGCGTAATAAACTACAACTACTTATGAAGTTTGTACAAATAACAGCTTTGATACTTGCTACTTTGTAAACTTGTATAATTATATCTTTTAAAACTATTTTATATCTTTAAAACTACGTTCCACAAAATAGTTTTTAGGTACCTTGTCCGGTACATAACATGTACCTAAAATAAAATCAGTATATAATAAACACTTGGATATATTTATTAAACTCTCTTCAACCGACTGAATAAATAGACCTCGTTATACAATATAGTTTCGTTTTCATACAATCTCGATTCATACAACAATATTGAAAAATATATTTCTTAATATTACAATAACAGACTGTAACAAATGCACTTTGTTTTCAATTCCACAGTTACACATTAGAATAAAAAAATCGTACCTCTTTTATTAGTAACAAAATATTATCAACATGGCAACTCTGATTCTAACGTTAAATCAAAGTTTTACACTCACTGTAACTTACGAGCTACAATAATATTACGGTGGAATTTTAGAAGCTCTTTTTAGAATTAAATCGTCTCCGATATTATATGTAAGTATCGGGTTTATCATACCATTGACTTTTTTACAACTCAAACACGTTTTCCAAAAATTTCAGTTTCTATTTTTGGAATACTAAATCAATATATCGACGGATCTATATCCATAGACTATAGAGTAACTAAAATACCACCGCACACAATAACATAGTTGATCACAAGTAAACGATCACTGAGAAATCACGAGCCGACTCCTAACACACACTACAGAAAACATTGCCAAATGGCATAATATAAAATTCATCCGAGGTGAATCATATCCACCTGTAAGGTTGGCTAACACACCTGGAACACATCTATTTCACTGCTGGCAACACTGGTCACTGACAGCCGCCTATGGCGAGCCAGTATGCGCCATGTTGGCCAGCTTAAATTTATGAGCCATCTTCACATGGCACTTTTGAGTGATTGATTCCTGCCTACAGCTGCATTTTCTTATGAAGTGCTGTTAAGCCAGTGATGTGTGCGACTATTTTATATCAGATCGACGTCTTCCAACATTTAATTGGCAGAAACTTCTACTCGAACATCATTTGTTTTTTTTTACGAAAACTCAAACGTCATTTGTTTTTGTTGTGTAAGTACTTATTCAAAAAAAGATTTGCATCTCAAGCATCTGGCTTTGACTGACAGCATTTTACAGCCTTGCTTGGTCGGTTGGCATATAATCTGGCACTGGCATATCTACAGCAGTTGGCATCCTGGCATGGGCGGCAGGCAGGAGGCAATCACCTATGGCATCAGTTCTTCTTCACTGTCGTCATCTGAGTCGTACACAGGCGCTCCGTTTCGCATTTGGATGACTGACTTCTTTCTGTGGCGTTGTTCCTTCTGGTCTTTGCTTAGGTCGCTGTAAATAAAAGTGGTTGGTTAGTATGATTGTAAGAAGACTGCGAACAGGTGTTGGTTATTAACGACTTCCAAAAAAACCAGCCAAGTGCGAGTCGTACTCGCGCACTGAGGGTTCCGTAAGCAGAAGTTGCGATTTACGATTTATGACGTATTAAAAAAAAACTACTCACTAGATCTCGTTCAAACCAATTTTCGCTGGTAGTTTACATGGTAATGTACATCATATATTTTTTTTAGTTTTATCATTATTTTATTTTTGAAGTTAAGGGGGGGGGGGGACACATTTTACCACTTTGGAAGTGTCTGTCGCGCAAACTATTCAGTTTAGAAAAAAATGATCTTAGAAACCTCAATATCATTTTTGAAGACCTATCTATAGATACCCCACACGTATGGGTACGATGAAAAATTTTTTTTTGAGTTTCAGTTCAATGTATGGGGACCCCCAAAATTTATTGTTTTTTTTTCTATTTTTGTGTGAAAATCTTTATGCGGTTCATGAAATACATCTACTTACGAAATTTCAACAGCATAGCTCTTAAGGTTTCGGAGAAAAGTGGCTGTGACATACGGACGGACAGACAGACAGACAGACAGACAGACATGACGAATCTATAAGGGTTCCGTTTTTGCCATTTGGCTACGGAACCCTAAAAAGGAGGAGGTTCTTGCCCGCGACTTCATACGAGCATATCCCATTTTTTCTCGTTACCTCAGGAATTTCCATCGTAGACTTCGTCTCTGTCATCTCTGATCTATACTAAAGTCAGAGCAAACCATCACAAATTAAAGAAAATCCTCTCTTAGTACTCCTTACACTCCCCAAGGGACCTCCATGCCAAATTTCAGCTTTCTACGACCAGTAGTTTGAACTATGCGTTGTCTGTTAGTCACTCACTCAATCAGTCAGTAAGGAAAGATTTATATATTAGGATTGATGATTGATGCCTCGACCCACTTTGATGTTGTACTTGGTACTTAATTTTCAGCTGTTGACCATTTGGGAACATTGTTACATCAGGAAAAAGTTCTTACAAGAGACTGCAAGTTTCTTTTTATACATGATAATGGTGCAAGTCTACTATTATGAGATCCCTAGTCAGGATGGACTAGCGAAACCAGCTGGAGCGGTGCTTCGTAAAATCGTACCTTCTTTGCGGAAAAATTCTTCAGGATGAAAGCGACTTATTTAAATGGCGGCACTAAAAAACCGGATTAATTAGACATTTTTTATTAATCCCAAGGGAAGTGACCTCTCTTTCCTTAATGTTACAACTGCATAAACGAGGGCCCTGTCCTTAGTTGGGCCAGGCCTTCGTGCCAAAGGTAGGAAACCCTTTTTGGTCAATATTCCCTTAATGTCATAGGAAGCCCTCTTTCTTCAATATTACTACTGTATAGACCAAACGGCCATCATCATCATCATAGACTGAGGATCCATCCTCAATCAGACCGACGTTTTCCAATAAAAACTAACCTGCCGTTAAAAAGAGGTCGTAACGCACTCTTGAGGCTGGTGAAAAGGTAAGGGTACAGTCGCTCCTGGGACAACAGCAGGTCTCGGGCGCTCTCCAGGGGTTCAGCCAGGGACGCGGCCAGGGACTTGTCTTGTGCGACGTTGTGGGTAGGCACGGCTGGTCGCGTGGCGCTGGAGCTGCAGGCTTCGGAGACTGTGCGGTCCAGAATGTTGTCTTTGCTAGAAAGGAGAAGAAGGTTTGAGTAAAATATTTTCTGGTATTCTTATGAAGTTATAGGGGTTTTTTGCTCTAATATTCATTGCCTTTCACAATCATTTGTAATATGGGCCTATTTATCAGTTCTGAAGGAAGTCTGCAGACGTCCATCACATGTCACAGTTTTCGTTATCTCCGCAGAGACGCATCAGGTTTAGTGTAGTTGTTCTTTAATAATGTTAACTGTATACTACAACAATAGCGTAGTTTCTTACAGGGTCACTGATATTTCAACAAGCGGCACTTTCCAGTTTTGCCATACAAATACGCGCGACGATCGCTTCGATCGCCGAAGCCTATCACTTCGCCACTAAATAGCACTTCTCATGATTGACATATCCGCTATTCCTGGTGCTATCTCCTGATCCAAGGCTAGATATGCAGATGGAGAAAAGATTGACCAGTTCTTACCTGTTATCCCCGCTGTCGTCACTGTGCGCGGGGCTGTCGGGCGGGGAGAGCGTGACGTCAGCAGGCACTCGGAAGTCGGGCAGGCTGCGCGCGCACGAGAACGCGGCCAGCGCGCGCTCGCGCACGTAGATGAACGGCCGGATGATGCGGATGTCGTGGTCACTGGAAGCAGAAGATGGATTTACAGTAGGTCATACGTCATTTAGAAACCAAAATCTGTAAGTGTGACAAACTGACTAAAATTGGGTAAGGCTCGAAATTTTTGCGCACACACAGTCGCACAATGGAAAAACAACGAAAAGTGTCACAAAGGGAAATTCGTTGCAGTGTTGGGAGAATAAAATAAAACTAATAGGTATGCAATAAATCTATAAATATTTATTCATACAAAATTTACGTTCATATTCAAAGAAACTGAATCCAATAAAAGAAAATTTCTTTTGTGACACTTTCCATCTATATTTCCATTGTGCGACAGCACATAAATTTTAGCCTTATTTTATCGGGCTTTGGAAAATTGTTTGGAGGATGTTAGATCAGAATTATAATAGGATAATTAAACAAACTAAATCTTTTTAACATAGGTTAGGTAGAACAGCACACTCATAGAGGCTACTTTGGGGCCGAGGAACCAGCCACCTACGTCATTCTGGACTACACAAATTCTCAGGACAATGAGGTCGCTCCGCGAGGCCTGTTCGGGAAATTGAGCATGTTGTGCTTCTGGGCTGCACAAACGGCCGGAATGGCGGTCGGAGTCCTTATTCTACTCTGCTTTAGGTTAAACTTACCGCAGCGTATAATGCGGCTTCAAAGTCCTCAACGTGCCAGCATGCATGGCAGCCGCTACGAAGGCCGTAGCAGCTCGGTCCAGGTGCTGGGCCAGGGCCGCTACGCCGTAGCCGTGCGCTACAGCCGTGGTGATGGCGCGCTTGCGGGTGCTTCGACATGACCAACGCGTGGCTTCCGCTGCCAGGCTCCAGGGGCTTGTGCAAATGGTGTCTAAAGAAAAAATACGGATATTAGGATAAATTATTTAAAAATCCATTTCAACCATGATCTGCACTGAGGAAAGATTCCTAAAAACATCATACATATACAGATCCCCAAAACAATAGTAATTGCAGGAGATTCAACGGTGGAATTTTCTATCTCGGTTACATCGGGAAATGTTGTAAAAATACTAGCTGACCGGGAACACGTAGTTTATCAATTAAAAAAATGCCTAAGACCTATTCTCAGTCCTATCGAATATTCACAAAAAATTTCATAAAAATCGGTCCGGCCGTTTCGGAGGTATTCGATAACAAACACCGTGACACGAGATTCTTATATATTAGAATAGTACTAACGTTCTGGCTCGTCCTCTTCAAATTTGTCTTCGTAGATGAACTTGATACCAAGTGTTCTGCAGTAGGCCATCAGGTGCAGCGGGTCAACTTGTGAACGCGCTTCGTGTACGAAGAGAGCACCTGCAAGAGACAAGTTCTTTGGTTAAGGTGGAAGCTCCAGGGTAGCCCGCGAAATTCAAATATTTTTATGTTTTTTACAATTTGCCGGTCAGTGTGAAGCTATATGTTAAACAAAATACGGTTCGCGATGGTAAAAAGCATTTATCTAAAGGATTATAAACATTTGAATCATCAATATAACCCTCTAAGTTCATAGAACTCGATTGAATGTTATTTCGTGAAAAAGTCATTCAATCGAGTTGTATGAACTTGGAGGATTGTATTGGTGATTTTGATGACTATAATTCTGTAACTACATACGTCTTACAGCCGCGAATAATATTTTAATCAACATACAATCTAGCTTCTTTCCTCCAAAATTTCTTGCGTTGAAAACGCAAGAAATTTTGAATTTTGCGGGCTGGTTGTAGCATTCACCTTAATCTAAATTTAGGCACAGTTCGGCTTTTAATAGCAAAGTTATGTCAATCTGTCCAGCGTTTTCCCAAATGTGTTGGGGTCGGCTTCTAGTCCAACCAGATGCAGTTGAGTTCCAGTATTTTACATGAAACGGCCTATCTGGCTTACACAATCCAAGTTCTGAGGCACGGTGGAGTCTCGGAGTGCTAAGATGGAACACCCAGACACGAATTGACAAGGCTTACGAGACTTATCAAGCGTTGCTTAACATTCAAGATCAACTTCTACTGGCTGTTAAAATTCTTTAGCCACGAACTAAAGAATTTTATTGGTAAATTTTGGTGCTTGTCGCCTGATCCTCACTTGAATTGTAGAAGGTATACTGAATAGAAGTGACTTACCAATACTGAAGTGTATGCCCTTAGCCCTGGAGTATAGTTGGTACTGATGCAGGGTGTGCAGCAGTGCGATGGAGCTGCTACCCCCAGAGAGACAGATCAGCACCTTGTCTCCCGGACGAATCATGTTGTACTCGTGGATGGCCTGCAATGAAGACAGTTTGGTTAGGAAACCTTGGCTAGCGGTAGAATTTCCCAAAAATTCTGTAGTTTCAGTAGTGACAAGAAAAAAGCTGAATAAAATAATGCTCCTCAAATTATTTAGAGCAAGAGTAGGAGAAAGAGGATGCTATGAAATCTTCGTGCACCTTTTCAGTTTTCAGGTAACTCTGGCTTGTGCAAGTGGGCCTTAGTGACTTGTTTTCATCAAGTTTTAAAAAAAATTGCCTTAGAGACATAAAGGCTACCAGAAGCCTACATAGAAAAACGCGTAGACTGGAAATACTTATGTAAAATATATAGTTTATTTCGGAGCCATTTCATATTTCCTGGAAGAGTGTCTTGAGCCTTCTGAAAATGATCTCCTCATTCAGTACTCTACGTACCTCAACAGTAGGTTTCCACACAGCCCTGGGCGGGCAGTGCCAGTTGCTGTCGTCATCCAGGGTCAGGTCTGTGAGCGACGCGTCACTGCAGGCGCTGCTGTCTTCGTGTTCTTCACGTTCCTCCTCCCACTGAGGCTTGAAGGTTCGGCATTCTGACTCGCTGTGAAAGAACAAATTCTTAGGAAAATAGGACTCTGGGTGTTAATTAAGAAGATTTTAAAGTTAATGTTGATGAAAGATCGTGAGAGAATCCTGTTCCTATGGTAGAGTCCCTTGTACTAACGATTTTAGTTTTCTTTCTGCTATGTGTGACATCCACAAATCGCCAAGGTCTTTCAGGTTTTGTAGCCGATTAGCCGATTGATATTTGGCAGCTGTATTTTGTCAAAAAAATTGTCATGTCGCCGATAGGTGTTCAGCCAAATTCCAGGAAAACTGCTCAGTATTTTCCACAAAGCTTGCAACAATGAGGCCGTCGCAGACTGGCGAATCCAACTTGTCAGGAAGTATATGAAGGAAATCAAAGATAGCTTAAGTAGTTACAACTGACCTCCTATCACAGAACCGTTCATCATGGGTCCTCTGGTCGGTGCCGTACCCACTGGAGCGCGAACTTCTGTCAGAGCCGCTAGAAGACGCGTTGGAGGAGCGACTGCAGCGCTTTGAGGAGTCAACCACTGTTGTAGAGGCCCTATAACAATCGGGTAGATGGAGTTAGTATCGGTAGGATAGACTGGTTAGTTGAGTCATGAAATTAGAGAAGTTTTGGGGCGGAGGCCTATTGATTCACGGCAAAGAATTTGCTGCATGTAAACCGTGTTATAATGCAGGAGGCAATCAAAACCGAAAAGATTGCTTGCAAGCTATGCAGGAATTTTGTGTGGCTCTAGAACCCTTTGGAAAAGATGATGAGAAGATGTCAGAAACCATTTAACCAACAGAGACTCCTATAGACGTATGTAAGAACGTGCTAAAGTACACCAACTGAATGAACCAGTTCTCTTGATGTTCATTTGTGAGCACATTCTTAAGACAAAAGTAGGCGAAGATAACATTTTGAATGTAAACGCAAAATTTTCTCACGATCCTCCATCAATATTAGTATCTATAATTACAGGAGGTCCACGTTGAACATCTATATATTTTTTGGAATGATGTGATGATGAAACAGACTGATATGTATTGCATCGATCAGTTTCGTACCAATACAATATTCTGTTTTATTACCATCAAGTGCACTGACATAGTTACGAATGACGTGTGAGAGAAACAAATGAAACGTGACGATCTGAACTTGGGATCAATCACATATAGCGACAATAGTATCGATGATATTGCGAACGAGATTGATTTGTTGCTGCCAAAGTATGAGAAATTCTTAGTGAAACAGTATTTAGCACATCAAAAAGATACAATAATGGAACGTAAAACAAAAGATTTACTTAACGAAAAAAAAAAGAATGGTTGTATTCGTTTAGAGACAGAAATTTAGTATCCGCGTCAACAATAACTGGTTGGTCTGGGTTGGACTGGTTTCATTCTAACAACTGGCTGTCAGAATGAAATATTGTTTCAGTGGCATATGAGATGCTTGGGCGACATGCTTTGATTTATTGCCAAAACTCTACCCGTGGCAGTCATCGCCATATTGGTGTGAATTTAAACTTCATTAAAATCTTGCCAAATCTTCGTCAGTTTAAGCAAATGGTGTAATGACCTGTTCCGGGAAATGCAATGAAAATCGTTGAAATAGAATTAGAAGCCATGCTTTAATTTTATGAGTTCTACTATTCATAGAGGACAAAACTCTCTCTTTCAGCATGATTAAGATTCTGTTAGTAAATAGGTGTCCTTTGGAACGCAAAAGTCTGTTACGAAGAAATTTTATTTTTTCAAAGCCACAATTTAAAAATGTAGGGGCTTTAAGATATTGAACCATTGGAATATGCTGATTATGATTATTTAGAAGCGGTTAAGTTGGTCTTCAGTTTGAGCAAGAAACATATGATGGTGCTCAACCATCATCATAACGCCAAAACGGTGGAAAAATAATTCGCAAGTGAAAATCTGCATTACCACCGTATTGTTATTTTTAAAAGTAGTTAAAGGTAAGTTCTAGGAAGCGGTAAAAGGTGCCATTTTATTACTGGCCATTAAAAACATGACGCCATTTGAATGAGCACTAATGTGAGTCCATTTTCGACTAATGAGTTTCTTCATAGCTTACCTATTCTCACGTTCAGGGTCTTCGGCAAACACGACTCGGCCTTGGTCCAAGGAGTCGTATCTCTTGGTCTGCCTCACATGGTCACCGGAGCACACTGGGACTCCCTCAATGATGTCTGGGACCTCACTCTTTTCGTGCTTCTGGCAAATTCGCATCCTGACTTGGCATTTTCTGGTCTTGTTTGATGGGTCTGGAAGAGTTGGTTGGTATATGTTAAAACTGCCCTGCCAAAATAACGAAAGTTTTATCTCGTGAAAAAAGCGAGGACTTGAAGAAATCTTGCCTTCTGAAACTGACACAAATTTGAACAAACAGTTTGGAACCTTTTTGTTGTATAATGAGCTTTGGGATTGATATTGTGAAAAAGTGTCACTGTAACTGTGTAAGTAGGCATACTTCGCAAGTGACATAATAGCACAAAACCGGTTCTTCCATATTTGCCAAAACCTAGTTGCGATTGACAAGAAACATATGACGATAAACTTCATCAATTGTATTAACATCTATTGACATTGAATTGTTCAGTATCGACGACTCGAATAAACGTGAACAATTTATTGACACCAATTAGCAAACCGATTGCGTCCGGGTTCATTCAGAAAAATGGTGAAACAAAAAACGAAATCTTACCAAATTCTAAAAATGCATCAGTATCCGTAAAAGTCATGTTAATGCCGCTGTCCTGTGAGCTCACTGAGGGGTTTTGGCACCAGTTCTTCTTGATATTACAGTGTCTGCAGGCAGCGTCAGCACAACTCGCTTCGTCGTCCGACAACTTGTTTGAACTCAAAGATTTGGGTAAAATCGGAGAGTTTTGAGTTGTGACAACTTGTATTATCGTGTCGGGTGTTGACGTCTCACTGGAATTGAACGAGATACTGTTCGGTCCTGAGGCTTCGTGTGAAGGTGTGCCATGCGCTGACTTTGGTGAATTTGTTGTTGGAGATCGTTTGCAGTAACGAGCGTCATCTTCATCATACTGAGGCAGTATGGGACTAGTCGGACATTTTCTCAAACTAGCAGTCGCCTTTTTAAGATCTAGGCCTAATTCTGGACCGGACCCAATCCTTTGTCTTCCAGTTTGGGGCGGGGAGCTCTTTCGCGAACAAGACCCAGTGTAATCTGGGGAAATCATCTCATCAACTTGATTAACCATTTCGCGTATTTCGTGTTTCACTTCCGAAGCCATTTCCCTGGACATGCCCATCAGATACTCGGCTACGTCTATGACTGATACTGAGTTCTTATCGCTCTGACTAGAATTAATTGAGTTCATGCTAAGATTCGACTGTTCGAGCGAGTCTGAATTCTCTAAGATATCGTCTACTTTGGATATGACTTCACGGATCTCGGACTTGATTTCTGTTGCTATTTCTCTAGTCATTTCTTTGACATAGGCATGGATATCCTCTGAGGTTTGTGAGTTTAGTGAAGTTGTTGGAGATGTTCTGCCTACTTGGCTGCAGTCAGATATTGACGTGCTGCTCTGTGTACTGTAGAGGAACGCCTTTCCGGGTGAGATCATGGGGTCGTCTAACGACTGCAGGTCTGTTTGACTGCCACAGTTACAAAAGCCTGATTTCTCAATAACATTGTTCGGGCTGGTTTCTTTTAATCCCAAATTCAATTTTGTTTGTGCGCTTAGTGCTGCTGGAGGACTGTCTGAACCCAAACTATAACATCTGGATCTGATCAGCAGTGGTTGTCTATTTTGAGGTATCAGGCGTAATGGGGACACAGATTCTCCAACAGCAAATTGTACTGGAAGTGGAGTTTCTGATTCTTCCTTGTGGTTCTCCCGTAGACTTGATTCTCTCGAATAGAATTTTTGTTTCTGTTTCAGTCTAAATATATGGCAATCGTCTATGGCTGAAAGACTGAAATGTCTTGGCGAAGATCCCAAAATAGGCGACGAAGTAATCGAAGACCTTGCATTCAGATTCAGGCTCTTTCTCGCTCCCGTGTATCCTGATGGGTCAAATGGCACAATGTGTTTGACGTTGCCCGATCGACCCAGAAGGAGGTCGTGGGCTTCTTTGGGCAGCATAAACCATCTGAGATAGTCTATGCGTGGGTTAAAACTGACTTCTGGCTCTGCTGTTGAACACTTCATTGCCAGTTTTCTCGCTCTGTTGAACAAATTCCTCGCTGTTTGCAGAGTTTCAGTGTATGTTTGAGGAAATATGCCTGGACCTGAAATGAAAAAAAAAACATGAATTAAAAACAGACTCTTTGATGTCATCGTATTTAGACGTGACTGTCTAAATAAAAGTGTAAACTGACCAGAAACTCTTCGCTCGTGTGAGGTCATCTTTCCGTCATTGAACCTCAGCGAGTGCAATGACTTTCTGTCCCTGAGCACAGCACATGTATGATGTCTCCACTGCCCAGTTTCAGGGTTCACGACGTATTGCGGCAGAATTTTCCAGCCTTCTGTGGCCACCATCTTCAGGGCTTCTAGAACGAAGGCCAATTCAGAATCTGACGTGAAGAAAGGTAGAGAAACTCTGCAGAAGCCAGGTCTTAAGTGTTCATTGTAGATGGGGACTTCTGGCGCCTTCACATCACTCATTTTTCGTACCCGAGCGACTTCCTTTTGCCTGTAAGATATGTCATTGATAAATACGGACGTGTGCGAATATTATGAGCGCGCAAATTATTTGGCCTTGAGATACAATTAACAGATTTGTAATAAACGTACAGAGCCCGAATGTTTGTGATTCTAAAAATACTGTCGACGTACAAGATGCTTTATCAATTCGTTAGCTAATAATTGAATTCGTAGGAGAAATACCAACCATTGAGCAGTGCTGAATATAACTGACGTGTGTAACTACAGATACATATTAAATTAAAGTTACTGATATTTCCGCCTTTACTCTTGTTGTTATTTCATGACAAGCTTCAATAGCACAATAGAAGCAGACAAATAAAACCATTCAACTTTAATAATCATCACTATACGATCACTAGTAAGCTTAAACAAGATTCACTTGCCACCACTTGAAATTACCAGTTTTACTTGTTTTCCCATAACAATTCCCACAATCAATTGAGCCTTGAGTTTAGAGGCGCCATAATTTTATATCACTCAAATCTACTCACACTTCGACGTCTAATAACTTCTCGTATTCTCTAAGAAGCTGGTCGTCAATCCCGAGGACATCAGAGCCGTAGTTCAGGTTGCTAGACAGTCCCCCTCTCGCTTGGATGCCAAAGACATCATTGAGGACTGCGCAAATAAAGTTGTGGTGCAGGAAGGTCCCTCTTGGATGCTTCACCATCAAGGAGAAGATGGGAAGTCTTCTGACAGTCGGAGATACGTTTCCCAGAAGAATCAGCTCCGGTATGTTCTTAATGTGAGAGATAACTTGCCTGAAAGAAAAGAAGATCAGAATAAATATCTATGGAATACAACACGCAGACATTGTTTCTACCGCAGGACTCGTAGGCGTATAAAGGCCATTGTCCTAATAATTCCCAGCTTCTGTTTACGCAGGTTATTTTTGTAAATACGTAAACATAAATTGAATAATATAAGTCTTAACAAGACATTTGTTGTTCTTTCTTATTACTGATAGAATTCCCTAAATTGTTTATAGACATAATTTATTTTGCGCTACAAACGATTCATTTGAGCTAAGATGGAATATTATATCTGCGAGAATCTTGAAGCTGTGTAGGTATATTGCTTTATGATGCATCTGACCAGAATGAATTCAGTATGACACCTCCTAGACAAGCACATGACAAACAAACGTGAGAATAGAACGCCATAAATCTCAGTGACAATAAAACAATCTGCGTAATACCATCATCACTCATTATGAACGATTTAATCAATTCACTAGTCCACGTTCCGCTTAACGTGGTTATAAGGTTTCGTTCAGCCATTGATTAGCTTAGAGAAATCACTTATACAGGCTAAACGTTAATTATATCTGCATAAGCCGTCAATTAGCACATAAATTGCCATGCCAAGGTTACAGTGGGACCGCAGCAATAAAAGGTAGAAATCAATAAAGCAACTGTGGTAGATTGTGCTGTAAACATGTCGAGGTTTATGTCAAATGTAAGTCGGTTCTGGTTGCTGTATTTTCATTTTTAGTTGTACTGATCAGTGGGCCTGCCTGGGAAAAATGTCGTTCGGTTAGAAATAACGATTGTCCATATTCCAATATTATGAATTGATCACTAGACAGTAGCTAGTAATCCCATACATTTTTGTACTTTGTGACAATCTTTGTTTTCGCTGATAAAATCTGACTTTATCTGTGCCCAAGTCCTTTAAAAAGATAGTCAAATATCTATTGGGTCTATCTCATCTAGTTCTTTTTCTTTCCTTGGAGTATTGGAATTTTTTCTAGTCTCTTACGGTGTCTGTGAATTGAGATTATTATCCATATTCCAAGTTTCAATGTTTTGTGTATGTTATTTTGCTTGTTCCATATCAATTACTTATTCATAATTCATGTTCTGAACCTTCACATCTCCTGAACCAAACTAAAGACCTATATGTTTACAGTGAATCTCTCATTATTGATTCTGAACTAATGATTTTAACGACTTGACTACAGATAAGCATACGGATATAGAATGATTATTTAACTTTATTAATGTTTATTTCTTATTTGAAATGGTGCGTGGTGATATAAATTTAGGCATTTGCTGTAAAAGGCGCAAAATGGTTGGTTTTGTACCTTGTAGATACTACCCACCAATTTTGATGTTAACTTTTGACCATTTAAAAATAAAATAAGTCCAATAGAGACTCTAGAAATATTTCGAATTACGTATAGTGAGAATTTTATTACTTTCATTTAATTATGCGTCTCTTGGCATAATTCGGACACCATCCAACTATGCAGATTATGTCAGTACAAATATACTACATACAATAATCGTAAATAATACTAATAAATTCCATGTATAGTACCTTTTACAAACAGAGCCAAATCTAAAACAATTTCAAACGTTGGTATTCTATTTCCATCCTTCTACGTTGTTCTCACAATTGCATAGAAAGACTAACGACTCTGAGTAGGAAATGGGTACTGATACCAACGGTATTGATGTACAATTGACGGCAAACGGAAGTACACCGGCAACATTAACCTGACGCGAATGAATAAATGTAGCTCATTGTTGTTGCACTATATTTAGAATGAGCCAGCCTTGAACTCGATGAACTATCACCTCGATTTGTAATCAAAATGGTCGGAAGATAACATGTGTTTGTTACCAAAGAGAAGTGTTATTATATTGTTTCAATAATTTCGTTATAATTATCGATGATTTCATTTTAAATTAACAAAACCAAATTATTAACGGGGATTTAAAGAAAAGGTTCTGTGCCAACCCCAAAAAATATGGGTTAGGGAAGGATGATGATGAAATTGTTAACAAAATTATGAGTAACGATCGCATAACAAGCGCTGCAGCACGTGTAAGACAATGGTACAATAAAATCACTTACACGTTTTCTTTACGATCTACAATGAAACGTGCACAGTTGCTGATCAAAAGCAGTAGGTCAAACGAAGTATATTTGTCATTTTTACGATAGCCACTCATACAACTGAAGTAAGAGTAACACAAGAACGGTGCATATGGGTTAGTTTATGGGCAATTTGACAAACAATTCAGTTGCCAAGTTACGTGGGACAGCACTTGGAACTGTCCGGAACTAGGACAAGTCCTATAATAGAACAAAATAATGATCGTGACACTGGATCGTTGGAAGTTAACTGTGATGGCAAATATGATGATGTCATATCATATATGAATCATAGTAACATTATGATTAAGAAGCAGATTTTAAAGAACATCTAACAACACAGAGTTAATAAAATATATCGTAAAAGCTTTATAAATGAGGTATTTGATAAGAATATAGCAAAGCTATTAAGTTCCAAAAATTAAATGCTATCGTGCAATATCATCTATTTAAGTTCCATTAATAACGACAGTAAAACTATCGTAATCTTCTACAGCATTGTACTTAGCCTGAAAAAGAACATTTTAAACTAAGAAATTGAGGTCGGTGAAGACATAAAACTATCTTTGGATGGGAAATTCGACTGGATATGGATCCCGCGACTACCATATCTAGTTAATGTCTGGACTCTTGCCAAACGCTTCATAGCGAAACTTGAAGCCCCTAGCTTTTAAAACACATTCTATAGTTAGATAGTATCACGATTGGTGATATTGTAAGTCAATTCTATTAACAACATTTTTTTCTTTCAGGGTCAAGTGTCAAAGTTTGGTCTTTGTCATCTCAGAACTGAATTATTTGGGCAACAATCTAGCTTTGGACAAGACAGTATGGCTTTTCCCAGTGACTGCAATCCGGTTGCGGTCTATCTAATAAGAACCATTATTTGTCCGAGGCTAAAAAGATAGTGTTCTAAATTGTCTACCACTAAAAATAGAATGTTCGTATGATTCGTTATGACATTAGTTTAAAGAATGCAATCATCTTATCTTTTATCTCAGAAATTTTAAAACAGTGTTCCTTCTTCGCAGAATTTTCCTTTTACGTAAGCTAAAATAAATGTCAAGAGAAACATTTTTCTGAACAAACGCTTGAAGTCGCAGATTCTCAAGAGATTTCTTTATTGAGTTTGTTGAGAGCAGATGACGTGGTTGGACAAAAGCAGAGCTAAGCTGACGCACCCCGCATTACTTATACTCCATTTGTATTCAAATCGGGCTGGAAGTAGGGCATTATGTATGCTTCAACATATTTAAATAAGTCCATCTATTGCATTTTAAAATACCTAACCTGTGATAATGGATGCAACGCTGACTGTTTTGAAAATAATGTGGCAAAACATCATTATAGAATTTTTCTTAAATTGGAGACCGTCCGACAGTTTAGGTCGCACAGTATTAGATCCTAACATTTTCCACGACTTTACCTTCAACTAAGAAACAGTTAAGATTTCAGACGGTCTATTCCGTCGATATCACACTGTGTACAGTTAGATGGAGTGATGGACAAGTGAGCTGTCATTCCATCTTGCTTGTATGGTTTGACAGTTGACTCGTTCACTTCGCCTTAGTTTTCACTTCGACATGTTTACAGAATCGCACTGCTGATGCGGTGGTCGAACTGCACTTACTTATGTCTAAATTTTTAATGATGAATTTCGACTTTTTAGTGTTCGTTTCCTCCATGTATTAAGCATAGTTATCATCACTTTCCAGGTTACCTGGCGGTCGAAGCAACACGTTTTCATCTTCCACTCTCTCCTATCATCCGTTACGTTACGATATAATTTATTGCCGTTTCTTCCATGTCATTCCTTATACAATATAAAACCTTCCTAATATATACGAGCAAACAGTTACCAGCTTTATTTACTTTAACATGACCGTCATCTAAAATTACCTCAACTCAGGCTCCAGAAAAGAAAACATGGAAATATTTCGGTTTTAACAGCGCCGTACGTAAACAATTGGCCCACATCGGCTTACGAATGAAACAGTACACTGCGGATGGCCTCGCAACGAGCCAATAAACTTAGCATTTACGATGCTACCGGTCTAGGGTTGGTTGCCTTTTACCTTGCAACTTTAGCGACCCCTATTGGTCGAGGCGGGCGGTTTTATTGTCTTAATTACCAGGCTGAATGGTCTCATTTCCTTGTGCTTGTACTCTGTTTATGGGTAATTTTCATTGTTAGAGGAAATTATTAGTTTTTCGTTCTAATTATTGAGTTAGGCGAGCAACTTAAAGTTCGCTATGCTCAAATCTTTTGCTCTGGTTATTGTTGATGTCGTTGAGTTAGCCCTGTCTACATAACGGCAGACATTTTTCTACTACTCATGCTGATAAGCAAGGTTCAAGCAGTTCAATGAAATCGGGCGGTGGGTTAGTATTTAAGATTTCAGCTATTGTTATTTTTCTCTCTTAAATCAAAAGTCTCTTCTGGTAAGTCACCATTGATAATGCTTGCTTACTGTGTTGGCTTCAGTTCCTGATTTAACACCACGTTTTTCTTCAATGTAGTCCGCAACTTGAGCAGTCTTTATATTGGCAACCCTGCCTCTATCCCAGGGCTTCCCGAGTAAGGATACTGAGCCAACTATATGGAGGCGCCTCCATTTAGCTGCATAAACCTTGTTACCAGTATTCGGTGTAAGCTTACCTCGCCCGTAGACGGCGCCAAAAAATAAAGTGCATTAGCTTTTATATTATGACTTATAGTATCGTTTTGCGCTCCAATTTTCTTCCGGGAAACAAAGTGAGTTATTTATTTCATGCTACCTGGCTTCCAAATTTTTTTCGTTCTTTAAGACTTGGGTTGAAAGTGAAATTTAAGGATATGAGACTCTTTTGAAAATAGCATCAACCTGAAGTTCATTTTCTCTAGTGACTACAGGATAAACAGATTTTACCTGGATTTTATATCAAAACGTGTAAAAAGTGGCACATTGACTCAAAATTACTGTCAACATCATGAGGACCAACTTACATTTATTTATTCTATCTATTTTTATGATAGACCACAAAAAATGTCTCACTGTTACCGCCCACACTGCCGTGATTATATCAGCTGAGCTGATCTATTTCCAACGCGGAAGATTACATCTTCTCATTTTAAAGATTTAGTGCGAAATTATTTATATTGGTTCTCCTATAGAATGTTATAACGCAGTTTGTTAGGCAACGGAACTTTTTAAAGCAAAGCGCTTATCTTTTAAGAAGACAACAACAGTAATGACCGAACTGGGCACCCAGAAGACAACTCACAGGGCGTATTCAGAAGTGCGAACTGTGATATATAAAAGCAAGGGATCCGATTTGCCAAAAAACATTACTATGCAGACTGACCATAAGTGTGCTGTCCATTTGCGCGGAGCGAGACAGCAGATTAACCAATCATGTCAGCCAAAATGTCTGTGACTCAAAAAATTCTAAAAGTTCTCCGTTTCTCCGTACCGCTGTAATGGACAGGCACCCTTATACCTTGTAATCAATACCATTGAGATGACGTCACCAAACCATCGAAATCGATTTGTTTTGCGATGTACTTAGCGACGATTAATTAGGGGCTGACGCTGGTAGGCCTTCCAAAACACATGTAATTATTTATGGCAGTGCCACTCGATCACAGAATGTCATGTTAATGGCAGTGAAACCCACACCATACAAACATATATTACGTCATTGTTTGCTCAATGCTCAGCCCCTGGAGTAGTACCAGAGGCCTTGATGTACTGATCTATGGGATAAATATGTAGGGTGAGGATGAGTTTGTTTACTCGCAATTTTGCTGTTTATGTAATTCGATGATGTTTTTATTTTTTGTTTTGTTAAAAAAGCGACCTATATTTTGAACATAAAGCCAGTACTTTGGGAGGTACTTTCATTGGTTACCCTAAATTCTAATAATTTCAGCTTAGCCCGCATAGCTCAGATAACAGGAAAAATACATGACAACCATATTTATTATCTAACCGGTTTAGCGATATCTGTACAAAAATGGAATACTTTCAGTGAAAACCTAATCAAAATTGATGGGAAACCCTCTCGCGAAAACGCAGTTTTCTTTGGCAGGTGTAAGGAAGGGCCTCCTAGACTTTGAAGTCAGAATGTATGTCGGACTTTCCTTTCTAACCTTTGAAGCTGTATAATTTCGTCACTGATGAAGTTTTTTAACAATAGGCTAGTTTCCATCATCCACATATTGCAAATTTTCAGTTCGTCAGTTAGAGTTTTGAAAAATAATAGACACGTATTTTTTGTTTTTTAACCGACTTCCCAAAAAGGAGGAGGTTATCAATTCGGTTGTATGTTTTTTTTTTTTTTTTTTTTTTATGTTTGTTACCTCATATCTCCGACAATTATGAACCGATTTGAAAAATTTTTGTTTTATCTGAAAGGATGAGTTTGTTTACTCGCAATTTTGCTGTTTATGTAATTCGATGATGTTTTTATTTTTTGTTTTGTTAAAAAAGCGACCTATATTTTGAACATAAAGCCAGTACTTTGGGAGGTACTTTCATTGGTTACCCTAAATTCTAATAATTTCAGCTTAGCCCGCATAGCTCAGATAACAGGAAAAATACATGACAACCATATTTATTATCTAACCGGTTTAGCGATATCTGTACAAAAATGGAATACTTTCAGTGAAAACCTAATCAAAATTGATGGGAAACCCTCTAGCGAAAACGCAGTTTTCTTTGGCAGGTGTAAGGAAGGGCCTCCTAGACTTTGAAGTCAGAATGTATGTCGGACTTTCCTTTCTAACCTTTGAAGCTGTATAATTTCGTCACTGATGAAGTTTTTTAACAATAGGCTAGTTTCCATCATCCACATATTGCAAATTTTTAGTTCGTCAGTTAGAGTTTTGAAAAATAATAGACACGTATTTTTTGTTTTTTAACCGACTTCCCAAAAAGGAGGAGGTTATCAATTCGGTTGTATGTTTTTTTTTTTTTTTTTTTTTATGTTTGTTACCTCATATCTCCGACAACTATGAACCGATTTGAAAAATTTTTGTTTTATCTGAAAGGATATACTTGCAGATTGGTCCCATTTAAATCATATCAAAATCGGTTACGAACTTTGGATTTTAAATCGAAATAGCTGGAATTTGACTATTTAGATGATTCTTTGATGATCGAAATTGCGTATTTTGCTTTTCTGCGATTTTGGAGTGGTGTTGTTAGGTGTAGGGCACCACTAAAAAGTGAAAAATAAAAAACTTTTTACAAAAAAATACAACCGACTTCCAAAAAAAAACACTACAAAGTAAAAAATAACTTTAATTTCGGAAGTCGGTGTCAAAATACGAAGAAACTAACAAAAACACCGACTTCCGAAATTAAAGTTATTTTTTACTTTGTAGTGTTTTTTTTTGGAAGTCGGTTGTATTTTTTTTGTAAATCAATGAATATTGACAAAGATAAAACGCATCGAAACTCGGGAGTGGGGGCTCGTGACGTCACTACCCGCTAAAAATTATGCCACGGCGTGACATATTGAGAATTTTAAGTGTCCCAACTTCGTCAATTTTGGTTCCCGTAAGGCCGTAACAGAAGAAAAAATACGGGTCAAATATTTTTTTGATAATCTCACTGACAGACTAATTAGATTTTTCAGTAAACAAGCCTATTCTTTAAATTATTTTCTACTAAAGCGTATTTAGCAAATATGAAAATGTTCTCTTTTCGCTGATCGAGATTAAGCAAAGTTCTATTTTTGTCGAAATCTCACCGTGTACACTTAGTTGAAGTGAACGACAAGTGAGCTTAAATTAGAGCTAAACATTACCGTCGTCAACTATCATTTCAGACGGTCAATTCTGTTAACATGTCGCAGTGAAGGCAAAGGTGAAGTGATCACGAAGTGAGCTGTCATTCCATCTTGTTTATATGGTTTGACAGCTAACTTGTCATTCACTTTGCACTCTGCACCGCAGCAGTGCGATTCAGTAAACATGTCGAATTGAACACTTAGGCGAAGTGAACGACAGATGAGCTGTCAAACCATTCAAACAAGATGGCATGACAGCTCAACTGTCGTTCTCTCCACCTAAGTGATCACAGTGAGATGTCATTCCATCTTGTTTATATGGTTTGACAGCTAACTTGTCATTCACTTTGCACTCTGCACCGCAGCAGTGCGATTCAGTAAACATGTCGAATTGAACACTTAGGCGAAGTGAACGACAGGTGAGCTGTCAAACCATACAAACAAGATGGCATGACAGCTCAACTGTCGTTCTCTCCACCTAAGTGATCACAGTGAGATGTCAACAGAATAGACCAGCTGTAAAAATGTCGAAGAGAAGGCTTGGGTGAAGTAATCACGAAGTAAGCTGATAATCCAAATAATCAAGTTGAAACCGGCAGTTTAGCTACGCTTCACGTGTAAACAATATACAGTAACCCATATAATCTAAGCTATGTAAGTAGATTACCATGGCGAGTAGCAAGCGTGTACTGTTTCTATTATTTCGATTATCATAATTTGCTGTATTTTATCATAATGGAGTCCAAAGTCCAGTCCTTAAGGAAAACAGAACACATGCATTTTAAACACGTTTGCAAATATGTAGTATAACATAATTAATAGTTTCCGCTATGTTTTAACATGACTGGACATAAACAGTGCCTCATCTAGTTTCAACTGACCAAAAAGATTGACATAAAAGTGATATTTTTAACCAACTAACAAAATTTAAAAATGAGAAGTCTTAGTCAATTCCCAATATAAAACTGAATTTTCCATACTAATTTACCATCAGGTGAATATTTGTATGGGAGCTACAATTTTCTTTGGGAAATTGAGTATTACTTTCTTGAAGGAAGTTGTTCATCTATATGGACAGAATCAGTTTTAAAAATATGATATGACATGAACACTATTTTGAGCAAAGGACATTGCTCATCACCCATACATCGTTCGCCTAAGAACCAACAGAGACGTGAATTTACTATCTGTGTTTTAAATAATGCATATGTTCGACTAAAACTAAATTAAAATCACGGACACTTGCCAGAAATTGTAAAATATCTAAAATGATTTCGGATTTTGAGGTTATTAAACAAACCAAACAATAGAAACATACCAAATGGACTAAGATCCCAGAGCTGCCAGACTTTTTATCTCACCAAAAAATGTATAGAATAGTGTTACTATGTTCTTCTAACATACGAAAGCGTGGTAAGTTAGGTCGACAGCCGATTCCCTGGTATCAGGTGCCAAATACATTAGGTACATCAAAGTGTCAACTGTCATTTCATCGACTGTCACTGTCAATAGTGTTCGTGTCATACAGCGCTTTAATCGCTTTACTCTTTTTGTAGGTAACTAAAAATCTTACAGCGCTGAGAGTGCTTTGTTTCATTTTAAAATAATGGCGCCGGGTTATAAAACCTAAGTGAGTTACTTTTTAAAATGGTTTCGTAATTAAAAAGTGTCCGTTCTATTCTAATCAGTAAAATGTAATTAAAAAAAAAACTAGGAATAATAGTAAAGGTTTCGCATGTGTTGATTCATAGGCCACTTTTTACCATGTCCTTTCCTCCTGCTAACCGGTTCCTTTAACTTCTACAAAAATTAAAATTTACATCGTGGTATCACTCCAAACGCTTTTCTAACTAGAAGTGTGGAGTTGCTTGTTTGTTACGCGTCTGCGCACGCTCGTTACCATTTATTTTTATATTTTTTAATTGAAAACTTCTTTAACGGCGTTGAGCACTTTTCTTTGGATGGGTATAAAATGTTAAACTCGCGTCAGGACACGTGACCTGATCTGACCTGATCGAAAATTCGTAAGACGGATGTTTCAAAAATGCACAACAATAATGTTCAAGTTTTCACTTCTGCCGGCACTTGGAGTGCAAGCCGTTGTTTTTTTTTCAATTGTTTTCGTTAAATTGGTCAATAGTTTTCTTCTACAATTCAATATTCCACTTTTACATTTATTTATTTAAAGCTTTAAGCACAAATGTACAGAATTAATGCCATAGGCATTCTCTACCAGTCAATTTTTGGGTAATGTAGAGACAAATAGTGGTAGGTGCAATATGGAGAACAGAAACGCGATTGATATTTATATACAAACATTAAAAAGAATACAACATACATATTATATAAACTATACATATAACACATTATCTTCCTCATCGCCATAATTTATCCCCTTTCTGTTAAATCACATTTTTATTTTCAATCTCTATACATACATATAGTAATCATTCTGTTCGCCACATGTGTTTCAACGCTCCTCATAACATTCCCATACCAAGACAAAATATTAACTACTAGCTGACCCGTGCAACTTCGTCTGCGTCACATTTTCCATTAATGCACCGCTCCTTCCGTGGCTGTCTTAGCGTGAAATGGGCTATCTAATACTGAAAGAATTTTTCAAATCAGACCAGTAGTTCCTGAGATTAGCGCGTTCAAGCAAACAAACTCATCAGCTTTATAAATATTAGCATAGATTATCTTGTCTGCCACTGGCGCCAATAATATCCAAATTCCTCAAATATATGCAAATATCTCTATAGTGCCTAATAATAAAGAAATAGGTAAAGAAGATGTGGAAAGACATAAAGCTGACCTTGTATCCGAGAAAACACAAAAATAAGCTATTTCTTTTATCAAAACAAGACTGAAATCTATCGCATTATACAACACGGTTCAGCGTCCTCAAATGGGACAATCTTTATAGCATTGGACTCATTACAAATTAGACACGTCTCCGTTCTAAAAACACGCAGTTTTATTATGAATTATATTAGATAACTGGGGAAGTAGCCGTGCATGAATCATAAAAAAAACCATTTCTTTTTATTGTCACATGTTATTTTTTTCGCTTTGATATGCGAAATTACTATGTCATCATATAAATATATCATGTGATCTGATATCTGCCGTGACCGTGTTGAAAAGTCATTGAACGGGATATTTCTGTTAGTTTTGGGGCAAAAATAAAGTGTGGTGATATTTCAAATAATATATATAATTGTAAATATATTGAAAGTATTGATTCTAACAGTGAGATGGCTTTCATCGGGGTGGCCATATATCATGTAGATAGCTTTTTTACTGAACTAGCTAGGGATGTCAATGGTTGTTGGATAGACCGAGGAAATCAATAAACAGATAAATGGAATACTGCATACATCAGTCATAATAAAGTTTTCCGGTTTCTAATTCAGCGGAATCTGTTAACTAAGTTCTTGGATTTAAAGAAACAAGTGAACTTTATGGTAAGACTGGAGAAAAAATTAAGGCAATTTTAGACCCTTGATTGCAAGGGTTCCCCAAAAAATTATCCAAATCCTAATTGATAGAGAAGCATGGCACTATTAATAAGAAAAGGCCAATACTCTGCAGTGGGTGGAACAACCCTTCCAATGCTGGTGGTTATGAAAAACATGTCTGGTTTGTGAATTCACAAGACAGGGAAACCTAGTGATGAATGATAAGAAAATTATACTATTACAATATCTGGTTTAACTCTGCACGAGACCGTCATATGACCTTTACAACCCATAGGCTAAGTTTTTGCAGTACGATGTTATCAATCAAGCACGTGTATTGAATATCAAGGAACAAAGATGACATTGTTAGATTTCTCAGTAAAATGACCCTAAAGTGTAGTGTGGGGTTACGTCATGCAACTGAGAAGTGACCTTCACATGTTAGAAGCTATCCAGATGTATTGACAAGGTTTCATCGATGATGATGAATGACAGATTAGGTGTTGCTGAATCAATTAATTTTCTAGAAGTAGATTTGAAGAAACATCTTACAGAGGTAAATCGATTGTGCATAAATTGTTAAATAAATAAATAGAGGTAAATCGTTCCAAATCCCACACATGTTGTAAATGGTCAATGTTTTTTCTTCGGTACCTGATGTAAGAGTTACTTCATGAAGTGTCTGATTCCTCTGTTAAAATTAAACTGAATAAAGAGAGAGCTATGATTATGGTGGACGAAAATAGTTAATGCCTTGTTTTCATTGCAAAAATCAAATCATTATAGTAAAGACACAAGTCAAAATGTAAAAAAACTGATAGTGTTTCTATAAAGAACCAAGCATAACGCATTGATACTAAAAGGAATAGCAATATTGCTAAAAAAACACACTAAGATTCCCAAACGGTTAATCAAGGTGATTTAGATGTCCTTCCTCCGATTGCTAATGCAGCTTCCGGAAGCTCAACCTAGAAACGGAAACTTTTAAATAAGACTCACTTCTTGAAATAAACATTGCACTATTATCCTTAACAATAAAACTAAAAACAGACCGGAAATGTTCCGGAAAGAAGAAATAAAATGTGCAGTTAAATATAGCAGTGACTCAGTTAGGTTCAAAGGTGGCAATAATGCAAAGTTATGACAATTGCCAGCCTATCCTTGGGCAATGAAGTCATATGAGTCTACTACGCGATTCGTTCGTGAACTTTTTAGTCTTGGGTGGCCTGTGGAATGATAATAAAACTGTGATAACTTAACAGCTGTATTTTTATGACGTGAGTTTTATGTGACTTGGGTTTATTAATAACTTTGTAAATGCTATAGGCTCGGGTTTTATATATGACCAGGATCGTTATTGTGGGTGGCTTTGGAGGCTAGCATGATGGTCAAAAAGCTTTTATTTCTGATAAACGATTGACCTCCAGGTTTTGCTTTGGCTCCAGAGGCAAAATGACAACCATTTCTACAGAAATGATAGATTTAATGTTAAAAATTTGTCTTTTTAATTATTTCACTTTACACTATGTAGATTGGTGTGAACGAACTAAAAAGTAATTTCTCCTTTAATTCCATTGACATGACGTACTGGGACGCTCGGCGCCACATAGCAACTTGTTCTATTTCAGGCGTCTCCTCTGACCCATTTACTGGCTTTCGAGGGCAGCACTGCAATGACCCGGATTCGATGCCCGTGCCACAAACGTACGTGGACATTTGCGGAAATGCGAATTCGAGACGATAGCCTTGCGCAAATTTTATGTTGCTTTTACATTATTTTGTTTGATTTTCCTTAGATATCATTTGGTAGTTTAGGTTTGTTTGCGGGTTAACTTGGAACGTGATTAGATTTCCGATAAAGATTCCACACAATCAAATATTATTGCGCGATCGATTTTTTTTTTTAAAGAAACGTTGCCCTACATTAGGAATTACTGGTGAAAGACCACAAAAATGAATAGTTTTAAAAAGACAACGTTCATCTGAAGCAAAAGCCACTGAAGGCGTTAAATTACCTTATAATAGGTTCCTTCCGGTATCCGCGGTAGCCCATCATAAATTATACAACTGCGCTTCCAAATATCAATTCTTCCCATACAGATGCAGCCAAATTACATCAGTAGGGGGTTATAATAATAATAGCCCCTAATCATTCAGCCGAAGCATTTGATGGATTCTCGGAACGGGGCTGGGTTAAATTATCGATAAGTGTTCAACCAATTGGTTCTTCCCATCGGAAAGCGTTCAATGTTCAGTTAGGAAGCGAAGTATTTGGTCGTCCGGCCACGCTTCCTCCGATGCTCCCAGGAAAATGACTTTTATATGATAAACGGTTTATGTATTCACATATTCATGAATAGATTCTTCTATGGAAAATTTTATGTCAAGATTTTTCATCGGATTTTTATATTCAAAATTTATGGCTAGTGCGATTTTACTGTGAGATTTTACAAACTGCGAATATGATCAGTAAACTGAAATAAAGTTTGAAAAAGTCATACTGAGGATAAAGAAGCCAAGTATTATAACTACGTAATCTATGCAGATGTCATTCGGCCAAACAATCGATATACTGCAACACCTAAAGACGAATGGGTCACGTGAAATTGAGAAGGCGCCAAGCGTAGAAAAAAAGCGGTGCCGACCCGTACTGCAAACAAATTGTTTGGCGAGGAAACTCTGCGCCAACATTGCCTATATTCATGCAATGAGACTTTGCAAACGGAATGTTCTTTTTTTAAATCGTTTTAAATGCTAGTTTTATATTCAGCTAAACTGTTCGTTATTGTCTACTAGTAATGTTATGTCTAAAGCTTTTCACAATAGCAAATCTGATTTAATACTCAACGGTGTTTACAAACACATTGTTGGATTTCAATCCAATGCAGAAGAAAAAATGTCTTGTCTTCGCATAAAACATCACAGACAAAGCCGTAGATATCGCAAGCCGATAAGAATATGAATGAATATCACATTTTTGTTTTACAACAATCATACTCATTCTTAAAGCACTTGAAACTTCAAAAGAAACATTAATAAATTAGTTCCAATGTTAAATAATGTTTCTAGTAACATTATCGCGAATGTATGTTAGTCGGAACAGAGCATAACTGTCAGTGTATCAAATACTTGCGTCATCAGGGATAGATGTATTACTTTTTATCTTAATTGTTTTAGAAAAGTTTTCCACAAAGAGCTATCTTGAGGCCAATTATTTAGAATGTTTGGCAGATAAAATTATAATTGCAATAAGATTTCCCATAGATAGTGTAAGTATTAAAGTTTCATGCTACAGTATTCGTTCGGTAGAAAATTCTCGACATTTACGACATATACATTCTAAACACACAAATTTTCTCTCTCCGTATCCAAAAATTGTATTACAAGATTGCGAAATGTTACCGAAATAATTTGCCATGTATATTTGAGTCCCGGAAGCCGAAGCGAAATAAAAACTGCGGTAAAGCAGTTAGATCAGCATGTAACGGGAATAGTGCCAAACTAGACGGCTGCAGATAAGTCTATTTGTCTTCAAAATTGTCCGTCCCGTGAGGAGCATTACAAGAAATTTGGCATGAAGAGCATGAAAGCAGGGACGTTTAAGGCTGTTTTAATTCCCGACCTGCGAGTTGCCAAGATGTTATTTTATCAGCCCTTGGAGCTGCAGATGACTAAACAGTATTGGCGGCAGACTAAAGATATGAGATAAGATAGAACACCAGTATGGTTTGATTTAGCAAAATGTCTTAGCAAGCTATTTTTAGAAGTTAATAAAAATGGGCCTTCCTTTCTTGCAGCCATAGTATTATGAATATTTTCTATTGTATTAAGCATGACTAAAAGTATAAAAGAAAACTTCCACGTGATTCCCAGTTTCTCTACTTATGTGACACATCATAAATAGTTACAGTCCGTCAGCAACTATGCATGGACGCATGGATGACGCACGGTCTGGGGTTGAGACTCGGCGCCTTCCGTGCTCAGAAATGAATAACTACTGGAGAAACTATCCGCCTTTTGGTGTAGTGTACGTTGGAAACTATCGATTAACCTACAGACGGTAAGTTGCACCACATGTATGATACAAAGACACAGACATGAACACCGTATGAGAGGCATGGAACTCGACATATGAGAGGTATAGAGAAATTGAGGCTCAATCAAGAAGAGCCTAGCTATTTTTTTTTAATTTGAGATGGGTTTGCTGTTGACTCTAGTTTAGGCCAGATATGACAGAGACAAAGTCTACTACACAAGGAACCTGTTCACTCTAACTTTAAAATTATTAGTTTTATGTGGTCGTAAATAATAATTGGTGAAGATGATTATAGCAAGAACTCTAAAAGTAGGTATATCAAAGATCAACCTAAAGTTAGTTTTTCGAAAAAGCATGATCTAAATGATCACATTGATCACGTTATTTGAAGAGACCTTGACACTGCGAATCTTTAAATTCATCACCGGCGGCGCGGGGCGTCTAACATACGTAATAGGTACATAAAATAATAGTTCTAAAACTTCCATTGAAACAGTCATTTGAATAATAGCGCCATCAATACTAGATAATTGTATGTTAATATTATACAGGTAGCAAAACAAGCAACCCCATAAAATGATAAAGTTATGTTTCTATACAATGACTATTGGCACATTGTATAGAATAGTATTCATGAAGCTATTCAATGAGTTTCTTTGTAGTGCTTAAGATGTAACTAGAAAACTCAATTAGGTACTTTCCAAGTAGCATTGTTAATTGTAAGAGCAACGATAGTAGGTATTATTATTCATCACAGTGATGAATGCAAATGCATTAGGCTCCTATGCATGCACCACGTGATCTGAGTACAAAACAAAAATGATCAGGCTCATTTTATTGTATTTGTAACGATCACTAAACCCTTTACCAACAATTTTGGCTCTTGATAAAGGTCTGTATTCAACTATCATATTTTATTTTCGAAGTAATTTTGTTTATGAATGGAAGAAACAAAGAAAAAAACAAGCACACTAGACTAGAACGTGTGCTGGCTAGAAGTTTGGAAACACGCCACGAAAACAAGTTAATTTACAATCAAAATAAATAGGTATTGTAGATTTTGTAATATATTTATGAATGACTAATCGTATCGTTGACATTTGCTGATAAATTGTTAGCGTTTTCGCATCCGGCGGCATAGAATTTACAATTTTATATTGGGACGATATTTTTATTTTGTAAGTACATATTTAGAAAAATACCCACTGAATTGTTGTTCTAGCAGCGAATCCACGTAAACATTTCGACACATTTTGATCAAAGGATAATTAAGATAGAATAATCGAATTTCCCCAAGAATTTAATCGAGTTTTAAGATAAAAGCAATGGCTCAGGGTAGGTACAGAAGAACTTATAACTAAGGTACTGATAAAGTTAGACACCGGAGTAATTGTTGTCTTTCCCACTGTATAGACAGATAAAACGATGTCCTTTGTCCCTACAGGGCATTGAACTCACGAATCTATACATTGCTTTTATCAAACATAATAAACCTTTAGAGGGATAGCATTGAAGTTTATCCTGAACATACAAATAATAAATTTGGAGTTTATCGGCAGAAGTTTATACTTGTAAAGACATAATAGAAATGCAACCTTTTACAAGGTCTTGAAACAAGCTTCATAAGTTTCAGTTTGCTCTTTATATAGCAAACTGAAGTTATGAAGCTTGTAGTTCTTATATCAAACAAGGACAGAAATTCAGTTCATATAAATTCGTTAGGGACATCCGACTTCCGACACTATCATATGAGCCGAAATATTCTCAAAGCTAGACATGAACTTCTACAAACTTTCATATGGAATGAAAATGTATGATGTATGAAAATTTATGCATCCCACGTAGCTGCAACCGCCAAAGCGGCGGCATCCTTTGTTCAGTCGTCTGCTAACTAGCAGGGGACCGTTCCCCTATTAGAGAACCAACGAAATGATAGCATAGACATAGGTAGTACACGTATATGTATACAGTAGCCGTCATCCCTCCCCCTGTGTCAAAATGCCTTCAGATCAAAATAGTTTAATAGTGACTATAACGTTTCAGAGCAATTCTTCAAGAACGCAGTTTTATTTTATTAATGCATTGTTTACAACGGTCGCATAACTCGCATATTATGAAATAAATCTCTTGTTATATTACTTCCACGTTCAACTGGGAATGCACAAAATGAATATACATAAAACATTCCTGTATGGACAGGACATATAGCTGATGAATATAGGTGACAATGTTTAATCTATTTGAAATTCTACAAGCGTGTTGAAGTCCTCAATCATATTTCTCAATCAACAGATAATAAATATCTAAGACCCTAAGTCTCAGAATACCTTTTACAGACAGACACAGAATTTCAATAAAACCCATTTTAATTATCTCTATTTTGACAGTCGGAGGTCAAAAAATTATCGTTACACGAAATAAATTTCCATAAAAATAAAATCTAATAACTTTGCAAAATGGATCTCCTTCGCAAATATTACGTTTAAACATTAACTAAATGTTAACTGGGAGTCAGTAAACATAAATCTGTGCAATAAATAAGCCCCTGTTTGCGTCTGTGTAAACAAAATTCTATCTGAGTTGACACTATGAACCTGGCTGCCCGTGGCTGCACAGTAATTTTCCCTTGCCTTGTCTCTGCATATTTGAAAACGTTAAAAGAAACATGGCGACTGTAATGGCGGTATGACATTTCCGAAATTCATTTTTAAAATATTCGTGTTTTGCCACGAAGCTTTCACAGCAAACTTTTGGCGGAACTATGTTAGGTACCTTTATTTGTGCGATGTTCTGGACAGGTTTGTTATTTCAATTTTTGGCTTGCAATTTTAATAATTATTTTGGTAGCAAGGATTGTATTTAAATGGAATTTTGTATTAACAAATGTGTTACTGTAAAATACGAACGGCGCTTTCCTTTAATTTCTTACCTCTCAAAATATCAAAACAGCCCTCAATTATGAAGTATCTCAACAAAGATTTTATTATTTGTGGCTAGACCATAACCTAATCACAAAGTCTTTGATCATCGTCGATATAGCAAGTTACCGCGCGAGTTACTGAAGCGAAACTCATTATTGAAGTAACACGTGCTTAGATTACTGAGTATGCTCCAACGCTTCAAGAAAAGTCCTTGGCGCAGAAATAATTCTATTTTTAGAATATGATGTAAGAATGGAGGCAGGGTTCACCTTTATTGTGATTCTGAAGAATGCGGCGAAAAAAGTTGACAATAGATTTAATAAATTTCAAAAAAAAAAAAAAAAAACTATGAAAATGTCAAAGACGAGAAGAGATAAGAGAAAAAGAGAAGAAAAGTGACTTATAATGACGTTCAATAAAGTAGTTATTATGAATGACTTAGTAAAAAAGTAAATATAACAGATGGCAATTAATTTTAATATAATGCTGGTCAGCATTATTAACAGATCAGCTGAAATCGGTCCCGTTAACCAGAAGACGAAGCATAAAAGTATTACTCGTATTACGATTGTAATTAATACGTATGATGACCAAAAAACAGTATGTAGAATATTGCAGATAAAACATTGGGACACGTAATTGAGATTACAGTTATAATTTCGGTACCTAACAGCAATTTATTTACTTATTAATTTTTTGCCATCCTAAATGGTGGGTACAAAAAGAGACTTAAATATAAGATATAACGTAACTCGAAACGAAAGTTGTTTCTATTTGATTGTGCTTAACGGTTCACCTGACGTTTAATAAAACGAAAAAGTAACGTGAGAAGAACAAGTTTTTTCAAAAGGCTTTGCTCAATTTTTTTTTTTTTTTTTTCAAAGAAAAAACGTTTGAAATTCCTAATCCGATAGACTGTAGATGCATAATTGATGACCAACCATCTTAACATTATCTGGATAGGAATTAAAACACCATCATCTTCATCAACCATAATCCACAACTGCACATAGACAACACCCAAGTGTCGGCACTACAACCGGCCCTGTACGTCTCACATCCATCGAGTTAAAATATAACGTTTACTTACTTGCTGATATTATCCTGTCTCTCAACGATGCTCTGAAGACCAACAGCATCTCTCAGCTGCATCACTAGAGCTGCTCTGACTCCTTCCGTTGATTTCAATTCTTCAATCCTCTCGCTCAAAACCTGAGAAAGAAACAAAATTTTAAATGAAAGAAGGAATTAAACGAAGCGTCTTTCATGCTTATCTAACCTAAAAGCACGAAGAAAAAAAAATCCAGAACCTTTATGAAAATTTAAATAGGCAAGGTTATCAAACTTCTACTTTAGTACACAGTTAGTAATATCGAATATTACACTAGAATTTTATTTATAAAAAAACATTAATCATATAATTGAACTACATCATCACAATATATTGAACTACGCGTAGGTATACCTAGAATACAAAGACTACGAGAAAAAACGCATTAACAGAAAAAACAAGAAAACTTTTATAACACGATTACGATTTCACAAATCTCAACAAATTTGTAAAAAAGTAAAGTTACTGAACACGTTGATAAAGATTTATAAATATTCATTGAAAATTCTCTCAAAGCCTCCAAGTTCATACTCCAAGAAGATTCCATCATGAGCTCATCCATATTTAAGTCTTTCAATTTCGTTCCTGTGTTCAACTTGCGTTACCAAGACCTGAGAAAACCTTTGAGAAATCTTATCGTATCTAAAAGTAGGTATCTTTAACTAAGGGATTTCCTACTTCTGAAACTAGCATCAAGATTGATTACAATGTTTCTTTGCTACGTTGATTTTGTTTTAATATTGATTATTTATTTTTTAACATAGGTACATACCTCAACATCCTCAGAAAAAATCGGTGTATCACTGAACACATTCTTTTTCACTATCACAACACTGGGACCCTGGACTCCTCCAACAAACTTCTCACAGTTAAAGAAAAGCGCGTCTTTCTTTACCATCTCTTCGTCTACTCCAGGGAAAGTAGGATTCATGTCTACTGCAGAAGATGGCGCCACCAGGGTATAGTCCCAGAAAGACCAGGCTCCATATTGATGGAGGAGTAATGTGGTGGCTACATCATCTGCTAAGACTCCTGTCAGTTTGGAAGCCGCTGGGAAAAATCCAATCATTCTGTTCCCTGAAGTGGAGTGTTGCTGCAGTCTCTGTTCCAAGTTGTTCAGGTCTATATAGCCTTCTTTTGTTTCTGGGATTTTGATGACCTGTAACAATGGAAAGGAATGAGGAATAACAATGTGTTTTATTAACACAAATTCGTTGCTTTCAAAAAATTTAATACTGCTGGACTGATTTCTCATAGCATCTCTCTCAAAAGCAACAGACCATACAGAAACCAGAATCAAAGTAAAGAAAATGGAGACAGGCAAGTTACTTAACCCTAGATAGGTGTAACTATAAAGCAATCATCCACATATTGATTTAAATTCAAACACAGATATGTTAATGAAGACAACAGGCTAGCTTTCTAGCATGATAATAATATTAGTAAGTTTGAAAGTTATTGGCGAAATAAACAATTTATTGAACAAGAGACATAAAGATGTCGCGCTTCTACAATATACGAGGAATCTATTCTAAACAATGAATCTATTAGAATTGTTTATTGATTGATTTAATGGTGAATCAAAACGAAGTAGTTATTTTGAATCCCACATCGTCTCGTGAAAATCTACCGAAGAATGAAGAAAATAATCTAAGGCTTCGCAACCTGTACCAAGTGATTTAATCAATGTTGCCAAAATTCGGGTTGATTGGTATACTATTTTTTGTCATGCTATTTCCGTTAATAGATCCATGCCATTTCTGGAAACGTACAGAATTAGATACATGTTTATCTGAATTATAAGTAAAATTAATATGTTTTGGTCGATATTAATTATTACTTGGTCGCGAATTTATCGGAAATCAAGAGCATAGGCTGCTTTCGATCCACGAAAAATGCACTCAGCGGCACTCTTTCTGTGAAAGTATTTTAGCAATCGGATCAGTACTGTTAGAGATGCCTGCCCTGTTACAAACATGTTTACCTACCTCTCTATAATTATAATCGAGTTAAATTCTCATTATTATGTACACCATATCGGTTACAGAAAATATAGATGAAGAAGGCATTACATAAGGTGACACAATGGATTTAGAATGGCCGTATCTCTAAATGCCACACATTCTTTGAATGGATTTAGAAGAGAGAAGTTGAGACAATAATGCAGTATTAGGTGCATGATATTTGTTTAGATTGCACTAACAAATAAACTGGATCAACTAGATTTGTTGCAATAATTTATGTAACCACCTTCAACCATGTATGATGTATGAACCATGAACAGTGAAATTCCTTCACTTTGCTACAAAATAGTTTAAATATGTAAGTAGAGTATCCACTACAAAAAGAAAAAAATGCGGCCTACTATGTTTGAGGTTAAAGTACCAACTAACGAAATTCCCAAAAGCATATTATGTTCTGCAGGGGCACAACTACAAGTAACGAAAATAATTAAAGGAATTGGGTCGAGCTGTTCCGTGAATAAATTTATCTACTCAAGAATCTTCGTCCTGCAGATGTCCTCACAGCGATTAAAATAAAAACAATACTCAAAAAGGTAAGTACACAATTGAAATCCCCTATTCTGCGTTTTGCTCGCTTGTTCAACCAGTCAGACGTAGAAAAAAATAAAGGTACTTTTATTTATGAGACTGTTGTATCATTGCTTTGTAATATGATTTTACCTAAAACCGGCACGTAATGCAAATACAGAAGAAGTCAATTTGATCGACATTTGTTTAGAATAATAGATTGGTCGGTCTGCTCTGTAGGTAGGTTTCTAAACTTTACCGAAAAGCTTGGTCAATCAAAATAATTGTCTTATTTTAATTAAACTGTTGCTTTTTTTATTTTTGATGGGTGATGATTGCAGAGAAGAGATGACTGCAGAGACAAATTCTACTATGGAGCGAGCTTACCCAGAAGGAGCCTTTTTAATCCAAATTTGAAGAGATTAGGGAATTAGGGATTATTGATTTGAATGTACCAGCTCGATGTAAAATATGGATTAAATATAATAAAGACGACATGGCTGGAAGGAAAGCGAACTCTGAGATAATGACTAATAAAAATGAGGAAACAGACGCACAAACTCTTAAAACAATGAGGAGACTGAGAGAGAATGAGGGAATAATAGACCTAACTTGAGTTTTTGAAAATCCAAAACTTACATACAAAGTAAATTATTAAAAAAATATATATCTAACACAAAACGCGATAACCTAATAGAAACAACATCGCGTGTTGCAAATTAACCTCACTAATAAGAAGGCAAATGACGATAGAACGTCCAGCTCGAGCCACTTAGGTGTAAGTAGTAGGGGGAAGCCCCCTAGCGCCGAACGGCCGGTAGTACCGAACGAATACGACACCTACTGCAAAAAATCAAATAAAAACGGCCGTTTGCCGTGAAAAAGAAAGAGACAGAGCTACTTAGCCCCCGCGTGGCGCGGGGACTGATTGTCGTGCGCGTAGCAGCTGTAAGAGAGCACGCATTCATTTTGCGCGGGAACGAAACGTCACGTGTATACAAGAAAACTTTGGTTCTTGCAAGATTTACGTGTGGTGATATTTATATTAGTGTTTTATTTATCTTTGGTAAGTATTTTTTCTATTTTAGTGTTTAAAACTTGCATTAAGTTAGTTAATTAATGGTTATTCCAATTTTAGTATTGCTCTTTGAGTCCCTAGCACCGAACAGTATTTTTTCCCCTATGTCCGAACATTTGTTTTATCAGTATTATTATAATTTAAACAATGTTAAAGGTTATTTTCTATTATTTCAGGCACTATCATTTATTTTATCATAGAGAGAGTGAAGAAAGGCAGTTGGGAGCCTGAAAATTTAAAAGTTGCCATTGAAAAAGTAATTTCAAAGAAGATGTCCTTAAGGGAAGCTGCTTCAAGATATGGTATACCTAGTACTACATTATATGATAAGCTTAAACTCATAAACGAAGGAAAAGAACTACAATTAAAGCCCATGTTAGGGAGATTTACGAAAACCCTTTCTCCAGAATATGAAAATGTCCTAGAAACACATATCAGAAATTTGACTGATAGGTGCATGCCATTGACAAAAAAGGAAAAAGGGAAGAGAGGAAAATGAAAGAAGAAGAAAAATTACGTCTTGGTACATTTAAGAAGACTGCTAAAGAAGACAAGATAGAAAAATCTAAAGTTTTGCCACTAAAAGAAAATTGTCAGCAGCAATCACAATCTCTGCACGATACCTTATGTGTTGTTTGCCTAGAAGGACATGAGGAGGACTGGATTCTATGCAACTCGTGTAAGGAGTGGGCTCACGAGGCATGCGCTGATGTTCCAGAGTGCTCTGACCTATATATATGTGACAGATGTCACCTTTTTTGTGGTGTTCGGTCATATGTGCCACAGTTTAATAACCCGAAAATTGATGCCAATGATTATCGTTTATTTTAAAATTAAAATTAGTGTTCTGTTGATTGTTTGTTGATTTATAAAAATGCGTATGATAGTTGAAAAGAGTTATAGAGCATAATAAATTTATAAAAACCTTTCCTTTTTTTTTTCTTGCCTCATAACCTTAAGTGTTCGGCACTGTGGGACTTCCCCCTACATTACAGCACTTATAAGATTATGGACGATGCTAATACGAACTGATGCCATAGATTAATAACGAAACTGAGTCAGCGGAGTGACAGGTCATAGACAACAGAGTACCTATAGCAGTAAAGTGAGGATGCACTAATAGAGCTTACACGAGTCACGGTACGATTAAAAACGACCGGGCGCACCCAATTTGTTGACTTATTGTTTTAATGGTATGAGCTATTATCGTATTATTATTTTGCGAACTCAGGTGTGTATAACCTTAAAACATATTCCTCATTATCAGTGAGCATGGGCAATAAAATTCAGATGGGTAGTTGCTCTACATAAAATGCTGGACAATATTCACCAGCAATCAGTATCAGTCCATGGCTCGGGGACGCACAGGGCATTTGGAGAAACACGGGTGGGTTTTAGTTAGTAAAAGTCTGACACTCCCTATAAACAGCATACTGAGATCGTCGTGCAAGGTAACGGAGGACTAACTAAGATAACTTGGACGGAGGAATTAAGAAATCTGCCATGTACAAATTACCAAATTTCGTTTTACGTTTAAAGAAACATTAGTCAGTATATTAAATAAGTACAGGAACTTCTTAAAAGAATGCACAAAACATAAAGATAATAACAAGCACATTATTTTAATGTCTTAAACATTAATTTATTACAAACAAGAACACATTTAAGCGATAAAAGTAACTTCTAACAAAATAGACCATTCAACTTAAAACGATCAAAGTTAACAAGTAAACAACCTTGCTTCTTAGAATTCGCGAAGACAAAAAATGTTGAACCAAAATAAGAATGATTAATATAGAAACGTTATTTTAGGACCTCCATCATGTACTGGTCTGGACAGGAAACCTACCAATAGTAAGTATACGTATATTCCAGTCAAAAATCCATCAGTATAATGGATATTTATTGTGAAGTTAAATGCATCCAGAAAACATAAAAAATGGACACATACTAACACTGCCTTAAAAGGAAGAAGTTAACAATTTTCTTGTACGAAATTTATTAAATTTGTGAACGTCAGGCAAATTATTCTCTCAGCTTAAATTAAGTAAAAATCTTCAACCCGAACGTAATAATTATAACAACGAAACAGCTTTAGGGACAAAGCACGTTCAGAATTTCAATGAAGTAACTAACTTGGGGCTGTTCAAATTTCAATCTTCCCCAGTTCCCTTCGCAGAACTTTAAGTGAAATTAACTTTATCTTTATGCGGTGCTGCATCTGACAAACGGGTCTTTATGGAAATCCCTCATACGTAGGTAACCTTACTACGTATGAGGGATTTCCATAAAGACCCGTTTCGTTAGATCTAGGAGGTCTAACAGTCTCAGTGCATTTTTAATGGGGATAAATATAATGACCACCAAAAATAACTTTGTGACCACAACCTCTATCACCTAAAATATATACCAATCAGCAACAAATAAACTTAAACCAAGAAATAAAGACCTAAAATTACAATGGTTCCAGTTATTTTAAGTTAAGCTAGTTAACACTAGCTTAACTTAAAATAACTGGAGCCAGCAGCCAGGAGCTTGTCATCGTATAAAAAAACCTTTTTCACGTACGTGTGGGGTACGTAGCGACCTATCCCACACTAACAACTAGACCACGTAATTAAACACAGGAAACGGAATACTACGAAAACAACGCACAATCATAAATTCCCGACACGTAGGTACAGAATTCCACCAAAAATGCGGCAGTACATAGAGCATGATGTCATAGTGGGCCTAGCAATAAACAAGGTGCGTTAAGGACCCGTAAACACGCCATATACTACGCCGCAAACCCCCATGACCGTGGCATGACGTCATCTAATACTGAAGTAAGGGTCATGGCAGACAACATGATGCTTTTAGCAACTTCTATTTGCGATTTAGTCGCATTCGGTCGTTATAGCGACTGAACGCTAGACTAGCGGTCACAAAACGAGAGCTTAAAGGTTAAATATATATGTGTCGAAATGTGAACGCAGTCCATGCAACTTAGTTTCTATATTCAGTGATCGCATCCAATTGTCTTCTATGATATACGTCAGATGGCGCGCTGTACCTATTGTTCCTTCCGTTTTCTGCTGCTCCGAATATAACTGTTAGTTAACCACGCTCTGTCTTTTGTTTAAATATTTCCTAGCTAGTTTAGCTCTAAAACTAATCTAAACACTAGTTTTCATCAATATGGAACCGACATCGCCACTAAAATATCAGTTGAAGCGATTGTCGAAATGCCAAAATATTGGGCATTTATCACGTGTCATTTCAACATCGTTTTATAATCCCATACATTTTTGAAAATCGCTTTCCCTACGCTACTGCTGACAGAATCCCCCATAATCAAGAAATAAATCTATTTTTGGTAAATCCTTAACATATTGCCATTTTTAGAATCACTAACCCCGACAAAATTTAATTTTACCTACAGACCAAGGACTCGGGAGACTTTTTCCAGAGGCTCTTAAGATCCACGGAATAAGTTGCGATGCACAATTGTTTTACAGCACTCAAATGAAGTGCTCCGCGTCGTAAAATTCGATCCGGTATAGAAGCAATCGCTGAAAAATGTATCGTGTCTGCTACAGCCTTCACTGAAGTGGGTACTCTACTGTAACAAGGACAAAAGCGGGAGAACTTTGTAAAGCGCGATATTGTTTACCTTTTGTATGCTAGTGTTACAGTATATGTTATGAATGAAATGAGGAAGGAAGGGCGCTAGATAGAATATAATGCTAACGAACAGGAAATGACCTGAGGAACAGCAATCTTGATACTAACGGGTTTCCGGACTATTGTTGGGGTTTGCGCTGTGCATTTACAAACGGAGACTTGGAAGGATCGAATTAGACCTTCTTTTAAGATGCCCAGCAAAAACATGAATCACGAATCTATACTTGCTTAGCTATGTGTAATCTGTTTAATATCTGAGACAAAGTACTAAAGAAATATTATGTATGTTGAAAAGTTAATTTTAAAAGAGAGATTTTTATTAGGTCGTGCTGTTTTTACTATACTACTATAGACATCGTTACACCATCATTATTGTGCTTAAAATTTTACTACGAACGCACTTCGCAATACTCATAGCTTTTTCATAATAATCATGAATCTTAAAAATACTCGCATCTCATAGAATGAATTAAAATTGTATTCTTTGAAACAAAATTGTATTGCGTAAAAATTACAGCAAAACTTTCCCGACGTATTGAAATATCTTTTGAAGCAAAAATTTTCCTTTGAAACTTGATGATAGTTTAATGTTTTGTAATAAATGTAACGTTCACCAAAGTATTTCTGTTACAAATTCAAGAAAAAACAAATGTTTTCGTGGTCAACATTATGTCAGTATATCTATTGTCGCTCGCTGACAATATTTTTGCTCCATACCTAGCTATTTCAGCTTTAAAAGATAATATCTTAAACTATGTAATCTACCAAGTTAAATCTCGCTAGACACCACACAATCTTCGTTGTTATTAAATATTAGAATAAAAAATTCGGAAATATATTATTTTAAAAAACACGACATTGCACAAAAGCCCATTGTACCTATAAAGTATCGGCTATTGTAGAAGATCCTTGACAAAGCCTGAATCATATTCTTTGAGAACACGACGAAGGAAAATTGACAAAGAGAGAAACTTACAGAGATTCAGACGAAAAACTTGAGCAGGAAAGACGAAGAAGATGAGCACAGCCGCAACAATGTTCCAAATACATTGAAAATTATTAGAATGCCAAATGAACTATGGCAGTAAACAGTAGAAGTACTAAAAGATGAAAACAGTGCTACGTAAACATTGTAAGATGATGCTAATAAAATCAACTACATCGCCCGTAACAAAGTGATCACGTTGGCAAACAATCCGTCGGTAAACTTGACCGGCACTGACACATATGTGACATCAATAATCATAAAACTTTTACGACTGTAGATTATTATAAAATAATTGCAACCATATAACATGGAGATAATGTTTTACAACTTTTATATTATTAATATGGAAATTATGGAATTAGTCATTTGTTTATCTTGGGAAGGTTACTGCAAAACAGACATTCAACCAGACGGTTGAAGATTGTATGTAAATATAGGAGATTCCTTTAAAACGAGATACATTTTTTTATATATTTGATATAGGTTCTAACTCTAGTCTAAGTCAGAGATGAGTGAGACAAAGTCTACGATGGAGCGAGCTTACCCAGAAGTAGCCTGTTCACTCTATGATTACCATTTTATGAAAGAGCTGAGTTTCTGTAAGGATACAATTCTTAAAATAATCTTTCACTCAGAATACTAACTGATTAATGCTTCTGAAATTTCAGACAGCTTTTGAAATTCACTGGGAATTTAATATTGAACAGCATAATTACATCGAAAAATATTTTTTCTGAAATAAAAAACAGGAAGTTAATTATCAAGAAAGCCATCTGCAATATAAAAATAAACGCGATCGTTACAGTATTTTCACACATGAACGTCAACATATTGATGTTCAAATAAAAACCTAATAATCACTTCCTCGACATGACGGGTGAATACCTAACGAGATAATAGGCGTGAAATGTCAATTGGGGGATAATTCTGCTACTACTATTAAAAGCTTAACACCAGTGACACAGAAGATACGTAGGAAGACAAGTTTCATCGTAGCCTAGCCTTTTTCCATCTACATTGGGATCGGCTTCTAGTCAAACCGGATTCAACTGAATACCAGTGTTATACGTGGAGTGGCTGCCTACCAGACCTCCACAACCCTTTAACTGGGTTACACGGTACTTCCTGGTAAGACTGGAGTCAGATTTACTGGCTTCTGACAATCCGTAACAACTGCAAAAGATCTACAAATGACAGCCGGGACCAACGGCTTTCCGAGGTACGGAGGAAACTCGGAACCTTAGATGGTCACCCATCCATAGACCAACCTTGGCAAGCGTTACTTAACCGCAAAGATCGACCCGTGCGACTGTTATTATTTAGCCACGAGCTCCTCATTCAGGAAGACATGACATGAAATCACAAAAGAGGCAAGTATTAAAGATAGAAAAAATACTGAAAAAGAAATAGCATACAAAATCATATTTGAATAAATTGACGAAGGACAACATAATGAAAGTACACTACACTTTTAGATTATACACCTTTAGGCGGGGGTGTCCGCCTAACTTATTGAGAATGAAACGCAGGTCATGAATTACACTCGTGTATATTAAAATAATGTTACGACCACATTGATACACACTAAACACGTATTTTAATAATAAAGTAGTTGTAGTAATTATAGTACAAGAATATTTTTGTATATATTACTTGGCGCGCTTCTCTTGGGTTCTGCCATAGACCACCCGTTCTCTAGGCACCATAGTGCATCGTGTTGCCGTTTCCAAGAGTGGTAACCAAAGACATTATATTTTGGTTCACCACACACCTTTCTACGAGAATACATCACTGATACCGAATATAAAATCACATTGAGGTGTGAATGAAGAGTCATAAATGAGAAAGCAAAGGTTGATCCAGGGATGAAGTGGAATATACTGTATCGAGTGATATACTTACACCCACGCACGGTTTAAAGGTCATACAATATATAAGGGTAAGCCACATTTGCAGAGTTATCGAGATGAAAATATATCTTTAAGTGCCTGCGACACATAGTTTAAATATATTTCGGTAAAACGTATGTAATTTTGCCGAGCATTTTTGAATCATCAAATGCCAACCAGACGAACCATTTCAAAAAGGGTTCACATGCGTATCGCAGTTTCAAACTATTAATAAAACCTGATAGTCGCTCAAATGACCTTCTGGTCCATAGCTAAAAACTTCACACATGCAGAACATTTGTAACACATTCGGTTTTTAGGAGAAATGGTTAAGTATAAGTCACAAACCCCAAACTGCACAACTCTAAAACAAAAAAAAAACTAGTCACCTAGACATTAAAAAGAGAACAACCATGCCATTTATCATTGTAGAAATGTACCTCTACAATCTAGTTCTCTAACTTCATCGACTACAAACCGACCTTAAGGCCTCAGTTAGACCTTGCAAGCACCTGCTTGACTACGGGCTAAGCTTTCTAGGCCTGCCAGGCTCGAGATATAGCACAAGGGCAGTAATAAGTATCGCATACGCAGGTCACGTGCGAAAACCACATAAGTCTTAGTTTTGTTGATAAAATAAAGGAATTTGCCGATCGTAAGCGTTTTGCATAATAAGGAAATATACGGGTGCTTTAGCTGTGCGTGTCCATATCTTCTTGATTTTGGAATCAAATTTTTTTTTTAAAAATTGTTTATTGAACTAAAATTGTTGTACAGTCAAACACTAACGAACAACTATAATGCAACAAGAACAAATACATTGGAGAGTAACAGTGTCAGTATTATTTGTATTGAATTGAATTTGCTCCTTCTTTTCAAATCAATGCAAGTAAGTAACGTTTATAGCAGTATCAGTGGCTTTCATTAGATCCTCAATGGTGAAGGTACCCCAAGGGTTAATCTCCTGCCCTCTTGTGCCTGCAGTCGAGATGATCCACCATATATTCATGAAATCTCTCCATGGAGGCAGAATCTACAGAAACCCAATTGCTGACAACCTACTAATTCACTCACATGAAAGCGTACAATGCCCTGCGCGTATAGTATAACAAAGCATTTAGGATGCTGTTGTCGCTGCCACGTTTTTGAAGCGCTTCGGGTACGTTATGTTTGCAGTAGCACATAGCCACATACAGACGATTTTATTGCGATCATGCGCAAAAAATCAGCATCCCTGTTGAGTCGTGTGCGTGGCAGCGGTAACAGTCTCTTATGCGTTGTTGCCAGCAAAACTGAGGGAAAACTGATGGGACAGCTGTGTGGGAAGCACGTGTTCCTGTCAGATGTGTCCAGAAGATTTTTGTTAAGCACTTAGAATGTAAATTAAGTTCACACATGTTTGGGTATCTTGCCTGAAATAAAGTTTTTTTGTTATTTTTTTTTATTTAACAGATCGCGACATAGAATCATTGTAGGCCCTAATTACTGCAAAGGGATTTTGTCAACAAGATACGTGAAGGTAGTTCAAACTTGTAAATCTACGTCATCAACATCATCATATAAGACGAGAGACGTCCACTCTTGGACATAAACCTCCCCCAAGTGTCGCCACAACAACCAGTTCTGTGCGTGTCTTATCCATCGGCTACCCGCGATTCTCACCAGGTGATCGGTCCACCTTGTGGGAGGCTTTCCAACGTTGAAATCTTCGTGGACCTTTCTAAAAACCAACAGCTATGTTTCGTTGTACACAACTGCGACATCTTCTAACGCTCGGAAATAACCAAATCTATGACTGCCCAACACAACAACATCGGAGTATACCTCTGCCAAACATTCTCAATAACACTCGTGACATTCAAATGCAATCGTTGCATAATAAAAAGTCAACCATCTACGCAGTATACAAATAAATAAAATGTCCCAGTAAATAACCGTTCCAAGCGATATTTACTCCGTCGCGGCGGCGCCCATATTTGACGGCCGTATATTTTCATTGTATGTAAAAACTATAAAACGGCACGCTTTCGGTTGCATAACTCAAGGGCACGTTTTATCGGTATTCGGCCTTACTGGCCGTAATGCGTTTAGTTGCAACCGATACGTAGCAGCTACTATATGGCTATTATTGGTTATTATGCAGTCTAGTTGTCTTAACTAGCCGTATGTCACGTCGTGATGTGTCTGAGTGGAAATGTTGGACGTTTCGCAAGAGTTAGGTGTGGAGTAAATTATGATTTACGAGTTGGAATATTCATCTATGCAGTGGAGAAAATGGTGTAGGAAAGGATCATGTTGCTGTTTATATGTTATTCCTGGGGGATTCTGCTCTTGCAATTTATTGACCAACTTCTTCTACTTATTGCATGCCTGCTCTCTTTGTATGCGCCAGAACGCTCTCTCCTGGATTGTCTGTGTATTTAGCTGTAACCGTTCCATATCTTTGGTAAAGGCAGTCCACCACGTGGCCAGCTGTCTTCTACAAACGTCTGTCTTCATATCTTCATTTATGCCTTTTGCTCTTTTACCTTACAGTAAGAAATATGGACGAATAGAATACTTTCGTTTATACAAGAAGCTACACTATGACAAATAAATTTCATATCATCGTTCCCTCATTGCTAGGGGCTCTTGTGAAGCCGTTGCGCTTTTCAGGGCCGCCTTGTCGTTACTTAGGTCAACTCCGTGATTCATTTGACTCTTGAACACGTTTGCAGCGTGCCTAGTCCAGTCCCAATATATTTTCAATTGCCCACAAGTGGAAACTGGCGCCTACACGTCATGGTAGCACGTTGCTGCATTGATTGATATCATATTAATATTTGCAGCTCATGTAACTTTTTTTTTAATGAAAAATAAACACTGAGAAAATATTAAATCCGTTATTAACATTTATGGCCCTATTATAGAGTCGTTTTAGCTATCACTGTTCCAGAACACTCTACTAGACCATCTCATCTCATCTCATTTTACGATAAAGATTTTCGAAAAGTCAAAAATGTATGGCATTGACATGCGCTAGTGAAAAGTCACCTAAGTGACCTAAGTCAACTTTCCTATACATTTTCATTTTCATAAACTGACCTTAAAAATAAGAAACAGAGAGATATCAACCAGTCATGTCAGTCAAAATGTCAGTGACTTATGTGGTGCGAAGATTTCCCTGCAATTCACGGTTCACGGGTCACGGTTGGCGCAGTGGTTGAGCGATTGACTGCTGCGCAGCATGTCGCGGGTTCGATTCCCGCACGGAACAAATATTTGTACGACCTACATGTATTTGTTCTGAGTCTGGGTGTTTTTCTATCTATAATATGTATGTATTTACAAAAAAAAAAAAAATGTATATAAGTAGTTTATCAGCCATATCGTTACCATAACACAAGCATTAGGTTGCTTAGCTTGGGATTATATGTGAAATGTCCAAGGATATTATTATTATATTATTATTATATTATTATTATTAATTCCATTGGTTAAAATTTATCTGTTTCTTCGCTCCGCTGCTTCGCTCTGCTGGAATGGACAGGCACCTTAAAACCCTGAGGTGAAAAAGAGCCCGAATAATCAGTAGGGAAAATATACTAAAATGTTCTCAATACTTTTGAATAATTTCCCTCAAATTGTAGTTCTCATGTTAGGTCACTTTCATAATGAGGGACGCACCCTCATTATGAAAGTGACCTAACATCCAAAATATGTATACATATTCTGGATCTCTGGAGAGAGATAAACTGCTCCATCGTTTTCTGCTACACAACAAAGATCGTATCATTTATATAACGCCAGTTCTTTGAATAAACAAAGGAAAGGCTCCTGTAAACTCCACCACTCAGTCAGCTAACAAGTTCATAATTATATCTGAGCATGTAACAGCTTGCGTACGCAATCTGTCGGTAGCACATTGAATTAGCGCCAAGTACTACGTGATAGCCGACATGCGAATGAATGCATATGGCAACTGCATAACGTACGAGCAATATGACCATGGAATGTGCAGTTAACGTGTCAAATTCTTGACATTGCTAAAGAATTTGCCTGTTAATTTCTTGTTTATTTCGTCTCTTTTTGCGTTTTTTTTTGAAGAATGAAAGCTATCAGGTCTCTAAGCCATTCCTATCTTCATTGAAGGGTCTTATTACGATAACAGCCTTCAATGAAGATATTATATATTTTGTTTCTATTATTCCTGTTATTGTGGGTTTGTTGCTGTTGTGTTGGGTTAATGCCGAATAGATGTTTTATTACATTCAATTATTATCACCATTCCTGTCATTTTTTTAAAATTTGATATGGCTTTGCCTTTGACTCCAGTCTTGGTGTTACCATTTTCGAGTTACTCCTATCATCTAAAAGAGACCTAAGTAATCACTATTCTTTTGTGTCCAAAGCACTTAAAAAAATTCAGTCTCATTTTTATGGACGAAGCAGAACAATAAATCATTTTAATTATTTTTTCAAAAACTTTGTCCATAACGTTCAACCCAGGCAGGCCATATTTTTTTTTATTGTTCTCTGAGCATTAAAGTTGATAAAACTCTAGAGGTCTATTGTTTTAACATGATTCAATTAAACTTTCGTTGGGCTCACAATTCATTATTGTACTCGTACTACACTGCAACTGGTTCTGAAGTTGTTTTTAGCTAAAATAATTTAGGGCCATGCTGTTGTTGAAATAAAGCATGAAAACCACCTTGATTGTCTCCAGACGTTAATATTTTATTGGCAGCAATTGCGAACTTTGCAGAATAAAAATAACAACGGATTAATCTTATCAGCAAAAATCTTACAAAATACCTAAACACAACTACAACTTCAATGCTCCCAAAATAGCTTTTCAATTCCTTTTCATTCCACTCAAACTTAATAAACCAAATTCTATTTTCCACCTGTTTAACATTATCGACAATCTTCTACTTCTTCTCAATTTCCTGTCAAAAAACTTATTCTGTTCGACCAGTATGTGCTTGCACGAACAGTTCTGCATGAACAGTTCTGCCTAACGTAATGGTAATACTAAAAACCTTGGTCTTCTTACCTTGGTATCATACTCCCTCCACGGCGCGATCTGTCTCTCCGTCTCCCGGGAGGACACGAACAGCACCACCTTGTCAGGTCGCAGCGCCCTGAGGAACCGCACCAGGGTCGCCCCCACCACCGCCACATCTTCGGGGCAGGCACCCACTAGGCTTCTGATTATTGACTTTGATTCTGATCTGTAGGTGAAAAGGGAAAATTAGATTTCGATACTCTTTCGAGTAACTTTGTAATTTTGGTATTTTATTAGATTGACATTATTGGTGTGCGATTTTTGTCTTAATTTTCGCAGACCATAATTTCAGTCAGTATCCCAATTAATTAAAGGTCGTAGCTGTATGCGCAGTAAAATCATCCACCCATACTCGCTAGTATCTTAGTTATTCCCGTATCGAGCTAATTGGTATTCACACAACCCTTCCATCATTTCCTTGGCATTTCTTTTAAGATTAGAAGGTTTAAAATGTATCTTGTTGTTAATTTTCTTCTTTTACTTTTATGATTATCGTTGTTCTAATATGTTCTACCCTTTCGGTATTTCAGCTCGATTCTTTGCTAATCTTCTCTTCTAGTTTTAATGATGTTGTTGTTTTAGTATCTGCGTTACATAAATATATTCTATCTCTCTTTCCACTGTTAATGGAAATTTCGAAGCACCGACACGTTCCCCGCATGTTTCATAACAAACGCCAGTGTACCGCTCACCGGTTCCACCTGTATATTGGTTATTGTGCTCGCCTAGACAAAAGACAATGAGACTGACACCTGTTTTGTCTCCGTCGAGGCGGAGACAAGACATGGGATGACGTCGAGATTGGCGGCTGACTCACGTATTGCCAAGTCACATGCACGGAGTGTAAATATCTACATTCTGCGCTTTTGCTACATTATTCTCTTCATCTGCTAGCGTTTGCGGTTGTTGTTCAAATGATATTTATTTTTCAACTTTATTTCTTTTTAATAAATTATGCCATATGAGATGTTTCCTAGCTGACTACGCTGAGAAAAAACACCGAAACCAACTTGACTCCTACAATAACGTGAGAAAAAAAGTAAAAAAAAAATATTTTTCCTGCGCTCTGTTGCATGGACTACCAGTAATAACCAGTAATATAATAACATCGTAGACAAAATAATCATACCTAGTACTTATTAGAAAACCAACTGAGTTGGAAACGCAACTCCCAAACGAATACTGAATATTATCTTATAGCTTCAGAGAGCATAATAAGAACAGCTTCACTTCTACACTTTTCTCGTTTTACAGTCCGATTTCTTTGCCTTATGCATAATCTGCTACAAAATTTTCTTCCTTGCCATTTTCCTAACGATAATTGAATCTTAAAAAAGCCGGCAAGGAATTTTTTGCGCCACTTCTTCCCAGCTAACACACTAGGAAGTGGTGACGGGCGAGTGTTTTAGGGGCGTCTAAATCTAATCTAAATTTGAACTGTTCCACTGCTGGGTAAAAGCCAAAATCGTTTTCACACACGGTTGTCCACTGCTATGGCCAGTCCGCCAGAAGTTCAAGTTCGTCTCTCCAGCATACACTTTGACGTAATGTGCAAAAAGTTCTGAGTCTCAGCCAAATCTGAATAAATGACTTTTGTTTTTTAATATCCTTCCAGACATTCCTCTCCTGCGGCGTCTCGAACCAGCCCTCGTGGTTCGTGTCCAGCTCATCCCGCCACCGCATTTGATTGACTTTTTTTTTTGACGTGAAAACTATTTTAGCGGCGTTAAAAACTTTTCTTGGGATGGGTATAAAATGTTAAACTCGCGTCAGGACACGTGACCTGATCGAAAATTCGTAAGACTGATGATTCAAAATTGCACAACGTTAATGTTCAAATTTTCACTTCTGCCGGCACTCCCGGAGTGCCACCCGTTGTTTTTTAAATAATGTAGCTCACCTGTACAGCTCACTCTGTCCTGACGTATAGGTTAAGCCAGTACATTTGGTGGCATGTGTGGGCAGGACATCTCTCGCTATGTAGTCTTCTATCCATTGCAGCGCACGACCAGAACCATTGTAGTCGCAGTAGACCACTGTGGGACAAAAGAGAAGAAGGATTTAATTCGTGATATGGGATATTATGGTCATATCAAAAATAACTTGGTAGCGATTAAATATTTTTAGCACAATTATATTATATGAGCTACAAAAAGCAAGGACCTATAAAAACGAAATAATGGCTGCTACTATAAAAAAACAAATATAATTAAACAGGGCCAATGAAATAATAGGTGAGTTATTACAAAAAATGACTTGGCGGCTAATATTAATCCATTTTAGATATTAAAATTCTAGCCGTGCGACTAAATGACTAACTGAGCGACTAGAAATACAGGGAGGGCAACTTCAATTTTAAGATAGATAGGTAAGGTTAGTTTTTTTTTTGTTAGAAAAAAACACTGCCTATTTAAATTTATACAAAGCTACTTTATATTTAAAATGCTACTTCACTGAAGTTGCCAACCTATTATTTTGCTACCCATTTTAATTATTTTTAAAACTCTAAATCAGATAAGTTTGTCGCCGTGTTAAATACATGCCATTTATTTATGACCGGCGTAACATGTTTTATTTTTCTATACGTCTCTATTCGCCATCTTCTCAACAGCCACTGCTTTCCATTCAATTCATCCAAAAAAAATAGTTGCTCAGTACATTACATATTCAAGACGTAAATGTGGAAGTCGATTTCTCTTTTCGTGACTTCAATGTTAGTCTCATAGCAAAAGTTTTTCACAAAGATGAGTACAGACGCTACCACTAAGCTAGAACAATCTGTCAAATTTCTTCAATAGATTTTCCACTTTATCAGCAAAACTATAAGGTTCAAGGTTGATTGGGCAAATTTGACAGTTTCGGGCAGCTTGATTTGCTGGCGACGGTACAATGATCCCTTTTCAAGTATTGCGTTTATTCTGTTACAAATTGTATTAAGTAGGCTCCAGACTATTCGCGAAGTTGCACGAGGCGAAGTGCTCTCCGAAGTTGACCGAAGTCCTAAGTACGTGTCCACACACTCGAGCAACTTCGCGAGGAGCTCAGTCGCCCGTTCCCCCCGTTCCCCTCACGATAGGCATAATGGATAACGTTCATGTGGCAACTGCCGTTGCAATGTGTACTCTCGCGTAATAAAAATACGTGCGTATTTACTATGGCTGACGCGAACCGAAGTGAGCCGAGTAGTGTGGACAGACGCTTCGTGTTCGAACTTCGAGTCCTTTGACTCGGGCGCAAAAACCGACAACAACTGAAAGTCGCCCGAGGCGAAGCGAAGTTGCACGAGACGAAGCGAAGTGCCCCTCTACACTATCGTATTCGCTCAACTTCTATCAACTTCGGGAATAGTGTGGAGGACGCTTTAAAGAGAAATAATATTTTGTAAGTATGGGTAATCACCAAATGACTCCTCCCGCTCTGGGCGGTGTAGAAGGGAGTGTCAGACTCTTACTGACTAAAACCCATCCGTGTTCCTCCTAATGCCCGTTGCGGTCGCGGCCGCGGTGACTCTTTCAAACTAATAGGCCAGATTCCATCATCCACAAATTGCAAAACTATTTAGTCCGTCAGTTAGAGTATTGAAAAATAATGGACACGTATTTTTTGTTTTTGTAAATCAATGAATATTGACAAAGATAAAACGCATCAAAACTCGGGAGTGACGAGCCCGTGACGTCACGACTCAGTAAAAATTATGCGAAGGTGTGACGTATTGAGAATTTTAAAAGCATCGTTACTTCGTCAATTTTGGTTCCCGTAACAAAAAAAAACACGGGTCAAATATTTTTTGATAATCTAGCTGACGGACTAATTAGATTTTTTCAGGACACAAGCCCATTCCGCAACTGAGTTGCCCGCCCCTTGCAATTATCTAGGACCTGCATGATATGGTTATAGAGTCTTTAACCATAATTATCATACTCGCTGCACTATTCTCTATTTATATATTACTTCGCTCAGTTATGTAACATTATATCCAAGTGTAAGGAAAACTACTCAATGGATACTAATACTGCATTTAACATTAATTAAAATGCAGAAAAGATCTATTACCATAACATTATGCATTGAAATCAGTTTGCACTGTGATTTATCTCAACATTTGATATATCACCATTAACCTACATTATAATGGTACTTAAACCTATAATTTAACATGTAAATATGAAACCTGGTTTGTTTTCTACGGTGACAGCAAACACGCACACATTAATAGAAATTAAACAATTCAAAAGAATACGAACTAATCTAACTTCACACTATAAAATAATGCGAAAGTTTGGATGTCTGTTACACAATCACGCCAGAACGGCTGAACGTATCTGGATCAAATTTGGAACAGAGATAGATTATTTTCTGGAATAGCACATAGGCTGCTTCTTATCCTAGGAGTATGTTCCCTAGGGTTCATGCGGGCGAAGTCACTGGCAGAAGCTAGTATTAAATGTGAAAGTGAGTATGTTTATTTGTTGCGCTTTTAAGCCTAAACCACTGAACCGATTTTTAAGAATTTTGGTACAGGTATAGATGGAACTTTGTTTACAATTATAGGCTAATTGGTTTTTGTTAAAATCTATATAAACGCAAGTGAAGCCGCAGTCAAATGCTAGTTAGTTAGACTGTTAGACAATTTAATCATGACACTTCGGAGGCCTTAAATTAATTACAAATGAAGATAATTAATTATAGCGTGCAAAATATAATTATGTGCAAAATTACAAAACATGATAAATGATTATGAGTTTGAAAGGACTGAAGTTATAATTAAATAATTTGTTTTTCTCTAGAATTTTGAATTACGTAAAACAGCCTGCAGTCCTTCAGGATTCGAATTAATACGAACTTCATGAACGCCATAGGGTTCTTTTATGCTCAAAATACACAACATCTTTGATCAATTACCCTGACCTAAGTTTTATTTGGTACTTAATTAAACATCATCCAGCAGCAACTTCTGCCGTTAAGGCGAGGTTGCAGTACTTTCGAAGATTTTTGAAAATCTAATTCATTATGAGTTTTTTAATAAATAATAAATCAAGTAAATCATAAAGATAGAAACGCGATTTAGAATGATTGGCTCGAAACTTTTTTTTATCAAACATGACACTAAATCACAATTTTAAACGTGTACTGCTAAGAGATTTTATCACGAATATATATAAAAGTTATATCAATAGATAGAGCTTTGTATTTTGAAGTAAATTTTGAAACCATATTGTATAATTTCTTTATCATTTTGCGGAAAGAAGAAAAAACAATTTTATTATTTATTTATTCACTTTAATCAAAATTTAGGCATTATTTGAATTATTTCGCTCGCCGGACAATCGCTGCCGTTCGTCAGTACACACAGTACTGCAACCTCGCCTTAATTACGGTAAAACTTATCAAGTACCTATTTAAATTATCCAAAGAAAACTTCTGCCAATCAAACATCATAATATTGTGATTGGAAAACCAATCGATCCTTTAAACAAAATTCAAAATCAAGATGAAAAATTTTAAAGTGGTTTCTTCCCTTGCTTCATTCACAAATTCCCGAGAGTACGTCAGTTAGCCAAAACTGGAGGTCGTCGACCTGTACTGTCAATGTCAGACGGCCTGTCATGGCCAACAAAGGCATAGCTTTGTTACCGATACCATCGATAACAGCCCCTAGTGAATGCTAATTCATTTACTTGATATCTATACTAATATTATAAAGCAGAAGAGTTTGTTTGTTTGGTTGAACGCGCTAATCTCAGGAACTACTGGTCCGATTTGAAAAATTATTTCAGTGTTCAATAGCCCATTTATCGAGGAAGGCTATAGGCTATATATCATCACGCTAAGACCAATAGGAGCGGAGCAGTAATGAAAAATGTTACGCAGACGACGTTGCACGGGTCAGCTAGATAGTTTATATGTAGACTAGCTGACCCGCACAACTTCGTCTGCGTCACATTTTCCATTTATGCTCCGCTCCTATTTGTCATAGCGTGATGTTAAATAGCCTATAGCCTTCCTCGATAAATGGACTATCCAACGCAAAAAGATTATTTCTATTCGAGCCGGTAGTTCCTGAGATTAGCGCGTTCAACAAAACAAACAAACAAACTCTTCTGCTTTATGATATTTTATATGTAGATCATGAATGAAACACCTTTCTCTAATAACAATTATTCTTAACGATTATATAACTTTTTTCATTTTGTATGCCAATCAACTACCGGTACTCATGGTGGACATTCAATCCATATGCACAAAACAACAAATTAATAGAAAAATTTAATTGTGTGCACAACTAAAAATGGCCCTGCCGGAGTCCGTGTTACCTGATAGATGACACCTGGGGCCCGAGTCTGCTATTTTTATAAATTTGTCATTCCGACACGATCCCATTGTCATGCCATTGTCATTTTGCTAAAAGTTCGTAATCTGCTAAATTCATCATCGCACGGTCACTGGCACGTCAGTGGCCGGTCACTGGGACGTCAGTGGTCTCGTAATAGAATTGCGGTAGGAATGCCGTATTGCCATTATTATAAAACCGAGCTAAATTTGAGCATTTATTCATGCCAGATTTTATTTATATTTAGTTTTACATATTATTTATTAGTGTTATAAGCAATCTGAAGTAATGAGAAGAGAGATTACCATTCATATGGCTTTCTTTCAATGGCGTGTCAGTGGTTGATCATTTGAATGTCATAATGACGCCATTATGATACCATTATGTTAGTAGATTACCAAACTTGTCAAAATCAACCATTTTGAAATCAGTGATCGACCATTCTGACACTATTGTAATAGCAGACTCGGGCCCCTGGGGGTCTGTAATTAAGATCGAATTTGTCTAGAGCCAAAGGTGAGCTTTAGAAAGAAAGAAGAAAGAAAATTGTGTTTATTGGCATTATATAAAGTCTTTACAGTATAATAATTTAATAGAACGAAGGCTTATGTTTCTGGGGAGTGAGTTACGCCACTTCTTCTTTCAAGCTAAAACACTAGGAAGTGGTGACGGGCTGGGCAATTTTGTCGTTCAAAAAATGCCGTTTTCAACCTAGTTTGAATAAAAATGTTGATTTTGATTTATTATTGTTAAACAATTTAATAAAATCACCTTGGCTTTGATATTTTGTGAAAAATCTGCTTCCAAAGCTATGAGAAAACACACACACGATCCTACTAAAAATTACCGTACCTATCTATCGCATAATACATATTAGACAATATAGATAACTGTATCATTAGGCCAACATCAGACACCGGTCAATGCGAACGAATAATAAACAATTTAAGGCACTTGTTTCACCGCCAGCGATCAGCGAGTAGCGGGTAAAGCTTTAAACTCGAAACGAGCTGGCGAGCAGCGAGTGAAAAGTTTCGATAGTTCTGACGCTCGACTGCTTTTGTGCGACGGGCTTTTACTCGCAATACTCGCTCCGGCCCGCACTATAGGTAAAAATTACGGCTGGTTGGTGAGTTCTAACCACCCAGCAAGCATCGCCGAGCGAGTGTCGCTGAGTGAGTAAAATCTTTGATAGCTGTTGTCGCTGCGATGAACTAGAGGAAGAGCCGCTCGCCGGAAATGTGAAAAGCCAGCTATAGACTTTGAATGTATGTGTCTCTTTTACTCGCACGAGATATATATCTTTTGTCCCTCAGCGAGCAAATAGTCGAAAGCTATCGCTTCCCCGCCGGCGCGCGGCGGTGAGACAAGTGCCTAACACATTAGAACATAATATGTCACAGTGCTATGTAGTTGCTACACGGACAGCAGATAAACCTGCGCGTGAGTTCGACCCATTTGCCGGCCTGTTTTCAATTACATTCTGATAAACGTGACGTTTTAAGGAAAATACTTACTGTTTATAAAACAATAGAACTAGCATAAAAAACTGTTGCAGTGCATTTGAAATTAGAACAATGGTGAGGATAGGTTTATGATGTCACTAAAACAATTGATGAACGTTGAGGTTGAGTTGCACAATGCAGTATTGATTTTTTAGGGTCAAACAATGATCCTGAGATAAATACCATAGAATATCTCTTCTCCAACAGCACTAAACAAAAGCTACAACAACACTAAAAGGTTTTAGGGACTAATGTTACAGACAGATATGTTGCTGGAAAGTTTGTTGCGCCGCGCCAGTTCTTGTTCCCAGCTCAGCAATGCGCTAACACGCGTAACTTTAATATTGAATGGAACGAAACTACGAAAAGAAAAACAAAATTCCTAACAATCAGTCTAAATGAAAATGATTCATAGAGGACAATGACACAAAGGAGAGTAGGTAACGTTTAGTTACGTCAGGGTAAGATAAAGATTATGGAAAAAATATGTACTTCGATTTTGACAACATTGTATTTATAAATATCACAATGATTAGGTTTGTTGTTTTGCCTAGCTAGCACAATAGCTCACCATGACTCAACACAAAATATCAATGACATGCCACTAGCAGTAACAGTTTTAAAAAAGGCCATACTAGTCTTATCTAGGCAAACGTTCTAGGTACTCAATGTTATTGAATATCACGAAGCATGAACCTAAGGGCCAATTCCACTAATTTTTAAACAACTGTCGCATTCGCATGTCAATCGCAAACTGTCAAAACAGTGTATAAGTATTCATATATATTTTTGACGCGATTGCAAATGTAAAAATTAGTAGAATTGATACTCTGGTCGCGATAATCCGCTGGATACGAGACGCACAGAACTTGTGGCGGCACTTGGGGGAGGCAGTATATATCCATCAATGCGCGTCTTTCGACTGAAATTATGACGATGATCGAACAATCTATAATACGCATAGCATCCTTTTTGAAACATGAAAAGAAAAAGATAACTTACGAGTTTGAATTCGACGAATTCACAATTTGAAACAGTTAACTGCACTCCTGAATCTTTGATTGGCTAGATATTTTTCACATCCCATTCTCAAAAGTGTGATTTTATCAATCAAACAGAAACCAATATCAAAATATCAATAAATGATTTGCAATAATCAATAATTTTCCGGTAATTGAATAAACAATGGCAAACGTAAACTCAACTTCTATGTAAATAAGATGCATAATAGCAGAAACGTTTCGAAGCCGCGTGTCCATTGTTTTCAAAAGATTAGCAATTGTTTTTCTCAATAACTCGACTTGTTTACAGATACCTTACTAGTTAAAGAGGCAATAGATAAAGTAGCATACTATCGGCGATAACGATTGTCAAAATGACAGTGACATTTCGGTACCTAGTGTCATTTCAATCTCATACATTTCAAAATCGTTTTTGCTGATAGCTGATAGAATGACACTTCGTCCCGTTGCGCATTCAATGTTTAAATATTAAATGTTTAATTGATTTTAAAATATCAGTCAGTAAGTAAAGTTTAATTAGCGAGCTAGGTAGTTTACACAATAAATAAAAGCTATCAAGTTAAGTCTAGTATAATACTATAAAAGGTAATGTAATAAAATATAACGATTCTTATAACCTTCGCAGAACGTTACGCATGAAGACTTGATTAGCGCAGATCTGTGATATGAACGTACCTACCTTACCTACTCGCTGTTCGATTAAGACTAAAGCAAATAGGTACTATATTTAAGATCCACTTGACACCCTTTTTGGAGGCGTCAGAATTATGCTAACGTTTGAAGTTTATCATCCAGTATTGCATTTTTTTACTGTACACTGTTGCACCACTGATAAAATTAATAAGTCATTATCGTCCCCCTGCCCTTGGGCTCTCGATGTGACATTAGTTCGGCAAAAGCGATTGTCGAAATGACAAAATATTTGGATGTCATTTTGAAAGCGCGTTTTAAACCCATTCTTTATAGAATTATGCTTGTCGCTGGTAGAATGACACTTACTAGAAGCTCTTGTCATATAATAAATATGCATAAAATAAATATTTATTATCTAAACACTTTATCTAAAAATATACAAAAATATATTACTAACAGTGGAAATAGAATCAAAATTGCTCGAAAAACAAACGAGATATAGGTAATTATTTTAAACAAATATATATTATCTGTCCCTCACGCGAAAACGCTGTTTTCTATGACGGATGTATAGACGTCACGTAATGTGACGTCAAATTCCATGTCGGACTTCTCGTTCTAAACGTACCTAATCTTTGAAGCGTTATAACTTCATCGCTGATGAAGATATTTAAAAAATATTTTCTAGAGTGTTTACTGGAGCTTATAAGTAATTCATTTTATAAATAAAAAAATCGCGTGCATATTCCCTATTATATACATTTGTGATCGACGCAACACGTTTCATTCTTTCAGTCTCTTCCAATGTCATGCTTATCATTTACTCCCTTTTCCTTGATATCATTCTTCACATAATAGGCTAGTTTCCAACATCAATTTCAAATCTATTTAGTCCGTCAGAGTTAAGGAAAATTATGGACACGTATTTTTTGCTGTCGTAAATCAATAAATATTGACAAAGATAAAACGCATCAAGACTTGGGAATGGGGGCTCGTGACTTAGAACGCACTAAAAATTATACCACGGCGTGACGTATTGAGAATTTTAAAAGCGTCTTCGACAATTTTAGTTTACGTAACAAAAGAAAAAAGCACATATTTTTTGATAATCTAACTGACGGACTAATTACATTTTTTCAGTGTACAAGCCCTTTCAAATAACAATATTCAATTAAGTTACTGTTCTATTCAGAACACTGTATCGCCACAGTATAAATATGTATCGCTAAAGAGAATCCCAGGACAAATCTTCGATCTCAAACGTCAAAACTAGACCTACGTCAAATACGTTATCAAAGTCGTTAACTTTAGACTTTCCCCCTTCAGTATGTAAACAGTGATCACCTCTATGCAACTGAAAGTCGCACTTATGTACATTACTCTTATGTAAGCACTGTCCTAGTATCAACACTATTGACAGTTGACACAATAAGGGTTACGTTGGAAAATTTTCATAGATAAGGAAGGAAGTTACACGAGTTTGTTGTTTGTTTACCTTTTACTACTCTGCATGTTTATTGTAAGACTTTCAGAGAGTGCGGGACCTCCTAACATTAATTTAATGACCGTTTTAAATTTTTTAACTCGACGATACATCCAAAATTCTGCACAGCTTTGTGTCTTTATCGTTTTTTAAATTAAGAATGCCCAATAGTGAAGGTGCCGCTATTGCAAATTTATCTGATGTCTAGCATCAGAATATCCAGTTAAAGGTGTTTTACGGATGTGGAATAACTGCTAGCAAAGGTAGCGAAGCATAACAGAAGATATGTACCAACTGAAGCTTGCGAAAATATGTGCATCTCAGTGCGAGAACGGAAGCGATTGCCATTTATCTAGAGTTTTAAATGGATGAGTCCTTTTGATATATTTTGTGTTCGTCAGTCGTGTATTTCCGTTAGAATGTTTAATTAAACACGCGAATCACAGACTTATGAAAATAGGCTGTCAGCCGCAAGCATTGTGACTGTTGGGGTCTCCACAAAGTTGGTGCCTGATGATGAACTCTGCCGCCTAGACCGGCCTAGGAAGAGGTGACGACCTAGACGCCTATTGCGAGCGTAATTTCGAGGTGGCTTGGAAAAAGAAGGATTTCGGGGAGCACTCCAAGCTGATCACTGGTTTTATAGATTCAGATAATGTCCTTGTAACAGATCTGATCTCCCTATATAAGCCTAAAAAGTATAACCAGTTGAACCCACATAAAATAAGTTTCCAATAAATAGCACAATCCCTGCTGATCCCTACACAAATAAAGCACCTAGATGTATTACGTAACAACTAGCAAAGTAGCAACAGTACCTACATTACGTAAGCTCTGCGACAAAACTGTACAACAAAACTCCGCCATGTGCACTTTTGCAACGCCACGTTAAAATCAACCTAAACGTTACTTCGCACGTGCTTTGGCTTATATGTACTTATTTGTTCCCGTCTCTATCTTACACTTAAAGTTTGAGTGTTGTGTGGCAGTGAACAACAAAGTAGGTACGAACTAAAGTGAGTAACGTAGACGAAAACATCGACGCAGTTACCAAAGAAGAAAAACAATAGACAAAAATATTTTTACACACTAGGAATTTCTTCTGTATCGTGGGTGCGTTTACAAAGATACGATTTCACATACTAAACAGCCAGACCCGGAACAGCTATCTGCAGGCCATAAAAATATTTGTTCCGTGCGGGAATCGAACAGTGCAGCAGTCAATCGCCAACCGTGTTGTCAAGTTATAAATAACGTTTATTTATCTCCACCACTTAATTCAATACAAACTAAGTATATATAATTAACATTACATGTTACAATGGGAGTTATAGTTATAACATTGATGTTGTGGAGTCTGCACTTGGAAAACCTGTGTTAAAGGTTCGAAAATGGACTGAGCATTTCGGGAGGATCAATGTGGAAGTCTTAGAATAATAACGCATAGAAGCCGCGTCTCGAACAAAACCCGAGCAAAATCGTGTGTCCACTTCATTTCCTTTGTGTGCGTGAGCCGAATGTGTCTACGTTCCTCTAACGCACACAGATATAGCTTTCAGTGATACCATTACTAAGCCGTTACCCACAAAATATGGGAAGACGCATTACTATTTTGCTATCAAGGCAAGTATTTTATGTTGTTGGGAACTGGAAAAGGTAAACATGATTTTTCATGTAATATGACATATTTTTTCGGAAGGTATAATTCAATTTATTTCAAAATAAAAGGAAATAAATCGCTTAAAGAATGAGATATTGTTCAATGCGTTTAGAATGCTTGGTGGGTTATAATTATAAACAATGTTAAAACATCGGGTTTGATATGAATTTACAGTAAGTATTGTATTTTAAAATTACAAAAATGAAAAACATGAATGAGAGCAATGTGGGTATTTTTTCCTCACATATAGCAACACTGTGTTATGACAAGTTAGGTTATTAGAATTTTGTTTTATTTATCGATTTACGTAAAAATAGTGCATAGAATGTGAGTACTTATTTGTGAAATGTTATTTTATCACATTTTTTTGTTTTCCTGATGTGCTATAACATCCTTTCACGCAACAAACTGTAATTTTCAATTATTTACTCGCGAGCTGTGTTCGACGGAACGTGACATTGAGTACTGACGGCCTGATGGCTAAGTTTGACGGATTAGGCTAAGTTTAAGTTGCCTCACTTTGTGCACTCGTACTAGGTTTCTATGCGTTATTATTCTAAGGTGGAAGTGAAGAAAAGATAAAACGATTGTGTAACCAGTAGGTCTTCCTCTTCTGCTAGGTTTACGGAATTTGTTCGAAAGAGTCAGCGCAGCCCTGGAACGCAAAGGGCATAAGGAGTTAAAGTCTGCTCCGCCCAAAGCCAGAGGACTACAAATACAAACAATACTATATATATAATTTAATTATATATTAATGAATTCTAAAATCATCACATTTTTTTTGCCAAAATAGTTTTGATGATTTCACATCCTTAAACAGAAAAAGCTCGTGGCTACATAATACCAGCCGCACGGGTCAATCTTTAAGGTTAAGAAACACTTGCGAAGGTTGGTGTGTAGATGGGTGACCATCTTAACATACCGAGTTTCCTCCGTGCCTCGGAAAGCATGTTAAGCCGTTGGTCCCGGCTGTCATTTCTAGATCTTTGACAGTCGTTACGGATTGTGAGAAGCCAGTAAATCTGACTCCAGTCTTACTAAGAAGTACCGTGTTACCCAATTAATGGGTTGTGGAGATCTGGTAGACAGCCGCTCCACTTAAAACACTGGTATTCAACTGAATCCGGTTTGACTGGAATCTGACCATTTGGAAAAAAGGCTAGGCAGATGATGAATCAGAAAAAAAAAATGTCTTCCCCATAATTCTAATTGGGCCATATTACAGGTTCAACCTAGTTGCTACTTACAAACTACAGACAAGAGACTCCACTTCTATTTATTTTAATGAGAATTTCTGAGTTCATTCTTTATTCCTAATCCAAGTATGGTTGTAATCTCGGCTGCATCAGTCACGTGTCTTACCACGCAATAGTTTTGCATTCAAGAATATCGGCAGCCATTTTGTGATTGATTTGATAGGCGTTACGCCGCGTAGTAAACTGCTTTACAGGCTGCCGGCTGACGCATTGTTTGAATTTTGTATATGAACGAGCTCCTGAAAATGTTTATTATTGTTGCTGAAAAGCAAGCAAGAATTTGTGAGGGATAAAGCAAATATCGGCAGTGCAGTGTTGCTCGTTTATGTCATTTCAGGTCGCGTTCAGGAAGTCAGAATGATGCATCATGGTTTAAATGATATAATCTACTGTTGGTTCTAGATGATTTGTTGTGATTATTTAAATCAGTATAATAAATCAGGGCAGAATAGAATACTGTTTATTATGTACAATTTTACACCATATAGGTACAGAAAAGATAAATGAAGAAAACATTACATAGGGAGCACTAATGGGAGGCCTTTATCTCTGAAAGCAATCGAGCGGATAGGCTATACATATTATATACAAGCTGACCCGTGCAACGTCGTCTGCGTAACATTTTTCATTACTGCTCCGCTCCTATTGGTCTTAGCGTAATGATATATAGCCTATAGCCTTCCTCGATAAATGGGCTATCTAACACTGAAAGAATTTTTCAAATCGGACCAGCAGTTCCTGAGATTAGCGCATTCAACCAAACAAACTCTTCTGCTTAATAATATTATATTAGTATAGATAGTATAGATTTTTTTACAGAGCGAAACAGATATAGAAATCGTATTTATAAATCAAAAAGTATTTGTAAGTAATTTCACATGGTGTCTACTAACATTAATATTTTATTTTTATGGTCATAGACACAAATTACACATATACGAGTATGTGTACCATTTTGAATACCTATGTTTAATTGTTACTTTTGGGCCATTAAGTTTTACACTGCATTATAAATTCTGTGGCAACAGTTCCAAGGTTTAGTGTCAAATTCTCGCAAATACGAATGGCGCCAGATAATTTGCATGCAGTTTAAATATTTGTATGTTTGAGTTAAAACTAACGAACCCGGCTTGTGGTTAAATAATTGTAATTACTTCGCTTAGCGTCTGAGTATTTACTTTTCAGGAAATTACTTGAATTAGAATATTTGCTTCTGTATAATATGTGCTGTCCGTGGTTTGAATTACAATTAGATCCTTTATTTGTTTCTGTTGATCCAACACCCAGGTAAAGGTTCCTGGATAAAACAATTATTATTTTACTTTTGATAGGCACGTGTTTCACCACTATCTCACCTGATGGTAAGCGATAATGCGGTCTAAGATGGAGCACGCTTGCCTAGGAGTAACCTATTCACTCTTGACTTAAAGACTCCCAGGTTGTAGCTATCAGGAAACACAGACTCCGGCAGGGAATTCCACTCCACATATCAAAATGGTGAAATCTGGCAACGTTTTAAAAATAGCATCACTATGAGTAGTGGTCAAATTATTCAGAATATGCTTGTATTCTTTATTTGGCAAGAAAACCCATCAGAATAAGTTAATGCGATCGAGTACGCTTAAAAACTTACGAATATCAAAAGCATAACGTTCTTCACATTTAACTGAATGAGTGTTACGAGTACCTATAAGAATATGAATATTTTATTTGTATAAAACATGGTACACATTAAATATAGGAAGATCTGACATGCTTTACCTTTCAATAGCATACAAATATTAGAAAAATATGTAAATCGTTCTAAACAAATGTTAAAAGTAAGACTTAGGGCCATCCGGCCAGTTTCACCGGTTACGGATAAAGTGTCGTTTAGTTATCTGATGGATAACTAACCGACACTTATAATACTATAATACTTTATAATACTCAAATACTTAATAAATCTGCCAGATATCGCTATCCGACACCTGTGAAACCAAAAGTTTTAGTTCATCTGCCAGATAAGTTCCTAATAGGCTAACCGACACTTTATCCGTAACCGGTGAAACTGGCCCTTTTAGTCTCACTAACATTAGTGCATCAGTTATCATCCTCAACCTTTTAGCTGTGACTGTAGCAGAGAAGAGAGGAGTGGAGAAATATTAACCAACGGAATTAAATCAAATCTCAGAGTCCGACTGAGCGGAGCGGAGATTTCATGCAATTCCATCCGCTCCGCTCATCTCCGCCCCAGTGGGCAGTCAGCCTTAGGACCCCACAACATTAACAACTAAAGTGCATAACCTCTTCCGTCCATTTACCTGTGCAGCAGCCACTTGATTAGCAATCAACATCTCCAGGCATGTGGTCTATGGTTTATTGCCTCAGTTTTAATTACCGTCGAATGTCAACTTCCCGATGCCTACAGTTACTTGCATTAAAATGCAGTAACGTGCCCTTCAATGCCAGTGCACGGTTGCACACTATTAGACCTTGCGAATAACTTGGTACTTGTGAATTGTACCGCCCCAGTGATTAACGTTAGATCAAGCAAATAGTTTTGTAAGATTATTTTTAATCGGACTTAGTTTAAACTTACTTGAAGGCATAGATAATTTAGTATTGAATTGAGCACCAATTATTACGTAGATCGCAACAAATTGAGTGAAAGTAGCTTTTAGAGAATTTACTATTCAAATTGAACAGCATACTTTTTCGCATATGGCTGCGTTGCAGCTCCCATAAAGTTCTCGACTCCTCCCCGCTGCGTGTCTGTCTGTACGCGACAAACTCATAAGCTAACGAACGGATTTTCGTACAATTTTCACCAATATTTGGAGTGATTCATGTGGAATAATTCAGTACGATTAGCTATTATTAATTCACTGAAATATTACGACAATTGTTGAAGATGCTTGTGTATACATTGCTCTCCATGCGAAGCCAAGCCGAGTAGATAGTAAATTGCTATAAAATCCAGTATGGATAACATACAAATCAATTTAAAGTAAGCATACGACTAGTACAACCAATATCTAAGTACCAACTTATTGCATGCAATACAACGTGACACATTAAAATTAACAATTGCAAATTTTAAACAATTCGCAACGATTGTGTTACACATTTATTTCTAAAACATTATACAGGAACCACACGTGTTTATCTTTAGTATGTACCTGGCAAAGGCATAAAGGCTGAACGTGTTAGCAAATAATATTTAATCTGTGGGTGTTTGTATGGCTAATATAGAGATCAGCTGTCACGCGCATGATTTGTGTTAAAGAGACCAGAATGTCTTGAGCTGCGGGAAAATAGGAACTTTTTTTGACTATTGATAGGCACGCGTTTGACCACTATCTCACCTGATGGTAAGCGATGATGTGGTCGAAGGTGGAGCACGCTTGCCTAGAAGTAACCTTTTCACTCTTGACTTAAAGACTCGCAGGTTGTACCTAACTATCAGAAAACACAGACTCCGGCAGGAAATTCCACTCCTTAGCTGTACACTCTATGAATGTGTTCCCAAAACGTTTTGTGCGCGTGGGTGGGACGGAACTATTTTCAAATGACGTACCATCAAGAGATGTAAGTGCAAACTTTGGCAGATTTTCTCTACGTTCTACGTTGAAATACATTTTTTCTTTATTCTACTGATTTCCAGTCTTGTTCAGAGTGAGGGTATAGTATTACCCAAATATTTGGTTGGATACAGAGTTTTGGAGGTCAGATAAGCAGTCGCTTTATGTATGCTGAATACTGCGGGTCTTTAAAAAGGCCACTCTAGCAGAATCATAATATTAACCACAGGACAATCTGACCAATTTGATTTTTATCTGTATCGCTAACGCATTTGGTTCAAGGTTGATTGGGTATTTTATGAATAGGTATTCAAGATTTACGGCCTTTATTTTAAATAAACCATGTAAAGGCACTTTTGAATCTTCTAGTTTGATCTTCCAAATCATAGATCTATATAGCTTAAGAATGAGAAAATGGCAAAAAAACTATGGATATAGTGGGTGGAACATAGTATGGTTAGAAAGGGTATGACTGATTACTGTATACTTAGAGTATGATAGAACATTGCACCCACAAATACAAATTCCAAAATCCTTTATTTCAAATAGACCGGTTACAGGCACAATAGGCAAGGCAGCAGGATTTTCAATAGTCAAGGTCTGTCAATCAAAAAGATGAAGCTAATTCTGCCACGCTAGCGAAAAGAGCAGCAGGTTGTTCTGCAGCAAAACACACTCACCGACCATAGGGCTGGCGAGTGTGTTTCGCTGGAGGTAGATCCTATGGAGAAGAACGTGCAAGATCTCAAATAAATTGGCACAAAAGCTAGAGAATTGATGTTATAAGTCCCGATTCAACCGCGAATCCTGTTGACCCCATTTTGCTGTTCTGCATTTGACGTTTCATTAGCAATTGACTTTGCCAGTAGTTCCACTATGGACGGTGAGGTAATTTGGGCTATCTATTCAGCTTATGTGATCGTGTTGTATCGCAATATAGTCGTAACTATGTATCTGTTAATGTTGCTTCTGTAATTGCATTCACTTGACGGTAAATCAAGCGATACATTCATGCATTCTGCGTCAATGGATTTATGGTTACCTACTAAGATTAAATTACATTGAAGCTATGTTGTAACATGTACCATCTCTAGAACCTTTCCTAACTGCAGACATTCTAAGTTTTGCCTTGAATTAGCCTCGAACTGGTCTCATTCTTGTGGTAAGGCGTTATCCTAACTGGCTAACGATCGTATAGTAAACGATGCAATTCCGCCGCACGGCGCGATTAAACACAAACATTTCTTTTATCTTTAGTGTCTTAATTGAAGCTTGCAAATCATCGCGCGAGCACAGAAATCATTTTCAACGCACGACGAAATCGCATGATTGTTAGCCAGTTAGGATGACGCCTAAGAGCCGGTTAGTAGCCTAGACCATCATCACTACTTACATAATATTATAAAACAGAATCCTCGGCCGCGTCTGTCTGTCTGTCTGTTCGCGATAAACTCAAAAGCTACAACACCAATTTTCATGCTGTTTTGACCAATAGTTAGAGTGGTTCTCGAGGAAGGTTTTAGTGTATAATTTGTAAAGCGAGCGAAGCCGCAGGCATCAACTAGTAGGTACCTACTCTAATACAGTAATAGAGTATCTCACTTAATTTGGTCCAAGTGTACTTTAAAATCCAGAAAAGCTTAACGCGCATTTGTTTGTGTGTGCGATGTATGTTTGTGTGTGTGCTTAGTGTGACTCTATTTATTTTGAAGTTGAATTAGAACAGCGGTTCTCAATCTTTTTTAGTGACGGAACCCTTTTGGATAGCGATTTACTTGATGGAAACCTACAATAAAACAATCGTTTTTAAAAGTGTATTCTTTAAGCATAATAAAAGCACTAACTATGTTACAGTTACTTATTAAGTAAGTACTTACATAACAAGTAAAATAATAGAAGATATTAAAAAAGAAAAAATACTTATCTAACTAATGGGAGGTATGAAACTGTTTTTTATTTTTCATCAATCGGTTGAAATCAGGTTTGATAGAGGACAGTTGAAGTCTCATATCAGGTTCGGCGTCCAGTCTATTGCGGTATTTTGTTTTCGTGGCTGCATAGGCTGAGAATTCTGTTTCGCACAAATATGTTGTTGGGAACGGGAGATGAATATTCAGAGACATTTTGGCAAGCATTGGATATTTATACCACGGATTCTGCACCAAAAATCGTTGAGATGGGTCGTTTTGAACAGTCATTCCATACTTCTGGAGACATTTTGAAAAGAGATTCATATATCTCGTTTGATTACTTATTCTTGTCTTTAGACTCGGGGTGTACAATTTCTAAATGTCGGCGCAACTTGGCAGGTACCATGGAACTATTAAGAAGCAGTTTATTACATAACAAGCAGAGAGGTGAGCCTTTGGAATCAACAAATCCGAAACTGATATATGATTCATCATACTTCCCTTTTTTCGCCTTTGAAACCGTGGAACTTGTCGTCGTTGCATCATCGTCAGGGGGGCTACTCTCTAAGCCCGAAGTCCTTCGTTTCGGGCTTAGTTACGGGCGTATTCTACTCCGTATCACCTAACCACTAAGAATTTATTAAAACACGATTTGACAGTTACTATCAAATCGTATTGTCGTTAATTTTTAGTTCGGGTTTCAGACTAATCGTAAATTCGTAGGTAATACGGAGTAGAATACGTCCACGTCCGCAACTACGTCGGACTTAGAGAGTAGCCCCCCCCCCCCCCCCCTCTTTTTTTTTAGGAATGGAAAATCATCAAATGACCGGGAAGGAGTTTCAGACTCTTACTGACTAAAACCCATCCATGTGCCCTTTGTGTTCCGGAGCCACGGTATCTCTTTCGAATAGACACTGCTGTACACTCCGCGCTTACTGCTTTTAAACATTCGGCTTCGTTGGAAGATGTTGTTGCAACACGTTTAACGCCTTTAAGCCAACGTTCCATTCTATCAGGATGGTGGGGTTAAAATAATGCAGTATCGTTTCTGCGTAGAAGAGTACTTATTGCTCCGAACGCTAATCGTCGACTGACTAGTGACAAGGCGCGATCGTCGAAATTTCGAAATACTCGAGTCTTTGATAAATAAAATGCCAAAATAAAAATTGAAATTAAAAAAATGTGTTGTAAACAATCTCTACTTTACGTTTTGAAATTAGAGCCAAAAGTCGCTTGTTTTCAATTATAGCGTCTAATCTTAGAGGCGGCTTTTATAAAAGGGACTGCGCGCTCACAAGTAGGTATCGACGGTGGCGGCATAGTGAAATGATACGCCGCGTCAGTAGGGTCGACCAGAGAGGTGTTTTGATTTTATTTTTTCTGATTTCTTGCGGAACCCTTACAGGGGTATGGCGGAACCCCAGGGTTCCGCGGAACATACTTTGAGTATCGCTGAATTAGAATTTTAATTTAACTAAATATATATACTACTACAACAACTACTTCTACTGCTGCTATATTGTTTTCGGCTATTCTTGCAAAATGGCGGTAAAAGAAATTACATCGAATTATGTTACATACAAATTTGAGCATGAAAGAAAATAAAAGCTTCAAAACATTTTACCAACTTCTTAAAATTTCCTCGATTGCGCCCAAGATAAATTCTATACAGAAATAAAAATAGAAGTATAGCAAACAAACTCGAACCAAACAACTTGGTAAAAACGGAAGACCAAGACATGCTGATTAACAAAGTCAATTATCGAAGACATTTCACACTCGTGCAATAATGGCTAACAAACATGAGATTGTTAGCACAACAACGTCAGAAACAAACATTATGCTAATCGGTGGTGTTCAAAGGAAAATGGAAGCTGATTCCACGTGTACCTCGAGGAAAAATCGAGACGGTTGTTGTGCGCCTGTTGTATCTATACTAATATACTAATAATATTATAAAGCAGAAGTTTGTTTGTTTGTTTGTTTGGTTGAACGCGCTAATCTCAGGAACTACTGGTCCGATTTGAAAAATTCTTTCAGTGTTACATAGCCCATTTATCGAGGAAGGTTATAGGCTATATATCATCACGCTTAGACAAATAGGAGCGGAGCAGTAATGGAAAATGTGACGCAGACGAAGTTGCGCGGGTCAGCTAGTATTTAATATTATTGGTTGGTGATCTTGTTCTCATCTTTTGTTTCGTTGGTTTAGGAGCTTGTGGGCCGTGGCTAAGTAATAACAGCTGCACAGATCGATCTTCAAGGTTAAGCAACGCTTGTCGAGGTTGGTCTTTGGATGGGTGACCATCTTAACATACCGAGTTTCCTCCGTGCCTTGGAAAGCACGTTAAGCTGTTGATCCCGGCTGTCATTTGGTGATGTTTGGCAGTCGTTACGGATAGTCAGAAACTCAGAAGCCAGAAAATCTGACACCAGTCTTGCCTGAGAATCGTGTTACCCAGTTGATGGGTTGTGTGGAGGACTGGTAGGCAGCCGCTCTACGAAAAATATTGTTAAAAAAAAAAACAGCTACATCCGGTTTGACTGGAAGCCGACCCCAATATAGTTGGGAAATGGCTAGGCAGATGATGGTTGATGATCTTTTTACCATCGGTTGTTTGATTTTTTATTTATGCGATAGGATTTTTGCTGGTCAAAAATGAAATATTTTATAAATAAATTTGGTAGTTGACAATTTTCTAAACCTGACTTTTTGATTAATAAAAAAAATCATGTCGCATAAAGACGCAGCTCTACCAGACAAACAAGTCTTTTTCTTATCGTGTGGGCAGTAAGGACTAACGACCCCAAGTATGGTGGACAGATAACATGGGTACATAGAAAAAGGCTTTGACTTCACCGAAACTAAAAAACAAGTCTTGATTAAAAAATTAAAAACAGAAGTGAAAACTTGAACATTAACGTTGTGCATTTTTGAATTATCCGTCTTATGAATTTTCAATCAGGTCACGTGTCCTCATGCGAGTTTAACTTTTTATAGGTACCCATCCCAAGAAGTGCTTAACGCCGCTAAAGAAGTTTTCACTTCAATAACCTGAAAGCAACTTGATGTCCTGCAATCATAATCGCGGAGAAGTGCTGAGTACGACTAGTCGTGATAGCAAATGCGGACAGTACCCCGCATACGTCTGGTATTCCGGTAGTAAAAGGGCGATAGTAGGATCAGGCCATGAAGTTCCTGGGCAAACTATCTAAAATACAGTCCGTAGAAAACCGACAAGCAAGCAACACACCGATGAGTCAGGCTGTGAAGATACCAACGTCTCATCGCCTAAAAACCTTTATACCTAAGCAGTTTTTACACCTACTCTTTCACTGTACCTTCAAAAGCAACAAACATTATACACGTGTCTAGAAAAATTCTCACAGATAAGTTCGTAGGTACCTACCCACGCAAAGCTATCCATCGCCTACTCAATACCACCCACTCTGGCGCATCCCGCCCGAGTCGAGTGCGACGTCTCGAGTGCTCACCTCCGATTAGATAGCCGTTATCACGATAAAAACACTGTTTTGCATATGGCAGACTATCCGCAAATATGTTCTGTGGAGATGTACTTCAAATGTATAGGTTTGCTGTTTGTCTGCTGGTTATACTTGAGATACTAGGTAAGAGGAGGGGGGGGCGTTAGAGGCCTCTTTCTGACTCTTTAGAAGTTGTGAAAAGTACCGGCAAAATTATGAATAGAAAAAAAGACATAAATACTCATTCGAATCAGACGGAAGTAGAACGTTTACCAAGCTAAAGTAAAAGTACCTATATCCTATATACTAGCGAATCAGCCGTTAACGATTCCGTCCCTGTTAAAATACCTTCACAGTATAGGTGAAAAAAAAAAAACGAATTGCGAACTTCCTCCTTTTTGGGAAGTCGGTTAAAAATTTGTCACTGGCGTGGATGATACTGAATTTAGAGTAACTTAAATCAAACTAAGTAATAGTTTAATTTCCATCAAGGAAATGAATTATAGGTGCCCAATATTAAAATACATACAATCCGGAGAACTGAAAATAAAAACAAAGAAAATAAAAGTATGTCAGGCGTGACAGACTCAGAAAAATAACCTAGATTTTAGCTCAAGTTAAAACCTAACAAATACGACAAATCCCTGGGCAAACGCAGTAATTCTTATCAATATACACTTTAGTTGTATTTGTTAGTTGAACGTGTGTTATATAACGACACATTCATTCGCAATGTCAATGTTTATGTACAGATAACGGCTTAGGTAAAGCGGAGAAGTACAGTCGCATAAATATGCATGTTACTGACAGTGACACAAAACTTAGAAGTGATCTTTTAGGGGCTGACTATGAACTTGGCCGAATAACGGACTAGTCGGCGTTGATATGATCGAGTAGACGGCCGACTAGTCTTCGACTAGTTGCCGATGCCGACTATGTGTGGCCAGATCTACTATTCGGCGATTCATCTTTACCAATTATTTTATCTTTATAACTTTAAAGTTTAATTGTATAAATTATTCTCGTGGTTCGATAGTAGCTACGAACTGTTTTTGTTGTATTATTTAATTCTTGAATTTCCATTTTTTTTCATACCTATGTACAACTTTACCTATTTACAACTTTAATTTTCTGTAATTTAAGTAAAATTGTAATTAACCCTGTGGACTCCGGTCTGTAATAAAAATATTCTATTCTATAGCTTGTTAACTGCCGACTAGTCAGAAAATTTCTAGCTAAATAATTGCCGACTATAAATGGCTAGTCGGCTTTCCTAACTAGAAGTCAGTCCATCTCTAGTATTTTCTCAAAGTTTAAATCATCAATAATGATTACAACTTTGAGAATTGGTTTTTAATTTAGTAAGTACCTATATATGCTAGTGACTGTACCAATAACAGCCTATATAAAGCGGAGCAGTACATGGGCGCGTCAAGTAAATAGACAAATATGAGCTGTTTTATGTGGTGTGGTTAGAAAATGTTACATTATTTACTGACTTATGTATCTATGTCCACGATGCTTTGTTAAACAAGCACGTATGACAAATGTTTCAAGGGTGGTCAGTCAAACCATTATTATGTATGTGTAATTGACTAATTATTTATGTATACCTACTGTTTTTAAGGCATTTTAGTTTAATTTATTATTTATATGCAGGTCAGTTCTATGACAATAAATACTGTATCTTACGTTCTTACTATGTGAAACTTTCGCTATGCTAACCAGATTCTGAAAGTTTTAATACTACTCTAAGTAGACTCTGTGTTTAATTAGCTGTAACATTTTAGTTACATTCAGCTAATAACTGTCGTTAACATAGGTTCGATATTCTTTTGATAGTTTTAATACCCATTGATTTTGCTAGGTCTTTGGTAGGTTTGGTAGGACTTTGGGATCGTGTCCAACATTTGTCACACACTATTCCAATATTTCCTGCCAAGATTTACTTTCTGGCAATACCTATTATATAAATTAAATACTTTAAGACTGTCATACTTAAAAGAGTTATAACTCTTCTATTGGATTGTAGTGGTCAGATGGTGATTGCTTCTTGTAAAAAGTGAAAAGTAAAAATAAAAACTATATTACAAAAAATATAAACGACTTCCAAATAAAACAATACAAAGCATACAATAACTTTAAAATAACTGCAAATTTCGGAAGATGGTGTTAAAATACAAAGAAACAAAAGAAAAAAACACCGACTTCCGAAATCAGTTATTTTATACTTTGTAGTGTTTTGTTTGGAAGTCGAAGTGAATACCTTTATATAAAATTTAAATAAGCAAAAATGCTCATAAAATAAAAACTATTGAGCCAATCTGAAAACAAATTATGGAACCTAGGCAAGTATGCTTCATCGAACTAAAAAAGAATCACAGAAATCGGATCAGAAACCTACCTACCTACCTTTTTTTTTGGAAGTTGTTTAAAAATACTAGTATTCAGCTGCATCTGGAAGCCGACCAACATAGTTGAGAAAAGGCTAGGCAGATTGCTTGCCATACTCATAAAACAATCAGTTATTATAATCTCGTGACACGGCAACAATCTAACGTTACCTACCTCACTAATCTCGATAAACTGTCGAATTAGACATTATCGGCGTATCTGATATCGGCGAATCTAATATCGGCGAAAACTATCTAAATTGATACGATAATAGAATTACGATTAGATATAACAAACGTTAGACGTTATTTTCGGTTCAAAAGAACGTGAACGTACCCATTATGTAAAACGTGAGGAGTTACAGCAAATAAAGAACTTATTGATTCTTCGGTTCGGTTCTTTATTTTTTTATTCGTAGTTATCAAATCAGAATACTATAGACGGGCTTGACGACGTAGGATTATAATATTTTTTATTAACATTGAAAATAAAATATTCACTAGGTACAAAAGTGGCCTGTTTTACTCGCGTTACCGTTTCAGCAAAACGGTTGCAAACTCTCGATTGGTCTGTTTCGACTTTATTCGATGTTTTTATTTCATAAACACACATCACAAATACATTTTATTATTAATGCTTATTTTGCAATTAACTCCAAACTAAACCAAGTAAACAAATGGATTTAAAAACCGCCAATCATAGGATATACTACTAACTAACCACAAAAGCAAACGCAAAATGATAACGTTCATTTATTAATTTTATGCTGAACTTATTTCAAGTTGTTCTCAATTAAATATCCAATGGAATAAAAAAACCTACTAACCCGATAAACAGAACGCGACTTTAGCACGTGCCGCTAACGAAGTATAAATCACAACTAGTGTCCGACCGAAACAAGATTTTCAGCCGAAAACGAAACTTATATGGACACAAGACTTACACATAATATAAATTATATTTACTTGTACGTGTAACAGATTATTCTACTTACAAAAAAAAATATTATTAAGATAACTTCACCTATAGTACAATAAAATTAAAATATGTACAAAGAAACAAAACAGAATAAACGCAATGTCGAGCAACGCACAAAAATTACGAGCACTGAGTTTAGGCAGGCCCAAAGGTTCGGTAAATTTTTGGCCGAAACTGAAACTGTGGCAGAAACTAGATTCGAAAATGACCGAAACCGAATCTTCGGTCGGTCTCTAATCACAACACTATTTTTTGAACGCAAGTCTGCAGTCGCTAGTCGTCACGATTCGCGATCCGAGTCGAAAATAAACGAGCATGAATTGACCTTGATCGCTATTAGAGCAGACGTCTTGTATTATACAACTTTTATAATAGGTACACATTATGTTGAATGTTATGTAAATGTTATGGGATGGGTTAAAATAATATTACTAAAGTTAATCTTTTAGTATTTAAAAGTTACTTTACTACCTATGATTTGTGGATGACTTGATAATAATTATGAAAGAGTAGATTAGAGATGAGTCCATTAAAAAAGTGTCTATGGCACTTATTTATTTCAGTACAAGATATTGTTGTTTTTTTTTGGGTACCTACATAACTTGTTTGGTAAAATCACTGGTTCAGTGCTTTGCCTATTGTACAATGAAACAGCTGTAAGCATTGTAAGTGAAAAAAACTCGTAGGTGTATTGTTTCAGAATCGCAAAAATATTCAACACGCGGTATCGCACGTGCTTTCGTTGATATTTTAATATCGTCGTTTTTTTTAATGAAAAATAAAACACGTTTCTTTTTTAAATATATCTGATATAACAATCGGAACCAGATTTGAATCTTTGCAGTAACAGAAGGTATTCTAGATAATAAAAGAGTAAAGTACATATTTCAAGGCAAAGGTATTCAGGTACACAGCCTGAAGTGAATATTGATATTACCCCTCGTGGAAGCACAACAAAACACTTCAAGATGACATCATAGGTAGGTAGTAGGTTCTTATTGATCGTATATCAGGCACAACACGTGTTGAGGCGGAACATAACACTGCCAGTGCTTGTTGAGCGGTTTAAAAATAAAAATAATAAATGCTTTATCGCCTCCACGAAGACGCAAGTCGGGATGGCGGGCAACGAGACCTTGGAAGCGAACAACATGCTTTGAACACGACTAGAATAATTTGCATGTTAATGTTAGCAGAAAAACTGTTGAAAATCCGTTTAAAATAACATAAATACGAATTCATTTACCATAATTTTCCGGTGGGCAGTGAATTTTTCGGAATTCAGAAAACATCCGAAAGTCAGAAAATTTCCGAATGTCAAAACAGGTTAGTGAGGCAAAGAAACATGACGTTGGGTATACACAGCCTTTTTTTAAACGGAAAAATATTTACAAGATCTTAGATTACACCTTTATTTATACTGTCTTTTTCGAACCGTAGGTACTTATCTAAATCTTACAAGGAAGATGTTGCCATTATTTATTTATTTACGTATATTTCGAGATTTTTTTTTATCCGATTGAGTATAACAAAGTATAATAATTTATGTGTTGTTTACGTTGTAATGCTCATACCAACTTTAATTTTTATTTTAAAATTTCGTTTACTAATACTAAATTTGATAGGTACCTACATCAATAAATCTGCCCTAGTATTTTCCCTACTTAGTTGGAATCAGCTCCCTCGGAAAAGACTGGGAAGTATTGACCCTTATTTATTATTTATTAGATACACATACCGTTTGCCAGCCGTTTCGCTCACAATATCATAGATTTTCGTACAATTACCGTCCTTCCCCAGGGTATCAAAATTCATGTAAATCGGTTAAGCGATTTAAACGTGGGAGCGTTACAAACGAACTTACTTTTGCTTTTATAATATTACTAGCTATCCCCCGCGGCTTAGCTCCCGCCAACTGTAACTTTTTATGTATAAGAACCATCTAAAATTAACGAACACAACAAAAAGAATTAGCAAAATCGGTCCAGCCGTTCACGCGTGATGCCGTGTGACCAAGGGAAATATGATTAGAAGAAGATAGGATTCATTTTGATATTCATTTAAGAAGATATATATAGATTTAAGGTGGTTAAATATAAAGAACATCTGTTTTATCATAGTATTCTAATAATGCGTAACATTATATAGTACTGTGATGATGGTAATGGGGGCGTAAGGAAAAAAAAAACGAAAATGCAGCAATAATCGAATTATATTGGCGACATGCGCCCGGCTTCAAATCAAAACAAGGAATCTCATAAAAAACACTTCAATTCTTTTTCATTCATAATTCAAAAGTGACCCTTCCAAACCTTTTGCAATATTCTTATAAAGCCCTGAACCAATAAGTATTTTACCCCCTGGACACAACCTTCACAGTACCCACTTGCGCAACGCAATGTTGTAATTGTAATTGTGTGTCGCTTCTGGCGGAGTGAATACATTTTCTTTCTTTCTTTTCACTTTGTTTGCTGTCGTACAATCAGAGTTCATGGATGAGTCACCGATTAAAAATTGGTACAATTGTGTTTCGAAAATTTGTAAACCAAATACGTAATTTAGACTAGAGCAAAGCTTTTTATGTAACGAACTCGAGACTTTGGACCGGTTTTTAGATTGAGTTTCAACAGGTTTTCGGCCTAAACTTGAGTTTAAAAATACTCAACTTCAAATTCATAATTCAGACACCGGGGGTAAAACACTAAAACTCTATTTTATTTTATTTAATGTTACTGTCACGTCCAATTCTGATTAAAACTAGGTACTAATGATTTAAAATTGAAATTCGAACATGTGAGTAAGCAAATACTATACTATTCGCGATAACCTTGGAACGCGGTATTTATGCGGAACACGTGGCCCATAGACTCTTTATTGCTTTGTTGACTATGGCAACAATGGCCGCCGACTCTATTTGAAAAATGAACCTTTGAACTTTTTGCAAATCCTCTGTTGTATTCGTTTGTTTACGTAAACATTGGTTACATATTCCAAAGTTACATAAATATTACTGTCATTGTAAAATTCTCATATTTTACCATGGCAATGACTTGTAATTCCAACGCCTACGCAATGACGTCAAATTGGTTTCAACATAAACAAAATTGCGAGTTGAACATATCCAACAGACTGTTTTGGATGAAAATAGATTAAGTAGAGTGTGTACCTACCTACAAAGTTCGGTGTCTATCCTTATCGATTGCCAAATATTTATTTATTCTTATGTTCAATTAGGAAAGTGACAATATATAAAATGTAACCACTGATACAATGTCACTTTTTCTATGCCCTACGGAGCCCAATCAACAATCGTGAAGCCGAACCGAAATGCCTGTGAATGTCTTTAACATTCTCAACTCAATCGATAAATTATTACGAGACATGTGGTAAGGTAAATAGTCAGACGGTTTAAAAAATGTGTTATTTTTGTAAAAACCTCGTGTGATGGCCACCGTATCGTATTAATAGTAATGTTAATCAGTCTTTACACAAGGCAGCTGTTATTTGTAATCCAATGTAAATGAAGGAAGTTTCCACTGAAACCGATAATGCTGATCGAAAAACAGACTTTTTGCAAATAGGATAACAAACCTTGAACTGATTGGCTTTTGTCATTTGAATTAGCATATTAAGTTTTGTAATAGGTATAAGAAGATTATTTTTGTAGAATTCATACTATTCTGTTTTAATGCCGCCCATAAGACGACCCACTGACCCAGGTGTCATTACTGACAGCTAGCTGACACTTGTGTGCATCATAAGAGAGTGATTCAATTTTGTCGATGGAGCCATACCTAACCTTAAAAATTGAATTGAATTGAGTGTTTCGATATATGTTTAAACAAGACACAACACTACCATTCGTAATTTTTTATCTTAATTATCCCCGAGTAAAGGCAACTTTTCTTAACTATTAAATTTATCAACCATCAAAACTAATTAAGCAGATTATCACTATCATACAAACTTTACGTAACATGATAACGACCGAGACCCACAAACATGTTGAATACAATATTAATTGTATGAAATATGAATGGAATGGAAAACAAACTGGTTTTTATCAATTTGTCCAATTTAGATAGCGGGGTCGTTGCGGAGCGATGACCAAATGTTCATAATAAAAAATTTATGAAGTGTTTGTTTAGCCATGACATTTTGTTATTCAGCCTACTAATTCCCATTGTTTGTGCTCAGGAAGCAGTGCTACTGCGTCATTTAGGTGAAAGAATAATTGAAGCACTGGAGATTGGCAAAGTAACTAAAATAAGTTAACCAAAACAGATTGGTTGACTGTAGAGAACCCTTAATGAACACAAAGCCTTGATGAAGAATTAAAGATAAGTAAGTAAGTAAATCATTTATTTGCGTAAAACAAGGTATACATTGCTGTTAATATTATTACAGTAGCTCAACATGTTTCGCTAAGATATAACATAGCATAACATAGCATGCAAAAAAATTATATTTTGACAAAAGGAATCAACATCTCACATCCATAAAATCTTTTAAACTGTAAAAATTACATTGATTAAGCCACTTGTGTAATTCTATCTTAAATTTCCTAAAACTCAATATTTTAAAGCGACTTGGTATTTTGTAATAAGTACGTACGCACAAGTAAAAAAAGCGATAAGTAAAAAATAACAATTATACCAGCCTGTTACTGTCCCACTGCTGGGCAAAGATCTCCTCCCAAACATAGAAGGCTCGAGGTCGGATTGAGCGATTTAAGACTCGCATATATATTCTTTATAAATCACCTAATGTGTAAGAAAACATCACTTTAAAGCAGACCAACCCCAAAAAAGTACAAGATGTACAAAATAAGAAACGAAAGTTCTTGTAAGAGGCTCTAGAAAGGCAAGATAATCCCAACGGAATAGATTTTCTAACTGAAGTAGATTGCTGGCTTTCAGGAACACGTCTCTGGTATTCTGTACCTACGTGAGACGAATCTAGAGGATGCAGTAAAAGTACCTTGCCAAGGCTTTTACTCGTATTTATTGAGAATTTTTTACTGAAAATGCAAAGCATCATTTACGGGACAAACAAATTCCATAGTTTTGGTGAAAATGAAAAACTCAAAATGAGTTTTAATTCGAAAAATACAACCGACTTCCAAACAAAAAAAAACACTACAAAGTAAAAAATAACTTTAATTTCGGAAGTCGATGTTTTTGTTATTTGCTTCGTATTGTGACACCGACTTCCGAAAAAGAATGTTATCTTCACTGTTTTTCTTCTTTGTAAAACGTTTTTACTTTTTGGTTTCACTTTTTAGTAGTACCCGACACCTAACAACACAACAACTGCAAAATCGCAGGAAGGCAAAATACGTAATTTAGTTTACTTAGATGACAAAAAACCATCATCCAAGTAAACGAATTCAAGCTATTTTGATTTAAAATCCAAACTTCCTAACCGATTTTGATAAAATTTTATTGAAAGAATTCACAAATCGGTGCATAAATGACGGAATTATGAGGTAAGAAACATAAAAAAATATATAACCGAAATTGCTCGTCCTTTTTGGTAAGTCGGTAAAACTAGGATCAAACTGGCCGTGTCACCATGCCCTGAATCAATGTCAAAAAAAAAGAAAATAAAAAAGCAGAACCCAAAACGGGCCATCCACTAACGTTCATTTCTTCCGACTTGTCCCGTTGTGCAAACTGTACAGAAAAGCGACGGGATAAAATAAAACCGTTGAAGCCACTAATTAAAACACAATCCTACGTTCTTTCCCCTGACTTTATCACAACACGCCAGTTCGACAGGAAAAACAATCCTTCAGTGACCATACACACGTTTAGGTACATTCCTGTCAGTTTGCATCTTGTCAGTCATACCGAGGGATTGCGTGTCTGTGGATGGTTATAATCCTATCATTTTAAGAAGATTGTTGTCATTTAAAAGGAATGATCGTCATTTTGAATTATCTTTATGGATTATTTTCATTTTGCAACAACATTTGGGGGCCGAGTCACCCGCGTTCGTAGGAGAATACCCTGCAGCGAATCCCTACACGTGGTCCCCGGGTGGTGCTAAACAGGTGATACTAACCGCCTCCGTGGTCTAGTTGTTAAACCACCTGATTCAGACCCAGAGGTCCCGGGTTCGATTCCCAGCGGGGGCAAATTTTTTGCTCGGTTTGGTTGGTGGTAGGACTTGTTCTAAGTCCGCCTGGCAAAGCTACCACCATCATGTCTAAGTCTGTCGCCATAACAACAATGTTAAAAGCATTGTTGTGTTCCGGCAGTTAGAGGTATGATAGCCAGTTCCTCTGTGTAAGAGGATTCCGGGTGAAACTCGCTTCCATCTTTGGCTTAATCATCACTTTCCATCAGGTGAGATTTGGGCCAAGAGTTTCCCCGTTTTGCATAAAAAAAAAAAAAAAAATTGTACCCGTACCTACGGGACGAACACGAACACAAAATGATTACAAACGAGCGCTCAATCACGCCGGACAAATAAACAGGCACTAACTTGATCACAGAGCGCGTCGCGTCCTTCGCGACGGGAGGGGTCGCGGGGTTTTAATACCGTCATTCTTTCTCGCTCTTGCAAATCCACTGGCGTTCATTCCGTGAGGATTGTACATTCCGGTAGGAATGAACGTTAGTGGATGGGCCGCTAATGTCGGTAAAGATTTCCATTTTCAAACAAGAATCCGGAACTACATTATTTCAAAGTGTCATGATTTGAACTTCGGCTACTAAGCGCGTTCACAGACCTACGCGTCAATTCTGAAACCTCTCAAACTTAGGGGGGGGTGAGCTTAAAGTAAACTATCATTCCACCTTGGTTGGATGGAATGACAGCACGCTTCATGCTAACTTCACCTAAGTTTTCACGGTGAGATTTTTGAGGAATATCGCTACCTACTCTGATTTGGCATCACAATGATTCTTATTTGCATAAGATTACTTTTTGGTCAGGGACAAAATATCTGTGAACACCGTCCGCGTATTTAATTCTTTGTCAGATAAAAATCCAGAATGCAAAAGTTTGTCGCCCTGAACACTACCTTCCGAAAGCATTCCGACCCGTCCATTGTTTATTGTGCAATCAAATTAATTTACGTAAGCGATTTCAATGAATGCACATCGTAAATAAACGAAGGTATTCAATTAGCGGAAAACGTGCAACTAATTGGCGCGAAGGATTATTGAAATGCTTCCAATGAGGAGTTTAAGATAAACATTGTACTATGTAGAATTTGTTCTTTCTTTAAGCTATATTACTCGTGAATACATTCGTTGTAATCGTTATCATTTAAACTTAAAAGTTATATGGCTATTAGTGTAGATGTCTTGGTGTACTGTTTCTTTTTATCACAACTCCTCGGAATCTTTAAACAACAACTATCTTCTAGATTTCAAGAATCCGGATACTCTCTGTTTTGAAAACTCATACATCGAAATCTAATTAGAGAGATTTGGCTGTAGCAGACCTACGTCTTGTATTACCTACATTCAAAGTAACAGCAAATAAAACTCAATCTCGGGTCACTTCACTTTACTGTTGTTAGTTGTAGGTATTATAGCGTCTTCTGACGCAGTTGATTGCCTTCAAAACTCGTTGTGATTTTACGTAGGCCTAAGCAGATTCGTTTGATTCGTGTATCCCACATTCGTGTACCTTCGTTCCCACGACGTACCTCGACACATTGATGTGAACCTAACTTCAGTAAAACCATATCGTAAAATAACTAACTACATCGGCACCGGATATAAAACCAGGTTATGAAACCTTTCCACGTTTCCAACACATAAATCAATATTGCCCATAAATACCGTTTTACTTTTAGTATCAAACCTTTATCGAGCTTCAAGTGGGCGTATGAGTGGGCGAAACAAAAAATCTCGAGTAAAGGCTTGAATTCAACTTTTATTTGACGTAGACAAACAGAAAAGATAAGAAAAAAATAAAAAGATGACATAGATCTTTATGTAGAAAACTAAACTCTTGAGCACTGAAGTTAAGGCCTAAATTAACAAAAACTTTGTATAGACGCAAGAGATAATACTAATATTAACTACTCGAAGTAATCCGTGTAATCCAGCGAGCGACGTTTGTAAATCGAGTCAATATTGCTTTTAATAAGATCTTAATAGAAGTGTATGATAAAAACTTTGAAGCTCTTTTCAAATAATAAACTAAAGGTCTATTGCTTTCCCTACAATAAAAAGAACTGAAAACGAAAATTTTAACAAATACCAAAATATAACGGTAATGAGACAAAGCTGATACGCAACAAAAGTAACACCAGGTCAAGGCCAAGCCATTCAACTCTAGACCTTAAAGCTTAGCTGTTCATTCAGAACTCCAGTTCAATGCTCTAAAAGCTGAATACTATGTCTGCTGAGTGCTGACTCATTCATTCATACAACAGAATCTGAGAGAAATTCTCTTCGCGTCCCGGGAAAAATGGCTATTCTTACTTCACATAAACAACATTTTTTACTACGTCCTTCATTATAAAGAATCTCACAACTGGTTTCCACTTGGCTTGCGTAAGGAACGTTATCCTTTGTCCCCCGCTGGATCAATATTCACCCGGGACTAGGCCACCATTACGTTCAGGGTCACTCTTGTTTTCTACCCATCCTTTTCTTCCCCATGCCTCCATCTTGCTTGCCCTTGACTACGGTCCCTTTATCCAGGAGCCGACTTCCTGCTTCACAATGTTATTCCTTGGGTACTTGGTATTACGAATTGTTAATAAAGTGCGCAGTTCTGAGTTAAATGATATTGCAATTCCGATGTTTACTCCTCAACCGTCAATATTTTGTTACAGTTTTGTAACTTACTAAGAATTTTAGAATCGGGTTTCATGTTCTGTATGCCTTGTTACTCCGAAACGAAGGTCACATAAAAACTTATTTACTCGTCATATTTATCTAGCCTTAGGAATATTTGGAAGATAAGCGTGTCCCTGATATTGCAGCAATAAAAAACGTTTATCTACATATTATAACCTAACCTTAGAAGATAGCAAAAGGACAAATTCAATCCGATTTGCAAACAAAGAGTTACTTCAATTTACTTTATGGCTGTCATGTACATTAAAAATAAAAAATAATTAAAAATATAAATTCTAACCAAGAAGCAATAAATTTACAGAAATTACGGAATACTAAAGGCTATCTTGAAGTAAATTCCGCAAAGGTCTCTTGAAAATGTGGCTCGTATTAATGTGTCATGACCAGCCTCTGCAGAGTAACAAAGGAACGAAAGCTTTTGTTGAATCAAAGGACGATAAAAATCATATTTGATTAAAATGGCTATAATATAAATTATCATTCAGGTATGAACACCGTAGGGAATGGAAGTCCTTCAGTTGCTCTGACAATTTCATTTGTAATTTGTTCCGAGATTGCTTTACGTTTTGTAAATCTAATTCGTATGATAAGGAATTAAAAGCTCCTATTAGGTTTTTGTTTGATTCCGACCAAGCTATTTAAACATCCTTAATTCGTTGGGATTTCATTTTTGGCTTTGTAAGGTTGTCTTGCATCTTTTTATATTCTACACCAGAATTATAAAAATAAAATGTCATGTTCGATTTGTTTATGTATGTTTTCATGTCCAGTGACCATTTTACACTAATTCCAGTATTATCTAAAAGCTTTATGACATAAAATCTGGAATCCGTCCAAAAGCAAGACTAATCGGACCACAGAATGAAATATGCGACGAGACGATAACTTCTCTGTGGGTTTTTACAGTCAGTTTAGTGCGTTTTAACTTCGTTTCGATACACAGAATTAGAACGGACAGATCTAAAATACAGCTTGAAGAATATATAGCAGGAAACTTGTAAGCAATACGCCGTTACAATAAAAATTGTGGACAATATATCACTCGTTTGTGTGCCACGTCTGTTTTTATTTTAAAAGTGAAAATAAATAAAGCGGAAAACGGTATTTAGTTCGTACATGATACATGGTTGTTTTACTGTGGAGCTTAAAAAGCTACTCGTCTGAATGACATAGTTTCGATTTCATGAACACATGAAAAAGCGATGTTCTAGATTTCTGATGAATTAGATAATACATTTAGGATAACCTGAAAACTTTAGATTTAGGGGAGGTGGGCCCAAAACGGGTACGCTAAGGGATATGTACAATAAAAAAGTCTTAGAAAAGAAAATTATAACTTCTAATTTTACTTTTTAAATATGTAATTCATAAAGAACCTAAAATAAGAACAAACATAGACATTTTCTTCATAATTCGAACCAAAACAAAAAACAAAAAAAACCTTCAAACTATCCGTTTCCCCCCATGGGGTGCCTAAAACGGGTACGGCGTTTGGGCATAACGGGTATAGGGTAATTATCGAGATCAATGGACATTACAAGAAAATTTTGTTAATTAAATAATTCTATATTAATAGTATCTTCATTTTCATTGTTGTCTTCATTATTAAACTTATTGTACTTTCTGTGTTCATCATTCATCATAAATCAACTTTAACGTCTCAGTTATTAACTATAAAATAAAAAGTTATTCCTGACAGCCGTCACAGTAATAGGAACCTCTACCAGAATAAGTTGTGCACGCCTCGTGGGCCCACATTTGACAATCGTCACATTTGTTTGATCCAGTCCTCTATAAGCAGGTACCCGATTTACCCCTACCCGTTCTGCCCAAGAGCACGTTTTAGTTTTTACACTTCATAACCTTAAAATTTAAACAAAGGTAGCAACAAGTTTTCGAAGATAAAATAGCACAATACTAGCACAATCATAACGTAAAACTTTTGATAACATATCATACACCATTTTTAAGTAAACACAACTATTCCAAACCAATATTTTTTAGTGGCAATAGCAAAAAAACATTTTTGTATCTTGACTTGAAAACGCTTGTATCAATGTAGCGAGCCGACTGCATGTGATTGGTTGATGCTCGAGACACCGCACTGCACTCACACATTTGCAATTTTACGTACGGCGCGCAAATTTAAAAGCCTACCCGCTTTAGGCGGGGTACCTGTTTTAGGCCCACTTCCCCTATGTAAAAGAAATGATAAGGTCCAGTTGAGGTTATGAGGTATAATGAAGTCCTTTGCCCAGCATTGCGTCATGATATTAGGTACCCAGAAATTCTTCAAAATAGAGTTGCAAGAGATACCTACCATGGTTCCATTTTATGAAACTAAAGTACCTAGGTAATAAGGTAACACAGTTCAAAGGATCAAATGTAAATAGAACTAGGTCAAAACAATGTTTGCTTCGATATTTTCAATATTGATCGACCACATAGTATGGTATTCGCGCACTGCGTCTAGAGTCAAATAAATTGATAAACCTACTTAGGTAACATTGTACAGTTCGTGTTACGAAGTCTGACATGGCCAAATATCGACCAAGCATTTTGCTGGTCTCAATCTAGATAACGTTAAAATAATGGTGAGCTTGCTATAATGCCTATCTGTAAAACTATCTTTTGCTTTGTCCTTTATGTAGAACATTATCTATTTTACGAGTATTGCTAAATTGTATAATTAATTATGTTAACATTCTTAGTATTCGTCAATCACACTTTCGACGAGTGGTCAAAGTTCGGTGTTTGCTCGATAACAAAAAAAAAGTATTTTGCATTTTAATTCATATGCTTAATCATGCTAAAGAATTGATTACGGCTTTGTACTGAAATACCAATTTATCGTCAGCAACACCTTCAGATTATTTTTAAGGTTAACTACTAACAAAACAAATTCAACAGGACTCCTCAAAACATACAAAAAAGACTTTCGTAGCTTCAATATTCTGCAACGACAGTTGCTGCAATGTCTCTTGTCGTCGTCCACACAGCGACACAAATTTTTAGTGAAAGGCATCACCTTACCTTACCTTGTTTTATTAATTTGTAAAATGTTGTAATCTTCTGCAATAATAAAAATCTAAAAGAAAGGCTACCACGTTTTTCTTCATAAAACCGTCACAAGGATGATCAAATTCTTCATTATCAGCAACTTCATTGTCTCTTACGTCAATATGTGTCAAGTTAACACTCCTGTATGGTCGTCCACATAAAAAATTACACTGATTCCCAATGAAAGGCTGGCATCCGTCCATCTGGCGCCAGCATTTGCTCGGGTGATTTTCCGCTTTCCCAAATTGGTTGAACGATTAATTTATAGATCAAACAAACGCAGCGCTTTGTGCTTTATTCTTGTTGGCTATAAGCGCTTTGTGGTCTAGTGCATTTTGTAAGTAGGGTAGTTTTTTTTGTGTGTTTAATTATGGAGCATACGAGCCTGGTGTTCAATTATAGCCATTAGTAGCAAGAATACATAGGATTTTACTAAAACAACATACTAAAATTGGAACATATCGGTTCTGTGACCCATCATCATTTAATTGAAATTAAAACTTTGTCAGAATGAACATTGAATGACCAACTGAATCACTCGTGTTCGTGATCTTTTCTTTTATTGCCAGATTAACACGATTTACAACAAAAAATATTCTCAGAATAACCGTATGCATTACGTTATTGTTGACGTTAACAGTATCATTTCGTAAATTTAAGATAAAGTCACTAAAACTGCGGTAAATGTGCCAAATACAACAATGTTAGCAATCATGAGAAGCTCAGTAATCCACACTCCTTCAATAAATTTTCAAGTTCAATATTGTTACAACAATCAACAAGAATGCAGGGAAGAAAGAGAAAATCACGGATAAAGACGACAATGTCTATTGTCACTGCAATCGTAAAGTCATTCCACATCACAAAATAAGACTCTTCATAATGTCCTTCCACAAATATTAGCCAGACAAACAAAACTTGAACGAAGCTGAACAACGTATTTTAGTACTAAACAGACACTTTTATAAGAAAACATTCTTCAAAACAAATAACAATTAATATTTTAAGACAGCAATAATGGCACGATAATGACGCAATAGAAATTGTTCACAATACCGTAGTAATCAATTTGAATAAGTTGCACAATTGTCTAAGAAATGGTGCTGATACACAAACATTTGCCGATCATAACAAGACATTCAAGACAAGGCAGATTATATACGAAGGTATTATTTCAAGGGAATCAGTTAATTCAACAGTAAACAAACCAAGGCAAACCATAAAATTTTCAACACTTTAAATTCTGAATAGAAGCCAACCTATTGTTTTTAACCTTGATAAATGCCAATAATATTAACATTCATACCTGCTAAGCCATTAAATACGACTTTAATTAAAAAAAAAATATATATATATAGGCGGAAATAAATGGAAATTCTTCAAAGTGTTTGAGGTAGGTCATAAATATGGTTGAAGTATCGTTTGTCTAAGAATAGCCACGAACCGCTTTTGAAAACACTCGAAACTGTAATTTAATGCCAATAATATCAGGATTAATGCTAATTGCTAGGTTTAGGGAGAACAATGAAACAGTGGCACCACCTTCTGTTGTGTAAACAAAATTAAGTAACACGACGCCTAAAGTCGGCGGTCATTCACGTTCGAAGCCCACGTGTCGGCTCATTTTGTTGATGTAACATAGCGGTCGTTCCGCGTAAACAGCGGCGTCGAATTTCACTAGTTTTCTGTTATGCATTCTTTTGGTTACTACGCCACATGTCACACGATATCATGGAGTATAAACAAAAAGGGTCCCAGGCGGATACCTTGCGGTACTCCCATGCTGATACCGTTAACATTTTATACGGCAAGCTATGATCGCAACATTATTGGCTTTTCTTAGAACGAACTGGATATAATGTCGAACTTGTAGGCTTCGAGACACGAGGACAGAGTATGAATCATGTCAAGCCAGCGGAAAATTTAATATAGGTCAGTACACAATCGTCGTTGTCCACAACGACATTTTGAAAGATGAGACAAAATGCATTATATTTGTAAATTGTTCGAGAAACATTGTATTTAAAAACTGAATTAGAGCAGCACTGACAGACGACCAAGTTCTTTATAACGCTCAAGGTCGTGAGTCAAATCAGATCACGCGACGTACTCTGAGAAAATACGGAAACCACGCGACCGATCGCTAAAGTCAAAGAATCCGCGTTTGAACACGTGTGAATGAACACAACCCCATTGTCACAGAACGCGATCCTCACAGTCACTCCTTGTCGAATACTCGTAGTAAACAGAATCGTAAATCTCAGATAACCGTACACGTTTCAGCGCACGCGCATATTACAAGTTATCGCCCATTGCGTTGGCATTACGCATTGAAAATTTTCATGTTCGCGGTTTATTGTTTAGGAACGTGATTGGAAAATTATTTATTGCAGTGTTTACTTTAGTTTGGTCTGTAGGTATTGCCTTGGCTAGAATAATCATGCAGATAGACTGGTACTCAGATTTTATTTTCTCTCAAAGTAAGCTGCACAAGAATGGTTTTGAGTTGCGTTGAAAATGACTATATTCCTCATGCCAAATTTGGAACCGGGAGGGTAATATTTAGCAATGGCAAATAGTTTTCAAAAGACACCACTTACAAGTTACTTTTTCTTCCAATCTTTATACGAATACAGCGCGATTGGTCAGTTTATCAGTTATTTCGCAGTCTAGGAAGTAAAACAGTCGCCAACACTCAGAGAACGAAAATATAATAAAGTCGTAATGAGCAGATGGTCACAATTATATTCATAGGCAAATTTTCGCGCACCAAGACCTTGACTCACTTGAGCAAATTGTAACACTTGCTGAGTAGGTGAGTAACCACAAAATAAGAAGTACTAGAGCTCAAGGTTTAACTATTTTAGCTTTGTCGGTCTGAGTAACTCAGTCTTCAGTTAGTTTGGTTAGTTTGAAGTAATAACAATGTAAAGTAGCAGTTGAACTAGCATTAACATTTGTGGGGGTTTAGCAAACGATTAACTTTGATCTAGCTAAGTAGATTTTTTTTCAAGATTCAATATTCTATGGAGATTTAATTGACTCTAGATGTCAAAATGTATACTATACAATGAGATATAAGAAGCTGAAGCTGTTTATTTATACCATACGGTACCATATTATGGCATACTATGGTACCTAAAGATAACTACTGTGATCCTTCTATCGATCAAGAGTCATGTTTTGGCTGCCGCTACATTAGTGCACGCTTCACATCACGAGGGTTGTATCCATCTGTGTATTATTAACATAATGAAGATCATCAATCCAGTCCAGCTGAGCATGATGAATACCATGGCTCAAAGTTTATTTATATCTAAAATGATGCATATAACACAATTCAGCTTCAAGTCCTTGCAACCCATCAATCTGTATTTTTATCTTCCCAAAAACTTCCCTCAATGTCCAAATACATCGTGCGAAATGGTGTTAATGAGACATGTCCAAAATTATCCTCCTGAGGCAACAGACGTCACACGTGTTTGCTTGCTCGCGTACACGTAAATTGATGGCAAATATGTGAATAAGGATGATAAGGCATTACCCGAGCAAAGTTTTTTTGAAGAAGATGAAGGTAGTTTAATTTTTGTTACTCATTTTGATTCGAATAAAGGATCAAGGAGTCCATCCAATTAGGCAGTCTGTCAAATCGAAACCGAAATAAAGCGGTACAGACAGTTGGTTTTAGAAATGAATTGGAATCTACAGACACATCTGAGTCATCTCCTGTCATAAGAAATGTGATACTACGAGTAGCTAGACGGAAGAAAATAAGTCGGAGACAAAGTTGAATGTACTCGAAACCCGTCAAAATCTTTAGACATAAAAGTTGGTGTCGATTCGAAGTAAATCCAATTTAGGGATTTTAACTTCCGACTTGCCTTTCATTGTTCTTTTATTTACTTCCTCCTCACTTAAGTCAAGTGTTTCTAGGTCGATTTATAATTAGAGTTCTTTGGCGTACATTTGGTTTAGTCTTCCAAGGACGTGGCTGGGTTGTACTGTCTCATATTAGAGCTTTCAAAACCATAGAGTATTGTTTACCTATTATTATGTAGATCTATTCCTTAGCACACCTTGTATCTTCTCTAATGATTAGCAACAAAATCTAGGCGTATAATATCAGCACTCAGCAGTGCACCTTACTCCGTCTATAATGATTTAGCCAATAGTTTCCCCGTGAGGTGTCATTATATATCGCTTACTGATCAATTCAGACCTAGTACCTGAGGCTTGGCTATATCTGGCAAGTGTCCACTGTCCATTGCTATCATAGACATGTTTATTTTGATTATTTTCGCTGACGGGATCACGTTCCTTCATTGGAATGTTATTATCATTGTTAGTATTATCGGATCTATCGATTCAAATACCTCGGTTTCATGTTCATGAATATTGACAGATTGAAGGAGTATAAAATTTTAAGTATCTTCTATCAATAACATCTAAAGCAGCGCTTTGAATATCTGAAGTGTTTTTCTATTTTGCTGTCTCCAAGATTAGCCGAATAGTGGATTACAGATAGACAGTGTTCTATAAATGCCTACAGTCATGACTACTTGTATGACAAACAAAATAATATAACAACACTTTTATCTTTTACAATTCCAAAATACTGACTCACAAAAACTATAGATTACTGAAAGAAATTCATAACAATGCAATCAGAAGCTTGACAAATATGAACATGACGCTTACAAGTTACACGATTATATCTCTCATTGCCATCTACTCTGCTACTAGGTACACCAGAAACGATCTTGAGACATACGACCGTGCTCAAGTTCGTTCTATTTTTATCAATCGCCACTCTAAATCTGAGATAAGATAAGCATTTCATTTAGATTAATATTCCTATCAGGTGAAATGCACCTAAAGTTCTGATCACTTCAACGAGGTTGTTGGAAACTTGAACATAAGTCTGTAGGTATGTATGGGATCTCGAAGTTCAGTTGGCGTAAATGGAAAATCGTTTTAATTTTGAACTGGTAAGACTCTAATATGAGTCTCTAGAATACGCGCTGATCGATAATCGCAATTTTATCGTGAAACACATCAAACACATTAAGTCCTTTGGCACTTGGCAGCGTCCAAGTACGAATTTGGGGGGAGGGGTGTGTCTTGTAAAACGTATTATAATTTGTTTGTTATCATCTTTTCGAAAATCCAATCCGTTTTGAGCTTTCTCCTCTCATAAGCTTATCCATCCTGTACTATTCGAAGTTTAGGAAGTAATTCATCAAATCGTATTCACGTGGAAACAGGATCACGTATCCGTGTATTGATATACATCAGCGCTTACCTAGAATCAAGTGCCTACGGTTAGTAAACACTACATTAATGATCCCTCATATTAAAGCTATTCATTGGAATTTGACCAAGAATTATGGAGACGGAAAGGTCAATATTAATGTCGATATAATTATTCTGTATTTTGTGTTTTTTCCTTTTAAATACGATAAGTCTTAGTACTACTAAAGAAAGAGTTCTCGAGAAACCCTTTAACATAAATAAACTGCTTTATACATTTTTCATAAAACATTACATGGAGCAGATAAAAAGGTATAAAATGAGGAAGATCTAGTTTCAGAAAAAGGGAAGAAGCAAAAGCAAAGCAAGTAAAGAATCTGAAAGTTGAGTTGAAAACCATCGTGTTGGTAATCGCAAGAAAAATCTTGGTTAAGAAAGGCATGAATTAAATTGAGAAAAATATGCAAAGCATCATCATTCTTTCTTTCTTTCTTTTAAAAAAAAAACGTTGCCCCACACAAGGAATTTCTCCTGTATCGTGGGTGCGTTTACAAACATACAAAGTCACATACACAGACAGCCAGACCCGGAACAACTATCTGTAGTTCATACAAATATTTGTTCCGTGCGGGAATTGAACCCACGACACGCGACGCAGCAGTCGATCGCTCAACCACTGCTCCAACCGTGCCGTCAAAGACACATCATCATTCCGTCGAAGATCAACATGTTGACCAACATGTAACATAGCAACGGAGCACCACCGCTCTTCATGATTAACATTATCATCAATAAGTAGTACACGCCAATATAAGCCCTAATTACTTGCTTCTATGAACGTCATTTGCTGGAGAGCAGCCAAATCAATATATTAGGAAATTATATGAAACTGTTCTATGTGAAATATAGGGAGATAACAGCTGCTTGCCGATTTCATAGTTGTAATAAAGTCAACGCAAATGTTCGGGATTGAAGATGAACGAAATAGATTTTAGATTGTATGTGATTTATCAAATATTCCAATATGTTTCAAGATGTGCTTAGAATTCATTGGTATAGTGAAAATTATGAAGACACATAAATCATAAAAGGGTACATTTCAATAGACCATGGTATTTGTTGAGAGTTTTCATCATCTGCCTAGCCTTTTCCCAACTATATTGGGGTCGGCTTCCAGTCAAACCGGATTCAGCTGAATACAAGTTTTTACGTGGAGCGGCTGCCTACCAGACCTCAACAACCCATTAACTGGATAACACAGTATACCTTGGCAAGACTGGTGTCAGATTTTCTGGGTTCGGACTATCCGTATTAACGACTGCCAAAGCTCTCCAAATGACAGCCGGGGCCAATGGTTTAACGTGCTTTCCGAGGCACGGAGGAAACTCGATATGTTAAGATGGTTACCCATCCACAGACCTTCATCGGCAAGCGTTAACCTTGAAGATCGATCTGTCATCTGTGCGGCTGTTATTATTTAGCCACGATCTCTCCACGAGCTTAGAGTATTTGTTGAGAGCGTTGTCCTGAGATAAAGGAAGAAAATTAATACTTATGCGTAGACAGGCTCACCACGAACCTACAATATTACTGACTAGCTTTTTCGCGTGGCTTCACTCACGTTAATTTAGATTTTCTCAAGAAAACGTAGACTCTATTCGTATTCAGGGTCACATTTGTCTGTGTACCATCCTCCGTAAAATTCCGTGTATCTAATTGATGCCAGCTGTTTCTCGCCGTCTATAAACTATCTTAGAGAAGAACACTCACATTTGACAACTTCTTAGTTTGACCCAAAAATTCTGACCATCACTCCATCGCTACTTTATCCAACAATTTTCTTCCTACGCTAATTGGTGAGTTCAGTAACTATCCGGTCGATGTATCAGCGTAAGTAGACATTGACCGATCACGGCTCATCCGCAGCCCTAAGCCAACCGCGTAGGATTAAGTTGTACCAATTAAATCAACTACCGTACTTTTATGATGCAAGGTTTTATATTACATGGTCAAGGTATCGACATTTAACAGCTATGGTGATTAGTTTATCAGTCAAATGATGATAACTGAGTGAGTGAAAATCTAATCATTATAGTTGGCCTAGTAGCAGATGGCCAACAATCAAAAGAATATAAAAGAGTATTGATGAATTAAGAGTCCTATTACGAATCGTAAATGCTCGTTTGCAAAAGACGAAGTTACGTTGGTCTGCGTTGGGAGTACATCTATAGTCCGCGAAACAATTTTGATACTTACTAGTCTGAATAGGATTATAGTTTATTTGGGCGCTCGCGCGAGACTGAGGAGCGCGCGCGCTGAATTGACGCATAATATATAGTACTTTAATTTTATTTATTGTAATTTTGTTTAATTATATTGACAAACGAAAACTAATGAAACGTATTCATTGTAGATTGAAATTTTATATCATATTAATTTATTTGATAAAATTGTTTTTATTTGGAATATAATGGACGCTGAATCAAGACATTTCTGGCTTAAATTAGGCTTTCTTTACGTTTTTTTCCGTGAAAACTTAAGGAATTTAAAGAAATTCTAGAACTCCAATAAACAAGTAAAACATTCAACTTACCTTTTAGTAATTTTAGCTTTTAAAAGAATTGATTGTAACAATGTGAATTAGACCGCCAAAGTTCCATCGCCGCCATTTTTTCTTGCAAACTGAGTTCGTAAAATATTTATAGTAAAATACACGAAAAAAAAAATGAAAACTCTAACTTACAAGAAAGAGACTGGCACTATCGTTATTCATTATCAAATAATTAAAATATCTTACTGCTGCTGATAATTACAGCGTCAAAAATCATGAATTTCCGTAAAAAATGTAATAGGACTCTTAATGCTATCTACTGATGTACTGACTGCTGAGATCGAAGTGTCATCAAAATTGTCCTCAATGAAGATTATAATAATTCTGTGGTTGATGTTAGAAGCGTTCTGCTTTGGCGAAAATGCAGAATCGCATTTAAGCCATTCAAAATTTGATGATAACGCTGAATAATCCAACAGATGAAGATGTCAAGACTGTTCACAAGAACTGGCACAGACAAATAATCTGACATATTCCACTTTTTACTACCATTTCCGAATCACTTTCTGTAAACAATGTGGACAAAAAGCCTCTGCATTGCCTACTTAAGATTTTTTTTGTGTCTGTTCACTATAGTATTAGACTTAGACAGAGCCACAATAACATAGAGTCAGTTACAGTTCAGTCAGTTAGGTTGTTTAGTATTAAACTTTAGATATTCTAGTCCAGACCAGCAAGTGTTGCGATTAATAAATAACGAAGTGGGGAAATTTCGCGCATTTAAAAATGTATAAAATGCGTGGCGCATAATTCCCCCCCTACAAAAATCTTTGCCAACTTACGAGCCGGTAATAATAACTACGTAAATAAAATAATTAAATACTTAAGAGTAGTTGTGAACACCATTTGAGATAATTACCTGCAACAAAAAAATACAAATGTAATTAATTTAAGTGTTAAAATAAAATAATAATAATAACAAACAGTTTTTAATAAGGTAGTTTATGAAGAGTAAATAAATGTTCTCAATCTAGGTGAAATCGACAAGAGTTACTTCAACCCTTGACTAAACAAACTCAATCCTCAACGCAAAATATTCCATTGACTAACTGACATATAAAACACAAAATATTGGTATATACTCGTACAAATGTAGTAAAATTACTTAATCAACAATAATCTTCAGCACTTGATTGCACAATATTAAAATTGCATACAGTAAACCAACTGAATCATAATCTTCATAGATAGACGCAAGAATCCAAATTACTAAATGTTTTCCAACGACAATCATGAATAAATGCATAATTACAGGGATTTTCGCATGAACATGTAATTTATTAACCTTGCAAGAAAATTAAAAGAGCTCAATGAATCACTAGAAAATTCTAGGATGCATTTTAAACAAAACCGCTAAGTACATGTCAAGGAAATAAATGAAAGAATGCAATAAAAATACTACACTAAATACTTCTGCGAACGAACTGGTTATACAGCTACTTATGTTACTGTGAAAATTGATTTCGTAATAATTTGTTGCGCAAACTCGCCAGTTAGGTACTCTTTATAAAAAGTTTGTAAAACATCTTAAAGCCATTGTACACACTGTCCAAACAATCTTTACACAGAATTTTCCAATATTTTTTAAGGTAAAGCTTATTTTCTTTTATTTCTTTTACGTTCATTGTTTTTTTTTATCTCAGAACTGAATTTTATTTTTTTAATTTTAGCTGCTTATTAGTATGACTTCAATTAAAATTTATCACAGAACCCCCTTTGAATTTTCTGAAGTTTTGATTAAGAAGCAAGAAAGGTCCAAATCCAAAAAATGTTTCGTTGTATTTATTTCTGTACGTATGTCAATATAATCGTATCGTGTAGCTCTGTAATAAACTTATTTATAATTAGGTCGACGCTGATAAATATATTCCTCTTGTTCGGAGGTTGACAAATTCGTAAAAGTTTCAGTTAGGTACTTGACTCATTGCAGTTCACTTGAACTCAAGAAATTAACACACTTCAATTTTTGGAAATCACAATAGCGTTTAAAAAACACGTCATTAGGTATTTTTCCCAATTTTGGTATGATCAGTCACAAATATCACCATGAATCATGTTCAAACCTAGACTGATTTTCTCAATTGCATTTATTTTAATACTAGCTGTCCCCCGCGGCTTCGCTCCCGTCAATTAAGTATTCATTGCACATATCGAGTTTCCATTGTTTTTAAGATGTATTCTGCTATTCGGGTCGGAGACAAATCCAACGAATCAATAACCATGAAAATTGGTTCAGCAGATCTCGAGTTAAGTATTGTAACAAACTCGTCTTTGTTTTATATATATAGATTTAAACCTTCCTTCATTTTCTAGACAGGTCGGAATCGCCAGACTATTTCATCAGTCGTCGTTCCAAGACCTTGATGCACCTTCATCTGCAATTCTGAAGTACAAAGTTGTCTTCCGCAATACGACAGCTTCGCTTTGTAAAGCCGACATACAAGAACTATGATCATCTGTCACCGGTCAATTAAACCACAGATAAACTATTTCCTTCTACATTATTAGCGGTTACTGGAACACTTTAAATGTGCATTTTTAATACCTGTAATTGATCGATGCTATCGTGAGAATAAAATGTAGCCTCGAAGAGATAACTAGTGACATTATATCATTGTTTCGAGAAATTAATTTTATAGTCTCTGTATCTTACGCGTCTTTTTTCCAATTACTTACCACCAAAACTTTATTTATAGTATTTTACCAAGCATTTTCATTAAAAGCTTGCACACATGCTTTATGTTCCTTGCATAGAAGTATAAAAAACAGAACAACTTTTTTATTATATCTATGGCTCCTTAACTTCCTTATTGCTAATTTAAATACTTACTCATATTTATAACCCTGCTGTGCACCTAAACAATGCTAAACACATTTAACGTGCGCATTAAACTTATTTGCGCATTGCATCATATTGGAAACAGCCATCAAAATGATGTCTTCAACATTAGTATAGGTCGCGGAAAACTTGCCCAGCTCTTGGCAAAAACAAAGGGAAAACGTAGAGTGATTTACTGTTTACTGTGACATAGAAATCATATTGCCAAAAGGTCTTTCTACGAAATTAAAGATGTCAGCCATGCCAATAACCTATGAGAGTTGATAAAGAAATTAAATTATAAGCGGAACTATTAATGTCATCCTACCCTACCCAGAACAATTAATATAATTAGCAATCAAAATCTTTGCGTTTATCTAGCTCATGTTTTAATTTCTTGGCAGTTCTTCTGGTTCAGTTAATCTGGGGTATTTGTCATAGTCTGTTTTATAGTTCATTTTACATTTATAATAATTTATTGGTACTATCACTTTGTTCTATATTATCCTTAACAGCAACACATGCTGCTTTACAGACAGGTCATTGAGACTTCCATGACATTTTAACGACTATAGCCTTTAGCGAAGTCACAATGAATGTGTATCACCTACTATTCCTTTTACTATAATAATATTAATCTAAATTTCGACACGGCGAGATTATAAACCATAGAATTTCGACCCATTCATTACACAGATCTACAATTCATACAAAAAATATTATCACAAAAATCGTCATCTGCCTAGCCTTTTCCCAACTATGTTTATTATTGGGGTAGGCGTCCAGTTCAACTGGCAAGTCCGGATTCAGCTGAATATCAGAATTTTTTTTTACGTGGAGCTGCTGCCTACCAGACCTCCACAACCCATTAACTGGGTAACACGGCACTTCTTGGCAAGACTGGAGTAAGATTTTCTGGCTTCTGACTATCCGTAACGAGTTAACGACTGCCAAAGATCTCCAATTGACAGCCGGGACCAACGGCTTAACGTGCTATCCGAGACATAGAGTAAACTCGGTAAGTTAAGATGGTCACCCATCCACAGACCAACCTTGGCAAGCGTTGCTTAACCTTAAAGATTGACCCGTGCAGCTGTTATTATTTAGCCGCGAGCTCCTCGGCTATATTATCACAAAAATAAGTGATATTAAAGTGAAGCCATCATATACCACAAGAGAAAGAGATATACCGATTCAAACAGTTTAAAAGAGTAGCTAGACCAACTTTTGATTCATCAAAATCCAGCAAACTAAACACAATAAATCAATCAACTATCAGCACTATTAGCAGCAACGAAAAACAAAGGAACAACAATAACAATACCGATCGCATTACAATACATGGAGTCGTTACATTACAATACATTCCCAGAACGAGGCACATACGACTGTTAGTGAAATAGGTCACAATTGTTTACAAGTTACATGCATCGCCCAGTCCGTACAGTCAACATCAAAAGTAGCTACGCAATTCCTTGCGGTGACCACATAAAATAGAGCTTCGATATCGAAGATAGAGTGCTACACATTAAAAGTGTCTGTAATCTTATTTTCTATTATATCAAAAAAAAAAAGTTTTCAGGTTGATGTAAGCAACTTTTGTTTCGATTTTATCGTCCAAGACTTTTGCAAAAAGAAACTTTATCTATGACTAATAATATGTTCCTATGTGTATGTATGTATCTCTAACAACTGTTAGTGAGCCTTAATTGAATAAATAAGAGATTCAAAAAGAACCGTGGAGAAACAACACATTGTCAAAAATTTCGTAGCAAGAAAAAATTGAATTTCTTAATCCAACTGTGACTAGGCATTATATATTTTGGATGCAAGAGTATTTAGATGATCTCGACATTAATGTAGTAGTTATAGGTTGCTTAGGAGTGTACAATTTTAATATATCGCGTAGTCTTTGATTTCTTCTGTTGCCTGTACTACAACTGTTTACGCCAAACCTCAAACGCTGTTCCGGGGAGACAGTTTGTCTGCATGTGGGTAAATAGGGTAATCGATTGAGGTACACGCTTCGTACGTTATGTAAGAAAGTGTCGGAGTTTTAAGTGTTTCTGACGCGTGTGTCATCGCTTGAGCTGTTGTTTCCTGTCGTATTGAGGTTGGACTTGAATCCACTGAATATTTATTGGATAGCAATGCGAGATTTCACACGGAAGATGCTCCTATCTGACTTGGCCATCTGTCTACAACTCTAACTAAATATTCGGTCAGCGTTCTGACAGGATTTCATTTGCCACATCTTTAAAAAAAAAATATACCTTAGGCATCCTTTAGTAATCTAGTTCTTCTCTTTCTTTGATAAACTCAGTCAGGAAATAGTTTGATAATATATTATTATCTAGAATTAAATGGACACTTATAACTGAACCAGTAGTTTAACGCCTTCCTGATTTGATAGCATCATGCAGTGTGAAGGGAATGATCAATCAAGTTAGTTATCGTCTAGTATTACATCCGATATGTGCCCTTCGTTAGACTTCTAGTTAGAATTATAACAGCAAGAGTAGTTTGCTTCAATAATAATGACAGAATTTCAAAGACAATATAATTGAAATCTAAGGAAACGATCGAATGGATGGTTTGAATAATGTTATGGGTAGAAAAGAGGAGGCTAACGAGATGATGGCAAATAGAGATGTATGGAAGAACAAGAACGCAATCAATTGGAATAAGAAAGGGAGTGATGGATGATAGATTATGACGATTTATTAAAAGAAGGTATGAGGTAGTCAAGGGTCCGCTTTGTAAGCTACAAAAATAGCCACTTCATTCAGTAGTTCAGTTTATAAATAACTAGCTGACCCGCGCAACTTCGTCTGCGTCACATTTTTCATTAATGCGCCGCTTCTATTTGTCTTAGCGTGATGATATATATAACCTTCCTCAATAAATGGGCTATCTAACACTGAAAGAATTTTTCAAATCGGACCAGTAGTTCCAGAGATTACCCCCTACATACAAACTTATAAACTTACAAACATACAAACATACAAACTTACAAACTTACAAACAAATGTTACCTCTTTATAATATTAGTTTAGACTAGCTGACCCACGCAACTTCGTCTGCGTCACATTTTCCATTAATGCTCGGCTCCTTTTAGTCTTAGCGTGATGATATGTAGCCTATAACCTTCCTGGATAAATGGGCTATCCAATATTGAAAGAATTTTTCAATTCGGACCAGCAGTTCCTGAGATTAGCGCGTTCAACCAAACAAACAAACTACTGCTTTATAATATTATAGCTGCCCCGCGCAACTTCGTTTGCGTCACATTTTCCATTAATGCTCCGCTCCTATTTGTATAGGCTTTAGAAAAACCCAAAAGTATTGTGAAAACCTTGGGTAAACAAATTATATAAAAAACTAGCTGACCCACGCAACTTCGTCTGCGCCACATTTACCATTATTGCTCCGCTCCTATTTGTCTTAGCGTGATGATATATAGCCTATAACCTTCCTCGATAAATGGGCTATCCAACATTGAAAGAATTTTTCAAATCGGACCAGTAGTTCCAGAGATTACCCCCTACATACAAACTTACAAACAAATGTTACCTCTTTATAATATTAGTATAGACTAGCTGACCCACGCAACTTCGTCTGCGTCACATTTTCCATTAATGCTCGGCTCCTTTTAGTCTTAGCGTGATGATATATAGCCTATAACCTTCCTGGATAAATGGGCTATCCAATACTGAAATAATTTTTCAAATCGGACCAGTAGTTCCCGAGATTACCCCCTACATACAAACTTACAAACTAATTTTACCTCTTTATAATATCAGTATAGATTGATTATGCATGTGTTTTCCCAAACGCTACTTTTATCAGACATATATGTACATTCTGATCAATAATATCATAATCGGATCCAATTATAAAAAAAACTATTTTTTTTAATTTACCAAATTATTGATAATAGTTATTTTATCTGGACTTTTGAATTGTGAAAATTAAATTGTGGTTCCACATTTCTCAAAACAAGCCAGATGCTACTACGGACGGGTATCCTCATAATCCTTACAAATAAAAACAAATGCTAGTTCGCGAGCGTGCCAATCTAAATGTAGGTTACAAAAGCAAATACTGAAACATCTCAAAACAAACTATTTGACCTAAAAAATAATAATATTTCCTAGGAATATTATCCTGAAAACAAATAACACATGATTAAAAATACTATAAATTAAATTAATGAATAATATAACAAGGCTGAACTAAATTGTTTTGCGGTTATTATTCGCATGGTCCAACCAAATCGGAATGAATGGCTAATGAAATGAAAGATATTATTCAGAGACTCACGATCAACTTTAGGTCCACAATTCAGATCACATTAAATATAACTGCAGTAGAAAAATGTAACCTAAGCCTACAGGCTAATAGAAAGGTTGACAATGAAGTAGTCGCTAAGCCCAATTATAATGTCAACTAGTCTGCCTATTGTGTTGCCAAGTCCAAAATAAGAAAAATATATGAAGGTTTCGATTTAGAAGTGGCTACATCCTTGGCATTTACACATAAGGATAACACTACTGTAGAATTTCTTGTGGAGGCTTTGTGCGGAGATTTATTATTTTAAATGTCTGATTACTATCAAGTTCTTCATGAATCAGGAATACTAAGGGCATGAAAGGAAACACCGAGCAAAGACCTATGTACTCTTGTCCCCTGATATACTTAAGAGTCAGCGCAACGTGTTTCATTTATAAGTTCTTCCCAGGCAATCGTGACGTAACCAATCACGTTACTTTAATACGATTCTTTACGCAATCCATCCATATTTTCTTTCACATCCTTCTTATTCTCCTCATCAATTATCTACATGATTTGTCTATCAAAAACGAACAAAAAAAATTGCAGCATTTACTGAAAGATTGAAAGATCAGTGACAATACGTTGAGAACTGTTTTGTTCTATCAAAGTAGAAATTATTCCAATTTAGTCTCCTCAATTTAACCAGTTATTCGAGAATTTTCCTCAATCATCTCAATTTTCAATTGTAACTAGTTATTCTAGAAGTTTCACATCTATATTTTCACAGACGTTTCTCTCGTCCCTGAAATTACCATCTTTTCTAGGATTTGGAACATGCCCAAAGAAAACACATCATAAATATGAATTATTATCATTGTAAATGACTGTAAATGGCGAGAACGATTCGCCAATGTTTATTTAAGTAGGTAGGTTACAAATAATACTATCTCTTCGATTGCAATTCTTATCTCCCGTAACCCAGTTCTCTTCTTTACCGTTTCCATATTTATTTAAATCGTTCGCATTGAGTCTTTGCATCTAGCTTTATTTGCGTCGACTACGTTTGCGGAACAAACAAATGCTCGAGAAGAATAACAACGGAAACCTTATATACATATTTGTTAACTTAAGAAAACGAAAAAAAACCTGTTTCCAAGTATTTAGAATCGAGTTTATTTTTGTCAAGAATGTAACTTAAAATCCTCATAAAAATTGAAACGGTACAAAATTTTACAACTTTTTGAAGATACACACAATGCTGCAGACTCTTAGAAAATTTTAATAATTTTCAGAAGAAATTAAAACGTAAAAAATGACCTAAATAATTTCATTTTCCTCAAGCAATTTCGGAAAAGAGAACTATTGTCTTCAAAGACGCTATAAGATTTTATCTGGAACTGCTAATTATCGGCGGACACCGCAAAGTGGGCTAAAAGGTTGATGAACGAACTAGTAATTTATATAAGAATGACTAAAGTTCATATTTCTTATAGTATTCTGTCTGAGAACCTCGTCATTTCCTATTTTTACATGATTTTATGAACGACAGCCGTGAGATGTTTAAAAATAGAGGACAACGGAGCGAAGTGCTTCATGCGGGCTCGCGTTCGGTATTCCCCAGTAATTGGGTTATTAAGGGCAGCTCAGCGGAAAATACCGATCTGGTGAGATTGGATGTCGAGGATTGACCCTTTCAAAGTTTTCGAATGTTACTATATCAACAACATCCATTATTTGCAGGCTTTGCCCTATGCTACTTAGGATCGCAACACGGTTGCTTCTTGCTTGTTTGAATGTTGCCCTTTCAAACTTTGGGAATACTTACGAAATAGTTCCCTAATAATCTCCCTTTTTAGTTCGCTGCCCACAGACTCTACAGAGCAAGTTCTGAATTCTGAATTATCTACTGCAATGAAAACTGTTTACTTTGGCAAGCTTCAGGAATTTTCATTATGAGACAGAAAAAATTAAGCGGGAAAATGCGGTGTTAAATTCACAAAAACGATTTAATTTTTCGCCCTAGGTTTTCCCCGAAAATGTTTAATTTTAAAATCTGGTGCAGAACTAAAACATTTGTCACCGTTAACCGGAATTCGGAAACAAAACCTATGCAGCACAATAAGTCCTCATTAAACTCAATTTTCCTTTTACTGCACCTGACAATACTACTAACTAGCAACAACAGTAGGAAGGAGCTCATACAGAACATATAATTTCCTATACATGATTGGCGCGCCTGTGCCCTTCGTTACGATCGTTACCAACAGGATATAAAACAGGGCATCAACCTGACAATTGAACCGAATTAGTGGAGTAGGTAGTGAGTAACACAGGATAGGAAATAACAGAAGATTAATACTGACGTACGTACAATTTACAGAAAATATTACAGAAACACTGGATACTTCGTGTGTAATTTACGACGATAGTTATCACGATATTTCGAAGTTCATAAAAGAAATTCACGCAAATGCATTTCATGAAGGTTTGTTAAAAGAAGACTGTGAGTTGCTCTGTTAGCAGAAAAAAAAAGAAAAATAGCCCCGCGATCATCAGTGGGATGAACATGTAGCTCTAGATCTAAACGTAAAGTTCATAAGAATTCGCAGCTAGTTCAAACCACCTTCTATAGTTTTCTATCCAAATGGGACTTCTATTTTTTAATTCGTTTGTTTTCTGTTACTACAAAGTTCGTCAACCTTACGAAGACCTGACATATAATACCTAGCATGTCAGTATTAATTACTTACAGTTTTTTAAGCTTGGCAAAAAATCCGCTTTTATTTATAGTAATGAAGAGACAGACAGCTTGACGCCTAATGTTGCTGAACTTATTAATGGTCGAGTTTTTAATAAACACGTCATAGGAAACCGTTATTTGTCTGTTTTGACAAATTAGGTGCGGTGGTGATGGAAGGAAAGGTTGTTGGACGTGTGACCTAGATTATACTGGTAGTTTTAAATTGTATGTGTAATGAACAAATACTAAATACCTAATTAAGATCATGTTATAAGGGACATATCTCCAAATGAGTGGGTGATGGTAAGATCGAAAAGACCACATACCTATTGCAACTCCTGAAAACCAGAATCAGCAGTCCCGATCCCGACCAACAGAAAAGAGCGCAGGCAATAAATCCCGACAAATCTCGACGAAAATATTCAACTGTCCTGGAATCTGCAGCTAAATGAATCTGAGATTTGCAGCAGAAGAGTTAGAAAACTCATAATTTCCAGTACTTTATCTTAGAAAACACGTTCATTTTCCGACTATGACAAAACAAAAAAAGAAGAAGCAAGAAAACTATAAACCTAAGTTAACGAGCACTACATCCTTAGTGATGATAATAGATCAAACATAAATCTTTTCACATATCTCGAAACGATTCCCTGCGCTCTTCTCAGCTTGTATTACCAAAATTTAACTTCAGAATCCGTGAACACATTACATAATAAATAAAAATATGATAAGCATTGTTTACTTTTCTGTGATAACCACTACACTTTTTAACATGCTCACAATTTATCTCTACGTAATTCCGACGATGCCACGCGAACGCTGTTGATAAAAGGCTGCCATTTCTTACTAGACGATATAAGAACAGTGAGTGATTGTGCGTACTCATTACAGGCTGATACAAACTGATATCTGTTGGTGGATCCGTCTCCAAAATCATTTTATTTGCTCTCAAGTTGCCTCCAACGAGATGGACTGTATTTCTTCTAACATTTCTTTTATGAAATTTATCGCCATCTACTGTTCAGTCACAAAATCAATCTGCTTAGTCTTTTCCCAGGTGTGTTAGGATCAGCTTTTAGTATAGTTGTATGCTGCTGAGTTAATATTTTACATAAAGAAATGAGTCTGTTTAACACGACACTCCTTGGCAAGACGCAGATGACAAAGCTGTGAGCAATGATGTCTAAAGCTTATTATATTAAGAACTTTTGTCCTTACGAATTATATAATTACACAGGCTACTTCTGGGCAAGCTCGCTCCATCGTAGACTTTGTCTCTGTCATCTCTGACCAAGACTAGAGTCAAGAGCAAGCCCATTTCAAGTAAAAAAAAAATAATGATTTGGTTTCGGAGCTTATTCGATGATTTACAATAATAAGTCCGCCTCTGTACATTTATGTAGGTACTTAAAGTATTGGATAAATAAATACAATATTGCCTTCGGTGTTCAGTCCGTTTCCAATGTTACTCCTAAATCTTATACTTCTAAAGTAATTTTCTTCCATTAGCTTTTAACTAAACAGCACAAAGTAATCAACCCAATCCAAAACTTCCACGTAGCAACTGCTGTAAACACAAACTACACACAATATCACATAGATAGAAACCCCACCGTTTAACCAGACCGCCCGTCGCCGGGAGGTAAGGTCACCGACCTTCACTCTAACGATCGGGTACTGATATGAATTTTTGATCAGCGTATAATTATAGTCACCTAGAATGTAGCGGTTAATTTGATTAATCAAATTATGTACATACTCACATGCACAAAATATAATTGATTGAGATAAAATTGGTGTTTTAACCATGATGATTGACATTGATCATGGCCTTTTAAGTCTACTAGAGGTTAAAGCGAACTAAAAAATATTTGTCGTAGGGCAACAGATTACCAAATAGTGATATTAAGACTAGCTTCTGCTGTTTATGATGAGGAATCTAATGATGTCATGACTGATGCAAACGAAGGAGACAGAGAGGATTACTCTGGAGTAAAATATGAACATACATCGGCCAGTATGTCAGTACACGATAAGTTTTTAAACCACCTTGCATATAGAGATTAATCTGAATGAATAGACAAACTTACAACCAGATCGATGTATCCGTGTAACCGGATGCGTAGGTACATAAATTCATCAGTTTATGATTTGCTTTAGGGTGTTGTCGTTCAAATAATCGTAGACATATAGATTTTGAGGCACACACTTTTCTGTGTGTAAACAGAGAGGGATGTGACGGTAGAAATACTGACCATGTAAGTAAAGGTTAGGTAGAATTTAAGCATCGCTTTGTACTACAGAGTAGAAGTGATGGAGAAAATCTGGACTAGAACGACACAGGTTACAACATAGACGGAACTAGCAGAGGCCTTAGTCGCTGGTTTTTTTTTTTACTAACTTTCATTTTATGAAAACTGTATTATTTAAATAGCTTTTGGAGGTATCTGAAGAAGACGTTTTTAATATTATATCTAAAGATTTCAATGACATAATTGATCCAGCTATACCACTTGGTATGGAGTCGGCTACTGTCAAAGGTACAGATGAAGACAATGGTATCATGATTGTTAGAACGTGAACTTCCAATGTTAAGGTCATCAATGTAATCATTGAAGTGATGACTGCTGAGCCTACTATTAATTCTCATTGAGCTAAACAAAAATATAGCGATCAGTCACGCAACGCCAAATAATAATTGTTCAGGGCATTGACCGGAGTAATTACTATCGAATTGTTTTTGAGAAATGTGGATCGACAAATGAAAAAAATAATGAGGAACTGTCTTCTAAATTGAAACTAAATACTACTTTAAAGACCCTTCTAAAATTGCAAATATCTTAAAGGGCTACAAAAAATATCGAGGCAGGGGAAGCCTCCATGAAGAAAAAACAGAATTCGTTTTCAACCAGTTTATGATCCTACTATTAGAACATATTTTACCTTAATGCACAGTACAATAATGACCAGCATCGCATTTGTAAATAAATTACTATTATAAACAGCTTATGTAATTTGATATTTTTCCTCATTGCTATGTAGAGCACTTCCTTTTTAAGTGTCGAGTTTATTCTAGGTGTCAAACATAGGTATATTATAGTTTTAAGTGTATATGTGACTGAATATAAGAAATTGGGCTTATGAAAGATGACATGGCAGAGAACGAAGCAAAATTTGAAATAACAGCTGATGGAGAGGTAGAGAAGAAAATATATTATAAAACGTAAAATAAAGTAAAACTAGCTTTTGCCCACGACTTCGTTCGCGCATATCTCGATTTTTCCCGTTCCGGTAGGAATTTCTGGGAATCCTCTCTTAAAGCTCCCCTAAACTCCCAAAGGACTCTACTTGCAGCTTCCTGCAACCAGTAGTTTTGGCTGTGCTTTGTCTGTAAGTCATTCACTCAGTAACGGAAGAATTTTATATACATATAAGAATAGTGTGCCAACGGCTCCGCCCCGATGTATTTATTTTTTCAAAATTTTCTTTCATGCAAACATCGCCCTGACAATGAGGAATACAACTATAAAGGAGTTATCCAATTTGGATCAGTCGTTACGAAGTTATGCGCATACAACCATTTCTGCGATTAATTTTTATTTATATAAATAAGAAGATGATGATGATTAACTTTACAAGCACTATATAAAATTCTATCGTTAGTCTTCAAAATATATTTTATAAACCTTTATAACCATAATAATCACCATCTATCATAATATTCCTACCCTTGTCGCAATTCACCTGTGTTCGGTGCAGCGTCATCGTCAGTTTCTCTTCCGTACCTATATCACTCCCATTTCATTATTTATCATTCTCATATTTTCTTCTAATTCTTCGTCGTCATCTCAATATCTCCTTTCAAGCCATATTGTCTTCCTCACAATTCATCCATTATTTCTTTGGTCTACTTTTTCCATATAGGTAATTACTACAACCACTACTATGTATTCACATTTATACTTTTTTTTTTTTTTTTTTAGGGATGGGAAATTTTCCAATGACTCCTCCCGCTCTGGGTGTAGCGGGAGGGAGTGTCAGACTTCTACTGACTAAAACCCATCCATGTTCCTTCATTTCCCTTTGTGTTCCGGAGCCACGGTGTCTCTTGCGAATAATCCCGCGACTCCGGCAGGCGTCGGCCCTTTCGGGCCCCTCTGTGTTGCTGACTCTCTTTGAGGCGCGCGTGGAACACTAACGCGCCGTCGACACGGCCTGTCGTCACTAGACGGACGGACGGCGAGCCACCCATAGCTCGCCGTCCACAGGCCCGCGCCTACGGTGGCCGGAGGTCACCAGGTGGCCCCCGACGCCCGCGGCGTCTACCACGGCGGCCGGGACGAGAGGGTCTCCTCTCCCGCTCCGCTTCACATTTATACTCAAAGCTTGTGTCACTCTATCCCAAATAAAATATATCCCAAAGATTGGCCAAAAAAGTACCAAATCCGTGACACAGGACAACCTTTACCGTCCCTTTACCTTTTTATAATTTGTTTGCTTAGAATCGATCCGTTTCTCGTGAATATTTAATAGTACTGTTTGCGCAACCCGACCTTCGCTTCGACCGGTTTCCGTTTATGTATGTGCTGACAGCTGTAGTACGAGTTGTAAGCATGTTATCTACAGGCTAAATAGTAGGAAAGTTATAGAATGTGGAGGTAAAAACTTGGTGCGAGTTTTGGCTTGCTGCTCATTGTGTCAATCTATACCAATGTTTTCTTCGTCGATCTTTTGTAATGTCATGTGTAACTTTTATGGTATGCATAGTAAAGAGTATTCTGTTCAATTCCTTTGAAACTTCTGATTAAAAACGGAATGTTCTGCTTCCTGTATTGCTTTTGTATCAGCGCAAAGTCGTGGAAGCGTATCCTAAAGATGAACGAGAAACCGAACTTTTAATGACAAGATTTCTTATTCTCATACTCTTTTTTAAGGATGAGAAAATCATCAAAATTCTCTTCCCGCTCTGGTCGGAGCAGGAGGGAGTAATGGAGTATATAGAGGGGAGATTCTAACTGACTTAAACACATCCGTGTTCCTCATTATTTCTCCCTTTGCGTTCCAGGGTGGTTCCGCGTGACTCTTTCGAACAAATTCCACAACCCTGGTTCTTCTCACACCCAAGACGAAGAATATGATTAAACGCAACTAAAATCATACGTTACGACAAGCGGAAAAATACAATCTCGATTTGCATCGGTCAAGGGCTTATTATGACAGTACTCTTCTTTCCGGAGTTTCGTTCCCCACTTAACCTATGCGCACCCTGGTGACTTTTGTCACCGTGACAGTATATTTGTCTCTTTCGCAATTGTGAAGTGGAACAGAGAAATATATACTGTCACTATACCGTCACAGTGACAAAAGTCACCATTGCGCGCCTAAACTTAAGTACGGTTCAGTAAGAAAATATCTTTACATGAAAAAAATAACATAAAGGACATATTATCCCATGCTGGTCCCCTTTCATATACTTAATGTGAGAATCAATATAAGAACATAAGTTACTATGCTATATGAATAGCGGGCGGAATCCAACGATTACGCATCTCTACATGGTTTTAGTTAACTGGTTTGCATAAATGTAAGTTTTAATGTCGTGATAACTTTATTCTAACAATTATGAAATAAGGCCATTTCAAAGAGAAGCAGAGTATGGATTTAAAATCGCAATAGGACCTGAACATGGGTACTAGGCAATGAGGAGAACTCTGCCTACCCTTCAGAGATTACGGTTACAGGGGTGATGATATATTATGTTTGTTTATTTTAAAGAATAAACTATCTTAAAACGCTTCCCATGCAGAGCAATAAAAACAACAGATATTTCTGATTTCCTAATACCCAAACATGCGCTGCAGGATTCTTTGGGTAAATAATATGAACCTATGTACATTTATGATCAACTGTTTTGCACAAGGCACCCAACTGCCATCACCCTCAGAATCGTGAAACATCGTTTAATAGATGCTATGTTATTAAAATTAGCGTCTCTTCGCGATGGCGGTAAAATAATGCTTAGCTAAATGCAGCAAATCATTATAACCTAAAAAGTCCATAATATACGCAATTGATATCAAGACCACACAGGAAAAATAACTTAATTAAATTAAACATTGAACCAAAACACAGAGTAATGAATAAGCTTATAAAAACAGCAATTGAATCAATTAAAACACTGTTATCAAGTCGCCATATTGTCTAGGTCTATGAACAACGTAAACAACTAATCTCCCTATTAGTGTCGCGTGTGTTAATTTTATAAATGTAGCCACTGTGGTTACCGTCACGTGGACTTACAATTAGTCTCTGTGTTATATATTCAGATTATTAAAATGGACGAACGTTATACTACTTTGAAACATTAGGTACGAGCTTATATTTTCAAAGTATTTAATGAAGAATTCTGTATGGCATGACATTGACGACCACCTAAATAAAAAGCTATATACCATATGTATTCTTTGTTTACTAAATTAATTAGGCAATTACACTGGTCTTCAGTGAATGCGGTCGAGTAGCTGTATAGTTTATTAAATACATAGTTTCAACAAAGTAGAAAAATAAATTCGGAAACAGGTTTTGGTGCACATTGCGTGATGTTGGTATGTTTTATGGAAACTTGGCTGCGAAAAACCGATTTTTTTATATACTACTACTTTAACACACTCGTTAGTCGTGACCATTATCCTGTGACGGGTTTGCTTTTGACTCTAGTTTTGGTCAGAGATGACAGAAACAAAGTCTACGATGGAGCGAGCTTACCCATAAGGAGCCTGTTCACTCTATCTTTGAAGAGATCAGGGTTGTAAGCGTTCGGAAACACAGATGCAGGCAGAGAGTTCCACTCGTTTGCGATGCGCAGTATAAAAGACGTTTGGAAACGCTTATTGCGAATTGGTGGAATATGAACAAGGTGGGGATGGTAAGTTGCAGTGCGTCTGGATATTTGGGTTCAACATTTCTTCTTCCATACTTCAGTATTCGTCAGTTTCTTACAGTCAAAACAATTTTAAGCAGGACTGAAATGATAAATAAATAAATAATGATTATAACAACCGGCGCTCTCCAAGGTGAATTGTTGATCCCATAGAATGGCGTTTCAGGAAGTATATTTCCGGTTTCAAAGAACTTCAGCGAAGCAAGTTAAAAAATTATGTGCATTCTCAACCAATCAATTTAAATAATTCACTGTAGTAGGCGTACCTACAACAAATAAATAATATAAAATATAAATTAGTTATAGTTACGTTAAGTGATGATAAGGTTATTGTATATTTTTGTCCGCAATGTTTTCTATTAATATTAACACGTGACCAAACTAGATGGACCAGTTTTTGTTAATCACACCTGACAACAACGTGTTTGGGAATTACTATTTTGTATATCTTCTCAACTTATTCCGCTTCTTCAATGCCAAGAGATTAAACGCTCTAAAAATCAAATGAGAGATCAGTATAAAAATTGATTTAGTCTCAAATGACCAATGTAAATTTAAATTATAAATATATCTATCTTCTGTAACTGTGTATGTCGCTAAACTCCACCTAAAATGCGGGACCGATTTCGATGGCATTTTTTGTGTGTTTGGGTGGCTCCCGAGATCATTTGAAATAGTTCACTTATAACAAAATTTAGTTCACGTAAGATAGGCGATAAGCGGAAAGTTGCGGTCGGAGCTAGTTTTATATCCGAAACTGTCAAATTTTCCCAATCAACCTTGAACCTAATGCTTCAACGATAAAGTTGCAATACTCATTATCTGCCTAGCCTTTTCCCAACTACATTGGGCTACAGTCGGCTTCCAGTCAAACCGGATTCAGCTGAATACCAGTATTTTACGTGGAGCGGCTGCATACCAGACCTCAGTATACCATTAACTGGGTAACACGGTATTTCTTAGCAAAACTGGAGTCCGATTATACTGGCTTCTAACAATCCGTAACGACTGCCAAAGATCTAGAAATGACAGCAGAGACCAACGTCTTAACGTGCTTTCCGAGGCACGGAGGGAACTCGATATGTTAAGATGGTCACCCATCCACAGACCAATCTTGGCAAGCGTTGCTTAACCTTGAAGATTGAAACGTGCGGCTGTTGTTATTTAGCCACGTAATGAAACTCTAATTAATTTACGAAAATACGAGGTCAGCATCTTAACCAGTTTTTTTTTTCACGTACATATCCCTTAGGGTTTCTAGAAAATAAAAGTTGTAGCCCCAAGGGAAACTTTTGTAGAAAGAAAAATACAGTCCAATTAGTGAGAAAAATATAATATATCGCTTAACTACTTTTATTCAGTTAATAAGTATACAACCTACACGAATGAGCTCTGGTTCTCATTTCGGCAGCTAAAAATAAGGATTAGGTTCTATTTCTGGATCAAAGATTCAGGAAAACAGCTGTAAAATGTAGTGATACTGTGATTGACTATTTATTGCTAATTCCTAGGGTCCTTTGGGTTAATTTCTAAGTCCTGTATATTTTTAACCTACTTACATTGTCTAGCTAGGTATTCCTCTAGCGAGCTTACACCTCAATCTTTACTTAATACAAACTTGGCAACAGCGGCAGTCGATGTACAATAAATAGGATAATAATACTTACTATAGATTTAGATACAATCGCTGACGCAACCTATTTTGAATCATATTCCAAAGATTTATAGACAAGCCAGTGTTGCCAACGTACTGACGTAACTATTTTATTTACAGGAAGTGTCACGCCGATAAATTGTTAATTAATGGCAATTTAGATGTTTTGATATGAATCGCGGACATTTTGAGACAATATTAGAAGTGGAGTTATGCAAGGGTTCCAATTTATGCAAGTACATAGTAGTGTTTCAGTAGAGAGATATTTTTAGAAAAAGAGAGTGTACTGGCTTCCTGCTTTTCCACTGTTAAATTTTCCATTTGATTATTATGTTCCAGACACAAATAGCAGATTATTCATCCTACTTATTTTTAAATATTTTTCTACATTTGGTAGGTAACCATGAATGCACGACGTCCAACGCTCACTTAGGGCGGGTTGTTTCAACTACACTTAACGCACGCGTAAACGTTAAAAATGGTGCTAACTATCGTCAAATCAAAAAATTGGGTTGTTTCACAAAATGTCAGCGTTAACGCACGTAAAATATAACGTTTACGTTAACAGATGGTCTGAGCACTCGTTATCGTAACTTTAGTTGCGTCAAATAGAACAATATTGTGAAAATTCTTTTGAATTCCTCAATACCAGTTCTTCTGATCACACAAATAAGTGGTGGAATGCAAAAAAAGCTATTTAAGTAGGACCCGTGTCAATAACTTAGCTATTGGGATGAGCAGGAATTTATACCAGAATGTTTTGAAACAACGCTTCTAATTTAACGAACGTCAAACATCGCCCGTAATCGTAACTTTTTGACGTACGTATGTTACGTTAACCAACTGTTTGATACAACCCGCCCTTAGCCAGTATTTTTATTATAGTTTTGAAGAAGTGTTGCCATACCAATTAATTTGCAAAAAAAAGTTCTGCATCGGTAACATAGTTAAGCCACTCACTGATAGATTTATCATTAGGAACTAATCAATAAACCTGTACTTGAACGCTTAATACCCGTAAAAAGTTATGTCATACAAAACGAACGATAAGAAAATGTAGCTACCTACGACTCGATACTTTATCATTGGCAAAAATTACAACGCACTTGCAATGTATTGTTTGGGTCATAATTTTTTCAATCCGATTAGATAAGTTAGCTACTGAATTAATTATGAAAATAAGGTTATAAATAATCTGCATCATGTAAACAAAAAAAATACTTAGTAATTCCATACAATAACACACCAGTGCATTGGATCTAAAGAAAAAAAATAATGCGTAGGGTGAAGTCACTTGTTACCTACTTTGATAATGATCATCAAATTTCAACCAACAATATTTTTATTATAGTTATTATTCTATTTTAGCTGCATAAATGTTGAAACTATGACGTTATTTAAATTATGGATATAATAGATATAAGATAAAAGATACTACGTTTATTAAATAGATTACTTAGTTTATTTTTTCTTTTGACTTTTGATTTTGTAGCATATTGCTGTTTCCTTAGAACTTTATTTCTTATTTATGAAGTCCACTAGCCTTTGCTTCGCTCGTGATAGAGTAGCCTAAGCATCTTTGATAATGCGCACAGCAAAGGAGTGGAACTCATTCCCAGCGTCTGTGTTTCCGAACGCTTACAACCCTAATCTTTTCAAAATTAGAGTGAACAGGCTATTTCTGGGTAAGCTCGCTCCATCGTAGACTTTGTTTATGTCATCTCTGACCTTGACTATCAAGATCAAACCAATCTCAAGTATTAAAAAAAAAAACATCAAAATTGGTTCGGTTATACCTGGTGTTTAAATTAAAGAACAATAATAAAACAAATGATCACAGCCTCATCTCTCTGTACTCTATGCCTTTATTAACTGACTGCTGACAGCGATATCTGGTACGCGTGCAGGTACCATGTACCATCGTCCTTAATTTTAATGCTAATCCTGCCGTCAAGTGATGTGTGTCGCAAATGCCTGCTCATCGTATTCAGCGTGCGTTTTGTCCTTATAACAAAAGACAAGGGCTTCGATTTATGGTTCGAGATGACTTAGTCATTGAGGCTTTGGTTTATTTGAAACAGGCTAAACAAGAATAAGTAGGTACTAAATATAGCATTACTAGGTTTTGCCCGCGACCTTGCCAAATAGTATTTTAAAGACTACTTTAAAAGACTATTTGATGGGACTTTAGATACTAATCTAGAGTCCCATCTATCTCTTCTTTCCAGAATTCATGAAAATGGCTTCAGAAATTTAGGCGTGAAAACGTAACAAACAAATAAACTCATTTCAGCATGTATAGTACTCATTAGGACAATTTTACGGTCTTACATAATATGCAAACATTATGTGTGTGCTTAGTTTACTTAGGTTACAAGCTTGGGTTTGAATCTTCATAAATCGATGTTTTTGTTGGGTGGATGAGTAGCCAGTTAGCCACGTGCTTGTACACATTTCAAAGGCCAAAATTTTAATAAGTGTTGTTATTTGTTTACGAACCAAACAGATGTGTTGTGTAAACGTCACGGCATTAAAATTAATTTAAAGTCAACTCAATACAAAGTTAAACAAATAATTGGCCTTGAGAAAAATTACCATATTTTTTTTTGTAAAATATCTCTGGAATTACTAATCCTACTTTGCAAAAATATCGCAGAGTACCCTAAGCTAAAGTTATTTTGCAATCGGTACGACACTTAAACAGCACAGTTCCTGTGGAATAGGACCAATGGCCATACGATACATTAGCTAAAGCTAGTCATAATAAATGTTATTAACAATATTTCCTTTTGTTGGTAGCACAAATAATAATGACTACTCAATAGTCAATACCTATTCAGTATAGTAACAAATGACTAACGTAGAACTCCACGTGACTAGAAACGTGGTCAGTACTAGTACTGCATGCGCTTGCGCCGCATATCATTGCACCAACTTCCGCACTCACAAAGCATTCAATTAATGTAATATGCACTTCTCTATTTGTCAGTAATATGACACTGACATCCCATGCACTTAGTCAACAATAAAAAGTAAATTATTTCTATTTGTAGACTTTGTACGCTGCTTAATTTTAATTTCAAAGCACATTCATTTGTTACAATTGAAAACATAAACAAAAATGTGCTGCAATTCATCATGAGTTTTTAATTAATTCTTGCATCCACCTGTGCATTTTTTAGCACCCGTTAAATAATTTGCCAGTTAATTTCATGCAATTTCTGTTTCTTTTATTGGGTGAATAGACGTCGCGAAACAGGCCCAAATATAGTAGTATATTAAAACTACATACCTTAACAAAAATACAAATAGTATCATTTTATTTTAAGAAAGTTTTTTTTCTTAGGGTGAAGTAGTCAATAAACGTCCACATAATATTTACTCATGCACTAATGAATTTCAAACACTAATACAGGAGACTAACACGTATTTAATCTGCCCTGTATTCAGACGGCATGCTCCTTATCAAAATGACCCTAAGACATCAATAATAATCTCTTAGAACGCTAACTGATAACATGAGAATTTAATACGGCAGTAAAAGCTACATCAAAAGTAACAACGTCGTAAAAATTCTCGGACTACGGTAGCACCATAAAAAGGGTCCAGGTTTTTGCTCCCATCTCGTAAGATGACCTCTAAAACCTGTTTTGGGTGAACTCCGATCGCTGGAGTGTTTTCCTCCACATTTTACCAAGAAAAAAGTTATAATAACGGACTTGTAATATAAAAACTGTCGAGAAAGTTTTGAAACATATAAGATTGATTGATAAATTAAGGTCATTATGTCTACAGTTAAAAAATCATATGTCGTCAAATCTTTTTTGCCTCAATTTCCTATATTAATTTCACTGTGCGGTCTTGAATTTTCAGTAATATTGATGGAAAATAGTTAAAAATATATTGTGAGGACGATAAACATCAAAATGTATTTATACTGTTGTTTTTTAATATCCAGAATTTCAGACAATTTCTCTCAAAAAAGTGCATCTTCCTCGTTCATCGATCCTCACAAACTATCTCAAACAATCTAGTAACGACGTTTTCCATCTTAAATTTCCAAATTATCTCTTGACAAGTATTGATAGCCTGTAATTGATGGAGCCAACTGGATGAGGCACGGTCTGCAAGGAAGACAGAAGCAAAATTTTGGCGCTCACATCCGATATGCCATAAATGATTGCACTCTATAAACATACGAGGACACGTGTAAAGAATTAATTGCTTCTTAATTAACTGTTTAATTGACAAATTTGAAGTAGTTTAATCTTTTATTAGTTTGATAAAGTACTGAGACCCCCTTTTACAAATTTCAAGTATTTTTTGTATGCGCACCCCAGTCGCAATCTATCAAACGCGCCTGTGATTTTCCCTACAATTTTGACAGATTTAAACTGAGATGTGATGCGAACGTTGCTTAAAAATAGTATAATTGGCCCCAGGTGATCCACAACAACAACATTTTGCGACCTCAACCTGATAGTGGAAACAGCTTTACTATTAGCATACGAATCATCGACAGTTTAATTCAGTCGCTGGATTTTATTTAAAGATACTTCTAGTCAGCTACTAAAACTATTAGGTTTTCCAATACAATGTTTTAAACAGAGCAGTAGTTATTTTTGATATTCAAACAACATAAGAAAATTCCATGTTGTCTCTAGATGGCGAATTTTAGCTCTCGTCTACATCTCCAGTCTTGTTCGTTATCAGTGATTTATCAAAATGGCACAGTCGGCTGACATCCAGTTGTTTTGTAAATCAAAGTTATGTACCTAATATAATTTATTTAAATAATAATAATATCCTTGGACATTTCACACAACGCCATATAGTCCCAAGCTAAGCAACCTAATGCTTGTGTTATGGTAACGAAATGGCTGATAAACTACTTATATACATTTTTTTTTGTAAATACATACATATTATAGATAGAAAAACACCCAGACTCGGAACAAATTCTTGTAGGTCGTACAAATATTTGATCCGTGCGGGAATCGAACCCGCGACATGCTGCGCAGCAGTCAATCGCTCAACCACTGCGCCAACCGTGTCGTCCAAAACACGAAACCGAATCCGTGTCGTCGAAATGAAGATATTGTTCTCCAAAAAAACATATAAACTAGGAATGTTAATTTGCTTATATCGTGGTACAATTTCAAAGCGTGAAATCGTTTTTTTACAGTTATTGTGAAAGCGATTTACAAAGTTTTAAGATGCCGTAAACAACAGACTGAAAACGTGAAAATAGTTTTTTTTTTATTACATCCAAATAATATGTAACTGAACACATCCTGCCATAAAATGCGAAAACAGGAAGTGTTTAACTTAAAAATCCTAGGAAAGCTTTAGACCCTGGTCAGAAACTTTGAACTGCCCTCCTTACCAGTTTAGCAGCCAGAGTTTTTAAGAAGTAAGCAACAGAAAGGGAGATTGTAAAAGATTGATGAGCTACTTACGTCCTTATCTCATCATCAGAATGACTGATGATATACATCCATTTCTCCCTAAATCTCCATAATTGAGATGATAATAATGATTTCAACCTTGATCATTAAAACAACAGTTTTACGACCTGCCGGCCATTACCAACACAACATATGTTTTTCTATTTATAGGCCTTGTATAGCAACGGACATGGCACATTGGCATCGTTTTGACATCTTTAAATAAGTAATGCTAATTCCTATGAATATTCAATGCAAATTGTTTACAATACATTAAAGATCACGCGACATTCAGAAAAGCGTTTCTTAAAATATTTGTGCACAATTCGATTTAAAATTCCTATCGACATGGCAAAATATTCAAATGACGTAACCAGTGCCAATTAAAATAATTGGCTTTTACAACAACATCCGCATAAGATATTTCTCTCGCAGTTTTGAACATAACGATGCGCCATAAAAAAATACATCAAAATAATAAAGAATTATCTCACCTTTTCTCCTGCCGAAAGGTCCACAAAACGAATTTCCTTTTCCAATAATGTTGTCATCGATACATTTTATTAATTTAGCGACGTCCTCCGACTTATTTTCGCGGGAGACTTCCTCCCATCTTGAAGGCAGATCCTCTTGCATGGATTCAGATTTACCTTTAGTGCCTCTAGATTTCTTCAAAACACTTGTCATAATTTCCGTCACATAACACAGAAAAATTTTTGATTCAAAAGCACAGCACTTTAATTTATTTTTATTTCGTAACACTGAAAAAATACGTGTGTAAATACGTTATTTTACGCACACGTAATACGGCGTTTTATCCGCGCGCACGTTACAACCTCGTCCGATAGCGGTGTGGCGTGCACTGAGGGAGAATTTTAATCTATGCTACTCGGCGAATGGGTCGGCCGACAATTGCGACGTACACCTCACATTGTCCGCAGTCCGTGTTGCTAGCTGAAAAATAAAAGATTCTACCATGATACAATTTTGAAAACGGTAGTTTATTTTATCGCTATTTTGTTTTCGGAGCTAAAAGTAAAAGTTAGATAAAGTATTTTTTATTAGAATCTATGTAGAGCAACATAGGATGTATAAACTAAATTTGATGAACATCATGAAATTAAAAAAAAATAATATTTTCATTGATTTCGGTGATCAATGAAAATATTATTTTTGTAAGAAAATATGTATTTGAACAAATCTAAATGCGGAGGAAAGATAAATCTATCCTTTCAAACGTCAGTTTATTTATTAAGAACATTAATGATTGTCGGATATCCTTTACAAGATAAGGGAACAGAAATATTCAATGCAGTTCCCGTTTCCCGAGATAGCTATCTTATAATTGAAGTGAAGTTACCGTTAAACGTTTTGCTCTAGGTAACACGACCTCTAATAGTGCACACTACCTTAACACCTTGTAGACTAAATTGACAATAGCAAATGGTAAACTGACACAGATTACAATATTGCATTTTAGTCAGTTTTGACATTTGCACTTGTCAATATAGTCTCCGGGATTAAATAAAAAAATTTTTACATAAAAATAAAAATTAAAAAATTAAATAAATGTTTATTTCAGACTATTAGTCCATAATTAAGTTAGTATTTTGGTGTTAGTAACAATGGCGCTTACGAAGTAGGTCAGTATTGTTAGTTTATATAAAATATTTATTTATTTATACCTAAGACTGTCCCACACAGTGTCCCTGGAAGGGACAGTCCGGTCTGGCAGCTATCATTTTCAGGATGATGTTGTCACTACCGTGCAAGCGCTGTAGTAAGGAGGCCGCTTTCTTTCGCATGATGGCATGAAAAACATCTGTGCGAGCCTCCGCGAACATTCCTGAAGCACTACAACGCCATGGCAGTCCCAACAGCATCCTAAAAGCATTATTAAATTGGACACTCAGGACGTTGTAGGCTCGGCACGTGTATGATACCCACAGCCCACAGGCCACTCGTGTAAAAGGATTGACAGAACGTCTTAAAAAGGGTAACTTTGACGTCTGTAGTACAACGAGCGAACCTGCGGGCAAGCATATTGCTCCTCACCGACAACGCCCTGCGCTCCCTCTCTATATCTAAGTCATCCCTTAGGTCGCTCGTGACAATATGGCCTAGGTACCTAAAGCTATTCACAACTTTCAGTGCTACGCCGTTGAGACTTATGGGAGGAACACTGCGCGGCTGCTGCTTAAGTGCCTTAAATACTAGAATTTCACTCTTTTTCGAGTTGTATATTATGCCATGTTCCACTGCATAGGCCTCGCAGGTCGACAGCAACCTCTTCAATAAAACTCGGTTTTATTTTTTTGTAAAAAGTTTTTTAATTTTCACTTTTTAGTGGTACCCCACACCTAACAACACCACTGCAAAATCGCAGAAAAGCAAAATACGCAATATCGATTACCTACTTGGATGATAATTATAAAACCATCATCCAAGTAGACGAATTCCAGCTATTTCGATTTAAAATCCAAAGTTCGTAACCAATTTTGATAAAATTTAAATGGGACCAATCCGCAAGTAAGTATATCCTTTCAGATAAAACATTTTTTTTTTCAAATCGGTTCGTACCTAATCGACGGAGTTGTGAGGTTACGAATATAAAAAAATACGTGCAACCGAATTGAGAACCTCCTCCTTTTTGGGAAGTCGGTTTAAAAGAAGGTCAAAACAAGAAGAATTTTTCAAATCGGTTCATAATTATCGGAGTTATGAGGTAACAAACATTAAACAACAACTATGATGCGCAAAAGTATTTATTACATGGCCCCAATTGTTTATAATAAATTGCCAGGTGCTTGGAAAGACTTGAAAACGGTGCAATTCAAAAGTAAACTTCGAAAATTATTAATAGATAAAACATACTACAGTGTAACTGAATTTCTAACGGACAAAACTGTTTCTAAATACCTACCTGTAATTTTAATGAATTAACTATTGATTTACTTTAGGAATGATACAAAATTATAATTTATGACATGGAATTTTAATGTATGTTTGTTTATTTTTATTTATATTTTGACCACGAATTTTATTCTTATACAATTTAAATATTTAACCATTTTATTTAATGTAGGTATATTTTTTATAATTAATTAATGTTTTAATGTCAATTTGAATTTTAATATATTTGTTATTGAATGGAACAATTAAGTTAATGTTTTAATGAGATTTTAAATTTTGTCAAATATTGTAAAATGGAAATGTTTGCATGCCGAATGGTGAAATATGGCAGAACTCTGATTTATACTACTAACATCTACTTATGTATTACCCATATTTGCAAATAAATGCTATTCTATTCTATTCTAAAAAAATACAACCGAATTGAGAACCTCCTCCTTTTTGGGAGGTTAAAAACAGACTATAGGTACCTACTTCTTACTTATAGTAACTTATTGGTGGCTACAAGAGTTTCCTCGACGAATTTTACCAGAGAATCTTCTTCTTCTAACTGACTACGAGCACAGCATCATCAGCATCAACTAAGCCGAAAGATGAGCAAAGCTTGACAAAGCCCCCACAGTAGCGGCGTTAGGGTAGGGCGCGGTTGGGCGACGGCCCAGGGCGCCGGATATAGAGGGGCGCCGCAGGCGGTCCACCGGGGCGGCCCGCACCGTTTCGACACCCGACCGTTCGTTGACTGGTTTTTGTACCTAACTCTCGGGTGTCACCCATAAATGGGTGACGTAATGAAACCCGTCCGACGTGGGGTGTAAAAAATTTCGTGCTCGCTTCGCTCGCTCTTACACTCTGCACTATCGTTGTTCTGACACCTTTTCTGCATAACTCAACAAAACGATTATGTTTATATGAATAATCAAAAGAAAATAATGCCTTTACAGGGTGCATGAATTTTCGAGCTCGCTTCGCTCGCTCTTGTGTCCTGCCCTCTCTCAGTTAATTAATTTATTAGACCATAAAGTTACTTCTATTTAAATGAGATCTTTTGAATGAGACAAGAAAATAAAACCTATCCCAAGAATGCGAAAATTTTCGAGCTCACCGTCGCTCGTTCTTATGATCTTGTCTCTTTCAATTAATGAGCTTTCTTACATCAGTCCATAAAGTGCCATAAACTGAGGTAGAATGCAAAAATTTGCTTATCCGTGTCAGTCAACAAAATTGAGTCTAAAATAAAAAAAAACAGTGATGAAAAGAAAATCAAAACAATCCGAGGCAAAGTGAAAAAAATCGCCGATAGAAAAGCAAACTTTTATTTAGTACTTACTTTTTTTAAAAACAATTGGTTATTTATTTTAATAAATAGATATTTAATAATATCCAGTTAGGGGGCGCCGTAAAATTCTCGCCCAGGGCGCCAGTAGTGCTAAAACCGGCACTGCCCCCATCCAAGCATTACTTACCTCTTTTATGCTTATGCATGACGAGATTTTTAAATCGAACAGTATAATTACATGCCAACTATAGATAAAACCACAGAAATATAAAAACAGTGTTGTTTGTTATCATTCTATACTAATATTATAAAGCAGAAGAGTCTGTTTGTTTGTTTGGTTGAACGCGCTAATCTCAGGAACTACTGGCCCGATATAAAAAAAAATTTCACTGTTGGATAGCCCATTTATCGAGGAAGGATATAGGCGTATCATGACGCTAAGACTAATAATGCGCGGAGCAGTAATGAAAAATGTTACGCAGACGACGTTGCACGGGTCAGCTAGTATATGATATCTTGTTTATTATATCTATGGATAAAACTCAATGTCTACCTAGCACTTAGGTAGGTACAACTATGGAGCTCCCTTGAATCTTACTGAAAATAGGCAACTCATGGCTATACTTACTCAAAACAATATGGTTATTTTTTTTCCGCTAGGTAGGTACCTCTACCTATATGCGCCATACCTGGCACAAAAGTTAACTACACTATGTTCTACATAATTATAATAATATGCTATTTCTTCATCAGCAAGAGTCAAGAGTCCACTATTAAAACCTCCCTGAACACGTATTCTCAAACCATAACCAAATTAATTAAAAATCAATGACGTCTCCTGGACTAAAACCAGTCTTATAGTAGTACTCTATGGCCTAAAAAGAAACAGTTACCGTAGCAACACACTTTGTTATTTCGCCATCGCGGAATTTTACATTCCACCTTTTGTGTTCAAGTTTTTAGAGTATTTTGAAGTTACGTAGTTATAAAAATGATGAAATTACAGATAGCCAACGATCAAGACCGAAAGGAGGCTCAGAACAGAGAGAGAAGGAGACAATGTGAACTTGAGAGAAGGTCCAGGATTTTCAATGCGAGGAACAGGAAAATTGGGGTAAGAAACCAGCTATAAACCTTAAGAAACACGTCTTAATTTGATCCATATTAGTCACAAAGTCGATCTTCAAGGTTAAGCAACGCTTGCCGAGGGTCGGTCTATAGATGGGTGATCATACCTACTCATAAGTGTTAGCGGTAAGAACTCGATATATTCAATACTGTGGCTTGCATTTATAGATGCCCAAACAACCAATGCCATAAATATAACGAAGACGGGCTGCAGATGATTCTGATGAAAATATTAAGTTCATACTCTATTTTTAGGTTGACCTCCCATTCCTGGAGCGCCAGGTAGCCGAGAAGCGAGCGGAGCGATCCGACCAGGAGCGAAAGGACCTCGCGTTCGCTGCGCAGATGATCAAAGACAGCAACCTAGCTGTCGTGCTGGAAGCGAGGGAAAAAGAGGTACCTAAGTATTTATCATAATTTAATGAGAACCCTCATTAGATTATGAAAAATTGAGGAAAAATATTTACTCCACCAGTTGGCGCAACATAGGCCAGACCAGAGGTCCTCTTCATTGAAAAAGTGACTATAACATTAGGTAACATGACGTACGTCGACGTCAACTGAAAAAATGTCATAATAGAAACGATTTGATAGGTGTTTGAGACTGACGCGTCAGTGCTATCAATTGGTGCTCGATTTTCAGAAAACTCTCATCGCATTAGTCTCCAGTCCTCCACAGATATGTAATCAGGAAGACGCACTGAGCGTTGGTCCGCCAACAAGTCGATCTGGTGAAGATCTCAGGAATACGGTGATGCGGGACGTACTTAGGGTTGAGGCGACGCGCGACGCCTATGATCCAGGTTATCCTTTTTTTTAAGGATGGGAAATCATCAAATGACTCCTCCCGCTCTGGGCGGAGCAGAAGTCCGTAGTTTCGGGCTTAGTTGCGGGCTTAAGGCTTGACCGCACTTGGCGACACTGCGCGGCAGCGGAACGACGCGACACGCAGCGGCAAAATATTCTTTGTAAGAAATTGTATGAGGTTTAACGCACTACGTAGCAGCGTGCGACGCGCCGCGACACTTCAAGTGCGAACGTTGTTACGTGTCGCGTCGTTCCGCTGCCGCGCAGTGTCGCCAAGTGCGGTCAAGCCTTTATTCTACTCCGTATTAATTACGAACTTACGATTGGTTCCAAACCCGAACTAAAAATGAATGAGAACACGATTTCACAGCGACTTCCAATAGTGTTGACATTAATTCTTATTGGTTAGGTAAACCGGAGCAGAATACGCCCGCAACTAAGCCCGAAACTACGGACTTCGGGCTTAGAGAGTAGCCCCCCACAGGGCCGCGGTGACTCTTTCGAACAAATTGCGCAAGCCCGGCAATCACTGACCCTACCGGGCCCCGTCTACTATGCTGATATCTCTTTACCTTTCTTGTTTCCTGGAAACAAAGCTGAGAGGTCTAACAGAATGCCTTTTACGATTTTACAAAAAAAAATATAACTAACTTCCAAACAAAACACTAAAAAGCATTTAATAACTTTAATTTCGGAAGTCGGTGTTAAAAAACAAGAAACATAACCAAAAACACCGACTTAGTTTTAACCCAGTACATCTTCAAATTACCTATGCTATGGCAGGAACGTCGACGCATCGGTGAGGAGATCGACTCGTTCCGGCAGAAGTATCAGCGCTATGAGGACCGGCGCGAGTTCGACCTCAACGATCCAGAGGTGCTAAAGAAGCAGCTGCCTCCCAGAGCCGGCGATGACAACCCGGTCGGCATGTCCAGCGCGCAGAAGTAAGCAACATATTTGACTCACTGTGCCAAGGCTGTTTCCTCACAGCTACAGCCTAGGAGTATTTAATTCAACAGAGAAAGACGCTCCTACGCACCAGTGGTCAGCTGTTTACTATGCAACCACGCAACCATCTTGTCATTTAAAGGCGCTTAAGTGTGTACAATACTTCTATAATAACAAGGTATCCAAAGTTCTTTATACATATAATTCTAGCTGACCCGTGCAACGTCGTTTGCGTAACATTTTTCATTACTGCTCCGCTCCTATTGGTCTTAGCGTGATGATATATAGCCTATAGCCTTCCTCGATACCTAAATGGGCTATCTAACACTGAAAGAATTTTTCAAATCGGACCAGCAGTTCCTGAGATTAGCGCGTTCAACCAAACAAACGAACAAACAAATAAACATGTGGCCAACCACTAGTGCGTAGGAGCGCTAAGTTACTTCTAGGCAAGTGTGCTTCACCTTCTTGTAGGTTTTCCTGTAATCGATAGGTTTACCCCTAGTTTTTCAAAATTTTAGGCTCATCAGTTTCGGATATACTTAAGGGAGGGGGAATGGTTAATTTCATCTACCATTTTGGAATGGAATATTTTAAAATTATAAAAAGTATTTTTAAGACCCTGACGATGAGAACCTATTCAGCTACACGAAAACGAAATGTTACTATGAACAGGTTCGAAGGCGAAGACATGGCGTTTGAAGAACGTAAGAAGATGATGGCTGCGCAGAAGAACTCCTGGCTTGAACAGCAGGTGCAGGAGAGGCAGGCGGCCCAAGAAGAGAGGAAGAAAGCAGAAGCTGCCTACATGGTACGTTCTTAAAGAAAAATTCTTAAAAATTATTGCGTAAAGTAAAAAACCGGCCAAGTGCGAGTCGGACTCGCGCAGGAAGGGTTCCGTACCTTTATCTATAAAAACGGCAAAAAATCACGTGTTTTTGTATGTGAGCCCCCTTGAATATTTATTTAATTCTGTTTTTTAGTATTTGTTGTTATGGCGGCAACTGTCTAAATTCATACTGTATAACAGCCTGGTGACAGACGGACGGACAGTGGAGTGTTAGTAACAGGGTCCCGTTTTACCCTTTGTGCACAGAACCCTAAAAACTGTTTGTTCAAATAAACCCGAGGAAAGAGGCTTAATAAATAACGTAATCCCAGTTTTGTAATAATAATTGGAAATCTGGGAAGAAGAGACGGCGCAACTGACTCTCCATCAACACATCTATTAACTTAGAAGATATTACATGAGAGAAAGGACTTAGTTAGCAGTGTAAAAGAGAGAGAGCAAACGGAGGACAATATATGGCAATACAAATTATCGTCGATCATCAAGTTGCGGACAGTGTAAAAAGATCTCATAACGCGGCTAATCTCATTGAGGTTTTTTTAGGGTTCCGTAGCCAAATGGCAAAAAACGGAACCCTTATGGATTCGTCATGTCTGTCTGTATGTCTGTCCATCCGTATGTCACAGCCACTTTTTTCAGAAACTATAAGAACTATGCTGTTGAAGCTTGGTATGTAAATGTATTCTGTGAACCGCATTAAGATTTTCACAAAAAATTGAAAAGAAAAAACAATAAATTTTTGGGGTTCCCCATAAGTACTTAGAACTGAAACTCATTTTCTCTTCATCTTCAAAAATGATATTGAAGTTTCTAATAATTTTCTTCTAAACTGAATATTTTGCGCGAAAGACACTTCCAAAGAAGTGGTGTGTCCCACCCCCCCCCTGTAACTTCCAAAATAAGAGAATGACAAAACTAAAAAAAATATATGATGTACCTACCATATAAACTTCCACCGAAAATTGGTTCGAGCGAGATCTAGTGTGTAGTTATTTTTTAATAAGTCCTAAATCGTAAACCGCAACCACAGTATAAATATGGACAGTACGGAAACTAAGCCTAGTTGAGAATATAATTACCTACGCTCCATTGAAGCAATAGGGTTGTCACTTTTAATGTTTTTGTTTTTTTTTACATTTCTGTTCTTTAGTGATCAATCAATCGAATTTGAATACTAGCTTACAAATACAAATTTAAATAGGTAATCTCATGGCGTTGGTTAATCTCAACAAAACACGATACCTACTTTAAACACGGAAAAAATTTAATATTTACACACAACAACTTGAAAACACCAACTAACACTTGGCACTAACTTTGTCATTACGGCGTAACCTTTTACAAGTTTTGGCGGGAGCGTACGCAAGCCGCTGTTGGACGAAAACGTTTCGGGCGCTCGGTACCTTTGCAGCCGCCATCTTGGGTGCTCGTTTTGACAGCACTATCGGCTTCAACACGCTCGTAAACCATGAAAACGACACCCATGACGAAAAAATTGATACCTATTGCAGCCGACATCTTGGATTCACGTTTTGACATGACTATCGGCTTCAACAACCTCGAAAACCATGGAAACGACACCCATGACGAAAAAATGGGTACCTATTGCAACCGCCATCTTGGATTCACGTTTTGACACCACTATCGGCTTCAATACCCTCGAAAACAATGGAAACGACACCCATGACGAAAAAATTGGTACCTATTGCAGCCGCCATCTTGGATTCATGTTTTGACATCCCTATCGGCTTCAATACCCTCGAAAACCATGGAAACGACAACCATGACGAAAAAATTGGTACCTATTGCAGCTGCCATCTTGGATTCACAATTTGACAGCGCTATCGGCTTCAACACCCTCGAAAACCATGAAAACGACACCCATGACTAAATAATTGATACCTATTGCAGCCGCCATCTTGGATTCACGTTTTGACATCACTATCGGCTTCAACACCCTCGAAAACCATGAAAACGACACCCATGTCCCATGACGAAAAAAATTATACCTATAGCAGGCGCCATCTTGGATTTACAAGAAGTAGTAGTATTGTACCTAATAGTTTTGAAGTTCACAAATTCATTTTGATTTTGATCGATCACACGAACTGAAAATTCGTAACAACATCATTAATGATTCTTACCTTTCAAAATCAGCAGGAAGTTTAAAATACGTTAGCTCCGGTTGTGATGAAGCCGAGTTCAAACAGCCGTATACTACGCAATACGTTCGCGGCATTTTTAAAAAGATCGCGGGGCTAAACTTGTCTTGACGCGGCCAGCGGCACTCACTATACTGAGAGTACCGCGACGGGCACCGAAAAGTCTCGTCGGTGCGCATGTTTGTGTGAGTGTGCCGTTTCGAGCGTTTGTAGGTAGTTTCCGTACTGTCCATATTTATACTGTGCCGCAACTTTAGCTTCTAAAATATACCTATAAATATACAGGTTTGTACGGAACCCTCGGTGCGTGAGTCCGACTCGCACTTGGCCGCTGGTTATGATATGCTACTAGCTTAGAATAATAACGCATAGAATCCTAGTACGAGTGCAAAAAGTGAGGCAACTAAAACTTAGCCTAATCCGTCAAACTTAGCCGTCAGGCCGTCAGTACTCAAGGTCACGTTCCGTCGAACACAGCTCGCGAGTAAATAATTGAAAATGACAGTTTGTTGCGTGAAAGGATGTTATAGCACATCAATGTGATAAAATAACATTTCACAAATAAGTACTCACATTCTATGCACTATTTTTACGTAAATCGATAAATAAAACAAAATTTTAATAACCTAACTTGTCATAACACAGTGTTGCTATTTGTGAGGAAAAAATACCCACATTGCTTTCATTCATGTTTGTAATTTTAAAATACAATACTTACTGTTAATTCATATCAAACCTGATGTTTTAACATTGTTTATAATTATAACCCATCAAGCATTCTAAACGCATTGAACAATATCTCATTCTTTATGCGATTTATTTCCTTTTATTTTGAAATAAATTGAATTATACCTTCCGAAAAAATATGTCATATTACATGAAAAATCATGTTTACCTTTTCCAGTTCCCAACAACATAAAATACTTGCCTTGATAGCAAAATAGTAATGCGTCTTCCCATATTTTGTGGGTAACGGCTTAGTAATGGTATCACTGAAAGCTATATCTGTGTGCGTTAGAGGAACGTAGACACATTCGGCTCACGCACACAAAGAAAATGAAGTGGACACACGATTTTGCTCGGGTTTTGTTCTAGACGCGGCTTCTATGCGTTATTATTCTAAGGCTACTAGGTACCTACCATATAGCCACACTCATCTCGAGAGAAACTTTACCACCATCTACGTATCAAAGAAGGGATGGGTATAGAATAGCCCCATCCCAAGACACTGTCTCACTGAGTAGACAAGGGCTCTACTATGACGTGCCAACGCGATCATGATTAGGCTCAGAAAAAGAGATAGTGTTATGCGTCTTGTATAACTCTGTCTCCCTCCCACAGCTTATACATGATCTTTTTAAGACGTCGTAGTAGGCCAGAAGAACTCCCAGAGAAGAGTCCCAGCAGTAGGAACATTCAAAGCTGATTATGCTTACGAACCTTCAAAAATCGATCAACGTACGTGCGAAAATAAAAATTCCAGCAGCCCTCAGTATTGACAACAATCACATACCTACACGTAATACTCTTACCTACTCCAGTCCTGGGATTGTTAGATAGCTTCCCAATCAACCAACCTTTTAGCAAGGGTGTTTTATTTAAAGATGGCGATCAAAGCACGTGACGAACGCGCTGGAGAACTGGACAAGTTGGAGCGGGAGTGTCGCTACCGACTGGGGCAGGCCAACCTCAAATATAACGAAGCGCTGGTAAGTCTTTACATAGCTGACCCGTGCCCACTTCGTTATGTTCAAAATCGGTTCAGTAGATTTAGAGATTACCCTGGATAACCCCCTACAACCTCACAAACTTTACCTCTTTATAATATTAGTGTAGATAGACAGACAGACGATGGCGTTGAAAGGTCCTAGAGTGGCGACCGCGTCCGTAGAACGCAGCACTGGAAGGTGCACCGATGAGATGATCCAATTCTGGAATCTCACCGTGAAAACTTGGGTCAAGTGTGGTCAATCGTTACGATCAAGGTGAAATAACGCTTCATTTCAAGCTAACTCCACCTAAGTGGTCACGGCGAGATCCTGTGTACAGAATGGAAAGGCTGGTGAAGGCCTCGTGAATAATCCACTGGAATGAGGACGTACAACCGGTCGATTCTGTATACATTCGAAGTAAAGGTTTCGGTGACAGCTCACTTCATGATCACTTCACCCAAGTTTTCACTTCGACCTGCACACAGAATTGTACTGCTGATCGGTTGATGTGGCAATACTTGGGGAAGGTTTATGTCCAGCAGTGAACGTTGGGTATTTGCAAATCTTACCTTACTTCATGATAAAGTCTATACTATGACGGCAGCCATACAACCAGCATGGATACAGAATACTGTCCCACAGTTGCAAAGGTAGCAAACGGCCACACAGGAGAGATTAGGGAGGGTCTTCTCTTATTAAGACGTCACAGCTAATGTCTGATATAGAATATTTAATTTATGCGCATTTTGGATACATGCCCGATAGATAATATGAAGAACTCTCAATAGCTATTAATTATTTCCAAATAATTATTTCAATAACCCAGGCCGCAGAAAAGAAACAGCTCGAACAAATCCTCAAGGACCAGGAGGAAGCCGACAACACGGCGGAGATGTACAACAATCTGACGTCAGACATGCTCACTGAGAACCCTGACGTCGCCAAGAGCTCGCTAGGGAAGAACAGGTCTGCTAGTCTATTCTGTAAATAACCACTTCGATATCGACTTCACCTGAGTGACTAAGCTTACAAAGTGAACTTTATTTCACACATCATAAGGTCTTATATTTGTACGAATTTGAAACTCACCTCGGATTCCGCTGTCGAGACACGAAAATGTTGTTACAGAATAGCACTGCTGTAGCTTGTAGGTTTTATACATTAAACAATTGAAACAGTCCGAAAGTACAAACATTTCCATAGAAGCGTTCACCATACACGAAACAAGACAATTTTTAATGTTTCGCCCACACAACCTTTTTATTTATCCGAGATTGCTTGGATTTTGTAGAGTCGGATTAGCGAGAGAATCCTATGTAGTCTTTTTAATATACTTTTCGTTTGATACAATTGCAGAGCGATTGGCTTCATGTACAAGGGTATGAACCAAGAAGAGTTGAAGAAGTTCTACGCCGCGCAGAAGGAACAAATGGCTGCTGCTAAGGTTCGTAAACTCTATGGGTAACATTAGAAAACCCAGTAATTTGTAAAGGAACTGTGTAACTGTTCTCCATGCTTAACAACCAGTTGGTACCTTACAAAACAAAACAACAAAACTTCAGAAGCTAAGGTGCTTCTGGAGTATTTTAAAATATTTTGAAATTTGAACTGAATTAATCTGCGTAGTCTTCTTTATTTTCTTCGCCAACTACCGGACTACCAAATTTTTCATTTACTAGGTCCTAAATGGTGCAGGCGTAAGGGCTCTTGGAACACTCAATAAGTGTCCACATTTGGATAGCAGAAAGGCAATAAATACCTGCACGAATAGCACTTACGTATATGCCTAGTGACAAAATTTATTTTGGTAATATGGTCTCACCATAAATTCTTCGCCATTTTCAGGCGAAACGCGATGCTTTGGATAAGATGGAAGCTGAATGGCAAGCCTTAGCGAAGTCCATTCAACGTGAAGTGGCGCGGCAGGACATCGCCGACAACAGGAAGAGAAGGTTAACAAAAAACATAACTTTTAAGCTAACTAAATTATTTTTAACGAATGTACATTATTGTGGAACTAAGATTAATTACTCTGTCTTATTAGTTAAACTTTATTGAGCATGGAAAAGCTTAGTATTAGGCATATTCTGAAATTTCAACCAAATTGTTGGATATTGAAAACGACAAAATCTGGCAATTGTAGGCGCCAAAAAATTTCAGTCTATAGAAAACTACTTGGTAAATGCAATATGTAAATCCACCTGTGGGAGTCGCACTCTCCAGCAGTTGGACAAAAACCTCTTCCCATACGTGAATGTTACAGAACTTGATTGTACGTGTACTTAGATGAACTTTACAATGAGTTGTTTTGGTGTACCATACAATAAAGAATTAAAAATACATTGATCACCATGCTTGGGTATTCCAAAATTTAACCAATTTGTTTTTCTGTCTACAGAGAAATCGCTCGCCAGCTAATGGAAGAGAACCAGCTGATGGCCTTACAGCAGAAGGAGAAAGAGAAATACTTCAGAGAGGTGGTGTACAACAATACACCAACCGACGACTACTACTCGCAGTTCAACACCACCACCAGATAAACTGGGGTACTGGCGTACCCTAAATGATGAAGTGGGGTACAGGTGTACCCCAAATGATAAAGTGGGGTACAAATGCACCCCACCAGATTGTGTTCAGTATTTAAGTCTTTATATTAGATTGAATAAATCTTGGTATTTCAGGCTATATTTATGTAGGGTCATCACCATCATCATGAACCTCTGTTGCGCACCAGACCCTATTGTGGTAAATATGACGTTAAGGCCCAGGCTCCAACTAAGCAGTGAAGTGAGGAGACTTGTAAAGTGGAGACAAGATGAAGTGTTTTTTTCAGCCATGGTTGATCCACTCAGCTATCCAGACCAGCCCATCTCGCTCTATCTGACTCCAGTCTTGCCATTAAGTACCGTGTTATCCAGTAAATGGGTTGTGGAGGTCTAGGCTGGTAGGCAGCCGCTCCACGTAAAATACTGGTATTCAGCTAAATCCGGTTTGACTGGAAGCCTACTCCAATATTATTGGGAAAAAGCTAGGCAGATGATGATGGGTCAATCCACCTAAGCTGCCCCAAGCTGCCCAAGCCCAAGCTGTGCCGGGAAATGCGCGGCGAGACTTGTATGTTGAGATGCTTTCTGTGTTTCCGTATACTTGTGCGCTCTTATCTCTCGCGTCGATGGCTAGTCTCCAATAAGATTTCCCGCCATGGCTGAAATCGGTCACGCGGACTATTGTGTTGAGATAGGTACACAAATTCACGCGTAGTTTGGTGGAGTCTGAGCCTAAATGTAGGTAATGTAGTTTCTACTGTATTTCTTTATTGTAGTAGCTATTTTATCATCCTGAATAGACTTAAAAAAAAATCTACCTCAGTAATTAGGTTCATACCACTGACAAGTATTTTATGGATATGCTGTTCGATGATTAGCGCATTGAAAGACGGCTGGACCGATTTGTATTATGTTTTAAGTTCGAGTAAGGTTCTAAGGGAAATAATGATTCGAAAATGTCCCCTAAAACTTGGAAAATGGGATTTTTTTTTTTCACTTGTACAGGACAACGTCTGTGAAGAAAAAAAAATGTGCTTCTACAATTGCCAAAGAATATTCCTGAATAATTAAAATATGGAAATGCTAAATGCCAACAAAATCATTGGCCGAACCTGCCGGCTAGGCTGTCGTACAAAGTCCATAAGAATTACTACCTATAATTATACTTGTCAGTAGCCATACAGATTGTCGTGGAGATATTAGCCAGTCATGTCGGTACTTTGTTTAATATACGTAGACGTATGTATAAAGCTCGTTATTGCTAGAAATTCATAAAAGGACACTTTAAAAAATAATTAATTTGCACTGCTTAAAAAATGCGTGCACAATTATATGTATAAGTAAGTCTTTTTCAAATTGTTTTGCAAAATACGTGTGTACTTAAATGTTTATTTATTGAATTCTAATTATGTTTTAATTAAAATATTTTTACTATTAATTTATTATTTGATTTTCGAACAGCCCCAACTAAAATAAGAACTTTTTACACAGCTAGTTTGATTTCCGATGAGCTCCATTTAAAATAGGAACTTTTTATACACAGTTTGATTTCTGAACAGCCTCAGATAAAACAAGAACTTTTTACAGTTTCATTTCCGAATATGTAGTCCCTTTTTAAATAAGAACTTTGATTTCCGATCAGTCCTATTTATGATACAGTATGATTCAGTTTGATTTCCGAACAGCCCCAAAAAAAAAGAAAAAAATATTCGCCAGTTTAATTTCTAAACTGCCCCAATTAAAATAAGACACTTGACTTTTTGTACACTTAGGAAAAAATTAAACAACTATTGAAGGAAAATATTATAACTTCAGCTACAACTTTAAGAGGGCTTTCACATTTTTTCTTGAATTTTAGCGTTTTATTCGAATTTTGATGTGTGATTTTGCTTTAGATATAGCCTTAAAAAAAATAAAAATATGCCTTAGACAGTTTTGTCAAAGCGCTCTTACAAAATAGAATTGCTCAGGTTGACTAAAGTTGAATACCGCGCGTCACAAGATTATATTGATTTTCGACAATTATTTAAAAATATTTACTTTACTTTTAAATAAACCAATTTTTTTTTCAAGCAATATAGCAATGCCACCTTAATTATTAAATATTTTTTATTTGAATTTTGATTATAATTTCATAGATAAAAATTGTAGTTTCGTACGGAAAATTGTCAATAACTCTCAGTTTTTGGGGTGGTTTGGGATCTACCTCCGCGCGGTCCACCCCGGGCAACGGCACCACAGGCTTGCCTGTGGTACGGCAGAATGATCCCACTTAAGCGGTGGTAGGCTCCGCAAGGAGCCGCCTGGCTCGCGACCACCATCCCGCCGGAGTCCGGCGCCAAGCAGCTTGCTGTGTTCCGTCGGTGAGCGGGAGTGCCAGTGCCTTTGGGAGAGAAGTTGGTTGTCAGTTGCGCTGTTCAGAACCGGTCTTGGACGCTGGGCGAGGCTTTCCGGGTAACTCATTTTTGGAGGGTAGCGGGATCCGAAGCACGGTGCCAGCCGTTGGCCGACCGCAGTCAGTAGGGGGCCCAAGTAGCACGCCAGCCACGTGTGAAAGGCTGCCCCGCCAACTCGCGAAAAATCCCGGTATGCTCCACGGTATGAGGTTCACTTTTCTGGGGGACTTCAGCGCCCACCAAGAGTGGTTGTTCCCGTACCAGAGAACTGACCATGCCGGGTTAGAGGCGCGCAAGTTTGCTTTAACGCTAGATCTAACCCAGCTGGTGAATGTGGCAACACGGGTACCGGATGTTGACGCCCATACACCCAATTGCTTGGACCTTCTGCTGGCAACTGATCCGGACAGTCATTCAGTATCGGTCTCAGCCCCACTGGGAACGTCTGACCACTGCCTGGTGAAATCCGTGTTGGCCTGCTCTCCTCCAGATAAGAGTCCTAGAGGCACGAGACGAGTATGGCGATACGAGTCCATTTGTTCCCAACGAGTAACACCCTCAAATGTCACACTGTTACTCGATGGGATTTTTTTCTGAAAAAATTCCCAACCGGTCACACTACCAGTCACACTGTTACTCGATGGGAATTTCTTCAGAAAAAAATAAGAAAAAAATCGCGACCAATTTCGAGGTAGCGCTCGCCGGCCGCTGCCGCGGCACCGCTCGCTTCGCTCGCTCGGCTCGCGCGTAGTTGGTCACAGTTCTAACCTAACCTAACCTAACCTATAATATTTTTGGTAGTAATATTAATCTTTTAGTTGGATAGAATTTGGTGACCGTTGATCCATTTTGGTGACCGTCTAAATTATACCCCTTTAGTGTGACTGGTTGGGAAATTAGTAATAAAAAGTTCCCATCGAGTAACAGTGTGACTGGTTGGGAATTTTTTCTTAAAAACATTCCCATCGAGTAACAGTGTGACATTTGAGGGTGTTACTCGTTGGGAACAAACGTACGAGTCAGCAGATTGGGATGAGATGCGGCATTTTTTTGCATCTTATCCATGGCGGCAAGTGTGCTTCTCCTCGGGTGACCCCTCGTGCTGTGCTGACGTGATTGCAGACGTGATTCGGCAGGGGATGGAGTATTTTATTCCATTCTCTGACGTCCCACTCGGTAACAAGTCGCGGCCTTGGTATAATGCAGAATGCGCCCACGCTGAGGCCCGTAAAGAGTCTGCTTACCAAGCGTGGATCAAGGTCCGCGACCGAAAAGTTAAAGCACGTTCCTCGCGCGAACCCTTCGCGCGAGGAAAAGAGCATTTAATTCTGCCGCTAAGTTATGCAAGCGGGTTCTACGTAGGGCACGTTTTGACCATGTAGGACGTATCGGGGCCAAACTAGCATCGCACCCTCCGGGTAGTAAGCAGTTTTGGTCCCTGTCGAAAGCGGTTGAAACAAACTTTTGTCGACCCACTTTGCCTCCAATTGTAACGTTACGTTTTACAGGGGGAGCCTGTAAAATGTGAGGTCACATATAGCACTCACCTTCCTAGGAGGGGAATGCGTGCTAAAAGGGAAAAGGACAAATAAATAGTATAAAGATTTAATGAATTACACCACTTATAGAAGAAACGGCTGATGAATGAATATGATGAGCTGACGTGAGATGAAAATGAAGTCTTCGTTGAAGAACCGGAGGACTGGAGGGTCCGTTGAAGAACCGGAGGACTGGAGGGTCCGTTGAAGAAGCGGAGGGCCGGCAGGGTCCGTTGAAGAACCGGAGGACTGGAGGGTCGTCACTCTTCAGAGAGCTAGAGAGGATGGGCCGAGTAACGTCTTCCTCCCAGGCTCGTTCAGCCCAGGCATCAAGGTGTCCTTTAAAGGCGGCAAGGAGAGAGGCCGACTTATCAGGTTCGAGGAGGTAAACTTAGGAAACGTCCTCTAAGTCTACTCTTAATATAAGAGGGAGGGCGACTTCTCTGGTTCCCAGGAGGTAAACTGTCCTCTCAGTCACTCTTAAGAAACTTTTCCGAGTTGTTGCTTATCTCAGCTCCAAACGTAGACTGCCCATTTCTTTACGACGGCTCTAAAATGAAGGCTCGCTTTTATTTTGAATTTGATATGAGTTTCTAGAATTTGATGGAAAAGGAAAAATGGACTTTATGAAGGTCTGATGACAGTTTCATATGCGACCTAAAACTCCTAGCTAACTTCAGAATACAAATAAAAAGAAAACTAGGCCAGTCTAAATGACATAATGACATAAAACAAGAAATGTAAACAAAGCATTGAAGATAGCTAATTTGCAGAAAAACTTAGAAAATACAAGTTAAAAAGAATCTAGGAATCAAGTTATGGCTATGCAGCTATGTATTAATTTATCTAGGAAGTTTATAGAGAGCGTAAGTACAAAACAATAAGACACACTACACAATGTTGAAACCTGATGGGTCGCTGGCTCACTGTGCAAGTGAGAAAGCAAATTTATTTGCATATCTTTTTGCAAGCAATTCGCGTCTGGACGCTGGCTCCAAGCAACCACCAATTTTACTTCGTTGTGACTCTTCGATGCCGGAAGTATTGAGCAGTCTAGACGTGAATAAGGCCAGCGGACCTGATGGCATTCCAGCGAGGGTCTTGAGGCAATGTGCGCCTGAACTGTCTCCTGTATTGACACATCTGTTCCGCCTCTCTCTAGAAAAAAGAACGGTGCCAAAATCCTGGAAGCTTGCAAATGTGCAACCGGTGCCCAAAAAGGGAGACCGCGCGGACCCTGCTCATTACCGTCCGATCGCCATCACCTCCATACTATGCAAGGTTATGGAAAAGGTTCTAAACAGTAAGTTGCTGACCTACCTTGAAGACAATGATCTCCTCAGTGACCGTCAATATGGCTTCCGCCGGGGACGGTCTACTGGCGATCTTCTTGTGTATGTCACGCACTGCTGGGGCGAGGCCATCGAGAGACACGGCGAAGCACTTGCAGTGTCACTCGATATCTCGAAGGCCTTTGACAGGGTCTGGCACGCAAGTCTACTCAGCAAGCTTCCTGCTTATGGCATCCCGGCTGGTTTTTGTAGCTGGATATCAGACTTCCTCAGTGAACGGTCAATCAGAGTCGTTGTTGACGGTTGCTACTCTGACCTCATGGCTATCGATGCCGGAGTTCCTCAGGGGTCTGTTCTCTCTGCAACTCTTTTCCTGCTGCACAACAATGACCTACTTCAGCCTGGTCTTGTTCGGTACGCAGATGACAGTACGGTTTCAGAGAGATACATGTCTAGCGCAACAACCAGCGGGGGTGAAGTTCGTTCATTGAGAGAGGCCATGGTAGAGCGGACAAATTTGACATTGAGCCTTGTCTCCCAGTGGGGTGACGACAATTTGGTCACTTTTAACGCCACCAAAACTCAGGCGTGTCTTTTTACCGCTAAAAGGAGTCGTTTCGCCCAAACTCCTACTTTTCGGGGTGTATCTGTTCCTGTGACTGATCGGCTCGAGCTTCTAGGCATGGAGTTGACATCGAGTCTGAACTTCGGCGCCACCGTTGAGTACAAAGCCAAAACTGCAGCCAAAAAGCTGGGCATCCTGAATAAAGTGAAGCGATACTTCAGGCCTGGCCAGCTTTTAACCCTTTACAAAGCACAAGTCCGATCCTGCATGGAGTATTGAAGCCACCTTAGGGATGGCTCGGCCAAGTACCAGCTTGCCGCGCTTGACTCGGTGGAACGCAGAGCTAAGAGGCTCATCGGTGACGAAAAACTGGTGGATGCCAAGCTTCACAGCTTGGCTCATCGCCGCAAGGTTGCCTGCCTATCGGTCTTCTACAGATTGTACTTCGGCGAATGTGCCCAAGAACTCCACGACCTCATTCCACCAGCACCCTTCTACCATCGAACATCCAGACGCACTGCAGCTTACCATCCCTACCATGTTGCTATTCCACGAATTCGCACTAAGCGATTCCAAACGTCTTTTATAATGCGGACAGCAAAAGAGTGGAATTCTCTGCCTGCGTCTGTGTTTCCGAACGCTTACAACCCTTATCTCTTCAAAGTTAGAGTAAACAGGCTCCTTCTGGGTAAGCTCGTTCCATCGTAGACTTTGTCTCTGTCATTTCTGACCAAGCCTAAGGTCAAGAGCAAACCCATCACAAATAAAAAATAAAAAATAAAAGTTTTACAGAATTATTTTTGGTGTATTACTGTATGAATCGTAATAAATTGATTTGAACATTCCAAAGTAGAAGATACAGTTGTACCGTGGACATTTTTATAAATGATTAAATTAAATTATAATATCTTTGGTGTACCAAGGTATCAAAAGATTCCCTAAAGCAACGTTTTGTGAAACATCCTTTGCGGAGTCAAGGATTTTACTGATGTACGTGAACAAATTGAAATATTTATTTAGAACACTCCCATGATAAATGATCAAACTATCTTAAGCATATTTTTGTTTTTTTTTAAGGCTATATCTAAAGCAAAATCACACATAATTCGAATAAAACGCTAAAATTCAAGAAAAAATGTGAAAGCCCTCTTAAATATAAAATCTTTTTATCATATTACGTAAATACTGATTACGTTGAATTACGTTTAGGTGATTAGGTTTTCCGATTAAAAATTCAGATTCGGTTCGATTCCGAGAGACGTTCCATTTCCAGTTCTTATGACCCGAACCTACGGCTTGTTTTCGAAAGGAACGTTGACATTCGGAAAATAAACAAACATGTGGGCCTAGTTGAAAAAGTAAGGCGATCATTCATAGGTCTCCGAACCAAAATTTCATATCAGCAAACCGTAAGTATGCGGCCGGCCTTAGAGGCAATGTGTAGGTAAATGGTCAGATAACTTGTAAACTTAGAATAATAACGCATAGAAACCTAGTACGAGTGCAAAAAGTGAGGCAACTAAAACTTAGCCTAATCCGTCAAACTTAGCCGTCAGGCCGTCAGTACTCAATGTCACGTTCCGTCGAACACAGCTCGCGAGTAAATAATTGAAAATGACAGTTTGTTGCGTGAAAGGATGTTATAGCACATCAGGAAAACAAAAAAATGTGATAAAATAACATTTCACAAATAAGTACTCACATTCTATGCACTATTTTTACGTAAATCGATAAATAAAACAAAATTCTAATACCTAACCTAACTTGTCATAACACAGTGTTGCTATTTGTGAGGAAAAAATACCCACATTGCTTTCATTCATGTTTTTCATTTTTGTAATTTTAAAATACAATACTTACTGTTAATTCATATCAAACCCGATGTTTTAACATTGTTTATAATTATAACCCATCAAGCATTCTAAACGCATTGAACAATATCTCATTCTTTATGCGATTTATTTCCTTTTATTTTGAAATAAATTGAATTATACCTTCCGAAAAAATATGTCATATTACATGTTTACCTTTTCCAGTTCCCAACAACATAAAATACTTGCCTTGATAAGTTGATAGCAAAATAGTAATGCGACTTCCCATATTTTGTGGGTAACGGCTTAGTAATGGTATCACTGAAAGCTATATCTGTGTGCGTTAGAGGAACGTAGACACATTCGGCTCACGCACACAAAGAAAATGAAATAGACACACGATTTTGCTCGGGTTTTGTTCTAGACGCGGCTTCTATGCGTTATTATTCTAAGCTTGTAAAATATACTAAATATCGTGTAAATATCTGAATTGAAAAGTTTGCTCTTTATCAGGAGAATTAATGTTTATAACCTTAGGGTGAAATATCGCTTGTACAGACTCCAAGCACATCAAGCTTTTTTTATTATTTGATCTAAATGGGTTTGCTCTTGACTCTAGTCTTGGTCAGAGATGCCAGATGACAGAGACAAAGTCAAGCTACAATAATCTGTCAAATTTCTTTAATAGATGTTCAACTTTATTGCTAAAGTTTTTGGGTTAAAATTTGATTGGGGTAATGTGATAGTTTCGGATAGCAAAATGTGCTTGGCGTCTGTACGTCATAAAATGACATGGTAAGTTACCTGTGTCAATTCAACTAATTTATATGTCAAAAAATTAAGGCTTTTATGACAGAACTTTGCGATTGACATGTGAATGCGAAAATTGTTTAAAAATTAGTAGAATATTAGCCCTCTGGTATTATTGGCATCATACCTTGGCTGAAATAAAAATCTTTCTGACACAGTTCAAAATTTTTATTGGCGGTAAACAATTAGTTTCTCAGACTTTACTACAAGAATTAAATATAAGTAATATCTATAAAAATCGCAAATTTCATTTGCTTAAATTATAATTGGCACATTATTTTAAGATACAAATTTATTTATTACGAAACTGAGGTGGCTTTAACACATTTTCCACCATATAGAATTTAATTCTAAACATTTCTGTGTAATAAAATTTAATAGTACATATATATTTTATATATTGTACAGTCATATATCTTTAAGCTTCTTTATACAATAAATATGACAATTTTGAGTAGAACTAACAAGGTATGAAGAGATAACTTCAAAAGTTGAATACATTTTTTTCAAATTTAATAGGTATTTTATTTGAACTAGTCAAAAATACATCAATTTCAGGAATTATATACTTGGATTTATAGGACACTAGCATATGCCCGCGGTTTCAACATCGGAAATTGACCCACACAGGAATGTAATACTAGGGTAAAAAAAAACCCTATGTCATACTCACCCAAGTCACGGACTATCCGTGTCTATATACGTTGTCATTGGTACATACCCAAGTCACCTACAATCACCGGCACGGATCTTGAGCGCTGACCTTCACCTGCGCAAAAGTGAGTTATTGGGTCCCTTTGGTGGTATGAAGTGAAGCGCGAAGGTGCGGGGGCGGGGAAAGTGCAGTGATTGGCCCGTAGCGCATCGCGCGACATAGCCGTCACTCGGGATTCGTTCTTTACTCTTGCTGCACGTAACTCACGACGACGTTTTATTTGTCATAAGGTGTACGATGCGCAGAGCGATACCCACTCTTCCGCCGAGCGCTCAAGAACCGTGCCGGTATCTGTACTTTGGCACTTAGTGGGGAAATTGGATTAAACTTCAAATACTTTTATTTTTATAGATCAGAGGATCTAGCACGAATTTTGACGTATATTAATATCACAGTATCGTAAGTAAATTTTGAATGTGAAAAACTAAATCCGGTTTAATTTTTTCGGTTTATAAAAATATGGATATCTATACTAACATCATAAAGAGGTAAAGTTTGTGAGGTTGTAAGTGGTGATCTCTGGATCTTTTTTATTTTATTTGCTTTTGACTCTAGTCTTGATCAGAGATGACAGAGAAAAAGTCTACGATGGAGCGAGCTTACCTAAAAGGAGCCTTTTCGCTCTAACTTTGGAGAGATTAGGGTTGTAAGGCTGAGTTTCCACCAGAGATGTGCGAGGATGCGTAGCGAGGGATGTGTTTGTAAGAACCAATAGAATTGCTTGCGCTGAGCGAGGCTAGGTAAATTAAGCGATGCTATTGGTTCTTAACCGACACATCCGTCGCAACGCATCCTTGCACATCTCTGGTGGAAACGCAGCCTAAGAGTCGGAAACACAGACGCAGGCAGAGAGTTCCACTCCTATGCTGTCCGCATTATCAAAGACATTTGGAAACGCTTAGTGCAGATTGGTGAACTGATTTTGACAATTCTTTTGCCAATTGAAAGCCACGTTATTTGTAAGTGTCATAGGCTTAATTAACCCGAAAAATACCGCCCAGCGAAGTGGGCACGAGCCAACTAGTAGTGTATAATTCAAATAAATATTAAGTATGAAACGAGTACGCCCGCGTGATCCCTAAGGAAAATACTCCCGGGATGTATATAACCAATTTACCCTCATAGTTCCCGTTCCCGTGGGATTTCTGGGATAAAAACTATCCTATATCCTTTCTCGGGTCTCAAACTATCTCTGTATAAAATTTCATCCAAATCAGTTCAGTGGTTTAGGCATGAAGAAGAGACAGACAGACAGTTACCTTCCCATTTATAATATTAGTTAGGATTTTACGTTACGTTACGCCAAAACATTCGTGCTAGGCCCTCAATTGTTAACTTCTAGTTGTAGATATGAGCGCCGAGCGCAATTTAGTCAGACGCTTCAATTCGTCTGCGGCGACATCATCTAGAATTTCGCACTGCGGCGGCGGCGACGGCGGCGTGAACTTAAAAAGAAATCAGGGGTGTAAGTGAAATAAGTAACTAATGGTGTTGTGGGATAGCCGGTTTCAACGAAGTTCCCTTAGACATTTTTTCTAAGGATGTGGAAAATCATCAAATGACTCCTCCAGCTCTGGGCGGAGCAGAAGGCTACCTGGCCGTATCAGATTCTTACTAAATAAAACATGACCGTGTTCCTCCTCATGCCCTTTGCGTTCCAGGGCCGCGGTGACTCTTTCGAATAAATTCCGCAACCCTGGCAGTATTTTAGCCATATTTAAACTGGCAATAAATAATAGTGAAAAATATACAAAAGAGTATCGGACCCGATTTCACTGACATGATTCGCTTTTTGGACAGTCAAAATTCTTGCCACGTAAACTAAAAAATATTAAAATTTAATTATTTACTTTAGCATTCCATACAATTGTCATTTACTTCATCCTCATTTCTGTTGAATGGTATGATTTTTTTCTAGTGTTTTTTTCACAAAGCGGGTTCGATTCCTTGCTAAGAATGTCGAATTTCCGAAACGCAATTATGCAGTTCTAGCTTGTATCTAAATGGTTCTAATTAGGTACATTAACAACATTTGAGTGTGATTGACATAAAATGAGAAAAAGTGAAGCGACGTTCAAATTTTACACTTTTCCCTGTCTATCCCTCGTTTGCAGTGTCTGGAGTGTACCGTGCGATAGGGAAATTCTTTACAAACCTGCGGCAAAATTAGGACAAAAATGCGCTACAAGCTACTCGGCACTCATATCTACTTTTACTGTGAATGTACAGTAAGCTACATGTCAGTGGCCCGACCAGAATATCGATTTGAAGTCACACAGATTTGATGCCACAGATGCAGTCAGATGCAGATGGTGGCATCAAATCTGTGACTAACTAAAATGAATGTTGATACAAGCATTGTTTTTTCTTTTACACAATATAGCGTCAGAATACGGCCATATTGAATTTTGACTTTTCTACGAAGAGTCGCTGACTCCTAAGTCACAGGCTTACACCTAGTTTAGGAGTCAGAGTATTTAAAATATTTGTGTCCTAGTAATAAGCCTGAAATGTTCCTGCTTTTGTTTTGTATATTTTAATGTGATGGCTTGCTGTGAAATAAAGAATTTTGAATTTTTGAATTTTGACTACTGGCACGACTTTAGTGGCACTCGCAAGATTTTGGATGCTACCACACCAATCGATCGATCATCGATTGTTGGTAGAATGATTTAGTCGACGTCAATCGATAGTTTCTACTTCTTTCTACGATCAGCCAAAGCTACCACACCAATCAATCGTCGATCGATCAATCGTTTATCGCCCAGTAAGCATCGATCAGCATCAGCTACTACACCAATCGATCAGATCGATCGGCAGTCGATCAATTGTATATCGCCCGATATCCGTTGTTCAACCACAGCCACCACATCAAACGATCAACGTCGAGCGATGACGTCGATCGGCAGTCGATCAATTGTTCATCGCCCAGTAAGCGTCGATCAGCCACAGCTATCAATCGATCAACGTCGATCGATAGTAGAAGAAAATATATACGTAGACATACATAGGCCGATAAACACATTACCCTCTCTTACGTCACGTAGTTGAGTACAAAACCAGTACAAACTGGATTTTTATTGTTTACTTAAAGTCCGTACTATGCTAGGACAGCTAGCCACCATCACTAACGTGCAGCTTACCATACGTACTCGTTACATCATACTCAACAATGAACAGCGGCTCTAAATAGGCCACTTTAGCAGAATCATGTTAGAATCATAAAATATTAGGTAAACACAGAACCATGTGTAAAACGTTTTCGTCTTTATCGCTGACGCATTAGGTTCAAGGTTGATTGGGAAAATTTGACAGTAGCAGGTAGCGTGATGTGCTTTCTGGTTCCGCTAAAGTGGCTTTTTTAGACAACCCGACAATAATTCTACGTATCGATGATATTCACATACACACGTCTCAGTTCTTATGTTCTTCTCATTCACCTACTTGGCTGAGATGAGTCCCTTCCGGTGTAGGTTCATTATAGAGTTCGCTATGATCCGTGCTGACTCCGACAAGTATCCCCCGCTTGTCAGCATTACTATCGGAATGTTCTTCTCTTTACAGATTTCGAACACGAACTCGTCTCTCTTTACTATGCCCTGAAAAGGATAACCTGATATCAGAACCGCAGTATGACTTAATATAACAGAGAGAAGGATCGAACTTTGAAGTAAGAGGCCTGAAGATTACACGGCGTATTTTTAACGCGCCGAAGACGTACCTTTGATGAACGTGTGCTCTCGTCGCTGTACCTATGAATATAGCAGTACTGTTTGCGTTTAAACCTCGTTAGCGCGCATCATCAACGCGTGTTCGGCGCGTTATAAAAACGCCGTGTGTAAAGGCCCTTAAGCTGTGCTTTCCGAGGTCGGTCTGTGGTTGGGTAAACATCTACTACACACCAATTTTCCCCCGTGCCTCGAAAATACGTTAAGCCGTTTGGTCCCAGCTGTCGTTTATATATCTTTGGTAGTTGTTACGGATAGTAGGCAGAAAAACCGACACCAGTCTTGCCAAGAAGTGTTACCGAGTTAGGATGTTACCACACCAATCGATCAACCATCAATCGATGGTAGAATGGATTAGTCGATTTCGATCTGACATCGATTGAGATGTAAAAAAATGAACTCTTTCCTTTAATTTGCTATGTGTTATTACTTCCCAGAATTTGAGACACTTTCGGATAGTTTAATATTACAGGTGTGTTTTTTTTTCAAAATGGGTGCGAATCAGTTGGGTTCGAGTCCTGGCTAGGAATATATTTTTTTCTGAAATCCAATGATGCAGTTTTAGTTTTCATTAGAATCGGGCTCGAAGTTCACCCATCACGACAATCGAGTAACAAAAAATTTAAGGTTTACCGAATTTTTCCTTTATATGGGCTATAAAACATTGTTTCATGCCAAATTTCAAGATTGTAGGTCGACTGGAAGTACCCTCTAGGTTTTGATTCCCTTGCGAGTAGTTGCGAGGTTGAAAATATGCGGCTTAAATTGCTGTTTCTTTTGATTGCGTTGACATAGAAGTTTGATTTGGTTACAGCTTAAAGGTATTATAGACCTGAGTATTTGAAATTAATTTCAATTTAATACCTCTACGCGTTCATGAGGAAAGGGGTAGTAAGTTTAAAATTTAAAAAATATTTTTATTATAATATGATGTAACTAAAAATTTACGCTTTACGCAATTTTTCCCTTATCTGTGTTATAAGACGTTACTTCGTACCAAATTTCAAGATTCTGAGTTCACGGGAAGTACCCTGTAGGTTTTGATTCCCTTGCGAGTGTCGAAAATTGACCTGAGTATTCGATATAAATTCCAGCTTGATACCTCCACGCGTTCCTGAGAAAAAAGGGTCTTGACAGACAGACGGACAACAAAGTGGTCCAATAAGGGTTTCGTTTTCCTTTCGAGCTACGGAACCCTAAAAAAAAAATACATGCAGCCGAACATGGAACCTCCTCCTTTTTGAAGAAGTCGGTTAAAAAGAGTTATTATTTAGCCACGAGAGATACAAAATAATAATTATGCAACATGATTGCCCACGGTATTTCCTCCTGACCCCCCCAGGGGCAAATATTATGAGGACACTCGCTCCCGAGTTTTTTTTCTCAGGTTTCCATTGATCTATATAATGTGGGCCGATCCCGGCGGCACTGCAATGCCGGGCCGACCCGCGACGGGAGTGGAGCGAGCCCCGAACATCCCGTCAGCTTACAAAAATCAGTTTAATATACTGGTCCCTCAGTGAGGGAACTTTCAGATATTAAGCTGAAAAGAACAGATACTACACTTTGATCTTAGCCAAAAGGCCGAGAAGCGATAACGTGATACCGGAACCTCGGGGTAGTCATTCACTCGCGGAGAATCTTAACACCGCGATTCAGAAATGAGCGTTGAACGTACAACGCCATCTATCGAGCCCATGTGTACACTTTTAAATATAATGTGACGATGTACTAAGTCAAAACAAAATGAGTCGTTGGTAGCGGAGCGACATGTTCTGTTTGAAATTGAACTATATTCAAATACCCATGAGCTTCTTTTTTTGTACGACAATTTTCTAGTATTTGTAAATAACTTACATATTCGCTGATCCTCAAGTATCCTAATGGGTCTGTATCCAATATGTCCGTTCCAGCGTTGTAAATCAAAATATCTGGTTTGAACTCGTTCAGGGCTGCTTTTAGGTTCCTGCAAATTATGAATAAAATTAAACCAAGCTTTTCTTCCCGACTACGCGAGGCACAGAAAAGTAATGTGTTTGTTCCTTTGTGGCGCTCTAGAGATCAAATACGTGGGCTGATTTCGAGGATTCCTACGAAAAATGATTTTTCTTAAACTATGGTAAGTGGGGTATCATTGAATCTTTAGGTTTTTCTTATAATTTTTCATGTCGCCCGGCCATTTAAGTTGTCTAAGTTTGAAAATTGTTCCTAACTAACTTTAACAGTTGGATAGCAACGATTCCCACTTAATTTTTTTCGTGATATGCCTACACGAGTACCAAAATAAAAGACTCGAGCAGAAGAAATATTTACTATTTTATAAATGAAAATTTTTTTTTGATAACAATCCCGACCGCGAACGCAGGTGAAGAGTCCAAACAAGTAAATTTTCAAGCGGTCTGATGCAGTTTGCAATTGGTGGCATCAAATCTGTGTTTGAACTAATGCATATATATTTTTTCTAAACTATTGATAGGCATACGTTTTACCGCTATCTCACCTGATGTTAAGCGATGATGCGGTCTAAGGTGGAGCACGCTTGCCTAGAAGTAACCTATTCACTATATTATTTATATTAATTCAAACAGTAATGCCGATCAATAATAAAAAAACCTCTCAAGTGCCCGAAAAAAAAACACGATTAATTTTACATTTCATTTCAAGACACTATTTTTGATTCTTTTTTATTATTTGTTGTTATAACGGCAATAGAAATACACACTCTGTGAAAATTTCAACTGTCTATCTATACCTTTTACGGTTCTTGAAATACAGCCCGCTGGCGGACGGACGAACAGCGAAGGCATAGTATTAAGGTTCAGTTGGTTTGGCCCTTTGGGTAAAGAACCCGAAAAAAGGAACCAAGAAATTTGACAAAACTTACTGCCTCAACTTGAGCATATACTCCATATCCTCGACCTTGTGGTTGAGTTCCACCTTCTTCCGGATGGCGCGTTTAGCTTCCCTGTCACTAGGGTATATATGCTTGTTGTACATATCCATAATGTACACCTCCGGAACGTCTATGAAGTCGCGTTCATAGCCGTTACCCTGAAACGTTCAAAACAAGAATTTGAAAATGATAATCAAAATAATAATAATAATATCCTTAGACATTTCACACAACGCCATATAGTCCCAAGCTAAGCAACCCAATGCTTATGTTATGGTAACGAGATGGCTGATAAACTACTTATACATACATTTTTTTTTTTTGTAAATACATTAATATTATAGATAGAAAAACACCCAGACTCGGAACAAATACATGTAGGTCGTACAAATATTTGTTCCGTGCGAGAATCGAACCCGCGACATGCTGCGCAGCAGTCAATCGCTCAACCACTGCGCCAACCGTGTCGCAACGTCAGCCAGCAATGCAGGTCGAACTTAAATTAAATATTCTGTGACTGTACGGACCCATTCAGTTGAGTACACATTTAATCTGCTGTGATCCAAAACCGTATGTGTAACGAAAATAAATAAACTTTGAAAGGTGGGTCACGTTTTGGGGAGCAAACTAGAAAATTAAAACAAAAAGTTTTAACAACAGTACCGTGTCATATCCAATGAAAGGGCGTATTGTGAGGGTATTGGACATATTTTTTTTATCATCTGCCTAGCCTTTTCCCTACTATACTGGGGTCGGCTTCCAGTCAAACCGGATTCAGCTGAATACCAGTGTTTTACGTGGAGCGGCTGCCTACCAGACCTCCACAACCCTTCTTGGTAAGACTGGAGTCAGATTTACTGGCTTCTGACAACCCGTAACGACTGCCAAAGATCTCCAAATGACAGCGGGGACCAACGGCTTAACGTGCTTTCCGAGGCACGGAGGAAACTCGGTATGTTAAGATGGTCACCCATCCACAGACCAACCTTGGCAAGCGTTGCTTAACCTTAAAGATCGACCCGTGCAGCTGTTTTTTATTAATCCTAATATATAAATATCTTCTGTTACTAAGTGAGTGAGTGACTGTCAGACAAAGCAAAGCCGAAACTCCTGGTCATAGAGCTTACCTACACTCCGTAGGGGAAAATACGGGAATCTGCGCATACGAAGTCGCAGGCAAAAGGTAGTTAAATAAAAATGATTTTGAAGTTATTTAAGAAATTATATTAAAACTCTGGAACTACTGAGTCTAAAGGTAACTGACAAAAAGTGGTCCGAACCAATAGTGATACTGTTGTGTTGTTTCTGTGGGAATAACATTGTCCGGAAGGCATCAAAATCTGATCTGTACTAGTTTTGAGAAATATAATATATAGTACATATTTTTACGCTACATTTAAATTTAAAAACGTTTTAACGGGTATTTCCGACTTTATAATACTTATTTAATGTGTTTCTCTGCTAGACAAACCACCAAACTACCGGTAACGTGGTTAAAAAATACAGATTAATTCTTTGCCTAAAGATTACAGAAAAAACCTGTAAGTCTATGGTTTGAAAGTCACAATTACAAAAATGAGATTCGTTCATAACCCTTTGCTTGTTAGTTCGATTTTCATTTCATTGTTCGTGGCATAAGGCCCTGTTACCACCTGCAAGTAAGTTGCGTGCAAGTTTAATTAGGTACATTGCGGGCTACCCATGTATAATGTGATCAAGCGGTCGATCGTGCTCCGCAGTGTGCACTTGCATGCAGGTTACTTGCAGATGGAAACGCGGCTTAAGATCAAGCAACAAAAAGTAACATTACCTGATGTGCATCCAAATCCACGATCATAGCATTCTCTATAAAATGGTGTAAGATGAGGAAGCGTATGAGCAGGGTTATGTCCGCATAGGGACAGAAGCCGCCCCCCTTCTGGGCGCTACAGTGGTGGAAGCCGCCCCCCACGTTGATGGCCCAGCCTCGCTCCATGGCCAGCTTACCCGCCAGTATTGAGCCACCAGTTTGTAGCCTGAAATTGAAGAAATGTTTATGATTATTAAATTTTTTTAATAGTTTAATTTATACCAAACTTTCACATTTATAATATTACTCGTTTGGTGTAAAGCGAAATTATAACCATCTTCCCCTTGACAGTATAGTAAAGGATATTGCAAACTGTCGTAAGCCGTTTTACGAAGTTTTTAATAGTTTAATTTATACCTGAAATACGGTCATGGACGTTCCGAAACGTGTTTTTTTTTTCGGTATTTGGTTTTTTACGGAACCCTTCGTTTGAGAGTTCAACTCGCATTTGGAGGTTTTTTTTTAAATATTTTACTGCAATCTTCATGCACCCTGTAGGGTTGTAAAAAAGTATTGATGAGGCGTCCAGTTAAATATTAATGTGGTCATCTATTATTATATACTAGCTTCTGCCAGCGGCTTCGCCCGCGTGATCCCTAGGGAACATATTCCCGGGATGAAAAGTAGCTTATATGCTATTCCAGACTATAATCTATCTTTGTTCTAAATTTCATTAAGATCAGTTAAGCCGTTCTGGCGTGATTGAGTAGCAAACAACCAAACTTTCACATTTATAATATTACTCGTTTGGTGTAAAGCGAAATTATAACCATCTTCCCCTTGACAGTATAGTAAAGGATATTGCAAACTGTCGTAAGCCGTTTTACGAAGCTACTCGCTAGCCTCTAGGCGCAAAGCAAGCCGCCTGCTTGTGCGTTCGCGACCATGATTCAGTATTCACGTGCGATGGCTTATTATTAGCGTATTTCATAATACCTAAAAACTTAAAATGTAAGAAGGGAGCGCGCGGGGTCCATGCTGGGAGAGGGGCGAGCGAGTTCCGAACCGCCATCTTGATCGTTGTTGACGCAGTGTCCAATCTATCGTGAAGCTACTGCGCGCGCTTTCTTTACCATAAAAAAAATCTTGTAATCCAACCTCGTAAACGAAAATATAACTCTGTATTTTTGAAACTGTGTTGTTTACTACCATCCACAAGTCCACAACCGTAACATTTGGTATTTCTATACCGATTTCTATGATTCTTTTTTATGGAATAGTTAATAATGTTAACTTTTTTAATTAGCGATGACTGAGAGTGTTATAAACGTAAGAGTTGACAAATATAATCAGAAAGCTTCGAACTGCTAAGCTATCGGGAGTTACACGTGTTATTGTGCGTCAATCATAAAAGATAGACATATGCTGTTGTGGGATATTTTTTATATAATTTTAAGGAGAACATTTCCGTGATACATGATTTCTGTGTAGCTTTAACCATTAAGGTTGCACACGCGACGGAAGCTTAAAAAATGGAGTAACTTCTCCCGTTTTCCCAACATTTCCCTTCACTGCTCTGCTCCTCTTGATTGTAGCGTGATGAAAAGTATACTATAACCAGCTCAGGAGTATGAAAAATAATTATACCAAGTTTCGTTAAAATCTGTCGAGTAGTTTTTGTTTCCATAACGGTTATACAGACAGACAGACAGACAGACCGACAGACAGACGGACAAAAATGTTACTGATTGCATTTTTGGCATCAGTATCGATCCCTAATCACCCCCAGATAGTTATTTTGGAAATATATTTCATGTACAGAATTGACCTCTTTACAGATTTATTATAAGTCTAAATAGATTGGCTATAACGTGGCTATAACTTATCAATAGATACTTCAAGACCAAAAATACCTATAGGTGTCACAAAAAAGTATTATCGATGGCACGGTTGGCGCAGTGGTTGAGCGATCGACTGCTGCGTCGCGTGTCGTGGGTTCGATTCCCGCACGGAACAAATATTTGTATGGCCTACACATAGTTGTTCCGGGTCTGGCTGTTTGTGTATGTGATTTTCTATGTTTGTAAACGCATCTACGATACAGGAGAAATTCCTAGTGAGGGGCAATGCTTTTATTAAAAAAAAAAAAACATCTTTTTAACAGACTTCCAAAACAGGAGAAGGTTCTCTATTCAGTGAGTACTTTTTTAAGAGCGCTTTCACAAAATCGAATTGCTCAGGTTGACAAAAGTTGAATACCGCGCGTCACAAGATTTATATTGATTTTTGCATTGCATATAACAATTATTTATAAAAAAATTATATTACTTTTAATTAGACAGATAGATAGATTTGAACATTCCAAAGTAGAAGATACAGTTGTACCGTGGACATTTTTATAAATGATTAAATTATAAAATCTTCCGAGGCATCAAAAGATTCCCTAAAGCAACATTTTGTGAAACATCCTTTGCGGAGTCAAGGATTTTACTGATGTACGTGAACAAATTGAAATATTTAAAACACTCCCAAGATTAATGATCAAACTGTCTTAGGCATATCTTTGTTTTTTTTACGGCTATATCTAAAGCAAAATCACACATCAAAACTCGAATAAAACGCTAAAATTCAAGAAAAATTGTGATAGCCCTCTTAAAATATATTTACCCAGATTACTCCGAGGTTCTTTTATTTCGATGCAGCATACTTGCCGTTTGGTCCCGTTAAAATTTGTTTCGGTTTGACTCATTAGTTTTTATTTTATGAGCATTTTTACTTATTTCATTTCGACCATGACGGCGCCCAAGTTTCATCACTTACAAGTGAAAAGTACTTAAAAACTTTTTTACAAAAAAATATAACCGACTTCCAAACAAAAGACTAGAAAGTATAAAATAACTTTTAATTTCTGAAGTCGGTGTATTTATTTATTTGGATAATAATTGGTAAAATAATAATAATTGGTCTACAGTCTAGTGTTGGGCTAAGGCCTCCCCCTTATCTTTTCACTCTTTTCTTGCGCTATCTCGAACCACGCTTCGTGGTGATTTTGTGCGCTCCGGTCAACATTCGACACTACTTTCTGGGCATAAAATGAAATAAATGACATTTTGAATCATGGCAGATGGCCTTTCATACCTCATAGGCTTCAAATATGCATACTGGACCAGCAAGTTTGGCACTAAGGCAAGCACAGGGACCTCTGCTATCACGGCTACTTTAACACTCCACTGGAAATTGAAACAGATTAAGATCACATATTAAATAATGACACAAGAAACTCAGTAAGTGACAGACATTCTTGTAAAATATTTCTAATACAATAATTTATCCATTCAATAACAACCGTCCAAACATTTGCATTTATAATTTTAAATTTCTTGATTTGGGTTTGCTTTTGACTCTAGTCTAGGTAGACAAAGTCTATGATGGAGTGAGCTATCCCAGCAGTAAATGCCTTGTTTATTGTATGATGAATGCATACAACAAGAAACAAGGCATTTTTAATGTGTCTCGGAAGCAACTGCCCCCGAAGAAAACACAGCTTGTACGGGTAAAGGTACATTTAAATGATAAACTGTTTGATGGTTAAATTTGTGTATTGATCTAAACACCCAAAAACTATGCTAAATATATAGGTGATCGACCCGCGGCGAATGAGTCGTTCACCGGTGCTATGCAACTACTAAAACGATTACTCAAATGTGTGACTTTATTCATTAGCTGTGCGTCGATGTCAGCATTAAAATGAAACAATTGATATTGTACGGGTTTGCTCGTACATGCTCCCCGAGGGAAGATATAAAGACAATATAGTGTGGTAAGAAACAAATAATAATTATGATACTTAAATGATTTGATATTAATCCAATTTCCTAGTGTCTCTATCGTTAACACAAACACTGACACTGTTCACAAATTTGATACGCTTGTATAAGAACCTAACATAGGGGAGGTGGCTTTATCTAACACTCGCGCACTTGTTACCACCTTCGCTCTTTCATTGTTACACTGATACACTACACTATCTCCAACACACGCACGTTGCATGACCGGGCGTGCGCCACCACCGGGCGCGCCCTCTTCTGCGGGCAGCGCCGGCGCAGGCGCGGGGGCGCAGTATGTGCGCGCGCGCCTCCACGCGAACACTCCAAGACATGCTGATACCACGCCGATCATACAGTAGATCGCGGTGTAATGATGAATGTCATGAGATGACAGACTGTCAAGTAACAATCCATTCTCTTTCATGATCCTGATTTTGTTTTCAATCGTTTTAAGCTCTCGATCGCCCTCTATGCTGGAGTCGTTCAAGACATCTTGAGGAATCGACACGTTTATGACGTGGTTTATGGATGCAATGACTGGTGAGTATAGGTTAGCCCGAATACTAACATCACTTGTTCTTTGTTGATGCGCAATTACTTCAAACTTGTCTGATTTGATTATGCAGCCGTAATCTATAGTTATAAGTCCGGAGTGAGTCAGCTGATGCGCGGTAACTTGATCTCCACATACTGTTCGTAGGTTGCATTGACCGCAGCAAAAATAGATATAGCTGTTGATAGAATGGCTTTCCATCCAAAGACTTTTACAGGGATCAACCTTGACTTCACACGCTGATGCCTTTAATTGGCAGAAGTCTTTATCCCTGCTTAATTTGTAAATAGGAGAATGAATATAGCACAAGTGTACGGTTGTAGCTATACAAGACTCTATGATATTTTGTGTTATGATAACGTATGCATCCTTTTTCAAGTTCACAGCTATGAAATCTGACACTGGTTTAATTGATAGCATCGTGCCGTTAGGTTTCTCTGTGGGAACTGGTATAAGTTTGAATATTTCATAGGAGTCTCTGCTAATCAATGGTATAAGCACTTCAAATATTGAGTAATTTTTAAGCATTCTTGCTTTAACTCGTAAAAGTTTATACAGTTGTGTAAGATCTGTATGAATGTTTTCTACAGGTAAAGTGACGTCATTTGACAAATGACTAGCTATGGAGCTCAGCTGATCTTGTAGTTGTTCCGCTGTTAGTAAATGTGGATTAAATCGACCATGATAGATGTCTGTTATGGTATCCACTAAAGCGTTCTGTATATCTTTCAAGTCGCGTAATAGATTGCTCGCGACTATAGCTCCCATAGAAACTTCACCTGCTCTCGAAATGTTTTGAGTTTCAGCCTTTAATACTTGTAATGTATTTTCGATGTTAGCAAACTGCTGATGAATCATTTTATATTGTTTGTGCATTGTAGCTTCTGTCCTCTTTAAGAGACTGAATTCTGCTTCTATGACCGAAGTTTGATTTTGCCAAAATGATACAATATGCTTTTGATTATTGCGTAGAAGAGTGATATCTTTTTCGTATTGTTCTGCGAATCGAGCGTCCAATACACCGAAGAGGCCGTTTGCTATGTAACCGACACCGTCAATAAGACCTCGCCGCCACCTGTTCGCTTGCTTTGCAAAATGCTGACTGAGTAACAAATGATTATTGTAATCAAGTTCATTGTACCCGTGACGTAATTGCATTAATATTATGTCACAATGTGTTTGTTGTTGGATTGTGCTGCATGATTGTTCCAGGGCCATTATACTTTTGTTAAGTGCGGTAATTCCTTCCCAATAGGGATCTAAATCGTAGTATATGATTAGTTTCCAGTCGTCGCGTATGATCTGCATGTTTGTTAGTTTGTCGAAGTAAATATGTTGATTATTTCTAAATTGCGTGACGTTAAGTGCACATTGGGAAGTTGTTATGATACTAAAGAATAACATGATTGCTGCAAACATTGACGCTATGTTGTAACGAGTGCCATTTCTTGTTTCAGTCCTGTTTTTTGTGTTAGAATTTCCCGAACCTGCAGCATTCACTTGCTTGATTTGCGAGGATTCATGGTTAATTGGGAGTTTTGATAATTTTGTGATAGGACGTTTCAGTGTTCCGTTTTTGGTTTTTACTGTAACCACGCGAACTTTACCGTCGGGACCCGGATGTTGTTCGATGACTCTGCCCATCAGCCATTTTCCCGGCGGAAGGTTTTCATCATGAATCATGACTATATCAGCAACATTGAGGTTGCTTGTAGCTTGTTTCCACTTACTTCTTTCTGTAATTTGTACTAGGTACTCATTCCTCCATCTTTTCCAGAGATCCTGTACAATTTTTTGTGTCAACTGCCATCGTGTTCTTAAATCTGTTTCAGTTTCTTGTATGTAAACCTTTGCTCCACCGGTTAGGAAGTGAGCAGGCGTTAAAAAATCAACATCGTCTGGATCTTCTGATATGGCACATAATGGCCTCGTGTTGAGACAAGCTTCAATCTGTGTAAGCACTGTATATAGTTCATCAAATGTAAGAATCTGGTCACCAATAACTCTCTTGAAATGGTATTTGAAGCTTTTAACTGCCGCCTCCCAGAGGCCTCCTGCGGATGGCCACGCAGGCGCATTAAAGCTCCACTCAATTTCCATATCTAATACTTCTGATTTTAGATTTTGATCTTGCATTATGTTCATTAGTGCTTGATATTCCTGTTGTAATACCTTGTTAGCACCGACAAAATTGCGACCATTATCGCTGTAAATATGACTAGGCGTTCCTCTGCGAGCCGCCATTCTTCTTAATGCTGCGATGAATGAAGTTGTGCTCAAATCACTTACTAGTTCTAAGTGTACGGCCTTTGTGACCATACACACAAAGACAGCCACATATCCTTTAGTGCTTTTGATGCCTCGTCCTTTGCTAGCTTTGACGTAAATGTGGCCGGTAAAATCTACGCCTGTGTGTGTAAAGGGACGAGATGGATTGCTTCTGGCCTCTGGCAAGTGACCCATAATTTGTTGTTGACAGTGTGGGTTTTGTTTTTTACATGGTACGCAACGACGAAGCTGCTTCTTCGTAGCGACGTTTCCTCCTAGAATCCAATATTTTTGTCTGATAAAACCCAAGGTCAGCCGGGCTCCGGCATGTAACATGGTTTTATGTGCATCATCTATTATCAATTCTGTCAGACGTCTACCGTGCGGCAGAATAATAGGGTGCTGCATGTCATGGCTGATATGTGCCTTTTTAAGTCTCCCTCCGACTCTTAAGACATCCTTTTCATCCAGGTAAGGATTTAATTTTAATAGTTTGCTTTTTGAATTTAGCTTTCCTTCTTGCTTTAAATCTCTTATTTCATTCGCGAACTCTTCTTGCTGAACTTGCTTGATTATTTTTTGTTTTGCTTTACTAATTTCTGATAATGATAGATAATTCTTATTTGCTTTTCTTTTATACGTCGTAATCTTCATCACTAATGCTAGGATACGTGTTATTTTTCTGATTGATTGATGTTTGTTTAATAGGTCTGTTATGATGCTTGATTCATGCTTTGTCACAACATGAACGTCTTCTTGCTTTTTTTAGTTCCTCATTTGTGGTATAGATTGTGTGGTCGTCTTTCGTTGCTTCAAAAGTTTGTAACCATGTTGGTCCTTGCCACCACAAATGCCAATCATTCAATTGAGCCACTGTGAGTCCTCTGCTTCCACAGTCAGCGGGATTTTCGCTTGATTTTACATATCGCCATGATTTTGGTTTAATGATATCAGTTATTTGTATAGTTCTATTTGCTACGAACGTTTTCCATCGACTTGGGTTTCCTTGAAGCCATCCCAAGACGGCAGTAGAGTCACTCCAACCAAATATATGTAGGTCATGACCTGCTAGACACTGCTTGACTTTGGTCATGAGTTTGGCCAGCAACAGTGCTCCACATAGTTCCAGTCGAGGAAGTGAAATTTGCTTTTTCATAGGAACTAATTTTGATTTAGCTGCTACTAATGTTATTGATTGATTTTTATTTCTAACTCTGCAGTAAATGACGCATGCATAGGCTTTCATACTGCTGTCACAAAATCCATGTAACTCAACACTACTTGCAGTTTCTGTACCGTACCATCTTGTTATTTTAAATTGATTGATATTTTCTAATTCTTCTTTGATTTTGATCCATTCCTTGCTGATTTTGTCTGGTACCTGTTCATCCCACTGAAGCTTGGATAACCATATTTCTTGAAATAAAATCTTCAATTTTGTTATTACTGGCACTATCCATCCTAGTGGGTCAAATATTTTAGACATGTCTGATAGTATGATTCTCTTAGTGATATTAGTACGTGATGGTTCAATTTTTGATACAAATGTGAAATTATCATTTGTGGGGTTCCAACGAACTCCTAATGTCTTAGTTAATCCTGCTTGATTAAAACTCTTGCTTTTTTGTTTATAGTAGTCTTGATCTTCTGGTTGCAGCAGACGACTGTCGTTTGAAGTCCACTTTCTCAAGTTGAAACCACCTGACTTCAGTAGGTTCAACAAATCTTGCTGCAATTGTTGTGCTGTTGATAAGGAGCAGGCTCCATGAACCAAATCGTCCATATAGAACGATTCCTCGATGACCTTGGCAGCTTCTGGGAATTTATCCCGTTCATCAGTCGCTAATTGTCTCAATGTCATCATTGCAAGAAATGGAGCGGCTTTTGTGCCATACGTCACTGTTGTCAGTTGATATTCTTGTATTTTTTGCGTCGGGTTATCTCTCCAAACAATTTTTTGTAAAGGTTGATCTTCTGGATGTACCCAGATCTGCCTAAACATTTTTTCTATATCAGCCGTAAATGCGAACTGATATTGTCTCCATTTAATGATAAGAGACTGAAGGTCATGCTGTAAATTGGGTCCCGTGTACATCAGGTCATTTAAACTTTTATTTGTGGTCGTTTTTGCTGAAGCATTGTAAACAACTCTTAATGCAGTCGTTGCACTCTCTTCGCGCAAAACGCAATGATGCGGTAAGAAACATTCCGGTGTCTGATTGCGAGGTGAAGGTTTCATGTGACCTAATGTTTTGTATTCGGTAATGAATAACTTATATGCGTTAAACAATGAATGGTTTTTATGCAATTTCTTTTCTAAATGAATGAATTGAGCAACAGCCTTATTTTTAGACTGCCCCAATTTCTCCTCAAATTGTGGTATAAGTGGAAGTCTCACTTGGTATTTTCCGTCGTCCAATCGATTTGTTGTTGCTTTGTAGTATTGAATACACTCTTGATCTTCTGATGATAATGATTGTTCTTCTGTAACATCTTCTATTTCCCAGAATTGTTGAAATCTATCTAAATCAAGTTGCACGACGTTGCATGTTAGTTTGGTTTTGATATTTCCACATAGTATCCAACCTAGATGAGTTTCTTGAACAAGTGGAAGTGATTCGCTTAATCGGCACATGCCTGTTAAAAGAATATTCGAATAGACGTCCGCACCCAATAAAATGTCTATGGGACGGCTGATGTTGTACTCAGGATCTGCTAGTTCTAAGTTATTCAGAAATGTACATACTATTTTCGGGAATGAGTGTGATGGTAAATATTTTGTTAGGTTTTTCATGATGTAAACATCGATATTGAATTGATATTGTTTGATTCTTGAGTTTGACATGCAGTTCAGGTTCATGATTCCTCTGCAACTATTTTCTGTTTGGCCTATGCCTGTGATTATGCCATCACACCTGGATCGCTTCAATCCTAATTGCTGAGCAGCGTTCTCTGTGATGAGAGACATTTGTGAGCCCTGATCAATAAGAGCCCTCAGGGTCAGATATGTCCCATCTGCCTTTTGAACCTTGATTAGTGCAGTTGAAAGTAGAGTTTCTTGCGCCAAATTTTGTTGTATCACGTGCGTATTGCCTTGATTTTCACGTTCCTGATTAGAACGGATGTTAGTTTGCTGTGTATGAGGTGTCGAATTACCTCCTTGTTTTGTCAATTCTTTTGAATACGATTCATGAAGCAATGTGTTGTGAAATCCGTTGCATTCGAGGCAGCGCCTTTTTGACAAGCATTCTTTTCCTTTATGGTCATGTAAGCAGTTTCGACAATAATTTAAGTTAGCAACACATTGTTTTTTCTTCAACGCGGGAAAATCAGCAAATTGTTTGCAATAAAATATAGCATGTGCGTCATTGCAGACTGGACATTTTGGTCGATTGTTTTGCAATTTCCTGTAACTAGGTGATTGCGAAATATCATTGTTGCTTGAATATGACTGCTTGAAGTGATAATGTTTTGATTCTGATGGTTTAATAGTGTTCGAAGAATAGGGTTTTTGGTGATTGATCTCCTGTTTTCTTCTACTTGATTCCATGCTAGTAAATTTCCCCTCTAAAAAGGCTAGAAATTCATTCAACTCGAGTAATTGTCGAGGATTTTTGATAGCTGCGTTGTATTCGCAGAATGTGTCCGAATCCAATTTCTGACACAGGATATGCACGATCAATGGATCCCACGACGTTACGTCTACGCCGAGATTCTGTATGGCATTCATCGTTTCGAGTGCAGTATCATGGATTCGTTTGATATGATTAATTGATGCCTGCTGTGAAATGGGCATATTCAGTAAAATGTTAATATGCGATGTAAATATCATCCTTTTGTTGTCATAACGATGGCTCAAGATGTCCCAACTTATTATGTAGTTGTCTGAGCTGATTGGGAGATGCTGTATGAGACGCTCTGCTTCTCCTTTAACTTTTGATTTGAGGAACTGCATCTTCTGAGCTCCAGATAATGATGGGTTGTTATGGACGGCTTCTGTGAAGAGATCTTTAAAAGATGTCCACTGATGGTAATTACCGCTGAATGTAGGTATTTCTATTTTTGGCGTAGTATGCTCTCTATGTGAAATTGACGACATCTTCTTATTGATTGCTTTGATAGCAGCGTTGTACGTACTTTCGTATTTGAGGTACATACGATGATATTCTTGATTTCGGTCTCCCAGCTCACTGTCTAAGTCCCAGTGCTGAGAGTCAATTTTCGCCCAGCGAGATTTTACCATACTCAACAGATGATCGAATTCCCATTTTTCCGCTACAGTATCCATGTCGATACTTGAAACGGTATGTTCAAAGGCCTTGAAGTTGCTCATCTGTTTCCTCATCATCTCATCGGTCTTGCTGTTTGATCCCTGAGACCTAGAAGATTGACCCGAAGGTTGTTGAACGGTGCTTGAGGTGGCTAGAGGAGTAGCAGGCTTTAGAAGCGGTGTTGATGGTCTTTCCTCCGTTGGCTGATGATTTTGAATAGTTGCTCTGATTTGGTCATATCTCTCCTTCACAGTTTCAAATTGTTTTGAAGTGAAGTAAGTATGCGATCTGGCATATTCGATGCTACACAATTTTATATGATTCGATTGATACTCTTGCCAGTTTGCATCCAAATTTTCTAACCTTCGGCGTATGTAGTCCGAGGTTTTGCGATCGGAGCCATCCTTTTTGAAGTTGGTGTAAACTTGCTCTATCTGATTGAGTAGTTGCTGTTGTTGGGCGAGAACGTCCTCCATTGAAGACATTGTTGATGGAAATGATAGTAAATGGAACGATCTTACTTGACTGTCCAAGCGTAGCTCAGTCGTTCACGAAGTGTGGATCCCTGTTGATCCCTGCTGATTGCTGTTGCTGCTGCTGCTGTGTACTGCACTATTGCTGGCAGTACAAACACCTTCACTGCTAGTTCGATTGATGTCACTAGTGAAACACTGTACAGTACTTGATTGCTACACTGTAGTGTACACACGCGAAATACGAACGCGGATCCGGCTCGAAGGACCAAAAATGTACGGGTAAAGGTACATTTAAATGATAAACTGTTTGATGGTTAAATTTGTGTATTGATCTAAACACCCAAAAACTATGCTAAATATATAGGTGATCGACCCGCGGCGAATGAGTCGTTCACCGGTGCTATGCAACTACTAAAACGATTACTCAAATGTGTGACTTTATTCATTAGCTGTGCGTCGATGTCAGCATTAAAATGAAACAATTGATATTGTACGGGTTTGCTCGTACACAGCTGCATCTGGTTAGATTAGAAACCAACCCCTGTAAAGTTGGGAAAAGGCTTGGAAGATTAATTTAATTGACTTGTAATTTATCAAAAGTTTCTCACCTTTAAAGATTTCAGATATTTCTTGGTATGAACAACGAGTAGATCACTCTTCTGTGCTTCACAGGGTTTGACAATATTATCATCTGTTATAAATTCAGCTTCTTTTAGGTACTGTAAAAGACATAAAAACTAACAGTTATTACTATTGAAAAATCTGAATTTAAATAAAAATATCAAAAAGGAATTACAGGATTATTTTAAGCATCTCTGTATGCAGTGGTTCCCAACCTTATTTTGATCTAGGACCATTTTTGTTTCTTAATAGGGAATATGCATGAAAAAAATATTTATTATCTGAAAAGTTTATCTAAAAGTATTCGAAAATATAATACTAACTGTGAAATTAGAATCTAAATTGCTCGAAAAACGAACGAGATACAATTATTTTAAACAAATATATCTATCGCTCTCGTTAAAACGCTGTTTTCTATGGCAGCTGTATAGTCATCGTGTTATTTGACGTCACATTACGTATCGGACTTCTCTTTCTAACTGTAGTCTTTGAAGCTTTATAACTTAATAAATGATGAAGGTATTGAAAAATTTTTTCATGATTGTTTACTAGACCTAGGAAGTATTTTATTTTGCAAATAAAAAAATTGTATGCATATTCCCTATTGTTAGCAGGGACCATAAATCCTGAAGAAAATTTTAAAAACAAAAAAAACCGAGTGTGCTTATGACCACACAACTGAAGTGAAACTTCTTTCGCACCATCTGTATGTACTACTGACTGAGATATATACATATTTCATTTACTAGCTGTAAGAGAAAGAGAGAAAGAAAATGTGCGCGCGCACTGCTCTCTCTTGCTCCTACACTGTGATACAGACATTAGGCCTGCACTGTGCTTAGATATACGGAAGGTATTTGGCTATGAGAGGAAGCGAGAAAGAAAATGTGCGCGCGCACTGCTTTCTCTTGTTTATATCCCCCACTCAACTCTCGTTCGCCTCGCCCAATCACACTTTTCGTAACTGTGTAAAAATGTGAACTTTCCGGTTTATGATACGGAACCCTTTGTGTGAAGGAGCAGCATTCACTAGTAAGTAGTTATAGCTGCTAGTGCCAACACCAAAAGTTTTACAAGTGAATTCTGTATTCTTCTTGTACAAAACTCATGGTAGTACCACGGGAGGGAGCCAAAAGCAGAAACAAACATACCAGGACTGAATGAATGAATTTATTTAAATTTCAGCAATTTTATCTATACATCTAAAATAAATGAAATTAGAGTGTCTGTTTGTAACATTGAAATAACCGTTTTTTACTACATGTATATATGAATATATGGTACATACACCGAAATAACATTTTTTTAAATTTTTGTCTGTGTCTGTTTGTTCCGGCTAATCTCTGAAATGGCTGGACCAATTTTGACGGGACTTTTATTGGAAGGTAGCTGATGTAATAAGGAGTAACTTAGGCTATGTTTATATAAGAAAAAAAAAAAACAATTGTTAGGCGGAACGAGGTTCGCCGGGTCAGCTAGTATGAAATATAATATGGTCACCTACGGAGGGATTCCACAGTGATTCTGTCATGTATACTGTTTTATCTACTCCAACACTAGATCAGCAAATGGATTTAAAACAACTAGTAGGTAGTTCTCATGTATTAGTACTCAACAACTTGATAGTTGGAGAGATAACAGTTAGACAAATTTTCTTCTTCAATAAATACTTTTAAGTATCTTATTATGTTACTATTAAACCTTATTTTATACATTTTTATTTTTACTTATCTGCTGGTTATAAAAAACATTAAAAAATATATAAAATAGTATCTGTCGTAGTTTCTTATTGGAGGAAGTTAAAAAGATACATTACAACAATACATGATACATACGTGTATAATGTTGCTCCATTTCTTAGAGTCGAACGCATGAAACTTTTCCAAACCCAAGAACGACACATTGTAATTAGCGTCATATATCAGAGGCCACTGTTCGTCTCTAATTTCGAAATATAGGCTAGAATCATTAAAAAACTTTGATGCAGACATTATGACGGAATCGGATTATTCTTGTAAATTGACAAAACGGCATAATATTGCATATTCCAACAAAGCATAATTTCTTATTACATACCTTGTCATGATGAATAGATTATATTAATTAATTTACTTCTAAAAACATTACATTTCTGCTATGAATTTCCGACAATTCCGCGAAACGCAATTTCGGTCAAATTTCGATTTTCGCGGACGTCAATTTGACAGTGCCAAAAACAAATCGTTCAAAAACCACCGGTACGGCATCATGTCAAGTTGAACTGACCGACGAGGTTTTTTTTTAATATGTTATGCGCTCTACACAGAGTTGGACAACTTATAATACACTTTTGGAAATTTTATTTTGACGCTTTAATTTGTTCTAAGTAGTTCCGAAAACAGAGGCCAATGCTTAGCTGTAGGCAAAGTTGAGCTGGGAATCGATGATTTCCGAACGTAGAAGTCCTGTTGCCAAGCAACCAATGATGACGTTCCCGGGGCGCGAAATGTAAACAAAACGTGATCAAGAAATCAGATTATTAAGTTTTCATTTATTTTATAATAAATATTGTTATTAAGTATTTAGGTAAAGGTGATAAGTGTTCTAAATGTTCCCATTAGTGCTTATGATTCCCATTTGACAGAAATATATCATGGAAAATACTACTTTGGAAGCACTTCAATCTGAAGTCGATTTTTACAGGGTAATTATTATTTTTGAGACTATTCTTGTTTGAGAGTATTGCTGTATTGTGTGTAGTGAACTCTCTTTTATTTACTTACCAAATCAACAAGTAGCACTAGGGTACCTACACATGTTTTTCCCAGCAACGCAATGCCAACGCCTTAGTTCTGCTTGGTTACCACTTCAGAATAATAAACTTAAAAATTCGCAGCAAAATCAAACAGTGGTAGAAGACGAAATAAGGTCGCTGATCTCTGACAATCAGAAGCTGTCCCAACAGGTTGGGATGTTGCTGAAAGAGAAGCTGGAAGCTGCCAGAGCGAACAACCAAAACCAGGACAATAGCAAAGAGTTTGAGGAGTTAAAGAAACAAGTAGCTTTGCTGGCTAAGGTATCTAGCCTTCCATTATTATTTTATTTTCAGCCTGTACTATTCCACTGCAGAGCTAGGGTCTCCCTTTCTTCCTTCCATTCTTCCCGGCTTTGGGCAGGTATGGACCAATTAGCTGAATCTGACGCATTAGGCAACACCAACGGTTCTCATATGGAACCCACATTGTGGTTAATTTAGACCACGTACCGTTAAACATACGGCGGCCCGTGTCCGGTCCATTTTAGCCTGGCAACTTTTTGTATGACGTCACCGATTTACATTTTAGGGCACAGCATTGTGCAGCGTTACAATGTTTCTAAATTAATTATGCTTATCAGTCTTGTCACGCGGTCAAGTAAATGCAACCAATTTTTTTGGGCGGGACCCCTCTCAGTTCCTCGCGCTTAGGGTGGTTATAGGTTACTGCTTCCACTTAATTTTCCAACCGTTGGAAAAAGGTTAACTTTATTCTTCTCTCGAACTCAATTTCAGGAAAGAGACTCGCTGCACGTACTATGGCAAACATCGCAGAAAACAATAGATGCACTGGAAAATGAACTGAATACATATCAAAGTTACGACAATAGAGGAAAACAGGTACAAATTATTTATGAAGTACTCTCATTATCATCATTATCATTTCAGCCGAAGGACTTTCATTGACCTTGTGGTGCTTCCGAAAAAGAATGGGCAAAAAACATGACTTATACCAAGTTTTACAAAAAAAATAATATAATTTTAGTTTTTTTTTTTTGGTCAGCCATATTGACCCACTCCTGTGCAAACGCCTCTCTCCATTCCATCCATTTCTCTCTTTGTCGGGCTTCTTCACGCCTATTCACTAAGAAGCCAACCAAGTCGTCCCGCCACCTTTCCTCGGTTTGCCGCGACCCCGTCTCGCTCTATCAGCAGTGCTATTCTGTAAATAACTATTTCAATATCAAGCTCACCTGAGTGACAGAGCTCAATAATTGAGCTTTATCACACACATATAAGGTCTAATATAAATACGAATTTGATACTCACCACGGATTCCGCTGTCGAGAAACGAAAATATTGTTTCAGAATAGCACTACAGGGCTCCAATTTTAGAACAGGTTCGTAGATTTAATTTACACGTCGACAGTTACTATATTATTTTACAGAGCTCAACAGAAGAAAGAAGAGACTTCGAACTAAAACTCGAGACAGCATTAACAGACTACATTGAGCTAGAGAACAAGCACAAAGACTTACAAACGAAGCACAGCATACTAGAAAACGACTTGAAAAGTCGAGAGAAAGAGATAGCGACATACAAAGAGAGAGGCAAAGCGTTAGAAGAGAAGCTGAATGACGTCACAAAGAGTTTGGAAGAGAATAAAATAAACTTGGCGGTGGAGAGGAAGAATAGTGAAGATTTGAAGGGACAGTTGGGGTTGTGTCAGAAGGAATGTGTGGAGAAAGTGAAGAGGGAGGCAGATGCTAAGTCAAAGGTAAGATCCTACTTACTTGCATAATGATTCGTCGAAAATACGGTGGTCAGTTGACTGATGGGGATACCCACTACCTTACTATACCAGCGGCACGTAATGGTGGCTCGACCGAATACTCCGATCGTTACAATCCAGTGACTGGGAATACCCATTTTTTTTAAGGATGGGAAATCATCAAATGACTCCTCACACTCTGGGCGGAGAAGAAAGCAGTGTCAGACTCTTACTGACTAAACCCCGTCTGTGTTCCTCCTAATGACCTTTGCGTTCCAAGGTCGCGGTGATTGTTTCGAACAAATTTCGCAACAATACGATACCCACTGGCAAGACTGGTCGTATGCCATCTCGTCTTCTAATATTTCCTCAAACATAAGTAACAATGTCCATTTTAAAAAATGTTCATTCCAGGTTGCAGAAGCGTTGCAACTTTACGATGTAGTTTCAAAGCAAAAGAATGAGGCTTACAAAACCATACAGGAATTAACTAGTAAGTTGACAACAATTTCCTTTATTTCAAAGGTGTTAAAAATTGATGGCAGTCGAGATAAGCACCTATAATTTTAATTCAGTATTGAAGATAATTATCAAATTTTGGAACCCTAAACTCTACGTTAGGCAAAACAAGGGTCAAATTACGTTGCATCCCATCCTTTTTACGGCTTTTAATACAAAAGATCGCTTAAAAATTACCTCGTAGTAGGTACCTGGACTTCCGAAATACTTAGCTTTATATTCAGCGATCACTGGGCCGTTTAAAAGCAAATGAGTTGATATTTCGTCAGTGGTGTAGCTAGCTAGTCTCAAATACTTTTAGGAACTCGTTTTTAGGGGTATTGCTCCTTCGTGGCTTGCCAAGACAGTTTTGAAACTGTCTTGGCAGGCCACGAAGGAGACATAGTTACAGGACTAAATGTATAACTTTGCGTAACGTACAGTTGAAAAGAAAACTTAAGACATATTTAGTAAATAAAGCATACTACAGCATTAACGAGTTCCTAGAGGAAAGATTTGTGTTGACATAGCATTCGATTTGATAGTATATTTTACTAGGATATTGTAATTTAGAAATTTTTTGTTATATTTATGATTTGGTGAATTTGACACAAGATTTGCATTTTTGATTTGCTTTTTTTTCTGTAATCGATTCTATAACGTGCACTATATTTGCACGCCATAATATGTGGCAAACATGTCAGAACCTTTTCTTTCTTTGTAATCCTGCACGCACGTTTCTTTAGTCTTGTACTTATGTGTACACATGTTTGGGCAAATAAATTTATCTTATCTTATCTATCTTCCACAAGTGGCCCAGTAGTTCGGGGGCCCCGTATCAAAGACACGGCGGTAGCTACGCCCCTGTGGTCTCGTCATCCTCTATGCAGGCTGTGCTGGTCTGTCTGTAAATTCTAAGACATAGAGGTGTTTATTAAAAAACATGTGGCCGGTTGTTACGACGGTACAGACAACTGCAGTTTATATAGTCCTAGACCTGCTTACGCTACACGCTGAAGTCAAAAACTTTAGCTGCTGGAATACCGAGCTTGGCATACCGAGATTCCTCCGTGCCTCGGAAAGCACGTTAAGCCGTTGGTCCCGACTGGCATTTGTAGATCTTTAGCAGTCGTTACGGATTGTCAGAAGCCAGAAAATCTGCCTAAGTTTTGCCCAAAAGTACCGTGTTACCCAGTTAATGAGTTGTGGAGGTCTGGTACGGATGCTCCACGTAAAATACTGGTATTCAGCTGAATCCAGTTTGACGGGAAGCCAACTCCAATATACTTTGGAAAAGGCTAGGCGGATGATGAAATTAGTTCGAGTTTAAAAGTCAATCCATCAAATTTTAAATTTAAAGCGTATGCATTCGTTTTCGCAGGAGAAGTAGCACAACTAAAACATGCATTATCGTCCATAAGACGGGACATAGAAACGTCATGTAAAAAGGAAATGGATGAAGTTAGGCAGCAGTATAATGAGAAAGTAACAGACATGTTGCAACATATCAGAAACCTGGACGCCGAGTTAGTCGAGAAAGGACTGCTGCTGAACAAGACTCTAAGGTATACCTCTGTACTTACTTGGTTAGTCTATACACGGAATAATTATAATTATCAACCCCAGGTTGGTCTGTGGATGGGTGACCGTCTTAACATACCGAGTTTCCTCCGTGCCTCGGAAAGCACGTTAAGCTGTTGGTCCCGGCTGTCATTTGGAGATCTTTGGCAGTCGTTACGGATAGTCAGAAGCCAGAAAATCTGACACCAGTCTTGCCAAGGAGGAGTACCGTGTTACCCAGTTAATGGGTTGTGGAGGTCTGGTAGGCAGCCGCTCCACGTAAAATACTGGTATACAGCTGAATCCGGTTTGACTAGTAGCCGATCCCAATATAGTAGGGAAAATGCTAGGCAGATCAACGCAAAGATCGTATTAAATCTAAGGCCGCGGACGCACTGCTAAGGCTTCTGAGATATTTGTTCAGAGCCAATCTTTTTTTTGTCTCTTAGGAAATATTATGTGATTTACGTTGTGGCGATAAGGGTGAATTTGCCATGTTAAGTTTCAGATTCCTTCCGTTCCGCGGCGGTGTAAATCGAGACTAAGGCGAATGCGACAATAGTGCCGCATTCGCACTTGTCGTTTCTGTTGTGCAGCCACCGACACATTTCCACCAGACATACGTTTTTTATGAGTTTGATTTCACGAAACCGCCGTCGAGTCGCAGGCGCATTAGCAGTGCGGCCGATCAATCCACATTAGTATCTATATAGTGGGTCCACACGATGAAGACTTTTTTACTACTTACTTACTACTACATTTTTCTGCATTGCTTTTTGCACAGACAAAATTCTACAGAAATACTACCTGACTCAGCAAACGATGTTTTGCCAACAAAAATTAGACAAGATAATAGGTTGTAGGGTACTTATTTTACCCTACAACCTATTCTCAGGCGTACTGAGTATACCTACACAAAAAAAAACAATCATAAAAATCGGTCAAGCTGTTTCGAAAGAGTTTGATAACAAACACCGTGACACGAGATTTTTATATATTAAAATTAGATATGGAATCGAACTGTTTCGTATTATCACACAATACGCTGATATTTGGGAGTAAAATTTAAATCGAGTTCTGCTTCATATTTGAATGTTTTTGATAGTTTGCGCCAGTAGTCAAACAATTTGGAGAAGACTTGTCTTTAGTCTTCTATATATTTATATATAAATTAACCATTTATTCGACGTCGATTAGTAAATTTTATACCACCCACTAGCTGACCCGCTCATCTTCGCCTGCGTGACATTTTTCAGAAATGCTACGCTCCTATTGGTCGCCGTGATGTTATATGTATAGCCTACAGCCTGCCTAGATAAAGGGCTATCCAACACTAAAATTATTTTTCAATTCAAACCAGTAGTTCCTGAGGTTAGCGCGTTCAACCAATGAAATAAACAAAAAATTCAGCTTTATAATATTGGTATAGATATCATTGTATTTTCAGGGAAAACAAAGTACTTGTAGCAACGAATGAGAGTTATTTGAAACAGCAGAAGGCTAGTCTGAAGTCGGTGGACCCAAAACTGGCGCTAGCAGAACAAAGACTCGAAGCTATGTTCCAGGAATTGGTAAGATGAGCTGTAGAACTGCTAACTCCATAAAAATAATATTATGGTTACTTTTTAGTCTATTGTATAATATAATGTCATATGGGGTTCATCTGTAGGCATAAGGCACTTGTCTCATCGCCGGTGAGGAAGCGATTAGCTTTCGACTATTTTGCTCGCTGAGGAAAGGGACAAAAGATATATATCTCGTGAGAGTAAAAGAGACACATACATTTATAGTCGATAGCTGGCTGTTCACACCGGCGAGCGGCTCTTACCTCTAATTGATCGCAGCGACAAGAGGTATCAAAGATTGTACTCGGTCAGCGACAGTCGCTCGGCGATGCTCGCGTGGCGGTCAGAACTCACCAACCAGCGGTAATTTATACAGTATGGACCGGAGCGAGTATTGCGAGTAAAAGCGCAGCGTCAAAACTATTGAAACTTTTCCCTCCCTACTCGCTGGTAGCCAACTCGTTTCGAGCGAGAGCGAGTAAAGTTTCAGCTTCAGCTTTACTCGTTTCGAGCGAATAAAGTTTCAACTTCAGCTTTACTCGCTACTCGCAATCGGCGGTGAGACAATTAGCGCCTAAGGAATGTTAAATGTCAAATTCTTACTAATCATACGATTACAAAGTTCTTATAAATAAGGCAGGATGATACCATTTAGTTATTGTTATTTTCACCATCGCCTGTAAAACTTAAACTTTGACTTTCTCCGAAGCGTTTTTTCAACTGTTTTGAATTTAGTAAGACCCCAAGATAAACGCTGAAATCCGTACATATTCCTCAGGTATGCTCAGAAAGGCGGAACATCCAGCTAGTCTGCGAGAAGCAGTGCCTCGCTATAGACGTGCAGAGGATTCAGGACGTACACGCGAGGGAGACCAAGCGACGGGACTGGGAGGAGCAACTGCTGAAGACGCAGTGCGACGAACTCAAGTAAGATGGCGACTTGGAGAGGTTGGAGACAGAACAGTTGATCATCATTCTGTTCCCCTATTTTTTGGGCAACATACAAAATGATTAGGTCTCAGCCTACAGCCACATCACAGCGACAAAAAGTAGTTACGTGTAATAGTGTCGATAAAGCTTCTTGCAGTAGCGTTGTGGTGACTAAAAAATATCGATATGGTAGCGTTGTAGGTAGTGTCGCGATGTGGTTACATTGTGGCTAGTGTGAACAGACAGATATTGATCGGTGTCGTTACGTCAATGCAACGTTGTGGTTGCGAGATGGCCGCTAATACGCGGTTTCACTTGTGGTTGCGATAGTCCGTACCCTGACCACACGGTAAAATGTTGTCCGTGTGAATTATTTATTTTGTGTGGTACGTGTAAATTCTTCCTAAGTGACCTTTCCTGTCATGCTTGTTTTCGCTCGCGCGCAGATGTGGTCCGCATGCGGGCTGCCTGCATCCTATCATTTCATACATATTTTTCCTATCATGCGGGCAGCACCCACGCGGAATGCGGATAGGCTGCGGGCACACGGACCGCATGCGGATACGAGCGGCGTTTTTCTGTATTCAGTGTGAGCATAGTCTATGACCATGCGTGCGACCCGCGTCATGTGTTTAGTCACTGGCGACACGCATGATGCTGCAGCGGCAAACGAAATCTTTGTCCTGCGTGTGGCCAGCAGCGTGCTATCCGCATGCGGACCAGATCCGATCAGACGCGGGCGAAAACACGCATGACAGGAAAAAGCCCTAAGTCGATATTAAGCAGTCACCCCCTTTCTAGACATATATTTTTCTAACACAGTCTATCCATGTTTTCTTTAAATGTCGCCTCCTATAACCATTTAAATTCATACTCTCTTCACGAAATTTTCAGCAATTTTCCACATCACATGCCCAAGTTTTTTACACCAAAGCCACTAATACAAGCTTTCGTACACCAGGTTGCAAGTGGAACACCTACAGAAGTCTTTGGACGAAACGCACGAGATGGTCAACAAGCTGCAGAATATGCTGGCGTCTAGATCCGAACTTAATCAAAAGTAAGTACATAAATGTACTTATAGCCAAATATGTAAAAATACTAGCTGTTGCCCGCGGCTTCACCCCCTTGACAAACTATATACTAAAACCTTCCTCGAGAACCACTCTATCCATTGGTGAAAACAGCATGAAAATCGGTGCAGTAGTTTTCGAGTTTATCTCGAACATACAAACAGACAGACAGACAAACAGAGTGATAGTGAAGTAGTGAGTGACTAACAGACAACGCATAGCCGAAACTACTGCGGTCGTAGAAAGCTGATATTTGGCATGACGCTTCCATAAACTCTTTAGGGGTGTACAATTCAGTACAATCATCGGCACGATTCTTGAACGCTGACCTTCACCTGCGCAAAAGTGAGTTATTATTAGGTCCCTTTGGTGGTGTGAAGTGCGATCGCGCGTTATAGTCGGTTATAGCCGTCACTCGGGATTTGTTCTTTACTCTTGCTGCACGTACCTCACGAAGTCACGACGACGTTTTATTTGTCATAAGGTGTACGATGCGCAAAGCGATCCCCACTCTTCCACCGAGCGCTCAAGAACCGTGCCGGTATCTGTACTAAGAAAGGGTTTCCTAAAATTCCTACGGGAACGAGAAAAAACGGGATATGCGTGTACGGTCGTGGGCTAGTACTCTAATGGTACGGAACCGTATTTCTAAGCTTCCACTGACCTTTCGTCCGTCCGTCTGTCTGTCAGCCTCAGCGGGCTGTGTCATGAATCGTAATAGGACAGTTGACAGTATATGATGATCCTTGTATTTTTAATCTTAACTTTGTTCTTTTATACTTGCAGAATGGTGACGACAAAAGAAGAAGAAGTCGTGGAATTGAACAAACATTTAGAAAATCAAATGGAGCTTAGTAAAAAGTAATTACAGTATTTTTAAATACCATATTCGTAATTTGATTTATATAATTATTGTCATAAGGTTCAAATTACAATGGTTTTGCAGGTGGAAGGAATCCTATTTAGAAATGACGGAAAAACTAAAGAAGAAACTAGACGAAATGCAGAAAGAAAACAATGAACTTAGATCAAAATTAAAACTGCCTTACATTGGATCCTCAGAAGGCAGCAGTAGCTAACATTTATAAATAACTAGGCATATTTGTGCAACGCAAAATTAACCTTATTTCAAAATCATAAGGTATAGATTGTATTGCACAAGTAACGCGAATACTTTAACAAATACACAAAGTGAGAAACCCAGCATGAGAAACTTTATGACAAACCAACAATTTTTGTATCAAGTGGTCATGAAACGTGGGAGCGAGACAACGCAATTCACCATCCTGCTCACACATTTTGTGACCGCAACTGCGCGAGTCTCGGCATTTAGTGCAGTTAATTATTAGAAATAGAGTATCTAGCTTTTATGGCCGGGATGTACTACACTAGAAATAGCTACCTCCATAAAAATGTTTTCCTAGTATTTTAAGAATGCTACCTCAGTGCAATATAAATAAATATATTATATTAACTACTTACAATGGTTACTTTTATTTAAAATAAAAAAAAACTTACCATATTCATGGAGTGACTTCTTGCATCAAAATGATGTAAACTCAGAAATTTGCTCAAAGTGTATATTTTCAACATAAATATAAATCACAATATGACTCTTATCACTTTATTTTAACGGTTAAAGTCGCAAACTACGCCGCCACGCACTCTGAGAACATACTTGGGAACCAGTAGAGTGTTTCCTTGCTGTCCTGGGAATCTACCCATGCGAGCCCTTCTTTGACCATGTGGTTTAAAGCATTTTGGGCTCTCGTCTCGTTCCAACTGTAATAGTAAACAGAAAAAAGATATAAAAACAGCCAGAAAATGTAGATTGTACCTTTTTCGGGATTAGAGAAATATCATTGGTAATAGAGATAAGTTTTAAATGTAGATAAATATTTTAAATCTTTGTGAGGTTTTGAATAACATTTATTAGTGTTAACCAACTTGACCATTTGCAATAGTGACCATTGCAAAATGGTCATTTTGTATGGTTGGTTATTTATCACTTTTTTTCTTTTTTTTTTCTTTCTTTTTTTATTTTATTTTATTTTATTTATTATTATATTTGCAAAACATAGGTACAATAATAGGTTCTTATTCTAATGTCAGGATCGCTATGTTTAACCTAAAAGGCGTACAAATTTTAGACACATTAAATAATTATTACTAAAATTAAAATACATAATATTAAAATACATATAATTGAGTTTAAACAAATCGGACCTAAGACCCACACAAACAAAAACCCAATTATTATTTTTTTAAATCGTCCGATAAAAATTCACCAATGGAATAGTATGCCTTGTTAACCATAAAATCTGTAAGCATTCTTTTAAATTTGACATCATCCTTCTCAGCTCTTATAGTCATGGGTATCTTATTAAAAATTTTTGGAGCCATTCCCAGAAAGCTTTTTGCGTATAATGCAAAAAGTTTTTTGTTAAGTCAAATCAGAAAATACACAGATAGAAGGATAAAAGGTACTGGTACATTATAGGGAATACTTATGCCCAGCAGTAGAACAACATAAAAGGTAAAAATGAAATGAAAAATAAAAAGTTTTTGATTGCCAGTTGCACAGGACCAGTTGTTATGGCAACATTGTGGGGGGGGCCATGCCCAGCAATGAACGTCTTTCGGCTGATATAATGATTGCCAAGATGATGGAAAAAAAAATCAGGCCTTTAACTGGCGCCCGGAGTGGAACCATTGGTTCCACTTGACGTCACTGATATAAATCGTAATTTCATAAAAATAAAGTATAAAATCAATTGCGTCAGGTGGCCTTAATGGTTCCACCTCCGAATCTAACCGGTTAAAACTGGTTTAGAGAAAAACTATCTTAAATACATCTTGAAGAAATTCGCCAATAAAGAATGTCTTACCCTAAATCATCAGTGAGTATACTAAGTGACACCCATGCGGTGCCCAAGGAACTTGCTTTCTGCAGCACTAGGGTTTGGTCCAGGTTCAGCTCACCAGGGACTGACTGAACTAACCACTTTCCCTTGCCTATTGGTACCACTGTGAATCTGAAAAACAAAAACAAAATAATAGGGAATATGCATGAAAAAAATATTTATTGTCTGCACAGTTTATCTCAAAAATTTATTATACAATTGTAATACTAACAATGAAAAAATAATCAAAATTTTCAATTAATTATTACAAATAATCTGCCCCTCTCGCGAAAACGCTGTTATGTATGGCAGCTTTATAGGCATCATGGACTCTGACTTCAAAGTTCATATCCAACTTCTCTTTCTAATTGTAAGCTTTAAAACTTCATCACTGATGAAGATATTTAAAAAATAATTTCATGATTGTTTTTTAGTGCTAATAAGTATTTCATTTTGCAAATAAAAAAAAATCCATGCATATTTCCTATTATCAGCACCCTTTTCCTACTAAAGATAGTGTTCATACATGTGCCTATTAACAGTAAAAAAAAACGTGTTTGTGGTGGCTTCCAGTGGAATCAGATGCGGCTATTTATATCTATATGCGGAATACCAATATTTAACACTAGCTGACCCGCGCAACTTCGTCTGCCTCACATTTTCCATTACTGCTCCCCTCCTATTTGTCTTAGCGTGATGATATATATGCCTATAACCTTCCTCGATAAATGGGCTATCTAACACTGAAAGAATTTTTCAAATCGGACCAGCAGTTCCTGAGATTAGCATGTTCAACCAAACAAACAAACAAAATCTGCTGCTTTATAATATTAATATAGATGTAGCGTCTGCATAATGTAATAGGAAACTGGGTAACAAGATAATGAAGAGAATCTAGTCAAGAGGTACCAGACTCTGTCTTGGCATGGTTGGCACAGCCATTGAGTGATTGGCTGCACACTATGTGTTGCAATTTCTATTCCCCGGACACAACAAATATTTGTATAGCCAAATTATGGTTGGAGGTGGTTGGTTCTAATTAAAAAAAAAAACATGTACAGTTCTAACCAAACATCTTGGCTGCCCTGAAGTTAGGTTTTCCGATGCGCAAGCCTTACTGCGCCCCCGTTGTAGTTAACTTCAGAGTGGTCACAAAGTTTGGTGAGGGCAGTAAGTTTCACCTAACTAGGAATAGTTCATATTACATGGTGGTCATTTTTGATTCTTTTATGTGCCAACATCTACAAGTAAAGCCTTAAGAAACGGTTTGCAAAGTACCTACTTATAAACAAAAGAAGAAAGCTAGCTATTTTAAACCTCAACCAAAATGAGACAGAAAGGTAGTACAAATTAGATATGTATAGCTTTGTACGTGTGTGTCTGTCTGTGGCATTGTAGCTCCTAAACAAACGAACCAATTTTGAATTAATTTTAGAGGGGAAAGTTAATCACTCACCCATTCCCAAATATCCTTAGTTTCTTAACAGCAACCAGTAGATCCTCATTGGTTATTTCCTGGTGAACCTTGCTCCTGCCTCGTGCAGCTATGAGCCTTGTTCGCAGCTCCTCCAATGTTATTAGCCCACCGTTCTTGTAGTTTGTGGCCAAACAAACTTCCACTATTTGAACTCCAATTTCATAGTAAAAGTCACCAATTCCTGAAAGGTAAAATATGGTGTAGGAGGAATTTATTAAGAATTCAAGCCTCATTACTTGTGAGAAGCAAGAAAGAAATGAGCTTAAGAAAACAGGGTACCAACCTAACACGGACCAAAATCCCTTGCCCGAAGCCAACGGATCTACACCAATAGCCGCGCACATCTCCTGGAACTGCCTTCTAAACTGTGCGTTCTTCTTGATCTCGCTCTTGTGTTTAGTAGCGAAATCTTCTAAGTTCTCCCTAAACACTTCCAGTTGTTTGGACATCTGTTGGAACTGGTTTTCTTGGATCTCAGACCCTTTTTCTCTGTATTTCTCTTGTTCTAGCCTTTGTTTTTGTATGGCACCTACTCCTGCTCGACGCCTCATGATTACTGTTAAATATAAAGATATTTTTCACAGTAAAATACTCTTTAATTAGCTAACTTCTTCGCTTCGCCTTTATTTTGGTTTTCATTGAAATCATTGAATAGGAAATATCGGAAATATTGATATTGACAATGACAGCTGATTCATTGTCATATTATTCCAATACGTCAGTGTATTATTCACTGACGTATAGTATTATTCGGATAAACATTCATGGCGAACTTGGCGTTCTTCATGTGGAACATTCAATCACGTGGATTAAATATTTAAGAAATTAAATTTACACGTAATTTTATCAATATTGTAACCTATTTAGGAGGTCCTGAAATTCAGATTATTAAAAGAAAACACAACGTTTTCTTTAAGAACGATAGATGGCGTTCTAAAAAATCAGGAATAAGTATAATGGCGAAGTACAAAAAACATTGAGTAACAATCAATTTATTTAATAATGGTTAGAATTTGGACTGGAGGTCATAAACTGGATGGCCCCATTAACATCCGTCTACCAAGAGTTAACGACGACCACAAGTCTGTCGAATCAGTCGTTACTTAGTTCTACCCATTTAATATTACAAACGGTCTAAATTCCATTTATTTCGGACGAGCCGTTGCCCGCGACTTCACTCGAGTGTATTTTATTTTTTAATAAAAAGTATCGTATGTTACTTCTAATACCAAGTTTATGTGTACAAAGTCTCATGATGACCAGTAAAGTAGCTTTCGCGTAAAAGACGTGAAAGCGTAACAAACAAACTTACATTCACATTTATTATAAATCATTATTAGTACCTAGGAATATACACAACAAAGTTTATGAGTTAGATACCTACATCAAAAATCCATCATTTTCATCCAAAAACATCGACGAGACAAGATTCATCAGTATATTGAAGGTTGCTGAAACTTATCGCATTACAAAAAACAATAGCTGAAGTAAATTAATTTAGGACAGCTGACAAAAACACAAAAACAGATTTGTTTTCGAAAATATGTAAAAAGATTATTGCCATCCCTGGTGGGGATCGAACCCACGACCTTTGGATTAGAAGTCCAACGCGCTATCCTCTGCGCCACAGGGACTGTTGAAAGAGTAGTCAAAATAACTGTTTTGTATCTACAATAATGAATTATTGTATAAAAAACATAAAGTTTGTAATTATACGCTAGTTTCAATTGATGAAATATTTTTTTTTATTTAACCAGATTTGTTGTACCATTTTAGACTACATTTGAGAGACATTCTGTGAAAAGAGTAGTACTTTATTAACTCGTTTGTCCGTTGTCGCCATTTTCTACCGGAAATGTCAACAAAACAACAAAAGTCAAAAATCTGTGTTTGGGAAGTTTGAAATTACCAGTGAACATCATAAATCATTTGGCATAAAATTAGAATGTAGGCACAATTACTGATAGAAATAATTATAAAATAGTGAAAACAATAAAATGGAAAGTGGTACCACGAACGAATCCGACCCCGATGTAGCAGGAACTCGGAATGTGGTGAACACCGATTCTGCGGACTCTTTTCAATCATTCATCTACGAATTGTTTGAAAAGAATGGTATACTCAACGATTTGAGGGCATACTTACGTGGCCATATCGTAAATGTATTAAAAAGTGCAGAAACTGGTAAGAAATAATTGTAAAATTCATAATGTCTTTTCCTTTTTCCTTTCGTTTGTTCCCGGTGTGGCACCAGTTCAAAGCATGAAACACAACATTTGGAGCATTCCCGGTTGCTTGTCACTCTCTTTCACGAGTATATCACGTATCTTCTATCCTGTTTGTTAATGCTGCTTTTGTTTTCATTTTGCGACTGCAAAAAAGGGTTATGTTTTTGTTTATGTTTTTTCCTAACAATCTGTTGCTTATTTCTTAGGTATAGTATAATTTAACACCCATGAATTAATACCATAAGTTTTAAACAGTAAGCTGGTTATAATTATTGACCAAGGAGTCTTATCAAGGTTGAGATTTTTACTCTGCATGAAGCTGTTGTTATTTTTAATATCTTATATTATTTCCCGTGGCTTGGCTCTCAATTTTATTCATATTAATACTTATTTACCGCCCCTAACTCACTGAACAAAAATAAACATAAAATGATCACTACCCAATAAGTTTCAGAATGTACCTAATGCAATGCACTGAAAATCTATACGAGTAATAATTTTTTTAAAACTTAATTTAAAATTATTTTTCCTAATCCTAAGCTATGTTACAGCAGTATTAAACAGTATCTCTTTTCTTATTTCAAGGTGATCCCCCACCTTGTCAGAAAAATTTCACCAAACGCCTGGACCTCACATATCAAGCACTAAACATGTTGGTCGCTGAATATTTGATGCGCTTAGTAAGTTATTTGAACTATTATGTTATGATAAGTTTCATCATCATCATCGTTCTGATATCAACCCCAAGGTGTCCACTGCTAGACAAGGCCTCCTTTGAGTGTCTCCACAAGAACAGGTCTTATGCATCTCGCATCCAAACTTAAAAAGGAAACTAGTATTAATTTATGTATTTGGTAAGACACGTTAGAAGCTAATAAGCAGATATGTGTGTTGATTGGCTTGAAGTTAGTTCATATAATTTTGTTTTTTATTTTTTATCTTCTTAAATATAAAATCCTCGTGTCACAATGTTAGTTACCTGACTCCTCCGAAACGGCTTTACTGATTATTATCAAATTTTATATGCATATTCAATAGGTCTGAGAATTGGCTACTATCTATTTCTCATACCCCTAAGTGATGAGGGTTGTCCACCCCTAACATTTTTTTTTTAATTTTTGGACAAAAATTTTAATTTAAATTTTTCAATAATGTGGCATTAATAAATACATACAACCCCTTAAATTTTTACCCTTCTATCACCAACCCTTATTTTTTTTAAAGTCACTTTATTAATGAATAATGTGATGCATGATTTGGGGGCCGAGTCACCCGCGTCCGTAGGAGAATACCCTTCAGCGAATCCCTACACATGGTCCCTGGGTGGTGCTAAACAGGTGACACTAACCGCCTCCGTGGTCTAGTGGTTATACCACCTGATTCAGACCCAGAGGTCCCGGGTTCGATTCCCAGCGGGGGCAAATTTTTTTTGCTCGGTTTGGTTGGTGGTAGGACTTCTTCTAAGTCCGCCTGGCAAGCTACCACCATCATGTCTAAGTCTGTCGCCATAACAACAATGTTAACAGCATTGTTGTGTTCCGGCAGTTAGAGGTATGACAGCCAGTTCCTCTGTGTAAGAGGATTCCGGGTGAAACTCGCTTCCATCTTCGGCCTAATCATCACTTTCCATCAGGTGAGATTTGGGCCAAGAGTTTCCCCGTTTTGCATAAAAAAAAAAAAAAAAAAATGCAGACGAAGTTGCGCGGGCCAGCTAGTTTATTACGAGTATATATCTGACTATGTAGGTCAATCTTTTTTTTAATAATTTAATGCACATACGTCAACACTTGCTTAAGTGTGTATTTTGTTTTAGTGTCATATAGTGTGCTAGCTGACAAGTGATAAATAATGTTAAATTTTTTTTTTTTTGGGTCATGTATTAATTACTTTGCATAGGTACTAATTATTGTAAAATGGGCTTGTGTCCTGAAAAAATCTAATTAGTCCGTCAGTTAGATTATCAAATAATATTTGACCCGTGTTTTTTCTTACTTTACCGTGTTTTTGTTACGGGTACCAAAATTGACGAAGTTACGACGCTTTTAAAATTCTCAATCCGTCACACCTTCGCATAATTTTTACTGAGTCGTGACGTCACGAGCCCCTACTCGTGAGTTTTGATGCGTTTTATCTTTGTCAATATTCATTGATTTACAAAAACAAAAAATACGTGTCCATTATTTTTCAATACTCTAACTGACGGACTAAATAGTTTTGCAATTTGTGGATGATGGAATCTAGCCTATTCTAGTTCCTAAAACGTAACAGATAGATGTGTTGCTGGGGAGTTTGTTGGCGACTTCTTCTCCACAGCTAAAACACTATGGAAGTGGTGACGGGCGGGCGTTTTGGGGGACTGTCTTTTGTAAAACTTGACATTCAAAAAGTACTGGCTCTCAGCCTAATTTGAATAAATGACTTTTGAATTTTTAGTTATCTAGTTGGATCAATCTATTCTAAAAGCAGTTCAGTATAAGTGTGGTCACAACACTTGGAGCTGGGAGCTTTATTATTAGCTTTAACCCAGTCTGTGATCCGCAAGTGTTAAAGCCTCTTCCGTTTTTTTCCAAAATGTTTTGTCTGTAGCTATAAACATCCAATTTTTCCTCCTGTTTTTATGATGACATGAGCTCATCTTTTTCTTTGCCTTCCAACATTTATTTTCTGGTAAGCTTGGTAGGCTTGTATCACTACTTACTTTTTAACACATTATAGTAGGTTTAGGTGTTACTAACGAAGTTCCAAAAAAAGGGAGGTTCTCAATTTAGGCGGGTTTTTTTTTTGTTTTATGTATGTACACCGATTACTCCTACCTATGTTACTGATCCGATTTGTGTGATTCTTTTTTAGTTCGATGCGGCATACTTGCTATTTGATCCCGTAAAAAATTTATTCAGTTCATCTGAGTAGTTTTTATTTTATGACCATTTTTACTTATTTCAATTTCTGCGTAGACGAAGACGTCGTCCAAGTATCACCACATAAAAGTGAAAAATAAAAACTTTTTTACAAAAAAATACTTCGGAACTCAGTCGGTGTTAAAAAAAAAAGTTACAAAACCTAAACTCCGACTTCCGAAGCTGAGGTTAATTTATACTTTGTAGTGTTTTTTTTAGAAGTTGGTTATATTATATTTTTTTTTAGTTTTTTATCCAGTCTGGGTTGTGTTGGTCAGATAGGCAGTAGGTAAATTTAAAATACTGCTTCTCAGCTGCAGGGGGCGGAGTCCAGGTTCCACATGTAGACAACTCCATGAATGAAGTCGAGATAAGTACTTGACCCGTTTCTCTTTCTCAGCATTCACGAGATTCTCGTCATGACCTGTAATACCTATGTTTCTTTTACTAGCTGACCCGCGCAATTTCGCCTGCGTCTCATTTTCCATGAATGCTCCACAGCTATTGATAATAGCGTGATGTTATATCGCCTATAGCCTTTCTCGATAAATGAGCTATCCAACACTTAAATATTTTTGCAATTCGAACCAGTAGTTCCTGATATTAGCGCGTTCAAACAAACAAAGTGTTCAGCTTTATAATATTAGTATAGACATATTCAGACGGCCCGAAAGGGCCGACGCCTGCCAGAGTCGCGGGATTATTCGCAAGAGACACCGTGGCTCCGGAACACAAAGGGCAATGAAGGAACATGGATGGGTTTTAGTCAGTAGAAGTCTGACACTCCCTCCCGCTACACCCAGAGCGGGAGGAGTCATTGGATGATTTCCCATCCCTAAAAAAAAAAAAGTTTCGACATATTATATTAGTACCGCGTGTATCTGACATCTACGAACAAAAGATTTCCATGGGTCCAGGGCATGATTCTGGACACCCTAGACTTAGAATTTTTCGTCGGCTTTTTTCTCATTTTTCATTTTTTTTCAAGGGTTTTTTTACTTTAGACTGCTCATAATCTTTATTCTGACCTAACCCAATGAGATTTTTAATAAAAAAAAATGATTAATTAACTACTTTCACTAAAAAGAGCAATCTAAATAAAAAAACTCTTGAAAAAAATGAGAAAAGAACCGACGAAAAATTCCAACACTGGAGTGTCCAGAATTATGCCCTAGACCCATGAAGCAAATACAAAGACCCATGGAAATCGTTTGTGCGTCGATGTCAGATACACGCGGTATATAAATAAATAACTGATCATTCCTTCCCTTTTCTATCATATCTTTATCTTTTCTTCCTCTCCATACATCAACATGTAGATTGTAGACACCAACTCATACCTAACTTGGTTGCTTAGGTTAACTCTCTCATGTTCTTTTCAGGAGTTCAGCTATAGTTTCTCGATCTTCGTGTCAGAGATACCGCTGGCTAACATGGTGTTTGGGTTAGCAAAGTCATTGTTGGAGAAGGTTGATGACAACTATGCAGACATGAGGTTCAATGACTCCGATGTTTGGTCTATACTAAATTATTTAGGTAAGGATTATTAAAAATAGTGTCCCTTACTTAGCATAGACTTTTTAAGTTCCCAATTTCGATGAAATTGGCGTTCTTATCTAGGCTTCTTATCGCGGGTAAAAGCTATTTTTAACCGACTTTCCAAAAAGGAGGAGGTTCTCAATTCGGATGTTTGTATTTTTTTTTTATATTTGTCCGGTCATAACTCCGTCGCTTGCCAACCGATTTTGAAAATGATTTTTTTGTTGGAAAGGGAATACTTCCCAAATGGTCCCATGATAAGGAAACCAGGATCTGATGATGGCATCCCAGAGAAGTCGAGGGGAACTTTCGAAAATAGTATGGGCAACAAGTGCGTTTGTATTTGCAGTGATGTTGTTAGGTGTGGGGTACCACTAAAAAGTGAAAAATAAAAAACTTTTTACAAAAAAATACAACCGACTTCCAAAAAAAAAAAAACACTACAAAGTAAAAATAACTTTAATTTCGAAAGTCGGTGTCAAAAACGAACAAATTAACAAAAACACCGAGTTCCGAAATTAAAGTTATTTTTACTTTGTAGTGTTTTTTTTTGGAAGTCGGTTGTATTTTTTTTATCTAGAAGAACTAGCCGCGACTTCGTACGCTCATTACCCGTTTTTTCCCATTCCCGTAGGAATATCGGAAAACCCTCTTAGTGATCCTCCGCACACGTGCCAAAATTTTAGCTTTCTACGACGAGCAGTTTCGGCTGGGCATTGCCTGTCAGTCACTCTAATATAAGTAATGGAAGAGGTCCTACGAGTGACCACCAGGTGGCACGATAACTGAATTCCCATACTAAATTCTAACGCGCTCGCAATCGAACGCGTTCGAACGTGAGTCGAAAAAACTCACACTAAGGCCTCTGACGAAATCCTGTATCGAGAGTCCGAATAACGACTATAGGGCAGTTGCCCACCGGACACCACAACTGCCTGGTCGGAAGATCTTCCCTTTTCAATGGAGGATTGCGGGACTTTACTGCCTCTTCCGCGTAGCCTCTATATGTTCATGACAACAGGCAACATTTTACTCTCTGCAAGCGGCCTTAGTATCTAACGAAGCGAAAAATTACGGCAGTAAAAAGAACCGCAACACCATCAGATCCCGCGAGTAGCGAACTACTGACGAAATCCTGTACCGAGAGTCCGAATAACGACTATAGGGCAGTTGCTCATCGGACACCACAACTGCCTGGTCGGAAGATCTTCCCTTTTCAATGGAGGATTGCGGGACTTTACTGCCTCTTCGGCATACCCTCTATATGTTCATGACAACAAGCAACATTTTACTCTCTGCAAGCGGCCTTATTATTCACTGTCTTGTATCGACCTAGTTATCAATCCCTAGTTCTGAGTTTGCCTTGTGAAATTGTGGTCATTATTTTTCTAACGCTTTATGCCCAAGATTTTGGCATCATTGTGCTAAATTCTAATAATGTTTTACCTGGGCTTTGCAGAAAAAAAAAACTGGTTGTTTAAACAAGTCCTACAGATTAACCCTTTTCCAGGAGTACAGTGTGATTCCGAACATGCATCGAATATAGTAGAAATGTATAAAAATGAGAAACAAGAACCCCTATTGCTGTGCATATTGAAAAGCATGCCCATGTATAAGGACTGTGCTGTGGAGCCCCAACAGAGTAAGTTGATTTAAAACACGCCGCGATCCTACCTGCAACTAACTCGCATGCAAGTTTAATTACATTCCAGGGTTACGGAATTCCTGAGAGGGAGAGAACCTCTCGTCCCGGCCGCCGTGGTAGACGCCGTGGGCGTCGGAGGCCACCTGGGGCCCGAGTCTGCTATTATAATAGTGTCAGAATGGTCGATCACTGATTTCAAAATGGTTGATTTTGACAAGTTTGGTAATCTACTAACATAATTGCATCATAATGGCGTCATTATGACATTCCAATGATCAACTACTGACAGGCCATTGAAAGAAAGCCATATGAATGGTAATCTCGTACATTAGTGACAGATTTAGTATTTACGAACTTCTCACTACTTCAGATTGCTTATAACACTAATAAATAATATGTAAAACTAAACATAAATAAAATCTGGCATGAATAAATGCTCAAATTTAGCTCGGTTTTATAATAATGGCAATACGGCATTCCTACCGCAATTCTATTACGAGACCATTGACGTTCCAGTGACCGGCCACTGACGTGCCAGTGAATTTTGCAAAATGACAATGGCATGACAATGGGATCGTGTCGGAATGACAAATTTATAAAAATAGCAGACTCGGGCCCCTGGTGACCTCCGGCCACCGTAGGCGCGGGCCTGTGGACGGCGAGCTGTGGGTGGCTCGCCGTCCGTCCGTCTAGTGACGACAGGCCGTGTCGACGGCGCGTTAGTGTTCAACGCGCGCCTCAAAGAGAGTCAGCACACAGAGGGGCCCGAAAGGGCCGACGCCTGCCGGAGTCGCGGGACTATTCGAAAGAGATACCGTGGCTCCGGAACACAAAGGGTAGTGAAGGAACATGGATGGGTTTTAGTCAGTAGAAGTCTCACACTCCCTCCCGCTACACCCAGAGCGGGAGGAGTCATTGAATGATTTCCCATCCCTAAAAAAAAAGGGTTACGGAATTCCAGGGTTGCAGAATTTGTTCGAAAGGGTCATCGCGGCCCTGGAAAGCAAAGGACGCTTTTTTTTTACTTTTGATAGGCCGTACCGTTTGACCACTGTCTAATCCGATGGTAAGCGATGATGCGAACTTAGATAGAGCACGATCGTCTAGAAGTAACCTATTCACTCTTGACTTAAAGACTCCCAGGTTAGCTACAACCTGGGAGTCTTTAAGTCAACAGTCAGGAAACACAGAGAATTCCACTCCTTAGCTGTACGCACAATGGATTTGATCTCAAAACGTTTTGTGCGTATAGGTGGGATATCCACCATGTAACGGTGGCGCATCGCCGTACGCCTTCTGGCTCGATGATGGAACGGGCTTGGCGGAATTTAATTTAAATGCAATTCCGTTGCACACTCTCCAAAACGCAATCGATAGAAAACCGACAGGCCAGCAACTCGGCGTCGATGCTCAAGACTTTGGAGCTTCGATTCGACGAGCTTATCATTGCCAATGATCTAGGAGGAACACGGATGGGTTTTAGTCATTAAGAGTGTGACAGTCCCTTCTGCTCCGCCCAGAGCGGAAGGAGTCATTTGATGATTTACGGAGATAACTGTACTGTAGACCGTAACTAAGCCCGAAGTCCGTAGTTTCGGGCTCAGTTACGGACGTATTCTACTCCGTATCACCTACAGACTTTTTTTTTTTTAGGCATGGGAAATCATCCAATGACTCCTCCCGCTCTGGGTGTAGCGGGAGGGAGTGTCAGACTTCTACTGACTAAAACCCATCCATGTTCCTTCATTGCCCTTTGTGTTCCGGAGCCACGGTATCTCTTTCGAACAGTCCCGCGACTCCGGCAGATCACCTACAGACTTACAATTATTCCCGAACCCGAACTAAGAAAGAATGACAACACGATTTTACAGTAACTGTCATATCGTGTTGTCATTAATTCTCCGTGGTTAGGTGATACGGGAGTAGAATACGCCTGCAACTAAGCCCGAAACTACGGACTACGGGCTTAGAGAGTAGCCCCCCTGGAACGCAAAGGGCATTAGGAGGAATACGAATTGGTTTTAGTCAGTAAGAGTGCAGGTCTGACACTCCCTTCTGCTCCGAGCGGGAGATGTCATTTAATGACTAGGACCGAACCTTAATAAAAGTTACATTGCCGGACCTCAAGCCAAGATCGGGTGCCCACAGCTCACACGTGGCTTAAGTCTAAAGTTTATGTATGCTCTACAAATAAACATTATGTATAAATATGGTATAACATAAAGCTCTGTGAACGATAAAATCTTATCACCTAGCTAAAACGGAGCGCCCTCCCCCGTTTCATTTGGCCCTCTCTGCACCCCACTTCCGCGGTCCCTGCGTAACGACCAAGTACACCATGCGCAATATACAACTACACTAAATTTTAAATAATTTACTTGTAACAGGTTTATCAGAAGTTTCTATCCTAAGTTCGTCAAAGGACAGCACAGAAAATGAACAAAAAAGGAACACCTGTATGCCAGAGTGCAGCCACTACTCGTATTGTAATAATTGCCAAAATAAAATGTATAAGGTCAAGGCTGAATATAAGAAGAAGAAGAAATATCTAACCAAGGTAGGTTGATTCAGTCGTACTTTCTACAAAAATGAGCTAATTTGAATCCTATTCACTTAATTTACAAGTTATAATGGACTATAGGTATTGAGGCTTAATTTTCATTTGCGTAATGAATCTCGGTCTCGTGTACGTAAGCGTGACTGCCGAGAGTGGGGTTGTATTCCCAGTGTAATTGGGTTATTCCATTAAACACAGGAATTTCTCAGTAAAACCCCGGAGTTTGGAAGTTGGTGGTTTAGCGCCCTTGTGCGTAAAGCACTTAAAGCCGATAATCCTGCGGTAGTCGTGTCTGATTGCCGTCTCGCCAGATTATGAGAGTAAGGGAACAGAGAGTGCATCCGTGTTTGTGCACACCAGTGCTTCAATATATCCTGCGTACGCGGCCAATCTCCGCTGAGATCGACCACAGTGATGCCGAAATTCGGTCGGGGGAGTACTACACAGGTTAAATTTTTTAAAGTGTTCTTGGATGGCCAGATCCGAAATTGAGGAATATAAAAAAACACTGAAAGAAGTCTCGATCCCGCTTTTAATGTAAACTAAAACCGCATCATTGGATTTTTCGTCTGCTTACTCGAACCGCCTGTGGCGTCAATACAAATTAAAAATTCCAGCCCGGACTTATGAAAAAGAAACTTAAAGCTACGCCATTACAAGCTAAGGGCGCTACCCTTTGAGGTACTGACCTCGGCTTAGGGTTTGTTGTTTTCATAAGTACAAGATCAAGGCCATAATCGCTAATATTATGGTCAACCGGTTGAATATTCAGCTTACTATAGCAACCTGTTGAATATTCAGCTTACCATAGCAACCTGTTGAATATTCAGTTTACCATACTCGTAGCAACGTTTTCATGGTCCCTAGCAATTACACTAATACCATCTAGTTTGTTCTCTGCGGTCCTTATAATATCGTAGTTGAACATTGTTATCAAAATGGTTTTCTTTCAGGATATTTTAAAACCTAAGGAGAGTGTTAGCACAAGTCCTCTGAGAACGGACAGCCTCGTTAGAAATATCACTATTATGGAGAAAACCCTCATTGATGAGGTTTTTATCATGTTTCTAATTTTTATTCATTTGTTTTTTTTTTGTTCATTTGTATTTGAAATGGGTGCTTATTCTTACATAGAGAAATCATAGATTATACTCACTAGAATTTAAAAAGTAGAGTTGCGTCAAATCGTGTGTTCTCATTTTGTTTCATACATGTGGTAGATGGAAATTGGTCTCCCTCTTATCTTGACTGTGGTATTGCTAGACTTTATTTCATCGATACAAAGAAACCCTGTAAATGCGTGTATGCTGTTCATGAGAAACAACTGACTTTTGTGAGGTTTATTACATTGAGTGAGATGATCCAATTCTTGATCTTCTCTAATATTTTATTGAAGAAAGATTTGTGTGTTTGTAGCTAATAATCTCTAAAATTACTGGACCACTTTCAAAAATGCTTTCACCATTAAAATGCTACATTATCCCTGTGTGACATTGGCTATATTTATTACTGGAAAAAATAGGGATCCTTAAAGAAATTACAGCGCGGGCAAAGTGCTAGTTTACTAATAATCTCAGATTCTAAAGTTATGAAATCAGATCTTAAATTCTACAGCATGGGCTTTTGCGACGTGGGCTGCAAGGACTGGTATTTAAAATTTTACTGCCATAAGAAAACGTTATTTGCAGACGGTCCTTAACTTTTTAACCGACTTCCCAAAAAGGAGGAGGTTCTCAATTTCTTTTTTTTTAAGTTTGTTACCTCATAACTCCGTCAATTATGAACCGATTTTGCTTTTCATTTTTCATTTTGCATTGCTTTTCTGTGATTTTGCAGTGGTGTTGTTAGGTGTGGGGTACCACTAAAAAGTGAAAAGTAAAAAACTTTTTCCAAAAACGTAAAATATAAAAAAATATATATTTGGAAGTATCTTGTTTTTTTAGTAGTAAACTAATAGGGTACTATACTAGAAAATTTTAATCTTCCGTCAATAAATTTCCAAAAAATATAGGACACGTATTTTTTCACGTAAATAAACAGAAAATTATGAAAACTCGTGCGACGTCATATTCCGATACACTTTTATAGGAAAGTGTTTATCTTCGTAAATTTTATTAATTTGTTAAAGCTGAAAATACGTGTCCAATTATTTTTTTTTGTATATAATACCCATTACCATAGTACGTATATTATGTTCGTACTTCGAGGTAATTTGAATATAACGCCACATTAAGCCCACAAGCTCACGTATCGCCTTTAGCTTTGGATATTTTAAAAGAATGGAATGCAAAATAATTAACGCCACGGCACGGTTGGCGCAGTGGTTGAGTGATCGACTGCTGCGCCTTGTGTCGTGGGTTCGATTCCCGCACGGAACAAATATTTGTATGGCTTACAGGCTTCAGATAGTTGTTCCGGGTCTGGCTGTTTGTTTTTGTGACTTTGTAAGTTTGTAAAAGCCCACGATACAGGAGAAATTCCTAGTGTGGGGCAACGATTAAATTAAAAAAAATTGCAGATGTTCCAGCAATTGAAGTCAGTGTACGAGTCGGAGGTGGAAATGGTGAAGATGCAAGAAGAGAAGAAGGTGAAGCGGTCCATAGCCACGCACGCCGTGCAGCTGCATCAGAAACGAAACGAGGTAGCCCCGCTGTCCATTTCTTTATTTATTTACTAGCTTCGCCCGCGACTTCGTACGCGCACATCCCGTTTCGCCTCGTTCCCGTAGGAATTCCACCACACACACACACCCACACACCACACCCCACATCCCACCTATACGCACAAAACGTTTTGGGAATACATTCATTGTGCGTACAGCTAAGGAGTGGAATTCCCTGCCTGAATCTGTATTTCCTGATAGCTACAACCATCGAGTCTTTAAGTCAAGAGTGTATAGGTTACTTCTAGGCAAGCGTGCTCCATCTTAGACCGCATCATCGTTTAATGTCAGGTGAGATAGCGGTCAAACGTATGCCTAACAATAGTAAAAAAAAAAACGGGAAATCCTCTCTTAGTGTTCTCCTATGGAGTGTATGTACCTACATGCCAAATTTCAGCTTTCTACGACCAAGTTTCGGCTGTGCGTTGTCTGTCAGTCACTGACTCACTCATTCACTCAGTAACGGAAAAATTTTATATATTAGGATTGGATCGCCTACAGAGGCTACACAATATGATGATGACACAAATACAAGTATGCGCTTCCAATTATAGGCGTCCACATCATTTACTTATTATCTAGGTCTAGTAAAGTAAGCAAGTCTGTCTAATAAGCAAAACACATAATTTTAGTAAAAAAAAATCAACAAATTCAGATAAGATAAAAATTTAAGGAACATCCTTAGAACAAAAAAAAAACACTTCACATTAATTTCATGGTACGGTTTAATTGTTTCTCCGCGACTCGTCTCGTCGGCCTATTATGCCTCAGAGCTTTTCTGGTGGTAGCCACAGTTGATTCTGGCTTCCAGGAGTTGCAGAATACTGTGGCAGGCTTGTCCCAAGGAGATGTCAGCAGTAGAAGGGGCCCGCTAGGGTCAGTGCCTGCCAGGGTTGCGGAATTTGTTCGAAAGAGTCACCGCGGTCCAGGAACGCAAAGGGCACTAGATGAGGGCACGGATGAGTTTGAGTCAGCCAGAGCGTCATTTGATTTTTTCTCATCCTTAAAAAAAATACTTGTCCCAAGATCGATCCACTAATAGGCTTTGGTCTAAGTGGACCTTCCTACCTTCAACCTTCCGACTATTGGGAGGTAGAAATGGTGAAGCTAAAGGTAGAGAAGGTGCAGCGGTACTGTGGCCATGTTCCTCATGCAGCCGCAGTAGATGCGAAACGAGGTAAGTATTTCTGGGAAACCAAGCAGTGGAGCAAAGCCATTCTTTTCTTTTGGAAATTCTCATGTTGGTTCTCCGCCCGGAGGCGGGGGTCTGTTTGGTTCTCACTTAATAACTACGAGGTCTTCTAGCTTCTTCGTCTTCGTTTCGCTAGCTCGAACGTTTCTCAGTTTCGAGTGACCCAAAACATTGCCACTTCCACGGCAACGTTGGTGGCAGCGTATAGGTCTCTTTGGCTGCACGTTTTGGGGCGCGGAGGGCAGATTGCCTTCCCACACCATGCTGGTGATCCCTTGAGAGGTTGGTGTTACACCTTACTACTTGCGTTCTGAGGCAGTTCAAGGACTTTCAAGTGGACTTCGGAAGGTTAGACCCTGCGGAAAGATGCTCACATGGTGATTGATAGAAACGGACACGGTGTTTTGCACCTACCTTTGGTCAAGCTGCTGGAGTGCTTGCATATTTCTCTTCCAGCTAGGTACTGAACCACTTTATTTTGGGTGGGAAATCATCAAATTACTGCTTCTGCTCTGGGTGGAGCTGGAGGGTAAGCGAGTGTCTGACTAAGTAAATAAATTCCGCAACCCTGCCAGAAGGTAATTGACTCCCTTACTCGTTGCAGTTGGAGGAGATGTTCAAAGCCCGCGAAGAAGAACTAGAGCGCAGCGTCCAGCACAAGAAGAAGTTCCTGTGGGGCCTGGCGCGGTCACTGCGCGAGCAGCACGCGCACATGACGCGCGCCATGCTGGACGTGCGCGCCGAGACCGAGCGTCTGGAGCTCAAGGTACTACCAACCTTACGATTATGTTCACTAAGCTCATTTTTAGATACCCAAAGGATAACCAACGGAACCAATATTAAACCAATACTACGTGTCCGTCCGTTCGGCTGTATATCATCGGGTTTCGCAAGAACCGTAATAGATAGAGATTTGACGGAGAGTGTATTTCTGTTGCTGCTGTAACAACAAATAATAAAAATGAAGGTTTATGGTACGGAACCCTTCGTGTACGAGTTCGAATAGCACTTGGCCGGTTTTTTCAAGTTGTTATGCCTTTAAGTGGAATAAGCCTAACCTCAACGGTAAGCATGAGCCTCGGGTGAGCCATAAAGTCTATTTACAAATATCCGAACCGTGATATGGATTCAATGACACTGCTACAGAGACGGACAAAAAGGAAGCACTGTCGCTCCCTCTTTAATCTAGCCAGCCAGTAGCCAGTAGCCTGGGTACTGATCTCGACTCTTTATTGTGGGTGTGATGCTCATAAAAGGATATTTTTAACATCAATCAATAAAGAAATAATTTCAATCCTTTTTCAGGAAGACAGTCTAAAAACCCAGCTAGCTGAAGCCGAAGAGATACTAAAACAACGCGGCGAGGATATGCGATTACAGATATCAAGCGAACTTGCCATCTTAGAGAGCCACCTCGAATCCATGAAGAGAGAAAGAGAAAGCATAACACGCGAACGATCCGAACTGGAGAACTTGAAAATCGTTCAAAATAAGAACGTCAAAGTAAATAGAACACACAATGCTGACAACGAAGATGTCCATACACACTACGATTTATTAAAAAACGAACTTGCGATACTCAAGTCGTATTTAGAGTCTTCTCGAATGCAGCCCAAATGCGTTATCGAAAGAGGAACGATTACTGAACCAAGTGAAACAGTTTCCTCGCCTAACGTGGCGTTAAATAATAGTCAGGGCAATGAGAAAGGTTCTAAAAATGATGATTTTGATGAGCGAGTCAAAATGAATCAAGTAATCAATGATTTTAGGAAGAAGAATGTTAATTTTACACAGGTATGTACTTTGTTACTTATTTAGTGCTATGTTGTTATTAGCTTTAAGTGCTAATATGGAACATGAAGTCCTGAGTAGGGGCTTTTTTGATATATAAATATTTATTTGCCCATAATGCAGGTTCAGTTGTGGAGAGTCCCGACACATTTTGCCTTACGGCATGCAACATTATTATATTATTAAAAAGTAATTCTAAACAAAAAACAAAACAAAATGGACAAAAATTTCAAAATGGAATTGGCAGCAGGGCTTTAAATACCGGTAAAAATTTCGTAACGTTACCTGTATTTGACAGAGTTACCGTTAATTTGAAAATAACGTTAACCGATTTAACGTTATTTTCGAAACATTTTATCGTTAATCTTTTTTACCGTTAATTTTTTTATAACGTTAATTTTATCGTTATTTAGTAACGGTTAAGCTTGTGAGGTGGAATAAGCGTGGGGGCAGAGAGGCGATCGGCGGGCCGCCAAAGCTAAGCAAAGCCACCTTATACGCCGTTGCGTCGTGCCGTCTCGCTCGACCAAAACGTTGCCAGATTCTTACGTGTGAGACGTGCTGGTAGTACCTACAGTTAGCTGATTTAGTTATTTTGTCCAATAATTTATTTTCTTTTGTCAGTTGCTTGAGATCAATAACGGGTAGTTTTCATAGTTACAATTTTCGATATAATAATAGTGATAATTATGTCAGTACGATTTCTAGCACTGTATTCAATGAGTGTGAAAGAAGAACATCGACACAGTCCAACGCGTGAAACAGAAGATTTTGTATGGGAAATTAGCCTAATCTGGAGCGCCGCTTACGCGCGGCTTTGCCAAATCGTGCAAGGCGAAATGAAAGTCGACAATCGATTATCGAATTTCAATTGTTTTTTTATTCAGCTTAGACAAGAAAGATGGATACTTCAGAAATTCGAGTGATTTTTGAATACGAGTTCCGAGTTCGTCGCGGAACTAACGCGGGAGAAACGGCTCGCAATATCAATGTTGCGTTTGGAGAAGGGACTGCTAATGAACGCACCGTACGATTTTGGTTTAAACTCTTTCTTAATGGAAACTTTGATTTGAAGAACGAACCACGTGGAAGACCACCCACACAGGTGAATAACAATGAATTGAACGAAATGTTGGAAGCCGATCCGAGTCAAACTACCCATGAATTAGCGGCATGGTTTAACGTTATCTTACCAAAAATATTGACTTATTTGCGTCAAATCAATCGAAAAATCAATATATGAAAAATGGGTACTTCATGATTTGACTGATCTTCAGAAAGAAACGCGTGTTGAAAGTTGTGTTGCCTAGTTGTATCGATACAGAAATGAAGAAATATTGAATTGAATTGTGACATGTGATGAAAAGTGGATTCTTTACATTAACCGTAAGCGAAAATTGCAATGGCAGACCCCAGGTCAAACGCTGAAACAGTGTTCTAAAGCAAAGTTTACCAATAAAAAGGTAATGGTAATTGATTTTTCTCGCTTCGGTATTTGAACGGGTAAATACACGTGAGGCTTCGAAACAGGAAAATCTTGGAGCGAAATAATAAAAAATGCAGAATATTACAATTAAAATTGGGGACATTAATGTTTGTCCTTTTTTTGTGAACTTTGAATGATTAGAAGAAGACAAAAAATACTAAGAATGGACTGTGTGAAAGATTATAGCTAGAAAGGGAGTGACTACCGAAATTACGACTTTTACTTACGTGAGAAGACATGTTGCGTTATCTAAATTAATTGGGATCATTTTCATCATCATCTATTTATTTGTTTTTTTTTTTTTATTTATTTAACCATTTATGTACACATTTAATAAGAACATGAGAAGAAGGAAACAGAAAAATAGGTACAAAGGTGATGCTTATTTTTAAAGACATCTCTTCCAGCATACCTGCGAAAGGAGAGTAGAGTAAAAAGAGATAGCTATTTATAACTTTTGCACGTAGACATTGTGTGCAAAATTTAAAGCTAAAATGAAAATAGTATAAATATAGTAAGTATATATAGTATTAATAAAATATAGATATTAATATATACTTATATGCAACTAGGAAAGATAGTGTTCTTTCAATCTTCTTTTAAAAATAGCAAGAGTTTGGCACTCCCTAATGTCAGGCGGTAGCGAATTCCATAACAGTACCGCATGCACAGTGAAGGAGTAGGAGTAAAAATCGGTAGAGTGGGGAGGGGATTTAAGGAGATTTTTAAGATGTGACCTGCAAGGCGCATTCGAAGGACGGGAATAGGAGAAGCGTTCTCGCAGGTAGGAAGGCGTTTTAGGGTTGTGAAGGATGTTGAATAGCAGACACAAAATCCGATTCATCATTTTATTTATTTTTATTTTATTAATTTTAAGAAAATTTACAGCTAATACATCAAGTGGTCAGAAGTAATGCGTAGCAGAAGGCCAATTAAAAGTTTCCACTTATATAAACGTATATATAAAATAGACAAAACGGCATACAGCGTGAGAGTCAAACATAGAAACAACTTTCAAAAAAATGTTTAAAGATAAAAAAACATCACATAACAAAGTTAACAATCAAAGAAAAAGTTACTTAATTTTTTTTTTAATTTGTGGACGCTATTTGTGAATATATCAAGGTCAACATCCTGGCACACCTTGTTGAATATTCGACATGCTCTTAACAAATATGAATTTTGCCTATAGACAGTTTTCACAATAGGTACATGAAGGAGATGAGGTCATATTAGCTGAAAGACGTCCACTAATAAATATAGGAGACATAGGCCCCAAGTGTGATCACAACAACTGGTCCCCTGCGTCTTGCATCCATTGGCTACCTGCAACCCTCACGAGGTCATCGGTCCACCTCGTGGAAGGCTATCCAACGCTGAATCTTCCAGTACACGATCGCCTTTCTAGAACCTTCCAGCCCCATCGTCCATCTGTTCTGCATACTGATACAATCCGCAAGGCAGTTTTGTGGCGAACTGTTGGGCAGTAGCGAACCCACGAACCTTATCTCCCGAGAGAAGTCTTGTTCCTCATCTACGGCTTGCCTTTATTGGCTGGCCAGAGTAAATACTGACGAGGAACAAAGCTCCCAACTCTTTCTTGCCTTAATTGGCCGGTCTGAGTGGAGATTCGCTAGAGCACACGTGCTCGGGAGAAGGATGTATAATCCAGTAAGATGCTGGTAGGGATCTTGACCGTACTTCCGGGATTGTCCTGATAGCCGTGGTATACCTCTCCACTCCTCTAGCACTTCAGTAGGCTAATTCACGTAACTAAATAAGTGCTGTTGCAGTGCAATTGAAGTTAAGTTTCGATCAAAACAACGCTTTTCGTATTCTCTACCGCTGTCAGACACGCTCGCGTCAAGTTTGCGTCACGCGAGCGCAATAACGGCAGTCTACTGTTGCGCGTCCTTGGTGCGTGCTTCGGAACGCAATATGATCGGTATTCTACTATTTGTTTGACGTCCCAAAATGACAGCATATACCTTTAAGTTTAAGTTTTAATATTATAACAACGTCATATTGATTGAAATTTAATCGATTCTATTCTATTATTTAGTGATTAACTAATATTTTTTCTCTCCACCGTCAATAAGTTTGCTGTCGTGCAGTTGACGTGCAGTTCACGCGCAGTTTACGCGCAGTTTACGCGCAGTTCAATGATTAAAAGAATACCGTTTATCACTCAAACTTAAACTTAACTGCACTAAAACACAATCGCTGCGTCATAAAATTACGTGAATTAGCCCTCTGGCTATGTTGCCTCCTTGGCGCTACGTCACTTTGTGCTAGCGACCGTTTTCGCGGGCCCATTCATTGAGAGTGCAAGTCTTGTTAGTGGTCAGGCAGGAGCCAATAGTTCTTCTATAATAAACGATTATCAGTCTACTAAACCACCCAAACCCATAGCGTTTCATTTTTTGTTTCCATATTCTGTAATATTACTGCTCCAACCGGGGATTGTCCTTGGGAATACAGGGATAATCGCCGGTTGGTGCCCCATTACATTTGAAATGTCTAACGGGGCCTCTGCGAGTTGGTTTCGGCCCCTCGTACGCCTACCAAAGGACCGGGTCTCCAGAGACCAGAGAAAGTAAAAAAATAATAATTAATCAACATCCATTACTAAAATAATATAAAATCACAATCTTGGACTCCAAGGTCAATTTAAATAAAAAACGATAACAAAATAAAATACTTTCAATTCAAAATATCTATAAACATTATTTTGTTTTTTACGTCCCATCTTGTAAGCGTCTCGCACAAACCAACTCACTGTAGGTATTACACACGACTGAGGCACGGCGGCGCGACGGCGATAGCGGCAACAGTGCATCTAAAGATCTAATAATAATAATAAAGCAGAAAGCAGTACTCCTGGACACGGCGCGTATTATGAGGCGGTTCCTCTCTCGGGAGCCCTGACCACCGGTAGCTTGGACCCTGTTCCCGATGCCGGTGGGCTACTATTTTTTATATTTTTAAATGTTTTTTTAATTAGTTTTATACAAATACAAGTATATAATAAATAAATAAATAAATATTTAAAAATGTAAAAAATATGTACAGAAAATAAATAAATGAAATAATAATAATATCCTTGGACATTTCACACAACGCCATATAGTCCCAAGCTAAGCAACTTAATGCTTGTGTTATGGTAACGAAATGACTGATAAACTACATACATCTAAGCGAGTTGCACGAAGCCATGAGCGCACAAAAATGTTTACCTACGCGGAACGGCAACGCGCGGCCACAAATTCGCAATATCTCTGTACTGTACGTCGCTGGATTACGATGCCCCCTACCACTCAGCCTTCAAAACGCTGCGCTCGCCCAACACGAGTCATACCTATGTTTAGACCGGGTTGTAACAGAATAACGGTAAAATTAACGTTATTATCGTATTTTACGTTAGTGTTAAATAACGTTAAATTACTGGTAATGTTATCAAATAACGTTATATTTTAGTAACGTTAATTAGGTATCACATTGGAATTAACGTTACGTAACGGTTATTATTTTGTTAGTTGGTAACGTTAACAAGCCCTGATTGGCAGTTAATTTTGGATTTTAAAATAATATGGACTATGGAATTCGAAATAACCCCTAAACCTTAGCTTAACCAACCCTTTGGAGAAACATGTGTGTTATTTGAGTCGTCTAGAAGTATGACCTGCGTAAGCCTTACTTTTGCTTAGTGTGACAACTGCAATTTTATAGCTATCAGCTACTTCAAGAACACATAATCATTTCAGCCAAAAGACATCCCGCGCCTGATATTATAGACCTCTAAGCGTCGCCACATCGAATAAAGATCATGATTCAATTGCTGAATATGACCATTGACAGATAACAGTCCACATAGCCCAGGGCTGTAGCTAGAGCCGAATTTGAGGTAGGGCAGCATTGTTTACAAATAGGGCGGAAGATTGCTCCTAAGCACGGGCTCCTAAATCAATCACCATGTATATCACTGACCTCTAGGTCAGTAGACTGTGGTATGTTCGGAGAAGTTTGGATACCTATCGCTACATTTTTCTATCTGAAACTATAAACAAACAATTTAACTATAATAATTTATCTTAGTTTTTGGTATTTCTAAGGTAGGGCATTGTAATTTCAAGATAGGGCATTGCCCCACAATGCCCCCCCCCCCTAGCTACGGCCGTGACATAGCCTAAAGATAAACTAATGAATTCCTGTAATCATTTTCAGTGTTTCCAGTGTTTTGGTGAATGCGGAACAAAACAGTCCAAATTAAGACTTTTATTTTATTTATTTTGTAGCAAAACGTAGACGAAATCTACTACGGGCGGAGTCGTGACCGCATTCGGTCGGAGAACTCGAGCGAAGCCGGAGATAACGCCACGCCCGAGCTCGAGCTCGAGCGTGCGCGGGAGTACGAGCTCATACAGCGCCTTCGGGACGAGAATGATAGGCTCAGGGCGATGGTCACACAGGTGAGAGTCGGTCATGCTAGCGAAGAATGAGGCGGCTCGCGTGAGGGAGAGGGAGACCTCACGCCACAGCCACCGATACAGAAGGAGACGCCTCGCGCGTCGGCACGAGCTGGGCGATTGTCGGCCACCGCAGGCGCGGGGCAAGGACCAGGGAGCCTTTAAGCCCGAACTCTGCAGTTTCGACCTTAGTTGCAGGCGTTTTCTACTCCACACGATTTGACAGCATTCTTAGTGGTTAAGTGATGCGGCCTCCCAGCAGGACTGTAGCTAGAGTCGAATTTGAGATAGGGCATTATTGTTTACAGGTAGGGTGGAAGTTAAAAAAATTCCATAAAAGATCTGCTCCGAAGCACGGGCTCCTAAATCAATCACCATGTTTATCACTGACCTATAGGTCAGTAGACTGTGGTATGTTCGGAAAAGTTTAGATACTTATCGCTACAATTTTTTTTTTTATCTCAAACTATAAACAAACAATTGAGCTATAATAATATTTATCTTAGTTTTTGGTATTTTCAAGGTAGAGCATTGTAATTTCAAGGTAAGCATAGCCCCACAATGCCCCCCCTAGCTACGGCCGTGCCTCCCAATCCCGGGTCGATGGCGCGTTGTGTTCCACGCGCGCCTCAGAGAGATGTCAACATCAAGTTGACGCGGCTATGGAACGCAAAAGGCGTTTAGAAGAATTCGTATGGGTCTAACTTAGTAAGAGTCTGACACTTCGCCCAGAGTGGAGGAATAGGGAATATGCATGAAAAAAAAAATATTATCTATACAGTTTATCTAAAAATATACAAAAATATAATACTTACTGTGAAAATGAAATCAAAATTGCTCGAAACACAAACAAGATATGTTTATTTTAAGCGAATGTAATATCTGTCCCTTTCACGAAAACGCTGTTTTCTATGGCAGCTGATAGGCGCCGTGGACTTTGACGTCAAAGTTCATATCGGACTTCTCTTTCCAATTGTAATCTTTGAAGCTTTATAACTTTATCGCTGTTGAAGGTATTTAAAAAACGATTTCATGATTGTTTACTAAAGCTAATAAAGAACTCATTTTGCAAATAAAAATCGCATGCATATTCCTTAATAGGGAATGATTATAAAATTTTATGATTACCCATACAAAAAGAGAACCGCTTGGCCACCGGCGAGCATGAGTCACGTGATAACGTCGAGCGCACAGGCGCCAAATAAAAAAGCGCGGGCAGCTGCAAGCCAGATGTTTATGTTTACGTTAACCTTTTTTTAGTGGCCTCCTATTAGAGCTACCACTCAAGTGTATTGTTATTTGTATAGCTGAGAAACGGCTCCTTATAGTTACGTTAAGTGTATGATAACGGTTAGTTTCTATATTTTTTAACTAATTTGTAAACATTGAATATTGGTGAAAAAAACACATTACGTGAACTTTGAACAGGAATAATTTAAAAAGTAAATCGATAACATATATATTTTATGACTTGTATGGGTAGCTGGGTTATATCTAAAAACGATAAATAACAAACAACATACTCCACCGTACAAAAACATATATAAAAAAAAAAAAACTACCACCAAACATTAGCCATTTCCCGCCATTTTGCATTATTTACCTTCCGACCCACGGAACAAAAATTCTAATCATAACGTAAATTTCGTTTGTTTTGTTTATGTTTTGGCTGAAATCTATTGCCCAGTAAACATAAAATGCGATAATAATTACTTTTTAGTCTGAACAAGTAGCTAGACTTAATAATTAATCAATTACGATAGCGTTCTGACAACATGGACGCCTTGTGTAACAAGGGATAGGAAAATCATAAAAAAACATGCTAATACTTACCAACATGTTTATTTTCACTTGCACACACATTAATCACATCACAATGCACCCATAAAACATTACTTAACACTAATTCACTCACAAACAACATAATAAACAAGTTTATTCGACACTACGTCATCGCGCAACTCGCGTCATACCACAGACTGAATAAAACATTTAATTTCTTTCTAAAAATGGACTCGCCTGTGGCGTGTTTCGTATTTTTAGCATGTATGAAATGTCAATAAATCGAGTGGAAAAGAGCAAAAGGATTAAAATACCGTGTGTTTGACAGAAATGGACATAATTTGTGACGGGTCGCGATCAAACGTCAAAGAATACTACAGTCCCTTTGGTATATTTACTCCAAAATTTTTTTTGAATACTATAGTCTCTTTCGTTCCTCAAGCGGAGAATAGTCGTTGATAGTCTGTCAGTACAATCAAATTTCATTCCCACGTATACAAAGATAAATTATGTATAGGGAACGTCCAGAAAATATAGGTGGCAGCACAAGAGCGTCAATGTCAAGTATTCTAGACCTTTGTTTTGTTTATGCGACACTAGATGGCATAGTCAACGCCATGCGCGTTCCCTATACAGTGATATTATGATCAGTACTGTTCCAGCAGCGCCAGGCGCGCCCCCCGCGCGTCCCGCTGGCGGCGTGCGCCCCCCCCGCCGGCCCGCGCTCCGCCTCCCCCTCCCCCTCCCGCCCGCACACCGCGCCTGCGCCCGCGCCGCCCGCACACAACACCGTGCGCATGTTCAAGTGAGTACGCACTACCCGGAATGAAACTTTGTATTTTTAGGGTTCCTTATCCGAAGGATAACCAACGGAATTCTACTAAACCTCCGCTGTCCGTCCGTCCGTCCGTCCGTCTATCCGTCTGTCTGTCAGCGGTCTGTACCTCAAGAATCGTAATAGGTAGACAGTTGAAATTTTCACAGATTTTGTATTTCTATTGCCGCTATAATAACAAATAGCAAAGAATGAAGGTTTATGATACGGAACCCTTTTTCTGCGAGTCCAACTCGCACATGACCGTTTTTAGGGTTCCGTACCTCAAAAGGTAAAAACGGAACCCTTATAGGATCACTTTGTTGTCCGTCTGTCTGTCTGTCTGTCTGTCTGTCTGTCAAGACCTTTTTTCTCAGGAACGCGTGGAGGTATCAAGCTGAAATTCATATCAAATACTCAAGTCTATGGTCTCTTGGAGCTGTGAAAAAATCAAACTTCTAAGTCAACGCGATCAAAAGATACTCCCGTTTATGCCGCAAATTTTCGACACTCGCAAGGGAATCAAAACCTACAGGGTACTTCCCGTGAACTCAGAATCTTGAAATTTGGTACGAAGCAACGTCTTATAACACAGATAAAGGAAAAATTGCGAAAAGCATAAATTTTTAGTTACATCATATAATAAAAATATTTTTAATAATTTTAAACTTATTACCCCTTTACTCATGAACGCGTAGTGGTATTATATTGAAATTCTTAACAAATACTCAAGTCTATAATATCTTTAAGCTGTAACAAAATCAAACTTCTACGTCAACGCAATCAAAAGATACAGCAATTAAAGCCGCATATTTTGAAACTCGCAACTACTCGCAAGGGAATCAAAACCTAAAGGATACTTCCAGACGACCTGGAATCTTGAAATTTGGCATGAAGCAACGTTATAAAGTACACATATAGGAAAAATTCCGAAAATCTTAAATTTTTAGTTACATCACATAGTATATTTTTTTTAATAATCATAAACTTACTAGCTGACCCAGCAAACGTTGTTCAGCGATTAAAAAAAAAAAACAGATGTTGGCCGATTCTCAGACCTACCCGATATGCACACAAAATTTCATAATCATAATCATAATCATAATCATTTATTTGCCAGAATATGGTACATAATGGTCTTAAGAATAAATATATGGTGTCATCACATTCAGCCAATTGTGGCGTGCAAATTCAGTGCTAGGCACATATAGATAAAAAAACAAGCATTAGCATTAGAAATTGATTGCAACCGAATTATAATAACAATATTTTGGATTTATCAAAAAAAATATATATATAAAACTAATTCATGCAAATCGGTTCAGCCGTTTCGGAGGAGTTTGGAAACAAACACCCATAACTTTTACTTATATACCTACAGGTTTGTACGGAACCCTCGGTGCGCGAGTCCAACTCGCACATGACCGTTTTTTCTTTCCGAGGTGCTCTTTGCAACAATATAACAGCCCCACGGGTCGTTTTTCATTTGGCGACACGGCAACTTTAGTGGCAGTGGGCAGAGCACGTTACTCATAAAACAGATAGTCCATGGAGTCAAAAGGTTCTAGAGTGGCGACCGCGCACTGAAAGACTAAGCGTTGGCGCGACCTCCCATAAGATCGAGCGATGACCTGGTGAAGGCCGCGGAGTCCGCTGGATGCGAAAAGCACAGGACGGCTTTCGACTGAATTTTTTATGGTGGTGTGGTTATTTTTACAAGTTAAGCAACGCTTGCCGAGGTCGGTTTATGGATGAGCGACCATCAATTATACTTATACCGAGTTTCCCCTGTGTCTCGGAAAACAAAGCGTTCGTTCTATCATAGTCGTTATGGGTAGTGAGAAACTTAGACGAACAACTAAACTTCCCAATAGCAACCCAGCATCTGAATTGTGAAGGTTATATTATGCGAACTACCAGATTCAGCTGACTAAGTTAAAGTTAGGCTGATGGCATTGACTCTAGCTTTTAGGCATCGCATAGCAGGCGATGGATTTCTTTCAGTGTTTCTTAGTCCGTGGCGCCATTTCTTCTGTGTCTAAAATGAACACAGATGCGCTTTAAATTTTTTCCGTACAACCGCTAATTTTTTTTCCCTCTACCCAGTTTTAACAGCAGTGTAAGCGCCAGTACCCTAAACGTTGGCTGGCGGAAAGGAGCCGGCGAAGAGCTGAGCCTGTTCAGTAACGCACAGCCGCGTATCCTGGTGCCGGGGGATACGCTGCCCTTCATCGGAGTGCTGCACGACAGGCATGGCAACTGTAGGAGGTATGTATGAAGAGCTGAGCCTGTTCAGTAACGACAGGCATGGCAACTGTAGGAGGTATGTATGAAGAGCTGAGCATATTATCATACTACCTGCACCTGCAGAATTGGGACTGTTATTCCATGTTGCTTGGTAACTAGGATTAGGCTTATCCCAGTAATTGTACCCATCCTTTGTGTCTATTAGCCTAGCTCTAGTCTCCTACTTGTTATGGAGGGCAGTGGAAATTATTTTAAATCAATATTTTATTTTATTTATTCAGAATAACATTTACATAATATCATCATGTTTTTCTTCTCCGCCTCTGTTCTTTAATGATTTCGTTGCGGGATCCAAGACAGTTTGAATCGTTTCCCAGGGAATTGTCGAGCTTCATTCACGCGGCGCTTTTTTGGTCGCCACAGCCCTTTGTTGTGTTTGGGAATAGTGTTCACTTAGCTCGGCAATTTTTTGGTCACTCCTGTTAGGCAGCCGTCAGACGGACTGCACCGTAGCCACCGCACGCAGTCGCAATGGTGCGCGTTTAAGGGTAAAAAACGATATATCTCGATTTCCGGCAAAACTACAAGTCTTATGGAAAAAAGTCAAATGGCAAAGTTGTAGGTAATAAAAATATCTACAACTTAAGTATTTCTTCTTTTTTCACATAACCTCAAATTCTATGTGAAAAATTCGAATAACCGTGTTTTTTTTATTTTTCTTTTACTAGATTTTTATTTTTTTTCACGAAAGTTGGTCAAAACTTACCTCTTTATATCTTCAACATACCTACTTACTGTGTATTTTTTTATTTTTAAAATATTAATTCATTCATTATCTGATTTTGACTTAACTACTCAAAAAGCACCCTCATTTTCAATCGAAAATTTTAAATTCTCCCGTCAAAGTATTTGTTGCCGGAAATCGGGATAAATCATTTTTTACCCTTAAACGCGCACCCCCATTCACTTCCCGACCTCAGATCGCCCGTAAATTATTTTTCCTTTCATTTTTGTTGTATGAACTTCCTTTTCCAATGGGTTTCATCCTACTATTATTTTCTTTGGTTTCAAAAATCATAGACCCTAGTCTACTACTCTTCGATTATAGACGAGTGTAGTACTGTGTTGCCGGCAGGGCTTCGGCGAGCGGCTCGCGCGGACACATGCGAGCGGCGCTGGCGGGCGTCAGCAAGCGCTACGCACCGCCCTTGCGAGAGAGACACACGACTGGTATGTAGCACGTCACTCAGTTATAGTCTAGGTACAGAGTAAAGCGTGCACTTAGAAGGTCAATTTTTGGTGTTCCGTACCCGTACCCAAAGGGTAACCAACGGAACCCCATTACTAAGCCTCCGCTGTCCGTTTTCTGTCTGTCTGTCAGCGGGCTGTTTTCCAAGAAACGTAATATAGGTAGACAGATGAATTTTACCGGATTGGGTATTTCTATTGCCGCTATATCAACAAATAATGAAAATTAAGGTTTATGGTTCGAAACCCTTCGTGTGCGTCGGTTTTTATACTTAAAAATGTTCCAAATATAAGTCGCCGGTACTTACTATATATCTCGGCAACAATTAATGTCAAAAACTTGTAAAGTTGCAGGAAATCATAGGTGTATTTGACAGTTTGCGATTTTGATGCGAATGTGAATTCTCTGCTTGCGAAATGCTACGCACATTTCGCTAGTTCGGTATACCATATAATGATGTGTTTGTGTAGTCCATGAAATTCAAATACCTACTTAAAGATTTTTTTATTTATAGCTCCTAGAGCTCTAAAATTAATATTTTATAAAAAAAAACTTTGTTCAATTATAAGCAGTAAAATCATAAAAAATTACTTCGTATACCCAAGTCCTCAAGGTCATAATTTGATGAAAGTATGTCGGTTAATTTTACTGAGTTAGTTGTTTTGATGAATTATGCTTCGTTAAAAGATATGCAAAAGATTAGACAGACTCGTAAGTACATGGCTGTATAGGTCGCGTCATGTAAAAAGAACGCTGGCGGTCAAGCTGCGCATTAGGCGATTTATCGATCTATTTGGTGGTATATGAGGTGGGGCGCGGGAGCATATATAATTTTTCAATTTACCTACTAATAACCAATATACGACGCCGCGAGCGAAAGTCTAGTTCAAAAATAAAACAATAGGCCTAGTACTTTCGTGTGCGAGCTCCACATTCATACAGCGTTCTTTTTATGTGACGCGAACTGTACCTAGTTAGATTTAAAGTGAACAGGCTTCTTCTGGATGAGATCATTCCATCATCGACTTTGTCTCTGTCACCTCTGAGCTAGACTAGAGTCAATAGCAAACTCATCTCGACAACGACGGCCCGGTTGGCTGCTGCGTCGCGTGTCGTGGGTGCGATTCCCGCACGGAACTAAATATTTGTATAGCCTACAGCTAGTTGTTCCGGGTCTGGCTGTTTGTGAATGTGAATTTGTATGTTTGTAAACGCACCCACGATACAGGAGAAAGTCCTAGTGTGGGACAAAGTTTTAGATAAAAAAAAATCTCTAGTAAAAAGCAAAAAACCTGATCTTATGATTTGATCGTGGTGTTGTCAGTGGCGGGGTGCAGCGGACAGGGCCATGCCGTCGGCGGCGCGCACGTGACTGTAGCCACGTGCTCCGTGCAGCCCACTGGCGACGAGCCTCAAGCCTCCCCGTAAGTTTACTGGCACAGCTCCACAACAGGCATGCACAACTTCAAACAGATAATAGGCTTGTGTCCTGAAAAAAAATAATTATTCCGTCAGTTAGATTGTCAAAAAATATTTGACTCGTGTTTCTTTTGTTACGGGAACCAAAATTGACGAATTTACGACGCTTTTAAAATTCTCAATACGTCACACCACTCTCACCTTCGCATAAGTTTTAGTGAGCCGTGACGTCACGAGCCCCCACTCCCGAGTTTTGATGCGTTTTATCTTTGTCAATAATCATTGATTTACAAAAAAACAAAAAATATGTGTCCATTATTTTTCAACACTCTAACTGACGGACTAAATAGTTTTGCAATTTCTGGATGATGGAATCTAGCCTATTCGGTTCCACCCTTTATACTAGCTTTTGTCCGCGACTTCGTACGCGCCGGGTCCCGTGATTACCCGTTCCTGTGGAAAATTCTTAAAATCCTCCCTTATGAACCTACAGCTTCCTGTGATCAGTTTTGGCTGTGTGTTGTCTGTCGGTCACTTACTATGTTATGACACTCAGTAACCGAAGAATTTTATAATAGGGAATATGCACGAAAAAAAAAATATTATCTATATGTACAGTTTATCAAAAAATAGACAAAAATATAATACTAACAGTGAAAATAGAATCAAAATTGCTCGAAAAATAAAGGAGATATGACTATTTTAGACAAATATATCTGTCCCCCTCACGAAAACGCTGAAAATTAAAAATTGATGAAGGTATTAAAAAAATAATTTCATACTTGTTTTCTAGAGCTAAACAGTATTTAATTTTGCAGTGAAATAGAAGTGCAAAAAGAAATAGCATGCATATTCCCTATTATATTGATTTTGCGTTCTTATGCAATGCACTATAAGGGCGGGTTGTATCAAACAGTTGGTTAACGTAACATACGTACGTCAAAAAGTTACGATTACGGACGATGTTTGACGTTCGTTAAATTAGAAGCGTTGTTTCAAAACATTCTGGTATAAATTCCTGCTCATCCCAATGGCTAAGTTATTGACACGGGTCCTACCTAAATAGCTTTTTTTGCATTCCACCACTTATTTGTGTCATCAGAAGAACTGGTATTGAGGAATTCAAAAGAATTTTCACAATATTGTTCTATTTGACGCAACTAAAGTTACGTCAGACCATCTGTTAACGTAAACGTTATATTTTACGTGCGTTAACGCTGACATTTTGTGAAACAACTCAATTTTTTGATTTGACGATAGTTAGCACCATTTTTAACGTTTACGCGTGCGTTAAGTGTAGTTGAAACAACCCGCCCTAAGAATGCATCAGATAAGATCATCATTTAGTCTGATGAACCTCGTATAGCTCGTCTCTGTCGAGCAATGGAGTCATATCAGCCTATGCACAGCAGTGGGACAGTAGAGGCACACACATTAAAACAAATATGATCTTGAGAGTCATGTTTAATCAAATTCTTCAAAAAGGATGAGGTTCTATGTGCGGGTGTATGTATTATTTTAATATATAATATATTTTCACCGGTATCTCCGCCAATAAGAAATATGCATGCATTTTTTTATTTGCAAAATGATATACTTTTTAGCTTATTAGCTCTAGTTAACAATCATGAAACTATTTTCTAAATACCTTTATCAGCGATGAAGTCTTAGTTATAAAGCTTCAAAGATTACAATGAAAAAGAAAAGTCCGATATGGACTTTGACGTCAAAGTCCATGACGTCTATACAGCTGCCATAGAAAACAGAGTTTTCGCGAGATGGACAGATTAAATTATCTCGTTTGTTTTTCAAGTAATTTTGATTCTATTATCACTGTTAGTATTATATTTTTGTCTATTTTTTGATAAACTGTACATATAGATAATATTTTTTTTTTCGTGCATATTCCCTATTCTGGACCAATTTTAAACATTCTTTTTGTATTCGAAAGCCTATAGGTACTCCTGAGGTGGTCCCATTGTCACCAAGTCAGAATCTGATGATGGGATCCCATGAAAATCGAGGGAATCCCTCAAATTTTATAGGCACATATAAAAAAAAATATAAAAAACTTTTTGTCAAAAAACGAAAAAAGAACCAAAAACACCTACTTCCGAAATTAAAGTTATTTGATACTTTGTGGTGTTTTGTTTTTGGAAGTCAATCAGAATGGGATAGAACTTTGTCAAAGTAAATCGAAAATTACAGTTCTTTCTTCAAATAGCGTTAGCAAAAATGTTCTGAATATTGATAATAAATTAGTTTATATGATAGATCGTAGAAATAATGAATTTAAGAATACATAGTAGTATCATAGACTTATTCAACACACTAATCAGCGGAAGCGTTGCGAAAAGCTTTTTTTTGAATAGCAGCTCCAATGTTTAGTTTCAGTAACCGTGCGCAGCAGGGTCTGCGATGGCCGTTAAGCTTGGATAACCCAATCAGAGACAAGAGCACCAAGACCGTACCCAGAGAGGCTACAAATAAGCTTAAGAGGTAAGCATTCAAATATTAAATACGATATTTGTTTTTCCTACATTTGCCCGCGTCCTGTCATAGTTCACGTGGGTATTCCAGAAAGGACAGCAATGAGGAGCGCAAGGCGTCCGCGCGCGAGAGGAGCCCCACGACCGTGCTGCGCGAGGCCAAGCTGCGCCTGCGCAAGCTGGAGATCGAAGCCGAGGCCGTCGAGAAGTCCTACCTCGACTTCCGGCACCGCCAGTCTGAGCTGCGGCTGCAGCGCGCGCAGCCCCCGCGGGACTCGCGCGACGCACTGAAGGCGCTCGGTTAGTTCATGTTCACTACACTGATAAGTTTCTTGAACGCCAAATTAACTTTGATTGTCCAAGTATTTTCTACCGTTTTATTGATATTTACTTCAATATTACAGACGTGACTCGAAGTCGCTCAACAGAGCAACACGATGAAAGCACCAAAAACAATATCGAAGGACAATACGCTGACTTACAAAAGTCTGTGCGCGGAGACTTTGACAAGTACATTCGCGAGTACAAGAAGTTTGACCTCGCGGAGACTCACTTCCGTAGCAAACCCACCCCCGCTGACAGAGCCATGCCCATCCCTGACGCCTACACCACAAACCGCCAGCAAGTCGTCGCGCGAGGGAACTACCTCGAGACTCCCCTCACCGAGTTCAGGAAACTGTACACTTCCGCGCGACATACGGACAAGTCACCCACGAGGAGCGTGCACTCTGATGAAGAGAACGTCAGCAAGGCAGAGTCGAACTACGAACATTCCGCACGACACGACGCGATGCGCAAAATGAAACACGACAAACAAGCCGAACTACAAATATTAAAACAAAATCTCAATAAAATGTATCACTCGCCAAAACACAATCGCGAATCCGCTGCGGCAGAACAACAAGTCCAACAAGTCAATCAAAGCTACCGCGCGGGCACTAAAGACGAACACAATTTAAGAGTGGAAGTGGAAAGTTTCAGTGAAATAAACGACATCAAGTCGCAAACGCAAGACATGTTGCTGGTCGTGCGGAGTTCGATAAACTCCCGGGAAGTGACGAAAGGCCGCGAGGAACCGAAGGAGATGTTCGCTGCGCAGATGACCATCATCGTGAGCCCGCGGCCGTCGCCGGAGCAGGCGGCGCAGCTCACGCGGACCGACGTGCTGGACGCCATCTTCCACGCCGGGCCCGACAACGACGAGTCCAGCGTGCAGCTGCAGCTGGAGCTGGCCAAGGACGACGACGACGCGCTCAGCGAGTACGAGCGGAGCTTGTACCCCGCCGAGCTGTCGGCCGAGGGCGAGGACGACGGCCGCTCGCCCATATCGGTGCCGGCCACCACGGACGACGACAACTTCTGGGAGACGTAGCCGCCGCGAAACATGCGCATTCCTTATCGTACCGTAACTCGTGCTGCTACCTCTGTCTTATGATCGAATGTCAAAATTTCACGTATTTATTGTATTAGTATATTTATACAAGTGTTAAATAAAAACAACAGTAAAAAGAACCAGTCATAATTTATTTATCTATCGTCTATGTGAATTAAAACATTATAATATCATATAAAACATACATTTTTTTACCAATTATATTTCTCGTATCTTTCAAATATATAAAAGTACAAACGTTCGACGTAATATCAACAACTCACAGCTTTTGGCATCCAAAGAGTCCCGACGTCGCCTAACTACATTAAATGCTAACCAACGCAGTGAAACAACTTTATTGTCATATAACACAGGACATTAAACAAATGCAACTATAGAACATTAATACAATGGTTCACATTAAAAAATAATATTTACGGTTCCATATTAAATAATAAAAACTTTAAGGGGTGGGTTAACCCTAGAAAGCTTCTTGTTGAAGACTATTTTTTCTCATAGAATATTTTATGAAAATATTTTATCTGAACTTATATTCTTATATAAAACTGTAAATATTATGTTAAAAACCTAACAAATTTATATAAAGGATATTATTATGAGATTTACAAGTGTCAATGATGCAAGTGGAACTCTTCTTTTATTGAATGGTAATTTTATAACATCTTTCTATTTATAATAGAAGGCATAGAATACATTTGAATCAATAACAAAGGGTGCCTATACATGGTTTAGAATAAACAAAACCTGAAAAGGAGGCGTGTTCTTATCAAATCAATCAAAGGAAGTAGTACTTAAAAAAGGCTTCGTTACAAAGTTAATTGTTATTTTATTTAATTGAGCTATGCAGTATGAAAGGGTGTTAGTTAACATGGCCTTGTTGCCACTTAGTTCAATTAAAATAAAAAATCAAATGCTATTTGAATTTGTTTTTTGATGCCAATTCGGATAAAGAGGCATCCATATCGTGTGATTTACGTCAAGGTATTTAGTTTGTATGAAAAATACTTATTTCCGTGATCTGAACATCCGGTCGAAGTTTATGTATATCATCCGGAACACACGGTGTATACCGAAACACCACAGATAACACTTTTACAAACCCCGAAACACGAAAAAATTCCATGGCATTTGTGTGCTTAACTCACAAACAATTGACAAAATGTATTGAACAGCAAATTATCTTTTAGTACAATGACTCCTTTTCAGGTTTTCCATTTACTGTGTTACTCCCCTTATGAGACTTTTAAAGGAAATTAACTATAGATAAGAGTTATTCGTTGAAATTTCGTTCGTTATGAAAATAAGTGCGTATTGCACGTAGCTGCAATAAAATGGAAGATTTGAAAATATTAGCTTCGAATATAGTCTATTTATTTAAAGTAATGTCAGTTGGTCCTTAATCTATCGTCAATTGTGATGATAATAAAAGTGGATGAACCTTGGTTTTGTATTTGTATTGAAAGTGACCGAACTACGTCATTAATGTTGTGGCTTGTGGAGGTGGGTTGTGAAGGTCGGTTAGGTAGTCGCTCCATGTCAAATGCTGATAGTCAGATGCATCCTGTAGACTCGGAGTCAACCCCAAGGTTGGGAAAAGGCTAGCTATTTTTTTTATTTCTTATAATATTGAAACTAAGTTCAATCACTTTGCATTTACAAATTTTATTTAAACAAGGTACATTTTTGCGACAGGACAGTCCCATTTTCTTGCTAACATTTTTTTCAAATCATTTAGATTTCTCTCAAGATCGTTTTTCTGTATAAACACGGTAAAAGGTACGACTCTTAACCTCTTACTTTCTGTCTCAAAAATGGACACCATATACAGGGATGACGTCTATAAATAACACGTTTTCTATGTCGCATAAAATTTATATAAAAAATTAAGTTTCACTTCCTAATCAAATGACTTGGAACTAAAAGTAGAGTACTGCGCCAATTTACATCACCACAGCAGACATGACATAAACAAAATATATAAACATTCTCCAATTCAAAAAAAATAATAGAAATAAACATTATATCACTAGCTATCGAATTAAATTCAATAAAATCAAATAAACTAATTTACATTAGACAAAATGTCACAGAATGAAATCTAAATATTATGAAATATCGAGACGCTAAAATTATGCCGTTACTAACTTAAAGATTCATAAAAATACCATATTCAGTAAATAACTGTTTAAGAAGATTTCTGAAATCATAATTGGTATTGTTAGAGCTTAGATAAGTTCTTTTTTTAATTAAAATTAATCATTTACATATTTTGCTGCCCAAGAAAGAACTTACATTTTCTATTGAGATTTCAATTATAAACCATATTTGCGTAAGTAATGGTACATTTTAAGGGAATCGATATAATATTTTGATAAAGGCCACTTGTTCGTAGTATTATTACAACACAATTTGAGGGTTCCATCGGAGTTTCGAAATAATAATCGCTTATTTGTTGATTATTGTAAATGTTAGCCGTTTGACGAATTACGCCGATGGAACCGTTAAGTTGCGTCGTACGGTCAACAAAAGAGATAGGTAAACAGACAAAACATTCATCTCTACCAATCTCGCAACCCGAGAATTAACGCCCGTGACTTATTTGTGTGAAAGGAGGACTTTGCCCAGCAGTGGAACAGTTACAGGGTTTGTATTTTGGTGTGCGCATTGCTATTTTAGATTCATGTATTCCGCGTCCAGCAGTAGTTTCCAATTAGCTGCCGGTGTACTTATCTCTTTGATTGATTGATTTTGGTTTCTGAATTGTCAATTTGGAGTTAATTTTCGCCAAAAACGAGATAAGTCTGAAAAAACTGTCACTTATGTAGGGTTTGACGCGTTCTTTACTCCAAATTTTCAATTCAGGAACTGCGGGTCTAGAAAGGTCACTTTAGTAGAATCATATTGTGATCATAATATTAATCATACAACAATCTGTCAAAATTCATTTTCATATTTATCGCAAAAGCGTAAGGTTCAAGGTTGATTGGAAAAAAATGACAGTTTCGGGTAGCTTGATGTGCTGGATATTCTATTAAAGAGGCCTTTTCAGACCCCGTCAATAGTGTAGTCTGTCTGGCTGTGCAAGCAGTCGGTAGTGCCCCGGGGTGGCGCGAGAGGCGCCACTGAGCTGTCACGCTCAGAACCCGAAGCTTACGTTGTGGTTCGCGTTCTTGACGGCCAGCGCCGAGCGCGGGGAGTTCGGTCCTGTCACTCGCAACCATGCTGACACCTAAAATCAGAAAATTGGAAAAATTAATACATTAAAATTATGAGCCCGGGCCCCAAGTTTTTGTTTGCTTAGCCTCTCGAAGCTCAACCTCAGTCTGTCTGGCTGGCGGCTGTGACACTACTGACGCTGTGGCCGGGGCTGGGCGCCACCAGCAACAGTACGTTACCTGTAGAGAGTCTCGTTCCCTGTTGGGCGTGGAGCAGCGCGCGGCTCCGCGGACGGCGCGCGCGGCCGGGCTGGCAGCTGTGACACTACTGACGCTGTGGCCGGGGCTGGGCGCCACCAGCGACATGCTCACTTGCACGCTGTCGTCGACCGACGGTGCGGGCTGCCATCTGAACAGTCGTGAAACAATCTTAGATTCACTCTCGTATAGCCAAGCATATGGGACTGGGGAAAAATTGTGGAAACTTAACTAATACAAACACTGACACACAATCAAGCTCTCAGTCACATACATCCCCACACTCCATACAAGCACACAAAAACACTCGCTAACACACACCCCTCACACACAGGGGGTGTGTCCGAGGGGTGTGTGTTAGCGAGTGTGTTAAGATTTTCCACTGAAGTTTGCCCCAATGATATACATTACAAATAGTTTAAGTCTGGAACAATTTCATTCTTGTTTAGATGGGCATTGATAGCTGCGACACAGTTATAAACTTTTGTAACTATAATCATTTTATTTGTATTGAGGAAACTGTCTATGTTCCAAATAAATAACTTTTATTAATAACTAGCACTTCGCCCGCGAACACACATCTTAATTACTTATTAAACAATTGAAATAGATAAAGATTAATATCATGATATTTAAATCAACATTATTCCATTTCACCCGGGTTTTTTTAAATACCTTTAGATCAGCGATGAAGTTATAAACCATCAAAGATTACAATTAGAAAAAGAAGTCCGATATAAACTTTGACGTCAAAGTCCATGACGCCTATACAGCTGCCATAAAAAAACAGCGTTTTCGCGAGAGAGACAGATATATTTGTTTAAAATAATTTAATCTCGTTTGTTTTTAGAGCAATTTTGATTCTATTTTTACTGTTACTATTATATTTTTGTATGTTTTTAGATTAACTGTATAGACAATAAATACTTTTTTCATGCATATTCCCTATTCATCAGCAAAACTTCCATCTGACAATTTTAGCTGTTTTTTAAAAAATCTCCACAAGAACCTCAACTCACACTAAAGCAAAAACAGACATCATAGGCTTAACTTGCTTTCCGAGACACGTAGGAGACTCGGTAAGTAGAGTGGTCACACACCCACGCACTGACTTCGGTAAGCGTCGCTTAACCTCGCTACAAAGGCAGACGACAGACGATGATGAGTTAATTTGAAAAGTGGCTCTCTCTCTTTCCCTCTGAACCCATTTTCAAAAAAGTCCTTAGCAAATTTTTAGACTCTGGTATCTTGCGTTTTCTTATGAAGTTTCATAAATTTTAATTGTAAAATACATCACGTGATTCTTTAACGCCACTTATTCATATAAGTGGCGTCCAAGAATCACGTGATGTATTTTTAGCAAATGTTTTAGTCCTCCCTCCCCCTGGTGATATATCACGAGGTTTATACGAAAGTCATCGTCCCCCTATCCAGAATTATGTGTATATTTTACACTAGCGACCCGCCCCGGCTTCGCACGGGTGCAATGCTGATAATAAATACACTACGGAAAAACTTTTACCTCGCGTCTGAGCCGCGCGGGTACCTTACTCATAGATCTAAACTCCCCTCCCGCACGCGCACCCCCGCCTTGGTGACATCCACTTCGCAACGGGCCGTGCAGCAGAAATCGTAATATTTTAATTTCGCCATAACTTCAAAACCAAACGTCCGATTTTAATCATTCAAAGACCAAATATGATCTACATAAACTGTAATTAGTGATTAATGATACTTTATTTTGATAAGGATTAATAGCATGAGTAAAATAAACGCGTTTAAATGGAGTCCACTAAAAATCTAGATTTTTAAATAAAAAAAAATGGTTGTTGTGCCTCACTCGACATAGATAGGTATAGTGTGTCGCGGACTTTTTTGTAGATATTTATAAGATCTACAATTAATTAGAACAATTTATGGTTGTATCTTTTATAGTTTAGGCAGCGTGCGCAAAATAAGTAATTTTTCTGGTAGATTTTTACACCTTGTGTCCGAAAAACCCAAATATCTTACGGAACCCTATTTTTTTTCAAAATAGAATATAGCCTATGTTACTCGTGGATAATGTAGCTTTCGCATGGTCCTCTTTATAATATTAGTGTAGATAGAAAAATAAAACTTTATTCTGGAAAATTCGCATTCCACAAAAAAATAATACACGTGTTATCTTACTACACGTGATACATCCCTCCCCTTTGTGATTTTTCCAAACCCCCACCCCCTTTGAGCGTGATTAATGGAAGCCTAAGGACTTGAAAGAATATACGAAGCACCGAGTGAAGTAGGTGCTCTTAAAAAGAAAGTTGTGGTATATACTGACTTGTCTCTCTGTTCAGGCGGGTACAGTGCCACGCTGTGCCGCCAGCGGTACACGTTCGGGTACTGTTCGGGACAGATCGGGCACTGCTGCAGCGCGTCGAACACTAGGCGGTCCATCTTGGACGGCTCTTCCCTGGAAAACAAGAAAGCATCATCTACCTAGCCTTTTCCCAGCTACATTGGGGTTGGCTTTCAGTCAAACCGGATTCAGCTGAATACCAGTGTTTTACGTGGATCGGCTGCCTACCAGACCTCCACATCCCACTGACACTAACACGGTACTTCTTGGTAAGACTTGAGTCAATTTACTGGCTTCGACAATCCGTAACGACTGCCAAAGATCTACTATGACAGCCGGGACCAACGGCGTAACGTGCTTTCCGAGGCACGGAGGAAACTCGGTATGTTAAGATGATCACCCATCCACAGACCAACCTTGGCAAGCGTTGCTTAACCGTTAAGACCCTTGCGGCTGTTATTATTTAGCCAAGAAAACAAACATAACAATACGGCTGTATTTCCCGAAGTAGAAAAATCTCTTATTTAGACTTGGCCCGCGAGGTTGTCGACATGCTGGATGTAAAGTCCCATTTTATGGTAGACATCAGATACCCGTGCAACAACGGTCATTGACCCATATACATTTATTGACTTTCTTAATATCCAAAACAGAAATAATGAAATAAAACTGTCCTGAATAGACTTCTATCGTGATCTTTTACATACTCCACTAATTAAAAACAGTTCATAATTTATTGTTCGAGTATCTACGAAGGGTTAAAAGGGAAAGGTCAATGTACTTTATAGCACGTTTATCTGCCCAAGTAGCACAGATAGCTGTATTACTATTCACTTTTAGATCTATTTTAAACTCTATGCGTATTAAGACTCTTTTAAGAGTACACTGGTGATCCTACAGGTGCATAATAGCTGTCAGTGATATTTAAACAGCTTAAGCTTATTAAGAGCTGCATTAAGGCTGATTAAGACCGACAAAACTACCATTAATATGCTAAAAGTGCTTTAAAGGTATATTTTCAACGATTCTATTCAGCTTTTAACCCTTTCTAATGCTTTAACTGTAATAAGGGCTGTTTAGCGGATGTAATTACGCCAAATGCTGTATTAGAAGGTATTTGTGAACTCCTATTACACTGACTTATTAAAGGGGCATGTGTGAACTATAATGACGTTAATACTTGTATAATGGATGATTTGTGGCCCACATTACAGCTTATTGCTAAATATGTCTACCGCTAATCAGCCTTTATACTGCCATTGATATTGTCTGCATAGCGGCTGTTTAAACATTTATTAGATGCCTCGCAGCTGCTTAGAGACTCACTAGTGTATCGAATTAACGGTTTCTACTTTATAGTGAATCACATAAGTACCTTTAATCAGACTTTATCTGAATAAAAGTAACATGTGGTACTGTAATCAGTCAGTGTCTAGTTGATTATGGCGATTATCTGACGTATATATTTTATTGCTTTATAAAAATATGAATTCGAATAATTCGTGGAAAATGAAAGCTAGAACAGGGGGCATTAGAAAAAAAATATTGAAAGAGTACCAAAGAATTATGAAGACAGAAGAAATAAAAGCTTCAAGTCGGGAAGTAACGCAAAGCGTGACAAATAGTTTGATACAGGATGGTTCCGTACAAAATATTAGTCGCAATAGCTCAGAAGATGTTGCACATTCAACAAATTATGTGTGTCCAAGTTCTTCCAGTAACCTTGGTGATAGTATTAATTGTTCAATTCTAAACACCGGCAATTATAACTCAGAAAAAATATCGAGTTCTGAAGATGATGACGACAGCAACTATAGCGATGATGTAAAGCACTCATTGTTTAGGGAAAAAATTAGAACGTGGGCTGTAGAAAAGAGTATTAACCATGTTGCTTTAAAAGATCTGGCAGCAATTATCAACGACTTGATCCCGCAAATATTACCAAGGACAATTTTAGCAACTCCTCGAAATGTGAACATAAAAGAAATCGAAGGTGGCGAATACTGGCACAACGGAATAGCCAATTCTGTGATTATAATATTGAATAGTTGGGATGACGCTCCAGACGAAATTTCATTAAATATTAATTTTGATGGATTACCAATATTTAAAAGTTCTAACATGAATTTTGGCCAATTTTATGCAACATCCACGAGAATACTGGCATAAAGCCATTTATTTTATTCCATTAATACATACTTTGTAAATAAAACAAAATAAATGATTGAACTTATACATATTTATTAATTCATTTAGCTCTCATCAATTGGTACTCTGTCAATGTAGGTATCATCTGTCACAGAAACGTAAAAGGTAACAACAACAAACTTAACAAAAACATTGATATCCCTACTGTATCATATCTTTTACCTACACTTTCATGCGACTAATAAAACCTGCATCACAGTAAATAACTTATTAACAAAGTATTTGAAACCTGAACATAAAACAAAGGTACTGTTAATTAAGATATATCAAATCAACGAAAACTGAAATTTACAATCAAAAGTGTCTAGAATCACAATAGCTTTCAATCATAATAGTCACTCGCAATAACATAATTTGAGCTTACATAATCATAATAGGCAACAACAACAAAATTCACAAAAAAAATTAAATCCTCTGGTATCATATTTTTTACCTACACTTTCAGGCAACTAATAAAACCTACTTTACGTGAAGTAGATATAACTTATTAATAAATTATTTGAAACCTGAACATAAAATAACATTCGATACCTTTAATAAAGATATAATAACGAAACAACGACACTGACTGAAGCCTACTTGATATATCGCTCCATACTTTCTAATTCAATTTCTGCCTGTTCGTACGATAGCAAATTTTGCCTTTTTAGATCACAATTCATTTTCTTCCAATCAGGACTCGGCTTCGAACGTTCTTCTTTGATCAGCTTCATAACGTTTTTATTCTTTGGATGCCAACTTAATATTCCATTAAACTCCCAAAGTGATGGTACACAGGTACAATGCTCAATCGATCACCATCCGGTTCTGAAGTACTAACCTTAAAAGGCATTATTCTGTAATAAAGAAATGAAACAATCACTTAGTTATTAGGAATAAATACATAACTTGTTAAAAAAAAGGTATCATCTGGGTAGGTAGGTGGTACCTATTGTTCGCATAAGCTTTTAACAGTTTGTAGGTACCTGCTTGTTTATGTCAAACCTAAACGTTATTGCGAATTGAGGTATAAAAACAGAACTAGTTATAGGGACATTAAAAGAGTACGCAACGGTCCTTCCGATCATGCAGGCAACGACGAGAAGCAACTGGCGACCGTGCGTACCGAGTGCGGTCGAGCCTTTAGAGTAAAACTAGGAAATTTAAAATAATATTTTGAGGATGAAATATTGCATTTATGTTTATGTTGCAGTACAATTTATTTTACAATAACAAACATCTATTAATATCTTTCTACCCAATTTGAAAGGTTTGCGCGCGTGTAAAACGGTGTTAAATAACATCACTTTGACAATTTTGAACTAGAAGTTATCCATGTGGTGGTTTTAGATTTATTACTATGGATCCCTAAAGAGTCTGTATAACAACTGTTTAATTGTTCACAGTATGGCTAACGGTAGAGCTTGTGGACCATTAAAAGAAAGGAAAACAGTTTATAGCTGCATACAGTTCACAAGTGTAATTTATTCAGTTTTTTTCTGATTAACAGTACACTAGTGAACTATAACATAGCCTTTTGCAGCATATAAGAGTTTTAACTATTCACGTCACTGTTTAACATTGTATTGTTTAACCTATAAAATATACTGATTAATTTTTCAACATTTATAATGTTTTGTGTATGAACTATTAATGTTTTGCATTAGTTTTTACTTCTTGATAACATAATAATAACTTTTTATCTAATAATTCTTTTCAAAGCACTAAAAATTTTTTATTCAAGTTTTCATCACGGCTTATTTATATAATAAACTAATTAAAAACAGAATATTTTCGCGGCGCACTTAAATTTTGTTAGACAATATATATGTATAATGTCAGTGAAATTACATTCCCAGTCACTTTTCTTTTATTAATATGTAAAACAATGTACTTACCAGGGAATATGAGTATATTATCCACATATAATTCACTCCACGAAACATGTGTTCAATAAGCAGCTAGTAGGATTATGTTTGCTTTGCTATTTCAAATATGTTCACTTTTACACTGGCCGCAAGCAGCCTTTCCCGGTTTAAAACATCTATTAAGAGCGTAGATGTGACATATTTACTGAGTAAAGAGTAACATGTGATCTCTTAGTCAGTCGATATTCAGCTCATAGTACTGTCGTTACCCTTTATAACACTGTTAAATTGCTGCTACACAGCTCCTAAGCAGTTACGTGAACTTAACGCTGAATAATTTGTGCCCATTTAAGTGTTATAAGACCTGCATAAGGCCCTATACAGCCCTTGTGCAGCTTTCTTATTCAGCTTTAAGCATGATGGGAATCGGTTATTCGGCTGATAAGCAGCCTAGTGTGCTACTTGGGTGGCGTGTACCATAGTACCGATATTCGTGTTAACCAATTGATTAATAGTCACGACCAACAACTTAGGAGGTTCTAGTTAGGTAGCTGGATCAAAAGCTTGTTTCAAACTGTACTTCTGGACACAGCTGGTATTGTGTAGAGGCTCTTCACCCTTTAATAAACTCATTTCTCACTTTGTTCTGTCTATGGCCTTAGTTGTTTTTATACTAAAGTCGACCGCGTTAAGGCGTATTTAGACCTACGGGATATTCGTTATCTGGAGCGGTAGCGATAAATGTCGCTCGGGTAGGCGCGGTATCCCGCCAGGTTATTTGTTTGGAGTTCCGTGGCTTAGATTTGAACAGTAGGATTACCGCATATATAATGAATATACTACAATTCTAATAAAAATAAATAAACGTTAACGTTACCACGATCGAGTGGATACAAAAACTCACAAGATTCCTTAAACAGTCACTCCACAGATTAATTTCAAACTTCTCATATATATCTACTTTCAATGCTTATAAACCACTCACCCGTATATAAAGGGCTCAGCCTTCGCCGCGTCACTGGCTTCAGCCATGTCATCGTCTTCGCGCTCCGAATGCTCTGACGCCGTCAGAAACTCCTCGTCGTCAGAATTGCACGATGCCACGGACTCGTCGTCAGATATCTGCTTAGCATAGAGACAAAAGAGTTGGGAATCTAATCTGACTGAGAGTACTTATTTTGAGGTGAGTTTGATTAGTAAATATCTAGATTTTCACATTTATTTGTAAATAGAAAGCAATTACCACATAATTTTATGAAAGATCGTCACTTAACAACGGCTCGGTCGCTTTAAATTTTCAGTTGTGTTTTAGACAATATTTTAAGTTTATAATAGTCTTGAATTTGTAAAGGTAGATGGCACAGGCTACTAAGAGCACGTTCCCCTTATAAACGGAGCGTGCAGGAACTATAGGTAGCAGCACAGAATGGTCAATGTCAAGTATTGTTAACGTTAAAGTTTCGAATATGCAATGCTAGATGGCACAGTCAGCGCCGTCATATTCCCTTTAATTTTCATACAATAGCTGTCAAACCGCCATTTTTACTGCTCAAATAAAATGTAGGTATGTATTTATTTATTTATGTGTAACGGGGTGAAAATCCTTCATGGATGGAAGGGTTTGCCAAACTCCTGCTGACTAAAACCACCTCGCGTTCACTAGCACATCTTCAACGCAGCCGCCGCCTCTGTAGGCCACGTCTGGTCAAGCTAGGGGAGAGAGGTGTATCATTCCCCCCGCGACGTCTAAGGGCTATATTTCACCGGGACACCATGGCAGCGCAACCGGTCGCCGCTACCAACAAAATCTATACAGCTCTATAGAGAGTTACTCACCTGGTGTCCGTTTGGTTGCGCAACCAATTTGGCGGCGCGACCAACTCGGACGCGTGCACGGAATGTTACTGGTTGCGCCACCACGATGGTCGCTCCACCACTAATTACTATAGCGCTGTATGGTGTCTCACTCACTCACACATTTTGTAACTGTCTCAGTGTGGTGTGGCGACTCTGGTGTCTGTATGGTGTCTAGTTTGGTAGCTTACGGACACCACGGTGGCGCAACTGGTTGCGTCGCCATGGTGTCCCGGTGAAATATAGCCCTAAGAGGCGCGCGTGAAACAATAAGCACCACCACCTCGGGTGCTATGTGATGAGGGGCGGTGGACGTCTTCAGACCTATTAAGGGGGCCGGACGAGGGTATTATCTGCTCTGCGCCGATGCCCGGACCGGCAGAGCACTTGAAATCTTCCGCTGCCTCTTTTTGCAGTGACGCGAAGGCTCTTGCTTCTAGGTCCCACAGCAGGGATCCGGCCAGTGCGAAATAGGAGTGGGTTGGAACAGATAAAATTAGAAACCTGTTTCACCTGTTTCAGTTCCAAGAAGAAAACAGTTCCAAAAACCTGTTCCAAAAAAACAGCCTGTTCCACTGGAAGTAAAGACTCATTGATTGCAACAGATACAGAAACAGTACCTGCTACCATAGATAATCCTGCTACTGAAAAGGTCAGAAACAGTGACAGGCAGGGAACAGGTTCTATCTCTTTCTATTACAATGAACCAGAGGAGCCAAAGAGCTTGTTCCAAAGAACAGATGTTGACTCTTTCTATTATAATAAGTCAGAAGAGAATGGAGCATGTTCCATTTGAAACTGTTTCACATTCTGTTCCAGGTCGTTTCGTTTTGTATGTCGAGTTACGGCTACTACGGTTGTTTGAGGAACAGGCGAAATAGGTGGGAGCTGTTATTTCGGTTCTGAGATACCTGTTCCTGTTGTTACTTTGAAATACCTGTTTTTTTTAACTGTTTCGATAAATACGCCTCACTCCTAGTGCGAAAGCCGCCTCGTAGATCGTGCGGTACCCTCTGATGACTGACGGCCATCGCTGGTGGCTCTAACAGTTTATTTCTGTGTTGACTCACCTCAGCCTGCACGACGGTACATTTGGCCGTGTCCACGGTATACAAGGCTGCGCCGCTGTCTCCGCCCGGGGAGTTCACGTTGAGCGGCCTCTCTACTTCACTGTGCTGTAGCTTGCCGTCACCTGCCACCAATGTTATCATTAAAATTTCACGCCTGTATTTACCGAAGGGTTGGGCAGAAGTATACTACACCTATATTGTCCCAGTTACTTCTAGGCAAGCATGGTCTACCGTCGAACACATCATAGCATTCCACCAGTTGATATTCGGCAGTCAACTTCAAGCTTATCTGTGGTTTGTGAACTCTCACCGGAAAATTACAGACTCCGTAAGATTGTAATAAATTTTGATTAGATGATAATTTCTTGATACATTATGAAAAAATCGCTTAGTATATATTAAATCGCATCCAAATTCAAAAGTTTCCAATACAAAACGTGTCTCATTTAGAAAAAAAAAAAGTTTACAATTTCACGCTTAATTTTACAATCACGGAGATTGCCATTTTTCGGTGACATATCTTTAGAAGTTTTATTCCCATTTAGGGGCTAGAACAAGATGTTTATGGAGTTCCAAGACAGTATTAGGCGTTTTTTAACTAAACATTCGAAAGTATCACTCACCAATATCATGATCAAACGTCAGTCTTCTAACAAAGCTCTCACTCTTCGGACTCGTCGACAAAATAGATCTATTTTTCCTAAACGACGCGTTCTTTTTACTGTTGCGTTCGAACACTTCTATCTTCCAGTCGCACCGGCACTTGGACGCCTTTTGCCACAGCTCCGTACACTCCACCTCGGACATAGCCGGGGCTTTCAGTACTTCAGCTTCGGTCAACTCTTCGCATATGAAACTAGCTAAGCACCTCACATGGCCGTCGATTACATGTGTCATTTTCGGTCTAACTATTCTATTTCCACATGTATAAGTCGGTTTTCTCTCATCATCCGAACTGAAAATATCGTCATTCGGACATCGAAGTTTTACTAAGAACTCCAACAGATGGTTGACGTCATCCAGATCGCTCGTCTGCTGTTTCAGTTTGTAGACAACGAGTTGAGCTAATCTAGAGTGAATTAAAGCGAAGTTTATGCTTTGAAATCGTTCGTCGTCCATGTATGTGAATATCGTGTGCTGTAGGTGCTTCGATTCGGATTTTAGCGAGTCGCCGGCGGCTTCCGGTTCGGCGGTGAGGCTGAAAGTTAGCGCGTCTGCTATCCTCTTCGCGAAGACCTGGCAGGTGCGCTCTATACAGAGCAGTTGGCTGACTGTGTGGTTCACTACGGGCGCATCCCCGTTCACTGCTTTCGCCCCAGGCTGTCGACAAAGCCTCTGCCTCAAAGGGTCCGTTTTCCGCCAGTGGGGAAGTCTTTCATTGGATATTTTGCATGATTTCAAGGCGACACAGAGCTCTGATATGGGGCTTAATGTAGTGTCTTTAGTAGGACTTTGCTGGGACATCGAAAGACTTATTCTCGACAGCGAAAGATCGTCGGGGACATGGGATTGTGCGCAACTGTCGCTGTACGCGAACGAACACGCACTCTCGTATTTGTTTTTTAAATAGTTTTCTAGTAGATTTAGTCCTTCCGGCGTACGGAGGTCGGTGAACGTGTCTAAGAATGGCCAGTACTCCTTCCAGCCTACTTTCATTTGTTCCGCTAAGTTTCTGCAAAGAGAGAATTTTGTTATACGCATAGGTCACAATACATATAGTTCGAACCACGGTTTTTTGCCGCTCGGAAGTTAGGTTTTAGTGACGACCGCGCAGGTGCAATCACGTAAACTAGTGTTACGTTCGTAGAATATTGTTCTGATTTATACGTATTTATAAACAAGTAAGAAACACAACCAGTAACAATAACAAGGTCACAAAGTAAAGCAACATACATATACCACAAAAACGGCATCGCAAGCGGGACACAAATTTGCATAGAACGTATACGAGCGACTGAGACCCCACTACACGGCGCCATCTTGCGTGCCGCGCATGCGCTGTCATATGTTATTTTGCCAAATTGACATCCTGCGCAATCAATTGCGACGTGAAGTAGGTACGTCGTTATGCAATTGATTGCGCAAGATCTCAACTGGCCTGGTTCGTACTATACTCGGTTGCAAAGAAGTGGAAAAGGGATAGAATTGAAAATAAACATACATTTTGTATAATTGTGTGGATGAAATTTTTCAGACTATAATTCAAGGCTCTATTAAGTAACTTTTATTTAACTCGATCTATGTGTATAGGTAAGTTTGCAGTCGCAAAAATCTCCGCTTTTGATACGTTTTCAGGGTAACGTAGAGCTAGAGAAGTACTCAAACTCCAATGTTTGATTCAAAGAACGCAAACGTCTTTTTATGGCTAAAACCACAAAATTAAGGCGTTTGTAAGTTTGTGTTTTTTCCAAACATAAACTTAACTATATTCCGACTAGGCGTGCAATAAACCGTGTCCTATTTATCGACCATCCCATACTAACCTGCCAACAGTTTCAAGCCCCTTTGTAATCTCCTTCAGCCTAAAAGCTTGTGGCTTAGGAGTGGCGGGCGGCGCGGGCGCATCCACTGTGTAGTGCGACAGCGGCACGCGCGCGCCGGGCGAGCGGGGGGCGGGGGCCGCGCGCGGGGGGGTCTTCCAGCGCCGCCGGAACAGGTCGGCGGCGCGCGCCTCCATGGGGCCCGCGTACGCGCGGATCTCGTAGCGGGGGCTCAGGGGGTCGCGGTTTATCTCCTGTTGGTACAAAGGGAGGGTTGTTTAATAGTACATTCATTAATCATGGCGACTATGGAATAACATGAAAAGTCAGACACCTGGCATTTTAAGTAAGAAAAGTTTTTGACTTTTTAGTGTCGTAGAACATGGTAAAGCCAAAAGACATTGCATGATCCAAAGTTCAAATCACTATTTATTTTTATTTAACATTATTTACGAAAAAACTTAATATTTTATGGGTTGTCATGGTTAGTACAGATATCGGCACGGTTCTTGAGCGCTCGGCGGAAGAGTGGGGATCGCTCGGCGGAAGAGTGGGGATCGCTCTGCGCATCGTACACCTTATGACAAATAAAACGTCGTCGTCAGGTACGTGCAGCAAGAGTAAAGAACGAATCCCGAGTGACGGCTATGACGCGCGATGCTCTACGGGCCAATCACTGCAATTTCCGCGCCCCCGCGCCTCCGCGCCTCTCTTCATACCACCAGTGGGACCCAATAACTCACTTGTGCGCAGGTGAAGGTCAGCGCTCAAGACCCGTGCCGGTGATTGTATTGCGCACCGCACTTGCGGGACATAGAGTGTAACAAGAAAAGGCGCGGAGGCTCTCAAAATAACTTGCTGCTAACAAATAAGAAGAAGCCAATAACCAAATCAAATTACTTAGTAGTAATTAGTTATATTAGAAGAAGTTGCTAGGGTGGTGCAAAGGTAGGGAACCACTGCTCTAAATGTTTGTAAGGCCTTGTACGAAGATGGCGATATACAATAGGGCACTTACCGGCGGCACAGCGGGCGTGAAGGCTCGTCCAATGGTCGGTACGCCGCTCCCATCCTCCGTATGTAGTACGGGAACGTAGTACCGCTCCTGTAGCATGCAAGCAATGCGGTGCGCTACACCCGGCTCGCTGTTTGTAGCTCGCTTGCAGATTATCTGTAAATAATTTTTGATGATTAATGCTTGGTTTCTGAGATATTTTGATAAACTCACAATGGTTATTTATTCGACAAAAGTGCTATGTGTTCCCACTCAAACGCACAAAACATTTTGGGTGTACTTTCAGTCTGCGTGCAGTCTAAGGAGTGGAATTCCCTGCCGGTGTAAGTGTTTGCTGATAAATACAACCTGGGGATTTTTAAGTCAAAAGTGACTTGGTTACTTCTACGCAAGCGTATCCCCATCGTTGAACACATCATCGTTTCCATCAGGTGGATCAATAAGAATACTAGAAAAGGACAAAGACTACTACAGTATAGACGTTCCGATAGCCGCGCTAAGTCGATTTCTGTATGTCAATGGTAACTTACGTGTAGATGACAGTCTCAAAAAATGTGTCCTCATTTGATGAAATTTAATTTTCATCTTTATCGCTAATGCATTAGGTTCAAGGTTGATTGGGAAAATTTGTCAGTGACGGGTAGCGTGATTTGCTTTCTGATTCTGCTAATGTGGCCTACCAACACCGAAATTTCAAACAGTCGCTAATATTACCACTGTAAGAAACCTTCCAGACTTATATTCCACCAAGACTATGATCTTTAGTCGTGAAGCGCGGGCCAAAGAGAGAAAGGGAGTAAGAGAGAGGGGTAGAGAGGGAGTGAGAGGGAAGGGTAGAGAGGTAGAGAAAGGAAGAGCGAGAGGGAGTGAGAGAGCAATAGAAAGAGAAGGTTACTTACATCTTTAGCCTGCTCGCCGTACTTGTTGACGGCGCTACGGTTGCACTGTGGGAAAGACGTCAGCACATCGACCACGTGCTCGGCGCCGAACTTGGCCGCGAAGTGTAGCGGCGTCTCGTTGATGGCCTTGTCGGGCGTGTTCAGGTAGCGGTCCACTAGTATACTTGCGAACTCCTGCATTCAAAATACAAGGGAGATAATTGGTGAGGTTATGACGTGTGTCAAAGGAACATCAAGCAACAACAATACAAAACAACACAACTTTTAAGACAATACAACTTTGTCCCGATACGGCCTTACTTGACAGGTTAATCAGTGATATTAAAGTTAATGTACAAAGGTGAGCTTAACTCATTGAGTTCCTTCACAGCAATGCAGCAAAGCAGATGCTGAATTAACAAGACTATTTTTAATATTTGACTGTGTTATAGTGTGCACGAACCTTCTTTTTTTTATAGATTTAGCATTAATTAGAAAAATTAAACACACTGCATACTATATAACTTTACAGACAGACGTACTGCTGCTAGAGAGTCAGTGTCGGCACTTTTTCTTCCCAGCTAAAATACTTGGAATTTATGTTGGGCGGGCGTTTTGGAGGACTACTTTCATGTATTTTTTTTCAAACAATGATTTTATTATTTCTACGCCCGTAAAGTAAAAAATAACTATAGTTTACGCCAGATAAACGCGGAATAAAGTACATTGACCTTTCCGTAATATCTCTTCGTAGATACTAGAACAATAAATTAAGAACTGATTTTCATTATTAGAAAACGTAAAGGATCACGATAGAAGTCGACTCAGGACAGCTTTATGTCTTTATTTCTGATTTTGATCTTAAGAAAGTCAATAAATGTATGTGGGTCAATGTACTTTATTCCACGTTTATCTGGCGTAAAGTATAGTTAGGTAAGGTCCTGTTAACTACAAATCTTTAAGTCAAGAGTGTTAATAGGCAAACTTGCTTCATTTTAGACCGCATCATCGCTTACCATTAGGTGAGATAGTGGCCAAACGCGTGACTATCAAAAGTAAAAAAAAAACATATTTCTGTAGCTTACCTTACAAGAGTCGGCGTCAGCGTCCATGCCGTACAAGGTCTGCACGAACATCGGGTTGCCCACCGTCGTCAGTATCAAGTTGCAGATCTCCGCGTTGCTCGCTTTGGCTGCTATGTGTAAAGCGTTGTAGCGGGAGCCTTCCTACAAGTAACAATATGAACTATTTAGAGTTTACTGGTGAATGCCACGATGAATGCTGGGGCTCGTGACCACATCATGGTTTCTTAACCTTATTTTCCTTAAGAGGGTTTACTACGCGTTTCGGCATTTCATACAAATTTTCAAGTCCTTATTCTTCGATGTTTATGAACCGATTTTAATGAAACTTGGTATGGATACCCTTCAAAGCTTGGTCTAAATAGTTAGCAGAGAACATTTTCTAAAAAGAGTACAGGGGGAAAGATAGAGTGATTTTTCACTTTCTATAGAAAACATAAAATTGTCCTCACTCTTCCTCTAAACTCTTTTTCGAAAATGTTCTCTACTAACTATTTAGGCCTGGCTCTCAAGTGTATTGATAACAAGTTTCATTAAAATCGGTTCATAAACATCGAAGAATAAGAACTTGCAAATTTGTATGAAATGCCGACACGCGTAAAGTTGACCCACACTAGGATTTTTTTCTGTATTGTGGGTTTGTTTACGAACATACAAAGTCACACAAACAGCCAGACCCGGAACAACTACCTGTAGGTCATATAAATATTTGTTCCGTGCGGGAATCGAACCCACGAAACGCAGCACAGCAGCCGATCGCTCCACCACAGCGCCAACCGTGCCGTCAATTAATTTATATCCACTTGCTCTACTTTCAACGACATGCTTCTGAGGATATACTCTTCAAAGATGTTCGGTTTCGTCTGACCAAAGTCTGAAGACTGATAGAGATATAAAAAGTATGGAACCTTCTTCTTACCGTTTCGCTAGTAAGGTTTAACGACCCTACACACTGTAGTGTCAGAGTTTCTAAACCGCCTCAAGGGCCTCTGACATGGTTTATTTGACGACCGCCATTTGGCGGCCGGAACCACCGGCTTGCTTATACGTGCCTTCCGAAGCACGGAATCATCTTTTTATCAGACAATCAGGTGATTCAAGCCTGCAATGTCTCAGCCAAACAGGAAACAACTTTACAAAGTACGCGACCACCGGGTCACAAAGCAACCACGGAGGCCGGTAAAACATGCTGACAAAAAATATGGATCGTATCGAAATCAAAAAATTAATGAAATCTTGTATTTTTTTTTTCGTATGGTGTTCTGATTGCTATACATTTAATGTGCGTTTCCTCCGTGCAGATTTTTAAAATTCTTTGACACGACCTTATTAACCATATGTCTAGTGTCTATTTAGAATTTAACGATTACTAAAAACCGGCCAAGTGCGAGTCGGACTCGCGCACCCAGGGTTCCGTACAAACCAGTAGGTATTATATTATAAGCACAAGTTGCGATTTACGATTTATGACGTATTAAAAAACTACTTACTAGATCTCGTTCAAACCAATTTTCGCTGGTACTATGTACATCATATATTTTTTTTAGTTTTATCATTCTCTTATTTTAGAAGTTAAGGAGGGCATACATTTTACCACTTTGGAAGTTTCTCTCGCCCAAACTATTCAGTTTAGAAAAAAATGATATGAGAAACCTCAATATCATTTTTGAAGACCTATCTATACCCCACAAGTATGGGTCAGATGAAAAAAAAAAATTGAGTTTCAGTTCTAAGTATGGGGGACCCCCAAAATTTATTGTTTTTTTTTTATATTTTTGTGTGAAAATCTTTATGCAGTTCACGGAATACATCTTTCTCATTACCAAATTTCAACAGCATAGTTCTTATAGTTTCGGAGAAAAGTGGCTGTGACATACGGACGGACAGACAGACATGACGAATCTATAAGGGTTCCGTTTTTTGCCATTTGGCAACGGAACCCTAAAAACTAATGAAATCTTGTAATTTTTTTTCGTATGGTGTTCAGATTAATATGTAATATGCGTTTCCTCCGTGCAGATTTTTAAATTCTTTGACACGACCTTATTAACCATAATATGTATAGACTGTCTATTGTGAATTTAACGATGACTAAAAAGCAGCAGTCTAAGTTTTTGTTTACTGCTTTCTAACAGCCTCGTATCTTTTTAACGCCTAGCTTTAATATCATATTTTTTAGCGGGAAAACATCCCTTACGGCCTGTTATGTTTAAAGCCTACTTTATGTAGTTTACCTTCACAAGTTAATAATGTCTTTTGGTTCTAAAAATATATGAATAAATAAGCATCATTGATTTTAATACAGCTGGGAAGCATAAACATCCATTTTATTCTTCGTCTAGGAAAATCCTACAAGTCCCAAGAAAATCCGTCTAGTCCACAGTACAAGCTTACAAAAACTTGTTTATCCAATACAATGAACTATACTGTAGTATATACACACTATATACAGGTATGTGTGTCATTAACGCCATGTCAGGTAACTGCGCCTGATCAATTGAATGCTAATTTTGTCATTGAGCGTTCAAACCACGCACCACGTTTGCGACTCGTTTCAATGTGTAATTTGTTTGATCTGCAGTTACTTCGCTATCGTTAACAAGTTGATTTGAAGTTATTTGAATGAATAATTAACTTAGTGTTACATGAAAAGGCGTCGGCATTTTATGTTTTCGTCTGAAGTGCTAAATAAGCTAACGGATGGAATATATTATTTACAGCTAATTGGGTTGTATAAAGTGGAGGTCCATAAAAATAAATATTAAGCAACTAAAATTAATAAAAATACATTTAACGAATAGTATTGCTTCAACAATGCCTAATTGGCAATTTTCTTAAGAATTATTTCTTAAGGAAAAATTGCTAATTAGTTAGTAAAACGGTTCTGAGCAAAGGTATGCAAGACTGATACAGTTAATTATTCGAACTCCGATAACCCGAGTCTCAATTAGTTTCCTGTTCGAAAAATTAAATAACAATATCTTGTTCGTAGTCTCCATGTTTTTCTTTTTGCTGACCAGGAACCGCGGGTTGTCCCACACTCTGTCCCGCACTGTGCAGGAGAGAGCCACTTTTATCGCCACATGTCTATACATCTATACACACAGATTGTAAAGCTACCTGCATGATAGCGGGCGTGCTGCCACTGCTGACCAGGAACCGCGGGTTGTCCCACACTCTGTCCCGCACTGTGCAGGAGAGACCTGCTTCAATCGCCTTCCTCAGCGCCACCATGTCTTGAGGCGATGGCGCTTTGAATGGATAGGGCTTCTCTCCCATAAACGCTGAAATAGACAAAAAAAAAATATTTTTATTTATATATTATTGTTTCTGTTTTGGACTCCTCCTCCTTTCCTTTTTATGTTTTCACGCTTTGAGCATAATTCTTTCCTCTAAACCATCCGTACTTCTATGTTGGTGAGATAAGGTGATACACAAACTTATCAGCCATGTTAAGAACATTCTAAAAAAATCTGAGATCATTCTGTTTGCAAAAAAAAGGTAAAAAAAATATGATCTTTATTCCACGATTTCCTTAGTCGTTCATTATTTCAGCGTAATATTAGAATTACGCGTGACACGATTTAAAACTACAATAAATTGAGTTAATTAGGGGTTCGCGTGATAATGCGGTACCAAGATCAGTGGCCGCTTTATTGCCTTACCTAGACTCAATAAGTCTTAATTGTGTTCTGTGTACACGAATAGGTGCTAATCAACTATAAAATTACAGAATTCTTCCTTTTTTTTGACACCTTTATTAATTATTTTACTTGTTTCTGTGTCAATTAAGAAGCAATATTGACAGAAGGGCAAAACGCTCAAAGTGTGCCTCACATGCTTCCTATTTCACCTGATGGTAAGCGAGCTCGTGGCTAAATAATAACAGCCGCACAGGTCGATCTTCGAGGTTAAGCAACGCTTGCCGAGGTTTGTCTGTGGATAGGTGACCATTTAACAAACCGAGTTTCCTCCGTGCCTCGGAAACCACGTTAAGCTGTTGGTCCCGGCTGTCATTTGGAGATCTTTGGCAGTCGTTACGGATTGTCAGAAGCCAGAAAATCTGACACCAGTGTTGTCAAGGAGTACCATGTTACCCAGTTAATGGGTTGTGGAGGTCTGGTAGGCAGCCGCTCCACGTAAAATGCTGGTATTCGGCTGAATCCGGTTTGACTGGTAGCCGACCCCAATATAGTTGGGAAAAGGCTAGGCAGATGACGATGGTAAGCGATGATGTGGTCGAAAATGGAGCACCCTTGCCTATAAGTAACCTTTTCACTCTTGACTTAAAGACTCCCAGGTTGTAGGTATCAGGAAACACAGACTCTGGCAGGTAATTCCACTCTTCTTTTTGAGACGATGACCGATATGGAAAATTGTGCCCAGTAGATGGCCACGTTAATCGGAGCATCTGTGGTTCATGAGGTCCTGAATCGTGCAGGTGTAAGGGCAATTGGGGCACTCACCATGTGGGTATAGTTGTGGACACCACACTCACATGTAGTGTCAAACGAGTCATAAAAACCCCATTTTGCACATTTGTATTTTTGGCGACCTACCTGGGTGCGCAACCGATTGTGTTTGCCTCACATGCTAGGATACTTCAGCATATTATGTATGCATTGCCCTATGTTGTTTATGCAAGTGAAATTGCTATGGTAGGCGCCAGATAAACTTACAATTAAGTACATTGACCTTTCCTTAATATCCCTTCGTAGATAAAAGAACAATAAATTATGAAACGTTTTTCATCATTAGAGAACGTAAAGAATCATGATACAAGTCGATTCAGGACAGCTTTATGTCTTTATTTCTGTTTTTATTATGAAAGTATGAGAAAATATTAAAACTAGCTTTTGCCCGCGACTTCGACGCGCGCGCATACCCCGTTCCCATAGGAATTACGGGTAATCCTCTCTTTGTGCACCCCTAGGGAGTGTAAGGAAGCCACATGCCAAATTTCTTCAGCTTCCTACGACCAGTAGTTTCGGCTGTGCGTTGTGTGTCAGTCACTCAGTAACGGAAAAATTTTATAAATATTAGGATTAGGATGTATCTGGGTCTATGACCGTTATTGCACAATTATCTGGCGCCTACCATATCATCATTATTCTCTTGCTCTAAGCCTTGTCCATTTCTATTACTTGTGATTTCGGTAGTCACCCCTAGCCTTCAAGCCACATCATATTTGACGCTATTCGTCAGTCAACATATTTCTTAGAAAAATTCAAGGGTTTAATACACTAGGGGCGGATTGTTTCAACTACACTTAACGCACGCGTAAATGTTAAATATGGTGCTAACTATCGTCAAATCAAAAAATTGGGTTGTTTCACAAAATGTCAGCGTTAACGCACGTAAAATATAACGTTTACGTTAACAGATGGTCTGAGCACTGGGTAACGTAACTTTAGTTGCGTCAAATAGAACAATATTGTGACATTTCTTTTGAATTCCTCAATACCAGTTCTTCTGATGACACAAATAAGTGGTGGAATGCAAAAAAGCTATTTAGGTAGGACCCGTGTCAATAACTTAGCTATTGGAATGAGCAGGAATTTTTACCAGAATGTTTTGAAACAACGCTTCTAATTTAACGAACGTCAAACATCGTCCGTAATAGTAACTTTTTGACGTACGTATGTTACGTTAACCAACTGTTTGATACAACCCGCCCTAAAAATAAATACAAACTGTTAAAAGCAGTAATAAAAAATCTTATCCTTGAAATCGACATAGTTCTGAAAACGAAACCAGATTTACTCGTTAGCCGGGGCAATGAGCCGAAAACCTTAATTGTCTATGATTTCAACTTTTTTTTATTTCGCTACTAAAAACTTCGTTAGACGGCTGAATTTTTCGTGTATTTTTAGGCTTAAGTAAATTAAGCTTTGTCATGCGCTCATGTCTAGCCGATTTAGTCCCCAAAGAGGGCCTAAAGCGTAGAATAAAAATACAAATTATTCCAAGTACATTTTATTTTGACCGTACTGTAAAATTTTATAGGTAAGGATTGTATAGAGTTCCTTTTGAGCAAGTTTTCACAGATAATTATTTTAAAACTTGAAGTAAAACATTAAGACTCCTACTTAAAGGAATGGCCATATAGCGGTCAGAGATAAGTGGAAGGAAGGAAGGGAAGCCAGTATCGTAGGCCACCATTTTATTATGATCATAAGAAAAACTTAGTTCTATCCTTTCTTGTGGAATTTGATCGAAAGAGTCACCGCGGCCCTGGAACGAAAAGGGCATAAATGAGAAAACACGGATGGGTTTTAGTCAGTAAGAGTCTGACACTCCCGAATGAGTCATTTGATGATTTTCCAACATGAAAAAAAAAAAACCACCTAAATGATAACATAACTTCAAGCAGTATAGTGTGTCAGAAACCTACCTCCATGGAAAAAAGGGTTGAGTATTATGTAGGTGTGTTGTGTACTTTGTATCCTACACCAACGGCATCGTTAGGTGTTAACACGTGGTTTAGTAATGAGAACATTGACCTAAACGCGACTACTCACAATCCACTGGTAGGTATGTGGGACGCCTGTAATTTTACTGAAAGCGAAAGTAAAGGCGGTTTCGAACGTAATTATTGTCATTAAAGATAGAATGTCGTGTGGCCTAGAAAACAAAAGGTATTGATTGGACTTCAATCTATACCTATAGGTACTTAGGGCGGGTTGTTTCAACTACACTTAACGCACGCGTAAACGTTAAAAATGGTGCTAACTATCGTCAAATCAAAAAATTGGGTTGTTTCACAAAATGTCAGCGTTAACGCACGTAAAATATAACGTTTACGTTAACAGATGGTCTGAGCACTGATTAACGTAACTTTAGTTGCGTAAAATAGAACAATATTGTGAAATTTCTTTTGAATTCCTCAATACCAGTTCTTCTGATGACACAAATTAGTGATGGAATGCAAAAAAAGCTATTTAGGTAGGACCCGTGTCAATAACTTAGCTATTGGGATGAGCAGGAATTTATACCAGAATGTTTTGAAACAACGCTTCTAATTTAACGAACGTCAAACATCGTCCGTAATCTTAACTTTTTGACGTACGTATGTTACGTTAACCAACTGTTTGATACAACCCGCCCTTAGTGTTATTACTGTCTACCAGCAAACCACGACGGGTTAGGTTTACTTACTACAAATACTCCGAGTTGCTAGCCTGTCGGTTTTCTCCCGGTTGGTTGCCAAAGAACAGTTGGTACCTCTCCCTTTATGGCCACCATTGAGTACAAAGCCAAAATTGCAGCCAAAAAGCTGGGCATCCTGAATAGATTGAAGCGATACTTCAGGCCTGGACAGCTTTAAACCCTATACAAAGCACAAGTCCGATCCTGCATGGAGTATTGCAGCCACCTTTGGGATGGCTCATCTAAGTACCAGCACTACCAGCTTGTCGCGCTTGACTCGGCGGAAAGCAGAGCTAAGAGGCTCATCGGCTACGAATACAAATGGTGGATGCTTGCTTGTCGGTGTGTCCGAATGCTTACAATCCTAATTTTTCAAAGTTAGACTGAACAGGCTCCTTCTGGGTAAGCTCGCTCCATCGTAGACTTTGTCTCTGTCATCTCTGACCAAGACCAGAGTCAAGATCAAACCCATCTCAAATAAAAAAATAAATAAAAAAATGGCCATCGTTCCATATTTAAAAAAACCGGCCAAGTGCGAGTCGGACTCGCGTACGAAGCGTTCCGTACCTACCATTATCTATAAAAGCGGCAAAAAAATCATGTCTGGTGTATGGGAGCCCCCTTAAATATTTATGTTATTCTGATTTTTAGTATTTGTTTTTATAGCTGCAACAGAAATACATCATCTGCGAAAATGTCAACTGTCTAACTATCACGGTTCATGAGAAACAGCCTGGTGACAGACGGACGGACAGCGGAATCTTGTAATAGGGTCCCGTTTTACCCTTTGGGTACGGAACCCTAAAAATGTCAGCGGGACAAAGACCTCTTTCAAGAATACGATAAAATGACCGGTTTTGCGTTTTTGCTTTCAGCGCATTCCCGCGACTTTCACTCGGCCGTCGGCTCACCCACCGGGTGGGAGTTAGTTACCTACGTACGCACCTTCCGGTTCGATCAAAATATGAGTCAGATAAGCTCTGTAATCTAACTGACTCAGTTGAATAGATGTTTAATGTTGGACAAAGCAACGAAAGTAAGCACTAAGGAAGAATTTTAATGGGGTTGGAGGGGATGATAGTTGCTAGACGCCAAAACAGATATTTACGTCGAAAAACTACATATGAGGTATGATTGTGGCAAGTGTTTTACTTGCCTCATAGTTTGGCCTAGGTCTGTGAGTTTTTTACAAATGCGCAAAGGTCTATAGTACAAACAAAGCCTTATTGTTAAAAATCTGGATTCCAATGCAACAAAAATAATTGAATAACGATTGTCACACATTCCATTCTCGCGATACCTACCTATCTACGTCTAGCGAAGTAGGTAGGTATCTTACCTACACTAATATAACCACTTGTCCGACTATAATAAGCACTACAGAAGATGACTCACTGGCCAGTGTTATCGAGCCCATAATGTGTTTGAACTCAATTTGACAGCGAGTCTCTATGTGGGCCAAATACTGTTACATGTCGCTTCAAAATTAATAAAATTAGATGGTATTCTCCTGCCGGGGTTGCGAAATTTGTTCGAACTGGACCGCAAAGGGAAGGGAGGAACACGGATGGGTTTTAGTCAGCAGGAGTCTGACACTCCCTTCTGCTTTAACCAGAGCGGGAGGAGTCATTTAGGTAAGGTATTCCCATCCTTAAAAAATAATAATAATAAAGATGGTATTCTGCCTGCCAAAACTACCAATCAGAGATATAGAAGATCACCCTAATTATTTTGCTTAAACACTAGTCCACTTTTCTTTTAAAAACCTCTTATTGCATTTATTTATAAACATTTACAACAATCGCTCTTTTCTTCTCGCGACATGCATCATATGAAATTCTATTAACTTTTACTATAAATACTGAGCCACCATAAACAATGGCGCGTGCTCAGCAATATCAGTAAAAAAAAAACGAAACGTCAATATTTTCTTGTCCCAGGCAAAAATGGCGGTGCCGATCGAGATATTAAGAAAATTAGGTTACGGTGACGATTGAAAGCATTGATTTGGCATCGTTACAACTATTCTAGGCATAAATAGGCAGGTTCTTATGCGATTAATCTTTAATAATGAAAGCAATCACATTTGATGTTGTGACGTATTAGGCGTCTACATTCGAAATTCGGATAATGGATCAGATGGTAAAGTCCACAGATAAACAATTATATCATGTTAAGCTATGAAACATCTTAGGAAATCTAAGGTAGCGTAGTGTTTGGAATCGGACTTTTACAAAAACTACAGCTTGGCTTTCGTACAGGGCTATAGGTAGAATTTGTCTATACTAGGTGAAGGATCGGACGCACTGGTTGAAGGTAAAAGTAAGGTCCTTGCCGGTTGCATTGTGACAATACAGGCTGAAAATCCAAACTGATATTGTAAATGTGAATGTGAGTTAGAATAAATTTTGACACAGAGAAAGATAGGCCCCTGGATATAGGTAGGCTCCTTTTACGTGAGCGATGCCACAGATAAGCGCTAGTCTATCTATACTTATAATAAATCTGTAGAGAGGTCAATTCTGTACATGAAATATATTTCCAAAATAACTATCAGGGGGTGATTAGGGATCGATACTGATGCCAAAAATGCAATCAGTACAATTTTTGTCTGTCTGTCTGTCTGTCTGTCTGTCTGTCTGTCTGTCTGTCTGTCTGTATAACCGTTATAGAAACAAAAACTACTCGACGGATTTTAATGAAACTTGGTACAATTATTATTCATACTCCTGAGCAGGTTATAGTATACTTTTCATCACGCTACAATCAATAGGAGCAGAGCAGTGAAGGGAAATGTTGGCAAACGGGAAAAGTTACTCCATTTTTTAAGCTTCCGTCGCGTGTGCAACCTTAATGGTGAAAGCTACACAGAAATCATGTATGACGGAAATGTTCTCCTTAAAATTATATAAAAAATATCCAACGACAGCATACGTCTATCTTTTATGATTGACGAACAATAACACGTGTAACTCCCGATAGCTTAGCAGTTCGAAGCTTTCTGATTGTATTTGTCTACTCTAACGTTTATAAAACTCTCAGTCGTCCCTAATTAACCTTAATAAAAGTTAACATTATTAACTATTCCACAAAAAAAGAATCATAGAAATCGGTACAGAAACACTAAAGTTATACATGAAATACGCTAATAATAAGCCATCGCGCGTGAATACTGAATCATGCTCTAAGGATTATTTTTGTGGTCGCGAACGCTCAGGCAGGCGGCTAGCTTGGCGCCTAGAGGCTAGCGAGTAGCTTCGGAAAACGATTAACGACAGTTTGCAATATCCTTAATTATAATGTCGAGGGGAAGATGGTTATAATTTCGCTTTACACCAAACGAGTAATATTATAAATGTGAAAGTTTGGTTGTTACTCAATCACGCCAGAACGGCTTAACGGATCTTAATGAAATTTAGAACAAAGATAGATTATAGTTTGGAATAGCACATAAGCTACTTTTCATCCCGGGAATATGTTCCCTAGGGATCACGCGGGCGAAGCCGCTGGCAGAAGCTAGTAATAAATAAATTGTAATTAAAAAATAACTCTTTGTTGCCAAAAACAAAAATTGGTTTTTGAAGAAGTACAGCTATTCCTTTACACATTTACGATGATTTTAAACCAATTACCCACAACTATTCAGTAATACTTAGCACGTTGTAGGAGATAAACTCGTGATTTCATGGAACATACACAAGTTATACAACACACAATTACGCATCCACACGTTTTATCCTTGAATGAATCTGCCCACTATCACGCCACCTACGATACGTATCCCAACAACTTATTTATAGAACCGTATTTCAGAACCACAACAAGCTCATGAGAAAATTACACCAATAACTCGGTGTAAAACAGGCCAAACATTCGTAAAAACAAGCGGAAATTTCGAAACACGCCACTCGAAACTAGACATTATTTTTATACGTGTAGAGTTTAATTTCGGCCTGCAGTCAAAGTGTATCGGAGAAGAATTTGGCACGAAAGCAATCACTTTCCTCTCTACAATGGTATATTTGGCTTGATAAGAGCCATTGTTTTGCCAGTACTAGCGTCATGACTAAACGGTTTATTAGAGTAAACAATATTTACTGTATTTACTTATGTACCCGGTAGAGAGGGGGCAATGATTATAACATTTTTATGTGCATTTTGGCTTAATTAAGAATGTTTAGCTTGTCAAGGTGTTTCATATAAACTTACAAGCCTTGGTTCTTGGAAATTTATTAAGCGATTTAAATTAAACTAGGTAAGCAAACGTAAGCTTATCTAAAAAGTAACTTTAAAGAACATTTTCGAAAAAGAGGTAGAGACAACATTTTTTAATTTCTATAGAACGCGATAATCTCAGGAAATGCTGGTTCGAATTGAAAAATATTTTAGGTCTGGATAGCCCATTTATCAAGGAAGGCTATAGGTACGACCAATAGGAGGGGAGCATTAATGAAAAATATGACGCAGACGAAGTTGCACGGGTCAGCTAGTTTGAAATAAATGAATTAACTCTGACTATTCTTCCTGTATAGCTACGTAACGTCTTTCTCTCACAACGGAATCATTGCATTGGCACAAAATACTAGCGAGGCAGAAGGCAACACAGATGGTTTGACAAAAAATCGAAGACCGATATCCTAAAAAATCGGTTCATTAGTTTAAGCGCTACGGTGGAACATACGTACATACATAAACAGCTAAAACCATAACGCTTCCTTTTGACTTTGCTAAAGTCGGATGAAAAGGAGGTCAAACTACTTAAAGAGCATCAATATCAATAACAATTTTAAACAGATTCCAGCCAGTGATAGCGTGATAATATAAGGAAGAGAAGTAACGATACAAAATGTCTTTAGATAACTAAGGTCAATGCTCTCTTTCACACTTTGTTTTTTATCTGATTCGTTTACAAAACATAATTCGTTCGATGTTTGTTGTATTTTTGATAATTTCGTTTGAGTCTCACCACACCACATACTTAATATCTACGTATCTACTTGGTAAGACGTTTATTTTCTTATTATTATGTTCCTGCATATATCCCACTTATATTTTAATCTAGCTGTGGTAGCAGCAGTTTCTGAGATATGCGTTATCAATCAAACAAACTCTATATAATACTAGCTAACCCGCGCAACTTCGTCTGCGTCACATTTTCCATTATTGCTCCGCTCCTTTTTGTCTTAGCGTGATGATATAATAATATGGCCTATAGCCTTCCTCGATAAATGGGCTATCTAATACTGAAAGAATTTTTCAAATCGGACCAGTAGTTCCTGAGATTACCCCCTACATACAAACTTATAAACAAATGTTACCTCTTTATAATATTAGTATAGATTAGTACAGGATTATAGATTAATCTTCTTAGCGTGTGGACAGAAAGGTCTGGCGACCCCACACACCTTAGTTTCAGAGTTACTAAACCGCCTCAAGGGCCTCTGAAATGGTATCATCACGGAAACATCTTTTTATCAGACAATCAGGTGATTCAAGCCTGCAATGCCCTAGCCAATCTGGAAACAACTTTTACAAATTGTGCTTCTCGTGGGATTCGAACCCACGACCCACCGGGTCACAACTCACAAGGCAAACGCCTAAACCACTCGACCACGGAGCCAGACTAAATTATTAGTAAGTATAGACATAGATTATGGATTTAGTGTTTCATTTAAAAAAATACTAAATTGATTTTGTTGAAACTACAGTAATAAAGCTAACACATCAAAATAACAATATACTGTATTATTTTAAAGGGGAGAAGTACCAATGAGACGTATGCAGATGGTAGGCTGTTAGTATTCTGATAGTTTAGTAAATAAGCCTATGCGCGCACTGGTGAATTTTGTCACCGTGGCAGTATAATATCTCTCTGAGTTGCACTTCACAATTTGCGAAAGAGAGAAATGTGTTGTCACGGTGACAAAAAGTCACCAGTGCGCGCATAGCCTTGGGCTTTCCGCATAAATAAAATATACTAATTCTCAGGCAAAACATAAACTTGCATACGTGTTATTAAAAGCCTCTATCCTATCCTAATGTATACCAAAAGTAGTGAGACAATAAGTCATCCTTCAGACGTTGATGAAATAAGGATGGCCAGGTCAGGCAGTAAAATGTAGCTTTTGTCAGCGTTAATTATTGCGTTTAATAAGCTGGTCGCTAAGTAGTGTCAAAACCTTGACATGAGCCATGAACCTTTTACTATTTACCAAGGGCAAAAACAAACAAGCAGTTTTATCCTACTTCTCTAAACTAATATTATAAAGAGGTAACATTTGTTTGTAAGTTTGTATGTTTGTAAGTTTGTATGTAGGGGGTAATCTCAGAAACTACGGGTCCGATTTGAAAAATTCTTTCAGTGTTAGATAGCCCATTTATCAAGGAAGGTTATAGGCTATATATTATCATCAGGCTAAGACAAATAGGAGCGGAGCATTCATGGAAAATGTGACGCAAACGAAGTTGCGCGGGTCAGCTAGTATTATATCAATGTGAAAGTCTGAATGTTTGTGGTTCAGACACACCTAAACGCCCGAACGGATTTGGATGAGATGGACCTTGGACCTCACAGATGGACCTCACAGATGGACCTTGAACTGGATAGGAACATTGTATGATGCTAACATAAGGTATCTGCCAGTGTAAGTACTGTGATGGGGTAACTCAGAAGGTACGGGAAATTAAAGATATTTTATAATTTAAAGAAATACTTATATTGGCGAGAACCGCTCGAATTCACATCAATACCAGTTCTCCCATAAAAACAAACAAATTCTTTATCCTTCAATTTTAAACCTATGCTTTACTTTTTAACTGATCGTTCCATATATCTGTGGTTCCAAAGTTTTACAAATGGCCAATGCCAATCTCATAAAACCTTGAAAATACAAGAGTATCTTAAGCCAAGGACACACAATCGTCACAGTACCGTCGAAATCAGTCGAGCCGTTTCGGAGATTAGCCGGAACTAACACACAGAAATATTGAGCAAGTACCTACTATGATTTTTCTTAATCATACATTTAGTAAAAGCTATTATTCTGACACTGTAACTTTATTTCAATTGATGTATGGATGGATAAATAAAATACTGAATTATTAAAAGACTCACAACTATCATTCCCGTCAGTAGTGTCGGTGGGCTCGGCTCCTCGCAGTGCAAACGACACAGCATCCTGTCGGTTCCTAAACGCCTTGAACCTCGCAGACTTGTACCTGCGGACCAGCTCCAGAGCTTCGGAATTGTTCTTGTAGACGTGTAGTGCTTCTAGGAAACAAAAGGAAAACGTTAGTGAAGTCAGCCAGACAGACAGACACGCGAGAGATTCTATAGGGAACGTGCACGGCGTTGACAATGCCATTTAGTGTTGCATATTCGTATTTTGAAACTTATAAGTAAAATATACTAGACAATGACACTTCTGTGATGCCAGTATGGCACCTATAGTTCCTGCACGATTCCTATCTATACTAATATTATAAAGCAGAAGAGTTTGTTTGTTTGTTTGGTTGAACGCGCTAATCTCAGGAATTACTGGTCCGATTCGAAAAATTCTTTCAGTGTTAGATAGCCCATTTATCGAGGAAGGTTATAGGCTATATATCATCACACTAAGACAAATGGGAGCAGTAATGGAAAATGTGACGCAGACAAAGTTGCGCGGGTCAGCTAGTTGCAAGATAAGGGGAATAAAGGCAAGTATAGTTAAGTAAGAGCGAGGGCACACGATGCGTTGCGGCGGCGGTGCGGCGCCGGAGCGGTGTCGCTGCGTCGTCTTACATAGAAATATCTGTGGCATGTCACACGATGCGCTCCGGCCGACGCCGCACCGGACTTGCAACCACCAAGACGAGGCGGGGAGGGGTGAATACGTTGCGACGTCGGAGCGGCACCGCTCAGTTGTTTTGCGTCACAAGGAAGGACACGACAGGACAGGCTGCTACGGCGACGCTGCGACATAACAACGTTACGGCGCCGCACCGCTCGTGTGCCCACTGAAACGGTGAAATCTTTGCAGTGCGGCGCCGCAACGCATCGTGTGCCCCCGCTCTAAGGGCCAGGCCACAACAGTGCGTTGCGGCGTCGCATCGCAAAAATCAACACAGCAAGCTCATCTTCATCGCATAGCTGTGCAATGTTGTTTTTGCGATGCGACGCCGCAACGCACTGTTGTGGCCTGGCCCTAAGAGTATACAGCCACATCTGGCCGCAGCGTCTCGTATCGCTTTGCCGGATGTAGCCCGTCTCTAGCGTTTGTTTATTGAAATTGTACGAAAATAATATAGAGATATGCGGAACAGTAATTTGTAAAATCCCGCAAACCTCCATTGGAAAGGGAGGATCCACCGAATAGACGGGTGTTTTGTCTGTTGAGCAACTGCCCGATAGTAGCTGTCGGGTGGTTGTCTATTTTCAATGGGCTTGTGTCCTGACAAAAACTAATTAGTCCGTCAGTTAGATTATCAAAAAATATTTGACTCGTGTTTTTTCTTTTGTTACGGAAACCAAAATTGACGAAATTACGACGCTTTTAAAATTCTCAATACGTCACACCTTCGCATAAGTTTTAGTGAGTCGTGACGTCACGAGCCCCCACTCGCGAGTTTTGATGCATTTTATCTTTGTCAATATTCATTGATTTACAAAAACAAAAAATACGTGTCCATAATTTTTCAATACTCTAACTAACGGACTAAATAGTTTTGCAATTAGTGGATGATGGAATCTACTCTATTAGCGCGGAGTACTTCAGTACCGTGATGCAGGAGGAAAAATGTATATAAGTAGTTTATCAGCCATATCGTTACCATAACACAAGCATTAGGTTGCTTAGCTTGGGACTATATGGCGTTGTGTGAAATGTCCAAGGATATTATATTATATTATTATATTAGGATTTGTGTGACGTCAGATACTTTTTGTAGTTCGTATGTCGCAATGTTGGAGAATATTTGCAATGCAACACAGTCCACAGCTAAAGGCTAGATAGAGCACATCTGAATGTGTGCTAGCCTGTACACATAAAGAGAGACACTTATCTATCCTTCACGCCTTGTGTTGATTGGACGAGTAAAATTGACGCCGCGTAACCGCTACGCTTGTGTCACGCAGGCGTGAGCGTCGCATTAGAAAAGCGTATACGTTAACCGCACTATTATTTTTATAGTCTACTCTACAGTCTACATTATGCTTAAATAACTTCGAAAAAAGGAGACGTTTGTTACCAAATGTGTACCTAAGTATAACTTTAGTGACAAAATACTTTTCTTTGGAATGTGTTTCTTTTGCGTGGTAAATAAGGTTCTAAATTGTTTCGCTTACTAGTAAAGCTAGTAAATAACTACTAGCTAGTAATAAACACATGTTTTCATGTTTTGTCTAGCGATTTATTACATAATCGATCATAATAATACTTTTCAATGATTCATGCGTGACACGATCGATAGAAAGGTTAACACGACATAGATAAATAAGAGCAATGAAGAAATTGTATGTGAATAAGTGATCATTTGATAAAGTTAAAATGTACTAAAGTGGCAGGGTATATTGCTCGAGTCGCGGGACTATTCGAAAGAGATACCGTGGCTCCGGAACACAAAGGGCACTGAAGAAACATGGATGGGTTTTAGTCAGTAGAAGTCTGACACTCCCTCTCGCTCCGCCCAGAGCGGGAGAAGTCATTTGAAAATTACCCATTCTTAAAAAAAAGGGGTATATTGCTCGCAGGACAGATGGTCGATGGGACCCAAAATTTTAAGTACGTGGTCGCCGTTCGCAACTCCAGAACCTTACAACCCCATCGACTATTTGTTCTGAGCTATGCGCCGCCCACACCAATAATGTCTTCCTTACGAATTGGAAGGAAGAGGCACAACACCGAGAGAATCGCAAGGATTGGAGGGAGTCCTATGCCCGGCAGTGGGACAGTACGGGCTAGTAATAATAATAATACCAAACTTATAATTTACTAACTTTTGCCAGCGACTTCGTACGCTCATATCTTAAGTTTCACGATCCCGTAGGAATTTCGGGAACGGGAGAGAGGATCTCCTAATACTCCTGCCCAAGGAACCTACATGCCAAATTTCAGCTTTCTACGGTAGGTACTTTTGATTATGCATTAACTGTCAGTCACTCAACAATGGAAGAATTTTATATAATTGCTTGATGTATTTTGGTTACTCGACATAATTGGCGGCAGTTAAAACTCGTAAAAATAATATTAGCATAGCTGAACGACTGGGCATCGAAAAAAGTATCGATAATTACTCGAACTAATAAGCTAGGAAACTGCAATTTATCGATAACGACGCTAACCAAAGCCAATGCTTTCCTCTACAATGAGTCATGAGTTAAAATATTTTCTTCTTTAAGATTCTAGGTGAAAAACTAGTGCAATTAACACCATATCGAAATAAATTTCACACATTATTATAGTTTATTATTTTGTTTAGTAGCGTGGCGTTCGCGCGACCCACAGATGGCGTCTGTAGCTGCCATAAAAGGCAACCTCGATTCATAAGGACGAAAGGATAATGAGAAGCACCCAAAGGCAGTCTTATTAACAAGATATCAGGAATTGATTTGCAATCAGCCATATCGCATTTGTTTCTCAATTGCAATCTGTCAAAAACACCTGTAATTTTTCTACATTTTGGCCATGATTCCCTCGGGTTAAAGCAATTTTGAAAAGGCACACAGCAGGTAGTATACAGCAGACACATTAAATTGCCACAAGAGTTATCTCAAAGTTATGTTGTGTCAACTCAAACAGTAACTTACACCTAGGATATATAAAATTATCAGTGCAAAACCAATCCAATAACAATGTGAAACCAATTTATATTGAAGGAAGAAAGAGAAGTGTTTATTTACAACAAGTATTTCTTCATAGGTGATAAATATTGTGTCAATGTTATTGGTTTGATATTTATGTATGTGTATCAGACTATGACTGACTAAGCCCACCCATGTTCAAGTGCCCTTTGCGTTCCAGGGCAGCGGTTCTTTCTATATATTATCCTGCAACCCTGGAAGACTTCCTAACTCGAAATGTCAATGTTTACACAGACACAAACACATACTTTTGTTTGAGTGCAGAAATGGTTTAAACCTTTGTGTCAAATTGGCCAGCTGTATTAAATTGTTTTAGATGGAACTACCAACTCACATACATTGTTATTGTAATTTCACTTATTCTACATTTGCATGCTTCGTAAATTATGTTAGAATCCAAATCTCAAATAAGTGAACTGAAATGTTCTTATGAGAAATAAAGATCCTTAACTAGCAAAAATTTGGTTGAAGGGTAAAAAGAACAATTGTTAACCATTAACATGGCCCTCATTATAATACAGGAAAATAGATAACTGCTTATAATTTGCAAAGGCAGTGCAAAGATAATACAAAGGTAGGAAGTTGACGACAATTCTGTTGACCCAAATTCTCTTATCTTACTGATAGTGGTGGAGATAAAGATTGATAAGAATGAGGAGTAGACTATATGAGGTTTAAACAATTGTTAATTAGATGTGGGATTTGTTCATGGGAGGTCTACACACTAATGAGTACTGGAGAAGACCTATTTGGGTTAAAAGACAGCCCAAAGGAAAGAGGAATTTCATATAAAGGGTTTATAATAGTTTTCTTAATGTAAGTATTATAGAAAGAAATCTTATATGAAAGTTTCTTCGCATATTATGTGAGACATACATGGAAGGTCTATGTCTAGTGAGTTCTGGAGAAGACCTGTCTCGGTCATCTCTGACCTAGACGAAATTCAAGAGCAAACTCATCTCAAATAAAATAAAAGAAACCTATTTGGATTAAAAGACAGCCCAAAGGAAAGGGTGTTCAGAGGAATTACATAATAAGAGTTTAAATTCTAAATAATCTTATAAACCAGTTGCTTCACAATATTATGAGAGACGTATATGGGAGGACTACAGACTTGTGCAAGGAGGGATGGGTCAAGTCTCTATACTATTTAGGGTCCACTCTAAAAATTGTTGAAGTAAAAAACTAATATTTAGGTGTTTTAAAGTATAGAAAACATAAGTTTTGACCTACATAATAGGATATTTTTCCAACTTCCAAAAAAGAAGAAGGTTCTCAATTCGGATGGTATTTATTTATTTTTTCTAGTCATAAAGATAACGAGTAAATAAAAAAGATTTACTCATTTCAGTTTCATATGTTGTATGATGATTCAGTAACTATTAGTACCCTAAGATTTTCTGAAAAAAAAAAGCAATGATGTTTTGTATGTGACAACATCCTACACATTGTTTATCATAATGTTATTTTTAGTTAAATTGCATTAATTGCCTTTGTTTTTCAAGTTATGTACGTAGAATGGATAACAGCTGTGATTTGAAGTCTATTTTCTACAAAAACCAACTAAGGTAACTTCTTATTAAATGTGTGTACATACATCTATATATATAAAACAAAGACGGGTTTGTTACAACACTTATAACTCGAGATCTGCTGAACCAATTTTCGTGGTTATTGATTCGTTGGATTTGTCTCTGACCCGAATAGCAGAATACATCTTAAAAACAATGAAAACTCTATATGTGCAATGAATACTTAATTGATGGGAGCGAAGCCGCAGGGGACAGCTAGTCTAATCTAGTAAATAAAAAGTTTTGAGAAAGAAAATTAGAAACAAAGAAAAATTTACAGAGTGACAAGGCCTGAAGTATCTATAATTTAAGCTGTAATTCTCAAAACTATGTGATAAACTTTTGTTAAAATAACATTTACTATAAATACCTTCATCAGGTCCTTTTTTAATTTCACTGGGTATGTAAACTCCATAATAGGTGATCGGTGGCTCCACAGACGTCGGACTTTCGGGCGCACTGCTTTTCTTACTCAACGTATCCAGTCGCAGCAACCTACTGAACAGACCGATTGCACCATCTCTCTTCTCAGTTGGAGACAATGATATCTCTTCTTTCATACCCCCAATGTCTTTATTACACTCCGGAATAATCACAGCCTTCGACATTTCGTCTCCTGAAAATCGTAAACATTTTACTGTTTTGTTTGTGACGCAAAACGCAGCCAGCAAATAGTTTATTTTTACAACGATCCTATTATCTAAGGCAGCTCACCTTAACAATGAGGCTCGTCATAAAAACATACTCGTAACTTTACTATCAGATAATATTACGCTATTTCAGCACATTTTGTTTTACAAAGTTTTGAATCACATCAAATAAATTCGGGCGTTTTTGAAACAGAAAATTGAAATGCGTTCAGAGAACGGTGGATGACGTTTTGACAGATTTCTTTCACGCTAGTGGTGCCCTTTGTTTTGACTAATTGACTCACAATATTACTGACTAAAATAATACTGTAGTGAGTCATCATAATTATATTAAAGATGAAAACATGGCAATTTCTTTGTTATAAAAGTTTTTGAGAAAAGTTGAAATGAAGGATTTCAAACTAACTATTGAGAGGAATTGAGCGTATCTCTACAAACCACAGACTTAACCAAATCCGAGGAAATGGTTTGATATTCTCAAACTATCTTATCGGCTGACAATCATTTCTTTATTTACGGTTTTTTAATCAACTAGCGAGCAAAACCCAAAGACATAAATAGCAAAACCTGTTCATGCGCGGCATTTTTGCACAGCCTCATTACGTTCGAAAAACTGGCCAAGTGCGAGTCAGGCTCGCGTACCTACACAGGGTTCCAAATTTTTAAATATGATTTTGTAACACTACAGACTGTTTATAGGTTTTCCTGTAATCTTTCGGCATAAAACTATTATCTGCATTTATTTCAACATTTTAGGCCTAGTAGTTTCGGAGGCAAGGAAGTGGAATCGTAATTAATTTTTGTTCTTTCTTGAATAACCACAAAACTAGTTATTTTAAAATTATGAAAAAATATATAATTTAAACCCTCACAGTAAAGACTTTCATTTGATAATTCACACGATATACTTAGTTTGAGACTTTTTTATTATTTTTCTACTTTGACCCGCAAGACAATTATTTTGTACGTAACGCGTCCGTGTTTGGGTCACAGAAGTCTATTTTTAAGTCAAAACCTCATGATTCCAAATTTCAACCCCGGATTTTTTTCGGCCCCATTGATCCGGATCCGGAGAAAACTGACTGTGACAGACGGACCAACAGACAGACACCCTAGTGATCCTATGAGGGTTCCGTTTTTCACGGATGTTCGGAACCCTAAATAAGGACTTGTTTCCAACAGAATAATCGGATATACCTACTCAAATATTTACGTTTGGCCTTAAAATTCACTTTTTTTTTAACATTCAAATGTTGAGCCAACATTTGGCGACAGAAACTTGACCCTTTGCTTCGTCCAGACAGGAACTTTACGTGCTAATGCAGTTTGATTGATGTTCTCATCGTCGACTTTGTCACCTCTGACCTAGGCTGGACTGCTGCAGTCAAGAAAAACGAAAAAGCAAAAAAAATCTCTGATAGTACTGGTTCTGCAATATTCTTTCACTGATAGAAAGTGATACTGCTGAAAGCTATAGGATACTTTATATCTGAGATGAATGCCTTTGGGATAGGGAAAAACTAGTAATAAAAACTACTAATAAAAAAACAGTTTATTGATCAGCTTTTTGTTTTTTCTTCTTCTTTTTCTTATTTTTGCTGGGAGTGTTAGCTGCTAAAGGAATAGAATCCAGAGATTTTTGAATGGCCATTGAAAACAGATTTGAGTTGATTGCTTTCAACCTATTGAGCTCAGCCTGTAGTCCTTCTTCTTTTAACTTAAACTCATTCTCCAACTCTTTTGAAGATAAATTCTCTACAATTTCTCCACGGGGCTCCGGCCAGAAATTAATTTTATTCTTCATAAGAACTTCCATTTCTGTAAATTCTTCAGCATCTTTTTCTAAAGTCCTTTCTAGACTGTGTAGAATAATGCTTGGTGAGAATTCTTGTTTATAGATTGCGGGGTAATTCACAGAAAAGAAAGCATTTGTGATAGGACCTTTGTGTCTTATTATCCTCACCGGCTGTTTACTGGGTATGTGCCAGAGTATCACTTGCTCATCGTTTGAACCAGACATGAGAGTCTCTCCATCCAGAGACACAGACAAACAGGTCACAGCTTTTGTATGGGAAGAGAAAGTAGGGCAGTTGATCTCAGTGTTCACCAACACATTTCTATTCCTTGGAGGATTGGTAAGACTAAACTGGTGAATTTTTCCTTCAGTTGTACCAACAAATATATTCAACTCCAAGACATCCATAGTAATAGCAGAAAGGGGAACATCAAATACAAAATTCAATAGCAGTTCTCCAGAGGAGAGATCGTAGATTTTGCAAGTCCTGTCACTGGATAAAGTGCACAAGCGACCGTGCATGCCTGTCTTACTTATGCACAAATCAGTCACCGGTAGAGTGTGGTTGGAGAATATGTACAATGGATCATGCTGGCCTGCAGAGGTCTGTGACACTAGGTCAACTTCAGGGTGTGCCGATACCGTGGCTAGTGACCAAACCATAACTATGCCATCTTCAGACGCTGATACAAAATAGCGGCCATCAGGTGTAAATTTTAACATGACCACTTTTTGATAGTGTTTACTTAAGATTGTTAGGAGATTTCCAGAAGCCATTTGCCATAAATATATCTTTTCTTCGATGCCTGCTACTATGAAAGATCCATCACGTGAAACAGCGAAGGCCGTCGCCTTACCTGGCAAAACAAACCGCATGCCTTGGACTGTTTGATAAGAATTCACAGGCCATACGTGTAATACTGGCTTTGTCTTTTCTACAGCTGCTAAATAATCGTTCCCGACGAATGTAAGTGTTCTATTTTCCGCAGTTCCACCTCCTTTATAAGTCATTAAGCAGGTGCCGGTATGTGGGTCCCACACAGCGTTGGTCCATAATGTGTTATTAGAATCACTTGTAACCAAAACCTCTAACAATGTAGCCATTGTATTTGGGATAATCTCTATAATTACGTGATTTTTGCCTTTTTTTTGGGGTTACTAAAATGTTTACTGTGCGTGAAAATCACATGTGGGAAATAGGAACAAAATCGATATCAGATTGACGTGACAGTGACAGCCAGTGACAGCAGAGTTGAGCAGATTTTTTTTTTTTTTTTTTTTTCCTTTTGTTCCCTCTGGAACAGGCTAAGGTCGGAGACCATGCTGCCTAGTCATCAGTAAATTCGTATTTTTTTTTTTGTGAAGTCAGTTAAAGTCATTAGTTATATATTTTTCCTTAGGTAAGAAAATCCAGGTTAGGTCCTCAGTTTCATATTTTTCATAAGTAGAGTAAATCCGTGTTAAGTCATCAGTTTAAAAATATTTTTCACTATAATCCATGTATTAGACTTCTTATTCTCAAAATCTAATGTAAAATCCTCAATATTTTTTTATTCACAAGATAAAAGAGCCATGTGTCAAGTCATAGTAAGAGCCATGTGTCAATCAAATCATTGTCATTTTTTTTTATTTTTTATTTTATTCCCCCTACCGACGATCAGGGTTTTTAAATTTTAAGGTTACCGTCTTTTCAAGTTATCATAAACCTAGTACCTATTATCTTAACATACCGCTAACGTTTCTTATCAATATTACGAAATTCAATAGAAAACTGTTTATATATAGAATTACAAGTTATATACAGAAAATATACATCTATCCTATATACACAAGTAATTAAATTTGCCCAACTGTACTATTAATGAAATTAAACAAATGTAAATACGTCGAACTATTTACAAGGAGAGCCTGAATGGAGCGCGGTACCAAATCAGGACTACCATATATTTCAATAAGCTCATCCATTAACACAAGGCGCTGGATGCCAAAAGATGAGCAGTCATAGAAAATGTGAGCTAACGTTTGCTCAACTTGAGAATTGCAATGATCACAAAGAGGACTATGCACAATTTTCAAACGAAACAGATGATAATTAAGACGACAATGACCAAAGCGAAGCCTGAGTATAGTGGAGTAAAACTTCCTATTCATGTAAGTATTGATTTTACAGAACCAAGGCATGGTTCCTATGGGAACATTAAATACAGCATACCATAAACCTTTATTTTCAATTTGAACTGTGTGATTCCAATGCCTTTTCCATGTACCAGTGGACCGTTTTTTCAACAAAGGGACTATGTCTGTGCATGGAACAGATATATTAAGGAAACTACTAGAATCAGGGACATCATCAGAATTTGTTAAAGTTCTGGCTAAAACGTCAGCCCTTTCATTTCCCAACACACCAACATGTGAAGGGACCCACATGAACAAAACCTTAATATTATGAGAAGACAAATGCAGCCAGGATTCTTTTATTAATGAAATTAGATAATTTGTTTTAGCATTCAACCCATTGTTTTTGAGATTTTTAAGAACACTCATGCTGTCACTAACTATTATCCACTCACAACATCCATCATTTTTATGTTCAATGTGTTTTAAGGCAGCAAGAATAGCCACAGCCTCAGCTGTGAATATACTTGTGTTTGAATTTATTTTATAACCAATACCAGTATTCAATAACCCGTCGTAAATAGCAAATGAGACTGCAGACTCAGTTTTGGACCCATCAGTATACACAAATCTATAATCAGTAAACTCAAGGAATTTACTATGTACATCTTCCTTGGTGGATAAATTGTGCTCAATGATGATGTCAATTGCAGGAAATTTGCTGTTGAAATCCCCCTGATAACATGGAAGAAGAGATGACTTATAAATTTGCAGACTTTCAAGAAAGTTTACATATTGAGAAAAACCTTGAAGTATATAAAGAGAGTTACAAATAGGTGGTGTACTACATTGTTTTAAGTTTGAAAATAGATGATTATTAATTTTACTATACAGTTTTAATAAAAACCTTTCTTTCAAGTAGGAGAATCTTATACTCAATGGAGGAAGTTTACATTCAACTTGCATTGCATTGATTGGAGTGCTTTTAAATGCTCCAGTAATAAGTCTCAAACTTTTGTTTTGTATTTTATCAAATAAATCAACTATCTTTCTATCACCAGCAAAACAGAGAAAACCATATTCAAAATGACTACGGATGAGAGATTTGTACAAAAGCAACAATATTTTTGGATCAGCACCCCAGGAGGTTCTACACAAAGATTTCAACATATTGAAAACTCTGTTAGCTCTTGAACTTACCAATTCAACATATTTTTTCCAAGAAAAATTATGAGTAAAAGTGACTCCTAAAAACTTAGCTTCATGAAAAATAGGAATAGAAACTTGATTGTAACACACAACAGGACTGAAGTTGCTAGCTTTGCCAAAGACCACTAGTTTAGACTTATGTGCATTTATATCTAGATTTAAATAAGAAAAGTATGTATATAATCCATCTAAAGCCTTATTTAGACTATTTGCTATATTTATTAAATTTTTTCCAGACAAATACACAACCAAATCATCAGCAAATTGAAGATTTTTGACCTCAGAACCTAGAATCAAATTCAAACGACGAATATGCAGAATGAATATTAATGGAGAAAGTATTCCTCCTTGACAAACTCCAATAGAAGCTAATCTTGGCCCATATAATTTACCATTATACTTAACATAAACTTTCCTTTCAGTTAAAAATTCATGGACCCAGTGAACTATTTTGTTTGGAATTCCTATGAGAAGCAATTCAGAACAAAGTACATCAATATTGACACTATTAAAAGCTCCAGCAACATCAAAAAATACCGACATTAAACAATCCTTATTAATGTAACTATTTTGGATATCAAGCTGTAACTGACAAATACTTTCACGAGCCGATGTTCCCCTACGAAAACCAAATTGATTAGTAGGTAAAATATTGTTTTGTTCTATGTAAAATTCCAACCTTTGTTTTATTAATTGTTCAAATATTTTACCAACACAAGATGTTAATGCAATAGGACGATAGGAATCAGGATTTGACCGAATTTTATCAGGCTTCAAAATAGGTATCAAGCAGTCTGACTTCCAAGGGTGAGGTATGTCATTGTTCAACCACAGGTTATTCAATATCTTGAGAAAAGTGTGCAAACCTCTATCACTAAGCTTTTTCAACATAATATAAGGAATACCATCCAGTCCAAAAGCACTATCTTTTCTAGAATAGACAGCAGCCATGAGCTCCTGTTTTAAAAATGGTTTTATTAAGAAGTTATTTATAGAATTTGTCTCACTGACAAGAGGAAAACTTGATTTACTATTTACATAGTCTGGGGTATATTTTTGCAGAAAATCTTGAATCCAACTATCATCATTATTTTTGCAAGAATATGTTTTATTAAATTTCCGCATGTATTTCCAGATTCTCGACAGAGGTGTACATCGATTAAAAGAGCTACAAAGTTCAACCCAACTGTTTGATCTTTCTGTTTTCAATGTAAGTTTTTTGAGGGCTTGTAATCTTTTGAACTGTATAAATGTGTCATCAGAGGGATTGTTTTTGAAATTAATATAAGCCAGCTTAGATTTTTCAACTGCTTCTGAGCATTTTTTATTCCACCAAGGAAGAGCAGGGGATTTAACCAACTTCCTATGAGATGAGTTATTCAAAGAAGAATTAGCATGAAAAGAAACTGGTGTATTACAAATAGGAAGACATTTGTCAATTGCAGCATGCAAAATTTTGCAGAACGCAGAATAAGTTTCCAATGGAGCAAAGTTTTGGTCCTGAAAATTTGATAATTCTAAATCTACACTTTGTTCATATATATACCAATCAACCAATTTAAAGTTAGGATATATGGGCAAGTTAAGTGTGTTGCTATTAGTGTTTCCTAAACTACAATTATTTACAAAAACTTTAATAATTACAGGAAGATGGTAGCTGCCAAGTGGATCATTATGTACAGACCAATCACAAGAAAGTGACAATGATGAGGACACCAAGGACAAATCTAAAGCATTTGGACGCCACGTCAAAGAACCAACTGTTGTCACTTCACCACTATTTAATAAAGTTAAATCATTATCATCAATAATTTCCAAAATATCCCTACCTCTTGAATTTGTAGAATTACATCCCCATGATGTGTGATGGGCATTGAAATCACCAGCAAATATCATCGGTTCAGGCACTGATTTGATTAAAGATTCAAATTTATGTTTGTTAAAAGAAGGAGTGCAATTTGTTGGACAATAAAAACTTACAATACTTATTTCTGTATTATTTACAGTTATTCTTACACAAATATTTTGTAAGGAATTGTCAGCATATGTATTTATGTTTCTATAATCTATACTATTATGAATTAAAATAGCTACGCCATTATGTTTGTTACCAATATCATTTCTTTCTATTCTGTATCCTCTAATTTTAAAATGTTTAATAGGTGTCAACCAAGTTTCTGATATCATTGCTACATGTATGTTATGGTCATAAAGAAATCTAGTTAATAAAAGCTTATTACTTAAAATACTTTGTGCATTCCAATGTATGATATTAAGATCCATTGCTATGAGAGGAAGTACTATGTCTGAATGTGTGCTGAAGAATTTCTTTTATAGATGTAGAATTTATGGGTTTGTCTTTTTGGCTTACTATAATTTTTGTTATTGCGTTTGTTAGAGTATTCATGAAAAAATCTGATTTAGATAAGTTCATAATTTGAGTTTCAATATTTTTGTGAGTTATTTGTGGAAATGAATTTTCATTGAATAAATCTGAATACTTGACGGCTCTGGATTTAATTTTACTTTCCTCAATTTTTTGTTTTTTTTGTGGACAAGTGTTTGAAATAGCGACATGATTACCACCACAGTTGGCGCATTTCGCGTTTTTAGGGTCTTCTTTGCATATCTTAAAACTATGATTGTATGTACATACAGAACATACTAGATCATTTTTACAGTATTTTGCAATATGCCCAAACTTCATGCATTGAAGGCACTGTTTTACAGGAGGAACGTATACGCTTACCTCATGTCTCCAAGAGTCAAGATAGACATACTGAGGCAATTCTGTGGACGCAAAAGTCACCGCCACAGTTTGAGTGGGCTGATACATGACCGCACCACCGGCACTCTGACTCTGCACTCGACGCATGAAGCGCCTCACCTGAATTACATTTCTGGAACTACCAATTAGCGCACATATTCTTTTATTAGATAGGTCTGTAGGGACCGATGTAAGAACACCAGTTACCTCAGTGTTGACTGCAGGTATTGTAGCTTTAAAGCCCATTTCGTCCAAAAGTTTTTTGTTTTGTAAAAAAACATAGGCATTATTTGAAAGATCGAAAGTGATACCAATTTTGTATTTATTTATTGACCTCAGGTGTAGTATCCCAGTCACGCAATATTTCCGTATGGCATGGGATATGGCCAGCCTATCCTTGTCCGTAAACGTTTTGTTCTCAGTTTGATGAGATAAGAACACGATATATTCCGATTTTTTACTATTTTCAGGGTACTTTCTTGAGTATCCTGGGACTTTAAATATGTTGTATTTGTTGTTGCAGTCTTCATCAGAGTCAGAAAAAGAATCCCTATCTGATGCTCGTTCGTCAGGGGGCTCCTCTTTTTTCCGCTTCTTATTTCCCATCTTCAAATAGGTACCTAACTATTTACAATTATTGACAATACCTAACTATAGAGTTTAAATATCTAATACCGAAAATATACAAAATTAACAATTTAATTTAAAACAATATCAATTTTGGCGCCTTGTTCGTACGTTTCAGAGTTGAGCAGAGTTGAAATTGAAAATTTTGATCGGATACATACACTACGTACAATCATTCCAAAAAATCCATAGTCACATTAGTCACGCTCTTTTTGTACTAAGTTTTTCACATTGCAAACAAAAATAACTGATGCCAATCTGCTACTATTTCTTCATTTCTGCTTCGTTTAAAAATAAGAATTAGGAAATCATAAAATGAGTGATAGACGTACAAACTTTAATAGGACCGGCACGGTTTTTAACGCAAACTTAAGGATGATCCACGCCACACCGTGTTGCGACCGTGCCCCGGCCGGGGCACGGTCAAACATTGTGGTTTACTTTTTGTATGAAGTGATTCATGCCTGACCGTAGGTCGGCCGTGCGCCGCCGGGACTCGGCCGGGGCACGGCCCAGTCACAACACGGTGTAGCGTGAATCATTCTTCACTCGGCTCGACGTCGGTGACACACACGGTGAAAGCTTGGACATAACTCTGGCACCAGGGGGACCGCAATGTTGTCAATGGAGGAAAGTTTTTATTATTCAGGAATAATATTTTATTATAGCCAGAGAGGATGCTTGTATGAGAGAAGCAATATCACATTGATTAGTAGCCATAATTTTGATATATAATATTTGGTTTACTCCTGCCGGTCGATTCTGTAAACATGTCGAAGTGAAGGCGCAGGTGAAGTGATCACGAAGTGAGCTGTCAAACCATACAGACAAGATGGAATGACAGCTCACTTGTTGTAACAGAATAGACCGGCTGAACCTATTACAATCGTGTTCTTCAAACAATCAAGAATTGTTAGTGTGAATAGTTCACACACAACAGCACTTGACATGTCACAAAACAAAGCAGTGGCTCGTGGCTTGCGGCTAGCGGAGTTGACAGACGTGCTAGCCGAGGCGAATTACGAGCTAAATTTCAAACCTGTTATATCGCCAACGAACTACTCGGTGGTTTTTATGAACTTGTATTTAGGGTGGCACAGGAGCGAAAAAGGTCGTCGAGACATAAGTACGCGTACTTGCTCGTACGTCTATCACCTACATAACCCTCGGGCCGTGGGGACCTCATGAGCAACCTTCAAACAGACGAAACGGCTGGTTGACACTTCCTGTGATCCAAGAGCTGGCTTTTACTTTAGCCAGAGACTACCTAAGCATTGCCACTTTGATAGGTGGCAATTCCGCCAGTCTCTTGGGCACATTACCAGCCTGCTGCCAGCGTTGAAGAAGAATATTTTTGATGCTTTATTCACAGAGAATGTTATTTTTAACCTGTCACGTACGGAACGTTTCTTACGTCACAAGTCCGTGACGCCCCGCGGGCGGGCGCTCATTCAACAGTAATCTGACCCGAGCCACAAAAAACGTTATCGCGGCGTTTCTAAAGCTTGTATCCTCACACTTGAAATGGTTTCGAGTTCGTTAATTATGTCGTCATGAAATAAATCACAAACAAAAGTCTTATTAGTACTCGAGAAATATATATATCCTATTGAAATGAGAGAACTTGCTGAATGTAGTTATGTTGCTGTTTATGTTATTTCTGACAAAACTATTGCATCAATTTACACCAATTTTTGGGATCTAGCTTATGAAAAGAAGAGTAATCTAATGACAATGATCTTTTATATGAGTTCTATAGCCGATTATAGCAATATTCAAGCTCAAACTTCATAAAGCGCGGCGCGATTTGTTGTTTTTTATTGCGTAATTCAATGCGCTATTTTGATGACGATTATCAGAGTTATATCAAACAGATTCCAATTGGAAAAGCTTGTAGAATACTACCTATATATTCATTAACGCATTGTTAACTATAAATCGTTACAATATGCTTACTTTAATTGTAAAAATAGCCAAAAACCCAAACAATAACAATTTTGACCTTGACGAACACTCGGAACTACGTAACTTTTGTTGGCTCAATAAAACAAGTTTGTTATGTTATTTCATGCAAAAAACTAGCTACATACTTGTAGGAAATACTGATAAATGATTATTTATCCACTTACCCCAGAATATCACACTAAAAACACACAAAATTCACTAAAATCACTTCACCACTTGCGCGCGAAATCACCGTGACATACACAGATTACATAGAGATACTACGTATGTGACATAGAAACTTTTGACACTAGAGTTTTTGAAATGTCATTTTTGAAAGGTGTCATTTTTTGCGTTCAATTTGTAGGAAATTTATCCAAAAACGTAAATATCCAAACTTGTTCATAGAGAAGTAGTCTCTAATTATTGATAATATGGCCTACAATGGAGTGGGTGAGAGCGACCCCCGGTGGTCGCTTGGGGTTTGACGGAATGGCGCGATGAATTTCGCGCGACCGCCGGTGGTCGCTTGGGGATTTTAAAAGGACTTCCCAAAAAGGAGCAGGTTCTCAATTCGGTTGTATTTTTTTATGTTTGTTAGGTACCTCATAACTCCGACAATTATGAACCGATTTGAAAAAATCTTGTTTTATCTGAAAGGATATACTTGCAGTTTATACTTGCGAACTTTGGATTTTAAATCGAAATAGCTGGAATTCGTCTACCTGGATGATGGTTTTATTTCATCCAAGTAATCGAAATTGCGTATTTTGCATTTATGCGATTTTGAAGTGGTGTTGTTAGTGTGGGGTACCACTAAAAAGTGAAAAATAAAAAACTTTTTACAAAAACTACAACCGACTTCCAAAAAAAAAAAAACACTACAAAGTAATAAATAACTTAAATTTCGAAGTCGGTGTCAAAATACGAAGTGACTAACAAAAACATCGACTTCCTAAATTACCTAAAGTTATTTTTTACTTTGTAGTGTTTTTAAGAGGAGGCTCCCTAAATGTTATGTTAATTTGCATTAATATTCTGAAACAGTCACACATACTATCAAAATGGAACTTTAGTATATGATTTATTGGATCTTTTTCTTTCCATGTACAAGACAGTTACGTAATTGTAACATTTTCACTCGATTCATTTTTAATTCAAAAATCATGTCTTTTTTAAAGATTATTCCTTTTTTTTTCAAGATTGCGTGGCCTTTATGTCTAAAATAAATATTAACAGTAAGAAAATATGGTTTACTATCCAGTCACAAGATATTTTTTCTCTAGATCAATTATTACTTCAGTTATAAACGAAATAAGAATTGAGACTTACGACATTTAGTTTCGAGCTCGAACGCGATCAAAGAGCGCATGCGGTATTCAACTTTATTACGGCTAGCATAGCGTCTAGCACCATAGCGGTAGTGGCGGGGTGCATGGGGCGGAGCTTGCGTAGAAATTATTTTAGAGTGCCTGCTCTTAACTTATAAGTGGGTGATAAGCGTGCTAGCAAGTACGCGTATTTATGGCTCGACGACCTCTTTCACTCGTGTGTCACCAACAGTACGTATAGGTACCGAAAAAGTACTCATACGTCTATCACCCACTTATAAATTACCATCTTAACAAAAATAGCATTCTCTATGAATATAATCATCATAAACATTCGTCCTCAACTCTGTCTGTCTTTTTTGGTATTACCTGCTGCCAAATAAAATAAATAGATACATTTTTTTCCAAAATATGCAGATTCGTTTTAGTTTTGTATCCGATTATGATGTCAGGGCTAGAGAAAAACCGTAATATTATTTTAGCCAATAGCGGAACAGTACTAAGTCCTTGCTATATTTTGATTGGATAAACACCTTTGAACGTAGAAGTGACAAGTAAACTCGTTCATGAACTTTGAAGTTTCATTCTTGTAAATTGTGTGATTAGTGAAAATTATTTGGAAATTCAAGCCGCAACATGTTTAAGAAGTAAGTAGAAATTTTATTGTTTAAGAAGTTTTATATAAAATGAAATGTTGGCCTCTGAAACTTATTAGCCTTTTCGTCTAAGAGGTTAGGAAATCATTCATTCAGACATTCAGTAATGTCAAAATGGTTGAATTATTGACGCATGTGTGCTCGGCCAATCAGAATTCAGAATGTGTAACTGTAGTGAGGTTCGTTATCACTGAAATTAAACGATTTATACGGTTATTATTTAAAATCGATTAGACAAAATAAGGGATGAGTACTTTGATTCAGGTCTTTGCTTTTCCTACTTCATTATAACATAAGGCAAATAAAAACTGCGAATTAAATTAATAACTAAAGTACCAATCCAATCTAATTAGGTACGGTTCGGTATGATATCAGGTGATAGCAAGAGTTGGCAAGGTCTTACTCATAAGTGTGCTTGAAACTGTTAGGTACTTAAAAACAAATTAATCTCGCAACTTTTTCCTATAAAACTAGATCAACAGAAAGCCTAATACAGTAACTTTCATACATACATCAAAGAAGGGTTCAAACATGTGTAATGTAAAAATGGTAGTCCCCAATATTGGGAATAGAGTATAAGCTACCGGCAGTTAGGGTTTCCGAGGGAAGAACCTCCATTTATAGGAGCCGTGTCCAAAAGTACCGCTTTCTGAATCAAGATGTGATCCGACACGACTCATCATCTTCCTAGCCTTTTCCCAACTATATTGGGGTCGACTTCCAGTAAAACCGGATTCGGGCTGAATACCAGTATTTCACGTAGACCGTCTGCCTACTAGACCTCCACAACCCATTATCTGGGTAACAGGGTACTTCTTGGTAGGACTGGAGTCAGTATACTGGCTTCTGACAATCCGTTACAACTGTCAAAGATCTACAAGTGACAGCTGGGACTAACGGCTTAACGTAGCTTGATCTGACACGACTACTGGTACAATAATTGCTGAATCCACACCTCACATTTCTACAACCATGATTTGCTAACTATGTAATATTGCACACCTCGATTCGATCCGTCACCACTATCAGGGTATTAACGACGGTTTTCCGAAATGACGAGCGCTAGGAAGACTGAAGAGTTAAAACGCTAATGTCTTGTGATATTCAAAAGTTACTTTTTCAAAATAGAGGACCTCTGGACTAAGTGGCGCCAACTGTTGGCGTGATTTTTACTGAACACTCTCATTGGCCTCTTTGTCAATTTCCTTTCAGTGATGGTGGATAGTACAATATGATATTGTCACTGTGGTGTTCTGTACTACGGCACTTCCGATTCATATTCACATTGGCTAGGAAATATTTTCTGTGTATCTTGATATATCTTGCGTTTTAGAGCGTCTTAAAATATCGTGAAATGTAATTCGTATTCTGCGTGTGAGCAGCGATGTTTATAGCGTCCAGCATTTAGACTATTCGTTATACTCATAACACATTTAAACTCAAGTCGATTAGTTTCGTAGCGCACGATTAAATATCTCGATTTAAAAATGTCATGTGAATGATTTTACGGTTTTCTCTTATATTTAACACATCACTACAAAAGTTGTGACGTTTGCAATGAAAGTGCGAGATATCCGAAAGGTTCATAAGTTAGAAAGGGACGGATTGATTTCGTTTCGTTAAAAATGGTTGAATGACTCTAAACTTCGTTCATCAGTTCAGTTCTGTGCAGCTGATTGTCCTGTGCGTTAGTGATTTTTCGAGGATTTTATAACGCTTGAAATTTATGTAGCGAACAGTTATATTTTGATCAGCATATCCCTGCTGGGAACGACACGTAACAACGGGTGCTAAGACATCTTGTGCACCGTGCATCTTTGCCGTGACGTAACTGGATTTCTAACGAATAACTGTCGTGTGCGACTAACAAAGGTCGTGGCGACTAATGGTTGCCGTTTTTATGTGTTCGGGTGAATTTTGACGGCGCGATGTGGGAATCTGATTCTGATACGGGGTCCCGCAGCGCGTCTTCGGACGGGCTGCGGAGACGCCAAGGATGGGATCCCGAAGGGGAGAGTTTGGCCTCGCAGATGGATGAGCTCGACGAAGTTCTGGCGGAGGAAGAAGATGGATGTCCGTTGCCGTCTACGCCTGAAGACCAGCATCTGCTCGACGCCGAGATGGCGGAGGTGTTGAAAGCAGGCGTGCTCTCTGACGAGATCGACCTGGGCGCGCTGGCTCACAACGCGGCGGAGCAGGCTGAGGAGTTCGTTCGCAAAGTGTGGGAGGCGTCCTGGAACGTGTGCCATTTCCGCCACCTTCCGCGCTGGTTGCAAGACAACGACTACCTCCACAAAGGACATAGGCCTCCGCTACCCTCGTTCAGCGCATGTTTCGCGTCTATATTCCGCATTCACACGGAGACTGGCAACATCTGGACCCACCTGCTCGGCTGCGTGGCCTTCATCGGCGTCGCGATCTACTTCCTGTCGCGCCCTGCGATCGAGATACAGATGCAGGAGAAGATGATATTTGGAGTGTTCTTCATAGGTGCCATTGTGTGCCTTGGATTCTCGTTCGCGTACCACACTCTCTACTGCCATTCGGAGATGGTCGGGAAATTGTTCTCTAAGTTGGATTACTGTGGAATTGCCCTACTCATTATGGGCTCGTTTGTTCCATGGTTGTATTATAGTTTCTACTGTCATTACAGACCCAAAATAATTTACTTATCTGTAGTGATTGTCTTAGGAATATTGTCAATAATAGTGTCTCTCTGGGATAGGTTCTCAGAGCCTCGCTTGCGACCTCTTCGAGCGGGAGTGTTTATGGGTTTTGGTCTGTCAGGCATTGTGCCTGCAATCCACTATGGCATCACTGAAGGCTGGTTCAGCCAAGTTAGTAAAGCGTCACTGGGCTGGCTAGTTCTGATGGGCTTGTTGTACATATTAGGAGCCATGTTCTATGCCCTGAGGGTGCCCGAGCGCTGGTTCCCAGGCAAGTGTGACATCTGGTTCCAGTCCCACCAAATATTCCATGTGCTTGTGATTGTAGCTGCCTTTGTGCACTACCACGGTATCAGTGAACTGGCATCATACCGTGTGACAGTAGGGGAATGCTCTATGCCTCCATCATCAATTGCATTCTAGCCCCTCCCTTTACCAAATGTGATAGTAGACCATAGATAAATTTAAGTAGAAATACAAACATTCGATAGCTTCACTGTATTTTTTTAAACATATAAACTACGAATTTTTGTAAATTTTATAACAACATGGAAATATTATGCTGATAACAACTCACAGATAATGGTATTGTTCATAATTAGTGAGGCTTAAAAAAAATGGGGTCACATTGTGGGTAAAGGGGTTACTAAATAATAAACATATGTCATAGTTACTTGTTTATTTATTTTTAAAACTAGGATTAGAGCATTAGTAATTATTGTTTTAGTACTGTCTAGTTATGCTATTTGCACCAGGGACTGCACATAAAAAAAACAACACACTTTTAAACAAGTTTCTTTAATTACAAAAAATTTCTTGAACCAAGCCGTGTGTACTTAATGTTCTGTTTACTTATTGTCTTGTGTTTTGCACTAAATTTTAAGACCAGTGTTTAGTAGTATAGAAATAGCTGGACCACATAGTTATAGCCCCAATCGCTGATCTTCCAAAATGTACATAACATTACTTAAAACTTTGTCTTAACTTCACCAAAAAAAGGAAAAGTAACAGAGATTATTCTTGGCTGTAAATGATAGATAATAGATCATGGAACACATCAAAAGTTTTGCAGGAATTTGTATAACTGTCTTTGCCGTGCGCATTTTTTTAACGCGCCAACGACGACGTGTAGAAGACGCTCGCTAACGCGCTACGAAATTAGGACCAGACAGTACTGCTTTTTGGTCATCATCTATAGCGCCGCTCGTAAAAAGTGCGTAGTCACCACGTTAAAAATATGCCGTGTGCATAGGCTATATTGTACTGTTTCAATAAACAGTACCTATCTGATATTTTCTCTGACTGCACTTTCTAACACCATTGTTCTTCGTATTAACAGTTCCTATTTATGTATCCATTTTCATTATTGTCAATTTCAGATGGTCAATTTATAAACATCTTGTGTGTGTTGCATAGAATCTCACTTTGTCATAAACTTTCATTTCATTAGATGCATAAGCATTTTCCACTGTTTTGTAATGATTTAGTACCTACTGTATTATCAGCATTAGGAAGAGTTTCAATATCCTATTTCCAGTTCCTTACCTGGTCTTCAAAAATTAAGCACAAATGAATGAGTACATCATAAAAATTTGAAGATTGAACAATTCAAAATGTTTTCTTGTTTAAATGGTGTACTTGTAAGTGTATTTGGTTCTTTGTAAGTTTTAAGAACTGCAGTCAACATTCCATCATAGTTTCAAAATCATTTAAAAAATAATTTATTTTCTGATTGTTTTTATTATGCATTACTTTAACTATTATTATTCTGGACATCTTCATTAAACACATTATCATTCATCTGTGGTCTGCATTAGATTTATAAATGTAAATTAATTCAAAGTATATTCTAAATTGTTATAAGTGTTCATAAGTGTAAAGATTTTATGAAACAGAAAATGTAATAAAAGATTTTGTGATGTAAATTACAAATTGAACTCTATTGTCTTGAAAAGTACATTTATATTGAAATGTTAGATGGAAAAGCTTAAAAATAAAATTATGTAAGTAGAAATGTTGATATGATAATTTAGAAAATCTCGTAAAGGTATCGTAAAGACAATGTCTTACATAATTATAAAATAAAAGATAAGTCGAATCATTGTAATGCTGCTTTCTCTGAATATAAAAGATCCTATTTTGAACGAAAATTCCGAGATCCAGTATTTGGCATATCAGACAAATAAGTCGAGATTGGACTGAGGAAAAAGACAATATTTTCGCACCAAAAATGTTAATTTGAAATTGGAAGTCATGTCAGTTAAAGCCACTCTTTCAGGCTCATACATGACATTTCTTTGATATCAGTATTTTGCTTTTTGATATGAGATTTAATTTCATTACATTTTCTAATGTAGTCTAAACAGACCACACAAAGAATTTCTGATCATAAAATTTGTGTTTTTGTCTTATCTTCTTTAGCATAATTATATTTTTAAAACATTTTTCTTGAATTGCAAAATTATGCTTTTACTGTTCTTGTGACATTTGTTGATTACTTGTTTTGGTGGGATTAAAAGTTATGCAATAAAAGTTAAAATGGATAAGTATGTTTTTTTTAAGTAACCAACGGTTTTTTTCTTGTTGTTACGTCTTGTAATACGAGTAACGGAAAAAAAACCTATATAAGTACTTACCTACTTGCTTGCTACTTGAGTTTTATGAAACTTGTCTGACTTCGGATGACGTCACGATATATAATAATAGGTGCCTACTGCCTATATCATGTTGAAAACGCTTACGTCACAGCAAGGGCTGCCAACTTTCAGACATTATTATGAATGAACCAGGAAAAGAAAAAGAAACTGGCGCATTGCGATCCTGTTAATTGGGATGACCCGATGACCTTTTCAGGCGTTACTGAAAGTAGAACCTGACTCGAGACAAAATTATTATGTAATGAATGAGGTTACCCAGTACCCATTTAAGTACCTTATAAGTAGGTAATATCTTCCTTCACAAATCGCATTACCTAAGTTAAGATTAAATTGCTTAAATCACGTGGCTAAATAATAACGGGTCGATCTTCAAGCTTGCCGAGGTCGTTCCGTGGATGTGTGACTATCCTCCGTGCCTCGGAACGCACGATGAGATGTTGATCCTGGCTGTCAGTTGTGGAATCGTTTCCGGTAGTCGGAAGCCAGCTAGGAAATCTAACACCGCCAAGGTGTGTCGTGTAAAGGTACAAGTTTGTGGACAACTGTAGGCTGCAGCTGCGACGTGTTGCCGTTCTGGTTTCTTTGTATTTATATGAAATAGCGGCAGGCCATGTGACTGGAGCTACGAAGTGTATTTCATAGAAATACATAGAAACCAGTGCTGCTGCCTGCAGCCGGCTACAAACTTTTACCTTTACCGTTACTGGGTTATGGAGGACTAACTGTAACTTCAACATAGGCAAGTAGATTTTTATGGTTCCGTTCCTAAAGGGTAAAACGTCATGAACCGTCATAGGGAGCGTTCAAGTACTTATTACGTAGGTACCTAACGCAATTTTTGGAGATTTTCGACCCAATGTAACGCGCCGTATTTCTGTACCCCCCTCCCCCCTAGTGAAACGTTACGTAACCACCAAGGCACCAATTCCATTTGCAATTTTGAGAAAAAAACGTTTTAAAAAATAAGTAAGTAAGAAACTACGTTTATTCCGCCAAAAATGACGGACAAACACAAAATTAAAAGCAAAACAACTTACAAACTAAATAAAAACTATTCTATTCTATATTTTTATGTAGAATCTCTACGCGACCGCGTTCTAAAAGGTGGAAAAAGCAATGTTACGTAACGCGTAGCTCAAAAACCTCCCGCCCATGTAACGCATGGTAACGTTTTAAAAGACCCCCCCCTCCCCCCAAATTCGTTACGTAATACTTGAACGCTCCCCTAATTAGACATTTCTCACAGATGATTTTTCTGTTGCCGCTATAACAACAAAATACAAAAAAAAAAAACAGAATAAAGTAAATATTTAAGGGGGCTCCCATACAACAAACATGTTTTTTTTTGCCGTTTTTAAAGATAGATAAATTATGTAATAAAACCTTCCTCTAAAACCACTCTATCCAATGGTAAAAATAGCATGAAAATCGGTGCAGTAATTTTTGAGTTTATCCCGAACAGACAAACGCGGTACGGAACCCTTCGTGCGCGAGTCCAACTCGCACTTGGCCGGTTTTTGAGTTATCAATTCGTTGCCCTTCATCAAATTTAGCCAAAGAACTGGATAGCCAATCAGTCTGTGAACACCCTTAGTATGCAAAGCTTTTAGGGCTTCATTGCGTGTCAACTCGGCAAATCTATCTCGGTACTTACCTATTACCTTGACTTTGTTAGGTAAGTACCAATAGAATGATAAATCGGTCTGGGCTAGGCTTTCTGAAATTTTGCTCAGTTGATACTTAGATACTGACAACAAAATTTTCGTATGAATAGGTTTGCTTTTGAATTGGTGGGCCGTGGGCGTGGGTAGTCGGAAATAGCAGTATTTTTACCCTACTGTAGCAGTCGGGTAAAGACGGCAAATTTAGAAGGAGGTTAATTTTCTTGAAAAAGTAAGTCAATTACACGCACAAGTCTTCAAACTGAAATAGACGCCTATGTGGACTCGACATCCGGGAAGTTTATTTTAAGATTCTTCAGAAAGAAGAGAGTGATTTTAAAAGTATGGATAGCGAAATTAGCACAACCCAGAACAATAATTTGTATAGATAATAAATAAACATTATTTTCAAAGATTCTAATTGGGATTCACCTAATTACCACCAAGTCGTAAATAATTACTTATATGCAAATTAATAACTTGTCATGCCAATATGGCGGCACATTAAATTACATTTAATAAACTTCCAACATGTTTCATATACAGTTGCTAGCACATCAAGCTATACAAAACTGTAAAATTTTCCCAATCAACCTTGAACTTAATGCTTCAGCGATAAAGTTGAAAATCTATTAAAGAAATTTGACAGCTTGATGTGCTGGCGTCTGTACTTAGTGTTTTTTTTTTTTTTTCATTGTTTGACCACATTCTCACTTGATAGAAAGCAATGATGTGGTCGACGACGATGGAACACGCTTGTTTTGCCTTACTTGTGTTCGGAGCAGCACGTCTATTCTTCATGTATACCGTAGCTGTGATCTCTCATTGTCACTTGCTGCCTATCATTAGGCATGGCTATTGGCTATCCATAATTATCTACCTATATTATATTAGTACCTAAATCTTTTCTACAAAAAAAAACCTCCCATATAATAGGCTTGTGTCCTGAAAAAGTCTAATTAGTCTGTCAGTTAAATTATCAAAAAACCGGCCAAGTGCGAGTCGGACTCGCGCACCGAGGGTTCCGTACAAACCTGTAGGTATATATTATAAGCCAAAGTTGCGATTTACGATTTATGACTTATTAAAAAAAACTACTTACTAGATCATGTTCAAACCAATTTTCGCTGGTAGTTTACATGGTAATATACATCATATATTTTTTTTAGATTCTCATATATTCATCATTCATCATATATTTCTCTTATTTAGAAGTTACGGGGGGGGGACACATTTTACCACTTTGGAAGTGTCTCTCTCGCAAACTGTTCAGTTTAGAAAAAAATCATATTAGAAACTCAATATCATTTTTGAGAGTGTGGGGTATCCATAGATACCCCACACGTATGGGTTCGACGAAAAAATTTTTTTGAGTTTCAGTTCCAAGTATGGGGGACCCCCAAAATTTATTGTTTTTTTTTTATATTTTTGTGTGAAAATCTTAATGCGGTTCACAGAATACATCTACTTACCAAGTTTCAACAGCATAGCTCTTATAGTTTCGGAGAAAAGTGGCTGTGACATACGGACGGACAGACAGACAGACATGACGAATGTATAAGGGTTCCGTTTTTGCCATTTGGCTACGGAACCCTAAAAATATTTGACCCGTATTTTTTCTTTTGTTACGGGAACCAAAATTGACGAAGTTACGACGCTTTTAAAATTCTCCCTCTTTTCCCTGGCATAATTTTTTGCGGATTGTGACGTCTCGAGCTCCCACTCCCGAGTTTTGGTGCGCTTTATCTTTGTCAATATTAATTGATTTATAAAAACAAAAAATACGTGTCCATTATTTTACAATACCTTCTCTAACTGACGGACTAAATAGTTTTGCAATTTGTGGATGGTGGAAACTAGCCTATTGGTACCTTACCTTGGTATCCATAATTGCCCCACCCTCGCATTTGAGTCGTAATGTATTACGATTTACTCAATAACAGCTATAGGTAGGTATAGCTGTAGGTAGGTACCTATCATTGTATCACTGACCAACTAACCGTTTACCACACATTCCTAAAGTACGAGTAGCCTAGCCATAAATCAATGTCACTTATTCACATGACAATAAAATTGAGCCCTAATAACTAGTTTTCTAGCTACGTATTACCTTGTCATCATGTCTATAATCCGTGCCTACTCACTGGGAAATACACACCTGTTTCAATGACCTTAGTGTCGAGCTCCGAGTGTTTGGGGCCGAGTCACCCGCGTCCGTAGGAGAATACCCTTCAGCGAAGCCCTACACGTGGTCCCCGGGTGGTGCTAAACAGGTGACACTAACCGCCTCCGTGGTCTAGTGGTTAAACCACCTGATTCAGACCCAGAGGTCCCGGGTTCAATTCCCAGCGGGGGCAAATTTTTTGCTCGGTTTGGTTGGTGGTAGGACTTGTTCTAAGTCCGCCTGGCAAGCTACCACCATCATGTCTAAGTCTGTCGCCATAACAACAATGTTAACAGCATTGTTGTGTTCCGGCAGTTAGAGGTATGATAGCCAGTTCCTCTGTGTAAGAGGATTCCGGGTGAAACTCGCTTCCATCTTCGGCCTAATCATCACTTTCCATCAGGTGAGATTTGGGACAAGAGTTTCCCCGTCTTGCATAAAAAAAAAAAGTGTGCCCTTTAGCTCCTGAAAAACATTCTAGTCCTCGGTTCGATCGATTTCAAACAGCCCACATTATAATATCGCCATCAATCATGCAGCTCAAATAAAGTAGATGGTGAATTGTGATCTGTTCGTAGAATCTCGTTCCCTATTGCTATTAAGTATTTTGTCCTCGTAATAAATATTTTATAGGGTATATTGATGAGGAGCTCTTGGCTAAATAATAACAGCCGCATAGGTTGATCTGCAAGGTTAAGCAACGCTTGCCGAGGTTGCTCTGTGGTTGGGTGACCATTTTATCATAACGAGTTTTCTCCGCGCCTGATCAGAAAGCACGTTAAGCTGTTGGTCCCGGCTGTCATTTGAAGATCTTTGGCAGTCGTTACGGATAGTCAGAAGCTAGACAATCTGACACCAGTCTTGCCAAGGAGTACCGTGTTACCCAGTTAATGGGTTGTGGAGGTCTGGTAGGCAGCCGCTCCACGTAAAATACAGTGTATTCAGCTGAATCCGGATTGACTGGAAGCCGACCCCAATATAATTGGGAAAAGGCTAGGCAGATGATGATGATATATTGGTCTTCATCTAAGGCACGAACCTTCTTGAGTACCTATCGACGTGGTCAAATGATCAATAAACCACAACACATTGACGGTTAGTTGCGAATCAATTAAAATCAGGATTAACCAGCGCCACTTTGAAAATCATTTTCCATTCCAATCTTAAATCTTGTAATAAATTCAAACTAAACTGTTTATAAACGACTTAAAAGTTGCAGATACGAATTAGATAAAGATAAGACGGAGTCATTATACTTTGAATATTAATTTTAAGGCCGTCTTAAGCCACTGGATGAAAAGTTTAAGAGTGGATTTGCGGCTGTTAGGAGGATACCTACTCACACAGAACTCCTTAGATATGTCACCGGAAAATGGCAAACACCGTAAGATTGTAAAAAGTTGCGTGCAGTTGTAAACTATTTTTAACCGACTTACCAAATAGGAGGAGGTTCTCAATTCGGTTGTATGTTTTTTTTATGTTTGTTACCTCATAACTCCAACAATTATGAACCGATTTGAAAAAAAATTGTTTTATCTGAAAGGTTATACTTACTTGCAGATTGGTCCCATTTAAATTTTATCAAAATCGGTTACGAACTTTGGATTTTAAATCGAAATAGCTGGAAGTCTACTTGGATGGTAGTTTTATGACATCCAAGGAATCGAAATTCCGTATTTTGCTTTTCTGCAGTGGTGTTGTTAGGTGTGGGGTACCACTAAAAAGTGAAAATAATTTTACAAAAAAATACAACCGACTTCAAAAAAAAAACACTACCTACATTAGAAAAAAATAACTTTAATTTCGGAAGTCGTCGGTGTCAAAATACGAAGAAACTAACAAAAACACCGAATTCCTAAATTAAAGTTATTTTTTTCTATGTTACCTAGTGTTTTTTTTTGGAAGTCGGTTAAGTATATTTTTTTGTAAAAAGTTTTTTTAGACACGGATGTATTGGAATTGGAAACTATTGAATTTGGATGGGATATCGAGAAATTATAATCTAAGTTATTAAAAAAGCAAGATTTATTATAATCTTACAGTATCTGCCATTTTCCGGTGACAGATACAGTCAGTCTCATTAATCCGACACAGTTAAAAACCATGATGTGCCGAAATTGGAATGTTTTTATTACTAGATTTCATAAAAAAAAAATAAGATGAAATAAATAAAGCAGCTTTTTTTCATATGAAAGTAATAGTTGCGTAGGCGCGGGTAGAGTGCGAACCTGCGAACATAGAAATAGAAAAAGACAGTTATTTATTACATCTATGAGTTAGTCACTTATGTTATGCCAGTGAGTGCGAACTACTGAAGTAGGTACCGGATTAGTGAGACCACTAATTATTTCCTGAATTTCTGACTGTCCATCAACCCACAGCCAAAACGTCTACTAAGTACAAAGGCAGGCGTGAAAAAAAATTCGTTTTAAATTTTTTTCTATGACTTTCTGCTTCAACCATAGATATAATAAACAAGTTTCAACAAACCCAGCTGATATCACAAAGAACTTTATCGATTTATGGTATCCTTGACACTGGCAAATCCTAAGGTTAAGCGTGGGTGCGCCAAGGGCATGTTATTTAAACGTTATACGATATTTACCTCTAGTTATGGGGTGAGCAGGGCCGATGGTGTCATTTGACTCATTAATAGGAGACATTAGGGCCCTCGCCATAATTGTGAATAGTTTAGCTTGATACAGGTATAGTTAAAGGTACAGGTATACTTAAGACAGGTATAGTTAAAGGTACAGGTATACTTAAGACAGGTATAGTAGTCGGCACGAGTCGTGATCACAGATGAATGCAGCAGGTGATCTCGCCAATGTACGGTGGGCGAACGAAACTTGCAAGCGCAATAGTCGATGAGCATTGACTGAGGGTGACCAATAACGTGAAGCGTCAGAGCTGTCGTCGTCAAACCGACCATTGAAGAATGTGATCAACGATTCGTACCGGCTATTATAGGTAGTCCTGAAAATTGGAACCAGGGCTGACTCCTCTACCCTGGTTATACTTAACCAGCTTATAATGCCTAACACACAAACAATGTGAATGCCTTTAATGTTGACGTTATCGAGCAGATATTTTTATCAAACACTAGCTTTTGTTTTGCACGCGACTTCGTACGCGCAGACCCCCCGTTTCTATACCTACAGCCTAGCATTCCTCATAAATGTGGCTATCGACGGTATCAATTATACATAAATAGTTTTCGAAATCCGACTGGTAGTTCCATAGATTAGCGCGTTCCAACTTTTCAGCTTTATTATAACAGTATAGATATGAAGCAAATGAAGCAATGGATCTTATCATCTTAGCAATTAAAAAACAAAGCAGGGCCTACATTTATATGCATCGGCGTCATCACTTCATCATACATTCTTTCTCTACTCTCTTCACTCAAATCCCAGGTTGTTTCCGAAGATTTCCGAAACGAAAAACTCGGGAACCGTCGGCGTCGGCCGAACGTTAATCATATTCGGAGGACCTTACTCAAAGGTCCTCCGAATCTGATTAACGTTCGGCCGAGTTTGCATACAAAGTTATGAAAATGGAAGGTCCACTACCTACCTACATAAAATTATCCTATTCCGTAGTCAATCATTATGTTTTTCCATAAAATATTCTAGAGAAGCTTTTGTCAGAAACATGGCCCGTGTGAAATACGAATATGTATTAATTATTCCACGCAAACTTAGGTACAACTGGGATCCTGCCGGAGTCGCGGGGCTTTTCGAAAGAGACACCGTGGCTCCGGAACACAAAGGGCACTGAAGGAACATGGATGGGTTTTAGTCAGTAGAAGTCTGACACTCCCTCCCGCTACACCCAGAGCGGGAGGAGTCATTTGATGATTTCCCATCCCTAAAAAAAACAAAAAGGTACAACTGGGATAAAAATCTTATGTGACCTTGCTTTGTCATAGTCCAGGTCTACCCCTATGAAATCTCTTTTAAATCCGTTCTGCCGTTGAGCGTGTCGCGTTCGAAACTCACAGATTTCTAAATAGTTATTACGAAACTTAAAATATCCAAACTGTCTTTCCCACATTTTATTACACAAGCTTGTATCAGCACCTCGCATTATGGTCGCAAATACATATACCCCAAGGGATATATTATTCTAGGGATGAAAAGCATCATAAATGTCCTATTCCGGGACATGGTCTACCCGTGTGCCAAGTTTCATCCAAATCCGTTCAGTCGTCAAGACGTGAAGAGGTTACAAACAAACTGTTACTTTTTCTTTAATAATATTATAGGTATAGTACCTACTAGCTGACCTGTGCAACGTCGTCTGCGACACATTTTCCATGAATGGTCCGCTCCTATTTGTCTTAGCGTGATGATATATAGCCTATAGCCTTCCTCCTTAGAATAATAACGCATAGAAACCTAGTACGAGTGCAAAAAGTGAGGCAACTAAAACTTAGCCTAATCCGTCAATCCGTCAAACTTAGCCATCAGTACTCAAGGTCACGTTCTGTCGAACACAGCTCGCGAGTAAATAATTGAAAATGACAGTTTGTTGCGTGAGAGGATGTTATAGCACATCAGGAAAACAAAAAAAAATGTGATAAAATAACATTTCACAAATAAGTACTCACATTCTATGCACTATTTTTACGTAAATCGATAAATAAAACAAAATTCTAATAACCTAACTTGACATAACACAGTGTTGCTATTTGTGAGGAAAAAATACCCACATTGCTTTTATTCATGATTTTCATTTTTGTAATTTTAAAATACAATACTTACTGTTAATTCATATCAAACCCGATGTTTTAACATTGATTATAATTATAACCCATCAAGCATTCTAAACGCATTGAATTCTTTATGCGGTTTGTTTCCTTTTATTTGGAAATAAATTGAATTAAACCTTCCGAAAAAATATGTCATATTACATGAAAAATCATGTTTACCTTTTCCAGTTCCCAACAACATAAAATACTTGCCTTGATAGCAAAATAGTAATGCGTCTTCCCATATTTTGTGGGTAACGGCTTGGTAATGGTATCACTGAAAGCTATATCTGTGTGCGTTAGAGGAACGTAGACACATTCGGCTCACGCACACAAAGAAAATGAAGTGGACACACGATTTTGCTCGGGTTTTGTTCTAGACGCGGCTTCTATGCGTTATTATTCTAAGCCTTCCTCGATAAATGGGCTAACTAACACTGAAATATTTTTTCAAATCGGACCAGTAATTCCAGAGATTAGCGCGGTCAAGCAAACAAACAAACTCTTCAGCTTTATAATCTTAGAATAATAACGCATAGAAGCCGCGTCTAGAACAAAACCCGAGCAAAATCGTGTGTCCACTTCATTTTCTTTGTGTGCGTGAGCCGAATGTGTCTACGTTCATCTAACGCACACAGATATAGCTTTCAGTGATACCATTACTAAGCCGTTACCCACAAAATATGGGAAGACGCATTACTATTTTGCTATCAAGGCAAGTATTTTATGTTGTTGGGAACTGGAAAAGGTAATCATGATTTTTCATGTAATATGACATATTTTTTCGGAAGGTATAATTCAATTTATTTCAAAATAAAAGGAAAAAAATCGCATAAAGAATGAGATATTGTTCAATGCATTTAGAATGCTTGATGGGTTATAATTATAAACAATGTTAAAACATCGGGTTTGATATGAATTAACAGTAAGTATTGTATTTTAAAATTACAAAATTGAAAAACATGAATGAAAGCAATGTGGGTATTTTTTCCTCACAAATAGCAACACTGTGTTATGACAAGTTAGGTTATTAGAATTTTGTTTTATTTATCGATTTACGTAAAAATCTTAGAATAATAACGCATAGAAGCCGCGTCTAGAACAAAACCCGAGCAAAATCGTGTGTCCACTTCATTTTCTTTGTGTGCGTGAGCCGAATGTGTCTACGTTCCTCTAACGCACACAGATATAGCTTTCAGTGATACCATTACTAAGCCGTTACCCACAAAATATGGGAAGACGCATTACTATTTTGCTATCAAGGCAAGTATTTTATGTTGTTGGGAACTGGAAAAGGTAAACATGATTTTTCATGTAATATGACATATTTTTTCGGAAGGTATAATTCAATTTATTTCAAAATAAAAGGAAATAAATCGCATACAGAATGAGATATTGTTCAATGCGTTTAGAATGCTTGATGGGTTATAATTATAAACAATGTTAAAACATCGGGTTTGATATGAATTAACAGTAAGTATTGTATTTTAAAATTACAAAAATGAAAAACATGAATGAAAGCAATGTGGGTATTTTTTCCTCACAAATAGCAACACTGTGTTATGACAAGTTAGGTTATTAGAATTTTGTTTTATTTATCGATTTACGTAAAAATAGTGCATAGAATGTGAGTACTTATTTGTGAAATGTTATTTTATCACATTTTTTTGTTTTCCTGATGTGCTATAACATCCTTTCACGCAACAAACTGTCATTTTCAATTATTTACTCGAGAGCTGTGTTCGACGGAACGTGACATTGAGTACTGACGGCCTGGTGGCTAAGTTTGACGGATTAGGCTAAGTTTTAGTTGCCTCACTTTTTGCACTCGTAGTAGGTTTCTATGCGTTATTATTCTAAGGTAAAAATAGTGCATAGAATGTGAGTACTTATTTATGAAATGTTATTTTATCACATTTTTTTGTTTTCCTGATGTGCTATAACATCCTTTCACGCAACAAACTGTCATTTTCAATTATTTACTCGCGAGCTGTGTTCGACGGAACGTGACATTGAGTACTGACGGCCTGGTGGCTAAGTTTGACGGATTAGGCTAAGTTTTAGTTGCCTCACTTTTTGCACTCGTACTAGGTTTCTATGCGTTATTATTCTAAGTTTATAATATTAGTATAGTTGGATTTGATATAAGTAGGATATTGCTGGTACCAGTAATTAGCGAGTATGTAATGTACGCTAGGTATAATTAGTATTCATAGGTCGATTACGGCCTAAAGTGCTCACTAGCAGTTTCTATGCTAATGTTTCTAATAAGCCGTTTTGAACTAAAACTTGCTGGGTTAGAATATGCATAATTATTACTACGGTTTCCAAGTTTCTTTTCTTTCTTACATCTGAATATGATGGTGGTGAAGGTTTTTCAATACTTTTATATTCGTGGAACCGACTGAACTTAACTCAGCGATACTACGATTATAGCATAATTAACTATTGGCGAAAGAGGGTATATCGAGAAAAGTTTGAAGAGACTGCGATATCCTTCTTCGTTTATGTTTATTTATTTATACTTATTGCCCCTATCAACTTTCCAGAACCTTTCATTTTATTGATTGATAAAATAAATTATTTTTATGAGTTCATTCAGCTGTGGACTAGATGTACTGTTTTTAAACCGTAGGTAGTAAATAAGGATCTATGAAGTACTAGGAGTATAAATAATTTATTATCTTAAGCTTGTCTAGTTCATGAAGTGTTGTTGTTGATTTTAAAATAATCATTGTAAAGCCCTCAAGTGTAGTACAATAAATTTGATTGATCAAATTGATCAACACGAAGTCACGTTTTTGATAAGAATTTACCTAATTTGATAAAAGTCTGTGAATAAGCGTTTAATCACGTGTTAGATAGCTGTGTTTTTAGGGAAAAATCAAATGACAAATTTTGGGAAAAACAAAAATTCCATGTATTGTTTGTTGTATAGAAGGTAGGTATAAAACTACTTTGGGAATAATAAAACCATATATCGTTGGCTTGCTTGATATTCTGTGTGAAACGAAATACTGGATAATTAGATGTACTTATCCTTTTTTTAAGGTTGGTTGGTACCTAAATCATCAAATGACTCCTCCCGCTCTGTGCGAAGCAAAAGGGAGTGTCAGACTGACTAAAACCCATCCGTCTGTCGAAGCAATGAGTAGTCAAACTATTGTTTTTCGAAATTGTGACCATGTCGAAATAATTATCTGTCGAAATTCAGAATGACACTCCCGTGTTTCTCCTAATGCCCTTTGCGTTCCAGAAGGCCATACCTACTTTCTAAGCCCGAAGTCTTTAGTTTTGGTCTGAGAGGCGTTTTCTACGCCGTGTCACCTACGGACTTACGATTAATCCCGAACGCAAACCCAATGAACCCGTAGCTAAGGCCGAAACTACGGACTTCGGGCTTAGAGAGTAATATAGGCCCCCAGGGCCGCGATTACTCGTGCGAATAAATAAATAATAAAATAATAAATTCCGCAACAGAGTTACCTACACGTTTCTAACTGCGTCTAGACAAGACGCCGAAGCTCTCTAGGTTTATAAAAATGTAAAAAAATCCAGTCAAATATTATGTAAAAAGTCAAGATCCTGATTTCGCTCCAATCAGATCCAAGGTATTCTTTCGATAATATCGACGAACGAAACAGGAAGTCTTACGCGTTCGCTCCCAAGGGAAGGCAAGTGTGTTACGTAGACATAAAGAATTAGGTCAAGTAAGATAGCGGCCTCGAGATCCTATTCTCATTTATCGAAGAACAATCTGGTTCTTGTAGGAGAAGAATTTTTCAAAATAATTGCGTAGGAAGAATTACATTTTACCTTAGCTTACAAGCAGTTCTCCGTAAGACGTAGGCCTCTCTAAAAACCACTCCATTTGATAAGATCCTCGGTAACTCTGGTTTAGCTTCTACGGCTTCTGTGAAGATCGGTGCTCTAACTAGCCCGAGGGCCCGGAGAACGCAAGCTAAGAAAAGCTGAGTTGCGTGACAGGTTCACCAAATAAATAAATTCTTCCATACTTACTTAAATTATGAATGCGAATGTATCTATGTCTACATGTCTGTCTGTTAGTCTGCCTGTTACTTCTTTACATGTTAGCGGCTGAACGGATTTTGATGAATCTTGGCATACGGGTAGATGCATTAGGGCATAGGATAATTTTTACCCCGGGTGTGTATCTGTTCCCGTGGTTTAATTCACGACTTTCTTGCGGTCACAGACGCTAGCAGAAGCTTATTTATTTATTTAAACTTTATGCACAATAGTGGTACACAGGGCGGACTTAATGCAACAATGCAAGCTTGTGTGTTTATTGTAAACAGCTGTTTTTTAACTAAATTAATAGGAAAAATCCAACTACCCTTCAATACATCTCAATATTACTAAGTTTCGTTTATAATTTCTAAGAAAACGACAACAAGAGATTACAGAAGTTTAAAACTTCGCAAGGACTGACGAAAAAATTGTTTTTGAACTTTTACCTAATGGCTACAAGGTCGATAAATTCTTCCGTCGGAGAGGACCGGCTTTTTGGAGGCCCGGAAGGCCGGATATGTAAATAACATTGCTTATATACGTCAGGGTTTGCCAATAGTATATAGATTTTGTTGACCTTCCATATTTTACAGTGTCATGGTCAAACTTATGTTGGCGGCAGTGGTCGTGCCATTAACTTTTTCCTTATCTAATATTTTTCACGAGATTGTATGTTTTTCTTCATGTAATAAGGCATTACACCTAGTTCTTTGAAGCTACAGAGCATGTTCCTAGACCACATCATCGCTTTCCATCAGGTGAGATTATGGTCAATTGCGAGCCTATCAATATTTTTTAAGGAAAGGTCCGGTATGGGTCGACTGAGAAGGACCTCCATATCTACTATTATTTACTTAATATTATAAAGCTGAAGTATTATTAGTAATTATTATTATTAGTAATAAGTAATTTTTCGATAAGTATATCGAGGAAGGCTAAACATACATATAACATCACGTTAAGTCCAATATGAGGTGACGCAGACGAAGTTGCGCGCGTCAGTAGTACCATAATATAATTATAATACTGCTGAAGTCCTCCAAGAAGGTCAAATACCTACTAAACTTCGGGAAACAAAAGAATAAAGTGGACGATGCTAATGGAATATTTCAGCAGAACGCTAGTTCGAGGATTTTTGTAGGTGTCAGCCCATCCGATAAAGTTATTTCTAAATACAGTTTTAACTGCGCAATATAATTACTACCCGGATCTTGTGTCGCAATTTGTTTTAGTCTACCTACAGTAAAGTGTTGTTTCTGTTGTACATAGAAAATATAATAGATTGAGCTTGCTATATGCAGGTATGAAGTGAATACGGTCAGATAAGTTTGAGGGAGATAAAGCGATCAACCTTAGCTAGTTGAACTGCGAATGGTCATTAAACAAATGCAGTGCCTTCTTCTAGAATTCTAATTTTGCTACGTCACAGACTTGCAATGTCAACTTCATTACTACAACCTACTGAAAAGAGACAGGTGTTGGCCGAACAGTCGCTCTGTCCCTTTCTACGTAGTGATCAATTTTGTGAAGCTATCGCTTCGTCCATTCTCTTTTTCTACTATCTAGTTAAATTGCCTGTAAAGGCAGACGGTCTATTAAATATGGCAGGGAATCTGACCTCTAAGTGCACGTGACCCTATCTTTATCACACTCTTTTATAAAGGTGATACCTTCGAATTTACTTTATTAAACGATAAACGCAGCATTATCTTATCAGAGTTTGGATTCACCTGAATAGCATTTGTTTAGTCACTAAAACGTTTTATTTTTCCATTACATCATCCTGCTTTCTGCTTCCAGCTTAGTCTGTTTCCATCTGTATTGGGATCAGTTGATATTACATTACTTATTTTATTATTGATGCCTATATTCCCCGAAAAGCAGCAGGCCAAAAAGTAAACCTACATTCCACCAGCTTTGCTCCCAAGAAATAGAAAGCAAGCCCTTGTCAATAACCGGCAAATTAAGGGTTCAAACTTAGTTAACGGAATTCGTAATGTAACCTGACTTTTAGATTTAATTCAGTAGTTGCTCTTCCGACCACCAGACAAAGAACCCAGTCGACGTTTTAAGTTAAAGGGTAAGTACTAGGTCACTTCCCCGTTGGTACCCCCGGGGTGACATCATAAATACCCGTATTTATGATGTCGATAGGCGACCGTCAGAAGGCTCGTAGTTTTTGTACTTAAATAGCGTTCAAAATCGAACGCTTTATCTTGTCAGAGACAATCATGTCAAAATAAAGTGTTTTTGGCTGTTTGCGACTGCGAATGCGAACGCTCTTAAAAGATACGGAAATTGCTCTCTTGATAAGGTCACCGCCTGCTTAATTGTCACAATAAGGCAAAAAGAAACACTAGAGTGAATTTCAACAACTATGATTTGTTACCTAATTTTGGTGGAAAAGTTTGTTTCTGGTTTTTTTAATAATCTAAGATGTTGATAAGCAACAGATACGTATTCAGGTACATAAAATGTGAGAGAAATTTATTTATTCCTGAAAGCTTCTAATATATTGTCGACACCAGAATTGGTACGACACCAAAATTGGTGTCTGACACCAAAATTAGAAATATTGACATCAGAATTTGTTTCTGTTACCAAAATTAGAAAGCCTTGACACCAATTTTTTTTACTGAACCAAATTATAAATAAATTATCAATAAAAATCTTATTTATAGTGAATAAATGTTTTAATAAAAAAATAACATAATGAGATCAATAAAAAAATAACAATCAACAAATACAACATTCTTATTTTTCTATCTTGTTAATTCTACAGTTTTTAGTTTAAATGAATTGCAGTCACCTCCTCTAACCTCTATCATCATCAACATCGTCATCATCATCATGATCATTTTTAATTATATAAAAGTAATTTTTTAACATGTTATGTTAACATAATTATGTAATGAGATCAAATTAAAAAATTATCAATGAACTAATAAACTTTCTTACTATTCTAAGTCTTGTCAATTCTTCAGTCTGTAAATTAAAAAATATTCAAATCATCATCGCTATCATCACTATCATGATAATTTTTATTATTTTTATTAGCTGTTTTATTTTCTTCCTTAGTATCCATCACTGTGCATTCATTTCCTGAACGATAGTAAATTACTGAAGTGTGCAATGTAATTTGAGATCGGCTAGCGTCAAAATAGACGGATTGAACCTCAGAGCCATATTTCGTATTATAATTTTCACTGAAATTTGTATGTGTATTAAACATTCGTTTTCAGCAATTCGTTCATCATTCCTAATTTTTTCTTTTCTCTTCTTTTCTGTCATCCTTTTCCTCTCCAAGCACTCTGCGTGTGTCAACTTTGAATTTTATTTCTTTGTTATGCTGGAAAACAAATAATACCTAAATTATTATTTATTGCTATTGAAAGAATTTTTCGTTCTAAGCGTACAGTACACGAACGTTATACATTTTCTTGTTTCTTCATCACTCTCAAGCTACTCGTACTGAACTTTCAAACCGAGTTATCTTACTATGATTCGTTTTCGTTTGTCTTTGAGGTACCTCGTAACTCTGAAAACTAATTTTGGTGTAACTAAGCAATTTTGGTGATTGGTAAAATACCACCAAAACCACCAAAATTGCACCACCAAAATTAGAATCTTGTTGAATATGTTTATTTAAAAAAAAACTAATAAGAATGTACTATTTATATTTGGATAATTTTGAAAGCAAACCTTAACCTTTATATTTAAATTTAAATTACAACACCGACTTAGTCATAAAACGTTTTAAAACATTACACCAAAATTGCAGGTTTTTTGTCCGATTACTACGAAAAGACTTACTTACGTTTTTGGCGGGAAATCACAACGGGATGGCACACGTCTGTCACTGCTGCGCATGAGCGCCTGACCAAACGAAGTGAACGTTGGTAGCGTTGTTCATCTAGGTTTATTCTATACGAGTCACTTAATGATTAGATTACTCCCACCAAAATTTAAAATTTCGCGCGGACAGTCCTTTTCGATTTTCACTAGGATAAAGTATTGCCCTAAATATAAAAATAAAACTGTCATTAGATAGAAAAAATAATACTGAATACAAATAAAATCAGTAGTTTCTAGTAAACTGGTGTAGTTTCGTTTAAGAGGTGGTCATCCCCAGAAAAACGGATTGTGGACGCGCCACCAAACTTAGAATTATGCTAAATAACAATTTTTTATTTCACCACAGAAATGTTATATACTAAAATATTGACGGCCTGATCAAGATAAGTACCCCTTTTTTCTATAAAAAAAATAACTTCGTTGTACGTTTACTTTAAGATATGATTTTCAGCCGCGCCGCCTAAACATTATGCTTGAGAAAATCACTCACTAATATCAATAAAACAGGTATAACATTCTACGGTTTAACGTAAAATATCCTTGAAGACGTCCTTTTTCCGTTAGCTAATACGTTGTTCTTATTAACAGTTCCGTCGACAGACTGGCCTGGCCTTCGAATGGATTAAGCGGTCTCAGAACGTTAGCGCATTTTTAGCCATCTTAATCCTGTAGATCGTATTTCGTGCCACCATTTTGGTAATAGAAGCCTGTAGGCTGTAGGATATTATCTTATGGGTAGGTACATTAATTAGCTATGAATCTCTTGGAATGAAATAGGGACTTAACATACTTATGTATATTGCATAGACCACAGAAATATAAAAAAAAACAGGCATAAACTCATTTAATCTTGGCTCTTAACAGCTGTTACAGAATATAGGACTGATTTTTTTAAACCTGCAACTTTGGCAAACAGAGGATTGTCTCTGTGATGCCATAATTGCAGGTTTTAAAAAATACGTATTTACGTACGGTAAAGTATATTGATACGGGACGATTTCTAAGTAAAATTCTAATTAGTTCGTCAGTTAGATTATCGAAAAATATTGGTCACGTATTTATTGCTTTAACAAATCAATACAAATTGATGAAGATAAAACGCATCATAATATCGGGATGGGGGTTGATGACGTCACTTGTTAGTAACAAGTGACGTCACACGCGTTTTCAACGCCCTGTCATCTTAATTTTTTGTTTACGTGAAAAAAGAAGAAATACGTGTCCAATATTTTTTGAAAATTGGCAGGCAAAAGCTACTAGATATTATGTGCGAAGCTATCAAAAGCCTTACTAAAATCCATACACTCTTTACCAACTTTGAAGCATTCTCCAAATTGCAACGACGGAATTGACTTTTGTATTCTGCGTTATTCCTGTCGAGCCAATAAGAATGTTTTCGACATTCTTCATTTTATCGCAAAGGTATGCGACAAAATTTTCAACAGTCCAACTGTTCAAATACCTTAGCTATTTCGATATTAATTGGTTTTGAGAAACGATCGGTTGTCGAATTTGTATACAAATTAAATTAATTAAAATGTCAACGTCAAGAGCAGCTCGTGGCTAAATAATAACAGCCGCACGGGTCGATCTTCAAGGTTAAGCAAAGCTCGCTGAGACCATCTTGACATACCGAGACTCTGTCTCGGAAAGCACGTTAAGCTGTTGGTCCTGGCTCTCATTAGTAGATCTTTCAGTCAGAACCCAGCTCATGGGTTGTGGAGGTCTAGTAGGCAGCCGCTCCACGTAAAATACTGGTATTCAGCTGAATGCGTTTCGACTGGAAGCCGAACCCAATATAGTAGTGATAGATATAGTCGTGAAAAGGCTAGGCAGATGATGATTCAACGTCATTAAACTACGTAGGTAGTAGGGTAGGTACTTTTCCTCTTCAACATAGCAAAACTATCGATCCAGTAAGTGTTTGTTTGACCTTTACTATCGTATGAAACTGTCTACTGCATTACTGTAGTTATTATCAGTTTATGACGTGGCCAAGACTCTTTTTTTTATTTTTTTTATACAAAACGGGGAAACTCTTGGCCCAAATCTCACCTGATGGAAAGTGATGATTAGGCCGAAGATGGAAGCGAGTTTCACCCGGAATCCTCTTACACAGAGGAACTGGCTATCATATCTCTAACTGCCGGAACACAACAATGCTGTTAACATAGTTGTTATGGCGACAGACTTAGACATGATGGTGGTAGCTTGCCAGGCGGACTTAGAACAAGTCCTACCACCAATCAAACCGAGCAAAAAATTTGCCTCCGCTGGGAATCGAACCCGGGACCTCTGGGTCTGAATCAGGTGGTATATATAACCACTAGACCACGGAGGCGGTTAGTGTCACCTGTTTAGCACCACCCGGGGACCACGTGTAGGGATTCGCTGAAGGGTATTCTCCTACGGACGCGGGTGACTCTAATATACCAAACATTAGGTAAGCACCAAGTTTTTCCAAAAAAAAAAGTTTTGCTTAATTTTTTACTTTGTAAATAGCGATATATCTATATTTTTGCCGAAAACTCATAATGAGTCACTTAACCGAAAAGTACGGAATTGGCGGAATTAACCTAGATACGGCAGTTCTAATAAGATTTAAGTGATGACGTCGAAAATGCGTTGAGCTCACTAGGATATAAAGAAATTTTCCATCATGATAAAATATTTAATGTATGATTTCTGGTTTCTCAAACTTAACAAAACTTTTTTACACCACTTGTTCTTCCCAGTTAAACACTAGCAAATGGTTCGAGCGGCCTGTGTTCATCTCAATTTTGGACGTTCAATTAGAGCTGTCTATTTACAGTTAGATTAGGTATAATGACTTTTCATTCTAACTTAAATGATATATAAAACTATAGATACGTTGTCCGCACTCTAAAATGACAACATGAAATGAAGCCAATTGGCCACATCGCGCATAGTTACGCACCAACCTGTGCCGCGCGACACTACGTTTGTTTTGATGTCAATTTGACTATTACGTATCCTGTGACGTAACTGAAGATGTATATTTATCTCCCTCTAGCAACAGGCATCCCGCCGTACGGTGACATATTTTCTTTCCCTTTCTTCATGCGTATTAGTAGCTATCTAGTATTTTTGCCGTTTTTAAGTGCCGCGATGTTGGTTTATGACGTGTTTATATATAATACGTCATTGTCTAACTTCTCTCTTGCTGTCAGTTTCTGTCCGTCATTCGTCCTCGTGTCAACCGCGACATGCTTTGTTTTCATAGAAAGTGTTGAAAATGCCGCCTCTAGTAGCTGAACCTACTCTGTGTAGCTACTCAGTACTCTGTGCTTTCTATTTACCCCCTTTCTCTCATACATTACTGCACTAGTAACAAAAAAAATCGTACTACCCTACAAAAAATTCGAACACAAAAGGCAATGTATTATTAAAAATCAGTCACGTTTTCCTGCTCGCTATCAGTGTACTGACATCGTGTTATCAACACGTGCGTGATAAATGCGTTGCGTTATGTAAAGTATCGAGAGTGATTTTAAGCCTTTAAACAATGGCTGGTGATGGCCGTTTGGACTCATTTTATTATTCCACCACAAAAGTCGGTTCAAACGAGAAGATTAAAATTACCATGTAACTGGTCTAATAAGATTACTGAACACAACATTCACAACGGTTCATATAATTTCGGTGGTTAGCTCCACAGGCCATAACTTCGGTCTTTTTGGTCGAAACCAAATGTTTTGGCCAAACCCCGAAACAGGACGAAGCTGAAGCTTCAATATTGGACACTAACGGTTAACGGATGCATCTGACTAATAATATTTTACATGAAGCGTTTTTTTTTTTTTTTTTTACTTGGTATGGGTTTGCTCTTGACTCTAGTCTTGGTCAGAGATGACAGAGACAAAGTCTACGATGGAGCGAGCTTACCCAGAAGTAGCCTGTTCACTCTAACTTTGAAAAGATTAGGGTTGTAAGCATTCGGAAACACAAACGCAGGCAAAGAGTTCCACTCCTTTGCTGTGCGCATTATGAAAGACGCTTTGTGTATTTGACCTTCACAACCTAGTTATTGGTTAAAACTTAACCACAAGTACTAATTAGAATTACCCGTAACAGCACTATCTTATTTCAAAGGAATTTATTTATTTATTTAAACTGTATGCACAAGTAAAGACACTGTACAAAGGCGGACTTAATACCATAGGCATTTTCTACCAGTCGAACTTAGGGTGGTGCAGAGACAGCATGGTAGGTGCAACATATAGAAAAGACAAACCGAGAGGAAGAAAAAAAATACAATCTAATACATACATACACATAACCAAAATGAAAACATGAATCCAACGAATTACCGCTATAAGACCGCTATAATGATTCTTCCAACTTCATGCGAATATGCTCACGAGCCTTCACCTTAAAGGACAAGGACAACCGACTGTTTCCATCCTGATGTTCAGAGGGAGGATTTGCCAGTACTACTACATTTATAATGTATTACGCAATCAGGGAACAGGTGTTCGAGAAAGAGCCATTATAAATCGATAAGCCGCTTCAAAGTTAATTGAGAAATGAACGCCGACCTCAAGTGTGCGGAAAACAAGTGCCGTAAACCCGGTCGTAATGCGGGTAGGTTTATGCCCATTTCGTACGCTTCAAAGGTGATAGTATCGCTTAAAGCTATGTTGTAAAACCAACATCTTTCTCTATCCATTCCAGGTTGCCTGGAAGAGATCGCGAAATGCGATAAGGCCGCCAATTGTATGTTTTGTTAGTTTAAGGTTTCTTTTATGTATTTTTCATTTGGTGTACAATAAAGTATATATAAATAAATAAATAAACATATCGCGAAGAATAATAAAATGTCTATTGTGTCGTAAAAAACCGTGTAAATGCGTGACAAATGCATTTCATATTTATGCTTTTCATAGTGCGAGAGAATTTAGAGTCAAGGCACTGTTGTCAAGTAAAGTAAGAACAGCTAGATTGAGATTTCTCAATACCAGTTCAATAAAAAAGACTCCCGTAGAACCTCTTCTCATACAAAGAATAAACAAGATATACACCTACACTCATTGTATATATTCCATAGAGTATAGTCACCGAAAAATGGTTTCTTCATCAGACTTCGTAAGATTGTACTATATTATGAAAAAATCGATTTGTGTTTATTAAAACCCAACAAATTTCAATAGTTTCCAATCTATCCGTGTCTTATTTAGCAAAAAAAAGTTTCAATTTCATGTGAGATTTTACAATCTTACGGCGTATGCCACTTTCCGGTAACATTATAGATTTCATCTGACAGAAGAAAGTTCTAATTACGGTACAAAAAAAAATCCTAGAAAGTGTGTCTACTTACTCTTAACTAATTAGCTGAGCAACAACCTATTTCTGCTTAGTTGCGTCGCCTCGCACAGCTTAACTTAATTATCACACTTAGTTTGTAGTCTAAATTACGTTTTAATTCGATTTTGGGTTGGTTTTTGTTGATGACGTCTGTGGCGGCCTCACAATACGTAGTATCTCTATGTAGTCTGTGGCCTCACATAATGACAATGTCAGTGTCACAGATTCACAGAATGTGCGTGTGAATGTTTTGTCCATGGTGTGACCGCGACAGTAACGTCATAAATAATCATTCAAAAACTCTATTTGAGCTAATTTTTTATTTGTTTTGGTTTGTTTGGGAGGAATAAAAGATTTTCTTTCTTCTTTTAACTTTTAGCACCAGTACCTAACATTCTGTCTAAACTGACTCATTCCAGGGTTTCAATTTACCATCTTTTGTAAGAGAGTTCTGTCCCGTGACTCCGTCGAGTCCCGTATTGATCGATTTGCCTTTCTACTTACTAGGCCAACGTTTTGTGTGCCCAGGGTAGGGCAAAAGTCGATCCCAACTGTAACGTCACGAATTTACGACCTAGCTTGACCTTGATAAGTCACTGCAGTTCATGTTTTCGCGAAGTTTTTTTGTTACTTATCTTATATAACCTTTTTATGGGAACAAAATGGGAGTCCGAACATAATATAGTTTTTGTAAAGTATTTTTTAGAAGAAAACAAATTGGTGTTGAGCTGAATGTAGCATTATTTCCATCTGTTTTGGTTGAAGCTGCAGACCGCCAGAACCCAAACATAGGTATAGGCCACGATCTTAATCTATACCATTGATATAAAAAGTACGCAATATAAGTCTATGATCTATAATATTTTTATAATGCAGAAGAGTTTGTTTGCTTGGTTAAACGCGTTAATCTCAGAAACTACTGGTTCGATTTAAAAAAAGTACATTGTTATCCAGGGGTGATTCTCCCTAGGGTTGCAAAGTAATACTTTCAACCCGCTCCTCATGCTACTTCAGGTCCACTTTCCGAGCATGAGTAATGAAAAATTATTTTAGTATTAGATAGCGCATTTAAGGCTATAGCAAAAAATGTGACGCAGGCAAAGTTGCGCGGGTCAGCTAGTAATTTATATGAAGACAATTTTACTCTGAGAACTGCGGAACGAACTCAGTCTTCACATATCAACAAACTGTCTTTTGCAATATGTGCCAATAATGTAATAAAATCCATGGATAACCTATTCACTGAAGCATGCGATTCAAAGAAAACAAGAAACGTTGGAGATATTACGCTTTTATTCAAATTAGCAGTTCCTTGTTTACAAGCAAGGAAAAACAGTTGGCACGGACTGTACTCGTAGATCAAAATAATATTTTATTTGTAAATACACTGTCAAATTTTCCCAGTCAACTTTGATCCTAATGCTTGTGTGATAAAGTTGAAAACCTATTAAAGAAATTTGACAGATTGTTGTAGCTTCATGTGCTGGCTGTACCTACATGATTCATGCTACGAATTTTAAACATGGGGCGTTCTCATTTTTACATCTTTGTCTTCCTCTTCTTTCGTAGTCTCATTATTTATTCTCATAACTTTCCTAAAGTCCTAAAGATATGTTCATCCCTCTGCATAATATTGCCGAGTGAGATGATATTTAGGGAACCTATTTCATTTTGCATTGCCATGGTCATCTTCATCAGTTTTAGTTGAAAGACATCCTCTCCTGGACATAAGCCTCTCCCAAGTGTCGCCACATCGACTGGTCCTGTGCGGGCTGTGCGTCTCGTATCCAAATAATCGGTGGTGAAGACCACGTGATTGCCATGGTATCAGCAATTATAATTATGAATTAAGATACAGTGACTTAGATTTCTGGGACATTAAACTTGTCTAGACAGGCATAATATGTCCAATGCATGCATTTAAAATTGGAGCCAAATTCGAAGAAGCTTAGCTTATCTACATAGATAGGTCCGTGGTTTCACAGATGATGGTCTCCAGGTAAATAATAGAATATTTAAAGGAAGCAGCTAGGTCAGAAAATAACAAACACCGATATTTTTAAAGGGTAGACTGTTTTCTTTTACTAAACAACTTACTAAGAGACCAAATATTGTAACACGGAAATTCTTATCAAGCAGGGATACGGTTTTGTCAGTTTTTGAGATAACAGCTGTTGCTTCCTGCATATATCTGTGTCATTCGTGTTTAGAAGATGCAATCATTGCAGCTCATTCAATGGTTTTATATTTCTCTCTCAATTTATCCACGGCTGAGAAAAATCTGCTTGAATATCGGTACAGGGACGAATTTTGGGACGACCCAGATTTCGAAATTCTATTTTGGAACGCGCCGGGGAGGGAGTTGAGTGAGGGAGTAATCTGTCATCAAATAATTGTAATCGGGCAGATAATTTACTGGGAAGCTAATCGATTACTGGTTATTGTTTACTTTCTGTAACTATGAGAATCATTCGACTTTGTTTGGTTACTTGCCGACTGTTTAAAAGCAATACTCACAATATTGAAATCCAAACATTTGCGTTAACGGGACGAACATCATTAATTAGGTACTGGGTAATTAAGAAAGGCATTTGAGGAGACGATAACAAACAAACATGTTTATCACCAAAAGAATTGGATCGGTGCCATTTTGCACTTCCTGGCTAAAAGTTACACCTTCATAACTTTTGTGACATATACACGTTAATACATTAACCAATTAAACTGAAATACATAAGTACTGACTATCTTTAATTAACAGGGTAAAGAAGGAGACGGAAGAAAGTGTCAACTGTCATGCCTCACCAGACTACAACTAACGCATTGAGCACTTCTGTTTCATATCACATGTATCACATCACACCACACCACACCACACCACACCACACCACACCACACCACACCACACCACACCACACCACACCACACCACACCACACCACACCACACCACACCACACCACACTACACTACACTATACCACACCACACCCCATCCCATCCCACTCACACAGTCATCCCCCTTTTACACACAAACTCATAAATTTAATACTATAGTATCATCTCATCTCATAAAGTTAATAAACCTATACCTATCTAATGACGTATAAAAGTTCATAATTTATACGTCATTAGATATAGGTTCATTAACACACACGCGTAAAATTAAAGGTCTCTTTTGTACACGAAGTTACAGTTGAACACTGACTCCAGCCTTTTCCCAGAATCCAATTTTACCATGTATTGGTATTGTGCAAAGGTATTTTGTGGAAAAACTTTTTTTTTTAATATCTGTTATGGAAACAGTAAAAAAGTGGAACCTTCTGCCAGCATCTGTGTTCCGTCCCACCACGAGCCATATGCCTTCAAAGCAAGAGTGACCAGGCTGCTGCTTCTGGGCTCCCTTTGCTCGGTCTATCCTCATCCACCGCTCACTATTAGAGGAGATCAAGATCACGAGCTGACTCATTAGAAAAATACAATAAAACGACTAAGAGATCTGCACTAATCTGTTTATTCCTTTAACGCACACCCTATGCTTTAAAGCAGGTCGTAAATGTTCATAAGGTTTTAATATATTGAAATAAAAAGCTATGAAATTATCTTGAAGTGACTGTTCAATTCACTGGCAATTTTGTATGGGCCGTCTTTTAAAGAGGGCCAGCTCTTCTTTCGTCTAGCTCTTGATTGTTTTACTAGCTATTCATTAATTGACAGTCTTTATCAGTCCTGATCTGTCAATAGGCTAGATTCCATCATCCACAAATTGCAAAACTATTTAGTCCGTCAGTTAGAGTATTGAAAAATAATGGACAAGTATTTTTTGTTTTAGTAAATCAATGAATATTGACAAAGATAAAACGCATCAAAACTCGCGAGTGGGGGCTCGTGACGTCACGACTCAGTAAAAATTATGCGAAGGTGTGACGTATTGAGAATTTTAAAAGCGTCGTAACTTCGTCAATTTTGATTCCCGTAACAAAAGAAAAAACACGGGTCAAATATTGTTTGATAATCTAACTGACGGACTAATTAGATTTTTTTAGTCATCTACCCTATTGTCCTATCGGGCCTAATTTGTATTTTCTAACTATTGTTCTTTTAATTTGTGGGCGCTGACAGATTACATTTCGGTCACTGTAAAATCGATACTGTTTGGCTGCAACCAACCCTTTACCACCAAGTTTTTCATACTTCCTTTCACCTCGACCCACGATTCCCGGGCCGGATCTTACATAACTTATCGGATAATACTTCAATGGTTCCGTCGCCCTTTACGTCACCTATTTTCATACAAAAGGTACAGTCGAGTCGTTTATATCGTCGCCTGTTTAGAACAGAATACTTACTGCAGTTTTTGGATAGGTAATCATCAAATTACTACTTGTGTGTGAGACTCTAACCTTACTAAAACCCTTTCGTGTTCCTCTAAATAGGCACAAAACGTTTTGAGAACACATCCATTGTGCGTACAGCTAAGGTCAAGAGTGAATAGGTTACTTCTAAGCGAGTGTGCTCTATCTTAGACCGCATCATCGCTTACTATCAGGTGAAATAGTGGTCAAACTTAGGTATGCCTATCAAAAGTAAAAAAATAAGTGTCCTTTGCTTTCTAGGGCCGCGGTGTCTCTTTCGACCAAATTCACTCGAAGACCAAAAGACACAATTACTTACTTGATACTGTATCTATTGACTAATCTAAAATGTCCTCTTATACACATTAACGCTGAAAGTAGTTTTTTTTAAGAGTTACCCGTGGAGTTCCTTGCTGATTCTTCTTCATAAAAACGACTAATTCGCACCATTAGCTTTTGGCTTTTTATAAGTGCCCACTGCCCATGTAGGCCTTCGTGAAATAAAATATTTAAGTAAGTACTTAGATTTTTTTCTTATTTTTTCTTTTTGTGAAAATCGATTGTAGGACAACTTCTATCGTGAACGGAGCAAACTATAACAGAGGTGACAAACTTATTTTAACTGTGATTGTACTTCGCTCTTCTATTATGAAGCAAGAATGAGGAACTTACAGTTTAGGTATCTACCTACCTAGTATACCGACGTCAATATCATCCCATTAGGATGTGACCTTCATAGGACCCCTGAACTAGATCAAGGGAGAACTCCGATCGTTCGCCATCCATTGCGCAATTTGTTCTGACGTCAACAAGGGGATCGTCGAATTTAATAGAATGTCTATTGAAATTCTCTGTTAGCGATTCTGTCGCGGGATCCTGATCCCTTGTTGATTATTTATTGCGTGAGATGAATATCTACTCTAGATTATAAAGTATAAGCTCAATGCTCATCTGACACTGTGTTGCTTAGGTTTTTGAGTATTAAATCGCCTTAGGCCTAATTATCCCTTTGTTTGATCAAAAAAAGGTAATATTCAAGATCAATCTTGTGAATTCTTGTGGTCCTGTTTCTTCTGTCTCTCTTCTCTATGTTTAATCCTCTGTTCTGATTAAAATTCAGTCCAGCTGTAGTTATGTTCTTATCTTTTCTTCAATATTTTATAGCTGTGCGGTCATTCATAGGCAAAGTATGATGGCAACAGCGGACTGAAGAGAATATAGTTCTTGTTTGATCGTTCCTTAATGGTGGCAGAGGTTAGACGCAATGCGTAATGCCAGGAATTTGCCTTATCGCTTTTGGAATGTGAGCTCCATCACTCCAACGTAAATAAATCAGTCAGTACAAAGAGTTTGATGAAATCCAAACCATATTAAAAGGTAGACGAAATACAGAAGCACGTAATTTGGATAGGACATAGGACTTACAAAAAATATTTGATTTTAACACAGGCATCATAATTATTATGATGCCCATGACGGTTTAAAACATCACACGAAATAAATTGGACACAGCATCCCTTGTGTCCAATTTACTTCGTGTGATATTTTCGAATCACACAAATTTTAAAACCGTTACACTACCATACAGAGAAGAGTACAGTGTAGGGTTCTTTAAAATAGAACACATTTCTCAAACTAATTCTAAGAGTATTTTCTAATATTATGTGTCACCGGAAAATGGCAGACTTCGTAAGATTGTAATAAATCTTGATTCGATTTTAATTTCTCGATATATTATGAATAAATCGTTTTGTACATAAGTAATATATTCCATCCAAGTGCAATAGTTTACAATACATCCGTGTGTTATTTAGAAAAAGTAGTTCACAATTTCACGCGATATTTTACAATCTAACGGTGTTTGCCATTTTCCGGTGAAATTTATATACTGTCCCATCTCAATGCATCGCCTATCCATAGCATAAAACAGCGCCAACTTGAATAACTATATTATTATTATTATTCATTTACTATAAGACAACTTTTGGTCCACAGTAGCTGTTAGTACTCAAAATTTTAAAATACTAAATTATAGGCGATGATAATATTATTAATTCCCTGGCTTGTATCGTTTTAATTTATTAAAACGACATTTAAACTTTACGGAAGTCATTCAAAATATTGGTAACCTTATGTAATATAAGAAGAAGGTCGTCTAGATAAGTGGATATGGCCAAATATTTTGCAAATATTTGTGTTGTAAAGGTTATTAGGTTTGTTAGAGAATTACGTAACTAAGTTTATTTCAATCCATGCCATTGTTGTTTGTCTTGTAATGGTCTTAGATAATCCAGTCGGTCTATGCTGTCAACATCTCACTCTGTAAACTAAGTCGGAGTGAGCATGAAATGGTCAGTCATTCCATTTTTTTTTTGTATGAATTGACAGTTCACTTCATGTGCACTTCGTCTAAATTTACACGGAGATATGTTTACAGAGAATCACACTGGATTCTTTGGTCAGTAATTTCGCTCATTACTATCTTGGAAAGGTTTCAAAAGAGAAATGAGCTGTTCAAAATCATATAGTGTGTACTCAATTCCGTGTCCACAGTTCTGAGCTAAGTAAAGAATTGAACAAGTTCGTCCGGTCTATTCTGTCGACATCTCACCGTGTTCACTAACTGGAGTGAACGACAAGTGAGCTGTCATTCCATCTTGTTTGTATGGTTTGAAAGCTCACTCCGTGATGGCTTCACCCAAGCCTTCACTTCGACATGTTTACAGAAACGACCGGCAGACTAAGTATAGGCTGTCCGCCATTTTTATTTGCCAGAATCTATCTGTTCTGTTCTACCTCTCTTGTGCCTCCCTCTGGTCTCTCTTCTTTTCATTCCACTCTACATTGGGCAAGTGGGGACCAATCATGTAAGTAGATATCCCGTAGTGACACAGAACAGGCTGAAACAAAATAAATTTATAGATACTAATACTTATCATAAAGCTGAAGAGTTCGTTTGTTAGGTTGAACGCACTAAGCACGAGAACTACTGGTTCGAATTTAAAAAATCCCTTAGTGTCGGATAGCCTATTTATCGAGGCTATAGCATCACGCTACGACCACTAGTGGCGGAGTATTATGGAAAGATGTGACGCAGACGAAGTAGCGCGGGCCAGGTAGTTTATACATAACTAGCTGACCCGCGCAACTTCGTCTGCGTCACACTTTCCATTACTGCTCCGCTCCTATTTGTCTTAGCGTGATGATATATAGCCTATAACCTTCCTCGATAAATGGGCTATCTAACCCTGAAAGAATTTTTCAAATCGTACCAGTAGTTCCTGAGATTAGCGCGTTCAACCAAACAAACAAACAAACTCTTCTGTTTTATAATATTAGTATTAGTATAGATATATGTATCGAGCTAGCTAGAATAATCTACAAAACATGAACATGTGCAACCTTTCAATCGCCTAAGTGCCCAGTGATGCTCCAATTACCACCCGAAGGCTTCACATAATTGTGTAATCCTAAAGTTACAATCCGTCTATACCAGCTTACGTAACATACTTTCACTTTAGACCTCGGTCTCGTGTTTGGCACCGTTTTTATGTTTATAAAGTGTGCCTTATGTGGCGTGTGCCAAATCTGTTTACGACACATGTGTACTGTTAGCTATCTACATTTTGACGTGACAAAACTGGCGCTTAGGATTTGATGATATTCCAAGTCCATGTTAGTGGTGTGGCCTTTCATTCTAGATTTATGAGGAGTAAGGTCGTTGAGAGTGTACTGGCAGGAGGAGCAGTTAGTAGACTCTTCACGTGTCGAGAGGGCTGGCATATCACTTGGCCAAAGAATCAGCATTGCCATTCAACGTGGCATTGCGGTCAGTGTTTTGGGCACTTTTCTCGTTGACTGCGAGGAATTTATGTTCAATCTGGTCTTTTTACCCCGCTGGTACAGATATATTTCATTAATTCGTTACTGGAAAGTACCTACCTAATCCTCCTTCAGACTCCTTCTAGGTAAGCTCGCTCCATCGTAGACTGTGTCTTTGTCATCTCTGACTAGACTGGGGTCAAGAGCAAACCCATAACAAATAAAAAAATAATTAAAAAAAACAACGGGTTGCATCCGGGAGTGCCGGCAGAAGTGAAAACTTGAACATTAACGTTGTGCATTTTTGAATCACCCGTCTACGTCTTACGAATTTTCGATCAGGTCACGTGTCCTGACGCGTCATCCGTCATAAAATTTAACATTTTATACTCATCCCAAGAAAAGTGCACAACGCTGCCAAAGAAGTTTTCACTTCAAAAATCCTGATTTATGGTCTATAGATATACCTAACAGATTATATTGGAGCCATTTTGTTCCAATGCATGAGAACTAAATACCTCATTGAGAAAAGTGAGTGTATGAAATAGTAGGTACCTGTCTGTACATCCTTCTTGTGGAACGCAGGTCAGACAGGCTTATCTATGGTGAACCCGTACCCTGTTTGGTATTGGTCGGTGTCCAAGTTTCATTGTATCTGTCCTAGTAGAAGTCTCAAAGATATTCCAACTTCCAACATAACAAAGAAAAGGTTTTTTTTTCGATTCACATCATTTATTATTCTGTGTTGAGGAATATTTTAATAGGACGGTGGTAATTACACCTTGAAGTTCTTTGTGTACTATAGTTCTATTGTCCATGGACAGGTTATTTTTGAGCATGAAAATGTCATTAGGGATGCTTAATTCTGATAAGTTGACTAGGTTCTGATCCAATTCAATTTGTTTAAAGCAAATAGGTGTGCCTTTCTAGTACTTACCTAGTTATTTTAATTGTTTACAACGCGTAGCCATAGCATTCATTTGTAATATTTTTTTGATCGCCATGATGGAAAATATGTGACTCAAACAAATTCATTACAAAAGCCTTTGTTAACGATAAACTAATTCGTCCTTATTCTTGTGACCGCAATACCTACTTGCGAATAAGTTTAATTCCACTCCTGGTGGAAATTTACTTAAGTAGGTACGCCAACAAATTGTACGTCATTCACTGTATTGGTCACTTCATAGGTTAGAAATTTATTCTTCAAAGAACAGTTCCGGTCTTTTTAACGACTTCATATAAGGAAATAAGTCGTTTCGTGACAGCCGCAGGTACTAACATACGAGTACATTGTCCCAGGGTTGCGGCGACATATTTATCATCTAAGGGTTGCGGAATGATGTGATGGAAAGCGAACAATTCCGCAACCCCAGAACGCTCCGCCCAGCTTCACTCGGCACAGCATTCATTTAATGATTTCCCATCTAAAAAAATACGTAGGTTCGGGTTCACTGCTGTGCAGCTGTGTTGTCAACTATACCACAAATCATAATATGTTACAATATTGTCATTCATGATGTTCTTCATTGTGTCTATGATTCTAGAAAGTATTTTATCATTGCAGGTCTTTCAATTTTCAAAATTGTAATCCATAGTTTACCATCAGGCGAGATCTACGTACTTAAACAAAAACAGTATAAAAAAACACAGAGAATAGGACAGCGGGTCTAAAAAGGTTACTTTAGCAGAATCAGAAAGCACACCTGACACTGTCAAATTTTCCTAATCAACATTGAACCTAATTTGTTTGTAATAAAGATGAAAACGAAATTTAACAGATTGTTGTGTGTGATTAATATTATGATACTACTAAAGTGACCTTTATAGAAGCAGGAGTTGGGACATGATTTTTAACGTATTTTCATCGCCGCATTATGTTTTGCTCATCGAAGTGTCCCCACCTGTCTTAGGTTGCACCTGCTGCGGGCCATCTGGCTTTTTAAACCGTTTGCACACAGAAAATTGTTGCGAGTAGCTAGAATTCTACAAGCGTTATCGAAAGTAGAAAGCTTGAAAATGTATAAAACTGACATTTGATGACCACGTGACTTTACCGTTTGCACACAGAAAATTGTTGCGAGTAGCTAGAATTCTACAAGCGTTATCGAAATTAGAAAGCTTGAAAATGTATAAAACTAACATTTGATGACCACGTGACTTTTCGAAACAAAATGTCAGTTTCATACATTTTCAAGCTTTGTACTGTCTTTAAAGCTAGTAGAAAGTAACTTTGGCTACAGGGGGCAGGTCTGATAGGCAGTTGTTGCATGTAAATACCGGTATGAAATTCAGCTGTGTCTAGTAAGACTGGAAGTCGATCGAGACATTGTTGGGAAAAGGCCGAAAAGGCTAGGCAGCTTGGTTCATTTTGTCCACGTGCATTCTATGGCAAATGGCTGTTGGCCTCCCGCTGGGATCTTAAGATCCTAATAAGATCATGATCCTAATTAATTGTTTGGCCATCATTATGTTCAGTATAAATCAAAAGTGACGTTTGCTCGTGACAAAGTTTTTTCAAGGAATTTTAATAACGCCATATTATGAGCGAATTTGATAAACATTATCGACATCAAGGTTACCTCACTACATGCAACATTTATGAGGATATGAGTTTAATAGGTATCATTTTTTTAATGTCGTAGTCATTCGTTGTTATTAAGAACTAGCTTTTGCCCACGGTATCGCTCGCGAAAAGAGGTAAATAGGTATAGATTTTAGCAAAAAAAATCCTATAACAGTCTCCAGACCCATCTACATATATCTGTTCCAAAATCCATCAAAATTGGGGCAGCTATTTAGGCGTGACAGCGTAACAAAACTCAATATCGCATATAATATTACTATTACCTACTTAGGACTAGATATGCATCCCCTAAAGAAAGTACCTACGATAAATATCTATAGTTCCATAACTCTTGCTTTTGTTTTCATCTGTAAATCTTGCTCACCTAGACACATTTATGTTACAGTTCTAACCTAGATTTAAAAGTCCTTGAACAATGAGAGGATCCTACTGTTGTAACGGGACTGTACGAACTTATCTGAGCTTTCATTGTTCCCCATCTTGAACTTTACTGCGTTGTGTTACAGTGTATAATGGTTGTTTTATAGCTCTTCTGGGTTTGTCTGACTTGGCATGACGTCATGACCTGGCTGTCAAGTGTTTAATTATTGTAATGGAGTTACTCAACAGACTGCCATTATTTTGAGGTGGTATTTACCTTCTCTGTGGTTTGATGGCGTTGCAAATAGTAGCTATTTACTTTGAATTGACTGTTCTAGGTTTCCTAATGCATTATAGTACAGATAGGCTAGCTAATACTTATTTTATTATTTACTAGCTGTTGCCGCGACACTTCGTACGCCGCGAGTTTTGGGAAGTCTTCTCTAAGTGCTCTCCAACAGCATGTACATTCCTTGGAGAGTCCCAAGTCCCAATGAACGTGCAAAATTTCAGCTTTCTACAATCAGTAGTTTTGGCTGCGCGTTGTCTGTGAGTCACTCACTTACCACTAACGGAATATTTTTTTAAAACTACCTTGAGTACCTTGGTAGATTGATTATGTACCGACTACCGCTTTCGTCTCTCTGCATGCACTGTTCCACGGGTAAAGGCTTCTATTCCCTCCTTGGCCACTCTATGGAGTCCAGCTCATCCCGCTATTTTTTCTGGGTTTTCCGTCCATTGCTTTTCCGAAATGTGGCACATGACTGGCCCACTTTTACCTGGCTGTTGTGTTACTAACGTCGAAGTGTTGAGTACTAATTTCGGTTAAGAGCCATTATTACTATCACTCATGGAGAATGGTCATGTCTTCATTAATTTCACTTCTTTTTTCTGATAGTTCAGTCTTTACCTTGTCATCATATATGAAAGAAATGTAATTATCCACAATCTTACTGCAGTAATTAAAAAAAACCCAGACTTTCAAACTTACGACGGTAATTAACCTTGAAGGAAAAACTGGAGTTTTTAATAATTTCCACGAAAGAGAAGCTTGAATACTAAGTATACGAGTCACCACGTTATCAAGATTATTGCTAGCATGCCAACAAATACAATAGTTAGCTATTCTTAAGTCGATAGCGATTTAGTTTAAAAAGAACTTTAGTTAAACTAGCACTTCGCCCGCGACTACGTCCGTACAGAGTTAGTACAGTACGATTTTTCATTTTAACCGCTCCGAAGTAAGGTTTTAGTGACGACCGCGGAGGTCACATCGCGTAAAAACGTATTACGTTCGTAGAATATTTTTCTAATTTATAAGTTTTGTATTATAAACAAGTAAGAAACACAACCAGTAACAATAACAAGGTCACAAAGTAACACAACAAACATATACACCACAAAAACACACAAAACACAAACGAAAGAGTAAGAAATAACCAAAGTAATGAATTAAAAACAATAACAACGTTTAACACTTTTCGTATCAACAGTCGTATTGCATTGAGGAAGCGAGACACAAGTATGCATCGAACGTTAACGAGGGACTGAGACTTGATACTGCATGCGCGACCTAACCGCGCAGGCGCTGTTCTATGTTTCTTGTTAAATTGACATTCTGCGCAATCAATTGCGACGTACTTCCCATAGGCAAAGATAGAAAAATCCTAATTCTCACCTCCTCAAAGGTTGAATTTACCAAAAACCCTTCACCTTCCTCCTCAACGTGTTCCAAGTCCCAGTATTTCTGGCTATGCGTTGATATATCAGTCAGTTTCCCTTTTATAATCATCATTACATCAGCCAATTGCCGTCCACTGCTGAACGTAAGCCTCCCCTAAAGAGCGCCAGCCATCCCGGTCTTGTGGAGACCTCCTAAATCCGCAGCCAGCCACCTTCTTCAAATGAACTAAAGTCACCGCCATTGCGCGTAGAGTCAGCATGCTGAAGTGGAAGTGGGCCGGCCATGTCTGCAGACGGACAGATGGTCGATGGAGCAGACATAATAATATGTTAGAGTGGAGACCGCATATCGTATGGGCAAACGTGGTGTGTGTGGGACGCCCTGTGGTTCCTTGGATCGATGATTTGAAGAAGGTGGCCTTTTTGTGAGATTTTGATAAAATAAAATGATAAATTAATAGGTGATTTGCTCGATGAATAGCTTACGAACTATTGGACACATTTTTAAGCAATGGTTAGTTTAAACAATGACGTACATTTTGGGAATTTGGCCCACGGTAAGTTTAAGTACCTACTTAAACATATCGATATAAGTTGTTGTTTGAGCAATGGTGATAAAAGATATGTTAAAGATGATAAATTATTGTAATCGGCGACAGGGTAATTATCCAATAAGGTACAACAAAGCACAATAAAGGCTACAATAAAGTATATATAAATAAATACAACCACAAAGGGTATTGAGTGAGGTATTATTATGTTGTGACATTTACGACTGTGGGCAATTAGGAATTTAGGTCTGATATGCATAACTTGCTTGAATTTACTTGTTTACCTTACTCACAATAACAGTTGTTTAAAGTACTCGTATTATCTGTAGTAGTTTTACATCACTTACCAATAAATATAGTTTGTCTTAACTCTACATTTCCAAAAAGACTGATCTTAAGAAGTCTAGCTGCTGAAATCGGGGATTTCTGGCTACGACCTGCGTGTCTTTAAGTCAGAAGTGAATAGGTTACTTCTAGGCAAGCGTGCTCCATGGTCAACTACATCATCACTTTCCAGCAGGTGAGTGAGATTGTAGTCGAACGCGAGCCCACAATTTAAAAAAAAAAGTTGCTGAAATAAAATACTGGTATTCAGCTGAATCCGGTTTGACTGGAAGCCAACCCCAATATATTTGGGAAAAAGTTAGGCAGATGATGATTTAAAACCGTTGCTGAATCCACACTAGGAATTTCTCCTTTATCGTGGGTGCGTTCACAAACATACAAACTCACATACACAAACAGCCAGACCCGGAACAACTATCTATACAAATATATTTTTTCCGTGCGGGAATCCCGGGACACGCAGCGCAGTAGCCAAGCGCTCAACCACTGCGCCAACCGTGACATCAAAATAATAACCGGCAAGAGTCGTGAGCACGCTCTCCATTGGTTGGTCGGTTTGACGATGACAGCTCTGATGCTTCACGTTATTGTTTCGTCAGCAAATACTCATCGAATCTTGCGTAGCTAGTGTCGTTCGCCCACCGTACATTGGCGAGATCACCCTGCTGCATTCATCTGTGCTCACTCGTGCCGGCTAGAATACCAATAACAAAAAAGAGTTAATTGGAAACTGTTTCAGTAAAGTAACTGTATCGCTGTATCCACTCATGAACGCAACCAATTCAATGTTTAATTGATAAAAAACTTTTTACAAAAAAATACAACCGACTTCCAAAAAAAAAACTACAAAGTAAAAAATAACTTTAATTTCGGAAATCGGTGTTTTTGTTCGTTTCTTCGTATTTTTTAGTGGTGCCCCACACCTACCACACCACTGCCAAATCGCAGAAAAGCAAAATACGCAATTTCGATTATCAAAAAATCATCTAAATAGTCAAATTCCAGCTATTTCGATTTAAAATCCAAAGTTCGTAACCGATTTCGATATAATTTAAATGGGACCAATCTGCAAGCATATCCTTTCAGATGAAACAAAAATTTTTCAAATCGGTTCATAATTGTCGGAGTTATGAGGTAACAAACATAAAAAAAAAAAAAAAAAAAAAAACATACAACCGAATTGATAACCTCCTCCTTTTTGGGAAGTCGGTTAAAAAACATAGTCATACAGACAAAATGTTCAGGTATTTTATTAACAAACCCAGATAATTAGCACAACAATTCGGCACAATGGAAGAACGGGGCCGGAATAATACACAATTGTTTTTACAATTCCGCTTCTTTGTTGGTAGTCTGTTCTGGAAAATTTCAGGAGTTCTCAGCTGGCATTTGTTTTCTTTAATCCAACCTTTGTCATAATCCCTCGTTTATAAGCTACAATTTTTTACACAAAAACACTGAAAAGGTAAAAAAAGCTTCAAATGTGTATAACATTAATTATACCCTTACGTGGGTTTGAAGGATATAATGTAAGTTCCTGTGTGCTGGGTAGCTGGTGTCATACGCGTATTAAGAGGCCTTTTACAAGTTGACTGTTTTTTGCGTAAAATGCCCAACTTTGGCTTTCTTATTCTTAGAAACTGAAATATTCAGACAACTTTGGCTTATTGCATTAAAACTCATTTTTTTGTAGTTGCCATAAAACTACCGCAAAAACCGCTCAGAATGAACTTTTTTCTCTATAATTCCTTTATTCCTTGGAAATTTTACTCAGTGATTGCCATCCTACTAGCGATTTCACACATCGTTTGATATTGGTCCTTCGGCAGACGAGGCCCCGCGGGACCAGCCCATTGCCACTGTATCCATTATCGGTATACACTAACCAAATAAAAAGGGACTTAGCCAAGAATGATTAGATTATCTTGTACTACTAACACACTGCCCCAATTCTGTCTATCATGTTACTAAGTAAATTACACTGCTCCTCCCTGATATGCTAAATGCTAAGTTTGGATGATTGAAAGGCCGTAGCAAATATTTAGGATGTGTATTCTAGGGCAGCAAACCGCTGAATCCATTCCTAGGCTAAGTTTGAAAACAGAACCCCAACAATCGCATTGTGTCACAGCCAGCCACAATCAATACAACACCAACGCAGAATAAGATATAATATATAATTTATGATTATTACTCATAATAGATTCCACAATTAAATCCGCAAGTTAGCCAAGCCAATTGTGATGTTTTTTTATTGCATGCAAGGCAAAAAATTATCAGGTTGCAATGCAATTTCCTTTGCCTTGTTGTGCCATGCGGTTGGGTACAACGGTAGCGGGGTACGGTTGCCAACCCAATACGAAATTGTGAATCAAATGCGCGAGTGTGAAATTCCTGAAGTAGAAATGAACAGAGCTGTTTGTAAGTGGATAAGAATTATGTGTTTTTCCGCGTCGTGCGTCGCCTCCCACAGAGACAGACGATTACGTAGATAGTACTATACAAGAAGATTCAGAAGGACCACTCGATGTTCGAGTGACGTAGGTGCAGATTTGCTGGTTTGAATAGGTACACAACAGCTGCTACTGGGCACCTGCATTATGTTCTTTAGAAGTTAGCAGCAGGAGTTGGGTTGGGCTGCTAGATCAAAATACCAATACCTTTTTGGTAATCTTCAGGGCTTTTTTGTGAATGGGAAATCATCAAACGACATCTCCCGCCCTGGGCGGGAGGGAGTGTAAGACTCTTACTGAGTAAAACCTCCGAGAAAATCCGTGTTCCTCCTAATGCTTAGCGTTCCAGGGCCGCGGTGACTCTTTCGAACAAATTCCGCAACCCTGGCACTGGCCCTAGCGGGCCGCGTCTAATTTTCAGGGCTGCTGTTGTATCGCATGTTCTTCTTCATGTCTTCATTGATTGTAATTTATAGAACTCTCTCACTGGCTTGCCATTGCTGCTTGTCTGGTTTGGTTCTTCTGAATTCTTCGTTGCTTTACAAATAGATACGTGTGTGCGATAGGTACGACAACGGTACTGCGCGTCTTGTCCGATCGATGTATGTGGTTCAAGGTCTGTCGCGTTTTTAATAGATTGTATTTTTATTCTGATGTTTTACTTTCTTAGTGATTGTGTTATGTGTACTTGACAACTGCTTCCTTGTAAACAAGATCTGGCGCTTTAGCCTTGTTTTTACAGTTCAAAATTGAAACAGTAACAATGAGGAAAACCTTGGCCATGAAATCATCTTGTAATGTAACGAAAACGATGCATTATGAATTGCCTGGATCTAGGTGTGAATATTATGCATTACTGACATACCTAATGAAATAATGACTTATAACCATTTTTTTTTTTTTGTAAGGAAGGTAAGTTTTGCATTAAGTGATTCACGGAAAATGTCGAAGTGAGCGAGTGGGAAAAGCATTTCTATCCTTGATGATAATGCCTGGCTGGAAGTTACGGTGATTTCACTGATAGTTATGGAATGAATACGTAACGAAATAGCTTGCCTTGACTAGATGATATAGTCGAAGAAACGAAAAAAAATATCTTGTCAGCAATCTTGCAGGGTTTGATCAAATCAAACAAAACCGAGATCGATGACATTTGAAGTTCTCCATAAACTGCTGTGAGTGTCTTTTAAAAGAGAGACAGTACGAATCATCATAAATTCTCCATCAATCATTTTGCTAAGCCTTTTCCCAACTATGTCGGCTTCAATGCAGCTGAGTACCGGTAGTTTTCATGGAGCCACTGCCTTCTTGACCACCACAATCCAGTAACTGGGAAATGCGGTACCCTTGGCAAGATTGGTGTTAGATTTTCTGACTAGTAAATCTAGTAGATCTAGATCTACTCAAAACAGCCGGGACCAACAGCTTAGCGGTAGTAGCTCTCACTGGGGGAGACCGACATTACCTATTAGGGTAATTTAGGAAAAACGAAAATTTGATCAGCCTAGGGTAACTTAGGAACAGTCACATTTTATAAGCTACTTACTTGAACATGAATTAGCAGTTAGTATTTTCTACTCAGTAGGATTTTATTAATCTGAAGAGTAAGTAAGCCATTGTCTTGAAGCCACTGATGTGATGGTATTGATTGCCTTTTAAATGTGTACATTTCTTTTACCAATAACGACGGATGTTTACTGATTACACCCAGTATAGATGGACAGCATGTCGCATGATTTTACTGGGATTGTACTCGAAAAGATACCGATTCCCGATACCACACAATGTAACTAACACGTAATTCGATACGATACCAGTAAATGTACAAAAAGTGTAGAGACATCCGCATACCATTGATTGTGTAAGGGCATTGCAGAAATAGATTACAACTCGATGTACCTACCTTTAAGTTTGTACATAACTGTGTCGCCATTATCATCGTAATCAGTGTTATTCTAGACGTTGTTTACATTCTTGATACAGGTGCGTCGATTTGTGGCCGTATCTCTGACAAAAAAGGACCATGAATTACTTGTAGAATTCTTTATTGGAATGTTGTTTCACCCCATCCTTTACATCTTTAGAAGATGGCAAAAAGCAAAAAATTCATGAAACTTTTATGAATGCTGCCTAAAATACCTTTGCTTTATTATTATTTTTCTTAACAAAAGAAGGTAACCTTCAAAGGCTCGGCTAAGTATGGCCGTGTCTTCGCCCTTTTGCATATTATACAGTGTCTACATTTCATTCAACCGTTGTTTGTTCATCTTCATCATTGTCTTGCTTGTATCACATTTTATTTGGGGTTCGCAACTTTTCGTCTTCTTCAGCACTTGTATTAGTCGTTCCAGTAGTTTACCCTCTTTCTAGAACCCCTTGTTACTTTGTATATATCTTAACATAAAATTGCTGTTTTTTTATTCAACAGTTTGCAATAACATGTGGTTATGTCGATTACTGTTTAATTGTGCTGCTGATTGCCTTACATAGGTATTTTTTGTAAGTATAAGTAAGTTCTCATGCAATTGTAGGCTTTCTGTGCCTACCAGCTTGCTATCTTCACATAAATTCACATGAGCCGGCGCGTCAGTGAGAATATCTTCTCATTGACGCGCGTTTGATTGCGCTTTTCCTTATCTAGCCTGTTTTATCACTGTTTTGAAGGCTTGCGATAACCTATCAAGCAACTTTTTTCCTGTTTCACCCCATACTACTGACGTCTTTGAAAAAAGCGTGCGTAGATTCAATAAGTAGGTATCTTACTTACTTATTTGTGTGACGAGCTTGTTTGGTAAACACTACATCAAAGTCATCAAACAGAATTTTATAGCTTTGTTGTATCGCAGACACGAGACGGGATAACTTTTTTATGTTATTTATCAAATTGAGTTTATATTTTTAGCTCAACTAGCGGTATTTTCCTGAATAAATAGGCGTCTCGCTTTTGCTTTCATCGTCCTGTCCTTGTCCCATGTTAGTTGGGATCATCAAAACGCTTTTTAATTTTCTTCTTCAATTAAAATCTTCCCAGTCAAAAATCTTCCCAGTCAAAAGTCACGCTATCATTCGCACCATGGTTTGATCTTCATTATTAGCTAAGACTCTTGATCTTGCTATGGGTTGTCATTTATGCTAGGCTATAATCCTTGATACATTAGTTCATCCGTCCAAGTTTATACATTGGATGGCCACGCACTGTTGAGTTGAACATGGGGGCTTTGTACTTAGCGGTTGTAGCGAAAATTACTTGTGTTACCACGCTTATCTCCACAAATTGCAGGATGTGGCGGTGTCGGTCGACGCACACGCATATCCATCACATTTTGCGCCTGATGTTGTTTAAAGGAGGGTGTGGGACTCAGGTTCTCAAAGGAGAATACAATTTGATGTACAGAATAAAAACAGTATATGGTTATCTAGCTGTCCCCGAGGCTTCGCTCCCGTCAATTGGCTACCCTACCTTCCCATTTTTTTTTTCTTTTAACCTTCCCTGTATTCAGGCGATCTAAACAAAAAAAGAATTACCCAAATCGGCCCAGCCGTTCTTGAGTTATAAAATTACAACGAAAAGTGCATTGATTTTTATATATGTATGGTTTAATAGACCTTTAGTCTTTGCATGATGGCACTTTAGGAGAGTAAAATATGACCAGCCATTTTATGATATGTTGGGTTCGGCTTTGATAATAACTGGACCTTTATTTTTATTTTTCATCATGGAGCAATTGCCTATATCACCTCCACAACCCAGTAACTAGGTAACACGGTACCTCTAGACAAGACTGGTTTCAGATTTCAGGCTATTACTATCCGTACCTAAAAACGTAAAAAATTACAAATTACAGCCGGGACCGTCCCCCAAGCAAGGCCATATCGAAACTACACATCTTGTATTGTGTTAAACGTGATTATCTCTCTGGTATTGGACTGCTTTCTAAAACAGAATGTCCTCCTACATAAAAGTTCACTTGGCCATACCATAGCTAACCGGTATTCTCGTAGCTTCATAAACAAGTATTTTGTGTCTTTCCAGCAAATATGTAGTATGGCAACATCATAACACTTCGCTGCAAAGTTACGTCATTTGCATACTGTCTTATTTACAGTGTTGAAACGAATAAACAACGTTGTGGCACAGGTTGTGGTATTTGTTTTGTTTAGAATGGTCAGGCGACTGTTCAATTCAAGCGATAACGAGTTTTTTTTTTGTTAATCAAACACAGTAAGCGTAGGTAGCCTGACTTTCACGTGAACGTGAATCATTGCGGTTCTGATATCGACTCTGTCCAAAGGTTAATTGCGCTTGATATAGACTTTAAATAAATACACAACCAAAAAATTTTCGTTCACCGTCTACCAAACGGACGTTCCACCTTAGTTTATTTATACATCGCGCATCGAGTATTCACAGTCCGCTGAGTAACGGTAAATTTAGAGTTCACTTCAGCGCGTCGTTGTACATTGCTGTATCGGAACAGATGAGGCAGGGAGTGCTGACAGGAAAACGGTCGATGAATAGAAATCATTGCGTGTTGTTAGGAGCTGTCACAAACAGGTTTGTTTTTAAAAACGTGAGCTGTGAGACACGTGACAGGATGACATTGGACGTATCGATACAATGTAGTGCGGGGTCAGAATTCCAACTCCCTGAAATAAATTAAAGCAGGTGTTGCATATGACAGTGAATGTATTTGTGAAGCGATTAAGTAGATCTTAATCATGACTCGGCAAATCAGAGGGCCAATAGGGAATATGCGTGAAAAAAATATTTATTATCTACACAGTTAATCTAAAAATATAAAAAATTGTAATACTAACAGTGAAAATAGAATCAAAATCACTCGAAAAACAAACGAGTTTTCATTATTTTAAACAAATATATCTGTCCCTCTCGCGAAAACGCTGTAATGTATGGCATCTGTATAGGCGTCATGGAATCTGACGTCAAATTTCATATCAGACTTCTCTTTCTAATTGTAATCTTTGAAGCTTTATAACTTCATCAGTGATGAAGATATTTAAAAAAACAATTTTATGTTTGTTTTTAGAGCTAAAAAGTATTTCATTTTGCAAATAAAAAAAATTCATGCCCCTAACCCTATTCTACTAATTTTTAAGCAACTCCCATAGTTTCTTAAGAGTGTGTATTCCGGCCACTAGCGCCGCCAATCGTTTTTTATTAATTGTGGTAAATTTAAGACACGTAGATAAAAAACCGCTCTGTACTGCACTAAAGAAATGTATCTATTATTTTTTGACAGCTATTTTTAATACATAACTCATGGCTAAATAGCCAAAACGGCAATTATTGCGCCGCCAATCGTTTTTTATTAATTGTGGTAAATTTAAGACACGTAGATAAAAAACCGCTCTGTAGTGCACTGAAGAAATGTATCTATTATTTTTTGACAGCTATTTTTAATACATAACTCATGGCTAAATTGCCAAAACGGCAATTATTGCTAAAAGTGGCCACTTTTAGCAAAAATATCGACTTTGGCAACTAATTATGTTCTAAAGTACAAAACATAACTCTCAAAACATAATGAATACATTTCTTCAGTACAGAGCGGTTTTTTATCTACGTGTCTTAAATTTACCACAAATAATAAAAAACGATTGGCGGCGCTAGTGGACGGAATACACGCTCTTATTGGTCAGTTATTTTTTTAAGAATAAACGTGTAGTTTCTAAAATACTCCTTAGGAAACGACTAATTCAAAGCGTACTTCTGTGGCCGGGGTATGCGAAAGAAACATATTTTTTATTTTTTGTCTTTTCCAGAGATTCTTTCGTGTTAACATCGCAAGCACACGCGCTGGATTAATTTTTTTTTCGCTTTCGTGTCGTATTCGTTGTTGACCAAAGTGGAATACCATGCATTGTTGTCCAAAGCGGAATTTCTGTTTTAAAACTTTCATGTGGTATCGTGGTGACCGCGTCGTATCGTAGCTTAGCTAGGGTTGTCGCGTGAGCTTCTCAAGTTCTCATGCAAAGGGTTCTTTTTCAGTACAACGAGCTAAGATAAGACAAGAAAAAGAGATTTGTGTGGAGTTATTTACGATAGCCTGTTTATTTGAAACGGTGTTCTTATCTTGAAGTCTTTGACCGAGGCCACAGGACAGTTTCTGATTATTTAATGTTACGCTATTCAATTATCAAATTATCAGTAATAAAAGCATTTACTTCTCAAGGTGTTTCATAAAAGCTTTCAAGGCTCTTTTCTTGGAAATGAATCAACCGATTTCAATTAAACTTATAGCAAGAATGTATAGTCGCCAGCACTTCAGGATCCGAATCTGTCAAATTTTCCCAATCAAACTTGAAACCAATGCTTTTGGCAATAAAGTTGCAATTAATGTAACAAAGAAATTTGACAGAATGTTGTAGCTGATGTGCTGGCGTCTGTACGTAGGATTAAAATGTTATTTTTTTTTTAATAGAAAGTGGCGTAGAGTGACAGTGAGAGTTAGTTTAAGTTTTCTATGTAGAAAATTTTTGACACCGCTAGGCGCTAATGGCAAAACTGACAACTACAAGTACTGACAACTAGTGACACGCCTTGCTCGGTAAGCCAATAAGTAGATCTATGTGCTCGGTAAGGCAATAAGTCGCGAGATTCGCGGGTAGGTGTCGAAAAAGTAAAGACATTCGGATTTTTCTCTAATTTTTAAATTTTATTTATATTATAATAAGTGACTAAACTGATTAAGTTTACTTCAGTACTTAGTCAATAACCATTGTTATTGAAGTACTCACGTTTGTGACTCCTATGTGACACTAACACGTCACAAATACCACCTGCCAGCTGATCACATCACTTATCACAATTGTACATAGTCAGCACCTCACTTTAAATCATGTCCCAATACGCTGAAGTCCTTGCTGCTCAAAAAACCCTTGAGGAAAACTTTTTGAGGAAGATGGGTGAGCTTGAAGCACAAATCCAGAGCGCCGGGCCAGCTAAAGCAAACACCGTTGCAAAGATTGCTGATGAGTTTCGTGCTTTCCGTGAGCTTGTATTCTCCATGCTTGGACTGCTGCGAAGCCAGATTAACGAGTGCGCCAAACAAATAGATGGATTGGAGACCAGGCATCGACGTAAGGCTCTAGTTTTCCAGGGGCTTGCCGAAGAGGATACTGATGATAGCACAGCGGTTATCTTAGATGTGTTGAATAAGAAACTTGCCCTCAATATCACAGCATCTTCAATTAAAGCCTGTCACAGACTTGGAGTCCCCAGTAAGGAACATCACAGGCCTATTCTTGTTCGGTTTGCTAGTTTGGATCTCAAGGCCTCAGTTTGGAAAGCAAAGACAGGTTTGAAAGGTTCCAAAATTTCTATAAAGGAGTTCTTGACTAAGGCCAGGCAGTCTGTCTTCGGGAAGGCACGGGAGCACTTCGGTATGCGGGTATGTTGGACTCAGGACGGCGTCATTCATATAAAGACTTCTGATGGCAGTCGGCACAAAATAACTTCCAACGAAGAGCTGAAGCCCTTGATAGCGAAGTATCCCAAGGCGCCGGTTGCAAATCCATCTACGAGCGGAAGAAGTGTGGACGCTGCTGGGACCATGAAAAACACGACTCGTAAATAACCTACTCTTTTGCTTTTTGTCGCTATGTTGTGATTGTCCCAATGCTCCAGTATGTCATTCACTTTAAATACCCAGTAGCTAACCATTTAGTTTTCCCGACTCATTTTACTTCTTCTTCGCTTGGTTTGTGCTCCCACTGTTTACATTATTTATAATTACGGAGCTATGGAGGTGTATTTGCAGCATAAATGGCATAATAAATGGTTTGTTATTCAATACCCACAACAATTGAATTTAATATTTGTTTCTACTTGTCAAATTGACGTAACTAAAGATTTCTTGCGTCAGTTTGACATTTAATGCACGTTCAGAAACTGGATAACAAATTATTACAATTTCCTATAAAATGTTGTTGTTTCTAAACGTTTGGCTAAACTGTAGTTGGGTGTGTTACTGTTTATATTTTTTTTTTTTTTTTTTCCTTTTTTTTCTTCTGTTTTTGTTTCGTACAGTTGCAGTTATTTTTCTCTATTCTCTTTTTGTGATTGGAAATTTCAGTTTTATTTAAATTTGTGTTTTCATAGTAAATGTTTCTTGTTATTATTTATTGTGTCGTTGTGTACAAGTGCTGACCTTGTTTTTAACAGTACGTAATTTGTTGCTTTTAGTATTGGTGTTAAGCTGGCGGGTGGTGCAGAGTTATTCGATTTGCACCGTGGTCGTTCTGTTTTTTAGTAAAAGTCTAATTATATTTTATTTATATTTATTATATTATATTTTATACTTATTATTCTTCAACTTATGTCAGACAATGAGTCTTTTTTTTCTGCTAACGAATCTACTGCCACTTCAGGCGACTCAAGTTTTTGTTCTCTGGGTGAAACGCTTGGGGACTTCTTACAACATACTTTCGATGACAAGTCTGGTCGGATGCTGAATGTGTGTCACATTAATGCTCAAAGCGTTGCCAGTCATTACAGCGAGCTGTACGATGCTTTCAATAATAGCAACATTCACGCCATCCTGATTTCTGAAACTTGGCTCAAACCGCATCTTCTGTCCACCACTTACTCTCTCACTGGTTTCGTGCTCATACGAAATGATCGGATCGGCAAGGGAGGAGGTGGTGTGGCCATATACCTTCGCAGTGACTTTCCTTTTAAAATACTTGCTTCTTCATCTTCAAACTATTCTGCATCTGCCGAGTTTATCTTCCTTGAAGTTTGCGTCAAAGGAGCCAAAACTGTTTTAGGTGTAGTCTACTGTCCCCCCACTGTCGATTACTTCACTGAATTCGAATCGGTACTAGAATCCTTGGGTTCAGAGTATGCACACCACATCATCATGGGTGATTTCAACACAAACCTACTAGCCCAAAATTCCCCTCGATCCCGTAAGCTTCTCCACCTTATCGAGTCAGCTAGTTTGCATGTGCTACCTCTTAAACCTACTCACCACAACACTGCGGGCGATGACACCTGGCTTGACATTATCCTTACTTCAAATCCTTCCCTCGTCCCCTCCCATGGTCAACATGACGCCCCTGGTTTTTCCCATCATGATTTGATTTTCCTCTCCTATATCCTTAAACCTCCGAAACCCAAACCAAAGGTTCTGTACAGGCGTTGTTTTGCGAGGATGGACGTTGAAAAGCTTGGAAAGGAAGCGTCTGAGGTTGATTGGGAGATTATGACGAAGGCCACTACGGTTGACGATAAGGTTGCGATTTTCAACAATATTGTGATCAACCTTTACAACATACACGCTCCAGTTAGGAAAGTGAAATTGAAACGTCCTCCTGCACCTTGGATGTCGAGAGGTATACGGATGGCCATGCGACGCAGGGACCGCGCGTTCCGCAAGTTTAAAACCGGGACCGTTCTGATGAGAACTGGACGCTATTTAAGGCATCAAGAAATAGATGCAACCAGATGATACGCAATGCTAAACGCCGCCATATTCTGGAAAGTATTACTTCTTCCTCTTCTGCCGATATTTGGAAATTCCTTGGAACACTAGGTATCGGCAAACCGCGACATTTAGACCCTCCCAATTCTATTGATTTAGACGATCTCAACCGTCATTTCTCCACTGTGCCTACCATGGATCCTCTCACCAAACAACAAACTTTATTTTTGATCTCTGGTCTAACGCGTCCTCAAATTGATCCATTTCGTTTCGTTCCAGTAGAGCCGGGGGAGATCAGAAAGATCTTACTCTCCATCAAGTCCAATGCGGTAGGCTGTGATAATATCACTCGTGGTATGATCATAACTATTCTGGATCATCTCTTACCTGCTATCACCCATATTGTTAATTTTTCCTTGTACTCCGTAGAATTCCCATCCCTGTGGCGTAAAGCCTATGTTCGTCCCCTACCTAAAGTCTCCAATCCCACTCTTCCAACCCACTTTCGGCCAATTTCTATCCTTCCCTTCCTATCCAAAGTGCTTGAGGCCTGTGTCCACAAGCAATTCTCAAAGTTTGTGCAGTGCAATTCACTGATAAGCCCCTTACAATCTGGGTTTAGGCCTGGGCACAGCACTGTTTCTGCACTCCTTAAAGTGACTGGCGATATAAGGGCAGGACTGGAAGACACCAAAGTCACTGTGCTTGTGCTGGTCGATTTCTCGAATGCCTTCAATACCGTCAGTCACGACATCCTATTAGCCATTCTGTCCTATTTGATGGTCTCTCCCGCTACACTGGAGTGGTTCGCTTCCTACCTTCAGGAGCGTCAGCAGTCGGTTCACGTTGGGGATTCATCCTCTAACTGGTGTGATTTAGAAACTGGCGTTCCTCAAGGCGGCATTCTTTCTCCTCTGTTGTTTTCCATCTTTATTAATCTCATTATTTCTGAACTTCAGTGTGCGTATCATCTGTATGCAGATGACCTGCAGTTGTATGGTCAAGGAAAGATAGAAGAAATACCTGACATTGTTGACAAAATAAATAGGGACTTGATGGCTATTAAAACCTGGTCCAGTAAATTCGGTGTTGCAGTTAACCCCAACAAGTGTCAGGCGATCGTTATTGGGAGTCCGCGAAGCATCGCTAAACTGGACGTTGCAACTTTGCCACCTGTTCTGTTCGACAGTACGACAGTTCCATTCAGCACTGACGTAAAGGACCTAGGATTGCGTATTGATAGCACCCTTAACTGGCGTGCACAAGTCGCTAGCGTCAGTCAGAGGGTTACAGGAACGCTGCGGGCTCTGTATCGCTTGAAAAATATGTTGCCTTCGAACACAAAGACAATGCTTGTGCAGACCTTAATTTTCCCCATCATCGATTATGGTGACGTGTGCTACTATGACCTGAATGCAGATCTCCTCAACAAACTTGATCGCCTTCTAAATTACTGCATTCGATTTGTTTTCAATCTTCGCAAATATGATCACGTCTCAGGGCACCGTTCGCTACTAAAATGGTTGCCCATACGTCAGCGCAGAGAGCAAAGAGCGCTTACTACCCTGTTTTCATTTCTTCACTCTCCTAATTCCCCTAGTTATCTAGCTTCTCATTTCCAATACATTTGCGCCAACCACTATAGAAATCTACGCTCATCCCATAATCGTCTTCTTCACTGTCCATCTCACCGTACTGACTTCATTCACAATTCCTTTTTTATACAATCAATTTCTCTGTGGAATGCGCTTCCTCAGGAAATTAGGATGGCAAACAACCGATTAACCTTCAAAGTTAAGGTTCGAGAGCACATTCGTAGGAAGTTGGCAGTAGTATCGTCACAGCGCTAATTTTGGTTTACATAAACTGTTCAAGTATTTTCGTGTACTAGTTTATTAATTTGACTATAAGTTGGTATTTTATTGTATGTATAGTTTAATATGTATTTATTTATCTTTGTATTATTTTTTACTATTAATCGCGTTTTTGGCTTCTCTTTATCCATTTTGCACCTACCACTATTATTCTCTGCATCACCCAAAGGTTGACTGGTAGAAAATGCCTAAGGCATTAAGTCCGCCTCTGTACATGTGTGCGTAAAGTATTAAATAAATAAATAAATAAATAAGTACCTAATATTGCTCGGTAAGTCAAGTAAGGCAATAAGTAGGTATGCTTGCAGTGAATAGGTAATTACCATAATCATACATAAAAATTGCAACGAATATCGACCGACGCAAATTGCAAATTTTAATATAAATCCTACTACCGTTTTATCCATTTTAAATTTTGCATGACCTTTATTCCATATGGAATAGGGTTTGAAATGAAACGAATGCACGGCTTTCGATAAACAGTACAATTTTCTTGTTTTTGTAAGCAACATTCATAGTTTGCGGTCATATAGGTCACGTGTTGTTAAACGTTAACCAAATGAAGCAGAACACCTGATAACAAACTTGTACGTCGTCGTTTATATTGCGCCCAGTAATCAGTTGCTTGAAATACTGCTTGAAAAGTTGAAACCATATAGGTACAGACGCCAGCACATGAGCACACTAAGCTACAACAATCTGTCAAATTTCTTTAATAGAATTTAAACTTTAGCTTTTAAGTTTTAAAGTTCAAAGTTGATTGACAATTTCGGGTAACTTGATGTACTAGCGACTGTACAAAAGCTTTCGCCCGCGACTTCGTACTCGCATATCCCGTTTTTTCCCGTTCCCGTAGGAATTTCGGGTAATCCTTAGTGCACCCCTACGGAGTGTAAGGAAGCTACATGCCAAATTTCAGCTTTCTACGACCAGTAGTTTTGTTGTAATCTACTTACGCTTGTGCGTGGAATATCATGGGGACACCATTAGAATTAGCGGTCAGCGGTTTATGATCACTCTTACTAGCACGAATATTTTTCCAGTCTTTAAAACTTTGACACAAAGCACACACCAACTGTTTTTTTCTCGAAACTGTCAATCATTCTAATTTTAGCACGGTTTATAAAGTCTATGGTTACTTTATAACAAACGAGTCTTTACTCAACACTTTCCCTAATTCTATTGCATTGGTAGCAGTTTCAATCCAAGCCTTACGCGTAGGTCTGTCAGCCGAGGTCGCGATACGGGTTTTGTTAGTACATCAGCCAATTGGTCTACAGATGGTGTCTTGATGACATTCAGCGTGTTACTTTGCACCATCTCTCTCACAAAGAAATGCCTAACACGAATGTGTTTCGTCCTCTTGTGGAACTCCGGATTATGCGCTAATCTGATTGCAGCTTCATTGTCTACTTTAAGGGTAGGTATCTCATCTAGACCCGTTAACTTCCTGAAAATTCGCTGAAGCCAAACCAATTCTCTTGCAGCTTCGCTGGCAGCGACGATTTCGGCTTCTGTAGTCGATATGGCAACTGTTGCCTGTCGCTGACTGAGCCACGATACAGCTGCGCCAGCGTATAAACAAACTACGCCTGTTGTTGACCGACCTGTGTTGGCGTCTCCTCCATGATCAGCATCACTATAACCTAAAAGATGCTTAGGTGCATTGCTGTACGTAATCCCAACGTTAGTAGTTCCTTTTAAGTACCGAAATATTCGTTTGACTTTATTCCAGTCGTCTTTTGTAGGATTCTCCAGTTTCCGGGAAACTAAGCCTACGGCATACGCTAAATCAGGACGAGTGCCCACCATTAAATAAGCAAGAGCGCCGATAGCTTCCCTATAAGGAAACGTATTTTCCTGTTCGCAAGCTTTCCCTGCTTGAACACCTTCTTTCTCGATTGGAGTTGAGACTGGATTGCAATCAGTCATCCCAAAACGTTGCAGAATCTTCTTAGCGTAGGATTCTTGCTTGATAGTTATGGAACCATCTGCTGCTTGTCCGATTTCAAGACCCAAGTAGTAAGAGGCGGGTTTGGTGGTGATTGTCAATCTTATTCTGAGATCGTCCAAAAAACTGTTCGCCAGTTCTGCATCTGTTGCAGCGACCAAACCGTCATCAACATATAGGGTGATAAGTATCTTCTTATCTCCGATTTTCTTCGTAAATAAGCAGAAATCGGCCTCACTCTGCTCGAAGTTAAAATCAAGTAGTATACCTTCAAAACAGGAGTTCCAGCACCTTGGTGCTTGCTTTAACCCGTAAAGACTACGATTCAGGCGATATACTTTTGATGAATTATCACTATATCCCTCCGGTTGCTGCATGTAGATTTCTTCTGTCAGTGTACCATTCAGGAACGCAGTTGTGACATCAAACTGTACGAGGTGTAGTTTTTCCTGGGCACTGACGCTTAGAAGTGTTCGTATTGTAGCGAGTCTCGCGACGGGACTAAACGTTTGCTCATAGTCAAGGCCTTTCCGTTGTTTGAATCCCTTAACCACTAGCCGTGCTTTGTACTTATCTATGCTGCCGTCTGGGTTGTGCTTTACTCTCAGAACCCATTTGCATGGCAAAGCCTTCCTGCCCTTAGGTAAGTCACAAGGCGTCCATACGTTCAACCCTCTCAGAGACTTCATTTCACTGTCCATTGCTTGCAGCCAGTTCTCCCGATCCTCCCGACTCATGGCGTCTTTATAATCATTAGGGAACGATTCGACTACGCACACATAATCGTCAAATCTTTTGGGACGTCTCAATAGACTTCGATCGCGGAGATCGTAGCGTGGCGGTGGTACAGCATCATGAAACACTTCATCATCTACACCTGACTCATGAACGGTGTTATCTTCGACTTGGACTTGTTCCAGATAATCTCCCTCGAGAACACGTTCAGGGTCATTCGAGACTGTATCTTGAGGATCTCCCTCGAGAAAACGTTCAGTATCATTCGGTAGTACTGCTTGTTCAGGGTCTTCCTCGGATGGGATCGTCAGTGGATCTTGATGTATGCTTCCCTCGGATTGTATTTTTACTGGATCCTCATGTATTTCTTGGTTAGCCTTTCCCTTGTCAATGGCGTCGTCCATCGGCAATAGCAACTCGTACTCCCTCGTGTTTGTGTCGGTCTCTACACAACTCGGTTCAGTAGTTGCAATCGGTAGTGGCTTCTCGTCGAAGATTACATCGCGCGAACGAACAAGAATGGTTTTCTTGCCATCAGTGATCCAAATACGGTAACAATCTTCATCGTATCCAATCAGTCTGCCCTTAATAGCTTTCTTGTCAAGCTTCTTCCTCTTTTGCTTCGGGATATGGACGTAGGCTGTGCATCCGATTACACGAAGGTGTTTGATGATCGGCCTCTTTCTATACCAAAGTTCGTAAGGGGACTTTTCTTTGTTTGTTGGACCTGTTCTGTTTAGGACATATGCAGCAGTGTTGATTAGTTCAGCCCACAGTCGTTGCGGCAACGGGTCATGCGCATACATCAGCGATCGGGCAGTCTCCACAAGCGTTCGGTTCTCACGCTCGCTGACTCCATTCTGCTCAGGTGTGTATGGCGCGACTAGTCGTTGCTGGATTCCGTGCGATTCTAGGATTTGCTGAACTGCCTGGTTGTCAAACTCGCCGCCGTTATCACTCAAAAGGCATTTTATGGTATGTCCTGCGACTTTAGTTTCAATAATCATGACTGCGAGATTATCCTTTACTTCAGATTTCTGTTTCATAAAGTATACCATACGATACCCGGTGAAATCATCCTTGAACAAAACATAATATTTGAAATTCTGAAAACTAGGTTCAAATGGTCCACAAACGTCGGTGTGTACGAGCTCTCCTGGCGCTGTTGCTCTAGCTCTCGTACCGAATTTAAGTCTATGGGCTTTCCCATATAAGCAGCCTTCACATGAGTCCTTGTCGAGAGGTAGATCTAGGCCCAGTTCGCGTTTAACTGTAGCTTTCACATGCCTCTTATTCTGATGTACAAGTCTCTCATGGTATAACTGCATTGTTGCAGATGTCGCATAGACTTCGATTGGCTTTGCAGGTGGTACATTGCGCACGTCTAGGCGATATAGGCCACCTTGCTGTTGCCGTTTTCCTATTAAGTGTGCTTCTCCGTTGACATAGACGGTGCATTCTTTTGTCGTCGATGAGAATACGCTGTTCGGAATTCGATCGTGTAGTGCCAAAACTGAAAACAAATTTTTATTTATAGCTGGGACATACCAAACGTCTTGCAGGGTAATTCCGATCGATTTCCCTCGAACTTTCGCTTCGATATTTACTGAACCTTTACCTTTAGCATTAATCGAATTGCCATTAGCCGTCGTTACAGTACGAATCTCGTCAAATAGTTCAAAATTTTGGTATAAGTCAGCTCGATTTGTTACATGGCTCGTGGCGCCGTTATCCACGTACCAATTTTTTATGTCACGTTCGATTGAAAAAACTTCTGTGCTTTCTACTGATATCAGGACCATGTTAGCGTTTTTAGAAGTTGAAGGCATCGTTTGCGGATTACTGCTTTTCGGAGGCCTGCCATCTTTTATCCACTTCTGACAGTTCTTTACGCGATGTCCTATTGCCTGACAGTAATTGCATTTCAATTTCTTATCCTTCTTCTCCTGGAAGGCGGTGTTTTTGCTGGAGTTCGTGACAAGAGCTTCCTGTTGAGTGTTGTTGCTGCTGTGCAATTGACGTTCGAATGCACATAAATGACTCGTCAGCTTTTCCACTGTTCTTTCGGATTTCGGTGACAACAGCCAACTGCTTCTAAAAGAAAAGAAGGTATCATCAAGGGTATCAAGAATTTTGCAAATCAAAAGCAATTCCGGTAGCTCCTCGTTATTGTCACTCTTCAGTTCTTGATTTAGCTGTGTCCAAATGTTCTTTAATTTAGACATGTGGCTAGCAACGTCATCTGCAGCATCTTTTTTATCGCCAAAAAAGCTCATACAAAGATTGTATGCCTTGTCTTCATCACTACCATCAAATAGGCGGTGTAACTCAAGCCAAACTTCTCGCGCGGTCGTGTAACGCATAACTTTCCTGAGTGTGTCCTCCTGCATATTTGTCGTTAGAATTAAAAGAGCGGTCGAATCGGCACTAATGAAACTGTTTAGACTCTGGTTATACGTACTCATTACGGTATCTCCAGATCCAGCGTTTGGTTTTGTGGGTCTTTGGAACGAGCCTTGTACCACATCAAGCGCTTTCGGAACGGTCTTTAATAGGCATATGACTTTATATTTCCAAGTATCCCAGTTATTTTTTCCCTCTAGTAGACCAATTTGTTGTACTTTACCCGTGAAATTCTCCATTATGCAGGGCGGATCCTTAAACTGCAGTCCTTAAGTTGCAATGTGAGTCCTCCAACGATGTCTGGCCCATAACCTGTTGTAATCTACTTACGCTTGTGCGTGGAATATCATGGGGACACCATTAGAATTAGCGGTCAGCGGTTTATGATCACTCTTACTAGCACGAATATTTTTCCAGTCTTTAAAACTTTGACACAAAGCACACACCAACTGTTTTTTTCTCGAAACTGTCAATCATTCTAATTTTAGCACGGTTTATAAAGTCTATGGTTACTTTATAACAAACGAGTCTTTACTCAACAAGTTTCGGCTGTGCGTTGATATATAAGTCATTGAGTCAGGTTTGCCTTTTAAATATAAAGAAGATAGAAGATAACTACAGTCATACATCTATTCTAATAATTATCATGAAGCTGAAGAGTAGGTATGTTTGTTTGGTTGAACGCGCTAATCTCAGATACTTCTTTTCAAATTAGGCTGACAGCCAGCACTTTTTGAACGTCAAGTTCTACAAAAGACAGTCCCCCAAAACGCCCGCCCGTCACCACTTCCTAGTGTTTTAGCTGTGGAGAAGAAGTGGCCAACAAACTCCCCAGCAACACATCTGTCAGTTACGTTTTAGGAACTAGAATGTATACACTAAGAAGAATGCAAACTAATTAATACATGACAGAAAACAAAAAATATAAAAAAAAAAACAGCTAGTACACTACCTATGTTTCTATTATACTATAAAACTATATACCTACACATTCTGGTTCGAATTGAAATATTATTTTAGTATTGGATAGCCCATTTATAGAAGAAGGCTACATATAGGCTAAATACATCACGCTACGTCCAATAGGAGCGGAGCATTCATGAAAAATGGGATGCAGACGAAGATGCGCGGGTCAGCTAGTTAGCGCTTGACGAGGCCAGTTTTTGGATGGGTGACCGTTAAAAATAGAAACTCCTCCGTAATTATAATTAAGCGGGTCAAACATTCACGTTATTTACCCACGTCTTCCTTTATAATAATAAAGGAAAATCGAGTGAACTTGTAAATTAATACTTTGGTAGTATGAATATGGTGTTTTGATAACATTACATCATCGGTCTACTACACTGCCTACGTAGCCGTACGTATATACCATGATACAGACACTACATCAAGCTCCAACAATCTATCTCATTTCTTTAAAAGATTTTCAACTTTATCACCAAAGCATTAGGTTCAAGGATGATTGGGAACATTTTGACAGTTTAGGGTACTATAAAGCCAGGATCGATCCGGCACTCCGATTTGGAAGCATAGGTAGGTACGAGTAATAACCTGCTCATCTCAACTCAAGAGACAGATGTGTTGCTGGGAAGCTTTTTTCGCTTCTTCTTTCCAGTTTAAAACACTAGGAAGTGGTGACGGGCGGGCGTTTTTGCGGACTGTAAACGTTGACGAACAAAAAGTGCTGGCACTAAGCCTTATTTGAATTTGATCTATTTTGTTTTGTCTTATTGTTAAATGTAGATAGGATCGCGTTTGGCCGCAATCTCAACTGATGGAAAGCTATGATGTGGGCGAAGATGGAGCACGCTTGCTTAGGAGTAGGTACCTACCTATCCACTCTTAGCTTGAAGACTCCCAGTTTGTAGCTATCAGGAAACACAGACTCCGGCACGGAATTCCATTCCTTTGCCATACGTACAATGAAAATACTGTTACGCGCCAGAATTAATGCCGGGTACACAACGTACTACTAACGCCATCTAGTATCGAGTAGTGGAACTAATTGGGTCACGATCTTTCTAGACTTTTCGATGCTAGAACTTTCTAGATATTTCCATTCTCGAAGGTTCTGGAAATTACTGTGGGACTATATAAGGTGCGAATCGCTCGCGACTGAGTCAGTATTGAATTGGCGATACAAGCGAACATCGGAAGCGATCTTCAACTGCGAATTAAGTGAAGTGAAGTGTTTAATAGTGCGATTGTGTGTTATAATTAGTGCGTTTAAAGTGATAATTAGTGTTGATTATTAAAGTGTCATTTTTGGTTAATTAATCGGCTGTTTTTATTGTCACGAACCCCAAGCTCGTAACAGTATTGTTATGAACGCCCTCCCATACGCACCTTTGGTGCGTATGGGAGGGCGTTCATCTACTTACCTACGTCATTGATTTAGGTCATTTATCTGACCTAGACTATCTAGAATTCTAGAATTCCAGACTGTTCCATCGCGTGACCGTTACAGAACGGAACAATAACGCTTATCGGTTAACCTGTTTCCTTAAAAATATTGATTCGATTACCTACATAGATAATCTGGTAGTTGTAATACTATTCCTAAAGAGTTTCGATCTGTAGTAACCCATTGGGTAAAACATTTTGGGTCCCACATTTCGTTATGTGCGTTTTTAGAGATCAAATATAACCTAAGTTTGACCAAACCATTACATAATAACTAACAATAAAATTGATCGAAAGACCCTTTTTAACGAAATTTCGAAATTTTTAAAACAATTTTAACAATTGTCTGAGTTAACTACAAATCAAAAACCCGCCCTTCGTGTTAACGTTTATTCCCCCCCCCCACACCTGAGTTCTTTGACCGTATTTGTCCCTCTATGGCTGCACGAGCACCTGCTACCTGCTAATGCCATAATAATGCGATAAATGACAACCGCTATTAAGGTAATATAGGTTTATGATGGCGTTTCTAGTCCATTGAATATAGGTGACCTTTGTTGTTTACCAAAGACCTGAAAAAACAAGAATGCCCTTGTCTATAGTAGGGGCGAACGTTCATGTCTAGAGAGAGATTAACAACCATACAATTGAGAGTATTTGGAGTGCAAAAGCAAATTGAGACAAATATTATATTTATTCAATTTAAAGCTGTGTGCTTTGAAATTCTGAATGTGGGGATTTGTGCACTTATGCAGTGGCGGCGCTGGATCTCGCGTGGACGTCGGCGAAATTAGGTACGCGAGGCCTCCTTTTTTCCCAATCAAGAAAATATTAAATTACGTAAGCCGAATTATAGTTAAAATAATATTAACAACAAGTTTTATCAAACATTTTATTGCTATTAAACAAGTTTTGTTGATTATCAAATTATGACAAAACTTACATAAATAGAAGTTAAAATAACACTTTTATCCACTAAATCACCACTGGGGTACTGACTGACTTTACAACACAATAAATGACTTTACAACACAATAAAAAGAAATTTTGTCCATGCGAGTCTAGTCTGCGAGTGTTGCGTTGCATTCACAAAAGGAATGATTGTTTACGTTTCGCTCACAGAAGAAATACAAAAACGACACGGGTCTTCCCCGTCTCGCGCACGAAGTTGTTTAACTTTCATAGTGTTGCCAGACGATTCTGCCCGTAAAGTGCTCATTGCACAAAATCTACTGAACCGATTTTGATGAAACTTCCACTCTTCCCTAAGTTCAATAATACAGAAACGAACAATAAAATAATCATCCCAATCGGCCTTCTAGTTTTCGAGAAACTCGCTCACTTAACTCGCGCAAGTGTATGATATGAAAATAAATAAAAATGAATAACTAAATTTTAAATAATAAAAAAAAATTGCGAGGCCCCCTCAAGCGCGAGGCCGTCGGCGGTCGCCGACGTCGCCGACGCCTAGCGCCGCCACTGCACTTATGTTTTAACCACCGTTTTTCAATGAGCCTCATCAGATGACTTAAAGTCACTGGACAATGGAGAGGGCAATGCTTGGAGTTTTCTTGCGTCATCGAATCAGGAATAATGTTATCCGCAAGAGAACCAAGGTTACCGACATCCCAAAGCACCAGCAAACTGAAGTGGCAGTGGGCAGGGCACGGCACATATATTTGCTCGCAGAACAGATGGTCGATGGGGCCGAAAACTTCTAGGGTGGCGCCCGGCCGCCCGCATACCGGAAGACGCAGCGTTGGAAGACCTTCCACAAGGTGGACCGAAGACCTGCTGAACGTCGCGGAAAGCCGATGGATGCGAGACGCACGCGGACGTCCTTCGGCTGATATAATGATAATGTTTTCTACAATCAGACTGCTTGAGAATCTACAAAGAATTAGTCATCAACGTTAAGCAACGCTTGCTGAGGATGGTCCATGGTTGGGTGACCATCTTAATATACCGAAACTCCTCCGTGTCTCGAAAAAGCACGTTAAGCTACATCAGTTTAGACTAGAAGCTGACCCGAATATAGTTGGGCAAAGACTGGCAGATTGGTTTCCACAAGGCGAATACTGGGAAGTGAAAACAATATTATCTTCATTTTCTTATACAATATTTGCACAATTCACAATATTTTTCTAAACACGGCAAGTGTTCACAGAAAGGTGAAATTACATACCTGAGACTGTCTCGGAATGACGCGTTCTTGCATATCCATGAACGGCTTGTGAAAGTAGTCTAAATCATGCAATTTTTTTTTTCTCGACTTGCAGAATAAATGCTTTGTAAATTGCGAAAGAATGTCGAACAACGTTTAGCTTAATGTTTCTGTAGATTGGGAATAAGCATTAGACGCAGTAGGTAGGTATTCTGTAAAGATATCACCGTACGTGATAAGTTGATAACGTAGGTGAGGCTAGTGTCAATATTGGAGCTGCCTTTATGTTCATTTCATTCAACTACATTTGACGGTGTATTTTTTCCAGAATCGCATTGCTGATCTCTAGCAATTACGAATTTCGATCGCCAATATTCAATCTTGTCTATTGTCGCACGACACGACTGTTCAATAAATTTCACCTCCAAATAACAGGGTGATTTAGAGCAAAGCATAATGTGCCAAAAACCTCGGTTCGTAGAACTTACAGCGTCTATGGACCGTAGTCAGGAAGATAACTGGGTTTTCTGCGAACTGTCTTTGATCAGTTTTGGATCACTTGAGACTGTAACAAGTTCTTCAAAATGTTACGAGTACCTATGCTTCATCATTCGATTTAATTTGATGACTATTTATTTTACTGCTTTAGATAGTAAACAATATATAACATTAAGGGAATATATTTACTGAATTCTATTAAGAAATAAGTACGTAGGTACTCTTTAAGAGGATTAGCAGAACCCCTAGGAATCGGAAACCGTACAGTAATTGTGTTTTCAAAGATAAACCGTTTAAAGAATGCAAGCTGAAGGTTTGGTGAACCATCAAACTTAAACGATTTAGCGCTCGTTTGGATTTACCGTAGCCAATTGAAGAAATATTTCCTAGTGTGCACTTTAACTCAAAGTGCACACTAGGAAATATTTGGCTGCTATACTTCATCTATGTGCTAATGGACCTAAGAACTATAACGGCATCATTACTGTGATAGATGGAAACGTGTCGTGTTCATATTGTCCATCAATAGATTCGCGCCCGTATTCTGTGTTTCCTGGTAGCACAACCTGAGGGTATTTGAATCAAGTTTGAACAGCAGTGCAGTTCTGTAAACCACTCATCGTGGAAGCTTAGGTGAAGTTCACTTCATGCTAACCCTGCCTATATTAACACGGTGAGCTGTTGACTGAATAGACTTGACAGAATCGTCGATCACATTATTGCTTTCCATCTGGTAAGATCGTGGTTAAACGCGAGTCTATCACTAGTAATTTAAAAGTTAGTAGTCGTATACAGTCAATACATCTGTGTATCTTGACTTAACAGTCATGACTGGTGAAATATGGGGACCCTTCTGCCTTCACAAACGTGTTTAGAAATAAGATTGCGTTTAATGTTCCATGACCAAAGATTTTATTGTTTAATTCGTCCTTATGACATTGCATATGAAACTTTTGCAGTATTATCTGAGTTAACAGTCGCTTAGTGGACTGTAGAAACAGCTTAAACGCATGCAACAACTTTATTATAGCCAGTAATGAAAAGGAGTAAATAAAACTCCTTTCACTTTGTTGTGTGACCTATTGACCTTTATTTTTGCACAACGTGGAACGCAAACTTGAAAAGGAATCATCGTACTAGATATCATTACGAGCAATTTGCCGGTGGCCAAAAAGGGCGCCCGTGCAGACCCTGCTCATTACCGTCCGATTGCCATTACCTCCATCTTGATATCCTATGCAAGGTTATAGAAAGAGTTCTGAACAGTAAGTTGCTGACCTACCTTGAAGACAGTTATCTCCTCAGTGACCATCATTATGGCTTTCGCCGGGGACGGTCAACTGGCGATCTTCTTGTGTATGTCACGCTCTGCTGGGGTGAACCATCGAGAGACGCGGCGAAGCACTTGCTGTGTCTCTCGATATCTCGAAGGCCTTTGACAGGGTCTGGCACACAAGTGTACTCAGCAAGCTTCCTGCTTATGGCGTCCCAGCTGATGTTTGTAGTTGAATATCAAACTTCCTTAGTAAACGGTCGAACCGAGTAGTCATTGACGGCTGCTCATCTGTCCTCATAGCTTTTGATATCATGGCAGTGCCATCATGATTCCGTTGTGTGCAACATTGGCTCTGAAAAGAGATAGAACTGTACAAAACGAATAGCACTATCTCTTTTTTGGAACGAAATGATAGTATTGACACGCAGGGAGGCAGAAGTTCTAAAAGCCTTAACCTAGATATAATAACTTTTTTTTACATTTCGATGGCCCAAACCTATCCTACATACCAATGAGGTCACCAAGGCGGTTTACTCACAGAATAAAAAAATATGACCTAAAAGTAAAGTTTCTTTATCATTAAAGAAATATGAGCTCGGAAACTTGAGACCCCTGAAATCAGATCGTCAAAGGTTGCTTCAGGTAGGGGTTTTTGAAAGACGCCTTACGTCTTTTTTTCACCTTTGCCGTTATCGTTACCTAGCTAGGTAGTGGCTACACATAATATAGAAACGGAAACGGCCTATGAAGATAGATCAATGTCATTATTTATCGTAAATTGATACCCTACTTTACATAGCATAAATAAAGCATCTGAAACAACTGATATTTTCGTAATATTCGATGATAATTTTATTCTACATGTTTTCTGATAAAGCTGAGTTTTGTGATAGTGATATTACGTAACTTTCTCCTTGTTTATTTATGCTTAGGTAAACTTCTTTTTCTTTTTCGTCTCGCTGGCACGACAGGGTTTTTTTTAGATTTAACATCATTTTATTATTCTGTTGTCTCATTTGTTACGATTTTGTGAATGAAACAATCTCTTCGAACCGATGTTTCAGCAGACTGCTAAATGCCATTTAGCACGCGGGCCACTTAATTGGCACGTGGTTTGATAGGTATGCCGTGTCTAGGCTTTTCGAGGCCGTAACATAACAGTCAGTCGGGCAAGGAAACCTGGTGGCCAAAAAAAGGCCACTTTAGCAGAATCAAATTATTATTAGAATCTTAATATTTACCAGACAACACAACAATCTTTCAAATTTAATTTTCATCTTTATCGCTGACGCATTAGGTTCAAGGTTGATTGGAAAAATTTGACAGTGACGGGTAGCGTGATGTGCTTTCTGATTCTGCTAAAGTGGCCCTTTTAGTACCCCTGAACTGCGCCCACTGTGCCGATTGTACCCCTCTTTTATGGTTCACCTTGTACGAGTCTCATGCATATTTAAATAATTTCTTTCTTTTAGGGTATTATCGGTCTGTGATAAAAAAAAATCCTGCAATGTGAATCTGAAAGATCAACCAAGTAGAAAATATGTAATATTTTGATATTGTAGTTTTAAGCATTTGAGGAATTTGCGAAAACAACGATGCGTTCGCTTCCTGTCTTTGATATTTTTCATTTTATTCTTTCTTGATTATTTATTTTCATACTTTTCCGATTTTGACCCAAATTCACCCAACAGCCCTGGGCCATTTACCCAACTTTTACAACGTTCATAAAATGATCACATGGCGAAGTAGGACTTTGTCCTCACGTGTTCATGTTAGCTAAGAAAGCGGTAACTGCTATGTCCAAACTGGGCCAGTGCATTGACCCAGTATGTAACTTGCAACGCTAACGAAACTGTCTGCTACTGGCGGACTTCAGAACGCCATGCATAATCGTGACAGTTTGATTGAACCAAGAACTGCATGGCTAGACATCTTCTCTTCGTAATAAACTCACATACTTAATAGTGCAGGCGCCAGACTAGAGAGAGTTTAGTGTGGAAAATTTGAGGATCGCATTCTGCCAACGGATTTGTCTTGCATGAGAATGGCCAATTATAGAGGATATCGATTTAGCCGGTTTAAGTTTTGTTACATTTTTTTTAGTTTTCTCCATAAAAAGTATTTTCCGTTTTTTTTTCGTTACCTGTATAAATGGGACAGGTCATCCTGCTACCTGCTGATTATACCTTTCGAAGTTGTTTGGCTTGGGCCACCTGACTTTAAATAATCTATAAAAACTGGGCTCGGTTTTGAAAGATTTCCCAAGCATGGAACCAGTGGGCCAGTGGAGCCAATTTAGAACCATGGTTTTAAATAGTTTCAAGTAAAAAAGTTGGCGACTAAAAAGGATACAATTGATTTGTCTGCCAATTCTATTATCGCCATTATCAGCCTTAGCTTTACACTGTTAAATTAGAATTACTGTTTCATATAAAATCTTTTAAGGCATAGAAGCTATTAGCTGGACCGTTACATAAGTACTCGTACATGTTCTATTTTCTTAAATCCTAGCCATTCTGTGGATGTTCTGCAGTAATTATGATTCGTTCTACGAAGTTACAGTTATTACATTGGATGGAGACATTCAAACCATTGTAGACTTTATCGCAAAAGAACAAGTAATACAATGCCTCGCATAAAGAGCTGAGTACCTATATAAGTAGCAGTTTCAATTACTATTGCGTCGCCAAATGGACTCTGTAATAGGAGATAATAGATATATTTCATACCTACATTGACCATAGATACACAATAGAATAAAGATTAATTCGGTCTTCTGTATTATATGAATGAATGTAATCCATGTTCATTAATCTAGCCTTTTCCCAACTTTGTTCATTCTTAGGGTGGCTTCCAGTCTAATCAGATTCAGCTGAATAACAGAATTTTACATGGAACAAGTGCTTATTTGACCTCTTCAAGGACCAAGTTACTGGGTAAACGATGTCCTTATGTTGTACAGATTTTGGCCATTCAAATTCTCTGCCAACAGAATGCAGACGATTCTCATAACTACACTTTGGTATTGTTCCCATTCTCTCCAAATTTTTACATCAAGTCCTTGTCGTCGTTGTCATATTTTCAGTTTCTATATTTTCTATCTACTTACCTTTTTCCAGATTCATTATTTCTCTTTATCTTCCTTAGGTATCCCATGTTTAGGTCCAAGGCAACAAGTTTTTTTCTTCCATTCTGTCCTGTCAGCCGTCATATCACTAACTCAATTTTCTTTCATATCACTCCTCATACAACCGATCCATCTTTTCTTTGGCCTCCTTCTCCCTCTCCATCCATCCACATTTAAATTCATTAGTTCATTACTCTTTTAGCTACTTCCGTTTCATCCCTCCTCTTCATGACCATACCAACTTTTTCTTCTGTATTCTATAAAATGTACCCCTGGCCTGCAGAACGCAGATGCTTCCCAATAATTTACATTTTCGTCTCTCCCTCTTTATGTCAATTTCTTGCTGCTCTTGGTGTTCTTCAATTTATAAATCTTCCATCTCCCTCTTTCCAGATTCGATGAGAAGGAAAGCATCTCGGGCGTGCAGCAACTCAAGTCCTCGGTGCAAAAGGGCATCAGGGCTCGACTGCTGGAGCTGTACCCTCACCTGGAGAACTACATCGACCAGGTTCTCCCGAAGAAGGACACATTTAGGATTGTCAAATGGTATGTCTAAACTAAGATTATAAAGAGGAAATAATAGAATAGAATACTCTTTATTATGTATGTTACGGGTAATGCTAGAAGGTGGAGTAAACCTAGGTTTACCCGGGTTGACTTAATATTACCCAAGCTTCTTGGGTAAAGTTCGAATGATAAGTAAAATAAATTTTAATTCGGGGTTTACCCATGCTCACCTAGGTCTACCCAACTCTGGCTGGGTAATGTTAAAAATTTGGCTAATTAATTAGTGAAATGAAAATCCAAGGGCATTTTAAACATTTATTATTTAAAAAACATACAAAAGCGAATGTAATCGCTTGAAGAGCATAAACATAATAGCTTTAATAGCACAAACTAATAGCGGTCGTTGTTATTAAAATTGAAATGATTTATTTGAGCAAGATAAACTGCTGTGACATTTTGAATTGCAACATTTTCCTGCAGCTTTACATGAACACTTCTTTGTAGCACATTTTGTTTTGCAATTACACCTTTTATAACCCTGGCCTCCTGAAAGCGACTGTTCATTTGCAAGCTCTCGTAAGCTTTTTTTCTTTGGGGGCGCGGCGCGGCGCGGGGGAACGCGGGCCCCCGAGATTTACACCACGGGCTCGAAAATTACGCAACACCTAACATTACCCAGCCCGAGTTGGGTAGACCTAGGTGAGCATGGGTAAACCCCGAATTAAAATTTATTTTACTTATCATTCGGACTTTACCCAAGAAGCTTGGGTAATACTAAGTCAACCCGGGTAAACCTAGGTTTACTCCATCTTCTAGCATTACCCGTAACATGTACACCATATAAGTTAAAGAAAAAATAGATGAAGAAAGCATTACATAGGGAAACTAAGATTATAAAGAGAAAAGATTTGTTTGTTACGATTTAAATCAAAAACTACTGGACCGATTTCAAACATTCTTTCACTAATGCTACAGTATCCATGAGTAACGTAGGCTATATTTATTACTAAAAAGAATTTGGGAACCCTACGAAAAATAGCCGAATATTAATACTACGCGAATGAAGTCCCGGCCGGAGTGCTTGTATGAATATAAAGCTGTTTCACGCTTATGAATAAATCTAAAGATTTGAATAAGGACTTCTTGAATAACACAAACACTTACGCAAATTGCAGCCCATTGAGACGCCTGCTCTTCTCCTACGAGGTTTGAGCTGGGAAGTTGCGTGATTCCCCAGATTTGTTGTACCTAGTTTATTCTGACATCTTACCCAGAAGTTATTTTAGTAAAGCAATAAGTTTATTGCTACGTATCAAAGACTACTGTCAACTTACTAACTAAAACCCAACCGTGTTCTTCAAATGCCCTTCGCGTGCCAGGGCGCGATAACTTTTTCTAACTAGGTATAGGGACACGTCACACGAGTTTTCAACGCTCTGAAAATCTTAATTTTTTGTCTACGTAAAAAAATAAAAATACGTACATATCTATTTTTTTTTGGAAATCTATCTCACGGACTAATTAGATTTTTTTAGTCATCTACCCTATTCCGCAGAACCTACTAATGTCTTTGCACTCTTCTTTTGTGTTCAGAACAATGTTTTTAGTTACTTTGACCTGATGTTGTGCTTTACGTTTTCCAGTCACGACCACATCGAGATAATGGTGAACAGCGCGGGAGAGTTGCTGTTCTTCCGCCAACGCGAGGGACCTTGGATGCCCACACTGAAGCTACTGCACAAGTGTAAGTAGTCGTCTCACTTAACAAGAAAGGATCACAGATATGGCAGCCCAACCATATATGTGATCCTTTCTTACATGAGACAGGTCTAGCCGCTAGGCCTATGTCCAGCTGTGGCAGCTATCTACTGTAATAATTATAAGTACAGGCACTGAGCCGACTTCACGTACTTATATTCATGTAGGTCAGTGCAGGATGATGATCAATAAATATATACATAGCGTTTTCCCAACTATGTCGTACGAGAATTTCACATGGAGTTGGAGTGACTGCCAACCTCAACTCCACAACCCAGTAACCGGGGTAACACGATACGTCTTGGCTAGACTGATGGAAAGGATGTAAGTAGATATATATATGCCATACTCTTATGGCTATCACCTTTTTTTAAAATAAATATACTTACATCAATAACAATATTAGTAGTAGGGTATTACACCGTTGTCCCTGAAAAGCAATAACAACTTGTTACTGATGGAAACCTCTTTAAAATCAAAAACAAAGCCTGAAAAGACTCCGCTCTTCCATATCTTAAAAGAAAGAACAACATTAAAACTAACTAACAATGCCTCTCTATTCTTCCAGATCCGTTCTTCCTGCCAATGCAGCAAGTAGACAAGGGTGCCATCCGCTTCGTGCTCAGTGGTGCCAACATCATGTGCCCGGGTCTGACATCACCGGGGGCGCGGATGAGCGGCGTTGACAAGGGCCAGGTGGTTGCTGTCATGGCTGAAGGAAAGGAGCATGCCCTGGCTGTTGGGTGTACTGCGCTGTCGACTGATGACATGTAATTATCATTCTATTTTGTAGATCAGAGGGTTTAGATAAAGTGACACTATCAGCGACAGTGACAAAACAATGAGGGTTTCCTGAAATGAAAAGTACCAGGTGGCAGCAATGAGGCGTCAGGTCCAGGCACCTATCAAAACGCTAATGTTTTCTGACATTTGTTATTGACAATAGCGCCATGTTTATCAGTCACTTTTTTAAAGAAAAGTATGACTCTCCTATGTTGGCCCCAAATGGTCGCGAAATTTTTGTGGAACTAATTGTCTCTACTTTAAGATTTTTGGACTCCTATGGATACTGCATGACCTTCCGACAGGCCAACAGGAACAAAGGGCTCCCCGCAACACTTGCTCTTTTAGCCACAACTATCAAAGCTAGATTTTGTTTTTTTTTTTCGTGACGTGTGGAAACAACCAAGAATAAGCATTTAGATGTGCCTCTGGTAAACTTACCAACGGCAGTGAATAGTTACGGAAAGAGCTTAGGGGCTTTTTTTCCTGCCGGAGTCGCGGGACTATTCGAAAGAGATACCGCGGCTCCGGAACAATGGAAAGGGCAATGAAGGAACATGGATGGGATTTAGTCAGTAGAAGTCTGACACTCCCTCCCGCTCCGCCCAGAGCGGGAGAAGTCATTTGATGATTTATTCCCATCCCTAAAAAAAGGGGCTTTTTTTCTAACGCTCTATCTTTGTTCTTTGGCATTTTACTCAAAATAGTAATTTATACACACTCGCAAGTTCTTATTCTTGGCAAATGAGTGAACTGATTTTAATTAAACTAGCTACGCACACGAAAGATACCGTCTTAAAAGTTAGCCAAGAACGTTTTCAAAAAAGTAAGTAATTACTTGCTACAGGAAACCCACGGCGTATACTGTACCACCTAGTGTTGCAAATTGGAAACTTTTACGTTAGGAATACTTCACTTGGACGGTTCTATGCTGCCACCTATCGTTCCTGCACGTCTTCTATAGACAAATCTCAACGCTATGAAGAGTGGTGAGCATACGACTCCATTTGTGACAAAAGTCGTCGACGTAGTATTTTTTTACTGTTGATAGGCACGCGTTTGACCACTATCTCACCTGATGGTAAGCGATGATGCGGTCTTAGATGGAGCACGCTTTCCTAGAAATAACCTCTTCAGTCTTGACTTAAAGACTCCCAGGTTGTAGCTACCAGGAAACACAGATCCAGAAATCAGAAATCAGAAATCATTTATTTATTTGCAAACATGGGTAATATACATTGCTGTTTTCTTTAAATATGAGTAATAATGTTCTCCATGTTTAACCATCACATGGGTATGCAAATATTGTAATGTAATTACTAAATACAAAATAAAATATATTGTCAGCATTTTTAGTCATAGTTATGAAATAATAATATTAATTTGTCAAACTAAATTTAAAAAAAAAAGTCAACAAATTAGGTAACAAACAAATACAAATTACTAACAAATAAATTAATTATAAAATATTAATTACAAAATTAATTACAAGTCAAGTCTATATATGCATTTCTTCTGTGCTTTGAACACCATTTCTCTATCGGGCGAGTTCCCCCAAAATATAAGTCCGTATCGCAATGTAGATGATACATATCCGTGGTACGCCATTAATAATGTTGACTGATTTGTAATTTTCCTTAAGTTATAGAGGGCATATGAACACTGGCTAAGTTTTTTGCATACATTTTCAATATGTATTTTCCAGTTCATCTTTTTATCGATCCAGATACCTAAAAATTTAGTATTATCAGTCTCCTGAATATATTTGTCGCCATATAGTTTTTTATTTTTTGTTCTTTGTTCAAACGAAATGTAGGTTGTTTTTTTCTAGATTTATTTTGAGATTATTTTCAGTGAGCCAGGATATTATGTTATTTAAGTTATTATTTATTTCATTTGCGAAAGTCTCATCATTTTCGCTTCTAAATAATAATGTGCTATCGTCTGCGAATAGGATCATCGGATTAGGGATGGTTTTTGGCATGTCGTTAATATATATGATGAAAAATAATGGTGCTAGGACACCGCCCTGCGGTACACCAAATAATGATTTGCGATATTCAGACGTGTATGTAGTTTCTGTTTTTGTGTAGGGGCAGATTTTCTTTACGCATGTACATCCGGCAGGGAATTCCACTCCTTTGCTGTACGCACTATGAATGTGTTCCCAAAACGTTTTGTGCGCGTGGGTGGGATGTCCACCATGTACCGGTGGCGCATCGCCGTTCGTCTTGTGATCCGATGATGGAACGGGCATGGCGGAAATAAATTATGCAATTCCGTCGCACATTCCCCAAAACGCAACCGGTAGAAAACCGACAGGCTAACAACTCGGCGTCGATGCTCAAAACTTTTGAACTTCGTCTCGACGAGGCCTATCAATTGACTCAAGGGTATCAAGCTGGTATTTGGCAGTTCCGTCCCAAAGATGAGAGTAGTACACCATACACGATAGAACTTGCGCTTGATAGAGTTTGAGCAGCTGTTCCGGCGTTAAGTACCGTTTCACTTTTGTTAGGATCCCCAACTATTTTGCAGCCACTTGAGCTATTGCCTCTATGAAAAGGCTGAAATTGACGGTAGATAATAAAGTAACACCAAGAAGCTCAAGTTGGTCGGTGGTTGGCACGGCTATATCTCGGAAAGATGGAGCTGTTCTCTCTAAACTTCTGTCTCCAAAAACCATCTCCATTACTATTGCAAAATTGACGACACGGTTGGCGCAGTGGTTGAGCGATTGACTGCTGCGCAGCATGTCGCGGGTTCGATTCCCGCAAGGATCAAATATTTGTACGACCTACAAGTATTTGTTCCGAGTCTGGGTGTTTTTCTATCTATAATATGTATGTATTTACAAAAAAAAAAAGTATATAAGTAGTTTATCAGCCATTTCGTTACCATAAAACAAGCATTAAGTTGCTTAGCTTGGGACTAATATTATTATTAAAATGGTTATTTATAAAACGATCGAATATAATGAAAACTTAGCGACTGATGATGAGATACTGTTTTAATAACTTGAGCGATATGAATTTGAGTAAGCGAAAAATTAACTAACCTATGGACGAATGAATATTGATTAATAATAAAATCCAAAACGAAATTACAAAAAATGGATTGTGATTAATCCATTTCAGATATTAAAATTCTAGCCGTGCGACTAAATGACTAAGTGAGCGACTAGAAATAATAGACTAAATTCAAGAGCAAACCAATTACAAATAAAAAAACACACAGAGGGCAACTTGAGGGGCAACTTCAATATAAAGTTAGTTATAAGTTTTCTTGCTGCGCCCTAACAGGGTCATGTAGGTACTCACTAGTTTTAAGCGTGAAATTGGTTGTGTACATTGTGCATTAAATAAATAAATAAATAAAGATAGACAGGTTAGGTGAGGTTTTTTTACTTTATTTGTTAGGTTAGCATTTTGTGTGTAAAGTAACAGAAATGAATGTTTGTATGTTGCTGTTCTGTTGATTTCTCGTCAGTCGCTCACTTAGTAATACCTACTATAACTTAAATTAATTATTTTTTTTACATATAACTTTAACAGTCACTCGTTTAAATACTATCCTTACAGAATTCCTAATTTTAAGCATATTTCTTGTGTTTCAGAGCCAAAGTGAATAAAGGCGTGGGTATAGAGAATTGCCACTATCTGAACGACGGCCTGTGGCAAATGAAACCAGTGAAGTAACTCCATTCGATGTAATGTGTATTGTGTACGGCTTCAATGTAACTTATTATTACTAAGCTTTTTTTTAATAAAGAACTTCTAAAAGGGTTTCGTTGTTTTATTGGATGCACCTACCAAGTGCCACAAATGAACCACACACCTAGTGGTAGATATTTGGGCCCAAATAATCTAAGGAGAATAAATAAATACAGTAAATCTCAAACTCGAAAAGTAGAAAAAGAAGTTGTTTTGTTCCGAGAACTACTCATTGGCTTTCTGTAAGATCCAAGGTTTATTTATTTTTTATTTAAGTATTAAAATTGTATGCACAAGTAAAGACACTGTACAAAGGTGGACTTAATGCTATAGGCATTTTCTACCAGTCGACCTTAGGGTGGTGCAGAGACAGCATGGTAGGTGCAACATAAATGATGTATATGGCAGATGAACCTACTGTCTGAAATTAAAAATCTCATAAAAGGTGCTTTTGAGGTTTTTAATTATATAAAAGACGGCCACGCTGCACAGCTATGCACCCTGAGAGATGGACGAAGATGTCATACACTGGAGGACAGAGAGCGGACGTCACCGTTGAGGTCGACCGCGAAGAAGGTGGGGAGACGATCTGATATTTTTTGTGGGCCCAATTTAGCCAAAAATTGCTAAGATTAGGCTATTAAAAAAGAGCTGTGAATTACATGGGTACTAAGACGTATGAAGGCCGTAGATATTTTTACAAAACATTGAAAAAATCAATACTTATTAATAAATATCTCGGTGGCTAAGTAACTGACAGAGAACGCACAGCCAAAACAACTGGTTCTAGAAAGCTGCAATTTGACATGCAGCTTCCATAAAGTCCTAAGAGAGGATTTCCCGAAATTCTTACGGGAACTGGAAAAAAACGGGATATGCGCATACGAAATCGAGGGCAAAAGCTAGTTTAAAACAATGTCGTTAAATAAATTTAGCCTTATCTAACAGCAATGATTGGCCCTATCATGAAATTAGTGTTTTACTTCCTTAGTTACATGATGGAAGTTTCCAGTTAGGTATCTTTTGTTTTGTCAAAATTATCGACTTCTTGGGAGTTTGTGAACACATCAATGGGTACTTTTAGAAAATTAAGTAAAAAAAAAATACTTTAATATGTTTAAGCATTCTGTTCATTTTACGGTGAACAAGTAGTGTAAGCTTACATTTGGATGGCCCTATCTTCATTAAGTTACTCTTTCGTACTATACGTGATAAATTCGTACATTGTTTACTCTTATTCGCAAATTAAAGTTGTAGTTTAGTGATAAGTTACATGGCTATTGTCGAAGACAGTAATTTTCACAAAATACCGCATTAAACACAGTCCTGAACCACTACTGTAGGTACATAAAGTTTTAATAAATGTTTCTTGGGCCGCTTCACGATCAACACCAAAATTCCCGCCATGCCGAACGTTGCGTTCCGTGTTCATCACTGACAAATATTTCTATTTAAATACTGTTGGGAATAATGGTATGAATCGATACATGATAATAGTAATTATTTTACAAGTAATATAATTATTTTGGATGGATATATATATATTTTAAATATAATAATAAAATTGGTTAAAGTTAAAAAAATATTGTAGCGTTGTCATATTTAGTCGGACTTTGTTCTCTGAATCGGAGCGCAGGCGCAGATTGTTTTTAAAAATGGCGGCGGCACTTGTTAGTTCGTCTCGTCAGGGTAAATAAAATACTTTTTAAATAAAAATCTCCATGTTTCTGTCATAAGTTGTGAACCAAATGAAACTAAATAATCGTCTTTGAATTTATAAATTGCTAACAACTGAGAGTTTTAAATTAAAAAAGTTGTTCTAAGTGACGTTGATATCAGCTGTTCGTGAGTTGGTTTTAAATATTTTTGAGTAATTAGTGGTTATTAAAACACCTTATTTAATTATTTCTATGATAGCAGGTAGTAAAAACCATTATCAAATGACTTTGGTGCGCAATGTTATGCAATAAAGCTGCTAAATATAAAAGTTCAAAGTTCACTCTGGTTTGTTTTGGTACTGTTTTTAACTATTTCTCTTTAAAATTTTCAGTGGGGAGGCTAACTAAGGCTGCCAAGAGGTTGTATTCGGATGCTTACCCAAAGATAACGACTCATTACACAATACACCCCAGAGATAAGGACCCACGATGGAAAGGTAAGCGATAACCTCCAGTATAAATAATCAACAAAATTAACGTCATCGTAAGACATTGATAGCAATAATTTATCATCATGAGGAAAGAAAAGAGTCTCAAAAACACAAAGAAATGAGATGTGAAGTGTAGATTATTAATTTATTATCATTAGATAGTATAAATCAATAACACCATGTACCGTATTATCTTTATCTTTTGTTTTTGTCAAGTGACCCCCCAAAATTTCTGTAAAATATTACTCAATAAAGAACTTACTTTTTCCATACTTATAGTCCACATGGCAACAACCCCCATTAGAGTAAAATTAATTAATATCTTATCACCCACCTATCTGGCATTGATAATGCAAAGGGCAGGAAATACCCATTGCGGTTGTTTAATATGTTGATTGAATGCCAACTTTTGGCAATGGAAGAAAGCTACCAAGTTTAGATCATGTTTAAATATTGTTTTATAATAGAAATTATAAGACTTTAGAACAGACAACCTTGATGTTGAAACGGAAATCTACATCTGAAAATCTCATTCTAGAATAACAATATTCTTGCCTAAATCATAAAATTATTATTGCAAATACCAGGCTAAAGTCTTGCAAAGGCTTTTCAAAGAGCATGCTTTCCATACTAAAATTTATTTTATTTCCAAATGTAAATAGCAATGTCTTTTCTAATTGAATCAATTATTTTGCTTGTTATGTCTAGACATCAGTATGGAAAGGGTAGCGGAGGAGACAGATATCCTCATCATCGGAGGGGGGCCTGCAGGCATGGCTGCTGCCATCAGAGCTCGCCAGATTGCAGAGGAAAAGGGAGCTGTAAGTATTTGCCAATGTGAGCAGGAATCAAACCAGTTGATTTTGAAAAAAAAAAGTACACTGCATTATCACACCATCTGAATGTGTAGCTAATTAGGATCAAATTCTGGGAAGTAATAACACATGTGCAAACTACAGGAAAGCTCTAATTTTTTATGAATTATGTACCTTTAAATCTGAATAAAATGAAAGTACATTCAACATTAAATTTATTAGCTAATGGTTAAACCAAACTAAAAAGAACCACTCATGTTTGTGCTTACCCCTCTTTTATCAGTTTTGCCAACTAGCAAACAGATATCCATGTAGAAAGAGATAAAGAGAAAATATTTACAAAAAAAAAAAAAAACCGAATAATCTCATTAAAGACTATCAACAATTTTATGAATAAGTTAACACCACCAATTTAAAATGTTTTTCCAATTAACAGGAAGTCAGGGTGACTCTGCTAGAGAAAGCTGCAGAAGTAGGCGGACACATATTGTCTGGTGCCTGCGTTGACCCGATAGCCATGAACGAGTTAATCCCAGACTGGAAAGACAAGGGAGCTCCTATGAACACTGAGGTGACCTCTGACAAGTTCGGCCTACTCACTGCGAGTGGGAGGATACCCATTCCTGTATTTCCAGGTAACTTTGTGGATAGTTGGATAATTATTGCTTGCTAAGAAATCTTTTTGTGTCTTTATCTTAATTGTGTTACTAAAAGAAAACATATTAGTTAATTAATATAATTGTTTCCTTAAAATAAGTGCAAATAATTCAACTACAATAGCAAATACACTTCTGGACACATCTATTGGCCCACCTTGTATTTTCAGTTTCGTTTGGTCCTAGCTAAAATTTTATATTAGGTCGAGCAAAAAGTTTTTATGCAGTTTTGAACCTGGCACACTCACAATTTCATTCAATAGTCTTTTTTTGAATTTCGAACACAGAATTTAAAGAAACAAAAGACAATTTGGAGCCTGTTTGTTGATATCAAACAATCGAATACTAAGAAAACTTGGTTTTATTGGTTTACTTGGATTTAATTCTTGAAAAAGTGATTGATATCTTTGGTTTTGCAACAAGCATTACTTATTCTTAACATTAAGGTGAGGTTCTATCAATAATCTATGGATACTTCACCTGAAGTCGCCGCCCAAGCTGTGGCACTTATTCAGGCCGGACACAGCCAAAGAAACGTGAGTGCTCAACTTAATTTAAGTCGATCTGCGGTCCGAAATGTTTATCGGAGGTACCTAGAGACTGGCGGCTTTGTTCGTCGCCAAGGAAGGCCACGATCTCGGGTCACAACTGAAAGGCAGGATCGATTCATCGTGACGACCAGCTTGAGAAATCGTCACCTTACCTCCATTGAGAAACAAAACCAACTTCGCGACTTCCACGGAGTATCTGTGAGCGCTCGAACTGTTCGGAGAAGGTTAAAAGAACGCGATATGGTACCACACAAGCCAGCCAATGGGCCCAAACTAACGCGAGCCCACCGAACAGCGCGCCTTCATTTCGCACGCAGTCATTTAAATTGGACACAGCAAGATTGGAGCCGTGTACTCTTTTCTGATGAGTCTAAAATTGTGTTACATGGCAATGATGGAAGGAAGAAGGTCTACCGACGTAAGGGAGAGCGTTTCGCACAATGCTGCTTTGAAGAGAGGGTTGCTTATGGCGGTGGCTCATGGACTGTCTGGGGCGGTATATCCGCGAGCGGCAAAACTCAACTTGAGGTTGTTACAGGACCACGGCTGCCAACATTAAATGCTGAAAGGTACATTCGTGAGTGCTTAGAACCTCACGTGATACCATACGCGGACTATGTGGGCCCAAATTTCCTTATTACGCATGATAATGCAAGAGCCCATGCGGCCGGCATCGTCAGGGAATATCTTCGGGATGTGAACATCACAGTTATGGACTGGCCAGCCAGAAGCCCAGACATGAACCCCATTGAGCACATGTGGGACGAGCTAAAAAGACGTGTTAGGGCTCGTCAGCCAGTTGCCCAGATGATGCAGGAGTTGAAAACTGCCATAGAAGAGGAATGGGAGATGATCCCTCAAAATTTCATAGAGCGGTTGATAAACTCTATGCCTAATCGTATGAGAGCTGTGGTAGATGCCCATGGAGGCAACACGCGTTATTAAATTAAACCTTTATTTGATAAAACATGTTTTTTATTCAAAAATCAATTGCCTTTAAAGGCAACAACAACAAACAACAAGGCGCATATCCGACTTGTTAGGCGTAGCTCCATGTCCTATGGTATTCTGAATTCAAATTTAAAACAATACGATCGAAAAAGATGGTAAAATGTATCAGGTTTAAAACTGCATCAACAGTTTTTGTTCAATCTAGCAATCATATTTCGGTAGGGGCCATCGAAACCTAAACTCTAAGGTGGGCCAATAGATGTGTCCAGAAGTGTATTAAGTTTTGACGTTAATTAGGCTGCATTAATAAATTCAATCAATAAATTAATTAGGATTGATTTACGAGAATTGTACTTGCGGATTGATCCTTTCATCCTTTCAATAAATTCATATTAGGATCAGTGACTATCATCAAACTAAATGTAGGTAAAATTTTACATAACTTGCTCTATCATTACTACATCACTATCATCATCACTACATATTATAAAACAAAGTCCTCCGCCGCGTCTGTCTTTCTGTCTGTTTGTTCGCGATAAACTCAAAAAACGACTGCACAGATTTTCAAGCTGTTTTCATCAATGGATAGAGTGGTTCTCACGGAAGGTTTTAGTATATATAATTTTAAATAAATGAATGTTAAATAATTGTTTATTTGTGTTCCTCAGGCTTACCCAACTACAACCACGGCAACTATGTAGTACGTTTGGGACACCTTGTGAGATGGCTGTCGGAGCAAGCAGAGGCAGCTGGAGCTGAGGTAAGAATGATATTAGTCATGTTATGACGTCATATATGCCTGTAACCATTTACTTTTGTCAATAAGAGAGCTCTTATAACTTATTTTTTTCTAATTAAAATGTAACTCTGCTTGTCTGTCTGTTCCTCACGTCGTTGGTGAACGGATTTCGATGACACTTGACCTCTTATTTCGTTAGCCACTAGGGTCTAGTCTAGTCTAGTAGGTCACTCGAAATTTATTATTAATTAAATGTTGGTACAATGGAACATCTCATCATTCAAATAAATGTCACTTCGCACAGATCTGGCCCGGATGCGCGGGCGCCGACCTCATTTATCGCGACGACGGCTCGCTCAAGGGCGTCGCCACCGGTGACGTTGGCATCGCCAAGGACGGCAGCCCCAAGGACATGTTCGAGCGAGGCATGGAGTTCCACTCCAAGATCACCATCTTTACTGAAGGTAAGATCTTCGTACCATTCTCTTTCCCATTCCAATTTATTTGGAGTCGGTGCTACATGTCTACATCACATTCATCCACACCCATTCATACATGCTATCACTGACTCCTTTTTCATTCACATCCATAATCACACAATTCATCCAATTTTTATGCCATCATGATACCCCATCCAAACTTTGGATAAACATATCTATACATTATAAAGCAGAAGAGTTTGTTTGTTTGTTTGTTTGGTTGAACGTGCTAATCTCAAGAACTACTGGTCCAATTTGAAAAATTCTTTCAGTGTTAGATAGCCCATTTATCGAGGAAGGCTATAGGCTATGTTGCGTCGTTAACTTCATTTTGTATATTTAAGTAGCTGCGTGAGAATCATTAAGTTAGTCGCTAATAAACACCATTGAAGACAGACGCATTTGTGATTTTCTTACAAGTTTCCCGTACACACTAAAGTAAACCTTAACAACATCATCATATGGTCCTTCGAGCCGGATCATAAACCAGTTACCTGAGTGCACGTGTTGACGGGTCGGCTCGCGAGAACAATAGGACACCGCATTCCTGAGCGATAAGGATTTGTTACGATGACTACTACAAAAGAAGAAAGAAAGAAAGAAAAAAAAAAAAAAAAGAAAAAAAAAAAAAAAAAAAAAAAAAAAAAAAACGAGGGTAGTCCAAGTAGTACACATAAATTTCGGAGCTCATAAATTATTAATCTAAATAAATATTAAAATTAGTTTTTAAATGATAAAAAGTAGTTAAAGTAGCACTTTTACCTCTGGTGCACTCAGTCGGTACATCAACTCTCCTTTCCAATTCTCTGCACTGCCAGTACAACAACACACACTACTACTACTAGTACACTAGTACTTCAACAACATTATGGACCTGTACTCAAAATTATCAAGCTGTGTGGAAGAACTGTCATCTACATTTTCTTCAAGAATGACCCAATATGAGGAAGACTTGAAGAATGCCAGCGGTGAAGCTTCCCACAAGTCAATAGCCAGCCTATCCAAAGACTTCACCGAGTTCAGGACCTTAATGTGGAAAACCTTGAGCGCATTAAAATCCCAAATGGAGCTGCTTGTGGTAGGGCTAGATAGACATGAAATGGCATCCCGTGGTAAGGTACTCCTTCTGCATGGTTTATCTGAGGATAAGGAATCTGATCCCACTGCTAGTTTTTTGAAGATTTTGTCGGAACGTCTGCAGATGGAAAACGTCGCCGTTAAAGACATTACAGCCTGTCATCGCCTTGGAAGTAACACCAGCAAGCCTCGTCCCCTCTTGGCTCGCTTTGAAAGCCGCGTGGTGCGGAATGAGGTGTGGCGAAACAAGACCAAATTGAAAGGGACTGGTCTGACGCTTTCCGAGTTCCTCACTAAGCCCAGGCACGAGGTATTTATGAATGCCAGGAAATACTACGGCATACACAAGTGTTGGACGTCTGAGGGAAAAATTGTCATCCAGGTCTCCGATAAAGTGCGAAGGAAGATTGAGTCTGTGATGGAATATCGCGAACTCGTAGTTCAGTTCCCCGTTGCGGAGTCTTCAGCCGTGCCATCAAAGCCGGTGCCCGAGAAAAGAACACGGAAACCACCGAAGTAAATCCACGCACGATTCTTCTATTTTTATGTATGTACCTATTTCTATAAATTGTGTCATGTGGGTCACTCGATTTTTCTTTATGCATTTTTTTTTTGTTTTGGTTTTATTTTAATGTTGCTTTGAAGTTGTCAATAGTTGTCATTGTCAATGTCAGTTGACGTTAAACTATTTTCCCGTTTCTCAAAGTAGCGTTCGGAAACGGACTAAATAATTAATGTGTTTTGTTTGGTTTGGCCTACTGGCTTTTTAACAATTTTATTAGTATATATTATGTAACCGGCGAGTGCATCGAGGTTTGAGTTATTTTAGTTTTATTATCTTTTTTTTAAATATTATTTTAGTTTTATTTGTAATATTATATTTTGTATTATGTCAGATGATTTTATAGATGACAGTTTCTTTTCGTGCTCTTCCTCTTGCGCGTCAGATCAGAGCTTTGCCAGCGCTTTTAGCGATGACAACTCTCTGAATCTTAGAGACCATATTTCTTCTATTTTTTCAAATTGTCGCAAATTCTTCAACGCTGTTCACATAAATGCTCAAAGCATTCCTGCTCACTACTCTGATTTGTTATCTTCTTTCGACTCTGATCTTGTTCACGCTGTCCTTGTATCCGAAACTTTTCTCAAGCCTGCACTTCTTTCCACGCAGTATTCTCTACCTGGATACAAGATTGTGCGCAATGATAGAACAGGGAAGGGATGCGGAGGGGTTGCCATCTATCTCCGTGGCGATATCAGTTACAAGATTATTGATCAGTCTCCGGGTGTCTACTCAAAGTTTGCAGAGCACCTATTCGTTGAAATAGACTTTCAACATACGAAGTTACTGTTAGGTGTCTTTTATAGTCCCTCTTGCCAAATTGACTACTTTTCCTCTTTTGAAACTAAACTAGAAAATCTTTCCGCACTTTATGATCATATGATTATTCTCGGAGACTTCAATACTTGTCTACTGAAGGGAGACTCGCGCAGCCGTAAACTTCAATCACTTGTCTCTTCTGTCAATATGCATGTACTTCCTCTCAATGCTACTCACAGGGCCCCTCACTCTACTCCTTCTCTCTTAGATCTCATTCTAATATCTGACCCTAACAAAGTAGCCACTCATGGACAACTTCCTGCTCCTTTCTCTTACCATGATCTCGTTTACCTTTCCTATAAGATTCGACCTCCTAAACGCAAGGCTAAATTTCTATATCTTCGTAGTTTTAAAAACATTGATTTGGAGCGTTTGAGGGCTGATGCTGGTGGCATCGACTGGTCTTCGGTGTTCAGCTGCGAAGATATAGACACTATGGTGTCAGTCTTCAGCAGGACTATGCTGGAATTGTATGACGCACATGCTCCTCTTAAAAAGGTGAGGGTTAAGCATCTTCCTGCACCATGGCTATCACCAGCTATCAAAAATCAGATGGCTAAGCGTGACAAAGCCAAGCGTTTGTACAGGAAGCAGCCAACTGAAGAAAACTGGGAGTTTTATAAGAAGATGCGAAATCGCTGCGGTCGTTTGTGTAGGAATGCGAAAAGGCGCCACATTCATAACTCAATTGATAACTTCAACCCAACACAAGTATGGCAATTTTTAAAGACTCTTGGCATTGGGAAAGCCTCGTGCAAGAGTGCTTCTGATAAGATGGACCTCAATGCACTTAATGCGCACTTTTCTAAGTCTCCAATTATACTCGAAAAAAAATGTTAAATTATCCACTCTCAACGACCTTGCTAATCTTCCTATGCCTTCAAATACTTCATTCTCGTTCCACCCAATTACTGAGCTAGATATTAAGAAATGTATCCTATCCATCTCCACTAAGGCGGTAGGTGACGATGGCCTTCAACTTCAAATGTTCCTACCCATCCTGAGTGAAGTAGTTCCTGTCGTAACCCACATGGTAAACTTTTCCCTCTTCACTAATTCCTTTCCGTCAGCGTGGAAGAAGGCTCACGTCTTACCGCTTCCCAAAGTAGCCAATCCCTCCTCACCATCCCATTTCCGTCCTATATCCATCCTCCCGGTCCTCTCCAAAGTCCTCGAGAGTGTTGTTCAGAAGCAACTGTCTAGTTATCTATCCTCTAATAACCTGCTCAGTCCTTACCAATCTGGCTTCAGACCTGGCCATAGCACTGTAACTACTCTAGTCAAAATAACTGATGACGTAAGACTGGCTATGGAGAATAAGCGTCTAACGGCTTTGGTTTTACTGGACTTCAGCAGTGCCTTTAACTCAGTTGACTTTGACATCCTCTTAGGAATCCTTTCCTCTCTTAATGTCTCTGCACCAGTAATTGAGTGGTTCAAAACTTATCTTCGGGGCCGCTCGCAGTTGGTTCGATCTGATGAGGATTCCTCTGAATGGTGTGAATTGGCTGCGGGTGTTCCTCAAGGTGGCGTCCTTTCTCCTCTTCTCTTCTCAGTTTTTATAAACGCCATCACAAAGGTCCTAACTTCTAACTATCATCTCTATGCAGACGACTTGCAGTTATATCGACATTTTAAAGTAGGTGAACTGGTTGAGGCTGTGGCTGCCATCAATGATGACCTTGAAAATATCAACAGATGGGCAAAATCTTTTGGACTCTTACTGAACCCAACAAAATCTCAGGCGCTCATTATTGGTGGCAGATACATGCTTAACCTATTAAATTACCAGACCCTGCCACCAGTAGTATATGACTCGGTGCCCATTTTGTATTCCAAGAGTGCTAAAAACCTAGGCGTCCATTTTGACACTAACCTCTCTTGGGAGGTTCATATTGGTGAGGTAAGTAAAAAGGTTTTCTACTCTTTCCAGTCCCTTAAACGTCTCCAAAAATTCCTACCTTTTCACACTAAGGTCAGCCTTGCGCAATCTCTTCTTCTACCGCTCATAGACTATGCGGATGTTTGCTTTCTAGATGCAACAGAGGTACTCCTAAACAAACTCGAGCGGCTGCAGAACTTGTGCATTCGCTTCATTTTTGGCCTCCGCAAATATGACCATGTGTCGGAGTTTCGGACCAGATTGAAGTGGCTGCCTATTCGGCGTCGACGAGATACCCATATCCTATCCCTTCTCTATACTATACTGCACAATCCCAATTCTCCTCAATATCTTCGTGAACGCTTCGAGTACCTCATTCCAAGGGGTAAACCCTGTCGCACTGCTACTTCTCTTCTCCTTCGCACTCCGCGTCACACTTCCAGCCGCTATGATGGCTCCTTCTCAGTTACTGCAGTACGTCTCTGGAACTCTCTTCCACACTCTCTACGCGACAGCCCTTCTCTTGATGTCTTCAAGAGGAAAATTAAAGAGCATTACCTTTCACAATGACATAATATTGGATATTTATATATATACATATATTTGTGTATTTATGTAGTAATATTTATGTATAGGTATTATTTGTACACTGGATCCTACCCTCTATGATGAACTCTCTCTATCACTCAAAGGTTTGCTGGGAGAAAACTCAACTTTGAGTTAAGCTCGCCTTTGTACATGTATTTATTATGACTGTATCATAAAAGTTGTTTTGGTGTACAATAAAGAATTAAGAAGAACCAAAGGAACTTTTAAATATATTGGAAGATACTGCTTCATTATTGCAAAAAACTCAAGTTAATCTCAAGAAATGCTCGAAATCACGATTAACTAAAGGTTATATTGAGACCCGTATTAAGGCGATAGAAGATTATTGGTTTACTTTCAAAGACGCTCATCAGTCATTAGTAAAAATTACGCCGAAGGAACAAAAGGCAATATTACCATATTTTGTTAATGAGGAGTTTTATATTTATGAAGACTTGTATCTTATTTTGTTGGCTGATTTACGTGACATGTTGAATGCACAAAACACAATAGCGCCTTCGACATCATCGCAAGATAATTCTAGTTTCGCGACGATTCCTGATCAACAAAATACGCTCGTGAGGTTACCTAGAATACAGCTACCATCTTTTAGTGGAAAATATGAAGAATGGCCTACGTTTCAAGATTTGTTTACATCGTTAGTGCATACGAACACAACTATTAGTGACGTACAAAAGTTACATTATTTGAAGTGTAGTGTTACTGGAGAAGCAGATACCTTATTGAAACATATTCAGGTAACACAGCAAAATTATGAACAAGCATGGGACATTTTAAAAACTAGATATGGAAACAAACGATTAATTGTGAATTCCGTTTTGAAACAGTTAGTCTATCAAAAGAAAATGAGTTCTCAGTCACCTAATCTAATTAAATGTTTATTGGACACCACGACAGATTGTTTAAACAACCTTCAAAATTTAAATATATGTTTAGATTCATGGGATCCTATAATCATTTTTCTGGTTGTTCAGAAATTGGACCCTGAGTCACACAAGGGTTGGGAACAATACTCATATAAAGAAGATGACGACGACTTACCCAAATGGAACGATCTGAAAAGGTTTCTTCAATCTACATACCGAACACTAGAGCTTGTATCACCAGGAACCCAAAATAAAGCAACAAAAGAGCGTGCTGTTCATGTTTCCAGTACATCATCGCCACCGTCAGGAAAAACATGTGTTCTATGCAACGAAAACCACACGTTATGCCACTGTAAAGAATTCACAAAACTGCAAACTATTGAACGAGTCAATTACGTAAAAACGAAGAACCTATGCTACAATTGTTTAGTACCAGGACATTCAGCAAGAAAATGTAGACTACCAGTGTCCTGTCGTATATGCAAAAGGCGACACCATAGTCTTCTACATCTCAACAAAGAACCTGAGACTTCGGTACAAGAGATCTCCACGCAACCGAAGACTGCTCAAAACAATGTAGAAGAACAAAAGGAAGTCACTGTCAATACAACGGTCGCCTCACACCACAGTACTAGACAAGGCATCGCATTATTAGCTACGGCAACAGTGATAGTACGAAACGAGCAAAATCACACTGTTGTACTACGCGCATTAGTGGACCATGGTTCGCAGATAGCACTTATAAGTGAAAAAGCGACTCAAATGCTCAATCTAGCCAAACGATCAACGAGAGGAAGTATCATTGGAGTGGGTTCAACGAAGACAAATGTAAACCACGTGGTGAAGCTGCAAATCGGTTCCCGCTGGAACACAGACTTCAAGATAGATATCGAAGCATTCGTTATGTCGAAACAACTTACCACTAAACTCCCTCCTCAAACAATTACTGCTGATAACTGGCCACATCTAGAAGGACTCAACCTGGCTGACTCGAACTACGACACACCAGGCCCCATAGATTTACTTCTAGGTGTCAAACAATACTCTCAAATCGTACAAGAAAAACTTATTAAGGGTCCACCAGGTACACCATGTGCACAAAAAACATACCTTGGATGGATTCTCTTCGGTGAAATAAATACAAAGACACAAGACGATTCTGCTCTTGTTCTTCATCACCAAGTAGATATGGATGTCATGCTTAAATCTCTGTGGGAAATAGACTCAGACAACAAAAGAAAACTAACAAAAGAAGAAAAAATGTGTGAAACAATTTATGAAGAAACACACACACGGACAGAAGAAGGGAGATACATGGTAAAGTTACCTTTGAAAACACCACAGCCAAAATGCCTAGAAAGAAACACAAAAGAAATAGCCAAGAACAGACTTCTACAATTGGAAAGAAAATTCAGAAGAACACCGCACCTGAAAGAAAACTACAAGGAAGTAATGAAGGAATACTTAAACTATATGGAAGAAATACCTGAAAGGGAAGTCATAAATGAAAGGGTTGTGTACTTACCTCACCATGCCGTCGTCCGAGAAGATAAAGAAACATCGAAGACTCGCGTGGTTTTTGACGCATCGGCGAAGGGTTCAAATCAAGTCTCGCTCAACGATGAGTTAATGGTTGGTCCTCAGCTCCAGGAAGATCTCCGAAATATTATCATGAGATGGAGAATGAAACGCGTTTGTTACGCCAGCGATGTAACAAAAATGTACCTGCAAATATGTGTTTACCCAGAAGACGCCAATAAGTATCAGCGTATTCTGTGGCGAGAAGAAGAAAATGACAGCATAAAGGAATATCGCTTGCTTAGAGTTACATTTGGAACAGCATCAGCACCTTATCTCGCGGTGAAAACACTCCATCAAGTCGCTGATGATGAGGGACAAAATTACCCAAATGCAGTCAAAATCATCAAAGAAAATTTCCTCGTTGACGATTTGTTAGCTGGTGAAGATACAACAGAGCAAGCCATAACATCTGCAAAGGAAGTATCTCACATATTGAAGAAGGGTGGATTCACTCTCTCGAAGTGGTCATCTAACTGTCCGCAATTTATGAAATCTATTGACACAGACAAACGAAATTCCGTCGCACACCTAGAGATAAACAAAATGGACGGCGCTGTAAAAACACTAGGTTTGATTTGGAATTTGAGAAGAGACCAATTTCAGTACCAGTGGAAACTACCAACAACATCCGTCAAAATTACAAAAAGGACAATCTTGTCAGACGTACAAAGATTATTCGATCCGTTGGGATGGATTGCCCCAAGTATAGTGATGGCTAAGGTGTTAATACAAAAACTGTGGCTAGAAAAAGTCGATTGGGATGACATAATAAGCCCTGAACTACAAGAAGAATGGATGGCTATTCGTGAAGAATTCAGAAATGTAAACAACATTAATATTGATCGATGGCTAGGAACCTACAGCACAGAAATAAAAAATGTACAAATACATGGGTTCAGCGATGCATCCATGTCAGCTTTTGCAGCTGTTGCATACATAAGAATCGAATCTCAAGACGGCCATATTACAACAAAACTATTAGCAGCAAGGACAAGACTCGCGCCATTAAAAACTGTATCGTTACCACGTTTAGAGTTGTCTGGATCACTACTTCTTTCACGGTTATTGAATCAAATAGGCCAAGCTATGAGAATATCAACAGCACAAATGTTTGCATGGACCGATTCTACAATCGTTATTGCATGGCTGTCTGGGGAGCCATATAGATGGAAAACATTTGTAGCCAATCGAGTCGCAGAAATCACTGAAAACCTCAACAACAACCAATGGTACCACGTTGCATCAGAAGATAATCCTGCAGACATTGCGTCGAGAGGCATGTTAATTGCTGAACTGAAACAATCGGAGTTATGGTGGAAAGGTCCAAAATGGTTATCTGAAAGGAAAATAATATTAAAACAGCCTGATGTAGTCGTCACTGACCTGGAAAAGAAAAAGGATAAAATACAAATAAATACTAAAATTCAAGATGAAGACAAACATAATTTCACAGCAAAGTTTAAGCAATTTGATAACTTACAAGAATTACTGAAAGTGATAACATATTGTCGAAGATTTATTAATTACATAAAAGACACTTACGAAAATTGCAGAAGTTTAACAACAGAAGAATTAAATACAGCATTGATGAAATGTGTTAAACTAGTACAAAGGGAAGAATTTACCGATGAAATTAACAGATTAAAAATTAATAAAAATGTGAAGAAAAATAGTAACATAAAAACACTTACCCCATACTTAGACCAAGATGGTATCCTCAGGGTAGGCGGTCGTCTTCGACATGCAAGGTTAGACGAAAAGAGTAAACACCCTATAATATTAGGACATGACAACAATTTAACTCCCTTACTCATAGCAGACGCTCATATTCAAACACTGCACGGTGGTGTGCAGTTAATGTTGTGCTTTTTACGCTCTAAATATTGGATTATTCGAGCTAAGGGATTAATAAAAAACTTCAACCGTAAATGTTTAGTGTGTGCAAAGCAAAGAGCTAGTGCACGAACTCAGATCATGGGAGATCTTCCAAAGGAAAGAGTAACCCCTACAAGAGCCTTTCTACACAGCGGCGTGGATTATGCCGGTCCATTTCACATATTAATGTCAAGGGGAAGAGGGATGAAAACTCAGAAAGCGTACATTGCTTTATTTGTTTGCATGTCCACAAAAGCCATACACCTTGAATTGGTTGGAGATCTCACATCAGAAGGATTTATTGCTGCATACAAACGTTTTGTATCAAGAAGAGGTAAATGCAGCCACATCTGGAGCGACCAAGGGAGAAACTTTGTTGGTGCAGAAAAGGATTTAGCCACAGCATGGCAAGAAGCTAATTTGAATTTTGAGAAAGACATTGCACATAAGCTGGCTTTAGAAGGCACACAGTGGCATTTTATACCAGCTTACAGTCCTAACTTTGGAGGCCTCTGGGAGGCTGGTGTAAAGTCCCTGAAAACTCATCTAAAACGCGTGTTGACAACAAATCTCACGTTCGAAGAAATGACAACAATACTGTGCCAAATCGAGGCATGTCTTAATTCAAGACCTCTATGTCCTATTGATGACTCAGATGCAGACTCTATAGAACCCCTTACGCCTGGTCATTTTCTGATACATGAAGCCCCAATCGTCGTGCCCTCTCCAGATTTTACAAACACGAAGATTCATAACCTAACACGATGGCAATATACTCAAAAGCTCGTTGGCGACATCTGGCGACGATGGCAAAACGAATATTTGACAAGTCTACAACAGCGTCCTTTCTGGCATAAGAAGAAACAGGAATTTTCAGTTGGTGATATAGTGCTAATCAAAACTGATGGAATACCGGCAGGAAAATGGTTACTAGGCCGAATTGTAGACAAGCACCCCGGTCATGATGGACTCACACGAGTGTATAGCGTTAAATCTGGCAATAGCATTGTAAAGAGATCAGTCACAAAACTTTGTCCCCTACCGGTAGACACTAACTAATAGATTTTGTCAAACAACTTTGTTTTAATTTTGCATGCAGGCATTATGACGTCTATTCGTATTGTTTACAATTCAACTTCATTGCAAATTACGCTGTTACGATGATTTATGTTTGAATTTGGATATTGGAAACGTTACATACTGCTTATCAAGTTTAAATTTTCAATATGTATACAGTCCACTAAGCATCATATAAAGGGCCTCTTGTCCCTTTGGTGGGCGGTATGTTGCGTCGTTAACTTCATTTTGTATATTTAAGTAGCTGCGTGAGAATCATTAAGTTAGTCGCTAATAAACACCATTGAAGACAGACGCATTTGTGATTTTCTTACAAGTTTCCCGTACACACTAAAGTAAACCTTAACAACATCATCAGGCTATATCATCACGCTAAGACCAATAGGAGTGGAGCAGTAATGAAAAATGTTACGCAGACGACGTTGCACGGGTCAGCTAGTACCTCATATTAAGAGTTCATACAGATTGATTTTGTAAGCTGAGAGAAATAATGATATTTCAAAGTTTAATTAGTTGACTATACATTTTTAAATATTATTAATCTGTAATCTGTTCAATTACAGGTTGTCATGGCCACTTGACTAAGATGATCTCAAAGAAGTACGACTTGAGAGCAAACAGTGAACCTCAGTCGTATGGTATCGGACTCAAAGAACTGTGGGAAGTTAAACCAGAGGTAAGAGCTACATACATGATTGTATTTTATTATAATACAATTTTTATGGAGCACAATAAATGGCATATCTATCTACATATACTGCAGCATTTGAGTAATCCCTGAAGTTTATTTTGATTATTATAATATTTATAGACCCTTAAAGATAAAGACTTTAATATTATAAAGAGGTACTCGTAAACTTGATTTATTGTAAAATATCTCTGGAAGTACTGATCTTGTTGACGCACACTTGGGCTTAGTGCCAGTGCCTATGTTTCTTCCATGCATACAAATCTATCAAGCATTTTCCCAACTATGTTGGGGTCGGCTCCAAGTCTGACCAGATAACCAGTAATGGTGTGTACCAGTAATGGAGCGATAACCTATCTGGCCTCCACAACCCAGTAACTGGTTAATACTACAGCTCGAACCCAGTACAATAAAAATAAAAGTACAACAACATCTATCATTCACAACAATACCGAATACTCCATTTCCAGAACCACAAACCCGGCCTAGTAGAACACACAATCGGTTGGCCGCTAGACAAGAACACGTATGGAGGTTCCTTCATCTACCACCTGAACGTGGCGGAGGGTGAAGCACCCCTGGTGGCCGCGGGCTTCGTGGTGGGACTGGACTACTCCAACCCTTACCTGAGCCCCTTCAGGGAGTTCCAGAAATTCAAGACTCATCCCTACGTTAGGCCGATGTTTGAAGGTAAACTAATCCGCCCAGATGTTCCCGGTTTAATGATTAAATTTAATTTAAGATATAGCGCATATTAAAACAACTTACATATGCAAACTTACTTAATGTTGTTATTTTCCAGTAAGTTTGAGCGCAAAGCATGCTAGATTCATTAATAATTTATTAATGGACATGTGAAAGAGAGTTGAAAGAAGAACCATGGTGGCATAGCTCCCCGCCGCCATCTACTTTCAAAATGCGGCGCACGATCTTATACGCATAAAATGGGGTAGAGGACACTTCAACAAATTCAAAATGTTAGGAACATGGTGCCCTAAAGTGTCATGTTGCAGAGATATTTCGAGTTAAAGTCACCATGCAGGCATCATGACTATAATTGAATTTGCTACATAATAACAGCCGCACAGGTTGATCTTCAAGGTTAAGCAACACTTGCCAAGGTTGGTCTGTGGGTGGTTGACCATCTTAACATACCGGGTTTCCTCTGTGCCTCGGAAAGCACGTTAAACCGTTGGTCCCGGCTGTCATTTGTAGATCTTTGGCAGTCGTTACAGATAGTCAGAAGCTAGTTAATCTGACTATCTTTCCATGAAGTACCGTGTTTACCCAGTTAATGGGTTGTGGAGGTCTGGTAGGCAGCCGCTCCACGTAAAATACTGATATTCAGCTGAATCCGGTTTGACTGGAAGTCAACCCCAAAATAGTTGGAAAAAGGCTAGGCAGGTTGATCGATGTATAACCATTACGTTTGTATGTGGACAGGTGGCGCCCGCGTGGCGTACGGCGCCCGCGCCCTGGTGGAGGGCGGCTGGCAGTGCCTGCCCGTGCCCGTGTTCCCGGGCGGCGTGCTGGCCGGAGACTCCGCCGGCTTCCTCAACGTGCCCCGCATTAAGGGCACGCACAACGCTATGAAGAGTGGTGAGCATACTTACATGTATAGGCTGGCAGTGCCTGCCCGTGCCCGTGTTCCCGGGCGGCGTGCTGGCCGGAGACTCCGCCGGCTTCCTCAACGTGCCCCGCATTAAGGGCACGCACAACGCTATGAAGAGTGGTGAGCATACTTACATGTATAGGCTGGCAGTGCCTGCCCGTGCCCGTGTTCCCGGGCGGCGTGCTGGCCGGAGACTCCGCCGGCTTCCTCAACGTGCCCCGCATTAAGGGCACGCACAACGCTATGAAGAGTGGTGAGCATACTTACATGTATAGGCTGGCAGTGCCTGCCCGTGCCCGTGTTCCCGGGCGGCGTGCTGGCCGGAGACTGCCCCGCATACGACTCCATTTGTGACAAGAGTATTCGACATACTCTTTTTTTACTGTTGATAGGCACACGTTTGACCACTATCTCACCTGATGGTAAGCGATGATGTGGTCGACGATGGAGCACGCTTGCCTAAAAGTAACCTATTCACTCTTTACTCAAAGACTCCCAGTTTGTGGCTGTCAAGAAACACAAGTCTCTGGCAGGGAATTCCAGTCCTTAGCTGTACGCACAATGAATGTGTTCCCAAAACGTTTTGTGCGTGTAGGTGGGATGCCAACGTACTCAGTTTAAAGAATTTAAGTATCTATGTATTAATTATTTCACAGGTATGTTGGCGGCGGAAGCTGCGATGGACCTCATTATCTCCGGCGAGGCGTCGCACGAAAAGGGCGTGGTGCCCACTCTGTACGAGGACAAACTCAAGGACTCCTACGTTTACAAAGAACTCAAGGTATATTGCGTGTAGCCGGTACATATTTCCCAACTATGTATATTGAAACTGGTTTCCGGTCAAACCGGGTGCAGCTGAATACCATTATTTAATGTAGAGCGATTGCCTTTTAGCAATTCTAAAAAAGCCACTTTTATTTATTAAAATCATAATAATAATAATATTAACCACGCATCATCTAAGTTAACAAATACCAGCTATTTCGATTTAAAATCCAAACCTAACCGATTTTGGTAAAATTTTAATGGGACCAATCGACAGGTATATTTCAGATAAAACAAGAATTTTTCAAATCGGTTCATAAAAGACGGAGTTATGAGGTAACAAACATAAAAAAGACAACTGAATTGAGAACCTCCTCCTTTTTGGGAAGTCAGCTAAAAATCAGTTTTATTAATAGTAGTTTAATCATATTAATTGCAGCAAGTCCGTAACTGCCGGCCGTCGTTCCACACGTCGCTGGGGCTGTACGGCGGCGTGGCCTACTCCGCCTTCAGCACGCTCGTGCGCGGCAAGGAACCCTGGACGCTCAGCCACGGAGGTCAGTCATCTTCATAAACGCATGCCCTAACTCATCTCCAGCTTCTGGAAGTTTGCCGGAAGACTGGAAGCTAAGGAACCGTCTGCACAAGCGAGAGAATCGCGGCGATATTATCGAAGTGCCACGTATTTCTGTAACAACTGTATGAACGTGTCTCCACAAGGCGATTTTATCGCGGCGATTCGATGAGTGAAAAAACCGGACAGGTGCGAGTCGGACTCGCCCACCGAGGATTCCGTATGAATTTGTTTGTAGATACAAATTACTATAAAATAAAGACAATATTTTTATGATTATTTGTAAATGTTTTCAGACTTTTCTCTGCACTTGTAGTATAAGAAGATGTTACTTGCCAAATTTCGTAGTTCTAGGTCATCGGGAAATATATATGAATTTTGATTCCCTTGAGAGTGTTTAAATATACTTTTTTTGCGGCTTAACCGACCGTATCTTTTTTTTTACGTTAACTTAGAAGTTTATTTTTTTCTTAGCTTCAAGGGACTGTAGATCTGAGTATATGATTTTAATTTCAATCGATAATTCCCCCGAGTTCCCGAGATCTTGGTCTTGACAGACGGACGGACAACAAAGTGATCGTATAAGGGTTCTGTTTTTTCCTTTCAAGGTACGTGCCCCGATTTTCTCGCTCGTGGAGACGCTCCCTTAGCAAGCGCCTGCCTATCTGACGAACTGAGACTATGTGTCAGATTTACAGACTAACTGCATTTACTGTTGAAGATCTACAAATGACAGGCGGCAGTCACTTCTCAAAGTGATATCCGAGGCCGAGGCGTCTCGATATGTACCTAATTAATGGTCATCTATCCATGGACTGACCTCGGAAGCCTTGCTTAACCTTAAAAAATTATATTTCATTTTTCAATAACAATTTACATTGTGTCTGAATGTGTTACACAAAAAAGAAAAAAAGAAAAACCGGCTAAGTGCGAGTCGGACTCGCGCACCGAGGGTTCCGTACAAAACCTGTAGGTATTATAATTATAAGCAAAAGTTGCGATTTACGATTTATGACGTATTAAAAAAAAACTACTTACTAGATCTCGTTCAAACCAATTTTCGCTGGTAGTTTAAATGGTAATACATCACTAGCTGATGCCCGCGGCTTCGCCCGCCTGACAAATTATGTACTAAAACCTTCCTCGAGAACCACTCTATCCATTGGTGAAAACAGCATGAAAATCGGTGCAATAGGTTTTGAGTTTATCGCGAACAGACACACAAACAGACGCAGCGGCGCGACTTTGTTTTATAATATGTAGTGATATATTTTTTTTAGTTTTATCATTCTCTTATTTTAGAAGTTACAGGGGGGACACACACATTTTACCACTTTGGAAGTGTGTCTCTCGCAAACTATTCAGTTTAGAAAAAAATGATATTAGAAACCTCAACATTTTTAAAGGACACCCATGGACACCCCACACGTATGGGTTTGAAGAAAAATTTTTTTTGAGAAAATTTATTGTTTTTTTTTTCTATTTTTGAGTGAAAATCTTAATGCGGATCACAGAATACATCTACTTACCAAGTTTCAACAGCATAGTTGTTATAGTTTCGGAGAAAAGTGGCTGTGACATACGGACGGACAGACAGACAGGCAGACATGAAGAATCTATAAGGGTTCCGTTTTTGCCATTTGGCTACGGAACCCTAAATATAGGTAAACAAATAGGGATAATAACCATAAAAGTGCAATATTCAAATTATTAAACTTCGAACGAACTTGCACATAGAGTATATAACCACTAGAGAGCGTATAGGCCGATTTCTTCTAAGTACGCGGCTCACTACAGCGGGCCGGGGGACGAGGAACAACGCGCGGCTGCAATTGGTCCGTTCAAGGTCAAGTTGCATAGGTAGCCTATGGTTAGTGGTGGCACTACTTGATTAAAGGAAAATAGTCGATATCGATAAAATGGATTTTAACATTATAAAAATACTCAATCCAAACAAACAGCGCTATATCTTGTTTAAACAAAGTTTCCCTATTAACCTTATCTTTCCACTTTTATTTTAATTCTGAAATCTTCGAAAATCTAAAATGTAAACATGTATGTCAAACACACAGATGAAAAATCTGAGAAATCCTCCTCCTATTTTTAATGTCGTATAAAAGTAGTTACGTGTTTAATGTAAGTATGTTAATTGATTAAAAATTGTATTAAGTGTAATTTTATGATCATCGATAAATCGACTTCAATCATTGAACGTAACAGCACAGATTTTTACGATAAAAATACAAAGGGGAAGAAAGGGATAAAAATATAAGTATTTCCTAATGAAAGAAAGAGACTTTTCCAAAAGACATCAACGCGCGCTTCTCACAGTGTGCTCGTTCACCTAACCACCATTTTATATAGACCCCTGCAGTGGCTCATCATCTGATTCAAATCAAAAATATTTTGCGTAGTCTTTACTCTTCGATGAAAAGTTATGCCATCATTTTTGTAACAAAAGGTCTTGGAATGTTTCCCACACAAATTCACCGGGTATGAAGGCATTTTTATGCGTTATAAATTGCATAAAAATTAAAACGATTTGTAAAAACTTAGCATGCCCACAGGTCTAACAATTGGTCACAACTAAAATGGTTACTAGTGCCGCTGACTAACATCTGAGCAAAAACACTAATAGTTTTCGTGCGTCGGGGCACTGTATGCGCAGTCAAGTGGTTTAATAGTCTTTGAACTTGCAGGTGCTGATCACGCGAGACTGAAGCCTGCCAAGGAGTGTCAACCGATTGAGTACCCCAAGCCCGATGGCGTCATCACCTTTGACTTGCTGTCTTCAGTCGCTCTCACAGGTATCTGATCAAAATAATGTATTCATTTAAATCAGTTCTATCAGTCTGCTTTGTCAGATGACCGCTAATATGTAAAACTAACGAGGAATTGTGAAAAAGATCACAACTAACGATGTTGGGGTTTTCGTCGTTGACAGGTAGTTGTTGTAGGTAAATAATTATAATCCACATATAATAACACTGTTTAGTTGTAATAGTTTATTGAGAAGAAGACTTACCTATTTTTGTCTACGAGTATGTTTGGTGTCTGAGTCGCACGTTACCTATTTAGTTGTCACACGTAATAATTGCCCCGCTCGCGATAGTGGTTTTGTTACAACTAGTGTTCATTGTTTTGAAGCGTGTAAAACTAGAGCGCCTCACGACAATTCGCTGTATGAGCATTATTGGCTCAAACAGCCGGGAACACTATATATGAAGCGTATCGACTGAGAAGAGATGTAACGACAAAACTACCTTCTTATATACGGGTGAATTTTTATAGTGTAGTCACACTTCATTGCCAAATCCGAAACTGAGGACTATCGAAAAACACTGAAAGGAGTCAACGAGCCCGATTTTGATGAAAACTAAAATTGCATCACTGGATTTTAAAAAAATCGTTATTCTTACCCAGGAATCGAAACCGTTGATTTTGAAAAAAAAAGAAGCCCTGTATTGTTACAAAATCCGAAAGTTTAGCTTATAAGGATCCAATTCTGGGAAGTAATAACTAATAACATATAATTATGGCAAATTAAAGGAAAGCTCTCATTTTTAACAAATTAATTTTAAAATTCTATTAAAAACATATTATATTTATAATCATTTTCAGGCACAAACCACGAAGCTGATCAGCCAGCACACTTGACCCTGAAAGACGACACCGTACCAGTCAAACAGAACTTGGGAGTCTTCGATGGACCTGAAGCCAGGTTCTGCCCAGCTGGTTAGTATGGAAATTCTCGGAATCCCTTTCATAGAGAGGCCAGTATTCCCAGCCAGTTTCAACACAAATTGTTCGAAAATCAAATTTAATCCACTCCATTTATGATTTCAGGTGTATACGAGTTCGTGCCGATGGAGACAGGCGACGGACAACGTCTGCAAATCAACGCGCAGAACTGCATACATTGTAAGTGGAGCATTATTTTGTATTAAAACGTAACAAGAAAAAAACCGACCAAGTGCGAGTATTTGTAGTATTTGTTGATTTAGCGGCAGTAGAAATACACAATCTGTGAAAATTTCAACTGTCTACCTAGTACGGTTCTTGTGATACAGCCCGCTGACAGACGGACGGACGGGCGTACCGACAGCGGAGGTTTAGTGGTAGGGTACACGGAGTCCTTAAAATGGAGTTTGAGATCATGTTATTGTTAGAATAAACTCATAAATATGAGCGATGAGTGTCGACACCTTGCTTACCATTAGGTGACAAGGTGGTCATACGCGAGTTTATGGTCGTCCTTACACGCGAGTTTCGAACAGGGGAGGGGTCAGAAACAAAATTACGATTATTCATTTTAAGGAGGGCTGTTCTAACGTGACTATCAAGTTATTATTTAAAAAAAAAAACGAAACGAAAATAATAATGATGTTAAAAATATTATTTGATTTAAAATATTACGAAAATATCTGATAAAAAAAAATATTCATTTCAAGTAAAAAAAAAATACTTTTGATGGTAGGAGCATCGGCAGCCTAAGTTTTCAGACAGTCAAATGCAGATGTTATGTTATTTTTTTCCATGTAAACGGTATGTCTATTTGTTTCGCAGGTAAGACATGTGACATCAAGGACCCATCACAGAACATAAACTGGGTGGTGCCCGAGGGCGGCGGCGGCCCGGCTTACAACGGCATGTAAACTGCCTTACCATAGATAAAGCATCATAGACGAAGTACCTCTAGTCTATGGTGCCGAAATTGAACCTGTTTTTATTATGTAACCTGACAATATAAATAGTACATCAACGAAAAAACGTCAATTCAATCATTAAATGTTGCTAACTTTTAAAAAAACGCTGTGAAATATGTTTCACATATTATTTAATTTTAAAAGCCGACATAGGTTAACGTCTCTGTATTTTGAAGTTAGTATTTAACAGATAACAGACTCTAAAAGCAGTAAGTAAAAAGTTCAATGTTGCCCATTAGATCTTAGCGGGATTTTCTTGACTGTACTGCTTGCATGCAGAATTATTATTTTTAACTTAAAAAAGAAAATTTCTATGAAATTGGCTGGAGGCTACTTTCCCACTACAAGAGCGTAAAAACGACTTGTTTAATATTGTTGGTTATAAAAACTAGGTGTAGATAATATTTTAATTAATTTTTGTATAGACGGAAAGTATAAATGTGTATTAGACAATTTGTGTATGTATCAGAACTTTTATATTAAATAAATAAATCTGTACAGTGAAAGACTTGTACAGACTTTTGATAAAGACTATTGATATTGCGATGTCCTGATTTCGATAAGTGAGCATAGCTATATAGTTAGTGCTAAAACAACTATTATTATAATATTTTTGACAACTTAACATACATGTTTAATTTTTGAAAGATTGTAAAGCACCATTTGGAGTTAATTCTACTTGTACAATTTATAACATGTAAATATTTTTGTAACTGCCTGTTTTATAAAAATGTGCATAAATAGTTAAGACTGCACGAAATCTGCACTTTTAACTTCTTTTTATGAGACGAAACTAAACTACGAAAACGACATTCGACGTCATTTATATCACAAGTAAAATTAGCTTACTTCTGGGCAAAATCATTATCATTATTTTGCCCTTTTCCCTAATTATTAAGGGATCTGTCTTCTTCTTCCGTAACTTCTCTATTACTCAATATCTCAGTAGTGAAGCCCTTTCTAGACCATTTCTAGTTACATATTACCATAGTTAGGGCAGATTTTTTAGCAACCCTTGAAACCTGGACTCGATGAATACCATGTCCAGGTCCCCGTACAAAAATATGGTGCTGTATGACTTATATTTATATCTTGAGTAACTGTGTGTATGAGCAAATCCCAAATTAGTATGTAAGTTGTAATTTTAAATGGCAAATCAAATAAATTATATTTTAGATACAAATGAATCTTTTTTTTTTCGAGAGAAATAAGCTATATGCTATAAATCAGCCTGTTTCATAAAAAGCGTGTCTTTTGGAATTCGATTTTACTAATAGTAGGAGTAAATTATTTCAAAATAATTGTATCGCATTGGCTGTAACGCGTGACAACATGTTTACTATATTTGTGTCCTTGGAACTATGTTCCAGCAACTTGGTATTCAGCGGTTTTTCCATTAGAACTATGTGACAGCCCGGAGTTTGGTAGTTGGCGATGTGACACCCCCTTGACTTGGAAGTGCATCTTGGTCCTGCGTTTCATCTTTCCGTCTTGTTAAATTTTATTTTCGAATCGTCCCATAGGACAATGAGTGTGCTCCTGTATTTGCGCTCACACTTGTGCGTAGTGAGCAAATACAGGAGCACTATAATATCCCCGCTACTAATCTCCGTTAAAACTGGCCGCCATGGCCGACGTACGAGTTGTATGGTTTTATTTAGTCAGTCGCGTTTTTTTTAATACAAATGGCAGACTAGGTAATAACTCTGGTATTTCTTATTTTTTCCTAAGGATCCGTAATAAGAAAGGTACAAAATACATGACGGCACGTTTATTATTCACGAAACAAGCACAATAGCTACTAATAGGAAATGTGAAAGGTTGCACAAATTGGCCGCAGAAGATTCTTCCATTTTAACGATGGGCAAGGATTCTTGTTCAATCGGAGGTTCAACCGGAACCGTGCTTGCCTGAGCCAAGGCTAGATGGATTGCCCGTACCTGGAAAGTACGTGAAAAATTATCAGAAACTCTGAGATAAATTTATGCTGTGGCAACACTAGAACAACAGTCATATTTTTTATAATGGTAACATTCGGTATGACGGCTACGGAAGTTTCAGATAAGCAGTTCGCGAGAAAAAACTTTAATTGTACTTATTATTACTGCAATATACTGTTCATAGCAGTGTTATCTGAAATAATGATAGCATTAATACTACATGCTAATCTATATTTAAACTACTAATATTAGTATGATCCGGTTTGACTGGAAGCCGACCCCAATGTAGTTGGGATAAGGCTACGCAGATGATGAAATATAGATTAGCATGATTGATGCCCTGTTTCTGAGGTTTTTACCAGTCGTTTATGTATCTGTCCGTTAACACTATTTGTCATAACATAACGCCATTGGTTGGTTAGTGGTTAACGGACACATAAACTACCGATAATGAACCTCAGAAACTGGGCATGAATGGTTAGATTTTTATTTTTACTTGTACTTACAGTGTTCGGAATTCGTGTCGGTCGTGTCGGCTGTGTTCTTAATTCAGGTTCTGATGGAGATGATTTTCTTGCCTAAAAGCAAATAATGATTTTATTGACAGATTTATGTGGAACGAGAACAAACTTAAGTGTAGATGTACTACTTATAAATAAATAGATCTAGTTAACAGAAACACCCTTGGCAGGCCTAGTGTCAGAAATATGAGCTGTGTCCGGCAGCGAGACTTACCTACTCGACCTAACAATTCAGAACGATATAACACATCATAACGCCTGTAATCCCAAAAATCTAGACTCCAGGCAACAACTAAGAAATTCCAGTAGGATAGTAACGACAGCAGAAGGTATCTACCTAATTCTTGCGGCCAATTAACCAAAAGTAAAGTCTAGTCAATAAGTAGATACCATATTCGATTGCAGCATCTTACCTTCGGTGCATTTGTGGCGCTTTCTGGATGCTTTTTCTGGTACATGTTGAGGGGAGTTACATGTTGTATGAACTCTTCCATAATGAACCGGGCTCTGGCTATAACGGGCTCTAAGGCCCGCATTTGTTTGGCTATCATTATAGGCTTGCTTATTGCCAGGTATTTGTTCACCTGGGACAAGAAAGATTATTAAAGACTAGCTGACACGCGCAACTCCGTCCGTCTGCGTCACATTTCTCATTTATGATTCGCCTCTATTGTTGCGTAGCGTGATGTTAGGTATACAACCTAGAGCCTTCCTCGATAAATGGGCTGGGCCGTCTCCACGAGGGAGAGAATCGCGGCGATATTATCGTCCGTGACACGTATTTCTATTACGTTAACTTCACACGGGGATATTATCGCGGTGGTTCGACGAGTGGAAAAGCGTCAACTCGCGGCGATTCTCTCGCTCGTGGAGACGGCTTCTTATAATTTTTCAATTCGATTCAGTAGTTCCTGAGATTAGCGCGTTCAACCAAACTTTATAATATCACCATGTACCACTATTGTGCATAAAGTCTAAATAAATAAATAAATAATATCAGCATAGACTTTTGCTCGAGACTTCGTTTGAGCATATCCCGTTTTTTCCTGATCCCGTCAGAATTTTGGGAAATCCTCTCTTAAAGCTTGTCCAGAAAGGGCGAATTCACCGCGAAACGTTTCGCGCGAAATCATTCGCGCGTTAGTGACATACTAGACACCAATACATCGCGTCCACAAGCATCGCGCGAATTTAAAATACGCGCGTAAATCGCGTGCATTACGCCAGACTCTCGACTCGCGCTTGATTCGCGCGTATTGCGCGTGAGTCGAGATACTAGGGACGCCTTGTTGCGTCTAGTTAACGCGCGAACTCTAGAGCGAGTGCACGTATCGAGGGAAATGGATCGCCAAGATTTTGCCCAAATGCTCGCGGGTTGGTACGCACCTTGTGGACGCAACGGTCGCGCGTGATACGCGCGAGAGAATCGCGCCGAATTCGCACTTTCTGGACAAGCTCTTAGTGCTCCCTTAAACTCCCCAAAGAACCTACTTACATGCCAAATTTCAGCTTTCTACGACCAGTAGTTTCGGCTCTGCGTTGTGTGTCTTTCACTCAGTAACGGAAGAATTCTATATAATAGGGCACTTGGATCAAACAATAATTTAACATTTTTCTTCCTTTCCAAAGTCCTTAACATTTAGGTACTGCCAAATTCAGCCAGCGAAAACAAAAGTTACCTGACTTATTGGACACCATCCAAACTTTTTAGTGGTCACAGGATCGGTGACCGCCATCCATGTCATCGCCAGGATCCTTGGGAACGTGGTGTGTGGTTCTCCCATCATGACTGCGGGGGTCTTGACAAGGGAATCCAAGTCAGGTTCAGCCTCCAGCATGGACGTTTCGACCAGTAACTTGGTGCGAACCAGAGCTGTGATTAAATCCGTCACGATTGTGCCTTCATCGCCTTCCAAATTTCTGTAACAGAAGATAAAAATGCCGAATAACGTGCACTATTGGACATGGGCCTAGGTCCCCCGAGGGTCACCATATCGACCGAACTTGTGTTTCTTGTATCCAGCGTTCCTCTGCAGCCGTCGCAAAGTAAGATGAGCAAAGGGCACATTGCTCTCAGATCGAACTGCCGATGGGGCCGAAAAAAACGAGTGGACAACGCAGTATTCCAAGTCTATGAAGGTGCACCGGTGGGATTTTAGACGGTAAGAGACACACTCGCTTCCGTTTCGGGGACCGCAAGGAAATCCTGGACTGATTAACTTTCTAGGGCTGAAGGGGGGGAAATAATAGACTTTTTTTTTACTATTGATAGGCATACGTTAAACCTACTTTAAACCTCTTTTTTTTCTTGTGGATCATCAATTGCTTTCTCCCGGGTGCTTTTGCGCTGCAACGGTAGAGACCGTTCCGGGGAGCGCCAAGTTTCAGACTCGTATCTACTGACTAAAATCCACTCGTGCTCATCCAAATCCAATCTTTTTAAACCTAACTAAGAACACTTGGTTTTTTGAGACAAATTTAATGATAGAAATCCATCCGGCCGAGGTAACAAAGAAATTTAGAAATAGGCGAACATACATACAAGATACCTACACGGCTACACGTGAAAAACATATCCATTCCTTCTGAGACTTACTTCAGAAGTTCCAGCATAAGCCGAGCCACTTTCCCCGAAGCCGGACGCGCGTATCCTATGCAGTCGGTGGAGATACTCCTGACCGGCGGATTAGCCTCCGTCTCGAAGGCCGAGGCCAGTTCCCTTTGCCTCTGGTCCTCGGCTGCCAGCCAGTCTAATGTTAGGGCTGATCTATAGGCCGCGATACCGTTCAGGGTGGTTCGTGTGACATTTAGAGGGTTGTAGTAATAGTCTTCGGCTAAGCACTGTAAGTAGAACGGGTAAGGTGATATTATTCATTGCTAGCTTAGCTTTATTAATATAAAAACAGTTGTTAATTATAATTATTTGGCCGTCAAATATAATTAACAACTGTTTTTATATTTCTAAGCATGACCTATGGGCCCATGCCATAGTATACGTGTAGCTAAAACCGACCAAGTGCAAGTCGGTCTCTCACAGGAAGGGTTCCGTCCTATAAACCGAAAAAATAAGCCAAACTATTTAAAAAAAAAAAATTTGATTTTATAGCGGCAATAGAAATACATATAGTGAACATTTCAACTGTCTACCTGTCACTGTTCTTGAGATATAAGTAGCCCGCTGACAGGCAGACGGAGGCTTAGTGATAGGGTTCCGTTGGTTACCATTCGGGTACGGAACCCTACAAAATAGCCTTTGGCATTCAGATATTCTAGTAGTTATAGTTTTCTATCAGTTTAAGAAAATTTGTAATCAGGGTGTCAATTCTGAGTCGCGGGATTATTCGCAAGAGACACCGTGGCTCCGGAACACAAAGGGCAATGAAGGAACATGGATGGGTTTTACTCAGTAGAAGTCTGACAGACACTCCCTCCCGCTACACCCAGAGCGGGAGGAGTCATTGGATGATTTCCCATTCCCATCCCTAAAAAAAAAGGGTGTCAATTCTACTAATTTTCAAATTCGCATCTCAATCGCAAACTGTCAAAAATGCATAAAAAATAATGCTTTTTTGACAGTTTGCGATTGAGATGCGAATGTGAAAGTTGTTTAAAAATTAGTAGAATTGGTTCTCAGGTCCTTACTTCCAGCACTCGCTTCTGTCAATAGTAAATTTCACCTCTTTAATTAGTTTAGATTTTTTTTTTTTTTTAATATTGATAGGCGTACGTTTGACCGCTATCTCACCTGATGTTAAGCGATGATGCGGTCTAAGGTGGAGCACGCTTGCCTAGAAGTAACCTATTCACTCTTGACTTTTATAAAGACTCCCAGGTTGTAGCTATCAGGAACTAAACTAAAATCTACCAGGAACTAGGGCATAGGTAACTAATTAGTATTCAATTAGTTAAGTATTTATTGCTGCAAGAACTTACTAGAACATTGCAGGGAATTCCACTCCTTAGCTGTACGCACAATGAATGTGTTCTCAAAATGTTTTGTGTGTGTGTGGGATTCCTCGTTTATCGCTTTTTAGGGAAAACCATATAAAAATCCGTTGCCTGGTTTACAAGTAAGCGGTAATGCAGACAGCGAGTTTGGTTTATTACTTTTAGATTGATACAATACGAACAAATCGCTATATCATGCCTGAATCGCGGAATAACGAGACAGGTAATGAGAAATACAAGTTACTGTGAAGGTAATCGTTTGGGGAAGCACCTGTCGGCTAGCTGTAATGACTAAACTTACATGTTTTGCTGGTTTTGTTCGTTTTATCTAAGATCTCAGTCTCTAAATGAACAGCTACAGTTAATTTCGATGCGAGTTGGCAAACTATACCATTGCAGCCGAAGTTATGGAGCCGAGATATTGTACCTTTCAACAAAATCGGTGTAGTAGAATCAGTGAAAATTAATTGGCTGTACAGACAGAAACACGAGTGATCCTCGGAGGGTTTCGTTTTTTACGGACGATCAGAGGGCTAATTCACGTAATGTTATGACGCACCGATTAAGTTTTAGTGCAGTTGCAATTAAGTTTAAGTTCGAGTGATAAACGGTATTCTTGTACCTAATCTTTGAACTGCGCGTAAACTGCGCGTGAACTGCACGTCAATTGCACGACAACCAAACTACAAAACTTACTGACGGTAGAGAGAAAAAATATGATTCACTAAATAATCGACTAGAAACGAATAAATTTCAATGAATATAGACGTTATTATAATATTAAAAATTAAACTTAAGCTTATAAGCTGTTATTTTGGGACGTCAAACAAATAGTAGAATACCGATCACGTTGCGTTCCGAAACACACACCAAAGACGCGCAACAGTAGAATGCCGTTATTGCGCGTTATTGGAATGTCATACTGATGCCATTATGATGCCATTATGTTAGTAGATTACCAAACTTGTCAAAATCAACCATTTTTAAATCAGTGATCGACCATTCTGACACTATTGTAATAGCAGACTCGGGCCCCAGAACCCTAAAAAAATTGTTTAGGACAGGTTGCAGTCAAAAAAGTTTATGGACCAATGACAATAGCGATATCTGCGGGTCTAAAAAGGCCACTTTACCAGTATCATATTAGAATCATAATATTAACCACACAACAACCCTGAAGTGAGCAAGTGAAGAGCAGTTTTATCCCCATTTCCAAGATAACAACAACAAACATAAAAATCTAAATTTTATCGCTCCATAAAATGCTCGATACATAACGTAACAACGGGTTGTGTGCAAAAAAATTGACAATATCCATTAACAGAAACACAGGTGTTCGGAGCACATAAAGAGTTTACTGTACCTACTAGCTTTACATATCGGAAAATGGTTTTAATATCCTTGCTTACTATCTGAATGATGCGTCTTTACTACAGAAAGGAAGAAAGAAAGAAAAAGAGATAACTTGCGCAAAGCATGAAGCGCACCAAAAAAAAAAAAAAACACACCTAAAGTCGTCCTTCACTTACTTTTTGAAGTCGGTTAATTACAAAAATTGTGCAAGTTGGGAATAATGCTAGGATTCATGTGGAAAACCACAGCGCCACAGCGCTGGTTTTCTCAAACTAAGGCGCTACGCAGATTTTTATTTGAAAAAGCGGCCTCTTGAACTCCATTTTGCCTTTTTTTAGGACATGGTCTACGATGGAACAAGCGAGTCTAGATGTCTGTCAACTTCTTGAAGACTGACGGGTTTAAAATAGTATGGAACACTGACGCTGGTAGAGACTTTGAATGTGGGTATCTATAACAAAAAAATGAAAAAAAACACCCCTGAAAATGTGGAAAAGAAACACTTGATACGATTATTCGGGATATCTACCAACATTCAGTCACAAAGAAACGAAGGAAAGTGAGAGTAGGAAAAAAGTAATTTATTAAGGTGGAAGCTCCAGGGTAGCCCGCGAAATTCAAATAATTGAATGTTTTTTGCAATTTGCCGGTCAGTGTGAAGCTGTATTTTGAACAGTATACGGTTCGCGATCGTAACGAGCATTTATCTAAAGGATTATAACCATTTGAATCATCATTTTAACCCTCTAAGTTCATAGAATTCGATTGAATGTTATTTCGTGAAAAAGTCATTCAATCGAGTTGTATGAACTTAGAGGGTTATATTGATGACGTGATGTATTGGCAGTCAAAGATTTTCAAAGGACAGCCGGGACTAACGGCCGAGGTACGGAGGAGTCTTCATATGTTATACATACATTACATGGTCACCCATCCATTGACCTACCTCAGCAAGCGCCGCTTAATCCCGATGATCGACCCATGTGGCTGTTACAATTTAACCACGAGCTCCTTTTGAACGAGGCCCACACAGACCACAGACAAAAGATCAAAGAGTGAAAAAAAAAAAAACAAATATGACGAAATTTTTTACGAGAAAATACATGCATAAACCCATTGCCTAGGGACTGACCGATCATATTCATGGCCTTATTTAACCGGGTAATGTGTCCCCCATTTAGCCCAGGCACCATGATATAGTGACAATATGGGCGATCCGCCCGCGAATCTTATAACAGACCCATTTTATGGTGCGGAAAATTAAACTAGCCTACTTTGGTTAAGGTTGGGAAACTATTATAACTTATTATGAGGTAGACAGTAGAAATAGTGAGCATAAGTAGATACTCAAGGGACCGGCTAGACGAGCGAGAGAATCGCGGCGATATTATCGTCGTGCCACGTATTTCTATAAAAACTGTATGAACGTGTCTCCACACGGCGATATTATCGCGGTGAATCTCTCGCTCATGGAGACAAAGGGCGTGTACAAGCCTAAAATTTTTGAAAAATTTTAGGCTGTTGCCATTCTTCGGCAGAGTAATCCTCCCGACCGAATTGAAATCACTCATCATCAGGACATTTTCTACCTAATAGAGCACAAGTATCTGCCCAAACTCAGCGCTGACTGTTCCTTTAGGCTGTGTTTCCACCATCGAATGTGGTTCGTTCCTAACAAATACATCCGATTCTATTGGGTCCTAACAAACACATCCTACCCTCGATCAGTGCAAGCGGCATCCCTCGCTACGCATCCTCGCATATCTCTGGTGGAAACGCACCCTAATTCTAGTAGCTCTATGGGATTGGTTTGTGGTATCAGAATTTCCTAAGCTCTAAGATCAAGCACTTTAGGTCAAACCGATGATATCCTGTCTAGATTGGCGTATCTATGTGGCTGACATTTTCCTAGGTACATGAATTATTATCTAGGAAAACAATGAAGTGGCCTCGCCACTACTGGGAACTTACACCATACCTCTTTCTTACCCCTGGCGCTAGTCGCTTAATAAAACGGCATGCATAACTTACCGTAACCCATAAAAATACGACTGGAATCGCTGAAGAGATCATTTTAAGTACATTTCACTGTAATTTGTAGCTGCTACGTAAAAAATATTCTGAATACACTAGACATTTTGTTTTGACATCTCATTGACTTTATACTTATTTGATAGAATAACAAATCCAGAATATTATGGTGCATCCACACCGCAGTTACTTTTTATGGAGCAATGTTTACAAGTGTTAGTTGGCAACATTCTGTAACAAATGAAAAAAAGTCATTTGTTCTTAGTATTTAAGTTTAATCATAAGTTGAAGACTAAGGTTGAAGAATGTTACCTATTGTTATCGTGTTGCATTCTGTTGCTCCACAAAAAGTAATTGCGGTGTGGATGCACTAAATAATATTGCAACAAAAAATTGAGATTTAAACTATCCTATCTCTCAAGTTGGATCGAACTGCACATGGTGTGCGAATTTTATTATAATCGGTTAAGTGGTTTAGGAGTCCATTGAGGACAAACATTGTGACACGAGATTTATATATATTAAGATATATATTATTGTATAGACAAGCATTGCCATACAACGTGGCAATGCAGCTAGTCTTTTGGGCTCACTTCCAGTCGATAGCGATGGGGACGAATTTTTTGATGCCATATTTTAGTTAGGAGTTTTTTTTTTCTATTTTAAGTGTATATAGTTTGTTCTTTAAATAAATTGAATTTTATTTGATTTTATTGTTTACCAAATGAAAAATACATAAAGGAAACCTTAAACTAACAAAACATACAATTGGCGTACCCATCTCTCATCTTTGCTTTTTAGTCAAACCTTTCCCACAATCTATACATCCATATTCATACTCACATTTTTTTCCCAACATGTTTCATATTATTTTTATTAGGTACTACTTGGCTATGTAAAAAAACTACAAAAATATCGAAAAGAGGTTTATTTAAATTCAGTATTCTAATTGAATAACAATAATATTATGTAAGTAGTTATCTAATAGGTACACAATTCTCAAGTTTAAGCTACGAACACGAAGCACAAATACACAAGGAGATCGCGACAAATTGGGTCGAATTACAAATTTATCTTTTTTAAATTCAAAATTCGAGTTCTTTTTTCATATTTTCAAACAACAAACTCTATGTTGAACAATGACAAAGTTCACTTACCATTGCAACTTATAATTTTAAGGCATTTTTAATAATTGTATTAGCATGAACTCAAAATAAACAAAGCAAAAGTCATCTCAGAAACTTTCTTCTACTTCAAGTATTACAACAGATAGGAACTATCAAATGGCTTCTGCGCCCGGAGGGCCAACTTAAAAAACTCATACGAAACGACCATGAAACCCATCAAACCATCAAACGAAAAAAAAAACGACTTTTTAGACTTAGTGTCTGAGAAGTCGTTTGATGTTTCCCATCCACAAAAGAAGCCAGATAGATTTGATGTGATGAATCTATCTGTTATTAAGCTTATTTTGGATCATATCCGTTGCTCTATAAATGTAAGTTTAGGTTTAATCCCTAGGTACTAATATTACAAATGCGTAAGTAACTTTGTCTCTCTCTCTCTTCTTCATGCCTAAACCACTGAACCGATGTGAATGAAATTTTGTACAAATATAGTTCGAGACCCGAGAAAGGACATAGGATAGTTTCTATCCCGGAATTCCCACGGGAACAATGCGGGTAAAACGGGAGCGAAGCCGCAGGGGACTGCTAGTTTTTATTATAAAACAATAAGGTTCTGCCGGCGGCGTCTCATGCGTGAAAGTTCCACAAAAGTCGAAATTATTCTAATTATACAAGTTATATATTATCTTTATACAAAACTTCATAACTATGGTTGCGCGGTTTAGGTGTGAACATTTAACAAACAAACTCACACAGACACAGACAAATTGATAGCTTAGCGTTACTTTGAACATACAAAATCGGTGTTCTAAGTAAATACCTACATGTAGTTGATAGGTATGTATTGTTCCTATGTGTAGTACCTACACTTTAATTAAATTAATATAACCACTATCATAAGCTTATTCTATTATTATGACACATTACAGACTCAGTTTTTAATTATTGTACAAAATATAACTATTAATATTTTATTTCTTTGTTCACAACATGCTGCATATTCAGTGTAGTTTTAACTATTATTAAATCATTACATTTTAATAAATGCGTATATAAAAGACAAATATTTAAGAACTTAGCAATAAATAAAAAGGTACTGTAGTTAGCTGTGCAGATTTTCTTTTTTATTTTGATATTATTATGAAATAGGTAGGTACAGTCAAAAAAGCCATTTGGTATGCAGGCAGCTAACTGGCAACTACTTTTAAACAATTTTGTAAGTATGCTGTCACGCTGAGTAGACAATAATTGTATACCACACTCGTAAGTATCATATTATGTTAAAAGCTGTAAAAGTTATAATTCACAGTGTGCAGTGCACACATTAGAAATATACATATAGGTAATGGCAGTGCAGTGGAAAAAAAATTGTTTGGTTGAATATCAAATAGTTTAATTGACGGTAGAAACATTTATGCGTGGATCTTAAAAAAATACGGTTTGATTTTAGAAAATGTTTTTTTTTCACGGTTGAAAATTATTATTAAAAAAAATGGAAAAGTAGTTTAAAAGTAATCAAAGACTATCCTAACTACAAATACTTGCCTTACGCCACTGGAGGGCCAAATTACATTGTACTAGCTGACCCGCGCAATTTCGTCTACGTAAAATTTTTATTAATGCTCCGGTCGTATTGGCCGCAGCGTGATGTTATATTATATAGCAACCTCAAGTACTTGACTACTAATAAAAATGTGCTTTGATAAGATGTTGCTAAAATAATACGATCTGTGATAATGACTGGGGTCATCGGCAAAAAAATGGAGCAACGCCTTTGATTTTGTACTTACATATCTTTGAGAATGGACATATAATAGGGCCATTCAAAAGTTTAAGTTCTTAAGAACGAATCGGCATTGAAGTTACAGGCGGCCAATTGTCGGTCGATTCTGTCGATATCTCACCGTGATCACTTAGATGTAGTGAACGACAAGTGAGCTGTCATGCCATCTTGTTTGTATGGTTTGACAGCTCACTTGTCGTTCACTTCGCCTAAGTGTTCACTTCGACATGTTTACAGAATCGCACTGAACAGCTACGTGTATCAGTATCACATCTCACAAATACTAACTAACCTTTCTGTATGGGCACGTTCAGGACCCTTTTTATATCAAGTTCTTTAATATTTCTCTCTTAAACTTTGTAATTACTGTGACTCAGTCGAATAAATGTTTTTTTTCCTCTATTTTTACTTTTAACATTAGTACTGATTTATGTGCAGTCCCTTTGGCCTTACAAGCGAGTGAGATCAGACACCACACATGCATTGTTCCAAGTCACTGTTTATCATAGATTTTAAAACGCTTTAAAAAATGATTTGCTTCGTGAAATATTGTTAAAAAGACAGTCAAATACCCTATTAGTTATTTTAATCCAGAGAATCTGAATCCTGTGATGAATTTCCTTGCTTTTCATGCTTACCACTTGTCTCATCAAATAGTGATTGGACTAACGCATTATTAAATAGTGATTCGACTATCTCAGGAAGCTGTTTAGGCAGAACTTCCACTAAGGCCGTTAGGTTTTCGTTATTTTCACTTATTTCTAACACTCTTTCTGTAAAATTTTTGATTGGTCTGCTAACTTCCTTTTTTATTTTTTCATGAAATTCTCGCCCCATGTCTGTGCTCTCGTATAAGCCGGCAAGTGTTTGCGACATTACTTCCATTTTGTTTGACTGTATAATTTGTATCAGACTCTCACCATCCACAGAATCGATACAGCGCATTACATCATTCGTCACCTGTTTCCAAGACGGGTTTACTTTTCCTACTACAAAAGCACTAGATTTGAGGATGCTCAATATTCCATCTGCATTATCTCTGTTTACATACCGACGAACACTCTTCAATAAAAGATTAGTTACGTTAACTAAACCTTCACGTACTGCAATATCTAAACAGGTCTCAGCATCACGACCGGCAAGTTCATCTTTCTTGTTTTGTTTTAAAATTAATTCAAATATTATCTTGTCAGTTTTCTCGTTACTTACCGCCTCCACTAACTCAGGGTCGTATTTTAATTTGTAGTTGAAACTTTTTCTCACTCCCGGAGGACATAAAAAGAGTATTCCATTCACAACATGATTCCAGAATGATTCCACTGAGAGATGATTAATATCCCCACGGATTAATCGTTTCAGTAAATCTGAGGCGAATTCAACGAGAAAATACTCAGCAAATAATAAGTTGTAGAATTGTGGTATACCATCGACGACACAATCAATGAAATCAGACTTTATTTCACCTGATTCAATCTTTTTTAACATGCTTTTAACTTCAGATATTTCAGCTCCAGTAAGTATTTTTGGAATATCATTCTCCTTAAATATTGCATATAAAGCCAATTTTCTATGCGTTTCTATGAAATCGTCCCGCAATTTATCTTGCTCTTTCTCAATATTTCTGTTCTCAATTTTACAAATATGTGTAATATTGTTTTTAAGGAATAGCTCATATGAGGTCATTGCATTTAAATATACTTTTGATTTATTAATAATAACCTCTTTATTCAGGTGCAAATCGAATTTATCTGTTATTTGTAATTTGAAATAATTCGCAGCTATATACATATGCAAAGGTGTCCCTGCCAACTCCAAAGATTCCTCTTCATCTCGTCGCAAGAACAAGTCCACGCTTGTATATGAATTTAATCTCCATTTCTTTTTAATTGTTTCGCGAAGGAATCTTGGTGAGAGGCTATTGATTTCATTTTTAAAATACTCGGTGGCCGAAATATATACAATATGAAGTGGTATACTTAATAAATGAATCATAGGCCTCTCTTCCGAGAATGCACTGTTTTTATAATTGAACAATTTCATGACGTAATTAAGAAATATACTAACATTATTAATTTGTTGATGATTTAGTTTTTCGAGCTTTAGGTTCGTTTTCCAAAATCTATGAAGAAAGCTTTCTTGATTTTTCGTTGACAACCTTTTTAGCTTGTACGAGGCTCCTAGCTCTCGCTCTAATATATGGACAATATAACAATTGCTTGTTATCCACATTCGTTTGTTGGCTCGCTTTAGTTCAAGCAATAATTCAATGCCCTCCTTTGTGAAGTGGGGGTGTATTTTGTCAAATCCATCAAATAGTAAAATTATTTTACCTTGATTGAAAAAATGAATAAACCACTCCAATTCATAAGAAATATCTTCCAAATCGTCTCTGTTAAGTTCCACAGTTCCATTGTCGTTCTCCGCAAAATTGAGGTTTTTGATATTATCTGTTTTTTTGAGTGCAGATTTACAAAGAAATCTCATTACATGTGATACGTGTAATTTCCACTCTACAAAATCATTGTTGTGCGCTGACATATTGATTCGTACAATCCAGGGTTTCGGGTCTATTTTCTTAGTTTCTAAGGATAAATGAGTGAGAAGAATAGTCTTACCCATACAAGGCATAGAAGTTATTAGGACAATTTTATCATCAATGTCATTTAACGTGTTCACTTCATATTCCTTGTCTTCCAGATGTAAACTTCTATTAACATAATAATCTTTTATTTCATCATATTTAAATGATTCGAGTGTTTCTCCTATTTCTATTTTCTCTTTATTCAATATCGACCACAAACATTTTGCATGTATTAAAGTTTTTGAATCTTCGTCTATTAATGATTTTAATGTTACTTCTTTTCCTTGGTAGCATACTTTATATTCTTCAAGAACTCTGGTTTGCGAATCACGATGTAAATCACATAAATTGATGTTTTCATCGTTAAAAGCCATGTATTCGTTATTTTGATAGATTTTTTCATGTAATGGTTTGTCCGTTATAACGATAATTCTTTCTTTATAAATATTAATCATTTCATTGATCGTGTTTTGGTGACGTTCATCTAAAGATGTTTCACAAATGATAACTAAAGTGAACGCTGTCATTTCATTCAGTTCATTCATAAATTTACTTTTGTCAGTCTCTGGAAGTATGTTCACATAGTCTAAATTCACAAAAGTATAGTTGTTTTGTTTTCTGAATAACTGCATTATTTTATTGGCACTTAAAATTACCGCCCTGGAAAGTATATTAAGTATTCTTTTGTTTTTAAATTTTTTCTCAAGGTTCATGGAATTAATTGCATCAGCACCAAATTCAATATCTAACTTTTTGAGAGATCTTATGAACATGACATTCAGTACCGTTAATACTGGACTGTTTATGATATCTTTCTTAGCTTCATCAAAAATAGTATCAGTTTTAGTCAGGTAACGGGCTGATGTTGGTGATTTCCACCATTTTTGTATTTCGTCATGAAATCTGAGGAATAAAGCGTCAGAATGAACTCTGAATAAAAATTGGTTTTGGCTTTTATCTACGTTATAGTGATAATCGATTTCCTTTTTCAGTATACTTTCTACTGCTTCTTCATTAGCTTGGTTTGTATAAAACCATAATTTACTAAAAAATTCTTCTGCAAGTTGTTTATCATTTTCATTAGGTTCAAAAGAAGTTCGTGGAAAGTTATTCAATTTGACTTTGAATTGATAACGAGTCAAATCATCATGCGTTAGTTTTCTTATTTCTAGTAATATTTGCTTTGAATTTGGTCCAAGTGATTCTTCATTTGTATTAAATGTAAATGTTTGGGATTCTTTATCGAATTGTAGGAGATTTCCCACTGTACCTCCGATTCCTGAGGTGTCAGTGATTTGTGAGTGTTTTAGTATTTTTCCATCTTCAGGGCCAACATTTTTATTGCATATGCAAATTTCAACTGGATACACAATTTCATTTTCATTATTATTATCTGTTTCTTCCCCTAAGCGTTGCTTTGCTTCGTTGATTAAATCGTTAAATTGTGTAGCAATTAATTCTATCCTACTTTTTTTTTTTACTTTTGGAAAGTCGTAGTTGCCAAAAGTATGAGGTAGTTTGAAATTAAGTGACTTGAGTTTACCTTTACCGCTTATATTAATAGCATCGTTAACTATAGCTTGTGTGACTTGGCATTTTTGTAAAATACTATTAATCTCGAGAATATCCTTTGATTTATATTCTTTAAATATTTTTTTGTCAAGATATAACTTATTACTCTTATCATCAAAAAGTAATACTTCACCTATCAAAATGCTAATCGTTTGAGCAGATGGATTATTTACGATATCCCAAATTCTTTCTTTGACTTCTTCATTCGAAAGAACTGTTTTTTTTGTTTGGTTCATAACTATTTCCTCGTACAGAGTTTCTCTTAAAGTTATTAAAAGATTGTCACCACTATCGAAAAATTCTTCACGAAATTTTCCATAGAAAAAATTGGCGTCGCAACCTGTCGGTTCAATAACGTTTTTAGCCAGAGCTGGATGATAGATTTTCATCAAGTCATTATTCATAATATTTGTCTTAGACCTAGGCAATAAAGCGGTCAAAAAATGTTTTCCCAAAGCTTTCATGCGTTTTTGTTGCATAAACATTGTTAAAGAATTTATTTCCCTGATTTTATAATCAAATTGAAATACATCTTCCTTTTCTTCGCCAGTGTTTATAAAAAGATGCAATTTATTGGAAATTGGTTTGTTCCCAGTAAGTATTCTATCAAAGTTTTTTTTGAGATTGGTATACAAAACGAAATAACATTCAACATTATTGAACTCACCTACAAACATAGGATCTTTTGAGTCTTTTAGAAACTTTTGCTTGATTTTTATAAAGCTGTCAAAATATTTTACCAAACTAAATTGTTCTGAGGTACCTTCCAAACTTTGAACAGATAGTCTGTTCTTATTGGGGTCTTCTCGGTGTTTCGCTTGGGTGAAACACATGACGTGTTTTGTCTCGCCATCTACTTGTATTTTAAACCTGAAGCAAACGTCATCAAAATCCCCAATATCATCTATGTTGGCTGCTAAGTAACATTCTTCAATTTCTTTATCATGTAATGCTCGATGCAGGACTAAACTTAAGAGTTTAGTTTCGTAGAATTGACCGCTTACACCTGAAGTTCCTTTTCGTTTTAGGTACTGCACCCCTGCTGGACTAGTTGGATCATTGTTTTGGGAAATCGATCGATTTTGAATTGGTTCTCTTTGTAGGTTTTTTGTACTCGACAAATTGATACGCGGAAAATGAATACCATTCTTAGTAAGAATGTTAAAAATTTCCTTACTAAGCTCTGTATTATTCTCTTCTGCAATGTGAATAGGTGTTTTGTTTTCCAAATTATGCATTAAAAGAGCACCTTTTCTCAATAGAAATTCCACAATATCTTTTTCTTCCCGTTGCGTTGCTATATGTAAGATGGTGTTTTTGTTGTCATTGGCATCCGGGAAGTTAATATAAGCACCATCGTTTAATATTTTCTCGATATTTAGAATCTTCTCTGATGTCGGTTTATTTTCGCGTGCGTAAATGAACATGAATCCATTTTTGATGAAAGTATCGTCAGTGTTTTCCATGTTTGTTCACAGTACCTACAATACAGCTCGTGGCTAATTATCAACAGCCGCACGTGTCGATCTTCAAGGTTAAGCAACGCTTCCCAAGGTTGGTCGGTGGATGGGTGACCATCTTAACATAACGAGTTTCCTCCGTGCCTCGGAAAGCACGTGACGCCGTTGGTCCTGGCTGTCATTTGTAGATCTTTGGCAGTCGTTACGGATTGTCAGAAGCCAGTAAATCTGACTCCAGTCTTGCCAAGTTTACCGTTTTACCCAGATAATGGTTTGTGGAGGTCTGGTAGGCTGCCGCTCCACGTAAAATACTGGTATTCAACTGAATCCGGTTTGACTGGAAGCCAACCCCAATGTAGTTGAAAAAGGCTAGGCAGATGATGTTCACAGTACAATACAGTTGCTGGTATAATTGTTATGTAGCGTTACACATCACTATCATGTTTGTAAATCACATTATTATCTGTTGCACTCACATTCGCACTAGCACTTGTCTTGATTCGCGACTCGCCATACAACAATATCGCGTGTGCGTTCCGCTCGGGCGATGACCGGTGACTAAATGATGTCTGTACAGTATGTATGTTACTTGTATCGCGCGCTTGATTATTATTTTTCTCACTCATCCTTGATATAAACAGTGGCTCAGTGCTTTTTAAGCTTTATTCGATTTTCAATTTTGATACACTAAATGATGTTCTATTCAAGAATCACTGACTACTCTAAAGCGACTATTTTGAACGAAGTATTTCAGGAATAATATTCAAGATAGTGTAGGTATCAACGAATAAGACAGTCTAAAAAGTTTTAATTGACAGGAGCAGTATTGGTTCGGCCACTTAATGTTTGGTATAGTATCTTGCAAAAATGCAATATTGTTGTCAAAATCTAACAAAACCACAATACATTTTTTCCCTGGCAACTGCACCAACCTTGTTAAATCTAAAAATAAAATTTGGATGTGTGTGTGTGTGTGTGTGTCGGTTAGGTACTTTACTTGAATTTACTGGTGAACAGATTTTTTTGGGTTTCTTTTAGACATAGATATGAAATGTACGTCTTTTGAAAATAATGACCCGTTTACAGTTTGTGTTTTTGTGTTGTGCAATCTGTTAATATTGTTAGAATACAGATCATTTAGTCTGCATTAGCTAACTTTGACATTAAGCTACTTTTGATTTTTGGGTAATTATTTTTATTTTGGTGTAGGTAGTGGATTAGTTTTATTGGTACTTTATTTAAGCCCGTTTACAAGCACATTTTGAGTCTACTGTAATAAAAACTTTTTGAAACTAGAAGGAAAAAGTCTCGATGCTACCTGAAACTTTCTTGATACTTTGCTACTCCGTCAGCCTGACATTTGACATCAAAATAATATCATGTAGCGAGCATGGACTAAATTAGTAAATTATTATGTTTTCTTCGACGCACAGACTAACATGAATCATAGAAGAAGACGGAGATGGCGCAGAATATATGTCAAGTTTTGCTTTGGTTAAGTTTTGTGGTTAGTAAATATTGGAAGAATTAGTCACCAACAGCTTGCAGAGACCGTGAAACTTGGGCCATGCTTGCACCAGCTCGTATATAACTTTTGATTGCGGGCTAGGTATAGAGCGATCAACCGGTCTATAGAGTCCTGCAATGTAAACTAATTGCTTGCAGGTCAATACATGGGCTTAGATCAATATTATACGAACGAGGGGGTTATTTATTTACCACTACTGATAAAACTGATATTTATTTTATGAGTAGGTTGTTCATAACGCTTTTACTCGTCAATCTTTCGTTAACTGGTTATGTCAGATGGGCGTACAATTTTTAACTGTCTTCAGCATGGCTCCGTCTTCTATGCCTCATCCCGACGACCGGTCCTGCTACCTAATAGAGAACTTTTTTATTTTGGGTCATAACTTCCGTTATAACAGGCAAATTGTGGGTTATGTTATTATTTAATTTTTTTTAGGGGCCGTCTTTATGCGTCGAGTTAGACCTGGAGCAAGATTTCCCAGAAGAGCGCTGGATATTCAGACATTCGCAGCTGGACCGAAAACAGGAGAACGAGAACGCTTGCGCAGCTGTTAGACCGACAGCGAGAGACATTGTCAGAAGGTTCTATGCGATTCTGCCTTAGTAAGTACAAATTATTATTTGTTCAAATATCATCTTGCTGGTCAAAGGGCTCTCGTAAAACTAATGTTGTTCACAATAATGGGTAGAAAAACCCCGTACTGCGTTTATTCTGTTACACGTTAGATTAGAAATGATCAGATTAGAATACTCTTTATTATGTACACGTTTTATGTATTTAATGTTTTGTTCCGACTAATCCTTCTGTTCATTTAGATACCATGTGGCGTTTAATCGCTGACGTGTTCAAGGTCAATTTTTTTGTGTATATTTTTAGTTGTTCATTCTCGGGGACTCCCCGAATTGCGTGGTATTTGCGATGATTGAATTCTTGATACTAAAACGTTTTATGACTCTTATCTATTTGTAGAACACTTGCGTGATAGGTAAATGAAGAGCACGGATGTGATAGCAATTTTATAAGTAGAAATGATAAGGCATGTAGGATGTCGCGGGACTATTCGAAAGAGATACCGTGGCTCCGGAACACAAAGGGCACATGAAGGAACATGGATGGGTTTTAGTCAGTAGAAGTCTGACACTCTCTCTCGCTCCGCCCAGAGCGGGGGAAGTCATTGGATGATTTCCCATCCCTAAAAAAAAGGCATGTAGGTATGAAGTTTCAGAGAATGGATTTGTTGGAAGTATTTAGAACCCGTTAAGTACCTTCCTGTTATAAATACATTTACTACATAAATAAGGCAATTTAATAGTAAATGATTCAGACCTATTTACTTTGCGTTCTTTATAAATAACATAATATTGCTTTTATTCCAATAAGGGTTATGAAATGAATACCTATTATGATTTCTGTAAATAGGATATTCATATAACTTTAATACATCATGTTTTTAGACATCAAAAACGGTGTTTGGATACTGGATGGTGCAAAACATTACGGTCCGATTTGCGGGTGACCTCATACGGAATAATACTATCTTTGTTATGTTAACAACTAAGTCAGCTTCCTGGACTTCCCAAAAAATGCGGCTTTTTTTGTCTGGTTTTGAGTATTGTAATAGAAAAAAATCACTGTATGATTCCTGAGTAAAAAAAAATAAAATTCCATGTAATCCGTCAGTTAGATTATCGAAAAATATTGGACATCTATTTTTACTTTAACAAATCAATAAAAAAACTTCGAAGATAAAACGTATCGAATTTCCAGAAGTGGAGGTTTGTGACTTAATTATTCTGTAAAAAGTGTTCTTACACAAGTGACACGAAGTCACGAAGTGACACACGAATTTTCAATGCTAAATTTTTTGTTTAAGTGAAAGAAGAAAAAATACGTGCCGAATATTGTTTGGAATTCTGTCATCTACCCTATTACCTTATACATAGGGGCCATCTCCACGAGCGAGAAAATCGCGGCGATATTATCGTCGTGCCACGTATTTCTATAACAACTCTATGAACTGTAATTTCTACACACGGCGATATTATCGCGGCGATTCGATTTATGAACAAACGTCAACTCGCCGCGATTCTCTCCCTCGTGGAGACGGTCCCTTAGTTAAAGATCCAGAAGCTATAAGAAGTTCTGACTAGCAATATGTGTGGGATAGAGTAGTGTTAAGTTTAATACGTGTCTTGCACGTATGCTGGTAGCTTGGTGCGACGCGACGCGCGACGGCCATTTTACAGGTTTCATTCAGGTGCTACCTACATAAAACATTATCAAAATATATAAAATTCTTCCGTTACAGACTGACTGAGTGACTGACAGACAACGCACAGCTGAAACTACTGGTCGTAGACACCTGAAGTTTGCCATGTATGTTCCTTAGGGAGTATGTGGGAGCACTAAGGGCCTACGCAGACCGGGACGGCATGGCAAGGGATTTTAATTTTTACTAATGGACATTCAACCGTACTGTCACAGAAATACGACATAAATTGCTATTAAAAATTAAAAAAATAAAAATTAAATTAAAAATTGTTTATTTTTTGTTTGTTTTTGTTTTTTTTTTTTTTGTTTATTGTTTTTGTTTGTTTATTGTTTGTTTGTTTGTTTATTTATTGTTTGTTTGTTTGTTTGTTTGTTTTTTTGTTGTTTGTTTATTGTTTGTTTTTTTTTTGTTTTTTTTTTGTTTGTTTGTTGTTATTGTTTTGTTTGTTTGTTTATTGTTTTTTTGTTTGTTTTTTTGCTATGCTTTAAAATGATGCCGTGGCATTGAAAGGGATTTTATCGCACGGCATTAAAAGACGCGCCACAGGCTCCCGTGGCGGGATGCAGTGGCATACTGCGGTAGGCAACGGCATGCCACGGACTCCGGCGCTCGTAGTGATATACTGCGGGGTGCGGCGTGCCGTGGCAAAGTGCCTGGAATGCCGCGGTATCTAAGCGGCCAGTGTGCGCTGACTCACGGCAAAATTCCTTGCCATGCCGTCCCGGTCTGCGTAGGCCCTAAGAGTGGAATTTCCGAAATTCCTGCGATAAAAACGGGATATGCCCGTGTGAATTGGAGGGCAAAAATTAGATTATCTAAAAGTCTGCTATGTTTTACACACTAAATAATTAGTATTTTATTATTCATAGGTTCACGTTTGAGAACAATCTCGCCTGATTAAAAGCAATTATGTGGTTGACGAAAAAGCGCGCTTGCCTTGAAGTAACCTATCCACCCTTCAGTTTAAAAACCTCCAGGTTGTAGCTATCAGGAAACAGACTCATCATCTGCCTAGCCTTTCCCCAACTATATTGGGGTCGGCTTCCAGTCAAACCGGATTCAGCTGAATACCAGTATTTTACGTGGAGCGGCTGCCTACCAGACCTCCACAACCCATTAACTGGGTAACACGGTACTCCTTGGCAAGACTGATGTCAGATTTTCTGGCTTCTGACTATTCGTAACTACTGCCAAAGATCTCCAAATGACAGCCGGGACCAACAGCTTAACGTGCTTTCCGAGGCACGGAGGAAACTCGGTATGTTGAGATGGTCACCCATCCACAGATCAACTTCGGCAAGCGTTGCTTAACCTTAAAGATCAACCTGTGCGGCTGTTATTATTTAGCCACGAGCTCCTCTATCAGGAAACAGACTCCGGCAGGGAATTGCACTCTCCTTAGCTGTACACACAATTAAAGTACATATTCCCGTAACGTGTAATTAAACTTTTACCTTTTTTTCAGCTTCGACAAAGACCATACGAACACAGCATTCCTGCACAAGTTTCGCGGCACAGTGTACAGTATGTCAGACAGTGAGGACATGTTGGACCGGGAGGCTGGTTTCTATGCCGCGGTCCTCACGCCCCTGGTCTTCCTCCAACAGTACCGAGACACCTGGTGTCTTTTAGAACGAGTAAGTATTTCGAAGAGGCTCAAGGTTAGGAGTGCTTCCAGAATAGGGGTGATCCAGGTGACATAAGATTAATGCATACTATTATATATTTTTCATGCCAAGCATGTAGCCAACTGGAAGTAACTTTACAAAGTATGCTTTCCCGTGGGAATAAGAATCCAATTATCCTGACGTGCACCCTGCTGTATCTATGTTTGAGTATTACCGTAAAATCAGGTACTTAACTTTGGCTTTGGCCTTAACTCGTTAACCAATAGGAACACAGTGAACTGTGTTTACTGTTTTCCTATTGGTTATACCCAAGGGCCAAAGTAACTCAACTCTAATTTCAAAAATATTCAGTTCCACAGAGCTATACGGCTGTACCAAATTTCGCATCCTACAGAAAAGAGGTCCGCCTTGAAATTGCTGCAGAACTTAAGGGCTGTTAATCAAAAGGTAAGAGCCTATAGGGCACTGGCTACCAGAGATGTGCGAGGATTTGTTGCGTAGTAGAGCACATCTATGGTGGAAATGCATCCTTAGTCTCTTAGAAAGTGCAACTGCTGAGCGCGGATCCTGTGTACAATTTCTTAGGTTGTGCAAAGTGTTATAACCTAATGTCTCAGTACCGGTCTCCTGAGTGAACTTGGTGGTGTAAAAACCCCGTGTCATGGAGGGCATGAATAGGCTAGTTTCAATCATCCACAAATTGCAAAACTATTTAGTCCGTCAGTTAGAGTATTGAAAAATAATGGTATTTTTTGTTAAACATGTATTTTTTGTTTTTGTAAATCAATTAATATTGACAAAGATAAAACGCATCAATACTCGGAAGTGGGGGCTCGTGACGGGGCGTGCGTGACGTATTGAGAATTTTAAAAGCGTCGTTTCTTCGTCAATTTTGGTTCCCGTAACAAAAGAAAAAATAATCTAACTGACGGACTAATTAGATTGTTTTCAGGATACAAGCCTATTCTAGGTCCTCCTGATCACTTGCCGGTGGTGTCATGTTGCCATTTCTTTGATCTTTAGGAGGAAAGAACGGATTGTAGATGTGGTTGCTGCACTGTTTTTCTACTTGAATACTACTTTCTAGAACACAAATTCGGGTTAAATGCCCAGTATCTGAATTGAGAATTGGGAGTATCAAACCCTACTTTACTGCTAAAGCTAATGTAAAAACTCTACTACTCAGCAGCAGTCAGCTTGTCCAATACAAATAATCAAATGCGTAAAAACACATAGTCCGCATGATGTTACATTATGAAGGGGTAAAATACAATCACTTTTTCCAGATTCGAGGATTTATATTCGAGTTGCCTGGACCAGAGCAGCCCACTCGCTCCACGGTGGTACTCGACGATGAGGATGACATGTTACACGATAAAAAAGATATCAGGTATCTCAAGGAACTGATTAAAAACCTCGGATGACTGAGACTATTATTTTTTATTATTGTTATGCAATTTTTTCTTAAAAAATTTGAAGAAATTACAGCATTTTTTACAGTATAAGAATGAGAAAATAAAAACAGGAACTCATGTCATAGTTATGCGAGTTTATTGTTAACTAGCTGACCCGTGCAACTTCGTCTGCGTCACATTTTCCATTATTGCTCCGCTCCTATTTGTCTTAGCGTGATGATATATAGCCTATAGCCTTCCTCGATAAATGGGCTATCTAACACTGAAAGAATTTTTTAAGTCGGACCAGCAGTTCCTGAGATAGCGCGTTCAACCAAACAAACAAACTCTTTTGCTTTATAATATTAGTATAGATCTATACTTTAATATTATAAAGCAGAAGAGTTTGTTTGTTTGGTTGAACGCGCTTATTAAAGTATAGATCTATACTAATATTATAAAGCAGAAGAGTTTGTTTGTTTGGTTGAACGCGCTATCTCAGGAACTGCTGGTCCGACTTGAAAAATTCTTTCAGTGTTAGATAGCCCATTTATCGAGGAAGGCTATAGGCTATATATCATCACGCTAAGACAAATAGGAGCGGAGCAATAATGGAAAATGTGACGCAGACGACGTTGCACGGGTCAGCTAGTGTAATATAATTTGAGTATTTTCTAACTGAATTGCACAATCTAATCTACCTATAGAGTACTGTCCCAATCAGGACAAAAATATCATTTCAGTATAATAATAATACATTTCAGACGAGTAATGAAAGAAAAAACATTTTTTTTTTGGCAACAGTCCATCGGTAATGTCTAACTATACTTAATTAATATAATAAAGCTGAAGAGTTTTTTTTTTGTTTGAACGCGGTAATCTCTGGAACTACCAGAATCAAGACATTATTTTTTGTATAGCGCGTGTATCTGACATCGACGCACAAACGATTTCCATGGGTCCAGGGCATGATTCTGGACACCCTAGACTTAGAATTTTTCGTCGGCTTTTTTCTCATTTTTTCATTTTTTTCAAGGGCTTTTTTACTATACTGCTCATATTCGTTATTCTGACCTAACCCAATGAGATTTTTAATAAAAAAATTATTAATTAACTACTTTCACTAAAAAGAGCAATCTGAATAAGACCACAAATAGATATCAGCTCCGCTGAGCGGATACCTATTTGTGGTACTCTTGAAAAAAATGAGAAAAGAACCGACGAAAAATGCCAACACTGAGGTGTCCAGAATCATGCCCTGGACCCATGGAAATCGTTTGTGCGTCGATGTCAGATAGACGCGGTATGATAGCCACATTCATGAAGAAGGATATGCGCGTACGAAGTCGCGGGAAAAAGCTAGTAATAATATTAAACGTTTATTTTCTCTTCACAAAGTTACTAAATGCAATCATTACAGTTAACAATCCAGGGGGCCTCTCTAAGCTCGAGGTCCATAGTTTCGGCCTTTGTTAAGGTTGTTTCTACTCTGTGGCGTAGCTACCGCCGCTGTATCAGCCGTATCAAAGATGCGGGGCCCTCGGACTAGAAGGGTCCCCGGACTAGAAGGGCGCCGACGTATGGGTGCAAACCTATTCTTCGCCTTCGAAAGCTAGCCTTCGTGGCCTGCGAAGACAGTTCAGAGCTAGCTTCCACTCTGTCCTATCAACCGTCAAACTTTCACTAACTCGCTTTTCTTTCATATCGCTCCTCACAAAATCCATACATATTTTCTTTGGCCATTCTCTCCCTCTCTATCCATTCACATTTGTGTTCATTACTCTTTTAGTTAAATGCGTTTCCTCCCTCCTCTTCGTATGACCAAACCAAGACAAGCGATTCCCTTTTAACTTTTCCATCACTGGCGCCACTTTTAAACTACCTCTAATGTAGTTATTTCTCACTTTATCCTTTCTCGTTACTCCACACATCTATCTCAACATTCTCATCTTCCCCACATGCAATCTATTTTCATTCGTCTTTTTCACAGCCTTGAGAGGCATCCGTGGGTCGCAAGTTGTCCCAGTGACCTGTCGCCATTTCATCCATCCTGAATCGATCCGGTGCGTTACGTCTCGGTTTATATCGCCATCCCCCTGAACAAGACCCGAGGTACCGAATGTCGGAGCAGATCGGTATAGGCGTTCAGTGAGAGCTGTAGGTATAGGACTGGAGAGACCGCCGAAATCGCAGAACAGGTATTTTTATTTGGTTCTGCTCAATTCTGCTAAGCTAGTAGGGCCTGATTTGTTTAAAAAACAATACTTCTAAAAACGACCCCCCCCCCACAAATGTTTGATAGGCGGCCCCTTTGAGACTAGCTACACCACTGTTTCTACTTCGTATCATCTACGGACTTACGATTAGTACACCTGGAGGGCTACTCTCTAAGCCCGAAGTCCGTAGTTTCGGGCTTAGTTGCGGGCGTATTTTACTCCTCATCACCTAACCACTAAGAATTAATGACAAAACGATTTTTCAGTTACTGACAAATCGTGTTGTTATTCATTCTTAGTTCGGATTCGGGACTAATCGCAAGTCAGTAGATGATACGGAGTAGAATACACCCGCAACTAAGCCCGAAACTACGGACATCGGGCTTAGAGAGTAGCCACCCTGATCATTAAGAATGAATGAGAACACGATTTGTCAGAATCATATCATTTGTCGAAAGAGACTGGATCCTGCGAGGGTATCTTAGTGCGGGATCCAGTGTCACACCTAAATATTGTAACACATTTTTATATGAGACAGTAAATTACTATTACTATTTTTTTTTTTTTACTTTCTCGTGTCCGTGGTCCCATGGTAGGCATACGAGGGGCCGAAACCAACTCGCAGAGGCCCCGTTAGACATTTCAAATGTAATGGGGCACCAACCGGCGATTATCCCTGTATGCACTGAAAGTATTCCCAAGGACAATCCCCGGTTGTAGCAGTACTATTGCAGAATATGGAAACAAAAAATGAAACCAAACCAGGTTTGGGTGGGTTAGTGGACTGATGATCGCTTATTATAGAAGAACTATTGGCCACTGCCTGACCACTAACAATATACACGGCTTTTGAATGGCTATTACTATTACTATTAGGTACTGTCAAATCGGATCATTGTCATTCACTGTTAGGTCGGGTTTGGGACTAATAGTGAGTCCGTAGGTAATGGAGAAGAAAACGCCAGTTACTAAGTCCGAAACTACGGACTTCGGGCTTAGAGAGTATTATAAGAACCTGAATGACATTAACACTAAATAAAAAATGTTAGTAGAGCTATAACTAAAAGTTCTGATATCGAATGTCGTTGAAAGGGGAGGTCTTGTCAAAGAAGCACGTTATCATTAGAACCGTTAGCACGAACATCATGAAAACGAACATGAGGAACATCACCAGCGGGTCTTCGCAAGGTTCGTGGAAGTCGTAAGTTGACACCAAGCAGTCTGCCGTCCCGTCGTTTCGTTTCCCAGCGTCGTACGGGTCATGGTAATCTAAAAATTTTACTCCATTTTCATCGACATACATTGATGCAACCTCGTGGTTTCCTAATGTATGTACAAAAATTTGAGCTGCAGTTATTCTTGGTGTGATCTGTTTTACTCTTTCAGCGAATATGCTGAAAAAAAAAGGTGGTGTGAATATTTTTCTTTTTTTTTATATCTTCTGTCAAAAATTAAAAGTTATTAGTGTGGGTGATACCGTACATGGAACTTATGATATATTTGAGTATACTATAAGCCTTAAGGCTCGACCGCACCGTGCGACACTTCGCGGCAGCGGAACGACGCGACACGTAACAACGTTCGCACTTGAAGTGTCGCGGCGCGTCGCACGCTGCTGCGTAGTGCGTTAAACCTCATATATACAATTTCTTACAAAGAATATTTTGCCGTTGCGTGTCGCGTCGTTCCGCTGCCGCACAGTGTCGCCAAGTGCGGTCAAGCCTTTAATGTAACAACAAGTATTTTTTTAATATGTAACACTATTTGAAAATCTACCACAATCAATCGATAGCAGAATTAATTAGTCGATCGATAGTTTCTACTTCTTTCTTCGGGTCCGTGGCTTAGGCCCCCAGTGGTCGACGCACCTGTGGCTGACGCCCCCGATTCGATAAATTTAATTCAAAGTAATTTTTGATCAAATGTACTGTCAGGCACAACATTTTTTTTTACAAAAATATTAAATGTACTTATATTGATTGTAAGTATATGCATAACATTAAATGGTAATTATATTTATAACATAGAAATGCTTTTATATTAGAGGTATGTTTTGAAAAATGAAAGTCTTACATAGTTATTTTACATTATTTATTTATTTATCTCGATAAGAAATCTAGTATTTTTTTTTAATATAAATCACAGTTTTCATCACCTATAATCAAGAGAATCATTTAACTTAATTATAATAATCAGTCTCAAATGTAATAAAATAAGATAGTAATTTTAAAAAATCAGTCTTAAAAATTACTGCAGAGCAACTAACTTTTTACATAATTAAATGTTCTTTTATCTTTGTAACAATAATTATTAAACATCTGTGAAACAAAATGAGAATAATTTAACCTAATTATATCAGTCAGTTTCAATAGCAATAACACAACAAAATAATCAGGCTTTAAAAACAAACGTACTCGTAGAGTAACAAATTTTTTACATGTGAAATGTCATGAAATTTTACTAGCATAGAAATAATCAACTGTAAAAACTTAAACAAATATAAAAATTAAAATTTCAAAATATTAAACTTGAAAATAGTTTACAAGCAAAATCATATCTTTTTAGGTAAGTTAAATTATTACTTTTTAAGACGAACTGCCACATATGGGTGGACTTGTTTTAAAAACATGATTCTGCTATTTTTTTTGTTTTCATACTGTTCAGTTAAATTGTCAATCATTTTTTCATTCTTTCTTGTGTTGTTCTTTCTTCTGCTCACAGGAATGTTTTTGTTTTTCAGTCTGAAAGAAAAAACTAGGTAAATATCTTAATAAATTTCTTTTAAACTACAATTTTTCTGTAATATTTTAAATTGTTTTATTTAAAAGTAAAATAAATAATATTACCTCGCTAGTGCCGTACCGTAGGCAGAATTATCAATTCTAACCATTTCTAAAAACGACAATAAAGACGGGTTCGTTCCCAGGTGGTTTTTTAAACGGTGATTCCAGGCCTCTACTAAATTAGTGGTTCTATGTTTTTCCTTGTAACAACACCACTTTGCGATCATATCCGCAGGCTCAAGCCATTGTTCAACAAAATAATCATTGAACTTAGTTACTTGGTCGTCTGGAATACTGAAAAGAAAATAATCGATCGAATGATTGTGCAAAAGTAAAAATATAAGGAATAGACAAGCTTTAATAAAGTGTAAAAAATATTTAACTACCTACCTGTTTTCCATTATGGCAAGCCAGCCGTCTTCAATTTCTTCTTTTGGCAGATACGCAAGGCAGATGCACAGTTTTACGTAATGTGTGGTCTCCTTATATTCTAATAATTTGAGAGATTTTGCCCGCCTATATACAGCATTTTGGAAATGTACAAAACAGCAGTCAGCAGTCGGAAATTCGTTATTTATTGCGACTATTGCTGATATTTCAAAATCCAATGTGAATTTTAACGGTTTGAAATCTGGCAAAGCTTCTTTGATTTTTTTGAACATCATTTCATATGTCTCTTTTTCTTTATTAACCAGCAGCGCGTAAAATATGGGCACAATGTTGGTTTCATCTGAATTATTCCCAATATCTCCGTGGATAGTATAAATCTGTTTGAAGGGACAGGGGCAGCAAGCAAATGTACCGTCACAGAAGAAGTGATGCACATTTTTAATTTCATCCGAAGCTATGTCTGATGCAAATACGATGATCCTGTTGCCGTCCTCATTATAATCAAATAACAAATGTTTTTGAAAAATTTCAGGTATAGTAACTTGAGCTGGATCCTTGAATCGTATTTTTTTACCTTCAGGGCTGTATATCGGCTTCTGTAGATCGCTTTTTTAATATTGTTGTAGATTGGAATTTCATTACTGTACTTTTCCCTCTGTAATTTTGCAATTTTCGTTTCATACATTTTTTGAATGGAGCCAAAATTAGTTGTGACTTCTCTCTTTAAGTCATTCGTAAGAATTTTGATGTCGTTTTTTAATAAATTCGGCTGACACTCAGGCTTATGTCCTTTTATCATTTGAACGTTGTCACCTTAGAATAATAACGCATAGAAGCCGCGTCTAGAACAAAACCCGAGCAAAATCGTGTGTCCACTTCATTTTATTTGTGAGCGTGAGCCGAATGTGTCTACGTTCCTCTAACGCACACAGATATAGCTTTCAGTGATACCATTACCAAGCCGTTACCCACAAAATATGGGAAGACGCATTACTATTTTGCTATCAAGGCAAGTATTTTATGTTGTTGGGAACTGGAAAAGGTAAACATGATTTTTCATGTAATATGACAATTTTTTCGGAAGGAATTCAATTTTTTTCCAAATAAAAGGAAATAAATCGCATAAAGAATTCAATGCGTTTAGAATGCTTGACGGGTTATAATTATAATCAATATTAAAACATCGGGTTTGATATGAATTAACAGTAAGTATTGTATTTTAAAATTACAAAAATGAAAAACATGAATGAAAGCAATGTGGGTATTTTTTCCTCACAAATAGCAACACTGTGTTATGACAAGTTAGGTTATTAGAATTTTGTTTTATTTATCGATTTACGAAAAATAGTGCATAGAATGTGAGTACCTACTTATTTGTGAAATGTTATTTTATCACATTTTTTTTGTTTTCCTGATGTGCTATAACATCCTTTCACGCAACAAACTGTCATTTTCAATTATTTACTCGCGAGCTGTGTTCGACAGAACGTGACCTTGAGTACTGACGGCTAAGTTTGACGGATTGACGGATTAGGCTAAGTTTTAGTTGCCTCACTTTTTGCACTCGTACTAGGTTTCTATGCGTTATTATTCTAAGGTTGTCACTTTCATTTATCAATTTAACTGCACCACCACACTGGCCATGTCTTTTATTCACACACACCCACACACTAGAGTTTTGATTTTTTCTATGAATATTATACGCAAATCCAGCGTGCAACAATGTTTTTCCATTAAGTCTGTTTATAACTATATCGTAATTATTTCGCACGAGCCCTTCGCTCGTCATTGTGAGATGACACACTAAACTTTCTTATCAGTTGCATATTGTAATATTCAATAACTTGACTCAGGTGTGAAAAAGATAGACATAATATAAAAAAAAACAATAAAGTATATATAAATAAATAAATAATATCTATTCATACTTCCTTATTGTTTTCAATTGTGTAGACAAAAAGACGAACTTTTTATTGTTACCAATAACTGGTTTGGCACAGTTAGTTGACGAGTTAGTTGAAGTTGAAAGATAAAATTTCCTAAAGGTAATTTATTATAAATATATACCTATTAGAAACATTCACTAACATTTTATATGAAGTCTTTTTGATTTTTTGGATGTTTGTACATAATAAATATGCTTCCAATGGGGAAAAAGGTGTGTAAGGATAAGGTTAAGTGGCGATCTATTCTCTCTGATATTTGATAGATAACTTTTGTTTAGCAAAGAAAAATACTTTATTAATACGGGTGAAACACTTTACTATTTTACCGTACTAAGTGAAAAAGCACAAAAATAAAAAGATATTAAATTAATCGAATCGGGGGCGTCGGCCACAGGTGCGTCGACCACTGGGGGCCTAAGCCACGGACCCCTTTCTTCGATCAGCCAAAGCTACAACACCAATCCATCACCGTCAACCGATGGCATCGATCGGCGATCGATCAATTGTTTATCACCCTGATCAATTGTTTATCTCCCGATATTTGTAGATCAGCCACAGCTACTACACCAATCGATAAACGTCGATCGATGGCGATCGGCGATCATAAAGCTTTTTGCACAAAAGTACTTAAACCACGAACAGGCATGACGGTCGTGCTTTTATGTCATTTATTGACGCATAATTTAAGAGTGCCATTGGGCGATAGTATAATGGATCAATCGTCGTCGCGTACACAACCATAAGGTCCACACAACACAAGTACAGGTAAGGTACTATCCGTCGCCATACAAAAGGCGGGCCATGGAATGCGGAGAGACGCCACACAAACAATGAAGATTGGTGCCATCCGAGAACCCCCAACTGAGGCGTGAGCGGCTGACCTGAGTGCGGAGTCTATTAAGAGTTGTCCAGGTTCACGGCAACGCGTGCCCGATAAAATTATCATTAATAAAATGTTACCTGTAAAACTTCCTTCTCTTAACATTGTAGTCATTATTGTTTAATGTTCTGTAAGCCTGAGCGATACTGCTCAGACCAGTCAGAATGTTATCTTCCACACCGTTGCATCCTTTGTCATGGGTGCTGCGCAAACTAAATGAGAAGGCGTTTGGGTTCACCTGTTGAAGAAAAAACATACTTATATATTAGAGAAACTATATGGCTGTTTTGTTTTACTGTACGTTAGAACAAAAAAGAAAAAATTAAAACATAAAAATTGAAAGTATGCCAAGGGATACACAGCGGCTACATTTACAAAAGTGAGATCTGACTTTATGCCAAGTTCTCTTCTCTGATGCACTGTATTCTTCAACATACTTATTAAGTATGAACCTAAATTTGATATTTTTTGTAAACGATCATCGCGCGAATATGCGTTCGACGTAATCATTTGTTCGGCAAAAGCGAATGGTGCTATGTAGGCGCGACAAAGGGCGTACCATACAAAATAACGAGACAGTCGCGTTTTAGCGCGACGAATCACTTTGATAATTGGCTACGATCGAAAGAAATAAGAATGAAATTTCGTCGCGCGAAGAAATGTGCTCGCGATTTGCAAGCTTTAATTAGGACAGTCTAAAGAAAAGTGTGTTTAATTTTGTCGTGCGACGAGATGGCAACGTTAACTCGCACGATCATTAGACATTAAACTCTGCGGCCATTTCAAGGTTCGTACAAAATTGGAAGCCGACCATCACGCGACGTCGCGGGGACGGCCACAGCTTACAAGGCTGCTTCACGCGACGTCGTGATGATACCTGAGAGCCTGTCCAGATGGAGCGATTTACTCGCGCGTTCCTGAGTTACTATATCTGCATACACCCCGTCCAAATCCCCTCGCGCATTGGCCTAACATAACTAGACACGCGCGAGTACCCTTGCACGTAAATCGCTCCCGTCTGGACAGGTCCTAAGACAATGGAATGTTAAACTTATTTATTATTTCCCTTTCCCAACTAGGTCGACGTTAGCTTCTAGTCTAACCGGATCCAGCTGAGTAATAGTATTTTAAATGAAGCGACTATCTGACCTCCTCAAACCAGTCACGGTTAGTACGTTATTAGTTTGTGGAGGGCACTATACTCTCTGAAAAAATTGGTGTCAGATTGTCTGGCTTCAGATCACCCATTACGTGTTTATGCGTTTAAATGACAGCTGGTACCAAGACAAAACATGTTTTCCTGGGGAAGGAGGATATCTAATGTATGGACACACGTCATTCATGGACCGACCTCGACAAGCCTTGCTTAACTTCGAAGTACGATTCAAGCCGCAATAGGCTTGTTTACTGAAAAAATCTAATTAGTCCGTCATCGTCAGTTAGATTACCAAAAAATATTTGACCCGTATTTTTTCTTTTACGGGAACCAAAATTGATGAAGTTACGACACTTTTAAAATTCTCAATACGTCACGCCCTGGAATCATTTTTAGCGGGTAGTGACGTCACGAGCCCCAATTCCCGAGTTTTGATGCGTTTCATCTTTGTCAATATTCATTGATTTACAAAACCAAAAAATACGTGTCCATTATTTTTCAATACTCTAACTATCAGACTAAATTGTTTTGCAATTTGTGGATGATGGAAACTAGCCTGTTGTATATAGCAAGAGCACCTTGGTGTTAAACGACGTCGGACTATTCAGTGGAAGTTTTATTAAAACCGTATGTTCCTTGTTAAAAAGGGGAAAGTGGAGCTCGTGGCTAAAGAGTAACAGCCATACGGATCGATCTTCAAGGTAAAGCAACGCTTGCTAAGGTTGGTCTGTGGATAGGTAACTGGGTAGTCCCTGTTACCCAGTTAATGGGTTGTGTAGATCTGGTAGACCGCTCCACGTAAAATACTGGTATTCAGCTGAATCTGGTTTGGCTGGAAGCCGACCCCAATAAAGATGATGATGATGTTCCATGTTTAAGGGCATTACCTCTCCAGTGACCCTCCCAGCCATGTCTCTCATGAGCCAAGTGATCGCTCCAGCTGTGTGTCGCAGCAGATATTCAGAATGTTTCTCGTTGGCGTTTGCAATAACTATCCTCGCTGAAACTCTATGCAGTTCTTTTATTATCTGAAAATATTGAAATCAGCTCCAAATTTATCTCCTGCTAATTCTAATAATATATGTAATGCTGTTAGTCCACACAAGGAAGAAAAATAGGGGGAAATAATCCATGTATTAGCGAATTTTCGCATAGTTTTGGGAACGGTGTTGTAAACAACATAGTAAAGGTACTGATGGTTGGTTGGGATTTTTCATAATTTAAAAAAAAACTGTTTATTTTCGGGCAGTATGACGCATTCCAAAATAAAAAATACAAAATACAATAATATAAATGAAAAATTGGGAAGACATGCGTAAAAACCGCGCAAAACGGCCATCTCTCAGCATAATGCTGAGACTCGTGTGCAAGACAGAGCCACAGCGCTGATTTTCAGTGACAGCTGGAGTTGACAGTTTGACGTCGATCGGAGCAGCATAAAAAAATATAATACGTCTCGCACAAAAAGTAAATTATAATAATGAAATATGTAAACGAAAAACAATAATTAAGGCACGGCTTTATTGGAAACTATTGAATTAGTATGGGATATATAATACCGCGTGTATCTGACATCGACGCACAAACGATTTCTATGGGTCCAGGGCATGATTCTGGACACCCCAGTGTTGGAATTTTTCGTCGGTTCTTTTCTCATTTTTTTCAAGAGTACCACAAATAGGTATCAGCTCAGCTGAGCTGATATCTATTTGTGGTTTTATTCAGATTGCTCTTTTTAGTGAAAGTAGTTAATTAATTATTTTTTTATTAAAAATCACATTGGGTTAGGTCAGAATAATGATAATGAGCAGTCTAAAGCAAAAAAAACCTTTGAAAAAAATGAGAAAAAAGCCGACGAAAAATTCTAAGTCTAGGGTGTCCAGAAACATGCCCAGGACCCATGGAAATCGATTTTTTCATAATATATAGAGAAATTATAATCTAATCAAGATTTATTATCTTATGGAGTTTGCCACTTTCCGGTGACATACATGAATTATTTCCCCTATTTGGCAGATTTTCATACAAAGTTCTTTCTCCGATAGTGTCAACGTTAGGTATCTTAAAACAGCACATGTCCCTTTAACGCATTAAAATCGTAATGGTTCCGTGGGACAAGAAGTTGGTGAAATCTTCGTTGTATCTCGTAAGGACTAATGCAACCATCTTGAACTTTAGAATACAACAAAACATTTCTGTTTACTCCTTTAAGGATTATAGTCGTAAAGGTTATAAGTATAGTAGGTAGTATTTATTATCGTTGAGTAGTATATCGTTTGCATAATCTTAAACTTTCAAAGCATTTTACAAAAATATTTTAACCCTTTTTTTATTTAGCCATTTCCATGAGCTTTGGTATTTGAAAAGCACCATAATACGACAGTAGATGTGAGTATAGTAGGATTTCAATAGCTTCTTGGACCAGAGCCCATATTAATTATCTCCCCATCTGCTTTTTATCACATCTATAAGAAACCCAAACCTGGAAGTCAGTTTACGCACCGGGGCGTGCACCTCTTATTTCCTCTCGCTATTTTGAAATCACGAAATAAATAAATTAAATATAACAGTATGAAATGCTTTATGTTAAATTTGAATGATTCAATTTAATAAATGGCGATTTTGCGCCCTTTTTCGATAGGCGCACAGGGCTCGCGCCCGACTTGCCCCACCTTAGGTACGCTATTACTACTACTGCCTACTTCCCCCTCTTAATAAAAGTTAAAATTTCAAATATGCACTGCAACACCACAGAAATTTCAACCGCCGCGACCTGAATTTTGGATTGTTACAAAATATTGAAAGTTTACCTTATTCATATTACACTTCGCATCTTCGCACCGTATCACAGTGTACACCAGTCGCTCTTTACTAAACAGTGCAGTCAGTTCATCTTCAAAGTCTAGGCTATATTCTGAATCATCAGTCACAATTGCCACTCTTTGCCAGCCAACTTTTTGAATAAACTTTAAAAACCCATACTTCAGCAGCCGCCATGGTACTAGATTCATAGAATTTGGAAAGTCGGCCTTATTTTCGGAATACAAATATGGAGCTTCATAGAATATGGTTGGAACTGAATATTCGGAGGGTAACTCAAATGGTTTAGGGGCTAACACAGCTAGAAGACGATTCAAATGCCAGGGTATGTCTGGCTGGTATGTCGGTATTTTATTCAAATAATTAGAGCATTCTTCTTCTCTTACTTGTATCAGTTTTAAGGGCAGTACATTTACTTGTTTTAATTCGTCAGCATCAAAGAACCTGTTCCAGCGGTAGCAAAGGAGTACTATCGTTAGGTCCGAGTTATTTTGAAAATGAGGCTCACAGCTATCTCTGTTCGTCGTTATTGTGAAATCATTATCATTCCGAATTAATTCCTGTACTATGTCGTAAACATGACCATCATTTAAATCTTTTACTGTTGGGGTAACAAGATTAACTATTTCGTTACAGTCATATTCATTTGTGCCCGTTTTAGTGCATACAGCGTCGTCTATTTTGCTTACATTACCGGCGTATTCGAAATTCCCCAGCGGCATTCCATCATAGTAGTTGGGAACCGCAAATTGGATAACGTTTCTGAAAAAATAAGGGATTTAATTTGTATCCGTGTTACGATTCGGTTTTTTCAATGCTCTTACTCGAAAACTGCTTCCTGTTCTTATTAACCCTACTTTTAGGTTAAGAATGTTGTCATTTTTTTAAATTATTATTTTATTTTGTCTATTCCGCCTCGACTGCTCAATCAATTCATCATAATTATTTAGATAAAATAACGTATAAATATATAAAATCGAGCTTAGTCTAGAACCAAAAAGTAAAGTTGACAGTGTTCAACACTGGAAGTCGTTTTATTCGCTTTTGTAGTCGAGGGGGGGGGGGAGAGAATTCTACTAATTTGTAAGCAACTTTTGCATTCGCAACTTAGTGGAAAATGTATGGAAAATATAAGGTTCTTTAGACAGATTGCGATTCAGATGTGAATGTGAACGTTAGCGGGTCCAAAAAGGCAAATTTAGCAGAATTAGAAAAAAATCACGCCACTGTCAAATGTATCCAATCAACCTTGAACCTAATGCGTTAGCAATAAAGGTGGAAATGAAAGAAGATTGACAGATTGTTGTGTGATTAATATTATGATTCTCCTAAAGTGGCCTTATTAGTCCCCGAAGGCCATAATTCCCGTATTTAGAAAGTTTTCAATTTCAAGTCGTAACAGTGACAATCAATGTCAAAAGCTTGTCAAAACAGAGAAATTGGAGGCGACTTTAATGCGAATGTGTACGCTTCTTATAACTACGAGAAATTGTCACGTATAGCCAATGATATATAAAACTATAGATACGTTGTCCGCACTCTAAAATGACAACGTGAAATGAAGCTAATTGGCCACATCGCGCTTAGTTACTCACCAACCTGTCGCGCGACACTACGTTTGTTTTGATGTCAATTTGACTACTACTTATCCTGTGACGTAACTGAAGATGTATATTTATCTCCCTCTAGCAACAGGCATCCCGCCGTACGGTGAAATATTTTCTTTCTCTTTCTTCATGCGTATTAGTAGCTATCTAGTATTTTCGCCGTTTTTAAGCGCCGCGATGTTGGTTTATGACGTGTCTATATATAATACGTCATTGCTTAGAGCGGATTTCACCAATGTAACTGATCGCGATCAAGCTGCGTTCAAGTGTTGTCAGTGTCAATATTCCATAGGAAATAATGACTCTGACAGCTCGGAAACTTGGTTCAGACGTTGATTGCTTACAGTGTCAGATATCTAGATGAAATCCGCCCTTAATTTATACCATAACTAGCTGACCCGTGCAGCGTCGTCTGCGTAACATTTTTCATTACTGCTCCGCTCCTATTGGTCTTAGTGTGATGATACGTGATGCCTATAGCCTTCCTCGATGAATGGGCTATCTAACACTGAAATAATTTTTCAAATCGGACCAGTACTTCCTGAGATTAGCGCGTTCAACCAAACAAACAAACAAACTCTTCTGCTTTATAATATTAGTATAGATAACACTTACGTAAAACTTTTTGCATCTTCAAGAGAGCCGATCTTAATGTTATAATAATGTCGACAAAATTTTTCGAATTTTTTGTTGAGTTGTTCTCGAAAATGTTCATTTAATGTTATCGTTTCATGACGTTTGTTACCAGCAATCAACAAAATCTCAGGGTCGTTTCTTGATTCGTCTGTAATGAAATGGGTAAATCTTACTTTTATATCTATCTATATATAAAAATGAATCCCTATTTTCCTTGGTCATCGCATCACGCGTGAACGGAAAGGCCGATTTTGCACATTCTTGTTTTGGTGTGTTTGTTATTGTCAGGAGAAGGTTCTTATGAAAGAAAAAGCTGCCACCTGACGGGAGCAAAGCCGCGGGGGACATCTAGTTAAGTATAAATACGGAAGTTTCAATGGGTGGACAAACATCCTTCAAAGATGTATGTTGTAATAGTCTAGTCAACAAGTGCTTTCTTATTCAACTGTTTTTCAGCAGTCTCGAAAAAATATTAATTCGATTCGGATTCGGAAGAGCATTTAGATGATTTATGAAAAGTATCGCTCGAAAAAACTGGCCTGGAAAGCATCCGGACGACTCATCCACTATTTTCCTCCGGTCTCCAGAGGAGAGTGAAGTAGCGGCATTGATGCCTTCTCAAAAAGAACCCACCACGGAATTGAAAAGGCATTTTACTAATTGCCCGTAACGAATGTCAAGGGAATTTGTAGACACAAATGCAAGTCAGGACCTACCGGTTTATTCCAACATTTGGGGGCCGAGAATACCCTTTAGCGAATCCCTACACATGGTCCCCGGGTGGTGCTAAACAGGTGACACTAACCACCTCCGTGTTCTAGTGGTTATACCACCTGATTCAGACCCAGAGGTCCCGGGTTCGATTCCCAGCGGGGGCAAATTTTTTGATCGGTTTGGTTGGAGGTAGGACTTGTTCTAAGTCCGCCTGGAAAGCTACCAGCATCTTGTCTAAGTCTGTCGCCATAACAACAATGTTAACAGCATTGTTGTGTTCCGCAGTTAGAGGTATGATAGCCAGTTCCTCTGTGTTAGAGGATTCCGGGTAAAGCTCGCTTCCATCTTCGGCCTAATCATCACTTTCCATCAGGTGAGATTTGGGCCGAGTATCCCCGTTTCGTACAAAAAAAAAAACAATGTCTCACCGTGTAAACTTAGGTGAAGTAAGCGTGAAGTGAACTGTCATTTTATGTACCTACCTACACTTCACTTAAGTTTACATGGAGTGTTGTTTACAGAATCTCACTGCTTTCTGAGGCACGAAGGAATCTCGACAGTAATATTAATCCTTCTCATTAAAAAGGAATGTTGTTTTGTCAAGTTTAAAAACATTCAACACATCCAAAAGCGGATTAGACTAGTTTCGGTTGGTGCATAATATTCAAAATACTTACCTAGTCGACACTCATATCCAAGATCTGACACACATAAATGTAAAATTGACAGTTTTATACAAAAGAGCAATAATAAAATCATTTTGTTTCACTAAATATACCGTACAACTGCATGACAATGATTTTATACGACTGTTTCCTCTGGAAACGTTTAACCGTTAAGGACAAAGCTGTCATGATGTGGAACAAAAATAATACCAATACCAAAATAATGTGTCAGGCATATTGTGTTTTTCCTCAAGTCAACAGGGTAAATAAACAGTTTATAATAAATTGGTTATTACGATTTATTTTAGACACATTTTATTTTTATGTCAAATATAGATATGGATATATTTTTAGGGTTCCGTACCTAAAGGGTAACCAACGGAACCCTATTACTAAGCCTCCGCTGTCCGTCCCTCCGTCCGTCTGTTTGTCAGCGGGCTGTATCTCAAGAACCGTTATAGAAAGAACGTTGAAATTTTCACAGATTGTGTATTTCTATTGCCGCTGAAACAACAAATAATGAAAATGAAGTTTTGTGTGTCGGAACCCTTCGTGTGCCAGTCCGACTCACACTTGGTCGGTTTTTTATTTATTGCGTTATTCTACGCATCACATCTTTTTTTTAACCATCATTCTCTCTCATACCAATTGATTAAGGTGGGCACTGGCCTTTATTATGGGGCGTCATGTAACATGTTACATTCATTCGTCATCATCAAGGCATCAAGAGCATTCATGCAGTCAATACGTGGAAACGAGTACGAAAACGCGAGCAACTAGCCGCTCGTTGCTCGTTTAAAGTGCTTTTTAGGGTTCCGTAGCCAAATGGCAAAAAACAGAACCTTTCTAGATTCGTCATGTCTGTCTGTCTGTCCGTCCGTATGTCACAGCCACTTTTTTCCGAAACTATAAGAACTATGCTGTTGAAACTTGGTAAGTAGATGTATTCTGTGAACTGCATTAAGATTTTTACACAAACTAAGAAAAAAAAACCAATACATTTTGGGGTCCTCATACTTTTTAACCGACTTCCCAAAAAGGAGGAGGTTATCAATTCGGTTGTATGTTTTTTTTTTTATGTTTGTTACCTCATAACTCCGACAATTATGAACCGATTTGAAAAATTCTTGTTTTATCTGAAAGGAGAAGAAATATACTTGCAGATTGGTCCCATTTAAATCATATCAAAATCGGTTACGAACTTTGGATTTTAAATCGAAATACCTGGAATTTGACTATTTAGATGATTCTTTGATAATCAAAATTGCGTATTTTGCTTTTCTGCGATTTTGCAGTGGTGTTGTTAGGTGTGGGGCACCACTAAAAAGTGAAAAATAAAAAACTTTTTACAAAAAAATACAACCGACTTCCAAAAAAAACACTACAAAGTAAAAAATAACTTTAATTTCGGAAGTCGGTGTCAAAATACGAAGAAAGTAACAAAAACACCGACTTCGAAATTAAAGTTATTTTTTACTTTGTAGTGTTTTTTTTGGAAGTCGGTTGTATTTTTTTGTAAAAAGTTTTTTATTTTTCACTTTTTATTTTCATCAAACCCATACCTACGTGTGGGGTATCTATGGATAGGTTTTGAAAAATGATATTGAGGTATCTAATTATTTTTTTTATAAACTGACTAGTTTGCGCGAGAGACACTTCCAAAGTGGTAAAATTAGTCCCCCCTGTAACTTCTAAAACAAGAGAATGATAAAAGTAAAAAAAATAAATGATATACATTACCATGTAAACTTCCATCGAAAATTGGTTTGAACGAGAACTAGTAAGTAGTTTATTTTAATACGTCATAAATCGTAAACTACAACTTTTGCTTATAATATATACCTACAGGTTTGTACGGAACCCTCGGTGCGCGAGTCCGACTCGCACTTGGCCGGTTTTTTAACGAATCCCTTTGAGTGTTACGCAGTTCAGTCAGTACGCCGTGACAAGTCTGACATCATCTTACGAATACGAGTCTTACGAATCTGGAGCACGAGTGAGCAGAGATCGGAATATCATATTACACGGATTTAGGACACGGCGTAATGTAACGTTACATGCTCGCTGGGTACACTACGGCCGGTATGGTCTGTAACACTGGTCAAAATACAAAGAAAAAGAAAAGAAAGAAAGAAAGAAAAAGAGTTTATTTGCGGACAATATGACGCATATCAAAAGTCCACAAAAAAAAAAATACAATTATATCTATGAAAGATTAGGAAGATATGCCTGATAATACCTTCTTCTTTATTACTTTATTATCATAATCACATATATTTCACACAGTTCATCCATTAATCCATTATATCTTTCGCATCTCCTTCCTTATACAACGTGTAACAGAATAAACCCAATACCTGAAAACGAGACAATTTACTCATAATATGAACATATTTTAAAAATCGAATTCCTCATATTTTGTGTTTTGATTACTCGACAAAATATACAGAACAGCTGTTTTTTTTTTTCACTATTTTGAGGACTTCCTTACGACATTTTCCTCATACCACTCGACTGTTTAAAGGATTCACGTCATCATCTGCCTAGCCTTTTGCCAACTATACTGGGGTCGGCTTCCAGTCAAACCGGATTCACCTGAATACCAGTGTTTTACGTGGAGCGGCTGCTTACCAGACCTCCACAACCCATTAACTGGGTAGCACGGTACTTCTTGGTAAGACTGGTGACAGTTTAAAGGATTCACGTAATTTATGAAATAAAACAGTAATAAATTGGATACATCTTTATTTAAAACATCGTTGTCCAAGTAAATAAAAGCCGAGTCCTTTGTGGAGTATCAACGTATATTACATATTATGTATAACATTTATTGTACCTACATATAAATTGTTATAGAGTTTGCATGACTTGAAGATGTATGTATATTGTTATATAATACGTGTATACATATTAGTTAGGTTATTTGTTTGTGTATAGTATACCAATATATAAAGAATACGATAGGTATTAAAATTGTGAACTACCGTTGTTCAGTACTCTAGCAGTTTTGAGCGGCCTTTGTCAATGCGCTTTTGGCGGCAGCGGCGGCGGAGTGTGGGTTACCGGAAGCGACGGCTCTCACGAACTGAAAAATAACATTGAACATGAAGCATTTCTAACAGTGAAGAGGCCTGTGTCTAAGCAGTTGGAATATGATTGAGTTACAAGTTCGAAGCCGGCTGTAGGCAGCGGCAGGCCATGTGTCACTAGGTACGAGAGGTCATCATCTGCCTAGCCTTTTCCCAACTACATTGGGGTCGGCTTCCAGTCAAACTGGATTCAGCTGAATACCAGTATTTTACATGGAGCGGCTGCTTACCAGACCTTCACAACCCATAAGCTGGGTTAAAGTTGTTTTTAACTTTGTCCAAGACATATACCAACTTTCTTGGACTTGCCTAATGTAGTCTCTGCTACACTAGCAGAAAAAAGTTAGTATATGCAGAATTGTCTCTCCGTCTCCCTTTAAATGCTTTTAAAGATTGTCAGTAAAAATCGATTTTGGATTTTTGTTTCATCTCATGATTTCTTCATTTACTTACGCTAGGTATACATTAATTGGTAGCATATTAAAGTGTACCACTGCTAGGGAAAGACCTCTCTTTTCTCTTTCTAAACCTATCTGTGTATCCAAGTTTTCCCCGCAAACAGGATCAGAGGGCCAATTCTACTAATTTTTAAACAACTTTTGCATTCGCATGTCAATCACAAACTGTCAAAAAAGCCTTAATTTTCATACATTTTTGACAGATTGCGAATGCGATGCGAATGTTAAAATGAGTAATATTGGCCCTCTGATCGTCACACTACATTCAACGCGGTTACCATTGATGGCGACGTCATTGGTTTAAAAAAAATTGAGATGTGTTTGATTTTGACTCAAGTCTAGGTCAGAGATGATAGAGACAAAGTCGAGGACAGAGCGAGCTTACCCAGAAAGAGCCTGTTCACTCTAACTTTGAAGAGATTAGGGTTGTACAAACAGTATTCTGTCTACCCTTGTATTGATCTATCTATACTTACGCCTGCAACTTGCGGAAGGGCCTCTACGAAGACGCCATTGACTGCTGGCAGAGAAGCTGCGGTGATGAAGGCTCCTGCGTTGTTGCTGCGGGAGCTGAAAGCGCCGTACAAACGCTTGGCTGCGCAGTACTGCTCATTGACGAGTCTGGAAGAATACATCATGATGTAGAAAAATATTTCGATTCATTTGGAATTAGATATAGGTAGCACCACCAGGGAACGCAACGATGTTGGTGAGCAAAGATTTCTTCTGTACAAGTTATATTTATTGCTTTTAACTTACCCAGCTGAAGCTGGGGAGGCGTTGGCGAGGATTGAGTCCCAAGCTGCTTCGAATTGGTAAGTTCTGCCTCCAGCGTTGCAGTTACCACGGGGACCAGTCTGGAAATAGAAATAATCATATGTGACCATTATTATTGCCGTCTTTTTCCTTAAAAGTTCAGGAGTGTTGTTGTTTGTTAATGTTGGATAAACGCTATTGATATGTACCCATATCAAATCTTAAAAAAAATTGTAGTATGTACGACTGATATCAATTAAACGCTACACTTAAAGCCGGAAGTGCACTGGAACGATTTGAGGTAGGACTTGAATAAAATATGTTTCATCAAAAAGAAAATAAAGTTGCAGGTGTTCTGTGTGAGTTTAGAGCAAAGACGGAAATTTTACCACAATACAAATACACGATATGAAGTGACACAACATTGTGTATGTTAACACCGTTTTCTTACAAATGAAATAACAACCCGCATTTTCGCCAAAATTGTTTTACACACACAATATTTGAGATCAAAGGAGTTCCATCTACATCGATCAATCAAACATCGAAACGCGAGAGAAAAATCATTTATATCAATAAACAATAGTCGAAGTGGTCGCAATTGTTTAGAGGCTGCACAGGTAGTGTGGCGGAGTGGTGATGGATGGCCCACACATGATTAATAGCGGGTATTTGATTACGTATGCATTGCGTTTGCTAGTCATCAGCCGAACCGTTGTTTGCGCAAAAGTATTTGAAACGATATCGGTAACTATGTGGATGATGGGATAGAAAATAACAGTGATATTTTTTTTAAGAGTCCTATTACGAATCGTAAATGCTCGTTTGCAATAGACGAAGTTACGTTGGTCTGCGTTGGGAGTACATCTATAGTCCGCGAAACAATTTTGATACTTACTAGTCTGAATAGGATTATAGTTTATTTGGGCGCTCGCGCGAGACTGAGGAGCGCGCGCGCTGATTTGACGCAGAATATATAGTACTTTAATTTTATTTATTGTAATTTTGTTTAATTATATTGACTAACGAAAACTAATCAAACGTATTCATTGTAGATTGAAATTTTATATCATATTAATTTATTTGATAAAATTGTTTTTATTTGGAATATAATGGGCCCTGAATCAAGACATTTCTGGCTTAAATTAGGCTTTCTTTTCGTTTTTTTCCGTGAAAACTCAAGGAATTTAAAGAAATTCTAGAACTCCAATAAACAAGTAAAACATTCAACTTACCTTTTAGTTATTTTAGCTTTTAAAAGAATTGATTGTAACAATGTGAATTAGACCGTCAAAGTTTCATCGCCGACATTTTTTCTTGCAAACTGAGTTCGTAAAATATTTATAGTAAATTACACGAAAAGAAAAATGAAAATGTGTAACTCTAACTTACAAGAAAGAGACTGGCACTCTCGTTATTCAGGATCAAATAATTAAAATATCTTACTGCTGCTGATAATTACAGCGTCAAAAATCATGAATTTCCGTAAAAAATGTAATAGGACTCTTAAGAATGGAAAATCTTTACAAGACTCCTCCCGCACTGAGCGGAGCAGACGGGTATGTCAGCCTCTTAAGGCGGGTTTGCAGTACTTTTTAAGATTAATGAACGTCAGAAAATCTAATTAATTATGAGTTTTTTAAATAAATAAAAATCATTACATAAAAATTGAACATACCCTCAAGTAAATCGTAACGATAGAAACGCGATTTAGAATGATTGGCTCGATACTTTTTTTTTATCAAACATGACACTAAATTACAATTTTAAACGTGTACTGCTAAGAGATTTTATCACGAATATATATAAAAGTTACATCAAGAAGAAAAAACAATCAAAATTTAGGCATTATTTCGCTCGCCGGACAGTCGCTGTTGTTCGTCAAAATACACATTAATGCAACCTCGCCTTAATGACTCAAACCCATCCGTGTTCGTCCTTATGCCCTTTGCGTTTCAGAGCCGCGGTGACTTTTTTGCACAAATTCCGCAACCCTGGCAGATACTGGCCCTGGCGGGCCCGTCTATTAGGTGCTGACATCTCATTCAAGCGCGCGTGGAACATAACGCGTTGTCGACCCACTCGGGTCTGGTTCTGATCGGGTGCGAGCCACTCAACGCTCGCCGTCCGCAGGCTCGCACCTACGGGGGCCAGGAATAGCCCTGCGACTCCCGACGCCTGGGTTGCCTTCTTCTGTTGTGCGGCTGGGGCGTCAGATTTAGTAACAGTGATAGCAAGTTTTGGTAAGCTAAAGCTAGTATTTATAGTTTTGACATTGGCTCGGTCGAAGCCACTGGCAGAAGCGATGAGTATATTCTTGGAATCTATCCAAACTTTCCCATTTATAACATTCGTATAAAATATGATGATAATTTCTCCCAAAAAATAAAGTTAAGAAAATTTAAAATGATGCCTTTAAATAAAATATTACTTACCGCGAAACGTTGTGCGGCAGGGTTGGTAGCCAGTTGGACGATCGTGTCGATGCTTGCGGACACGCTCTGGATGAACTTGCCGACGGCCGAGCGAATGCCAGCTTTGTTGCCGGAGCGGGCAAACCTCACGTAAGCGTCGATCGCCTGGGAACCGAAAGCAGTTAGTTACAACACAATAAAATGAAGAAGAGCTTAGTGAGATTTTTTGGCTTCTAACGAATGTCAAACATCTACATAATTATGACAGTCGGGACCAGCCGGTCTATTCTGACAATGTCTCACCGTGTAAACTTGAGCGAACGTGAAGTCAACTCTCATTCCAACTGGTTTGTATTGATTGTTAGCCTGTCGATTCTGTCGACAGGTCACCGTGATCACTTAGGTGGAGTGAACGACAAGTGAGCTGTCATTCCATCTTAATTGTATGGTTTGACAGCTTGTCGTTCACTTCCCCTAAGTGTTCACTTCGACATGTTTTCAGAATCGCACTGCAGTTTACTTCGTATTCACTTCACCAAAGTATAAACGGTGAAATTTTTACAGAATCGCACCGCTGGCTATGAAATGCTCAATTATATTGAAGCTAACGCACTGTTTTTATGGATACGCAAGTAAAAAAAATGTTCTCGACCTTTGCTTTCACTTCTGCCCATTTCTGAATTGAGACTTCCAAGTTGGAAACTTAAAAAACTCTACTTTAGCATGAGGAAGTTAAGTCAGCTTTAACTTCAAACTTCTGAATTTAAAAACCGGAGTTTGGTTTTGTGTTTTTGGTTTGTTGGTATCAACCAAATACGGAGTAACTGATTTTTTGTCGATATTTAGGGATTGATTCCATAATAATAAATCGATCCTAATGATGACTTGACTAGACGGCAAAAGCCTAGTTTCTATATTTGGGATACTATGTTCCATGGTGCCTGATTCTTTATCCAGGGGTCTACTTACCTCAGCAGCTGCACAAGCGTCACCGGGGATACCAGTACCGAGAGAGCCGAGAATTCCGATAGCCTGAGCAAGGGCGAGAGCCTGGCTGCTCTTGTCTCTCTGATTGGCGAGGTCATTGGTGACCTGCTGCGCTGCCAGAACATAGACGGGTGTGTCTCCGCCATCGTAGATTTCTGAGGCTTGATCGGTCCAATAACTGAAATCAAAAAGAGTCACGTAAGGAAAATCTCAAGAACTCAACACCCATGTCTTTTAAGACTGAGAAACGTCAAAATGATAAATGACAGTTTGGCAGACCTTTCGGCGTCTTTCTAATGAAAGCCTTACACACTACGGTCTAGCGGAGAGATTTTTTTTTTTTAAACTTCGGCCAACAGGAATTTCTCTAAATCGTGGTTGCGCTCACAAAGACAAACAGTCCGACCCGGAACAAGTATCTGTAGGCAATCCAAACATTAGTTCAGTGCGGGAATCGAACCCGCGACACGCAGCGCAGCAGCCGATCGCTGAACCACTGCACCAACTGTGTCGTCAGACGAGTGGATTACTTGTGCAGGTTTGCCTGCGCCCGGTTGACCGCATGCCTGTAGAGTGTATGGGGACTGTCCGGTTAATCGGAGCGGGCTTCAGTTCGTTTTGCTATGGTATCGATTGAAGACGACAACACATGGCCTTGATAGGCATCGCGATAATTTTGCTAAAAAATATAGGTACTATATCAAAACAGACACACTCAAAAGAATTGAGTTTCGATTTTGCCCGCCTGGTTCAAAACCTGCATAGGTCTATTTCCACACTTGCTCAGGACTACCTGAATAGGCAGAACACTCCGGAGGACCGTAGAGTGTGTGGCATATAAAGCGACCATCATGCGAAGACACGATCGTCGCGTTAGTTTGTTCAGCAAAAACGATAGGCGTTCTCTGTCGATGTCAGCACTATGACGCGTTCGGGTTAAACGACAAATGAACGCATTGATCGCGGATAGGCGCGATGACTGAAACACCACTTTTGAATTTCGAAAGTGAAAACTTAGGTGAAGTGAGCGCAAAGTGAACTGTTATTTAATCTTTATTATATGGATTGTTGATAGCTCACTTCGTTATCACTTCACCCAAGCCTTTCACCTCGACATGTTTACAGAATCGGCCGGCAGAATCGCACTTCTAGATTTTGTTTTTATTCTCGAATCTGATGATGTGAACAGAGGTTGTCTGAATTAGGAAGCCGTTTAGTAAAGGAACTTTTAGTATGAAACTTTTAGTAGAAAGGTTTCTATTATCAGGAGTGTATGTGGTATTCATGCCTAAGAATGATTATATAATTATTGATGCTTATGAATGATTATATATGATTATATAAATATACTGAAGATTGTAAGACTATCTTTGCACTGTATAGACTCATTCTCTTTTGAATTGTATAATTTTAGTCATAAATTATTTCGCAACGAATGTAACCATCATTTTGTAAACAATGACAACTGGTTTAAAAGAGTGTCCATGGAGTTTCTTGCACGTTCTTCTCCACAGGATCTACTCTTTGGAACGTGCAAAGTACTGCCGCGCTGGAGACGGGGTCGGTGGGTGTGTTATGTTGCAGAACAACCCGCTGCTCTTGTCGCTAGGGCGGCAGGATGAGCTTCATTTATTTGACTGACAGAACTTGACTATTCAAAAGTGCCTGTAACTGGTCTATTTGAAATAAAGGATTTTGTATTTGTATTTGTATTGTACTCACGCAGAGATGGCTTGGCCGTTGTGCTTTGGTGGTGCCACATCGTTGATGGATACGGCATTTAATAGGACGCCGGGGGCGGCCAAAGTGCTCTGTAAATATAAATAAAAGGCGTTTAGTGACGTCATTACTTCTGTTTTATAAATTTCTTAGCAGCTAATACAAATTTGGAAAAGTTATCTGAAAAATATAAAAAGGAAAAGTGCACTTTTATGAGATTTTTGTGTTAAGGCTGATATGTGGGTAGGGCAACTTTTCTAAATTTGTATTCGCTGCTAAGAAATTTTGCTATTTTTATTATTAAGTTGAAAACATTATTATTAGTATTACTATTAAAAATATAGGCTGGAAGTAATAATCGGCTTACTATTTTCTTCTCCGATAGACTTTACTATGCACATTACTTTAAAATGCTTTTAATGTCGTATGTATATTTTTAAAGCCTACTGGGTTTTGTATTACGTGATTTTTTTACAACCTACATTCAATATTTGTACACCAGTGACCTGGTAGAATATGACCGAATCCCTAATATACGTTTGACTCTTTGTTATACTCGTATTCTTGCAAATAAATATTATTTTTATTCCTACGGAAAGCTACACTATTACTGACTGTCATAGCCTTATCCCGGAAAATATACGATTCGTAAAAGATATGCAATGAGATCATTCAATATTTCGCAGAATCTCTTTTCTTATTCAAATACAATCACATTACATCTAAGTAGTTGTCGTATCTCCAATTTCGGGCACATTATTATAATCCGGAGTAATCCATAATTTACAATACTCGATTTCAATATATTATGCTCTGAGGAACTGCCTCGCATAGAATCCTGTCGGAATCACGCGTTCTATACATTTATTCATGGAAAATTGGGGTGACCACTTATTCTGCTAAATGATAAATACACACGCCGCTGTTGTAAATTAATCAAAATGGCACCATTTTGATTAATTTACAACAGCGGCCCACTTAAGGGTGTGTACTCCGTGTGGAGAGGATCCGGCAACTGGGTCTCGAGGTGGCGCTGCACAAGTCCGAAGCTATGTATTTTCATGGCCGAGGCAATGCGCCACCGTCGGGATCCTTGCTGACGGTAGGAGGGGTTTCCATCGGCGTCGAATCGACGCTGAAATACCTGGGGCTCGTCCTAGACAGTCGATGGAACTTCGTGGAGCATTTCCGACGTTTGGTCCCCAAACTGGAGCGGGCCGGGGCTGCTTTCAGGCGGCTCCTGCCCAACCTGGGGGGACCGAACGCCTCCTGCCGTAGGCTATACGCGGGGGTCATACGGTCCATGGCCCTTTACGGGGCCCCGGTGTGGGCGCGTTCATTGAGGCAGCGTGCTGCGAACCATTTGAACGCGCCCCAAAAGGTGGTGGCCCTCAGGATGACAAGAGGGTACCGCACGATCTCGCGCGAAGCGGCGGATCTCCTTGCCGGATTGCCGCCATGGGATCTGGAGGCGGTGGTTCTCGCGCGCCTGCATAATTGGCGCGCGGAGGTACTAAGCTGGGGGGAAACTCCGCTGACGCGGCAAATTGTCGCGCAGCGGACGGACTTCCGGCGCGATCTCATGGCGTCATGGAGACGACGACTATCGCAACCCAGCGCAGGGGACGCCACAATAGCGGCGATAAGTCCCCTCTTTGAGGAGTGGCTTGAGAGGCGCCACGGCGTCTTCACCTTCCGCCTGACGCAGGTCCTCACTGGACATGGATGTTTCGGGAGGTTCCTGCACCGAATTCGGCGGGAGGAAACGCCCGGGTGTCACCACTGCGAGGATCGACCGGAGGACACGGTAGAGCACACTGTGCAGGTGTGCCCCGCTTGGGCGGCGCACCGCCGTGTCCTCGAAACGGCGATTGGCGGCGACCTCTCGCGTCTGGCCCTGGTCCAAGCCATGGTCCGGAGCTAGACGGAATGGGACGCCGTTGCCTCCTTCTGCGAAGCAGTCATGCTAGCGAAGGAGGTGGCGGAGCGGGAGAGGAGACCCTCTCGTCCCGGCCGCCGTGGTGGACGCCGCGGGCGTCGGGGGCCACCTGGTGACCTCCGGCCACCGTAGGCGCGGGCCTGTGGACGGCGAGCTATGGGTGGCTCGCCGTCCGTCCGTCTAGTGACGACAGGCTGTGTCGACGGCGCGTTAGTGTTCCACGCGCGCCTCAAAGAGAGTCAGCAACACAGAGGGGCCCGAAAGGGCCGACGCCTGCCGGAGTCGCGGGATTATTCGCAAGAGACACCGTGGCTCCGGAACACAAAGGGCAATGAAGGAATATGGATGGGTTTTAGTCAGTAGAAGTCTGACACTCCCTCCCGCTACACCCAGAGCGGGAGGAGTCATTGGATGATTTCCCATCCCTAAAAAAAAAAGGTGTGTATTCCGTCCACTAGCGCCGCCAATTGTTTTTTATTAATTGTGGTAAATTTAAGACACGCAGATAAAAAACCGCTCTGCAGTGTTCTGGAGAAATGTATCTATTATTTTTTGAGAGCTATTTTTAATACATAACTCATGGCTAAATAGCCAAAACGGCAATTATTGCTAAAAGTGGCCACTTTTAGTAAAAATATCGACTTTGGAAACTATTTATGTTCTAAACTACAAAACATAACTCTCAAAAAATAATAAATACATTTCCTTAAAACACTGCAGAGGGTTTTTTTATCTACGTGTCTTAAATTTACCACGATTAATAAAAAACAATTGGGGGCGCTAGTGGACGGAATGCGCCCTCTTAATGTACCCGATCTAAACTACCTCCAGGCGCGATTTTTTTAAATACCCCGTTTATATTTATTTTGCAAATAAAATGAACTGTTTTTATTAGACAATCTTTTTTGGTAAATTGAACTAGAGGAAAGTGTTGCTAAGCTGACAACCTTGAGAAAAAAAATCGCAACAAACTCATAGATTGCTGTATACTTTCAATAGAATTCCTATAGGCTCTGACATCAAAATCTAGAATGACCGTTGTAATGGGCACGGGGCGTTTTCGCAAGAAGGACAGATACAATTATATTTGTTTAAAATGGTTACTATCACGTTTGTTTTTCGATTAATTGTTTACTATTCGAGTTTAACAACAGATACACCAGTTAGATAAAAAAACCTATATTTAGAAAATATCCTGGAAGCCGCGCAAGCCATGGTGTTTCCTCATAAATTTGTCTATTCTCAAGTGTACGCGTATTGAGAATTTGACTGAAGGCGTCTTGAACAAGATTTCAGGCTGTTTCTGTGTTGGGAAGCGGGCTCTTTTCCTGTGCTATAATATTAAAATATGACTGTGAAAACTATCATAAAGTGAACGTGAAATAAGCTATAATTACTAACATTGGAAGAAATGCCAGGTCACTTCACCGAAGTCTGCACGGTGACATATTTATAGAAGAGACCGGTTAACTGGATTATCATTTACACCATATATATTAAACTAGCTGACCCGCGAAACTTCGTCTGCGTCACATTTTCCATTAGTGCTCCACTCCTATTTGTCTTAGCGTGATGATATATAGCCTATAACCTTCCTCGATAAATGGGCTATCTAACACTGGAAGAATTTTTCAAATCGTACCAGTCGTTCCTGAGATTAGCGCGTTCAACGAAACAAACAAACTCTTCTGATGTATAACATTAATATAGATCAATTTAAATATTATAAAGCTGAAGAGTTCGTTTGTTTGAACGCGCTAATCTCAGGAACTAAGTACTGATTCGATTAAAAAAAAATTCAGTGTTAGATAGCTAGATGAAAAAGTGCTGGCTGAAGGAAGGTAAGATAAGATAAGATAAGATAATAACACGCTACGACGAATAGGCACGGAACATCAATGAAAATGTCTTATGTGACAAATTAAGTTGCACGGGTCAAGTAGCAGTCATAAACACTTAATTATCATTATTGTATTAATAAAATAATATATCAATATATATTTTTTTTAATTACACGCAATGCTAATATTAAATGTACATCAGTGTATTGTAAGGAGGTTAAAGATTAGATAATATTGTTTTAGAAGTATTTGAATTCCAATAGCGCTTTACGGCTAAGCGGATTGAAACAAAGGCAGGATACAAGCCGAAAATATTTTACACGTTTCAAATTTAAGAAAAAAAAAAATCAAAACACTTACTGTAGCGACGAATAGTACCAGTACGATAGGCAGCATTTTGCTGGTCTGTGTTGGACCAATCGGTATAATATACTATACACGAAAATACAGGTACCCAACCACTATTTATACATAACGACACAATGATAGAAAATAAACCACAACTGGGCAAATACTATCGATTTGCAAACAGTTTTACAACAACCATTTTGACACTGAAATCTATTGTTCTCTCTCAAATTTCTTACAATATAAGGTTGAAATTTCACTGTGTTTTAATTTTTCAACTGCATATTTAAGTTTAATTGAATCGTTTGTCCATTTGTTTGCTTTGTTCGAGCATTAACGTAAATTCTCTTTATTCTACAAACAATGTTAAATTAAGATATTTTTATTGTTCAACGTTATGGGTTAGATAGGTACATAAGGTGACGTGGTTATACATAGTATATAAAGTTGTTTTTAAAGCAGTATAGACGATCGTTCTAGGTTTGAATAGTTAATAACGGGATTGCTACCTGTACCTTTACTCCGTGATCATGGCGCTTGCAACAGTGCTGAAATATCGAAAATTCGCAAATAAAAAGGTACATGGTAGCAATCACGTTATTAACTATTCTATTGTTAGTGACCATGAAAGTTTAAAACAATATATCGTTATAGGTTGGTTTGTGCCGCCAATTTAAGAACATACCTTATGTCAATTAATTTTGTAGGAAGCAAAAAAAGTAACAGCCTGGATTCGGCACTCATTGAACCGATAATGGTGTCAACCAATGGCCTCGAGCAACTCTTTAGGAGGCTCTGGTAAGCCAGCTGGAAGCGGTACTTCTGGAGGCGACTCTTAATAGGAGGGACCTACATCTGCAGGTCTGACCACGCTTGGACGCTGATTTTCCATACTACAACTGAGGTGCTGTTTTTTATCTTTTAGAATGTTTTTCTTTAAATATTTAAAAATATGTAATTAAACAATAGAACCAAGGCCGGACGTGAGAGGTCGCCGCCACCAATCGCCTCGACGAGGACACGGCGTTGCTCTACCCAAGCAAGGCAGACCTCCACCGTATGCTCCACTGGGTCTTCCGGACGATCCTCGCAGTGTTGACATCCGGACCAGACGCATTACCGAGTGCTAGCTGTCTAGGGTGCGGCGGGCTTTTGGATTCACAGTACGATTTATGTTAACGCCACTCGGGGAGGCTCCTTTCTTGCAAGTTGCTACAAATACACCTTGGCAAAATAGGCTTTCACTGATCTGCTTAACAGTAAGCCTACGTGCGCACTAGCGGTCAGCCGTGGGGGCGGTCAACCGCGCGGTTCCAGAGGGCTAATTCACGTAATGTTATGACGCGCCGATTAAGTTTTAGTGCAGTTGCGGTTAAGTTTAAGTTTGAGTGATAATCTTGTAATCTTTGAACTGCGCGTAAACTGCGCCACGTCAACTGCACGACAGCCAAACTCTACCAAGCTTACTGACGGTGGAGAGAAAAATATTATTCACTAAATAATCGAATAGAAACGAATAAATATCAATGAATATGACGTTATTATAATATTATTATTAAAACTCAAACTTAAACTTCTAAGCTGTCATTCTGGGACGTCAAACAAATAGTAGAATACCGATCATGTTGCGTTCCGAAGCGCGCACCAAAGACGCGCAACAGTAGAATGCCGTTATTGCGCTCGCGTGACGCAAACTTGACGCGAGCGTGTCTGACAGCGGTAGAGAATGCGAAAAGCGTTGTTTTGATCGAAACTTAACTTCAACTGCACTGCAACAGCACTTATTTAGTTACGTGAATTAGCATACAGTTTACTTTACAACCACTTATCATTTAAATTTCGATTCAGTGCGTACAATCACTCAATCACTAACGGTTGCTTATAAAAGCTGGATAAGCGGCCAGCCGCGCGGTTAACCGCTAAGCGGTTCAACCGCTAGTGCGTACGTGGGCTTAGTGTGAGTGTCCCAATACACCTGCACCACTGAGGACCTGATGAATGCCACTGACTGTGAACGTGGCCACCTACTAGGTACAAAATATTTAAGGGTATAAATCGGTTCGAAAAGAAGAAGAAGGCTTTTTATAATATTTAAGTTAATGAAGTCCCGTTTTACTTCCCTTTTCATTACAAAAGGTATGTGTGGGTAACATGCCAGTCAACGCTACAAATTAGAACGAAATCATTCGTCCTGTGCTAATGCACACAGTACAACACTGACCGAAATAGTTAACGCTGAAAAGCGGCAGGACGTCAAAACGCAACAATGTAACGTTAGGAACGGCTTCCGAGTGACTGGAAAGTATTATGAGCTGAACAATGGGCTCCTGAAACAGCGGTTCCATAGAACACAAGGTTTTGCCAGCGGCTTCGTCCTTTTTTCCTTCGTCTTTTTCAAAAACACCATATATTTTTTTTTCTCGTTTCATCCCTTAAAGAAGAAATTAAAAAAAAAACAACTTTCCTTATGGTAGGCGCCAGATAAATTGCAATTAAGCACATTGACCTTTCCCTAATTTCTCTTCATAAGTACCCAAAAAATAAAATAGGTCGTTTTTAACTACCACTGGAAATCACGTTAGATGTCTATTCAAGTCTTCTTTGTCTTGTCTCAATTTCCGTTTTCGGAGATGGGTCAGTGAACGTTATTGCACACTTATTTGGCGCCTACCGTATGATAGTGGATACTAAATTTATAAAATAAACCTTTATTGCTAGCTTTCTTGACTTAGTAGTTTTAGCTGTGTGTTGATTTAAAACTGTTTTATAAGGATTTAGGACAGGGATAGCGAACCTTTTTTTACGCCAACCATTACGTGCCCCCAAAACAATCTTGGATTGATGATTAAATGGACAAAGAATAAACAGTATTTGCCATAATCTTAACTCTTTTTTTTGTAACTTTAAATTTATCACAATATTATCAGCCTTATGTTTCTGATTTCTGCTGTATTACATATTATACAGTTAACAGATACTTTTGAATAGTCTAGGTCAGTCAGTCAAATAGATGAAGCTAATTTTGCAGCAAAACACACTCACCGACCCTATCTCCAGCGCCGCAGTTGCACGTTCCAAAGAGAAGAACGTGCAAGAAACTCCATGGACACTCTTTTAAACCAGTTGTCAGTGTTTACAAAATCATGGTTGCATATATGGAACTTTTACTTACATCAAGATGCTAAGTACTCTTGTATGTCATCCCTGATTTAGGAGAATACGTCTGTAGATATTTTGCAAAGGGTGAGGCAGACGTGTAGGTACATACCCATTACCCACATTTCGCCAGTTTTTTTCCAACCTATTAGTATCTTTATTATCTTACAGGATTGCGGAATTAGTTCGAAAGAGTCACCGCGGCCCTGGAACGCAAAGGGCATTAGGAGGAACACGGATGGGTTTTAGTTAGTAAGAGTCTGACACTCCCTCCTGCTTCGTCCGGAGTGGGAGGAATCATTTGATGATTTCCAATCTTTAAACAAATACAGGCCTTAGATAATTAACCCGTTCACTTACCGCACAGCAGACACGACACAATAGTGAAACAATCAGTAAAGACTACATGTGGTTAATGGGATTGTGAACCGGATAGTGATCAGCACTATCCGGTTCACAATCCTTCATTGCCCTTTGTGTTCCGGAGCCACGGTGTCTATAGGCAACTATACCTTTGGGGCAACTATCCTGGTTTTACCCTAGCGCTTGCAACCAACAGATCTAGACCCACCCACTTTTAAATCGTGTAAACCGCTGTTCCAGCGGCCACAACGTATAGCCATAGTTCACCGCCGACTCATCATTTGCAGTGATGCAACAAACACAAGTAAACCCAGCGATGGACACTAAAATACTATGTACCGTTTTATGGTCACTTTAAACATGTGACCATTATCTTTATGAACCTGGAGTGTGTCGACAAATGGCTTTACTTACTGTACAATGTAAAAATGGATTTTTGAACGAAATTGGGATTTGATTTCTTTGTTCGCTGGTTTTGCTGACTGTTTAGTGTTTAACTTTTAATGGAGATAATGAAGAAGAAAAGGAAGTATTTAAATACCAACTCTAAGAATCATTACTTCAGTGATTTAGCCGTAAAAACGTAATTAAGAAAAAAAATCACTTCGCATTTTTAGGGTTCCGTACCCAAAGCCAAAGGGATCCTATTAATATTACTAAGCCTTCGCATTCCGTCCTTCCGTCCGTCTGTCTGTCAGCGGACTGTATCGCAAGAACCGAGATAGGAGATAATGACAAATATTAAGGGTGAGGGGCCAGACAAAGAGAGATACAATCCGCAAGGCAGTTTTGTGGCGAACTGTTGGGCAGTAGCGACCCCACGAACCTTATCTCCCGGGAGAAGCCTTTTTCCTCATCTACGGTTTGCCTTTATGGGCTGGCCAGAGTGAATACTGACGAGGAACAGAGCTCCCACCTCTTTCTTGCCTTAATTGGCCGGTCTGAGTGGAGATTCGCTAGAGCACACGTGCTCGGGTGAAGGATGTATAATCCAGTAAGATGCTGGTAGGGATCTTGACCGCACTTCCGGGATTGTCCTGATAGCCATGGTATACCTCTCCACTCCTCTAGCACCTCAGGCTATGTTGCCTCCTTGGCGCTACGTCACTTTGTGCTAGCGACCGTTTTCGGGGGTCCATTCATTGAGTGTACAAGTCACCCCCTGTCATTTAAAAGCCGTGTATATTGTTAGTGGTCAGGCAGGGGCCAATAGTTCTTCTATAATAAACGATTACGAAACGCTTTGGGTTTGGGGGATTAAGTGGACTGATGTCCACTTAATCCCCCAAACCCAAAGCGTTTCATTTTTTGTTTCCATATTCTGCAATAGTACTGCTCCAACCGGGGGCTGTCCTTGGGAATACTTTCAGTGCATACAGGGATAATCGCCGGTTGGAGCCCCATTACATTTGAAATGACGGGGCTTGAATGAAAATGAACGGGGCCTCTGCGTGTTGGTTTCGGCCCCTCTTACGCCTTATCAAAGGACCGGGTCTCCAGGGACTCGAGAAAGGAAAAAAATAAAAAAATTGTCCAAAATAAATAATTAAATCAAATTAAAAATTAAGAGGAAATAAGAAACGTGTTTTTAAGGTTCCGTATCCAAAGGGTAACCAATTCACTATATAATTCGTCACTTCAGTAAATTATATTTATTCTGTAAGTAGGTTGTAAATAACACTTTTACACGTAAATTTTTTTTGGTCACGTTAAACTAGATGAGGTGAGGCCGGTGTTTCCTAGCTGACTGTTCTGATCTGATCATACGAGGACCATGTAGGTTAATGTCTGAAGTGGTATTTTGAGGAAAGTACCACACAGATTTGAGTGGACCTGTCCAGACAGTGCAAGCATTTGCCAGTTATCGTGTAGCTCAAACCTAGAACTTTTTGGAGCTCAACGACCTGACGAATAATACCAAAGTAAGGAAATTTGAGTAGGTCGCATAAAGAACTCAAACCGACAGACTAACATTAAATGAAATGGAACCCTAACAGCAATCTACATGGTCTTCATATTCACAATACGTTATCACATTAGTACAGACGCCAGCACACCAAGCTACAACAATCTGTCAAAGGACATTGCTCAGCGCCCATACATCGTTCGCCTCAGTACCAACAGAGACGTGAATTTACTATCTGTGTTTTAAATAATGCATATGTTCGACTGAAACTAAATTAAAATCACGGACACTTTTCAGAATTGTAAAATATCCAAAATGATTTCGGATTTTGAGGTTATAAAACATACCAAACAATAGAAACATACCAAATGGACTAAGATCCCAGAGCTGCCAGACTTTATATCTCACCAAATAATGGTATAGAGTAGTGTTACTATGTTCTTCTAACATACGAAAGAGTGGTAAGTTAGGTCGACGGCCGATTCCCTGGTACATATATACATTACATCAAAGTGTCAACTGTCATTTAATCGACTGTCAGTGTCAATAGTGTTCGTGTCACACAGCGCTTTAATCGCTTTATTATTTTTGTAGGTAACTAAAAATCTTACAGCGCTGAGAGTGCTTTGTTTCATTTTAAAATAATGGCGCCGGGTAATAAAACCCAAGTGAGTTACTTTTTAAAATGGTTTCGTAATTAAAAAGTGTCCGTTCTATTCTAATCATTAAAATGTAATTTAAAAAAAAAAACTAGGAATAATGGTAAAGGTTTCGCATGTGTTGATTCATAGGCCACTTTTTACCATGTCCTTTCTTAGTTAGACTTTCAACTTTTTTGCTAAAACGATTGGGTTCAAATTTGATTGGGAAAATTTTACAGTTTTGTATAGTCTGATGTGCTGGCGACTGTACATCGGCAACAGCAGTTTATTTTGTTACTTGAGATGGGTTTGCTCTTGACTCTACCTGCGCTTATTCGAAGACTTCTTTCATATGCCTTTAACAAAATTTAATTATTGTGATGGATTTCTTTTTCAAAGCTATCCATTAATACGAACATCCCAATAATTCGTCCGGCACATCATGCTTTTTATAGTGTCGAATTAGTGAGACTGTACTGAAATAACATAAAAGATAATATACCAAACCAAAGACATTTTTCAAGCCAGTTGGACATAATACTTTGTACAATAATATATGAGAAATATGAGCCAGGTACACTTTGGGTCGCTACATAACAATTTTACATAAGATCCGGATTTGTCTGAGATTTATGAAACAACAGTACACTCGGTAAAGTATTATTGAAGTCTTACAAAGTCAAATTCTGGAGGTAGATAAATATAGGGTCAAAGTGATAGCGGAAATCATTTTTAGTGGAGGACTTTTCAATTTCTTGTGAAACTGCGCATGGATCCTTTTCTCTCCAAATTCTAACGAACAAATACTATAGGAGACATCTACAATGAATAGTCGTCCCTTCTAGTAGCGATTCAAAAATGTAATTTTGGGTTTCGAGTTTCATTCGAATTGAAAATGTTGATGTTGAGACACTTTATATCCCCAAAACTATTGGGCCATTCACCGAATATTCATCGCAAACATAATTTGACTATATATATTTTAGTACGGCTTTTTACTTCAAGAAGCTAGAGTAAGTCAAAGAATACTATGAAAAGTTGTTTTTATCGAATAAACGTGTGTAAAACGCGTTGCCACCTGATATTTTTGACGTATAATAACGTGACGTAAAATTTTACCATAGCTACAATACTCGTTTCGCACAAAATATTTATTTGAATTATAAACCATATTCATATTTTTAAATTATATAAATTGTTTATGTCCCATAAAATGAAACCAGAATACTATGGGGTTGTAGTTTTTCTCATTCAAAATTCACTTACGTTAACGTTTCTATACGTCAAAGTATTCGTGCTAGCCCCTCCGAACACCATACTCAAACCAGAATTCTGGGCCAACTCCATTTGAAATTGTCATCAATATGCTAAAAGGGAGATTGACAATGTTCTGAATACAGATGAACTTAGTTCAGATGTACTTAGTGCGCAATCCTACTTGAACCCTTCGCTGATATTCGCACCCCAACTTTACCTGGTTCCAGTCGTAGCTTGAGCTGAAGATAATCCTGTCTCCCCGTGGGATCTACTTTGTGATTGCAAACGGGGACTCGACAAACAAAGAAACTCAAGGTAGCACTGAAATTGGTACTTTTGATGGTTACGAAGATGCTTTCATCATATTGTGTTTGGATACCTACTAGTGCTACTAGGAGACCAAGTATTTTTAAGTCTCTCACGGTCTAATCCAAATATTTCAATTACATTTATTATACTGCTGTTTGTTGTCCCTTGTTTGTCCGCGATGGACTCCTAAACTACTTAATCGATTTTAACCAAATTTGCACACACGGTGTGCAGGATGATCCAACTTGAAAGATAGGGTAGCTTACATCTCAATTTATAGTCGCAATATTATTTAGGAGCGAGCATTCATGGAAATGTGTCGCAGACGAAGTTGCGCGGGTCAGCTAGTAAATAAATAAAATAAAATGAAATATTTCAAATTCTTCCATTACTGAGTTTCGGCTGTGCGTTATCGGCTGTGCGCCGAAACTACGGGTCGTAGAGAGCTGAAAATTGGCATGTAGGTTCCTTGGAGAGTTTCGAGGAGCACTAAGAGAGGATTTCCCGAAAGTCCTAAGGGAACGCGAGAAAACCGGGTATGCGCGTACAAAGTCGCGGACAGAAGCTAGTTCTATATAAAACAGGTAAAGTCAGTCAAATTCAATTCAATGTTTATCAAATTGAAATTCTTCGCTCGTTTACCGCATAGATTACTTAGTAATTTTCTTTCGTTATTAAAAATGACAGTGCTGATGAATGAATTAACGGTCAAGTTGGTAGTGACTTTGCTGAATATATTAGGGTATTTTGCTGAAAAAATCTCCTTGATCCGTTAGTTAAATCCAAAAAATATGACAGTTTTTATTGATTTATCATCATCTTCCTGCTCTTATCTCGTAGATTTTATTGATTTAAATAGGCTAAAAATTCGTGGCCAATAATTATTAAAATAAGTCTGACTGATGCGACGCGGCGACGGGCCGAATAGAATGATAAAGCTGCTTTCAGACTACGCTATAATTTAATAGCATATAGTATAGAGCTCATAGCACACCAATATCGCGCACCATACATTGTTGTGGACACGTTCACAATGGGCTATACTCAATGACGTATTATATATAGACACGTCATAAACCAACATCGCGGCACTTAAAAACGGCGAAAATACTAGATAGCTACTAATACGCATGAAGAAAGGGAAAGAAAATATTTCACCGTACGGCGGGATGCCTGTTGCTAGAGGGAGATAAATATACATCGTCAGTTACGTCACAGGATAAGTAATAGTCAAATTGACATCAAACAAACGTAGTGTCGCGCGACAGGTTGGTGCGTAACTAAGCGCGATATGGCCAATTGACTTCATTTCATGTTGTCATTTTAGAGTGCGGACAACGTATCTATAGTTTTATATGTATATCATAGGCTATATATTATTGACAATGTATGAAGCGCGGTATTGTTGTGCTATGAGCTATACAACACTATTTTTTAATTAGTACAAAAAAAATGGGGCTGTTCCCGTACCCATTACTGATCATAATTTTGCAGTCAAAAGTAAAAAAAAACGAAATCCCAAAATTGTTTAATTTGATTTATTTTTACTTGAGTATCTTAAATGATTTCTTAAAAATTACTTAATTGTAAAAAGTTGATAATTTTGTTGGTCCTAAGCCCAATTAAAGTGCGAAAGAAAAGTTTGGATTGCTTATTTTTTCGTTTACCATAAATTGAGTGACATTTTGGGATATAAACAAACGTTAATAACTTTGCTGTTTATGAATATTATTTATTGAGACTTTACATATATAATAACAAGATCTTTTCTAATAAGCCCTTTAAGTATTTGTACTAATTAAAAATTAGTGGTGTATACTCTATGCTATTATTATAGTATAGTCTGAAACCAGCTTTAGGATCTGTGTGCCCTAAAGTATGAAATAAATAAATATATGATTTATATTTCTAGTCACAAGATAAATAATATTAATTATTTCCCTGGCTCTGCATGTGAATAACTAACATAATGTGTTGTAGATGCAATACATTAGCTAATGAAATTTGATTGGTATTCAGTCAACTGGGAAGCTTAGACAAAGCAATATAGGGCTCACGATTGCACAAATGACTGCTTTTGCCGTGAAATTCATCAGTATGAAGAGGGGAGCACTGGTCCGTATGTGGTATATGTATGTGGTGACGCTATGGGGAGACCCGTGGCCAGCTGTGGAGGACGCGTTTCTGTAAATAGGTACATTTTATTACTGGGCCTGTTGCGATCCACACATAAATAAGCAACTGTGTTCTTTAACAAAATTGTAAGATATTTGATTATTAATGTGTCCTATTTTATAAATAAACGATATTATTATTATACAGGATTGATTTATCTGTTTACACCAGAAGTACTTAAATCGATACGCTTGAAAGGACGGCTCAGTCAAAGTGGATTTTTATTGAAATACTGAACCTTATCTACACTAATATTATAAAGCTGAAGAGTTAAAAAATTGAAGCAACCAACAAATGTTTGCTTGAACACGCTAATTTCAGGAACTATTGTTAGATAGCTCATTTATCGAGAAAGGCTATAGGCTATGTATCATTACGCTAAGACAAACAGGAGCGGAGCATTAATGGAAAATGTGACGCAGACGAAGTTGCGCTGGTCAGCTGGTGAACATATAAGACCCGTGTAACGCGGTGTCCTGCGTGAGCGACGAATACGACGCGACGCGATGCTATACGCGACAAATGTCCTACGTGATTTTGGTCATTTCTTCTCGAATAATGGAGAAGTACAGTACAATTTTGCTTGAAAGTTAAAAATAAACGATTCCTATAATGTTTATTTTTTGTCCCACAACAATCTTTGCTCACACACTGCGGCGATCAACGCTTTTGAATCAACCATTACGTAGGTAGTTCGTGGTGTCGCATCTGGTCGCCCTCAAAACAAGTCCTCGTAACGTCGCGTCTCGCCGCAGACCACAGAGTACTTTTATAGACTGTCATATTATAGGGTTTACCGTTGAGTTGATCGCGTTCGTCGCGTTCGCAGCGTCGCGTCGCGTAGCGTTCGTCGCTCACGCAGGACACCGCGTAAGAGCACAGGGTGTGCGTACTACAAGTAAACACTTTAGGCTAATGCATTCATAATCATAATCATTTTATTATCAGACAGCTGAGACCCATAAATAAATACACAAAATTAAAATGTACAAAAAACTATAATAAAGTAATACACAAAATAGTTACAGGTACACGTTATGGCCTCGTGTTCCACTGCGTCGTTTCGCGTAATCGTCCTCGGAAACATCGAAATTTGACGCCTTTCGGCCAATAGTTCTCCTTCAAGGAGATCTGTAGATGGTGGGTTGAAACTCGAACCACGAACGACTTAAAGTTGATGTTGTGGCATTATCACTTGTTCATCATCAGCCGAAAGACTTCCACCACACACACACACACACACACACTTCACATATGCCTCCCCCAAGTGTCTCCACATCAACCGGTCCTGTGCATCTCACATCCATCGGCTACCCGCGACCTTCACCAGTAGTGCGATTCTGTAAAAATGTCGAAGTGAACGCTAGGGTGAAGTGATCACGAAGTGAGCTGTCAATCCAAGTAATCAAGATGGAATGACAGCTCTCTCCGTGAGCTCTTCACCCAAGCCTTCACTTAGAAATATTTACAGAATCGACCGGCAGGTCATCGGTCCATCTTGTGGGAGTCTTCCAACGTTGCAATTACCGATAGGCGGTCGCCACTCCAGAACTTTTCGACGATGTATCACTTGTTGAGGGTCCTAAAATAAGTTGCCATCCTTAGAGTCTCTAAATAATGATCCCCGCAACACAGCAATGTAGGGAAAAGGATTTGTAATGGCTGAAAAAATAATTCTTTGGAGTGAACAGTGAGAAATCGGAGGGAGCCAGATAAGCCGGCGACACCGTCTATAAATAATTTATTAACTGCCGCTTTGGGGATGGGGCAACGAAAACTACGGTTAAGAATTATTGTTACTTATAATCCAATCAAGTAACAAGCTTACAGATAAATATTTGCAATCAACTCACCTCTTATTCCCATTCAGACACTTATATTCTAACAGAAATTTTGAATTTTGTAAGACACGTTGAAATCGCGTGGAGAGGGAAAAAATTACTAAAATTAAAATGACGTTATCACATTTTTGCAGCTTTCGTAGCGCGATCTATTGTAGAGGGATGAACCGTTATCGAATATTGTTTATGGGACTAATAACTAGACCGCACTATTATGCACGAAGTGGATTTTTGGTGTACTGTTTGGACTTGCCCCCTAGACGGACTTCCCCGCTCTGACCTTAGATGTACTTATTAGTTGTAGGGGAATTTGTTCGACTTGCGGAATTTGTTCGAAAGAGTCACAATGCAAAAAAAACATGGATGGTTTTTACCAAGTAAGTCTCACACTCCCTTTCGCTCCCCCAAGAGCGGAAGGAGTCTTTTGATGATTTTCTATCCATAAAAAAGGTGTGTCTGTTTGCCAATATTCCGGACCGTCTCTGCTAAGTTGTTACTGACTGCCTTTGCAGCATGTTTCTTTCCTTTTGGTTGTTGTCAACAGCTGCAGGTCAAATTAATTATCGTTCTCTGCGAAATCCCACTTCCTACCTGAAATTGCTGAGCCCAAAATATATAACTATAATAATATTATAATTGCAAACGTTTGGTTGTTTGTTACTCAATCACGCCAGAACGGCTGAACGTATCTTAATAAAATTTAGAACAAAGATAGATTATAGTCTGGAAAAGCACAATAAGCTACTTTTAATCCCGGGAATATGTTCCCTAGGGATCAGGCGGGCGAAGCCGCTGGCAGAAGCTAGTTAAAAATAAAGTCGTCAACAAAATAAGAATTTGAGTTTCATTTAAACTTGAAATTACAATATCAAACATATTATGGTCTAACCTCAAACAATATTGAGCTTAGTTTTCAGTAAATTTAATTTTTGATTAGAAAGTGTTTTTTGTCAGAACTAGTGAATTCAACTTTTATAACTTTCTTTACTAACAACTTAGCCAACTTGCACGGGTAGGTTTTTACCCATTTTGCCTAAGAATAGCAGATCAACCTGTATCATCATTCATCAGGTTTCAGTAAAACATAGTTTTCTCGCTATTCTTAAGGCCACACTCAAACAGTTGTTACTGCGCCTTTTGTTCAAGAATTTTATGTTTCAGCAAACTACGGACGGATTCATTTTAATAATTTTAAATAAAAAATATTTCTCTTTGAGCGAAGAATGGGTTTAATTCTCAAAGAAATTCTACTCTTCTTAGTTGTTAGGCTTCTGTATCTTAAAGAAAATCGTGGTCATCCAAGATCGTTATAAATTGTATTTAGAAAGTACTTATAATATTAGAATAGTTCATATCGGGATTGCTGGTTAGTTATTTCGGCACTGTTGCAAGCGCCATGATCACGGAGAAATATCGGAAACTCGCAAATAAAAAGGTACATGGTAGCAATCCCGATATGAACTATTCTAATGTAAGTGTCCATGAAAACTTAAAACAGTACCTCTCTGTATCATACAAAATCTATATCTATCTATATCTATCTATACTTATAATAAATCTGTAGAGTGGCCAATTCTGTACATGAAATATATTTCCAAAATAACTATCAGGGGGTGATTAGGGATCGATACTGATGCCAAAAATACAATCAGTAAAATTTTTGTCTGTCTGTCTGTCTGTATAACCGTTATAGAAACAAAAACTACTCGACGGATTTTAACGAAACTTGGTATAATTATTTTTCATACTCCTGAGCTGGTTATAGTATACTTTTCATCACGCTACAATCAATAGAAAAAATGAAAAATAAATAAATGAAAATGTGAAAGTTTGGTTGTTTGTTACTCAATCACGCCAGAACGGCTTAACGGATCTTAATGAAATTTAGAACAAAGATAGATTATAGTCTGGAATAGCACATAAGCTACTTTTAATCCCGGGAACATGTTCCCTAGGGATCACGCGGGCGAAGCCGCTGGCAGAAGCTAGTTATGAAATAAAGTCGTCAACAAAATAAGAATTTGAGTTTCATTGAAACTTGAAATTACAATATCAAACATATTATGGTCTAACCTCAAATAATATTGAGCTTAGTTTTCAGTAAATTAAATTTTTGATTAGAAAGTGTTTTTTGTCAGAACTAGTGAATTCAACTTTTATAACTTTCTTTACTACTGGGTATTTTATAAAAATGAGTTTTAATGTCGATGTGTTTTGCTCTCTTACTATTTTCAAATGATTTTGGTAATTCAATAGCTCTTATATTGTCCATATATACAACATACATTTTAAATATTTCTCTTTCATATTCTCTCTCGTACTAAAACCACAAAGTAATCCATTTACATACAAAATATCACACACACTAGTCGCTACTGCTATATATTCAGCCTCAGCGGTTAAAAGTGAAACGCAACCCTGTTTCCACCAAGTCACAACATTTCCATTGTAAAAAGTAATTTACCCTGGTACAGTTTTCCTATCGGTATGGTTACCTACCCAGTCCGCATCTGAAAATGTGTTTAAAAGCTTGCGTTTTCCTTCATGTTTTTTGTACAATAATCCAACATCTATAATCTTCTTTAAGTATCTTCTTTACAATCGTTTAGCTTGAATTCAGAAACTGTTAGTTGGTTTGTCAAGATATTTTCTCAAATCTGATACATATAAAAAAAGACTCCCAATTGTGTATTAAAAATATCCCGTCCTTGAATATTTTCAAGGTCAGGCTTAAAGAGTTTATTTTAAGTAAAGCTTACTATTCAATTAATGAATTTCTGAATGACCGAGCTATTGAACAACCGATATTCCGATCCGATATTTAACATATTGCCTAAAAAGTGGAAGGAGCTAACTGGAAATTCACTCAAGCATCAATTAAAAATGTTTCTTTTGCAAAAAGCATACTATTGTGTCTCCGAATTTCTAGTCGAAAAGGATTTTTTGTATGATTAAATAATTCACCTTTTCTGGACATACTATTATATCTAATTAATAATTTTGACATTTATAACATACTAATATTTTTGACTTTATCCTTTATTACTATTTTGACATTAAAACTGATTACTATTTTGACATTATAACTAATTACTACTTTGACATTATTACTTATTACTATTTACACTTACGGCGGCTTGTCGGCTTTTTTATACTTACAGCTAAACATGACTGGACTTAAACTATGTAATATCTTGCATGCTCCTGTATGTATACAATGTTTAAACAAATAAAGAAATCTTATCTTATCTTATCTTATTGATTAAATACCGCGTGTATCAATAAATGAAAAAAGAGAAAAAAGCCGACGAAAAATTCTAAGTCTACCCGGTGTCCAGAATCATGCTCTGGACCCATGGAAATCGTTTGTGCGTCGATGTCAGATACACGCGGTATGTATAATATAATGATTACATTATAAAAAAAAACATTACATTATAAAATAGTCAATTTAGCTGTTTTATAATTATATAAAACAGCTAAATTGACTATTTTATGACTAATTATTGTATGATTATAAATTACGATTATGAATCCAAAACGAATTTGACTATATTGAAGGAAAAAGTGTCCATGACGTAATTTATTTTAATTGAAATTGACATGTAAATAATATTATAACCAGTCATGTATTTTATATTAATTAAAATTGACTTATAATTATTGTAACCGGCGTAATTTATTTTATTTTTAATTGAAAATGACATAATATGAATATTGTAGTTAGTGTAATTATGTCCAGTGATGTATTTAATTTTATTTTAATTATTATTATTTTTTAACACATTGTACACCCCATGGGTATGTTACAGAGATATTATAACAAATAATTATAAGAACTGACCATACACCTGTAACAAGCAATATATGAATTTGAAATTTTTAAGTTTTAGAAAACATCTGCTAGACAGTTTTTTTTTAAAGCTCATCATTACCATCAACTTCCTGCCTGTAGCCCATTTTTTACTCTTCTTGCCAACTTACCTTCTCAATCTCAATGTGTCATATTTACGCCCGGGTACCGTAATTATGAAAACAAATTACTATTTTGTTTGGATCATGTTCCCATATTGCTTTAAACGGCAGTTAACTGTAAAGTTAATTGCATGTTTTCGTTAAAATTCTCATCCTCAGGCGTAGGTACTTTGTGGAGAGTATTATACCTTTGTACTTATTCGGATGAGCACACAAGTATTATTGTCCAGTCTTAGGTCAGCATTTCATAAGATTATAATAAAAAGCTGAATAGAGTACAAAGCCGAGAATCGAGTAAAATGCCCTGCGATTAGAGAGGTCAATGTTTATTTATTTATTGTTTGGTACACCAACAGCAGTACATGCACAAATACAAACGAGACACAAAAAATCAAAATATAAGTTCTGGCATGTATGCCTATTATAGGTATACACAGCTTACACCAAATAATGTACATGGAATTATGAGTATCTAAAATAAAATAAAACAAAATTAATATCTAAAGTCGAATAAAAAAAAACATTAATATATAAATCAAGACACTGACAAAAGAGGGAAAAAATAAACTATGCAAATATAAAATAAATTGCTAGACAATATAACTAAGATAACTTATTACAAGTACTAAACAATTGGGAGCTTTGTACACTCCCGTACCTCCGAGACCGCAAATCTAAACTTATTGAGTGAGACACCGTGTATGAGACAATGTTCGGATGAATGTTGACACTTGAGGATCTATAAAGTTAAGACTCAAAAGTGAAGGTTACTTCTAGGCAGACAATGTCCACCGTTGACCACATGATTGTTTTTCCTTAGATGAGATTGTTACACTAAAAAAACCTAGTAGTGGACTGCTTCAAGCACATGATGATTGGTAGACGGATCTTCTGAAACCGCGTCTCAATGAATTTTGTGAAATTCAAGGAAAATTGGATTGTCAATACTCCCTTAAAGCCGCAATCAGGTGTTTAACGATAAGCGTATTGTTATTGTGTTTAAATCATAGGATGGTAAGTATACATAATGAGTATTTACTCAGTCTGAGCCGAGCGAACAATATAGTGATTAGTGAGAATTGTTTGGAAGAAAATGTGGTAAAACATGACGCTTGAATCACATGGCAAGGTGATCGTGGTTTGATATTACCATCTTTCAAGGATTAAACAAAATAGACTGAAAATTTGTAGTAAAGAAGAAAGTTTTAAAATTCAGTTGCAAGGTTACTTTGCAACTGAAAATTAAAACTATTCTACTTCTTATTTTTTTTCTGCGTCTATACTAATTGACTAGGTTACTCGAACCTATATTCAAATGAAAGATTGTAAAATTCAAATGGTTGCCACCCAAAATATGATCCCGTTTTGTATCCTTATGATACACAGTTTTGATTGTAAAAAATTTTTGGTCCAAAGTAAATCATTCATTTATTTATTTTTACTAGGTTTTGCCCGTGATTTCGTACCTGTATATCCCGATTCTTCCCGTTCCCGTAGGAATTTCGGGAAATCCCTCAACTCCCCTAAACTCCTCAAGGACCCTACGTGCAGCTTCCTACGACCAGTAGTTTTGGCTGTGTGTTGTCTGTCAGTCATTCACTCAGTAACGGAAAAATTTTATATACATATTATTATTAGGATAGTATCCTGATCCGGCTCCGCCCGGATGTATCGTTATTTTCAAAGTTTTCTTTCATGGAAACTTCGCCCTGACATTTCGAACACAACTATAAAAGAATTATCCAATTTGGATCAGTCATTACGAAGTTATGCGCGTAGATACATTTCGGCGACTCATTTTTATTTAAATAGATTATCAATCATATTCACCCCTTTTAAAAAGAAATACTTTAAAAACACAGTTTTACTTATTCGGAACAAAGTGTCCCCTTCAACATAATAATATATTATAACTTATCTTGCCTTCAAAGCAAGAGTGAACTGGCATCTTCTGGGCACACTCGATTCATTTATCGCTTTCCGTCAGTGTGATTGAAGCCTATTCAAACCTATTCCTCAATTAAAAAAAAAGAATATTCAGTGAATAACATATTCAGTTCACCTATCGGAAAGTACAGCACTTTTTAACCAAAACGAACTAAACTGCTTAAATAATAAGTTTCCAGTTCCAATGACGGAGTTTTCGGGACTAATGTCTCAAATTACGCAACGTCTTCAAAGTTTAGTGGCAATTAGGTGTTTTCAAGAGTTAGGCAAGTGGCGAGTCCTCAGAGAGCTAACTTAGTTGACAGTGCTCCTAACTAGACGTCTAGGAAACCTAGATTATGCTGCTTGAAACTATTCGGGGAAGCTTTGGGAAGACTAATTTGGTATGATAGATTCGCAGTAGTATATATCTTTTAGAACTGTTTATTGATTTGTGCAACCGCTTTGTTTTAGTTGGTTGTCTTTAGTGACTGTATTTAATTTGTAGGTGGGTCTTGGATTTTGGAATGCTTACCTGTTCCTATCCGTATTTGGTACTCATGCAGGAGCTCTGTCAATCAGGATGATATTAGATTTTCTCGAATCTTTTCTTATTGATAAGCTCGCGTTTGACTACCACTGTCTCACCTGATGGGAAATTTTGTAGCAAGTAACTTGGATCAGGGTCGGAAATTTAACGGAGTTTTTCTGGATTTAGCCAAGGCCTTCGATACTATTTCAATAAATCTACTCCTGACGAAACTCGAAGCGATAGGCATAGGCGGCCTCCCTCTAGAACTCATGAAAGATTTTCTTACCAATAGGTACCAATCTGTAAATATAGGCAAATACATTAGTTGCCCCCTCCCCATCACATGTGGAGTTCCCCAGGGAAGTGTTCTTGGCCCGAGTCTCTTCTTGATATATATAAACGAACTTTGCCAATATGAACCGACAAATGGAAAAATATTTTCATACGCGGATGACACTGCGCTCATATTTCAGGGAGATTCCTGGGCTGAGGCACGTTACCTAGCCGAAAAGAAAGGACTTCATCAGACATCTCTGTGGTTAAATAAAAATCTTTTAACATTAAATGTCAATAAAACAAAATATATAACATTTTCGATAAATAAAAAAACACAACCAACAAACTTCACTTTAAAAGCACACAAATGTCAAAATATCCAACCATTAATATGCTCTTGCGCACTACTAGTAAAAACTACCAATATTAGATATCTCGGCACGCAAATAGATGATTCCCTTTCATGGCAAGCACAATTAGATATTCTGTCTGCACGCACGCGAAAAATGATATGGATTTTTAAAAAGCTCAGAAACGTACTCAAATTCAAAATGTTAAAAACAGTTTACTTTGCTCTTGTTCAATCAATCTTGGGTTATTGTATTCCGGTGTGGGGTGGGACCTGTAAGACAAAAATCATAAAAGTTGAACGCGCACAAAGGTCATGACTCAAAGTAATGCTCAGAAAACTCTTTCGTTATCTTACTATGACCCTATACAAGGACTGTAATGTCTTGACAGTGAGGCAACTATTCATCCTGCACACAACACTTCGCAAGCATAAAGAACTAACCTACGATGCTAAGTTGTCTTATCCTACAAGAAGAAATAACAGAATATGCAAAGCAATTAAACACAACACTGCTTTCTTCAGGAGACACTCATTTTTTCTCGCACCTTATTTATATAATAAAGTTAATTCTCTTTTAAATATATTCCCAAAAGTCTCGCATGTATGCAAATCAATTATCCAAAATTATCTTCTGAGTTTAAATTATAATGACACAGAATCCTTACTTATTATTTATAAATAACCTCCTGTTATGACAATAGTAAATAAAGAGCAGTAAGCGCACTCATGCAGAAACACGCATACTCATACTAACATATAAACATACTCCCATAAACAGATACGTGCAATCATACTCACTCATTACACACACAACACGGACACGCACGCACCCACACAAACATACACGCATCACATACACACCTCACATACACACACTCACACAAACACACTCATTCATTAATAAGTTGTACCAACTTACTCGCCGCGGGAGGGAGACCTGGAGTCCTGAAATACAGGGCTGCCCTAGTTTAGGCTCCAGTCCACTCCATTTATTTTAATGACTGTACTGTGTTTTTTATTTAGTGTGGAAATAAATGAATTTTTACTTTACTTACTTTTACTTTACTTACTTTGATGGAAAACGATGATGGAGCAAACGTCACTCTTGACTTAGACACTCGTGCGTTCCCTTGGTACTAGAGCTTCATACACCCCGACTAGATCCTCTCGTGCGTTGAGCCTAACATCAATTGAAACGCACGTGTGCCTTCGCGTGTTAATCGGTCCCGCCTGGACAGGCTCTAACTATCAATATAATAGGGGTTAAAGTATGAAATTGCCGTTTTATTGTAATACGTACTTCGAATTGACATGGAACCACAGAAATATAAAAAACAGGAGAAGTGGCAAGGAGGCGTGTCGGTGTCGTCGCTATATGCGCTCGCAATGCGCAAATGGCCGTCGACGCGAACTACGGGCTTTCGACCGCGATTGTGACAAATAATAAGAATGCCGTGTTTTTCAGTGGTTTCTTGTAAAAACCGAAGCACTAATCAACACTTTGTTAATCATGGAATCACTTATCATATGTCAGTACAAGTATTTTACTATATTTGTCTTTAAAATCAACAAAAACAACTAATCGTGAAACATTTTTCTTACTCTTACTATGTTATTTTCGTTTCTGAATACACACACTCACAGCGACTGTACTATTTTTGCAATATATACATTACTCCTTAACCACTACTTAAGTTTGTCGGTAAGTGACTGAACAAGCAATGTAAAAAACACAAAACGATACTTTATTAAGCGGGTGCGACGCGTAGTACGGCCGCTTGGTTGTTACGCGAGTTAATGATGCGATACTTAGTAAGCTATCGGCAAAAATGTCGATTGACTAACGAAATCTTGCTATAAAAGTTTATTTTCAATTTGTCAAAGATCGATGTAAAATAACGTGTATTTACTGATTTTAATTATTAATAGCGTAATAGAGAAATACGTAACAAAGTTTCGTAAAGTGAGTTAATTAAATTTTAAATTAATAATAATTGGGAGTGTTATAATATTTTCTAGACATGCCGTTTTTTGTTTATTTTATTTTTAAGACTGCAAAAACTTTTTTGTACCATTATAAGTGAGAGATTCGATAACTTTCGGATTTAGTCAATCACTAGTGTATATGTAAAATAAATTGGTTTTCGCACAGCACAACGATAGCGTCCACTGTTTGTGTGTGAGTAAGTTGTACGGTGCATGGTAAATACACGCTGTGTGTGAAAGGATAAGGTTTATAATTGTTTGTAAAGTACGTTCTGTTTTGAGAATTGTGGGTGTGTGCGCGATTGCGTATCTATTGCTTTTACTGAAGTGCATGTGTAGTAGTTGGCGTTTGGTGGGGCTGTAGCGCATGTAGCGGCGACACGAGATTCCTATACATTTTCGTCCAGCGGGCATATCTCCTTATTTATTATATCTATGCATGGAACCTTCATGGTTTGAGAGTTTTGAGTGAAACTTTTTCACAAGGTACCTGTGAAGTTGTTCTTCTTTTAAAAAATGTGCTACATTCGATTATCGACTTTCCGATGATTTTTTTATTCAGTTTAGACAAGAAAGATGGATACTTCGAACATTCGAGTGATTTTTGAATACGAGTTCCGACGCGGAACTAACGCGGCGGAAACAGCTCGCATTACCAATGTTGCGTTTGGAGAGGGGACTGCTAATGAACGTACCGTACGATTTTGGTTTAAACGCTTTCGTGATGGAAACTTTGATTTGAAGAACGAACCACGTGTAAGACCGCCCACACAGGTGAATAACAGTGAATTTAAAGAGATGGTGAGAGCCGATCCGACCCAAACTACTCAGGAATTACCGGCATGGTTTAACGTTACCGAATCAACAATATTGACTCATTTGCGTCAAATCAATAAATAAAAAAAAAAAAGGTTACCTCATGATTTGACTGATCTGCAGAAAGAAACGCGTGTTGAAACCTTTGTTTTGTGTTGCTTTGTTGAATCGATACAGACATGAAGGAATTTTGGATCGAATTGTGACATGTGATGAAAAATGGATTCTTTACGATAACTTTAAGCGAAAAATACAATGGCTAACCCCAGATCAAACGCCGCAACAGTGTCCTAAAGCAAAGCTTACCAATAAAAAGGTAACTAAAAACTTAAAGTCTCAACATGGTGTTATTCACTATAGCTCTCTCCGATCTGGTCAAGCAATAATGGCAGATGTCTACTGTGTCGAACTCTGAACAATGATAATAAAACTAGTAGTGAAACAGCCCCGACTCATGAATCGATCTTCACTATTATTTTTCCACGATAACGCGAGACCTCATACAGCACGAGAAACCGTTTGAACTCTACAAGAACTGCAATTAGAAACCATTCATCACCTAGAGAGTGATGAATATTCGCTAGACCTTGCTCCAACGGACGACCATTTTTTTCGTGATTTGAACAATTTTCTACGTGTTAAAAAGTTTTCTTCTCAGGAGGCAGTACAAAATGCTTTCACACAGTTTCTCGAATCTAGATCACCAGAGTTCTATCGCAAAGGCATAAATGACCTTCCTATTAGATGGCAGCAATGTATAGATAATAATGGTAATTATTTAAATAAAATAAACATGATAAATTAAAAACAAAACAATTTCAATTTTTCAGTACAAATCGGCAATTTCATACTTTAACCCATAATACTTATTTCATTTGAATTCTGCAAAGAAGACTCAGAAAGAAAAAGTCGTATATATAATGATGTTCTTTCTTGACGCTATACCGTCACAGAGAGCAATGCTCTAATTTATGTTCTTGTTTTGTCTACGGCTTTTTTGCAACTATGTAAATCTAAATGCCTAATAGTCGCTAATATATACGTAAATACGCTGTGATACTAAATAACAGTCAAAGTGTTGAGGAAGTCTGTCAAAAGGCGAATGCTAGAGTTCCAGAGAGGGTGAGCTCCCTTTTAATTGGACATTGGCATTAGTCGTTTATCTAAGAACAACATCGAGAAAATTAATTTGTGTACTACAATGGTCTTTGAAACCAATAATAATCTAGGCAGTGACTTTGATCAAAACGACTCGGAACTTTATTGCTGTAGTGTAGGAGACAAATTTGCGTGATTAGGCGAGAACCTATCATAAAATGATTGCGGTGTAAGGGTAATTGTTAATAATGAATAATCATTATAGTCAGGTGTTGGCGTATAAAAATCAACTATATTTTTGTGCACGTGTCAGTTTATTTGATATTCATCATTATGGATTGGCTGACGTTTCAATTTTGTGTTTTAATTTGGGTAAGGATCTGTTATTTTTACCTGGTTCTCTCTCAAAGAGCAGTTATTCGTATGCCTTTTGATGGAAATGATTCTGATTGCACCAAAAAATATCTTGGAAAAATGACTGAAGCTTACCGAAAATATAATAAGGTCCATTACCAGTGGACTAGGCACAAATGCTCGTCAAGATTCTATAAAAAAAAAATATAGTAGTATGTACAGTAGTGGAGCAAATGATGCTGTGGATGTGTGGTTATGATGATAAAGAAAGAAAGAAAAACATAATGCCTACAGCGCGTGCATCAGTATAAATGATGAAATTTATTGGCTACACCGGGCGCATATACGCGTAATGCAACTAGTACAAATTTGTACTGGCTGGTTATGGCCATTCAATAAAGAGAATGGTATTTAAATAGATAAAAAACTTTAATAAGATTAAAAGAAAGAACGAAATAAAGACATCAGGATAAAAATGATTCTATATTGAAACTTAGTAACAATAAAAGACCAATGAAATTATATTCGTGGTGAACTGTGTCAAATAAATTAAGGGCACTCCACAATCTACAGGTGTACCTATCCATATTTGAAGACAAAATCATTAATGACAGCATCATATCAGCCGAAAAACGTCTACTACTCAGGCCTACACAAGCCTCGACAACTCGCGATAAAGAATCATTCCAACCAAATTTCGGACACGATGCCGTGTCAACGAAGATCAGCTAAGTACGCAGGAGATATTGTAGTGTTTAAGTGCACAAGTGTTTGCGAATACACAGGTGTAGCGCATACCTGCTCTTCTCTTCTCTTTACTTAAAGTCCGATGACATGGCAATCCGAAACGAATTGACGTCATATATATTGTCATCGGAAAATGAGGAGTGGAATTCTCTGCCTGCGTCTGTGTTTTCGAACGCTTACAACCCTAATCTCTTCATAGTTAGAGTAAACAGGCTCCTTCTGAGTAAGCTCGCTCCATCGTAGACTTTGTCTCTGTCATTTCTGAGCAAGACTAAGGCCAAGAGCAAACCCATCACAAATAAAAAAAATTACAGACTCCGTTAGGTTGTAATAAATCTTGATTAGATTATAATTTCTCGATTTATTATGAAAAAATCGTTTTGTTTATAATAAATTCCATTCAAATTCAACATTTTCCAAAATATCAGTTTCTTGTTTAGAAAAAAAGTTTATAATTTCACGCGATATTTTAGAATCTTACGGAGTTTGCCATTTTCCGGTGACATATATATCTATACCGACGACAATTATTTATAAAATAATATTTTATTAGATTCAGTATTTATTTCTTTTTATCAAATGGTGTACATGTTTTTGTTCTAGGTACTATGTGTTTCAAAATCACAGTCACAATTACTGAACTCTACAAGTAACTTTAGTCATAACAGTAAGTGTATTTTCTTTATTTTTATTTCAATTTTCATGAGAATGTGTGAGAACAAATATGAGATGGAAAAGTGAGTAGACGCATACAATCGTCAACGGATAAAATAGAAGTCCAATGCTAACCTAACTATTCGCGTCCCAGTTTACTATGATCAAACTAAAAAAAGGTTAAGTAAATCAAGAGAATAAAATGAGAAAAAACGATAGGGAAAATCTTATAATTAGGGCAAATAGAAAAAAAAATCATAGAGCAATGAATTGCACCTGCGCGGCTGCGAGATCGCGCAACGAACCAGCTGCCAAAATTGAAATGCTCTGTGAAAACATCAGATTAAACTAACAGGTTTTTTGTGCAAGGTGAAATTTTGTAGGGTACAAACCTATCAATCAAAATTATTTTCAGATCAGTCACACTCATTCTGTGAGGAAGGTCAGCCAGTAGTTCCGCCTGATGAGTGCAACACGTGCACATGCTTTGCCGGTGTAATATATTGTACGAATCTTCCATGTCCAAGTAAGATTCAACCTTTTTTTTGTAAAAATTTGGCTTTAAATTGTCTTCATTATACGTAGATTTCTTGTGAGATACCATTTGGAAACTGTCTGCACTGTGATCGGTTTCGAAAGACATTATTTTAATAAAAACGGGTGCTACTTAATTAACTACTCGCTACTGTTTGTACTATGATCGCGTTTGAAACGGTAACGTCGCATAAATGCGGCGGCTTTGTAGACAAATTGAATGTGTTGTCCTTGACCCAACGACAAGGACCAGGTTGAGTGGCCTAAGGTAGGATATTTCTATCCCGCACGTTTATGATGTTTTCGTGATAAGTAGATCTTCCATTAATTAAGACTCGAAGTTATTTGTCCATTATTGGGTTTTGGTGCACCCGGACATAGAGGGCGTGAAGGGCCTGCTGTGAAGGCGGGTGGTCGTCGGAGGTGGACTGGACGCAACGGCTGCGCCGATCTCCCAGTCCACCTCCACCTAGACGATACGGGAATCGCTGGGTTGTTTTACTGGGTTTATCAGGCCAGCCCGGGGAGTCCCACATAGCCCCCCACTCCCCCGAGTGGGTGGTATGCGTTATGCATTTTTTCTCAGCAGAAACAAAAAAAAAAGGTTAGAAGGGCAGCCGTTCGGGATTACTTTTTTGGACAGACTATAACTGCTCTAAGCCATCTACAAGATCATGAAGTACAGACTATGGGTGTCTGTGTTACAGCCGCCTTTATATTTACGCTGCCGGGCGTTCCGTGACGGTTTTCTTTTTTTTTAAATTGGTGTGCTGACGATTTGATCGGAAATGGGGGCTTGTCTAGAAATAAACTTTTTACTCTTGACTTCAGGATCCTCAAGTTGTTGGTGCTGGCTGGTGAGATTTCAGTAGATTGACTCTAAGGCAATCAAATCAAAATGAAATAAAAAGAAATAAACGACATTAATTAATCAAACGTTGTTTTCAGAAAAAGAATGCGAAGATGGTGAAGAAATACCTTCGCCAGATGAATGCAATAAATGTATATGTCGACGAGGGCAAGTCATGTGTAGCAACGTGATCTGCATACCAGGTACAAAGGAGAAGGGAATGACTCCATACATTCCTGGGCCCAGGTGTTAACTGAATCAAACTAGCCTTATTTGTAAGAGGATATTATTATATCCTCTTACAAATAAGGCTAGTTTGATTCAGGTTCAGGTTTCAGTGAGGCTTTGTTATTACAAAGCCTTACTGAAAATTTGGTGAAACTTGGCTATCCAGGAATCAAGTTATATGAAGTACAGTAAAAGTGAGGTTTAAAGAGGAAATACTTTTGAATGGCTTCGGTTGTGTCATATTTTTATGCATGGAGCGTGTGTGACGTGTCGAAGATCTGACACGTTTGGCTCTCCCGCGCTCTGGACAGTCGCTACAGTCGAAGACCAGTTTCTACATACAATACCCTGCACTTAGAAGCAATAGGTACCAACCTTTTAAAAACAAGGGACAAGAGTATGTAAAATAAAACACCAATATATATATATAAAATATTATGTATTATTCATCTGTAATAATTAGGAGAATATCATCTAAGAATTATTGTGCAGGAGGTACGATATTTTCTTGGTATCTTGCCCAACTGGGATACTATATTATGCACATGGGCACAGCAGCCTACAGTCCTTCTTCATACTATACAATCACAATAATAGTATTGTAGGTAGTATTATTGTGTTGAATCTCGTCCTCTTCGACAGCTGTCAACTAAAATGTAAACAAAATATGTTTTGCGACTTATATGGCGGGATTGTAAAAAAATATATAAATATAGATAAAAACTTAGATGCACGCCACTGACGAATAACTGATAAAATCGCCTCAACTTCCAAGACTCTTCTGCCAATAGAGTTAATGCGACCAGTCTCAATTTTACAATTTACACAGCGATCCATGTCGTCAATATCCGATCGAAAGACGTAAACAGTTGTCCAAAATAAAGAAAAAAATCCTATATAAAGCCGTCGTGGGGTTTAAAACAATTAAATATGGTAAATACGTGCGCACTCAGAACGAAAATATACGAACGAGTGACATCTGTCAGTAGATATCGATTAGAATAGAAATCGATTCCACGAAAAAACAAATTGTCACTCGACTTTCATACATATTCTGAGATTTTTCCGATTTATTCATAATCTATTACTCGCATTTCAGTAATTGAATCGATTATTTAGTTCATAAGTAATTGAATCGATTATTTAGTTTCAGAACTTAATTTAAGTTTTCTCGCTTCCTAGATAGAAACATGGTACCATATTTTGTGATTTCCTTTAGAAAAATATAACGGTTTTTTTAATATACATTTCAACTAGTTAACTGCTGGGCCCAGAAGTCCCCTTCTCCATAAATCTGTAGGTTCTAAAGCAAACTATTCGACATAAAACATCTATTGTTTCTTTGGTCTTCCTCCAACTATCCTAAATAATCCACATTACGTACTAACAGCTTTTTTCATGATATGGTCCTACCTCGTCTGCATCGCACGTGCTTGCGCTGACCATAACAGCCAGTCTCGAGATAAATTTTCGGTCAACGATACTACTTTCAGATCTCCTCTTACATATTTATTTAAAATATAACAATTATAATTAAATTTTCAGCACCAAATTGCGATGAATACCTATTGTACCCCACACAAAATAAATGCAATTCATGCATGTGCTTTAAAGGTTTTATAACGTGCACTAGTAATGTCTGTTACGATGAAGATTGGGCTGGTTATGAGCCTAGAGGTAAGTACTTTACATTGTCAATCGTCAAAATAATTAAGGCGCTATCCACATATTTCTAGGTCAAGTTCACGTTAGGATTTCGTCAGGGATGGGAAAAAACCTTACATGTATCCTGTGCGAACTGGTTCGCAGTTCCATGTCAGGCGAGTTTGGAATAACACTGTTCGTCACGGAACATGCTCTTTGAGTAGTTGAGCAAATGACACTGACGAGATCCTGAAGTGGAAATATTTGTAGAGCTTCGTGCATTAAAAATAGTACTGTAAGGCAAATAGACTGATTCCGTTGATCAGTCAGTATTGCTAATATTTTAGTTCATTATAATGAATGTGAGAAGCACAGGACCAGTCGTTGTGGCGACGCTTGGGGGTGGCCTATGTCCAGCAGTGGACGTCTGATGATGAAGAAGATTCCCATTGATTAATGTCAAGCAAATAAACAGCTGAAATAACAAGCTGTAATTGTCAATTTGGTGATATAGAATCGAGTTGGAGGACATGACATATCAATACATGATCTGGTCAGGGGGGCTACTCTCTAAGCCCGAAGTCCGTAGTTTCGGGCTTAGTTGCGGGCGTATTTTACGCCGTATCACCTACTGACTTACGATTAGTTTTGAATCCGAAGTAATAATGAAAGACATTAATAAATTCTTAGTGGTTAGGTGATACGGAGTAGAATATGCGCGTAACTAAGCCCGAAACTACGGACTTCGAGCTAAGAGAGTAGCCCCCCAGGATATGATAAGGTTAATATAACTACTTATGAATATTTTGAACCAATAGCTTTTGTGGAGAAACCCCAACAAAGTTATCGTCCAAAAAGTATGTTCACTACCCGATAGAGAGATAGTGGTAATATTTTCTAAACCTACTCTCGCTACTCTACAATCTGAGATATAAATCAGCTCAGGGGCTGCACTTCGTACCGTATCCTTCATATTCATAAACGTTTTTTTTTGAGCAATTGATATCTGTGTGTTACAATAGACGTGAAAACAACACATAACGAAAAGGAATGCATAGAAGGCAGCAGCATTCCTGTACCAAATAAGTGTGTTCAATGTATTTGCGAAAATGGCAAGAAGAAATGCAAATATATTTGTAGTCCCACCAATCAACTGGAAAATAGATTTGGAGGTAATTTGAACATTTATTTGTGCTTTTGACCGATTCTTGATGCAATTATTTGGGGAGAATAGAATACAAATACGAATTATTGTACACTATAACAATTTTACTATTGGAGCCCTTTGTTCAGCAACTGACTGTTTTTGGTTGATTGCTGACAGATGATGCGTAGCGCGTTGTTACTTCTCCGCTGTACTTTTCTGATTAATTTCGTTGCGGGATTCAAGAAATTTGATTCGTTTCTCCGGGACTCGTCGGGCTTCATTGACTCGGCGTTTCTCTGGTGGTCGCCACTGTTTATTCTGGCTTTCAGGAGTCGTAGTGGTTGGTAATGTATGGCAGGCTTGACATGCGAATGCGGTGGCGGGCTTGACACGAGAAAGCGAATGTTGCTTGAAAATGAGCAAAATTTACACTCAGATCAAACATCGGATTTCTTATGCGAGGTGAAACTTCATAGGATACGAACCTAACTAGCAATCATAAATATTTTCAGATCAGTCACAATCATTTTGTGATGAAAGTCAGCCAATAGTCCCGCCCGATGAGTGCAACACTTGCTCATGCTTTGCCGGCGTAATGTATTGTAAGAAGTTTGCATGTCCAGGTAAGATAAGGATTTTTTTTCTAAATGTTAACTTTAAATTGTCTGCTATATTCTTATAACTGGTCTATGGTCTATGAGTAAAAATGGGTGACCATCCATAACATACCAAGACCCATCCGTGCCTTGGCAAACAGGAGTGTGATTCTGTAAACATGTCGAAGTGAACACTAAGGCGAAGTGAACAAGTGAGTTGTCAAACCATACAAAAAAGATGGCATGACAGCTCACTTGTCGTTCATTCCACCTAAGTGATCACGGTGAGATGTCAACAGAATCGAACGGCAGATCAGGTCGTTGGTTGGGTTGAAGCGAGTGAATGTGATTCCAGTTTCCATGCACTACTACCATGTTAATAAAATACTAGTATTGATGCTTTCATAAAACACGTGGGGCTCGAAAGGGGTCAGGGAGTCGGGGAGATAGAATTAATGCGGAACAGGGTGTTAAGTCCCACAAACCTCTATAAAAATGGAGGATCCTCCGACCGGACATTGTTGTGTCCGGTGGGCAAATGCCCGATAGTTGATATTTGAACGAATGTTCAAATTGCACGGAAATTCCTGATACCGCGATGCAGGATTTCATTAGTAGTTCACTGCTGGCGAGATAGATGGCGTTACAGTTCGTTTACTGACGTAAAAAATTCGCTTCGTTAGTTTTTTTTTGTTGCGTCATTGATGCCGTGACAATTCACAAGACAGATTTATTGGGAAAAAAATAAATAAAATCTCAAAGAGAAGGGAGTATATTTCACGTGTATTTATTTAATCTTTGAACTTGACGACGATACCTATTCAGCAGAAAGCGGTGTAGCGAGAGTAAAGAGGCCAGAGTAGGATAGTTAGATAACTAATACTTTTGTGTGCTGCAATGCCCGCAATTGAAGCCGAGCATAAGGTGGCATTCGTTACCATTAGCGCCATCTACTTTCGAGTAGAAGAACTAGTAGAGTCAAGAACGTTCCTGATATATAGACTAGAACATTCTAGAATTCTTGACACCTGGTCGTATGTACGCGAACTTTCTAGACCTTTCTACAATGGAAGGTTCTGGAATAAATTGAGGCCTTGTTATAAAACGCCTGGAAAGATCGCGACCTTTTCAGTACCTATTGGATTTACGATAGAAGACAACTTCGAGACAATCCCGCATGCGAAGTGTTTTACAGTGAAATAGTGTTTTAGAATTAGTGAGTTTAAAGTTGCAACTTAAGTGCAATTTATTTATTTATTTATTTTTATTTATTTATTTGTTTCAGAAAACATACATACAGACTTTTAAATAATTTATACAACAATAACCTTAATTCTAAATACATAATATAGAACATTTGTGTCCGAACTAGATATAAAATATCTGTATTTCGGACATCAGCGCTCCTCCCCTGTTTAAGTCGACACTTGGTAATGAACTTTACTTAAACCTATTCACATTTTATTATATTATTTAAAGTAATGATAGATTGTAGAAAAAAATAAAAAATAAATGTAAGTGACGTCCTCCGGTGACTTGGGCGTAAATGAGTGGATGTGTGTAGGAGGGTGAGTTATTTGTAGCTACTTAACTGTACACAGCAGGTTTTCAGTCTCAGTGTAGTTTAGCTTGCGAATGTAGTCTACTACCATAAGTTTACATTTGTTCTTATTTAAGGGGTATATGTCTATAAGTTTATTTAATCTTTCATACAGAAAAGAGCCTAGGAAACAATAGTATTTTCTAACGTATGGGTGTTTGAAGGTCGGTAGTTTATTGTGTGTGACGACCTTTCGTCTGCGCTTGGATAAATAAGTGGACTTGTCATATTTTGTATTGTCATGGTATCTCAAGACTGCGTGCAAGACATAAAGCTGCCGGACAGTGAGGACCTCACAGGATTGGTACAGGAGGTATGTTGGGTAGAGGTAGGGCCTGAAAGTGCTGACTTTGAGTATTGCTCTTTGCGAAACTTCTAACGGTTTGAGTATAGTTTTGGACGTGCCTCCCCATACAGAGATACAATACTGCAGAACTGATTGACCAAGTGCTAGATATACTTGCTTAATTAATTTGGGTTCAGCAGCATTTCTTAATTTTTTTAAAACAAATATCAGTTTTCTTACCCTAAAAGTAATCAAGTCTACATGAGATCGAAAAGATAAGTTATTATCAATAATTATTCCTAAATATTTAACTTTGTCCACTTGAATTAGGTCAGGGCAAGAACAGGTTAATTTATTACAGCAATTGTGAGCTATTATGGAGAGAGATGAGGAAGGGAGATTAGAGTTTCGCATAGAGAAGGCGAGATATTGCGTTTTACCAGCATTAAGAGTTAGGATATTCTTCTGAAGCCAGTGGCTTACTATATTAAAACCATGCTGCGCGTTCTTGTACATATTCTCCCAAGAGTCAGCAGAAAATAGGAGCACCGTATCATCCGCGTACGATATTATTTTACCTCCAGCAAGATTTAGCTCACAGAGTTCATTCAAATAGACTAAAAATAGACTAGGGCCCAAAATGCTACCTTGAGGGACTTCAAAAGATACAGGCAGATCACTGCTTATAAAATCATTTATTTTGATACATTGCGTACGGTCAGAAAGGTAATCTTTAAATATTTTGAGTTGGTTTCCTCTAATGCCTAGTCGTCCCAGTTTCTGTAAAAGCAATGGCACAGAGACCGTGTCAAAGGCTTTGGCCAAATCCAAGAATATGCCTATAGTCTTTTTACCTGCATCTAAATTCCCCACCACATAATCAACAAGTTCATGAGCCGCATCACTAGCTGACTTGCCAACTCGGAAACCAAATTGATGATTAGATAGAAGTTTATTTGTTTCTAGGTAATTAGTGAGCCTTTTATTGAGGATGCGTTCCAGGAGCTTGGAGACAGAGGGCAAAATAGAAATGGGCCTATAGTTGGTGATGCGGTTTTTATCTCCAGATTTATGTATCGGATGCACCACTGACTTCTTTAAGACTGCAGGAAAGACACCTTGTAATAGACAAGAATTAAAAAGATGTGTTAATAGGGGCACAAATATGTGTTTATTCTCTTTAAGGAGGCTATTTGGTATAGAGTCCCAACCAACGGAACAGATGTTTTTCAGACCCATGATTAACCTCTCTACCTCTGACTCATCTGTGTTCAATAAGACTAGGGATTTTAGAGAGGGATTTGCCTTTTCAGTGGCAAAATGAAAGTGCTCCGGATTTGCACAGTTAATTTGGGTTAGTTAATCTGCTGTTTTTATCCCTCACTTGTTTTTTTTATTATTGGTATGACTTAGATGTTTCACATCTGCCAAGTGTACCGTGACGGCTATTTTTTCTATTATTGGTATGCTTTTTTTAAGGATGGGAAATCGTTAAATGACTCTTTCCACTTTGGGCGAAGTGGAAGGGAGTGTCAGACTCTTACTGACTAAAACCCATCCCTGTTCCTCCTAGTGCCCTTTGCTTTCCAGGAGGCCCGGGTCGACAGCCCGTGAAACACAACGCGCTGTCGACCCAAGCCTGGTTGTGATCGGACAGCGAGCCAACCAACGCTCGCCGTCCGCAGGCCCGATCCTACGTTGGTCGGGAATTCCCTGCAACTCCCGACGCCCGGGGCGACTTCTGTTGCGGCGGCTAGGATAAGAGGTTTCCCTCTCTCTCATGCGTTCGGCCTCCTCCTACGCTAGCAACTATAACTGCTTCATTATTGTTATGCTGACAATGTAATAGACGACGGGAGCACGCTTGTATAAAAGAAACCTATTTAGGTACTTTAGGTAGGTTAGAGATTTGAGTAGATGTACTCAAAGGAAATGGAATCAATATTAAAAAATTAATACTAATTGACAAAACGTTGTTTTCAGATCAAAAATGCGTCGATGGTGAGGAAATGCCTCCACCAGATGCATGCAATAAATGTATATGTCGACGAGGACACGTTATGTGTACCGACATGATCTGCATACCTGCACCAAATTGTACTGAAAAACAATTGTACCCTCCACCAAATAAATGCAATACCTGCATTTGCCTAAACGGCTTTATAAGTTGCACTAGTAACGACTGTAATGAGGAAAACTGGCGTGGTTTTGACCCAAGAGGTAGGAATACCTACTTTACATTATATATCGTTTAAGTAATTTAGACACTATCCACTCATTTTAAGGTCAAGTTCACGTCAGGATTTGTCAGCTATGGAAAAAATGCTTGCATGTGTTCTATTCGAACTAGTACACAGTCCATGTCAGGCGAGGTCGGACCATCAGTGTCACACGGCACTGACGAAATCCTTAAGTTAATTTTTATAACAGGCTTAATTTTTTACCGTGTCCTTTGTCTTCGTAATCATTAACTTTATTTTGAGTAATTGACATCTCTATGTTACAAAAGCCACGACAAAAACGCCTAAGAAGAAGGAATGTGAAGAAGGCAGTAACCTTCCTGGACCAAATAAGTGTGTTGAATGCTTTTGTGAAAACGGCAGGAAGAGATGCAAATACATTTGTATTCCCACCGATCAGCTACAAAATCGATTTGGAGGTAATTTTAACATTAATTTGTATATTTAACCGATTCTTGATGGGATTATTTTGTGAAATTAGAAAAGAATTACGAATTATAGTACACATGTGTAGGTATAACAGAGGAGAATAGTAATTTCTGACCCAGAGTCCGAAAGCATTAAGACCTATCGTATATTTTATGTCATTTGAAGAAGAGCAAGAAAACGTATTTTTTTTTTTCGATTTCGATTGGTTTTGTTTAGTTTCACCAAAGGACGTTGTACAAACTGACGATGGTGTCACAAAATCATATCTTTAATGCGTATGAGGACGCATAGGATGCCATAGGTGTCTTTTGTGATCTCTCTAAGGCGTTTGATTGCGTTGATCACGATACATTACTCCCGAAGCTCGAGCATTACGGACTAGGCAAAACAGCGTTAAACTTAGTCAAATCTTATTTAAATGATAGACAGCAATAAGTTCAAATAAACGGTATCAATTTGTAGGGATTAAACGTGAAAATGAGCGTCCCCCAGGGCTCGATTTTGAGTTCTTTCTTATTTTTGTTATAATTATATCAATGATTTACCCTATTTATTACAAATACAAAATCCTTTATTTCAAATAGACCAGTTACAGGCACTTTTGAATAGTCAAGGTCTGTCAGTCAAATAGATGAAGCTAATCCTGCCGCGCTAATGACAAGAGCAGCAGGTTGTTCTCCAACATAACACACCCACCGACCCAGTCTCCAGCGCGACAGTTGCACGTTCCAAAGAGTAGATCCTGTGGAGAAGAACGTGTAAGAAACTCCAAGGACACTCTTGTAAACCAGTTGCCATTGTTTACAAAATCATGTTTACAATCGGTGCGAAATAATTAATGAGTAAAACTATACAATGCAAAAAGAATGAGTCTACACAATATTGCAACAAAATCTTGATATGGTGTTGTTTGCTGACGATACCTCTTTTAATTTTTAAGATAATTAGACGGACGAACAATGTTAATGACATAAATAACGACTGTTATGCAAGTCCGAAATTCTCTTAGGGAACTGTTTAAGAATATTAACATCACGACGGTACCTTGTCAATACATTTACGAAAACATAATGTAAGTCAGAAAGAATTTACATATTTTTAGTAAAAGAGGCGAAAGACATAATAATGGTACTAGAAATAGGGACCAGTTAGTTCGACCAGGTTTCAGACTGGCTAAAGTAGCCTCATCTTTCATGGGGTACTGTTTAAAATTTTATAATAAGATACCTCCCCACATATTAGAACTAAATGAGACAAAACTTAAGGCTTGTATTAAACGCACACTATGCTGGCAAGCATATTATTTATAAGTTGGGGAATTATATTGAAGATAAAAATGCTTGGCTGAAAGCTGGTCCTGCTCCACAGCCACTAGGGAGCACAAACTAATCTGTAAATATTTTAGAGATGTTGTTGGACCGGCTGAAGATTGGAAGATTGTAAGCAATATTTGTATTAAAATAAATAAATAAATAAAACTTTTATTGTATCGAGTCAATTTATTTAGCATTGTATAATTTCATCCATTAACGGCACATGTGTGAGTGCTGTGTACCTTTAACTTAAACTTTAGCTATCAGTTTTAGGTTTGTTTTTTACTTGAATGTCCCCTGGCGGTTGGAAGTGTCATGCTCGCTCAAAAGTCTAGCTGATGGTGGCGTATGCGTTTGATCATTTTGCTCCCTTCAAAATAGTTGAGCCGAACGGTGCTGGCGCATGCGTCATGTTCGTGAACGGGCGCCTTCAGTTGGGACTGGTCATTTCTCAGCTGTCATGGTTGATATTAATATTTTTTTAATTTTTCGCTGTTTATATTCGGATGTTTTTCTATCCTGCTGTCTTTTACGTCGTTCTCACAGTTATGCATATTTTCGACCCGATGTAAACAAAACTTTGTAACAGTTTATTATTTTTAAAAGAGTGACGGGTATGTACGCTGACTTTCTAAACCTTCCTACAATGGAAGTTTCTGGAATTAATTGTCGTCCGATATTTAAATCCGGCGTAGACCGTAAGTCCGGAGGCAGACGGCAGTCAGTTCAAAATTAAATTAAAATTAAAACTGGCCAAGTGCGAGTTGGATTTGCGTGCAAAAAGTTTCGAACCAATTTATTTTCTTTAACATATTATTTTAACACAACATAATTATTCTTATAACTTTTTCTGTAATTTCTAGGTTTACTTACCTGAATTTTTTTCAACATTTTAAGATCAGTAGTTTCGGAGATAATAGTCATTTTTGGTCTCATTTCCTGAATTACTTACAAAACAAAACTAACTTAACTAATTTATTTTAAAATTATGAAAAAAAAAAATTATAACTCTCACAGCCCTTTCATTTCGTATGTCACACGACTTTTTTTTAAATTTCTATTTTGACCCCCAAAATTTCGAAACTCTAATAAACAACACTAATTGACAAAACGTTGTTTTCAGATCAAAAATGCGTCCATGGTGAGGAAATGCATCCACCAGACGCATGCAATAAATGTATATGTCGACGAGGACAAGTCGTTTGTACCAACATGACCTGCATACCCGGTACAAATTCAGAAAAAAATCTTGTAAAGCAAACTATTCATCGTCATCTCAATCTAGTCCTTTCGTCTTTCTCTATTGTGTTTTTGGTCTTCCTCTAACTATCCTTAAAAATACACATTCCTACTAATAGCCTTCCTCATGACACCTTCCTAATTCGTCTGCATTTCACACGCCTGCGTTGATAAATATTCGATCACCCATACTACTTTCATACCTCCTCTTACATACTTGTTTTCAATAAAATGTGAAAGTTTGTGAAGATGAATGGATAGATAATTTTTTTTTTTTTTTTTTTTTACTTGGTATGGGTTTGCTCTTGACTCTAGTCTTGGTCAGAGATGACAGAGACAAAGTCTACGATGGAGCGAGCTTACCCAGAAGTAGCCTGTTCACTCTAACTTTGAAAAGATTAGGGTTGTAAGCATTCGGAAACACAAACGCAGGCAAAGAGTTCCACAGGTAGGCAGGTAATTGGATGGATGTATGTTTGTTACTATTTCACGTCTGAACTCCTGAAAGGATCTTCATTGGAACAGAGGTAGATTATAGTCTGAAATAACAAATAAGCTTCTTTAATCCCGTGAGTATGTTCCTTAGGGATCACGGGGGCGAAGCCGCTGGCAGAAGCTAGTATTAAATAATGACTAAATTTTCAGCACCAAAATGCGCTGAAAACCAATTTTACCCCCATTCAAATAAATGTAATGCATGCATCTGTCAAAGCGGCTTTATAACGTGCACGGGTAATGTCTGTCACGAGGAAAACGGGGCTGGTTACCCTAGAGGTAAGACTACTTTATGTTGTCAATCGTTTATTGATTTAGATTTGCTTTATTGTATAAAAACACTAACAAAACCAAAAACTAAAAATATGCAATAAGCGGCATTATCGCATTCCGCGATCTCTTCAGGCTACCAGGTATTGAACGAGATAGCCTGTAGGCACATGAAAAATGATCAATCGGATAAAAAAAAAGTTTGACATTTCTAGATCAAGTTCACGTCAGGATTTCATCAGGGATTGAAAAAAATACTAACATGTATTCTGTAGGAACTAGTTTAAAGTTCCGTGACAGGCGAGTTTGGCCCATCAGTGTCACGGAACATGCTTTATGAGCGGTTGAGCACAGGACTCTGACGGAATCTTGACGTGGAAATGTTTGTAAATGATTCGACCTTTGGGCAGTCAGCAATGCATTTTTAGCATGGCATGAGCTATGCTGGCCTTCATTATAATTTTCATTGGAGCTGTTTTAAGTCCCGATTGCAATCCCTAGCTTTCCAAGTCCGTTGGACTTATTCGCAATCTACAACGAAAAAACCTTCTATTAATGTTACTAAATAATAAACTGTACCTGTCAATTTGATGATTCGATATGGAGTCGAGTTGGAGGGGACGCCTAACAAACTTCTTCGGGCATGAAAATATGTTAGCCGCCCAATAGAGATAGTAGAAATATGTTCTATTACTTAGCGCCAGGGCAGGCTTCATTTTGTACTACACCTTTGTTTTCATGAAAATAATTGAAATAAATAATAAATGAACATACAGATGTTACAAAGGCCACAAAGAATTCGCCTAAAAAGAAGGAATGCGAAGAAGGCAGCAGTTTTCCTGGACCAAATAAGTGTGTTGAATGCTCTTGCGAAAACGGCAGTAAGAGATGCAAAGACGTTTGCAGTCCCACCAATCAACTGCAAAATAGATTTGGAGGTAATTTGAACATTTATTTGTGCTTTTGACCGATTCCTGATGCAATTATTTGGGGAGAATAGAATACAAATACGAATGATTGTACACTATAACAATTTTACTATTGGAGCCCTTTGTTCAGCAACTGACTGTTTTTGGTTGATTACTAATGTTGAGCAGATTTCTTCAGATCATCTGTCCATGGGTTACAGGTTTTAAGGATGACTCTAGTGCAGCATGTGTGTGTAATGCAAAGGTTAACCATCTTTGTGACCCATTGCTGGGCAAAGACCTACCCTCTTCGTTCCGGGCAACCTTCCGTCTGCATTTTTACGATCTCGACGTGGCTAGCCACTAGCCTTCTCATATCAGCCTACCTATTTGTATGTTCTTAAGATCTACTATTAGATTTGTGGAGCGCCGTGGGGTGTTTCTTAAGCGATTGGTGGCTTACTTAACTCGTGTCAGAGGCGCAAATTGTACTGCATAAAGCTATGATAACAACTGACATGAGTGAAAACTTTCTAGCCAAACCAAAATTGATGTTTTAGGAAAGTTGCTTGCAATATAAAAGTATGTGTATTAAAAGTAATCTTAGATGTTACAGAGCCTGAATGTTTCTCCGGACAAGTCATCCCACCACCGGACGACTGCAACAGCTGTATTTGCTTTGAAGGTGAAATACATTGCACACAAATGCCTTGTCACACAGATATGCGTACAGGTAATTATATCACGTTTGTGATAACAAGTTCCGAAGGGTTCTAAACTGCTACCTACCATTTTCTTCTTCTTAAATTTTTCCTACTCCACCGCTGTACTTATCTGATTAATTTCGGTGCGGGATCTAGTCGTTTCGTTTCTCTGGGACTCGTCGACCTTTATTGAGTCGTGTTTGTCACTGTTGATTCTGTCTTTCAAGAGTAGAAGTGGTTGGGAACGTGTGGCGGAATTGTCCCAAAAAAAAATTATTCCACCGAAGAAGTAGTTTCATTGATCGGATTTGAATAGGATGCAGTAAGCGAACGCTCTAGCTGAAGTCACATAATTAAGCTTTTCCCTTGCCCCCTGAAGTAACTTGGCTTTGGGAACTTTATGAGTAACTGAGATAGAAATTGACAAAAAATTTTGGTTAAAGGTTGGTTTAGATTTTCAATATAAACTGCTGTGCATTTTTACCTACATACTGGTATATGAGGTATCCGAATGCAAGAAAAAAACAAAAGATAATTTTATTAGATCCCATGAGACTACTAAATGTAATTTTGTTTGCAGGTCAAGAATGCAGGGATGGCCAGCCAGTTTTTCGACCAGATGAATGCAATGAATGCTACTGCTTAGAGGGCCGACTGGAATGTTCCGACTTAGTTTGCATACGAGGTAATGAACAAATAAATACCTGGGGAAGCACAGTTTTTGCAGCCTTTTTACTATAAAAATACCAACCAATTTTTTGGGAGCCGAGTCACCCGCGTCCGTAGAAGAAAACCCTACACGTGGTCCCCGGGTGGTGCTAAACAGGTGACACTAACCGCCTCCGTGGTCTAGCGGCTATACCACCTGATTCAGACCCAGAGGTCCCGGGTTCGATTCCCAGCAGAGGCAAATTGTTTGCTCGGTTTGGTTGGTGGTAGGACTTGTTCTAAGTCCGCCTGGCAAGCTACCACCATCATGTCTAAGTCTGTAGCCATAACAACTATGTTAACAGCATTGTTCTGTTCAGGCAGTTAGAGGTATGATAGCCAGTTCCTCTGTGTAAGAGGATTCCGGGTGAAACTCGCTTCCGTCTTCGGCCTAATCATCACATTCCGTGCACTACAGAGCGGTTTTTTATCTACGTGTCTTAAATTTACCACAATTAATAAAAAACGATTGGCGGCGCTAGTGGACGGAATACACACTTTTAAGGGGTCATTGTACTCTATGACCAACCCCAAAGTCGTTTTGTCTAGTTATGCGCATATATATATACAGCGGTCTAGTTTTTTTTCGCGGTTTCAGTCCATAATAAAGTATTACATAATGATGAGTTCAATGACCCCTTAAGAGTTATTGCGTTTATTCTGTTACAGGTTCTGTGTTTTAGTTGTATTCAATAGTTTATCCCCGATTTAATTAAAATTAATGTAGTGCCGTCTTTTCAGGGTCTAAGTGCGTCCCTGGTCAAGTTATACCAAAGCCAGACAATTGCAACGCTTGCAAATGCATCAAAGGACACATACTTTGTACGAACCATCAATGTCCAAACATGGACCCAAGCATTGGATTTACACCAGGTAAATAGATATTTTTAGTTGTTAAATGTAATTCAATACAATTTTTTTCTAACTAGCTTCTGCCCGCGACTTCGTTCGCGAATATCCAGTTTTTTCCTTTCCCGTATGTACATCCACCTTAGCAGACTTTCCGTGAGGCCGCAAAACTGCTAAGGATGTGACAGTACATGAAAATATGACAAATTGAAGGAGAACTACTAAGACCTACAAGCCTAACAGTCCCTACGACCCTAAGCCCTATAAGCCCTACAGCCCTAACCTATCATATGCCTAGTACGTGATAAATACATATATAAATACGTTCAGGAAGTCTGCACCATGCGACCTGAGGTTACAGACGGATAGTAGACAGGATTTCCAGGTTCGGGAAGGGTACACTCACTGTCAGTCCCGCAGACTCACGAGACTGATCAAAGATGGCTAAAGGTGTCTTGGCCACAGTGAGGGGTAATGAGACAAGAATATAAAATTCAAATCTGATTTATTTACAACTAGCGACCCGCCCCGGCTTCGCACGGGTGCTATGCTGATACTAAATACACTACAGAAAACTGTTACCTCGCGTCTGAGCCGCGCACTACCTTACTCATAGATCCAAACTCCCCTCCCGAACGCGGACCCCCGCCTTGGTGACGTCCACTTCGCAACGGGCCGTGCAGCAGAAATCGTAATATTTTAATTTCGCCATAACTTCGAAACCAAACGTCCGATTTTAATCATTCAAAGACCTGACCTGAAGACATTTAATAGCATGAGTAAAATAAACGCGTTTAAATGTAGTCCAAAAAAATCAAGATTTTTAAATAAAAAAATGGTTGTTGTGCCTCACTCGACATAGATAGGTATAGTGTGTCGCGGACTTTTTTGTAGATATTTATACGATCTACAATTAATTACAACAATTTATGGTTCTATCTTTTATAGTTTAGGCAGCGTACGCAAAATAAGTAACTTTTCTGGTTGATTTTTACACCTTGTGTCCGAAAAACCCAAATATCTTACGGAACCCTATTTTTTTCCAAAATAAAATATAGCCTATGTTACTCGTGGATAATGTAGCTTTCAAATGGTGAAAGAATTTTTAAAATCGGTCCAGTAGTTTTTGAGCCTATTCATTACAATCAAACAAACAAACAAAGTTTTCCTCTTTATAATATTAGTGTAGATGTATATGTTCCAGCTTTAATACTACTTTTTCTTAACACACTATTATACAAAATCTTTGTGTTCTATGCGTGTAAAATGCAACCAAATGAGTATTTTAACTAGGGCGCGCGTGAGCCGGGCAGAGTGCTGAGTCAATGTCCAAAGGTACCATTGAACACCGCCGTAAGAATTTCGGGAATCTACTGTTAGTGCTACCCTAAACTCCCGGAAGAGCCTACATGCTTTCTAAATTTCAGCTGTCTTGATCTGTCAGTCACTCAGTCAGCCAGTCACCAATATCGGAAGAGTTTTAAATATATTGATAGGTGATGCACCTCGGTAAGCACTAGAGGAGCTCGTGGCTAAATTACAACAGCCGCTCAGGTTGATCTTCAAGGTTAAGCAACGCTTGCCGAGGTTGGTCCGTGGATGGGTGACATACTGAGTTTCCTCCGCGCCTCGGAAAGCACGTTAAGCTGTTGGTCCCGGCTGTCATTTGGAGATCTTTGGCAGTCGTTACGGATAGTCAGAAGCCAGAAAATCTGACACCAGTCTTGCCAAGGAGTATCGTGTTACCCAGTTAATGGGTGTGGAGGTCTGGTAGGCAGCCGGTCCACGTAAAATACTGGTATTCAGCTGAATCCGGTTTGACTGGAAGCCGACCCCAATATAGTTGGGAAAAGGCTAGGCAGACGATGATGATAGGTAATGCACTTATAAAAAATCAAAAGGGAACGACCATTATCGTGAAAGTGTCTTTTTTACTATTGATAGGCATACGTTTGACCGCTATCTCACCTGATGTTAAGCGATGATACAGTCTAAGGTGGAGCACGCTTGCCTAGAAGTAACCTATTCACTCTTGACTTAAAGACTCCCAGGTTGTAGCTATCAGGAAACAGACTCAGGCAGGGAAATCCACTCCTTAGCTGTACGCACAATGAATGTATAATACCCAAAACGTTTTGAGCGTATAGGTGGGAGGTCCACCATGTACCGGTGGCGCATCGCCGTACGTCTTGTGGTCCGATGGTGGGACGGGCTTGGCGGAATTAAATTATGCAATCCCGTCGCACACTCCCCAAAATGTAACCGATAGAAAACCGACAGGCCAGCCACTCGGCGACGATGCTCAAGACTTTGGAGCTTCGATTCGGTGAGCTTATCATTGCCGATGATCCTCTTGACTCGTTTTAGGTTCGTCTGTAGGTATTATTGCAGACTCATCGTCGCCCATCCGTCACATGTTTGACTGTGACATAGTTTTTATTTTTCTAATTAAGTTTCATGTTTTGTGCATATTTTCTTACGAAATAAAATGGTTTTTCTTTCTTCTTTCATCGGTCAAAAGTACTTTTAACTGGTAATTTTGACTGAAGAAATTGTTTAAAGGTAGTTTGGTCTCAAAAGTGTAGTTGATTGATAATGATTTTAGCTGTTAGTATGTGGTATAAAGTAATTTTGACTGTCGTTTAAGTCAAAACTACTTTTAACCACTAGAGCATCAATCAAAATCACTTTTATCTAGTCCGCATGAAATAAAAGACTTTACATGTTGTTGTTTTTAATATTTTGTAAAATCGTTTATTCGAAACTGTTTTTGACTTTTTCATTCTGTCTTCACGTTACTTCTGAAGCCGACTTTTTTTGAATAGTGTCATCACGTGCCAATTATTTTAAAAAATCCGTAGAAGTTGTTGGCAGTCTGTATAATGTAGACCCGCCACAGCTAATGACTCAATGAGTTTTTAACTAGTGAACTACGTTTAGAGAATCTCACAGTGTTTTCCAACAGATAATTATTGTTCGTCGGTAAATGAAATACATATTATACAAATGGCTGACCTTGAAAGGAACTTTTGTAATATGATGTCTATTCTGATACTAAAATTTTAGTAATATATTAAAATAACAACATTGATAACTGGCTGCTTTTGAAAACTTGAACTATTCATATTTTTTTTTCACAGGAAGTTCACCAAAAGACGTAAAACCACTAGATGAATGTCACGATGGTGACGTCATTCCGACACTACCGCCACCCCTTGACTGCAAAACATGCAATTGTATTGAAAATACGATTATATGTACTGGGAATATATGTGTGGACTCTGCTCCAGGTACACAACATTCGAATGCCATAGAAGTTGTCAGCAACTTTCGAAGCCCTAATATTGTCCCATTATCATTTCCAGAAATTAAAGACAGAATAAAAGAGCAAAATGAAATAAAAGAACAAACTAATCTTCAAAATTTTGATAAACAAATCTCTGTGGAACCATTGATTGATATTTTGTATAAAAATAATGACAAATCACCAACCAAAGTTATACATACACATGCGTATAATGGGTTCCATCAAGAAATTAAACTCCAAACCAATAATTTACCTAAACAAACAATCACCTTGCTTAAAGTTTTGGCTATTTCGCTGGATAATGCAGCTCTTGCCAGTATTAGTAAAAGTTTATTAACATCTCCAGATAACCTTTCAAATTGTCACGACTCGAAGATGCCATTGAACCAAAAAACATTTCAAAACAATTTATTAGGCGAAAGAAATGTGATAGAAATACAGTCAAGCAAACTGGTAACCTCAGGTTCTCAAAGCAATGAAACAATTTATGTTATTCCTAACACTGAACCTTTTGGAAGTGAGAATCCCCAATCCATTTTGCCACTACCAAATAAACCTAAAACAATTTGGAATACTGTTTCAGCTCCCGCTACCATAGTTATTCACAACAATCAACCAATCAACCCGCACAACAGTCTGGAAGAGAATATGAATGTTCATCATGATGATAGACCTTCTTCAATATTACCTTCCATTGAACAAAGTGATATGATTCGTAATCCATCTAAATTCAGTCGTCCAGGTACTTTTCCAAAACGTACGCATGACAAACTTACTGTAAATACACCATACAATCCTATATTGAATCCTAAACAAATTTATATAAACGATAGTAAAATGAACTATGCACCGTTCTACCCAGAAAATAATCAATTGAAGCCAGTTCCTTCTGGTTTTGCCCAGCAAAAATCATTACAATCTCCATTTGTACCGAATCGGTCAAAGTACTATTCTAATCAGTTTAAACCACAAAAAAATCCATTTATACTTAATCAAAATCAACCCAGCCAAATCGATTTACCCACTTTTAATAATAAGGCTATCCAAAATCCATCTTTATTCCCGAACACTCAAAATCTACCAACAGTATCTGCAAATCAATACACAACAAACAACAAACAACAACTTGGGTTGAAACCTTGGATAGGAAATCCTTTGAACGATATAAATAACCAAAATTTCCAACAGTTCAAACAATTACCACTTCAAAACGGAGTTAACCCTGAGCATTATCATTTTGTTCCAAATCCTGCTATATACTATAAAAATGAATATGAAGCTCCAAAAATAAAAAAGGTAAAACTTGACGAAAAACAATTCTCACCACATTCAGAAACTTTTTATACGCCTCCGGAGCACCAAAACCAACTTCATATTATTTCCGAGCTAGACCATGAGGAAATCATACCCAAAGTCCAAAATAAAACGAGGAAATATAATACCACCCATCCTCATTATGAAAAACATACGACAATCACTTACGTTTTAGATTTCGATCCAAATGAACCAGCTCATAAAAACATTTATCCAAATCTAGAACATAATACACCGCACACCAACGAATATGAACACTATTCACCGGATCAAGAATCACAAGAAATGGATTTAACAAGGTCAAAAGTGAATTATTATTTAAATCTACCTACTTTACCTAATGCTTATCAAGATTTCAGAGAGGTAAATCCCGATAACGAACCTCTAGACACATCACATTATGATCCCGCACGTCCTAAAGATCACCCATATACTATTCACTCTCAAATTGGACTTGCTCAGAACCAGCATAAACCATTAGATAATCATGGAGTCGAGGACGAATACCATTTCGTATATAACGCTAATGAAAGTCCCGCACAACTAAAACATGTGTATAATTTTGCAAACTTTCCACTTGATCCTACCTTAAACCACAATAAAGCGGGGACCGAGGGTGGGTCGGCTGATGGATTCCGATACCCATCAAATTCCGCAAAAGATCCTATTCTTTCAAGTGGGATCTTACAAATTCCTCAAAAACTTCAATTATATCCTAAGCACATCCAACATTTACCAGGAATGTTTGATGAGCGTGATTCTGCAGAAGATCCTTCACAAACAAACCAAAATAATAAAAAACCACCGAACTCTCCATATGACCCTAAACCATCTCAATTTCAACCGCCCCATAATCAGTATAACAAAAACATACACAATCAACCTAATTCTCCATTTGGCCCTATGCAGGACAAAAATTTACCAGAAATGTTTGACGAGCTTGGGTCTGCTAACGGATTCCAATATCTACCTAATTCTGCAGAAAGGCCTTTACAAATAGAATACCTGACTCCTTCACAATCTCAGTTTAATCCTTCCCCTCAGTTTAAAGAAAACATAAATAAACAACCTTACTCACCATATGAGCCTATCCAGAATAAAAATTCTGCTGAAGATCTCAAAAAATCAAATCAAAACATTAAAAACCCACCGAACTCTCCATATGGCCCTACATCAAACCAACATTTATATCCAAAACAAAACATTAAAAAACCACCTAATACTCCATATGGCGCTACACCAAATCAACATTTACCAGGGATGTTTGACGACAGTGGATCTGGTAATGGTGTCCAATACCCATCTCATTCAGCTGAAAGTCCTTTGAAAATCAAAGGCAATAAGCAGTATCCTATACCATCTCAATTTCAACCGTTCCATAATCAGTATAATATAAACACAGACAATCAACCTAGCGCTCCATTTGGCCCTGTGCAGGACAAACATTTACCAGGAAGGTTTGACGAGCGTGAGTCTGCTAATGAATTCCAATATCCGTATCATTCTGCAGAAAGGCCTTTACAAACAAAATACCCGACTCCTTCACAATCTCAATTTCATCCTTCCCTTCACTTTAAAGGAAACATAAACAAACGACCTTACTCTCCATATGAGCTTATCCAGAATAAACATTCTGCTGAAAATCCTACAAAATCAAAAAGCATTTCACCTCATTCTCCAGTTATTCCTACCCAGAACCAACACACGGAAAATTTTAATGAACGTGGATCTGGTAATGATTTCCAATATCCTCCCCATTCTGCCGAAAATACGGCATATCCAAAAGATAACCTACACAATCGTCCAAAATCTCAATTTCTACCTGCCTATAATCAATATGAAGGACACATACACAAACAATCCAATGCTCCATTTGGCCCTACTCAGAATCAATATTCACCAGAAGTTTTTGAAAAAAAAAGTCTTCAAAGTGTCACTCAGAATTTCCCACACCCTCAACTTGGACTTGCTCAGAACTACCAGAAAGATAACATGCTCTATCCATCTGATTTTCTGTTTGATCCTACCCTGATAAACACTTTACCTGAAGTTTTAGACAAACGTGGATTCGCTGATGTCACCCAGTACCCATCTCGTTCAGTCGAGAAGCCTACTCATAAAAAAAATAACCCTGATACAACTATTGACTCAGAGCTTTTATCTAAAATCTTCAATGACAAAAATAATAATCTTAGACCTACACACCTTGATCACGATCAATGTAAACCTCGATCTTTTGACGATCTACTCAATGGAACTCATAATATTCTTTGGTCAATACCAGAAGACGATGAAAATGTTTTAAGCACTATAACTTCCGCCCCTAAACCGATAATTAATCCCGAACACGATCAATATAAACCATCGTCATCTGACAATTTACTTAATGAAATTCATCAAATTCCGTGGCCGATACCGAATCAAGACAATGACACATTAGGAACAGATACCGAAATGACAACTCCGCGATCTGGTTTTACGTCTAAAGATGATCATGACGAACCTTCAATGACTGAAAATTCTTCTCTGTCTCCAATATCTAACCAAAATATCCTGGCTCATGAAAACGACAATGAAGAGCCTGTAGAACAAGAAATATCAGCTCCAACCACGGAGCTCACAAATGCTGTTAGTACTGAGTTTAACCTTCATACGAAGATAAAACCTGACAGTGATCCAGTCAGAGATCTTCCCATTGATGATGAAAAAATTTCAGACTACTTTGATCAGTTGTATCCATTATATAATGCTGTAAAAAAACTAAATGAACCTCCTTTTGAAGATTCTGCATTGAGTGGGGATCAACTTGATCTTCTTCCCTTTTTGTTTCCCAGTATTGCAAAAATTCTGAACTATGAGCCAGAAAAAGACCAAGACGAAACAATGCCCGTTGAAGAACACGGATTAAAAATAATACCTCTCTTGCTGAAACTTAAATTTAAACAATTACCTAATAGCGGTAATGGAAACCTAAATTGGTTAAAAAGTAAACTCCTTAAATTTGTTCCACAAAAATATAATGTTACTGTAAATCCAAATGATATTGATATGTCCAAAATCTTCTATTTCTTAAAGAAATTAACGAGACCAAAAATGAAAGACAATCTAGCACTGAAAAATGTCCTTTTAAGGGGTTTTGACCCAGAAAATATAGAGAAAATTATGAATGACTTTCAAGAAGACACTCTTACCACAACACCTAATCCTCGTTCTGACACTACACAAAACTATGGCAATTGGTTCAAGACTATCGCATCCGACGGAAACGGACCACAAGCTCCCCAATCAAAATACCCATATGTTCATATTATAATACATCATGTCAATGATGAAGGCAAAGTGGTCTTACCGCCATATATGGAAACTGGAGACGCAGAAAACCTAGCAATAGACATGACTTACGAAGAGCTCGGTGTTCCTTTATTTTCCAAAGTATTTAATCACCGGTTTAGACACAGAACAAAAGACCAGAAAGATGAATGTGGTGATGGCACACATTGGATTAGTAATTGTCATGTTTGCTCTTGTTCCTTTGGTCAACCAATGTGTTACAAAAAGCATGACTGCGTGTTGAGGACTTTTGGTGAGTGTTTTATGTTATTTTATTTCTGTTAATTCATAGGGAGTCATATCAGTTTTAAACTTATAAGTAGTTCAATAATATTTTGCGCAATGTATAAGACCGTGGCTATTTTTTAGGTGAACCGATGTCATGCAAGCCGTACTCTCACTTCAAGATGGGTTGTTATAACTGTGAATGCAATGGAGATGGTGTTGCTGAATGCGATGACACGGATTGTAACCTTAAATTAAGTGGAAAGGTTGAAGGTAAAACAATAAACAATGTTTTTTTTTTGTGATTAACTACGACACCTTATACATTGTAAAAAAAAACGTGGCAATAGACGATTAGTCAATAACTATCCAATCCTGGAAAAAATTGGATCGAACAAATAATAATGTTTAATTTGTATTTTAAAATCATACACTCCTAATACGTTTGCATGTAATAAATAGGCAAAGTATTTTGGCAAAGGCCTGTATTTTTGTTTTAATTTTAGGCTCACTAAACTTACTTAAAATTAACTTTTCCATTTCAATTTCAGAAACAACCGAAAAAGAACTTCCTGTATTCAACAAATTCTTTTACAGCAAAGAGACCGATGAAATTCTGAAATACTATAATGTCTACAAAAAATTGCCTAAAGATTATCCAACGCAAGATTTGCAAGCTAAGTACCCAACTTGTGAACGAGGTACTAGTTGGTTCAGTAGCTGTCATAAATGTGAATGTAATGAGAACGGCCAACATGAATGTATTAGGATTGACGACTGTAAATTGGAATTTGATTCATACGGTAAGTATTTCATAAAACTTATACAGCCATTCTCTTGCCCTCATCAAAATTTGTTTGGGTTCAGCGCAAAATGTGCCTTCTCCTATTCATCTCAAATGTTCTAGTTATTTTTCAGTCTTTTATAAGCTTTTCTTATCAGGAGCAGTTAGGGTTATCGCTTGTACTCAACATGAATGTATTAAGATTGACGACTATAAATTGGAATTTGATTCATTCGGTAAGTATTCCTTTAAACTTATACAGCCATTCTCTTGCCCTCATCAATTTTTTTTTGGGTTTAGCGCAAAATGTGCCTCCTCTTATTCATCTCAAATGTTCTAGTTATATTTCAGTCTTTTATAAGCTTTTCTTTTCAGGATCAGTTAGGGTTATCGCTTGTACTCAACATGAATGTATTAAGATTGACGACTATAAATTGGAATTTGATTCTTTCGGTAAGTATTCCTATAAACTTATGCAGCCATTCTCTTGCCCTCATCAAAATTTGTTTGGGTTCAGCGCAAAATGTGCCTTCTCTTATTCATCTCAAATGTTCTAGTTATATTTCAGTCTTTTATAAACTTTTCTTATCAGGAGCAGGTAGGGTTATCGCTTGTACTCAACATGAATGTATTAAGATTGACGACTATAAATTGGAATTTGATTCATTCGGTAAGTATTCCTTTAAACTTATACAGCCATTCTCTTGCCCTCATCAAAATTTGTTTGGGTTCAGCGCAAAATGTGTCTTCATAATGTTCTAGTTATTTGTCAGTCTTTTATAAGCTTTTCTTATAAGGAGCAGTTAGGGTTATCGCTTACTCGCATATCTCGTTTTTTTTCTGAAAATCCTTAGTGTTCTCCTACGGAGCCAAGGAAAGCTACATGCAAAATTTCTGCTGTCTACGACCTGTAGTTATGGCTATGCCTTGTCTATCAGCAACGGCAGGTTTTGACTTATTGTGTTTAAAGAAGTTTATTCTCATAAAAGACTACAGTCACTTACATGAGAAATTCAATACCATAGTGCTTATTACTAGGGTTTTCGACGTTCGTTTATGTTTTTTATTATTTGTGTAAGTAGGTAGGTACTCCTTTAATGCATTCAGTAGTAGTTGGAGTAATATTATCAATATTTTTCGACTACATGTCGAGCAAGTAGTACTTTGAATACATTATAGGAGCTTACATTTTTGATGGTCGACGGTAGTTTATTGTAAACATCTGCGCCTGCGTAGGTAAACATTGTTTTGCCGAGCTTCGTTCTCGTCTTGGGTAGAACTAAAAAACTCGCTCGGCGTGAACTTCGCTGCGTTTGTTGTTTCAACCGTACAAAGGATAAGTTAGTATGGAGAGATTTATTTAATATTTTTCGGACAAGCATGCAGGTATGATAAATGTATAGTTGTTTTATGTTCATTAGTTTTGTTTGTTCATATATTTTGTAAGTAGGTGTTAAAAATTGATAATGAAAGAGTATTTTTATAATTTTATTTTGAGTTATTTGAAGATCAGCTAGACTAGTTTTGTTTGCATTTCCCCAAATTTCGATTAGGTATAACAGGTGCGGTTTCACAAGAGAGTTATATATGGAATAGCGGACCCGACGCGGCATGCACCGGACGATGCGTCGAAGTGATCCAATTAGTGAAGACAGTTTTGTTTTGATGTGTTCGATCTGTGCCTTCCACGTCAGGGCGCTATCCATCCTCAAGCCAAGATACTTTTCGCAGTTTTTCTTTTGCAAGGGTACATTATTTATTAGTAATGGTTGATGGGGTGGGATATTTTTATTTTTGGCTTTAAAAATAACGTAACAGGTTTTAGCGATATTGATCGTCAAGAGATTATATTGGAACCAGGAGAATAGCTTGTTGAGGTCTTCCTGGGCTTTTGTAATTAAGTCTTAGAGGAACCGAAGTAGAAAAGACATGTATCATCCGCGTAGAGAGCTACATGACCGTGTAGCACTAGTTCGTGAATATTATTAATGTAAATTGCGAAAAGTAACGGGGCCAGTAATGAGCCTTGTGGAACCCCACATTTAATTGGTTGTAGTTGACTTTGAGCGTTTCCTAATTTGACTACTTGATATCTGTTTGTTAGATATGATCGTATTATCTCAAGTGCCGGACCTTTGATGTTGATGCTTTCTAATTTTTTGATTAGCAATTTGTGACTGACTGTGTCAAACGCTTTTTTTAAATCAATATATACGCCGAGCACAATATTTTTTTTATCTATATTTGATTTTATTTTGGTGACTAGGTCTATGGTGGCTACAAGGGTGTTGCTTCTGGGTCGAAAACCGTACTGACGTTCGAAAAAGAAGTTAATACCATTTAGGTGTTTTTCTATGCGTTTGTGTAGAAGTTTTTCTAGGATTTTGGAGAGTACAGGGAGTACAGAGATTGGTCTGTAGTTTCCGGGGTCAGTTTTAGAGCCTGATTTATGAATTGGAGTTACTTTTGCTATTTTTAGGGTGTTGGGGAACTCGCCATTTAGTAATAGTTTGTTGATGCATGTGCTTAGGTTATTGACAATAAGGTGTTTAATACTCTTGATGGTTTTGGTATTGATACCATCTGAGCCTGCACTGGAGTTTGAGTCAAGATTGTTGATTATTTCTATTATTTCGGTGTTAGTACATGGCTCAAGCGTGGATAGTTCGGAGGTAAATTGGGAAAGGGGAAGGGCTATGGTAAGGTTATCATGAAAATACTTGGGAATATCAGTGGCCAGGGTGGAGCCTATGGTGGAGAAGTATCGGTTGAATTCTTCACAGATCTCTTTTAAGTCACTTATCTGTTTGGATCTTACTATTAGCTTCGGGGGGATGCTGCTTTGTTTGATTTTGTTGTTGGCCAAGTGGTTAACCAAGTTCCACATCTTTTTCGGTTTTTTGATACATTGGGTGAATTTATTATAGTAGTAGCGGTCCTTTGTGTCTTGAATTAGTTGTGTTACGTTGTCCTTGATTGATTTGAATTCCTTTTGTATTATTTCATTTTCCGGGTGTTGTTTTAGTTCTGTCCATAGGTGGTTTCTTCGATTATTGCCATGAATTATGTCTTTGTTTATCCAATCGTGTTGGGGTAGGTTTAGTATCTTTGTTTTGGTTACTTTGCAGTCATTAATATGTTTTTTTATGGTATTTTTGAGTTCTACATATACAGTGTTCTTTTCATTAAGGTTCGCTTTTTCCAGCGACGCATTCAATTTAATGTAGTCGATGGCTTCGCATTTGGAATATGTTGTTGCAGGAGGTTTTATTTTTTTTTTAGCTCAACATATATTTGTTTGTGGTCTGACATAGGTGATTCGATGACTGCCATATGGAAAAGGTCGTTTCTTAGATTAGTACTAACGTGATCTATGATAGATTTTCGTGTGGTCGAGTCTCGTGTACAGTATTTTTTGCCTATTTTGTTGATTATTTTGTGTCCGGCTTCGTTCATTAGCTCTTTGTATTGTTTGGTCGTTTTATCGTTTGTTAGTAGGTCGACGTTGAAATCTCCGAATATGATTGTCCTGCTTCTTTGTTTCAGTTGAGACGAGTAGGTTTCAAGAAAGTTTTTATAATTGGTATCACCTGGATTATATATTACTCCAACTTCTAGTGCATATCTTTCCAATCGAACCCAAAGGTAGTTATTTCCATCCAGATAAATTGACTCAGACAGGCTGTGGTTTAGATTGTTGTGAATGTATGCAGATACACCACCTCCTTTTTTATCTGTTCGATAGTTATAATAGTGCGTGTAGTTCTGTGTTTGTAGTTCTAAGGCTTGCGATTCATTTGTTATCCATGTTTCCGTGAGTAATATTACGTGTACTGTTGTAGGAATTGATCTGATGATACATTGGAGTTCGTCAAATTTTCCTTTCTTGCGGATACTCCGAGCATTTAAGTAGAAGAAAATTAACCGAGATTTTCCAGTTAGGAGATGTGTATAGTCCTTTAGTATTTGATAAGTATTTGTGCTGGTAGGTATATTAATAGTGGGTTCTAATTTGTGAAGTTTTTTAAAGTGGTTTTAATAATGCTGGGTGTCCCGTTTACATATTTAATAGTAAGGTCGGTTTCGCCCTCAGCCAAACGACGGGCTAGTTCATCTTTCAAATGCTGTAGGTACTTTTGCTGTGCAGGCGTTTGGTCTGAGTACATCTTGAGATTTTCCGGGAGTTTGTTTTTATTGCGTAGGAGTTGTTTTGCAGGTTCTTTTGTATCAAAGCAGACCTTTACTCTTCGATTCTTTGCTGGGTTATATTTGCCTAAGCGTATAACTTTTGTTGGTTTAACGATGTCCTCACTGATCAAAAGAGTGATATTTCTTATATCCATTTCATCTTTTGCGAATCTTTCACCGGCTTTCAGTGCATGTGGTTCTGGTAATCCCGCTATGATTATGTTTTTTTCCCTTTCATTACGCTGTTGAACTTCTCGAATAAGGTCTTCATTCGATTGTAGTTGAAACTCTTAGACTTATTAGGTGAGGCTAATTTAATGCAATGTGATGTGGTGGACAATGACTGATTTCAGGCAAGCCAGGTCGATGCAAGCCAAATACCAAATTCTACCCGAAGACGAACAGCATGCCTTGTGTTGAATGTTCGTGTAACGACGAAGGACAACCCTATTGCCCAACAGTTGACGACAAGAAACACTGAATCCTCGCAAAAAGGGACTAGGATGAAGAAGGGACCTTGATGTAGATCCTCATAGAGATTTTGTACACTTTTTTAATGTGATTCGAAGTTAGAAATGAGCATTTGGGATGATTAGTTTGTTTATAGGTCCTCCAGAAACGAATTCAGTGCAATTTAATATAGATACTTGTAGATAGTATCATATATAATTATGTATATGTTTGCACCCACAATCGATTTGTTTTCATTTAGTATATTAAACATCATAAAATATTTGACTACTATTTTGTAAGTTGTAATGTCTCTTGTTTTATAATTAAGAACTAATTGAAAATTTATCACTTGTGAATATATTGCACTGTTATTGAAAATTATTATTTATACAAGCGTGTAGTATAAAAAAATACTTTTTAAGTATTAGAACCTAGTTTCTAATTATACATAAAAACAATTAAGTTTAAGTTTTGACTAGTTGTGACGAGTGGTTAATAGTAATTAAAAGCAAAGTGATTAATAACTTACTCAAATAATTTAGTTTAAAGAGTAAAAATAAAAACTCAAATACTGGAAAGATATTTGCATAACTATTATTAGTGAATAGTTACATACATATGTATGAGGAGCTCGTGGCTAAATAATATCAGCCGCTCAGGTCGATTTTCAAGGTTAAGCAACTCTTGCCGAAGTTGGTCCTGTGGATGGGTGATCATCTTAACATACCGAGTTTCCTCTGTGCCTCGGAAAGCACGTTAAGCTGTTGGTCCCTGCTGTCATTTGGAGATCTTTGGCAGTCGTTACGGATAGTCAGAAGCCAGAAGTTCTGACACAAGTCTTGCCAAGGAGTACCGTGTTACCCAGTTAATGGGTTGTGGAAGTCTGGTAGGCAGCCGCTCCACGTAATTAAAACACTAACTTATAATGACACGGAAGCACTCTTGGAACACATTAAATAAATAGTAATACAAACCACATATATATATCCCTACATAACAATTGCTCATCACGCCCTAATCACACGCATATAAGCAAGGAACATAAAAATTAACTAATAAACTAGCTAACAACACACAGAACATCACACTACCACACTTCATACACAACACACCACAAATATATCACACCTGCAAGCAAGATTTTAGATTATTTTTATTAGTAACTACTTAATCTATATAACTATACCTATGTAACTTCTATATCTATATTTTTGTTATTTTTTTTTGTTTAAATTACTAGATTTTGATTTGTATTTCTTTGTTATGGAAGAGCGGGGTTTCCCAACACAAGCATTACTTGCTTACAGGGAAGCTCCAAACACTGAAAACACGTATATGTAAACTAATGAAACAATAAATATTTTTGTATTTTTTGTATTTTGTATTTTTTTTGTAAAATACTGGTATTCAGCTGAATCCGGTTTGAGTGGAAGCCGCCCCAATATAGTTGGGAAAAAGCTAGGCAGATGATGAGTTAGATAGGTACATATGTAAATACGTTCTCCATTTTTGTGTCACTAGAAACCACTGTAGTTTAGTTAAATTCCATATTTTAGTGATTGTTATTCTTTAAAGTCACATAAAGGAATTGTCATTTCACCCAAGAAATATCCATTTATTTAATAGTAACGTATTCCGGCCTTAACTAGTTGCTAATAAAACTGGACAGGCTCTAAATTTGGAGAGTTTTTATTTTTACTCTTTAAAATAAACTGAATATAAGTTATAATTGAATAAGTTTTTAATGAATTCGGTAATTTCTATTTATATTAAAAGGATTTTCTAGCAACTTTTAGTAAAGTACCTCTAGGTAGGTACTTTACTAAAAGTCGCTAGAAAATCCTTTTAATTTAGACATAGCAACGTATATAGTCGCTAATTAAATTGAAGCTCTAAAGATGCTATTATTGTTTTTAGCTTCTGGTTATGCTTTTAAGATGTAAACGAACATTGCTTCTGTAAGCATTACACATTCACATGGTTGGTAATTTGATCAGATTTAGACCCGCCATTCTGATATCAGTTTAGCGACTCACATACTTTTTCTAATAAAAATACATCTGTCATTTGGTACATTACTTTCACACATACCTATAGCACGACGATTTGTAGTCATACGAAGAGTAAGAGTAATGTAAGAACTTCTGCAAATAAAGACATCCGAAAAATGGTTTACACTGCCCTATGTGAATCTATACTAAGCTACTGTATAGTTGCATGGGGAGGTGCAGCAAAAACAATCCTTATTCAAGCTGAAAGAGCCCAACGAGCGGTTATAAAGGTCCTCCTAAATAAAACGTTTAGGTATCCCACTCAACAACTGTTTTCCGATTTTAAGGTGCTAACGGTCCGACAATTATATATGCTTCGAACGATCATAAGAACACATAAAATTAATCCACCCACTAGAAATAAAAGCCCTACAGTTAGAAGGAGACCTAAACCAGTTTGTCCCAGAATTTGTACCAATACTACCTTCGCACGTCGACATAACAGTTACTTATGTGCATTAACGTACAACAAACTCCACAACAAACTGGATATTCATAAGTTAAGCACGAACCAATGCAAATGCAACGTAAAGGAATTCCTGCTCACCCTAAACTATGACCAAACAGAGGAGCTACTTAAGCCTTAGGAAATCCCACACACACACACACACACACACCCACACACACACCCACACACACCATATACACATCACACCCGACACACAACAGGTTCATGACAATTAAGATTTTCCTTTTACTTGATCTTCCCTTCCCAATCTCCAAATAATACTAACCTAGTTTATAGTCTATATTTTTTTTAATTCACACACACACACGCACATTACTTATTAGGTCGTCCCAATTCTTGATGTGCCAAATGGATGGATGGATGACTCCCATAACACAGGTTTTCCTAGCATGGGGGTCATTGATCATGTTTTTTTATACCTAGTCATACTGATCTTTAAAACGTGTCCCCGTGTCTAATTTGTGTACTTTTTGAGAAATAATATATTATTAGTTGTCATGGTGAGTTTTAAATAGAATCGACTGGCTGAATGTGATCAAGTCGTTAGTTCTACGAAAACGATCATAAATTCGAAATCTGTCAAAAATGTCTCAGTTTTCATACATTTCCTAATTTTTGACAACTTGCGAATTAGATGCGAAAGCGAACGTGGTTTAAAATAGTAGAATTGGCACTTTCATGTCAAGCTTGTGTGCCATTGCGCATGTCAACAATGATAGGCTAGTCGAGTCGAAGCTCCAAAGTCTTGAGCATCGACGCCGGGTTGCTAGCCTGTCGGTTTTTCTATCGGTTGCATTTTGGGGAATGTGCGACGGAATTGCATAACTTAACTCCACCAAGCCTGTTCCATTCTCGGACTACAAGAGACAGAACGGCGATGCGCCACAGGTGGACATCCCTATGGCACTATGAATGTGTTCCCACGCGTGTAGGCACAAACGTTTGGGAACACATTCATAGTGCCTAAAGCTAAGCAGTCGAATTCCCTGCCGGAGTCTGTGTTTCCTGATAGCTACAACCTGGGAGTCTTTTGTTTAAATCAAGAGTGAATAGGTTACTTCTAGACAAGCGTGCTCCATCTTTGATCACTGCATCATCGCTTACAATCAGGTGAGTTAATGGTCAAACGTATACTTACAAATATTAACAAAGTAATAAAAAAATGTCAGAAGTGTCAAAACAAAGCAGGTTTTAGGAAACGCCAAGAAATATCACCGAAACCCCAAGATGCTATAACCCAGCTACAATACTCCAAAGGGCTTCTACAACTCATTTTTCGCCTGAATGCGGTCGAATCAGGTAAACCGACTTGGAAAGGAGTATAGAATGTTTTCAAACAAATTTTTTTGACATTTCGAAAGATGTGGGGAATGCCCTGGCAAAAATAACAACCACTGGTTGATAGTCCATGTTATACCTGGAAACTAAGAGTCACGAGGAGAGATTTTTAACCAGTAGCACGTCCGATAAACGGCGATAGATTTTTTGTAGGAGAAAATGGAACGTGGTGATTGCAATAGTGTAACGCACACTACTATTTACCTAGCTAGGATAAATCAGCCTAAGGCATTAAGTCCGCCTTTGTACTTTTTTTTTGTGCGAAAAGTTTAAATAAATAAATAAATAAATCAGCCAAATTATTATCGGTGCTACAAAAAGTCTGACGTGTGCAGGCAGCTTAAGATCCCAAATGTTGTTTGGGATAAATCCATTCGAAATCCGAAAAAGCTGTATCCCAATCAGCAGTGGACAATATCTGGCTTACAATTCTTAAAAGTCGCAACAACAATAAACACCTTTTATAATACCTATCCACAAAGAAAATTCAAACAATAGCTTTGCAAAAAGCAACTGTAATTTAGTAACGAGGTGGCAAATGGGCAATGGCTACCAACTTTTATAAATAAAATATCCCAAGCCTGCAAAATAAAAGCCGTTGCTTTGGCCGTGTTCCCTTGAAACGTAATAAAAATGAATGTTTAATTCTTGCTCGAATGCAGTGCAAAACTACTCATATACAATGAACAGGGTATATTTGTCTAGATGTTTTGAAATAAAAATACTTTTTCTTAAACATGCTTGGTTTGAGCACCTTCTTCGAGATAAATCGAAATTGCTGTACTGGCCGAGCAGCGTCCGGCAGAAGTTGTATGAAAATTTATCTGTCGTGTTTTGCGGCCAAATAAATTAGATAGTGAACTCATATCTTTCGTGTAATTTAAAAATAGAACGATCTTTTATTCCAAAACATGGCAACCAAGGAGGTAACTTATCGAAGGTTACAAATAGAAAGCAGTTTATTGAAATAAAAATGAAAAATTTGGGATTAATTTTATTATTTTTGTTGGTTGTTCGTCATTGGTTTGAAAAGTAGGTAATCGTTATTTGATTTCCGCGATTTCTTGAGAACAGTACTATACAAGCCTTGGTCACAACTAGACATTAATGGACTTATATATGTGTGCCTCACTCAACTACGCCTCGGCCCACATTAACGCGTTCGTCCATCAGTGCCTTTTTTTTTGGCCGCTGCAGTAATGTACTGAAGCTTCATGATTGCGTGGGTTGCAAAGGTATAATAAAATATAACTATTTTTAATAGTCCGTATATCCTAGGAGTCTTAAAAAAAAACCGGACAAGTGCGAGTCGCACAGGACCTATTACTCTTGATGTACAGTACTACATGTACATGTCCGCTGACCCAATCACCGCAGACAGACGAACGGATGACGGATGGATTGTATGAGGAATGAATGTTGACATTCCAAATTTACAATCCATCCATTTTCATCCCCGATACCAACAAGGACACTTGTCCTGACGGGTGATATAGGAGAATGAAAGGAGAAAAGCTGGCCAAGTTCATAAAAAAATAAAACCCCTAAATTAAATCGAATTCAATTGAAAAAATAAGGAATTAAAAATCAAATTATTAAAGATAAAATAAATCTAATTACGGGAGAAAAATATTAACAAATATAATTAAGTAGAAAAATTAGGATGTTTGTTCTTTGAGAAATAATTTAATGGCATCTGAAAAATCTATAGGTAAAAAACCAAACTAAAAAATTAGGGCTGATTATTCCGCTTACAAAAATAATCTGTGATAAATGTTGAGATAGTTAATCGTCTTTCAGAAAGATTAAATCACAAAAATGAATAATTAATTTCAGATCAATTTTAGGTATACAAAGGCAAACCGAGAACTAAAACTAAACTTTTTCAAACAGTTGATTTCTTCGCTTTCATAAGCCAGCAGCAAGGTCGACAGACTAAGGTTTAGTTTTTTAAGACATTTAGGAAAGGCAAGAAAAGGAAAGAAAACGTGTTTATTGCCTCAGAACTGACAGTCACGCAAACTAAAACTAATATGCAAGCTTAATAAAAAAAAAAAAAATCCTTAAAGATAGTATTAGTTATTTTTTAAGGATGGGTCATCAGATGACTCCTCTCGCTCTGGGCGGAGCGGAAGGGAGTCAGACTCTTACTGACTAAACCCACCTATGTTCCAGGGGCCGCAGTAACTCTTTTGAACAAATTCCGCAACCCTAGCAGACACTGGCCCTAGCGGGCCCCGTCTACATGGTGTTAGTAATTCTTGAATTATGTTAGTAAAGATGGACCCCTAGCTGCAGCAGTACAATATGTCTTTAGGCTGAATGATGATAAAGGTGATCATTTTCCACCGCGTACTGCTGTTTCTAAAACTGAAATATAATCGCTTTAACAAAATAAAAAAAATCTTTTAAGTTCCAAGTGAATCCGCACAACATTAGCTAGCTAGGCAAACGGTAGCAGATGTAACAAATAAATATAAATTTTTGTCCAGCCGACGACGACACGACGGCAGTGGGAAACGCATTGCGGCGCACACTACCAAATATAGTTTTAGTGCACTGTGATAAATATAATGGCAAAACGTAGAAAAATTGGCCAGTGCGCCACATGGCTTTGGATTCGGGAAAAATATAGCTTTTCGGTCCCACTTATCTATACTAATATTATAAAGCTGAAGGCTTTGTTTGCTTGAACGCGCTAATCTCAGGAACTACTGGTCCGATTTGAAAAATTATTTAAGTGTTAGGTAGCCCATTTTTTGAGGAAGGCTATAGGTTATATATCATCTAAGATCAATAGGAGCGGAGCACCAATGAAAAATGTGACGCAGACGACGTTGCACGGGTCAGCTAGTGAAGAGAACACTCATAACACGTCAAAATAAATTGGTGCAATTCTTCAGTGAAGAATATAGGTAAAACCAATTTATTTTGACGTGTTATGAGTGTTCTTCTATAGATAAGAGAGACGATAGAGTTCGGTTCTCGAGGAAGGTTTTAGTACCTATATAATTTGACAAGCGGACGAAGCCGCGAGCATTACAGTTTGTTTTTTAATGTAAATATACCAGCTATTTCGGGCAACTTCACCTGTTTCACATTTGCGTTTAGCCTTTCTCGATTTATAGAAAATAAAAACATCAAACTGAAAGATTTGATGTTTTTGACATGACCTTCCTGAGATTAGCGCGTTCAACCAAATGAACCAATTCTTCAGCATTATAACGACATTCTGTATGTAACAGCAAGCATTTAAAAAATGATATTTGAGTAATAAAAATAAACATTTACGGTTAAAATTAACAAGGAATAATTCAGCCAGGTGTTGCCGAAATGAGGTGGTGCAGTTTCAGCTGTTTAATGAACGGTGCCAGCTGGCGTGATTGATGCCGACTGTACTGGCGGACAGGAACTAATAGATTTTATTGCAGCTGTACTTTTTGTAGCTAAAAAGATTTGTTAAGGTGAAAAATGGAACGTACTGTAGTGTGATTCTGTAAACATGTCGATGTGAACTGTGAACGATAAGTGCGCTGTCAAATCAAACAAGCAAGATAGAATGACAGCTCATTAGAAACGAAATGAACACCATAGTATTTTAGGCATATTGCCGTCCGAGCGGCCAACTATACAGGGTGTAAGGGACAGCCTTCCACAAATTAACAGGGTGCAATCAGCTCCTTATTTTGAATCATATTCCAGTGGAAATTTCCTCAGGATTTTTTTTTTTTTTTTTTTCAAGTTATAAAAAATATCTTTTCATTTCAAGAACAAAAACCATGTAAACTAGTGTAATTTGCAACTAATTGTCCGTATACATAGGCCTCTATTAATTTGATATTTAAATGAGATACCTACCTACCCATAACCTGGAAACTAAATATAGCATAACTGTTTGTGTATTTACGTCATTTTTTATTTTTGCAACAAATGCAACAAATTAAGACTTTTCTTTCGATGCATCATTCCACTATATCCATTATTTAGTTTCTAGGCGATGACTACGGCAAGTGGCAGTACTAGCGGCCAACTATTTTTGTTCACAGCAACTTAGTTTTTTGTGCATCAAATTCAGGAAAAGCGGCGTGTATAGTAGTGCGTGGCAAAGTTTCATCAAGTTTTATAAGTTGGCCGCACATAGGAAATGGACATAAAGTGTTCACGGTTAGATGTCAACAGAATTAGCCATTTGATTGCAATAGTTTAACGCACACGTTTTACAAAAAAAAAAACACCGGGAGTTTTTCCCTAGAAAGGAAAAATCGGCCCGATAATTTGCAAAAAGTGGGCGGGGAGCGTAAATAGAAGTCAGGCTAAGAGGTATTTCTTTAGTAGTGAGATAATCAAGGTGACTTGAAAAGACAAAAAAGTAAATCAGTTTAGTAAAGATGAGTGAGAATTTATTTGGTGGTGTATTAAAAAAAAACCGCAGCGAGGGTTCCGTAGAAATCTGTAGGTATATATTATAAGCAAAAGATGCGCTTTACGATTTATGACGTATTAAAAAAAACTACTTACTAGATCTCCTTCAAACCAATTTTCGGTGGAAGTTTAGGTACATGGAAATGTACATCATATATTCTATTTTTGTTTTATATCATTCTCAATTTAATTTTTAAAGACCTATCCGTAGATACCCCACACATATTGTATATGGGTTTGATGGAAAAAAAAAATTTTGGTTTTCAGTTCTAAGTAAGGCGAACCCCCAAAATTGTATTGTTTTTTTTTGTCTATTTTTGTGTGAAAATCTTAATGCGGTTCACAGAATACATCTATTTACCAAGTATCAAGAACATAGTATTATAGTTTCGAAAAAAAGTGGCTGTGACATACACGGACGGAAAGACAGACAGACTGACATGACGAATCTGTAAGGGTTCCGTTTTTTGCCATTTGGCTATGGAACCCTAAAAAAACCGGCCAAGTGCGAGTCAGACTCGCGCACCGAGGGTTCCGTACAAACTTCTCGTGTTGCGGTGTTTGTTTCCAAACTCCTCCGAAACGGCTGAACCGATTTGCATGAAATTTTGTGTGCATATCGGGTAGGTCTGAGAATCGGCCAACATCTGTTTTTTTTTTTAATCGCTGAACAACGTTTGCTGGGTCAGCTAGTAAGTTTATGATTATTAAAAAAAATATACTATGTGATGTAACTAAAAATTTAAGATTTTCGGAATTTTTCCTATATGTGTACTTTATAACGTTGCTTCATGCCAAATTTCAAGATTCCAGGTCGTCTGGAAGTATCCTTTAGGTTTTGATTCCCTTGCGAGTAGTTGCGAGTTTCAAAATATGCGGCTTTAATTGCTGTATCTTTTGATTGCGTTGACGTAGAAGTTTGATTTTGTTACAGCTTAAAGATATTATAGACTTGAGTATTTGTTAAGAATTTCAATATAATACCACTACGCGTTCATGAGTAAAGGGGTAATAAGTTTAAAATTATTAAAAATATTTTTATTATATGATGTAACTAAAAATTTATGCTTTTCGCAATTTTTCCTTTATTTGTGTTATAAAACGTTGCTTCGTACCAAATTTCAAGATTCTGAGTTCACGGGAAGTACCCTGTAGGTTTTGATTCCCTTGCGAGTGTCGAAAATTTGCGGCATAAACGGGAGTATCTTTTGATCGCGTTGACTTAGAAGTTTGATTTTTTCACAGCTCTAAGAGACCATAGACTTGAGTATTTGATATGAATTTCAGCTTGATACCTCCACGCGTTCCTGAGAAAAAAGGTCTTGACAGACAGACAGACAGACAGACGGACAACAAAGTGATCCTATAAGGGTTCCGTTTTTACCTTTTGAGGTACGGAACCCTAAAAACAAAAAAGGATGCTATGACTCCAAACCATGCAAAAGTTTAAATCCCCTTTTGTTTATGCCAGACATAAAAAAAAATACGGCTAGATCATGGGCAACCTGGGAGGCTAAAAAGGCCACTTTAAGAGAATCGTATTAAAATCATAATAATTATTAGTCACACAACAATTTGTCAAATTTAGTTTCACCTTTATCGCTAACGCATTAGGTTCAAGGTTGATTGGGAAAATTTGACAGTGACGGTAGGTGGTGGTGGGTGGATTTGCTTTCTGATTCTGCTAAAGTGGCTTTTAAGGCCCGCTGGCCTGTTTTAAGATAAAAAGTAATTCTTAAATAAACCCGCTGGCAAAAACTAGTTTGTTTATGATTTATTTCTCTATTACTATCTTCGTATTTAAATATAGTATCGTCTACTCATATTTTCATTTACAAAATCTATGGTTGTGAAGGTAGTGAAACCAATTCACAAATTGAACTATTTATTCAATTCTGTTTGTTCAGTTGTGGTTTATCTTTGTTGAGTTATTTACAATAGTCAGCAGCGCACGCCTTACCGATTGGCGGCACATAGACCAGAAAAATGTGTCCTGCACTGGTATTGTCGTGGTGACGATACGTACTTTTTTTATGAATTTAATCTTTTTTTTATGGATAGGACATCATCAAATGACTCCTCCCGCTTTGGGCGAAGCAGAAAGGAGTGTCAGACTCTTACTGACTAAAACCCATCCGTGTTTCTCCTAGTGCCCTTTGCATTTCAGCGCCGCGACAAATTCCGGAGCATGAATTGAATCCTAATCAATGATATATAAAACTATAGATACGTTGTCCGCACTCTAAAATGACAACATAAAATGAAGCCAATTGGCCACATCGCGCTTAGTTACGCACCAACCTGTCGCGCGACACTACGTTTGTTTTGATGTCAATTTGACTATTACTTATCCTATGACGTAACTGAAGATATATATTTATCTCCCTCTAGCAACAGGCATCCCGCCGTACGGTGACATATTTTCTTTCCCTTTCTTCATGCGTATTAGTCATTGATCCTAATATGTAAAATTCTTCCGTTACTGAGTCGCTGACAGACAACGCACAGCCAAAACTACTGGGCCCTGTTTCATAAAGCTGACAAGTCCGACATGTCACAAAGTGACAATCCGACAATTTTTCTGTTTCATAAATCTTACTGGCGACAAAATTGTCACGGTGGATAATTGACAAATATGTCGGATTGTCGCGACATTCCGACATTTTTGTGTTTCAAAAATTTTTTGAGCGGCAGGTGACAATAAAATTGTCATGACGTATTGACAAGTAGAATTGTCCGACAATTCTGTTAGGCGCGTTACCCTCTGTCGCGAAATCATATTTTGAATTTTAAAGTTGTAAAGGTTTCTTATAAAAAATGGTATTATTTATTAAGTAATAGGCTTGCTCTTGACCACAATACACCGAGCAGTTAGTAGTTTTGCTACTTTGGGTTGCATTATTGTAACTTTCTTTTAAAAATCTCTATTACTATTAAAACTAAATAATAGCCTATCTCACTTCCTGTATTCTTCCTGAAGTTTTAAAATGTTTTTGAGTTAAATCATAATAAACAATTATTATGATTTAACTCAAAAACATTTCGACAAACAATAAATCTAATCTTTTCTCTTTATAGTATTAGTTTAGATGTCACACACTTTATAGTATTAGTTTTCTAAGGTGAAAGATTTTTTAAAATCGTTTGAAAAGTTTTTGAGTTTAATCATAACGAAAAAACAAACAAAAATCAAATCTTTCGTGTTTATAATATTAGTCACAACAACGACAATTAATGTCGTCATGTCAGAACTACTTTGACTCTGGTTTTTTGACATATGTCTAGTTATAAGAATCGCACTTTTGAATGACAACAAAGTCAAGATTTTACCAGTCGAGTTTTGGCATATATTTGACGTTTATGAAACAGCCTAAACGCGACAGTTCTACAATTTTGTCATTTTTGACAATATATGATTATATATGTAAGTTCAAATTTGGCTTTAACTTATCTACACTCCTTAGGGGAGCACTAAGATTTTCCGAAATTCCTACGGGAACGGGAAGAAACGGGATATGTGCGTACGAAGTCGCGGGCAAATGCTAGTCCCTTATAAAAAGTGCTAGAAAATATGTTATGGAGTGTGGACGTGAATAGGGAGTGACCGAGAATTTTACCACCGGTTACACATTAGCCGCTTAGGTGTCCGTTTCAACAGCGCGCCTACGACTTTTTTTTTTTAAACCAAGCCAATATTTTGTAGCAATTTGTAAACGTTGATTCTCAAAACCATAAATTTGCCAAAGCTATGGTTAAAAAGTTATAAGGGTTTGAACGTGGCTGTGCCATTGAAACGCGGCGATCCGCGCGGCCACGGAGGTCTTTAAAACTAAGCATTGCAGAGAGCTAAAATTTAGGTAAATAACAGATTGAATTTGTAAAAATTTTGTGAAAATATAGAAAAACTCCTGGGTTTAGATTTTAGGAGCTGCAAGACTTAAAACTCCATGTCCGCGCCATTGAAACAGTGAAAAACACATGATCGCCGATATCTCGCTGAAAAAGCATTGCAGACGTCTGAAGTTTTTTTGTAAAACTCGTATTTGAATTTGTCAAACCTAGTAAAAATACAACAAAAAATCCTAGGTTTATATTTCAGGAGCTGTGAGACTAAAACCATATGGCCATTCGGGATAAAAGGTGCCCCATCCGTCTCTGTACACCTGAAAATCTATTTGCAAAGTTTCAGGATGATCGGTTCAGTGATTAATAAGCGTGAAAAGGTAATAAACATAAAACGAATCAATTTCCTATGCAAGTATTTTCACATCGGACGATCAAGGTGCAGCCGCGTGCAGCAAGAGCTTCCTGGTGTTAGCGGCAACACTAAATACTTGCCACAGGAAACTGATGTGTGTCCATATACAAATTAGGATAATAATCGCTTCATCGCAAAATATACTTGTATATTCAAAGGTTTTTTATTTGCAAATGCGATTGTGCTGCTTATAATAAAGAGGAAAATGGAGCCTTGGTTTACAAACCTCGTACGGTAAATACGTCTCATCCTTTGGTTTGACAACTGTTGATTCGTTGTTAGTGATACACATCTCACAGAAGTACATGACTGAATTTCTTTTAATCTCGGCCTTCTCGAAAAAAAATTCTGGCACAACTAATTCCGTCGTTGACACCGAGTTAAGCAAGAGTTATTTCATTAAAAGACGCAATAATTTAATCTCAGCTAAACAAATGTATGGGTGGCAGCCATTGTTCTTTTTTACTAATAGTTGTCATGGTTTTAAAAAAAAAGTCACGACTAGGCATTGAAACGGATACACTGTTTAGATCTCGCTAACAGTAGCATTCCGGCGGCCTACCAAGATACCCGCGACGTGGTTTACGGAGCCGCAGGGCGTCGAGCGTTCGCCGCCGCGGTGCACGCCGCGTCAGCGGACGTTTGACACTCAAGTCAGCGTTGCACACGCGGGGAAACTCCAAGTTGATTGGTGATTTATTGGGGACTAGCTGACCCTCGCAACTTCGTCTGCGTCATATTTTCCATTAATGCTCGGCTCCTTTTAGTCTTAGCGTGATGATATGTAGCCTATATCCTTCCTCGATACATGGACTTATCTAATACTGAAAGAATTTTTCAAATCGGACCAGTAGTTCCTGAGATTACCCCCTACATACAAACTTACAAACAAATGTTACCTCTTTATAATATTAGTATAGATAAATATGGGGGATAAAAAAAACGCCATGACCAGGCCTTTGAAACGGACACGTTGCATAGATCTCGCTAACAGTAGCATTCCGGCGGCCTACCAAGACACCCGCGACGTGGTTTACGGAGCCGCAGGGCGTCGAGCGTTCGCCGCCGCGATGCACGCCGCGTCAGCGGACGCTTGACACTCAAGTCAGCGTTGCACACGCAGGGGAGAGACTCAAGTTGATTGGGGATTTATTGATAGTCCCGAACAAGTCAGAATACTTTTTCAAGAAATCGAATTAAACTTAAAGGAGCAGATACCACTCAGTAGCTGATTTAAAATGAAAGAAAAAGAATCATGTCTAAACGGCGAAATATATTATAATAATATTAATTTTCTTAATAATTTGAAATATGAAAATGTCCGAAAAAATGGGTTAAATTAATCAAGTAATCATTTTTAAATGCGACGCTTGACGCCCCGCCTGACGCCGAGGGCGCAACCGCGCCGCGGTCTCCGCCCGTATTTTAAACACACGCCTGTAAAATCGCTTCTCCGTAAACGCTATCATAATTAGGTACAATGCCATATGTTTGAATTTAGTGCGGGCCGCTTCGCCGCACGCGACGCCTGAAGCCCCGCGTGCACGAACACTGAGCGTGCTCTTCAATGCAGTGTCAAGAAAAAAAAAAATTAACGTTTTTATTTTAACGTTTTATTTACACTGAAGATGAAGGTTACAAATATATACATCGCTGTCAGCTACAACTGGGTGCTGACTTGTTGAACGCATTTAGCTTCAGTGAAACACATATTGTGTGCACCCTTTTCGTCGCCTCCACACAGACATATACTGCAGAGTTGCCTCGGATTGTAGATGAACATACCTAGAGGGCATGTGACATTACCTAGGAACATAATATTACATTAATATTTTTTACTGAAACTAAGGGCCAGTTTTTCATCCATAGTTATCCAACCCAATGGTGAAAAAGTTAAAATGCAGTTTTCGATCCCCCCATCTGCCTAGCCTTTTCCCAACTATATTGAGATCGGCTTCCAGTTAAAGTGGATTCAGCTGAATACCAGTATTTTACGTGGAGCGGCGGCCTACCAGACCTCCACAACCCATTAACAGGGTAACACGGTACTCCTTGGCAAGACTGGTGTCAGATTTTCTGGCTTCTGACTATCCGTAACGACTGCCAAAGATCTTCAAATAACAGCCGGGACCAACAGCTTAAAATGCAGTTTTCGACCAATTGTTAGAAATTAAGTAATAGTTATTTGACCTTTAGTCAAAGTAAATGTTGACTGAAAAACGTACACTAACGAAATTTAGGAGCAGTAATGTAATTGATAACCTATGGGTTAGGTACTACGTATAAAAAAAACTCGCCCATAGTTTGCCTTCCTTGGGAATTCTCAGCTTTCAAATACATTGTATAGTAGCCGGCATGAGTCGTGAGCACAGATGAATGCAGCAAGGTGATCTCTCCAATGTACGGTGGGCGAACGAATCTTGCAATAATTGTCCATGAGCATTGACTGACGAAGCAATAACATGAAGCGTCAGAGTTGTCGTCGTCAAACCGACCATTGCAAAGTGTGCTCACGATTCGTGGCGGTTATTAAATGACACTAAAGTCGAAGATGGCGCGAACTCATTTGTGGGCATGGCTACTCTGTGTATCTGAACGCACGTCAAGAGATAACGAAAAGTTCTAAGATGTAGGTACATAATTATACCGAAAAACGATAAATATTGAAAATAACTTTTTTTGGTATCTACTCTAAAATAATTAATTAAACTATGCCAGTATTTGTAGAATTCATAGGTAGGTACTTTGCACCAAATGTTGTGCTAAATCAGTGTTAAAACGGATTCATTATAAAATTTTATACTTACTGTGATCTGAAATAAAAAAAGAGTTATGATTAGAAAATTATGAAATGTTTTACCGTTGCATTGGTGCCTGATTGAATTATGAAAATATAATATAATTAGCCGTTTCCCGTGGCTTCAATATCGCGGTCTGTCCCACAAGAACCGTCTTATTTATATTTAACCTTTAAAAAAATACGTTTTCTATGGCACTCACTGCTCTCATTGAATGAAATAATCTACAATCATACTTGGACTAGACAATACATTTACAAACAAGTTTACTTCTTTCCAAATATTGGAAGCCAACATCTGTGGTATTCAATTCGAATGCCGTATTTCGAAACGAAGAACAAACTAAAGATCTAAGATCTAGCAAAACGCTTAGTTGACGCTTCGCGTGACCCAAGAGCTGGCTTTTACCTTGGACAGAGGATAAGCATTGCCATACAACGTGGCAATGCAGCCAGTCTTTTGGGCTCGCTTCCAGTCGATAGCGATGGGGACGAATTTTTTGATGCCATATTTTAGTTAGGAGTTTTTTTTATATATTTAAGTGTATATAGTTTGTTCTTTAAATAAATAGTTCAGAACAAACTTACCTTTACAAGATTCGTCTTCTATGGAGCAGAACCACTCCTTGACCGCACACTTGCAGCTGGCGCAGTATGGGTCGAAACCCATGTGGAACTCGTCCTTTACATCACACTCTCTTTCTGAAAATATAAACCATGGTAAACTTCATTTTTAGGAATCCGTAGCCAAATGGCCAAAAACGGAACCCTTATGGATTCGTCATGTCTGTCTGTCCGTCCGTCCGTATGTCACAGCCACTTTTTTCCGAAACTATAATACATATGCTGTTGAAACTTGGTCAGTAGATGTAATCTGTGAACCGCATTAAGATTTTCACACAAAATAGAAAAAAAAAACAATACATTTTGGAGGTTCCCCATACTTAGAACTGAAACGCAACAAATTTTTTTGATCAAACCTATCCGAACTTAGCGTGTTAGCTAGCGTTCTAGCCTAGTGGCAGTATAGCTGACACTCCATTATTTACGAATTTAAATAAGTTATCTTGGATTGGACTTGTGATACGAAAGAATGAGGTGCGTAATGGAGGAAGTTTTATGAATTTGAATGAATAGTTTTCAGAGTTGAATAAAAACAAATAAACTAAACAATGGTCGGACTACGGTTTTAAAAAGGCCACTTTAGTAGAATCAGTCAGCATTTCAAGCTACCCGAAAATGTAAAATTTTCCCAATCAATCTTGAACCTAATGCTTTAGCGATAAAGATGAAAATGAGGCCGATTGTTGTACGATGCTAAAATTATTCTAATAAAGTCGCCTTTTTGAACCCGCGGTGATACAGATGATATAGGCTAGAAATAGAAAAGGGGAGAGGATGAAAGATATATGAAATAAAAAAGAGGGTTTTCACGACCCACCTTGACAAAGAGCTAGCTCCTCTCGCGTGCAGATCCATGTCGCCGTCTCGGAGCACGTACAGACAACGCACTTGGTCGGGTACCCTATCTCCCCAGGTTTGCAAGTTTCGTACAACTCATCTGAAATGTTATGACTGTATAAGTAACTATAGCAGTAGGCGTCAGCAATGACAAACAAATGAGCAATAACTCCATACAACTAATTGAACCACATACATGTTTTGATTTCTTAAAGACAAAGCTGTCCGGAATCGACTTCTATGTTGGTCGTTACCGTTGTTTTTTTTTCTAAGGATGGGAAATCATCCAATGACTCTTCCCGATCTAGGTAAAGCAAGAGGGAGTGTCAGACTCCTACTGACTAAAACCCATCCGTGTTCCTCCTAATGCTCTTTGCGTTCCAGGGCCGCGGTGACTCTTTCGAACAGATTCCGCAACCCTGGCAGGCACTGGCCCTAGCGGGCCCCATCTGCTTTGCAGACAGCAACACAGCGCGGTTCATAGTTTATGGTTTGCTACGAAGGGATATTAAGGAAAGGTCAATTTACTTTATTGAAGTTTATCTGGAATATCTGGTGCGTACCACAAACCAGTAAAACACCCTCTTAAACTCACTACAGCTCACTCAATGCATTACTCCAGCTAAAGCTCTCGTTCTTCGGCGCTTAAGTGGGTTTGTTTTGGCTTCATATTTATTTTTGACGGTTTTAAACTGCTTTCAATATTTGATTTTGATCACATGGAATATTTTTCAACCTTACCTGTTTGAAACGCAGCCTTAAACGATCAGAACTTGTCAACTACCATAAAAACTTACCAGGTGATTGTTGGAATGAGTTATCTGGAGAAAATAAAATAAAATAATCAAATTTAATGTTGATTTCTTAAAAATATCAGCATCATCATTGTCATATCATTTTTTTTTTATGGGACAAGCCCGCCACACATTCCCAACCACTGCAACTCCTGAAAGACAGAATCAACAGTGGCGACCACCAAAAAACTGAGCTAATAAAGCCCGACGAGTCCCGGAGAAACGATTCAACTGTCTTGGATCCCGCAACGAAATTAATCAGAAGTGTACAGCGGAGGAGTAAAAAAAAATTAGTATAATTTCCACTTCCCTCCTTATCAAGTAGGAGACAGATTTGAGTTAGGCCAATAGGCACCAAGAGACATATACAACTAAACTGGTTAAGCCCAGTTGCCGAGCACCACGGATCATATTATATATTAACACTGAAATGAATGGGTCCTATATTGTGAGCTACTTTTGATTCCAGTAATAGGTATGGCAAAATCGCCTGAACGCCACCATCGTCATATCAGCCGAAATAAATCCACTGCTGGATACAGGGCTCCCCTAAGTGTCGCCACAACAACCCGATCTATGCGTGACGCATCCATCGGCTACCCGCGACCCGCACTAGGTCACCGGTCCGCGTATTGCCATTGTGTATATCAGTACAGACACCCATAGTCTGTACTCGATCACTTTGTGCTCTTAAAAATAACAAATACTCTAAAGCAACAAACTACGTATGACTACAGACCAGTCTGTATAAGTATACGGTTTGTTCGCATATGTTATAACCTCATCTAACCCAAATTATTCCCCAACAATAGAAGGGATCTGAACCTGACGATCATTAAATGCCAAAAACAAAAACTCAAATAGCAACTCGTACGTATTTTGCTCTAGTATTTTAAAGCAAAATGTATATTGATTCAGACACTCTCTGAATAGGTATACAGTTTGCTCTTCAACTACAAACGCAAACTGCGATCGAACTCAGAGCAACCCCGGCCTGGGTCAGTATACAGTTTGGCAATACGCCACCGGTCCACCTTATGGCCTTCCTACCTTGCGTCTTCTGGTTCACTGAAAACTATAAACGGAGCTTAATAGGAGGAACGCACAGGAGGTTATTGTTAGGTTGTTCGTAATCATGAAAGCCTTATATTGTTTGAAACTTTCATGGTCACTAATAATAGAATAGTTAATAACCGGATTGCTACTATGTACCTTTTTATTTGCGAGTTTCCGATATTTCGGCACTGTTGCAAGCGCCATGATCACGGAGTAACTGAAGATTTTGCGGGTAGGGTGTTATTGGCAGACATATCGGTCTACCCTCTTTCGTAGTCTTTTATTACGACCATCTCTGGTACCACTGTCGAAAAACTCTATTTTTTCCCGCAACTGTTTTCGACACAAAACACTAACCGTACGTATCTGACCGCGAAGGAACACTTTGTTGAAATATCCGGTTACATGGTAGCAATCCCGTAATTAACTATTTTCATAAATAAACCTTTTACTATGGGATCCTGAACTCGTGAAAAAAAAAAACAACTGCACCATACATACAACTTGTAAAAGAATAAATGCAGTAAATCTTAAGGGGTCAATTAAAAATTAACAACTTATACTGTGGAACCAACTCCGAAATCGTGCAAAAAAATATGAATTCCATTCCGGGCCACTGCCGGCAGAAGTGAGAACTTGAACATTAACGTTGTGCATTTTTTAATCATCCGTCTTACGAATTTTCGATCAGGTCACGTGTCCTGACGCGAGTGCTGCGAGAAAAGTGCTTAAGAAAAAAAAAAACACAAAAAAAACCGGACAAATGCGAGTCGGACTCGCGCATCGAGGGTTCGTTACAAACCTGTAGGTATAAATTATAAGAAAAAGTTGCGGTTTACGATTTACGACGTATTAAAAAACTACTAACTAGATCTCAATCAAACCAATTTTCGGTCAGTGGGTCGTCTTAGGGGCGGTGGATGTTTACATGGTAATGTACATCATGTATTTTTTTAGGATTATCATTATCTTATTTTAGAAGTTACAGGGACACACACACATTTTACCACTTTGGAAGTGTTTTTAGCGCAAAGTTTTCAGTTTAGAAAAAAAAAAATTAGAAACCTCAATATCATTTTTGAAGACCTATTCATAGATATCCCACAATACCTGTAGGTTTGAGGAAAAAAAAAGTTGAGTTTATATATATTAGTATGGGGAACCCCCAATTTTTTCCCTATTTTTGTGTAAAATCTTAATTAATGCGGTTCACAGAATACTTCTACTTGCCAAGTTTCATCAGCATAGTTCTTATAGTTTCGGAAAAAAGTGGTTGTGACATATGGACGGACCGACAGACAGACATGACGAATCTATAAGGGTTCCTTTTTTGCCATTTGGCTACGGAACCCTAAAAACGACTGCCCCAAATATTTGTGTACAGTCGCCAGCATATCAACCTGCAACAATCTGTCAAATTTCTTCAATAAATTTTCAACTTTATCTCTCAAGGGATAAGGTTCAAAGACGATTGGGAAAATTTGATAGATTCGGGTAGCTTGTTGTGCTGGCGAATGTACTATTAGATACTGCGCGATTCTGTAAACCTGTAAACGTATACGAGTAAGCTTAGGACCGCGTAACGCGGTGTCCTACGTGAGCGACCAATACGACGCGACGCGACGCAACACAACACGACGCGACGTAATGCGACGCGATGCTATACGCGACAAATGTCCTACGTGATTTTGGTCATTACTTCTCGAATCATGGAGAAGTACAGTACAATTTTGCTTGAAAGTTAAAAATAAACGATTCCTATAATGTTTATGTTTTTTGTCCCACAACAATCTTTGCTCACACACTGCGGCGATCAACGCTTCTGAATCAACCATTACGTAATTCGTGGTGTTGCATCTGGTCGCCCTCAAAAAAAGTCAGCGTTACGTCGCGTCTCGCCGCAGACTGTCACATAGGCCGCATGTAGGGTATGCCGTTGAGTTGATCGCGTTCGTCGCGTTCGCAGCCGCGCCGCGTCGCGTAGCGTTCGTCACTCACGCAGGACACCGCGTAAGGAACACGAAATGAGCTGTCAATTCATACAAACAATAAAAGATGACAGTTCACTTAATGCTCACTTCTGGCTTTTCACGGTGGTGCCGAAGCACAATCTGAACCTCTTTATCCATATAAAGAGGTTCAGATTGTGCTTCGGTGAGTGCGCCTAAGAACTCCACAACCTTATGCCACCGGCTCCCTTCTACCATCGGACATCTTAATACACTGCCAGTTTTCCTGTTGCTTTTCCACCAATGCGCACTAATCGTTTCCAGACGTCTATTATAATGCACACAGCGAGAAAGGAAAAGGGTGGTTTCAGAATTCTCTGCCTGCTGCAGTGTTTTCGAATGAATACAACCCTAATCACTTCAAAGTTAGAGTGAACAGGCTACTTCTGGGTAAGCTCGCTCCAGCGTCGACTTTGTCTCTGACCCAGACTAGAATCAAGAGCAAACCCAAATCAAATAAATAAAGTATTTTTTTACCTTTTGAATATTTGCACAAGTTCAGCAAACATAAAGCGAGCCCATTGTACAAGCAGAAGCAATTTCTACAAAATCGATTGTTGTCGGGGCTGAAGAATGTGAAAGGCTCACAGAAGGTACTCTTTTTTTTCTTTGATTTTACGCCGTTGCTTACTTGAATCATTTTACCTGTAATGGATTTGTAATAATAAAATTATTTTAAATCAAGTTTTATTGGACTGTCTACATAATATATACCATAAAAAATGGTTGCTCTTAAAAACCATTGCTTGGGCGGAAATTTAAAATTGGTAGCGCATTCCCCAGACGCAGAGTGCTGGTTGCAAATATAATAGACTGTATGGGGATGCGTGTTTTGAAAAAGTATGTAGGTATAATGTAAGTGCCCTTGCAAATTCGATATAAACAGCACGACGAAGTTATGACTCGAGGCTTATCTGCTCTAAGTATAAATATTTAATGGGCCTAAGCACCATAGTGAAGGAGCTCCTTTTGGGGGCCGAGTCACCCGCGTCCGTAGGAGAATACCCTTCAGCGAATCCCTACACGTGGTCCCCGGGTGGTGCTAAATAGGTGACACTAACCGCCTCCGTGGTCTAGTGGTTATACCACCTGATTCAGACCCAGAGGTCCCGGGTTCGATTCCCAGCGGCGGCAAATTTTTTGCTCGGTTTGGTTGGTGGTAGGACTTGTTATAAGTCCGCCTGGCAAGCTACCACCATCATGTCTAAGTCTGTCGCCATAACAACAATGTTAACAGCATTGTAGTGTTCCGGCAGTTAGAGGTATGATAGCCAGCTCCTCTGTGTAAGAGGATTCCGGGTGAAATTCGCTTCCATCTTCGGCCTAATCATCACTTTCCATCAGGTGAGATTTGGACCAAGAGTTTCCCCGTTTTGTATAAAAAAAAAAGCTCCTATGACCATCACTTCCGGGTGCGTCATAAAACCAGCTCTATAACACCCTATTATTGCAGTCTCCAAATTTATATAAGCATCACAAGTTTAAGGTTTTAAAACTACTTACTCAGTGCATCATTACGTTCAGAATCTCCAACATCGCACTGGGTGAGGACGGTGCAGAGTTTCTGTGCACGAAAACAAATGCATATGGTGCAAATTTCATCGGAAGGTAGGGTTTCATTTTCTATGCATGGTTTCTGTGGATTCGTCAGTTTTACCATGTTCCTGTTCGATGTATCTGTTCTTGCTAATGGCCGTAGGAATGGGTCTGAAAAAAAAAATTATACGAAAATAAATGGTTCCTGAAGGAAAATTCTCGAACTTGAACAACGTTCAAATTCAACTCGCATTATCATTTTAGTGACAATCAATGTCAAAAATTTTTTAATGGAAAATTTGCTAAATGTCCGGCGACCTACCAGGACATTCCGCCGCGGGATCCCTTAGCGCTCTCTCCACTGCCGTGTCAAAAAATTCCTTTCGATGCCACAGAATCAATTAATAACATTGGCATTTATGTCCTACTAGATAAATTTGAATGTTCTTTGGTAAAAAATTTAATCAAATTGAAAATTTGAGTCACATTAGCAGCCTTATGTATATACACTATAACGCTTACCATTAAAATCCAAATCATCAAAGCAGTCCCTCTTGGTGCACAGTAATTCATCTCTATCGCAAATACACTCATTTGGACACTTAGGGTCAAAATCATCTGGCAAATATATTTTCCCAGGAATGCATTTTTGCTTGGTGCCTGGCGTCATTCTATGCTTTTTGATATTCCGCGATCGAAAACGGGACCAGAGACGCTCTTCTGGAAAAAGATAAGAATAAAGGCTATGAAACAAGAATAATTCTTGCAACACAACATCCAAGGGCACAATTATTGTGCCCTTGGATGTTCGGATGGATTGATATTTGTCAATATAGTCAGATCAGCTGCAAAAATCTTGACGAAATTTGGCAAGAAGGTAGATTATAGTCTGGAATAACACATGGGATACATTTTTTGTCTCGGAATTATTTTACCTTGGTATAATTTATAATGAAGATAAACTGACTCCTTAAATAGAGTTATCATATTTAGCTCAGGAGTCAAGGTAAAATAATTAAAAAAAACTAAAGTCACGCAAGTGGAGCCACCGGTGGCAGCCAGTAATAATAATAACAATAATAATAAAACTTAAGTCCCTACCGCAGTATCTCTACGTTGACGTCGTGGTGGGGCTTGCGCGTCCCGATGAACCTTAGGTCATACCTAGGGTGAGGGGCCAGACAAAGAGAGATACAATCCGCAAGGCAGTTTTGTGGCGAACTGTTGGGCAGTAGCGACCCCACGAACCTTATCTCCCGGGAGAAGTCTTGTTCCTCATCTACGGCTTGCCTTTATTGGCTGGCCAGAGTGAATACTGACGAGGAACAGAGCTCCCACCTCTCTCTTGCCTTAATTGGCCGGTCTGAGTGGAGATTCGCTAGAGCACACGTGCTCGGGAGAAGGATGTATAATCCAGTAAGATGCTGGTAGGGATCTTGACCGCACTTCCGGGATTGTCCTGATAGCCATGGTATACCTCTCCACTCCTCTAGCACCTCAGGCTATGTTGCCTCCTTGGCGCTACGTCACTTTGTGCTAGCGACCGTTTTCGGGGGCCCATTCATTGAGTGTGCAAGTCACCCCCTGCCATTTAAAAGCCGTGTATATTGTTAGTGGTCAGGCAAGGGCCAATAGTTCTATAATAAACGATTATCAGTCCACTAAACCGCCCAAACCCATAGCGTTTCATCTTTTTTTTTCCATATTCTGCAATATTCTTGCTCCAACCGGGGATTGTCCTTGGGAATACTTTCACAGTGCATACAGGGATAATCGCCGGTTGGTGCCCCATTACATTTGAAATTTCTAACGGGGCCTCTGCGAGTTGGTTTCGGCCCCTCGTACGCCTACCAAAGGACCGGGTCTCCAGAGACCCGAGAAAGAAAACAAAAAAATAATAATAATAAAGTATAGTAAGTAAGTAGTAGTAAGTAGTAGTAGTATTTTTTTAAAGATATATTTAAAAATGTAAATTATATGTATATAACAATGAATAAACGAATAATAATAATAATAATATCCTTGGACAATTCACACAACGCAGTATAAATGAAAAGTTTTTTTTTTTGAGATGGGTTTGCTCTTGACTCTAATCTAGGTCAGAGATGACAGAGAAAGTCTGCGATGGAGCGAGCTTACCTTTCCGCTTCGCATCAATTATTAAAGAAGACAGTTTAGAATATGTCTTGCCAGGGTCGCGGAATTTGTTCGAAAGAGTCGGCGCGTCCCTGAATGCCAGAGGCATTAGGAGACACACGGATGGGTTTCAGTCAGTAAGAGTCTGACACTCTCTTCTGTCATCAAGTCTTTTGATGATTTCCCACCCTTAAGAAAAAAACTAGTCTCTGTCACCGTCTGTTACGTTTTTTGTTTAATACTCCGAAAATTTCTCTTTACCTGCTGTTCGAGCTAACGCCTGCTCGTTTGGAATGAGCAATAATCAACGTTGCGTAGTAATAGTTTTAATTAGAAGTAAGGATTTTATGTAATTGCTTGTCATTTATTGTTCGTCCTCAAGGCAATACACGTTTGACTAAATATCAGCATTTTTGGAGTTTCTTTAACCAGTCACCTAATATTCCCGAACATTTTGGTCCATTACCGAGCCGGATTGGTAATCACATGAAGACTTGCTAAAAATCAGTGGATTTGAATAAATATTACCCGGGATATATGCCGACGAGGTTATAAGCCGGCAACGTGATTCTAAACAAAGGACTTCAAGCTAATTTACGGTGTTAAGAATATTATAGTTAAAATATCATCACCCAACACTCGCTCAGGTAGTATTATAACCTTAATTAAGGATTTAAAAAGGTTAGTGTTTTATTGTTCAAAGTAACTTATTTACCTTAATTATAGTGAATAGTTTCTAGTACTTAAGTATCATTTGTTTGATGATACTTATTTTGCAAATACGATTATACGGTCTTTCGAATTATTATAGTGAAAAGTTCAGTAGATATTTTGCTACATTTATAATTGTATAGCAGTATTTTAGTTATATTCACAGTAAATAGTTATTAGTGAGTAGGTAGTTTGGTGTTAGATGATATTAAAAGTTTTAATTAGTATTTATTCAGTTAATTAATCCGTATTAGTCAATTCAGTTACTTATTAATTTGTTATTGTATTGCTTAAAGTTGGACATTAGGTCATTAAGTGTTCAAGTTTTGAGGAATTTATTTACCTAGCTTAAATGCAAGTCTTAAATAAAAAGCCCATTTTGTATTCACTTAATGTTTACAGCAGGTAGAAGTCAATTTACAGGAAACATCTTTTGTTAAATTGTTTTAATTACAATAGTAGCTAGACGTAGGGTTCCTATCGTAAGTTATCAGTATTGCATAAATTATACCTTGTTATTGTATAAATTCCAGGTTGACTACATTCGATTCCCAGTATGTCCGACGAAAGAGAACTGATTAAAAAACGAGGAAGCATAAAGGGACGCTTAACTGTATTTATCAATTACCTTGATGCATCCAGCGACAAGGAGTTAACCAGCTGTGAGGTCAGGGAGTTGCAGTTACGGATTGGAAGAATCGAGTCTTTGTATGAGCAATACGATGAGGTACAGTTGCGATTGGAATGTCTAGTAGATGATGTTAAAGCTCAAGTCTCTGAGCGTGCTGAATTTGATTCACAGTATTACAAGGCACTGGCTAGGGCACAGGAGCTGTTATGTAAGCATAACAGCGATAATGAATCCATAAGTAGTGCAAAGTGTACACGTATTAGTCAGCGTAAGCCTGTTAAGTTACCCACAATACAGTTACCTAAATTTAATGGGAGTTTTAGCAATTGGTTGGAGTTCCGCGACACTTTTACTAGCCTCATTCACTGTAACGATGAAATTGATCAAATTAACAAATTCCATTATTTGAGAGCGTCTCTGGAAGGATCTGCTGCTGTTGTAATCCATGGGATTGAGTTTTCTGCAAGTAATTACGATACAGCTTGGAAGTTAATTTGTGATCGCTTCGATAACAAAAGACTGTTAGTTCAAAATCATGTGTCGTCCCTATATTATTTGAATGCTATTACAAAGGAGTCATCTGTTGCGTTGAAAGGATTGATTGATCAACTTAATAAAAATCTCCGTGCGTTGGAAGCGTTAGATGAGCCCATCAAGTATTGGGACACTTTATTAATATTTATGGTAAGTCAAAAGCTCGATCGGTCAACTTATCGTGAGTGGGAGGAGCACAAAGGTCGTATAGACAAGGATAGCACAATAACATTTGCTTCACTTATTCAATTTATTCGCTTTCGCGCTGACTTGTTAGAAACGTTGGAAACAGCACGAAATAGCACTAATCCCACTCCCGGTAAGCCTAGTTCCCATTCTAATAAGATAAAATCTATGGTTGTATCACAAGATTCTAGTAATTCCAGCACCGAATTAAGTAAGTTGTGCCCGCACTGTAAAGCTGTTCACGTGTTAAGTAGTTGTTCACAATTTCTTTCACTTAGCCCCGACGCCCGACTCAAATTAATAACTAACTATAAAGTGTGTTATAACTGTTTTCATGCAGGTCATTTTGCTAACCGATGCAAAAAGCCAGGATGCAAGATATGTAAACGGCGACACAATACTTTGATTCATTCGTCGGAGAATAAAGGTACGGCGAATTCTTGCAATAATGATAACAAATCAAACGGTAGCTCGTCCCATTCCGTATCAACGTCATCACCCACTGACGCCGTGGCTAGCACTGATGTGAGTGCAAATAATTTAACTTTGTCTGCGGATCTCAGTTCGCTAAGGAGTGAGCGCAAACAACACGCTGTGTTATTGTCCACCGCTCTTATCAAGTTATGTGATCAGAATGATCGTGAGCACATAGTGCGGGCCCTGCTTGATAGCGGTAGTACATCGTGTTTTATGACGGAACGGTTATGTACACGGCTTAACTTAAATACTAGTCAGATAAATGGATCGGTCTATGGCATTAATAACGTAAGTTCTCGCGTAGGCAAAACATGTCATGTAAAAATGACGTCATTAGATAACAGTTATGTTGCTAAGTTTTATTGTTTTGTTTTGCCATCGTTAACGACTGTTGTGCCTTGTCGGGAAGTCGATATTTCAGACCTCAATATTCCAGATAATATCTGTTTGGCTGACCCTAACTTTTACAGGCCTTCAGAAGTAGATGTCTTAATAGGAGCGGATCTCTTCTGGGACTTGGTTGGTTCACAGAGAATTAGACTAGGAGTAGATAAGCCTGTGTTGTGTGAAACGCTGTTAGGCTGGATTGTTTCTGGCCCTGTTACCTATCATAATGGTAAATTATTGCCGAATAATATTTCGTGCAATTTAACTCATACTGATTCCCCCAGTAAAGGTGATTTAAATAGAATTCACACCGATTTAGAGAAATTCTGGAATCTAGAAGAGATTAGTTCACAATCCTCACATTATTTACCTGAGGAAAAGTTGTGCGAAGAGCATTTTGTCAAGAATACGATACGTTTAGACAGCGGACATTTCTGTGTTCGTATTCCTGTTAAGCAAAATCCTTCTATTTTAGGAGAATCTTTTAAAAGGGCTTCTAAGTGTCTTTATTCTTTAGAACGCAGACTAAAGTCGAAACCAGAGTTTGGTAAATTATATCGCGACTTTATGTCTGAATATGAGACTTTAGGACATATGACCGAAAATAAAAATAATGACAGTCCCAGTGGATATTTTATACCACACCACGGGGTACTGCGTGAATGTAGCACAACTACCAAACTTCGTGTTGTTTTTAATGCAAGTTGTGTTACTTCTTCAGGGGTATCCTTCAACGATGTGCAGATGGTGGGTCCTACAGTGCAGGACGATCTTATGTCCATACTTCTTCGGTTTCGACAACACAAAGTCGTCATAACAGCTGATGTTGCGAAAATGTATAGATGTATATATGTCCACCCATCTGATAGGTACCTCCAACAGGTTCTGTGGCGTGATAATACATGCGATCCTGTTAAGGTTTTCAAATTGAATACCGTCACATATGGTACGGCTAGTGCACCATTTCTTGCTACACGTTGCCTCAAGCAAATAGGGATGGATTATCAATCCAATGACACTAAGATCTCTTCGCGTTCAGTGGGTGAGTCATCCTCAGGTAGCAGAAATAAAATTGCTGACGTCATCATGCATGATTTTTACGTTGATGACTTGTTGACAGGAAGTGATGATTTAAATGAGGCTATGTTTATCCGCACAGAGGTCACCAACGCACTAGCATCTGCTTGCATGCCGCTTAGAAAGTGGAGATCCAACGTCCCTAGCTTAGTCGCTGGAGCTTCTCAGTCGTCATTAGATTTAGAAGTGGGATCTAATGAACCTAATAAGTTATTAGGGCTTAACTGGTATTCTAGTTCCGACGAATTTGGGTTTTCAAGTTTAACGTTACCTTGTAAGGATTCTGTTACAAAGCGTGATGTACTCTCTGCCATAGCACGCATTTTTGACCCCCTTGGACTTTTATCTCCTTGCGTAGTCACAATGAAAATGTTTCTACAACGAATGTGGTTAGATAAGCTCTCGTGGGATGAGCCATTATCCCCGCCACTTAATGCTAGTTGGAAGGCTATTGTCAAAACATTGCCGTTGATCAATACCTATCGAGTTCCAAGACACGTTATATGTGATGCACATAATTTACTGGAATTACATATATTTACGGACTCATCAGAGCGTGGTTATGGTGCTTGCGTCTATGTACGTAGTGCCAATGATGAGGGTGAGTACATGGTTCGTCTCTTAGCCGCTAAAAGTCGAGTGGCGCCGATTAAGCCGACCACCATTCCAAGATTGGAATTGTGTGGCGCAGTAGTCGGAGCTCGTTTATGCGAGAAGGTTGTGAGCTCAATGAGACTAAAGTTTAGTCATATTTATTGCTGGACTGACTCCACCGTCGTGTTGGGATGGTTGCAGATGCTACCTTCTAAGCTTCAGCCATTTGTGCGTAATCGCGTTGCTGAAGTTTTAGACAAGACTGGGCACTATACTTGGCGACACGTCCCAACCGCCAAGAACCCTGCAGACCTAATATCACGAGGCGTGGATATTAGTATTCTGCAATCTTTGGACTTGTGGTGGAGTGGTCCCAGTTTTCTGAAGCAGGTTCAGTCTCATTGGCCGCCTCAACATAAATCATTAGAGTCAGACCAGCTGCCTGAAACTCGACCTCATGCTTTATTGAGCGCCAGTGTTAATTGTAATGATCAATGTGATACAATCATCGATTTTAATCGTTTTTCTAGTTATTTAAGGTTAATCCGTAGTGTAGCAACAGTTTTAAGGTTCATAAAATTGTGTAGGAAGCTTCCTTCTCCCAGCTTTCTATCACAAGTCGAGTTGCAGGATGCATTAAATATTATAATAATTAGAAGTCAGATTGATTCATTTCCCGAGTACAAGTTACTCATTAGTAATCAGAAATTGCCTCATAAAAGCGCCCTAATAAAATTTAACGTATTTTTAGACGATAATAAAATTATGCGTGTCGGAGGACGCTTAGCAAATTCAACTTTTTCTTTTGATAAAAAGCACCCTATTCTTATACAGTCCACTCATAAATTTACGAAGTTACTTTTCGAATTTCAACATGTAAAGCTTATGCATGCAGGCCCTCAGTTATTGCTGGCTTCAATTAGAGATTCATACTGGCCTATAGGCGGACGGAGCCTGGCAAAGAGTTGCTATCGCAATTGCGTGCGTTGTTGTCGCATGTCGGGTAGAACAGTCACTCCTTTAATGGGTAATTTACCGCAGCTGCGTCTCCTTCCAGGCGGTTTTGCTTTTGAAACTACTGGTGTGGATTATGCTGGTCCTATCATGGCTGCTAGTAGGCAGGGTCGGGGATGTAGGCTGGTAAAAGTGTACATAGCCATTTTTGTGTGCTTCACCACCAAGGCTATCCACTTAGAGCTGGTGAGTGACTTAACTAGCAATAAGTATTTACTGGCTTTATTCAGATTTATCTCGCGACGGGGAAAACCCAGTGACATCTACTCCGACAACGGTACCTCCTTCGTCGGTGCCTGCAACGAGCTTTCGAATTTCCTCAAATCTAATTGCAATTCCTTGGGCGAGCAATTGGCTAATGACGGAATTAAATTTCATTTTATACCCGCGTATACTCCTCATTTTGGCGGACTCTGGGAAGCGGGTGTGAAATCAACCAAATATCATCTCAGGCGAGTGTTGGGAAATTGTCACTTAACTTTCGAAGAACTTAACACCACATTAGTCCAGATTGAGGCGATATTAAATTCACGTCCACTGACGCCGCTGTCATCCGATCCAGCAGATTGCACACCACTGACTCCGGGTCATTTTCTTGTTGGTCGACCGCTGACGTCACTCCCGCAGCAAGATTTACAGAACCACTCCACTGCTTCATTGTCTCGTTTCCACCGCATCGAGCAGCTTCGTCAGCATTTTTGGGCTCGTTGGAGTAAAGAATTTGTGTCCGAGCTGCAGCAGAGGACCAAGTGGCATACCAGCAAAGATATGCTTAAGTTGGGTTCTTTGGTCATCATAAAGGAGGACCATCTTCCTCCTCTTAAATGGAGATTGGGGAGAGTCGTCGCAGTTCATCCGGGATCAGACGGAATTGTTCGTGTGGCAGACGTCAAAACATCCACTGGAGTCGTCAGAAGAGCCTTCAATAGGATTTGCCCATTGCCCGTTGATTCTGCGCTTGGTTGAAAGCGCCTCTGCTGCTTCCAACGTCCGGGGGCATGTTCGAGCTAACGCCTGCTCGTTTGGAATGAGCAATAATCAACGTTGCGTAGTAATAGTTTTAATTAGAAGTAAGGATTTTATGTAATTGCTTGTCATTTATTGTTCGTCCTCAAGGCAATACACGTTTGACTAAATATCAGTATTTTTGGAGTTTCTTTAACCAGTCACCTAATATTCCCGAACACCTGCGTTTCCAGACACTGTAGTGAACATCACCAACCTGAGAACTTCGAGCTTAAGAAAATTTTAAGGGAAAACCCAATAACACTTTTGATAGACCGGAGAATGGAACTCAGCACCCCACAGGAACCGCTCTTACAACCACGAGATCAACTGGTTTTTGAATAAATTCATGTCAGATAGAGGTCGAATTTCAGAATGCATCTACTGGTATAAACAGCAGCAATGACAAAACTAGCAATATCATCATCTACCTAGCCTTTTCCCAACAATGTTGGGGTCGGCTTCCAGTCAAACCGGCTGAGGACCAGTATTTTACGTGGAGCGGCTGCCTACCAGACCTTCACAACCCATTAACTGGGTAACACGGTTCTCCTTGGCAAGACTGGTGTCAGATTTTCTGGCTTCTGACTATCCGTAACGACAACACTTTAAGCTGTTGGTCCCGGCTGTCATTTATCTCCAAATGACAGCCGGGACCAACAGCTTAAAGTGCTTTCCGAGGCACGGACGAGACTCGGTATGTTGAGATGGTCACCCATCCACAGACCAACCTCGGCAAGCGTTGCTTAACCTTGAAGATCGACCTGTGCGGCTGTAATTATTTAGCCACGCGCTCCTCCAAAACTAGTAATATATAAATCGAAAAACCATAACTTACGCGAAGGCCGCTGGATCAATCTGCTCCCTTTGAACTCTGATGATGACGGGTTCAGGTAGAATTTTGGATCTATTCAAACAAAGTTAATACTTAAGACAAAAGGCAACGTGTATCAGAATAAACGCAGTTCATGCATTCAGTTTTAATTAATGTGCTCATAATAGGCTAGTTTCCATCATCCACAAATTGCAAAACTATTAAGTCTGTCAGTTAGAACATTGAAAAAATAATGGAAACATATTTTTTGTTTTTGTAAAAAATGAATATTGACAAAGATAAAACGCATCAAAACACGGGAGTGGGGGCTCGTGACGTCACGACCCGCTAAAAATTATGCCAGGGCGTGACGTATTGAGAATTTTAAAAGTGGCGTAACTTCGTCAATTTTGGTTCCCGTAACAAAAGAAAAAATACGGGTCAAATATTTTTTGATAATCTAACTGACGGGCTAATTAGATTTTTTCAGGACACAAGCCTATTATGAACAATTTTATGGGACCAAATCTGAAGACCAACCTCGGCCAGTGTTGCTGAACCTTGAAGATCGACCAGTGCAGCTGTTATTATTTAGCCGCGAGCTTCTCATGGCGCATGGTTTGACCTATCCAGTTGTTAGTGTAATAATAAAATAATTACCAAATTGTCTTTGAATGCACGGGTTATTCGTGCATAATATATCCGAATTTAAGCAGATGCACACATTGCATGAGTCTGGAGCAGGCAAAGGGTCCCCCACTATGCATTCAGGCTCCGAGGTCTTGGACCCTGTGTCGAACAAAATAAGAACGCTACTGAAATCTAATACAAAAACTTTGACTCATATAATTACCATAATGTCGATTTCTGAAAAATTCAATGAGAAATTTTGAATATCGATTTTTGAAAAATTCTATGATGCAGTTATAGTTTTCATCAAGAACGGGTTGAAACTCCCCGTTTGTTGCGTCAGGGATGTTCGCGGAGGCCTGCGTTGACGGTTTCGCTGCGATCATGCGGAAGCGATGCGCTTCCATTATGGGACGCTTGCGCTCCACCTCTAATGGCATTCTGAATGTGTTTTCAGATAGGTGGGACTCTCCCCTTTTGCGAAGGTGGATAAGAGTCCAAACACACTTGTCCGAGTGAACTGGTGTACCATTGCACCTTTCGTTCAATGGTGCACCGGTTTATTTGGATGGGTGTGTTTATTATTAATTTTATTTTCTTTCTAACATTAGATTAAGTCATACATCTACTAACATTATATAGATTTTATTTTATCCGAAATAAATGATTGAAATTGAAATTGATTGAAATTGTTGCCCGTGTGGCTACCAGTATTACTACCGGTAGTCCCATGGGTAAAAAAAAACTTCCAGTAAGACTACCAAGCGATCCAGTAGTACATACCACGGAAAAGTTTTTTTTTACCCATGTCTACATCATATTTTGACATCATAACTTCCCCTACATTAAAATTTGACACTGGTGTAAAGGCTTAGTGTGAAGGTGGGCCTTTCGGATTGCAGGCGAAGACTAATAAGGGATTTCTCGAAATTCCTACGGGAACGGGAAAACGGTATATGTGCGTACAAAGTCGTCAAAGCTACTTGATAATAATATCATAAAAGACGGAGTAAAACAATTACATTAATTCAGTTAGATGAATAAGACCTCCATATTTCCAACCTACAATAAAAGCTTGCTGCGGGTCTAAAAAAGGCCACTTTAATAGAATCATATTAGGATCATAATATTAATAACATTTATCGCTGAAGCATTAGGTGAATGAATGCCGCTGATACAAAAAATATTATTTTCTTCTTTTTTCACACGATAAATATAGAGAAAGAGAAATAGAGAGAGATACAGAGAGAGAGAGAGTGAGAGAGATAGAGGATTCTATTCTATTCTAAATGTTAACTTATTTCGAAGGATGATGGAGAACACTTTTTTACTAATGATAGTCACACGGTTGCACACAATCTCACCTGACGGTAAGCGACGAAGTGGTGGAAGATGGAACACGATAGCAAATGAGTAACCTATCACTCTTGACTTAGAGACTCAGGTTATTGCAATCTGGGGGACTAAAAAGCCACTTTGGTAGAGTCATATTTCAATTATAATATTAATCACATAACAATGTGTCAAATTTCATTTTCATCTTTATCTCAAACGCAATCTAACTCTAACGCGTTAGGTTCAAGGTTGATTGGAAACATTTGTCAGTGACAGGAAGCGTGGTAGAATAAAATTCAATAAAATAGATAGAATAGATCTCTTTAAAGCCACCAAAACGCAGGCGTGTCTTTTTAACACAAAAAAGAAATGTTCTTTTGACCAAAGTCCTGCTTTTCGGGGTACATCTATTCCAGTGATCGATCGGCTCCTAGGCATGGAGCTGACATCCATTCTCAACTTCAGCGCAACCATAGAGCTCAACCATTGAGTACAAAGCCCAAACTGCGACCAAAACCCTCGGCATCCTAAATAGGGTGAAGCGATATTTAGCCGGGACAGCTTTTAACTCCATACAAAGTACAAGTCCGATCCTGCACACTGCATGCGCAATAATAATCAGTAACAATACAGTAACAATATTACAACAAATAAAGAATTAGTGAAATTGGTACAGCTCAGTTCACGCGAGGGAGGAGGGAATTAGGGATGCATTTTTATGTATATCGAGAACGGCTGTACCGATTTCACTAATTCTTTATTTGTTTTGTTTGTTACTGTCAGGAGATGGTTATTATCAAAAAAAAAGTAGCTTTATTAATAAGGATGTCGTAAGACATATCTTTTAGGTCCAATTGATACTGATACCGAGCCGGCGGAGGTTCGCTTGTCAAGGTCCAATTAGTACTTCTACCGATCTGTACGGTTAATGCAACTTAATTAAAATACGTATTTTTCATCGATGTTTCGAGTAATATCTAATAATTAACTGGCGGAGCTGGGTGTATTTTCCCCATCGTCCAAGCAGTAGGTAATTATTTTAGAACTATAGCTAAACGCCTACAATAAGAAGTATAAATAGCGAGTGCGTACAATCACCAGCGGCTGCATATTAAACTGGATAAGCGGTCAGCCGCCCCCAGGGCCAATCTACGCACTATAGTGGTTATTTCCACCTTTTTGGCACCAGAGAGCGTTGTAAGTAAAATACCGTGAAGTTAACTGACAGGTGAGGTTCCATGTTCAAGTCACATTATTGACCAGCGCGATATAATGGAATCCAGTACAATATTATTGCTCAGCTATACCCCCGGCCAATAGGGAATATGCATGAAAAAAGTATTTATGATCTGAACAGTTTATCTAAAACTATTCGAAAATATAATACTAACAGTGAAATTAGAATCTAAATTGCTCGAAAAACGAACGAGATACAAATATTTTAAAGAAATATATCTGTCCCTCTCGCGAAAACGCTGTTTTCTATGGCAGCTGTATAGTCGTCGTGTAATTTGACGTCACAGTTCGTATCGGACTTCTCTTTCTAACTGTAGTCTTTGAAGCATTATAACTTCATAAATCATGAAGGTATTTAAAAAAATATTTCAGAGCTAATAAGTATTTTATTTTGCAAATAAAAAAATCGCATGCATATTCCCTATTATGACTCACTTTTGGTTGGATTAGATCAGGTGGTGTGAAAAACAATATAAAACCGTTTAGTAATACATACATTTTGAATTCAAGCATAATTTTTGCGTGCACCACATAGTTCCGCTTATACAGACGCAGTAATTACATCCATCAATCACCTCCCGAGAGCCTTCAGTGCACATTTTCAAATCACTACGTAAAAAGACCCCTAAAAAAAATGTTTAGATATTTTTCACAATGGCACAAACTCTGAAACTGTTAGTCAGACATTAACAGTTTCAGAGTTTGTGCCGTAGAAGTAATGAAAAATAGAATTAATAACTTTGGATGGTATTTTATTATAATAATTGGTTTCTAAATTATCTTTAAAACTAATACTGATTTGAATTGAATTAGAGTCCTTAAATGCTGAAAGCAGAATTGAAATACACTCCCCCTCCCCCTCCTCTCTCTTTTCTGGGTAATCTCGCTAAAAAGAGCTGAAAATCCCCTTAAAAGTTTTGTTCAAGGTAAGTCAAATGTGTGCAAAGTTTAGAGTCTAAAAACTGTGCATCGGAGAACAAGTAGTCTATGACTAAATTGAACTGGTCTGTTAACTTTGAAATGGTAAAAATACATACAATCTTCATCGTAATATTCGCAAACATTTTTGCTACACTTCCATTTCGCTCTATTAGTGCAACGACAGTAATTACAATCATCTAAGTTATAGATTGATCCTACATTACATTTCCAATTTGGTACGTTTAATCGATCTGAAGAAATAACTCCCAGTTAGTACTATTATTCATTTAGGACTGATTTTTTAATAGCTAGATGGTATCTTAGTAAAGAAGGAATTTGCTGTTTTATATTTTTATCTAAAACCGGAATAAATAAATCTTTTAAACCGCCATTTTTGTTCCTCATGTAAAGTTATCTGGCTATTGAAAAATCAGCCCTTGAATGTTTCCAGGATGATTTCCATCAAACAGCTGCATCGCATCGGATCGAAACGAATTTTACAATTAATACACGATATTACATCGTGTTCACAGTACTTTAAAGTCTATATTACCAAGTCTCGCACTGCGTCTTGAACGCGGGCGTCTTTCGCGACATGCGATCGTAGCCGAAAGCATGCTGCGACGGGTGATCGGCTCCCATATCCTGTTATAATCTATTTGACTAGGCGCAAAAAAGGAAACGTGCCCAAGCGACGGTAAGGAGCCGATTGTACGCATCGACAATCGGCATCCGGCTGGACGCAATCGGCTGTTGCCGCAACCGTACGTATCCTTTCCGATCATATGCGATGCGAAATTTTTGATTTTTGGTGGAAATCATCTTTTTGACACTCTTTTCTCAATTAATTTGGTATGTCAACTTAGTATTACCTTTCTAATCATATACCCATTCCATTCATCATTTCTTTATTATTCTCAACATCAGAAAATGATCCACAAATTCCGCATGACACGTTTCTCATTCCTTTGCAGCACATGCTCATACAATGACTCCTAATTTCCACACATCTTCTCGATCATCAGACGACAATTTACAAAGTCCGCTCGACATGATTCTCATCCTTTTCAGCACATGCTCATACAATGACTCCTGATTTCCACACATCTTCCCGATCACTGGCGCCACTTGCATACTTTTACCTACATACCTACTCATTTTTACTTCGTAGTTGTTTTGTTTTCTTTTTTAACAATTTTGTAAAAAGTTTATTTAAAAGAATTGTTTTTTTTTCCTGTTTGCTTTTAGATTCGTTTTGAACTTCGAGTCCTATATTACTCGCATTTGTATTCTAACCGTGAGAGCCCTGGCAGCCATGAAACAAAGGTAATTTCAGATTAGTGGTTTAAATGTATAATGAGTACAATAAATGCTTTTTTTTAAGGATTGTTGTTGACATGTAATATAAAAAAGGTTATTTATTTTCAGCAACTATTTCATTATTTTAAGTTTACTGGCAAATTAACAGTATAAAATCTCTATAACACATCATCTGCATTGGGGTCGGCTTCCAGTCTAACCGGATTCAGCTGAATATCAGTATTTTACGTGGAGCGTCTCCCTACTATTGACTGGGTAACACGGTACTTCTTGGCAAGACTGGAGTCAGATTTCTGACAATCCGTAACGACTGTCAAAGATCTACAAATGACAGCCGGGACCAACGGCTTAACGTGCTTTCCGACGCACGGAGGAAACTCAGTATGTAATGATTGTCACCCATCCACAGACCAACCTTGGCAAGCGTTGCTTAACCTTGAAGATCAACCCGTGCGACTGTTAATATTTAGCCACGAGATCCTCATAAATCTCTATAAAACATGATATATAAATAGGTATAGAAAACTTTTTTAAAGATAGGAAACCATCAAATGCTTCCTACCAAAACCGAAGACGGCGACCGCATTTGGGTTAAAGCCGTACTCTGGTCAAATAACCTTGAGCATTTGTTCCCTCAATACCAGCGCAAGAGATACAATAGTGAATACGCTCAGAGTTTTGAATAAAATCGTTATAAAATCTAATTTTGGTCGTATGAAAAAAATATGTCTACCAAAATGTTCATAATTAAATTACCTATCTATTAGTGTCAGCACAAAATTAGAATAATCGTTAGGTTTCGAGAAGATGCATGTTTTCAACATTTATTTCTCATTTCTGTAGTTTCGCTGTGAGGAGATTAATTAAAATTTATTAAATACTTATTAATAAAAAATTAAAAACTACCATTTTGAAGCCAAGATAAAGTTGATATTTCTTTTGGATAAAGAGTATATAGCTCAAAAAACTACACAAAAAACGGCTAGCGCTGCGTTTTGCTCGCGGACGCGCTTTAACCGAGTTGATTAATCGAATCGGGCTGTTAACATTAAGTCGGTCACCGTATACGACGACCGTATTCGTTTCAGTAGTCGGTTTACTGGATTCGGAGACCGTATTCAGCCGGACAATGAGTAGCACTTTTCAACAAATCAGCACTGTTCAGTCACTGAAAACGGTCTGCGGCCGAATACGGCTTAACGAAAACTTGTTCAGTCGTCTTCAGTTCATCTCGCCAACGCTTTCTAGGCATCGATGACACCGGTAAAAACGAAACCTGTAAACAAAAAAATATAAATGTTTTAAGAATTCTTTAATAAATTGGTTTGTAACGACAACTTCTTTCTGATCGAATACATCCACAAACTTACTCTACGTTTCACAGAATAAACGCATACGGATTGGTTCCGTAGTAAAAAATATTAATAATGATGAGTACAGTGACCCCTTTTCAGATATTGCGTCTGTTCTGGGGTTCAAAAAGGCCACTTTAGCAGAATCAGAAAGCACTTTACGCTAACCGTAGCTGTCAAATTTTTCAAATTAACCTTGAACCTAATGCGTTAGCTCTAAAGATGAAAATTACATTTGACAGATTGTTGTGTGGTTAATATTATGATTCTAATATAATTCTGTTAGAGTGGCCTTTATAGACCCGCTGTTACACGTTGTATACTATGGTTATTCCTTGTTTGATAATGTTGGAGGCGACATCTAAATCTTTTATCGTGTTGCTGAATAATTAAAAAAAAACGATTAGACTATCAATCTTACGTTTAACAATCAAAGATCGATGTCGGTATTAGTGAACCAGTATCGTGGCGATTTATGTGTTGACTGATGTTGAGATATTTCGATTACATCACTGAGACATAATAATAGGGGTTAAAGTATGAAATTGCCGTTTTATTATAATATGTACTTCAAATTGACATAGAACCTTCATGGTTTGAGATTTTTGAGTGAAACTTTTTTCACATGATCGATTTTCAGTTGTTTTTTATATTCAGCTTAGACAAGAAAGATGGATACTTCAAAAATTAGAGTGATTTTTGAATACGAGTTCCGACGCGGAACTAACGCGGCAGAAACAGCTCGCAATATCAATATTGCGTTTGGAGAGGGAACTGTTAATAAACGCACCGTGCGATTTTGATTTCAACGCTTTCGTGATGGAAAATTTGATTTGAAGAACGAACCACGTGGAATACCGCCCACACAGGTGAATAAAAATGAATTGAAAGAGATGGTGGAAGCCGATCCGAGCCAAACTACCCAGGAATTAGCAGCATGGTTTAACGTTACCTTATCAACAATATTGACTTATTTGCGTCAAATCAAAAAAATATGAAAAATGGGTACCTCATGATTTGACTGATCTGCAGAAACAAACGCGTGTTGAAACTTGTGTTGCCTTGTTGAATCGATACAGAAATGAAGGAATATTGGACCGAATTGTGACATGTGATGAAAAGTGGGTTCTTTACGATAACCGTAAGCGAAAAACGTATTTGTAAATTTTCTACGTGATAAAAAGTTTTCTTCTCAGAAGGCTGTACAAAATGCTTTCAACAGGTTGTCGAATCTAGAACACCAGAGTTCTATCGCAAAGGCATAAGTGACCTTCCTATTAGATGGCAGCATTGTATAGATAAGAATGTTAATTATTTTGATTAAATAAATAATTATGATAAATAAAAAAAAATCAATTTCAATTTTTCAAAATAAATCGGAAATTTCATACTTTAACCTCTAATATATGGGATCACTGCATCGCAAGGCAAGGAATGAAATGTGATTAGAGAAGATATTAATATAGTACTTGTGTATGTACAGCCGTTCGATTCTATAAAATGTCACCGTGAAACTTTAAGTGATCTTGAAGTGTACTGTAAATTTTTAGTATTTGTAGGTGGAATGACAGCCTAAACATGCTCACTTCACTTAAATTATCACCGTGAGACTTTTACAGACTAGCACTACATATGTATTATTCAACGATAGTTTTAGCTGCCACAAGCCTATTTAAGACTCGTCACGGGCCGACAGTTTCTTTGAGTATCTAACCAGATAAAATTATCTTCATTGATTATAAAGTCTCGATTCATTGTGAACTGAATATTCTTCTTTAATGATTAAAAATCATTCATAATCTGTGTGGTTCCATCTCCATTACATGGATAGACGGTCGGTCAATTCTGTAAACATTTCGAAGTAAAGGCTTGGGTGAAGCGATCTCGAAGTGAGCTGTCAATCCATGTAATCAAGATAGATTACTTCACACAAGCTTTCACTCCGAAATGTTTATTGCTGGTCGATTCTGTTGACGTCTCACCGTGAACACTTAGGCGAAGTGAACGACAAGTGAGCTTGATTGTATGGTTTGACAGCTTACTTCACCCAAGTTTTCCCTTCGAAATGTTTACAGAATCGACCAGCAGCTCTCATGGTGATCACTTCATCCAAGCCTTCACTTCGACAGTGTACAGAATCGCACTGTAAAGCTCATTGTGTCTGTCCGTTTTCCAATTGGTGTGCGTTGAAAGTATTTACTTTGTGGTCTCCAGTAGTGGCCACATAGCAGCGAGGCGAAAAAGAGTAGGATCACCTGGATCACAGTTTTCCTATGACAAAGTCTCTCAGTGTTCTGAATCTCTTAGATTAAAACATTTATATTCGTCATCATTTTATAAGAGAACTACTTGATTACAGTACAATTATTTTCTTAATACCCTCGGCAAACTTCGTGTTCGTTAGTCGTCGGATTTCTGTCAGTTGCCCTTTGCACTTGGTGCTGACCGAACGTTCTCAATTAACTTGTAGTAAGTACTCTTTAAACTTAATCGTGGTCGAGTAGTTTAGGGGTTTGCTTTGTGACCCGGTGGTCGTAGGTTCGATTCCCACGAAAAGTATACTTTGTAAAGTTGTTTTTACAATTTGACTAACACATTGCAGGCTTCAATCACCTGGTTTCTAATAAAAAGATGATACCGTGCTTCGGAAGGCACTTATAAGCCGATGGTCCCGGCCGCCAAATGGCGGTCGTCAAATAAACCTTGTCAGAGGCCCTTCAGGCGGTTTAAAAACTCTGATACTAGGAACTGTGGGGTCGTTAGACCTTACTGCCCACACGATATATATTATAGGAGGAAATTCGTTTGTATTCGGAAATGCGATGATCCCTCGGAAAGATCAGTAAGAAAATAATTGTGCTGTACATTTCTGATAGTATTGCAATATCTGATCACAGCAGAAATGCCTGTATATCTACTTACCAATGGTGTATGTTCTATCAAAAGTTGGTTCTTAGGTATGTTAGGTTTGTGTTCAAAATAAACAAAGCGGTTTGTACTGTGTTGTAAGTTTTTATTTATAAGTTTATTATTGTTATTTTGTTATGTGGAAGTCTTGAATCTGTAACAGAAGTGTATAATCTTGGTTTAGTATATGGATGTAGTCACTTGTGTAATAGAACACTAATGTGTAAGAGCCAGGCTTTGAACAGTCGTATTACGGTTTTAGTAACAGGCACGAGTCGTGAGCACAGATTAATGCAGCGGGGTGATCAATCCAATGTACGGTGGGCGAATGAAACTTGCAAGCCCAATAGTAAATGAGCATTGAATAACGAACCAATAACGTGAAGCGTCAGAGCAGCTGTCGTCGTCAAACCGTCCAATGGAGAGTGTGCTCAGGACTCGTTCTGGTTATTATACATTCGGTGTTATGAGGCTTTTCGTGGACTAATTTCCAGGAACACAAATACAGCAAGGGCTTATTAAAAAAAAAGGCGACAGGTCTGACAATCCAACCACTTTGTATGTTTTTTCATTTTGACAAATATGTTCAGTCGTCAGTTATCACTACATATTATAAAACAAAGTCCTCAGCCGCGTCTGTCTGTCTGTCTGTTCGTGATTTAGTTTATCACGAACAGACAGACAGACGCGGCTACTAAACTAAACTACTGTACCGATGTTCTTACTGTTTCACCAATGGATAGAGTGGTTCTCGAGGAAGGTTCTAGTATATAATCTGTCAAGCGGGCGAATCCGTTGGCATCAGCTAATATGGAATAAACAGCTACAATAATATTAAAGTTTAGTTTTACTTTGAAAAATAAAAAAGTGGGAAGACCTGATTTTTTGGTTTAATTTCTTTGTGGTTCAAATTTTATAGCAGGTCGTATTTAGATCTTTCAGCGTCTCCTAAGACGAGAAACCTACCCAGTCGATTCTGTAGATATCTCACCGTGATCGCTTAGGTGGAGTGAACGACAAGTGAGCACTAGTCAGCAGTCATGTCATCTTGTTTGTGTGGTGTTCACATCGCCTAAGTGTTCATTTCGACATGTTTACAGAGTCACACTGCTGTAAACATGTTAAAGAGATGGCTTGGGTGAAGTGATCACAGAGTGAGCTGTAAATCCCTCTTGGTTACTTGGATTGACAGCTCACTTTGACAATTGTGATCATTTCACCCAAGCTTTCACTTCGACATGTTGACAGAATCGACCGGCCGAACAAGGGTTATTCACTATGAATGAATCAACATGAAAGAGCCGTTTCTATTAGTGCACAGAAATGTAAGGGCCGGCGCTTTTTTTTTTCGATGTTATTTTTGGTCCCACAGTAAAAGTTGTTAATTATGATGAGTACCCTTTTTAAGTATTGCGTTTATTTTGTTTCACATCATCTGCCAAGACTTTTCCCAACTGTATTAGGGTCGGCTTCCAGTCAGACCGGATTTAGCTGAATACCAGAATTTTACGTAGAGCGGCTGCCTACCAGACCTCCACAACCCGTTAACTGGGTAACACGATACTTCTTGGCAAGACTGAAGTCAGATTGACTGGCTTCTGACAATCCGTAACGACTGCCAAAGATCTACATATGACAGCCGGGACCAACGGCTTAACGTGCTTTCCGAAGCACGGAGGAAAATCGGTATGCTAAGATGGTCACCCATCCACAGACCAACCTTGGCAAGCGTTGCTTAATCTGGAAGATCGACCTGTGCGGCTGTTAATGTTTAGCCACGAGCTCCTTTGTTACACGTTGTATTTAAATACGTAATCGATAATTGGTGTAAACTTACCAATTGATCTCCTTAAGCATTGGTTTACTGAGCACACAAGTTTGTGATTGATATTGCAATAGCAATAATTACATTCACCATGTCTGAACCGGGTTCCTAGCTTGCAATCGTTTTCTTCTGTCGAATCCACTGGAAATTGAATATTATATTAAAATATGTATGTTTAATTTTCTATAATCTAGTTAGCCATTATATTGTTCCACTGCAGAGCAAAGGTCTGTCTCTCTGTTTTTTATTCCATTCTGTTTTCAACTAGTGGAGTGTCCTCTACCATATTTATAACAACGTATATAACAATACGCTTACACATCTATTGCTTTAAAGATTAATATGATCGGCAAAGTAAATTAAATAACGCAATAGATGTCATTGAATCGTTAAAATTAAAGTCATGGATTGTTGATCATTTCAATTTGCAATAGTTATACCCCAAGGTATGATCTCGAGCATACAAAGTAGCAATTATAAAAACACGGGTGAAACTCGCTTCCCTCTTCGGCCTAATCATCACTTTCAATCAGGTGAGATTTTGGCAACGAGTTTCCCCGTTTTGTATATAAAAAAAAAACATCGAAATTTAAAATGTCGATATAAATGATACATTGGAGAAAAGTTGTCTGGACGGCCGCTCTTGTTACCTCCCCAGTTCCACCATTGACAGCCTCACGCGGACGATGCCTCAGAAAAAATCTAGTTGAAATTATGAAAATAATATTTACGTGGGAATCTAGAATTGACCTCTGTAAAAAAAGAAAAAGCATTTAGTTTTATCGTTTATTTTTTTTTACTTGAAATTGACTTGCTCTTTACTCCAGTCTTGGTCAGAGATGATGGCGAGCTTACCCAGAAGTAGCCTGTTCACTCTGACTTTGAAAAGATTCGAGTTATAAGCATTCGGAAACACAGACGCAGGCAAAGAGTTCCACTTCTTTGCTGTGCGCATTATGAAAGACGCTTGGAAGCACTTAGTGCGAGTTGGTGGAATAGCAACAAGGTAGGGATGGCAAGTTGCAGTGCGTCTGGATGTCCTGAATAATAATGTTAATATGGACATACCCCTTTTTTTCTGAATATTAAATGAGGTTAAACTGTTTAAGATATCATAAGTACAGATCTACGCACATCGACATATAAAACTACTCAATTCCCTTATGTTGTGGTTCCTCGCGGTGCTGTTTGCCATATTACTTACTGCTCCTGGGAGTAGAAGGCATGTCCATGTTAACATAACGGTCAGTTAATTCCCGGGTATAGTTAAACTATTCAACCAGTTATTGGTATAGATGGTTATTGACCTATGCCAATCACTGGTTGGATAGTTTTAAAAACTCTTGCTCCGTCCAGCCTGTTTCTTACTTTGTTTGGCGGGTCTAAAAAGGTCACTTTAGTAGAATCAGCTCTGAAACCCCAATCAACTTTGAGCCTAATACGTAAGCGATAAAGTTGAAAATTAAATGGACAGATTGTTGTGTAATTCAAATTTAGACCCACTGGTCGGCTGTCAGTTTAACCGGATACAGCTGTGTACCAGTATTTTAAATGGAGCGATTGACTATCTGACCTCCACAACACGATATTGCTGCAAGATATTCTGGCTTCCGCAACGACTGTCAAAGATAAAGAAAAAACAGCCGGCACCGATGGCAGAATGATCCAATAAAGATCCGATGGAAAAAAGCCATGGAGAAATCTCGAAATGCAATGGATGGTCACCTATCCACGAACAGACCTCGGCAAGTGTTGCTTAACCTCGAAAATCGAACCAAGCGGTAGTTATTATTTATTCTTGAGCTCTAAGGCTCCAACGTATACAATACACAGTGCCATTTTTGTCTTCCTACAACTGCAGCCGTCATCTATTCTAAAAAAAAAAATGTATTATTAAACATTTAGGAGCGAGCCCAGTCCGAGCTTTGTGTTCTAAGACAGCGCAGATGGGTTATTTTTTTTCTATTTGTAGGCACGCGTTTGACCACAATCGCACCTGACTGTAAGTACTTTAAAGAATGAATGAACACAAAGTTCATATTCTTTTAAAAACTTACATATATACCTTACGTAAACAGGGGTGTTTAATAATTCTACTGCACTATTTATTTTAATACATATCTTCATAATGACTTATTTTAAAAAAGAATAGCGCCTTGACGTTGTTTATGTCGGGTACATTAAGTGGGCCGCTTTCGTAAGACGACTAAAATGGCACCTTGTATTTCTTTTATGAACAGTCGCAGAACAGTGTAGGTACAGTCCATAATACTCACCCACAGGGTGATGGCACTTGTGGTTGGTGCAAACCTTTACTCGGTTTTCATTACAATAACAATAATTGCATGCATCTAATCTTAATTTTTCGCCAATGTTGCATTTTTGGGGTGTGCCATCACTTTTGTGATACGACATACGTAGAGCTCCTAGATCTAAAAAATACGAAATTTGAGTAAATTATGCATGTTGTTTTATGAAGTACAAATAAATAATTACATTAAGCATGTTAGGAATGATGGTATCCACAAGAGAACCAAGGTTACCGACGTAGCCCGAAAGATTGCCAAACCAAAGTGGCAGTGGGCAGGGATATTGCTCGCAGAACAGATGTTCGAGGGGGCCGAAAAGCTCTGGAGTGGCGACCGCGTACCGTTAGACGAAACGTTGGAAGGCCTTCTACAAGGTAGACCAATGACCTGGTGAAGGTCGCGGGTAGCCGATGGATGCGAGACGCGCAGGACCGGTCGTTGTGGTAGGCGCGGCCTCCCGCCTATGTCCAGCAGTCAAGAGGACGTCTTAATATGGGTTTACTCTTGGCTCTAGTCTAGGTCAAAGATGACAGAGCCAAAGTCTACGATGGAGCGAGCTTACCCAGAAATAGCCTGTTCACTCTAACGTTGACAAAAAAGGTTTTTAAGCGTTTGGAAATACAGACGCAAGCAGAGAGTTCCACTCCTTTGCTGTGCGCATTATGAAAGACGCTTGGAAACGCTTAGTGCGAATTAGTGAATAGCAACAAGGTAGGGATGGTTAGTTGCAGTGCGTCTGGATGTCCAATGGTAGAAGAGGGCCGGTTGGATGATGATAATGTCAGTTTTTTTTTCTTCTTAAAATAAACGTTGCCCCTCACTAGGAATTTCTCCTGTATCGTGGGTGCGTTTACAAATATACAAAGTCGCATACACAAACAGCCAGACCCGGAATAACTATCTGTAGGCCATACAAATATTTGTTCCGTGCGGGAATCGAACCCACGACACGCGACGCAGCAGTCGATCGCTCAACCACTGCACCAACCGTGCCGTCTAAATATGCTTTCGGCTGATATGATGATAAGACTTATAAAAACGCATTTTAATGTAGCCTTCTCCCAACTATGCAGGGGTCGGCTTTCAGTCTTAAGCATACCAAGCCTATAACATCGACTTCTAAAGTATGGCTATCTACTAGCTATAAGTATACAGTATGGATATGACATAAATGCAATACTCTGAAGAGTTCATTGTACTCATCTTTATGCCTTTGCTATTTTACTTACTTTACTTTTGTAAAAAGTTTTTTATTTTTCACTTTTTAGTGGTACCCCACACCTAAAAACACCACTGCAAATTGCAGAAAATCTAAATACGCAATTTCGATTATTTGGATAACAAAAAAAAACCATCATCCAAGTAAACGAATTCCAGCTATTTCAATTTAAAATCCAATCGTCGTAACCGACCGTCGATTTTGATAAAATTTAAATGGGACCAATCTGCAAGTTATATCCTTTCAGATAAAACAAGAATTTTCAAATCGGTTCATAATATGAGGTAACAAACAAGAAAAAAATACAACCGAATTGAGGACCTCCTCCTTTGTGGGAAGTCGGTTAACAAAATAAATGAAATCATAATGAGGAGTACGAGTACAATGGCCCCTTAAGATTATTGCATATAATGTCATATCCATATTGTATCCTGTATCCTTTTTTCTAATCAGAGAAAAAAGTAAAAAGAGTGTAAATCTGACTGATATTATAATGTGAACTCCAATATTGGCTTTGTCAGTTCCGGGCTACATTTCTTTGGCACATAATAATAAGAAATATGTACACTATAATTAAAAAAAAAAATACATACGATGAGCATTATTTGATGGGCAGTCGTCTTGAGTACACTTCCATTTTCTTTTGTGAGTGCACACGCAATAATTACAATCCTCTAATCGCTGGATTACGCCCACATCACATTTATAATTTAAAGTGGTTCGTACTGAATCTAAAACTAATCTTTTTATTAGTACAGTCTAAATATTTCCATAGATGTCTCCTAAACAAATCCAATTTTAATGCTTTTCCACACTCCCTAAGGCAATTGTCTCATCGCTGGTGAGGAAGCAATTAGCTTACGACTATTTACTCGCTGAAGAAAGGGACAAAAGATACAATAACGGGTGTAAGGGACAGCCCACCTCAAACTGATAGGGTGATTTCAGTATATCGTACTAAGTTGACCGGTACATGAAATTATTTCAGGAACTTTATGGGAATCCAATAAAACTGATTTGTTTAATTACCTCACTCGCAATGTATCGCTACCTCTCCAAAACGCACGCAGCGAACGGCAGCGCAGCGAGCTTTCGAAAGGATAGCTGCGCCCGCGCTACGTTTTAACAGCTGATTTCATGCGTCGTTCATGAGATTTTTTTTTGTTTTTTCATTTTAGCTGTGTTATTTACATTAATGGAGTTCTGCATACAGATAATGTAACTTTACATTGAAATAAAGCAAAAAAAAAAGAAAAATCTAAAAAAAAATAAAAAAAAATCCTGAGGAAATTTCCACTGGAATATGATTCAGAATATGGAGCTGATTGCACCCTGTTAATTTGTGGAAGGCTGTCCCTTACACCCTGTATAAAGGTCTCGTGTGAGTAAAAGAGACACAAACATCCATAGTAGATAGTTGGCTGCTCGCACTGCCAGCGAGCGGCTTTTACCTAGTTGATCGCAGCGACAAGAGCTATCAAAGATTGCTCTCGCTCAGGGACACTCGCTCGGCGATGCTCACTTGGTGGTCGGAAATCACCAACCAGCGGTAATTTCTAGCTATGGTGCGGGCCGGAGCGAGTATTGCGAGTAAAAGCCCGTAGCACAAAAGCACTCGCTTAAAGCTGAGCGTCAAAAGTATCGAAACTTTTCACTCGCTACTGGTTGCAGGCCAACTCGTTTCGAGTTTGAAGCTTTACTCGCTATTGGCTGATCGCCGGCGAAGAAACAAGTGCCTAAGAAACCGATATGCTCAATTTCATCTTTCTACGAGCAGTAGTTTTGGCTGTGCGTTTTTCTTCATTCAACAGTAGTATTTAATATACATTGATGATTAGGATATTACTGGCCAGTTATTGTTGTAACAACAACTCTATGTCCACATTCAGCTGCACATCTCGCGATTGAGAAGAGTCTTGGCGTTTAAAAAGCCTCGACCTCTACACTTCCGTGGGATGTACAGTCTCATCACTGACGATCGTGGGTGTTGCATCTGGTTTTCAGTCAGCAGTGGGACTCTTCTATTCGGGGCGTCGAGTTCGGTTTGAGTCCATTGGAGTACGCCGGAAGAGTATACAATAATACCGGTAAATAAATGACTGCCTTCAACGGTTGGGCCGTTGAAGGCACGCACCTTATTTCCGCTCGACAAAAGGACAAAACCTTTTTCAAGCTGCCAAAGAAGCACTCCTTCAACGATTGCTTCATGTCAGCAATATTAATGCCCAACGCTTCTGACATACCCAAATACTTGTAGGTTTAGGTTGAGCTGAAGGATCTAACTTGTATGGATTCCAAGAGTTGAATTCCCTCTTATTCCATTCTTAACATGCATGACTACACATTTATCCACACCAAATTCCATCCTGATAGCACTACTGAAGGTTCGAGTTACCTTCAGTAGCTCCATCAGTTGCGAATTGTTTGGGGCAAAGAGTTTCAAATCATCCATGTAAAGAAGGTGAGATAGAGCCTAACCACCTCTTCTCAACCAATAGGCTAGACCTGAATTCTCCAGCAATGGGCTTTGAGGATTCAATGCTAAGCAAAAGCAAAACAGTCTCACTGTCACCCTGAAATATTCCCCGTTTTATTCATACAGGCTTATCATTTCCCTGAATCAAGCGACATCCTGGATAGCGAATGCCTGTTTTCCACTGCCTTATACATGCATCAAGGAAGGTGCGTAGAGTTGCATGTATTTTGTACAACTCCAACACCTTCATGAGCCATGTATGTGACACTTAGTCCGTCCACTTAGGCCTTCTTGCAGTCTATCCAACATATCGACAGATCCTTGCTGGATCGACGAACCTGTTGGCTTATGGCCATGTCTATGAGCAGAAGCTTCTTAGTGCCGCGGGACCCCTTCCTACATCCATTCTGAGAGGTGGGCATAATTGATTTAGTCAATGTGCTCATTGATCTTCATTCTCAGGATGGATGTAAGAAGTTTATAAATCGTCGACAAACAAGTAATTGCTCTATAGTTCTTGGTTTCCGCAGGACTACCGGTCTTATGGAGCAGGTGGGTAACGCCAGTTGTTAGCAACGTAAGAAGAAGTTATGCAGTCCGTCCGGTCCCGGAGATTTCCAGTTAGGTAAGGGACGGACTGCTTTGAATACATCTAATGGCGTGATGTTAATTTTATTGATTTTATTATTTTTATTAATATTTATCTGGCGTCTACCATAGTGGCGATAAATTGGAATAAATAATTATGAAATTAAGGATTGAAAAAGTTTAGTGATTAAAACTTACTGCTCGATCTTCTGCGTCTGCTGAGACTACAATTATCTCTTGTTCGACATATAAGTGAGTTACCGGCACTGCAATAGCAATATTTACATTTACCCCTTTCAAATCTGGTTCCAACAATACAATTTTTTGTTTCTTCTGAAAATGATTTCAAATCTTTGAGTGACATAGCTTTTTTACAGGAGATTAGATTTCATTTAAATTATAAAGTAAAAATGATACTTACGTAGAGGTCGATCATTATCTGTTTTGAAAGTACACAAAATTAGTTTTACACATCATATTATGCTTGAAAATGTCAAATTACATAATAATATGAAGTAAGTAATGTGAGTCGTGGATGATCGGGGAATAAAGGAAGTGGATATACAAACTCAACTAGAAAGTTGTATTTCTTTTGCCTGTGAACTGCACATTGCAAAGCCATTACAAAGGATGTATAAAAGTAGAGTATTGTAAAATGTGCGTTACTGGGTTAAAAGTAGAGTATTGTAAAATGCGATATTTTTTTTAAAGTTCGCTTAATCTCATCGGATTGAGCGATCTAGTTATTTGACCATAACTGTTTAACCTGAAGTTTTACAATTATTTTACTTCACGATTAAGTTTTTACAATTTTTAAAATAAAATCCTTAAATTTTTTATAGCGATTAAGCGAACTTAAAAATATTATCACTCAATCCACATGCAAATTATTGTAACAACTCCACCAGAGAGACTCCTGAGTTGACTCCAAGGGAGCTTTCGAATCCATCATTAGCTCGATATTCAATATGAAACCCCAACACACTGCTTTATCCCTTCAACGCATAACCAATATTCTAAGACATCAGTTACCTTCGTGTAAAAAGATACAATCCTGTACTGAGACAGTTAGGGACCCGTTGTGCCACCAACAAAGTAGAATTTCGAGTCTATAATGACCCCTTCGTACGGAACCGAAAAAAAAAGTTAAAACGAGAGCAAAAGCGGACTGTGTTGTAATATCTAAGCATTCATTTTTATGTTACTTAATCATTATCATATCAGCCGAAAGACGTCTACTCCGAGACAATAGACATAGGCCTCTCCCCAGTTCGTCTCGTATCCATCGGCTACCAGCAACCCTCACCAGGACATCTAGTGTTAGATAAAATAAGTTGTGATACCTAGATGGTTACATTTCCAATCTGTACAGACTCGTTGGTACTGCGCATTGCAGTAGCACCAGTTACACCAATCTATTCTGTATTTTTCAAGTTTTATGTTGCATTTTTTGGGTGCAGCTGTAAAGAAATACTTGCTTGAGTATAACATTTAAAATATTAATAGTAATATTTTTTATCATTTGAATATTCGACAAGAAGGTCATATTCTAATACTAGCAGGTGACCAGTCAATGCCACTTCTTACTTATCCTACTGATATTATAAATGCGAAAGTTTGAAAGAAAGAAAGAAAAAACGTTTATTTGTGGATGTTCATGAAATTTGTCACAGAGGTAGATTATAGTCTGGAATAACACATAGGCTACTTTTTATCCCGGGAGTACCTATGTTCCCTAGAAATCACGCGGGCGAAGCCGCCTGCAGAAGCTAGTCAAACAATACGCCTAGTCTTTCCCTAACTATATTGGGGCCGGCTTCCAGTCTAAAGTTACAATTCCAATCATGGCAACCGCGACGCGCGACCGCAATCGGCGACGTGTGACCCATTGCTTTGTATGAATTACAGTAGAACATTTACGGGTCTTGTCGGTCGCGTGAACCCGTAATTGTTTGATAGTAATTCATACAAAGCAGTGAGTCGCGGTCGCACGTCATTGTCGCCGATCGCGGTCGCACGTCATTGTCGCCGGTCGCGGTCGCACGTCATTGTCGCTGGTCGCGGTCGCACGTCATTGTCGCTGGTCGCGGTCGCACGTCATTGTCGCTGGTCGCGAACGCGTGTCACGCGCGCCTACATCGGAATTGTATCTTAACGGGACGCAGCTGAGTACCAGTATTTGATATGGACCAACTACTTATGTGATCTCCACAATCCAGTAACGGGGTAACACGGTACCCCTTGGCAAGACTGGTGTCAGATTTTCTGGCATCTGGCAAACCATGACGATGTTTTAAATGTGCGCAAATGATAGCGGCTTAGCGTGCTTGGCGAGGCACGTAGAAGTGTTGGTACGTCCGGTGAACACAATGGTCACTCATCTACAGACTGACCTCGGCAAGCGTTTATTTAATTTCGAAGATCGAACCAGAGTGGCTGTAATTATTTTAGCCACGAGCTCCTCCTTGGCAAGCCACAGTAAAAGAATAAAACTAACTTTTTTTAAAATCTAGGTATGCTGAAGAGTTTGGTTGGAATCTCAAGAAACAATGGTACTAATCGAAAAAAAAAAAAAAAACAGGCCAAGTGCGAGACGGGCTCGCACACGAACGGTATACCACACCATAAACCTTAATTTTTATTATTAAGTTGTTATAGTGGCAATAGATAGGGTTTCGTTGGTAACCCTTTAGGTGCGGAACCCTTTTTTAAGGATGGAAAATCATTGAATGACTCCTCCCGCTCTAGGCGGAGCAGAAGGGAATGTCAGACTCTTACTGACTAAAACCCATCCGTGTTCCTCTTGATGTACTTTGCGTTCCAGGGCCGCGGTGACTTTTTCGAATCAATCACGGAACAAAACCCTATAATTTTCGAGATTTATCGAGTAAGGCTATAGGTTATATTATTATAACATCACGCTACGATCACACACAACACAATGGTCACACGGATGATGGAACGGAACATAAATGAAAATGTGACGAAGACGAAGTTGCGCGAGTGAGCAAATATTAAATCAAAATAATACATACGCCGAAATCGTATCCGTTTAGCCTTTTCATCAGGTATGAGCTCAGTACCTTCATAACTTTCCATGATTTCGTCGCTCTCCGTACATTCTGATATTTCAGGAAATGAAGACTCTGGATCACTCAGTTTATCTTCAAAAAGATTGGCTATTTTATTATCAGGATCAGTACACGAATAAAAATCAGACATAGACAGACAGACAGACACGCGAGGGATCCATTAAGGGTTCCGTTTTGTTTTTTCGGAACCCTAAAAACTGATTTAGTTTTGGTATATCATGACATTGTTCTTCTTGTCCACATATTATGCTCCGAATTTTTTTTATATGACAATAAAAAAACATACATCGTCTTGGGAACAATAGCCAGCAATCGAGTGACCAATAGGGAATATGCATGCAATTTTTTTATTTGCAAAATAAAATACTAACTCTAGGAAAAAATCGTGAAATTATTTTTTAAATACCTTCATCATTTATTAAGTTACTAGCTGTACCCCGCGGCTTCGCTCCCGTCAACTGTCTACCTGTCTACCTACCTACCCCAGTACTCTCTTACTCTTACTCACAGACAATTTGTATTTGATTAATGTCAATATTTATACGATACAAACGTCACTCAATTGTTTTGCCTTCCCGAACCTCTCCACTATCACTTAAACTTTATGGAATGGTATTAAAGTTCAAATTGACTTTTAAGTATTATTACGAATCTGTTGTATGGGAGTATAGAAAAGTGTTGTTTTTAGTATTTTTCAGGCAATTTTTATATTTTTTGTCTCCGTAAGAACCATCCTCGTACTTCAAGGAATATTCTAAAAAAAGAATTGGCCAAATTGGTCCAGGCGTTGTTGAGTTATGCGCTTACCAACATATTTAGCGATTCATTTTTATATTATAAGATAAAGCTTCAAAGACTACAGTTAGAAAGAGAAGTCCGATACGTAATGTGACGTCAAATTACACGACGACTATACAGCTGCCATAGAAAACAGCGTTTTCGCGAGAGGGACAGATATATTTGTTTAAAATAATTGTATCTCGTTCGTTTTTCGAGCAATTTAGATTCTAATTTCACAGTTAGTATTATATTTTCGAATACTTCTAGATAAACTGTTCAGATCATAAATACTTTTTTCATGCATATTCCCTATTATCATCAGGTCGAATGCTTCATTAGTACACTCAATAACATAAAGATCTCCTTGGATTTTAGATGTAACTTGCTTTCACCCGGGACTTCGTGCGCGCTTCTTGTTCCCGTAGGAATTTCGGGAAATCCTCTCTTAGTGTTAGCACGAAATTTCAACTTTCTACGACCTATTTTTTCGTCTGTGCTTTGTCTTTTAGTCACCCAGTCAGTCATATAACGATCTTTTAGAATTTTAAGTATCAATGTTAGTTGACATATCCATGACATGACAGCCTTAATTGAATTGATATTTTATTAAATTATCTAAATTTTATTCAATCAATTTAATTTCAATGTTACTATCAAATTTAAATTGTATTATCAATCTTATTATTGTATTCTGAGATTTAAATATAATGTTGTGCTAACCTTTAATTTAGATGCATGCAATACAACTTAGTTTTTAAATGATGATGTGCTGTGATTGTTTTTGTGTGTATTTAGTTGGTTTGCCTTTTTTAAAAAAAAAAAAAAAAACTCTCGCTGACTTCCTGGTAATGAGGCCGTTGCTTCTCGACCTGAACAAATCATGGAACGGTGAGGTCGCAGCTCAAAACCTGTGGATCACCCAGAAGGCCTTTGTGCATTTGGGCGGAGCTAGGCTGGCTAACTTAGCCAGAACACTTACGCCGACCGAATGGGGTCTAAGTGAGGATAGCGCAGTCTCTTATCTACTCTACTCTATCCGTGGTGGGGTTATAGTTCTATTCGGGTTGGTCTACCCATAGCCAACTTTATGTAGCTCTATCGCGTTTTATCAACCCTAGCAACTTTCTTTAACATTGTGCACAGAAGTTTCTCATTAGAAAAATGAGTAGTGCTGGACGGCATTTTAAACAAAAGGGATAATACAGCCAGTGCCTTGCATTACAGTCATCTAAATTCCTAATTCTTAGAGGGGTCAAGCAATGCCAGATATTCACTTTTTGTAAATCATATCGTATCAATCTTTTATCGCTATGTGTATGTTTACTTTTCGACATACACGGGCAACAGCACTACATAAACGTAAAACAACAAACGTAACATAACGTAACACGTGTGCATAACGTATTTATTTACTAAATAAATATACGAATACTCACCTAATTCGTTGGCAGGGCAACGTTTGCTCGAACAGATTTCGTTTCCGTTGAAACATATGCAGAAGTTGCAAGAATCCACTTTATAGTAACTTCCCTCAATGCACTGTCCTTTGTTTCTTAAGTGGTGATTAGGTTCTGTAACAGGTAAGAGAAAGGATTGAGGAATGTTCTTCGGAAAATTGTCAAGAAATTATACGTTTTGTACCGTACCACTTCTTCATACCGTGTGGGCAGTAAGGTCTAGCGATTCCACACACCCTAGTGTCAGAGTTTCTAACCCGCCTCAACCTCTGACATGGTTTCACACTCACAAATAACGTGGCGTCTTATTGGTAAAAGAACTTTCGAAATTCGGTTCAGTAGATCTAGAGATTACCCCTAAAAACCTCAAAAACTTTACCTCTTTATTTTTATTGTTTTGACTAGCTTCTGCCGGCGGCTTCGCCCGCGTTATCCCTAGGGAACATATTCCCGGGATGAAAAGTAGCTTATGTGCTATTCCAAACTATAATCTATCTTTTTTAAAATTTCATTAAGATCCGTTAAGCCGTTCTGGCGTGATTGAGTAACAAACAACCAAACTTTCACATTTATAATATTAGGTACTCGTTTGGTGTAAAGCGAAATTATAACCATCTTCCCCTCGAAATTATAGTTATTCAAGGATATTGCAAACTGTCGTAAGCCGTTTTACGAAGCTACTCGCTAGCCTCTAGGCGCCAAGCAAGCCGCCTGCCTGTGCGTTCGCGACCTTATACAAAAATAATCCAAGCATGATTCAGTATTCACGTGCGATGGCTTATTATTAGCGTATTTCATGAATAACTTTGGTGTTTCTATACCGATTTCTATGATTATTTTTTATGGAATAGTTAATAATGTTAACTTTTTTAATTAGGGATGTCTGAGAGTGTTATAAACGTAAGAGTAGACAAATATAATCAGAAAGCTTCGAACTGCTAAGCTATCGCGAGTTACACGTGTTATTGTGCGTCAATCATAAAAGATAGACATATTTTTTTTTATTTTTTTTTTTTTTATTCAAAACGGGGAAACTCTTGGCCCAAATCTCACCTGATGGAAAGTGATGATTAGGCCGAAGATGGAAGCGAGTTTCACCCGGAATCCTCTTAAACAGAGGAACAGGCTATCATACCTCTAACTGCCGGAACACAACAATACTGTTAACATTGTTGTTATGGCGACAGACTTAGACATGATGGTGGTAGCTTGCCAGGCGGACTTAGAACAAGTCCTACCACCAACCAAACCGAGCAAAAAATTTGCCTCCGCTGGGAATCGAACCCGGGACCTCTGGGTCTGAATCAGGTGGTATAACCACTAGACCACGGAGGCGGTTAGTGTCACCTGTTTAGCACCACCCGGGGACCACGTGTAGGGATTCGCTGAAGGGTATTCTCCTACGGACGCGGGTGACTCGGCCCCCTATTTATAATAATATTATAAATGATTAATTATTAACTATATAAAGTATGAGTATTAAGCAGAGATAATCTTTTAACCGTCTACGTTGGATTAATCCAACAAATACTTTCGCGTCCCTATCGCTGGGGTCGGATATTTATGACAGCTCGTTTAGACCAAATTTAGGCTATTGCACATCCGTCTTTGTTGTTGATGCTTATTTTTAGATTATTTTTTTGTGCCGGGCGCTGGGGGCACGACAAGTTACATGAAGTCGCGCGGTTAAAAAGATATGGTTGATTGGTAATTGAGTGCATTTCATAAAATGGGATGTTCTAGAGCTAATTTGCAATAATTTTTGCCCCAATAACTTGGTAACCAAATTGAGTTTTTTTTCGAGTCATCGAACTATTGTAGAAACAAGAATACAAGGGAAGTTTCAAGAAATTTTCATAGTTGCAACTTTTATCGATTTCAGTTTTATTCCCAAATTAAAGCGTGTTTATCTTATAATGCCTTGCGTGTCCAATATAACAATTGACTTTGTTCTGGAAATAAATGTTGGACTATATAAGGTGCGCATTGCTCACGACTGAGTCAGTATTGAATTGGCGATACAAGCGAAACTTCGGAAGCGATCTTCAATTGCGAATTAAGTGAAGTGAAGTGTTCTAGTGCGATTGTGTGCTGTTATTAGTGTGTTCGAAGTGATAAATTTCTGTTGATAATAATTAGTGTCATTTTTGGTTAATTTATCGGCTGTTTTTATTGTCACGAACCCCAAGCTCGTAATATTATATTGATAGCACAATAAGCAATAACCACTTTTCAGGTACAGGCACCACCACAACAAGCTACACGAAACTGTAAAACTTTCCCAGTCAACCTTAAACCTTTTCCTTTCGTAGTAAAGTTAAAAATGTTTTGAAGAAATTTGACAGATTGTCGTAGCTTGATGTGCTGGGGGCTGTTCTATTGTGTTTATTCTGTCGTTGTTAATATTTTGTATAAGAAGTTTGTAAGTGTCTGTAAATAATAAATTTTAATGTGGTTACAAAAAACTTACTTGTACTTAGTAGTAGACGGAACATTCCAGTTGGTTTCTTGCTTGAGAGGACATGATTAGCTGTAGGTAAAACAAGGAACGTCTCGTTGGTACCGTAAGCATTGTACCACCACGGGTCAGTGGTTATCAAATTCAGTAAGGCCTTTACAAATTTTATTTTAATATTAATCAAAACATGAGAACAACTAAACCTAACTATATACAAATAAATATACAAAAACAAGATACGCTTAGGCGTCGAAGAATTCCTCCGCATCGCCATCATCCGGAAACGTGTCCAGAAGACTGGCAGGATTGCCACGTTGAATGGCAATGCTAATTCTTTGAGCAAAGAACGAGCCAGCCCTCTCACGCAAAGTGTCGATTATCGACGAGACGACGAGACATCTCCTTAAAAAAGAGACGCGCACTCGGACCCCATGACCCAAGCGTTTCGACCCCAAACGGCTCAAAATTGTAATTACCGATAAGGTTACAGTATTTGCGCCGCTTGAGGGCCTCAGCAGCCGCAGCGGCAGCGCCGGCACAGCCCACCGTACTTGGAACATGTGATGGCGCAAGGGTGTTGACACATGTTGCATCCCACACCAGAGGCCTACCCATCTTCCACGGCACCAACGTCATACCATCTGGTCTCTTCCCATCGTCACGTACCAAGCCACTATGTTCTAATACTATGTACACGACATGACAAGAGCCCGACGAATAATATCGTTGATGTCGCGCTATGCGGCCTGCGCTCTTGCAGCAGGAAAGGCCATGGTGTCCGAGGCTGTCCACAGCAACTCCGCAATGACACCGATGCGGAGCAACACAAGGTGCGCCCAAGCGGAGACAGACCGCGATCCGAAACGATGCGTCATCCATCATAGTACCTATGGTGGATGACGGGAGTGCTTGAAGCCACAAACCCGACTCCCACTCTCCCACAGCCAACAGACGCGCGCGCTCAGCAGTATTCGATGACGTATGAATCAAGTTATTCCGTACAATACTGCAGAGCGGCACATCTCATCGTCTCTGGGAGGTCAGGTTGTCGGGCAAATCCATGTTGGGACAAGCCAATTCAGTAAGGAAGTTTGGATATTAAATCGAAAAATTTTAGAGAGAATTCGTTTACTTTGATGATGGTTTTTTGTCATTCAAGTAATCGAAATTGCGTATTTTGCTTTCCTGCGATTTTGCAGTGGTGTTTTTAGGTATTGGGTACCAGCAAAAAGAGTAAAATTAAAAACATTTTACAAAAAAATACACACAAATAAAAAAAAACCCTACAAAGTAAAAAATAATTAAAATCTCGGAAGTCGGTGTCGAAATACGAAAAAAGTAGGTCAAAAACACCGACTTCCGAAATTAAAGTTTTTTTTTGCGATTACAGTGTTGTTTCTAAAGTAAAAGTGCTTCATAATGATGCGCACAATAACCCCAATTCAGGTATGGTGTTTATTCTGTTAAACGTTGTATTAATCTTTCTACTTTATTATACACTCGCAAGGGCAAAAAAATCGTTTTGCTTACGTCGAAATCGCAGTGCACTGTTTTTATCCAACAAGAACTGAGTATTTATATTGTTTGGTCCCATGATTTCATTGCTTTTTTATATTTTCGAATGAAGACTATGCAAAATTCCTTACATCGGGAAGTCTGATCATGTTATTTGAAGAAGTATCAGAACCTAAGCAACAAGAACTATTTAAGGATACACTTTAAGCTGCCTGATCTTTTCCCAACAAAATTGTGGTTGGCTACCAGCTGAATACCAGTATTTTAAATGGAGCAACTGCCAAACTGACCTCCACAATCCAGTCAATCCAGCAACTGGGCGATAGGGTATCATCCCTTGGCAACGTGGCCTAAAAATGTCCACCAGCAGAATCATAATATTAACCACACAACAATCTGTCAAATTCAATTTTCATCTTTATCGCTCACGCAGTAGGTTTAACGTTGATTTGGAAAATTTGACAGTGACAGGTAGCGTGATGTGCTTTCTGATTCTGCTAAAGTGGTCCCTGGTATCAGTTTTAGCTTCAGACTACCCGTAACGACTGTCATAGATGTACAAATGACAGCCGGGAAAAACAGCTTAACGCGCTTTCTGTGATGCAGTGGAAATTCGGCATTTCCCCGGTTCCACTTCGGCAAACGTATCTTAAAAGTTTGGCCCGGGCAGTGGTTGGCTGTAGCCACGACCTCCTCGAGAATCGAGTTGTCATTCCCTACATCTATTGACATGACAGCTTAAGAGTCCTATTACATTTTTTACGGAAATTCATGATTTTTGCCGCTGTAGTTATCAGCAGCAGTAAGATATTTTAATTATTTGATCCTGAATAACGATAGTGCCAGTCTCTTTCTTGTAAGTTAGACTTACACATTTTCATTTTTCTTTTCGTGTAATTTACTATAAATATTTTACGAACTCAGTTTGCAAAAAAAAATGTCGGCGATGGAACTTTGACGGTCTAATTCACATTGTTACAATCAATTCTTTTAAAAGCTAAAATTACTAAAGGGTGGGTTGAATGTTTTACTTGTTTATTGGAGTTCTAGAATTTCTTTAAATTCCTTGAGTTTTCACGGAAAAAAACGTAAAGAAAGCCTAATTTAAGCCAGAAATGTCTTGATTCAGCGTCCATTATGTTCCAAATAAGGGCAATTTTATCAAATAAATTAATGTGATATAAAATTTCAATCTACAATGAATGCGTTTCATTAGTTTTCGTTTGTCAATATAATTAAACAAAATTACAATAAATAAAATTAAAGTACTATATATTCTGCGTCAATTCAGCGCGCGCGCTCCTCAGTCTCGCGGGAGCGCCCAAATAAACTTTAATCCTATTCAGACTAGTAGGTATCAAAATTGTTTCGCGGACTATAGATGTACTCCCAACGCAGACCAACGTCACTTCGTTTATTGCAAACGAGCATTTACGATTCGTAATAGGGCTCTTAAGTTTACACGGTGTTTGTACACTAGTACGACCTAGAAAACCTATTACTAGCCACTAGGCTAGTTAGTCTGCATTTAGGTTTTCTTTTATATTCAGATCTTTGATCTTTGATGTTGAATCATAAGCTGTAATTGCAAGCATATTCTAACAATTATTTTTTGCACAAAAGAGATTTAAAATGCGAGTACACCCTTGAAAGTGTAAATAAAATCCAAAAAAAAAATGCTTACTCCTGTAACCTTCAAATTTTTATATGATTATGTTTATTCATTGAGAAGTTCAATAAAAATTGACAGGCGTTTTGAATCAGCACAAGTGCCTGACAGGAGGTCCGGAAGGTGTGTAGTATATGAATTGAAATATACTTTATTCTGTAAACTTGAAATTTATGTACAAAATATATGTGTTCCTTTAAGCGATTTTAAGAAGGTAGGTACAACGATACGCGGTTCTGGCTATTTTATTTTATGGCCCGAGAGTAACAAAGAATATCTAAATAAATAGCCCCGGCATAAATTCCTACGCAAGTTGATTTAAAAGATCAAAATTATGATAAATTTATAAACTAAAAAAATTAAGGTTCTGGACACCGGTTCTCATTAAAAAATCAAAGGTAAAATTATTAATCAAAGGTTTAATTGTTTTGGCCTAAGGTAGTTAGCTAGATGAATGTGCAATTTCGGTCATTGACCCACATATATATATTGACTATTTCAAAAACAGACATTTAAGGACATAAAGTTGCAATGAACGTAAATCTTTACGTTCTCTAGTAATGCAAAACTGTTGATAATTTATTGCTTGGGTATCTTGGAAAGGATACGAAGGAAAGGTCACCGTACTTTTTTGCAAGTTTATCTAGCGCCTACCTCGTTTTTGCTTACATTACATTTTTATTACTTTTACATTATTTTAGTCTAATTTTATAGATTACTAGCTTCTGCCAGCGACTTCGCCCTCGTGAATTTTGAAAAATGTCCGATTCTAGGACATGGTCTAACCGAGTGCCAACTTTCATCCATATCCGTTTTACCGTTGAAACGTACGTAGAAGACAGCCAGAGTCACTTACGAATCTATACACCGTGAAAGATGATCGATTTGGGCTACCACTATGTACACTACCAGGGGGGTTTGATAAGTCAGTGATTTTTTGCATTCTTTGCGCAATAACTTTAAATGCATCAGTGCTGCCGTGTGTTTGACTGCCATTGAAAGCAGACTACCTCTCGAATTTCAACAAAAATCTATCAACGACACCAAGCAAAGACTATGGAGATTCAGTACTATCAATTTCAATGGTTAAGAAGTGCTTTACTGAGTTCCGTTGTGGTCGTATCAACACAAGTGACGCCGAACGTTCAGGTTACCCAAAAAAGGTCGTCACACCAGAAATCAAAAGATTCAAAATTGTTGGTAAATTGTGTTTGTCGGCCAACAAAGTCATGATCACATTTTTTTGGGATGCACACGGTGTCATTCATGTCAACTACCTTAGAAAGAGTAAAACGATCACTGGCAAATATTTAGAGCTTTGGGATAGATTTGAAGCAAAAACGACCGCATTTTGCGAAGTAATCCGCGAATGAAGAAATAAGCGTGCACACGTGTTTAGTGTCACTATGAATTGTTAAAAACACGCAGTTCACGCACTATTCAAAAACACTTGGGCAAAGATTCATTGCAGGAGGCTATTGGAACTCAAAACATACGGTCTGGGGATCTCGTTTAACCTCCACCAGAGGTAGGAAACAATACCAGACGTCCTCGAGTTCTTCCTATCTAAGAATATTTGGGACAACTATATCCTCACGGAAAATGACATCGATCTATCGTCCGATTACACTCCCGTTATCTTAACAATAAGTGTCCGAGTGATCCTCAAGGATGAACCCCCAACACTTAGACTGGGATAGATTTAAGGACATCGTCAATGAAACAACGACCCTAATAGTATCTCAGGAAACATTAGCGGAAATTGAAAAAGCTGTGGAAAAATTAAGTAAAAGCATTCAAGAAGCGGCTTGGGTCTCTACGTCGAAAAAAAACCATACGATCCACAAGGCTAGCCAGTACCCAGTTATAATAAGAGACAAAGAGAGACGCCACCTCCGGAAGCAATGGCAAACAACGCGAGACGTCAGGGATAAAGCAAACTTCAATAGAAGTTTCTGGCAGCTAACTCAAAAGATCAATGACCAGGAAAATGCTTCGCTCCAAAATTACTTGCAACACACCTGACGCATACATAGACTCACTCTGGAAAGCGGCTGGATCTTTTAACAGACCGCTCCAATACATACCCCCACTGATAAAACCAAACAGAACGTAGGCCATGAGTGATGAGGAAAAAGCTGAACTATTTTCAGAACACCTGACTCGGGTATTCCAACTTAACCCAAGCACTGCAAACACAAGAAGTGAAAAGAGGTTAATAACTTCATCTCGTCTTACCACCAATTGTCACTGCCCTTGAAATGCATCTCACCAAGGGAAGTCAAATACCACATACGAACTCTCAAAAACAATAAAGCCCCGGGGTACGACTCCTATTATAACTGGGGGAATCCTAAAAGCCTTGCCACACAAAACGATCGTGTTAATCACGGCAATATTCAATGCAATATTATGAACTGGAAATTATCCCGGACAATGGAAAATTGCACAGATAATCATAATAACAAAACCTGGAAAGCCACCGAATGAAGTAGAATCCTACAGACCAATAAGCTTGCTGCCTATCATATCGAAACTCTTTCTCCAGAAGCTAAAACCTTTTCTGACTAGTATTATACCGAACCATCAATTTGGCTTTCGGGAACATCATTCAACGATTGAACAAGTACACCGGGCATACACTATATCAAAAGCCCTAGAAAACAAGCAATTTTCTACAGCTGCTCTCCTAGACATCAGTCAAGCGTTTGACAAAATCTGGCATGAAGGACGACTATTCAAAATCAAGACAGCGCAATCATAAAGTCATACCTCACAAATAGATGCATTAAGTCAAATTTAAAGATACAACCTCACACATATGTGTAAAATAATGTCGGGTATACCACAAGGATCAGTGCTGGGTCCTGTCTTAGCTTCACTGCCGATTTACCAATATAAGCTACCACTGTTACCAGTACTTCGCGGACGACACCATTATACTGTCACCTAACGAAGAACCGGGTCTGGCATCAATTAACCAACAAAATAGCCTGGATCAAATAAATGACTGGTTCGAAAAATGGCGCATATCCCACAAAGTCCACCCAAGTGACATTCACACTGAGACAACCAACATGTCCACCCGTCACCCTTAACGGACAAGCCATTCTACAATCTCTGACGACGCCAGATATTTGGGTATCCACCTCGATAGAAGGATGACTTGGCAGAAACATTTACGGTCCAAGCGAAAGCAGCTAGATAACAAAGTAAAAAAAAATGAGTTGGCTACTAGGCAATATATACAAACTTTCTGTCCTAAACAAGCTCGCCATTATACAATATGATCGTCAAGCCAGTGTGGCCCTACGGCATGCAACTATGGGGCACTGCTGCTGAATCCAATATCAACATCATAGAGCGTTTTCAAACCAAGATGCTCCGAATGATATTTAAAATCCCATGGCATGTTAGCAACAAATTCACTGTCAGAGAGGAAATTAAAATATACTTGAGTAGACATACATGCAGACTAGCAGACCACGCCAACAAAATGGCGAAAGACCTAATCAGGACTGATGATATCCAGTTTTACACACTAATGAGGCACAGTGTGACTAGCCTACGTAGTAGATTTGACTAAAAGTAGACAAAGAGTGAGGAATGGTGAGGACTCTTCTCAAAACTCAGCAAATGCAGATACCAGTGCTGCTCATTGCAGACTATAACTGCAGATAGCAAATATAAGAGAGAAAAAAAATTGTGCTCGTAATTGTCAGAGCAAGATTTGTATGAAAGAAAATAAAAATAAAATATACTGGGGCGAAACCGGGGCAGAGCACTGATTTAAAAAAATAGAATATAGTATGGTTTGTGTTTACTAGGCGAAATCAAACCTCCTCTCTTTATCGTATCCGGACCTGGTGTGCCAGTTGGTACTATCGTGTCGCTTAGTGTTGTCGACGTATTTGCTCTTGAATTGCTTAGTTTCATGATGTCTTTAGATATGATAGTCGGAAGTTTTGGTGTTGGTACGTAAGCTGTTTGGGGCTGAAATATGGTAGTACTATTTTGTTTCAAAAACCACCACGGTTCGTTACAATCTGTTCTTTTTTTACAAACCAGTGTATGAACCAGGTTGCAGTAGCAATATTTACATTTTCCCCTTTCGTACTTCGACCCTACAAGGCATTGTTTTGTTTCCGCTGTAAATTTTTACAAAACATTATTATTATAGAAAAGAAAAATAGTTAAAATTGTCAAGATTGCATTTGATATGGACTCGAAATACCGCTTGCTATCTGACCACAGACTTTTAAATTTTATTTAATTTTGCCAGATTTAGTTAAAAACACAACTAACCAGTTCGGAATACGAAATGCCTAACAAGAAATATAAATAAGAATATAGTATCTAGTCTTAATTTAAATTGTAATGTATTGAAAAAACGTTAATTACGTGGAAATGGTTCACCACCTGTAAGAGAGAAAACATATGTAACTAGTTTTCATTATAATTGGCATAGTACATCAATAAAGTGATACGTATTTTAAGACATTTGGCTATATAGGGGTAAAAAGATTCAGCCCTGTGCCAAATGTACACACTTATCCAAATGACTGTCCATGAATTTTCCTGCGCATTCTTCTTCATAGGATCTACAGAGGTCAGCACATCAAGCTATAACAATCTATCAAATTTCTTTAATAGATTTTCAACTTTATCGCTGAAGTACTAGGTTCAAGGTTGATTAGGAAAATTTTTCATGTGCTGGCGACTGTACGCTACGTTTCTGCCCAGCCGACGCGGAGAAGTTTAAGCCGTAAAAGAAAAGAATTTTGGACAAAAAGTGCATATTAAAAAACTTTTTTTATTTGACCTCGAACATCTTAACATCTCACGCATCTCCGCTTCGTTCTTTCCGACTAAAATGCAAATGGCAGTTGATGGAACACGGGTGGGCGTGTTCCATAAATTGCCCTTTAAGTTCCAGGGCCGCGGTGACTCTATCGAAAAATTCCGTAATCCTGGCAACCACTGGCTCTAGCGGGTCTCGTCAACTGTGTTGAAGCGCACGTGGAAGACAACGCGTTCGACCCGGGCGTGGCTCTTACAGGACGGCGAGCTACCTAACGCTGGTCGTCCGCAGACCCGCGCCTACGAAGGTCGCGATCACCTTGCGACTCCCGACACCCATGACGCTGACGCCTCCTGCGGCTGTCGCGTGATTGCCTCTCCCTCATACGTGCCGCACCCTCCTACACTTCCATTTCTACTTTTGCTTCTTACCATGGTCGGAACACTCCCAATCGGTACAGACTCGTTGTGAAAATTCATTGCAGTAGCAATAGTTACACCAATCTATTCTGTATCTTTCATGGATTTTGTGGCATTTTTCCGGTGCGACTGAAAAGTAATTATACATCATGCGCTAGGTACCGATCATATACAATCTATGCAAAAATCAACCATTCAAAAATCTCAATATTTTGTCGATGTCGAGTTATGTGAATTAAAATTTACACTGGCCTAAGTGTGACTCTTTAAATGTACTTTATTGCGTTAAAGCCAAGGTCAATTTGTAGGTAGTTACTAAAACTGAATAAGCGCCCTCTAGTTACAATTACGGTTTTTTTCCTTTTCCATAAGCGAGCGTTTACGTTAACGCAATAGAGTTAATTAAATAGTCGTATTGTAACCTCTGAACCCCTTTTAAGTCCTTGATAAAAAAATCAGGCAGTATTAAAAGGGTCAAATGAAATGAACTCAGTCAGAATTATACAATATCAAAACTATGATAAATCTTTGAAGAGCAAACACACTATGTCTAATCCTCTTTCGACATGCAACTTTCTCGACACATGGACTAATGTGTCGAGAAACTTGCATGTCGACCCTTTTAGAAATTCATCCGAATTGATGATTTTAAATCATTTCCATTTCACACGCAACGATTTATAAAAATAAATTACTTACACTCATTTCTTAGAACTTTTTTTTGACCAAACTTTAATTTAAGATCTATTTGGCTTGGTGTCACGTCTTCGTCGTTATCAATACTTTTTGAAGAAAGCTCTGCAGCATTCACCATTTCCTCAGCAAGTTTGATCATATTATTATCAGGATCTGTGTTTCAATTCAATCAATAAGAAACATTTAAGGAATCACTAATGCTAATGATGGTTTTAACATGCCTCAGTCTAGTCATCATTATCTGTCTAGCTTTTCCCTAACTATGTTGGAGTCGGCTTCCAGTCAAACTGGATTCATCAGAATACCAGCATTTTACGTGGAGCCACTGCCTATTACGGCCACGGCCTCTACAACTGGGAACACGGTAAGCGGTCAGTTTTTTAATTTTCATGCATGCATGCATGGTGATTGAATTAACCATAGTGACCGCAATCTGCAAGGATGGGTAATCATCAAATGACTCCTCCCGCTCTGGGTAAAGCTGGAGAGAGTGTCAGACTTCCACTGACTAAAACCCATCCGTGTTCCACCTAATGCACTTTGCGTTCCAGGGCCGCGGTGACTCTTTCGAACAAATTCCACAACCCCGGCAGGCACTGGCCCTAGCGGGCCCCATCTACTTTGCTGACAACTCTTTGAGGCACCGCAATCTGCCTAAAAGCTAAATATAGTTCGTAACAATTGTTACCTATATACATATATAGAAAGGATAAAAGAAGTGATGCATTTGCATCACTTGTTCCTTCTTCGTAAATCCACCTCCCTCTTCATAAATGTGTTGTTTCAAACTCACATTGGATATATGAATCACGCGTTATTAGTGACAGCTTTCTCAGTAACCTCGAATTGTATCATCAACCTTATCTTCTACCTTTTCTTCACCAGCATTTTTGAATGAGTTTGAAGGTCCATCGGCCGTGACACATTATCATGGGGTTGAATTAGTGCGGGCCTAAAAAGACCACTTTAGCAAAACCATAATACAAACCACACAATAATCTGTCAAATTTCGTTTTAATCTTTATCGCTTACGCATTAGATTGAAGGTTGATTGGGAAACCAAGGTTACTGATATAGCCTGAAGGATCGCCAGACTAAAGTGGCAGTGGTCAGGCCACATTGCTCGGAGAACAGATGATCGATGGGGCCGAAAAGTTCTGGAGTGGCGACTAAGTACCGGAAAACGCAACGTTGGTAGGCCGACAAGGTGGACCGATGACCGTCGAAGGTCGCGGGCAGCCGATGGATACGAGACGCACAGCAGTGCTATTTTGTAACAAAATTTTCGTGTCTCGACAGCGGAATCCGAGGTGAGTTTCAAATTCGTATAAATATAAGACCTTATGATGTGTGAAATAAAGTTCACTTTGTAAGCTTAGTCACTCAGGTGAAGTCGATATCGAAATGGTTATTTACAGAATAGACTAGCAGGACCGGTTGTTGTGCCGACGCTTGGGGTAGGTCTATGTCCAATAGTGAACGTCTTTCGCCTGATGTGATGATGATTGGGAAAGTTTGACAGTGGCGGGTAGTGTGATGTGCTGGCGACTGTACGCTACGTTTATGCTCAGCCGTCGCGGAGAAGTGTAAACCCATTCGGAAGTCGGTGTCAAAATACGAAAAAACTAACAAAAACACCGACTTCCGAATTTAAAGTTATTTTTTACTTTGTAGTGTTTTTTTTAGAAGTCGGTTGTATTTTTTTGTAAAAAGTTTTTTATTTTTCACTTTTTAGTGGTACCCCACACCTAACAACAGCACTGCAAAATTGCAGAAAAGCAAAATACGCAATTTCGATTATCATAGAATCATCTAAATAGTCAAATTCCAGCGATGTCGATTTAAAATCCAAAGTTCGTAATCGATTTTGATATGATTTAAATGGGACCAATCTGCAAATATATCCTTTCAGACAAAACAATTTTTTTTCAAATCGGTTCATAATTGTCGGAGTTATGAGGCAACAAACATAAAAAATAATATACAACCGAATTGAGAACCTCCTCCTTTTTGGGAAGTCGGTTAAAATATAAGATTGATTGATAGACCCCTGGTCGGTTTACATGCAATAACATATGAATGTTTTTTGTTTGACCACAATCTTACCTGATGCAAAATGATGATGTGGTCGTTGATGGATCACACTAGCCTAGAAGTCATCTATTCACTCGTGATTACAAGTATTTAGAAAATGTTACAGATAGATAGCGAAGAATTGTACGCACCTACATCTTTGGGACAGGGCGTGCGGTGAAATCCTTAAAGCATGATTGATAATTATTTTTGGCGACATCAAAAGCGTTTTATCACTAACTTTAGTTTGACAAACACATTTAACATTTCTCTCTTTTTCAAATGTGAGGTGCAACAAAGAGATTTATACTGTCACCAGTGCGCGCCTAGCCAGGTAATTAATGTATGAAATATACGAAGTTTTATAAGTAAAAATTATATTCATCAAAACTTACTTGAGTTTTCGGCGGTATTTGGTCTCATCGTGGTAGCTGGTGGTTTCGTGGTTAGTTTTCTGCTTCGGACGGTTGTTCCCGGCAGCGAAAGTCGCCAGTTTGTAGCAGGCTGCTGCTCGTTGTTAGGGGGTAAAGTTTGGGGGCGCCATGTTGTGGTACCATATTCTAAGTACCACCATGGTTCATCGCAATCTTTTATTGTTTCACATATCATCGTGTTACGGACATTGCAGTAGCAATATTTACATTTACCCCTTTCATATCGGGCCCCAATCATGCATTTGTTCCCTTGCGCTGAAATTTTTAGGAAACATTATTTTAAAAGATGACATCTATTTATAATTTTATAAAATCGAAGCGAAGTCAAAAAAATATAATTACATGGATGAGGTCTCCCACCTGAAAGAAAGAACACGTTATATTTTTTTTTTTTTAAATACTAGTAAAGCAACCAAGTGGCACAGATTTTGTGATCTCTGTTTACCTACAATTAAAAAGATACAGCGCTGTGCTGAAAGAGTTAACCTATGCGCACCCTAGTGACTTTTGTCACCGTGGCAGTACATTTCTCTCTTTCGTTGTGTAGTGCAACAAAGAGATAATATGTATATACTTTTTTTAATGGGACAAGCCCGCCACACATTCCCAGCCACTGCAACTCCTGAAAGCCAGAATCAACAGTGGCGACCACCAGAAAACGCCGAGCTAATGAAGCCCGACGAGTCCCGGAGAAACGATTCAACTGTCTTGGATCCCGCATCGAAATCATAATCAGAAGAGGACAGCGGAGGAGTAGGAAAAATTAAATATAATTTCCACTTCCCTCCTTATCAAGCAGGAGACAGATTTGAGTTAGGCCAATAGGCACCAAGGGATATATACAACTGGGTTAAGCCCAGTTGCCAAGCACCACGGATATATTAACACTGAAATTAATGGGTCCTAAATTGTGAGCTACTTTTGATTCCAGTTTCCACTTCCAATATGTATATACTGTCACGGTGACAAAAGTCACCAATGCGCGCCTTGCCTTAGGTAGACAATCAGACATACAGGTGCCTTAGTAATTAGTACTAGTTGTTTTTTGGTTCCTTACCCATGGGGAGACCCATTTTTTTTTATTTTTTTTTAGGGATGGGAAATCATCCAGTGACTCCTCCCGCTCTGGGTGTAGCGGGAGGGAGTGTCAGACTTCTACTGACTAAAACCCATCCATGTTCCTTCATTGCCCTTTGTGTTCCGGAGCCACGGTGTCTCTTGCGAATAATCCCGCGACTCCGGCAGGCGTCGGCCCCTTCGGGCCCCTCTGTGTTGCTGACTCTCTTTGAGGCGCGCGTGGAACACTAAGGCGCCGTCGACACGGCCTGTCGTCACTAGACGGACGGACGGCGAGCCACCCATAGCTCGCCGTCCACAGGCCCGCGCCTACGGTGGCCGGAGGTCACCAGTTGGTGGCCCCCGACGCCCGCGGCGTCTACCACGGCGGCCGGGACGAGAGGGTCTCCTCTCCCGCTCCGCCACCTCCTGCGCTAGCATGACTGCTTCGCAAAAGGAGGCAACGGCGTCCCATTCCGTCTATGGTGAGACCCCTTGGGTAAGGAACCAAAACAACAAAACTCTTGTAAGATGCGCAGTGCAGTCATTTATAGGAACTCATGTATGTGTCACTTAGTGATAAAGAAGATGAAATTGGGTATAAGATATCTTACCATGATCGTCACACGGAAAATCCGTACAGACTCGTTGGTAATAGTCATTGCAGTAGCACCAGTTACACCAATCTATTCTATATAGTTCATGATCTGGAAGACATATAGCCGGCGCAACTGAAACAATATTTAATACAAGGTAACGCAAAAAGCCAGCAGAACAGGTTGCGATATTTAAATGATGCTAATAAGTTTAAAAGTATCATAATTTATAATATTGGCTAATTTTTGAAAATGCTATAAAGAAGTATACATAGGGTTTCTGAACAAAGTATGGAGGGATAAAAGTATCATAAACTGAGTACATAAGGCCAAGAAGAAAACAAGCTTTATCTTCTTCATCTCTCTACGGGGCAGAAACTTGGACGATCATATAGACAGGAACAGATTTGACGCCTCCGAATTTAAATGCTAGCTCCACCCATTAAGTTGCCATGAATGGCTCACTGTACTTATGTTTGTAATCTTCGTCAAATTTAATCTACCGGCCTGCATCGCATCGATGAGTTTCTGGCCAGCGCTCGCAGAGGTATCACTCACATGGCACATTTTATGGTGGCAAATAACATCTGCATCTTTACGGCCTGACCAGTCAAGCGACAACTCAGCCTCAAGATGGCCGAAGATCGTTGAACGCATTTCTTTGCCCGGCTGATCTATTATGAGCCTAATAGCATCGCACTCCACCAGTGATCTGATCGTAACACATGGAGAAAACGTTGATAAACAGTAGTGAAAAAACGATTAAGAAGATGATGACAATTTTATAACATAAAAAAATGCTTACGTCGAAATAGCTGTCCACCTTTTCCATCAGACATGACTTCAGTATCTATATCACTTAGTTTCATTTCGTCGTTACCAATAGCTTCGATAGAAAACTCTGCAGCGTTCCCTATATCTTCGGGCAGTTGGAGCATATGGTTTTCAGGATCTGTATATAAATTAAAACCAAGCATTTAAGGAACTACGACTTTATACTTTTCCACGCCTACTGCATATGGTTTTGGTTGCTAAGTGCTAAAATTTCTCTTTTTGTCATTCGTAGTAAGCAGGCTGATTAATTGTTTTCGTTTTAAGCCATGTTTCACTGTTACCAGATTTTCCCTAATGTCCTTATCCAGCTATGCACAAGAGCATAATTCTGTTTCAAACTGAAGAACTTCATCCAGGAAACTACAGTATACTTACATCTACCACAGTACCAATTATCGTAAAGTCGAACAACGGATGGGTTACTTACCAGTAACAAAAGGATTTTCATTTAAGACCTAATTCATTAGCTAATACATACCAAAATCTATATCAGAGCACGAGTTGCTTGAACACATTTCTTTTCCGTTTACACATGAGCAGTAGTTGCAAGAATCTTTTTTGTAGTTGCTTCCTTCAATGCATTCTCTTTCACCATTTCGTAGGTAAAGTGAAGTTACTGCGAACACGAAAAGTTTGTTTTTACACCGAAAATGAACAAGTAACGGAAGTGGTGTTTTTTGGATCACTGTTTTTACGTGGCCGGTCTAAGCGTAGCTCAGACATAATTTTTGTAATCCTCATATACAAAATTCTTCCGTTACTGGATGACTGACAGACTACGCACAGCCGAAACTACTGTTCGTAGGAAGCTGAAACTTGGCATGTTTCTTGGGTTCCAGGTTCCTTGGGGAGCTCTAAGAGAGGATCCCGAAATTCGTACAGGAATGGTACAACCGTTTTTCGCTAGTGTTGTATATAATGGCGGAGTGGCGCTACTTGTACGTGGCCCACTTGCGAGAGAACAATTACCACAAAAACCAATGACTTATTGACATAAACATGGCAAGGGTTCGTGCATATTTTTTTGCACCTTTTCTGGTTCAGTATACCTGGAAACTACATAATTGATTCAAAGCTGCCAAACAGCTTCATTGAGGAATAAAATCGATGATGATAGCTTAACATTTTGATGTTTAAGCTCAAACGAAATAGGGAACCCGTTTAAATATGTAAATGTAATTGCGTTTCTTGTTAAAAACTTACTTGGTTTTGGTTTCATTGTGGTAGTAGTTTTTTTCGTAGAATTAGTTTTTTTCCCGATTGGTTTTGTAGAATTTCTATGTTTCGCTGAATTTATTTTCGTGCCATTATTATGTTTCGTGCCATTTACGTGTTTCGGTTTTACGGTAATTTTTGGTGTGGTGGTGGTTATTGGCTCTTTATAGCTTGTTTGAGGTTGATATTTGGTGGTACCATTAACAATGTACCACCATGGTTCTTTGCAATCCCTTCTTGTGTTACATATCATTACGCCACCTACATTGCAGTAGCAATATTTACATTTTCCTCTTTGGAATCTGGCTCCTACAATACATCTTTTTAATTCCGCTGAAATTGTTAGTATATGATTAATTCAAAATCAAATAATTACCAAATCACCCCATATTGTCTGGTACTATCAATGACAAATTGCTACGAAGGATATGATGTTGCCTCAGTATCAAAACTTCCTATTAGTAAAACGTTATATTCGCTAATTGTCTTATTAGCAGGATATCCTATTGTCAAAGTACAGTGAAGCTGAAATATTTTTTTATCAGTTTTTCGACATAAAAAATACATTATTTCTCACCAACCGTATAACAAGGATTACAAGTAATAAATATTAGGGGGCGCAAATTTTATTACTAACGTTTATAATAATAACATAGCAGCACAAGGCAATGGTGGTAAAAAGAGGGTTACTTAATATTGATTCTATCTTCTGAACTAGGCGAGGCCTGTATCTCAGAAGATAGGATTCAACTTACAATATTGTTATCTTATAACCTAAAAACATTGTGTGCTACTATTTAAAATGTATAATATAGTTTGTTAATGCCTTAAAAAATATAATAAAAATGTGTATGTTTTTTTAATCATTCATTATTTGATTTATTTTAAAATTATCACTCAAACAAAAAATAGGTGTATACCTCTATATGTGTGTGCACGCAAACTGTGTCGACACACTATACAAGCTCATGTTCTAAGTTACTAGAAAGCTTACTATGGAGACCGTGGAGGAAGGAAAAGTTCGAAGATGAAATTTAGAGCACTCACAAACAACCAGGAGACTTAAATCATGTAAAGTATTCCGGAGCCGTAAAATGAGCGGTAAACATTAAAAATCTAGCAAAACTCGAAAAATTATTTCCGGGGCTGAAATCTTCATGAGTGGTAAAGACTCACGAACCACCTGGAGATTGGAATCTTGGAGAAGAATTTCCAGGTGAAGCAGCTGGCAAAAAGATTTCTGCATAATTAAAAAGTAATAATAATTCTGCAGAAATCTGCGCAGATGAAGTCTCTGGTAGAAGCTAGTTTTAGATAAAGTCCCTACTTTATAAAGTGATTGTGAAATAAAAATCTTTTGGTGTTTACTTTTAGACTACATAAAACTTATATTTATGAGTGGTATGACTGTACTTTTCCCATTCTTCTATTTTTAGAACGTTTTGGTAATACGGCGATTTGCGAATAGGACGTCTTAATACGGAGGCGAGTTGTTGAGTTGTGTGGTGCCAACGTATTTAATTTGGTAATATTTAAATACTATTATCTAAATAGTTAGCATAAAATAATAATTACGTGGAGGTGGTCTGCCACCTGCAAAAAAGAATAACTATTACTAACTGTACAAAGTAGTTTTTTTATTTTTAATATTGTTACTTGACTTGTATATCAGACACAGAACGTAACCCTGAATTTCATTTTATTAAAGGTTTTTCAAGAGTGATTGGTCACCATTCACTTCTGAAACGCCCTATATCTTATAATATGCATATCAACATCGTGACACAAATTCTGAGACATTACAAAATATAAAGCCCGGTACGGAGTACGGATCCATAAAAAAGGAGCAGTGCAATGATTTTTAGGCGGTCATGTGTCATCAAACGTTAGTGAAAATGGGAACAAGTAATATTACCGTGAGAGGGACACTTAAAATCCGTGCAGACTCGTTGGTAATAGTCATTGCAGTAACAGTAGTTGCACCAATCTATCCTGTACTTTTCATGCTTGAGGCATATATCGGGCGGGGCTGAAACAATTGTATAACGTATGATTCATCATCTGCCTAGACTTTTCCCAACTATATTGGGGTTGGCTTCCAGTCGAACCGGATTTAGCTGAATACCAGTATATTACGCTCAGCGGCTGCCTACCAGACCTCCACAACCCATTAACTGGGTAAACACGGTACTTCAAGTAAAGACTGGAGTCAGATTAACTGGCTTTTGACTATCCGTAACGACTGCCAAAGTTCTACAAATGACAGCCGGGACCAACAGCTTAACGTGCTTTCCGAGACACGGGGGAAAGACTCGGTATGTTATGATGGTCACCCATCCACAGACCAACTTCGGCAAGCGGTGCTTAACCTTGAAGATCGACCTGTGCGGCCGTTATTATTTAGCCACGAGCTCCTCAACGCTCAGCTGTACAACGTATCATTATCAAAGTAAATTAACTGCCGAAATTAGATATGGCGCGATTGACGACCTCGGTATCTAAACGATAATAAAGCTTTACTAAACTGTAGTTGCACTCGAAGGTCATCATCTTTTAAAATGATTTTATAAACCAGGTTAGTCCACATTAAAGATATTTTTTTTTATTCACTCACAAAATTTAAAAAACGTCTTAAATGCTTACGTCGAAATCGCAGTACACCTTTATGTCCAGATTGGAATGTAGAATCTATATCACTAGTTTCCATGTTTTCATCGTTCTCTATGTTTTCGACTGAAGACTCTGCAGCATCCACCAGACCTTCAGGAAGTTTGACCATGCTATTATCAAGATTAGTACATAAATGAAGAAACAAGAACCATATACTGAAATATTACTTTTAGAATTTCTTTAGACTTTCTACAGGCGATAAGTACGTGCTAGAATTGTGCTTCTATCTATTCATATATTACTAGCGAACCGGGCCAATGTTGTTTTGCCATAAAAATAGCCTACAACCTATTTTCAGACCTAACGAATATACACAAAAAAAGTCAATTTTTATTTTTATTTGATTGGTTGAACGCGCTAATCTCGGGAACTATTAGTTTTGGGTAGCGCCATTTATCGTGGCTATAGGCTATATAGCAGGGGTGGCCAACTTGATTAGATCCAAGATCGAGTTTTTACTGACTAAACCCTGTGCGATCTACTGATTGCATAGGTACTTCTTAAAATTACAAATGAAACAGTATAGTTTAGTATAAAATTATGTAGTTTTTTTTTACATAACCTATTTACATACATAGTTGTTTAGTTTGTTATACGTAGGTATTTAAATTTGTTTGCCATGTCGCGATCGACTAAACTAATAGCCCCGATCGACCAGTCGATCGCAATCGACAGGTTGGCCATACCTGCTATATAGCATCACACTACAACCAATAGGACCGGAGCGTTGACACAGACGAAGTTTCGCGGGTCAGCTAGTTCTCATTATAATTATACTGGTGGTTTTTCGTTACATTTTTACTATATCCAAGTATGCGGTTTCAATCCTAAGTACGTCGCTTTTTTTGCGAATGGCCTCTTCCAGGTCAACCTATAAGGTTTTAGTATGTTTAACCAAACTTGCCTATAGCCTAAACCTAACATGTAAAATTCTTCCGTTTCTGAGTAACTGACAGACACTAGGCTTTGGCATGTAGGTTCCCTGGAGAGTGTAGGGGATCGTTAAGAAAAAACAGGATATGCTATAAAGCTAGTAGGAATAAAACCCCCAGCTAGGACTACCACGAACTTGACTAGACTTAGAGAGTAAGTACATCCCGCGGTTTTTTTTTTGAAGATGCGACATCATTGAATGTCTTGGCGGAGCGGAAGGGAGTGTCAGACTCTTACTGACTAAAACTCATCCGTGTTCCTCCTGATGCACTTTGCATTCCAGGGCTGCGATGACTCTTTTGAAAAAAATCCGCAAACCTGGCAGATTCCCTGTGGGGTACAAGTCTCAGCTTAGGGCGTCGCTGGGGGAAGGAATTAGACAGGCTAGATAGATTTTTTTAAGTAAGTCGTTCAAGAAACCAACATACATATTTATATGCCACCAAGTACCGTTGTAGGTTGGGTTTGAAAGCCATATTGTTTTGCTTGAAAAGAGGGCTCACAACTCGTGTTCACGACAAACAATAACAAAAATAAGATTTCCTTAGCCTTTTAAGATTTCTAGCAACTAATTGTACTTACCTAAATCGTTAACAGGGCAAGGAATTTTTGTACACAATTTGTGTCCGTTTAAACATGAGCAATAGTTGCATGAATCGATTTCGTAGTAACTTCCTTCGGTACATTCAATCCGATTCATGGCTCTTATGTAACTTTCTTTACCGATATATTCTACAAAAAAAAAAGATAATATTTAATAGATGTATTTGGGAAAAGGTTCACAGCGTAACATTTGAGTGGAATGCATAAATGTAATGATTTGTAAGAAATATTTGCTCGTGCAAACTGCTCGCGATTTTTTTTCCATGCGCCATATTTGCATGTTGCAGAATAATCGCTGAATCCGCTATATAATAATTGCTGGCACCAAATAAATTTACAATAACGGTCCACATACATTTATCGATATTCGTAATTAAAAAAACGGAAATATTGGCATAACGGTGGCCTGGTTCAGAATCCATCGTTTAATTATTTTTTTGGTAAATATGAACACAGTTTTAGGGAAAGGGCCAATCCTGTACCTCATTTTCACTGCTAATGTACCACAATCAGAAAATGTGATGATAGCTACATTTGCTGATGACACTGCAGTCCTCTCGTCAAACAAGAAACCTGAAGATGCATCAAAAGTTCTGCTAATCCACTTAGATAAAATTTACAAATGGATGTGTTTATGGCGTATAAAAGCCAGACCACAAAATCAAATCACATCACGTTTGCATTAAGAAAAGGAGATTGTCCCCCAGTCAAACTAGGCGAAGATACACTGCCTCATAACACGGTTGTAAAATACCTTGGGTTTCACCTTGACCGCTGACAAACATGGAAACCCCATATCCAGAAGAAACGGGATGAATTAAATCACAGATTACGATCACTCCAATAGGTACTGGGTAAAAAATCAAAACTATCACTAACCAACAAATTAATGATATACAAGGTTATCCTCAAACCAGTGTGGACCTACGGAATTCAGCTCTGGGGTCGGCTAAAAACAGAAACATAGAAATCCTAAAAAGATTCCAGAACAATGTCTTCAGAGCAATGTCTTCAAAACAATCACTAGTGCCCCATGGTTCACTAAAAGCACTGAATTGCATGAGTACCTGGAAATGCCTACGGTTAAAGAGGAAGCTGAACATATGATCAAGTCATACAAGCAAAGAATTTCGACCCATAAAAACAGGCTGACAATGATCTTGAATGATCCACTGCCTCAGCGTCGGCTGAAACGACAACACATCTGGGACTAAACCGAGACACCAAGAAATCAAAGATGAAGGTGGAAAATGAAGGTGGCTCAACACTGGTTGTGTGTGCCTAACAAAATACATTATCCTTATAAAATATCTGCTCATGGTCGACAGACCGATCGCACGATAGAAATATAAATATGAAAAAAAAAAAACGGAATTATTGGCATAACGCTGGCCTGGTTCAGAATCCATCGTTTAATTATTTTTTTGGTAAATATGAACACAGTTTTAGGGAAATGGCAAAGTACTTTATTGCAAATTAATCAGGCGCCTACTATAGCTCCTACGATAAAATATATGTAACTTTGTGACTAGCAGGTGACTGACTGACGGTGTAGGCTAAGTTATGGGGTACCATAATAGGGCCACATACATATTATTGGAAATTGACTTGTATAAAAAATCCATCTGCATAAACCACTATCAAAGTGATTCAATCAAAATCATTGCCATCTCCAACAGTCTGCTTGAAAAGTTACTTGAAGAGATTTTTCTTTGTGATTTCCTTCTAAAATTAGCACTCAGGCCATTCAGAATTGCTTGCACCGGGCTGGATTACGAGCACGGAGGTCTTTGCGAGCGGATCTGAATTACCGGCAACGTCAACGATGGATATTGCAGTGGGCTAGGCTTTAGCAAAATGAAGAAGAAAACATTTGGCAAAACTGTCTCTTCGTTGACGAATCGCGAATCTGTACTCATCCAGATAACCGACGTGTCCGTGTCTGGAAAAGACCAGAAGACCGTGAAAGGCAAAGAACTGCCACTGGAGTAGTTCAGTAAGGCGGGAAATCGGTGTCCTTTTGGGGTGGTATTATGATTGGAGCTAGAACGCCTTCGATTCCGTATCACGGCTTCATGACAGCAGACATGTATAAAACGATTGCTATTGATGGAATAGTCAGACCATTCCGAGTAAACCGTGGACACCAATTTGTACTGGTCAATGTAGGTAAACACGCATATTAGTAAATATGTAAGTAAACAAATGTAAAAATAGACATTGATAAACTTACTTGACTTTTTCGTCTGTTTTGCATGTTTTTTAGGAATTATTGTTTCAGTTTCATTTTTAACCGCCTGCGTCAAAATGTTGGTCATGTATTTTATTTTTGGTTTTGGCTCGGTTGGTTTTGGTGGCGCTTGCGTGGTGGTTGTTGGTGGTACGGGCGTGGTGGGTTCTGTTGGTACGTATGGTGTTTGGGGTTCATATTTGGTCTTACCACGAACCAAGTACCACCACGGTTCATTGCAATTTTGTCTTATATTACAAATTATTCCGCCACCGATATTACAGTAGCAATATTTGCATTTACCCCTTTGGTATCTGGCTCCTTCAATGCATCTTTTTCCTTGGACTGAAAATAGTTTGAGATTGGTTTTAGGCGGTTAATATCGGTTAATATGGGTTAGGTAAATTGGACCGCCGCCGGTTAACTAGGAACTATACATTAAATAAACATTTTCGTAGTAAGCGATATTGTCAAATTTAGGTGGCGGTACAATTTACCATACTTTCTCGTTTAAAATATAATTTGCTAAGTTGGTGACCAAAATCATGCCTAATTGCCAAAATGCGAGTATCTACGACGGTGATTTGATGAGTGTAAATTGTATTTTTTTAGCTACAGTAATATAAATTCTTACAGAAACGGGGGAAAACGGGGTATGTGGCATAGTAAATTGTTTTTGACCCTAGTCTAAATCCAGCGCTATCTATATTTATGGCTTCTTCTAATCCATCAACAACCAACCTGCAACCTGCTTCTGCATTAAGACAGTCTTGTGCATTTCAGCCCCACAATAGGCACGCAAATTGGACACTCAAGTGGTGAGGAACTAAAGTCGGCTATCGCTCGAACTCTAAATATGAAGATAGGTCGTCAGGGTTCGGTATTTCCAACAATCGTAGCGTCACCGCGGCACTTGATATTCTCAGTACTACAAGCACGTTTCTTTGCTACTTTGGTGGTGGATGCTTCTCTTTACGACTTCGCAAAATCCAAAGAACATTTGCCTTAGTCAAAAATTGATCAAATCACCTTTTTTTATGGATGGGAAATCATCAAATGATTTCTTCCGCTTTGGGCGAAGCAGAAGGAAGTGTCAGAATAAAACCCATCCGTGTTCCTCCTAGTGCCCTTTGCGTTCCAGGGCCGCGGTGACTCTTTCGAACAAATTCCGCAACTTATCAAACAACCCTAATCGTTTCTAAAATGGCGCTGTCAAAGACTAAATATAATTTGGGGGCCGAGTCACCCGCGTCCGTAGGAGAATACCCTTCAGCGAATCCCTACACGTGGTCCCCGGGTGGTGCTAAACAGGTGACACTAACCGCCTCCGTGGTCTAGTGGTTATACCACCTGATTCAGACCCAGAGGTCCCGGGTTCGATTCCCAGCGGGGGCAAATATTTTGCTCGGTTTGGTTGGTGGTAGGACTTGTTCTAAGTCCGCCTGGCAAGCTACCACCATCATGTCTAAGTCTGTCGCCGTAACAACAATGTTAACAGCATTGTTGTGTTCCGGCAGTTAGAGGTATGATAGCCAGTTCCTCTGTGTAAGAGGATTCCGGGTGAAACTCGTTTCCATCTTCGGCCTAATCATCACTTTCCATCAGGTGAGATTTAGGCCAAGAGCTTCCCCGTTATGTATAAAAAAAAAAAAAAAAAAAAAAATATCTAAGACATGTTGAGGGCCTAGCACGAATGCTTTGATGCTCTTGTAACGTTACAGTATCGTTAACATACGTGAATTTTGAATCTTAAAACTACAACCCCATAGTATTTTGCATTAATTTTATGCGACATACACAATTAGTATCGTACATAATATATATATATAGTTTTTATTTGTGAAGACCATAAAAAAATATGTCAGTGTGGTATAAAAAATATGTCAATAGGTGAGTCTAGGTCAGAGATGACAGAGACAAAGTCTACGATGGAGCGAGCTAACCCAGAACGAGCCTGTGTACTCTAACTTTGAAGACATTAGGGTTGTAAGCGCTCGGAAATACAGAGTTCCACTCCTTAGCTGTGCGCATTATAAAAGACGTTTGGAAAAGCATAGTGCGAATTGTTGGGTTCGCAACAAGGGAGGGATGGAAAGTTGCAGTGCGTCTGGATGTCCGATGGTAGAAGGGTGGGATGAGGTGGTGATATTAACGTACATAGTATGCAATTTAAACAAATTCTATGAGCCAAACGAGTATTATGTCTATTGTAAAATTTACGTTACGTCAAAAAAATCGTGCTAGGCGCTTTTATTTACTGTACGACGGGATTTAAGTTTCATCCAACAAAATTATATTGAAATTTTAAATAAAATAAAATAATTACCTGGAGGTGGTTTACCACCTGTAAGAAATACAATAATTATTTTTTATATAATGTATCAATATAGTAACATTAACATATTTTGTTATATCAGAGGGCTAAATTTTATTATTTTTTAAGGAACGTTTGCATTCACATCTGGGGGCTACTCTCTAAGCCTGAAGTCTGTAGTTTCCGGGTTAGTTGCGGGCGTATTCTACTCCGTATCAACTAACCACTAAGAATGAATGACGACGCGATTTAATAGTTACTGTCAAATTGTGTTGTCATTCATACTTAGTTCGAGTTCGGGATTAATCGTAAATCCGTAGGTGAGTAGAATACTCCCCCAACTAAGCCCGAAACTAAGAACTTAGAGAATAGCCCTCTGAGTCGCAAGCTGTTAGAATGGAGAAAAAATCGAGGTATTTTTGGCTCTCTGATTGAGGTATTAAACAGCCCTGTGCTGAGACTCATACAAAAAGTCAAAGTCAAATTCAAATGACACTGTAGGCTCAGTTATAGCGTCAATCCAATAAGCGGGCTATACACGTTATTTTGCTGCCATTTGATGAGTCACTTTTTTATAAAAAAAAATCCATAGACATTCATGGCAGTTTGAACCAGCCAGTTTGATCAATTTAAAAACAAACAACAGTATAAGTGTGCTGTGCACTCTTTATTTCAGCGTGTCGATGGCAAATAGAGGTATGAAATATGTTTCGCCCTATACCTACGCAGCAAAGGTAACACCATTTGCTTTCGCAGGTAAAAGGCATAAGGTTCTACATGAATCTGCAGGTGACAGAGCGTGCGCCGTAAGACGAAAAGTACGCCATGGACTGCGGAGAGACGCTATACAAACACTGGTTATTGTAGCCATACAAGAACTCTTACTGAGGAGTCTTTAGTGCTGTCATCTTGAGTTCAGAGTCTAATGTTAGTGAAAAAGGGGCATAAGTAAGGTTACCATGAGGGGGACATTTCCAATCCGTACAGACTCGCTGGTAATAGTCGTTGCAATAGCAATAATTACACCAATCTATTCTGTATGACTCTTGTGCTATGAGGCATTTAGTGGGTGGCACTGGAAAAAGAGATTTTGTTCAAAAGCAATACACAGTAAAATTATATAATCCACATTTGTAGCTAACAGCTATACAACTTACTTCGAAATCGCCGTGGCATTTTATATTTAGGTACGTATTTAGTATTTGTATTACTATTTCCCATGATTTCGTCTTGCTTAGTATTTTCAATACTTTCAGAAAAGTCAGGGAGTTCATCCTCTGCAGCATTAATCATATATTATTATTTACAAAGTTTCAACACATTCTTTTCAGGATAAAACAGCAAGAATCCTTTAAAGACACGCTACTGTTTTGTTTCTAACTTAACTACTGAAGATGGTAAGTTCAAATCGTGAAAATAATCTTTTCAAGTAAAAAATATTCTTAGGAAGTAATATGGCAACTCATGTCATATTTATTCATGACTAGAACGCCAATTCTCGTACGTGAACTATTTCTAGTCCGCATCATCTTAACGACAATGAATATCAAAAACTTGTAAAAAAAGTAGTGAAATTAGACGCGTCTTTTACTTTTTACTAACGTGATGAGACCGCGAATGCTTTGCTAAAAATACGAGAATTGTTCCTAAATTTGCTCCAACGTATTTATTAAAAAAAAGAAAAACCTATTGTAGTTTTAAATATCTGTGATGGACCTCGTCAAGGGAACCACCAAATTTAAACTGTTTTTTTTTTCCTAGCTTTAATGAATCATCTAAAGCTAGTGAAAGTTTGAATTCGTTGTTTCTCCTGAAAGAGAAAAAAAAAACGACAAAGACCTTTACAATTACACTTTAAGAAATAATGTTTCACAATGTTTCTGTGTAAAAATGTTAATTTAGATATTGTAAAGACAGTGTAGGTCTGTCAATAATATTAATCGCAATAGAAAATGCATTAGAAGTGGGTCTATAGAGTTCTCAACTTTTCACATTTGCATTATTGAAGAGAAGAAATGTATTTATTTATTTGTTACAATTACATTCAGCACTAACAGGTTGAACCAACACTTGCAGGCAGTGAACAATTCATTTATGATAACAGAAACAATATCATTATGTTAAAGTCTGGAGACATTATTGTAGGTGAGTATATTATGTTTAATAAGTAATAACATAATTCAAGTAACAAAGACTCATTGTGATAAGTAAGCTTAAGAACTATGTTAGTATATTCTATTTTAAGTTTTTAAAAGATGGCGCTGCAGTGAATTATTTAAATAAAATTTGTCTGTATCGGACGCGATAGCCGTTGTACGACATTTGGGTATAATATTATCTAACCCACAAGCTGCACGAGTAAAACGTTGTGCAATAAGCTCGTAACAGAGTAATATTGACTTTCAGCAACAGTTTTCTTTGTTTTGTGTCTAGCTGTAACAAAAAATAATGTATATAAAAGACACTAATCAAGTTAGACAAAACACATTGTTTTTTTTCTATTTTTAATACATTCATATGTCCAAACTCATTTTGTTGACCGGTGCAATGAACAGAATCTTTGCTCCTTGAAGTCAGAAGTCAAGTAGGAAATACGCTGGTCAGCTAGAAAAGAAATTAAAGCTTGTTTAAGTATGTACTAGAATGTCTGCAGTTTTATTACTCGATGTAGAGTAAAATCCATTTATAGAGCCTTTTGCCACTGTAACAGAATTAAGTACAGTATTTTATTGGTGCTTTGCCTGCAAACCTCCAACTAGAAATCTGTAAGAATTATTTTAATTAATTTATTGATTACGTCACTTTCTTTACCTCATCTTGGATCCTATTATTTGCCAGTAAAGGTCCAATTTTCTCTGTTAAACTGGGACTGTGAAAAATTAGGCAAAGTGCGCGCAGAGTGCTGTGCCATTCCTCCTAAAGCTATGGATTAACAGCTCACTCCAAACTCACTTCATCTATGTGATCGCTTTGAGATTCTTACAGAATAGACAATAGACATGCGGGTTGGTTGACCGCTTTTCACAGTAATGTAATGTTTTTCTCGAGATCTAAGCAGGAATAGGAATTTAAGGTTTGTATACCTATTTGTTATTATCAAAATTCAGCTCTGTTGGAGTTATTGTTATTTAAAATGACTATTGACTGGGTTAAACATTAATTAAAACAAGTGTTGCAAGAGAGATTTATGGCAGATTTTATGATATAACCTTTACATTATTTTTTTATTGAATTTTTACTGTTAATCTTTGATTATTATTTAAGTGGGTTTCAATCTTTTTAGTTACAAAATTCCCACATAGTAACATTCGTCGTTTTTTTACTTTCCCGTACTTATCCTCTAAACTTTCATCACGACACACCTAACCTTTATTTCCGCATCTCATCATCACAAAACGACAATCGATTTCGAAATACCTTTTCAGTCTCTAGCGCCAACATACTTCCTTAACTCTTCACAAGACATCTATTCATTCTGTGCTCTCCAATCGAATCGTCATACCAAACAGTCGTAGCCGACCGCACCACCTAGTACTTACTCATGACTATTGATTGTACATACATTTATTATTGCTCAATCCTCTGGTTGCTGAAGGCTGCACACATTTTTTTTTAGTGCAAACCCACCGATTGCTCACACATCGACAGGTATTACATTTCCATTTTTTTCTAGACCCTTCTTGACACTTTTCTGTTGCATCGGAAACTGAGGATACAGAATATTCAAAGATTATTTTGATAGACTGGATGATCTGGAGTACAGGATCATTAAAGCTTCCTGTACATGATGGAATAACCTGAAAGCCAATTCTCGTTTTTGTAAAGCTTTCAAATTCGAGTCGCATCTCAGTGAGAATCAATGACAATAAATAAATAAATTTATTAGCACCATAAAACATATATTTACACAATTTGTATATTACCTAAGTTTATGATTACCGTAATAAATAAAACAGCTGCAATTGTGTGTTACATACGCATCTGTTGCTGAACTAGGTTAGGGGCCTGTGTTTCAGCATGCAGCGCTTCAAGCCCTGGAGCTGGGTCTGCGAGTAGGAACTCACAAAATAATGGAAACAATGTTTACATTAAGCTTAGGTCAAGGATTTTAAACAATATTTATGGAAAGAAAACGAAGTGTGAAGTGTTCTCTAGTTGTCTTAGGTGAAATGATGTGTGTGTGTGAGGGAGTGTGTAAGATTCAAACCAGAAACTTCAAGTATTAAAATTCTTGTACATATAATAGGTGTATGAAATTCCCGTTTTATTGCAATAGGTACTTCGTTCTATTTCAATTCGAAGTACCATTCATAGAACCTTCATGGTTTAAGACTTTGGAGTGAAACTTTTTTCACATGGAGGTACCATGTTAAATGAAGTTCTTCTTTTAAAAAATGTGCAATATTCGATTATCGACTTTCAGTTGTTTTTTTATTCAACTTAGACAAGAAAGATGGATACTGACGGAACTCGTATTCAAAAATCACTCGAATTTTTGAATACGAGTTCTGTCGTGGAACTAACGCGGCAGAAACAGCTCGCAATATCAATGTTGCGTTTGGAGAGGGGACTGTTAATAAACGCTCCGTGTGATTTTGGTTTCAACGCTTTCGTGATGGACACTTTGATTTGAAGAACGAACCACGTGGAAAGCTGCCCACACAGGTGAATAACAATTAATTGAAAGAGATGGTGAAAGCCGATCCGAGCCAAACTACCCAGGTATTAGCGGCATGGTTTAACGTTACCTTACTACAATATTGACACATTTGCGTCAAATCAATAAAATAAAAAATAGGATACCTCATGATTTGACTGATCTGCAGAAAAAACCGCGTGTTGATACTTGTGTTGCCTTTTTGAATCGATACAGAGATGAAGGAATATTGGATCGAATTGTGACATGTAATGAAAATTTGTCATCCTCCGTATTTGTCAGATCTTTCTCCAAAGTTACTACCATTTTTGAGAAGTGATAAAAAATATTCTTCTCTGGAGGCAGTACAAAATGCTTTCAAACAGTTTGTCGAATCTAGATCACCAGAGTTCTATCGCAAAGGCATAAATGACGCTCCTATTAGATGGCAGCAATGTTTTGATTAAATATGATAAATTAAAAAAAAAAACAATTATAATTTTTCAGTACTAACCGGCAATTTCATACCTAACCTAACCTAACCCTTAATAATATACTTGCATAAAATAAACTGCGACAATGATTTTATAACCGCCTTTTTTTCCTAGAGTAGATTTGGAAAGTTTTATAAGCTTTGTTATATAAAATGGGCCTAATAATCTACATAATTATGTATAAAAGCCGTTCTTAGGTGTGACATCCTCTTACAAACAGGTAAACCTCTGCGCCTAGTTAGCAAACACGGACTGTACCCCGAGGTAGCATGCTGTTTTGTGAATTATGCTAAGGAAAAATAGTTTCCGAGCTGTCAGGACCTCACAGTATTCATAAAGGAGTGTAGTACTGTAACGAAACGGGAGTTTCAAAATGGCCCTTGCGATACCTCTAGTTACTTTATGGTAGTTTTGGACGAAATGCAGTACGTAATCAATGATTGACACAGTGCGTAATAAATTTGTTTTAAGAGTGTGTATTCCGTCCACTAGCGCCGCCAATCGTTTTTTATTAATTGTGGTAAATTTAAGACACGTAGATAAAAACCGCTCTGTAGTGCACTAAAGAAATGTATCTTTTATTTTTTTACAGCTATTTTTAATACATAACTCATGGCTAATTAGCCAAAACGGCAATTATTGCTAAAAGTGGCCACTTTTAGCAAAAATATCGACTTTGGCAACTATTTATGTTCTAAAGTACAAAACATAACTCTCAAAACATAATAAATACATTTCTTCAGTGCACCACAGAGCGGTTTTTTATCTACGTGTCTTAAATTTACCACAAATAATAAAAAACTATTGGCGGCGCTAGTGGACGGAATACACGATACTATAGGGGTGACTCAGAGTTTTGAAATTGTAGGTAAATTTGAAAATCCTTTTACTGAGCAATTGAATTGGTCTTTAAAGCTAAAATTTTCATCCAGTATTATGCCCAGAAATTTATTAGTTTTGGTACGCTGTAATTGATCATATGAGCGTTTCAAATCATAAGTATCAAGGGGCAGTTATGTGTGATTACATTTAAATTCTCATCTAAAGATGCACGGATCGAAATTATATACGATACTAGCTGACCCACGCAACTTCGTCTGCGTCACATTTTCCATTAATACTCAGCTCCTTATAGTCTTAGCGTGATGATTTAGCACACTACCTTAATAACAGCACTTATGTATAAAAGCGGGTCCCTACGTAAATACTGATCTTTTAGTGACTTACAGTGTACCCCAGGGTAGCATTCTTGGCCCGACTCTTTTTCAAGTATATATAAACGATCTCTTTTGTCTAAACTCATTTCATGGTTAAATAATCTCAAATGCAGATGATACTGCCCTCATTTTTGTTGCTAGGACATGGAATGAGACCTACCAACTGGCCCAAAAGGGTTTTGATTAGATGAAAGCGTGGCTATACAATGTGCTTACCTTGAATCTTAAAAAAAAAAACAAAATCTATACTAATATTATAAAGAGGTAACATTTGTTTGTCTATACTAATATTATAAAGAGGTAACATTTGTTTGTCTATACTAATATTATAAAGAGGTAAAAGTTTGTAAGTTTGTATGTAGGGGGTAATCTCAGGAACTACTGGTCCGATTTGAAAAAATCTTTCAGTGTTAGATAGCCCATTTATCGAGGAAGGTTATAGACTATATATCATCACGCTAAGATCAATAGGAGCGGAACAGTAATGGAAAATGTGACGCAGACGAAGTTGCGCGAGTCAGCTAGTGTTGGAATACGACGGTGAACGGTAAATGAACGAAAAATAAAAATGAAGAGAATTTGAGATGGGTTCGCTTGGATGGGAACGCTTTTTAACAAAACGGAAATTTTTCCTCAGAACCGATGAAACATAAACTTACCATCGTTTTCAAAACATTCCATTAGAGTGCAAATCCACATATTGTTGACACATCCACAGGTATTACATCCATCGTTTTTACTTTCCCCTTCTTTACAAACTTTTTTCTGAACAGCAACTAGGGACATACAGAACATTCTAATATTATTTTAAAATACGGGATGCTGGACAAAGTCTACAGAATCATTACAGCAGTACGATACTGTAAACATGTCGAAGTGAGAACTTTGGCGAAGTGAACGACAAGTGAGCTATCAAACCATACATAAGATGTAATGACAGCTCACCTGTCGTTCACTCCAACTAAGAGTGCACGATGAGATGCAACAGAATTGACCGGTTCCTTTGTGTACACGAAGGAACAACCTGAAGCCCAATTTTTGTTTTAATAAAGCTTTCAAATTTAAGCCGCATCTCAGTGAGAATCAATAACAATTTTTTATTTTTTTTTATGCAAAACGGGGAAACTCTTGGCCCAAATCTCACCTGATAGAAAGTGATGATTAGGCCGAAGATGGAAGCGAGTTTCACCCGGAATCCTCTTACACAGAGGAACTGGCTATCATACCTCTAACTGCCGGAACACAATAATGCTGTTAACATTGTTGTTATGGCGACAGTCTTAGACATGATGGTGGTAGCTTGCCAGGCGGACTTAGAACAAGTCCTACCACCAACCAAACCGAGCAAAAAATTTGCCCCCGCTGGGAATTGAACCCGGGTCCTCTGGGTCTGAATCAGGTGGTTTAACCATTAGACCACGGAGGCGGTTAGTGTCACCTGTTTAGCACCACCTGGGGACCACGTGTAGGGATTCGCTGAAGGGTATTCTCCTACGGACGCGGGTGACTCGGCCCCCAAAAATATATAATCTTAACCGATGAAACGTAAACTTACCATCTTTTTTACGACATTTTTTTTTAGTGCAAATCCATCGATTGTTTTTACATGTACAGGTATTAGGTCCTCGTTTTTTACCTTCCCCTTCTTTACAAACTTTTTTCTTACCGGCAACTAGGGACATAGAGAATATTCTAATATTATTTTAATAGACTGGAATATTGGATGCTGGACTAAGTTACAGGATCAGTACAGCAGTACGATTCTGTAAATATGTCGAAGTGAGAATTTGGGCGAAGTGAACGGCAAATGAGCTATCAAACCATACAAATAAGATAGAATGACAGCTCAATTGTCGTTCACTCATTAATATTATGACAGTCCCTTGTCAATTAATTTATGCAAACATTATATATGTAAGGAAAAATCGACATAACTAGAAATAGAAATAAATTAGATCAACTATTTTATGGACTAGCCAAAGTCCAAACATCTTCATGGGGTACTGTATTAAATGTTACAACAAAATACCTTGTGACATATTAGAATGAAATGAAAGAAACATTATAACTTGTGTTAAAAGCACACTTTGTGAACAAGCATATTACAAATAAGATGATTATTTTCAAGATAAGAAAGTTTGGAAACATGCTGGTCCTGCTCCATAGGACAATCTAGGGTGTAGTGGATAAAGTCATACTTGTTTTTAGGTTTGTGTAAATGTATTTACTATTTATTTCATTTAACTCACACACAAAAATGATACCTATAGTTTAAGCTATCATTTTTGGGTTTTGTTTTTGACTTGAATATCAAAAACAATGACCTTTGCGGTTGGGAGTGTCATGATCACTCAAAAGCCTAGCTGGTGGTGACTTTTGCGTTGGATCATTTGGCTCCATTCAAAATGGTTGAGACGAATGGGCCTGGTGCATTCTTCAAGTTCGTGAACGGGCGCCGTCGGTTGGGACTGGTAATTTCACAGCTGCCATGGTTTATTTGAATAATTTCTTTGAATTGTTCATTTTTAATTTCGGACGCTATTATCTTGCTCGTTTTTTACATCGTTCTCACTTGTATGTTTAATAAATTTTAAAACGATGTAAACAAAATTTTATAACAATTTATTATTTTAAAAAGTTTGTCCATGGAGTTTCTTGCACGTTCTTCTCCATAGAGATCCACGCTTTGGAATGTGCACATAGCTTCATCTTTTTTTGGACCGACCAACCTTGACAATTTAAAAGTTCCTGTAAATGGTCTAATTGAAACAAATGTTTCAATTACTTTGAGTTTTTGAGAATTGAACCAGAAGGCCAATTTTTTATTTTAATAAAGCTTTCAAATGCGAATCGCATCTCATTGAGAAAAATGCCAAAATGTTGAGAAATTTGAGTTGGGTTTGATAGAGCGACTACGTTGCAAAAGCAACGCTTTTTAAAAAACGGGAATTGTTTTTCTGAACCGATGTAACATAAACTTACCATCTTTTTCTAGACATTCTCTTTGAGTGCAAATCCACATGTTGTTGATACATCCACAGGTATTACATCCATCGTGATTACCTTCCCCTTCTTTACAAACGTTTTTCTGAACGGCAACTAGGGACATGCAGAATTTTCTAATATTATTTTAATAGACTGGATGCTGGACAAAGTCTATAGGATCATTACAGTAGTACTATTCTGTAAATATGTCGAAGTGCGAACTTTGGCGAAGTGAAAGACAAGTGAGCTATCAAACCATATAAATAAGATAGAATGACGGCTTACTTGTCGTTCACTCCAACTATGTGTTCAGGGTGAGATGTAACAGAATTGACCGGCTGTTTTGTGTACACGAAGGAAAAACCTGAAGGCCAAGGTTTGTAATAATTACACAGACATTTTATTATTTTTTTTTGTTTTTACGTTGTTATTTTTCTATTTATTAAAATATGTATCTATATTGTTATTCCTATGATGTAATGTTTTTGATTTAATATTTGATTGAAAAAAAAAAAAAAACAACATTTTATGTGGTCTACCATGTTTGCAAAGAAATAAAATGATTATAAATAAAATCTTTCAAATTCGATTTGCATCTCAGTGAGAATCAATGACAAAGTGTAGAGAAATTTGAGCTGGGTTTGAAAGAGCGACTACGTTGCGAATGGAATGCTTTTTAAAAAACGGGAAATGCTCTTCCGCACCGATGAAACATAAACTTACCATCTTTATTATGACATTCTTTTTTTGTGCAAATCCACATATTGTTGAAACATCCACAGGTATTACATCCATCATTTTTCCCTTGCCCATCTTTACAAACTTTTTTCTTATCGGCAATTGCTAGGGACATACAGAACATTCCAATATTATTTTAATAGACTGGATGCTGCACAAAGTCTACAGGACAGCAGTACGATTCTGTAAATGAGAACTTTGGCGAAGTGAACGACAAGTGAGCTATCAAACCATTCAAATAAGATAGAGTGACAGCTCACTTGTCGTTCACTCCAATGTGTAACACAATTTAACTCTATTCAGATTAATATTATGACAGTCTCTTGTCAATTCATTTATGAAAACATTATGAGCCTGATATGGAAGAATATCGTAAGCGACAAAATGTGGGTATTTCACTGTAACGTACTGCTACAGGAATTTAGGTTCTAATGTAAATTACAATAAAATATAGTTTTAAGATCTGTTCAAAATCTGTGATGCGTTTAGTTATAGGTAATCGCAGTTACACTAATTGATAATTATCAATTTGTGGAACATACTTTTATTTTGTAGTTTGTTTGCTTATATTTTTGAATAAGGTAATATTTAACTAAGTACTTGTACATTTTTATAACATCGCCACTTCGTCTGCGTCAATTTTCCAATACTGCTCCGCTCCTATTTGTTTTAGCGTGATGATATATAACCTATAACCTTCCTCGATAAATGGGCTAACACTGAAAGATTTTTTTAAATCGGATCAGTAGTTCCTGAAATTAGCGCGTTCAACCAAACACACAAACAAACAAACTCTTCTGCTTTATAATATTAGTATAGATTAATATTGAAACATTCAATTTCACATTTGCAATTTGTTTAACAGCTAAACGCAACCTCGTTGATCGGTGCAAGTTTAAAACTTGTTTGAAATTACGATTCACAGTGCCTTGATGCGAACTTTTCTTTAGTTTAATAACTAAACAGTAATAATTTTAGTGTTATAGCATTAATATTTAGTGCAATTTTAGTGTTATAGTATCAATATTATTGTTTTTTTTTTTGTGTTGTTTTAAAGGGATGGTAAAGGTTACATTATAATCTGGTGTGTGCAAGAGTGTTATATTTGAGTTTTTATGTTTCATTAGCCGAATTATGTAGGTACCGACTTATTCCTTTAGAGTGGATTAAAAATAAATCTGTTAGGTGCATTCTGCAATCCTTATTCAACGGGTCTATCTGAATCCTAATCTAACATGGTTTTTGCAGCTTGCAAAGTCTTTCATTTGGTTACTCACCCATCTTTGCTTTTGCGCATTAGCATGATATAATAATTTTCTTTTCAGCATTACGAATATCGAAGATGAATTTGTAAAAAATCAACCGGTCTTAGTCCCGTACCCAAATTCAGATTCAACGTATTGTAGTTTAAGTCCAAAAATTGATTTTAGTGGGACTGACTCAGATGGATCTTGGGTTATGCCGATGGGAAAAATGTAAAACGCCTATTAAAATCTCCTGTACACACAGATACAGCATCCACATCTACAGGTTGTACTGATTTGCGGACATTTTTTGATGCTTATAGCAGTTCTACTGAACTAGCCAACGATGAAATTGATGACGACGATAAAATAGTAGGTAGAAAAGGATTAAGAAAGAAACGTCCTTTACCCAAGCGTTTGCAAGCTAAAGCAGAAAGGTGGTCTGGTAAAGGTAAAAAAGTTCATGCAAATCCATGTGCAGGAAAAAAGTGTGGTAATAATGGGGTTATAAACTACAAACATAATGTAGGTGGCGACACTGTTGAGTGTTCCTAACCAACCGCCATATTGTTTGTATGCGACTTGTTTGTCTTAGTTTGTTTATGAATTAAATTGCTAAAATGTACGCGACTTGGAGTGTAGTTAAGTTAAAAGAAGAGTTAAAAAAGAGAAACGCTTACACAGCTGGCAAAAAAGTAAATTTTCGACTATTTTGTAGGCTTCCAATTTTTTCTCCTAACAGCGTTTTCCCACAGTTTTCTTCTTTTGGCATCTTTAGGAAATAAATGTATCCCTGTATTTTTGCAATCAATAGCAGCACAAACTGTCATATTCAGAAAATATAACAAAAATATTACACTTGTTTACAACAACTTTACGTATAATGACAGTTGACAGGGAATACTCAACAGTAGCGACATCTAGTGTGAGAAATGAGCAGTTTTTTACCCCATTGCGAAACGAACTTTACTGAGGAAGACAGGAGGAGTATTCACGAACTTTACTGGGGTTTAGGAAGTTCTCTGAGGCAACGAGACTAGCTACCGACCATTAGTCGAGGAAACAAACGTTCGTCGACGAAGAGCAGAAAGTGGTGGTAGGCGATCAGTCTCATATCGTTATTATTTTCCTTGGGGCGATGGTGGCAGAAAGAAAGTGTGTCAGCAGTTTCTATTAAAAACGCTTGGTATATCACAGATGACTTTAAGATATACTATAAATAATATAACTGCTTTGAATGTCTCTAGGCCAGATGAAAGAGGAAAATCAAAACCTTCTAACAAATATAGCGAGTTGGTCATTTAAGGAGTTAAGCAATTTATTCAAAAACTCCCTGACAGCTGGGAGTCTCACTATTGTCGTAATAAAGGAAATAAGTTGAATTTGCCATTTAGGAAATAAGTTGTATTAGTTGAGTTTTAGAAATTTTTCGTTCCTTTATAATAAGGGTTATAATCAAGATGAGATTATAAAAGAAATAGATTCAGTCCAAAAACAAACATTTAAAAACATTTTTAAAAAAGAATTCAATTTAGGGTTTCATTTACCGAAAAAGGAAAAATGTGAAATGTGTGAGCGTATAAAAAATTTGTATACTGAAAATCAAAATGAAGCAATGAAAACAGTTGAATTTAAAAATCATGTACAAGAAAAAAATGCAGCAAAACATACATTTTTAAATGAACAAGCTCTTAGCAAGAGCTCCAACAATTTTTTGTGTGCCAGTTTTGATCTTGAAAAGGTTTTAACTAGTCCGCACGGAGATAGTATAAATTTATATTATACAAGAAAACTGGCCTATTATAATGAAACTATCTACAAAAGTGGAAGCAGGAATGGATACTGTTACTTATGGCATGAGTCTGAAGCCAAAAGAGGCTGTAATAAAGTTTGTACGGTTGTGTTTAAATATTAAAAAATGATTGATGAGAAGGGCGAACATTCATCTATAGCTATGTATTGTGATAGCTGTTGCGGGCAAAATAAAACTAGGGCGATGCTTTCGATGCTGTCGTATTTCATAAGTAATGTTGCAATGTTCATTGAGGATATAATTTACTATAAACTTTTTGGTTTCGGGGCATACAATGATGCCGGTCGATTTGGTTCATGCTGCAATTTTCAAAAGCCAGGACCAATCCGAAGAAATATGAAACTATAATGCTAGAAAATGCCGACATCTTAGACTGGAAAAGTTTTGCAGATAACTATTTACCAAAATCTATTAAGATTCCTATTACTAAACTAAGATCAGCCTACTTTAAAAAAAATGATCCAAAAAAAATTAGCATAGTTACGGATTTTGTACGGATTCAGAAATTCAATGTGTGGACCTGGGCTTTTGAATAAGATCTCGACAAAGTCAACAGTGCCTCCAGGCACCCACGGCAGCTTATACGGCAAAAGTACCTATTGCCAAACCCAAGTATATGAACCTTAAAAGAATGTGTGACAAGGGTATAATTCCAGCACGATATGCACAGGAATATCTCACCTTACCTTATGATGGCAATACAGCAGGTTTACTACCGGAAGAAAGTGATGAAGAGTGATTTAAAAATTATATTAATTTAAATCTACACTAATACTAAAAAGAGGAAAGATTTTATTGTTTGTTTGTTTGAATTGAATAGGCTCTGAAACTACTGGACCGATTTAAAAAATTCTTTCATCAATGTGTAGCATGGACTGTCCGTATGAACATAATATTTTATCCCGTTAAAATAAAGGGTATACCCGTACGAAGGCGGGACGTGCAGCTAAAGCTGTAAATTGATTATGCATGACGTGTTAGCGTTTTATTTTGAATAGGTGATTTTGATACCCGATAAAGGATATTAAGTAAAATATTCAACACAATTATGTAGACTAATTTACACATACTAATACAGAAAAACAAGGGCGTTAGTAACGATTTTTGAAAAAACAATATGAAATCATGAACTTCTCTTTTATCGTAAGCGACAATAGTACCAATTATTCAACTCTTTTTGCTATTATTTAATTGATTATAATTAAAGCCAAACGTGTTTTGCAATATATACAAAAATTAGAGTTCTATAAGTAAACTATAAAAATAATCAAAAAATACGTCTCCTGTAAATTTTACTTTTTGTCGCTTACGATGTTCTTCCTTATCAGGCTCGCCTAAAGTGATGTCGATTTTTCCTTACTGTAAGGAAAAATCGACGTCTCTTTAGCAAAAAAAGTGCTAGACTTATATACTTTAATACTAGAAATAGAAATAAATTAGATCAACCATTTCATAGTCTAGCCAAAGTCCGAACATCTTCATGGGGTACTGTATTAAATGTTACAACAAAATACCTTGTGACATATTAGAATTAGATGAAAGAAAATTTAAAACTTGTGTTATAAACACACTTTGTATTACAAATTAGATGATTATTTTCCAGAAAGCGTGGAAACTTGCTGGTCCTGCTCCATAAGACAATCTAGGGTGTAGTAGACAAAATCAAACTTGTTGATAGGTTTGTGTAAATATATTTACCGTATATATAGACTTTAATGACTTTTATATTTAATTAAACTCACATCCATTATTGTTAATTCTATAAATCAGTAGTAGCAAAATTTGTAAATATGTGTGTGTCAGACTCAACTTTTTAGCTTTGTGTAATTTGATCCATTAAGAGTACTGTGTATCTTAAACTTAAACTATAGCTATCAGTTTTGGGTTTTGTTTTTGACTTTCAAAATTCAAAAGTCATTTATTCAAATTAGGCTTAGAGCCAGCACTTTTTGAACGTCAAGTTCTACAAAGACAGTCCCCCAAAACGCTCGCCCGTCACCACCGACTTGAATTTACCTTGGCGGTTGGGAGTGTCATGCTCGCTCAAAAGCTTAGCTGATGGTGGCTTATGCGTTGGATCATTTGGCTCCATTCAAATTGGTTGAGACGAATGGGCCACTGGCGCATGCTTCATGTTCGTGAACCGGTGCCGTCGGTTGGCACTGGTCATTTCTCAGCTGCCATGGTTTAAATTCTTTGAATTGTTCATTTTTAATTTCGGACGCTTTTATTCTGCTCGTTTTTTACATCGTTCTCACTTGTATGTATAATAAATTTTAAGACAAAGAACAAAATTTTGTAATAATTTATTATTTTAAAAAGAGTGGCCGTTGAGTTTCTTGTACGTTCTTCTCCATAGACATCTACGCTTTGGAACGTGCACATAGCTTCATCAAAATGGTCTCATTGAAATAAATGTTACAATGAGTTTGAGTTTTTGAAACAAAAAATAGCCTTCTGGCTCAGCTTTCGAATTCGAGTCGCATCTCAGTGGGAATCAATGACAAAATGTAGAGAAATTTGCGAAATTATCGGTTTGATAGAGCGAGTACGTTGCAAATGCAACGATTTAAAAGAAATCGGAATTGTTCCCCTGAACCGATGAAACATAAACTTACCAATCTTATCATCTTTTTCAAGACATTCTCTTAGAGTGCAAATCCACATATTGTTGACACATCCACAGGTATTACATCCATCTTGTTTACCTTCCCCTTCTTTACAAACGTTTTTCTCAACAGCAACTAGGGACATTCATAATATTCTAATAATATTTTAATAGACTGGATGCTGGACAAAGTCTATAGGATCATCACAGCAGTAATATTTTGTAAATATGTCGAAGTGAGAACTTTGGCGAAGTGAACGACAAGTGAACTATCAAACCATACAAATAAGATAGAATGACGGCTCACTTGTCGTTCACTCCAACCAAGTGTTCAGGGTGAGATGCAACAGAATTGACCGGCTGCTTTGTGTACACGAAGGATCAACCTGAAGGCCAATTTTGGTTTTTATAAAGCTTTCAAATTCGAGTTGCATCTCAGTGAGAATCAATGACAAAGTGTAGAGAAATTTGAGCTCGGTTTGATAGAGCGACTACGTTGCAAATGCAACGCTTTTAAAAAAATTGGAATTGTTCCTCTGAACCGATGTGACATAAACTTACCATCTTTTTCAAGACAATTTTTTAGAGTGCAAATCCACATATTGTTGAAACATCCACAGGTATTACATCCATCGTTTTTACCTTCACCTTCTTTACAAACGTTTTTCTCAACGGCAACTAGGGACATGCAGAATATTCTTATATTATTTTTATAGACTGGATGCTGGACAAAGTCTCCAGGATCATTTCAGCAGTATTCTTAAATTAATAAAATGTACAAATGTCGAAGTGTTCTCACTTCGACATTTGTACATTTGAATAATTTGCAGTTCAATAATTTGGCGAAGAAGTGGCCAAGCACCATGCATTATATATTAACACTGAAACTAATGGGTCCTAAATTGTGAGCTACTTTTGATTTCAGTAATAGGTATGGCAAAATCGCCTGAATGCTCGGAAATGTCTGCCAAAGAATAATTTCCCACAAGACGACAAGAGAGCTATCAAACCATACAAATAACATAGAATGACAGCTCACTTGTCTTTCATCAGGGTGAGATACAACAAAATTGACCGGCTGTTTTGTATACACGAAAAAACAACCAGAATGGCAATTTTTGTTGTGATCAGACTGAAATTTTACTCCCTATTTTTTTTTTTGTTATAACGCTGACATTTTTTTATATTTTTTAATAAGTATAGGTATTGTAATTACCATGATCTGCTAGTTATTTATTGTTTTTTTTTTATTCTATTGAGATTGCAAACCTTTGCTCATGTGACTGTAAAATATGGAGAACTTTATCATCATTAAAACAACTATTTTTGTGTACCCATGTTTGCAATTAAATAAAATAAAGAATAAATAATAAAGCATTCGAATTGGAGTCGCATCTCAGTGAGAATCAATGACAAAATATAGAGAAATTTGCGCTGGGTTTGATAGAGCGACTACGTTGCGAATGGAACTCTTTAAAAAACGAGAATTGCTTCTCTGAACGAAATAAACATAAACTTACCATCTTTTTTACGACATTTTTTTTTAGTGCAAATCCACCGATTTTTTTTACATGTACAGGTATTACGTCCTCGTTTTTTACTTTCCCCTTCTTTACAAACTTTTTTGTTAACGGCAACTAGGGACATACAGAACATTCTAAGATAATTTTAAGATACTGGATGCTGGACAAAGTCTACAGAATCATTACAGCAGTACGATTCTGTAAACATGTCGAAGTGAAAACTTTGGAGAAGTGAACGACAAGTGAGCTATTAAACCATACAAATAAGACAGAATGACAGCTCACTTGTCGTTCACTCCAACTAAATGTACGGTGATATGCAACAGAATATTTGTTATTGATATTAGAATATTTGTGTACAACCTAAAGGCCAATTTTTGTTTTGATAAAGCTTTCAATCCTCATGAGAATCAATGACAAAATGGAACGCTTTTAAAAAAACTAGAATTGCTCCTTTGAACCGATAAAACATAAACTTACCATCTTTTTCAAGACATTGTTTTAGAGTGCAAACCCACATATTGTTGACACATGCACAGGTATTACATCCATCGTTTTTACCTTCTCCTTCTTTACACAGTGCTGTTCTAGCGGCATCTAGGGATACAGAACATTCAATAATTATTTTGGTAGAATGGATGCTTATCAAAGTCTCCAGGATCAGTACAGGTACGTGGAAATGAAGGACCAGATTGTTGAACAAATAATACTTCCTTCATGTTTCTCTGTACATTATGGTTCAATTGTTCTGTGTAGGCTCTGTCGTCACAAGAGTGAACCCATCCTAAATAAAAAAAATGGTTTAGTCCCTCAATCAGATGCATATTTAATTAATATATTTTGATATCGTTTCCTATGGCAACACCATTTAATGTTTAAAAATTCTTCTTCAATTCAAGTTAACTGAATTCAGAAAAAGTAGCCCTGATTAGTCAACAGACTTTCTTCTACTACTTGGCGCATACTCTCATTAGAGCATGGTGGACTATCTGTGTTAGAAAATCTATACTTATTAAATGCTTTTTCCTGAATGACTGACGGATCAACGCACACCCTAAACCGCTGACGTAGAAACCTGTAACTTGGTGGGTGTATTCTTTGTATGATGTAGGCATCCGATAAGGGAGGACTAATCAAATTAATGTTTGATTTGATTATAGACTTAATCATGCCTGAGGAAGGCCATGACACTGATTCGTAAGCTGATGGACATGTGTATTCTCCCCATCATGACCTATGGTGCATAGACTTGGTCTTTGAGTACCATCCAAAAGTCCAAACTCAAGGTTTGCCAACGTGCTGTGGAGCGCAGTATACTAGGTGTTAAATTAACAAACCACGTCCGAAACACTACACTGCGCTCCAAAACACAAATCGTCGATGTGGGTCAAAAGGCTGCCCAACTTAAATGGGACTGGGCAGGACATGTATGCCGCATGCCGGACAAACTGTGGGCTCGTAAAATACTGGATTGGAACCCTGAAACAGCGAGACGAGGCCGCGGCAGACTGCGAAAGAGATGACCTGGATGTCTTCCTTACAAATTGGAAGGAAGAGGCACAACACCGAGAGTATAGGAAGGAATGGAGGGAGGCCTTTGCCCAGCAGTGGACAATGCGGGCTAGTAATAATAATAAATATAATGTAACGAAGGCATGAGAATGTGCTAGAATGTGTGATTTTATTGGAGGTTTGTAGCGGCACGTATACGGCCAAATTTGATATAAATGAATGTATTGTACTGAAAATTCAAATTAAATGTTTTATTTTTTATTATTTGTTTGTTGTACACCTACAGTGTAGTCTTTTTAACCCAAAAGTTGACTGGTAGAGAATGCCTTGTTGCATTAAGTCCGCCCATGCCATGTACCACTATCGTGAATTTAAGTGTAAATAAATAAATAATAAATAAAAAAACCGATCGAAAGCGAGTAGGACTCGCGCACTGAAGTTTCCTTTCCTTCATATAAAACGTGAACGACACGACGAACGTGACGTTCATCGGCGAGGCCAATATTAGTCAGAGAATGTTAACACTATGTTGCGTATATTTTAGTTTTAGATCAGCGCCATCTCCTGACCGATAGTGGCACTAATGTAATTTTTGTTGATTACAATCGTAACAACCGTGTCAGTACCTAGTATTTGTGTAGAATTAGAGTACCCAAGGAAATATTTAACTTGTGTTATGGGTATCAAGATTTTCACGCTAGTTTATAACATTAAGGGCCTGTTTCACTAGTCTCAGATAGTAATCTAACAGACTGATAAAAATATCAGCTAGATAAATCTGTCTGATATTTTTTCCGTGTTTCACCACTAAACTTCCTGCTATATCTGGCAGATAGTTAACAAAGACTTTATCTGGAGTCGGAGCGGCAACAACGCATAATTTGGTGCTATGTTTCTTTTCTCATGCTGTTATCATTTTGAATAATTTTCTCATTTCTTTTATATTCCTTTTATTACGGATAGTAACTAAAATATCATATTAAAAAAACATTTTGTACTAAGTAAAATATGTCTTGTACACATATTATGTTTTCCAAGGATCGTTTATTTAACAAATGGAGAAGAACATGTTTTCACGTATAACGAAACGGAAAGGACGCTCGCTGTCAGTGTCAGTCTGTTGTTAAACAAATTTTGGGCGCGCGTTGTCTCGCGAGCTTTTTTGTGTTTTTCATATAATTACTTACATCTTAGATACTTTTTGAGTTGAAATGTTTACATAAGTGTCTCATAATCATGCTTAAAGGTAAGAAACGTGAGAGAAACGTAAACTTCTCACGTGAAGAAACCGAGAGGTTGATTTCTGTAGTGGACCCCAAAAAACATATTATTGAGAATAAAAAAGTGATTCTGTAACCTGACAAGAGAAAGAAATATAGATCTATAGTGCCTTTAACTCTTTGAAATCTAGCTATTTCATAAAAACCCATAATAACATTCTGCAAGTCTGTTGGGAATCTCACAAACAGAGCTCTTAATTTTGCTATAGATTCCGAAACTTTATGAATAATTCTAGACGCCGATGCTTTGCTAACACCACTCAGGTCTCCAGCGGTCATCAAAAAGGATCCGTTGCATAATAGCGTATTGTCAATAATAATCTATTCATAAGTGAAATTGCATGGCTACTGAAATAAAATAGAAATATTTAAATAACAAAATTCCACAAAATTTAGTTTAAAATGTATTAACTTTTCTTGAACGTAGCTAATAGTTATGTACTTACAAGGTAGTTGATGTTTTTATATCGTCCTCTATATGAGAAACCAAATACACAACTGCTTCTTTTTTAAGTCTATACCGAATCCTAAACTCATCCTCCTCATATTCAGTAAAATGATACGATCTATTTCTAATCACAGTATGTTTCCAAGGATGCGATATACGTTAAAAAAACTCATCAAATTCGTCTTCTAAAAACTCAAATAAATCCATTTTAAAACAATATAGCTGTGTTGACACCAAGAAAGATTACTTAAAACTGTTTTATTTTCGCGGTCATTTCAAAAAAAGTTTTCTTATCTTGTAGATAAAAAAATATCAGCCACTTAATCCACCTGTTAATTTAACTGAAAGGTTATCTGTCAGATAAGCTATCAGAAACTTGTGGAACAAACAAGTAAGCACTATCTGTCAGATAACCTGTGGATAGGCAATCAGAGAGTTTATCAGGAAGTGGTGAAACAAGCCCTAAAAGTTACATCAGAAGGTCAAAAGTTGGACAAGTGATAATTAGAGAAGAAGCCCAGGTATGTTTGAGTGTTGTAAATGAGGAGTTGTGCCTTGGGTTGTATGTTGGATGTTGTGCTGAGAAGAATTCATGTGTCAGTCGTGTATTAGAGAAATGATAACTGAAGGTGTTTATTGGTTCGTCGTAGCTTTGCATCTGTAACCAGCCATACACCGTTCTCTTACATTTCTGAAGAGATGTGGAATTAATGGAGCAATGTTTGTTGGTTTCATTGTATAGGTGCCTTCCGATACCTACCATAAAAATGTCTCCAAGTAAGAGCTGTCCTACAGCTTCGAATGGGACATACCCTAATAGCGTCGGCGCTTATTTCGAGGAATGGTATCATACTTCAGCGAAATGTGTTTACGCATAATCACATGGAGCACAAAGAGCTACCTAACATAAAGAACACAACAATCTCTGAATAAACTGACTGTGGGATATCTAAAGAATTTGAAGCACATGACTTTCAAAACAGTTTTTTGTACCCGCTCAAGATGAATAAGGTGAGTCTTGGGTGCACTTCCCCACACAGTGACACAATATGACCTATGTGCTATTTTCTCTGTCTACATTTTCTTTTTTTAAGGTTTCTTGTGTGTACCTACATAAATAAATAAATAAAAATGTAAGCAGTGACTGAGACAAAGCGTATTAAAATGTTTTAGTGTAGTTTGGTCAGCTGAATTTCATAAATTTTTGAAAATATAAATTAATTTTCGAATCTTGGAAGTAATTCTATCAAAATGAGATTTCCAATTAAATAGGCTATCAATTTTACCCCAAGATATTTAATAGTGGCCGATCTCGCCAACGGAGAGCAGGAGCATCGTGTGCTGTGTGAATTTGGAAAACAAGAATGAGTTTTTAGAACAATTGCATCTGGGGCGGGCAATGCAAGTCTGCGAGGAAAATGGTAAAAATTTGGATTTGGAGACGTTAATGGTGAAAAGGTTATCATACAGCCAACTCATCGCTGACGCCAGGGCATCCTCGGCATGAGTTGTTGCCTCAAACCAACTATCACCACATGGTGATAGCTGGTTTGAGGCTGGTTTCTTATGTAGATAACATGGCTTTACTTGTACATACAAGTAAAGCCATGTTATCTACATAAGCAAATGTTAAGTAATTTATCAGGGAAAGTTTGCATAAGTGGTTTATGTAAACTAGAAAGAGGGTCGGTCTTAGGATGGAGCCCTGTGGTACACCGAAACTAATAGTTTTGTTGTCACTAACCATCCCATAAATCCTGACACACTGCTCCCCATCATTGAGATAGTCGTGAAATTGATTTAGGGTATCACCCGTGACACCAATTGCTTCTAGTTTAGAGAGTAGGTGTGGAACAGACACAGTTTAACGCTTTAAAAAGGTTCAGAATGATACCCATGCACTTCTTCCTGCAATCAAACTTAGTGATCGTACAGTCTAAAAGAACTAACAGCGTCTTAAGTCGCTTTGAATCTTCTGAAGCCATATTATAGTTAAGAGATGGTGTGATTCCAGAAAGTATTTTGGGGGCCGAGTCACCCGCGTCCGTAGGAGAATACCCTTCAGCGAATCCCTGCACGTGGTCCCCGGGTGGCACTAAACAGGTGACACTAACCGCCTCAGTGGTCTCGTAGTTATACCACCTGATTCAGACCTAGAGGTCCCGGGTTCGATTCCCAGCGGGGGCAAATTTTTTGCTCGGTTTGGTTGGTGGTAGGACTTATTCTAAGGCCGCCTGTCGCCATAACAACAATGTTAACAGCATTGTTGTGTTCCGGCAGTTAGAGGTATGATAGCCAGTTCCTCTGTGTAAGAGGATTCCGGGTGAAACTCGCTTCCATCTTCGGCCTAATCATCACTTTCCATCAGGTGAGATTTGGGCCAAGAGTTTCCCCGTTTTGTATATAAAAAAAAAAAGTAAGTTAATCTACTGTTCAGAATCTTCTCCAATACTATGGATAGGGCAGTAAAACAGACATAGATGATGATTCCTGAAAATGTTTGCTATTTAGAGATATCGATTTATTTTTCTGTAAGTTTTACAGAAATTTCTATGACATAGAATTGTTTCTGATTTTTCTCTATGCAAACTTCGGAGATTATTCTTCGTGTCTTACCGCAAAAAGGAGTCGTTTCGACCAAACTCCTACTTTTCAGGGTATATATATCTGTTTCTGTGACTGATCGGCTCGAGCTTCTGGGCATGGAGTTGATATCCAGTCTGAACTTCGGCGCCACCATTGAGTACAAAGCCAAAAATGCAGCCAAAAAGCTGGGCATCCTGAATAGAGTGAAGCGTTACTTCAGGCCTGAACAGCTTTTAACCCTTTACAAAGCACAAGTCCGATCCTGCATGGAGTATTGCAGCCACCTTTAGGATGCCTCAGCTAAGTACCAGCTTGCCGCGCTTGACTCGGTGGAATGCAGAGCTAAGAGGCTCATCGGTGACGAAAAACTGGTGGATGCCAAGCTTCACAGCTTGGTTCGTCGCTGCAAGATTGCCTGCTTGTTAGTCTTCTACAGATTGTACTTCGGTGAGTGTGCCCACGAACTCCACGTCCTCATTCCACCGGCCCTCTTCTGCCATCGGACATCCAGACGCACTGCAACTTACCATCTCTACCTTGTTGCTATTCGACGATTTTGCACTAAGCGTTTCCAAACGTCTTTTATAATGCGCACAGCAAAGGAGTGGAAATCGGCCTGCATCTGTGTTTCCGAACGCTTACAACCCTAATCTCTTCAAAGTTAGAGTAAACGGGCTCCTTGGAGGTAAGCTCACTCCATCGTAGACTTTGTCTCTGTCATCTCTAACCAAGACTAAAGTCAAGAGCAAACCCATCTCAAATAAAAAAAAGTACAAATACCGTTCTTTCATCTGATACCCCAAACGCCCCAGATGCTGTTGCAAAAAAAAAGAAATATATTTTCATTCCTTTCTTATTTGAAAAATAGTTCATCAACCGTCGTCTAAAACTATTCCAAATTTCATGTTGATAGTATTAGTAGTTCTTGAGATATCCAGCCGTGGCAGACGGACACACTTAGTCACGCTATAAAAGTTTTTACCATTTTGGCACCGAACGCTAAAAAACTTACTTTTCCTGTGTACGACAGACCGACAAAACCGTTGGGGTTTTGCTTATCAGATAGAACACTCGCCTAGCTTTTTTTTTTTTCGGGATGGGAAATCATCCAATGACTCCTCCCGCTCTGGGTGTAGCGGGAGGGAGTGTCAGACTTCTACTGACTAAAACCCATCCATTTTATTGTTGTTCCTTCATTGCCCTTTGTGTTCTGGAGGATCATTTCTTTTGAATCACTTATGCTACTGTTCCGTATATCTTTACAGACTTACTATTGTGTCCAGTATACGTACAAAAGATAGTCTTGTGAAGTTATAATATAGCGTGCTTCGTATGTATGTATTTGTGCCGCAAGCTGCACTAGTGCCCGTTTACGCAGTCGCGGGGCGTCATACGTTATTTCCGTGCAGCGGGCCACATCATCACACGCGCATACACAAATATATAGAAATGTATGACGTTTCTCGGAACAGTAGGACTAATATTGTACTGTCCCTGACTAAGTCGGTCGAATCGAACTCCGGGTGCGACAAAGTTCACCTACATTTTCGCGCATTTGCGGCCGGCGAGCGCTACCTCGAAATTGGTCGCGAAATTTTCCTATATTATGGTAATTATGTTTAGGGATAAAAGTGTTATGATAAAAATCAGTGGGATTTTAAATATATTTACATTAATGATATTATTAATTACAATTTTCGGAAACATGAGTGTTATGAACATCGCCGGTAGCTCTACAAATAGTATGAATGAAAACTTTAGGATGAAAAATTTTAGGACGAGTGATCATTCGGATTACAAAACATTAGTAAGAACAATTTCGGGTAAAGAACTTTAGGTGAGCCAATATGGACCCGTAAACTCCACCTATATTTAAACGATCAGATGTCGACATAATAAAGTTTGGCGAATTTAGATTTAAGTAAAACCTCTGTAATACAACTTTATTTCGACGCATTATGCGTACCATAATAAAGTTTGTGGTCAGAAATACTAGAAAACTATCCTCACTGACGAATTATGATCAACATGTAGCGTATTGAAAACTATAGCCCTTCTCTCATTTTGCTCTCTGTGGCACAGACGATGATGATTACTGAAGATGTCGGAAAAAATATGCATGTATAAATACCTACTTCTATCTACCCTACCTACTACTTTTTGCCCAACACTTTATTTCCCGTTCCCGTAACAATTTTGGGAAATCTGCTCTTATGCTCCTCTGCACTTTCGAAGGAACCTACATGCCAAATTTCACTTTCCTACGACGAGTAGTTTGGGCTCTGCGTTGTCTGTCAGTCACTCTTTAAATTATAAGTGTATTGATTGATAGATCCATGCAAAACCGATAGGTACGTACTTAGATTTTGCTCTTCATCACAAGTTTTCGTTTCGCAGTATTCTTGTCCTAAACGACAGTAGCATGTGTTACAGGCATCTATATGGCGCATAGTACCTTCTTTACATGTTTCCAGACTAACCTTTTCTGTAAAAAAAACCTATGTAGAGCTGTAACACCCTTGCTGAGACCTCGAGCTTAAAACTCGGAACGAGTTGGCGAGCAGCGAGTAGCGAGTATAAAGTTTCGATTATTTTGACTCTCGGCTTTCAGCAAGTGCTTTTGTGCGATAGGCGATTACTAGCAATATTCCCTCCGGCCCGCACTATAGATAGAAATTACCGCTGGTTGATGGGTTCTGACCGCCAAGCGAGTATCGCCGAGCGAGTAGTGGTAACAGCCGGCTCGCCGGCCAGCAGTAAGTATAAACAGCCAACTATCGACTATAAATATATGTGGTTTTTTTATGCACACGAGATCTATATCTTTTGTCCCTTTCCTCAGCGAGCAAATGGTCGATAGCTAATCGCTTCCTCGTCTGCAGTTTTCAAATATCTTTAACATGATGCTAGCTTGTGTACGTAGGATATTTAGTGAGATAAGTAGTACTGTCTTAATTTATAAGAATTAAGTTAAAATACATATGAGGTTTATATTTTATACGACAATGTTTCATTTTTGAACAGTGCCAGTGATTATGCGAACATCTACAAATTTCGCAACCACTTTTTCTCGTTTGTCCATTCTTACAACGTCGCAAATGTATGTTAAATAATGCTGAAAAAAAAAAACAACAACTGTAACAATTTAACAGCATATCTATTTTCCCCAAAGGATTAGGCAGATGTTTAAATACAGCATACCCCGATTTAATAGGGGAAATATTCGAAAGAGTACCGCGGTCCTAGAACGCAAAGGAGCATTAGGAGGATTACGGATGGGTTTTAATTAGTAAGAGTATGACACTCTCTTCTATTCCACCCAGAACGGAAAGAGTTATTTGAACCGAGGAAGGTAAAAATAAATGATATAGATAATAATAAATGATAGTGAATGAGGAGCTCCAAAATAAATGATACCCTGATTATAATAATTATGTATTCGTTCTACGTAATAGAAAAGGGTCATTGCCTACAATAATCATTTTTGAGCATTTCAACAAATAATCTTGCTCTCGAATTTTACACTTTGTTAATGGTTTAAGTGATTGTCTTCAACATGGGCGAAGTCACGGGCAGAAGCTGGTGTTCAATTATTCGTTTTTTAAAAAAAGAAACAAATAATAATTTATTGTATGATGCTAGCTTGTGTACGTCGGATGTTTAGCGGGATAAGTACTGTCTTAATTTAGGGAACTAATTTTCTATCACCAAAATTTATATTTGTCATCAAGTTGTATCACCTAATAAATAGATCTATCGCCACGAAATATTTTCGTTCTCAGATAAACAAAAATTGTTCCCAGGTATGAATAATTATCAAAGTTTTATTACTTAAATAATAGCTTTGTACTCAGAATGGTAGATCTGTCACCAAATAAATTGATTTATTAAAAGAAAAATGGTTAGGTTAGGTTAGAACTGTGACCTACGCACGACTCCATGATTTTAGGTGATTTATTGTGGAATTGATTTTATATTATTTGGTGACTTGATTTTGGTGACAAATCTACTATTTTGTGGGCAAACCCTGTTATTTAAGAAACACAAAACTAATTAAATTGGCGATAGCTTAAATGATACCCCTTAATTTACAAGAATTAAGTTAAAATACATACGAGGTTTATGTTTTATGCGACAATGTTTCATTTTTGAACAGTGCCAGTGATTATGCGAACATCTACAAATTTCGCAACCACTTTTTCTCGTTTGTCCATTCTTACAACGTCGAAAAAGTATGTTAGATAGTGCTGAAAAAAAAAAACAACTGAAACAATTTAACAGCATACCTATTTTCCCCCAACGGATTAGACAGATGTTTAAATACAGCATAACCTGGTTTTCTAGCGGAAATATTCTTACCGCGGTCCTGGAACGCAAAGGAGCATAGGAGAAACACGGATGAGTTTTACTTAGTAAGAGACTCCCTTCTATTCCCACCAGAGCGGAAGAAGCTATTTGGTGAGTCCTCATACAAAAAATATACCCCGATTTAAATAATTATTTATGTATTTAATAAGAAGTGCTATTTTACGTTTTTATGGTTGAATAGGGGTGTGATACTTTTGCTTGCTTATGCGAATATAAAAAGGTTTAACTGTGAATAATCTTTATCATCATCTTTTCAACGAAAAATGTCCACTACTGAACCCGAAGTGAACTGAGTGTCGCGACTTCCCGCGGCTTTCATCAAGCCACCGGTTCACCCTGTGTGAGGCCTTCCAATGCTGCGTCTTCCAGACCTCGTAGACCTCATAGACTTGATGTGCGACCAATGTTCCTGCTTACTGCCACTTAAGGTTGGCGAATACCTGTCTGTAATTTAATAGCCTTACGTTTATTTAGTAATGACTTATCTGGCTCAGGATAGTTCAAGGCCCTCAGTTTATTTTTACAATCTTTGGAAGTGCAAAATTCTTCGCCGTTAGTACAAAAGCACCGATTACAATCTTTCCAATATTGATTCCCTTCTTCACACGTGTTCTTAATTCTCAGAAATTTACGTGCTGAAAATTATTTTAAAATATTAACATCCTTTTACGAACTGGAACTCGTGACTTGGTTGTCACATACCCACGGGCTGATCCAACGTTTGCCGAGGTCATCCTGTGGGTTTGTGACCATCTATAATATTTCGAGACTCCTTAGGCTGACTGTCTACTGGAGTGGAGAAAAGAGGAGCGAAGGAATATTAACCAATGGAGTTGCATGAAATTTCCACTCCGCGTCAGACACTAAGATTTAATACAATTCCATTGGTTAGAGTCCACCGTTTCTTCGCTCCGCTGCCTTGCTCTGCGTCAATGGACAGGCAGGTCATGCTTACATATTTGTAGGTCTTTGTCAGTCGTTACGGATAGTCAAATACAGGAAGTCTGCCACTATTCTGGCCAAGGGGTATCATGTTTCCCAGCTACTGGGTTGTCAAGATCTGATAAGCAGTCCCTCTATGTGAAACACTGGTATTCAGCAGCATCTGGTTTGAATGGAAGCCGATCCAAACATAGTTGGAAGAAAAAGGTGGTCAATCTATCTGGACTGACTGGGGGAGCTAAAAAGGCTACTTTAGGAGAATCATAATATTAATCACACAACAATCTGTCAAATTTCATTTTCATCTTTATTGCTAACACATTAGGTTCAAGGTTGATTTAAAAAATTTGGTAGTTACGGGCAGCGTGATTTGCTTTCTGATTCTACCAAAGTGGCCTTATTAGGACACCTGAGTGCCAATTCCATTAATTTTCACATTCGCATCTCAATCGCATTTTTGTCAGTTTGCGATTGATATGCGAATGCGAAAGTTGTTTAAAAATTAGTAGAATTGGCCCTCTGGTTCAAGTTTAGCCGGACGCAGATATTGTATTTTTTAGTTTTAGTTGCGTTTGGTGTTTAGCTTTAGCCTAGGTCAGAAATAATAAAGACAAAGTCAACGATAGAGCGAGCTTATCCAGAAAACGCCTATTCACTCTAAATTTGAATACCAGCATTTTGCCTGTAGATGTTATCTTTGTGCCTGTCTTACACAACCAAGTTGCGGAAAAACAGGATATAAATGATATTGTTTTTTTAAATTGGCTAAATAATAATTATAATACGTTGACCAGTCATATTTTTTTTTAATTTAATCAAAATAAGCTCCGCGTTTCCTAGCTATGAACTGATTTTGATGTTTTTTTTTCCCATATGTCTACTTATACAGATTCACTGGTAATTAAATGTGTTTCTAGAAATTAGTTGTGCTGGAGCTAATTTGAAAAGTTTTAAAACAATTGATCTATTTTTGCTCAATCGATGTTTTCAAGATCTTTTTGTGTCTCGACAAATACTGCAAATTATGATAAATCTACTTAAATTCTGGAAATTCAACTGATACTTTTACGGTAGCTCATGATTGAATAAAAAGAGCAAAATTACGAAAAAAACTAATTGAAGCTGATTTGATACAACAAAATAAATGTGGTATCTAATTTGGTTCGATGTTTTAATATCTTAATAACGAAGAATTAAAATATATAGATACATATATACACACACAGTGTTACTTACAGTGGTTTAGTTTGCAATCTTTCCTCGAGCATATTTCGTGTCCATTTCGACATTGACAGTAATTACAAGAATCAAGTTTACGTTCCCTTCCTTCCTGACACGATTCCGATTTTTGAGATTCTGAAAAACGTAAAAAAATATTAATCCTAAATTTTAAGACAGAGTGTTTTCGAAGTCGTTAAAAAAGAACCCGTATAGTTTACCCTACCTTTAGCACTAGAACGTTGGAATTTGGTAGATCGGAATGATTTTTTTTTTAAACCTCGTGTAATAATTGCTAAATTAACTCTGGAGTCTAAAAGAAAATTCTCGTTTGTGCCAGCAGGTTTTTTAGTTGTGTGGATACCATCCATCCATCCATCCACCATCCATTATTTTGTCCTTCCTCTGTGATACAGAGTCAATATTTTTATTCATAGATTGAATCTGATGATGATGACTCACTGAGAATTCGAACTTCTATTCTGCTCCGTAAAGTTGTACGGAGCAGAATAGAAGTTCAAATTCTCAGTGACACGGCGTCGGTGTTTTTTGAATCAAAAATGAAATGGGGTACTTTAGGGCTCAATTTTAGGTCCTTTCTTTCTATTATTTTTTATAAATGATACTCCATTTATTTTCTAGATAACTTAGGTTAAACTATGCAAAACACAGACTGATCGGTGAGTCACTGGTGACGTGACTGATGGTGTCACTTTCTTAATTCGAACAAGAATAGACAAAAACCACTATTCTTTAAAAATTGAGATGTGCGCACTTGAATAAAATTCATTTTTAACTTTACTGAATAGCAAAGATCAAAATCAAAAGTCATTTATTCAAATTAGTCTTAACTTGGCACTTTTTGAGGTGTCAACGTGTACAAACATGACAGTCGCCCCTAAACGCCTCCCGTCACCACTACCTACTGTTCTAGCTGGGAAGGAGAAACTACTAAACATAAACGTAACAGACAGATGTGTTGCTGGGGAGTTTGTTGGCCACTTCTTCTCCACAGCTAAATAACTAGGAAGTGCATGACAGTCGCCCCTAAACGCCTCCCGTCACCACTACCTACTGTTCTAGCTGGGAAGGAGAAACTACTTAACATAAACGTAACAGACAGATGTGTTGCTGGGGAGTTTGTTAGCCACTTCTTCTCCACAGCTAACTAGGATGTGTTAACGGGCGAGCGTTTTGGGGGACTGTTTTTTGTAGAGCTTGACGTTCAAAAAGTGCTGGCTCCCAGCCTAATTTGAATAAATGACTTTTTAATTTTTTATTCTTAAGCAATTTAATAAAATAATATCATAATCGCACAATGTAGTGTTTTAAAACTGACTAGTGATATTGTAGCGGTTTTTAACAAATAACCTAGCCGTTGACGTGTGAATGGGTGTATTCTTTATTCCATTCGGGTCATAAAACATTCAGTATGTGTTGCCAAAAGTAAAACCTCTGCAGTACGGTATTTTTCATGCAGATAATAAATTGTAAACAGTAAGGGAAATTTAATTTTTACATATCAATCTTTTTGACAGATACGGAAGTATTATTTGAACTTACTTAATGATTTTATATACGAGTACTATGCCTGCAGTTTCGCTCGCTTGACAAATTATGTACTGAACTTTCCTCATGAACCACTCTATCCATTGGTGGGAACAGCATGAAAATCGGTGCAGCAGTTTCTGAATTTATCACGAACAGACAGACAGACAAACGCGTATTTTGACAAATTTTGTATTTTGTATTTTTTTTCATCGGATGATTTCAAAATATATAAGACTACAAAATATCTTGAGAGCTTTTAAACTCTCGATAAATTGTCAACTGAACATTTGGAATCGTTTTTACGCGTCAATATTGAATAGTTTATAATCTCTCGCTGTCATTCCGAAAATGTACGTGTAAAAATTGAGAAATTTGAGTGATAATTTTTAGAAGTTCGCTTAATTTCTATAATAAATTGAAGGGTTTTTAGTAAAAACTTGATAATGAAGTAAAAAATTGTAAAACTTCAGGTTAAAAAGTTATGGTCATTAAAAAGTATTATAAATGTTCAATTGACAATTTTTAGAAAGTTTACAATCTCTCAAGTGATTTTATCTTATGGATTTTCCGGTGACTTCTCTATTGCAACTGCCGCGCTGGAGACGGGGTCGTGGGTGTGTTATGTTGCACAACAACCTGCTGCTCTTGTCGCTAGCGCGGCAGGATTAGCTTCATCTATTTGACTGATAGAACATGACTATTCAAAAGTGCCTGTAACTGGTCTATTTGAAATAAAGGATTTTGTATTTGTATTGTATTAGTACAGGATTTTTAGGGTTCCATACCTAACCGAAGGGTAACCAACGAACCCTATCAATAATCCTCCGCCGTCCATCCTTCCGGCCGTCCGTCTATTTGTCAGCCGGCTGTGATAGGTCACATGAATAGGACAGTTGAAATTTTCAGAGTGTTTATTTCTATTGCCGTTATGCTGGAAACTGTCATAATTGTTGGCGTATAATTAAGTAATGAACAGACTTACTTTTCTGTTCTGTAGCACATATCATCCCAGTACACATGTAAAGTTGCCCGGCGACACACGTGCAATGGTTGCAGTCGACTTTTGTGTGCCTTCCCATGGTACAAAAGTTTCCTGCCGAAGTAAAAAGAATCTTGTCATTTATTTATTTATATATGCTTTACATATTGTACTCCAAAATATAAAAACCTAAAGGAAACCTTAAACTAAAAAATATACAAATGGCGGCCTTATCGCATGTTCACTTTAAATCAGACAGTTGCGAAATATAACTTTTGTTATCATTACTTAATATTGCATCATTTCTTTATATCAGTACTCTCGTGAAATTTGAAAGACATATAATATTATTCATCATCTGCGTAGTCTTTTCGATCAGTTGCCAAGCCAATCGATTGCAAAAAAATATCAGTATTTTCGGTAGAGCGACTGTCGCTTAATATATCTGACAATACCACAAATTTGTCACAAACGGACATAATTGTACCAATTTCGTGACAGGTGTTGTTTATTGAAACAGAGAGTGTATGGAATAAACGTTTTTAAATTGACAGATTGTCGCTTGTCACTTGTCACCAGTCACTTTTATTTAATGAGCCTGACCTTCACACTTACTGAATAATGAAATCAGTCTTTAAAAATAAAAATAAAAACTAATTATTATCAGGCTTCCGGGCTTCTGAGAACCTATAAGTTCAACGGTCATAGATCTAAAAATAACTGTTTGGAAATCTCAGTAAGCGAAGTTTTATTTTTAATTGAACAGAGCGGCTACTATTACTTTGACACGAGCCCCTCGAAAACTCATTAAATTATGAGTTTTAATTTTAAAATGTGATAGCATTGTCATCGTGAATCTTAAAAGATATAATTAAAAGATAATTACCTCCTTCACGTAACGGAAGCTTGAGCCCTTTATTTGATTCTGAAAAAATTATTCGATAAGTCTCTATTACATTAAAAAAATAAATTAAAACAGGTTTTAACATACCCATTCATAAAAAGGTAAAATAAAGACCAGCAAAGCATAGACCTATTCACATAGATATTGGCAACCATAAACAAAACGTTGAAAAAGAAAATTTATTTTTCACAAAATCATCATTATTTTAGTAGGATACGATGAGACTGACATACGCTATGCGTAAAAGCCCCTTTATACAAATAAAGAAAAAGAAAACACATTATTTTAACAAAAAAATACCACATATTTAAAACAAGGTTGAAAAATATATCAGAGGCCAAATCCAATAAATTTATTTGTTCAATAACATAATAATCACACTCTATTTTTAAAGCCAAAGAAACCAACACCAATTGAAAATCAAGATAGGTAACATTATTACAAAAATCGCATTCAATAACAGACCATCACAGGCATCACAGCTATAGGTAAAGTCAAGGCAAGTCAAATAAAAATTAAGTAAACAGTAACAGAACAGGAGCACGTAGAAGAAAAAGCATTGATCGTCCAGGAGCGGGATGAGCAGACGACATTGTTGGCCTCCCGGGGAGAACCTGGATGAGATTGGTGCAGGAGCGAGGGCATTGGCACAAGAAAAGACAGGCCTATGCTCAGCATTCAGCGAAGTTAGGCTGTGGATAATAATGAGGAATAACAAAACAAACAAAAAACGCAACAAAAATAACAGAACAAAATTATGAAAATAAATGAATATGTGTACAAGTAAATTTAAATAATCAAAACTATAAAGGTGTTACCTGTTCTAGAACACACTGTACGATAACACTGATTTTGAAATATCAGCGGAGTTTTTTTTCAATAAATCACTTCAAAACACTGGTAAAACTATTTTTCTCGGCAAGTATACCGCATCATTCACAATATTAATTTACGAAATGCCTTTAAATAATAAACACGTAATCGATAGAGAAATATAAAATTCAAACTAACAGTAGTGTTGAATAACCGAAATCATTAAGCTAACGTGTTATGCTAAGTCTAGCAGGTTATTGAGATATCAAGTATCGAAGTTTTGAAAGTTGATGTGGCGGTGTGTCGATAATTTAGTTGTATGTGTTTTATTCCATCGACGCTTTATTGGTGCGATGTTTTATTCCATCGACGCTTTATTGGTGCGATGTAACGATTTTTCATTGATTGCTCATTGCGAACGTCTATAATTCAAAATAAAATTATTAATTAAATGTCACGGAGAACAGTGGGCGTTTCGAACCGACATACTACCGAAATAATAAATTACCGACCTAATGAGCAATCACTGTAGGGTATTCGCAACAGAATTTTTCGCACAAACGTTACATCTATACTAATATTATAAAGCAGAAGAGTTTGTTTGTTTGGTTGAACGCGCTAATCTCAGGAACTACTGGTCCGATTTGAATAATTCTTTCAGTGTTAGATAGCCCATTTATCGGAGGAAGGCTATAGGCTATATATCATCACGCTAAGAGCAGAGCAGTAATGAAAAATGTTACGCAGACGACGACGTTGCACGGGTCAGCTAGTAGCACCAATAAAGCATCGATGGAATAAAAAATCGTACAACTGTATTATCGACACACCGTGTTCGATACAATAAACATTGAATCATCAACTTTCAAAATCAGGAAGGGTACCCATACTAAAGGTTTAGTTGGCAGCGTGCTTTGATGAAACTTCCGTTTAAAAAATATTTGGATAAGAATACGGTAAGTATTAATAGGTAGGTACCTACACAGGAACCTTAAGCGAAAGTTTAGCCTTAAAAATTTTGATTCTATACTTTTCGCGCAATATCTCGTGTATATACAGGGTGGTCCAGGCCAGATGGATATAAAAGTTTTTTTAGGTAGTCGGTTTAGGGACCTATTTGTATCCGCCAGGAAAAAAAAAACGCTTTTTTAATTGGAGTTTACGAAAAATCTTTCGATTTCAAGGAAAATTATTCTTGCATTGATATTAAATTAAATGCACATTTTTTTTTTCTGAGAGAGTGCAATGTCTAAGTAAGCACCTAAAATAAAAAAAAAATATAGAAATTTTTCATTTCAAAAGTAAAAAAAATCATGAAAACATTAAAAGTGGTGATATTTCTGGACCACTCTGTATAAGAAAATTTGCTCAATTATTGTCGAAAACTACACCGATTATTCGTATTGATTTCATCAATTTATTCAGGCTTGATGTTGCGAAATCAATAAAACGTTTTTCTCTGATATCATCAAATGACAGTAGCGTTGTCTCTATTTCATTTATAACTCAGTTATGTAACTTTATTACAGTACAGGTATATTTTTTTTAGATTTTGAGTAAACTGATAAAATAAAAATCTGTAAAACACTCTAAACAATGTTAAAAAGAAGTTGGTCTCACCATAGTCCTTCGGATTCCCAGTATGTTTAAATACCTTCAGCGATCTTAGCCCTAAAAAAAGATTGTAAAAGTTTGAAGAATGAAAAATGCATACAATTTTTAAAGAAAAGTTGCTAGATACGATTGGTTAAAAACACAACTACGACGGGAAAGCCAAGCAACTTTTGTTAATAGGCTTTTTGCGCCCATCAATTCAGCCAAAATACGTTCACCGCTGGACAAAACATTGTCACAATGAACGGTCCTGTGCGGTCTCATAGCCAATTTTCTCCAAATCTACTGGATCTTTTTTTTTTTTTTTTATATACAAAACGGGGAAACTCTTGGCCCAAATCTCACCTGATGGAAAGTGATGATTAGGCCGAAGATGGAAGCGAGTTTCACCCGGAATCCTCTTACACAGAGGAACTGGCTATCATACCTCTAACTGCCGGAACACAACAATGCTGTTAACATTGTTGTTATGGCGACAGACTTAGACATGATGGTGGTAGCTTGCCAGGCGGACTTAGAACAAGTCCTACCACCAACCAAACCGAGCAAAAAATTTGCCCCCGCTGGGAATCGAACCCGGGACCTCTGGGTCTGAATTAGGTGGTATAACCACTAGACCACGGAGGCGGTTAGTGTCACCTGTTTAGCACCACCCGGGGACCACGTGTAGGGATTCGCTGAAGGGTATTCTCCTACGGACGCGGGTGACTCGGCCCCCAAAATCTATTTTGTTGATATTTGGTAGGCACACATATAAACTTCTGTGACCCATAAAATTGCAAATATCCAAACGCCCACCATAGCAAAGTAGCTACATAATCGTAACTTAAATAAGTACTAGCAGTAAACAGTATAAAAATACTTACTTGATTTCACTTTGGACATCGTCAATTCGTCGTCCCCTTCTGTAAAATAGGTAATTTAAAATATGAGTCACAATTAATTAAAATGTTTGTATTTTTTCTCAAAATAACTCGTACCTCGTAAAGGGGCGTAAGATTTCGCAAAACTTCTCAAACTATTGGTAAAATTTTCACGGACCAATCTTCGCGATTCAAAGGCTCTTGCGTTACTGATCCCTGTAATGATAAAATAATAAAATGAAGCTTAAAAACCTTAGAATAGTTCATATCGGGATTGCTACCATGTACCTTTTTATTTGCGAGTTTCCGATATTTCGGTAACCTTGAATAAAAAATAGTGCCAACTTTCAAACAAAAACCAGTATAAAGTAACTTTAATTTTGGAAGTCGGTGTTTCTGGTTTCGTTTCATTACTTTTCGACACCGACTTATATTAAAGGTTTTTTTGTACTTTTTAGTGCAACGTAATTTAAATGGGACCATTTCGGAATAACCCCTTTCGAACAGAAGAAAAAAAAATCAAAATTGATAACCTCCTCCTTTTTTGGACAAGGAAAGAAGAAAACAAAAATAGTCTTCTCGGTCGAAACTCCATTAAAATTTCAAAAATACAGTCTGAAAGAGGAGGAAATTTCCAATAATAAACTATTTTTTAAATTTCTTAAATATTAATATTTTACGAAACTTCTGGCAAAAAACGAAATGCCATTTTTTTTTCATCTTTTATTGTTTATAACTTTTGCAATTTTTTACGAGCTATAATACGCTTTTGGCACATTTTTCTAGGCGTCATTCCGGATCCAATGAGCTATCGCACATAATTTTAAGAGCAGTGTCTCTATTTTGTACCATTTTCAACTTGTCGACTAGACTATACGGAATTCAAGCTTGCAGAAGATATTCCTTCCGTAGTCCTCTGTTTTATTTTAAAGGGTATTTTTTATTATTTTAAACGTGGCTATGCGTTTTGTATTAGAAAATTAATGAAAACATAAAAATATATTTCTTACCATCGTTTGACGTGTACCAGCTATAGTCATCGTAAAAAGCCTCTGCAACTGTGACCTAAATTATAAAAAAAGATAAATATGATAATTACTTATGAACAGGTAGTCAAGAGGCTCAAGACAAGTGCCATTTTGTCAGAGTAGCGTGGCGAAGGTGATTTTGACAATCACCTTTTAATTGACAAACGCTATCGAAATGTCACGTGATCAATAACGTTTTGAAATTTCGTGAATCGCATTCGCTAACAGAGGGCCTAGCACGAATATGTTTGACGTATAGTAACGTTACATAAAATTTTACCTACTCATTTCACACATTAAATTTATTTGAATTAGATACCATATTCATATTTTTAAATTATTTAAATTGTGGATGTCCCATAAAATTAAACCAAAACACTATGGGCTTGTAGTTTTTCACATTCAAAATTCGCTTAAATGAATATAAAAAAATAAAAAAAATGCAAATTGATGAACTTCTCCAAAATTTATAGGCTTAAACTATTCTTTGCCGAAATGCCACGTAATCCATCTCTTTTTTTTTAGGGATGGGAAATCATCAAATGACTTCCCCCGCTCTGGGCGGAGCGGGAGGGAGTGTCAGACTTCTACTGACTAGACACATCCATGTTCCTTCATGTGCCCTTTGTGTTCCGGAGCCACGGTATCTCTTTCGAATAGTCCCGCGACTCCGGCACGTAATCCGTCTCTTACAGTTTGATAATCGGCAACGATGACAGTATGCCATTTGTCTCGTCTTATCATAAAAAGTCGTAGTCGTTGAAGTGGTAAGTAGAACCCAGGCAGAGTATGATAAGAGTGAAGTGTTGTGCACGACAATCACAAGAATAAATACAGGGTGTCCCAGAACTCAACGTCAAGCCGGAATCCGGTGATAGGACAAATCATAATAGTTACCAGAAAAATAAAAAAAAATCTTAGTCATGTATTTTTTAAATTACGGTAAATTCTTTTTTTTTTTTCGAAAAATGTACCCTCTGTGATTATGGTTTAGAGCTCTTTTAGCTACAAATCTTTACTTTTTTTCGTTTTTTTTTTGTAATCTCGAGTAGTGCTTGTGTAACCTGTTGTTTTGAATTCTTAGTTATATACATTTTTCGAAAAAAAAAAAAAACAGAAATTACTGTAGGTAAAAAATAAATTACATGACTAAGTTTTTTTTTTTTTTTGATAACTATTATGATTTGTCCTATCACCCGATTCCAACTTGACGTTGAGTTTTAGGACACCCTGTATAAACTCACATGGCTCATAGGGGTTGCAGATAGGTGTCGGTAACAGGCATTAATAGCTATTAACCAAGCGACAGTCGTAAATTATCTAATAGGAGCTGACAACGGGATATCTTATACTCTAGCCTAGGAATGGTCCATGTGTGTTTCATACTTTAAAATCTGTGGAAGCTTGATTGATTAGAAACATTTAAAAACACTACGATCACATTTTGCATAAGATTGACGTAGTAATTAATGTGTTGGGATTCCAATCCTATCTCATTCAAATACAGGGTGACTGGTAGACACAATTTTTACCGCACATCTTGCACTTTAACTCAAAAAAAAATTCAATGCTGACCCAATTTATCTATTTACAAGAACATGTACAACATTACAGATTGTGCTATCCAAAGCATTGTACAGTACAAATTAAAAAAGGAACCCAATAGAAAGTTTTGTAAAAAAAAAATGCTAACAAATCAGTAAAATCAGGAGCTTATAAACAAACATTAAAAAAAAAAAAATGAAACCTCATCTCTCATTCATCATCATCTGCCTAGCCTTTTCCCAAGTATATTGGGGTCGGCTTCCAGTCAAACCGGATTCAGCTGAATACCAGTGTTTTACGTGGAGCGGCTGCCTACCAGACCTCCACAACCCATTAACTGGGCGGTACTTCTTGGCAAGACTGGAGTCAGATTTTACTAGCTTCTGGCAATCCGTTACGATTGCCAAAGATCTACAAATGACAGCCGGGACCAATGGCTCAACGTGCTTTCCGAGGCACGGAAGAAACTCGGTATGTTAAGATGGTCAGCCATCCACAGACCAACCTTGGCAAGCATTGCTTAACCTTAAAGATCGACCGGTGCGGCTGTTATTATACCATATGCCATCTCTCATCCATCTTCTCACAAAATCTTAGACATGCACGACACACATCAACCCATCTCCCAGCAAACAAGTCACACTCCGGTGTTGAAGCCAGCAGTGCTATTCTGTAACAACATTTTCGTGTCTCGACAGCGGAATCCGAGGTGAGTTTCAAATTCGTATAAATATAAGACCTTATGATGTCTGAAATTAAGTTCACTTTGTAAGCTTAGTCACTCAGGTGAAGTCGATATCGAAATGGTTATTTACAGAATAGACTAGCAGAATAGCATTGAGCAAAAGCAGCGCGCGAACTAGTGACGAGTTAGCTCGTGACACTGTGCGTGTAGATGTTATCAGGATCTTATTTATTTATTTATTTTATTAAAAAGATCGTTGCAAATTAGGTCTAGTACCACCTATTTTAATGAACACACGCAGTTACCTGTATATCTATTAGTTAACTAGGATTAGTATTAAAAGTAATTAAAAATTTTTCTTACCCAAACTATGAGCCACAGTATTGCCAACATGGTCGCCAAGTAACGAACGGTTCTGATTAAACCATGTGAAGATTTTGAATGGAACTAATTAAAAAAATTACAAAATTAATTGAAACATCATCTTGCAGTACTTATCAGAATAAAGAATCTTGTTGGAAAATCGCTAGTTTTTATTGCTGTGCTAGTTGCGTAAACAGTTAACAGTTTATTGGATTGATTGACAAATTGACTTCTACTGTCAGAAAAGGCGGAAACCCACCGCAGCGCACGGAGAGGCTACGCACGTGCGTGAGGTTTCACCTTACATGAAAATGTTTGCGATGGTTTCCACTACAAGCCACGGACACTCGACGCATCAATTGACGTCATTGACGTGTGGCTTGCTCGAATATGGCGCCCACGTAGCTGAGGGCTTAGTGTGAGTTTTCTAACGTACTCGATCGCGTTAACTTAAACGTTTGCTTATGTCAAAGCGTATAGAAAAAAAAGGGTTATCCGTTATTTTCACCGGGCGGCGCTTATTCAGTTTCAATACAAATTGGCATTTACGCTAACGCGGTCGAGAACGTTAAAAACTCACACCAGGCCCTCTGAACGTTAAAACTTGCGTAGCCTCTCCGTGTGCCGCGATGGGCCACGCTACAGTTGTACATAGTCGTGGGCGTGTAGCGTGTACTCGCAGTGGAAACGTAGACCCACGTTGTCAAACAAATGAACCCACTCAGCTAAAATGCGCCGCGCTCCCTCAGATAAAAGCAAACTCCGTAAGATTATAAAATATCTTGAGAGACTCGATAAATTGTCAATAATTTCTGAAAGTAATTCCATTCATGTTAAATTCCTTTAAATGCAGACCGAAACAGGAGGTCCATCGTCGAGGTTATAATGTTGCAATTGTATATTATTAACGTTTCGTATTTCTCTGAATGACTTGCAAATGATGTAGGTATCTTTATTTCATCTATCTTTATAAATAAAAATGAATCGCCGAAATATATGTACGCGCATCACTTCGCAACGGCTGACCACATATGGGTAATTCTTTTTTTGTTGTGTTCGGAATAATAAGGATGAGGCTTGTGTGAAAAAAAATATCTCCGGGTGAAGCCGGGGAGGGCCACTAGTAGTTAATAAATGTTATTTATAATTGGTGGCCAACTCTCTTGATATCAAGTAGGTAATTTAATTTTTTATGCATTTTACCGTTGCAGATCTCAAAACGGGGAAATCATATGATTGCGTTCAGCCTATCGTTAGTCGGTTAATAAGATTAACAAGAAAAAACCGGCCAAGTGCGAGTCGTACTCGCGCATTGAGGGTTCCGTAAGCAGAAGTTGCGATTTACGATTTATGACGTATTAAAAAAAAACTACTGACTAGATCTCGTTCAAACCAATTTTCGCTGGTTGTTTACATGGTAATGTACATCATATATTTTTTTTAGTTTTATCAGTCTCTTATTCTAGAAGTTAAGGGGGGGGGGGACACATTTTACCACTTTGGAAGTGTCTGTCGCGCAAACTTTTCAGTTTAGAAAAAAATGATCTTAAAAACCTTAACATCGTTTTTGAAGACCTATCTATAGATACCCCACACGTATGGGTACGATGAAAAAAAAAAAATTAATTTCAGTTGTATGTATGGGGACCCCCAAAATTTATTGTTTTTTTTTCTATTTTTGTATGAAAATCTTTATGCGGTTCACGAAATACATCTACTTACCAAATTTCAACAGCACAGCTCTTAAGGTTTCGGAGAAAAGTGGCTGTGACATACGGACGGACGGACGGACAGACAGACATGACGAATCTATAAGGGTTCCGTTTTTGCCATTTGGCTACGGAACCCTAAAAAAAGTATTGTGTAATCCAGTCAACATATTCTTTCAACAGAATAATGGTCTAAAACACATTGAACTCATCACGTTCCCGTTACCCTGCTACAACAGTGCGATTCTGTAAACATGTCGAAGTGAACACTTAGGTGGAGTGAACGACAAGTGAGCTGTAAATCCATACAAACATGATGGCATGACAGCTCACTTGTCGTTCACTCCACTTAAGTGATCACGGTGAGATGTGGACAGAATCGACCGGCTGAATACTAGTATTTGACAACGTTCCTATTTGACCTCTACGACACTGGGTAACACAATAGGTACCCATTTTTAAAACTGGTTGAAAGTCTTTTGACTGCTAGGAACGACTGATAGAGATCTATAAAGTAATTTATATATTTTTTAATTTAGATGAAATAATTATTTTCACATGAATACCATATTCTGTAAAGTATTAAAAAAAAAAACCACTCATACACACTTTGTGATTATGGAGACTAAATGGATTATTATATTTTTTTCATTTTTTCCCCTTCATGTATTTTGAACGATGTCTGTTCTTTCTTTGGCATTGTTCATCGCATCTTTGAGCTACTAACTGGTTCTAAATCAACTACTGACCAAGGCTTGCATTGACTGCACAGGTCCACTCAAACCTGTGTGGTTATTTCCTCAAAAGACCATTTCAGACACTGATCTGCATGGTCCATATGGGGACAATATCGATTGCTATTTAAGGGTTAATTTCATTTTATGTTAGTCTGGTGGTTTTATGCGGTAGCATAAATGTCCTTACTTTGGTACTGTTCGTCGGATCGTTGGGCTACTTAAAGTTCTAAGTTTGAGCTATACGATATCTGACAAATGCTTGCACTGTCTGGACACTCAATTCTCTTTGGTACTGTCCTCAAAAGACCACTTCAGACATTAACCTAAATGGTTCTCATACGATTTGACCAGTAGAGTTTGTTTCAGTGTTTCTTCTCAAGGTAGCTAGAAAACATGGGTCTCATTTTGTTTAAAATTACCATAAAAGATAGACGTGTAATAATGTTATTTACAACCTACTTACAAAGAAATATCATTTTCGACACATTTGCTCAAAAAATGTTATTAAAATGTAGGAAATAAATAAATGATTTTGTCAAAAAAATCCGACCGGTAGGTACAATATTTACAATATATATAATTCTACTAAAATGTTTCACGCAGACGCAAACGCAAACGGAAGCGCGTTTTTATTTAAAAAAACGCACACGTTTCCCCATTTGCAAATTCGCGCCATTATCAATTAGAAACGTCAAAGATAGTTGCCACTTTTAATTATAATATTAATTAGTATATGTGTTCAAGAGAGGAATCAGATATAAATATGGAATCTACTCCACCTAATAACTTGAATGAGGCACCAATTGCAGAAAATGGTCTCTTGCCGCCAAAATCGCGAGAACGCTATTTAATGACTAACAATAATTTTAATGGATAATGAAAAAGTTTGTTTAATTATCTATTTATTATATAATGTGTCGAAAAACGTTGTATGACATACGAGCGGATATTGGTATTTACAAACTCGTGACTATGGTAAACCCTCGACTTCGTCTTGGGCTTACATTTGTCTACTTTTGTAAAGACCAACTTACCGCTCTTGTATCATAAATAACTATAGTCAGTCAGTAACCAAAAATAATTGAAACAATTTTTATTGTTTTGTCATATGAATCTATACTAATATTATAAAGAGGTAAAATTGTTTGTAAGTTTGTAAGTTTGTATGTAGGGGGTAATCTCAGGAACTACTGGTCCGATTTGAAAAATTGTTTCACTGGTAGAAAGCTACATTATTCGTGAGTGCTATAGGCTATAATATATAAATTATAAAGATATCATGCATATTACCCGAACTATCTAAATTTTTGTCTATCCAGGCGGAAAAAAATAGCTCTTACAACAGAGTTATTTGCGTGCGCTGCCTTAACAGTTGTATATAATTGAAAACAATGCATGGCAACCTGGTCTGCCTATAATAGTTCTACAAAAAAGTCCGCGACACCATATTTCTATCTTTTATATTTTAGCAGATTTAGTAGCTTTTATGTGTTAAAAAAAGTATTTTTCGACGTACTTATCTTTGGTCGATTTTTTAAACAACAAAACATTAAACCTTATCGAAAAAAATGTTATTATGATCACAAAAACATCATAGAGATACGATTTGCCCAAAACAGTATGTCAATTGGTTGAATAGTTTCGAAGATAATATAAAATTACTAAATCGCAAAACGCCGCCCGCGCCGTCCATTCACGAACCGCATTAGAACATGCTTTGTACGGACGTTTTATCCATCCCATAGACGGCGTTGTGCAATTAAGTCATTTTTCTGAATCGTGGTGTTAAGATTTTCCGCGGATTAATGACCCTCTCCAGTTATTATTTAACTTTTGTCGTTTGGTAGGTGAGTTGTACGTAGTTGGTCTTTAAAATTGTTTTGGTTGCTCGGTTTCTCAAAACACAATTACAATATTACTTCGTTCTCATTCTTCAAGTTCGAAGCTGTGATATTTCTGTTTTTGGGATATCGTACAGTTTCAGCGATTGTTTATCATGCCTAAAAGGATATCACAACATCCCAGACATGAGACAAGAGCAGCTCGAGTATGCCGCACGGAAGAGCCTCTCGAGGAATAGAGAAAATATTTCGCAAGCACGCGCTGGGAAATCTAGCTCCGAGCGTTCACAGCGGCTTGCTAACCAAAGCTGGAGAACATCGCAGGTCCGTGCTCGGGAATCTAGCGCTGAACGTGCACAGCGTCTCAGTGATTTAAAGCAGCATGTCTCTGCAACAAGGGACAGGGAGTCTAACGCTGAGCGCTCGCAGCGGCTCGCTAGCCTAGCTATATACATATTATTATGCAATAAAATCAAAACCCTCCTTTTGGCCGTCGCGTCAGGAAATAAATCATAGCAGTCAGTACTAACCGAACCACACTCATAATTTCATCACAAGTTAAAATGTTTACCGCCCAACGAAGTGGGCACGGGTCAGCTAGTAAAATATAAAGACGATATAATGCGTTAAAAATTCCCGTAACGTATATTCGTGATAAGTGTACTTAACAAATTTAAGCTTTTTTAGGGTTCCGAAGCCAAATGGCAAAAAACGGAACCCTTATAGATTCGTCATGTCTGTCTGTCTGTACGTCCGTATGTCACCGTGTTTCTTGAACCGTTGTCAAATGTCATTCTGTGAACCGAATTAAGATTTTTGGGGGTCCCCATACTTAAAACTGAAACTCAATTTTTTTTTTTTCATCGAACCCATTCGTACCTATGGGGTATTTATGGATAGGTCTTCAGAAATGATATTGAGGTTTTTAAAATCATTATTTTTCTAAACTGAATAGTTTGCGCGAGAGACACTTCCAAAGTGGTAAACTGTGCCCCCCCCCCTTTTACTTCTAAAATAAGAGAATGATAAAACTAAAAAAATATATATGATATACATTGCCATGTAAACTTCCACCGAAAATTTGTTCGAACGAGATCTAGTAAGTATTTTTTTTAATACAATATCATAAATCGTAAACCGCAACTTTTGCAGATTTGCACGGAATATATCAACTCCTCCCGCTCTGGGTGAAGCAGAAGGTAGTGTCAGACTCCTATCAATCAATCAATCAATCAATCATTTATTTATTGCAAACATGGGTATTTGGTACATAGATGTTCTTTTTTACATATTAAAGTACTACTACTACTGACTAAAATCCATCCCTGTCCCTCCTAATGCCGTTTGCGTTCCTGGTCCGCAGTGACTCTTTGTCATTGAGATAAAAGGCCATACTCTACGTTGATCTTTCATGTGTTTTATTTCTATCGATTTGACAAAACATAATATACGAGTCCAATATTTTTTGTCCGTTTTGACCAAATGGAAACATTTTTTCTTTACCAAGGAAACATCCCAATTTGCCGTTTACAGTTAGCTGCCCCTTTTGTTTACATTTTAGTTCAATAATTTTGAAACGTAGTACACATTTATTTCTCAAACTTTTAGGGATCCTTGCAGTGTGCGCCATCCGATTTTCAATTACAGTTCAGTTTTTTTAACGAAATGGGATTCAACCGGTAGTGACGTATGCGTAGGCAGCGCGTAGCGGCTCAAAGTCAGCTTGTTATTTTTTCCAGGAAAAGTAACGTGAATTCCATGTAGGTACCTACGGAAAACAAACCGGCTTCAATTGGTTTGGAAGTTGCGAGTATTTGAAGCTTGTTTTCGAATTTAATTTAGAGCTATACTGTTAATAGTAAAAAATAAAAATACTTTATGTATGTCACCGGAAAATGGTAAACTCCTGAAGATTATAAAATTTAATAGTTTATAATTTCTCGAAGACATTCCGATAAATTGTGGACTGTCATAAACTGTCGACCAATCAGCAACTGGTGTACAATTTATCTGTTTTGGTGTTATCACACTTAAATTGGAAAGGTAAACCACAGTTTTTAAAGACGAAAGTACGTACAATTTCATAAATACACACTCCAACAAAAAGTCTCCAATAAAACATAAAGACGATATTATCGTCTTTATCCCCCCCTATCGTAATGCCAATAATAATATCAATAATATATATTTTTTTGTAATATAAACTTTTACACGTCAACCTTTTTTGGTCACTTTAAACTAGATGAGACCGGTTTAATTAAATCACCGATATTATAAACTTTTACACGTCGATATTTTTTGGTCATTTTAAACTAGATGAGACCAGTTTAAATCACCGATATTATTTATCTTACATAATTATTCAGTTATCTGATGTTTTATTTTCAATAATAAAAAATCAATCATTTAATAAAGTGGTAAGGTATATTAACCACTTTTAAATATTAATTAAATAATGTGTTATCAACTCCTATAATGGGTAATTGTGTCAGTATATTACCTGAAAATCTGTGGGTTGTTTATAAACAACCGTTGATATTTAAACAACCCACTATTATCTTTGCAAAGTTTTGAAACAGATTTTACCTTTACAGACTGCACTTTTATCCGTTTGAGTAGCTGATAAAAAATGCAATCCTTAACGCACAGGGAATTTTTAAAACTGCGAAGGTAGCGACAAAAAATACTCTATTTTTCGTTTCAGCAAAAATGTACTGTTATTGCGAATTCTGTCTTGCTAAAGGCAGGTACGATTCGCGAAATTGTCGCCTGAAAACTAGTTTTTGATGTCGAGAGGTTTTTAAATAAAATATGGTTCCTTTGCTTGCTTTTGGACTGTTTGCGAAGGAGAGGTGCGACCCGATGGACTTGCATTACGAAAAATGTGGAGTGTACTTTGCTCGGCACCTTGATTTTTAAAATTTTGAATAAAGTATTATGTAGATTTTTCTTTTTCAAGACGTTGTGTTGTTACTTGTGCATTGAATGATAACTAAGATAATTTTGGATTTTTGGAAACATCTTACACGTGTTTGCTTAGTCGTACATTCGTAAAAAATACAGAACTTTTAAAGTAAAAGACTTGACATTTTGCTCTGACTTTTAAAAAGGTCAATTTTGTTTATTTCATAAATATTTGCTGCCTTTCCCTTTGAAGCCTAACGAAGATACATTCAGCAATATAATCTAATCTATGCAAAAGATAAAGCGCTATAACGAGCAAACATAGGTATTTTTTTTTTCTTAAACATATTTAGTGGTCCTAAAAAAAGGTATCATAGAAAAGCGCAAAGCGGCTACTACTCAGAGGTACGGTACCCAATTATCCAGTTTTGATTTGTCATATATACATGAGAGTATAAATGTACAGTCTAAAATAACAGTCACGTATTTTTGTTAGCTGCCCAATCTCTATATGTATATATTGGGAGAAATTTTGTCGACCAACGTATTGAAAAGTGACAGAACCCTCTCACTTCTGTAGAGATTTTTGTTTAAACAAATTGCTTTTAATTACTGGTTTGATTATTATATATACTGGAGCCGGACAGTTGGGTACCGTTCATTGTAATTAAGAAACCTGAAAATTGGTTAGGTAGTTTATTTTATAACGTAATCATATTTTTTTTTGAAGTCTTTCGCATATTATAAAACAAAGTCCTGCGCCGCGCCTGTCTGTCTGTTTGCGATAAACTCAAAAACTAATGTTTTCACCAATGGATAGAGTGGTTGTCGAGGAAGGTTTTGGAATATAATTTGTCAAGTAGGCGAAGTCACCGGCACCAGCTAGTACTAACTAAACTCTTCTTTTTGAAGCTTTGTATAAAAAGTATTTGGATTTTGATAAAAAATATATAAAAATATATAAAATATTAATGAAAACTTTATCAATTCTACAATAAACGAGAAAAGTTTGTACACATAATTTGCATGGCATGGGTGCAATTACATATCGACGGCGAAGTGCCAATACCTTCTAACTGTAAATTTTCGAGAAATTGACTTGTTTATCGTTTTGAATTTAAAGGCGTCATTCGCATATTTTAATAAAATCACCTAGTGTATTCTTAGTTGCAACAGCATTAAATTTAAAATGTGAAAATACCTCCTTACTAACCCAACCTGTCTATTTTAGGGTATTACTTGCTTTTAATCGAATAAATACAACACTATCACAAAATATACAAACGTATAATATTTAAAGAGAATTTAACGTAAATTCATAAATATAGGTAATAACTAATTATTACCTTATCAAACATGAAACGTTTTTTTAAGTTTGCGTAAATTTTTGACTTTGTCAGATAGGTGTTATTGGCACTTCGCCTTCGATATATATGTAGGTACAAACTTTTCTCGTATAATTATACTATTCCATAGCCGAGGTCGGGGGGCTAGTATCGTTTATCTACGTACCAATTTGTGTTATAAAGGAGAATGCCCACGGCACTATGGACAAATGTACTCAATTTAACATTGTTGTGTCTTCATAAAATCATCTTTAAAATACTTGATGGCATGTCTAAATACTACCTCAAAAAATTTAACACAAACTACAATGGCATTTCTGAGATATTTACGAAAATGAAATGACTATTTTGAGGTTATGTTCGACCAAAAATTAGTTGAAAAAAGCTATTTAAAAGGGTCTGAATGGGTTTACGGGTGAGCTTGGTATCTTTGAAGCATAATTTGTGTAAAATCCGTAACGTTTTACCTCACCAAGTCTTACTGATTTAGATTTTGCGCATTTTTAAATCTCATGCCCGCGTTTCATGAAATTGCAAAGCATGGAAGAAATCATTATTAGAATAGTCAATCGCTCAGTGTTATTATCTAGATCCTACTTAAATCATAGATGTGGTAGGTATCATGAAATGGTTTTTGTAAGTAGAGAGGGAAGGTAAAACACACAACACCAAATACAACAAATAAAAGAATGATTATTTCTTAAACTTGTTTTTTATTCTTCTAAAAATATGTTATATAGTTGTGTCCTCTAAGATTTGTTATATGGTACGTAAACATAAAGCGCAGTTCCTAACTAGAAAAAAACTCCTACTACGTTAAAAATACAATGTGCATTCTTACCGGTGTTGGTGAGATCCAGACTCGTAAAATGTCCATGATGTTATTCGGAATCTCCGACAACATGTGTCTGCGCCTAAGTGGCGTTAATCTCAAAGAGCAGTTGAGACATTGCATCACAGTCGCACTCGCCATGATTACAACTCAAAAAGTCCGGCTTTTAGTAATAAACAATACACACGGTGCAGTGGCGTTAAAAATATGTTTATTTTCAATGGGTTGGCACCAGTAACGGAGGAACTAAAAGGCTCAACTCGAAGCACAGCGTACCAAAACCACCAGAAATAACAGTATTGTATTGCAAAAATATGACAGACGCGCAATAAACGTCAAATAAGGTTGTACCCATACTGATGAAATATCGATTTTTGATCGATTTCCGTAAACCAGCCAGTGGTATTTCACAAATACAACTTAGCGCCGATGTCGCCGTTTACAACTACTGTAGTGCGATTCAGTAAGGCAGAACATCTTTACAACCAAGAAATCATCGTTGAAACATCTGATGAATAGAATAGATGCCTCATCAGATGTTTCAACGATGATTTCTTGGTTGTAAAGATGTTCTGCCTTACTGAATCGCACTACTGATATTGATAATGCCAGCAACAACTTGTGATTTAGAACTCAGTTATTACTTTACAATAAAAGATTGAACAATCAATGCAAAATCGATATCATTTATTTTATGTAGGTAGGTACGCATATTACCCGCAATAGAAAAAATGGACATCCCTAGTATATTGACAGTCGGTAGTAAAAAATTTCTTACTATAACGTCGGAAACATAAAAGTACTTATTATTTTTCAAAAAACTATCCCATTTTAAATATCAATCAAAATCTTTTTAAAATATATTTTTTTATTTTAAATATTTCATGCCGTTGAAGGTTTTGAGACACAAGTAATTTATCAAGAGTACTGTTCATGGGCAATCTCTTTTGCAAACATTTTTCACTTTCTTTGATTTTTTCGTCAGAGATTTTGGGCGTCACTGCAGCAATTTTCCTTTCAGGGTCTGTCAGTGCCTATAATGTGCTATCAGAAATCGATTAGACACGTTTTTCTTCAATAACCATTTATAATTATCTTGAATCCGCTATGGTGTACGTACCTCACGAGTATACAAGCGTGATCTGTGTTTGCTATCTCTAGGTGCTAGTGTCACGTTTGTACCTGCAACCAGCTCGCCTGCAAGTTGTTTTACATTGCCGGTTGCTGGGGAAAATCTGTTCAATTACTCAATCGTGACCAGCAATGTAATTAATTAAGCATGTATTATTAAGTGAGATTAATTTTGTCTAGTGATATGGGCGAAGCCACACGATGCGGTGCGGTGCGGTGCAGTGCGCCCATTTTGTCGCATCAATGCCGGAGCCAAACCACATCGTGCGGGGGTCCCTCTTGGTTTTTAAAAAAATCCATAAGAATTTACTCTAAATATGTGATCAATATTTTACATTTAGGGATTTTCTGATTGCTTTGGCAGCTAGCGGTCAGAAACAGGCCCGGGTCGACGGCGTGCTGAGTTCCATGCGCGCGTTAAAGAGCTGTCATCAGCATAGAATCCCCGTCTTCTACGCTAGGGCCAGTGCCCAACAAATTCCGCAAACCTGCCTGTGCAGAGTTACGGAATTTATTCTAAAGTGTTATCTCGGCCCTGGAACGCCAAGGGCATTAGGCGGAACGCGGATGGGTTGACAGTCAGTAAGATTCTGGCCCTCCCTTCTGCTTCACTCAGGGCAGGAAGACTCAATTGATGATTTCCCATTCTTAAAAAAAACTTGGACCTCTAGAAGTCGTTAACTCTACTGTTGGTCATTACGTCCTGGGTTCGATGCGGCCGGATTCGGGCAGTCCTAGAAAAATCGACCTGTCTAACGATCAAAACGGTTTTGCGTAAGGGTCTTTATAGCAAAGCGCAGAAGCTGCACGCCATCTGAGAAGCTGCGGTTTCCGTGCACTAACGTCAACTGCATCAAACTTGTCTATCTAAACACCGTCTTTACAGACCCTAAGTGCAAACTACGTAATATAGAACTTGCGGCTTTCGAGAACTCGAGATGTTAGTTCAACTGTACTTACAACAGAACGGGCCTTGCTCCCATACATAATATCTCATTCTTTAAGAGCGTGTATTCCGTCCACTAGCACCGCCAATAGTTTTTTATTAATTGTGGTAAATTTAAGACACTTAGATAAAAAGCCGCTCTGTAGTGTATTGAAGAAATGTATCTATTATTTTTTGACAGCTATTTTTAATACATAACTCATGGCTAAATAGCCAAAACGGCAAATATTGCTAAAAGTGGCCACTTTTAGCAAAAATATCGAGTTTGGCAACTATTTATGTTCTAAAGTAACATAACTCTCAAAACATAATAAATACATTTCTTCAGTACACTACAGAGCGGTTTTTTATCTACGTGTCTTAAATTTACCACAAATAATAAAAAACGATTGGCGGCGCTAGTGGACGGAATACACGCTCATGCTTACTGTTTGCAATATCCACAACGCTAGAATACCTTACTCGTTTCGGAGCAAAAATGTCTAAAATGTGAAACAAATAAAAGTGGAAGCGGCGGGATTATTATTTCATAACTGTGGAGCATTCATCTTGGCTGTTATGTGGAGCCTGCTTACTTGACTTACGTTACTATAAGGTTGTAAGCACACTGACTATATATGAAAAATAAGTATCTGGCTAGTAGAAAAAAATAAAGAATGTTTTTTTTTTTTTTAATCTCACCTGGTGGGAAGCGAAGACGTGGTTGTCTATACCCCTAGGCTGTAGATCCAACACCGACTCTGCCATGAAATTCTCCTTAGCTGAGGGAAGGGCTAAGCAGAATTATAATGTGAATTTTAATATTTTAACGAGCCATTAATAAAATGTGTGCTGACTAATGTCAGTGTGTTGTCGCCCTTTTTTTTTTTTTTTTTTTTTTAGAGATGGGAAATCATCCAATGACTCCTCCCGCTCTGGGTGTAGCGGGAGGGAGTGTCAGACTTCTACTGACTAAAACCCATCCATGTTCCTTCATTGCCTTTTGTGTTCCGGAGCCACGGTGTCTCTTGCGAATAATCCCGCGACTCCGGCAGGCGTCGGCCCTTTCGGGCCCCTCTGTGTGCTGACTCTCTTTGAGGCGCGCGTGGAACACTAACGCGCCATCGACACGGCCTGTCGTCACTAGACGGACGGACGGCGAGCCACCCATAGCTCGCCGTCCACAGGCCCGCGCCTACGGTGGCCGGTGGTAACTTTTGATCACAACAAACCAGAGCAGAGACAAGAAAGTTTGTCCAAAAGACCCGTTAATACTTGTATTATCACACTACAAAAATAATGTACGTATCTAAAGATTATTATGTTCATACTATTCCATAGAATTAAGTTTACTTAAAAGAGTAATGTATCTATTTTTGGTGTAAAATCTAGAATACTAGCTGTTGTCCGCGACTTCGTTCGCGTGTGAAAAAATTTATATTTTTTAATAAAAAGTATCCTATGTTACTTCTAATACTTCCAAAAATATGTGTACAAAGTTTAATGATGATCGGTTAAGGAGTTTTCGCGTGAAAGCGTAACAAACAAACTTACATTATTATTTATAAATATTAGTAGGGATTGTATCTATCTATCTCTATATTACGTTTATGTTTCAATCGACAGAATGGAATACGCATGCGATTTTTCTCGTAAATAATCATGAAATAGTACATTACTGCAACGGCCATCAAAAGAGGCATTGACGGACGATGTGTAAATGTGGGCCGAGGCGTAGCCGAGGCACACATACCTACGTAAGTCCATCAATGCCTAGTTGTGGCCAAGGCTTGTATACCTAGTACTTTTCTGAAAAAATGCGCGGGAATTAAAATACACCTACTTTTCAAAATCAATGTCAAACAACCAACAATCAATTCCCGTTTAAGTCTTCATTTTTTATTTCAATATACAGCTTTCTATTTGCAAGCAAGTTCGAAATTTAAATAAAACCTTTGAAAAGTTACAAGGAGGTAACTTTGTTACCTGTTGGTTGCTATGTTTCGGAATTTAAGATCGTTCCGTTTTTAAATTACACGATAGATGACGGATTTTCATACAAGTTTTGCCGGCCGCTGCTCGGCCAGTACGGCAATTTCGATTTATCTCGAAAAAGGTTGTCAAAATAATGCTCACATTTCCAAGCATGTTTGAGAAATTTTTTAAATACCTTCATCAGCGACGAACTTTAAGCAAGCTTCAAAGAATAAAATTAGAAAGAGAAGTCCGATACGTACTCTGATTTTCATGCATAAATTCCCTACTATCCCTGCTGAATAGGTATACTTATAGGTACGCTTCAATATTTGTAGAACTCAACATAAAAACACAATGCTTCTTCTCCAATGCAATCAGAATAGCTGCATAGCTCGTTCATCGTCCGAAAACTGTACTTCACCGTGTTGGCTATCCAAAATAACTGCAGCAGTTTAATTGCCTTACAGCGCATCCCCTACCAAGTTTTCAGCACAAAATGTACAGGCCTTTATGAAAAGAGTGAATAAGTGAAATTCAGCGGCGCACCTCGCGGTACACTGAAACATTTACACCAAATAGCTTGTTTTACATTTTCAGAATACTGAATGCCGTCAATGTTGGGTTAGTGTGGATGTTCGGACTTTGAATTAGGTATTGGCTGTACTGGAGTTTGAATTGCCAAAGGCACCATTTTCAACTGATCTGGTTTATTTGTAGACTAGCTGATGCTTGCTGATGGGCTTCACCCGCTTGAAAGATTATTTCGACGATGAAGTGACATGAACTCGTAACTGACATTTTGGCGATTTTAGTTTTTTTACGTAGATAGACTTTTAATAACCGTTTGCGTGAGCTGGCAAAAACAGATTACTGTAAATGTTATTGTAAAAAATAAGATGTCACTTCATCGTCAATATACTAAAACCTTCCTCGAGAACCACTCCATCCATTGGTAAAAACAGCATGAACATCTGTGCAGAAGTTTTTGAGTTTATCGCGAACAGACTGACAGACGCTGCGGAGGACTTTGTTCTTTGTTTAATAATATGTAATGATTATTATGTCCACTCGATGTAGTTTTATCAGACACGAGTAAGAGAGCATCATTCGAGGAGCTCGTGGCTAAATAATAATAGCCTCCCGGGTCGATCTTCAAGATTAAGCAACGCTTGCTGAAGTTGGTCTGTGGATGGGTGATTTAAAAAAAAATATTCCTATTTTATAAATAAAATTAATTTGAAATTTAATTATAAGCCAATCAAAAATTATTTTGTTTTGAAATGGCCAAGGTTAAGACTTATTGTAACCCATACTTTTGAAGTCCTGTCCATATTACGTCCATCGCAGCACAAGCACGTTGCTCGACAGCATGGCCAACAAATATTTGATATCGGCCATAGCTCGACATCCCAGGATCTACACTTCTTATTCCAAACTTTAGTTATTGTGGCTTATTCAACGTGCGAGCACTTTGTATCCATTTCTTTTATGCTAAATTGTATTTATGTCTCTTTGTTTAAATAAAAGAATTAGGTGCAATTCTTTCTTTGTGCGAAAGAGCATTTTTAGTTTGAATACGGAAATGTCGTGAAACTCAACTGGGGAGGAGATGTCAGGCATGGATAAACACTATTATGGCGTTTGAGCAGAAATGAAAAGAGAAAATAATTTATAGTACATTGTTATCCAGGGGTGAAAGTAACTGATTTAGACCCGACACGGCGTTTGGCGCACTCGCTACACTCGCCAATAGTTCGAGGGACTTTATATGTAAGTCTTTCACCCGAGGTGAACACTGTGCTTTTCATTACGAATACAAGGAAAGTTAAAATAAAAATACGAATCTGAATCTGATGAACACTGCTAGACGAAAGTATGAACAAAGCTCGAAAAAACAAATGAAGATCGGATTGCCGCTTTCCCGACTATCCTTTTTTCTGGGACCGGCCAGCTATTCAGCCAAAACATTTTCATCATTGTTTTTTTATGATTTGACGGCTGTCAGTTGAAAACGATTATCCCTAGGGCTACAAAGTAATACTTTCAACCCGCTCCTTACGTAACTTCAGGCCTACTTTCCGAGCATGAGTAATGAAAAATTATTTTTAACATAATGTTTTAGAAGATCCAAGACTCCTTTCATTCTCTTTTTAGAATTCTCTTGTTTACACAACACTACCAACAATTAAAAATGTATACTGTTTCTTGTCTTCGCAGTTCAAGCATACAGTTTTTCAGTACATATTCCTATCGGCCTACCTACCTGTATTTCAGATTATCTTCATTATTTTGTAAACTTAAAATAGAAAATAAAACTCCTAACTATGGCGTCAAAAGTCGTCCCCATCAGCCCCAGCATTGCCACGTAGTATGGCAATGCTTATCCTCTGTCCGAGGTAAAAAGCCAGCCCTCGGGTATCGCGTGTTAGTCAAAAGTGTCAACTAAACATCTAGCTAGTTCTTTAAATATAATTATTTTATATCTGTAATTTCCATTTTTTTTTAGGAACTCGTAGCTAAATAACAACAACCGCACGGGTTGATCCTTAAGGTCAAGCAATACTTTCCAAGATTGGTCTGTGGATGGGTGACCATCTTAACATACTGAGTTTCCTCCGTGCCCCGGAAAGCACGTTAAACCGTTGGACCCAGCTGCCATTTGTAGGTCTTTGGCAGTCGTTACGGATTCGAGACAGTAAATCTGATTCTAGTCTTGCCAAGAAGTACCGTGTTACCAAGTTAATGGGTTGTCCAGGTCTGGTAAAACACCGGTATTTAGCTGAATCCGGTTTGACTGGAAGCCGACTCCAATTTACTTGGAAAAGGCTAGGCAGACGATGATGAATTTCCATTTTAACACTGCCTACATCCCTTTGAGTCTATCTGAAAGTAGTCTAGTAGATATCGCTGTCAGCATTTACTATCATTCACTGCTATCAACTGTCTTTTCATTAAATTTCATTCATCTCACAATTTACCTATCTTGAATTCCATCTAGCTCTCTATTATTCCACTTTTTATTTAAGTTTAAGAAACTGTAATCGGATGAGATCATCAAAGAAGCTTCAAAATCTTCAGCGTGTTATCCCGAAAATTTACTGAATATTTGGCATATTTCGGGCATACTCGTGGCAGGCCATACAATTTATATGGCCACTCTTAGTATTATTTAATTTATGGAGAGCTTAAATGTTATAATATTTTCTCCTTATTGAAAATTATTAACTGCAGCTTAAAATGTATGAGGGGAATTTTGGCGAGGTTCCTTCAACCTCGTTTGTTCATTGTATACTTTAGGATAATTTGGACGTTGTAAAGCACTGGGATATGAATTGGCTCAACTTGTTTTTATGTCATGTTTGGTAAAATGTTACTTTTCAGTAGTTTTGCCATGTAAAGTATCTTGACTGAACATCTTATATTTAATTTACATAATAGTGCATGGTTCAAGATTCCAACCAAGTAATTTTGGATACAGGTAATCACGTATTGGACAATATTTTACCTTAGCGGTCTTGTCTCATAGCACAACATAAACATAATTGATTTTCTTGTAATGTTCCTTATATTGAAATTAGCACTGCTCTCTGTAAGACTGCATAGTTGCACAAGTCCAATTATCATTTTTTGTCTAGTTCTTCATAAAAAAACTGTAGCACTTTCTGTACCGGTTCACTAGCAAAGAAATGTAAAAAATAAAAAATTATCAAGACTAATCCTCCTCTCATTAAATTCTTCATCCAAAGATACCTTCAGACAAATCCTTCCATTTTATTTCCTTGCACTAAACCACCGTACTTGACCGATCTTCATTCCGTAAGAAGATTGCAACATAATCCTCTGAGATGATTCAGAACGGAATATTAATCCAGGCTTTATTAATGCCTTGCAAGCGAAGCACTGAGGTCTAAGCCAGTACGATGAAGCCTCTACAATTAAGGCTGATGATACATGGGTTAGTTCTCGAATATCCTTGTTGGTTTTGGATTTAGTTTGTGATTATGGAGTTATTACATGTCATGGAGTACAAAAATACGATAGCCGACGGTTTTCTAAAACAATATACTTTCAAGGGTCTCTAAAATTTTCCTGAAAGCTTCTTCTCGTACAAGGATAAGCCAAATGTTTCAGAGCATTTTATTCAGGTGACAAGGTGCTAAAACAAAAAAAAAAAAAAAACAAAAAAACATTGGTTATGACTATGACTACTACGCAGCTGGCCCTTCTGAAAAACATCACCGATTTGGTAAGCCACTATATTCTGTTAAAATTTTGCAATGAAAATTAAGGTAAAGCAATCATGAAGTAAGCTGTCAGTCAATTCAATCAAGGTGAAATAGTATTTCACTTCAAGCTGTATTTAACTAATCTACCTAAGTTTTCTCGCTGATCTCACCGAGAAAACTTTTGGTTTATTAAATAGACCGAAAATATTTATGTCATCAAGCGACAGGGCAGCGAGTCGCTGACCGTGGAGTCCAGTTGATTCCCAGGGGGCTAAAACGGCCACTTTAAGAGAATCATATTAGAATCATAATTTTAATCACACAACAATCTGTCAATTAGATTTTCGACGTTATCGCTAACGCATAAGGATTAAGGTTGATTGGGAAAATTTGACAGTGACGGGTAGCTTGATTTGCTTTCTGATTCTGCTAAAGTGGCCTTTTGAGACACGCACGTCGGGCAAAAAAAAATTAGATTGGTCCATTAGTAATTTCTCTGTGACAGCCCGGAGTTTGGAAGACGCTTGTAAGACCCCGTCAAATCAAAGCATATATTTACCCCGTCAAATAAACCATATAAAGGCCTTTGGATTGTCAAGGTCGGTCAGTTAAATAAATAAAAATTCTCTTTAATAAGGCACCAAGTCCCAATATTAAAATTACAATTAAATATAGACACAAATAATACAATTACAAATTATAACTTATAACTAACAATTTCCGCCGCAAAGCCGTTGGTCCTGCGCCAGATCTCTCTCCAGTCATGTCGGGTTACCGTCCAATAGGAATATGTGATTGATGGAGTGCACCTGTGTTTGCGCACACACTTATTCACTATAATATGGCCCGCGCTGATGGCTAGCCTCCTTTGAGATTGGCCACCATGGCCAAAATTTATTAGGAAGACTTTTAAAGGCATATCTCATCATATCTTTTAAGTGCCCTCCCTGCTTTTCTACTCACATCTGCCTTGTTTCATTTAGTCACTTTTCATTCTTCTTCTCAACACGATCATTGATCATCCGCTTAGCCTTTTCCCAACTACATTGGGGTCGGCTTCTAGTCAAACCGGATTCAGCTGAATACTAGTATTTTACGTAGAGCGGCTGCCTACCAGACCTTCTTAACCTATTAACTGGGTAACACGGTATTTCTTGGCAAGACTGAAATTCATATTTACTGGCTTCTGACAATCCGTTACGACTGCCAAAGACAGCCGGGACCAACGGCTGATTTTCGGTTTGCTTGCCTAGTATATTTCCTTACTATCATGGGCTTCTAGTAATCGGATGAAGTTGAATACCAGTGTTTACGTACTTTCCGACGAACGGAAAGATGATATGTTAAGATGGTCACCCATCCACAAACCAACCTTGGCAAGCGTTGCTTAACCTTGAAGATCGACCCATGCGGCTTTTTTTATGTAGCCACTAGCTTATATCCGTCGGTTCAGATAAAGAAATGTCCAAATTCAATCATATTCGTCGCTGCAGTCTGTCCAAACCCTTCGGTTTAAACTGTACATCTCTGGATCCTTCGGTCAGGGGCTGCGTTATAACGGTGGTGTGTCAAAGTGCAAAGACGATTGTGCATAATCGCAGGGTATTACGCAAATGATCCGCTTGCACCGGACTTGTAGTAAGCTGGTGTTTGCATTTTAAAGTTTAATATTGAGGTGGACTTTTAGGAAATATGGATGGTTAATAGAGTCGAAACCGGTCGTATTTAGGTATGTGGTTTTACACAATTTTCAATTCATATGCACCTACCTACTTTTTTAGTTTATAATGGGCATAAACATCATCACTGAAATCTGGACTGGTCTTGAATGTAATCAAATCTTCTCTACACCAAAAAACCGGCCACTGGCGGGTCTGGCCACGCGCAGTGTAGGGTTACATAGGTGTACGTCACAGAAACAAAAATCAACACAGTTAATAGAGTTAGGGCCAGTTTCATCGGTTACGGATAAAGTCTCTGATAGCCTATTAGGAACTTATCTGCCAGATAAACTAAAACTTTTGGTTTCACAGGTGTCGGATAGCGATATCTGGTAGATAAAGTATTGATTAAGTTATCAGCCAATTCAAGAGGCTGTATCATCTTTCATAATATCATAATCATAATATCATTGCATTTCAAGTGGGAAAAGTTTGTTATTGCATTTGAGGCGGTACCAGCGGTTCAGGTGTTTGTGATCACGAAATACCGAACCCGACGAACTATTGAAAACCTTTTCGGTGTCTTTCCAGGCCTTTTCTTTATCTTGCCAAGTCGTAGCGTCACTTTTTAGGGTTCCGTAGCCAAATGGCAAAAACGGAACCCTTATAGATTCGTCATGTCTGTCTGTCTGTCCGTCCGTATGTCACAGCCACTTTTCTACGAAACTATAAGAACTATGCTGTTGAAACTTGGTAAGTAGATGTATTCTGTGAACCGCATTAAGATATTCACACAAAAATTGAAAAAAACAAGAAATTTTGGGGGGGGGGGAAACGTTCGTAAATCGCAACTTTTGCTTATAATAGATATAATACCTACAGGTTTGTACGGAACCCTCGGTGCGCGAGTCCGACTCGCACTTGTTTTATTTTCGATTAAATTTTTTTTGCCTCTGTTAACGAAACCAGAAGGTTGGTTTCTTCTGAAGTAAAATTAATACTTCTTTCGCGCTTAGATGACCCACTGACCCACCTTTGGTTTTCCATTTTAAAAAGGTAAAATATAAAAAAACGAAACTTTAATAAACTTTCGCAGTTCGATACAAACAAAAGCGTCCAAAACAAGCTCTATCAAACACAAAACAATTGACACTTGCGTTTCGTTTCTATACGCACATTTGGAATTGAAACATGTCGTTAATCATAGGAAACTTACTAATTTCGGTCTATAATGATAAAATTATACTTCAAAATGTAAAAAAAGTTGACTTGGATTATTTTGAACAAAAATTATTTCATTAATTAAGTTTTCAAAATTGTTTTCACATGAATATATTTAACGTAGTAGTATCGAAACGCAAAGAAGCAACGTTGCCGTTCCGCTTGTTATTAAGAGGCTGGTATCTTATCTACCGGATAAATTATCAGGAAGTTTGACAGTGAAGCAGAAAAAAGTTATGACCAGCCTTTAAGTGGTAGATAGTATTAACTATAAGATAACTAACCGACACTTTATCCGTAACCGGTGAAACAGGCCCTTACTCTCATTTAAATACATTTATTATCAAAGAAAATTGCAAATATCCTGCTTTGATAAATTCGTTTTCCCTCTTGCAAAACCTGCTCGAAAGCCAAGTAAAACATACGTCGATAGCTTCATAAAGTTCGATAAATCAACGGAAATCTACCAGCTGTTTGAGCGCTTTAATTTGGGCACTTAATAACTGGATATAACCAGTTTCAACCGCTTCGTTCCAGTATAAAATGATTCAGTACGGATAGCCTCGGCTTCTGCCAAATCTACTTAGTTGGAACTTTTTCTACTCAGTGGCGAAAAGAATTATAGTCTGGCTTTTGAGCGACTAGATATTGTCTGTCTATATTTCGAGATGAATGAGTGACTTTTTTCAGTGATTCATACTTTAAAGTAACTTACAGTTGACTTAGAAATATTTATAAAAATCTAACCTTATGGTAAGTGTTTTTTATATGGGTTTGCTTTTCACTTTAGTTTAGGTCAGAGATGACAGTAACAAAGTCGAAAATGGAGCGAGCTTACCAGAAGAAGCCTGTTAATTCTAACTTCGAAGAAATTAGGGTTGAAAGACACAAGAACATTTAGAAACGCTTGGTGCAAATTGGTGGAATAGCAGCAAGGTAGGGAGGGAAGGTAATTTGCAGTGCGTCTGGATGTCGGCTGGTAGAAGCCGGTAATTAAGTTTAAATTCTAACCTTAATAGGTACAGGCAGATAAGATGGAGACAGAGATTTTTACACAAATATGTGGTACTTTACTTCTAATGCTATAAATGACTTTGACATCGAGATTCATTGATTAATGAACATGTTTACAATTAGAATGACAACTGGATAAATTAGATTGTAAATTGTTGACGCATGTTATGCGTGTAATATTTATATGTAGGTATAATGTCAATTATACCTTTAAATTGTGCTTCCTGAAGGATTAGTGCACCTTAATTTATATTAAATCCATAGTTAGCTATTTATTTTTATGTCACATTTAATAGGGAAATCATTTGGACACAAATTCAGCTAGTATAAAAAAAACTTTAAAGAAAAAACCCCAACGACACTCCGCGACCAATCGAACAAAAGTCATCATCTGGTACGATTTTCTGGTTTGAGATCATTTATTCTCATAAGAATTACAATTCACTTACATGAGAATATAACTGGACATATCATAAAAAAGACTAAATGTTGGACGTATTACAAAAACTAGGCGTTAATTATAATATTTTGAGGGTAGGTTACAAATAAATATGAACAAGTGTTAGTTCGATGCACAAAATACGTAAACAAGTTTCCGTACAATACAGATGTACTACAGTGACAGTTACTGGATGTGGCTCGACACTATTGTAGGGAAAGTGAGTTTTTTATTATAAAGCGCTTAAGTAATTTTTTAAACGTAGTTTTAGATTTAGATTCTATGAGGTCTCTCGGTAATTTATTAAATAGCTTAGATCCTTCATACAGAATCGTTTTTCTTCCGTAGCTTGTTCGGGTTGGTAGTAGTTGTAAAAAGTTTTGTTCACGTCTGAGTTTCATTTTGTGTTTTTTTTATGTTTTTAGTGAAGGTTATGTTTGTGTGTATATTTTTATTTAGTATTTTCCGAATTAGTATGCATGTATTATACATGTATATTTGTTTTATGTTCATTACTTTTATTTCTTCGTAAAGAGTTTCTGTTGGAGTTAGGTAGTCATAATAAAATAACGATTTTAGTAATTTATTTTGAGCAGTTTGTAGTAGGTTAATATGTGTTTTAGCGGCGGTACCCCATATTTCAACTAAGTAGTCAATATGTGGCTTAACAAGGGAGAAGTAGATCGTGTAACGAACTTGACGTGGTAAGCAGCGAACGATACCTCTTAGGGTACCCCAATATACAGGGAAATTGAAAAAATACCCGAAACCTCTTAGGCAGTGAAAGTACACATGATTATAAGCAACTTTTGTTTTGGTAAAACTCCGAAATCTCGAAAAAAATATCAGCTGTTTCATACATTTTCATTGGCTAAATACTGCATTTTGTATGAAACAGCTGATATTTTTTTCGAGATTTCGGAGTTTTACCAAAACAAAAGTTGCTTATAATCATGTGTACTTTCACTGCCTAAGAGGTTTCGGGTATTTTTTCAATTTCCCTGTATAGTAGTCTATGGGGTACCCGTGAGTGACTGTAATTTTGTTTTTATTTTTTGAATATGTGGAAGCCAGGTCAGCTTACTATCTAAAATTAACCCTAAATATTTCTCCTGATCTACTTTGTTTATGATTTGGTTATTTATTTTTAATGGTGTATAATTCCCAATTTTTTTATTTTTTGCTGTGAAAATCATATAATTTGTTTTAGCAGTATTAATAGTGAGTAGATTTTGTTGAAACCATAAGTTCAGTAAGTCCAAATCGCTCTGTGCTTGCTTAACAATAGAATCGATTGAGTGGCCAAAGTAAAACAAACATGTGTCATCTGCATATAATGTTAAATCACCTTTTAAACCAATTTTGTGGACACTATTTATATATAAGAGAAATAACAAGGGAGCCAGAATTGAGCCTTGGGGCACTTGGATTTTATCCATCAAAAGTCTGTCAGATAGTCGGGCCACCAAATTGACTAAAACTTTTTAGCACTAAAGACCGAATTTTTTTCAAACAGTGTGGCGAAGAGACTAATCGCGCGACTTAAAGCGAATACAGATTAATGTAGGGGCGTAAATTTCCTTTTATTTAAATTCGAAAGCGTCTGAAAAGAAGTGTTTTTATTAGCATTCGCAAATAGTGGTCCAGCATTAAGTGTGGGTTTTCTTTGTTTTATTTTATCTAAGCTACTTAGGTGCTTACGTAATTCCTTTCTTCTTGAGTTATTAAAGTGTACAGATAAAAAATCTTGCAGTTTTAAATTACTGCTGTTTTTCTGTTGTGGCTGGGTTAAGACTATATTATTTTCGATACCATGGACATAATGTTTTGGAAAATATGAGAGTGCATTCAATAACCTTCGACGACACGATTGGCGCAGTGATTGAGCGATTGGCTGCTGCGCTGCGTGTCGCGGGTTCGATTCCCGCACGGAACAAAAATTTGAATAGCCTACAAATAGTTGTTACGAGTTTGGCTGTTTGTGTGTGTGAGTTTATAATTATGTTTGTGGACGCACTCACGATATAAGAGAAATTCCTTGTTTGGGGAAACGTCTTTTTATTTAATAAAAACCATGTTACGTTCTAGGTGGCTAAACTTAAGCTAGTGCAAAATTAATCGAGTTTCTTTATTTCGAATACAAAACCATGAGTTCCATGCACAGACATATAAATAGTAGCAGACCAAACATTAATACGTAGATATATTTTTTTATATGGTATGATTCTTTATCCTTTTTTTTCTAAGTGACAATTCATAAGCATGTCTCGTTCTGTCACGTGTTGTCACACTGACTCATACATAGACAAAATTTGACGCGTAGCTTGTCTGCCATATTGATAAGCATCAAATGTTTTTCAATCACGTTTAAAATTGATAAAATATTACTTGTTTGGGACATAAAACACACGAGGACGGTAAAATAATATGGTGAAGTGCTGTGCGTATCGCTGTGACAGTGCTAGCTACCACAAAACACCTGGATTGACCTTTCATCGGTAAGTTTTGGGAAATCTTAGTGCTTTCTTTACTAAATTCAAATGTTTCCATACTGTTTATTCGTATTTTACATACAGTTTTTAACAAAGATGCGATTTGTCTGTACCGTCAGCCTACAACTAAAGAAATAAACCATAACAAGGACAAAATAGTCAGAAAGTGGCATCAAGTGACAGCTCAAGTACCTGTTCAAATAGTCAGGGACGAATTAGGCAACAAAGACGAAACTTTTAGTAAATTGCATTTGTTGTATGTATTTATGTAAAATATTTATTTCCATTGAATTATCAAATAAAGCCTCAGTTTAATGTATGATGTTTTATTCTTTTTTGGTGATACAATTCCAAAATACCTGTAGTAGTTTCAGTGTATGTACACATGTCATGCTAATATTAAAAATAAATTATAAAATCAATATTATGTTACCCAGTGTCTGTGTTATGGAGAACATGAACATAGGCATATGTATAAATACAGTATAGGCTACTCACATAACGATGAATTTTCATTCAGCAGGCAATAATTGAGCATACTAATATTTTTCCAGGTTTCGCAAGGATGAAAGTTTACGGAATGCCTGGATTAAAAACCTGAAACTCCAGGATTGGCAACCAAGACCTTCAAGTGTACTTTGTTCAAAGCATTTTGAGAATCACTTGATCGATCCTAGCGCTTTTTGAACAACATTACGTCCCGGAGCAATTCCTACACTGTTTACCGAATTTACTCCATATGTAAGCATTATGAGAGTGTAAGATAGAAGAGTGTCCCTGGAGTTTCTTGCACGTTCTTCTCCATAGAGATCTACGCTTTGGAACGTGCAAATAGCTTCAACTTTTTGGACAGACCGACTTTGACAATTAAAAAGTGCCTGTAAATGGTTTATTTGAAATAAATGCTTGAATTTTGAATTACATACATTACTTTTATTTCAAAAATCCTGATTTATTCCTAAACTAGCTTTCAGGCTTACTAATACCTTGACTCTCGGTTCTACAAAACATGGCATGCGGGTTAATGACTGCAGTGCCAGTTTTTCTAGCTGATACTGACGTCCGTCAATGGTTTGTAAACACCGTCAAAAGATAAAGAGTGGACTGCTGCCCATCGTCCTCTTAAAATATTCCCTTAGTCGCCTTTAACAATAGCCACGGGAATGGAGTGTGGTTCTATTCGTTAAGACTATTGATGAGTAATCTATATTTCATGTACCCAGAGAATATAGATTTTCACGGATTTTCAGAATATCTTTAGATAATACTGGCAACCGGTCCTAATTCGGCCCTGTAATGATATCATTCCCTAGGTGTGCGTAATGGCTACGCAAATTTTAGCGAATGTTTGGTCTACTACTATTTATATGTCTGTGGTTCCATGTACCGCAGTATCATACTCGTAGTACTCGTAGTATGTACCATGTATCGCAGTATCGTACTCGTAGTATGTACCTTGTATTGCAGTATCTACGTACTATGAGTATCTACGTACTACGTAAAAAACTGTTACGTTGTTTTTCTTGAACCTAACATTTACCTTAGGTTTCCAAGTAAAATGATCATTGTAGTTTGTGCAACTGACTTTGGCTTGCGATTTATGAAAGGAGTTATTTGCTTCATTTTTACGGCGTCACTAGACCCTAATGATAACACTTTCTGTCGATAAATCACTTTTCTAAACCCTAAATAAACAGATTTTCACAATAATATAAATACGTCATATCATAATGTTGTGACTGTTGACATTGCAAATGTCATTCTGTTGAAACGTCAGTCTCTGTCAGTTGGAGGCGACCTCTAGCGGTTGCCGATTCAAAGTTGTAGTTTAATCGATATTATTAGTTGATTTTGTCAGATTGCTTGGAAACTAATACTAATATCGTATAGACCAATCCTTAATAGTTTTCGGCTTTTGGTGAAAAGACACTGGTCTTTTAACCATAGACGGAAATGTAATTATTTTTTCATAATAGACATTGTTCTAGAAATTTCGAAAACCACATTGTCTATGGTTTGTCACTGGCTTGGTGTGGCCAGGTTGTACATTCTCAATTAGCCGATTTTATCAAAGAATTACCCCACTCAAGACAAACGATAGTGTTGGAAGTGGGAAATGATGAGTTTGTTAGCTTGGATCCTGATTATTATTATTGTTCCAGGGTGTAAACGTCAAGTTAGACGGTTGTTAGGGATCTTTCTAGGAATTTAATATCTTGTTGTAGTGATTCAGTCACCCGAGTTCCCACATGTTTTACCTAGAAAAAGAGGAGTTTTTCTAAGTGGGCTGTCTTGTTCTGGTTGAAATGCCTGACAGGACAAACAATCGTTCATTTTTCCATCTACCACGCTGGACACACACAGCGTTCTTGCCCTCGTGTCTTAAAGGTAGGAATTTTGTTGAAAGAGTGTTTGAAAGTGATCTTCGAGACCTTCCAAGGTCGTTTAAAAGGATATTGTTGTGATCCCTGGATATTTATTACAGGACTCCATGTTTTGAAAGGATTCGCTAAGGAAATTAGGCGGACCCGTCTCCAGCCGGTCGAAGCTTGCAGCCAGCCAAGTGTCTTCAGCCCTAATCAACCGTAAGTTTTGCACCCCCATGGGTTTCTTATTGTCCAACCATGCAGGGTTAGCGTTGAAAGTCGTAGCTCATTGTCGGAATGCAAATCCACGGCAATTGTGTGTTTCCGTTGCGGCAAGAAGGGCGTACGTGCCCCGTCGTGCCCTACTTGCAGTAAGAAGCAGAAGGAGGCTCAGCCCTGTCCAACCTGCATTTCAAAAAACTAAATTTACGGAACTACAGCCAAAATTTTAATAAGTCCGATTGGGACGAATATTTAAAATTTTTAAAACTATTTTTTAATACATTAAGGGTAGATACAGTACGATATAAAACTACGGATGATAGTCGTCCACACTTAACAGTTACCATATACGATGAGCATTATTATGGTTTACTCGACTCGGGTTCCTGCATCTCGGTATTGGGTTCCGATGTTGGCCAACACTTCAGGGCTGGTGCGACACTGCACGCTGATACAAAGTTGGGCAACATCGTAACTGCCAATGATTCGAGGGCATCCGTGGAGGGTTATTTATTTTTACCAGTGACTCTCATGGGAGTGACTAAGATTATTAAATTCTACATAATTCCAGACATTACCACGCCATTGATTTTTGGCGTTGATTTTTGGAAGGCCTTTAATTTGGCCCCAAAAATATTTAATAAATTACCTTTGAATTATAAAAAATACAATAGAGGCCATAAATGCATCTCGGATCAAAAGAATGAAGCGGAGTCATTAATTAAAGATTTTGAAAATGTCTCCTTTGAGGCTAAGGGATTGGGTCGTACCCATCTGTTGCGTCATAAAATAGACACAGGGGATGTTGCGCCTATTAAGCAACGTTATTACCCAATGTCACCTGAACGCCTCAAGGAACTTAACCGTCAGCTGGATGAGATGTTGGAGATGGGAGTGGTGGAACCCAGCAAGAGCGCCTGGAATAACCCGGTTCTACTAACACCAAAACCGAATGGGGAATGGCGATTTTGCCTGGACAGCCGAAAACTAAAAGCGGTCAGCAAGCAAGATGCGTATCCACTACCCTACGTCTCTCACATCTTAGACCAGTTGCGGGACGCGCGATACCTTTCGTCGGTTGACTTAAAATCTGCCTTTTGGCAAATAGAATTGGACTCCGTTTCTTCCAAAGAAAAAACCGCATTCACGGTTCCGGGTCGAGGTTTGTTCCATTTTAAAGTTATGTGCTTTGGGTTGACTGGAGCCCCAGCTACCCAACAGCGATTAATGGACAGACTTTTCGGCCCAGAGTTTGGAAATAAGGTGTTCGTTTATCTCGATGACATTATTATTTGTTCATCAACCTTCGAGGAGCACATTTCACTTCTTCAACGGGTTTTAGATAAATTAAGGCAGGCTAATCTGACAATTAATTTGCCAAAGTCCTGTTTCTTTCGACGTGAGTTAAAATACTTAGGTTACAGAGTGGACGAGCATGGCTTACACACTGATCCGTCGAAAGTTCAGTCAATTGTCAACTTTCCAACCCCTAAGACCCGTAAGGAAGTGAAAATGTTTCTTGGAACGGCCTCATATTATAGACGTTTTATTAAAAACTTTAGCACGATAGCGGCTCCCTTAAACGCACTAACAAGTACGAGCAAAAAAGCACCGCCTTTTCAGTGGACGACTGAGACCGAAACCGCGTTCTCAACCTTGAAAGAGGCGTTGGTGTCTGCTCCGGTATTGGCTTGCCCAGATTTCTCTAAACCTTTTGAGATTCATTGTGACGCATCTAGTTTTGGGATAGCGGGCACTCTGACTCAGGTTACAGATGGAGAGGAGCACCCAATAGCCTATTGCAGTCGTTCGCTCAACCCGGCGGAGCGCAACTATTCGGCAACGGAGCGCGAAGCCCTCGCGGTGGTCTTCGCCGTCGAACACTTTCGTGCCTACGTGGAAGGCGGCCTAGCGTTTAAAGTGATAACCGACCACTCGAGCTTAAAATGGTTCTTTAATTTAACCAATCCCTCTGGTCGATTAGCCCGTTGGGGTTGTCGGTTATCACCTTATAACTTCACCATTGAACACCGCAAAGGCAGAGACAATGTAGTTCCAGATGCCCTTTCTCGTAGCGTTCCGTTGTTGGAAATTAAAGTGCCAATTAATGACACATGGTATAAAGCGTTGTGGGATAAATGTGTCGCTACGCCCAGGTCGTGCCCTAACTTTATTATTAAGGAGGCCAAACTCTACCGTTACGCTAAAAATAAATTCGGGGTAGCTAGTGACTATGACTGGAAGCAGGTAGTACCGGAGGGCAATCGACTAGAATTGCTTAAAAGTCACCATAGTGGCGAATTATCTCCACATTTCGGAGTATTTAAAACATATAAAAGACTTGCACTCCGATACTACTGGCCCAACATGTATAAAGACGTGATTAGCTACGTTGGTAAATGTGATACATGCGCCGCATATAAACACTCACAATTACCTCCTCCCGGACTCTTGGGTGATGCGAAAGAGTGCTCCAAGCCTTTTGAAACGATAAGCATTGACTTGGTAGGTCCGTTGCCACGTTCCAGAGCGGGATTCACATATCTATTAGTGGTCGTGTGTTGCTTTACGAAATACTGTTTACTATTTCCCTTACGCAGAGCTGTTGGTAAAGCAATAGCACAGAAACTAGAAGACGGCGTTTTCCTAGTACACGGTATACCCCGTACGGTTATAGCAGACAACGGGACGCAGTTTACGGGTAACGAGTTACGTTCACTGTTGGAGAGGTACAAAATACCTCAAGTTCACTTCACACCTCGTTACTGCCCAAGCGTGAACACCGTAGAACGCTATAACCGTACTACTATGACCGCGGTATCAATTCTCGTGGAGGATGATCATCGATCTTGGGATGTTAACATCTCAAAGATCCAATTCGCGATGAACACCTCCACAAACGAGGTTACTCGTTTTACCCCGTTCTTCCTAGTACATGGCAGAGAGGCAGTTAGTAGTGGTGATGTCTTCGGCAATGATACCGTTGCACAGCCCACTCTAGCTTGCGCTTCCCGCAGTTCATATGCCAATCAGCTAGGGGGTTTGGGCGATATCTTCGATAAGGTAAAGGACGCGCTCGTCAAATCCCATAAACGTAGTGCTCGTTATTACAATAGTAGTAGGAGGCACGCGGAGTTTGAGGTAGGCGACACTGTTTGGAAGAGGACATATCCACAGAGTGACGCCTCAAAATTTTTTATGGCTAAATTAGCCCCTAAGTATGAAAAATGTATTATTAGGAAAAAACTTTCACCCTTAGTGTATGAATTGGAAGGCTGTAGTTCCGGAAAAAACCTTGGCACATGGCATATCAAAGATTTTAAATCACCATGTGGCGAGGATTAACTTTTCCATTTTTTTATATAATTTAAACATAAATTTAAAAACTATGTTTGTTAAATATAGTTAACATGGTTTTTGCAGTTCGTAGTGTTACACAGGATCCAACTGTGAACACATTTGTAAACTGCGTTTTGAGCACCAATAGACGACTGATTAAAGTTGTTGTTGGTCACTTATTATTATAGGTTTAACTCTTTCGAAGAGTGTTTGAATCTCCGGATTGCTGGTAAGGCAGCATAATGATAGTCCTGAGTTAGGAGGCCTTAATGGCGGGCGTGTAGGCTGCATTGTTGGAAAACGTTTTTAGATGGTATTTTATTTACAGGGGGCGAATTACCGTCACATTCCATTTCAGGAAGACGGTTAGCCAATTCTAATTAGTTTGTAGTAGTTACTTATTTACTTTAGGGTATTGATTGTGTACCGGCTCGGCGTTGTTCGCGGCGGTCATCACTATTAGTTAGAGGATGTGTAGGTTGACTTTGGTGTACGATTGGATAGGGTGGTCTCTCCTATATAATTATAGTAGGTCAGACTAAGATATTACTTCTTCAGCAGATTCTTACACATTTCTACTCTTTTTTGGAGCTTGTCTTTTACCATGTTTGTAAATGGATTAGACTCGCTACAGGAGTAACACTACACCTTTTTTTTTGGAGCTTGTCTTTTACCATGTTTGTAAATGGATTAGACTCGCTCCAGGGGTGGCGCTATTTAATGTATTCCACAGATATAACATTTTTGTTGTTAGTATATGCCTTAACTGCCTAATCGTGCACCAGTTTCGACGTTTTTTTTTCTTTTCTTTCTCAGTTCCTGTTTTTAGGGATGAGCATTGTGGATTGTTGTAGGCGTGCTTAGTTCTTTTGAATTGGCTTTGACGCTGGAGGGCCAGCTTCGAGATTTGCCCTATCGGGTCAAATCTCTGGTGGTTGGGGAGGTACTGTTACGTTGTTTTTCTTGAACCTAACATTTACCTTAGGTTTCCAAGTAAAATGATCATTGTAGTTTGTGCAACTGACTTTGGCTTGCGATTTATGAAAGGAGTTATTTGCTTCATTTTTACGGCGTCACTAGACCCTAATGATAACACTTTCTGTCGATAAATCACTTTTCTAAACCCTAAATAAACAGATTTTCACAATAATATAAATACGTCATATCATAATGTTGTGACTGTTGACATTGCAAATGTCATTCTGTTGAAACGTCAGTCTCTGTCAGTTGGAGGCGACCTCTAGCGGTTGCCGATTCAAAGTTGTAGTTTAATCGATATTATTAGTTGATTTTGTCAGATTGCTTGGAAACTAATACTAATATCGTATAGACCAATCCTTAATAGTTTTCGGCTTTTGGTGAAAAGACACTGGTCTTTTAACCATAGACGGAAATGTAATTATTTTTTCATAATAGACATTGTTCTAGAAATTTCGAAAACCACATTGTCTATGGTTTGTCACTGGCTTGGTGTGGCCAGGTTGTACATTCTCAATTAGCCGATTTTATCAAAGAATTACCCCACTCAAGACAAACGATAGTGTTGGAAGTGGGAAATGATGAGTTTGTTAGCTTGGATCCTGATTATTATTATTGTTCCAGGGTGTAAACGTCAAGTTAGACGGTTGTTAGGGATCTTTCCAGGAATTTAATATCTTGTTGTAGTGATTCAGTCACCCGAGTTCCCACATGTTTTACCTAGAAAAAGAGGAGTTTTTCTAAGTGGGCTGTCTTGTTCTGGTTGAAATGCCTGACAGGACAAACAATCGTTCATTTTTCCATCTACCACGCTGGACACACACAGCGTTCTTGCCCTCGTGTCTTAAAGGTAGGAATTTTGTTGAAAGATTGTTTGAAAGTGATCTTCGAGACCTTCCAAGGTCGTTTAAAAGGATATTGTTGTGATCCCTGGATATTTATTACAGGACTCCATGTTTTGAAAGGATTCGCTAAGGAAATTAGGCGGACCCGTCTCCAGCCGGTCGAAGCTTGCAGCCAGCCAAGTGTCTTCAGCCCTAATCAACCGTAAGTTTTGCACCCCCATGGGTTTCTTATTGTCCAACCATGCAGGGTTAGCGTTGAAAGTCGTAGCTCATTGTGTAGTGTTTGCAAAAGGCCACGTGGTCCGGCTATTGTCTTAGCTTTTAGATTTCCTAGCTCGGACCCCTTTATTCCTTCTCAGGGAAAGTACCGTAGCTTTCATATATATAATAGGCTCCCCGTGTTGTCAATTCCAGGTGAGGCAACTCGAGAGAATCGTCTCGCCGCCAGGATCTAGAGGCGCCTCTGGAGCCTGGACGTGAGACCCGTTCCTCGAGTCCACACAACGCCTCCTGTGGAGACGACCGTGCAGTGGCAGAGTCCGCCTAGCGATATAGCGCAGGCGGGACGGTTTTTTTTATATTTAACTTTTACCCTCAATTTTCAACCGGTTCATTCTAGAACCAGTTTACTACCTACCCGGTTTTCAAAATTAGAAGCCGGTCTTTAACTACCTTCAATTAATTGGACCCCGGGTTCGACACCTACGCTTAACTGGAAGGATATTGAACATCTTAGTCGGCTCAGGGATCCGGGACTCTTCAAGTCCCTGGCGCCCATTTAATTTAATTAAATTAGAATTTAATTTACATCCACTAAACTGGAAGGTTGTCCTTGAGATTTATTAAGAACAAATAATTTATTTAAATTTAGATAATAGAAGCAGTACCTACTGGGTTATCTTCAACCCCCCACTACCCCAGTTCCACCGACTGAACTTTATGCTGGCTGTCATTACCCTAACCTTTACCTAAGCCTAACCTTTTTTATATTTTTAGTGGGTAGTTGCCCAACAAATAAAATTACATTGTTTAAGACAATTCGTTGTTTCTTTCCATTACAACCTCAACCCACCTTGCATCTGGGCTTTTGTTCCTACTCCCTAGAGGGACAAAATCTCATATGTAACAGTACTCGTAGTGTATACCTTGTATCGCAGTATCGCACTCATTGCGTATACCTTGTATAGCATTATCGGACTCGTAGTGTATACCTTGTATCGCGGTATCGTACTCGTAGTGTATACCTTGTATCGCAGTATCGTAGTGTATACCTTGTATAGCATTATCGTACTCCTAGTGTACACCTTGTATCGCAGTATCGCACTCAATGTGTATATCTTGTATAGCATTATCGGACTCGTAGTGTATACCTTGTATCGCAGTATCGTAGTGTATACCTTGTATAGCATTATCGTACTCCTAGTGTACACCTTGTATCGCAGTATCGCACTCAATGTGTATATCTTGTATAGCATTATCGTACTCCTAGTGTACACCTTGTATCGCAGTATCGCACTCAATGTGTATATCTTGTATAGCATTATCGGACTTGTAGTGTATACCTTGTATCGCGGTATCGTACTCGTAGTGTATACCTTGTATCGCAGTATCGTAGTGTATATCTTGTATAGCATTATCCTACTCCTAGTGTACACCTTGTATCGCAGTATCGCACTCATTGTGTATACCTTGTATCGCAGTATCGTACTCGTAGTGTATACCTTGTATCGCAGTATCGTAGTGTATACCTTGTATAGCATTATCGTACTCATAGTGTACACCTTGTATCGCAATATCGTACTCGTAGTGTATACCTTGTATTACAGAATTGTACTCGTAGTTTCTATCTTATATCGCAGTACCGTACTCGTAGTATCGAGGAAACGATTTCGGTGTGACGACATTCGAACAAGCATGTTTGGCACTAGTATAGGACATCCCCTGGACAGATGCCCAGGGGATGTCCTATACCAGTATCAAACTTAATATACATCAAAATCAACCTATGTAACTGGGTAACGCAGTACCCTTTAAAAATCTGGGGATCAGATTTTCTGGCTTCCGGGTACCCATAACTGTCAAAAATGTGCAAATGACAGCCAGAATAAACGTCTTAAAGGTCACACATCTACGGACCAAACTCAGCAAGCGGTGCTTAACCTTGAATTTGCACACTTGCGGCTGTTATTATTTAGCCACAAGCTCCTTCCGAGCACTCCTAAGCCTAGTATTAAATTGCTGATGGATCATCTGCTAATGACAGATGAACTGTCTTTTCCGCACCACATTTTTCAGCTCCCTTTGTGATTACAAAGGAAGATTAACTTAGCGACACTATTAAAACTTTTCACGACAAAAATTGATTATCTTTGGACTTATTCACTCAATAGATGGAGACAGAAGGTCCAATCTAAAATGTACAGGAAAATGAATATCAAAAAGCGTTAATAAAATCCAATTCTCTGACGGTTCTTAAAGTAAAGAAGAAGGTTTAATCACCGTACTTGCTAAAGGCGGTGATTTAAAAATATATTACTGAAGTTTTGGTTTCCTTCATTTCTTCGTCTCAGGTCTCTTACGTTCATGGAAGTCTCAAATAATCGTATACTGCATTGCCGTCCGTCCGTCTTATGACGACAGGACGTGTCGATGGCGCGTTAAGAGAGTCAGCACACACAGGCGCCCGAAAGGGCCTACGCCTGCCGGAGTTGCGGGACTATTCGAAAGATGTACCGCGGCTCCGGAACACAAACGGTAATGAAGGAACTTGGATGGGTTTTAGTTCGCTCCGCCCAAAGCGGGAGAAGTCATTTGATGATTTCCCATACAAAAATAAAATTGAATTTGCTTGGCACAAAATCCTCCCACCACTCATCTACCCTGCACAGCTTTGATAGAAACTCACCGTGGGAGCTTTATTGTGGGAGCTTTATTGGTGTCCAGGTTAACACAAATCTGAAAAAATTAAGTCATTTTTTACACACAGATTTAAGAGGCCTGTGAATTAAGAATTGCCATTACAAACATAATACCAAAATCACTGGCGTTTCGAGCATATTTCCAACTAATTTTAATGTAATGTTTTCTGGATTTTAACAAGAATTATAATCTAAGTTATAAAACTTACCTAAAAGGACTTGAAATAACACTGTATTTTGCATATCTTTTATATTAGGAATTTTTGGAAGAACAGAATATAGAATCAAGCACAGAAACTGATTTTGTGTTGCAACTGCGAGTCTTCTCTGCCAAGCTTTCAAGTACTCAATTTGCTCATCAATTTAACTCCTAGTACTTCGTCAACTTTCTTGCCAGGTGTCTTGTTTGTTCCTGAAGCGAGCTGAAACTCCGTCCCCATAATATGGGACTTATGGTTTCGGACGGGAAGCATTCAAACTTTTTGGTAGCAAATGATAAAAATAAGTTTTCCTCGAGGGTCCCGTGTCATTACGCTCAAGCGAAGTTGTAATGAGAAATTGAGAATTGGGCGGGGTCCGCAAACATTTTCTGAAATTGTTTCCAGGGAGGCACCCAGTATTGTTTGAGAGAAAAGTAATACCTTTAGCTGAGGTTTAAGATATTATATTGGAGAGTTTGGTGTGTGCTTAGAAGGTTAATATTTACTTATTTTATTGTAGATATATATACGAGAAAGTACAGATTAAGTCAAGAAAGTAATGTGATAATGAAGTGTTTAAAGATCTTGCTGAAACTTAAAATAAATATTGTGCACTGCTCAACTTACACTAAATATACTTTTGTTTTGAAGTAGTAAACACGTATGCCCATTTTCATTTTGACCTCCGATTTAATTCTGCTACTTATATTAATGTGAAAGTTTGAATATTTGCCAATCAATTACGTTTTGGTTGCAAAGGGCACAGCTTTTTTGCTCTACACATCAATGCAAAAATCAACCAATCCTACTATAAAAAAATCTTCTGTAACGGGCCGACAACGAACAGCCGAAAATATGGGTTGTATGGAGGATTTCACGAAATTCCTTCGAAAACGGGTAAAACCGGGACATGCTTGTACGAAGTCGCGGTCTAAAGCAATATCATAAAAATTAAACTAAAATATTCTCCTAATAGCTTTGGTACTTTTGCTATCATCCTCGGATTTCGAATTCATTTAACTATCCCTCGCCCAATCAGAGAGACAAAGCCAAATAAAGCATAAAGTCCAATAGCCGTTCTTCGTCGAGCACCTAAATTGGACAAGTCCTTAACTGCGATAGAATAGAATTTCTGTCCAAAAGCGGACTGATCCAACTAGGAGTATCTCTATACCACCGTATTGTAACATTGCTTTGTTGAAATAAAATTATACGCTTTGGGACTCAATGTGAGGTTTAAAAGGCACGATTGAAAATTATGCTTATACTTAAAAAAATGCTGCGCATCTTGCATAGGTATATACATCAAAGTTGTTTGGGCATGAGTAGCGCAATTTTATTCATTAAGGTTTCGCCTTTTTAGGATTTCGTACCAAAATGGTAAATAAAAAGGAACCCTTAGCCCTTCTGCCCGGCGGGGGGGGGGGGGGGGCTGATTTTCTCTCTCTCATCTGAGCCTGTTCCCGGTTGCATCTCCTCAGCTGGTTTGCTTCGGAGCCCGGGGGGTCCGCTACGGAGCTCGGGGTCCGCTGAGCGGAGGCCGCTGGTTGTACGCACTTATCCGCCAGAAAACTGTTCCAATCGCTGGCCACTCAAGCGAACAGCCTAGGCCCCTAGGCGTATCAACCGCTAGTGCATAGGATGGCTTATGGTGCGATTCAGTCTGTCTATACGTCTATTATATTTCTTTTACGTTTCTTTAACTGTGCGATTGTTGCTATGTTTTTATGTATTTTTTTTTTTTCTATACTAGTTTTTTACTCAATCGCTTACCACAAGTTCAAATCAACAATTGACCATATTTTCGAATGCAAATCTTTATGAAGGGATATCAAAACTGATATGAAAGTTTGGATATTGTAGATGTTCACAAATCTTCAGTAAATGCGCATTTGCATATCTAACAGTTCAGTTATTTTCTCTCAGGAACGAATATAAACCGGTCAAGCACACGAAGGGTTCCTTATCTTAAACCGAAAAAAAACACATTTCTTGTATGTGAGCCCCCTTTAATTTTTAATTTCAACTCATTTTTATTGTTTGTAGTTACAGTGGAAATATATAATAATATACACACTAAGTGAAAATTGCAACATTAGTAGAATTTGCCACATCTGTGACTCAATCTCCAACCCGCATATAGCCTGTAACCTCAGGCGTAATCCCACCATAGATGGTATGGTACTTCTAAAAACGTCTTGATACATAATACCGAACAGAACATGGTGCCCTAAAGTGTCATGTTGCCGAGATACTGGGAGGAAAAGTCGTCTTGTAACAACAATGACTATCATTATAAATAAATGAATTCTTTGTTTATATTATATTTAAATCCATTCAGGTGAGAAGGCGTAATTGATTAACAAACACCTTGATTATCTTATTTACAACATCAGTAGAATTTGCCACATCTGTGACTTTGTCTCCAACTCGCAGAATAGCCGGTAACCTCAGGCATAATCCCACAACTACCCATCATTTACCCTCAAAGACATCCAAATACATAATACTCCTGGAGAATCAATGAGAACATGGTGCCCTAAAGTGTCACGTTGCCGAGATATTTGGAGGCTAAGTCGTCATGTGACAACCAAAACTATCAACATTAGTAGAATTTGCCGCATCTGTGATTCAGTCTCCAACCCGCACAATAGCCTGCAACCTCAGGCGCAAATTTACCACCACCCATAATTTACCCCTAAAGACGTCCAGATACACAACACCCAACACCCCTGGAGAATCAACGAGGAATGGTTATTACACGTCGGTGTGACAAACTTAACAGTAATTGTTCGAATTAATGGCAATCGGTTGCAATCAATTTGCGGTTAAGTTGAACGACAAAGCGAGTGCCGACTCGTACATAGTGATTAATTCTACATCGTTTGGGACTTGCACTCGAAACTCAGTATTGGGAATTCGTAATTTTATTTGCTGTTTGTTGGAGAGGTTTGTATGTGCCTACTGGCTATGTATACGTGTGTTGAACACTTCCATATATGCGAGAAGTCTGTCGTTTTAGTGACACTTGGGGAAGGTCTATCTGCTGAACAGTGGACGACTTTCTTAACTTCCAAAATATGAGACATTTAATACTTTGTATAGGCATAGCAACGCTTGCCAAGGTTGATCTGTCGATGAATGATCATTTTAACATACCGAGTTTCCTCCGCGCCTCGGAAAACACGTTAAGCCTTTGCTTCAGCTGTCATTTTCAGTTTTTTGGCAGTCGCTACGGATTTTCGAAGCCAGTAAATCTGACTCCAGTCTGGCGAAAAAGTAACGTGTTACCCAGTTAATAGGTGGTGGAGCTCTGGTAAAATACTGATATTCAGCTGAATTCTGTTTGACTGGAAGCCAACCCCAGTATAGTTGAGAAAATACTAGGCAGATGATGATGTACAGACGTAGCAAAGAGCTTCTACACTCTTATAAGCGGGTCCTAAGCTTTTTAAGCGCAGACAAAGATATTCATGCCTGTCTACCTAGCTCTAGAATGAAAATCAATCTTATCATAATAAAGACAGGTTCCACCGAAATGGTTTCAGGTCTTTGGAGACCAAAGTGCTAAACGTAACATCATGGGAACGCTGTCTATAGGACTATCGAAAGACTGCTGCAATTAACTGGTCCAAGAGAAAACTGCATTTTCATGAAAATTAGTCATTTGAACTATCATTATCATCTCCATAGCCTGACCTCGTCCATTGCTGAGTATAGGCTTTTCTTGTGCCAATTCCTACGTTTCTATGCCAGCCTACATCCCCCAACTCGAGATTTGTATTGAAAGTGAAAAATGGTTCGCTTTCTTTTTGTTTCTTATGTCTTCAAGCAAACGTTATTGATCATTTTTTTAGAGACTAGCATTTGCCTACGGCTCTGCTCGCTTTATCCCATTTGTATCCTATAAAAAAGAAAATTTATCAAAATCGGTTCTGTAATTTAGGCATGAAAGCGTTACAAAATTTTCATGTTACTAATTAGTTGAGATAGTGCAGCACATTTTTACCCAAATATTAAAAACCTGTGCACTAACTAGTTTATTTATTTTTAAAAATTCCACGCTAATCTATAATTCTATGGAGTACATTAAAAAGCGAGCTTTGTATATCTTTTTACGAACTTCGTTGTGTAAGATTTACACACAAATACACTTATTACGATGAAAACGTTCAAAATGAGTGCAAAAAACCTTTCAAGAGATCCAGAATCAAATCCAAAAGTCCTTTTAAAAGCAATCTTTAGCACCAGCACTAGAAAGTTAAAACTAAAAACCTATAATGGAATTAAACTTCAGGCTATTATGGAATGCTGTTAATCGCCTTACATTAAGACGGTGGATGCATTTTCAAGAGAGCCAGGTTTTATGTACCAGAATGTTCTAGAACGTGCTGATGACCGAACTAAACTGGAATACGAGAGGTAAGTGATTTTAGCAGTTTTTTGTGGCAGCCTGGACAGTGATTGTCAGAACGGAAGTTTCTTTTAGACCGCGCAATATCAGCAGCGTTAATTTTTTTTATTAATGCTAAGCTTCTAGTGGTCGTAGCGTGATGTTATCTTAATATATACAATTCTACCATTACTGAGTGACTGACAAACAACGCATAGCCGAAATGACTGGTCCTAGGAAGCTGAAATGAGTATCTATTTATTTTTACTATATCTATGAGCCTGTAGTCACTTTTTTTTAATTATTTCACTTTTCTCTTTCTTTTGCCACTTTTGGCCAATCCTTTTCGATATAAAACGGGGGGATACAAGAAATGTTGCGGAATTTGTTCGAAAGATTCATCGCAACCTTGGAACGCAAAAGGTATTAGGAGGAACACGTTTGGGTTGTAGTCAGTAAGAGTCTGAAACTCTGCTACGTCCAAAGCGAGAGGAGTTATTTGATGATTTCTCATCCATAAAAAAATGGCAATGGCAGTGGTATAAGATATAATGTAATAAAATTTTGAATCCATATTTCACTTAGTACGTATTTAGCTGTTTTAAAGAGTGAAAAGCTATAATATAAACATTTCGTCTAGTCTCAAGTTACTAGATGGTAGCAGAAATAAATCAATAAAATGTAACAAGCAGACATTGTCGACTTCTAAATGAATATACTATTTGCATACTTTCCCCACATTATTTTGTAGATTTTTTTAAAATCGAGTTATCAAGTGTCTCCTGTCTCTATAAAATAGCCACGTTACTTACTTCAGCATTTAGATATCTACTAGAATAGCTTTTGACGTAGACTAGACACAAACATACCAATTTCGAATTAACAATTCCACCTAAGCAAAAAAAGATATTTGGGTGCTCAGTTGACGTACCTTGTAGAAAATAATAATTGATGCTTAGTAATTATATCTATACTAATCTATACTAATATTATAATAAGGTAACATTTGTTTGTAAGTTTGTATGTAGGGGGTAATCTCAGGAACTACGGGTCCGATTTGAAAAATTCTTCCAGTGTTAGATAGCCCATTTATCGAGGAAGGTTATAGGCTACATATCATCACGCTAAGACAAATAGGAGCGGAGCATTAATGGAAAATGTGACGCAAACGAAGTTGCGTGGGTCAGCTAGTTGCTTTATATACTCGTAGTACAACCACCCACACTTATTTATCCAAACATATTCTCTCCTCATAAGTATTGTAGTACTAACAGGTACTTAAGTACTAGACTAATTCATTGCCAATCTAGAATAGCCGTTCTATTCATAGAACACACTCAACATGGCAAGGTATAAACAGGTATTAACGCTGTGAAATAGGGATACATGTACGAGCTAGAAAGAGAAAGTCGCATTGTCATGCGTACTACGTTCCACGTATTTACTGATCGCGTATTTCGACCCTTCGCTCAGTGGTCCCATGGTGTAATGGTTAGCACTTTGGACTCTGAATCCAACGATCCGAGTTCAAATCTCGGTGGGACCTAACCTTTTACCACAGCTTCTAAAAAGATTTTGCTTGTTTTTGAAAGAATTTCACTATAATTACTGGGCGTTATTGCCTGAGTCATTCAGCCATTTTCCAATAATTGTAAAAGCCTAGCAGCTAAAAGAGAAATATTGAGGTTCCTTTTGGTACTTTTTTAAGAAATTTTATCAATTTTCAGGTAAAAATAGTGCTTTGAGAACTGTGCTACAACTGCTATTAAAATACATTCATGAAACAATCTGCCATCTCTATATGTTTTATGTAAGTACATGTCATTACGTAAACAAGCCCTTCTTCTGGACCAGTGGGGTAAAAAGAGAGCATTTTTTAAAGATTGCATTTTTAATTCCCGAATTCTAAACAACAACCATCACAAAGATTTCTGAAATGCATTATTGCAAATCAATAAATCCTACGCACTTTATTACCGGAACCCGAACAAGAATACGTAGCGTTGGAAAGCTGGATCAGTGATCCGCTGAAAGCCTGCAGAAAGCGATACGCAGGGGACTGGTCGATGTGGTACTTGATGGAGGCCTACGTCCAGCTGTGGATGTATTCGGCTAAAATGTCGATAATCACGCTGCTGTATTGAAACAATAGCATGATATTGAAACATTACATGATCCTGTATAAACCAAAAGCTGATGGTGTCGTATGCGTAAGATCACTTGGCTCCCTTTACAACGGTTGAGCCGAATGGTACCTAGTGCATGCGTTATGTTCGTGAACAGTCGCCGTCAGTTGGGACTGGTCGTTTCTAAGCCGCCATGGTTTATTTTAATTATTTCTATACATTGCATTTTGCATTTTCTATTTGTTGCATTAAGTCCGCCCATGTACCACTATTGTGCATAAAGTCTAAATAAATAAATAAATAAATTGTTACTTTTTTACTCAGGACGCTTTTTTCCCACATATTATGTATAATTTTATGTTAAAGCTTGTAATGATAGTTGTAAGGAGAGTAATAAAATATGAGTGATGTAACCATAACATTGTAACAACTTCCTATTATTTTTAAAAGAGTGTCCGTGGAGTTTCTTGCACGTTCTTCTCCATAGAGATCTACGCTTTTTTTTTAAGGATGAGAAATCATCAAATTACTCCACCCGCTCTGGGCGGTGCAGAATAGAGTGTCAGATTCTTACTGACCAAAACCCATCCGTGTTCCTCCTACTCTCTAAGCCCGAAGTCCGTAGTTTCGGGCTTAGTTGCGGGCGTATTCTGCTCCGTATTACCTAACCAATAAGAATGAATGTCAACACAATTGGAAGTCGCTGTGAAATCGTATTCTCATTCGTTTTTAGTTCGGGTTTGGAACCAATCGTAAGTCCGTAATTAATACGGAGTAGAATACGCCCACAACTAAGCCCGAAACTACGGACATCAGGCCTAGAGAGTGGCCCCCCTGGGCTGCGGTGACTCTTTCGAACAAATTCACACTCATAAAAATAGAATAATTACTCATAATTGGCATTACTTAGTACATTACCTGACTCCTAAGTCACAGGGTCCCCCTAGTTTAGGAGGCAGAGTTTTTCACTACATGTGCAACCTTTTCCCAGAATCCAATGTACCTATGTGAAATGTATTGGTATTGTATGAATTGGAACGTGCAAATAGCTTTATATTTTTGACCGACCGACGACAATTCAAAAGTGCCTGTTATTTAATTCAAATAAATGCTTGAGTTTTAACTTTGAAGCAACTCGATTACAAATTAAAACACTGGAATCTATCTGCAAAACTACCAATTCCTATACATAATCAGGTCGCGAAAAAGTAAGCGAAGGTGTGAAAGATATTTTGTATAACGAACTCCTGTAAATAGTGTCGCAACGCAATTACCGCGCACTCGGATCGCCGATAGAATTGGAGGAGCGGGGAACTGATGCGATTGGGACGAGGTCCTACTGATAGCGTTTTTTAGAAGATTGAGTAAGTTTGAATCGCTATGAAATTACAGAACTAGTGTTTTGTTTTCAAATCAAAACAGTTGGACAAGCCTTTTCACAACCGATCCCAACGGTTTTATGCCTAAACGGATGTAACCGAATACCAGTATTTTGGAGTGTACTTATGTGACATCTACAACCTAATAACTGGATATTATGAACCTGTTTGGCAAGACTGATGTCAGATTTTTTGGCTGGACACTAACTGTAACATCTGTGGGTCTAAAAAGGTCACTTTAATAGATTTTTTCATCTTTATCGCTAACGCATTTGTTAGTGATTAAAAAAATTAAATTTTACAGATTGTTGTGTGATTAAATTATGATTCTTCTAAAGTTACCTTTTTGCACAAAATATCTGGTGCAACAGTTGTAGTAGAATTGCCGGAAAAAATCGAAACCATCGCTTTCTATAACAAGTAATTGTGGTCTAACGTGACCTTATTAATGATAATTTTAAAACAAAAAACAGTCATTGTCGTGAACTCGTGACGCTTGGGGAATGTCTATGACATGTTGTGCACATTAGACGTCTTGGCTGAAAGGATGATGATGATGATCAACTTATAAAATAAATGACATAAAAATGTAACCACCATCAAACATTTAGCAAAAAAAAACATTTTGATCTCATTTTCGTTTGAGACTAAGGGCTTTTGCAGGCGGGAGCGTTTCTGGACAGGCTTTTAGGCTCTTAGGCTCAACCGCGCCAGAGCATATGGACGGGGCGTATGTAACACTAGTACCTCGAGAACAACGGTAAACGCGCGAGTGCCCTCGCGCTTAAAACGCTCCCGTCTGGTTAGGCTCTAATGTGTTGAATGTTTTGATTTCATCTTTATCCCACAAATCGTTCTCAGTATGACCGCATCCCTACAGCTATTTAGTTAGTAAAGAAGAAAGAATAGGTACCGTTCCCTTTGCATTTTTATTGGACATTTTCTTTCGTTCCGACGTTGGATTTGAATAATACTCTTTAACAGAGACAGGAACACAATTCACGCTTTTTCTTTGTAATAATATTTTTGGACTAAATAATAATATACAGTGTGTTTTTGTGTTGCTTTCCATAAATAAAATAGTAGTATGACTGAGCAAAATCCCGGCTGTCATGTCGTTACGCGTAGTCAGAAGTCAGAAAATCTAACATCAGTCTTACTAACATGTTTTGTGTTACCCCGTTGTGGGCTGTGGTATGTGGGGTAAAAGTAAAAATACTGGCACTACCTTATAAACGTTTATATTTTGAGGTAGCAGTTGGAAATGGGCTAAGCATAATTATGTTTTTCTTTTTGCATTGGTATAACAATGACCTAAATTATAAAGAAATCAGCGCTTAGCAACTCTGTATAATTCCTAAGTATAATTAAACCTTTTGCTTCCGGATCGTGTTTATCTACTACTAATAGCTGGAACGAATGGATGCGAGACGCACAAAACCGGTTGTTGTAGCGGCACTTGGGGGAGGCCTATCTCCAGCAGTAGACGTGTTTCGGCTGATATCATGATGATGACGTGCATTCCGTGAACATGTGTCGAAAGGACTGTGAAAATGAGGATAGTGATGAATCCGGAGTTGCGGGACTCCGGAGTTGCGGGACTATTCGAAAGAGATACCGCGGCTCCGGAACACAAAGGGCACTGAAGAACCATGAATGGGTTTTAGTCAGTAAAAGTCTAACACTCCCTCCCGCTTCGCCCAGGGCGGGGGAAGCGGTTTGATGATTTCCCATCTCTAAAAAAAAAGGATAATGATGAATAGTTTGAGCTAATTTATTGTTATAAAAGTAATAGTTCATAATCGTTCGTTAAAACATTACAATTCGTAACAAAATCCCCAGTTTCATTTCTATTCATTTGTTAAAATCAAAATGAAATCTCACTCACTTCTCACTTTTATTATTTAGATAGTCATTAAGTCCAATGAGTATGGCCCCTCTTCAACAGACTTTAATCATGGCAAAAAGAGTGACGGAATTCACTTTTCTTTTTTGAGTGGATTTTCTTGGATACCTATCCTAATTTATGGACCCTCTGTGCGTTATTGAAAAAGCTCTCTGTCTTTTGGTAGCCCTCCTGAAAGTGGGGTGTCCATATAAAAAATAAAAACCACAGCGAAATATTTTATCTTAAATACGGCTGACTAGAAGCTGAAGTATAAATTTCAGTTGCGTGAGAAAGTCGAAGCTATACAGGATAAATACCATCATCCATTTTTCACAACGGAAACCGGATTCATGATGTTTCTTACCTAAGTGCTGTTTGAAAGATATAAGACATATTTTAAAACACTTTAAACCACTACTGCAACATCCGGTTATTCTGGAAGCTGACCCCAACATATGTAGTTGATACTAGGCAGATACTGAGTCATGAATACACGACGTATCACGCTCAGTATACACGCTCGCTGATTGTGAGCCTAAAAATTAATATCTCCTGTTGTTTTTTCTCCACGCTCTAATGTAATTGACCGTCATAGCTGTGTTGGATTGATGGTGTTGTGACTATTGACAACGATTCAAAGAGTGATCGAAAAGTTTCCACTGTCAAGCCGATTGACTCAATAAGAGTCGAGAAATTTTCCAAAATTACTTTTAAGGATGAGAAAGGAGCGTCAGATTGGAGTGACTCTTACTGACAAAAACCCATCCGTGTTCCTCCTAATGCCATTTTTTTAAATTCCGTCCGGCCTCAGTCCTGAATAATAACAAAAAACATTGTCACCCTGTATAAAGGTGAAACTGGTTTTAAATTAACACAGCAATCTCGACTGATTGGAATTTGGGAGTGATATTATCAAGATAATGAATATAATACAACACTTTTCAACTTTGCCACTTTCGTATTGTTTCGAGTTCAATTTGAGACTTTTATTAAAATAGGCTTCGGGGTGAAGTAGTACTTACTGGTACTTTATTTATTATATTACACTGGGTCTATAAATAGGTTGTTTTGTTACTTCATGTGTTGTTTTTGGCTCAGTGCCTATTAAAGTGAGTTACTAGATGTGTTTAACGTAGATGTAAAGTTCTTTTTCTTAACCGACTTCCCAAAAATGAGGAGGTTCTCAATTCGGTTGCATGTTTTTTTATGTTTGTTACCTCATAATTCCGTCACTTATGGACCGATTTGAAAAATTCTTGAAATTTTATCTTTCTCTAATTTTTTATTGGAAAGGATCCTATACCTGCAGATTAGTACCATTTAAATTTTATCAATATCGGTTACGAATTTTGGATTTTAAATCGAAATAGCTGGAATTCGTTTACTTGGATGATGGTTTTATGTTATCCAAGTAATCGAAATTGCGTATTTTTCTTTTCTGCGATTTTGCAGTGGTCAACACCACTTAGGTGTGGGGTACCACTAAAAAGTGAAAAATAAACAATTTTTTACAAAAAAAAACAACCGACTTCCAAATAAAAAAAAACACTACAAAGTAAAAAATAACTTTAATTTCGGAAGTCGGTGTCAAAATACGAAGAAAGTAAAAAAAACACCGACTTCCGAAATTAAAGTTATTTTTTACTTTGTAGTGCTTTTTTTATTTGGAAGTCGGTTGTATTTTATTGTAAAAAGTTTTTTTTATGTTTCAAAATATAATATTTGGAAGTACAAAAAATGAATGCTATGTTTGATTTGTTTGCTTGCTCCGGATTCTGAATTTATCTCTATAGCGCATGCCACAGGAACCAAAAAAAAACCATGTACGTACTCATGCGTCTTAGCAATACTGTAACTTCATAAAATCTTGACAGTGAAAGAGGTTTTGAAATCAGACAAGTAGTTTCAGTAGTGTGTACCTACATGTGAACATACTAACTTGGTTCGTCAGACATTGAGTATGAAAGACAATGAATGCCATTTGGCCCCAATTGGGGCTTACGGTCCTTGAGAACTTAAATATTTGAAGTTGATTTTTTTTCTAAACATTACCCAGAAGTAAGAAGAACTTGTCAAGTCATACTTTAAGAAATAAAGAATACTCAAAGCCGAAACCCGTTCTTGATGCCACAGGTTTCATTTTTTCATAAGAAAATGTTCGGTTCCCATCATCGAGTTGCCTAGTACAGAGATGGCGAACCTTTTTTGGTGTTCGTGCCATTTTCATTAACTCAAAAAATTTGAGTTGATGATTCAATTCACAAAAAATAGCATTTTAAGATGCTTTTAACTTAACTTTTTTTTTGTAACTATAAATTCTTAAAGCAATCTTAATATTATTCCGTTTTGTAGTTTTTAAATAAAAGTAAGTTTCTGTTGTAGGAGTTTGTTTGCTTGAAAGCGTTAATCTCAAGAACGATTTGAAAATTATTTCAGTTTTAAATAGCCCATTTATCGAGGAAGGGTATCGGCTATATAATAATCACGCTAATACAAATAGGAGCGGAGCATTAATGGAAAAGTGACGCAGACGACGTTGCGCGGGTCAACTAGTCTTGTATAGGCGTGCCCAAATTATTTTGCAGCATGCCACTACTGGCTCACGTGCCACAGGTACGCCATTCCTGGCCTAATAATATTGCTAACTGATGCAATTTGGTGCTCAGCCGTGACGCATAAAGCATGTTATTGTTTTATAATAAAGTTTTTTATTTTTCTTACAATGTGTGAGGTATCTGTGCCAAATAAAAAATATTGTATTTTCTTCTTTTGAACATTGTTAGGCATATTACTAAGAGTTATCTACCCAAAAAAACTAGATCTTTATCACTAAACCTGTGTGGTACATTGTGGATGCTGGAATAATTACGACTGACAGTTATTTTTCAGAATAACTACCTACATTAAAAAAATATCAGTAGCAAAAGTTTGTTTTAATCTTAAAAAAATACACAACATCCGAAAGAAAATCCCATATTCAATTAACGCCGTCTACAAATAAGCTCGGAAACTTATTAAAATAAAAATCCATTACAGGCTTCCATTATGCTATGGCAATATTTTCCCAGCAATCATACAGCACGCGGGGAGAGTACACAGCAAACAACGTTGTCGCGACAGTTTGCTTATTTTTATTTTACCGGTAAAAAATTGCCGGTATTTTTTACCGGTATTGAAACTACACAGATCGTGACGAGGAACATGAACGGGAAAATGAAGTATTAAAAATAAGTAGGAGGGTGAAATATAATGATGTTACTTGGTGAACTCTGTCGAAGTTTTTTTTTTCTTTCTGAATAATGAAAGCTTTTTCAATTTTATACTCAGGCTCTCAGAAAATGCATCACAGGTTAGATTTCATTCAGTTACTAGCACTGACGGACTGCCTGGCCCGTACACTGCCGTCTTATGGAAAACAGCCGTAGCTACACAAAAAAAAATTACCGATTTCCGACCTTAATTCATTGGTCTTAAAGTCGGAAATTGGTTAATTTGTTTTGTTTAGTTACGTCTTTTTTCTTAAGACGGCAGTACAGTCGAATTATTTGTGTTTTAGTTATTGTTTACTAGTTGCCCGCGGCATCGTCCACTTGACAAATTATACAGGGTGTCCCAGAACTCAACGTCAAGCCTAACTAGGATTTTTTTTTATATTTTTCTGGTAACTAATAAGATATGTCCTATCACCCGATTCCGGCTTGATGTTGAATTCTGGGACACCCTGTATACTAAAACCTTCCTTGAGAACCAGTTTATCCATTGGTGCAAAATCGGTGCAGTAGTTTTTGAGTTTATCGCAAACAGACCGACAGAGAGACGCGGCGGCGGACTTTGTTTTATAGTATGTAGTGATAAACTATCTCACAGTATTTTATAAAGTGTGTCTGTACTGTACCTAAGTAATATTTTTTGGTGAGTTATTGAAGTGAAGTACATTCTAGTCTAATCAAATAATAAAAATGTTATTGCATTTTACTCAACCAAGCTTAGCAGAATTGAACAAGGAGTTTATAATTTTATTGAAAACTTGCTTTTGCTAGTAGCTTCACCTGCGTAAACGTTGAAAATGTCACACGAGTACAACACGTACACTTTTTTTTTTTCAATTCTGGTCATGGTGTAGTGATTGAACAAAGAATTTAGATTGACCGCCCAATTTCATATACCACTACTGGTGTTCAGTTGCATTCAGTTCAATTGTAAGCCAACCCCTATAGTATACTCAGGAAAAGCCTAGGCACTTGATGATTACCAAAGGAACTCCGAGAGAAAACTCGAACAAATTATTTCAAGTGAAATCGTTTACTGTAGGCACTAAGGTCTGCCAAGGAAACTAAAATCTACTAAGAACTTTACTAAAAAAGACCGTTTATTGAAGTGATGGGCGAAATTAACACAAAAGTGATGGGTCTCAGTTCGTAGGAATAGTAAAAATATGGTAGAAAAAACTTCATTGGCAAAATAACTTGTTGCGAGCCCTAATATGATTTAAATAGATTATAACATAAAAATATTTACAGAAACTAGTTTTAAGGCTTGTTTAAGAACGATACACCACTCACACGATACTCTCAATAATGATATTTTTTGTGAAAATAAAACTGAGCCCTGCCTGTGTGCAAAGGTGAGTTTGTTACACTTTCATGCATAAATCGCTGAACCGATTTTGATTAATCTTGGTACAGAGATAAATGGGACCCTAAAGATGGTAGTAGCTACTTTTTTACAATAAATCCTTATTAACACAAGCGAAACCTAACGAAATGAAAATTCTTCTGAAAATAAAACTGAACCGTGCCCGTGCAATATGTAATTAACTAAATAAATAGACTTCCATTGCATTTTTAAAGCTGAGAGCAAACTCGTTAATCTCCGTTAGCGTTTTCTTTTATTTCAGTTACCTACTAGAACTCTCACTTCAGTTACATAATATAGAAAAAAAAAATAGTATACGAGAGGGGTGACTGTGTTTTTCTAAATTTTTGCACTATTAAGGAGGAAGCTCCAGGGTAGCCCGCGAAATTCAAATGTTTTTATGTTTTTTGCAATTTGCCGGTCAGTGTGAAGCTGCATGTTGAACAGAATACGGTTCGCGATCGTAAAGAGCATTTATCTAAAATATTATTACAATTTGAATCATCAATATACCCTTCTATGTTCATAGAACTCGACTGAATGTTATTTCGTGAAAAAGTCATTCAATCAAGTTGTATGAACTTAGTGAGTTATATTGATAATTAAAATGGGTATAATTCTTTAGATAAATATGCGTTACAGCCGCGAATCGTATTTTGTTCAACATACAGCTTCACACTGACCGGCAAATTGCAAAAACCATAAAAATATTGGAATTTCGCGGGCTACCCTGGCACTTCCACCTTAAGTCAACTTGTTTATATTTTTTTTAATATGTATGGAAGTACTGTAGTAGTAGTAGAATCTTTTCTACATACCTTGAATCCAAACTATGTAATGATAATGATATAATAAATGCAATAGTAACTTTTCCGCCTGCCTCTCTGTTTGTGAAATCTCACGTCTTAAGGCTACGAATTTGGATGAAACTTAGCACTCGGATAGGCAATATCCTGGAATAGGACACAGGATATTTTTATCCTGGGAATAAGATACCTTGAGATAATTTTTGATATTCACGCAAATGTAACTGTTGACAGAAGTCAAAAAAATATAAATAATATTAAGAATAAATTTGTTCAATGAAATTATTTTTACAGTACCTAATGAGTGCGCATTAATTAAAATCAAAGAGCTGAGTTATGACTCAAAACAAATACACGTACCAAAAAACAGAAAAAAATCGAATATATAACTTCCAAAAAAACCGCAAAAAAATTAAATTATCTATAGCGAAACAAAAGGTCAATTTACACACTTCACAGCTCACGATCTACCCTTGAAACGGACCTGAACGCAACCTCTTAATAAAACGACCTAGTGTGTACCTGCGACAGACGACGACCAAATGCGTTACAAAATGTACAAACCCTCTATATATAGAGACTAGTACAAACGCTTTTACCACTCCGACTAAAAATACCGTGAGAATTTCTGTTAAAGCTTCACAAAATTAAATTTTTCAAGTTACCGGTAACTTTTGACCCTTAACACCGGTTGTATAAGGTTGAACTTACCGTGATAAATGGTTTGCAGAGTTTTTTTCACAAGCATGATACGTGACCGTGGGATTTTAAATGCGTGGGAAATAACTACACGGGGTGAATTTTTTGCCGTGCGTAAATTTAAATGTCGTAAGATATCTAGTGGAAAGACGTAGCGGTAACGAAAAAAAGAGTTTTTTGTGTGTGAAAAAGGTTTCTATTTTTTTCTTTCAATTATGAATTAGTATTTTTAATGGACCGGAGGCATTGTTATTAGTAAATTTATTAAATTTAAAGTTTATTTAAAGGTTTCAATAATTGCCCAAAAACAAGTAGGTTTACTTCTGGCCCTTCTGGGTAAGCTCGCTCCATCGTAGACTTGGTCTTTGTCATCTCTGACCCAGACTAGAGTCAAGAGCAAAACCATCTCAAATAAAAAAAGCCTCGAATTTTATTTTATTAAGTTGGAAGTGCCAGGGTAGCCCGCGAAATTCAAATATTTTGATGTTTTTTGCAATTTACCGGTCAGTGTGAAGCTGTATGTAAAATAAAATACAATTCGCGGCCGTAACGTATTTTTATCTAAAGAATTATACCCATTTTAATTATCAATATAACCCTCTAAGTTCATACAACTCGATTGAATGACTTTTTCACGAAATCACATTCAATCGAGTTATATGAACTTAAACGGTTATATTGATGATTTAAATGATTATAATCCTTTAGATAAATGTATTTTACGATCGCGAATCGTATTCTGTTCAACATACAGCTTCACAATGACCTGCAAATTGCAAAAAACATAAAAATATTAGAATTTCGCGGGCTACCCTGGAGCATCCACCTTAAACTTAATACATTTTTTCAAATTGTTTCAATTTTTATAATCATCAAACTTGTATTATTTTCGTAACAAACAAAAAAAAAAACATAAACCGCATCGATCGCGAAACCGCCTCAATCGAAACAATCACGCAATTATTTAGCAAAAAAAAAAATTGCAATATAAAATTTATCCCGCTTTCAGCGGCGTCTGCGAGCAAAAGGTCAAGGTCACCGAAAAGACGAGACACTGGCGCTTGCGAACTCGCTCCAGTACTATATCCCACCGATCATTTATCTGTATTTGGGTTATTTAGCTAGATAAGTGCGACTTTTTGCTTGAGAGGCTGAGAGCCCATCTATTGTGTACGTTTGTTGACTATGTCTAGCCTTCTAGTTCAGAAAAGGTCTATATATCATGTCTGGCTATGAGAGATAAGCTGACCCATAATTACTGAGAGTCTATTCAATTTAATCTGTTGTCAAATCTAGAGTCAATTTATATGATGGTTGTTATTTTAAGTCTAGCAACACAGATAAAAGATATCGCTCAGAACAGAATAGATTTCATTTTTAATCATAATCCTACGCTCTGTTGTTTGTTGTTGTAAGTAAATTGCTAATAAAATACAAAATATTATTTGGTTTAATCTTTATTGGAGGGTTTATATTTAATGGAATAGTGCTATTATGGGTAACATAGTGTGCCTTTAGAAAACCTAAAAACAGATTATTATGTTTCATTATTTTGCTGGAAATAAATCTTTAACCGTCTTAAAAAAAAACGGTCAAGAGCGAGTCGGACTATCGCACCGAGGGTTCCGTACTATATGATATAATCATTTTCATTTTATTCGTCAGAGAATTTTAACAATGCGGTATACATTGCAGTTTTAGATCAGGGCCACCTCAAGACCGCTAGTGGAAGTAATGTAACTTTCGTTGAATATTTCTGTAAAAGTTTGCTATTTAGAGACATTGTTTTATTTTTCCTGTAATCTTTACATAAAGTTCTATCACATGGAATAATTCAGATTTTTTTTTATGCAAACTTCGGAAATAAGCGGAATGGTAATTTTTTGTCGAAATCCACGCGGCCTAAAAATAAAAGAAAATATGTTTGAGAATGTGCAAAAAGTTTACTCTCATCTGATAAGACACGCCCTAGTAGCCTCACTTCGAATTTTTAAGAATTACTTTCCACCGCTGTTTAAAAAAAAAAAAGTTTTTACTTGTAAAATAGTAGTCATTTAAAACAATTCTAAATTCCAAGTTGATAACATTAGTAGTTTTTAAAATATATAGCTACGACAGACGGACAGACTTAGTCACACCTTAAGGGTTCCTTTTTACCATTTTGGTACGGAAACCTAAGAAGGAGTAGGTTCTCAATTTGGCTGCTTATTTATTCTTTTATTGTTGACTAGCTTTCCCCCGCGGTTTCGCTACCGTCAACTGGCTACCTTACCTACCAATTTTATTTTGCTTTTAAACCTTCCCTGTATTCTGGCGTATGACTAAAGTTAACTAAACAAAATACTTTTTACAAAAAAAATACAACCCACTTCCAAAAAAAAAACACTACAAAATAAAAAATAACTTTAACTTCGGAACTCGATGTTTTTGTTAGTTTGTTCGTATTTTGACACCGACTTCCGAAGTTAAAGTTATTTTTTACTCTGTAGTGTTTTTTTTTGGAAGTCGGTTGTAATTTTTTGTAAAAGTTTTTTATTTTTCACTTTTTAGTGGTACCACACCTAACAAAACCACTGCAAAATCGATACCATACGATTTTCGAAATTTCCCCTCGACTTCTCTGGGATGCCAGCATCAGATCCTGGTTTCCTTATCATGGGACCATTTGGGAAGTATACCCTTTACAACAAAAAAATCTTTTTTAAAATCGGTTGGCAAGCGACGGAGTTATGCCCGAACAAACATTTAAAAAAAAAAACAAGCGTCCGAATTGAGAACCTCCTCCTTTTTGGGAAGTCGGGTAAAACAGAATTACCGAAATCGGCCCAGGGGTTCTCAAGTTTTAGGTTACCGATGTGTGATACATATTTTATATATTTTATTAATTTTAATCTGATCAAAAACCCTTTCTAGTTACCTATAAAAGTAAATCTAAATAAAATTAAAAACGAGTCTGTTCGTTTTGCTATCGCGCCCAAGGTCAAGGTTGAGATAAGCCAGCTCGGGCGTGGGAAGGAACCGTGGGAACAACCCGCTACCCGTGAGAACCAAACATGAAATTAAAGAGAAGAAATGTTTTGATTTGATCGATTTATTGTGGGTATATAATTATTAATTGCCCACGTTGACTTCTCGCGAACATATCCCGTTTTCCCGTTCCCGTGAGAATTTTCAGAAATACTCTCTTAGTACTCCAGCTGTTTTCAGACTACGCTATAATATATTATATAGCGTATAACATATTAGATATAGAGTATATAGCTCATAGCACAACAATATCGCGCACCATACATTGTCAATAATATATAGTACAGTACAGTGTGAACGTGTCCAAAACAATATTATAGCGTAGTCTGAAAGCAGCTCACTCGCCAAAGCATGTTGGTTACATGCCATCTTTCCGCTTTCTACAAAAAGTAGTTTCGGCTATGCTTTGGTTGTCAGTAAAAAAAGAATTTTACACATTAGGAAAATGATTGTGGACAATAATACTAATAACTATTACAGGTAAGACTAGCTTTGGTACTACTAAAAGCCAGATCGGCAAACGAAAGGGTTTCGTACCTTAAACAAAAAAAATCACTGTCAAAGCAATGCAATAAAAAGTAACAAAAATATAGTTATAGCAATATAAGGTACCAACAAGCTTATATCGATTACTTGATCCTTCAATACTAATTCCACAAAATTATAAAAGCAACGGTTAGCGGTCATTGTACTGCCACGACCCATTCAAGTCAAGGCCGCGAAGGGCGAGTACTGGGGCGTGTGAACTTGCCTGCCCATGAGAACGGCCGATCATTCAGCACAATTAACTATCGAGAATAGTGGGGTGATTAAGATACTTAGCTCCCTCTTAAATTACTTGTTAAGAAAGTTTAATGTTAGGCTATTAGTTACAGTCTACAGATAAGTCTAGGTATTTTATTTCACGTTTGAGATTTTTCTTCTGAGTAGTTCGAATATTGCAAATGAGTTGCAGAGTTTTTGCGGCTCGTTTGTTTTTTAAATTGCATCTGTCATTTTCTGTGTCTGCAACGCCCTAAGTTCGAATAGACGAAACTGGCGGAAATAAATAATAAATGTTTTCAAAATACTGAATAATATCTTCAGACATTATAATTTTACTTGTACATATTTTGTTGGAGGATTTAAAAAAAAAAAATCTATTTTAGTTTTTTTAGTAAAAACCTTTATCTGTGAAATGTTTTTAATTATTTCTACGATGTATTATTAGCCAATGCTCTAATTTCAAAGGTCTCCCTCATATTTTTCCTCTACTAAACAATAAACATGTACCCAACATTTTTTTAATTAATCAAATTCACACCGGATGAACAAAAAACGAAGGAAAAAATAATGAAGTAGGTACCTGCCTTCCCATCTGTTAAGCCAGTGTAAGTTCAAGGTCGTGATGGGTTAGTTACTGGGGCGTGTGAGCTTGCCAAGTAGCCGTGAGAACAGAACGCTCACACATTATAGATTCGAAGGGAAAGTTTTGCTTGCGACTTTTTAGTTTACCTGAATTTATGTGTAGAGGAGAGTGTCGGTGATTGAATTGCTTAAATTATTTTGAAAATTGTTTACAAAAAACTTATATTGTGATCCTGGGATTTTACCAAACAATGTTTTATAAACATCCTCTACAAAAAAAAACTTTTTCGATACAAATCTGATAAGAGATTGACTATTCAAATATCTTCTGCAAAAAACACTTTTTTTCTTCGTCTCAGATACGATACCAGATGACATACAGTCAATATAGCCTTGCAACATGCAAAAAATGTGCAAATAGTGCGTTAACATATCATTCTAAATAAAATACCCTATTACCACTCATTTCAGTCTATATTCCTTCAACACGATGACAGATACGGTGGGTACGAGGATTCCCACAGTGAATTTTTCACGTGAGAATGGAAATTTTGTGGGAACATTTTGTGGTATTTGAGGGATCCGACACGTGCTGAAGGGTAACCAAAGCATATTGGAGGGTTAGGCGTTTAATATGAATCAATTAGGCATATGTGAATTATGTTTTCTTTATGTTGGGGTGACTGTTTTTGACACCCTGTCATGTTCATGCAGTTATCACTAAGGGGCCAATTTTTCAATAGCTAGATTATTTTTACCTAAAATGGTGGACTGGCTGGTTTTGAATAGAAAATATGTTTGACAGCTATATTTACTAGCTGACCCGCGCAACTTCGTCTGCGTCACATTTTTCATTATTGCTCCGCTCCTATATGTCTTAGAGTGATGATATATAGCCTATAACCTTCCTCGATACATGGGCTATCTATCACTGAAATAATTTTTCAAATCGGTCCAGTAGTTTCGGAGCCTATTCAATTCAAACAATCAAACAAACAAATCTTTCCTCTTTATAATATTAAGTGTAGATTTTTCACTTATATTGGATATGAATATTTAGAAAAAAAAATAACTTTCAGTATGGCAGCAACACTGCAATCGCAAAAAAGTCGATTGCCACATTTATGTGAGCATAACTCAACAAAATGTAGGTACTGAACAGCTAATTTTTTTCGTGATTTCAGGCGCAATCTGAGTACAAAATTGAAGTGATAATACTATCGTATGAAAAACCAAGAATTAGAATCTATAAATTTATACCAAAATTATAACAAAGTTTATTTCCCACCACACATATCAAACTACAAAACTATTCACACAAAAATTCCTGTCTGTGTAAATGTTAACTCAAAGACCCCATTATTATTTTTTTGCCCTAAACGATGGTGTTATCATGTCATAGCGAGGTCAACTGACAAGGTCTCGTGATTCCCATGGGACCCCGCTGTTTCCTATGTGAACTGTTTAGCCATGGGAATGTTATTTTTATGACAAAATTTGACCCGAACAAGGGTATAATGTGGTTTAGTGATTGCGGAGGCGATGATGTTTAGTTTGGTGATAATAGCACATGCATTTTGTTTTTGTTTGATGAATGTGTACTGGTACAAAATATATTGGTACGTTATATTTAATTAACCGTCTTCATATCTTACACGATTGGTATTATAGTCATTCGTTTAATTAATGGGTTGCTAAATGGCTTATAATAAATACTGAATGTTTTATTTATATAAGTAATAAAGAATATTTTATAAATATATAAAAATTACGATTTAGAAAATAGAACCCACAAACCAGCACGAAAAGGTATGTCTGTTTTATTATCTAATGACGTTTGTTAATTTGCCCTATATTATATAGGTACCTTTAACAACACGAACTAGTACCGACGAACGCAAACGATAGAACTCCACACATTCCACCTACCCGTGAAATAAAATACAAAAACAAATACATAAAAAAACAAAAGTAACTCCAAATTCTAACCTCCACCAGCTCACGTAGGTACTCGTAATAGACATGTTAACCCTTTGCCCGCGACGCGACGGGGACTGTTAATAAAAATTCCCGCGCCAGACGAAACTCACACGCGAAAGCACGCACAACACATTTCAGGAATATTCGATTTCGAAAAAAAATAAAAGGCATACTTTTTTTTCTCGACGGAATTTAATATTCTGATTTTTGTGTGATATATCTCTGAGTGTCTGGGAACAAGTAACTTTGTATGGATATAAATATATATCATATTTGATTATAGGCAAGTATAATGTTATTCAAAGTATATCACATACAACCATGTCAGCATTTCTGATATTCAGATATGTGTCTCTGGAACCAAAAAGGGATAGTACTTGGGTTTTAAATAAATTTTTTTTGCATTTCATTCAATAAAAAATACAAAGACAAAACGCAGAAACTTCAAGAGTGGAAGTTTGTTTTGTCTTTTATGCAGACGTGATCTCACACAATATTTCTTCGTAATTTTTGTTTACGTGTCAAAAAAAAAACATTACCAATATTTTTTGCTAATGTAACTAACGGACTAGGTAAATATACTTTTAGGAATCTCTCCTATTATCGTAGATTAAACTGTCACTGTCAGTTTTACTGCTGCTTTTTTAGGTTCTCCGTTACACACTAACTGGTGCTCAGTGCTGGACAGAATTTGACAATATTTGTCAGAAGCCACATGTTTTTTTTTGAATTGTTCGTGCTTCTCAAGTACGAGCCAATCACCACCATTGCTTAAGACGGGTTGATGATTTCAGACTTATTATAGCCATAAAGTCCAGGTTTCCTCTCAATTTTATCGAATAATGATGTCTAAAACAAGCTTAAAAGACTCGAATTAAGCAACATAATAACACTTTTTCTAGAAAGTCTAATAACAAAGAATGTAAAAGTTTCGAGTCACGCACGTGGGTTCAGTACAACGGAGTTATCGCTTTGTAATGGATTTCCGGCTCGCAGCACACGACACCGGAATGAAAACGTTCAAAGATACCCCTTGACCAGTGACTGGTTAACACTGTGACGTGTTTGTGAAAAAGGAAAACTATTTTATCGAGATCAAAATTATAAAAATGTCGGTGAAAAAGAAACTGTGTTTTGCTTATGCTAAAATAGAATAGTTAATGTTAATAAGTGTTGTTTCTTTAAAAAGAAAGTGAAGAAAATCATTTATCATTAACATTTTTTAAAGATAGACATTATTTTATTTTTAATATTAAACAATAAACTTTCCTGAATTCAAATTGATGCACGATGTATTATATCATGGCTTTTATAAATAAAATTATAATACTATTAAAAAAATTATACGAATTATTTACTCATGAAATATTTATGCCCATACTAGTATACTTCGATCACTTCCTCTGGAAATGTAACAAAAAACATTAAGCCTTATCTTTTTTTTTCATGGTTTTTGTAACTGCCAATTTAAGAAAGATGTGTGGTGTTCAACGATAAAAAAAAGTTATAGGACTGTCCTTGAATGGAGATTACTGTGAAGAATAACAAAAAAATGGATCTACCAATGAAAAGAAATCCTTTTAACGGTGATATATTTCTAATAGTCGAAAAAAGGTGGGTTTTTATTCACCATGTTTAAAGGTAATTCGAAGCAAAATTCATTAAATTATCTCGAGAAGTTTTTGATGCCTACATGAAGAATATGCTGCAAGCTGCATAATTTTTATATTTTTTTAAAATATTATAGTAGGTTTCAGTATCCATTACTTTATATATATTATAATGTGCGTTTTTTTTTCAGTTTAAATAACAAATACTTTTATTTACTTCTACAAAAACAACCGAATTCCTTTCCACAAAAAACCTTGTCACAGTCACTCTATTCCAAGGGTTATAAAATTAGGTTGAAATCGCGTGCCGTGTTCCAGCAATGTTGTTATTTTGGTATGTAAATACACACGTCATGGGTTCAAAATAATAATTATAGTTATGTGGGGTTTATAGGGTTGATTATCTTGATATTATAATTGTTGGATTTGTATGTGTGTCGATTATAACGCTGAATGTAGGGTTGGCAGTGGGAAAGTGAAAGAAAGAAAGAAAAATATTTTATTCCTCCCAGACAGATGCACATTTCATCATTATAAAATAGGTACACAAATAACAAAAGTGCAATTTGATAAGCTCTTAGTTTGAAGCGTATTTTCTATTTCTTTATAGATTTTAGCTTAATTACTTATACTATAATTATAAGATAATTAAGCTAAAATCTATAAAGTATATGGAATTATTATAAGCTTATAGTTTCAGACTTATATTTTTTGTTGTTTTTTTTCCTCCTGTGTTTTTTAAGGAGCTTTTAGTTTCAGGAATTTCCGATCCAATTATGAAATGTTATAAGATACCTGTAGGCTTTTAACTTTTAAGTTTCGGAAAAAGAAATGGAGCAACAAAAATATTTATATAAATAATACTTACAATTATATCAAAGCAACTGAAAAACATAATCATTTCCACTTTACTTACTTATCGTTACCATCATTAGCTATGAAAATAACGAATGAAAAAAAGAAACAGTTAAAATAAATTTCAGTAAATGAAATAAATGAAAAAAAGAAACAGTTAAAGTAAGGCTTAAAATAATAACCACAAAAAGCCAAAAAAAGTTTTGTCAAAAAACCATTCCTAGAACTTAACCCATTTTTGCTACGTACTAAAAATATTTTCCCAGGACCCTATTAAGTTTTTATGGTCAGAAATTTAAAACACCATAACTTTCGGTTCCCATGGTTTGTGATTCTCTTGCGAACTGCACTTTAGAAAGGATAGCGTGGGACAAATTTAAAGGATCGTTATTTGGGCCATAGAGTAAGCGGTTTTAGATTAGGTAGGTACTGTAAGCGAACGTGTTTTTTGGTTTGTTTAGTTTTTTGTTGTTTAGTAAATACAAGACAGCCGTACAAAATTTTACTAAATATTTTATTTTGACAAGATTTTGCATGCATTAAAAATATGTTAATTCTTTATAAATCAATAATTAAATACCAGATACATTTTTGTGTCATAATCTGTGCAATTAAGAAGATACAATATTTAATAAAAGTAAATATTACAGTAAAATTGGAAGTTCTCTTAAACTTTTAGAACAATCCTAAAAGCACACATACAAAAAAACTACTATGATTCGAATTATTATATCACACAATAAATTCGTAACCCTCAAATGCTACCTATGGATTTCAAATTATCGCTCATTTTATGGCCCCTCATTACAAGGACAACATTGTCGCGTGCCAGAGCATTCGTGACAATTATCACAATAGGTCGAGGACTATGGAAAACCGCGGGGTTCCTACCGTCGTCAACAGAATTTCATGGTATTTGTTTAAATGGTTTACATAGTAGTTTCCAAAGTTCCTATCGGTGTTGAGCTTCGGCATGGCGGGTATTGTCACCTCATTTAATTGTTGTATTCGTTTTTTTCTCAACAACGTCGGTAATTTTGATAATGTATCTATTTTCATTTTTTTATTGACAGGTTTACTGATGTATTTTGTTTTTTTTAGTTGACAATTTATTTTTAAAGTTTTGTGTGTCGCTTCTGGCGGAATAAATGCTTTTTCTTTTCTTTTTTCTTTCTTTTCTTTACTTTATTTCTCTGTTTTTCTGTCTTTCAAGTTGCACCTGTCATGTAGTCTCTGTCAATTGTCAAATGACTCCTCCCGCTCTGGTTCGAGCAGAAGGGAGTGTCAGACTTTTACTGATTAAAATCCACATAGTTTACATAGTAGTTTCCAAAGTTCCTATAGGTGTTGAGCTTCGGCATGGCGGGTATTGTCACCACATTTATTTGTTGTATTCGTTTTTTTCTCAACAACGTCGGTAATTTTGATAATGTATCTATTTATAATTGTACTTTTAGTTTTCATTTTTTTAGTGTCAGGTTTACTGATGTATTTTGTTTTTTTTAGTTGATAATTTATTTTCTTTTATTTTTAAGTTTTGTGTGTCGCTTCTGGCGGAATAAATGCTTTTTCTTTTCATTTTTCTTTCTTTTCTTTACTTTATTTCTCTGTTTTTCTGTCTTTCAAGTTGCACCTGTCATGTAGCCTCTGTCAATTGTCAAATGACTCCTCACGCTCTGGATCGAGCAGAAGGCAGTGTCAGATTTTTACTGATTAAAATCCATCCATGTTCCTCCAAATGTCTTTTGCGTTCCAGGGCCGCGGTGACTTTTCGAACAATTTCGCAACCCTGGCCTCTGCAACACCCTCAGGTTAACGTGTTAAAAATTCCGAAAGCATAAGGCTACCAGTACAGTATTTTTATTATCTTTTTATTGCATTAAGTTTGAATAAATAATAGTGTTAACGTCAACATGATCCGTAATATTTTTAGAAGTCAATATGTAGTACCCGCTCGAGGTCCTACGAAGAAACACAAATAAAATGTTAATAACCATTAGCGTCATGCTAAAACGAAACTACTATAGTAGCTTTTTACAGTGACACTTTTATTGTTATTTTTTTCGGTGAGCTTTTATTTCTCATTTTGTTAGTTCAAACAAAGTTTATTACGTCATATTTCAAGGTAGTAGTTTATGTGTTTATTCCTGTGTTTTCACAACAAACAATTTTATTTTGGGTTACCTGTTAATTTGGAGAGAAGTCATAAAAAACCTGAAACGGTTTGTTAATAAACTAAAATGTTAATTAACCGTGTTGAAGAAGTCATAAAAGCAGGTAGCAATTCAATTCCTTCGTCCCTTCCTCATTCTCACGGATTCTTTCTACTGGTTTTTAATAACCAAAATCCCTTTTAAGTTCACACGAGATTTGGTTCCCAGGGGAAAGACTTTTTGGTGGGAACTCGAGTCGGATGGCACGTGGCGGTCACAGGGTTAAGTGGGTGTGCATTCATTTAAATATTATTATTGAAAGATTAGTCGGAGTGACCAGTTTTGATGAAATAGTAAGGTCAGTTTATAAAGCTCTTCTTCATAGGCACTATAAGTGAGACATATAAGTGTGACGCGACAGCGCGACAACTATGCCATGACAATTTTTCAACCTTTTTTTTTTTTTTTTTTTTATACAAAACGGGGAAACTCTTGGCCCAAATATCACCTGATGGAAAGTGATGATTAGGCCGAAGATGGAAGCGAGTTTCACCCGGAATCCTCTTACACAGAGGAACTGGCTATCATACCTCTAACTGCCGGAACACAAAAATGCTGTTAACATTGTTGTTATGGCGACAGACTTAGACATGATGGTGGTAGCTTGCCAGGCGGACTTAGAAGAAGAAGTCCTACCACCAACCAAACCGAGCAAAAAATTTGCCCCCGCTGGAAATCGAACCCGGGACCTCTGGGTCTGAATCAGGTGGTATAACCACTAGACCACGGAGGCGGTTAGTGTCACCTGTTTAGCACCACCCGGGGATCACGTGTAGGGATTCGCTGAAGGGTATTCTCCTACGGACGCGGGTGACTCGGCCCCCAAACCTTAGAAATTGTTGTCATAAAATCTGTTCTAGAAATTTTAGAACACTGCGTGTCGTTGCAGCACCGTGTATGTCAGGTTATCCCGTCACGCATATTTGCGAGATCTTAAATACTTAAAGTCCCATTAAAATATGCAAATGGACAAATTTTAATACAGAATTTAGTATGTCTAACAAAAGATGACCAAGCAAAATATTTTTTTACTAGCTGACCCGTGCAACGTCGTCTGCGTAAAATTTTTCATTACTGCTCCGCTCGTATTGGTCTAAGCGTGATGATATATAGCCTATAGCCTTCCTCAATAAATGGGCTATCTAAAACTGAAAGAATTTTTCAAATCGGACCAGTAGTTCCTGAGATTAGCGCGTTGAACCAAACAAACAACCAAACAAACAAACAAACAAACTCTTCTGCTTTATAATATTATAGTAGGTACCTATAGATAGTATAGATTTATTATTGATTTTATTTTGACCTAAAATAATCAATTGCCGGCACACTAGAATAAACACAGACATTTTGGGTATGTACTTACACTCGCGTTTTTCATATTTTTTTAAACTATTTTATTATTTTGGTGGTCTGAATTAAATTAAAAGTTAATCCATCTATTTTAATGGGAAGTTATATAATTATTACCAAAACTTACAACCGCTGAAGCTAGCAAAGCAATCAATGCTAAAAACAGACACACTACGCCGCAATTACAATGATTATATAAAAAGGGTAGTAAAACCTGACTCGCCTTCTAGGGCCGTTGGGTAAAAAAACAGCACACACTTAATTTTTTCCTTCATTTCTTTTACTATTCTCACGGTTATCTTTAAAGACCTTCACGTAAAATCCGTTTTAAGTTCACACGGAACTGACTGGTTCTCACAGAAAATTTCTTAGGGTGAGAACTTGGGGTAACCGCACGTGGCTATATTGACATTGTGTGTAAATTGTGAATTCCACTAGGTATCTACATAATTAAATATGTAGTTTGTATGTTTACTGTACTCAGTGAATTCATACGACGACACGGTTGGCGCAGTAGTTGAGCGATTGACTGCTGCGCAGCATGTCGCGGGTTCGATTCCCGCACAGAACAAATATTTGTATGACCTACAAGTATTTGTTCCGAGTCTGGGTGTTTTCTATCTATAATATGTATGTATTTAAAAAAAAAAAAAATGTATATAAGTAGTTTATCAGCCATCTCGTTACCATAACACAAGCATTAGGTTGCTTAGCTTGGGACTATATGGCGTTGTGTGAAATGTCCAAGGATATTATATTATTATATTATATTCAGTGTTAATCTTTGAAGGGGTGGAATTATCTCACGTATACAATTTTTATTTTAACTTTTTTTTGCCACTTGCTTGAAGTCTTTGTAGTTTTTTTTAAATTATTAGTTAAAGTAGCCTATTTACATTGGTAGGTATGTTACTGTTCAATAAAATTTACATTTTAAGTTTGCATATAGAAATCAACCAACATGAGCTAACCTACTCCTTTAAAAAAATAATTCAATATTGCGCAAGACTTACTAATTTATCAAAGTACTACATACAAAAAAGCCTTAGTCAACGTGACGGTTACATTATTTAATAAAAGGTCGCATGAATCATTTGATAAGTAAATCATACCTAATCACTATCATATTTTACTATCATTATTTTAGTCTAAGCGATAAATTATTGCGAACGTTTATTTTTCACACGGGTTGTTGCGGGTTCTCACAGATAATCGGCGGTGGGAATGTAGGGTGATATCGTGGCTCGTGCTCTTACTTAACGCATTCATAGGGTTAATTTGGATTCGAAAAAATTTAACTGATCATTACAACCAGTAGTTCTGTTCTGTAAAAATATATGATAGAAAAACATCTGAAAGTGAATTGCTAATCTCTGCGTCAAAATTAAAAAAAAAATACATTACTATTATTTTTGCTTTGAAGGATATAATTATATTCTGTCAGCGATAAGGCTGGAAGGATAATCTATCCTCTCATTCCTCTCCCAGCGCAAGCGATTCTCGCACATCTCTGGTGGAAACGCAGGCTAATGATTATCAAATGTGCTTTGATTACAAATAGTTTGAGACCAGCACAGTTTTTTTTAACAACTCTGTTGGGATTTTTAGTGATAATTTTCTGGCTATAATCTTATACACAATTTATTGGTCCCTTAAACGTACAACTCTTTAAAAGGTTTCCCACACACCTATTCTTTACCCGGAACATCGTTTTTTCGTTCAGTTTAATTCTCACAAGAATCCCAAGGATTTTTTTTTAATTCGTTTATCATTCACACGGGACCCCTTAGGTTCTCACAGGACACCAATCGGGATGGGAACGGGGGTAGCACCGTGACGCGTGGCAGTACCTGTCGCATCCGTACAAAAGCATCACGCATTATTATGCGTGAAGTTTTTGTAGCAGTTGAATTTATTGTTATTTTATAGCTATATAATTAATATTATATTTTTGAGATATTAGAATTGGTGTCGAAGTAAAAGTTGTATCTGTGCTTTCACTACTTGAAAGGTTTCCTATAATTTAATGTCACATCTTGATTTGAAATAACGTATACCTGTTTTATTTTCATTGTTTTAGATTATTTACTTTCAAAAAATATTTTTAATCTGTAATAAGCGATTGTCTGAGCATATTCATTTTAATTTCTTTTTTATTTCAAAAGTGTCATAAGGCATCCTGTATATTATATTCATCTACAACATGCATGACTTAAACTAGTCTTTTTATAATGCCATTTTATAACTGGTATATATCGACTTACTTCAGCTGTTAATAACTGGACCGCCTTCCAATTTTCCCACGCAAACTCACAAACAAACATTAGTCAAAACCATAAAAGTACATAAATTACCGAAAACCTATTGATACCCACATTTCGTTAATTCCCACACAAATTTCAACGGTCCTTTTTACCCGCAATTCGTTGATGCCTTCACACGGGATTGGTTGGTTCCCACTGGAAAGTTTCGTGGTGGGAAAAATGTGGTGCGTGCCAAAATGGGTCGCGGTTGACGGGTTAAGTAGCTGTGAAATTGTTCTATAGTAATTTTAAAACAATAGACTTATTCGGTCATGAACTGGGTTGGGGAGTAGTCGTAATGATTATGGGATTTACAAAAATAGGGTGGGGCTTGGGTTGAAGACACACTGTATTTTTTTTGTGTCAATTTTATTTTGTTTCATGTGTGTGTTTACCTGATAATCTTTTGTCACATAAATGTATTTACTTTCTTTTCTATCTCTTACTTTTTCGTGATAACTTTGATTAAAAACATGTCCAGAAGAACTGTTTTGTTAAAATATCTCCTTGAAACTATCAGTAGGTATGAGTTTAAAGTAAAACGTCAATCCCTTACATAGACAGATTGACAGTTCAATTAGAGAGCCTTGCAGCAAATTTTAGTAGTACCGAATATCGACCAAAGATGCATTCAGATGTTAAAAAAAAGTATTTTATTTCCTTCGATCATGGTCCCATAATATTGTAACGAACTCGTACTCCGTTGATAGTTCACACGTGAATATGTCAGTTCTCAGTAGAATGTAACACAACTGGTGGGAACTTAGGGTGGCACGTGCCAATAATTGATATGATGCGGTAGCAGGGTTAAGTGGTTGCTAATAGCTGACTTTAGTACATTGACTGAGGCATCCTTTGTTTTGGATGTTTTTTTATAATCGGCTCTAATTCAGCTTTTAAATATTTTAATAATAGTTACATGTTTTTTTTTATCATCATTTAAAACAAATCCAGGTGTCCAAAAATGTATTGTTGTGTAAATTGTGTCTTAATTTTTTGTTCATACCTACCTACTCGTAATTCCTAGAAAACTTTGGATAATAATAAAAAATCAGGTAGCATTAACACTACCAGCTTCAAACATCGGCTTCGGGTTTTGGATTATTCTTCCCGACCATGATCCCACGATAATCGTAGCAAACTAAGAATCCGTTGATAGTTCACACGTGAATGTGTCAGTTCTCATTGGAACGGAACACTGGTGGGAACTTAGGGCGACACGTGCCAATCATTGACATGATGCAGTAGTAGGGTTAAGTGGTTGCTAATAACTCTCTTTAGTACAATTTTGGGTCAGCCCTTTTAGGGTTCCAAAGGGCCGTATTAAAAACTATTATGGGATTATTAGTGTGTCTGTCTCACGGTCTGTCTTTCCGTCTATTACAGCTCTGTTTTTGAAGATCTAGGTATTAGGGATTTTTAAACATAATTCTTATCTACTTTGGAATTCAGAAATTTTAGAATTAATACAGACTATATTATTATACTGTCTGAATTTTATAAACCAAAAGCAAATCAGGCACTAGATAAAAATAAAACCATTCCCAATTTCTTTATTTGTTTGTTATTTTAATCAACTTGAATATTAACAGTTAAAAATCACACGTACAATAACAAAAAAAATGAAAAATTATAAAAAAAAAAATGTAAACAAAACCTGAAAAATTTTTAATACCAAAAAAAAAATTTCATATTATTAATATACAATTTCTAATAAAAAATCAAACAGAATAAGAATTGACATTAAACTGGTTTTTGAACAGAACTCTTAAACAAAAATGTATAATATCTATGTATCAATTATATCTTTATTTCTGATTGGTAATAAAAAACAAAACAAAACGGTGGTAATAAAAACAGGTCGGATCCTATACTACTTGCTTTTCAATTATGTAATTTATTCTTCCCAAACATGATCTCACGGTAATTGTAACGAACCGAAAGTTCGTTGATATTTCACACGTGAATGTGACAATTCTCACTAGAACCAACGGAACACTGTGGTGGGAACTTAGGGCGGCACGTGCCAATGAATTGTCGTATCGCGGTAGCAGGGTTAATGGCTTTCAATAGATTCCTTTAGTTTTTTTGTATATTGACTGAGTCAGTCCCTTTTAAGGACTTTGAATATGATGAGGGATTATTCCTTTACATCTTAAAAAAAAAAAACGGTCCGTGCAGAGATATTTTTTTATTACAGTTACTCGACACAATAAATATATCACAAGGTTTTCTTTCAATAGAGGGACTTATTTTAGGGTTCCGTAACAAAATGGCAAAAAGGAACCCTAATCACTAAGTCTGTCCGTCTGTCACAGCGGGATATCTCAAGAAATAATAAAGCTATCATCATTAAATTTGGAAAAGTTTTGACGTTTGTACAACTACTTAGCAAATAGAAAGAAATAAAAATGCGTATATTTTTTTTTGCAAGAGCGACTGGACCTTTTTCTTTAAAATTCTATGATAGAGGTTAATGTAAATGTAAAAATAGCACACTTTTTCAGAAATAATCAACAAAAATGACATTAGTTCCACTGCCAGCCAAGAGATGGCGCTGATCAAAAACTGCAATATACACTGCAGTAAGTGTTAAAATTCTCTGACGAATGAATTCTCTCTGATGAAAATTTTAAAACAATTGTATATGATGGTACGGGACCATCGGTGCGCGAGTTCGCCTCCCTCTTGACCGGTTTTGTTATTTAGGCTTTAAAACATTACAAAGCTGATGTTTTTTTTATTTAAAGTTAAGTTCTAAAAAGGCTATAGTTGTCATAAGGGGACGATGTAGTCATATACATATACACTATATTTGATTTCTAGAAACATGTACGTTTTATATTTAAATTAAAAACATTAAAATAATAAGTCAAAAAATATGGCGTCAAAAATTTCTTCAGCGTCGTCGTCGGGATTGAAAGTGAGCCCAAAGGACTGGCGGCATTGCCACGTTGTATGGCAATGCTTATCATTTGTCTGAGATAAAGCCAAGCCCTTGTCCATTACGTCAACTATTTAATTTCAAAGACTAGAATTATAAATAGCCTAGCAATTATGAACAATTTATAATCTACCAACGACCACTTGGTAATAAATTGATAAGAACCTACGTTCTTAATATCAGTACAGTACAGTAATATCCTGAATCAATAATCATGCTTATCAAAAGCAAATTATACGCATATCAACGTTCTATGATTACTTTAAAAATGCAGATTCATACTGATTTTTATTTCTTTAAAGAGTTTGGAATTGTTTAATCAATTTATTATCATTATTTCAAATGATTACTACAATGTCATCCTTATTTGCGTTTATTTAGCACTTTCTGATCTATTTTTGACTATTTAAGTCAGAAGTTAGTTTTAAGTTAAATTTAATTAAGAAATTAGTCTCGCTGTTTTAGGTTGCACGCGTATTTTTTGGGGAAAAGCTCTTCACACATCCTCACTGTAATTCCTGAGACCTAAGATCAAAAGTGGTTACCATCAGAAAAAAGCCGTCTTAATAAAGCTCGACGATTCCCGAAGAAATATTTCAACAAGCTCAAAAAATCAAAATTAAAAAAAAAAAACAAAATTCAAAAGTCATTTATTAAAATTAGGCTGAGGGCCAGCACTTTTTGAACGTCAAGTTTTACAAAAGACAGTCCCCCAAAACGCCCGCCCGTCACCACTTCCTAGTGTTTTACCTGTGGAGAAGAAGTGGCCAACAAACTCCCCAGCAGTAGTATAAAGTCACACGATACGATATTATTTCATACTATTACGATATGTCATCACTTTTTGTGGGAGATTGGGGTGGCGCGTGCCAATAGGTATTATTTTGTAATAGTAACAGATCTAGAAAGTCATGATGATTTCATAAACTAAAAGTGTATCGTATCGGCAGCTCATATGCTTGTTATATCAACGTACTGATTTGCGTTATTAATGAAATTTTCTTTACTTAATTGTTGCTACTTGAGTCATCAAAATATCTGATTCACAAGATAAGCCCCAATTTTTTTTTTTAATCTTAAGAATACTATAGAAATTTATAAATCACACATTAAAATGTCAATGACATCACTTAATCCTATGCATTTCCTCAGAATGTTTGTCAAAAATTCACCTGACTTATATCAACTGCATATATTTTTTTATAGTTGGTATAATTTTGATAATTAGATTATTTATAATTAGACTGGTGAAGCGTCAATGCCTTTTCAAAGTAAAAAATAAAATATCAATAATTTAGGGTTTCTCCATATAATAGAATATGTTAGTATTTCAAATTAAATATTTTAACTTCTCAATTGATGAATCCTCGCACTACCTTTATTGATGCAGCGCCCATATATCTGAAACTTTCTTGAGTTTTCTCGCAAGGGCCAATAGATGGCGTTAGCGAGTGCGGACAGTTTCCTGTGACCGTTCGAATATGTAGTCGTCGCGTCGCCTCTGCGGTCCGCTCTAAAAATTCCTTTTTTGGTGAAATCTTGACGATACTCGTAACATAAATGGACCTGTATCTGTGCTTCATTGAGAAATTATAGTGCAGTGTTGATTTTTGGAGTTTCAACCATCCCACCGGTGGATTTAAGAAGATTTGGGTCGCCGGCCGGCAACCCATACCTGCGAGTGGTGCATGAACGAGGTAGTTCCCCATCTCCCTGGGTCTGAGTGGGATCTCTGGGTTGCCAAGGTACGTGGGCATGTTTTGCTGCTAATAATTCTCTGGGATTGGTTTGTCGAGGACTCATCATTATGGAAATTGAATTATTTTGAGGTCCGCCATTACACATAAAACTTAGGTTCTAAAACCTTCACAAAGGTGCAGGCTATTTACACGCCTCACCATAGACTTTAAAACTTTTGAATGACTTCTTATCCACAAAGACCGAACATTGCGCGGGGTTGCGCGTGCCAAATACCAATTATTGTTTTAAAAAGCAACTCATTATGATTTTTAAATAATAGGGTATTTTATCGACCGGATATCATAGCACATATTATCAATGACAATCATGTTGATTTATTTAGAGATCGTCTGAGTCAGTGATAGGCAAATAAAACGAGATAATTACTCACGTTTTTGTTTCAGTATAATTATACTATCATGACTTTATGCTACAAAGGGGTAGGCCTAGCCTTTTCCCAACTATATTGGGGTCGGCTTCCAGTCAAACTGGATTTAGCTGAGTACCAATGTTTTACGTAGAACGGCTGCCTACCAGACCAGTACAACCCATTAACCGGATAACAGGGTACTTCATGGCTAGATGTAAATCCGTTGACATTTCCCACAAGACGATTTTAGTTCAGACTGCAATCTTAAGGCGCCGTCAAGTCAATGAGAAGCTGGGGTGGCACGTGCCAATAGATCGCATGTAAGGGTTAAGTGTTCGCTTAACTTGTAAACAAATAAATGGGATTGCTTTGAGTGTTTAATTGGGGCCCCAAATAAAATGCAGGGTATAATCCCAGTATACAAGTTCTCATAAAAAAGTCCTTATTCACTCTCTGTATGTAAAATCCGTTAGCGGTTCACATGAATACTTTAATTCTCATCGGATTGAAACCATGATGGGAATTTGGGGGAAGCGTGTGAAGTTTGAAAAAGACGTCATCCATTTTGGTCCAAATGAGAAAGTACCGGCCAAAATAAGGACTTTGTTGTGCTAGATCTCGTCCCCCTCAGCATTTTATATGTACTTGGTTTAAATCATCCGTTCTTTTCGTAATTATCAAATTAAGACAGTTTTTTTGTAAACATTTATACGTGACTATTGTCCTAATTCCGGACTGCTTCTGAGAAATTCCAGATGAAAATATTCAAAAAAACCTAAGGCTTCGGGTATAGAACTCAGGTCTCCATGGTCAGTACTTCTTTTTTTTTATTTGTAATGCTTTCACGCCAAAATCTCCGAACCGATTTTGATGAAAATAGGTTCAGAAATAGATGGTACCTTGGTGCTTTTGCCCGCGACTTCGTTCGCGCATATCCCCATTTCTTCCCGTTCCTGTAGGAATTTCAGAAAATCCTCTCATAGTGTTCCTATACACTCCCGAACAGGTTCCTTCGGGCACTAAAAGAGGATATTTTATGATATGCCATTTTTCAGCTTTCTACAACCAGTAGTTTCGGCTGTGCGTTGTCTGTCATTCACTCATTCAGTGACGGAAGAATTTTATATAAGTACTAGCTGACCCGCGCAACTTCGTCTGCCTCACATTTTCCATTACTGCTCCGCTCCTATTTGTCTTAGCGTAATGTTACATAACCTATAACCTTCCTCGATAAATGGGCTATCTAACACTGAAAGAATTTTTCAAATCGGACCAGTAGTTCCTGAGATTAGCGCGTTCAACCAAACAAACAAACAAACAAACTCTTCTGCTTTATAATATTATAGTATACATTAGGATTATAACGCGCGCGAAACCAAGGTCAAAACCAAGTTAATCTACAAAAAACTTCATTCTGTCATAGGTTCCTCCTATTTGATCCAATATAAAAAAAACACTTAAAAATACAATATCTACCTGGCGCTAAAAAAACCATAACTGGTTTTCTCACGGATTTCTAACGATCCTTTTATGCTAAAAGTCGTTTGCGGTTCGCACGGACTGTTACGGGTGGGAACGAGGGGTGACTCGTGGCTCGTGCCAATTGCTGATACGGTGCATTTGAAGGGTTACATTTTTATTGGAAGGAAGATTGTTTACTCATAAAAAGTTTTTAAAACCTCTCCTCTTTATTTAAACTATTAGTGAGGGTGCGCAAATTATCACTATCATTACTACATAAATTATAAAACAAAGTAAGAGTAATGAATGGGCAAGTAACTTTTCTCAAGTATTATCACACATACAGACAGTCACGTCTGACTGTTATCACAGTTAATAGATTACCAAAATTATACTTGTAATTGATAGTAAGTTAATCACAGAACAAAACTTCTAATCAATGCGGCTTGGTAAATATAAATAAAAAATAACGACCGTCTAAAAAAAAAACTTGACAATTGTAATCTTTTAGACATAAAATTACCATTAATTCGTTTCTCATTCTCACGGAATTTATAACGAACTTTTCATACAGGGTGGTTTTTATTCCGAATGGTTTGGGGTAGCGGGTACTTACAGGACTTTCGGTATGGGGTGGCGCGTGCCAATACTTTACATTTTCGGAATTAAACAAGCGTGAAATAATGTGAAACTGAAATTTATTTAACCGATTTTATTTTTGTAGTCTTATTAAAATCGAATTGCTGTAATTTTACGCTTAAATAAATTTTGTTGTTATTTTTATTTTGAGGCACATTACCGTTCTATAGTATTTGGCCACCTGTAAATTGTGACGACATAGTATCTATGTGAAACCGTCACTAAAAACACAATAATATGGACAAAAATATAAGCAAAATTTTTGTTGAATATATGTACCTAAGTACTAAATGTGTAACTTGTGCTTGGTTTATAGATTTTCCTATAATTTATCGCCGCTCTGAACTTAAAAGCAAATTAACAAGGTAAGATAAAAAACCAAAGATTTACTTTGTAAGCAAAAAATAAACCTGAATCAGATATAATCAGCCAGAGTCAAAGGCATCCTTGCCAAACAAAGAGATGCAAAAAACAACAATATAAGAACTTTATTGTCAACGATAAAGACTGACTTCAGTGAATAGTTCTCAAGAGAAATCTTTTATTGTAAATGTAAAGAATAACGAAGGGGATATTTTATTATACACAGTTCACTCTTTTCAGATAGCATTTTCTATACACGCTTACATTAAAATTTGATTCGTGTTACAATGGTAGCTCACTTCGTCTATTCGAAGACTGCTACACATGCATTGAAAAAAAAATGATATTTATGCACTTTTGAATAATTTAAAGTAATATAATTCATTATTATGATGCATGACGTGGTATGAGCCAAACAAGAGCGAGCGCAGTCCGAGCCTGTTCCAAACACGGCGGGTAATGGAATGGTGACATTGTTTTGTTACGTAAACACTATTAACAAGGTTTTTCATAATTCTAATGCATTACTTATTTGTATTGTACCCATTATACTAAAGTTTTTTTTCAAAAGCGTGCCTAGAGGTAGTTAATGTCGGTTGCATTAAGTGGGCCGCCTTTGTAAGACGATTAAAATTGCACCAATAGACATTTTAAAAGAGTAGATATGTAACAATGCTCATTCATACGTGAATTGTATCTCGTGACCTTTATAACAATATACAGATGGGTTTAACTATTTCAGCTTTAATGTTCCCGTGAGAGTTAGTGCATGGACGCGACCGGTAAGTGACGCGAGTCCGAAATGATATGGTGTATGGCCCCTAAAGTTGCGGTAATAAAAAGTCAGAGAGTACTTCTAGACAAGCGTGCATCATCGTCGACCACAACGTCGCTTCTCATCATGAAACGCGAGCCTACCACTTAATAAGTATGAGAAAGCAACGAAATTGCTTTCCACTAGTAATTGTTTCAAGATAAATGGAACTTGTTAATTATATGAAGTGCATACGAAATCTAAGTTATACACCTTTTTTTTACGGTTCCGAACATTTGTATCAATCAATTATTTCAGAATCTACCCGACCGATTTTGTTAAAATTTCGTACACTGAAAGCTACTCCCTCGAAAAAAGCTTTAAAAAGCGTGCAAATGAAGCAGCTTTTTGTCGGCACTTCGGAGAAAATCGAAAAAAATAGTAAGTGATCTACATGATATGATACATAATTTGGTTTCGCCATAACTTTTCTATCTGTAAAAAATGTAATAAAAACTACCAAATCACCTCCAAATCGTTGTGACGAAATTATTTTATTCCGTATTTTTTATGAAAAGAGTAGAAAAAAAAAATCAACAGCTTTGCAATACTAATGAAAATGATTTGGATTTGTTACTTTTTAAAAATACCTATTTATTATTTTTATTATAATAAATTATCACTACCGCACTCGTTTGTTGCACAAATGCACAAATACATGCATGAATACAAGCCTTAACTCCTGTGACTTAAATACGGATGCATTACGTAAATAAATACATTTTGAGTGTAGAAGTCGCTTTTGAGGGACAAAAATAATATTTTTAAAAACATTTTCAAACCGAACCTTGTGACAAATCAAACGAAAGAACTTCATGTGCGGGTTTCAATTATATCGCAATTTTATAATAAATAGTTTTGAAGTTATTCAAGAAATTAGAGGACAATTTACCATTACCCCTTACCCCCGAAACACCAGAGCCTAAAATTTGTAAAAAAAAAAATGCAGATGTTTCTTTCTCTATGAATTACAGGAAAACAAGAAGTATGTAGTGTTAAAATAACACGTTTCAAAAATGAAATTAGTTCGGAATGAGATTAGTTTGCTTTTGAGAATTAATTAATAAATTCACAGTGCTGGATGACATGTATTGAATCGATTAAGAAGGTTTTTGTAAATAATAAAACATGGAAAGTTATATAAAGAATAAACTTTCCCCATCAATTGATAGACATTTCGAAAGTATCAAATGGTATTCTGAGCATGATTTGCAGGATATAAAAACAGAAGTTTTCTGTTACTACTTGTACTGATGCTACTGATTATTCCTTAGTTTCATCATTTCTTGTTTATCACAGTATGTAATGCAACATTTTACCGGGTAGCAAATGACGCCCGCCGTTTTCCGCTGTCTTAGCGGGCCGACAGTTAAGCGCATACAACATTAGGGTTTCGGGTGGTTGGGTGCGCTATGTAATTGTTAACTCAGGTCAGAGCTCGTGACGTCATCGCTCGTTGGGTAGTTAACGGCTAGACTGCACGCTTGTCAAACATCAAAACAATGTTGGAGTGGAAATGACAATCCTACTAATATTATAAATGTGAAAGTTTGTATGTTTGTATGTTTGTATGTTTGGATGTTTGTCCGTCAATCACGCAAAAACGGCTGAAGGGATTTGGATGAAATTTCGCACATATGTAGGTCACATCCTGGAATAACACATAGGCTACTTTTTATCCCGATAAAAGGCATAGCTTAATGGCAGCGGAGGAGGAAGTGGAAATCAGACGTTTCTGCTGCCTTAGTACTTCAGATTCACAAGTACCAGGAGAGCATAAACATGTCGAAATATTTTCGGGTCTGAATTTGTGAGCGCCAAAGATTCTCGAGTACCAGGAGAGCAGACATAATGTCAAAGTATTTTTGGTCAGGTTTTTTTTTTGCTGGAAAATAGATTGGCTTTCATTGCAAGCGTTCATGTTTGTATGTTTGGATGTTTGTCCGTCAATCACGCAAAAACGGCTGAAGGGATTTGGATGAAATTTGGCACATATATAGGTCACATCCTGGAATAACACATAGGCTACTTTTTATCCAGGTAACATACATGAGACAGAGGAAGAAGTTTAAGTCCAAAGTTTTTGCTACCTTAGTACTTCAGATTAAAAAGTACCAGGAGAACAGAAACATGTCAAATTTTTTTACCGGGCTAGAATTTTATTATGAGTGCTAAGAGATTCACAACCACCAGGACACCAGCAACATGTCAAATTATTTTTGGGCAAGATTTTTTTTTAAGCAGAGCAGAAACTTTCGGGTCTGGAATTCAGAGCGCTACAGATTCACAAGTACCAGGAGAGCAGAAACATACCGAGGTATTCCGGGGCCGGAAACATCTCGGAAGTTTTTTTGGGGCTTGAAGAAACATGAATGGGTTTTAGTCAGTAGAAGTCTGACACTCTCTCCCGCTCCGCCCAGAGCGGGATGCTTTAGATTCACAAGTACCAGGAGATTAGAAATATTTCGAAGTATTTTCTGGGCTGGAAATTGTGAACGCTATAGATTCTCGAAATTAACCAGGAGAGCAGACACACGTCGATATATTTTCAGCGCCGGAGTTGTGAGCGGTTAAGTTTAAAATACTCAAGATTCACAATTACAAGGAGACCAGGAACATGTCAAATTATTTTTGGGCAAGATTTCTTTTGAGCCGAAACTTTTCGAAGTATTTTAGGGACTGGTTTTTTTACTATTGGTAGGCAAACGTTTGACCGCTATCTCACCTGATGTTAAGCGATGACGCGGTCTAAGGTGGAGCACGCTTGCCTAGAATTCCAAGCGCTACAGATTCACAAGTACCAGGAGAGCAGAAACATACCGAGGTATTCCTGGGCCGGAATTACGAGCGCTACAGATTCACAATTACCAGGAGAGCAGAAACATCTTGGAAGTTTTTTCAGGGCTTGAATTATGAGCGCTTTAGATTTACAAGTACCAAGAGATCAGAAATATGTCGAAGCATTTTCCGCGTTGGAATTGTGAACGCTATATTTTCACAAGTACCAGGAGAGCAAAAACATGTCAAGGCATTTCGGAGCCGGAATTACGTGCGCTACAGATTCAGAAGTACCAGGAGAGCAGTAACATCTCGAAGTATTTTCTGGGCTGGACTTTCTGAACGCTATACATAGATTCACGAAAATAGCCAGAAGAGCAGACACAGGTCGAATTGTTTTCGGCGCCGGAGTTGTGAGCGGTTAAGTTTAAAAAATATCAAGAGAACACAAACATGTCGAAGCTTATTTCCGGGCTAAAATAATGAAATCTAAAGATTCACAAGTAACATCAGAGCAGAAACCTGTCGAAGTATTTTCGGGGCTTGAAATTGTGTACCAGGAGAGCAGAATCATATTGAGATATTCCGGGGCCGGAATAACGAGCGCTTCAGATTTACAAATACCAGGAGAGCAGGAACATGTCGAGGTATTTTTAGGCTGGAATAAGCGATATTGATTCACAAGTACCAGGAGACCAGGATCATGACAAAGATTTTCAGGGCTGGACATTAAAAACACTACAGATTCGCAAGTACCAGGAAAGCATATAAACATGTTGTATGGGGGAGCACTTTAGATTCACAAGTACTTTAGATCAGAAATATGTCGAAGGATTTTCCGCGTTGGAATTGTGAACTCTATATTTTCGCAAGTACTAGGAGAGCAGAAACATGTCGAAGTATTTTCTGGGCTGGAAATTGTGAACGCTATAGATCAGCAAGCAACCAGGAGAGCAGACGCACGTCGATTTATTTTCGGCGCCGGAGTTGTGAGCGGTGAATTTTAGAAAATACCAAGAGAACAGAAACATGTCGAAGCTTATTTTCGGGCTGGAAATTGTGAACGCTATAGATTCTCAAGTACCAGGAGAGCAGAATCATGTCGAGATATTCCGAGGCCATAATTACGAGCGCTACAGATTCACAAATACCAGGAAAACAGGAACATGTCAAGGTATTTCTGGGCTGGAATTATGGGCGCTATTGATTCACAAGTACCAGGAGAGCAGAAACATCTGGGAAGTTTTTTTGGGGTTTGAATTATAAGCGCTTTAGGTTCACAAGTTCTTTAGATCAGTAATATGTCAAAGCATTTTCCACGTTGGAATTGTGAATGCTATATTTTCACAAGTACTAGGAGAGCAGAAACATGTCGAAGTATTTTCTGGGCTTGAAATTGTGAACGCTATAGATTCCCGCAAGTAACCAGGAGAGCAGACACACGTCGATTTATTTTCGGCGCCGTAGTTGTGAGCGGTGAAGTTTAAAAAATACCAAGAGAACAGAAACATGTCGAAGCTTATTTTCGGACTAAAATTAATGAACTCTAAAGATTCACAAGTAACAGGAGAGCAAAAACCTGTCGAAGTATTTTCGGGGCTGGAAATTGTGAACGCTATAGATTCTCAAGTACCAACAGAAAAGAAACATGTCGAGATATTCCGGGGCTATAATTACGAGCGCTACAGATTCACAAATACCAGGAGAGTAGGAACATGCCGATGTTTTTGAGGACTGGAAATTAAGAGCGCTATAGATTCGCAAGTACCAGAAGAGCAAAAACATGTCGAGATATTTCGGAGCTGGAATAGATTCAGAAGTACCAAGAGAGCAATAACATACATCTGGAAGTGTTTTCTGGGCTGGAAATTCTGAACGCTATAGATTCCCGAAAATGACCAAGAGAGCAGACACACGTCGATTTTTTAATTTAATATATCAAAGTATTGCCGGAGCTGGAATTATGAACGGTGCAGATTCACAAGTAGAAACCAGAAGACCAGAAACATGCCAAAGTATTTTTTTCGACAGGAGTCGTGAGCGCTTAAGATTCACAAGTACCTACCAGGAGATCACAAACATGTCGAAGTTGTGTCGGGGCTGAAATCTTACTTTCAGCCGCACCGCAAGGTCTCACAATATCTGGATACCTGAATCATGAAAATGCAGTTCCAAGGATGAGACAATGAGGGGCAGTTCTAAAGTCTACGCAGACGAAGTCGCGGGAAGTAGCTAGTGGCATATAATTCAACAATTATAATATTTTAAGTATGATTGTTTGTAGAGATGACGGGGATACACGAAGCACTACTAAAATAATAATATCAAAAATGTAAAGAAGACGGGGACTTCTGGGTGTGATTGTAATAAGTTGAGGTATGGTTTAAAAAAAAAAGGTTATATTTTTTATTTCAAAATGTGAAAAATCTACTCAATCTACAATCTGGAAAATGAGAAATCCAAAAATTAAGTTAAGATGTACAGTTATCTGTTTTTGCCAGCTCACGCAAACGATATATAAACTCTTTTTACGTAAAAAAACTAAATTCGCAAAAATGTCAGTTAGGAGTTCATGTCACTCGATGTCACTTCATCGTCGCTATACTTTTATTGATATTTTCCACGACCTCTGCTTTCATTCTACGGACTTCTGATCTTCTTTCTTGTACGACCCTAGCCTTGCTACCATACTGGACACGGAGAACCCCGCCTAAACGTTGAACTTGAACTTGTTATTTTGGATTCTACGAACGGCCTACCGAAACTATAGAAACAGAAAGTAGGTGCTTTATTGAAGGATGCCGGATGAATAGAGGGATATACCTCTCGGTACAGAGTTCCGCTTTCTACCAGAAAAATGTTGCTCAGTCGGTACAAGTATTACGTAGGGAAGCAATATTACAATATTATTGTAACTGTATCGTAGGCAAAAGGACTGCAGGCTGCTGCGCCCATGTTATGTCAATAATATGGTACCTTAGTTGGGCTAGGTACCAAGACAATATAGTACTCCCTGTTATTCGCAGATGACGTTCTACATACTTGTAATTGAAGTCGAATAAAAAAATTAGCAAAACGATTTTCACTTTTAAACATCATTTCCTTCCCACACTACAAATTAATAAATTATATATCATTCTATCTATGTTATTAAAAAAAATATATTTTCAAAAAATCATAAACTCGACTTCTAAGCGAACTAAAAAGGCGTAAACGAGAAGAAAATCATGCTGTGCAGTCGAAGGATACATCTGGTTTATATTTTTGAAATCACCTCTTAAAACCCTTTATTTTGATATCCCCCCACCGCACATCAGTTTGGAAGAAAAAAAATTGGGGCCCCCCAATCCTATTGCGCCCAAAGCCGCCACTTTTAATATAGCCAATGACTCGTAAGGCGAAGACGAATCGATTGACGGAGAGACCAAACGCGTAGATAAGCAGATTTTGAAACTGCATAGAAAAAAAACAAAAATACATACAAATATACATACGTATACTGATAAACACATTACCCTCCTGCGGCAGTCGGGTAAAAATGATAATCGCACTTCAAAAATCGGCTGTTAGTTACATAACCTCACTTTTCTTAAATCTCTTTTATCTCGGCACTCAGATTGCCAAAATCTGCAAAATTTTCAGTGATTGTTTGTTAATATATAGTAGCTATCAATTGACACTAATTTCATCTCTTTACATCCAGGCCCGAAGTTGTATGAAAGCGTGTCCGTCTCCTTTCTTAATTAATTATTTAGTATATTCAATTAGACATTTATACTAAATCAATTAGGTAAAACCTCTCATTTTGTATAACTATGAATTATATTATTAGTGCCGCATGAAACTGAGTAGTTTTCACTGTGACAGTGATCATTTTTCAAACAGAAAAAATGAAATCGGTGCTTTCTTCGTTTTTTTGTTTTCGACTTCCAAATTTGAATTTAGTGTATATTTTGTTGTTTTTTATTTGGAAGTGAGGGTGCGGAGCGTGAGGAGTCATTGGATGACTTCCCATCCCTAAAAAAAAAAAAAAGGGTGCAAAATGTTATTTTTTTTCGCTTTGCTTTCAAGGGAAACTACGTGGTTTTACTAGAAAGCGACGGAAATAATGGGCAGCATCCAAGGGTACTAATCATTTCATTTTCAGTTGCTATTTAGCTGTTGAAAAGTCAAATTGCACACATCATCCGCCCAGCGAAACATTGTAGTAACCATACCATACCAATTGTTAACGCCTGTGAAGACGTCAGTGTTCGCATTGCTATGCAAAACGGTCAGGCGTCCAGCACGGAAATAAATTTCTACAAACACCGTCATTAGCACTTTAAAAAAGTCAAATTTTTCACCTAGTCGCGATCTTGTGAGCTCCACATTTTTATTTAATGTAATTCAGTTCTTTACCAAAATTATACACCATACCTCGATACGGGAGTTTCATTTCAAGACACTGAAGCCCCAACATCTGGCGACCGTGACAGGACCTGCAAATTTTGCGAAAACAAGTTCGACCACTACCACCACGCGCTGCCGGCACAGCCATTGCGCCGCAGCTTCATACTTTCATCAAAACCTGGGTTCCCTGGAGGTGCACCAGCCATTGCAGCCACCGCCGGTCAGCGATCAGCATTCAGCATCGTGCCGCAGCCTCGGCCAATGCAGCTAAGTGCCCATTTTTCCTTGTGAATTCCCTGATACCTAATTACCCTTACCTTTTACCCTTACCCGTAATAAATCTATCAAATACCTAATTAAAATAGCTTCTATGAGTGCATTGGTGTCTGTTGACATTGTAATATCTAAAAATAATTAAGTAAAACTACATCAGTACAACACACGCAGTTAGTTAATTACGTGAATAAAATTCACATTATTGGTGAACGTTTTAACTGTTTAACGATTAGTATTCCATCTTGTAATTATCATAGTTTTCGTTTGTGTTTCCTAACAGGCTTACTTATAGCAGTCACTGAAAGCATACCTATACATATATTTCACCCACACCGCCGAACATTCCAGGCCGATATCCGCGTGCGACGCGACTACGGGCCGCCTGCCGTGTCACCGTGTGACCGCAGCGGAGCCCTACCCACTGCTGCGCCGGGCCGGCCTCAGGTGACGTTAGGCGAGGAGCGTGAGCTAAGTTTTTAGTTTTTTATATATACATTAACATCACAAAGTTTGTGTCTGTATCTTTCATTATTCAAACCTACTTGAAATCATTAGTTTATTCAATTTATAATTACCAAGTTATTAGCAAGGTTTGAGTTCACAATGGGTAAAGATTATGGAGGTGAATCTGGCACAAACAATCCTCAAGAATTACACGATCTTTTAGTGAAACGTAGTTCCATAAAAGGTCAAATCACTAAGTTTAGAAACTTTTTATCAAATGTTACATCTAAAGAAACGCTCACTCAAATTGAGTTAGCTGAGTTAACATTAAAACTAAACAAATTTGAGTCTATCTATAGCCGTTTCGATGACTTGCAAAATCAGATAGAAGTATTAAACTCTGACAATTTACCTAATGAGATTGATGAACGTGATATTATCGAACAATTATTTATATCCAACATTGCAATTGCTCAAAGTATTACACAAAAACATAACGCAAACCGTCATGATGAAAGTAATTACAAGGATTTAAATTCAAGTCAGGTTACTGCAGGTCCCTGTAATCACGATCATTTTGATATAGGTTTCAAATTACCTCAAATTCAAGTAGCTAAGTTCGACGGGTCTTGCTTCCGTTGGCTTGAGTTCCGTGACACATTCTTATCTATAGTACACAATAACGACCGCATCGCTCCCATTCACAAATTCCATTATCTTATTTCGTACTTGACTGGCGATGCAGCGCGCATTATCGCTAACTTAGAAGTATCCAGCGCAAATTATGCGTGTGCTTGGAAGTTATTATGTGATAGATATGACAATACACGACAATTAATAACTCATCATATAAATTCCTTGTTATACATCAAACCAATCACAAGTGAGTCTGATAAATCATTACGATTCCTTGTGGACCATGTTAACAAGAATTTACGTGCTTTAAGTAGTCTCGGTCTAGGTTCACGTGACTGGGATATTTTACTCATTCACATAATGAGCCCCAAGCTTGATGACCAAACCAAAGCCAAGTGGGAAGAGTACCGGGGTACTTTGGATACCAATATACCTAGTTTGCAGCAGTTTTTCAAGTTTCTTACTGATCGCGCTGATGTGCTTGAGTCAATAAATAGCAACTTTCCTTACTCTAAGCCTCAACTTCAGACGAAGTCAAAACATATAGATTCCAACAATAAAATAAAATCTCATCAGTCATACATTACAAAGAGTGAAGACAATAATACTTCTGATATATCATGCGTCATTTGTAACGGTAATCATCGCCTTTATGATTGTCCTACATTTTTGGCTAAGAGTGTGGATGACCGTATCAGTGAAGTAAGCAGATTGAAGCTTTGTCACAACTGCTTAAGATCAGGCCACTCTGCACGCAATTGTCGCATGCATCCGTGTCGCAGGTGCAACATAAGGCACAATAGACTCTTACATAAACATTCTGATAGCAAAAATATTTCCAGTGTTGTCACCATTTCACCTGACATCACTGACGACACTATCGTTAATTTTTCTAATCAAAATAACCATCAAGTTTTACTGTCTACTGCTTACATTGAGGTAGCTAATCCTACGACCAATCAAACAATGAAGGTTCGTGCTCTTTTGGACTGCGGCAGTCAGTCATCATTTATTACTCAATCTCTTAAAACAAGACTGCGTCTAGAGCCGACCACCACTTTGCAGGTCAATATCATTGGCATAGGCAATAAAACCACCACTCAGGCAACAGAAACTTGTGTAGTTCAGTTGAAATCGTTAATGAAGCATTTCACAGTCACTTCTTCGTTTTTGGTGTTGCCAGTTTTGACGGGCAATATACCCCAAATACCCATTGACTTTAAAATGCTTAATATTTCAAGTGACTATTTTTTAGCAGACCCTCACTTCCACCAACCTGCACCTGTTGATGTTGTCATCGGTGCTGATATTTTCTGGGACATTATTGGCCGCGATCAACTCTCTCTCGGTCTTAATTCACCTGTATTGAGAAGTTCTCATTTCGGCTGGTTAGTTTCAGGCCCTATGTATTTTAATTTACCCATAAAAAATAAGCTAAAGGACGTTGATAATGATATAGATTCTAATCATTCAGTCATTTCTAATTTGTCGTCTGTTGACAAAATACATCAAGAACTAACAAAATTCTGGGACTTAGAAAATGTTCCCAAACTAAACCACTTATGAGTCATAGCGAGAAGGCATGTGAAATACATTTTTTGTCGCACACCCTCCGTTTAAATACTGGTAGATTCTCAGTCAGTCTACCCTTGAAGGATACACCTGATTGTCTTGGTGAGTCTTATTCATTAGCTAAAAAACTTTTGTTAAATTTAGAAAGGCGATTTCGCAAACAACCACATGTGAAAACGCAATATTCAGAATTTATGCGCGAGTACTCACAGTTAGGTCACCTTTCCGAATCCACTGTTCTCATACCTTCTACATCTTACTTTCTCTGCCATCACGCTGTCTTCAAAGACAGCAGTGAGTCTACAAAAATTAGAGTCGTGTTCGACGGCTCGGCTCCTACTTCATCGGGTCAGTCTGTCAATAGCATCCTCATGGTTGGGCCTAATATGCAGGACTCATTGTTCTCCATTTTAATAAGGGCACGACAACATAAGTTCCTTCTCACGGGTGACATTGAGAAAATGTACCGTCAAGTCCATGTTCATGAGGAGGATCGTAATCTTCAACTTATTTTATGGAGAGAGATGAGTCTTTGCCCATCAAAACGTTTCAGCTAAATACTGTGACTTACGGAATGGCAAGTTCTAGCTACTTGAGCACTCGGTGCTTATGGCAGATTGGTGAAGAATCTTCTGATCCTATGGTTAAGAACATAATTCAGCATGATTTCTTTGTTGACGATCTCATTACCGGTTGTGAAAGTGAGGATAACCTACGTTATATTTATCAATCTGTAACTGAAGAATTAAGGAAAGGATGCTTTAATCTTCGTAAATTTAAGACCAATTTGCCGTCATTGTTTGATTCAAATATTCAAACTGATGATAATCTTTTAGTAAGCGAGTCAACTAGTACACTAGGCATGGGATGGAACCCATCAACCGATCAGTTACATTTCCCTATCAAATGCCCACTTTCTTCTAACAATAAGTTAACTAAAAGATCATTTCTATCATCTCTGTTTAAAATCTTTGACCCCTTAGGACTAATTAGTCCGTGTGTAATAAAAATGAAAATGTTGTTACAACAACTGTGGCTACATAATTTAACTTGGGACTCTCCTGTTCCAGATCAAATTCAAAGAGACTGGAACAAGTTTATGCAGTCTTTACCTTCTCTGTTATCTTTACAAGTTCCACGGCGTGTGCTCTGTAATGATCCAGTATCGGTAGAGTTACATTCATTTAGTGATGCATCCCAACATGGCTACGGTGCTTGCATTTATTTACGTTCAGTTAATGCTGCGAACGAGGTCACAGTCAATTTGCTTTGTTCGAAATCCAAGGTAGCTCCGATTAAAGGTACGACTATCCCTCGTCTAGAATTGAGTGCTGCCCTACTGGCAGCAAGGTTATGCAAGGCTGTCAGGGAGTCACTGCGATGTGAAGTTCAGCATCAAGTACACTGGTGCGATTCATCAGTAGTGTTAGCCTGGCTCCACACCAGTTTTATAAACTTGAAAACATTTGTGGCTAATAGGATTTCTGAGATCTGTGAGTTAACAGATGCCTCATCGTGGCGCTATGTGCCCGCCCACATCTGTAAATCCTGCAGACTTCATATCTAGAGGAGTTAGTCCTGATCAGCTCGGCAGTACCCAGCTATGGTGGTCAGGCCCTCCATTTCTCGTGGAGCCTGAAGGTAATTGGCCTATATTAAAACCCAATAAAATTAATAATATTGATTTACCGGAAACTAAACCTAATTGCACTACCACTCATATTGTTTCTCAAAGTGAACCTATAATTAATTTTAAAAACTTTTCTAGTTTAACTAAAATAAAAAGATCTTTCGCCTACGTGATAAGATTTATTAATAATCTAAAAATTAACAAAGAAAAACTTCTCGGCAGTTTGACAGTAGATGAATTTGAATAATTCATTTCTTTATTTGTGTCGTCTCGCTCAGCAAGAATCATTCTTCTGTGAATACAATTTACTTTGCAACAATAAGACTTTAAGTTCTAAATCAAATATTTTATCATTGAGTCCATTTTTAAGTGATGACAAGGTCATCCGAGTTGGTGGCCGACTAGGCTCATCAGATTATAACTTTAATAAAAAACACCCTGTTCTCCTACATGCTTCGCATCATTTTACCAAATTGATTTTCGAGTTTGAACATAAACGCGGATTACATGCTGGTCCGCAATTATTGTTGGCCGTTGTTAGGGAATACGTTTGGCCGATTAACGGCAGAAATTTAGCTAGACGCGTTTTTCGTAACTGCCCCAGGTGCAGACGCTTACAGGGCAAAACTATTGCTCCAATAATGGGACATTTACCCGCACAACGTGTCACGCCAAACTTTCCATTTCGCACAGTGGGAATTGATTTTGCTGGCCCATTCCACATAGTGAACAGAAAGGGACGTGGTGCTTCGTTAGTCAAGTGCTATCTTTGTTTTTTCATTTGCCTTCGATATAAAATATCTCACCTCGAAGCCGTAAGCGATTTATCAAAGAACGCTTTCGTCATGACATTCCGAAGGTTTGTGTCACGAAGAGGCAGGCCAACGGAAGTATTCTGCGACAATGGACGCAATTTTGTCGCAGGAGCTAAAGAAATTAATGATTTTTTTAAAACTTACCAAAGCGAGCTATCTGATTTTGCAAGTTCGGAAAGCATTCAGTTTAACTTTTCACCAGCTTACGCTCCTCATTTTGGCGGTATTTTTGAGGCCGGTATCCGCTCAGCAAAATTTCATATTAGGCGAGTGATGGGTAATTCTCATTTAAGTTTTGAAGAACTTCAAACCCTATTCGCTCAGGTAGAAGCTGTTTTAAATAGTAGACCTCTCTGTCCCTTATCCGCCTCTCCTGACGATTTCCATTGCCTTACCCCTGGGCATTTTCTCATTGGTCGGGCTCTCACCGCACTGCCTGAACCAGCTTTGGAAGACTGCCAATCAACCAGCTTGCAGCGATATGCCAGGTTGCAGCAAATATATCAGCACTTTTGGCGGCGCTGGCAACGCGAGTATATAGCCGAGTTGCAGCTTCGCCGCAAATGGAAGACCAAGACCGATGCAGTCAAAATTGGAGACATGGTTCTGCTGCAAGAAGATGGCGTCCCACCATTATGTTGGAGGCTTGGACGCATTGTACGGCTGTTCCCAGGACAAGATGGAGTTTCGCGAGTAGCCGACATAAACACTATACGAGGAACTATACGGCGCCCTCTGGTACGCCTCTGCCCCTTACCGACCGAAGAGGAGCTCCTGATGGGTTGAATCCTCGTGAGTTTCAACGGGGGGAGGATGTTAACGCCTGTGAAGACGTCAGTGTTCGCATTGCTATGCAAAACGGTCAGGCGTCCAGCACGGAAATAAATTTCTACAAACACCGTCATTAGCACTTTAAAAAAGTCAAATTTTTCACCTAGTCGCGATCTTGTGAGCTCCACATTTTTATTTAATGTAATTCAGTTCTTTACCAAAATTATACACCATACCTCGATACGGGAGTTTCATTTCAAGACACTGAAGCCCCAACACCAATCAATGATCTAATGCCATTATGGAGTTTCAACTCAGAATAAAATGGTACAAAATTTTCTAAAATATTTCTACCATATTTTCACTATAACAGAAATCTATTCCTAGTTTAGTCACTTGTACCCGAAGCGACTTCTTTCACACTATATTTGGGCCACAATTTGCTCTCTCGCATACATCTCACGCGTGGAAGTTTCAGGCAAAATCCCTCACCACATCATTGAAGCAATTTTTGCTCTATTTGTTGGCTTGTAGAGTTGGTTTTGTATTGACGTTGTTTCAAGAATTTCAAGTATGTTATATGCCTCGAAGTAAGAAATTTCATTTGAGACGATTTTGCGATTTCCTTCACTTGTTTCCCTCAGGACAGGCCGTTGATTTATCAGGGAGAATTCTCGTCTTTTTATTCGAGAAAAAAATTGTTTTGCGCCTCTGACTTGTGAATATACGGATGTGCTGTAAAATTAAAACTCTTTTCGGTTATGAATTTTAAATATTCTTGTTCGTCTATTCATTGTTTTCTTGTCTTGTCTTTGTCAGAATGTGTGATGTTTGAGGGTGTTAATAATTTAATCATCTGTCTCTTTCGACTTGGGGAAAGTACACTCGACATTTTCAGTACATCTTCTATAATATAAACATTAATCGCTGAAAGTGTGGTTAAGCGCAAATCTCGAGAACAGCTGAACCGAAGGTTGTTGTGTAAAAAAAATTAAGAAAGTTGCCAGTTTACGGGAGCGAAGCCGCGGGGGACAGCTAGTAATGTATACATTTCATATTATGCCGTATTTGTTGATACTGAAAGTGGTTTTCGTGCCATTTACTCAAAAAAACAAAGTTAAGAATAATAATAAAAAAAAAAAAAAACATTTGCAGCACTTTTGGTGAACACATAGAGAAGAACGTGCAAGATACTCCACAGGAAGTCTTATAAATCAAATATTTAAATGTGCAACTCATCAATATATTTTACAAAATAATATATTTAATTGATGTATTCTTATTAAGATTTGTTAACCAAAATAATCACATTAAAACCAAAGTGTATGATAAAAACGATAAAAAAATCATTCAAAATACATGAAACTTCTCCAAATACACCTTTATGCTTTGTACCTACACCATTAAACTAAAAGTAATGTTAGTTGGGTATCTATAAACGTTATTAATCTGGCATATTTTATAGGTCAACACTGTTCCCCGAACAACTGTACTAGGGAACATAATGTCTGAAAAGACGTAACTCAAATAATCTTGTGTAGAGTGACCATGGCCCGGGACGACGACGGCGAGTTATGATTTTTATTTTATTTTGTTTGGGAAAACAAACAATCGTACAATTTATATTATGTTCCACCTACAAGCGCGCCTCATTGAGGTTTTAGCATAGTAGACGGGTTCCGCTAGGGCTAAGGTTGCAGAATTTAAGTAGTGGCTCTTTTTAAGAACAAAGAGCTATTTGGTGTAATATTATAGCTACGGATGACTTTTTAAAAATCCTTTCAAGGCGTGAATGAAATAACTGACAAATATAATAACAAGCGTGACCAACTCTGACATAATATTCAAGAAAATTAAATATAAATAGATATTCTTGTGCCATCAGTATCTCCATTTTTTAAGAATGGGTAACCATCAAATGGCTCCTCCCGCTCTGTTTGGAGTGGAAGGGAGTTTCAGATTCTTACGGACTAAAACGCATCCGTGTTCCTCCTAATGTTCGTTGCGTTACAGGGCTGCAATGGTTTTATCGAACAAATTCCGCAAATCTGGCCCTTGCGTATCCCTTAAGAGATTGCCATTGAATCAAGAAATATATTTGTACACTAGTACTATTTGATGGCTAAATAATCCTCTCTGTTTGTGGTGAAATCATCATGTATACACTCCGTCTGGGATGAACGGCTTCTAGAAAGTTCAGTATTTTACATGAAGTGCAATCTGCACAATCCAGAAATTGAGCAATACGATAACCCTTGGCGAGACTCATCATTTACCTAGCCTTTTCCAAATAAATAAATGAATAATGCTGTGGTTGGCTTCCAGTCAAACCGGATTCAGATGTTGTATTATTACGTGGAACAACTGCCTACCAGACCTCCACAATCCATTATCTGGGTAACACAGTACTTCTTCGCAAGACTGGTGTCAGATTTACTGGCGTCTAATAATCCTTAACGAATGCCAAAGATCTACAAGATCGACAGCTGGAACCATAGATATAATAAACAAGTTTTTTTATTTCTTTGGCTGGGACTACCTGGGCTTACCGTGCTTTCCGAGGTACGGAGGAAGCTCAGTATGCTAATATGATTAGCCATCCACAAATCAACCTTGGCAGGCGTTGCTTAACCTTGAAGATCGACCCATATGGCTGTTATTATTCAGTCATGAGCGAATGGTGTCAGATTTTCTGGCTTCTTACGACCGTGGCGTTATCCATAACGATTAAATTATTTGAGATTTTTAAGTGAGAGCCGAGACCAAAGGCATGCTTCTTGAGGCTTATTCAGGAACCGACTTCGAAATTTTTTTTTTTTACTTTTTATAGGCATACGTTTGACCGCTGTTGATCTTAAGCTATGATTTGGTCTAAGGATTGGTCGATCGATTTGTATCTAAAAAATAATAGTAAAAAAAACCAGTTTCGACCGGATCGGACGAAACTAAGCTGCCGAAACGCTTACTTAACCTTCTGTTACTCGACGTATATGAATTTGGGTTAAATCGTGGACGTGGTCACCCTACTTTTACGATAGCTTTTATATGTGCGATGCACCTTCATCACACAAAACATAAGACACATCTTCAGTTGTTACACTATGAACTAAACCTTGCTACTCCGTCATACGATACATGTTAGCTTGGCCATTATTTTTTTAAAGGAAAAGTTAATTTTGTCGATCGGACAACGCATTGGACTCTAGGGTGTAGTATCCGATTATAGTCCAACCATCACATAGTTTTGGTTCTATTTTTAGAGCCTTTATATTTTGTAGAAAATTGGTAAGTAAAAATTATTAGGAATTAGCAGAAGGTAAATGGAGAAATTGCTGAAAATTCCTTTTCTGGCATACTATTGATGGCTTCCATGATAATCGCAAGTTTATTTTGAAACTCAACAAATTGCGTGCCTGCTATTCACCGTGAGTTATATTTATAATCAAGTATTTCTTACTTTTAAATCAGCATTTCAGTCGTAAACTGTTAAAAAAGCCTCGATTTCGCAAAATTTATTACAGATTGCAACTGATATGCCAAAGTTGCTTAAAAATTAGTAGAATTGGCCCCTCAGAACGAGTAAACTTAAACAAGTTTCAAAATCAAGTCGCAATATTATCTAAGTGACAATCACTGTCAAAAACTAATCAAAGTGTAGATAAACTAGAGATATTCCGACAGTTTACTTAAAATAACGCGGTTGTCCTCTCAGAAATTAACAGCTGTTAATTTGAATGATTTTAGAAACTACAATATATTAACAAAATACTTTATTTCCCTACCTACTGCTAATAAAATTAGTAAGCTCATGACACCCATACCTACATGACTATAGCAAATTCAGCAAAAAATACAGGATAAGCAAGCAACTCCCAACAGAATTCCCCCAAATATGATTTGGCCCCACCCTCGGGACAGCCCCCGGTCTTTTTCAGGATTACAGTCTTCACAGGTAAGAAATAAAATAACTTTATTTATCGTTACGGAAAAGACCATGGGTACTTTTATTTAGAGGCGGCTGTAAATAGGTATTGACAAACTTTATTGAGTTTATTTCAGGAAATTGAAAGCTTTCTGTATTGTTTTTGCTTGTAATCTTATTTGATTATTATTAAATTATTTTTATAGATATGTTTCCTTTGCATTGCAGAGAGATCACAATCACTTTAAAATATTTTATTAGAAAAAAAACATTTTCTTACAAATGTAAATACAAGTCGAATAAGCGAAGCTCTCTCCACATTTTTGTATTGGCAAGTTCTGTCCTTTGAATTGGGTGTTGATTTCTGCGCTCCAGTATTTTATTTTTGTAGCTATCTACGTTTTTCCTGTGTAATGTGTAAACTTAAGTTATTTCAAAATAAACTTAACATTACATCTAATTTGATAATAATCCAAATTCAGTAAAACTATCAATAAGTCCTACTACTCTCTTCTTAAAACGGACCATAGTTTCATCATGCATGTCTTCCATTTTCATTGCATCGAACACGTCACTTAGATCAGACTTCTTCCTAGCTTCCATAAACTTGCTAGCCTCCTTCGAATCCCTCATCAGAATATTAGCTAACATCAAGCATTGACCAAAAATAAGATTGCCATATCTCTTTAAGTCTGCATCTAGCTGGACTCTAGGATACACGAAATTCGCATTCAGGCCAAAATTGGACAAGGATTTGTCCAATTCAGTATGATAGTAGTCTAACCAGTTGTAGTAGTTCTTGGACCTGGTCTCATGGTCAGTGCAGTTGAAGATCATGTAGAGGAGATCGACGACAGGGTTAATGACCTTGGAAATTTGGTAGTCAATCATGATTGATTTCACTAAGCCATCCCCCTGAAAACCAAATAAAACTTTATTATTAAAAGTCACTAGCTGTCCCACGCGGCTTCGCTCCCGTCAACTGTAACTTTCTTATTTTTTTCTTTGATAAGAACCATCTCCTAACAATGACAAATATAACAAAAAAAGAATGATCGAAATCGGTCCAGCCATTCACGCGTGATGCGATGACCAAGGGAAATAGGGATTCATTTAAATATATATATATAAATAAATATAATTTAATGATACTCTTGGAATTAAAAGAAACGGAATTAGTAACTTACATTTTATGTTATTTTATACTATTAACAATAATAATGGCTGGCTCAGTTTATTAAGAACCGGATGGATTAAAAAAAATATAAAATTAAGTTCTGTTAATAAAGTTAAGGTCAAAATATTATGTTTATCAAAAACACCTCAACGGCTACACATGAATAATAGTAACAGAAGTAGACCCTAACCTCTATTAGAACATAGAATAAACTTAATCCCGATAGTACGATTACTATTGGAAAATTTTCGAATTCTGACAGGCGAAGCTAGTAATAAAAATGAGAAATTAAAAACTTACTGCGATTTTAAACATAATATTGTTTGTCCAAGCATCGCCTTGTTGAATAACCGTAAAATTGTCCGGAGTCTTCGATAAATTTACTGCCAGTTTAAAGATATTCTGTAATTTATTTTTAATAACATTTGTATGAGCTTCGTCATCAAACACTGATAGAATTTCAGTCTCAAATTTTAGTATATGAGACATCATTGCTTGATTTTCCGCCATGACTACCCATATATTAGTCAATTTACTTTTGAAGAGATCAAAAGTTTCCGGTTCTTTTTTCTTTAACACGAAGGAAAGAGAATGGAGCAAAGCAAAGTTTTTCAAGATGCTTTTGACACATTCATCAGACAGAGACTCAAACTTGTTCAACATAGTAAAACCGGATTCAGTTAGGTCTTCTAAAATCACAACCTCGTTAGGTGCTTCCATCAGAGATCCATAACATTTGGCGTATTTTAGTTGTTCTTTTTCTGGTACTCCAGCGTCTTTTTGTAGCTGTACTAGTTTAGGTAATACCACAGTATACATTGTATGCTCGTTGTTAAACATGAATTCAGTATTCGTCATCTTACGATCCATCTCGAATGCAGATGCGATTTTGACGATCATTTTCAAACTTCCATTTTTACCTTCTATGTTTATCCTTTTGACGTTTGCCACGAAGTTATCACCAGCTTGTTCAACTGGGCTGAATACCACTTTACTAGATTGTAAATCTTGTTCTTGAATGACTTTATTAATGAACTCTAATTGGCGTTCATTTATATTCTCGAAATCTCCTTCAAAATTGTATTGTGCCATGACTGCGTGTAAATAGTAAGTACTAAATAAAAAAACATGAATGGCTTTTTATTTATACGGAGTATTTTATCTTAACTTAGGTTTGTTGTCGATTGTTATTATTTGTGATTAGATAGATATTCATTGTTATTATCGAATGAAGTGTGAATTAGGACTTTTTTATCTTAATACCTATATCCGGAGCCCACGCAATGAGAGCTACCGTTTTTGTACTCACCAGTTGGCGCCACATTATCGTAGCATTAAGGTAGTTTTGCGCGCTTCTGGCCAAAGTTAGATTAATACAACATATATATCGTCGCAGTGTTACGTGAACTGCTCATAATGAAAACAAAGAAGGACTTAAATATAATTTCCGACAAAAAAAAAGTTCAATGCAGTGGTCGGGGGAATCGTAACTTAATCTGCCATATTAAGACTGTTTTAGTAAGATATTCACAAAAACAAAACAACTAAGTAAATAAACTTTTCTCAAAAGCCAACCAACAATGAAATTTGACATAATATCGAATACCTCACACTACTCTAGCGCCTCTAGCGGCGAATTCAAGCGTGATAGCCCTCATTGGACTAGGTTGTGAAACGTTTGTCCGACACACGATTCTCCGACGCACGGTTCGCCAACCGAACGATTCAATTTGCCGATCGAACGCAGAATTGGTGGTATTTAAGAGGTTATCCCGTAAAAAAGGTTAATTTGGGTTATCACACGATACAGTTTTAACGAGTAACGTAAATAAACAATGGATTCTTTTTGGGGGCAAAATAAAATGTTAAAAGTTTAGTGTGTTTAATCCCTACTATAACATTATAAATGCGAAAGTAACTCTGTCTGTCTCTTCTTCATGCCTAAACCACTGAACTGATTTAGATGAAATTTTGTACAAAGATAGTCTGAGACCCGAGAAAGGACATAGGATTGTTTTTATCCCGGTAATCTCTCGGAAATGGATACTATGGGGGAAAATAGGTTATATATATTCCGGGAGTACGTTCCCAAGGGATCACGCGAGCGAAGCCGCTGGCACACACTAGTTCTTATTAAGTGTTTACGATGCTTCAGATTTAGGGCTCAAGAATGACTTATGCTATCAACTTTTGGAACAGTTTTAGATGATGTTTGCTCAACAATTTTGCAACTATGAAAAAAAATAAAAAATATGTATTTAAAAAAAAAAAAAAAAAAAAATAAAAATGTGTTAATAAACACATTTTTTAAATTTTTTTTTTTTTTTTTAATTTTTTTTTTTTTTTTTTGCAACATCGACTAAGAGGGATTAACAAAAAAATTGAAGTGAGGCTACTAGGGCAAGAGCGCTATATGCACGTTCTCAAAATATTTGTCTTTTTTTTACGTTATCGACTTTTGACAAAAAAAACACCGTTCCCCCCTATCTCCGAAGTTTGCATACAGAAAAATCTGAAATTATTCAGTGATAGAAGTTTATGTAAATGTATACATATAGCATAGTGATTACAGGAAAAATAAAACGATGTCTCCTAATTCGCTCTGTGCACGATTACAGCGCCAAAGCGTCTGTAACTTTGTAGGCTCTGTCGCTTTGACATTTAGATCTTAACATTGTGAAAGAATATTAAAATAAAAATTAATTAAGATTTTACATTTTTATTTTCTTGCAGTTTACAACACAACAGCTACTGTGACTCATTTTTGTTGGCGGAATAATGTGATTACAAAAATTATGTAGTAGAATTGCTTTGCCATTGACAGATATAACAGATGACAGAGCTTACATTATTTCTACTTTTGGCCAACATGAGCGCTGCGATAGATTATGTTACCCCCACCTAGTACTTCGCACCCAGCAAATAGCACACTTTTCAGAAATCATACAATTACAGTAGTTCCACTATAGGTCAAGAGATGGCGCTGATCTACAACTGCAAATATACCGCAGTGTTAAAATTCTTTGACGAATATAGGCATCACCACCACCTCACAATGAAAATTCAAAGACATTTCATGTTTTATATGATGTACAGAACCCTCGGTGTGCAAGTCCACCTCACTTTTAGCCAGTTTCCTTAAACTAATTACAATTTTGTAGTAGATGTAGGTATAGAGGTACATGTTTTTCTCACGTGGCCCATTCCGTAAAGTAATCAATGAATTAAGATATAGATAAATCAATTTAATCAATTTGTTGACATTATGGGAACAGGCAAACAAGTATTTATTTAAGTAGGTACCTAAGTTTACAATTAATCATGACACTCCAAATATTAAGGCACATAATTCTTAATCACGTGGGTGTCCGAGTCTGGAAAATGGATATTAAGATAATTAATACCAGATGGTTTACAAAAAAAAATTAACACTATCTAATCTTAAATAAAGGAAATCAATAATAAATACAGATACAGATAAAAATGCTCAGTATAAATTTAAACAAACAATCGAACATTTTTTTAGTAAGTACTTAGTAGCTCAAACAATCATGGCGCAATACAACTTTGAAGGAGATATCGAAAATATAAATGAACGCCAATTGGAATTCATAAATAAAGTGATTCAAGAACAAGACTTACAAGTTACGAAAGTGGTTTTTAGCCCAGTTGGAGAAGCTGGTGATAATTTCGTAGCAAACGTCAAGAGAATAAACATAGAAGGTAAAAAAGGAAGCTTGAAAATCATAGCCAAAATCGCATCTGCATACGAAATGGTCCGAATGATGACAAATACAGAAATAACGTTTAACAACGAAAACACCATGTATTCGGAGGTTCTGCCCAAGTTAGTGCAATTACAAAAAGACGCAGGAGTATCAGAAGAGGAACAGCTAAGATACGCTAAATGTTACGGTTCTTTAAATGAAGCACCTAACGAGGTTGTAATTTTAGAAGACCTGAGTGATTCGGATTTCCTAACGCTGAACAAATTCGAGTCCTTGTCTGATGATTGCGTTAAAAGTACTTTAAAAAACTTAGCTATACTCCATTCTCTTTCATTTGCTTTAAAGAAAAATGAACCAGAAACTTATGACCTCTTTAAAAGTAAATTGATGGATACATGGGTAATCTTGGCTGATAATCAAATGATGATGTCTCATATGCAAACATTTGTAGATGAAATTATAGCAGTATTTGATGACGAAGCTCATAAAAGTTTGCTGAAAAATAAAGTACTGGATATTTTTAAATTAGCTGTGAAGTTTTCGAAAGAGACGGATAATACATATTCGGTTATTCAACAAGGTGATGCTTGGACGAATAATATTATGTTCAAAGTGGTGAGTGCATGCTTGTCTTTTTTTTTCATTTATCTCTGTCTGTTTTTTTTTTCAATTCTCCCACATTGTATAGTAAGGCGAGAAATGCAGAATATATCGATGTGATGCTTCAAGGAGACTAACATAAAGCAATTATGTTATCTCTACTCTATTTCTACTGACTGAAATGATTGCACTTGTAACATGGTTAATTTTTATTTTCAGAGAGACGACTCAGTACAATCAATCATGATTGATTACCAAGCATCGAAGAACAATAGTCCTGTGGTTGATATTTTCTATGTGATCTTTAACTGCACTGACTACGAGACCAGGACCAAGAACTTCTACAGCTGGTTAGACTACTATCACTCTGAATTGGACCATTCTTTATCGAACTTTGACCTAAAAGCCAATAATGTATACCCTAGACATCAATTGGATGCAGACATGAAAAAATACGGCCCCTTTATTTTTGGTCTGTCAATTATGTTAGCTAATCTTTTGATGAGGGATTCAAAGGAGGCCAGCAAGTTTAAAGAAGCCGGGAAAAAATCTGATCTTAGCGATGTTTTGGAATCAATGAAAATGGATGACATGGCGGATGAAACTATGGTTCGTTTCAAAAAGAGAGTTTTAGGACTTATCGATAGTTTTACTGAATTTGGTTTATTGTAAAATTATGAAAAAAAAATCATGCGTAATAAATTATTTTCATTTAATTGTGACAATTATTTTAAAATCTCACTTTATCTGTAACTTTATACGATTCCTTTTTTCTTCATTTTTGAGACAGCCGCAAAGTAAAGAAGAGAAGAAGATGTCTACATATTAAAAAATGCCTCTGCATGTTGCACTGAACATCACGTACTTATCTTAGTAAATTTACAACACTTTCTTCTGACCATTTCATGAATATTCACCGCCTTAGGACGGGGAAGGGTCTGTCAGCCGTCAGCTGATACTGATACTATACTATACTGCCGAGCGTTCTTTAAATTACCCCTTGAATCACTTGTCTCACTGCCAATGATAAGCGAGAAGCGAGTAAAGCTAGAAACTAGATACGAGTGTGTAGTTTCGATAGTTTTGACGCTCGACTATAAGCAAGTGCTCTTGTGCGACGGGCTATTCCTCGTACCACTTATCCGGCCAGCCGAGAGTTGCATCTTCCCAACTATATTGGCGTCGGCTTCCAGTCAAACCGAATTCAGCTGAATACCAGTGTTTTACGTGGAGCGGCTGCCTACCAGACCTCCACAACCCATTAACTGGGTAACACTGTACTTCTTGGTAAGCCTGGAGTCCGTGAGATCCGTGGAGATCCGTAACGACTGCAACTGGGGCGGTACGACGTAAATTACTCCAAAACCAGCGTTTGGCTTTGATATTCTTATGCAAGGCTTATAGGACGGTTAGTACTGAAGCCTTACTGGTGCTGGCGGGTGGTATCTCAGTCGATTTGGAGGTGCAGAAATATCACGGAACCTGAGTTTTTACCGCAGCGCGACCGTGCTAAGATCTCTAGATTACTAAAACCACGAAGAGGAACTTTAATCCGAATGGCAATGTAGGTGGGAAAATTCCATCAAAGGTCGACACCTCCACCAGTTTTTTCCATCCGTTCGTGAGCAGCTGGATAGAACATGGCTGGAGATAGATCACTGTGTTGCTCAATTTCTTACGAGGTCATGGCAACTATTTTCCTGCTTGTGGCTTCACCTTTATGTCAATGTTCTACAGCTGACCTTGAATACGAACAATCTGCACATCACGTCTTATGGGAGTGTATTCTTTGGCAGACTGAACGTAATATTATGTTAGAAAGTATTCAAGTTACATCTGGAGTAGTTTACTATACGGACCTTGTAGAAACCATAACAAATTGCCGTGCGTTCGGGCGTTTTTGCCGTACCTATTACTGGAATCAAAAGTAGCTCACAATATAGGACCCATTCATTTCAGTGTTAATATATAATCGTGGTGCTTGGCAACTGGGTTTAACTCAGTTGTATATGACCCTTGGTGCCTATTGGCCTAACTCATATCTGTCTCCTGCTTGATAAGGAGGGAAGTGGAGATTATATTTATTTTTCCTACTCCTCCACTGTACTCTTCTGAATAATTTCGATGCAGTATCCAAGACAGTTGAATCGTTTCTCCGGGACTCGTCGGGCTTCATTAGCTCGGCGTTTTTCTGGTGGTTGCCCCTGTTGATTCCGGCTTTCAGGAGTTGCAGTGGTAGGGAACGTGTGGCGGGCTTGTCCCTAAAAAAAAATCCGTAACGACTGCCAAAGATCTATAAATGACAGCCGGGACCAACGGCTTACCGTGCTTTCTGAGGCACGGAGAAACTCGGTATTTAGGTACAATTTTTGTACATTTTACCAACTTTCTGTACCTCATGCAAATAAATGATTTTTGATTAAAAATTTTTTTATGTTAAGATTGTCACCCAGCCACAGACCAACCTTGGCAAGAGCTGCTTAACCTTAAAGATCGACCCGTGCAAATGTAATAATTTAGCCATGATGGCCTTGAGAGTTTGAGTTTCAGGTAGAAATTACCGCTAGTTGGTCTCTCGGCGTGAATTCTGATGTTCCCCTGGCATATTTTCGTATTGACCAATTTAGCCCCTGGTCAATATCAAAATCCCCTACGGAAAGCCCCTACGGGGATGCAAGAAAAAAGTGGAAAGTTGCAAGTTATCTGCTGCAAGAGACAAAGTGTTGATTGGTATACACATTTTAACCCGGCGTCATGGGGGTTGGGTCTGTGCGACCCGTCACATTTTACTGCGTTTCTAGTTCGGTTACTATGCGTGCGACGTTACCGTTCTTCTCAATAGCTGGAGCTGTTGAGTTGTTCTATGCATCTCAAGCAACATGTTAGTCGTGGCACAGCTGCAGTGGGAGTTACAGGTGCACAAAATTGAATAAGGTATGTGAGACCCATCCCCGCAGTCGGAGTAACAATTTCACGCCATTTTGTATAGTTATTGTTTTACTTATTATCCGTGTTTTTATACTTTTATATATGATCTTTTTGCTATTGTTTACAACTGAAGTTGCTGATATATAGTTCAATGTATTTTGTTTGTATTTTTGTAGGTACTTGGTAAAAAATTAATCGAGAAGAGGCCGAACGACACCGTATTCTTGCAATTTTACAAGATTCTGACTCTGATTCTGAGTTGTCAGACCAGGCTATTAATGGCCTAATAATAAACAAAATAAATAATAATTATTCAAAAATAAAACGTCTTTTCATGGAACACCTAAAATTTCGCCAAATGTATCCGTGCTTCCACGTGAGTTGCGCCAGAAAATTTGGAAAATTTGTTGGTAAATCTTCAGGGGAACCTCCACCAAAAAAGGCTAATGTTCGCAAACAGTGCCAAGTGTGTTCAGCCAAGAAATACCGTAAGACAAATACACATGCAACAAATATATATGTGTAGAACATATAGTACCTTTCTGTGCTGACTGTACCAAAGATTATGATTTGAAGTGATCAATTGTTCTTTTTTTCTAAAGTTAATTTAGTTTCCTACAAAAAAGTGCCATTTAAACATTAAGGCTGATTTTTAATTAATAATATAACTACATATAAGTAGAAGAGAAAAAATTTGTTGACATTGGTCGTTCTTTTTTTAAAGTTCTATTAAATATAGTTAAAACATAATATAATATGATATTTGTGTTTCATTTATTTACATAAATACCTAAAAAACTAAACGCGAATAAATATCACTTTTATTATTTATAAAATATTGGAAAAATTTGACATTTAATAAACGGGTCGGTGAGACCCACCCCAACGTCCGTGTAACACTTTTCCACCCCCATGACGGCGGGTTAAATCGACCAACACTGTGTCTGTTTTGAATTTTGCTTTGTGTAAGTCAGCCATGATTTTCTCACGTGGCCGGATACCTAATCAATTATCGATTACATTATCTAAATTTCGATAAATGTAATAATAAGATTAGGATAAGATTATGATAATAGCTGCACGTAGAACTGTCATTTAATGTGTTGCTAGTAGAATATGAGTCATTTTTTTTTCTAATTACCTATTTGTTTATTACTAAATACATTTTCATTTGGTTGATCGCATGGTATAGTTTGAAAAACAAAAAAGCCGCAGGCAGTCCAGAAACTATGCCATCACTAGATAGTTAACTAACCAGGCGCCTTCTGCGACTGGATAGAGGCAACCTACGAATGGTGGCGAGGACCATCCCCGGGCACGGCTCACTGAACAAACATTTCCACACGATAGATATAACGGACAGTGCTCTTTACGGAGCATGTATGGAGGTGGAAACGGTATCACACAAGCCTCTTGAACGTACAGCCGTCACAGAAATACGGAAGCAAATAATAGGGACACCGGATTCGCTTACAGATGTCCTGAACACACTGAGAGGACTGATCTGCTTCTGGAGGAGATTGAGTGGTTGGAATGACGGCCACCATGTCTCACGCACAATGGCCTTACATCAGGACTAAGTGCGGAAACGAAACTATTATAGACTAGCTTCTGCCAGCGGCTTCGCCCGCGTGATCCCTAGGGAACATATTCCCGGGATGAAAAGTAGCTTATGTGGTAGTCCAGACTATAATCTATCTTTGCTCCAAATTTCATTAAGATCCGTTAAGCCGTTCTGGCGTGATTGAGTAACAAACAACCAAACTTTTCACATTTATAATATTACTCGTTTGGTGTAAAGCGAAATTATATCCATCTTCCCCTCGACATTATAATTATTAAAGGATATTGCAAACTGTCGTAAGCCGTTTTCCGAAGCTACTCGCTAGCCTCTAGGCGCCAAGCTAGCCGCCTGCCTGTGCGTTCGCGACCACAAAAATAATCCATAGAGCATGATTTAGTATTCACGCGCGATGGCTTATTATTAGCGTTTTTCATGTATAGCTTTGGTGTTTCTATACCGATTTCTATGATTCTTTTTTTATGGAATCTATACTTATAATAAATCTGTAGACAGGTCAATTCTGTACATGAAATATATTTCCAAAATAACTATCAGGGGGTGATTAGGGATCGATACTGATGCCAAAAATGCAATCAGTAAAATTTTTGTCTGTCTGTCTGTCTGTCTGTCTGTCTGTCTGTATAACCGTTATAGAAACAAAAACTACTGGACGGATTTTAACGAAACTTGGTATAATTATTTTTCATACTCCTGAGCTGGTTATAGTATACTTTTCATCACGCTACAATCAATAGAAAAAAAGAAAAAAAAAATGAAAATGTGAAAGTTTGGTTGTTTGTTACTCAATCACGCCAGGACGGCTTAACGGATCTTAATGAAATTTAGAACAAAGATAGATTATAGTCTGGAATAGCACATAAGCTACTTTTAATCCCGGGAACATGTTCCCTAGGGATCACGCGGGCGAAGCCGCTGGCAGAAGCTAGTAGTTAATAATGTTAACTTTTATTAATGTTAATTAGGGACGACTGAGAGTTTTATACACGTAAGAGTAGACAAATACAATCAGAAAGCTTCGAACTGCTAAGCTATCGGGAGTTACACGTGTTATTTTTCGTCAATCATAAAAGATAGACACATGCTGTCCTTGTATATTTTTTATATAATTTTAAGGAGAACATTTCCGTCATACATGATTTCTGTGTAGCTTTCACCATTAAGGTTGCACACGCGACGGAAGCTTAAAAAATGGAGTAACTCCTCCCGTTTTCTCAACATTTCCCTTCACTACTCTGCTCCTATTGATTGTAGCGTGATGAAAAGTATACTATAACCTGCCCAGGAGTATGAATAATAATTGTACCAAGTTTCATTAAAATCCGTCGAGTAGTTTTTGTTTCTATAACGGTTATACAGACAGACAGACAGACAGACAGACAGACAGACAAAAATTGTACTGATTGCATTTTTGGCATCAGTATCGATCCCTAATCACCCCCTGATAGTTATTTTGGAAATATGTTTCATGTACAGAATTGACCTCTCTACAGATTTATTATGTATAGAAGAAGATAGAAGAAGAAGAAGAAGATAGATAGAATCTAAAAATAAAAGTTGAAAGTATTACGTACGTATTATTAGTAGGGCTATTTTGTTACCGACAAGAAATAAATGTTTTTTCCAACCTTGAAAGGGTCAAGCGGCCTGACACTGAAGTGCCTAATTTAAAATAAATAATTATGCGTCACATCTTATCAATGAATTTAATACGTTTATCAATTCAAGAGATCAAATTAATCGCATCATTAAACAAATGAAGACAGTGTTTTATCATTGAACACACGTCAAATTGTAAAAAAATAAGTTTGTATTTTTTCCCATAAATTTCTTTATATATGCCGAGATCAGAAGAGTGCAATTTAAGGTTTACCAACAAGCGTATCATGAAGATTGACTTCTGTTTATATTTTACTTGGCACGACAATGTTTTAAAATAATGTAGCTTTAGCAGCCGTCACCGAGGCGTCATCACAGTGGGCCCATATTGAAAATTAGTGGACATAGGCAACAAAGTTCCAATATCGATGCGATTTCTTTTTACATGACGTGTTATAATATTCCTGACAACTTTTATTCTTATAAAATTTCTTCTAAAGTTGATAGTTTGTCGTCAATAAAATTAATTAGATTTTTTTTGTATGGAGCGAATCACGTTTAATTTTTTTTCTTCTTTTGTACTATGTTGGGTCACGTTTAAATATACATACGCTTGATTATGTAGATAAATATCAACAAATTGCCCATTCAAATTTAAACTAATTCACCTATCATATCATTAACAAAATTAGTATATCCTGAAACTTATTACGATATTTATTCAATAATAGATAACGTGCAGTTACAAAAATAACACAGCTAATCAGAGACAAGCATTTTTCGTTGACTCATTAGTTATGCGCTTAGCCGAGCGCACAAACAAATGATTCATCAAGCACAATGCAGGTGCTACCGATAACATAGCAACAAAAACTAAATCTCTACCAGAATTACTAGTTATAAGTACCTATGCACTATTAAACCTTTATATATAACTAAAAAGAGGGTCAAAACAGCCAAATGAGACAAGAAATATACTTTGAATTTATTTAGAAATGGCAAAAAAATTCATACAAAACTTTTTTTTTTTTCGAATGATTACTCGCGCGGCCGCCGAAATCCGGCGCTGATTTTTTTTCCTGGATAAAGAATGAACCTAGCTATAATATACTCACGCCACACACCCCACATAAAAGTACAATTGAAGAAAAAAAAATAAACGTGAATCGCTCCATTCAAAAAAAATTAATTAATTTTTTTCACGACAAACTATCAATTTTTGAAGAAATTTTATAAGAATAAAAGTTGTCAGGAATATAAAAAAAAATCGCATCGATATTGGAACTTTGTTGCCTATGTCCACCAATTTTCAATATGGGCCCACTGTGCGTAATCGTGCTACGTCTTCCAATTGAATAAGTATCATGCTACCATATAGACTAAACGATTCAAAAGCAGTTTGAATCGTTTAAACTTAATTTCTGCTTCTGTGTTAACAATCCCAGTTGACATCAGCATTTACCGAATAACAAACATGTTATCTAATCTAACACAAACCATCGACAATGCTGTCTCGATACAGATAATATCCTCTATAAATTAAGACTTAATAAAACATTTTTAGTTAGTACTCAATACGCGCAATCATGTCACAATACAATTTTGAAGGTGACTTCGAAAATATAAATGAACGCCAATTGGAGTTCATTAATAAAGTAATTCAAGAACAGGATCTGAAAGTTGAAAAAGTGGTTTTCAGTCCAGTTGGAAAGGCTGGTGATAATTTTGTGGCAAATGTTAAGAGGATCAACATAGAAGGTGAAAATGGAAACTTGAATGTGATTGTCAAAATTGCATCTGCGTATGAAATGGCGCGTAAAGCTACTAACACAGAAATTATGTTTAACAACGAGCATATAATGTATACTGAGGTATTACCTAAGTTGGTGCAGCTACAGAAAGACGCTGGAGTACCAGAAGAAGAACAACTAAGATACGCAAAATGTTACGGTTCTTTAAATGAAGCACCTTACGAGATTATAATTTTAGAAGACCTGGCTGAATTAGATTTTACTATATTGAACAAGTTTGAGTCTCTCTCTGATGATTGTGTGAAAAGCATCTTGAAGAACTTTGCTATCCTCCATTCTCTCTCTTATGCATTAAAGAAAAAAGAGCCACAAACGTTTGATGACTTCAAAAATAAATTGATAGATGTATGGGTTATTATTGCTGACAATCAAGAAATTATGGCTCACATGCAACGATTTGAAGATGAAATACTATCAGTATTTGACGATGAAGTTCACAAGAGTATAATAAAAAACAAAGTTTTGAATATGTTTAAACTTGCAGCGAAGTTTTCAAAAACCGCTGACAATAGATATTCGGTTATTCAACAAGGCGATGCCTGGACGAACAATATAATGTTCAAATTCGTGGTGAGTTTATTCATAATTATTATGAGCTTTGAAACAAAGCAATTATTGACTTGGGTGAATCTTAGAGAAACTAATAAATCTTATTAGAAAAAAAATCAAGACACATAAAGCCTGTTCGTCTTTTTTTGAATCGCAAACTATTATGACAAATAATTCTCAGAATTACTGTAGGCTCTCACAAGGGACATGACTCAAACAATAATGGTACCTGTAGTCCGTATTTAATATTTACTTATCTACTCTCATATTGGTAATCAACAAAATTCACGCACATACATTATTATCTATGGTGACTATTGACTTCCCGCTCGATATCGTACTGAAACAAACTCCCTGTATCACTGAAATCTGTGTAGATTACATAGCAATTGAAGAAGTGTGTAGTCAAATTAAAGGATGAAAATCTGATATACAGTAAGAAAACAATAGCAAAAATAAATATATTCTTTTAAAATAAAGTAGTTTAATGCGGCCTAGTTTATTGAAAAAGTTAATACTTATTATTTTTACTGTTGTTTTTACTGGTAAATTACGTTCTGTACCTGATAAAAAAAATTGGAAAATAACTCTGAAATTTGACCACCCACTTCTGAAACACCTTGTGTTTGGTAATTATGTCTGGGTCAGCTTCAAATCTGACCGTATCCTTTCATATGTTTATGTCCTTCAGAACGAACTGCCAAAGGAAATTGAGCAAGGTACTATGGCACTTGGTTGCGCAACTTTTGACACAGTAAAGTAATGAAAATTAGACACAAAAAAAGGGTTGTGTTATACTTTAATACAAGGTTAAATTCAAGATTAAATGTTGTGGGGTTTCTGAAGAAAAACATAAGTTGAGTACCTATTGAGGTTATGTTACATAACTCAAAACAATTCGTTTTGAAACCCTATTAACTGGCAAATATTTTGCATTATTTTGGTACATATTAATTGAGTTTTACCTATGTTCATCATTATTTATTATATTTAAAAACATTGATCTAGAAATCTTCTCAGAAAAACGGTAGGAGAAATCCATGTACGTAAGATTTTTACCATGGAATCCGTTGCTTCTCTGATTTGGCGTCTAGGCAGCGGGTGTGCTAATAAAAGAGAACAATTCATACAGCGCAACATGTTTTCACAGAACAAATCACCGTGGACGTGAAAATGTTCTAACAATAATAATTCACTTCGCAGCACACGCACAAAAAGAGTCAAATTGCTAGATGTAGTAGATAGACGTGGAGGAATCCTAAAACTCAACTCGACACGAATTTATGTTTGTTAGCAGAGAAAAGCTGAAAACAATTTTCTCGGTTTACCGGCAGTTAACACGGTAAACAGTAAATACCAATTTGTTTGACATTTCATCGAATAGTGTTGTGACACAACAATAGACTACGGCGTCGTAACATTATATATTTTAACTTAATTGTTTTATTTTTGTCTTGAAATTGCTTTTTAACGAAAAAATTGTAGGTAATATTATTAAAGAATAATAATGACAACTTTTAATATTTTTAGTTTCAAATGTAGATTGTTTTGTTGTTCCACGACTTATGTTAATGTTCAATCGATCGATTATAATTGAAAAAGGAGTCGCTTCACTATAATGGAAGAAATGAAATTGTATCGTATTAAATACTAATTAAAATGAAAATAGAAACCCCACAAATTATTTCAATGAATTTAAGTCAAAAATCGATAATACTAATAAAATGAATTATACATTAACTCAAATGGCCTTTACGCGTCAAAAAGTGAAACTATAAATGCCCAATCTCCTTTCTCGCATCTTAACGCCAAAGAAATGGCAGAGCCCTTTAATGGTGACGTGACAGTTGCAAGAATTTGACACAAAAAGATAAAGGGACACGGTCAGATTGGAAGCCGACCCAAACGTAAATTATCAAACACTTTTTTTCCGTCAGATAGTCGAATCCATGATACTTACAGTTCCTCTGTGTAAGAGGATTCCGGGTGAAACTCGCTTACATCTTCGGCCTAATCATCACTTTCCATCAGGTGAGATTTGGGCCAAGAGTTTCCCCGTTTCGTATATAAAAAAAAAAAAACTTATGTATGTAATTTGGTGTACCATTAAAAATGTTTACTAAATTTTTATCCGGTTATTCTATTAAACTAAAACTTAGATGTAACTTCAGGGATGCAATAATTTGATATTTTGGAGCTGGTCTGATGATGTATGAAATGAGGCCGTGTAGAAAACCCACTGGACCCAATTGAATTGACTCATTACCCTTATGTTTAACTTGCACTTCACCCGTCACTTGTAGTGTGTCTTATTGTTTTGTACTTACGCTCTCTATAAACTTCCTAGATAAATTAATACATAGCTGCATAGCCATAACTTGATTCCTAGATTCTTTTTAATTTGTATTTTCTAAGTTTTTCTGCAAATTAGCTATCTTCAATGCTTTGTTTACATTTCTTGTTTTATGACATTGTCATTTAGACAGACCTAGTTTTCTTTTTAATTGTATTCTGAAGTTAGCTAGGAGTTTTAGGTCGCATATGAAACTGTCATCAGACCTTCATAAAGTCAATTTTTCCTTTTCCATCAAATTCTAGAAACTCATATCAAATTCAAAATAAAAGCGAGCCTTCATTTTAGAGCCGTCGTAAAGAAATGGTGAGTCTACGTTTGGAGCTGAGATAAGCAACAACTCGGAAAAAGTCCTTAAGAGTGACTGAGAGGACAGTTTGCCTCCTGAGAACCAGAGAAGTCGCCCTCCCTCCTATATTGAGAGTAGACTTAGAGGAGGACGTTTCCAAGTTTACCTCCTCGAACCTGATAAGTCGGCCTCTCTCCTTGCCGCCTTTAAAGGACACCTTGATGCCTGGGCTGAACGAGCCTGGGAGGAAGACGTTACTCGGCCCATCCTCTCCAGTCCATTGAAGAGTGACGACCCTCCAGTCCTCCGGTTCTTCAACGGACCCTGCTGGTCCTCCGGTTCTTCAACGGACCCTCCAGTCCTCCGGATCTTCAACGAAGATTTCATTTCCATCTCACGTCCACTCATCCTTTTCTTTCATCATCCGTTCTTAAGTTTTGTAATCATTAAATCTTTATACTATTTATTTGTCCTTTTCCCTTTTAGTACGCATTCCCCTCCTAGGTAGGTGAGTGCTATATGTGACCTCACATTTTACAGGCTCCCCCTGTAAAATGTAACGTTACACACTTTATCTACCTGTATATTTGTTACTCTTTTTCTACGCTCTTAAACGCGTAGTTTTGGAAAATTTAACACAATTTTATAAATTCACCTAACCTTTTTTGCTGCTGAGACCACTGGATCGGAAAAACTATTGGGCCCCTTCGGGTGTTGGTTATATTTTGTTATTCCACTCCAAAATTGTGAACACCAACTTCCACTCAAAACGTCATCTCCCCTTAATTTTATTAAAATCTAAACACACGTTTCCTGTTTTTTATAAAATACTAGCTGACCCGTGAAACGTCGTCTGCGTAAAATTTTTCATTACTGCTCCGCTCCTATTGGTCTTAGCGTGATGATATGATTTAACCTATAGCCTTCCTCGATAAATGAACTATCTAACACTGAAAGAATTTTTCAAATCGGACCAGTAGTTCCTGAGATCAGCGCGTTCAACCAACCAAACAAACAACCAAACTCTTCTGCTTTATAATAATAGTATAGATTACCTTCATCGGGCAAACCGTTCAGATTCTTCTTTAAAAACTTTAACACCCTCTTTTGGGGGTAATTCTGTAAAACTAATAGAAGACAACCTTCGCTAAGCTATTATTCGTAACAAGTCTCAAGTATATTGGCCCAATGATGATGAGATGATGTTTTCAACAGGGGGGGTTTCCTAAAATCCTTGGCGTGCATCTTCTAGGTACTCATATCTATCTCCGTGACAAATTTCACTTTAATAGGCTAAGTAGTTTTCGAAATTTCGTGACTAATCAGCGTATTAATGAATAATTAAATGATCTTTCGCTTATAAGTATAGGTACTTCAGAAGATAGATTAAAAGCCTATTTTAAAAGATTTGAATTAACGTGTATATGTATTGTTTGCAGGGAGACAATTTAGCCCAATCAGTCATGATTGACTACCAAATGTCGAAGAACAATAGTCCTGTCGTCGATCTCCTCTACATGATCTTCAACTGCACTGACCATGAGACCAGGTCCAAGAACTACTACAACTGGTTAGACTACTACCATACCGAATTAGATAATTCCCTATCAAACTTCGGCCTAAAGGCCAACTTTGTATATCCCAGGGACCAGTTGGATGCAGACCTGAAGAGATTTGGTAAATTACTTTTTGGCCAATCCATAATGTTGGCTAATATTTTGACAAGGGATTCAACGGAGGCCAGTAAGTTTCTGGAAGCTATAAAGAGTTCCGAACTAGTAGATGTGGCGGAAGCTATGAAAGTAGAAGACATGGCTGATGAAACTATGGTTCGTCTCAAAAAAAGAATTCTAGGACTTATTGATAGTTTTACTGAATTCGGTTTACTGTAAAAATATGAAATAAATAATTTATTCTCTCTTCTCCGTGTTCTCGCCCTTTCACCCCTTCTTCAATGCGACACAAATTAAAGGCAAAAACTGATAAGAGGATTTTGTACTCAAAATTATTTATTCGGAGTAACAATTACTCATAATAATATTATTATAGTGTTAGTAACAATAAATAAACTTAAAACTATGTTAGTGACACATGTCGGCAATCATACCCAGGATGCCATTGGAACTGGGTTGGGACCCAGCGCACCAAGATCGCACATCTTTTACGCATTAATGCATAAAGGCAATAACGCGTATATGCGCGTTTTGGAGTTAGACCAAAAATTACAATTACCCCCCCCCCTCCTCTTATCTCCGAAACTACTGAGCCTAAAATAAAAAAAATAAAACAGATAATAGGTATTTACCTATACATTACAGGAAACCCCATAACAGCGGATTTCACCAATGAAATTGATCACGATCAATACATCTAAACTGCGTTCAATAGCTGTCAGAGTCAATAGCGGGCCATCCACTAACGTTCATTTCTTCCGACTTGTCCCGTTGTGCAAACTGTACAGAAAAGCGACGGGATAAAATAAAACCGTTGCAGCCACTAATTAAACCACAATCCTACGTTCTTTCCCCTGACTTTATCACAACACGCCAGTTCGACAGGAAAAACAATCCTTCAGTGACCATACACACGTTTTGGTACATTCCTGTCAGTTTGCATCTTTTCAGTCATACCGAGGGATTGCGTGTCTGTGGATGGTTATAATCCTATCATTTTAAGAAGATTGTTGTCATTTAAAAGGAATGATCGTCATTTTGAATTATCTTTATGGATTATTTTCATTTTGCAACAACATTTGGGGGCCGAGTAACCCGCGTCCGTAGGAGAATACCCTGCAGCGAATCCCTACACGTGGTCCCCGGGTGGTGCTAAACAGGTGATACTAACCGCCTCCGTGGTCTAGTTGTTAAACCACCTGATTCAGACCCAGAGGTCCCGGGTTCGATTCCCAGCGGGGGCAAATTTTTTGCTCGGTTTGGTTGGTGGTAGGACTTGTTCTAAGTCCGCCTGGCAAAGCTACCACCATCATGTCTAAGTCTGTCGCCATAACAACAATGTTAACAGCATTGTTGTGTTCCGGCATTTAGAGGTATGGTAAGTATCTTTGGCTTAAGCCAAAGATACCTACCATACCTCTAAATTAAAGAAAGAAAGTGAAAAGTGAGTGCTTCATGAAAGTGATGATTAATCATCACTTTCCATCAGGTGAGATTTGGGCCAAGAGTTTCCCCGTTTTGCATAAAAAAAAAAAAAAAAATTGTACCCGTACCTACTACGGGACGAAGACGAACACAAAATGATTACAAACGAGCGCTCAATCACGCCGGACAAATAAACAGGCACTAACTTGATCACAGAGCGCGTCGCGTCCTTCGCGACGGGAGGGGTCGCGGGGTTTTAATACCGTCATTCTTTCTCGCTCTTGCAAATCCACTGGCGTTCATTCCGTGAGGATTGTACATTCCGGTAGGAATGAACGTTAGTGGAAGGGCCGCTAATATTCCACAATAAACAATGACTGATACAGCTCGTAAATGTGGAAAACTGTATAAATAATGAAATCCGATTTAAGAAGCCTATGATTTTAAACTAACTTCAAAAAAAAGGAGGAGTTTACAAGTTGGTTTGATAAATCAGTGACTTTTTGAATAACGTTTTTGGGCAAAAAATTTTTTTACTCAACATAGTCAACAAAGTGTATCAAGATACATTTCGTCCAGTGGTTTTCAATTTTTTTTTATTCTTTCCAAATAATGGGTTTTTCGAGGCTCTCAAAACAGGTTTTTGTTTCGGTGATGGACTTTTCATTCGATCCAAATCTCTTACCACCCAACAATTTCTTCGGGTTTGGAAAGTGGAAATAGTAGCTGGGAGCTAAATCTGTAGAATATGCTGGATGGGGTAATAATTTGTAGCCCAATTTATCAATTTTTACAACGACGACTAAACACGTGTGCACCCGTGCATTTTTGTGATGGAACAACACTTTTTGTTGATGAAAAACTAGACTGTGTAAGAATATAATATGGAAAAGTTAATATGGAAAAAAATCTTAGTTTTTACAATCATACTATTGAAAACAGTCTTTATCTTCTACTTATTTATAAAAATATCGTGTCACGATTTGTTTGTAATCGAACTCCTCCGAAACGGCTTGATCGATTTTTATGTTTTTTTTTTGTATTGGTAGGTCTGAGAATAGGTCGTAGGCCAACGTTTGCCTGGTCAGCTACTAATAAATAAACACAAGTATTAGGTGTGGCCTAAAAATAATAAAATATTTTTTTAAAGATTTACCAATCTATTACTAGGTGCAGTTTCTTTTTCTTATCGTGTGGGCAGTAGAGTTTAACGACCTCACACACCCTAGTGTCAGAGTTTTTAAACCGCCTCATGGGCCCCTGACGCGGTATAACGACCGCCATTTGGCGGCCGGGACCACCGGCTTATACGGGCCTTCTGAAGCACGGATTCATCTTTTATGAGCAGCTGAAAAACATTGACAAACACCGGTTAAAACAAAAAAGCTAGACTGGTTTTACAACAAACAACTGCATTATGTAATACTACAAACATAAATAACAATAATTATAATAATAAATATACAATAATAAAATATTGATAAGTAGTGCAGCCCACAGCGCTGTTCACAGGTTACCATTAATATTAAAACCTAAAAACAATGTATTAAGATTAGTCAAAAGTGCATTGTACAATGTCCAAGGTCAAATTTATGTTCGACGATGCTTTAGAAAGCATCAAATAATTCCTCTAGATAAGAAGGAAATATTGATGACGGAGTTACTCATGATAAACGTAAGCTGAATGACATGAATCATCTTAAGGTGTCATAGGGTGTGTGATTGGGCGATGGAGACAGGCCAAAACGGTCCGCTGCCAGCAGCTGAACAAGTATTCTTACCAGGTCATTAGTTCACATTATGGAGATGTATGACTGTGCCAAATTATAGCAGTTGTCTGGGATACCCATAGAGGTTACTGCTCCATCTTAAAGATATCTAATGACGGAACTCTGGCTTTTGTAGAGGTCGCTATAGTTATTGTTGCCGAATAATACCAGTCTCACAACAGCACTAGCTATCGAAATCATCTTTAAATTAAAAAACATAAACTATTTAGGGTATTTACAGATTGTACCAGGTAAAATATCTTTAAATCTTGATAATTTCTTAAGTGATAACCAATGCTAGTCAGTACTGAGTTCGTTAACAAATAAAAATTATCTAATCTCAATATATCCAACCAGCAGTGTTCACACCGATACGGATAAAACATGCTCTATAAATTATAATGCAACAATCATTAGTACTTAGTATTACAAGCAAACATGGCACAATACAATTTTGAAGGGGCTTTCGAAAATATAAATGAACGCCAATTGGAGTTCATTAATAAAGTGATTCAGGAACAAGAGTTACAAGTTACTAAAGTGGTTTTTAGTCCTGTAGGACAGGTTGGTGATAATTTCGTGGCTAACGTAAAGAGGATCAACGTAGAAGGTGAAAATGGAAGCTTAAAACTGATTGTGAAAGCTGCATCTGGAGTTGAAATCGTTCGTAAGACTACTAACACTGAGTTTATGTTCAACAACGAGCACACAATGTATGCTGAGGTATTACCTAAGTTAGTACAGCTTCAGAAAGACGCAGGGGTGCCAGAAGAAGAACAACTAAGATACGCCAAATATTATGGGTCTTTGAACGAAGCACCAAATGAAATTATAATTTTAGAAGACCTGGTTGAATCAGGTTTCTCTATGTTGAACAAATTCGAGTCTCTGTCCGATGAATGTGTTAAAAGCATTTTAAAGAACTTTGCTGTACTTCATTCAGGTTCGTACGCGCTCAAGAAAAAAGAACCAGAAACTTATGACCTATTCAAAGGAAAATTAACTGATGCTTGGATACTGGTCGCTCAGACGCCAGGATTTGCATTTCATTTGGAACATCTTGAAAATGAAATAATATCAATTCTTGAAGACGAGGATCATAAAAAAATTGTGAAAAATAAAGTAGTTGACATTTTAAGACTGTCAACAAAATTAGCAAAGGATGAAAATAGATATTTAATTATTCAACAAGGCGATGCTTGGACAAATAACATCATGTTCAAGTTCGAGGCAAGTATCTTTTTGAATCCGTAATTATTTAGTTTTAAAGATTATTTCAGTACTTCAGAGGTAGTAAATGCAATGACGCTAATTATCATAAGGCAACAAATAAATACTTTTTATTCGCCGAGATTTGAGTTAGTGATTAGTAATTATCATGGTACAGAAAACTTACGAATAATCAACCTTTTCAGTCACGTATAGATTTTAAGAGATTTTCATCTTTAATTTTCACGGTTTTTGGTCGCTTTTATCTAGTAAATATTGTTTTCAAGGGTATAAATAAACTTTTTTGTTTAAATTTGCCTGTCATTGTAAAGCAGGGGTTAGTGACTCCCTAATAAAAAACCAGCAGTCATTGCAAACATTGCATGAGTCCACTTTCCTTGATATATCTTCTGTTCCAATGAAGCCATTTCTTGGTGATTGCGCTCAGTGTGTGTATCACTCACGGCATGTGTGCAGAAAGAGTATTTTTAATGATATGTAATAACGCAATTGTTAATAATCATTTAACCATTAATTTATAAGGCTTTTATGTCATAGCTGTAAGATTTTGCTTTAGAAACTAAGTTAAATTATAATAAAACGAAACAAAATCCGAGTATTAACGCAAAATCGAGATATTGTAAGTGAACGATACAAATATTTAAAAATAAGATAGTATTGGGAAAATATCAATTCCATGTTTTTACGTGATGGAAGTAAACGATTATTTTTTTGATATAAGAGGCAGAATTATCTATGAAAAACAACATGTGTTTTTCTGGGGAAATTTTGAGTGTTGCATACTGTTATTGAAAAGAAAATAAAAAAAAAATCACCGAACAACATCAATACAACCAATGTAAACGTAAATATTTGAACGATTTTTTGCTCAAGAAAGAATGACTACAAGGCCATAATACTTTGAATTTGAATGTGCATCTGCATAAGACATTCTTGCAAAAGCCATGTCGCTAATCTTTAATTTATTTTGTTCTCAGGGAGATAACTCAGTACAGTCAATCATGATTGACTACCAAGCTTCAAAAAGCATCAGTCCTGCGATGGATCTCCTCTACATGATCTTCAACTGCACTGACCATGAGACCAGGTCCAAGAACTACTACAACTGGTTAGACTACTATCACACCGAATTAGATAATTCCTTGTCATACTTCGGCTTGAAAGCCAACTTCGTGTACCCTAAAGACCAGTTAGATGCAGATATGAAAAGATACGGAAAATTCCTTTTTGGTCTGTGCCTTCTGTTGTCCAACATGTTGATGAGAGACTCTAAAGAAGCTGGTGAGATTATGGGTAACTTGGATGTTAGTTTAGAGGAAGCGCTGCAAGCAATGAAAATGCAAGGCCTGCAAGGTGAAACTTTGATCCGTCTGAAGAAGAGAATTGTAGGTCTAATTGACAGTTTTACTGAATTTGGTTTGCTATGAATTAAAAAAATAGATATTAGAAATACATATTTCAGAAATCTTTAAATTACTGTTGAGAGAGTTTCGATTTTTTCTTCTTCCTATTGATATTTCTTGGTCTTTTATTTATTTTGATTGAATATTAGTCAGGTATGTATGATAGATGACTTGTGTAAGAATTGTCCCTAATTAAAATTTAGTAAATTTATTTAGTAAGCATTTCCTAGTTTTCACATTTTATGGCTCTTGTTACCTTTTCCAAACATGCTTTATTATAAATAAACATTAAACAGACCACGTGAGTGGTGCCTCTAAAACTAATAAAATATTTAAAAATGTATTTACTGAGTAACCTCTGTGGTGCATTGTACGAAGAAATTTACGGATTTTTTTTTTGTATACATTTTTCTTTTTTAACTAGCTGACCCGTGCAACTTCGTCTGCGTCACATTTTCCACTATTGCTCCGTTCCTTTTTATCTTAGCGTGATGATATAATATAGTCTATAGCCTTCCTCGATAACACAGAAACAATTTTTCAAATCGGACCAGTAGTTTCTGAGATTAGCGCGTTCAACCAAACAAACTCTTCTGCTTAATAATATTAGTATAGATTTCTTGTGTGTATATAAATAAATAAATAAATAAGAAATTTGCGTTGTAGGTACATTTTCGGTTGCGTCGGTGTATTGATTATTATATTTAGAGGTTCCAAATGCATACGGCTTAGGGACTACTCACACTTATTCAGCTCTATTCAGCTTATGCCCATAGCAAACAACGATTTTGTATGGAGACGCGAACGCATCCGTTCAGCTTTCCGCGTCTTTTCAGGTTTCGCAGCAAACAAGTATAAATTGAGGACAAATGTGTTATTATCATGCGAGTGCTATAGATAGAGTTCAGCGCTGTTCTGTCGCTTCCTCCTTTTCATTCTTATGAATTTGTACACGGCTGATAGAAACAGAACTGTATAAGTGCGACCAAAATCGTTAAGCGAAATGTGAATGGAGCTGGATAAGAGTGAGTAGTTTCTTATTCGAGCTGTGAACGGACCAAGAACTTAGGTCGGGTTAGAAGGGTTGGATCACACAAAAAAACCGTACATATTCTAGACATCCCTTTCTTTTAGGGATGGGAAATCATCAAATGACTTCCCCCGCTCTGGGCGGGGCGAGAGAGAGTGTTAGACTTCTACTTACTAAAACCCATCCATGTTCCTTCATGTGCCCTTTGTGTTCCGGAGCCACGGTATCTCATCAGCACACAGAGGGGCCCGGGGGCCCGAAAGGGCCGACGCCTGCCGGAGTCGCGGGACTATTCGAAAGAGTCATTGGATGATTTCCCATCCCTTAAAAAAAAAAGGCATTTACGTGTCAAGCAAAGTCCGAGTTCAATAAGACTGCATAAAGAGTATGGTGAGCCTTACGATGTTTTTTATTTTCACTCAATATCTTTATTGCATTCCACATGTATTCTTAGGTGGTAAAAACAACAAAATTAGTTTATGTGGACTCTGTCAGACACAGTGATATTTTAGGAGAGAGGAAGCGTTTATCAAGTAGAAGCTTTTATTTATCATAAATTGTGTAACTTTTCTTAAAATGTAAATTTTCTGTTCTATTTTTATTGATGCGGGTAGTTTATAATTATAATTTAATGGACATTACATAGGGACTTTTTAAGTGCATTTTTAATCGAGAACTTGGAAGTTTAGCCTAGATTGGTGTCTAAGTAGATAGTGTGTCTGAGTATCGTTTGACAAATTAACATGTTTGAAGTGACATGTATAATATATGTCACCAAAAAGTGGCAAACTTCGTAAGATTATAAAATAACTTGAGAGATTGTAAACTCTCGATAAATTATCAACTGAACATTTGAAATGCTTCTTTACACTTCAAAATTTGGTAATTTCTCGATTTCATTCCGAGAAATTGTGAACTGAAATAAAATAGCGACCAATCAGAGCACAAGTTACAAGAACTAGGCTCTCATTGGTTTGTTCATATGTGACGTCACATTTACGCTATAGAGCTACGAATTAAATGGATTTCCTGTTGTCCCATGTTAGTTGAGCTTACTTTGGGTGTGTAGTTTTAGGTAGGTATAACTAATGTTTACTATGAATGTTCATTCGACTTAAATTGCGGTTGCAACCAGGACAAGTTGACAGAGGTCGACGTTTGACGGGGTCCTATCTCTGCCTGCAGGGCAACGGTAGTTTAAAGTAACCTAACATGAACCTAACCTATCCGTGTCAGGGGTTCCCTTCTTGAAATCGAATGACGCGAGATCGAATAGCACTTGCTCGAAAACGTTTACTCGATAGTACCTACAGTACGAATATTCTATCTTTACCCACGCGAATTTAGCTTTTAGTGACGACCGCGCAGGTCCGCGTAAAAAGTGTTACGTTCGTAGAATATTTTTATGATTTATACGTTTTGTATTATTAACAAGTAAGAAACACAACCAGTAACAATAACAAGGTCACAAAGTAACACAACAAACATATACACCACAAAAACACACAAAACACAAATGAAACAGTAAGAAAAACCAAAATAAATATTTTAAAACAATAACACTTTTCGTACCGCCAGTCCTATTGAATTGAGTAAGCCGGACACAAGTATGCATTGAACGTATACGAGGGACTGAGACTGCATACGCGACCTACCCGCGCATGCGCTGTTATAAGTTTCTTGTCAAATTGACATTCTGCGCAATCGATTGCGACGTACTTCTCATGGGCAAACGTAAATTATTCGTACTGTACTTGAAATCGATAAATTATGAGCTCGACAGTTCACTCCCTCGATGCATCAAAATCTCGAATAACTATAAGCTCGAATCATCGGCAGCGCGAAGGGTCATTATCTTGAAACATCATTTCTCGACCGACCACCTAATCGATTTATAGAACATCTCGAAAACGGTGCGTCCTGTCGCAAAAACAATGAAAAAAATTTCCCCCTGAATAACCGCCCTGCCGCGTAGTTCTCAACATGTACAGTAAAAAATATGAAAAGATTAAATATACCATAATACCATTAAAAAAATCACATTTCTTCGGTTATATGAAATTCGGAATAAAATATTTCTGAGTTTTTGGGTGTACCCTTCTCAATACAAATACTACGTGTATAGTATATAATGTTGACATTGTGACATGGTTAAAACTACCCTCTTTTTTCTGGTTAAATAAAAATAATTATGTACGAAGGTACTTAGTACAAAGATTGTTTAACGTAGGTAGTCTAGTGACAGTATGTGGTAGTTTGTGTTTGTTATCAATAGTGTTTATTGACTATTTTCATAAAAATGTCCAAAATAAGTGTTCAAGCTTTAAAATCGCCAAAAGGCAAAGACATTTTGATCTTTAATGGTTACGTGATGGCAATCAATAATAAAATCGGTGAAAAATATTATTGGTACTGTGTGCATAAAAACAAAAGCAGTGCAATAGTACGACTATTAGTGAATCACCAGAAGGAAACGGTGTCCATTACTTGATAATAGAAATGAGTGCTCATGGCCATGCGCCTGATCCGAATATAAAAACAACAGTTCAATTAAAAAAATTATATAAAACAAGATGCAATAATCAATTTTACGTTGCGTCCAGCGCAGATAATTAACAAAAAATTGGCTAATGTGCCGAGCACAACCGCTTGCTCAGTCCCGAATAAAAACGCCTTACGACAAATTATAAGGCGCGCCAAGAAGATAAGAAAGCCAGTAGAATCTCGAAAATTAAAAGACATTGAAATACCCGAAGAATTGCACAAGGTAGACGGAGTTTGGCGAGGAACGTATATACTTCTGTTCACAACTATTTAGAAATTTTGCAAATGTCTGAAATATGGTACGGACGGAACTTTTCAGAGTTGCCCACAATTATTTAAACAGTTGTATTCTATCCATGGCATTGTCGGCGAGGGTGATTGTCAAAGAATCGTACCCCTGGTATATGCGTTTTTGACTAGGAAAACTGAAGCATGATTATATTTATCTTTTTCGTCAGCTCCGAGACTACGCCGCCGAATGCAGTATAGCTTTGGAGCCTCAACACATCATATCTGACTTTGTAAAGGCAGCGTTGAACGCCATCAAAATTGAATTTCCAAACGCAATTAGCAAGGGTTGCTTTTTTCACTTTGGTCATTCTGTGTGGAGAAAAATTCAAGAAAGCGGTCTCTCTTCTAGATATGGCGAAGACAGTGAATTTGCGCTACAATTACGCCATCTTCTTGCCTTGGCGTTCTTGACTCCAGAAGAAATTCCAGAAGCATATCAAGTTCTCAAAGAAAAAGTGTTACCGCAGGAAGCAGAAATTATTATGACTTGGTTTGAGAGATATTATATATTTTATGGCACACTAAGCTCTCATTGCTCACAGACAAACTCAACCACAGTTACACTTTCAAGAACACAACAGCCTCTTTTCCCACCTGCACTGTGGTCAATTCAACTCAATAATGATAGGAAAGGGAAACGCCCATTTTAGGCCAAGTTTCGCCCATCTATGTAAAAATGACTAAAAAGATACTAATTTAGTAACTTAAATATTGCTATTATCAGTTTGTAATGAAAACACCGGAATCAAAAGCCGATTTTTATAAGACACTCAATCCTTCATTGCATTATGTAGGTAGATAATGGTGGCTATTCCTGTCAGTGTCAAAGTAGGGATTGCAATTCTTAATTTCACAAAATGGCGATTCAGTAATAATACCGGTTACCAAAATCGGTAGGTATATGGCAAATATTAAAAAAAAAATGTTTACATCATTTATTTTATTTCTTACGGGTTAAACAAAAATGTTTATCAATTTATGGACTTCTATATACGATTTATACGATCCATTGAAGCAATGCCGCGTTTCCGGTTATCCGCAAGAATATCGATTTGTCCAGAAACCGATCTCACAGCTACATCCCTAAATGTCAATAATTGATTGACATTAAAAATCACAGTTCGTTATTTTGGTGCTGTTTTAAAGCGACTTGTGTTTTTTCTTGCGTTTTACATCGGATATTTTGACGACTTTGCTTACGATTATGGACCCTGATACCGCTCCTGATGACGACCTTGGTTTTACATTGGATTCAGTACCCGCTTCTCACGACGACACCGGCTTGCCAATGGATACCGTACCTGTTTCTCACGAAAGACCACTAACATGGAACCTGATTTACATGAACGTTTCCCACGGAGCGATCTCCGTTGCAATTGTGGTGTAAATACACGCAGACTTAAGATATTGACCGTAACCAATGTGGAGGTGCGATCTATAATTCAGCAATGGATTGCACCACTACTAGTAAGTTATTTACCTATTTACTTTCTGTAAGAACATAACATAAATAATAAGTTGGTGACTTTATAATAATTATATTATTATAAAGTCACCAACATCGTTTTATTAGTCGTTCATCGTTTCGTTTATATTTGTGATTTATGAAGTCCCACCGAGTTCTATGTTAAAAATAGCGGTTGTTTCCTTATCTATGATGTCAATCCTAATGCCTATCATATATTTCTTCCATGGGCACAACTTGGCCAAAACTTCCTAAGCAAATGGGCATTTCCCTTTCCAAGAACCCAAAATAACGTTGAGGCATGGCATCGTCGTTGGAATACGTTGTTAGACAATAAAAAACTTGGATTATATGAAACGATTACAAACTTAATGAAGAACAAGTAAACACTAAACACGTAATAGAAAAAGCCAATGCTGCAGTAGACAAGACACCACGTAAAAAGAAAATAAGACAACGCAATGCCTCTATTATGAGGTTATGTGAAAGTAAAGAGAAAATGGGTTTACTTGAGTTTTTGAGAGGTATTGCAAATCATACGAAATTATAATTGTTTTTTTTTTTTTTGTATAATAATATGACACTTTTTCCATATTTAGTACTTAAATAACTTTACTTCTTACCTATTTGGTAAAATTACTAAGTATTTGTAATGTTATTTCGTTACTATCATTATTTTTCATGAATATAGTTGATTTATATTTCTGCGCATGTATTGTTTCATTAAATTGTAGGCACTCAAATAAAAATCCTTATAACTTTTCTGTAAATCGATTAGATGGTCGGTCGAGAAATAATGTTTCGAGATTTTGATACATCGAACAATGAGCCTTCGCGCTGCCGATGATTCGAGCTAATAGTTATTCGAGATTTTGATGCACCGAGGGAGTGAACTGTCGAGCTCATAATATATCGATTTTAAGTACTATCGAGTAAACGTATTCGAGCAAGTGTTATTCGATCTCGCGTCATTCGATTTCAAGTAGGGAACCCACGTGTCAGGGTGCTCTAAGTTGTTCAGCGGTTAGATCAAATGTCAATTATATGAGATGATAATTAGATAAGAAAACAATATACTAAAAGAACGAAAAAAATATTTTTTTTTGTCATTGGTCTTTTTTATTTCGCGAAATTAAAATTGACTCCACTCACTACTCGCTCATCTGCCACTTTACGGTGACATATATATTTACAGGGAAGGATTAAAATAATATGTTATTGAAAGAAAGTTTTGCAAATGTCTGTTTGCTCAATATTTACAAGGATTGTAACCAATTTCTTTTATTGGGTGAAAAGTGTTTGTGCACTTAGGAATGCTCAAATGAAATTTACGTAGATAGTTTAATTCATAGGATTTCAAGGTGTCAAAGGATAACATTGCGGATTGCTGCTAGTAGTGGAAAGAAAAATATATGATGGGAGTTTTCGCCTATAGTTTGCTATGTCGAGAGATGCTTTATTTACCATTTAACTGAAATTTAAGGACGAGAATTACGGTTCAAGCTCCGATTCTCTATTTTTGTGTACAGTTTAAATGAAAATTCTAAAAAAACATGGCAAATGTGTGTCGCATACATCATTTTTGAGAATTAAGCACTATTATTGTATTGTCTTAAGCGCCAAAAATGTACTCAGAATTTTAGAAAACTAGGCCTATCCAAAGCTATATATATAATTATAAACCTTTACCGACCAAAATGTCGCTTAAAACAATAAGCCTTTCACCAATCGATATTATTTGCAACTAGCAGTCTACAGGAGGCGGTGAAAACCTACCAAGAAGTGGGCTGCTTGCACTATTTTACGTAATCCACTCTGCTGTAGGTACATGTGTTGGTGTAGTGTAGACCTTAAGCAATAAAGTAAAGTAAAAAAAAAACATTTATGTACCATTGAATTTATCCCTAAAATAATACACGACCAAACGCTTACACTACTAATTATATAAAAACCACAGCACGCCATAATAAATTGTAGTGTGAGCTGTTCTGATCTGCAATCTATCAAGTTCAATGTCATTTTGTGCTCCAATTGTATATGCGACTTGAGTCATAGAAAACAAAATTATTTCACAGCAGGCCAAAAGTAGTAAAACTTTCGATCAATCCAACGAGTCTTTTCTTCATGTGAGATGTAGTATCAGCGTGAATATCACCCATTGCGCCAATAAAATCATCAAGGTCCGCGTTTTCCACGGCACTTTTAAATTTACTAGCCTCTTCTGGTTTTACTGTAAGTATACCAGAAATGAGAACAGTGAAACCAAAGGCCAGCTTGCCGTATCTTTTCAAATCTGCGTCCAATTGATCTCTAGGGTAAACGTCGTCGACTTTCAGGCCATAGTTGGACAAGGATTTCTCGAGTTCCTCGTGGTAGTAGTCAATCCAGTCGTAGTAATTCCTGATTCGCATTTCATGGTCGGTGCAGTTGAAGATCAAGTAGAAAAGATCGTAGACTGGGCTGTAGTTCTTGGAAAGTTGATAGTCGATTAACATTGACTGTTTCACGTCCTCCCCCTGAAAGGACAAAATTGAAATATTTTGTCATTAAAAGGAATTTTGATAGCAAAGCACTTATGCACAGCCAGTCTACCAATATTGTTTCCAATGCTATAAGACGGTCTTTTTTCTATGAGAGTGAGTGGTATAAAAACTTAATACCCAACAATGTCTCAATACGGGTAGGAGGATGTCTCATAGTGGTGATGATATAATATAAGTTATTATAAAGAACAGGCAAGCTTTCCGTCAAACTGATTTCAGCGCATTCTTGCACCACGAATGTATGCGTTAGATACTAGCTGACCCGCACAACATCGTCTGGGTCTCATATTAGTCATATTAGTCGTTGTGTGATGTAAACTCGAACCAGTGGTTTCCGATAGAAGCGCGTTCAACCAAACAAACTCTTCAGCTTTATAATAAATAGTACAGAGTTATTGACTTGAATCATCAGTTGTTAAGCTAATAAAAAATGAAAAAGTCATTATATTTAATGGGAGAATGCATGAAAATAGAATTATAATTAACAATTACACAGAACCACAACTAAAATTTTAACACCTACCTCAGATTTGAACATAATATTGTTGGTCCAACAATCTCCATGTACAATAACTGTATATTGACTATCCTTTTCATTTTTCATCATTTCAATGGCGTGTCCTGGAACTTTACCAACTTCGTTGTTTCTCATGATATTCTGATGATCAGGGTCATCGAGTTGACTTAAAGAAAGAGTTTCAATTTGCTGAAAAAAGTCAAGTTCTTCAAGAGTTCCTTCAGCCATTGCTGCCATCACATCTCTCAAATTGTCCTTGTAATAACTATATGTATCAGGGTCCTTGATTCTCAACACATAAGAAAGGGAATGGAATATAGCTAAATTTTTCAAAACACTGGTAATACTCTCGTCAGAAAGGGATACAAATCGGTCCATTATAGTAAAGCCAGATGTTTTTAGGTCTTCTATCAAAACAACTTCATTCGGTGCTTCGACATACGTTCCGTAGCATTTTGGGAATTTCAGTAGGTCTTCTTCTGGTATGTTGGCTTCTTTCTGTATTTGCAAGAACTTGGGCAGGACCTCTGTGTACATCAAATGCTCATTAGCAAATGCGTAAGCAGTATTCGAGAATTTTCTAGCAACTTCGACTGTTGGTGCTAATTTGGCGAAAATTGACAAGTTTCCATTTTCACTTTCTATGGTGATTCTTTTAACGTTTGCTCCATAGTTGTCAGCTGATCCTCCAACGGCTTTGAAGGTGACTTTACCGTCTTTGTAACCTTCCTTTTCAATCACATTTTTGATGAAATCAAATTGGGCTTCGGTTATATTTTCAATTTCTCCTTCAAACTTGTGATGCGCCATAATTGAGTCAATTACAAAACTAGAAGCTATTCGTATCGCTTCGTTACATTATATAGGTTCGTGTTTATCTTAAAGATAAACAATCGCACATCAGGATCAGTGATTTTGTTTTTTAATAGATAGTTCGTATAGGTATTCAGCTAAATACGCTTTGACTGGGAGCCGGCCTCAATATATTTGGAAAAGGCTAGGTAGATGATGTGACGGGCGGACGTTTTGGGGGACTGTCTTTTGTAGAACTTGACGTTCAAAAAGTGCTGGCTTTCAGCCTAATTTGAATAAATGACTTTTGAATTTGAATTTGATGATGAATAATAACTCATTGATGACTGTAACAGGTAGGTACGGCTGTAAGGCGAAGTTGTACAGTAAATTGATTAATTATTTTTTATCGATAAAAACATTATTTTACAATTGAAAATAACAATCGTTTCTATTTTAAAAATTTTAATCTTATTATCATATAAAGATACGATTCTATGAAGTCATGGTGAAATGCGACGGTAGTCCAGACGTTACATTAAAATAAACTGATTAAATTTTGAACTTTGGACAATACGTCGAGGTATGGATACCTTGTCCAAAGTTCAAGTCTTAATTTTTGTAGGTAAATAGGCTCCCGCTAGTGATCTTTTCTATAAGGAGCCCTTAAAAAGTAAATATTAAGTAAGTCTTTATAATATGCGCATAATATATGAAAAAGAGGAACTATAAAAAACGTATAAATTAGTATAAAATTAGGTTAATAAAATTAGATATAAATTTTATCGACGGAAAACTTTTTTATTTTAAATAATCTTAAAATTTCTCAAGAAGATGCCTCATTTAACCTACCTGTTTAATACTTAAGGTCATGCTTTATTGTATTAGGTAGTGTTACGTTGTTTTTCTTGAACCTAACATTTACCTTAGGTTTCCAAGTAAAATGATCATTGTAGTTTGTGCAACTGACTTTGACTTGCGATTTATGAAAGGAGTTATTTGCTTCACTTTTACGGCGTCACTAGACCCTAATGATAACACTTTCTGTCGATAAATCACTTTTCTAAACCCTAAATAAACAGATTTTCACAATAATATAAATACGTCATATCATAATGTTGTGACTGTTGACATTGCAAATGTCATTCTGTTGAAACGTCAGTCTCTGTCAGTTGGAGGCGACCTCTAGCGGTTGCCGATTCAAAGTTGTAGTTTAATCGATATTATTAGTTGATTTTGTCAGATTGCTTGGAAACTAATACTAATATCGTATAGACCAATCCTTAATAGTTTTCGGCTTTTGGTGAAAAGACACTGGTCTTTTAACCATAGACGGAAATGTAATTATTTTTTCATAATAGACATTGTTCTAGAAATTTCGAAAACCACATTGTCTATGGTTTGTCACTGGCTTGGTGTGGCCAGGTTGTACATTCTCAATTAGCCGATTTTATCAAAGAATTACCCCACTCAAGACAAACGATAGTGTTGGAAGTGGGAAATGATGAGTTTGTTAGCTTGGATCCTGATTATTATTATTGTTCCAGGGTGTAAACGTCAAGTTAGACGGTTGTTAGGGATCTTTCCAGGAATTTAATATCTTGTTGTAGTGATTCAGTCACCCGAGTTCCCACATGTTTTACCTAGAAAAAGAGGAGTTTTTCTAAGTGGGCTGTCTTGTTCTGGTTGTAATGCCTGACAGACAATCGGTCATTTTTCCATCTACCACGCTGGACACACACAGCGTTCTTGCCCTCGTGTCTTAAAGGTAGGAATTTTGTTGAAAGAGTGTTTGAAAGTGATCTTCGAGACCTTCCAAGGTCGTTTAAAAGGATATTGTTGTGATCCCTGGATATTTATTACAGGACTCCATGTTTTGAAAGGATTCGCTAAGGAAATTAGGCGGACCCGTCTCCAGCCGGTCGAAGCTAGCAGTCAGCCAAGTGTCTTCAGCCCTAATCAACCGTAAGTTTTGCACCCCCATGGGTTTCTTATTGTCCAACCATGCAGGGTTAGCGTTGAAAGTCGTAGCTCGTGTAGTGTTTGCAAAAGGCCACGTGGTCCGGCTATTGTCTTAGCTTTTAGATTCCCTAGCTCGGACCCCTTTATTCCTTCTCAGGGAAAGTACCGTAGCTTTCATATATATAATAGGCTCCCCGTGTTGTCAATTCCAGGTGAGGCAACTCGAGAGATTCGTCTCGCCGCCAGGATCTAGAGGCGCCTCTGGAGCCTGGACGTGAGACCCGTCCCTCGAGTCCACACAACGCCTCCTGTGGAGACGACCGTGCAGTGGCAGAGTCCGCCTAGCGATATAGCGCAGGCGGGACGGTTTTTTTTTATATTTAACTTTTACCCTCAATTTTCAACCGGTTCATTCTAGAACCAGTTTACTACCTACCCGGTTTTCAAAATTAGAAGCCGGTCTTTATCTACCTTCAATTAATGGACCCCGGGTTCGACACCTACGCTTAACTGGAAGGATATTGAACATCTTAGTCGGCTCAGGGATCCGGGACTCTTCAAGTCCCTGGCGCCCATTTAGTTTAATTAATTTAAGATTATAATTCTCATTCACTAAACTGGAAGGTTGTCCTTGAAATTTATTAAGAACAATTAATAGTTAATTTAAATTTAAATAATAGGTACAGTACTGGGTTATCTTCAACCCCCCACTACCCAAGTTCCACCGACTGAACTTTATGCTGGCTGGCATTACCCTAACCTCTACCTAAGCCTAACCATTTTTATATTTTTAGTGGGTAGTTGCCTGCAAATAAAATTATATTGTTTAAGACAATTCATTGTTTCTTTGCATTACAACCTCAACCCACCTTGCATCTGGGCTTTTGTTCCTACTCCCTAGAGGGACAAAATCTCTTATGTAACAGTAGCTAATAGTAAAAAAAATGCATGTTTATAACTAAAACATAACATTTTCTGTCAAGTAATGAATGAAATAATAATGAAGACACTGCAGTTCCTAAGCGTCAACTACTATTGCTAAAACTTAATTATATTTCTTTTGCCTTTTTAAAAAGGAAAAACTAAATAATCGTTGTCAGGATACTCGCACTCCTCAACAGCCAATAGCACTACTTACCCTTTTTGTAAAAACTTGTCTTGTGGATATAACGTGTTTTCCAGGAAGAAAAGAGAAAATATGCTTTAATGTAAATACACCGACCTTTTCTAGCTATCGTAGTATAATTGTTGGCTTTCACCCCTTTTATCTACAACGCCTAATACAATTTTAATGTTAATCAGTTTGCATCTACAATTGCTATAATAATCTCAATAGGCGTTGACGTGTATGTCCACAATTAGAACAAAAAATGTGGTTTTAAGGTGTTTGGCTAATAAGCAGGAAACTTGTTTTAGAGCAACCTTAAGCGTCGAGAAATGAATCACATGTTCTAATAAAATAATTCGACAATGTTTTTTTCAAGGTATGCAGTTCACTTTTTGTTCACAATTTCTGTTTAGGCGTTCTGTAGAAATTTTTACAGTTTATTATAACCGAAAACCCTGTACAGTGGTCTAAAAATCTACATAGCTTTATACATAGTTATGTTGGAATCGGTTTCCAGTCTCAAGACATAGCTGAAACCAGTACCAGTACCAGTATTTAACAAGGAGCGTCTGCCTGTTAGAATCCCACAAGGCAAAAACACAATACCCCTTGTCAAGAATGGTGAGGAAATTCGAATATTCTGGCTATCTGTAAAGACAGTTTTAGTGGTTATTATAATAATAGGTATAAGTTCTATGGTTACACCAGTTACAGTACTGACCACGTGACTCAAGATCGCATTCGCATGTCAATCGCAAACTGTCAAAAACAGCCTTCATTGAATGAAATGCGACTGTGAAAATTTGTAGAATTGACGCTCTGGAGGTCTACTCTCTTTCTCTGAAACGAAACTTCGCAAACGAACGAAATTTAAACGAAATTTCGTAACTGTCGCTACTCTATTTTGTTTTCGGACACGCAGACGAAGTTCGGATCCATAAACAATTTTCGTGAACGATTGGAATGAGCAATATTGTGTGGGTCTTTTATTATGTCATTTAAAGTAAGTTACGGTTTTTAATTTAACTTAAAATCTACAAACTATTTTGCTTTATTTTTAAATTTTACAGTGAACATGTGGTTTAATTAATATTTCATGTAATATTCATGCAGAAAAGATAAATATACAGATTTTCTTATAATTGCCTACGAAATTCACCGATACACTATAAAAAACCCTTTCACGGTTATGGTTAACCAACTAAACTGAAGACTACTATTTCATGCCCACGATGGGTGGTAACTTATGACTACCAAAATTATCCGTGTATTCACACGCGTTCGCGCAATCTACTAATCATAACATGTCAACTTGAGATTTTTTGGTTGAATTCTTTAAAAAGTTTTCTTAAGTTTGTTTCTCAAGTATTTTGTTAATGAATCATGTTTTCAAGTGCTTTTTTACATACTTCGCAATCTCGATACACATTCCGTCAGAAACTTTCAAGCCATACTGTGTCGCAGTCTGCATTTTGGGTCTCCACAAGCTTTGTTTTGGATTTAAAAACTTTGTAAGTAACACACATATTATACCTATTTAATCATTTATGTTTTCTTTATAAATATCGCCTTCATAATATACATTTACTTAAACATCTTTTCAGTTTAAAATGGCTCCACATACGGGTTCGGCCACTTCTGAGCAAATCGACACCCTTCTCGATTACTTGATTTTTGTAAGGAAAACTAATTAGAATTTTAATGGAATCAGCTTAGATTAGGTCTAGCATTCTCTAATTAGTGTTATAAGGATATTTTCGCATCATTGGTTTAGTTAGATTGTAGTTTAAATGCGAATTTAATGTTTCATTTTATGTTTTGAATGTACAGAAAGGTGTAACTAATTATTATGTGCTTTCCTAAGACACACAGCGTTGAGATGAAGAAAGCTGATGTAAATCCGCCTAATATTGGTTATCTATGGTTAAAACTTACCAAATTGTCCATGATTCTATACCTGTCTCTCTCTTTCACCAGCGTGCATCCTTTTCTAATGGAGAAAGATGCTTGACACGGAGCTGTCAATGTCATAGCGTTTGTAAATTTTGCCGGTTAAACATCGAAAAATTTTCCAAAGTTTAAAAAAGTGTTGAAATACAATAATCTATTGTTATAAATTAGCACACAGCGTTAATTTAGTGTACTTGTCGTCTTTTTCTGTTGTAAAATAGTGTTTCATAATGAATCCGGACGAAGTTGAGAGGGTGAGTGTCGGAGCCGGAGGTGAACTATGTTCGAATGTTGACGCTCCGGAGGGAGATCAACTTTCGCACAGGGTGAGACCTGATGACTCGTCATCATCATCATCTTCTTCATCCTCGGAGGATGAGGAAGGCATAGCTTCACCTCCGCCCAACAAAAGACGAAAAGTTTCACGTAAGTACAAACAAGTTCAGACATGTTCGGACCCGCGTGTAGAGACGCTTATTCAACAAGTGGGGTTTATTTCTAGTTATCTAACTAATTTACCTATTATACCGACTAATCCTAGTCAATCAGGACAATTGTCCGAACAGCGAGGAAGCGATCAGAATCCATCCACATCGATTTTTTTGAGAAACCCGACAACTTCATTGGGTAAACTTTCTTTAGGTGAACTCGGTACGGAGTTTGACGAAAAAACAATTATTCCACATGCTGACAAAGAACGATTGCAAGAATTGGCTAATCTTCAAAAATTTGATACCCCTTCTTGGAAAGGCATTCGTTACAAAAAAGCTTTACAATCTTGCATTGCTAGTCCTGGTTTTGTAGGTCTTAAAGTTAATGATGAGTTGTGCCATTTTAACAAGACCAAAGATTATTTAGCTCCAACTGAACAGTTATTAGCAGGCTTGTCTAACAATATTTTGGAACAAAGACAACTATTAAGGTCAGGGTTACAAGATTTGCTTGACTGGGCATCGGCAAACCCAAATAATTTAAGTTCTAACACATTATTTGAAAAGATTTCTGGTATTTTTGGTCCAGGGTCTCCGTCATATAAAAATTCTGAGACTGCAATGCAGATTGTGTGCGGTAAAAGAGCAGAGTGCATTGAAATAAGACGGGACCGTATTTTAAAAGAAATTTCAAATCCAAATTTAAAAACTACATTACAAAGTGTTCCACCAAGCCAAGAATATCTGTTTAGCCGTGAGGCTTTGCACCCTATCATAGCTTCTTTAGGTGGATCTCATGTTTGGCTTAATACTCCAGCTTACATTAGAGAGAAAAAAGCTTTTAACACATCTCATGTTCAAAACAAAAAGCATCATGGACATTACAAAAACCAGAACAAAGATTACAAAGTAGAAAAGAAAAAATTTAAAAAGAGTCAGCCCTTTCGTAAAAATTACACAGCAAATAACACAAACCTCAACACCAACAATAAACACATGTGACTATCAAACCAAAACATTCAGAGGGGGTTGTCTAAAGGACCATGCCCATTTATGGCAACAACAGGGAGCAAACAATTATATTCTGAAATTGATAACAGCTGGCCGCATTCCATTTATAAAGAAACCTCCCCTTCGGTATCTAGACAAGCATGTGTTAAAAAAGTTTGCAACCCAGACAACAAAAGACATGACAGACATGATCTTTCAGTTGAAACAAAAGAAAATATTAGAGACACCACCAATACTCAATCCGGGCTTTCTAAGCCGAATTTTTTTAGTAAAAAAATCAGATGGAGGTCTACGCCCCATCTTCGACCTCAGAGGTCTCAACTCATATGTGTCAGTGAAACATTTCCATTTGATTTCACAAACAGATGTAGCCAATTTCCTGCAGATAAACGATTGGTTAGTGAAAATAGACATTCACCAGGCCTATTTTCATTTACCAATTGCAGAAACACACAGGAGATTCCTCCGAGTGATTTACAACAACGAAGTGCTGCAGTTAACAGCCTTACCATTTGGCCTGTCATCGGCTCCAAAAATGTTTGCCACAGTAACAAACTGGATTGCGGAAATCCTGCGAGCACAAGGTTTCCGTATAATTGTGTACCTGGACGATTTTTTCCTGGCCAATCAGGATCGTACAGTACTGAATTCCCAGGTTGCGGAAACACTGAGAACATTGGATACCTTGGGATGGCACATAAATTATCACAAGTCAGTTCTGGAACCTTCCCAGGAAGTGGAGTACCTAGGCCTAGTATGGAACACTCAGCAAAACTGCGTAAAACTTCCTCCCAGGAAGATAATGAAGATAAAATTAATCATTTCCAAAATGTTGAGCAATGGAAACAGTTCTCTGCGAGAAGCTCAGAGTTTATTAGGTTTGCTGAACTTTGCAAATTACGCAGTATCAGGAGGTCGACTACATTGTCGCAGAATGCAACTGTATCTGAGATCATTCCATCAAAACAGACTACGAGAAAGAAGAAATCTTTCTCTGCCTGTTCAACAAGACCTAATGTGGTGGCTAAAAGCAATAGCTGCTCAGCACAGCTCAACACCTATAGTGAAGAAAAGTGTAACTCACTTCTTGACCACGGATGCAGCAGACTCAGGGTGGGGAGCCCAATTAAACAGCACTTACCTGTCAGGGAAGTGGACTCAGTTCCAAAAACCCTGGCATTCAAATATAAAAGAAATGTATGCCGTATTTGCAGCCATAAACAGTCAGCGGATGATTTTACAAGGTGCACACATACTTATTCAGTCCGACAACAGGACCCTAGTAGCATACCTCAGAAACGAGGGGGGGACACATTCCCTTGCACTACTAAGGCTAACAACCAGGCTCTTAAAACTTGCAGAGCAGTTACATTTAACTCTCTCAGCCACTTACCTCCCGGGGAGTCTAAACGGAATTGCGGATCGCCTATCAAGGAGTCGCAAAGTACCGGAGTGGCATCTCCTACCCCAAGCCACGGAGGCTATATTCAAAGTGTGGGGCGTCCCAGACGTAGATCTATTCGCGTCAAGAGAAACGGCTGTCGTACCAAAGTACGTAACATTAGATTCCAGAGACTGTTACGCAGTTTTCTGCGACGCTTTCAGCCGACAATGGGACTATCAGCTGGGCTGGGCATTCCCCCCACCCAGCTTAATACCAAGAGTACTAACTCATTTGAACAATGCAAAAGGAACATACATCCTAATAACACCAGAATGGACCAAATGTTTCTGGCTACCCGACCTGCGAGCGAGAGCCCTGGCAGAGCCACTTCCTATATTGAACCTGCGGAAGGTTTTAATAGATCGGACAACGGGCAAATGCCCAGCACAAGTGGACAAGTTGACTCTTCTTGCCTGGAAAATTGGGGGTGGGCCGACCAAGTCTCTCACTGGACTGTAGAGGAACAAAGTTTGTTAAAAAGTAGCTGGCGGACATCTACTATAACAACATACAAGGCCCCAATCAAAAGATGGTTATCCTGGTGTGCAACCAATAAAATTAACCCTAAAGCACCTGATGGTGTGCAGGTTGCAAGATTTTTGGCAAAATTATTTTTAGAAGACAAACTAGCTTATAGAACTATCCTCTTGCATAAATCAGCAGTCTCAACTTACTGTGCAACATCAGAAGTAGATATATCAAAACATTTTTTCGTTCATCAAGTTCTAAAAGCCATTTCACTTGCTAAGCCAGCAGTACAAAAATTACCAATATGGGATACTGCAATATTATTTAACTGGCTAAAGACTTCAGTAAATTCAGGATCTTTATTTGAATTAGCTAGGCGAACAGCCTTAATACTTTTGCTAGCCTCAGGTCGTAGAATTCATGATCTCACATTATTAGAAAATAGCCCTGAAAGTCTTATTTCTACAGAAGATGAGATTAGTCTTTGGCCAAAGTTTGGTTCAAAAACAGATTCAAAGACACACAGACAGTCAGGTTGGTTGTTGCGGAAACACCCAGACCATCGTGTCTGCCCTATTAGACACATTAATAGCTTTATTGAGAGATCTGAAAATAGAAGAAGTATGGACAGGACTGTCTCAAGTTTATTTATTTCACTAGTGGGAAAATTAAAACCTGCTTCAAAAACAATGATTGCAGGTTGGATACGTAGTATTTTTAAAGATGCTAATATTGATGCTCCACCGGGCAGTATCAGGGCAGCTGTAGCCTCTAGAAGTTGGTTGGAGAATCGACCTGTACAAGAAATACTTGACAGAGGAAACTGGAAGAGTATTAAAACATTTCAGAAATTTTACTGTCGTCCAGTGAACAGAATTGATAATACCAACTCTAACGTTGATTTATTGCAGTTAAATTTTTCTAATATTGATTAGGTAAATGTGTATAATCTTTTGAAAACATAATTTTTTAAAGATTTGATTAACTTATCCCTGGGGGATAAAGGTTTAATTTGAATTATTGTCTTGAATTACTTTTGATTTGATTTTTGATTATTTATTTGTTGTTGATTTTTAAAGAAATTATCTATTAAGTAAGGAATGTTACCATTTTTTGTTACAGTGACTTATAATAAATCTGATTTATATTCTAGAACAGTATTATAATTCATTCATCATAGCGTTTGTGTTTATCACCAGCAGATAACAAACAGGTCTTCATCTCAACGCTGTGTGTCTTAGGAAAGCACATAATATAACTGTTTTGCATTCAAACAAAACAGGTATTATGTGTTGAATAAGACACACAGCGTTGCAGCAAGTCTCTTGCTGGTGCATTGAAGACTCTATGACATTGACAGCTCCGTGTCAAGCATCTTTCTCCATTAGAAAAGGATGCACGCTGGTGAAAGAGAGAGACAGGTATAGAATCATGGACAATTTGGTAAGTTTTAACCATAGATAACCAATATTAGGCGGATTTACATCAGCTTTCTTCATCTCAACGCTGTGTGTCTTATTCAACACATAATACCTGTTTTGTTTGAATGCAAAACAGTTATATTTGATGAGATTATGCTTTAATTACCTTTTAATTAGTTTTATAAGTCTTATATATGTATATTAGGTCCAATAAAACTCTAACATAAACTAATTTTAGTAGTTTATAAGGAAATTTAGATGTAAGGTTTTTGAATTGTGAATAATTACGTAGTTTGAAAATGTGATTTTTTGTTTTAAGTGATAGCGTTTTGGAATTGGTGTTAAAATAAAGGTCTTGACCCAAAACCACTTTGACAAAAAGAATTGAGTTGATAGGACTTATATTTTTCGAGATATTTCCAAAAATGTATAGTGAAAATTTGTTAAGGTACAAAATTAGAAGTCTTAGTTCTAGAAACTTTTTGTATTTTAAGGATATCGAAATAATTTGTGTTTCATATGGTTAAGCAAGGTTTAAGGAATCTAAATATATATATATTGTAAGGGTTTTTCCATAAAAAAACAATAAATAAAGGCTCCAAAGGTTTCGGCTCAAAGAGAAAATTACACGCGAATAGAGTCCAAAAATCACGGTTCTCAATAAGGTAACGACGGGCAGTATATAAACAGAGCCGAATTTCGGCTCAATCGCAGTCGCAGCACAGCCGTCGAAGAGGCAACACTACGGGAAGAAAATAGGAGCCGAAACCTGCGGGTCAAGATTCCCCGTGAAGAGTTGTTTTATTGCCTCCCCGGCTCTTCGTCCCCGTCTCCCGAGGTCCCTAACAGTAGTCGAAAAACGTTACGCATTCAGGGGTGCGTGGTGACGTACGTAACCAGCGCAAGGTAGTGCAAGGGGCGTACGTCAAATTACGTGGGAGATTGTCCCAGGACGACAGCGCGAGCATTGGACGTGCTCCTGCCGTCCGAAACATTAATTGTGTTTTGTTAATTTAATACCTATTTGATCTGTGCCCGCTTCGTTGGTTTATATAATTATAGCCTATGTATGACACACACACATAACATGGCTTTCTTTCTGGCAGATCTGGAAAAAGATGAGGATTGTGAACAGTGAAATGCTTTATTTATTGAAGAGAATGATAATAAAAAATATACACCACTATAACTGTGGGCTCGATTCCATGACGCCTTGCCTTTGGAGGTAATATAGGCACTATTTCCTGACACAACTCCTCAAATAATTGCCAACTGAGTCTGTAATTTCCTACAAACTCTAAGTCGGGAATTTCTCTAATATTGAGTTGATTGCGCAAGCGACGCCGGTTCCTTCTACGCTCCAAACGTTCTTTACGTACATCAGCCTCGATTAAGAGCGGTCTCGTAGCCATTTCAAGCAAATTTATCACAAAATCCACACAAACGAATAACTAACGAAAATCAAAAGGTAACACTTTTGGTTTCGTCAATTTGAGGTTAAAATTCCGAACAATCATCTGTCAAACTCAAATGTTCGTTCGTAACGTAAATGAATTAGAGTAGGTTTAGAGAAACTAAATGTCAAATAATCTTCGTTCGTATTGAACTTCGGAACGAATAGAACCGTGGTAGGAAACATGCGAAAATTCAATCGAAACTTCGTTTTTCGTTGAATTAGAGTAGACCTCCAATGTAGTTTTATTTTCTCGAACCTGGAGGTCTACTCACTTTCTCTGAAACGAAACTTCGCAAACGAACGAAATTTAAACGAAGTTTCGTAACTGTCGCTACTCTATTTTGTTTTCGGACACGCATACGAAGTTCGGATCCATAAACAATTTTCGTGAACGATTGGAATGAGCAATATTGTGTGGGTCTTTTATTATGTCATCAAAAGTAAGTTACGGTTTTTAATTTAACTTAAAATCTACAAACTATTTTGCTTTATTTTTAAATTTTACAGTGAACATGTGGTTTAATTAATATTTCATGTCATATTCATGCAGAAAAGATAAATATACAGATTTTTTTTTAATTGCCTACGAAATTCACCGATACACTATAAAAAACCCTTTCACGGTTATGGTTAACCAACTAAATTGAAGACTACTATTTCATGCCCACGATGGGTGGTAACGTATGACTACCAAATTATCCGTGTATTCACACGCGTTCGCGCAATCTAATCATAACATGTCAACTTGAGATTTTTTGGTTGAATTCTTTAAAAAGTTTTCTCAAGTTTGTTTGCCAAGGCAAAGAGGCTGTGGGAAGAATTGTGCAATACGCTCAATTCTATGGGCGGTTGTACTAAAACAATGCAGCAGTGGCAAAAGGTACCAGTGTTTTGTTATTTTGTTAATTGTCGGCGATAAGACCCCGTCCGCGTGGACGCGACCGTATCAAACAAAGAAATTTGTAAGGAAAACTAATTAGAATTTTAATGGAATCAGCTTAGATTAGGTCTAGCATTCTCTAATTAGTGTTATAAGGATATTTTCGCATCATAGGTTTAGTTAGATTGTAGTTTAAATGCGAATTTATTGTTTCATTTTATGTTTTGTTTGTACAGAAAGGTGTAACTAATTATTTGATGAGATTATTCAATTCAATTTATTTTATTTCAGATAATTACAAACACATTTAGCTATTGCAACCATCCATAAAATATACAAAACATAAATTACAACAACAACAAACAACAAAACAAACAACAAACAACACAAAACAATAGAAACATTGGATCAGGACCGCTCCACCCGTACATGTAGTCTTGTCCAATGCTCCATGAATGAAGAATCTACATCCATTCTCCCTGCAATGAGTTGCAGGAAGCCGTTGGAGCTGCCCCGTATGCGGCGCATCAGAGACGCTACTCTTTTGCGATGTATCGCCTGAAAGCTATCAACTTGAGCGTCTGCAAACATGCCTGATGCGCTACAAAAGCGTGGCAACCCCATCAACATCCTGAACGCATTATTGTATTGGACACGCAGGGCACTGTAAGTCCTCTGCGTATGCCTCACCCATAAGCTGCATGTATAAAAAGATTGACAGTACGCCTTGAATAAAGTAATTTTTACCTGTCCAGTGCAGCGTGCAAATCTACGGGCCAGCATATTTGCTCTGACTGACAACGCCCTGCGTTCCCTTTCAATATCTATATCATCCTTGAGGGTATCGGTAACCCAGTGGCCCAGGTACTTAAACTGCTCCACTCTTTTGAGAGTACTGCCGTTCAATGTTAACTGAGGTACGGTGTCATAGCTCTTCGTACCGGACTTGAACACCATCATCTCACTCTTGGCCGTGTTATACCTGAGCCCATGGGCCTCCGCATAGCACTCGCACACCTTTATTAAGCGCCTGAGGGCACCGATCGATGGGCTCAGCAGCACCATATCGTCGGCGTAGCTTATATTGTTAACAAAAACTCCATCAATCGAGCAACCCACCCTGGTGCTGCTGAGCTCACGGACCAGCCGATCTACGTACAAGTTGAAGAGCTTGGGCGAAGTCAGACCACCCTGTCTTACGCCACACTCCAACCTATACGCATCCGATAGTGAACCCGCCCATCTGACATTGTTACGCTGATTGCCATACCAATATTTAAGGAGCGAAGTGAATCCGTCAGGAAGTTCAGTCTCACCCGACAACTTCTGCCATAGCTTGTCATACACAACCAGGTCGAACGCCTTGGAAAGGTCTAAAAAACAGGCGTAAACTGGTGTATTCCTGCTGGTATAATACTGGATAGTATGCTTGAGACTCAGTATAGCTGTTTCAGTAGACAGCCCAGCTCTAAAGCCGAACTGAGCGTCATGTAGTTTAATATATTTATCTAAATATTTCTCAATCACACTATCCAGTACCTTAGCAATCACAGTTGCGAGCGAGATAGGCCTGTAATTACTCAAGATAGACGCGTCCCCTGTCTTGTTCTTAATAATAGGGACAACTACGGTTCTCATCATCGCATCAGGCAGGTATGAGTGCCCCACGCAGAAGGTGAAAAGCATGGCCAGCACCCTTGGTAAGTGGCCGCCCGCATATTGCAAGTGTTCTATGCTCAGTGAATCATGACCAGGGGATTTTCCTCGCTTCATGCATTTCACCGCCCGCGCGACATCCCCACTTGTAATCTGTACGATCCTGTCCCCAGTACGCACCTCATGTGACTCATTTACCTTATTCCTATTTGCCAAAGGCGAACAGACTTTAAAGTGCTCCCTAAACAGATTGGCAATCTGATCGGGCTCACTACTACCCTCGACGCTCACTGGAACGCCCGACCTTGAACTCAGTTTACCGGTTTCCTTCCAAAATTGACTGAAATTCTTAGCTGTGTGTTGTGTTGCTAAGATATCCATTTTTATTTGTGTCTGGTTGTTTTGACACCATTTAAGCTTAAATTTAAACGTAGCACGCGATTTACGCATATTTTCAAAAAGATGACCAGCTGTGGGTTTACCATTAGCAACCCACTCCTGAAACCAAAGTCGAGCGTCACCATGAGCCTTTTTTACATATTTGTTCCAGCCAGTGACATAGTGCTTTTTCTTTTGAAATCCATTAAATTTAACCTTACAGCAGTTTGATGCTGCATTTTGTAAAATTGTAATTATACTATCATACATCTTGTCTATAATATCTCTATGTTCTACATTGCTACAAAATACATCTGCACATTTTCTAAATTCCGGAGGAAAATCCATGTCACGTAGTTTGAGGGCACACTCTTGACTGTATTGATTCAATTGCGACAAATCCCTAACACCCCAAACCACACTGTTATGTACCGTGTTGGTATGCTTAACTTTTGGTTTTAAAGTACTAATATCACACATAAGTTCAATAGGAAAATGATCAGACCACGAGATATTATATTTTATAGTAACATTTAAAATTGACCGTCGAGCAGCTTCGGTCACAACAATGTGATCTAACCATGACCTAGTACCATGAACGTCACTAATGTATGTGTATGAGTCCGATAGTGGTCCCAAAAAGTCTATATCCGCACACACCCAGCACTGTTCAACACAAAAATTCATAAGATGCTTACCGAACGTTGCACTCGGGTGAGCATTAAAATCCCCAAGCATGAAGACCGTTTCCACGCCACAACTGTCTATCACTGCACTTATCTCACTCAAACAGTCCGTAAAATCAGCCGTGTTATCCGTAGCATCCGTCGGCATATAAACCGAAAACACTAAAAACTGACGATCGTCAAGCACTACTTTAATGCACGTGAGTCTCACATTTTCACACTCCACTATAGATACGTACGGATACATACTCTTGCGCCATAGTATAGCAACGCCGCCGTACGGCCTGCCCCGCAACATCCCCGCCGACGTATCTACCGCTGATTTGCCAGTATACGCAAAATCCTGGTCTATCCCTCCTAGATATGAAATATCATGGGGCATGAGCCAAGTTTCTTGTAACGCCACTATATCAGCTGTTCGACATAATGACCTAACACAGTCAACTGATCTTGTTATTGACCGACAGTTGAAACTGACAAAAGACGAATTATTTGTTTTCTTTTCTGATTTGTCTACCATCACTATTTTTATATTCCACAAATCTTCTAACAGAGACGCCTTCCGGCCATAAACTACTTTCTAAGAAAAGTGTAATCTTTGACCTTGGGACACACATTTTGTACGCATTATAATCTCGCTGTATCTTTGCGTTGATTCTTTGCAAAGATACATTAACCTGCGTTTTATTCACTATGTACGCCAATATATCACTTTCCGACGTACTTTTATCTACATTGTTTAAAAACAAAGGTATTCTAATATCCGCAGCCTTAAATTTCTCGTTAGGAGTATTAAGGGCTTTGCCTTCAATAGTATGGTGATTTCTCAACTTTTTACGCTGTATCAAAATCCATTCCTCTGACTGCTTCTTATCCTTCCATTGCCCATCTTTAGCAACAATACGCGCTAATGTTTTTTGATTTACCGGCGTAGATGCTACCTGATGACTCATAGACGCTCCCGTGTCCAGAGTGAGGCTAGCTTGCAGTTTAGGTGGAGGCGGGCTTTCGCTGTTCGAAACCGCGGCGTCGTAACTGGCCTCCATATGCTGCGGCTCATTAGCGCATCGCACCTGCGTGAGCGGGACAGCGCCACACTTGATTTGTGCACGCGACACAGCTGCCCCCACGTAGGTTTCGGCCTGTGTTGTGCTCTCAGCTGTGTTATGAGTCATGCTATATTCTTCAATGTGAGGTAGGCCCAACGGTCCGCTGTCCATAAAACAGCTGTTAGACATACCGCCACCGCCACGATTTTTATTTATATTTATGCACTCATAATTATTGACCAAAGATGCTTGTTTCAGATTTATTAGATCTCGTTTTACCTCCTGCAGTTGATCCGATGATACATACGTGTCCTTTAATAATCTCAGATCTTTTTGTATCACAAGTATGTCTTTTAACAATCGTGTAGCATCTATGTGATCGAATGTAACAGAACATTATGCTTTAATTACATTTTAATTAGTTTTATAAGTCTTATATATGTATAATAGGTCCAATGAAACTCTATCACAAACGAATTTTAGTAGTTTAAAAGGAAATTTAGATGTAGGTAAGGTTTTTGATTTGTGAATAATTACGTAGTTTGAAAATGTGATTTTTTGTTTTAAGTGATAGTGTTTTGGAATTGGTGTTAAAATAAAGGTCTTGACCCAAAACCACTTTGACAAAAAGAATTCAGTTGATAGGACTTATAGTTTTTGAGATATTTCCAAAAATGTATAGTGAAAATTTGTTAAGGTACAAAATTTGAAGTCTTAGTTCTAGAAACTTTTTGTATTTTAAGGTTATCGAATTTAACAATATGAAACACAAATTGTATTTTAATTTGTGTTTCATAGTGTGATAGTTGATTGCGCAAGCGACGCCGGTTCCTTCTACGCTCCAAACGTTCTTCACGTAAAGGAGCCTCGATTAAGAGCGGTCTCGTAGCCATTTCAAGCAAATTTATCACAAAATCCACACAAACGAATAACTAACGAAAATAAAAAGGTAACACTTTTGGTTTCGTCAATTTGAGGTTAAAATTCCGAACAATCATCTGTCAAACTCAAATGTTCGTTCGTAACGTAAATGAATTAGAGTAGGTTTAGAGAAACTAAATGTCAAATAATTTTCGTTCGTATTGAACTTCGGAACGAATAGAACCGTGGTAGGAAACATGCGAAAATTCAATCGAAACTTCGTTTTTCGTTGAATTAGAGTAGACCTCCTGAAATGACTTGCGCAGTCCTACGATCGTCAACTTTTAAATTTGCGCAGGCGCTAGCTGTATGCGTCGTGTAAACCTATCTTTTACAACTTTAATGGTGTTTAGTTGTTTACTTATTACAAGATGTAAAAGAATAGGAGAATGTAGGTATGCTAATATTATAAAGCTGAAGAGTTTGTTTTTTGGTTGAACGCTACTATCAGGAACTACTGGTTCGAATTGAAAAAATATTTTAGTGTTGTATAGCCCATTTATCCAGGAAGGCTATAGGCTAATGTTAGAGTATTTCCTTGTTTTATAGGCTAAACAATAACTGTGTTCAAAATTTAGAGCTTGTTGGTCTGCTAGAAGTACCTTAGAATTTTGATGATCGGTGAGTCAGAGACAAAATTCGACAAGATTTGCCTTGCAATAATTCTTAAACTATTGGTTCGACTAAGAGACCATCTCTTAGTCACTGAAAAATGGCACAAATGGCTTAGAAAAAAAAAGGTTCAGTATTGTGTGCGTTGAAAAGAATTTACATCTTTTTAGTCAACGAGGTGACGGACATGAGTAGGAATGTCACTAGAAATAGAAATCAATTAGTTCAACCAGGTTTCAGACTTGCTAAAGTATTGACATCTTTCAAGGCATACTGTTTAAAATAAAACACCGCCACACATAGGTATTATAACTAAATGATACGAATTTTAAAAATTATCTGTCGCATACTATGTAGACAAGCATAGCATTAACTAGGGGGTACGTTGTTTATAAAAATGCTTGGCTCAATGCTGGTCCGCTCCACAGCGACTGAAGTGCTTGCAATAATGTGCTGAAGATTGTTCGACCATCTTTGCATTGTACGGATTCGATTTCTTTTGCATTGTATAATTTAACGTGTTATTTAATAATATATCGAATGTCACCATGATTTTGTAAATACTGATTTAAAAGATTTTCATGGAGTTTCTTGCACGTTCTTCTACATAGGAGGTCCAACTGCCGCGCTGGAGATAGGGTCGTCGGTGGGTGTGTTTTGCTGAAAAACAACATGCTACTCATGTCGCTAGCGCGGCAGACCTTGAACACCAATGGCTTGGCACGTTATGTTGGCAAAAGATAGAATGGCCAGAAATTCTCAAACGACGCAAATATTCGTATTGAGACCTTGCTGGGAGTTGTACAATATTTGATCGACTTGGAGTTAAAACATTAGAGCCGAATACGAGTGCTCATCGTATATCTAAACTTCTAAAGAATCAACATTGCCGTTCTAGGTGGCACGGGTCGACGGCGCGTTGTGTTCCACGCGCGCCTCAAAGAGATGTCAGCATAGTAGACGGGGCCCGCTAGGATCAGTGCCTGCCAAGATTGCGGAATTTGTTCGAAAGAGTCACCGCGGCCCTGTAACGCAAAGAGCACTAGGAAGAACACGGATGGGTTTTAGTCAGTAAAAATCTGACACTCCTTTCTGCTCCGCCCATAGCGGGTGGAGTCATTAATTTGATGATTTCTTATTAAAAAAAAAAAAAAAATAGTTTAAAAAAAAGGAATAAATTAGTGTTCTTGGTACTATTCTACATTTGACAGTTAAGTGGATGAAATTTTTGATACCCAATAATTTATTTTGTGCCATAGGGTCTTGGCACAAAATAAATTATTGCGCTGGAGCCCAGTGAAGCCGGCTTGCGGCGCCTACGCCGCTCTCGTCTATCACCAGCTTGTCGCCAATGTGGCCACACATAAACGAATCAGCTTGGTCGTACACTTATCGCGTCTATGCGTTTGTATATAACTTTCGAAATTGTTTTAGTCAAGTTGGTTCTTTAGTATGTATTAATTATTTTAAGGTTACCTGGACGTGCTGTAAATACTAACATGAATAAAAACTATGATTTTTTATGATAAATACTGTCACTGTCAAAATAATAAGTTAAGTCTATGCGATAAAAAAATAAGACTTTGTTGGCCATTCCTCTTCATTTTTGTTACAATGAAGTTAAAAAATGTTACATCATTAATACATTTTAATTACAAAATGTCAAAAAATACACTTGCAAATTATACAATGATAAATGCGATTATAATATCAGCACACACAGGAAACACGAGACAAGTGACCGCTTCACAGCAATAACGATTGTCATTAAGACCAAATGCATGTAATTCCATACATTTTGACCTATCGAAAATCACGATTACTGTTATCATGCCTTTTGTCTAGAGCCTAAGGTGTGTGCACTTATTTATAAAACAACAATAAGCTTTATTCTTAAATAATAACATAATATTGTAATACAAAAATAACATGCAAAAAACATATACTCTCTTGAACATCAACATTGATATTCATTTTAACAAAATAAGTTTCTCCGAAGGGGTCTTCTTGTGCGAGTACCTACTCTTTGTGAAGTTCTAGCTGCGTGTCAACAAGTAGACCTCTCCGGTGGACCATAGAATGTAAGGGTAGCATAATGGGATTCGGCCAAACAGCCTCAACATCTTTCAAATTTATGTCATTAGATTGCGGTATCATTTTTCGAATATCACAATTTGAAATTTCTTTTTTTTTATGTTTTTCCATAGTTGACCTCTTTTTGCCCGTCACCAATATGGAAAAAAGTGTTGTTTCACAAAAATATGAATAACCCAGATCATGTTGCTCTAACCTTAAAATTAAACGACCACAAAATCATTCAAAAGCATCAATATTGCACAATTTACAGAAGACCAAAAGTGGTAAAACTTTCTACCAGTCCAACGATTCTTTTCTTAAAGAGAGCCAAAGTCTCAGGGTTAAAATTACCCATCGCAGCAACCATATCCTCCATGTTCCCACCACTCAATTTTTCCTTTAATTTACCAGCCTCTTCTGGACTTATTGTGAGTGTACCAGTCATGAGAATAGCACATCCGAAGCCTATTTTGCCGTATCTCTTTAAATCAGCGTCGAATTGGTCTCTCGGGTAAACGTAGTTGGCTTTCAGGCCAAAATTGGACAAGGACTCATCAAGTTCGTCATGGTAGTAGTCAATCCAGTCGTAGTAGTTCCTAACCCTGGATTCATGGTCGGTGCAGTTGAAAATCAAGTAGAGAACATCGTAGACAGGGCTGAAGTTTTTGGACTGTTGATAGTCGATTAATATTGACTGTTTCACTTCCTCCCCCTGGAAGTACAAAATAGAATTTTAATAATACAGAATTTGAAGAAATTTTATATTAGGCTATTAAAAAAGAGGTAACAACTCTTGCAGTTTTCGTGTATATATGTTCAATGTGGGAAAATATGTCAGTTCTGTTTTCCATAGCCCATAAATTGGATGATTGAGAATGATGATACACTACCGGGACACATCCGTATCAAGGACCGGGCAGTCAGCGCGATTTATTTTTACGTTCATTAATAGTTTCAGCTAACTAGATGAACAATACATGCATGTTATACATGTTAACAATAATTTAATTTAAATATTAAGCACGAGCAGCAAGGAGAATTTATTAAATTTATAAATAAATAAGATATAATATCGAATAAAATTAGTTTAATGCTTAGGAAATCCGGACGAGTTATAACCCTCAGCAAGATGCCGTTACTATTACTTGACAGATACTTATGAAAGCCATCCGTTTGGGTCTACGTAATAATTTCGGTAACATCGAAATTAAGGCCGTCCTGATTCTTTTTGTCTGGACACACACTTCCATTATACCTAAGAAAAAGGATTGGTTTCACTACATTCATTATTGAATCATGATGCGGGCAATTGATAACATTTTCCTGATACAGTCACTATCTACGGTTTGCCCGGATCTACACCGATTAGATAATTGTCATGCACTTGTGTGGTGAACTTGGCAACATAACCGTAGTTTCCACTTTTTTGTACAGTTATTATGAGTATTATTCTGTAGCGGCCACAATAAAAACCAACGAAACAAATCTATATCCGCATCGACACAAAAATAACCGCGACGCCAGCTATCCAACTGGTGGCGAACTAAAAATCCTACATCGCGCAAGCAGAGTTTACCATGCAATTTGAACATATACATCGCCCGAATATCAACCATCGGGTAATTGCCGTCCAGGCACAACAACCGCCTGATCGGAGGATCCTTCTTTTTCAATGGAGGTTCGCGAGACTTAACATCAATGCCACCACACTCCATTTAAAAAGTTTTTAATATGACAGAAGGACACATAGCTACACTACTGATGATATAGGTAAAGCTTCTGTTTTACCTTAAAAATTACTCATCTGCATATCAGTACATTCATTGTGCGTACAGCTAAGGAGTGGAATTCCCTGCCTGAGTCTGTGCTTCCTGATAGCTACAGCCTGGGAGTCTTTAAGTCAAGAGTGAATAGGTTACTTCTAGGCAAGCGTGCTCCACCTTAGACCGCATCATCGCTAAACATCAGGTGAGATAGCGGTCAAACGTATGCCTATCAATAGTAAAAAAAAGCTAACTACTGTCCACTACTGAACGTAAGCTTGCCCAAAAGAGAGCCAACCATCACCGTTTTGAGTAAAAATTATTAACTAATATTATCTTTGAAGTATATTTTAGGGCCATGAAGGATATTAACAGCCATGGACCCAATCCTGTAAACAAATGTTGAAAATGCAATAACAGATCTGAAATTCTTACCTCAAACTTGTACATAATATTGTTTGTCCAACAATCACCGTGCTGTATAACAGCAAATCGGCTACCATTTTCAAATTTAGCCATTTTACTGATTTGCTGTATCACATAACCAACTTTGTTCTTCACGATGTTCTGTTGTGCTGGATCATCAAGCATTTGGACAGCAACAGCTTCAATTTGATAGAAAAATCCAAGCAGCTCGGGACTTCCTTCAGTCATGGCTCCCAACAAATCGTGCAGTTTGTCCTTGAAGTAATCATATGTCTCGGGTTCTTTGGTTCTCAGCACGTAGGAAAGTGAATGATAAATAGCTAAATTTCTCAATACACTTGTCATTTCTTCATCCGAAAGGGATTTGAAACGGTCCAGCATAGTAAAACCTGATGCTTTTAGGTCTTCTATCAGGATAACTTCATTAGGTGCTTCAGAATTTACTCCGTAACATTTTGGGAATTTCAGTTGGTCTGCTTCTGGTATATCAGCTTGTTTTTGAAGCTGCAGCAACTTTGGAAGGATTTCTGTATAGATCAGACTCTCATTATTGAACATGAGTGATGCGCCCAAGGCCTGACGTATGGGTTCAAACGATGGTGCTATTTTGGCAATCATTGTCAAGGTTCCATTTTCTCCTTCTATGACGAGCCTTTTGACGTTTGCTCCATAGTTGTCAGCTGCTCCTCCAACAGCCTCGATGGTAACTTTGCTGTCTGTGTAACCTTCTTTTTCGATTACATTTCTGATAAATTCTAGCTGACCTTCAGCTATATTTTCAACTTGACCTTCAAATTTGAGTTGCGACATTATGGTACCGTGTGGTAAACTTTGGGTAAAGTGTTGCTGATATTACTCCGTTGTATTATATAGGTCCGTGTTTATCTGCAAGATAAGCGAGGGCTTAAAATAGACAATCACATACCAGGATATGTGATAATTTATTTTTTTCAATGAATAGTCGACACATATACCTAGTTTATGCAATAATACTGAATTGACAGAGATAAGTTTTTTTTTTTTGTTAGCAACAACATTTATGTAGGTGGCGACGTGGTAGTAAAACAGTCAATCATAAAAACTCAGATAAGCATTATGAACGGCACTCATCGAGGTTCAACAACTTGGGTTTTGCTTTTGACTCTATTCTAGGTCAAAAATAACAGACAAAGTCTGCGATGGAGCGAGCTTACCCAGAAGAAGCAGTTTAAAAAAAAATAAAACCGTCGCAGATTGATTGGAAAATTAATTTCTCAAGGACTGCTTGAGTTAATAATATTATAATCCTTTATTAGCTTTTATAAATAGAATTATCCCAGCAAAAGTCAACTATAAAAACTTGAATTTTGAAACAAATGACATAAAACAAGCCGTTTTATGTCATTTGAATCAAAATTCAAGTTTTTTTTTACTACAAAATACAAAGGCGTAACTTCACAAACTTTGATCTTCACGATCACTAAGGTCGGATTTCACTAATGAAATTGATCGCGATCAATACATCTGATAGAAATTGCGATCAGGAGATTGCCGATTGCGAAATTCGCCCTAAAACTCACAAAGATCGGTTTAACATCATTCACAATAACAAACTAAAATGAAAATAGAAATGAGTTTCGTGATCCGTTTCGTGCGTAGGTATTTCTTTTATTTTTTGAATGTAAATGATCTTTGATGCTGATGAATAAAAAATGTATATTATTATTATAATCAACACTAGCTACTGCCCTTGACTTCGTCTGATTTATTATGAATAAAAAACATACTATGAAAACCAGCAGTAGCGTAGCATCTTACCGGCGACATAATTTTTTCCATTAAAAGTTTTATTTGACTAAAATTCAAACTTTTGCTATTAAATAAGTTTATATTGTACAATTCCTATCAATTTTAGTACATATTTTTAATCTTACTACTGCTTATAAAGATATGTGACGCGAACCAGGATGTTCCGATTCTAATAATAGATAAAGATAAATAAACAAAGTTGTTTGTCTGAGGTTTTGTTTAGTATTTTTGTTAATATTATAGAAATGTTTATTAGGCAATTAGCGGAGACAAAGAAAGAGCAACCAGTAAAGGTACTTATGGAGTATTTATTAAGATAAAGATTACTAAAGCCGGCTTTATATTATAATGTCCAAACCTGAGAATCCTCTCCTACAAAAATATAGTTAGCCGTAAACACTAGCTTTGAAACACCACCTGACAAAACTCACGAGCACTAACTGCAATAAAAACTGTACAAAGATGGGCAGTTCGTACAATGTTTGTACGGTTAATGCATCAGTAGTTAACCTTGAAATTCTGAAGTACTATTTTGGCAATGACGTCAAATCAGTCGCTGTGAGAACGTGCACAGATGAGACGTAGCGTTCGCGAGTACCTACCTATGGCGACGCCACCGCCGCCGTGCTAGTATATTGCATCAAACAGTTACAGAATGTTGCCATATCAAATATTCCAATTAGTACTTACCACTCAGTAATACCTACTAAGACAAGTGTTCATTTAATAAATTGCATATTTTTTTGTTATACAATTAAACGTATGTCAAAAATTTAATACAGTAAATAAAGATTACAGAAAAAAATGAAGTACTTGGTAGACCGTAAGTGTTTTCGTCAATAACGCCTAGTGCTTGCTTTCGCAGCTACATGATGCTTTAACAATTTGTGAAGGCGTTCGAAATTTTATCCGACGTCAAGAACTTATTTCTTGACGTGAGCGTGTCGCGGGTTCGAAGTCAGCACGGGCCAAATATTTGTATGTTCTATATATTATATTATAGTTGTTCCGGATCTGGTTGTATGTGACTTTGTATATTTGTAAATACCACACACGACACAAGAGATATTTTAAAGTGAGGCGACGTTTTTAAAAAAAAATCTAGTCAGACCTATTATTCGATTTAAGCCTAGGCTAGTAATAGACCATATACGTAGGTAAATATTCACTTTATACAATCGACTTTCAATTCAACCGATTCGCAACACTCTCTCACATCGTAGAATAGAAACACATGAAAGTTTCATGTATATATAGTAGTGTTTGTGAACCTTTCAGCAGAGCAAACAACCCACAGACTTGTTCCACGATTACAGTTCCAGATTACATATTGATTTTCAATGAGATTTATAGTGGAGAACGGTGTGATTGAAAATGGCGTGGCTTCTTTTAGGCAGTGAATTGTGCTAGAAATATAGCTTAGGGTACTTTTACTGGATTTCTTTTGAATATTTTGGATGTTATGTCAATGATGTTTTTACGGATTATAAAGTAATGACTAACCTTTTCAATCTTATTAAAAAAATACTGAATACCAATTGTCAAAATCAGAGCGTTCAAATTAAAACTCGCAGTCTCATCTCACAAAATCAAAAGAGCGATTCTATAACTAATTTAAAATACGTTGGTTTCAATTATTTCTATACTAATATTACAAAGAGGTAACATTTGTTTGTAAGTGTATGTACGGGATAATCTCAGAAACTACTGGTCCGATTTGAAAAAATCTTTCAGTGTTAGATAGTCCATTTATCGAGGAAGGTTATAGGCTATACATCATCACGCTAAGACAAATAGGAGCGGAGCAGTAATGGAAAATGTGACGCAGACGAAGTTGCGCGAGTCAGCCAGTAATTTATACGTTGACAAACTTTCAACGGTTTTGTTCCCGTAGATTCATAGCAAATCGGCTGCGGCAGCCGGATATACATACAGTTCCTTATGATGAAAGATTTCCTTTTATTTTGATGTGAAACATAATATATTGGCGCGCCTTCGCGGTGAAACCAACTTGTATGCCGTGACGGAAAGGACATTATCATGTCGTGATGCCCCCACTACGCCAACTGTTACTAATTTAGATGGTTCCGCCGGCAACCCGTAACAGCTATTTTTTGTATAACGTAATACCTTTACGTAGTGATGAGTTGTAGTTGTTTAAATAAGTTTCAAGAACGCGTGTTAAAAAACGTACACTATATTCAAAGCATTATATACCAATACAGCGATGACGTCCATTAGCAAATAGTACGACACAAAAACTAATTAACAACATGTAAAATTATAATAGACTATAAATGAAATAACAAAATGATTTAAAACTCTCCGTGCACAATCGATTTAGGTACTTCTGAATCGTCATATTGAAAAGTCTTGAATATTTCCTTCGCAATTTTTAGTCGATAGTTGATAATCGAAACGAACGTAGGCTTAACGTATCTTGCAATTTCAGTGAGTGTAGTTTTATAATTTTTTATCGCCGTTTTATGAGTTACTAGTTAAAATAAGCATGGGTTGTAGATTAATTGTGCGTCAGTAAGAGATTACTGCTGAACGATTGGACATGCAGGGCCCAAATGCTGTGATAATGAAAGAGGAAAATTGCAGACGGATTTACTTCTTCATAGTATTGGTAATGGTCAATTAAATTATTATAATTAATTACAAGTTTTTATAACTGTGACCAAATTTCCATAATCTATTTCTATTCTGAATGTAATCAAAATCGACACCGCGAATAAGGAGTGAATGCGTAATAAACAAACTCATTTATAATGTAAGTCGCTGCCGTCAACTGCAACTTTATTATTTTTTTCTTTCATAACAAAAACAAACAGCAAAAGAATTAGCGAAATCGGTCCAGCTCGTGATGCGATGACCAAGGGACGTAGTGATTCATTTTTAACCGACTTCCCAAAAAGGAGAAGGTTCTCAATTCGGTTGTATGTTATTTATTTATTTTCTTATGTTTGTTACCTTTACCTCATAACTCAAAAATCTTATTTTATCTGAAACGATATACATCTAGATAAGTCCCATTTCAATTTTATCAAAATCGGTTACGAAGTTTGGATTTTAAATCAAAATAGCTGGAATCCGTTTACTTAGATTATAATTTTTTTGTTATCCAAGTAATCGAAATTGCGTATTTTGCTTTTCTGCGATTTTGCAGTGGTGTTTTTGGGGTACAACTAAAAAGTATTTTTTTTTTTGTAAAAAGTTTTTTTCTACTTCGCTCCCGTCAACTGGCACCTTTTTCTCCTGGCAGTTACAAACACAACAAAAAAAGAATTAGTGAAATCGGCCCAGCCGTTCACGCATGATGCGATGACCAAGGGAAATAGGGATTTATTTTTATAAATATAGATTTTTATCGATGAATAGGATACAAGCTGTGCGACCAATAGGATTACCCATTGAGAATATTACAAACTTATACATAAACTGTCTTCCATGATTCTTCAGTTAAGAAATCCCCTTAGGTTGGTCCATGGATGACTTATTCTTCTTATTATCGTGTGGGCAGTAAGGTCTAACGACCTCACACACCCTAGTGTCAGAGTTTCTAAACCGCCTCAAGGGCCACCATTTGGCAGCCGGGACCGCCGGCTTATACATACATGCCTTTTGAAGCACGGTATCATCTTTTTACCAGACAGTCAGGTGACTCAAGCCAATGTCGTAGCCTAACTGGAAACAAATTTACAAAGTAGGCTTCCCGTGGGAATCGAACCCACGACCACGTGGTCACAGGGCAAACGCCTAAACAACATGGATGACTTATTCATAGCGAGACTCCTTCGTGCCTCGGAAAGCACGTTAAGTCCTTGGTCCTGGCTGACATTTAAACATCATTGATAGTCTTTACGGATAAATTGGAAGCCAGAAAATGTGACACCCGCCTTTCTGTGCTACCCAGTTTCTGGGTTGTGTGTGGAGGTCAGAAAAGAAGTCGGTCCATGTAAAATACTGGTACTTAGCCGCATTGAGTAAGACTGGTAGCTGACCTCAACATAGGTATGATTTCAATTTTACACAAGATCATGAACCTAGAAGCTATCCATCTCAGCTAGCTCCAGCTGCCTTAGCCTCTAAACAAAGTGACAATATTTGAGATTGATGACGTAACATTTCTGTAGCGTACGGCAATCGTTCATCATGCGTTTGAATTTTTGTTGATTATGCTGATAAAATCACTATCACTACATTATATTATTACTAGCTGACCCGCGTAACTTCGTCTGCGTCACATTTTCCATTACTGCTCCACTCCTATTTGTCTTAGCGTGATGATATATAGCCGATAACCTTCCTCGATAAATGGGCTATCTAACCCTAAAATAATTTTTCAAATCGGACCAGTAGTTCCTGAGATTAGCGCGTTCAACCAAACAAACAAACAAACTCTTCTGCTTTATAATATTATAATAGTATATAGATAAAACAAAGTCCTTTTCCGCATCGGTCTGTCTGTCTGTTCGCGATTAATTCAAAGACTATGGCACCGATTTTCATGCTGTTTTCTTTTCACCATCGGATAGAGTGGTTCTCGAGGAAGGTATTAGTATATTATTTGTCAAGCTGGTGAAGCCGCGGGCATCAGCTAGTGTCTATTAAAAATTGACGGCAAAAATGCATCAAAAATCAGAAGTGGTGGCTTGTGACGTCAGTTTCTGATAAAAGTATATCGGAGTGTGACGTCACACGAGTTTTCAATGCACTGTTATACGTAGTCTCTTAAAGTTGCAGGGATTGTCTCGAAAGTAGAACTTTCAAAGTGCAGTGATAGAAAAGCATTTGTTTATAAAATTCGCTTTTTCTTCATTTGTTTCAGTTGTTCGCTGTAGTAAGCGTTGAAGCATTGGATGACGATATGCTACTCTATTGGAGAAGAAGTAAGAGTAAACTCAAAATTCTTTATTGCGAACTAAGTGTCGTTACACGAGACATGTTGACGGTATAGGTAGGTTCTTAGAACTTAGTTGCCTGTTTAGGCATTGCAAAATTTTAAAAAGTACTAATGGTTACAAAATAGAGTGAAAAAAAAACATATTTTACATTGAATATTATAGATACTTACATGATATTATATTAATTATCATTTTCATATATTTTACGTAAGTAAGTACTAGTTCTATTCACGGTGTACGTCCGAAGTCTTTTTCTGAGGCATTACCATACCACTGTATTTTTTTTGTTCCTACAGCTTTATATATTATGAAGTTAGAGCGTTGTATTGATGATTTTGATGATTATTATTCTGTAACTACATATGTCTTACAGCCGCGAATAATATTTAAATTAACATACAACCTAGCACTGGCCTGCAAATTGCAAAAAACTTAAGAAAAATTGAATTTCGCGGGCTGGTTGGAGCATTCACTTTAAGTATCGCCATATTGACCAGTCTTGTGCGTCTTGTGGGAGGGAGGCCTTCAAATGCGCCTTTAGTTTTCTCGTCTTGCTGCGTCTTTCGGTGAACATGATTATTAGATACCTTCAATAATCTTAGCCTGTTCCAGTCCATAGCTAGTCAAGCTTCACCAGAACACTCGGTCCTTCAAGGCTCGTCCCTTCTCTTTTTTAACCAACTTCCCAAAAAGGAGGAGGTTCTCAATTCGGTTGTATGTATTTTTTTTCTTATGTTTGTTACCTCATAACTCCGTCAATTATGAACCGATTTGAAAAATTATTTTTTAAATCAAAATCGGTTACGAAGTTTCTGGATTTAAATCGAAATAGCTGGAATTCGTTTACTTGGGTGATGATTTTTTGTCATCCAAGTAATCGAAATTGCGTATTTTGCTTTTCTGAGATTTTGCAGTGGTGTTTTTAGGTGTAGGGTACCACTAAAAAGTGAAAAATGATAAAAAAATCTTTAAAAAAAACTCTACAAAGTAAAAAATAACTTTGATTTCGGAAGTCGGTGTCCAAATACGAAGAAGCTAACAAAAACACCGACTTCCGAAATTAAAGATATTTTTTACTTTGTAGTGTTTTTTTTTTTTTTTTGGAAATCGGTTGTATTTTTTTTTTTTTAAGTTTTTTAAAATATCTAGCCCATTTAGATAAGAGGCGTTGGATACATATGCAACCTGTAACATAATAAACGCAATACTTCTTAAGAGGTCATTGTACTCATCATTCTGTACAGCTGACTAACCTGAAATCGCGAATGCCTTAAAAAATATTACGTTTATTCTCTTACACGTTGTATTTATAGTATGTTAATATTATTTATTGATAAGAGACCAAATGTATTGAAATTCAAGGTCGAATCACAATACATTTGGTTTCGCATCAGCCTGAAGTAAGAAAGTTGGCCGTGTGACCACCTCGTGCATACGTAAGTGGCCTAGAGTTCCTGAGGCACATAGGATACTGAAGAGTGTTGCCATGATTTTTTTCAAAATAAAAGCAGGATACCTGGAAGGACTTGGGGGAAGCCTTTGCCCAGTCGTGGGACAGTACAGGCTATAGATGTCCTTTAAGTTCACAATGAAAGTATACAAGTCCGTGATAAGACCTGCCGTACTGTAAAGATCAGCCGGTCGATTCTGTAGACAGCTCACCGTGAGCACTTAGGTGGATTGAACGACAGGTGAGCTATCATGCCATCTTGTTTGTATGGTTTGACAGCTCACTTGTCATCCACTTCACCTAAATGTTCACTTCGACATGTTTACAGAATCGCACTGCAGAAAGCTGGGCTGTCAAACGACGGATGAAAAAGATTGCATTTAGCGGAGATGAGAATGTTGGATAGGAATGAATAACATGTGAAATGAGTACCTATAACATTCGAAAGTCAAGCGTAGCGTCTTACTTTCAACTTCCAAGTCAGGCAAAGTATCTAAGGTTTTTCTATAAGGAATTTTCAGTGACAAACCGGTGATAAGACGTGCTACGGGAAGGACGTAATAGCGCAGGCGTTGTGCCTGATATTTTCCGGCCGACGACAAGTGAGCTGTCACGCCATCTTGTTTGTATGGTTTGACAGCTGACTTGTTGTTCACTTCGCCTAAGTGTTCACTTCGACATGTTTATAGAATCGCATTGCTGGTTGAGTCGGATTGCCTTACACATTTGTGCAGCATAATATCTCCTGCGTTTTTGCCTGCGTGATTACCGCTACCGAAATTCGGTCGGAAGAATTATTACGTAAATTCTATAGATGTTATTGTTTTATCGTCATTATATCGACATACTCATCACGCTTGCATAGTTTTGCTAGGTCATATTTCGACCCTGTACTTCCAGAACAAATATATTCTTACCTTGGAGTGAGCAGAGGTTAACCTCATTTTCAGCAAACTACAAGAGCAAGCCACCTATTCTCTGGGATAACAGTCGTTCGTAATAAAATCGTCCCAATAATATTAGTTTCCTTGAGCCAGCGATATGCTCAGCGACCTCAGTTGTTAGTGCAGCGAAAAGGGTAATGTAGTCTAAAGTAGGGTAATCGTGTGCACTGTGCCGACAGAGGATTACATTAATACGAGGTTGTGCAGAAAATATAGTCCTTGAGGTATTATCTATATGGTAATACCTATTTCTCGGCTAGGCAAAGTCTTATTTGAACTATTTTGAGGCGTGTGTCTGGATTTTCCTAAGGCAGCCGTAGTGATAAATTAATTACATCCCCTACATTATTTTGTTCTCAAATTAATGTAGGGGGGGATCTTTAATTTATGAATGCAAGATTTGTTCGAGTTTCTTTTTTATACTTAGTGACCACTATATGTTTTTTTATTCGATGAAAGTAATTTTTGCATTCGGCTATTAGCATGAAGGTTTGCTTCGGATGCTAATATTTTATAATCTCGGAAATATAAGTACGAGATTACCTACCGTATCTCTATTGTTTCCATAAATCCATGCATACAGTAGAGTTAGGTGCAAGTTTTATGGCTTACCTTAACTGTTCTGTGCATATGCCAAGGTTTATCAGCGTTCAGTAGATATTACTTCAGTGCATATTTTATCACTAGTTGCGGTTTGTTAGGTGACCTTTCTCTATAGGTATATTAAAGACTAGCTGAATCGTGTTCACTTCGTTACGCGGTATTTTTTACGTTACGAAATTACTTAGGTCATCGGATAACTTGAAACTGAAAATGCCAATGCATTTCACTATATTCTTAGACAAATCTTTTACCGTCCAAGCTGCCCGTTTACGTAATGCATTGCCAGTGTCAATTAAGCGCGCGCAATCGCTGCCTGTTTTTAAAAGACTTGTCAAGGAGCACTACTTGTCATTGAGATTACTTTTCGATTATTATAATTTTTTAATTGTTACATATTTTCCTATTTATACTAAATATGTCTGTCTGTGTTTTTTTTTTCTGTTATATTTAATAATTTAATATGTATCTATTTTGGTATATTGTATTTCCTACTTTTTGTCTTTGCAACAGATAGCTTATCTGTATATTTTTGACCTGACCAACCTGGAATGGAGTTTCTCTATTCATTCCAGGTTCGAAGAGATCGCGAAATGCGATAAGGCCGCCAATTGTTTGTTTTGTTTTGTTAGTTTAAGGCTTCTTTTATGTATTTTTCATTTGGTGTACAATTAAATAAAGTATATATAAATAAATATTTTTCGGGATAATTTTTAGCCCAAAACACTCATCATTAATGGCTTTCTATTGGTAATAGAATTTCCAAATTCGGTTCAGTAGATCTAGAGATAATCCCCTACAACTTCACGAACTCTCAAACTTTACCTCTTTTTCTTCTTAAATATAAAAATCACGTGTCACGGTGTTTGTTATCGAACTCCTCCGAAACTAATTGACCGATTTTGTTTTTACATTTTTTTGTATATTCGTTAGGTTTGAGAATAGGTCGTAGGCTGTTTTATACGGCTACGATAATATATAAAACTGCGTTAGCCGAGTCAGCTTATATTTAAGTATTACTAGCTGACCCGCGCAACTTCGTCTGCGTCACATTGTCCATTAATGCTCAGCTCCTATTTGTCTTAGCGTGATGTTATATAGTCCTTAAGCCTTCCTCGTTAAATGGGCTATCTACCACTGAAATAATTTTTCAAATCGGACCAGTTGTTCCTGAGATTAGCGCGTTCAACCAAACAACCAAACAAACAAACAAACAAACTCTTCTACTTTATAATATTATATAGTATACATAGATTAATGGTCCAGAATAGTTCAACTCACAGTCAAATACATCTTCTTCAACCAGATTTGAACTTGTTGCACTTAGCTAAAGGGGCTACAACTATTGATGATCATCATTATTTTGTTTTTTTTTTTATTTCACGACTTATACACGGTACCATTTTAGTCGTCTCACAAAGGCAGCACACTTTATTAAATGCGATGACTACAACACATTCAACAAAAAAATATATTTCTGATCTACTAGCTGTCCCCCGTGGCTTTGCTCCCGTCAACTGGCTACCCTGCAACGTTCTTATTTTTTCTTTCATAAAAACCATCTCCTGACAATAACAAACACAACAAAAAAAAAAAATTAGCGAAATCGGTTCAGCAGTGCTATTCTGTAACAACATTTTCGTGTCTCGACAGCGGAATCCGAGGTGAGTTTCAAATTCGTATAAATATAAGACCTTATGGTGTGTGAAATAAAGTTCACTTTGTAAGCTTAGTCACTCAGGTGAAGTCAATATCGAAATGGTTATTTACAGAATAGACTAGCTGGTGTTCTCGAGATTTGCGCTTAGCAACACATTCAGCGATTCATTTTATATATAAGAAGTAGGTTTAAAAAAAAAGAACTAAATATATCATGACGTATAACGTACTTTCAAACATCCTATAAGCGCAGTCCGATCCTTGAACTAAATATATCATGACGTATAACGTACTTTCAAACATCCTATAAGCGCAGTCCGATCCTTGAACTAAATATATCATGACGTATAACGTACTTTCAAACATCCTATAAGCGCAGTCCGATCCTTGTGTTCCAAGGACGGAATATAACGGCGATATTGTTTTGATACTGTACGAGCATACCCGTACATTTTGTATTGTTTAGTAATAATGCTGACGCTTGCACTCTCGATGCGGTGCATTGCGTTCCATTTTCAATTAATAAACTTTAGTACCAATAAATCCGTGTAACAGTAAACATCGTTTTACTTAATCAAATTCCCTAACCTGGGTCGCGGCGCGGTACTCACAACGTTAACAAACAAGGTGTAAGGTAACCACCGTACATCTTTATGGTCCTTCGAGCCAACCAGCGGGATCATTAACGCAAGCAATCAGTGGACTTTGTGTCAGTTCGTGTGAGTGGTTCCATATCAGCAACAGCTGTGGAGTTGCAGTTCAGGAAGTAGACAGCACTCTTGAGCGCAATCAACATACCCACCATACAGCAGAATCAAAGTAAGATCTTTCCTTTTTTTGCTTGACCAAACGATATGAGCCAAACAATGGAGGATCTTCTGGCTAACCAGAACCAAATCATGGTGGCCATGAACCAACTTTTATCAAACTTTAAGAAAGATGGTCAGGAACGCAAAACTTCTGACTACATCAAACGTAGATTAGAAACTTTAGACTCCTACTGGCAGGAGTTTCAATGTAATCATGATCAGTTGAACCCCTTTAGCAACAAATCGATTGAGTATTTTGCATTGAATCACTATCAACAAACTCATGCTTTCTATCTTTCGACACGTGAAACTATTAAAAGTGCAGGACCTCCGTCTATCTTAAGACCGGCGTGGAGGGGCCCCTTAAGAACAGGAATCCCGAGGAAAGCGAGGCTACGACCTTTCTTGAAACACCGATATTCAAGTCTCAGGGCACTAACAGCAAGTTGGATGAATTACTGAAGAAGCAGACCATTAACTTTAAGGCTTTCTATCGAACGGTGACGAACATCAACGTCGATGCTATAACTGAGAAATGGGAGTTTCAAGATACGTTAAAAACATTGGAAATGAGGTGGTCGGCCATTGCCATGCTTCACTGGGAGTTGGAAGGGGAACTCGACGGGCAAGATGATTCGTATGAGGACAAGTTTACCTCGTATGAAATGACGTACAACAATACGAAGAAGTCTCTGAACAGCAAATTGTGGTCTGTATCACACCGAGAACATTCAACATCAAAGATGGAAGTGCCTACGTTTAATGGCAATTATCAACACTGGGTATCCTTTAAAGACTTGTTCACGGAGGCCATCCACAGCAATCCGTCGCTCTCTCAAGCTAAAAAAATGCAGTTCCTTAAAGCTAAACTGAAAGGGGAAGCCGAGGGTTTAATACATCATCTTCAGATTAGCTCTGAAAACTATTCAACATGTTGGGAAATCTTTAATCATAGATACAATAACAAACTGCTTATATTCACCTCACACATGAATACTCTAACCAACCTTCCGGTCATGCAACAACCTTCAGTTTACTATTTAAAACGCATCCACGATACAACTATCGAATGTGTTAACGCTATAAAGAACATGGGTGCAGACGTAAGCACATGGGACCCCGTAATTTGCTATTTGATGTCGAACAAATTAGATGCTAACACGCATTCCGAATACATCGCATCTCTTAAGCAACCTCGTGAACTGCCCATTTTATCAGACTTTTTGGACTTTCTAGAAGCCAAATTTACGAGTATGGAGTCTTCGCGGCGTAAACAAGATCAGAAATCTTCAAATTCCAATGCAAAATCATCAAAGGATAACAATTTAAATAACAAAAATATCAATCGTAATTCGAAACAATCTTATTCGAGCAACAAAAACGTTACGAAATCGAACGGAAAATTTCAGAACAAACGAACTTGCCCATTATGCAAAAATGGTCATGGATTATTCCATTGTGAACAATATATTGGAATGTCCCCAATCGACAAAAAACAATTTGTCGTCGACAACAAGCTATGCGAAAATTGTCTTTTTAGTCATAAAGGCAAGGAATGCATTTCAACAAAACGGTGCCATGAGTGCGACGGAAGTCATAATACGATACTTCACGATGCCTTTGCGCAATCCGCAAACACATCACCTAAGCAAGCAATACCTAAAGCTGGAAATGCTTGTACTTTGCCTGAGCAAAATCAGCAATTTAGGACTCACGTGGCTCAACAACGTGATGTACCGGAAACATTATTGTCCACAGCCGTGATTAAGGTCCAAAAATGTGATGGATCTTATCTTAACATGCGAGCTTTGATTGATCAAGGCTCCCAAACTTCACTCATCACCGAAAATGCGGCGCAACAATTGGGACTTCCCCGTCAACGATGCAAGGGCGTAATAACCAGTATAGGAGCCAGGGATAATGCCTGCAAGGGAGTTATCAACATAAAGTGCTCATCAAGAAGAGAGTCTTATCTCTTTAATACTGACTTTTTCATCATGAACAGTTTAACAAAAAATCTGCCAACTTATACTTTTGCAAAGCCGACGTGGTCTTATTTAGAAAACATAGAACTTGCAGATCCTGACTTTTACGTCAGTCGCCCGATAGATATTTTATTTGGGGCGGACATATATTCAAACATTATTATGGAGGGAATCTGCAGACTAGAACAAACAACACCCATTGCTCAACAGACTCGGCTTGGGTGGATCCTGTGCGGCAACGTAAACACACTGCAATGCAATGTCGTGCAGTTTGATATTGACCAGTTGCAAAAATTTTGGGAAACGGAGGAAATTGCAGAGTCTACTTCGCTTTCATCAGATGATCAAGAGTGTATACAATTTTACAGCTTAACAACAAACCGATTGCTAGATGGAAGATATGTAGTAAGGCTCCCTCTGAAAGCGAATTTGCAAGATCAATTGGGCAACTCGAAATCAAAGGCCATAGCACAATTTGGTCATTTGGAGAGTAAACTTATTAAAAATGAAAACATCGCAAAAGAATATAAAACATTCATACACGAGTACCAAGCGTTAGGACATATGAAACCAGCTATTTGTAACACGAAACTCGAATGTTTCCTGCCCCATCATTGCGTACTACGTGACGATTCTACAACTACTTCACTTCGAGTCGTTTTTAACGCCTCATCAAAAACATCAAGTGGCCAAAGTTTAAATGATCTGATGCACAAGGGCTCAAATCTGCAACAGGACCTTCAGTCATTGATACTTAAGTGGAGGCAGTATCAATTTGCCTTCACCGCAGACATCGAAAAAATGTTCCGCCAAATTTTGGTCCATAATGAAGATCAGAGCCTGCAAAAAATCGTGTGGAGAGATTGTCCCAGAGATAAACTACAAGAATATCAGCTGACCACAGTCACATACGGGACTAAAGCGGCTCCTTTCCTCGCAATGATGACGCTAAAACAGCTGGCGAACGACGAACGCTCCGAATATCAAGAAGCAGCTAAGGTCCTCGAGGAATCATTCTAAATGGATGACCTTCTCCATGGTACTCAAAGCGTATCAGCAGCACTCCAACTTCAACAAGATTTAATTGAACTCCTTAAACGCGGGGGATTCAATCTAAGAAAATGGGCTTCTAATGATCCACATTTACTGCACGACGAAGTCCCATGCCAACAAAAAAGCAAAAGCTTTCGGCAGCCGGAGTCTACCAAAACATTAGGACTTCGCTGGAATCCTGTTAAGGATAATTTTACATTTGAGCCAAAAATTGATTCAACAGTCATCAAAGCTACAAAACGATCCGTGTTATCCGATATCTCCAAGTTCTTTGACCCCTTGGGGTGGCTCACACCTACAACAACAAAACTCAAAATTTTATTTCAACGAATTTGGACTTCACAAATACAGTGGGATGAGCAGATACCTCAAGATATTTTTGATGAATGGAATAAACTTAAGGCGGACATCGATCAAATAAGTCAGGTTCAAATACCAAGATGGTTGGGTACAAAACCCGAGCAAAGAGTCGAGTTACATGGGTTCTGCGACTCGTCAAGAAAGGCATACGCCTGCGTTATTTACTGTAAAGTTTATAACAAACAAACAAGCATCATATTGGTGGCCGGAAAATCAAGAATAATCCCGGCTAACAAAAACATATCGTTGCCACGATTGGAGCTCTGCGGCGCTCATTTATTATCTAAACTCATGGCTAAGGTCAAAGCTTCTTTAACTGACTACAAGATTGATGTTTATGGCTGGATTGACTCCACAGCAGTACTGGGGTGGCTGCAAGGAGATCCAGGCCGCTGGCAAACCTTTGTTGCCAAAAGAACACGATTTATTACGGAAATCATGCCCTCCGACTGCTGGCGATATGTCAAGTCTGCCGAAAATCCTGCAGACTGCGCAAGTAGAGGCTTATCGATGTCGCAATTGATTCAACATCCTTTATGGTGGCAAGGGCCATCTTGGCTACAAACATTTAAAGCCGATGAAGGAAGTGAAGAAATAAACTACACAACGACATTGGAAACCAAGGCCCAGAAGCAAGTTAATACTGTCATGAAACAAACAGCAGACGACAGTATAATCATGAACTTGTTGAAAAGTCACAGTTCTTTTACCAAAGTTATACACATTTTAGCATGGGTGTATAAATATATAACAAGCAAGCAAAACAATGCGCAGACTTCCTATCTTACGCTAGAAGAGATAAGAAAAGCCAAAATGAAGATCATTAAGCAAGTACAGCAGCAAGAGTTTGAAGAAGAAATTAAAAGCTTAAAAGAGAAAGGAAAGCTTAGTAATAAAAGCAGAATACTAAATCTAAATCCATTTTTGGACAACTTTGGGCTTCTCCGTGTCGGGGGAAGGTTAAGACATGCTCATATTCATGCAGACATGCAACATCCTTTAATTATTCCACAACGAGGACGTTTAACAGAGCTTCTTATAGAACATGCGCACAAGCTTACTTTCCATGGCGGAGCCCGCTTGACATCGGGATTCATCCGACAAAGATATTGGATCGTAGGCGGAAATGAAGCAACGGAAAAGCAAATACGTCAATGCGTTAAATGTAAAAAGCTAAGTCCTAGCAAACATAACCAAATCATGGGTGACTTACCTGCAGCGAGGTGCAATCTCTCTCGTCCATTTGAACACACTGGAATAGATTTTACTGGGCACCTACTCCTTAAAGCCAACAAGGGCCGTGGCATAAAAACCACTAAAGGATATGTGGCAGTTTTCGTTTGCATGTCTACAAAAGCAGTACACCTAGAGGTAGTTTCCGATCTTAGCACCTCGTCTTTCATCGCAGCTTTAAGGAGAATGGCCGCACGTAGAGGAACTCCGGGTCACATTTATAGTGACAATGGACGAAACTTCATCGGAGCCAACAAACAAATCCAACAAGAATAACAGGAACTGCTACAAATATTTAACAACAAACTTTTGGCTGAACTGACAGGTATGGAAATCAAGTGGCATTTTAATGCACCTATCTGGCCTTCCGCAGGCGGTCTTTGGGAATCCGCAGTCAAAAGTTTTAAACATCACTTTAGAAGAGTTGTCGGAGAGCAAAAGTTCGAAGAATTGTCAACAGTCCTCACACAAATCGAAGCATGCCTCAATTCTAGGCCTTTATGTCCTCTCACGGAAGATCCGGAGGACTTGGACTACTTAACTCCATCTCATTTTTTGACTGGCGGTTTAGCACTTACCCTAGTTGAAACAGAAAGGGATTTGAGGACTAGATGGCAGTTAACTCGGAAAATTTTCGCTGACATCTGGAAAAGATGGCGCTCTGAGTATCTAACACAACTAACAACAAGAAGCAAATGGCGACAGTCTCGTGAAAACATAAACCTAAACGACGTAGTCCTTCTGCACGATGACAATTTACCTCCTGGAAAATGGTCTATGGGTAGGGTCGTCGATCTACATCCCGGAGCAGATGGATTCGTTCGCGTTGTCAGCTTAAAAACCAAGAACGGAATTCTTAAAAGACCAATTACCAAAATATCAATGTTACCTGTAAACCTAAATAAATCAGACTCGTCCGAGGACGTTCAGGAAGAGTTGAAAACAAACAACGAAGAAACAAAACCTCAAAGGAAATTGAAGAGAGTTAGCGTAACTACATTATTTACGTCTTTATTATTTTTTATGACAATCGTAACAGGAGGACACTGCGATTTCCAGTCAACAAGATTTAGACCTAATCAGAATCTGTATTTCGATAAATTATCTAACATGCAAATTATACGGGACGAGTGGAAGCTCATCATCTACTACGATATGCAACCATATTGGGAAGGCATAACAGCTCTCAACAAATACACGAAGTCCCTAGAACAATCATGCAAAACAATACGCAATATTATGAACTGTGATATCATATTATTACAGCTGGTTCAAGGCTTCGGTGAACTTGAGTACTATAACCAGATGTTGCTCGGTCAGCACTCGAACGAGCAGCGAGCTAGACAGCGGCGCGGTCTTATCGACGGTGTCGGATATCTTGCGAATAGCCTCTTCGGGGTATTAGATGCGAGATTCGCCGAACAATATCGCAAGGACATAACGTTACTACGCGACAACCAACGTCATATTGCCTCTTACTGGAAAAACCAAACATCGATTATAGAGGTTGAATATAATCTTCTCAAACGAACAGAGCAAACCATGAGCAGACAACATAAAATGGTTTCTCAACATATATTTACCATCGAAAAGGCGCTAAACCAACTTCAATCTGAAACACAAAACATGTCTGTTGTAAACGAGCTGACTGTCGGAGCTATTATAGGGAGCAACATGCTACATAACTTGAAGTCATTACAAAGCACCTTGCTGGACACTATCACTGACATCCATCACGGTCAGTTTAATCCACACCTTTTGACTCCAGCTCAATTGCAAGATCAGCTGAGTACCATCGCTAGTCAGCTCCCCAAGGACGTGACATTGCCCGTAGACAATGTTCAAATGGATTTAAGGAAAATATACAAGCTTCTCAAAGTAAAGGCCAGGATGCTGGAAGAATACCTCATCTTCGAAATCAGACTTCCCCTTATCAGTAGAGACACCTTTGAGATATTCAAAATATTTTCCATACCTCAAATCAAAGGAACTGACATGGTTAGCATCCAACCAATATCAGATTATGTGGCCATAAACTTGAAGAAGGATACCTACTTAACTATGACAGAGAAAACCTTGACATCATGTCTTATATTAGATGTATATCCGTGTCATATTCAGAGACCTATTTATCATCTAAATGGGGATAAAGATTTCTGTCAGACCGAAGAGTTTGAGTGTGAGACAAGGATCTCTCCCTGTAAAAACAGCTGGTTTGAAAGTAACACGATTAACAACTACATTTATTTTTGTTGCGATCAATGCTCTTTACGTATAATGTGCGAGGATCAAGTTGCCAGTCATCAGCTGACCGGAGCGGGTCTTGTCGCTATAGACAATGGGTGTATCATTAAAGCGCAAGCATTTACTTTGATTGCACACAGACAACAGTCTAGCCAACTGAACATTAAACCTGATGTTTACACTCCACCGATACCGCCGATAAATCATGTTATCAACATTACGATCCCGCATCAGATATCCATGAATGATTTAGAAACTGACCAGAATCAAATGGATTTAGCAGAACTTGCCCAGAAAATTAAGATCATGAAAGATAATGCCGCTATAGCTGAAGGCATTTCTGCCCATGATATACACCACTACACGCTGATATACACCTTCGTCGGCATCGTGGGAATAGCGGGACTGGTGCACGTGTGGCGCCGCGCGCGCGCCTGGAGCGTGCCGGCCGCAGCAGCGCCGGCGCCGACGCCAGCACAAGCACAGGGTGCGCCTGCACCTCCTCGCAGCAACAATGACAACCCGTGCTTAATTCTCGGTGACCGAGTGTTTTACCACAGTGTTAGTGAATTAAATGACAACAATCAGAGATGTGCTTCTAATCTCAATAGTGCGCGAGTGAATAAAGCTACGTCACCTATTTTCGTTCGATAAGTTTAATCATGCGACCAGAAAAAATACTTACTGTATCATTAATTAAGTCTTTTAGCATTATAATGTATCAACATTATTTTTGTATAACATTTATTATTTTTTTGTATTTTTCTTGAAACATTGTTTTCAAATATTTTGATCTTTGATCTGTAAACATTTATTTTGTATCTTGTTAATTTCTCCTGTAGGGAGTATGTACGAGCAAACCCGTACATTTTGTATTGTTTAGTAATAATGCTGACGCTTGCACTCTCGATGCGGTGCATTGCGTTCCATTTTCAATTAATAAACTTTAGTACCAATAAATCCGTGTAACAGTAAACATCGTTTTACTTAATCAAATTCCCTAACCTGGGTCGCGGCGCGGTACTCACAACATTAACAAACAAGGTGTAAGGTAACCACCGTACAGATACGTATACATTATAAACAGGATGTTTCATAACTCTAATGCATTACCTATTTGTTTTGATTGTTCATGTTGTTTTTTTATATTATAAAAAAAGCATATCATAGCAGGTAGTTTATGTCGGGTACACGTTTTTAGGAAGACTAAAATGGCTTAACTGATATGTATATATCGGTCATATATGTAGAAGATATTATAGAGCACTAATGTATGCGCAAACACAGGTGCACTCTCTGTTTCCTCACTCTCATTGTCCGATGGGACGGCAATCTGACAAGATCGGGGAGAAGTCAGGCGCAGGACCAACGGCAATATATGCTATTCGAAGTATGGGGGTGTCGCATCACCAACTCCGAAATTCAATACCTATATTTTTTTTGCTTTCATCAAAATGTAGATAGTTATTACGATAAGCCGTCTAGACGTAATTCTCATTTTAAATCGGCTACTGAGGGGTATCTATCGGCTCCTTAACCTGTCAACGTCCGTAAGGCCTTATCCTAAAGTGTTCTGACTTGGCCCAGACTATCGATATTTTTATAATCGATATTATGTTTTTTGGAACAAATAAATTATCATAATATTTTTTTTTCGTATTTTCCCCACATCTTGCTCATCCCCAATCAATTTAAGATTTCCCATAGTTTGGGGAATTTCTCAAACTGCGCCGCGACCGCCGCCGCGGGCAAGCTGCTCTGTACGCCCCGCGCCTCCATGAACAACATTTTACATTGCCATACGTTTGTGTTAGCGCGTGTGAGGATGTGGCACGTGCCGCCTCTCCGTAAACGGAAAGAAACGTTCGACGCTCCGCTCGACGCCACGCCGCACGCGACGCTCTACGCCCCATGTTTAAAGAACTATTAAATCTCTCGCTTTTTGTTCTCACACGTCAAGTCTAACCACAGCAGGCTGCAAATACTGATTAGGATTCTAATTTTAAATAACAGAATTTTTTAATGAAGGATATGTTAATTAAATTTCAATTATTTCCACAAATCGTGTGTTTATTGTTTTATCAATAAGGCTGAACCTTAGGCTAAGCACGAGTTTCTGCGTAATTGCATCGACAGCGTAAACGTATCGCTTGTGTCAATTTTTGTATGCAAAATTGATCAGCGCCATGTGTCCGTATTTGGAACTAAACTAATCGGTAGCACAAGTTTCTGACATTTAACTTCGTATCGAGTTTACGTTTTAACGTTGCGTAAATGAACCAAATGTATGGAAATCGGTAGCACCATGGTAGCACGAGTTGTGTAGTATCGACTTTGTCGCTAGCTGGGACGTACGCACGTAAAAAACTGTCTCACTGACATTTTCTCGGTGAGACAGGTTACGTCAAACAATTATCCGTGTTTATTTTGGAATAAATACAAGAATTTGCAATTTTATCATGAAAACAAGAGGAAGGCCATGCTGCTTATTTACCATTCGATCTCCTGTATACATAAAGACGCTGGGAGAAGATGTAAAATGAGGTAAAATTTTATATCATTTTCCTTGTAAACACACGTAATAGTTTCTCATAAAAAACATTATTATTAGTTTTATTCATGCAAAACACACAGAGCGGCCCGGTGCCGCCTGCGGGCCTTGGTGAAGACCCGCAGGCGGCGTTCGTCTCCGTGCGTTTTCACCGCAACTCCACGTTGTCCTGGAGCTCAAAATCAGTTGAAGTTCCAACCACGCAGTATCGCGACAGGCGTTACAAATAACTGCTTTAGGTACCTACCTAATATAATGAACGTGTGTGCAGTTTATTCATTAGTGCTCTATCATGCTTTACAACGGAAACATACCAACGCAAAGTTGTAATGTTATATAGAACTTCGAACAAGCCCCATTAGCAAATTATGTAGGTACTGGGCACCCGGATCTTTTTCCATCCCTCAGCAACTAAATACATTGTACCTGATACCCTTTCAGAACAATATAAGACTTCAAATTTCTTAATACAATATAACATATTCTTTAGCAGGTTTGTGATGATTGCAGTACTTCTTTAAATGGCAAGAAATATAATCATATGCCACGTTACAAGTTACAAGCCTGTCGATGATGGCTAAAGACCGGTGTTTAAAGGAGAGAAGCAGAGAAGCACGACAAATATGAAATGGAACACCTTCGCAGTGTGACGATTGGTTTGTGAAGACCTTCCATAGAAATCTCCATCTTCCCTGTTGTCCTTACAGTAACCGTACTGCTAGCGCACTGTGAGGGGCACTTCTTTGAAAAATAAAAAAATACCTAATCCTAAATCAAATAGTCCTATACCTATACATGGCTTGTAAGGGGCGGGTAGCCCCCTTTTGGAGTAAAAGAAAGTAAATGTTCAACCCATGGATTTTATATTTCTGTAGTTCAACCTATTTCTTAATGTAATACTGTAATGAAACCTAAATACACAGAAATAATAATAACATGTTTTTTTTTTTCGAATTTGTCTAATATTGAACGTTGCATAGTTTGTCGAATCGAAGCTCCAAAGTCTTGAGCATTGACGCCGAGTTGCTGGCCTATCGGTTTTCTATCTGTTACATTTTGGGGAGTGTGCGACGGAATTACATAATTTAATTCCGCCAAGCCTATTCCACCATCGGACCACAAGACGTACGGCGATGCGCCACCGGTACATGGTGGAAATCCCACCTATACGCACAAAACGTTTTGGGAAAACATTCATTGTGCGCACAGCTAAGGAGTGGAATTCCCTGCCTGAGTCTGTGTTTCCTGATAGCTACAACCTGGGAGTCTTTAAGTCAAGAGTGAATAGGTTACTTCAAGGCAAGCGTGCTCCACCTTAGACCGCATCATCTTTTAACATCAGGTGAGATAGCGGTCAAACGTATGCCTATCAATAGTAAAAGAAAAGTTCAAATTGTTTGTTTAAGAGTTTGCAAAGGTAATCTCTTGAAGTTAGGTCCGATCTTCGATCACTATTCCACGCGATCGAAGGGTCCGATTATTTTTATTTGTGATGGGTTTGCTCTTGACTTTAGATAGAGATTCTGACCAAGACAGAGATTCAGATGACAGAAACATAGTGGAGAGAGTTGGTCAGAGATGGAGCGAGCTTACCCAGAAGGAGCTTGTACACTTTAACCTAAGATTAGGGTTGTAAGCATACGGAAACACAGACGAAGGCACATAGTTACACTGCTTTGCTGTGCGCATTATAAAAGACGTTTGGAAACGCTTAGCGCGAATTGGTGGAACAGCTACAAGGTAGAGATGGTAAGTTGCAGTCCGCGCGTCTGGATGTCCGATGGTAGAGGGGGGCCGGTAGGATGAGGTCGTGGAGTTCTTGAGCACACTCACAGAAGTACAATCCGTAGAAGACCGACAAGCAGGCAACCTTGCGGCAATGAGCCGAGCTTTTCGTCGCCGATAAGCCTCTTAACTAAACCAGCCCAAAGGTGGCTGCAAAACTCCATGCAGGATCGGACTTGTGCTTTGTTTAGGATCAAAAACTGTCCTGGCCTGAAGTATCGCTTCACCCTATTCAGGATGCACCCTTGCAAGCTTCCAAGCATTTTTTAAATTGCTTAAAAGATATGCTCCTGTATGGCTGAAAACGCACAGTTTTTGTGGGTTAGCCTCATTAGCGAAGCAGCGGGGAAAGACGAATAGTAGTTGTAAATAAAATTACGTATTGGTAATGCAGTAAACGGCCCCGACTAGGCTCGTGTACTAACAAAGGTCGTTGTTACGAACCAAAACACTATGTGTTATTTATTTTATCATTGCTTTTCTCAAAACAATGAGAGAAAATGGCACATCATGCGGAAACTTATATCATAGAAGAAAATCTCGAAGATATTGTGAAATCCAGCTAACCCTCAATGGGCCCGCGTGATGGATACCTATATCATGCAATATTTTCATTTTTGCTTTCGTTTAAAAGAATTTCGTCTAGAATAGAAAGGCTTTAATTTATTGCCAGAATTTCGGTTTTAATCGGACAGTTGATACTTTCGCGCGAAAACTGCCGATCGCGTCACTCCTGCCTGTCATTGGTCAAATCAAAGTCATAGAGCAAGATCCCGGTGATCCCAAACCCTACTTATTTTCTCAGTAATAAAATGTGTGGGATAGAATAGCGTTCGAATACAATGTTAGGCGTAGAAAATTACCGCTGAATTTATCTTTGTTTTTTTAAATCGACATATTTTGTGGAAGTGCTGTCATTGGTTGAATGAATTCTCAACATTCAATCGCATCACATAACTCTGCGTTGATAATTTTCCACAGCCCCGGCATTAGCAGATTAAGGTAGGTGCCAGATAAACTTACAATAAAGTACATTGACGTTTCCCTAATATCTCTTCGTAGATACCCGAACAATATATTATGAACTATAGAGAACGTAAAGAATCACGAAATATAAAAATAAATAAAAACTAAAGTCTACCAGGATTTGGGAGGATGCAAAACTACCTCTTATACTTTTGAAATATGTCTTATACCTAAATCATTAAAAAAGAAACTGAATGCAGATATTTACGCGTACGTTGTCATTACACAACACTTCTCTATCAAAACATTTTGTTACTGCGAAAATAAGTAACGTCTGGGAACCATGGGATCTTGGACCAATAATTAACAGGTGTGACGTCACTAGACGCTGATTGGTGTATTAAAACACGTTCCGTTTCACGTTAGTTTTAATTCGAAATAATTGTTAAAAATAAATGGTAACTGGAATAAAAACTTTATACTTTTTTAACATTTTTGTCAGACAATATTGATAGGTACCTAAATATTATATACTAGCTAAACCGCGCAACTTCGTCTGCGTCACATTTTCGATAACTGCTCCGCTACTATTTGTCTTAGCGTGATGATATATAGCCTATAACCTTTCTCGATAAATGGGCTATCTAACCCTGAAAGAATTTTTCAAATCGGACTAGTAGTTCCTGAGATTAGCGCGTTCAACAAAACAAACAAACAAACAAACTCTTCTGCTTTATAATATTAGTATAGATGTGCATCTTCCCTATAATATTGCGGCCGAATTCCTATCACAGAAGAATCCTGTAGCCAAGCAATAGTAGCAACTATGTGTGCCTAACCGTGATATTTTAGGTTAGATATTATTTACAGGTTGATTGGTAATTCAGTGCTTTCCTTCGAATGGGATGTTCTAGTGTAATGCAACGATTTTGAATCGGCAACTTGGCGTCCGGCGTTGTTTTCGAGCGAGAACTTTTAAGGTTTTTTTAAGTTGTCTACCTAACGATCAAAAGTTGCTAATTGTGAGAAATCTACTCTTCATAAGTATGGAGATAAAGTGCGTAAAGAAAAAAATATGAAAATTTCTTGAAACTTATCTTTTGTGATCTAGAAATCGATTACTTACCTACCTACTCGAAAATGAAAACCCAATTTGGTCAACAAGTTATCTGGACAAAAATCGTTTCAATTGTGCAATTACCAATCACTCTGTATATAATATGGATGGATGAAAAAAATATTATTTAGATTTAAACAACACTTTATAATATTTCATAATGAGTTAAATGTACATGGATCATACATAATTAAAATGGCAGTCATCATCGTCATATTAGCCAATTACCGTCCACTGCTGAACGTAAGCCTCCCCAAAGAGAGCCAACCATTCCGGTCCTGAGCAGTCTGCATCTATCCGCTGCTAGCAACCATCTTTAAATCATCGGTCCCTCGTGCCGCAGGGCGTCTCACACTACGTTTGTCCACACGCAGTCTCCACTCTAACATATGTATGCTCCATCCGTCCGTCTGTCCGTCTACAGACATGGCTGGCCAACTTCCACTTCAGCATGCTGATTAAAATGACAGTATCAGCAGTATATTCCAAGCAAGCTGTAAATTTGCAACATTATTAAGTTCCAAAAGTTTTCCATAATCTCTTGTTGAATGTGCTGCTGTCGTAGTCTTTGAAGAAACTCAGTCCCATACTATTAGACGGTGATGTAAGCGATTGGAATGGTTTGTCTGCTCTTGGTGGCAATGCCGGCTTATACTGTTGCGGTGTCGACAAAGGCTCTTGACTAGAAACTGGAATATTTTTGTCGTTTTCTCCTGTTGTTAAAAGAAGTTGATATGTAAGAAAAATAATTCAAACATTTTGACACTATGAAAAAATGTTGTTGATTTTTAGTGTTTATAGACTTGGTCTGGGTTGATGGTGAAGGCCAGATATGCAGTCATTCCGCGTAAAATATTACTGGTATTCAGTTGAATTCGGTCTGACTAGAGGCCGACCACAACACGGTTGGGAAAAGGCTAGGCAGAAGATATTGGACATTACAACAAGGAATTTCTTAGTAACAGCCTGAAGCCTCATTCTGAGTGCTAAGCAAAGTAATACTCTTATGTCTCACTACATAAGACTTAGCATAATAGACACATTTTACATCGTTGTATGAATCTGTGTAATACAAGAGTATATATAATACTTACCTAGATTATAAAAATTTACAAATATGCTTACTTTTCTTTGAAGTTCTCCCTGAGGACGATTTGAATAAAACTTATTCTTGTTGACTTTGTTAATTAACACATCTCAGAACTGTACAGTGCATATTTTCTAATAAAAGGTGGTAAATCACAATTTTTATTTGAAATGACAACAAACAACAATAGACATTTACTATTTAGGGTCAACACACACCACCACGCAACGCAGTTCGAGCGACATTTACAACCCGCGGTATTAAAAATAACTTTATTCTTGCTAAATATGAAAAAACCATTGCAAAGTATGTAATTGTTATTACGATTATCCGAATGATTATGTGGCAAATGTTAGCTAACAATAATGTAGATATACAAAGTGTTACAGAATAAACGCAATACATCTCAAGAGGTCATTGTACTCATCATTATGAACAACTTTTACCATGGTTTAAACTCTGTACACTAAAACAATTTATAAGTATTAGATAAAGACAAATAATAAAGTTCAACTACAAAGGCGAGCGTAACTCAAATTCGAGTTTTCTTCAGCAAGCCTTTGAGTGATAAAGAGAGATCAGCATCAGCAGTGGGTCGATGTTTTTCGCGGTAATGATAAGTGGCCCCTTAACAGTTTTTTATTTTACAATTCGTACTTTTCATTTAACCGATATAACAATCATGGTCCAAAGGACTTAAGCACCTATTAAGGTGAACGTGAAAAGTTTGTGTGCTTTTGTCAATTTATTATTAGGTTTGCCGTTCGTATATCGCAAATAATTTACAGCTACACGCGTTTGCATCAGTGTGCTAACGGTTTTATATTTTTTGTAATTTGAAGGAAACCGTCAAACGAGAAATGAAAGGTGTCAAACGTCGTATGGGGAACCGATCAAAACCAAATAATTTATCATAAATTACGACATCAATAAACTGAAAATATTAACAGTTTATGAATAAAAGAATTTATAAAAATGACAATCATGTCTTAACATGTGTATAAAATAAAATACTTTTTTAATTGTTGTTAGTTCCAGGCTCTTAATTGTTCAAAATAGAATTACCATTTTTTTGTGTTCATTTTCAGAACGCACCATTCAGCTCAAATCGTTCCAATCGCTATTGGGTTCTCTGCCTAAATTAACCATCGTTCAATTATTACTTTCGAGTAGACGCTAGACGTTTATTAGAACTCGTGCTACCAAAACACCATCTCGCTGTAGCGAGTGCGTAAAGGTCTGGTAAAAACGTCACGATAACGTTACTATTTCGCAAGAAACTTGTGCTAGGGGTACCTGTGTAGAGTCGTAGAATATAACGTGCGATAAGGAACTTAATCCCAACAAAACTCATACGAGTATCATGTCTCTTACTATTACAGGTCAAGCTTCGAAATGCGAGCCCTTCACGACGTACCGGGTAAGCTGCAACAAATGCGTATGCAGTGCGGACGGCTCAGAGTACTGCACGAAAATGGCTTGCTTTAAATCGAAAAACTTTATATCAGGTGGGCACATTAATTGAGTTTGTAATGTTTGATTACATTTTTGACTAGCTAGTGCCCGCGACTCGTTCGCGCATATCCCGTAGGAATTTTTGGAAAATCATCTCTTAGTGCTTCTCAAGGTACCTACATGCCATATTTCAGCGTTCGACATAGGTTTAAAGAACTTTATTCTCATAAGAACTAAAATTACAGTTCACACATATACATACTGCTTACACCTAAAAGTATAATGTTTGCCTCTAGGGTGTTATTGATGTTACAGGGTACATGTATGTACAAAACTGAAAAGACATGTATACATGTCTTTTCAGTTTTGCTTTAAATATGTCTATACTATCACAGTACTTCTTTATATCCTCCGGTAAATTTTTGAATAGTTGTGCTCTCCGCCTATATTGTTTTTTTGCCGTAATTAGTCCGTGCACTTGTAGTCGTTAGTTGAAACTTGTTTTTACTTCTCGTGTTGTATGTAAGTGTTTTTTTTATGTTGATTGTAAGGACTTCGTGGTGATCTTTTTAATGAGGATGCTGGTGTAATATGTGTAATATGTATACCTATTGTGTGAGATTTAGTACCTTAGTTTTTTCGTATAGTGTTTTTTTATGGATATAGTTAGTGATCACATCACTCATTCGATCTCTCAATCACTCAGTAACGGGAGGATTTAATATTATTGATAATTTATAATTGCTGTCCAGCCTTACATGGGCCTTCTGCCATTAGAAAAACGGATTTCATTTAGCCATATTATTTTTGGAAGAATTCCAAAGAATTGCTAAACTTACTTAAGGCATATTGCTCGCAGAACAGAATGCAATTAGGTCGAACGATTCTGGATTGGCGACCGCTAACCACGAAGCCTGACGACATCCAGCCGATATATTCTGTTGACATCTTACCGTGTACACTTAGGTGGAGTGAACGACAAGTGAGCTGCAGTGCGATTCTGTAAACATGTTGAAGTGAACACTTAGGCGAAGTGAACGACAAGTGAGCTGTCAAACCATACAAACCAGCCGGTCTATTCTGTCTACATCTCACCGTGTTCACTTAGGTAGAGTGAACGACATGTAATCTGTCATTCCATCTTGTTCGTATGGTTTGACAGCTCACTTCGTGATCACTTCACCCACGCCTTCCCTTTGACATATTTACAGAATCGCACTGCCGATGGCATGACCGCTCACTTGTCGTTCACTCCACCTAAGTTATCACGGTGAGATGTCGACAGAATCGACCGGCTGTAATTCCTTCTCGTTTGTATGGTTTGATAGCTCACTTCGTGATCAATTCACCTACGCCTTCACTTTGTCATGTGGAACGGTCGATGTGGCAGATAGGAAAACAAACGACGACAATATCTATCCTACTAATTTAGTTTATGGAATATCTTTAAAATTGATCCAAAATAGGAAAAGAAATCAACCTCGAATTAAGACTATTTACTCAAACGTCTCTCCACCTGAATTTCCTCTTAAGTTTAAGTTACGAGTACTCGTGTGTTCAAAATGAATAAATAATTATTCTGATGTTATATTTCCGATTGATTTCAGGTGTACTACGAAAAAAAACTACAGCAGGCAGTAAAAATCAGCCTACAGAAAATTATGACGATGACGTGGTCATGTAAAGAATGATAATATAAAATATAATTATATTTTTTTATTTCATAAAACGGAATCTCAATACCTTTGCATATTTTCATGGCAACTATGTTCAACAAAGTAACTTACTTATTTAATCAGGCGTTATTTTGAAAGTTAAAATTAAATACTTCTTTCACACATATATTATAGTCGTGTATATTGTTAGTGGTCAGGCAGGGGACTATGGTTCTTCTATAATAAACGATTATCAGTCCACTAAACCACCCAAACCCATAGCGTTTCATCTTTTGTTTCCATATTCTGCAATAGTCTTGCTCCAACCGGGGAGTGTCCTTGGGAATACTTTCACAGTGCATACAGGGATAGTCGCCGGTTGGTGCCCCATTATTGAAATGTTTAACGGGGCCTCTGCGAGTTGGTTTCGGCCGGCCCCTCGTACGCCTACCAAAGGACCGGGTCTCCAGGGACCCTAGACAGAGAAAAAAAAACATATTAGTAACATTGAAACTGACTACTTTTTTAAATAATTAATTATACACTTCTATTCTATTTGTATAAGATGAAATTGCATCAAATTCCACCCAATACTTTAGAAGTATTCAGCGACACAGTGAAACACCTACCTATACTATTCAGATACACGCAAATATTACAAGGAGATACTTCCTGGTTCATCATCAACATCGTACTAGCGGAAAGGCGTCCACTGGTGGACATAGGTAATCTATGGACATAGGTATCCCCCAAATGTCGTTACAACAACCGCTCCTGCGCGTCTCACATCCATTTGCTACCCGAACCCGTATCTTGATTTGCGTCATATTACATCAATCGTATAGCAAATATTATTTAAGATATACCGGATTTGATTTTCAAATAGAAATGATAGTAAATGAACTGTAGTAAGTAGTTGTAATTTCAAAGAATTTTGCTGATTAAAAACGCTAAAAAGAATAAAAAAAAGATTAAGCATATACAAAAATAAATAAATAAGACTTTTTACATACTATGTGGTTGAAAATGGACTACCCTGGACGCGTACCTTAGAAGTGTTGCGGGAAACCACGACAGATTCATGGGGGCCCTTGGCTCACTCAGCAGTAAAACAGAGTAGGCTAAATAAAATAAAGGTATCAAAATGTCATTGCAATGTCGTCTAAATCAACTTATTATCAAGTTGTATTTCAATAGTTAAATCATGCTTTACGGATAAAATTGAACCTAAATGATACCGGTACCCTTGACAACTTTAATGAACTACTTAGAAGTCAAACCCGCTACAAAGTAAACTAGCCAGACACTTTCTTTGGACACAGTCGCACAGAGTACATAAACTTTTGTAAAAGTGTGCAATTCTTATGGTATCAAACAAAACAGCTGCTAGAATAAAACAACATTACAAACTAGTTAATTTAAAACAATTACGAAATCATTGACGCATATCTTACAGATCAATGTATTATTATTCTTACTATAAATATGTACCTTCTAATCATATAAAAATGAAACAATTGTACAACAGGTTTTATCGCAAAGATAAACACATACCTATATAATATAACGAAGTAATACCAATAGCTTCTAGTTTAACTCATCAAACAATCATGGAACATCACAAGTTTGAAGGAGAAATTGAGAATATTGCTCCAGGACAGTTGGAGTTCATTAAAAATGTTATCGAACAAGAAGGCTATAAAGACAGCAAAATGACCTTTGAGGCTGTGGGAATAGCAGGTGACAATTATGCAGCAAACGTGAAGAGAATTATTATTGAAGGTGAAAATGGGAACTTGACAATGATCGCCAAAATAGCGCCAGTCAATGAAATACTTCGGAAGAACTTGAGCGCTCCTCTCATGTTCGGTAATGAGCATCTGATGTACACAGAGGTCCTACCAAAGTTTTTGGCACTACAGAAAAAAGCCGAGATACCAGAAGAAGACCTACTGAAGTTCCCAAAATGTTACGGAGTGAATGTTGAGGCACCAAATGAAGTTGTTCTGGTAGAAGACTTGAAGACGTCAGGATTTGGCATGCTAGACAGGTTAACTCCCCTTACGGATGAGTATGTGAAAAGTGTACTGAAAAATTTAGCTATATATCATTCGCTCTCTTACGTGTTGAAGAACAAAGAACCCGATACATATAATTATTACAAGGACAACTTGAAGGATATGTGGGGAGCTATGGCCGCTGGAACTCCAGAAGAACTTGCTTATTTCAAACAAATCGAGACGGTTTCTCTGAACATGCTCGATGACCCCGAGCATCAGAATGTTATGAGACATAAAGTCAGTGACGTATATATGCGAGCTGCTAAAATGACGAAATTTGAAGATGGTAGCCGATATGCAGTGATTCAACATGGAGATTGTTGGACCAACAATGTTATGTTCAAGTTTGAGGCAAGTATTTTTAACTCTTTATTGCATTTACTACATTATAGTTCATACATTTAAGTATCGGGTTTGTGTTATACTATACCAGTCAGGATAACAGGCTAGTAGTTTTTGATCAGATCTAATAGATCTTGCTAGAGATTACTTAATCGAATGCCAAGCTTAGTCTGTTGCAGTTGTATTTTTCTTGTCAATTGGACTCACGAACGCAAAATACGGCTTTAAAAGACTGTTAATAATTTATAATAATTCTACACTTTGAACAGTGTGAGTCATTCAGATCGTTTCATAAATTTTAATCCATATATCAGCCACATGCCCACGTATGTACAATCCGATAAGATAAGTTTATGCTGTGCTATTAAATAATATCTACTATTACGGATAAAGTCAGTATCACAGATTAATATTATGATAATACAAGCATGGTAAGAAAAAGAATGGCTGTGCAACTTATAATATTTTGATCACTAAGTAGATTCTAGGTTTTTCATATACGCATAATCGCTTCATTTGTATACTGAATTGATTCTACAAGTGGTTGACAGACAAGCCATAGCCTGTAGGACTTAAGATGCAATCGCTTTCATTGATGTTACCCAGAAGTTGTTGAAGTATACGTTTTGTGGTGTGCAATGCAGACTACTTGTAAAACAGTTTGTGTTAAGAATGTAGAGATGGGAGATATCATCGGAATCTCTTTTGTTTGATACTAATATTTACTATGTACTTTCAGGAGGAGAGCTTGCAACAGTCAATCTTAATCGATTACCAAGTCTGCAAGAACTCTAGTCCAGCCAACGATATCCTCTACTTGATCTTCAACTGCACCGACCACGAAACTAGAGTTAAAAGTTTCTACGACTGGTTAGATTACTACCACTCCGAACTTGACAAATCCTTGTCTAACTATGGTTTGAAAGCCAACTACGTTTACCCCAAAGATCAGTTGGATGCTGATTTGAAAAGGTACGGCAAACTAGCATTTGGTTGTGCTGTTCTCACCTCTGGTATTCTTACGCTCAAGCCTGAAGAAGCTAGTAAATTACAAGCAGCCTTTGCAAGCTCAAATACGGAAGATATCTTTGCATTAATGGGTGACTTGCACTCTGAAACTTTGGACCTTACCAAGAAAAGGCTCACTGGATTGGTTGAGAGTGTGGTAGCTTTCGGATTGTTGTGATTAGTTCTAAAGTGTCCATAATTTTCAGCTTTAAAAATGTTATCGATTTATTTGCTTCGCCTTATAAATTATTTAAGTTTAGTGTTGTTACTCATTTTCATTTTGTGAATAAATATGTTTTGTTAAAATGCTTGTCTTAAATCTTGTTTGTCTTATAATAATGGCGTATCTTGGGCTCGTGTGGTGGATTATGATGACATGCGAGGATCATCGGCAATGATAGGCTCGTCGAATCGAAGCTCCAAAGTCTTGAACATCGACGCCGAGTTGCTAGCCTGTCGGTTTTCTATCGGTTGCATTTTGGGGAGTGTGCGGCGGAATTGCATAATTTAATTCCGCCAAGCCCGTTCCATCATCGGACCACAAAACGTACGGTGATGCGCCACTGGTGGACATCCCGCCTATACGCACAAAACGGTTTTTTTAATACATTCATTGAGTCTTGATCTATCCAACCTGCCGTCTGTCTGTTAGCGGGTTGTATCTCAACAACCGTAATATGTAGACATTTGACCATGTCCAACATAATATATTATTAAATAAACTATATATATATATATATATATTTGTACGACCGACAAGTATTTGTTCCGAGTCTGGGTGTTTTTCTATCTATAATATGTATGTATTTACAAAAAAAAAATGTATTTGAGTAGTTTATCAGCCATCTAGTCACCATAACACAAGCATTAGGTTGCTTAGCTTGGGACTATACGGCGTTGTGTGAAATGTCCAAGGATATTATTATTATTATTCCATTTATTTATTTTTTGTACATATATCTTACATTTTTAAATATTTCTATAAAACTAATTAAAAAAAAACATTTAAAAATATAAAAATAGTAGCCCACCGGCATCGGGAACAGGGTCCAAGCTACCGGTGGTCAGGGCTCCCGAGAGAGGAACCTCCTAACAATACGCGCCGTGTCCAGGAGTACTGCTTTCTGGATCAAGCCCTTTATCCAGCTGCCCAACGAGAGCCTCTTCAGATGTTGATCGAGGCTCTTGGCAATTATGCCATTGGCCGTTACGACTATTGGCACAATGACTGCTGTGTCCACATCCCACATGTCGACAACCTCGCGAGCCAAGTCAAGATACTTACTTTGTTTCCCTTTCTCAGACTTCACGAGGTTCTCGTCATGAGGGACTGCTATATCAACAATCATTGCGCGACGCTCTAGTCGGTCTATCACCACTATGTCAGGCTTATTGGCAACAATAGTCCTGTCAGTGATGATAGACCGATCCCAGTACAACGTGCAATTGCCATTTTCGAGAACTGGGTCGGGCACATACCTATAGTACGGTACTTCTGATTCCACAAGATTGTATCTCAGAGCAAGTTGCTGGTGGATGATCCTGGCTACAAGGTTGTGCCTGTGCAAATAGTCTCCGTTAGCCAGACTAGAACAACCGGAAATAATGTGGCGGATGGATTCCCCGGGTCGGTGACATGCCCGACATATGTCAACCGTACCGTCCTTCACAATGTATTTCCGGTAGTTGTTCGTCATCATAACTTCGTCCATGATCGCACAGACAAAACCTTCGGTTTCCCCAAAGAGGTCACCAAAACGCAGCCAGGCTACGGACGCTAAAAAGTCTACATCGGGCCCATGTAGGACCCGATAAAAGCGTCCGTGAAGCTCCTTGCTCTGCCATACCTCCCTGCGGTCGTTAGTATCTAATACCACAGGTTTGCGCCAGTTCTCGTTAGCCAAGGAGAGCGCGGTGAGGCCTTTGTCCACCGCTACCACATCTCAATGCATACCCTCGTCGGCCTCTAGGAAGTATTCCCTAAGGCTGCATACTTCGCGGTTGTGCAGGGTCTTAGCATTTAAGAAGCCACGACCCCCGCACTTCCGCGGGATATACAGCCTCATCACCGATGACCGTGGGTGATGCATCCGATTTGCGGTAAGCAGTGAGCGTACCCTTCTATCCAGGGCGTCAAGTTCTGTCTGAGTCCATTTGAGTATGCCGAAAGAGTACATCAAAACCGGCATGACCCAACCGTTGAAGGCACGCACCTTGTAAATAGTTTCAAGTCATCCATGTAAAGGAGGTGCGATATGACCTGACCACCTCTTCTCAACCGGAAGCCTTGCCCCGAACCCTCCAGCAATGTACTGAAAGGGTTGAGGGCAAGACAAAACCACAGTGGACTCAGACTGTCGCCCTGAAATATGCCACGCTCGATCCTTATCGGGTCGCTGTTCACCTGGGTTTGTCGACACCCTGGATAGCGAAGGACCGTCCTCCACTGCCCCATACACGACATCAGGAAGATGCGTAGAACTGCATTAACTTTATACAGCTCCAGCACCCTCATGAGCCATGTATGTGGCACTGAGTCATAGGCCTTCTTATAATCTATCCAGCATGTCGACAGATCCCTTCGGGAACGACGAACCTGTTGGCTAATGGCAATGTCAATGAGGAGCAGCTCCTTAGTACCGCGGGACCCGTTCCTACATCCATTTTGAGAGGCAGACATAATTGAATTACTATCAATATGATGATTTATCTTAGCTCTCAAAATGGATGTAAGAACTTTATAGACCGTCGGTAAACACGTGATCGGTCTATAATTTTTAGGTTCCGCGGTACTACCTGATTTATGGAGCAGGTGGGTTATTCCTGTAGTTAGGAACTGGGGCAGTGACCCTGACTCTAAGGCAGACTGGAATTGAGATGCCAAGCGAGCGTGCGATCCTTGAAACCATTTTATCCAAAAGTTGTGCAGCCCGTCCGGTCCTGGAGATTTCCAGTTAGGCAACGGACGGACTGCACGAGCTACATCTAGGGGGCTGATGGTAATTGCCCCCATTTCTGGTATCGGATCGCACGCGCGTTCGACCTCCCGAGTCCAATCGCCCTCGGTATGACTGACAGGTACCGACCAGATGCTGCCCCAGAATGAACACATGGCGTCATCATCCGGTAGGCGCGTATCAGTCACACCTTGGTCAGGTCGCTCCCAAGCCCTATAAACCCACCTCTCATTGCTTTGGAATGTGCGATTCTGAGTGTATCGTTCCACTCGCCGCTTGTACCGACGTATACGGTTTGCCCATGCATAGATTTTCTGCTTCAGGAAGTCGATACGCTCTGTGACGCGGGTCAGATAATCCCGAGGACTGATGTCAGTCCCCGAAAACGCCCGCCTCACAAAGCGCATCACTCTACGACGAGTGTTGCCCTCCCTGAAGCAGATAAGTTTGCCAATGAGTGCTCTAGCCTCACCGATACGACGCTCGATCCTGCACTGCCAAGCCGGTACGGCTGGTCGTGTAACTCTGTCACTGTCAGGAAATTTGACATGAGCTACACGACATGCCGCTGCAGCCGCACAGTATAGGATCGAGTGGGTATCGGCGAGGTCTTCGCTGCTAGCAAAATAACTTGCTAGTTGCAAATCCAGAGCACACACCAGCGCCCTACTTTTCTTATGCATGGGCAAACGAGGTAGCCAAGGCCTAAGCTCTGGCGGTGTGGAGCGATACTCTCGGAAAGCATCCTCCAAAGCACTCCTCAATCGCTCATTGCACTGGGTACTCACGGATATAGCCCCGCCATCATCATCTTCACCGACGCAGTCGGGTCGCGGTGGAACACTAACACTGGGTTGTATTTGCACCGCGGCCGGTGGTGAAGCTGGTGAGACGCGGCTATTCCGTGATTCCAGACGCAGTCTATCAAGTACGGCTTCATCCAACATACGGTTACGCTGAATGACCCGCACCTGATCCGATAGTCGTTGGGCTGAAACGTTGACAGCTGGCTCAAGTACCTGAAACAGAGAGAGCATCCGACCACGGTACGCAGTCAGGTTAGTTCCCCCCTCTGTAGCCCCATAGTATGAGCGCATGACATTTTCGTTTATGGATTGAGTCCATCGCATGCGCTGCACACTTCCACCGATAGCGGGGACCCTGTCAGAGACCGGTGGGCCTCGAGGTCCCAAGCTGGCCGGTGGTCGGCCTCGTCCGCGCCGACGCGCAGGTGGTGGTGTCGTCGGCGGCGAGAAGTATTCGTCGCTCGAGCTCGACGCAACTGCAGCTACCGGATTCTCTGGACTCGCGGCTGGCGCAGGTCCCGGCGGCTGCGAGGCGGAGCTGAGCGACGAACCCGAAGGTGTTGGATGTGTGTTGTTGTCTCGTGCCCGGCTTCGTGTCAGCATTTTATTTTCGTTGTAGGTTGAGTTGTCATGTTGTAGGTATCAGTTTTTCTTGTTAGTTATTTTTTTTATATAGTTCTATTTTTTTCTTGGTGGTTTGGTTGTGAAAAACATTTTTAAACTTGATATTTTCAATAAAATTGTGCAGAAATACGAAATGAAAATTTTCTTGCGTTAGTCAAGTTGACAGCCGGGCCCACAGAGTACTTTATACTAATTATTATTATTATTAAACTTGACGCATATGGTATACGAGGAAACATAATAAAATCTTATCTACATGACAAAAAACAAGTGACACAAATTAGTAGAATTAATATACGCACCAAACGTGAAGAGATTTTTACGTCATGCGAGCGTACCGTACCTCATGGAGTTCCGCAAGGCAGTGAACTCGGACCCCCCCTATTTACAGTATATATTAATGACTTCCCTAAATCCATTAAACATCCCATAACACTGTTTGCTGATGACAGTACGATAACTATACCATGCCATAATAAGAACACATATGAAACGGACATAAAAGGTACATTAATTGATGCGATAACATGGCTGATTAATAATAATTTAAAAATTAGTATAAATAAAACGTTGATTATGCACTTTAGCCAACGATCATCATTATTCTCTAATCTTGACATCGAATACAATAATGATAAAATACAGACAGCTAATACTACAAAATTTTTGGGCCTAACAATTGATAGAAACTTAAATTGGAAAGCGCATATTGAGGCTCTAGCCAAAAGAATAAGCAGTGGTGCATATGCGTTATATAAATAATCACGCACTCTAAATATAGAAGCGCTATTAATGGCATACTACGGTTTAATTGAATCCGTCATTAGATATGGAGTTATCTTCTGGGGTTACTCAACCGATGGGATGTCATCTTTAAAAGACAAAAGTGCTGCTTGAGATTTATGTTTAATCTAAAAACTACCGATAGCTGTAAAGAATATTTCATTAAGGTGGAAGCGCCAGGGTAGCCCGCGAAATTCAAATATTTTTATGTTTTTTTGCAATTTGCCGGTTAGTGTGAAGCTGTATGTTAAACAAAATACGATTCGCGGCCGTAACGCATATTTATCTAAAGAATTATACCCATTTTAATTATCAATATAACCCTCTCAGTTCATACAACTCGACTGAATGACTTTTGCACGAAATAACATTCGATCGAGTGGACGTTACCGTGGACCAAGGCGGGGGGTGCGCGTGCGGGAGGGGAGTTTAGATCTATTTGAGTAAGGTACCCGCACGGCTCAGCCGCGAGGTCGGCTCCATAGATAAGTATTATAAGTACGTCGGCTCCCTACGCAGCGGTCGTGCGCGAAGTCTAATAATTTTCGTGCGATTTTCTTTAGATTTCGTTCTTAAAACTACACCTACGCAAAAGTTCTTCTCAGAGCCAAACAACAGTTCTTTTCAGGGCTAAGCAACAGTTCTTTCCAGGGCTAACCAACAGTTCTTTTCAGGGCTACACAACAGTTCTTTTCAGAGCTAGAATATTACACGCTATTAACATTTTCTTAAACATTTGAAAATGCCTAAAGAGAGCCAGGTCTCAACTTACTAAACATAGTTCTCAAGCACGGGCAGCAAGAATACGCCGTATGGGAGAATCTTCACCTGAACGTTCACAACGCCTTGCTGAACAAAATCAGAGAAACTCTCAGGTACGCGCACGAGAGTCGAGTGTCGAACGTTCGCAACGCCTTGCACAACAAAATCTGAGAACCTCTGAGTTATAATATTATAAAGCAGAAGAGTTTGTTTGTTTGTTTGGTTGAGCACGCTAATCTCAGGAACTTTCAGTGTTAGATAGCCCATTTATCGAGGAAGGCTATAGGCTATATCATTAAGCTAAGTCAAAAAGGAGCGCAGAATTAATGGAAAATGTGACGCAGACAAAGTTGCGTGGGTCAGCTAGTGTTTTTATAATTTAATGCCCATTAATGTGATGTACGTCTTAATTTTATTATTTTATTGTAATCTGTAATATTGGACTAGGAAAATAAATAATTGGATACTTAATGTAAATAATTGAATATAAGACATTCATATAACCGTGACTAATAATAATTAATAATATTTTTTTTGTTTTTGGGTAAAATTGAAAAATTCTTAATATTATAATAGTAATTACGTAAAATATTTGCACGCCATGAGAAATGGCAAACATGTCGTGAGCCATTCTAATTTAAGATCTCGTATGCATTTATTATTTTAATTTTGTATGTATACCTACACATGTTTGAGCAAATAAAATTTCTTATTCTTATTCTTATTTAAATTTTCACAGAGTGTATTTTTATTGCCGCTAACCGCTAAAAATAAATATTGAAAATTAAAGGAACGTGTTTTGTTTCGGTCTATGGTACGGAAGGTGAGAGTTCGACTCGCACTTGACCAGTTTTTTGGTAACCGTACTTATGTGCCATGGCAAAGGTTTTTTACTTCTAAACCTTGCACTATATGCCATGTTTCATAAAACTTTATTAACAAAACATTCCAACACTACCTTATAAATTAAATCAAGCATCTACCATTCCATTTTGTCTTTAGAAATAATATTATGAAAATAAAATTTCTCGAAGAGCTGGAACTAATTTAAGAAAGAACGTATCTCAGTGGAATGAGATAAAAAATAGTAGAAAATCTTCCAAGTTATCGGCATCTCGCCTTCAGAGGTTTAAACTAAGAATAATTGGCCCGGGCCACGGGCTGCAGACTTCTAATTAGTTAGAACTTGTTGAAAAATTATATACAACTCGATGCTATAGGTGCGATGGAGAGAGGAACATGTTGGCGGCATATTATAGAGATGATGAAACGTGGCTAAATAATAACAGACACACGGGTCGCACTTCAAGGTAGAGCAACCATTGACTTTTGATTTGATTGATTGGTGACCATTTTAACAAACGGAGATTCCTTCTTTACTTTGGGCCCGGTCGCCACTTAGTTTAATGCTACTTGTAGATCTTTGACAATCGTTAAGGATAATCAGAAAATCTGATGCCAGTCTTGCCAAGGGGAACCTATTATGTTACCCAGATACTGGGTTGTTGAGATCAGTAGCTCCATGTAAAATACTGGTACTCAGCTGTTTCCAATTAAACTAGAAGCCGATTGATATTATGAATCTAGCCTGAAGTTTAGGAAATCCATCATTTCCTGTTTCAAAAGTATAATTATATTATTCACTAGCTTCTGCCCGCGACTTCGTACGCGTTCCCGTGGGATAAAAAATAACCTATGTGTTATTTCAGACCATAATCTATCCCTGTTCCAAATTTCACCCCGATCCCTTCAGCCGTTTTGACGTGATTGAGTAACAAACCTACACACAAACTCACTCACAAACTTTCGCATTTATTATATTAAATAACAGCAGAAATCGTAATATTTTAATTTCGCCATAACTTCAAAACCAAACGTCCGATTTTAATCATTCAAAGACCAAATATTATCTACATAAACTGTACTTAGTGATGAAATTATTTTGATACGGATTTAGCATGAGTAAAATAAACGCGTTTAAATGTAGTAAAAAAAAAATCAAGATTTTTAAATAAAAAAATGGTTGTTGTGCCTCACTCGACATAGATAGGACCAGTGTGTCGCGGACTTTTTTGTAGATATTTATAAGATCTACAATTAATTAGAACAATTTATGGTTCTATCTTTTATAGTTTAGGCAGCGTACGCAAAATAAGTAACTTTTCTGGTTGATTTTTACACCTTGTGTCCGAAAAACCCAAATATCTTATGGAACCCTATTTATACCAAAATAAAATATAGCCTATGTTACTCGTGGATAATGTAGCTTTCAAATGGTGAAAGAATTTTAAAATCGGTCCAGTAGTTTTTGAGCCTATTCATTACAATCAAACAAACAAACATACAAACAAAGTTTTCCTCTTTATATTATTAGTGTAGATATTGCAAACTGTCGTAAGGCGTTTTACGAAGCTACTCGCTAGCATATAGGCGCCATCGCCAAGCAAGCCGTCTGGCCTGTGCGTTCGCGACCATGGCTTATTATTAGCGTAGTTCATGTATAACTTTGGTGTTTCTATACCGATTTCTATGATTATTTTTATGGAATAGTTAATATAACTTTAATTAGGGACGACTGAGAGTTTTATAAACGTAAGAGTAGACAAATATAATCAGAAAGCTTCGAACTACTAAGCTATCGGGAGTTACACGTGTTATTGTTCGTCAAACATAAAAGATAGACATATGCTGTCGTTGGATATTTTTTATATAATTTTAAGGAGAACATTTCCGTCATACATGATTTCTGTGTAGCTTTCACCGTTACGGTTGCACACGCGACGGAAGCTTAAAAAATGGAGTAACTTCTCCCGTTTTCCCAACATTTCCCTTCACTGCTCTGCTCCTATTGATTGTAGCGTGATGAAAAGTATACTATAACCTGCTCAGGAGTATGAATAATAATTGTACCAAGTTTCGTTAAAATCCGTCGAGAAGTTTTTGTTTCTATAACGGTTATACAGACAGACAGACAGACAGACAGACAGACAGACAGACAAAAATTGTACTGATTGCATTTTTGGCATGAGTATCGATCCCTAATCACCCCCTGATAGTTATTTTGGAAATATATTTCATGTACAGAATTGACCTCTCTACAGATTTATTATAAGTATAGATATAGATAGAAGATAGAAGATATAGATATAGATAGATAGAAGATAGATTGCTTTGTATAGCAACCGATAAAATCCGCGTTGTTTGATGATGTCTTTCAAAAGGGTCAAAAACAATAGCAACCTAATTTCGATATCAAGCGATTGGTTAAGCAATTGTCAGTTTTTAGCTACGAGTTCCTGAACGTAGACATAGCGAAAGAAATACAATCACACAAGGTTCAGAATAGAATAAATGGAGCAAGTGGCGTTTTGTTTTTCTACTCTGGAGGGTTGCCCAGCTTGGACAGTGAAATGGAAGCCGTGGTATTCCGTCGCCTTCTTTTGTGAGGAAGTAAAGGTAGTAGACGTCAATTAAAATTTCGCCAATCAGTAGTAGATGTACCAGGCGTCGTATGGCGCAGAACGATATCCGGCTGCCATAATATCTGGACTTAAAAAAGTGGCTGTGACATACGGACGGACAGACAGACAGACGGCACGGTTGGCGCAGTGGTTGAGCGATCGGCTGCTGCGTCGCGTGTCGTGGGTTCGATTCCCGCACGGAAAAAATATTTGTATTGCCTACAGATAGTTTGTTCCGGGTCTGGGTGTTTGTGTATGTGACTTTGTTTGTTTGTAAACACGCACCCACTATACAGGAGAATTTCCTAGTGTGGGGCAACGTTTTTATTAAAAATAGAAAGAGAAGAGACGTGACGAATCCATAAGGGTTCCGTTTTTTGCCAGTTGCAAAAAACAATCGAAAACGGGTAATATCGCACTCTATAAAATTCCCAATTAGCTGGAGCTATTATCGAAGTTCTCTGGTGAGTCTACTACGTGTTGTAATTGCCTTTCAGACGTTCTGACTGTACTTAGCGACAGCATGTACATACCCGCGTAAAAAATTTGCTGCTGACGCTACTATTGTTTAGTTAAACATAGTTATAGATTGCAGGAGGTCAGTTACATACGTTTGATATTTTGAGAGTCAAATTTAGCAGCATTTTTTTTCAAGCATCTCGTAATTTAATAATATCTCGTTTGTGTCTCGCAATGTAATTAGACTTGCATTGAAGTTGCTTAGGACCTAACGCTTTGATTGATGCAATTTAAGGGACGATCCCATAAATAAATACATTTTGAAATATTTGCTACCTCTGCAAATATTTTTTTATAATGTTTTGGTCATTAATTTCTTTCCGGGATGAGTTTTGCAATACATGGATGAGACGAGACTTTTTTAAGGATGGGAAGTCATTAAACGACTCCTTCCTTTCTAATGAGAGTATCAGACTTTTACTGACTAAAACCCATCCGTGTTCTACCTAATGTCCTTTGCGTTCCATGGCCGTTGTGAATCTTTGGAACAAATTCCGCAATCATTACATAAGGCTCTATTTATTGAAGGGTTATTATATCTTGCAACATACAAACACACACTATTGTTCTATATACACAATTAATACCTAAATTCAACCATATGGCGTTGTATGAGAGTGTTCACGGAAAAGCGATTTCGAGCCCGCGGCGTCGCACGCGGCGGCAGACGCGGCTGGGCCCACGGCGTAGTACGCGTTGTCGCACGCTCGACGTCTCGCGGCTCCGTAAATGAGCACTGATAGTTTTTTTCAGGCTAAAGTAGAGTTTATACTCAACTTCAATGAACATCAGCAACTTATGTGTATTTTAACATGATAAAAAAAAATAGAATACAGAATGAATCTTTCTTTTCAGTTTCTTAACAAAAGATTTACACTTTTACAACTCAACAATACTATTTAAGCTGTAAACCAGCGGAAATGGAACGCGTACAACGTTTCTACTTTTATTTCTTGCAATAAACGTGTAAATCTCTTCACAGATTTGAAAGAAAGTCATAGTAACGCCACATGAAAGAAGGAACAGAAGTTAAATTCAATACTGGAATAAAATTAGAGAAGGTCCTTGAATGAGCCAAGGACCTTTAAACTCAATACTCAAATCTTTATTGCATTCCACAATGTACATGCTTAGGTGGTAGGTGAAAATTTTTGTGACACAATTATGGACCCTGTTGGGCACAGCAAAAGAAATTAATATAAAATAAGAAAAGTACTTATAGACTAACTTATTCTAATTACAATTTTATTAAACATACACAATACAAACAATTTAATTACACATATTATTTGGGTCAAATATTCATTATTATTATTATTGATATTTATATTAATCTTTTCTTATCACTAAGCTCAATAAATGAGAAGATGAAGGAATGTGGTGTTGAAGATCAACCGATCATAGAGAGATTGAACCGCTATCTATACTAATATTATAAAGACGTAACATTTGTTTGTAAGTTTTTATGTTTGTAAGTTTGTATGTAGGGGGTAATCTCAAGAACTGCTGGTCCGATTTGAAAAATTATTTCAGTGTTAGATAGCCCATATATCGAGGAAGGATATAGGCTACATATCATCACGCTAAGACTAAAAGGAGCCGAGCATTAATGGAAAATGTGACGCAGACGAAGTTGCGTGGGTCAGCTAGTCAATAATAATATAATATAATAATTATATATCCCTACCGCAGTATCTCTATGTTGACGTCGTGGTGGGGCTTGCGCGTCCCGATAGACCTTAGGTCATACCTAGGGTGAGGGGCCAAACAAAGAGAGATACAATCCGCAAGGCAGTTTTGTGGCGAATTGTTGGGCAGTAGCGACCCCACGAACCTTATCTCCGGGAGAAGTCTTGTTACTCATCTACGGCTTGCCTTTATTGGCTGGCCAGAGTGAAAACTGACGAGGAACAGAGCTCCCACCTCTTTCTTGCCTTAATTGGCCGGTCTGAGTGGAGATTCGCTAGAGCACACGTGCTCGGGAGAAGGATGTATAATCCAGTAAGGTGCTGGTAGGGATCTTGACCGCACTTCCGGAATTGTCCTGATAGCCGTGGTATACCTCTCCACTCCTCTAGCACCTCAGGCTATGTTGCCTCCTTGGCGCTACGTCACTTTGTGCTAGCGACCGTTTTCGGGGGCCCATTCATTGAGTGTGCAAGTCACCCCCTGCCATTTAAAAGCCGTGTATATTGTTAGTGGTCAGGCAGGGGCCAATAGTTCTTCTATAATAAACGATTATCAGTCCACTAAACCACCCAAACCCATTGCATTTCATTTTGTTTCCATAATTATTCTGCAATAGTACTGCTCCAACCGGGGATTGTCCTTGGGAATACTTTCACAGTGCATACAGGGATAATCCCCATAAAATTTGAAATTTCTAACGGGGCCTCTGCGAGTTGGTTTCGGCCCCTCGTACGCCTACCAAAGGACCGGGTCTCCAGAGACCCGAGAAAGAAAACAACAAATAAAATATAATAATGTAATATAATATCCTTGGACATTTCACACAACGCCATATAGTCCCAAGCTAAGCAACCTAATGCTTGTGTTACGGTAACGAGATGGCTGATAAACTACTTATAACGGGTGTAAGGGACAGCCCTCCTCAAACTGATAGGGTGATTTCAGTATATCGTACTAAGTTGACCGGTACATGAAATTATTTCAGGAACTTTATGGGAATCCAATAAAACTGATTTGTTTAATTACCTCACTCGCAATGTATCGCTACCTCTGCAAAACGCACGCAGCGAACGGCAGCGCAGCGAGCTTTCGAAAGGATAGCTGCGCCCGCGCTACGTTTCAACAGCTGATTTCATGCGTCGTTCATGAGATTTTTTTTTATTTTTTTTTTTATTTTTTCATTTTAGCTGTGTTATTTACATTAGTGGAGTTCTGCATAGAGATAATGTAACTTTACAGTGAAATAAAGCAAAAAAAAAATGAAAAATCGAAAAAAAATAAAAAAAATCCTGAGGAAATTTCCACTGGAATATGATTCAAAATAAGGAGCTGATTGCACCCTGTTAATTTGTGGAAGGCTGTCCCTTACACCCTGTATACTTTTTTTTTTGTAAATACATACATGATAATATTATAGATAGAAAAACACCCAGACTCGGAACAAATAATAATAATGATAATAATAATAACCCTACCGCAGTATCTCTACGTTGACGTCGTGGTGGGGCTTGCGCGTCCCGATAGACCTTAGGTCATACCTAGGGTGAGGGGCCAGACAAAGAGAGATACAATCCGCAGGGCAGTTTTGTGGCGAACTGTTGGGCAGTAGCGACTCCACGAACCTTATCTCCCGGCAGAAGTCTTGTTCCTCATCTCCGGCTTGCCTTTATTGGCTGGCCAGAGTGAAAACTGACGAGGAACAGAGCTCTCACCTTTTTCTTGCCTTAATTGGCCGTTCTGAGTGGAGATTCGCTAGAGGACACGTGTTCGGGAGAGGGATGTATAATCCAGTAAGGTGCTGATAGGGATCTTGACCGCACTTCCGGAATTGTCCTGATAGCCGTGGTATACCTCTCCACTCCTCTAGCACCTCAGGCCATGTTGCCTCCTTGGCGCTACGTCACTTTGTGCTAGCGACCGTTTTCGGGGGCCCATTCATTGAGTGTGCAAGTCACCCCCTGCCATTTAAAAGCCGTGTATATTGTTAGTGGTCAGGCAGGGGCCAAAGTTCTTCTATAATAAACGATTATCAGTCCACTAAAACACCCAAACCCATAGCGTTTCATTTTGTTTCCATGATTATTCTGCAATAGTACTGCTCCAACCGGGGATTGTCCTTGGGAATACTTTCAGTGCATACAGGGATAATCATTGGTTGGTGCCCCATTACATTTGAAATGTCTAACGGGGCCTCTGCGAGCTGGTTTTGGCCCCTCGTACGCCTACCAAAGAACCGGGTCTCCAGGGACCCGAGAAAGTAAAAATACTAATAATAAAGTTTATTCAAAATAATAAGGTATACAATAAATACAGTTTTGCTTAAATCTATGTCAAGTTCACACGTGTTATGTGCCTGAGCTAGGTAATCCTGTGTTTCAGGCGAGAAGAGATGACATTTTTTATTATTGATGGAAGCATAATACTTAACGATCTACATATATTTATCTTAGGTAATAAGTTAAAAGGCTTATATAGGGTGTAAAAAATATTATAAAATACACTTATTTCCTAACATCTTACACTCATACTTTTAAATACATTATTAAACTACTTAGAAATCAAAACAATATTTATTTTAGAACTATTAATAACTCCTCTGTATCATCATAGGACATACTTTGAAGAGTTTCCTTGACAACTTTCTTGCACTTAATGTAATTTAGGGAAAATATGTCTGCTGTTGCGTTTAGTCTGTTATAGAGCAGTGGTCCAAGGAACACATAAAATTTTGTTGTGAAAGCATGTTTTGTAAGTTTGTTAGGGCAAACCATATCTTTCCGTCTTTTTTTAGTAACTTCAGTGCGATAGGGGAGAGCTGCGTGTTGTTTTAGCACCGTGCTCATTATGAATAACTGTCTGACTGTTAGTACATCACTGGATTTATAGAGAAGGTTAGTTGGAAAAACGAAAGGACGGCTAGTGGACACCTTGAGGATCGCTCTTTGCGCTCTCTCGATGGGTAGTAATAGAGTTTTACCTACCCCACCCCACGAGGTAATGCAATGGGTCAAAATTGATTGGCATAGAGCAAAGTATACTTGTCTAATTATTATTGGGTCTGCAATATATCGTAGCTTTTTGAATATGAATATTAGCTTACGTATTCTATTGTTTAAAGCTTCTATATGCTGTTTAAAAGAAAGGGTTTCATCTAAAATGACGCCTAAGTATTTTATTCTGTTAGTTACTTTAATATTTGGACACATACACGCAATATCAGTCGGGGTTGTGCAGCAATGAGCATACAGCGTTGGCGCAATATTTGGAATTTGTTTGCGCATCGAAAACTTAATGTAGTTTGTCTTATCAGCGTTTAGGGTTACTAAATTATGTTGAAGCCAATTATTTACAATATTAAATCCGAGTTGCGCATGTTTGAACACTTCATTTTCTGAGTCAGCTGAAAAAAGTAAGGCAGTGTCGTCAGCGTAAGATACGATTATGCCGTGTCCCAGCTTTAGATTGCAAAGGTCATTAACGTAAATTAAAAAAAAGGGAAGATGATAAGATACTTCCTTGTGGAACACCAAATGACGTGTTTTTTTGATCAGCGCTGAGAACATTGCCAATTTTTACGCACTGAGTACGATCTTCTAAAAAACTTCTAAATAATTTCAGTTGGGAGCCTCTAACACCTATGGTCTCAAGCTTGCGCAACAGAATGGGAATGGAAACGGAGTCAAAAGCCTTGGCGAGGTCCAGGAAAATACCTACTGTGTGGTTACCCTTGTCAAGTTCTTGTGATAGATAGTCAGTCAAATGATGTACGGCATCGGCTGTTGATAATTTAGGTCTAAATCCAAATTGCCGCTCGGATAAAATTGATTTATTCTCCAGATAGTCGAACAATCTCTTATTAATTATTTTCTCCAATATTTTAGACATACCAGGCAGTATAGAAATAGGTCTATAATTTGTCACTTGCTCTTTACTGCCTGACTTATAGACAGGAATAACAATTGCTTTTTTTAGGCACTCGGGAAAAAGTCCCGATGATAGACAGATGCGGAAAATATAAGTCAGCGGTGGAATTAAAATATGCCTGAACTGTTTTAGAATCTTATTGGGTATGTTATCCCATCCCACTGTACAGTCGTCTCTCAAGGTCATAATTATATTTTCTACCTCAGTCTCATCAGTAGGTAGGAGCGCAAATGATGTTAGGGTGGTGCTAGATGTGGAAGTGCTTGTCAGGCAATGTGTGGAAAGTGATGGTTTCGGAACATTTTCTGCCAGGCACTTTCCGACATATGCAAAGAAATTATTTGCCATGTTAGCAGATGTCAGCTGTGACGCGTGTGCTTGTAATAAACCTGAAGATGACTCATTTTGTTTTGACGTACTAAATGTTACATTTTTAATATGTCTCCGGTTTTACTTTCTTTACTGTCTACTGGTACTGTCTTTTCCAGCCTTTTCCAGTTCACTTTTATCATGGCTGTGTTTAAGTTTTCTCAGGAGGTCATTGCAAAAATTTCAATATCTTTTGTACGAAAGTTGCAGTATTACATTGTCTGGATTAGATTTAGCTAAATACTTGTAGGTCGTACAAATATTTGTTCCGCGCGGGAATCGAACCCGCGACATGCCGCGCGTGTCGTCATGATGATCAATGTTAATCATCATTATCTTCCTGCCCTTGTCTCATGTTACTTGAGTTCGGTGCTAGGTTTTCCTTTCCATTTTGTTCTCCATTCCGTCTGTCAGACCATTTCCATTGACTATCACGCTATCATTTGATGATTGGACCTCCCTTTTCTTCTCCATTCTGTCTGTCAGACCATTTCCATTCAGACCCGTACAATATGACAGTATATGACATTGCAAAAAATTCACTGTCATATTGTACGGATCTGGAATTCTCCAACAACATTTCACTGTATAGTAATATGGGCCAATATGGCGCCAGAAAAAGTTTTACGGCGTATAACGTTTTTATAGTCATGATAATACTTCTAGTAGCCATATGCTTTGATGTGTATCTGTATACTGCAAATTGAGGTTCGGAGATGATAAACGGTATTAATATGGTAGTTTCTGTATCTTTTTAGGGTTCTGTACTCAAAGGGTCACCAACGGAACCCTATTACTACCTATGCCTCCGTTGTTCGCCCGTCAGCGGGCTATCTCAAGAACCGTAATAGGTAGGCAGGTGAAAGATTCACACAGTCTGTATTTCTAATGCCGCTATAACAATAAAACTAGGTTATTTAAAATTGAAGGTAATTTAATGATTTTACATAACAAGAAACGTATTTATTTTTGGATTATGGAATGGAACCCCTCGTGTGAGAGTCCTACTCGCACTTGGCTAGTTTTTATATTCTTGAGCTATTTTCCCACCAGTTGCAGCCAGGAAAGTAATTGCAACCGTTATTTTGTGGTCCTGGCTGCGTAGATGACCGCGCTGAGAGACAGAAAACTTTCGCGCTCTTACCTAGGAATCCTTGATTAGTGAAACTAAAAGTAACATGCTTGTAATTCTCGAAATATGTGATGAAAAATCTTAATTTTCGACTTTTCCTGGTGAGTGTATCGGTCAGTGACCTCGATGGAAAATATACAATCGATCGCGAATTGCCATTGTGATAACGTTCAAGGTGAGAGGATTTTTCAGTGATAAATTTAAAAAACGTGATAATAATGTTAACATACCCACCGCCATATTTCTACGTTGACATCGTGGTGGGGCTTGCGCGTCCCAATGAACCATTTTACTTTGATCGTGCATACAGAGATAATCGTTGGTTGGTGCTCCATTCCAATAGAAATGTCTAATGGGGCCTCTGCGAGTTGGCTTCGGCCCCTCGTACAACTACTAAAGGACCGGGACCTCAGGGTCCCGAGATTTTTCAAGACATGGATGTTGACATTATATTAAGTATAGGTACTTAAGGGGATTTAAGCTTTGTGAATGCTACAGTTCCCCCCCCCCCCCTGCCATTTAGACTTTTTTCATCGCACGACCTAACATGCATATAAGGGTAGAGGACACTTAAATAACAAAAAAAAATTACCAACGTTTAACGCTTACAACCCTAATCTTTTCAAAGTTAGAGTAAATAGGCTCCTTCTGGGTAAGCTCGCTCCATCGTAGACTTTTTCTCTAAGGTCAAGAGCAAACCCAACTCAAATAAAAAATAAAAAAAAAGTGGTGCTTTACATAAAGTGTCGCGTTGCCGAGATAATTCCAAGTAAAGTCGCAATGTGAGAACAAGTCTCTCAGTCTCTGAAAGTACCTAGTGCGAATTTGTTTTCACTAGGCTACACTAGTAGTATAGTCCAAACAGGTTTCTGTCTTTTGCTGTGCCCGACAGGGTCCACGATTGTTACCTTTAAAATGTTTACCACCTTGTTTTTTTTTTTAGGGATTGGAAATCATCAAATGACCTCTCCCGCTCTGGGCGGAGCCGGAGGGGGTGTCAGACTTTTACTGACTAAAACCCATCCATGTTCCTTCATTGCCTTTTGTGTTCCGAAGCCGCGGTATCTCTTTCGAGTAGTCCCGCAACTCCGACAGAAAATGTTTACCACTTAGTGCTCATTCACGTTGACTCGCGGGCGCGGTGGCGGGCGCGGTCACGAAATATCAAACATATGGCGTAATATCCAAGTGTTCACGTACGAAACGCACGTGCGATCTAAGTAGCGGGCAAGCTAGCGACTAGCGCGCGCGCGCCGCTCGCGGCAATATCAAACGCGTGAGATGTTTGTGTGTGTTCACGTCGAACTAGCGGCGGAGCGCGCGATTCACTCGCTACGTCAGGTAAGTTCAATCAGTATGAACTTGTCGCTAAAAACGGTGCCCGTTTTCAGGCATCCTGGTATATCCAAAAAATCTTGAAGGATGTTCTCTCAAATTACTATATAAAGTATGAAATTCACCATACCGTTCTCTTTCTTTTTTAATTTCGTGCACACCAATTCTAAGTTTGTATTTTGTATTTTTAAGTTTTATCATCTCCCCAACTTTAGATATGAATTTTCGGTTAAAAATAAAAGATCGTCGTCCATGTTTACAATCTCTGACAACAAGTCACACTCGCGGAAACGCCTGGCGGCCAATGTGAACACGAACTCGCCACGTCTCCGCGCCCGCACCCGCCGCCGCGCCCGCGCTTTCCAACGTGAACAAGTACTTAAGCCTACACTGTGGGATGCAATAAAAAATTGAGTATTGAGTATCATGGTCAACTTTTTAATATATTAGTACGTAAGTACTATTCTTATTAATTATTAATTCATTTAAATTATCATCTTTTTGTATCAAGTTTTTAGGCAAATAATTGCCTAAAAACTTGATACAAAAAGATGATAATATACAAAAACATAACAAGAGCAAACATGTTTTTGCTTAACAGTGATAAGCGTGCAAATTTTTTACAAAAATATGAAACATTTAAACTCGAAAAATTCTAGAACAATACAAAAACTATGTTTACACAACCATTCATGCAATTTATTTTTGGATAACCTCATATCTAAGGCCTTGAGATTAATTGGTATTTTATTGTATACCGCGTGTATCAGCGGTGCGATTCACTAAGGCAGAACATCTTTACAACCAAGAAATCATCGTTGAAACATCTGATAAATATATGCCACATCAGATGTTTCAACGATGATTTCTTGGTTGTAAAGATGTTCTGCCTTAGTGAATCGCACTACTGACATCGACGCACAAACGATTTCCCTGGGTCCAGGGCATGATTCTGGACACCCCAGAGTTGGAATTTTTCGTTGGTTCTTTTCTCATTTTTTTCAAGAGTACCACAAAGTATCAGCTCAGCTGAGCTGATATCTATTTGTGGTTTTATTCAGATTGCTCTTTTTAGTGACAGTAGTTAATTAATTATTTTTTTATTAAAAATCTCATTGGGTTAACGCGTGCGCACTTCGACTGCATGACAGGCCGTGGTGCCCGAGGCTGTTGACAGCTTCGCCACAGTGGCAGCGATGAGGAAAACAACAGGATGCGCCTAAGCGAAGGGCAGCAGCAGGTAGCAGCGAGGCGGAAAGTAGTATCGTCGAACAAGGTGCCTATGTTCGACGACGGTAGTGCATATAGCCAGAGGCCCGACCCCCACGCACTCACAGCCAGCAGGCGCGCACGCAATTAAGTTGGCATTGTGTTTAAATTTGGAGGTGACAGTGTTTCCGTTTGAGTTTATAGGGTGTTATGATTGTTGGAAGAAATAGCACTTTTGAAATAATACGCATTTTCATTTTGATTAAAAACTGTCCCTGCTGACGACTGATTTGATGATGATTACAAAAATGAAGTTGAGTTAAATTGAAGGGTCTGAAAAAGTAACAAATATGTGTTTTAACTGTTTTTAACCGACTTCCAAAAAGGAGGAGGTATTCAATTCGGTTGTGTTTTTTTTTTAATGTTTGTTACCTCATAACTCCGACAATTATGAACCGATTTGAAAAATTCTTATTTTATCTGAAAGGATAAAATAAGAATTTTCCTTTTGCAGATTGGTCCCATTTAAATTTTATCAAAATCGGTTACGAACTTTGGATTTTAAATCGAAATAGCTGGAATTCGTCTACTTAGATGATGGTTTTATGTCATCCAAGTAATCGAAATTGCGTATTTCGCTTTTTTGCAGTGGTATTGTTAGGTGTGGGGTACCACTAAAAAGTGAAAAATAAAAAACAACTTTACAAAAAAATACAACCGACTTCAAACCGACCGGTTGTGTAGAGGACGTATCAATATTTTTCAGTAGCAATCCATGTAGAAAGTTTTCCGTGGTTGCGCAAGCATGTGGAACCGTTGCTTTTGGCTGTCATTTGATGATTTTGGACAGTTTTTTGGCTAGCTAAGACACCGAAAGTCTGAAAATTAATCTGACCAAGAAATATTTAGGTTGGGTTTGTAATTTAGGATGATAAGGGCAGGTGAACGGTAATATACTAGATTCCATCATCCACAAATTGCAAAACTATTTAGTCCGTCAGTTAGAGTATTGAAAAATAATGGACACATATTTTTTGTTTTTGTAAATCAATGAATATTGACAAAGATAAAACGCATCAAAACTCGGGAGTCCCCGGCTCGTGACGTCACGACTCACTAAAAATTATGCGAAGGTGTGACGTATTGAGACTTTTAAAAGCGTCGTAACTTCGTCAATTTTGGTTCCCGTAACAAAAGAAAAAACACGGGTCAAATATTTTTTGATAATCTAACTGACGGACTTATTAGATTTTTTCAGGACACAAGCCCATTGCAATCCTTGTAAGGCTTCTAAGTCAAGTACTAACATAACATACCACCAACATTGAACACCTAGTTGGCCTAACAGACGATGGGACTACTATTGCTGTAGTATTATTTTAATGTTTTAATGACAATCAATCATTATAAATATCTTATCTTTGCAGCGCTACGTGCATTTGTAATTGGTGTCAGGTCGATTAGAACAAACCGATGATCATAATCATAATGAAATTATTCAAGTGATATTATGGATTACCCAATCTCTACCAATGTCTCAAGGCTAAAAACTACGTGGACATTTGTAATCAGTTTTGGAAAACAGCTAGACGGCCTAACTGATTAATTTTTTTTTTTAACTTTTCCCCACACTAGGAATTTCTCCTGTATCGTGGGTGCATTTACAAACATACAAAGTCACATACACAAACAGCCAGACCCGGAACAACTATCTGTAGGCCATACAAATATTTGTTCCGTGCGGGAATTGAACCCACGACACGCGGCGCAGCAGTCGATCGCTCAACCACTGCGCCAACCGTGCCGTCATTAAATTTAATATAGTCACCGTTGTCTATGCACATCTATACTAATATTATAAAGCAGAAGAGTTTGTTTGTTTGTTTGTTTGGTTGAACGCGCTAATCTCAGGAATTACTGGTCCGATTTGAAAAATTCTTTCAGTGTTAGATAGCCCATTTATCGAGGAAGGTTATAGGCTATATATATCATCACGCTATGACCAATAGAAGTGGAGCAGTAATGAAAAATGTTACGCAGACGACGTTGCGCGGGTCAGCTAGTAACTAATAATAAAGTTAAGGAAACACAAGGACACTCCTGACGGCTAAACATTGTTGAGACTACCACAACTATCGGTCCTGTGCGTCTCGCATCTATCGGCTACCTGCGACCCTCACCAGATCATCGTTCCACGTTGTCAGAAGCCTTCCAACATTGCATCTTCCGGTACGCGGTCGCTGCTCCAGGGGGGCTACTCTCTAAGCCGTCCGTTGTTTTGGGCTTAGTTGCGGGCGTATTCTTCTCCGTGTTATCTAACCACTAAGAATTAATGACAACAAAATCCGAAAGTTACTGTCAAATCGTGTTGTCATTCATTTTTAGTTAGGGTTTGGGACTAATCGTAAGTCCGTAGGTGATACGGAGTAGAAATGAATACCCGCAACTAAGCCCGAAACTATGGACTTCGGGCTTAGAGAGTAGCCCCCCTGAACTTTTCAGCCCCATCGACCATCTGTTGAGCGAGCAATGTTAATGTTAACCACTGCTACTACTTCAGTATGTCGGTTGGTTCTCTTGCATATATCAACACTAGCTGACCCGCGCAACTTCGTCTGTGTTACATTTTCCATTAATGCTCAGCTCCTATTTGTTTTAGCGTGATGATATATAGCCTGAAGCCTTCCTCGTTAAATGCTAGGCTAAGTATCTACCACTGAAAGATATTTTCAAATCGGACCAGTAGTTCCTGAGATTAGCGCGTTCAACCAAACAAACAAACAAACTCTTCTGCTTTATAATATTAGTATAGATTCCCGCCGACAAAAGAGTATATTACTTATGTAAAATTTGTTTGGTCCAGAATAAAACATTTATTTATTTAATTTCATTGTTTTCTTTCTCGGGTCTCTGGAGACCCGGTCCTTTGGTAGGCGTACGAGGGGCCGAAACCAACTCGCAGAGGCCCCACTAGACATTTCAAATGTAATGGGGCACCAACCTGCGATTATCCCTGTATGCATTGTGAAAGTATTCCAGTACTATTCCAGAATATGGAATTATTTATGTTTATTATTAATGATTCGAACCTAAGCTACTCGAAGGAATTTTCATAATTATGTAATTATACAGCAGCACCTCGCAGTTCGGAACCTATGGGTATGAGATCCGTGTGCGTCGGAAAGCACATAAAGCCTTTAGTTTTGTGCTTCGACTCTCCTCGGTCCTGTCGAATTGGACTATGAGTGTAAATGAACAGAGAGCACAATTGTGTTTGCGCACACAACTGTGCGCCTCCTGCGTATTTGGCTATTGTCGGTTGAGATTGCCCAACACGATCAAAATTTCCGCGGAGGTAGATTATAATTATTTTGGTAAAGCTAATAACCACTATTGCTGTGCTGCAGCAAACAATCTAAAGTACAAACTTTTCGGATTCTTTCACAAAAAACCGCAGTATTTTAAAATACAATTCCTAAGAGAGGTTAAAAGGTCGTCCGAAGTTTCGCTCAACCACCGTCGAGGGCAACAACTAGCAAGATATATTCATAAATCTTCAAGTGTTAAAGTTGAACCGCTTACGACAACTTCAAAGACACCGCCCCGAGTTTACAAAGTTCGCTCTAAAGCAATTTCCTGAATAAATTATAAGTTTCAAATGGCCGTTACAAACATTTACATAAGAATTACTGAAACACTATTATACAATGTAAAGTGGATTTGTAAAAGGACTAGCATGAAGTTGCTTTTTATCTTGTGATGAAAATGTCGACATTTTGTATCTTTGAGTATTTCATCTCGCAGACTTCTTGAGGTTTCTTTAATTTGTTCAGGTCCCTTCAATGCCATTCAACTACAATCAGAGGTCCACCTACACCCTAGGGTCACCTCTCACCTAGACTAGAGTCAAGAGCAAATTTAACCCTATCCTAAATGAAAAACTTGGCGGTACACGGCAATTTTTGTTTGCTTTTTCGGGGTTGGTCCCCACTATTGATCATCTCGCTATCTTTTCCACATAATTTTGTCAGAAGCTCCTTTTGAAAAAAAAAAAAAACATAGCTTTAACTTGACATCGCATAAGCAAAACAATTTTCAAATTGCCTTTTGAATAGCTCTCTACCCAGTATCAACTAGAGCAAATAAACTGTTGACTGTTTCCAAAATAGTGCTCAGTTCTAAATAATAATTATTCATGAGTAAAATCGGCTATGCAGCGTCAAATAAAATAAAAACTTTACAAACAAAAAAGTGCTGACAGGCAGTTAAAAAGTTTGACGTCCAATCGTGTAGAATATTGAAAAGAATCAAATAAAAAATGTATGAATATAAAATTCCAGTGGAGATAGGTTTTTGTTTAGGAATAATGACGAGCAACATTTTATGTATAAAAAGAAAGGCGTTATTTATCATGCCAGGCTATATTGATGATGGGGTGCGAAGTCAGAAGTCCTCCAAGCGTGCTTGGCGGCTGCTGGTCCCTTTCGATCCGTCTGGAGGGAAGAGCAGTTGCTGGACCGGTGCACCCTGGGCGCAACAGTAACTTTTTCCGGGGAATGAGGGGAAATGCGAATCTCCTCTTATGCTTCGGGGAGTGTTACTGTTGCGGCTAATTTTCTGACACGGGTGGGGTCCACTGGATGGACCGACGGGGCGTTCCTTTGCGTGACCCTCTGTGTAGCAGAGGGCATAGCAGAGGAGCAAGAGCGGGCTCGGTGTGCACTTACCCTGCCTCCGAGCAGACAGAGTTGGTGGGTCCTTCTCTGTCACCGCTGATCTCGTAACCCTATCGAAGTGCTGTGGTAATGTCTCGCGGCACTCATAAGACCGACGGTCTTGGCTTAACTGCCTGGACCACGAGGACGTAAACCTCTATAAAAAATACCCCGAATCTCAAGTGGCGGGAGCACCGCGAAGGGACGAATGGCTGACGGGTATGATCAGTCTCTAGTGCTTCCCTCGCCAGAGATACCTGCAGCCCTCTCTGGCGAGTAAAGCAATTTATTCTGCTTATCCTGATACACGGTCCCTGTCAGGATGGACACCTTAGTTACCTATTGCTCGTGGGATTAAATATGGATATGTTTAAAAACACAAAAACCGGCAACGGCAAACGCGATGAGCGGTCGGAGTCCGACGCTGCATCCAGCAGAAGCGGGAGAGGCGCGGGAGGCTCAGAGAGCTCCCGGCGCGAGAGGGCCGGGTCACTTGCGGAGATCAGCAAGTTCTTCCGCAAGCGGCCCAGGCGGGATGGCGACAAAGGTTCGTCATCCGGTGAAGAGGAGGCTGCAGCCTCAGCCCGGAAAATCCCCACCAACAAGCGTGGCGGGATCCGTGGCAAAGGGAGGAGCATCTCGGCCTCCGAGAGATCGGCCAAGCTGGCCGAGGAGGGGCGCCACCCGGGCTCGACGGCGTGTGTGACTGGGGACGAGGAGGAAGCACCTGGCGGCTCCGAGGCGGAGCGTGAGGCCAGGTTCGCGAAGGAGGTGGAGGCCGCGCTGAAGCAGGTCGCCCACAAGCAGAAGCCGTCCACAAGGCTGAGGGCCATGCCTGCGGCTTCTGCTTCCATTATGGCGGCAGCGGAGGCCAACTTCCGGGCCTCGCACGACGGTGGAGAAATGGCCAGTTTGCGGGCGAACGTCGCCCGCCTTACGGCCGCGATGGAGCTTCTCCAGCAGGAGAATGCGAAGCTCCGAGCGGACCTGGTCAGCCTGCGGGCGACCGGCTCCCGCGTGGCCCTCCAGGCGGAACAGGCGGAACAGGCGGGACAGCAACAGCGGCGACAACAGCAGCAGCAACCAAGCCGGCCCGAGCCAGAGGACAACCAGGTCCTGGCACTGGTTCGGACGGAGCTCGCCGCCTTCCAGCGGCGGTTCTCCGTGCTGGAGGGCATCGTCCTGCGGCCCCCCCTGGGTGCAAACAAGGTGGCTTCGGGCCAGGGGACGGTGTCCTATGCGGCTGCTGCGGCTGCCGCATCCGGGCCGGGGCCGTCCACTCGGCCCTCCGGCGGGAACGTGTTGCCCCCCCCCCAGCAAAGTCAACCCCGACAGAGTCGACGCCAGCTAAGGGGAAGGGGAAGGGGAAGGGGAAGGGGAAGAAAGGGAAAGGGAAAGCAAAGGCGCTGCCAGCGACAGCGCCTGCTGCGAGCGGTCCTCCGCCTGCGGCCCGCCAACCACCTGCGGCACGCGAACAGCCTGCGGCACGCGAACAGCCTGCGGCACGCGAACAGCCTGCGGCACGTCAACCGCCTGCGGCACGTCGGCCGCCACTGCCGCCGCCGCCCTCCCAGCCCGCACAGCTCCCTACACCCCCCCCGGCTGAAGCCGAATGGCAGGTGACCGGAGACCCTCAGAGGAGAAGGAAGGCGGCGAAAAAAGCCAGGGAACAGGAGCGGCAGCGCCAGTTCCGGGAGCGCAAGATCGCGGCTAGGCTCCGCGCCCCGAAGACCGCCGCTGTAGTCATTACGCTACAGCCGGAAGCGGAAAAGAGGGGCGTGTCCTACCGCGACCTGCTGGCGAAGGCGAAGGAGACGGTGGATCTCCGTGAGCTCGGGATCACCGGGGGCCTCCGGCTCAAAGTCACTGCGACTGGAGCGCGGATGCTGGAGATCCCTGGGGAGACCAGCGGCTCGTCCGCTGATGCTCTGGCCGAAAGGCTAAGAGCGTCCCTTAATGCGGACGAGGCCCGAGTGTCCAGGCCCGTTAGGTGCGCAGACTTGCGCATCCTGGGTCTGGACGACTCGGTCACGGAGGAGGAGGTCGTGGCCGCCGTCTCCAGGTCCGGAGGGTGTCCTGCCGAACAAGTCAAGGCAGGCGCCATACGTCCGGACCTCTCGGGCATACGAACAGTCACGGTTTGCTGCCCTGTGACGGCGGCCAAAGCCATTGTGGAGGGCCGAAGACTTCTGGTGGGCTGGGTCTCAGCGCAGGTCAAGCTGCTGGAGCCCAGGCCTCTGAGGTGTTACCGCTGCCACGTGGGACATCACGAGTCAGTCAGGTGCGCCTCGGAGGTCGACCGCAGCGGTCTCTGTTTCCGCTGCGGTCAGCCCGGTCACGTATCGGCGACCTGCTCTGCCAAGCCGCACTGCATCACATGTGCGGCGGCCGGCAAGTCGGGCGACCACCGGGCTGGGAGCAAGGCCTGCGCTCCACCCAAGACCAAGTCAGGAGCCAGAGGGAGGCCCTCCGCCGCCACTGCCGCCGTCTCCGTCGCCGCAACCGCCACTGCCGCAGCCGCAACCGCCGCGCCCGCCGCCGCCTCTGCCGCTGTTGCCGCCGTTGTCGCCACAGAGGGGCCCTCACAGGAGGCCCAGGGGGAGGAAGCTGAAATGGAATGCCAGTAACGGCCCCTCTCAGCTTCCTCCAGGCGAATATCAACCACTGCGCCTGCGCTCAGCACTTGCTGATGCAGAGCATGGCGCAGTGGTCGATCAACATTGCGGTGGTCTCTGAGCCGTATTTTGTCCCACCCAGGGATGACTGGGTTGCGGACTTGAGCGGCTCAGTGACCATCATATCGTCGGCCGCCGCCGGTACTCCGTCCCTTGAAAATGTCAGGAGGGGACAGGGGTGCGTAGCAGCACGGTTCGGGGAAATCGTCGTAGTAGGCGTTTACTTCTCCCCGAGCCGAACTCTCGCCGAGTTCCACAACTCTCTGGTAGAGTTGGGTGTCGTCGTCGGACACTATTCCCTTCCCGTGCTTGTCCTCGGGGACTTCAATGCCAAGAACTTGGCTTGGGGTTCTCGTCTGACAGACGTGCGGGGAAGGATGGTAGTAGACTGGGCTCTGGAGACAGGCCTAGTCGTCCTCAATCGGGGTTCTGTCCCCACGTGTGCGGATGCGGGGCGAGTCGGTGGTGGACATCTCGTTCGCCAGTCCCGGTTTGTCACCGCGGGTCATTGACTGGCGTGTCATGGAGGAGGTGGAGACCTATTCCGATCACCGGTATATCCGGTTTGACGTCTCCACCCAGACCTCAAGCGCGCCGGTCGTACAGACCCCGATTGGTCCGCGTTGGGCTCTAAAGCAGCTGGACCGGGAGCTCCTCCTGGAAACCTCGATCGTGCAGGCCTGGGTGACATCACCGGACAGGCCTGCCGACGTCAATCACGAGGCAGGTTGGTTCCAGGAGGCCATGTCCGACATTTGTGACGTGGCAATGCCCCGAGTCCGGCCAGGAAGAGCCCGGCGCCAGGTGTACTGGTGGTCGCGAGAGCTGGCGTCTCTGCGCGATGCGTGCATTTCTGCGCGGCGCCGGTACGCCAGACATCGCAGGCGCCGCATCCGTCCACCGGATGCGGATACCATCGAGGCGGAGCTATACGAGGGATACAGAGCTGCGAAGACCGCTCTTCGCGACGCTGTCCTGCGGGCTAGGGATCTGGCCCGCGAGGAAATGCTGGCGACTCTCGACAGAGATCCGTGGGGGCGCCCTTACCTTATTTTTTTTTTTTTTTTTTTTTTTTTTTTTTTTATTCATCAATCATAAGGTAATCATAAGGTAAATAATAAATACAATTTTGGCTTAAATTTACGTAAAGTTCACACATGTTATTTGCCTGAACTAGGTAATCCTGTGTTTCAGGCGATAAGAGGTAGGTACAATTCTTTTTTCCTTGTTAAATAATCACATCTAAAATAAACGTTATATACTAGTCATCTTATATAATATGTTTAAAGGTGTAAATGAAAAGTAATAATAATCTTAGATTTAATTAAAATACGAACAATCTCTATCTTAATACAATTAATAACTTCTCTGTGTCTTCATAGGACATACTTTGAAGAGTTTCCTTGAGAGTCCTCTTGCAATTACAATAATTTAGGGAATAAATGTTTGTTAGTGCGTTTAGTCTGTTATATAATAGTGGTCCAAGGAACATATAAAATTTGGTCGTGAAAACATGTTTTGTGCTATTATTAACGCAAACTAAATCTTTCCGTCTTTTTTTAGTAAATTCTGTGCAATATGGAAGGGCTGTATGTTGTTTAAGTACGGTGCTCATTATGAATAACTGTCGAACTGTTAGTACTTCACAGGATTTATAGAGAAGGTTAGTGGGAAATAGAAAAGGGCGACAAGTAGACACCTTGAGGATCGCTCTTTGCGCTCTCTCGATGGGTAGTAACAAAGTTTTACCCACCCCACCCCATGAGGTAATGCAGTATGTCAGAATTGACTGACACAGAGCAAAGTAAACTTGTCTAATTAGTTTTGGGTCTGCAATATATCGCAGCTTTTTAAATATGAATATAAGCTTGCGAATTCTAATATGTAAAGCTTCTATGTATGGTTTGAAAGAAAGGGTATCGTCTATAATGATACCAAGGTATTTTATTTTATTAGTCATTTTAATATTGGGACACATGCACTCACTATTTAGAGGAACTGAACAACAATGAGCATACAGCTTTGGGGCAATGATAGGTGTTTGTTTCCGCATCGAGAACTTAATGAAATTGGTCTTATCCGTATTAAGTGTTAATGAATTTTGATGGAGCCAATTATTTACAATATTGAACCCGTGTTGCGCAAACTTGTACACTTCAGTTTCTGAGTCAGCCGAGAAAAGTAGAGCAGTGTCGTCAGCGTAAGATATGATCATACCATGTTCTAGCTTTAATTTGCAAAGATCATTTATGTATATTAAGAACATAGTGGGCCCTAAAATACTTCCTTGGGGAACACCAAAAAACGTATTTTTTAGGTCAGCGCTGAGTACATTGTCAATCTTTACGCACTGGGTACGGTCTTCTAAATAACTTTTAAAGAGTTGCAGCTGGGTGCCTCTTACACCTAAAGTTTCAAGCTTGCGCAACAGAATGGGAATTGAAACTGTGTCAAAAGCCTTGGCGAGGTCCAGGAAAATTCCTACTGTGTGGCTACCCTTGTCCAGTTCCCGTGCTATATAGTCGGTCAGATGATGTACGGCATCGGCAGTTGATACTTTAGGCCTAAATCCAAACTGCCGCTCAGACAAAATAGATTTATCCTCCAGATATTTAAACAATCTTTTGTTCATAATTTTCTCTAATATTTTCGACACACAGGGCAGTACAGAAATAGGTCTGTAATTTGTCACTTGCTCTTTACTACCCGACTTATAGACGGGCACAACAATCGCTTTTTTAAGACACGTGGGAAAAATACCTGAGGATAAACAGATGCGGAAAGTATAAGTAAGTGGTGGTACTAAAATATGCTTGAACTGTTTGAGAATTCTAGTGGATATATTATCCCAGCCAACGGCACAGTCGTCTTTCAAGGTCATAATTATACTTTCAACCTCAGTCTCATCAGTATCTAGCATTGCAAAGGATGTTAAAGTGTTGCGACCCATAAAAGGACTGCTTGTTAGGTACTGTGTGGAACGTGGTTGACCCCGATTTTTTTCTGCCAAACATTTCCCCACATTAACAAAAAAGTTATTTGCTATGTTTGCAGATGTCAGTTGTGACGTGTTTGCTTGCAATAAACCTGACGAAGATTCTTTTTGTTTTGATATGTATGTAACATTTCTTACATACTGCCAGATTCTTTTAGTATTAGTTCCAGCCTTTTCCAGTTCAATTTTATCGTAATTGCATTTAATTTTTCTGAGAAGGTTATTACAAAAATTGCGATATCTTTTGTATGTCAATTGTATCACTGCATTTTCTGGTTGCGATTTAGCTTTCATGTGCAGTTTGTCTCTATGCTTCATACAGCGGATTAGACCTGTTGTGATCCAGGGTTTTATGTTGCAATTTTTGTTGCTCAACTGCAAAATTTCCGTATTTTTCTGAATTGCATGTCGTACATTTTCTATTACATACAACATACAATACTGCGGATCAGCGGAATCATAGACTGGATTAAAGTTGATGACGCGCAAATCTTCCTCAAGTTTATTTTTATTCAATTTTAAAATTGTGCGAGTGTTTTGCTTAGCTATATTACAATCTAGGGTTAGTAGGGCAGCATTGTGATCTGTTATTGTCGAATTAACAACGATTGCAAGCGCTGAGCAGATGCATCAGAACTTCCTGGGAGAATATTGATATTTATATCTCCAATCACAATCGTGTTTTTGATGGATGACAGGTCCTGCAAGACATCATTCAGCGATTTCGTGAATTTGCTAACATTTTTAAAGGAAGGAGGTCGATATAACGCTAATATTGCAAACTCTGATCCAATCCTCACAACCAAACTATTACAGTCGTGCATATTTGGTTCCTCAACTGACACCTCTAAATGATTCCTTACATAAACTATCACTCCATCATTTTGGTTGTAATTCCTATTACTTTTGTACATTCCATAACCCGGTATTAGTGGTATGTTATATTGTTTGGCAAGCCAGCATTCGGTCAAAACAAAAACGTCACAATTTATGTCTAAACGTTGCTGAAAGGTGCAAAAGCTATCAAAATTCTTAAAAATACTACGAATATTTTGTGTTAATATGGTTAGTGGACTTTTGTACCCGGAAAGATATTGTTTGCAATTCTCAGCTTCACAAACCTTTGACTCTGAAACAGAGAAATCATCTAAATCATTAATTATATTGTTAATCATAACTATGGTCCTAAAAAAGATATAAAGTCTAAAGAGTGGTCTAAATAAAAAACTTATAAACGGCGCTCTCAGGCGCCTGCATAGTCAATGGAATAGATGTACCTTTTTTCGGCCATTAATCTCGCTGGACAGTCCGCAGCGCCTGTGCTGTGCTTGTCTGGCTTTTTGAAATGCGAGCAAGTGGCACATTTTGGCTCAGTCGCCTTTTTTGGACATTCTTTTATCGAGTGTCCTTGATCGCCACAGTGACCGCAGGTATGTGACGTAGCGCATGCTTGGAGAGAGGCCAGTTCCCGCTTTCTTGGAGGACCGGGAAGCTGGTACTCATCCCGAAGCCTGGGCGCCCTGCGGACTCTCCGTCCGCATTCCGGCCCGTGGTGTTGCTCGACGAGGTGGGCAAGCTCTTCGAGAGAGTCATTGCAGACCGCCTCGCCGGGCACCTAGCGGGAACGGGGCCGGATCTTCAGTTTGGTTTCCGCAGGGGGCGCTCTACGGTGGACGCCGTCATGCGCGTCAGAGCCCTCACGACGGGAGATGCGGTCTCCCGGGGTGGTGTTGTCTTGGCGGTGTCTCTCGACATCGCCAACGCCTTCAACACCATGCCCTGGAGCTGCATTGGGGAGGCACTCTGGTATCATCGGGTGCCGACCTACCTTCGTCGTGTGGTCGGGGACTACCTGTCCGACCGGGCAGTAATCTACCCAAGTCACAGCGGTGAGTGGAACCGGCGAGAGATGTCGTGCGGTGTCCCACAGGGTTCGGTTCTGGGGCCGCCCCTGTGGAACATCGGTTACGACTGGGTGCTGCGAGCCGACCTCCCTAGCGGCGTCAGCGTCATTTGTTACGCTGACGATACGCTGGTGCTGGCACAAGGGGGGTCGTACGCGGAGGCGGCCGACGTAATGACACGCGGGGTTGCGATAGTCGTGGAGAGGATCCGGCAACTGGGTCTCGAGGTGGCGCTGCACAAGTCCGAAGCCATGTGTTTTCATGGCCGAGGCATTGCGCCACCGTCGGGATCCTTGCTGACGGTAGGAGGGGTTTCCATCGGCGTCGAATCGACGCTGAAATACCTGGGGCTCGTCCTAGACAGCCGATGAAACTTCGTGGAGCATTTCCGACGTTTGGTCCCCAAACTGGAGCGGGCCGGGGCTGCTTTCAGGCGGCTCCTGCCCAACCTGGGGGGACCGAACGCCTCCTGCCGTAGGCTATACGCGGGGGTCGTGCGGTCCATGGCCCTTTACGGGGCCCCGGTGTGGGCGCGTTCATTGAGGCAGCGTGCTGCGAACCACTTGAACGCGCCCCAAAAGGTGGTGGCCCTCAGGATGACCAGAGGGTACCGCACGATATCGCGCGAAGCGGCGGGTCTCCTTGCCGGATTGCCACCATGGGATCTGGAGGCGGTGGTCCTCGCGCGCCTACATGATTGGCGCGCGGAGGTACTAAGCCGGGGGGAAACTCCGCTGACGCGGCAAATTGTCGCGCAGCGGACGGACTTCCGGCGCGATCTCATGGGGTCATGGAGACGACGACTACCGCAACCCAGCGCAGGGCACGCCACAATAACGGCGATAAGTCCCCTCTTTGAGGAGTGGCTTGAGAGGCGCCACGGCGTCCTCATCTTCCGCCTGACGCAGGTCCTCACCGGACATGGATGTTTCGGGAGGTTCCTGCACCGAATTCGGCGGGAGGAAACGCCCGGGTGTCACCACTGCGAGGATCGACCGGAGGACACGGTAGAGCACACTGTGCAGGTGTGCCCCGCTTGGGCGGCGCACCGCCGTGTCCTCGAAACGGCGATTGGCGGCGACCTCTCGCGTCCGGCCCTGGTCCAAGCCATGGTCTGGAGCGAGACGGAATGGGACGCCGTTGCCTCCTTCTGCGAAGCAGTCATGCTAGCGAAGGAGGTGGCGGAGCGGGAGAGGAGACCCTCTCGTCCCGGCCGCCGTGGTGGACGCCGCGGGCGTCGGGGGCCACCTGGTGACCTCCGGCCACCTTAGGCGCGGGCCTGTGGGCGGCGAGCTATGGGTGGCTCGCCGTCCGTCCGTCTAGTGACGACAGGCCGTGTCGACGGCGCGTTAGTGTTCCACGCGCGCCTCAAAGAGAGTCAGCAACACAGAGGGGCCCGAAAGGGCCGGCGCCTGCCGGAGTCGCGGGATTATTCGCAAGAGACACCGTGGCTCCGGAACACAAAGGGCAATGAAGGAACATGGATGGGTTTTAGTCAGTAGAAGTCTGACACTCCCTCCCGCTACACCCAGAGCGGGAGGAGTCATTGGATGATTTCCCATCCCTAAAAAAAAAAAAAGGCTATATTGATGATACGGGAATACTAAGAGACTAGTAGTTTATCATTTACTTAATTTCATTTCATTTATTTAATAGAAGCGCCATGTAATTTTACGCGGAGCGGCTGCCTACCAAATCTCCACAACCCATTAACTGGGTAACTACGGTACTTCATGGCAAGACTGGAGTCAGATTAACTGGCTTTGATTATCCCTAACGACTGCCAAAGATGTATAATTGACAGACCAACCTTGGCAAGCGTTGCTTAACCTGGAAAATCGACCCGTGCGGCTGTTCTTATTAGCCATAAGCTCAATATCAAAGCTACAATAAAGTATAAATGTTATAAATTATAATAAACTAGCTGACCCGCGCAACTTCGTCTGCGTCACATGTTCGATTAATGCTCCTAAATAATATTGCGACTATAAATTGAGATGTAAGCTACCCTATCTTTCAAGTTGGATCAAACTGCATACTGTGTGAAAATTTGATCAAAATCGGTTAAGTAGTTTAGGAGTCCATCGCGGACAAACAACGTGACACGTGATTTATATATAATACTAGCTGTCCCGCGCAACTTCGTCTGCGTCACATTTTCCGCTCCTAAATAATATTGCAACAAAAAATTGAGATGTAAGCTGTATCTCTCAAGTTGGATCGAACTGCACATGGTGTGCGAATTTTATTATAATGGTGTGCGAAAATATACTAATATTATAAAGCAGAAGAGTTTGTTTGTTTGTTTGTTTGGTTGAACGCGCTAATCTCAGGAACTACTGGTCCGATTTGAAAAATTCTTTCAGTGTTAGATAGCCCATTTATCGAGAAAGGCTATAGGCTATATATCATCACGCTAAGACTAATAGGAGCGGAGCAGTAATGAAAAATGTTACGCAGATTACGTTGCACGGGTCAGCTAGTTTTATTATAATCGGTTAAGTGGTTTAGGAGTCCATTGAGGACAAACATTGTGACACGAGATTTATATTTATTAAGATTAAGATAAGATTACCTACGATTTCAATACTGTATCATCAAACACAAAGATGCACTCTACCTAACGTCACTCTCATAATATAATAAAGGTCAACATAATATAATAAAGGTCAACATAATATAATAAAGGTCAACAAGATCGGAAAGAGAGCCTGGACCAGACAAAGTATAATTTTATCCAATTGTCGTAAAAGTCACTGTACATTTCGGTAGCATTTGTGAATTTCATTCGTTTTTAGTTTTCCGAAAATCGTTATTCATGACCGACACTTTGTCCAGAGCTATCCATTTTTAAGGATGTGAAATAAATCTATTTTATTCCATTCGCTCTAGTCAGTCATTCAAGGTCGCTCAGCGAGCTATGGAACGGGCTATGCTTGGGGTCTCTTTGAGAGATCGAATCCACAACGAAGTGATCCGACAGAGAACCAAAGTTGAGGACATAGCTCATAGAATAAGCAAGCTGAAGTGGAAATGGGCCGGCCATATTAGCCGTAGAATCGATGACCGTTGAGGTAGACGAGTTCTTGAGTGGAGACCGCGAATCGGCAAACGTAAGGTAGGACGCCCTCAGGCTAGGTGGAGCGACGATCTTCGCAGGGCGGCTGGTAGCAGCTGGATGAGAGTTGCCGGTGATCGAGCCAAATGGCGTGCACTTGGAGAGGCCTATGTCCAGCAGTGGACTGTTATAGGCTGATGATGATGATGATGCTCTAGTCAGAGCGGAAAGGGCTCTTGACTTGCGACTGACTCCCACCCGTGTTCCTCCTAATGTCCCTTTTCGTTCCAGGGCCGCGGTGACTCCTTCAAACAAATTCTGCAACAGTAGCTCTGTCCCTTGGCACATAAATAAAAAACCGGCCAAGTGCGATTCAGACGCGCGAACTGAGGGTTCCGTACAAGCCTGTAGGTATATTTTAAGCAAAAGTTGCGATTTACGATTTATGACGTATTAAAAAAAAAACTACTTACTAGATCTCGTTCGCTGGTAGTTTACATGGTATACATCATATATTTTTTTTAGTTTTATCATTCTCTTATTTTAGAAGTTACGGGGGGGACACATTTTACCACTTTGTAAGTGTCTCTCTCGCAACTATTCAGTTTAGTAAAAAATGATATTAGTAATCTCAATATCATTTTCGAAGACCTATCCATAGATACCCCACACGTATCTGTTCGCCGAAAAAAAAAAAATTTTGAGTTTCAGTTCTAAGTATTTTGTACCTCCAAAATTCATTGTTTTTTTTTTCTATTTTTGTGTGAAAATCTTAATGCGGTTCACAGAATACATCTACTTACAACTATAAGACCTATGCTGTTGAAACTTGTCAACAGCATAGTTCTTATAGTTTCGGAGAAAAGTGCTGCTGCTGTGACATACGGACGGACAAACAGACAGACAGACATACATGACGAATCTGTAAGGGTTCCGTTTTTGCCATTTGGCTACGGAACCCTAAAAATAACATAATGCCTCACATCGATTCCTTTTTCGGCCTTCCAAGATTTCCACACAGTAAGGTATATTCCCTTTACTCTCAAGTAACTGCCAACTCAATTTTCCACCCGTTAGCATAAAGCAAACAGGATAGTTATTATTAAACAGTTAGTGTGTAGTTGGCTGTTTCAATACAGTTACCAACTTACTATAATATGCAAGTTCCCGGGTATAGGATGGAAAATTCTAACTTTGTTCTGAGTAATTCGTTTATACAGAAATTGATTTTGCAAAACAAACGTAACTTTTGTACAGTTTGCTTTGCGTGTGTGTGGTAAATTGGATTTTAATGAATTAAAAGCAGCCTTGCTTTTGTGGTCTAAAGCATTGATCGAGTGGCGTCCGCGGGCTAAAAGTAGAATAGGCTAGTTTCCATCATCCACAAATTGCAAAACTATTTAGTCCGTCAGTTAGAGTATTGAAAAATAATAGACAAACTCGGGAGCGGGCGCTCGTGACGTCACGACTCACTAAAAATTATGCGAAGGTGTGACGTATTGAGAATTTTCGTCAATTTTGGTTCCCGTAACAAAAGAAAAAACACGGGTCAAATATTTTTTGATAATCTAACTGACGGACTAATTAGATTTTTTCAGGACACAAGCCTATTGTGGGTTTTTTGGCAGCTAGATGGGCAGATGACATTGTTGACATTGCGGGTAGAACCTGGATGAAGCTGGTGCAAGTGCGTCGGGATTGGCACAAGACAAAAATACAACCGACTTCAAAAAAAAAACACTACAAAGTAAAAACTAACTTTAATTTCGGAAGTCGGTGTTTTTGTTAATTTCTTCGTATTTTGACACCGACTTCCGAAATTAAAGTTATTTTTTACTTTGTAGTGTTTTTTTGATGTCGTTTGTATTTTTTTGTAATTTTTTTTTTATTTTTCACTTTTTAGTGTTACCGGATACACCTAACAACACCACTGCAAAATCGCAGAAAAGCAAAATACGCAATTTCGATTACTTGGATGACATAAAACCATCATCCAAGTAGACGAATTACAGCTATTTCGATTTAAAATCCAAAGTTCGTAACCGATTTTGATAAAATTGAAATGGGAACAATCTGCAAGTATTATAGTCATATCCTTTCAGATAAAACAAGAATTTTTAAAATGGGTCATATTGTCGGAGATATGAGGTAACAAAATATTAAAAAATACAACCGAATTGAGAACCTCCTCCTTTTCTTTTTGGGAAGTCGGTTAAAAAGATAGGTCTATGGTCAGCAGTGGACGAAGCTGTGGAAGATGATGATGATGATGTCTTTTTATTATATTATAATAAGAGCCTGTGAGAAATGCATGCGTCCGTGTCTGGGTCACAGAAATCTATATGTATAGGAACCAAATTTCAACAGAATCGATCCAGTAAATCCGGAGAAAACTGGCTGTGACAGACTGTCAAACAGACAGACATCCGAATGAAAATCCACATCCAATGTCACACCAAATTCACATGAAAATTCTGAATTTTAACACAAAATTAACACAAATATTATCTATTCCTTGAATTTCATCGGCGCGAATCTCTGGAGCATAAATATATGTGACGTCATCTCCGGCCATCTTTTGAGCGGGCCCGTTCACACGGAAACTCACTACGTTGCATATTCTACACGTCGCTGTTAAAGGGACGTATTGTGGAAAACTACTCGAAATAGGGACACTTAGAGATTAAATGAAATTATTGTAATGTAAGAGAAAAATACAGATGGAGATGAGGATTTAGCTGGAAATGAAGAGCAAAAGAAAGAGATAAGATATCAGTACAAGTGCGTCAATGTTCAACCAAATTAATATTTACCCGAAGAACAATTGTTTGAAAGAACAGTCGACGAACGTTTGACCGATTCCTAATAAAAAACAGTAGCGCTAGTTACAAGAAGTGATCTAGTTCATTCATAAACTCTATTTGCAGTAGGTTATTGCATCACGAATCCCTCTACGCGCCGTCTTCTTCTCTTCTTAACTATGGCTTTAATGACCCCACACACTCTAGTGTCAGAGATTCTAAACCGCCTCAAAGGCCTCTGACATGGTTTAACGACTGCCATTTGGCGACTGAGACCATCTTTTTATCAGAAAATTAGGTGATTCAAGCCTGCAATATCCAAGCCAAACTGAAACACACTTTGTACGTGGGTTCGATTCCCACGGGAAGCACAGTTTGAAAAACTTCACAAAATTTTTACAAAGTGTGTTTGCCGTGGTAATCTGCCGTTATTTCGACCAATTGTTAACGACAAGCAACAACAGCCTAACAATACAGCATCTCAAGATGTTTAGATGACTCTACCACTATCGAAAGCGATGTAAGACAAATCATCTCAGCAAAATCAATGTTGCAACAAAATTAACCGCAACGCCATCTATCCTGCCAGTAGCGAACTGCTAACTGAATCCTGAATTGCGGTTTATACAAAAGTCCGAATATCAACAATCGGGCGTTGCCCACCGGAGGCAGCAATCGTCCGGTCGGAGAATCCTCCCTTTTAATGGCGGTTAACGGGACTTAACACCCTGTACTGCATACCTCTATTATGTTCATGGTATACTATAACAAAAACTCCTTAGCTGGACATAAGTATCTGTACATATTAAATTATGATTTGGTTGCCCATTATTGTGGCTGATATCATATTACAGAAAAATAGACTGACTCACAATATAAGTTAATTAATTTATAGAATGAAGGTTACGAGAAGCAATTCCAAAGACTTCTGAGTCATTTATTAACTGACCATTCTATTGCCGGACTCATAAAGTTCCCAAATATGTGTGACTCATACTGCATTCAATATGACTCAACGGTAGAAAATTGTGGAACTTCCACATGACAAACCCGACCCACCTTTTTCAACCCTCACATTTATTTAAAACCTTTCTGTTATGTGATTTTGGACTATCAGAAAAAGCATTTTGTATATTTTCAAACTGCCTATTTCCAAGTCGTATACGACTTCTAAAAAGTGGCATAACTCCAGAATACGGTCCCCAGAACACGTTATCGTTTTTACAACTTTTATGTATGTGCGCTGAGATGATGAAATCTCTGAAGAATGTGCCGTGCGAAGGTTACCTAAGGCGTGAATAGGTTGATTTTTTTTAGAGAAACTAGCTTTATCCAACTGCTTCGCCCGCGTGAGTGTCGAAAATAATACCATGACCACTTGCTACCGGGATTAGAAGTAACCCCTGTCCACTCGTTTACCAAATTCAATTTAAAATCTGTGCAACCGCTACGGCTTGGTTGAAGAAAAAACATCTAGACAATCAAGTTAAAAACCAGCTTCGAATAACGAAAGGTGTAAATCATTTATCTTGCGCAATAGGATAAACATTGCCATAAAAAGTGGCAATGCCAGATTTTTGGGCAACTTTCTAGTATAGAATTCATTTCGCTTTTATTGCCCGGCGCCATTATTTTCAAATTGGAACGATGCACTTTCAGCGCTTGATGTATGAGTCGGTATATGAGTAAGATTTTAGCACCAAGTGTCTGCCCCATTTCATGTCCAGGCTATCTTTTTCCATTCCTGGTTGCCGGGAAGAGATCGCGGAATGCGATAAGGCCGCCATTTGTATATTTTTTAAGTTTAAGGTTTTCTTTATGTTTTTATAATTTTTGTTGTGCAATAAAGCATATTATGTAAATAAATAAATAAACGATTAGCTGATAAATCTTTTGGACTGAGATCTCAGAGCTGCCAGACCACTCTTATTTTCTCAATAACAAGATAATATGCGGGATAGAATAGTGATAGTAATTATGTTCTATTAACAAACGCATATAAACTATCTTGGGCCGACGGCCAATTATCTTTTCCTTTGTGATGTATTAAAAGTTTTTCAGTAGTCAACGAGATAGTTTTGCGTCCTCCCAAATTCTGTTAGACTTTAGCTTTCTTTGTTCGCACCTAGTAAATGAACTATGCCTAAATAACAGCCCAATACCTATCCGGAGTTTAAAAAAGTGTTTTAGTGGCACCTGATACCTGGAAATCAACCGTCACCACGGCCGATTTCCTAGTGTCAGCCTAAGTCAACACGTTTGCTTATGGTAAAAGACCATATTAACACTACCGCACATTTTATTGGTGAGATAATAAGAAAGGTCTGGCAGGTTTGGGATCTTAGTCCATTTAGTATGTTACTATTGGCAACAATTAAACTTACTAAATGTAATTATAACCTCAAAATCCGAAAGTATTTTGGATTTTATACAATTCTGAAAAGTGTCCGTGATTTTAATTTAGTTTCAGTCAAAAATATGCATTATTTAGAACAAAGAGTTAGTGAGAGAACACAGTTCTTAGGCAAACGATGTATGGACGCGTAGCAATATTCTTTAGTTATCAAACCATACAAAATTTGTGTCCACAATATTAATATTAGTAGGTTTTTTAGATTTTTTTTTTGGCGTCGCACGTACTAAATTAATATTAAGTAAGTAATGGACTATTGTTAGTTTAAATATTTTTTTAGTTGAACATTGTTTTAATCGATTGTCTGATTTGTGCGAGACCCAAATAAACATTTTTTTAATTCTTTCTTTTCACTTAGATTGTCAAGCATCATTGAGCACTTTCAACGATTCTTTCAATGAAAATTCTAATTATCTGTTCAGAAGTGCAGTTCCATTGTTGAGTAAATTTGCTTTTGACTTTGTGACACTGAAAGATTAAAGTTATTAAGCTACAAAATATACCTTTTTTTCTCGAAAAGAAAAAAACATTTAAGCACCGACAAAAGTAAGGATACTTTCGCTTCTTTGTAATGAGTATGAATTAGTTGATAAATAGTTCGATGAACAATCATGACGACTTACAATCATTTTCAAATAACAGCTGGAGCCAACGACTACTAACGTTTTTTCGGAAGCACAGAGGAGAATAGACGGTTATCCATCCACGAATCAACCTCGGCAAGGATTGCTTAACCTTATAGATCGACTTATTCAGCTGTTTTTATTTAGCCACGAGTCTCCTCAATATTCTTTCAATAAACAACAAATTAAAAAAGAACCAACAAAACAAGCTGAAAGCTATTGTAATATGAAATTCAGGCAGTTAGCGGCACTATAAAAGGTCCGACGACGTCATGAATTTGTTACAAACGCACCGGGCAAGCTATAGCGTCAAACATTAATGCGGTCACGCACTGGGTGTAAGATGCGCGGCGGGTGCAGCGGTTAAACCGGCCAAGTGCGAGTCGGACTCGTGCACCGAGGGTTCCGTACAAACCTGTAGGTATTATATATACTACGCAAAAGTTGCGATTTACGATTTATGAATAAACTACTTACTAGATCTCGTTCAAACCAATTATCGCTGGTAGTTTACATGGTATATATTATATACATCATATATTTTTTTAGATTTATCGTTCTCTTATTTTAGACTAGCTTCTGCCCGCGACTTCGTACGCGCATATCCCGTTTACTCCCGTTCTCGTAGGAATTTCGGGAAATCCTCTCTTAGAGCTCCCCTAAACTCCCCAAAGACCCTACGTGCAGCTTCATACGACCAGTCAGTAGTCTTGGTTGTGTTGCGTTATCTGTCAGTCATTCACTCAGTAACGGAAGAATTTTATGTACCAAATGAAAATAAAACTAAAACGTAAATGAAAATAAAACTAATATAAAAAAGTGAACGTAAATTAGCCAAAACTTATAAACCCGTCGGTATCTAAAACTATATACTACTTCACCTAAAAATAAATAAAATGTAAACTATTAATAATTTGTAATTTGAACGAATATTTAAACACTACCAAAATAACTAATCCCTATTTTATAAAATAACAACAAAAGGAATCTAAAAATAAATTATCAAAGACTAAACTAAGTATTGTCTGTCAATAAGGTCGAACGCTCTGAACGTCTATTCGCATCAACTGGCAAAAATTGTATGAAGCTCGCGCTTTTTTTTATTTTTTTTTTATGTTTGGCCTCTCGCAGGTCAACCTGAGAAGATTGGCTTTTGCTTAACCGGACTTGCCTGTGAAGGCCTTATTATAGTAATAAAGCCTCCAGCCAGGCTTTGAAGCTCGCGCTCGGACGCCCCGCCTTTTTATTCCTTCGGCCGCGAGCCTTCTCGAGCGCGGCGACCACAGGCGGCGACCGATTCTCGAACGTTCGCGACCGGCCGCACTGCGCGCTTGGCGCCTAGCTGCTAGGCCGGCCGCGAACGTTCGAGAATGTTCGTTTTACGAAGCTACTCGCTAGGTGACTCGCTAGCCTCTAGGCGCCAAGCAAGCTGCCTGCCTGTGCGTTCGCGACCTTATACAAAAATAATATCCTTAAAGCATGATCCAGTATTCACGCGCGATGGCTTATTATTAGCGTATTTCATGAATAACTTTGGTGTTTCTATACCGATTTCTATGAGTCTTTTTTATGGAATAGTTAATAATGTTAACTTTTTTTATTAGATTATAAGAGTAGACAAAATAATCAGAAAGCTTTGAACTGCTAAGCTATCGGGAGTTACACGTATTATTGTGAGTCAATCATAAAATATAGACATATGCTGTCGTGGGATATTTTTTATATAATTTTAAGGAGAATATTTCCGTCATACATGATTTCTGAGTAGCTTTAACCATTGAGGTTGCACACGCGACGGAAGCTTAAAAAATGGAGTAACTTCTCCCGTTTTCCCAACATTTCCCTTCACTGCTCTGCCCCTATTGATTGTAGCGTGATGAAAAGTATACTATAACCAGCTCAGGAGTATGAAGAATAATTGTACCAAGTTTCGTTAGAATCCGTCCAGTAGTTTTTGTTTCTATAACGGTTATACAGACAGACAGACAGACAGACAGACAGACAGACAGACAAAAATTTTACTGATTGCATTTTTGGCATCAGTTTCGATCCCTAATCACCCCCTGATAGTTATTTTGGAAATATATTTCATGTACAGAATTGACCTCTCTACAGATTTATTATAAGTATAGATAGATATAGATAGATAGAAGATAGATATAGATATAGATATAGATATAGAAGAAGTTACACGACACATTTTACCACTTTGGAAGTGTCTCTCTCGCAAACTATACAGTTTATAAAAAAATGATATAGAAACCTCAATATAATTTTTTAAGACCTATCACACGTGAGTTTGATGAAAAAAAAAATTTGAGTTTCCGTTCTAAGTATGGGGACCACCAAAATTTATTGTTTTTTTTTCTATTTTTGTGTGAAAATCTTAATGCGGTTCACAGAACACATACTTCTTATAGTACTTACCAAGTTTCAACAGCATAGTTCTTATAGTTTCGGAGAACTGTGGCTGTGACATACGGACGGACTGACAGACAGACAGACATGACGAATCTATAAGGGTTCCGTTTTTGCCATTTGGCTACGGAACCCTAAAAAAGAATGGAAGCCTTCTTTTTACTCAACTTCCCCAGTCTACTTTTTTATCATCCCCGTTGTCTAAACGGCTGGATATATTTTAGCAAAGGTGGAATCATTCATAAGTAACCTTTTCGGGGAGTTGGAAACACCCGATTCTGTAAACTTGTCCAAGTGAAGGCACCGAAGTAATCAAGATGGAATGACAGCTCACTTCGTGATCACTTTCTTCCAAGCCTTCACTCCGTCATGTTTACAGAATCGTACTGCAGAATTGGACTGCAGTTGGCATCAAATCTGTGATATGTTTTTTTTTTGTCCTTTGTACATAAGTAGCAGATGCCCGCGGCTTCGCTCGTTTGACATATTATATACTACTAGCTGACCCAAGCAACTTCGTCTGCGTCACATTTTCCATTAATGCTCGGCTCCTTAGTCTTAGCGTGATGATATGTAGCCTATATCCTTCCTCGATACATGGTTATGGCTATCTAATACTGAAAGAATTTTTCAAATCGGACTAGTAGTTCCTGAGATTACCCCCTACATACAAACTTACAAACAAATGTTTTTATTATAGCCCTTTTTTCCGAATTAGGTACAATTTTTACATTAAATTGTTAAATTAAATTAAATCTCGCACTTCGGTGTGCCTCTTGGCATAGGCCTCCTCCAGCTCTCTCCAATGAGCTCTGTCTTCTGCAGCTCTGGTCCAGTATGGAGGAGTCCTAGAGTTAAGCGAATATCATCACTCCATCTTGTTTTCTGGCGCCCCTGTCTTCTAGTGTCTCCTCTTGGATACCATAAGGTCACTCGCTTGCTCCATTTAAATAATTTGCAACGCAACCTATGCCCGGTCCAACTCCATTTTAAATGTTCTATATGAGCTATTATGTCTTTTACTTTTGTCGTTTTTCTTATTTCCATACTTCGGATTCTGTCACTAAGCCTGATTCCCAACATGCTTCTTTCCATTGCTCTTTCGGTTTTAGCTAGTATTTCTCTATTTTTGTCCGTTAGTGTCCATGTCTCGCAACCGTATGTCATACAGCAGTGCTATTCTGTAACAACATTTTCGTGTCTCGACAGCGGAATCCGAGGTGAGTTTCAAATTCGTATAAATATAAGACCTTATGGTGTGTGAAATAAAGTTCAATTTGTAAGCTTAGTCACTCAGGTGAAGTCGATATCGAAATGGTTATTTACAGAATAGACTAGCAGGGGAGAATACATGTGTTGAAAGTCTTTCTCTTGATGTGTATGCCTAGATCTTTGTTCTTCATAATTTCTTTCAACGACCAGTATTTCTTCCAACCACAAGCTACTCTTTTGTTTATTTCCTTAGTAGACATGGGGGTCTTCCGGGGATATAATTTTGTCCTAGGTAGACATATTCTTTTACATATTCTAGCTAAATTCCATTGGCCTTTATGTGGACTTCTGTTGAGTTGGTCATTAGCTTGTGTATTAACAAACAAATATTACCTCTTTATAATATTATTAGTATAGACTAGCTGACCCACGCAACTTCGTCTGCGTCATATTTTCCATTAATGCTCGGCTCCTTTTAGTCTTAGCGTGATGATATGTAGCCTATATCCTTCTTCGATACATGGTTATGGCTATCTAATACTGAAATAATTTTTCAAATCGGACCAGTAGTTCCTGAGATTACCCTTACATACAAACTTACAAACAAATGTTACCTCTTTATAATATTAGTATAGAAAACCTTCCTCGAGAACCACTCTATCGATTGGTGAAAAGAGAATAAAAATCGTTGTCGTAATTTTTGAGTTTATCGCGAACAGACAGACAGACGCGGCGGAGAACTTTGTTTTATATTATGTAGTGATGTATTATATTGTTTTAAGTAAAACCGAGTTTATCCCGCTGCGTTAACCTAACTTAGTACGTAACTCCCAAGCCCACAGCGACCAGTGTTCAAGTCCATAATTCAGGCACACAAGCGCATGACTTCTGGATTACTCTCCAGCGCTCTGGAACTCTGGAGCCTGGACGCGACTCGACGTTAATGTTTGAGCAACAGGTCTCAGCTTGTGAAGTGTTTGTTGTTGCTGGAACAACAAGAATGGCTCATGTATTTATTTTATGTTTGACTAGCTGACCTGCGCATTTTTATCTGCATCACATTTTTTCAATAATATTCCGTTTCATTTGTTTTATCGTAGCCTGATGCTGTTTAACTTGTGGTTTTCCTATAAATGGGATATCCAACACTATGTGATGATGTTGTTAATCCGCCATACGATTCTTTAAAACAAAAAGCTGTCTGGAAAGTTGGTGATTTTTTTTTAAACGTTGCCCCACCCACTCTTGGAATTTCTCCTGTATCGTGGGTGCATTTACAAACATACAAAGTCACATACACAAACAGCCAGATCCGAAACAACTATCTGTAGGCCATACAAATATTTTTCCGTGCGGGGATCGAACCCACGACACGCGACGCAGCAGCCGATCGCTCAACCACTGTCGCCAACCGTGCTTGTTGCCAATTGTACTTGAAGAGAGCTGTTAATTTGTACTTACAAATAAGATTGAATGACAGTTGACTTCCTGCTTACTGCCTTTTTAATTTTCAGCGTGACAAGTTGAAAGAATAAACGCTCACATTGCAATTGATGGAATAGGGTTCAACAGCTTATTTTAGTTATGTTATCACGGCAAGATTATTACAGAATATCACTTCAGGAGAAAAGCTGTTTTCTCTTCTTTATGGTAAAAGGAATATAGTAGTATATTTCTGTCTGTAAATACGTACTTATTACCACATTGAAAATCAAATGCTTGACGGATATGTCACCTCCTCTCTTCTTGGCAGTAGTCATATGCTTCTGACAAACTCGGAGGACTTAGACAAGCAAAGTGCCATTCTTTCAGTGATGGTGATTGTCACGTGACATTTCCGCAGCGTTTGTCAAACCAAAATATGTTTGACGTTTTGACTACCCCCGTTTTTCTGCAAAAATTACGTATACGCGGAGGAATCCCTATGCAAGTGCGGTATGGGAGACTTTAGGCTACATTTTCTTTGAATATTTAGAAACGTCCCTTCACTCGATTTATATGGCCGGATCTCCAAATTTATTTTCCACTTTTCCGATGAACTTTCTCTGCCTTTTACAATAATCCTGTCCAGAACTGCTTGTGGCGCTGATGATTTTCATTCGTCACAACAACATCAACAAACGAGGAGGTTGAATTACTAGCGAAAAAGTCAGCTTTAGAAGGAATACCTATTGATGTTAAATGTCACTTCTCTGAATTACTAAGTAAATATAAAATAAATTGTTACAACACGTGGAAAGAATACTTTGATAAAAAATCTCTCGAAAAAAGTGTTTGGTATAAAACGATGCAATGTGAACCTCCGCGTATTCCCTGGTTTGCCGATATGAGAATTGGTCGAAAATATATTGTAATAGCACATAGGTTAAGGACCGGACACATGCCACTCAACAAGTTTGGCTTCCTAATGAAAAAAGTGAGTAGTCCAAATTGACAATACTGCGAGTCTGTGGAGGATGTGCATCACTTGTTGGTGGAATGTGTCCGGAATCGCAGAGAAAGAGATGCCTTATTGGCAGATTTAAAAATGAGTAAGTTCGATTTATGTGCTGTTCAATGTTTTTTATGTAAACCCTGCAGCGAGGAGGCTAAGAAAATTTATACTTTTGTATGCAGTTATTTAGCTAACAGAGCGTCTCTTGTATCTTAGTTCGCAAAATTATATTTATTGTTATGAGTTATGATGGGGCTGACATGGTTATGTGTGATAACCAAAAGCCTCTAAATAAATAAAGATTTAAAAAAAAAACATCAAACTATGAGTCATGCGCATTTCAAAATCACTGTTTAATAAATATGTTGATGTGGTAGGTATACTATAATATAACTTTAATGTTTCAACTATATTATTTTAATATTTATGTATTTCTATTTCGTGTTTGTTTCACTCACATAATAATCCAGAATCGATTTCGCATCACCACAACACTGTTGTTTACAGGAATTTTCAGTTGTTGAAAGACAAAAGTCTGTAAAGTCACTATTAGCAGACTACTATACAAAACCAAAGAAAATTTGTAACTCCAGGTTAAGTGTAGATATAAGCTTCAACAAGATAAATAGATATCATCAAATTGAGTATCACAAAACACTAAACAAAGCGTTTTAGGATTTCGTCAGTATCAGCTGTTTGCCTAGAGTCATGCTGTATAATATGAAATATCACAATGGGACTTGTACAGAGTACCGTGGGATAGTAGAATGCCTTTCAGTGAGGGCTCGGAGGGCAGCGAGTGTGTTTGGTTGAAAGATAGTAAGTCGGTTGAATAAACTTCGTGATACAAGGGAGTCATTTGGTCCATCCAGTTCATTTTATGACATTATAAGCAGAAGATATTTGTATAAATGTATTTTCAATAATAATCAGAAGGATTTTGAAGAAAAAGGCATAACTTTTATATGTCACCGAAAATGGCAAACTCTGAAAGATTGTAATAAATAAAACACGGATAGATTGGAATTTCGATGAGATTTATTACAAACAAAACGGTTTTTTCGTAATATATCGAGAAAATATAATATAAGTAAGACTATTCACCACAATCTTACGGAGTCTGCCATTTTCCGACATTATGTACAAAGTTTTTCAGCTCTATCACGCAAAAGTTGGTTTTCGGGAAGTTGCGTAATAATTAGGTTTTTTTATCATTATTTGCTGTTATAGCGGCAATAATAGATGTGTGTTGCTGTGTCGTAACAACCTGTGAGATTTCAACTGCTTACGTAATACGATTCATGAGTTACAGGTCGCTGATGACAGAAGACGAACGGATAAACAAAAACCAACGGAAACTAAACTCTTGTCCGTTGGTTTTTTGGGTAAGGAACCCTTTAAACAAGCAACATACAACCCTTTAAACAACCATAGTTCCGGACCATTTCCGGACTTTCCAGGTTACATCCCTGTATGACAAAAACACTTTAACAAAAAATATACATACTTACACTACAAAGTATGAAATAACCTTAATTTTGGAAGTCAGTGTTTTTGGTTTAGTATCTTTGAAGGTTTAAGTATAATTATTATTTGTCAAGCGGGCCGCGGACATCAGCCAGTCAGGCGGCCAATTCTACTAATTTAAAAACGTTCAAATTCAAGTCGCATTCGCATCTCAATGCCAAAATGTCAAAAAAGGTATTCTGCTAAACTTAAAAGGACAACCAAAGTTGAAGTTTCATGCAATTATATTGCGAATTGAATTTTACAAAAAAATGTACTGGAATGGTATTCTGCTATTTTTAAAGTTGAACGACAGTTGAAAATGAGACAAAAACGGTATTTTGGTAAATATGACAACGTCAAAACTTCAGTAATAAATGTCCTTTTAATTTATTTTCATGGCCATACATACAACTATCCCTAGCGATGCTCTTGGTTGTCACAATTTCTATTTTCGTATGATTCTACAAAGTAATACCACGATAGGTCTTAAGAGTCCTATTACACTTTTTACGGAAATTCATGATTTTTGACGCTGTAGTTTTCAGCAGCAGTAAGATATTTTAATTATTTGATCCTGAATAACAATAGTGCCAGTCTCTTTCTTGTAAGTTAGAGTTACACATTTTCATTTTTCTTTTCGTGTAATTTACTATAAATATTTTACGAACTCAGTTTGCAAGAAAAAATGTCGGCGATGGAACTTTGACGGTCAAATTCACATTGTTACAATCAATTTTTTTTAAAGCTGATATTACTAAAAGGTAAGTTGAATGTTTTACTTGTTTATTGGAGTTCTAGATTTTCTTTAAATTCCTTGAGTTTTCAGGGAAAAAAACGCAAAGAAAGCCAAATTTAAGCCAGAAATGTCTTGATTCAGCGTCCATTATATTCCAAATAAAAACAATTTTATCAAATAAATTAACATGATATAAAATTTCAATCTACAATGAATACGTTTCATTAGTTTTCGTTTGTCAATATAATGAAACAAAATTACAATAAATAAAATTAAAGTACTATATATTCTGCGTCAATTCAGCGCGCGCGCTCCTCAGTCTCGCGCGAGCGCCCAAATAAACTATAATCATAGTCAGACTAGTAAGTATCAAAATTGTTTCGCGGACTATAGATGTACTCCCAACGCAGACCAACGTAACTTCGTTTATTGCAAACGAGCATTCACGATTCGTAATAGGACTCTTAACTTAGACATTCTGGATGGCTTTGTGATTTAATATAAGGCAATTTGGTATATCCTTATTTTAAAGGGTAGAGTTTTGATTAAGCCAAGCGCTATTTGTTACTGTGTTTACTTTGTGTGAAATATAATTATGAATAAACTAGATTTTTCCCGCGACTCCGTACGCGCATATCCAGATTTTTTACGTTCCCGCATAGTCCTATAGCCTTTCTAAAGGATGTGGTAGTTCCAGAGATTAACGTGGTCAGACAAACAAACTCTTTTATAACAATGGGGAACCAACGGCATATAAACTATTAATAATTAACGGTACAATAGCAAATTGAAACTGTACACACACTGTATTTAATGAAGAAATAAAGGTTGCGCTGTCCGTCCGTCCGCCCGTCCGTCTGTTTATCAGCAGGCTGTATCTCATGAACCGTAATAGGTAAAGAATTGAAATTTTCACAGATTGTGTAATTCTATTGCCACTATAACCAAATTTTTGCCGATATAAACCATCGTGTGCAAGTCGGACTCGCACTTGACCGGTTTTTTATCATATTAGTATCGATATAAATATAATATAACTTTTATTTCTCACCACAATATACATAATTATTTACAATTATTAAGTAAAATTATATTGTGGGAGACTGGTGCCTAAGCTAGGCTCAAAGCCTGTGTTTCAGGACACCAGGATCCCACCCCTTTTATGTATTTTTTATTTAAGATACGATACTTATTGATATCCAATTATTAGAAATTATTATTTACCCGCAACCAACCGACCGTAGCAATCCTACCAACCAAATTTATTTTAATAAAATCCGCAAACAGCTGGTCGATTCTGTAAATATGTCGAAGTGAAGGCGTGGGTGAAGTGATCACGAAATGAGCTGTCAAACCATACAAATAAGATGGAATGACAGCTCACTTGTCGTTCACTCCACCTAAGTGATCACGGTGAGATGTCAACAGAATCGACCGGCTGTACCCCGTACAAGGAAACCTCAACTAAAATCAGTTCTTATTCAAACACACCAATAAAAACTGAGCCCAGGTAGTGGTAAATAAAGACATGAAAATCCGAATACAAAAGTAAAGCATGGCTGAAAACCGGACGTGGGGGGCATAACGGACCGCCAAGCGCCGGATATGGCCAGCCACGGATCACTTTCAGCCGGAAACAGCGGCCATTGCCGCGTGGATCTATTTCCTGCAGTTTCAACGACAAACTTCATTCAGTATATTGAATAAGGAATAGTAATGTTGTGGTTTTCATCCGGCTCACCGAAATGCTACCCTATTTTGTGTGAGCTAAAGTTACATCTTGTATGTAAGATGGTATTTGAATGATGAAAACTCTATTAAAGTTAGTCTCGTTTTTGAGATTAGAGAAAGCAGTGAGTTCTTTGTGTTTTGGTTGAATCAAAGGTAAAGGAGAGAAAAATGAGAAATATATTTTATGTATTGTACATCCCGAACATCGACTGCAGACTGGATTACTTGACTTTTGATAGTTCAGAAGATAACAGGCAGAAGAAAATTACATATTTAGAGTAAGCAGCAGTTTTTTTTATTTGTAGTGACTTATCGAAGGCTGCCTATGTTTATTTGCGTCAGCGAGTGATTGCTTCTAAAAATCAAGAAAAGACCGTTTAAAAAGTTCTGGAGAACCTATGTGTGCCTTGATTTACATTACAGTGATATAGTTCGTTGATGCCCGGATTCTAAGGTACTTAGTCGGCCGTTCGTCTGTCTGTTAAACACGAACAAACCAATGGCGTTATGATAAACGTTAACGGACAGATATAGCACCGATAAAGTACCTCAGACACCGGGCATTAGTGATGACGTAACACGGACCTATTCTCGGTTGGCAGTCAAAGCCTGCTTTAGTGTTTATTTTTTACAGAGTTTGAGAAATACTTAAGAGTCCTATTACGAATCGTAAATGCTCGTTTGCAATAGACGAAGTTACGTTGGTCTGCGTTGGGAGTACATCTTTAGTCCGCGAAACAATTTTGATACTTAGAGCTCTAACACACGAGCGGCATGTTCTCAACGGCAGAGGTAACTGCAGCAGTCGACGCGCGTCGGCGGCAACCGTCGACGCGTCGACGGCAGCAGTCGACTTATAACGACACTTGCAGTTGTAGTGTGCCGCGTCCGCCATTTTGTCAGTCGACTGCAAATAGTTCAAGAGTGCGCACACGTCGCAAATTTGTAAAATGAGTTCTACTGACGAAATTGATAGTGAATTGCTAATTATGGCAGTAAAGAAAAATGCTTGTATTTGGAATTATAAATTGAATGATTATAGTAATAAAACAATAAAAAACAGAGCATGGATGGCGGTTTGTGAAGAAGTTGTAAATGATTTTAATAATAAATCCCTAAATGAAAAAAAAAAACGCCATTGGTAAGTGTATTATTCATTTTAATGCGTTAGAAAAATGATAACATATTTATACCTCAATGTCATAGCGAGCCTTTGCTCAGCTGAAATGCTGTTCCGCATTATGGTATCTTGGCGAGAAATTGAACTTGTTAAAATAGCCGTTAGCTCATCAAAAGAAGCAATGGACATTCGAAAATAATTGAAAAACTTTTGGTCGTTTCTTCGTAACAGTGGATAGAGAGTAAAAAAATGCCCATCTTGATCTCTATTTATTAATATTTCTTGAACGCACAATGAACGTGTTTTTATTTTTCGTTTCCGTCGGCGTCGACGAAGTAAAAGCAATAACAGTGTTTCTTCTTCGGAATCCATTTTACAACTGACTCCTATACTAAGAGAGCAGACGACGGCTGCCGCTGATCTTCGAAGTTGAAATGTCGACGGCTGCCGTCGACGCGTCAACGGAAGCCGTCGACGCGTCGACGGTTGCCGCCGACGCGCGTCGACGGCTGCAGTTACCTCTGCCGTTGGGAACATGCCGCTCGTGTGTAAGAGCTCTTACTAGTCTGAATAGGATTATAGTTTATTTGGGCGCTCGCGCGAGACTGAGGAGCGCGCGCGCTGAATTGACGCAGAATATATAGTACTTTAATTTTATTTATTGTAATTTTGTTTTATTATATTGACAAACGAAAACTTATGAAACGTATTCATTGTAGATTGAAATTTTATATCATATTAATTTATTTGATAAAATTGTTTTTATTTGGAATATAATGGACGCTGAATCAAGACATTTCTGGCTTAAATTAGGATTTCTTTACGTTTTTTTTTCGTGAAAACTCAAGGAATTTAAAGAAATTCTAGAACTCCAATAAACAAGTAAAACCTTCAACTTACCTTTTAGTAATTTCAGCTTTTAAAAGAATTGATTGTAACAATGTGAATTAGACCGTCAAAGTTCCATCGCCGACATTTTTTCTTGCAAACTGAGTTCGTAAAATATTTATAGTAAATTACACGAAAAGAAAAATGAAAATGTGTAACTCCAACTTACAATAAAGAGACTGGCACTATCGTTATTCAGGATCAAATAATTAAAATAAAAATCCTCGAAAAATCGAATATTGTAGCGAAATAAAAATCCTGAGGTTCGCCAACGTACACGTAAATTTTTATTTATAGGTTATATCAAAAACGTAAAAAAAATGATCGTACAAAAGGTATAAAAAGACAGAAGGTAATTTAAATACAAAAAAGGTAGTGCTGGTGAATTTTAAAAAAAAGGAACAAAATTTAATTAAAAAACGAAAGGAAACCTAGGCACGGTTCTTTAAATTTAATGGGTAAAAATAAGCCTGAATATGTGGTTGCAACCAAAAATTGGCCTAGGAGCGACTCCTCAAATTGCCTAGATAATGCGGCGCTAGGTAGGCTTTTTAACTCCTAGTCAATGTGGTCAAATGAAAAAAGGAAACAGGTACTTAAACTAAATATAAAAACAACCGTTGAATAATTTAATCTTCGACGAATTAATTTTGGAGCACGACGAGTACAGAACCAAACGGCTCTGGACGGTCTGTCCTGGGACCGATATCGTCGTCTGATCGATATCGGTACACTGTAAATATTAAATATCCGCTTTAGGTATAATTAACATTAACCATATAATTGGGAAAAACTCCACACCAAAATTTTCAACAGATCTGCATACTAATAGTTTTATTTATAACAAACTATGCTTTCACTAGCATTTTAAATAATTTTTTTATTATATCAGGTGCAGTCGTCGTCTATCAAAACTTCACCAGCCACTCACAAGCCATAGCTATCAAATTTTTCAAAAGATTTTTCATTGGTCTAAAATTAAATTAAATCTCAAAAAAGGAAACAATTCAGCACAGAGGTAGAATTTGAAAAGGTTGAATGACGCCAAGACTTTAAGCTGCATCTACAATGCTGCAATATCCCCTTTCTTAAAAAAAAGGTAAAATGTACGAAAGCGAAAGAAAAGAGAAAAAAAAAAAAATATCTAGACTAGGAAGCATGTAACGATAAGTACGATAACCCTACAAAAATAAGAAGAAAACAAAATAAGTAAAGAGCAAGTATGTACCCAATACGAATTAAACTAGCTTAGCCTATATCATTAAATAGAAAGCAAACCTAATTAACGACACCGAAGTGCAAAGGATATAGACGAGAGACGAAAATATCTTCATCTTATCGTCATCAGTGCAAGCTCGCAATGTGAAGAATACATAAAAGATAAAGAACATCAGAGTCCAACTAATTCAATTAATAGTAACCTAACTTAATTAAACTCTAATCTACTACCGTCTATCGCGTAGAAAGAAACCAGGTGTAACCCTAATAAGAATAATATAAGGTCAATACATAAAGATCGACCATAAAGTTAGAACCAAAAACGAAAGTTCAAGGATAAAATAAGAACCTTAGTTCGCGTAATTCAAAGAATTAAAGAATAAGTGGACGAGTCCAATAATAGAAGAAAAAGAAAATAACCTACCATTGAATGGTTAAAGTTAAAAGTTAAGAAATCTAAACAACATCTCTGCCCATCCCAACGGGTTTGATGTTCCATAAAGTTGTATGCAATATTTTATTTAATATTGGGTGCTACTTTTCAAATAAGTTCCATAACACCGAACTTCACTATATAATTCATCGATAAGCATTTATCGACTATGTCTCAACACTAAATCAATGAAATTTTTATCGAAAACAGTTTATCGACAGTTACTCATCACTAAAACTGTCAAAACGCTAGCAACGAGTAAATCCAAGAACAAGGAGCCATGATAATTTATTACAAGCATTGACGAACATAAAGATGCAGAAAATTTACCGAACCTCTACCTATGGACAAATCCAAGAATAGTACGGCAATAAATCATTCGTCAGTAAATAGTTCCGTACAGAATAATAATTAATTGTTGGTAATAAAATGGTTTGTGTATCAATATTTTATCAAGAAATTTTTGTTTATGTTAACAACTCTATGGGAATAAGGAATCATTCTAAATGAAATAATTAATGAGATAAAATCGTCAAGAAAAATAAAGAAAATCATTTTAAGATATCCTTAATATGATACTGTCCTGAATGGACTGAATCACAATCCTCAAGTAAATAAATGGTTTTTGAAATGATTCTAGCAACGCGACACTTAATAAAACGTGGAGCAAGCTTTCCAGAGAAATATTCAGCACCAGAAGACCTAGAGAAATTTCGTCTCCATACAGTGTCACCTACATTCAAAGTGATAGCTTTTCGATTGGCATTGTATGCTCGTGAATTACGGAGGAAAGCCAACGAAAGATTATCAGCAACCTTAGCATAAACTTCGCCAAGAGAAGACAGATTCGAGGCGTGACGATTACGACTGTCGGCCAAATTAGAGCCTTGAGTCTGACTATCCGCACGACTAGGATCCATCAAAACTTCTCTACCGAACATTAGAAAGTTAGGTGTAAAACCTGTTGCTAAATTAATACAAGAGTTGAGATAGAGTTTTACTTTAGGTAACATCTTAGACCAATTTCTTTGGTTCTCACCAACTAAAATACTCAAACATGTAACAATACTTTGGTTATAACGTTCAACAGTATTTGCTTGAGGTGAATAATACGGAGTATAAATTGGTGAACCGATATGAAAAGATCTGAGGAAATTTAAAAAATGATTACTACGAAACACCGTAGCATTGTCACAAAGAATAGCACGTGGTACACCAAAATTGAAAAAAATCTCAGATTCTAAAGCTCTAACAATGGTACTAGCATTAACCTTCTTAAGAGGTACAAGCCAAACATATTTAGAAAATACGTCTACCATAGACAAAATATATTTATAACCATAATATGCCATCGGCAAAGGTCCGATTAAATCGACAGAAATCAATTGTAGAGGTAAAGTAACATCTTTGGGATACAGCATTTGACCTCGAGGTTGGGTATTAGCGATTTTGTAAGCCTTGCAAATTTCGCATTGCTTCAAAGTCTCAGTAACATCTCGGAACATATTTGGCCAGTAAAAAATCTCTCTTATCTTGAGATATGACTTCGTGACACCTGGATGTACTGAAGGAAAATCGTTATGTACTTCCCAAATCGCGGATGGTACCTTTTCAGCTGGTAATACACACGCCAAGGATCTGAAGCCAAAGGAGAAGTGATAGGCATACGTCTTAAAAGAACACCATTCTGAATAACGTAAGCAGGAAACATTTGAGGTGTATCACGAGCGCCTATATAAACCTTTTTATACCATCTATCGGTAGTTTGCTCAGGTCCTTGATCAAAAGTGACCGGGCTAGCATGAATTCTAGATAAGGCATCCGGAACGACGTGATGTGTCCCCTTGCGATGGACAATATCAAAGGTATACTGCGAAATGACCGTTGCCCAGCGAGCTAAACGACCGATAGATGGTATAAAAAGGTTTATATAGGCGCTCGTGATACACCTCAAATGTTTCCTGCTTACGTTATTCAGAATGGTGTTCTTTTAAGACGTATGCCTATCACTTCTCCTTTGGCTTCAGATCCTTGGCGTGTGTATTACCAGCTGAAAAGGTACCATCCGCGATTTGGGAAGTACATAACGATTTAATAACGAACGAATTGAATAACGATTACAGCGTCAAAAATCATGAATTTCCGTAAAAAATGTAATAGGACTCTTAATATCAAATTCTTCACTGCTCGCACATTGCTCGCAGAACAAATGTTCGATGAGGTCGAGACGTTTTGGTGTGGCAACCGCGTACCGGAATACGCAGCGTTGGAAAGCTGGGGCCAATGCCTGCCGAGGTTGCGGAATTTGTTCGAAAAATCACCGTGGCCCTGGAATGCAATGGGCACTAGGAGAAACACGGATAGGTTTTAGTTACTAAGTGTCTGACAATCCTTTCTGCTTCCCGAAATTGGGAGGAATCATTTGATGGTTTCCCATCCATATAAAAAAAAGAAAAAACCCACAAGGTAGACCGATAACCTGATGAAGGCCGGGAGCCATCGGTGGACCTCTTTCGGCTGATATGATGATGGCGATGATGAAATTCAAACAAGCAATCATTCGGTATTTCTATCAAATGCATCAATACAACAGTTACGCTTAATTCGCCCAATCAAAATGCAAATACTAACTCCGGATATAACGTTGTTAGTAGTTACCTATAACGGTGTTATAGTGGTTATATAACGGCTATGTAGCAGCGATATAATTGCGTTTCAGTGAGCCAGTATTTGGTATGGCAGCTCACAAATCTGATGAGTAGAGATATTCTGTGTTTCAAAGCGGCATCGATAGTTTAGAATTAGCAATTTAGAGGGTATTTGATGCTGTTAAGCATAACATCAGATTATGATTGAATAAACATTTGTTAGGGTTCCGAACATCCGTAAAAACGGAACCCTTATAAGAATAATAATAAAGAATAATTGTTAGTGGTCAGGCAGGGGCCAATAGTTCTTCTATAATAAACGATTATCAGTCCACTAAACCACCCAAACCCATAGCGTTGCATCTTTGGTTTCCATAATCTGCAATAGTATTGCTCCAACCGGGGATTGTCCTTGGGAATACTTTCACAGTGCATACAGGGATAATCGCCGGTTGGTGCCCCATTACATTTGAAATGTCTAACGGGGCCTCTGCGAGTTGGTTTCGGCCCCTCGTACGCCTACCAAAGGACCGGGTCTCCAGGGAACCGAAAAAAAAAATGAGTAGGAATAATAAATTTATTAAAAGAAAAGAAAATAAGATAAAAAATTGTGTTACACCAGGAGCGTTCAGTTTCTTTACTTATTTAACCTATGAGAATTTTCAAAGACTTCCTGCACTAGGCTAGGCCTGTCCCGCAGGAAGCTTTGAGGATTCCTTTTGCAATTAAAAACTGCTAATTTTATATATTATAATATTAACTTTGAAGTAAACTAGTAAAATGAACTATGAGATGATATAATAACTGTTTTATAAAATTTTCATTGTTGTCGGTTTATCAACTCTTTGGTCATTTTAATTTTTGCTTCCCGAAGCGATAGGTTTCTTAAGCTAAACAATTTAGTGAAGATATGGGAGTTGAACCTTTTAGCAAAATTCTGTTTTAACGGGAATGATGGGTAACTTGAAGACACGCGTCCTTGCCATATCTTTGTGGTCATTTCGTTGTGGGTAACAAGACTGATTTTTAATAGGTATATTCGTCTAACACTTAGAAGTAATTGTGTTTCTTTGAAAAGGAGAGTGGTAGGGAAACGGAAAGGCTTTTTGATGAATCGAGTATGTATGATCATTCGGGTGTCTCTCTGTCTAACTGTACGTCTGTCACAGCCAGCTTTCTCTGGTTCTCCTGGATCGATTTAGTTAGAATTATGTACACGTATGGACTTGTGTGAATAAAACACGCGTTATGTAAATAAATAAAGGACGATGTTCTGATTCGCACTGTAAAATAAAAGTATCGGACATACACGATAATTAACTGTCTATTTTAATATATTAGTTGCAAATACTTTTGTAAAATGGACTAACTTTATGCCAAAATGAACAATAAAAAGTATTTTACGTGACTAATTACATTCATCGCCGCCATCTTTGCCAAACGTCATGTCTTTTGAGTTTGAGTTTGCATGAAATGAAAATCTCTGTTTATTTCTTATTCTAACACTAGCTTCTACCAGCGGCTTCGCCTGCGTGATCCCTAGGGAACATATTCCCGGGATGAAAAGTAGCTTATGTGCTATTCCAGACCATAATTTATCTTTGTTCTAAATTTTATAACATTACTCGTTTGGTGTGAAGCGAAATTATAACCATCTTCCCCTCGACATTATAATTGTTAAAGGATATTCCAAATTGTCGTAAGCCGTTTTACGAAGCTACTCGCTAGCCTCTAGGCGCCAAGCTAGCTGCCTGCCTGTGCGTTCGCGACCTTATACAAAAATAATCCTTATAGCATGATATGATTCAGTATTCACGCGCGATGGCTTATTATTAGCGTATTTCATGTATAACTTTGGTGTTTCTATACCGATTTCTATGATTCTTTTTTAAATTATGGAATAGTTAATAATGTTAACTTTTTTAATTAGGGATGACTGAGAGTGTTATAAACGTAAGAGTAGACAAATATAATCAGAAAGCTTCGAACTGCTAAGCTATCGGGAGTTACACGTGTTATTGTTCGTCAATCATAAAAGATAGACATATGCTGTCGTTGGATATTTTTTTTTTATAATTTTAAGGAGAACATTTCCGTCATACATGATTTCTGTGTAGCTTTCACCATTAAGGTTGCACCCGCGACGGAAGCTTAAAAAATGGAGTAATTTCTCCCGTTTTCCCAACATTTCCCTTCACTGCTCTGCTCCTATTGATTGTAGCGTGATGAAAAGTATACCATAACCTGCTCAGGAGTATAAATAATAATTGTGCCAAGTTTCGTTAAAATCCGTCGAGTAGTTTTTGTTTCTATAACGGTTATACAGACAGACAGACAGACAAAAATTGTACCGATTGCATTTTTGGCATCAGTATCGATCCCTAATCACCCCCTGATAGTTATTTTGGAAATATATTTCATGTACAGAATTGACCTCTCGATCTCTACAGATTTATTATAAGTATAGATAGATATCTATTCTGCAGCTAGTCAGCTATAAAAATAAGATCTTATAGGAGTTTACTAATGAACGACAATACAACACGTAATTTACCGATGCTCTTGGTTCCAGGGCGAACAATGTATGGGCGCAGAGCAATGTTCTTTCAAGAGCGGGGGGTCACTTTTGGAGTCAAACTAGAAAATTTCAAAATAAATAAATCAAATGCTAACCCTTACCCCTGTTTACCTTTATTTATGTTTTTTCAGAATTTTAAAATAAACTGTTTTGAAGTTGTTCAAGAAATTTGACCAAAAGTTACCATTCCCTTATCTCGCGTAAAAAAAACGCGTGTCTTTCTTTACCTACAAGAAAACTTATAAAAGTCTATAAGTAGCGTTAAAATAAAATGTTACAAAAATAAAATTGGTATAGGGACCCTTTGCACGGGAGTCCCACTCGCACTTGGCTAGTTTTTTGGACAAAATCGCAGTTTAGTAAGAAAATCTTTGAGACCAGAATAGGAAAAAGAATAAGCTTACGGAAGAATTCAGCTACGTTGGGCAGCGTTTGAAAAACTTCATCGAGTCTTCTCGTCGCGTATCCCTTTTTTTACTACTGACAAGCTAGCGTTTGACCACTATCTCACTTGATGGAAAGCGATGATGTGGTTGACAATGTATCAAACTTGCCTATAAGTAACCAGGTATCAGCAATTTAGAAACAGGCAGGTAATTCATTCCTTAGTTGTACGTGCAATGAAAATCGCATGCTATAAGGTAAACTAATAAAACTAATGAACTGAAAGTACAGCATGAAAAAGAAACGTAGCGCCATCTATCCCGCCAGCACGGAACTACTGAACGAGATCCAGCATCGCTGTATCAGAGTACTACTTGCGATTTGAACATGTACAACCGATTGCATATCAACTATCGGGCAGTTGCCCACCGAAAACAAAAACAGTTCAGTCTGAGGATCTCCCCTTTTCAATGGAGACTTGCGGGACTTTACTCTCTGTTCTGAATTCCCTCTGTAAAGCTATTCCCAAAACATGATGCGCTTACAGGTAGGATGTCCGACATGTAGGTAATGGAATAAAAGACAGTTTTCCAGAACAAGCGCGTGGAAAATAATGTATTTTTTTATTTATATATACTTTATTGTACACCAAATAAAAAATACATAAAAGAAACCTTAAACTAACAAAACATAAAATTGGCGGCCTTATCGCATTTCGCGATCTCGTCCAGGCAACCTGGATAATGTATGTAAATCACAACCTGATAATACAGATTTACCATCCAGCTTCTACGACAAATATTTTAACTTAAGACTACACACAGTCTTGTATTTCTTTTCTCTTTAAAATCCATCCAAAGGTTGTCTTGAAAAGATCGCTTTTAGCGATAAGGACGCCGATTGTGTCACCCTATGTAATGTTTTCTTCATCGTTTTTTCTATAACTTATTTGTTTTACATAAAAAAAAGTATTCTATCCTGTCCTGTCCTGTCCTGTCCTGTCCTATCCTATTCTATCCTTTCCTATCTTATCCTATTCTATTACATTCTGTTCTATTCTATTCCTCTAAAACTTAAACTCAAAAGTGTTTAGAGCTTAAGTTTGAAATCACTACAAATCTGCGAAGCGAAAATAGTTATGGTTCCCCGTCAATCCCCTTAACACTACCAAACTAATCGTCTACAACACCCATTTCAACCCTTTCTCGCTATTTTTCTGTATCTTTATCACCCTTACTAGATACATCAGCTGCTTATTGAGTCGCATAAGTTGGAAAAGCCAATTTACAAACGGGGCTGTTTAATGATCCTTTTAAGCTTTTCAATTTCCGCTTGAATATGAGCTGGCATTTGCTCTTGATATATATCTTACAGGGAAGTTGTTTCCTTTGCAGTGTTCCTGGCGAAGAAAGCGGATAAGAAGTGGATTTGTAGTACTGGCCAGAGGCTATGATGAAAAATATTTATTTGTTTGATACTTGACGTTCATCAAACATGTGTATGTTTGAGGAATGTCAAGTATCAATCAATCAACAGGTCTACGACATTTTCTACCTGTTAAGTAACTTTTGGGTGAAGTAGAGAGCAATATATAGTGAAAAACCGGCTTACTGCGTGTTGGCCGAAAAAAACACGTTTCCTGTATGAGAGCTCTCTTTAATTTTTAATTTAATTTGATTTATTGTTACAGCGGTAAGTGATAAACGTAATCTGTGAAAATTTCAACTGTCTACCTAATACGGTTTTTGAGATACAGCCCGCTGGCAGACTTGCGGACGGACGGATTGTCTGACGGACAAACGGACGGCCGGCGGAGGCTTAGTTATAGGGTTCCATTGGTTACCCTTTAGGTACGGTACCCAAAAAAGTGTAATAATGGGAATAAAACTTGATTATAATATTTATGTTGTTTTCAGCCTGTTCTGTGGTAATACGGGGCAAAGGCCCTTTTCTTCCTTCTGTTGGTCCCGACTTTGACAAAGTCTGGCCCAATTCTATAATATAAAGCTCAAAATTGGGCTCCCATACAAGAAACGTTTTTTTTTATGGTACCTATGTGGTATTAATTTTCGGTTTATGGTACGACACCCTTCGTGTTACGAATACGTTAATACGGCTCGCACTTGACCGGTTTTTATGAAGAGGTTGTTATTGTCTCCAGCAATATAAGTACCAAGTTAATTCAAATTATTTATTTTCTTAACCAATAACAACGAATAGGTATACTCAAAGTTGAGTAACAATTTAATAGAATTCATTTAAAATCAAAAGTTTATCCTTAACGCAACCGTAATTTATTCTCAAAAATTTTCGAGTGATACCGCAAAACGGCATCCACAAGTACCAGAAAACGTCCCTTGATTAATTCAAAGCTTAAATTGTTTCCTTGTTTCCAACAATAATTCGTTTTCACTAATTTATATTGTGTTCTTAATTCCTCAAACTTTGGTCCAAGAGACGCTTTCGTTGGCTCAATTTTTAAGGCCCTTTCTAGTCCAACTCCAACTGAATTTTGTTTATTTATTTTCTTTTAACCTGCAAAAAAGAAAATTTAAAAAAATATTTAAAAATCTCAAAAAAATACGATAAATTTTATTACATAATGACGTTACTCGCAAATCCTGCCGTAATGAATTTGTGCAAACGACATTTCACGTGGCAGGGTAGACGGATAACTTCAAAAGCATGAAGTATTCATTACTTTTTTTTTATAGTAATCCAATACCCTATTATAACTTCCCAAAAAGGTTCTCAATTCGGTTGCTTGTTTTTTTTTTTTTAATTTTATTACCTCATAACTCCGTCATTTATGAACCGATTTGAAAAATTCTTTCTTTTATCTGAAAGGATTCACTTTTATTTATGATTTAGGTTTTTCTTTTGAATTAATTACTATGTCATCAATTACTTTTAATTACACGTAGATCGAGAATGCTGTTTCTAAGACTATATGAAAAAAAAACCATTGAAAAATGCAAAATATCTTTTTGTTCAATCATGTGTAATTTTTGGGAGGCGCAAGCTCTGCAATTCTACCCGAAATGTTTATAATTCGCTTGGCAGTTATCCACCACCTTAAATGTAGTAGCCAAGGTAAAACTTGGCCAAGCATCCTAATGAAAATTTATACAGTTCTAATTAATACGCACTTATAAATATTTATGACTGTTTATTCATATTTATGGGTGTTAAGTTTCAGATTTTGATTAGGTTAAGCCTGAGCTGGATTTGGTTTAGCATTTGATATGGCCTATTTTGACAAAGTTTTGTAGTTTGTAAATAATTCCGGGAATAATTTTTGTATGTATTTTTTATAAGGAATGGGATTACTCATGACCTCGATCACGCCTGATGGGAAATGGGGAAGGCGATGGATGAGGTCTATGATGGAGCGAGCCTGCCCAGAAGGTGAAGAAATGAAGGTTTGGGTGAAGTGATCACAAAGTAAGCTGACAATCCAAGTAATCGAAATGGAATGACAGCTCACTTCGTGACCACTTCACCTAAACCTTTACCTCGACATGTTAACATCGACTGGAAGCTTACTCTTGCTTTGAAGGTAGATGGTTTATATGTGGAAAGGTACACGCTGGCAGAGAGTTCGAGAGTTTCGTAGTAATGCGATCAATATTTGTGGAAAAGTGAGCCTCATTCATCGGAGTTTCCACGATGAGTCAAGGGTTTTTTTATCTGATAAAAAGTTTTAATGACTAATATTTTCTTGAGGTTTTTTTGCTACATATTAACTGCACTGAGGATACGATGACATTTCCACATTTTATAATATTTTATTTTATATTTTTATGTCAGACTGGGTAATATTGGTATGTTATGCTTGTAATGTTACTGAATTTTTAGTTGTATTGAAATTTTTAGTGTGATTGTTTTTTTTTTCTATAATTTATTTTATACTAAATGTGTTAGTTTTATAATTTAAATGATCGTGCTTTTTGTATTATTTATTTATAGATTATGATTTCCAACACAATGTGAATTGTTCCTGAATAAATTTAATTGAATTGCACTGATATTTTTATTTCAAATTTCAACCAACTGAAATTGCTGAACAGTACAATATCATCATTAGCTTTTGCAACAAAAACTATATTGCAAAATTAGAACCAACACAAAAAAAAACTATCTAGCTATTTTAAACTTTTAGATAAAGAAAGCTCAAAATATTAAAGTTCACTAAACTTGACTTTACACAATTTAGCCCTTAATATTTTTTTTATTTAAAAAAATCGACGTGAAATTAAAAAAAAATCCTAAGTATCAAATAAAAACCTGAAAGGACCAAAAGGCTCTCTGAAAAGATTCCGATCAAATTAATTAGCTCTCAGTTTCAACGAAATATTATTCTAATTAGTGGAGTTTATGAATGAATTTTAATAGACTTCGGTTTTAAGAGTTTCTTTTTAATAGAGTCTCTTTGAAATGGAGCACCTGGCATTTGGTTTGAGAGCGGAACGGACGTTGTTTTAAAAGGTCATGAAATTAATTAGAAGTGAATTACATATTTATAAGTGCAAATACTAAAACCGCTTTTAGATTCGATGTCCACACTTAAAGCGAAAGTCACTCTGTCTGTCTGTTTTTTTAGGGTGCCGTATCCAGCGGTAAACAAGAGAACCATACCAAAAAGTAAATTATACCGTTCTGCCGTTGCAAAACAATTCATGTCGTCCCACGTAAAGAAAGGGGAAAAATATCAGATCTTGTGTTCCTTTTTAAAATTGCCAACGAACAACTGGTGTTACCGAGTTGGTTCACAAAATCGGGCTGCGTGTGCCGTCTGTGTTCTTACGTAGACCTCAACAATAGGCTAGATTCCATCATCCATTAATTGCAAAACTATTTAGTCCGTCAGTTAGAGTATTGAAAAATAATGGACACGTATTTTTTTATTGTACTTAAGTTAATGAATATTGACAAAGATAAAACGCATCAAAACTCGGGAGTGGGGGCTCGTGACGTCACGGCTCAGTAAAAATTATGCGAAGGTGTGACGTATTGAGAATTTTAAAAGCGTCGTAACTTCGTCAAATTTGGTTCCCGTAACAACAGAAAAACACGGGTCAAATATTTTTTGATAATCCAACTGACGGACTAGATTATCAAAAAATATTTGACCTCAGTTATTGCACAGCCCTGTGGTGGCCACTGCGTACAGACGGCACTCGTACATGGTGAGAGCGTGTCGTGTACGAGACGCCAGCACATCAAGCTACAACAATCTGTCAAATTTCTTCACTAGATTTTCCACTTTATCGATCACAAAATAAGGCTCAAGGTTGACTGGGAAAATTTGACAGTTTCGGGTAGCTTTTGTGCTGGCTACACAAGCTGCCAGGAAGCTGATATAGACATTTTCAATACTAGTGTTGCTAAATTGAAAAAAAAAAATCTGATGGCTTTTTCGGGACTAAGTCTATTTTATGTTTTATGTTATACCTACCTTGTTATATATTACATGTGAAAGCTTAGGTATGTTTAGCTGGAGGTTTAAAAAAATCATAAAAAAATAATTAAAAATACATTGTTAAATACTGCTTCACATTTTAACAGCAAAAAGGACTTTGGCTGATACTTAGCACGTGAGTTGAGAATGTCCTGGAATAGGACATACGATTCTTGTTAAATCGGACATACCCTTGACTCTTTGGAATAATTTTCTCCGGATGGAAGCTTGTAAATTATATGTCAAGCAGAACACGTCTTTAGGTACGGATATTATCATCATAATTATTATCATTCTGAAAAAAAAAACTCATAACTTTCATAACAGTACATTGTGACTTTTGACTGGTGATTGTTAACTTTCATAACCCACTTATATTACATTGTGAGAAACAGATATTCAAACTGTAGATTGAGAATTTTTTTGCTTTATTCTATCCACTCATCACAGCGCAGCAAATATTTATGCCTCGAAAAGGATGTTTACGCTAAAAATAGCAAAATAAGTAAAAAAAAAACTCGTTTAGTCACCTAATTTGCTCATCCAATTTGCGTCACTCAAAGCTTACACATAGTTTTTACCGAGGGTCGGAGTCATCTGCGAAAGGGGTGGTGTTGCCACGCTGTGATAGAAAAACGTAGAATTATATCCTTACCCTGAGAAAAAAGGTTTTTGTGATGTGATGTTAAAAAAAATACTTGGTACGTATTGCATGTCTTGAAACAAACTCATATTACTAGTTGACTACGACCAGTGGGCCAATTTTAATAAACAACTTTGCATTCACATGTCAATCGCAAACTGTCAAAAAAGCCTTAATCTTTATAAATTTTTGACAGTATTTGACGATTGAGATGCAAATGTGAAAATTATTAGAATTGGCCCTCTGATATTTATAATATTATGTCGTTAGCTCAAATGCTGTATTGTTCTATGTTTGTTTTACTGGCTTAATGACATTTATGCTTGGAATGCTTATAATAGTGAGCCAAGGTCATCTCTAAACAACTTTTATTATTATTAACTATTTATTTCGGACAGAATCCATAAGTGTAAACTGTAACATTTTTTTCTTACGATTTATGTACACAGCATGATACAACATTTATATATTTTTCAATTAGTTAAAAAAACTATTCCCACCCAGTGGGCCTGTATGGGACAGTCATAGCGGGATGCAATCATTTTTAAACTGCTGTTGGTGCTATCGCGCAGTCTTTGAAATAATGACACCTCTTTCTTACGCACAATAGCATGGAAACCGTCAACGCGCGCACTACTCACTACTTTTTATAATTGTTTTTTTTCGTAATCCATTCTTGTTTTCCACCAAAGGAATGATTATAGACTGATATATAGACCTGTGCTTTTTCCTTATTCTTACTTAAATCTAAATACAGACAGTTCTTTCGCTGCAAAAAAACTATGTCATCACTGCTTTTAAGACCTACCCACGTATCCAGAAATAACAAAGGAATCCCCAAATTATGTATTACAATTTCCAAACATAGCAACACTATATAAACGATGAGTCAGCAGTATTCCCGAGGAGCATCTCACGATCACGCGTGGGGTGGAAAATGAACCTGATGCGTCATTGTTGCGTAAATACCTAGTACGAATACTTACGCTAGTTTTACGTACAACGCCGTGGGTAGACGTATTTTATAACGAGGTATTTTATAATCCTATATATAAAAATGTATTTTTCCCTTGGTCCAAGCATCATGCGTGAACGGCTGGACCGATTTCGCTAATTATTTTTTTGTTGTGTTTGTGATTATGAGTAGAATGTTCTTATGAAATAAAAAAAAGAAGACGGGAGTGAAGCCGCGGGATACAGCTAGTTTTATAATAAAACTAGCTGACCCGTGCAACGTCGTCTGCGTAACATTTTTCATTACTGCTCCGCTCCTATTGGTCATAGCGTGATTATATTTATAACCTATACCTTCCTCGATAAATGGGCTATCCAACACTGAAAGAATTTTTCAAATCGGAGCAGAAGTTCCTGAGATTAGCGCGTTCAACCAACCAAACAAACAAACAAACAAACTTTTCTGCTTTATAATATTAGTATCGATAGAGCATTTTGTTACATTTTAAGAAATGCTTTTATTTAAAAAAAAAGCTTTTATTTAACCGGAATTGGTTGTTAGTTAGTTAGTATGTATGGTCGACTTTCCCAAGTGACTTTTCATACAGTTACACTCGATGTAAAAAAAAATCACACACGTTTGGTTTGGATGACAATGCATGGTAAGATTGATTTAAAAAGTTGTTTTTAATAAAAAAAAATTCTATGATAAGTGGGTCTAAATAAAGTGACTTAAGTGACATTCGCTCAGAATTTTGAAAGAATAAGCAATAACAATTCATTTGCCTCTATTATATTCCGTGTTATAATGAAATAGCTGGTCTAGCACATTTTTTATTAATGCTCCGCTTCTGTTGGTCGTAGCGTGATATTGCAAGTTTTTTTTTAACTCTTTGGATTTATAATATTACTGTTAATAGATTATTAAGGCGAATGTTCTTTTTGATTCACAAACCAAAACAAAACAATCTCAAATCCCACACCAAAATAACTTTCTAATCGCAACAAAAACCATTACGAGGCCTATTCCGACTATCCCAAACTAAATTGGGGAACAATTCCACTGAAACGTACGTTAATGATTAAGTTTTCAATATGCACAAACGGACGGAAAACCGCGGTCGCGTCGGACGGACAAATTGGTCGCCTGGCAAAGCGGACCACAATGCCATTGGGAGGTAGCCCTGTGGTATTGTATGAGGGAGTTAGTGAGAGCAAGATTTGGATTAGGATAATCTAATGAGCATTTCAGAAGAGAGATGTAGACAAGTCAAAATTTACGATTTTGGTCGTGACGTGGATAACCTCCTGTGTCCCCTAAAAGTCCGAAAAAAAAGAAAGTTCTGGAGTGCCGACAGTGTACTGGAAGCCGAAACGTTGGAAGGTCTTCGACAAGGTGGACCGATAACCTGGTGAGGGTTGCGGGTAGCCGATGGATGCGAGACGCACAGGACCTACTGTTGTGGCGATTCTTGGTGGAGGCCTTTGTGACGTCTTTCGGCTGTATGATGACGATGACTCGAAAAAAAGGGCTTAAACAGACAGGTTCCTAAAGGAAGAGTTTTCGCCGAAGAGTGTAGTCTACCGACGTTTTCGTGGTAAGCTACACAACACCACGCAACGTAACACGACGCCATCACTTCGTGTGTCTTATTTTATATGTATTAGTTGCCTGAAATAAAGAAATAATAATATTTAAACTGTTTTCCGGGGTTCGATATTTATTTATGTACACACAATATACTTAAAAAGAAAATTGTGTACAGAGAAAAGAGTGCAAAGGTTCTGCTTATTTCAAAAGAAATTTCTACCAACAGACTTGCGACAGAAGAATTTAATAAGAAATGTAGACCCAGTGTGTCAAAAAGCAGAGAAGGCTAGAAAATCTCCAGTGGCAGTTTTACTTTTAAGTCAACGTTTACAGGACGACAGTGCGCCACCGATACATGGGGGACATTCCTCTTAGACAAACAAAATGTTTTGGGCACACTTTCATTGTGCGTACAATTAAGAAGTGATATTCTCTACCGGAGTCTGTGTTTCCCGGTTACAGCCTGAGAGTGTTTATTTCAAGAGTGAATTTATTACAAGTACTAAGTAAATTCACTCTTGAAATAATGTGAGCCTCCTCTATTTTCGACAACATCATCGCTTCCCACCTGGTGAGACTGTGCTCAAACGTAAGTCGCGTTTGAGCTCGTTTTTTATTTAAAAAAAAAATCCGCTGCAACTGCAACCACACCAACACCCGTCACACGGGCGTAATATAAACGGGACAAGTGTAATTCTGATTAAAATTCAAACACTAACCGCCATACTTGGGCACGTGACGTTACAGACTTTAATCATAGTCATTCGTAGGTCGCCGAGATTGTAGGTGAACGAAATTAGCTGGGTAGAATGATTGAGGAAATTAGGAACGGAATACGATATCTGGGCTGAAACGTATTTGACGTTGAAAGGATTTTGGTACAGTTATTGGCCTGATTTATTCCTTTGTATAGCTTTTCAGGATTTGGTACTGTGTTGCCAGAATAAGGTGTCTTATAATAAAGTCCGCGCGGGTGTTCACCTACTCACTGGTTTGATCAGATCAAGGACTCACTGTGACCACTTCCTGAGAAGAGCCGCTTCAATCAGCTTTCCAGGACGGCACGACCTTCAGAAATAAATAACATGAATATAAAGAGATGATAGTGTAAGTGGTTATTTTTTGAGGCCAGTTCCACATAAATCTATGCATTGAAACGCACCGCTTATCTCGCCGCTGCCGGCGCCGCTGCCTTGCGTCCGCTTACTTCATGTCCACAGCCTTATGGCGGCCACATACGTAGCGGTATACCTGAACGGTATACCGGAACTGAAGGCTTGTGCAAGTATACCTAACGTCCATAGTGACCACACACGATTCAAGTATGCCTGTGCAGTCTCAGTTCTGCGCCTGTGACAAACCGAAGAAGTCGTGTTGTGCAATAAGTATTTTGTGAAATATGCCACAGGCACCCACAAATGATGACCTATGGCTATTGTTGGTTTGGTGCTAGCTATTAAGAAAAAAGAGAAGTGTAAGAAGAAACGTTCTGTATGGTGTAAAGAATGGTTACTGAAAAGAAATAAGTATTCCCACACCAACCTTTTAAATGAATTGAAATTCGCTCCAAAAGACTGGCGCGCGTGCGACTGAAGCGTTCCGACACACACGCTCATGCATACTTGCACAAACTAGTTTGCGCAGGTATACAGATCGTAGTTTTGATCTGCCTACCAGACTTGTGCAAGTCAGGAAACTTGTGCAAGTTTTGTCACACACACGCTCCGGTATACTTGCACAAGCCTTCAGTTCCGGTATACCGTTCAGGTATACCGCTACGTATGTGGCCGCCATTATGGAGTACTAATAAGTACTACTGCTAGCCCGATAACCTAAAGATTCTGTATGAATATCAATAAAGTAAGCAAAGCTACCTTCATCAAGGCCATGCCTGTTAATGTTTGAACTTCAAAACTCAAAGTTCCCCGGGAAGGCTTTTAATCGAAATACCTTGAAAACTATGTTTTAGGTATTATGTGTGAGTCCTGTGTGGTTCGAACTTCACTGTTGTAATTTCAAACTTGTAGCATATACCAATGTACCTACCTGATACAGTAGACATTACGCCTGATTGACCCAAGGGTTAAACAGAGGTTTAGGTACTTATTAAATGATATTTTATATTATGTTTCGGTAATTATTTTGTAAGTAGGTTATAAAAAACACTTTTACACGTCGATTTTTTTTAGTCATTTTAAACTAGATGAGGGCGGTGTTTTCTAACTGACTGCTCTGAGAAGAAATACTGAAGCAAACTCAGAGGTAGTCTCTTTTAGGGTGGATTTCATCAATTTGAAACCGAACGCCATCAACATATGAATCACGTTTACGTTTTGTCAGTGTCATTATTTTCTATGGAATATTGGCACTGAAAACTCTTGAACGCAGCTTGATCGCGATCAGTATCATTGGTGAAATCCGCCCTTAAAATCTATACAATCGTACTGGTCAAATCATATGAGAACCATGTAGGTTAATGTCTGAAGTGGTTTTTTAAGGAAAGTACCAAACAGATTTGAGTGGACCTGTGCGGACAGTGAAAGCATTTGCCAGCTATCGTGTAGCTCAAACTTAGAACTTTAAGGAGCTCAACGGTCAATTGGTAAACATTTCGCCATTTCACGTTCCATGTAAGATGTTTTTTCTACTACCTACGTCTGATTGCAAGATTCTACTCGTTTTTTTTAAGGATTGTGAATTTTATTTTTTATTTTTTTTATTGAAAACGGGGAAACTCTTGGCCCAAATCTCACCTGATGGAAAGTGATGATTAGGCCGAAGATGGAAGCGAGTTTCACCCGGAATCCTCTTACACAGAGGAACTGGCTATCATACCTCTAACTGCCGGAACACAACAATGCTGTTAACATTGTTGTTATGGCGACAGACTTAGACATGATGGTGGTAGCTTGCCAGGCGGACTTAGAACAAGTCCTACCACCAACAAAACCGAGCAAAAAATTTGACCCCGCTGGGAATCGAACCCGGGACCTCTGGGTCTGAATCACGTGGTATAACCACTAGACCACGGAGGCGGTTAGTGTCACCTGTTTAGCACCACCCGGGGACCACGTGTAGGGATTCGCTGAAGGGTATTCTCCTACGGACGTGGGTGACTCGGCCCCCAAAATCATCAAAACTTTACGCTCTGGTTGAAGCTGAAGGGAGTGTCATACTCTTACTGACTAAAACCCGTCCGTGTTCCTCCTAATGCCCTTTGCGTCCTAGGGCCGCGGTGACACTTTCGAACAAATTCCGCAACAAAGTGTCATCATGGAATTAGCCGGTGTCCATTTTTACTATACTGTGCAGAAATATAATGGCATCACTGATTATGTCGCATTTCATTTGCACCAATAATTTTCCGTTTTTTTTTTAAGTCCGCGAAAAACACATTTAAAATTAGTACATTAATCACCGCCACATGTTTTGAAACCAAAGTTCTTAGGAAGACTAACAATATTATGGACCCAGTATGTCTAAAATAAAAATGGCTATGCCAGCTCCCATATAAAAAACTTCGCACCCCTTTATTTTCACCGTTTCAAAACTATTAAAAGTCAAACTCCTCCATCAAAAATCAACAGGTCAGAATTGCCGTTATTACATTTTTAGCTCACCCCAAAACTGGCAACACCGTAAGTGTGGCAATAATGGTCGTTTCCCCTGCATCGCTGAAAGGCTGTAAAGGATATTTATGGCAGTACAAAACAGTATTAATAATACTAACTTGTTTTGGCACACTGAAAATGCATTTTTATTTATTGTCTATTGTTTGGGTGTACGCTGAGCTGCTTTATGGGAGTGGACTGGGAGTTCCGTACCCTAAGGGAACCACGGAAACTATATTTGCCAGTTGGTACTATCATTTGGAATAACCGTCTGGGGTGGCGCTTCGTAATCGTACATGATTCAGCTTGAAAGGGCGCAACGAGCTGTCCTGAAGGTCTTGACTTTTAAGCACTTCCGGTATAGCACCAAACAATTATATAAAGACTGCAATGTTATGACCGTCAGGCAGCTTTTTGTGCTCGGCACTGTCTTGCGGAGACATGGCTCACTGGATTTTGGTAAGGGTCGTCTGCCTCCGGAAGATCAAACATGTCTGTCTTGTAGTACGCTGTAGAACCAAACTAGCTGAGAAACACTTCCGAGTAGGCAGTCGAATTTACAATGCAGTAAATAAATTCGATTGCAAAACGAAAATTAGTAAATGGCTCACTAGGTATGGGGAGAGAACCTATTATTATTGTGTGAAATGTCCAAGGATATATTATATTATATATATTATATTATATATTATATTAGGAAAGCTTTTTTGACATTTCTTATTTAGATTACACAAACACACTATCACACACACACTACATTCACAACACAAACACATCTATAAGTAAGTATTTAGAGTAAGGAGAGGCTACACATTTTCTTTTGTGTTTATGTTGTTCGTTATATTTTTTGGTTTTTGCTTTGTTTCCTTTTTACAAATAATTGTTTAAACCAAAGGTATCGCTAAAGCTGTCTGCATTTGTCCATTGATTTAATTAATAGAATGAGCCCTGGCATCTATAACACAAGTTTAATCTTAGCTTATATGCCAGAGGTCCTTTGTTACATGCAATTTTTAACAAATACGTTTTTCCTCGTGCTTCAAAATACTTGTAAAATTGTAAATGTCGAAGTAAAGTTTTTATTTATTTAATTATATTACTAAGCCTCCGCTGTCCGTCTGTCGGTCGGTCTGTCAGCGGTCTGTATCTCAAGAACCGTAATTATGTATTTCTATTGCCACCATGACAACAAATAAAAAAAAATTAAAGGCCTTACAAGGAACTACTTTTTCGGTTAATGGTAATGACCTCTTCGTGTACGAGTCCGACTCGAACTTGGCTGGTATTATTTAAACAAAATGGGCGATTTCTCTTCCTTCCAGCATTGCGTCTTCCAGTATACGGTCGCCACTCCAAACCTTTTCGGCCTCATCGACCATCTGTTCTACGAGCAATGTGTTCTGCCCGCTTCCACTTTAGTTTGGCGATCCTTCGGGCTATGTCGGTAACTTTGGTTCTTTTGCGAATATCATCATTCCTGATTTGATCACGCAAGGAAACTCCAAACATTGCTTTTGCCATTGCTCTTTGAGCGACTTTAAGCCTTCTGATGAGGCCCAAAAAACTGACTTTTGGCTCCATTTATTCAATATGGCGGCGCGAGTGGTATTTATGGCGGCGCGAGTGGTATTAATGGCGCCTTTATAATGATATGTGTGAAACTAGGCGCGCTTTTAAATCAAAATTAAAGTGGTGTCAGAATAATCAACAACAGATAAAAATGGACATCTTAGCTGAACTTCACTCTAACAAGAAATTCGGCCAGTTCTGGAAAAACACCAATAAAATGAATCATAAGCCGGGCCTCCCCATCAGCGTGGCGGGAGTGCACGAGCCTAGCGAGATCGCCAATATGTTCTCCCACCATTTCAGGGTGGACTCTCCTCTGGGGCTAGCGCTGCAGGAGCCCGATGCTGAGGAAGGTGGTGAGCGTAGTGTGCATTTTACTATGAAGGAAGTGTGTGCGGTGATCAAAGGCATGGTGAGGGGTAAATCCCCGGGTCACGACAGCCTCAGCATCGAGCACCTGCAGTACGCAGGTGGACACCTACCCCGGGTGCTTTCTATGTTTTTTACTCTGTGTTTAGGCCACTCCCATCTGCCTGATAATCTAATGCGTACTATAGTTGTACCAATAATCAAAAATAAAACTGGTGATACATCAGATGTTAACAACTATAGACCGATCTCTCTAGCCACAGTAGTCGCTAAAGTGCTGGACAGTCTGCTTGGTCAGCACCTGGATAAACACGTCTCGCTAAACGACGCGCAATTCGGCTTCAGGCCCGGGCTTTCCACCGAGAGTGCTATCCTGTGCCTCAAGCAGACTGTACAGTATTACACGAGTAGAAAGACCCCGGTGTATGCGTGCTACCTTGATCTATCGAAGGCGTTCGATCTTGTATCGTACGATGTTCTATGGGGTAAATTAAGGGATGAAACTTGTTTACCTAGGGAAATTATACTCTTATTTATGCATTGGTATAAAAACCAAAAGAATTTTGTAAGATGGGCAGGCTCTCTCTCGGGGGTGTACAGGCTGGAATGCGGGGTGAGGCAGGGGGGGCTGACCTCTCCTACGCTTTTCAACCTGTACGTCAACCGACTGATCGATGAGCTCAGCAGCACCGGTGTCGGATGTCATATAGATGGAGTGTGCGTGAATAACATCAGTTACGCAGACGATATGGTGCTGCTGAGCCCTTCGATTGGTGCCTTACGAAGGCTTCTGAAAATTTGTGAGTCCTATGCGGTGGCTCATGGGCTCAAATACAACGCACAAAAAAGTGAAATAATGATTTTTAGGCCGGACAATAAACGTTACACATTCGTTCCGAATTTCACTTTAGGTGGTATAGCGCTAAACAAAGTCGAGCAATTTAAGTATTTGGGCCACTGGGTCACCGAGGACCTTAAGGACAGTGTGGATATAGAAAGGGAGCGCAGGGCGCTGTCTGTCCGATGCAACATGTTGGCTCGCAGGTTTTCTCGGTGCACGGGGACTGTCAAAGTTGCGCTTTTTAAAGCGTACTGTCAGTCCTTTTACACCTGCAGCCTGTGGGTTAACTATACGCAGCGGACATACAGCGACCTGCGCGTTCAATACAATAACGCGTTCCGGGTGCTGATGGGGCTGCCGCGACACTGCAGCGCCTCCGCGATGTTCGCGGCGGCTGACACAGATGGCTTTGCGGCCATCATGCGCAAACGGTGCGCTTCTATCATGCGCCGAACGCGCGACAGTCCCAACACCATCCTGCGCGCACTGGCGGACCGGTGGGACTCTCCGATGCTGGCTCGCTGGATACGACTGCACGCAGTCATATAGTGGTTTGTAGCCATCATCGATGAGTCCGCCCTGATCTGCCACTCAATCAATTATAGTTATATTTATTTAATACTAACATTAGTTTTTTAAGTTTGCATTTTACTAACAAACTATGGATTCGATATAATTATCTGCAATAAATGAGTTATTTATTTATTATTATTTATTTATTTATTAAAAGTAGGAAAATTATTTATCCACGTAAAACTATCAAATAACTGGACTTTTAATTTGATTTTTATCCTTTAATAGTCCATCATCAAAATTCAGAGTTGCAGACACAGTATAAACGTTGTCACGGACACAAAGGCCGTGTTTCTCTCCCTGTCGTTGACAGCGGCCAACCACATGACGCTGTTGACGCATTTGTCGTTGACGTTTAGTTTTACTTGCAAGCCTGTCTCGCTATGACGTCTGCATGCTCAAAGGTACCGGATTTAAGAGATCATAAATGTGCACTTAGAACAACGTAGCCGAGAGTGCCGACCCCTGAGGGACCCCAGCATTATTACGGACGAACAGTCATCAAGAACCACATATAACATGGATGGAGTGATCTCAGGAAGTCTACAACCCAATCGTTCAGTCCAACCAAATATCAATTATGATGACATTGTGGTTGCTATACGATAGACGTATGGGTCTTTTGGCTACTTTTTGGAAGACGTCAGGGATTTGTGGTTTGGAGCGCAGTACTGATTTTTTTTACTTTTAATAAGCCTTATAAAATTAAAATTTTAAGGAATAAATCTGAAAGCCGTTGTTTTGCTTTAGCTTGAACTTTCGACCAAAATGTTCAGAGGTAAATGGTCTAGGACCATTAATCGAGCTGGTTAACGCTAACACAATGTTGCCAACCACACAGCATATATTAGGTTGGAGTGCTGCCAACATACCCTTGTTCCGTGGTTGGTTCCGTACGAAATGAATGTCCGGAGAGTCTGATCTAGTGGCAGAATAAGGTGTTTTTGGAAGTACTTAGTTTGTAAACCTCGTTTCTGACCAAATAATGATAAATTTATGAATAATTATGTATAATATAAACACTACAAAGTACAAAATAACTTTAATTTCGGAAGTCGGTGTCAAAATACGAAGAAACTAACAAAAACACCGACTTCCGAAGTAAAAGTTATTTTTTATTTGTAGTGTTTTTTTTTTTGGAAGTCGGTTGTATTTTTTTTTGTAAAAAGTTTTTTATTATAGGTTTTACACGAGCCATTATTTGGTCGAAACGAGTTTTAGAAACTAAGTACTTCCAAAAACACCTTTAATTCTGCCACTAGATCAGATTCTCCGGAAAAAGTTTTTATTTTTCACTTTTTAGTGGCACATCTTACACCACACCAAACAACACCACCGCAAAATTACGACATTTCGATTACTTGGATGACATAAAACCATCATCCAAGTAGACGAATTGCAGCTATCTCGATTTAAAATCCAAAGTTCGTACCCGATTTTGATAAAATTTAAATGGGACGAATCTGCAAGTATATCATTTCAGATAAACAAAGCTTCCAGTAAAACAAAGCTTTTGCACCAAAGCATTTTTTGTATGGGCCCACGTATCTATAACAATCTTCCGCCTTTTCTCAGAACTATGAGCGATATAAATACCTTCAAAAAAAAAACTGCACGAGTTATTAATAAGTAAATGTTATTACTCTTTAAGAGAATTTCTAGATGACAATACATTGAAGCGAAACCATGGAATGAATAATTTGTAATTTAACATATTTGTAATTTGCGTCTTGTAATTTGCCTTTTGTAATTTGACATCTATAATTTTTAAACCATGGAATTAATAATTTGTAATTTAACATATTTTTTTAATAATAATTTGCTGTTTGACAATTTAAAATTTGCGTTTTGTAAGTTGTATCTTCCCTTTTGTAATTTGACATAACTATAATTTGGATTTGACATAATTATATAATTGGATGTATTGTATTTTAACTAAAATATATTAACTTGTGACATGTATTTTGTATGCCTCAATGGCGGGACATAGCAGAGCTACCTGTATTTAACACAACATCTTATGAACCTATGATCCACAATAAATTATTTGAATTTGAATTTGAAAAAAAATTGATAAAACAAGATTTTTTCAAATCGGTTTATAATTGTCGGAGTTATGAGTTAACAAACATAAAAAAATACATACAACTGAATTGAGAACCTCCTCCTTTTTGGGAAGTCGGTTAAAAAAAGATTGGTACAGACAAATCATTCACAATATTATTATTTCTAAATAAACAGGTACAGCTGTTATCGCAAAGGTTGCTGATACTGGTTCCCAAACTATTCTATCGCTTGCATTTTGGGGCACAGAGTTCAGTCGTGAATATTGTTACAATCTGTTTTCTTTAAGTAAAGTTGTGAATGTGAATATTTTTTAATTACTAATTTTAAGGGATTATAATATTAAGGTGAAGAGGCGCGAGTGTGTATGCGTGTGAGTGATTATATGTATGTGTGATTGTGTGTATTGGGTTAAGGACGGGTGCTTCTATCAAACGTCGTTTTGTATTTGCAATAATTATTGTTGTAGTAAATAATCTTTTGTTTACTTTTACTATTTAAAGGCACGCTTTGAACACTATATCAGATTATAGTAAACGATTATAACGTGATCGCAGATGGAGCAAACTTGCCTAGAAGCAACTTATTCACTCTTGACTTACAGACACATTGCTTACTTAGGAGGATATCCATCTTTTTCATTGTTTACAAAATAAATACACATTTGGCGATAGATAGATTAATATAGATTTTTTTGATCTTTTAAAAGGACTTCGCTTTCATCCTGATAACTACCACTGCTGACATATTCCACTTAACGACTACTTAGAAATTCTCCTCAAAGGTATAGAGCTACTTTCCAATCTATTTTCACAATAGAAGTGTCAATTTGAAAGTCACTGCATAATGCTATACCTACTCTAGATCAGTGGTTCCTAACCTTTTCAATATTATTACCCCCTGTTGCCTACGCATTATAGGAAAGCTGATTTTACCCCGACCTTATATAAATGTTGTGAATACAATAGAAATAATACAAGCAGGTGCAAATTTCTTTATTAATCACAAATTGCACACCATGCTTACATTTTCATTGCATTTTATAATATATCTGGGCAAAAAAGGAATTGTGATGGTTGGCATTATTTTGCATTCGCAAGTTTTTGTATGGTTGGTTTAGCTTGGTTTCAATGTTAGTGAACTAACTTTTACTTAAGGCGCATCTTAAGTCATGTTTCATATTGAGACGAATTCTGGCCTCCCTTTTGATTTTAAACAAAGTTGAAAATTCTAGGTTCTTTTTATTACCCCCACAGAATAGCTGAATTACCCTCCTCCCCAGGGGTAATTATCCCGAGGTTTGGAACCACTGCTCTTGGTAAATGGGTACGTAGCGTGCACCTTGCAAATGACAGCCTTGAGTGTGAAGCTATATTCTCTCACATGTAGGTGTATATTATGCAATTTCCGTCGTGTGACTCGTTGCTAAGAATAGACTAGGTGGGTAGGTACCTGATTTCTGCTGGGATCTGGTTAAGCTATCTTGAGAATGTGCTCTGTTGCATCAAGTTAGTTGATCTTTCTTCAATGTTGTGTGGAAATAGGCTGATAATATGTTCCATACATTTTTGCACGGCTATCTGCCTATTTGACAATTGGGAACAAAAACCCGAATAAAACATTGGCAAGAGATACTTGACTCGTCAGTTAACGATTACTTTTGGAGTCAATATGGTCAATATGATTTGAATCGAAAGACGTTCATCGCTGGTCATCGGTCTCCCAATTGTCTCCATTTCGACCATTCCTTTAATGTCTTTTCTACCACTACAGTTATCTAATTTGTGCAGCACTATATATTTCGTAAAAATCAAATAAAGTTGCATTAGAGTGAGCATTTCATTTCATTTATTCATCAAACAATTCACATTGTGATCGAATTTTACAATAATTACATTTTAAATCATAATAGCTAAGCAATAATCAAACATAATATAGCAAACAAAAATAAAAACAGTACCATGTTATCAATCAAAAACCTTTACCTAATGTTAAACCATAAAAGCACAAAAACCACCTTAATTATTCAATTTTAATTAAATCAACTGAGCATTAAATGTTATTAAAATTACTGTTTTTATGTCCAATCATATAAGGCTCAATCACAACCATGTCTAACCATTAAATGGCAAATAGATGTAAATTAAATGTCAATTAAATTACCATTTACATGATTATCCAACCACATAAGCTCAAACAAAGCCATGTCTATTCCATATCGCGTTATTTAAAAAATAATTAAATGTAAATTAAATGTTAGTCAAAATTAAATAAATGTCAATTAAAGGGAGACCAAATGTCAATTAAATGAAAATAAAGGGTCCTCAAATTAAATGTCAAGTAAATCATTTGTCAATCAAAAATAAATGCCAATTAAATGATATCTACACTAATATTATAAAGAGGAAAACTTTGTTTGTTTGTTTGTTTGATTGTAATGAATAGGCTCAAAAACTACTGGACCGATTTTAAAAATTCTTTCACCATTCGAAAGCTACATTATCCACGAGTAACATAGGCTATATTTTATTTTGGAAAAAAATAGGGTTCCGTAAGATATTTGGGTTTTTCGGACACAAGGTGTAAAAATCAACCAGAAAAGTTACTTATTTTGCGTACGCTGCCTAAACTATAAAAGATAGAACCATGAATTGTTCTAATTAATTGTAGATCTTATAAATATCTACAAAAAAGTCCGCGACACACTATACCTATCTATGTCCAGTGAGGCACAACAACGACTTTTATATTTAAAAATCTTGATTTTTTTTTGGACTACATTTAAACGCGTTTATTTTACTCATGCTATTAATCCTTATCAAAAAAAAGTATTTCATCACTAATTACAGTTTATGTAGATAATATTTGGTCTTTGAATGATTAAAATCGGACGTTTGGTTTTGAAGTTATGGCGAAATTAAAATATTACGATTTCTGCTGCACGGCCCGTTGCGAAGTGGACGTCACCAAGGCGGGGGTGCGCGTGCGGGAGGGGAGTTTAGATCTATGAGTAATATAAAGTGTCCTCCACACTATTCCGAAGTTGCACGAGGCGAAGTGCTCTCCGAAGTTTACCGAATTCCGAAGTAGGTGTCCACACACTCGAGCAACTTCGCGAGGAGCTCAGTCGCCCGTTCCCCTCACGATAGGCATAATGGATAACGTTCATGTGGCAACTGCCGTTGCAATGTGTACTCTCGCATAATAAAATTCCTGCGTATTTACTATGGCTGACGCGAACCGAAGTGAGCCGAGTAGTGTGGACAGACGCTTCGTGTTCGAACTTCGAGTCCTTTGACTCGGGCGCAAAAACCGACAACAACTGGAAGTCGCCGGGGGCGAAGCGAAGTTGCACGAGGCGAAGCGAAGTGCCCTTCTACACTATCGTATTCGCTCAACTTCGATCAACTTCGGGAATAGTGTGTAGGCTACATAAGGTACACGCGTGGCTCAGACGCGAGGTCGGCTCCCTACGCAGCGGTCGTGCGCGAAGTTTAATAATTTTCGTGCGATTTTTTTTAGATTTCGTTCTTAAAACTATACCTAACCAAAAGTTATTCTCAGAGCTAAACAACAGTTCTTCTCAAAGCCAAACAACAGTTCTTTTCAGGGCTAACCAACAGTTCTTTTCAGGGCTAACCAACAGTTCTTTTCAGAGCTAGAATATTACACGCTATTAACATTTTCTTAAACATTTGAAAATGCCTAAGAGAGCCAGGTCTCAACTTACTAAACATAGTTCTCAAGCACGGGCAGCAAGAATACGCCGTATGGGAGTATTCACCTGAACGTTCACAACGCCTTGCTGAACAAAATCAGAGAAACTCTCTGGTACGCGCACGAGAGTCGAGTGTCGAACGTTCGCAACGCCTTGCACAACAAAATCTGAGAACCTCTGAGTTATAATATTATAAAGCAGAAGAGTTTGTTTGTTTGTTTGGGTACGCTAATCTCAGGAAATACTGGTCCGATTTGAAAAATTCTTTCAGTGTTAGATAGCCCATTTATCGAAGAAGGCTATAGGCTATATGTATATCATTAGGCTAAGTCAAAAAGGAGCGCAGAATTAATGGAAAATGTGACGCAGACGAAGTTGCGCGGGTCAGCTAGTGTCAAATAAATTAAATGTCAATACCATATAAAATAATTCATACACATAATATTATCCAGAATCATTCAACATCAAATCGGATACAGAATATAAACATTTTTCTAATAGGAAGGCTTTCAGCTTTGCCTTGAATAAGTTGGTGTTATAGAGCAGGTTACTTCAAGGTAAGCTCGCTCCACCATAGACTTTTTCTCCGTCATCTCTGATCTAGACTGGCGTCAAGAACTAACCCATCACAAATCAAAACACCCAAAACAAAACGTTTTGGGAATACATTCATTGTGCGTACAGCAAAGGAGTGGAATTCCCTGCCAAAGTCTGTGTTTCCTGCTAGTCTATTCTGTAAATAACCATTTCGATATCGACTTCACCTGAGTTACTAAGCTTACAAAGTGAACTTTATTTCACACATCATAAGGTCTTATATTTATACGAATTTGAAACTCACCTCGGATTCCGCTGTCGAGACACGAAAATGTTGTTACAGAATAGCACTGCTGATATCTATAAACTGGGAGTCTTTAAGTCAAGAGTGAATAGGTTATTTCTAGGCAAGCATGCTCCACCTTAGACCGCATCATCGCTTAACAACATCAGGTGAGGTAGCGGACAAACGACCTATCAATAGTAAAAAAAAATTGAAAATTGTAGGATGGCCCAATCATACTAAAAAGCACCAGCTCTATTCCAGTAGTAAGATTAAACAGACCCTGGATTGTGATTTTATTTTCTCTGCTGCAAAAGTATAACGAGCAAGTACACTGAGTGTACCAGCCCGTGATAAAAGCAAGGCGACCACCAATAAATAGTCGCATACACTTCCAGTCTAACGAATGATCAGTCCCTCCCTCCTATTATGGCGTGCAAATGACATCACGATTTACTTTTATGAGAGAGACAGAACTATATATGATGATTAGCACCATCCCTCATTCACAAAGCAAATGTGATGGCAATGACACTTCAAAGTAGGGGCAGGTAATCACTATTTTAAACAAGGACGAATAATCCTCCACTGCAGGGTTTTAAAGGACAAAACTTAACTATTAAGCAACAAAGTCCACGCGGATATGTCATTAAATGTGTCGCTGGCAGCTTTAATGAAACACGTTAGGGCATCCCTGCGTGTAAATATTAACAGAATTTTGTACGTCAAACTATGTAGTCGGTAGGGCTGACAGTAATCAAAAGTTATAGATGAGTAAATTGTTAGTAACAATGGATTATTGCTTAATTAAATAGTCACATTTCGGTACTACTCACGAGCCTAATTTGTGCCTAAAAGAGATACGTTTTAGCGTAGAATGGCTAGCTCTATTCTGAAGACAAATAGAACCAAAAAATATTTCTACCACTAACAGTGACATGAGAAACATTATGACGGTTAAAAATAGAAAACTTAAATTCAACGCTGCTTTAAATTTTGCTATTTTATTTAACGACTTTGTTTTTGAAAGATCTTATATCGTAATTAATTGCCAAAAGCCAGACAATCTGACACCAGTCTTGCCGAGAAGTACCACGCTACCCAGTTAATGGGTTATGGAGGTCTGGTAGGAAGCCGCTCCACATAAAACACTGGTATTCAGCTGAATCCAGTTTGACTAGGAGCCGACCGCAATATAGCTGGGAAAAGACTAGGCAGATGATGTAGTGAGAGAACTTAAAGTAAACCCAACAAAAACATTGTTGACGAATACTAGCACAAAGTGTGATAATTATAATTCATTTGCACCTGTCTCAGTGGCACACTGTCAAAACCACCTCTAATTCGTAACATTTTTTAAATTGTTGCCGAGACTATTTTGCTACACGCATGTTGAACAATTCCAAAAATACGAGCGTTTTCCTTCGTAGCTAACACAAACTACGTGCAAACCAAATATATTGCATAGTTTTAGAAAAATAAACAGATTTGACCTCACACCCCTAGCGCAGGTTTGCTTCCGTGATACACCTTAACTTTGCAAATTAATGTGAATGAGTTCCGTCGCAGATAAACTAGTCTGTTGCTTGTTTGTTATCGCCGGCTGCAAGCGAAATCAGAGGGTTACCTAACTAGTCATTTAAAGGCGATATTCTAAATCTATTTTAAAGCAATATAATTGTTAATTATTGACACATCGTAAAACTTCAACTGAATTTAGCTAAACTAGCAACACAAGTTTAATTTTAAAGTAGAAATAGGACACTGACTTATCATCGTGGCTTTTAAACAAGACAAATGTATACAAAAATACAAGTCATTCTCAAGTAGACCGTTTACAAAAATAGCAAAAATTTCATTTGAAAACAGATTAAACCCAAGTTAGTTTCAAACCAAGTGATTAATCAGTTTGACCAACTACAATTTGCGCCTGCCTTCTTGTTAGAGTACTGCACTCACAGAGGCAGCAAAGCATTGTTGACCAGACGTAGCGTTACAAAGCAGAGCATGCTTATATGGCCGCGTGCGTCCATTTGTGGGTGATTCCGCCCGTGTACACTGGACCGCAGTTTTCGATCAGCAAGCCGCAGCGTTTGTGTTAGTTTCAGCGTTATTTCACTAGCTTTTCGGATGGGACGGACTTAGGACTCTAATTTTATGAAGAAATTGGGTACCTATGTATATGTATGGCTGGCTGGTCATCTAAACAACCAGTATAGATAGTCAGCTTTGATTAATTAACATTTGAAAACATTGCTGGACAGACTGTACATAGTAAGACATCCTTAGCTTTGTAGAGATTCAATACAATATCTTTCGGCTCTGAAAAGAAAATAACCTTTACTGAGTAATTATTTACTTTTCAAAAGACCCTCTTAATGTTTTTGGTATTTTTATTTGGTTTGTCAGTGTATGGGCAAAACAACATGTCCACTTCTGCGAGCAAGGTCTCGCAAGACTGGAGCGCCTTAACTACTTTTTTTAAATTTAGCATGACATCACTCACGCCTTAATACACCTTTTACACAACTGCAAATCTTTGGCAGTCGTTAAGGATTGTCAGAAGCCAGAAAATCTGACAACAATCTTGCCAAAAAGTAGCATTTTTACACAGATAATGGGTTATGGAGGACTGGTATGCAAATTCAGCTGAATCCGGTGAATGACTGGAAGCCAACAGCAAAATATTTTGGGAAAAAGGCAAGGCAAATGAAGACAGACGAATCAGACAGAATTATGGTATTTTCATTTATTTATTAAAACTTTACACAACACAAACGTACAAAGGCGGTTTATTGACTTAGGCGTTCTCTACCAGTCAACCAGGAACCAACCCAGCAAAATGCAGGAAACATCTGTTATTGAGAAAAAATCTTGAGCATCGACGCCGGGTTGCTGGCCTGTCAGTTTTGTATCGGTTGCATTTTGAGAAGTGTGCTACGGAATTACATAGTTTAATTCCGACAAGCCCGTTCCATCGTCGGACGACAAAACGTACGGCGATGCTCGACTGATATCAGGCATTGTGAATTCCCTTCCACTGTGCCTGATACGATTCAAAAGTGACTAGGTATTAGGTTACGACAGATACTTCTAAGCAAACGTGCTCCATCTTCAACCACATCATCGCTTACCATCAGGTGAGATAGTAGTTAAACGCGTGCCTATCAATAGCCAAAAAAAGGTCTAATACCAAATACGCGCCTGATGAAAGCCATAAAGTTTGCCTCGTTATACAACATTTCAGCTCAAATCTATTAAATATTTATCAGGCTGTATATTGTAAACCATTTTGATTGGCTCTCATAGCTCTGTGGTTAATGTTACCCTAATGTACCATGTTTGTATCGTTTAGTATCCAATACATTATGTATATAGCTTTTGATTTTAGCGCGTGCCGCTAATAAATTAAAAGCTGTATGGTTTTAGAGGGATTGTGGTGAAATGGCTGGGGATTGATCCAATGTGGCTGATGCTATATTTATGTTGCTTCCGTGTTGGAGAGTACTTTTGTAGATTCTCATGAGAGATTAATTAATTAATTTATTTATTTATACTTTATTGTACACCAAATTTAAAATACATACAGAAAATTTTAAACTAAAAACATACAATTCGCGGCCTTATCGCAATCCGCGATACCTTCCAGGCAACCTGGAAAGGAAAGTGATAGCCTGAACACGAAATGGAGTTGCACTTGGTGCAAATATGAAGTTACATAGAAAAACAAAACAAACAGAAATACAGCATATATAACTACTTTAATCGAAACATAAATACATACATTATAAAGTAAGTAAGTAAGTATTCAGCTGTCAGTAGACAAGACAAGGTTAGGGATATTTCAAAATCTCATTTTAAGCATCATCCACGGTTTTTATACAGCTTGCAGTTATTCCTGTTGCAAGGAAGACTACTACATCCTTTCATTGTTTATATAAACTACTAGCTGACCCACGCAACTTCGTCTGCGTCAAATTTTCCATTAATGCTCGGTCCCTTTTAGTCTTAGCGTGATGATATATAGCCTTCCCGGATAAATGGGCTATCTAATACTGAAAGAATTTTTCAAATCGGACCAGTAGTTCCTGAGATTACCCCCTACATACAAACTTACAAACATACAAACTTACAAACTTACAAACAAATTTTACCTCTTTATAATATTAGTATAGATATTTAACACAGCTACAAATTAATTACATAACTTCAAATATGGAACTGACATGAATGCAAAAGGAAACAAAATCACGAAGCGAGAATCATGAAAGTTTAAACACAACGATGCATGGAATAAAATATTTCAAATTTTAGTTCGCTCCATAAACAGTAGCGTGATGATCCGTCCCTGAAACAAAACACGAACAAATAGAAAAATCTTTCAAACATTTTCCTAACGATATCCAAGTTTTATAGCAAACAGCTTGTCGACGAGTGAATGATCATTGCTATTACAAATTGGACAGGCGCTCCGAAGTGGGGTGAATTTGCGACAATACAAGTTGAATTGTGTCAAGTTTCCGACAGTTTTCTATGTTCAGTGATTCAGAAAAAATAAAAGAAACTAGCTTTATCCTTGTGTTTAAGAAATGACGTGTTTGAGCGGAGTAAATACTGTTTATCTGTCTCTTTTATTATCTAACTTAAGTAAGCTTACAAATACGTTAGGTGAAGGTGAGCAGACAGAATGGTTGTAAATGTGGAGGTAAAACCTACTTTTTAATAATTTTGTAGTTCATAATATTTTCTCAGGAAAAGGGATATGAGAACCTATAAGAGACGACTAGGTTTAATTCATTTTACGCTTCCTGGAATCAACTGTGATTGCAATACAATATTTCTCGGAAAAACTTGTTGCAGTGAGATTTTTTCTGGGAACTTTTTCTCATTTATTTTTGACGCAGTATTTGTTATTGTTGCTTTATCGGAATAAGGCACAACTTAATTGCACAACCACAATTACAATTAAACTTAAACATAGTCTTATGCGAAAAATTACCAATGTCTCATTTACCAAAACATTAGAATAGAAGTCATTGGTGCCAAATCAACATTTACATAATGCGATGTTTTCCAAAAAAAACATCGTGATTCAAACCGGCGCTATCCACACTTGCTTAGTATCAAGAATAAAATAGTTGACCATTTTGAGGTTTGCATAATTATCTCGACAAAATGTTGGGTTTTTTTTAATCTTTTCATCTTTTACTGACGAGTAAAATTGTGTTCCCGATAAATTTGTACACTTAAAGGCACTGAAGGCTTTTTCCACCCCTGCGGACAAAGAAAATCACTTACAGTTTTAGATCAATGCTATAAAGCACAAAACAATTTACAGGCTACAAGCAAATTATTCTGGCACAACAAAATCCTGTCGGTGTAAAAGAAAATACAAGGGTTTACCACGATAAACGTTTAACAGGCATTTGGAGCGCAGAACAGGCGGTAAACAAAGGAATTTTAACTTCCTAGACTAACTGAATAGCTAAGGTTTTTCACTATTGTCTAGAGTTGTACTGGGTATGCAGCTATGCAACGATGGTGGGGCCACGAGAAACGATCGTGGTTTTATATTGAGATCTTGGTGTTTGTTGTCTTTAAGTAAAAGTGCCGTGAAAGAGTCCGTCTCGAACACGGCCGGGTTTCTTTTTTGATTTGATGATGCCAAAAGTTAATTATTTTTCTGTCGAAGCGCTGTTATTCTTCTATCAATATATTTTGATATAACAATCTGTAGCGGCATCAGAACGCCACAAGAAAAACGATCACAGTAAAATCTACATCGCAATAAAAATAACTCCATCTGTTCCACCAGCCGCGAACTACTTACGAATCCTGAATCGCGGTATCAAAGTTCTGTATTTGAAAATTTACAATAGTCCAAATATCAACTATAGGACAGCGTCTGATCGGAGAATCCCCCCTTTTCAATGAAGGTTTTCCCAACTACGTTTGGTTCTGCTTCTAGTCTAACCGGGTGCAGCTGAGTATGTTACATAGAGCGACTGCCTAATTAGACCTCCAGAACCCAGTTACTGGGTTGGTAAGGCAAGTCTGGTGTCAGAGTTTTTGCCTTTTGGCAGTTCGTTACGACTGTTGGTTATCTAGAGGAGTATCGGAATGTAATGGATAGAATATTAATCCGTGCGTCTGCATATTTTCCGAAATAAAATCTCTTGATTTTGTTAGATTACTGCATTGTAGTTTTAGGACAGTAGGTGTTTCTTCTATGCCAGTAATGTTTTACTGATACTTTAAAAACAATGAATGGTACCTACTAATAAGCCGTGAATTTCAAGTTTCAGGAGCTTAGTTAAAACCCCGGCAGGTAATTTGCTTTGTGTTAATTATTCCAAAACGGTAAATAGAAACATTGACAAATAAAACTCGACTCACAGGTTTTTAAAACGTTTTCACACTTTGGTTGACCATGACATGAGTTTCGAATAAAAGTGTCGCATTGCTACAGACTGCATCCCCGCGTATTTCATGGCTCCATCCTAAATACAATAGTTCGTGATCTGTGTAAGGCCGGTGAGCGGTTTTCCAAGGACTTCTTAACCGCAACCAGCTATTATTCGCTATTTGCCAAATAAGGCCAGTTTAGTGCATTATATTTTATTCTTGCAGGAGCTTGCTGAATCACCTAATGCTTTGATTATTGGTAAGTATTATAACAAGATCGTATCAGGCGTGACAATATCCGCAAGAGAATGTTACCAACATAGCCCGAAAGATCGTCAAACTGAAGTGGCACTGGGAAGGGCACGTTGTTCGCAAAACAGATTATTGATGAGGACGAGCGTTGGAAAGCCTCCCACAACTCAACTGTGTTTGCATGCGTTGAAGACTATATTAATGGGAAAAATCGTTTTCTGTAGTGCGCCTAAAATCTATAATAAAATACCACAGTCATTTAAAGCATTGCTGGTAAATTTATTTAAAAAAAGATGCGTGATTTATTAACGGACAAGACAGCGTTATTATAATATAGATGAATTTTTGAATGACACGATTTGACATTTATTATTTCATTTATGTGACATTTTATGACTAATTATGTATTTCACTGACATCTTTTTACTTGAAATTTTTGTTTTTATCATTAATTTTTGTGACATTGTATGTTTACTTATTTTTCCCTGACTGTTTTCTTTGTTTTAATTATAAGCATTCATTTTATTTTGTAATTTTTATAAATTTGTACGCCTTTTGGGTGAAACATGACGAAACATGAATAATTGTGTCATCCTGCATGCTTAATTCGCATGTATACGCATGTTTTGACAAATAAAATTATCTTTATCTTTATCTCTTTACAAGGAGGCCCCGACCCGATCCGATAACATGGTGAGAGTCGCGTGTACCGATGGATGCGAGATGTACAGAACCGGTTGATGTGGTGACTTTTGAGGGAGTCGTATGTCCAGCAGTGAAAGTATCCAGCTTTCGTCTGATGTGATGATGATGTCTAATGGTGGGTGAGGGGAAAAACGTCTGGGTCCTAGACTAAATGACATTATTTGTGGTTTCCTGTTTTCCCGGTATATTTTTAAAAATGGGGACACCATTTGGAGACACTTTAATCGAAAAATATTTCAGAGACAGAGAAAACTTTATTGGGACCAATGAATCCCTAAACAGTTTGAAAGTAGCGCAAATCGTCAAAATATCTTAACTAACGTGGGCTCAGTTGCCTAATATAAAAAAATAAAAGGTAGGATTGGGCCCAGGACCCTGTTTCGACGAGTGGGACGAATTGGCGCCTAACCCAAATAGACAAGATTTACACTATAACAAGACTCTAGAACGTAGAGAGTATATTCTTAAACAATCGCCTAATTTTTTAAATTATTTGGTGATACGTGGACTTGACGAAAAAGTATCAGAGTGGATTACAATAAGACGCGGGTATCTTGAAATTAATAAAAAACCTACCTATTCATACAACAAAATCATGATCATCAGTTAGATTTGGTATGCAAACAGAAAATTACTAAATAGGTATTTTTAATTTTTATTTTATTTTCCTTTATTGGCCAACCAACAATTGTTTACACTGATAACATTTAAAGTACTTAATTATATAATATCCAAGGTTAGTGTAACAATTAATTACAGGTTAGCACCGCATGCCCAATAAACAAATAAGATGTGCCACAAGCACTGAACTATTATAAAACATTGATATTAGGTACCTATGTGTAGGTACCAAATTCTCTGGAAAATAATTTAAAAAAAATATTTATTTAAATATAGTACGTTTATTTTATTTTAGTTAATGTTGTTTGAAAAACGTACAGTTTATAAGTTTATAACAAGGTATGCTGACTTGGGCGGATTTCATCAATGAACGTGACAAGCTGTCAGTGTCATTTTTTTTTTTAATATTGACGCTGACAGCTCGTGAACGCAGTTTAGATGTAGGTATTGATCGCGATCATTTTAATTGGTGAAATCCGCTTTATTTTTCTAATAAAATTAAGAACAATTAAATAATACCTACTCCTTATATCAAGAGAAACCAAAAGTCCAGTGGTTAATAAAGACACATGCAATGTTCTTTTCACATAACTTTAATACCCAGCTTAGTACTACACAATAAAACAGATATGACATGTCATCCTTTTAGTTTTTCGTATGCTGACCGTGTCAATAGAACATGACTCACATTTGTAAACACGTGTTAAAATAATAATATGCCATCACCACAAACATCATAGTCTCTTCTTAAACTGTCAACAACCTTTATTATGCAGATGTTTTCATTTCATTATAAACTTCAACCTTTCAATTGTGACCTAATAACTAGGCACAGAATTGATTACATTTTTTCATAACCATTCTCTCTGGCTTCTTTTTTGGAGCGATTAAAAAAAAAAGAGCAGGATTGTCTCAATTGTTTTGTTTTAATATGTTGTGTATTTATAGGACTACTTGTTACCTCATAACTCCGTTTGTGCCTAACTGTGGTGGCCTAGGTGAATAAAGGCCCCCCTTAATTTCACCTAGGCCACCACAGGCAAGTCCGGTTAAGTAGCTACAACTTTCTAGAGGTCGTAGCTACGAGAGGCCATCGTCAAACAAAAAAAAAAACCTCATAACTCCGTCATTTATGAATTGATTTGAAAACTTCTTGTTTTATGTGAAAGGATATACTCACCGATTGGTACCATTTAAATTTCATTAAAATCGGTTTAGTAGTTTGAATTTTAAATCAAAATAGCTGGAATTCGTTTACTTGGATGACGAAACGGTCATCCAAGTAAATGAATTCCAGCTATTTTGATGAAACGAAATTGCGTATTTTGGTTTCGTGCGACTTTCCAGTGGTGTTTTAGGGTATCACTAAAAAGACAAAAATGAAAAACTTTTCACAAAAATATACAACCGACATCCCAATAAAAAAATACTACAAAAAGCATTTAAATAACTTTAATTTCGGAAGGCGGTGTTAAAATACGAAGTAAAATCAAAAAACCCGATTTCCAAAATTTTTTATAAAAATATTTAATTAATAGTTTTTATTCCCAATTTGTTTGTAGTAAACGCATCGGTTCTATTATTACATAGCTGTTATCTCTATTATTCAGTAACACCTACGCTATGCACTCTCGTCATTTGGCAAACCAGTAGTGCGATTCTGTTAACATTAAAACCTATTTAATAAGAATTGATTAGAATATTTCATCGCTATTTTTTTCTTTTGGTTTTCTTTTTCATTTGGAGTTAGTGCAGCGGTTCTAATCTTCCATAGGCAATATCTCTTTCATTCTGCTACATCTACACTTCGCTCCTTAGTCCTTTGGAAAATTAGTAGTGCGATTCTGTTAACATCTCACAGTAAAAAAAATATAACTTGACTAAATATTTCAACTCTATTAACTCTAAATTTTTTTCGGAGTTAACGTAGCGTTCTTAGTGCAGAATTTGATCCAAAGAATCCTAATGCTCTTTGAGTTCCGGGGCAATGGTAGCCCTGGAACTCAAAGAGCATTAGGAGGAACACGGATGGGTTTTAGTCCGTAAGAGTCTGACTCTCCCTTCCACTCCGCCCAGAACGGAAGAAGTCATTTGATGATTTCACATTCTTAAAAAAAAAGCGGTCCTATTCTTCAACAGGTAATGTCTCTATCATTCAGTCACATCTACGCTCTATCGGTCGGTTCGGTACAAATAAGAAAGAAGGACAGAGGGCTTAGTTTGAACTTTTTAACATTCTCGACCGCGTTAGCGTAAATGCCAATTTGTATTGAAACTGAATAAGCGCCGCCTGGTGATAATAATGGATAACCTTTTTTTTTTTGTACACTTTGACATAAGCAAATTTTTACGTTAATGCGATCGATTACGTTAGAAAACTCACATTGAGCCCTCAGTTCACCACATGCTCACTCCACCTAAGTTTACACGGTAAGATGTTGAAAGAATAGTTTGGGTGGGTTGGTCGGAGAAGGCAATAGGTACATGGAAATTTTATAATGGAAAACCGGTAACTCTTTCCGATGTCACTACTGGGCAAAGACCATTGCCAAGCAGTGGTACAATAAACTTACAATAAATTAACAAATATACTAAACTAACAAAAGACTAAAGTAACAACAATGAATTCGTCCTAAACGCTGTCAGCTGGTAATGTACCCAAGAGACTGGCGGCATTACCACGTTGAATGGCAATGCTTATTTTATACAGGGAAATTGAAAAAATACCCGAAACCTCTTAGGCAGTGAAAGTACACATGATTATAAGCAACTTTGGTAAAACTCCGAAATCTCGAAAAAAATATCAGCTGTTTCATACAAAATGCAGTATTTAGCCAATGAAAATGTATGAAACAGCTGATATTTTTTTCGAGATTTCGGAGTTTTACCAAAACAAAAGTTGCTTATAATCATGTGTACTTTCACTGCCTAAGAGGTTTCGGGTATTTTTTCAATTTCCCTGTATATTCTTTCTTTCTTTCTTTCTTCTTTCTTTCTTTCTTATAATTAGTTGTTTCCGTGGTACCTACAATTAGATAATTACTAGCTGATGCCCGCGGCTTCGCGTATTTGACAAATTATATACTAAAACCTTCCTCAAGAACCACTCTTTCCATTGGTGAAAACAGCATGAAAATCGGTGCAGTAGTTTTTGAGTTTATCGCAGCAGACAGAGGCGACGGAGGACTTTGTTTTAAGTAATTCTTCCTTTCAAGGACCGTAAGCCAAAATTGAGGGCAAATCGTTTTGTCATATTATTGTTCTTTTATCTCGCCGACGCGTTAAGGAATAAATTCCTGTTCTAGTTTATTACATAAGGAATTTGACGCTGGAGACGCACAAGCGCTTACAGCACCTATGTTATGCACCTTGCGATTGGTATCGAATTGTCAATAAATTGAGCATCATTTCTAAGAATGTCTATCAACTATCAGTCTAGTTTGGTAGACCGATGACGTTACTTGCATTAAATCAATGCGTCATTTTTAACTGAGTTCCCAAAAAGGAGGAGGTTATCAATTCGGTTGTATGTTTTTTTTTTTATGTTTGTTACCTCATAATTGCGAGAATTATGAACCGATTTAAAAAAATCTTGTTTTATCTGAAAGGATATACTTGCAGATTGGTCCCATTTAAATCATATCAAAATCGGTTACGAACTTGGGATTTTAAATCGAAATAGCTGGAATTTGACTATTTAGATGATTCTTTGATAATCGAAATTGCGTATTTTGCTTTTCTGCGATTTTGCAGTGGTGTTGTTAGGTGTGGGGCACCACTAAAAAGTGAAAAATAAAAAACTTTTTACAAAAAAATACAACCGACTTCCAAAAAAAAACACTACAAAGTAAAAAATAACTTTAATTTCGGAAGTCGGTGTCAAAATACGAAGAAACAAACAAAAACACCGACTTCCGAAATTAAAGTTATTTTTTACTTTTTAGTGTTTTTTTTGGAAGTCGGTTGTATTTTTTTAATCATCATGTATGTACCACAGATCTCGTCCCTTCAACTTATAGTTAGTCGATAGGGGCGAAAGTTTCTGGAGTGGGGACCGCAGTCTGGAAGACGAAGCGCAGTCCAACAAGGAGAACCTATGACCTGGTGAAGGTTGTGGTAGTCCGATGGTTGTGATACGCACAGGATCGGTCAATGTGTCGACTCTAACGGTGGTGTGGTGCTGTTTTGTCTCATCTGGAACTTGCACCTAACTTTCTGTGCAAATAAATAACTATTCTAATCTATTCTTTGGTTGGGGTAGGCGTATGTACTGCACTGGACGTCTTTTAGCTAATATGATGTTGGTGACGTGCCTTCCATGTACTTATGCTACTTTAGAGTACTGCAATGGTCGATACGGTAAAAGCAATGGAGGTCGTAGGGAAACAAAAGTAATTTGATGGTAGACGAAGACGTGACAAAAATCGATTTTTAAATAATATCCTAACCCAAAATATACTTATGAAATATTATATGAAAGAAAATTAATCAATTGGTGTGTTTGGATAATATTTTGACAACGGCTGAACAGTTTTGAATGAAACTTAACGGATAGACCATAAATTGGATGAGTACTTTTGTTCCAAGTGAAATGTTCCCTTGGGACAAAACACTTTACACGCGAACGAAGTCGCTGGCAAAAGCTAGTGTTTTATCTTTTTGGTTAAATAGCGTAAGTCATCAATAACATTATTGCTGGCTTACCCTTTATTTGACTTGAATAGAAGGTAAAAGATTTCAACGATTTTCTTTGAACAAGGTAACATTACCAAAACGTAATCTTATTACTTCAAAGAAGACCCAAGAATACAAACAAAGTAACGAATAGTAGGTATTACATTTCCAAACCTCAGTGAAAGAACGTGTCAAAAGGAATTGGAGAAATTGAGTATATTAACACATTCATTCAGAAACCTATTCTGAATTCTTATTCAATTTTATCTTTAGTCAACTCGATGATTGACAGTCGGATTGATCAAGTAAAGGTATGTATAAAGGTATAACTAAATTATAAGGTAAGCATAATTATAACTATGCGCATAATTGGAGTAGGTAGTGGAAGACTAAAGAAAAATGGTTGAATTTAGTGACCTAAATTGTGAAAGTGACCTGTATTTTCACTGTAGCATGGAAGCATTGTAGGAGTTGGTTCCCATTGAATGTCAGATGACATTATCGCGGCAGACCAAAGTGTAGATAAACAGCTGGCCGAAACCGTCGACATCTCACCGCGTATACACTTAGGTTGAGTGAACGGCAAGTGAGCTGTCATTCCATCTTATTTGTATGGTTTGACAGGTCACTTGTCGTTCACTCCGCATAAGTTTTCACTTCGATACGTTTACAAAATCACACTGCTGTGATTTGTATGTACACGGTGTGATGCACTGATTAGACTGGCTGGACGAGCTTGATTCCTACCGAAAGGAATGGCCCAACCCTCTTCCATCCAACAATCCTGTCCTCTGCTATTTCGCAAAGGACAGAGTTGTGTGTGTGATTTTTGCCCAGCACTGGAACAAAATTCGCTAGAAATTAAGAACCGGGAAACTTGGCAGATCTTATCAAAAATGAACGATACGACAGCCATAAACTGCAGCATCATTCTCTTGTTTGTATCTTAATTTTTGGCTCTCTATGGAACGGCATGCTGATTTGATGATGAATTGGATGTCACCATACTGGCATAGCTCTTAAAATAATCATTCAAAGAGTGCATTAAATTTCTATGATATATACTTTAAATTGCTCTTTCAGTTCCTCTAAACTCTTCTTCGAAAAATTCGGTTCATTTATTTCTTCGGATCGGTTCATTAATCTTGGAAGAATAAGGGTTTGCCGGTTTATATGAAATACTTAAGGAATAAATGCTCTTAATAGTTGGTCTCCCTATAATTAAGAGATTAAGAGTGAACAGGCTCCTTCGTGGTAAGGTCGCTCCATCGTAGACTTTGTCTCTGTCATCTCTGACCAAGACTAGAGTCAAGAGTAAACCCATCCCATATAAAAAAATACATGGGACATAAAACATCAGGGTGAAACAATAAATAAATACTTCTGCCTACACCTTCCGAGAGCACAAGATGCCCCAAGCAGCATGACAGGCTGAATTAAAGCTTTATTTTAGTTTATTTGTACGCCACAGGCAGTATAGTGTGGTTGTACAAGGGCTGTATAAGCGCTTATACAGCCTCCATAAGTAAAAATTGGGCCCAATGTTATACAGCCTAATGCGTTATTATAGCTGTATAGTAACTGTATAGCTAAACAATAGGCTTTACTATAGCTGTAGAAGAGCTGTAGTATGGTGTTGAAGGAAACCATAGGCGTATAGTTATTCTATTATAAGTTTATTAAAAAGATAATAGTTCTTCATTGGTTTCATAAGAGAATTACAATGTGAAATTTATGAAACAGTAATCGCATAACATATATTATTCTTTTTATGTAGTTATGATAATGGTGGACCGCCGATTTACTGTAAAGTTATAAGTCAAGGATTAATGTTGGACTTTAGGTAGTGATAATTGAAGATTCAACGTGCCAATTCATTTTTACTGTGAAATAGTGCATAGTTTTGTGGAAAAATATTCACGCGCCCGCAAAATACTGAAGAATTCACGAGGAATATACTAAAACAAGTAAGTAAATTTATGGTTTTGAGGTTAGAATCATAAGATTGTTAAATAATATTGCACAATAGGTACGACAAATAATTTATTTAGCTGAAAATCATAATTATAACTTCGTCAATCGTCAAGATAATGTAAGAAGTCATATTTTCTGTTGTTGTTATTGTTCGAAAATGGCGACAGATTTTATACAGCCTAAAAGATATCTGGAGAGTATTATAGGTACCGTGGCTTTACTACGCACTTTCTAGATTCTATTATACAGCGTTTAGCCTTTAATGGCCGTTATAGTAGAATATTTGTTATTATTTAGGCTGTACATCGGTTTTTATCACATAAATTATACAGCTCTTTAGGGTTATGTGTAAAAAATGTAAAACCCTTTATCATATTTCTTATTAATAAGTTTTGCAAACAAGTGACGCTTAATTATTTGAACTATTCTCAACTTAAATGAAAGGGTTAAACTTATAAGAATATTTTATTTATTTCTTCGACTTGTATATATGTTTTATCCCAAGAGTGCGTCTGGGCCATCATGATTGTGTGTGTATAGTGTACATACACAATCATGGCCTAGACGCACTCGTGAGATAAAGCAATTATACCCCGAGTGCGTTCGATAAAGACAGCAAGCAGCGTCTGCGTCGCAACGAACGCAAAACGTGATTAGTTTAGTTGAGAGAAAGTTCCAGGGACGCGAGCACGCATTCATTTGTCCTTTTCGCTCCTTCACCGTATTACTGAACTCGAAGGTGTAGGCAAAACGAAACAAAAGCAGTTACGTACCTATTAAATAATTTAATAAGTGTAAGATAGACAGATAGAAAGAAATGTTTTGTGTTGTGTGCGTATTTCTCAAATGTGTTGCTTTTTTTTTCAGAAAAATGGTTATCAAAATAATTGAAACAATTGAAAAAAGCCAAAAACGACTATGCATTGTACCGAGTCTTTGGGAGTCTAATGGTATTTTAAGATGGCCAAGAAAGCGACTAGATGTCAACAAATTAGTCAAGGACGAAAATTCGCAACCTTTAGATAATTGGTCTACCTCACGTTGTTGTCTAAAAAGACAATTACTACCATCATACGAAGAAGCTACACAAGAACTAAATCTCATGCTACAAAATAGCGACACCGAAATTGATAATGAGACAGAATTAATCACAACAAATAGTAGTAATAATAACTTCAGTTACAACACTTTAGCTGGTCAATTGGTAAGCATATATTTTTTAAATTATTAGCTTATCCCGCATGTATATGACGTGTCTTATTGAGTGTAAAAGTAGTGTATAGTAGCATATTAGCATGGGTATCACCGCTGCTGCGCCGCTGCGCTGGTTTGAAATCTCCCGTGCGAGCAGATTACTCCTACTTGCTACCTACCTTTCAGTTACTTATGTTTGTTTAGATAGGTACCTAATTAATAATATTATCTTGCGCTATTGTAACTGAAGAGTATGGACGTACCTACTTTGCCTTTTTTTCTGATTTTCATTATGACAAAAATGGCTGGTGTGTAGGTAGCCGGTGGACGTTAGTACTATTACCTATATATTCTGTGGCGGTAGTGGCAAGTCGTTACGTGTGTTATGAATGGCGTGTTTGTACATCTCTCTTATCGTGAAAGTTGTACTCGGTCAGACCAATCTTGGTATATAAGTTTATGAACAGCTTAATTGAGTTTTTACATAAGAACTTTTAATAACCGTGATCAAGTTTTGTACATAACTATTGACAAATATCTCATTAATTAATTTTATATGTGATTTCAGGCATTCAGTCAACCAGAAAAGACATCAACTTCATTTACAGCAACGTCAGCATTAACATCCATACCAGTAGGTTCAACATCTGCAGCACAATATGTCTTTGAATATGTGGATGAATCTGATGTGGCAGCAACGGTTTCAGTTAACACCCATCAAAATGATTTTGAATCACGAATTTCAACACAACCACAGCAAAACACTGATGTAAATCAGATTGAAAATTATCTAAAATTGATTTTAAACAATCAAATTAATATGACGCAAACAATAAATGTTCTAATGGACAACCAGAAAAAAATGTTACACAAATTGGCAAGTCTATCTGTGCAGATAGAATACGAATTTTCCAATTGTGACAAAACCAAAAATACAGAAGTGGTTGCACTGGGTAAATCCAATAATCTGATCGAAAATGAAGCCTTTGCCATAAAACCAATTGATTCAGTTAAAGAGCTAGAGGAACTGGAATCACGTTTAAGTGACAAGCAGCAGAAAATTAAACTGCTGAAGCAATATTCTTTTGTATGTTCACAATCGGATGGAAAAGGTGCAACATGTGCTTACAAAATATTAGACATGTTTTTTACTCGTGATTTTTTATGCAAGTGTTCCTGGACAGGAGGCAGTAGAAAGAGTGACGACATAAAAGTGCCTCTAAAGGCTTTTAAAAATGTCCTCAATTTTTACTATCAACTAAAACGTATCTGGGACCAAACTTATACCATTGAAAACAATGAAAACTTTTTCAAAACTGTGCTTAAAAATTCAGTAAAGAGAAAACACAGCAAGAATGAACGGGCATCAACAAAACGTAGGAGAACAAAAAAAGTTAAAATCATTAATCAAAATGAATCTGATCAAGCAAATCAATCCACCAGTCAAATTGAAAATGTTGTGGTCATAGAAAACGACGCTGCCAATGAAACAGTACCAATGTAACACCAACAAAGAATAAAAGAAAAGAAAGGAGGAGGAGGAATAGAGTACATCAAAGTAGGGATCTCTCTTCAGAAAAATGAGAACTACATGGTATAATGGAATTTCCGGATAAATCAATAAGTACTTATAAGGAGTAATTCTACTAGTTATACTGAACGACGTTTCCATGAAAAAAGGGGAAGTTGTTTAATATATTCAGTAGGATTACTTACCCCTGTTGATACGTATTATCCGCGATTTTCGTTACGCCATGTTAAGTTCTTTTTTCCTGATTAGTGATCTCGTTATATTATATATTAAGTGCTATAGTTGTCATAGTAATTTTTTCCTATTTTATTACCTAGCTTAGTCAGCGTTTATAAAAAAACGCGTAATCTCGTGACTGTGATTGTCCTTAAGAAAACACGAAATCTCGTGACTATGTGATTGTATTTTTATGTAACTGTTTTTCTTGTGTATCTAGTAAATAAGTAACTGTTTGATTATTTTTAATTACTTAAGATATCCACTGATGGATATTTCTATTATGTTTGAAGTGCCTATACGGGTTTTCCAATGAATAAAACTACATTTTCTCAATGACAAAGTTTTTTATTTCTCTTTTAAACTGTATGTAAAAGGGGTATAAAGTATAAGTAATTTTTGTGATCAGTACATACTAGTTTTGTTTTTATATCTTTGGAACTAACTATGGTCTCTGTCCGCCTGATAGTAGGTAATTTGGCTTTGAATATGTTCAAATAAGATGATTTAATCGGTAGTTCAAAAATATCGGATAAGTCAGTAATTTTATAACCTGTAATCTTTATTTCACTACTAACAGCAGTTTCTATTTTTTTCACTTCCAAAATGTCATTATTGTTGCATAATACATATTTATCTTGAGGCTTTACAGAAATCTTAAAATCTCCGAAATGTAGTGTATTCATTTTTCTGCTATTGGTGGTAACAAAGGGTTCCACATATGTAATTTGCCGACTTTCTCTGCCCTTACTTATTTCTGATGCTGAATCTTCACTAAATCTCTTTGCCACTTGAGCAAGAGGTTTGTTGCCATGTCTTAGCATTCTTTTTAATAAATACAATTTATTCTCAAAAGGATAAGCGCTAAATGTATGTAGTGGGCCAAATTGTTGCACTTCATCTGTGAGATGCACTACATTATGGACATTGCTAGTTATATAATCTGCCCCATAAAAGTCTTTATAATGCTCAACAAAATATTGTAGGAGCTCTTTTGCCAAAGGAAGAAAATGACTATAGTTTTTACAAGAGCATATTGTTATACCACAAAAAAATGCCAGGAAATGTGAAAATGCGTCATGTTGCAATACTTCTGGAAGTATGACAATGCTCAAATATAGTAAAAATGATCGATATTCCGAAGCTTTCCAGTGAGAAAGACAGTCTAGTCCTCTCACTGATCTGTGAATTTCAGATGGCAATTTTCGTTTTACAAGGAAATTCGAAACTGTTTCAGAATTTCTGGCACTCCATTTGGTAATATATTTACCGAAATTACCGTTGCGCCAACCAACTAAGAGCCGCTTCATGATTCCTAAATCAACAAGGTGTAGAGAATCTGCTACCGGAAAGTCTTGTATCATGTCAACAGGCAACTTCAGTATAGGAGAATCTTTTTTATGGTGAGGCCCATATTTTTTATCACGAAATTCTTGATCTGTTCTAGGGCGGCAATTGGTTTCAGGAAATGTCACTGTATGTGATAAGTGTGAATATTCCCCTACAGTAACACATTTAAGGCAACCGTGTTTTGCATTAAAATTACATACGCCTGAAAATTAAATAATACAAGAATTATTATTGATACCACAGTCGAAACTTTAATTGAACAAAACTGCGAATGCTGCGTGTATAATTTTACATAACTACGTTTGGATACTTTATAAATCTAGTAGCTATAGCTTAATCTGTAATTTGTAATAATATTATATACTTTAGGTACCTTTAATGTAAGCTCTCGCTGGAGAATCACATATAAAACATCTGATTTCAATGGATACTATTTTATTTGGTTTTTCGATATAAATTCCTTCTTTTATTAAATTTCCTATTTCTTTTACAAAATCATCTAAATATTGATCAATATCTTTTGGTTTTCCAACACCAAAATAAATACCAATAACAAATGGATCTATGTCAGGTCTTTCATAAATATTGCATAAAATTGGCCAAAATTCTTTATTGGAGCTTTTAAATATAGGGAGACCGTCGAAATTAAAATTTAACTTTATTTTGTTTGGAACATCAACCCAGTTTTCCAATGCTTTACGTAGACATTTAGTTAGACCATTATGCCAATATTCTCCATGTTCTACAGTCTTAATATGTATTTGTTTGACAGTCCCTAAAATTGTTCTGGCATCCTTTGGTAAAATACCCGGAAATCTGCAATTTAAAATTGTAGCTAAGTCGTTAAGAGCTATTTGAGATATATTTCTTTCAATAGCCCATTCCTTAATTTGACGACGGAACGTTAAATTTTTTGAAAAATCATCTTCATCATTACTTGAACTTGCACTGCTGCATGAAACTAAATCACTATCAAGTTCCGGAGGCTTTTCTAAATCCTCACTTTTATTATCGTATGCCGTTTTTGCTACGGAACCTTCATTAGACGTTGACTGAACTCGCGCTTGACTATCGATTGTTCGATTAATGAATTTGTTCTTTTCAATGTCTTCACATGACGGCTCAGTATCACTGATTTTGTTTAGTTGATAATTAGTTATATTTTGATATTCTCTTTTAATCTTCCTTTTTACTCCACCACATGTTTTTCTTTTTTTCCACATATTTCTATTTACCACACAACGTTTTTACTTGCAAATCAAGAACAACTGTCAGTAATACAGATTAAAGCTGTATTACAGAATTCATTTATCATTATAGTTCTATAAAATCATATTTGACAGAAGTAATGAAACTATTACATTTACAAGAGTGTACAATTACGCATTAATAATAAGCTTTAGAAAGGAGTTTTCATATACCATTATACATAAACAAGTATAAAGTGATACCATATTAAAACTTATAGCTGTAGTAAGTAAGTGATCACATGCAAAATACAACCTCTATGCAGCTTGAAGGATAACATTAGATTGAAGTGTCAAAAAATGCTTAGGGTTTTAAAGTGGAGTTCAAATATTCTGTTTTCAAGCCTTAAGTTTACACGGAGTATTTTATAAAGATTTAATACAGCTTTAGCTGTAAAATAACAGTTTAATCACTTTTATAAGTAAATAAACTTTTCTTGACACCTTTATAGGCCACCAGTAGAACTCTAAGTTCTAATTGTGCTGTATATTTGATGTCGGCAACGCTTGCGTGCTGCTTGGGTGTTATGTAACGTGTGTGATTGATTACCAGTACAGAGTACGCAGTTTAAAGATTTCAACATTTAATTTGCCAGGTGAGCTGGTTTAATCAATTCGTTTTATGATATTTTTTCAACTTCAGTTTATGAATGAAAAATGAAAATTATTGTCAAAACATGAAAACATCTGTAGATTTATGAATCACCGATTCACCATACGAATCAATTCACTGTCTTAGACTGCCATCGCATTGAATGCTCCTTTGATCCGTAATCTCGAAGATGAATAGCCACTAACAGCTGAATCAGAAAATCCTGAAACCAGTACCAAGAATCCACACAAATGGACCTTGCCGTATGTGATAGTGAGTACATTGAGCGTACCGGCTGTGCGAGGAGTGTCGTGTTTATAAAACAGGCACTTATCGGGATGTAAGTATAATAGGGAACACTACAGTCGTAGACACTGATGACTAAGGCAACCACTGAAGTCCGCAACGACACGTTGCTAAGCGGGAAAATGATTCTCGAACACAGTGTGTTAGACAGAGACGGACATAGTTTTCCGACTGCGCCCAAAGAGGCACAGTGCGAGCTAGTTTGTTTTTTCTCTGGCTACGTTCTGTTCGAGTTCAGTATTGGCCGCGCCGCCGATGTATGCAGTGGTGCGACGCGCGCTCATCATACTAAAAAACTCGTTGCAATACTAAAATATCAACATTCTATCTGTGTTTTATGTTCCAATCATTCAATTTATTCACCAAAACATTAAAAAACACGTTTAATTTTCGTCAGGAAGTTTTGTTTTTTGGTTTTTAACGTTTTTCTGGTTTTTATTTTGGCCAGGAAAACGCCGGGTGTCCGAATTTCTGTGTGTATGTTAACGTATACTTCATTCTTGAGTGACAGTTGAACACTGAGAGGAGATCTTGTTGTTTTCGTGTGTTTTATTGTTTATTTTGTTGTTGTTTTGTTGTTATCTTCTGTTTTACTTTCCTGCCGGCGACTGAGTACGGCACGTGTGTTATCGATCTCCGCTTGTCATCAGGTAAGTTAAATGTTCAGCAGCGTTCAATCATATTTTTATAGGTAATACGTATTTGATGGACTCGGTTTATATAACATTTAGGTTAAGTATTACGCCCTGGTACTAAAAAATGGCTCTACAATACTCTATATGGAATATTTCAGAGTTTATCCTCGTCTCTATATTTGTTTTCCCATAGCTCGTTTAGTTTTGGTGACATATTGGTGTTGTATGGTTAATTTGTTTAGAGCGGCTTTACTAGTCACCTTTTTAATCGTTCTTGCAGATACAAATATTAACTAATGTTTACCGATTTGTAACAGTAGGTCATCATAAAGTCATACAACCTTATTCATTAAAACTATTTACCCATACCTTTGCTTAGCTTAATTAATGATACGCAGATTAATCATAATGATAAATTGAGAAGTAAAAGCCCAAACGATGGTTGGAAGACCTAGGAGCAATACATTCTCTTCCAATAAACAAGTTAAAACTTTCATATTTTCTTTCAAAAAAATCTAGGCAGTACTTAAACTAAGCATATGTTAAGGAATATTTTTATAAATAAGCCAGGTGATGTGGAACAACTGGAACATGTGAGGCTGATTTAGATAGCAACAAGGCTGAACAAAACACTACCGTTAAGAAAAAAGTGTTATTTTTTTCATATAGGGTTATACTACAGTTCTTTAAGGAGTATAGATATAAAACGTTGTGCATATACTAAAGTATACTTAATTTTGTCGGGCAAAATCCAAAGTAACACAATTTTCAACTACTACTTATTATGCAGTGGAAGACTTACCTATCACTAGAGTAGGGCATGATGGGGCTGACATTATATTTTTTTGATAAAAGCTCCTAAAAAATTTAAAAAAAAACCTATCACTACTGAAGACGATATTGAAAAAAAAACCGACATCATCTTCATCAAATTTTAGATGAATAAATTGACCAATAATGGCAATTAAAAAATAAATAAGAGTATGATTATTCCCTGATGTTGACCGTGTTTCCTGATAGCCACGACCTTAAGGTGGAAGCTCCAGGGGGGCTACCGCGAAATTAAAATATTTTTATGTTTTTTGCAATTTGCCGGTCAGTGTGAAGCTGTATGTTGAACAAAATACGATTCGCGATCGTAAAAAGCTTTTATCTAATGGATTATATCCATTTTAATTATCAATATAACCCTCTAAGTTCATACAACTCGATTGAATGACTTTTTCACGAAATAACATTCAATCGAGTGACACGCAAATTGCAAAAAACATGATAATATTTGAATTTTGCGGGCTACCCTGGCGCTTCCACCAGTTACGAGTAAAAAATAGGTTTATTCTAGGCAAGCGTGCTATATTGTCGACCACATGATCGCTTTAAATCAAGTGCCAGGTGTCAAACGTGAGCATATCAATAAAAGAAAAATAAAAGGACAGTTTTAAAGTTTGTGTGGAAGACACTACCATCTCCAGAATATAAAATTTAGTCACCAAATTGGTGCTGGTTCCTGGGGGCAACTCTCTAAGCCCGTAGTCCGTAGTTTTGCGCTTAGTTACGGGCGGTTTCTACTCCGTATCACGCGTAACACGATTTGACAGTTCCTATGAAATCGTATTGTCGTTCATTCTTAGTTCGGGTTTGAGACTAATCGTAAATTCGTAGGTGATACGGAGTAGAATACGCCCGCAACTAAGCCCGAAACTACGGACGTCGGGCTTAGAGAGTAGCCCTCTTGAAAAAGTAACTAAACTACGGAGGTTGGCGATTATATGATTGCTTTGTCAGATTTTAGCAAAAGTCACTATGGTAGGCGGCATATAAATGTGCAATAACGGTCCCTGATCCAAATACATTCATTGACTTTCTTAATATCAAAAACAGAAATAAAGCCGGAAAGCTGTCCCGAATCGACGTTCTCTAGAAACGAAAAACGGTTCAAAATATTTTGTTCAAGTATCTACGAAGGGATATTAGGGAAAGGTCAATGTACTTTATTGCAAGTTTATATGGCGGCTACTATAAGTACCTACTTGAATGTTTTACACGCCTTAATCGGTAATGTACCAGTGACTGTCACTGGTGTATTAGATTATAGTACATCCTCAAGATTAACTACATAACAAAGTACTTAATACTCATCATGTGAGTACTTAATAGTAGGTCGATTTCAATCCCACCACACTTTAATATAACAAATATGTATTCAAGGATAATACGCCGTTAGCATGGATTTTGTTATCAACAGCCGATTACGTCAACATATGATATATTTTTCCTATGGTTTGCGCCGTTTCGCGCCATAATAATGCTTTTGTGTTCCTTTAAGCATGGATCAACAGCAGTTTGTGAGTTTGTGATGAATGAAGGCAATGGGGCTTGACTAATGAATGATAAATGCCAATTCGCGTTGTGTATAATGTCACTCGTTTGTGTTTTGGAGGTGTAGGTAGAATGTTCCTACTGTGGTTCTACGTACAGTCGCCGGGGCATCAAGCTATCCAAAACTGTCAAATTTTCCCAATCAACCTTGAACCTAAAGCTTCAGCGATAAAGTAGAAAATCTATTAAAGAAATTTGACAGATTGTTGTAGCTATTTGAAAAAAGATAAAATACAGGTGATCAGTGCTCAAGAAAATGTGCCTATGGAACATAAATTATCGGTTATGGTATACAGCTATGTTTTGTTCTCATTCGGAGTTTTTTTTTTCATAAAACATCATTAGCCTAGCGTTTTCCCAACCATATTGGGGCCGGCTCCCAGTCGAACCGGATTCAGCTGAATACCAGTATTTTACGTGGAGCGGCTGCCTACTACAAACCTCCACAACCCATTAACTGGGTAACACAGTACTTCTTGGCAAGACTGGTGTCAGATTTTCTGGCCTCCGACAACCCATTACGACTGCCAAAGATCTACAAATGACAGCCGGGATCAACAGCTTAACGTGCTTTCCGAGGCACGGAGGAAACTCGGTATGTTAAGATGGTCACCCATCCACAGACCGACCTCGGCAAGCATTTCTTTACCTTGAAGATTGACCCGTGCAGCTGTTATTATTTAGCCACGAGCACTTGGTTTTTCATAAAACAAATATATTAATTGATATGTTTAATGAAAACAGCAAATTGAAGGTGATAAATTCACGAAAATAGACGTTAGCCACTCGCCACTTTTAGGTGGAAACTACAACAGCGACGATGTTGCTTTCCCTAAAGCTATAGAGTTTATCACAAAAGAACAACATAAGTAGAAAATTACCTATCGAACCCATAACAAATAATAGATATTTATTATAATGGCACCAAAGAAGATGAAGAAGAAGAGAAAGAATCGAAATTATCTTACGATACTTTTGTGAATAATTTTGTAAACATAGAAACATAAGTTCTGGGGATCAGGGATCAGGAACATGTATTTTTTTTTCCATCTTTATTGATATAATAATCGGGGTTTTTATCCCAATGGATACGCCAACCCCATCATGCCATATACAGACTACTACAAAACATTGCTTGAAACTTAAATTAAAAGAAGAATCTTAATCAACACAGTACACCAACTCGCTAAATCTATTCGCCACATCTGACTTCGGTTGTGCTAAAATTGACATGTATGTACAATGATACATGGAAGAGATACGAGTTCTGCGGATCTGAAAAGGCCACTTTAGCAGAATCATGTTAGAATCTTAAAAATAGATATAATATACTACGTGTCCCCCGCGGCTTCGCTCCCGTCAACTGGCAACTTTTTTTTTCTTTATTATCTTCTCCTGATAATAACAAAAAAATAATTAGCGAAATCGGTTCAGCTGTTCTCGAGATTTGCGCTTAGCAACCCATTCCGCGATTCATTTTTATATTATAGATCTATACTAATATTATAAAGAGGTAACATTTGTTTATAAGTTTGTATGTTTGTAAGTTTGTGTATGTTTGTATGTTTGTAATCTTAGGAACTACTGGTCTGATTTGAAAAATTCTTTCAGTATTAGATAGTTCATTTATCGAGGAAGGTTATAGGCTATATATCATCACGCTAAGACAAATAGGAGCGGAGCATTATTGAACGCAAACGAAGTTGCGCGGGTCAGCTTGTATAATTATTATATATTTGCACATCAAAGGAGCGGAACTCTCTGCCTGCGTCTGTGTTTCCGAACGCTTACAACCCTTATCTCTTCAAAGTTAGAGTGAACAGGCCTCTGACCAGGACTAGAGTCAAGAGCAAACCCATTAAAAAAAGAAAATATTGACAGATTGTTGTGTGGTTAATCCACACAACATTATGTCTAATTTCATTTTCGTCTTTATCGCTAAAGCATTAGGTTCAATTTTCGTTGGGAAATTTGATGACAGTGATGTACTACTACTACGCGTACTGTGTACGCTACTGCGTGATATGCTTTCTGATTCTGCTTCTTTTTTTTTTTTAATTTTTTTTTTTTTTTAGGTATGGGAAATCTTAAAAACCCACCCATGTTCCTTCATTGCCCTTTGTTGTGTTCCGGAGCCACGGTATCTCTTTCGAATAATCCCGCGACTCCGGCAGGCGTCGGCCCTTTCGGGCCCCTCTTCTGATTCTGCTAAAGATTCTGATACCAGGGGGTCTAAAAAGGCTACTGCCTTTTTAGACCCCCTGGTATCAGGAAATCATAAACTGGTGTTTAGAGCTTTCCGCCTTATCGTATCGTATATAGAAATACTTATTTAAATAAACATTGTGATACGTGGAACGGATTTTTCTGGGAATTGATACAATATCGATGTCTCAGCTTGCTGATATTGATAGTATGAATGTTCTCATTGAATATTTAATCGGAGCAAGGACGAATTGAATGCTTGCAAGAAATAAACAAAGATGAATTTTAAGGGATAGGTACGTTTAAAATATATGAATAAATTATCGATTTATCTTACTTCTTTGGAGGAACTTAGTAACTTTATATAAAAGAGTCATTATCATTCATCTCGCTTCTCTTTCTATAGGTATGTATCATTAATTAATTATAAGTGGCCTAACGCTTATATTTTTTAAGCAATTCTATTCCGCGAATAATTAGAAGTGGCCTAACTCTTATAATTTTTTAAGCCATTATAATATTCTACGATCTAAAAGAAGCGAAGTTTTAAATAAAACGTTTCAGTACCTACATTCGCAATTAAATATAAAAAAAAGTTGGATTCACTTTTTATTTTATTTTTCTATTTATTTTAAATGTAAAAGTGAGGATGATCTTGATGAAATATACAGAGGAAGAAGTCTGGAATATAAGCTACTATTTAACACGGGAGTCTGTTCCCTTGGTTTTGCCGAAATTGCAAGCGGGCAAAGTCGCTGGCAGAGGCTAGTAAGGCCATTCTCCGGTCATCTCAAAAATACTTATACATAAAAAGACGGCTTCTCCAAAACGAACTATCTCTTGCCATTTGACACCAAAATAAAATACTTACCTAAACTTGAATAATATATTGCTATACAGTGGTATTTAAATAATTTAATCTATAATATAAAAATGAATCGCTGAATGTGTTGCTAAGCGCAAATCTCGAGGACAGCTGAACCGATTTCGCTAATTCTTTTTTTGTTGTGTTTGTTATTTTCAGGAGAAGGTTCTTATGAAAGAAAAAATAAGAAAGTTGAAAGCCGCGGAGAACAGCTAATTGTATATAAATTAATATTTTAAACAGGAAAAAGTGTAGATAAAACGTTGTTACTATTTCCATAACCTGATAAAACGTTACAAAGTGATAAAAGACCTACTAAAAGTCCAATTTAAATATACGACTAATTGTTTGAAATATAGGTAGGTCAGGGGCAACTAAGGCCCTTTACACACGCATTTTATTAATGCGCCGATGATGTGCAGATGACGCGCTTTAAACGCAATTCAGACGCAGACAATACTGCTTTTTAGGGTTGTGTACCCTAAGGGGAAAATGGGGCCCTATTACTAAGACCCCGCTGTCCATTCGTCTGTCTTTCCGTCGGTCACCAGGCTGAATCTCATGAACCGTGATAGTAAGACAGTTGAAATTTTCACAAATGTTTATTTATGTTGCCGCTATAACAAAAAATACTTACTAATAAAACAGAGTAAAATAAATATTTAAAGTTGCCAATTATTTTTTTTCCGTGTTTATAGGTGGTATGGAACCCTTCGTGTGCGAGTCCAACTCGCACTTGGCCGGTTTTTAGTCATCTACAGCGCTGCAAGCGCGCGTTCTTAAAACGTGCGTCTTCCGGCATTAAAAATACACCGTGTGCATACGCTTTAGCTCTAAACATTATTAGAGTCTGTTTCTGAATTAGGTATTTGAAGTTAACATCGGGTGAAATCCAAATGGTAAAGTTGAAGAGGTTTTCGGATTAGAATCCTGTCAATATCGCATTATCTGATAGGTACAAACCTGCCTATTCGACCTCCACAACCAAATAACTGGTTAACAGGTTGCTTGGTTGGACCAATGGCCAAACGTGATCACCCAGGCACGGAGGAAGCCTCGATATTTATTGTATTTACTTGTCAAGGTTGGTTCGTGGATGGGTGACCCCCTTCCACGAACCAACCTTGACAAGTGTTGCTTAACCTAGAAGATCGACCCGTGCAGCTGTTATCTATTAAGTTAGTACGTCCACACGATATGTATTTTTGTCTGTACAGACCAGGAACTACGATTGGAAAAATCTATTCAGAGTTCACATCGACATTTGCCTGTATTGTTTATAGCACAGACAAAAGTCTATAGAAGTTTATGGCAGCCTGTGTCGAGTGGACCATAACACACGCTACCAACGCATCTCATTCCATTTGATTCACTTAGAATTCTGCTCACCTCTGAATGTCAGCGGTCGTTGTTACCGCAAGTGAATGTCTCTGTGACGTAAAATTCGCGCAACTGCAGCGCGCTCCGATTTCATGTAGGTACGTGCAGTAAGCATGTGAGAAACTGTTAAAGGAATTGCTTAAAAGTAAGAGTTTATAAAGATTATAGGTGGTTATAAACTGAATGACATTGTGGTTTAGAGGTGAATGTATTTTTTTTATTCGTTTTTTGAAGTGAAAGATTTAGCAGCGTTGAGCATTTTTCTTGGGATGGGCATAAAATGTTAAACTCGCGTCAGGACACGTAACCTGATCGGAAATTCGTAAGACTGCTTACGTGACAGGACACTGGTCGAAAATTCGTTAGATGGATGATTCAAAAATGCACAATCACGCCATGCGGTCCTTTCTATTTTGTGGTGTTAATTGTCCATCGATCACAGTGACAGGCGAGAGGAGATTACGACAAATACAATGAACGGTATTACTTGACCTCTTGACAACAAGTAGAAAAAATAAAGCATACCTAATACACGAGTAGTTATTCGAGAATTTATGTATGATCATGAACAATACAAAACTCAATAATGACATAACTTTAACAAACAAAAAATACCAATAACAAAATCTACACATACCTCACTCACTTCTTGTTCACTTCTAGTTAGGGTTCCGTATCTCAAAAGGAAGAAACGGAAACCTTCAAAGATTACTTTGTAGGGAACCCCCGGTGGGCGAGGCTGACTAGTACTTATCCTGCTTTTTTAGGGTTCCGTACCCAAAGGGTAAAAACGGGACCCTATTACTAAGACTTCGCTGTCTGTCTGTCTGTCACCAGGCTGTATATCATGAACCGCCATAGCTAGACAGTTGAAATTTTCACAGATGAAGTATTTCTGTTGCCGCTATAACAACAAATACTAAAAAATAGAATAAAATAAATATTTAAGGGGGCTCCCATACAACAAACTTGATTTTTTGCAGTTTTTATAGATAATGGTACGGATCTCTTCGTGCGCGAGTCCGACTCGCACTTGGCCGCTGGTTTACAATTAATTCCGCTTCCAGTAAGACTCTAATAATTAAAGTTTCGGTCTACTGTTAAACTGTTCTATTTAGAGCTGTTAAAAAAATACTAATAGCAATATCTGCACAAGCACATAATATCTCATTCACTTCTTGTTCAGTTCTAGTTTTACAATTAATTGCGCTTCCAGTAACGTTCTATAATTAAAATTTTCGGTATATTGTGTAATGAAACTGTTCTAAATGTGCGGTCAAAGTTACTGCTCGCCTTTCGCTTTCACATCGTGTGAATTACTGTTTTTTGTTTTAGTTATTTATTTTTTGTATGTAATATGTGAGAATGTTTCAGTGATAGTTGTTTTATTAGAATGTTACAAATTGCTTTAGTGTGAGAGGAATGTAGTTTTTGGTGAGAGAGTAAAATATTGGCGATATAAATCACTATCTGCCTGACTTTTTTTGAAATACGTTTATATTGGGGTCAGCTTCTAGTCTGACCAGATCCAGGAATTTACTTAGAAAGACTGGCTATCTGACCTCTACAACCCAGTAACAACCCCAGTGCTTTTTGAAATGGATGGTCTTGTATCCAGCGAACGTAGCAACGTAGCACAAATTATCATCTTTCTCAGACGAATTTTAAAGATCGAAATTCTAAACGAGCTTCGCACTTAGACACAGTTTTTGGTGCTAGATAAAGTGACATTTTAACAGCATAAAGGTTCATAAAGTTTAAAATGAGTGGGATCTATATGAGCTATCGAAACGTCATGAGGTCAACTCTGAACCCGACTCTCCCCCCCCCCCTCCTCAACTATCTGCAGGTATGCTGGTTTTTATCCTGTTTTTAGGGTTCCGAACAAAAAATTGAACCCTTTTAGGATCTATCGAGTGTCTGTGAGTCTGTCTGTCCGTCTGTCACAGCCAGATTTCTCCGAATCCACTGGACCGATTCTGTTGAAATTTGGTGTACATAGGGACTTCTGTGACTCAAACATGGACGCGTTACGTAAATTATTAAATTTTTAGTATCTCCGAAACATGAAATGTATGAAAATGAAATTGGACAGATTGTTGATTTGATTGATTGATAAGATTATGATTCATTTTACGTGAAGGTGACGCATATTGTCCCGGTTTTTTGTTATTTTTAGTGTAGTAAGTGTTTGATTCCTATGCGTCATGCTTGGCGTAAATAAACTATTTTTCTTTCTTTCTTTCTTTTCTTTATTCTAATATGATTCTGCTATAGTGGCCTTTTTGGATCTTTTGATAGACCATTAATTTGTTAAGGCCCTCTTCTAACGTGTTAAAATAACACCAGTTATTTCTGTTTGACCACTTCTGAGTATTACCTACCTACTGTCCACATGGATGTAAGTCGAGGCATGAAACTCGACTCCATGCTTCCGCCCTTCACTGACCAGATGGTTACCATTCACAATCGCGGGATGTCTGCTTGGTTAGCCTGGGAAGGTTACAGCAACCCATACTTAGCCTGTTGATGGTTTTTGATGGTTATGCCCAATTATGTCATGGCTAATCTAGTAGTTTGGTTTTTCTGCTGAACATTCGTCTTTTTTGTTGATAAAGATTGTTCGTGGAGATGACTGTTGCCTAATGAGTGGGACTTGGATTCGAACGCGTTCCGTAAACTAAACAGAGAAACAAAATCTGCGGCTAAAAAGCTGCGGCTAAAGATCGCTTCTAGCGATAAGGCCGCCCTTTGTGTCACCCTATGTAATGTTTTCTTCATCTATTTTTTCTGTAACTTATATGGTGTAGGTACATAGTAAAGGGTATTCTATTCTATTCTATTCTATTCTATTCTATTCTATTCTATTCTATTCTATTCTATTCTATTCTATTCTATTCTATTCTATTCTATTCTATTCTATTCTATTCTATTCTATTCTATTCTATTCTATTCTATTCTATTCTATTCTATTCTATTCTATTCTATTCTATTCTATTCTATTCTATTCTATTCTATTCTATTCTATTCTATTCTATTCTATTCTATTATTAAACGTTTTGCGAACACATTCATTGTACTACAGGTAAGGAGTGGAATTCCCTGCCAGTGTCTGTGTTTCCTGATAGCTACACAAGAGTGTATCATCGCTTACCATCAGGTTCATTTGTGGTCACATAGTAAAAATAGCCAAATTTTAGCTTTCTGCGACTAGTAGTTTCGGTTGTGCTTTGTCTGTCAGTCACTCAGTAACGGATTTATTAATTTATTAGAATGATAACTTAATGATACAGTATTTCAAAAGAGGACTTATATTTGGCCGTAGTTACTACGCTTGACAATTTTCCACCCAGTGACACTATTACTAAACTAGCCATTATTTTTTTCTAAACAGCATAGGAGCCGATAAGATAGAATCATTGTGCCGTGAGAAACTATTGTTCTAACTAATGGCTAGAATTTTTTAAACACATTCCATTCATTAGTTACGATAGTCTGGACCAGATAAGTGTAAAAAGAGTTTATTCCTCACGGAATATAGCAGTGAAGCAATTTAAAATTTCTGTAGAAAGTGAAAAAATTTTTTTTAGAGATCTTCTCATGTTTCCTTACGCTCTGGGCCAATCAGAAGGGATTGACAGACTCTTACTGAATTAACCCCACCCGTGTTCCGGCCCTGGTACCGCAGTGACTCTTTCGATCATATTCCGCAACCTTGGTCGCTCGTTTTATCTAAACTCTCCTTCGATAATGTTGTAAACCAAATGTTGAATCAATAGTACAGGAAGGTAGTCAGAACCCATCATCAAGTATTAATGAGCTGATGGTCTTTAAACGGCTGGTCAGGTCATGCTTACCTTACCATTTACTTTCCGAATTTCGAATCAATCGGACATAAGGAAGTAAGTCAGATCCCCTCATCAACTAGAAAAGAGCTGATAATCTTCAAACGGCTGATCAGATTTTCATGAAACATGGCTAAGAACACTCGGGATAAAATAATTTATCTATGACACAAAAAAATAACTAAACGAAAATCGGTTCATCCGTTTCGGAGCTACGATACCACAGACAGATACACAGACAGACACGTTAAACTTATAACAACCCTCTTTTGTGTCGGGGGTTAAAAAGGAAATCTTACTGACATACGAGTATATTAACGCACAGCCGAAATCAAAACGACAAGAGCTGTCAAAGATTATATCCGCTCAGCGATGCTCGCTGGGCGGTCAGAACTCACCAACCAGCGGTAATTTCTATCTATAGTACGGGCCGGAGCGAGTATTGCTATGAATGAATGAATGAATGAATGAATGAATGAATGAATGAATGAATGATACATTTATTTGCAAGAATATAGGTAAGTAGCTGACATAAGTTCTTAAAGTCTATAAGTTTCACTATATTCGGCATTTCTGCCGTGCAAATATTTTACATGCAGTACACATTTAATAAATAAGTAGCATTAACATAAAGTAACTACAAGTATCAATTTCATAATTTAAATTTAGGTTTTTATGCAATTAATAAAATAAATTTCAAAATTTAAAATAATTCCAGTCATTTACAATTTTATATCAATGATGTCATGTCAATAAAAATAATATGAATAACAGAAATGCTTAATTATTATTAATGTCAATATTTGGATGTCAAAGTAATTATAGTAAATAGGTACATAAGTTTTATAATTTATACTCGAAATATTCATTGATGGAATAAAAACATCTCTCACACAACCAGTTATATAGTTTTTTATTAAATTCTAAATCTGTAGCATTTCTAAGTTCTTCGGCTAAGTGGTTAAATATTTTCACCGCCATGGTATAACAATTTTTGTACACTAACTTTTGTAACTAGTAAACTAAAACTTTTGTAACTAGTAACTTTTGTAACTAGTAAAAGCCCGTCGCGCAAAAGCACTCGCTTAAAGCCGAGCGTCAACTATCGAAACTTTTCACTCGCTACTCGCCAACTCGTATCGACTTTGAAGCTTTACCCGCTACTCGCTGATCCCCGGCGTTGAGTCTAGTGCCTAATAGTCACTAGGTAGAAATTAACACTGGTTCGTGAGTTCTGACCGACCAGCGAGCATCGCAGAGCGAGTGTCGCTGAGCGGGTAGAATCTTTAATAGGTCTAGGGTTGGGTAACTGGTGCCTAATGTACCTACACCTACAACCTGAAATATTTTGACACATGCCGGAAAAAAAAACCAAACATCACGACGATCTGTTGCAGATTTTTTTTGTTTTAAACTATATGTATAGCAAGATAATTTGCCTGCCCTATTGTGGAATACAGGCGTGCCATATACTATTATGTTAGGATAAACTTGCAAACAAGGTAAATCCTCGCAAACATCGGGCAGCATACGCATATGGCCATACGCATCAGTAAATATATTATGTACCTAGGTCCTAGATGAATGGAGTGAGCGTTAACTATTCGGCTGGGAAGTGAAGTGCTGATAGCTACAAACTGGGAGTCTGAATAGCTTACTCCTAGACAAGCGTGCTCCATCTTAGACCACATCATCGCTTACCATCTGGTGAGATAGTTGTCAAACTCATGCCTATAGTAAACCAGCGGCCAAGTGTGAGTCGGACTCGCGCACGAATGGTTCCGTACCATTATCTATGAAAATGTCAACTGTCTAGCTATCGCGGTTCTTGAGATACAGCCTAGTGACAGACAGACAGATAGCGAAGTCTTAGTAATGGGGTCCCGTTTTTACCCTTTGGGTAAATAACCCTAAAAACAAAGAATTCGATATGACAGGTGTGAAAGCGACGAAGCGATCGGCTAGTAGTTGGATTTTTTCTAGATTTTTGTGGTTGAACTTACAATTTCAATATCGTTACTTCACTACACACTTTGCCCCTATCGGGCTAAAGGAATTGTACCTACCAATGATTAAGCAACGTTTTCATTCGCAATTTTATCGAATAATGTAGGAGTCTTTAGTCAAGAGTGAATAGGTTACTTCTAGGCAAGCGTGCTCTACCCTAGACCGCATCATCGCTTAACATCAGGTGAGATAGCGGTCAAACGTGTGCATTTCAATATTAAAAAAGATGATATGATAATAAAGATGTTTTTGACAGATCGTTCCTGTGATATGACTTCTTAACAACTAGAAGAATTGGCCCTCAGTTCAATAAGTTTTGTGATAGTATTGTTCAATCCATTCTTCTACATCCACGCACGCGGCCATGCACATCATTCGGCCAACTTCGGAGGTAATCGTGTGCTTCCGTCCTGGTTTCACAGCCTTGCGCTAAATGCACTGTTTTGTTTATTTTTTATTGAAGTTATCATGTTTTGGTGGTGTTAATTGCGAATTTATTACATGGAATGATTTAACTATCTGTTTTTTTATCAAAGATTACTTTATTTTCTATGCTGGGAAGTTCGTCGCAACACTTCTTTTTCACAGCTAAAACAAGATTCGGAAATGGTGACGAGCGGGCGTTTTAGTAGGTAACATTTCGACGTTCAAAAATGTGGAGGACTCTCAGTGTAATTTAAATAAATGACTTTTTTCCCTCATCTTAATCTAATATATAAAAATCTCGTGTTTGTTATAGAACTCCTCCGAAACGGCAAAATCGATTTTATGTTTTTTTTTGTGTATCTGTTTTGTGGTCTGAGAATAGGTCATACGGTACTGATTTTTTCAATTCGGCAACACAATTTTGCCCGGTCAGATATTAAGTTTTTAATCATTTGTCATTCAGGTGACTGACTTCACCTAAACATTTTAGGTACATCCAGTCTTACAAATGTCTTAATTAAAGATCTAGCAAAACGCTTAATTGACGCTTCGCGTGACCCAAGAGCTGGCTTTTACCTTGGACAGAGGATAAGCATTGCCATACAACGTGGCAATGCAGCCAGTCTTTTGGGCTCACTTCCAGTCGATAGTTAGGTCTTACAAAAGGTAGATATTATATTGTTATAATGTAGTTACTAGGCGGGAGTCAAATGGATAGACTGGCAACCGACCTCCACATGCATAACAAAAGTAGAGACAGATTGATTCTACAGAAAATCGCTATTGAATGATCTACATACCCTGCTATATTAAAGATAACCAATACTCATCGGTACTGAGTAAAATGCTTTGTTTAAGCGTGGTCAATGCGCATGACCTGACCACACCTATGTATGAGCTACCATGTGTTACATAAGTGCGTTCCTATATTTAACTGAGAGTTTAGGTTCAAACAACGCATCCAGCTGTCGTTTTAGTCTTAAAGTCTAGTGTTTACAATATATGAGAGACTTTGGTTACTTATCCCAAGGGAATATATTTCTGGGATAACGTATTCTACTTCCTATTCCAAGACATGGTCTACCCGTGTGCCTAGGTTCACCCAAATCTGTCCATCCATCAAAACGTGAAAAGGTAGCAAATGCCAGATACGGATTGCCATAGGCTGAGAACAATAATGGGTCCAACAGACAGAGGCAAGAGGCATCAATGCCATCCTAAGTACGTGTTGCTTGCTGATTACTTTGAATTGTATTCAATACTAGCTCGCTTCTCGAGTTGCTCATTAATGCTCCGTTCCTATTGATCGTAGCGTGTTGTTAAATAGCCTATAGCCTTCCTCGATAAATGGGCTATCTAACACTGAAGGAATTTTTCAAACCGGACCAGTAGTTCCTAAGGTTATTCAAGCAAACAAACAAACTTTTCAGATTTATAATTTTGGTATAGATTAGCTGACCCACTCAACTTCGTCTGCGTCACATTTTCCATTAATGCTCGGCTACTCTTAGTCTTAGTAATGATATGTAGGCATGTAGCCTATAACCTTCCTCGATACATGGACTATCTAATACTGAAAGAATTTTTCAAATCGGACCAGTAGTTCCTGAGATTACCCCTTACATACAAACTTACAAACAAATGTTACCTCTTTATTATATTAGTATAGATGATTACATCTAGGACATAAACCAGCCAGTTCTCGTGTAACTCTAAAAAGTGTTAAAATTCCAAGTCGCATTAAGTATCATCTCAGCCTCAACAACAATCAATGCCAGACATTTGTCAAAATTTAGGAAAATTTGAGGTATTTTTTACCATTTGCGACTGTGACGCAGATACGAACGCTTCGTAAGATATGAGAGCCCCTTCTATATTATTATGCAGTTAACGAGGTACCTACTCTTTGGTGACAGAATCAGATAAGTACCTACCTACGTAGATGAACTTCCCCGAACTTGTAGTCAGGCAGGGCAAGCACCTTAACTCTAGGTACGGTCATCATGTCTTACTATAACATGCTTTGTGAACTGATCAAGACTTGACAGCTGACAGCTGTCAGACTTAAGTTAGTTACAATAGCACAGAGTTAACGCCGTCAAGTCTCATGCAGTGCATAAATCACGACAGATTGTAATCAGGTACGTCTGTGTGCGCCTTAAGCGAACCTTTTGCTGTTAGGTTGTAGAAGTTCTGAGTTAATTAGACCATCTGAGTTAATTGTGTTTAGTTTAATGGCTTCGGAAACTAAAATCAGTTTAACCCTTTTTTTTATTAACCCTCATCATAATTAGGTACCTACCATCCTTATCTGCCTCGCCTTTTCCCCAACGAAATTGGGGTCGACTTCGAGTCAAACCGCATTCAGCTTAATACCAGTATTTCTAAGCTTTTTCCAGTTTATATCATACTAGCTGACCCGTGCAACGTCGTCCGCGTAACATTTTTCATTACTGCTCCGCTCCTATTAGTCTTAGCGTGATGATATATAGCCCATAGCCTTCCTCGATAAATGGGCTATCTAATACTGAAAGAATTTTCAAATCGGACCAGTAGTTCCTGAGATTAGCGCGTTCAACCAAACAAACAAACAAACTCTTCTGCTTTATAATATTAGTATAGATTTAGGTAACATTTTTTTTTTAAAGATGGGAAATCTTCAAATGGCTCCTTCCGCCCTGTTGAAGCAGAAGGGAGTGTCAGACTCTTACTGACTAAAACCCATCCGTGTTCCTCCTAATACCCTTAGAGCCATTACGCACTGTCGACTGGTCGCCAGCGACTCCGTCCCTCAACGACCGAGACATAGGCGGGCGACCAGCGACCAAGTGCGTAAACACACATTTAAACTATAGTAAATCACAGTCGCCATCGACTGAGTCGCCGGCGACTAGTCGACAGTGCGTAATAGCTCTTAACGTTCCAGAGCCGCGGTGACTCTTGCGAACAAATTCCGCAACCCTGGCAGTAGGTAACATAAGCTTAAGTTCAAAAAAATACAAACGACTTCCAAATAATAAAAAGACAAAAAATTACATTAATTTCGGAAGTCAGTGTCAAAATACGAAGAAACTAACAAAAACACCGACTTCCGAAATTAAATTGTTTTTCATTTGAGATTTGCATGCCTCAAGGTGTAATATGGTTGGACTGTGCTATATTTTCAATAATTTATGTAATTACCCATATAAAATAAACGATTATGATTACTTTGTAGTGTTTTTTTTTTAATTTGGAAGTCGGTTGTATTTTTAATTTTTCACTTTTTAGTGGTACACCTAACAACACCACTGCAAAGTCGCAGAAAAGAAAAATACGCAAATTACTTGGATGACAAAAAATCATCCAAGTAAACGAATTCCAGCTATTTCGATCTAAAATCCAAACTTCATAACCGATTTTGATAAAATTTAAATGGGACCAATCTACAAGTATATCCTCAGATAAAACAAGAATTTTCCAAATCGGTTCATGTTTGACGGAGTTATGAGGTAACAAATATAAAAAAATACAGCCGAATTGAAAACCTCCTCCTCTTTGGGAAGTCGGTTAAAAATCCAGTACAGCAGTTTTAGCTTATTTTGCTATTAGTTTTGAATTTGGACAATTGGAAAAATTCGCAACGTATAAAATACCTGTATACCTTCTACAACATCAAAGTCATCGTCCTCGCGTACAATGCAAAATTAATGATAGTTTTCAATAATTGCATCTTGCTTGGCGCCAACTTGATGCATCGTCTGTTTCTTTGTAGCGCAATACTATTTGTATCTGTCACTATCATACTATTACTTATAAATAACTGGGTAATTTATTTCCCGTTCTACTGTATAATATTTTAGAGGGACTCTTTTGTCAGTCCTAAAATTGCGTATGATATCAGAAAGATTCTTCTGCAGTGTTAGATCATTATTGATTGTGAAAATATTTAGGGTAAAGCAAAATATTTCACAATCAAGATCTTTAAGAACTATGTCAACATGCTTTTTTTTTAGTACAATAAGGTTTGTAAGGCTCCGAACATTGTCACTACATATTATAAAAGAAAGTTCTCTGCCTGTCTGTTTGCGATAAACTCAAAAAAAAACTTTTTACAAAAAATACAACCGACTTCCAAATAAAAAAAAAACACTACAAAGTAAATATAACTTTCATTTCGGAAGTCAGTGTTTTTGTTAGTTGACACCGACTTCCGAAATTAAGGTTATTTTTACTTTGTAGTGTTTTTAACCGACTTCCCAAAAAGGAGGAGGTTCTCAATTCGGCTGTATGTTTTTTTTATATTTGTTACCTCAACTCCGTCAATTATGATCCGATTTGAAAAATTAAATTCTATTGTAGTTTGTACGAGACAGCATAGATGCCGCTACTAGTATAGTATCCAAAGTGATATCTCCCATAATCATTCACACAAAACTACTATACGTCCTATTCTACGCTCCACATTCCAGATAGCACACACACCAACAAAATGATTGCTCTTCTATTATGTAAAAACGATGTCCCAAACTAGATCGCACTAGCAGCTATAACAACTACAATACCTACCTTCTGTAACATAGATCGTGAACCTTTTGCACAAATTCACAACACAATAATAAAAGTCTGATCACGGATCTCAAATAATCTGCCTAGCCTTTACTAAACTACGACCTCATTCCACCAGCCCCCTTCTACCATCGGACATCCAGACGTACTGCAATTTACCATCCCTACCTTCTTGCTGTTCCACGAATTCGCACTAAGCGATTCCAAACGTCTTTTATAATGCGGACAGCAAAGGACTGGAACTCTCTGCCTGCGACTGTGTTTCCGAACGCTTACAACCCTAATCTCTTCAAAGTTACCTAGAGTAAACAGGCTCCTTCTAGGTAAGCTCGCTCCATCGTAGACTTTGTCTCTGTCATTTCTGACCAAGACTAAGGTCAAGAGCAAACCCATCACAATTAAAATAAAATAAACTATATTGGGGTCAACTTCCAGTCTAACCAGCCAGTTTATTCTGTTGACATCTCGCCGTTTTCACTTAGGTGGTGACAACGACAAGTGAGCTGTCATTTCATCTTGTTTATGTGGTTTGACAGTTCACTTCGTGATTACTTCACTCACGCCTTCACTTTGACATGTTTACATAATCGCACTGCAGATGCAGCTGAGTACTGGAGTATTTTACATGGATTGACTGCCTATCTGCTCAATCCAGTATCCGGGTGATCAGTGTAAGTTTGATCACGATACCCCTTGAAAAGACTGGTGTCAGATTTTCTGGCTTTTGACAATTCGAAATTGTTTCGAATCTAACGTGCTTTCCTAGGAGTCTTGGAATGGAACGGATAATCATACATGTTGATGTAAAGCAGAGACAAGCGTTGCTTAAGCGGCTGTTTTAACTGTGAGCTTTAACTCTCGAGTCTCGTCACGGATTTATACTATAATTTAGATAACATTTATTTTACCAATGTTTGTGTAATGTCCCCTTTTTGTAATCTTTTGTCAGACATGCATGTCTTGGACTCTAAAACTTTGATGTTACTTTGGATTACACTCCATCTGTCCTAAAATCAGATTAACAGCAAAATAATCGAATTTGATTTGACTACAAACTACGCTACTGACATTGCGCTAATAAAATTACGTTCACTAAGAGCGGATTTCACCAATGAAACCAATCGCCATCAAGCTGCGTTCAAGACTTGTCAGTGTCAATATTCCATAGAAAATAACGACGATGACGGCTCGTAAACGTGGTTCATAAGTTGATCGCGTTCAGTTTAAGATTGATGAAATCCACCTTAAGCCTCTCACTGAACGACACGCAAGCAAAAAGGTTGACCATTCCTCCACTATTAAATGAATCACATATCGTGACTGCCGTACTAAAATATTGTCATTGCGCGTAATTTGCGTACGAGCCATCAAGACGACTACTTCATTAAGGTTAATTTGCATTAGAACGTGTGATTTAGGACGTGTTCACAGTATGTCCGAGGTGATTTAGATTGGCCAATATTTTTTTAGGTATTTCAATTAACAGGTACTGTTACTGGTTCGCATATTCTAACTAATATTATTATGCGAAACTGAGTTTGTTTTTAGTTTAAAATCACCCACAAAAACCTCACCTTTACGCTTTCACGACTGAACGGCTTTGAATGAAACGTGACACGCGAGTGGGCCACGTCCTGGAACAGGATATAGTTTATTTTTATCCCGGAACAATTTTCTCTTGAGATTATTTTGGAATTTCACGCAAATTTATGCTTAGTTCCAATACCTTAATCTTTCTTAATTTGGGACTATTTTTGGTCTCTTAAATAAAATTATTTTGACCAAGCTCTGAACAAAACAGACCTTCAGATAAAACACCCTTATAACACAATGCTCAATGACTTGGGAATCGAACCCAGGAGCCCATGCTTACCAGATGCTTGCAACCACTGGTCTAAGAAAGCGAACCAGCTTCTTTATTTCTATTTTTTATTTTAAACAAATAAAACTCATATTATAATGAAGTACTATAACATCATAATTTTCAGGTACAAATTACTAGTAAAATGTGCACAAGGCTCAGTTTGTGGTTTGACGCAGCCATCGCGGTTGGTGTATGGAATTAAAGCTAGAATTAATATAGCTTGTTTTCCATCTGCAGTTTAGTAGCAAAGTTATTGAAACAGTTTAAACTAGACACACTAACAATGTTGTTAGCTTAAATGGCGAGTAACTAAATGTTATTTCAACTTAACATAATTAAAACGTCATTCTGACTTTATCAACATAATGCGGTAACCCTGATAAATATTTACAATGTCGTATAGAGTAAGTTTTAAGCTTATCTTCCTTATAGATTGTCGTACATAAATGTGAAAAATTTACTAGCAGTTAGTTAAAATATGTAGTGCTATTCTGTAAAAATGTCACTCACGTTGGGAAGTGAAGCCAATCGATTTTGTAATAAATTTTGTAAAAACTTAAATGAAGAAAGCTGTCAATAACTTAAGTGATGATCTATTCTGTACAAATTTAACGCGAAAATATAGCTGCTCTTCAAGTGAGCTGACTATCCATAGCTTCAAGAGGAATGGTAAAAGTTCTCATCAATCTTAGTTTTAGCATTTACGAATTGACAGATCACATCACCAACATTGACACGGTGAGATTTTACAGCCGGTCGAAGTGAGCTGTTATTCCATCTTAATTACTTGGATTGACAGCTCACTTCTTGATCAGTTCACCCAAGCCTTCACATCGACATTTTTATAGAATCGCACTGCTGAACAGCACCACAAGTGAATGACAACTCACTGCACCAAAATTTTTATGATGAGATTTTACAGAATTGAACACCCTTTCACGTATTTTGTTTTTAACCGACTTCCCAAAAAGAACGAGTTTCTAAATTCGGTTATATTTTTTTTTATGTTTGTTACCTCCGTCAATTATGAACTGATTTGAAAAATTCTTGTTTTATCTGAAAGAATTACTTGTAGATTGGTTCCATTCAAATTTTATCAAAATCGGTTACGAAGTTTGGATTTTAAATCGAAATAGCTGGAATTCGTTTACTTGGATGGACTTTTTACAAAAAAAAAACTAAAAAAACCGACATCCAAATAAAAAACACTACAAAGTAAAAAAACAACTTTAGTTTACACAAATGGATGAAGCTATGATAATAAATTTGAATTTAATGCTGAATAACAATTTATATCGCTGATGAACACTACAATTTCGTGCACATTATGATTATTTAAATTACTGTTTTACATTAGCTATGGAGAATAGAATATTTAACAACTGTTATAGGCCATTTCTAAAACATGTTAGCATTGGTTCAACTTTCTTATTTATTCACACATTGTGTGCACTAGTCGAAAACCGGCGGGGCTGTCGTTGAGCCCCCTAATTTTTAATTTTCTTATTATTTTTTGTTATAGCGGCAATAGAAATAAGCGCACTAAGCGCTTCGAAGCGTCTTTCATAATGCGCACAGCAAAGGAGTGGAACTCTTTGCTTGCATTTGTGTTTCCGAATGCTTACAACCCTAATCTTTTCAAAGTTAGAGTAAACAGGCTACTTCTGGGTAAGCTCGCTCCATCATAGACTTTGTCTCCGTCATCTCTGACCAAGACTAGAATTAAGAGCAAGCTAATATCAAGTAAAAAAAAAAAACAAAAATACACCCTTCGTGAAAATTTCAATCAAGTGAAGGGTTAGTAATAGGGTTCCGTTAGTAACCCTTCGAATTATCTCATCGCCTAGCCTTTTCCCAACTATATTGGGGTCGACTTCCAGTGAAACCGAATTCAGCTGAATACCAGTATTTTACGTGGAGCGGCGGCCTACCAGACCTCCACAACCCATTAACTGGGTAACATGCACGGTACTCCTTGGCAAGACTGGTGTCAGATTTTCTGTCTTCTGACAATCCGTTACGACTGCCAGAGATCTCTAAATGACAGCCGGGACCAAAAGCTTAACGTGCTTTCCGAGGCACGGAGGAAACTCGGTATGTTAAGATGGTCACCCATCCACAGACCAACGTCGGCAAGCGTTGCTTAACTTTAAAGATCGGCCACCCTTCGAATACGGATGGCAAATCTCAAAAATATTTGGCTTTCAACAATCGTTTTCGCTGATAGACTCACTTTTTTGTCGACAGCCAGCGGGCGATCTTTATTTCAGATCAAGTATTTGCCTATAAATCTCAGCAAGTTCAGATATCTTGTAAAATAGTTCGCTATTAAAAATTATCTGCGTTTTCTGAGTAAGACGAGCTGCTTCCGCAGCATTTTCTTTATCTTTGTCTTTATGAAAATCTCCCGAACTAACATAAAAGATGAATGAGTTTCATCCCTTTGTTTAACTACCCACACCGCAGCAGTGATTAGCAAAACTTGGAACTTGTGAAACTTCGCTAGTTTAGTTTGTCTATTGTTATCAACAATACTCTCTGAAACTTAAATATTTCAAAATTGCTGGTGGTTTTCTATCTTAGGTAGGAATATTGTTTTGAATTTTTTTCAAGAGTACCACAAATAGGTATCAGCTCAGCTGAGCTGATATCTATTTGTGGTTTTATTCAGATGGCTCTTTTTAGTGAAAGTAGTTACCTAATTATTTTTTTATTAAAAATCTCATTGGGTTAGGTCAGAATAACAATTATGAGCAGTCTAAAGTAAAAAAAACCCTTGAAAAAAATGAAAAAATGAGAAAAGAACCGACAGCAACAGCGAAGCCGTGCGCAGAAGCTAGCTTAAAGATACCTTGATCAGTGGGCCAATTCTACAAATAACAACATTCGCTTTCGCATGTCAATACCAAACTGTCAAAAAAGCCTTCGTTTTCATACATTTTTGACAGATTGTGATCGAGATGCGAACGCAATGTGAATGTGAAAATTTGTAGAATTGGCACACATGCTCTTATTAATTTACCTCACAAATAAAACTAAACAACAACTAATTTCCTGTAACCTAGCAACCAACGTAGACATTCTAATGTCACTCCCCCAGTCAGATTTTCCATGAACAGTCCTTGCCTCCATCCGTTGCTAGTTGGCGGAACCTCTCACCGCCATACATTTCGCAACGCGATTGTTTTACCCACAGACCATGGAAGACAATCAAACAGTCAATTGAGAAACGAGCCAAGAGGATCATTGGTAATGAAAGGCTCGTCGAGTCGAAGCTCCAAAGTCTTGAGCGTCGACGCCGAGTTGGTAGCCTGTCCGTTTTCTACCGGTTGCATTTTGGGGAATGTGCGACGGAATTTCATAATTTAATTCCGCCAAGCCTGTTCCATTATCGGACCACAAAACGAACGGCGATATGTAACCGGTACATGGTGGACGTCCCACCCACAAGCACAAAACGTTTTGGGAACACATTCATAGTGCATACAGCAAAGGAGTGAAATTCCCTGCCGGAGTCTGTGTTTCCTGATAGCTACAACCTGGGAGTCTTTAAGTCAAGAGTGAATAGGTTACTTCTGGGTAAGCGTGCCCCATCTTAGACCGCATCATCGCTTACCATCAGGTGAGAGAGTGGTCAAACGCGTGCCTATCAAAAGTAATATAATTTTTTTTTTATTGCTAAGACCCCTAGATACTGCCAATCAACGGCTGGGTTTTTGCAACTCAAATTCGAATTAGGCAATGCAGTATTTAAACTAATCAAATAGATACTAGTTTTTTTTTATAAATTTGGCTGGCCGTCTTTAACAATGGCCACCGAGAAACCTCGTTACTCTGTGGTCTCACCCACCTGGTCCGTACATAATCGCTCGATTTGACCCAAATATCTAACGTATTGTTGATTATTTTGCAGTCAGAAGGTTTCTTACTTCTGGTATTAATTGGAACGGTAGTTTGGTAAATGTTTTAGTAATTTGTACTTTAGATAGTAATGGAGTTTGGTTGTGACATGAAGTACCTAAGATTTGTTTCCAAAGTACAGGTAATTGGGGATTTATTTTGATCAAACAAACAATGTGCCTATTCCCAACTATTTTAAAATCGCCTTCCAGTCTAACTGGGAACATGAACAACGCCGTAATTGTTATTGAAATGACAAAATAGGGTATACATTTACTGCATGAATTTGTATATCACTACGCAATTATGCTGCTGTTCTACAGATACAATTATTTTTCAAAAGAAGGATTGCCGCATTGTCGAATCGCGTCTATCCGCGGGAACTGTTATAATTCAAAAAGATTAGCCATTTCCCTTGGAAATCTAGCACATGGGTTTCCGATGACGTCTAAAAGGGACACATAATTTTCTCCATCAAAACCCCCTAAAACCCATACGGAAACACTTCAAAACATAACGCTAGCATCTGAAACTTCAACCCTGACCGCATGAATCGGTTCGAACTGGCTCAAACTGCCTTGAACCGGGGTTAACGACCTGCGACGCGGTGCATCCAGCGTATTCCAGCTGGAGAACTGTGCTGCTTTTATTAGCTGACTTTAATATTTTCAATGCGATGTGTTTTAGAGGGATGATCTTTTGATGTTGATGAGGTCTTGGAAATAGTCGTTGTGTATTAGTATTGCAACTCTCACCTAATTTAACATACTTCTAATAATCATTTTTAAATTTGTGAATTTATGGTTTTTTGAAAGTTATTTTTCGGTCATTAAATGCCTTATCGAAATCCTTCCACGCCTCCTGAAAGCACGGTTAAGCTGTTGGTCCCGGATTTTTGTTTTTTTTTTTTTTTTGGACAAGCCCGCCTCACATTCCCAACCACTGCAACTCCTGAAAGCCAGAATCAATAGTGGTGACCACCAGAAAAAACGCCGAGCTAATGAAGCCCGACGAGTCCTGGAGAAACGATTCAACTGTCTTGGATCCCGCATCGAAATTAATCAGCGGACAGCGGAACAGCAGGAAAAATTAAATCTATATCTATATTAATATTATAAAGCAGAAGAGTTTGTTTGTTTGTTTGGTTGAACGCGCTAATCTCAGGAACTACTGGTCCGATTTGAAAAATTCTGTGTTAGATAGCCCATTTATCGAGGAAGGTTATAGGCTATATATCACCACGCTAAGACAAATAGGAGCGGAGCAATAATGGAAAATGTGACGCAGACGAAGTTGCGCGGGTCAGCTAGTAATAATATAATTTCCACTTCCCCGGTTGGTCCCGGCTGTCATTTGTAGATCTTGACAGTTGTAACGGGTGGTCAGAAGTCAGAAAATCTGACACCAGTCTTCCAAAGCGGTACAGTGTTACCCAGTTACTGAGATGTACATGTCAGATAAGCAGTCGCAACATTTAAAGGTAAAATACAGGCACCCAGCAGTATCATCCAAACGTTACATGATAAAAGCTTCGGACTGTTTACATGTGCATAATTATATCGTTTACTAAGCAATTCATAGAAACGGATGCTCCCGTTTCCTTCTGTCAAGTAATATGATCTAATTAGTATCTATTTATTGATAACACATGGGGCGGAAATGTTAGATAGATTGCAAGGTTGGCAACACTACTATTTAATAGGAATCGAAAAATGATATTGATATTATGAAGGTACCTTATAACCACTTAATTATTTAAACAATGTATGTCTATGAATACTGGTATTCAGCTAAATCTTTGAAAATGTTGAGACTGGAAGACGACCCAAATGATCTGCAAATGAGGCAGATGCCTATTGACGTGGATGGATGGAGAAGCCAAAAAGTGGACAGGTTGCCTGTGGAGAGATATGGAAGAAAAGGGAGTTTGTAGTATGACGGCTAACAGGACAGAATAGAGAAACAAGATGTGTTGTGCCCCAAGTAACATGGGAAAAGGGCAAAAATTATGATGCTTCGTTGGTCTAGTTGTTACACACGCTACTGATAAGAGGGAGCTACTACTACTACTGTGAGGTAGCCTCCTTTCATATGCTCCCTCACAGTGGTATCCCAAAGCCTGTGCTAATTCGTGCCCCGTTGATAACGATAGGTTCACAGGAGCTCGTGGCTACCTAATTACAGCCGCATGGCTTGATCTTCAAGATTACGCAACGCTTGCCGAGGTTGGTCTGTGGATAGGTGATTTATTCACCTGCACCTCTACACCATTCGGTAAAGACAGGAGTAATATTTTTGAATCTCTTCAGTAACTTTGTCGAAGTAGCTTTAAAGTAATCTTTGAACGGTTTCATTATATAATAATGTACAAACTCAAAAAATGTTCATTTCTTTGGCATCAAAACCCTTCATACTAATTTGAATTGAATCTCAAAATGTCTAATCAACTGACTTGACTAATGGGATTCAATTAAATTTTCCATTGTTACGATATCCGCGGGAGGCACACGCTCACCCATAAGTCACAAAGAAGAATGGACATAACATCCGCCACTAATACGACAAAAACAATCAATTATTACATAATATAACATCATACCTCATTCTACAGAGGGTTAAACCGAGTTTTATCTCTTTCTAAACCCTCATTTCGCGATGGGTTTTAGTCAGTAAGGGTGGGTTGTATCAAAAAGTTGGTTAACGTAACATACGTACGTCAAAAAGTTACTATTACGGACGATGTTTGACGTTCGTTAAATAAGAAGCGTTGTTTCAAAGCTTAGGGCGGGTGGTTTTACGTACACTTAACGCATGCGTATACGTCAAATATGGTGCTAGCTATCGTTAAATCAAAAATTAGTTGTTTCACAATACGTCAACGTTAACGCATGCTAAAAATTACGATTACGTTAACAGATGGTATGAGCACTGGTTAACGTAACTTTAATTACGTCAAATAGTGAAAACGTCATGAAATCTCTTTTATATTCGCGAGTTTGGTCTTTAATCGACGATATTAGTTCATCTGATGATGATTCAAGTAGCGTAGAAAGAAAGAAAAAGGTATTCAAATCACGTATTAATAATTTAAGCCTTTGGGATGATCAGGAATTTATCGCAAGATACCGAGTATCAAAGGAAGTAGCTATATTGCTAACACGCCAAATTGAAGACGAGATAAAATTGCAGCCCATGTTCTGTTTTTTTTAAAATTACTGTTGTTGTCTGTTTTTTTTACAAAACAACACATCTTTATATTTTTCAATCAAAGATTGAAAGCGATCTTTTTCAGTTTTAGAGAAGTTTATAAATAAATTAATTAATTTATTTTCTTTCACAAAAGTACTCATTATAATTTACAAATAAATGCTGTAAACAGTATTATGTACACAAAAGTTTAAGCATCTGGAGGTGAACTAGGAGGAACCTGTATTTCGGCTTACAGCGCCATCCCCTCGAATTACATAAGATAATTAAGTTTAGTTAAGTGCTAGCATTTAGCAAAAAAAAATGATATAGTCTCAACTTATAGCTTTGTAATCTGTGCCTGTTCCTCTCTTTGTGTGTTATGCTAGATGCTAGTTTGTAGACCGTTCTCTGTAAAAAAATGACCCAAAAATTATAAAATATACGTGTTTTGTAGATTGCAATGTTTAACATAAGGCATTTTAACAAAGGTACTTACTTTGGTGAATATGTATTCATTTTTCGTCAAAGTATACGAATAGCTTTTCTATAGGTACACAGTTTTCTACAAGTATAATTACGTGGACTTCAGTTTAAAAAATGGGACATTGTTATTTTCCACCACAATAATAATAACAGTACAGTCTCACAGATTAAATTTGACGTGAACGTGAATGTTGCCGTACTAGAAAAATCTCCCATCTATTTTTATTAGGAAAACATGTGGCTTTCTACTGGCAGCCCTGTTAACCATGACAGATAGTATTGAAACAACGCTTCTTCTTATTTAACGAACGTCAAACATCGTCCGTAATCGTAACTTTTTAGCATGCTTTAACGTTGACGTATTGTGAAACAACCCAATTTTTTGATTTATCGATAGTTAACACCATATTTGACGTTTACGCGTGCGTAAAGTGTACGTGAAACAACGCGCCCTAAGAGTCTTATAAAACTCCCTCCCTCCTGCTTCATCCAGATTGGGAGGGGTCATTCGATGATCACCCGTTAAAAAAAAGGTTGCAAAGGAGACATTCTAGTTTGAAAATCCAATTACATTTTTCTTGCTCAGAAAAAGTCGCGCTTTTTAACACTATAGTAGAAAGAAAATTAATTCATTATTTTTATTTTTTTCTAAATGTTGTTTTTAAGTTTATAAAATACATAAACTATTTATTGCTTCTCAATTTAATCATCATTTTCTAAAACCAACTAAATCTTATTCGATTTCCACCTGAAACTACACTCAAAATACAAACATAGTACTTACATATTTTACTTGAAAACTACCCCAAACATTACGCAAGAAACACTGTGTCCAAACACAGAACACTGTGTGCACAATCAAAAGGTTGCATGAACTTTGTCGCGCTCACGAAGGAACTGGCTTGAATAATTTATGTGTTCGCATTGTTTTCCAGCTGATATGACACACTGTTGGACTAATTTCGTTATCTGATTGTTTTTTGTTTACGCGGTTGTTTGTATGCATTTTGTATGGCGTGATTACGTCACAGAGCATGCGAATTTGTATGGGGAATAAATATAATGACCACCATAAAATGCTTTGATTCCCTTAGTTTTGTAACCAAAAATATTTACTTAACACCAGAAAAATAGTCACGACTCCACTTTAAATTGTATTCGACCACCAAATTTAGTAAATGATCACCAAATCTTAGCGAGCAAATTAATATTCAGTTAGTATAATATTCAAATTCTATAGTAACGTGTCTGCGTCAGATCCCCTCTATGGCTGGTGAAACATGTGGGTTAGGTTAGGTTAGAACCATGACCATTAGCGCGCGAAGGCGAGCGAGCGAAGCGAGCGTGCCGCGGTAGCGGCCGCCGAGCGCCAGATTGATTTAATTTTGGTGATCATTTACTATTTTTGGGTTACTCATGATTTACTTGCAGTCATTTTACTTAAATAGGATAGCAAAGTGTTAAAACTTTGGTTATAATTTTACATTAAAATGCGAGTTTCATTTTGGTGATCATTTACTACTTTTGTCTGCTATTTGTTACTATATCTGGTGGTAAGTTAAACATAAGCCATTTGTATGTAAATAGGAGTCCCCTTTTTTGGTGTGTTGGTTTTGGACTACAAAATATTATCAGTAAAAGTTTACGGCACAACGAAGAACAATATACACTGTTGTATAAGGTTACATTGTTCAACTTGATTCAAGATTCAAAGCATTCATTTCAAATAAACCATTTACAGGCACTTTTGAATTTTCAAAGTCGGTCAGTCAAAAACATGAAGCTATTTGCACGTTCCACAGCGTAGATTTCAATGGAGAATAACGTGCAAGAAACTCCACGGACACTCTTTTCATGTTACCGCTACGAATAAGGCTCAGATTTAAAGCTATGGTTTTCTATTTTCATCAATCACTTTTCATCAGATGGGCCTAAAAGTAGATCCACACCGCAATTTCTTTTTGTGGAGCATTCTGTTGCTCCACGATAATATTAGGTAACATTCTGCAAATTATGACTTTACTTATTTACTAACAAAAAAAAAACTTTTATGTTATAGTATGTTGCCCACTAACACTTGGAAACGCTGCTCCACAAAAATTAACAGCGGTGTGGACCTTAAAATCCAGAAACGTTTGCCAAACAATAGCCAGTTAGTAAAATGTATCCTATGTTCAAAAAGTTTTTGTTTTAAATTTAATTATTAACCCTGACAGCGTTTCTTGACAGTCAGTCAGAAGCCTGAAAATCTGGCACTTGTCTTGCCAAACGGTACGTTTAGAGCAGGTTACCGGATCGAGGAGGTTAGATACGCAGTCGCTTCATTTTATAAAATACTAGCTGTACCCCGCGGCTTCGCTCCCGTCAACTGGCTACCTGTCTACCTACCTACCCCGCTACTCTCTTACTCTTACTCACAGACAATTTGTGTTTGACTAATGTCAATATTTATACGATACAAACGTCACTCAATTGTTTTGGCTTCCCGAAACCTCTCCACTAACACTTAAACTTTATGCAATGGTATTAAAGTTCAAATTGACTTTTAAGTATTATTACGAATCTTTTGTATGGGAGCATAGAAAAGTGTTGTTTTTAGTATTTTTCAGGCAATTTTTATATTTTTTATCTCCGTAAGAACCATCCTCGTACTTCAAGGAATATTCTAAAAAAAGAATTGGCCAAATTGGTCCAGGCGTTGTTGAGTTATGCGCTTACCAACACATTTAGCGATTCATTTTTATATTATAGAAGATAGAAGATAGAAGATAAGTATTCATCTGCACCCGATATTATTGAAATTCAACCCGATATTTGAGATGAGAAAAGGCTGGACAAATCTACACTATATATCTATACTAATATTATAAAGAGGTAAATTTGTTTGTAAGTTTGTATGTAGGAACTACTGGTCCGATTTGAAAAATTATTTTAGTGTTAGATAGCCCATTTATTGAGGAATGCTATAGGCTATATATCATCACGCTAAGACAAATAGAAGTTGAGCAATAATGGAAAATGTGGCGCAGACGAAGTTGCGCGGGTCAGCTAGTCTATACTAATATTATAAAGAGGTAAAATTTGTCTGTAAGTTAGTATGTAGGGGGTAATCTCAGGAACAACTGGTCCGATTTGAAAAATTCTTTCAGTGTTAGATAGCCCATTTATCGAGGAAGGTTATATATCATCACGCTAAGACAAATAGGAGCGGTGCAATAATGGAAAATGTGGCACAGACGAAGTTGCGCGGGTCAGCTAGTAATATTATAAAGCAGAAAAGTTTGCTTGCTTGTTTGTTTGGTTGAACGCGCTAATCTCAGGAACTACTGGTCCGATTTGAAAAATTCTTTCAGTGTTAGATAGCCCATTTATCGAGGAAGGTTATATATCATCACGCTAAAACAAATAGGAGCGGTGCAATAATGGAAAATGTGGCACAGACGAAGTTGCGCGGGTCAGCTAGTAATATTATAAAGCAGAAAAGTTTGCTTGCTTGTTTGTTTGGTTGAACGCGCTAATCTCAGGAACTACTGGTCCGATTTGAAAAATTCTTTCAGTGTTAGATAGCCCATTTATCGAGGAAGGTTATATATCATCACGCTAAGACAAATAGGAGCGGTGCAATAATGGAAAATGTGGCACAGACGAAGTTGCGCGGGTTATCTAGTAATATTATAAAGCAGAAAAGTTTGCTTGTTTGTTTGTTTGGTTGAAGGCGCTAATCTCAGGAACTACTGGTCCGATTTGAAAAATTCTTTCAGTGTTAGATAGCCCATTTATCGAGGAATGCTTGCTATAGGCTATATATCATCACGCTAAGACAAATAGGAGCGGAGCAGTAATGGAAAATGTGACGCAAACGAAGTTGCACTGGTCAGCTAGTTCATCATATCAGCCGAAAAATTTTCACTACTGGACATAGAACTCTCTCAAATGTCGCCACTACCACCGTTTCTGTACGTCTCGCATCCATCAGCTACCCGCGACCTTCACCAGGTCATCGGTCCACCTGGTGGGAGGTCTTCCAACGTTACGTTTTCAGTGGAAATTATATTTATTTTTTCCTACTCCTCCGCTGTACTATTCTGATTAATTTCGTTGCGAGATCCAAGACAGTTGAATCGTTCTCCGGGACTCGTCGGGTTTCATTAGCTCGGCGTTTTTCTGGTGGTCGCCACTGTTGATTCTGGCTTTCAGGAGTTGCAGTGGTTGGGAATGTGTGGCGGGCTTGTCCCAAAAAAAAGCCCCTTCGACCATCTGTTCTGCCAGCCATGTGCCCTGCCCACTGCCACTTTAGTTTGGCGATCCTTTGGGCAAATTAATTCTATTTTATTCTAGACTAGCTGACCCGCGTAACTTCGTCTGCGTCACATTTTCCATTATTGCTCCGCTCTTTTTTGTCTTAGCGTGATGATATATAGCCTATAACCTTCCTCGATAAATGGGCTATCTAGCACTAAAAGAATTTTTCAAATCGTACCAGTAGGTCCTGAGATTAGCGCGTTTAACCAAACAAACAAACAAACAAAAAAACTCTTCTGCTTTATAATATTATATAGTACTAGCTGACCCGTGCAACGTCGTCTGCGTAACATTTTTCATTACTGCTCCGCTCCTGTTGGTCTTAGCGTGATGATATATAGCCTATAGCCTTCCTCGATAAATGGGCTATCTAACACTGAAAGAATTTTTCAAATCGGACCAGTAGTTCCTGAGATTAGCGCGTTCAACCAAACAAACAAACAAACAAACTCTTCTGCTTTATAATATTAGTATAGATAGATGGTAACAGGAAGCGAAATATTCCAGTTTTCGCGATCCTTACATTCTGTAATCACTGTGATTCCCAATCCAATTTCAATCGCCTGTATCAAGGAGAATGTAATTTTTAACCGAATTCCCAGAAAGGAGGAGGTTATCAATTCGGTTGTATGTTTTTTTTTTTATGTTCGTTACCTCATAACTCCGACAATTAATTATGAACCGATCGGTTAGGAACTTTGGATCTTAAATCGAAATAGCTGGAATTCGTCTACTTGGATGATAGTTTTATGTCATCCAAGTAATCGAAATTGCGTATATTGCTTTTCTGCGATTTTGCAGTGGTGTTGTTGGGTGTGGGTACCACTAAAAAGTAAAAAATAAAAAAACTTTTTACAAAAAAATACAACCGACACCTACTTCCGGAATTAAAGTTATTTTTACTTTGTAGTGTTTTTTGTTTTTGGAAGTCGGTTGTATTTTTTTGATCTCTAAAAACAGTTATTGACATTGGTGGTCCATAGTTCTCAAAAGAATATTAACTAGCATATAAATTCTCCTTACGTCTTTCGTCGGTCAGTAACTAAACAGTTAATAGGTTTATTTACTGCAGTTAACTGACCATTACTCAGCTGCAATAACTAAGAGAAATAAACCCAATTGTTTATTACTTCCCGTCCCTTCAAAATGTGTTAATATGCTTGTATTAGTTAAATTTTAAAGTGGTCGTTTCTCTGAGGGAAAGGGTCATAAATCAGTTATCGGATTTCTCGCTCGCACAATAAGTAATTGTGTTAACAAAGGTAGTGAATTGACCGGGAGGAAAAAAATATAGTCATTAAATAAGGCAGTGAAAAGGAAAATTTACAAGAACAATACTGTACAATATTTTTATAGTGTCATACTGGTTGAGGTGGCAGAGTAAATTAACAATCATTTAGTCGTTAAAACAATTGATTAAAAGACATTGTTGATGTATGTACATTAAGTATATAAGTAAAAAAAAAAACAGATTAACCTATACAGTCCAATAAATTAATAGAGAAACAGACAGGAGTTACTTTCTTATAATATTCGTATTAGTATGGATGCTATTTACCGTCTCTATTAATAAATTCCGATCTAATTCTAATACAAATTGACTCAGTTATATCAACAAGTATTTTATGACTGACTCTTTGGTTAAAATAAACCGCCAGATAACGGCCTCTTTGAAATTAACTAACATTTACTTAGTGATTACGTTGATTGTTTGTATGTAGAGTACAGGGAATTGGAATACTGTTAATTAATATTTGCTTACTTTTGGCTTAAGGGTGTCTGTCCATTACAGCGGAGAGAGGCAGCGGAGCGGAGAAACGGATAAATTTTAACCGACTGAATTGCATAAATTTCCGTACCACTTGAGTCACTGACATTTTGACTGATATCGTTTCTCCGCTCCGCTGTAATGCTGAGGCACACTAAGTATTCAATAGTTCTGGGTTTATATCGAAAATAATTTAGGAAATAGCATAATGATATAGACTCTCGATTACCTAGTTCTGACCTCCTTAACATTGTTATTATATTGGTAAGACCGGTGTTAGACACATCTCGACAATCCGTATTTCCAATTAATTGCCGCGTTGTCTAGAACCCGATATCCCCCAATATTTTCATTATTTTACTCGCTGATGCCCGCTGCTTCGCTCGCTTGACCATTTATATACTAAAACCTCCATCGAGACCTCTATCTATTGGTGAAAACAGCATGAAAATCGGTGCAGTATTTTTTCAGTTTATCACGAACTGTCAGATAGACAGACAGACGCGGCGTAGGACTTTGTTTTGTAATATGTAGTGATTTCACGGTTACTCCTTTTAGACGACACAAAATCCGGCTTGAATCATTTACAAGAATGATAGTCTAAAATCAAAACACGCGAGAAACCGCTCGTCTAATCCGTTCGCAAGTTAACTGAAGAAAACAAAGGTTACTCACATACTCCCGATAAGAGCATGTTTATAAACTTACGACAAACTCGGAGTAAAGTGAGGTAACACATACCCACCTTTATTTACTCAAGTGAACACAACTTCGCGTTTGAGTTTTGGAAAATTTCTAACTTCGCCTTTAAGCTTTGTGTGGGAATACACGAGTGTGGAATTGTACCGGCAAATTTTAAACCAATAAGGAATATGCATGCAATTTTTTATTTGCCAAATAAATTACTTATTAGCTCTAGTAAACAATTCAGAAATAATTTTATAAATACCTTCATCGCAATGAAGTTATAAAGCTTCAAAGATTTACAATTAGAAAGAGAAGTCCGTCTTTGACGTCAAAGTCCATGACGTCTATACAGCTGTCATCGAAAACAGCGTTTTCGCGATAGGGACAGATACATTTGTTTTTAATCAACAACACCCATTACTTGTTTTCAAATGTATGAAACAATTGACAGACAGGCATCGTCGATGTTGGCGTTTTTGAGACTAAAGTGGTACTTGGTGGGGCACACTTTCAAGATGCATCAAAACCGATGGGTCAGGATCACCAAAAATGACAGCCGAGACCAACAACTTAACGTGCTTTGCACGGCTTGGAGGAGTATGAGTTGGTTTTTTAAGATCGTCGACCCATCCACGGACCAACATCGTCAAGCCTTGCTTAATCTTAAAGATCGACTCGTGCGGCTGTTAACATTTAGCCACGAGCTCCTTCCTCAAAAAAAAAGTGATTTGATGATATAAAGTTGAATAAACGCATGCGCTGATCATCCGTATGTTTCCACAAGCTCACACAGCGCCTTCCATATTTTGTCAAAGTTCAAAATGGCGGTTTTGTTGTAATAATATGCACCTACAGAGTTGGTCTCGTATGTTTTAACAAAGGAATAAGTAGCTTTTGCGCTTATTAGGGTTTTTGCACTCCAATGATATTATGTTGATGAAACACCAGGTACATAGAAAGTATAGTTTAAAACAACAACAACATGAACGTCCCTTAACGTGCGAAATTCAGGAAGAACATAACTTTTTTCAGAAGACCTAGTACGAATTTTCTGCCTCTACACTAAACTACGTTCGTAATCATTCCCTTATGTCAAATCATATGGAAAAAAAGGTTTTCCCATAGACTAATATATATAATATGAGAGGTTTTCCGATATTGTCACCAGACGGCACTTATAACATTTTAGTAAAAAATACATTTACATTGCCTTCTGCCTATCATACTGATTACTCCTCATCTCTAACCAGATTTTACTATACGAAAGAAAGAAACTATCCACAAGCTTAAACTTAGCTCACACACCATCACTACCAAGAATCTTTTCTATCTACCCTACATCTACGCTTCCTGCTCGTGACAATTACATCAAGATGTTCAATTATAGCGAATCATTACGCGTCGCTTTGCGTCAAAGTTGCGTCGATGTCATATCGCTGTTACGTCAATTTGTTTGGCGACAAAAGGTGGTGGGCAGAAGGTTCGGTTCATATCTTTTGCTTACCTATATGTTTTGTGTATTTTCAACAGTTATTAAAATTCCAAGCTGTTACTGAACATATTCAAAATCCTCATTAACACATGTTGGAAACTATCAAATCTGGCTGGAATTTAATGTATTTAAATTAAATGTTCACAGTAACTATCTATACTTATAATAAATCTGTAGAGAGGTCAATTCTGTACATGAAATATATTTCCAAAATAACTATCAGGGGGTGATTAGGGATCGATACTGATGCCAAAAATGCAATCAGTACAATTTTTGTCTGTCTGTCTGTCTGTCTGTCTGTATAAGCGTTATAGAAACAAAAACTACTCGACGGATTTTAACGAAACTTGGTACAATTATTATTCATACTCCTGAGCAGGTTATAGTATACTTTTCATCACGCTACAATCAATAGGAGCAGAGCAGTGAAGGGAAATGTTGGGAAAACGGGAGAAGTTACTCCATTTTTAAGCTTTCGTCACGTGTGCAACCTTAACGGTGAAAGCTACACAGAAATCATGTATGACGGAAATGTTCTCCTTAAAATTATATAAAAAATATCCAACGACATAATATGTCTATCTTTTATGTTTGACGAACAATAACACGTGTAACTCCCGATAGCTTAGCAGTTCGAAGCTTTCTGATTATATTTGTCTACTCTTACGTTTATAAAACTGTCAGTCGTCCCTAATTAAAGTTATATTAACTATTCCATAAAAAGAGTCATATAAATCGGTATAGAAACACCAAAGTTATACATGAAATACGCTAATAATAAGCCATGGTCGCGAACGCATTATAGGCTAGCGAGTAGCTTCGTAAAACGCCTTACGACAGTTTGCAATATCTACACTAATATTATAAAGAGGAAAACTTTGTCTGTATGTTTGTTTGTTTGATTGTAATGAATAGGCTCAAAAACTACTGGACTGATTTTAAATATTCTTTCACCATTTGAAAGCTACATTATCCACGAGTAACATAGGCTATATTTTATTTTGGAAAAAATAGGGTTCCGTAAGATATTTGGGATTTTCGGACACAAGGTGTAAAAATCAACCAGAAAAATTACTTATTTTGCGTACGCTGCCTAAACTATAAAAGATAGAACCATAAATTGTCCTAATTAATTGTAGATCTTATAAATATTTACAAAAAAGTCCGCGACACACTGTACCTATCTATGTCGAGTGAGGCACAACAACCATTTTTTTATTTAAAAATCTTGATTTTTTTTTACTACATTTAAACGCGTTTATTTTACTTATGCTATTAATCCGTATCAAAATAAAGTATTTCTAAGTAAAGTTTATGTAGATAATATTTGGTCTTTGAATGATTAAAATCGGACGATTGGTTTTGAAGTTATGGCGAAATTAAAATATTACGATTTTTGCTGTTATTTAATATAATAAATGCGAAAGTTTGTGAGTTTGTGTGTAGGTTTGTTAATCAATCACGTCAAAACGGCTGAAGGGATCGGGGTGAAATTTGGAACAGGGATAGATTATGGTCTGAAATAACACAAAGGCTATTTTATCCCACGGGAACGCGTACGAAGTCGCGGGCAGAAGCTAGTTTGTAATAATATATCGAGAGCTTATAATCTAATTAACGCGGTGACCTGCGTGAGCGACGAACGCTACGCGACGCGACGCTGCGAACGTGACGAACGCGATCAACTCAACGGCATACCCTACATGCGGCCTATATGACACTTGACAGTCTGCGGCGAGACGCGACGTAACGCGGACTTGTTTTGAGGGCGACCAGGATGCGACACCACGAACTACGTAATGGTTGATTCGGAAGCGTTGATCGCCGCAATGTGTGAGCAAAGATTGTTGTGGGACAAAAAACATAAACATTATAGGAATCGTTTATTTTTAACTTTCAAGCAAAATTGTACTGTACTTCTCCATGATTCGAGAAGTAATGACCAAAATCACGTAGGACATTTGTCGCGTATAGCATCGCGTCGCATTACGTCGCGTCGTGTTGCGTCGCGTCGCGTCGTATTCGTTGCTCACGTAGGACACCGCGTAAGGTTTACGATCTTACGATGTCTGCAATAATCAGGAGGCATATAAAAATCTTCTGTACGCGCGTAATTCACTGAACTCGTTCTCAACGGCTGGACCGATTTGATGATTTTCTTGAGTAGTTCCACATAAGATTATCATCAAATCGGTCCAGCCGTTGAAATTTTCGAGTGTAATTTTTTTTTTTAACCAACGTCTGCAAGGGTTTCCAGTTCTATACATTCCACTATTTTTGTTTGTGATAAAAATAATATAAAGTAAAGCTTTTAAATTTTAGGTTTCTATTTAAATTACCATAAAAACCTTCTATGATCTATCTGTATTACGAAGACAGTAATTATGCAGTACAATAATTAGCAGGACATTATTCATACTTAACCGTTTACATAGTAATTAATGCTTAGATCTTAGACACATTATGTCCTATTGTGTAATAGAGTTATTTAGTTCTCAGGGAGGTCTTTGAACTATGACTTATATTGCTGGGCTCAAAATAGGAAAAAAAAAAACAGAATACCAAATGCCTTTTTTCTGGGTGTCAAATTTTGTGTGTTTTACAATATTCAATTCAATATAGTGGCCGTTTGGTGCGCGCTATCAAGTATATATTAAGTATTTGTAGGTTAATGTATGGGAACAACTACTTAATGTAAATTGCGCACCAGTCTAATAGAAAAAAAATAGCCGGCTGCAACGTTTACGAACCACACTTATTGTTTTCCATTTTTTAGCGAAACCCTAGAGGTACAATTTTTTAATGGATGTACTAGATTGTACAATTTGGGGACTATATCCCCGCGATATTTCAACAAAATCAGAGACTAAGGGCGGCTGGGGTCCGCCGTGGTGGACGCCGCGGGCGTCGGGGGCCACCTGGTGACCTCCGGCCACCGTAGGCGCGGGCCTGTGGACGGCGAGCTATGGGTGGCTCGCCGTCCGTCCGTCTAGTGACGACAGGCCGTGTCGACGGCGCGTTAGTGTTCCACGCGCGCCTCAAAGAGAGTCAGCAACACAGAGGGGCCCGAAAGGGCCGACGCCTGCCGGAGTCGCGGGATTATTCGCAAGAGACACCGTGGCTCCGGAACACAAAGGGCAATGAAGGAACATGGATGGGTTTTAGTCAGTAGAAGTCTGACACTCCCTCCCGCTACACCCAGATCGGGAGGAGTCATTTGATGATTTCCCATCCCTAAAAAAAAAAAAAAAAAAAGGGCGGCTGGGGTGTGTGACACTGTTCACTCTATCTGTTTAAAATATAGAAGAGCGTTGAGGGTTCTTCAAGTTGACCGATCAATATTGCAGGAAGCTTTGCCTTGGATGACCAGAAGCCATAGACAAGTGACATTCTGTCAACGGTACCACGGTGAAGGTGATTGTAAAAACGTCAAAAATGTATGAGATTGGCAAACACTGCCGAAATGTCACGTTGTCATTCTCTAATATTCAGGCATTATTAATCGCCATTGCTAATAGAAGGACTCTTTGTCTATAATCTAAGGTACTAGGTCATGCATGGGTTGAATTTACGCGGACAGAGGCTCGATTAGCAGCAACAAATGTATCTCCTATTTTAAAGAAAATAAAAGTAAAAGTATCCATTTCAATATATTCTAGGCACATCACTTTCGCTTCCAGTTTAATCTAGATAGAACCAGTTTTTTACAAAAAAAAAGTGTCCTACCGGCTGGTGATACACAAAATCACATTCGAATTTTAAATGATGTCCCTCAAAATAGAGACGTGGCCGCTTAACGACTTTCGCTTTCGCTTAGCAAATGACGTTAAGTAGGGCTGTCGATTATTGTAGGAACTAAGTTTCTACCACTACAATCGGTCGTTTCTCTTACAATTTGTGGGAATAATCTTATACTTAAAACAAAAAAATACAACCGACTTCCAAAAAAAAAACACTACAATGTAAACTACAAAAAAAGTGTTTTTTTGGTGTGTTAAGTGTTAGTTTCTTCGTATTTAGACACCGACTTCCGAAATTAAAGTTGTTATAGTTTACTATGTAGTGTTTTTTTTTTGGAGGCTGGTTGTATGTTTTTGTAAAAAAAGTTTTTTATTTTTCACTTTTTAGTTGTACCCCACACCTAACCACACCACTGGAAAATCGCAGAAAAGCAAAATACGCAATTTCGATTACTTGGATGACATCTATCATCCAAGTAGACGAATTCCACCTATTTCGATTTAAAATCCAAAGTTCATTACCGATTTTCATAAAATTTAAATGAGACCAATCTACAAGTATATCCTTTCAGATAAAACAAATATAAATAATTTTTCAAATCGGTTCATAATTGTCGGAGTTAGGAGGTAACAAACATTAAAAAAAACATACAACCGAATTGATAACCTCCTCCTTTTTGGGAAGTCGGTTAATAAAAATTACTAGACAAATATAGCGTTACGCAATATTCGCAATACAACTTAATTCTACGAGAAGAAATGCAATATTAGTGTCTTAAATGTACCTTTATTTCTACATTTAAATAAATCATTATTGATAAATGATTTATTTAAATTTACCTACAAGCTGACATTGAGTCCCAAAATATGAAATTAAACTTCTAGTACTTTTTCTATGGAATTTAAAAATTAAAGCGCTTCTAAAGTTGAAATATTATTGCAACAGAAACGATACCACAATCACCACCAAAATCACCACTTCAATAAAAACAAAAAGCAACAAACTGCCAGCCCTAAACCGCAACTGAATGAATGAATGACTGAGTGAAAGAAATTTCATTCGTCCGCATGAGTAACATTGTGTAACGCGACTTTACTCGACCTCGTTACGACTTTAGGGTCAGCGCATACCACAACGCGATGCGACGCAGCAAGCACTTTTTAAAAAGTACACATTTCATTATATATCTATTTAGCTCATTCCCATCTGTGTTGGGGTCGGCTTCCAGTCTAACCGGGTGCACCTTAGTACCAACATTTTACAGAGCGACTACTTCTGACATCCACAAACCAGTTATGAGGTAACACGTTATTCTGGCAAGAGAGGTGTAAGCTGGCTCCATCGTAGACTTTGTCTCTGTCATCTCTGACCAAGACTAGACTCAAGAGCACAACCATCACAAAAAATAAATAAAAAAGGTGTCAAATTGTCGGGTTTTTGACTACCCGTAATTACTGTCAAAGATGTCCAAATGACAGCCAGCACAACCTGTCAACCGGATTAAAGCGCTTTCAGAGGCATGGTACCTAATAAAGGGTCTTGGTTTGTAAAGGCACAGCACAGCGCAAAGGCAACTCGACTCCATACCGGACACAAAAAAGCACCAAGCAAACAAATTATTTTTATATATATTCACTCTGCGTTTTCGCAGCGCTTCCCTGAGCCTCGCAAAACCTGACCTCTTCAAGATTCATCGAGTTGCGTCGCTTAGCGTCTCGGTGTGAGCTGACCTTTAGTCTTAATTTGTCCGCTTGCCTTTACAAAAGTACTTTCTTTGTGTCCAGTATGGAGTCTTATTTAGTGACGTCACAAGGCTTTTGACCTTGCTTTGATGGCCTTGAGTGTTTAATGTTAAATTTCAGATAGTCTTTACATAAGAGACTCTTGTCTAAATAATACCTAATTGGATGAGTAACTGTTTATGAAGGAACGAGTCTCACGATGAGCTATTTATTGGTTCGGACTATCATCCAACGATTGACATTTTTAGATCTTTGTCAGACTTTTTTTTTGTATACAAAGCGGGGAAACTCTTGGCCCAAATCTCACCTGATGGAAAGTGATGATTAGGCCGAAGATGGAAGCGAGTTTCACCCGGAATCCTCTTACACAGAGGAACTGGCTATCATACCTCTTACTGCCGGAACACAACAATGCTGTTTATTTATAGTTGTTATGGCGACAGACTTAGACATGATGGTGGTAGCTTGCCAGGTGGACTTAGAACAAGTCCTACCACCAACCAAACCGAGCAAAAAATTTGCCTCCGCTGGGAATCGAACCCGGGATCTCGGGGTCTGAATCAGGTGGTATAACCACTAGACCATTGAGGCGGTTAGTGTCACCTGTTTAGCACTCCACTCGGGGACCACGTGTAAGGATTCGCTGAAGGGTATTCTCCTACGGACGAGGGTGGCTCACCGTCCAATCAGAATCAGGCCCAGGTTGACGACGAGTTGTGTGCCACGAGCACCTCAAAAAGTTGTCAGCATAGAAAGGGCCCGCTAGGGCCAGTGCCTGCCAGGGTTGTGGAATTTGTTCGGAGAAGTCACCGCGGCCCTGGAACGCAAAGGACATTAAGAGGAACACGAATGGGTTTTAGTCAGTAAGAGTCTTACACTCTCTTCTGCTTTGCCCAGAGCGGAAAAAGTCATTGAAGATTTCCCATACTTATGAAGTAGGTCTACAATCTTTTATTGAATTTGATCTTTTATTTATGAGTTAAATCAGCATATTCAGATTTCTACTGGGGTTTGCAGTCATTTGAATTAAAGCGTCAGTTTTATTTTGGACCAAATTCTAATTAAATACAGTACCGTTTGACATATCCAATAGAACTTATTGTGAATGTCCTGCAAACAAAAAATATGAAAATTTAAAGAAAATACTTAAAACCATTTGCCCTCGAGTCCAACTCGCCCTTTTCCGTTTCTTTTTTATCAGTGCACGACTGGATTTAGGCTTTTCCAATAACGTGCCACTTTAGTTAAATACCAGCAGTAAAAAAGAGGGCTATTGATCGAAAATAACCTGCTGAGTCCTCTCACTCTACTCATAATAAAATAGAAGTTCCAAACAAGTACCTACATCTTTCCGAGGTGTTATCGTGCTAACCGACCGACTTGAGCTTATCGTTGTTACGTGAACATCTACCGTCAATTTTGGCCCTTTTATAGAGGCTAAAGCTCATGTGGCTGCAAAGACGTTGGGGATCCTAGCAAAGATGAGACGGTACTTTACGCGAACAACTGCTCAAATTCTTATCAAGCGCAAGTTCGGTCAAGTACCTACTGCTCTCATCTTTGGGACGGTTCTGCCAGAAACCAGCTTTATGTACTTGAGTCAATTAAGGAACGAGCCAAGAGGTTCATCGGCAATGATGGGCTCGTCGAGTCGAAGCTCCAGTCTCGAGCATTGCCGAGTTGCTTGCCTGTCGGTTTTCTACCGGTTGCATTTTTGGATAATTAAATTGCATAAGTTAATTCCGCCAAGCCCGTTCCACCATCGGACTACAAGACCAACGGCGATGCACCACCGGTACATGGTGGACACACCACCCACCCGCACAAAACATTTTGGGAACACATTATAGTGCGTACGGCTAAGGAGTGGAATTCCCTGCCTAAGTCTGTGTTTCCTGATAGCTACAACCTGGGAGCCTTTAAGTCAAGAGTAAAAAGGTTTTAGATAGATGTTCTCCATTTTCGACCTCATTATCGCTTACCATCAGGTGAGATAGTGGTTTTTTTTTTTTTTTTAGGGATGGGAAATCATCCAATGACTCCTCCCGCTCTGGGTGTAGCGGGAGGGAGTGTCAGACTTCTACTGACTAAAACCCATCCATGTTCCTTCATTGCCCTTTGTGTTCCGGAGCCACGGTGTCTCTTGCGAATAATCCCGCGACTCCGGCAAGCGTCGGCCCTTTCGGGCCCCTCTGTAGGTGAGATAGTGGTCAAACGTGTACCTATCAATAATAAAAAAAAATATATAAGCGGACGGAGTCCCAGTCGCCAGCTGTTTTCATATTAAATTGCCTACTTTTCTTGTTTAGAAATATAACTTATTAGGAAGTTTGTAAGAGTAGGATGAGATGTATAAAAAGTAAACATACTGCTTAATAAATCTACTAATTGGTAATTGGAATGCATGGAATTCATATGCATGCAATTTTTTTATTTGCAAAATAAAATACTTATTAGCTCTAGTAAACAATCATGAAATTATTTTTTAAATACCTTCATCATTTATTAAGTTATAAAGCTTCAAAGACTACAGTTAGAAAGAGAAGTTTGATACGTAATGTGACGTCAAATTACACGATGACTATACAGCTGCCATAGAAAACAGCGATTCGCGAGAGGGACAGATATATTTGTTTAAAATAATTGTATCTCGTTCGTTTTTCGAACAATTTAGATTCTTATTTCACAGTTAGTATTATATCGTCGACCGTAGGTTCAATTGAGGTAAGGGACAAAATACGATTTTTCAGGAGAGGCCAACAAAGTTTTTTTTCGGACTAAATCGCCTATAACTTTTTTTCTTATTAACCTTTTTCGGGTCTGATTTCACACATAATCTTGTATTTTAGTGCTCTATCTACACGTGTAACATTTATTTAAATAAATTAGCTATTTAAGAAAATAGATGTCCCTTACAACAACGTATTTTGTTAGTAATGTCCCTTACTGAACAAGTATCTTGTAGTCTCGTCCCTTAAATTAAATTGACCTCTGCGTTGTATTCAATTTATTAATGAAAAAATAGTGTAAAGCACTTATTGAAAAAAATTATGGAAAAAATACAGTGTAAAGAGATTTTTGACATAAAATGAAGTACACACTTTTGACGTACGGATATCATAAATTTGGAAATCGTTATTATTGTTACAAGAAATCATTTAAGAGACAAATGAAAATGTATTAGAACCGTGTGTCTGTTTTTTGTGTGTTGCTTACATAGTACAAAGAAATGAAATGTTTGTACATTGTAATAGCTAATTTGTATAGATTTAATAAAACAATTTATATTTCATTTAATATGTTTATTGTAATCAAATTATTAAAAGAAATGGTAACAATTTTACCTATAATTAGTTTGAATTTTTATTCAAATAAAAAAGTAGCTGCAAATAATCATAATAGAGCCTCTAAGGCATTGTTAATCAAATTAAAATAATCAATTTTACTTACTACCGCTTTACCGCTTAATCAGCCTTCAACATGAGATCAATGTTTAATCATTATAATCATTAAAAAAAATATTAATAAAATTGAGATCAATAAATGTTTCAGAATTAAATGTTTTTTTCATCAACATCTTCTTCGTCCGTTTGATTCAAAATGTCAATCACTTTAGCGCAATATGGTAGCTTCAAATAATCTTGATGAAATCTACTGGGTCACACACAATTTTTTTAAATCTTTGTATTTTGCGAACGATATTGGTAGCCTGGTGTTATACAAAGGTCTTAGTTCTATGCAATTATTGTCCACTGTTATATCAGGCGAGTCTGCTAGTTGTGACGGCACACTAACAGATGTTTTACTCTTAACCTTACCCTTTCCCGTCCCTTTTCCTTTTCCTTTTCCCTTCCCACTTTTCGTTTTACGTTCTGGATTACTCCCTATCTTTTTGGCTGCCATTTCCCCATTTATTTTGATGACATAAACAACCGCTTCCTCCTTCATAGAGTGTTTAGTCCAAATGGTTTTAAGGTCTTTTTAACCGACTTCCCAAAAAGAAAGAGGTTATCAATTCGGTTGTATGTTTTTTTTTATGTTTGTTACCTCTTAACTCCGACAATTATGAACCGAATTGAAAAATTCTTGTTTTATCTGAAAGGATATACTTGCAGATTGGTCCCATTTAAATCATATCAAAATCGGTTACGAACTTTGGATTTTAAATCGAAATAGCTGGAATTTGACTATTTAGATGACTCTTTGATAATCGAAATTGCGTATTTAGCTTTTCTGCGATTTTGCAACTTTAATTTCGGAAGTCGGTGTCAAAATAAGAAGAAACTAACAAAAACACCGACTTCCGAAATTAAAGTTATTTTTTACTTTGTAGTGTTTTTTTTTTGGAAGTCGGTTGTATTTTTTTGTAAAAAGTTTTTTTTCTTTAACGTAGCTATTCTAATTTTCGTAACTTGCAAGTCCTTCGTCTTTTGTGAAAACAGTTTTTCCGTAACGGGGTCCCAGTCAATGAAATCCTTGTGCTCCATAACGCTTACGACGTAGGGACGAGGATTCTTTCTAGCACATTCCATGTAACTAGGCCATTGCGTGTAACTCCAAACAGTCAATTTTCGCACTTCTCGTTCAATAACAGAGTACATGCTGTCAACTGGCATGTAACTATGACCGGTCAGTAAAAAGTTAATCTGAATCGTTTCGACATTCTTGGATATTGACAAAAAAATTATACCTTGTTGCTATTCCACCAACTCGCACTAAGCGCTTCCAAGCGTCTTTCATAATGCGCACAGCAAAGGAGTGGAACTCTTTGCCTGCGTTTGTGTTTCCGAATGCTTACAACCCTAATCTTTTCAAAGTTAGAGTGAACAGACTCCTTCTGGGTAAGCTCGCTCTATCGTAGACTTTGTCTCTGTCATCTCTGACCAAGACTAGAGTCAAGAGCAAACCCATACCAAGTAAAAAAATAAAAAAAATAATGCAATATTGCCAGCATTGTCCTATTACGATTTTGTCCAGTGCAAGCATCGCAATACAGGATAACTTTTCTTATTCCTCTATCATCAACATCTTTCAGATACATGAAAAGGCAAAACCCTATCTCTTTTGACCCTCGTTTCCCGTCGCATTCACCCCAAACATAGCAAAACCCGTTTCGAGTAGAGCTTTCATAAATCGTAAAGTTATACACAGTGTATTATATTATCTGCTATAGAATAACAAAATATTATCACCAAACGACAGATGAACTCGCACTGATAGCGACTTTTTTGATGCCCGCGCGCTGCTTTCGCATTGGTATCATCCTCTCTTTCGCACAAAGAAAGACGTTGTGAGATAGAAAAGGATGGTAATAGTGCAAGTACGTGCTATCTTGTGTTATGAAGTTAGAAGTGTGTGTAAATAAAGGTAACAGGGATAAACAATTCAATACTTCTCATCAGCAAATTAGTGTAACGGACACCGAACCTAAATATAATTCGATTCAAATTGGTGTAACGTTGACACTGCCTAAAGTATGACAATGCAAATTGAGGTAAGGGACAACTATGTCAAAACTCGTGCAATCCATTTAAAGTATGGATGATATTAATTTTTTTAGATAACAAAGACATTAGTGTAAGGCCAGTTTTATTATTGTTTCTTCAAAAATAAACCATGTAATGGTAATTCGTTGATTGGGAAGACCCTTAACTTATTTCAAGTGGATTGGCGGCAATAATTACATCATTTCAAGTTCCTATATTGCATAGTTTTTCAGATACATTGTTATTATGGGGCTGATTCGAAATTTGGATCCAAAAATCATTAGGGTAAGGGACATTTTTCTTAAGCTAGAATTTTTTCATAAACACCATTCGATAGAGCGAAAAATTCTGAACAAAACTGTATACTTAACTCATTTTGGGTATTTTGTCCCTTACCTCAATTGAACCTACGGTCGACGATATTTTCGAATACTTTTAGAAAAACTGTTCAGATCATAAATACTTTTTTCATGCATATTCCCTATTATGCTTTGTAGAAAGATGTAACTATACGCCTGTTAATTTTCTGGAGTGAGAAAATTTATTACAGTGTATCTATTTTAATAAGATTTCTTTTTTCCTACCATTACATGTTTTTATTCTTATGAAATGTATGGGACGACCATGCCGTATGCCTAATGCGTCCGAACGATGCAAGTGATGTCAGTGCTGCCCTGTGCAAATTACTCTCTGGCAAGCAGGCGAGTGTAAACAAAAAAATTTAAATTAACTCAGATGCCAGCTACTATCAAACTCGCACGTGGCAGCAACTGGTAAGATTTGTCCATACGATGCGAGTTACTGCACTGTAGTTACAGCAGGCTTGACTCGCATGCTAGCTCGCACTGTGTAAACTAGCAGAGTTGAAAAAAAAAGCTTGAAATAGATGTATAATTGTCGCCTATCGCAGTCAATTTCATTTATACTTACCTGAACTACTGATAAAACCTATAATACAACAGTTGAAACTTTGCACAAATATTAACTTGAACGTATATAAAAAAATATTTTATAAAAATCAACTAGAGTATGATACGTAAATTGATCTGTATCAAATCCTGCCGATCCCTTATATTATATTCCCCAAACACGTTGAATATAACGAAGCACAATGAAAAGCTCCCAGCGGTATCGAACTAAAATATTTTTCACTGAAATCCAACAATACGGTATATTTGTCGACCATCCAGCGAAATAGAAAATTTTTACGTTAGCAAAAGTCACTGTGATTGGTAGAATCACTGGATTTTTACCCAATACCAACTATATGGATATCCCTAGGGATTTGCCAGAATCAATATTGGCGTATATTGAATCGAATACCTATATAAAAAGTTGTAACTAAATCGGATTATTTGACCGGAGTTCGGTACATTTTTATTAGAATATTGTTTATGTATCGAGTGTACTTTTATTTTTAGTTATTGAGTTCGTTATTTAAGTATCTGAAAGAAGGGACATTAATCGAATTTTCTGTGGCCTTTAATGTGTGCAACCAGCAACTATTAAACGGATCGATCTAACAGTCTATAAATAATCTATAATCAAACAATCTATAATCGAATTAGAAATATATAAAAACCGGCCAAGTGCGAGTTGGGCTCTCACTCGAAAGTTTCCGTACCATAAACCGAAAAAACTTTTTTTATTTGTTGTTATACTTGTAGTGGCAATAGAAATACACACAACACACTATGTGAAAATTTCAACTGTCTACCTATAACGGTTCTTGAGATACAGCCCGCTGACAGACAGACGGACGGACGGACAGCGGAGGCTTTATTTAGTTGGTTTCCCCTTTGGGTACGGAACCCTAAAAAATAAAAAAAATAATTAGAAAACTTGACACAAAAAACTCTAGCAGTCCTATTATATGAAACTTGTGGCTACGCTTAAAAAGTTTCAAGTTCGTGAAATTTTCACAAAAATGTAACCCTTTTCCCAAGCACCAACCGTTTTTCCATCACACTCGCGTATCTCCAAAAATCTAAAGTAACAAAATTAAAGTGGATAGCTCTGAAACGTTGTAACATAACCCAATAACGTGTTGAAAGCCTGAAGCTCTGTCCGGCCGCCATTGGTACAGCACAATGATAATCGCGTTAACTACAACGCCTGTCAAAAGCAAGGAAACCGAACAAAGAGAGGATATTTCCATGTGTCTATGGTACGTAGCGATAGGCTGTTTTGTTTTTGTTGGATGCTAATGCCGAGACATGATTGGTGCATTTAAAATTCGATTCCGAGCTGTTAGAAGTTAGTTCTGTTCTTTTGTTTTATTGTTTAGTTTCATAGTGGTACGTTTTCTTCCATTGAGGATGTTGGAGTCTTCCGCAGTAGTCCAATATGAAATTCACGATGAAAATGGATTGTTTGGATTTACAAATTAATTTTTGAGACATTAAGGTTGCTAGACAGGTGCTGTGGGATAATACGACGGCGATGCGTCGACTCGTTTTCATGGAAACGGTTTTAAAATTGCTACCACACATATAAGAAAATCTAAAAAATGATAGGACTGTTCATTTTGCAAACAAAATGAAAAGGAATATTTAAATGCTACAAATTCATTATTCCCAAATTCAATACTTATAAATCTCGAAACAATTTCGCCGTTAATTTTGGAAGAAAAGCTCCAAACTAAATGCTGCTATTGTCTCGGATCCCGAATTAGGAACGCAAACCAAACGCCTTAAACAAACGATGTAAATGAGCCATAAAATTAGGAGTAGCCTTGATAAATACTGTAAATATAGGGGCAGAAGACCAACTATTTTTTTATTTGAGATGCTTCTGCTCTTGACTCTAGCCGACGATGGATTGAGCTTACCCAAAAGAAGCCTATTTTCCTTCAAGAGATAAGGTTTTGAATGCGTTCGGAAACACAGAAGCAGGTGGAGAGTTCCACTCCTTTGCTGTGCTCATTATAAACGACGTTTGGAAACGCTTAGTGCGAATTGGTGGAAAAGCAACTAGGTAGGATGGTAATTTGCAGTGCGTCTAGATGTCCGATGGTAGAAGGGGGCCGATGGGATGAGGTTGCATCGAAGTACAATCTGTAGAAGACCGACAAGCAGGCTACATTGCGGTGATGAATTATGTTTTTAACCGACTTCCCGAAACGGAGGAGGTTATCAATTCGATCGTATGTTTTTTTTTTTTTAGTTTGTTACCTCATATCTCCGACAATTATGAACCGATTTGAAAAATTATTGATTTATCTGAAAGGATATACTTGCAGATTGGTCCCATTTAAATTTTATGAAAATCGGTTACGAACTTTGGATTTTTAATCGAAATAGCTGGAATTCGTCTACTTGGATCATAGTTTTGTGTCTTCCAAGTGATCGAAATTGCGTATTTTGCTTTTCTGCGATTTTGCAGTTGTGTTGTTAGGTGTGGGGTACCACTAAAAAGTGAAAAATAAAGAAGTCGGTGTCAAAATACGAAGAAACTAACAAAAACACCGACTTCCGAAATGAAAGTTATTTTTTACTTTGTAGTGTTTTTTTTTGGAAGTCGGTTGTATTTTTTGTATAAAGTTATTTCTTAAAATGTTATGATAGATATGCTCGTATTTGACCACCTGGTGGAAAGTGATGAAGTGGTTGACGATGGAGCGCGCTCGCCTAGAAGTTATCTCCTCACACTTAAAATAATAAATAAAAATTTAGTTTATTAACACAAGACTTAGTACAAAGAATAAAACGATGATAGCTGCATAAGTATAAACTGTAGCGCAGCCAACAATGCCGTTGATTTAAAGACTCCTAGAAGCTATCAAAGACTGTTCTCCGGGGTCTGGTTTAGGCGCTTGCTTCATGAGCCGTTGGTCGTGGGTTTGATTCCCAAGGGAAGCATACTTTGTATAGTTGTTTCCAGTTTGACTAGGGCATTGCAGGCTTGAATCACCTGATTGTCTGATAAAAAGATGATTCGGTGCTTCGGAAGGCACATATTAAGCCAGTGGTACCAGCCGTCAAATGGAGGTCGTTAAACCAAATCAGAGGTTCTTGAGGCGGTTCAGAAACTCTGACACTAGGGTGCGTGGGGTCTTTAGACCTTACTACTCACCCAATAAGAAGAAGAAGCTATCAAGGAGTATTTAAGTAGAGTCACTTTATTATTTTAAAATATTATTTGAAATGTAAATGACGACGTTCAAAAGTGGCGTTTAATAGCCTAATTTTTAAGTAACGTTTTGATTTTTTTGACTATCGAATACTTAGAGAGACTATTTTTGAGTTGGATGATAGTGGCGACGTATTTGAAGGTACAGCGTTGTTTGGCCTCTTACAAGGTGAAGCGTTGGCCTGGTGAAGAGGAGCGAGGAGCACAGGACCGGTCAATATGGAAACACTTGGGGGATGTCTGTTTCCAGCAATAAACGTAGGCAGACACCAAATACAACAAAAGCTCTAGACATATTGCCATTCTATTTGCGAAGTCGAAAGTTCAAAGTATTAGGGATTGATACGAAACTCGAAGTACAGAATATTGGTCAGCGTATGACAACCCCATATTGATGTTTTAACAGTCGGCTTCGCCACGAGAATGTCATTTATTTAAACCTTAGGGAAACACAATTTGAACAATAGCGTAAAGTTTTATGGCAATATAGACCTTCTGCGTTCACATTTTCCATAAAAAAACGCGCGATTCATGCTTAGATTATTAATATTCTAGTCTGTCGCTTCGTCAAAACTTCTATAATTACTGGGGTATATTAATGTACGCGAAGACGCGAAGAATTTTATAAAGTGTGCCTAAATAATACCCCGGGGACTTGGCGAGTTTTGTAACAATTTATGTAAATGCGTTGTTATAATAGGGATGAATATGTGTAATGGCCGTTTTTGGGCCTTAATTTGATGATGTACTTCGGTGTAGATGGTGTAATATCTTTGTGGGTGTAGAGTCTTAGGTATGTCTAGTTAGTTAAGGTGCAAAGTCATGCTTGGCTTTGGAGTTTATAAATAACGTGATGACAAGATGTATAGTGGTGATCACTGGTGCTTGGGACCTTGTTAGAGTTCTGAACGTTCATATGGAAAAACGGAACCCTTATAAAATTTCGAGTAAATAACAGGATAATGCAAAAAAATATTCGCTTAGAACTCTTTGCACGTGAGTTCAATTGACGCTTGGTCAGTTTTTCTGAAAATCTTAGCATTCAACAGTAGCTTTACTGTGTTGGCAACAAAAATATACAAAACATGAAAGCAACAATTTAGCTTCAAAGCAATCTGAGAAAATTTTCTGAAAAACACGACATCATATTATTATATCTTAGAAAAATATTATTTTTTAAACAAAAAACATTTATGAATTGGATTATTTATAGTATCATATCTTTCTAAGCCTACGTAGATAAGTACTGTTAATACGCCTGTCTTAAAGGTTAATCATATGTTAAGATTTACGATCATCCGTTCACTTGTTCACTCATTCACTGTCCGGTCATTATTTAGCAAATGATGAATCAATTTGACCGAGCATTCATGACCTGTGTGAACTTTGAGTGTTGTGCAAAATTTTAAATGTTAAATGTTGTTGTGTGTAATGTTTGTGTGTGTTTAATGTAATAGGCTCAAGTGCACTATATTATATTAGTTTGATATGTTTGAGCTCCGTGAGAGGCATTCCATTTTATTAAAAAGGACCTTAAAAATATGGATTGCAAAGGATTCAAAACATTGTTTTCAGAGAAAATTAACTAATAATCCATTTTGAAACTAATTAAAGCTTGCTTTTTGTTTCAGGTAATTAATAAAAACACCATTGCTGTTATCCTAGGTTATCTTTTATCGGTAAGTTAATGGTTAGGTAATGCTTAGGTAAGTACCACGGTGTTATAATTCTGATAAAACATTGGTTGATATTAGTGTTCCAAAATTTTGATCATTTTCGGCATTCTGAATTAAAATATAAATCAAATTTCATTGCAGCTATGATTTTATAACACAAGCCTTAAATTAAAAAAAAAAATTGCACTTGCAAATAAAAACCGAGACAGCAGCCATTTTCTTTATACTTTAGCTTGTTATTTGAATCCATCTTTACCTTCACATTGATGAGTTTACAAGCATGTTCTTAACTTTTTACATGTTGTCAGTATTTTAGGTCGATGTGTCCAAGTGTGGGTGTTTTTATAATGTAGGTACTGACATTATTAACGTTTATCATTCAGAAATGTCGATAGGCTCGCCCCCATTTCTTTGGGACCTAATGTTATATAATACTATCATCGGCAAACAGTGGGTGTTCCTCTAGACAGTTTAACAGAGTTTGTTTATTATAATTTGATTATATAACATTTCATTGTCCGTTCCGGGAACTGCTTCAACAAAAGTTCCATTGAAAATTACCGCACTACAAATCCTTTTATTCTTTTTATTTGGTTGTAAACTCGTTATACCGTGTTGTGGAATTCATTTGTTTTTGACTGCATTGTTAGTATTTTTCGCGAGAATTACTGCTCAGCATGAGTTTCTTGGTTGAATTTCTAAGTCAGCCAAAGCAAGGAGCCAAAAAAATTTTAGAAGCTGCCTGGAGTGGAGATATTTTTTATTGTTGGGAAATAATTAGATTACTCCTTTGGCTCTGGGCGGACCGGAAAAGAGTGTCAAACTCTTACTGGCTAAAACCCAATGGTAATCCTTCAAATGCCCTTTACGTTAAAAGTCTCATCTTTTATTATATAGTACTCATTACGTAGGACCTGAGTGTACGAATAGGTATAAAAAAAATTATATAATATTAAATATAAAAATATAAGAATAGGTATAGAAAAATTCTTTCAGTATTAGATAGCCCATTTGTCGAGGAAGGCTATAGGCTATGTATCATCACGCTATGACTAAAAGGAGCGGAGCATTAATGGAAAATGCGGCGCAAACGAAGTTGCGCGGGTCACAAGTTTTGTTATAAAATTATTTTATTCCCTTGTAATTCGCTACGAAACAGCGTCGGCAAAAAAATTTCGGTTTAAAACTTAAATTAAGATTGATGGTACACAAATTACCACGCTTTACCACAAAAATATCAGCCAAAACAAAAAACCTCTTACCCACGAAACCTTGACCCAAAAATCTTTTCAAATCTGATTCGGGTCTCCTTAAGGTAACGTAAGAGACAAACAGATCTGGGATCCACTTATTGGCTTCTTAGATTACGTCATAATACTTCAGGAGATGATTGATATACTAGGCCCGGTGCGCCGGATGGCCTGTTGCGTAAGTCGCGCTTTTATGCCTTAGGGATGGGATGGTGTCGATGGAAAGATGTTTTTTCCTCTTTTTTTTTTCTTGTGGTAGTTCTGTGATTGTTTGAGTATGGTGGAAAGGAGATTTAAAGTTATATCCGCTGATAGTAACTTCCTCCTCCTCGCGTCATTTGTCTTCAATGCTGAGGGTTGGACTTTGACGAATGATTTCTCGCGGACTGTATTTTGGCCATGTTGACTTTTCTTCGGCGATGTATAGTATCGCACACGGGTCTCTAGCGTGAAACGTATTTGATTGAACCAACGTGGCGAGCTCCTATGCCTCTGGGTCTTTTCTCATCCACTAATAGTTAACACGCTTGGGGTGGTACTGCTCCAGCAATATTCTGCTTGACCAAATTATAAACCACTGACTGTATGTGTATCTAATTTTGCAATTCATTGCTTTATGTCTAGTTTGGATATTATTTGTGTTTTGCTGTCTGTTTAATACTAGCAATTTAAACATGGTTTACAAGACTTGCTCTTGTCAGTAAGAAAAACATATCCTCTAAATGAAGCAAAGACACAAAAATACAGTTAACGGAATACACCTCACCTCCTCTCCCTCTACTTTTTCTATATTACTTTCGCGACATTACCAATCTTTTTACGTAACCGATTACCTTTTTATCGACATAGCAGCACATCTCTAATCTTTCCTTACAATTCAGCGAAGAAGCCTTCATTATGTAACGTTTTCTTATCTTGGGCTCACCTTAAGAAGATGTCTGCTTGTAAGGGATACGTAAATTATTCCGCCAAAACCGCTGGCTCTAATCTTGGGAAGCGGTGCGATTGTGAGCGACGAGGATGATTTATTACTTTTTTTATGGTGTTTATAGATTTTTTTTGGAGAAAATATGTAAGGGGGAATATTTTTTTTTCAGGCGTGCTTGATAAAGTTTTTAACGATGTTTGAACTTCATTTCTTTGAATTGCGATAAAAAATGAACGTAGTTAGGTGCGAACGCATATCAAATCTTGAAAAAATCTTGTGAAAATGCTACAAAATTGCTTATAAATTTTAAGGCGCTATAGTGAAATTCAATCATTGTCGACTTTTGTCAACATTTCGACAAGATTTTATCATTGATTGTCGCTGAAATGATATTGCGGCTTGAATTTTGACGCTTTTTAACCGACTTCCCAAAAAAGAGGAGGTTATCAATTCGGTTGTATGTTTTTTTTTTTTTCATGTTTGTTACCTCATAACTCCGACAGTTATGAACCGATTTGAAAAATTCTTGTTTTATCTGAAAGGATATACTTGCAGATTGGTCCCATTTAAATCATATCAAGATCGGTTACGAACTTTGGATTTTAAATCGAAATACCTGGAATTTGACTATTTAGATGATTCTTTGATAATCGAAATTGCGTATTTTGCTTTTCTGCGATTTTGCAGTGGTGTTGTTAGGTGTGGGGCACCACTAAAAAGTGATAAATAAAAAACTTTTTACAAAAAAATACAACCGACTTCCAAAAAAAAAACACTACAAAGTAAAAAATAACTTTAATTTCGGAAGTCGGTGTTTTTGTTAGTTTCTTCGTATTTTGACACCGACTTCCGAAATTAAAGTTATTTTTTACTTTCTAGTGTTTTTTTTTGGAAGTCGGTTGTATTTTTTTGTAAAAAGTTTTTTATTTTTCACTTTTTAGTGGTGCCCTACACCTAACAACACCACTCCAAAATCGCAGAAAAGCAAAATACGCAATTTCGATCATCAAAGAATCATCTAAATAGTCAAATTCCAGCTATTTCGATTTAAAATCCAAAGTTCGTAACCGATTTTGATATGATTTAAATGGGACCAATCTGCAAGTATATCCTTTCAGATAAAACAAAAATTTTTCAAATCGGTTCATAATTGTCGGAGATATGAGGTAAAAAACATAAAAAAAAAAAACATACAACCGAATTGATAACCTCCTCCTTTTTGGGAAGTCGGTTAAAAAATAACTTTAATTTCGGAAGTCGGTGTCAATATACGAAGAAAGTAACAAAAACACTGACTTCCGAAATTAAAGTTATTTTTTACTTTGTAGTGTTTTTTTTTTGGAAGTCTGTTGTATTTTTTTGTAAAAAGTTTTTAGGTACGAGAATTGGGCTCACTTTTTTGTTCTTTATAATAAAAAGTAAATCACCCATAACCTCTTACTGCAAACATCTACCTGCATCTATCTACCTACGACATTCCTCTTCAAGTGCGAATATGCAGAATCCGCTATCTCTGGAACTCCTCTTGAACTGAAGCAATCTCGTGTGTGAGGGATTTCACGTGATTGCCACGATCTCTCAAACGGATTAAGTGCTGAACTTGATTTAGTCCCCGATTCTTGATAGATTCATGTTTTAGAATTCTGAATTGCAGTGCTGTGTTGAGAAAACCGATAGTTCTCACGAAATTTGGGAGAATACTGATGGAAATTATACATTAATTGCTGAATACTGATAATACGCTGCTGCTACTGTTACGCAAAATATTTGAGAAAAAACTAAAGTATCTTAATGGTAATAGATTCAAAATACATTGAATTTTTAGTTATTTGGCGTAAAAGAAACTAATTGTGCTCAGACAGGCATATTTCGAAACGGAAAAACTTTATCACTGACATGCAAATTACATGCCGGACCAGAGGGCCAATTCTAAAAATTTTTAAACAACTTTCACATTCGCATGTTATCGCAAACTATCAAAAAAGCTTTAATTTTCATACATTTTTACAATTTGCGATTGAGATGCGTATGCGAATGCGATGCGAATATGAAAATTAGTAAAATTGGCACTCAGTTCGATTACTAGAACGGAGCTCGAAGACATGAAAAATAAAACAACGTGTCTATTTCACATTCGGTATGCATTTTATGGAAGGAAATGACGCGTTCAGGCAACTAAAAATCTAACTTTAAACATGTTATGTGCGATGATAAATTTAATTATTTAACCATTAAAAAGTAACCCCTAGCAACTAACTAGTTAATTTCAACTATCCACCGGTATTCAGTGGACAACTACAACTATCAGGTTATTCTTCGTATCTTTCGCTGACTAATTTAGTTAGATATCCAAGAATTTTTTTTTTTTCTTCGAAACGGGGAAGCTCTTGGCCCAAATCTCACCTGATAGAAAGTGATGATTAAGCCGAAGATGGAAGTGAGTTTCACCCGGAATCCTCTTACACAGAGGATCTGGCTATCATACCTCTAACTGCCGGAACACAACAATGCTGTTAACATTGTTGTTATGGCGACAGACTTAGACATGATGGTGGTAGCTTGCCAGGCGGACTTGGAACAAGTCCTACCACCAACCAAACCGAGCAAAAAATGTATTCTTACAAAATGTACCTCAATGTATTCTTACAGAAGTATTCACTATAACGCGTGTATCTGACATCGACGCACAAACGATTTCCATGGGTCCAGGGCATGATTCTGGACACCCCAGTGTTGGAATTTTTCGTCGGTTCTTTTCTCATTTTTTTCAAGAGTACCACAAAGTATCAGCTCAGCTGAGCTGATATCTGTTTGTGGCTTTATTCAGATTGTTCTTTTTAGTGAAAGTAGTTAATTAATTATTTTTTTATTAAAAACCTCATTGGTTTAGGTCAGAATAACGATTATGAGCAGTCTAGAGTAAAAAAACCCTTGAAAAAAATAAAAAATGAGAATAAAGCCGACGAAAAATTCTAAGTCTAGGGTGTCCAGAATCATGACCCGGACCCATAGAAATCGTTTGTGCGTCGATGTCAGATACACGCGGTATAACATAAAAGCTACTCTACCCAAACATCTGACTTACTCAGGTGGGATCACATAAAGGGAACACAAATATTTCTTCAGGAACGTTTTCGCGCCACAAATAAATAAACTACAGTCATAACTCAAACGCATAGAGGAATGCGCACAGAATACTATGAAATATACAGAGCATTGCCTTCTTCAGGGTTGCCGACAGAAAAAAATATCAAGAAGAGCAGTGGTGATTTGATATTTAGATAGGGTAACACTGGTATATGTTGAGTTATTGTCTTGAGGACTATCCAGGCTTTATTTTTTTTTGTGCAGTGTCAACAGAAATTATGAAAATGAATTTTAGTATATTTTATTAATATAAATTAAAAAAAAAGCGCCGCGTTTTTAAAAAAAATGTGTCTTTTTAAAGTCAGCATTTGTAAACCGCAGTACCTAGTCCAGTAGCCTGGTGACAACATTCCCTGCAAATACGCTTGGAAGAGATCTAGGCCCAGCAGTTAAGGTTTTTCGATTGAAATGATAATGTTAATTCGCACTTGTAACAAATAAACATTATAGAAGTTAGGCCTATTTCAAGATTCATTCACAACATAGACATGTAATTCACACCAAAACATCAATTGAAATGTCAATCATGAGCCATTGTGTAGACATTAAGCCATCAAACCGCCTACCTGTTTTGGCTAACCCTACTGCCGTAAGGTTAGCACATTACGGTAGGGCAAGGCATCAATAAGACGTATATATCTTTATGCTTGACTGCCTGAGTAATGACTGTTTGTTTTGGCGGCTGTATCGCAATGTTGTTTAGTTAGTGACATTTTCCTCGTTTTATTTGTCTTACATTAGGTTGCAACCTTTTCATTTTTTTTTCGAATTTTCGTATGAAAAATATAAGTCTGTCTGCCTGTGTGGCACAGCCAATTTGTTCTGAATCAATTATACCGATTAAAAAAAATGGTAGTCGTAACAATTATGAAATACTATGACGTGTGACCTATGTCGAAAAATAAAATGATGTGTATGTGGTGACTTTTGGGAGAAAAATTAGAAAACAAAAAATTTTACTGTGCTGTGTGACATATCAAAAAGTAATTTTAAATTCAACAAAATAACCTGTCCCCTATAACTCCGCATCACCGTTTAAAATAAAAAACGCGGTTTTTAGAGTATATGAAAATCTATAAGAATGTTTTATAGAAACATTTTATATTATGATTCGTCCGGAACCCTTCAACGCGAGTCCGATTTGTACTCAAACGGTTTTTTTACAAGTAAATAGAATAAAATTGAAACAATCGCCTCCGACGAATCAGCCCCAAACATTTCCACATTTGCGGCCTCGTATTGCAGAACCCATGATTGCCATTACTCAGCTAAACCCCTTCGACTAAATTACGAGATCCCCTGGATTTCAACGGAATGACAATGTTAGAAATGAAATGTAAACTCCGATCCTTTCCCCCCCACCCTCATTTGTTATTGGGCGTGTATGTTAAAGAGAATCCGTTGCAGTCTTTTTTTATTTTGGTCTTTCTGAAACTGTTTTTTTTTTGTACTATAATTTTATTTGCTTCAATGTGACTTTTTGAGAAATTAGATGCGTCCTCGAGGACAAGATTATTGACAGTTTGAGTTGTATATCAAACCATCAGATTTGTTTTCGAAGTTAATTATTTAAATTTCAATTAAACCATAAAAGGGCACTTTTGTAATCATCCTACTATATAAAACTTCCGTTACTGAGTGAGTGAGTGAGTGAGTGACAGTCAACGCACAACCGAAACTACTGATCATAGAAAGATGTAATTTGGCATGTATGTAGGTTCCTTGGGTAGTGTAGTGAGCACTAAGAGAGGATTTCCCGAAATTCCTAGCTATAAGTTTAACTATACCAAAATAGAAATCCTAGCGCGCCAAAATAACATAGTCCTTATCTACCTTCCTATGTTAATTCGAAAATTAACAACCATCCCTCAGGAAATTCACAAATTCTTCCACTCCCTTCAAAGGTCAAAAGTTGTTTCGCGGAACCCTAACCTCATTTGTAACGCCGGGTTCCGCGCATTTAACAAACAACATGGCCGCGCGTCATTTTTCATACAACCACCAACTATTTGTTTTGGCCGACCTCTTATTATTAAGAGTTGTGGGGATGCAAATTATGTTGTGTATTACATGATGGACCTGTAATAAGGTAATAGGGTAGTTGGGGTTGCGTTTTAGGGGTAGGTATGGATCACATTAGGTGGAGTGAACGACAAATGAGCTGTCATGCCATCTTGTTTGTATGGTTTGACAGCTCACTTGTCGTTCACTTCGCCTAAGTGTTCCTTTTGACATGTTTACAGCCGGTCGATTCTGCTGAAATTTCACGGTGATCACTAAGGTCAGAGGGGCCCGAAAGGGCCGACGCCTGCCGGAGTCACGGGACTATTCGAAAGAGATACCGCGTGGCTCCGGAACACAAAGGGCAATGAAGGAACATGAATGGGTTTTAGTCAGTAGAAGTCTGACACTCCCTCCCGCTACACCCAGAGCGGGAGGAGTCATTGGATGATTTCCCATGCCTAAAAAAAACGGTTATCACAAAGGTGGAGTGAATGAAGAGTGAGCTGTCATGTCACCTTGTTTGTATCGTTTGACAGCTCACGTGTCGTTCACTTCACCTAAGTGTTCACTTCGACATTTTTACAGCTGGTCGATTCTGTTGACATCTCACCGGGATCACTTAGGTGGAGTAAATGACAAGTGAGCTGTCATGTCATCGTGTGTGTATCGTTTGACAGCTCACTTGTCGCTCACTTCGCCTAAGTGTTCACTTCGACATGTTTACAGAATCGCACTGCAGCATCACACTGCTGGTGAGGGTCGCGAGAAACCGATAGATGCAAGACGCACAGAACCGCTTGTTGTGGTGACACTTGGGGGAGGCCTATGTCCAGTTTACGTCTTTCGGCTGATTTGGTGATAATGATGACCTAGACTAGCTATTGGCTACATCGAATTCTTATTGATACCTGTTCGTTAGAAGGAAAAGAAAATATTTCTGAATTCGAAAAATACGTAGTCAGTCTTATCAAGGGTACCGCATTGGTACTGCACTGGATTGTGGAAATACTGATTGAGGGAAATAATGGAATTACGATTCATCCCGTAAATTTGGAATGCGATTCCAAGACAGTTGTCTTGGAATCGCATTGCAAATTTACGGGAAATGGCGGGATTTTGGCTAGTTTAATAAATCGTGTAAATAATGTCAAGTGAAGAGTATGACGGGTTTAATAAAGATTATATAACGTTGTATGGACTATGATAGGCGCAAGATAAATGTGCAATAACGGTGATTGATTCAAAAACATTTATTGACTTTCTTAATAACAAAACCGAATTATAGACTTGTCAATTATAACGTTTTTCGAATATGAATGGATCAACAAAACCCGCCCCCCCCTCCCGAAAACTCGAAGTGTTAAGCAAGAAGATCGTTTACAGCTACTTAAACCTCAAACGCCGGTCCTAATCTACTGATAATATCAGTTAAGGATAGATTGTAATCTTAACTCTTCTCTATCCTTTGAGTTAAGACCCCCGCCCGATCAAAGGGTTACTTTAATTAATATTAATAAACGTCTTAGTTATTTTGGGGTTTTCGAAGAAAGGGTGTGAAGGTACCCAAGTTAAGCAGCGGTCAGGTAGGCCGATAATTTGATGGGTGGGTTTCTTGTTAGTGATGGATTGGGTTGTGAATTTTGTAGGCTTATGGCTAATAGATTTCTTAGTAATTGGGCTCCAAGTTTAAGGACGTTTTTAGAAAGAAAAAAAGAAAAAGTTTTTATTTGGCACTCGTACAATACACATAAAGTAAAATTAATAAAAATAACTGTAACAAAATGTGTGTTTTTAGGTGATATAATAGTAAATTTTGTCATATGCTGTGGTTGTAATTATTTAAATAAGAACTCTAAAAATCTGTGAAATTGATCAGATGTTTGAGAAAAAATGGAAAGGGCGGTGCACGGTGTTTCTAACCCGAACTGCCGGTCGATTCTGTCGACATCTCACCGTGATCACTCAGGTGTAGTGAATGACAAGTGAGCTGTTAAGCCATCTTGTTTGTAAGCTGCTTTCAGACTACGCCAGACACACCAATATCGCGCACCATACATTGTTATGGACACGTTCACACTGTACTATACTATATATTATTGAAAATGTATGATGCGCGATATTGTAGTGCTGTGAGCTATATACTTTATGCTATACCAGCTGACCCGTGCAACGTCGTCTGCGTAACATTTTTCATTACTGCTCCGCTCCTATTGGTCTTAGCGTGATGATATATGGGCTATCTAACACTGAAATAATTTTTCAAATCGGACCAGTAGTTCCTGAGATTAGCGCGTTCAACCAAACAAACAAACAAACAAACTCTTCTGCTTTATAATATTAAGTATAGATATTATAGCGTAGTCTGAAAGTAGCTTTAGGCTGCGCTCTAAAGCGCCGTCCACTGATCGGATCCCGTCCCTGACAGGACAGAGAACGGGACGGAGAAAAAGCAAGATCGTGCAAATAGTATGTAACCAATCTTTCTCCGTCCCGTTCTCTGTCCCATCAGGGACGGGAACCCGGATGTGTGTGGACGGCGCTATATTATGCCTGTTTTTTAAGAGTGGGAAAATCATCAAATGACTTCTGCCTCTCTGGGTGGAGCGGAAGGGAGTGTCAGACTCTTACTGAATAAAACCCATTCGTGTTCCTCTTAATACCCTGTGCGTTCTAGGGCCGCGGTGACTCTTAAGAACAAAATTTTTCGCAACCCTCACGATACAGACCAGCAAGATAGATAATAGGAAGGAAAAGGGGAGGACGAGTGCTTATTGGTACCCAAAAGGTCGCTATGCTACACGTCAAATTACTCGCCAAGATAAGTTCTAAGACTTTTCTTTATCTCAGACCTTGAATTTTCTTTGGTCCGAGTATTATTTTGTTGGAGTCTTTGGCAGTGTCCGTCCGGTAGTTTTTTCGTGAAAGGGTAACAAACATACATACACATACATCCATCCTCACAAACTTTCGCATTTATAATATTAGTAGGATAATTATAGTAGGATATTACAAGCATCTGCACATGGCGTCACCCGTATGATATCTAATATTTACTCTTTTACACGGGACGTACTTCCAAGATAAAAGTATCAAATGTAATGGATATGACCTACCCATGTATCAAATTTCGTCTAAATCCATTGAGCCATTTAAGCGTAATTGCTTAACAAACAATCAAACATCTAGATTGAAAAGATAAGAAAAGTAGCCCCCAACAAAGCAGGACAAAACATAATCTTACAAGCTTAGTACACGTTAGTACTAACTCATTGTGTTGTCCAAATAGGAATATCAATGAAACACTTCTGCGAATCACTCATTACGCATCCGCTTAAATCAGAATGGACGTGGTGCAAGCTATGAGCGTTGAGCGATTATAAGAGCGATAAAATATATATGCTGATAAAATAAAAAAAAAACATTATAGATCTTTTATCTGGAGAATCTATTTAGTTCCCTTGGTTTCACCCCATGCTTTTCCTGCAGGGTGCGTGCATATTTTCTGGCCTATGATCTCACTCGATGGTGTTATCGCTTTCTGTGTCTTAGTTACATAAAAAAGTACTTCCAGAAAATCCTGTGAAGTAAAAATGATTTATTTTCTACATATAGAATAAATAAATGCAAATTTATTTACTGTTCTTATTGATAACGAGCAATCTTGCATAAATCTGTGATTTGAAAATTAAACGATAAAAAAAATTGTATTCATACAGAACATTTTGTTGTAATTAAAAGGCCAGCGTTGACAGTCAATGTCGCTGTGAAACTTCATGTCATTTTTCTAGATTTCTCGGTATGGTCAAAAATATTCCAAATCCAAGAAGTTGATTTATCAATCAACATACTAAAATCTATTAGGCATGTTTCATATGTCACTCATGACATCACTTTATCGTGAAATCCAACTGGAGCTCAAACAACATTTCCAAGTATTCACTACACATCCGTTCTGATGATAGACAGTTCAATTAACTGACGACCAGCGTTGATACAGAGCCAGGAAACCGTCGCTTACGATGTTACGTCCAAGAGTGTTTGTTTGCTAAACTGTTTATGAGCTCATTTTGAATATGTACACTTTAGGGTTATTTTTCCTTACAAGAAACTCGCGTGCTAGTTTAATTACATAGCGGACACGATTGAGACAGTGATCACAATATACCTTGGTAGTCCGCAATGTTATACAACTTGAGATTAAGTGGTTTTACGTTCTGGTATGTACGTATTATTATAACATGACCCTATTTTGAAAATTTCTCTGCATCCCAGAAAAAGAACCCAATTCGTGTTCGCTTTATTACTGTTATAAATTAATTTAGCATCTTCTCTACAATACAGAAAAGTCGAAGAAAAGCTGCACAGACATAAAAAAGAGATATATGTAACTTATTTCTCTACCGTTCTATCTTTAAAAGTTTCTCACAAATTAAATCGCTTCACCCTGCCGCTACAATTTCATCCCTTACACCAAAACCATCACAAGTACGTCGCTTGTCATTTCTTCTTATCATAGTTCCGCAGGCCCTTTAGGTGTTTGTCACAAAGTATGTAGGTTAACCTTGTCATGATGACCTCGTCTACAAGATACTGTGCGCCAAAACGGTCGCGATAAGCTTCACCAAAACGGGTAGTGTATCAAGGTGTACTTGCACGCTTTTGCCTGTAAAGAGAGAGTAGTTTGCCCCGTTTTTGTTACGTAACATTGAATATCAGTTTGCGTTTTGTTATTATGGAGTGGGCTGTAAATTTGAGCTCAGTAGGTAAAAAATCCACACTCTCGTACCAACGAGAGTGTGGATTTTTTAGAAGTTTAAACTAATTTTGGTCATGGCTGTCTGTATCGACATTCGACACTAATAACATTCAAATTCAAGTCGCAATATCATTTCAACTAGGCACAATCAATTTCAAAACTAAATGTAGGAAAAAGGGGAAAAATTACATGTAAGGAAATTTAAGACGTTTTTGATAATTTGCGATGCGAATGCTTCTTTAGCTTTCGAAAATTTCCCCTCTGAGTATGCAAAGTAAATCAAGTAAGTTAGGTCAATCTTGAATGTATACGTAGAGCGGATTTTACCAATGAAATTGATCACGTACTGATCGTGATCAATTTCATCTAAACTGCGTTCAAGAATTGTCAGTGTCAATATCCTATAAAAAATAATTACAGCTCGTACACGTGGTTTATTATGTTGATTGCGTTCAATTTCATTGATGAAATCCACCCTTAAAGTGGCATTCTTCAGCAATAACAATTGTCGAAAAACAAAAAATAAGCAATATTTTCGCATGCGCTATCAAAATATCGCGTGGCCAAACATTTTTGCATTTCGAAAATCCTTTACTTCTCTCGTCTAGATAAATCTGTTCGAGAACCAAACACTACTAAAGATGATGGTCGAAATTAAATTACCTACCAAAATGAAACAATCTCATAAAAAACTCATTTATTTATCGGAAATAGTTACTAACATACTCATTCGTACGAAAAACTCACGTCGTGGAACAAAGTCGCGCATGAACTTGCTAAGTCCATGCAGCTCACGTCGCTTACAATAAGTATGCTTTAACCCTTGAAAAACTGGCAAGTCTTTGTTCTAGGATTTAAAAACTAAATTCCCTGGAGCCATGAGTTGCATAATAGAAAAGTCGGCCCCTGAAGTTTTGATGAGAACCGTAGTACTTACTAGCATGTAATTAAAAACCGAGTTTTACATAAATTAGACCGGAGTTTGTTAGAGTTGAATTTTTACGTCTTAAGTGAGCTTTTTATGGCAGCCTTTTTTCCGTGTACAAGTTAAAAGGGGTTTCGGAATTTGTAAGTTTTGTTTGATGTTTGGGGTCAAATGTGGGTGTGTTTTTATCATAAATTTATTACAATTTGTGCACTATCTCGATAATATGTTTTTTTTGTTTCTCTGCTTTTTCCTACGCCTACGCACAAGCATCTCTCTATTCTTACCACATTTTGTGAGTATTATTTATTGAAAATTATGATGTGTTCCAAAAACGCATCAAAAACGAATTCAATCTTCAAAATTAATCAAATAAAATGCGTAGCCACACATAGATAACCGTGCATTTAACCCAAGTAAATTTCCTTGAAACGAAACTAATAAAAAAAAAGTTTCCCAAATATACGAAAATGAATGTCTATTACATTTCCCATCCCAACTCCTATATATGTCTTTGTGTATTTTATAATCACTTTATCCCAATAAATTGGTCCCCAAAAAGGTGTGATGGGAAAAATTACCCGAGATCTTTTTTCATTGGACATTTCTTCGCTAATTCGAGGTGGCGATAGGAAGAGTCTTCGGTTACTCGGTTCTGGTCATAGTAAAGGGATTAACGAAGCTTTCAGTATTAGTTTGTATAAGGAAGTAATCTGCGGATTATGGACGATACCCGGATGTTCGGGTAATGAGCTAAAAACCGTTGACGCGTTTTTGGGTTTCTGTTTTAACGGGATCTGCTTTTATGACCTTGGATAGGATGGATGAGGGTTGAAGATGCTTAATGCTCTATGAACAGCATCATCCATCACAATAAGAGACTTTCAGAATATTTTTAAGGTATATTCTTCCTTTATAAATGGGCTATGCAATACTGAAATATATTTTCAAATCGAAACAGTAGTTCCTGAGATTAGCACGTTCAACCAAACAAACAAACTCTTCACCTTTATAATATTACTAGCTGACCCGCGCAACTTCGTCTGCGTCACATTTTCATGAATGCTCCGCTCCTAAATAATATTGCGACTATAAATTGAGATGTAAGCTACCCTATCTTTCAAGTTGGATCAAACTGCACACGGTATGCAAATTTGGTTAAAATCGGTTTAGTAGTTTAGGAGTCCATCGCGGACAAACAAGGTGACACGTGATTTATATATATTAAGATATTACAATTTTTCAAAGGATACCTAATAAAAAAATAAAAATACCTATGTTACTTCATGCTAGACATGTTACTACAAGCACATGTACGGGTTTTATCCCTACTTGTATCCCACTAAATTCTTGTTGGGTTGCTTAAGTTTCAACTCTCTAGAAGTAAGACGGTCGCGTGATCGGGGATTATCGATGATCCTGATTTGCATAATGAAGTCTGCAATCTATTTGTCCCAGACAATTACTGTCGTGGCAGAAAGCACCGCTTACTGGCTGTTCCAACTAGCCGTACTATTGCACACTCCAAGTCACCTATTCCTCGGACTGTAGCCTCTATTAACGCTCTCCTGGACTCAGGAACAGGTCTTGATATGTTTGCGGATGAATGGAAGATGATAATGTCAGAATGTTTGAATTTTTGTGAGAAGAAGCATGATTGAGTGAAATCAATTTTAATTATGTTAAATAGTGTAATTGGCTTCGGCCGTTCTATTTAAATAAATAAATAAATGCTAACTTAGCTTTCTATTGGTGAAAAAATGGTGTTAAAATCGGTACAGTAGTTTTGAAGCCTTTTCATTTATTTATTATTTATATTCAGTACATAAAAAGTACAGAGGCGGACTTAATGCCATAGGCATTCTCTACCAGTCAACCTTTGGGTAATGCAGATAATAGTGGTAGGTGCAATACGGAGAATTAAAAATTATTGATAGTTATTCAAAATAAATACAATTAAAGTTCCTAGTCAGTGTTGCACCCAGTAAAAAACTATAAGCGTGCAGATTAAGCAGCTTTTCGGCACTTACGGAGAAATTAAATTCATCGAAAAAAGTAGTAAGTAATCTAAATGATATGATACTAAATTTGCTACAGCCATAATTTTTCTATCTGTATTACATACTAAGAAAATAAACTACAAAACCACCTCCAAATCGTTTGGATGAAATGAAACAATTTTATTCCGTAATTTTTATCAAAAAATCATAAAAAACTACAGCTTTAAAATTTTGTATTTCAAAGCTGTTATTTTTTTTATAATGTTTTTTTTGGTACTTTAAAAAATATGCATTATTTTTAGAATAATAAATTAGAATGCGACCGGTTAAAGTACGCGTATGTATCACTCCCGCACTTGTCCATATACACAAGGTCATTGACATGAATACCAGCCTTAAGAACGTTTAGTAACAAATGGTTAACAGTTCATTCACACATCAGTATTACCCGACATAGTGGAAATCTGCCAAGCAGTATTGCCAAATCTAATTCGCTGCATTTGTGGGTCGTTATGTTAAGTGCGTCGCCTTAAATTATGATACTTGTTGGTGACTCTCCTTCTTTAGCTTTTGGCCTTTGACCTGAGAATTTACGAGTTATGGTTTACTGGTTTGTTAATTTTAGCTAATATTTTCCAGTTACCTATTCGTATTTATTGTTTAAGTATTTCGTTTACCTATTTATCTTGTTAATTTGAGTATTTATTTTGTAATTATAATGTTTAAAAAATAATTTATAATGTTTATAAATTATTCATTTTAATTGTATTAGAATAATTTTATCTATTCTCTTTTAAATCTCCATATTGCACCTACCACTATTCTCTGCATCACCCAAAGGTTGACTGGTAGAGAATGGCTATGGCATTAAGTCCGCCGTTTGGTCTTAGCGTGATGATTTATAGCCTATAGCCTTCCTCGATAAATGGGCTACCTAACACTGAAATAATTTTTCAAATCAGACCAGTAGTTCCTGAGATTAGCGCGTTCAACCAAACAAACTCTTCTGCATTATAATAGTAGCTTTGTATTAGTATAGATATTCAAATAGAAATACACACTCTGTCAAAATTTCAACTGTCTACCTATCACAGCCCGTTGACAGACATACGGGTGGAAGGACGGACAGACGGACAGCGGAGGCTTAGTAATAGGGTTTCGTTGGTTACCCTTTGGGTACGGAACCCTAAAAAGCGTGGGTTAGGAGACTCCTAAGCTTGTAATAGGTGTGGCAGTTGTATTATTTATTTCTTAATTTCTACCCCAAAAATTAAATATAGCATAATATGTCAATCGCTTTTTAGTCTCCATATTGGACTTACTACTATTCTCTGCATCACCCAAAGCTTGACTAGAGGAGAATGCTTATGGCATTAAGTCCGCCACTGTACATTGGTGTGCTTAAAGGGTTTAATAAATAATTGAATGAAAACTATGGAAACTAAGAGCCAAAAATTCGAAGACATGTGCATTACATCTCATTTTTGTTTTTTTGTAACTATTGGAAAGCATACGTTTGACCCCTATCTCACCTGATGGTAAACGATGATACAGTCTATGATGGAGCACGCTTGCCTAGAAGTAACCTATTCACTCTTGAGCTTGACTAAAAGACTCCCAGGTTGTAGCTATCAGGAAACACCGACTCAAGCCGGGAATTCCACTACTTAGCTGTAAGCACAATTGATGTGTTCCCAAAACGTTTTGTGGGTAGGATTTCCACCATGTACCGGTGCATGTCGCATCCATCTTGTGGTCCGACGATAGAATGGGCTTGGTAGAAAAAATTTTGCAATTCCGTCGCACACTCCCCAAAATGCAACCGATAGAAAACCGACAAGCCAGCAACTCGGCGTCGATGCTCAAGACTTTGGAGCTTCGACTCTCATCTTTTATTTGGAATAGGTCTGTTGAGCAGCTGATTAAGTAAAATAAGTCATATTGTTCCGATATCTGCCAATCTTGAATATTGGTTCAATATCCTTTTCAAATGTAACAAACAGTTACTAGCTATATTCGGGCTGCTTGCCAACATACTGCAAACAATATTGTACTGTATTGTATGCTAAACATTATATCATTGTATATTGTAACTCGAAAGGAAACACATTCTGTATTTGGTCCGCCATTGTCGCCAGTCTTATCTTGAGTTTGCCAAACTTATGTTACATGAAGTCCTCCTAATATAATAAATGAGGAACTTTAGAATAGTTAATAACGGGGTTGCTACCCGACTTAAAGCGGGCAAAACCGCTGGTAAAAGTTAAGGTCTTCTTCTCATAAGTTTGAGGATCAAGTTAGGAAAACAAAGGGATAAGTCAATTATTCAATGGGTCGCAAAAAAATACGTGGGCGAAAAACGGATCGTTTTGTTTACCAATCGTAACTTTTGGCTTCAATCCGATTAGTTGAACTTTGACCTTAATAAATTTTACACGTGAACGCTTCAAATCATTTGGGAGGGATTGATAACGCTTCAACAAAAGATTCGTAACTTGTGAAGCTCAATCTTTCCTAAATAAATATACTTTTGCCATTGACAGCGATGCTGATTATTTTTTTGATGCACAATTATTTATTTTGTTTTTATACGCGTCTTTACATAATTTCGTAACTATTTGTCTAATTGTTTATAAGTCTGTATGTATCTTAGAAGAAACAATTAAAATTAACTCTTTCTGTTAATAAAATATATGTAGGTACTGGAGCAGCTTGGTATTTGACGCCATTTGACTATCCTGTAAAGCGAAACCCTTGGTGACTGGCCGACTACCCTATTTGTTTTGGACGGGGCCATTCGCATTTCAACACGCTAGGGGTAGTCACTGCTTAACGGGACTATCCAATGATGACCTCAAACGAATTTAAGGCCCACAGCCAGGGCTAAAAACTTACAAGTTTAATGTAAGCTCGCCAAGGGCCGCCATGAGGGCACCCACTGTGGGTTACGGACGTCCTATGACAAGCCAGGACTAACGGCTCAATGTACTTTCCGAGGCACGGAGAAATCCCTGGTTCTTAAGGGACAATATTTAGCCACGAACTCATAATTAACCAATAAATCCTTAAAGTAAAGCAACTAGTAGCTGGTTCATAGGTCTCGTTAGCTTATGTAGCAAAAGACTTTAAATTATGTCTAAACATGTTCCAACAATTTACAAACCGTTATTGGTTTGAACTACGTCTTGTGCATCTCTAAACGTGGTGCATTTTCAATAACATAGCAGAATGGAAACCTATCTGTTTGTAGCTACAGCAAGGTTTTTTTTTTTGTATTTTTAAATTGTGTTTTGCCCGTAACTTAGTTTATTTCAACCCCTATTTTTAGGATGGGAAATCATCAAATGACTCCTCCCCCACTGGGCGGAGCAGAAGTGGGTCAGACTCTTACTGACTAAAATCCATCAGTGTTCCTCCTAATACTCTTTGTGTTCCAGGGTCGCGGTGACTCTTTCGAACCAATTCCGCAACCCTGAGAGTAACTTCTACCCCTATGTTTGAAGTTTCGAGAAAATCAGTGAACTTTATTGTTATTTACGGGCCCGCTTTTGGTCACTATCGCCTGCTGGTAACCAATTAATATTAAATTATTTATTGCAAGCAATAATGACTTATATAGTGCTAGTAAAAATAAATAAACTTACAACTATGTTAGTGACACAATTACAACAACAACTACATGAACACACTCAAAAAAATAATCACTGCTTCAGCATCAGCATCCCAACTGAGATACTGGAGCAATGATTCATAATACCTACAGCAGTTCAGCCTGACAGCAAAAGAAGAACTAGCTCGCACCCTGCGCACCAAGAACACATCATTTACACATTAATGTATAGAATCAATCAACACGCATTTCCGCAAACATCCCTGATGCGCTACAGAAGCGAGGCAGATCCACAAACACCCTGAAATCATTAATATACTGAACGCGAAGGGAACTGTACGATCTTTGCGTAAAATGTACCCACAGCCTACAAGTGTAAAATGAAGAACAGAAAGTTCTAAAAAGTGTTTTATTAACCTCCGGAGAAGCACGCTAAAACCTGCGGGCAATCATATCCGCTCTCACCAACAGCACCCTTCGCTCTCTCAATGTCGTCATCGTCTTTAAGGGTTGTGGTCAAGATATGGGTGGTACTGACACTTTCGATAACGGTACACCATTAAATTCTATTGGTGGTGCTGTTTCTGGACATTTCCCCAAATACTAACACTCTTTTGTACATTGTATAAGAGGACATGAGCGTATTGCTCACATACAATTATAAGATTCCTCAAGCCACAGACCGAGGCACTGAGCAGTACTATGTCATCTGCTTAACTTATGTTGTTGACACATTGCCATCAATATAACATCCAAATTGTGTGAAACTCAGCTCTACACTCAACTGGTCCATATATACAGGTTGAAGAATGTAGGAGACCTATGCACTCTTCACAATACTGTCCAAGGAAATATTCTGGAAGTGCCTTCCAACTACACATATTTCTTGTATTGATTATGGTGCAGGCTGTGAGTCGCCTGATCAATCAGTCAATAACGAGTAAACAGACTCTGGACGAAGGCAGACTTAATGCCTTTCTACCAGTCGACCTAAATGTAAGGCAGAGACAGGACGTGACAGGTGAAACTTAAAAGAAAAAAAAAACAGTAAAAATGAATGTAGATTATAGTGAGAAACTAAATTCAATGCAAGATGCAGTAAACTATTTTCATTAAATATAAAATACTCATTTTCTACATTGCGGGGACTAAAGCTAATTCTCAGTAACTTGTTACCAACCATGTTTGCTTTGAAAATGATGTTCTTAGTATAAAGAAAATAAGCATCTAATAGGGAAAATTCTTTTGCAAATCTTAAAGAAGACTAGAAATTACTAGAACCGGCTTCAAAGGACCAATTTGTGCTGAAAACCTCAGATCTTGAACACTGAACATGTTAAGTTGTAAAAATACTTGTGGAAATGAAATGTATTAAGAGATTCTTGATACCTTTCTTTTAAAAAATCTTTGACTTACTTTTTAAGTTTAATTGCTACAAAACAGCAAATTGCGGTTTACAGAAAATGCAGAAATAGAAATATGTCGATATTTACTCTCAACGATTTGTAATTAAATTCTGTTTTACAATTTGACGCAGCAGTTTTTCACTTGGAATAACGTTCCGATAATTTCTCATTTCTGATGCGGTCATTTCTGTTGCCTTTTGGGTAAGTTTCATTGAGTCTCCAAACACGTCTTCAAGTTGCGCAATGTTTTAGATAAAGTCACCGTAGCCCTGGAACTTTTGATTCTAGTATAGGACTTTTTACAATACGTAACGACTGCTAAAGATCTTCAAATGACAGCCGCGACCAATGGCTTAATGTGCTTTTCCAAGACACGGAAGAATCTCTGTCCATTCACAGACCAATCTCAGCAATCGTTGCTTAACCTTACAGCTCGACCAGTGCCCCACGTGTCGTTATAGTTTAGCCATGAGCTCATATAGGCAGTTGATCTATGTAAAATCGGGTGCTCAGCTGCATCAGGTTAGACTGGAAGGCAACCCTAATGCATACATATAGTTGGAAAAAGGCCAGGCAGGTTGACTATCATTATTAAGCCAATACAAAGCTTCAAAACAGCTTAAACACCCACTCGATTCTTTCATTAAATCCCAAACTAGCATAAGCGCCAAATTCACCTCGCATCGTCCTTAAAAGGACTTTCTACGAAAATTCAAAGGTCAAACCCTGTCTGAGATTGACAAGCCACGTAATGGACATTTAAACCCACCTGCTGATTGTCAATTTGTCTCTAAAAACGTCTCTGTGAGCTGCCCTTCGGAGGTATTTTACATTTATATTGAGTTCTTGGTGAGCGTTAGTTTGGTGAAGTAGAATGTTTACTGTGTGGGAAGGCACTTTGACTTGTCTGGACTACAGACTTAGATCGAGTACCCACTCGATCTAAGTCTGTAGGAGGATCTGGAGGAGGATTAATTTTGACCATTTTATAGACTACCATGTTAATTTTCATACATAACTTTCACCTACCATTTGGTATTTAAGAGGGTAATACTTCTAATCTTCTTAAAAAGGTCCATTATGGGAAGAATTTTCAAAACTATTACTTTGTTCTCACCGTCATTAAGTTAGGAACTTCTACAACAATTAAAGGTTCCTGAGCGTGAGTTTTTGATGATTTCCCAATGTAACCCTCCTCTGCAATCTGCAACATTAAAATACATAACTTACATACAAACACACACTCTAACATTCTGCCCTCATACCCAACTTTGATAGACATTTTTTTTTTTTGTGAATAGTTTAAGCGCCCGAGTTCCTCTTTGACATAAGCAAAGTGGGCAAAAAGTTTTGCTGCACGTCAAAATAACGTCGGACTAGCATTAACCCCGTTCAAACTCCATTTAATAGTAAAAACGTGAAGTTAGTAGGTACCTAGTGTTCCCTTTTGTATAAATTCGTGCAGCCAGACTGAATGGAGCAGGTTTTCAAAAGTTTTAGTTCTGCAAATTAAACTACATGTTATAGCGGATAGAACAATATGCGTCAGCTGTCGTGTTGGCTTTTGAAATATATTTCCTTTATCTGAAGCGGAAAAGCTTTGTTTAGATTGCAAGCTTATTTATCTTCCTCACCGTTTTTAACAAGTACCTAATTCTCATTTTGTGGCTTTATCGTCATACAATTTTTAAATAAAGTCTACTCAAATACTTTTCTGTTTCAAAGAACTTTCAAGGTCGATATCAAAACCAAAAAAAAAAACAAAGGCTTCAGCAAATTAATCCTTAAAAAGGGGTTGAGTCGTTCGACAACAATTATTTGTGTTACCAACCCCTTCACTGGGCACGAAACCCTTCATTATTTTTCGCAACTCTCTAGAAAGTTAATTTTTCTCTGATAATTGTTCTGGCTTTGATAGCAGTCAGTAAGGCCGATTTTCCTGTAATATTTACGGACATAATTGGGACTGAATTTTAAATTACACAAAGGATTTTAGCATCGAAGTTTGTTGTTTGTTAAATTTTAGTTTGTTTCGTTTTTTGAATGAGGATACGATTATGTTCTGATGAGCGATCAATTGCAATTAGTGATATTTTAATAAGTTCCTGATGTAGGTGTCCTATACCTCCGATTTTCGGATAATACAGAAGAACTATTATGTTGTAGCGGAATCGACTCCACCACAAAAAACCAATGTAGCGTAATATACCGACACAAATCGTAACGCAGTGACATCTATACCGCCAGCAACAAACAACGTCAAAGAAATCTTGCATCGCGGTATCAGAATTCCCCATGCGATTGGAACATATACAACAGTCCGAATATCGACTATTGAGCAGTTGCCTACCAAACACAATAACCGTCTGGTCGGAGTAACCTCCCTTTTCTATGGAGGTTTACGGGACTTTACACCCTGTTCCACATACCCTCCATAATGTTTTAAATTTAATGATGTAAAGCTTTTGTGATTCTGTTCTCGAAAATTTTTTACAAAAACCTACGCAGGAAAAAACGAAAAAATTTTTTTCAATGAATGAAAAATTACATCATACAAATCAACGAACTCCCCAGTATACTCAATTTAGCGTACCGTACACAAAAATGGGGAAAAGTTTAACGTAACTCACAATAGAATGTGCCTCGCAAGATTAAAAAGGTGCGCCAAAAATGACCAAACCGAGTACCCATTGCTGCTACCAGTGTTCACCGGCTAGCCTTTGAAAACTTTTTCTGAAAACCCTATCTGACAAAGACACGTTTCAGTGTGCATGGACGCCATTTACGTCGAAAATGTGCAGCCTTGCTACTTTTGAATGAATTCGTTCCAAGTTTAATTGCCTTGACTTTCTGCTTCAGATCGGTTTTTCAATTTGTAGTACCTAACGATACTGAAGTGTTTTTAATAAGTGCGCAATATTTTTTGAAGTTGAGAAAGTACCTAAGTTCTAAATGCAAAAGAAATAAAAATATTTTCTAACGAAACGGGCTTCTTCTGGGTAAGCTCGCTCCATCGTAGGCTTTGTCTCTGTCATCTGTAACCTAGACTAGAGTCAAGAGCAAACCCTTCTCAAATAAAAAAAAACGGTTTTTTTTTTTTTTCAATATGTGAAATATCCCTGTACCTACTGCGTGCACTGTTTGGTCAACAATAATACATTGTACCCGAGTGAAATATGGTCGAATCGTAAGCAAAATAATAGATTCGCTAGCTTAAAATACAAGAAGATATATTTTTGGCAATAAAAATAATAGTTTAATAGTCATTTCAAAATTAACAGCAATATTCTGGGTCAAAACGAAACTGGGTCCTTATATTCAAACTAACAAAAACCGATTTTATGCTTAAACTTATATCAATTCTCTTTACTGGTCAAGAAAACCGTGAAGCCAGAACTTGCCAGCGTTATTTCCATTTCGTACTGAAACCGTTTTACCGATTCGGAATTGTTTCAGACATGGCCGTCGTCGGAACTCTTTAGTGGCGTATCTGATGTTTTTATTCTTTTACAGTCTTCAGGGGAAATTCAGTTTCAATTTCTTCCTTTTCACCAGCCATGTTGTTTTTTTTATTTTGCGCCAGTGTCTCCTTTGTTGAACTGTGTAATACGTTCTACCGTTTTCTGTTGTCTTGCCGTTTAGAGAGGAACTTTTAGTGGTTTTGCCGTTTTGTTACTTAGTGACTGTTTCGCACTTGAGTTTGATGCTTTATTTTTATTTCTTGTTTAATTTTAAATACTGATATTCAGCTGCACCCACTTAGACTGAAAGCCGTACGGTAAATATAGTTGAAATCAGGCTAAGCAGATGTTTAGAGATATGAGGATGATCCTCTCAAATAAAAAAATAACTACTTCCTTCCAAGATACAGTTTCCGTCATTAACTTTTGAATATAACCTTAGCAACAGCGGTTGCTAATAATTCAACAGTTTAAAATAACTTGGCACTAATACATAATTTCCTTTGTTTGCAGGTAACCTACACAACGTCCCTTCGCAGCTTCGCAGAACTCCAGAGAGCCTGCGAGAGGTTTTGTTTGCATTAGAACACGTAAATTATTTGAAGTTTCGTTTAGTTTAAGCTGATGTCAACCCTAGACACATTGTTTATCTGTTTCAAGAACTGAGGGTTGTATTGAAATAAAGCTTTAAAGGGGTTTTATAGGTTATGTACATGCTGTGTGCAATATTTACGCACAAAAGAATATTTGATGAATTGAAATAAAATATTTCTACGGTGTAAGAAGTCAATGTTGGTGAGTGTGACCATATCAAACTGTTGGTTCGTTTCACCCTACATTTTCTAACAACCCAGTTTTACCTTACTGCTAGCCCGTACAATGTCACTGCTAGGGTAAATCCACTCTTCATACCTTCCAACTTTAGAGATTTTGCGTTTCTTCCTTCAGTTGGAAGGAAGAATTACAGGATCGAAGACGTCTTGTTCGTTGACTGTCGCGGTCTTGTATATGTTCGTTGGTTTTTTTGTAATTTTCTTTATTACTTCGTTACCTTCAAAACGATTGGATGGATGTCGACTATTGAGGTGCCGTTAGATTTATTTCAAATATTAGTAGAATACCCCAGTGTTCTTAGATAAGTTTAAATAAAGCAATATGGCGGATTTTTGGTGCTAAATTGTTACTCGTAATTTTTTTTTAACCAAACCTATCAAAATAAAGGAAATTAATTGGAGGTTACAGGTTAACTGGTAGAGAATGCCTAAGGCATTAAGTCCGGCTTTGCACCTTTTTTGTGCGAAAAGTTTAAATAAATAGATATATACCTATGAGCCGTATGTTTAAATTCAATAAGTAAATAGTTTTCGTTCATAAAAGTTTTGCATTCGGGTTATTTGATTTTCCTAATTTGGGACTTGTTCACCCGTGTTATCTTTTGAATTTTTAGGCCATGTCAGTGAGAATTTGGTCGATGCTTTATCCAAAAATAAAACACCATAATTCAACAACCGTCTAAATATAAATCTATTGAGGAAATTGACAATAAATTCCTCGCGAATCTTCAAGCATAAGGTCTTAAGCATAATTAATGGCTTTCATAATTCTTCCCGCCAAAGACCCTATCTTTTCTCGAGGAACTTTTAGCACGTTTTAGCCGAAATCTCTAGACTAAATTGATAGCTAAATTTAGAATATGGAACACCTTTTCTCGAGAGTTTTATGTTTACGCTTATTTATGTAAATGTTTTTGCCAACGTTATTATTTTTTATTTTTCTTTGTTTCTTGCAGTACATATTTTGTGCCCGTATTTTGTTGAGGCGGGTGTTATGAGATTTTATTTCTTTTGTATATTATTTTTTTTGTATATTATTTAAAGGTAGATAAGTATTTGCTGAAGTGATTTTGTTTCTTGTATGACAGCAAAAAAATGCTCTATAGTAGATTAATATCATTCAGAACGTACTTTCATGTTCAAATCTTATGTAATAAGAAGCGAATCTCTCAATCAAAACTGTTATCATTTTTCAATAAAATATTATAAAGAGGCAAATTTGATATAAGCAATGGTGTCTGGTGTTAATGTAAATACTGGGCTAAATATTAAATACAATATTTACTATAAACCCGTGTCTTATTTAGAAAAAATAGTTTACAATTTCACGCGATATTTTACAATTTTACAGCGTTTGCAATTTTCCGGTGACATATACATATAAAAGACGGTACCGATTTAAAATTAAAACACTCAAAATAAATTGAATAAAACAGAATCGCTGAGTTAAGTTTCACGGAAGCAAAACCAAAGAAAAAAGTAATTCATAATATTTGAACTGTGTTTTTGGGACTTGTTAGCTCCGATCTCAATATTTTCCTCGACTTTGCAATACCCAATACGCAACAAAAAAAAAGTCGAAACGTCGAGTATTTCTCACTATCGACCGCCGAAAGCCCGAAACCAATCAATGCCAGTGTGAATGCGTCCTGCAATATTTCGGCCTGTTTGCTACCCCCGTTACCTGTCAGCATAGGGTTGCCAACTCGTTCATTTTATTATGAACGTCCGTTGTAGAAAATTGTGCAGTCTTTCTTAATAAAATCTACTTGGAAGGAATATCTATATTATGCATTTTATGAGCGTTAGCCACGTATGGCATTTCATACAAACTTTGAAGTCGTAGTTTTTTGAAATGACAGGTTAGTTAAGAACATTTTAGAAATGTTTTATTTAAAAAAACATAGAGATTTCCATTTCTGATGATTTTCTATGGAAAATTTAATGTAGGTGTTAAACTATTATAAGAAAATTTTCCCAACTAGCTATTATATCTAAGTATCCAGCTTATGCTTATGAAGTTTCATTAAAATCGGTTCAATAATTTCGAAAAATAAGGAATTGTTTGTATGGAACGCCGTAAGGCCTAAACGCCATTAAGACATTAAAAACCACTTGAATTTAAAACAGAAAACAAGAGAAAATAAGGAATTAAAAGTTTGTAACGCTAACGCTAACGCTAACGATAACTAATCGCTAACGGTATTTTATATTCGTCTTATTTTATAATCGTTAACGGTATTTTATATACCGTTAGGCGTTAGCGCTCTAAAACATCAAAATATTGTCTTTAAAATGGACAACAAGTCCTCTATCTAACAGGGTTACCAGCCCTAAATTCTCTTCCACCCTGTCGCTCTCCGGCATTTTTTTCTCTCTCACTGCATCCGCTCATTTCCCGGTCGCGATTGTCTCCTTTCAATTGCCGTTTTCGTAGACTCAGCCTTTACTATTGCTTTTTTTAACTTTTGGCACAGGAACAGTTTAAAATGGGCTTGGAAAATTGTTAGTTTCAACAATGTTGATGTTTTTAGTAGCATATAAGGTACCTTTAAGTAAAAATTAAGGTTTATGAACATAAAAGTCTTTCATGAAAAAAAAAAACCCAAAACTGGTCGTAACTGTATCATCCACAGGATCCAGTGTTTTCGCTTGTTTGCATTATATCAAAATTGAAATAAAGGTTGCATATGTACTAAAAGACGCACAACCTGATTTTTCAATCCTTAGGTATTGTATATCGAATATTATCGATGACACCTGCCTCTAAAAATACCACTTTAGCAGAATCAGAAAGGACATTACGTTTCCTGTCACTGTCAAATTTTCCCAATCAACCTTGAACCCAATGCGTCACAGATAAAGATGAAAATGCAATTTGACTGATTATTGTGTGTTTAATCATTATGATTCTGCTAAAGTGGCCTTTTTTGAACCGCTGAACAAAAATCAGTCAAATAATTTTACAGATGCTAGAAATGAAAGCTTGTACCGCTAGAAGTTAATCAGCTACTGCGGCAACAGTTTTTTACCAGCTTATTTATTACCCGAAGTCCTTTTTGTAGTCATCTCTAAACATTTTAAAGTAATCTTAAATTCTATCTCAATAATCTATGGAAATGACAAAAATAACAACAATAAATTATAAAATAATAAATTACTCAATCAAATCAAAGTATTTTGGACCTTAAGAGTGTGTTAGTAAGTGCCCATTTTTTTTGGATAAAACCAGGGTGTTGGGATCCAAGCATTTCCTAAGTGTACTATAACCGTAAGTCTGCCTTTAAGTGCCGGTCAGGGGGTTCCTGCACTAATTTATTGGGAACGAGACGGTCTAAGACATAAGGTACAGCGTTAAAGGTAAACCTACTAAGATTGAAAGAAGAGTCAAGAAGAGAAATATTTTTAGGTTTCTGTATCCAAAGAGTAACCAACGGAACCCTATTACTTAGCCTCCGCCGTCCGTCCGTCCGTTCGCCTGTCTGTCAGCGGGCTGTATCTCAAGAACCGTAATAGGTAGAAGATTAAAATTTTGGCTCAACTTCGTTTTAGCAACTGTGGGTTTGGAGCTTGATTATTTTTTTGGGTAGAGTACTCTTCTTGTAGAACACTATCACAAAGTTTTATAGCGCGCAACCACACCGTTTTAGAGAAAAAAAATCCTAAAAATTCAATTTTCTCTAACCTATTTACGAAAAAATGACATAATTTGCCACAGATAACTTAAAAAATCGGTCCAATGTCGTTTCGTTTTACGGTCAGACTAAGTGACCACACATTTAAATGTTTTTTTTTATTGAATATTATAGTTTTTTACTTTATTTTATTTTTAAATAGTTGCGCAAGTAGTGTGTTTTCAAATAAAAAGCAAATAATAAAATTAATTGAATAAAAAAAAATAAAAAATTTCGCGATTGTGGGTAACGAAACGTAATATTAAATTTTGCAGACTTCCTCGTGGAATTTGCATGGAGACGTCGGATTGCCATTAACCATCTGGATCCTTTTGAGGAACTGATGAAATGTGTACTTTATGTATATAAAATACAATAAATGATTTTGTACTTTTTTTTTCTATTACAACCTATATACCTACATACACTACATAATAACCAACGCACAGAATTACACACCTACAGTAACATTTCGAAGTGGGTAACATTTCGAAGGACTCAAAATGCAAGAGCGAGCGGAGCGAGCTCTGTACTTGGGGGCACCCCGACTCGGATAGGTTAGGTTAGAAGGGGATGGCGGGGTCGAGTGAGCGAGCGAAGCGATTCTATTCTATTCTATTCTAGACCCCGCCATCCCCTTCGAGGTTATTTTTTTATAAACCACTCAGAAGTAGGAGCCCCGCGCAGCGGGGCTCCGTCGACATTTTCTTTCAAATTAACATTTTTGAGAGGTTCGAGTATGACCTTGAGTATATTCTTGACGTTGGAGTTTGATAGAGGGCAATATTCTACGATTTTAGGCATATTTTGACCTTGAAGTGTTTGACCTCGACCTTTACGAGTTTGACCTTGACCTTGAAGATGCCCCTGACCTTAATTTAGATTAAAAGCTTAAATAGAGTCGCCACGTAATCTTCCCCACCCTTAATACTCCCAGTATCCCACCAATCCCTAAACAAAGTTTTGGCGATTTTTTTTTCAGCCCCTATGGTTTTGCGCGTTTTGGTACTTTCAAATTTACTATAGAAAAGGTGCATTCAACCCAAAAAAAAATACCTACTATAAAAAACGGCAGTTAGCTAATCCGAAGTCCTTCCAAAATTTTCACTGGTTGTGTGTTCCTATTGCTGCTATATAACATCAAATAAATAAAAAATAAGGTTTATGGTACGGAAACCTTCGTGTGACAGTCCGTCTCGCACTTGGCCGGTTTCAGTTATTCAAGTTTCGAACGTCCGAATGAAAGTCGGAATAGTATCTGGTTGGCGCTCGCTGTGTATCTGGATATCTGCCAATCCGTCTGTTTATCACAGCCAATTTGCTTCAAAGCTACTAGACCAATAAAATTGAGTATACACATGAACTTATACAGACACTATGACAAAAACATATGGATAACTAAAAGTATAATGGGGGCTTGTGGCTACAGGCACACGACTTCACGCGAGTCGAACTTCATAGGTAGTAGATATTTGGCAGTCATCAGTCAAAATCTCCAATGTCAGACAATCCGACATGCCATAGCGTATCTTGTAACCCACTAACGCAAAACATTTCCTAAGTGTGTAGTTTATAGGCAGTCGCTCGATATAAAATTCTGGTATTCAGCTGCATGCCGTCAGTCTGGAAACCGATCCCAACATAGTTGGGAAAAGACAAGACAGGTTGATTTTGAGTACGAAATTGAATATGATATTACCTACTAGAAAGATCAACAAGTCAAAACATGAGAAAGCCTCTTTGAAGTAAGGTGATACACCGAAACCGAATATACTTCTTCAAACAAGTACAAGAAGGTAAAGAGGTGTGAGACAAGCCCGCCACACATTCCCAACCACTGCAACTCCTGAAAGCCAGAAACAACAGTGGCCACCAGAAAACGCCGAGCTAATGAATCTCAACGAGTCCAGGAGAAACAGTTCAACTGTCTTGGATCCCACAATAAAATTAATCAGAAGAATACAGCGGAAGAGCAGGAAAAAAGAAATATAATTTCCACTTCCCTCCTTATCAAGCTGGAGACAGATTAGAGCTTGGCCAATAGGCACCAAGGGACATATAAAACTGGATTAAGCTCAGAAAGAGAGGAAAGAGGTGTGAGAGTCGCTTATACCTCGTACCCCACACCATTCCCTACTCTGACCTGTTCCTTAAGTGGGCTTGTGCATTTATTGCCAATAAACCGGACCCACTAAAGAGGAGTTATATGTATGGATTGGGTAGTTTTTCTGGCCAGTAGAAGAGGCTAAAAGTAGGTAGATAGATAGGTGCTGTCTCGGTAGAGGAATTTTCAAACCATTTATTTATTTATGTGCCCACAAGAAAATTTATACAGTGAAAAGAGTATAATGGTACTGCTTATTTCACAAGAAATTTCATCAATTTGAGATGGGTTTGTTCTTGATTTTAGTCAGAGATGACAGAGACAAAGTCTACGATGGAGCGAGCTTACCCAGACGGAGCCTGTTTACTCTAACTTTGAAAATATTAGGTTTGTAAGCGTTCGGAAATACCGAAGATGTTCTGATCAAAACCGAACTTATAAACGATCTTTCCGAAGGATGGAACCTCTCGCCGTGTAAGCTTAGAGCCGAGCTTAGATAAGGTGAGTTGTCAATCCGAACAAACAAGATGGAATGACAATTCACTTTATGCTCATAAGTTTGCAGGACAGATGTTGATAAAATAGGCCGGCTGGTATGTTATGGGTGGTCATTCAACTACAGACCAGCGGCTCTACAAATACCACTTTAGCAAAATCTGAAAGCACATCACGCTGCCGGTGACTGTAAAATTTGCAATCAACTTTGAACCTAATGCGTTAGCGATAAAGATGAAAATGAAATTTGCCAGATTGTTGTGTGGTTAATGTTATGATTCTGCTAAAGTAGCCTTTTTCGACCCGCCGAACTCGGGAAGCTTTACTTAACCTCATTAATTATTTAGCCCACAATTAAATATTTTTCATTCTAAAATTGCGAATTAAACAAAAAGTAATTATTTTTTAGTAGGCTTGCTCATTCATAAACAGAATTTCAGAAAATTCTCATTTTTAGAACATATCAAACATATGTTTTTATTCGAAAACATAATACTTATAAAAGGAAAAAAATACAATTAAATAGAGAACAATCCACAATAGCCTGCTAAAAGTAATCCATAATGCTTTCATGACTGTTACTGTTCAAACAATAGAGGCTAAAATAGGATATATTATGTGAAATTGTCAGTAAACAAGATTTTGAGTACGTTTGATAAGGGAACAGTCTGTGAAATGTAATAATGTGTGCTCATTCTACTGAATCGATAGTACAGTACTTACTTGCCATGGAATACACGAAATAAGATATTTATCGGTACTGCAGAAGAAGCTAAACATTAAAAAAACACTTCACTTTTATTAACAAATTAGAAACAAAAGATCTACTTTCACATTGATGTTAAGATAACGTTGAAAGCGAAACCGTAAAAAAACTAGTTTAATTAACACTAATTAATTATAGAGATAACTTATAAAAATAACAAGAGTAAGGTATGTTGGCGCCAAACGCGTGGGTAGGGAGGTAGATTTCATCAGAATGCCAATTTTACTAATTTTAAAATTTCGTTCGTAATCTGGGGGCCAATTCTACTAATTTTCAAATTTCGTTCGTAATCTGAGGGTCAATTCTACTAATTTTCAAATTTCGTTCGTAATCTGAGGGTCAATTCTACCAGTTTTTAAACATCTTTCGCATTTGCATGTCAATCGCTCACTGTAAAAAAAAAAACCTTAATTTTCTTTCCTTTTTGACAGTTTGCGATTGAGATGCGAATGCGATGCGACTGTGAAAATTAGTAGAATTGATGGGTACTAAGGTTTTTTGACAGATGTCGAATGAGATGCGAATGTTGCTGAAAGGTTTGTAGAATAATTAGCCATCAGCTGTTTGAATCAGAGTGCCAATAGGGAATATGCATGAAAAAAGTATTTAAGATCTGAACGGTTTATCTAAAAATATTCGAAAATATGATACTAACAGTGAAATTAGAATTAAATTGCTCGAAAAACGAACGAGATACAATTATTTTAAACAAATATATCTGTCCCTCTCGCGAAAACGTTGTTTTCTATGGCAGCTGTATAGCCGTCGTGTAATTTCACGTCACAGTTCGTATCGGACTTCTCTTTCTAACAGTACTCTTTGAAGCATTAGAACTTCATAAATGATGAAGGTATTTAAAAAATAAATTCATGATTGTTTAGTAGAGCTAATAAGTATTATATTTTGCAAAAAAAAAAAATCGAAATCTTATTCCCTATTCTACTAATTTTCACATTCGCATCGCATTCGCATCTCAATCGCAATCTGTCAAAAATGTATGAAAATCAAGACTTTTTTGACAGTTTGCGATTGACATGCGAATGCGAAAGCTGATTAAAAATTAGCAGAATTGACTCTCTGGATGTCTAATAAGGCTACTTTAGCAGCATCATAGAGCACATCACGCTACGCATCACTGTCAATTTTTCCCAATCAATCTTGAACCTAATGCGTTAGCGATTAAGATGAAAATGAAATTTGACAGATTGTTGTGTGGTTTTTTTTTTATTTTATTTGACCCCACACTAGAAATTTCTCGATTTTTTCGCGTGTTCTGGGTAGGTCTTAGGTAAAATTTAATCATAATGATGAGAACCATCAGAATGACTCATTTTCAGGTATTGTGTTTATTCTTTTACACGTTTAAGAAATAAAATAATATGTTTTATAATTTATTTGCAATAAAACTGCGGGTCTAAAAAGGCCATTTTAGCAGATTCATATTAGAATCACAATATTAACCACTTGACGGCACAGTTGGCGCAGTGGTTGAGCGATTGACTGCAGCGCTGGGTGTCCCGGGTTCGATTCTCGCACGGAACAAATATTTATATGGCCTACAGATAGTTGTTCCGGGTCGGATGTTTGTGTATCTTGCTTTGTATGTTTATAAACACACCCACGATACAGGAGAAATTACTGATGTGGAGCAACGCTTTTCTTAAAAAAAAAAACAAAGGTTCAGAACCAGATTGCCAAAGACATCATTATTATTGTAAAGAAAAAAAATCTGGTGTCACACTGTGGTCATTATCTACTAAAACCAGATCTCAAAATCTTACAAAATCCTGAGTAATTTTGAGCAATAATCTCTAAATTCCATTGCAACCCATTCTTGGAGCATTATACAGGGTGTAAGGGACAGCCTTCCACAAATTAACGGGGTGCAATCAGCTCCTTATTTTGAATCATATTCCAGTGGAAATTTCCACAGGATTTTTTTTTATTTTTTTTTCGATTTTTCATTTTTTTTTGCTTTATTTCAATGTAAAGTTACATTATCTGTATGCAGAACTCCATTAATGTAAATAACACAGCTAAAATTAAAAAATAAAAAAATAATAAAAAAAAATCTCATGAACGACGCATGAAATCAGCTGTTGAAACGTAGCGCGGGCGCAGCTATCCTTTCGAAAGCTCACTGCGCTGCCGTTCGCTGCGTGCGTTTTGCAGAGGTAGCGATACATTGCGAGTGAGGTAATTAAACAAATCAGTTTTATTGGATTCCCATAAAGTTCCTGAAATAATTTCATGTACCGGTCAACTTAGTACGATATACTGAAATCACCCTATCAGTTTGAGGAGGGCTGTCCCTTACACCCGTTATAAATATAATTATATGGTTATTCAAAAATCAACTGCAATTACTTTACGAAAAACAAAATCAAGTAAAAAGAGTGTTAGGGTTTTAAAGACAGAAGTGCTCAAAGAAAAAGCTTAAAAATCTCGAAAAAAAATGAAATAACGATGAATATAATTAATGTCAAAAAGCAAAAGGGAAGTCAAGTGGTCTACTGCAGTGAGGTGAAGGACAAGTTCCTTCGTTGCGATGTCTCGATATTCGAGGACTAATTCTCATGTCGACTTGTCTGAGTCTTTACATTAGCCAGATAAGCTACTCATACAGACCAGCTGTATATATATCCTTTAGTATATACTAAAGTCACAACAGCGTTCATCTATTGCGTATCGCTTCATGTAGGGGTGGGTTTAAACAGCCCTTACCCCAGAACCGCTATCTTACTGAGTAGACACGGACTCCCCATTCGAGTAAAGCAAAATATCGTTTTGGTGTTATTTGGCAAGAAAACTTTGCTTGCGCGATCTAGGACGCTATTGTTCGGTGTAAGAAAGGATCGATTTTTTTGGGACATCCTTTTGTTGAGCGGAGGCGGTCAGCCCATTGTTGCAGGTTTGAAGGGTCGCAGTTATCTGCAAAACAAGCAAACTAGTGGTCGCAAGTTCGATCCTGACAAATGACATATGTTTTTGTATTTTCATTTCTCAAATAAATCCTCCAAATAGGTTTTCAACCAAAGTTATCTAAAAACACGTTTTTAAATTTCAAAAGATATGAAAACGAAACAAAAACTAAATCTGCAAAACCCAAAAATAATCCAAATAGTGGGAAGCGAACCTGCACTCTCTCAAATCGAAACTAAATGCTCTACCATAGATTTCTATGCGCTCTACGAATTCTAGGAATGCCTTGTAGCGGTGCCGTATTGGCTCTCTGCACTATACAACTGGTTTAACACTAGCAATTGAGGTTTTAATCACTTAAATGGGCAGCATTTTCAATATTTAGTTATGAAGAATTAATATGATAGTACGTTTTCATTATTTTTTACACAAAATCTGACAATTTGATTTAAGTATTGTTCCTCGGTTAAAAGTTATAAGATGTTTGAATTGGCTTCTTGACCAGAGCATTACCATTAAAAATATTGTCTTTTAGAAACCCTGTATACTTTACGAATAATGATAATGTAGTTACTTTTCGGCATTCGATTATTGTGATGTTTTTAGTGGACACACTTTATGATAAAACTATAATAAAAAAACAGTACTTAGTGATCCAATGGCCATGCTCATGTCAAACATTTTGTGGGTCGTGGGTTTAACTCGAGCAGGAATGGATTTTCTTAGTAAAAACTAGTTTAAACAACGCAACGCTTTAGAACTATGTTCCTTACATCAAAAAACAAATTGGCCGTCGGCTCAAGCTTGCAAGTATATGAACGATCCAAGTTCAAGTCATTCCAACTCTGCTCTAACTCACACATTTTATTACTCAGAAAATAAGTAAAAAATGGCGGCCATTGGAGCAAAAGCTGTTCCTCTAATATAACAAACTAGCTGTCCCCCACGGCTTAGCTCCCGTTTAACCCACATAGTTAATTTTCAGTGGGAAAAAAAACTCCATCCTATGTCCGTCTCCTGGTTCTAAGCTACCTCCCCACTAATTTTAAGCCAAATCGGTTCAGCTGTTCTCGAGTTATAAATAGTGTAACTAACACGACTTTCTTTTATATATAAAATATAGATATAGATATGAACGGGAGGTCTCACGTTTGATTCCAGCCTACTGCAAAAGTTTTTATAATTATTATTCCTATGTTTTTTTAGGGGGTACATGCCTATCAAAGTCTATGATATATATTTAGTAAATAGGTTACAAATAAGTATTACACACTTTAATATTTTGAAGGTTAAAGGTTAGGGTTAGGTTATGAGAACGATGTAGGTTAGTATCTGAGATGGGGTTTATGCATAAAGCACTTCAACCTTTAAGTGGACTGACCAGTTGCCAACACTTGAGTAGCTTATCATAGAACTACTGTATGACAAGCTTAATGATTTGATGAATAATCTTCTATAATATAAAAATGAATAGCTAAATATGTTGGTAAGCGCATAACTCAACAACGCCTAGACCAATTTCGCTAATTCTTTTTTTAGAATATTCCTTGAAGTACGAGGATGGTTCTTACGGAGATAAACATTATAAAAATTGCCTGAAAAATACTAAAAACAACACTTTTCTATACTCCCATACAAAAGATTCGTAACAATACTTAAAAGTCAATTTGAACTTTAATACCATTCCATAAAGTTTAAATTTAGTGGAGAGGTTTCGGGAAGGCAAAACAATTGAGTGACGTTTGTATCGTATAAATATTGACATTAGTCAAATACAAATTGTCTGTGAGTAAGAGTAAGAGAGTACTGGGGTAGGTAGGTAGACAGGTAGCCAGTTGACGGGAGCGAAGCCGCGGGGTACAGCTAGTTTCAAATAAATACATTTCGGTAAACAGGACAGGTATAGATAGGCAGCTTATAGATAAAAACTACAATAAGGGAGTCAAATCGTCTACTGCAGTAGGGCGGAGGGTCATATTCCTCCTTCACGTGCCCCGACGTACTGAGGACTTTTACACATATCGACTGAACCATACAGTCTTTACACATTTGCCAGAATGGCTACACATTGCCCATTAGGGAGGATTCATTTCGGGTTACAGACTCAGCTGCATACTAAGGTCACAATAGCGTTCATCTATAGCGTATTGCTCCATGTAGAGGTGGGTTTAGAACAGCCCCACCCCAGACCACTGTTTTACTGAGTAGACAGGGACTCCTATAAGAGTCAAGCGAAATATTGTACTGGTGTTACTTGGCAGGAAAACTTTGCTTGCGCGATCTAGAACGCCATTGTATTCGGATTAAGAAGGGGTCGATTTTTATTGGAGCGATCCCTCCATTGGGCTATTGTTGTAATTTTAAAGGGTCCAAGGTTACGGTACTTGGGCACTCAAAACTGCAACCATCGGCTTTAAAATTGACACTGAATATTTTGTTCTATACGTCTTACGAAAGAATCGTAGAAGACTAACTACGGAATCGATGGGACTTTTCTACATAATTAATTCTTACCCATCCTCGGGTCGACATCTGCAAGCGTTGCCTAACCACGAAAACAGAGCGCCAGTTATTGTAGAGCTACGTATCAAAACAAAAGAAAAATAAGTATTATTTAGATGTATCTCCATATAGGTTTTCAACTAAATATCTTCTTCTTCTTTTTCGTTTATATAAAAATGAATTCGTTAGTCTCGCTCAAACTCGAGAACGGCTGGATCGAGTTGAATATTCAATTGTTTTTCTTGTAATTCTCCAGAATACAGGGAAGGCTTAAAAGCAAAAAAAAAGTGTAGCTAGGGTAGCTAGTTGACGGGAGCGAAGTCGCGGGGGACAGAGTGTGAAAATGTATTACAATTCGTTATTTAATAAACATGTAAATACTTTTCGAAAGATAAATATAAACAGGACGTAAAAAAAAAACTGGCCAAGTCCGAGTCTGACTTGCGTGCAAAGGGTTCCAAACGAATTTTATTTAGTTACTCGTTTTTTAATATTATAAACTTCTTATAGGTTTTCCTGTAATCTTTAGGTAAAGAACTGTTAGGTTTTTGTTTATTTTTTTTTTTTATTTTAGAGTCAGTACTATCGGAAATATGGGGAAGAATGGTATCGTATCGTCTAATTTCTCTAATAACTTCAAAACTATATAGTTTAAAATGATACACGGTACAGTCGAAAAACCTATGTTTTAAGTGTGTAGTTGGCTCTCTTAAAGTGACCTCCATACTCAAAATTAATTTATTTAAGTTATACATGTGTCTTTGTTTTGTTCACAGAAATTCATATGTTTACCAAATTTCAGATAGATAGATAAAAAGACGGACACCTGAGTGTTCCTATAAGGATTCCGTTGATTACAGATGGACTTGTCCTAAAAACAAAATCTGCAAAACCCAAAAAGAACACAAATAGTGGGAAGCGAACCTGCGCTCCCTAAAATCGAAGCACGCTCTACGCATGCTAGGAATGCCTTGTAGCGGTCGTTCTCTGCACAATACAACCAGTTTAACAATAAACCTTAAGGTTTTAAACACTTCTGTGGTCAGATTTTTCAATATTCTGATGTAAAGTATTAATGTGACCGTATATTTTAATTATTTTCTTTACAAAATCTGTTAGTTCGTTAAATTGTTACTCAGGTAAAAGTTACCAGACGTCTGAAAATTTCGCTCTTGAAATTTTATTAATTTATTTACAGCAAACAAAATAGATTATACATTTAAACAACAACTTGTACAATCGAGTCCATCATTCCTGACAGATTTCTGGCTCTAAACTAGGTACGCAGACCTGTATCGTAGGAGTCAGACATTTTTCGGCTTTCAAGCCTTGTGTGATACAACCGCGAAATTTCATTTACATGAAAAAATTATTCACAGTACATATTAGTGAACTCAGCAGCAAGTCAAGAGACTTTTTGTGATTGAGTGTGTAGCAAGGTGAAGTATGAGTGAGGAGTGTGTATGTGTGAGCTAGGGTGAGTGCTTAGCATTCATTCAAAGGAGATTAAGTTTATGAATGCATAGTCTGTATCACTTCAATAGAAATGCTCCATTCGAATAGTGGTGTCTAACGAGATCTTTGCGAGTAACGTTGTTTCCTTGCTCTACCAAAACTGACGGCACGGTTGGCGCAGTGATTGAGCGATTGACTGCAGCACTGTGTGTCGCGGGTGCGATTCTCGCTCGTCTACACTAATATTATAAAGAGGAAAGATTTGTTTGTTTGAATTGAATAGGCTCCGAAACTACAAGACCGATTTAAAAATTCTTACAGTGTTAGATAGCCCATTTATCGAGGAAGGTTATAGGCTATATATCATCACGCTAAGACAAATAGGAGCGGAGCAAAAATGGAAAATGTGACGCAGACGAAGTTGCGCGGGTCAGCCAGTAACTTATATTGTATGGCTTACAGATCTAAGATGTTCCGAATCTGAGGCTTTGTATGTTTGTAAACGCACTTACGATACTGGAGAAATTCCTAGTGCGGGGGTTTTAAAAAAAAGGCAAAGGTTGGAATCATAAATTCCCGAGATTGCCAAAAACATGAGTATTATTTTAAAGTTAAATATTTTCATTTCACACTGTGGTTGTCATCTATTAAAAACACATCTCAAAAAGTTACAAATAGTTGAGGATTTTGGAATAAAAAAACTTTATGCAATTAATAAATTCCATTGCATAGCTTTTATATAAATAAGGTCATTCAATAATCAACTGTAATTACTCAACGCTAAGTTTATTCATATTTGGATGACTACGTATTGAATTGGAGTCGAAACAAAAAATTAAGAAAAAGCTGTGTAAGGGTTTTAAAGACATTCAATTGCTTAAAGAAAAAGCTTAAAAATCTCGTCAAAAAATGAGATAGCGATGAATAAAATTAATATGAAATAGCAAAAGGGAAGTCAAGTGGTCTACTGCAGTGAGGTGAAGGACAAGTTCCTTCGTTGCGATGTCTCGATATTCGAGGACTAATTCTCATGTCGACTTGTCTGAGTCTTTACATTAGCCAGATAAGCTACTCATACAGACCAGCTGTATATATATCCTTTAGTATATACTAAAGTCACAACAGCGTTCATCTATTGCGTATCGCTTCATGTAGGGGTGGGTTTAAACAGCCCTTACCCCAGAACCGCTATCTTACTGAGTAGACACGGACTCCCCATTCGAGTAAAGCAAAATATCGTTTTGGTGTTATTTGGCAAGAAAACTTTGCTTGCGCGATCTAGGACGCTATTGTTCGGTGTAAGAAAGGATCGATTTTTTTGGGAGATCCTTTTGTTGAGCGGAGGCGGACAGCCCATTGTTGCAGATTTGAAGGGTCGCAGTTATCTGCAAAACCAGCAAACTAGTGGTCGCAAGTTCGATCCTCACAAATGACAAATGTTTTTGTATTTTCATTTCTCAAATAAATCCTCCAAATAGGTTTTCAACCAAAGTTATCTAAAAACATGTTTGTAAATTTCAAAAGATATGAAAACAAAACAAAAACTAAATCTGCAAAACCCAAAAATAATCCAAATAGTGGGAAGCGAACCTGCACTCTCTCAAATCGAAACTACATGCTCTACCATAGATTTCTATGCGCTCTACGAATTCTAGGAATGCCTTGTAGCGGTGCCGTATTGGCTCTCTGCACTATACTCAGACCAATAAAAAAGTGGTCTGAGGCACTATACAAGTGGTTTAACACTAGCAATTGAGGTTTTAATCACTTAAATGGGCAGCATTTACAATATTTAGTTATGAAGAATTAATATGTACGTTTTCATTATTTTTTATACAAAATCTGACAATTTGCTGTAAGTATTGTTCCTCGGTTAAAAGTTATAAGATGTTTGAAATGGCTTCTTGACAAGAGCATTACCATTAAAAATATTGTCTTTTAAAAACCCTGTATACTTTACGAATAACGATAATGTAGTTACTTTTCGGCATTCGATTATTACGCTGTTTTTAGTGGACACACTTTATGATAAAACTATAATAAAAAAAACAGTACTTAGTGATCCAATGGCCATGCTCATGTCCAAAATTTTGTGGGTCGTGGGTTTAACTCGAGCAGGAATGGATTTTCATAGTAAAAACTAGTTTAAACAACGCAACGCTTTAGAACTATGTTCCTTACATCAAAAAACAAATTGGCCGTCGGCTCAAGCTTGCAAGTATATGAACGATCCAAGTTCAAGTCATTCCAACTCTGCCCTAACTCACACATTTTATTACTCAGAAAATAAGTAAAAAATGGCGGCCATTGGAGCAAAAGCTGTTCCTCTAATATAACAAACCAGCTGTCCCCCACGGCTTAGCTCCCGTTTAACCCACATAGTTCATGTTCAGTGGGAAAAAAAACTATCCTATGTCCGTCTCCTGGTTCTAGCTACCTCCCCACTCTCTAATTTTAAGCCAAATCGGTTCAGCTGTTCTCGAGTTATAAATAGTGCAACTAACACGACTTACTTTTATATATAAAATATAGATATAGATATGAACGGGAGGTCTCACGTTTGATTCCAGCCTACTGCAAAAGTTTTTATAATTATTATTCCTATTTTTTTTTAGGGGGTACATTCCTATCAAAGTCAATGATATATATTTAGTAAATAGGTTACAAATAAGTATTACACACTTTAATATTTTGAAGGTTAAAATTAGATGATGCCGATGTTTCCTTGCTCACAACTCTCAGAAAGTCCATGAAATTAAAGTAATGGTCAGATTATAATTATGAGAACGATGTAGGTTAGTATCTGAGATTGGGTTTATGCGTAAAGCACTTCAACCTTTAAGTGGACTGACCAGTTGCCAACACTTGAGTAGCTTATCATAGAACTACTGTATGACAAGCTTAATGATTTGATGAATAATTTCAAATAAATACATTTCGGTAAACAGGACAGGTATAGATAGGCAGCTTATAGATAAAAACTGCAAAAAGGGAGTCAAATCGTCTACTGCAGTAGGGCGGAGGGTCATATTCCTCCTTCACATGCCCCGACGTACTGAGGACTTTTACACATATCGACTGCACCATACAGTCTTGCCACATATACACATTTGCCAGAATGGCTACACATTGCCCATTAGGGAGGATTCATTTCGGGTTACAGACTCAGCTGCATACTAAAGACACAATAGCGTTCATCTATAGCGTATTGCTCCATGTAGACGTGGGTTTAGAACAGCCCCACCCCAGACCACTGTTTTACTGAGTAGACAGGGACTCCCATAAGAGTCAAGCGAAATATTGTACTAGTGTTACTTGGCAGGAAAACTTTGCTTGCGCGATCTAGAACGCCATTGTATTCGGATTAAGTAGGGGTCGATTTTAATTGGAGCGATCCCTCCATTGGGCTATTGTTGTAATTTTAAAGGGTCCAAGGTTACGGTACTTGGGCACTCAAAACTGCAACCATCGGCTTTAAAATTGACACTGAGTATTTTGTTCTATACGTCTTACGAAAGAATCGTAGAAGACTAACTACGGGATCGATGGGACTTTTCTACATAATTAATTCTTACCCATCCACGGGTCGACATCTGCAAGCGTTGCCTAACCACGAAAACAGAGCGCCAGTTAGTGTAGAGCTACGTATCAAAACAAAAGAAAAATAACTATTATTTAGATGTATCTCCATATAGGTTTTCAACTAAATATCTTTCTTTTTCTTCGTTTATATAAAAATGAATTCGTTAGTCTCGCTCAAACTCGAGAACGGTCAGAACGCTGGACCGAGTTGAATATTCAACTCGGTCCAGCGAGTTGAATATTCAATAATTTTTCTTGTAATTCTCCAGAATACAGGGAAGGCTTAAAAGCAAAAAAAAAGTGTAGCTAGGGTAGCTAGTGGACGGGAGCGAAGTCGCGGGGGACAGAGTGTAAAAATGTATTACAATTCGTTATTTAATAAACATGTAAATACTTTTCGAAAGATATATAAAAAGGACGTATAAAAAAAACTGGCCAAGTCCGAGTCTGACTTGCGTGCAAAGGGTTCCAAACGAATTTTATTTAGTTACTCGTTTTTTTAATATTATAAACTTCTTATAGGTTTTCCTGTAATCTTTAGGTAAACAACTGTTAGGTTTTTGTTTATTTTTTTTATTTTAGAGTCAGTACTATCGGAAATATGGGGAAGAATGGTATCGTATCGTATAATTTCTCGAATAACTTCAAAACTATATAGTTTAAAATGATACACGGTACAGTCGAAAAACCTATGTTTTAAGTGTGTAGTTGGTTCTCTTAAAGTGACCTCCAAACTCAAAATTGATTTATTTAAGTTATACATGTGTCTTTGTTTTGTTCACAGCAATTCATATGTTTACCAAATTTCAGATTGATAGATAGATAAAAAGACGGACACCTGAGTGTTCCTATAAGGATTCCGTTGATTACAGATGGACTTGATCCTAAAAACAAAATCTGCAAAACCCAAAAAGAACACAAATAGTGGGAAGCGAACCTGCGCTCCCTAAAATCGAAGCACGCTCTACGCATGCTAGGAATGCCTTGTAGCGGTCGTTCTCTGCACAATACAACCAGTTTAACAATAAACCTTAAGGTTTTAAACACTTCTGTGGTCAGATTTTTCAATATTCAGATGTAAAGTATTAATGTGACCGTATATTTTAATTATTTTCTTTACAAAATCTGTCAGTTCGTTAAATTGTTTCTCAGGTAAAAGTTACCAGACGTCTGAAAATTTCGCTCTTGAAATTTTATTAATTTATTTACAGCAAACAAAATTGATTATACATGTAGACAACAACTTGTACAATTAAGTCAATCATTATTGACAGATTTCTGGCTCTAAACTAGGTACGCAGACCTGTATCGTAGGAGTCAGACATATTTCGGCTTTCAAGCCTTGTGTGATACAACCGCGAAATTTCATTTACATGAAAAAATTATTCACAGTACATATTAGTGAACTCAGCAGCAAGTCAAGAGACTTTTTGTGATTGAGTGTGTAGCAAGGTGAAGTATGAGTGAGGAGTGTGTATGTGTGAGCTAGGGTGAGTGCTTAGCATTCATTCAAAGGAGATTAAGTTTATGAATGCATAGTCTGTATCACTTCAATAGAAATGCTCCATTCGAATAGTGGTGTCTAACGGGATCTTTGCGAGTAACGTTGTTTCCTTGCTCTACCAAAACTGACGGCACGGTTGGCGCAGTGATTGAGCGATTGACTGCAGCACTGTGTGTCGCGGGTTCGATTCTCGCTCGTCTACACTAATATTATAAAGAGGAAAGATTTGTTTGTGTGAATTGAATAGGCTCCGAAACTACAATACCGATTTAAAAAATTCTTTCAGTGTTAGATAGCCCATTTATCGAGGAAGGTTATAGGCTATATATCATCATGCTAAGACAAACAGGAGCGGAGCAATAATGGAAAATGTGACGCAAACGAATTGCGCGGGTCAGCTAGTAACTAATATTTTATGGCTTACAGATCTAAGATGTTCCGAATCTGAGGCTTTGTTTGTTTGTAAACGCACTTACGATACTGGAGGAATTCCTAGTGCGGGGTTTTTTAAAAAAAAGACAAAGGTTGGAATCATAAATTCCCGAGATTGCCAAAAACATGAGTATTATTTTAAAGTTAAATATTTTCATTTCACACTGTGGTCGTCAACACATCTCAAAAAGTTACAAATAGTTCAGGATTTTGGAACAAAAAAACTTTATGCAATTAATAAATTAATTAATTTTTTATATTTACGTGTGTGTACATAAATTGTTAAATAAATAAATAAATTCCATTGCATAGCTTTTATATAAATTAGGTCATTCAATAATCAACTTTAATTACTCAACGCTAAGTTTATTCATGTTTGGATGACTACGTATTGAATTGGACTCGAAACAAAAAATCAAGAAAAAGCTGTGTAAGGGTTTTAAAGACATTCAATTGCTTAAAGAAAAAGCTTAAAAATCTCGTCAAAAAATGAGATAGCGATGAATAAAATTAATATGAAATAGCAAAAGGGTAGTCAAGTGGTCTACTGCAGTGAGGTGAAGGACATGTTCCTTCGTTGCGTATGTCTCGATATTCGAGAACTACATTTTATGTCGACTTGTCTGAGTCTTTACATTAGCCAGATAAGCTACTCATACAGACCAGCTGTATATATATCCTCTAGTATATACTAAAGTCACAACAGCGTTCATCTATTGCGTATCGCTTCATGTAGGGGTGGGTATAAACAGCCCTTACCCCAGAACCGCTATCTTACTGAGTAGACACGGACTCCCCGTACGTGTCAAGCAAAATATCGTTTTGGTGTTATTTGGCAAGAAAACTTTGCTTGCGCGATCTAGGACTCTATTGTTTTCGGTGTATGAAAGGTTCGATACATTTTGTTAGATCCCTTTGTTGAGCGGAGGCGGAGCTCGCATTGTTGCCGGATTAAAGGGTCGCAGTTATCTGTAAAACTACAAGTACTGTAACCATGGGCATTCAAATTGAAATTAGTGACGTTGTCATGGTACCTACTCTTCGTATTGTCTATATGTATATTTTAATCAATTATATTTTACTAAATTATTTACTAGGATCGTCAACATTGCATACACATTATAGCAGACAAGCATTTTTTTAAAATATTTTCTAGTGCTGCAACACTTACACACAATCACACAAAATAAAATAATTCATGAAAAGCGTAAACTAAAGTTAAGAATTACATTGATAATATAAGAATGTGCGATGTAAATAAATAGCATAACAATGTCTGAATGAAAAATAAATTAAAAATATTCAATCGTTTATTCACTTTGTTAACAGAATGATATCTGATAACTTTAAACGGAAGAATAAACAAAAACAATTAACCGATACTGCATGAAAAATATAGAGTTCATCCAAAGCGTATTACTCCGACAAAGGTGGGTTTAGAACAGTCCCATTCCAGATCACTGTTTCACTGAGTAGAGACGCACTCCCCCATACGAGTCAAGCAAACTAGTGGTCGCAAGTTCGATCCTCACAAATGGCAAATATTTTTATGTAATCATTTGTCAAAAACAAATATTTCCAAAGAGGCTTTCAACTAAATATAATTAAAAAAAAAGATATAAAAAAAAAATGAAAAAAAATAAAAAATAACAAAATCTGCGAAACCCAAAAAGAATCCAAATACTGGGAAGCGAACCTGCGCTCCCTAAAATCAAATCACACTCTACGATGCTAGGCATGCCTTGTAACGTTGCTACGGTATACGAGACAAGCAAACTAGTGGTCGCATAAGTTCGATCCTCACAAATGGCAAATATGTATGTGTGTTCATTTGTCAAATAAATTTATTTCCAAAGAGGTTTTCAACTAAGTAGGTATATTTAAAAAAACATGTATGTGAATTTGAAAAGATATAAAAATAAATGAAATAAAATGATATATAACAAAATTTTCAAAACCCAAAAAGAATCCAAATACTGGGAAGCGAACCTGCGCTCCCTAAAATCAAAGCGCGCTCTACGATGCTAGGAATGCCTTGTTACGTTGCCACGGTATACGAGACAAGCAAACTAGTGGTCACAAGTTCGAACCTCACAAATGGCAAATATTTTTGTTTGTTCTTTTCTAAAAAAAAAACTTCTAAATAGGTTTTCAACCAAATTTCTTTAAAAAAATTGTTTGTAAATTTAAAAACTAATAAAACAATAAATTTGCAAAACCCAAACGGAATTCGAATACGGGGATTCGAACTTGCGCTCCTAAAATGAAAGCGCGCTCTATGAATACGTTGTAGCGGTGGCTCTCTGCACTATAAAACTAGTTTAAAAATAATCATTGAGGTATAGAACACTTCTGTGGGCAGAATTTTCATGTGGTTTTTAACCGACTTCCCAAAAAGGAGGAGGTTATCAATTCGGTTGTATGTTTTTTTTTTTTTTTTTTTTTTTTTTTTTATGTTTGTTACCTCATAACTCCGACAATTATGAACCGATTTGAAAAATTTTTGTTTCATCTGAAAGGATATGCTTGCAGATTGGTCCCATTTAAATTATATCGAAATCGGTTACGAACTTTGGATTTTAAATCGAAATAGCTGGAATTTGACTATTTAGATGATTCTTTGATAATCGAAATTGCGTATTTTGCTTTTCTGCGATTTGGCAGTGGTGTGGTAGGTGTGGGGCACCACTAAAAAGTGAAAAATAAAAAACTTTTTACAAAAAAATACAACCGACTTCCAAAAAAAAACACTACAAAGTAAAAAATAACTTTAATTTCGGAAGTCGGTGTCAAAATACGAAGAAACGAACAAAAACACCGATTTCCGAAATTAAAGTTATTTTTTACTTTGTAGTGTTTTTTTTTGGAAGTCGGTTGTATTTTTTTGTAAAAAGTTTTTTATAGTAGCTGACGACCACAGTGCGACACGAGAATATTTCACTTTACAACAATACTCATATAGGTACACATACACCATCTTGGGACTCTATGGGTTCTGACTATTTGTCATTTTTTTTAGAAAAATTTGCCCCGCACTTGTAATTTCTCCAGTATCGTAGGTGCATTTACAAACATACAAAGTCACATAAACAAACAGTCGCATTCGGAACAACTATCTGTAGGCCATGCAAATATTTGTTGCGTGCGAGAATCGAACCCGCGACTAGCAGCGCTGCAGTCAATCGCACAACTACTGCGCCAACCGTGCCGTCAGTTCTGGTAGTACGAGGAAACAAAGTTATTCGCAAAAATCCCGTTAGACATTCCTTTGGAATGGAGCATTTCTATTGAAGTGAAACAGACTATACATTCATAAACTTTATCTCCTTTGAATGAATTCCATAAACTTTTTTTTTTTATGAATGCTATGCACTCACCCTGGCCCACACATACACACTCCTTACTCATACTTCACCTTATTTATTTATATATACTTTATTGTACACCAAATTTAAAATACTTACAGAAAATCTTAAACTAAAAACATACAATTGGCGGCCTTATCGCATTCCGCGATCTCTTCCAGGCAACCTAGAATGGAAAGTGATAGCCTGGACACGAAATGGGGTTGCACTTGGTGCAAATATGAAGTTACATAGTAAAACAAAACAAACAGAAATACAGCATTACAATACACCTTACACCTTTTTAGAAACTCAATCACAAAAACTCTCTTCATTTGCTACTGACTTCACTATTATCTGTGAATCATTTTATAATGTACTTAAATAAAATTTCACGGTAGTATTGTATCATATGAAAGCCAAATTTCTGTCTCCTACGATACAGGTCTTCTGTAGTTTAGGGGCTGTAGTCAGACTCGATTGTACAAGCTATTGTCGACCTGCATAATCTATTTTGTTTTCTGTTTATAAGAAATTAATAATAATTTACGGCGCTTACGACGTTTTTTGTAGTGATGACTTCGTAATTACGATTATTTTTAAGAGTAAATTTTTCAAACGGCTGGTTACTTTTACCTGAAGAACATTTTAGCGAATTGACAGATTTATTGTAGAGAATAATGAAAACATTTATAGTATTGAAAAATCTGACCACAGAAGTGTTTCAAACCTAAAGGTTTATCGTTAAACTGGTTGTTTCGTGTAGAGAACCACCGCTACAAGGCATTCCAAGCATTCGTAGAGCATGAATCGATTTTGGGGAGCGCAGGTTCGCTTCCCACTATTTGTATTCGTTTTGAGTTTTGCAGATTTTGTTTTTAGGATCAAGTCTATCCGTAACTAACAAAATCCTTAAACACTCAGGTGTCTATCTGTTTGACACAGTATATTTTTTCCGATTCCACTGGACTGACTCTGTTGAAATTTGGTACACATACGAATTTCTGTGACCCAAACACAGAAAAGTTACGTAAATAAATCAATTTTGAGTATGGGCGTAACTTTTATTGAGGTAGCTACAATATTTTAAAAATGTTTTTCCGACTGTAACACATATAATTTTAAACTATATAGTTTTGAAGTTATTTAAGAAGTTAGACGAATAAATATCATTCTACCCTATATTCCGAAACTACTGACTCCAAAATTACAAAATAAACAAACATCTAACAGTTCTTTACGTAAAGATTACAGGAATTGTTAAATAGAATAAGAAGTTCATAATATCAAAATAACGAGCATGCAACAATGCGTCATTCCTTTCTACCCAAATGTACTTTTTGACATTATTCGTCGAGTCAATTAGCTTCTTACATAGTAATCTTATGATTAGCAACTCAACTACTGGCAAAGGCTTGTAACTGGACCAGTCAGACACTTAAACTTTCATCTTTTCTACATTGTTCTCATAATTATAATCTGACTATTATATTGATTTGATGGACCTTCTCAGAGTACTCAGCTTAGGGATGAGACGTATTTACCATACGAGGTTTGAACTCCAGGGCTTTGCTTCAAAGTACGGCGCCCTGGTACGAGGAAAACTTGCAAGAATGAAAGTATTTGCTACGCTATCGAGCACAGGTAGAGCTCGAAGGAAATTGATCCATTTCCTCTTTATTATAAGGTGCACAATCGCATTTGCAAATAAAAAACCTTTGAATATCCAAGTATATTTTTCGATGATGCGATTATGATCCTAATCTTCATAGGGACACGAATCAGTTTCCCGTGACAAGTATTTTGGTGTTGGCGCTAACGCCACGAGCCTCTCGCTGCACGTGGCTGCACTTTAAACGTCCGATGTGAAAATACTTGCATAGGAAATTGATTCGTTTTACCTCAATAATAAGGAAAATAATCTTATGAGAAATAAAAAATTGAAAATTCAAAGTATTTTTCATTTTTGCAAATGCGATTGTGCTCCTTATTATTTATACAATCACGGGTTAATTTCCTATGAAAGTATGCCTAACTGGGGGTCTGTAGACTAGTAGACTGAAATACGCATTTGACTCAAAATACTCTCAAGTATTTTAATACTTGGTTTCCGACTCTATTATTTTTACAAACTGATACTTGCAAGCCCTGGTATTGATATTTGCAAGTATATCCCATCCCTAACTCAGCTAGGCAATACCGGCTTGGTCTAGTATTCTTTTTATTACTATAAATGCACGCGTTTGATCACTATCTCTCTAGAAGTCTAGATGGTAAGCGTTGATGACGTCGAAGATGAAGCACGCTTGCTTAGAAGTATGACATTTTTTAAACTTTTAAAACAGGTTTACAACTTCTAAAAATTTTAACGTGTTAGATATTTATTTTCAACCTATTAACAAAATAAATCTTCCCATAAAAAACAGCAATACTTAACAATTACAAAAAAAAACGCAGTTGGCTGGAATTGAACGTGCGGCCTCCCGTTTGACATATATTAGAGGAATAGCTTTTGCTCCCAGAGGCGCCAGGGATAGATAGTTGTCTTTGTATTTTCTTTTCAATTATTTATTCAATGAAATTGTAACACAGAGGTGTTACTTAAACTCGCCAAACTATTACGTTTGACGGCAAGAAGTACAAAGTACATACTTTGAACGTTCACATTCTTGGAAGCTTGGGCCGACGGCAATTATTTTTTTTGAGGATTTATGAATATTTATGTTTCAAAAGCTTTGGCTTTGGCCACCAGTTTTCCACTTAGCATATCCATTCCCGATTGAAATAAACCCACGACCTATTAAATGCAGTTGCACTTGGTAATGATTATAATAGTTTTATCATAAGGTGTCTCTACAATGAAACTATGTATTAATCAAAACCCAAAATATTTACTTCGTTATCATTATTTGTAAAGTGTAAAGGGTTTTTAATATACAATATTTTTAATTGGTCGGCATAAGAATTAAAAGATTGGTCTTTATCTGAGGAACAATAAAGCGAATTGCCAGATTTTGTGTGGAAAATAGAGAAACGTCATGTCATACTATTCTTCTTAACTAAATATTGAAAATTCTGCCCACAGAAGTTAAAATCTCAATGGCTATTGTTAAACTGGTTGTATAGTGCAGAGAGCCACCGCTACCAGGCATTCCTGACACTCGTCGAGCGTGCTTCGATTTTAGGGAGTGCAAGTTCGATTCCCAGTAAGTATAGGGATTCTTTTTGGGTTTTTCCGATTTTGTTTTTTTTTGTTTCGTTTCCATATCATTAGAAAATTACGAAAATGTTTTTAAATAAAGTTGGTAGAAAATCTATTTGGAGGATTTATTTGACAAATGAACACACAAAAATATTTGCCATTTGTGAGGATCGAACTTGCGATCACTAGTTTGCTTGTCTTGAAAGGGAGAGTCCGTCTCTATACGCTACATTTTTCATGTAAAATTGGTCAATTCATTTAAGAGAATTTTTTCCTTACTATTAAATATTGAAAAGTAAAAAAGCATTCCAAATGTTCAAGTTATTTTATAATCTTAGGAACGCCACTTTCCGGTGACATTATGCAATGTTGACGATCCTAATAAATAAATTAATTGATTTAAATATATAGACATTACGAAGAGTAGGTAACATGACACCATAACTTCAAGTGTAACTTGTTAAAACAAAGAACATCAATTTGAATGCACATGGTTGCAGTACTTGTAGTTTTGCAGGTAACTGCGACCCTTTAAACCAGCAGAAATGCGATCTCCGCCTCCGCTTAACAAAAGGATCTCCCAAAAAAAATCAATCCTTTCTTACTCCGAAAACAATAGCGTCCTAGATCGCGCAAGCAAAGTTTTCTTGCCAAACAACACCAAAACGATATTTTGCTTGACTCGTATGGGGAGTCCGTGTCTACTCAGTAAGATAGCGGTTCTGGGGTAAGGGCTGTTTAAACCCACCCCTACATGAAGCGATACGCAATAGATGAACGCTGTTGTGACTTTAGTATATACTAAAGGATTATATACAGCTGGTCTGTATGAGTAGCTTATCTGGCTAATGTAAAGACTCAGACAAGTCGACATGAAAATTAGTCCTCGAATATCGAGACATACGCAACGAAGGAACATGTCCTTCACCTCACTGCAGTAGACCACTTGACTTCCCTTTTGCTTTTTCATTATTCATTGTTATTGCATTTTTTGACGCGATTTTTAAGCTTTTTCTTTAAGCACTTAAATGTCTTTAAAGCCCTACGACTGCTTAATTTTACTTGATTTGGGATTCGAGTGACGACTTAATTTCGGAAGTCGGTGTTTTTGTTAGTTTTTTCGTATTGTGACACCGACTTCCGAAATTAAAGTTATTTTTTACTTTATAGTGTTTTTTATATTTAAGTCGGTTGTATTTATGTTTACTTTTCAGTTTTTAGTAGTATCCCACACCTAAAAACACCACTGCAAAATTGCAGAAAAGCAAAATACGCAATTTCGATTACTTGGATAACTTAAAACCATCATCCAAGTAAACGAATTCCAGCTATTTCAAGAATTTTTCAAATCGGTTCTTAGTTGACGGAGTTATGAGGTAACAAACATAAAAAAAACATACAACCGAATTGAGAATCTCGTCCTTTTTGAGGAAGTTGGTTAAAAATAAGTAAGGTGTGGTGGCTCTGGGAGCAAAAGCTATTCCTATAATATTTTGTCAAACGGGATGCCGCAAGTTCGATTTCAGCCAAGTGCATAAGTTTTTGTAATTGTTATTGCTGAGTTTTCATTGAGGTAGGTTACTAATAATCTAATGATATATACTTTAAACTTCGGAGTAATCGGTGTACATACATAAAACAAAAAAAAAAAAATACGCACCGAATTGAGAACCTCCTTCGTTTTTGGAAGTCGGTTTTAAACAAATGATATAAAAAAGAAAAAAAACAAAATCTACAAACCCAAAAAGAATCCAAATATATAGTGGGAAGCGAACCTGCGCTCCCTAAAATCAAATCATGCTCTACGAATGCCTTGGCCACCGGTGCCGCGGTATAATATGAGACAAGCAAACTAGTGGTCGAAAGTTCGATCCTCACAAATGGCAAATATTTTTGTGTGTTCATTTGTCAAATAAATTTATTTCCAAAGAGGTTTTCAACCAAATATATTTAAAAACATGTATGTGAATTTCAAAAGATATAAAAACAAAAATAAATGAAATATAAAATAAAAAATAACAAAATCTACAAAACCCTAAAAGTATCCACATACTGGGAAGCAAACCTGCGCTCCCTAAAATCAAAGCGTCCTCTACGATGCTAGGAATGCCTTGTAACGTTGCCACGGTATATATGAGACAAGCAAACTAGTGGTCACAAGTTCGATCCTCACAAATGGCTAATATTTTTGTGTGTTCTTTTGTCAAATAAATTAATTTCCAAAGAGGTTTAAAACTAAATATGTATATTTTAAAAGACATGTAAGTAAATTTCAAAAGATATTAAAACAAAATAAATGACATAATAAACAAAAAAAAAAATCAAAATCTACAAAACCCAAAAAGAATCCAACTACTGGGAAGCGAACCTGCGCTCCCTGAAATCAAATCACGCTCTACGATGCTAGGCATGCCTTGAATGTAACGTTGATACGGTATACGAGACAAGCAAACTAGTGGTCGCAAGTTCGATCCTCACAAATGGCAAATATTTTTGTGTTCATTTCTCAAATAAATCCTCCAAATAGGTTTTCAACCAAGTTTACTTCAAATTTTTTTTTTGTAAATTTCAAAAGATTTATAAACAAAACATACTTTATAAAAAAAATAACAAAATCTGCAAAACCCAAAAAGAATCCAAATAGTGGGAAGCGAACCCGTGCTATCTAAAATGAAAGCGCGCTCTACAAATGCTAGGAATGCCTTGTAGTGTAGCGGTGTTGCGATGGCTCTCTGTACTATAAAACCAGTTAACAATAGCCATTGACAATGAGAATTACAACACTTCTATTGGCAGAATTTTCAATATTTTGATACGAATAATTATTATGAAACTATGTTTTCATTATTTTCTACCCAAAATCAGTCAATTTGTATTTCTTCCTCAGGTAAAAGTTATAAACAAAGGTCCGGAACCATAGAGTCCCGAGATTGCCAAAGACATAAATATTATTGTCGTGTGTGGACGGCATCTACTAAAACCAAAAAAACTGGTTTTATAGTGCAGAAAGCCAACGCTGCCAGTATTCCTGGCAAACGTAGAGTGTGCTTCGATTTCGGGAGCGTAGGTTCGAATCCTTGTATTAGAATTCGTTTTGGGTTTTTCAGATTTCGTTGTTTTGTTTTACTTTTGATTTTATATATTTTGAAATTTAAAAAACATGTTTTTAAATTAATTTTGTTGCAAGCCTATTTGTAAGATATTTGAGAAATGAACACAAAAAAGTACTTGCCATTTCTGAGGATCGAACTTGCGACCACTAGTTTGCTTGTCTTGTATACCGCGGCACCGGTGGCACAAGGCTCGTAGAGCGCGCTTTGATGTTAGGGAGCGCAGGTTCGCTTCCCACTATTTTAATTATTTCTGGGTTTTGCAGATTTTTTATTTTTTTATTTCATTTATTTTTGTTTAAATATCTTTTGAAATTTAAATACATGTTAGTTAAATATATTGAGTAGAAAACTTCTTTGGAAATGCATAGGTACATTTATATGAGAAATGATCACACAAAAATATTTGCCCTTTGTGAGGATCGAACTTGCGATGACTAGTTTGCTTGACTCGTAAGGGGGATCCCGTCTCTACTCAGTGAGACAGTGATCTGGAATGGAGCTGTTCTAATCCCACCCTTATTTCGCTATGTTTATTTCTCCATAAAAAGTTATCAACGATTGAAAATATATAGCAAACAAGGATAAATAGCACATAATTTATTATTGATAAAAATATATTTTGTTGACATCACGACGAGTAGATACCATAATGACACCATCACTTCATTAATGTTACTTGTAAAACAAAGAACAAAATCCAATGCCAATTTGAATGCTCATGGTTGCAGTTTTGCATGTACCTGAGACTCTTTGAACAATGGGATCTCCGCCTCCGCTCAACAAAGGGATCCCCCAAAAAAAATCGATCCTTACACCGAAAACAATAGCGTCCTAGATCTCGCAAGCAAAGTTTTCTTGCCAAATAATACCAAAACGATATTTTGCTTGACTCATATGGGGAGTCCGTGTCTACTCAGTAAGATAGCGGTTCTGGGGTAAGGGCTGTATACACCCACCCCTACATGAAGCGATACGCAATAGATGAAGGCTATTGTGACTTTAGTATATACTAAAGAATATAAATACAGCTGGTCTGTATGAGTAGCTTATCTGGCTAATGTAAAGACTCTGACAAGTCGACATGAATTAGTCCTCGAATATCGAGACATACGCAACGAAGGAGCTTGTCCTTCACCCCACTGTAGTAGACCACTTGACTTCCCTTTTGCTATTTTATAATCATCATTAAATTCTACGAGATTTTTAAGCTCATTCTACTTGAAAGTCTTCAAAACCCTCACACAGCTTTTACTTGATTTTAATGTTCGAGTCCCTTTTAATATTATGTAAGTCATCAATGTAAGTATACCTAGATATTGACCTAAGCGTTGAGTAGTTGCAGTTGATTTTTGAATGACCATGTGTATTTAAAAGGCTCCAAGAATGAGTTGCAATGGAATTTCAACTTTGTTTTGTTAAACAAACAGTTTATTATTCCAAAACCCACCATATTTTGTAAGTTTTTGATCTGTGTTTTTAATAGATGACGACCACAGTGCGACACGAGAATATTTCACTTTACAAGAATAATTACGTCTTTGACAATCTTGGGACTATGGTTATGGACCTTTTTTAACCGACTTCCCAAAAAGGAGGAGGTTATCAATTCGGTTGTATGTTTTATGTTTGTTAGCTCATATCTCCGACAATTATGAACCGATTTGAAAAATTCTGGTTTTATCTGAAAGGATATACTTGCAGATTGGTCTCATCTAAATCATATCAAAATCGGTTACGAACTTAGGATTTTAAATCGAAATACCTGGAATTTGACTATTTAGATGATTCTTTGATAATCGAAATAGCGTATTTTGCTTTTCTGCGATTTTGCAGTGGTGTTGTTAGGTGTGGGGCACCACTAAAAAGTGAAAAATAAAAAACTTTAAAACTAAAATAAAAAGTTTTTTATGTTTTTTAAGAAAAACGTAACCTCATACTAGGAATTTCTCCTGTATCGTGGGTGCGTTTATAAATATACAAGGCCATAAACAAAAACAGCTAGATACGGAACAACTATCTGTGGGCCATACAAATTTTGTTGCGTGCGGGAATCGAACTCGCGACACGCAGCACTGCAGTCAATCGCTCAGTCACTGCGCTAACCGTGCCGTCAGTTCTGGTAGTACGAGGGACCGAAGTAACTCGCAAAAGTCCCGTTAGACATTTCTATTGGAATAGGGCACCATCTGACGTTTAACTCTGTATGCTATGAAAGTATAGCCAAGGATTACTCTGAGATGGTGCAGAACTTTTGCAGGATATGGAAACAAGGAACTTGGAGTATGAGGTTGGCTAACATGATACTATACTTACTTACAAAGTTTAACAGAATAAATGCAATAACTGAAAAGAGAGAATTTTTATATTGTTCCTCAGTAAAAGACAAATAAACGACAAGTAAACGGAACAAATATTCGTATGACCTCTGCAGTGCTATTCTGTAACAAGATTTTCGTGTCCCGACAGCGGAATCCGAAGTGAGTTTCAAATTCGTGTAAATACAAGACCTTATGATGTGTGAAATAAAGTTCACTTTGTAAGCTTAGTGACTCAGGTGAAGTCGATATCGAAATGGTTATTTACAGAATAGACTAGCTGATAGTTGTTCCGGGTCTGGCTGTTTGTATATGTGACTTTGTATGTTTGTAAACGCACCCACGATACAGGAGAAATTCAGGCAAAAAAAAACACCACTTATTATAAAACAAAGTCCTCCGCCGCGTATGTCTGTCTGTTCGTGATAAACTCAATACTGTACGGATTTTCATACTGTTTTTCACTTATGTATAGAATGGTTCTCGAAATCTCGAGGAAGGTTCTAGTATTTCATTTGTCAAGCGGGCGAAGTCGCGGGTATCAGCTAGTTTACAATAATTTACATGGGTCGGCCCGTTACTGTTATTAATCTATACTAATATAATAAAGCAGAAGAGTTTGTTTGTTTGTTTGGTTGAACGCGATAATCTCAGGAACTACTGGCCCGATTTGAAAAATTATTTCAGTTTTAGATAGCCCATTTATCGAGGAAGGGCTATATATCATCACGCTAAGACAAATAGGAGCGGAGCAGTAATGGAAAATGTGACGCAGACGAAGTTGCACGGGTCAGCTAGTATAGTATACAAATTAATTATTGTATATTATAAACTCTATACAATTTATGAACAATGACACTAAAGTTAACATTTTGGTATTCCATTATTACACAGTTTCATAAAACTATATAAAGTACCGAGTGATGAACGTTACTGAGTTTTGGAGGTCGGATAGACAAAAAGGTAGCCACTGGTAGTCGCTCCATATAATACATAATATACTGATGCTCAACTGCATCAGGTTAGACTGGATGGCGACCTCAACATAGGTGGCAAAAGCTTAAGCAGATTTATTAAATTTGGTACTGCCTTAATTTTTACTAAGGGCAGGAATTTATTCTCATGGCAACCCATAGAATAAATAGTCTATGAGAAATTCTAAATAAATAAATCGTCTATCAATACGTATACAATTCCTCCGTTGCTGAGTGACTGACAGACAACGCACAGCCGAAACTGCTGGGGGCCAATCGCGGTAATTTTAACAGTTTAGGTCCGCTTGCAATTCGTTTCCAATTCAGTTTTGGTTATGATCTAGTTTCGATTCACCTGTAAGGAATTTGGTATCGCGCTAACGTTTAAACTTCAACCAAAGTTGCGTTGTCAAAATTTTACAAATATTTTCGTTCAAAATCCAAACAACACAACGCGAACGATTGAGAAAAAGTAGCACTGTTTCAACTTTTTGTTTGACAGCGGTAACGTTACAGTTGTGATGCAGTTGCGTTCCAAGTTTCTGTCAAACGTTTAGCGCGATACGGAATGTTTAAAAAAGTTGTGAAATGGCTACAGTTCAGTTGCGTTCCAGCCGAATTTTATTAGCGCGATTGCCCTCCTGGTCGTAGAAAGCTGAAATTTGGCAAGTATCTTCCCTACACTCCTTAAGGCAACACAAAGAGAGTTTTTCCCGAAATCTACGGGAACGAGAAAGAACAGGATATCTGCCGCGCGAACGAAGTCGCGGGAAAAAGCTAGTTTATGCACAAATATAATGTAAGTTTTCTGGGATTCGAATATTATATAGTTTTTCTATAAACAAATCTTATGGTAAAACTACATATAATAGAGCAGTTCCTACTACGCCACCTGGTCCAGTAGATATTGCTGAGAATTACGTTCCGTAAGTTTGAACTCAACAGGGATATTCTAATTAGAAAACTGGTTTTAACAAGGTTTCTTGGCATTTGAAATATGTTATGTAGATCACCAAAAAACACATAGGTATTTGCCATCGTTGACCATAGTGCTCAATTACGGAGAGGCTGGGGGGGCGTCGAGCGTCGCATGCGGTGTGGCGGCCCGCACTAAATTTAAATATATTTATTATTATTTTTTCAAATATTGCGGCAAGCCGTTTCGACGTGATTCTCATTTTAAATCGGCTCCTGGGTGTATCTGCGCCTGAAGATAAGTTTTAAGTTGAAATCCATCAAATTAATGTTATGGTCAGACAATAAATGAGAACGATGTAGGTTTGTATCTGAGAAGGTATTTAAGCCCTACAAAGTTTAAGCGGACTTATCCAGTCATTACAAGGCTTTGGCAGAAGTTGAGTAGCTACTCATCATGGAACAATGAAACTAAATGACTCGACGAATAATGTCAAAAAAGTACATTTGCGTAGAGAGGACTGTACAAATATCTTTAAATCCGAATAGAACTCCCGTTTTGCTATTTTTATCATTAATAAAAACAACAAAAAGAGAGTCAAATCGTCTACTGCAGTAGGGTGGAGGGTCATATTCCTCCTTCACGTGCCCCGACGTACTGAGGACTTTTGCACATATCGACTGAACCATACAGTCTTTACACATTTGACAGAATGGCTACACATTGCCCACTAGGGAGGATTCATTTCGGGTTACAGACTCAGCTGCATACTAAAGTCACAATAGCGTTCACCTATAGCGTATTGCTTCATGTAGGGGTGGGTTTAGAACAGCCCCACCCCAGACTACTGTTTTACTGAGTAGACAGGGACTCCCATACGAGTCAAGCGAAATATCGTTCTGGTGTTACTTGGCAGGAAAACTTTGCTTGCGCGATCTAGAACGCTATTGTATTCGGATTAAGAAGGGGTCGATTTTTTTAAGTGATCCGTCTTTTGGGCTTTTGTTGCAGTTTTGAAGGGTCGAAGAGTAAGATACTTGGGCTCCCAAAACTACAAGTCTTACTTAAGCATTGTAGAAAACTAATACGAAATCGATGAGGACTTGCATTCATTTATAATGGTTTTTATTATACATTTGCATGTCTAAATTGACCGGGCTATATCAGTATTCGTAAAGAATATAGGGTTTTTAATGGACAATATTCAAATGGGTAATTTAATGAGAATTGAAAGATTGCTCTAGTCAAGAATTACGGCAGTGTCAAAATCAATGTGCCTAGCCTTGCGGTATAAAAATAATCCTTACCCATCCACGGACTACTTTGTTAGCTTAGACCGACGGCGACGTTGCCAATAGGTAAATACTCATATATATTTTTGGTGATCTACACAACATAATAATATTTCAAATGCCAAGAAACCTTGTTAAAACCAGTTTTATAATCAGAATACCATCTCTGCTTGAGCTAAAACCTACGGAACGTAACTCTCGGCGATGTCCACTGGACCAGTAGGTGGACTAGGCACTGCTCTATTAAATGTAGTTTTACCATAAGATTTGTCTACAGTCAAACTAAATAATATTGGAATCCCAGAAAACTTACTGTATATCTATACTTAATATTATAAAGCAGAAGAGTTTGTTTGTTTGGTTGAACGCGCTAATCTCAGGAACTGCTGGTCCGATTTAAAAAAATCTTTCAGTGTTCCTATTTATCGAGGAAGGCTATAGGATATATATCATCACGCTAAGACCAATAAGAGCGGAGCAGTAATGATAAATGTTACGCAGACGACGTTGCACGGGTCAGCTAGTTTATTCATAAACTAGCTTTTGCCCGTGACTTCGCGCAAATCCTATCCTTTCTCGTTCCCATAGATTTCGGGATATCCACTCTTTGTGCTCTCCTACACTCCTCAGGGAATCTACACGCCAAATTTCAGTTTCCTAGGGCCAAAAGTTTTGGCTGTGTACGTTGTCGGACAGAAACTTATCAGTAAAAGAAGAATCACTACAATATTATAAAACAAAGTCGCTTTCTCTGTCCCTATATCCCTATACATGCTTAAATCTTTAAAACTACGCAACGGATTTTGATGCGGTTTTTTTTTAATAGATAGAGTGATTGAAGAGGAAGGTTTATATGTATAATAACATCACAGTTTTTCTGTAGTGCATTTAGTATCAGCATTGCACCCGTGCGAAGCCGGGGCGGGTCGCTAGTTTTATATAATAGGCTTTTTTACTTCCATCTTTATTCGATTAATTGGGATTTTTATCCCAATGGATACGCCAACCCCATTATGATATTTATAGAGTTTCTTTTAGAATATTTTTTTATGGATTGGCATGAGAATGAAGTTCTGCCCTTGGAAAAAATTATTACGACACTACCAAATTAATAAATCTGTTTTGCCTTTTTCCAACTATGTTGGAGTCGCATTCCAGACTAACCGGATACCTACAGTTGAGCATCAGTATATTATGTATAACATGGAGCGACTACCAGTGGCTACCTATTTTTTTGACTATCCGACCGCGACTTCTAAAACTCAGAAACGGGGTAACACAATAATATGTACTACTTCGCAAGAGGCACGGCGGAGTCTCGGTATGTTACAGATCGGTCACCCATCCACGGAGAGACCTTGGCAAGCGTAGCTTAATCTATGTTAATGACCCGTGTGCGGCGATTATTGTTTAGCCCTTAGGAATAATTTCTTAGAATAAGTAGAAACCGATGGGTAGATTGTTGAAAAATATATCGAACGGCATCACCACTTGCTTGTATTGCGTACGTAGCTATCAACATAATAATATGCATTGATAAGGTTTAACGTTGATCTTATCAATGTATCGTTATCAAATCCGTAATCTAGTTCCAAGCGCTGTTGTAAGTTGTTTCACCCTTGTGTCCTCCTGCCTACCTCCCTTTGCTATTATCACGCTGATAGATATTTTAAAATAAGTATTTATTGTACCTCTTGTAAATAAGGAAATGTGTATCTACGTTTCTACTTAATAGGGAATATGATTTAAATACATACCTATAATAAGTAAACAACATTATTTTAGTCAATAAAAATAGTGAATTCACCTTTATTTGCAAGCAAAAATAATTTAGGTACAGATAAAATGCTATATCATGTTATAATAAAATTATTTCTATTGTAATTTTATATAGGTCACTACCGGGATGCGTAGTTACACAGTGTGATAAGAGATGGCAGCACAGTATCGAGTGACTCGCGCTGTAATGTGTTTTATTCGCCGTCCTCTTCACAATCGCAGCGCGTCGTATAAGCCCATCTCTGTCGCTCAGATATGAATTCGAAAAACTATGATATTTATAACTTTTTATTATGCTCAAAGATTCCTATTTTATTCTTGCTTATTGGAAAATATAAATATATTGAAATATATAAATAGTTTAGTGGGAAATTACGAAAATCCTACATCGCGCTATCAAAGTTTTCACGCCGATTGGCAGCGGTACAATATTTCGTAGCATTCTGATGGGAGGTCCGTTTCTACACAGTAAGACAGTGGTCAGGGGTAGAGCTGTTCTAATTCTATCCCTGGTGTTGAAGCAATACGCTCTGAACGGTAAAGCTATTGTGGATAATGTGGAGCAGCCGAGTCTGCAACTTGTGTCTCGACCGAGTCGAGTGGTTTAGCCCATGGAATATGGTGCACGGTTTAGCCCTTGCGGCGATGAATACGGCCTAGTGCCGGTCCGATTAAGGCCTCGAGCCTAATGTGAAAGGTCCTCGTGACCAGTTGAAGAGTTTCCAGTAAGACGGTACTCATTGTAACACGGAGGAATATTGGTCCTCAACCCCACTGATGTAGAAAATTTGACTTCCTTTTATGGTCTGTTTTTGTTAATTTAATTTACCATACTGTTATAATTTTTACATTTGAATTATAGGAAAATGCGCTAATCGTTATTTTGATAAACACAATTCCACAACATCAAACAAACCACCTTTTATTTACCTACTGATATTAGAAGTTTTTTTTTCTTTTAGGATTATAAAATTATTTAATGTAAAAGGGCAATAGCACTTACTACTATTTTGTGCTTTTTAAACTAATTGAAACAAATAATCAACATAAAATCACACCGTCCTGTACCTTATATAAAGGGATGACCAGACAACCAAGTTTTTTTAATTAATAGAGTTGAAGCTCAATCGAAAGTACCAGGAACGCATAACAAATAGGTACCTCGCAGTTAACCGACTCCCCTCCCAACGATGAATGAACCCGTTAAGTATTTACTTTTACACTGACACCGACTTAACATCATAATCACGAAAGTACTAGGATAGCAGAAGATACCGAGACTTTCGATATCACATTACAAGTTTAACTAGATTTCCACTTGTTGTCCAGGAAAGTTTAATGTATTTTGGGCTATTGAATGAGTTCGGCGCATTTTAAGGTAGGTATTATAAATCTATACTTCTATACTAATATATTTTTATATTATAAAGCAGCAGAGTTTTTTTTTGTTTGGTTGAACGCGCTACTCTCAGGAACTACTGGTCCGATTTGAAAAATTCTTTCAGTGTTAGATAGCCCATTTATCGAGGAAGGCTATAGGCTATATATCTTCACGCTAAGACCAACAGTAGCGGAGCAGTAATGAAAAATATTTCGCAGACGACGTTGCACGGGTCAGCTAGTATAATATAAATTCAGCCACTTGTGAGTCGGACAGGCAGGGTTCCCTACCTCAAACTGAAAAAAAAAAACACGTTTCTTGTATGGGAGTCCTGTTTAATTTTTAATTTATGTTATTTTTTGGTGTAGCGACAATAACAAAAACACTCCGTGATCATTTCAACCGTCTACCTATTTCCGCGTCATACAAATTGATACGTACTTAAAAAGATTATCATGGAAGTACTTACTAGGAAAGCAGACGATAGCAAGACGTCTTTTGGTGTTACATTAAGTACATGTTTAACTAGACGTCATGTTACGCATACCAATGAGGACTCATTTCCTTAGGAAGCGTCCAATTTGCGATGACCGAATGCTTGGCATCAGTTGCTGGCAATAGCCGCGACCTTCGATACAGAGGTCTTATTCAAATTGACTTGCTTGTTTTTTAATAAAGGATGCTATCATATTAAGTTCGAAGGTCAAGTGAGGTGATGATATTATAAATAATGGAATTGAATTTTGATAGAATAATCAAACGATTTTATGCGCTGGCGATTTTTTTTCGGGATTTCAGTGTCGGTCCTGTATTAAAAGTAAGTTGTTCATATAATGATGACCATGATGAATGTAAGACAAAGGGTCTGGTGTTGGGTTTATTCTGTTACACCGAAAAAAGTATATCGGGTGTTTTTGACAGCCCTCCGCAAACTGATAGGGTGGCTTCAGTACATCATATTAAGATGACCGGTACATAAAATTCTTTCAGGAACATTAAGGGAATCCAAAAAACCAGATTGGTTTTATTACCTCACACGCAATGTATCGTTACCGTGGCAAAACGCACGTAGACATCCATTGCTGTTTTTTTTTAAATCAGCTGTTTTGTTAACATAAATGGAGTGTTGCATACAGAGAATGTAATTTTAAATTGAAATAAAGGAATATCAGCAGAAAAAACGATTTTTTTTTTTTTTTTTTTTCCTGAGAAAATTTCCAGTGGGATATGATTCAGAATAAGGAGCTGAATCAATCCTGTGTTTTTGTGGAGGGCTGTCAAAAACACCTGGTATATCAGTCTATGGTTACACGTTGTATAAAATTCTTCCGTTACTGAGTATCTGACAGACAATGCACAGCTGAAACTACTGGGAAAGACTCTTGGGAAGTTTAGGGGACTACTTAGAGTTGATTTCCCGAAATTCCCATGGGAACGGAAAAAACGGTATTCTGCGCGTGTGAATTCGCTTGCTAGTTGTAAGTAGGTAATATAAAAACAGGAAATCGGCTGCATTTCCTGTTTTTATATTACAACTCGCTTATAACTAACTAACCTAATATTATATAATAATACAGCAACACAATAATATTAGGTACATAACATTAGACTCTGTTTCTCTTAACAACGAACTTGTCCTTGTACCATCGGACTGCTAACCTTGGCCGTTAAAACACGGTCAGTAGCAACCGTCACTGATTGGCTGAAAAAATGTCTCGAAAGCAGACTGGTTATAACCAGTTTAGGTCGCTCTTGCCTTGTGGATTTTCAACTTTGTTTGATGGTCCAATGGGACTTTTGTCAGTTTTATTGGAAAGAAAAAAATTGGATTCGCACAAGATAAACAATAAAATAAAATTATGTGATTATAACCAAAAATGTAATATGATTTGTGCGAGAGCAAAAAGGCTTCTATGGGAGCTCTCTTTCATTTTTATTAGGGTTCCGTAGCCAAATGGCAATAAAACGAAACCCTTATAGATTCGTCATGGCTGTCTGTCTGTCCGTCCGTATGTCACAGCCACTTTTTACCGAAACTATAAGAACTATGCTGTTGAAACTTGGTAAGTAAGTAAATATATTCTGTGAACGGCATTAATTAGAATTTGCACACAAAAATAGAAAAAAGCAATAAATTTTGGGGGTCCCCATCAGGGCTGTAGCTAGAGTCGAATTTGAGGTAGGGCAGCATTGTTTACAGGTAGGGCGGAAGTAAAAAATATCATAAATGATCAGCTCTGCGAAGCACGGGCTCCTAAATCAATAACCATGTATATGACTGACCTCTAGGTCAGTAGACTGTTGTATGTTCGGAAAAGTTTAGATACATATCACTACATTTTTTTTATCTCAAACTATAAACAAACAGTTATTGAGCAATAATAGTTTATCTTAGCTTTTGGTATTTTTAAGGTAGGACATTGTAATTTCAAGGTAGGACATTGTAATTTCAAGGTAAGGCATTGCCCCACAATGCCCCTCCCCCCCCCCCAGCTACGGCCGTGGTCTCCATACTTAGAACTGAAACTCAAAAAAAGTCAAGAGTCCCCAAAACGCCCGCCCGTCACCACTTCCTAGTATTTTAGCTATGGAGAAGAAGTGGCCAACAAACTCCCCAGCAACACATCTGTCTGTTACGTTTTAGGAACTAGAATTTTACAATAATTAGTATGCAAAGTAATTAATACAAGACACAAAAAAAAAATATTTATCACTTGTCAGCTAGCACACTATGATACTAAAACAAAATACTTGAAAATACACCGTGACCGCTTAGGTGGAGTGAACGGTGAGCTGTCATTCCATATTGTTTGTACAGTTTACAACTCACTTGTCGTTCACTTCGCGTGAGTGCTCACATCGACGCGTTTACAAAATCGCACTGCTGCAGATATATCGGTGTCCGCTGTGGGTGTGTTCAGGGACTTTTATATTCATCAAGGTGGTTGACGAATATTTCCAAAAACAGTTATTTTGTGGCATAAATTCTTACAAAATAACACTGACCTACTAACCAATTAAAAACTCGTTTCAGATAAAGGACAATGTAGTCTACATTGAACTGTCATTAAGATAATACTCACAGGCTGTCCTTGAAACCTTTGATAAGGAGAGAAAAAAAAAATACTTAGAATACATTTTTATCCTTTTTATTATTGTTGGGGCTTGAGTCTTTTTTGTTGGAGACATTTTTACCATGCATACTAACACCAATGACGTATTATATAGACACGTCATAAACCAACATCGCGGCGCTTAAAAACGGCAAAAATACTAGATAGCTGCTAGAGCTACTAGAGTGCATGAAGAAAGGGACAGAAAATATGTCACCGTACGGCGGGATGCCTGTTGCTAGAGGGAGATAAATATACATCTTCAGTTACGTCACAGGGTAAGTAAGTAGTGTCGCGCGACAGGTTGGTGCGTAACTAAGCGCGATGTGGCCAATTGGTTTCATTTCATGTTGTCATTTTAGAGTGCGGACAACGTATCTATAGTTTTATATATCATTGACTAACACAGGTATAGTTCTCAACGTATGCACTATATGCCGCGCCGCCCGCAGCCCCGCCCGCTTGACGTGTCGCAAAATGTACAGAAGGCAGCACATCAAGCTATACGAAACTGTTAATATTCCCAATCAAATTTGAACTCAATCTGGTTTGCAATTAAGTTGAAAATCTATTGAAAAAATTTGTTGTAGCTTGTCGTGCTGGCTTTTGTACTAAAGAGATATTTTTTGAGTTCCGTACCTGAAGAATTACTTACGGAACCCTATTACTAAGCCTACGCTGTCCGTCCGTCTGTCTGTCAAAGTAATCTATAACAACAAATAATAAAAATTAAGGTTTATGGTACGGAACCCTTCATATGCGAGTCCGACTCGCACTTGGCAGATTTTTTTTTTTCGCGATTTCGGAGGTGATCCCATCATAATGACGAGTACAATGACCCTTTTTTATGTATTGTATTCTGTTACACGTTCTATGTGTGTGACGGAGCCTTGGATCATTTTTCATAGCCCTTCTAACCCAAATACCAGTCAAACTCAATGTTTAGGGATGTCTATTCTATTATTTAATTAAACACACGCAGCAGTGTTAACGGTACAATATTACGGACTACCAAACAATTGGCTTGAACCAATTGTTTACATACACACACTTAGAGATCTGTCCACCCCTATAAGTGTTTGCTTAAACTTGCTTCACCATTTCGGGCACCTACATATACGGTATACATACCCACGTATAGAGCGCTTGGAACAAAGACCCATAGAGTATTGTTCAACAGCAATGGTATGCACATAACACCTTACTAAGGAGGCAAACTCGAAAAGATGAGTTCGACATGAAGAAGTTATAACAACTGGTATTCTGCAAAAAATAGGCTCAATTCAAGTACCTAGTACCTAAGCGTTCACGTATTTATTTTTTATATTATTTATTTTTAAACACGATGTAGGTAATATAGATAGATTCACCAAAAATACGACATCACTCACCGCGCCCGCCATCTTGTTTTAGGGTTCCGAATCCAAAGGGTAAAATGGGACCCTATCACTAAGACTCCGCTGTCTGTCCATCAGTCTATACGTCGGTCATAAGGCTGTCTCTCATGAACCGTAATAGTTAGACAGTTGACATTTTCACAGATGATGTAATTTCTGTTGCTGCTGTACTAAAAACAGAATAAACTAAATATAATATTTTCCCATACAACAAACGTGATTTTTTTCCCCATTTTTATAGATTGTAGTACGGAACCCTTTGCGCGCGAGTCCGATTCGCACTAGGCTGGTTTTTATTTGAGAAGTCTTGTACATTATTTGTAAAAAAATATCCATCCTTCTAGACTGCTACAGACACAAAAACAAACTTACATACCTACTCTCGAAAAGCATTACCCTACTTCTGGAGAAGTCGTTTAAAAAGGCAAGGCAGATGATACTTCACACTCCAATTTTTGTTTCAAAATTTCGAGTTCTCGTAGTACTGCTAACACCGTATGTATCACTAACGAATCTCCGCCATTGTTCAGCCGCTGTTGACTGCATGCTACGTAATATTCAGCATTTCAGCATTGTTCCCTCCTATATTAAACACCATTAAAATGTGTCCAGCGAAGTTTTTTTCGAGCTGAAGGGATGTCTGATTTATTTGTTGGACTGAATGTTTGTATTGCATTGTTATTTTGACTGATTGGAATAAGAAATCGATGAATTGCCTTTATATGACGTGTTGGTGACAGATTTGACAACCCCGGGTGTTCGATGGCTAGGAACGTGTTTTTTTAACATTTTTTTAATATTCTTTTGTGAACATAATTGATGCACCTTAGCTGTGTTTCATTTGCCTTAGTGCCTTACACTATGGTTCCTCACATAAAGAGGACGCCTGTGTCCCAGAAGTTGGAACATCATTTGAAATTGAATAGATGGTGAAATTTCTCAGTAGGTACCCAGTGTCCGGACTTGGGTTGCTACTGAGTAACTGCTGAAAACTCTCACACATATCTGGATATGATGAATTGATGGCAATGGCAAAATATGACTATGGAATGCGCTCTAATAGTCCCTTGTTTTTTCATTTTCATCATTTTAGCCGAAAGACGACCACGGCTGTATATAGCCTTCTCCAAGACTCGCCACATTCACCGGTCCTGTGTGTCTCGCAACCAGCGGGTAGGGAACCCTTTCACCAGGCTATTGGACCACCTTTTGGGACGCCTTCCAACGCTGCGTCTTTCGGTACGTGGTCGCCACTCTAGATCCTATCGACCCCATAACCTTAGAACCATTCGAGGTTAAATGTCAATTTATTTTAGGTTCTTCATCAATACTTCTTTATAAGCCACCAACTCGATACATTTCATTTCTGTTAATTAATCTTTCGACTTTCACACATTGTATCATCTGAATATGAAACGGTAATAATTTGGAGTCATCTCGCCCTCACCTAACACCTTATCAAACTAACTAGTGATGCTGATAACCGACCCTTGGTCACAGGTCCTGACTTCCGAACTCCTGACTGCTCGTAACGACTGTTTATGATAACCGAGGCCAAAGGTTAACGATAACGGTCTAAATGTGTGATGACCGGTCAGCTATACAAAGTGAATATCGCGTTAGAGCGGTCTCTTTAGTTTACTTTTTATCTGTTATCTTTCTAATTAAAATAAACGCACAAAACATTTTGGAAATAGTTTTATTTTGCATACAGCTAAGCTACCCATGTGTTTCGAGTCTGTGTTTCGAGATTGCTATAACCAGGGGATCTTTAAGTCAAGTTTTAAGGAGTTCAAGAGTGAATAGGTTATTTCTAGGCTTTCGATGAAGTGTCTATCAATAATAATAAAAAATAACTTATTAAAAACACCATTACCTTTGTCAATCATAACGATCTTATTTATGAGGTTCTGGGTTGTCAGTCTCGTACTGAAAATTACATTTCCTTACTAAATTACTTTCTAAATTGCTTGAAATCAAATCAAATCTAAGCATTTATTTCAATCAAACCATTTACAGGCACTTTTGAATTGTCAAGGTCGGTCATCCCAAAAAGATGAAGCTATTTTTGCACGTTCGAAAGCGTAGATGACTTTGGAGAAAAACGTGCAAGAAACTCCACGGACACTCTTTAAAAAATGACAATTTGTTACAAAGTTTTGTTTACTGGAAGTTTCCTTTGCTTGCTTGATACCATTCAGATCGGTGAAGAAAAACATTTATTATATTTGTGAGAATGGATGGATTAATTTCATTTGAGAATGATTGCCTCCATCTCACTTCTAACATGCATAGATCCAAATGCAGTATGAAAACAATAGATATAATTATCATGTTCACAACGGAAGCCCTAATTCATTATCGCGATCTGTCAGTACGTATGTGCGTCACTCCAGGCTAGCTGAACACATTGTAGTTATGTTAATAGTTAATTATAATGTTGTGAGTAATGATTTTGTATGTGTTTAGTGTGTATCTGATGATTATTCGAAATTGTGTTTTCAACGATACGTTCATGATAAACTCTGAAATTGCAAAATAGGTAGTGGTGCCTAGGTACTTAACATCAGGAATTGAGTAGGTACTTTCCTAGAAAAATAATAATAATATTAATTATAACGTCCGTTACAATTTCATAAATATTTAAGGGATAGCGCATCAAAATTCAAGAGTGGGGCTGGTGACGTCACATTTCAGTTAAAGTGTACCAAAAATGTGTCTTTACGCGAGTTTTCAACACACTGTAAGTATAGCCTTCGTTTTTTGTTTACGAAATAAAAAAATACGTGTCCAATATTTTTGTAACTCTATCAGATGGATAGTACGTAGGTACTCAATTCAAGACATACCCTAAACCCACTCGAACCCATCTAAAGAGACATCAGAATTTCGATATAAATTGACAAAGGCGATGAATCAATATTTTTCAATAACGATTGTCAAAAAAAAAAAAAATTATTTATTTATACATTTAGACTTTATGCACAGTAGTGGTACATGGGCGGTCTTAATCCAACAATGCATTCTCTATCAGTCAACCTTTGGTTTAAAAAAGTGCACTGTGGTAGGTGTACAACACACAAATAATAAAATATTAAATTGAATCTTATCGATACAACACAATATACAAAACCAAAAAAAAATCACTATTCAAAACTAGGTAATTATAACTAATATAGGTAGGTACTATAAACCTACAAAAAAATTCAAAAACTTATTGAGCTTTCCGTCTCTTGCATATTACCTATCTGAATAGCAGAAGGACAAAGAGCTCTGTTTATAACAGGTACAAATGGAAGTGATTGCAAACCGCGTCAGCCACAAACAACTCACAATTTAAGTTTCTAAAAATCAATGATTTCACATGTCAACGTAATCCAAGCTCCTTCCTCAAGTTATTTCCAAAAATAAAAACAAAGCTCATAATTTCTGGCGAAGAGGCATCATTTGAATATAAATCAAGATCTAAACAATAGACTTCGTCCCGTTCGTGCTTGTTCGGACATTCAAAACACGATACGGATGAGATACGAGACTTTGCGCAATGATTCCGTACTTTCGATTTCTAGAACGCGATAAAATGTGAATTTTGATTCAAGATTTGGTAGTCTGCTGCATTTTTATTTTAACGTGGGGCAGTCATCATGAGTATTTCCGTATTTTCTCTACTCACGGAGTCTTTAAGAACGTTTGTTGCTCTACGTGAAGTCACATGTATCTAGAAAATTATAATATACCCTACAGCAATAGTGCACTTTTATTGAATAAAAAGAAGTCTATGACTTTGAACAATAGTGCAGCTTTCGACTTGTTTTTGTAATTAGATCTAGTTTACCTACCAGATTACTCTACCTACGAGCTGGTCGATTCTGTCGACATCTCACAGTTCACTTAGGTGGACGACAAGTGAGCTCTCATTCCATCTTGTTTGTATGGTTTGACAGCTCACTTGTCGTTCACTACGGCAGATCTGTCTCCTAGAAACATGCAAACAAAACCTTTTTGTAATGGAACCAAGAGTAGTTCTGAATGTTCAGTAGCTTGCACGTCTGTGGTAACATATTAAGATGTCAATTGATAATATTAAATCTAAAATACACACTCCACAAAACAAAATTTTGCATAACATAATAAAATGAATGACGTGTTCCCGTTTCATTTGGCCTCAACATACGCGGAACCCAAACAAAGCTGTCGGTCCTAACCTTGTGTCCTTACACTGACCTTGAACGTCCTTCGACTCCAATCGTCTCGAATTACGTCAACAAGCTTCTGCGTTACGTTAGCGAAAACAGAAACCTTATATTTTTTATTTTGTCTGTAGTAACAGGACAATCATTGTGGACAAAACAATGTGACAGGAAAATTAATAACTATTTTATTTAGTTTTTATTAACAGACTCAATCAATATGCTTATTCTTGGAACAACTATTTTGGGTACGGCTTCCAGCTGACTGAGCTGAATACCAGTATTTTACACATAGTGATAGCCTATACGCTGAGAAAGACTGGTGACAGAGTTCGGGCTTCTGAAAAACAACTATTAAAGATATACGAAGTGCAGCCGGTCAACCCGTGCGGCTGTTTATATGATTTTTTAAAGATAATTTCTAGAAGTTCATCAGGTATTTATCCATTTAAACCAATTTAAAGATCTGGTGATATTATTTTTGACCGATTAATCCGCTGGGATGAGGTGGGTGGACCATCTACCATCGGACATCTAGATGCACTGCAAATAATAATTTTTTTCGTGATGCTATTCCACCATTCGCATTAAGCGTTTCCAAACGTCTTTTTATTTCGCACAGCAAAACAATGGAACTCTCTACCTGCGTCTGTGTTTCCGAACGCAAAAATCTCTTAGTTAGAGTGAACAGGCTTCTTCTGGGTAAGCTCACTCCATCTTCGACTTCGTCTCTGTCACCTCTGACCTAGATTAGACTAGAGTCAAGAGAAAACCCATCACAAATAAATAAAAACTTTTTACAAAAAAATACAACCGACTTCCAAAAAAAAAAACACTACAAAGTAAAAAATAACTTTAATTTCGGAGGTCGGTGTCAAAAACGAACAAATTGACAAAAACACCGACTTCCGAAATTAAAGTAATTTTTTACTTTGTAGTGTTTTTTTTTTGGAAGTCGGTTGCATTTAAAAAGTTTTTTATTTTTCACTTTTTAGTGGTTCCCCACACCTAACAACACCACTGCAAAATCGCAGGAAAGCAAAATACAAACGCACTAGTTGCCCATACGATTTTCGAAAGTTCCCCTCGACTTCTCTGGGATGCCATCATCAGATCCTGGTTTCCTTATCATGGGACCATTTGGGAAGTATTCTCTTTCCAACAAAAAAATCATTTTTAAAATCGGTGTGTAAGCGACGGAGTTATGCCCGAACAAACATAAAAAAAAAAATACAAACATCCGAAATGACAACCTCCTCCTTTTTGGAAAGTCGGTTAATAAAAAATACAGATTAACTCTAAAGTAAATAAAAAACATCGCAAATAATAAAATAATAATGTTATTGTAGGTACTGAAAACATGATTAGTTTTTTAATACAATGCAGAACCAACAACGAGTATTTTGATAAGAACTGGGTATTTAATGCGGAACCCCAATAAAACAGTATGTCCTTGTCATTGTGAACTCGCGTCCTCGGCCCGACCTTGAAAGTCCTTTGTTGGACTCGAATCTGTTTTAATTATGTCAAACGTGACACGATGCTGGTCCATCGGATTCTGGAATGTTTGCTTGCTGTCTTGAATTAAGGACACTGAGACTTTTGGTAAGCAGGATGTTTCAGAAATTTGTGGTCATATTTAAGGTGATGTTCAGTGCCTAATATCCATTAAGTAACAATTGCTAAAAACAACTTATATCAAAAAACACGACCGCAAAAAAAGAATTAAAGTACCAGTTAATGCTGGGTTTGGCGGTTTAAACCATCAGTATGACATGACAATAAAGATCGTGATTTTGTTCTGTATTCAGAGACAGAGCTTCTTCATCCTCGATTCTTTTTTCTTTCAGTATCGCTGGCTCGGAAGTTGATTAGATTTCGGTGGTCCGAAAACATTGCCGCTTCCACGCCATCGTTGGTAGCAATCAGAGGGCCAATTCTACTAATTTTTCATCACTAGATCAAAAATCGATGGAAACCCTCTTTTATAGGCACATACAATGTTTTACGTAAACTTTCTACCGCAATTCAGATATTTGTGCCTGGCAATCATCATCTCATGTTACTGAGCTGATGATGGAAGGTAAAAGTTAGGATCTGATGATGTGGGATCCCATGAAAAATGTTTGTTCTGCGATATTTTTGCCGATTGTCAACCGATTTGGATGATTCTATTTGTTGGGAAGAGTATTTCACCAGACTAGTCACATTACAATTTGGTGAAAATCTGATGAAGAACTTCGGAGGTAGGCAACGGAACTCATCAATTATTAATGACAGCAAATGGATCGGGTTTGCTGAAATCGGATGTTTATTTTTTTATTGTTTACATCAGTTCATAACATAACATCACGCCCGGTACGCTGTGAATGGGTACACAGGTATTACTAAAAAGTGAAAAATAAAAAACTATTTTACAATAAATACAACCGACTCCTAAAACAATACGCTACAAAGTATCCTAAAATAACTTTTATTTCGGAAACCGGTGTCAAAAAACGAAAGAAATAACCAAAACACCCACACATAAATTATATTTAACTAAAGAAAGAAAAAAGAAAATACCACGTTTATTTCGCCAGAAATTACGCACAAACACAAAATAAAATCAAATTACAAAATAAAAACCTATTCTATTCCTAAGTCGATTGACACTATGTCAGTACCAGGCATAACATCTCTGGTCACACCACAGACAAAACCGAGCATAGCTCAACATTTGTCTATGGCATGACGTACGGCACTGAAAAATTGACAAGTGACAACTTAGTACAGTAACAAAATCAAAATAAACATAGAATGTGGTTTCGAATATATTTAAAAATTAAAAATTGTGCGTCGCATCCGAGCGAGAATCGGTCATTGCTCAGCTTATGCCGCGACTCTGGACAAGTCTCTCTGTCTTCAGTTGTAATAGTGTTGATAATAACAGCTGATAAACCAGTGTATTCATACGACCTTACGTCCTCAGGCTGACCTAGTGAGTCCTTTGTCGGGCGTGAATCCGTTGTATGACGTAAGGATATTATCACGATTACATGAATACGACGCAAGAAATAAATTAGAACATTTAGAACTATATCAACCTTTGTTTCTGGGAATACCTCGAGCTTCTGCCAAGAATGCCTTTACATATTATGCAAAGAATCAGAAACTAAATCAATAATAATTATAGCCATTTAACAGAACTGTAAAATTGCTTAACCCTTTGAGTACGAAACGGTAAATAGGATTACTAGTTGATTATGCTATCTGATAATCTCATTACAAGTAATTCAGCGCATGATTAAATAGACCCTTAAAAAACTGATCAGCTGGTCTTTTCTGTTAACCTTTCACCGTGAAAATTAAGATGGCGCCATTCTATCTTTGTTTGTATGGTTTGTCAGCTCACTTCGTGATCACTTCACCCACGCCTTCACTTCAATATGTTTACAGAATCGACCAGCTGTATTCAAGAGGTTAATGCGTCCACCCATCTACGGGCCTTCCTCGGCCAGCGGCGAATGTCGACCCATGGCATACGACTGTACATTTTTAACAAAACCCTCCTCATGTTTCTAATTACTACAATTACATTGGAGAAATAGCAAAACTCCCAATAATTACTGTAGGCTTACTTAATAGCATACAGAAAAAGACGCCCCGAAGTCAGGAGTCACAGGGCGATTCCCGGCCAGAGAGTCAGACTCTTACAAACCCATCTGCTTCACCCAGGGCGGATTAAGGTTGGGAATCATCAAATGACTCCCATTTGATGATTCCCAACCTTAATAAAAAAGTATCTCTTAATAGCTTATCATTTAAAAACATTCAAGGACTGTCGATAAAGGATAGTTTAATATTCCTCTATGTTTCCTATTGTTTTCTAAAAACCCCCAAATGAACTCTAGCAACGTGGCAATGCCGCCAGACTCTTGGGTACATTACCAGCTGACGGCGTGGAGGACGAAGTTTTTCATGCTATACTTAAGCTTTTGTTAGTTTAGTATATTTTGTTAATTTATTGAAAGTTAAGCCGTACTTAATTTCCCCAAACCGTTAGAACATTCCAAACACACACTTTAGAAAGCTCGTCAACATTAAATCCTCCAATTTTTGCCATAATGTGACAGTAGGTATAATTTGTGTCACATTCAGTCACATTAAGTCATTCTGTCACAACTCACAACTCATTTTGTCACATTTAGCTTGACTTGCCGAACTTTCTCCCAAGTGATTTATATATGTTAATTTTGATTTTGCTATCTATTTTCGTGAGAATTTGAACGTTCTATCCTTTAATGATTTAGGAATACATTATGTATGAGTAGGAAAGGTAAATTAGGAGTTTATGAACATGAATTATGTAAAAGTAGATAGATTGGCTGTAGGATAGGCAGTTAGGCAATAATTGAGTTGGCATTAGCCTATATTACTTTGTAAGACGAGAGGAGCTCGTGGCTAAATAATACAAGCCGCACGGGTCGATCTTCAAGGCTAAGCAACGCTTGCCAAGGTTGGTCTGTGGATGGGTGACCATCTTAACATAGGTACCGAGTTTCCTCCGTGCCTCGGAAAGCACGTTAAGCCGTTGGTCCCGGCTGTCATTTGTACATCTTTGGCAGTCGTTACGGATAGTCAAGAAGCCAGTTAATCTGACACCAGTCTTGCCATGAAGTACCGTGTTACCCAGTTAATGGTTGAGGCCTGGTAGGCAGCCGCTCCGCGTAAAATACTGGTACTCAGCTAAATCCGGTTTGACTGGAAGCCAACCCCAATATAGTTGGGAAAAGGCTAGGCAGATGAAGACGTTGTTGTACAGTGCAACAGCGGCCCCAAGAGCATAAATAACAAAAATTATGTTACTTCTTGTTGCCCGCGGCTTCGCCCGCTTGACAAATTACATACTAAAACCTTTCTCAAAAACCACTCTATCCATTGGTGAAAACAACATGAAAATCGGAGGACATTGTTTTATAATACCGCGTGTATCTGACATCGACGCACAAACGATTTCCATGGGTCCAGGGCATGATTCTGGACACCCTAGACTTAAAAATTTTCGTCGGCTTTTTTCTCATTTTTTTATTTTTTTCAAGGGTTTTTTTACTTTGGACTGCTCATAATCGTTATTCTGACCTAACCCAATGAGATTTTTAATAAACAAAAATTTAATTAACTACTTTCACTAAATAGAGCAATCTGAATAAAACCACAAATAGATATCAGCTCAGTTGAGCTGATACCTATTTGTGGTACTCTTGAAAAAAATTAAAAAATGAGAAAAGAACCGACGAAAAATTCCAACGCTGGGGTGTCCAGAATCATGCCCTGGACCCATGGAAATCGTTTGTGCGTCGATGTCAGATACACGTGGTATGAAGATATGTAGAGTTATCTTGGGCGGTCAGATCCTTCTAATGATTTAGGAATACATTACGAACGAGTAAGAATGGTAAATAAGAAGATTATATACATGAATTATGAAGAAGATAGATTGGGTGTCGGATAAGCACTAATTGAGTTGGTATTAGCCTGTATTACTATGTAATACTTTGTGGTACAATGCGATAGCGACCCCATGAGCATAAATAACCAAATATATTATGTTACTAGCTGACCCGCGCAACTTCGTCTGCGTCACAATTTCCATTATTGCTCCGCTCCTATTTGTCTTAGCGTGATGATATATAGCCTATTGATATATTTACCTTCCTCGATAAATGGGCTATCTAACACTGAAAGAATTTTAATTTCAAATCGGACCAGTAGTTCCTGAGATTAGCGCGTTCAACCAAACAAACAAACAAACTCTTCTGCTTTATAATTAAATATTAGTATAGATGTAGTTATCTTAGGCGGTCAGCTCCTACTAATGATTTAGGAATACACTGCGTATGAGTAAGGAAGGTAAATTAAGAGTTTATGTACGGGAATTATACAGGGAAATTGAAAAAATACCCGAAACCTCTTAGGCAGTGAAAGTACACATGATTATAAGCAACTTTTGTTTTGGTAAAACTCCGAAATCTCGAAAAAAATATCAGCTGTTTCATACAAAATGCAGTATTTAGCCAATGAAAATGTATGAAACAGCTGATATTTTTTTCGAGATTTCGGAGTTTTACCAAAACAAAAGTTGCTTATAATCATGTGTACTTTCACTGCCTAAGAGGTTTCGGGTATTTTTTCAATTTCCCTGTATAAAAGAATATAGATTGGCTGCCAACCCAATAAGGATTGGAATACAAACTCAATAAGTGACTATCCTAGGCACTTATTTAGTTGGCAGTAGCCTGTATTACTATGTAAGACTTTGTGGTACAGACGTCAGCACATCAGCTTACTCAAACCTGTATAATTTTCCCAATCAAGTTTGAACCTAAAGCTTTAGCGATAAAGTTGAAAATCTATTAAAGGAATTTGACAGATTATTGTAGCTTGATGTGCTGGCGTGTACAATGCAATAGCGCTCCCATGAGCATGTATAACAAAATATATGTTATGTAGAGTTATCTTGGGTGATCTGCTCCAGTATCACGTTGCCGTATGTATGATCGGACAAAAACATTGCCACTGCTGGGAAACAGGCTTCCTCTCTCATTGAGGTACTGGGCTGCAGTCATTTTTGTATCCAAGGATTTCCTCACCACGCGGCCCAATGCTGATATGTGTATACACACAAAGCACAATCCTTTACAATTACATTTTGAGTAAGTAGTGGTGAGGAAATACATGGCAGAAGGTAAGCCTGCCTGGCCTGGGTTTGAACTCACGACTGACTGCCACCACTGCTATTGACCACTACCCTACTGACTAGTTCCAATACGAAGTATAAGTTGGATGGTTGCTTTTAACCACAGCATAAAATAAATATAATTTATCATTAGAATAACGATATCTATAAAAGAAGATCATTATACCAATACGCTAGCTTACAAATAGTTGAATTAGATCAACGTTGACTCATTGACAGATGTAAATCCATTGACCGGATAGAACCAACTGCTTCTAGTAACTGTTAATTCTGTGGCGCCATTTAAGGAGAAGTAGGCATTTTGGGTAATGCAGAATATCTCCTCGTCTGTACTTCTATTTGAACCAGTAAATATCTGAAATAGAACAGCGTAAAAAGATAACGCTAGACTTCTTGATAAGTTCAAATGTATTTTTAACAAGACGACATAATATAACAATACAATTCCGTGCAGGAAGACGTGATTAACCTCTACCCCTTAACAAGTTTAAACAATCACCCGACAGCTGCGCATGATTCGATGTACTGATGACTGATGTCACAGGATGGTTCAGAAGGTGAACTCTTTACACTGGACGAAAACAGACGCACACAGACATATAGACGGCCTCATCATTTCCGAGAGCACGTTAAAAAAATAAAAATAAAATAAAATAATCTTTATTTCGGATAAGCAACATCCATATGGGTTAGTAAACAAAAAGATAACTTATTCCTATGTTAGTAAACTTATAATCTATTAGTCGTACCTCCCCGCTATGGTCTTCAGGATGGAGTTGGAGCTGACCCGCACTCTGCCGAGCATAGAGGCTGATTTATGTCTGACGATAGCATGAAAGCCATCGACGTGTGCTTGTGCAAACATACCTGATGCACTGCTGAAACGGGGCAGCCCCATCAACATCCTGAACCCGTTATTATACTGGACCCGTAGGGCGCTGATAGCTCGCTGAGTATAGTTGGTCCACAAGCTGCACGTGAAAAACACTTGGCAATAAGCTTTAAAAAGCGTTATTTTGTCTTCATTACTACAGCGTGCAAACCTGCAAGCCAACATGTTACATCGAACTGCCAGCGCCCAGTTAAACCATTGGTTCAGACTGTCCTTTGTAGATTTTTGACACGCATTGCCAGATGCCACAAAATGTAACAAATAGTATTCAGCTATAACGCAGTCGTTGTGGATTGTCAGAAGCCATTAAATCTCACTACAGTCTTGCACAAAAACCACAGTCTTACCCAGTTAATCGGTTATGGAAGTCAGGTAGGCAGCCGCTCCACGTAAAATCAATCAATTAATCAATTCAGCTGAATCCAGTTTGACTGAAAGCCGACCCCAATATAGTTGGGAAAAGGCTAGGCAGATGATGACTCAGCTATATTGGGTTAGACTGAAAGCCGATCCCAGTGTATTTGGGAAAAGGCTTGGCAGATATATTGATTACTGAAAGCTGGAGGACGTTCACTGCTAAAAACACGACTGGTTACTTCAAGCATTGTCTTGTCTCCACCCTATGTAATGCCTTTCATAGCTGCGTCAACAGCTTGCAAGTGCAGATTTTCTAATATGAAACTATTCAAGTAGACTAATCGTGACTTCGCTAGTCTTCTGCACTTCTGCGTGCGTGTTCGTTTGTTGTATGGACTCGACCTGCTGTGGTATTTTTAGTGATGGCGTCTGAGTTCTGACTAATGACATTAGTTTTCTTTTTGCTCTCAAATGTTCCGCTTGAGAGTAGTTAGTTCTTGTTGATTGGTTGAGTTCGTTTAGTCATCTTTTCTGGGAATAGAGGAGTGTAATGTGGGAAGGTCATTAACAGAAGGACTACTAATCACTTAGAACTAAATTGCAGATATTCAGAAATCTATTAATATTCTGTCAAGAGTAAAAGGACTGAAAGCCAAGAATGTGAATGAAATGTTATTGTAATACCGTTTTATATTCTTCTCAGTATTTAAACACCAACTGGGTCCCTACTCTGTCGATACCAAAAAATGTTTTCCGATGCGTTACCAACGTCTCAGAAAACTTGAAATGTTTTGCTTACTTTTCCTACTTTAATTTACCGGAAAATAAACATTGCATGTATTTATGTCACTGTTAACCATTGACACATGTTGTTATAAGCGGAAGTCATACAATGTATTGTCAATATCATAACAACATACATAAAGTTCAAAGGTATCAATATAAGACAATGGAACCGTAACTGAATGACAAAAACAAATAAAGAATATGTTATTAAACATGGGCGGTGAACTAAAAGAAAAAATGACGTACCAAAAAGAACGTTAAAAACAGAACTACCCCAAGTCATCGGTTCCGGATTGAACTCATCTACCACCATCATCATCATATCAACTGAAAGACATCCTCTGGACATTGGCCTCAGCAAGGTGTGACCACAACAACCGCTCCGGTATCTCGCATCCATCGGCTACCCACGACCCTGAGGGGCTGAGTCACCCGCGTCCGTAGGTGGGGGCTGAATCACCCGCGTCCGTAGGCGAATACCCTTCAGCGGATCCCTACACGTGGTCCCCGGGTGGTGCTAAACAGGTGACACTAACCGCCTCCGTGGTCTAGTGGATATACCACCTGATTCAGACCCAGAGGTCCCGGGTTCGATTCCCAGCGGGGGCAAATTTTTTGCTCAGTTTGGTTGGTGGTAGGACTTTTTCTAAGTCCGCCTGGCAAGCTACCACCGTCATGTCTAAGTCTGTCGCCATAACAACAATGTTAACAGCATTGTTGTGTTCCGGCAGTTAGAGGTATGATAGCCAGTTCCTCTGTGTAAGAGGATTCCGAGTGAAACTCGCTTCCATCTTCAGCCTAATCATCACTTTCCATCAGGTGAGATTTGGGCCAAGAGTTTCCCCGTTTTGAATTAAAAAAAAACCCTCACCATCGGTCCACCCTATGGAACGCCTTCCAAGGCGTACATGGCTGCCTTTTCCGGTAACCGGTCGGCATTCCAAAATCTGTTCTGTGAGCCATGTGCCCTGCCCACTGCCTTTTCAGTTTAGTGATCCATCGAGCATGATCATCTACCATGTCCATTACCAACTGCTGCTGTAGCTGAAATCTAGTATTATACATAGAGCTGTTGCCTTTCTTTCTCCTACATTACCGTTGTTGGGTAACATGTTATCTTTTGGCAAGAGTGGTTGACTGAGGCTTAAGACTACCCGTAATTAGATTTTTCTAACTCCGCCGATGTTTTTTTCTAGTTCATTTCGTTGCGAAATCCAAAACGGTTTATTCCTGTTTTTAGACCTCGTAGAGCTTCAATAACTCAGCGTTTTACTGGTTGCGACTGTTGATTCTGCCTCTCAGGAGTTGCAATGATTGGGAATAGGGAGGCGGGCTTGTCCTATACAACGTCGATAAGTGTATGGGACAAGCTATCATTCATATATTCAATTTGGCTAATTCATGTAACTAAATAAGTGCTGTTGACTGCAACAGCACTTATTTAGTTGAAGTTAAGTTTCGATCAAAACAACGTTTTTCGTATTCTCTACCTTTATCAAACACGCTCGCGTCAAGTTTGCGTCACGCGAGCGCAATAACGGAAATCTACTGTTGCGCATCTTTGGTGCTTGCTTAGAAACGCAACATGATCGGTAGGTATTCTACTATTTTTTGACGTCTCAAAATGACAGCTTAAGCTTAAGTTTAGGTTTAAGTTTTAATATTCTAATAACGTCATATTCATTGAAATGTAATCGATTCTAATCGATTATTTAGTGTTAATATGTTTTTTCTCCACCATAAGTAAGTTTGGTAGAGTTTGGCTGCCGTGCAGTTGACGTGCAGTTCACACGCTGTTAAAAAAATACAAGAATTCCGTTAATCAACCAAACCTGAACTTAACTGCAACTGCACTAAAACTTAATCGGTGCGTCATAAAATTACGTGAATTAGCCTATGTTTGGTAGACATTCTATAGAGGTATGCGGGGTGTTAAGTCCTCATAAGTGTGTATCCTCCAAACAGACGGTTACTGTGTCTATATATCAACGTGCGATTTGAACATAATAATATACAACGGGAAACCGATACTGCGATGCAGGATTTCATTCAGTAGTTCGTCACTGGCGGGATAGATGGCGCTAAGTTTATTTTTGGTTGCAGTACAAATTTTGCCTCGATTTTTTTTTGTGGCTCATTCATGAATCTATCTCAGAATTATTTCCTCAATCGTCAAATCGACACTTGCGGCTTATATTGTAGAATCACGTGCTACTCATTTTACACGTGCTACTACACTTGATGTACCTAATGTAATATTATTAATTCCGGACGAACCACCGTCTTTCATGGCAGGAACTCATGTATAATTTACATGGGAACCTAGTTCCACTGTCACCATTTTTCCTGAAATTATAACGCAGACGTGCAGCAACGGAACTGCAATTAATGTGTCAGGTCTTTGTTTCAGTTCTTTATGATATTCTTTGGCATAAAGTTGGGGTTTTTATTCATTTTAGTAGGTAATGCATGTGACTAGCAAGCTAATTCATAAAAATCTCCGAACAAGGCTAGCCACAAGAATTATACTAACAAATCAAGAGCCCGCGACGATCAGACGTAGGTTAAGTTATAAAACCTGGAAGTTTATGTATATGTCCCTAATTGAGGAAGCTTAAACATGTGATCTTGGCTAAGTAGGAACACATTCCTGCCTGGTGGAAAGCATGACGATAACAAGCCGTAAAAGCTGCAAGGAGAGGTCAAGAGTACCTACGTTACCTAGTGTCCAAGATAGGCAAACCAACATAAACAGCCAAAGTTACCAAGATCCAAACTTCAATGTCGGCGATCGTTCATACCTGTATTTGGGACATACACAGAAAAACTTTCAGGTTTTATAAATTACAGAACAAACTGTCGCGGTCTCTAAGTCCATAATCGTTTGCAAACCTTTCCTCTGTAAAGTCATGATTTGGTCGTTGTTCATAAATTACAATTAAAAAAAGAACTGGATGGCGACCTCAAGTAAGTGAAGTCGTATTTTCTCGTGACATAGTCATAATAATATAATACAAAATATTTGACTCTACAAGCAATTCCAAAAATTATGGTCGTAAAAATTACTTGTATCAAAAAACCCGTCCGCAAAAATTACTAAAAAAGTTTCAGACAAGTAAATTTTTAAGCATTCTGATCCAGTAAGTGGCATCAGATTTGTGATGTAACTTAATTAAATGTCGGGTTGTTTGAATATAATTATCTTCTGCCCATCACTCTTTTAGAAAACTCACAAGATGTTGTTAGCCCTTATACCTTTTATAAACGTAACATCCACACGAACAGTTTTCCTTCACTACTTCCTTATTATTATTCTTATTTGTTTTATTTATCCAAGAACAAAATAGAACTAAAACAACATTGCACACCTACAAGGTTATACAATCATGTAAGTTAATTAAAGAACCACCTCCACACAACATAACAACATTTATTTGCATGCAAGAAACAAACAAACCCGGATTCCAGAACCTTACTTTTTCTTCAGAATATATGTTTCTTGGCGGCCATTTTACTAACACTAATGTACGCAGAACTGAATTTAGAACCTTCCGCAGATAGGGTGAAAAGGCTGGTTGTCGGCCGATAAACTTGAGTCGACCTTGTGCGACTCGTTGTTTTTGATAATTGCCTATCCTTAGCTATTTTGTGGTTGTTTTTGGTAATTTCAATTTTGTATTGGTTAAAAGTTACTTTGTGCCCAAAAATAACAACAAAACCGGTGTTTCCGTTTGGGAGCTAAGATACAAAGAGACTTACCTACACCTTAACAGATACAAATGTGATTCTTATAGCAACCTGTCTTTTTTAGTTAAAAGTTTAAAAAAACCTTATACTCGTTTTGAAATCTAGCAGTCAATAAAAAATGCTTGTAATTTTTTTTTATTTAACTCCAAAACAAAAGTGTATTTTGATTTAGTTTCAATATAGGTTATTATTATCATACACTTATTATCATACCAAATGACTGAATGATTTTAAAATTGAAACAAAAGAAAAAATCAATGTATTGTGAGCTAATAATAAGTTTATTATTAAATTCACATTGTTTGCAGCAAGGTCAAGAGCGGGCTCATTGGCTAATTCGGTCTTTATTTAGAACGAACGTTCTTTAAAATTGAGTACTGGGTAGGCACCTATTTTTATACACAACGCAATTGAGATTTTAATACTGAAAACCCTTACCATCAGGTGATAGTGGTCGAACGCGTGCTTATCAATATAAAAAAACTAAAGATTTTTCTACTCTTATCAGTTTATTGATCCAGAGATATAGGCAATTTATGCTATTTTCTTAAATAACTTTTAAATGATGACCAAAATATATTTTAGACCCACTCAATTTAGCCTTTATTTCTACGGTCAGTTGGAACAAAACTTGGTTTAAAATTGGAATAAATCTTCCAATTGTCGCCCACAAGTGACCGCATATCAAAAATATACCTAAAGAGGATATTAGCCATGACAGACAGGCAGACACACGATTGATCCTGTAATGGCTCAGTTTCTTTTACGGTCAGATGAAATCCCTATAAACTACAAAATAACAGGTTTTCATTAATCTAAAAGGTTTTTAAATAATTAATTCTATAAAACTTTCCTAACAAAAAACAATAATTAGTAACCAATTTCAGTCAGGCCGAACACCGGCCCGGCCCTAGCCATTTTAATCTTGAAGATAAATCAAATTACAAACTGCCCTGACTTTGATTTCAATACGTACCTCCCTTAATTTTAGTTTCGATAAATACCCATTTGTTATCCATTTAAGTCATTAAATATTTGGCTAACGGTATTAATATTGCTTAACAAATGCTTGTCATAATTCCTTGTGAACAGACTGATCTGACGGTTATTTACTTTCTTAATCTTCTGTTCGCTAATGTTTATAGCTATTTACCTGAACAACGGAGTTAACAAAAGGAATCATTGTCTTTAAATAAGCCTTATTTTCAATCGTGTGGTTTGTTGAGTGGTAACAGGCATATTTATTAAATGTGTGTTATTTAAAGTTACACAAATATTTTCTCATGACTTACTTCCAGTAGCTCAACCCGCAGTTAATTTTCTGGGATAAAAAGTAGTCTATGGACGCAGCGATACTATAACATTCTAAGTTTCTATCAGCTTAAGATTTTTGTAATCAAACATGTGTTTGATTGTAGGTGGTTATCCCTAATTAAATTTATTTATTTTTAAAGCTAATTTTATTACACGATAAACTGTTTAATAAAATTAGTTTTGATTTAGATTGAATTGGAAAAAAAGCTAAAACAAATTAAATTGATTTAGTGTAACCGCGAGATAAATAGGTAATTTATTTCTCGCAACATGACAGAAGAAACATACATAATTTCACAATTCCTAGTACATCGACCCCGTTCATCCAATAAAAAAACCGCATAATGCATTCCAATTATCCATCGAATACCAATCCCAGGTTCGCGTGCAAACCGCTTGTAAAACAAGGACAAATTGGCTAGCCAATCACGTGACTTATATCACCATGTGACAAATGAAACCGTAACACATACACTCTTACATTCAAAATGTCGGAATTACGGTAATCATTTCGTGGCACGCGACCGACAACAGGTCCCTTCACCTTACGTGACGTTTTGATGGGGAAATTATGTGTGATATTGATATGACATTGTTTGTAAGTTGTTGTTGAGAAAATAATTTGTATTATTTTTTTAGGATTCAATATTTTCTACTAATATTTTTATAGAGTAGAAAAACTGTGACAAACCAGATTAATTTTTTAAATCCGAGTTAGTTTTAACTCAACCCGGCTCATTACGTATTGAATATTTTTTATTTCTCTCAACTAACTCTTGAGTAAAAGGATTGTGAGAGGATTGAATGAATGCATTGTGAGCGTAAAGATAAAAAATAGCATACTTTAATCTCATAAGGAAATCAATTTAATTTATTTTTCTTTTGTTTCAGGTCAGTACTTGCAATATCTACCATTGGGCGCCGTACAAAATTAGCCGTAAGTACAATAAGTTTCTGACTTAGTGTTATGAACGTGTATTCCGTCCACTAGCGCCGCCAATCGTTTTTTATTATTAGTGGTAAATTTAAGACACGTAGATAAAAAACCGCTCTGTAGTGCACTGAAGAAATGTATTTATTATGTTTTAAGAGTTATGTTTAGTACTTTAGAACATAAATAGTTGCCAAAGTCGATATTTTTGCTAAAAGTGGCCACTTTTAGCAATAATTGCCGTTTTGGCTATTTAGCCATGAGTTATGTATTAAAAATAGCTGTCAAAATATAGGTAATAGATACATTTCTTCAGTGCACTACAGAGCGGTTTTTTATCTACGTGTCTTAAATTTACCACAATTACTAAAAAACGATTGGCGGCGCTAGTGGACGGAATACACACTCTCATTACCTACCACCCACTGTTTCTTATTGCTGCAATAGTGCACAGCAAGACTAAAAAATTAAGAAAGCAGAAAATAACAATAACCGTTCGCATTACCAAAATAATGTCTAATTTATGTGATGTATGATTTTAAATCAATTTAATTTGTAAAGGAACTGGATTTTCTCGAATCAGAAACTACAAGTGTTTTTTGCAGCTTGGTTTGTTTTTATTTGAGATGGGTTTGCTCTTGACTTTCGTCTTGGTCAGAGATGACTGAGACAAAGTCTACGATGGAGCGAGCTTACACAGAATAAATAAATAAATCATTATTACACCAGAAAGTTGTACATAAATGTTCACACAATTTGTTAACAAGCTACTTATAATTATATTCACATCTTTTGTGTCTATTTTAGCATCTGCTACCGAACTAGGTTTATAGCCTGTGTTTCAGTACGCAGCGCCTCAAGCCCTCAAACTAAATATGCAAGTATGAGCTCACAAACAAAGTTAACATTAAAATTTTTGTTAAACTAAATTTAAAAGGTTTCAATGCTTACACTTAAAACCTTATAAATAAGGTTACAAGATAAGGTTACTGTCCTCTGGGTGTGTAAAATGAAAAGGATGAGTGTGTGTGTGTGTGAGAGGGTTTTTCGAAAATGTTTGCTAGTAGATTCTTACAGAAAAAATATTATACAAATCCGAACATAGATCCTATATCACTACTTTACAACAGTCAGTTAATCCTCAGTTAGATCATATGTTAATCTCCTCAGCCAATTTTTTAAGGATGCTTGCATCTCTACTCTATTCATTTGAGTACAGAAGGAGCCTGTTTACTCTAACTTTGAAGAGATTAGGGTTGTAGGCGTTCGGAAACTTTATACCTTTGTGTCCATAGAAACCGAAAGAATGATAAGTTAAAGAAAATTCTTAACCCGATTGGTATCTTCCGACACTTCCTAGGTACAAAGAAACACACAAATTCACCTATTTTTAATGTTTTTTGGCTGATAGATAAAAACACGTAATTAGGTAACCAATGCAGATGACAAACTCTTATCTAAAAATCTAATCTTTAAATAAAAAATATAGAAAGCTGTAGAGTTTTCTTGTTTATCTGCTAATCTCAGGAGCTACAAGATCGAATTAAAAAAAAACGAGTGTTGGATAGCCCATTTATAGAGGAAGGCTATACCAATACGCTACGACCAATAGGAGTGGATCTAGCGAAATATAAACGAACTCATTTGACGTGCTTATCCAGACCCACGAAAAATAATCAGCCCCAAAAAAACCAACAGTCATTCTTCAAGGAAAAAACAACAAACATTTTATTTGTCTAGGTGTGCTAACCATGCACCCAGTATACTTGCAACATCGGGAAAAGGTGCCAAGGTACTAAATGTTAACAAGCAGTTTAAAAATATATGCTGCGAATTTCACTACAGGCTTGCAATTGTTTTTTGGGCTGACAGTTTTGTTGTCGAAACGTCCAATTTCCTTTTGCTACCTACTTGCAGCTGGTTTTACTATGAATACTAAAACAATTAAATTAAAGTACTATTTTAAAGAACCACGCCCTCCACCAACTCCCCACCACACCACCCACACATCACCAACTTAAAAAAAAAAAATATAACCAAATCAAACTGGCTACCCTTTTCCCAACTATGGCCAGGTTGGCTTCCAGTTAAACTCGATGCGACTTTCAATTTTACATGAAGCGTTTGGCTATCTGACCTCCACATCCCAGTAACTGGGTAACACGATTCTCCTTGTAAAACCTTGTTTATTACAAGCTTTTATTTATCCTGCAATGTATGTATGTTCGTCCGAGTGAAATCTTGCAACTGAATTTTAAATCAGTTATCTTTAACGGATTGAGCTCGAATTTGGTATACACGCTTAGTTTGAATGACATTCATACTTAGGTATGTGATGTCATTCTAATTCCAAAATGGCGGATAATCCAAGATGGCGGACTAGTTATTTTTTCTGCACTACCACAGTATGGGTATCAAATGAAAGTGCCGCAAACCCCCAATTGAAAAGGGAGGAACCTTCACTCAGGCGGTTGTTGTGCCTGGGGGGCTGCTGCCCGATCATGCTATGGCAACTTGGAACAAAACTAAAATTCACTTTTTTTGTTTAAAACAGCGCCATCTATCAAAAGTTTAAAGGAAACAAAATTGCGGTGTTGCTACAGTTTATATATATTATTTTATATTGGGAATTACTTTACTAAACTAATCAAGAAAAAAAATATAATTTCATAATCTTCTTATACATAAATTATTACATAATTAGGTTTTTATCATCCAATTTAAATTGAAAAAGTTATATATTTGTATTTAACTTTTTGTATGGCCACACTTGAATTGCAAATGGCTGCGTGAGAGTATAACTCGTATGACGTTGAGAAAATAAAATGGCATAATAAGAAATTCTGTAGTTTTTTTTCGTTTATGTAGTACGTATGCATTTTGTTTAGAGCGGACACACTAAACTCTCATACAATATACATAATATCCTAAAGGATCGGACAGTGCAGCAGCTGTATACACCTAGATATACATTTATTTTTATAAATAGTTCCTATAACGGAAAACTAGATGGCGCCAAGTTCGACAACTTCCTAATATTAAAACATACGGTAGAGTTGCCTGTCTATAGCCAGTATACTATAGTAGTCTTTGTGCCCGATAGTTCATATTCGGGTAGATGTATATGTTCAAATCGCATGGTAAACTCTGGTTGCGTAATGTAGGACTTTAGTTCGCCGCCAGTTGGATAGATGGCGTTGCGGTTCTTTTTGCTTTGATGCAGATTTGTTTCGTTGGTTTTTCTTGTGGCGGCATCGATGCCGCTGCATACCTATCAGCTTCCTTTGCTTCTGATTACACTAACAGCTGTTAAAGATCTCCAAATGATAGCCAGGACCCACAGGTTAACGGGCGGGCCGAGGCACGGGAGGATCTCCGCATCTACGGACCGGATCTGGCAAGCTCCAACCAGCCCGCGAAATTCAAATTTTCTTACGTTTTTTGCAATTTGCAGGCCAGTGCTAGGTTGTATGTTGATTGAAATATTATTCGCGGCTGTAAGACATATATGTTGTTACAGAATTATAATCATCAATACAACGCTCTAAGTTCATAAAGCTCAAACTGGAGTCAAAAACTTTCACCTCGTCGTCTACCTACCCCTTAAAGTCTTAAAAAAAAGAAAAAGTCCGTTTAGAAGAACAAAAGAGTCTTAACATTTTCATTACTCATTCAAGAGTAAAAGCGAGGTATTTTCGGTCACTCCTAAAGACTCCGTCGTGCGTGAGAGGAATAAGGCAATGAATATCTTTGACCATTTCACTGTTTACATAAGGATAATTGCTTTGCTTAGATTGTTTGTCGGCATTAATATAGCGTATAATTTTGTATAAATTCGTCGTGTCTATATACCTACCTATACACACGAAGAATTCATTTGTTTTGTTTTTAGGATTCCGTACGCAAACGGCGTCAATTATCACAGATTGTGTTTTTCTATTGTCGCAATAACAACAAATAATACATGTGTGGCGGGTTTTTTTGAAGTGGTAACTTCTTATGGGAGGGTAAACTAAATACAAAATACAAAATCATCACTTCATTATCACTTCTGTCGGGCGTCCCGAGACGCACACGTTTTTCGGGTTCCGTAGCCGAATGGCCAAAAACAGAACCCTTATAGATTCGTCATGTCTGTCTGTCTGTCTGTCCGTCCATATATCACAGTCACTTTTTTCCAAAACTATAAGGACTATGCTGTTGAAACTTGGTAAGTAGATGTATTCTGTAAACCGCATTAAGATTTTCATACAAAAATAGAAAAAAAAAAACAATAATTTTTGGGGGTCCCATACTTAGAACTGAAACTCAAAATTTTTTTTTCATTAAACCCATACGTGTGTGGTATATATGGATAGGTCTTCAAAAATGATATTGAGGTTTCTAATATTTTTTTTTTTTTCTAAACTGAATAGTTTGCGCGAGAGACCTAGTGCTGGATATTCGAAACTTAAACTTTAATTTTTTTATTTTTTTATTTTAAACGGGGAAATTGTTGGCCCAAATCTCACCTGATGGAAAATGATGATTAGGCCGAAGATGGAAGCGAGTTTCACCCGGAATCCTCTTACAGAGAGGAACTGGGTATCATACCTCTAACTGCCGGAACACAACAATGCTGTTAATATTTTTGTTATGGCGACAGACTTAGACACGATGGTGGTCGTTTGCCAGGCGGACTTATAACAAGTCCTACCACCAACCAAACCGAGCAAAAAATTTGCCTCCGCTGGGAATCGAACCCGGGACCTCTGGGTCTGAATCAGGTGGTATAACCACTAGACCACGGAGGCGGTTAGTGTCACCTGTTTAACACCACCCGGGGACCACGTGTAGGGATTCGCTGAAGGGTGTTCTCCTACGGACGCGGGTGACTCGGCCCCCAAAAAATATACTTGACATTATCGCTTTGTGCTGCCACCGATAGTTCCAGACGCATCGTTTAGGGAAAATTGCACGAAGCAGACTGTGCCATCTAGCGTTGCAATATCGAAACATGTAAGTAAAATCGAAAAATCCCGTCTGCCTTCAAAACAAGAGTGAACAGGCATCTTCTGGGCAAGCTCGCTCCATCATAGACCTCATCCATCGCTTTCCATCAGGCGTGACTGTGGTCAAGAGCAAGCACAATACATGATAAACAATAAAATATTTTTTGTTTTTGTAAATCAATGAATATTGACAAAGATAAAACACATCAAAACTCGGGAGTGGGGGCTCGTGACGTCACAACCCGCAAAAAATTATGCCACGGCGTGACGTATTGAGAATTTTAAAAGCGTCGTAACTTCGTCAATTTTGGTTCACGTAACAAAAGAATAAATACGGGTCAAATATTTTTTGATAATATAACTGACGGACTAATTAGATTTTTTCAGGACACAAGCCTACTCTGGGCTGCTACCTATAGTTCCTGCACGTTCCTTTTGGATTGTTGTTATAATAAGCGGCACGAGTCGTGAGCACACTACATTGGTCGGTTTGGTGACGATAACTCTGACACTTCACGTTATGGCATGATTGGTTCCTCAGTCAATGCTCATCGACTATTGCGCTTGCAAGGTTCGTTCGCCCACCGTACATTGGCGAGATTACCCTGCTACATTAATCGTGCCGGCTACTAGGTATACGATTCATGGTCCTGGAAGCTTTTTCTTTTGCATTGTGCCAAAATAAAAGTATTTCTTTCCTTTCAAATAAAATATTAAAAATTATTTATTAAAAAGAAATATTAATTTATGTGGTATCTATACTAATATTATAAAGCAGAGGAGTTTGTTTGTTTGTTTGGTTGAACGGGCTAATCTCAGGAACTACTGGTCCGATTTGAAAAATTATTTCAGTGCTAGATAGCCCATTTATCAAGGAAGGCTTATAGGCTTTATATAATCACGCTAAGACCAGAGCGGGGCAGTAATGAAAAATGTTACGCAGACGACGTTTCACGGGTCAGTTATATTAAAATAAAATTAAACTCGTTAAAACTGCATAGTTCGTGATCGGAAACTGTAAACTAGTTTACGATAACTGGGTTCTAAAAGTGTGTTACGGTTTGGTATAAATGTGTTTTTTAACAGCAATGAGCACTACATTAAAATAATAGTGATGAATATAATATTTGACATGATTTGGATTAAAATTTAGTTTTTAACTGATTTATGATTATTGTTGTGATGCCTATGGAGATTTTTTTGTTAGTATAGTCTTTGTTTACTGGATGGCTGCGGCGTTCAACTCGCTGTCGTCATCATCATTATTTCAAGTTCGAATCTCGCAACATAATGAAAAATCACATTGGTGTTGACCCGTCTTTGAACCTCGAGTCGCAGCGATGACCACTAAGCCACACAACACCGGTCATACCAATAAATAAAAAAAACCGGTCAACTGCGAGTCGGACTCTTGCACTTTTTGAAGTGAAAACTTCTAAACAGCGTTGAGCACTTTTCTTGAGATGGGTATAAAATGTTAAACTCGCGTCAGGACAAGTGACCTGGGGCCCGAGTCTGCTATTACAATAGTGTCAGAATGGTCGATCACTGATTTCAAAATCGTTGATTTTGACAAGTTTGGTAATCTACTAACATAATGGCATCATAATGGCGTCATTATGACATTCCAATGATCAACCACTGACACGCCATTGAAAGAAAGCCATATGAATGGTAATCTCGTACATAATGACAGATTTAGTATTTACGAACTTCTCACTACCTCAGATTGCTTATAACACTAATAAATAATATGTAAAACTAAATATAAATAAAATCTGGCATGAATAAATGCTCAAATTTAGCTCGGTTTTATAATAATGGCAATACGGCATTCCTACCGCAATTCTATTACGAGACCATTGACGTGCCAGTGACCGGCCACTGACGTGACAGTGACCGTGCGATTATGAATTTAGCAGATTACGAACTTTTAGCAAAATGACAATGGCATGACAATGGGATCGTGTCAGAATGACAAATTTATAAAAATAGCAGACTCGGGCCCCTGATCGAAAATTCGAAAGACGGATGATTCAAAAATGCACTTGTGCAACGTTAACTCACGTCACTTGTGTAACGTTACATAACGTTAATGTTCAAGTTTTTACTTCTGCCGGCACTCCCGGAGTATAACTATTCCTATTGTGCGCGTTAACTGTAACGCTTATGGGTTTTCCTGTTATTTATACGCAAAGAACAATATTCGGTGATTTTTTGTGGAGCGTTTTTTTCATACCGAGTTTGGGAACTCCAAATACAAAGCATAAATAAACTTATAATCAGCTGATGTGCATTGTCTCAAACACGTGTAATCACTGGGCACTAATACCTTACACATAACCTTGAAGTTACGTAAACCACGCTTCGCCTATCATCGCGATAACTTCAATTTCACTTAAGCGAGTTATCAATGCATAACTGATGTGTTAACTTAGACGGTTGATAGTTATTTAATTAAGCAGTGGTCTGTGCTCGGACGATAATTGGTGCATTCACCCGAATAGTGTTCGTGCGTTAAATGTAGGTTATAAACTTAAGACAAATTTTGCAGAAAAAAATATAAATTGTTCAGTGTATTAGTAAAAAGTATTTCTTCTTAGACAAGACGTCTAAGGCCCGATTTTTCAATAGTCAGATAACTTTTATTGGAAGAATAAATAAGTCATATTGACATATTTTCCGTATAAAACTGTCAAACGGCCATTTTTATTCCTATCGGGTAAGATTTACTGGACTATTGAAAAATCAGCCCTAAGACGTAATACTTTTTCCTAACAAACAAAGCTCCCCTTGAAAAATAAACTTGGATGTCATGACCGTATTATTACTAATATAATTTTTATAGTAAATTGTTTTATTTGCAACCATCAAAATTGACTTTTAAAGCTACTCTCTCGAAAAAAACTTAAAAAGGCGAGCAGATGAAGCAGCTTTTCGTCGGCACCTACGGAGAAATGACATCATAAATATAGTTAGTAATCTATGTGATACGATCCGTAATTTGGTTTAGTTTTGATTTGGTTTAATTTTTGTTTCGGTATTTCATAATAGCCGGTTAAAGTCCGCGTCTATATCACTCCCACACTCATCCACAGTGCATGATTACAAGCCGATGCGTAGGAAATGAAAACACCAAACCTATTCTTTCTTTATTTCTTTTAAATAAAACTTTACCCTACACTAGGAATTTCTCCTGTATAGTGGATGCGTTTTCAAACATACAAAGTCACATACACAAACAGCCAGACCCTGAACAACTATCTGTAGGCCAGACAAATATTTGTTCCGTGCGTTAATCGAACTTTATTTCCGTCTAGCCTTTTTCTCAAGTATACTCAGTATTCAGGTGATGTTTTTCACGTGGAGTGACAGTCTATTTACAATAGCACATCTGCACTAACAGTTAGTCATTCTACCAATCACAAAACCTCCTAAATCAAAATTTCAACACCCAAAAAGGAGATTTCTATCGACAAATCTTATCGATGTTTTGAACAAACGCGCTTGTATTCTGTGTGCGTTTGCTAAAACAAAGAAAGTGTTATCGCCGTCACGACAGCGCACGTGCGCGGGAGCACGCGACAGACGTTGGTGACATACGAGCGGGAAGATCGGCAAACGGTAGGGCGGACTTGTTGGCGAACTTGTTGGGTATAAAGTTGAGCAGAGGTTATTGTTATTCATGTTAATATGTTATGTATTTTATAAGAAAAAAGTTCCTAGTCCTGGCAAGAATGGTTTTAACAAGTTCACCGACAGACAGTGTCACTCTAACCAGCGATAAAAAAGTCGACATGTTGGGATGCCACACGCTACCGAAATAGCACGCTTCGAAAAGTTCTTTAGACTAACTAATGTTCTGAGTTTTTGAGGGGGCGATTTGCATTAGTATGAAACCATTTGTTGCTGATTGATCACTTATCGCTTATCTTTTTGTGTGAATGTTCCTTCATTTACCTATTCTCTGATACAGAACTGATCTAAATTTTTTTAGCAGCAGAAGGCATTTTCCAAGTGCAAATAAAAAAAAAACATAACTATGAAAGCTTCACCTAACCCGGTTAGGTAGCAATCTATTCCTAACAATTACCTGAACCAAACACAATCTCACTTCACTCCCTCCAATACTCTCAACTACACATACCTAAGTCGTGAAGAGTCCTCCAATCAATGTTCTCGGGTCTAGCTAACAATGTGCCCCTGGCAAGCATGGCGTGCCAATTATCGGGTCGTTATGCAATAACATGCGCCTGAGAGTGATCGGGCACATGTAGAACTTGGAGAACTGGAGGTCTACTCTCTTTCTCTGAAACGAAACTTCGCAAACGAACGAAATTTAAACGAATTTTCGTAACTGTCGCTACTCTGTTTTGTTTTCGGACACGCAGACGAAGTTCGGATCCATAAACAATTTTCGTGAACGATTGGAATGAACAATATTGTGTGGGTCTTTTATGATGTCATCTAAAGTTAGTTACGGTTTTTACTTTAACTTAAAATCTACAAACTATTTTGCTTTATTTTTAAATTTTACAGTGAACATGTGGTTTAATTAATATTTCTTGTAATATTTATGCAGAAAAGATAAATATACAGATTTTTTTTAAATTTCCTACGAAATTCACCGATACACTATAAAACACCCTTTCACGGTTATTGTTAACCAACTAAATTGAAAACTACTATTTCATGCCCACGATGGGTGGTAACTTATGACTACCAAAATTATCTGTATATTCATACGCAATTTAATCATAACATGTCAACTTACTTAAAAGATTTTTTGTTTGAATTCCTTTAAAATGTTAAATTGTGAAGTTTGTATTGTGATAATAAATCATGTTTTCAAGTGCTTTTTTACATACTTCGCAATAGCGATACACATTCCGTCAGAAAGTTTCAAGCCGTACTTTGTTGCAGTCTGCATTTTAGGTCTCCAGGAATTTTTGTTTTGGATTGATAAACTTTGTACGTAAGTAACTTACATAACATAATTATTTATTTTTTCGTTATGAATACTATCGCTTTTCATCGATTTACTGAGGTGAACATCTTTTCAGTGTTCAATGGCTCCGCATACGGGTCCGGCTACTCCCGAATCACTCGACAACGGAAGAGCAATAGGGCTGTGGGATTCTATGAGCGGTTGAACAAAAACAATTCAGCAGTAGCAAAAGGTACCTAATGTTTTATTAATTTATGACATAATAATATAGTGACATGAAAATCTCACGTTTTTATATTTTGCAGGTATGGGTTGATAGAAAACAAATAGCCAAGCTGCTGGTTCTCGAAAGTCAGCTTGAGCAACTGGAGATGATCCATTAATTTAGGTATATTACAGAAAAACAATAATTTGCAATTGTTAACTGCAGAGAAATAATAAAAAAAAAAAAAATAAAAATAAAAATTTATTGAAATAACATGTTTACAAAAAAGTGTACATTATAGTGCAGTTGTATATATTAATCTAGGTCTACATTAGGATAATAATTATCTAAATTTAAACTATGGAAGACAAATATGAGTTTACAGTCAAAAATAGAACTCTGAAAGTAATGTAGTGCGTTGCCTGATCTAGGTTTACTTAAACCTGTGTTTCAGGCCACCTCTCTGCGAAAGTATTTGTTAAATGGGAAAGTCATTAAATTAAATAAAAATAAAATATTTTCAAAAACTAAGCAGATACAATATTTTGCATAACCTTATCATAAACTACGCTTATAGATCCTGATTTAAATCTACAACTAAAATACTAATTTTAAATGAGGGAAGCTAGTAAATTGTATCTATCTTGTGTGATAAAATGTAATAGGTACCAGAAAAAAAAAGCTATTTTCACTCATGTCATAATTTTATTCTATTTAAAAGGAACAACAAACAGTAATCTTTACTATTATTTCTATATTTACTTTAAACATAGTGTTAGGCATTTTTTGTTAACTTGTAATTACCCGTTTCAATTGGAATGTTTTTTGCAGCCTCACAACCCACACCTACCAGAGGGAGACATTCAGCTGCTGTCTGTGATATCAGAAGCAGGGTTATATCACTATAAAGAGGAGTGTGTAGAAAGAGAAACAGTCAGCAATACCGAGCTCGCAGGCATCACGGGCTGTTTGTTACTTTACATTATTTGTTGTCTATTTGATTAAAACATTATTAAAAGTAAATTTTATTCTTTTAATTGAAGTCTTACATATGTTACCTAATAAAGATAGATATATCACTACTTTTAGAAAGGAATAGATAGATAAGGTTCTACCTTCATCCTATCTATTTACTTCTAAGAGTTGCACTAATACAGCTCTTGCCCTTTGGCCTGCCTGTAAAGCTCAAGCTCAAGAAGCAGCAGATTGAGTGGGAACCTGCCTGCTTCTTTCAGCTTGGGAGTTCATCATAGATGTCAACTCGGAAACATCAATACCACCCCTTATACATAATTTAGGTAAATCACAGCAGGCTATTAACACTTCCCATGCTGTTTTGGACAGTAATGCAGTACCCGATTGCAAAAAGACGTCCCATCAACCTTTTAATAAACCACATGTTCGTTCTATGATGGTATAATTGCCGGTAATTTCCTACAAACTCTAAGTCGGGAATTTCACTAATATTAAGTTGATGGCGACATGCAAAGCCGGTTCTTTCGACGCTCTAAACATTCTTCAGGTAGAGCAGCCTCGATTAAAAGCATTTTTGTAGCCATTTCAAATACATTTATAACAAAATCCACACAAACGAATAACTAACGAAAATCAAAAGGTAACACTTTTGGTTTCGACAATTTGAGGTTAAAATTCCGAACAATCATCTGTCAAACTCAAATGTTCGTTCGTAACGTAAATGAATTAGAGTAGGTTTAGAGAAACTAAATGTCAAATAATCTTCGTTCGTATTGAACTTCGGAACGAATAGAACCGTGGTAGGAAACATGCGAAAATTCAATCGAAACTTCGTTTTTCGTTGAATTAGAGTAGACCTCCTGGTTTCAACACGCACTCTGGTAATGGTTTGTGTATCTGCAGATTAAGATGAGGTATTCGGGTAGAAGAAGTTAGGACCGGCAGCGAGATGAGCAGACGATATTGTTGTCTTCTGCTGATGTGGTGCAGTCCTTTTGGTTAGAACCGTCCCGCTTTCTTCACCTTGGTCGCGATATCTTCTGAGGCCCATTTAACAAAGTTGGCCGGAGACAGGTGATAATCTGACCACCATACCTTATATTTAAAGTTCCGGACCCGAAGGGTAATCCACGGAATCCTTTAACTAAACCTCCACTGTCCGTTCGTCTGAGTGTCAGCGGGCTGTATTAAAAATTTAAAAATAAAGGGGGCTCTCATACAGGAAACATTTTTTTGGGTTTTGGTACGGAACCCTTGTGTGAGAGTGACTCGCACTTGGACGGTTTTCTTAATGTTTTCTTTTCTTTTTTTTTTGCTGTACAGGGCTGTTATAAACAACAACTGTCAACTGTCAGAAATATATGTCAAACACAAACAAAAATATATTTTTTTACAAAATTGTATTCAATTACTTTGATTAGGCCCTCTTCAATAGGACCTCAATATAAATTTTAAATTGGACGAAAAAAAAACCATGTCATGTCACTAACTCGCTGCCCCAATGAACCGTGTGTCACTTGAACGATACGTCAACCAATCAGACGACTGTTACGCAACCCGTTGCGTGTGAGTCGCGAAACCGCGACCGGTTGCTATGTAGACCATAGTCCGGTTGTTTGTATAGCTGAACCGGTTTGGACGTGGCGCCTCGGATTAGTGTGTATGTATGTGTGTGATTTGTTGACAGTGTTTTGTCAGTAATTGATAGTGTTTGATTTTGTGAATAAGTATCGCTTTTGGTTAATGTGTATTTGTTATGTTATGTTTGATACATTACCATTTTTGTGGAATTTGAAACTTTAATGGAATACTTAAATTAGGTTATTAATGTTTTCTCTTTAATTTAATGGAATGCTTATATTAGGTTATAAAATACAGTAATTGGTTTCTCTATAACCTGCATAAACCTCTGCCTGAAGGTTACTTGACCAAAACTGGGAAAAGAAAGTAGCCGAAAGGAAAAAAGCTAGAAAAGGAACCTACGAGTACAAAGGGTGTGCCGGAACACGCACACTGCGAGCATTCTGTGGTACCCAAATCTTATTTCTCTCGAGAATCTTGAGGTTTAAAGATTTATAGACCACACCGATCTAAAACAGCAAACCAAAAATGAACATAAACTAACTGCACTATAAATACTTCAAAAGCGGTAGTAAACAATTAAACGTTAAAATGGCCGCTGAAGAATGTTGCTCGCAACGAATAGCTTCCAACGAATATCCTTTGTTAATTTAATGACTAATAAATTTTAGATAAAATGTCTCCTGTCTCTTGGGATGGGGTTTAGTTGCTACACTTTGTTCTAAATCCTTTATTAAAGTAACGCTTAGTTCCTGAAATATTTTGTAAAGTTAAGGTAGTGAAAAGCTTTCAAAGTCATTTAAAACTCTGACCAGAAGTTCAGTTCTTCTTATTTTTTAAATCAATTGTTGGCAACATGAGATGCAAACGCAATCGTTGCTTAAAAAAAATCAAATTGTTGTAGATTGACAGTAATTTTTGTCACACTACAAAAAATTCTACAGAATAAAATTAATAAAGAAAATGAAAAAATAATATTCCTGACATTTATAGCTTTTTTAATTTCGAATCTTATCGTGAATTTCTTTACGATTCATAGAAAATTCACACATTAAATCAAAAAATTCAAGAACATTAATTCACTACAACTAAAGATTTAACATCATAGACGCTCTTATGTAATTGTAAACACACAATGTTTCCCTCACCATCGAGGGACGTCTTTTAAATTGTGTAGTAGTACAAAATGATTGCAAAATTAGAGATAATTCACATCTTTTGGATCAATACTCAGGTCAGGTCAGTTGTAATACAAGAGAAATCAATATAAATAACAACACTACAATTGATTTTTGATTTGGTGGCGATAAAATTTAATGGGGGAAACCGAAGACCTATGAGGGCTGGCTGGTGACTTTTTCCACACGAGTGTGAAAAAAACTGCGAGCTGAAAAACAGTGAGATAAGAAGCCAATCTCTGAATGAGTGTTTAAAAAATATTTCTAGCATAAAAAATCTAAAAAATCATCTGAATTATTCAAATAAATTATCTGAATTCTCTACATTATACCGCGAACCGCAAACTCACAGTGATGTTTCATAAAGTAAACTTAAAACCTCTTAGACTAAAACCTTGTCAAGTATAACCCTTTTGTCTCTGATTGTGATTACACTTCAATAAATCCAAGCTTTACCCTGACAACGGAGCATACCTCCCAACGATACGTTAGGGAAATAATACAATTGTGCGAACAAATAAACAGAGGAATCTATCTGCCGTCTACGTAGAGGATTCGATCCACTTCGAGAGTAACCCAAGGGATATAACGTAGTTATAGAGGACATGTGCAGAGCCACCTTACTGGGACGTTTTATTTTTAATCAATGGTAAGAAAGTTTTCATTTGAAAGAGGTACTGCGGTTTTACAAGACTCTCGGCGGGATTAAATGCTTTCGTAAGTAATAGGATATTTTTTGCTGTGGGCATTGGATTTTTGTTTCAAATGTAGAGAAAATCTGGTGATTGTATTTATCTTTCATTGAGATTGTTTGATATTGGAGATAACTACTCATTGGAAAGATGCAAAATCGTCTAAACTGAGAGTCCATAACGACAGAATTTGCTTGTTACAGTATTTTTAACCGACTTCCCAAAAAGGAGGAGGTTATCAATTCGGTTGTATGTTTTTTTTATGTTTGTTACCTCATAACTCCGACAATTATGAACCGATTTGAAATTTTTTTGTTTTATCTGAAAGGATATACTTGCAGATTAGTCCCATTTAAATTATATCAAAATCGATTACGAACTTTGGATTTAAAATCGAAATCGCTGTAATTTGACTATTTAGATGATTCTTTGATCGAAATTGCGTATTTTGCTTTTCTGCGATTTTGTAGTGGTGTTGTTAGGTGTGGGGCACCACTAAAAAGTGAAAAAACACTACAAATTAAAAAATAACTTTAAATTCGGAAATCGGTGTTTTATTTATTTATTTATTTATTTTACAATTTATGTACACACAGAGAAACGGTACAGATATAACATTATAATTATTGGTACAAAGGTACTGCTTATTTCTTAAGAAATTTCTTCCAGCAGACCTGCGAAAGGAAGAATGAAAAAAGAAATGTAGACAAAAGTGTGTAAGAAATAACAAGAAAAGTTCGTATAGTTCGTTCGTTTCTTCGTATTTTGACACCGACTTCCGAATTTAAAGATATTTTTTACTTTGTAGTGTTTTTTTTTAGAAGTCGGTTGTATTTTTTTGTAAAAAGTTTTAATATAACAGTTTTGTAAGAGGAATTGTATACCGACCATCATATTTGAAAATTTAATTAGTAACTACAATGTTATTCGTAACATTAATCGCTTTTATTTGGTCTGCACCGTAGGGTGATTCAAATAATTCGGCAATATTTCAGGGGCTGGTTGGTTGGTAGAAACATGATCATAGATCAAAGGAGAAGGGAATGACTCATACATTCCTGGGCCCGGGTGATAACTGAATCAAACTAGCCTTATTTGTAAGAGGATATAATAACAAGGTCTCACTGAAGAATTGGTGAAATTTGGCTACCCAGAAATCAAGTTATATGAAGTACCTACCTATAGTAAACGTGAGGTTATATTTCAACCTTGTAGTTAACCAAACCTAATAACAAAATATGGAAAATAGGTACTCTGTGCTCAGAACGAAAGAAAACGAACGAGTGACATTTGTCAGTCGGTGATTGACTGATTTCAGGCAGAAGTGTTAGGCCGGAAGAAAAATTAAAAGAATTCGATTCGCTATGAATCGATTCCACGAAAAAAAACATGTCACTCGACCTTCATACATATTCTGACATTTAGTTTCAGAATTTAATTTAAGTTTTCTCGCTTCTTAGATAGAAACATGGTACCACATTTTGTGATTTCGTTTAGAAAAATATAACGGTTTTTTTAATATACATTTCAACTAGTTAACTGCTGGGCCTAGAAGTCCCCTTCTCCTTTATATTGCACCATTTTGAGAATAGTCTTTAATAGAAAGTTGTTAATATTCGCGATTGTTAATGCACCCCCTGAAAAATCACAAATTAATTAAGTTCCTGGATAAAAGTTTAAAAATGCCACTAAAAAAGAACTTACACCGTAAATACCTTGCTTAGTTCATTACCCTTGTTATTCGCAAACCGTGTTGTATAAAACTTATTAGAAGGTTTCGCTAACAACCCGCTAAGGGGTGTAATTGGTGTTGTAACGCTATACTGCTTAATGTTCGTGATAACGGAACTTTACCAGGTAAAGTGAATTGCTTTTAACAGTCTCTTTATGTTTCTGTATTGTTAATTAATTTAATAAGGTAACACTTGTATATTTAGTTATATTTGAATAAAAAATCGAGGTATTTTTTCGGGTACTTCTCAGACCTCGGTTAGATATCTACGTTCTAAATTCGTGCCTATTGTCATACAGTTAATCCTCTGGTTTCTGATTTAAGAATTAAAGTATTTGTTAAACCTTAGTTTAGCCCGAAAACTTGTAAAAGTTTGGCATTTAAAGCGGGGTTTGTTACGGTCTTAACTCCAAAATAATGTACAAATTAGAAAACGGTTTTTCTCTCTTAACTGTTTACCTCTGATGTCAAAATCTTCTTAGAAGTTTTTATTTTTTTTTACTTGAAATCGGCTTACTCTTGACTCTAGTCTTGGTCAGAGATGACAGAGACAAAGTCTACGATGGAGCGAGCTTACCCAGAAGTAGCCTGTTCACCTTAACTTTGAAATGATTAGGGTTGTAAGCATTCGGAAACACAGAGTTCGCTATTCGGAGTTTTTGCATCAGTTGCTCAACTGAAGATTTTAGTGATTTTTATCTAAAGGGTGAACTGATACTTAGTGTATATTTTTTGCATTTTGCATGGAAATAATAACTTATTTATTATTACTTATTTTCAGCCCATTGTGTCCCACTGCACATCTCTTCCTTCCATACTTTCCGGTTTTGAATATGTTTGGACCAATCCCGCCGAAAGGCATCAAGCTCGTCCCGCCATCTTGTATAATAATACCTGTTTAATACTAAAAAATTGAAGAAAACAGTACCATTTTCTTTTTAACGTTTCGTCAGACAAAATACACTTGCAACAAAATACTAAACATATTACACCCAAAACGGCAAGCAATCGGTGCCAAATAGGATCTTCGTGTTACTTCGGAGATCTTCGTAGATGCTCGCAATACGTTAGGTACAGGATAAGTACGGGCATTGAATACTCCGGATTCTGCCTCCGATCGGGCAATACTCTTGGGACGGGCAGGTTCAGATGAAATTGGATTGTCAGGTTGTAGATGACATTGGTACGCGCAGTTTATAGGTGTGATGGAAGAATTTATCGAGAAGATTGGATTTGGTAGTGCATGGGATAAATAGTGCCATGAAAAAGTATGTAGGTAGACCGTACTACAAAAATGAATAACATAGTCAGGGGATATTAATGACATATTCAGGGGAAACTAATGAAATTATCAGGGGAAATTAATGACATAGTATCTGTCATAGTGTCATCATAATAATATTTATTTTTTTCCTACTCCTCCGCTGTACTTTTCTGATTCATTTCGTTGCGGGAACCAAGACAGTTGAATCGTTTCTCCGGGACTCGTCGGGCTTCATTAGCTTGGAGTTTTTCTGATGGTCGCCACTGTTGATTCTGGCTTTCAGGAGTTGCAGTAGTTGGAAATGTGTAGAGGGCTTGTCCCAAAAAAAATGTATCTGTCTCCAAACACGTGCGGGTCGCGGATAGCCTATGAATCCGAGACGCAATACACTAATTGGGGGAAGCTAATATATGTCCTTCAGTGGACGTTTTTCGGCTGATGCAATATGGTGATGATGATGAGTATCTATCTTTTATAAAAAATGTTTTGGGAACGCAAGATGAAAGTATTACTCTTCTATAATAAATAGTTTCTCTACTTGACTTAACAAATTTGACAGATTATCTTTTTATTTATTGCCGTTAGTCGACAGTTTTTCCGTTGTCATGGTGACTGATTCAAATATAGTGCAGGATTTTTCTTGAAAAGGGCAAAGAGAGATCTTTTTGGCCAAGTACCGGAAAATGCTTGGACAGAGTAACACAAGTTCAGTTTTATTCGAATAGAGGTAGCTCATAGGTTAAAGCTATCTTTAGGTACAGCGTTTGCCCCTATTCGTTCGATATTCGATTCTTAGAAAGCAATTCAAATATACAGGGTTATTTGTAAAACCACTAAAAAAAAAATATCAGCTGTTTCATACAAAATGCAATATTTAGCCAATGAAAATGTATGAAACAGCTGATATTTTTTTCGAGATTTCGGAGTTTTGCCAAAACAAAAAATGTTTATAATCATGTGTACTTTCACTGCCTAAGAGGTTGCTGGTGTTTTACAAATAACCCTGTATACCTAGTTGGTGGCAATTACTTACGAGAAATAACTGTTTAAATGCTTACTACTACAGCTACTAGTTTTACTTGGCTACTTATTAGGAGCTCGTGGCTAAATAAAACAGCCGCACGGGTTGATCTTCAAGGTTAAGCAACGCTTGCCAAGGTTGGTCTGTGGATGGGTGACCATCTTAACATACCGAGTTTCCTCCGTGCCTCGGAAAGCACGTTCAGTCGTTGGTCCTGGCTGTCATTTGTAGATCTCTTGCAGTCGTTACGGATAGTCAGAAGCCAGTAAAATCTGACTCCAGTCTTGCCATGAAGTACCGTGTTACCCAGTCGATGGGTTGTGAACGTCTGGTAGGCAGTCGCTTCACGTAAAATACTGGTATTTAGCTGAACCCGGTTTGACTGGAAGCCGACCCCAATTTAGTTGGGAAAAGGCTAGGCAGATGACTTATTTGGAATACTCTACAAAGGACAGGGGGACTAAAAAGGCCACTTTATCATGATCAGAAAGCTCATCACGCTACCCGTGACTATTAAATTTTTCCAATCAACTTTGAACCTAATGCGTTGGCGATAAAAGTGAAAATTAAATTTGACAGATTCTTGTGTGATTAATATTATGTTCCTTATATGATTCTGCTAAAGTGGACTTTTTAGAGCCGCAGTAGGTAATGCATTAGCCAAACAACAACAGCTGCAGCGGTAGAAGATCATCTACTAACAACCAACTAAGACGATCTATTCTCATAAACTTAAAGCAAATTCCACCAACAGATAGTTTCTGTTCCCACTTCAGATTTCCATTTAACTTCCCCTAGAATCGATTTTATATCGGTTGGTAGCGCGCAAATACAGTAATTGTTCTGGATATTGGCCGTCTTTGAGTGCCATTGGTTATTTAAAGAGTCCGGAGAGTAGGCATAGAAATTTTTGAGGGATCACATCTTATTCGTGAGTGCAAAGATGGTTCTAGGTTACTGTTACCTGAGGGCCAATTCTACAAATTTGATCACTGGGGCCAATGTAACCCCGTAATGTTCGGTTCAGATAGCGAGTATGTAAGTATGGAGACTTATGGACTCACTTGGAGTGGAGTATGCGAGTAGTAAGAGAATAGGAGATTCGGGTCAGATTACGAGATTAGATAAGCGGCCGCCCGCAGCGCTGCGGAGCGTTAAGGATGTGGTGACGTAATAACGGCCGGAGCGCAAGAGGCAACTTTCGCATTCGCATGTCAATTGCAAATTGTCAAAAAAGCTTTAATTTTCATACATATTTGACAGATTGCGATTGAGATGCGAATGTGAAAATTAGTAGGAGTTTGCCTCATAATTATGTACAGCTTTTATGCTGCCCCGGCAGACGTCTTTCTGTCAGCGACGGTCGTCGCTGAAAACCAGCGCTGGGGCTCTGTTTCGCACACGAGTCCCAGCATAATGCTGAGCGATGACCGTTTTACGTAAAGGTGACGCATATTGTCCCAGTTTTTTTTGTTATTTTTAGTGTCGTAAGTGTTTGATACCTATGCGTCATGCTTGGCGTAAATAAACTATTTTTCTTTCTTTCTAGAATTGGCCCTCAGATTTTGATAAGCCAAGGCGTTGGTAAGTCACTGTCCTTTGTTTTGCACTGCAACACGTGTGTAAAGCGTATCATGCTTCAAGTTTTCTATTGTTATCTTATCCTTCCTACTAATATTACAAATGCGGAAGTTTGTGACGATGGATGGATGGACGGATGTTTGTTACTCTTTCACATCAGAACGTCTGAAAAGATCCTCATGAAATTTGTCACAGAGGTAGATTATAGTCTGGTATAGGTATAACACATAGGCTACTTTTAATAATAATACCCTAATAACCCTTCGTAGATACCCGAAAAATAAATTTTGAAGCGTTTTACATTAGGAATCGATTTAGGATAGCTTTATGTCTTAATTTCTGTTTTTAATATTAAGAAAGCCAACCAATGTATGTTGTTCAATGACCGCCTTTGCACATTTATCTGGTGTCTACCATAAGGGCCAATTCCCGTCAAACCAGATGCAGCTCAGTACAAGTATTTTACATAGGCGTCAAACAATATTGCCTAAAAATCTAAAAAAAAACCGGCCAAGTGCGAGTCTGACTCGCACGCGAAGGGTTCCGTACCATAAACCATCATTTGTATTATTTGTGATAGCGGCTATAGAAATGCAGAATCTGTGAGAATTTCAACCGACTACCTATTACGGTTCTTGAGATACAGCCCGCTAACAGACAAACGGACGGACAGACGGATGGACAGGGTAGACTTAGTAATAGCGTTTCGTTACGAAGGGTGGTATTGTCAGCGTTTTAAAATCAGTGATAAACAGAGACAGCAATAATGGCATGTAACGTCACTAACAAGTCCAAATTAAAGTAAGACAGTTGAATTGTTTCTCTGGGATTCATTAGCTCGGCGTTTTTCTGGTTATCGCCACTGTTGAGTCTGGCATTCAGGCTTGTCCCAAAAAAAAGACATTTTGTGAGACAAGGATAGCAAAATAACTTCAATAGCATACCTGCAACTTCTCTGTTTTTTAACCAATGTTATTTATTTTTTCAAGTATTCATGTTTATTTTTTATAGTATATTTATTTATTTATTATTTATTATTCCTTTATTTCAGGCAACAGTAGCCCATACAAAATAAAATACACATTTACAACAATATATAAAAATAAACTAATACATATAAAATTCTACTGTTTTCTAGTATAGTAGTCAAATTCCTTATTACCAGCTAATGGTCGTAAAACATAATAATCATTTCAACGGAAGATTTCAATAAAGACAAATGATTATCTTCATTGTTTCTATATAACTGAAAGAGCCTTTATCTTGAAGGTTAATATAAATGGGTTCCTTGATGGGCCGACAGTATTCTCACGCTAATTAAGATAAAAACGTTGATCAATTAGAGGAATCCAGTTTAGTGTTTTAAATTGGAAATGTTCATTAGCTGCTACGTGGACACGAAGGTTGTGGCCAAAATTAGAATTGTCAAACTGGTGATTTTGGCATTGTGCCTTCTATCTATACATTTATTAGTTCTCCACATTATATAAGAGGACCCCAAGTAAACATACACCTGTACTTTGAGGGATTTAAGGAATGCCACCAACAGGGAATATGCATGTGATTTTTTATTTGCAAATAGAAATACTTATTAGCTCCAGTAAACAATCATGAAATTATTTTTAAATACCTTCATCAGCGATGAAGTTATAAAGCTTCAAAGATTAAAATTAGATAGAGTAGTCCGCTATAGACTTTTACTCCAATGTCCATGACGCATATACAGCTGACATAGAAAACATCGTTTTCGCGAGAGGGACAGATCTGTTTGTTTTAAATAATTATAGCTCGTTTGTTTTTCGACTATTTATGATTATATTTCCACTGTTAGTATTATATTTTTGTATATTTTCAGATAAAATGTATAGATAATATATATTTTTTTCATGTTAACGGAGCAACCTACTTCCAAACAATTTAAAAACTTTACTATCGACACGTAACGAAGATGATAGGAAAACAATAAACAATATCAATTATAGCAACGAGATTGGTGGAACCATAATAAGTATGAGAACACCAGCTCCTGCAGGCGGCTTCGCCCGCGTGTACCCTAGGGAACATACTAGGTTTAAAGAACTTCATTTCCCATAAGAACAACACAGTTCGCTTAAAATGAGATTTATAAATTAACTTAAACTAAAATACATTTGTGTCTTGCTCTGGCTTAAAACAACATGTCCTGACAACATACTTCGTATATATAGGTATAGTTACCTATCGAAGGTACAGTAAGTACTAACAATATGCGATTTTAATTTGTTTTATATATGCTTAATTTAGTACATTCCTTTATGTTATTTGGTAGGTTGTTGTACAATTTTGCTCCCTCATACAGAATGCTTTTCTTGCGGTACCTATGTGAGTGTGCGTGGCTGAGTCAGTTGTAATGTGTATTTTTTTCTTAGGTGATATTTGTGTGTCTTTTGAGTGAATGTTATGTTTGAGTGGATATTGTCTGTAATTTTTTTTTAACTAAGGTACAAGTATTGAACACGTATAATTGTTTTTTTTTCAAGGGTTTTTTTACTTTAGACTTTTCATAATCGTTATTCTGACCTAACCCAGGAGATTATTAATAAAAAAATAATTAATTACCTACTTTCACTAAAAAGACCAATCTGAATAAAACCACAAATAGATATTAGCTTAGCTGAGCTGATACCTATTTGTGGTACTCTTGAAAAAAATGAAAAAATGTGAAAAGAACCGACGAAAAATTCCAATACTGGGGTGTCCAGAATCATGCCCTGGACCCATGGAAATCGTTTGTGCGTCGATGTCAGATACACGCGGTATTCAACGCTTGACCGGTTATTCCTATAATATGTTTTTTTATTTGTGCAGTAGCTTTACATGACTAACGGTGTCGTAAGCTTTTCTTATATCAATAAATATACCGAGTGCTATTGGTTTTTTATCAATATTTGTTTTTATTTTTGTTATTACCTAAGTCCATAGTGGCCGATATAAAAAGTAGCCTTTGTGTTATTCCAGACTATATGTAATCTACCTCTGTGCCAAATTTCATGAAGATCCTTTCAGGCGTTCTGTCGTGAAAGAGACTACTTACTAGATCTCGTTCAAACCAATTTTCGCTGGTAGTTTATATTGTAATATACATCATATATTTTTTTTAGTTTTATCATTCTCTTATTTTAGAAGTTAAGAGGGGGGGAGGCACATTTTGCCACTTTGGAAGTGTCCCTCTCGCAAACTATTCAGTCTAGAAAAAAATTAGATTAAAAACCTCAAAAATTTTTGAGTATCAGTTCTAAGTATGGGGCCCCCAAAATTTACTGTTTTTTTTTCTATTTTTGTGTGAAAATCTTAATGCGGTTCACAGAATACATCTACTTACCAAGTGTCAACAGCATAGTTCTTATAGTTTCGGAGAAAAGTGGCTGTGATATACGGACGGACAGACAGACAGATAGGCAGACAGTATGACGAAACTATAAGGGTTCCGTTTTTGCCATTTGGCTACGGAACCCTAAAAAGCATCCATCCATCCATCCTCACAAACTTTCGCATTTATAATATTAGTAGGAATTAGTAGTTTGATTTTTCATATGCTTATATTTCCTTGCCAAGGACTCTTTTAAAGAGTAAGAACGTGCTATAATCTTCGTAATCGACAAATGTATTACTGATCGCCAAAGAGTAAACTGGGCCCCTTTTGGTAATTTTTCGGTAATAAATTAGTCTTCATAAATAATATCCAAGATTAAATACTTAACCTCTGGCGGACTTCACACATTTCACCACTTATTAATCTGTTTTCTAAAACCACGTATACACCTAATTCAAGACTTGTATAATTCAATTTTCTAATATATATTTACTCTTGAATATAATCAATGTAATCTTAGTACATTACCTACACGTAATCCGAACTAATCTCTTACCGATACCAATTTCCATACAAATCAAATAAAACCCTTACAAATAAATCTAGCCTTTTAACAAATTACATCCCTCATCGGATCCGGATCTATCCAGAATTAACCAGTATACACCGCCTCCGAGAGCGAGTTGAGTGACTCTCAAGGGAAGCGATGCAATCCGGAATATTATGTGCATACCTGGTATACGTACTCTTACAGGTATAAGTACCATAGGACACAGAATACGCGCTAAGATTAGAGACACCATTATTACTAGTAAACCAAAGTGCACAAAGCACGGTCAAATAAGTTCTGTCTGTGAGTTTGGGATGACGAAACTCATGGAAGTTTAATTTTGTGTCTATACTAGACATAACAATGAATATTTTGCGTTTTAAATTTTCAGCTTTTTAGCCAGAAATTGGTAAAAAAGCGTGTGTAAATTCTTTTATTACTAGCGCTAAGTCTACTCATTTTCCATACCAGACATAACAATGTATATTTTGCGTTTTACATTTTCAGCTTTTTAGCCAGAAATTGGCAAAAAAGCGTGTGTAAATTCTTCTATCACTAGTGCTTAAGTCAACCCATTTTCTTTAACCCCTAGGTACTTATCCTAATCTGCTCACTCAGCCAACATGGGCTTAGGTCCCAATAAACAATGTTCACGTTATTACAAAACCTCTATTTCAAACGTTTTCCAACGATTATTTTTCTAAGCGGGATTATTCGGAGTAACGAAAATAGAATTCGAAATTTCAATGGATTTGTAAGAAAAGAGTAAAGATTGGGATTTATCAGCGTCTAGAAATCTAGATTATTCTATTGAATTGCTTTTTCATTGATCGTTCTGAATAATTCCTTTCAGCATTCGGCTTTGAAAGTGATTCGGTTTTATTTTGCTTAGATATGAGGGGTGAGAATAAATAATTGCGTCGGGAATGAAAAAGGGTAAAAACTGACTAAGTGTGAGTCGGACTCGGATTCCGTACTATAAATACTAAAAGTACCTACTATCTATAAAAACGGCAAAAAAATCAATTTTTTTTGTATGGAAGCCCCATTAAACATTTATATTATTCTGTTTTTTAGTGTTTGTTGTTATAGCGGCAACATAAATACATCATCTGTGAAAATTTCAACTGTCTAGCTATCGCGGTTCTTGAGATACAGACTGGTGACAGACAGACGGACAGACAGACAGCGAAGTTTACCCTTTGGGTACGGAACCCTAAAAATGAGAAAAGAAATTCGATTTTTTTTCGAAATCTAAAATTCTCATTATAAAAAAATAAATTCGTCACGTTGCGGGAAACACCAGGATTAAGGACGCACGAAAGTGGGAGGTATGGTGCAAGAAAGACCAGGCTGGTCAGGTCATCATCGTCATCAAATCAGCCGAAAGACGTCCACTGCTGGACAAAGGCCTTCACAAGTGACACCACAACAACCAGTCCTGTGCGCCCTGTTACCATCGGCTACCCTTTTTTTTTTTTTTGAAGGATGGGATATCTCCTCCTCTGGCTCTGGGTAAAGCTGGAAGGAGTGTCAGGCTCCTACTGACTAAAACCCATCCGTGTTCCTCCTAATGCCCTTTGCGTTCCAGGGCCGCGGTGACTCTTTCGAACAAATTCCGCAACCCTGGCACCATCGGCTACCCGCAACTCTCATCAAGTCAGCGGTACACGTTGTGGGTTGCCTCCTAACGCTGCGTTTTCCGGTACGCGGTTGCCACTCCAGAACTTTTCGCCCCCATCGAACATCTGTTCTACGAGCAATGTACGTCGTTAAACTTTGTGTGTGAACCCGCAGTGCGATTCTGTAAACATGTCGAAGTGAACACTTAGGCGAAGTGAACGATAAGTGAGCTGTCAAACCATACAAACAAGTTGGCATGACAGCTCACTTGTCGTTCACTCCACCTAAGTGATCACGGTGAGATGTCAACAGAATCGACCGGCAGTATGTGTTTGCCGGCTGAAATAATGCTAGTAATGAAAAAGTGATTGAGAAAGGAAAGTTAAAAGAAACCAAATTCAAATTCATTTATTAATTTTGTGAACACAGGTACATACAATGATCTTATATAAAATGTTTCGTCCAACCGAATAACAACTGTCCGAAGGGCATACAAAATAAAAATGCAAATGTCAATGTTTACAATCAAGATTAAATTAACGGAAAAATTCTACAAAATCTAATAAATAAGAAAAAAATATATAATCATAAAAACAATGTCAGCAAATGAATCTTTGACAATAGGTACACATTGAAGAGGTACTTATGTAATTATTTTATATTATTTTTTTGTGACACAGTTTATCATATTATTTATATCTGATTCCACTGGAAGATTAATAAGGATAGTTGTACTAAGTAGTTCCGACATCTTCGACCATAAAAATTGTTGCAATTAAGTACAACAATTTTATTTATATTATTGGAAAGGTTTAAATAAATCACGCTAAGTGATAATTATATACGCTGACAAGTCAAGCTAATAAAAAGGTTTATAAACATTTCATAGACACATAATTGACCTAACAATGATACAAAGAGGATCTAACGTGCGAGTACACGTAACATTTGACAGTTGAGTGTGAAATAATGTTAACGACCCACAAATTCATGGCCGTCAACATAAAAGAGATGAAAAAAGTCCACTTGACGCAAAAAAGTTAGGATATACAAATAATAATTATTACGCTGTCTTTCAGTATAATAATTATAATTTTTATATCCTTTATTATTGTTTAAAATGTCAACAGAATAAATTTTAAACATCACTAAAAAGCAGCAAAAGTCTCTATCGGTCTATCTTTTATCTGTTTGTCTGTATGTTTGGTTCACCTAATAACGGCTGAACGTCAAAATTTGGAGGAAACTTGGCACACGGATAGGTCAGCCAGTTGATTCTGTCGACATCTCATCGTGATCACTTAGGCGACAAGTGAGTTGTCAGGCAAAGTATAAAACAAATTAGCCAAAGAAAAAAAACCATATCTGAAGCTGAAGAACACATATTGTTAATACAAATCTCTGCTATATGTAACAAGTATGAACAAAACTGTACAAATCGAAAAAACAAATAAAGATCGGACTGCCGCTTTCCCGTCAATTTTGTTTTCTTTTCTGTGACCGGTCATTATAGCAACAGTTGAACGTAAATAATAATAAAGCCATTTAAAATATATTCTTTAGTTTACACTAATTTTTATGTTATTTCAGTTTAGGATCGCGTTGTAATTGACTGGCTGTACAGAAACTTGAGACATAGTTCAATAGAAATGTTTAACAAGTATTTTTTTTAATAATTTAATGGGTGTCAGTTGAAAATATTCTCCCTAGGGCTGAAAAGTAACACTTTCAACCCGCTCTTCAGGCAACTTCAGGCCTACTTTTCGAGTATGAGAAATGAAAACATCCTTTGCACATCTGTCCATGAAATCAAATTAATTGAATCAAAAGAGTTCGTATGCGTTTATAAATATCTGAGCTTTGTATTGTAATAGACAAGATTAACAAAGCAATGCGCGTGAATCAAATATGCCGCGAAAAAATTAACTAGTATCATATCTACATGCATAGAACGTTAACTTTGTAATGTTGCCATCAATACATTTTTAAAATTGGAAGCAATGTCGTCAAAGTAGAAACCACAGCTGCATAGTTATTTTATCTAAATTATTATGTGTGAGCCTTCTGACTTCTTTTTCGTATTTGATATAATTTTCCACGAGTGCCAGTGTCAAGGGCATTTCGAGTTTCACACGTAAATTATAAAAGTTGAGTCCATTATATGGATCCAGTTTATTACGAATGTAAATTTATATTTTAGAAGCAGCGCGTAGCTCATAATTTACATTAATTGTTGCTCTCATCAATTGTGGATGTGGAAAATTGTGATTGATGATTTATTAGAATAGGTAGGTATCAGCCAAATCTATTATATAAAAATAAGTCGGGTTTTCCTTCCTGACGCTATAACTCCAGAACGCACGAACTGATTTCCACGGTTTTGCATTCGTTGGAAAGGTCTAGGGCTCCGTAAGGTTTGTAGCAAACGAAATTCAGGGAAAATGTGACGCAGACGAAGTTGCGTGGGTCAGCTAGTCTATTCTAAAATTATCTAATAAACAAATCAATTAATTAAAAATGTTCATGCTCATGTTACTTGCAGTCGGAGCAGCACGCCTTACTTCTAATACTAGCTTTTTCCCCCGATTCCGTATGTGCATATCCCGTTTTAACCTTTTCCTGTAGGAATTTCGGGCAATCCTCTGTTACTGCTCTCCTACACTCCCCAAGGAACCTACATGCCAAATAATACTGATCCCCTATGTGCGATGCTATCCTGGTATTTACTATTTTTGTGGCCCTAGACATATCGACAAATTGCCAGAGGTGTTCGATTACCATGCCGAAAATATTAAGGATTTTAGCACATGTTAATTTAGTAGCGGATGTCAATACCATACATTTTTTAATATCGTAATCGTAATCGCTGATACAAAGCCATTTGGTAAAAGATGTGTCCATTATTTTTAATGATCTTCTAATCCACCCATTATTTCTCATTGCTGCGGAAGGCCTCCCTCTCCTTTTTCTAAACAACGTTTGGCCTCTGCCATTGCAGCCCGTTTCTTCTGGTAAGTGTCGAGTTCGTTGTTCCACCTTCGCCTTGGTCTACCGCGATATCGCTGAAACATTGAAATAGACCCAATTTTTGCCCACAGCTCATCTATACTAATATTATAAAGCAGAAGAGTTTGTTTGTTTGTTTGTTTGTTTGTTTGTTTGTTTGTTTGTTTGTTTGTTTGATTGAACGCGCTAATCTCGGGAACTACTGGTCCGATTTGAAAAATTCTTTCAGTGTTAGATAGCCCATTTATAGAGGAAGGCTATAGGCTATATATCATCACGCTAAGACAAATAGGAGCGGAGCAGTAATGGAAAATGTGACGTAGACGAAGTTGCGCGGGTCAGCTAGTCTAACATATAATGGACATGCTCGGCCTACAACAATCAATCGTCTTTACGACGTACTAGTGTGACTTATATGGTGTACATACTAAGGAGTATCTACTCCCTTACATCGCTCTGGAGTTATCCACTCCTCTTTCTTTGTCAAGGCGCTCTTCCTTTAGAATACGCTCACTCTGAACATCAGGACGGCAACGAGTCAGTTGTCTTTTAAGGTGAATAAGTTGGAAGAATCTTTACAACGTTCTTAATTTTGTTTATGTGTATGTATGTATCTATCTATCTATTTGTTATAGATTGTATTTTTTTACTCTCGGTTTGTCTTTTATTTATGTTGCAACTATCATGCTGTCTCTGCCCCACCCTAAGGTCGACTGGTAGAAAATACCTATGGCAGTAGTCCGTCCTTGTACAGTGGCTTTACTTGTGCATAAAGTTTCAATAAAATAAATCAGATGATCTGGCTAAACCTAGCGCACTATCTCCTAAGTAAAAACCTGTTCAAAACGTAACTCCAGCAACCAATCACCTGATATTACCGCACACAAGTATAAATAGTAACCACGTGTTTAATAACTATTTCCTCTCCGTGCCGATATGCTGACGCAATAGCCATACAATGCACTTAATGGGAAATGACATCACCGGCCGAGTAATTTAAATGGCGGACATTATACAGTGTGATGACCTCTTGAGAAACATATGGGTTTAGATATACTGGAGTTCTGTAATCGTTTTTGTTACGAGGTAAATGAACGTGTTGCAAGTTTTTCTTGATTTTTAGATGTGAAATATCTAATATTGGATAGATTGGAAAGCTACTTTAAAACTTTTTGAGTTTCAGATCAATATTATATAGGAAAAGCCGTTTTGATCGTCTAAGATAAAATGGAACCCTAGCAAAGTTTTTGGGGAAGACTTTTTAATCAAATAATCAAAAGTTAACTTAATTTTTTATTTTGACAAGACTGGGTCAAGATTGATACCAAGTTTTTTTCGCCATTTCATCATAGCAAATATGGAGGCCTTTAATGTTGATTATTCGTTGTCCTTGCCGTCCTTTTGTGGATAAACTTTACTGTTCCTATTTTATATTAATGTGATCTCATTTGTTATTCATGAACTCACGCGAAACCAAAGCCTCTACGATATTTAATCACAAATATCAAATCTATATACAAGCATACATCTTAATTACAGTCATGATGCCTCAAACAGGAAGGCATGCAAATTGAAGCTGCCTAGTAAAAATATTTTAATACTAAGACCTCGGCTTGAGTAAATGTAATGTGAATAGGGCGATAGCGGGCGCGGTGGCGGGCGTGATTTTATAGCGTTTTTAGTAGTCTTGAGTTATTGTAGCATACCGAAGAGAAGATGAGTTTTCCAAGGGAAGAAAAGACGATCCCTTGATAGGTAGGTCACCTAATCCTAGCTTGCGTCGCATTAGGCGTTCATCACAGTCACTCCATACATGTAGGCTGATTCAAATTCATCTTGTAGAATTTGATTCCAGCGTTCGAGTCCTAGTTGCACTAAATTAACGTCAACGCCATCCCCATTACAATCCAGCGAAACTGGATGCTGAATGTTGAACAGGATTAGGAAGAATTGAATCGCTTGCGCTGAGCGAGGCTAGATGAAGCGATTCTATTAGTTTTTAACAAATACATCCCTCACTACGCATCCTCGCACATCTCTGGTGGAAACACAGCCTTTAAAAGTGATAACATAGATATAGTAGATGATAATTCATGTGTGTCTATTATGTGAAATGGTCGGCCATTGGTCGGCTAAAACATAAGTTAATCTCGGCACATCATGAAAGGCCAATTAATTGACTATGGTTACGATATATTTATATAAGCTACTAGACTTTGCTCCTGTGCCTTTACCTTCTACAAAATTCTATCCGTCTTCAAATCCAACCAAATGTTTAAATTTACTTGAGAACGTAACAAACAGACACACTTACCTAATTTTCGGATTGATAATATTAGTTAGGATGATTGCAAACAGCGGTTTCATTACTTCAATATTCTACCTACCAGTACCCGCTTCAGCTCATCACCCTGGTCTTACCTTATCCTCTGACCAGTCACCGGCAGCCGTCTGGCTGTTACGTATTACCACTATTAATAGATTAGTTATTGTGTACAGCACTGAATTCGTCTATTTCAATACTTTCATATGCCGCTTCAGCACCCGCTTCAGTCCATCAACCTAGTCTTACCCTAGACGTGCTACCGTAATATCCTCCGATGGGTCACCGGCAGCCGTCTAGCTGTTGCGTATTGCTACTATCCATAGACTAGACATTCGAGTCTAGCACTGACTTCGTCTATTTCAATACTTTTATATCCCGCTTCAGCACCCGATTCAGTCCATCACCCTGGTCTTACCCTAGACGTGCCGTCGTAACATCCTCCGACCGGTCACCGGCAGCCGTCTAGCTGTTACGTATTGCCACTATTTATAGCCTAGTCATTCAGTACAGCACTGACTTCGTCTAGATATTATTATTCGTTACTTTGTTGTTTTTTCCGGTCATTGTAAAATAAAGCTATTTATGTAGTCGTTCGTGTGTGGCGTTGAGTTTGTCTAGGTTTGTAGTTTTCCTGTTGATTGAACTAATTATATTTAATACCTACTTCAGAATTAATATTAATAGCTAATAATTTATTTGATAACCGCAGAAGGAAATACAGTGTTAGAAGAAGAAATATTTAAAAACCAACAAACTGAAGCAAAGGCAAACCAGATCCTTAACGATAATCATCATTATCTGCCAAGGCTTTTCCCAACTTGATTGGGGTCGGCTTTCAGTCAAATTGGATTCAGCTGAATACCAGTATTTTTTCTGGAGCAGCTGCCTGAGACCTCCACAACCCATTAACTGGGTAACTTGCAAGGTTATTAAAATCATGTGGATAGGAAAGTTTTGTTCTATTTAAGATCATCAACTCCTTAGGTCTTTTATTATAAACCAAATAAATCCGTCAATCAAATATCCTTCATCTTGGAAATTAATGAATTTTATTGAATACTAGCTGACCTGCGCAACTTCGTCTGCGCCACATTTTCCATTATTGCTCCTTGTCTTAGCGTGATGATATATAGCCTATAGCATTCCTCGATTAATGGGCTATCTAACACTGAAAGAATTTTTCAAATCGGACCAGTAGTTCCTGAGATTACCCCCTACATACAAACTTACAAACAAATGTTACCTCTTTGTAATATTAGTATCTATACTAATATTATAAAGAGGTAAAATTTGTTTGTAAGTTTGTAAGTTTGTAAGTTTGTAAGTTTGTATGTAGGGGGTAATCTCAGGAACTACTGGTCCGATTTGAAAAATTCTTTCAGTGTTAGATAGCCCATTTATCGAGGAATGCTATAGGCTATAAATTATAAAGATATCATGCATATTAGCCGAACTATCTCAATTTTTGTCTATCCAGGCGGAAAAAAATTGCTCTTACAACAGAGTTATTTGCATGCGCTGCCTTAACAGTTGTATATAATTGAAAACAATGTATGGCAACCTTGTCCGCTTTGAATAGTTCTACAAAAAAGTCCGCGACACCATATTTCTATCTTTTATGTTTTAGCAGATATAGTAGCTTTTTTGTGTTAAAAAAAGTATTTTTCGACATACTTACCTTTGGACGATTTTTTAAACAACAAAATATTAAACCTTATCGAAAAAAATATTATTATGATCACAAGAACATCATAGAGATACGATTTGCCCAAAACAGTATGTCAATTGGTTGAATAGTTTCGAAGATAATATAAAATTACTAAATCGCAAAACGCCGCCCGCGCCGTCCATTCACGAACCGCATTAGAACATGCTTTGTACGGACGTTTTATCAATTTACCCATAGATCACCTGCTTAGCCTTTTCCCAACTATATATTGGGGTTGGCTTCCAGTCAAACCGGATTCAGCTGAATACCAGTATTTTACGTGGAGCGGCTGCCTACCAGACCTTCACAGCCCAATAACTGGGTAACACGGTACTCCTTGGAAAGACTGGTGTCAGATTTTCTGGCTTCTGACTATCCGTAACGACTGCCAAAGATCTCCAAATGACAGCCGGGACCAACAGCTTAACGTGCTTTCCGAGGCACGGATCACATTCCATCCATTTACCCATAGATGGCGTTGTGCAATTACGTCATTTTTCTGGTTCGGATTAATGACCCTCTCCAGTTATTATTTAACTTTCGTTGTTAGGTAGGTGAGTTGTACGCAGTTGGTTAGAAGTTGTTGGTCTTTAAAATTGTTTTGGTTGCTCGGTTTCTTAAAACACAAATACTACTTCGTTCTCATTCTTCGAGTTTGAAGCTGTGGTATTTCTGTTTTTGGGATATCGGACAGTTTCAGCGATTGTTTATCATGCCTAAAATGAAATCACAACTTTCCCGTCAGACATCCCAGACAAGAGCAGCTCGAGTACGCCGTACGGAAGAGCCTGCTCTTGAAATTCATCAGCGCCTCTCGAGAAATTAGAGAAAATATTTCGCAAGCATGCGCTGGAGAATCTAGCTCCGAGCGTTCACAGCGGCTTGCTAACCAAAGCTGGAGAACATCGCAGGTCCGTGCTCGGGAATCTAGCGCTGAACGTGCGCTGAGCGCTCGCAGAGGCTAGCTACATATCAATAAAAACGAAACCCTCCTTTTGGCAGTCAGGAAATAAATCATAGCACTCAGTACTAACCGAACCACACTCATAATATTTTCATCACAATTTTTAAATGTTTACCGCCCAACGAAGTGGGCACGGGTCAGCTAGTAGATAATATTAGTATAGATATTCATGTCAAAGTGAGAAATAACGCTCTTTCTCTATCGGATGAGATTTTGTTCGACAAACTCTATACCAAGCACACCTAACGTCCCATAAAATGCCGTAACATGCAATTTAATCAATTTGGTGATACGTACCAAAATTGATGCAAATACAGTGTGTATTCCAAAATTTAAGTTAAAAGCTAAGGACAAAATCAATAAAATTATTAAACGCTCTTAATACTCAATATTAAATTCTGGAACACGGTCGACCGTCCAATATCACTTGAAATGAATAAAACATTTTACGATCGTATTTATGGGTTGCGTCGTCACTGGGTATATATATTTGTTGTCGTAAACATTTCGTTGATAACTGCAGCAAAGGAAAAGCAGTAGGTGTGGAATTAATTTTGTGTTATGAAGCAAATAGCCTTGTTTGCAATTGAATTGAGTTAATACAGCTAGTGGCATTTATTGTATTTCATTTACAGGTTTGACGCCTTCAATTACTGCATCTGACTGCTTAAGTAGTGATTTTCGGCATTTAATTTCTTTACATTTGACTGCTTGTTTGAAAGTATTTACGTAGCGGTCGGGATTTTTAATATTTTTTTTTTTGCCATTTTACTGTTTTATTTCAGATACCTACATCGCCCTTAAATTTGACCACTCACTTCTGAAATATCCTGTATATAATAGTATGTGGTGTTTAAGGTGTAATAGAAATAATGCAAAACTTGTAAAGTGGTTACTCATCGCTATGAACAATTTTTATCTACTGTGGGAAAAAAACAGATGTTCATTTTGTCAAGTTACGCAACCATAATGTAATGTGGGCAATTTATCTTTCAGGTTTTTCGTTATCCGATCCACCTTGTATAAGTTATTCGTTCAGTTTTTTTTTAATAAATTAGTCATGCTTAGCTCAAATAAATTTTCATTTCTTAGATATTTCTTTCAGCGGGCCTTCACCGTAGTGTTCGTACATGAATAATTTTACATTGATTATTCGTTATATTCATTAAAACTTTTGTAACGTGTGCAAAAATCCATTTAACCTAACTAATATAAACTCCTTAGACTAAAAAAAACCTAAAATTTCAGCCACGTTGTCAAGTTGAGTCACTGAAAAACGAAACACTGTGGCGTTACGGTTCAAAATAAAATTAGATAGCAATTTTAACGATTTCCCTAACGATAACATTACAACCGGGTTTCCATTTCATTTGCACGCTATTTAAAAACAATTTAATGTCACGATTTGACGGTATTACAATTTTATTACTGACTTTGAACTACTTCATTCAGTTAGTATTATTTATTTTATGTCGAAGGAAGATCATAATATAACATCGCGCTTGAATTTCCCGAAGAATCAGGCCGTAAGTATATGTGATCACCCATCCACATACTGACTTCAGCATCTGTTGTTTAGCCTTAAAGATCTATGCGTTGTATAAAGCCCCGTCTCTGTCATCATGTTGGTTTTAAATTGTCAAAGTATGGGCGTATAGTTCCGAAAGGCATATTCTAAGGAGTTTCAACTTTTTTCTGTGGAAGCCAGCTTCGAAAAAAGTTGCCTCCTCGCCGCCATTTTGATTTTTATGTTACAATGGTGCTGTATGCCTTTTAACTTTAATCTTTTTGAAACTGTCGTATCATTCGGCTGCAATCACGGTGGAAACCAGTTATTGTTGCTTGGTATTTATTGGAACCAATTATTAGAGAAATGGTGCAAATAGGGATCGAAATAATAATCCTAACTAACGTTATAAATGCGAAAGTGAGATTGTTTGTATGTTTGTAACGTTTTCGCGCCTAAATTGGTGAATGTATTTTGATGAATTTTGGTACAGAAATAAATGGGACCCTGGATACGGTTCCTGGTTAGACTTTTTTTTGCCAAAATCGTTTTTAAATCGAACGAAATCGTTTGAAAAGCAAGTAATAAAATAAATTATATTTGATCATACCTTCAGATTTTACATGCACCTGTTTCGACTGTTATCATACTTTGTTAAAGGTTTCCTATATCCCATATAAGTACCTAGATATAAATCTTAATAAAGACTTTATAGTTTTTATTAAGATTTATATGGTTCCCAAGAGATAATCTCTTGGGAACTACATATAATATCAATATTATATCAATAAAATATACGCTGACATATCTCTCCAATTTCTATATTCTTAGGCAAAACACACAAATCGTATTGTGCAACGGTGCAGCTGGTTATGATTCAGACTTACAGTATTGTTTGTTCTCTTGAACGAAATTTGCTGTGATTTCGCTAACTAAACAATGCCAAAGTTTATACTAATAACGGTTGACTTGAATCAAAACCATGTTTGTTTAGAAAACATTGTGTTTGTGTATAACGTTAGTCATAGATCGATCATTCAAACATTTCACCCGAAAAACTTCGTGTTTGGCCTCCCAATTGTCGTCTCATCGATCGGTCTAATACTATTTGCATCCAGCTGACTCCCTTGCCCTTAGAAGAGACTCTAAAGTAAGTATCATTGCATCAACGAATCATTATCATATCAGCCGAAACGATGTCCACTGCTGGACACAGGCCTCCCCCAAGTGTCTGTACCAAAACCAGTCCTGTGCGTCTCGCATCCATCGGCTACCTGTGACCCTCAACAGATCATGCGTTCACCTTGTGGGAGGCTGCCAATGCTGCGTCTTCCAGTATGTGGTCGTCATTCCAGAACTTCTAGCAAATGTGATTGTTACGAGCTTGGGGTTCGTGACAATCAAAACAGCCGATTATTTAACCAAAAAAATGACACTTTAATTATCAACACTAATTAACACTTTAAACACACTAATTACAACACACAATCGCACTATTAAACACTTCACTTCACTTAACTCGCAGTTGAAGATCGCTTCCGATGTATCGCTTGTATCGCCAATTCAATACTGACTTAGTCGCGAGCGATGCGCACCTTATATAGTCCACAGTAATTTCCAGAACCTTCGAGAATGGAAATATCTAGAAAGTTCGGGAACATACCGGTCCCGACTGAATAGGTGTCGAAACATCGAGAATGTTCTAGAATCGAAAATTCTAGAAAGATCGTGACCCAATTAGTTCCACTACTCAATACTAGATGGCGTTAGTAGTACATTGTGTACCCGGCATTAAATCTGGCGCGTAACATGATTATCGAAATCCCAAAATTTAAAGTATTGATTACGCAAAATTTTGTCAGCGTTTCTTGATCTCATTATATTTTTGACGTTCTGACAATTGCCTTCGCCACGCTTAGCAGAAAGTTACTTGTTTAGAGCATCAGGTCATCGATCCATCTTACAGGAGCCCTTTCCACACTACGTCTTCCGGTACGCGGTCGCCAATCCAAAACCTTATATAGTAGATTGTTGGTTGGCCGATAATCCCATTAATCAGGCAATCGATTTGTTAATCTTGTCTGGTTTAACAAGACATTGAACTTAACGATGCTAACATTAATTGGGTATCTCGTAGGCACCTTTGATAATGGGGTAACCAATTAATGCAGCTGGCTCTGCTAAGACGATTTTGATAATTTTGCAAGAGCATACGTGAGAACAGCTTTGATTTTGCTGTATGAAACAGGGGAATATATAAAGCGCCTACGGACCCCTTACCTTATGGAACACATAAAAAGCCGAGTCCTCAAAGCCGTAATTGCAACTATGTGTCATAAAAGAACAGCAAAGTACGATTGCATAAACCCAAGGTCAAAGGGTCATTGACCAAAGCTGCTAGAGCAACCTCATTTCCAAACTTAGCACACCTACCGCTTTAAGCCATACTAGGCTTAAAACAGCAACAAAACAAGTAACAGCACAAAATTCTGCGAAAGCATATATCCAATACGGCATGAAAACAATTCCTAGAAGCAATTCCATTAGTATAACTGAAGTAGGTCAAAAACTCCATGTTATCACCTCATGGGAAGCCATGGCAACTGCAAAACATAGGTTGAAGTTAGGCCATGCTTGCGTAATGACTATGACTATAGTATAATTATAGCGGGTTCAAACGGTAAGGGTTATGCAATAGCAGGTGTGGTGTCAGTGATGGAGGCGAGGGAGGCATTAGAATTTGTTAAGAGGGTTTACGCGTGTCGGCATTTCATACAAATTTTCAAGTCCTTATTCTTCGATGTTTACGAACCGATTGTAATGAAACTTGGTATGGAAACGCTTCAAAGCCAGGTCTAAATAGTTATCACAGAACATTTTCTAAAAAGAGTACAGGGGGAAAGATAGTGATTTTTCACTTTCTATAGAAAACATAAAATTGTCCTCACTCTTCCTCTAAACTCTTTTTCGAAAATGTTCTCTACTAACTATTTAGGCCTGGCTCTCAAGCGTATTGATAACAAGTTTCATTAAAATCGGTTCATAAACATCGAAGAATAAGAACTTGAAAATTTGTATGAAATGCCGACACGCGTAAACCCTCTTAAGGTTGTACATCTGCATAATGAAATATTTTAAACAAGAATTATGATAACAATATTTTTATACGTTCTGTTTGTGTCTTTAATTAAATAATAGAATGGAGGTATACTGAAAATACTTACAAATACACACTCCGTGTTAATATCTTAGAAAAAATATCGGTCTTTTACAATATTGCTAATTCATGTTATGATACCCATATGATAATGGTCATGCGCACAGAACCTTCATTATTTTTACAGATAAGTCGATGTTCACTGATAGCTACAACCTGGGGTGTCCAGTCAAGTCAATAATGAATAGGTTACTAATAGGAAAGTCCGAGCCGACAATACTACTAAAGCCCTGGTATATTCATTATACCTGATATTGCTACAATACTGTTACCATTATCAATTTAGATCAAAATATTGTCCAACTATTGCCGCCAACACTGCAGCCACAATATGTGTGGGTAAACCGGTTGGTGAGGAAACTGCAGTAAGCCACGTGGGTCGCTCGCAACTGTTGTCGTTGTCAGCTCACTGCAAGCCAACTGAACCATTATAATAATTTCTAATGTTGCAGATTAGGTAAGCACTTCCTGCACTTTATGGAAAGGAACTTGCTACAAATCTTCTTGTAGGTGCTCTATTTTGCTTTAATTGATGATTTCTATAAGAGTATATTTGCATAAGAAGGACCAAGTCTTTAAAATATTCATGTAGATAATATTGCAAGCCCCGCTGTGAAATTCATATTAGGGTGTGGTAAGGTATGATAGCCGTACTGAATCTTTTAAAGAGCAAATAAAATAATGCAAAAAAGGATAGTATTGCCAAAACCACGCACATAAACAAAACAAAAAACACTACAAAATAAATAGCTTTAGAACCTATCACAGAACAAGAGCAAGTAATCTATATCAATGATTAACAAATAATAAGCTACACAAAGGGCTCGAACAAAGAAGGAAGCCAACAGAAGCAGCAAAAGAATAAAAATGTGAGTCACAAAGCAAGCAAAGCAAGGAACTCATAAGGGTACAGAATGAAAAATAAAATCCTAGCCTTTATGTTGGTAGACGGGAAGCTTAAATTTTGTTGTCCAATATTGGTTTGAAGAAGTTATACAATGTAAGTACACTCGGTTGAATTCTGTAATTCTTTTAGCTTTCGTTTTAGTTTGTGTCTTTCGATTTATGAAGATACTTGTGCGGAAACTGTTTCATATCTCGGAGATAAAATTATGGTGGTTTATATACTGTTTTGATGATCTCTACATCTCTGATTGTAATTGAAATACTTTTGACTCTATTCAAAGTGTCATTCTTCTATGGACTGTCCACAAGTCCAAAAATGTATGGGATTGTGAGCACTATAAAAATTTCACAAGACCGATCTCTTAACTTTATGAAATATCAATAATGATGAATGTTACACTGTCTAGGTTCTCTGTTACTGCTTCTTCAATATTAGGCTGAACTAAAATATTTCGATTATTATTTGACTTCTCACCGTATTAGCCAGCTAGCATTGTGGAAGCGAAGTTGTCCAGTGTTACTAAAAAAATCTCAAATTTGAAATATATTTTCGTTTAACCTACTGTTAACTTTATCAGACTGTACGTAAGTTTCACTGGTCCAGTTGGAAGCAGCTCGGTTGTGCAATCCTTGCCCGGACGTAAACAAAACTAGAAATTGTACTTTACGTTAGCAAGTTTTTGTTCTGAAACCTGTACGAGTACCTAGATTTATATCGGAGCGGGAATCGAGTCAGTGGGGAAAGTGCTGGGTGAGATCCTAATGAAACAAAGTCTCGATATTGTTTTTAAGCTTTGAAGATGTAATGCTTGTACTACTAAGGATATTATAAACGCTCTAGATTTTGCACGTGGCTTCGCTAGCGTCTAAATAGATTTTCGTAATAATAAGTATAAAGTACTTATTAGAGACTGTAGAACTAGTGCACTTTGATGGACTAGTAAGTCCTAAGTGCTTAAAGTTCTCTAGTATGTCATTTACAATGTGAGAGCAGTTATTTGAATTGTGATTTCCGAGTAAATTTTAAGTAACCTCAGCAAGTAAAATCTACGCAGGTATTTAGTTCCAAATTTTTCTTTGAACTTAAGAAATTATTATGTTACACAGATATTAAAATCATTTTTTTATAGAATTTTACCGATAAGTAATCAAACAACACACACGAAAGTACTGATTACTGCCAAAATTCACACATTAAACTGAGGGTCAAACCGGAAAAAAAAATATTTTGTAGAGTTAGCAATGGACAATTAATAAAAACCATTACCTCTTTTTCTTTGTTGACCTGTGTTATTGTTAGGACTATCACACATGATGCATCATCAAATGTCTTAATTAAAAAGTGCAACAAAATTATATCTTACGTATCTATGTGGCGAGCTAACTCATTGCTTGCAATGCCTATGAAATCATTCTAACTGGATTCTATATTTCAAGCAGTTTTTTTAATACCATTTCTTCTTGTTTATCTTCGTATCGTTGCGCCCCGTATATCTTTAGAAGAATGAGGAATTTTAATTTCCCATCATTACGTTATTATCTTTCACATTAAACTCCGCAGATTATAGCAAAACCATGCAATTACAATAACCAATCAAAGATACACGCGCAAAATTAAACTCACGACTAAGTACTAATAGCTCCTCGATTATTTCGCCACTATACAACATCACATAGACCAGCTCCCACGTAGATACGGAACTGCGAAGCGTAGATATATACATGTATATTACAAACCTACACGCATCGTCCAATTGAGCCCAGTGCAATGTTCTCTGGTCACGAGCGGGGTCAAGAATCGCATAGAGTAGTGCAATAATAGATGCTCCAAGAAGTTATATTGTGGAGTTCGATTCGATGACTCTGTGAGGATAATGGTATTCGATTATGTGGCAAGAATACGATTGTAATGTCTGTTGTATGGCTGGAAAATGTTGTTTTCTTAGAGATAATGTGGGTTATTATGGTCCTTACTTATTTTTATTGTTCTTTGGAGGTGTTAAACTGTTTCTTAATGCTAAACTGTATTTACAAGTAAATAAAAAGGTCAAATACCAATCGTGACGTATATACAGGTCCATGAATAGGGGTGTCAAATGTTGATAAAATCATCATCGACCTAAAATATTTTGTTGAAAGTATCAGAAGTCGTTCTTATTGTATTAAAAACGAGCTATCCCACAGAAAACTTGCTTTCTTCCGGGATAAATGAAATATGATTTTCCTCGAAAGAATTTTCATTATCATGTTATATCATATTATAACCAAACCAAAACACAACATGAAAACGAACAAAAACCTCCTCCTTTGTAACCTCTTAATCTAAGTCTAGATTAACATAAACATATCATAAAAATACCACAGCACCACCTTTAATGACCATATTCAGTGTTTCACAGCCCCACATAATACCCTTTTATCGTAGTACCGTAGTAATTTCAGAATACCGTTGCATTCACGACTCGCTCGCGAATGGCCTTGCCCTATCAGTATAACGTTGAGGTAGGACCGATAATGCTTCGTTCAATGGGGAGCGTAACATAGTTCAGGAATGAAGTCATTGCTGGAAGATTGTATTATCTTTCGTTATGCAAGCACCTACTGCATATTGAGGCAATGCGATGCAGGATATGAGGAATAAATAAGTCGATAGGTAATGTTCGAGTGTGAATGTTGATGGCTATAACAGTAGAGAAAGATCATGAAATCGATCGATTGACTGTGTTTGAGATGACATTTCTTGGTGTTTATCGAGAGTTTAGAGAAGTATGGATGACGGGTACATGCACTAGCATGTACCCAAAGAAACTTGGGATAAGGGTAATAAAAGGTGATGATGCAAACACACAAAGTATATCAGTGAAAATCTCTGATTAAATTTTACCTGAGGGACCACTTGCATGGTTTCTGGTGTTGCAGATGATAGTCGCCGGTGATCACTTACAATCAGGAAAACCACCTGGTGTGTACCGATCTGAAATTATTAAAACCTGAGAGGTAGATAATCAAGGAAAGGAATTCTAGAGGAAACTTTCGAACATCAATCATTTTTCTTTATGATTTGCATTTTAATTTGATTTCCAGTCAATCTTGACATCGTGCCATGTCCTTGCATTGTATTTAGTTTTACCCCGATTAATTGAATGCATTTCATACTACTGCAATGGCTTTCCTCTAGAAAACATTTAATTTAATTAATGTACCTTACCAGCATATCTATCAATAAGGGCCACTGCGAAGGGTCAAAAAAATTCACTTTCATCCATGGGCCATGGCATGGCATGGGCTTGGCCCATAGTCTAAATTCTTTTTGGGATGCTTCCTCCATTCCAAACAAGATTTTAACATGAGTTATTTCTTCTAATTGATTTTCTCCAAAGGAGTTACAACCTTACTACGGATATAATACAGATAGTTATCTGTTGGCGTGTCTAGTGAGCTGACCTGTGTCGTCTGTAGGCATAAAACTCATCGGCGCGGCGGCGTCTCCTCTATGCATTGATTATGTTAGTCTATGGCTACGATTGCACTCACGCTCTACTCGTCCGATGCCCTTGTCCTATCATCGTAGTGTTGAGGTAGGCTCGGTGTTTTACTTTTAATGTACTAGAACTAACACGCTTGCATTCAAAGAGACTCCCCTCTTTGCTCTCTGTATGCAAGCGAATTGGTTCTTTATTATCAATCACAGTGCCCTTATAATCGTCGGAAGTTACCACATCTTCATCAATGAGTGTGTTAAAAATAAAGCAAAATGTCAAGAAAGAGTATCGTCGACCACATCATCGCTTTACATTAGGTGAAATTTTGGTTAAAACCCGATTTGATCTGATAAGAAATTACTCATCGTAGGATGAAATTTATTTCAGGAGCGTTCGTGGCAGCACGGTCAACACTATACTGAGTGTTTTTGCTGATAGATCCCCATGCTGCAGAGATGGGTTCGGCTTCATTTTGTACTTTAGTTAGGTATTATTGTCAATACTAACACTTGCTTTTAAGTATATTGATAGTAACAAAATAATAATATAATACACATAATGTTCTTCACCAATCTACTTTTTTTTCATACGACTTTCAATTTTTTTACTCGAAAATACCGATACTTTTGAATAATGCATTTTGTATATTGGACAGTTAATTTGCTTGGCTAATGAATAAATTATCATAATGAAGTCGGTTAAAAGTGATTTTGTGAGTCATTTCATTTGACTCTATAATAAAGACTACAATGTATTGGTTATTTTATTTTATGAGTAGTTTCAATAATGCAAAAGATAATCCTGAAGACTAAAAGCTGACGTTACAAACAGCCGGTCGATTCTGTAAATCCAAAAAATTATAAAACCCTCTCCGTGAAAACTCAAGTGGAGAGAGCGCGAAGTGTTTATTTCATGGAATTTGACAGTTTACTTCGTGGTGGTGGTTTTTTCCCATCCCATAAAATAAGGATGGGAAATCGTCTTAAGAGGGACGGACGGCGAGCTGCCCATAGCTCAACGTCCACAGGCCCGCGCCTACGGTGGCCGGAGGCCACCAGGTGGGATTTGACGCCCGGGGCGTCTCCCGCGGCGGCCGGGATGAGAGGATCTCTCCCTCTCCCATTCCTAGCGCAGGAGGTGGTCTCCTGCGCTAGCATAACTGCTCCGCAGATGGAGGTGACCGCGGCGTCCCATTCCGTCTCGCTCCGGAACATGGATTGGACCAGGGCCGGACGCGAGAGGTCGCCGCCGATCGTGGTGACTTCAGCTAAGTCTTTATTTTGACAAAGTTATTTACAGACTTGCTTTGCTGAAAAATAATTCTCGTACTACAGCGAAAATCTCTGACAATTATTTGTCAAAATATAGTGAAATAAGAGGAATTTAAACAACTTGCTAATACGATGCTAATGCGATCATATTAAGTATTAAGAAAGTTGTACACTAATGATAATGTTGGATAAGTTTTTACGCTAGAGTGTGACAAGTTTCAACTTCCAATTCTCAATTCAGAAACCGCAGAGATACTCGTATTTTGCTAAATTTGTCATCCACGGTGTAATTTATACATCCTTTTGAGCTGTTTGAAACAAAACTAGTGGTTAACCAAAATTTGTTAGCATTTTCGGACCAAAAAGCAGGTCAAGTTAGTTATTTTCCTGCTAGAAAATGTTAGTAGAGTCGGACCTGGGATAGTACTGATACACCCAGGCACACATAACAAGTAGGAACATAGCTGCCTCATTATAGGCGAGTGCCTCGAGAGCCCTCTAGCAACGCTGCTAATAGGAGCCGGGCTATTCTGCAATGTTTGACCCATAAAATATATTTACTCTTTTTTTAACACGAACCGCTGCGGTTTTGCGGTTTTTACCCCTGCTCGAATAGATTTGGCGAGGATCTTTTTTTTTGTTAAAAAAAGGTATGATTGTTGCTGCTGTTTGTTACGTGAAAATTTCATGAATAAAATAGTAAGTTTAAGTTACAATTGCGAACTTGTGACTATTTTATGTTAGTACTGTTGTATTAATTTCAGTTAAACTCAAACACTCTTAACTAATTCACTATTATAGTAAATGTTTCTGCAAATATTTTGATTTATTTTTACCTACTTATCATGTAACTTAGCTAGAGTATAGTAATAAATTTATTTTGCTTAGTTTTCCAAAACTAACTATCCAATTCACTTCAATGTTTCATATTACGAAAAAAAAATGTTGATGGTTAAGTCATTCAATAAATGCATTAATCACGTTCATGTTACAAGTTTTCGTAGAAGCAAGTTAACAGCAACTCTTTCGATGTGGATGGTACATCAATCATACATACAAAAATTTATACAATATTATTTTGTTTATTGTTCTTTTTTGATAAAGATATTTTTTTTTTTAATAAGTTCTGCATCTTAGAGGTAGGTTTATCAGCGTACCAGCACTGCGTCAGCGTAATTACATTTTAATATTGCACCATTTGCAGAGATAGCAACCTCTTCCTGTTTTCTTTTATTACTAGATATTTAGTGTTAGTCATTATTTTATTTCAATTTTTATTTCTAGTTTGCGAATCTTTAATCTTTCATGAACATTTTTTCTTTCTTTCACTTTAATACAAAAATATTTTTCTACTAATGGAAAAAAGTACAGAATAGTAATACGGAAAGAGTTTTACAAAGAATAAGGTTGGCGCGACATCAGTTTGCATATCATTACACTGGCGATAGCTACGCTTTTCTTTGTGAAATAATACATTCTTGTTGCAAAGATCCTTTGTTCATCATTCGACTTTGTTTCTCTTTGTCGGTTAATTTGATTATGTAAGCTAGAAAGATTTGTACAGTATGATTTAGCTTTGTCATAAATTAATCCGTAAAAGTTTTCTGAGGAAAATTTCCGTTAGTACCGCTTTTTAGGGTTCCACACCCATGAGACGGAATGGGACGCCGTTGTCTCCTTCTGCGAAGCAGTCATGCTAGCGAAGGAGGTGGTGGAGCGGGAGAGGAGACCCTCTCGTCCCGGCCGCCGTGGTAGACGCCGCGGGCGTCAGGGGCCACTACCTGGTGACCTCCGGCCACCGTAGGCGCGGGCCTGTGGACGGCGAGCTATGGGTGGCTCGCCGTCCGTCCGTCTAGTGACGACAGGCCGTGTCGACGGCGCGTTAGTGTTCCACGCGCACCTCAAAGAGAGTCAGCAACACAGAGGGGCCCGAAAGGGCCGACGCCTGCCGGAGTCGCGGGATTATTCGCAAGAGACACCGTGGCTCCGGAACACAAAGGGCAATGAAGAAACATGGATGGGTTTTAGTCAGTAGAAGTCTGACAATCCTGAGTCATTGGATGATTTCCCAACCCTAAAAAAAAAAAAGGGTTCCACACCCATAGATAGGGTTATCAACGGAACCTTATTACTAAGCTTTCACAATCTGTTATTCTCTCTATCTGTCTGTCAGTGGGCTGTTATCAACCTAAAAAGTCTCTTAAATGTAATAGTTAGAGTAACGAAAAATTTTAGGCTGTCATGTTTATTCCTACTTAGTTAAAGACAATGAAGCACATGTCATTAGAATAGTTCATATCGAGATTGCTACTATGTACCTTTTTATTTGCGAGTTTCCGATATTTCGGCACTGTTGCAAGCACCATGATCACGGAGTAACTCCCATGGTAGCAATCCCGATATGAACTATTGTAATGTTAGTAACCATGAAAGTTAGCACATGTCACTATAAAATTATTCCGAAAACAATTATCTAAAAATTTCAGAATAAACCTCTCAGTTGTTCTAAGCTTTTTTGTCAGTTCCTTCAACATATAACCCCTAAGGTTATTCCATTGAAGAACCAACTGATTCTGTACTCTAATCCAAATACCAACTAATTATAACACAGTGCTTTCTTAACTTTCATATAAACACACGACTCTGTTAACAATCCACCTTTTGATGAAGACGATAGAGTTGAAAATTGTTTGTCAGATGAAGCAGACGACATCGTGATTCAGATTGACCTGTGACCAAGTCGTGATCTTCCATAGTTGTCTATGTTCCGCGTTGGTCGAAAGTCCGGCCATGTAATGTGATTTACTAGACCTCTGGGAAAAAGGGACGTTCACTTTTGGACTACGGGTGCAACGGTTTTTTGTAATGAAGTTAGAATTTTTGGTTTACGAAAAAATTGTATCGGTATTTTTTTATTATTTGTTATGGGTTTGCTCTTGACTCTAATCTTGGTTAGAGATGACAGAGACAAAGTCTACGATGGAGCGAGCTTACCCAGGAGCCTGTTCACTCTAACTCTTTAGAGATTAGGGTTGTAAGCGTTCGGAAGCACAGACGCAGGCAAAGAGTTCTACAACTTTGCTGTGCGCATTATAAAAGACGTTTGGAAACGCTTAGTGTGAATTGGTGGATTAGCAACAACGTAGTGATCGGCTCTTGAATGAATGAAAGCAGCTTAATATGTACCATGTTTTATAGAAATGAAATAATATTCTTATTCATTTCTTATAGGACCTAACCCAAAATTATAAATATTGTATATGATATCGTCAAGTGTGAGTAATCTAATGGTGATTGGCTGTTGAATTAGAATTAATTCAAGTAATGAATGTTCTTTTCCGCGTTTGTAACAGTTTTTCATAAAAAAATGTAACAACGTGGGTTTAGTACCATCCTTCTTACTTGTAAAGATTTTTACCTAAAAAAAAAACTAAAAATCATCCCAGACTAACTTAGTTTGGTAAGTTGCCGATATTTTAGTTACGTTTACAACTCTCCCATTTTATTATGACATCTTGATAATATTTAGATATCACTCTTCCCGGAAAGATATCAATCGGCATGAGAACGTCATTTAGATAATGTTTTGACAATTAGGTATTACATGGAACTCTAATCTATCATGCTGATCTTGCGTCACTTTATGAGTTATAGGCACATAATGCTGAGCTTTATTTATGCAAGGTTACTGACTTATCTGCCCACCCACTCATAAGAACACTAACATGTACAAACATTTACATTTAAATCTCCTAGTAGAACTTACTAGGACACACTATTCATAAAGGTAAAACATTCCCGTGGCATATTTTCAACTTATAGCGAAGCCACTAGCAAAACCAACAACGTAGGCAACGGATAAATGTGCAATAACGGTCACTAACCAACACACATTTTGGTATCGAATTTATTAATATCATCAAAAACACTAAAGCTGTCCTGAATCGACTTCTATCTTAGTCTTTTACGTTCTTTAGGGAATATGCATGCAATTTTTTTATTTGCAAAATAAAATACTTATTAGCTCTAGTAAACAATCATGAAATTATTTTTTAAATACCTTCATCATTTATTAAGTTATAAAGCTTCAAAGACTACAGTTAGAAAGAGAAGTCCGAGACGTAATGTGACGTCAAATTACACGATGACTATACTGCTGCCATAGAAAACAGCGTTTTCTCGAGAGGGACAGATATATTTGTTTAAAATAATTGTATCTCGTCCGTTTTTCGAGCAATTTAGATTCTAATTTCACAGTTAGTATTATATTTTCGAATACTTAAGATAAACTGTTCAGATCATAAATACTTTTTTAATGCATATTCCCTATTAACGGTAAATATTATAACTTACTGGCTTGTGTCAGCGGCTTTGCCCGCGTAATCCCTAGGCAACATACTCCCAGAATATATATTATATAAACTATTTACCTTCATAGTTCCCGTTCCCTTGGGTATTCCGGGATAAAAAACAATCCTATGTCCTTTCTCGGGTCTCAAACTTTCTTTGTACAACATTTCATCCAAATCGGTTCAGTGGTTTAGGCATGAAGAAGAGACAGACAGACAGACAGAGTTACTTTCGCATTTATAATATTAGTTAGGATTGTTCGGGTATCTAAGAAGAGATATTAGGGAAAAGCATTGCAAAAACTAGCGCCTACCATATTAAAACTCATGATCTTTGTGTAGTACAGCAAATTCAATTTCAAAAACTACCTACAATTTACTTTATTATTTCCCACAATATTATGTCAATACTCATGTAAACCTGTATAATCATCGTTAACCTTAGGCACTTAAAAGTACAGAGATTAGACTGCTAGGATTGCGGAAATTGTTCGAAAGAGTCACCGCGGCCCTGCAACGCAAAAAGCACTAGGAGGAACACGGATGGGTTTTAGTCAGTAAGAGTCTGGCACTCACTTCTGCTCCGCCCAAAGCGGAAAAAGTCATTTGATGATTTCCCATCCATAAAATAGGCACGTAAAATCGGAGGTTGAACCTCCAACTTCCACATCATGACTCCGTTGAGAGAGAGATGGAGCTATACACGACTAATAGCACTATCTCTTTCCTACAACGGAATCACGATGGCATTCATACGTACGGCCTCTGGTAAGTCATTAATAACGTACTACGTTAATCATCATCTTCCTAGCCTTTTCCCAACTATATTGGGGTTGGCTTCCAGTCAAACCGGATTCAGCCGAATACCAGTATTTTACGTGAAGCGGCTGCCTACCTGACGTCCACAACCCATTAACTGGGTAACAGGGTAGGTACTCCTTGGCAAGACTGGAGTCCAATTTTCTGGCTTCTGACAATCCGTAACGACTGCCAAAGATCTCCGAATGACAGCCGGGACCAACAGATTAACGTGTTTTCCGAGGCACGGAGGAAACTCGGCATGTTAAGATGGTCACCCATCCACAGACCAACCTTGGCAAGCATTGCATAGTAACCCTACGTTAATATGCAGCAATATTAGTTAGAGAGTTAAGAAGCTGTAGCAATCATACTTTACTACACCAATTATTATAGACTAGCATTTCGCCCGCGACTTCGTTCGCGTGAGTTTAGTTGACACTCCTTGAAATTCCTCCTCATCTCCTCCATCCTATAAAACTGTAGTACCTACATTACTTTGCTCTATTGTCAATAGTGTCCGCAGCGTTCGCGATATAAGGATATTTTTTTTGTACTTTTTTTCACACCTTTTTTTTCATACGGACCCCTAACTTTTTTGAAAATATGGTATAGCCTATGTTTATCGGGGATAATGTAGGATTCTTCCAGTATTTTAAAATATGCATTCCAATAGTTTTGGAGCCTATTCAAAACAAACAAACAAATCTCTCCTTTTTGTAATATTAGTGTACATTAGATACCCTTTATACAACGGAACGATCGCATTCATACATACGGCCTCTGGTTTATCATAAATAATGTACAACGTTAATATGCAGTTATATTAGCTAAGTATTTGTGAGTTAGGAGAATTTGTGAGCAGTAGCAGTTATACTTTACAACATCAATTACTTAACATTAGTTTAAGCACATTTAAATGTCATGCAGTCATGTCATTTTGACATTTATTATGACGGATAGTTAAATTACAAACCGATTGCCCGATGAAATTTTCCATTGCTAACCATTACAAATAGTCATAAAGCATTCAACGAAACTAATACATATTAAAATTGGATTATATTTTTGTTACTTCGTAGGAGGTGCTCTTGAAAGACAACTCTGGAATGTAGGGGTGAATGGAACGGGCTGGAGGAAACGCCCGGGTGTCACCACTGCGCGGATCGACCGGAGGACACGGTAGAGCACACTGTGCAGGTGTGCCCCGCTTGGGCGGCGCACCGCCGTGTCCTCGAAACGGCGATCGGCGGCGACCTCTCGCGTCCGGCCCTGGTCTAAGCCATGGTCCGGAGCGAGACGGAATGGGACGCCGTTGCCTCCTTCTGCGAAGCAGTTATGCTAGCGAAAGAGGTGGCGGAGCGGGAGAGGAGACCCTCTCGTCTCGGCCGCCGTGGTAGACGCCGCGGGCGTCGGGGGCCACCACCTGGTGACCTCCGGCCACCATAGGTGCGGGCCTGTGGACGGCGAGCTATGGGTGGCTCGCCGTCCGTCCGTCTAGTGACGACAGGCCGTGTCGACGGCGCGTTAGTGTTCCACGCGCGCCTCAAAGAGAGTCAGCACACAGAGAGGCCCGAAAGGGCCGACGCCTGCCGGAGTCGCGGGATTATTCGCAAGAGACACCGTGGCTCCGGAACACAAAGGGCAATGAAGGAACATGGATGGGTTTTAGTCAGTAGAAGTCTGACACTCCCTCCCGCTACACCCAGAGCGGGAGGAGTCATTGGATGATTTCCCATCCCTAAAAAAAAAGGGGTGAATGGAAACAAAACGTTGATAGTTATTTCACTTGGACGCCAAATTTTGAATACCTAAAAAATATCTATCTTTGAAAACTAATATTGATTTAAAAATTGGAATCCTAAAAAATGCTGCAAGCCGAAGAAACATGAAGTAAAAATCCACTTATAGGTTTTGTTTCTATTCCCGCTACGTTTCAGAGTTGTCTTTCAGCACCTCCTAGCTCTTGAAAATCAATATTAGTTTTCAAAGATAGATATTTTTTTAGAAATTCAAAATTTGGCATTCACGTGAAATAACTATTAACGTTTTGTTCACCCCTGCGTTTCTATTCAACCCTTTTTACCGATACGATTACAACTTAAAAAAAAAGAAAAAAGTATGATAAAGACCTAAGACACTATTGGACAGAGATATTAACATTCCTGTGAAATATTTAACCCTTCGGGGTTGGAGTTTAAAAATTAAATAATGTAAAGAGTTTCTAGTGTTTCATACTACTAAATCAAGGTTTTGATTGTGTATTGTCTATTCGTGAATACAAGTTTTTATATTTCGTCGATCATAACATAAATTAAGTCCTTTTAACACGACTAGTCGCCATACAAAAAGCTTTGGTCTCCTTTTAAGAACACCAGAAACCAAACTCTTTTCCAACCAAAAACAACATGCACCTTGATCTTAATCCAGTCCTGTCATGTTTTAAATTAATTTTTCATCTCATTTCAAATCAAATGAAAATGAACTTTTCCTTCCCAGAATAGGGTAGTTTATTCCCAAACAGCTTCCACAGAAGGTGTGCACATTTCCCTTATGTAAATGCCTATTTATTTTTATGTTCCGTCATAAGTTGGGACCGCCAGCGCGAAGTTGTTTGTATAAAAACACATTTTACATGCATTATAGGTAAATGCCTAACTAAGTTTCGACAGCGAAAAAATACACAAAAATACGCAGTCGCTTTTTTTTCAGATTTGCAAATAAATTGGAAGATCATTGTGCAATACACTAATACGAAGCATTTATGTTAAATTTTAAGATGAATGTATTAACTGGTGACAATAAAGAATTATTTATTTATTATTTTATTTAATTATTTTTCCGGAAGATGATTGTGACTACGACGTATATTAAGGTTTTGGTTTTATTTTTTTGGGTCTGTTTAACAGTCATAGAAAGTTTTTGGATAAGAAAGTCATGTTTATGCAACAGAGTTTTATTGTATTATCTACTTATCTAAGCCAATTCACAAAAACTCGGAAGAAGATTATTTTTGTTTCATCTGTTATAATATTGATAAAGAACCAAAATATTTATGAATCTCTTTTTTTGTTACAGGTAATACATACTTTTAAAACACTGTTCTAATTCATGAGCGTCAAATGCATAATTATACACCTTCATTGTATAACTGACTGGTAAGTGTTACTACAGGCGCAGTCACACCGCAGACCGTACTTTTTGTTGAGCAGCGTTCACGTTCTATAACAAAAAGTTATTTGTTGTTAGTATATTAGTTAAAGTCATAAGTTGAAAAATGTTACCTAATGTTGCATTCTGTTGCTCCACAAAAAGTAACACCTATTGTGGAACAAAAAATGTCTTTTATGAATAAAAATGTTAGTGTATTATATGTCAGGCAATGTTGATTGATATCTAAGATTGAATGTGTACTTTCATAGAACAATTTGAAAGGAATTCATGAACTCGCCATCATTAGCAGCATCATATCAGCCGAAAGACACTGCTGGACATCCGCTTGGGGGAAGCCTACCCCAAGCGTCGCCACAACGACCATCGACTAGCTTCAGAATAGGCAGCAGTGTTCTCAGTAAAGCTCAACACTCGCCTGTCAAGCGTGGCGATTTTGGCAAACCCCCCCAAATTATGGTAACAATTATTCAAACAAAAATACGTTTAATTTAAGTATAAAAAATACACTAAAAACAAAACAAATTAGCTACATCATACGCTAAAGCTACCAGCCCCATGACTGTTTCATGAGTGTAGCGTGTAGTGTAGTACCATTACCTGGCGTTATTATGATTATGCATCTAAAAACGAGTAGCCGGAGGCTAGAAGTTTGACTATCAGAGAACTCCCCACACATTCCCAACCACTATAATTCCTGAAAGCCAGAATCAACATCAACGTCCACCAGAAAAACGCAGAGTCAATGAAGCTTGACGAGTCTCGGAGAAACGATACAACTGTCTTGGATCCCACAACGAAATTAACCAGAAAAGTACAGCGGAGGAGGACTATCAGAGAGCATGAAATATCGAAAAACAATCGCTCCATTATTTTAATGTATGTGTGCGTACTCAGGCCTGTTTTCCTTATTTCCCGGCCCCAGCCACAGATTAAAAAGGCTTAGCATTCTATCACTTACACGGACATGAAGAGAGAAATTAACGTACATAATCAATGACCAGCATCGAAATATAAACCCAAAATATCCGTCCTGTACATATAGCTTTAATCCATGTAAACCAATTTATCTTCCCGATGAAATCCCAAAATTTAACTCACTACAGTTTACTGATGTATCTCGTGAAATTGCTCACTTAGCTAGTGAACGTTGTTAGTCCGTATTTTACGAGCTCGCATCAAAAAGTCGGCGTTATGGATAAATTAGAAAGCTTCGCAGAAAATGGTCGACTTCATTAATCATTGGGGGAATTGTGAGAACGATGGTTGTGCGATGGTAAAACGTTATTCTGTTAGTGTATTTAGGTTGGTATTTTGATATTGTTGCTGTTACAAATTAATGTCACGGTATTTGTGCTCTAATTTGCTTGGATTAGTAAATAATTCTTGGTAAAATTATTAGACGAATACGTACATGTTAAAAGGGTCTGACCGCCTGAGTGACCCGCAGTTCTAGATGTACCGTACTTTTTAAAAGGCAGCATTATCGTATCAGTCAAAAGAGGTCCACTTCTGGAGATGGGCCTCCCCAGGTGTTGCCACAACAACCGGTCCTGGGCGTCTCGTATTCATCGGTTACCCGCGAATACCCTATATTTTAATGTAGTCTATTCCCGCGACCCCTCACCAGGGGGGCTACTCTCTAAGCCCGAAGTCCGTAGTTTTGGGCTTAGTTGCGAGCGTATTCTCCTCCGTATCACCTAACCAGTAAGAATTAGTGACAACACGATTTGACAGTTACTATTAAATCGTGTTGTCGTTAAATATTAGTTCAAGTTTGGGACTAACCATAAATTCGTAGGAAATACAGAGTAGAATACGCCCGCAACTAAGTCCGAAACTACGGACGTCGGGCTTAGAGAGTAGCCCCCCAGGTCATTGGTCCACCCTCTTGGTGGGATGGCCTACCAACGTTGCGCCTTCCGGTACGCGGTTGCCACTCCAGAACTTTTCGACCCCATCGACCATCCGCTCTGCGAGCAATGTTCCAGAGGGCTTTTTAAGAGGGCTTTCAAAATTTTTCTTGAATTTTAGCGTTTTATTCGAGTTTTGATGTGTGATTTTGCTTTAGATATAGCCTTAAAAAGAAAACAAAAATATGCCTAAGACAGTTTGATCATTTATCTTGGGAGTGTTCTAAATAAATATTTCAATTTGTTCACGTACATCAGTAAAATCCTTGACTCCGCAAAGGATGTTTCACAAAACGTTGCTTTAGGGAAACTTTTGATGCCTTGGTACACCGAAGATATTATAATTTAATCATTTATAAAAATGTCCACTGTACAACTGTATCTTCTACTTTGAAATTTTCAAATCAATTTATTACGATTCTTACAGTAATACACCAAAAATAATTCTGTAAAACTGAGAGTTATTGACAATTTTCCGTACGAAACTATAATTTTATCTATGAAATTATAATCCAAATTCAAATATAAAATATTTAATAATTAAGGTGGCGTTGCTATATTGCTTGAAAAAAAAATTGGTCTAATTAAAAGTAAAATAAATATTTTTAAAGAATTGTTGTATGCAATGCAAAAATCAATATAAATCTTGTGACGCGCGGTATTCAACTTTAGTCAACCTGAGCAATTTGATTTTGTCAAAGCGCTCTTAATGCGTATAGAATTAATTGCACCTATGTTTGAATATTAATTACTTACCTACCAATTAAATTTTGATGATTTAAAACGTTTTGTCTACATTTTGGGGATCTGCCTTTTTATTTTAATATAAAAACCCTCTATCCACCGTCTATATTATGATCAAGCGAAAAGTTCTTGGCACGTAGCTTATATTGACGTCGGGATTCTACTATGGCATCTTAAAATCATCATGTGTCCAGTGTTGGACAGAGACGTAGCTATACAAGACGTATACCACTATGCCTTTTTCAAATTTTCCAGGAAAGACACGTAAAAGTTAAAAGCAAGTTAGCTGCCTAAATACCAAACAGCTTGCTCGACTCTAACTCGGCTGTCCGCAACTCCGCATCGCCAGTATTGTTCGCTAACTGCGCAAGAGTCGACGTTGCGACACAATTGAATGACGACTCCATTGCAGCAACGTATGCTGACATGAGTGATTAATTACTTTGTTATGCGGGTTCAGCTTACGAAGTGTTGAGTTAGATGCGTAGTAATAAGACGATGTATTTACAGCTGATTTTAAGGGTCAAATATCCAAAGGGTAACCAATGGAACACTATTAATAAGCTTACGCTGTCCGTCCGTCCATCCGTCTGTCTGTCAGCGAGCTGCCCGAAGTCCGTAGTTTCGGGCTTAGTTGCAGGCGTATTCTCCTCCGTATCACCTAACCAGTAAGAATTAATGACAACACGATTTGACAGTTACTATTAAATCGTGTTGTCGTTCATTATTAGTTCAAGTTTGGGACTAATCATAAATTCGTAGGAAATACAGAGTAGAATACGCCCTCAACTAAGTCCGAAACTACGGACGTCGGGCTTAGAGAGTAGCCCCCCAGGTCATTGGTCCACCCTCTTGGTGGGATGGCCTACCAACGTTGCGCCTTCCGGTACGCGGTTGCCACTCCAGAACTTTTCGACCCCATCGACCATCCGCTCTGCGAGCAATGTTCCAGAGGGCTTTTTAAGAGGGCTTTCAAAATTTTTCTTGAATTTTAGCGTTTTATTCGAGTTTTGATGTGTGATTTTGCTTTAGATATAGCCTTAAAAAGAAAACAAAAATATGCCTAAGACAGTTTGATTATTTATCTTGGGAGTGTTCTAAATAAATATTTCAATTTGTTCACGTACATCAGTAAAATCCTTGACTCCGCAAAGGATGTTTCACAAAACGTTGCTTTAGGGAAACTTTTGATGCCTTGGTACACCGAAGATATTATAATTTAATCATTTATAAAAATGTCCACTGTACAACTGTATCTTCTACTTTGAAATTTTCAAATCAATTTATTACGATTCTTACAGTAATACACCAAAAATAATTCTGTAAAACTGAGAGTTATTGACAATTTTCCGTACGAAACTATAATTTTTATCTATGAAATTATAATCCAAATTCAAATATAAAATATTTAATAATTAAGGTGGCGTTGCTATATTGCTTGAAAAAAAAATTGGTCTAATTAAAAGTAAAATAAATATTTTTAAAGAATTGTTGTATGCAATGCAAAAATCAATATAAATCTTGTGACGCGCGGTATTCAACTTTAGTCAACCTGAGCAATTTGATTTTGTCAAAGCGCTCTTAATGCGTATAGAATTAATTGCACCTATGTTTGAATATTAATTACTTACCTACCAATTAAATTTTGATGATTTAAAACGTTTTGTCTACATTTTGGGGATCTGCCTTTTTATTTTAATATAAAAACCCTCTATCCACCGTCTATATTATGATCAAGCGAAAAGTTCTTGGCACGTAGCTTATATTGACGTCGGGATTCTACTATGGCATCTTAAAATCATCATGTGTCCAGTGTTGGACAGAGACGTAGCTATACAAGACGTATACCACTATGCCTTTTTCAAATTTTCCAGAAAAGACACGTAAAAATTAAAAGCAAGTTAGCTGCCTAAATACCAAACAGCTTGCTCGACTCTAACTCGGCTGTCCGCAACTCCGCATCGCCAGTATTGTTCGCTAACTGCGCAAGAGTCGACGTTGCGACACAATTGAATGACGACTCCATTGCAGCAACGTATGCTGACATGAGTGATTAATTACTTTGTTATGCGGGTTCAGCTTACGAAGTGTTGAGTTAGATGCGTAGTAATAAGACGATGTATTTACAGCTGATTTTAAGGTTCAAATATCCAAAGGGTAACCAATGGAACACTATTAATAAGCTTACGCTGTCCGTCCGTCCATCCGTCTGTCTGTCAGCGAGCTGTATCTCAAGAAACTTAATAAATAGGCAGTTGAAATTTTCATTACAGTGTGTATTTCTGTTGCCGATATAACTACAATTAGTAAAAATTTAATTACTGGGGCCATACAAGAAACGTGATTTTTCGCTTTATGGCACGGAACCCTTTGTGTGAGAGTCCGACTTGCACTTGGCCGGTTTCTTTTTTTATATTATCGCAGGCTGATCTGTCTCGTGGCAGTCATTAAGAGTATTCAGAAGCCAGAAAAACCCAAAACCTGTCTTACCAAGGGTAAGGATATCGTATTACCCAGTAACTGGGTTGTGGAGATAGGCAGTCGTTCCACGTTCAGCTGAATCCGGTTAGACTCTGCCAGGATTGCGGAGTTTGTTCGAAAGAGTCATCACGGCCCAGGAACGCAAAGGAAATTAGGAGGAACACTGGGTTTTAGTTAGTAAGAGTTTGACAATCCCTTCTGCTTCGCCCAGAGCCAATAAAAGCGCGAGAGCGAGAGCTAATAATCGTGTTTCTGGTTTCTCTTTATCTTTATATTGCACATACCACTATTTTTCTCTGCATTACCTTAAGGTTGACTGGTAGAGAATGCCTATGGCATTAAGTCCGCCTCTGTACATTTGTGTGCGTAAAGTGTTAAATAAATAAATAAATAAATAATAAGGAGTCATTTGATGATTTCCAATCCATAAAAAAACGGGTAGACGTGAAGCCACACCCAACATGGTTAGGAAATCTCTTTGCCAAATTCCGTACTTGTTTCCTTCCATTCTAAGTTGTCTAACTACTTTTACTACACTATTTTATAAATGCGAAGGTTTGGACGGATGGATGTTTGGATGTTTGTTACTCAATCACGCGAGTACGGCTGATCAAATCTTGATATACAAAGGTAGATTTTAGTCAGAACTAGCAAATTTGCTGCTTTTTTATCCCGGTCATATGTTTCCTTGGGATAATTTCAGTAACTTCATGAACCATAGCTAATGCCAGTCATTTCCTGTTAACACATGATATTAAACTTTTCCCATTACACGGAGGAGACAGTATACATAATATTACAGTCAGTAATTATAATGCCGTGTAATTTAGAAAGATGAAAGGTACAGTATGAGGTGGTTATTAAGGTTTTATTCTTCCTGGTATGAAAATAATCATTAATTTTATGTGGTATTGCCTGCATTCTTGTAGGTATTACGGAATGGTTATGGCATGTCAAGGGTTATGTGTAATTTAGGCTTTTACCTTAAACTATCAAAAAAGCCTTATTTTTTATTTATTTTTGACAAACAGCAGTACGATTCTATAAACATGTCGAAGTGAATATTAGGCGAAGTGAACGACAAGTTAGTGACCTGTCAAACAAAACAAAACAACCAAGATGGGATGACAGCTCACTTATCGTTAAATCCACCAAGTGTAGATGTCGACAGAATAGACCGGCTGTTAAACATGTCGAAGTGAACACATAGGTGAAGTGAAGGACAAGTGAGCTGTCAAACCATACAAATAAGATGAAATGACCTCTCACTTGTCGTTCACTCCACATAAGTGTACACGGTGAGGTTTCTACAGAATAGACCCGCAGATGCGAATGCGAACGTTGCTTGAAAATTAAGGGTAGTATTTAATCCTACAACTGTAAATCCATTTTTTTTAATTAAAATATTCGAAGTTACCACCAAAAATACTGAATTGCACACTAAATTTGCTCATCAAAAAAATCAAAATAATCTATTCTATTGTTGGATCTAAAAAGCTCAACTGTTTTACTGAATGACTATCTGTTAACTAAAAATTATCTAACTCCCCGTGACTTCGACCGTCTAGGGTTAGCGTTTCCGTCAGCAGGTCGACGGAGCCTCGCTGGGCGGGGTTCCTATTTCTGTCTGCAGGGTTTAAAGTAACCTAACTTACCGAACCTTGGGGTGCCCCTGACGTTGACCGTCATTATTTAGTGTCGTCGTAATTTAGTGTGCAAATCAGTATTTTTGTTATACAGTGGGTAATTATGTATAACAAAAATATTATTATTAGTGTATTTTAAAATTCAAGCAAACTAAATCTAGTTTGCTTGAATTTTAAATAGAGGTGCAATTAAATATTCCCCGAAAATTAATATGATAGACACTTCTTTGTTTTATTACTACTGCTGAAAGCGTGAAACTGTTCAGAATTTACAGTTCTTCAGAACTGTATATATAGATCTTTAGACAGACAGCAGCATAGTGTGGACCGCAGTTACTTAAATCATCTTCTTTTTACAGTGGATTTTAGTAGCGTCTTTAACCTGTAACATCGGAACACCTGCAACTCATTATAATGCTGAGACATCCCCCTAAATTGGATTTCATATCTAACAATTAAACAACATTAAAAAAGTCGCAAGGGAATTTCGTCATATCTTCAAAAGTACCTCCGCTATCGAAGGATTCCTTTGTCAATAAGTTATATAGCTTATCTATCAGGCCGATAAGCAGTAAATAGCCATCGGTATTGATTTTTTGCCTTTATTAGATATGGTTATTCATAGTAACATCTGATAAGGAATGAGATTTCCTTATTGGTTAGAATTTGAAGTGGTTGTTGTCCTACAGTCTCGAAATTGAGGACAATAAAGAAATATTGCAGGATCTTTCCTTCCTTCGCTTTCATATTTTCCAAAAAGGTTATTGCGGAATGTAGCCTCACCAAACAAAGCCAGCTGATTTAAAATGCATCGTTTAGGCCAAATTATTGTCAAACTCACCATACTAACAACAGTAACTTATTTTACATTATTATAATTCATCAAGCTAACAATTTTACATTATTATAATTCATCAAGCTAACAATTTTACATTATTATAACTCATCAAGCTAACAATTTTACGGGATCCCTTCTTTTCGCATAATGCTCTTTGTCCCAATATACTTCGGCATAACGATTTTGGCACAATTTGTTTTGGCATAATAATTCTTCGGCATAATTTTTTTAGGCATACATTTTATGTTGGCCTAATCATCTTAAAGACTAATTTGTCCATACATCATTTGCTATCGATATTGGGTATGTAGCGGTTGTTATATCAGGAGAAACTGGATGCAATCGGGACTTTAGGGCACTCCGATTCGGATAGGTTAGGTTAGAAGGGGATGGCGGGGTCGTGTGAGCGAGCGAAGCAAGCGAATAGACCCCGCCATCCCCTTCGTGGTTATTTTTTTATAAACCACACAGGGGCTCCGTCGACCAAGCCCACCATCAACCATGCATAGAATAGTTTAAGGTTTGGCTAGGTCTATTCGCTCGCTTCGCTCGCTCAAACGACCCCGCCATCCCCTTCGTGGTTATTTTTTTATAAACTACCCAGAAATAGTTTGGAACTTTGTGCTTAGTAAATTTATGCTTTAGAATATTATGCTTAATCATTAATATGGTTAGAGAAAGTATGCTTAAAAAAATTATGCGTAAGCTGTTATGCGTAATAATATTATTTATTTATTTATCACTATGGATGACTTACAGCTAATATAAACAGAATACATAATGGCATGTGAGACTGGAAGCCAATTAAAAATCATCACTTCTAAAAAGCAGAGTAGAAAGAGGGTGTGAACAACAAAACAGTCTCAAAAATAAGGAAAACAAAAAATTGGTTATTGGTTGGTTGGGTTATTATGCGAAAATAATAATTATGCCAAACAAAATTATGCAAAGTTATATTAGGTCTTAAAATTTTATGCAAATGTTTAGGGAACCCAATTTTACATTATTATAACCCATCAAGCTAACAATTTTCAAAAATCATCATCATCATCATCATCATCATATTAACCGAAAGACATCCACTGCCGGACATAGGCCTCCCCCAAGTATAACAACCGGTCATGTGCGTCTGGCATCCATCGGCTTCCCGTGACCCTCACCAGGTTATCAGTCCACCTTATGGGAGCCCTTCTAGCGTTCTATCTTGATTAATAATTTTCAATAAGACTATTAATAAATAATACACTAATAATTAATTTGTAACAGCACCAACTTTGCCTCATAGATGGCGCTGTCTACCGCTCCATAAAATTCGCACATCATTATCATTCAGTCGTCGGACTCACGTTCTAGTTCCGTCGATTACCAACAGATGTCGCTACTCCAAGGTCAGTCACAAGCCCTTTACCCCTGAATTCAGTTGACCTTCGAGGTACATACAATAGATTAGTGACCGTGGCAGGATAACGACCTGAGGAGATTAACCTGTTTTGAATAAAAACTAGAATTGAATGGTTAGTGCACCTGTTATTGATGTTTTTTACATCATGTTGAATGAAAAGTCTATGGTGCCCTTTGATTGTGCTTGTGTTTAATTGATTTGATTATCATTGAATCTTTGTGTTATATGTGCATATTATATGACTGGCAATAAGAAATAGATAGCGAGTGTCGGTACTTAAAGGGTGACCTGAGAAAAAGACATCCAAGTAATGTTTCAAACCCTCTCAATATGGGGTTTGCGAAACACTGCCAAAGATATGTTACGAGCACTTAATTATTTAGTACAAAAAACATTTGTTAATGTTTAGGATTTGTAATGGATGGGTTTTGATTTCCCATCCCTAAAAAAAAGGCTTCTTTCTTTGTATCTAAGTTATCGAATTGTCTACACTTCTATTATAAAGAGGAAATATTTGTTTGTTTGAAATGAACAGGCTCCGAAACTACTGGACCATTAAAATCCTACATTACATCTGACGAATATTTTCAAAAAAGTTAGGGGTCCGTATGAAAACTTCGAAAATGTAACCCAAGGTGTGAAAAAAATACAAAAAAAAATCCTTATATCGCGTACGCTGCGGAAACTTTTGACAATAGAGCAATGTGTGATATACTAGAGTTTTATAGAGAAAATCAATATAAGTCGTAATGACCGCTATTTGTTCAAATTATTCAGTCATAACCCAGGTGGAATGGAATAGTGGTGATTTTTGTATCATGATATTAATCCTTATCCATTTAAATTGTTTGATATAAGGTTGGTTATGTACATAACAAACATTAAATTATTCAAATCGGACCTAAGAATACTCTAGGAAATCAAATGTGGTGGTTTGAGCAAACTGCCCTACGATTAGTAGGTATATTAATAAGTAATTTACACACTAGGTTAGTGAGAAGAAGGTAGAGGGGATATGAAGTTCGTGGAGTACCAACTAAACACGCGCGAACGAAGTTGCGGGCGATGTGCTAGTCACAAATAAAACCCAAGTTTAGCAGTGAGTAGTAGTAGCAGTGGGTTGTAGTAGCAGCGATTGACTGTTGAACATAACTCATTTTAGTTTCAATGTGTAACATTAACACTATCTCTCGTCTATACTATAATATAAGATATCAAAGGTATGACTTGTTTTGTATAATTATGTATTTATGTTAATCTTTTTCTGTTTATTTGTTTGTATGTTTATTGTATTTTGACGTATTTATTAGTAGATAATAATATGTTTAAGTAAACTTTTTTTTGTTTCTACACACTGTGTCTATGTTTCTTTTCCCACTCTCCTGTCGCAGGTCTGCTGGAAAAAAAAACATATGAAATAAGCAGTAACTTGTTCTCTTTTCCCTGTATACCTTTCTTTTTTTAAGTTTTGTGTACAGTACATTAATAAATTTATTTATTTATTTTAATTCTTCAGATAATGCCATATGGCACCCTTTCAGTGTGAATAAATAATCTCATCTATCTTGTTCAATAAATATATTTTAATACATAAGATATCATCATCTGCCTAGCCTTTTCCCAACGTTATTGGGGTCGGCTTCCAGTCAAACCGGATTCAGCTGAATATCAGTATTTTACGTGGAGCGCTGCCTACCAGACCTCCACAACCCATTAACTGGGTAACACGGTAGTCCTTGGCAAGACTGGTGTCAGATGTTCTGGCTTCTGACTATCCGTAACGACTGCCAAAGATCTCTAAACAACAGCCGGGACCTACAGCTTAACGTGCTTACCGAAGCACGGAGAAAACTCGGTATGTTAAGATGGTCACCCATCCACAGGCAAGCATTGCTTAACCTTGAAGATCAACCTGTGCGGCTGTTATTATTTAGCCACGAGCTCCTCAAAAGAAATCTCAATACATAAGATATACAAACCACATTTCAAATCAGTTCGCTTTTGTACAACTACAAAGCGAGACTATATTAACATTAATTAGTGACTACGACAAAGTCTCGTCTCAATTAAGATTTCAAGCCTTTATTTGGTTTTAGTTTATGTTGAATTACAGATATTACTCCGATTATTTGGGTTATTTTGATAGAGTATTGCTAAAATATCTGCTTTATATTATGAATGAAGAGAATAGTTTATCATAAACCATTCTCTCTTTTGGCAGCTAGTCTTCCATAATCTTTAATCAGATTTTCAACAACTATTCTAGCTACTCAGTATTGTTGAAATTCCAAAACAGCTCTTGATCATGGCCACCACAAAAACTTGGCAAATTAAGCAGCCAAGTTCGTTCTAAAGATGCTCCTTCACTTGGAGCATTTGCTTGTAATGTTACGTTATAGAGTCGAGCATTACATCAGTGAATTAGGAAAACCAGCATAACAGTGCGCAACCTAAGCTGTAAAGTTGCAGATTCCAGCATGTTACATTTTTATTCTGTAGTTCTAAATACCCGACTGTGCCAGGAGGAAGGTTATGTTGTTTTTCGAGTGTAAGTATCAATAAATTAACTCTTGGCGCAGTCGGGTATTAAGAACTACGGAGTAAATAGAACGATGGTCATATTTTATTCTTTAGTATTAATGTGAAACAAACGTACTGAGGGCCAATTCTACTAATTTTAAAACAACTTTCGTATTCACATGTCAATCGCAAACTGTCAAAAAAGCCCTAATTTTCATACATTTGTGACAGTTTGCGATTGAGATGCGAATGTGAAAAATAGTAGATTTGGCACTCTGAGCAAAAGCTCTTCCGTCTGCGCCTGCGTCTGCGTGAGTCTCACAATATGAGACTAAGAAAAGTTCAGAAGCTAGGAAGTGAAATATAGCGTAGTATACTTTCCAACGCTTCCTTATATTTTGATCCTACTCAATTAATTATTAATAAAATTACATTCTACTTTCCATGGCGGGAAAATCGCGAATAGCCACAGCTTAAAAATGACTGCCACATAAAACTAAAGCTCATTCATTTTATGTAGGCAAGTACTTTAAACTCAACTAAATTAAAAATAGAACATCCGAAATTACTGAGTTTTTTTTTTTTAATTCGGTTTTGATAATTGAATATCAGCAAAATAATAAAAAATAAGCTGAATGATCGAACCTCCTTGGAAACACTCTTGCTCAATACATTTGTCTCATTTAAATACTAAAGAGAAAATGAGACGAAAGATGTAGTTTTTAATTTAAATTTAAAATTCGAGCCATTTTTTTAAATTGCAAAAATACTCGTAGTTGCAATTTTCCGACTGTTATCTTAAAACAAAAATTTGGTCCAATTGCACTGTTTTCTCTCTAATGAGACTGATGACACATTTGTTGGTAGAGGTTGGACACGGGACTGTTGCAGATGTGGTACAGGATTGGGTAGTGTTATTGGGCAACAGAAATTATTCAATGGTAGTCTGGAGATTGGATAATAAAATTATGTGCCTTTTATGGCTTAAACGTAACTGGCCAATAATGTCACCCACATTATTGGCCATTACTTACTATTCAATAGCCTTTACCAACTTCTTTGGGCAACATAAGTGAGATTATACGCATAAGGGACTATGAAAGAGGGGACAAGAGAAGAAACTAGCTCTCAGCAGCTTGTACGGACTATAATGGGCCATTTCCTTCGGTGAATTGCGATGTTGCCGTTCTTAATACACCAATATGATCGTAAAAATAACGTTTATTATTTTTATATAAAACTTGACCCACTTCTGAACGTCGTACGAATGAGAACCAATGATCTCATATAAGTTCAGAACGGTTTTGAATCGTTTTATTCAACAAGAAGTCACTACAATGGTGGGCCACTGAAAGTACCTAATATCTCTACTGAATGACCGAACGGAACGACAGAATGAACCTTTTGAACGCTTCCGACCAATGGCGGGTGACCGAATGAATGGTGTTCGGTATCTGTGGAACGCAGCTCGATAGGTTTTTTAATTTTGTTTTTTGAAAATGGAATTCGGTGAGGTTTTAATTGTCATTTTTCTGTTTTATGAATATTGCGTATTGTGCATCTATAGTCTTTGGGCAAAAATAAAAAAGGAAAAAATAATACTTTGCCGAATATTTTTTGTATAGTTACGGTAAAACGAAAAAAATCTTTCACTGTTGAGTTTTATACGCGTATAAGGTCTTTGGAAATTATGTATTTCAAAATGTATGATTCATTTTAACTAATAACTTTGATTCAAGTCTATAAATGGTTATAATGTTTGCAGATGTTAAGCTACCTATTATTTAAATTACTCACATAGCAATCAAGGTTCTTATTAAAATACTCTTTAAAATTTCAAATGTCAAGCGAAGCTAATTGCGTTTACCTCTTAAATCTACATGAATAATTTAGTCCCAGGTATTAGAATCTTCTTTGTTTTATAATAACCTCTAAATAGTGTAGTAAATTACTAATCACCCAGTGGAAACCACATGAAGAGCATCAATAAACAAAGGCAGACGAAACAAGAACGTTAATGTTTTTTCACAAATTCCGAATAAGTACTATTCGGAATTTTTGAACAAATATTATCGTTTCTGTTTCGGCCTGTAAATCAAGTTCAAAAGATCTTTCATTATTCAAAAATCCGGCCACGTGCGAGTCGGACTCACACGAAGATTTCTATACCATAAACAAAACAAAAACATTTGTTTTGTCCCTTTATTTATTTTTTATGGTTTTTATAACAAACTCAATTTCAATAAACCCCCATAAAATGTGACACTCAAACCTCAAACTGTATCACAATACTCCAACCCAAACCCATATGACCAGCCTCTATAAACAAAATGCAAAATAAACATTAACAAAATAGTTCCGACCACGAACACACTCGTTTAGAGGCAAGTTGCCGTGCGAGTGATCAAAGTGATCATTATAGCCGGCCGGCTAACTCCACAGTCAATAGCTTTGCGGCTGGCCATTTGGCATTCTCCTTTATTTTGTTAATTCAGGTTTTATAGTTTCAGTTGTGGATAAAATGGGAAATGATAATATGTATCCAATTTTGTGATATTATTTTGTTGAGTTATTGAGCAGTGGGTTGAAAATTAATTTATGAGAATTATTGGTCGAGTTTTTTTTTTAGTGTTTAATATCATAATTGCTGTTAGATATTTGAAATACAGTAGCATTGGTTAACTGATGAAATTGGCGTTTAGGATTTTAGTAATTTAATATTACACCCGACGGTTTTCAACGTGTCTTAAAAAAATATATATAATCATTTATACGTGGTGATTAGAATTACAAAATGAACCTACATGAAATTATACTCACTTCTTGATGAGGTTTAAAATCTTCCAAGTAAAAGTATTGTGCAGTTTTTCTAAAGAAATCAATCGCTTTTCATGAAGTACCAATTTTCGTTAGCTTATTTAAAGTGTGTACCTGAGCAAATTTAATGCACAGGCCTCAGTTCTGCTGTATGCACAAACCAATGCTGCGATGTATTGAATTTACCAACCAATTCTTCTATTTACTTACTAAAAAATCACAACCACGCTTACATACAACACGTTTTTGATGAAACAAAAACACTACATTTTTAAACCTTTTAAAAAAATAATCAAAAACAAAACATTTTTATTAAAAATTTACACCGGAAATCTCATTTTAATTTTACTGTTAACTCGAAACCTGAAAAGACAAAAAAAGATTTATTGAATTTAAAATATTAATAAAATATGAAAGGGACATGCCGGACAACAAAGCTCTCAACCAATTAACAATTGCAATATTGAAATTAATTGAAAAATGAACAAATTTTACTCCATTAAGGTGCACAAAGGAATCATTCGGTCAATTTATAAATTAACTTATGATGAAAAGTCCCTCGGTTTCAATGAAAGTAAAAGGGGAATGAGTTGAGGGTTTATTGGATTATATTTAACTAGCTGACCCGCGCAATTTCGTCTGCGCCACATTTACCATTATTGCTCCGCTCCTTTTTGTCTTAGCGTGATGATATATAGCCTATAGCATTCCTCGATAAATGGGCTATCTAACACTGAAAGAATTTTTCAAATCGGACCAGTAGTTCCTGAGATTACCCCCTACATATAAACTTACAAACTTACAAACAAATTTTACCTCTTTGTAATATTAGTATAGACTAGCTGACCCGTGCCCACTTCGTTGGGCGGTAAACATTTTAACTTGTGATGAAATTATGAGTGTGGTTCGGTTAGTACTGACTGCTATGATTTATTTCCTGACGGTCAAAAGGAGGGTTTTGTTTTTATTGCATAATAATATGTATGTAGCTAGGCTAGCGAGCCGCTGCGAGCGCTCAGCGTTAGACTCCCTGTCCCTTGTTGCAGAGACATGCTGCTTTAAATCACTGAGACGCTGTGCACGTTCAGCGCTAGATTCCCGAGCACGGACCTGCGATGTTCTCCAGCTTTGGTTAGCAAGCCGCTGTGAACGCTCGGAGCTAGATTTCCCAGCGAGTGCTTGCGAAATATTTTCTCTATTCCTCGAGAGGCTCTTCCGTACGGCGTACTCGAGCTGCTCTTGTCTCATGTCTGGGATTTATTTATTTATTTAACACTTTCAGCACAAACAAAAGTACAGAGGCGGACTTTAACGGCGGAGGAGGGTGGGATGTCTGACGGGAAAGTTGTGATATCCTTTAAGGCATGATAAACAATCGCTGAAACTGTCCGATATCCCGAAAACAGAAATATCACAGCTTCGAACTCGAAGAATGAGAACGAAGTAATATTGTAATAGTGTTTTGAGAAACCGAGCAACCAAAACAATTTTAAAGACCAACAACATTCAATCAACTACGTACAACTTACCTACCAAACGACAAAAGTTAAATAATAACTGGAGAGGGTCATTAATCCGCGGAAAATTTTAACACCACGATTCAGAAAAATAACGTAATTGCACAACGCCATCGGGTACTATGGATAAAATGTCCGTACAAAGCATGTTCTAATGCGGTTCGTGAATGGACGGCGCGGGCGGCGTTTTGCGATTTAGTAATTTTGTATTATCTTCGAAACTATTCAACCAATTGACATACTGTTTTGGGCAAATCGTATCTCTATGATATTCTTGTGATCAAAATAACATTTTTTTCGATAAGGTTTAATATTTTGTTGTTTAAAAAATCGTCCAAAGATAAGTACGTCGAAAAATACTTTTTTTAACACATAAAAGCTACTATATCTGCTAAAATATAAAAGATAGAAATATGGTGCCGCGGACTTTTTTGTAGAACTATTATAGGCAGACCAGGTTGCCATACATTTTTTTCAATTATATACAACTGTTAAGGCAGCGCACGCAAATAACTCTGTTGTAAGAGCTATTTTTTTCCGCCTGGATAGACAAAAATTGAGATAGTTCGACTAATATGCATGATATCTTTATAATTTATAGCCTATAGCACTCACGAATAATGTAGCTTTCTACCAGTGAAACAATTTTTCAAATCGGATCAGTAGTTCCTGAGATTACCCCCTACATACAAACTTACAAACTTACAAACTTACAAACAATTTTACCTCTTTATAATATTAGTATAGATATAGCCGGAGGTTACATTTCGATTATTAGAAATCTTTATTAGCCATAACAATAAAACTAAGTAATTCAATCAGAACAAGTGGTATATTTTCATTAATAGCTTTTATGTCTTCTCCAGAATTCGTATATCTTTAGGTTAGGTTGTCTGTAGGTCAAAATATATACCGATGTCCTTAAAAATCAAGTAGGCTATACAAATGACGGTCTCAGCCGCAGCGACAATACGTGAAACGTTTTGTGAACCACCACTCTAGAAAAACCACGCTTCTTCAAGCCTCTCAACCTCAACTGAAACCAAATATCTGAACAAACAGTTGAATACCACAACAGCCAGTATATGCATGTGGCAATGCAAACGTATGCTAGATAGGACTTTACACCATTGTAATTAGATCAATAATCACATAATGGCTCTCTAGTCTGGTGGCCCAGGAACGACTTGAGCACAGCAAGGAAAGACCTCGAAAAACTGCAACGCCTTGCTTGTGTGGCAATCACACTAGCAGTATGAAAACCGCACCCACTGCGACCCTGCAAGGCATGCTGGGACTACCACCACTACACCTTATAGTGCGAGAGGTGGCGGCCGTACAGACTCTAGAATCAAACACACGCGCATCATGGAAGATGCTGTTAAACGGCAACCCATGATGATATCACTCAACGACAAAGCTCCAAAAGATGCACCATTTTCAGAACCATAACAACATAGTCCTAGTACAAGAATTGGACGACTACTCAGGTCCCAAAGAGCTGAGAATTTACACTGATGGATCAAAGTAAAGCACTGGTACGGGAGTAGAAGTTTTTTTTTTTAATATACAAAACGGGGAAACTCTTGGCCCAAATATCGCCTGATGGAAAGTGATGATTAGGGCCGAAAATGGAAGCAAGTTTCACCCGGAATCTTCTTACACAGAGGAACTCCAATCACCTCAACATCAAAATATCCAGACCACTAAGTGAGCTCAACATCGCCTACCAGGCGGCTGTTGGTAAATAGATGTATTCCGTGAACCGCATAAAGATTTTTACACAAAAAAAAAAAACAATAAATTTTGGGGGTCCCCATACTTAAAACTGAAACTCAAAGATTTTTTTTTCATCGAACACATACGTGTGGGGTATCTATGGATAGGTCTTCAAAAATTATATAGAGGTTTATAATATCATGTTTTTCTAAACTGAATCGTTTTCGTGAGAGACACTACCAAAGTGGTAAAATGTGTGTGTCCCCGTAAAAAAAGTTAAGGGGGCGTGCTTAATTTCTAAAATAAGAGAATGATAAAACAAAAAAAATATATGTTGTACATTACCATGTAAACTACCAGCGAAAATTGGTTTGAACGAGATCTAGTAAGTAGTTTTTTTTTTAAACGTCATAAATCGTAAATCGCAACTTCTGCTTATGATATAATACCTACTGGTTTGTACGGAACCCTCGGTGCGCGAGTCCGACTCACACTTGGCCGGTTTTTTTAAGTATTGGAAATCATCAAATGACTCCTTCCGCGCTATTGAGTAAAACCCACCCATGTTCCTCCAAACGCCTTTTGCGTTCCGGGGCCGTGGTGACTCTTTCGAACAAATTCCACAAACGATTTTTTTTTGACGTGTGAAGATTAAGAATCTCATTCAGTGGAGAAAATTGAGACTACTCTTTACCACAAACACCAGCAATAAGTTTTCATGACTGCGTTATATTTATTCTACCATTTCTCTTATTCCCCTTCACACAACCACCCACATATTATGTATATGTCAAACGACATATGAGTATACCGAACCACGCCATGCTTCCTAATCGCAATATTATGCTTTATCACTAGAGACTTTGTTGAAACAATTTTCTTTTTCACGCCTTCGTATCTAAGAATTGTAACAATGTGAGCAAATAAGAATATTACGCAGCATATCAACGAGTTAGTTTGTTTTTGTTATGACTTATGTTTAGGGAAATTTTGAGAACATAAACATTATGCTTACGACTCGAAAAAGTAGGCGGATATCCAAAAAGTATAAATTTGGAGATGAAAATAAGATTATCGTAAAAATCATTTAATACAATAGCATAGAACAGACCTGTATGGAAAAGGGAGAGGGAGTAGTGGAACATTACAGGCTAAATAGTTACATAATAATTAATATATCCCGCTTTTTATATTTATTTCAGACTACATGTATATACAATTAAATAAAAAAAAACTCTTAACTAACTAAAAATAAAACTAACATATGGCGTCGAAAAAATCGTCCGCATCGCTAGCCACTGATAATGAGCCGAAAAGGCTGACAGCATTGCCACGTTGTATGGTAATGCTTATCCTTTGGCCGAGGTAGAAGCCAGCCCTTGGGTCACGCGAAATGTCAACTAAGCGTCTTGACAGATCTTTAAACAAGTTATGGGCACTCGGACCCCACGACCCGAGAGTTTCAACCCCAAACGGCTCGAAAATATAATTTCCAACGAGGTTTTTATATTTCCGCCGCTTGAGGTTCTCTGCAGCCGCGGCGGCAGCGCCAGCACAGCACGAAGAGCTAGGAAGATGGGATGGCGAAGAGTATCGACTAAGGCAGCGTCCCACACTAAAGGCCTACCCATCTTCCAAGGAAATAACGACATGCCGTCTGGTCTCTTGCCATCGTCACGTGCCAGGCCATTGGGTTCTAATACAGCCGGAAATATATCCCGTCATATGGAATGAAAACTACTCCGTTACAATAAACTGCAAGATAGACAGCAGATTGGTTTTTTTAAGTTGCCACCTCTCACCTAACTTCAACGACGGAGCCCCGCTACGCAGGGCTGCCATTTCTGTCGGCAGGATTTAAAGGAACCTAACATTACTAGCCTATCCATATCGGGGTGCCCTAAGTCCCATTCAACCTAACCTACATTGGCCACTTCATGAAATGGACAATCCGACGATATGGCATGTAGCTATATCGACGGATCTTCGGTCGTAGGATTCATCATTAGTTTGAATCTGTTTGGTTGAATATATAACCTATTTAAAAATTGTCTATAGGTACAGACCTTCACATTCGCAATTCAAACAGCGATCGAATGAACGAGTGAATGAACTATCCGTGCTGTATGCGACAGTAATTACGTTAATAAAGCTGCGCCAGGCCAGTGTCGTTGAACTGAGCACTGAGCCGCAAACAATGGCTCTGTTCGAACGCTACGAGTATGCTGATTATGGTGTAAGTCCGCTATAGAAATTGTAATGAATGGAGGTTTTTGAGAGGAGATTGGCTGGTTATAAGTGATATTTCAGTGTAGGCTTTATAAGAAAAACAAAATATCTCTATATCTACGTTTTTATCCGAAAGGAGGTTTTCGGAAGCCATTGTTAAAATACGAAGACACAACCAAAAACAACGACTTCCGAAACTAAAGTTATTTTGCACTTTGTAGTGTTTTTTTTTTTAATTTGGAAGTCGGTTGTATTTTTTAAAGTTTTTTTTATCATTGATAGGCCCGCGTTAGGCCACTAGATCAGCAGCCGGTAGATTCTTGAAAAAAGCTCACATTGAAGGACTAGGTGAGGTGAGCAATAATTCCAATCGATTCTAGGTACTGACAATAGTGCGATTCTGCAAATATTATCTCCCCGTGAAAACGTTGATGTCAATCCATTTTATCAATCTTCCGTTCTGGGCGGAACGGAAGCAATACTGATAGTAAACCAAAATGTTTTCGAAGCATTCTTGCCTATTGTGCCTAATTACATCGACGAAAACCCCCCGTGTAACTTACAAGGAGACTCCAGCAAAAACTTCCACGCCTTAGCTGTGAACGCACAATGAAAATATTCCTAAAATGTTTTGTAAGAAAGGTATAAATAAGCTATTATATTGAAAACATTTCATCTGTTTTCCTTGTAAGTTTTAACAATAAACTATGAATAGTCAGTAAGTTTCGTAACATCATAACCTTTTCCCTACAATTGGCAAATGAAAACAATTATTTTATTTCTTCTGTAAAGTTTGGTTACGTGTTAACTCAGCATCATTTCAGGGTTTAGTTTTAAACAAAGATTATTAAGCTTTAAAAAACAATGTTATTTCAAAACCGTAGATTTGTTACAGGTGTAATCTAAGTAAATATAATAATTAGCATTTAAATATTTTAGTAGTTTTCGAAATAATGGTGAAAATGGTCTATTTTCCTTTCATTGGTTGATTCATTTTATAAAATTATGAAAATCTAATATGTAGGTTTAAGGCTCACACACTAAGATTGAAACAAGGTACAGTTTGAAAAACTTTTTTTTTATTTGTCCTCAAAAAATTTTCGAATAAAATATTTTGTTTAGTTAATAGACTAAATTGGCTCTGATAAACAGACACCCTTTCAGACAGATACACGAGTGATCCCATAAGGTTTTCGTTTTATTTTAAGACGTACGGAACCCTAAAAATAAGAAACAGAACGAAACCCATCCACGTGCCACATCCAAAATAATACCAGCTACATCCCCACTGCTGCTAAATCGGCTAAAGAAAAGCCGACGTCCCTCGAGACGCGAAACGTAGAAAAAATCACTCAGAATTATACGGAGTAAAATCCCGTGAAATCTAAGCATTAATCTTCCAGTTTTGGAGGGAAAAGTACACATTTTATCGGGTCAAACCGACCTTTGTGTATGTGGGTGGTCCGAGTTTTACGTGGAAATAGATGGAGAATTGTATCCAGTTCGGTGCCTAGAATTTGGGTAGAAACGACCTTGACCTAAGTCATACAGTCCTGTTATACAGAACTGATTGATTCTAAATTTGTTCTACACGAACGTTGAAGTTCGATGAATCATCCTATCATCCTACTATAATCCTTCCTACTTCCTACTAATCCTGCTAATATTATAATGCGAGAGCTTGTGAGGATGGATGGATGTTTGTTACTCTTTCACGTCAGAACACCTGAAGGGATATTAATGAAATTTGGCACAGAGATAGATTATATTCTGGAAAGAAGCATAGGCTACTTTTTATCTCGAGAGTATTTTCCCTAGGGATCACGCGGGTGAAGCCGCTGGTAGAATCTAGTGTTATAATGCAAAAGCTTGTGGGGATGGATGGATGTATGTATGCTACTCTTTCTCGTCAGAACGCCTGAAAGGATCGTCATGAACTTTGGCACAGAGGGAGATTATAGTCTAGAATAGCACATAGGCTACTGTATATACAAGCAGTTTTTCATCCCGGGAATATGTTCGCCAGGGATCACTCGGGCGAAGCCGTTGGCAGAAACAAGTCAAACATAAACCCACCTGAACAAGCTCTTCAAACATTCTGGTTCGGATTCTAAAACTAAATTCTAAGTAATAATGAATCGTAGTATTAGCAATCAAACTAACTCAAATACGGTGTGCTATTTTAAAATAAACTAATCCTCAATAACTATACTAAGGTCAAGAGCAAACCCATCTCAAATAAAAAAAATACTATAGTCATAGATATATTATGGCACCTTGACAAGTTTCTTACTATCAACAATACTTAAAACATGTACATATACAATGTGTAGCAGAATAAACGTCTTAAGGGGGGGTCATTGTACTCATCATTTTGAGAAACTTATACTAAGGGAACAAAACTTAAAGTTGTTCATAATGATGAATATAATGACCTCTTAACGTTGCACGTTGTATTAATATAGTTTAAAATGCATATTTATGTGACATAAGATAATATTTTAAATTCAGAAGCTATTTCATAGACCCAACTTTCAATAAACTTCCGTGGGTATAGCAGCGGTTTACGACGTCAATATAGTTTAGCAAAATATCGTAAACTTCTCCATCAGCGGTGATTGTATTTGTAGAGCATTTTCTCGTTCATGAAATAAAAATATATTTTCCTATTGGGCTTTTGTTTAAAATTTGATACAGGTGATTTTTTTTTGAAGTTATGTCATATTTTTATTACTTTGTTTATAATGCTTGCATTGGCGTCGGCAGGACTAATTTTATGGGGGCCGGGGGTGCATCTTCTAAACCCCACTCCTCGAATAGGTTTTCTTTTGCCCAGAACTAAAAAACACGGATACAAAGCGAGAGAGGTCGAAGTACCACGCCTCGGTCATTTGCTAGGTCTGTTATACTACAGTCCGCTTGTCTCATTTTTATATCTTCATGTTTTTGTATGTTTTATTGAAAGCCAGGCGCTCATGAATGCCTGCTTTTATTAACATTTGATGACCCTTACATGAACTTCTAATGTAGGCAGCTCCACGTAAAACCCTGGTAAACCCGGTTTGACTGGAAGCCGAACCCAATATACTCGTAGTTGGGAAAAGGCTAGGCAGATGACGATGACATGAATATCTAATGCTCACTGTTGGCTGGCTTTCCAACAGTGCAGTAATATTAAGGCGTTCAAATACCTGCCTTCTTGTATCGTGCAACTGCTGGTACGGTCCTGATTTAATATTCATATTTTTAAATAAAACAGTACAAAATGATCACATAATGATCACGTTGTACTACTTAATTTGACATTACCTGATTTGACAACCAACAAAATGTTGTCAAGTCAACCACCGAGTGATGATAAAATTGCAATATTTGCATCATTTTCTGCAAGGTCCAGCGTACCCCGTCGTACAGGTCTGACAAGATGGGGCGCATTCCTCGACTACGTTCCAGTCCACTCACGCGCAACATGTAGGTACTGTCTACGTATGCGTATGCGCATGAGTTGATACATGCAGTCATAATTGGTGACAGGTAATTTGTAGGGCATTAAGTGGACTGTTTTATTGAGGGATAAAAATGTAAGTTGCTGGAAATAAAGCCTTGTTAATTTATCCTTTCATATTTTGTTTTGATCTCATATTATCTACGTATTTACTGTAAGAAAATATTGGTTCTCTTTTTATGTTTATTTTACTGCAGCGTCGCTTTTATGAATAGTTTTCTTGCTTCGATAATGTGAAAGGAATTGTTTGAAAAGAAAGTCTTTGATCTTTTGTCGCAGGTATGCTGGAAGAAATTTCTTTAGAAATTTCCTGACCATTTTATGTTACTTTCCTTATTTCTCTCACTTTTTGTGTGTACGTAAACTATTAATTCAACTAAACTAACCTAATTTCACGTAGGAAGGTGTACCACCGGTAAAAAATCAATTCTTGTTGAATCAATTTCACTCAATATAATTTAGCTCTATACCACAAATGGATCTTCCATACCAAATTAATCTCTCTAGTCAATGAAAAAATCATCGGTTATCTTTGGCATCTTTTCAAATATCATAAGACAAAACTAATCGATCTATAATTCCAAATTTAAAAAGGAATTCATCAAATCGCAAGTAGTTCGAACTCTTAGCATGCGCGCGAGTGGACCGGTTCCTAACAAAAGGGAAAGGGCGTGGATTCCGTAGAAAACGAGAGGGAACGGAGATACACGACATTCTTTAGACTCGTTTGATTCTCTTTAAAATTCTGTATCAAACTGGTTTTTATGGAGCCATTCTGATCTGATTATGGGTTGATGGCTATTTTTATTGTTTATGATTTTAAGGTTCTGACTTTACAGTTACTATATCAGAAGGTGAAGGGTGATATGGCGAGATAGGAAGTATATTTACAGGGATACGGAACAGAATGTAAAGTCCTGCAAACCCTCAAAGAAAAGGGAAGATCCTCCGACCAAAGGGCTAATTCACGTAATGTTATGACGCGCCGATTAAGTTTTAGTGCAGTTTGAGTGATAAACGATATTCTTGTAATCTTTGAACTGCGCGTAAACTGCGCGTGAACTGCACGGCAAATGCACGACAGCCAAACTCTACCAACCTTACTGACGGTGGAGAGAAAAAATATTATTCACTAAATAATCGAATAGAAACGAATAAATTTCAATGAATAAGACGTTATTACATTATTAAAACTTAAACTTAAGCTTATAAGCTGTTATTTTGGGACATCAAACAAATAGTAGAATACCGATCATTTTGCGTTCCGAAGCACGCACCATTAAAGACGCGCAACAGTAGAATGCCGTTATTGCGCTCGCGTGACGCAAACTTGACGCGAGCGTGTCTGACAGCGGAAGATAATACGAAAAGTGTTGTTTTGATCGAAACTTAACTTCAACTGCACTGCAACAGCACTTATTTAGTTACGTGAATTAGCCTACAGATGGTTGTTGCGTCTGGTGGGCAACTGCCGATAGTTATGATATTCGGACTGTCGTATACATTCAAAGCTTTTCGTTCGATTTGTGCTATCAGTACCGCGATGCAGGATTTCGTTCAGTAGTTCGTCGCTAGCGAGATAGATGGCGCTGCGTTTCTTTTTACCGTCGTAATATTTTACTTCGTTATTTTTTTCTTATGCTCCTTTATATCCATTGAGATGACGGCAAATAGTCATGTATGAGAGAAGAAAACATCGTGTGTCGACCTTAAATAAATTGGAAAAAGGGAAGGAAGACGAGGGTGACATATGGTGTATTTATAAGAAGCGTTCGCATTCACATCGTAGTCACAATACGTTATAAATTCATAAACACGTCTAATTCAGCTCCATTTTGGCATGTTTTTGTAATTTTTTGTCGATGAGAAAATATTTCGACTAGAATTTTAATTAACATATTTCAAATAGGAGAATTGGTCTTCTGAAATATGTATTTCAACTATGAAAATACATAAAATGTCCATGCATTTTTAATATAATTACAAAATTAATAAAACGTCCAGAAGCCTACCTGTTACCTGTAAAACTACCTTCATGTAAACGCGAACGTCCACGTATCATTCCGAACGACAATCCTATTTGGATGATTCAAATTTCGAAATGAACGAATGAACGATAAAACTACTAATAGGAATGGAGACAGGAGCTAAATCAATCATCGGTATCAGTGAACGAAATCTCTTTGCGAATGAAAATTGAAAACGATGAATTATCGAATTTCACTTGCATGCCGCGTGAATGGAAAATGTTAAGAGCGTGTATTCCGTCCACTAGCGCCGCCAATCGTTTTTTATTATTTGTGGTAAATTTAAGACACGTAGATAAAAAACCGCTCTGTAGTGTACTGAAGAAATGTATTTATTATGTTTTGAGAGTTATGTTTTGTACTTTAGAACATAAATAGTTGCCAAACTCGATATTTTTGCTAAAAGTGGCCACTTTTAGCAATAATTGCCGTTTTGGTTATTTAGCCATGAGTTATGTATTAAAAATAGCTGTCAAAAAATAATAGATACATTTCTTCAGTACATTACAGAGCGGTTTTTTATCTACGTGTCTTAAATTTACCACAATTAATAAAAAACGATTGGCGGCGCTAGTGGACGGAATACACACTCTTAATAATAGTGGACGGTAGGCTCTATTGAAAAATTGTTTTAGCGTATAGTATAAATATAAATAAACTAGCATTTCTCGTGACTTTGTACTTGCATATCCCGTTTTTCCCGTTCGTGTGTGTATTTCGGGAAATTCTAGAGCTCCCCTACTCTCTCCAAGGAACCTATATGCGAAATTTCAGCCCCCACATCCGTAGTTTTGGATGTGCGTTGTCTGTCCGTCACTTAGTAACGAAAGAATTTTATATAATTATTAAGATTATTAGTTTTTAATATATTTTCATAAACATCACCACAGCTGATAAATAAACCTTTTTATAAGCAACTTACCGTCGGTTACAGAATTAAAAGAAAACTCTACATTAGCCTGAAAACTTGCCAAACTGTGGCACTCAAACTATTTTTGACATATTAAATGGTAACTCAATTCCCTGAAGTCCCAGGAAAGGTAGCGGGACGAGTTTGACGCCTATCTACTTTGGTATTAATCCACACTTGCCCAATTCTGGGTGGAATGGAAAAAAGACCGTAAGTCTTTGGCCTGTGGGATAAAATCAGCTGAAAATAAAAAATAAAATAAACTGACGGAAAACAAAACCTCCTTGTAGCAAATGACTACAAAATCACAATCATTAAATAATCAGTTCCACAAAGTTTATTCGGCCAAAGAATCAGCATTGCCATTCAACGTGGCAATGCTGCCAGTGTTCTGGGCACTTTTGCCGTTGACAGCGATGTAAATTATTTTTTTGATGCCCAATGATTTATTTTGTTTTTATACGCGTTTGTACATAATGTAGATACTGTAAACATTGCCGCCCCTAAGACGACCCACTGACCTTGTAATTTAATAAATCGAATCTAAGGTCCACAAAACAATATCAATTTAACCGTCACTTCAATCAAACCGTAATTTACATCACACTAATGCGCCAACTTTAAATTCATATTAAAAATTGCATTCTAGCATTAGTTGCATTAAGTCACTGGCATTCTAATAGTGACCTTAACCCATTCACGTTAAAATTGCATTGTGATTGGCAACTTTGACATTATGTTGACTTGGCATCAATCATAGAACGTGCATGTAGTTCTGGGAGACGTCTGAAATGACCTTAAACGATTCGTTATGAGTTATTAGTAGCAGTTTTGAGAAATTAAATTCAAAGACATTTCTAGAATTGTCTGTTGTGGGTTGCGAAATCAAAAAATACCTCTCATATAGAAATAAACATTTGTCAAGAAATAAAATAAATATTTTCTACGTGATATTGCAAATCGAGAATCATGCCAAGAGAATATAAGCAATAGAAGACTCGCGCACGAAAGGTTCCGTACCATTATCTATAAAAACGGCAAAAAAAACATTTTTTTGTATGGGAGCCCCTTAAATATTTTTTGTATTTGTTGTTATAACAGCAACAGAAATACATCATCTGTGAAAATTTCAACTGTCTAGCTATCGCGGTTCTTGAGACACAGCCTAGTGACAGACAGCGAAGTCTTAGTAATAGGATCCCGTTTTTACCCTTTGGGTGCGGAACCCTAAAAAACCAGCCAAGTGCGATTCGGACTCTCGCATTAAAGGTTCCGTACCATCGTATTTTGTTAGTAATAGTGGTAACAGAAATAAAATACAAAATTCAGTTGAACTTTCATCTGTTACTGTTACGGTTCGTGAGATATATCCCGCTGACAGACAGACGGACCGAAAGCGGAGGCTTAGCAATAGGGTCCCGTTGGTTACCCTTTGGGTACGCAATCCTAAAAAACAAGAGTCAAAATACAGCAATTGAAAACAGGAATCATACACCCACTTCGGTCACCCTTGGCTGTGTGCCATCTCCGATTCGGAGCGATTAAAGAGAGATCAGTCGATTGGTCTATTAATTCACACACTGTTGGGCAGAAAGTACAGGACCGATTTGAAAAATTCTTTCAGTGTATATATTATATATCATCATGCTAAGACAAATAGAAGCGGAGCAATAATGGAAAATGTGACGCAGACGAAGTTGCGCGCTAGTGCTTCTATACTTTGGAGGATTTGGTTAATGTTACGACGCTGCCTACACTAACACAAGGTGGACCAATGACCTGGTGGAGGCAGCGGGAATCCTCTGGATAAAAGACTCACAGAACCAATCATGTGGTGACACTTGCACTATGTCCCGCAGTGGACATCAATCGGCTGTTATGATGTCTTGCCATTTCGAATATTGCCATAAAGATGGCTTTGCAAAGTTCGTACTTATTAGCTGCCAGAATGATCCTCCATATAATCTTCTTTACAAGGTCCATCATAATTTAGATCTGATCATCAGGATTTGGAGCTTGTCCAATCCTTAATAATTAAATTGGGTCGGTGGAACATGTTGGTTGTTGTTGGTGTGTTGTTGTGTGGTGTTCTTTCTTTCTTTTTTTTTTTTCTTGTTCTTCTGTACCGGTCGGTTAGCCGTAATCTCAGTAATCTCTTAATGCTCTTCTTCAATTCCCTAGGAACCTATATATAAGTTTCAGTTATCTACATCCAGTAGTTTCTACTGTGCATTGTATGTCAGTCATTCAGTCAGTAACGGCAGAACCCCTACTAATATTATAAATGCGAAAATAACTCTGTCTGTCTCATCTTCATGCCTAAACCACTGAACTGATTTGGATGACATTGGCCCGTCTCACCAACACATTTCCTTGATGACGCTTGAATAACCTTTGTATGTGTTCACTCTAACGTCAAACGCTTTGCCGGAATGCCGGGATCAAGTGATCCAATCAGAGGACAGTGTTATGTCCAACTATTGGTGCTTTCACAGGGTGCTCCAATACATTGGATAATCGCTCTAATGGATAGGAATAGTGAATGATTTCAATTAACATTGAACTGGAAAGTTTGCGGTTTGGTAGCATCGCTTTCGAGTTCAATACATTAGAATCTGTGAGGTCTCTGTGGATTAATTAATTAATAAATAAATAAATATAGTTGTACTGTATACTGTACTGTATACTGTGCCTCGGAAATCACGTTAAGCTTGTGGTCCCGGCTGTCATTTGGAGATCTTTGGCAGTTGTTACGGATAGTCAGAAGCCAGAAAATCTGACACCAGTCTTGCCAAGGAGTACCGTGTTACCCAGTTAATGGGTTGTGGAGGTCTGGTAAGCAGCCGCTCCACGTAAAATACTGGTATTCAGCTGAATCCGGTTTGACTGGAAGCCGACCCCAACATATTTGGGAAAAGGCTAGGCAGATGATGTATACTGTAAATCATTTTGAAGTCTCTGATGTATTTCTGGTTTGATTGGGTCATGGGTAATGGGTTTAAACTGGAAACAGGAAAAAGCATGTGGGGTGTTTGAAGTTATTGATATGTCATCTTTTTGAATGTCCTGTAACATGAAATGTAGTTTCAGGCAGCTTAAATGGAAAAGTCACAAAATTAAGCTATTGTTGTCGCTTATATATCGATTTTCAAAAACCAGAAGCCTCATAATACGAGGATATGTCTAGCTGAGGTGTTTGTACTTCTTCTTTCGGAAATTATGTGGCAGGTGGGGTTTGAGAGACTGTTTTATAAAGTTTGACGTTCAACGAGTTCTAATTGTCAGTCTTATATGACGTAGTATTCTCAGCCTTTTTAGGATACTTCTAACTTCAGTTACAAAACGATTTCCAGTCAACTAGGCAAACCAGTGACATCATTCGCACCCAAAGTCATAGGAAACAAATTAACAATTGTTCTTTTGTTTCGAACTTTCAAAAAATTCGCCATAGGCAGGCTTTCGGAATAGGCAATTTGGATACAAATTACCAGTAGGTATTGGTACTGCACATTTACATGAGCCGTATCTATGAATAGATTGCTCGAAAGGAAGCGTACTTGGCCCCGTTCGGTTCGGATTTCGAAACGGCGGCAATCTGAGCAGCTGAGATCGAGTGAACGGGCCTCAAGGATGCAGCCACAATTGCTCAGTACGTGTTGTAATCATGATAGTATCAACCCTGGTAATTAGTGGAGGTGGCAATTGACTTGTGCGTTCGATTACTGATAATGGAGATGTAATGTGCAAGTTTCAAATGCACAGATTTCGTTTTAGAAGCACGAGTACATAAGATTTTTTCTGCTGTACCAGTAATTTCGATAAGGCCTCATACTATGTCTCTGAGTGTTGTCATAGTTCATTGTATAGCGTTACCAAACAAAAAAAAATAAAGGCAGTCTTTGTAAGAAATCTCTAAAAATCAAAACCAATGCAACTATTTCAATTAACGCCCGCTTTTACAGTACATGTGAGGCGGAAAGTTGAAAAGCACGTTCCCTATGGAAAAGAACCGGTTATAGTTTGCCGGTACTAACTTATAATCCGGAAGTGATGAGGCAAAACCTTTACGAAGTTATTCCCAAAAGGAATCATGCTTCCACGTGTAAGATTTTAACGCCTATTGTCCTCGACGGGTACACCAGAAGTGTGTCAATAGCTCACCAATTATTGACCTGTTCTGTTTGAGTTTCATGTAATAAGGAAGTGCTTATTGGTATCAAAAAGGCACCAATACAACTTTGGGCATCCACTGAAAAATAAGTCAATGAGAAAATCCAATTACACTTTGTCCGGACAGGCAGTTGAACCCAGCAGGATAGTATCGTTAATGTCATTCAGTTTGTCAATTCAAGAGTTCTCATTGCGTCTTAGCTGGTATTAAGCTGTCGAATTGTTCAACATATGAAACAAAGGATTTGGAATTTCATTCGATTGTTATTCGTTGCTGTGTTTTACGTAGAAAGGGTATTAATGCACAGCGCTAACGAGTACCAGATCACGTGGAAGGCTCGGTGGTGTGTCCAAAACTTAAGTAAAAAAAGACAGTCGAAACAACAGTTTAAATATAGAACTATTTATTTCTAACAATCAAGATACGCTAGCCAATGTCCAAACACCGGAAAACGCTAGATAGAAAGAAATAAAAAAAGATCGAAAATGTAAATTGAATGGCGTCGAGGATTAGATATGAAGTGTTCAGGTCCATTCAGGTCCACTATTTACTTTCTTTTGTTACAGCGATCGAAGCATTGAAAGCTTTCGAGGGGCAAAAATTGAATGAACGACTCTTGTGTACTACGACGCGGTATCTGGCTAAAGTTTCACCGAATTTTTTTCATGGACTTTTTGTGTTTGTGGAGTGAAAAAACTTTATAAACACTGTTTGTTGTTTAGGTAAACTATGTCTTTGTGGCTGTATTCCTCACAAAAATGTAAGGACTGTTTCTGTTTACCTGTGGATGTTACCAAATATTTGTTTTGAGTTTTTATTCGTGAACAGTGTAAAAAGTAATAATATGTTGTTTTATTAAATCGTGAATGTATAAAAAAACATTAACTATAAAAGTGTTTAAGAAGAGTTTAAAATTTAACTATACACTAATTAAATAAAGAGTGAAAATAGTATATTGCACAATAGTAAGCTACATCGACTAATTACAGAAGTAACAAAACAGCGAATAAATACAAGTTTAATCCTACCAAGCGCATTAAAAAATACAAAAAATAATCTCAAACTTCGCACCAACAAGTCCTATCCGATGCCAGATACACATTTTCACGCTACAACAAAGGAGGCTTTCCCTTATTGCGAAAAAGAAAGTGAATTTAGTGGGGTGCCTCCTTTTTTTAAATGGCCCTTAGATAATGTGGCCTTTGTACACGAAATTGCGAATTATTATGGTTTAGTGGTTGAAGGAAATAACGCGTGTATTAATTCCGTTCTGCGTTTATTTTTGTTTCTGTACCGCGTTATGAGTTACACAAGAGGGAATTTGTGAAAATGTTTTTTTTTGCCGGGTTATTTTTCCTTATTTGTAATAAATAAACTGTTAACGAGAAATGTTTCTAGGTTGGTATATCTATTATCTTTGATAGAGTTGGTGAAATTAGACCAAAACTGCAAAAATAAATATCTCAAAAAATAACACAAAAAAAAAATAACACAAAAAAAAAATTAAATAGTTTATGCCGTCAAACATGGTTCCGTTGGGTACGGATCCCTAAAAACTAAACTCAGATTAAACCAGAATCAAGAATAGAATAGAACATTTTTATTTCAGACCAAAGTTTATAGGGTTAGCAAAGGCATCCATTTCATTCAAAAACATGAAACCTATCCCATCTAAAGAACATGTCACCGCAATCCGAATGTGAATATCATTGGAATGGCACAAAGTAAGGATTGACGAAGTAATATATATGCGGGGTGGACCCCAGGTTATCTCGATCTGTCAATCAAAATGTGGGGTCTGTGAGGTCTGGGGGTCCAACTCTCGGATTTAATGTGACATGAGCTTTGATGTAGTAGCAGCGACTTTTTCCTTTTTGAGATCAATAACTTTTTGACGTTGAAAAATGTTGAGAATTGGTGGTGTAGTGGTTTCATATTTTTTACAATATTGAACAGTTAATTTCAAACTTTCATGGTCACTAACATTATAATAACTCGGAGTTACTCCGTGATCATGGCGCTTGCAACAGTGCCGAAATATCGGAAACTCGCAAATAAAAAGGTACATGGTAGCAATCCCGATATGAACTATTCTAAAGTTAGTTTCAGTTTGCTTTATTAAAAAAAATAAAAAAAATACGATTTGATTCTTTTTAATTTCACGTGGCGTCTGCCTACCAGACCTCCATAACCCACTGACTGAGTAACACGGTACTCCTTGGCAAGACTGCAACTAGTGTCTGATTTTTTCTCTTCTTACTCTCCGTAACTACTGCCAAAGATCTACAATTGACAGCTGGGATCAACGGTTTATCGGCCAATTTTCAACCACTCAAGTAAAAAATAAATCTTGATTTTCTAGATGTCTACCAGTGTTATTGGTAGTAATTAAAAAAAAAAAAAAAAAAAAAAAAACTTTTTTTTATATTATATAAAATAACTTTAATTTCGGAAGTCGGTGTTTTTGGTTTTGTATCTTCTTTTTTTAATACCGACTTCCGAAATTAAGGTTATTTTATAAGTTGCAGTGTGATTTTTGGAAGTGGGTTATACTCTTTTTGTAAAAATAAAAAAAATATTTTCACTTTTAAATGGTGACGACGCCTTTGGCTTGGCTACGCAAAAATTGAAATACGCAAAAATGCTAATAAAATAAAAATTACTGGGATAAACTGAATTATTTTTTACGGGACCAGATGGCAAGTATATGACATCGAACTAAAAAAGAATCACAGAAACCTTGGAGTAATCGAATACATACACAAAACAACAAAAAAATCCCCCTGAATTGAGAACCTCCTCCTTTTTTGGACGTCGGTTGATAAAACATAAAAAACCTATGATATCTTAAGCTCCATAAACATATTAACTATAGCACCCTTTATAGTCATATAGAACCTGTGACATGGTTTTTCTTGCTCTACAAAGCACTGCGACACTGCTGTGTGATGCATATCTGAGAAAAAAACCGTTGCGTCAAGTTGCGGATACAAGAATACTCGCTAACCCGGAAACAGCTGTTTGTTATTTACATGGCGTCATGCTTCATACAACTTTTATGCTGCTTATCTGGGATCCATAAATAAGTTACAATGTTTTTTTTTTTTTGTAGGGTTACTAGCTTTCGCCAGTGACTTCGTACGTGCATATCCCGTTAATTCCCGTTCCCGCAGGAATTTCGGGAAATCCTCTCTTAATGCACCCTAAAAGAATGTAAGGAATCTACGTGCCGAATTTCAACTTTCTACGACCAGTAGTTTCGGCTGTGCGTTGATCGATCAGTCAGTCAGTTTGTGCTTTTAAATACATAGATATATAGTAGACTAGCTGTCCCCCGCGGCTTCGCTCCCGTCAACTACCGATTTTTTTTTGCTTTTAAACCTTCCCTGTATTCTGGCGAACTAAACAATAAAAGAATTACCGAAATCGGCCCCGCCGTTCTCGAGTTTTAGCGAGACTAACTAACAGCAATTCATTTTGATATTTATAATATAGAGATATGAGTGCTCCCAGCGTTTTGTTTAATGATTTTGCTGTATTTATAAATTTTATAACACGAAGGGTTCGGTAGCATAAACCGAAAAGACTTTCTTGTACGAAAGCTCCCTTTATTTTTTTAATCGACTTCCCAAAAAAGGAGGAGGTTATCAATTATTAAGTTATAAAGCTTCAAAGACTACAGTTAGAAAGAGAAGTCCGATACGTAATGTGACGTCAAATTACACGATGACTATACAGCTGCCATAGAAAACAGCGTTTTCGCGAGAGGGACAGATATATTTGTTTAAAATAATTGTATCGCGTTCGTTTTTCGAGCAATTTAGATTCTAATTTCACAGTTAGTATTATATTTTCGAATACTTTTAGATAAACTGTTCAGATCATAAATACTTTTTTCATGCATATTCCCTATTATGAACCGTTTTGAAAAATTCGTGTTTTATCTGAAAGGATATACTTGCAGATTGGACCCATTTAAATTTTATGAAAATCGGTTACGAACTTTGGATTTTAAATCGAAATAGCTGGAATTCGTCTACTTGGATGATAGTTTTATGTCATCTAAGTAATCGAAATTGCGTATTTTTCTTTTCTGCGATTTTGCAGTGGTGTTGTTAGGTGTGCGGTACCACTAAAAACTGAAAAATAAAAAAAACTTTTTACAAAAAAATAATAATATAATATAATAATATCCTTGGACATTTCACACAACGCCATATAGTCCCAAGCTAAGCAACCTAATGCTTGTGTTATGGTAACGATATGGCTGATAAACTACTTATATACATTTTTTTTTTGTAAATACATACATATTATAGATAGAAAAACACCCAGACTCAGAACAAATACAACCGACTTCCAAAAAAAAAACACTACAAAGTAAAAAATAACTTTAATTTCGGAAGTCGGTGACAAATTACGACGAAACTAACAAAAACACCGACTTCCGAAATTAAAGTTATTTTTTACTTTGTAGTGTTTTTTTTTTGGAAGTCGGTTGTTTTTTTTATAAAAATATTTTTAGTTCTATCACAATAATTAACACTCAGTGAAAATGTCAACCATCTACTTATTACGGTTCTTGAGATTCAGGCTGCTGACAGAAACCAGGCAGACGGATGGACGGCCAGACAGCGGAGGCTTAGTTATAGGATTCCGCTGGCTTCCCTTTGGGTACGGAACCCTCAAAAGCATATAACTCAAAAGAACCCCACACTAAACGTTTCCCCCCCTTAAGTAATAAGAACCTTAAGGCACTTTCCGTCATCAGGAACCAGTTAAGTGAAATTTAAGAAACATGGAACCTTTTTACCTGACCGTAACATTTGTCATTCTGGATCTCTAAGAGCTCGGGATGATCTGTCACCGTGATAAACGACCCCTGCTGATGTGTTGTACCACTAATAGAGATGGGCAGAAGGTCCAGCCTATGTTTTTGAGTCTCTTTGGACCTGTAGTGACTGACTGTTCCTTTGGGATTGGGCTTTATAATCTAAGGCTTGATCAGTTGTCTAAGTTTTGACATCGTATAACGAATGACACTTTCAAATGATAAATGGTCAGTATAAATGTTTTAATACAGCGGTTTCCATATGTGCGTGGTCAAATAAGGTTGGTGTTCTGTTTTCGCTATGCAATTTAGGAGATACATCGAAAAAAAAATTTTGAAAACCGACCGCAAAGAACGTCTAAAGTTCAAGCTATTAATTGCAGTTAGTGATGTTATTTAAGTTCAACCACAGATTCAATTCCACCTGCTATATCTACCACTGCATCACATTTTCTTGAAAAGTGTCTTTTTTAACTTTTTAATCGATATTCGGTTTCGAGTTTGGGTTTTTTTTTTTAAGTCTTTATTTTTTACTTTGAAATTGTTTCTAATTCTATTGCAACTACAGATCACCACCTTTCAATATGACCACGTACTTCTGACACACTGTATACGTGAATGATACTATTTTGTGAAATTCACTGAATTGCTGAACTTTGACTGTGTCTGGTTACACGGTAAGAAATGGACTTGGACATGGACTTATTCTTGCTAAAAGTTGGTACACTCTTCTTCCTACACTGTGGTCTTATGACGCTAACTCGGTACAAAACAAGTATTAAACGGCTGACGTTATGAAGTACAGTATTTTAGTCAAAGATCTTGTTCATATTTATTTTTAATGGTTTTTCTATTTTTGTTTCAGGTTCACGTTTCCCGTTATTAAGGTATGTTCTATTTTGTTTTTGAAGAACGTGAGTAAAGTAACATTAATTTAAGCGCGTTTTAAGAGAAATTTATTAAAGAAGTGTGGGCGAGGGGTGACGTCTAAGGTGTGATCTCTGACTAGCACAGCACAGGCATAAAAACCCACTAATCTATTTATTTGTTTTAGACATTTAATATTTTCCGTCTTGAGTTATTATTATTTCTGCTTAACAAATTCAAGCATAAAGCAAAACACAGCGTTAACCAATGGGTCTACTCTAGACTAGAGTATGTCTGTCACCGGAAAATTGCAAACATAGAATTGCAAAGTGTAGCGTGCCACGGACATATTGGAACTGTTGATTTTGGGTAGGATTTATTATACACAAAACGATTTTTTCATAATATATCTAGAAATAACAATCTATAAAATATTTATAGCAATTTTCCGGTGGCATATCAATGAAATGGAGAAATCCCAATTTTACTATCTTCTAAACACGTTTTTGAAAATAAGCTAATCGCAATGTGCCAAAAATTCCCAAACTAAAAAAAAACTTAAACGAGAAAATCCCCACAATTTTCTAAAGCGTTAAGATATAAAGCAATTCGTTCTTGCTCGGGCGCCCTCACTATCGCATGTCAATCGAATATTGCCATTTCTCCAAGTCCCTTTCATCTCGGCGCCCTATTCTGCGAGATCCCTATTCTGAGCGGTCCCCGATTCGCCATCTCGGGCACAATGCCTGATCAATATTAGGATTAAGAGACTTTTAGAGCCAATTTGGCGATTACGACATTGATTTTTCTTTTATTGAGACGGATAACGGGATACAGAACTAGGTTTTTTATTTCATGAGTGAGGTATTATCTGGATTTTCGCTGTAGGATTGTTAGAGGATAAGATTTTACTCTGCCATAAAATATTGATGAAAAACTTATAACCGATAACGTGTTATTTCTTGTAAAAGATAAATATGTCGTATTTTAATAAACGATCTTAAATTTACCACATGCAGTAACCGTTAAATACTATAACAACTCTTTTGAAAAAAAAAACCATGACTTCAGAAGACTTATTTCAGACTTTCCATGTTGAACACACATACATAAAATACATGTAATAACTGTAAAATGATTCCACTTACGGTTTGATTTTGGTTTCGACTCCGAGGTTAGGTGAAGTTTTATTGGATATTTTCATCTGAAATAACTCAGCAGCAGCCCAACAGAAAATTTAGGTGCAACCGACCTTTCGGAACATTTTTTTTATTTTTTTATTCAAAACGGGTTAAACTCTTGGCCCAAATCTCACCTGATGGAAAGTGATGATTAGGCCGAAGATGGAAGCGAGTTTCACCCGGAATCCTCTTACACAGAGGAACTGGCTATCATACCTCTAACTGCCGGAACACAACAATGCTGTTAACATTGTTGTTATGGCGACAGACTTAGACATCATGGTGGTAGCTTGCCAAGCGGACTTAGAACAAGTCCTACCACCAACCAAACCGAGCAAAAAATTTGCCCCCGCTGGGAATCGAACCCGGGACCTCTGGGTCTGAATCAGGTGGTATAACCACTAGACCTCGGAGGCGGTTAGTGTCACCTGTTTAGCACCACCCCGGGACCACGTGTAGGGATTCGCTGAAGGGTATTCTCCTACGGACGCGGGTGACTCGGCCCCCATAAACATAGATCGTACGGACATGTCGTTAATGTAAAACAAAAAATCGATTTTACTATTGATAAAGTAAAAAAAACGGGGTGACTAAATGCCACGTTATTGGATTCTTAAAGTCTTTCAAAACTAAGTTTGTTCTAAAAATTTGAGTCTTTAAATGCTGCAAGCGGAAGTAATAAATTGAAAATCCTCTTCAAAGTTTTGTTTCTATTCACCCATGCGTTTCCATTCAACCCGGTTCACGATACTTAAAATAAAACCAGAATCCAAATCTCAACTCAAAGAACATCGACATCTATAAAATAATCTGAAAAATCATATCACCGAAACGATCGTCCTTTTCATTCGACTCGTGACCGCTCGGAATCACTCCGTTAATGTCATTGCATTCGAGATTCGAACGATGAATTGAAATGACATTTTGTCGGGTGAGTGGCCAGTTATTGGCTCTCGTGATTATTAAGGAATTGGTCTGCGATTCCATGTTTTATTTGCTGTATGAGTTGGGAGGACTCCCCAGTTCTCAGTTGATTTTTAAGGTGAAGGATAACTTTATGTATTTAAGTAGGTAATGAAAAAAATATGTTTTTTTATAATATCAGGATTATACCCGGTTGCTGAGGTACTTTATCCGTCCGTTAACGACATTCGTTCGTTAGTGGTAAGCGGACAAATAAACAACCTCAGTAACCAGGCATGCCCGACGTAAGTTTTCTACTACTCATAGGATGGTTGCAAATTAATATAAAAAAATTAAGTTGCTGCTGGGTTAAAAACGTTTCGTTTCCTAAATCCTAGAAGTAAAAGTAGTTGTATAGTTTTATTTAACGGATTTTCTTATTCAAAAAGTGATATACTTATCAATCAAATTATGATAAAACCATCATCAGTGGGTGACTAGAAATAATAATGTTGATACAAATGGGCAAATATTGTCATTGCAGCCGAGCTGAAGGCCTACATGTATCATACGACATTTATGCAGTTCTGTAGCCAAATGGCAAAAACGGAACCCTTATCGATTCGTCATGTCTGTCCGTCTGTCTGTCTGTCTGTCCGTCCGTATAAAAAAGAAAAATGAAATGAGATGAGGTGTGATGATGATGAGTTGAAATTTGGTAAGTAGATATATTCCGTGAACCGCATAAAGATTTTCACACAAAAATAGAAAAAAAAACAATAGATTTTGGGGGTCCCCATACTTAGAACTGAAACTCATAAATTTTTTTACCGTAGTTCGTTCAGCCATGCAATAAAGTCTATTTTGCACTCGTGCGGTTGTAGCCCTTGATAAGTTTTATCTAATAGGTTCCATCAACCACTAAACGTTTTTATCGAAAAAATAAAAAACTTTTTACAAAAAAATACAACCGACTTCCAAAAAAAAAGCACTACAAAGAAAAAAATAACTTTAATTTCGGAACTTGGTGTTTCTGTTAATTTGTTCGTTTTTTGACACCGACTTCCGAAATTAAAGTTATTTTTTTCTTTGTAGTGCTTTTTTTTTGGAAGTCGGTTGTATTTTTTTGTAAAAAGTTTTTTATTTTTCACTTTTTAGTGGTACCCCACACCTAACAACACCACTGCAAAATCGCAGAAAAGCAAAATACAAACGCACTACTTGCCCATACGATTTTCGAAAGTTCCCTCGACTTCTCTGGGATGCCATCATCTGATCCTGGTTTCCTTATCATGGGACCATTTGGGAAGTATTCCCTTTCCAACAAAAAAATCATTTTTAAATTCGGTTGGCAAGCGACGGAGTTATGCCCGAATAAACATTAAAAAAAAAAAATACAAACATCCGAATTGAGAACCTCCTCCTTTTTGGGAAGTCGGTTAAAAATCGCTCCTCCCGGCCCCCGGGCAGTCACGTAAAAACATAGAATAAGCGTGTCATTTAGTTTTATTTGCCATACAAAGTGCATAATACTTTACTCTTGTAAGCCCTAGTTCATTCGACTGGGGGTAATTTCTTCTTTGTAAATGTCACGCTTTTATAACAATTAAAAATGCATTAGAGAATGTTATGTGCGCTTAGGTCGGCAACTGGATTTTATTAAACTGAGTTATATAAAAATTTGTATTTAGATTTTTACTATAGTATAGAGAAAGAGTCTAAAAATCGACTCCAAGTCTAATCTATCTGTGACAAAAAATTCATCAATATTGGTTTAGGTCATTTAGGCGTGAAAGTATAACAAAAAAAATCACTTGCATTTATAACATCGTAGTCAATTATTTTGCATACAGCCGGGTGGTACCAACGGTCCGCCAGCAGCTATATCTACATAATACTATAGTTGACGCCAGATAAACGTGGAATAAAGTACATTGACCTTTCCCTAATATCTCTTCGTAGATACTAGAACAATAAATTAAGAAACATTTTTCATTACTAGAGAACGCAAAGGATCACGATAGAAGTCGATTCAGGACACCTTTATGTCATTATTTCTGATTTTGATCTTAAGAAAGTCAATAAATGTATGTGGGTCAATCTACTTTATTCCACGTTTATCTGGCGTAAACTATAGTTTGCAACATTTTGGTCTTTAGGATGAGGCAAGATTAGGCATTAATTTTCCATTGCTTTCACACGAGATGGAAGTAAATATCTGAATTATCACAAAAAAATACGATACTACCACAGGATAAGATGGTGTATTGGTTGGCAATAAAAGTTTTGCAAAGGGTCATTGTTGTCGTCATTATCGACTACTTTTACTAATGGACTGGCCTTGAAATCTAGAAAAAAAAGCGGCTGTTGGGTTACCTGAAATTATTCGAGATATATAAATATATGAGGCAATTGTATAATGGATTAGCACAGCCTGATATTATAAAGACCAAAATAATATACAAAAATGTCAACATGAAAAATCTTGAAATACTCGGAATTTAATGCCAAACTTTACTTGTCTTTTACTACGAAACATAAATAATACCGCATTTCGTTAAAACATCGTAAACCGTGACCACGAAAAGATGAACTTTATAAGATAATTTTTTCAACGTTTCGTCTCGTCTAGACTGAAGTCATCGACATTTTTCTCATTGACATAAAAGGCTAGCTCCGAGATAAATAATTCTGTTGTCAAATATTCCAACAGCTAGACTATATAAAAATAAATTAAAATTTCATTGTTATCTTCGACATCTACAACAGAAATAAATTAATCTTCGTACATTTTTTTCGTCTGGCCTTAGAAATAAAATTTTACTTTGAAGCGTATTTTTCGACTCATTTTCATTTGAATAGACGAAATTATCTTTGAAAACTATTCCATTTCTTCTTGTTTGTTACATTTTATGCGTGTAGTACGAATTTGCATTTAAATTACTCGAAAATTTACTAAAAGTCTCGTCAGATCATTAAAACGAAAGTTATTTTCAGTTCGGTCCAATTTGAGTTTATTCAAAACTTTAGCTTTTGAACTAGATTAAAGTTAAAAATACCTATAAATAAATGCAACACATCAAAGTGGTTCCACCCTTCATCAGCGGAAGGTACGGAAATAAATTCGACCAACAGACCTCAAATTTAACTCGAAATTATAAAGGAACTCGGCCAAAATAGCTGCGGGCGACCTATTTGCCTTATTTCCTTCAAAAGACACGATTTTAAAAACACCACAATGAATGTTTGTCGCGGGGTAAAGCAATTTCTTTTGATCTGCAATGTCGCAAGGAAGTGTAATTGTTGTGATTTCATTTGTCATGGCTTGTAATAGAAATTGTGGAAAATTTGTTTCGTCAAATGATGGTATTCATAAAGAAATTGCACGTTTGCTGCGGCTTTTTACAAACGATTTAACTTGAATTATGGTGATGACGCGTATTAAGGCTGAACTGAGTTTAACGTTTCTATTTCCCTATTTATGTATATATTTATTCTAACAACCACATCGGTCCATTTTCAAGGCCAACCAACGGTTGTCGAGGTCGATTCTTGGATTGGTGACAAATGACCGTCCTTTTCGCCGAGTCACCCGCGTCCGTAGGAGAATACCCTTCAGCGAATCCCTACACGTGGTCCCCGGGTGGTGCTAAACAGGTGACACTAACCGCCTCCGTGGTCTAGTGGTTATACCACTCGATTCAGACCCAGAGGTCCCGGGTTCAATTCCCAGTGGGGGCAAATTTTTTGCTCGGTTTGGTTGGTGGTAGGACTTCTAAGTCCGCCTGGCAAGCTACCACCATCATGTCTAAGTCTGTCGCCATAACAACAATGTTAACAGCATTGTTGTGTTCCGGCAATTAGAGATATAACAGCCAGTTCCTCTATGTTAGAGGATTCCAGGTGAAACTCGCTTCCATCTTCGGCCTAATCATCACTTTCCATCAGGTGAGATTTGGGCCAAGAGTTTCCCGGTTTGAATAAAAAAAAAAAAAAAAAAACACGTTGCTGTTTGCCGGCTGTCATTCATAGACCTTTCGGGTCTGAATCAGAAGTCAGAAAATATGGCACCAATTTCGGGAAATCCTCTCTTAGTAGATCTCTACTCTTATGGAGTGTAAGGAAGCTATATACCAAATTTCAGCTTTCTATGACCAGTAGTTTTGGCTGTGCGTTGATCAATCAGTCAGTCATTTTCTGCTTTTATACTACTTCTAGCTGTCCCTTGCTTCGCTCCCGTCAACTGGCAACTTTCTTATTTATTTTTACATAAAAACCTGTTGATTTGTGAATCTAAACCATCCAGGGCGCCACCCAAACGCACACAAAAAAAAACATTCAAATCGATCCAGCCGTTTAGGAGGAGTTCAGTGACATACACACGTAGAATTATTTACATTTATAGAATAGTTTTAATCGCTTTCCAATTACCTACTTAGGTACCTTATTCCTGGAACAAAAAAATAGTTCTAATGATAAACTAGTCATGCCCAAAGGCTTTTCCCGCAAATGGCCACAACAAACGATAGACTTAAGTGTCATAATCGATACGCCGCGAGTGGACCGATGACCGCAATCGTACTCAGTAGGTAGGTGCTTAAGTGAATGTTTCTGCCCTGTTGCCCTGATAAAATACTTCAGTTTTATTAGACACGGGGAACAGTAAGCCCTACATTACCAGTTGTGATGAATTTCTTTTAATGAGTCTGATTCTTCAAACGTTTTTCTCTCAAGAACCTCTTCGCCAAATATTTTTATCTGCATGGCTGGACTTTACGTGACGCTTACCGAAGACAATTCGTGGATGGTGGCCATCCATTACAGACGGTGCCATTTTAGCTCACTTCATCTATCCAATGACCACTACGTTCATTAAAAAATAAATTGTTGCTATTGCACCAATTCGCACTAAGTGTTTTCAAGCGTCTTTCATCATGCGCACAGCAAAGGAGTGGAAGTCTCTGACTGCGTCTGTGTTTCCGAACGCTTACAACCCTAATCTTTTCAAAGTTAGAGTGAACAAGCTACTTCTTCTGGGTAAGCTCGCTTCATTACATGTAGGCTTTGTCTAACTAGAGTCAAGAGCAAACCCATCACAAATAATAATGTGATATGTACGAAAAAAAAAAATGTTCATAACGCATGATGTAGTTTGAAACATCGGAGCGAGCGCAGTTCGGTTCTTGTGTTCCAAGGACGGCGTGGAATATAACGCCTACATTTGTTTTGATACGTAAACATTGTTAACAGGGTGTTTCGTAATTTTTATACACAATTTCTTTTTTTTTATATACAAAACTGGGAGGGAGGCTCTTGGCCCAAATCTCACCTGATGGAAAGTGATGATTAGGCCGAAGATGGACGCGAGTTTCACCCGGAATCCTCTTACACAGAGGAACTTGCTATCATACCTCTAACTGACAATCATTTATTTTTATTTTACCATTATCTTAATGAAACATCTTTTATAATGCGCACAGCAAAGGAGTATAACTCAGCCTGCGTCTGTTTTCGAACGCTTACAACCCCAATGTCTTCAAAGTTAAGAGTGAACAGTCTCCTTCTGGGTAAGCTCGCTCCATCGTATAGCTTTGTCTCTATCATCTCTGACCTAGACTACAGTCAAGAACAACCCATCTTGAAATAAATTTTAAAAAATACGTAGACTGGAAGTCGACCTCACTACCTATGGTCGTGAAAAGGCTAGGCAGATGGAAAGGTACGTTTTTCTCCCATGAAGGCATTTAGATCTAGTGATGAACTAAGGATACTGCCATTCATGTCTCTTTCTATGCTTGGTTTAGCCTGCCATTGATACAGGGTTGCTTTTAGTTTGTTGGCAATCTTAGAGTGATGAAACGGCTCATGTGTTTGAAGAATTTTTACTCTGGCACCGTGCCTAAACCACCACAAAAATAAATCATACCTTAAAATGTAGAAAACAGCTGTATCTTTGAAAAACGCAGTTAATATTTTTGAGTACACTATGAAAGAGTCCTTGTTAAGTATTCCGCTATCCAAATCTGTAACACAACAAACAAAAGCAACATGAAACCTTCAATGTTTCAATACGCCCAAACGACCCAATTGCCAAACAGACACGAGATACACCCTCATTAAACCATTCAAACGTCCAGGCTCCATTAATATTTATATCCCTTCAGCAAACAGGTGTTAAAAACGTCACAGGACAAAGTACTTCATTAGGGTACCGTCCTGTACAAACTTGTAAACGGAAGATGCAATTTACATTAAATAAACAAATTATCTGTACGTCCGAACTCCGGCCAGTTCAACAGGTGCGCTTAATTTGCAATCTAAATAAACTTTAATGTTGCATGTACAGGAAGCAAATGAGATTTGTATACAAACCAAGAAATTGAACTAATTCTTAAAGGCTTTTTTTATTTTTTATTTTATTTGGGATGGGTTTGCTCTTGACTTTAGTCTTGGTCAGAGATGATAGAGACAAAATCTGCGATGGAGCGGGCTTTTCACATAACATGAGTAGTAAAACACTAAATTACTTAACTTATTTTCGGCTCCCACGGCATACAAAGCGCAAAAGCTCCTTGTGTTATACAAATGAAAAATTTGAAAAGATTTCACAAAATAATTTCATTAAGTATATAAGTTAGTAGGTATTGTTATTGTAGTTCTTTAATTTTGACTAAATGTATTCTGTTCGAGTCTCACTGATACTCGGAAAAAGATATCATGGTAATAGTGTGTCTCTAAAATCTCTAGCGCAGTGTCCAGAGAATTGACTTCGCACTTGCTTCACGCACGTTAATAATCAGCTCTACTACATACCTTTCCCTTTTGCTGACTGTACTGTTCCCAAAATGGCTGCCATTAGAAGCAATGCCGACGTCCATAATGGAAATGTTTCGTGTTTCAAATTTGAAAGGATGATCTGCAGTTGTGTATGGGGCGTTTTTATGGGAAAATCCGGCAGCGTTTTTGTGATTGGGGATGAAGAGGAAAACAGATTTGATTGTGTTGAATATTCTACAAGCTTGCTTTGAGATGAGATTAGGATTTCATTGAATCATAGAGAACAACGTGAAGACTGTTATCATGACTTTTGTATGGGGTCTTATTCCGGCTTGCTTAATTTTAAACACTTACCCTTTATATTCGTATTATAAGTTATTTCCTCCTGTTAAATCAATAAAACTGACTGTTATCTTATCGTTCACTGGCATTCATCAAGGGGTTTTATTTATTTATAATTTATTAAAACTTTATGCACAAGTAAAGACACTGTACAAAGGCGGACTTGAATTGATGATTGAACACCTTGGATTTTATTCCAAATTTTATTCCATGGATTCGATTGAAATGGTGGTTTTTTTCTTCAAAAATATCAAACAAAAAAACCTTTAAACTCTTTAAAAGATTGCTGATTTAAAGTGGTTGTTAGCTGGACAATCACGAGTTCACGAATCATAGATTTGTATTTGAATATTGAACCTTATGAACATTGAAGACCCGTATTAATGCACAGGGAATACTTTAAAGCAATAAAATCTAAACGTATCTGAAGCTTTTTCTCAGCGCATTTAAGGGTCTGTCCTTAATATAATATTTCGTAATAAAAAAAAAAACAATTCATTGTGAAGCTCGTTTTAAGTCGACGCGGGTAAATCGCTAAACGCATTTAGAGCCTTTATAAAGCGTTATGTAATCTTTTTGTTGTGAAAAGAAACGAAAATATTATAGAAAGAAAGAAATAATGTAGAATATTTGCTGTTATTTTATTCACTGTTACACAACACTAGACTAAGTAGCGAAAATCCTCAGTTTTTTAGATACCGCGTTAAATATACGTTCGTTCGTTTAGTTCAGCCGGTCGATTCTGTCGACATCTCACCGTGATCACTTAGGCGAAGTGAACGATTAGTGAGCTGTCATGCCATCTTATTTGTTACTTGTCGTTCACTTCGCCTAAGTGTTCACTTTGACATGTTTACAGAATCGGACTGCTGCTATCGTTATTGGGGCCAATCTGACCGCTCATCCTAAAATCAGTGACAGTGTAAAGCCCCTTCACAGGACCGGCGGCACTTCCTTTCCAGCCTAGCATGCACAATAGGCTTGTCCACTGAAACAATCTAATTAGTCCGTAAGTATAATTATCAAAAAATATTTGACCCGTGTTTTTTCTTTTGTTATGCAAACCAAAATTGACGAAGATACGATGCTTCTTATAATTCTCAATCAATACGTCACGCCGTGGTATAATTTTACGTGCGTTCTGACGTCACGAGCTCCACTCACGAGTTTTGATGAAAAAAAATATTCATTGATTACATAACCAAAAAATACATGTCCATTATTTTTCAATACTGATGGACTTAATAGATTTGCAATTAATTAGTGGTGGAAACTAGCCTATTTCAGAGCCACCTTCGATGAATTAAACGAAGCTTACTGTGACAGATCTATTTAGGCACATACTGGTCGTGTCTGAGTTAAATTTCAGGACACAACCATAGTTGGAGAAAAGGCTAGGCAGAAAATGCACACTGGTCTAATAAACTATTTATTATATATGCTCGAACATAAATAACTTATATTTACAAACTACCTGTCTCCCACATAATCCTAGTAAGTACCGAAGTTTCGACCAAACAAGGCAAGGTACTATCACCAAGAGGTACTTCGAAATTGTAACAAACACTAATAATTTTCCTCACACTATATGAAATTTTGCTTACACGTCATGAAATTCTGGTATTCAGGCAAAATTTCAAGGTGCAAGCTTCGATAGAATATGTAGATGTGTGTAGGTATGGAGTCAGTGCATCTAGCGCCGGCATAAACCCGGGCAAATCTTGGAGGACATGTCATTTTAGTGATGTGAAAAGTTTTTATCGATATCGATACAACGAAAAGTGTTGTGATAGAATAGAGAACTACAATAGATTATTAAAGACTAGACAATAGAGAGAAAAAAACAAAGAAATACCTATGTTTGTCTTCAGTTCAAGATAAATAAAAGCAAATAGCATTAAAAATTAAACATCAAAACTTTCACGTTTTTATTAATGTACTTCGACTGCAAATTTAAGTAGTTTTTCTTTCTTTCTTTTTTTCTATTTGAGATGGGTTTGCTCTTGACCTTAGTCTTGGTCAGAAATTACAGAGACAAAGTCTACGATGGACCGAGCTTACTCAGAAGGAGCCTGTTCACTCTAACTTTGAAGAGATTAGGGTTGTAAGCGTTCGGAAACACTCCTTTGCTGTCCGCTTTATAAAAGACGTTTGGAATCGCTTTTTTTTGCCCCACACTAGGTATTTCTTCTGTATTGTGGGTGCGTTTACAATTTTTTTTTTAATAAATACACAAACAGCCAGACCCGGAACAACTAACTGTAGGCCAATCAAATATTTGTTCCATGCGGGAATCGAACCCGCGACACGTAGCGCAGCAGTCAATCGTTCAACCACTACGCTAACTGTGTCGTCATTGCAGGCTTTAAAGATTAAAATGTTCGACTACCTATTAACATTTAACACACTAGACGCAAGCACCTTCTAAGATTTAACTATTTCTCTAAACTATTTACTTGAAGGTTACGAAACAGCTGAGAAAATGTCAGTAGAATAAACTGGCTGAGAACTTACGCATATTTTGTAAAAAACAAATGCCAGTTAACTGTGATTGCAATGAAATATCTATGAAAAACAACATAAAACTTTTATGGACATCGTATTCAGCGTTGGAAGAAAAAAAACCAAGTCGATTTTTCAAATCTACTATTATAGAGCCAATTCCGAAGTTGCGCTTCGACATCCCTTTCTGCACTACACTACTCACATCTGAGACACACAGAGAGAGAGAGAGAGAGAGGCAGAGACACAGAGGCAGGGAGAGAGGGACTGTTTGTTTGAAGAAGTCGTCCAAATAGCTGATCTAAATCTATAAGATAGGTATAAATACAAAAAGAACTAGTAAAAATATCGAAATTGTTTAACACACTTCGCATCCCTAGTATTGATACATGGTACGAGACAACCGTTCAAGCACGCGTGTTTCCTAAAGGCATTAATAACGTCTATATACATAAGCTACCGAGCTTAGTGTAGTACATAGACACTTATGTACATAGTGTAGCATAGAGGTTGGAATCACCTTGCTGGCAAAAACTAAAGTATTAATGTGCACGATTTTATTATCAGCTATTGTTGTTCATGAAAAGTCTGGAAAACTTAGTTCTTGGCGCTAACCGAACAATAATATAATCAATTTAAGACCTATGTATTAAAAAAAAAAACAACTAAGAGCCACCTTAATTTTTTTCTTTTTTACTTTCTCGGGTCCCTGGAGACCCGGTCCTTTGGTAGGCGTACGAGGGGCCGAAACCAACTCGCAGAGGCCCCGTTAGACATTTCATATGTAATGGGACACCAACCGGGCGATTATCCCTGTATGCACTTTGAAAGTATTCCCAAGGACAATCCCCGGTTGGAGCAGTACTATTGCAGAATATGGAAACAAAAGATGAAACGCTATGAGTTTGAGTGGTTTAGTGGACTGATAATCGTTTATTATAGAAGAGCTATTTGGCCCCTGCCTAACCACTAATAATATACCGGCTTTTAAATTGCAGGGGGTGACTTGCACACTCAATGAATGGGCCACCGAAATCTGTTCCTCGTCAGTGTTCACTCTGGCCAGCCAATAAAGGCAAGCCGGAGATGAGGAACAAGCTTCTCCCGGGAGAATAGGTTCGTGGGGTCGCTACTGCCCAACAGTTCGCCACAAAACTGCCTTGCGGATTGTATCTCTCTTTGTTTGGCCCCTCACCCTGGGTATGACCTAAGGTCCATCGGAACGCGCAAGCCCCACCACGACGTCAATGTAGAGACACTGCGGTAGGGTTTAATATTTTAATTTTTATTATTTTTCGTTAAAGCGGTAATAAAACCACATATTCTGTTAAAATTACGACTGTCTACCTATTACAGTTCTAGAGATACAGCTCGCTGACAGACAAAGACGGACGGATGGATGGACGGACAGTGAAGGCTGAGTTATCGGGTTCCGTTGCTTACTCTTCGGGTACTGAACCCCAAAAAGTATCAACTAGCCTATAGCCATCAATTTTTTTGAGTGAAGGATGACACCGCTGACACGCTTAGATACTAAGGGCGGATTTTACCAATGAAACTGATCACAATCAAGCTACGTTCAAGAGTTTTTAGTGTCAATTTTCCATAGAAAATAATGACACTGACAGTTCGTATAAGCGTGGTTCAATTGCTGATTGCGTTCGTTTCAGATTGATGAAATCCGCCCTAAGTGTTGACAATGTCGAAGCGTTTCGGTGTTCTGTGGCGTGTACACTATGTGTGTGAGTCTAATTCCTGATTAACTTTGTAAGGAAGTTAGTCCTAGTCTTGATTTCATATGAGATCTAACCGCAAGTATGGTACTTGACAGGTTATGTAAAGTTATGACGTGTTAAGTGCTTGTAACCACGATTGATGGAAATTCATGAAATTGATTGCATAAATATACATTTATTGCATATTATTAATGAACTTGTTGGTAAATAACACAAAAGTGTTGCACCGACCCCAAGTAACATGGGATAAGGGCAGGAAGATGATGTGTGTATGTCACTGAACTCCTAAACGGCTGGACCGATTTGAATGATTTTTTTGCCCAGGATGGTTAAGATTCACAAATCAGCCCGGCCGATTGCGCTGCAGTCGGTATCTAGGTAATTTAGCAGGGTCGCTATTTGTCGGGTCCGCTAGTATTAATATATTTTAACACCTTGAACCATCTAATTTGCCATTAAACGCCAATCATATTTAATTCTAACATAAATTACAAAAATAACGATAAAACGGGCCAATTTCGAAAAGATCCTTTAAGAAGCCCTTTCATTCTATTAAGGACAAAATAATTTGGGATAGGCATCCATCCCTAAAGGATGAAGTGGGGAGAAAGGCGTAAATTAACAAAGTTTAATGAAAACATTCTATGGGGATCGACTAGGGGAGTCGGAGGGTGCAAACAGGTGTAGAGACAAATAGAAGATGATTAAAGAACGCAGAGTTTTATGAGCTTTTCTTTAGTGATGGGAGAACTTTTATCGATATTGTTTTCGGTAGGATATTAAGGTGGACTTAATGCAATAAGGCATTCCCTACCGGTCAATCTTTGTGGTAAAAACTACTACACTGTGGTAGGTTTGTAATTTGTTTTGGATTTGAAAGAAGGCAAATCAAATATGGTTGGTACTTACCTATATTATTTATCTATACTAATATTATAAAGAGGTAACATTTGTTTGTAAGTTTGTATGTAGGGGGTAATCTCAGGAACTACTGGTCCGATTTGAAAAAAACTTTCAGTATTAGATAGTCCATGTATCGAGGAAGGATATAGGCTACGTATCATCACGCTAAGACTAAAAGGAGCCGAGCATTAATGGAAAATGTGACGCAGACGAAGTTGCATGGGTCAGCTAGTTTATTATAAACATTATTGTACACCTCATAAGAAGTACAGGAAAAACGTTTATAAAAGAAGTTTACAATAGGCGGTATTATCGCACAGGCTGCTCTCTTACAGACAACCTTTGGATTGAAAGGAAGAGGTTAGATTTAGGGCATACAAACATCATAAATATTATTAATTAGACATAATAACATAAAATAAAAACATGCAATATTAAAAAAAAAATACAATAATTTAATAAAATATATTCAAAACATTTCCTATAAATTATTCGAAATTATACTATAATTCGGAAACCTTTGTTTTCGTATAACATTTAGGCACCCAACTTTAAAATATTTTCCTTCAAGAGTTGCTTCTTAAGAAAACCTAACTTTGTACATACTTAACTACTAAGCAAAGAGTTTCAAACTTAAAAGGCTAACAAAAAGTATTCATTTTTAAAATCTGTTATTACCTAATACATCGTTATTAAAAAAGATTTCAAACGTTAATCTGGATTGTTTTATGAATAATTTATACTTGATAATGCTTATTTAGATCAAAACTATGGATATAAATAAATTGCTTCACAAGTTAAGTACCTTTCTATTTTTATATTTTATTGCCTTTCTTTACAAATATTTCGTAGTTAATTTAACACCCCAAATTAGTAATTACATCGCGATCATCATGGTTAAATTTTAGGGTTCCGAGCGGCCAGTTGAAAATACGGAACCATTAAAATTTTTAGGATCACTCGAGCTTCTATACGACTGTCTGTTTTTATAAAAAAATGTGTCTTTACTGAAATACATAAGTAACTACCCTCTTTTACAAGCAACTCTACAACCAAGTTCTCCAATCCGATCTAAAAGTATTACACACATACATTCCTTTCACATGATATTATGCACTTTAGTATCGATATTTTAAAGAGTCCCTCAAACGCGCTTGAAAACCTTTACGCATGAGGAGTTGCAAGCAATATATAAAAAGTAATGTAAAATGCAATATTTCATCGTCGCAATAACCTAGATCAAAGTAAAAGCAAGCTTTTCCGTTCTTTGCAAATAGAAACAGTTTTTAAAGCATTCGTTTCGACAAAAAATTTTGTTTGTTGGAAAAGTACCTACATAGTAGCAACTCGGTACATTTTTAAAATGAAATCTCATTTTTCAAAATAATTTAGACTATGAGTGATCTGAACTAATAATATAGCGAAATGAAAAAAACTTAAAATTATGAAGATAAACAAAAAAAATTTTTTTTTTGTTATTTGTAAAAGTAGTCTCAAGAAGTACTGGTCCAACTTCGAAAGTTGTTAAAAAGAGCTCAAAAAGCTGCAGGCTGATATTAGTCTTGCACAATCCCATATGGGACCATTATGGGATTGTGCAGTTATGACCCTGGATCCATGACGCAGCTAGGTCAGGTTGCGGTGGAACAAAAAGAAAGTGGGATGCCTTGATGGCTTCCTCGTGAATCGGAGTGAAGAAACACAATAATAAGAGAAATGGAAAGAATTAGAGAAGGCCTTTGACCTATTGCGGGACAGTTAGGCTGATATAATGCCGATATATAAAGCTACACTATTCCTAATTTACAGACGCTACTAAGTTTCAATTGTTGACCCAGAAATATTAACCTGCAAAAAGCAAGTACCTACTTACATAGTTTACATTAAAACAAAGGCTCTTTTCCAAAAATAATTCCTACAAAAAAATCATAACAAAAATAAAGATTAACTGAACTAACCGTTTCTCTATTCGTGAGAACCAACTTCAATTACAAACATATTTAACTTAGTCAAAGTAGTTAACTAGACTAGTAACATGCAACGTAATTTGCAAGCAATCTTCTATTATTTTTAACTTTAAAAATAACTAGTTTTTAATGAAAACACTTCTCTGAAAAGCCAGTTACCTATATTAAATAAGGTAAGAGCAAAACAATATTATAATCTGAAGCTTTGGTGAAAATTTCTATGCAAATAACAAAGAGAGCTGTATTACACAAAATGGGTTTCTAAATGCAATTGTTGCGAGGGGTAAGGAAGGGGCGTTTGTGTTGAGCGAAGCGGGAGCGAAGGCGATTAAATAAAAATCATTAAAAAATATCAGGGTTCCGTACCCAAAGGATTTAACCAACGGAACCCTATTGATAAGCCTCTGCCGTCCGTCCGTCCGGCCGTCTATCCATCTGACTGCCAGCGGGCTTAGGTAGACAGTTGTAATTTTCGCATAGAATAGAATAGAATAGAATACTCTTTATTATGTGCATAGTATTTCTATTGCCGCTATCATTAAATGAAAGAACTTTGAATCAATGTTTGAGGTAACAATTAATATTTATTGGCACAATAGAACACCTTACAATAAATTATGAATTTAATAGATAATTTATTATATAAGAAATATATAATATAATTTATTTTTTAACTTGTTTAAAGATCTGTCAAGACGCTTAGTTGACACTTCGCGTGACCCAAGGGCTGGCTTCTACCTCGGCCAAAGGACAAACATTACCATAGAACGTGGCAATGCTGCCAGCCTTTTGGGCTCATTACCAGTGGCTAGCGATGCGGACGAATTATTCGACGCCATATGTTAGTTTTATTTTTAGTTTTAGTCAGTTAAGAGTTTTTTTATTTATTTAATTGTATATACATGTAGTCTGAAATAATAAATTAATATTTTAGTTAATGTGGTAATAGCACATTTTCGGAAATACATCAATTAGTAAAGCCTTTGATGTAATTACAGCTTCAGGACTTGATGTCGCTGTTACCCATTAATTTAACTTAATTTAAAAGCGCTTAATTATCGTGAATGACACGTTCACGTTGCATACATAATGTTATTAACTGCATGTCATCACGACCGCTTCATATCCTATCAACGCGTATTTATTATAGTTTTGACTGACCATTGATTATGGTGCAATCATAGGTTAATTGACTCTTTATTTTAAAGTTCTGAATCTCTGAATGTTTAAAAGTATACCTACACGTATTGCCATGTGATGTTACATCATGAGATTTCACGCGTAAAAAAATATAGCGAGATTTTTCCACCAGACTCCCACTCTTCCTTATTTGAAATGCTAATTGCTGCTTCATTTATTAACAACCATTTGAAGAATAAATATTGAGAATGCTGTTTGAAGAATAAATATTGTACGAAAATAGGCTCAGGAAAACACCCTATGGTATTTCCTTGTGTCTATTTTTCAACTGTAGCTTTTAGGGGTTCCGTACCTAAAAGGTAACCAACTTAACCCTGTCACTAAGGGCGTGTTGTTTCACATACACTTAACGCACGCGTAAACGTCAAATCTGGTGCTAACTATCGTTAAATAAAAAAATTGGGTTGTTTCACAAAATGTCAGCGTTAACGCACGTAAAATATGACGTTTACGTTAACAGATGGTCTGAGCACTGGTTAACGTTACTTTAGTTGCGTCGAATAGAACAATATTGTGAAATTTCTTTTGAATTCCTAAATTCCAGTTCTTCTGATGACACAAATAAGTGGTGGAATACAAAAAAAGCTATTTAGGTAGGACCTGTGTCAAGCTATTGGGATGAGCAGGAATTTTTACCAGAATGTTTTGAAACAACGCTTCTTATTTAAAGACCGTAAAAGATCTTCCATAATTGTTACTTTTTGACGTACGTATGTTACGTTAACCAACCGTTTGATACAACCCGTTCTAAGTCTCCGCTGTCCGGCCGTCCGCCTGTCTGTCAGCGAGCGGTATCCAAAGAACCGTAAAAGGTAGACAGTTGAAATTTGCACAGAGTGTGTATTTCCATTATTGCCGCTATAATATGAAAATTACATTAAATAAAAAAATTAAGAGGGTTCCCATTAAGAAAAATGTTTTTTTAAGGAGCATTTCGTGGAAAAGTCCGACTAGCACAAAATCAGTTATTTTTTGTTAATTTTGCCCTCATGAGATTGTATGGTTCCTGTAAGGTTTTTTTTAATACGAGCATCAGGGCCTTCCAATATGCCAATCAACAGACTAACCAACAGAACAACCATGAGGAGAAGGTATTCTTCCATCCCTTTCATACTTTCTCACTCACTACATACAAAACCGCTAATTCTATGCCAACAGAACCTCTGTGTAACCTCTTTGTGTACTATGGCCGTCGAGTTACAGTTAATAGGGACGCTAAACTACGCTTTTATTAAGTTTTAAACTGACTTGCTCCACCCTCTGTTATAATGTTACTATACGGCGATGTTTTAAGTGGTCCAATGAGTATGAGATCGTGTAGAGATTAGGTTTTAGAAGAACGTTTTTTAGTTATAATAAGGAAAATACGGGAGAACCGGACGAGGTGGCAGTAAGAATCGTGCACTAAGAGTTCCTTACCATTTACCTAAAAGAGGCAACTTTAAAGCTAACTCGCTGCTTTAGTGTTTACGATACAAAGAAACTCCATGGACACTCTTTTAAACCAGTTGTCATTGTTTACAAAATGCTATGCCAGAACGAAACAACCGTAACACCTACACTTTTAAACCTACACGTCATAACATTTTTCTAGTCCAGTACATTCTCCTATAGTAGTTGATAAGGGTTGAAGAAAACCCGGCGCTCCAGTCATGTAGAAACGATGAAGATGCGACTGTTTGAAAAGATGCACGAGTGTGGAAGAAGGTATGTTATGTATGGATGGATGCCTGGACTATTGAGTTCGTCCTTTTCTATTTTTGTAAGAACATTATGAGTGAAATAATTTGTGTTAAAGCAATGACTTTGGGAAATAAAATTTAGATCGGTGAAAGAATAAACAACTTCTCGTATTACTCTCAGAAAATCGGTGTTATAATATTTCACTTTACCTGAAGAATGCGTGGCTAAATTATAACAGGCGCACTAGCACTGATCTTCGAGGTTAAGCAACGCATGCCGAAGTCGTTCCCCGGATGGGTAGTCATCCATAACATACCAAAACTCCTCCGTGCCTCGGAAAGCTCGTGAAGGCGTTGGCTCCAGCTGTCATTTCATAAAACAGTCGTTACGGGTTGTCATACCCCACCAACCAAATCTGGTTCTAGTCTTACCATGAGGTCATGACGCCATGAGGTACCCTGTTTTTTTTTTTCTTTTTTTGGGATGGGAAATCATCAAATGACTTCTCCCGCTTTGGGTGGAGCGGGAGGGAGTGTTAGACTTTTACTGACTAAAACCCATCCATGTTCCTTCATTGTCCTTTGTGTTCCGGAGCCACGGTATCTCTTTCGAATAGTCCCGCAACTCCGGCAGGCGTCGGCCCTTTCGGGCCCCTCTGTGTGCTGACTCCTCTTAGTGCACCCTTAAGGAGTGTAAGGAAGCTGCGAATTTCAACTTTTTACGACCAGTAGTTTCGGCTGTGCGTTGATCGATCAGTCAGTTTCTGCTTTTAAATATATAGATATATAGAAGGTAGAGGTATGAGTGTTCGCTGCGTTTTGTTTAATAATTTGCTGTATTTATTAAACAAGTTAGTGAGTCGGAATTTCACACCACGGGTTCCGTAGCATAAACCGAAAACTTTCTTATTAGAGAGCTAGATGCTAGCGAAGGAGGCGGCGGGGAGGGCGAGGAGACCCTTTCGTCCCGGCCGCCGTGGTGGACGCCGCGGGCGTCGGGGGCCGCAACCTGGTGACCTCCGGCCACCATAGACGCGGGCCTGTGGACGGCGAGCTATGGGTGGCTCGCCGTCCGTCCGTCTAGTGACGACAGGCCGTGTCGACGGCGTGTTAGTGTTCCACGCGCGCCTCAAAGAGAGTCAGCACACAGAGGGGCCCGAAAGGGCCGACGCTTGCCGGAGTCGCGGGATTATTCGCAAGAGACACCGTGGCTCCGGAACACAAAGGGCAATGAAGGAACATGGATGGGTTTTAGTCAGTAGAAGTCTGACACTCCCTCCCGCTAACACCCAGAGCGGGAGGAGTCATTGGATGATTTCCAATCCCTAAAAAAAAAAAAAAAACTCCGGCAGGCGTCGGCCCTTTCGGGCCCCTCTGTGGCCATGAGGTACCCTGCTATCCAGTTTTAGAGGTCAAATAGGCATTCATCTATACCTACTTAATCTTATAAAGCAGAAGAGTTTCTTTGTTTGTTTGGTTGAACGCGCTAATCTCAGCAACTACTGGTCCGATTTGAAAAATTATTTCAGTGTTAGATAGCCTATTTAACGAGGAAGGCTATATATTATCACGCTAAGACAAAAAGGAGCTGATCATTAATGGAAAATGTGACGCAGACGAAGTTGCGCGGGTCAGCTAGTATTTTATAAACTTAGTTCACAAACTACCTCATTTCACTTTCACCCCCACCTACCCTGTAACGACACACCGTGCTGACAACCGGTGTATCCAATAAGTCTGAACCTGTATAAATAATGCAACAGGCGTGTCGATGTGTTAGCCAAGTTATTGGATTAACTCCCTTATAAACTCAACGAACAATGTTTATAGTTTCCAGGGAAATGGTTTTTGTGGGGGCGATGTGAGGTTTTTGATTCTCATCGGTAGTAGATGAAATACCCTTTATTTTAAACTATAAGAAGGGGTTTAGGGGGCAACACGTCCCACTTGGAAAATGTGGTCATTTTCGGGTTAGGGAGCAACTGATCCCACTTCAAAACTGGGACCTAGAACCATTTTCACCTTTTCTAATTTGATTAAAGGCAACTGCAACAAGGCAACAGCTAGTATCTTTTTATTAGAACCAATAAACCCCTAGAGATAATTCAGTAGCGTAATCGTCCTACCTTTAAACTAACGTGAGCCCAGTTGCCTATTACCAAATTAGAAATATTAGAATAGGTGGAATTGGTCCCTGGTTCCAGTTTCGAAGTGGGACGACTTGTCTTCTAACCCTAAGAAGGGACCAATCGAAGAGGGCATCAAGGAATATCTACTACCGAGTTACTCGTTGGTTGGGACCTAAGAACCGTTTTTGCAAGTCAGTTTTTTCAGGGTTTTAATTCTCTGACACAGGTTCCACGGCCAGAGAGCTACTTGAATTGATTTTTAAAATCAGTTACTAAGAGTTATAAAGATGAAGTATCATTGACAGTTGACCTCCATTTTGCACTGTTAGAAAAATGCTAAGAAAGAGATAATTTTTGGAACCACATTCAGTTATCCCACCCACATTTTCTGATTCAGAAATACAGAACGTAATCATATGCAGAGACCGGCTCGGTCTGATTTTCTGCAACCTTAGGGAAATCAAGTGTTTCACATATGACGGCATGTTGTGCATACGATGCTGCTATGTACCTACCTATCTTCAGAAAAATAAGTTTGTAAGAGGTTTTTGGGTATTTTTCGTTAAGTTAAACGTATGCCTGTTAAAATTCGATCGGTATGTTTATTTGAATAATTTATAACGAATTGATACATTTGGAATGAGTTGATACAATTACGGTAGGCGCCAGATGAACTTGCAATAAAGTACATTGACCTTTCCCTTATATTCCTTCGTAGTTATCAAGTAATCAACCGTTTTTATTACTATAGAAAAAAGTAAATGATCACAATAGCAGTCGATTCAGGACAGCGTCATGTCTATATTTCTTTTTTTTGATATCAGGTCATTAAATGTATGTCTACATTTATCTAGTGTCTATTTCGATAGAGCAGTGATAGATCTATCTAGACACGTGATATTATTATCAATGGTAGCGTGTCGAAGGCGATTGTCCAAACGTCAAAAAATTCTGGTATTGACAAACGCTGTCAAAGTATCACGTGATCAATCCTATATTTTGACATTTCGGCAATCGCAGTCCCTAATACAACGGCACTTTGTCTAGACTTAGAGCCTCGGAGGCCAATAGTATAAGATGATGCCCGCGGCTTCGCTCCCTTGACAAATAATATACTAAAACCTTCCTCGAGAATTACTCTATCCATTGGTGAAAACAGCATGAAAATCGGTGTAGTAGTTTTTGAGTTTATCCCCAACAAACAGACAGACAGACGCGGCGGAGAACTTTATTTTATAAAAATGTAGTAATATGCTAAAACTTTCCTCGAGAACCACTCTATCCATTGGTGAAAACAGCGTGAAAATCCGTGCAGTAGTTTTTGAGTTCACCGCGAACGGACAAACAGACGCGGCGCAGGACTTTGTCTATCTATCTATCTATACTTATAATAATCTTCTATCTATCTATCTATCTATCTATATCTATATCTATACTTATAATAAATCTGTAGAGAGGTCAATTCTGTACATGAAATATATTTCCAAAATAACTATCAGGGGGTGATTAGGGATCGATACTGATGCCAAAAATGCAATCGGTACAATTTTTGTCTGTCTGTCTGTCTGTCTGTCTGTCTGTCTGTCTGTATAACCGTTATAGAATCAAAAACTACTCGACGGATTTTAATGAAACTTGGTACAATTATTATTCATACTTCTGAGCAGGTTATAGTATACTTTTCATCACGCTGCTATCAAAAGAAGCAGAGCAGTGAAGGGAAATGTTGGGAAAACGGGAGAAGTTTCTCCATTTTTTAAGCTTCCGTCGCGTGTGCAACCTTAATGGTGAAAGCTACACAGAAATCATGTATGACGGAAATGTTCTCCTTAAAATTATGTAAAAAATATCCAACGACAGCATATGTCTAGATCTTTTATGATTGACGAACAATAACACGTGTAACTCCCGATAGCTTAGCAGTTCGAAGCTTTCTGATTGTATTTGTCTACTCTTACGTTTATAAAACTCTCAGTCGTCCCTAATTAACATTAATAAAAGTTAACATTATTAACTATTCCATAAAAAATGAATCATAGAAATTGGTATAGAAACACCAAAGTTATATATGAAAAACGCTAATAATAAGCCATCGCGCGTAAATACTGAATCATGCTATAAGGATTATTTTTGTGGTCGCGGAAAACGGCTTACGACAGTTTGCAATATCCTTTAATAATTATAATGTCGAGGGGAAGATGGTTATAATTTCGCTTTACACCAAACGAGTAATATTATAAATGTGAAAGTTTGGTTGTTTGTTACTCAATCACGCCAGAACGTCTTAACGGATCTTAATGAAATTTAGAACAAAGATAGATTATAGTCTGGAATAGCACATAAGCTACTTTTCATCCCGGGAATATGTTCCCTAGGGATCACGCGGGCGAAGCCGCTGGCAGAAGCTAGTTTTATAATATGTAGTGATTTTGAATTTCGCTAGGATGAAGTAGTATATTATATTACCCAAACGGCAGCATCTTAAGTCATTACACTACTCTCCTGCATACAAGCAATTTAATACAGATATGTAAAACAGCTCACGTACTGTGAACATAGAATAATTGATGAACCGTCTTCCTGAATACTTGGCACTACTGTTAGTACTTTATTAAAGCGCTAGGTGGCGCTACATTGCAAGAATTCATTATCCACGCGTGGGGTAGCCATTAACTTACGTGAAATTCAAAAGTTAGGTACATTTTAAATGCCGATGACAATTATTTTTATTTAAAATGGTTTAGCATAAGCATAATCAGGCTTCTAGGCATACCGAGACTTCTACGTGTCTCGAAAAGAACCAACGGCTTACCACTGTTGGTACCGACTGCCATTTTTTTTATGTAAATAGTTTTTTAAAACTTGCGGAAGGGACTGGACCCCACGACACAGGGAATCCTAGTGTGGGGCCCAGAGATATGTTGTTTTTTGTTTCAAGACTACTGATGTACCTTATAATATGTGTATATACTTTGAACTAATGTTTGGACGAATAAAGATTTATTTATTATTTATTTAGATTTATATGTTGATCTTTGGCAGTCGTAAAGGATTCTCAGAAGCCAGAAAATCTGGCATCAGTCTTGCCAAGAAATAACTACTGTGTTACCCAGTTAACGGGTAAACCGCCGCTCCACGTAAAATACTGGTTTGCAACTTGCACCTGAATCCGGCTTGACTTGAAGTGGGCTCCAATTTAAAGAGGGAAAGGCTAGGCAGATGATGGTTACAGTGACATTTATGACAGTAAAACCAGTGGTACAGAAAAACTCCTTCCTTAAGGCTTATTAGTAAGGAGTTTTTAACAACGTTCAAATGATCGTCCTTGTTTGAAATGGTATAAAAAATATACCCGCTGAATTAAGAACCTCCTCCTTTTTTGAAATTCGGTTAAAAAACGTCCTTGTCGCTGTTGACTGGAGGTATGCCCAATTGCCCAATAGACTGGCGGCAATGCTACCATGGTTTAAGTAAAAAAGAAATGCTGACTACCCATCTTCTCCCCTATTTATCCCCATTATTTTGGTGGGTGCGCCTGCAGTAACAATATATTTTGAGCACTTTGCCAAATTTCCGATAGTAATGCAGCTTAGGCTTTCTGAGATTACGTGCCCAAACGCATAATTTACCATTCGGAAGCTATAATCTCGGCAATATATTAACGAAGTATATTCAAGCCATTCTGATCGTTAAACCAGCACGTTGTCTAGGTAATACAAACTACAATTCAATGCACCACGAAAACTTCAATCCTTAAGAAACTCACTAGAAGAAAACATACTTGCTGATCATCTATTATTTAAATATCTCACAAAGAATATTTACATTCTATTTTAAAAACTTAAAACTTTTTGCTGATTCCAATTTCAAATTCGAAAAAGTTCAAGAATTTAAAAAACGGATTACTTTTCCGTATCGTATACCTGTGAAGCGCGCGAGGAGTTTTATGCCGTGCATCGAACATCATTAAGAATACATTTGGTGCACTCCTGGGGTAAACATCGGACGTGGAACGTTAGAAATATTACTACACTATGTGGACATGTAGTTGGGAAAGAAACGGGTACTCGTATACCGATTGTTGGGTAAGTATATCGATATAATACCAATGTCTCGATGTTCTAGTTTCGAGGTGCATTATGAAATGTGATAGTTTGAAAGAATTTTAGAACGCTGTTCGTGTGGGATGCTTTCTCGGAACTTGTACGGGTGAATGCATATTGAAAATTGAATGTCATGTTCTATGTGTACTCCTCTCTTGCTTTTACTATTTTATAACATGTTTGGTTCACATCACGATCACATTATCCATAAACATCTACAGTCAAACTAAAGTTATGAAAGATTCTATGTTAAGTTTTTGCCAAGATTTTGATGAATTTTGGTACAGAAGTAGATGGACCCTTGTAGACGGTTACAGACTACTTTAACGCAAGCAAAGCCGCGAGATAAAGCTAGTACTACTTAATTATGTGCATGCATACAATTACACCTTTTCCCCATGGGTGTAGGCAGAAACTGCTGATGGTTGCTTCAAAACTTACATTTACTGAGGAGTTTTGTTGCCTGTCTCCGAAGTTCTTTATCAAATCTTCACCAAATTGAAATGGGACCACACCAAAAAAAAACTTTTCCAAAAACTACCCAAATCGCTTGAAATGTGCCTTTAAAGTTTGAAGAGTTCCCTCTATTTCTCCAGGATCCCATAATCAGACCCCGACTTGATGTCCATGGAACCAACTGGGAAGTCTACTCTTTCAAACCTAGTAGATACGATGTCAGAAAAAACATGCCACTTTTAAACTAAAAACGACGTCCTTAAAGTCTTTATGTTAATCACTTAACTACCAGCGCTATCATGTAGCAAAAGTATTCTGCGCTTACACTAATGTGGATGTTACCGATATAAAATGCATTATGAATATTATAATATATTGTGTTGTACACGCGCATAACGACAAATGTGCCGCATTAGTGATGGGACACTGTAATGCAGAAAGTATCGATCAATATTAACTGTGCATTTTACAATGTGTGAGTGCGAATAGGCATGAGGGTGGGTGAAATCACTTTGTGGGTTCATAAATTGTCGGTTTTTGAGCTGCGATAATCATTATTCATGTAAGAAAATTAAATTTCAATTTTTTACAATTCAACTATGAAAGACTTGAAACTTCTATCTTTTTTTTATTAGAAACTAGCTGACCAGCGCAATTTCGTTTGCGTCACATTTTCCATTACTGCTCCGCTCCTATTTGTCTTAGCGTGATGATATATAGCCTATAACCTTTCTCAATAAATGGGCTATCTAACACTGAAAGAATTTTTCAAATCGGACCAGTAGTTCCTGAGATTACCCCCTACATACAAACTTACAAACATACAAACTTACAAACAAATTTTACCTCTTTAGAATATTAGTATAGATAGATTAAACTTACTCCCATATTTTTAGATAGAGACCCCTCCGATCCTCGGAAAACATCTTTGTAGGTACTGTGGATGGGTAACTCAGAAGGTACGGGAAATTAAAGATAAATGGAGGTTTTACGAATAAATAAATTTGCGAGCTCCGCCCGAATCCACATCATTACAAGTTCTTCTACATAAAAACAAACAAATTCTTTATCCTTCATTTTTGAAACCTAAGCTATACTTTTTAATTAAGCGTTCAAATGTTTTACAAATGGCCAGTAAGAATCATAAAAACCTGGAACATACAGGAGTATCTCAAGCCAAGGACACACTTGAGCGTCACAGTACTTTCGTAGATCTATAACAGTCTTCACAGGTAGTCAGATGCCACGCATTCTATACCTCTTTCACCAAGGCTTATTTTGGCTAGTACCTGCGTTTTCGAGGTCCGAGGTGCTGCATCTGGTTGGACTGGAAGTCGACCTCAATCATCTTCATCATATCAGCCGAAAGATGACCACTGCTGCTGCATAGGCCTCCCCCAAATTTGGCCACAACAACTGGTTCTGTGCGTCTCGCATCCATCGCTTCCATGCGACCCTCAGTAGGTCGTCGGTCAATCACAGTCTGCAGCAATTAAAATATCAAGAACATATTATTGTCTACATTATCTATCATTCACAAAATGGCGAGTCGCTGATCTTTCTTATCGTACATGTACATGACATTATTGCTAAGATAAGATTGTCTATAAATTGAATAAATTTGTTGTTCGGTCGTTGACACCGCAATATGTGTGATATCGATTTCGCACGTGGTGAACGTAATCTTAATTGAAAGATGTCTATTCTATTTTATCGGTGAGTAATACTCGATATGATGTAGGCCATCCCTACTCTGTTGTCGAGTGGCGTAACTGGCTACTAGAACTTACTGAGTTGTTGATTGACATAATCTGAAAATTAACTAGCTTTCCGTAATCCTGTCGGATATTAGGCCTCTCTATTTAATTTTAATGTTTTGTACTAAATAATTTATTTACTACTGGGCTTTGATATACGAGATATATTACTAACTTGTGCCAGCGGCTACACTCGCTTGAAGGCAAGGAAACATACTCGCGGGATGTAAGTACCCTCTCCTAATGCACAACATGGTCTATATGTGTTCAAGTTTCATCCAAACCTGTTAAGACCTGAAGAGGTTACAAACAAAGTCACTTTCGTATAATCATCTACATCATTATATCAGCCGAAAGACGTCCAATGCTGGACATAGGCTTCCCCAGAGTATCGCCACAGCAATCAGTCCTGTGTGTTTCGTTTGTAACATTGTGTTATGATTTCTATGCAAATAGAGGTGTTACCTGATACGTTGAAATATCGAGTAATTTTAATCGAAACATAAAAATATCACATTTAGTTTCATTCCAAAAGTTGATTAATAAAACATTGTTTGCAAACTAAGAGTCAAAGAACTCCATTCTTCAACTACATATTTATTTATAGACCTGCTATCTCAAATTGTTTTATCTCCATGCGAGTTGACTTTTGATTTATGACAGTGTGATGTGTTAGTAACTAATTAATCTTGAACTTGAGCAATAACTCACCGTTAATGTAGTCGAGGATAAATAAAACTAATTATTATGTACATAATATTTACGTTGTATTGATTTTGATGAGGATTTTTAAGTGTACATCAGAAACAAGTGTATCAATTCAAGACAGTTTTTATTTATGTTTTATTTTCCTTAAATAGGGATTCACTTATGGATTACTTATACTATATGGATCTTTAGTTGCCAGGATTATTAAAACAATTTTTATTTTTCAAAAGAATATATCTCTGGGTCCGATTTAAAAGATATCATCGACAAAATTATGTATAATGTTGATATTCATAAATTGAAATACCGTTATATAAACTAAATGTCTATTTTAAATCAATTTATTGATTTAAATTAACATAATTAGTAAAAGCATGCATAATAGAAGTAATAAGTAAAGCGAATGTAACACTATACATAAATAATAAATTAAAATATTTTGTAAAGTTTTAATAAATTAGTGAGTAAGATGTGAGAATGTTAGTTGAATAATTCTAAAATAAGTGTCAGGAAACTAGGTTTAACTGTAAAAAAAATAAACTCCAAACTATTTCTGTTTTATGATTCTGAAATTTATTAAAAATTAACGATTTACCGTTGAACTTGATATTTTACATTTTTTCGAAAGATGATTGATACATTTTTTTAAATACTGAAATGAGCAACCGATGTTAAATGGTAGCCATGGTAGGCATTTATTTTATTTATTCACTTACGTTCGGGTTGGTAGTAAACGAATAGATGGTCAGAAGTGTACCAATGAAACAAGAAACACTCAATATTATCAATCAAGCATATATTGATCCTTAAGACACTGTTAACAAACGGTTTCACGAACTGATTATAATGAACACTTCCCTAAATTTTCATAACTTCAATACTTATCTCTTTACCTTTTCACCGGTCGGTATCACTACACTAATAATCTTCAATATGGTCGACCGCAGTAAAGTAACTTCGGATGGAAGTCATAACACAAACTATTATTCCACAAATATGTGTTAATATACTATTTTTATAAAACAATTAATTTAGATCTCGCTAATTAAGTTATTTTAAATATTTTTAGATGAAATAAATAGCAAAAGCTTACAGTCGGCCATTCTGAAATAACAGAGTCCTCTCGTTACGTTTTGATTATGACTAACTTATTTAAGTTATGTTAGATTCATGTTCTAAGACTATGAAACAATATTATAAAATAAAATGTGTATTTAAAAAATATAAATTTAAAACAAGTGAATCTAATGCCTAAACCTTTTTTTGACTGACCATCAGATAGGAATGTATCAAAACTATATAATATAAAGAAAAGGCAAATAATATCATTAATAACAAAATACAAATTTTGCTACTTATCATGGCTAGGGAAACATTTTATAAAAATTCAATAATTTAACTAACTAATTGTATTTTTAATAAATATCATTTGTTCGGCCATCTTATACAGTAATTGTTCCATCAATTAATACAAAATATCAATAAGTACATTTCCAATTATTGATCTTAATTTTAAATATAATATCTTTAATCTATGTCCTTATCAAATTAATTATAACTAAGAAAGCGCTCAAATCCTTGGCTTACGGCCTCCTTGCGCAATTCCATAAAGTCTAACACACTCATAATTGTCAAACGACTCCATTGTGTGTAGATTTTTCCATATCAATTATCAAATCTAACACACTCATAATTGTCATACGACTCCATTGTGTGTAGATTTTCCCATATAAATTTTTAAGTGTAATCAAAATCCAATTCATTATCCATTCCATTATAAAGTTTAAAACATAATCATAATTCCAATTCCAATCAATTTTCAAAATAACCTTTCAAAAATAAGGAGAAATATTCATGATATCGATTCATAAATTAAACAAAAATTCATAGTTTTAAATTCAATTGTCGCTCATTGTCCCAGTACTCTCCACATCCATACCTATTGGCACTTTCGACGGCTCTATTTCCATATTATCAGTACCTTCAATAGTTTCGTTTACATCTTCATCCTCCGTTGAGCTTCCCTCATCGGAATCAGCTAAGCTTTCTTGAGTAAAGGTCAACCAAGGATGTATCTTATCTAACGCAATTACTGCCTCATATTTTCTATTCTGTTTTCGGGTTAGGGGTGTATCTTGAACAACATACCTATCTCTATCTAGTACTTTAGTAATCCTGTATGGACCTTGTAATTTAGCAAGCAACTTTCTCGACTGTCCGCTATTACTACTTACTTCTCTTTCAATTCTTACTAAGTCACCTACTTGATATTTCCTACCTCCCTTCCTATTCTTATCAAATCTTTCCTTTTGTCTAACTTGATCCTCACTTATGTTGGCATTTACCTCTTCTCTTATATTCTCTAATGTTTCTTGTGAACGCCCCGATTCACCCTGATCGAGCAACGAAGTGACTATTCCGTCACTTTTAGCCTTCAGCCTTATACCAAATAGTATTTCAGCTGGAGTTTTACCTGTTCCTTTATTAAGAGTTGTATTAAGACCCAGCTGAATTTCTTCTAAATGAGTATCCCACTCATTTTCCTTACAATTGTGATTTTTGACTGCAAGCGAAGCCAATATGGTACGATTATATCGCTCCACTTGGCCATTCGCTCGCGGTGTTGCTACCGCATTTAAAACGTGCCTTATGCCTAGTTTGTTCACAAAGTCTTTAAAACTTTTACTTGTAAAAGAAGTTCCCCGATCACTGATAATCCTACTTGGTATACCAAATAAGCTAAAATAGTTATTTAAAACTTTGATGGTCGATTTAGTTTTCGTATTTTTGACGGCAAATAATGTAACGTATTTTGTGTATGCTTCAACAAGCACCAACAAGTAAGTGTTTTTAGATTTACTCCTAACAAATGGACCTAAGTGGTCCATATGTATCGTGTGAAACGGTTTATCAATTTTTGGAACTGGATGCAGCATACCTTGTCTTTTTCCTGGTGGTACTTTGTGATAATTACATTCCAGACATGATTGAACATACTTTTTGGTAAACTTGTTCATTTTAGGAAACCAGTAAAGAGATTTCAATTTGTCCAGAGTTTTATCTAGACCAAAATGTCCAAGTTCATCATGACACTTCTTCAGTAGCTGCCACCTAAACCCTTTAGGGACCAACCATTTCAATTGGCTGTCCACAACTCTATAAACCTTTCCTCCCTTTAAACGATAATTCTGAAAAGTCTCATGGATTCTAGGCGTTTCAGGGTCTTCTAAAATACATTTAACCCGTTGAACCTCTTCATCAGTACTCTGAATGGTTGTTAACCAGTCTTTCGTTTCTACCACTAAAATATCGAATACAGGCTCAGGTTCATCCGACATAGGGAGAGCATTCCTGCTAAGTGCATCCACATGGGTCATACGGTTACCCGGCCTATATTCGATACTACAATCGTACTCCTGAAGTTGAAGCCACCACCTACTTATACGAGGTATCATATCCCTCTTTGATAAAGTAGTACGCAATGCACTACAATCGGTTACAATTGTGAATTTGAGGCCTAAAACGTATACTCTAAACCGTTGCAAGGAAGCTATTACCGCCAGGGTTTCCAATTCAAATGAATGGTACTTTTGCTCTTCGAGGGTAGTTTGCCTACTGTAATACGCTACCGCTCGCCACCTACCTAACTCATCCTCCTGCAGTAATATTCCAGCTATACCCGATTTGCACGCATCCGTATGAATCTGAGTTTTTGCACTTACGCTGTACAACGCTAAAATTGGTCTTTTTACTAGCTCTGCCTTCAGGGTGCAAAATGATTTTTCTTGGTCAGAACCCCACTCCCATTTACAGTTCTTTTTTAATAATTTTGTCAGTGGATTAGCAATTATAGCAAAATTTTTTACAAACCGCCTAAAAAAACTAGCCAAACCAACAAACTGGCGTATTTCGTGTTGGTTAGTGGGGCACTTAAAATTTTCTACTGCTGCAGTCTTCTTTGAACCCGGTCTGACCCCTTGTTTACTTACTTCAAAACCTAGATAATCTATTTTTTTTGAGAAAAATACACATTTTGATAATTTTAACGTCAACCCCGCTTGTTTAATAAGTTTAAATACTGTTTCTAATCGCTCCATTCCTTGCGAAATACTGTGGGCTGGAATAATTATATCATCCATGAATGCAAAAGCTTGGCCTTTAACGTCTTTCAAAATGGTATTAATAGTTTTCTGAAAAACAGACGGTGCGTTGGCTAAGCCGAAAGGCATGCGGGTGAACTGATATTGACCGTCCGGCGTTACGAAGGCAGTTTTGTCCTGCGACGAAGGGGCTATTAGGGGATAAGGGGCCTGAGGCCAAATCAAGGGTTATAAAATATTCGTAACCACCTAACTGATCTATTTGATCCTCTATTCTGGGCAAAGGGTAGTGTTCCTTGACAGTTTTAGCATTTAAAGCCCGATAGTCGACGCAAAGCCGTTGATCACCTGTCTTCTTCTGCACTAAAATGATGGGGCTTGCATAAGAAGATGTTGACTCAGTAATAATACCTGAATCCAACATGTCCTGAATCATTTCTTTGACTTTATTCCTTTCCGAATAAGCTAGCCTGTATGGCCTATACACAACAGGAGTCGCGTCTTTTAGCGTTATAGACATTTCGGTCAAATTAGTCAACCCTAAATCAGTTAAACTAAACGAAAAACAGTCCCTATACTCTTTTAGCAAGGTTTCTAACCGTTCTCTATCGTCAGTACTAAATTCATCACCTATTATAAGATCTTTTGATATGGAATCACTATCCCTGTTTTCTAACATTCTAACATTTAGGCAATCATCATCATTTAAAACGCAAGCCCTAGACAATAACTGTCCTTTCTTAAATTTAATTTCGTTACCATTTAAATTTACTACTAAAATGTGACCTTTTCCTTGCACGATTGTATATAGCCCAGGCATAACAAAATAACAATTATCACCTATTTTCCTTAATGATTCCTTTACGTAAAATTTTATGGCGATATCGGTATTAACTTTTACCGGTATCATATTGATAGAGTTAACGTTGACGTCAGAGTCAACAACTAAATTAATTTTTTGATAGTTTATTAATTTAGAATTATTTAAAGGGACAGGCTTTTTTTTGAAAAACTAAATGTTCGTCTGTCTTTATAATAATTATACCGGCCTGCTCCGTGAAAGTATGTCCCAGCAGTACGGCATGTTTAAGTAATTCGTCTGATACCACTAATACTTCTACGGATGTTGTAACGGCTTGTACTTGTATTTGGACCACTGCCCTACCTATAGGTTCTATGAATGAATTACCGAAGCCTTTTAATGTTGGCAGATCACTTTTACCGTAAGCAGTGTTTAATTTTTTAAAGTCACTGAATCGAATCAAAGTACTTTGGCTACCGAAATCCACGTAACATGACATTGTTTGGCCATTAACTTGAACTGGAAGGACATACTTATCATCTAACTCACCGGTTAACTTAACTTCAGATACTGCTTTACTGATTTCATTATGTTTACCGCCATCATTACCGTTTCTCGGAAGCCGTCTACAATTTGCGCTCTGATGTCCAAGTTTCTTACAAATGCTACACGTCAATAAGGGTTTGTTACACTTGAAGGAGGGATGACCTATCTCATTACAATTAAAACATTTTATATTGTTACTCAGTTTAGAATTATCATTGTTGCTATCAGGGCGCCTTTTTGTAAACGGCTGGCGAGCTACTCTGTCTCTTACATCCTCTAACTTAATAGATTTAAAATAAGATAATAGTTCTTCAGGTTGAGAATAGTTCGCAGCCTGAGCTCCTAGTCGCATACCCCTGTCTTCTAACCCATATATAAGACAATCCACAGCCCGCTTACCCGTTATATCGCATCGGTTCAGCAAGTTAATTTTTTGATAAAAATAATTTTCTAACGATTCATTATGTCTAACCTTCCTATCCAACATTTCATGCAAAAGTTGAGCATAATTCTGAACTGTGGGAAACGTCTTTTTCAGTTTATCCTTCCACTCCGACCAGGTATAACTTAAGGAAGTTAAGCCTTGGTACCACACCTTTGCTACTCCAGTCAATTTAGGCAATGCATAATGAAGTTGTTGTGTTTCAGACCATTTATACAAAGCTGCACATTCTTCTACTTTCGTAATCCATAAATCAATAGTTTGTTCCTTATTAGCAGGATCAAATTCTGGTACTGCGTTTGTTGACATACTAAAGTGGTGTTGAGCCTGGGACGCTGACGAGGGCAGTGATTTGATTAACTCCATAACATCATGAATACTAAAACTATGATCATCTACAGTTTTGTTTTTAGGGGTCTTGTTCATGTTAGTTACATCGGCGTTAACATTCAAATTACTATCCATGTTGCTAGTACATGATGACTGACTTACGGTTTCCCGACGTCTTCGACTCGTCCTGTGGTGACGGGATCTCCGTCTCACCTCGCTACTGCTGTGCTGCCTTTGTCGCCGTCTCTTCCTCCGCGAGTGTGCAGATCGGGAACGCGACCGCGAAGACCGCGTTCTTTTCCTCACACGCGGCGACTCAGACCGACGCCGCTTTCGGCGCTCAAGGCTCTTATAAGAACCCGCACGTCGCCGTGGTGTACGGTCTCTTGAAACTGCGCGGCTCGAGGAGCTTGAACTGGTCCGCACAGAACGCGGGCGCCGCGTACTAGAACAGCTTCTCCTATGGCGCCTGCGCAAACGCCCCGCACGGCTGCGGCTGAGGCTGCACGGCGGCGTAGCTCCATCACGCGTTTGAGCAGCCTCTTGATCAAAAGCTTCACGCATTCTCACTTCTTCACGAAGTCTCGACATATTATTTAGGTCTGTAATCATATTTTTGTGGACATTTTAATCACTTTTTAATAAGAACATACATAACTATTTAAAATCCTATACACAGAAGAACAAACAATAAAATTCAATCATTGCAATCGTCAAAAATATGTACTACTTACTGAATTCGATTGTGCGAAGACCGCAAAATAAAACAAATTATTTTACTTCTTAAAATCAAACTACACACATGCTAAATATAGGTATATCTTATAAAATAGGCTCATGTAATAGGTGAAGTACGCATTTACATACATAAAATCACGCTTTCTTTCCATGGGCAGAAATTACAACGACTTCCTAACTATTTTCTTTTGTTTTGAGGTTCGTTTACGTAATCTCAGCGACTCACAATGCCTTTGCAACTAACTCACTCTTTATGTATTTAATAACGCGGTTAAGCGTAAGCATACAACATAATTACTGTATTAAAAAATAAAAAAACAAAAGTACCTACATAAGAAATATAACTTACCGAGTTTATGCTTCTTACTTTACCTGTCCTTATTAACGGCCTAAGTGGACGTGATTAGAATATTGAGTAATATTCGTTTCAGATCCCTCTTCCGAACTAAACGAATAGATGGTCAGAAGTGTACCAATGAAACAAGAAACACTCAATATTATCAATCAAGCATATATTGATCCTTAAGACACTGTTAACAAACGGTTTCACGAACTGATTATAATGAACACTTCCCTAAATTTTCATAACTTCAATACTTATCTCTTTACCTTTTCACCGGTCGGTATCACTACACTAATAATCTTCAATATGGCCGACCGCAGTAAAGTAACTTCGGATGGAAGTCATAACACAAACTATTATTCCACAAATATGTGTTAATATACTATTTTTATAAAACAATTAATTTAGATCTCGCTAATTAAGTTATTTTAAATATTTTTAGATGAAATAAATAGCAAAAGCTTACAGTAGACTAAGCCGACTCAAACATAGTTGGGACTTGGGAAAAGGCCAGGCAGATAGATTTCAAACTATTTGATTCACACTTGATGTGACACTTATATCTATAGTTGTGTATTTAAAAAATCGATACGTTAAAATGCTCGCCACTATTTCCGCAATCTCTTATCGAAAACTTAACACACGTATGACTCGCGATTTCACACTCACTGCCCTTTTACAACACATTGTAGTTAGTTTTGCAACAACTTCTTGTAGCTGGAAACACTTATTTAGTACTAGCTTCTGCCAGCGGCTTCGCCCGCGTGATCCCTAGGGAACATGTTCCCGGGTTTAAAAGTAGTTTTTGTGGTATTCCAGACTATAACCTATTTTTGTTCTAAATTTCATTAAGATCCGTTTAGCCGTTCTGGCGTGATTGAGTAACAAACAACCAAACTTTCACTTTTTTTCCGTTTTTTTCTATTGATTGCAGCGTGATGAAAAGTATACTATAACCTGCTCAGAAGTATGAATAATAATTGTACCAAGTTTCATTAAAATCCGTCGAGTAGTTTTTGTTTCTATAACGGTTATACAGACAGACAGACAGACAAAAATTTTACTGATTGCATTTTTGGCATCAGTATTGATCCCTAATCACCCCCTGATAGTTATTTTGGAAATATATTTAATGTACAGAATTGACCTCTCTACAGATTTATTATAAGTATAGATATAGAAGATAGATGCATTTTCTTTGCAACAGAATAAATATCAAAAGAAAAATATATTAATGAATGTGTTTTACACAGACCTGGAGCGCAGCGTGGTTTCAAAAAACTTAAGAATGCACTGTTACTTAAGCTATGCAAACAGCAACCAATAGTTACGTTATTAAATCGTGTTATATTCCAATTTTAAACTAATACATTATTATCAATCTCCCTGGCACCAAAACAAGCAGATCAATGACACAGTACCTACTAAAACAATGACGTTTTTTCGAAACGTGTATCTTACATAATTACCGCCTTGAAATTTCATTTAATCGAAAACGAGCGTACCACAAAATATTTAAAATTATACTTCATGCAATTTTAACAACATCATAAAATTGCATCATCGATAAGCGAGCGTTCGCGTCACTGGCTCTGCAATCGGTTATCGCGACTCAGTATACGTACGAACCGAGCCCGACTTAGCACGAACTCACCAACTGTTTCGCGCGATACGTTTGATTTTCGATTTCGAATAATCGAACGTCAATTGTTTTAAAGTGCCATAGATATTGTTTTGTTTTGTGTTTGAATTTATACACGGTTTTGTTTTTATTATTGTGTTGAATTTGTGATATTTGATAAGTTCCGACGCAAGTTCGAGTTTTAAAGTGGGTTTTTATATTTGTGCAACAAAAAATAAGGTAAGATTTTTTAAATAATAAAATGAAGTGAATGTATGTAACGTAAGCGTTAAAAATAATATAGCAGGATATTAAAATTCTCTCAGTTAGGTATATTTATTTATTTATATTAGTTACTAACAAAAATATGTACCTAAGTATAGCAATTCTGTTATTACAAAGATATAGTTTGGAGTAACTGCCCATCCTGGTCTTGTATAATTATGTAAAATTGTTTTCATAACATAACTGGTAAAGTCAAAAAAATGAGGCAAATTTTCCCATTTTTAAAAAGTGATGATGAAATTACATTCTGGGAGCCTGGCGGTTTATTCTCATACTATATGGTAGGCCCCATATAAACTTACAATAAAGTCCATTGACCTTTCCTTAATATCCCTTCGTAGATATCCGAACAATACAACATGAACCGTTTTCATTACTAGAGATCGTAAAGGATCACGATAGAAGTCGTTTCAGGACAGCTTTATCTCTTTATTTCTGTTTTTTTGATGTTAAAAAGTCAATAAATATATGGGGGGTCAATGACCCTTATTACTTATTAATCTGGCGCCTACCATAAAATGCGTTCATGATCAAGTCATTTACGACTATTAGGACATTATCAAGACATTTTTGACAGTTTCAGACTGAGATGTGAAGAGAACTCTCATTTTAAATAAATGAGAACATAATATTTTACGAATCAGCTCACTACCAACAAGGTGATATAAAACTCAACGGATCGGATCAAAGATCGTGAGCGGATGTCACTGTATTCTTGTGCGTTTTATAGTGCAATGCCGTCTCTATTTGTCGCAGTTAAAAACAGGAAACAGGCTTCTGATGCATATAGCGACAATCATAATTGCACTATATCATATAAACATACAGACAACGTCAATCTTCGTTTATGTAGTAGGTATTGCAAAGCAATCCTAGAAATGGACCTTAAGGCCGTACCCTGACCAAATAACCTTGAGCGTTTTTCCCTCAATAACAGCGCAAGAGATACAATAATGTTGCATAAAATCGTTATAAAATCTAATTTTGGTCGTTTGAAAAAAATATTTCTACCAAAATGTTCATAATTAAATTGCCTATCCATCAGTGTAAGTACAAAATCAAAATTATCGTTAGTTTTCGAGAAGATGCATGTTTTCAGTAGGTAATTATTTCTCATTTCTTAGTTTCGTTGTGAGGAGATACATATACATATACTTAGTAATAAAAATCTACCATTTTGAAGTCAAGATTATGTAGAAATTTAATGTATTTTTTATAAGTTGATATTTCCTTTGGATAAAGAGTATATAGCTCCAAAAAATGCACAAAAAACGGCTAGCGCTGCGTTTTGCTGGGGGACGCGCCTTAAAGATTAAGTTAATTTTACTGAAGTTAAGAAACACCGGCTAAGTACTACGTGCCAAACAGGGTTCCGTCTGCCAGGGTTACGGTTTTTTTTTTCGAAAGAGGCACCGTCGCCCTGGGAATGCAAAGGGCATTAGGACAAACACGGATGGGTTTGATGCATCCTACTATCGATTCGGCGTACAGTCGATGTAGCGTTATTTTACTTTCGATTTTGTCGAACGTTGAGAATGTCGATATTATGAATCAGTCCCGTTTTAGTCAGTAAGAGTCTGCCACTTCCTTCCCTTCCGCTCCGCACAGACCGGTAGGAGTCATTTGATTATGTCCCATCCTTTAAAAAAACTTTCCACAACTTCATGTCCGAAACAATGACAAAATCAAAATCAAAAGTCATTTATTTAAATTAGGCTGAGTGCCAGCACTTTTTGAACGTCAACGTTTACAAGAAGACAGTCCCCCAAAAACGCCCGCCCGTCACCACTTCCTAGTGTTTTAGCTGGGAAGAAGAAGGGGCCAAAAATCTCCCCAGCAACACATCTGTCTGTGGCGTTAGAAGAACTTGCATTTATACAAAATTATGCAAAGTATTATTACAAACAAAAATAATAAAACATGGGTAACACATACAACCTAAAAACTAAACTCATTCGACACTTGTAGGTAAGCTAGCACACTTACAAAACTGATATTCAATAGTACAAAATTATTGAGGCCGACCACGTGGCATTTCATGGTAATGCATCTTGTACTCTTTGGACTTTGTAATACTTAGTCGTTATCGTTGATGGAATGACACTAATTAAGGTGGTAAATAAAATATGTAAGAGTTTTTATAAAAATAATAAACAGAAGCTACTTAGAAAAAAGCACTTTACTTACCTACTTATCAAACACGAAACAAAATGATAAAAAATATGTATTACTGAGAAGCATTACAACCCGTTTTTGCATTTGGAAAAAATCGCAAATATGACGCACGCTACCTACCAAAAAAATAAAACGAAATATCTCATACACCACATTAGGCAGTCACTATGATTAAATGCACAGCGGGCAAACTTTTTAACTATTACTATTTGCATAAGGATTGTAGAAATTAGTACGTAGGTATAGCTATAACAATGATTATGTAAGTGTGTAGATATGTTTGTTTATCAATCAGCTAAGAAGAACGGATTGGAAAGAAACTTTGCAAACAAATAGAACTTAACCTGTACGGGTATTCTGTACGAAATTGTTGGAACGAGAACCTGGAACGCAAAAGGCGTTTGAAGGAGCAAGAGTGGGTTTTAGTCTGTTAGAGTCTGACACTGCCTTCTGCTTCCTCCAGAGCGGGAGAACTCATTTGAGGATTTCTTACACAAAAAAAGAGACATTCTGTAAACCTCTTACCGTGAGAACTTTGAGCTGTCAATTCAAAGCTTTTGATTGAATGACAGTTCACATCTAATAAGCTGGATAAGGATATAATACGAGTAATTTATATAATAGTATCTTTCTTAATAAATAAATCATGATTTAAAGATACACAAACGGAAGTTTGACTGTTAGAGAACGCCTCGTTGCAGTAAGTCAGCCCATGTACCACAATATTGTACATAATGTTAAAAAAAAACCTTATGCATTCTTTATCACTCAACCAACTGTGAAAACCTCACTGAACTCAACTCAACCAAATGGAAATATAACATAGCTGATGATTTATAGTTTGGATTTAATCTGATGCAAAATAAAACACAACTTTATTGGGAACTTACTCCATTTTTTGAAATCGGTCAAAAATAAGTAGTAGTTGTTGGTTTGTCGCTCGCAAAAGCTAATGAGCACTCATTTGATTATGTACAGCACGGGCAATAATATTGTCCAAATTTACACATTTCGAAGCTTTGTCCGCCATTTGCACCACCAAAATGACGATGTATGCACAAAGCTTGCGGTGTATAGAAAATAGCGTGATGTCGTGATTGCCCTCAATTTCATACACACTTTTATTTTTGCTGTTGTGGCGGAAATACTGAATTTTGGTAAAGTGTTTTTGGTGATTCATTGTGCATTATTATAATGCTTGTTTTCCACAGAGGATTTGGTAATCAGGTAAGTATTGATTTGATTCCGAACGTATGCGTCTATGTGAAATAACGGAAATCCTATAGAATCACAGGCAGGCACGCTGACTAGCAGTTTGTGTGCGAGTCTGTCATGCTCCGAATCTCTTGGACCAATTAAGTCGCAATTTTGTGACTTTAGTGACCAAACACGGACGCACGGTCGCGTTAGCAAATATTTTTGTAGTATGGGGTCACTTTTACAAACTGTGTCTGACACAACATGACATGTCACATGAAAGAGGACACGAGACTTTAATTTTTTGTTAATTTTAAAATTAATATTATTGAAATATTAAAAAAAATTAATGAACATTTTTAATTCCCTCCCCGTCATCTTCGAAACGCATAAAAAACACAAGTAACAAGTAAAGTTCTGTTAATTATAGTTTTTAAATCGATCACACAATTCTTTACAGCAGTGCACTTACAATTCTGCCTACCACTCTAAGTGTAATACATCGCAAAACTTCCATTATGGAAGAAAAACAACCTTTCGCAATGTGTTTTAAGAATAGTAAAGTTCTGCTGAAGATGAAAAATGCATGTTTCTTGAATATTTTTCTTGGAGTTTTCCAGCAAGGGGTTTTATGTTGATAAGCTGGTACAGTTTACTTTTCCTTCTATTCATAAAACAGCAAATGGCAACACACAAAAGACTTGCAACTAAATAAAAAGTGGAAAAATAATTGTATAACTGTATGCTGTCTATATGAGATCCTGAACCTCATGTCTAGAAATAGCAAGACACGTCTTTTAGGTTTCTGTTTCAAAGTAGCTTTCTACTCTTTTAGTAAGCCTTTCCTTTTTTTTTAAATTGGCTATTTTCTTTACGTTTATATTTAACGTCTGTATATGCTGTAGTTCTTGTCTTACAAATAAAATTAAAAAAACAAGGTTCCATTTTTTGCAACAACTTTTTGCCAAAACAAGGAACAAGCAATATCACCATACTAAAACCGTAGCCGATGCATGTTTTGCTGGATTAAAACTCAACTTTGAGTTAAGCTCGCTTTGTACATGAACTTTATTTTCACTATAATAAGTTGTTCAAGGACTGATTTTTTATTATTCAGATTTTTTTTTACTGAAAAATAAATATCACCGTTTGACATTTTTTCTATGCAAAAGCTGTCAAACCGGCATTTTTACTGCTCTGATAAAATTTATCTGACTATTGAAAAATCGGCCCTTAGAGGAAGTGCAAGGCCAAAGGAAACAATATGAAATAAAAGCGAGTTAGAGATAGTTTGACGGCTGATAGGACAGAATAGATGAAAATATCGTGTAGGGCCGACCCCAAGTAACATGGGATAGAGCAGGAAGATGTTGAATTAAGATGGCGTTTTTCGTAGTCTTAAATCGTTTTGCCTAGGGCACTGGCCCTTTCCGCAACCCCGCCAGGAATTTGTTCGAAAGTGTCACCGCGGCCCTGGAACGGAAAGGGCATTAAGAGTAACACGGATGGGTTTTAGTCAGGAGTCTGACACTCCCTCCTGCTTTACCCAGAGTGGGAGGAGTCATTTGATGATTTCCCATCCTTAAAAAAATCGTTTTGCTGTTTCGTTTTTAACGTAGGCGTCAAACGCACCGTTAAGCCGGGTGTACAGTATTGTGTTGTGTCGTGTCGTGTCGTATCGCTTTTTGAAGCAGCTGATTGGCTATAAAACTCTTTGTGATATGACGTAGGCCTGAATAGATTATTTTGATTGGTTTATATCGCGCTACGACACAACACGTCATAGGAATGTAAAACTGGTTTTAGGAAACGTTAACGCAACACAGTATTTGTTTACTTGACTCTAGTCAAAGTCAGAGGTGACAGAGACAAAGTAGACGATGGAGCGAGTTTATCCAGAAGAAGCCTGTTCCTTCTAACTTTGAAGAAATTAGGGGTCAATGTGTTCGGAAACACCGACGCAGGTAGAGAGGGGAATTTGTTCGAGAGAGTCACCGCAGCCCTGGATCGCAAAGGGCAGTAGGAGGAACACGGATGCGTTTTAGTCACTCCTTTCTGCTTCGCCCAAAGTGGGAGGAGTCATTTGATGATGTCACATCCATAAAAAAAAGGTAGACAGTACTACTCCTTTGCTGTGCGCATCAATACAATAATATATCTAGGTGACACACGATATAAAGAGATCTAATGTAGAACAATGTGAACATGAAATTGAGTACATAGCATCTGTATTTATCGTGCTATATGACGTATATACCTACACATGTGCCATCATAAAATATGTCTGAAATAAATTGAGACATATTCAAACACGAAACGATGCATTCAAGCAGAATACACTTGGTATTAAATAAACAGACCGTGTTCGAATATTTGATACACTGCACTGCACTTTGCAAATAAATTACTGAATTTTATATTGTGGTGACTCGAAAAGCTACCAAAAGTATCGTCGATTTCAAATATGTTTGGGTGGGGTTCTTATGTCTAATCTGAATCCCATAACATTAGAGTATCAATGAGACCATGGCAAAGAATCACCTGGCACATGAGTTTTTCTTTTTTTTTATCTTTTTTGTTTTCAAACAAAATAATATGACATTTTTATGTAAAACACCCTGAAGTGAAATATGATAACGTCACATATTTTGAGCTAAAATATGAATTATTGATTTAAATGAAAATTATTTATTCGTACTTTTCAATGAAACTTAGACTTACATCGAGTCTCATTTTATGTCGTGTCTTATGTGGGGTGTTGTTGTTGTTTGTTGTTGCTGTATGTTACTATCTTCGAAACTATATATTTTCGAACAGTTTTTCTTATTCTTTTTGTGTTACTTTTACATATACAAAACTAACTTAAAGTTGTTTAGCGTCGGTAAAGATTTATGGACATTTAAATTTTCATCAGTTTGTGTTATTACATTTCGGTTAAAAAATAAAATAAAGGTTACAGGATCAGTCTGTATATTATTTATATTGTTTTTACTCTGTCGCCATCCCATCTTCCTAGTTCATCGTGTTGTGCTGGCGCTGCCGCTGCGGCTGCGGAAAACCTCAAGCGGCGTAAATATAGTAACCTTATTGGTAACTATATTTTTGAGCCGTTTGGGGTTGAAACCCTAGGGCCGTGGGGCCCGTGTGCTCATAGCCTTTTCAAAGAAATTTAGAAACGGCTGGTTGACACTTCCCGTGACCCAAGAGCTGGCTTTTACTTTGTCCAGAGATTAAGCATTCCCATTCAACGTGGCAATGCCGCCAGTCTCTTGGGAACATTACCAGCTGACAGCGTGGAGGACGAATATTTTGATACTTTAGTCTTTTGTTAGTTTAGTATAATTTGTTAATTCAGAATTAAAATACTCTTGTTTTTTTTTTTAAATATATGGTATTGTCCAGCTACAATGCACAGGTTCTCATAGAGAAAAAGCAGGCAATGATGATCAGTTTTTCGACTGTTTGCAAAATCTGACCAATAAGTCAGAAAATTAAGTCCTGGTTTTCTGACTCCGACTTCTTCTGAACCAAATATTGTAAATATTTCACAACTGAATACTTGGCTTAGGTACTTTCTTTTGCAGCTACCGAAGTTTTTAAATCCATTATTGGATTTTATATTTAGATATTTTCTTAAAATCGTTATCAGATAGCCGGCACTTGACATTTTTCCAGCATCATTAGAATCCAAGATCCCTCGAAATCGAAAATAAATACTGTTCGCAATCGTCACGTTCCCCCATTTTCCCCACTTCACTTGGAGCACGATAATCTGATGCTATTTATTTTTCATTACCGCGATATTTTAAGCGAAATCTTCAGGAATCAAGTAAATACATTTAAGGTGGATGCGTCAGGGGTAGGTACTCAACATTATTTAATTTTCATTTTCTGTCCATACTTCGGTATTAAGTTTAATGAAAATATAACGCTTTACTAGTCAATTAGATGTTTAAAGAAATATTTGCTACCAAAATATAATGTTTATTAGTTAACATTTTTCACTTGTTTGATTATTACATATAGATCGCCTAAAACCTATTTTAATATCCTACCTACAACATAACACTATCAACAAATAAAAAAAAAAACTTTTTTGGTGGTTTTGCGGGGAACACTAGCACATTTCCCTTAAGCAAACCCACTCGGAATCAAGCAAATAGGATAAAAAGTCGTAGATATCAGAATCCTGTAATGAAAACGCATTTCGGTGCTATTCAGACGGTCACTTTATATAAATTAAAAGCTAACAAGTATTCCTAGGGGAGGAGGTACCATAACGACGTGTAGCCCCCGAGGTCGGCAGGGCATGAATTCATTATAAATTGCGATTTAGAGCAGTGTACCCGACCTAAATCTCCTTTAGTTTGGAAATATAGGGGATTGAGTTTGAGGCAGACGCGATTGGTAGCATTTTGACGTTTTTTGTCACTAATAAAACACTAGTCAATTATCTGCGATTGACTGTTGAAAATTCGTTAACATACCTTTATGAAATGTTTACATTAATTTTGCAATCATATTCATTCTTGGAACTAACTGGACTGGACTTAAATGGTTTTTTTTTATGAGTCTATGTTGTCTCTGCAGGGCAAAAGCCTCTTTCCTTATTCCGTTGTACCTGGTATTGCCATTTAGGACCAGTCCTGTGAGGAAAGTCTAGCTCATTCCTCGATGATCAAAGTGTGAACTTTTGAAAATTGGTTCTTAACAATCGTACCGGAAGACGCAGCGTTGAAAGGCTTCCCACAAGGTGGACTGATGACCTGGTGAGGGTCGCGAGTAGCCGATGGATGCGAGACACAGGACCGGTTGTTGTGACACTTAGGGAAGGCCTATATCCAGCAGTGGGCGTTTTCCGGCTGATATGATGGTGACGAATCGTCGACCATGACCTAATTTGATTAACATGCTTAAAAAATCGTAAAATTCGCTTCCTTATTCCTAACCACATACCTCCCTAATCTCAGATAGTTAAAACGCAACGGATTAAAAAATTCGTCGGGGAACCCCGTTATCAGTAAAGGACCTGATAAAAACCGAAAACAACTTTACCAAATTAATTACGCTTTATGGTCGCGCACGTATCGAGCGTTTAATGCTGTGTTTCTAACTTTAGTTTAACGTCCGTCTAAGTTATGCGGTTAAGTAGATACACAGGAATTTATGTAGGTAACATTTAACTACTTACCTCTATATATATATATGTATATCTTATAGAAGGAAAGGTAAATTACTCAGAAGAGCAATAGGCATGTATCCTGAAAGAATCTAATTAGTCCGTCAATTAGATTAGACAAAAAATATTTGACCCGTATTTTTTCTTTTGTTTCGGGAACCAAAACTGACGAAGTTACGACGCTTTTAAAATTCTCAATACGTCACGCCGTGGCATAATTTTTAGCGGGTTGGACGTCACGAGCCCCCACTTCCGAGTATTGACTGTCGTTGACATTATATTGCAACTTGATTTTGATCACTTTTAAGTTTTAAAATAAAAATATATCAACCGAAATGAGAAACTGCTCCTTTCAGGAAGTCGGTTAAAATAGGTCCAATCACCGATATTTGTAACTTGGATCTGTTCACCGTATTTTGTGGCTAAAACTATTGTGAATTTTGAGGTGTTGATGACTTCTGGAAATTTTATATGCTTATTGCATTTTGTCGCTGACCGTCCATTGTTTGATAACTATGTATTAGGAATTATTATCCTGGGGCATACTCAGAATTGGTATCCTGAGTATGCCCCAAGATTATGATCACAGAAGAGATAAGATAATAATGTTTAACCCAATTGCGTCAGAAGTAATATTTTCAAGGGTAATTAGAGTGATTTCGGTCAATTTTATATGTTTTTACTTCAGTAGTGTGACATTTCCCTTAAGATTCCAAACCCACATCTAATCTTATAATAAATGCAAATTTCCTCTCTCTATCTACCTTCAACTACCTCTAAATTGAAATTATTCACAGTATTCGTTGAATTACTCCATATTCTAGTTACTCGCTGTTATTGGATCAGGGGAACGTAAGTTGTATTAAATCTCTAGCAATCGGTTCGTTAGTTTCTCAGTGGTAGCTTGCGGAGGTAATCTCTGGGGTTCGTTTAGCGTTAGTACGTTTGTATGGTTTTTGCTTCATTTTTAATGGCTTTGCAGTCAGTTTAGTCATGTTGGTTGGTGATTTAGTTGTTTCGAAATCTGTTGGAAACTGTTATGGTTATAAAATCTTTTATGCTTACCAACAGCGTTTGTATACAGTTTCTAAAGTAAAAATTACTAATAGTCTGACGTACATATTCATTCATTAATCATTCATTAATCTCTACTTTAACTCTTACTCTTACATTTACTCTACCTTAACTCTAAATCTACTTTAACTTACACTCTACTTTAGCTTTTATTCTACTTTAAATCTTGCTCTACCTGACATCCTATCAAACTTAGTCAGTGGTGTCAGGTTTGACTTGTTCAAATTCAAAAACCAGCCCGTAGCTAGATTTCAACTCTTTTGTCTGTTTTTAAATAAAAATGGAGCTTTGTATTAGATAAAGAATTTTGTATGTGATAAGGCTTTCTAGGGATTACGACTTACAAACAAACAATTGTATTTCTTGACAGTATAATTCATTCATAGTTTAAAATGATGTACAAATGTCATGGTCACTTTCAGCTTTTGAATTCCAAATTACAATTTATATAACTCCCTCAACTGTTCAACATTTCATTCGTAACAACGCTTTTCAACACTTTCAAAAGCTTTCATTTAAATTTCTCAAACTAACAGAGATACCACTGTAACGCGAGTGAATAATTTCAATTCAGCGATAAAGTGTACATAGAGCCACAAAGTACAAAAAGTACAGAAAAGCAGTTGCGTACAACCAGCGAAAACCAACGCAGGCACTCGCTGATATTGAACGTCAATAAATCATTTCAAACAGTGTAAAGGAGTCCTATTTCTTTTACATCAATGACAAGTTTGCTTGCAAACTGCATCAAACTGCTTGAAAAGTGACTTGTTTGAAACTTTTTGCAAGACTTTTTTCCTGATCCAGGTCATGGTCTACCTGTGTTCTAAATTTCAACCAAATACACTTAGCTATTGACGTGTTATTGATTAGTATCCAAACATCTGAACATACCTACACATCTACAATATTAGTGGAAAGTGGGATGTAACGGATTTAACGCATATTCTGCCAATGTGCCTAGTCAATAATCCAAGGGTGAGTGAGAGATAACATGACAGGTGAATGGAGGTCTATGGTGTTCATTATTTTTCGGTGGTTTTACGTTAACTTTAAATCATAACCTTTTCAACCGAAAGACTTCCATTCATAGACATTGACCGATCCTGTGTGTCTCGCATCCAGCGGATTAGCGCGGCTTTCACCAGAACATCCGTTCATCTTGTGGAAGGCCATCGTGGACTTTCTGAACTTGTCTATTTCGTGACAGAACGTTCGTTACTGTAATGAATGCTGTGAATTACTTCTGTCCAACCGACTCGAATCTTAACGAGGATCCACAACAATGGAGATTAAATCGAGGTATATTTTCCGAATATTTCGGATTTCGACTCCTTTGTTCAAACTCTTTTCGTTTGAGGAGACTCATTTGAAGCGACACTTCTGTTTGCAACGGAGGCTTGTGTTTTGGGTGTTTTCGAAAACATTCATCTGCTTTTATTTTTATATACCCTATATTCTATGATCTTGTTTGGCTTTTTTACCGACTTTCAAAAAAGGAGGTGGTTCTCAATAAGTTTGTATTTTTTTATGATTCTTACCTCATAACTCCGTCATTTATGAACCGATTTGAAAAATTATTTTTCATCTGACAGGATATACTTGTCGATTGGTCCCATTTAAATTTTATCAAAATCGGTTAGGAAGTCTGGATTTTAAATCGAATTAGCTGGAATTCGTTTCCTTGGATGATGGTTTTTTGTCATCCAAGTAATCGAAATTGCGTATTGTGCTTTCCTGCGATTTTACAGTGGTGTTTTTAGGTGTAAAGTACCACTAAAAAGTGAAAAATAAAAAACTTTTTACAAAAAAATACAACCGACTCCAAAAAAAACCCTACAAATTAAAAAATAACTTTAATTTCGGAAGTCAGTGTTTTTATTAGTTTCTTCGTATTTTGACACCGACTTCCGAAATTAAAGTTATTTTTTACTTTGTACGGTTTTTTTATTTAGAAGTCTGTTGTATTTTTTTTGTAATTCAATATCAAGCCGTCGGAATATAAAACCTTGAAATATTTCCTTAATTGAAAATTGGACTGGCAACATCAGTTCAGTACCCCCGTATTCTAAAATTAAAGATATTAATCACATTCACAGATTTCTCCCAAAAATATTCGTCAGAAACAAAAGATTATTGGAACGAAGCGAATTGAAAAAAGGTCCGTTTTGATTTTTTTATGAATTTTAATTGCCTACTAAAATTCAAAGCTCAATCAAATTTCCTCTCCGAGAACGAATGTTTGTTACAGTTCCCTTTGGATCTTTTGATTATGACGATTCGTAGATATTTCCAATTTTGTCTTTTATAAAATAGAGCTATTCATTTGTTCAGGAATAGGAATTGACTTTTAGAGTCTACAAGGTAACGAATTATAATGGAATTGTGTCTCTTGTCACTAAAGAGTTTAGATTGTTTTCGACACGGAGGCTAGAATCAATTGATAGGCAATTCAAGACTTCTAAAAGAAAATAAAGTACCATCGCCTTATTAAGATTCCAAATTTGTAGCACTCGTATAATTAAGTCAAAAGTCATTTATTCATTTGTTTAACAAAGGTAAAGTAATAGTTGTAAATTGTTAATAAAGAGTGCGCTACGTTATGTTGTTTGTTTTAAAGATGACATCTAATCTGGTAGTCCAAATACTTTTGAGATAAGCATAAATTGAAAACAAACGATTGTTTTTGTGTCATAGTATCGTTGCATATAGTAATTGCTACGATTCCTTTGCATTCCACATACGTACTAGATGCCTAGTACGTATGCGGAATGCAAAGGAATCGTATTCAGTCAATCACATTGCATTGCCAAAAACAATAGTTAAGTGTTACCCTATTAAATCTATTGATGAACAACGTCACGACAATGTGCGTAGAATCAGCATGCTGAAGTGGAAGTTGGCCGGCCATGTAGACGGACACACGGTCGATGGAGTAGGCATGTGTTAGAGTGGAGAACGCGTGTGGGCAAACGTAGTGTGGGATGCTCCGCGGCACGATCGATCGATGATTTAAAAAAGGTTGCTGGATGTGGATGAATGCTGACAACTCAAGACCGGGATGGTTTGCGCTCTTTAGGGGAGGCTCACGTTGAGCAGTGGTCGGCAATTGGCTGAAATTATGGCCATATTTCATGGGAAACTTGTAGAGGTAACCAGTGCGTTTGTGGTGCGAATGTAAGAATTGAGGAAACATTTTGCTTGTAACTAAGAAAATATTGAATCCAAGGTACAGACGAAAAAATGGTATTGTTTACGAAAAAAGGTGTTCGTATTTAGAAGGGTTGATAAAATAAATGATATTTATTTTGTAAGTAGGTTGTAAATAACACTTTTACACGTCAATCTATTTTGATCATTTCAAACAAGACTTGGCACACTGTCACTAAATAGAATCAATGGCTCCAGACAAAGTGTCATCAAAGAATACGATTTTTGGGATGTCAATTAAACGGGGTTGATTACGTCATATTTTTACAGCATTTGTCAATATCAATTATATTCTTGAAGTCTTTGTTTTTTTACCTTCCCCACGCTACCGCTAACAGCATATTATTTGTGTAAAGCGTCAAGGACGATATGTTCTATACATATTACGTAAAAACAAATTGCGAAAGTAAATCGATTTCTAACATTAAATGTTAAAAAGATGGAAAAAAGAGGAAGAAAATAAAATAAATACAGAATATCAACTACTTCAAAGACAGTAAATTATAAAAGTTGAAGAAAACGAGTGCTTGCTTCCAATTGACTGCTTAGCAATAAAATTGGAAACAACTTGTCAATATTTGTGTAGTCTTCCAATTTACGTTTTCTTTGGTGTCGCTAATTGAGTGATATTTTTATTATAAAAGCTCCAATCGTTTGAATTTAAGTACTAACAGTGTTATTTCGGTATGAAAAATACGTTGACTTGTAAAAGCACTACGTATACCGCGTGTATCTGACATCGACGCACAAACGATTTCCATGGGTCCAGGGCATGATTCTGGACACCCCAGAGTTGGAATTTTTCGTCGGCTCTTTTCAAATTTTTTTTTAAGAGTGCTACAAATAGGTAATAGCTGAGCTGATACCTATTTGTGTTTTTATTTAGATTGCTCTTTTTAGCGAAAGTAGTTAATTAATTATTTTTTTATTTAAAATCTCATTGGGTTAGGCCACAATAACGATTATGAGCAGTCTGAATTAAAAAAAACTATAAATATAAATATTCCAACTCTGGGGTGTCCAGAATCATGCCCTGGACCCATGGAAATCGTTAGTGCGTCGATGTCAGATACACGCGGTATTTATCATTTAGTATTTTAAACTCTATTAAAAGTAAGAGTCTGTTCCTTCTCAATTAATATATTTCAGCCTATTCAGTCTACCCTTACAGCTAGACCTTAGCGTCTTGTGTATCGTATTTTACATAATACTCTTCTTTAGATACTAATATTCAGTTAAGATGTGAAAAATTCTACAGAAAAACTAACGAGTCGTAAAAAAACAGATTTGTTTTCTATAACGTCAAAACCAAACCAAACTCTGTTAATTCTAATTACTGCGCTCAAATTAAATTTGTATGTTCATAAGTATCTTTCGGTATCAGGTTTCCTAGAATGCGATCAAAGTCATTTGAAGAGCACTTGCCGTTTAGCGTGCAGAGTTTTTCCCAAGCGGTTTCAAACGGAATGTAATTAGTAATATGGATAGCGAGGTAAAGTAAGCTGGGATGTCTGAGCTAGAAGATAAGTGGAAATAGTTATTAGCATTTCACGAGCAGAGGGAAAATTAAATTAGATTATACGGAAAGGTAATAAATCTTTTGAAATGCAGAAGAATAAAACGGTTGTTTTCCAAGACAATATAAATATATTACTAAACGTACCTAAGAAACTAAGCCGTTATTAAACATGGATACAAAGTCAAACTACGCATAAGTAATACAGTCAAAATATCAGTATCGAATATCTAATGGTACATGAAATTGGAACAATTTGTGCTACCACAACGTACAATCCAAAATCACTCAGAGCATTACATACATTCTAAAATCCCGTCTCCCTATTACGAAATCCATTTAGCCGAAATACCGACGCACTTAACACATTAAACAGGCGAATTCTGCGAAGCCTTTGCCTCTTGGCACAAGGGCTTGACATCAAAAGGGAATAATTGAAGCTGAACTTCGATAAACTTGAGGATCCTTAGCCAGCGTTTGAAGGGATAATTCTTTATGCGTTGGAAGTAATGGATTGCCTCTTAGTTCGAGAATAAACAGGAATATAGGATGTTGAATCTTGCTGACTTCCTGCCTACGTTCATAATTTTGTTTATATTTAGCCAGCATGAAGATTACAGACCTTTATTTCGGAGACTTCGTGACCTTTGTCAGCGGATAAAGATCTGACAAGATTGGCTTCTGCAAAAAAGTGCTTTTGAAACATTCTTCACTGATTGGATCATCTATTTCAAGTTCAATCTCGTAATAATAACAAGAAACTGGTCTAAAACTCAAAATTGGATTGGAAAACCACTCATCTCCCGACCCTGGTACATCTCCTCTATTATCATTTCATCAATATCTATAAACGTTTCAATCGAATTGTAATGAAATATCTTTCCTATTTCAAATCTGTATTGGGAGCTACAATGTAGAACAATCAGCAAACGATCAAAAGGTTCCATATTAATATTTACAGTGTTCTGTTATTCCTTTGAACGATAATGTTCATTTTCAATTAAATCTGGGATAGTGGTGTCTGTTACCGGGTCGTGATCAGGATGTCGGGATGATGTAAGCACTTCCATATTCATGCTTATATTCCCTTTGTGAGGTTCAGCTACGCTTAATGGCATGTCAATTGTTTATGCTATGCAGGTTAAAGTGCAAGATAAGTTATTAACTAGTTTTTCTTTGAGCTCTATTCTTTTGTTGTTGTTTGTACATCGTTAGTTTGTTTCGCTTGAGGATGAGTCTCATTAGTAGGGCCTTAATTTCTTTTACCAGCTGTGTCTTTGTGAGTATCATGAACTATAAAAGGGTTTTTTTTACCATTAACTGCAGCGTAATATTTTACACTGATGATTACAGGAAAATCTATTGCTGTATTTTAAGAGGGTTTACGCGTGTCGGCATTTCATACAAATTTTCAAGTCCTTTTTCTTCGATGTTTATGAACCGATTTAAATGAAACTTGGTATGCATACGCTTCAGAGCCAGGCCTAAAAAGCTAGCAGAAAACATTTTCGGAAAAGAGTTTAGAGGAAGAGTGAGGACAATTTTATGTTTTCTATAGAAAGTGAAAAATCACTCTATCTTTCCCCCTGTAATCTTTTTCGAAAATGTTCTCTGCTAGCTTTTTAGGCCTGGCTCTGAAGCGTATGCATACCAAGTTTCATTTTAAAATCGGTTCATAAACATCGAAGAATAAGGACTTGAAAATTTGTATGAAATACAAATAATTTTATTTTATGAACGGCAGTTTTACCTGTACAAGCAACGGTTATTGAAATTGCATTACTCGCGTACCTGCTTACTATCGTTATGGCCGGAAACGCAAATGAGAAATGGGTTAACATACTATAATACCGGAGGGATAGTTAAACAACCACACATACACGCAAGTACAATCTAGAAATCAATTACCAACCACGTTAGTTTGTGGTTGGTAGTCGTAATAACAATTCGTGTATTATCCCGTAGTTTACTCTTCGGACTAAAGTTTCCTTGATACATGCGAAGTAGGTACGAACTAATTTAATTTGCCTTATTATTTTGGCACTTAGCGTAAACTATGATTGATTACTTGAGAATAAATTTTAGTTAAGTTTTGGAAGTAAATTTGTGACACGTGTATGTTATGGCTCACTGCAAGTAGGCCAACTTTTTAAAAAGATTTCCTCACTACAAATGATCAGAAACTTAGTTATTTTTAGGGTTCTGTACCCAAAGGATAACTAACGAAACCGTGTCTACCCATTATCATCCATCGTTCAATATTACCTACGAAATTGCAAACGAAACACCCACTAACGAAACGCCACATCTAAAACCAATTTGCTCTAAGGAACCGAACAAAAACAAAACAAAATCACAGATATTATTGTCCCGGGAGACTAACAAAATCTTCAAATCAGGACATTAGATCAAAGACGCATTATTCCACGAAATATCTTACATAAAGCTCGAGAAGGCCGAGAAATCAGGACATTCTGAGATCTTAGCGACGTCAGGCGACACTATTACTGAAGTGTTTTGTGAAGCAAAGGGCTCAGATTTATCACAGGATAAATTAACTTTGAGTGCTATCTTATCTTCAATAAGGGATTCAGTTTAATGTAATCTGTTCGTTGATAACTTGTCGGCGATATTGAATCTTTGAGAAGGAGGAAAAGTATTATCGTTATTGGTATTTGTTATTGCTTCTGTAATTGCATTTTGATGATCGGAGCTGGGCGCGGCTGGGGTGGATCCACACGTGTGAGCAATGTTATGGGGGCTGTAACAAAGGTTTGTTGAATGATACTTTAAGTTCGAGGATATTTCTTGAAAATTGCTAAAAATGTATTGGGTAAATGTTTAAGTATTTGTTTGTCCATTTTGTTTCTCATAAAGAGGTTTGTGTTGTGTGCAATGGGTACTTAATAGGCTTATTGAATGTATCATTGACATTTTTGCATCCGGCCAATTCCCATTGTCTGAACCGACATGAAGATATATATTATTTTTTTACTAGACTGTCGAATGCAAAGGCAAATCTCAAATTAAACCTCCCAGCCTTATACGTTTACGTTCAAATATATTACCAGTACGATATTCCAAACGAACGCTTGCACTCGTTGTTTAACACTTTAACAGCCCATTTTCCAACCCATCCCATAAGCCTTTTCACCCAAACCCCTATTAACCTCCTGATCACCAAGAATAACACTTCATCCTATCACCACCATTATCACTAAAAACGACTTCGAAAGTCTTCCTCAAATCGATAAGGCAACTCACACACGAATAGAAGTAAAATTATATACCAGTTAATAAAAGACCCACATTTTGGGGAACACTACTGTAATGGCACTCGAAAAGCAATCTTGTAGGTCCGAGTGTTCTTCTCTTACCTATGAGTATGGCCTAAAAGGTTAGAGGTAGCGTTTTGGAAAAGTAACAAAAAACAAGTGAAGAAACAATTTAAGAACGGTAATAAAACAAAAGAACGATGAGTTTCAGAAAATGTAACTCATACTTCATATGTTTTTTTTGGCTGTAAAGGTGAATAAAAAAAATAACTACATATTATAATACTAGCTGATGCCCACGGCTTTGCCCGCATAACAAATTATAAACTAAAACCTTCCTCGAGAACCACTCAATCCATTGGTGAAAAGCATCAGCTAGTTTGAAATAAAATAAATGAAAAGCACACTGGCGCAGTTTGAGTCACATTTGTCTAATCGTGTCGTGTTTGACGTATTAGGTATGGGAAAATTGCTGTAATAGTCTCTTCTTCTCTCTTAATTGGGTGAACAGCGATAAAATTAGGTAATAACACAAAAGAGTGTAACATAAACACCATCTTCCTAGTCTTGACCCCATGACGTTACCAACTGCTTTTTCCAACGCGAAAAAAGTGAATGGAATTCACTTTTTTTTTTCATTCATGCTATATATTTCTATTTATAGCAAAATCAATCCATCTTTTTTTTTTGTCGTCCAAAAACAAAAAACGAAACAGGAATCTATTAAAATTAACATTTTTTAAGGCTACCTTTATATCTTCATAGTAAGTCAATTAGGTGAGGAATAGGGAACATACATGCGATTTTTTTATTATCAAAATGATAGAGGTACTTTTTAGTCCAAGTAAATAATCATGTTTTTTTAAATACCTTCAGTGGTGATGAAGCTGTTATAAAGCTTCAAAGATTACAATTAGAAAGAGAAGTCCGATATGGAATTTGACGTCAAAGTCAATAACGCCTACACAGCTGCCATAGAAAACATCGGTTTCGCGAGAGGAACAGCTTTCTTTGTTTAAAATAACTAAATACCGTTTGTTTTTCGAGTAATTTTGATTCTATTTTCACTGTGAGTATTATATTTTAAGATAAACTGTATAAAAATGAAATGTTTTTTTCATGCACATTCCCTATTTCGGTTTGTGTTTATAATTAGTATGCATGTGAGTTATGTTCAGTCCTCAAACATAACAGACAGTTATGTTGCTGGGGAGTTTGTTCCGCCACTTCTTCTTCCCAGCTAAAACACAAGGCAGTAGTGACGAGCTGGGCGATTTAGAGGACTGTCTTCATGTTAATTTTGACGTTAAAAAGTTCTGATTTTCAGCCTTGTTTGAATAAATGTCTTCTGATTTATATATAGTTTATATGTTTTCTTACTTTCTCTTACACTGACAAAATTCAGCATTTGTCTGTTTCTCTCTCTTCCTCTTTCGATTTGCACCAAAACTATTTTCAGGGATTGGCCACTCACGCCAATCGCTTTAGGGTTTTAGAGTGTGGACGTCATGTGTTAAGGATTTTTCCACTTAATTGATTAAAAAGGAATCCTTTTTAGGAGTGTATCTATACAGTTTCGGCTGTATGATTCTCATTATATTTGCTAAAGGCTCCAGTTGAGTTAGTTTGCTTTGAGGTCCTGCAAATAGTGTGGAAGTTAATTCGGTCAGAAGTGGTCTCTTGATCCCTTTTTTGGTCTCAATTGTTTTGGTCATCTAGTGTAGTTATTCATATACCTATAATACTGAAGGATTTACGGCTGAATAGTTCTGAATGGAAATCGTGGTATGCGATAGCTGAAAATATATCTAACTGTTTTTCCGAAATGGTATATCTTTCATTGCGATGTTCATCATCACCTGCCTAGCCTTTTTCCATCCTTTTTTTATTTTTTTTCTTTTATGTACGGAAATATAACACGTTTCCCCAGTTCCATCGTATCCTTACCCAAAGACATCACAATGGGCTTGTGTCCTGAAAAAATCTAATTAGTCCGTCAGTCAGATTATCAAAAAATATTTGACACGTGCTTTTTTTTTTGTTACGGGAACCAAAATTGACGAAGTTACGACGCTTTTAAAATTCTCAATACGTCACACCTTCGCATAATTTTTACTGAGACGTGACATCACGCGTTTTATCTTTGTCAATAATCATTGATTTACAAAAACAAAAAATACGTATCCATTATTTTTCAATACTCTAACTGACGGACTAAATAGTTTTGCAATTTGTGGATGATGGATTTTAGCCTATTATAAAGTTACAAAAAATAAACTAAAATACCTGCCAGCAACATTGGTTCAGCTGCTTTCATTGCAAAGTTAAAACTATGTTTTTTTTATCAGTTCAGAGGGTCTAAAAAGGCCAGTTTAGCATAATCAGAGACCACATCACGCTACCCGTCACTGTCAAATTTTGAACCTAATGCGTTAGCGATAAAGACGAAAATGAATTAATAATACTGATTCTTATGACTTTGCTAAAGTGGCCTTTTTAGACCCGCTGCTTAAATCTTTGGGAAATACATTTTATCGACAGATCTAAAAGTATAAACCTAAAGGTGTTGTAAGTTGGAATTCAACACAAAAGGATTTCCGTAGATATCGTTTTCACTCTTCATAACACTGACAAAACTAGTATCGTGATTCAAATCCTTACAATTACACCGTACACTGTAAACTTCCCATTCATTCTGAATAACTCACTCATTCACTAAGGGATAAGGGACGTTCCAGCTTCAGCGATTTTAACGTCGAAATCAAATCACTATTCGCGATATCAAATAATATATTAGCGATATCTCAAAAACAGATAAATCTTTCAAGTACTCGTACAATGATTCATTCATTATGTAACGTACTACAGCTAGAAGTGAATGAACGATAGAACGAATGTGTGTACGTGCCTATTAGCTCCCGCTAACAGGTCGACACAACACGGTGTGTGGTCAAGGAATTAGTGACTTAAACGCTATTTCCTTGTGTGTTTTGTAGTTTGCTTGCATCGTGTGAAGTCGCCTTAGTTAGTGTTGCAATAGATAGAAGTGGACTGTTCTTCTTTCCTGTTGGTATTACCTGTGTTTGTGAATACATGAGTCTGGCAATAACTATTGGTGGGTTGAAATGTCACTTGGTTTTGTTAAATTTACATAATGTTGAATTAAAGAATGTTTTTGACAGATTGAGACGTAAATGCGAACGTTTCTTTAAAATTAGTAGAATTGTCCCTAAGTGCTTTGAAATATTAGAACGTATCTTATTGGAATGTTACTATCCCACTAAGGCCTCATAAAGTCTCCACATTAATTCATTTTTAGGGTACGTACCTCAAAGGGAAAAAACGGAAGCCGTATAGGATCATTTTGTTTATGATGAAGTTACATTATATAACATTCATTAAGATACTTGCCAAAAAGAGACGATTACCCTTCACTGACTGAAAACCAGACAGACAATTGCTTTCACCACAAATTACTATCGTAAAAACCACCAATGAACTTACCCACGGAAAATAACAGGCATTTTGAACATTAAACCAACTTTTACTCCAACTGGTTTAGGTACTCCGATAAATTTTAGACAATCTTGCCTGAACGACTGAGCTAGTAGATATAAATCCTTGAATTGGGAAACTACGGGCGGCATTGCATTGTTAAATGTGTGCTATCTGAACGTCTAATTGCAAACAGTGTGGGTCCAATGAACGAACGTTCGATTGTAGGTACTTCTGTTACCGACTTGACATTCAAACCTGTTGGAGTTGAATTGTAGGAGTGATATACATTATCAGAAGGATTTCTTTACGAATTTGAAGGTATCTAGCTCCTTGCTTTTTACTTTTCTCAAAAAATACTTAATGATGCTTTAATAATTATTCAAAATAAAGTTATATAATTATATATCTCACCGGAAACTGCCAAACTTCGTAAGATTGTAAAATGTCACGTTTAACTGTAAACTTTTTTTTCTAAATAAGACACGGATAAATTGGAACCTATAATTGAATATGTATGGGATTTATTATGAACAAAAGATTTTTGATAATATATCGAGAAATTATAATGTAATTAAGATTTTTTACAATCTTACTGAATCTACCCTTTTTCGGTGACATATATAACTTTATTTTGGATAATTATGAACATCCACATCTGCATTCGTAAGTAGTTATCAACACAAAAAGTTAGTCTTATTAACACACAAACTACTTTCACAATACTTACAGAAATGTCAGACGAATAATGGCAAGAAAAGCTGACCTCAAAAATGAAAAAAGGCAAATAGTGAAATAACATAAAACATATCTTAGAATTATAGAACACAACTCACAGTTTTGGCTATGTGTTGTTTAAAACAAGTCCTATAAAATATCATAAAATGTGTAAAAGAAATCATAACCCATAGGTATCCAGACCATTTTCATTAGGTACTGCGCAACCCCCGAAGTCAGACAATAGAATGGAACGAGCGGTCACGGCGAGATCCAAGATTGAGTCATTAACATGCAAACTGCATGCACGTAGACGCATTGCATACTGACGGGACTATTGATTGTGAGCACCGACCTAGAGGGAATACCTATGGATGAGGAAGCTGGCTTTAAGGGAGTCGAATTTGGTTTGAGGTTTTGTCTTGAACTTTTTTAAGTGCTTTTTTAGGCTTTTGACGTTGACAGTGCTAGTGTCATAATTATTTTATTTTAAATATGTTTGCTCTTGACTCTGGTCTTGGTCAGAGATGACAGAACTAAGTCTACGATGGAGCGAGCTTACCCAGAAGGAGCTTTAACTACCTACAGGTCAATACTTTTTTTTTCACTTTGGAAACTGAGCCATCGTCAACTATTCTGCAATCGTCGAGTCTTGTACTCAAAAACGTTCAAATTAAAGCGATTTTCCTAAATAAAACTTTTACAAATGTTTTGAGTAGTCAACAGAGAGAAGAAGCTGCTTCAGCTTTTCGCAACTGTTTTACCTATGTTTTACTTTGACGTAATGCAAATTAAATTATAACGTTAACGCACAACTAAATGAATTCCAAACCAGTTATTGTAGCTGGAATATTGTCAAAAGGTTTCGAAATTCTATCTTATTAAAAGATAATCCAGCGAAAATGTTTACTTTAGTAGATGAACGTTTGTCAGACGTCACATCGTAATTAAAGAAACGTCATGTGTTACAGTAGAGTATGACGCAGTTAGTTTTGAGTGTTACTTAAATAATGGTAAATCACTGATTTAACTAATAATTTTAATTTCAAATTAGTAAAGAAAATAATGTAGACTACGACATAATATATTTAAGTCGATATAGAAATCCAAAAACAAAATGTAATTGAACTTTTTGGAAAATTATGAAAAGTTGTACTTGTCATAATTTTCCAAAAAATATATACCTAATCTCCATTTCTCAAACTCAAACTAAATCACCCAGTCTACATCAATTTTCAACCTAAAGGCTCGTTTATTCAGCATTAACGATATCCAACCTCATCTTGGATGGCACGTATAAAATTCGCGCAGAACTTGGCCGGACTCCAAGGCAAGTGAAACTTCAATGAACCATCAGTGGAACAGCCAGCCAAAAGGATAAGGGAATTGTCGGCTTGCTACTGCCTTACAAATCATAATATTTGTTCAAATCTTTCGGATTTTTGTAAGAATTTTCTTGGTGTTCGTGATGACTTGTGTTTTAACTTGGTATGGAATTGCAGAGAGATGGTGCCTAAATTTAAGTTTTTGAAACTCGAACACCTGCGGCAATTAACTATATTTGTAGATGGTGTGCTTACGTGCCTGCAATGTGCGAGGATCTTCACAAAGAAGATCTGGTTACTTAAGCCACATGCGAGCTCACCAACAATAACTACGGCGGAGTCGAAGCAGTCAGCTTGGCCATCATATTGTTACGAGCTTGGGGTTCGTGACAATAAAAACAGCCGATAAATTAACCAAAAATGACACTTTAATTATCAACACTAATTAACACTTTAAACACACTAATTACAACACACAATCGCACTATTAAACACTTGACTTCACTTAATTCGCAGTTGAAGATCGCTTCCGATGTATCGCTTGTATCGCCAATTCAATACTGACTCAGTCGCGAACGATGCGCACCTTATATAGTCCCACAGTAATTTCCAGAACCTTCGAGAATGGAAATATCTAGAAAGTTCGGGAACATACCGGTCCCGACTGACTAGGTGTCGAAACATCGAGAATGTTCTAGCATCGAAAAGTCTAGAAAGATCGTGACCCAATTAGTTCCACTACTCGATACTAGATGGCGTTAGTAGTACGTTGTGTACCCGGCATTAATTCTGGCGCGTAACAATATCATCATCATCACTATGCGCCAATACCGTCATTCTCGTAACTCTGTTGTAGGAGGTGTAGATCCATGAAGCGTAGTGATTCTTTCAAACAGAAACATGCAAGTTCAAATGGGAAGCAACTAGTTATTCTAATTCAGAAACACCTGTATATTTTATTATTGGGAAATCATCAAATAACTCAGCTCTGGGCTGAGCGAAAGGGAATAAGAAGTCTTACTGACTGGTACCCACCCGTTTTCCTTCAAATACCCTTTGCGTTCCAAGGCCGCGGTAATTGTTTCTAACAAATTCCACAACTCCTGTATTATACCTGGAATCTATTATTTTGAACTAATGAATGTTAACATTATCCTGCAAACTTTGGGATCCTCTTTCTTTAAAGATTACTTCTAGGCAAACATGCTCCATCTTCGACCGCATCATCGCTTACCATCAAATGTGACAGTGGTCAAACGGGTACCTATCAATACAAAAAAAAAATAGATCACAAAATCAACAAATACCTTGTTTGTACATACTTTTTGAGCATAATTTAAACTCTGTAAAAAATAAAACCAGTATTTTTTCCGTATCAAGGCATTAAATCGGGTGATCTATTTCGACCTTTCAGAATATTTTATGAAAGCACAAACGATTCGATATCAGGGCCGTTTCGCACCAGTCTTTAGTTAACTGAAACCATTTCCTTTTTACAACTTTCATGAGATATAAAGTGCAGTTAATATTTTTCTTCCATTTTGAAATCAGCGAGAAGTTTTCTCATCAAACTTTATGTCTGTTGGATATGATTTTATGGAAAAGGATTTAATGGGTAGTAAACTGTGGGAAATGGGACGGATGTTGACCAATACATTTGCTCTATCAATTTTTTTTACCAACTTACCGACCAACACAGCCTTTTTTTGAGTGAAGAAAATGGGTGGCCATACAGCGAGGCTGCTGGAGGAGCACATCTGTGCTCCCTCCTCTTTCAGCGATATTCGAGTGCACTGGAAATCACTTCAATTTCAAGGATCTTGCAACGTGGACGATAGAGTCCCCGATTTATCGCCTGCTGGTCCCGTATATGGCGGCATCAAATCGGTATTTCGCCAGCTGTGCCATATTGCCTTCCTGCGACGAATCGGGTCAGCGGGAGAATCTACCTTCCTGGCCCGCTCCGCCACTTCTTATTGTGAGATTTCATCCTCGTAAAAAGACGCAACTGCCTTCCTGGATACCCTTTCACTACCGCTCATACCCCTGACAACAGCCGGCAGCGACAGATCTTCCTCAAATTCTGCCACCAGATCCCGGCGCTGTGCCTCCCAGACAGGGTCTAGAGTATGCAGAGCCGTGTCCTGGCTGCAATTGCACTGAAAAATGGGTATCGTGTTTCCCAGTTACTGAGTTGTGGATTTGAGGTACGCATTCGCTCCCTGTATATTTGTGGTGCTTAGCTGAATCCGGTTAGACTGGAAGCCGACATCAAAAGCTATCCATAGCCACACATCACCTCTTTCATCACTGACTTGTGAAATAAGTCATCATATTTGGGGTACAATCAATCACGTAGTGCTAAATTTCTTTAATTGATAGTGTCTTCATTCAGTAATAGACTGTACTTTGTTACTGCCAAAAATAAGACTGCGTTTTGAAACGAAATATTTTCAGCCTTTTATAAAATGACTGGAAGGACCAATATCCTTGAACGCCTAGTAATCGGACAAATTCGTTTTTGTAAGCCACTCAAACTTAGTACTCCGTACGGGTACCTACACAGAAGTTCTCTACTTCAAAGTTGCCAACTCTTAAAGATACGGGAGACTTATTGAATCTTGTAGTTTAACAGAGCAGGAGTTAATAGGATGAATGTTTGATTAGGGTGTAAATGTCGTTTTCTTATTTCATTTGGTCCTGTTTTGCATTGAGTTTTGAATGTTTTCTATTTTGAATTTAGTGGTCATTGGTGCATGGCCTTTTCATATTGATCAATTGACTGTTTTACAGCTTAATCGCAGAGTCAGCACACAGAGGGGCCCGAAAGGGCCGACGCCTGCCGGAGTCGCGGGATTATTCGCAAGAGACACCGTGGCTCCGGAACACAAAGGGCAATGAAGGAACATGGATGGGTTTTGAGTCAGTAGAAGTCTGACACTCCCTCCCGCTACACCCAGAGCGGGAGGAGTCATTAGATGATTTCCCATCCCTATAAAAAAAATAAAAATAAAAAGCCACATAATCATATAAATATGTCTGTTCTCTACATTGTAAAAAGATGCGTCAGAAATTATTATCTTTTACTGCTCTGTGGCCATCACCATCTGCATATAACAACCCATAAATCCAGTTTTCTGGCTCCTTAATATCTATAAGTACTAATATAATAAAACTGAAGAGTTTGTTCGTCTGTACGCGTTCATCTCTGGAACTACCAATCGGATTTGGATATTTATTTTGTATGTAATAGCCACATTCATTGATACGTGACGATTTTAGGACCACATGTTCCCGAGCATAAATTAACCTAGGCAGATCATTTTGGTTTTTTCTACATTATCCTTGTTTTCGTGTTAGGGTCGGTTTCCCCCATATTTTTATGACAAGTATAGGTGAAGCTAAGTTTTATTGACGGTTGTAGATCTAGATACTTATTAAAAACACGTCCAAGGACCCGAAATTTGACTTTGACTAGTACAACCTAATAGCCCGGACGGTGCCTCATTAACGAAATATCAACCAAAATGCATTTTTATCGATAATCAAATCTCTATATTAAAACTCTATATATTTATCGATAATCAAATCTCGATACATTACGCAATCAAATCTCTATCAAACTATTTGCATACGTGTAGCAGGCCGCGGTACGTCGCATGAGTAAGTACCCACTGCCCTTGTCTGGCCGTTGTCATCTCGGAGTCATTCGCATCGCCAGGAATGCAATGTCGTGACACCGCAGACACTTCTACTTGACCCCCACATGCAAAAACCAAACTTAACGGCCCACGATAGAGTTGAACTTTGTCGGGAGCATTCAGCGACGCTTGGGATATTTTCTGTCTAAGATGTCACAGGGGCAGTGAAGAAAAATGAACGGTATTCCAAAAGCGAATAGGTCGATTATGAAAAACTGTAACGAACGACAAAGGGCATTATCCAGGCCTCAAAGAACAGGAGTAAGATATCCCGAACGAATATCAACTCTATTTTAAACGCATTAACGTATAGATTTATGAAACCTAATTGCTTTGTTACGCCGTGTGTTATGCAGTGCGGACTTCAATGGCGATTGTCGTTAGTTTTTAAACGAGCATAACAAGCGTATAGTGTTACTTTTGATATGTGGTTTATTTCAAGGGCATAAGGTTGAATATTGATTGTATGTTTATAAGGTCACACAAGCTGTCGGGTGCGTCGACATTACAATTTTAGCCCGGATGGTTTCATGCAGTTTTTATTGTGGTAGGGTCATAGGCCCCGGTTTTCCTTTTATTGCGTGCACGAAGGATTTCTGCGTAGGCAATCGTGGGCTTTAATTAGGTAAATTGTTATTTATTTTCACTGTTATTGCTATTGGCGCGTTTATAAGGCAATTGAACGCTAAAAGGAACTGAATTTCGGTGATTTATTACGAAATACGTTGTTTATAAATAATATCCTTTTTGTTCTTGATTACAAAAATGCAGCATATCTGTATCCCATCTGATGTAAGCGATAGATACGAAGTAAAATCTATCCGGAAATAAAACAGAGAAGTTAAATGTGAATGATATATTATAATAATTAAATATTTGTTTAATTTTTTCTTTTTCAAAGAAATATTTATAATAGGTACCTATAAATTTTATTTGTAGAAAAATGATTCACAAATTTAGTTAGTTTGTAAAAGTTGAGATTGTAAAGTTGAATCACTACTTCAGAGGTGAAGGACCTTTGAGGCTGAACCCTGGTACTTAGAAAGATTACACTATTTTTGTTCGTAGTTTGTAATAACGAAAGTAGTTTTGCTAAAGTTTTTTTCTTCCTAGACTCGTTTTATATCATTGTAAAAATATTTTGCTTTATTTTAAAGAAGACAGGAGATTACGCATAAGATTTTTAGTAATTTGGAACTTATAATTTATTTTACCTAACTAATAGCTTTTTTTTAGCTTTTTGTTGTATAACGCTAATCAGAGCCGATTTTTCAATACTCTGTTAGTTTTTATGAGAGGAATAATTTAAATTTAAGGAATAAAAGATTGACAGCTGTACTTAATAAGAACATTTGTCAAACTGTCATACTACCAAATAATCCTATTGTGAAAAAATATCTGACATAAGAAAATTCACCCTTTACCTGAACAGATAAAAAAGCGGAAGCGTATTCCCATCAACTAGGCCAGATCCAGATTTTTGTCCTACTGTAAAATTCCATTTGAAAATACCAAATAACCTAAAACATATGACAATTTTAAAACCAACAAACGTGTTGAAAATTTCCAAAAAAAAAACGCTGAACCCACATACAAAAAAAACCTCCTTTTGTTGAAGCCGATTAAAAATGTGGTAACAACGCACATTTGACAACTTACAACAGCAATGTCAACCGTTACTATTAATTTGACATAACCAAACTCTATCAACTTGACATGACCAATTTCTATCAATTGCCATCACGTATTTAACCCCGGAGCGACGCGTGCGTCTTGCGTTTATTTTAGTCGTTTTATCGTCTCATTTGTTATTTCTTTTGACCATGAACTTGGTAACACGCTCGTAAAACGATATTGTTAGAAATGGCCGCTTTGTTTTTTAATGTATACTTTGTACACTTGCCTTTGTAAATATTTGTTGCTGCTGTTGCATAGATAACTATTCTCTTTAGTTATTTATTTTTATCATATTGCCAGTGTTTTAAGCGTATCCTACCATTTTTGTATACTCTTGGGGAGCAAAAGAAAGTGTCGGACTCATACTGACTAAAACCCATCTGTGATCTTAATGCCCGTTTCGTTCCAGGGCCGTGGTGACTCTTCGCAACCCATTATGCGCAGGTATACCTGCCATCCCTGGGAACTGTTTTATGGTCTAGGATAAAAATCTTCTCTACATAGACTTGCTTCTTTTGACAGCTGCGACTTTTGACAGTTGAAAAATATCGTAAGGGAACCCCGTGATAAAAAAAAGGTCATGGTTACCAGTGAGCCAAGGTTTATCCAAATCCATTGAGCTGTAAATAAGTGGAGAGCATTAAGTTTTTGTAGATGAGTATTGTAACTATTTTTGGTGTAAAATCATCAATCTATATAAAATTCTTCCGTTACTGACTGAATGACTGACAGACAACGCACAGCCGAACCGAAACTACCTACTGAGGGGCTAGCACGAATATTTTAACGTATAGTAACGTTAACGTAAGCGAATTTTGAATGTGAAAAACTACAACCCCATAGTATTTTGGTTTAATTTTATGGGGCATCCACAATTTATATCATTTAGGGCCGATTTTTCAATAGTCAGATAATATCTAACTGAGGAATAAATATGGCTGCTTGACATTATATTTTCTATGCAAAATCTGTCAAACCGGCATTTTTATTCCTCTGATAAAATTTATCTGACTATTGAAAAATCGGCCCTTAAAAATATGAATATGATAACTAATTCAAAATTTCAAATAAATATAATGCGGGAAATGAGTAAGATAGCTATGGTAAAATTTTACTATAGGTACGTCAAAAATATTCGTGCTAGGCCCTCCGTTCGTAGAAAGCTGAAATTTAGCATGTTGGTTCCTTGGGAAGTGTAGGGGAGCAATAAGAGAGGATTTCTCGAAATCCCTACCGAAGCGGGAATGCGCGAGAAACGGGATATGCGCGTACGAAGTCGCGGGCAAACGCTACATGACTATATAATGTCTTACAGACACACAGAGTTGTTTTCCTGTGAAAATTATATATTTTAGAGCGTGTATTCCGTCCACTAGCGCTGCCAATCGTTTTTTATTATTCGTGGTAAATTTAAGACACGTAGATAAAAAACCGCTCTGTAGTGTACTGAAGAAATGTATTTATGATGTTTTGAGAGTTATGTTTTGTACTTTAGAACATAAATAATTGCCAAATTCGATTTTTTTGCTAAAAGTGGCCACTTTTAGCAATAATTGCCGTTTTGGCTATTTAACCATGAGTTATGTATTACCGTACATGACTAGTAAAAGTGGCCACTTTTAGCAATAATTGCCGTTTTGGCTATTTAACCATGAGTTATGTATTAAATATAGCTGTCAAAAAATAATAGATACATTTCTTCAGTACACTACAGAGCGGTTTTTTATCTACGTGTCTTAAATTTACCACAATTAATAAAAAACGATTGGCGGCGCTAGTGGACGGAATACACACTCTTAACCGTTTCCTCCACAATATTCCTTCACGGTCATCAGAACCCTACACGAGTCTCACAACAAACTTTAATTCGAAAAATCCTCGACCCACATATACCGTAGGGATGTCCCACGAAGATAACTAAGTAACACGAGAGCCTAGGGATGTACTGACCCGTAAAGCAACCCCGGCGTCGGTGCTCAAGGCGAGAGATGACGTCACATGCCATTAACATCACTAATTATGACGCTGCTGTACTTAGTATGTAGGTTATGTTGGTAATAGGTTTTATATTAGGTTAGTCGTTCGTTCAACGCTTTTGTGCTTGTTTTGGAGGACAAGTATGGTAGACTACCCTCTCTCTATTGGCTTTGACCACGTGACAGAACTATCCCAAGGGAGCTGTCGTATGAAAAGTACTAGTCATCACTAGTACTCCTCTTATCCTCCTATTACGAGACAAAGGACATGGACCTACCCGTGTGCCAAGTTTGATCTTAATCCGATCAGCCGTTATGACGTGAATAATTAACAAACAGACAGATTAATAATATTTAAATAATAGCTGACCCGACAAGCGTTGTTTTGCCTTTTTTTTTAATTGTCAAAAAAAGCCTACGGCCTATTTTCAGACCTACCAACATTCACAAAAAATCATAAAAAGCGGTCAAGCCGGTTAGGAGGAGGTCGATAACAAACACTGTAATACGAGATTTTTATATATTAGATCAGATACATGTGTGCAAATTGTGCATTAGTATGGATTTTAAAAATGAATTCAATACCATTCGAAGAAGTATGTTCCTTCATACCTAATACCAAAGTTATTCCCCCATCACTTCAAACTGTCAAATTTTAGGGTTACACAGGTGACATTGGAGACAATAACCGCTACCTATCTAAAGTAATTTGCATAGCCGCGTCACCACTGCGGGAGTGCGGGATCCGCCGCAATGTCAGCGGGGCACGACATTGTCAGCCGAAGGTCTTTCTAATAGGTTTTTAATACTTTTCCTGTCTGTTTATGTTGTCTGTCTGTGTGTTTGTTTGTTTGAGTGATTTTATTAAACTGTTTCATGTATGTACTGTTTATGTGACCATTCAAAACTCAATGGAGTTTTGAATTCTATGTAAGTTCTTTTATTGTGACTTTCTTTGGAAAAAGTCTATCCTAAAATTGCTCACCGCTGAACTGATAGTTGGTGGGGTAGAAAAGTTCTGGAGTGAAGACTGCACACCGGTACACGAAGAGCTGGAAGACCTCCCAAAAAGTCGACAGATGACACGTTAAGGACACAGTAATCCAATGGATGCAAGATGCACAGAAAATATCGATATGGCGACTGCTGGAGGAAGCCAAGTCCAAAAATGGCAGCCTTTCACCTAAAATGACGTTTAAATCAGCTTTCCTCTTTAGTTCCACCCTATAATTCCATGAAAATGATTCACATTTGATATTAAAGCAAGCACGTCATAATTTTCAAATATTTTTAATTCCCCTCTCTTTTAACTTCACTGGCTACATAACAAACGCAACACGAAATATGACTCTAGAATTAAATTAATCACGGACAGAACCACGTACATGACTAGTAAATTATTTTACGTAACACGTCGTAACGAATCGATTTTTCAATTAGTTTGGCGACTGCCTCGCTGACGTCATCAAGTGGTTTAGGTAATTTTCCTGTATTTAAACAGATGTGCTCATTGTTGGGCTAGTCAAGGTGAAAATAGTCGGGCACATAGTCTAGGCTGAAATTGTCAGTCTGTTTTTATTTCAATTTTAAACTGCTGAACTAATTTTCTTGATTTCTGGTGTAGAGTTAGATTGGTCTTGGAAAAGGAGATAGGATATTTTACACTTATGTGTGCACAGGCTGACGCGAGCAATTTCGTCTTCGTCACATTTTTCATTAATGCTTGGTTCCTGTTGTTCGTAGCGTGATGTTTTATAAAGCCTATCTTAAGATAGCGCGTTCAACCAAACAAACGAACTCTTCAGTTTTATAATATTAATATAGACAACTCTACAAAATGTTCTGAACAGCTGATTTCAGGGCAGGCCCTAAGACAAGATGTTCACAATTACCTCTTTTCAGGTTTTGCATTAATTCTATTTATGTTGTAAAAATATAGAATACGAGGTGACCGGGCAAACGATGTTTTGCCAAATAAAATAAAAAAAATACTCTATGACCTGTTCTCAGACCTACTGAGTATACACAAAAAAAAACATAAAACTTGGTCAAGCCGTTTCGGAGGAGTTTGATAACAAACACCGTGACACGTGATTTTCATATATTAGATGAAATAAACAGTACCACACGTATAATAAGTTACACAAGAAGATGTATGTGGCATAACTTTGCCGTAATTTGATAAGAACACAAAGTTTTTTTCAGGAAGGTTTACGCAGAAAATCCCGAAAACTGAACAACAACTTTTTTCAGCACTGAAACTAATCTTTTACTTTTTTGTTACAGGTACCTACCTAACTTGATTTCTCTAGAGACTATGAAAATATGAGGTAACATCTAATACTGTATTATCTTTATATTTTACACCAATCATTTTCTATCTCTTAACACTCTTCAGAACAGGAAAGCATCGTTTTTGCAAATCGTACAAATAAATGTTTATAAAAAGAATGAAGATCACGCACAGGTCAAATTCGTGAAAAGAATGTTGATGCTCATTAATTCTTTGGTGTGCACAACGAAATCATGATTGGATTTGAAATGACATCCTTCAAATATAAGGGACTAGCTGAAGCCAGCGGCTTCGCACGCGTGAAATGCGTGTATTTTATCTCACGGAAGCGTTTCTACTAGCGAAAATATATCTTTGTCTTAGTCCAGGTTATAGTCTGGCTTGTTTCAAAAGACAATATATTTTGGCCCTAATTCCAAAGTGATAGATCTTGTCCCTATCAGCATTTCTTTAGGGCACAATACTTATTTGACTTCAGAGTGTCGGCACTGGACTTAGAATGTTTGAACCACACATGGTAACCTATAAAAATCAGCCAAGCCGTTGAGGCGTGATTGCTTTTGTTTTAAGCTAAACGATTTACAAATATCTATTGTGTACAATATAATAATGCTTTTAGGATTTTGTTGGGGTTGTAGTGCCTGGCATGTTCATGGAGACACGGATTGATGTTTTTCATGCCATCATGAGCAAGAGAACGGCCTCCATTTTGCACCGTATCCGAGTAAGCTTCACCAGCATTCTGAAAGTAATAGCGGACCGACTTGACGGTCCTTTTCATAGACACTGGATAGAACTCCAGCTGACTATTTGATTGATTGATGAGTTGGGTGTGTTTTTAATTTTGCGTTTTACTACCATAGTTTTTAAGTACTGAAACTATTTCGAAAGGTACCTTACTCTACCGGGAGTCGAATCCACTCCCCACAGTCAACCACGTGACACTGTCTTCAAACAAAACGTAACCAAGTTTTAAACAAACAAAAACCCTTTTATCCAAATTGAAAGCCGAAAGTCGGCGACTTCAAAACTTCGATGTAGTTCAAGTGAGATGAATAAAATTTTCAAGTTTTGAAGTCGGTTCTCTGGTGCGGTGAGAGTATGGAGTTGAATAAACATAGGGAAGTAATAAAGAGAACTGTGGTTTTGAAGTATGTTCGTTCCGTAGTTCGTTCATTCGATTGAATGAATGATTGAAATGAAGTGTACAGAGTTGACAGCTGATTCAATATTTTTGTGCGAAATAAATACTTCCTGTGTTGACATGAGTGAAATGCGGTGTGACCTCCTAACAGAAAGATGGACGGTATCGATGGAAATTGATTTTTTTTGAGCAATTTTAGAACATCATTTGTTAAGCTTTTTTCCCAACTAGGTATATTGGGGTCGGCTTCCAGTAAAGCCGGTCTCAGCTGAATACCAGTATTTTACGTGGAGCGGCTGGTAGGCACCAGACCACGGTAATTCTAGGGAAAACTGGGTCAGCTTTACTGGAGTCCGTAACGACTGCCAAAGATCTACAAATAACAGCTGGGACCAACGGTTTAACGAGTTTTCCGAGGCACGGAGGAGTATCGGCATGTTAAGATGGTCACCCATCCACAGACCGACCTAGTCAAGCGTTGCTTAACTTTTAGGCCGCTATGCCACTGGCGTTTTACGAGCGTTGGCGTTTCTCCAACGTCCAAATCTGTAGTTGCAAACGTTAACGTCGCGTAAACGTGACGTTAACTTTGCGTTTTTGCCAACAAGTACAATCACGCCACCTCACTCTTTCCGTGTAGGCGCGGACGGGGCGGCGTGATTCTACCTGTTGCCAAAAACCGCAACGTCAACGTCGCATCTGCGCAGCGTTGACGCTGCATAGACGTTGGAGAAACGCCAACGCTCGTAAAACGCCAGTGGGATAGCGGCCTTACGACCGACCCATGCAGCTGTTATTATTTAGCCACAAGCTCCACCGTTGTCGCGCAGCACGTGTTTACGAGAACTTTAAATATCAGCTTGCTGAAAAGACAATCCTTTCTTTAAAGTCTATATTTAGGGACTACTCACACGTTTTCAGCTCCAAGCGCGTTTCGCTGAACGATTTTGGTCACACCTATACAGTTCTGCTTCTATCAGCCGCGTACACAGCGTCGTACGAATGAGAAGACGGCAGTGGCAGAACAGCGATGAACTCTATCTAATAGCACTCGTATGATAATGTGCCGAATGATGATGTTTTTGCCGCAAGTAGACGCGGAAAGCTGAACGGACGCGTACGAAATCGTACCATACAAAATCGTTGTTTTCTATGGGCATAAGCTGAATAGAGCTGAATAAGTGTGAGTAGTCTCTTAATAGATGCTTAACTTAGGTACCTAAGTACCTGATTCTGGCAATTAAGCGTCGTTCTAAGTATGAAATAAGTCGTACGGTTTTGAGAGGTAGGAACCCACACGCTCATTCCTCACAAGTTCAAAACTGATCACATCTTCATATTGCCATTATCATCATCTGCCTAGCCTTTTCCCAACTATATCGGGGTCGGCTTTCAGTCAAACCGGATTCAGCTGAATACCAGTATTTTACATTGCCATTATAACCAATCAAAAACAACTTAAAAAAAAAGTTTTTAATATCAATCAACATGTAGTTATTCGTTAACCAATTAATACCAATCATCTGGTAATTAAGTACGAATATGATAATTTACATTCAAACCAATTATAAAATTCAAATGGATGGACTACTGAATAATCAAATCATTAAAACCGAGTCTAGTTCTGACTAAAATCATAATTATGATTAATCTATACTTACCACAATCGAAATTGGATTTGAAAATGATGGACGATTTATGAAATGAATGATGTTTGAGTGGGAATTATAAAAACTTGGCTGCATAACGTAATGTAATTTGCCACCCAAAATAATCTACGCAGCGCCATTCTTTCTGCAAGTTACGATAACGAAGAAAATAGTATCCAAAACCATTCTAAGAGCGGATTTTACCAATGTAACTGAACGCGATCTGTACATCAAAACTGCTTTGAAGGGCTGTCAGTGTCAATATTCCACAGAAAATAATGACACTGACAGCTCGTAATAAGAATAAGAATAATTTACTAACCCAATAAAATTACAATGTTATTATAAAATTATAAAATCACAACATCATAAAATAATAAAATCAGAAAAGAATCATGTAATCATGGTGGGTTTATCTGCTGATCGCGTTCAGTTTCATTGATGAAATCCGCCCTAAGTGAAGTTCTGTTGCCGGTCTTATCAAAATACCAGCGTTATTTAATTTATTTTTTAAATAACGCAGCCTGATCGCAAAGGGCTTTACGCAAGGAACACGGATGAGTTTTAGTCACTAAAAGTTTGACACTCCCTTCCGCCCCGCCCATAGAAGAAGGACTTGATGATTTCTCATCCTTATAAAAAAAGTATATACTGAGAGATAATACCCATGTTGTTAGCTTTTATTACTGTTAGTTTTTGATTTATAAATTTAACTTTTTGTTTGTCTTGTGCGAGTCCCAATTTTGTTTTTGTACCTTTTGATTGCGTTTATCGCAATGCTAAATTGAGGCTTTGGATGTATGACGTGATATTTTGGTAGCACATACAATACCTTTTGACTCGCAATTTTTGAGATTTTTTGTCGATATGATACTCCTTCTAAGCTCACTCCATAGTAGACTAGATACTCTCTGACCGAGACTAGAGTCAAGAGAAAACTCATCTCAAATAAAAAAAAAGTCACCTAACGTCTAGACTAGATTGTAAGAGTTCAAACTAGGAAAACTATTTTTACGGGAGAGTACTATCTACCTTATCTTTTGGGTTCATCTTACAACGTATGATTAAGGGTGAATAATTTTGAAGTCGAATAGTGCCTAATCAAAATAACGGTTCGATTCAACAGCAAAACAAATCTTAATTAATTTCATAATAATTCCAACCTATTAATACCCCGAATAACCTTTTGAAACTTATATTTATTTACCAATCAAAATGCCTCACGCCATCACGAAAATACCAAGTTACCATCCACCCAATTCTATTATATCGCCGACATAACTATCAGCCGACAACAGCTCATCACCTCCTCTTTCACCCCCCTGGAGTAATAACCAACAAGCTCGCAAGGGCCGCTTATCACCAAATTACAACAGATACCTCGGCTCGTATAAAGAAAATAATTTACGCCGCAAATCCTTTGTGTGTGGTTTAAGGGGTAGACGGAGCCGGTTTAATAAAGACATGTGTACATTTCCTGAAACGCTGCATGTTATGACGCTTATATGGCTATTTGAAATAAAGCATCTTTAATTAATTGATCCCAAAAAATAACCTCTTCTTCTGTGTTTGGGACACAGAATATTATATGAGTACCGAATTTTAACTGAATCGGTGCAGTGGATTCGAAACGAATTGACTGTGACTGACGGCGAGACACAATCATGAATGATCCAATGACGCTTCCGTGTTTTTCATATGTAGGTACGTTCGAAACCCAAAAACACCACAGACACCGTAACAAGCTCATTTTTCACAATAAGACACGAATATATTGAAAACTTTTGAATTTTTACAGGATTGAGAATTTAAATGATATATATCGAGAAATTATGTTAATATAGATCTATTACGATTGTAATAGATCTATATTATAACATAATTTCTCGATATACATCATTTAAATTCGTAAGATTTTACGGAGATTGCAATTTTCCGCTGACACCTATAGCTTAAACCAACACCCAAGCTAGTATATTCATAGACCTAATCTAGCCCCATCACGTCACTGCCGCATTAACACGACGGCCCTCGAGGGCTACATAACTGGAGGTACAACAAAAATGGCTGACCATTCCCTTTATTTGAAATATGATTGAGTTGAATAAAGTGGACCCTGACCAAAGGAACTTGAGGATTGGAGGGAGTTTCGAGTACCAAAGTTCAGATTAAATTTTGAATTTAGTACGTTTAGCGCCCCAAGTATTGCTTTGCTGATCTAGTGCGTCTATGTTTGCAATGATGTTATTGACTGATTGATTCAAATTTTATGGAGTGGGTACTGAAAATCAAATGAATATGTGAAAGTCATTTACTTTTACTTTGTTATCATTAGCGATACAATCGCGTTTGACCACAATCTGACCTGATGGAAAGTGATGATGGAGCGCGCTTGCCTATAAATACTTTATTCACGCCTAACTTAAAGACTCAAAAAACTCTTAAAATTCACTGACAGAAACTATACAAAGATTTTCACTAAGTAAAGATTTAAAAATGTTTGGGTTTTGGGGACGATATGGGTTGAAAGATAGTATAGATAATCACAAATTTCTGAAGATAAAAATTTTCTTTGGATTCATACTAAAATGCATCTGCCATGATATCTCTTCAGCAGTCTTTAATGACTGGTAGAAAACGCCAAAATCCGTCCGGCATTGCACCAATGTAGGTAAATGAAGATATAAATTATGAAATATGTAGCACCGGGTACAAAGCTTGCTTGCATATTGATAAACTTGGACACTGCCAGAATCCTCTGACTCTGCGCGCTGCCATAATCCCTTCGGTTGGCAAATGGATTGGTGGTTAGCTCTATAGCAAATAAATGAATCGTTTCATGGAAACTTAATTTTAAAAGTGGGATTAACGATTTATGGAGGCTTGTATGAAGTATGAGAAGGTGCTACATCCAAAAAAAACACGGTTCTCATTACTTGCCTCGATAATCACAGGGCCAATTCTACTAATTTTTAAACAACTTTCGCATTCGCATGTCAATCGCAAACTGTCAAAAAAAACTTTTTACAAAAAAAATACAACCGACTTCCAAAAAAAAAAACACTACAAAGTAAAAAATAACTTTAATTTCGGAAGTCGGTGATTTGTTAGTTTCTTCGTATTTTGACACCGACTTCCGAAATTAAAGTTATTTTTTACTTTGTAGTGTTTTTTTTTTGGAAGTCGGTTGTATTTTTTTTGTAAAGTTTTTTATTTTTCATTTTTTAGAGGTACTCCACACCTAACAACACCACTGCAAAATCGCAGAAAAGCAAAATACGCAATTTCGATTACTTGAATGGCATAAAACTATCATCTAAGTGGACGAATTTCAGCTATTTCGATTTAAAATCCAAAGTTCGTAACCGATTTTCATAAAATTTAAATGGTTCCAATCTGCAAGTATATCCTTTCGGATAAAACAATAAATTTTCAAATCGGTTCATAATTGTCGGAGTTATGAGGTAACAAACATAAAAAAAAACATACAACCGGATTGATAACCTCCTTCTTTTTGGGAAGTCGGTTAAAAAGCCTTAATTTTCATACATTTTTGACAGATTGCGATTGAAATGCGAATGTGATAATTAGCAGAATTGGCACTCAGGATCGCAAACACCATTAAGGATGTACAGGAAGCGCGGTGTTATTGATTTGTTTTCTTTTGTTTCTCAGTAACAGTCCAGAGTCTGAAGTTGTCTGTTCTTGGTTGATAGCAATAGGCCTCACTCCCTGTTAAATGGGAGTACCGGTAAATGGCAAAATGTTTAAGTTTTAAAACATGGTAACTGGGCATAATTCATCACGCCTTTTTTATTTAGGGATGGGAAATCATCCAATGACTCCTCCCGCTCTGGGTGTAGCGGGAGGGAGTGTCAGACTTCTACTGACTAAAACTCATCCATGTTCCTTCATTGCCCTTTGTGTTCCGGAGCCACGGTGTCTCTTGCGAATAATCCCGCGACTACGGCAGGCGTCGGCCCTTTCGGGCCCCTCTGTGTGCTGACTCTCTTTGAGGCGCGCGTGGAACACTAACGCGCCGTCGACACGGCCTGTCGTCACTAGACGGACGGACGGCGAGCCACCCATAGCTCGCCGTCCACAGGCCCGCATATCATCACGCCTGTACCTACTTTCCAAAGCTCTTCTCCTTCTTCATGCCGCTGGCACGACAGTTCTTTAGATATGAGTGGCCCAAAGCATTGAAACTCTCACAGCATCGTTAGTGGCAGCTGTCACTTTGTTTGCATGATTTGGAGCACAAAGGGCAGGATAGGAGATGAACGTAGTTTGTGACTCGGTTCCACACTCACACCCTGCTGCTATCCTAAGGTCTAGCGGTCAGAGTTCCGTATTCAGTGTACCGCGTTCACTGTCATCTATGTGTTGGCTTAGAATCCACACAAAAGCAGTAGACCGCACCGGTGAAAAGAGCTCGCGTTCTGTCGGAGTTCTATTTTTGCACGAGCTGGAAGGTCACGATGTCCGAGGAGATTGAAAGGTTTATTGAATTTGTGAGAGAAAAGACATTTAGTTGAGACTGAGAGTGAGAGTGACATTTCGTTTTCAAGAAAAAGAGCGTTTGACGTGTTATCACTGTCAAATAGAACTGAACTCCAGAATGCTTATTTTACTAATTTTCAGATTCGCATGTCAATCGCAAACTGTTAAAAGCCTTATTTTTCATACATTTTTGACAGATTGCAATTGGGATGCGATAGTTGCTTCAAAATTAGTAGAATTGGCCCTGGACTTCTAGACCGTTTGCTGCGTGCGCATGTGTGAACGCGGAACGCAGAACTACACGTCTACACTGGATAACGCAGACCGCCTTAGCGATGTTTTCAGCCCCTAAGCTCAGTCAGAAGAAGTAGATATCTCTCTGCCTGAACTTTGGGGTGTACAGGCGTGGTGTAATGTTATTTTTCTATAGTGAAGGTGGTCTTCCTCATACATAAACAAGTGTCAACAATTAGGTCAGTGTAACACAAGCCCACACGGTTAATTGTAATAGCCTATTGTTATAAATTAATGGAAACCATGCATATTCAAATTTTAAGGCTGTTGCTTCATTTGTTTTTCTGTGACGTCAGTGTTCTCGAATGGTATTGAAGACGAATGGCAATGGTAAACAACTTCTCATTTTGATGCATAATTGAAAATAGTATAATCAACGGCGCCATTTAGTCGTTACCTAAGCCCACTGCTACTATCCAATGACTACTACTCATTCATTAAAAAAACCAGCCAAGTGCGAGTCGGACTCGCGCACCGAGGGTTTCGTGCAAACCTGTAGGTAAGTATATAATACTAGCTGACCCACGCAAGCTAGCCTATAGCCTTCCTCGATAAATGGGCTATCTTATACTGAAAGAATTTTTCAAATCGGACCAGTAGTTCCTGAGATTACCCCCTACATACAAACTTACAAACATACAAACTTACGAACAAATGTTACCTCTTTATAATATTTGTATAGATATAGATTAGATATAGATATAGATTATAAGCAAAAGTTGCGGTTTACGATTTTTGACGTATTAAAAAAAACTACTTACTAGATCTCGTTCGAACCAATTTTCGATATATTTACATGGTAATGTACAAATCCTATTTTTTTTTTGTTGTATCATTCTCTTATTTTAGAAGTTACAGGGGGGGGGGACACATTTTACCACTTTGGAAGTGTCTCTCGCGCAAACTATTCAGTTTAGAAAAAAATATATTGGAAACCTCAATATCATTTTTGAAGACCTATCCATAGATACCCCACACGTATGGGTTCGACGAAAAAAAAATTGTTGAGTTTCAGTTCTAAGTATGGGGACCCCCAAAATTTATTGTTTTTCTTTCTATTTTTGTGTGAAAAACTTAATGCGGTTCACAGAATACATCTACTTACCAAGTTTCAACAGCATAGTTCTTATAGTTTCGGAAAAAAGTAGCTGTGACATACGGATGGACAGACAGACATGACAAATCTTATAAGGGTTCCGTTTTTTTTCGGAACCCTAAAAACAGATATTTATGACCATTTGAATAATTTAAAAAAATACTAGGAGTTCGTGGCTAAATAATAACAGCCGCACAGGTCGATCTTCAAGGTTAAGCAACGCTTGCCGAGGTTGGTCTGTGGATGGCTGGCCATCTTAACATAGGTACCGATTTCCTCCGTGTCTCGAAAAGCACGTTAAACTGTTGGTCCCGGCTGTCATTTGGAGATCTTTGGCAGTCGTTACGGATAGTCAGAAGCCAGAAAATCTTACACCAGTCTTCCAAGGAGTACCGTGTTACCCTGTTAACAGGTTGTGAAGGTCTGGTAGGCAGCCGCACGACGTAAAATATAGGTATTCAGCTGAATCTGGTTTGGCTGGAAGCTGATCCCAGTGTGGTTGGGAATAGGCTAGGCGGATGATGAATCATTAAAAAACCTTTAAGATGAAGGCTCGTGAGCATATTCGCAAGAAGTTGGAAGAATCGCTACAGCGGTAATTCGTTGTTTTCGTTTCATTAAAACTTGTTAATTTTGTTTATGTGTATGTATGTATTTATTATTTTTCACTTCCTTACGGTTTGTTTTTTCATTATGTTGCACCTACCATGCTGTCTCTGCACCACCCTAAGGTCGACTGGTAGAAAATGCCTATGGCATTAAGTCCGCCTTTGTAAGTCCGCCTTTGTACAGTTACTTGTGCATAAAGTTTTAATAAATAAATAAGTAAACATGAATTATCATTACGCATGACGTTGTTTGAAGCATCTAGAAGCAAGCTCAGTCGCCTTGTGTTCCAAGGATGGCGCGGGATGAAACGGCAACATTGTTTTGATACTTAAACATTATTAACAGGGTATTTCATAATTATAATGCATTTTATTATTTAATGAGGAACAGTACTCCTTTGGGCCTGTCTACCAAATGATTAGCATTGTGCCTATCATTGCATCAGTCATTGGGACCCCCCTATGTTCGGCAATTATTTTAGTCTATGTCATTGCGGTCTATTGCAAGGTTATCTGGCGCCTACCATATCAAAAGATGTGACACATATACCAAAAATGACAATTTATTGCTACAAATTCTCTACAAACTAATATAATATGTCACATAGTAGTAAAGAAACTAGTTGACGGTCTATTACGACAGATTACTTGGCACAGATTCAAACCCGCCGCCGTTCATTGACAAAACGTAATTGACGCAAGTGACCCGTTCAGAAGTTTTTCGTAAACATTTCAGGAAAGATCTTACGATTTGTAAATACCGCAATAATTTGTTTGCTCTTGTTGTATTTTTACGCTGTAGTACGAGTACGTCATTACAAATGCGCATTGAAGCGTCTTTAAATAGGCTAGATAACATCATCCACAAATTGCAAAACTATTTAGTCCGTCAGTTAGTGTATTGAAAAATAATGGACACGTATTTTTTGTTTTTGTAAATCAATGAATATTGAAAAAGATAAAACGCATCAAAACTCGGGAGTGGCGGCTCGTGACGTCACGACTCACTAAAAATTATGCGAAGGTGCGACGACGTATTGAGAATTTTTAAAGCGTTGTAACTTCGTCAATTTTGGTTCCCGTAACAAAAGAAAAAACATGGGTCAAATATTTTTTGATAATCTAACTGATGGACTAATTAGATTTTTTCAGGACACAAGCCTATTTGAGGCATGAATAGAGATGAAGGGATGGTAGATATTGAAACGGTTGATATGCTTAGAGAGAGATTCGAAACTAAAATGATGATAATGCCTGACTAAGTGACTGACAGACAACGCACAGCCGAAACTACTGGCCACATAGCTGAAATTTGTAGTTTGTTTGGGGAATGTAGGGAACCACTAAGAGAGTGTTTTCCGAAGTTCCTATTTTTAACCGACTTCCCAAAAAGGAGGAGGTTACCAATTCGGTTGTATGTTTTTTTTATGTTTGTTACCTCATAACTCCGACAATTATGAACCGATTTGAAAAATTATTGTTTTATCGGAAAGGATATACTTGCAGATTGGTCCCATTTAAATCATATCAAAATCGGTTACGAACTTTGGATTTTAAATCGAAATAGCTGAAATTTGACTTCCAAAAAAAAACACTACAAAGTAAAAAATAACTTTAATTTCGGAAGTCGGTGTCAAAATACGAAGAAACTAACCAAAACACCGACTTCCGAAATTAAAGCTATTTTTTACTTTGTAGTGTTTTTTTTTTTGGAAGTCGGTTGTATTTTTTTGTAATTTTTTTTTATCTTATTTACGTTCATAGTTATAAATTATCTTCCTTGCTGATTTTCGACAACGGCATAACATTAATTCCTAGTGACCGCACGCTAGAAAATAATATTCGTTCTTATCGATTCATATCGATACTTATAGAATTTGGTACACATATAAATGTGTGCCCAATTTCAACAGAATCGGTCCAGAACATTCTGACAATATCGGCTGTGACAGATGGACAGAGAGACAACCAAGTGATCCTATAAGGATTCCGTTTTTACATGCAAGGGTTTGGAACCCTAAAAGCGAAATGAAGTTAGGATAACACAGTGCCTCTTACAGAGTAGAGGCCTGTATTCATGGTTATAGGGTTAACCCCATAAATAATCTTTCGCAAAAGACATCGCTGGTTGGAATAAAAAGAAAAAACTCTCTAAACTGACAGGCAGGCCAGTGGGGTCATTCGGGTGAATTTATTTTGAGAACGGGATTTGGTGAATTTATTTTGAGTTAAAATCTAAAACCCTTGCTGAACTAAATCACTTGCTGAATGACTACTGGTTCAAAGTTGTCGTCAAATATTCTGTCTGGCGTTAACTGAACTATGTCATGGTCAGAATCTTGTAGTACACTCAAAGCTGAGCAAACAGAGTTTCGTCTGACATCCGTGACCAATTAGGGGAAATGCTTAATAGTTCCAAGGACTGTCAAAAACGAAAACAGTTGAAACCAAATGGGAACCAAAATGCATTTAAAAAAATAAAAACTAATAGCCTGCCTAATGAATGCCTATCATACTCAAAAATAATTTTAGTAAGTTATGTTTAGCTACCATTACACAAATCGTTTATTTAATAGAATAGACATAAAACCTCTCCTTTCCAAGATTTCGTCTGTCGATATAAATAAAAACCAGTAATCTAGTTGACAATCCGTAACAGTAGATTGCTTGGCTCTGTTTCAAATCCTCGCTCAATGAGATAAACAATTGGCATGTGAATTGTGGAAGTAGTGGGTGCTACCTCTACGGAAAAGAATTCTGGGTTGATTACGGAGGATAATAGAAATGTTATTGCGTTCTTGAAAACTTTTTAACTGTAAATGATGGTGACATTAATGTCACTCGAATTTGAGTCAAGCGATTGAAAATAATGATTTTTAAGCATCGTATTGTAATCGAACCACCAAACAATCGATTGAAAATAGAAAATTATTTTAGTTTTGGATAGTTCATTTATCGAGAAAGGCTATATATAAGATAACATCACGCTACGACAAATAAGAGCGGAGCATTAATAAAAAATGTGCCGCAGACTAAGTTGCGCGGATCAGCTAGTCATACAATATGACTAATTACACATATATCTGTTAAGCTTTCGTTATATAATTAAGAAATCAATTTATGTATCTCATTTAAAAATATACAATAGCAAAATAAAGCTTTTATTTAGTCTAGTTAATCTTCTGGAAAGCTTGACTGTCCTGTCCATTTATTGTAATACCTGATACAATGACGAGCGTGATTCCGTTGTGAAAAAGAGATAGTGGTAACGTTTTGTATAGCGCTGTCTCCCTTCCACACTGGATTCATAACGTCGGCATCGAATTGTAATATGTACGAAAGAGTCACCGCGGCCTGGAACGCAATGGGCATTAGGAGGAACACGGCTGGGTTTTAGTCAGTAAGAGTCTGACACTCTCTTCCGCTTCCATGAGCGGAAGAGAGTGCGGATGAAAGTCATTTGATGATTTCCAATCCTTTAAAAAACCGTGTCAATCTAATTCAGCGTAGATTGTTGTGTTACAGTGCTCAAACCACAGCTCTTAAGGAATCAATCAATTCCTAATAGTCAAATCAAATGAATGCAAAATCTCTACAGCGTAGGTCAGTGCTTACACCACAAATAAATAAACCTAATTCGTTCGACACAGCGCTAGACAAATTACTTGGCACCCGTTCAAACTCATTCATTGATGTACTGATTGACATTAGGACCTGCCTCAACAAAGTATTTAGGTGATGGAAAAACAAAAGAAAGTAGGTTCTGTTTATGTTTTGTTACTGTGTCACTTTATATTGTCACTACGTAAAGGTGTGTTCTGACCGGTGTTAAGGGCCGTGATGTAACATTTGCAGCGAGCATGTTACGATACAGCGTGTCCTACTAGCGTGTTTTCACATATTGACTGCATGTGTTCTCGCTTTGTAACATGTTACATTACAAAATTTTACGCCCTTTAGCACGGGTGTCGTTCTAAGCGAACAATGCGCGAGTACGCGACTGTTGCTTTCTATGGCAAATTACAAGTCGCTTTCCGGTTTTTCCGAATCTCTATAATTGCGAATTATATTAGAGAGACGCCTGAGTATGTAACCCTCCGTATGCGAGTTGGACTTGACCAGTTTTTGAGAGTTCATAAGATTGGATTTACAGCCGCCGTGGCTCACGAAGAATGGTCCAACACAAGAACTCAATGGGGATACCAAAACCTGATTAATGGTTTATCATTATTTCCTAAATCATAAAAGGAATTTCCTGTATTTTTGGAAACATGTGTTAGATGCTTCTGTGAGCACTGCATGTCTCAAAGAACAAACTCATCTGTAAGCTCCAACTAATAAAAGAAACGAATGTAGTTGACAAACGGTAATGCAGATTACTTGGCGCGAGACCAAACGCGGTTCATTGAGACGAGTAATCGAGTCGCTCAATGAAGTGTTTTGTTTGTAAACAAACTATTTGGGTGTGATAACACTGTGATAGGAGGGGAGGGAGTTTGGTTGCTTACTTTTAACGCTTGAGTTATTAACTATTATCGGAACTCAATTTAACGAAGCGCTATGAAAACAATGATGACAAACATCGTGAAGTCCAGTGGCCAAGTGCGAGTCGGACTCGCGAACGAAGGCGGCAAAAAAAAACAAGTTTGTTGTATGGGAGATTTTATTCTGTTTTTTAGATTTTTTGTTACAGCGGCAGCAGAAATACATCATCTTGCTATCGCGGTTCTTGAGATACAGCCTAGTGACAGACAGACAGCGAAGTCTTAGTACAGGTCGCGTCACATAAAAAGAACGCTGCATGAAAGTGGGGGGGGTGTGTTTGCGCATGGGTACACTCGCGCACGAAAGTACTAGGTCTATTGTTTTATTTTTGAACTAGACTTTCGCTCGCGGCGTCGTATATTGGTTATTTGGTAGGTAAATTGAAAAAATATATACAGTATGTCTACGACATATATGCAATAATTGAAACCACAAGTAACACTTGTCCACAGAAGTATAAATAAATTGTTATAAATTTAAAAAAACGTAAATGAAAAAATTTAAGTTTTCAAACAAAATAAATATGAAAATAAATTTAGTAAAAGTAAATCACCCTATTTAGAAAACGTACCTTGACCTCGACTGACCTCGAGAAGTGCGGCAACAATGCTCGCGCGGCGGCGTTTTGATTTATCTTTGGCAATTGCGATGAAATTCACTATGGTTATTTTTCACCCGTTCTTTTTTACTTCGTGATAATTTGATTACTGAACTAATCTAAATAAATTCTGTCATAGCACAAGATGGATTAAAACTTAAATTTTCTCATGTTCAAAATGTCCACCACGTTTCAACCAGGATTCGAGTGTTTATTTCACCGTAAAAAAAAGTACCTAGGTATGTACAAATAAAATTAAAAACACAATTTACACACACAAAAGTCCAGTACCTACTCAGTGTCTATTTCACTGTAAGAAAATAATTACTAATACATACAAGTGAATAACAAAAATCACGTAAAACAATGCGTGTACTTAAGTACCTATCAAATCTTTGCGAAATGCACACACGCTATCCCGGAAGACTCGCGGTGAACTGACAAAACTTACATCCGTACTGGCAAAAAATAAAAGTCATAGGTAAATAGGGTAAACAATGTAATAATTATCTTTTATCGATACTTTTCTACAATTACTTATCTAATAAAGACTTAATACGCAATCAAGGCATTACAATACTAGTACTATTTTTAATAACCGTATTTAACAGTGAAGTGATAGTTAAATTTATTGGACTTTTAAAATAAATTTTAATTTTTGTACGTTTCGACTTACGAAACTACCGTAGGTACTACCTAGATAGTGAGTAATGTAGAAAACGGGTGAGCACGTTTTTTTAATAGGATGTTTCTTCCTAAAATGTAAACATTATTACATTATTTTTTATCTCTAAATCCACTCAATTATAGTTTTTAATCAGAATAGGTAGGTAGGTACATAGTGGTGCTATAATAATTCTAAACTAACCATGTCCATTAAAAATAGAACATCTTTTTTGCTAACCGATCATTATTCTCTTCAAAAGACAATGAGAGAAAGCTGATAATATTGTCGATAACTGTGTCCAACCCTACGCGTCGAGCGCGCGCGCAACCCGCTCCCCGCGCCCCTCCTCGCCAAAAGCCGAAGGCCTTTGAAAAAGCCGACACACGCGTGCCGCGTCTTTTTGTACTAAGCCGACAAACGAACCGCGCCGCCGTGACTCGCAGTGTACACTTGCAGGTATTGTTGGAGTGTCTCAGTGAAAATGAATTTGAGTAAAAATAACAAAATAAAATTTCGGCCGTGACAGGTCAAGAACATTTCACAAGGAGAAATTTCACGTACGAATGTAACGAAAAACAAACAATATTAAGATTTTTAATAGTTGGTCCTACAATGTTCCCTCTGGTTAGGGACAAATGCCTCTTCTCTGTGAGATGGAGTGGGTTGCAATCCACTACGCGGGCATACGGGTTGGTAGAAATCACATGTCTTCGATTTTTTTTTTCTAGGACATCTTTAAACTTAAAGTTTTCTTTCATTCACCGTTTTGAGAGCAGTGATGATAAATAAATTACACAATGAAAAGTGCTTGCCTGGTCTCACCCACGACCTTCAACTATGCCACAACAGCTTTGTTCTGTTTTCAATTAAAATGCAATACAAACACATTAAAGTCCCGCCTGTCGTTTAGGTGTACCGAGTTCGCATTTTAGGTAAATAGGTAAAATGAGTACAACTGCGTAGGTGAATGATTGCACAGCGTGGCAACGTCGCTTTTCAATGTTCAAGGATTCAAGTTCATTGTACTATTAACCTACTGTTGCAATTCTACAGAGTGTTCAAATTTGCTTTAAATTAAAACTCGACTTTTTGACAAAACTACTGGACCGATTTCGTTACTTTTTTGTATAGCGTTATCAAATACCATAACTAGTATGTGGTTTCAAGGATTGCATATATGTCGTAGACATACGGTATGCTGGAATATCATTAAATTGAATTAAAGACATGTTTGATTCAGTGTAGAATGTTTAATCTAATTACCAAAACTTAAGTAAATGTTTTTTACTATTTTATTTTCGAATCTTTTTAACCTTTGCCTCTGCGGTCCGTTTCAAGCATTGTTTTAAATTATCAACTGCATTATTATCAGCCTCTCTCTTCGTAATGATAAATATATATGACAATATACGTCATATATAATTTTTCTCTCTATTCTATATAAAACTTTTGTGCGCGATGAAATTTTGAGAACGAACGTGACGTGGACACGGAGCGGGAAACAAAGGTCGACTGACGAACCAATAGCGCACCGGCGATCACGCGGCGCGCCCCGCGCCCCACCTCATACCACCAAATAGATCGATAAATCGCCTAATGCGCAGCTTGACCGCCAGCGTTCTTTTTACATGACGCGACCTGTCCCGTTTTTACCCTTTGGGTACGGAACCCTAAAAAAGGAATGAGTTGGACCAAAAAATACGAACTAATGCGAAATCTATTTAAACACATTGTGCCTTCATTGGTGGATGCCATTGAGGGTGGACCTCCCGTGCTATGTAGGTACACCACCTTAACGTCCTATCAAATTAATAACATAATAATATGTGAAATTCATAAATCACGGAAGAAGATCATTTCTAGCACTCGGTTTTATTTTTAGGTTACATTTTTAACACACTTCTTTTAGGTATGCAGTTACAGTGAAAACTCTTTTAAAACTTTCTGCAGCAGAAGGATTAAATTTTTAATTCTATTGCATTTCCGTTATTTAGGTTTCCGTAACCGCAACGGAACCCTATTATGAACTAAAATGACATGACCCGTAACAGGTAGACAGTTGAAATTTTTGCACAACGTCTATTTCAATTCAGAAAAAAAAACTGTAAGTGCGAGTCGGACTCATCCACCGAGGGTTCCGTACAATGTAGAGTACATATTATAAAGACTATGAACGGCCATACCTTTTTTTACGTTAACTTAAAAGTTTGGTTTTTACACAGCTTCAAGGGACTGTAGACTCGATACCTCCACGCGTTTCCAAGATAAAGGGTCTTGACCATAGAAATATAAAAAGCTCTATCTGTGGTCTTGACAGACAGAAGTACGGACGGACTGATCCTTATAGGATCACTTTGTAGTCCGCCCGTCCGTCCGTTGGCTTCTGTTTTTAACCGACTTCCCAAAAAGGAGGAGGTTATCAATTCGGTTGTATGTTTTTTTTTTTATATTTGTTACCTCATAACTCCGACAATTATGAACCGATTTGAAAAAATATTGTTTTATCTGAAAGGACTTGCAGATTGGTCCCATTTAAATTTTATGAAAATCGGTTACGAACTTTGGATTTTAAATCGAAATAGCTGGAATTCGTCTACTTAGATGATAGTTTTATGTCATCCAAGTAATCGAAATTGCGTATTTTGCTTTTCTGCGATTTTGCAGTGGTGTTGTTAGGTGTGGGGTACCACTAAAAGGTGAAAAATAAAAAACTTTTTACAAAAAAAAAATACAACCGACTTCCAAAAAAAAAAACACTACAAAGTAAAAAATAACTTTAATTTCGGAAGTCGGCGTCAAAATACGAAGAAACTAACAAAATCACCGACTTCCGAAATTAAAGTTATTTTTTACTTTGTAGTTTTTTTTTTTGGAAGTCAGTTGTATTTTTTTTTTCATTTGAAATGGTCACAGAACTCTAAAAACTGATTTTTTCGGTTTATGGTACCGGAGCCTAGGGCGGTTTTTCAGGACGTTTGAAATCCTTGTATTTTTGTTGCGTACGTAGCGAATGCGTTAACTGGGGCACATAAACCTATCGTTGTACCTACTGCGTCGTTTTACAACAAAACAAGCCACCTAATTTAAATATTGTTTACCATACGCCATAAACGTAGACACAAATACATAGGTCCATATCAAGGAGAAGTCTTTGTCCTATCGACCTAACTGTGATGAAGTCAAACGGAAATAACATTAAGATTCACTACGTCCTATAAACGTTTCTGTTATTACAATTAATTTGAATTTTATCATTTTGTCCGGTCAGCTGACGTTGTTTTACGTCAGTATAGGTGTAGGCAGAATTCTTGACGTAGACAAACATTGTATGGTAATGTGTCTAGTCTGCGGTTTTGGATTGGACGTAGGACGATCTAAAGGTTACAGGATAATGTTGACATTCATCAGTCGGCATTTTAAATTATAGGTACAAGTACTTTTTCAGGTTGGTTCGAATTAAAATCACTACTTTATTTGTGAACCCAGCGTTAAATCTTAGTTTCCGTTAAATATTTTTGGAAGTCGGTTTTATTTTTTAGGAAAAAGGTTTTTTTTTTTCTGAAATTTATTGCGGTTCTCCACCATCTATACCTACATATAAAATCTTTACATACAATAATCTAATACATACAAATCTCGTGTCACGATGTTTGTTATCGAATTCCTCCGAAACGGCTTGACCGATTTTATGATTTTTTATTTGTGTACTCAGTAGGTCTGAAAATAGGTTGGGTACTTTTTTTTGCAAAAAAAAAAAGTTTGCCCGATCAGCTAGTTTTAACACAAAAACAAATGAAAGAAGACCACTAAACACACTATTAAATATTAAATCAATGACTACATAACAACACTAATGTATGATAACTTGTTCAATTTGTTTAACAAACCTCTTTATGTACCTACTCGTAATATCATGCATATTCATTGGTTCACAGATTTGGTGCGAAGAGATTAACAATGTTAGGACTTGTTTTCGTATGTTTAATTGTGACTAAATTTATTCACATTTGTTTTACATTCATAACTTGAACAGGCTTTTGTTGCAACGCTTTGTAATCATTGTGAATTCTGAGGGTTAGAGCACGAATGTTTTGACGTATAGTAACGTTACAGCCGGTGGATTCTGTAGACATGTCGAAGTGAACACTTAGGCGAAGTAAACGACAAGTGAGCTGTCAAACCATACAAATAAGATAGAATGACTTCGCCCGATTGACAAATTATACACTAAAACCTTCTTCGACAGCCACTCTATCAATTGGTGAAAATGGCATGAAAATCGGTACAATCGTTTTTGAGTTTATCGCAAACAGACTGACCGATGCAGCGGAGGACTTTGTTTTACAATATTTGTAGTGATTTTGTCATGTTTGTTTGAAAAAAACTGTCAACAATAAGACTGCCATTGTACCCATAGAATTAACAATGGTAGGTATGTAAGAGTTGTAATGCACTTTTAATAATAATAATAATAAAATATCCTTGGACATTTTACACAGCGCCATATAGTCCCAAGCTAAGCAACCTAATGCTTGTGTTATGGTAACGATATGGCTGATAAACTACTTATATACATTTTTTTTTTGTAAATACATACATATTATAGATAGAAAAACACCCAGACTCGGAACAAATACTTGTAGGTCTTACAAATATTTGTTCCGTGCAGTAATCGAACCCGCGACATGCTGCGCAGCAGTCAATCGCTCAACCACTGCGCCAACCGTGTCGTACTTTTGGTGTACATTATATTAAATCCCATTATTTTTTAGGTTCTTACGTTAAATTCATCTCTTTAGTTTAGAGACCAGGACCATTTTCCATGAAGAACCTTGATTTCGTTTAAGTAAACGTAACTATATGTGCCCAAATAATTGTGTCACGTTATCTAGTATTTTATAGTGTTTTAATGTCGTTGATCAACTCGTAAATGGTAACAAAATGTTAACATTATCTGACCTTAACAATAAAACCTTAAATATACAAAGAATTTGTTTTAACAAGAATAATAAAAAAAAAACCCCGTGTTTAAATGCTATTCTGTGAATGTGGGTAATGTTTTAACTAGAGTGGAGGTCAAACCGTAATGTAACATTATTGATAAAATGTCACTGCCGAGATGGAGTGGTTATATTAGATCAATGTTTTATTGGATAGACACTGCGGTCTATTGAGAAAATGTCACTGCCGAGATGGAGTGGTTATATTAGATCAATGTTTGATTGGATATAGACACTGCGGTCTATTGATAAAATGTCACTGCCGAGATGGAGTGGTTATATTAGATCAATGTTTTATTGGATAGACACTGCGGTCTATTGATAAAATGTCACTGCCGAGATGGAGTGGTTATATTAGATCAATGTTTTATTGGATAGACACTGCGGTCTATTCGGTACATTAATAAATTTAGTAAATTAAAAGATAAAACGATATCTCAGAGATCAAATTTTGAAACACAGAATGTATTCAGAACATGCTAACTTTACTAAACTGCAGAATCCCAAAACCCATATCGAATCAAACTGGTTACCAATAATCATATCGATTTTAAAAGGCCTGGGGACATGTTTTTAGGCTTAAAGCAAACAATTGTTTGAAACACGCAAATAGAAGTGCCCATTTTTTGATGACTCCTCAACGGAATTGATAATTACTCACTATCGTCATCTGCCTGGCCTCTTTCCAGCAATGGAAGATACTCAGTATGTAATGGACCCATCTACAGACTGGCCTCGGCAAGCGTTGCTTAAGTTTGAAGTTCGTTTTTAGGGTTTCGTACCAAAGGGTAACCATAAGCAACGGAATCAAATCAAATACAAATTCAAATTGTTTGCCCATAATGTAGGTAAACAGATATGATGGTTATTTTGTGATAAAGTCCCGATACATTTTGCCTTACGGCATGCAAAATTATTGAATACCATTATTAAAACAGCTCATATTAAGAAGAAAAAAAAATACATTCGGAATTAGGCCAAGAATTATAACAACAAACTAAATGTCAATAATTTTAAAAAAGTACTAGTATCTATAAATTAAAAAACAATAAATTCAAACACCAATGTCAATAAATTAAAATACCAATGTCAATAAATTAAAATACCAATGTCAATAAATTAAAATACTAATGTCAACAAATTACTGAAAATGTCAACAAATTACTTTCGAAAATGCCAGAAAATTTAATAAAAAATATCAGATAATTCAATGAAATCCAATTACTACGCCTCCGCTGTGCATCCGTTTTCCTGTCAACGACAGACAGTTAAAATTTTCAGTGTATTTCTATAGCCGCTTTTAAAAAAAATAAGATACGTGTTTTTTCGGTTCTTTGGTACAAAACCCTTCGTATGAAAGTCCGACTCGCACTTTGCCGGTTTTTATCAAGCCACTATTAAACAAACTAAACAAAATAAAATAATTTAATCAAGACTACTGAAGCCGTATGTTACGCTTCGGTGTGACGGTCGGCCATTAGTCCTTGAGACTGTCCGAACAACGAACTTGCGATTAATATACTCAAACATAGACGTAGTGCTAAAATGTTTTATTTTAAGAAAACGTTGCTAAATTGTTCATGTAGGACATATAGGTCAGTTTTTAGGTCAAGTTCGAGACATATAATGTCTGGGATTAGAAGAAATATACATGTGTAGAGATGAGAGAAACATTTATCATTTTTATATTGTGCGGCTGTGTGACGTTAAATTACGCTTCTGTTTTTAGTTTATTTCATAGGAGCAATTCTAGAATTTTAAAGAAGCATTCGTGAACTGTCAAACAAGCCTCGATTTTCATACACTTTTAATAGCTAAAAGCTAAAACTCGTACTAACATGATTAGTATTGCTACTTGAATTACTTATACTTAATTAAGTACGAGTTGCAAGGTTCCACCCGGACAAACATACATTGCAAGTTAATAAAAAGCTTGTAAAATGAGTGTAATTGGCCCTCTGGTTTTTGAAAACCAGTCCAATAGGTTGTTAATTAGCATTAACAGCCTGCCAACTTCAGTTCCACACATTATATTTTTCTTAATCTATATATAAAAATGAATGTGTTGCTACGCGCAAATGAGAGCTCCAGAAGAGCTGAACCGATTTCGCTAATTCTTTTTTTGAAAAAAAATATAGGAAAGTTTTCAGTTGACGGGAGCGAAGCCGCGGGGAACCGCTAGTTTATAATAAAACCTACACACATTTTTATAAGATCAACTGTGTTATCACCATTCCTTGACCCAAAACGTATTAATGTATCGAGTACAATATACACAACACTATATATACAGTATACACAATAATTCTTTTACGGCTTCAACCTTTGTCCGGGATAAAAACAAAGGGTGAAGCCGTAAAGGAATATTTTGTATCGCCAGAAAATAAACAAAGCATAATTTCAAATAAATATTAAAACAAAGTCACACTCACCACGTGACTCGCCATACATATGTATGTTCTTTAAATATTCCTTTCTCCTAAATCCCCGGACAAAAAGTCGCGAGATCTCATCGAACAGTAAACATCTTACTTTATCTCACCTTTGTACTGCTTAGGGGGAATGGGGATAGAAGCCTCCCCAACACATCAAAGATTGAAGACTCTAAGGTGCTGGGGTAAGGAAACGTCGCAATGAGAGATGAGTGAGAAATGAGATGAGCTGTAGCGGATTAACGAAAATTATCAGACTAAGGGTGCCTGTCTCTTACAGCGGAGCGAGGCAATGGAGCGGAGAAACGGAGTAATATTAACCAAACATGTCAGTCAAAATGTCAGGGACTCACATGGTACGGAGATTTTATGCAATCCCATTAGTTGAATTTCCTCCGTTTCTTCGCTCCGCTGTCTCGCTCCGCTGTAATGGACTGGCACACTTAAGGTTGACTAATAGCACTTTCTGTTGTTTCGCTCCCGTAGCTTATTCCACAAAAACCGTACATTTCTTCGGAAATAAACGTTATTCTATCAGTGACAGATTTTCGAGATTGGTTCAGAACTTCGCACAAACAAACATACGAACAAACAATTTTACCTCTCTTCAATTTTTACTTAGAAACGCCGCTGTCACCAGTTTTGGCAGAGCGACCTACTGAGCACAAAATATTCAAGTAATTGGGAATGTAGGTTTTGTTTTCAACTCTAAAAAATAGCGTCTTTTTATTTGAAATAATAGGTGGTTAAGAATAGAGTCTAACTTTTCAGATATTACCGTAACAATACCGCCGTCTTTTCGTGTTACCGTAACAGGAACAAACGTTACACCGGTAAAATATTGTTTCCTATGTTAGGTACCACATACATTTTAATGAATCACAAATTCATTTGTCGCTTACCATAAACGGAGAACCCTAACATCCCTCTCTCCCATATAAACACAATATCCTAAGTACCCACAAGGAAGAAACTTATAAAGTTTCTGAGTACAGCAACCATAAAAGGTATCTTATTTTATCGCTACCGTTAATACTATCATTGTTTCCATCAGTTCCAATTATACCCAAATCGGGCCTCAAGATGATGATACGACCAATTTATAGACCAATTTTAAAACGGTAGTTGTGTCTTTGACCATAGAGGGGGATTTAGACCTTTTGCACTTTGGTGTCTAAGTGCATTGGGTATTTAGCTCGTAAAGTTTTGTTGAGATAGGCCGATAGGCTTACATCGAACTGTTACGGGCGCAGCATAGAGTTTATTAGACAAAGTCAAAATCTTTCAACGATAACCAAATCCATGAAATCCGTATAATTAACATCACCAAAATGTCAAGTAGTCAATAATTTGGCCCGCATAATTTTGGATTTTGACAAACGCAATCATTGATTTAATAAGAGATAGCCCTGTGGCCTTATGTGATCTAAGTACACATACAAAGATCAACAATTTCCGTCAAAAATGACACAACACGCAAATGGACTAAATTACTGGCCATATAAAGCATGCCCCATAGTTAAATCTTCGTCATTTTTTCTATGCTTAAAATCCTTTTATTTGTTTGACGAAAAACCATCACAAAATACCATCAGAAGAAAATGGATCATAAAGAATACTCATCAAAGGCGTACAAAAGAAAGTATCTTACGACCTATAGTACTACAATGTGACCTAACTTCAGCAGACAGTTTACTCTGATATCTTGACGACGGTCAGCCGCTAAATGGCGGCCATATTTCTCCGCCTGAATAAGTCCCGAAAACTAGCTTAACCCATCTCGCAGTGTGACCTTACCCCTCCGCAGCACATTTACATGAAAATAGAAGCGTCGTTTGACCCTTTTTCGTTCTACCTATTTGTTTTATTTATCTTCTTCTGTCTTGTCAATTTACTCGTGAATGTTTCAGGCCGGCTCTAGTTTGCACAGTGAATATTTATAAGGTAAAACGAAAAGAAATACCAACCTCCGAAAATGGTCTAATTTTTTTCCGGATTAAGCGTGTTTTCCGGACGGAATTATTCCGGTAATGCTTGAACGAGAACTATTTGGTTGGTGAATAGCGTATTTTTGTATTGATGGCCTCAATGGCGGAGTTTTTACGTGTGTTTTATTTTATTGGCGCAGTTTGATCAAGCTGTAAATACGTAAAACTGGAATAAATTGGCTCAGTTGGTATCATGGTCGATTATGTTATTATTTCAATTAACAATCCCTGTTGTGAATGAAATGTTTTAACACTTCTTTTTTTTCTTATACTCAAAATGAAGTTTGTCGAACGATTTAATTATAATTGATATTTTAAAAGCTCATTGAGGGACAAAAAGAAAAAAAAAAAAAAACGTTTTTTTTTTGGCCACTTGCTTGTAATCAGCCAACATCATCTACCAAGCCTTTTCCCAACTTTATTGGGGTCGGCTTCCAGTCAAATCGGATTCAGCTGAATACCAGTATTTTACGTGGAGCGGCTGCCTACCAGACCTCCACAACCCATTAACTGGGTAACAAGGTACACCTTGGCAAGACTGGTGTCAGATTTTCTGGCTTCTGACTATCCGTAACGACTGCCAAAGATCTCCAAATGACAGCCGGGCCCAACAGCTTAACGTGCTTTCCTAGGCACGGAGGAAACTCGGTATGTTAAGATGGTCACCCATCCATAGACCAACCTCGGCAAGCGTTGCTTAACCTTGTAATCAGCCAACACTTTCAATTAAGGGGGATTTCATCAATGAAAGAGATCTCCTGAATGCGTTCAGTTTATCACGTTTACGAGAGGTCAGTGTCATTATTTTTTGTGCAATATTGACGCTGACAGCTCTTGAACGCAGTTTAGATGTATTGATCGCGATCAGTTTCACTGGTGAAAAACGCTTCAAAATCTAACAATTTACTCTTGACTATTAAGTAGGTTTCGCCTTTTTATCTTCCAAAAATAAGCAACTAGTCGAGGGTTCACTACTACAGAAATATGTAAATCTATGGGATCTAATATTTCAATAAGAGACCCCATCGGTAAGCGTTGCCATGGGAATCAGTACAAGTGTTCGCTTTTAGTGAGGGGAGGAAATGTTTAATAGAAGATATGTTTGGACTGATATATGATATTGAGAAAGATCTTGCAGTTACGAAAACATAACATTTTAGCAAATGTATTGGCTTTTTTGGCACCTCCGTCCAGTTTTAGCCTAAACAATCATGAAATATTTTTTTCATCAAGAAGTTATAGTAATCTTTGAAGCTAGACGCTGATGTCAAAGTCCATAACGCCTATACAGCTGTCATAGAAAACAGCGTGCGGGACAGCGAGAAGGACAGATATCATCATCATCTACCTAGCCTTTTCCCAACTTCATTGTTGGGGTCGGCTTCCAGCCAAACCGGATTCAGCTGAATACCAGTATTTTACGTGAAGCGGCTGCCTAACAGAATTCATTAGCTGGGTTACACGGTACTTTTTGGCAAGACTAGAGTCAGATTTACTGGCTTCTGACAATCCGTAACGATTGGCAAAGATCTACAGGGACAGATATTTTTGTTCAAAATAATTATATATCGTTTGCTTTTCGAGCCATTTTAATTAATTCCATGTTCGCTGTTAGTATTATAGTTTTGAAGATTTTTAGGTAAACTGTATAGATCTTCTTTATGCATATACCCTATTTTCCGTTTTTCGCGGAGTGATCCGTCGCCATAACGTTTATTCCACCTGTGCATGACATTATTCATAACTATCACTAAATATAAGTGGATTATGTCCGGCCATTTTAACGTAGTCTGTACGCGATCGGCACGAGCATACCTCTCTGTGACATAACTTAATATTACCGTGATTTGATTAACAACTAATACGTTATTGATTAACGTAATGAGATTCATAGACTGGCAATGTTATTAACAGTATCAATAGATATTAACTATACCTCTATGTACGTAATTTATAGAGTGAAGTGGTAACGCTCCCTAAACGGGTGCGATGCGTCAAAGCAGCAGTTAAATGATTGTTCTAAGTTTATCACTACAGGTAGGGTGAACGCTAGGGTCAGCTTCTAGTATGACCGGAGGATCCTTGCATGGAGTGACTGCCTGTCTGAAATTTACAGCCCAGTTCAGTTCAGTTCGATCCAACTGATACATTTTAGTTGGCTTAGAACTACAATTTGGCAGCTATGTACTCGTCATATGTATTTTGTTTATATTTTATACCAAACGATATTGTATAGAATATCTTAAAAGCTTATTTCATAACAAGAACGTGCTATTAGGTAAACATATTATTGAAATTTGATACGGGAACAAATCATGTAATTTTAAACAAACATCAGTTACGTACAATATGTTGACTTTGTTTAGAAGCTTCGACTATCACGATTAAGTTATTGTTGCAAACACACACAAAATAGTAGTGCAGTTCTATTACAGTTATAAGGTTAAGCTACGCTTGCCGCGGTCGTACCGTGGATGTGTGACCATCCGTTCCATACAAAGTTTCCTCGGCGCCTCGTGGTCTCGGCTCTCATTTGAACATCATTGACAGTCGTAACGGGTAGTCCAAATCCAGAAAATCTGACTCCAGTCTTGCCAAAGAATTCAAGTCAATCAACTAGATAACAATCCATCCATTTTTTCTTGCATCTTCTGTACAAAACAACTAACAGCCATTAAAATGCTAAATAAAGAGAATGAAAAGAAAACATCACTATTGACAGTTGTCAATGGCTGTTGTTTAATGGCTGTTAATTACATTGGTGTAATCCGCTCTTAAAGTTTTAAGAGCGGATTTCACCAATGAAACTGATCAGCCGGTCGATTCTGTCGACATCTCACCGTGATCACTTAGGTGCCATCATGCCATCTTGTTTGTATGATTTGACAGCTCACTTTTCGTTCACTTCGCCTAAGTGTTCACTTCGACATGTTTACAGAATCGCACTGCAGTACATCTAAACTGCGTACAAGAGTTGTCAGTGTCAATATTCCACAGAAAATGATGACATTGACAGCACGAAACGTGGTTCATATGCTGATCGCGTTTAGTTTCACTGGTGAAATCTGCTTTAAGTAAATTCGGTGCACCGTTAGCTACGTATTCAGCTACAAACTTCGCTAGCTAATCTTTCTCGAAAAGAGTAACTCGACAAAGAACAAGAAGGAAAAGTTTCCAGCATATACTTAGCTCAATATGCGAAGTAACTTAGAAACAGATTAACTTCAACTAACCACAAGTTATCTAGAAAGTTTTACTCGACTAATAATGAGCCTGTATTCCCCATATTGCCTTACTAAAGGCAGACAGAAGAAGTGCTTGTAACGTACTAGTTTAATATGGCCAGTCAAATGCCATCAAAAAATTTGTCTAACCTATTCTAAACTATGTGGAGTTCACGGGGGCTTCTCTCTAAGCCCGAATTCCGTAGTTTCGGGCTTAGAGCTAATCGTAAGTCTGTAGGTGATACGGAGTAAAATACGCCCGCAACTAAGCCCGAAACTACGGACTTCGGGCTTAGAGAGTAACCCCCCTTTTTTTTTGGGATAGGAAATCATCCAGTGACTCCTCCCGCTCTGGGTGTAGCGGGAGGGAGTGTCAGACTTCTACTGACCAAAACCCATCCATGTTCCTTCATTGCCCTTTGTGTTCCGGAGCCACGGTGTCTCTTTTTTTTTTTTTATGGATGGGAAATCATCCAATGACTCCTCCCGCTCTGGGTGTAGCGGGAGGGAGTGTCAGACTTCTACTGACTAAAACCCATCCATGTTCCTTCATTGCCCTTTGTGTTCCGGAGCCACGGTGTCTCTTGCGAATAATCCCGCGACTCCGGCAGGCGTCGGCCCTTTCGGGCCCCTCTGTGTTGCTGAAGAGAGTAACCCCCCTGGTACAAATCTACTGAAGAAGTCCAGATAGTAAACCTCAATAACGCATTGCCCGACCCAAAAATTAAACCCAGGACTTCAATAACGCCTACCACTAGGCAAACGATGCATTCCATACCTCAACTCTAATGTTCGTTTTCCTCACTTTTGAAGGCCCATTTGTATCATTCATGACATGACAAATACAACTTTTATGCATTCGATACCCATTTGACACACGGAATCGTAAATCACGAACTTTGTACACATTAAAACATCATATACCCCATTTTTATATACAGATCAGTTCAGTATTGTACTTAAAACAGTTGAAGTTCTTGCCATCTGTACGCTAAGTTACCGAATGATTAATGTTTGTTGCGAACTTCCATGTAAAATATGTTCCATACAAAACACGTGCGATGTCTCGGTACAGCTTGAACGAGTCTGTAGTGTGGTGCTAGAGGGGGCGTGTTACTTGAGTTTACTTTTGAGCGTCTGTATTTTTTTTCCAGTTTGGCGATCTAGGATTTTTAGGAATTATAGTTAAACTTGATTTTATGGTATGAAGGGACTTTGAGAGAGATACCAATTATAAAACGTTATTTAAGCTTAAAAATATTATGATTAACTTTGTTGTTTGTAACTTTCTAATGCAGTTAATAACTTTTCCAAATGTATATATACCTAATCTTTAATCAATAAACACAACCTGCAATTGAATTGAAACCACCACCCATAGGTAAACATAGTCAGAAATTCTATAAAAAAATAACGACAGAGAAGAAGAGACTTAGAAATAAGTCATGTTAATACGCAACCTACAATTATTATATTTTGTACTCGCTCTCAATGGCACCCTATATCAATGTTTAATAAAACAGCATAACATTTGCGAGGTCTCTACATCAAAATAACGCGACCTGTTATTATGAAGTCATATCATGATAGCGACAAAACTTTACTTAGTTAGTTTTTAGAGTTCCCTACCTAAAGGGTAAAACGGGACTCTTTTATTAAGACTCCGGTGTCCGTCCGTCTGTCACCAGGCTGCATCTCATGAACCGTGATAATAAAACAATTGAAATTTTCACAGATGATGTATTTCTGTTGCATACACAAAACAAAATAAAATAAATATTTAAGGGGGGCGGGCATACACCAACGTGATTTTTTTGCGCTTCTAATATTCACGGAATATTTAGTTATATGCTCACTTTAAAAATAAATAATTAAATTAAAATAAAACAAATATTTTAGGGGGGCTACCATACAACATACGTGTTTTTTTTTTTGGTCGTTTTAATAGAGTATGGAATAGAGATGTATGATGTGGTGGTGAGGTGGTGGTGTGTGGTGATGTGGTGTGTGTGGTGTGTGTGTGGTGATGGATGTATGGAGTAGTATATATAAATAAATAAATAATAAATAATCCTTCGTACGCGAGTCCGTCTCACACTTGGCCGGTTTATTCGTCTCCACTCTCTAAAAAGTCGGCAAACTTCTTCAAATATATGTTTTCGACAGAGGACTCCGGGTTACTAGTTGAAGAATTTAAAATAGAGCACCAATAACACAAGTTAAATTAAAAATTAAAGAAACGTAATTTTTTTCGGCTTATGATACGGAACCTTTCATGTGCGAGTCCAACTCGGTAAAACGGTCTGAGTGAAATATAACAATATCTACATTCAGACCGTTTTACCTTTAACACTGTCCTTTATTTACTGTAACTAATCGTTCTACACAGTTGAACCACGAAAAGCACTGCCAATCTATTTATACAACAACTTTCCACTTAACAAAACCGTACACCGGGTCTGCGTTTAACGGCTAGTTCTATGTTTTAAACCGGCACAGGCGCCATTTTTAATGCCCCGTGAAATCAGAAATCAACATTTTGATGAGCACTAGTACTCGTTAGTGGCACTAACGTATACTAATCAAACTGTACGGACTAATATAAGGTACTGTTATAATTAGACTTTTAATGAGGAATTGTGGACTTTACCAATTGCCATTATGCTGGAAACGACCACAAAACATCTACCAGCACACACACTATATACACATTCTTGCAAAGAGAACGCCTCTACCCCATTCGTGAAACGTCAAGTACAAAAAACGGTTCCTGAGAGACCACGGGAAAAGCCGCGGGGAAACACTAGCTTACTGTTTAATTCATTCACCTATACTAATTTAAAATATCACAACTAGAGATGGGCCGACTAGCCGCCGACTAGTCGGGAAAGCCGTCTATTCGGCATCGTTTGTAGTCGGCGACTATTCGGCAAAATATGCCGATTATGCAGGAATGTCAATGTTCGGCTCGATCAAGGAGTAGGCGATTTCTTTTCGCCTCATAGATGTTGCCAGCTTCCGAGAAGAGACGTTCGCTATAAACAGTGGTGGCAGGACAACAAAGATATACTTTGGCGATATGAGACATTTCCGGATATCTGGAACTGTTCTGGTGCCACCACTTAAATGAGTCTTCATTGCGTTTTATGACAGGCAATGTGCAGTAAGAGTGAAGTTCGCGAGCCGAACTAGATTTATCGTCGACAATATAGTGCACTTTTCGCGTTACTATTTCTTGGTAAACCCCCCAAAAGTTGCGATGAACTGTAATTTCGGAGCTGCCAGTATTTAATCGGTATTGTCAGTATTTAAATCGCTGTCATCATCGTCGCCCAAACTGTTCTTTAACGCTTCCAGCAAAAACTGTGATCTTACGCGTGGATCTTACTGTTACCAGATGTTCAGTATTAAACAATTGTAGTTTGTACCTTGGGATCAAGTAAAGTTGCGAGTGAAAATAATTTGTTCATTTTTTTGGCAGTGCCGATTAGTCGGCCGACTAATCGGAATTTTGAAAACCGATTAGTCGGCTAGTAAGTTAATGGGCAAATACTATACTCGGCCCATCTCTAATCACAACTTTTAACATAGTAGCACGGACACACAGTCAATTAAATTGCGCAACACGTCATTCAGTTCATCGAACCAGCTCAAGCGACACACGACCGTCATAGAGAACTCATCGCTCTATTATAACAATCATAGACCATGTAACTGCCACACGGCAGCTACATGAGATGCAAACTTGTAATATTCGTCAATTTCGATTGATTTGAAAAACCAAAATTTTAGGGTTCCAAACATCCTTGAAAAACGGAACCCTTATAGGATACTCGGGTGTCTGTCTGTCCGTCTGTCACAGATAGTTTTCTCCGGATCTACTGGACCGATTCTGTTAAAATTCTGTAAATACATTGACTTCTGTGAGCCAAACACGGAGGCGTTACTTAAATAAATAAATTTTGTATGTGGGGATCACTTTTTGAGGTAAAACTAAAAAATTAAAAAATAAGTTTTTCAAATTATATCGTGTGACTATCAAATGCTTACTGTAAGGGTTTTTCTAATATTTTAAAAATAAACAGTTTGGAAGTTATTCTAGAAATAAGGCCAAAAATGACCAATCTTCAATCAAAAGTAACTGTAAGAAGTCTGTAGTGTTACAAATTCATGTTAAAAAAATGAAATTGGTTGTAAACGCTCTGCACGCGACTCCGACTCGCACTTGGCCAGTTTTTGATAATGTGTTTCAATAGAATCATTATTTGTTTATCCATAATTAATCTATATTGCCACGGTTGTCCATTTATATGTGTAAACGGTGAAAATCACTGACACACTTGGTTTGTGTGAAAAGTTTTGACAATACATCACTAGCTGTGGCCGCCAAGCCACCTCGCTGGCTCTATGGTTAGGTATTGAATTGTGTCGTGATCCGTGGTCAATAACGCGCATAATTACGATCTAACTGACAGTCCGGGGCGCGCGTGTATCACGAATCAAATTAATATTAGTACTTCATTAAAAATTGATTCTATTTCATTTTATCCACATGCTTTGTTTAGAGAATCATTGTTTTTTTTTTTCAATAATAATGTCGTGTGTAATCTGCTAATCAGGGGGGCTATGCCCTAAAGCCCGAATACCGTAATTTCGGGCTTAGGGCGTATTCTGCTCCGTTTCACCTACGGACTTACAATTCGTCCCGAACCCGAGCTCCCGAACCAAGAATGAAACGCAAAACGATTTTACAGTAACTGTCAAATCGAGTTGCGAATAATTCTTACTAGTAAGGTAATACGACTAAGCCCGAAACTGCGGTCTTCGGTCTTAGAGAATAGCCCCACAGATTCTGTGATACCTACTCAATTTTAATGTTTAAGTAATTGCTTTGTAAAATGTGAAATTTCATCAGTACGTTCAACCTTTCAGCAGTCGCTCAACGTAAACTCCTGATATTCAGCTGAACCACTGCATCTTACCGCATGCAGCTGAGTAACAGTATTTTACAAGGAGTCAAACCAGAGCCCGGTAACCTTGCCAAGACTGGTGTCAGATTTTCTCTGTAACGACTAACAAAGATTTTCAAATCCATAATATGTTAGGTCGGACAAAACGCGACTATCGTGAATTAGTGCCATCCATGATCGCTTATATTAGAACGATGCCCCAGAACAAGCCTTCTTAAACATTCAATACACAAGATAAGTATGAAGTATTACGTCTATTTAAACTCATCTCATCATAACAGACTGTTCGCAGACAAATATCTTAAGACTTATTTATTGAGTTTCACACTTAAGAGTCCTATTACATTTTTTACGGAAATTCATGATTTTTGACGCTGTAGTTTTCAGCAGCAGTAAGATATTTTAATTATTTGATCCTGAATAACGATAGTGCCAGTCTCTTTCTTGTAAGTTAGAGTTACACATTTTCTTTTTTCTTTTCGCGTAATTTACTATAAATATTTTACGAACTCAGTTTGCAAGAAAAAATGTCGGCGATGGAACTTTGACGGTCAAATTCACATTGTTACAATCAATTCTTTTAAAAGCTGAAATTACTAAAAGGTAAGTTGAATGTTTTACTTGTTTATTAGAGTTCTAGAATTTCTTTAATTCCTTGAGTTTTCACGGAAAAAAACGTAAAGCAAGCCTAATTTAAGCCAGAAATGTCTTGATTCAGCGTCCATTATATTCCAAATAAAAACAATACTTTCAAATAAATAAATATGATATAAAATTTCAATCTACAATGAATACGTTTCATTAGTTTTCGTTTGTCAATATAATGAAACAAAATTACAATAAATAAAATTAAAGTACTATATATTCTGCGTCAATTCAGCGCGCGCGCTCCTCAGTCTCGCGCGACCGCCCAAATTAACTATAATCCTATTCAGACTAGTAAGTATCAAAATTTTTTCGTGGACTATAGATGTACTCCCAACGTAGACCAACGTAACTTCGTCTATTGCAAACGAGCATTTACGATTCGTAATAGGACTCTTAAGATCTCAAGTGCTTAGCCGATATACCAATAAGATGTATTGTATCATGGTTCTGCAATACTACCGTGCAAATTTTATTTAAGAGAACTATTACGACTGTTGTTTTTGTTTTACAAAAATGAAACGGAAAAAGTGATAGTTTTGAAAGAACAATGCCCACTTCCCATACATTGAAAAGCCTGATAATGAAAGTAATTGTATAGGTATAAGGTATGATAGAAAGACTACTTGTAAGTTTGGAAAATAATGTTATAATTATAGTAATTTTTACGATCTAAACGCTTCGAAGTCCAAAAAATACTTATGTAAGTTTTAGGTTAAGATTTCCCCTTATCAATTGACTAAGCAAAGGTCGTCAGATGAGGAAGATAAATAGGTCCAGAGGCGGAACATAAATATATTATGGTCGTAAAAAGAAGTAAAACACAAAATGACACAGTAAACAACGAGATACAAACGCAACAACGAAGGACTGCGCCGATGACAATCTGACATACGCAGAACTGTCAAATGTCAAAAAAATCCGTTTCAGACATGAGAACTTAATTACATATTGCATGAGTAATTTATTTTGATTTATTTATACTTATTACTTCATTTATGTAATTATTATGTTATTTTTAATTGATCTGTAATATACAAAGATGTTGCTGTAGATTGTTGTTCGCTACTTTAAAACCAGCCAAGCTGCGGGTAAAAGATAGTTTAACAATAGATTGTGGGATTTTTTTTCGTAGCTGAATATCTGAGTGAAAATTTTTAATCAACCCAAGGGAACACGTCCCAGGACAAAAAAGTATTCAAACATATGCGTAAATCTAAGTTATCAATCTATATGATCTTAATATATATTATAAATCACGTGTTTTTCCGCGATGGACTCATAAACTACTTAACCGATTTTAATCAAATTTGCACACCGTGTGCAGTTTGATCCAACTTGAAAGATAACGTAGCTTATATCTCAATTTTTTGTTGCAATATTATTTAAGAGCGGAAAATGTGACGCAGACGAAGTTGAGCGGGTCATCTATACTTATTATTAATATTATAAAGCAGAAGAGTTTGTTTGTTTGTTTGGTTGAACGCGCTGATCTCAGGAACTGCTGGTCCGATTTGAAAAATTCTTTCAGTGTTAGATAGCCCTTTTATCGAGGAAGGCTATAGGCTATATATCATCACGCTATGACCAATAGGAGCGGAGCAGTTATTAATGTAAAATGTTACGCAGACGACGTTGCACGGGTCAGCTAGTCTAGTAATATATAAATAAAAAAGGCAAACCTGACTCACTGACTTATATATTATTTATCAACCCACAACCGAAACTACTGGTCTTAGAAATCTGAAATTAGGCATGTAGCTTCCTAACTTTCCGTAGGGGTGCACTAAGAAATAATTTCCTGAAATTCCTACGGGAACATGAAGAAACGGCGTACGAAGTCGCGGACTAGTAACCTATATGTATGCCAATGTGCAGGATTAGCAGGAAGTTAAAATAAACGACGATTATAAATGCTCTACCAACGTTGACCTACCGCTCGTCCATTGTACAATCGGCCTAACCCCCATATGTTTACTAAATCAAACGTGTACTATTCATAGCTATTGGTAGTCGAAAAACAAATGACGGCGCGTGCGCACACAAATAGAATCGGTCCGAAATAAGTAAGTACTCCACTGAAGTAGGTACTCGATCATAATTATATTATGTGAACGACTTTGACGACCTTGAATTGAATGTTGGCCAAAATAGATTAAATGGATTTATAATGTCATCATCGGGTTTTAAAAAAAAATTGAGGCCCACAGGTTTTTTGTGTAGATTGTGGAAAATCATAATGGCCGTTGTTGAATACAGAATAAGCAAGCTTAATATGCAATTGGCCGGCCATATAAATCATATTATAAATCATACATTTCTGTAAAAAAACCGGCCAAGTGCGAGTCGAACTCGCGCACGAAGTGTTCCGTAACTTAAAATTCAGTTTTTTTTTTGTAACTATGTACATCAACTGTGAAAATAAATTCAACTGTCTTACTATCACGGTTCTTGAGATTACAGCCTGGTGACAGACGGACAGACAGACGTACAGCGGAGTCTTAGTAATAGGCCCGTTTTACCCCTTGAGTACCTAACCCTAAAAATGAGGTAGTTGCGGTAGACCTGTGGGGTGGGTACGTCACACTCAATGGCGGTACCTTTCATTTTCATAATTCAAGACTATCACTACCTGATTTACGTTACAGAACAAACTGATTTCCAACGTATGAAGCAACAATGGATTAATAATTTCCTTGAAATCAGAAAAGCAACAGGCAATATATGTAAATAAAATTCTTAATTATTGACCAACCGTGTTCCTCCTAATGCCCTTTGCGTTCCAGGGCCGATGTGATTATTTCGAACGAATTCCGGAACCCTGGCTTACAAACAATAAAACCTCACCTAACATATATTTTTATCATGCTGTACAATTAAGCTGAAATAAACATACAGTCAATAAATATCCTGATAGATGCAATCAACCAAATAAAAACACATAATTATGTAGATAGAAAAATCTCTGTTAATAAAAAACAAATTGACTCCACATTTTCTTACAAACTACTTAAAGTTGATTACATTTGATGACGATATAGTGTTTCAGTTGACAAAATAATGTGATATTTTGTCAACTGAAAAACTATAACTGTAAAATTAATTTAACATTACTTAAAGACACTAACAGATAACATAACAACTAACATAACATTTGTTATAAATACAAAGAGAGTTCATTGAACGTCACCAAATGGATGACAATACAATTTTTTTTACATTACACATTAAACTCTAAAAAGTCTCTCTTAAAGTCTATAATCGCATGTGTGCAGTAATTTGTCTCATGTCTCTCTAATTTGCCTAACAAAGATGTATGATACTAAATAGTCATTTTGTGTGAATTTTTAATGAAAATTAAGTCTGCCTGTTTGTTTACGAGTACTGTTATATATTGTCGTAATATATTAAAACATTAGCCTAGTAAACACATAGTCATTTTGTTATTGTCACAAGTAGATCTTTAACAGTCATGGCGGAGAGGTGTTTCTTGTATTCTGTATTTTATTGCTGATTCACACAATCCTTGGATTTCAAAAGTATTGTTCTGATACCTAATATACATATATAAAATTTAAACATAATATAATAAGGGCATAGCAAAATGCACCCTGTAATAGTACAGTCTGTGACCAACATTATCTAACCCATTTGGCCATCATTCGCTAATAGTCAAGTGGGTTAGATAATATTGGTCACAGGCCTTGTACCTACATTGTTCAGTGTTTAAAACTGTGTCTAGATTTTAATTAAGCTAGGCGAAAGTACTAGCGACGGAACTCCACACGCACTTGGCCGTTATTTTAATTATACTATTAAATAATTAGGTACCGTACCTACTAATAGAAGATTCATCCTCGGATAATTTGTGTGCGTAAAGTGTTAAATAAATAATTACTAGACTAATTCAAACGTAAATCGGTACACATTTTCTCTACTAATATTATAGCTGAATAGTTTTTTTTAGATGTTTGAACACATTTCTGGAACTACCAGTCGGATCTGAAAAATCTTGAGAAAAGCTACAGGCTATTTAACACCACGCTAGGACACATAGGCGCGATCAGCGTATTATACTCATTTTTAAATTTGAACATACTACATGGATAAACTCAAAAATTACGGCACCGATTTTCATGAAGTTTTCATCAATGGACAGAGTGGTTTTGAAGGAAGGTTTTAGAATGTAATTTGTTAAGCGGGTATAGCCGCGGGCATCAGCTAGTAAATAATAAATAATTTATATGTAGAAAACATTTAAATGTACTTATAATATAAATTTATTTGTCCTCAGGTAAGGCGCTAACACAGAAGTGCTAATGAATTCAAATATATACAGGTAAACCGACTATTAGCATAAATTGTAATTTGTTTTGGGAAGTTTCAATTGAACTTGTAAATAAAGCAAATCTTTATTAATTAGGTGGTAATGGCTGTTATTGGCTATGGGACGGCCATTTTTCATTTGAATAACCTATTTAATGCTTTGCTACTACTAAAGAAATTACAAGCATATTTTATTTTCGATTTATTTATTTTTTGAAAATAATTGTCAGATTCTTTTGTTTAGCCTTCCAGCTTGTTTGCGGTTTTAGCAAGGGGCATTATCACCTGTTAAACTTAAAAAAAATCCAGGTATTTGTGAACAATAGGGAATATGCATGCGATTTTTTTATTTGCAAAATAAAATACTTATTAGCTCTAGTAAACAGTCATGAAATTATTTTTTAAATAACTTCATTATTTATTAAGTTATAAAGCTTCAAAGACTACAGTTAGAAAGAGAAGTCCGATACGTACTGTGACGTCAAATTACACGACGACTATACAGCTGCCATAGAAAACAGCGTTTTCGCGAGAGGGACAGATAATATATTTGTTTAAAATAATTGTATCTCGTTCGATTTTTGAGCAATTTAGATTTTAATTTCACAGTTAGTATTATATTTTCCAATACTTTTAGATTAACTGTTCAGATCATAAATACTTTTTTCATGCATATTCCCTATTACCAACTCTTTAACTACTTCGGTGGTCCGCCAGGAATTTAGATCACTCAAAAGCATAAAAGACAGTCTCAAAGTTATTGTGACGTCAACAAATTCATCAGATTTGCAAAAGTTTGTAACCGTCATTAAACTCAATTTCGCGAGCTTTCCTCTGGCAACGAAAATAAAAATACTACCCCCCAGAATATAACCTTTTGCCATCAGCCACACCTGAATTTCGCCTTACAAAATAAGAACAAAATAAACATTTTACAACAATAAACCTACACTATACATACTTACAGCATTACTTTGTCCTCAACATACCCTACATAACGTGACCTTTATATGAATTACACAATACATACGTTCGCACTGCGCAAGGTCAAGGTTGCTCCAGTCCCAAGGGTCAATGTAATAGAGAGCTTTCATTTCAAGGTCACATCACGTAAGCATAGGGTATTTATTAAATAGGTAGCCGTAATGTATAAAGTTTGGGAAATTACCTTCACCTATGCATGCTGTTTTATGAAGTTAAGCAACATTTGCCGCGATCGGAGTGTGGATGGGTGACCATTTTTGATTATTGTCAATTTTTGATCAGAAGCACAGAAGAGAACGGTTTCTCTTGGCTTCTAGAGAAAGTGACTTTCTAGCGATAACTATTGTTGAATTTGCAAATTGTCTAAGGAACTGAATTCAATCAAACTGCCTTTTCCAAACTTTTTTGGGGCCGGCTCCTTGTCTGACCTAGACAACCCAGCAACTTGTCGGGATAGACCCGAAGCCAGTTAATCTGACAGACATCGCTTTAGTGACACGTAATCCGAATTTTTTTGGACTTTTCACAATCATTGATATTTGATTATATGCCGTTCAAATGAAAGTTTTTTGTACATTGCATTGGAACATTCAGGGCTGGGCAAAATACATGCTTTGCTTTAATTGAAATACAAATTACAAAACACTATATCGCAATCGCAAGTAATTAAAATACGAAATACAAAATATCTTTAAGTAAGGTATTTGAAAGATAAAATACAAAATGCAGTATTTTAGCTATTTTTAATTGAATTACAAAATACAAAATAAGTAATCTAGACCAGGGGGCCTAGTCTGCTATTGCAATAGTGTCGGAATGGTGGATCATTGATTTTTAGGGTTCCGTAGCCAAATGGCAAAAAAGAACCCTTATAGATTCGTCATGTCTGTCTGCCTGTCTGTTCATCCGTCCGTATGTCACGTTTATTTTCCGAAACTATAAGAATATGCTGTCGAAACTTGGTAAGTAGATGTATTCTGTGAACCGCATTAAGATTTTCACACAAAAAAGAAAAAAAAATCTGGGGGTCCCGATACTTAGAACTGAAACTCATTTTTTTTTTTTTTTTTCATCAAACCCATACGTGTGGGGTATCTATGGATAGGTCTTCAAAAATGATAATGAGGTTTCTTTAATATTTTTTTTTCTAAACTGAGTAGTACCATGTACCTAAACTTCCACCGAAAATTGGTTTGAACGAGATCTAGTAAGTAGTTTTTATTTTAATACGTCATAAATTGTAAACCGCAACTTTTGCTTATAATATATACCTACAGGTTTGTACGGAACCCTCGATGCGCGAGTCCGACTCGCACTTGGCCGTTTTTTGCGTTTTGTTGCTGCTTTACCATCATTACACTCCCACGGTCTCGCCTCGCACTCACACTCACGATCGCTAAATGATGGTGAAATGTATTTTATTGTTAAAATGTATTTTGAAGCCTCAAGTATTTGAAATACTAATTACAAAATACCTCAGAGTCAGGTATTTTAAATACGAATTACAAATTACATTTTAAAGAAGTAATTGAAATACAAATACCAAATACGTATTTGTATTTCAATTACGTATTTCAATTACAAGTAATTCAAATACTGCCCAACCCTGGGAACATTCCTCCTTTCGCACAGATCCTACCGATGAAATTATATGAGACAATTATAAACCCTTTTCGTTTTCGCCACATTAAAAAAGAAGTTACCAAAGACAATAAGGAAAGGTTACGAAGCGGAACCGAGTTTAGCCGAAAACCTTGGATTTCCCCTCACACGTAACGTCCAAACTTAAGGTTAACGTACTGAGGAAATCTTCCAAGCATTTCCGAAACGATTACCGAAAATCACAACTTTGAATAAGCATCCTTAATGATCTTTATGTTAAAGCAATAAAGATCAATGTCCCGTACATTCAATATATGTAAAGTTGTAAGAATAATGAGAATTCTCTTGATCCTTGAACCGAAATCGCTCAAGATTTTCGGCTGGTGTCAATGGTCGTAGAAGTATAGCAGTTTTGGAGGTCAAATATTTTAAAATCAAGGCTGTTGTAATTTTTAATAACTCGTGACGACTAGAAACGAATTCGGAACCGGATCTAAATATCGGATGATTTTGATTTAGTTGCTACTATCCGATAGTTACCGAAATCAGCCAAAGAAAAATTCACGTACATTTAAAAACTGTCTTCGATACCGTCCATTACCTATAAAAACATTACTTATATTCTGGAACAGTCAGGTAAAAAAGGACGAACCCCGAAACATCGATAAAATAAATCATTGAAAAATTAGACAAACGCAAAACGACTCCAAAGTTCCCCCTTAATAAACGGCGCAATATAACTTCCACACCGGTCGAATTTGTCCATAAAACCGCCATTTTTATTTCACAAGCAACCCATTACTCCAATATACATTAAATTAACAGTACAAAAATCGTTCCTACACAACTTTTGTCTCAATAAAGGAGCGATAATAACAACTCGCTAACGACTTATAAATTTTGCACGAATGAGAGGAAACAATACAAAAATGGAATACGGAACCCCATTAGAGGACAATACCGGCCGCCATTTTGAAAACATGAGCTGTGTCAATAACTCTTTGGTCGTTGTTTTTTTTTCTGCACAATGTATTTTTTCATTATGCCTTGTTTTTGCGCGCTGGCAATTATTTACGAGTTTATGTCGGTGCTTAGATTTTATACAGTGATAACCTATTCGGTAATATTCTAAAAATACGTTTGTTCATTTTTGGTTCATATTTTTGATTGTGATAATAATTTTATATCTGCCAAATAACTTGTATATGACAGTGTATGTACACTGATATATAGACAGACGCCCACGGAATTATCACCCACTAGCTCGGGCCACATACAATTCAAAAATTATCCCAAGGGAACTAACTGTCGAAAACAAAAATTACATCTGTGTCTAAATACAGGCCACAATCTAACCAAGTTCCAAATATAAGCCAAATCTGTTCATCCGTTAGACATGATTAATCAGAATTGAATAATGTTAAAAGCATAGATAGAGCCAACAAAAAAACTTCAGTGAAATTGTATGTGAGGGTTTGTATTATTGCTTATCAATCCTGTAATACCAAATTATGAAAAACTAGCTTTCGCCCGAGGCCTCACTTGCATTAAAGTAGCCTATAATCTTCTCTTCGATATCTGTACAGTCTGTACAAAAATTAATCATATTCGGTTAGGATATTTAGGCGTGAAAGTGTCCTTAAAAAAAAAACAAACTCAATTTGCATTTATAATATACTAGCTGATGAAACAAAAACATTTACTAAAACCTTCCTCGAGAACCACTCTATCCATTGGTGAAAATCGGTGCAGTACTTTTTGAGTTTTTCGGAAACAGACAGACATACGCATGTAGTGATAATAGTGAAGTTAGGACTGCACGCCACTGATCCCAATCAGCCATACATCAACCAAAAAAGGAATCAGTTACACAAAAATACTACAGCACATATTGTTACCACTATCGTGAAGAAACCAAATAAGTATGTAGATTGTAGATACATTAACAAATCCTCAGCACGCGGTTACCAAACACGTTTCATCACTGATCGGAGTTATTGCAGTTAGCTTATCGTATCGCACGATTTACCATTGTAGTTAGATATACATGACTTTATTTGTGAAGTAACTTAAGTATAGGTTAACGTGTTACTTCATATCTTTAAGAGAATCATCATCTTCCTGTCCTTTTTTCTGACACACTCATACTGACCATTCATCCTTGTTCTTTCAATTGCCCTATGCGTTCCCGCTACCCTTGTTTTCGGATGGGAGATCATCAAATGACTTCTCCCGCCCTGGGCGGAGCGGAAGGGAGTGTCAGACTTTTACTGACTAAAACCCATCCATGTTCCTTCATTGCCCTTTGTGTTCCGGAGCCGCGGTATCTCTTTCGAATAGTCCCGCAACTCCGGCAGGCGTCGGCCCTTTCGGGCCCCTCTTCGTGCTGACTCTCTTTGCAGCGCGTGGAACACGAACGCGCCGTCGACACGGCCTGTCGTCATAAGACGGACGGACGGCGAGCTAGCCCATAGCTCACCGTGCACAGGCCCGCGCCTACGGTGGCCGGCCGGCGGTGGCTCCTATCATAGCAGACCCCAGCTACTATGTTATCTCTTTCTCGCCTTCATCCCAGGCGTCACGCTGTCACTCCATCCATTCTAGATTCCCTTTCCCTTCATATCACTCTTCACACCATCCATCCATCTAAGAGAGAATAAGGTAAGGTCATTTTGGCCAGTATTGAAAATGCTACTGAGTGAGTCTGAGTGAGCCCAACCTAAAAATTTTTCAGCGTTAAATTAAAATTGTAAATAGTTCCGGGAGCTGGAAGTTTTTTTACTGGAAATTTCCTCCTCTTTCAGAATCTTTTTATTTAATTTCATCAATCATTCAATCAATCAAATCAATCCAATGCTCTATCGCACATAATTTTAAGAGCAGTATCTCTATTTTAGACCATTTTAAACTTGTCGACTAGACTAGGGAAAGAACAGGAAAGAATCATCTCCATTTTACCTCATCTGTGTTTCTTTCGTATTCCAGTCTAAACACAATTTTACTCGAAACCATCGCCTATCCAGAATCTGGGTATACCTACGCCTTGGTAATCACCATGCTTGACTTAACAAATATTGGGGGTCGCAATTACTACATTAACAAATGCCCTTGGAAGGATTAAAATACTATTTTCTCTCTAGAAAACTATATAGAACCGTTTTTCATTCAAATCTGAGAAAGCATAAATTCATTCATGCAGTATATTGAAATTATAAACAACTTTGTTATTCAATAATACTCGGAAATAATGTTTCCTGTTGCACAGCTTCCACTTTTAGAACAAACGTTATCAAATTCAATGGTAATTTAATCACTAACGGCTTTCTAGCTACATGTGGACCACCCTCAACGTGGATGCGATTTCGATTTCCTAATTCTTCATCATCATCTTACTGGACTTGATGACAGTTTTCAATATCATCATCATTCCCGTATCCCTTATCCCTATTTATATTGGGGTTTCGTTCTTCTATACTTCTCTGTCAGTATTCATCTCAGAAACCACTAGAGACATTATCAACCTTCACACAGTTCATCAATCACCACCAAAAAGTCATTTATTCAAATTAGGCTTAGAGCCAACACTTTTTGAACGTCAAGTTTTACAAAAGACAGTCCCCAAAACGCCCGCCCGTCACCACTTCTTAGTGTTTTAGCTGTGGTGAAGAAGTGGCCAATAAAAACATCTGTCTGTTACGTTTTTGGAACTAAAATTTTACAATAATTCGTTTGCAAAGTATACCTACATGACACAAAAAAACATAAGTATTAAAAATTATTTATCACTTGTCAGCTAGCACACTATGACACTAAAACAAAATACACAATTAAGCAAGTGTTGACGTATGTGGATTTACTAAGTATAAAAATTGACCTACATAGTCAGACAAATAAATATTAAAAAGAAATAATAAAAACCATATTATATGAACACATACCTATAACCTGTAATAAACTATTTACTTATACACAAAGAACATGATAATTTGTCTTGCGTTCAACACAGCGAACAACTATTCTTATCGTCTAAATAATCAGTATATACAATAGTAGGCACCAAAGTAAGCACCAAAAGTATAATATCCACTACAGGACATAGACCTCTCTCAAAGTCTCCTACATCACATGTTTTATTATTAGCCACTAATATAATAGCCCTCGCGACCTTCACTAGGTCACCCGTCTATCTACACAGACCCACGCTTCGTTTCGTTACAAGAATTCCCCGAAAACTCAATAACTGGGCCAAACTCCATTTTTTTATTGACAACACCCGAAAACTTTTTTATCTGTGGCCGAACTTTATATCGGCCAGTGTCAACCCACAACGTGACATCATTGGCGATTTGAAAAAAGTACGCGTTGACCGTGATGGCAAGTGGCATGCAGCGGCACTTGTAAGGGGAAATGTACCTTATTCTTTGGACTCTAGGGTTTCTTCTTGAGAGATGATGGATGTGGGTAATACTTTCACTAAGTAGTACCAATGTCAGTGGTTATTTTCTTCGCATTATGCAATCAGTTGCTTGCGCAACCGTGGCGGATTTGCACGTGCCTACAACGCTAATTTAAAACGATCACTATCGGATTCCATTTCTTTTTTTTGTTTTTTTATTAGTTAGTTTTATTCAAGGTAGTGCACGAGTAGAGTTCAATTGTTTATAAAGGCATCTTAAGCACGTGTAGTTTCGTTAAATAATAGAACATGACTTTAAGCCGACATAAAGCTGACTTTGAAGAGCGAGTAATACCTATTAATATTTGGAGTTTTTATAAGCCTACTTAAACCGCTGAGGTACACCTTTACAGAGCCAGCTTCAGTTTTTATTGATTAACTCGCGTTTGAACACTATCTCACCTGATGGTAAGGGTTGATGTGCTCAACGATGGAGTACGCATGTCTAGAAGTAACTAATTCACGTTTTAAGGCCTACCAGCGGGACCCCGGAGTTGCGGCACTATTCGAAAGAGATACCGCGGCTCCGGAACACAAAGGGCAATGAAGGAACATGGATGGGTTTTAGTCAGTAGAATTCTGACACTCCCTCTCGCTCCGCCCAGAGCGGGAGAAGTCATTTGATGATTTCCCATCCCTATAAAAAAAACGGACTACCAGATGTAGCAATCAGGAAACAAACTCTGGCAGAAAATTTCACTCGTTAAGAGTATGTATTCCGTCCACTAGCGCTGCCAATCGTTTTTTATTAATTGTGGTAAATTTAAGACACGTAGATAAAAAACCGCTCTGTAGTGCACTAAAGAAATGTATCTATTATTTTTTGACAGCTATTTTTGATACATAACTCATGGCTAAATAGCCAAAACGGCAATTAATGCTAAAAGTGGCCACTTTTAGCAAAAATATCGACTTTGTCAACTATTTATGTTCTAAAGTACAAAACATAACTCTCAAAACATAATAAATACATTTCTTCAGTGCACTACAGAGCGGTTTTTTATCTACGTGTCTTAAATTTACCACAATTATTAAAAAACGATTGGCGACGCTAGTGGACAGAATACATGCTCTTAACTGTGCGCATGATGAAATATAATGCAAAACGTCTAGTGCGTTTTTTACTTCTTCATAACATATCAGTTTTGGGTCGTAGGTGCCTATAGGGAGGACCAACATTTTAGTAAAGTGGATTATTCCGCTAATATAAACGTACACTTAGATTACCATTTAAATAGAACATCAATAAAATATTAATCACCAAGGACACAATAATCTGCACGACTAAACAATCAACGCAACTAAGGTCCAGTGTAACCAGGACCCTGTCGAAGGAAGGAACTAAATCTAAATGGATCACATTTGACATTCAACTGACGTATACCTTCACAACCAGCGCCACCTTCAGAGGTCATAAAATGTTGGTCAGTATTTACGGGTAATAAACAAAGTACTAGCTATAACATGAAACATATCTATTATATGAGATATAAAAATAAATACTCATCTAGGCCAAAGGGTCGTGTAAATAAATGCCATCACGATTCTCTTGCGTAAAGGATATTTATTTTTGTATGAATGTGATTGATGTAATGGCCTTAAAAATATACCAAGCGAAGTATTTTATAGATACTTTTGGTACTTGGAGTATGTCCCAACACTACGCTTTACTGCTGTTGTCCTAATCCCACTCACAAAATTGTATGACTCAGAATTTTGACATCGTTTACTGTAAAACCAAATAGAAAAGCGTTTTATCTTCCATAATTCTCCACAATTAAAACTTGCAGGTCCTACTGCTTTTCCAAAATTTACTTTATTGCTACTAATACATATACCTTTTATTACTAAAATAATCTATTTTTATTAGTACGTCAGATAGATTGCCTAAAAATATTGGACACATGTTTTTTGCTTTATCAAATTAATGACGAAGATAAAACGCATAAAGATCAGGAGGGGTGCTTGTGACGTAACTTTTCGATAGTAAGTTTATTGGAATGTCGTGACGTCATACGGATCTTTTAGCTTCCATTTTAGCACTAGTTGAGTTAAGGTCTTATAAACAATATATAACTTTGTTGGAAAATGAATTATTATTATTTATTGTAACTTTTAAGCTGTCTTAGAAGCGCGCAATTAATATCATTCCTGTTCTCCGTGAATAACGCTGTTGATTGCATAATTGTTAATTTTATATTTTCATTTAAATATTTTATATTATGTAATTGTTTGTTATTCCAAATATTTAAATAAAATTAAGCTAGTAGAGTTAAGGTCTCGCACACAATCATATAACACTTTCGTGCCAGCACGCCTATTCATAAACCTCCCAGCTTATTTCTGAACGAAGCTATAGCTACATATTTAACCTCAAAAGACCCGGAAGAAACACCCGGCGCCACCGTGATAAGGCTTATTAAAACTCTTAGTCAAAAATTTTTCAGCAATTAAACTAAGCGGAAAGGAATATTTCAGTCAGATAAGCAAATAATGCTGGAATAAATAAAATAACGGCACGCGATACTTTGAATATGTTTTTAAAACTTTACTATTTGTTACTAAGGGCTTGAGATCGATTTATGAGGTTAAGTGGTGTCAGCCACGCTGGCCATTCTTAGCAGATTAAAAGAGAAATCTAAATAGTGATTATATTCTAACCATCTCGAACTGTACCACTTCTGAGCAAAGACCTTCTCCTTCTATTTCGCTCTGGATTATGATTTTACAAAAATTTATTAAAATGCGTCCCACCATCTCTTTGGCCTTTCAAAACCCCATCTCAACAAAATTCCAATAAAAAGACCATTGACAAGTATAGCTTAGAACCCGTGATCGTGTTAAAAATTCTCATAAGGTATTTTTCCACGTCAGCAACACAGAGGGGCCCGAAAGGGCCGACGCCTGCCGGAGTCGCGGGATTATTCGCAAGAGACACCGTGGCTCCGGAACACAAAGGGCAATGAAGGAACATGGATGGGTTTTAGTCAGTAGAAGTCTGACACTCCCTCCCGCTACACCCAGAGCGGGAGGAGTCATTGGATGATTTCCCATCCCTAAAAAAAAAAAAAAAAGGTATTTTTCCACGGATACATTCATAACCACGTAATCCACTCATTAAAAACAGCCCACACCCTCGCGATAGGATTACACAAGACTATTCCAACTTCGCCAACAGCCTTCCAATTAATTATCTATTGCGTCACACATCGAATCACCCCCATGGGTTTAGGGCGTGGGGGCGAAAGTTGTAAAGTCTTATTTACAACGGTGCCTACGAGAGGCCCACTGTTCAAAATTTTACGGCCTAATGCCTGAATGTGCTTGGTTAATGGAAGTGGCTTTAGTTTAGTTGAGGTGGGGTTGTGAGCGTAGTTGTTAATTGTTAACGATATAATATATTTTGAGCGATGAAATAAAAAAAAAGAAAGAAGAAAAAAATAATACGCTCATCAGGATATGAGTTCTGTTGTTAGTAAAATCATGAAATCTGCTTAGATGACTTGGAAATTAGAAATTGGGTAGGTACGTCATTTTGACATTAGAACCGGTCATTGGTCCAAAGACATTTATAGCCAATTTTTCATCACGTTTATGTGTGTGCAGGTATTGTAACTGCTGATTTCTTGTTCCATGTCGCCATTTTCTACAGTTGCAGGTTAATAGTACTGACAGTTGTAACAAGATATTTATTGAATTTTAAAAAAACCATAAACTTGACATGAGATTTTAATCCACCAATTCGCTCTAAGCGTTTCCAAACTTATTTTATAATGTGCACCGCAAAGGAGTGGAACTCTCTGCCTGTCTGTGTTTCCGAACGCTGACAACCCTAATCTCCTCAAAGTTAGAGTGAACAGGCTCCTCCCAAGCTCGCTCCATCGTAGACTTTGTCTCTGTCATGTTTGACCAAGACTAGAGTCAAGAGCAAACCCTTCACAAATAAAAAAAAACCATTACATTGCAAAACCTGGCGAAATGGGGTTTCATAGACCCGACAAGTTCTCAATGTGGCTGCGGTACTCTTGTTCAGAACATGAGTCACACGTTGGAGTACCTAAGTGCCCAATATACCTGTACTTTGCGGGATTTAATTAATGTAGCCACCTACTGGGCTCAAAAAATCTAAGGAGTTAACCATTGGAGTTAGAAATAATAATGATATTTTTACAAGCTTTTTCCTAACAGTATTTGTTTGTGACGTTGTGTTGTGCCGCACAGGTCGATCGACCAGGTTAAGCAACGCTTGTCAAGGTTGGTTTATGGATGGGTAACCATCTTAACATACCGAGTTTCCTCTGTGCCTCGGAATTCACGTTAAGCCGTTGGTCCCGGCTGTAATATGTAGATTTTTGGCAGTCGTTACGGATAGTCAGAAGCCAGTAAATCTGACTCCAGTCTTACCAAGAAGTACCGTGTTACCCAGTAACGGGTTGTGGAGATCTGGTAGGCAGCCGCTCTACGTAAAATACTGGTATTCAGCTAAATACGGTTTGACTGGAAGCTGACCCCAATAAAGTTGGGAAAAGGCTAGGCAGATGATGATTTGGATGAGTTGCATTTAACTCGAAAAAAGATCTTTACAAAACTAACACAGGAAACAAACTTTCTCTAAGTAGCAGTATTATCATTGCACCATCCAGTCTCAATGCTCAAAGTCTTACACTTGCTTCCCGGTTTTATTTATTTCCCTCCGCGGGCTGTATTTGCACCGAATATTTGCGCAAGCACCTATTTGTGTTGGCGTAATGTTCTGGTTTCTTGTTTGCCAAATAAGGCACGGATAAGTCGTGCAAACGACATATTTCACTCCCGGATAACTAGAGGAGCGGGATCCGGTTTTATTATTTATAATAATAAATAAAATAAAGAAGGAAAGGATAGGAGTGAGAGGCGCGTGCGGTGCGTGCGGAATTGCGAAGTATCTGCAGAAGTGGGATCTTATATTTGAGGAGTTTTGATTCTCGGTGAGAACATCGTGCTGAATATTTTGGGGACTTTTATTGTATTTGGGGGTTTGGTTTCCGCATGTAGTCCTTTTGTTGGACCATACTGTGTGGGCCATAGCCGTCGTCATTCCATTCGAACTACCCGTCCAAACGGGTAGACCGATAATGGATGGATCAGAGGAAATTTTGATGGCGCTTTATAGGCGAAGGTGTTCTGTCCGTGAGTCACCGACAGGACCTGAACGTTTTATACATGCAAAATTATTTTTTATCAAAATCTGTCCGACGTTTAGCTCTAGAAAGAAACACACGCATATTTTTACAAAATGCTTGACACAAATTGATTCCAAAAAACTTTCAACAGCCATTCAATTACATTAATTTTAATAAAAAACAGATAAAAATCATTAAATTACAAAAATAACTAGCTATTAATAATAACCTTTGTTCTCTTGTTCCGCGTTAACTACAGTTAACAATATTACAATAAAATGTGTTAATGTAACTCAACACGCTATTTTAACTGAATCTAGTGTAGTTAATGTGTTTTCTAAATAACTTTTATGGGTCCCTTTGAGGTGTGCTGTTAAAACTAATTGGAGTTTCAAAGGAATTTTATAAACACTTTCATTCTTGTTATAACAACACACCCAGCATTGACCCAAGGATTAGGCCACACTATCCATCCCTGCAACCTACCTAACCTCTACAAAAACCAGTAAATGGGTAACATGATATCTCTTGACAAAAATGGTGCCAGTGACTGTCTAAGACCTGTAACAGGGACCAACCGATTAGCGTGTCTTCTAAAGCACGGAGTTACCTTGTCATGTTACGATGGGCACCTATTCTCGGACCGACCGCGGCAAGGGTTGCTTAACCCTGAAGATTGACCCGTGCGGCATATTTATGTAGCCTCGATCTTTTTCTGATACATGGAGTTTAAACAAATAAACTCAGCACTCGTTCCATACCACACGGGACTTGCGAGGTTAAGCAACGCTTGCCAGGGTTGGTCTGAGGATGGGTGACCATCTTAACATACCGAGTTTTCTGCGTGCCTCGCAAAGCACTTTATACCGTTGGTCTCGGCTGTCATTTGTAGATCTTTGGCAGTCTTTACGGATTTTCAGAAGCCAGTAAAATCTGACTCCAGTCTTGCCAATAAGTACCGTGTTACCCAGTTAACGGGTTGTGGAGGTATGGTAGGCAGCCGCTCTACGTAAAATACTGGTATTCAGCTAAATCCGCTTTGACTGGAAGCCGACCCCAATACAGTTGGGAAAAGGCTAGGCAGCTAGGCAGGCAGCTTAAACACATATGCCAAAAACCTAATAGCCGAACAGCTCAGCAATCATTCAACACACTCATATAAACGATTGTTACTGAGACGTCATTAAGTCGCTAAGACTAGTCGCGCCATTAAAACAACTTCCCTTCAGTTATTGCTGACGCCGTCGTAAAGTCGTAAACCAGTACAGACTGTCGCAGCTCGTAAACTTGGTGTCGTAAAGTGTGCACTTGCGTTTTCGTTGTCGGCTGCATTTAGTAAGGATTTGGGTGAATATGTTAGTGTTTGATAGTTTTTGTTAGGAGGAAGTTACATTCCGCTAGAGTGATGGCAGAGCGGCAGTCAGTGTCAACAGCTTTACTGTGAAATAAAATTTAAACTGCTTTGTTGTTGTGGTCGCATCCTAGTTTCAAATCCCTTAAGAATTTATCTGTGACAGCCTGGAGTTAGTGAATTTGGTGGTGTGAAAAAAAAATGTTGGTTTTGGTTTTGTATCTTCGTTTATTTAAACCGACTTCCGAAATTAAGGTTATTTTGTACTTTGTAGTGGTTTTTTTGGAAGTCGATTATATTTTATGGTGAATAAAAGTTTTTTTTTTGTTTTTCTCTATTAAGTGGTGATTCTTGGACGACGTTTTTTCGAAGCAGAAATTGAAATAAGCAAATATGCTATAAAATAAAAATTACTCATCCAAACTATTTTTTTTTTACGGGACCAAATGGCCAGTATGCCGGATCAAACTAAAAAATAATTACACAAATAGGATCAGAAACCGCGAAATAATCGGTGTAATTACATTTTTTTTTAAATACCCACCGAATTGAGAACCAGTTCTTTGGAAGTCGGTTAAAACCCCATCTTTGCCCTCTCATAGGATAATGAGAGTAATGGAACAGGAGAATATCTATGTTTGTGCACACTCTTGTGCATTATAATACGTGCATTGTAATATGTATTAATTTATTGTATTGTTTTATGTTTCTTGTGTTTTATTTTATGGGCTTTTATTTAAGGGATTAAATTAAAGCAAATACTTCCCATGCCAATGGCTTGTCTCGCTTGCTGGAATCGAGCCCTATATTATAACCCTAATCTCTTCAAAGTTAGAGTAAACAGGTCCTGGGTAAGCTCGCTCCATCGCAGACTTTGTCTCTGTCATTTCTAACCAAGACTAAGGTCAAGAGCAAATCCATCTCAAACAAAAAAAAAAACAAAGAATAGTTCATATCGGGATTGCTACCATGTACCTTTTTATTTGCGCCGAAATATCGGAAACTCGCAAATAAAAAGGTACATGGTAGCAATCCCGATATGAACTATTCTAATGTTAGTGACCATGAAAGATTAAAAAAAAAAAAACAAAATTGTCTCGTTTTGTTATGGGTTGGCAGAACAGCAGGAGCTTCGTAAAACAGAGTAGACACACAGATGAGCCTGCCAATCACAAACATGATCTCGATGTGTTCTTCTCTCTGAGTTACAGGAAACTAACTCGGGGATATTACACAAGCCTTCACATATGCTAGTCTCGCTTACGCCTGGCTTGATATCAATTCCACAATAATCGTCTAAAAGGTGAAATTTGACCACACCGTAATGAAACGTTCTACAAGCCTAATCAAGTCTCTAATCAGTTAAACTGCCTTCAAAATCTCAATTTCACTGTGTGATTGATTAGCTAAATCAAACATGGGCGTTGACATAAGACTTCTAAATCTGATTGAATTGGGCTCGTGAAGGGGTTAATCACTTTTTCAGCACTTGTACCTCGCATACAATGAATTAGTTCTATTTTCGATAGAACGACATTAGTAACTAATCCAATACAATCCCTCATCGGGGAACTTCGGGAAAGTTCGGAAAGTTTCGTGAGAAATCAACAGCTGATGCGTAGAACTAGTAACACTGGGGCGAATATGAAATAAGGATAATGTCGCGTTGCGATTTATTTGTAGACTACACTACCTATGAATAGATAGTTGAGCTATTTTGGTCCTTAGTAGCACTTAAAGTTAGGTAATTTTGTGAGGTAATTTCAAAATGGGGTTTTTAAAATAGAATTGTTCTGTCAACAAGTAAATGTGTCACTGCGGGAGCACATGTCAATCCCATATATTTTCGACAGTCGTTATCGCTGACAAAATTGTCCAGGGGCTCCAAGGTGGAGTTTTTTTAATACAACTAAAAGACGACAAGTGACAGGCGACAATCCACCAATTTGGCAAGTTTCTTTCACATTTTTGCTTTAATGCTGCTTTAATGCTGCTTTAATAAGCCGCACTAGCCCGAAAAATGGGTATTTTTTTCACAAGTATTGTGTATCGCATTGTTACTTATATGTTAAACAGGGCCATGACTAGTGGCTGGCAGGTTAGTAGGTGGTGTAGCAGCTACCTAATTGAATGGCAATCAAAAGGTTGTAGGAGAAAAGTGACAAACCACCTGCCATATTAGTGGATGATCAAGAGTAAACCATTGATTTAACCGTAATATTTATTTATTTATTATTTATTTATTTAATAGTTTACGCACACGTGTACAGAGGCGGACTTAATGCCTTAGCCATTTTCTACCAGTCAACCTTTGGGTGATGCAGAGAATAATTGTGGTAGGTGCAAAATGGATAAAGAGAAGCCAAAACGCGATTAATAGTAAAAATAATACAAAGATAACTAAATACTTATAAACTATACATACAATAAAATACTACAATATATACTCAAATTAATTAACTAGTACACGAATATACTTGAACAGTTTATGTAAACCAACGATACTACTGCCAACTTCTTACGAATGTGCTCTCGAACCTTAACTTTGAAGGTTAATCGGTTGTTTCCTGAGGAAGTAAAACAATATGAAGGAGCATACAACGTATTCTTAATGAAAATATGAAAACAAGAAAAACTTTAAAATATCCACGTACAGATTTCAATAAAACCGGAAAACACCTTTCAAACATGAATGAAAATAGCAACAAAAGACCAAAGTATCATCAATAATGTTGCCATATTTACGATGTTCATAAACACATCCATAAGCCTCTGTGAGGCTGTTCTGCTGTAGGTAAGCTGCGTACTTAAACTTTATGTGTTCTATCTGATCGAGCTGTAAATATTCTATTGAAATGTAATGTTAAAGATACATTGTATGATGGTTATTAGTATTTAGTTATGAGGCAAGCAAGCTGTGTGGTCTCCTGTGTATGATATATCTATACATTTAGCCTATTTTATCCCACTGCTGGGGAAATGCCTTCCTCTCTCTTTTCCACACAGCTCTTTTCTTTGCTAATCCAGGCCAGTCTTCTCGGTGGGAGTTGACTTCGTCCCACCATCTTCGTCTTGGTCAGCTGCAATGTCTACTGGCATCTAATGGACCCATTTGGTGGATCTTGCTCCGCTTTCTCGTTTGGCATGGGACAGACTTGTCTGACTACTCATATAATCTTAGCAGCTTTTTGGGTAACATTCGTTTTGGTTCTAGCCTGAAGCATGACTCAGGCCCGAAACCACAACCGACGTTTTCAGATACTCATGAATATCTAAAAATCAGGAGCATTTTACCATTTCAGAGACAACGCTGATATGTCTCATGTCCTTCTTAATATTCCAAACTTTTAAAACTATAACTGTATTATTTGTAACAGGTAACAAAGAGAGAGCCATCGTTGATCCATCTTAAGTTCATTTCTGATCCAGAACAACCATTTTATTCTGCACAGGAAAACACTGTATTCAAAAATGTTTGAGTGCCTTTGAAATAACTCTCACATAAGTTCTCATCAACAAACGCTGATAATGCAGAGACTTAAAGGCACCGGTTATAACAAGTTTTTGGCCTGTTTCCCAAAACATACAAAAACTGCTATCACCCCCAAAATCAAACTTGGGCAATTCCATTTTGATCAATTCGTAATTCCGTAACCGGATAAATTTTACTACCGTCCATCTGCAATCAGAACATCTAGCATACGTTCCTCAAAATGAGAGAAACCAATACATTTTTACTTCGACCCCCTACGGAAAAGGGAGGGGTGTTGGGGAGACTTTACGAGTGTCATAAAAGTGGATAATATACTTAGTCTGAGGGCAGAGTCGTGATCGAAATACGGCAGTATCGACTATTTATTTTGTACGGGCGCGAATGAAAAGGCTGGAGTTCAGGTTGGCTTGTAAGGATTAGAATGGATGCAATTAATGTAATGCGTTTCTGGTCTTAAAGGTTAAGTTGATTAGCTTATATGAGTAGTTCAGAATTCCTGTTTCTTTGGAAGAGCTTTTGGCTAAATTATAACTACCGCATGGGTTGTTCTTCAAATGGGTTACCTTACGCTTACAGAGGGATTTCTCTGTACCTTGAAAAGCACGTTCAGCTGTTGGTATGATTATGTGCTGTGGCGGGTAGGTATGATTTGTAGATCTTGGACAGTAGTTACGGGTGGTTATAATTGAAGAATCTAACACAGTCTTGCCTTGGGATATCGTGTTACCGAGTTACAAAGTTGTGGAGGTAATTTAGGTGGTTATTGTACTACTTCTGAACGCAGACCGCCCCCAAGCGTCGCTACATTAACCAGTCCTGAGGCTCTAGACATGTGACGTTCTCTGAGCAGTAACATGGCCAAGGCAGCCTTAATGATATATCAGCATTGAAGACGGGGCACGCTAGGGCCAGTGCCTGCCAGGGTTGCGGAATTTGAAAGAGTGAACGCGGCCCTGCAACACAAAGGGCACTAGGAGGAACTCGGATAGATTTTAGTCAGTAAGAGTCTGACACTCCCTTCTGCTCCGCCCAAAGCGAGAAGAGTCATTTGATGATTTTTCACCCTTAAAAAAGATACCAAATCAGTCCAGCCATCTTCGAGTAATCAGGGAATATACATAAAATAGGTTTCGGGTCTTCGAAACCTCCTTTCTAAACCGACTTCACCGACTCAATCAACTAGTCAAAAACGTATGAGATTGGTAAAAGCTGTTGAAATAACACGAAAATTTTAGCTGTTCGATAATAATCATCAATTAGAATGGCACTTCGTCTAAAGTCTCAGTACTCTTCGTTTCCATGCCAACGCAGAGTCTTCATTATTCGCTCAAAGCAAATATTTATAATTAAAATACAATGAACGCATGTAATCACCTACTAATTATTCCACGCACCTTATACACGTCAACCATGGATAATGAATTATAGTAAGAGGATTAACCAACATTGTATAACAATGCGATTGTGTAATACAATTTAATTATTAATCTTTACATCACATAACAAGTCACGCCAGCTGTAGAACACAATGAAATTCCAATATGGAAGAAAACATTGATTAATACTAATTTAAGTATGGTCTCTTTAGTTCTGATTACGTTTTCATCATGAATCCAAGGCAACTGCGCATTCGCACACGTGTAGCACGTCAGCCAGTAACATTCCCTCTGCTAGAACTTAGACGGAGTCTGTGAGAGAGAGAGGGCGGCCATAATCCACCACGCACCAGGTCTATTCTGTCAACATCACTTATGTAGAGTGAGTATGGAGTGAATTATCATTTCATCGATACAGGATTGATAGCTTTCTTCATATTCACTTCTAAACGTAAACGGTGAGATGTTTCCAGAATCACACTGCAGTTCGAGTTGATGGATATTAAAATGTTCAATTTTTTGAGACTAGAGTTTGCCGTTTTCCCCATAGTGTTTTCTTTCGCCGTTTTGAGTCCTGTTAAATGTAATTCTTAGTCAAAGTTATCTGTATGAGGAGAAGCTTGAGAAGAATTTGGTCCAGTGTTGCCAAATAGTATCGTGTTAACCTGTTATAGGCAGTCGCTCCATGTAAAGTTGTTTCCAGTTAGGCTAGGACATTGCTGGCTTAAATAACCTGATTGTCTGATAATAAGATGATTTCGTGCTTGCAAGGCACGTATAAGCCGGTGGCCCCGGCCGTCAAATGGCGGTCGTTAAACCATGTCAGAGGCAAGGGTGTGTGGGGTCGTTAGACCTTGCTACCCACACGAGATAAGATAAGCTCGATGTAAAAAACTGGTACGCATCCAGTTTGAAAAGAGGCCATCCCCAACTTAGTTGGGAAAAGGCTGGGCAGAGTGATAGTCTGTCCGAGCTTCTATACATGGATTTTACTACTGGATAAATACTGCTTCTGTCAGACCATAATTTGCACTATGCATGGAAGCATGGTAAAAAGAAAAGAAGGCTCTACCCTGTTGTGAGAGATGATAATAAATAATCATTACGTTAGTGCGTCTTAGACCGCACCGCTTAACATCAGGTGAGATAGTGGTCAAACGTAAGCCTATCAATAGTAAAAAAAAACTAAATTTTTAGGACCATATTACCAACTTCACGAATCATAATCATACTGACGTGCCAAATGACGAGCCTGAAATTTTGTTCCAATAGTCGAACTATCATGGACCACGTCACATCATCACTCCGAATAACATTAAAGAACGAAACGCATAGTACTCTTATCCACTAGTCCAGCTCCAGTACGATTGAAACATTCACGTCCAAGGCCGCCGATGTCACAAAGGACCCCGCCCACACAATCGCCGGGGTCAAAAAGACCTGAAGTACCCCGGAGTAAGATTGCCCAATTCATCCCATGAATGGCAAAATCAGGACTGCCATATCCTTTATTTATTTACGGAGGCGACGGAATTAAATTACCTATGTACACGTAGGTCCCAGTTGGCGCTTTCGCCGCATTAGAAATAAATAAATGGATGGAGTAGGTATTGCTGTGACACGATGAATTCACTTCGTTTAGGAAGGAAGACATAGCTTTTTGTGAATGGTATTAACTAAAGTGAAACAAACTTGGGAATTATTATTGCCTTATATTGCTGGGGAGTTTGTTGCCCCACTTCTTATCCCAGCTAAAACACTAGGAAGTGGTGGCGGGCCCCCCATTTTAGGGAACTGTATTAAAGTTAAAAAGTGCTAGCATTCAGCCTAATTTGAAAAAATGATTTGTGATTTGATTAATTGAATTTAGAACGACTACTTATCTCAGTATTTAATACAAATACTAGCTGACCCACGCAACTTCGTCTGCGTCACATTTTCCATTAATGCTCAGCTCTTAAAAAATATTGCGACTATAAATTGAGATGTAAGCTACCGTATCTTTCAAGTTGAATCAAACTGCACACGGTGTGCAAATTTGATTAAAATCGGTTAAGTCGTTTAGGAGTCCATCGCAGACAGACAACGTGACACGTGATTTATATTTATTAAGAAGATGTAAGTTCGACCGGAAGCCGACCCCAATATAGTTGGGAAAAGGCTAGGCAGATGGTGATGATGAAGAAAATGTAAGTTCTTTTTCTTTAAAATGAATGAACCGATTTTAAACTTGATACGCATAAAATTGGTGAATTTGACGGCACGGTTGGCGCAATGGTTGAGCGATCGGCTGCAGCGCAGCGTGTCGTGGGTTCGATTCCCGCACGGAGCAAGTATTTGTATGGCCTACAGATAGTTGTTCCGGGTCTGGTTGTTTGTGTATGTGACTTTGTATGTTTGTAAACGCACCCACGATACAAGAGAAATTTCTAGTGTAGGGCAACGTTTTTTTTAAAAAAAAGCTCTCGACTCCGTTTCAGACTAAAGCATCTTGTTGAAATAAGTTACCAGAGACAATGAGGGTAATTTTAGGTTTTCCGTAGAAAGTGGTGAGAAAGAGAGAGAGAAAGAGGTGTGTTAAGATGGTCACCAATCCACGGACCGACAAGGGGTGGCGACTCCTTGTCTGGCTGTTATTACACATACAAAAACTTTAATTTTCTTATACAAAAGGTTGTGCTTTTATGACGCAGGTGGATAGTCGTTGTCATATGGTTAAATTATCCATTTCATGAAGTGATTGGTCATATCATGAAAAAGTTGGCAATTCATGAAATTGCCATTTCAAACCTAGCCTCGACTACGGAGCCCGGGACACGGAGGACCTATTTCTGTCTGCAAGCTTAAAATGAACCTAAAATGAACGAAAACGAAGCAAGCCTATCCGTGTCCCTCAGACCTAACCTCGGCCACATCATGAAATGGCTTATTCTACGATACGGCCAATGGCGTAATATCCACCGTGGAGCAGTACAAACGCAATGCCTTTTAAGGGGTCATTGTACTCCTCATAATTAATTTTTACTATCGGCACTGAAATCGCAAAAAAAAATCAACTCTCCCATATTAAAAAAAAATCAATGTACAAGCTGATTTTTTTACGCGAAACGGGGTTGGTCCCAAAATAAAAGAAAAATCATAGTGACGAGTATAATAACATTCACATTCTACTATGAAGTAGGTCAGTTTGTCTACGTTTCCATGTAACCACCAGCGTTTCCAAGTATTAATAACATTGTAACATCTTTCTAACGTTACCATCGTAACTCGAGTTCCGTCTCAAATATATTAGATTACTCCTGAGTTACGCCGTAGTAATTAGTTTACGTTAACGTTTTTATTGTTCGCGTAATTTTCTTTTGTTCTCCTAATTGTCCTTTTCGTTGATACCATATATTTTATTGAATGAGATTTTGTATGAAATATTCATGAGTAGATATTATTCATTTTTTTTAATATGGTGATTGTGTTTTTCTAAAGAATTAGATTGATTGGAAATAATTTGAATTTACTTGTGAGAAAAACCTACGTTTGTTTGAAGTCAGTCAGTCAGCGGACTTTACGCTTAGACTTTTCTAAAGTAGTCATTTAGCTATAGATAAAGTAAAAAACTTTTTTTAGATTAGTTATATGCTCATAAAATAATCCATTTAATAATAGACCTGCTTGCCATTACCATGACCTCGCGACTATTTCAGTAACATACTTTTTTAATAGCCATTAAAACCTAAATCTCGGCTTTCATACCAAAACAATTACCACAAACTTTCAAACGGACCTTTAACTGACTCATATTCCAAAACCAATCTTCTGTTCAAAACTGCATCAAATCTGGGTCAAAACTCCAAACAAAACCCTATTTCGTGTTCAGGCTATCACTTTCCATTCCAGGTTGCCTTGAAGAGATCGCGGAATGCGATAAGGCCGCCAATTGTATGTTTTTAGTTTAAGATTTTCTGTAGGTATTTTAAATTTAGTGTACTGTAATAAAGCATATATAAATAAATAATAAATAAATAAAGGGTAAATCATCCTCAATCATCAACCTTGCAGATCATCAAGGGCTTGATACAGAAAGCAGTACTCCTGAACACGGCGCGTATTGTGAGGAGGTTCCTCTCTCGGTAGCCCTGACCACTGGTAGCTTGAATCCTGTTCCCGATACCGGTGGGCTACTATTTTTTAGAAATAGAAATATTTAAAAATGTAAATGATATTTATATAAAATGAATAAATAAAACTTGAAATGTAAAATGCACCTTCTAAAACCTAACTTTTTTCAGTTACGATGATTCAATATCCCAATTTAAATCCTAAAACGTGCTGTTAAGCAAAACCAGTCGAATAACAAAGTTAAAAAGTTGATTTACTCGCCGTGGAGGCACTCTGATTTGATTATTGATATAGATTGATATTGAAAATGGAAGGGGTTTGGTAGAAGAGGCGAGTTGGAAAGAAATTTGTGATAAGAGGTAGCGGAAGCGATTTTGTGCGGGTCATCAATTTGATAAAATTGGCAGTGTGAATGATTAGAGTTTTGTTAGACTGTGAATTTACATTTCTGCTATCAATATTGATTAAACTTATCAATATTGATAGCAGAAATGCAAATGGATCAACCAGAAAATACTAAAACTTGTACTTCTTTCCAAACCGATGCACACAATACATACACAACATCTTTATAACTAGCTTCTGCCAGCGGCTTCGCCCGACTGATCCCTAGAAAATCTACTCCCGGGATAAAAAGCATAAGTCCTTTCTCAGGCTCTAGACTATTTCTTTGCCAAATTTAATTTCAATCGGTTCAGCAGTTTAGGCGCTGCGTAACACACAGAAAGACATGTTGCACTAATATAAAAAACCACACAGATTTTTTTTTAAAGATCTGATCATATTTAGCCTTTGGCATAAAAATTCATAGAGGCTAAAATATAGAAAAATAAATAGTGCTAAAACACTAAATAATACCTTTAGTTACAAGCAATATTTTGCACCAATATCAACAGTATTAGCCAAAGAGCAAACGGTGTGTCAAAAACTACCCCGAACTTGGGCTCAACCCTAAAAAGCACAGCTTTATCAAACGCGATAGGGCACGTCATAATCTATCGCACAGCCTGTCTGCGATGGGTATTTTCGACGAAAGCGCTTCGATATTGTCTTGTTACTCATGTTCGGGCTTTTCTATTATTCGTGTCGACAGTAAACTGATTGTGATTCTACGAAAAATAGCGGATAACTTGCTTTTGGCATGATTAATGCTAGCAAAGTGAATTGTTGGAGTTCCCCTTTTTAAATGCAAGTTTGTTGAAAGCGAATAGGTTTGCTGAAGTGGATTAATATTGGTGAAACCGCTATACGTTTTGCTGAAGATAAAATTGCTTTAAACATGTTTCGGGTTAACAGAGTTGCATTTTACGACTAGAAAACGTTCCGTTTTGGTATACAAAGTGGGTTGAAAGTTTATTAAAATGCATTATACAGGTCGTCGTAAAATATGGTTTAGTCTCTAGCTTTAGAGCTGTAAAACTTTCTTTATGTAACTTTGCTTACCAGGCGTTGGGGTCTATATCTATTCCATTCTATAAGGTGGTTTTGGTTACCGCACGTAGTCCTGATGTTGGACCATTGTGCGTGAGTCATGTCGGCCGTCACTCCAACTACCCAACATCCCTCCAGAAACAGATCAGTTTTCCCGGCGTGTTCAGGACATCTGTGAGCGAGTTCGGTGACCCCAGGTGACCCTATTATTTGCTTCCATATTTCGGCGACCCCCTTGCACTCAAGGAGTTCGTGCGGTACCGTTTCCTCCCCCTTCATGCATGCTTTGAATAGAGGGCTATCCGTAATACCTATCGTGTGCAAGTGTTTATTCAATGAACAGTCCGGTGATGGTCCCGTCTCCATTCGCAGGCTGTCCCTATCCAGTCGAGGCGTTGGGGTCATAAGAAGAGCTAAATAAACGTAGTATGTACTATACTACTATAGTAACTTATTAATACAGTCCGAGCAATCATAAGTCACAGGTGGCCCGAACTCCTAATCTACCAGATTCAATACCAAAATCACATTAGTACAACCACAAAGAAAACAACGAAAAAGCAATTTACGGAGCAAAAATATGACAAGAATAAAAATAAGAGTAATCAGATCATCATTAATTCTTATTTTTGCAGGCGAATAACGTATTTTATATGAGAATGGACAATAAATGGGAAATTAGCGTGGCTTGTTAAAATATATGGGGCGAGTACGCTGACAGCGGCATCTATCTGGTTAATGAGTGGTCGGAATGACCCCCGTCGCGTTCGAGGGTTTGCGAGGCTGACGCGAAAAATGTGCTTGGTTTTTTCGGTAATTCGTAAATGTTTTTTTACGAATTTGCTGACTGGATATGAAATTAGGATGGAAGATTTTATTTGTGGTTTGTGTTTCGTTTTCTGTTGTTTTCGGCATTGTTTTTAATTTGGTTAACGGGCTGTTTTATAACAAGACATTAAATCACCAATTTTCTTATTAAGTATGATGCTAATGGTAATATTATTAGCTATAAAGAAATAAGTCATATAAGAAAATACAACTCGATTCAAAATAATTACATAGTTTGATATGCCTTAAATATAATATATCTATAATTTTAATAAAAAAAATCTATTGCTACGCATATGACGGAGCATCACTGAGAACGGTTTGTTTGATTTGACGGAATTTTGTTTGATATTGGACTTTTCGGAAAGTCCACCGAAAATAAAACTAAAATCTGGGGTGAGTCGGTAGGGTCAAATAAAATAGTCTAAAAAAATTCTAAACGCATTCAATCCCCAGTCAGGAAATGTAAATGGAGAAAACTTATTGAAATAACAGTGAAATTAAGCATACCTCGGAGGCATACTTAACCCTGCTGAAATAGATCCTTCGTGTCAGGGATCAAATGGACCGCAGCCGGCAGAGCAGGGTTATTAATAGAGGTGAGGTTTTATTGGGATATTGTTTAGTGTTCTATTCTATTGCTGATGTCGGATGAGTATTATTAGTATAAATGATATTCAACGTTATTTAACAATTATAGTGTAGTTCTATAACTTTTGCCTATCTAAAATTCACTCACGGCTATTTGAATGGGGTAAAAAAGGATGACTGAATGTCGTGTTTCCCGGACACATATCTTAATAGACTTTTCTAGTGGGTATTTAGTAGAACATGCGAGAACACGTGTCTAAATATGACCAGCCGCACTAGTCGAACTTCCAGGTTAAGTAACGCTTGCCGTAGTCGGCTTGTGGATGGGTGACCATCCATAACATACCGAAATTCTTCCGTGCCTCAGAAAGCCCGTTATGCTGTTAGTGCCGTTTATCATTAATACATCTTTAACAGATGTAACTGGTAGTCAGAAGTCAGAAAATATGACACCATTCCTGCCAAGGAATAAAATAAATAAATAAAAATAAATATCCTTGGACATTTCACACAACGCCATACAGTCCCAAGCTAAGCAACCTAATGCTTGTGTTATGGTGACTAGATAGCTGATAAACTACTTATATATATTTTTTTTTTTTGTAAAGCTGAATAGCGTATTATCGAGTTGGTAGGTTGTAAAGCTCGAAAAAGCAGTCGCTTCGTGTAAAATACTAGTATTCAGCTGCATCCAATTAGAACCTGACCTCAAATAGTTGGAAAAATCCTAGGCTACTAGTTTCATTAAGTAGAACATGAGGAATCAAAGCCATATCGTCGGGAATAGTGCAAATCGGCGAATGTACCATACGTATAGTGCGCGTATCTGCACGCCGTGTAGATTTACAGGGGAAGATTTTAGTTAATACTTTTCTTACATAAACAGCTTCTGACCTCATTTTTACATGGAGAGTAATGATTAATGAGTTAGGTACTGTCAACAGTGAAAACCGATTAAAGTCTATATTGTATATTAGTAGAAATCAATTGAGTCTATACTATATTGTATGGCTACATTTTTCAGATACGCGAAATTATGCAATGTAGGATAGTTCCGCGGATTTGCGCTATGCCCTATGATATGCTATTATCTTACTAATATTATAAATGCGAAAGTTTATGAGGATGGATGTTTGTTACTCTTTCACGTCAGAACGCCTGAAAGGATTTTCATGAAATTGGTCACAGAGGTAGATTATAGTCTGGAATAACACATAGGCTATAATATATCAATCCCGGTAGAATGTTCTCTAATGATCTCGCGAGCAAAGCCGCTGACAGAAGCTAGTATGCTATAAAGTAAACAGGTATTTAACAAACACATGCCAGTAATGCAAGGCCTTCGACAGATATTCAAGGAATGCGCTACAGCATGCATACGCATAAGTACTCATGAATATGTACTATATGCAGGCGATTAGGAATTGGCTATTTATAGTAGACAATAGTCTTGAAGTAAATGGAATTGTTTTCTTTCAATAGCAAATAAAAATGGTTTGATTTTAAGATTTCAACAGATTACTAAGCACCCAGTGACAATCGGTCCGTCCATCTAGCGGGCTGTTTCTCATGAACCGTAAAAGTTTGACTTTTGATATTTTCATAAAGTATGTAGTGTGTGTGTGTGTGTGTGTGTGTGTGTGTGTGTGTGTGTGTGGTGTGTGTGTGTTGTATGTGTGGTGTGTGTGTGTGTGTGTTGTGTGTGTTGTGTGTGTGTTGTTTGTTGTGTATGTGTGTTGTTTGTTGTGTATGTGTGTTGTGTCCAAGGATATTATTATTATTATTATTATTATTATGTATATTTATTGCCACTATACCTAAAACCAAAAAATCTATACTATTATTACAAAGAGGAAGGATACTTTTTTGAAGTGAAAACTTCTTTAGCGGCATTGAGCACTTTTCTTGGGATGGGTATAAAATGTTAAACTCGCGTAAGGACACGTGACTTGATCGAAAATTCGTAAGACGGATGATTAAAAAATGCACAACGTTAATGTTCAAGTTATCACTTCTGCCGGCACTCCCGGAGTGCAACCCGTTCTTTTTTTAATTTTTATTTATCTATTATGTACTTTATTGTACACCAAAAATCAAACACAAAAAAAAATAACCTAAAACCCATACCTACCGGCCTTAATCCGCGATCTCTTCCAGGCAACCTCGGATGGACAATATTTGGCTGGACATGACGTTGGGGCTGTAGGTATATGTACCGAATAAGCTCCGAATAGGGTCCGATAGTTTGCTGCTAGTCTATTCTGTAAATAACCATTTCGATATCGACTTCACCTGAGTGACTAAGCTTACAAAGTGAACTTTATTTCACACATCATAAGGTCTTATATTTATACGAATTTGAAACTCACCTCGGATTCCGCTGTCGAGACACGAAAATGTTGTTACAGAATAGCACTGCTGGGCCGATTTAAAGCATTTTTTCATCAATAGAAAGGATATAATTTACTTTCGATAAAAATAGAGATCCCTTTGAAAATTGCATAACCAAACCCGCGTGAACGGAGTCGCGTGCTGCCCACGGCTTCGCCCGTTCGATAAATTATATGGTACTAAAACCTTCCTCTAGAACCACTCTATCAATTGGCGAAAACAGTGTGAAAATTGGTGCAGTGGATTTTGAGTTTATCGCAAACAGACAGACAGACGCGGATGAGGACTTTGTTTTATAATATGTAGTGATTAAATAAATAACTTATCATGTATTCAGGCAGAATTTTACTAGCATACTATCCAAGTTTGAAAAACTTGCCTGGTGTTATCCAGACATCTATATCTATACTAATATTATAAAGAGGTAAAATTTGTTGGTAAGTTTGTATGTAGGGGGTAATCTCAGGAACTACTGGTCCGATTTGAAAAATTCTTTCAGTGTTAGATAGCCCATTTATCGAGGAAGGCTATAGGCTATATATCATCACGCTAAGACCAAAAGGAGCGGAGCAGTAATGAAAAATGTTACGCAGACGACGTTGCACGGGTCAGCTAGTTACACATATAAATCTCATTTATTTTCTAGTCTTTTCAATGTTATATCTATTTTCTCACTAGGATTATATTTACGGACTCAAAAAGGCTAAAGAGCAATTTGCCAAAAGAATAAACTCCCAATTTGGCTGAACAAATCGGGTCGAGCTCGCAAGATTGATAGCCGGCCATAATGCTAGGCAGCCATCTTGAGCATGATAGATGTACTGATTTACGTGTTATCTTGTAAATAATATATGTTGGCGAAAATGGCGATGAAACAAAGTTGAAAGGTTGTGACCGCTTTCACTATTTTTCGGAAGCGGTAAAATATATAAAACAGGGGTAAACCCTGGTCAATGCCACACTGCGACTGCGGTTTAACGCATTATCAGTTCACACTTTTACTAAAAAAATTATAAATAAAATAGTTGTAATAATATGTAGTAATGTTGTTCATGACTGTTCAGAACACATTCACATGTAGCTGTATAGAACAACATGGACAATGGCATGTTGTTCTATACAGCTACCCCACATATCATCAGCCATTTCAGCTAATATCTCACAGTGAAAGTCTCGTCAATACCAGTCCAGCTGACTCGGAGATTACACGAAACAAACTGACTTTTATTTTAAAATTACAGATAGACCAGTTTAAATAATTTATATATAAAATGCAGGTATCATCTCTGAATTCTCTTAAATATTTAAGAGAGTTCAGAGATGCTATTAATATAGCATCTCTGATTTTGATTTTACAATTCCATCTTATAAAAGGAGAGTCATTTACGATCAACCAGGTACAAATCTGGACTCCGGGCTGCTACTGAAAATTTCCTGATGATAAAATTCAATAACAGTGCTAGACCGAGACCTCTAACCTAACAGGGCTGCCAAACAGACATTTATTAATGACCTCTGTAAATAATCTCTGTAAATAGTCGACGCTCATTTTTCGTCTCAAATATCTCCCCCTTTTTCAGCGAGAGTGATTCAAGCCCAATTTGAAACAAACGAGTCATGCGCCATAAGATAGATCGTATCGGCATAATGATCTCTTCTCACGCGAGATAGATTAGGACGATCTTACACCAATATGTTCACTCTCTGTGTAATTTATTAGTTGTTTATTTATTGCGTTCATTTATTAAAATAAAGCTTAGAAGCTTAGAACATTACTATGATAAATTAATTTGACGTGTAGTTATAGTCTAGTCTAAAAATCATTCAGATTGTAGTCAAATGCGAGACCCGGTGTCAATATTATTATTTTATTTAATATACAGGGTTATTTGTAAAACACCGACAACCTCTCAGGACTATGTTACTAACATCACTTTTGTTCTGTGACTTTTTAAAATTCATCATATTTTAGTTCATCAGGTTTTCATACAAAAATAAGAAATGTTTAAATTGAGCGCTCTAAATGTTACGAAGTCTATGCGAAGCAAAAGAAAAAGAAATTCTTCGCTTCATCAACAACTTAAATGTTACGAAGTCTATCTTCGTAACATTTAAGTTGTTGATTATGATGTTAGTAACATAGTCCTGAGAGGTCGTCTGTGTTTTACAAATAACCCTGTATACAATGACGTATTATATATAGACACGTCATAAACCAACATCGCGGCGCTTAAAAACGGCGAAAATACTAGATAGGTACTAATACGCATGAAGAAAGGGAAATAAAATATGTCACCGTACGACGGGATGCCTGTTGCTAGAGGGAGATAAATATACATCTTCAGTTACGTCACAGGATAAGTAATAGTCAAATTGACATCAAAACAAACGTAGTGTCGCGCGACAGGTTGGTGCGTAACTAAGCGCGATGTGGCCAATTGGCTTCATTTCATGTTGTCATTTTAGAATGCGGACAACGTATCTACAGTTTTATATATCATTGCCTGTATATTATATTTTGCCCCACGACTTCGTACGCGCATATCCGGGATTTTCCCGTCTCCGTAAGAATTTCAGGAAATCCTATCTTACACACCCCAAGAAACCTACATGCCTGATTTCAGCTTTCTACGACCAGTGGTTTCAGCTGTGCGTTGTCTGTCAGTCACTTATTCAGTTACTCAGTAACGGAAGAATTTTATATACCGCGTGTATCTGACATCGACGCACAAACGATTTCCATGGGTCCAGGGGGCATGATTCTGGACACCCCAGTGTTGGAATTTTTCGTCGGTTCTTTTCTCATTTTTTCATTTTTTTCAAGAGTGCTACAAATAGGTATCAGCTCAGCTGAGCTGATATCTATTTGTGGTTTTATTCAGATTGTTCTTTTTAGTGAAAGTAGTTTATTAATTATTTTTTTATGAAAAATCTCATTGGGTTAGGTCAGAATACCGATTATGAGCAGTGTAAAGTAAAAAAAAACCTTGAAAAAAATGAAAAAATGAGAAAAAGCCGACGAAAAAGTCTCGGGTGTTCAGAATCATGCCCCGGACCCATGGAAATCGTTTGTGCGTCGATGTCAGATACACGCGGTATTGATGTACATCTCAATATCAAAATCAAACAGACATTCGACTATGAACTAATATCGCAAGCAGCTTTACCTGAAGCTGTATTATAATGCCGCAGATATACCACCGATGAGGATAGATAAAAAACATAAATGTCCTATTGTCCATAGAGGAAATACGATTTTCATATTCCGATAATAAACTTTGATAAGCCAAAAAGTCTAAAACCAAATATAACTAGTAGGTACGTAACTGAAAAAACACCTACCCATTTTCATCAATCGATAAAACCTTGTTACCAACAATCACACACGATAACCAGATCCTCATGAAGTCGTTTGTGATAAAATCCGCTAAAGCGCTGCATCCTTACATCGAGCAATAACAGTTAACTGAAAAAAATCGCTTCATTCGTCCGCTTTAAACTCGCAGGCGAATGAAAATTCAGTACATTAGCGCTGAGGGTGTAAGGATGTAGGGTAACCACGGAACAGATTGTAAAATAGTTATTGTTTTTTATTTACTGTCTATTTACAGTGGTTTTGTTGGTGTGTAAATATATTTGTGAAAAGTAAATTAGGTGCACACAATATTCCATTGAAATAATAACTCCCTATTATTGGTATAGCAAATGGACTCTTGTGTAACTAATAAAATCGCAATGATTATCACAATCGAATTCCAGATCTATTGCTTCATACATTTAAAAATTTTCTTCTGGACCGGTAGCGTTAAACTCGCAATGAATATGGTAATAATGTAAAAAAATTATGCGTCCTATATTGATTTGTGTGTTAATAAGACGGCGTACGTTTTCAATAAGTCAAACTACTAAAATGGTTAAAAATATTAAAATTACAAATTATTTTTTTTTACCAAATAAACAATGATCATACTTTTTAGTATGACCGCAATATACACCCATTCTGCAAATAAAACATAAGTCATAGAAATTATGTTTATAGTATTCGCAATCCAGACTAAACACCAGTTCTTCACGTTTTATAGTATTGTTTACCAAAACTTTTACATTTTGTTCAATTAGTATGCGGACTGCTGTTTTTAAAATCTACATATTTTATTTTACGTATTTTTATTAAAACCATTTTGCTGTTCTATCGTTTTTATTTTACCAATATAGGTATTATGCTGTTATTGGTACACACTCCTGTGTAAATTTATATGTTAATTTCTTTTCAACATTTTGATATTTAACTTTTACAAACAAAATTTTCCCACCAACAACTTTTGTCGTAGCCTATTTATTCTTGATTTGATCCCCAGGTTGTTGTTATCAGGAAACTTAGACTCGACCTAATTAAACTCCTGAGATGTGCTTATAATCAAAAAATATTATTCCCGAAATAAAAACTTGGTTTCTATACACCGAGCTTCTCCAGGGTCCTAGAAACCAAGTAGTCTATTACGGTACCAAAAATTAATAAACATGAGAAACTTATTTTTGTATTAATAGAATTTTACGCAATAATTCAATTTTCAAACAAAATTATTCCTTCTCCATAACGACTTCTTGCTATACATGCAATCACAAAAGTAAGCATAATAATTTAACCATCATCATCACGGTTATCTTACGCTTATTTTAATTTCCAACTGCTTAATAAAAGTCACCCACAACTTTATCCTACTCACTATCACAGCGTGGTGACCCTACCGAGCCTATCTCACAGAATTGGGCGCCTCAAATGTGACGTCATGATTAAAATCAGGCGCTCTACCGTCGTTTGCGGGGATACAAGGATAATGCCCGGTGTAGACCTGTATATTGACTTGCTAAACGAATTGGGGATGGTGATTTGGTGGGGGTATTTGTACTTTATTCGTTTGCATAGGTTTGTATGGCACATCGTCCTACTCAGTTACTGGGTAATGGAGATCCGATAGGCAATCAGCCTATGTAAAATACTGTATTCAACTGCATCCAGTTAGACTAAAAAGTTTGGCAGATGAGGGGTAGGCATCGGTCATGGATCCAAATTGAAAGAAAGTCTACGCACTAAGACTTCTTGTACCAAACAATCTATAAAAACCATTAAACGGAGCTGATCAAATAATTTCATCACGAAAAACTTCCGGGAAAAGAGATAGTGCTATTCATTCTGAATAACTCCGTCTCCCTCTCAAAACGGAATCATGATGTCATTGGAATAATAATATTTATTTAATTATATTATAATTAATCGGCGGCTAATTTTGTAACCATAGAAGTACCTACATCACTAACTAAAGCTTTATTTTTGTTACAGGTAAATTACTCATCTTAATTATTGTCACAGAGAATCGGCTACAAACCGGAGGTTGCTTAGAATAATTCAATATTTATTTAGGCATTAGGTTAATGTTGGATTTTCTACTATTCGCAGGTGCGTATTGTTTCAATCACAGCTTAAGATATGAAAAACAATGACAATACAACTGACCTAACCTGTCAAAATTACATTATTTGAAAAAAAAAAAAACTTGGTATTAAATTATTGAATGCGTCCGACATGACGAACTCAAGGGATTATGCCAATGGAAATCAAATCGAACCAATACGACAATTGAGCCGGTCACTCTGGCCGTCTATAAACATCAGTAGCATGTCCAATGCACGTCTTGTTAGCTGCACTGGCCAACAAATGCTGTGACAAGCCGCAATGGATCTGTTCAATTCGGTTATGTGGGAGAAATTGGGGCATAAGAAAATTTTGTTTATTTTTGTAATAGTAACATGCGGTGTGTGAAGGCTTCTTCTGATGCTAATCCAGAACTAGAACGCAATACGTGTACTTAATATATTATTATCTATTAAAAAGTGGCACTGATTTTTAGATTTGTTTTTAACGTAACTTCATCTATTTGAGGCTCGCCCGATGTCCATCCACTTTTTTCAAACTCAACTCTCAAACTCAAACTCAAGCATTTATTTCAATTTAACCATTTACAGGCACTTTTGTATTATCAAGGTCGGTCGGTCCAAAAAGATGAAGTTATTTGCACGTTTCAAAGCGTAGATCTCTATGGAGAAGAACGTGCAAGAAACTCCACGACACGATTTTAAAAATAATAAATTGTTACAAAGTTTTGTTCACATCGTGTCGAAATTATCATACATGTGAGAAGTATGTAAAAGACGACCAGGATAAAAGCACAGAAACTACATCTCGCCCCAAGAGTGCGATTTATAAAAGTTTTGAAGTTCTTAATTCAGAAAGGTAGGCAAATCTGAATGTCAAAAAGGTGCTTTAAATATTGGAAGATAATAAGTTCGCGTACTTTGCTTTCTCAGTTGGCAAGCAGGCAAGTGCAGTGCAATTTTTTAACATCTCATAGTGTAAAATAAGGTGAAGTAACAATGAAGGGAGCTGTTAATTCATACAAACAGGATGGAATGACAGTTCACTTTATGCTCACTCCACTTCACCTATATTTACACAGTCAGGTCTGTCAACACAGAATATATCGGCTATTCAGGGCAAATTGGACGATCGATCTGAGTGACAAAGGATCGTCACCAGCAATGCGATTCTGTAAACATGTCGAAGTGAACACTTAGGCGAAGTGAACGACAAGTGAGCTGTCAAACCATTCAAACAAGATGGCATGACAGCGCGCTTGTCGTTCACTCCACCTAAGTGATCACGGTGCGATTTCAACAGAATCGACCGGCAGGTATCTGTTGCATGCCAAAAAGTTATTTCAATACAAATACTTGTATTCAATGTGATTGGAGAATGTCAGATATTTTCTAGCTTTTTCCTACATGGCTTTTCAGAATTATACCAAAATCATGACGCTCTAAAAACTCATCCCTCCACAGTCACAAACAACCCAACATATCCAGGTATACGAACGGTAACTAGTTTCCATGACCCCTCCTTAGGAACAGTTCCGCTACCATTAAAAGTTTCTTCGTACAAGTAAGACAGGCAGACAGTCTTCGTCTTCTCTGCTTGTTTGTTAAGGAAATCGATTGAAGAAAAAGCTGGAACATTGAAGTAAGAAGTTAGGTACCTTACTACTACTTTTGCGAGATTAAATAAAAAACTTTTTACAAAAAAATAACTTTAATTTCAGGAGTCGGTTTTTTTGTTACTTTCTTCGTATTTTGACACCGACTTCCGAAATTAAAGTTATTTTTTACTTTGTAGTGTTTTTTTTGGAAGTCGGTTGTATTTTTTTGTAAAAAGTTTTTTATTTCTCACTTTTTAGTGGTGCCCCACACCTAACAACACCACTGCAAAATCGCAGAAAAGCAAAATACGCAATTTCGATTATCAAAGAATCATCTAAATAGTCAAATTCCAGGTATTTCGATTTAAAATCCAAAGTTCGTAACCGATTTTGATTTGATTTAAATGGGACCAATCTGCAAGTATATCCTTTCAGATAAAATAAGATTTTTTCAAATCGGTTTATAATTGTCGGAGTTATGAGGTAACAAAAACTAAAAAAAAACATACAACCGAATTGATAACCTCCTCCTTTCTGGGAAGTCGGTTAAAAACAGACGTCGACGACTACATCATCTCTTACTATTAAGTGTTAAAACTCGAGATTATCCTACACCATATTATATAAAATAAGTTTGTTTGTTTGTTACGCTTTTACACCTAAATCGCTGAACCAATTTTGATAAATTTTAGTATAGAAATAAACGGGACCTTGGAGCCGGTTAATGTCAATTCTGCAATTGGTACTTTGAAAGAATTATGACGACTAGAACATCGCGATAGTCAAAATCACAAGTAGTTTATGATAAGTGATGTCATTATCCTCCTGAGCATTACGCGAAACAAAACACTCTTTTATTTGGGGTATTATTTAATCCATTTATAAACAATACATGATCATATAATACTATACCTATACACTTAAAATAAAGGTAAACTCCAAACTATAATATGGCGTCAACAAATTCGTTAGCATCGCGACATAGACTGGAAGTGAGCCCAAAAGACTGGCGGCATTGCCACGTTGTATGGCTATGCTCATCCTCTGTCCGAGGTAAAAGCCAGTCCTTGGGTCACGCGAAGTGTCAACTTTGGGGTTGGCCCAAAATTTTTACAACATATAGCCTCTTTCTCTCATCATGTCTCATGTCATCTCTGACGTAGACTAGAGTCAAGAGCACACCCATCTCCACACACACACACCTAGCACACAAAGTACTAGGGATAAGGCTCTATAGAGGCTGTATACCTATTAGCAACAAAAACAATAATTGAATAAAAAAAACATTTTCAGCAACCCCAAATAAACATTTTGCGCCGATCTCAACCTGTTATCAATTCTGAGAGAAAAGAACCTTCCACGAATCGAAACATTACCAAAATTACACATAATCATTTCCAAAAATAATTTCAATTCCAATAATAAACTGCACCATTGCCACTGAAACCCCGAGGCGTATTTAATTTAATCAAACACTCGTAAATCCGATCGTAACTACTATTTATTATCCGTTCCAATATTTAACTATCAGTTATCACACTTTGGTTAAGTAATAACTATTAGTTAAGCAGTTGGTTTCACTGAACTAATAGTTTGGGTTCAATGGTTTTGTTAATTGATCTCAATTGTTAGAAAAAAATGTTAGTGGATGTCGACCCCAATATACTTGGAAAAAAAGCTAAGCATCATGCCAGAGTTTATTGTTTTAGGAAATACGATTTTTTATCTTTACTGAATCGAACATTTATGATACATATTTATTTGTAAAGACTAAAAAAAAATATTTGTCACTCACACAAAACTTTCGGAAAACTCTTTTAATTTTTACGGGATTTCTGTAGAAAATAACTGTATTATAACCCTTTTTTGCGTTCTTAAGAATGCTTGAGTTTACATACGTAAACTCAGGCATTTCCCCATGGAGTAAACAGAAACTGTAGAACGCCTCTCCACCTTTTTGCCACCTTCTAACATCCTTGGATACAAGGATGAGTAAGGATTTTAGGCATAGCGAGGTATTTAATTAACGTTCATACATCTGTAGTACTATTCTGTAAAAATTACGGCGTGAAAACATGGGTGACGTAAACATGAACAGAGCTGTCAAGTTAGTCTCACTCCACCTTATCACGGTGAGATTTTTACAGAATAGACCTGCCGACTAAAAGTAACATAAAACTTAACATTGTATTTCCCTTTCCTGCATAAAATATTTCACCGTCCATTTATTTACGATTGCATCAATATATTTAATCGGAACATGAAATTGGTCCACAATTATCTTATTATTTATGCAAAATGGTAAGCGAGGCATAATGAGATTAATAGTTTTAGTCGCCAGTTTAATTGATAGTTTATACAGAATTTGATTTTATCGGGATTAGGCAGGAGGATTATTATTATTATTTTGTGGACTGATGTGTGTAATTTTCGGGGTAAATTTTGGTTAAAATTAACGTTTTTGTGGTTGTAACTAATCTATGTATTAGGCGAATGCCTAATAGCCGCCTGTTTATAGGTAATCTAGCTTTCGCCCGCGACTTAATACGCGCTTATTCTTTTTTTTGCCGTCCCGTAGGAATTTCGAGAAATCCTGTCTTAGTGCACCTCTACGGAGTGTAAGTACGCTACATGCCAAATTTCAGCTTCCTACGACCAGTAGTTTCGGCTGTGCGTTGCCTGTCAGTCACTCAGTAACGGAAGAATATATACTAATATTATAGAGCAGAAGAGTTTGTTTGTTTGTTTTTTTTGGTTGAACGCGCTAATCTCAGGAACTACTGGTCCCATTTGAAAAATTCTATCAGTGTTAGATAGCCCATTTATTGAGGAAGGCTATAGGCTATATATCATCACGCTAAGACCAATAGGAGCGGAGCAGTAATGAAAAATGTGACGCAGACGAATTTGCGCGGGTCAGCTAGTTTTATATACTAGGATTAGGATATACGATAGAGGCAGCGCAGCGATATTATAGGTATTACTGGCTACCAACTATCAGCGCTCAACGAAATTCTTTTTTACAAACTTTTTGTATTTAATTTGATATGATCTCGATTGAAAAACATTTCACCTGGTGATAAGCGACGATGTGTTCGAAGATAGAGCTCGCTTGCCTAAAATTCAACTATTGCTTTTGACTTAATTATTCTCACGTTGTAGCTTTCAGAAAACTAAAAGTTCAGTATCAGAAAAAAAAAATGTTGATATTATTGACTTTTTAATTTGAAATTATTATATTAATTATTTTAATAGTTTTCCATTTATAATTATTATGTATTGAAGTTTTAAATTTGATTTTGAAATTATTATATTAATTATTTTATTAGTGTACCAACTACATTTTAATTTGAAACGTATATTTGGTGTTCCTTAATATTTAAAGTTGAAACATATTTTGTTAAATTTTGCATGCCAATATATGTTTTACCAACTTTTGTTAAAATACCCACATTCTATGCGAATAAATGATTTGATTTGATTTGAAAACGCAAGCTCAGCCAGACAAAATCACTTCTTACCATTTCCTATGAAAATTTTGGAAGACCCATGTTTAACCCCGATTGACTTAGATGGATTTTATTGACTCCGCTTGCCGATGTTGGTCTGTGGATGGCTGACCATGAACACACCGAGACTCCTCCGTGCTTCGGGATTGTTATTTATAGATATTTGGCAGTCGTTACATAGTCAGAAGGCCATATCATATATGGGGAATATCTGACACTAATCGTGTCAAAGACTACCATGCCATGTTACATAGATAATGGGTAATGGGTTGTGGAGGTCTGGTAGGCAGCCGCTACACGTAAAATTCTGATTTTCAGCTGAATCCGGTTTAACTGGAAGCCGGTACCAATATAGTTAGAGACATTATCAAATTATTTTTTGGTGTATCATGAATATTAGAAATTAGTGTATTATCTTCAGTCCCCAGAAGACAATCAAGGCCCTATACAAAGGCCCTACCGCAATTCAAATCCCAAAGTAACAAAGTCCGTTAACAATTTAGCCATAACTACCCTGAAACAACAGTCGACGCTAAAGCCTTATCAATTATTTCTGTTTCCACTATCTCTATTTGCATTTACGTAATTTCAGCTCTGATCCAAACTAAATTGATATTGTAAACCGGCCGAATTTCAGAGTCCCTCAGCAAACGAGTTTCGGAACACAATGCGTATATTTCAATTTGGCTGTGCTGTACTATTAATCCTTCAGGGTGAAAGGGTCGCTTTGCGAGTTTCACAGATAAATTATTAATTAATAATATGTATGTAAATTATTTATTGTTAACTACAACGGTATTATGTGTAATTAATATTTGGAGATTATGCGTTGATACGCTCGATGGAATATTTTGTCATTATTTGGTCGGATCGTATTTCATAATTCATATTTAAAAACATTAGCTTTTGGACTAAAATGCTCTAGGCAAACAGTAGTTTGGCACTCTGTGTATACAGAGTGTTTGGTGGGTACTGTTTGGTTTAACAGAAAAGCTTTTGCACTTTCAGAAAAGATAGGTGAGCATTCAACTAGTGGGCCTGTTTTTGTTTAACTGAAACAAGGCAGTTTCATTTAAATAAAGAAAGTGGAGCTATGTAAAATAGCTTTGGTTTCAGTATAGACTAGCAATCTTCTATTTGAGCCGCGTGACTATGCTAAAATTCATGTAAAATACTATTCATCTCTATCCGGTTCAACGGGAAACCGACAGACTGACTGATGACTCGTCCCGCTCTGGGCCTGTGCTCTGGTCGGAGCAGAAGGGACTGTCAGGCTCATACTGACTAAAATCCATCCGTGTTCCTCCTAATGCCTTTTGCGTTCCAGGACCACGGTGACTCATTCGAACAAATTCCGCAACCCTGGCAGGCACTGATCCTAGTGAGCCCTAACAATGATGATGACAATAGCTGATAAAAAATGAGTGTGTCAATGCTACTTGTAGGTAGACTAACAAAATAAAGGTGTGAAGAAAAGCTTGTGTTTTCGTAGTAAAAAAATAATAATTAAGATTCAATTTCGGGCGCCTTGGAGACCACATCAAAATAAATTATGCCGGAAAATATCTATCGGAAGAGTTGAACTTTTAATCTGCCGGTGGGTAGCTGAATATAAAAAATAAAACCAATAAAGTTAAACTCTTTTATCTTTCTCTATTCATAAGCCAGTAACGCCTCTGAAGTTCTACTTGAACCAGACAATTATAATTTAGTGCAGAATCAATTAACACTCGAAGATGACCAATTAGGTAAGCCATTATTAATGCAACGATGACAATGACCGTAATCCCTTAAGTACGGCATATTATATTAAATTGTTTATTCATAAGTAATTATGTGTTGGAGATACTGATGGATTACATTATTTATTTCTAAGGAAGAGATTTCATCATGATAACCTCAGTCAAAAGAAGTCCACTGGACATTTGAACCTGCTACATCCAGTGGCTCCCACTATCTTCACCTGGTGATCGGTTCACCTTGTGGGAGGCCTTCCAAGACTGCGTCATCCGGTAAACGGTCTTTCGTACTAGTGACCATCTGTTCTGGGAGCAATGTGCCATGCCCATGCCACTGTAGATTGATTCTTCAAGCTAGTTGATAACCTTGGTTCTTCTTTGGATCGCTTTATTTCTGACTAGCTGAGCCGCGCAACGTCGTCTGTGGTACATGTTTCATTAATGCTCCGCTCCTATTGGTCGTATAGTGATGATAGATAGCCCGTAGCCTTAGGGTTCTCCAACAATAAAATATTTTTCTGATTATATTCGCATACTCCGAAACCAACAGGCTAGCAACTCGGCATCAATGCTTAAGGCTTTGGAGCTTCTATACTCTTGGTTCGTTTCTCAATTGACTCAAGGGCATCAAGCTGGTATCTGGCAGATCCGTCCCAAAAATGAAAGCAGTACTCCATACACGATCGAACTTGCGCTTGATACAGTTTAAGCAGCTGTTCTGGAGTGAAGTACAGTTTCACTTTTGCTAGGCTCCCCAACTTTCTGGCAGCCACTTTAGCCTTTGGTCTATAATAGGGCCAAAATTGAAGATAGATGTTAACGTAACACCAAGAAGCTCAAGTCGCTCGGTTATCGGCACGGTTACACCTCGGAAAGATGGAGCTGGGTGAAATTTACTCCTTTTAGCGGAAAAAAGACTTAGCACCATTGGACTTGACCAGATTGGCATCGCCCTATTCAGAGATAGCCTGTAAGAACAAGTCAAGCGCTCAACCATAGCCTCCCGGAGAGACCGGGTGTGTGACCCACCAGCTCGTGCGTCCGACACGTATCTCTCAGCAACAATACTGTCGTCTGCACAGCCAAAGGTTTTGGTTGATAGGTTTGAGAATAGGTCGTAGGCTATTTTTTTTTTATTTAGGTGGCAAAACATCGTTTGCCAGATCTGCTAGTTAGTGCTATTTATTGACTATTGAACTGGAAACAAAAAAATATTTTTTTTTATCTTCGTTATTTCCACACTATGTATTTATATTTTGTTTTAAACTATTTATTTAAACAACAAACTATATACACTTAAAATATTTAAAAAAAAACTCCTAACTAAAATATGGCATCAAAAAATTCGTCCCCATCGCTATCGACAGGAAGTGAGCCGAGAGAGAAGTGATAGCGATGGGGACGAATTTTTACCTTGGACAGAGGATAAGCATTGCCACGTTGTATGGCAATGCTTATCCTCTGTCCAAGGTAAAAGCCAGCTCTTGGGTCACGCGAAGCGTCAACTAAGCGTTTTGCTAGATCTTTAAATAGGACGTGAGCACTCGGACCCCACGGTCCAAGAGTCTCAACCCCAAACGGCTCAAAAATATAGTTGCCAATAAGGCTACTATATTTCCGCCGTTTGAGGTTTTCAGCAGCGGAAGAACCAGCACAGCACGACGAGCTAGAAAGATGGGATGGCGCAAGAGTATCGACACTAGTAGCGTCCCACACTAAAGGCCTACCTATCTTCCATGGAAATAAAGACATACCGTTCGGTCTTTTGCCATCGTCGCGTGCCAGGCCAATGGGTTCTAATACGGCTAGCACGCTGACGGCGACAAGAGCGCGTCGGATAATGACGTTTATGTTTGCGTGCCGTGCTATATGCGACCGGAACTTCGACTGCATGACAGGCCGTGGTGCCCGAGGCTGTTGACAGCGTCGCCACAGTGGCAGCGATGAGTGGCTTTCTTTGATTGATTCAATACCATGTCAATCTACCAACCGTACAGTTGTTTTTCAGTATTTTCAGTATCAAAATATACCCATTTTTCTTCAACACCTAAATTTAATTTATATAACAGAACTTTGCCATCCAAGCTTTATGGCCAAACATTAAAGTATCATAAAAAGTGCATTAGAACTAGATCATTATTTAATTTTCTATAATGTGGCATTAAAATTTTTTAATGCCACATTATAGAAAAATATTTTGGTTTTTTTTTGGAAGAAGGTTGAAAAATATTTTGTTTTTTTTTGGAAGAAGGTTGAAAATTTAGGGTTGTATGTATTTACATACAACCCTAAATTTTCAACCTTCTTCCATCATCTCCTATTTTTTAATAGCGATATTATTAATGAATAATGTGACACAGATGAAGTTGCGTGGGCCAGCTAGTCATAATATATATAAATTACACGTCACGTTGTTTGTGCGCGATAGACTCCTAAATTACTTAACCAATTTTAAATCAAATTTGCACACCGTATGCAGTTTGATCCAACTTGAAAGATAGGGTAGCTTACATCTCAATTTATAGTCGCAATATTATTTTATTGCAAAAAAACCTTAGCCACAGCAACGCGTGGTCGGGTCTGCTAGTTATATGTATATTTTTTGCCTAATCCTCTGCTGTACTTTTCTGATTAATTTCGTTGCGGGATCCAAGACTGTTGAATCGTTTCTCCGGGAGTCGTCGGGCTTCATTGGCTCAGCGTTTTTCTGGTGGTCGCCACTGTTCATTCTGGCTGTCAGGAGTTGTAGTGGTTCGGAATGTGTGGCGGGCTTGTCCCAAAATAAAAATTATCTTATAGGAATGTCGTGTTAATGCGACTTGAGTCTGAACAGATTTTTAAGTACGAGAATTTCTTTTCAACCAGTAAATACTTTTTCTAATTCTTTCTTTTCAAATAACATAAAATCACGCCGTATTTTGATGAACAGACAATAATAATTCTCAAGGCTTTGTATATGACATTTTAACTTATTATCTCGAATGAATAAAAGATTATTGTCATATATTTCGTTTAATAAACCCTTAACAATATATACCAATTACATTTTCAGTATCAATAACGTACGACTTTGAACTTTATGGGTCGGTAATAAAGCTCATAAAATTATGGCGTCATATTTTTATATGCGTGCCGTGTGGCTCGACTCAATATATTTACTGTTGTGAAAATTAAATGTCAGGCAATTTTGGATGTTATGAACATCGCTGTATCGTTTATTTTTCCTCGTATGTTTTATGGAAATATAAATATGTTGGAAAAGGCCAAAACAAATTACATAACTTCAATTTCAATTTGTCGTGAAACAAATGAAATACTGAGAATTTTAAACATTTACATGGACTTTAATAGTTTATGTTTAACTTTTATATTTATTTTTATAACATACATGCCTTACGTGAGCTTTCAAACCGAGTGACGATTTGAGCGATCTTTTTCTAAAGTAAACAAGAAAAACTGCAATTATAACCTAAAGTAATACCTATTTCAAAAAAACAAAATTGCTACATAATAACTATTAAGTTTCACCACAAAACTTCCAATAACATAATTAATATAAGACATTACAGTGCCGAAATTGAGGCACTAACAAGCTCTCCCTACATAACGGCTAGGTATCTGACATAACTAGAGTTAGGTAAAGGCTAGATTACCGGCTATGACCGGTTGCGTAACCTTTGATAAGATATCAAGATACATACGGTTCTGAAAGACGGGGGATTCTACGGTAATACACTGAATTATATTTAAGAAGTATCTATACCTTACATTTTACTTTACTACAGACCGGTCAAATTCATAACCTAGCTTTTACTTTCCATAGTATATGTAAACATTGTGAACAAAAATTCTGCAAAGAAAAAAAGCAAATCCTACTAATATTATAAATGCGAAAGTTTGTGAGTACCTATGTATGGATGTGTGTTACTCTTTCACGCAAATACTACTGAACCGATTACGATGAATTTTGGTATGTAGGTAGCTGAAGACCCAGAATAATACAGTCTACTTTTTACCCCGGAGTTCCCGAGGGATCGGGATTTACACGGGAATAACGAGAATTTATACTCGGACGAAGTCGCGGGCGGCCTCTAGTTTTATATATTCTACACAATCATAATTTAATACCCGACCTAGCCAGTATAGGTACGATAAAATGTAAGTTATAGAATTTCTTACTTTGTAACAACAAAACTGTGGAGTTTAAATGAAAGACAAGATTCGTTAAAGGGAAATCTCAAGCCAAAACGCGATCTAATCAGTATAAAGTATATTGTGATTGACTCAAAATCAATAGCAATTTAATCAGGATAAACTGAGCATTTCAGAAAATGTAGAAAAGAGCAATTCCACAAGACGCGCGCCCGTCACCACTTCCTAGTGTTATACCGGAGAAGAAGAAGAGGCGTTTCAAACCCGCTCTTTGCGGACCGGAAGGGAGTGTCAGACTCTTACTGAATAAAACCGTCCCGTGTATCTCCTAATGCTCTATGTATGTTCCAGGGCTGTAGTGATTCTTTCAAATAAATTCCGCAACCCTGGCAGGAACACATAAATGTCTTCTAGTTGCTACAAACAGGACCATATAATCTTGAAATATACTTAACTAGCTGACCCACGCAACTTCGTCTGCGTCACATTTTCCATTAATGCTCGGCTCTTTTTAGTCTTAGCGTGATGATATGTAGAAGAATTTTTCAAATCGGACCAGTAGTTCCTGAGATTAACCCCTACATACAAACTTACAAACAAATGTTACCTCTTTATAATATTAGTATAGAAGTATAGATACATCTTGTTTCCTGAACTGCGATTTGCAAGTACCTGTATTCTTATCAATCTTTCACGAAGCATAAATAGATTTGTTGGCCTACCATAAAACCCATCAGTACAGTCCCTAGGTACGATAAGCTTTACATAAGCTGGTTACACAATACGCCCACCCTTGTCCGATACCACGGAGTCGCTGTGTATATGGAAATGAGACGGACACGCCTTTTCTGCATAGATGAAGGATTATATCGGAAGGGAAATGCCTCTAAACTTCTACGGAGTACGCAATGACTAAAGCTAGTATAGCTCTAATAAAGATTATCTTCTTCTGCCTAGCCTTTACCCAACTATATTGGGGTCGGCTTCCAGTCAAACCGAATTCAGATGTATTTTAAGTAGAGCAGCTGCCTATCAGACCTTCACAACCCATTAACTGGATAACACAGTATTTCTTGTCAAGACCGGAGTCAGATTTACTGGCTTCTGAAAATCCGTAACGACCGTCAAAGATCTACAAATGACAGCCTGGACCAAACGGCTTAACGGCTGGTTTCCGAGGCACGGAGGAAACTTGGTAGGTATGTATGTTAAGATAGTCACCCATTCATAGACCAACCTTGGCAAGCATTGCTAAACCTTGAAGCGTGCGGCTGTTAGCCTCGAGCTTCTCAGCTGGAATCAAGATTGTATTCCTTGAAAATAGTGAGGGACGCAAGTGGCCAAGGGAAGCGGGACGTAGAGATGATGTGCAAAGCTTAGGAGAGGTCTATGACCAGCTGAGAGTATTATTATTAGTGTCTCTTATCGGTTTATGTTTATGTTTCTTAACAGTTTTTATCCAGTAGGTGATCACGTTTTCATCAGCATCATTGGCATTAATTAGTACCTCAATGGAAAAGGTGCAAGGCCACTTAGGGCACTCCCAAGAAGTGGGTCATGTCTTGGACAGGAAAGGTAATGGAAATGATGCATAGAAGAAGTACCTCAGCGGAGACATAAAACCTCTTTGTGAAATGCTTATCGTAAATCGTAATATTTAATTGTACCTACGTTCGTCTGGCATAACATAGCACACTTGTAAAATTTTAACAATTATTTGTTGTACCTATTAACAAATTAATAAATGACTTAGGTATGACTTCAATCCACACTAAGAAGATGTCTTCAAAAACACTAATAGCTGCCATCAGGCGATATAGTTTTTTTTTAAGCTACATAAAGCATTTCAAAAAGAGCTCACAAAACGAAACCATAAATTAAAATGTTACTCTGACTTTAGGTAAGTCTGTTTCATAACTTTCCCTGTCATATTTTTTTTTCGGCATCCTCAATTGTACAGCTTGCTGTCTTATACTGCTTCATTCGCTTTTTAAATTGAAAAAATATGGCCAAGATCTTAAGCACTCCTGCTAATAAAAGTTTATTTGATTAAAATAACATACTGTGTTCCGCTAATGTCCGATACAACTGATTGCTATGTGTTTATGGAAATCAGACGGTCCCGCCTTTTCTTTGCTCTACATATATTATGTATTGGTCTAGAATCATGTAGGAGAGAAAGCAATAATGAAAACGCGTTTGCGAGTAACTAGTTATAAAATAGTTATGAAAAAGCTTTTTTGAACTTACTAATAAATCAGAATAAGTTCAGAAGGTACTAAACCGCAGCGTTTGAAGGCCTCCCGCAATGTGAACCTATAACCTGGTAGTGAAGACCAGTCGTTGTGGACACTTGGAGAGGTTTATGTCCAACAGTGGTATCTTTAGACTGAAATGATGACGTCTGACACAGAGAAAAAAACCTTTTGCCGAAACAAGAAATGTATAATTTAATGTTCTCCTTGTAGTTTATTCTATACCTAAGTAGTCAATGTCTTTTCTTCCTGTTTTTGTATGTCAAGGTTTTTTGTCCAATTAGATTTAAAATAGTTATTGAATCCATACCTCATCATATTCCACGAAAAAAATACCACAAGCTTACACACCCAAGCCATTTTCCTAGAATTCGCCACGCCAACAAAACTACGAAGAACTGGCCCACCTGAAACAGTTACCGCCCCAACATATCTTCATTGCCAAACTATAGATACATTTTAATTAAGATGGTCTCAAGTACTGCTGACCTGGTACAAGTAGGCTATCGAACTTGGTCGGCTAATTAAGACCTTAGTCAACTTTGATGCGCTCCGGAGACAGTTTGCACTTGTCTCACCGTGTGTAACAAATTGGTGTTCGTTTCAGGTCAAGGGAGGTGGGGAACTCAGTAGTCTAGATGCACCTTCCCCATGAGGTGGGATATTTAGAAGTATGTTATTAGTAGGTGTTGCGAAACTAGTTGAAGTTTAAAAGGTGTCGTAATTTGGAGACAGTTTACTCTAGTCATGCTGCTTGTAACAAATTGGCCTTACTTTCAGGTAAAGGGGGTGAGAAATTGTACTGTAACGTGTACGTTTAGAAGTTAAGGTCAGGATTTAGAAGTTGGTTATGATAAAGTGATTTTGTGGTCGGTAGCGCGAAGTTAGTTGAAGCTTTTTGCCAAAAAGGTGTCATTATTTGGAGACAGTTTGCACTTGTCTCGCCGTGTGTAACAAATTGGTGTTAGTTCCAGGTCAAGGGGGTGGGGAAATAGTGTAGTTGCACATTCCCCATAGGGTGGGGTATTTACAAGTTGGATTTTAGTAGATGATTTTGTCGTTGGTATTGCATTTTTCCCCAGCTTAATTCAAAGGGTTTGCGTAGGTGTCAGAGTAATCGATGTTAATAAGATCCAAGAAATCCTGAGTTTATATAAATATATAATTACTTTTGTTTAATACAGCATGGGCCCAATCAAGAATAAGGAGTCCTCTTTCTATCCATGGTTTTCAGCTAGATAAACCTGCTGGTGCCTCCTTAAAGAGACACGCAGTTGGTGTGTCTTTTCCTTGTATTTCGGTTAGCAACAGGAAATATTTCAGCTATTTTCTATTAAAGAAATCTATGATTTGATATTCAAGCTCAAAGCCTATCTACCAAGAACCGTTACTACCCATAATTCCCTAAACAAACCAATCAAAGCGAAATAAACAGAACACGATTACTTACACTAAAATCCAATTACACGCAAACACACCCCCCACTACTTACACCCACGTAGACATCCCAATATCTGTCATCATTACACACAAGCTCAAAAACATGTGTTGTGTGTATTCGCACACAAACTTAACCTTCTCAGTGTTGGTTAACAGCATATCGGTGTAACTAAAGGCTTACGGGTGATCAGCGAACCTTGTAATCCCTTTCAGGGCTGCCACATTCCAAAAGCCGATTTGTAAACTGTATTCTACCAAATTATCGTTATTCGGAATCGGAAAAGGATGGACATCAGTCTGTTTTGGTTTGTCATCTCATCACTACTAAGACTTACTACATATACCGCGTGTATCTGACATCGACGCACAAACGATTTCCATGGGTCCGGGGCATGATTCTGGACGCCCCAGTGTTGGAATTTTTCGTCGGTTTTTTTTCTCATTTTTTCATTTTTTTCAAGGTTTTTTTTACTTTAGACTGCTCATAATCGTTATTCTGACCTAACCCAATGAGATTTTTAATAAAAAAATAATTAATTAACTAATTTCACTAAATAGAGCAATCTGAATAAAACCACAATAGATATCAACTCAGCTGAGCTGATACTTTGTGGTACTCTTGAAAAAAATTTGAAAAGAACCGACGAAAAATTCCAACACTGGGGTGTCCAGAATCATGCCCTGGACCCATGGAAACCGTTTGTGCGTCGATGTCAGATACACGCGGTATATTTTGTTTCATTATGATCCAATGCAAAACAACACAATGTCTAAGATCCGTACCATGTAAGCTAAACAGCAAGCCTGCAAAACATCATGTTTACCTACAAGTATTTCAAGCCAACATTTTAATCAGCATTTTACAAAAACTATAAAAGAGATAAAACATTTTACATTCAAAAAGTAACATGAATTTGAACAGCATGTAAAACATTTAAAATATTTCCTTAAATTCATTCGGGAATAATATTCGTATGTTGATTAATACAAGCATCCATTTAGTGTTGTTTCAGTATGATCGAAAACAAAATATTGTTGGAAAAAAGTGTTGTTCAAATTGGGATTAATCGAAGTGCTTTTGTGGTTCGGTGCTTCGGACAACACGTTAAGCTTTTGGCCCCGGCTGTCATTTGCAGATTTTTGACAGTCGGCACGGATAGTCAGAAGCCTGAAAAGGTGGCACCAGTCTTATCACGGGCTACCGTGTTACTCCGATACTGGGATGGGAGGTTAGATTGGCTCGCTCCATGTAAAATACTGGTATTGATTTGTATCCTGTTAGCCTAGCAGATAGGCTAATTCTGGAATCATAGTGCTTTACGGAGCCTTTCACTTAATTTCCAATCAAAGCTTAAGCCTATCTGAGGTCTTGCCACAATTACCAGGCTTGGTTGACATATTCATCAACTCAGCCTAACGCCGTCTACTGCAAGACATAATAATATGCCTCACCCAAGCTGCACTTGAGAGGAATAAGGTACTTTATTTATTTATTTAACAATTTATGTAGATACACACACAAAGAGATAATAAAAAGGGGACAGAAAAATAGGTACGAAGGTACAGGTACAAAAAGGTAAAAAAAAGGTATAGGTACTTTGTATTTACCTGAAAAATAAATTTGATGTATATGGCATTTACCAAAAAAAAACGAATAAATTTTTTTTAATAAACATTGGACAACTAAAGTGTCGAAATAACGAATTAAACTAGGCATACACAAGCCCAGAGCTCCTTATGTTCCCTCAAGTTTCCCAAACGATTAAAAACAACACACATATTTCCACACAAGGTTCACACAGTTAATTTGACAGTATATCGCCGGCTTTATTTCCTCCTGTTTTCACAAACACTAACTACCCTTAGAAAGCTGGCTCGAAGGCTGGCTCCACACGATCCTACACTCCTAGTCCCAAGCACTAACTATGTAAGCAAATAAGACTGGGAACTGTGTCGCAGGAAAACTTTCATTATTCATGTACAATGCCGACTACCGGATTTGCTTGGCTATTGCTGGCTTTTTGGCAGATCGGAGTTTTTTTGATGTTACAAACAAAAATTGAATTAATGAAGTTCAGGTTAGTGGAAGCTTGTACGTAAACTAGCAATAATTTACGCTCAATTTCCCAGTATCCTTGACATTTTTGTAGTTTATTTTTATTTGACACAAAAATAATGCTGAAAATATTTGTTTACTTACTTAATTTTAATGCCCTCATGAAATCATAATGTTACTTGATTGTTCGAATGTAAACAAACTTTTACTTTTTACTTTTGCTTTTGATAAGCACGCGTTTGACCACTATCTCACCCGATGGTAAGCGATGATGCGGTCTAAGATGGAGCACGCTTGCCTAAAAGTAACCTTTCACTCTTGACTTAAAGACTCCCAGGTTGTAGCTATCAGGAAACACAGACTCCGGCAGGGAGTTCCACTCCTTTGCTGTACGCACTATGAATGTGTTCCCAAAACGTTTTGTGCGTGTAGGTGGGATGTCCACCATGTACCGGTGGCGCATCGCCGTTCGTCTTGTGGTCCGTTGATGGAACGGGCTTGGCGGAATTAAATTATGCAATTCCGTCGCACACTCCCCAAAATGCAACCGGTAGAAAACCGACAGGCTAGCAACTCGGCGTCGATGCTCAAGACTTTGGAGCTTCGAACTTATCATTACCAATGATCCTCTTGGCTCGTTTCTCAATTGACGCAAGGACATTAAGTTGGTATTTGGTAGATCCGTCCCAAAGATGAGAGCAGTACTCCAGACACGACCGAACTTGCGCTTGATAAAGTTTGAGCAGCTGCTCCGGCGTGAAGTACCGTCTCACCTTTGCTAGGATCCCCAAATTTTTTGCATACACTTGAGCTTTTGCCTCTATAAAAGGGCCGAAATTGAGGGAAGATGTTAGAGTAACCCCAAAAAGCTCAAGTTGATCGGTTATAGGCACGGCTACACCTCGGAAACATGGAGCTTGGTGAAATTGGCTCCTTTTGGCGGGAAAAAGACACGCCTGGGTCTTGGCAGCATTGAACTTGACCAGATTCGCATCGCCCCATTCAGAGACAGCCTGTAAGTACACGTTCAAACGCTTAACCATAGCCTCCAGGAGAGACCGTATCTGCGACTTACCAGCTCTCGCTGTCACTGTCATCATTGCATTTGATGATTCATAAAACTGAAACATAATATATACTTTTTTAACCTGTTCTGCCTTACCGCAGGGAAAATGCCTCCTTTTTATACCAATCATGTAAATTTTATACAAAGACAGAAAATGTGACTTAAAGTTTGTCTCAACAAACAACATTGCTATCAAAAACATATTCCACCGACATTAAACTAGAACAAGCAAATAACATTACACTCAGTAAAACTTGCACTAATAGTCTACAATCCTGCCCCGACTTCTCCTGTGAGCTCAAACATATGAAACGACAAAGTAAGAGATGTTACATTTAGTTTTAGAGCAAGGTGCTCAGTTTTAGTGTTACAACTTAAATGTTATGTTTTAGCTTCAAATATTATAGCTGACAGTGATTTAAACTAAAGTGCATAGTTGAGAGGATTTTGCTTGAATTGGAGATGAACTTGAGCAATATTTGTGTTTAAATCGATATTTTAGTCTTTGATAAATGCTGATAGAAGATGCAGGAGCATTTTTCTTAAAATTAAGTCTGTCTGCAATGCGGAATACAGGGAAAGTAATTTAACACCTTGAGCAATTGGCCCTTCAACCATCTTGTGCAGTGTATCTCACTAATGTCCAGACTTATTTTCTTAAAGGATGGGTTATGGGAACAGAAGGCAGTGTCAGATTCTTACTGACTAAAACCCATCCGTTTTCCTCCTTATGCTCTTTGCGTTCCAGGGTCGCGGTGACTCTTTCGAACAAATTCCGCAACACTGGCAGGCAATGCTGACATCTCTTTGAGGCACGCGCGGATCACAACGGTCCGTTGTTAGGGGGGCCTGGTGTTGATTGGACGGTGAGCCACCCAGTGCTCGCCGGCTGCAGGCCTAACCACCTGCCTACTTGGTTAGTCTCTACTGAGATTGGCCAAATAGGCACCGTGATTGAAATTTGGTCAGGAGATTTCTACTTATACGTCTAGGCACTCAAATCTGTTATTATTTTTAGTACTGTCCGAAGCACTGTGGACTAAGCCCAAAATGCCTTGCAAAATGACAATATTTGCAAATCTTCAAAAATACAACAAAAATATTTAGTGTTCAAGAATAATTCATAGAGGTATATTGAAGCCAGAACAAAATAAGATGGTATCAGCGATAACGATACTGAAAAGCCCAAAATATTTGAGATTGTCCACATGACAGTAGCGCAAAACTCCACACTTTCAGTTTCACTATGTCAAGGCCCTTTATTTGTCCATCCGCTACCTTCAACTTCAACAAAACACCAAAACAGCGGAACACATCCAACAACAAAACGATAACAACTATACTTACCAACTACCTGAGACATCACAAACGATGTTATCGGCTCTCTCGCTCCGAGCACTAATTGTTGAAGTTCCACATAATTAGGAAGTTCCTCAATGCACCGAGTTCGTACATTACCTGCGACCCTGCGACACAGACATTTGTTGTAAAGTTTACGTATCGACACATGTGAGGTCGAAGTTTATTAAATGCCACAGGCCGCGCTTCGTTTGTTTCGGGGGCGTATTATTTTAGATATTTTATTGTATCTGAGTAGGTACTCGTAGTTATAATTTCGTTTTGGAAATTGCACAATTTAAAAATAAGTCATATTATTTTGAGTATTTTGGGTTAGGATATAAGCAATCACTTGTAATTATTAAGAAAGCTAAAGCTTTTCCGCAGCGTTTTTCGCATAAACGTCATTCTATCACCATGGCGTGTGTTCTCGCATTATTAGGTATACTTGTTTGTGGCTACAGTTTGACTTAGCATTATGGAAAAAGCTTGTCACATTCCGTGACATTCCTTGTAACGAACTTTAAATATAATCCATTTTAGAATAGATCTTATGGCTTCTAGCGCAACCTGTTAAATAGGCATCGTACTTATCTTTTGCTTAAACAAGGCGTAATTTTCCTGCAAAAGGGCAACAAATCTTTTTACAAAAAGGTTTAAAGGCCTGCTTGACAATGCAATATCTCCCTTCTCTTGTGCAACCTAAACAGATGCTTTCAAACTAGTGCTACACAAGAGCTCATTCCAACGGCGGTCGTACCGAAATTGCTGTAGACAACAATATTGTGTAATTTAATAAGTTCGGAAGACGACGTAGCTGCAATAAGCTACCGTCAATGAGTGCTGCGCCTGGCCTTAACGACCAAATAAAGGTAGGGTTTTTGTGTTAACGGATAGCGGGGTTGAAATTAACATAAATGTCGAATTTAAAATGAATATTGCAACCTATACTTTATAACTATAGTTGAATAAGTTTTTTATTTTTTTAAACACAGTAGCCATAAACAGAAAAACTCCTAAACCTAACTATTTACATATGAATATACAAAAACAAGATACGCTAAGGCGTCGAAGAGTTCCTCAGCATCGCCTATTATTTAATTTAAAAAGTGTCCTTGGAGATTCTTGCACGTTCCATTAGAATATTTACTGACTGATCAACTTGGCAAATTGTACAATGGAAATAGATGCTTTGAAGTTGCCGCCAAAACTGTCTAAGACTTAGATGGTGAATTTATACACCTGTGTCGTTACCCCTGACAATCAGACTGGCGTATTTAAACCAAAATCATCAGTTCAGCCGAAAGATGTCCACTGCTGGTCACACACAGGTCTCCGCCAAATATTGCCACATTGATCGACCATGTTCCCGTGGCCGAGCCCTTGTAACGCAGGTTATATCAAAACTAAACTTAGAACTGTATTTACGAAAGTGAACATAATTTCATGTGGTGCATAAAATATTAATTTTCACTAATTGAATACATAGAAGAAAACCCGTTTTTCCATAACCGTTGTTCCAATACATAAACTACAAGTATTTGAACCTCTATAAATACTGTTTAACATTAATCTTCAATTAAAACTACTTTCAAATTGTTTTCTGAAGTAAAACTGCCAGGCGTCAAATGTTTCACAGTATCCTCTTACCTATTAAGTTCATAAGCTTCTGCAACTTTACTTAAAATACTTTGGGACAGTGCATTTTCACTCATTTTCTTCTTGGAAATTGAAGAGAGCGGCAACGGTGTTTGTTAGTATACCTATAGCTTATTATTTCACGAGACTAAGACAGATGGGTATTAATCTGTTTTAGTATAGTACCTACTATTGTTGGTAAATAAAATCTGTATGTCATGAGTGAGTCGGAAATAAACATTATTCTTTCTTTAAAAACAGTTTTTATAACTTTAATTTAACGATTTTTAATTCAATTTTGCAATTTATTTATAACTTCTGTAGCCAAATTTTTAGCGAGAATTACAGGGACGGATGCGTATGAAATTTGGCACAGTTAAAATTTAAATGTAGCGCAGAAAGCTAATATTAATAAAAAAGATATGGTTAAATTTCGACCACTGGGCGACCACTTGTAAGATTAAATACAAACAAGCATACAAGTTTTAAGTGTTCTCGTGTCATTGCCAACAAGCTAGATTTTCCTTTAATCACGTACTTACGCCAGCTCAGGCCCCTGTAACTGTTAATGTAAGACATAGTTGTTAAGTTTTATGTGACTAAAATCTTTGTATTTATGTACCAACATATTTGATAAATTGTAATAATTGTAAAAGAGCAGAATACATATATAGAAATTATTTCTGAAATAAATAGATTATGATGATATCATTCTTTCTTTACAAGTTTGGTCACAGTCGGGTAAAAGTTACTTACCGATGTATTTATTGTCATTAGCAAAAATAATTTAACAGTCAAATCATCTGAGCATTTCCGCTATAATTCCGCCCCGCTGTCACTAGTACCCCACCGCCAACGCTTCAATATTCCGACAAGATGCAAGCAGCCGTAAAAGAGAAATTCCTTTATGCGCCTGTAAAGTGCTCCGCTAATATTTAACGGAAAGGTTTTTTGGAAACCAATCTTTTTACAATTTTCAGCTTTAACATCTAAAGTGCAGGCTTTTAGCGTTCTAACTTCGTTTTTTCGTGCTTAGAGTTATGATTATGTTACCTACGTGTTGTGTGTGTACGAGGTTCAAAAATGGGTGACAAGTTACTTAGCTGGAGATGAAGTTAAGAGTAATTGAATGGCAATGGGTAGAACAAGCTAATATATAGATGGCGTGAAATTGAGTTTGAAAGCGTGTTCCAGAATGATTTGGTCTTAGCAAAAAATAGTTTAGTCGCTACAAATAATTTCTTCAAAGTATAACTGAGAGTTTTACCCCGATTTACGACAACTCACTTTACAACTCAATTTTGATTAGTTTGTTCCAGAATGATTTTTGTGATACAATATTTTAGTCGCAACAAATAAATTATTTCAAATATAACTAAGATTTACCCCGATTTACTAACTAGGAATTTGAAGATGAAGTTTTTCTCAAACTATACTTTAGCCAGAAAACCAATCAAACTTTGTCATCAAAGTAGGGTTTGAGAAATACGTGGCTTCAAATTCATAATTCGAAAATATTTCCTTGAATATTAAGATATACTTACTCGCTCGAAAGTTTTCTAAGACTTAATGTATTAAAGTTAAGTTAAAATCCCATCATCAAAATAGAATTCAAAGCTAAACCGTATAATATCAAAAATTCATTACATCCTTCAGAAGTCTTTCAGTTGATATTAAACACGCCATGTTTACTGAACTCAAACTTCGTGTCTATTACCATATTAATAACAAATCTCTCCACATTCGGAAGCACGTGGTTTTATCTCATCTAAGTTCCAAACATAATTTAATATTACGACGTTTTCAAAACTTTTAGTATACATTGCTGCGGTCTCAAGACCAGAGTACTCGCAAACCGTATTTACTTATCAATGTATACATAGGCCGAATTAATTTCCGTGTCGCGGTCTGTATCGCACCACATCGACGGAACCATTACGTGTAGACAACATCAAACAAGATGTCGGCTAAACTTGGCCGGAGTTACCCGAAGTTAACCGAAGTTGGCCGAAGTTTGAACAACTTGCGACCGGTTGCATAAAAGTTTGATCGAGCGTTAGGTTTAACCGGGATTATTGTAATTCAACGGATTAATTAACGTGCAAACGTTATTCTGAAGTGGGTGTTAAGGATTACGGGGGACAAGGTTTCACGAAGGTCGTGGGATAATTGACGGTTTTGATAATAGTCACCAAACTCAGGCCAATTTCTCAACCAGTTTGTCAAAACTAAAAATCATCACTTTCAACTCTTTTTTTTTAATAATATGAGGAGAGTTTATTGCCATCTACGGGTTCTATTCATCTATCAATTCAGACTCCTGACTACTATTGAAAAAAACCTGAAATTGGTCCCAGAACCTCATACTGAAACTTACGCACCTACAATAAACTATCGGTGCAGCAGTAATTCTTACTAACATCATCTGCTTAGCCTTTTCCCAGCTATATTGGGGTCGGCTTCCAGTCAAACTGGGTGCGGATGAATACTAGTATGTTACGGGAAGCGACTGCCGATCGGACTTCCAAGGCCCATTACCTTGGTAACACGGTTCTTTTTGGCAAAACTGGTGTGACGGGCGTCTAACAATCCATTACGACTGCCAAAGATCCACAAATTATAGCCAAGACAAATGGCTTAACGTGCTTTACGAGGCACAGAGATGTGTCAGTATGTAAAGATGGTCACCCATCCACAGTCCGACATTGGCCAGCGTTGCATACTGAAAATCGACCCGTGCCGCTGTAATTATTTAGCCACGAAGTCATCCTATTCACAATATTGAATTCTCAAAGTAAATAACGTTAAAAGAATTTGAGACAATCAGCAGTAGAGGAATGCACCACTTTTGAAAAAATTGTCATACACGAAACGCTTCCAAGGATCGGCGACAGCAAAGGAACACGATCACGAGCAGACGGGAAAATATTGCCATACCCATGGTTTTGAAGCTTCCCCTTCGACTCTTTTTCAAGGGTATAAAATATAGCACATTCCTTGCAAGGATACCGAAAACATACAGCCCCATATACTTCACAAATCCTCAATAACTAGCCCAAAATACATAAATAACAGTTTTCAGGCAAAATATGGTTCGTAAGAGACATGGTAAAAAGGGATAAGTCGGTACTTACCAAACATCTGGAAGCAGAATCGATCGGAATTCAATAAAATTAAACATTCAGGAAACGTGCCTTGGGAGAACTTGAGGAGTTGGTGGTACAAGTGATGCGATGAAAGCGGTTTGGTAACGACAGAAGTGTTGGTGTTTAGTTAAGGTTAGTTTTTATTTAGCGGGTGCAATAAAACGTTTGGTTTGAAATTTGTAGCTGCTTTATTCTTATCTGGCACTGGATACTGGGTCAGAAGTATTTACATTGGTCCAATATTCATCCAGTGTCTGGAGTAGCAATGTAAATCTATAGTCTATAATGTCTTTTGGTTTTATTGAAATTTACTGTGAAACAATTCTTACTAAAAATACAGTTTTATCTCGATTCCTTGTCTGTCTAACTTGATCAAGTTAAAACTTCTAAAAAAACATTGCATAAGAATGAAACCACTTTTATTTTATCCTATTACAACACTTGCATGCAACCTTAGATTCAGATATAATCTACTGAGGTACTACTGAGGTCAGCGTTAGGTGGTAATATCTTGTGTTGCCACCTGACATTATGCTGAGCTGAGGCCCTTTTGGCACATATTCAGACATTAATTTCATAATTGTGAGGTGTTTTTTATTGTGCCAATAAATGCAATTTTCTTTCTTTCTTTCTTTCTTTCTTTAGGTACACATGTATGAGCGAGTAGTTATCGATAAAAGGGAACTTAGAAACTGATTAATTTTCTTGACCAAATCGCTTCATCTCATGCCTTAGCCCCGACAATTTCAGCGGCCCAGCGGCCGGGCCCCCACTTAAGGTTAATATGTTTATTTACCGAGCCCCGCTATGTGTGATGCCCTCCTGAATGTACCCTGAAGGGTGATTTGTGTGTTCAGGGAGGATACTTCTTTTATTGTCGGAGTTAGGCCGTTAGGTTGTGGTTGGTATGGCGGTATGTTTCCTTGTACTTGTGTACTTTGAGGAGCTGAGAGTTACAAGAGGTTGGTTTTGTTACTATGTGGTTGTTTGAGACTAAACAATATACTGGCTCGGGTCGATCTTTAAGGTTTAGCGATGATTGGCGAGGTCGTTTCGTGGATGGGTGAGCAACTATTACATAAAGAGACTTGTCCGTGCCTTGGGAAGCAGGTTAAGCAGTTGGTTCTGTTTTTATTTAAAGATCTTTGACGGTCGTTACTGATAGTCAGAAGCCAGAAAATCTAACACCTACGACTATTTGTCAAAGGTTACCTGGTTTATGCGTTTTATCTATACTAATATTATATCTAATCTATACTAATATTATAAAGAGATGTTTGTAAGTTTTTATGTAGGGGGTAATCTCAGGAACTACTGCTCCGATTTGAAAAATTATTTCAGTATTAGATAGCCCATGTATCGAGGAAGGATAGGATAGGAAACATATCATCACGCTAAGACTAAAAGGAGCCGAGCATTAATGGAAAATGTGACGCAGACGAAGTTGCGTGAATCAGCTAGTGTTAAATATTTTTAGCTTGACGCTTCGATTTATTAACGACTAGCTGATGCCTTTGGCTTCGACAAATTATATATTAAAACCTTCCTAGAAAACCACTTTGTCCATTGGTGAAAACAGCATGAAAATCGGTACATAGGTTTTTGCGTTTATTGCGAACAGACAGACAAACGCGGCGGAGGACTTGTTTTATAATATGTAGTAATATTATTGTCAAATGAGATGCGTTTTTTATCTAACTGGTTATTCCAATGTCGAGCGAGATTCCCTGGTTTTATAAAGTGATTTTTCAGTAGAAGCGTGGAGTCCCAAAGTTGAGCTCGGTGGACGGCGTTAGGCTCGACTGCTATTAGGTATTAGGCTGTGTTTGCACCAGAGATGTGCAAGGATGCGTAGCGACGGATGTGTCGATTAAGAACCAATAGAGTCGCTTCATTTACCTAGCCTCGCTCAGCGCAAGCGATTCTATTGGTTCTTAACCGACACATCCGTCGCTACGCATCCTTGCTCATCTCTGGTGCAAACACAGCCTTAGTCCTCTTGCAGGTCTAAAAAGGCAACTTTACCAAAATCAGAAAGCACATCACGCTACCCGTCATTGTCAAAGTTTTCAATCAACTCTGAACCTAATGCGTCATCAATAAAAATGAAATTTGACAGATTGATGCGTGATTAATATTATGTAATATTATTCTCCTAAAGTGGCCTTTTTTGCCCCCTTGATCTATATTAGCAATGGCGGACAATCTCAACGAAGACTAGAGAGACTATCCTAGACTAGACTAGACTAGATCGGCGCGGGAGGTGTTTTAGTGCACAAGAGTGCGCAAACACAAGTGCTCCCTCCTCCATCCCTCTCACAGTCCGATAGGACGGCAATCCGACACTTGGAGAGTGATCTGACGCAACACTAGTTAGTCCTAACTCCTAACGTTAGCTTAACGTGCTTCATTCTTTGTGCGTGCGTGCGCCCTATTAAGTACAAAGGACTAACAAATTGTGGATGGACATCTCTGTCCAATTCGTAGAAATTTCTTTATCCTAAAAATATTATGTTTATAGTATTTTTTCATCTTACATAAAAACCAATAACTTTTATTTATGTATTTATACTAAAAACTTAGAGCTATAATTACAGATTTCTTAACCTAATGCGATAATCTATTATAAAACTATTTTAACTTAACAATAGACACACTTTTACAAAATACTATACAATACATTGTTATTTCATTAATATACCAACACAATAAAAATCAGTCTCTTTGTGAATTCACTAAAATGACATACGTAAATGTCTACTTTGACATGGAGTTTATTAATGACCCGAATAGCCCGGATAAGCGGTGCCTTGGCCAGTAGGTTGGTCCTGGCTACCGGCACAGCCAGCAGTGGCGGGCGCCGGCGCCGCCGCCTCCATAAGTACATAGCGGTCCGGTACACACAAGTTCAAGCGCTGTAGCAAAAAAGCTCCTGGATTATTTTCGATGCCACGGAGTATTTTAACTATTCAAAAGACTAATAAAAACAGCAATAAATTAAAATTATCGAATCGTTTGATACGCAAATGTCAATAAAATATTATTGCTTCGGCAAACTTGTAAAATTAATCAAAATTAAAATGTCAGAGACAGGTCTCGCTCTTGGCATTTAACTAGATAAAATGACGGGAGTGTTATTGACTGAGTATCGACTGTAAAAGCCGTAGTGTGAACTTGAAACCTCAGAACTTTATCTAAACAAGTAAACTCGTCTTTTTGGAGTCAGTTAAGGCTCCCTGCAGACAGGTGCGACACGACAAAACAAATAAGGACACATTTATTTAGCAGAAACTAAAGGCACACAACTTGTTAATATGAAGAACAAAATAAAATAGTAAAATAAAACAAAAAAATCATTCTGTTTATTTTGAGTCTCGACGAATGTAATCGTTAAGCTAAACAAAAGCTATCGGATGACCCAGCAATCGTCAAACTACATAAATATGTATCGAAAAACATACAGCACTAACTGAGAAAGAACCTCCTTTTTTGAATCAGTTAGAAATGCTATACATTAACCCCGGTACTATTAAGAAATTTTATATCTCTACCAAAGTTCTGTCCTTGAGCTTCCTAGCAAAATCAAGCTTGAATGTATTCAAACAGATGAACTGCAAACTATATTAAATAACATGCAGCACAAAATTTACATATCTTACGAGTCCCGAAACTCGCACCGTTGCATTGAGTAAATCTACTCATACATAATTTGTACCGCTCACAACCGATGCGAGAATTCATTTCCGCTGTGAAATGGGGCTCTGATTGCTACCCGTTTATCACTGAACAATTTAGATTTTATATACTGAATTGTGGCTAAATAATAAAAGCCGCAGAGGGTCGGTCTACGAAGTGACTCTTGCTGAGGTCAATTCATGGATGGGTGAACATCTACGACATGCCAAGTTGGGCATTATAACTACAGCCGCATAGCTCGATCTTCGAAGTATCAACACTAACCGAGGTTGTTCCGAGGATGGATGACCATCTATAACAGAAAGACAGCATAACGTGCTTTCCTCAGCAAGGAGACGAATGTCATTAATTCGAAGATGCGAAGGCATGGGAAGCCTGAATCTGTCACCAGTCTTGCCAAAAGTTCTTTTGTTACCCAGTTACTGGGTTTTGGAGACAGATAGGCAGTCATTCCGTGTTAAATATTGGCACTCAGCTGGTTCGGGTTAAAATGGAAGCCGACCCCAGCATAGTCGGCGAAGGCAGATTAAATTAATCGTAGTTAATTTTACGTTGTCTTGATTGGTTAAAGTTCAGGTGACCTGGTTTCAGGCTGTGTTTTCAATGGCAATGTTTTGTGAGACCAGTCAAGCAGTAACTTAGTGTAATTTTTATGTGGCTTACACTCCATGGGTGCATCTAGCTGTCATCGTCATCATATCTAGCTGAAACACACCCACTGCTGTACATAGGCTTCCACCAAGTGTCGCCAGAACAACCGGTCCTATGCGTGTCGCATCCATCGACATCCGCGACTCTTGCCAGGTCTTCGGTCCACCTTGTGAGAGGCTTTCCAGCGCTGCGTCTTCCGGTATGCGATCGCCACCCCAGAAATTTCCGGCCCCATCTGTTCTGCGAGCAATGTGCCATGCCCACAGCCACTTCAGTTTGGCAATCCTTCGGGCTATGTTGGTAACCTTGGTTCTCTTGCGGATACCATCATTTCTGATTCGATCACGCAAGGAAACTCTAAGCATTGCCTCTCCATTTATTTATTTATAGCTGACCCACGCAACTCCGTCTGCGTCACATTTTCCATTAATGCTCGGCTCCTTTCAGTCTCAGCGTGATGATATGTATTCCTGTATTCCTCGATACATGGGCTATCTAATACTGAAAGAATTTTTCAAATCGGACCAGTAATTCCTGAGATTACCCCCTACATACAAACTTACAAACAAATGTTACCTCTTTATAATATTAGTATAGATTTATTTAAACTTCTCGCACAAACAGGTACAAAGGCGGACTTAATGCCTTAGGCATTCTCTACCAGTCAACCAAGGGTTTCCAAGTCAGTTTCATTGCCCTTTGAAACAGTTTTATGTCTAGCTGTGTATGAAATTGAATTTATTTTGGTAGAGCATAGCACTAGATTCTCATGTGTACTTTTGCTAAGTTAAACCAAATAGATTTTTCAACCATCATTAGAATTGAAATATATATATATATAAATTTTCATGATATGACGAGCTTAACCACAGTTTCCGGGTGCTATTGTAGGATTCAGCTATTTACCAAACAGCTCCAACATTTTTCCATAATCTACATCAAAATAGAAGAAGTTCTAACTGTAGTTATAACTAACATTTTTGAACAAGTTTACCATGAAAAATGTGATGTAATAAATCTACCAATTCCCACAAAGTTTTTACCAATCCGTTTATTTATTTTCAGGTAATTTCTGTTTTGATTCAACAGAAAATTTCTGAACGTAAGTAAAACGTATTTTTATATGAAGGGTTATTCATTAAAATTTCGTGCGTCATTGGTTTGCTGAATATCCGATTTCATCTTGATTCAAGAATATTTTTATGAATTTCTGCTGAATGTTCATTCCATTCAATGGTTTTGCATTCATTATTTTCCAATACCAGTTAAATATCTTGATAGCTTCAGAAATGCAGGTTAAAATACGATATTAATTGCTCTGAATACCGTTTCTTTCGAGTTTGCATCGGTTAAGATGGAATAATATAAGAAATACCTTTGGTTTTAAAGTTGCGAAATGAGACAAATCGACTGTTTCAATATTGAAAGTTAATACTGAAAATATTGTACCTTAATTACTGGTTGGAGGATATTTCGAGCTTCAAAGAGTGTTTATTTTGAGGGAACAAGAATCATATTTGCCTATGTATGCGAGAAACAAAGAACTAGCTGATGAATATAGGATATCGACGCTTTGGGGAAGCATAGTTGTCCAGCAGTGGAAGTCTTTCAGCTGAAATGAAAGAAGAAAGGAGTTTGATAATTCCTTAAGGTGGGTAACGACCGGTGTTATGTGGAGACACAGATACATGTTACAAAGCGAGTATTCGCAGTCATACATGGAAACGAGCAACGAACCGTTCGTTGCTCTTTTTAAGTGATCCACCCGTTGTCGGCGAATCTCTTTGAGTATTACGCAGTTCAGCCAGTACGCTGCGAGAAGTCAGACATATTGACTGGCAGAGTCTTGATTTTAGGACACTGCGTAACGTAGCATGCTCGCTACGAATGGTACACTACGGCCTGTGACACCGGTCAGAACTCACCGTAAGGCATTATCTAGTACATGCATTCATAGAATACTATCCTCTAACATAAATATTAAATACTTCTTCAAAACTACCCACATAATAATTAACTTTACATTTAATAGCGATATAAACTATTTTACACAATGTTACACCACCTTTCATAGCCACTCTGCGGTTGCCATATGGCCCTGCAACTTAGAACCCACGCAACTCGGCTCTTTCTTACAACTTTGCATCTTAAACCGTTACGGTAAGGTCTACATTAAAATGACAGTGACTTTCGTCTTCATAAACTTGGCTTCTGTGATTGAACTTTAAGAGAGTAAGAATAAGGTTAATTATTGTTTGATTAAGGTTAGTGGTGTACCTACTCTTGAGTGCATCAAGAAGTTTTGTATTATTTAATTTTGTTTTGTGGTTTCCGGCAAGTTTTTATAACTTCACCCCGTTAAGTAATAATTTTCAGAAGAGTCTTCAATGCTCTAGCTTTTTCCCGTGGGTTTGACCCCCTGGTAGTAATAAGGGCTAACAATTATACCAAGCATTTACTGGGATGCAAAGTAACCAACAGAGAAAGAATTTCCTGCGTCAGATCAGAAAATACTTCCACAGATTTCCTACTAACAAACATATAAACAGTTTTACCTCTTTATGATAATAGAAGGAAAGTTGTTTCAAAAACAACAAAACAGAGCTGAAAAATTTGTTTCTTTGAACGCGCTAATCTCTTGAAAATTCTTCATAAGTATATGTGATAGCCACATTCAGGAAACGGAATATTCGCGTATGAAGTCGCGGGTAAAAGCTAGTTGTATAAAAACGCTAGTGACAAAACAAAATGACGCAAACGACAACGTCATTTAACTCTACTCTTGAGTATTCAAGTTTCCATACACAGCACAAATTCCTCACTTCAAAATGCATCTGCCGCCTCGATTCACCAACTACTTGAAAGTATAAACGATCTGAATTGCAGGAGCACATAAAACTAGAATACGATCGAATAAATACATTTCCGTAAAGAAAACGTCAACGATTTTCACTTATATATTTAAGTTATTTACGTATTTTGGCATCATGTAAATCTTTTGGCAGTTTCAGGCGTAGAAAAAGTAGTTAAGTGCCGTTTAAAACTCCATTGAATACTGGTTGAAATTGACTTAAATACCTCAGGTTGTAGCTATCAGGAAACACAGACTCAGACAGGGAATTCCACTCCTTAGCTGTACGCACAATGAAAGTATTCCCAAAACGTTTTGTGCGTATACGTGGGATGTCCACCATGTACCGGTGGCGCCGACAGGTCAGCAACTCGGCGTCGATGATCAAGACTTTGGAGCTTCGCTTCGACGAGCCTATCAATGTCGATGATCTTCTTGGCTCGTTTCTCAATTGACTCATGATTTCCTGATTTTATTTAATAACATATGCCCACTACATTAAACTTACAACAAACTAAAAAATAGTATCAAATAACTCGTCTTCAACGCTGTCAGCTGGTAATGTGTCCAAGAGATTGGCGGCATTTCCATGTTAAATGGGAATGCTCAGTCTCTGCTCAAAGTAAAAGCCAGCTCTTGGGTGACAGGAAGTGTCAACCAAGAGCGTTGACAATTCCCGTTACGAAATTTGATCGAAAGAGTCACCACTGCCCCGGAACGCAAAGGGCATTAGAAGAAACACGGTTGGGTTTTAGTCTGTAAGAATCTGACACTTCCGTCTGTTCCGCCCAGAGAAGGAGCTACCTAACTTGAAACTAAAAATGCCAATGCATTCCACTACCTTTTTAGACAATTCTTTTACAGTCCAAGCCGCTCGTCTATGGAATGCATTGCCTGTTTCGATTAAACGCGCACAATCGCTGCCTGTCTTTGAAAAACTTGTTAAGGAACACTACTTATCACTGTGATTCCTTTCCATCTGTAATTTCAATGTTGTTAACATTTTCTTACTTTATAATAAATATGTATGTATTTATGTATCTATTATAGTAGTCATATTGTAATGCTGTATTTCTGTTTGTTTATTTGCACCAAGTGCAACCCCATTTCGTGTCCAGGCTATCACTTTCCATTCCAGGTTGCCTGGAAGAGATCGCGGAATGCGATAAGGCCGCCAATTGTATGTCTTTAGTTTAAGATTTTCTGTACGTTTTTTAAATTTGGTGTACAATAAAGTATATATAAATAAATATAAATAAATAAGGAGGAGGAGGAGTCATTAGACAAGATTCAGTTCTGTTACTTTTCTGTTAGTAACTGGATGCAGCTTAGTAGTTTTAAATAGTACGACTGCCTTCCTTATCTCCACAACCCAGTAACTAAGGGCCAAACCACGGGCACAACCAGTAACTAAGAGCCAACTAAAGGCCAAACCACGTAGCGCTTCTGTCATAGACCGTGTTGACCATGGGGTAAATAAGAATTAAGCTTCCACTCCAATATTTTCTAATTAAAGTTTATTCTCCGAAACGACTGTGAACGAAAATCAAATCAAATCATGAACATCAACAGAAAATATCAATTTCTCGGAACTTTAGATTAGTTATAAGTGTTTCTTAGAAGTCTAGATATGGCTGGTTCTTTACTCTTGTTATTTATTTGGTTCGTTTACTTTAAATAGATACGATACAACGTGGCGCGTTTTACGTAATAAAGTTTAAAACTTCTTTAATTGACGGTGTCATTTTAGTAATCTTACAAAGGCGGCCCACTTTCATTCTTTCTGATGAATAATATTTTAATTTTTGCAATCATTTAATCGTTAATAAATATCATTTTGTTTTACCAACAGAAATATTATATCTATGGTTTTACCTCATTTATTTTGTTAACTCTATAGCGATTGTTTTATTTGTAGAAAACACTATACAAGAAATCCGAAACAGTAAACATATGATTTAATAGAAGTAAAGCACAAAGTATTTACAGATAGGCACTTACAAACTTACTGATTTTGTTGGATTCTGTTTTAGTAACGTAAAAGGTAATCTCCAAAAGTAGTGACAAGATTACAAAAATACTTTCACAAATAGAAAGCAATTTTATCGCTGACTGCACAGTTCAAGCGTGAATAAGTTGTATCTATCTTATACGATCGCTTAGACCACCTGGTGAGATAATCGTATTATTAAAAATAGGTTTCAATAACTTCATACTGCTAAACGTAAACCAAAGAGCGGCAAACATCCGGGTCTTGAGCAATCCGCATCCATCAGCTGTCAGCCACCTTCTACAAAAATCGATCCGTCGTGTTGCAGGGCGTCCCACACTACGTTTGCCTATACGCGGTCTCCACTTTAACCCATATCTGTTCCATCGTCCGTTTCTCCATCTACAGACTAGGGCGGTCCACTTCCACTTCAGCATGCTGATTCTACGCGCAATGTCGGTGACTTTAGTTCTCTGACGAATGAATTACCCTATTTTTTTTAGGGATGGGAAATCATCCAATGACTTATCCCGCTCTGGGTGTAGCGGGATAGAGTGTCAGACTTCTACTGACTAAAACCCATCCATGTTCCTTCATTGCCCTTTGTGTTCCGGAGCCACGGTATCTCTTTCGAATAGTCCCGCGACTCCGGACAAATGACTTACCCTCAACTTCCTGACGAAATCAGAGCACTAACTAACCACACTATCTATACTAATATTATAAAGCAGAAGAGTTTGTTTGTTTGTTTGATTGTTAGGTTGAACGCGCTAATCTCAGGAACTACTGGTCCGATTTGAAAAATTATTTCAGTGTTAGATAGCCCATTTATCGAGGAAGGTTATAGGCTATATATCATCACGCTAAGACTAAAAGGAGCGGAGCAGTAATGGAAAATGTGACGCAGACGAAGTTGTGCGGGTCAGCTAGTAATATAATATTCATAGTCAAAACTACAAGTACCTACTGCTTGTTTCACACGGGTAAGACTATAGTAACCCGATCCCTCACACCATATGGCATAGGAATTTCGCATCGCTGATTCAGAGTACTGCATTATGTCATTAACTATGTACTTGGGTATGTTCACGGTGACTGATTTGTGGCGGTTGGTAGGCAGATAGGTGGCCTGGACTGGTAGGGTGCCTAAGTTAACAAAAGGCTAAGTACTGTCTTCCGATTGGCATTATTTTTCGTATTTGCTGGTGTGTCTCCTGATCGTGGCGTCCTGGGTCTGAAAAGGCCACTTTAACAGATTCATAATATTAACCACACAATAATCTGTCAAAATGCATTTTCATCTTTATCGCTAACGCATTAGGTTCAAGGTTGATTGAGAATTTGAAGGGTAGCGTGATGTGCTATCTTATTCTGCTAAAGTGGCCTTTCCGTCCTGTGTTCGTTTAGCAGGTCCTACAAATATTGTTATTTAGTTCTTCCACTAGGAAATTTCTCAGTAGCTGTTCGAGCTTGTAAGTTATTGGTGTGTCATCCAAGTGCCTAGGGAAGCTTTAAAGCCCTTAGACTGATCTCTTCTCGGCCGTGTCGGATTGCAGTCACATTTAAGTATGGCTAATATTCGCCGAGATCTGCCACCATTACCGAAGCACTGTCGGGTTATTTTTCTCGTCACGTCATAAAACAACATATGGTAGACGTAAGATATGCGTGCAGAAACGGTCATTGACTCACATACATCTATTGACTTACTAGATATAAAAAATGACATAAAGCTGTAATGAATCGACTTCTGTCATGATCCTTTACGTTTTCTATTAATGAAAAACAGTTCATAATTTACTGTTCCAGTATCTGCAAAGGGATATTAGGGAAAAATCAATTTATTGCACGTTTATCTGGTGCCGCCTTTAGTCTATTTGCCATTGTGTCGTATAGTTTCAGCCTTATTGAAGTTTAAATTGACCAGGAGTGCGATTCTATAAACACGACGAAGTGAACACTGAGGCGAAGTTAACGACAAGTGATCTGTCAAACTATACAAACAAAATGGCATGACAGCTCACTTGTCGTTCACTCCACCTAAGTGATCACGATGAGATGTCGACAGAATCGACCTGCAGGAATAGGGAATATGCATGAAGATTAAATTTGTCTGGATTATTTTTTTATAGTTCTTTATTGTCGTCACATTATACGTAAAAGATTTTTTTTTATTTAGTTCTAATTTATACCGATAAAAAATTATACAAAAGTGCAAAATCAGCGCGGGAAATTTAAACTTGCGAAACGCATCACCATTGGTCGCGAGTCGGGACCAATGGTGACGCGCGTGTGAGACGTCACACAACACGAAGAAATTGTCAATTTGACATGAAAATGACATGACTGACATTGAATTGACTTATTTACCGGCTCCCGTCTTCAGTGTCGAGTGAAAAGTTTTGTTAACCGTTAAAAAATGTGTTCCTGCGGTGATTTCTAGTTCATCTAGATTTGTAATTAATCCAGGACGATGACCGAATGTGGTTTTGTTAAAGCGCAATCAGACAATTTACCTAAAATAGATTATCACGTTTAGTTTATGCAGTTTGTGTAGTTTTGTGCAGTTCTTATAGTGTAACACACTTACAATACTTGTAAGAAGGTTTCTCAGCTTCTTCCATGGTCTGTGTGATGTATAAACAATAAACGTAGTTTGTAACCCGATGGTATCGTCGTGAGGCAGTCCCCAACAAGCCCTGCTGGCGACTAGACGGTTTCTTCGAGTTGCATACTACTTACTGTTAATTGAGTGGTTTTAATCCAAACCTCAAAAGTGTAACTAGTGATTCTAGTGAACACCACATTGGCGACGAGTTAAAGCGCAGTAAGTGAAACAAAATTGTAACTCAAATTATATAGGTACTTGCTTGCGGAAGTTGGTCAACAATAATATTGTAATTGTATTAAAAAAGAAAAAAAGAAATGAAAATAATAAAATAGATGAGGTCGAGTAGTCGCAAAAGCGACTGCTAAACAGGAAATCCTGGATTTTATTCCTAGGTCGGCTAAAATGTTGTTGATTTTTCCCATCGGGAAATTTTCAGTAACATTCACGAAGCCTATAAACTTTGCCAGGCTGATAAGATACACCTCTGTTTAACCCATCTTGAATAACCGGCGTGATGGTATGACAAAATTAGAGATTTACAGTACCTACCCAACAATTAATTTTTTTCTTGTATATTTATTAAAATAACTTTTAATTTCAATTGGTTATTAAAATGTTATTTATTTATCCATGCGCAATCTGCGTCGGCTATCTGCTGATGTGCTGTATGGACCAATGTAGGTATTGCGTAATTTTGATGAGTAAGGTGTTTGAAAAATCAAAATACAAACTAAACATCATTTACCTACTCATTTAACAAGCACAAGTCACTAATACAGTAATACATTCTGACTTGTAACAAATACCGATCCTACGTATTGTTGATCAAATCCGTTCGCAAATAAAATGTGCCTAAGATTGAAAGAAATTTCAATAAAAACAAATGTGCCTATTGAATAAAATTCAATAGAAATTGATTTGCGAGAAATTCTCGTAAATTCCAGTTTTAACCAAGTGCCCCTTCGACAACGTCGAAGTAATACAGATAAATCTACTGTATCTGTTGTTAAAACTGAATAAGTGTCATGAAATCCGTTAAGGCTAAATGATTTTAACTAAATCTAAAACGCATTTTACACTGGCTATTGTCACAATAATAACAATTCATCACCTTTCAATGGGACTTTGTATGCCTCAAAGGGTATTATGTCAAGTGGCCGTTTTGCTTATTAACGCTTAACGGGTACAAACTGACCTTTTGTACGATCTTTCGGCAAGAGTTTCTTCATCTGAAGTGCCAAGTGAAGTCAAAAAGCTCTTTGTCCGGATACTATAAATTCGAAGCTAAAATAAACTAAAGTTGTTCAAGTCGGCTTCATTGTTTTAACATAGAAATTCATTGTCCTATTGTGTAATAATCTTAATTTGTCGAATCGATCTTGAAATGTTATTACTACTATTGTAATCAAACAACGTCTCCTTTCCATTACTTGCAGATCGATCAACATGTCCTAATTACAAATCCCAGCAATAGAACAATTTCATTGTGAGGAAAATCTGAACTCAATATTCCCTAAAGGCTCCCATTGGATAAAAATGGAAACGGGCCGTAGAAATAAATTTTACAGCACAAATATCACAGATCAAAACAAAAAATGTGCAATTTTACTGAATTCCGGAGGCATAGCCCTTCAAGTCAAATATTATCGTGATTTTAAAGTTGGAAAAGTATTTTTCCCCGAAGCAAAGTTATTTATTTGAAAGACACATGTTCCGCTTAATGAAACAAGTGTCGGACGCTTGTCGGACGGAAAATTCGAAGCATTTTTGATTCGATTGAGGCGTCAAAGCTCAAAATGCAATTTTGCTAATGATGATGAAAATCGTATCGAAAAAATAACAGAAAAAGTGTCTCTCAATTAAATTAAGAAAAGTAATTTTGACACTTGGTGATGTAGCAACTATTGAAAAATCTTAGCAGAAACTAATTCTTTAGAAACCGTAAAACGGCAAATGAACAATTTCCACAATAGCCAGAGTATAAATGCCAAGTACCCGCCTTAATAAAATTGACACAAAACAAAAATCACAAAGGTGATATAAAAAGTTCCCTGTTGCCGATGTGGCAGCAAATTCACAAAAGTGATACAAAAGTTCCCTGTTGCCGATGTGGCAGCAAATTCACAAAGGTGATACAAAAGTTCCCTGTTGCCGATGTAGCAGCAAATTCACAAAGGTGATACAAAAAGTTCCCTGTTGTCGATGTGGCAGCAAATTCACAAAGGTGATACAAAAAGTTCCCTGTTGTCGATGTGGCAGCAAATTCACAAAGGTGATACAAAAAGTTCCCTGTTGCCGATGTGGCAACAAAAATCACAAAAGTGATACAAAAAAAAAAAAGTTCACTGTTGCCGATGTGGCAGCAAAAATCACAAACGTGATACTAGTTCCTGCCCTGCAATTAATGCAATTTGCATAAAATGTGGTTACAAGGGCCATTACCAGAAATACTGCAGAATAAGGAACAACAAAATAAAGAGTGCTAACCTAGCAAAACAACAAATAACAACAGCCAAATTAAAAATCCAAACAATAAAATCTACTTACATCTGTAGACTATATTTTCAATATTGATGACGATGCAACAATAGACTGTCAGGTAGTCTAATTCCAATATTAAAAGCGATAAAACTTAGGAACATATGATAAAATCTGAAGTTATTATCTATAACCAGGAAATGTCCCCAAACAAAACATTCATGAGTTACAGTGCTCAACATCCGCTTTAAGTATCGGATTCCTTTGATGCCCAAATAAAACTATAAAACTGCATTTTCCTAAACATACTAAAATGGGTTTCAATCTGAACTCCATTGACGATAATCCACTTCAAAAAATTCAAAGATTATTATCTAAAATTACAATAGATAAAACAATTCCTCCAATTTGTCAGACTTATCGAAGAGTTCCAATTCCCTTGGAATCAAAAGATAAATAAAAATTAGAGGAACTGGTTAAAATGGACATCATTGAACCTCTAAATAAAACATTTGTTTGGGTTTCTTCAATGGTACCCGTTTCAAAGCCTGATGATGATAGGTATTCGTGTTTGTTGAGACTTGCGTGCCGCCAACAAAGCCATCATTTAGAGAAAACCATCCTTTACCAATAATGGAAGAACTACATACTTCCTAAATTTGGTCAAGCAACAATTTTCTCAAAATTAGATATATTAAAAAAAAAAAAAAAAACGTATTGACGGTGCTAAAAGAAAACGTTTTACTCAATACAAATAAATATGTTTTCAAATGTATATACCAATATTCCTATTAAATTTTGGGGCACAACTTTCATCGTCAGGCATTAAACCACTTGATAAATACATCAAAGTAATCGAGACGTTTTAGAGCACCAGAAACCATCGAAGAAATTCAAAGTTTTCTAGGGTTTTAATAAATTTTATCGGAAATTGGACTCCCAATTTGTCAGCCCTAACTGAACCCTTATTAGACAGTTATTTCGACAAAAGTGCAAAAATAAAAAAGTGTCAAAAGCACGGATGTTGGCATAAAGAAAAAATGTTGCATTTGATGAATTAAAAAATGTCTCTAAAATTTCTACCCTTGGTTACTATAATCCTATAGATCGTACCCAAGTTATTGCAGATGCAAGTCTTGTGGGGTTAGGAGCTGTAGGTACTTATTCAGTACGACAACAAAGGACCCCGCATAATTTCCTTTGGAAATAAGAGTCTACCAGACGTTGAAAAACAATTATGAAAAAACAATAATTAGTCACAGACCACAAGCCTTTCGAAGTTATATTTGGCACAAAATCTAAACCTTGCGCGCGAATCGAGCGTTGGGTTCATGCGATGGCTTACACTCAAACATTAAAAAGTCATTTATAACCTGGCAAATCAAACATAGCCGACCCTTTATCTCGTCTGTGCACAAGCAGCAGACATACAAAAAAGTCCACTTGAAAATGAATTTCATGTCAACTAAGTGGTTCAATGTGCGCAACCTGCGGCACTATCGTTAAAACCATTATTGAAGCATCAAATGATGATAATGAGTTTTAATAAATTAAATACGTTTTAATGAATAATGTTTTGGGATACTTCAATAAACAACTACAAATTACATGCCCATGAACTTTGTTTGCATGAAGGCATCTTATTAAGAGGAAACAGATTAGTGATACTCACTAATTTGAGAAAAGATGTCTTAGTTTAAAAGCAGTACACGAAAGTCACCCAAGCATTATTAGTATGAAGGCTAGATTACACACAAAGGTATGGTGGCAATAGACTAAACACGCCGAAAATACGGTAAAAAAAAAAAAGTAAAGGATGTTCCAAATCCCCCAGTACCGATGAAAAGGCGTAAACTTCCTTCGAAAGCCTAAGTGGATACTGCTGTTGATTTTTAGGTCCACTGCCAAGATGAAACCATATCTTCATAATTATCGACTACTAGCTACAGTCGATATTAAGAAATCGAAATCATGGAATCTATCCCCACACAGGATACAATAAAAGTATGAAAAATACCTACATAATATGTTTTCGCGGACCAGAACTCCTGCTAGTATAACAGCAAATAATGACTAGTCAGGCAGACAAATCACTACTCACGAATTCAAATCGTTCTGTATTGAACAAGAAATAACACTATTCAATACAATATTTTACTGGCCTCAACAAAACGGCGAGGTAGAGACACAAAATGGAGACACCCATAATCGACTCAGAATCAGCCAATGCGAAAATCAGTCACCTCACTAGAAACTCTCCTTCCGAGCTGTTCTATGGACGAAAGTTCAGAGACAAATTACCTTTCTTAACAGACTTCAAAAAATTACTACGACGATTCAGAGGTCAGAGAAAAAGACAAGAAAAAAAAGGACAAAAAACAAATCAAACGAAGACAGGAATAGACGAGCTAAATTGAAATTGGTGTAAAAGTTTATGTAAATATAAGGAATGATCCAAACGGGTCAAGAGTACAAGAGAAACATCGTAAACCTAAAGAAGATAGAAGGCGGAAAGCTATCAATCATGAATTGGACAAAGAAGGATAATTACCTGAATAAGAGCAAAATGCTTAATACACCAAATATGAGCAAAATGCTTATGCAATGCAATATTGTGTTTTTACAGATTCTTAGAAATTAAAGATTTAAAACAAGATCAGCAAATGCTGTAATATTATATAATCTTAAAATCTCATTAATGGCTAAGTCCAAATCTATTTGTACTTACATATTGACAGACATTAACTGTAAGCAAAATGTCTAAATACTAGATATTGTAATTGTTAATTAATTATATAACGTATTATAAATTCTAATATGGTCATTGTACTTTAAATCTAAACTATACGTAAAAAAAACAATGTTTGACTACTAAATATTGATAAGTACTTTAAAAGGGTTAACGTTATAAATTCTAAAGTTGTCTATAGTATATTCAAATGTTGAAAGCCTAAATTCTAGATAATTATGTTAGTTGTACATATGATCTAATTATTTTATAAAAAGGAAGAGATGTGATGAACAATAAACGTAGTTTGTAACCCGATGGTATCGTCGTGAGGCAGTCCCCAACAAGCCCTGCTGGCGACTAGACGGTTTCTTCGAGTTGCATACTACTTACTGTTAATTGAGTGGTTTTAATCCAAACCTCAAAAGTGTAACTAGTGATTCTAGTGAACACCACAGTCTGTATGGCAATTAAAACGAGAATCGAGCTGAAAACTGAAACGCCTACAGTTCAAAAAGGTAAACAAACAAACACGCGACACACTGGACGTCACAACAAAATCTTATGTGACGTCATCCAAAGCCCGCGAAAAATGGCGGCGTTTGAACTGCAAAATTTTATTCAGCATTTTAAATATTCTTTTAAAAAATAATTAAGACATTTCCAAGACTATTTATATTTTTTCCTGCATTATAAAGATGAAAAGAATAAAATAAAAAAATAAAAAAAACATGCATATTCCCTATTGTTGTCATAGTTTATAAGTCTTTCGATATTTTTTTGTACTATAATTGACTGGCTCGCGTTTACCTAAAATCACTCTTGATGGAAAGCGAAGATGGGGTCGACGATAGACCACGTTTACTTAGAAAACCACTGATTCCCTGATTAATCTATTTTAAAAACACAAACAATAAGGCCAATATACAAGCTCAGGTAAGCATGCTATAAAGATGACCATTAAGGGTAGTACTCACCCGGCTAAAGTGCTAGTCTCCCCGCTAACTGCTAAGAGTCGGAGAGCACTACAGCGGGCTTCCGGTCGGTCAGTACACCTCTTAAGGTAAATGTTTTTTTTCGTTTTTATAACTAAGTTTTACGGCTTCTAGTTTTATAGATGGAGTTGTTCCTTTGTAGTTTTGATGTAGTTGTTTAAGTTAAAGTAATTTTGCCACAGTGAAAATATTTAAATGTGTAACGTTACATTTTTTTATACAAAAAACGTTTTCGCTGTTGTCTGATATCATATGCTTCGGGCTCACTCGAGCACTCCCAAAATAACAGACCGCGTGGCGAGTTTGCATCTCTTTATTCTGTAGTATGACCAACTTACGGCGTCAAAAAAAAGACCCCTTCCACCCTTTTTTTCTTCACTAGTCAACCACCAGAAGGAAAGATCTGCCTTTCCTAATATAGATATTGAAGATCACTAGGAAAACAGACCTGCGATAATCTTAAATGGCTTACATTTCCACCACTGCGCGAGCTGCTGCTATAGTTCTAGCCGTTACTAAAAAAGAATGAGTACCTAACATGAAAAAACCTAGTCATTTTGAACGTAAACGGCCATAACGAAACCCGCCACAATTGTTCCAAATAATGACTTGCAAATACTACAAGTTTTTCTCGAGTTTTTTCAACAACATAGAATGACCTCGACGGCCGTTGACCTGTGACGTCATTCGCATGTTTCCGCGACCATGTTAGTTATGGAATTATTTAGAGGTTGCCAATCTAGATTGTTCATAGCAGCGCTGGTTTTTGAGGAAAATTATAGCTGTCAGTCAGACAAAAGTGTTTTAGTTAGCGAGTTCATGTCGGTCTCGTTATGATAGGTAACAAATACAGTGATGGTTTAGATACGGTTGCCAATTTAAAGGTAGCTTCATATAAATTCTGTCCGTCCCGTGAATGTAGACGGACCGTGGTTCGACACTTCCAGGGCTAGGCTGGGACAGGATCGTACGTGTTCATTTAAAATGTACTCACCGATAATCTTAAGCTCCTGCCTGACGTACCAAGGTCCGTCCACATAACAGGCGCGTCCTGGATATTTGTGGATTAATCTTGTAAAAACACGACAGACACTTCTATAATATACGCCATGTTCCATGGTGGATCCGTCATTCGTTGAGGGCAAACTTGAAGACAGCCGAGCCCAAAAAACAACAATTCAAATAAGGGAGAGATCCAGCACTTTTTGAACGTCAACGTTTACAAAAAACAGTCCCCCAAAAACGCCCCGTCACCACTTCCCAGTTTTACATGGGGAGAAAAAGTGGCGCAGCAAACTCCTCAGCAACACACCTGTCTGTTGAGTTACAAGAACTAGCATTTGTAACACGGTTGGAACATTTCCTCCCTCATTGATGGATTGAGGCCATCGCATGCGCAACACACCTGTAAGCTGCAAACTTCCAAGATAGCAGCTTGCAAGTGTTTATAGCGCATGCCGTCCGGGGGCCAGCGTCCTCTCCGTCGACGTGCAGGTGGCCTCGTGGGAGGCAAGAAGCACTCGTCGCTCAAGCTCGACGCTACTGCCACGGCCGACTCACGATAGGGCTGGGTGCCGGCGGCAGGAAGAGCTGAGCGACGAGGTCGGAGGTGGTGGGTGTGCTCGTCGAGCTGCAGTTATTTATTACTTTTTTCCATTAGGAGTTCCTAGTAGCAGAACGCAGTTTGGGAGTCGGTGATGTGATTTCCCCATGCTTGGGAAAGCACATAAAGCCAGTACATCGAATTATGAGATTATAGGAACAGAGAGTGCACTTGCGTTTACGAACACACTTGTGCACGATAATATCGCTTGCGTACTTATCTTATCTCCTCTGAGGTTAGCCACCGTTACCAAAATTTGGTGGAGAGGATTGTTGTTTGACAAGCCGCTCCGTAAAAGTTGAACTCTAAGAAGAAGATCTTTGCCCAGTTGAGGAACAAAATATGTACTTACATAAAAAAAATCGTATGGGTAAAGACCACGAAACCACGCCACCACGACCTCCTAAAAAAAAACTAACAATACATATAGATTACTATCGCATAATACGCCGGTGACCTCATCAAGGTCTCCTACTAAACAGAAGAGGTCAACGCACTGTGAATTTAATTGGATAATTTTAATGTAATTTTAGAGACAGAAATATATTTTTGAAGAGGTCGTGTTTTAATTGCTGTCGCGCAAATTTACTAATCATGGGTCAGAAAGGTCAGACATGTGTTACGATAAAATTCTCTATTTTTTTTTTTCGAATCCAATAACTATTCTAGCGAAACACGTAGCATAGAAAACATAATAGGTATCCTATTTGTACACAGTCAGGACCGCTACTTACTACCCTTAAGGGAGGCCTATGTCGAGGTTTGTATGTTTCGATTACTGGGTTTGGTAAAGTGTTCTTAAAGTTTTTTCGTAACGATGATTTTGTAAACACTGACAACTGGTTTAAAAGACTGTCCATGAAGTTTCTTGCACGTTCTTATCCATAGGATCTACTCTTTAGAACGTGAAACTGCCGCGCTGGAGACATGGTCAGCAAGTGTGTTTTGTTGCAAAACAACTTGTTGCTCTTATCGCTAGCGTGGCAGAATTAGTTTCATCTATTTGACTGACAGATCTTGACTATTCAAAGTGCCTGTAAGTGCCTGGTGCCTGGTAAATTTTATGTATAAAAATGAATTACTGTTCGTTAGTCTCGCTAAAACTCGAGAACGGCTGGACCGAGTTGAATAATTATTTTTCGTTTAGTTCGCCAGAATACAGGGAAGGTTTAAACGTACAAAAACGGGTAGGTAGGGTAGCCAGTTGAGGAGAGCGAAGCCGCGGGGGACAGCTAGTTTGAAAAAGAGGATTTTGTATTTGTATTTTTCATCTGGATGTTTTCAGTAGCACGGAGAGTGGATTTGTGACAAGTTGCTGCCAATAGGCTCACCCCATATCATGGGCCTTTGAAGTAACTTGACTTTACATACTCCAAATGTGGGTGTATCATCTAAGTACACCTCTGCCAAAACGCCTTATTAATTATATACCACACGTCTGTTGAGGCAATTTAATATTTTTCTTTATTTTCATTCAAACCAAGTAGGCCGCTGCAAATATAACTTGGGGTTTAATAGACTCTTCTTATCAGAAGAGTCCGGGGTATCCCCAATGAAATACCCAATGACGGCACGGTTGGCGCAGTGGTAGAGCGATCGGCTGCTGCGTTGCGTGTCGTGGGTTCGATTCCCGCGCGGAACAAATATTTTTATGGCCTACAGATAGTTGTTCTGGTTCTTGGAAATTTGGCATGAAGCTTCCCTAAGCTACATGCCAAATTTCAGCTTCCTACGTCCTCCTCTCCTCGTCCCTTCCTAAATCATCTCTTTCTGCTCCCCTACGGAGTGTCCCCACACTCCGTAGGAGCACTAAGAGAGGATTTCCCAAAATTCCCACGGGAACGGGAAAAGCGGGATACCTATGTGCGTACAAAGTCGCGGACAGAAACTAGTATAGTATAACCTGTTAGCCATCGACTCGAAAAGAAGTTTCGTACCATGCCTTGTTAGTATTACAATTTCTAGTGTTTGGTTTATACTGTGAATGCTGCTTACCCTACTACATGCCACACTTGAAATACAGATTGTCATCACGCAAATAAACTGGTGACCTCATCAAGGTCTTCTATGAAATACGACGGGTCAACGCACTGCAAATATTTGTACGATTAATAATGTTTTAGAAAACATTAAATTGGCAGCACTACGTGAGTCAGTTGGTAAAGTAAATGGTGTGACAATACGTATCATGATGGTGTAATGCCAGTTTTTATGAATCATCAGTGTCGTACTTTGTAGCGATCTTGTCCAGTATTGGCAGATAAGTTCAATGACGAAAACCAAGCAAGGGCATCAAAGTACGGCGATCGGCGGCGACCTCTCGCGTCCGGCTCTGGTCCAATACATGGTCCGGAGCGAGACGGAATGGGACGCCGTCACCTCCTTCTGCGAAGCAGTCATGCTAGCGAAGGAGATGGCGGAGTGGGAGAGAACCTCTCGTCCCGGCCGCCGTGGTAGACGCCGCGGGCGTCGGAGGCCACCTGGTGAATTCCGGCCACCGTAGGCGTGGGCCTGTGGACAGTGAGCTGCGGGTGGCTCGCCGTCCGTCCGTCTTATGACGACATGCCTAGTCGACGGCGCGTTCGTGTTACACGCGCGCCAGCCAAAGGGCAGCCGCCTGCGAGTTGCGGGACTATTCGAAAGAAATACCGCGGCTCCGGAACACAAAGGGCAATGAAGGAACATGGATGGGTTTTAGTCAGTAGAAGTCTGACACTCCCTCCCGCTCCGCCCAGAGCGAGAGAAGTCATTGGATGATTTGCCATCCCTAAAAAAAAAGTGCATCAAAGTAAAAAGAGAGGTAAGAGGTGTGAATCTTGTCATTCAAAAGTGCGTTTAATGGGCCGAAATAAAATAAATTCTTCGACTTAGAAACCAAATACTGGTACAGACTCCGACATTTATGCTAGACGTAGGATTGTTTATTAGCACTGTTGCGGATTTTGTTGAAGAGTTACCGCGGTCCTGGAACGCAAAGGGCATTTGGAAAAACACGGGTGGGCTTTAGTCTGTAAAAGTCGCTCCGCCCAGAGCGGAAGGAGTCATTTGATAATTTTCCATCCGGAAAAAAGGATTCAGTACTTACAAGAAATAAAAATCAATGATTTAATAGAAATAAAAATCACCAGAAGCGCCCAAAATCTTAAGACCTTCAGAAATAAAAAATAACAGTCCATCCAAAGGCTGGTTGTCTTGTAGAAATTGTCAGCGATATCTTAGGATGTCGTAAAAAATAAACTTTTAGCCTCAGTAATTTTGTGCGTTGGTGTCAGAAGTAAACAATTATATAAAGATACCAGCTGACCCCCGCGGCTTCGGTAACTTTTTTTTTCTTACATAAGAACCTTCCCTGACAGTAACAAACACAACAAAAAAATAATTAGCGAAATCGGTCCAGCCGTTCACGCGTGATGCCGTGACCAAGGGAAATAGGGATTAATTTTTATATATGATGAAGATACCAGCTGACCCCCGCGGCTTCGCTAACTTTTTTTTTTCTTACATAAGAACCTTCTCCTGACAGTAACAAACACAACAAAAAAAGAATTAGCGAAATCAGTCCAGCCGTTGACGCGTGATGCCGTGACTAAGGGAAATAAGGATTCATTTTTATATATAAGATAGATATATAATATATTATCGATACATAAAGAGTACTCTATTCTACTTTTTTTTAAGAATAGAAAATCAGCGGAAGGGAGTTTCAGACTCTTATTACAGACTTTTTTCAGACTTATTTTAACTTATCCCTATCCGTGTTCCTCCAAATGCCTTTTACGTCCCAGGGCCGCAGTGACTCTTTGGAACCAATTCCATTCCGCAACACTATACTTCTCTAAAAGACACATTTTCCAGAATTTTTCCTCAAAATGCCCATTCATCCTAAAGCTATTACGTTGCTAATTACTTCGCCCACAGCTGTCCGCCACATAATGAATCTTTATGTCGCATGTCGTCGTCGCTATTAATGTTACGAGTATTTGTTTCATCTCGCACTCTGTCACCCTCTAACAATGGGGAAAAACTATAATAACCTTTGAGGGAAGGGAAGTGTGGTTGTAGTTTCAGCGATTTCTTTCTAAGGGCTTTTCTTTACTATAGTCTTGAAAGCAGAACAGAGGACCAATTCTACTAATTTTGTTTAAAAATTAGCTTTTCAAGTGGCGACCGCATAACGGAAGGTAAAAAGCGGTTGATGTGGCAACACTTGGGGGAGGCCTATGTCCAGCAATAGGCGTCTTTCGGCTGAAAGGATGATAATCATGATCTTGTTTTTCAAGATGACAGGCACATATGTATATAGGCACAGTGCAAAAAACTCCTAACGATGGTTACTTGAAGAGTTGAAGAAAGACGTGGCTAAATGACTTTGAGGACTACAGTGAGAGTTGGTACGATGTGGCGCGTGAAAACGATTACTGAACCAGTTTTGATGCCGATTCGCATCATAGTTGCGACAAGGCGGGCAAATAGGTTTTTACAAAGTACACTTTAGCCCAAAGCCTAGTAGGTGGAGAATGCTTTGTTGTACGACGACCCCTTTTTTTTTTGTTAGGGATTGGAAATCATCCAATGACTCCTCCCGCTCTGGGTGTAGCGGGAGGGAGTGTCAGACTTTTACTGACTAAAACCCATCCATGTTCCTTCAATGCCCTTTGTGTTCCGGAGCCACGGTATCTCTTTCGAACAGTCCCGCGACTCCGGACAAATGACTTACCCTCAACTTCCTGATGAAATCAGAGCACTAACTACCCACACTATCTATATTTAATATTATAAAGCAGAAGAGTTTGTTTGTTTGTTTGTTAGGCTCCAGCAGGCGTCGGCCCTTTCGGGCCCCTCTGTGTGCTGACTCTCTTTGAGGCGCGCGTGGAACACTAACGCGCCGTCGACACGGCCTGTCATCTGAAGACGGACGGACGGCGAGCCACCCATAGCTCGCCGTCCACAGGCCCGCGCCTACGGTGGCCGGAGGTCACAGGGTGGTGGCCTCCGACGCCCGCGGCGTCTACCACGGCGGCCGGGACGAGAGGTTCTCTCCCTCTCCCACACCGCCACCTCGAACGACGACCGCTTAAGTTCTTTCATCGCGTACCGGAATATGCAGCGTTGGAAGGCCTTCCATAAGGTGAACCGATAACTAGGTGGTCGTGGGTAGCCGATGGATGCGGAAAGCACAGGAAAAGTGGATGTGGCGACACTTGGGGGTAGCCTATGTCCAGCAACAGCCGGGGATTTTGGAAGTCGCGTAAGATCCCGTGAGGCATAGGTGAGAGATGAAACACTGGGGTGGTTTTAATCAGTAAGAGACTGGCAGACTCGTCCGCCCGCCTCAGGGTTGAGGACATTCATGAAGATTTCTCCCCATTAAAATGGGCCTATGTCCAGCAGTTCCGTCTTTCAGTTGATATCAATCAATCAATCAATCAATCAATCAATCAATCAATCAATCAATCAATCAATCAATCATTTATTTGTAAAACATAGGTATGGTTACAGACGGTATGGAGTTAAAATATGTGCACTATGTTTTGCCAGTAGATGACGTACAAAATTAACAAAAAACAAGCAAATAAAATTAAGTGGCATGTCAATAGATTGACATGTACCTACTACCACTGTGAATAAAACTTAAATAACTTACAGTCACCCCACAAAACCACTTCTCACTTTTCTCGCCCGCTATCTCTCGCACCAGCCTAAATGACAGACTAAATATAACCTATTCCCTTATCGCTATCATTCACACCGTAGTAAATAAAAGTAAGAAAAATAACGCGGACTTACCTCTGGGTCTTATCTCCGTCAGGGTTGTCGCAGTCCTCATGATTTGTGGTGGCGCGAAACTGAGCGAAAAGTCGAGAGAATTTTTATTATTTTATTAATAAGTGAAAAGTTTGGTTTCGAGCTTTATGGTCAGTTGTATGGTTTGGGAAATTACCTTTCTGGGTTGTGAAGGTCAGTCGGTTCACCTTACTATATATATGTCACCGGAAAATGGCAAACTCCATTGATTGTAAAATATCGCGTGAAATTGAAAACTTTTTTTATAAATATGACACTATTGGAAACTATTGAAGTATGGATAAATGGATGGATGTTTGTTACTTAATAACTCCGGAACGTTTGAACGGATCTGGTTGAAATTTAGTACAGAGGTAGATTAGAACCTGCAATAGCACAAAGGCTTTTTGTCGCGGTAGTATCTTCCCTTGAAATAACCTCCGACATTCACATGGACGTGATCGCTGGTGAAAGCTAGTATTAAATACTGGTACTCAAATACGTCCGGTTTAACTGGATGCTGACCCCAAAATATGCAGTAGGGAAAAGTCTAGGCATATTGATTGATTTGGTTTGGAATTTATGGTTTGGTACTCATAGGGACATTTATTGCTCTTGGTGAAATGTGAGTGAACTCTTTGCATCTCTGCCAAATCATCACTATGCATGTCTTTCTGTGGCAATCCTTCTTCCGTATGTCTTTAAATAATGAATGCGAATTTTGACATACCTAGTGATAGATCCCTGAACATGATTTAGCCATAGGCTTAAAGGGTTTTTTACGGAAAACGTGAGCGAAGCCATGGTCATAAGCCAAATAAATACTTTTTTTCTGTTTTCTTCCAAATCCTTGCCAGGCCCTTACATAGGACTTAATCATCAATCATCAATAATAATCAATAACCATAAATCAAATCACAACTTGCTTGCTAGAGGAACACTTCAGCCTATCCATTACAGCGTAGTGGAGAAACTGAGAAATTTTAACCAATCGAATTGCATAAAATCTCCGCACTACGTGAATCACTGGCATTTTGACTGAAAAAATGGGATAATATTTCTCCATGTCTCCGCTCCGCTGATTCGCTCCGCGCAAATGGACTGGCAGCCTGACCCTTCACCCCTATAGTAACGATAAATTCAATAAAAAAAAGTCAACTTTATTACCATTTTGTAACATGAATAAACGAGCTCTCAGAATCTCACGCGATAAACTACATGATACACATATCTTTTACAAAACAACGTTCCAATTTACCTTCCTATGATAAATATACCCGGGAATAACCCTCAAAAAGACAGCACGTATCCACCGTTGATCCGAGCTCAACCCACCACCGCCCGTATTACACATTCAGCCTGCATCGGGCTCTGAATACCCCCGCATGCAATGTCAAGGCGACACTGCCGGTACTGGAGGCTTAGAACTTAGGAATTTAAGAGAATGACAGTTTTGAGATAGTGACCGTGTTGGGAATGACTTTGTGACGGAGAAATAGATGGAAAGTTTTCGAATAGGTTTAAAGTAATGCAGCCAGTTTCAAGGAAAGGCTAAATAAAAATTATCGTTAAAAAATAAAAAAGAATCTCGTGAAAGAGGCTCATGAGCATATTCGCAAGAAGTTGGAAGAATCGCTAAAGCGATAATTCGTTGGTTTCGTTTTTTCTTTATAACGTTGTTAATTTTGTTTATGTGTATGTATCTATAGTGTATATTTATTATAGATTGCATTTTTTTTCTCTGCCTCACAGTTTGTTTTTTCATTATGCTGCACCTACCATGCTGTCTCTGCACCACCCTAAGTTCGACTGGCAGAAAATGCCTATGGCATTAAGTCCGCCTTTGTACAGTTACTTGTGCATAAAGATTTAATAAATAAAGAATCCGTTTATTTGACTGTTACCTTGAACTTTCTGAAACTTTACACATCCCACACACGTGTAAGTGTAATAATATAGAGGTAAATGGCGGCCAGTCAAGTTAGTGACTGACCCTATTTTTTGGTACATATTCTGAGTCTATGTGTCTACACACAATATATGAATATATAATAGAACAAGCTTTCCACCGCGACTTTGTATGCGCATATCCCGCTTTTTCCGTTTTCGAAGAAATTTCGGGAAATCTTAGTGCACCCCTAGGGAGTGTAAGGAAGCTACAAGCCAAATATCAGCTTTCTACGACCAGTAGTTTCGGCTGTGCGTTGATCGATCCGACAGTCAGTTTCTGCTTTTATATAAATATAGATGGGATACGATACAAAGGAAGAGAAGATGAACGCAATACCAGAAAAGGGTAGGTATTTGAAGTCGTCATTGTGAACAACTTTTATTATTGGACCATTCGTGAAAAGGAGCTCGTGGCTAAATAATAACAGCCGCACACGTCGATCTTCAAGGTTAAGCAACGATTGCCGAGGTTGATCTGTGGATGGGTGACCATCTTAATATACCGAGTTTCCTCCGTGCCTCGGAAAGCGCGTTAAGAGTCCTATTACATCTTTTACGGAAATTCATGATTTTTGACGCTGTAGTTATCAGCAGCAGTAAGATATTTTAATTATTTGACCCTGAATAACGACAGTGCCAGTCTCTTTCTTGTAAGTTAGAGTTACACATTTTCATTTTTCTTTTCGTGTAATTTACTATAAATATTTTACGAACTCAGTTTGCAAGAAAAAATGTCGGCGATGGAACTTTGACGGTCAAATTCACATTGTTACAATCAATTCTTTTAAAAGCTGAAATTACTAAAAGGTAAGTTGAATGTTTTACTTGTTTACTGGAGTTATAGAATTTCTTTAAATTCCTTGAGTTTTCACGAAAAAAAACGTAAAGCAAGCCTAATTTAAGCCAGAAATGTCTTGATTCAGCGTCCATTATATTCCAAATAAAAACAATACTTTCAAATAAATAAATATGATATAAAATTTAAATCTACAATGAATACGTTTCATTAGTTTTCGTTTGTCAATATAATGAAACAAAATTACAATAAATAAAATTAAAGTACTATCTGCGTCAATTCAGCGCGCGCGCTCCTCAGTCTCGCGCGACCGCCCAAATTCACTATAATCCTATTCAGACTAGTAAGTATCAAAATTGTTTCGCGGACTATAGATGTACTCCCAACGCAGACCAGCGTAACTTCGTCTATTGCAAACGAGCATTTACGATTCGTAATAGGACTCTTAAGCTGTTGGTCCCGGCTGTCATTTGGAGATCTTTGGCAGTCGTCACGGATAGCCAGAAGCCAGAAAATCTGACACCAGTCTTGCCAAGGAGTACCGTGTTATCCAGTTAATGAGTTCTGGAGGTCTGGTAGGCAGCCGCTCCACGTAAAGTCCTGGTATTCAGCTGAATCTGGTTTGACTGGAAGCCGACCCCAATATAGTTGGGAAAAGGCTAGGCAGATGATGACTCAACACTTCGTGAAAAAAAAAATCGACGCATGGATGTTATAAATAAGCGCAGCTCGACAAAAAGTCCTGAACAGATTTTTTTTCACACCCCATTACCAATCAATAATGTCCCATCGCACCTTTAAACTCTTCAATAAATATTAAGCAGCTCCCCTATCTTAATCGAAAGTACTTATTCGGTAAAATGCGAAACGGTATTAAGTATCATAAACGATATTAAAGTAACGTTAAATATCGTAAAACGTTTTACGTTACGTTATCGCAACGTTAACGTCTTTGGTTCGTTTTTTTTTTTCGTGTGGGTGCTTGAGAAGGTGCACTGATAGTAATACAGGGGAGTTCATTTTGTTTGGTTAGTCATAATGACTGATTGGAAGCTATAAAATCTAACAACAGCCTGGCAAAGGGGTATCGTTAACCAATAACTGGGTTGTGGAGGTCGGGTAGGCAATGGTTATATACATAGTCGTAAAAGGCTCCTTTTTATTGAAGAATGGGCTTGCTCTTGACCACAATTATGCTTGATGGAAAGCGATGGATGATGTCTATGATGAAGCGAGCGTGCCCAGAAGATGCCTTTTTTTTTTAAACCCATCAATGTTCCTTCATTGCCCTTTGTGTTCCGGAGCCACGGTGTCTCTTGCGGGATTATTATTTGATTATTTCACTTTTATCGGGACTTATGAAATAAGGGTTTTCAATTTAGAGTCTATGGTTGGCGCCAGATAAACGTGCAATAAAATACATTGATTTTTCCCTAATATCCCTTCGTAGGTACTCGAACAATAAATTATGAACCGTTTTTCATTACAAGACAACATAAAGGATCCGGAAATCGATTCAGAACAGCATTTCGTCATTATTTCTGTTTTTGATATTTAGAAAGTCTATAAATGTATGTGGCAATGGCCGTTATTGCACGGGCAACGGACGTCTACCATAGCAGGTAAACACTTTATTAACAATACTCCCTAATATCCACAGCTAAGCTACGAGTATTTAGCCCTGTTTGTCACACACACTGTTCAAGAATTATAAATAAAGAACGACTTTGAATATTTACCTACTATTAAGTCAAATGTCAACAAACTTTTAATAACAACTCAATTATAATGAAATAATAATTAAACAGAATAACACTATCAAATAAGAATATTTTTGTATAATTAAGATGCGGTTGAAATATCAATTAAAATTCTTAAAATAAAGACGAGATGAATAGCAAAACAGACAACAATACAAGTTATTCGAATAGTTGAGATTTTATAGGAGAGATTCCTAAAAAAATCTAAGTATTTAGTCCGTGACTTGGAATTCGCGATACATGAAAAAAACATTGAACACGTACCTTTTCTTTTGTCACAAATAAAAAAATATATCATGTGTACGTAAAAAGTGTACCACATTTTATCTTTGTACAACTAACAACGACCCCCTACCAACTCCTAAACTTTGATGCGATTTGTCTTTGTTTTATTGATTAGTTTGATATAGAAAAAAAAAGTGCCCATTTTTTTTAATAATCTATCTGACGGACTAGTAAAATCGGGAGAGTTCCCATTGATTTACCTATTCATCTGTGAAAATCACCAAAAATCTTAAGTACTCCAATTTATACGTTACTAGTTTCTGTCATTTGCTTCGCCCGCGTGATTCCTATGGGACATACTTCTGGGATAAAAAGTAGCTTATGTGTTATTCCAGACTATTATCTACCTCTATGTCAAATATCATGAAGATCCTTTCAGGCGTTCTGACGTGAAAGAGTAACAAACATCCATCCACCCATTCTCAAAAACTTTCCGTTTATAATATTAAGTAGGAAGCAGAATTCGTAGGAAATGATTATTTATAATATTAGTAGGACATCAACAGCTGAATCGAAAGTGATTTTTAATAAATATCTTTCATAAAGTTTATATTCTCGACATTTCCTTTTATTTATAATCTTAAGACATCGTTTACGTACTACGTCCTACGTCGACTGTATTTTAATGTAACGATAATAAGTTCGCTTCGTTTTCATTCGGCTCACGTTCGTGCGCGATCGTAATACGAACGCTGACGAACACGAAAATTGTCTGTTACAATAACATTTTACTGTATAACAACATGTTACACGGGTGTGTTGCTGTTATTGGTTTCTTCCCCGTACTATGTTCGAAGATACTTTGTTCGAACGGTATTATGAAGTCTGCTAAATATTCCAGGGTTTTCACCATCACAGATCATGGATGTTAACGAAAACCCGTCACTCTTTTCCCACAGATGTAACTCCTGAAAGTCAGATTTAACAGTGATGACTATCGTTCAATGAAGATGGACGAGTCCCGGAAATACGATTTACTGTGAAGGGATCCAATAACGATAATTTGTAATAGTTTTTCACAACTAAAACAATTTGAAAGTAAACACGGAAGAGATAAAAATAGTACATATTTACTATAAAAGTACTATTGTTTGTACTTATTATATACTTTATAGCACAGGAAAAACCCTTTTTTTAAAACAAGGGTAAAATGGACAGTCTTATCGCCTTATTTGTTGTGTTCTGGCAACAAATAAACATCTTCTTTTGAGATAAAATGTATCAATCTTGACGAAGAAACTTATCATAGTTATAACACAAAGCATACTATGTTTCCTTTCGTTTCTCATCCGATTTCTGTGATTCTTCTTAGTTCTTTTTTTTACTTTTTGTAGGCATACGTTTGACCACTATCTCATCTGATGTTAAGCGCTGATGCAGTCTAAGGTGGAGAACGTTTGCCTAAAAGTAACCTATTCACTTTTGACTTAAAGACTCCCAGGTTGTAGCTATCAGGAAACAAAGACTCAGGCAGGGAATTCCACTCCTTAGCTGTACGCACAATGAATGTATTCCCAAAACGTTTTGTGCGTATAGGTGGGATGTCCACCATGTAACCGGTGGCGCATCGCCGTACAACTTGTGTTCCGATGGTGGAACGGGCTTGGCGGAAGTTCGATGTTAAGTGAAAAAAAATATTCAGTTTGATTTTATATTATGAGCATTTTGCTAATTTAAATTGCTGCGTAGACGATGACGTCGTCTAAGTAACACCACTAAAAAGTGAAAAATAAAAAAACTTGTTTGGTTTGTTGGTTTTGTTTAGAAGTCGGTTGTTTTATTGTGTAAAAAGTTTTTTTATTAGTAAAATCAATCTCTCTGCTTCCGAGAAGACTGCCTAGAAACAAGCCAAACACAGGTTTAGATAGTTCCTAGAGTTCCTGGAAAATTTACACGGAGTTACAGGTTTAAGTATCTTAGCTATGCCAAGCCCCACAGTTTAATATTGCCCTCGTTTCAGCAACAGGTTTAGACATAGCCGTTTTTGGAACGCTCTCCTAAGTTCACCTTATTTAGACTTAGATGTCACAGAGAAGTACGGGCAGAAGGTCAACTCTATACAGCGAGCGAAAATGCGCGTAACTTAACTTTTGCCAAAATAATTCCTGTATTTAAACTTGCCTGTTGCCTTTGCTCTCACATGTTTTTCCATAGCCTTTTGTTATTATAATAAAACTTAAAAAATGTACTTATAAAAACCAAATATAAATACATGTAATAGCATAATATATCTTAATGGAAATACTTCAAACAATTTTACGATAATTACTCATATTTATAATACTTTTTAATACTATTTCATACCCTGAAATACTACTTAGCCCTCTTCTCTCTCCTATTTTTTGCTGTGCCCGACAGGGTCCATATTTGATCTTTTACTATATCAAACCATCTATGTAATATATATGGAATGCAATAAAATATTGAGTATTGACTATAAGACGCTTGGAAGGGGTAAGCCAGCAGTGAGGCATAATCTAAGCTGAGAAAAAACGAGACCACCTCAGGAAAGTACTTCTCCAAAAAAAAAAAAGAACCGTAAAATCCGTACACAAAAATACATTCCGTCCAAATAAGCTGAATGCAAATCGAAAGTACAACCATATTCGCTTCACTGCTTGAAGCATATCCATGTGTTCCGGAGCGAGACGGAATGGGACGCCGTTGCCTCCTTCTGCGAAGCAGTCATGCTAGCGAAGGAGGTAGCGGAGCGGGAGAGGAGACCCTCTCGTCCCGGCCGCCGTGGTGGACGCCGCGGGCGTCGGGGGCCACCTGGTGACCTCCGGCCACCGTAGGCGCGGGCCTGTGGACGGCGAGCTATGGGTGGCTCGCCGTCCGTCCGTCTAGTGACGACAGGCCGTGTCGACGGCGCGTTAGTGTTCCACGCGCGCCTCAAAGAGAGTCAGCAACACAGAGGGGCCCGAAAGGGCCGACGCCTGCCGGAGTCGCGGGATTATTCGCAAGAGACACCGTGGCTCCGGAACACAAAGGGCAATGAAGGAACATGCATGGGTTTTAGTCAGTAGAAGTCTGACACTCCCTCCCGCTACACCCAGAGCGGGAGGAGTCATTGGATGATTTCCAATCCCTAAAAAAAAAAAAAAAAAAGCATATCCATGTGTATTTTCGTCTATGGAATGGACCTTCTTCACTTTACTATTCTACGCGTATAATGTTAGCTCGCCTAAATTAGATAGGTGTTTTCAGGTCTTAGCTTTTATAACCTTAGTTGTAGGTCTTTAGGGCATTTTGGCGACCCTTTCTTAAGTCTATAGGTACCTAGTGTCAAATGGGATGTGGTTTATTTTCTGTGACAGTAATAAACAGAGTAGGATAATGTGTCAAAATTCTAATAAAATAATTGGAGCTTATAAGGTACTACCACCGTTCTGGGAATACTTTCACTGTGTATAGAGTTAAGGAATGGAATTATCTGCTTTCTGATTTCTGTGTTTTCTGATAGCTACGGATATGGAGTGTGTAATTCAGAAGGGAATAGGTTACTTCTAGGCAAGTGTGTTCCTTCGATGACCACACCATCGCTGTCCAATTTTCCATGGACCTGAGCCTACGAATAATACATAAAAGTCAGCCTTAGACTGCGTTTTCATCAGAAATGTGCGAGAATGCGTATCGTGTAACCAATAGACTAGCTTCATTTACCTAGCCTCGCTCAGCACAAGCGATTTTATTGGTTCTTAACACATTCTTCGCTCCGCATCCTCCCACATGTCTGGTGGAAACGCAGCCTAAGTCGTAAGTTGTTCGCCGTCGTCGGTGGCATATGCATTCATCTTCCTTACATTTTTATGTTAGCCGTCACATCTCAGAAGTCACCCCCATTAAATACACCCCAAAAACGAAGGGGCGTAATTATTTTACTCGATCTTTGCCATAGGAAACCATGGAATTTTATATGGAATTTTCATTTATCTCTTTGTAACAAGGAAACTACATAAAACTTCATCAAAAGAGGACAAAAGAAAAACTTCTGTCACATTCTGTCCCCCAAAACTTGCAACCGAAGCCGGGGGTAAAAACTAGCAAGTAATACGACGCGGTCCTTATTACCCGAACACCTAATATGACCAACTTGATTATGAAGTTAAGCTACAATGTCTTACGTGAGCAGGGTTGGGTCCCAATTTAATAACGAACAACATTAGGGTATCAGCGTTAACGTGGAAGTTTGAGTTTACGTTTGCGTTTTCGTTTTCTTTTGGGTTGTGGAAGAGAATTGACGTCCTATGATAGACTTAATTATTATCTTTTCGTTATTCCAATTTATTTGTTTTCGGCGCAACATAACTTCTTCATCCAGTAATGTCCCTAAATAAATAAAGATTTAAAAAAAAAAAAACTTCTTTGTCCATGCTTCTGTATTAATCTTCATTAAGTTAATCGTTTCATAAACGACAACTAAAAAAAAGCGGTTTGCCAAGGCTCCTACATAGCTGAAGCCTTCTTGTGAGAATCACAACGCCTCTGTCGAATGATTTTTGTTTTCTATCATAATTTAAGCAAAAATGGCCTAGTTGAAGTAGTTGTCGTATTTCTGTATACGATGCTGGTGCCAGAAACAACTAAAACATATAATGGCATTTATTTGACCACTGTACCTATGTATTTATATTTATACATAATTACATATATTTATGTCTGAAATATGTTTTTTTTTTGTTCCATACTTTTTAAGTTACCTTATTTTCTGCAGTCGGGTTACAGTTTTTTTTACCTTTTTTTAGTAGGTAACCCAATCTTAAAAACTTAGGTAAGGGGTATAACATAGCTAATATCTACTAACCCATAACAAACCACCGAAACGATCCAACATATTCAAGAAACCAGCCAAAATCTGGCAAATGTCTCACGGATGCCTTTGATGGCCGATAAAGCTCGCTTCATTAGTTTTTATTGTAACTACCTACCCATATAATTATGGACGTGCGTGGTTTGTCATGTGTCCTGACTAGCTGAAGTTCCCTTGCTAATTGAAGGTATTAGTAGTTAGTTGGTTTTTTTGTTTGTTGTATGCCACAATGCCGAACATGACTGATCTTTTTTTCTTATAAACAACTTGCATTCATTTTATGTATACTCATGTCTCAACAAATAAACGTCTTGTCTTGTCTTGTCTTGTCTTGTCTTGTCTTGTCTTGTCTTGTCATAGATTATTCTTGGTTAGTCATTTTTCGTATCTTCTTTGTGCTAATTTATTTTGGCTTTTGTAAATGTCCGTTTTTATTAATGAAACGAAAAATAAGATCAAGTTATCATTTTGTTTTTGTTTGTCGCTTCTGGCGGAGTAGATGCATTTTCTCTCTTTATTTTATCGCATGTTTTCTGGTGAGATAGTCGCCAAACGAAAGCCTGTTAATATGGGAATAAAAAGAAAACATTATGATTTCTTTAGGTAAGCTTCGTGGTCACTTTTGTCATTTTGGCACTCAAAGAGTCAAAACTGAAACAAAACTGAGGGCATGAATATTTTGACGTATGTTAACGTATGTGAATTTTGAATGTGAAAAACTACAACCCTATAGTATTTTGGTTTAATTGTATGGGACACTAGCTGACCCGCGCAACTTCGTCTGCGCCACATTTTCCATTAATGCTCCGCTCCATCTAGTCGTAGCGTGATGATATGTAACCTATAGCCTTCCTCGCAAATGGACTATCTAACACTGAAATAATTTTTCAAATTGGTCCAGTAGTTTCGTAGCCTATTCATTTCAAACAAACAAACAAACAAATGTTTCCTCTTTATAATATTAGTGTAGAAACACAATTTATATTATTAAAAAAACTATGGCTATAGAATCTAATTCAAATAAATATTATGTCTTCATATCGTGTAGGCAGTAAGTTCTAACGACCCCACACGCCCTAGTGTCAGAGTTTCTAAACCGCCACAAGGGCCTCTAACATGATTACGAGTATTGGTGCTATGGTAAAAACTCAAAAATCGTCAAAAAATATCGTGCTAGGCCCTCGTGTGTTAACGTACTCAAGTTCCCTGGCCTGGTGTCTCCAATCACTTTGCCTAGCCTTTTCTCGACTATATTGAGGTCGGCTTCATTCGGCAGTCTGACTGGATGAAGCTGAGTGCAAGTATTTTACATAGAGCGACAACCTATCCGCCTTGAACAACCCAGTGTGTAGGTACGACCCCCCTTAAAAAGTCTAGTATCAAATTTTCAGGCTTCTGACTATCCGTGATGACAGTCAGAAGCCTGTTTTTTTTTTTTTTGGCTTTACTTTTTGATTAATTTCGTTGCGGAATCCAAGATAGTTGAATCGTTTCTTCAGGGTTCGTCGGGCTTCAGTGGCTTGGCGTTTTTCTGGTGGTCACCACTGTTGATTCTGGCTTTCAGAAGTAGCAGTGGTTGGAAAGCTGTGGTAAACTTGTCCCAAAAATCATACATTTCCAAATGACTAATATAAATGATAACAATATTATTGCTCTTTCCTTTTAAACCACACGTAGTCCCTTTCCCAACCCTCCGACAACTATAACTGTCCCATATTATTATAAACATAGAACTACCCACAACTGTCATCATGAAACAAACACAGAACTCCTCAAAGTAAACTAATTTAATCACGAACATGTCCAGATGGACCATGATGAATGCATGCACGTTCGGACTGGCTTGAGACCGAGTTTCGGAAGCTAGCTTGTCGCAACAAGGTCACGTTGTGCCGCATGTGGGGTGACCAAGCGATGGACAACTTAAGGGAAATTTAAAATGACGTTGCTTTTGTCGTATCTTGAGACACGGAGGTCCCCGACCTTTTGAAGACGAACAAGGATCCGAAGACAACTCTTAGAGGCCTGTAACACAGTTTTATTATTAAAGCATGTTTTACTCATTATGATTTTTTTTTACTATAAGACGAACCCTAAAAAAAGCATCTGTTAAGTATGGGGCACATGTTTTTTTTTTTCGCGATTTCCATGTAGGTTCCACAGTGAAAATGAGTGATAATAATTGATCGTTTTTTTACTGTTACTCCGTGGATAACAATTAATAAGCTAGCTAAGTTCCACCTATATGAAGGTTTTTTCTAAGTAGTTTAAATCAACAAATGACTCCTCCCACTCTGGGTGGAGCAGAAGGGAGTGTCCGACTCTTACCGACTAAAACCCATCCGTGTTCCTCTTAATGCCCTTGACGCTCCCAGGGCCGCGGTGACTCTATTGAACAAATTCCGCAACATAATATGATTTGTACCAATTACATATAGCATTTTTATTATGAGACATCCTTTGAGTAACCTTTTCGTTATTTCAATGATGAACTTTAATCAACCTGTCTTCAAAGGTTTATCAATACAACATTATTAGGTATTCAATTGATGATCCATAACCGATGTTATTGTTTCATGTCTTTTGCCTAGCATGTGGCCAATGAATGTTGTCTAGTACAAAATTAGGGATGAATGAACCGAGTTCACCTTCAAAACAGTGTTTATTAGACATCGAATTAAAAAATAATCTTATTGTTTTACGGCTTCGCATGGAATAAATTTAATACCGCCTACCTTGTTTATTGCTCTTTCTATGAGTCAAAACCCTACGTACTAAGAAACAGGCAGAGACTTTTTTAGATAATTAGAAATTAATCTAATTTCTATTTATTTATTTATTTATTTAACAATTTATGTACACACACACAAGTAGATAACAAAAAAAAGGAGACAGAAAAATAGGTACAAAGGTGATGCTTATTTATCTTTGCTATTTTTTTATTTTTCTTTTGCTTTTTTTTCTTTTTATTTCTTCAAAGTTATTGTGAACAGGTGTCTTCTGGGTAAGTTTCCTCTGTCGTCGACTTTGTCTCTGACATCTCTGACCTTGACTAAAGTCAAGCGCAAACCCATTTCACATAAAAATAAAAACTAACGTACCAATTTGTACGCCACGAAATGCGGCTAAACATGTTAAAACTAACGTAGCAATTTGTACGCCACGAAATGCGGCTAAACATGTTAAAACTAACGTAGCAATTTGTACGCCACGAAATGCGGCTAAACATGTTAAAACTAACGTAGCAATTTGTACGCCACGAAATGCGGCTAAACATGTTAAAACTAACGTAGCAATTTGTACGCCACGAAATGCGGCTACATGTTAAAACTTTTTTCTTTTGTTATCTTGCATGTATCATGTACACCATGTTTAAACAAATAAAATTTTACTTACTTAGGTTTTATACCAGTTCATTTGGGGTCGTCGAACAAATCTTCTTTCATACGTTTTCCTAGTGGTCACCTATCCCAAATCATTTTTCACACAGTCCGTCCATCGTTTCATTAATCTTCACCGTTCATCATCTGCCTAGCCTTTTCCCAAGTACATTGTGTTCGGCTTCCAGCCAAACCGGATTCAGCTGAATACCAGTATTTTTCGTGGAGCGGCTGCCTACCAGACCTCCTACAACCCATTAACTGGGTAACACGGTATTTCTTGGCAAGACTGGAGTCAGATTTACTGGGTTCTGACAATCCGTAACGACTGTCAAAGTTCTACAAATGACAGCCGGGACCAACGGCTTAACGTGCTTTCCAAACTCGATTTATTAAGATGGTCACCCATCCACAGACCAACCTTGGCAAGCGTTGCTTAACCTTGATCGACCCATGCTAAATTTATGCAAAACTATACACACGACATTAAAAAATCTCTTTTAATAAAAGAAAAATTACTGGTATGGATAAACACAGTAACCAATAGATAGCTTTTACAAAAGGCATTATCCGTAAAGCTTTGGTTTCCTAGAAGAGCGGTGCCGTCTTAGAGCGGCCGTAATATTACGGTCGGCATGCAAATGGCTGCACCGCTTTTTGACTTTACAGTGTCAGTTACCGCTCTCTAGGAAACCGCGCCATTTTGCTTACATAGACAACGTTCTGACGTCATTCACCGCTGTATTACGGCCGCTCTAAGACGGCACCGCAATCCTAGGAAACCCAAGCTTAAAGGAGAATGTACCGTGTTACCCAGTGACTAGATAGTGGAGGATTGAACAGAAGGTATAAATAGTCGCTCAGTGTCGTATGTAAAACTGGAAGCCGACCCCACCATATTTGGGAAAAGACAAGTTAGACTGATATACTGCAACAAACCCCTCAATTACCAATTTGTCCCACATTTCCCACAAACATAGCCCCCCTACTTCCCAGCTACCCTTGGGGCGTACACGCCACAGTAGCATAACGTTTAAGTTTTCATTGTTACACAACTGACACCCGGCATTTTGTCCTTGCATGTTGACAAATTCTTAACAAATGTGTCTTCGGAATTCTTCGGGCGAGTTCGGAAAATTTTAAGCTTGGAATGTTTCCATGCAAGTTTTTCATGTCGTGCTGGTTGAATTGTATTTTTGCCAAGTTGATGTTTATGGATATTTAAATATTTTCTAATAGTGTGTGCTGCAAAGGGCGTCTTTGGGACTCCTTTCATAGGATAGATGGCATAGATATCTTCCTATGACCTACATCAGATTTTTCCCCGGCAGTATTGGATCGCTGTACCATCGAACTAAGAGAATAAAGAAACAGAGTAGTTAGTTATCTCCGTAGAGGTTTGGCACCGAGGCCGAAATACGGCCGGTAAGATTATTTTTAATTCTTATAGTGCAACAAACCTGCCTAATATATGCTATCACTATACTTCAACAGCAAAACCTTAGAGACACAGCGCTTTACAGCGTACACTTGACAAAAAGCAACGTCAACTCATGATGCTAAGAGCACGTGACTAAGATATAACAGCCACGGCAGTCGTACAACTTTCAAAGTAAAGCCACGGCTGCCGTCGTCGGTCCGAGGATGAGTGACCATCCAACATATAATAGGACTCATCCTAGCCTCGGACAACATGCTAAGCCGTGGGCCCGGCTGTCATTTGTAAATCTTAAACAGTTGTTACGATAGTCCGAAATCAGAAAATCTGTCCCAAAGCGATGAGACTGGCTGACTTCAAGGGCCGTCTTTTACCTGTTGGTGGTATGATTAGGACAGAGGACTATTTTGCTAAAAACAACCAAAAAAGCTAGATTATTTTGACTGTTAATAAAGTCACATTTAATGATAAGGTAAAAGAATTTTATTTCCCGGAAAAGATTTTTTTTCTGCATTTACTAGTTTTTTGTTTGTATTAAAAATATTTTTCAGAAATTGTCAGATAATCTGGTAGAAAATAGGTGGCCCCCATCGATCGTGGTGTCTGCAGAATCCAACATCGTTGCTAATGCTTCGCAGATCAGTTAAGTTTTTGTGACAAAGCCGCTACTGGAGTATAATATAAACATGCTTTAACAGCAAATCCTGAGCGATACAGCGCTTTACAGCGCACGCTTGACAAATCACCGGCAACTTTTGAAGCGCTAAAACAAATCACGTGCACACCTTCGTCTTAATTGATACCATCAATTAATTTAACGACTGTACTTACTCGGCATTTACTTGAACATTTTGAAGCAGTCTCCATTACGGGTATATTGTAAATCATTAGTTATGGAGAGTCGTAAGTGAGATGTTTAAGTCAAGTGTGTGTGGAATTACTTGAGTGGTTTAAGTTTTACTGTTTTAATTTTTGAGAAATTATCTAAACTTAAATAATATAATTGTTATGTTTCAAACCTTTCGAAGAAGTTATACATTTCCGAAAATATTTTAACTATTAGAAAGCTATACTATATCTGACTGCCAAAGGCTTTTTTATCCTAGAGAAATGAAAGGATCACAAGGAAAAAAAATATTTTTCATAACAGACCGGAAATTTGCAAAACAAATTGTAAACTTAACATAGAAATCGTCAACAATACTATTAGTAGGACTGAAATTATGTTAGTTCAGACGTGTGTTTTGAACTTAAACCTAGCCTTAACATAGGTGAGAAAAACCGCCTGAAAATTTAAATAAAAATCAAACAATTTCAACAAAAAGTGAGTCCGCTAGGCCATTCCCCTCGACATTTTTTCCTGAACTAAAACCAGCTGTTTTTCAAAAATTACCATAAATATGGTACTCAACAAGATTATCAACACTTATGTATGTATATGTGAAATAAAATTACCATAAGCAAGCATGGTAGGAACGTTAACCCGAAAATGCGGCGTTTACTTTAAAACTCGAGTGTTACAATAAAGTGGCCCGTTAATTATAGTCAGTTTACAGGTTAAGCTTACCTTAATTTGTAATGGAACAAGCTTTTATGGAGGGGCTGTATCTTTGCGTGTTTTTGGCTTAAAAGCAGAGCTAAAATAGGTCTAAAGCGCAAAAATTCGAGTGTTCCTAAAATGTGTTCATCAGTCTAGCTTTTCACAAGTAATAGCTGGCCCGAATATCATGTCGTTATACTGAATACTACCAGGGGCCCGAGTCTGCTATTTTTATAATTGTCATTCCGACACGATCCCATTGTCATGCCATTATCATTTTGCTAAAAGTTCGTAATCTGCTAAATTCATAATCGCACAGTCACTGGCACGTCAGTGGCCGGTCACTGGGACGTCAGTGGTCTCGTAATAGAATTGCGGTAGGAATGCCGTATTGCCATTATTATAAAACCGAGCTAAATTTGAGCATTTATTCATGCCAGATTTTATTTATATTTAGTTTTACATTTATGTATTAGTGTTATAAGCAATCTGAAGTAGTGAGAAGTTCGTAAATACTAAATCTGTCATTATGTACGAGATTACCATTATCATATGGCTTTCTTTCAATGGCGTGTCAGTGGTTGATCATTGGAATGTCGTAATGACGCCATTATGATAACATTATGTTAGAAGATTACCAAACTTGTCAAAATCAACCATTTTGAAATCAGTGTTCGACCATTCTGACACTATTGTAATAGCAGACTCGGGCCCCAGGTATTTAGTGTAACGACAGTGTAAGTGATACTGCCCTCAACAAAGAAATTTTCTGCTAGGAAATACCAATATTCTAAGGTTAACTGATGTTCAGATTTTTTGTTGGGTTCCGAACATCGGTGAAAAATAGAACCCTTATAGGATCACTCGGGTGTCTGTCTGTCTGTCTGTCGGTCTGTCCGTCTGTCACAGCAGTTTTCTCCGGATCTACAAGACCGATACTTTTGTAATTCGGTATACATATGGACTTCTGTGACCTAAACACGAACACGTTACATAAACGTTAATACGTAAATTTTGAGGGTCAGTTTTGGTGTTCAAACTTGAAATTATAGAAAAAGTTTTTCAAACTGTATCGTGTGACATATCAAATGAAAGGGCTTCTTACTTTGAGGCTTTTAATTGTTTTTTTTATACATATTTTAAATAAATGAGTTTTTTGGAAAAAAAATATTAAGTAGGTATGTAACTAACACTGAACCAATAATAATCAATATGCTTTTCTTTGTCAAGTATTGCATATCCGACTTGGGTATATTGTTGATTCTAAAAATGTTATGCTATATATTATAAGATCTAATTGTACACAGTTACGCAATAAATAATTCTTATTGTTATTCTTAAAAAGTTTGACAGTTATTCAACAAATTAAACCCATAAATGACCATTCCCCTTGTCTCCTTAAATATAGAGCTAAAAATTTTGAAAAAATGCTGATAAATAGTTCTATACCAAAAGATTACAGGGAAACCTATAAGAAGTCTGTAGTGTTACAATATGATGTTAAAAAAAAAAACATTGGTTCGGAACCCTTTGCACGCGAGTCCGACTCGCACTTGGCCCGTTTTATTTTATCAGACCTACCACTTAGCAGGCAGCTTTGACTGTGGAAATTGGCAGCTATTCAAAGAAAACTGACAGCTTTGTAACAAAATGTTTAATGTTGATCAGTTTCTGAGCAGACTCGCCAGTAGTGTCTACGCGCATGACGTGGGTGTCGATGTCCTAGGAACTTATACGACAACTAGCTGTCCCGCGCAACTTCGTCTGCGTCACATTTTCCGCTCCTAAATAATATTGCAAAAAAAAATTTAGATTTAAACTATCCTATCTCTCAAGTTGGATCGAACTGCACATGGTGTGCGAATTTTATTATAATCGGTTAAGTGGTTTAGGAGTCCATTGAGGACAAACATTGTGACACGAGATTTATATATATTAAGATATATGTTTGACGTGACTGATCGGTGACGTGACAGTTTCGCGACTAATCAAAAAAGACCTAACAAACAGGAGCATACAGAAAAGTGCAAAACATTTAGTTGTTAATGAAAACGACCAAATAGAACACTATTTTAAAAAGCATAAAGGATGCTTTGACATGAATTTTGTCCCAAGACAATAACATCTTAAAACTTTTTTACTAAAGAATATAACCGACTTCCAAACAAAAGAGTAGGTACAAAGTAATTATAAAACAACCTTAATTTTGAAAATCGATGTTTTTCTTTTGCTTTTTTTTTAAACACGACTTCCGACATTAAGTTTATTTTTTATTTCATCTACGCAGAAATTGAAATAAGCTAAAAAACTTAATTAGCAAAAATAAGATAAAAACTACTGAGCCAAACTGAATTAAATTTTCACGGTACCAAATGGCAAGTATTGAATTAAACAAGAATCACAGAAATCTGACCCAAAACCTCGTACAAATCGGTGTACACACATTAATAAAAATACCAACCGAATTTCTACCTCCTCCTTTTCTGGGAGTCGGCTAAAAACCACAAACCCCATGACACTTCATCACTACAGGTGAAATAACATAGGTAACACCATGCAGATAGTTCAGCCCACCAAGTAAATACGATCGCATAAAACCAAATGGGCCCCGAAACGTCCCACATTAGGGACCGACAGGGGTCAATAGGGACTATTTAGGGCCCCAAACATGGTAATGTCTTGGTAACGGCTTCATTATCATGTTGGCACTTGAGAATTCCGCTTGCAAAAAGTTTATATGGAAATATGTAGATTGTAATTGCGTTCATCAAAAGGTAGGGTCGTATTTTCAATATTTTAGGTGAAAAGGAAGGTCACCAAGGGAGATACCAAGGTTGCAGAAATGTTCGAAAGATTCACTGCAGCCCTGGAACACAAACATTTTGGGGAACACAGGTGGGTTTTAGTCAGTAAGAGTCTGCCACTCCTCGAAACCTCGAAGGAGCCATTTGATGATCCCCATCCAAATAAAAAATGAGGATCTTTAACATTCGAATAAGTCAAATCATTAAATCGTTAACCAGTCCTGTGTTTCTTGCGTTCAACGTACTTCCACTGCCATCAGCAGTAAGGATATTCTATAAAACCTCGCCCTGAAAACATTGTGAAATGAGCTTGAATTGAATGGTTACTTCTAGATGAAGTGAGATGAAGTTAACAGCTCATTTCACCTAAGGTTTCACAGTGAAATCGTTACAGAATCGACTGGTAAGTCATCGGTATTCCGAATCATTATTAAAAAGCATACTATCTATTCAAAACATAGCCAACAGTTTACCCTAATACCTAGCTACACATAAAAGTGATTTTGAAGCCTAAGTGATGCTTAAGTAAGCGCAGTTTGGGGTCGCAGGCATCATTAGAACAACGATCGCTATTCCCATTTATTAGGTTCGATAAGCGTTGCTATAATCTAGATATCGAGCGACGTAAGTGTTTAGGTTAGTTGCAGAAGAGCCGGGTGATTTTTTCATCAGAGTTCGATCCGAGAATCATCTTTAAGCAACATTAATGCGCTCAAATATGAGTCGTGCGCGTTATTTGATCTGCTCTGTAAAAGAAATACAGTCCTCTGCTCATTGATTTTATCGTCGATTGAATGTCCATTTGTTTAGATACTCGTCTCATAAATAACAGTTATAAAAAACTAAGTTTTGGAAGTCGGTTGTATTTTTTTGTAAAAAGTTTTATATTTTTCACTTTTTAGTGGTACCCCACACCTAACAACACACATGACATAATTAACCATCATCCAAGTAAACGAATTCCAGCTATTTCGATTTAAAATCCAAAGTCCGTAACCGATTTTGATAAAATTTAAATGGGACCAATCTGCAGTATATCCTTTCAGATTTAACAAGAATTTTTCAAATCGGTTCATAATTGTCGGAGTTATGAGGTAACAAACATAAAAAAAAACATACAACCGAATTGAGAACCTCCTCCTTTTTAGGAGTCGGTTAAAAACAACATTAACATAATTCAAATCAACAACAAGTGTTTATCTCCTAATTACAGTGCAGCATCCATGAAGCCGAATACTCCTAATAAGTCCTTCTACGAGTCTTCCGAGTTTTCTCTTTCACCATTCTTACTATTATAGGTTTAATAACTAAGACATATTAAGAACGTCATTTTTGCAGTCTTAAGTCAAAAATAACGACTTATTTAATCGATTCCCCCGACTATAATCGCTCACACATAGTCAACCTTACTCCCAAACGTCGGAACTATAAGCCAAGCCAGGCAGAGGCTAATATTTAATAGAAACTTAGTACATTATTGTCACCCAAACTTGAACTGTCCTTATAACAAGTAAGCCTCAACTTGGTATAAACTTGACTTAGTTATGTGCCTCCAAGTTGAGGTGGTATCGCGTCAGGCGAGCGGCCATTTTGATGTAAATGACAGCTCAGCAATAAGATGGCGGATGAATATGCAAAGTTTTTGTTGGAGTGCAGTTTTAATTGAGTTCAGTTGATGGTAATGAGTATTGTGTTATTTCCTTATTATGAAATCATCATGATAAGAAGAACTTAGTTTATCTTTTAAAGCTTCAGATTTTTTTACTGAATTGCACCAAGATTTTAAGCATTACCCTCGGTTAAGTTCCTATGAAAAAATCTTCTACGAATGGTGACTTCAATATCAAGTCTGAAACAAAACAAAATTCTAGCCTTGAAATACAACAATTACTAGATGACTAGTATCGAGCAGGCTACTAACGTGTTTGGCAATTACCAAATACAAATTTCTACAAGTCCTGAAAATACCTAACTTTAAAAACGCTACGCTGAAGTCGATACATGAGTCGGTGGGGATGAATTCAAATTATCTCGAATAATATCTTGCCGAGTTACTTGGAATTAATTAAATGCTATTTAAACCTTATGGTGTCACTGATACCCTGTACTATTATACTTACCTCTTTAATCTCACTACCCCGTGTCTCTACCTACCCTACAAAACACCACCCTTGAAGGTACGTCCCTGTCGGAAGTGCCCCAAACTAAGCAGTACATGTCGTTAGTAAGATAGCATCTAATGAGTTAAGTTGTACAACACTACAGATTATCTGTACTTATGTTTGTATGTATGCAACACAAGTTTGTTTGACTTGCGGTTTGACTGTTTTTAACCTACTGTGTAGAACTAAGGATTAGAATCATTCATGACACAGAGACGTTCTGTAGTGTTTACAAGATGTATTAGATTAAACGTAAAAACTTAAAGCAGTTTTTCTATGAACCACTTTTACCATCGGACCCATTCAATCGTGATAAAAAAACTCAGATGTTCAGTACATTTCGGCGAGTTATGGAAAGATAAAAGCAGGTTGTTGATTTTTCACGATTTCGTGGGTGTTCCCATGATATTTTTTTTTGACTTTAATTAATTTCAGATAAACCCTTAAAGGTGTAGAAGAATAATAAGTTATGTAACTTTTTTTTAAGGATGGGAAATCATTAAGTGACTCCTCCCTCTCTGAGCGAATCAGAAGGGACTGTCTGACTAAAAACAATCCGTGTATCACCTAATACCCTTTGCGTTCCAGGACCGCGGTAACTCTTTCGAAATAATACCGCAACCCTGGCAGAAGTTAGATAACTTAGCTACTACAAAAATATACTTTGATAATGTAACATCCCTCAAAAAGAAACCTCTTTTGCGTCTCAGGTTAAAAATAAAATAAAAGTAAACGACACATTAAAAGAAATAGCTGAAAGAGCAAAATGATAGATGATTTATTTTCACATAACAGACTTTCGAGGAATATATGGTGACCCGACAAACGCATGACGTAATATTAATGTGGTATTCTTCAAATATTTTATGTGAAATTCGACTTTGAAAGGCACAAAAATAATAATGTTACTACATTAAAGTTTATCATAGAGGGCGCATGAATGTGATATACAGTATTTTCTTCAATTTAATGGGCAAAGTTCAGGTCAAAATTGGTAGTTTTAACAGTCTTTCAAAGTTGTTTAGCTGTAAGCCTCCAAAATGAAATCCCTAGGTTCTACCCGCGGCTTCGTACCCAGAAGCTATGCATTTTTGGGGATGGTAAGAACACTTAGCGGTAGTGTATCATTCTATTCATCATCAACATCTTCATATCAGCCGAAAGACGTCCACTGATGGACATAAACCTTCCCAAAGTTTCGCCAGAACAACCGGTCCTGTTCGTCTGGCATCTGTCGGCTACCTGCGACCTTCACCAGGTCATTCCACATTGTCGGAGGCCTTCCAACGCTGCGTCTTCTGGCAATCGGATTTTTTTCCAAACTTATTTCCAGTTCAAAGGGTAATTTCTCTTTACAAACTCTAACAAACACAAAAACCATTTTAGCTCTTAATTTTTCGAGAAAGAAGTGATAACATTAAGATGGCATGCCGTCGAAAGTAATTTAATAACATGCATCAGCGCAAAATTGTGTTTTAGTAGTCGAATACAAGATCCAGAACTGAAAATATCCATCCTTCACTTTCCAATCATTGAACCAAAGGCAACACTAAAATCCAAATCACTCATCCCTATTGGTCCCTTCAAATCATTAAAAAGGACCAATAAACTCGTCCTAACAGCTCTCAATCCCCAAATCCTATCATTCCGTCTCTCAACTAAATACAATCAATATGCACTCACCAATCACTCAAGAACGAAACGATTTTAAGTGTCACCCTAAAGGTGCGCTTACACGGGCAACTTTTTGAGCAATTATTGCTCGGCAACAAATATGGATCAATTTGGAGCAAGCAATGGAGCAATCTGCAGCAACTTCAATAAAATGCGGCAACTAGCTGATTCGGGACTATTGTTTCTAATTTCACCATATATTCCATATTACTCTCTGTCTTGTTTTTTTCTAAACTAATATACTCGCATATGAAAGTATTAATATGCTGTATTGACATGCCTAGTTTCTTATAGTTTCTCCATATCGCTCACTGATATCATTGTAAACATTTCACCAACTTGACGCTCGTTGCCGTTGCCGTAAATTGCTTGATATTTTATGACATCACAATCGACCAGTATTGTTTATAATGGATCAATAATTTTCATTGCCCGTATAAGCGCACCTTTAGTGTCACCCTAAGAAATATCGAGAAAGGCACAAAGGGAATAAAAGAAAATAGCGCTAAGAAACAGTAACGAGACTGAATGGAAAAGAATGGTGGGGAAGCGAGAAATAATTAGTTTTTCTTTAGAATAAATGCGGTGAAGTGGCGGTTGTTTTTATTGAGAACTGTTCCGCTGTTTAAGGGTACGGTTTTATTGTTCTTTTGTGTGTTTTTTTTGTAGGTTTGCTTGTTAAAGTGCAATTGAATATAGCAATCCTGATCGTAAGTCTACTGAGTAAAGGCAGAACATGTCCTGAATTAGGACATGGGATAGATTTTATACCCTTTTTTAAAGGACAGGTCATCAAATGACTCCTCCCGCTCTGGGTAAAGCAGGAGGTAGTGTCAGACTCCTACCGACTGAAACCCATCTGTGTTCCTCTTATTGCCCTTTGCGTTCCAGGGCCGTGGTGACTCTTTCGAACAAAATTCCGCAACCCCTGCAGAGATTTTATACACTGGGATACTTTTCGACTTACAAGCGAAGCCGCTGGCAGAAGCTAGTTATATTAATAGAAGACAATTATGAGTTTAAGTACTAGCTTTTGTCCGAGGCAAGAGGTGGGTAACAAACAGATAAGCCGAAAGAGTTACTTTCGTATGTATAATGGATTTTCAAGAGTAAACATGTATCTTTCTCTAGTGATAAATTGTGTACTCCTTTCAGTTCACTACTTCTATTCTTTGGCTAGATTCGTTATTGCCTACACACAAACATACAAAAATAGCAGCCGGTCGATTCTGTCGCCATCTCACCGTGATCACTTGGGTGGAGTGAACGACAAATGAGCTGTCATTCCATCTTGTTTGTATGGTTTGACAGCTCACTTGTCGTTCACTTCGCCTAAGTGTTCACTTTGACATGTTTACAGAATCGCACTGCTGTACAGCTCATGTACAAAGGCGAGCTTAACCCAGAATGTTTAGTTACTCTAACAGCAGACCTTAGTGCGATAAAGATATTTGCAAAATAAGTACAACAAAAACTACTTTAATTTGTGTTTCAATGCCTAAACAAAAGGAACAATAAGATCAAAACGTTCTACCCAGAAAGAAATTGAAACTCATTTAAAACCAACGAACACTAAATCCCGATCCAGTGAAGAACATTCTCAAGGCCTGTCTGGATAATGTCCCTACGTCAACAAAAAAATAAAAATGTACTGTGAGACGAGGCAATTCTCTTCCTTGACTAAATATTATCTTTGCCGAGGACGGTATTAAAAAAGTGTTGCTCTCGGGGGAGGGATTCAAATAAGTAAAGTAGCTGTTTGAATTTAAAATTGGTATTTGAGGGTTTTTGACATAAATTATAAATGTTTAAATGGGTTTAGGACCACGTCAGGTTGACAACACAGCTATTTTTTTAGACGTAATTATCAAATATTTTTGCTACATCTGCATCTGAGTAAGTATATTTTATAGGTTAAAAAGATCGATAGATTATACTTTCTGTGTGTCTAAGAAGACAAATAAGAAAGAAAATATGTTTATTCACACACAGGAGATACACAACGCGTAGCAACAACATGTTAATATTGAGCACTTTGCCAAAAATGTCCAACACAAAATTGGCCAAAATAGACTTCCTTTTGCAAGGCCAAACCACGCATCTTATTGAAAAAATCCCTTTTTAAAGTTCCTACAACAGAAACCGTTAAAACATTCAGCCTACATCAAGCCTCAACCATTTTTTACCACCCAGCCCTGGGCTACACGCAACTGCAAATTCCACAGAAAAAAAAAACACAACTTGCAAAATCCGTTCAACCAGCAATAATTACATCAGTGATAGGTTCCGTATGCGATCGGAACGGACTCAAGGTCAAAACAATGAGGTCGGCGAAGTAAGAGTGTTACGAGGTCACAAGAAAGCAAGCTAAGGTCGCTGGTACAAGGTGGTTATGAAAACACGTTGTCTGTTTTGTTTTGTTTTTTTAATAGGTATGTGTGTGTTTGTGAGTAGACTAGTCATGATTGGGTGTGCCAAGGGCCCTTGAGGAGGCAGTAAAGGAGCTCTTGGGAATGCTAATAGTTTTCTTAGAAATGGTTCTGCATTCGTGTAGTCGAGTTGTCGCATTCGCGCCTGTCTGGGAGCTTTTATGTGTGATTGGGTTATAAATTGGTGCGTTTGACCCCTTTGAGATGTGGTTGGTCGATTACCTATTTTTTTAAATATTTTGCGTCTCACTGTACATGTAAAAAATACTATAAACAGTATTGTCTTTGTGATCATATCCTCGCAGGGTAACCCGACAATCCTTTCATTTATTCATTATAACCTCATACAATATATGAGTAAAAATGCGCATTTAATTCCCTTAGGCATTCTCCACCAGTCCACCACTTGGAACATTGCAAGTGCACGCAGAACAGAAAATATGATTTTAAGCATATTGTAGTTGCAATAAACATACATACATCAACGAACTACTAACTTAAAAGGTTTATACTATTTCGTAATTCTATTTAAGGTCAAGTGGCACTCCATTTTCCCCTAAAAACATGGTACTCCAGTACTATTTTATGTGACCTCCCCCATATAGATATCATAGTTATTAATCTAATATCGATGGCGCCCGGAGCTCCCCATTTCCTGGTCAGGTCAGCAGCCTATTAATTGAACCCCTCGCCTCTACATACATTTTATTGAAATACTCGATTTTAGTTGAGTAGTTTGTTTCAGTAGAGTGAGGAGTATGTGATAAGGTCTATTAATTTATGATATACTTAATTGTACACCGAAAATAACATTAAAGACTACAACAAACATTTCTTGAATTAATTTTCAGCTTTATCGGTAAGGAATTAGATTCAAATTTGATTGTGAGTTTCGGGTAGCTTGTTGTGCTGGCGTCTGTACAATGGGTGGTCTTATCTACTGAAGTATAAGGTCCGATTTGAGTTATTGTTAGCGACAGATAAATGTGCAATAACGGTCACTGACCTACATTATCATAAACAGAAATAAAGACATAAAGTTGCCCTGGACCGCCTTATGTGTTCATTTACGTTATCTATACTTAATATTATAAAGAGGTAACATTTGTTTGTAAGTTTGTATGTAGGGGGTAATCTCAGGAACTACTGGTCCGATTCGAAAAATTCTTTCCGTATTAGATAGCCCATGTATCGAGGAGGGATATAGGCTACATATAATCACGCTAAAACTAAAATGAGCCGAGCATTAATGGAAAATGTGACGCAGACGAAGTTGCGTGGGTCAGCTAGTCTAGTCATAAAAGACAAATCGTAATCTACTTAGTAGGATGTTAGGGAAAAGTTAATGTACATTATTGCAAGCTTGCTTGGCGCCTACCATAATTACCATGTCAAGCGTTAGTTATGAATCAGAAGAGAACCTCGTGGCTAAGTAGTTACAGCAGCCGCATGGGTTATGCAACGCTTGCAGGGGCCGGTCCATGGAAGGCTGACCATCCGAACATGCAGAGAAAGTGCCTCGGAAGTAAGCCGCTGGATTCGGCTGTCGTTTGTACATCTCTGACAGTCGTTACAGATAGTCAGAAGCCAAGAAATCAGGGGAGGGGGGGGGGGTAAAAAGACCACTTTAGGAGAATGATATTAGAATTATACTATTAATCACACTGTCAAAATACATTTTCATCTTTATCGCTAACGAATTAGGTTCAAGGTTGATTGGGAAAATTTGGCAGTGACACTAGGTAGCGTGATTTGCTTTCTGATTCTGCTAAAGTGGCCTTTTTAAACCCGCAGACAGTTGTCTTACCAAGAAGAACAGTGTTACCCAGTAACTGGGTTGTGGAGGTCAAATAGGCTTTCGCTCTAGGTAAAATACTGGTAATCGGCTGAATTAGGTCTAACTGGAAGTCGACCCTAATATGTGTTTTTTGTTTCTTCGAGATGGGTTTGCTCTTGACTCTAGTCTTGGTAAGAGATTACAGAGACAAAGTCGATGAAGGAGCGAGCTTACCCAGAAAGCCTGTTCACTCTAACTTTGAAGTGGTTAGGATTCAGAAGGCTAGACAGGTGTATGTATAGTCTTAATGACCTACTTAGCCAGTCTTGTTCATAAATAAACTGCCCACCTCTAAAAACGAAACTCAATTTTCACTTCGTTAATATTACAAATGGAGACACAATAAAAGGTACGTAATTCTAATGAAAGTGGCCGAACTCTCATTAATGTGGCCAAATGTCACACAGAGCGACGTTTAGAGGTTTTATATGAAATGGTGGATGTTACCTTGTTATATTGAGGTTATTTACTGTCTGTTCTATATTTATTGTGTTGTGGTGGACCTATATTTCGTGGTTTTTTCATTAGAGTTTTCATCGATTCTTTTTGTATTTTCATATCTTCAAATGTAAGTATATCTGTCAACGGGCTGTATCTCATAAACCGTATAGGTACACAGTTGAAACTTTAGCAGAGTGTAGGTATTTACTTTTGCGAATTTAAAGTAACAATTTATAATTATGCAAAAACACATTGTAGACTTGTGTGCTGTACATTTGTGTGCATGAAGTGTTGAATAAATAAATACCTACTTTGTTACTTACCTCTTTGAAAATAAATGAGGTACGGTGTAACACTCACCTACTAATTCCCAGGAAAGTACTCAACTTTATTTTTCACTTTGTATCTTTAATTACACATTCGCCTTCTCTTCAATTCTCTTTAAACTACGGAATGGCTACAAATGAACTAAATGTCCAATTTAAAAGAGGAAATTAACCTGAACCATTAAATTCGTGAAGTGAAATGGCGTACTATAAAAGCTTTGTGTAGCAAAAAACTAGTCAGTAAACAATTTCCTAAAATGTCCATGAGTGACCGCTAGCGAATTCGCTTCACTCAGTGACACCAAAGAGTTGGTTTGAGATCACCTAGAAATGACAAAGTACCACTTGTTAATTTATTGGCAACTAGATGCCGCCCGCGGCTCCGCCCGCATCCCAAGGGATCATAAAAGTAACCTATATGTTATTCCAGGCAATAATCTAATCTACCTTTGCGCCAATAAATGAAAGAGAGAAAGTGAAGAAATCTCACCAAGATCCGTGCAGCCGGTCTGACATGCATACAAAAAAAAGTGAATTTAATTGTGAATCCTGCTACCTACGCAAAACAACATAGAAACAGTTTTAAACGTACTCGATCGCGTAAACATATTTTTTTATTAAAAGAGTAAGCGCGTTTAGTGACAAAAAACCATTTACTTCCATTCGATATGACAAATTAAAGCAAACGTTTAGGTACGTTAACGCGAACGCGTACGTTTAAAATCTCGCACTAGGCACTCAAAATGCTTGCTGTGGTTTAGTTAGTCGCTATAAATTAAATCCACTTTTAAGTCCACGAAAAACGAAGAAAATCGCGATAAAATTTCATAGTTCTGTTTATTGTTATAAAGTTTAATATCTTTTCCGCACTTGGCAGCGGTCTTATTGCCATATTAAAACGTTCTTATAGCTCTAAGCAAACTTTAAGTATCCTTTTATTCTTCTCTTTTATTATTTACGATACCCTATATAGGTACCTACCTCCTTATAGTCGACTAACCTAAGTATGTTTTGCCAGGCGTAAGTATGGTTTGTTGTTCCTGTACTGTAGAGGACATTTTTACGTAATTATTTGAACGCATTTGACCTGTTTTGGAAGATAGGTAATAGGTATTCATTATGAAAGGCAATTCTCTTATTTATAGGAAAAGTTCATAGCAAACTGTCATAAACATAGAGGTGTTTTTGACGGATTGCTATTGCGATGGCTAGTTTGCATAGTGCGAGTCAGCCTGCGTTCACGTGCGTGTTTGATAGTAGCTCGCATCTTTGTTTTTTCACTCGCCTGCTCGCCTGACATTAATTGCACGTGGTAGCTGGGACATCACTCACATCGTTCGGAAGCGTTCGCCAGTAGCTCGCTAGTGTCAGCCAGGCAGTAGCGAGTGGAACCTGTATTTTTTGTTCGCAGCACCTCGCAAGAGACTTGACAGCTACTACCACCGTAAAGACAGCCATGCCGAGGCGAGCTACTGGCATACGTTTAGGCAATCTGAATATCTGTCTACTGCCTAGTTAGCAGTTCGCACTGTGTAAACTAGTCATTGAAGTCCCTACATTTTGACAAGAACTTGTCATTGACCCTACAGCAATAACAAAACGATAACATGATTGGCGGTTTCTAAATTTAAATATTTATCTTATTGTTATTTTATTTTATTGTTTTCTATGTGTGTATGTACCTATTGTTTTATTTGGATGTTAATCTGGCAAATAAATAATTTCATTTTATTTTAATAAATATGATATTTCGATTTGAATTTTTAACGTTTTAAATTACGAGAATTGTCCATAGATCAGCTTTATATGGCGTAGCCAAACATTGTCCATCTGCTCATTATCGTAATTCCTTTAGTACTGTTACTTTTACAATATTCACATTAAAACAACAACTAATTATCTCATCTCTTTTTCCAGGTACAGTCACCATCAAAACTGGTAACGAAAAGAAAAACTAGATAAAAAATCACCTCTACGTAAGTACTCATAGTCAAATCACAGCATTCACCATTTATTAGTGAGACATGAACTGAGTTCATTTGCTAATTACCTGGGGTGGTTAATAAAGTCAGACGGACGAACTCTCATTAAAAAATACTGCTCGGTAGTAAAACATCTGTCGTTGATAGTCTCTGCTAGAAGGGATGATGGGATTGGTTGTTTTATCGTTTTACCGGACTTAAAGCGCAGATAATATACTTAGATAATATATACCCAGGTAACAGATAGGTGCCCCTGCCGGAGTCGCGGGATTATTCGCAAGAGACACCGTGGCTCCGGAACACAAAGGGCAATGAAGGAACATGGATGGGTTTTAGTCAGTAGAAGTCTGACACTCCCTCCCGCTACACCCAGAGCGGGAGGAGTCATTGGATGATTTCCCATCCCTAAAAAAAAAAAAAAAAGGTAACAGATAGGTAGGTGGCTAGGTACACACATCAACGCGCGCATCATCACGCGCTTTTAGGCTTTTTTTTCGGACTTCCGAAATTAAAGTTATTTTATACTGTGTAGTGTTTTGTTTGGAATTCTGTTTTTTTTTTTAATTTTTTAAGTGCTGAAACTGGGACGACGTCTCGTCTGCGCAGAAATTTCGATTTCTCATAAAATAAAAACTATTGAGCCAAACCATTACATTTTTACGGGCCCAAACGGCAAGTATGCTGCATTGAAGAATCACAGATTGGATCAGAAACCTCGGAGTAATCACTCAACCGAATTGAGAACCTCCGCCTTTTTTGGAAGTCGGCGATAAAAACTTTTGACATACAGACATTTGATAAATCCAATCAATGACGAAAATTAACGTTACAAGATTTCGAATGATAACGCATCCAGTAAACCGACATCTCTGCGCATCATAACCCCAAGTACCCGTAGTTAGCTGAGTGGCCGTCATAGGTAACAGTGGCATGCGCACTGATACCATTATAAAATTATGACGATGTAGCACTAGGGAAATTACAACGACGCTTTTAATTTGTCAAACTGTTTGCTGGAACTCGTATCAGCTTTTAAAAGGTGATAATTATCGTGATGTTATGTTGTAGCTGGGGTATTCTGTTTTTGTATTTACATTGGTTAGTCGACCTCGTAGTTTGTTTATTACCCTAGGGACTGTATTCCAAATCAGTTCTCTGGGATGGTTCCTGGATTAAAAAACCGAACAAGGGCGAGTCAGACTTGCCCACCGAGAGTTCCGTATAACGTATACGTATTATTTAATAACAAATGTATAGTTTTACCTTCTGATACTTGTAGTATTTAAGACGGATATAATACGGTTATAAGACGGTATGGTGCCAAATGTTATAGGAAAATACCCTACTAATTTTGTTTCCCTTGAGAGTGTTGAAATATACGTTTTATTTGCGGCATAAACGGCTGTATTGTTTTTACGTTAACTTAGAAGTTTAATTTTTTCGCAGCTTCAAGGGACTGTAGACCTGAGTATAGGGTTTTTTTTTTTAATTTTAACGATTTCGATAACTTCACGCGATCCCGAGATAAAGAGTCTTGAAGAAAATAAAACTCATTAAAGTTCGAGAGTAGTGAGTGTGTTAAGTCATTTCATGCGTCAAACTGTTTTTAACGTGACAAAAGAAAAAATCGTGTTCTTCGAAAACTCCATCTTTTAATCACATTGGAATAATGAATGTATCAGGCCGTCTTATAATAAAAATTTTAGTTAAAAATATAAATTTGCATGATAGGAGGATTCCGATCATGCCAATTTATTCGATGAGACCACTGTTGTAGGCATCCGCCTACAATCCGTGGTCTTATCGCAGTGCCTGATAACCTCCAGTCCTAGACGTGCTAACATGGAAATAATTCTTTGGGAAACCCCGAAACTTACTTGAGTGAAATGTTTATAATAATATAGTTAAATTGTTTGTACTGTTAGTATGATGTATATCGAAACAAAGGGGCAGTTGAGAATGTTCTCTACCGCATAACAAGGTCTAGAAATAAGGAATATGCACGCGATTCTTTTATTCGCAAAATGAAATACTTATAAGCTCTAGTAAACAATCATGAAATTATTTTTTAAATATCTTCATCAGCGACGAAGTTATAAAGCTTCAAAGATTACAATTAGAACGAGAAGTTCAATATGGACTTTGACGTCAACGTCCATGACGCCTATACAGCTGCCATAGAAAACAGCGTTTTCGCGAGAGGGACAGATGTATTTGTTTAAAATAATAATATCTCGTTTGATTTCCGAGCAATTTAGATTCTATGTTCACTGTTAATATAATATTTTTGTAAATTTTTTGATAAACTGTATAGATAGTTAATATTTTTTTCATGCACATTCCCTATTGTGTTACCTAGTGCAGAGAGTAATTTAAATTAAATAAATAAACAAAATATAGTTTAGACAGTGGTTCCCAAAGTTGAGTGGACTGCGACCCACCTAACAAGCACTACCAAATTCGGGACTCACCTCTTGGGCGTCATGAAGAAAAAAGGCGTAACTTTTATGAATGAGGGACTTACTTAAGGAACTTTACAAGGAGTACTATTTTAATGAAAATTATGTATTTTTTCCATATATTATGTCACTATTTCAGCATCGGTTTCTCAGGTCAGGGCCCATCTAATATTCCGTCGCGACCCGCCAGTAGTTTAGTTAGCCACACAATTAATTCCTAAGAACAAAGACTTGACAGTATAATATTACATGAAATACCATGAAGAGAAAACGCTCTTAACATTTCAATTTTTGTTTTCCAGCGGTAGCTAGGAAAATCAAAATCCAGAATGCAATATAAAAACTTTTAATAAACCACCTACCGCGACCATCAGCAACTAGACACCTCAAAACAACAGACAAACATTGTTCACAAAAACTACGCTCCATTTTTCACCGAAATGCACTCGGCTAGGGAGAAGAAAAAAGAAAAACAATGGCTACAGGGCTGCCAACATTCAGTTATGATTGATTATGATTGAGGGTACCAACCGGTGCGCCGTTCATATTTCCACTGGAGGTTTTTCAATGAAAGCCTCATTTACTTAGGTGTAGGCTGGTTATTTTTAGAATGGTTTCTAAAATCACTTTTTTTTTAGTTGATGTAGTTTTGGTTTTTGGGATAGCTGATTTTTAAATCGGTGGCATGTTAGTATACCTAGTATCACTTTTGTCAATTTTAATTTTTCTAATTTTGTTTTCGATTAACAAATATACTTAAATAAAATAGTAGTCCCAGAGACAGGAACTTTTTCTCAATATTTTAAGTGAGACTCGATTCATAATATATGATATCTTTGTGAATTATAACTAGCTACCTACCTAAAACCTTGTGACTGGCGAACAGACAGGTGAACATCATTTTATTACTGCACATTAAGTTTAGGTAGGGAACCCTAAATAGTAGGTTGGCTCGCTTAATACCAACTTTAAGTATTACGCATAAAACGTTTACACACACAGTATAAGCACACATACTAACCTCCATTTTCTACCCTTTTACGCAGTAAATGTAAAAAAAATATTTCGTATGATGCCTCCATTAGACTAACATCTTTTTACTTCATTAGACGCGAGCTAACATTAAAAGGTTGAACTAAAACAAACTGTAGTCACGTCTAGGTTAGCAATTATGTATTTTGTAGAGTGAGGAATTTTAAGGATCGTTTTTGTGAGTACTATATAGGTTCTTATTATTAGGAGCTCGTGGCTAAATAATAGCAGCACAGGTTGATCTTCAAGGTTAAGCAACGCGTGCCGAGGTTTTGCTGTGGATGGGTGACCATCTTAAAATACCGAGTTTCCTCCGTGCCTCGGAAAGCACGTTTAGCTGTTGGTCCCAGCTGTCATTAGGAGATCTTTGGCTTTCGTCACGGATAGGCAAAAGTCTTGCCAAGAAGTACCGTATTTACCTAGTTAATGGGTTGTGGAGGTCTGGTAGGCTTCCGCTCCGTAAAATACTGGTACTCAGATAAATCCGGTTTGACTGGAAGCCGACCCCAATATAGTTGGGAAAAGGCTAGGCAGATGATGATGTAGGTACCTACTATAAGTTACTAATTAGAAACAGTCACAAAAAAAATTATGTCTTAACAAAAATATTAGCAACCGAATCATACTAAAATAAATAAAAAGGGATAAGAAACAAAATAAATAATTGGAAAGTTAAAGAAAAAACATATTTTAGTAAGACACTAACAGACTAGCTATAATGCCACTAAGTCATTTTCCTACAGAATAAACTCCAGCTCCCTGCTGACTTATTAAGTGAAAAAATGATAAATCTAGTAAAAAAAAAATATCATCGATTATTTCTTATATGGTGTACGTAATAAAAAGTATTTTGTTCTATTAACTAGAGCCTATAAATAAAGAAAACAAGGTAATTTTTAATCATTACACAATATTTAAATGACAGAAATATAACCGTACAGCAAACGTTTTGTAATTTTGCGAATCACATAAATGCATCTACATCTCTCTGTTTTGTTCATTCAGTCGTTTGCCTAAGTGGACTACGAATACGAGGCAATAAAACCTAACTGAGCAATCAACCGAACTAAATGAAGTCCGAAAACAAACCGGTATTCGAATAAAAACCCGGGATTCAAATAAAATCCCGGTATTCACATCCCTAAGCCCTCACTAACAAGTATCTTCATTACATCATTTCGCATTCATGAAACACTCACCCATTTTTTACTCACATTTCACCTTTAATACACGATCCAATTCACCACCCTTTTAAAGCTGAAAAAATAAAATCTACGCGAGTATTTCCTAGCCAAAAAAGTCTGTAATGGAAGAGGATTAAAAGCTTGCACAATTCAAACTAACTGCCAACGGGATTTTAAGAGGCAAACGTGGCACAACACTAGTTCGTGGGATGGTGCTACACTTAACGTGAAGTTGTTTTAATTATTTTAATTTATTGCTTGAATATGATTTATGCATATTTTAATTAAAATGACCAAGTATTTCTAGAAAAAGATAGAAGCTTTTTACACTTGTTCGTTGAAAAGAATTTATAAAGAGTATGCCAAGCAACAAAACTGTTTTCATTCACACAGTATTCTGCAACTGTCAGCAGATTTTTGCTCTAAGAAAAGCTAGAGTAAAAATAGTTCTGTCTCTAAATGTACAAAAGCCAGTCCCGAAAAATCTTACTCTGAACCTCAAGGTCAAACTTGAATTTTACCTTAATAAATTGATTACAATAAAATTATATTCTAAACATTAAATCTACCCAAGCCGTGTTTTCCATAATTCTCCTTCCCTACCAACATGTCCAACAGACAAGTTAATTATAAAATTAAATCACGAAAAAGGTTTTCATACTGTTTTATAGCGCGGCCGTTGCGTCCAGAGCGTTTTACCATTTTTGAATTTGAAATGCAAATTAGATTTGAAAAGCAAAGCGAAGAAAATCGCTTGCAGTGGAATTTATGTACATGATTTTTAAAATGCCAGGATTTTGGTTTTTTGAATAAAATATTGTGTACATAAAAAAGCTATTTTATAAATTGACAGCGGTGTTACGTCGTTTCTGGTTGGGAATATTTTTATTTGTAGCAACGCTGATGCCTGGTGTTTTCAATTTCGTGTCATGCAAATGTTTGAAAAATATTTGTTAGTCTACAAAAAGAATGTACTAATGTCACAGTGAAACCTGATAATTAATTGGTCAAAACTGGTTCAGACTGTTTATAGTAAGCGCGCAAAAGCATGTCTTTTATTGTTGAAAAATTCAGTCACTACTAAACATCTTAGTGACTTGTACTTACAATTACTATGAACAAATTTTATAAAGAGGGTCACCAACGGAAACTTGCCAACCTAAAACATTTGAAATACAGGCTTTAAAAGTAAATGCAAGTACATCATTGCAAAAAAAAACTACTAAATAAATAAAAATAAATGTTACCTGGTTGGGCGTAGTTTCTAGAATTTTCGACAGCCGAAAGTGGATTTAAACGATTAACTGTATTTTTTTTTCTTTATACGTCAGTTTTGTATATTTTTCGGTAAGATACAACACAAAATTCCCAATTATTATTCTTCCACACAACAGTTGAACATTTCAGCGCTGTTGTAAAACCGCACCGTACTTAATGAAGACGTATAGCTCGTTAGCCGACTTAGCTAACATTCTAGCAAAAGCCCCACGGTTTTAAATGTATGACAGTGCTACAAACTGGGTTTAATTTTGAAAAATCTCGTTGCAAAAAGGGATAAAGAACTATGCTGCCGTCATAATTAAAAATAACGTATAAGCAAATACAAAACGAAGTAACCGATTTCCAAATCAATTGAAAACAAGGTTGGTCAAGTTAAACTAATGGTTTCCCGCTTCGCCCGCATAGCCTATCTCAAAGGAACCCTGTTTTTACCATAATCTCACCTGATGGAAAGTTATGATGTGGTAGAAGGTGGAGTACGCTTAGAATTGAAGTAAAATATTCACTCTTATTTTAAATACTCCCATATTGTTACTATCAGAAAGCACCGTATCCGACAAGAGATCCCAATCCTTAACTGTGCCAAAAATGAAAGTATTCCCAAAACATTTTGTGCGTATGTATTGAATGTCCATTATGCACCGCTGGCGCATCGCCGTACGTCTTCTACTGAGATGATGGAGTGAGCTAGGCGGAACTTAGTTATTTCGAGAGAGAACCTAATTACACTTATTATCGTTCTCATAAATGAAAATGATAATACACCACACCCTGCCCAAAACACCACCAACAAAACCAATATCTTTATTTGCAAGGGTACAGTGAGTTCGTGATCGATAAAAACCTCAACATTATTACAAAATCTCAGCAACTTTGATCGATATCTTCCAGACAACCTTTGCTTTTCCAATATTCTTTTCTAGCTCCTTTCTGATATTTAGTAAGGTTTACGTATTGCCTGGAGCAATCTTTTAAACTTTATGCAAACTCGAACCTTTTCAGCTCATGTTACAAGCTTAACCTCTGCTAAAAGAAATTGGTGTACCTACCGCTCTGCCTATTTTCAGTTTGACTGGAACCAATGCTTGCAGCAAACTTATGAATAAACCTTGATTAACTCCATGAGTAAACCTAGAGCTCTGCCCACCCCAGCAGCTTCAAAGGTCGTGAAAATTACATGAATCTTGTGTACATTAAATTTGAATATAAGCACTCAAACTACGTAACTTGGTTAAACCCCGCAAGCTTTTAACAATATAAACATTGGATTTAACCAGATTTCAGGAAACTGAAGTAATAAATCAAACGATTTAAAAAATACAACTGTGGAACATTTTAAGACGCATTTTCACTTGGCTTGAAATAAGCAAATTCATTTAAAGCCAGCATGCACCTAATAATCCGGTGCTTACCGACGCGCGCCGGTTGCAACCGCTTTAAACCGGATTTTTATTTATTTATTTATTTATTAAAACTTTATGCACAAGTAATGTACAAAGGCGGACTTAATGCCATAGGCATTTTCTACCAGTCGACCTTAGGGTGGTGCATTTTTCCGCTTATTTGAACGCAAACATGACCTTATTTTTTACACATTTCGACGCTACAATTTATCTAGATAGCAATATTGGCTAGATACATAACAGACAATTTTCAACCTTAATACTTTAGTTATTAGAACGAAATCGCTATGAAAGCGGGTATCGATTCCCGAGACGTGTAAAATGACGTCACATTACTGCGTGTTATCGTACAACGTCCTGTATTTCGTAATACGATACTAAATGTCATTTTTCATACGGCCAGAAAGTATGGACCTCTATGAAACTTGGCGTTGTTACTAAATGGCTTGGCGTTTGAGGTCATCGTTGAATGGCTGTTTTAACGGACAGAAATGGACGTTTTGACCGATTGCGACCCGGTTTTCGGCTTGAACCGGGTCTTATTTGTCATATGATTGCAGTGAACAGCCTACTACGTCGTTTAGCTGGCCAATAGAATCGATTGAAAGGGTTCTTGATATATTTCCAACTTTATAAGCCAAGATGGAGTATAATTATTTACTGTCAAGCCCAAGACTGGATCGTAAAAGTATTTTCTTCGAAATTGGAGATAGAAATCTCGTCTGAATGGATAGAAAAGATTCTATAAAAACCAAGGTATATTGCGATGCGAAGTAAGATTTATACTAGCTTTTTTAATCTCGTTACATTAAATAAGTTTTTCAAATGAAACCCTGAATAAATTGTATAATATTATTTTATATAGTATAATATGTTTTTCTGTTACTTATATGGTGTACATAATAAAGAGTATTCTATTCTATTCTATTCTATGTTTTTTTCGGTTTTAAAAAGTAAAAACCCGCAAAAAACACACGTGTTTTTTGTGCAAACCTTCAGCCTTTTGTGTGACACAAAGAACGTGTTTCATATGAGAGTCTGACTCGCACTTGGCTGGTTTTTAAACAAAATATCCTATCAGTACTTAATAAGGTCCGCTCAAGATCACTTTCAGACCTCATTAACTTCGCATTTCCTCAAAAACTAAGGTCAGACTTCGCTTCAACCAGTGACCTAATTAAAATTACTTACTCTAAATAATTCGGTCGAAATAAAAAGTGCATGAAATTTAACTGAGTTTAAACTTAAATGCAAGTCGAGCGGACGTGTGGAAATCCCTGGATTATAGAAGGCGCGAGGCTAAGCTAAGTGACTGCAATAATCTCAGTGAAGCTAATAAAATGGTACAGTATGTCGATGTTGAAGTTGGGAAGTTTATACTTAAAGTTTCGTCTAAATATAATATGGAGAGTGACTTTTTGCTGAGACACAAACAGTCTACGGAACACTCTTTTTAGTAGGTCAATTCGGGGAAAGACGTGTAGTATTTGTGGTGGTGTCTGTTCGACATTTCTCAAGTTCTGTCAAATGTACGTACAAGGGGTTTAACAAGGCCATTTTAGGAGAATCAGAAAGCACATCACGCTAGCCACTGTAAAATTTTCCCAATCAACCTTGAACCTAATGCGTTAGCAATAAAGATGAAAATAAAATTTGACAGATTGTTGTATGGTTAGTATTATGATTCTGCTAAAGTGCCCTTTTTAGACTCCCAGGTATATACCTAACTGTGAGTAAATAATATTATGTTACCTTTAGGTAGCTTCAATAGGTTACTTGTAAGCACGTGTGCTCTCTAAAACAGTTTATGAGTGTTCTATAAAACACATCATTGCATCTCTTTTGACACCTTCCATTAGGACAGTAAGAAAACAAACGCGGGCGGATCAGGATCGAATAGTAAAAGATTAGTTTTCTGCCAGGAAAATGCTTTGTTCAAAGTATGTAGTTAGTAGGTATTAAAAGGCCGAAATTAAAGGCAGAATAGGAGGAATAATTTTGTACATTTTAAAAGTTTCTGTACCTTTTTTATGCAAATAAATGGATTTTGTTTATTTTTGAAAAACTTGCAAATTTTTAGAATAGTTATGGTGTAAATGCAGCCCATTTAATAGCTAATTGTGAAGATAGAAGTCAAAGTCTCTCATTTGTGACCGGACCACCATTTACTTTTGGAAATAGTAAACTTAAAAAAAGAATTACATCCATTATTCGGTTTATATTTAGCGATGTCCTCTCATGTAAATTTGTGTTTATCTAACTGACTGTTAAGTTAATGCAGCCATCCCAGCCAAGTTACATCAGCTAGATAGAATGTTGCAATGTCAAACTTACATAATATACTTTTGGTAACTCCTTTGAATATTGAAGAGTTATGCTTGAGTTTTAGTATCAATAGAAATTTTAGAGCCCATCTTCACCGGAGATTTTCTCGCGACAAATCCGCCGTCGAGATGAAATAGAAGTATGAAGAGATTGGCTTTGAGAGTTGCCTACTCAGTTGACAATTTTCATGAATCATTTTACCCATAGGAAGGGGAAAAAGATAATGGATGGAATGTGTGAAAAGTGATTTATTATAAAGGAAGTAACAACTGAGATTTTGAATAGGCTAGATTCCATCATCCACAAATTGCAAAACTATTTAGTCCGTCAGTTAGAGTATTGAAAAATAATGGACACGTATTTTTTAGTTTTGTAGATCAATGAATATTGAAAAGATAAAACGCGTCAAAACTCGGGAGTGGGGGCTCGTGACGTCACGACTCACTAAAAATTATGCGAAGGTGTGACGTATTGAGAATTTTAAAAGCGTCGTAACTTCGTAAATTTTGGTTCCCGTAACAAAAGAAAAAACACAGGTCAAATATTTTTTGATAATGTAACTGACGGACTAATTAGATTTTTTTCAGGACACAAGCCCATTATAATAGAGAGAAAATATCAAGGAAGAAGAATATGTTAGGCAGAACCCAAATAAATTGAAAATTATGGCTAAAGTAGCTTTAATTTTGCGTCATCTTGTCGTGACGCTTTGTAATTATTTATAAATAAGATATTGATAAGAATGAAAATTGCGTTATCCTAAGGGAACGCACTCGCAGGATAAAAAGTCCTCAGTTATTCATAGTGTCATCTATCTCCATACCAACATTGGTACACCAGTTTAGGCATGAAAACGAACCAAACGAATAGACAAATAAACCTTTGGAATTCACAATACTGCATATATTAGATATAGATTCTGAAATAGCATTCGAACCCATTAAGTAATTAATAGTTACTAGCCGATGCCCGCGACTTCGCCCGCTTGACAAATTATATACTAAAACCTTTCTCGAGAACCACTCTATCCATTGGTGAAAACAGCATTAAAATCGGTGCTGTAGTTTTTGACTTTATCGCGAACAGACAGACAGACGTGGCGGAGGACTTTGTTTTATAATATATACACTACTAATTTTTAATTAGTACAAATACTTAAAGGGCTTATTAGAAAAGGTCTTGCTTTTATATTATGTAAAGTCTCAATAAATAATATTCATAAACAGCAAAGTTATTAACGTTTGTTTATATCCCAAAATGTCACTCAATTTATGGTAAACGAAAAAATAAGCAATTCAAACTTTTCCTTCGTAATTTAATTGGGCTTAGGACCAACAAAATTATCAACTTCTTACAATTTAGTAATTTTTTGGAAAACAATTAAGACACTCAAGTAAAAATAAATCAAATTAAACAATTTTGATGTTTCGTTTTTTTTTACTTTTCACTGCAAAATTATGATCAGTAACGGGTACGGAAACAGCCCCATTTTTTTTTGTACTAATTAAAAAATAGTGGTGTTTAAACATAGTAGCAATAGTAACAGTAGTCTATATTCTGACACAAATAATTTTTACAAAACACTTAAGTAAACGACTTTTAAGTCGATGACATCAACGACTTCGTCTTCTCAATATCTTTCCACTCAACTCGGTTTAGAGCTATCCTTGTATCTACCTTCGTATTTGTCTGCTTTGTTTCCTTTTCCTATTTCTAGGGCACCAAACACTATGCTTCTATTCCACTTTTCGATGCCTTTTATTGTATGTCCTGTCCATTGTCATTAAGTAGTTACATAGTAAAGATATTCCGAGACTGAACCAAACAAAATCAAAACTTTACAAACGACATTATATTCCAAGAAAACCAAAGTTATGTACCCCAAAAAGTGAACCTCTATTATCCGTCAAAAGATTTCTTTATTTCACCTTTTTCTCTTTCGTATCGAAAAGGTAAGTTCGTAACAAAAAGGACTTTCTGAAAGTTAATTCCTTTACCTTTGCAAGACAAAAGAAATATAGAGAATTGTGAATGTTAGTTGAACGTTGAGTTGTTTGTTCAAGGGTTGTTTAAGCAGGTTTGATTTAGTTAGTTAAAATAGTAGGGTTGTGAATGTTTTTGTAAGATTCTGTGGAAATACGGCACTCGTACTAGTTTAATAACTTGCAATGACTAATGGTTAGAAATTAAGTCACTTATGGGGTTACTATTACAATAAATAGTTTTGAAGCTATTCAAGAAATTAGACCAAAAATTACCATTCTCCAATAACTACGAAACTACTGAGCCTAAAATTTCAAAAAAATGCTGATAATAGTTCAAGTGATTCGGGACCCTTTGTACGCGATTCCGACTTGAACTTGGCCAGTTTTTTCAATATTGTGGCAATAGTTGCACAAACATTAAGCCAACGAACGGCCAACCTTTTCTTTCTTACAGAGATTTGAGACTTGTAGTGCTTTCTAGAGCTATGGAGCTTGGCTCGACTCGAGAAAAGAGGCTCCAGACAAGTGATATTCTGTCAGCAGCAGCGTGGTGGAGACGATTGCCAAAACGACAAATTTATTGGAGTGACAAACGATGACGAAATGTCGCGTCATCCTTTACATTTTGGCATTTTGACTATCATATTCGAAGATAAAATTGCGCTTTGTCTAAAGCGTTTGATAACTTTGACAGCAAAACTAATATGAGCTTGTAAATTTAAGCAACCAATTTATATTAATAGATTTTCTGGGACGTATTTACTATTAAAAGCATTCTATGATTGGGACCACAATGTGATATCAGTGGCAACATTTAATTACAACTTTGATATAACTAGTTAAAATATAAATTATAGTAATTACTTCCGTTCAAAATTAAACAATTACAAGAGAAAATATGATTAATAAAATGGCAGAGTAAATTGGACATAATTGTCCCAAACTATAGTAACCATAAAATGGACACATTATAACATAATAACAGGCAACGCTTGTAGGAATACGTTAATAATAATATCATTTTCATTTTGTATTTAATAAGGATAATCTGTCGTGATCCCCGGAGTGCTGTTACAGAATTGATTTTAATTATGTATTGTGAGATTATTGCGGGAAATGGAAATGCAGTGCGGCGTGTAATTTTGACAGTAAACGTCATATTTATGAATATAATTATTATTGTGCACCAAGATTAATATCCATAGTCCAACTCATTTGTTTGCATATCATGCAATAGTCCTGCACCAATCGAATGATTTTTCCGTTATTATACTTTCAAAGTGCATACAGGGATAATCGTCAGCTCATATAACAATAAAATAATATCTAACGAGTCTCTGCGAGTTGGTTTAGACCCAAGGGACCACTGGGACCCCAGAATCCCGAGACTGTCAAAGAAGTACAGGAGTTCTTAGACTTAAAAATCAATTATTTGGCGTCCTTATCGTATTCTGTGATCTCTACCTGGCAACATAGAATGGACAGAGATAGCTAAGACACGAAATGGGGTTGCACTGGTCGCTAATATGAACTCAATATACGAAATATTTTCATTATAAAAAACCGTGCAGCAGATATTTTAGGTCGGGGCTAAAACAAGGAGACAATCTATCGGCGATAACGACTGCCAAAAACCCAAAATTTATAGGCATTGAAACTCGCTATCAAAACATCACGTGGTTCATCATAAAAATGAGAGTTTTGGCATTTGGTTTGGCTGGTAGAATCACACTTTTCAATTAGACACGGGTAAACAAACCTATTTTCTGAACCGAAATTAGCAAAATACCAGAAGGCCAATTATACTATTGTTTTAAGCAATTTTCGCATTCGCAAGTCAGTCGCAATCAGACAAAAATATATGGAAATTGAGGCTTTTGTGACACAATTAGTAGAATGTTTAACAATTAGTAGAATTATTGGCAATCAGAAAACTAGCCGGTCATAAGCAGGAAATAAGTCCAAACCAAAAAATTGGTCTTTATAGAACAGCTGCTTGCACTGCTGCTGAAACCCATTGTTTTTGTGTCCAGAATAAATACACGGTTTGTGTGCAATACGTCACTGGAAAAAAGCCGCACTAAAACCTATACCGTATACTAGTCATCATTCTCTAATTTTATGGCTATAGTATAAACACATCGTTAAACTATACTTCCGTTGTGTAAACATATCTATTGCAGTATAAAGCACAAATACGACTCGCTCATAACGCTATAGGGAGGTTATATTAAGAATATTACTTGCACCACCTGTTATGTCATAACGAAGATGCGGGATACTGGATGAGGTAGTGCGCGGTTTTACATAAGAAAACAAGACTTGACGTTAGCAAATTCTCAAAGAGGTAGACAGATCAATATTGTGCACCAAAAGGAACTCCAAGCTTCGAGTAAAGAGAGTGACTCAGTAAGCATTAAGGCACTGGCAGGCATTAAATCCGCCTTAAAAACTTATAATGTTCCATACACGTTAGTTAAAATAAAATGATATTGACTTTGGAATCGAACCAAGTTTACGTAGGTTCCATTCCACACGTTTTTCTATAGACTAAGGTCAGCACACACTAACACACAAAGCGTTGCTTCGTATAATTTTGAACCGACTCCAAAAAACCGGCCCAGTGCGAGTCGGACTCTCACACAAAAATTAACAAGTTTCTTGTCTGGGAGATCCCATTAATAGAAATACACACTCTATGAAAATTTCAACTGTCTGCCTATTACGGTTCTTGAATTACAGCCCGCTGACAAGTAATAGAATTACCCATTGGGTATAATTGGTTGTTTTTTTTTTGTTATGACATCAGAACTGCGCCCTTTATAAACAAATTTAATATAATTTAAAAGGTAGACAGGGGGGGGGGGGTTTAGGTAGACTGGTAGAATGCATTGTTGCATTAAGTCCGCCCATGTAACACTGTTGTACATAAAGTTTAAATAAATAAATAATTTACAAAAATAAATAGCGATACAATGTAAGACTGTATGCACTGTTTTTTTGACTAACGAGGTAGAATACTAGCTATTTAAATCCTGGATCTTAAAAGCCAATTAAATTTAATCTAGTGCCAACATCCATACAAGATTGGTAATTGTTATTTTAACCAACCAATCACAACAGCTTACATGTGGTTTGACGCTGGATTTACTGATCTGAGATTTAGTCAGGTTGTAAGATACGAGTACTGTATTACAATAATTATGATAGTTGGCGTAGCTCAAAATCACGCCTGTTTATTCGTAAAAGGTCCGGCACCAGACAGAACTTCTCATGTACTTTGCCAGTCATGTTCAAATCATATGTAATGGCTAGAATATTGCCATTATATTACAACATATTACAATTTGGGCAGCTATTGATATTCCTGATGGAAAATCTAAGCTGTGACTGAGAGAAACTATAAAAATTACATTTCTAAAGGCAATTTTTCATAGTCGAATAACTTTATCAGGAGAAAAAATGTGAAGGTTTGTCAAATTTCCTCCACAAAACTGTCAAACTGACCTTTTTAGCCCTCTGGTAAAAGTTTAGGACAACTTTTACCAGAGGGCTAAAAAGGTCGGTCATAATCACTCAGATTAAAAAAAATGAAGTACTTAAGAAATGAAACCAAGAACCTCACGCAGAACAATTCTTCAGTCACCCTTGCTTCCGCTAGGCACTAAACCTACTTGGTACTATAATGGACACCAGCTTGTATTTTCTCCAAGCTAAATGTCAACCTATCCTCCCCTCTTGTCAGCTTCGCCAGTAAAGTCACTTAGCAGGAATAAGTGTAATAAATTATCTTGCTAGACATTTAACGTCTCTAAAAGGGTATTAAAAGACGAGGCATCCAGTCCAGTGCCTTTTAAATGAATGGGTATATCATGCTATATCATTTACAGAATCTAGGTCAGTTTTAAGTTGTTATTGAACTTATAAATTGTTTCGGCTAAGTAGGTACTAAATCTTTACTACCAGCATAATGTTGCTGTATACTTACCTAGTTGTAAACTTTAATAACTAAAAATATAATCCCAAATTGTATTCTAGAATAGTATTATATTTATTATATTTTAAAGTTGCCATAACCACTTTATATGAGAAAGATCATTGGCTTGTCGACTAACAAACTAAAAACCCTTTAAATTTAAAGTACAGTATAATTTAATTAAATAATTGCAATTGATTTTTATGCTACATACTGATTATAATCACTAGCATAAAAATCAATGAACTGCAATTATTTTTGTACCGTGTTCTCGAAATTAAAATTCAAAATTTCAACGTCACACCATTGGACTTTTGCTTTCCACTATAAATATCCTCATTTCACGCTTTTATTATAGATCGCTTCCAGCAAGCCTACTTCGTTGTAATTAGCAAGCAACTGGAAATATTCCCGGTGCGTTATACAGCGGGCACCTAATTGATTCTCCGAGAACCCGTTTGTACCTCACTTTATAGCCAGTCAGCTAAAAACTGGCTTCCGAGAAATGATTTTAATTTAGTTGCCTGAATCTATGTAGTACCTATACATGGGTGTTTTGTTCGTATAGTTCCGTACCCTAAGGGTTATCAACGGAATCGTATTACTAAGCCTCTGCTGTCCGTCTGTCTTTCAGCGGGCTATATCTCAAAAACCCTAAAAGGTAAAGAGTTGAAATTTTCACAGAGTGTGTATTATATTACTGCTATAACAACACAAACATTAAATTAAATGGGCTCCTATTAAAGGAACGTGTTATTTTTCGGTTTATGGTACGGAACCTTTCGTGAGAGAATCTGACTCGCACTTGGCCAGTTTTTTGTCTGTGTCAAGCTTTTGGCAGCGTCGATTCACACCAAAGACTATTAAACCACTTGACTGCGCATACAGTGCCCCGACGCACGAAAACTATTAGTGTTTTTGCTCATATATTAGGCAGCGGCACTAGTAACCATTTTAGTTTTGACCAAGTGTTAGACCTGTGGGCACGCTAAGTTTTTGCAAATCGTTTTAATTTTTATGCAATTTATAACGCATAAAAATGCCTTCATACCCGGTGAATTTGTGTGGGAAACATTCCAAGACCTCTTGTTACAAAAAGGATGGCATAACTTTTCATCGGAGAGTAAAGACTACGCAAAATATTTTTGTTTTGAATCAGATGATGAGCCACTGCAGGGGTCCATATAAAATGGTGGTTAGGTGAACGAGCACACTGTGAGAAGCGCGCGTTGATGTCTTTTGGAAAAGTCTCTTTCTTTCATTAGGAAATACTTATATTTTTATCCCTTTCTTCCCCTTTGTATTTTTATCGTAAAAATCTGTGCTGTTACGTTTAATGATTGAAGTCGATTTATCGATGATCATAAAATTACACATACAATTTTTAATCAATTCACATAGACTTTAAAAATAGGAGGAGGGTCTCAGTTTTTTCATCTGTGTGTTTGACATACATGTTTTCATTTTAGATTTTCGAAGATTTCAGAATTAAAATAAAAGTGGAAAGATAAGGTTAATAGGGAAATTTTGTTTAAACAAGATATAGCGCTGTTTGTTTGGATTGAGTATTTTTATAATGTTAAAATCCATTTTATCGATATCGACTATTTTCCTTTAATCAAGTAGCGCCACCACTAACCATAGGCTACCCATGCAACTTGACCTTGAACGGACCAATTGCAGCCGCGCGTTGTTCCTCGTCCCCCGGCCCGCTGTAGTGAGCCGCGTACTTAGAAGAAATCGGCCTATACGCTCTCTAGTGGTCATATACTCTATGATTCACACGCTCGCGGAGGTAGCGCCTCACCCCGTGTAAACGTCGAAAATGATCTCTCAGGGTAACTGAAAATGTCACTGAACTGCAAGTGCTTTCATTCATATTTCAAACTAGATACTACAGTTATATTATTATAAACAAATACTGAAATGAATACACACATCCCCCAGAAATTATACAAAATATGTAATAGAAGTCACCTGTGAATAAAGAGATTCTACTCTGCATTAGACATTTTAAAGTTTTCAATAAATAATTTTATCATGGCGTAGATTATTCTCGTATTCTGTCTTCCTAACTATATACCCAACGTCTAAACTACAGACCATTACACAGAATGAGCTGTAAAGATTCTTCTCCACGTTACATGCTCGTCTAATGAAGTCTGTGTACTATAATAAACGCAGTTTTATGTAGCTGCTGGTTGCGTATATCTATTAATTCAAGTGAGCGGTAGTTGATGGTTTTAAGTATGATCAAGGACCGTAAGGCCCAGTTGTAGCAAAATCATATTGTCTTAAATAGTAAGACAGTACGATTTGGCCCCAATCTGTCAAGTTCTGCAAAGTCAATTTGCAGACGCTAACAGATTAGGAAATGAAATTACATTTTTATTATAAACTAGATTTTGCGCTGCTTCGCTCTCGTTAATACATACTAGCTAGTATTCAATCATTTAATAATAGTATTAAGGAAATCAGTGCCTAAATGTTCACATAGCATTTTATACTCTAAACCCCTCATAAAATATCGTAACAGCGACACTTTATATGCTAACATTTGTCTGAAAATATTTTTCTACAAACACAACTAGAAAATCTGCTTACCCCCTTATCTTATACCTCAAGAAAAAAGCCTCATAAACCTAAGCTTTATATCAAATAGAGCTATAATTCTTATTGGCACCGAGTTTTCCTAAGCGACGCCTACGCGGCTACGACGTAGCATCTCGTAGCACCACTACGCAGCGCGTAGACGCCGCAAAGTTATCTTTTATGACGAGAATGATTTAATTCTGTCGTTTCAGTTCGTATGGCATGGCATACACACACGTTTGTTTGCTGAAAGGTTTTTAAATATATGGGTTATGTAAAAATAATGGGAACATATTACACATATTTATAGTTGTTAATATACAGACTTTTTTTTCTAGCAATATAGTAGGGGGTATAATTAATTAAAATGTTTGCAGTTTAAATTAATTCTATTCACTACACAACTATTTGTCAAAATATGCAAATTGTAGACAGTATTTTTTTCGTTTCGTTCAACACTAATTAGATATTAATAACAAGTTTTATAAATTCGTAAAAGATTCAGAGAACTTACCAACATTCTGAAACTTTCTCAAATACATTTAGTTAATTAAAATTAGACATTGAAGTTTCATAACAAACAAGTGTTTTGGGTCGAAATAAAAAAAAACCACTTTCTGATAAAACTAAGACGAAATTGTATTGCCAAAAGAAGGCAAAAACTCATTTATTATAACCATCTTCAATACAGCGCAAATGTTAAATTACCCACGCAACCAATTCGTCTAAAATCCCTTTTTACTACTTATAACGTTAGTAATAAGTCCGTTTCTAATAATAAATGTTATGAACATACACATTAAGATAAATTGACTTGCCTGAATTTTGAGTTGACCCTGACCTTCGGTGTGTGCAAGGTCATAATTTCGGCAGGTCTTCAATATGTTTCCAAACACACGTTTGCGCGAATAATTCCAATAATCATAATCATAATCATTTATTGCATTCATGTAGTTTATAAGTTGTTAATATAATGGTAGGCTTCATACATGAACCCTGCCAGGGCACAGCAATATACATAATATATAGTTTATTAAAATGCTACGGATAGGAAGGCAATATCGAATTTTAAGCGGTTTCTTAAAGGGTAAGCTGGGGCTAAAGTGAATTCTGTATTTGGATGTGTTATCTTTTTATATCGTAATCTTTTTTTAGATAAATATATTGGGATGCTTGAAATGATCGAATTTATTTGAGATCCTGTCAAACTGAATATTTCCTTTGAAAATTATGTTTTTTTTTAAATTAATTATAACCAAATAAACAATCATCCCATGTTACTACATGAATTACGAATGCGAACTACGAATAACTTTTATTCAAACAAAATAAATAAAAACACTGGTTTACTCATCACAGTAGATATGTTTTATCCAAATATATAAAATTAGCTGATGACCGCGGATTCGCCCGTTTGACAAATTATATACTAAAACCTTCCACGAGAACCACTCTATCCATTGTTGCAGTAGTTTTTGGATTTACCGCCAACAGACAGACAGACAGACGCGGCGAAGGACTTTATTTTATAATATGTAGTGATTCTTCCGTTACTGATGACTCAGGGCCTCTTTCACCATCTCCAAGTAAAGCGTTGATTAGTTACTTCCCAATTAAAGTTAATCGGCAAGTAAAACTTACGAGTTTCTTCTGTCAATTTCACAAGCGAAAATAAAGCTTCGAGTAACAACTTACCGGTTAAGTGAATGACTTAACAAATCATACGTTGCATTCGTTCAATATTACGTCAACGTTACTCTTCAAACTTCATTGGCAGGTTAGCTGTCATTTGTCATTTCATTTTGTGTATTGTTTGTTGTGTTTTTGGTTAGGAAATTATTGCGTGTGGATTTATTTTTTTATAAATTATCATGGATAAAGTTAAAAGAGATAGAAGTGCAAACTTTTCACTTGTACAGAAATACCAAACTGTGTTAGTGTCGGCGATAAGACCCCGTCCGCGTCCTTATGCGCAAGTAATGGTGGACGCGACCGTATCAAACAAGGAAATTGTAAGGAAAACTAATTAGAATTATTATTGAATCAGATTAGGTTATAAGGATATTTTCGCATCATAGGTTTAGTTAGATTCTAGTTTAAATGCGAATTTAGATGTAAGGTTTTTGTATTGTGAATAATTACGTAGATTGAAAATGTGATTTTTTGTTTTAAGTGATAGGGTTTTGAAATTAGTTTTAAAATAAAGGTCTTGACCCAAAACCACTTTTACAAAAATAATTGAGTTGATAGGACTTATGGTTTTCGAGATATTTCCAAAAATGTATAGGTAGTGAAAAATTGTTAACCGTCAAGTAAACACTCTAATTGGCAGACGACGTGGCAAGTAAGTTACTGATCAGTTTAATCATTGATTAGTGCTACTCGAACGTCGTGAAATTGACACGTGCAGTTACGGGTGACTTTAATTGGCGATTAGTCTACTCGATACTTTACTCAAGGGTGGTGAAAGAGGCCCTTAGTGTCTGACAGACAACGCACAGCTGAAACTACTGGTCGTAGGATGCTGAAATTTGGCAAGTAGGTTCCTTGTGGAGTGAAGGAGAGCACTAAGAGATGATTTCCCGAAATTCCTACGGGAACGGGAAAAAACAGGATATGCGCATACGAAATTTAGGTTTAGGGATAGACATCCATATCAAAACTGGCGAAAAAAAAACTCCGACAAATCACATTCAAAAGCACACAGTAATATTATTAGATAGATATTATAGACTAGCTGACCCGTGCAACGTCGTCTGCGTAACATTTTTCTTTACTGCTCCGCTCCTATTGGTCTGAGCGTGATGATATATAGCCTATAGCCTTTCTCGATAAATGGGCTATCTAACACTGAAATAATTTTTCAAATCGGACCAGTAGTTCCTGAGATTAGCGCGTTCAACCAAACAAACAAACAAACAAACTCTTCTGCTTTATAATATTAGTATAGATTATAGTATAGATAGTCCCATGAAACCGCCTTAATAAATCTAATATTTTAAGCCCCATTTGATGAAACTTGACCTCTACATTGAATGTAAACCGACACTTAGTCAGAAACCATCTCCAGAAACCGCTTATTGATTCTGATTGATTGCTCAATAGGGTTGGCGCTGTTTCATTTAAAACTGTTAAAATAACTTTTTTTTGCAGGGCAAATGCCCTTTCATCCAAATCAAATCAAATAGTTTATTTGTGATACATGGATTACATACAGATGTTCATTAAATTACATACTTTTTTATTTGGTACAGTATTACCCATATCATGGAGGACATAGAAGTACATAAAAATAAAATTGATCCACCATCTTGGTACTATGGTATCTTTGGATATGGGCCATACTAGTTTCACAATGATGCCACTTAGCTTACAATGTATTGTCATCTAAACCAAAGGTGGATATAAAATTTCAGCTAAATCTGACCTATTAATACTAAGTAGCTAACAAAGGCAAATTAAAAAAGCTTGTAAAAATACTGTCTCTTGTGTAAATGAAAGCTTTTCTATTTTAATTTCCAATTATTTCGAAAGTGTGGGTGTGAACCCTACGTATGTTTGTCTACTAGATTGATACTCGTTATCTCGTGATTGATTGGAAATATTCAATCTACCGTACAATAATTTAAACACAATTATTTTTGATCAAATAAGGATATGAGTACATTTTCTTGATTGCATTTACTCGTTTGATGGAAAATTTTAAAGTATTTTTCTTACTATCCTGAAGGTCAATTCTGTACTGCGTTCAAATTCAAGTCGCAATATCATCACAACACTTGTCTAAATTTTGAGAATTTAGTTGTATTTTTGCGTCTGCGAACGCACATCAAAAATACGAGAACAGTCTGTATAATCTGTTAACGTCTCACCGTAAGCGTATGTGGAATGAGTGTGAAGTGAACTGTTATTCCATCATGTTTGAATGGATTGACAAATCACGTCATGAATGTTCCTTCACCTAGCTTACATTGTGAGATATTTACAGAATCGCACTCCAGGTGTCTGGTGCTTTAGGACCGGTAGATGTGTCACTTGAGGGAGGGTTGTGTCTTTGGACTGAATATTTCAATAAATATTATATTGATATTGAGTGATTTTTTAAGCACAAAAACAGATTCCAGTTTCTCGAAACATACAATATTTATTTTTGTAAGTAGCTCACATTTGTAACGGTTTGTTTTGGACCATTTATTTATTTATCCATTGTTTAATTATACCGAATGAAGCGAAAAACATATTTCAGCATTTGATTGTTCCCTCTAACCTCTTAATTACTTTCAACAAGAGTCAACATATCCGAACGAAACACGAACAAAAAATATCTATGTTTCCGTTTGCCCAATTTGCGTGTCACGTTATTTCACTTTTTTTCTTTGTTTTTATTTACGACTCTTCCCTTTAATCAGGATACGTCTGTATTTTGTATTCAAACAAAAATGGCGGGTGTACGTATTGTACCAAAATGTTATTGTACACCGCGTGTTTCAACGAAATATTTATTTTTCGACCGTTTTCGATGCAAAATCAAGAGTTCGGTAATGGTTTAATATTTGTTTTTCAACAATGGATTTAAGGTTCAGGTATTTTGGTAGTACCTACTACCTACGTGTAGGCAATTTTTTTATATTATAAGAGTCTATCTAACTGAATAATATTATGGATTCGGATTGGCTTTCTTCAACACACATTTATGTAACAGATCAGAGTGCCAATTCCACTAATTTTTAACCGACTTCCCAAAAAGGAGGAGGTTATCAATTCGGCTGTATGTTTTTTTTTTTTTTTATGTTTGTTACCTCATAGCTCCGACAGTTATGAACCGATTTGAAAAATTCTTGTTTTATCTGAAAGGATATACTTGCAGATTGGTCGCATTTAAATCATATCAAAATCGGTTACGAACTTTGGATTTTAAATCGAAATACCTGGAATTTGACTATTTAGATGATTCTTTGATAATTGAAATTGCGTATTTTGCTTTTCTGCGATTTTGCAGTGGTGTTGTTAGGTGTGGGGCACCACTAAAAATAACTTTAATTTCGGAAGTCGGTGGTTTTGTTACTTTCTTCGTATTTTGACACCGACTTCCGAAATTAAAGTTATTTTTTACTTTGTAATGTTTTTTTTGGAAGTCCGTTGTATTTTTTTGTAAAAAGTGTTTTTTGTCAATCTCAAATTGTCAAAAAAGACTTAATTTTTATACATTTTTGACAGATTGCGATTGAGATGCGAATGCGATGCGAATGTGAAAATGAGTAGAATTGGCACTATGGACATACATTTATGTCATTTTACATTTTTGATCTTAGCATGTTTTAACGAAGAAGGTATTGACAGTATATTATTTATATGCAGCAAATACAGCGGGCCTTTTTAAAAAAAAAATTAACAACCTTAGATCATATCAACACAGGTTTGTGACAGACGGAAAAAGTAACCTCATGTACTTTCCTTTTAAAGTTGTTTAAATGAAAAACATTCAGTAATTTATTTTATAATACTGAATACAATATGACGACACGGTTGGCGCAGTGGTTGAGCGATTGACTGCTGCGCAGCATGTCGCGGGTTCGATTCCTGCACGGAACAAATATTTGTACGACTTACAAGTATTTGTTCCGAGTCTGGGTGTTTTTCTATCTATAATATGTATGTATTTCCAAAAAAAAATATATATATATAAGTAGTTTATCAGCCATCTCGTTACCATAACACAAGCATTAGGTTGCTTAGCTTGGGACTATATGGCGTTGTGTGAAATGTCCAAGGATATTTATTATTATTTGTTGTTTGCTTTCTCGGGTCTCTGGAGACCCGGTTCTTTGGTAGGCGTACGAGGGGCCGAAACCAACTCGCAGAGGCCCCGTTAGAAGTTTCAAATGTAATGGGGCACTCTACACTACTTTATTATTATTTATTATTATTATTTAATATTCTTAAAACAAAAAAAGGTGATCTAAATTTAAGAACCAGTTTCAAGTAATATTTTAGTTAAGGCAACTTAAAAATACGAAATGTTTGTGTTTTAGCTTAAGAAACCCAGTGTCGTCTTTACTTGTACTAAAAATCTAGAAAATATTGCACATTCTTACTATATCTGCCTCAAATGATCCGAAGCCTTGTCCCGGCTTATGGCCAATCTACAGACTTCAGAACCAGCTTTCAGCTTCAGCCTTCAGGCTCTAGACAAAGTCAAATTCTGTCAGCGATAACGATTGTCAAAAGTCCAAATTGTTATTGTTTTTGTTCGCTTGTTATTTAAACTACAAGAACTCCGCCCGCGACTTTGTCCGCCTATGCCATTCAAGAATAATGTTGCTCTCTACTGTTGAATGATTTTTCAAAATAGGTTCAATAGTTCTTGAGACTATTTCCTACAAACAAACTATAAAGCTGCACTGCCATGTGTCTTAATATCCTGATTAAAATGCACTGTTTTTGTGGGGCAGCAGCGAATACGTAGAAAAAAGCTATAGTCATCGATATCTTTATCACCTTTCTATCATGTCCTTGAAGCTCAATACTTTCGCATTCATGCATTTCCATAAGCACTCGAACACAGCGAAATGTTCTCAATTAGCAAAAACATGAAGAAATAAATTTCATTTCTGGAAACATTTCGTTTTGCGGCCACAAATATTTGAACCAAGTTCACAGTTGGGAGCTCAAGCTGGGAAATTCACTAATATTTTTTTCACTTAAGTTAAAAATTAAGCGGTGAGGCAACTTAATGAGTTCTCGGCAACCAAATGAAGTCGGTCGGTGCCTCACAGCCCACCAACCGCCGGGCCTCTATAGGGTTGCTAGATGTCATCTACATCCGGTTTAGTGTCATAATTTATTATATTAAACTTTAAAGTTACTTAAAATCTGAGTGCAGATTCTACTAATTTTCAAGCAGAGTTCGTATTCCCATCTCAGTCAGAATCTGGAGTCATTAAAAAATGAGGCTCTCGATATATTCAGAGAATACTCTCATCGATTACCAAGATTGTTAATCGATGAGAGCATTCTCTGAATGGGGATCATATCTACTTACTTGTTGTTAGTCGCGGGTATCCCGTTTACAACCCAAGAAAATTATGTGCAGCTTTCTTCGACCACCAATTTTGTGCATTGTCTGAGAGGCTCATCAGTAACGTAAGAATTTATTAAGGATATGATCAACAATAACATTTAAAAAAGCTTTAATTCAATCAAAAGGACAGACTTTTATCATATATTATATATAAATCTTTAGTAAACCCACTGTTATTCGAAAATAAAAACAATTCATATTCCAACCCTCCACTACTTCACACCTACTTAAACTACAAGCAGACATACACCTGTTTATTTAATATAACCCTCCTATTGTGTGGAACATCTCTAATCCTTTGGAACACAGCTTTTAGTACAAAATGCTCTTATATTGTACAAGACAACCCTGACTACGGTTCTCTGAATAGCACTAAAATATCTGGTACAAAATGAAATAACTTGGAAGTTAGTTTTAACTAACTTAAAAAGGAACATATACAATCTGTACAACGCTTTTGTATGTAAGAATTTTGTGTAATATTATCAAAGAATTAGATTTTGACAAACAATATTTTTTTTATATAGGCAAACAAGAATATGAATTTGGGTCATTAGAAATATACATATTTTATTCTTGTTTGCCTATTTTTGTTTCTAAAACTATAATGACCCACAGCTGGGCAACGGCCTCCCCCATATCTTTCCAGAAACTCTTCTCTTTCGCCATTTAGAGCCTAGCCACTAGCCTTTGTGGTGTGTATCCAGGTCATATCGCGACCGCTTTCTGGGCCGGATACGGCGATGCCATATTATATCCTCATCATCTGCCTAGCCTTTCCCAACTATACTGGGGTCGGCTTCCAGTCAAACCGGATTCAGCTGAATACCAGTGTTTTACGTGGAGCGGCTGCCTACCAGACCATCACAACCCATTAACTGGGTAACACGGTACTTCTTGGTAAGACTGGAGTCAGATTTACTCGCTTCTGACAATCCGTAACGACTGCCAAAGATCTACACATGACAGCTGGGACCAACCGCTTTACTTGCTTTCCGAGGCACGGAGGAAACTAGAATTAGCGGCATGGTTTAACGTTCCTTACCAACAATATTGACTCATCTTTATCAATAAAATAAAAATATGAAAAATGGGTACCTCGTGATTTGACTGATCTGCAGAAAGAAACGCGTGTTGCCTTGTTGAATCGATACAAAAATGAAGGAATATTGGATCGAATTGTGACATGTGATGAAAGAGGATTTTTTACGATAACCGTAAGCTTGTGTGGTGGTCTCAGCATGGTGTTATTCACTATAGCTTTCTCCGATCTGGTCAAGCAATAACGACAGATGTCCACTGTGCCAAACTCCGAACCATGACAGCAAAACTAAGAGTGAAACAGTCCGGACTCATGAACCCATCTTCACCATTATTGCTCCATGATAACGCGAGACCTCATACAGCACGAGAAACCGTTTTAACTCTACAGGAACTGCAATTAGAAACCATTCGTCATTCTCCGTATTCGCCAGACCTTGCTCCAACGGACTACCATTTTTTCGTCATTAGGAAATTTTTCTACATGATAAAAAGTTTTCTTCTCAGGAGGCAGTACAAAATGCTTTCGCACAGTTTGTCGAATCTAGATCACCAGAGTTCTATCGCAAAGGCATTTATGACCTTGTTATTAGATGGCAGCAATGCATAGATAGTAATGGCAATTATTTTGATTAAATAAATATGATAAATTAAAAAAAAAACAATTTCAGTACAAATCGGCAATTTCATACTTTAACCGCTAATTAGTTATTAGTTAGTCACGAGCTCCTCGCGATGCCATATATCCTCTGGCACCCATTGCGATGAGACTTTTTCCCAGCAACCAAATAACAGTGTTTGATGCAAAAAATACTTACAAACAATTACAGACTTCCAAAAACAATATTTTTTTCCCATTCCAGCATGTTTAAAATTAGTCTTTCTAGTTCCAAAAGTCGGAGACAAAAATATACAAATAAAACTAACATCACTATGGACATGACAACCCTGGTGACTGTTCCCAGAATTAAACTAGATCTACTCTAAAGGAAACAATTTGGGAAACATTTTGTTGTAGATTTCGCGTTGAAATACTTACTAAATACCCTGGCGATTTTACGAGATTTAATGAAGTTAGGTCCACAGCAATATCTTTGTCCTTTCTTTTGATAAGATTAGAGGAGGTTATAATAAACAATTATGTCTACTCATCCTCCTGTTCTTATCACAATTTATTTGGAGTCGGAGCGATTTTTGCTTTTTCTTCAAAATTTACGCGTTCTTCATCATTGTTTTCTATCAAGTGAGATAATGTTCAACGCGACCTTATGGAAGATTAAAAATAGCAAAATACAAAGCATGTTCTAAGTTAATCTATACTAATATTAGAAAGCTGAAGAGTTTGTTTGTTTGGTTGAACGCGCTAAATAAAGCCCATTTGGCGAGTAAAGCTTTACAACATCACGCTATGACCAACAGGAGTGGAGCATTCATAAAAATGTGATGCAGACGAAGTTACGTGGCTCAGCTGGTATCTAATAAATATTTATTTGTTTCAGGTACGTCAAGACACCTTCCTAATATTTCTACAACAAAAGGCACTAAAGGTAACGTGACATCACATTTATAATGATTAAACTGTAACAAAAATAAAACTTAATTCCCAAGGTCCTAGTACGCCAAACAGATCACTATAATAAATAGGACTTATTTAGGAACGTCCATCACAGCTAAGTAGCGTAGATTTTGATCAAACTTACAGCCGCCTGCCAGTCCTGAGTCGTTAGACCCCATCATTTACACATTAGCAGACTTTTTTCAAAAGAACTCGACAATTCACAGCCCTGAATCTAAACGACTCCGGAATTACCAAAATCGCTTAACCCAAAAACAGTTTTCAAACTTTTGTCATTTTCTGCAGTGCAGCTTTAATATTTTTCTTCCCCGAAGTGCACTTATTTAAAACAATAGTGCATGATTATCATTCAAGATGGCGACTTGCAGATAACCTTATCCTGAAACCAAGAGCTGCATAAAGTGATGGTCCATACTATTATGTATATTATGCTGCAGCGATACAGCGTCAGCGGTTTCCACTTAAGAAATATTTAGGTTTTGCCGCTGACCTCCGAAAGAAAAATCAGTGATAATGGTTATCGAATAAATTAGTTGAGATTCTAAAAGCTAGAACGTTGAAAGCTTTCTTCGGTATTAAGATTTTAAAACGGAAACCTTGAATTTTTAAACGACGTTCGCTAATTCGATTAACTTCAAAAACAACCTTGAAGCTCTGAAAATCAGATTAGTATTTCAATCTGAATTGTATATAAATAGATTGACTGCTTATCTCCACTTCACAACACAATAACTGGGTTAGCTTAGCAAGGCTGCGAAAGACCTGCGTGTCTTAAAAGGCCACTTTAGCAGAATCAGAAAGCACATCACGATATCTATCACTGTCAAATTTTACCAATCAACCTTGAATGTAATGCGTTAGCGATAAAGATGAAATTGAAATTTGAAAGATTGTTGTGTGATTAATATTATGATTTTAATATAATTCGCCTAAAGTGGCCTTTGAAGCCCCTTGGCGATTTTCTGACTTCTAAATAAGCGCAACTTATTTAACTCTTACATTTTTCTGGAAGAATTTCCACGATATCAGTAGTCATTTCAAGAAAACTCAATTTCAAAGCAAAGCCGCTGTCAAAGCACTGAAAAAAGGGCCCTAAAAAGTCTCAATTTCAACAAATCTTCGAACTTTTCCGAAACGTTAAGTAATATTTAATCAAACAAATTCATCTAGTCCTTCACTTTTACCTAGAGAGTTCACAAAACATGAAATTTTCAGTATAAAATCATTATTTACATTTTCAGGTATCTGAGTTTGAAACAAAGTTTTCACGTTGAGTGTTTTTATAAACGAGAATTTTACTTAAGTGGAAATGTTTTTGTGTACGGATTAAGATTTCGTATTTGCAAGAAGCGACTTTTGTTTTATTTTTGTTTGTTCAATACATACATTTAAAGTTATTTTGTGACAAGTGAGTCTAGACAATGAAGGCAGCTATATTTGCTGCATTGGGTCAGAAACTCAGAATTTCATTTGAAAAGGGCCAATATACTAGAAAAAGAAAAAAAGATGGCCAATGGTCCTAAACAATCGCGATGGCTTTACTAGTAGCCTAATCACGCGCTATACTAGTAGCCTAATCACGCGCTATACTAGTAGCCTAATCACGCGCTATACTAGCGCGCTATACTAGTAGCCTAATCGCGATGGCTATACAAGTAGCCTAATCATCACATCCTTGTTACCAGCTTCAATCAATAGTACCGTCGCACACAATCCATATGAGCCCAAACACAAACAAAACAACCAAAGAAAAAAAGATATTCAAAGAAGATTTTTCGAATCATCACCCTTTTATTGAAAGTCTACCATACCTTTTTCAGCAATTAAATAAAAATAGAAAAGAACAAAACAAAAGCCAACGTAAAACAAAAGATGAATTTCAATTGAAAAGGCATCGTTAGAAAACACCCTCCTCCAAGCATCTTTAGCGTGCAGGTTAAACCATAAAAACACCATTATATAACCAGATAGCCTTCAAACAAGACGGTCTATCTCATCTCCTGTCTCTGCAAGCATTTAAATGAATCTCACAGAAGGTACGCCAGCTAATCTCTCCAAGATCCTATCCTCGCCGCAAAGCCCAACTCAATCTAGACACAGTCTGCCGCATTTCCTAGGTCAAAACAAATTTCATCCCGAGCACATAGCGACTCTCATCAAATATACTGAAATAGGTAAAGGAACCTTTGTGGCAAATGGTTTGCGTGCAGACGATGGGTCGGGTCGCACTAGCAGCGTGCAGCGGATTACGCTGGAGAGAATCTATGTGAGGTTTTTGAGATTAGGTTACCGTGTGTTAAGGATCTGTGATTAGTTTCTTTTAGATGTAAAATGTGATAGAATGGAAATTTTGATTACAGTTCTTATCCACCTACCTACAATTTATTTTCAAGCTTGGAAGTCTTATTTAAACTGCACTACTTGCTTCGAATATTTTTGGAATATTTTAATATCGGGACGTGCAATTTTAAATTATTTGATGGAATAAAGGTATAATTTGCATTCAATCGAATTTAAGTAAGTACTAAAATAAAATATCATGTAATTAAAACAATAATAAAGATTATTAACAGTTACTGATTAAACAGAAAATCCTCATCATTGGAGCCATAGATAGGTGAACTGCTGGATATTATAAAGGTATATTTTCCCCAAGGCTTTGCCATCGCCACATTAACTGGTTCTGCAGTACGATTCTGTATACATCTCAGCGTGAAAACTTATGTGGAATGAACATGGAGTGAGCTTTTATTCTATACAAACAAGATAGAATGACAGTTCATTTCATGCTTACTCCACCTACGTTTACACAGTGAGATGTTGACAGAATAGACCGGGTGTACTCCACACATCAAGCGGATTTACAAAACTTAACTTTACATTAACCGCTAACATTGCGACTGCACCTCATAGCCTGCAATCTCTTTGGTCGGTTAGGCTCTCGCTCCACTGCAGCAAGATTTAACTTTTCAAAACACAGAGGTTCAGCTTTGTAATTCTGCCGGCCATAACTAACGTAGCTACAGAACCGACTAATTGTCTGAATTTTGAGTTTGCTTGTTGTGATAATAAATTTTACTGTGGTTGTTAGTTCCTAAGCTTAGGTGAAGTGATTTTTAACCGATTACCTTTAAGAATTTCAAAACATACTTTCTACCAAATATAACATAACATCATGTCTGTATTCTCCGGAGAATAAGGCAGAGGTACACGCGTAGTAACACCCACATTACTCCATAACCTGTGTAAACCAATGATGAGCGAGGTGTGCGAGATAAAAATTAACGACGAAAACAGATAGCAGAGCTAGGTATATTTATGTAGAATAGCGAGAGATGCGTGCGAGGCCTACAAGCGAGGAATGTGTTCCCACCTCAGTTTAACATAGCCCACCATGCATCCGCGCTCACGGTTTCACAGCTTCGCCACTGTTCCTCGTGCCGCAGTGCTGCCTCGCACATTTTAGGTGGAAAAGTACCCTTATCCCATAGGTACCTTGAAGGCCCAAGGCACTTAGAGATGGCGTAACTTTCTTCGTGATCCAATCATTGCTACCACAGATTTAAAAGAACAAACAATATATCTATTATTGATAATATAAAGTTTGTATATATCACCGAAAAAAGCAGACTCCGTAAGATTGTAATAAATCTTAATTAGTTTAGGTAGATTTTATTTTCTTATCTATCCGTGTCTTATTTAAAAAAAAGTTTACAATTTCACGCGATCTTTTACAATCCAACGGCGTTTGCCACCTTACAGTGACACATGTATTATACAGATTCACATAATTTTGCCTTAACATACTCCAACCAATTTTTTCTAAACTTTCAATCAAAACCAAGACAAATTTAGAATTTCACTAGATTGAATTACTGCCAATCAATCTTGTTCAAACTTAATGAAAACCAATCTCAGTTATGACATAACCGCAAAAACTAAGTCAATAACACACACAGATAAAAAGATATACCGATTGGTTGGTCAAAAATTTCAGAAATTAACTTTTTCCTTTTGATAAAGCATAAAAGAAATAGCGATTCTTTTATTACGTATAGCTCGGATAGATCGAAATTGCTTTGTACAACTTTCCAAATGGACATCCTGCGCTGTTCTCTTTCTCCAAAGAGGTTGTACGTCTAAGTTAGAATCTGTTAAGTAATTGAACTGGCCTTTGTATCGATAAGCACACCATTAGCCGCCTTAAGCCCCTTGAAATTAGGTCTTTGTTCCGTTGTTGGAACATTTCTTTGGATAGATATTGATGATTAGAAGATTTATCTTTCATGAGCATGTACGGTGCGCTAATTAATGTAGATGGAATAAAAAGGTTATATAATTGAGTGAATTAAGATATTGTTTGAGTATAATTTTATTTTTGTACTTCGCCATTGAGGATACCGTGACTAAGGTGTCGCAAAGTGCAACAGAGTGGGCTTTGCCCAGCTGTGGGACACAAGCTGGGCTAGAAAATTACACATAGGTACTGTTTTAAAGTAAATCTGACCAGTTATCAACCTCCTTTTAACCCATTTTAAACTAGTATTAAAATTTTCAAATTTGTGTTTGAAACGATTGATCTAGACTAATATTATTTTGCGGAATTTCTTAGGAAGAGGTCACCCCGGCCGTAGAGCGAAAGGGCATTAGGAGGAACACGGATAGGTTTTAGTCAGTAAGAGTCTGATACACCCTTCCGCTCCACCCTGAGTGAAAGAAGTCACTTGATGATATCCCATCCCAAAAAAAACCTAGTATTATATATGCGATAGTTTGTTAAGTTTTCGCGTAGTTGACATCCTGCTCCCTACTTGTTGGATACTTTTTTTAAAACACTTCACACGCGTACAAAACTGCGGCCCGAAGCTATTCTAGAATAAATATTTGAGCCTAATCGATTCCAAGGCAAAACTACTTCTAAGAAGAGACTGAACAATTCAACACTGATTAAATACTCTTACTTTTAATATCGTCTCAGTATCAATTACTAGATACAGTTTCATTATTACTGAAGCAAGTAATAAAGTAACGAGTGTCATCATGAAGGCTCGAACGTTGTCTCCATAAAAAAATATTCCCATTTTATTAAAGCTTATCTCTTTTGCGAGTTCATAAATAAATTACTCAGTCTTACAGTTGGATTCACTCATTCGTTTTCCAATTGCGAACAGAGATTTTCCGTGCTCACTTAGTCGCTTAGAAATTGACAAAGGAACGAGAGCACAGTGTTTCAAATAGTTGTCTGTGTCGCATTTTAAAATGCTTGTACAGATAACTTTGAAAATTATTCCGGTGTGAATGGTATTCGCGAAGGGGTGCCGTTCCCTTTTTTTATTGCAATATTTTCACGTATTTCTGCTAACGTTTTCAAACGGATAATTAATGAGGTATTTTTTGGGTGTCAGACTTTCTTTCTTCTTGTTTTCCGGGTCCTTTTTGAAGCGTTTTGCATTCATTTTCCTTTCCTTTGTGTATCGCACGTACGTTTCTTATTGCCGTGTCTTTCCTTTGTTCATATTTATTCGTGTTTTTATTTGCACACAGATGTTGCAGTAGACGAGTTATGGGATCTATAAAAACGATTGTAGCTAATGTCACTAAACCTGTAAATTGTTATTTAAAGAAATACTGAAATACATTGCAAGTGCTTGTTAAACATCTGTTTCGACATTATTGTGTATTGATCTAGGCATCGCTTGCCAGCTGTTGCATCTACGAGTTGAATATAATTAATGATAATGTCAGCTGACAGCTATTCAACAGTTTTGCTACTCCAGTTTTTTGTTAGTGCATAAAATAATCAGCTTCCCAACTGCCGTATGTCTTGGCAATATGTATAGACAATCGTTTCTTTTCGTAAAGCGACAACCGCACCAGATATTTTCTGATTGGCTTCATGATTTCCATTAAATATCTTTATTTTTTTCATTCAACCAGTAAATTAAACTTATAATTATACGGGAATTACCAGTCGTTTAACCTGATTTGGTTTGTTAAATCAGAAATAAACAACCTATTTTCTATAACACAGGGTCAATTCTCATATTAAAGGGAGTGTCGCTTCGCAGTCGCAAATTGTCAAATACACCTCTCTACCCAACACTGCAATATTTTTTTGACATAATAAAGAGTATTCTATTCTTTTCTATTCTGAGAAGACGAGAATCAGCCATATACAAGCATAAAATATTGCTATATGAAATCACCACTTGCGTTGAACGAATGATGTCTATTCTGTAAAAATGACGAATTGAAGGCGTGGGTGAAGTGATCACAAAGTGAGCTGTCATTCCATCTTGATTACTTAGATTGACAGCTCACTTCTTGATTACTTCACTCAAGTCTTTACTTAGACATGTTTACAGAATCGCACTGTAATTACTGTCAGAATGAAGGAAGATACTATTCTTATCCTTCTATCATATATTATTACCCCCTTCAACACATCAAATAACAGTAGAGTTGTATTCTACTTACTCTTTTCTAGAAGCTTCACCGGGTTATTCAGAAAGCCATTAAATATTCCATGGGATAGCAAGTGACGGTCTAGTCGAGTCACTGGTGCGAGTGGCATCCTTCAAACACTAATGAACATTGAACTTGAACTGAGAACGTTCCAGTTAAGTCGGGCGATGGCTTAACGGGGATAAGACTTGCCGCTTGGTTGTTATTTTGGCTGAAATGAATGTGATCTTTGAGATGTCCGGTCTATCATGCTTTTTAATGGATAACCTAAAAGAGTATAAGACCAAACTTTTTAAAACCCTGTCGAAAAGAAAGGGGTATTAATATGACATGTTTATCTGTGCGCCGCCGGTGCATCTCTATGATATCTCTGGCATCGTAGGTCCTAAATGGGAGTATCGATTTTGAATCAGAATTTTTTAATGTGGCAATTAAATGAATCTATGCCATGATCACAAATCTGATCATGGATTCTTGGGTTTAAAATTGAATAAATGGTACTTCATCATCATCTGCCTAGCCTTTACCCAACTTTATTGGGGTCGGCTTCCAGTCAAACCGGATTCAGCTGAATATTAGTACTTTACGTAGAGCGGCTGCCTACCAGACCTCCACAACCCACTATTTGTAATTCTTGATTACACGGTAATATATGGTACTTAGACATTCAAATTATTAAAAAAAAATTAAGACGCCGTATTCCGTGAGACTCGCTCAAAATTCCACAAAGACCAACCTTTTTAACGTCATAAATTTCTGTTCCTCACTTTCTAGACAAGGTACCGTACTCGTGACATTTCATAACCTCTTTCAATCCCATAGATTTTTAGTATTTGACAATCGCTATCGCAAAAAACTTACGATTCTGAAAACAGCCACAACCTAACCATAAGCATAACTATTCCCAACCACATCCTCTCTACTGCCATCAGATGTCGCCATCCATTACTCGGGCCAACCCGAGCGCGTCACCCCACCAGTAACTTCACACGCACTCGCTCGGAACCACTGGCACTGGCACTGGCGCGCTAGTCCTTAATGCGTCGAAGTATCGTTATTAGGAGAGTTCTTTTGTTTTGTTTGGGGCAGGTCCGGGGCGTCGGCTAGCTTGATGATTTCGACTAGTTTTTTCCAGTGGCATCGCCGATATGAAAGTCGGAAATCCCATGAGAAGATTTTCCAGGGATAAAATCCATGACATATCCTTCCGAAGTTTCATCCAAATCAGTATGGATGAGCACTTTCTCCCTATCCCAATATTTGTCAGTAAAACAAACCATTTACATTCTTGGTAGATGCTACCGAAATTGGTAACTTCTGCACCAAAACGAACTTTAATCAGACTATAAATAGTTACTTTTCCTACTATATACATTCCAGATTTCAATGCAAAATAAAAATCTAATATCCATAACACACTTCTAAGAGCCCAAGCCACCGCTTTTCTTTATTAAATTGACCATTACGACAGAAATCATAAGCTAGCTATTCTTGACTAACATCAAAACAAAACCAACAATGACGGCCACTATAATGCATGCCTTTTCAAATGTCTCCTACGTACAAAGCATAATATCCTAACATTTTTCTTGTTCACATGCACTCGCTTGGAACGCACCTCTAAAAATCAACGGAACGCATCATTATGTTACACTTAATTATCTGTGGAACTTGATATAGACCATAGACAAAAACGATTTTCTTTTTTACGGCTAATGGCTCAGGCTTCCGAGTGCCAGCAAAAAGGTCGATTAAGTAAAGTTTTTATTTATTTACTGTTTTTCTGTTGTGAGGATAAATAGTTTGTAGTATCTGAAAGATTCGATCTCATTTCCTTTAAGATTGATTGTGTTGTTTGAGGTTTTTGCTTGTCATCAAATGTTTTTGTAAATTGATGATTAAATTGTTGTTTCTTTTAAATCAATCAAAGGGTCAATACGATTTTATTATATTTTATGAAATAAAAAATAGAATAAAATCATGTCGGTCCTTTGATATTCATTTATTTTACTAGCTGACCCGCGCAACTTCGTCAGCGTCACATTTTCCATTAATGCTCCGCTCCTATTTGCCTTAGCGTGATGATATATAGCCTATAACCTTTCTCGATAAATGGGCTATCTAATACTGAAACAATTTTTCAAATCGGACCTGTAGTTTCTGAAATTAACGCGTTAAAACTATCAAACTCTTGAGCTTTATAATATTAGTATAGATTTATAAAACAGCTGAATCCGGTTGGACTGGAAGCCGACCCCAATATAGTTGGGAAAAGGCTAGGCAGATGATGATATAAAACACGCTTGGCCGATGGACATATTTTAAATCTGGCTTTAAAATGTACAAAATTATTTGTCAAATTATCATATGCAGCATTTAGCTATCTCAAACAATTTACTCCTCCTCATTAGAAACATCTGGCATCTTTCGATCCAAAAATAAACTTTTACCACGATTTAAAATAGTCCGGTATTTTGTTCGTCATGGCACGGTCTCCTAGACCTTTAAAAGAGGGTTTACAATAAATCACATTATGAAACTTGCGATAGGTCAGGCACGGCCACATAGATGCTCGATATTCAGATTTTTACGTCACGAATGTAAATATTCCAATGTAGGTCGCCACTAACGTTTGATTTACCCTTTACCTTAATGTTTTGTTTAATAATCGATTAATTACTAAACTAGAAATTGTTTTTATACAATATTTTCTAAACAAATCACCAAGTTATTCGGGCTTTTTGCTTCATTTTAATTAAAACGGGTCAGAAAATATTTTCCTTTAATCTCGTTGTTTTTTGTTTATTTTTCAAACACGTTCCTGAATTTTTGGTACAACATATTTTTTATGCAAAAATGTGCCATCAAATTACGTGTACGTTGCAATCCAAACATGTAGGGAGTACGGAACCCGTTGAGTCGTACGCGATCATAGCTGGATGCACTCGCATCGCCGCCCGCCGGGCCGGAACGCGCCGTCCGGCCCAGCTGGCGGCCATTGTTGTTTTTTGTTTTCATTTAAATTTCGAACGTGTATGTACTCGATGGTCGAAAATGTTAAAATAGACGTCATTGTGAAGGAAAGAATAGTGGAATTAGTGAATTGTCAAAAATGCGAATCCTATTTGGCACAGTCGAGGTCTTTTGTTTTAAATGAAAATGTCATTTGTTTTTCCTGTTCCCAAACACTTTATCAGTACCTACATTTCCATAAGCGAACAAAATAAAATAGCTTCTGCAATTTTTGCAGGCAAGAATAAACTTTTAATTTTCCTCCTGTTTTTCTTTGTCTAGTGGAGCTAACTAAGAGATAAGCATTAGATAAGAAAGAACTTTAATACTTACTTTAACATTAAAATCTTCTTCCATACGTTTAAGAGTTTAAAGTATGTGTATTTAATGTTTTAGTTATTGGAACTTGGGCTTTTTTGTAGTGATAAAGAGAGAGAGATTTTTCCTATGATTTTTGAGCGAAATATACTCTCTTCCAGCATCGTCCCAAGAGAATTCAAAAAAGAATAGTCTGGCATCTTCTGAAGTCGCTCTCTCTATTGTAGGCCTCGTCTTTAGTTTACCTACCATCAGACTAGATCCGAATACAAAGAGTCAAAGACAAAAAATACCAAGTAAACGTGACTACCTCCAGCCTTCATAACGTCTATCCATAGGTAGGATACAATAGCATTATAGAAAATAATTCAATTCAATACTATATTTTATTTTGGGTTTAAAATTTTATCTAGTCAAGTTTAACCACTAGCACTCCTCATATCAAGCGATGGTGTAGTTAACTAAACTTAACCCTCATTCACTCAAGTGTTAAAGTGTTCGAAAACCCCAGGTAACCTGACAGGAAACACTCCCATACTTTAACATAAAAGCAAGCAGCTGGAACTCTTTTCCCACCTCATCCTGGACCGTTGCCACCATAATTGTCTTTGTTCAAGCACATACTTCCTGCCATGGGGGTTGTAAATATTGTACTTTATGCGGGCCCCATAATGACGGTAAGTATTGTTTAGTTTCCGAACTGGGGGCCAAGGGGTTGGTTGTAACAAGTAAACAACACTTGTGCTGATATTTGAAGGATAAATAATTTTCGGGAAATAGCGTTTGGGAAAGTTTGTAGATTCTGATTGAATAGGGTTAAATTAATAAACGAACCGCGCCGTCAGTACATGGTAAACATCCCATTCGTATACGCATTAAACAATTTGGGAATACTTTCATTTTACGCAGAGATAAGGAGTGAAATCTACCGGAGTCGGCGTTTTTTTAAAGCTGCAACCGTTTTTTTTAAAAGAATAGGAAATCAAAATAATCAAATGAGTCCTCGCGCTCTGGGCAGCGCAGAAGGGAGTGTGAGACTCTGAGGACGCGGACACGAACTCAGCGGGCAAGGAGTGGCGGCGGCGGCGTCTCGGGCAATTATAATATAATTATAATAAGTCTATGCATTTGACGCGACCCTGAGTTCTAATGAGCCGCCGGCACCGCTGAGTTCGTGTCCGCGGCCTTACTGACTTAAAACCCATCCGTGTTCCTCCTAGTACCATTAGCTTTGCTTTCCATGGGCCGCGGTGACTCTTTCGAACAAATTCCTCAACCCTGGCACATAATGGCTACAACCTGGGGGTACATCTTCAAGTCAAGAGTGAATAGGTTACTTCTAGGCAAGCGTGCTCCAAGGTCGCTTACATTATAGTTTACAAAAAAAAAAACAATGTCGATGCAGAAAAATCATTGCATTAGATTTCAAGCGGACCACAGAATCTGCATCCCAACGATCTTTTCATAATACGTTTGATTTGATTATGAAGTGAGGTCTGAAAGTGAGGTCATTTAGTTTTTATCGTCATTTGATATCGATACCAGTCAGCTAACTTAATTTGCGCTTTAGACAGCCAAAGCTCCGATACCTTACCCTTCGATGTTCTTTCTTTCATCAAAAATGATTTTACTCATAAAAAACATCCGCCCTCTAGTCACCTCTCAGACGCTTCACAAGACGAACAGCTGATCCGACCCGCCATGTTTACCCAGACAAGTGTCTGTCGTTATAATTATTTTTATGCGGGTACATCAAGTACTCACTCAACCCGAGAAGGGGAGCTGATAGCCTTAATAGGATAGTGATGTGCTAATATCGATAATACCAATTTCTATTACCGAACTTTAAATTAAGCTGCACGTTGTTTTAATTAAACTGTATCGGTCCGTTTGGGGACGAATTGATATTTTCAATCAGATTATTTGGTTTATTAGCCGGTTATACCGGTCTTGTAATAATGTTAATGTTGGATATTTATCGATAAAATTTTAGCTCAGTGTTATATTGCTTTATCTTTATCAATGCATTTGCAATTTATATTGTGAAACATATCACTTTTTGCGGTGAGTCGCTTTGAGATAAAACATAGAATAACTTAGTAGTTTCACAGTTAGCTGTCACGTTTGTCGTAAATTAATACCATTTTCTCACTAAATTCCAAAAATCTGACTCTTACACTAATTACTTCAACAAACTTTTAAAGAACAAATTCGTATATCAATCGTCAGCCAGCAATAAATCTCTGAAATGTAATCAAACCAAAAGTTCTTCATATTACTAAAACTTAATTTTACAGCTCAACTAACGAAAACTAATACCATTAATTCAGAATGACTGTTCTTAATTAAACACCGGCCTACACCTAAGTTTAAGCTAAAATGCTATACCAGGCATTACCTATTGGCAACTTCACAAGCTCAAAATTTTAATGAAGAAAACGTCAGTGGCACGTTGTTCAAACTTTCTACATAAAAAAAAAACAAGTGAATAGCCAATAATCGATACAAAATAGACTGGGTTCCTTAATTACTTTTTCCATATTGGTGATCAATTTCCATGACGTAATTTAAGTCTTCGACTTTTTACGTATATTTTTTATCGTCATCTAACAGAGGTGGATTTTTTGCGAACTTTTTTTGTTTTTATGTAAATTTTTTACTTATATCTATACTAATATTGCAGAGAGTTTGTTTGTTTGTTTCTTTGTTTGTTTGGTTGAACGCGCTAATCTCAGGAACTACTGGTCCGATTTGAAAAATTCTTTCAGTGTTAGATATCCCATTTATCGAGGAAGGCTATAGGCTATATATCATCACGCTAAGACCAATAGGCGCGGCGCAGTAATGAAAAATGTTACGCAGACGACGTTGCACGGGTCAGCTAGTAATAAATACATTTCTTTAGTGCACTACAGAGCGATTTTTTATCTACGTGTCTTAAATTTACCACAAATAATAAAAAACGATTGGCGGCGCTAGTGGACGGAATACACGCTCTTAACGTTCAGTTGGTCTAGTATAGTATATAGTGTTAGATAGCTCATTTATTGAGGAAGGTTATATCGTTAAGACCAATAGGAGCGGGTCACTAATGAAAAATGTGACGCAGACGACGTTGCACGGGTCAGCTAGTAATATTATAAAGCTGAAGAGTTTGTTGGTTTGGTTGAACGCGTTAATCTAGAGAATTTCAGGTTCGAATTGAAATATTATTTTAGTGTTAGATAGCCCATTTATCGAAGAAAGCTGTAGGGTATATAACATCACGCTACGACTAACAAGAGCCGAGTATTAATGAAAATAGTGACGCAGACGAAGTTGCGCGGGTCAGACAGTGTTGGAATAAAGCCCTAGGCTTTATGTGATGTTTTGATATTGCCATTTTCAAGTGAATGGAAATAACTTAGGCGCTATTGACAGATTCCGTCTGTCCTAATTTTATTTTCGCCAAAAAAAGTCTTCAGGATCGAAAGATTTTGCAGTGGCGGCCGAGTACCCGATGACGTGCCGAAGGCCGCGGGAGTCCAATGGATGCGAGGCGTACAGCGCCGTTCGATATGAAGGCACTTGGTGGAGGCCTATGTTCAGCACAGGACGAATTTCTGCTGAAATGATAAAGTTGATGATGAACTATGATGAACATTGCCTTTGTAAGCAATCAGTTGAGAGGCATGAAAGAGAGAGATGAAGTTTTTCAGGTCGAATGTCGCTTTTCTATTTTCAAACTATCATTCTATTATTGACAGTTCCTCAAGTAGGTACTATAGTAACAGTGAGCACATATCAAAAATAAGATCTGAACGATGACAAAGTCCTACAAAAGCCGCTCTGCTAAAAAGGTAAACCTGTCAAATAATAAAAACAAGCGATCAAACTCAAATCAACGCTGTTCACAGCCCACGTCCTCACTTTATTCCGATCGTCTTCAGCATTTTGAACATAAACCTGGAACGAGAGCCTAATGATCCAGATTCGGTACATTCGAATACCTTTTTATGTCAGCCCATTACATAAAACCCAACTGATGGATTCTTTTACGGTTTTTCCAAAAGCTGGTATGATTTTATAGGACAGATGTTTTGTCATTTACGAACGGCTGTAAATACTTTTAAACTTAGGTAGGTATCTTTTTAAAGTAACTTAAAATCATTGTCATCTTTCCAGCCAGTTTTACGGAATTTGTTTGAAGTCGTCACCACGGCCTTGGAGCGTATATCATTAGGAGGAACACGGATGTGTTTTAGTCAGTAAGAGTCTGAAAGTCCCTTCTGGTCCACCCAGAGCATAGGAGTCATTTGAATGATTTTCCATACTTATAAAAAAGTGTCATATTGCACACTAAGATTGCTTGGAAGAATATGTTTTTATTATTTTATTTATAAGTCTTTTTGACTCAAAAGTTGACTAGTAGAAAATGCAATAGGTACTACTGTACATAAAGTTTAACTAAATACATTTCAGAGGAAAGTATTGATCACCTAGTTTAGTTACGTAAGAACTTGAAGTAATTACAAAAAACCTCCATCAATTCTTACTTGAGTACCTACGCAAGATTTTATTTAATCCTTAATGACATAAAAATCACCGAGGCATTTCAATGAAATAAAATCCATTAGCACCCACAATCATTCCATTTAAACACAATACAATTCGTAAATTCTTACATAATCCCACTCCCGGCATTAATTATCTCCAATTCATTTGCTCCCTTTAATGTATTCCTCTTTACACGGAAAAGTAATTCACATTAAAGGCCAGCAGAATCAGGCTCTAATTGAAATTAACAGCGGCTTTACCTTTGTGCGACCGTTTTATAAAGGACACTGGAAACGAAAATTGGTAAAACTATCGATATTTTTAATTTATATTACGCCTTTCCAATAAAGCTTACTGCCAGCGGCTTCGCCCACCTGAAAGTCAAAAAGTATCCCAAAGTATACTCCTGGGAAAAAGTGCAATGTCCTGTTCCAGACCATGGTCTACCTGTGTGCAGACAGAGCATATTCACAATTATATCGATAAAATAATTATCGATTTATTTTAGACATGTCCCATCACTACAACTATCACTTATGACGTAAATTAGGTTCGGCATATTTGACAGATGTGCTTGTTTACTAACTCGATTGTTATTGACATGTGCAGCGCACCCTCTATTTATAATTAAGTGGCCAGCATTTTATGTTAGGTTTGAAATAGTAAAACTCCTCTTACAAACATGATATATTTTGTATTGTTAGTCCCAGTTTCTGAGAAGAAAAATATCTGGTTAAAAAACCTTTTAAACAGTCAACTCTATGACTGGACCGCGTATAATTTGCGACCAGCCATAAATTCTTGTTTCCTGAAACCGAGGTTTTTTTCGGTTGCGTCACCATTCATCGCTCTATTTCATACAGAATTAAACTTTGCCAAATGTGCTTCAGAATGTGTCGTGTGGGCTCTGAGCCTTCCCTGCGAAGTGAAACTACGATTGGGTAGGTACTGTACTTTTTTAGAGAAGACATCTGCCAGATATTAATTTGAAGTCTGGACAACAAAGGCCAGAAATCATAGTATGATCAGCATTATCATGTTCCCACTGCTTGGAACTCAGTGTCCTGCAGGTGTCCTCTTTATGAGAGGTACAGGGCACTAATACAACACACGGTCCAAATGAAAGTTGGTACATTTCACATCTCTTCCAAGTTAGTCATATGCCGATTATTTCTCGATATTTTCCTTCACCGCGTCGAGAGCAGGGAGCCGACGTTTGTAGTCCAGTGCTTTCAACCCTGCCGTAAGATTTGAATGATATAGATTCGAATGAAGCTCTTTACTTTTCTCTGAAACTATAAGATCTATGCTGTTGAAACTTGGTAAGTAGATGTATTCTGTGCATTAAGATTTTCACACAAAAATAATATACATAAGTACGTAGAAATGAAACTCTAAAAATTGCTTTATCATCAAACCCCTACGTGTGGGGTAGCTATGGATAGGTCTTCGAAAATGAAATTGATGTTACTAATATATTTTTTCTAAACTGAACAGTCTGCGAGAGAGACACTTCCAAAGTTGTAAAATGTGTCCCCCCCCCCTGTAACTTCTGAAATAAGAGAATGATAAAACTAAAAAAATATATCTAATGTATTTTACCATGTGAACTACCAGCGAAAATTGGTTCGAACGAGATCTAGTCAGTAGTTTTTTTTAATACGTCATAAATCGTAAATCGTAACTTTTGCTTATAATACCTACAGGTTTGTACGGAACCCTCGGTGCGCGAGTCCGACTCACACTTGGCCGGTTTTTTGTTTTTACTAACGATTCTCACGCGTTTGACCAATTTCTCACGTAAACGATGATGTGGTCAAAGATGGAGCTTAAAAGCAACCTATTCACTCTTGACTTAATGACATTAATGGGCACAAAAATAAAATGTATGCTGAATATCGTTCACGACGCGATTTGACGATACCGAACATGTTACTTACAACAGGGGCAAAATGCAGTGAGATTGCACGAATAGAGACTGAATGACGGGCAGACAAACTTGCCTGGTTTCAACGCAGCAAGCCTTTGTAATGTGACGAGTGATGCCTGTAACCGACACGGCGATATTAGTAAACGTGGCTCAATCTGCTATGGTTCATTATTCTGAACTTTGATTGATGGCTGGTATTGATTGGGAACTTATTAGTATGTCTATCTGTGACCACGTTTGGGTGATGACGGAGTTAGCAACCCATTTAATTGTAATGATATTTATTTTGTAAATAGGTTAAAATTAACACTTTTGTTCTTTTTTTCAGTTTAAACCAGATGAGTTCCGTGTTTCTCAGCTGACAAAAATTCAGAGATCAAAGTCTCTTTTAATGTCTATACAATCCGTACTAGTCAAATATATGAAAGTAAATGTCTGAGGTCTTTTGAGGAAAACACCTCATAGATTTGAGTGGACTTGTCCAGGCATTGCCAGAATTTTGAAGTAAGTTCGACTGAAATAATCGCTATAGTGCATTTTAAAACAATGGACTCGTTATCTTATAATCGGATCTAAAGTCAGTATTGCAATTCAAAATAGGTTTAATTGCTGTCCAAACTCGGCGTTGTCTAAAGTTGTCTAATATGGTACAAATGCTGTATTTGTTACTTCACAGTTGTTCCTAGTTAGCCATGTTTAGTTGCAGGACTGTTGAACGAGTTTACGTACTTAGTCGTTTTATTGTGTCAGTCACCTTTATCGCTTTAACTGGTTAGGAGTTGATGATGTGTTTTGTTGTTTTTCTTACAGTGACAATTAGCCGTAACCGTTAAGGTTGGTATTCCTGACAGTAGTCTCATTCAGGGAAATGCGAAGTTCAGATAGTTATAGACATTACAAGCTTTCGTTCAAAAAATCCTCTTAGTGCACCCCTACGGAGTGTAAGGAAGCTACATGCCAAATTTCAACTTTCTACGACCAGTTGTTTTGGCTATGCGTTGTCTGTCCGTCCGTATGTCACAGCCACTTTTCTCCGAAACTATAAGAGCTATGCTGTTGAAGCTTGGTAAGTAGATGTATTCTGTGAACCGCATTTAGATTTTTACACAAAAATAGAAAAAGAACAATAAATTTTGGGGGAAGAAACACAAAAAAGTTTTTTTCATCAAACCCATACGTGTGGGGTATCTATGGATAGGTCTTCAAAAATTATGTTGAGTATTCTTATATCATTTTTTTTTTCTAGACTGAATAATTTGCGCGAGAGACACTTCCAAAGTTGTAAAATGTGTGTCCCGCCCCCCCTTAACTTCTAAAATAAGAGAATGATAAAACTGAAAAAAAAAATATGATGTATATTACCATGTAAACTACCAGCGAAAATTGGTTTGAACGAGATCTAGAAAGTAGTTTTTTTTGAAAACGTCATAAATCGTAAATCGCAACTGTTGCTTATAATTTACCTACAGTTTTCTACGGAACCCTCGGTGCCCGAGTCCGACTCGCACTTGGCTGGTTTTTTATATAAGGATATTATATGTACAAACGTGCATAAGGAATAGGATTTTTGGGAAATTTTCTGGCCATGATTCAGGCTACTAAAGAGCTCACGATTATGAAAAACTTTTACCAACATCCCTATTCCCTATCATCCCCTGAAATAATGCCAATGAAGAAGAAAATAAATAAAATAAGAAAAATATTGAATTGTCTTAGAGCATACTTGCATAGGGTATAAAATAAAATAATATCAGTCAGCGCCCGTAAATTAAAAGAACAATAGCAAGACAATACAACTTTGGCCCAATAGGGTCTTAATAGTCACTTTGTTTAATAGTCAAGCACTTAATAGTCACACACACACCAAAAATCCCAAGGCAGTCTAAACTAAAACAAATGAAAACCACTAGCATACGGTCATCAATTTGACTAATTACGTCTCTATAAAACACTTTAACCCCCTGTGCCGTCTAACAGAAATTCCCAAAGAGTAAAATAATAATAAAAGAATCGACATACTACGCGACGTGATCATAGTCTGACACCTCGAACTAATGGTCGCATACCTGTCTCAAATTAACATAATTGGGATCGGTCATCATGCTTTATCTTAAATAATAACTCATGAGGAACATTCTCTGTGGATGATCCTATCAAACGTAAGTATAAGCGAGGTAGCGTCTAAAATGAATTAAATATTTTTTTTAAATAAACCTGTATTATCCCACCGCTGGGAAAAGGTATCCCACATATCCTTCCTCTCTCTTTCCGGTGTGTTTTCTCCGACCAAACGTATTAAATTATTACATTGGCCTTTACTTTTCTTTTTGGTTACATAAAGAACAAAGAAAAAGTAAAGTATGTTGTCAGTTACATCCACAAATTCATTGCTAATAATAAATAGCCGAATTGCGAGGACTAAGGTACTCGTATAAACTACATACCAATGCCTTTTACGTCAAGATAATCTCGAATCGCTTAAAACTATGTCGAATAAGGTCCTATAAACGAAACAGTAAAAAAAAAACATTGCTCCGTTTACCGTTCAACACATTTTTCAAAACGCACCACAAACCCAATCGTTCCTCATACGGATACAGTCCACACATTCCTTGAATACATTAACAAAGGCCCAAATTATTCAAAGTAACAGGTCGACGCATCTGTGGCGCATCCGAGACTAAATACGACATAATTCGTTTCTTAGAAGATTAATTTGTAAGAGCTAAGAGGAATGCTACATTATATTTCATAGAAAAATACTTTTTGATTTAACATAACTTTGAAGTGTTTAGGGTTCCGCAGTGGATGGAATTGAAAATCTTTTTTGAAGTATTTTTTGTCAGTTAATGCATAAAAAGAGGATTATGGTATTTATTTAGTATAGGTTTTAGCGATAATTGGATTAATTAGTTCTAAGATGCCTGTAAAAAAATACATAGGTATTCAAAAATCATTCTGAATTTTTTCACAATGTCACACCGTTAGTTTAACGATTTCATAGTTTTCTGTTTTTAACCGACTTTCCAAAAGGAGGAGGTTCTCAATTCGGATGTTTGTATTTTTTTTTTTTTTTTTTATGTTTGTTCGGGCATAACTCCGTCGCTTGCCAACCGATTTTAAAAATGATTTTTTTGTTGGAAAGGGAATACTTCCCAAATGGTCCCATGATAAGGAAACCAGGATCTGATGATGGCATCCCAGAGAAGTCGAGGGGAACTTTCGAAAATCGTATGGGCAACAAGTGCGTTTGTATTTGCAGTGATGTTGTTAAGTGTGGGGTACCACTAAAAAGTGAAAAATAAAAAACTTTTTACAAAAAAATACAACCGACTTCCAAAAAAAAAAACACTACAAAGTAAAAAATAACTTTAATTTCGGAAGTCGGTGTCAAAAACGAACAAATTAACGAAAACACCGAGTTCCGAAATTAAAGTTATTTTTTACTTTGTAGTGTTTTTTTTTTGGAAGTCGGTTGTATTTTTTTGTAAAAAGTTTTTTTTATTTTCCAACTCCTTTTCCCTATGAAAGTCGGAATCGTCCTTAGAGAAAGTAATACTGGTATATAACCTATACTTGTATATCCTAATCTAGGGACACGATCTACCCGTGTGCCAAGTTTATTTCAAGTTAATTAAACCGCGAACGTCTATACTCCAGACTGTCATATTCATGATTTTAATAGTACGTATAACCAAATATGTATGCAATTTTATACACCTACATAGGAACCTAATTAAGGTTTACACACACTACCACCATCGAGAGGGAGGCGTCGGTCAGCCATGCAGCGCGACCGATTTGAACCAAGTTTGCTAATGCATTTACCGCCTAAGGGGTGCAAAAGGGGTGGTAAAACCATGTGTCTAATATACATACACGACGAGTCAATCAATAGTGTAGCCAGAGGGGATGCAACTTCGGAGCATAAAGGGCGATATGTGAACAAAATATCGTTCCGGAATATAGCTCTGGAACGAGCTCGTCTGGGGAAGAACCGAAATTTCTGCTGCCAAGTGTGTTCTGGTACCTTAATTGCGTATCCCCCTTTCACACTTTCTATGAAATTCAACAGGAAGTTTTGGATCCTGCTCGACATCGTAGAAATGACTATAAATATTGAATTGCAAAAATGAAAAGCATTGAGATTGATTGTGAGTTACGCGATAACTAGTACGGATTATCATCATCTGCCTAGCCTTTTCCTAAATAAGTATATTGGAAACGCCTACCAGTCAAACCGGATTCAGCTGAATATCAGTATTTTACGTGGAACGGCTGCCTTCCAGACTTCCACAACCACAACACGGGACTCCTAGGCAAGACTGGTGTCAGATTTTCTGGCTTCTGACTATCCGTAACGACTGCCAAAGATCTCCAAATGATGGCCGCGACCAACAGCTTAACGTGCTTTCCGAGGCATGGAGGAAATTCTATTGTATGTTAAGATGGTCACCCATCCACAGACCAACCTCGGAAAGCGTTGCTTAAACTTGAAAATCGACCTGTGCGGCAGTTATTATTTAGCCACAAGCACCTCATCTAGTACGGATCGTATGGACTTAAAAAGTGAATTTTGACCCGTGAGTTTATCTCGGCGTTTTGGAAATATCATAACGGCCTGTTTAGGCCAGGTGGAGCGACGATGTTCGCAGGGTGGCTGGTAGCAGCTGGATGACAGTGGCCGATGATCGAGCCAAATGGCGTACACTTGGAGAGGCCTATGTCCAGCAGTGGACTGTTATAGGCTGATGATGATGATGATGATGTTACCGGCCTGAGGCCTCATCTATAACAGTATAGAGTTATTTCTAAACTATTTTCCAAATAATATAATCGATTATTTGTGATGCTACGATAATAATTAATTTACCATTATGAACTTCTACAGTTCTGCTCATAATTGGTCCAACCCAGCCACCTCACTAGTGGCTGATAAATATTATGTTTGCTCAGCTGCCGGTTTTCTAAGCCTTTACGTCTAGGTGTGATGTTTTGTACCTACGTCACATAGCCACTATTTTTTTACGGGACCTTTTCTTTTGGAAGTGAAATCATCAAATGACTCCATCCGCTCTGTGCGGAGCGGAAGGTAGTGTCAGACTCTGAATGACTAAAACCCATCCTTATTCCTTCAAATGCTCGAATACCAAAACAGACACTTTTAAAAGATCCATAATATTACATTTCCGCAATATTACAATTTAACAAGGCTAATTAAATTGAACATTATTGAAATCGGAATTGAACGTGATACAATTAAATTCATTCAATTAATATAATTCAAAATAACAATACAGCGAATGCTTGGTTTTCAGTTAATTAATTTCATAATTAAAGCAGAAGATATATATTGCTTATATTGCTTGATCATTTATTTCACCGTCGTGGTTGTTCAATCAAATTACATTCTTTCAATGGATATCATTTCGTGTTTTGTGAATTAATTATGCTTATTTGAGCATGTCAATGTTTTAATCTGGGCCCCAATTAACGTATTTAAAGGAACATTCGCATTCGGATCGCGCTGGCAAACTTTCAAAAACACATGTTATTTCCCTATATTTTAACATTGTTTTTACTTTTTTTCTGCTAGTATTTTAGTAGGTTAGGTACATCTTTTTAATTACTATTAATTCATGTAGATTAATAGGTAGAAGTCAAATCAATATTAGTCCTTATAAACATACTCATGTAGTCCTCTAAACCTTATCGACCTTACCTAAGAGGTCATTCAACTTCAAGTACATAGAACTAGGACGATACATAACCCTCACCCGAGTGGACTGCATCTGATATTGACAGTTACGTCGACTTTACGTGGCTCCAATTTATCTAGAATATTCTAGAAAATGTAAACTGTTTACTTGATACGGTCTACACGTCACTTGCACGAGAGAAAAACAAGACTTCTATTTATTTTATGAGTGTGTTTTCTCTTTACTTATATTCATGTTTTTAAGAAAATTCAGCCGCAGATGTATTTTGTTGTTTGTAGTTCGAAAATTGTTGTAGTTTTGGTCACGAAGTCAATAAAGAAAGCGCGAAAAAGAGTTATAGTTATGAATGTCATTGTGATCTTGAACTGAACAACCGGTACATAGGTACCTGTATGCCCAATGGTTTAGTGGTCACAAGTTCGACTGCCAAAAGCGAGGTTGTGGTTTTGATCCCCGCATTCCCTGCACACCTTTTAATAAATAATTATACATTTAAAATATAATTCTTAATGACATTAAACGTTGGAGAAACAAATAAAAATAAAATACTATCATTTATTTCACCCATGTACGAAAGCAAAAAGATAAAATTGTTTAATAATATCTAGGTGCTTACTTATGCACAAATATTTCACATACAATCTTCAAACACTCTAACTTAAAGAAGCAATACATTGACCACTCCACCTTTCCCCTCGCAGTATTTACGAACGTAGGCAGTAAATCTCTCCTTGAGACGTCTGCACTTTGCACTTGATATGCGTCTGGAAAGGCTTTAGATCTTTGTTACTAAGTAAATAGAAATTAAGTCTTCTTTTGTTGTATTATTGTGGTGTACACTTGAATAGATCTGGGCACTCCCAGGGCTAATGTAATTAGTAGCCTGAAGGCGTCCCTTCTTAGGCTGCCTGTCTATTTCAGCAGCTTGGCAGCGGAGCGGAGAAACAGAGAAATATTAATTGCACAAAATTTCAGTGACTCACGTGGTGCGGAGATTTTGTGTAATTCCATTGTTTAAAATTTCTCCGTTTCTTCGCTCCGCTGAAATGGACAGGCACCCTAAGTCTGCAAAAAACTTGTACACCTCCTACTCGTATTGCCATGCTAGTAATATTAAAAGCCACTACTGACTCCATCAATCCGAAACACTTGCAATTACGCCGTGTCAACAATTTTTTTACGTAATAAAAAAACAATTTTAAAATTCCCGACAATACCACAACCTGTCAATATCACCCGCCATTTTAACATTGACGCACCACGCACACGTATTTCAACGAACAGCCAGCGGCAGTGGCCAGTATCAAAACATTATTATTCGAATTTAATCGAAACGCCATATACAAATATCGACACGGATATCCCAACCGCTGAACATCCCCTCACCATGCCGCCATTGCCTAGCAACTAGCCTCCCCTGTACATGTAGCCAGACGGCTAGACGTCGAGACAGGGGGTGCAGCGCTTAATGAAATCACAAATGTACCTAACTATAGTGACAATGAGTTTTGGCCGCCATTTTTGAGCCGCGCTGAGGAAGTTTTAGTCGATTTTTGTTGACGATACGGCAGGATTTTTGGCAGTTACTCGAGTTTGGGAGTTTCGTTGCAGAGTTTTGCTTTTGCACGCTGTTAAATTAAGTTACTCGTGCATGTACCCAGTTTTTCCATTTTGCCTACCTACATTGCTTTTGACTAAACGTCCTATCCTATGAGTGTTTTAGTTTTTATCCTATTCTATTCTTAAAAATAACAAAATAATAACAAGGGCCCTAATTTGACATCTTATATCCACCATAATTATTCTGGTGTGAGAAAGAGACGGAGCCACACAGGACAAATAACACTATTCCTTTTTCACGCCACAATCATGATGAAGTGGATGGCAGCTTATGGATGCGGACTGCTCAAGACCGGGATAGTTGGCGATCTTCGGGGGAGGCCCTGGAGGTTGAACTAGTTCAGCAGTGGAGGGCAATTGGATGATATGATGTTGTATCGTGATGACATTTTAGCACTTCGTAGTAAGTCCCAAGTTTTTTTCGCTGCCAATAGGTAAAAAGTCAGTTGTAAATTTCTGTCCATTTTCATCTTTTAAATCTACTTGATTCACGTACCTCTACTGAGCAATCAGTGTGCAATTGCCATATATATTGTCATTACCGAACGAACGAATGGACTTCTGATTGCAACAAAGCAGCTGCTGTGGAATAATGACACATCGTTTTCGAAAAATAAAAGGTAATTATCGTTTCCACTAAAATGTGTTTTTCTTTTTTTCGAAAAAATACGCTGTTGAAAATTAACTTTGTCAGTAATATTGACAATGAATATCGTTGATGAAAATTATAGTGCGGTCAAAATAGACATTTCAAATAACAAAAAGTCCCACAGAGCTGAATTTTTGTAGATACCTTGGGTACACTAGTAGAAATAAAGTGCCAAAAGTCCCCATCGATCCCATGTGTGCTAAAAAAGTTATTCAAGGTCAAAGGTTAACACTTTCGGTTTTTAGGAGTTTTCTCGAAAACAGTAATTTTGATCAAAAATATAGCTCAGACAAAAATAATAGATCATAAAGTTTTCTACAAAAAATGGTTGTTTGATTGTTTTCTTAAGTATCAAAATTCCGAAGAAATAACGATTTTAAAGGTTGAAGGAGTTTCATTCTACATGTTACGCACACATCCCATATATGAAACGTAATTGGCTCTTCTCCTCATAAGATAATCAGAAAAGGAATTCATTTTCATCTTGCTGATTATGGAGCTCCAAAAAAATGATTTTGTAGATATTATTTTAACTTCTGTCAAAAATACAAGACACAAGTACAACTAGTCTAGTCTTCCTCCACTCGACATCGAGTCTTCAAACACTCGTATTGAGTATACTATCAAGTTCAGACATAAGTAGGCAATCTACTAAACCCCGACGACTGAGATTAGAAACTAACAGAGAATACTTTGGAACCGATTCAAACTACATTCCTAGCTGCTCCGGAAAAAACTCCCAAACACTATTTTATGCAACTGCAAAAAGGGTTGCAGTGACAAAAATGTGACTGTGGAAGACTAGGGTTGTTGTGTTTACCAGCGTGTACTAATTTCCAAGGCCAGTTTTGCTTGAGTGTTCAATTGAATCCAATAGACGAAAATTCATGTGATATCGGTACAGTTGAACAGTTAACGAACATCCAGCCAGGAGAAGAAATCGAAGAAGACATGTCTGTTGAAGTCGAATTAGAAAAGCATCAATCAAATAAAAATCTAAACAGTAACCAGAACTACAGTGAAAATCAATCACTTAATATCAATGTCAGTAATCATCGTGCAGTAAATTCTGTATATTCTCATAAAACTCCGTCAGAACAGATCGTGGAGTAGGTCTGCCGGTAAAATCACGTTAAAAAACGCACTATTACACTAGGTACCTAACAGATGGTTAATCGTCTAGAATAACTAATTAATTCAACTCTTACAATCGCCATATCTTCGGAATGGTGATTTTTAGGAAAAAAGAAAACAACAATTTTTGTAGATAATTTTAAGATCTAAGTACAATTTTTGTCTGAGCTAAATTTTTGAGAAATTTACCGTTTTCGAGAAAAATCCAAAAAACTGAAAAAGATGACCTTTGGCCTTGAATAACTTTTTAGCACACGTGGGATCGATGGGGACTTTTGGCAATTTGTTTCTAGTGATGTACCCAAGGTCTCTACCAAAATTCAGCTCTGTGGGAGTTTTTGTTATTTGACCATTATTTTCACGTCTAATTTGACCGGACTATTATTGATAAAAAAAAATACAACCGAGTTCCAAAAATAAAACACTGCAAAGTAAAAAATAACTTTAATTTCGGAAGTCGGTGTTTTTGTTAGTTTCTTCGTATTTTGACACCGACTTCCGAAATTAAAGTTATTTTTTACTTTGCAGTGTTTTATTTTTGGAAGTCGGTTGTATTTTTTTGTAAAAGTTTTTTTATTTTTCACTTTTTAGTGGTGCCCCACACCTAACAACACCACTGCAAAATCGCAGAAGAGCAAAATACGCAATTTTGATTATCAAAGAATCATCTAAATAATCAAATTCCAGCTATTTCGATTTAAAATCCAAAGTTCGTAACCGATTTTGATATGATTTAAATGGGACCAATCTGCAAGTATATCCTTTCAGAAAAAATAAAAAAATTTCAAATCGGTTCATAATTGTCGGAGTTATGAGGTAACAAACATAAAAAAAAAAAAAAAAAACAACCGAATTGATAACCTCCTCCTTTTTGGGAAGTCGGTTAAAAAGTAAGTGTCTTTTGGTCAATTTTTATTACCTTTATTCATGTTTTGTCGTTATCTCGTGTAAGTACCATCTAATTATTATTTATTAATGACAATGATGCTCCCCACACTTTTTGTTTAGGTTTTATTAAGTAGGTAGCTAGCACCAGCTATTACGCTTAGAAGATCTAAAAAATAATTACGAAAATACAGTTACACCGCAAAATAATTTACAGTTCATTCCAAAGACTATGTACCGCGTGTATCTGACATCGACGCACAAACGATTTCCATGGGTCCAGGGCATGATTCTGGACATTTGGAAATTTTCGTCGGTTTGTGGTTTTATTCAGATTGCTCTTTTTAGTGAAAGTAGTTAATTAATCATTTTTTTATTATAAATCTCATTGGGTTAGGTCAGAATAACGATTATGAGCAGTCTAAAGTAAAAAAAACCCATGAAAAAATGAAAAAATGAGAAAAAAGCCGACGAAAAAGTCTAGGGTGTCCAGAATCATGCCCTGGACCCATGGAAATCGTTTGTGCGTCGATGTCAGATACACGCGGTATAAAGACATATAGTATACTGGCTGTTCATTCGTCATTTTATTAGGAACGACATCCGTTGACACTTATTTTTTTCTGTGAAACTCGCTCATTAATAGGTACCTTACCTAATATGCGTTTTCCTGGTGTGCAGAAAATGCATAAATAAATTCATAAATGTAGGTAAGAAACTCATTTGGTTTCGACTTAATTTATTTCAATTGAACCCACACACAGGCGCAGTGATATGAGGGCTAATTCTACTAATTTTAAAGCCTAAATTTTCATACATTTTTGACATGTTATTGTAATTGAGATGTGAATACGATGCAAATGTGAAAATTAGTAGAATTGACACACTGTTTAAACCCCATAATAGTGTTAATTTTAGTTTATGGTTCCGTACGCAACAAATCCATCATATTATCATAAATAAATTTTTAAAACTTAGCTTCAGTTTTTTCATCAGAAAATTATTCTAGTCAAAGTTCGTAATCAATCATTAATAATCTGATTAAAAATATACATTCCCAAAGTTTTAGTTGCTAATTAATTTAACAAAGTTTAATTAAGAATTTGGCAGATTTCATTATTTTTCACGAGCGATTGATAGTCGCCATTTTTCTTTTAACATTTTATGCTTCCGAAGATTGGTGTATATTTTGCTCTTAGGAAACTGGTCAAGTGTGAATCGGACTCGTGTACTAAAAGTTCTGTAAATATAACCGTGTGATGGTATATTAGTGGTAACATTTTTGCGATATTGTTATATCCACTAGATGTTTCTTATAATAGGTAGGTATGCAAAATGACGGACAAACAAACCGACAGTTAGATTTATTATGAATGGGCTAAGTTGGAAGGTTAACATCCATTGACAATTTTAATAAACTGAACTTTAAAACCGGCCAAGTGCGGATCGGACTCGCATTCGAAGAGATTTTTATTTTATTTTATTTATAGCGGTAAGATAACACATACAATCGGTGAAAAAATCAACCATCTAATAATTAAAAAAAAAAAAAAATACAACCCGCTGACAGACAAACGGGCAGTAGAGGCTTACTAATAAGGTTCGAGTTACTCTTATTTTACGGAACCCTAAAAAGGTTCTCATGTCGCCCTTTTTTATCCATTGACCATCGATCTCTCAATCCATCGTTTAGTCTTGAGAGTATCCATCATCATCAATCATAAAAGAAAAATTCCTTGTTTTATTTGATAATACTTTTACATTCATGGCGTTTTAAAACTCTGAATTAGCACCAAAGAGGTGATTAAAACTTAATATAGACAATTTTAAAAAGTAACTTTAGAAATGCTTCGGTTTAAACATGATAATTCCATTAGGGGTTGGTTATTTTATTTGGGCAATAAATGTTCTGGATACCTCCCTAATTAGGAGGGGTAATAATTATGGCGAAAAGGGATTAGTATACTCGCTCGTTTTGTGTTTGGAGGATAGGTAACCTTTTAAAGTTGTTGCCTGTGAATTCATACCCGCAAATCTCGATTTTTCCGATTTATCCGTTCCCGTAGGAATTTCGGAAAACCCTCTTTAGTATAGGTACCCCGACACTTCCCAAGGAACCTACAAATAATTTCACCTTTCCATGACTAGTAGAGTAGTAGCTTCGTCTTCTCTGCCAGTCACTCAGTAACGGAAGAAATATATAACGGGTGTAAGGGACAGCCCTCCTCAAACTGATAGGGTGATTTCAGTATATCGTACTAAGTTGACCGGTACATGAAACTATTTCAGGAACTTTATGGGAATCCAATAAAACTGATTTGTGCATACAGATAATGTAACTTTACATTGAAATAAAGAAAAAAAATGAAAAATTGAAAAAAAAATCCTGAGGAAATTTCCACTAGAATATGATTCAAAATAAGGAGCTGATTGCACCCTGTTAATTTGTGGAAGGCTGTCCCTTACACCCTGTATATGTTACCGGAAAATGGCAAACTCCGTAAAATTGTCAAATATCGCGTGAAATTGCGCGTGAAACTCTTTTTTTTTAAAAGACACGGATATATTGCAAACTATTGAATTAGGATGGGATATATTATGTTATACAAAACGTATTTTCACAATATTTCGAGAAATTATAATCTAATCAAGATTTATTAAAATTTACGGTGTCTACCACTTTCCGGTGACATATATATTGATTGATGATATGAGAACAAAAATCCCTCTAACTGTCAAAATCTACCCAAAGTGTTCATTTCTTCACCTGTCTTCTGCTCTTAAATCATCATCGTCATTACAGAGTCAAAAACGTCAACGAAAGACGTCCACTACTGTACAGACAACTGCACATCAAGCTTCCCGTAACTGTCAAATTTCCCAATCAACCTTGAACCTAATTCTTTAGCGATAAAGTCGAAAATCTAGTAATGAAATTTGACAGATTGTTGTGCTGGCGTATGTACATAGATCACCTCCAACTATAGCCGTTTCCACCGGTCCTGTGCGTCTTGCATCTAGCGGATTTCCGCGGCCTTCACAAGGTCATCGGTTCTTGTGGGAGCCCATCCAGAGCTGCATCATTCGGTACGCGGTCGCCACACAAGAACCAATCGACCCCATCGAATATTCGATTTATTAACGTAATTATCGTTCTCAGCGGCATGTCAGCCGCAATCTGACAGAAAAGCCTTAATTTCCTTAATTTTTTGTCAGATTGAGAATGAGATGTGAATGCGAACGTTGCTTAAAAATGAGTAGATTGGCCTTCTGCGGGTCTAAAAAGGCCACTTTACCAGAATCATAACATTTCCACACAACAATCTGTCAATTTTCATTCATCTTTATTACTATAGCATTAGGTTCAAGATTGATTGGAAAATTTTATAGTTACAGGTAGCGTGATGTGCTTTCTAATTCTGCTAAAGAGGCCTTTTAGACCTCCTGTTCTATGAGCATTTTGCTCTAGGTACCCTGCTCTGGACATGCCAGTGCCAGTGCGGGCCCGCTATGGCCAGTACCTACCAGGGCTGCGGCATTTGTTCGAAAGAGTCACTGCGGCTCTGGAATGCAAAGGGCACTAGGATGAACACGGATGGGCTTTAGTCAGTAAGAGTCTAACACTCGGAAGGGAGTGTTAGACGATGATTTCCCATCCATCTCTACCTGCACCACTTAAGTCTGGCGAATCTTCGTACTTTGTTCATAACATTATTTTTAAGAATTAAAGGACACAATTAACAAATTTCATGCAAACAAAACTAAATAACATCACATCAGAGCTTTCCGAAGGGTTCGACATAGCACATAGGTGTAGGTTAGGTAGTATTTAAAGGATCCACATTCCGCCCGTAGGTAATGTTACACAGCCTCATGTAAAAAGGGGCGAGCCTTTTGCCATCCTACTGAAAACTCTTCCATTACGACTGACTGACAGTTGAAACTACTGGTCGTAGAAAGTTTTGAAGATTTCCAGAAATTTCTACGGGAACGGGAACAAACGGGATATCGTACCAAATCGCGAGCAAAAGCGCGTCTGTCATAAAATAAACTATGAAGTTTAATAAATAAATCTTAGCATGTCCCATTAATAAGAGCAGCGTTATATTACAAAGTACACAAACATTAAGAAAAACTAATTCCATTCCATCTCTCTAAGAATTTCTTCATTCCGCGCAAAAGTAAAAATTTCTCAATGAATACACTCGCCGGCTTTTAGAAGAACTCTATTTCTGTATGTTTATTTGAGTTCCTCGAACTAATCAAAGTTTACCAACGAATCGAGTAGTACGGACGATTCCTCTCTGATTGATTGAGAATCTAATATTTTTTCAAATTATATCTTCTTGCTGAATATTCCGTTTTGCTGTTTACAATAATTGGAATTTAATCTGCTTTATTACTACTAGCTTCGCCCGCGTGGTCTCTAGGGAACATACTCCCGGGATATAACATATAGCTTATGTGTTATTTTATTATATATTAGTTTTAGGAAAACTTACAGATAACAATATGTAAAAAATGGCCATTTAATAGTTTTCACTTATGTTTTATTATTATTATTCCAGAATATAATCCTCCTCTGTGCCAAATTTGATGAAGATCCTTTCAGGCGGTCTGACGTAAACGAGTAACAAACATCCATCCTCAAACTTTCGTATTTATAATATTAGTAGAGGAAGTAGGACATTCAGTCTACTTTATTTACCTTCTTATGTATTAAATACTTCGCCTGAAACACAGGACCCTCCTAGTTCAGGCGACAGTGATATTAATACCTTTTGCTATTTTATGTACTACAGTGTAATTTAGAATTAAGAAATTGAAATAAATGATTTGATTTGATTTTGATTTGACTAGCTGACCCACGCAAGTTCGTCTGCGTCACATTTTCCATTAATGCTCGGCTCCTTTTAGTCTTAGCGTGATGATATGTAGCCTATATCCTTCCTTGATACATGGGCTAATACTGAATCAAATCGGACCAGTAGTTCCTGAGATTACCCCCTACATACAAACTTACAAACAAATGTTACCTCTTTATAATATTAGTATAGAAGTATAGATTTGGTAATAGGCGCTACTTTATGTAAAATTTCGAAAACTCTCAAATGTCAGTATCAAGTCACAAAAAAAACACAGCAGCTTACTCGCGTTTCACAACCTGTCATTATGAATTTTACGTTGGTTACGTTCCTGAAACAAAGTCAAATATTGCTATAACCAATGCACTTGGCAAGTCCTCCAATCGTACAGAATTTTTTGGTAATAAATTATTACATACCTAGTTTACAAACAACGGAAGAATACAGACAGGCAACGTAACCTCAACAGAGGTTTCATAAGAACAGAACCCTTAAGGTGCAAGTTCCAATATTACCTATTTATAGAGCAACATGTTTTTCTCTACTTCAAGAAGCAGGTACCACTTACCAACTTATCTACCTAGTGAAGATCAGCTGTGTTTTTTTTTCTACCATATAGGCATTACAATTGTGGTTGTACCAGTTGTACTAACCTGTAAATAATACATTGCAATCTCCATTATCTTCACTATTTCTTGTACAGACATCCAGCACATCAAGCTACAACAATCTGTCAAATTTCTTTAATAGATTTTAAACGTTATCCCCACGGCATTATGTTCAAGGTTGATTGGGAAAATTTGACTGTTTCGGGGAGCTATGTGCTAGCGAATGTACAACTTGTACTATGTAATCAGGATAAGAATAGCACTGATCCTGAACCAACCAGTCAAAAACCGGAATAAATCCAAATTTTTTTACATTCATTGTGCGTACAGCTAAGGAGTGGAATTCCCTGCCTGAGTCTGTGTTTCCTCATAGCTACAACCTGGGAGTCTTTAAGTCAAAAGTGAATAGGTTACTTCTAGGCAAGCGTGCTCCATCTTAGACCGCATCATCGCTTAACATCAGGTGAGATAGTGGTCAAACGTATGACTATCAATAGTAAATAGTTTATCCAAAGAGAAGAAGCTCAAAAACGTTAAAATACAAGACACCATAATTGAGCCAAAAGACTTCTACCCAAATACTAGTTTGTGGGGAGGGCCCACAAAAATAAGCACGTGTTGGCAACACCTTAATAATAAAAAGAAAAAAAAACCGATCATCAATAGTCTTTTTATAAGTAATCGATAAATCGATTCTATTGTTTCGTAATCGATTCAAAACGCTGAGTAATGATTCTGTGAGCGATACCGAATAGATTGGTAGATTTATGATTGTTAATAAATTATCTTAGCATGTTTTTATTTTTAACTCGTTTTACCGGCCGGGCTTTATAGTATAAAACGACAGAAATTGTCCCGAAGGAATATAGGGACAATTTCTGTCGTCGGTAGGTACTCTCGGCATAGTCACATGTCCTTCTCCAAGGAAAGGTGGAACGCAGAGCTAAGAGGCTCATTGGTGACGTAAAACTGGTGGATACCAAGCTAAACAGCTTGGCTCATCGCCGCAAGGTTGCCTGCTTGTCGGTCTTCTACAGATTGTACTTCGGAGAGTGTGCCCAGGAACTCCACGACCTCATCCCACCAGCCCCCTTCTACCATCGGACATCCAGACGCACTGCAACTTGCCATCCCTACCTTGATGCTATTCCACCAGCTCGCACTAAGCGCTTCCAAGCGTCTTTCATAATGCGCACAGCAAAGGAGTGGAACTCTTTGCCTGCGTTTGTGTTTCCGAATGCTTACAACCCTAATCTTTTCAAAGTTAGAGTGAACAGGCTACTTCTGGGTAAGCTCGCTCCATCGTAGACTTTGTCTCTGTCATCTCTGACCAAGACTAGAGTCAGGAGCAAACCCATACCAAGTTAAAAAAAAAAAGGAACAATCTATCTCTATATCAAAAGTTGGTACAGCAGTTTAGTCGTGAAAATATAAAAATCAAACAGATGGGTAAAATGTATTGATTTTATAATAAAAAGTACCTATGTAAGTGTCCACTAGCCTGTTTACTCGTAACTTTGAAAAGATTAGTCTTTACAAAGTTAGAGTGACCAGGCTACCTCTGGGTAAGCTCGCTCCACCGTAGACTTTGTCAGATGCCATCTTTGACCTAGACTAGAGTCAAGAGCAAACCCATCACAAAAAAAAAAAATGTGGTGAAAAACAAAATAGCTGTAACCTAAGTACCTACCTATGTTGGACGTTTGTGTTACATTTTACTCATTATTTGAAATAATATAAAACAAAGACGGGTTTGTTACAACACTTATAACTCGAGATCTGCTGAATCAATTTTCATGGTTAAATATTGATTCGTTGGATTTGTCTCCGACCCGAATAGCAGAATACATCTTAAAAACAATGAAAACTCGATATGTGCAATGAATACTTAATTGACGGGAGCGAAGCCGCGGGGGACAGCTAGTTTGTAATAAAGTAGGTAGGTTTAAGTACTAAAATAATTTTCCAGAGGTCTCACGTAGGTCATGCAAGCTATAGACATTGCACATCATGTCTACTTTTAGAATAAAAAAAAACAGACCAAAGCACAAAAAAATACAAAACCCGGTCAAGAGCGAGACAGACTCGCACACGAAGGATTCCGTACCATAACACTTAGGTATTTTTTTATTTGTTATTATACTTAGCGGCAATAGAAATAGGTACACAATCTGTCAACAAACTTCTATTACAATTCTTGAGATACAGCCCGTTGACAGACAGACGAACGGACGGACAGTGGAGGCTTAGTAATAGGGTTTCCTCATACTTGAATCATCAAAGGCAAAACCAAATTGTGACGTAGGCCTAGTTTTGTATTCTTACGTCAGGATAACAGAATAATGTTTATTTTAACTTAAAAACAACTAAACCGTATACAGGCATACATACTATTACGATTTTGCGTAGGTATGTTATTATAAAAAAATAGCCGTAGCTTTTCGAAAAAGGAATAAAATGATAAAAGGACCTAGTTCGATTCGAACTAAGCAACTCAAAAAGTGTTGCCAGGTGTATCCGGATAACTTACTACTATCAATTATATAAAAGGAAGAATATAAAAGAATAAAAAACACACGCCGCGTTATTGTGACGTGAATATTTTTATATTGACGCCTGTGGCAATGACCGCGGCTGATGCTCGGTTCACGGCCGTTTAAAAAAAGACGTTTATGTTTTAAAAACGCTTTTATCCTTGTACGCTTGTAATTGGTCGAGCTGGATCTTCGGTGAGTTCGTATGATGAATGCACCATTTTTGTACACTGAACACCCCACACTCGAAAATAAATAAACGGCCGGAGCGACACGGGGCGCAGGGCGGCACCCCCACAGAGGCACGCACACACACACACACACGCGCAACGCAGGGCGAACGAGAGGGCGCTACCGTCGCTCAGTCTCGCGCCGGCCACCGCTGAGGTCGGACGTTTGTCGCTCTCTGCGATGCGATCGGAAAAATAAACTAGTTTTGTTCCGGTACGACATACCGCCTTCTGTGCGCTGTTAAATTTTACGTGTTTGTGGACATTCTGTGAACGTGATTTTTATCTAACGTGAACGGTTAGTACCCCCTTTTGAGATCGGGATTTTTTGGAGCCGCCCGTCTTGTCTACACATGTTCATTGTTTACATCTGTAGTTATAGGCATGTGTTTCGTTTTTTTCTACTATCCCTCGTAATGTAAGGATTTTATTAATAAACGGGTAGTTCAACGCGTTGGATGAATCATAAAGCGGAGTACCAACATTGAATAAGTCGTTTCTATTTCCAGATAAACTGTTGGGATTGATTGGGAGCCGTTGACTTGTGTTGAAACAAAGGTTTACATTGTCGGAAGGTGAACGATCTTCATTCGACTCGCTACAGGTATGTTTGAACAAGAAATTCATTCATCGGTACACACTCACACGCCTACGGGTCATACTTTTTCGAATTTTGAATCTATTTGAAAACACATGTTTTTCGAACGCTGGAAATCTTGAATTCCTTACATTCATTTCAAGTGTTAAAATAGAATAAAGTTTTAAAATGTTGAAACGTCAAATCCTAGCCCATAGCTTAGACACAGACGGGCGTCTGCATGACTAATTACAATTTGAAATGCCTACAACGTATCTGTCGCACGGAAACGAAGCGTAATCCGTTTTTGTGTCATTGACCTCATTGTCTATGCTCAAGTAGGTAAGAAGTTATTTTTTGCGCAAATTGCGTATAGTTTACGTAACGTTTTATCCGTGTACTCGTATATGTAATTAAACTATTGTGTTGCATGTCAAAGCATGGCATCGGGCCGCGCACCTTATATAATGTGTAACCTTTTGTATGACATTTGATGTTTCGAAGCCTTTCAAATCGTCTGAATAAAATCGGTTACTTGTTGCTCTTGTTCGCTGGCAGAGCTAGTGTTGTTGTATCCTAGCATATTTTCGCCGGTCTGTTTTCAAACAAACTATTTTAGGTACTCCGTAGTTCATAGATCAGAAATAATCCTACGGACGCACCACACTAGGTTATTGTTGATAAATTAGGGTGAACGGCCCAGTTAGCCAGTAGTCGACCGTTCAAGGTTATAATCTCGAGTCTGATAATCCTGTGTTTTTATCTACGTAAATGATTTATTGTAATGTTTTGTTAATGAATTTGTCGGTTGTGTTTATTACCTTACATGTTTTTTTTTGCTTTAATAACTTTTTAATTTTTCATACAGTCAATAACATCCCTCCCAATATTCGTTAATACTACTATTAACCATAGACAGAACCATATTTTTAATGTTCTCTATGGTGCCAGCCCACGTTGTCTCCCACACAAAGCGGCATGGTATCTTTTGAATACCATGCCTATTATAATTTTATTATTTACTTACGTAATTTTAGTCTAGAGATCTACTATCAAATTTTTGAGACAAGTCAGTTCACCTTTATTAAAATAATGACTATTACGACTAGATTTTACCCATTACGAAATAATAGGTAGGTGGATAACTAGGAACTAAAATAGACTTACCTAGATCAAGTTTTAGATAGGTTGCTAAGTAGGCAGGCACACCCTAAATGTTATTGGCAAACTCGATTTCTTGCCCTCTCTTTATCGCCATGAATATGACGTGGAACCAGTAGGTTCCAGAAGATATAAGCTTCTATAATAATGTATTATTCTTCAAGGGATTGATATGTCGGAGAGACTCGAATTATCATACGAATTGAACTATTTAATCCAGTTAGGTACTTCAATCAATCTCATTATTATTAGTACTACCTAGTTACTGTCAACCTGAATCATCACACTGCAAGGCAAATGCTTCTCCAAATCAATTAAGCACATTTTTTTTGCGTTCAAATAATTTATAAATTACAAAATAAATAAATCCGTCAATCCTCCAAATACGAAAATAAATAATTAAAACATAAATAAAGTTCTCGGAAAATGAAACATTAATTTTGACACATTGTAGGTACTCTAGTCGTAATGACAGTCAAGTCATGGACCTACCGCCTACAAGCTTGAATAACCTGATTCCCTTGACACAAAGGAAGCAGCTGATGCAGTCTACTTTCATTATCATTTTATTTACAATAAAAAACTCAGTAAAAGGCTAAGTGGCTTGAATATGAACTATATAAACGTGATAAAAAAATTGCAATAAATATCTCTTAAAGAGTTCTTCTTACCCTTGCATATGGATAGAAAATCTCATCCCGCTGCGGGCGGAGGGACAGTCTTACTGACGAAACCCATCTGTGTTCCTTCAATTACACTTTAGAACAAGCCTGCAACCACTCTTGTTGTACCTCTCCTAATTTATGAGTCGGCGCAGCATGTCCTCTTCTCAACTTCTTTAACAGTCGCCATTTTAGTAGTCAAACCTTTCTAACCAGTCACTGTCACATTCCATCTATAGTTTATTTCTTCTCCCCCCTACTTTAACAGTGTTAATGTTTTGCGAAGCGAAATTAAGAAAATATCATTTAATTGACATAAAATAGGTATGGCCTCACCTCAATCATTCCACTCCTGGGTACATCGCGAAGATCTTTAGGTATCACCTAGGGGCGAGTTTCCAAAGTGCATCTAAGTGTTATTCTCGACAAGATCTTTTCGTCGACACATCTGACCGGGAGCCATCATCCTACTACCTAATCGATACGACACAACTAAGTTAGATGTGAACAACTTAGTCCTTGACACAACCAAGTCATCTAGACAATCTTTGGCTTCGGCGTACGCTATTCTCATTATTAAGATCACCATGATTTAGCGCCCTTATATTAATGAATACCTTTTTCTTCCATAGATTTCTAAATGCTATCTCCCCTTTCAGCCTCAGAGTCAAAGGTCACCGACACCGTCATCAATGCTAACTACGGAAAATTTGCATTACAACTTGAAAAAAAAAACGGAAGCAAATGTCTGGCCCATACAGCCAATATCAAGGAGTCCTAACCTTGAAGTAACACTGCAAGTGTCAACATACATTCTCAGAACACTACGACACGAGACACAGACTATAAAAAGATTCAAAACGCAGATACGACATTGTTATTCATAGCCCATTTAATGAAATGCAAACCTCTTCGCCGCGTTGATTGATTGTCTTTTAGTTCATGAGAGGGGAGGCTTCTTATATCTAAAGTTCAAAGAGTTTCCGTACAGTTCATAACTCAAATATCCTCCCTATTTGTCACTACGGTTATTAATACCCGCACTTAATAATTGGGACCCTGTTGGGCATTCATTTGGTTTTAGTGGGCTCGTGTGAAATTGAGTTGGTAGATATAATGGATGCCTATGTTATTTGTGTCAATGAGACATTATATGAGCTAGGATCTTGTCTATGTCTATGTCACCGGAAAATGACAGACTTCGTAAGATTATAATACATCTTGCTTAGATTATAATTTCTTCGATATATTATGAAAAAAAAATTTTTTTTTAATAATATATCCCATCCCAATTAAATAGTTTCCAATACATCCGTGTCTTATTTCGAAAAAATAGTTCACAATTTCACGCGATATTTTACAATCTTACGGTGGCCATTTTCTGGTGACATCTAACTTGTAACTTCAAAAAAACTTTTTACAAAAAAATACAACCGACTTCCAAAAAAAAAAACACTACAAAGTAAAAAATAACTTTAATTTCGGAAGACGGTGTTTTTGTTAGTTTCTTCGTATTTTGACACCGACTTCCGAAATTAAAGTTATTTTTTACTTTGTAGTGTTTTTTTTTTTGGAAGTCGGTTGTATTTTTTTGTAAAAAGTTTTTTATTTTTCACTTTTTAGTGGTGCCCTACACCTAACAACACCACTCCAAAATCGCAGAAAAGCAAAATACGCAATTTCGATCATCAAAGAATCATCTAAATAGTCAAATTCCAGCTATTTCGATTTAAAATCCAAAGTTCGCAACCGATTTTGATATGATTTAAATGGGACCAATCTGCAAGTATATCCTTTCAGATAAAACAAAAAATTTTTAAATCGGTTCATAATTGTCGGAGATATGAGGTAACAAACATAAAAAAAAAAAAAAAAAAAAAAAACATACAACCGAATTGATAACCTCCTCCTTTTTGGGAAGTCGGTTAAAAATACATCTTCAGTCTCCCATTGTGATGTAAATATGTAGGTAGTTTATATTTAAAAAAATATTGTACTCAGATGGGTCGCTTTGTCTGAATCCTTACTCTGTCTCACTGGAAAGCTTTGCCTAAGGCTGTATTTCCACCAATATAATCGCTTGCAGTTTGCGCTGAGCGAGGTTAGGTAAATTAACCAAATTTATTATTTTTAAACGAGAAAAAAACGTCGCTACGTATCCTGGCATATCTGATGGAAACGCAGCTTTAATCACAGTCAAGTTCAATGACAAATGATACGTTCTTAAGATGAGGTATAGGGAAAAATTAAGTTTAGGATTACTAAATATACTATGTATACTGAGAAACCCTGACAGAAAGCCTGATTTCTGTAAAAATGCTGTAAGTGCAGTTGAAGATGATTATGTTAAAAGAGAATAAAGAAATCCTGTAAGTAATTTAAGAGTTCTGTCTTATAATTTAAAGTATCTAGATTTTATATTTATCGAGTTATTTTTAACTTATAAGAACAACAGTGAATTGGTTACGCTTCCGAACCGATTTTGATTAAAAAATAATACAGAGCTAGAGAGGACCCGAAGACGGATAACGACGGCTACTATCTTTTCGTAAATAGTTATGTATTTAAGACAGTAAATACCTACTGGTAAATAAAATCTGTTCGGGTCATTACCCCATGTCATTGAAACTATGAGCTCAGTGGAAAAGTTCTTAGTAACATTTACTAAGCACTACGTTCAAAACTCATTGTCTATGCGACGACGCAGACAACCTAGCTTGACCATAGACAGTAATTCAATTAAATCTAGTATTATTCAGCAATTAAAGTTGTCGTGCGTAAGTAATATAAATAGTTAATAATATTATTATAATTTAATAAGAAGACTAGACGGTAATAAAACGGTAGGTAGCTATTATTTTGTTTGTGGTACCTAAAATAATTTAGTAATTGACCTTGCTGACTTGCTTTTCAGTAAATTTTTATGTTGTCATTTTTCTTTGTTACTCGCTGATCTGCGCAATTTCGTCTTCGTCACATTTTTCACTGAATAATGATCCGCTCTTATTGGTCTTTCTCGATAAATGAGCTATCCAACACTAAAAGATTTTTTCTATTCGAACCAGTAGTTCTAAGGTTAACGCGTTCAGCCAAACAAAATCTTCAGCTTTATAATATTAGTAAGGAAAGGTTGATATCACCAGATTATTAAATACTAATTGCACAGTACAAGAAATTTCAATATAATTTTAAGAAACACCTGTCATAACATTTGAAAACTTTAATAATGTCTAACAGAAAATCTTATGAAAACATGAATGATAATAAACTTTTCTTATAAATTAATATAAAAATAATTTACTCTTAAATTCGCTTGCAATTTCTCGTTGAAATAGTTACACGAACAAAATTTTTTACTTTCATTAAATAATAAATAAGCCAAAGAAAGTTTATTAATAACATAACATGATAATTATACAGTAAAATACTTTAACCTACAACTAAATACATCTATACTATAATATTATAAAGAGGTAAAATTTGTTTGTAAGTTTGTATGTAGGGGGTAATCTCAGGAACTACGGGTCCGATTTGAAAAATTCTTTCAGTGTTAGATAGCCCATTTATCGAGGAAGGTTATAGGCTATATATCATCACGCTAAGACAAATAGGAGCGGAGCATTCATGGAAAATGTGACGCAAACGAAGTTGCGCGGGTCAGCTAGTACTTTATAAGTTTCAGCCTACCCGAGTCTGTGATCCATAGTCAACCTCATCATCGCTTTCCATCAGGTGTGACTGTTGTCAAACGAGACCTTATCAAAAATAGAAAAGAGGACTTCACTACACAGAACCTCGCCCATGCCTGTGGGCCTTAAATTCTTCGTTACTTTTGGTACAGGATAGGTACATATTACTAACACAAATCTGGCCAAGGATTTCATCACCCAGTTACTGGGTTGTGGAGCTCCATGTAAAATACTGATATTCAGCTGCATCCGGTGAAACTGGTGGCCGATCACAATGTAGTTGGACAAAGGCTAGGCAGATTTTTTTTTATTGAGGAATGGGCTTGCTCTTGACCTCGATCTTGCCTGATGGAGCGAGCGTGCCCAGAAGATGCCTGATCAGTCATGCCTTGAAGGCAGAAGGGTTATAGGTATGTGGAAGGGAACACAGACGCCGGCAGAGAGTTCCAAACTCTCCGCATGGAGGAGAAGCAAGAATGTCAATGAAATATTAATATTGGTGGGATGACAGCTACTGGCATGCTATAACGCATCAAGTTTAGTTAACCACGACTACGCGTTCGCACTTCAATCAATGTAGGACGGAACATTATCTCACGTGAATCCAAAGAAAGCTAAGTTAGTAACACAAATAACAATTTAATTACAGATTCCGTAGAACTAGGTTTCCTAAACCATAGCCAACGAGAGATTGGCTTAGTGCTTTGATGTTCTTCCTTAAACCGCAGATTCAATATTGGCGTTTGTAGCCATTCTGAACTAAATGCCTTGTATCTAGTTGTAAACTTGTTATATTTGTGGTATTTCCTTGAAATTCGTAGCTCCCAAATCTTGAACATCAACGCCGAGTTGCCAGCTTGACGTTTTCAGTCAGATACACTCAAGAGTGTGCCTCGAAATTGCACAATTTAATTCCACCTAGCCCATTCTATCATCAGACTACAAGACTTTCGGCTATTCTCCAGTGTACATGGTGGAAATCCCAGCTTTCGTTATGTGTACTCTTACCAACAGCTAAGGAGTAGAATAGGCTAGATACCATCATCCACAAATTGCAAAACTATTAAGTTCGTCAGTTAAGAGTATTGAAAAATAATGGACACGTATTTTTTGTTTTTGTAAATCAATGAATATTGACACAGATAAAACGCATCAAAACTCGGGAGTGGGGGCTCGTGACGTCACGACTCACTAAAAATTATGCGAAGGTGTGACTTATTGAGAATTTTAAAAGCCTCGTAACTTCGTCAATTTTAGTTCCCGCAACAAAAGAAAAAACACGGGTCAAATATTTTTTGATAATCTAACAGACGGACTAATTAGATTTTTTCAGGACATAAGCCCATTCCCTGACATTATGGTCTTTAAGTCATGAGTGCTTAGGTTATTTCGATACAAGCGTGCTCCATTGTCGACTACATCATCGCTTCCCATCAGATGAGGTTGTGGTCAAACGCGTGCACCCTATAGGTAAAAGCCTAGCCTGTACTGTTTCACTGCTGGGCAAAGGCCTCCCCCAAGTCTTTCCAAGTATATAAAAAATATATAAACAAAAAAGTTTTGAAGAAGAAGAAGGTACTACCTACACACGGGTTTATGTTAGGTGTTAAATAAAATGACACGGCCTAAAAAATGACATGGTATCCAAAACGGTTTTATCAAAGTCGTCAGATTTTGAGAAATCCCACAGTACTTTCGCCAGTTTTGCGAACATGAAATGAGTATTTTTATGATTAAATTCTTCAATATACCCGCCTATACCTACTGAATCTCGTGCATTTATTTAAAACTTCCCAATGTCAATGCTACATGCATAATGTCACGTATTATTAACTTGTTCGTAAATAACCGGTTTTCTAAATTAAAACCTACTACCTCAATACCGATGACACATGACAAAAGGTTTTTCCCGACTTTGCTTCTAGCGTTACTGACCTATCCCACCCTACAGCTACGTTCGGAACCAATCAGACCGTCTCCCCCTACTCTTGACCGGGCATTTTATTTCTGTCTGTCTAGCAATATAATTTTCCCTTTCAAATTGATGCATGTGGCCGCTAAACCGCAAACTCAGTACTTTAACAAAAGGGCTGGAACATACAATTATGACTTGCAATCATTCAATTAGCCAGTACGTTAGGGCGACGTTATTATTTCTGTTGTCATGGCGATCGTTCAATTTTTATTATTTTACTTCTCAGTGCACATTAATTTGGTCTAACGACGGTTGTTAAAAAATAAAGTAAACATTATTCGGGCTATAAATGTTGAATTGAATAATAATGTGTTTTGTGAACGAATAAAACATTTTTAAAACTTGAATGTCAGTATATAATTATGTAAAAAATTCTTAATGCACATTAGATCGCATTAGAACAAATTACTCTTATGTAAGTATGTAGGTGAATAAACGAATATGACATAGCAAAAATAAACAACTAGACGGCCAAATAGCGTTCCATTACTTTCGTATATCCTGAAACCGTCTAAAATCGACGTAATAGGTTATGTGAACATTATTCCACCTCCTTACTGATAGAAAGCAACAATCTACAATATTAGTTACTTGAAAAAGCACTCGGTTCTCAACAATTTATTTTCCGAGCTGCCGAAAAAATCAGATAAAAACAGTGCGATCGCTCCAGTTCAACCAGCTGGCAATTACGAACTAATCGCTTTTAACAGACATGGGAATCGACGTCATCAGTCACCAATGCAGCTCTTTTTCTAACACACCTTCCCCTTTTGATTTGATAAAACCAAACTAGGAAGACCTCCAACCTTCCGTCTTGTTACCTATCCTCTTGCCACTTATAGATGTCACACGGGAGGAAGGGCGTGTCTCATTATGCTAGCCAGACACGAATTCTCAGTGTTTTATAGTCATTGGCCGTGTTTTAACATCCCCTTTTTTCTTTGTTCAAGGAGCGTAACGCCACGCAAGTTTGTTCTCAGGCCTGTGCCTCGTTCGTGCTGATTTAGTACTAAACCGTTGAGTCATATGTAGCGAGTAAAATTAGTCATACGTCTCTTTGTTGATTCCGTTGCTCTCTTGTAATGCCTATGTTTACTACAAAGTGTTTTGTGATTTATGAACTAACTGCTCAACATATAATTTTATTCTGAACCTTTGCTTTAAGCCGGTCAATGTTTTGGTACAGTAAATTGATAATAATGTTTCCACGAACACATGACTTGCGATAACAAAGGCATTCAAATATGATCAGCGAGTTCATTTCTAAAATTAATATTTTGTTTCCTTAAATAACTTTGCATGAAAACGTGAATGAAATATTATGTTGTTCTTGAACTGTATTTTATCCAGAAACGATGCCAATTTTTTAGCTGGCCAAGTGCGTAAACACAGTATGTACTATTTAAATTGAACGAGATATACTCCTGAACAGACGTGTTGATCATGTTATATACAAATTCCGGCCACGTACGCATTTCTTTCTAGAATCTTCCGAACAAAGATACAATCTTTTAAAGAGCATTGACTCCGTTTGTGACCCCACGTAACAATTGTTTTTGGGCCTAGCGTGACGGATTTTGGTCGAGTCATATTGTCACGTCGACATCATATAAATCACACGCTTTTATTCAAGCAACTGAACACTTAAGAGGTTTAGTCAACTTTATCTTTGAGCCAGTCTAAATGGGGCTTGGCGTAGAGAGAAATGTTTCTCAACTATCCAAACCACCTTCGCTGCTAACCTTGTTGATATAGCACAGACTGCTTTGCGTTTCCTTGTAAATAGTTCCGCAAACATTTTGCTGCCTTTCTTGGTATCTATCTATAAGGCATATTGTTAGTCGCAGACGATTTGCAACCGCACCACACTTTGTAGTTAATTCCGTTGTTAATGGTCTATTCGAACCAGCAGTTAATGTTGCTTGTGTGTGGTCGAAGTTTAGTGAAGTCATTTATAATAATGTTTGGGACATGGATCTATCATGTGATTAATTTGACTTTTCAGTTGTAATCGTGACGAAGGTTAAGCCATAAAAATGTTCTCTATTGTATTGAATGTACCTACTTAGTGAATTCGGTAAATAGGCGAACTGAACTTAGTTCTTTTGTCAAAAGTTTTTTACGTAATGAATACAATTTTGGACTGAAACTGCGCACTTAATAGGATTCTTTTTGACCCATAAGTAATGAACAAAGTTGTGATAAAAGGAGAAAAGAAAATACTTAAGTAACAGCCACTTACATTCTTTCGCAGTTTTAAAAATAAATCGGTAAGATTCGCTTCAGTAACATGCCTATTCAAAGGACATTACACTTGGCGGAGGTTTTTTGTTTAAAATAATTAGGTACTTCCATTGTTTTAAAAACTAAAACGAATTTTTTGTTCGCCATTATCATAGATCTGATAGATTTACATCAAGTACCGGTCATTTCCTGCCTCAAAATTCCATTCCGCCTGACAAACCAACCGAATTATTCACTACAATAATAATTTCTTAAGTATACCTTACAAAGTTACATTAAACCACATGGCAACGACCATTACTATTTTAAGCTATTTTACATGGTATGAGCAACATTTTTTTACTTTTTACGCAGAGGAACAAACGAACGCTCTTTATCTCGATGCCTATGTTTACACAAGTGCGAGGGAGAGGCAAGGCGTTCGCCTAGTGAAAACGCAGCGTAAGGTAAGGTACCGACTCACACGCGGAGTTGATGACCGCGAGCGAAGGCCGTGCAATCGGTCAGACAACCAAATGTCACGGTCGTAAGCAGCGGGCGACAGGAAAAACTGCGTCACAGACGAAAAAACGTGACTCACTGACACGTAGTACCAGCCGAATTAGCATGTGCTGCCATCTTGTAAGCAAGCCTCTAACGACACTGTTCCAATCTCTTCAAATAAAAGTTTTCGCAACTGACGGAATTAGAATACGCACCGTAACGATAACCTTGCGAAGAGAATGGCAATGACATTGGCTCGCAAACAACGCGGAAAACGGAAGACGGCGTCGCCCAGTGGCACAAATCACACTCCCTCAGAGCATAAAATTTTAAATATTTTCAGCATCGAGTTTCAGTTGCGCCGTAATTCAAAATTCTCACTTTATTCCTAGGCCGTATTGTGATTTTTCGACTCGTAAACTGATATAATAACTTTGGATCGACGTTGCTTTACGACTGTCAAAATCGTATTTCTAATAATAAAATGTCTCAATTTAGAGAGGCCAATGTTTTATCGGGGAAATAAAGAGGTGGTATTAAATGTTTTTTATGCTTTTTTCGTGTATTGTAGTACGATGGGGTGTCTCGATTGTGTTGAACTCTCGGGATATTTTTTTTACATTGTTCACATGTTTTACGTGGAAACGTGAGTGTGTAATAATAATAATTCACGTTATCTAACCGGGAGGCGCGTCGGACGTGGACGTCAAGACGGTACGAGGCGCGACCGTCGTTTTTATGCGCATAATAAATATTTTTTTCATTTTGTCCACGACGCATACCGTGTGGACGCACTGTGTGGCAAGATAACTCTAATAAACAATTTTAATGTATTCAATAATGTCTCCTTGTGAAGTTGAGGAATCAGTTAAATAGTTTATGATTGTTTTAAGTAGTAGTATCAACAAGTAATTGTAATGCTGTAGTTATTCTATGATATTAAATTACGAACAATATAACGACGTATCAGCTTGTACGTCCGTTGATAAGCACAGAACTACCCAGCATAATGTCGATGTACAATGCATTGTACAACATCCCGAACTTGTTATATTCAAATCGGCTTAAAACTTTTTATGTTTTTAAGTAAAACATGTGTTCCGGATTTGTGAGGTGTCGGCCATAGCCGCAGTCGTTGTCTAGTTTATAATTCTTTGTCTCACTGCATAGAAACGACGTATTATAATAGGGAAATCCTTTTAGGTACATGTTAGGTCTACATTGCCGGGTTGCCTTTTATGTTAAAATTTTCCTAATAGCTGTATAAATTAGTGGAATAAAAATAGAAGTGTCTGTGACTAATCTTATTATAATATTCGCACCTTGTGTTGACAAAACAGGGACATTTTATCACTGTTACTGTGTATTATTATATGGAAAAATGAGCCTTCAGAAAAACATAATATAATAAATGTTACTTTCACTTGTGTAGTTCTTGTAGGTGTGACCATAAGGTCTTTTTTGCTTGCTAATTAATAAATGAGTGCTTATCTTGTGCACGCGTGACCCATTTAATTATTCATTTTGGAATGACGACGACTCATGTTTCGGGTATTTCAGTCTTTCCTCAGAAAATTGCTATTATGAACACATAGCAATAGATAGTCTTGTATTGCTTTCTGGTGTATCACTATCCTGTAAACCAATCCCAGTTTTTTTTTTAATACTTTATGCTGATATGAATGCAATATTAATGTCTATGTCGCCGTAAAATGGCAAACACCGTAAGATTGTAAAACATCGCGTGAAATTGTAAACTAGTTTTTGTAAATAAGACACGGATGTATTGGAAGATCTATTGAATTTGGGCATATATTATTATAAATACAAAATATTTTTTTCAAATGTATCGAGAAATTTTAATCTAATCAAGATAGATAATTACAATCTTACGGAATCTGCACGCCAGTTGCTATGTAAACAATTACACGGAACCATTACGAGTCACCGGTGCCCCTAATCGCGTGTTGCATATAATGAAACAATAGTGACCTTTAGCAAGTTTTCCGTAAAAAAAAGTAATCTAGGTATTTCTAATATTTTCCTCTTGCATATCCTTGTGTCGAGCTTCTGATGTTTTTGTGGGTAATAAAGAAATAAATATATTTAAGTACTTGCAGCTTCATACCATTTCTTGTTATTGACTGTTTTGTTAAAAATAAAAAATCTCGGAATTTCCAGTTTGATGACAAGTAACTTCAATGTGATAGCCGCGAGCTATCATATCGATATTACTTATATCTAATTATAAACATTTAATAAGCTCTTTTTGTAAATATTTATTATTCACACCAGTATTCCGCGTTCTTATCGCTTACGATTGCATATCAATAAACAAAATATTGGCACATTGATTCATACCCACGATTATTTAAATCCACTTCTGGAATTAATGTAAACTAAACTTACTTACGTTTGAAACCGCTAAGTCGGTCATACATTTTGAAGCCGGGTGCAGTGTTTATTGTTGCATATGAAAGGTGTTACATATTATATGCATTTGTGCAAGCTTCAGTGGAAAGACAGACATCTATTTATTAAACCACTATCTATATCAGATTACCAGTACATTATCGTAAAGAATACTTTAACAGATTACAAAATTAAAACAAAATATTTATTTATCTGCCGTCGTGATTCATAAAAAAGGTACTCGGGCGGAAAACAGAGTAACGAAAAATAAATAGAGGTATTCCAAGAAAGCCGTCTCTTAAGATTAGGGCGCGGTTCTTTAGAACTACGTTGTCTTATGGGACATTTTTCTAAAGGTTATTAAGTTTATTCTCGTCTTTAAGCTTTGTTTCTACGAAGGATCTAGTTGAATCGTTTCGTTGATTTGTCAGTTGTTAACTGTTTAATCTAGATTGATTTTATGAGGTCGACGATATTTCTAAGCCTAGCCCAAGTAACAAATTGAACAAGAACGAACAACGTTGTGTAAAACTTGCTTCAAGTTGCGAAATAATACTTATCTTTTAGACCAAAAGCGTAGGTATATTGTGACGGATACCTTTTAATTTGAAGGTCACATGATTACACATAGCTAAAAAAACGTGAATCACTATTTTTTGTCAACATTTTTCGATGTCCTGTCAAAGTACTTACACCTACTGTTATTCAATAATTGTACAATTTATGCTAATAAACGAAAATGAAAATTTCTATCTAATCTGATAAAGCCACGTGTAGGTCTTCGGAGAAAAAAAATACAATTTCTGCGGATAAATTGAATGAGAGTCATGATTGCTCGCTCGGGAGTACCTACCCTCTGCTGATCTAAGATCGAAGAATTTCGTTACATGCTAACAAATATGTTTTGTGCGGTTTTCATAAGAAATGAGAACACAACATAAAAATTTGGGAGACGATCTCGAAAAAAAAATTGCTCCTCCAAAAAAAGGCTGGCTCAAACCACGTTCCTTTGCTAAGTACTTACTATTATAACCAATGTAGGTGTAATTAACATGAGAAAAATAACGATCATGCCCTGAAGTTGTTTTATTTTAATGCCTATCAATAGGTTTTCCGATATCAAATAATGTTTATTTCGAGAGTGACATCAGGAAAAAATTGTTACTTATATCTTATCTTTTATTTGATTGCTTTGAAATTTGAAGTAGTTAAAATAAATGATTATTTTGACTGTTTTATTACACAATTATTATGATTTTATTATTAATTTGACTAACCTCAAAAAATAGTCAAAACTAATTTCGCCCGATTGTGCTACGACCGGCAACATAGTACTGCCAATCCCGAAAAAAATAACGCTAAATTTTGACACTAACAACATTAATGCACAATTTCACGGTCGGTCATCATGTGTCAATAATTCACACTTTGAGTAAACAGGTAGATTGAAAACGGTCAATAAACTTGTACGTCTTATAGTATAACAAAGAGGCGCGGTTGGGGGCTACGTAGGTCATTCACTCCGTGTGTTTAGCACGAATATTGTTTATGGAAACCCATCATATACCTACCTACCTACGTTACGCAATGGTAGTTTTGCTAAAATTATTATTGACTGGCTTTTTTTTTACGTCAACCGTCAACGACGTCTGTCAAACAACTGTTGCGAGTTCGTTCTTTCTTCAAATTAAATTGTTTTTTGTCTATTGCAACTTTTTTCGTCTTATTTCCATTTAGTTAATGGTAAAGAGGTTTTTAATGTGGCTATTAAATGGGTTTATCTTGTTGTTTTGACCGAAAACTTCAAGGGCAATTTAAAAAATACAACGTAATCCTACCTACTTAGACTAAAAGTATAATTGAAAGAGATGACTTACACGTTTACCTATTACATGTTTAATAGGCAGTAGCGCAATTCTCAAATAACTATGTACTCGGTACATAACAAGATTAAACGTTAAACTGAAACGGAAAAACTTAGTGTATTAGATATTCATAGACTACGGCTGGTGCTGGTGCTACATCCTAATTTACAAGGGTGCGAGCGGGAGAGAGATATCAGATATCTTCCATCTTTCTCTCTACCTACCTGTTCTTTTTTACGAGGTTTACCTCTACCTGCGTAGCATAGCATCCCTCAGGGTTGAGTCATTGTCGGTCGTCTGTACAGTCGGGGACGAAAGTCTTACGGATTTATTAAACCGTTCAACAGGTTGGTTACTTGTTGTTAGGAATCGACGTTTTGTCGGTGTTTAATTTCAAAGGGATTTTGGCATTTTTCGTTCGAAGTTGAGGAACATAATGGTTTCTGTGAACCGGTGAAATTATTGCCAAGTCATGTTTTGGCACAGCTAAGGAGTGGAATTCGCTGTCGGAGTCTTGTGTTTCTTGATAGATACAACTGGGTGTGGGTATTTCAGTCAAGAGTGAATTTGTTACTTCTAGGCAAGCGTGCTTCTTCGGCGTCCACTTTATCGCTTTCCATCAGGTGAGATTGTGGTCAAACGCGAGCCTACCAACAATAAAAAAAATGAAAATCCAGCTGATAACAGTCTTGAAATATGATTTAAATATAGTTGAAGACCTTCACAAGACATTTTCATCTAGTAACCTTGATCGAAGGTCACGTTTCTGCGACAATCGTGATCGGGTGTCACTAATAAGAGCTATGTCAGTGACCTTATTTCGGTGAATTTTCTGGATTCGAAAATTTTCCTCAATTCAAAGTTGAATTTATTTTTAAGATCTCGTTATTCGCGTTCGTTTGACGTCAAATCAGGGCTATTCAACCTTTCGTATTTTGTGACAGTAGTAGGTATCCTATAGCGAAGTAATTTTTATCCTTCAATTTTAGTGAAAGTGATACAAAAGGCGTTCATTCTTAAAATATTTTGTAAATATTACTGAAATTTTTTTTGTTTGTTTTTTTTTTCTCTCACACCTAAATCGCTGAACCGATTTTGATGAATTTTGGTACAGGGATAGGTGGGATTGGAGACAGTTAAGTATAGGCTACTTTTTATGCGAAAATTTATTTAAGTGTCTACAAAGTCGCGGGCAAAAGCTTGTTCATATAAACAGCTATCTCTACCCATCCACTGCTCAGTCGTCCTAGCCTAGCAAACTTTTTGCACTTGGCATTGAACCTGGAATTGGCATAAAACAGACACTATTGTTATATTCAAAGAAAGGGTCGTTGCGTAGCGTCCCTTTTGAAGCCTAGGTCATCGCGACCTACACACAAAATAAAGACTTTAATTGATTTAGTTTGGTGTCTAACTTATTACATAAACTAACATATGCCGAGTCATTTTCGCTAAATCCGCTAAAGAGCTTTTACTCACAGCGTATCATAAAATCGCAAGCTCTTGTTCTTGGAAATTCATGAATTGATTGCAACATATCTAAAAAAAGAGACCTTTTTCGAAAAAAAAAATTAATAGAGGCAAAGATTCCAATCTAAGTTTTCTATAGAAAGTGAAAAATCACTCCGTCTGTTTTAGCTCTTTTTGACTATTAATCTGAATCAAACAACGTGAGGAATAAACCCTCTCACTTAATAGAGGGTTCCCACGAATCACGATACAGATTTTTGTCTGCACAGACGTACTCAGTAAAAAAAAATCGATCACACCGAAATTTGTCTGCATTGAGTTGTTGAATAGACAACATTTTTGAAGTTAATTGTAATCTGTATCGTGTGGATGGTTGGTCCGTAACGCACTTCTCAGTATGCGACTAGATCCAATGACGTATTATTTATAGACACGTCATAAACCAACATCGCGGCGCTTAAAAACGGCGTAAATACTAGATGGCTACTAATACGCATGAAGAAAGGGAAAGAAAATATGTCACCGTAGCTACATCTTCAGTTACGTCACAGGATAAATAATAGGTAGTCAAATTGACATCAAAACAAACGTAGTGTCGGGTGACAGGTTGGTGCGTAACTAAGCGCGATGTGGCCAATTGGCTTCATTTTATGTTGTCATTTTAGAGTGCGGACAACGTATCTATAGTTTTATATATCATTGACTAAATCCTATCACTTTACCAAACGACAGTACAGTAATAAGGTAATGTTAAATGCGGGTGTCTTGACCTCACGGCGTCAGAACGGATAAAATATGCAGTCGATACGCAAAACCTTTGCTAAAAACAAAACAAAAACTAAAAACACCCAGGTACTTGGGTGATTGACCGAAAAAAAATCGTTGTGCCTATAGTTACTGCTGTATAAAACGCTTAGGCACTAAAGAGTTAAAGGCTGTTCGTGTATTAATCATGCGGTATTTTTCCTTGATTGTATTGTTTATTTTTTCGTGAGGGCTGCGGTTAACGATATGCGGCAACCTGTTACTTCGGAATGGTTGATCGATAACCAGTGGTTGCTTTCTTAGTATGCAGGAGATAAAGATCTTGGTTTTTCGTGAAGTTTTTTAGTAAGTGACTATTCCTCTGACTGACTCCTGCTTGCATAAGCGATTTTGGCTGCTTCCGCAAAATTCGCAATTCAGAGTTTCACTGTAACATAAGTGCACAGGTAAACGCACTGTGTATATCGTGCTGTTTGACTAGACTCTCCTATGAGGACCCGTGTCGTGTGTCATTCAATTGCGAATTGGCGATTAGATGATTTTCCGCTCGCAAAAAGCGATCTTAAATTGCAATGTTTGCGAATGTTAACCATAAAATAATGCAAAAGAGCATAAAATAACACGGAACACTTTTCGGGTCCATTGCACAAAACCGAGAATCGCCCAAAATTAATTAAAACGTAACTTTCCAGTGCACAAGCCAAATTGACTAAACGTATCAACGAGAAACAGTCGCGATAAACAATGAATCTCTGTGCACCGAACCGAAATTTCATCCGCAACAAAAACAGGTCATAATGAAATTAAATTGAAATTACCCCGTATTTCGCGATATTATTTTAACGGGTAATACGAACCGGGCATCATCCCGTGTTCCGGCCAATTTATTCGCCTAGCAGGTGTCCGGGTATCGCAGTACCGTCTGCAGGGGCACTAAATCAAACAGCATGCACTTAACGGCTCTCTTGAAAAGTATTTTAAAGTTTATCTACCACACAGTGTGTTATAGTTTTGCAGTAATTTTAAAACTTGGGGCATAAAAGTTCAAATTTGTAGTTGGACTTATAAAAGGCCTTCAGAATGTGATTTAAAAAGTTTTCGAAATTTAGTTTTAGACGTTATTTAACCGTAATATAATTAAAAAAATATCAGAAGTTTTTAGCGAATACCTGCTATAACGATTACCTACTTATTTAAAACAATGCGCCAAATGAATGTGCAACCTTTCACATGTCTTGCCAGAAAAATTAAATGTTAACCTAATAAAACGAACAAGAAAAAAATTAACATTAACAAACTTTCCTCAATGATATATTAACTAAACAACAAAAAATCGAAAAAATACAATAATCCCGATCAAAGGGAACTGAAACGTCGCAAGCAAACGGAAAAGGTAATAAAATGTGTGGGCGAGTAAACTTGGGCCGTTCAATTTATTTTAACAAACTGAAATAGCTGCAGTTTCCGCTGCTGAGCTTTGCCTGGGGTTAAGGGCATGGTGGCAAATTAACTGTTTTACTGAATTCTGTTACGACTTGTTCACAAAAAATAAAAAGGCAACAAAAAATAAAAGTTTCTTTGTGAAAACAAAAATTGGTAGCTTTTGCAGGTGGCTTCATCCGCTTGAGTTGCCAAAATTGTCTAGAAACTGGGATAAAAATATCACATATCCTTATCAGACTCATGGACCACCCGTCAAAAGGCATTATTGGTTAACAAATATCTAAACAAACTATCAATATCAGGTTTTTAATACGTGTTTCAGTAACATAACTAGAATAGGAATTGTATAATACTCGGAGCACCTTAATGTATTAGAAAGAGTATTATAAAATCTCAATATTATTTTCACATACCAGTCTTCACAAACTAATTTAATTTTATATGCACTCGCGTCTTTTACCTTCCAGAGAATAGAAAGATCCAATTACTGTTATGAATGTACTGATATGTTACTACTGAAGAATATTTTATCAAATGAAATAAACTAGAATATATTATAAGATTGTGTTCTTTTTCCAGTGATTGAAAACGACACATTATTACGACATTTTGTAATACAGCAGAATGTCTTGATGCATTTTCAGACAACTTTTAAAAACGCTGAAAGTTTCTTAAGTTAAATTTCTTGAATTTCTAGCTAGGCTCTTTGAAGTCATCATCTATTCAAACTGAATTCAGCTGAATCCCAGTATTTACTTGGAGCAACTGCCTATCTTACCTCCACAACCCAGTAACTGGGTAACACGGCTAGAGAATCTGTACCTTTCACTGTATTCTAAACTAAAATGCGTTATACATTTTAACCTCTCACAACAGAGACACGGCAACCAATACCCGCCAAGACACACGTCTAAATATGGATTATGATTGGTTGCCGACACGACCGTCGCGGGACATCGATCTTGAAAATACATTAGCAGTTTAATACGTTGTCTGGCGCGCTCCGGTTACCTACCTGCGTCGGATGCACCTTATTTTATTGAACGGGGTTTAAAAGCTTACGTAGAAGGAAGGTTGGATTTTTAAGAGTAAATTTTTTTTGATTAAAATATATTCGAGCTTTTAGGGCAAGGCTGCGTTTCCACCAGCGATGCGCGAGGATACGTAGCGAGGGCGCTTGCGCTGAGCGAGGCTAGGTAAATGAAGCGATTCTATTGGTTCTTAATAAACACAGCCCTCGCTACGCATCGTCGCTCATCTCTGGTAGAAAGGCAGCCTTAGAAGGATATCTAGATGTGCTTTGGTGTATGACGACTTTTTGATCTAATTAGATTTTCCCTATTAAGTTTGGATTGGTTACCAGTTTAACTTTACGAGACACGGAGGAAACTCAGTATTAAATGGACAGATGGACGACTCACGCATCCACAGACCGACCTCGGCAAACTTAGTTCAACTAGATATCTTTATCGTGGTTCAACATTGATGATCGACCCGTACACCTGTTGTCATTTAACTTAACTGTAATTTTGTTTTAAATTGAGATGGTTTATTCTTTACTCTAGTCTAGGTCAGTGATGACAGACACAAAGTTATTATTTATCTGTCACATAAAAATGAATCGCTGAATGTTTTGCTAAGCGCAAATCTCGAGAACAGCTGAACCGATTTAGTTTGTCATTATCAGAAGGTTTACCAGTAAAAAAAAGTTGCCAGTTGACGGGAGCGGAGCCGCGGGACAGCTAGTTTCTTGAATAAAAATAGTTTTATTTACACTAAGCACTTCATTTACAAGAGAAATTTATTCAGTAACTGGTTCTTGGAAATCTTGGAAAAATGAAACTGTAATTATTTGTAGTAAGGAGAAGCTAACGCAGTGTAGCTAAGAATTTATTTTTTTCTTTTATCAATTGTTTCTGTATCCAAAGTTAACGAACGATAATAGATCATTTTCTAACATTATATTCAATAAAAATGAGAATAGTATCTTCATTATTTACAGCAGTTTATTGAGCTTTGAAAAGATAAAAGAAAATTACTTTCTCAGAAATAGTGAAGACAACTTTTTTATCTTTGTCTTTCTTTTGTATTATTTTTAGGTTGGTATTTATTTATGAAAGCGAGTTGATTAAGTAAGGACAACTAAACAGATTTTTCTTCTTGTCTGTTTAATTGCGAATGCTTGGCTGTGGATAGAGCTACCAATAACTTCTTGCAAAGGCGTATCTCATCTTCATGTCCTTGTCCCTAGTTTTTTGGGGTCGCAGTAACATGTTTTCATTTATTTCATCAAAATCTAAATAGTAGTTATATAATAATTTAGTATTTTCTGACAGTCTTAATAGAAAAGATGAAAAATAAAATATATCAAAATAAAGTGCAAAGAAACTCTATCCAAAAATCCTGTTAATTTTTCATATCATTAAATGACTCATAGTGCAAATGAGCGAGAAATATTTCGCCTCAATTTTGGCTGCATAAATACATTTTATAAAAGCAGCCAGGTTTTAGACGGTAATGTAACCCCGTTATCGTGGCTCGTGGCTTTAAATTATAGCGGCACCGAGTAGGTATTTTAGGAGTAAACTCCACTAAATTCATAAAATGTAAGGTAACTGAAAATTAAGGCTGTATTATTAAACCTGATTCTAAAAGACGAGAGCTATATATTCTGAGTCACCATAAACATTTTAAAGTCAGTCTTGTTTAACCCTTTGTCTTTGGTACGTGTTTTCAAACACTGCGCTTTCACTGAATTATTAATTAAAACTTATACAAGCGGGATTATTAATATTTCTTATAAAAAAAATAAACTGCACGTGTCAACTTCTATCAAAATATACAATCTGCGGCGGAACAATGGTATGGGCGGCCATTTTGTTGTTGCTGTTCGGATAAAGGAAAATCAACTTTATTTGTTAAGTGTTTAGAGTGAGAGGAAGTGGTAGATTAAGTTGGTTTTATTGCATGAGTCGGTCGCCAGTTGAGGATTACTATTTGCTTTTATTGCAATTAGTGATGTGAAATGTATCGTCGATAAATGCTTAATGAATCTTTTGTTGACTCAATTTTCTGTTTGAACAAAGAGCCGAAGCGATTTTAAACGTTTTTTTTTTTTTTAATTTCTAGTTGGCCTCTGCAAAATAGTTATGGTTTTTGACTTTGTTATAAAGTTTCAAATAACTTGAATGTTATTTTTAAATTCTAATAAAATACTTAGTTAAACCATATTTCTGTGTTTAAACCAAAGGAATAAAAAACATTAAAAAGCCCAAAAATAAGAGTACTAGAGATGGGTCGACTATAGTATTTGCCGATTAACCGACTAGCCGACTAATCGGTTTTCAAAATGCCGATTAGTCGGCCGACTAATCGGCACTGCCGATCATTCTTATACCTACTTGTCGGAGGTGTTCGGGCTTTTTCGTCTTCACTCGGCTTAGGGCGGGTTGTTTTACGTTCACTTAACGCATGCGTAAACGTTAAAAATGGTGCTAACTATCGTTAAATCAAAAAATTGAGTTGTTTCACAAAATGTCAGCGTTAACGCACGTAAAATATAACGTTTACGTTAACAGATGGTCTGAGCACTGGTTAACGTTACTTTAGTTGCATCAAATAGAACAATATTGTGAAATTTCTTTTGAATTCCTCAATAAGTACCAGTTTTTCTGATGACACAAATAAGTGGTGGAATGACAAAAAAAGCTATTTAGGTAGGGCCCGTGCCAATAACTTAGCTATTGGGATGAGCAGGAATTTATACCAGAATGTTTTGAAACACCGCTTCTTATTTAACGAACGTTAAAGTTTTTCCGTGATTGTTACTTTTTGACGTATGTTACGTTAACCAACCGTTTGATACAACCCGCCCTTAGTCATCGCGCGGCCGCTGAGCACGTTGTGACGTGTTTGTATACATTTTTATTTCATTCATTTTGTGTTTGCTGCGACGCCGGTTTAATTAAATCTATTTGAAACGGTACAGTACAAATTATTTGTTTTATTTAATTTGTTATGCGCCGATCATAATCGGCATATTTTGCCGAATAGTCGTCGACTAGTCGCCGACTACAAACGATGCCGAATAGTCGGCTTTCCCGAATAGTCGGCGGCTAGTCGGTCCATCTCTAAAGAGTACTTTTTAAATAGCCCAAAAGTCAACTAAAAAATCTTCACACATCGAAGTAAGCAATAAAATTATTCAAGTTATAATGCTCGTCAGAAATGCCGTGTCAGATTTCGAAAAAAAAAAGAAAAAAATATGTCTGGAGCCAGACTGAGCCGTCTGCGACGGAATATTTAAATAACGTCTGGTCCAAACAATGCCTGATGACAACCAGCCTCCTTCTTTGTTATGGTAAAATTAGGGATGGGACTGTTCGGTTTTTAGTATCGATGATTTTGACTTGTTAGTTAATTACGTACGGTGCTATAATTAGTTTTGTTATAAGGGGTGCGTTCACGCTTCAGTACACAGTATTAGATTACTGAAGGTTAAGACGTGCGTCGTGGAAAAGGATCGAGCGTGATATTCCCGATTTGTCTTATTTTACTAAAATCTACAAAATTAACAATATAATAAAAGCTTTTAATATGATACAGAATGGAAAATCGTTGATATTAAATCAATTTTCCATTGCAACAAGTTAGAGTTTTTGAACAAGTATTTCATATTTCCAGAAGCAAAAAAAAATAAAAACAAATGTGATGATCATTCAACGTCAAGTTTTGACTTACAAATAAATAATTATATCGCTGTATGACGCAAAATTATACCAACCCTTTTCGAGGATGAAAAGAGTTTTCACATACGAGTATAAGATAATTATCATTAAACACTTTCTCTCAAAATAATCGTTCGATGACTTCCCATACCACAATAAACCCTTAATAATTATATGACGACGACTTTCAAAAGACTGCTCCGCTCCTAAATTATTACTTATGTAAGTATCTCAATTTCCTTCAGTTAATACGAATCTAGAGGAATTCTTGTGAAGTAATTAATCATTTCGCTAATAATTAATACTCGTAGAGGTACACATAATGGCGTATGAGAAACTCAAAGAGCTTTGCACATAGAAGAAAAGTGCAGAAAGCACACACCAATGTTTTCCCCCAAAACGTTACTAAACTCGTAAATGGCTTCTCTAAGTGATATGCGGTATCTAACATAATCGTAATTATCGTTTTCTAAAATCATACCCGACATTACCCGATGCAGGCTATGCGATAAACAACGACCCTCACCGAGTAACCAAGGGTCTGAGACCATACATAGGATCTCGACATTGTCAAAGGCATACTAAGAATTTAATATTTTACAAGTTCTTCTTCCCAGAAGAATCCTTTCCCATATTGACCTTTTGAGTTCCTACCTTCCTACGCCCTAGGCTAAAAATAACTTAAACTAAGAACTGCAATGAATCTAAGAAATCTGTAAGCGCCTATTCGTTACTCTAAGGGCTTGTTGTCTTTAAAACCAGGTAATTATAATTCAGAACCTGCAAGTAGTGGATTATTCTGCATTATTTCATCTTACACAGAAATAGCTTGCCTTTATACCGCACTAGCTTCTGCCAGCGAGTTTGCCCGCTTGAATGTCGAAAATTATCCATCCCAAAGAACATACTCCGGGATAAAATATGCAACATGATCTCCCCTTGTGCAAGTTTCATCCAAATCCGTTAAGCCGTTCAGATGTAAAGATGTAAATCAGACAGACTGATACTTTCACAAATTTAATAGTAGTATTTAGGGTTGAAATGACCAGACCAGGCCTTCTGCCGATCTATTTTGTGTTGTAACTTAAGCTTCTTGTTCGTAATTAATTTGTGAGCTATTGTTTTATTAGAATTCCGTGTATGTCTATATTGTCGAAGCTTACTATAGGTAATATTGTTAACGATTTTCAAGTGTCATATCGGTTAAATTTACCAGTGGAAACGTCTTGTCTGCATTGATTGAATCACCGGACCTTAAAAAAACATATTCTAAACGGAAAGATTTTCAAATTTACATATTCACTCATTATTGCCCTTTCAGTCAAATCAACTGCAACAGTTCATGAAGGGCAAAAACGATTTTCTTTCTATCAGAGTAGGTAGGTACCAATTCTACAAATTTTCACATTCGCATCTCAATCGCAAACTCAAGCTTTTTTGACAGTTTGCGATTGACATGCGAATGCGAAAGTTGTTTAAAAATGAGTGGAATTGGCCCTCTGATCCAACAATTTTGGCGTCAACTTGTTTTGGTTTGCCCATACTGGGCTTGATTTTTGTACTATTGATAGTACAAAGGTTGATTTACGAACTTGTCACCGTAAGCTCTGGTGGACAATTTAAAATTTAAAACGTTTCAAAATACACATAATTCACCAACACACAACATTCACCAACATTTGCTCAGCATCTCCATTCTCCAATCTCCCATCGCACACTCCGCCGACGCTACTAACTTAACTATCCCTATACATATATATCTTCATAAAAATAAGGGAAAGGTCTTCGGTGCGATAATCCTGTACCATCGTGTTATATCTTTGTAAGCCACGGTACGAGCGCTTGGTCGAATTTCTTGTACTAAAACATAAACATAGTGTGCTTAGAGTATGAGCAGAGGATTAGGGGCTGGTGTGGCTTTAAAACGAGCGGAGTTTTGAGCGGTTAGGAAGTTACTAAGTTTTTTATTGCCCGAAATTCGTACCTTTGTTTTCGCGAGCTTGTGCAGTATAATATCTCTCGCGTCGATGGTTATCTCCGCTGAGATTGGTCGGTGTGACTGAGATTTCTTACAGGAGGATTATCGTTTCCATATGTTCTATGCGATTTGAATGGGGTTTGTTATAGTCGCTCAAGATATCTTAAGAGCCTTTCTACAATTTGAGCATGGATTCGGTTGGGGAACTCTTCGCTGTTCTGAGTAATCACTTATATCAACGTCTAGTCTGCCATATAAGAGGCATGAGTTACTGATTATGAGTGCAAACACTAACTTGACAGTTACAGTCATCCTAAACTTTTGGTTCAAACTCTAGTGAAAATATTTTGATTCCAAACATCCATATACTATCACGCCTGCATTTCAGCCAAAGCAGTGGTACCTTTAGTACAAACTTACATTTTCAATTAATTGCCTAACCCTTTAGCTTATCTAACACATAACACACGCTGTTTTTCTAGCCTCATTCAAGGCGGTAGGTAAACGAAAGGACTGTGTGTTTAGGCCCTTCACTGACTTGTTAATCTTTGTGATCACCGTTTTTGTTCCCGTGACGAAATGCGGGCCGCCCGTGTGCGGTCTGCCTTATATGTTGGCTCTGTTTTTGTCTGCAGAAGATAGAGGCTTCTGTAATGAGATTAAAATAAGAAATCAGTATTTGGAAACCTTTCAGTTTGGATTTTACGACGCCTCTTTGTATTGTTCTAGAAATACTGATTTCAATTCAGATCCGTGAATCTTATTTGTAAGTCTTACATGTTTGCTGTAACTTGTAAGTTATTGTTAACCTGGCTATTGATAATGACTGGGTAATTTATATGCTTCGCTTTTTCCCAACTATATTGCGGAAGGCTTTCTGTCAAGCCGGATTCAGGTCAGTACCAGTACTTTACATGGAGCCACTGTGTATCAGTCCTCCACAACCTAGTAACTGGGTTATTTGATACCCCATGGTAAGACTGGTGCTAGATTTTCTGGCTTCTGAACGACAGTCAAAGTTGTTTAAACGACAGCCGGGACCAACAGCTTAACGTATTTTCCGAAGCTTAAAGAAAGCTCTGTATGTAATGGATAGGTATACACCTCGGTAAGCGTAGCTTAATCCCGAAGTTGGACCCGCGCATCATATCAGCCGATAGACGTCCACTGCTAGACATAGTCCTCCTTAAGTATCGCCACAGCAACCGGTTCTGTTCGTCTCTCATCCATCGGCTACCCTTGGCCTTCACCAATTCATCGGTCTACCTTGTGGAAGGCGATTCAACGCTGCGTCTTCCGTTACGCGGTCGCCATTCCAGAATATTCGGCCCCATCGACCGTATGTTCTGCGAGCAAATTGCCCTGCCCACAGCTACTTCAGTTTGGCGATCCTTTGGGCTATGGACCTGTGCAGCTGTTACTATTTAGTCTCGCCCTCCTCGGTAATTACTCTGGACGATAGAAGTAATAAATAACTGAATACGCTTCCAGGAATCGGGGATGTAAGAGACTTATCTTTGGACCTACGTCAGAAAAAAATACGGACGGTTTCCTAATAATTCCTCTATTCTTGTTACAGGTAATTTCCGGCTTTTCATCTATAAAAATAAATCGTATCAGCAGCATCAAGGACTTTATAGAAGGTAAATGATGTACCTATTTGTGCTCATGCCATGGTTTCCGCGTTCTCAAGGATTTTAACCACGTCCGTTGTCATCATATTGGATGACATCCGGCCATTTTTTTGTACCGTGAAACCAACTATAGAGTCTCATAAGAAATATAAAAGGCTAGGACTAGAGGCTCTAGAGTTCTAGACCAAGTCATATTCTTCATTCGGCTGTAACGATTGTCGAAAAGTCTAAATGAATATTGACTAGACTAGACATTTTGGAAGCCCCTGTGCATCCATTTTTTTTTGACAGAGCATCGCTGGTAGAATTAAACTTAGTATAATCAAGGCTCTAGGGTGTTAGTTTGTGTTTAGCAAGAATACGGCGCTCCTGGTGACGAAATATTGACTGTGAACCAGATTCATTAGCTGTATGGATGTAATTGTGGGTACCTACCATTATTCCCAGTCAGATCATTTCAGTTATTCTCAATGAACCCTGGATGAGAAATGTGTCACCAATGTCTCCAAAAACGCATTCAAGGCAATAATTTACATACTTAAACAAAAGACACAAAGGACTTGATAAAAAGTGACGATTCATGATTTTGACAATGCATCATGAATTTTTATCCCCTGCTTAGAGGACTGAAGAAGTTTAAAGTAGTGTCACTAGTCGAACCTCAAATAGTTGTGTACAAATCGAATAATATTAATTTCCTTATTGCATATCAATACAGACAGAGGTATCACAACTCGTAGTACTGTTAAGTCTGCCTATACAGCGATGTTCAGTATAGCAACTTGCGCAAAACAGATGACAATCTGCTGACCTACTCCACATTTTCCTAATTGCAACATCATCATGCGAATGATCATTTTACCTTCAATTACATTAAGTTATCGGCATTCACTGTTGTTATGATTCCTTTATTTCCGACTAGAAGACATAAAGGTAGACTGGACGGGGGCTTATATTTTGAGTTAAGAACGTTTCATACCCTACGGAAGGCCAGATTATGGCAGGTTTTCAGGCTTAAGTTTGAGAAATACTCAACTTCAAATGCTTAATTCAGAAATGGGGAGTCACTGTCATTCCATCAGAGATAACGATTTTTCGTAGTTAAAAAAGCTGGGGACTGATATGCGCTACCGAAATGTCATTTAGCCATTACAGTTTTTGACTTAACATTGGCATCAAAGGAGCTGTCACCACAAACAAATCGCGAATGTCACTTGCCTAGAGTTCCTTGCTTGCCAATACAGGATGAATTATGTCAATATACGCTTTTCACTCTAGCTAAAGTCATCAGCACCTCATCGTTTGCTGGTTCATTCCCTGCCTCGCCAATAGTATCTCAACTAAAAAGTGTAAGTAGTGGAACAGCTCTTACACTTCTCAGAACCTCGCCATTATATGTCCTATCAACACCAGTAAAAACCAGCCTATCAACAGTGTCTATAGAACACCAATACTGACACCAGTCTACTTTCAAGCGGTCATATCGGATGACGTCAGCCGCCACCATTGTGCTACGTTTCCTCCATATCACGTGGACGTGTGATTGCGTAAAGTTGTTATAGAAACATTGGTTACGTTTGTAAACAAGGTGGCAGGTGGACAAATGGGTTAGATTATAGTGGACTAGATTTCATATTTTAATGTATTGTTAGTGCAGGATCAAACGACTGATTTATATGTCGTTAATGACTGCATAGTAGGATAGGATTTGAAAATCTTATCTTCATAATATGTAAATCATCACTATCCGTGTTTCCTTCAGAACATTTTAGAACCCACTGTCCCAGCCATTACAACTAAGGCTACGTTTCGACCTGCAATCAGCAGTTTATTACAAGTTTCTTTACACCTAGGTATAATGAGATCAATCACTCGATTGTGCCCCAAAATGTAACTTTCATGCGAGTTGGATGCACGTGGAAACGTAGCCTTAGTTGTAGGTAATAGTGAGGACAACGTGTTTGAAAATATCCTGATGGTTAAGGCCTTAGTCCTTCAAATACCAGGACAGAACTCTGAAATAAGATTACAGGATACGAAATACATGTGCAAGGATCGCCTTGACAATCTACACCAGGATATTAGATCTACGCTAGATCTGGCTTGAAAAATTCAAAAAAGTTGAAGCTATTTGCACGTTCCAAAGCGTAGATCTCTATGGAGAAGAACGTGCAAGAAACTCCACGGACACTCTTTTAAAAATAATATTTATTACAAAGATTTATTTACATCGGGTTGAAATTATACATACATGTGAGAACGATGTAAAAGACGAGCAGGATAAAAGCGTCCGGAATAAAAGAGGAACAATTCAAAGAAATAATTAAAATTAACCATGGCAGCTAAGAAATGACCAGTCCCGACTGACGGCGCCCGTTCACGAACATGACGCATGCGCCAGCACCATTCGGCTCAACCATTTTGAAGGGAGCCAAATGATCCAACGCATACGCCACCATCAGCTAGACTTTTGAGTGAGCATGACACTCCCAACCGCCAGGGTACATTCAAGTCAAAAACATACCTAAAACTGATAATTAAAGTAAAAGGTACACAGTACTCACACATGTGCTGTTAATGGCTGAAATTATACAATGCTAAGTAAGTTGATTCTAACAATGCAAATTTTTCTTACAATCTTCAGCCGGTCCAACAATGTTTCCGAACTATTTACAGATTAGTTTGGGCTCCCTAGTGGCTGTGGAGCAGGACCAGCATTCAGCCAAGCATTTTTATCTTCAATATAATCCCCCAACTTATAATATGCTTGCCTGCATAGTGTGCGTTTAATACAAGACTTGAATTTCGTCTCATTTAGTTCTAATATATGGGGAGGTATCTTATTATAACATTTTAAACAGTACCCCATGAAAGATGAGGCTACTTTAGCCAGTCTGAAGCCTGGTTGAACTAACTGGTCCCTATTTCTAGTACCATAATTATGTCTCTCGCCTCTTTTACTAAAAAGATGTAAATTCTTTCTGACATACATGATGTTTTCGTAAATGTATTGACAAGGTACCGTCATGATGTTAATAATCTTAAACAGTTCCCTGAGAGAATCGCGCCGGCGGAGATTATATATCGCTTTGATGGCTCTTGCTATTGGATACTGGGGAATCAAAGATGACCGGAGTAAATCAAATATTTTACTAGCAACGTCCAACCTGAATAGTGTATCTACTGTTTTTTTTTTATTTATTTTTTATGCAAAACGGGGAAACTCTTGGCCCAAATCTCACCAGATGGAAAGTGATGATTAGGCCGAAGATGGAAGCGAGTTTCACCCGGAATCCTCTTACACAGAGGAACTGGCTATCATACCTCTAACTGCCGGAATACAACAATGCTGTTAACATTGTTGTTATGGCGACAGACTTATATGATATATATAGATATGATGGTGGTAGCTTGCCAGGCGGATTTAGAACAAGTCCTTCCACCAAACAAAACCAGCAAAAAATTTGCCCCCGCTGGGAATTGAACCCAGGACCTCTGGGTCTGAATCAGGTGGTTTAACCACTAGACCACGGAGGCGGTTAGTGTCACCTGTTTAGCACCACCCGGGGACCACGTGTAGGGATTCGCTGAAGGGTATACTCCTACGGACGCGGGTGACTCGGCCCCCAAAACTGTACTTGGGTGGAGGAAATCAGAGTGCAGATGCGCCGTTGAAGCTGTGTTTGACTTAACTGTCTTGGTGAAGGCTTTAGGCCAATTTGAAATTCTTACTATTTAATTGTTTTCTCATCTGATATAGATGAAAGCGCCCAGACTGTACAAATTTCTTTTCATACATAAAGATAAGTCTCTCCTTCAATATTGAAGTTCAAATACTTAAAATTATGTTGGTGACGTAGTTCTGCAGTTATTTCTAATTGTGTCGAAGGGAGGATATCCTTGCCTATACTGGAGTTTCCAGTATGCATTCTCTCTTTAACTTAACCTATGGTACTTTCAAATTTGTATATATACTTTTCCTGGGTTCAGCTAAAGCCGGGATTCTGAATTGAGTAATTGACGTTAAGAATGATCTACAATTTCTACCAAACTATGCCAGAATTTGTCAAATGTCAAAACTCATTAGAAGATAGGATACATTTTAAGTGAATAATTGCATAGTAGACTGGCAGTCACAGCGATCATACTTTTATAAATATAATCTAAAGACACGCGTAACGTTAGTTATTTTTCTCAATCTTATACCTAGTAATCTACCAGTTTCTCCATAACGATTATTATGCGTTTATCAATTGAAACTCGATAGCCATGACTCGTTTAGCCTGAACAAGTTTCAGTTCCGGCTGTTATTGCAGTCATGTGTTTGTACGTCATCCCGGAAATCATTGTGACTTTGTTTGATACAGTGTTAGAAGGTTTAAGATTTATCCACACACTAGCTGACCCGCGCAACTTCGTCTGCTTCACATTTTCCATTACTGCTCCGCTCCTATTTGTCTTAGCGTGATGATATATAGCCTATAACCTTCTTCGATAAATGGGCTATCTAACACTGAAATAATTGAACCGCACCAAATGATGCCGAACTTTATGTAGTAATTGCTACGGGTCATCTTTGGCCCGTATATGTGTAGCAACCTTTAGGCCGCGGACACGAACTCAGCGGGCAAAGAGCGGCGGCACCGCCACCGCTGAGTTCGTGTCCGCGGCCTCACGGACCCCAATTCGACAAGTCGCGTGCGCGGTCCAGATATCTATACTAATATTATAAAGCAGAAGAGTTTGTTTGTTTGTTTGTTTGAGTGAACGCGCAAATCTAAGGAAGTACTGGTCCGATTTGAAAATAGCCCATTTATCGAGGAAGGATATATAGGCTATATATCATCACGCTAAGACCAATAGGAGCGGAGCAGTAATGAAAAATGTTTCGCAGACGACGTTGCACGGTTCAGCTAGTAAAAAATATAAAAAGACTTTTTTTTACAGTTTGCGATTGACATGCGAATGCGAAAGTTGTTTAAAAATTAGTAGAATTGGCCTTCAGATATCTTATAATAATTTGCAGAACCATAGTTTATACTAAAACAAGAACTATTCTTAGAAAAACTCTTTCGTTTTGATCATTGACGTTCACATATTATACGAATATGATTTTTCGTACCACTTACTCAATGTGACATTCTATGCCACAAAAAGCGAACATAACAAAATAGTCATTTTTAATCTGTTAAAAACAAGGAAAGAAAATTGTACCTACTGAATTTCATTCACCTCTAGGGGGAGAATGTGATTTAAATTTGGAATACTTACCGAAATTTATACTGAACTACATCTGTGTTTACACCATTGAGTTTGTATATAGAGCATTATACATCTTTTTGAAAAAGGAATACGCATTTATTATGCAGTTATGATTATTAATTAAATAAAATTACGAAAACCGACGACGCCGTATGCCTTTGCTTTTCCGACAAAAAATATTAGTCAAGGAATTTGCCGCGTTTTTTGTTTTCTTCAAATACATAAACGTTAAGTTTATTTTAATTTATTTTTATAAATAAGTTAATGTTCTAAAATGCTTATCTCATATTATTATTGTGTTAATTTTTTCGCAAATGGTACGAAAAGTAGAGTATTTTCCTCGGTGATAAAGCTGTCTTAGTCTTGGGTGAACTTAAATCCCTCGCTACACTCAGGACTCATCTTAAAACCCTCGCTTCGCTCGTGATTTAAGTTTTTAACACCCTCGCTACGCTCGGGAGTAAACCTCGAGTCCTTCGTTACGCTCGCGATTTAAATCGTCTCCCGCGACAGAAGACACTACTTTATCCCCTTGGTTAATAATCTACTATTTCATTTTGCGACTTTTTTATGTTATTTATCCGTCAAAAAATACCTATGTAATCTACTCGACAATGTACGAAGAAACCAGTTGAAAAACTACTGGTCTAATATTATTATTATTGTATTTATTTTAAGTTGTGTTTAAACAGTCACAACTAAATAACGAACCAATTATTCTTACACAATGAATATTAGGTACGAAATAATTCGTGAAATAAATAAATACTTTATTGTTTAACAAACTAGGCACACTCGCGTGCAAGAAAACTGTAACTTACAAAATATACACTGGCTTATTACGAATTTCTTTGAATATCAAATTATTACAGCGATAAGGCACTCTGTAATATCAAGACACGTGAATCGTGTGTCACCAGACGAATCCGATTACATATATATGTGTATCGTAGAACTCTCACTGCAAATAATCACGCAATTCCCACCTTTAACTTAAAAGCGTTAAGTTTAAAATAGCGTGAAATTAAACGTATATGCAAGGTTATGACATAAAAACGCGTGCACTGCAATCAATATTGACATTTCATATTAATGTACATTGCATTATTAATTTACGTTAGTAAAATAGCTATTGTTATTAAAATAGCATTGGATAACGTAATAGGGCTTGTTATGATGTTAGGTTTTGCATCGATCAGCTGTCTTTGCGTAGGTAAGTATTACATAAGTTATCATTTCAATGTTTTATGTAAGAGTTCACTGTATTTTTCATATTGCGCCAACAATTCAGTCATGCAGTGTCCATTTCTGGACAAAGGTGGCTCCAAAGTTTAGTCATAAGCGTAACACACAACGTTTTCGGTTCAGCTGTTTTCAATGCTAAACTTGAGAAAAGCCAAACAAATAAATGTAACAAATGAAAGCAATAGAAAAGGGCAACCCTTATGTTTATATTACTAAAACGGGAGAATTCATCTAGAAATATACGCTTATGATTCATATGAAGGATTCATAACATTCTTGCCCACTCCACAGTGAATAGGTATAGCGCGAAGATGTGTATCTAACTAATACCCCATAGAATGCGACCGCCCACGTGCGTTCAACCGTATTTTTTATATCCCGAACGCATCCTTTCTTCACTCGCCATATTGAAATTCCTTCCTTTCACTTCCCCAAATAAATATAAACCTTATCACAATCGAACAAAGACCAAAGTCGAAAGTCATAATCAAATTGAGAACTATAAAATGAACTTTACGAGACTCGGAATAAAGGCCTTCTGGTACTTTCGTTTGTCAAAAAACCTATTGAATAGAACCTGATTTGGGGTCTGGGATGATGTGACGTGAAGGCTTTTATTTTTTTTTAACCTGTCACAGGAATACTGCGGGTTATTAATCACACAAGAGCCAGAAATTTTGTTGATTGTCTTCGTTTCGTATAAAATATACAAAGATTTTACTTAACAAAATTTGTCTAGAATGATCGATCCGTCGAATTTTACGAAAATTATGGAGATGACACCGCATTTTAGATGGGGACTGAGAGCGAGGATCAAACTATTCACACAATGCGGGGTATTGGAATTAAGGGCTGTCATTTTGACAATGCGATGATAAAACTTTAAGCCTTGGTCGTAGGTACATTTTTATTGTGTGCTGAAAGTGTTTTAAAATACGTGAACAGAAGACAAGTACTCGATAAAAGATTCCAAGGACAAGTGGAAAAAGTAGGTAACAAAATTTTCCTTAAACGGGTTCCTTATAAATGGCAATAAGTATTTTTTTACGTTCCAAAATCATAAACTGTCGATAACAGAGTAATTTGATTTTTGCAAAACGTTCATTGTGAATAAAAAGAAAACAATTTTCTCCGGAGTATAAAAAGGTGGATATTTACTTAAATTCAGAATTCCAATCGTTGTATTTTAAATGCTTATTATTTTCAAATAGGACCGCTCTGCTATTTATTATTAAAATCCTCTGGGATTTAGAATTTGCGGGCCAGTGGTGCGACTCAAGAATTCATAAAATGATTTTAAATACCTTATATAATTCTTAAATAATTCAGTGGTTTCTTAGAAGATTAGTTTGATAAATGATAGATACGAGAAAGAGGATCTGAGGTAAAATTACCTGAAAACTTTAGTGTTAAAATTAAATAAATTTTTATTAGTCTGCATATCGTGCAGATATACTTTTTATTTGATCGTATCATTTTAAAGAATTTGCTTTCAAGTAAAAAATAAACGTAAAGTTAACACTGACGGTTTTAGGTCCGATTTTCACCCGGAAAACACCACAACAAGGAAAAGGGATTTTGATGAGATTTTCGTTATTATTTTAGTAATCAGCCTACGTAATATTTCATCATAATAAGAAATTTTCGGTGCTGTAGCATCTAATTCTTTCGCAGTGACTCCTTGGAGGTACGCCCATAAAACTCGAGGCCACATGAAATAGGTTAGGCCTACAAATTATAAGCCAAGATATAATAAAATTATAATTCTTTTCCTGATTATGTGGGCTTTGGGAGTCATTTTGTCAGGAGCAATTTATTCGAAGGTTTTATGTGCAATCACGCTGTCTAGCTTTTAATTTATATTGCATCATAAACCAAGTCTGTTATCCAATAATACCCAAGTGTATTCTTTTTGATAAATTATATTTATTTCGTAAGCAGGCATAAAACTTTTTCACGTCAATCTTTTTGATAATTAAGTAAGCTAGATGATGCCCGTGTTTCCTAGCTGACTACCCTGAGAAGAAACATCGAACCTAACTTAGAGATCCAACATACAGACCGTACTTGTCAAAACATATGAGAAGAGTGAAAAGTAAGTTACTGTCTGAGGTGGCCTGTTGAGGAAAGTTCCACACAAATTTGAGAGGACTTGTCCAGACAGTGCAAGCATTGTCAGTTATCGGGTAGTTCAAACTTAGAGCTTTTTGAAACTTGTTTGCCAACAACGTAAGATAAAAAACATGATTGGAACAGACGATTCGATGAAATGAGTGTCTCCCTTTCCAAAAATACTTTTGACTGGTTTTATGAACTTTCTTATTGTAAGAAAAAGAAGAATGGCCATCATGCGTTCCGTGATTCATGCCAACCACAAACTCTCTTGCTTCTTGAGACTGTTCTTTTGTCCGTGTCATCTTCAGTGACTCGTCCCTGAATCTTTCCTCATTTGTCACTAAAACCAATTTTAAACTGGTCAACCAGACTGTGGCACTAAATAAAAATTTGCAGTTTGCTTAATGTTGTAACGCTCCAAAAATGACCATTTATCCCCGTTTAGGACACGACCAAGCCCCGCACTTCCGTCCTAACTATACATAAATTTCCAGAAAACCATTGTACCAAATAACCATTTCCGTCCATTGAATCATCCTGTTTGTCTGCATGTAAATGCATGATTTTGATGTTTTTTTCGATTTCATTGAGAGATCTCACTCGCCTTGCATTTTAAACAAACTTCCCGACATTTCTGATTATTTGGTCCTAAAATTTCGGCGCTTTAATTTCCAATGCGCGCTATAAACTTTTGGTTTATTCAGACTTTGTTGGCCATCCAGCAGTGCACGCTATACATGGGTATATTTCAGTTTTCAGGCAACGAACGACGTCCAGACACCGTAACGAACGCAGATGACTCATTTGTGTATGTAAATTATGTTAAAATTCAAAACCCTAGGCTTAACTTTGGGTTTTTGAAATTCAAATTTGTAGCTCTCGGGCCCTTAAACGACGTCGGGTGGGGAATGCTTAATTGTTTTTTTGGGAGAAGTTTTAGTTAAAAAGGCTCTTTAAATACACATTTCGTGGATTATGTTGTTTGACGTAGTTGAAAATATAAAAGAAATTACGTGAAAAATATCTTATACAAATTTATACAACTATATTGAGATGGCCAGATCTCATAAATTAATCTGTTAACGACGTCAAAAAGGATACGGAAAACAGTACCTAGTTCATAATTGTCCTTGCCCATTTTACAATCAAAACTCTTACATGATAACTAAGATGTTGCCTTACACACATTTTGCCATTCCATTACAACGTCACAACGTGTCGCACACGAGTGTCAATAAAAGCCTTAAACGCATACACGTTACGAATCAGACATATTTATTATTAGCTGACCCGCGCAACTTCGTCTGCGTCACATTTTCATTATTGCTCCGCTCCTATTTGTCTTAGCGTGATGATATATAGCCTATAACCTTCCTCGATAAATGGGCTATCTAACACTGAAAGAATTTTTCAAATCGGACCAGTAGTCCCTGAGATTAGCGCGTTCAACCAAACAAACAAACTCTTCTGCTTTATAATATTAGTATAGATAGTCAGTTGTTTGCTGCGCAAATCGAATAACAAATAAAGACGTCAAAGTCCCCCTGATCGACGCGACGACGTCTCAAAGAAAGATGAAATAAAGTTTCAAAATTACTTTTCGCTAAAGTTCACATGCATATGACATCAAAGGGAGAAAAATCTTGCAATCGTTTTGAAATCACTTAGAAAATGTCAAAATGTCATCCAGCAAATAAATATAGAGTTGAATTCATATTTCTCTTGTTTCGAGAATTCTTCGAATGCATCTTATGCTTCCGGTTCGAGGAAAAGATCTTATAGAACTACTATGTGACGTCATGAGACCGAGATGAAGCTACTGCTACTGGAAGTGGCATAAAATGTTTACGATTTGTGTCAAATTCTATATCCATTGACTGGATGTACGCATTGTTCGGATGCCACTGATATACGGAAGAACTGTTGAACGTACTTGATCACTTGATTGAGTACTCAACATGGAAGCGTGGTCTTTAAGTGTCATAAGTTAATAGTTTATTCAAATAATGTAGATCAGGGGCGTAATTTAGCAAACCGACAGGTGACATTAAAACACTTTGACGGAGCAGACAATTTTTGCATTTTTTGGGACTGTATAATGCATTTGTTGCGGAATATTTGACACTGATTGTGGCTGAGATGATGTAGCGACTCGAATTACAAACCAGTAGGTATTATATTATAAGCAGAAGTTGCGATTTACGATTTATGACGTATTAAAAAAAAACTACCTAGATCTCGTTCAAACCAATTTTCGCTGGTAGTTTACGTGGTAATTAAAATGTACATCATATATTTTTTTTAGTTTTATCACTCTCTTATTTTAGAAGTTAAGGGGGGGGGGGGCACATTTTACCACTTTGGAAGTGTCTCTCGCGCAAACTTTTCAGTTTAGAAAAAAAATATATTTTTGAAACCTCAATATCATTTTTAAAGAGACCTATCCATAGATACCCCACACGTATGGGTTTGATGAAATTTTTTTTTTAGTTTCAGTTCTAAGTATGGGGACCCCCAAAATTTATTGTTTATTTTTTCTATTTTTGTTTGAAAATCTTTATGCGGTTCAAGGAATACATCTACTTACCAAATTTCAACAACATAGTTCTTATAGTTTCGGAGAAAAGTGGCTGTGACATATGGACGGACAGACAGACAGACATGACGAATCTATAAGGGTTCCGTTTTTGCCATTTGGCTACGGAACTCTAAAAAATGCCTGTGATCAGTGATGTAATTTTTGACAAATATTTCGTAATAATATATTATGTATAAATAGAGCCCTGGAGATTTTTTTTCCAAAGATGGTTCAAAATTCCGAACTGGGCTATTTTTGACATTGGTTTGAAGTTCTCTCTATAACCTCTCCATAAGTCATATATGCGCCGTGGTATCTCAATAAGCCAATGTGGAAGATCAAAAATTCCTTGAAGCCACGGCGTAATGATTTCTAGACACAAGTATCAGAAAATACTTGAATATTCTACACCAAACACCAGGTGGTATTAAGATTCCACATGAAAATTTAATTGACGATAATTGTACATAATCGGCGGTCTGTTCTGATCCAGTCCAAGGTTCGAGTGCCGGTCGTGAACCTTTTGTAATTAACAATACTAGTTTCAGTGCAGTTAATGACGAGGACGATGGTCGATGACTTGTGCTTATGTTTAAGAGAAAAGCGTTTTATTGAACTTATTAGCAGGTAAAATCCTTAAAAAAAGCCTTACCCCAGTTAAAAAAAAAAAAACATCTGAAAAATCGGCCACGTTTGAATCGAACTAACAAAGGATTTCGTACCATAAACCGAAAAATCACGGTTCTTGTATAGATCAGCCCCAAAATTTAATTAAATGTTCATCAGAAATTGGTACACATTTTGTGAAGGTATTAACAAGGATGTATTCAAAGTACTATATCCATTTAAGGACTCCTAAAAATGACACAGGTGTCAACCAACCGTCTCAACGCATACATCCGTCACAAAAAGCCGCTTCCCAACTATATTTACTTAATCTTCAAATTACAAACCAAACGTCTTATACCGGTAAAGCTGTGTTAAACTACCCTCAAAAATACCTCGTTTCCTTCATTATAAATCTCGGCACGACACCTTTAGGTTAATTTCCTCGGGCTATAAATCCGTTGGTGACGGTCTTGCAGTGAAGGGTGGCACTTACGTAGAGGCAGATGGCAGGTTAACTGTGTGATGCAAGGTGGGGGTTAAAGATGTTAAGGATCTCCGTTTTGTGGAAGGAACAGCTGGTAACGGAAGGCTTTGAGATATGGAGTTAGGATTGAAAGACAGAAAGAATAGGATTTATGTTTATGGCTTAATTAGGTGTTTCGTCCACACTTGCGCAGAACCGGGAGGAACGGAAAGAAGAAAGGGAGCCCTTTGCCCTGCAGTGGGACAGTACAGGTTGAAAATAAATAATTGTATTGAGACACATTACACAAAAGAAATAATATTTGAGTTCGTGCCTCACAGCTACGCCAAAATGGTTAATTTCAGCAGTTATGCCAGATAGTTGCCGCCTGATGCTAGTCTCTCGTAAGCCTTTACGTATTTATATTTGCTGATAGATATACTGATGATATAAGCTGATGGAAAATAATATCAATCCAAGACATGGCCAAACACAAAGTATCACCATTTATATGGAAATGTCAATGTTGACTTCTTCATTATCAAGTTCAATGCCTTTTGTTATTTGATTCGGTGCAATGTCACAGAAATGATATTGACTAGGTAGGTGGCTTAGAAGCTGTTTTATTCTCTAAATTTGTTAATAATATAAATTTTTCGAAGCCATAATCTTTTTGGCCGGTCATAGCAATCATCATCATTTGCATATAATAGATCCAGTCAAGAGAATCAGTTAAGAGACCTGTTTTTTACAAACTGTATATGCTGGTTTATAAAAATCTTACCTTCAAAACAGAGGTGAAGTCTTTTTAAATGTGAAGCAGCCTGAAGTAAGCTGTCTTTTAATAAGTCTTGTGAAGTGGCTCATAAGAATAATGCTTAGCATCAAGTGGAATGACAGTTCACTTCAAGCTCCCTTCATCTCATTTTTCACGGTGACTACACAAAACGAAGTAATCGATTTACGACCTTAATATATTGTCTTAATGTCAGAAAAGGTTACTTCTTTTTGTGTATTCGTCTACCAGTGACTGCATTTCCGATCTAATTCGCGGATATTATATTGAAATAAATATCGGAGTATTACAGTAGGTACCTACTCCCAGTATCGGGATAAGTAGGTCTTCAGTCAGAACAGTCGTACTGCATGAAATAACTGGTGCGTATTTTCCTGTTCAGTAGATTTAATATATTTTATGTGTGCTATATTGTACAGTTTATGATATGGCAGTGAGTTGTTATGTTCTGTACAGGCTAGCGGCCCATGTTTTTCGTAAAAACTGTATCTTTATTGAACAACTAGCACTTAGCAAATTAGCATAATTTTTATCAGCGTCAATCGCTGATAATATTATGCTAATTTAAACTAATCTGGTTTATTAAACGAGATGCAACATCGGGTTGATTTACGTCGCGAATATATAATTAAATTATTATACCTACTACCTAATTGAAACCAAAACTTGGAATAATTGAAACCAAAACTTGGAATGTTTTTGTATGAACTTAAAACATTTTTAAAGCAACCTTCTTATTAAAAAGAAAACAAAACTAAAACTTTTGTCAGAATACTCGAACTTTCACTTTTAATCGTAAATCAAGGACAAAAAACCAACTGAAAAGGTCCGCAAAAATAATTTAAATATTTCGCTACACATTTTTATTTCAATACTTACCAAGTATCACAAACTCGCCGTAAAAAGTACTCGCAATGAAACGCTTAATTAACCTTACTCTATTTTAAATGAATCTTCAAAAGAAAAATGGCGAGCGACTGTCACGGACAGCCTTCCTATTTTCTATGTGAGAACCCATCCTCCTTTTTTCCTTTAACATTAATTCAATTTTTCATTCCGTGCTAATGAAGGACTTTTTTACATTCTCTTAAGACCAAGTAATCTTGTTCCCATAAATCCACTCGAGTGACGTCACGAGCTCCGCCTGCGCAAGAGTCCAGGTACTTGCGTTATTCTCGTCGATGGTCAGTGACCACAAGGGACCTTTACTTGGGGTGACTGTTCCGCCAACATCCTGAGACCCCTCATTCAAACTCAAATTAACGGCACCAAGGCTCCTCTTACAAAAGTCATAGATATCACTTAGCCAGTCTACAACGACCTCCCTCGGCCCTTAGGTACTCTTAATGATTTCTGACATTTACGCGAAAATTTACACTAAAATGAAACATGTTATTCAGAGTATGACCAGTGTATTTGTCTTACATGCGTCGTTCATTCTATATTTTCCGACGTTTTCTTGCTGCTTTTATTTTAAAACGTGAAATAAAGGAAGTTGGCTGTTTCGTCGAGGTCATGTTACAGTGGTCGGAGCTGCGCATGAATGTTACTGGTTCCTTTTTTCAACCATATGTTTTCTGGTCGTTTTGTTGGCCTTGAAAGAATGTCTGGTGAGTGCACCACGGGTTGATGTCTCTTTATTAATAGCTGTGAGTTTTTCTCGACTTGCAATAATGCTTACTTTGTGCTCATACACTAGTATTATGCATCGGTGTAACGTAGTGAATTCTAAATTATCTGTAACAAGTTTCAAGGCAATATAGTGTAATTAATTATAGACTAGGATAATATTTTTTTGTAAGAAATTAATATGAATCCAATTCTTGTTAAGACTCGTTAATTGTTAAACAAAACGAAGTTAAAATAATTTAGCTGTGCAATTTAAATGAGATTGCTCCCCAGTTTTGCGTTTAATCCTGTTTAAAGTTCCAAGTTTGGTTACTTAAGTGAGACAGAATTTATCCTGTCCGACTCAGGCTTTCGATTCAACTATGAATTAATTCTGCTCGAAGAGAAACGTAATACCTACCCCTACCAATGTGAAGTATATTTTTTTCGCATTTACGAAATCAAATTCATGTGCCTTGTGGTTACCCCAAAATGATTATAAACGCACGAACCTTACATCATTACTCCAAAACTCATAGTCGTAATCGGGCTTTCGATTCAACTATGAATTAATTCTGCTCGAAGAGAAACGTAATACCTACCCCTACCAATGTGAAGTATATTTTTGTCGCATTTACGAAATCAAATTCATGTGCCTTGTGGTTACCCCAAAATGATTATAAACGCACGAACCTTACATCATTACTCCAAAACTCATAGTCGTAATCGTAACCACAGAAATTCCTAAAGAAATCGAAATGCTCTTAAATCATAGCTGAATAAACCTTACAACATGTCCAAAAACGTTAATAAGACCAAATTAGATCTTGTTGCTTTCACAATAAGGTTGGAGAAGTTGGAAAGTATCTGAAGAGATAAGTTTGTCGGGATGTGGGGCCAGAAAAGTGGTCAAAAGTCGTCGGACTGGTCTGAGTCGGCCCCGACCTGTTCTGTCCCGTTCGTTTTGTCTTATTTTTGTTTTGCACGAAGCACTGACCACCACAACAAAGGTCCGTGGGTTGGACTTGTTTTTTTTTTTTTTCATCGAAGGAGCAATGCCTCCGGAGATGTTCAGTCCTGCCTCTGTAAAGGTTTTTACATTTGAGATGCGTTCCGTTCTTGAACATGTCACGTTTTCTGGAATTTCGCTAAGGAATGTTTACTTAAATAGATGGCAGTCTCGTTTATTGGGTGTTAATTTAAGTTTGAAGATAACGTTCTTTGGGTTTTATTCTTTTTGCGTCATTAGTCGTACGGTTTTGGGGCTTTTAACTAGTTCTATTAGTAAAGTTATTACAAATTTTAACAACACAGCTTTAACTAAGCGGCTTTAATAACACAACAGATTAAATCTAAAATGTTCGGCCAACTCGCGAAACTTTTCACTTGGGACCAAAAAATATTTACAAACGTCTGGCGCTCGAAGTCACCTTCCAGTTCGGGTCTAAAAACAATACATCTATGCTATCAAGTGATTTGGGTCTGCCCTCTATGTCCTCAGGGACAGACGACGTTTTGACCGCTGTCAATGTCACGAACAGAGCAAAGATTCGGATCCCTTGTAGGAAATTTAAATACTGGTAGTCAAATTAAAGGGTTGAGGAAGAAACGAGTTTCGATACCGATTCGATTTTTACAGCGACTTTAAAAAGCTTTGTGCCTTATAAGCTTCAAGCCGGAGATTACCCTTTCAACTGAGCTGTCTAAACCGTTATTAAAAATTAAATTACTACAAACGTCCATTGATCTAACGTCTGTAAAAGGAAGACGCATGTAATAATCACAGTACCACATGCGAAAGGCCGAGTTCTAACGATGTAAACATACCCATCCCCTAAACAAAAAAAGCACTTCAAAACACCAATAGTAACACAAACGGGCCGCGTAGTTATTTATTTATCTATTTATAGGCTGGGCCAAGTGTTCGCTTCATTACTTGTGAACATATTGCCGTGTTTACTCTGTGTATTTCTGGAGCTGGCCGTGTGTTCCGCCACGTGTGGCCATGTAGTGGCGTATACTGGCGTAGCTGGCTGTATTACGACGAGATGTCCTGGCCGTTTGATTTTTGTGAAAAAGTTCGGCTTCGTTAGTTCGATTTTTGAATTGCGCTTTTTATTTCAAATGAGATGTTTTAACTATGTACGAAATTTAATTTTATTGGCTTACTTTTGTTCAATACATTTTTAACCCTATAATAATGTGTAAGATCTCGTTTAATGTCATTTCTATCATAGATATCGTCCATGTACAATTTTTATTAATTCTTGTTCTAGTCTCGTCCTGATTTATTTGTCTGCGCATCTTGTAAAAGGTAGGTACTTCTACTTCCATACTTCTCTTTCTGTGATAGTTCTCATAACAGCTATTTCAAAACGTGTTTCTGATAAAAATCTAATTCCGTCTACATAGCGTGCGTCTGCCCATTTAAACGTACAACTACCGATACATTGTATATTTTTTCAATAAATATATATACGAAATAACTAATAAGTATCCTCCATTCAATGAAATAATACCATCCACGTTTTATTTCAGAAATATAATAAAAGCTACAGCTTTTTTAAAGCCTTTTCGAAAGAACTACGACGCGGAGCCAATTTATTTACCTTCTAGACGTCCATAAAGATAAATTGATCGTATTCCTTTTAAGGGCTTCACCTACCTATACACCTTGGTTCAAAAATATGAACTAGAAAGAACTCCCAAGTAATATTGATGAATAGCTTTTTGCTGGGATTGTGTAAATACTTCTAAGCACAGCGTCTCTTTTTGATTTGTTATACTATCTGTCTAGTATCTTAGACAGTCTAAGAACTCCTGGGTACTCTAAACGTGCAATATATTTCTCAAACTTTCCTAGAAATACTTAAGGCACGTCTGAAGTTAGGTCTAGTTGATCTCTAGGGACGCTTTAGAATGAGTACCTAAATTCTAGGGTTGAAGGAGTTCTAATATGGTGATTGTTATCGCTTTCACAATTGTCAATTTAGGAGAAACTGTCTCAAGGGATATCCTTTTGTAGTTGGTTATATAGAACAGGGTTGACGGCTTCCACAGACAGGCGCAACGTGACGAATCGTAACCAACGCGACTGCGGTTTTTCATAGAAATATGTGCAGTGCTATTTTGTAAACATTTGTCCGTGTATACTTAGGTGAAGTGAGCTGTAAATCTATACAAACAAGATCGAATGCTCGCTCCACCTAAGTTGTGTGATGTCAGAATAGACCGGCTGGCTCGTTGTGTCGTGCTCATGCGCTAATGTGTGGCTTTAAATTGGCGCTCCGCGTCTGCCTGTGTGACCCTTAACAGAGATCCACAGTTGTAATTCAATATGTCGTCATGATTTCCGATGTAGACCTGAAACCCTCATGAATTTTTGAAAAAATATTTAGTTCCTATACTATTCTCCTGTCGACATTCGTTTTTAACAGTGTTAGAAAAATGGAGCATTTCAAAAACAATGTTTTAGAACTTTTGCTGTCATAAACGTGTTGGGATTTGCAGGTGCCGTTTTATTTGATTTATATCAATCCCTAGTCAAAACCGTGTAAAATAGAAATGTAAACAAAACGCTAAACAATTCGATATTTCATTTTCAACGCCCATGTTGTACTTTTCAGTTTTATTGCATGAATTTATTATTCTACATGACATACAAAATGTATGTATGTGGTCAAAATATAATCTATCCCCCTTTGATCTGACTTACTCGCCCAATATGGTCACAAGTGTAGTTTCTCAAACTGAAATAGATCCCAATTCTAACGTTTGATCTTTGCAATAACCTCAACACCAAAATGATTTTTGTAAATAGCGGAATCGCATTAAATTACAGATGCGGTGCTCCTGTTCAGAACATGAGCCACATCTTAGAGGGCCCCAAGGGCCCACGCACCCATGGGCCCAAAAAATCTGAGGAGGCAACCATTGATGAAAACGATTTAAAAGAAGACTAATAACAGTTGACAGTCTGACATGAGTTCCGTTCTGTTTTCTTAAAAGTATAACAAAACACAAAACAAATTACAAACTGTTTTATTAAACTTAGAACTTGTGTCTTCTAACCGAAACGCACAGCGTTGCTAGACATAATGCTCGATACCGCTGACGCATACTGCGACGGAAGAAAAGACCATTCTAGAAGTTTTTCAGACGCGTCTGTGTCTGCCCTTCTACAAGGTGGACCGATGACTTGGTGAAGGCCGCAAGAAATCGCTCTAGATACAAGACGCACAGGAGCGGTCGATTTTGCGTTACTTGGGGGTGCCTGTGTCCAGCAGTGGACGTCCTTCGGCTGAAATATTTGATTACTATGTAAAATATAAATTAATGAAAACTTATCTGATAGTTGTTATGCAAAGTAAAACAAAAATGCCCGTTCCATCAAAATATTCCAAACTTAACCGTCATTTGACAGAATTCCTTTTTTTAAATACGACATAGTAACATGGAAGTTTTTGCAAAGATGGCGGATAATATCAGAATACTAGGACGCATCTACGTCGCATGAGCACGTTATTATCCGCTGACGCGAGTCTATGGATGCTGAAAAGTTATTGTTAGGACTTAATCTTTTTCCTGGTTTAAATAGTGAATTCAATGCTGTTTTGAGTAAAAAGTAAAATTATGTAGCTAGAAAACTGAGTATTGAGATGACTTGTATGAGTGATGACGAGCCCTACTTTATTGCCTGACAGGTTTTCAGGGGTTTGAGAAATACTCAGCTTGCAATAAATCGGAGATAGTTAAGTTTCCTAGACAAAATTGAAATAATATAATTATGCTTTTGATCTCTAACGATCATCCTTAGTTTAGTAGTTTTAACCTATTTCCTTTCTTATTTCGTAAACAGTTTCAAGATTTCCGTAGTCCATTTTAATTCGTTAAAATTATAATTTACGTGTGTAAATTATTTTTTAATTATTCCACTTTAACTACCGAAGACGTTTCGTGTCCCGTGACAATAAATGTCATTTTATAATTTAATAAATGCGTGACCTAATTTATAATGTTTTTTATTTGCAGGTAATGTCGAGCACAATGGTGAATGCGATATTCAGTGAGTGAATGCCGCCCGAGTTACCATCCAAAATATTTCCAGGCATTAAATAGCCATCAATGACACGATTTCTGCAAAACCAACACTTAAAAATTACACGTTGCGTACATTTTGTCGAATAATTTACTGTTGCGCGCCAGAATTAATACCGGGTACTAGCAGCATTTATCACTAGCGCCATCTATTGTCAAGTTGCAGAACTAATAGTGTCACGAACTTTCTAGACTTTTCTGTACTAGAACTTTCTAGAAATCTCGACTACTGGTCAGTCACTGCCGGTATCTACGCGAACATTCGAGACCTTTCTCCAGTAGAAGGTTCTGGAATTAACTTACGCCCTCTGTAAGGCCAGCGCACTCTATGTGAGACCGGGGCAGTATTGGATTTACGATAAGAGTGATAACTTACGATCTTCTACTGCGAATTAGTGAGTTTTGAGTTGTATTGTAAATTAAAGTGTCATTGTGGTTAAAATCGGCTGTTTATCTTTTTACAATATCTGAAATTGAGTCTTTGATTAATACCTAATGCCTGGAGAATTTTGAATGGCTACAAGAAATCAAGTTTTGTAGTGCCAAATTTATATTTGTATGCGGTACTCAATTTGAACTTGACATAATATTGTTGATGTTCTTATTCAAGCAGCGGCACTGCGAACAGCAAAGATGTACTGGGTAGCGTAAATTATAGTGAATTTTATACACTGTTACTAATAAGTTATAAGTAAAAAAATTATATTGGTTTCGAGGTAGCTTTCGCAGTTTTAATAAACTTTCCAAAGGCATTATGTTCTGGAATTAAGTCTGTCAAAACAATTAAAAACGGACGAAGTTTAGAAAACTTTAAGAAATTGTAAGTGTCTTTACGTAATTAAGTTCTGCTGTTCGTTAGCGACTGCTTTCACAGTTCTGATAAGACACGCGAAGATATTTTTGGACTGGTGTGGTCACTGTAAATTTATTGTCTAAAAGGTATCGTCAGCAACAAAAGTCTAATCAAATCTTTTCGAAACTTCACTTTTGTTTAGACGAAGTTCTTAATTTTAAAAAAAAAGCTGAACAATATAAAATGTGTCCCCCCCCCTGTAACTTCTAAAATAAGAGAACGATAAATCTAAAAAAATTCAAATTCTTTTTTAATACGTCATAAATCGTAAATCGCAACTTTTGCGTAGTATAATATAATACCTACAGGTTTGTACGGAACCCTCGGTGCGCGAGTCCGACTCGCACTTGGCCGGTTTAACCGCGGCTGCACCCGCTGCGTATCTTACACCCAGTTATGAAAAACATCGTATGCATATACCCGCATACGATGTTTTTATTTGCGAAATGAAATACTTATTAGGTCGAGTAAACCATCATGAAATTAATTTTTAAATACCTTCATCAGCGATGAAGTTATAAAGCTTCAAAGATTACAAGTAGAAAGTGTAGTCCGATATGAACTTGGACGTCAAAGTCCGTGTCGTTTGTTTTTCGAGCAATTTTGTTTCTATTTTCAGCGTTAGTATTATATTTTTGCATATTTTTAGATAAATTATATAGATAATATTTAATCATGCATTTTTCCTTGAGATATAAAAAAGGTTAAAACTGATATTCTCGCTAAACGTAAGTCACGATACTCCTAGGAAGTTGGTTCCGGAATCAGTTGTAGAAAGATGGTTTCAAATTAGCATTTGTAGCCCCTAAAGATATTTCAAACGGAGTTCAATCTCTGTTTACCTGCAACAAACAGAAACACAGCAAACTATCATATTTCACAATCCCCTGATCCACAAACAACACAGCACTCAGTTATTTAAATCGGCTTCTAAACCTAATTGACGTTTGTTAATCCCCAAAGCGCATCACCAAACATACTATAATTGATTTAAGCCCACGCAAATTGTATCGCTGATGACACAAAGCGAGGATAATGAGATTTCACAATGACCTACGCGTAATCCCTGGCCCTAGCTATAATTATGAAGCGACGCAACGGAGGCGGTACAAATATTTGCCCTAGCCAAGATTACCACGGAAGCAGATGGTATAAGTCAAATTTTGATGAAAAAATTCCAACGGCGCTGTTTACTTTAGCCCCGAGACAGTAATGAACGCCATCCCTGTTCCCCAAAATCATAAAAACGTTAGATGAGTTATTTTTACGCGTTTTCTGTTAGTTTGTGTCCTGACGTGTACATCAGCTCCTTTTTCTGTTGCGTTAGGTGTATTTATTTTTCTTTTTTTTGTAAATATTTGTGTTGTACTATCTTTTTCAATACATGACGTGTCAATTTCGTCTTCGTCTTGGGCGTCTTTGCTTGTATCTTTTTGTGTTAATGCTGGTTGCTTTATGCATCGCCTGAGAATAACACGATGGCAAAACCCAAAATTTACCATAATATTCCAAATTTACATCTGATCCCTTTTCGGTGGGTTTATAACACAAAAAATAAAACAAAAATGCTTTATGAGGTCTGGTCCAAAATTAGCATCGGGATCGACATCTGAGAATTTATCTCTGACATTCCTACCTGCTAAGGTTTTTTTCTCGATGGCGTGTTTGGTTGTTTCCTAAAGCCATTGGGGAAACTCAACACCGAAATTCATTGAAGTTTCGCTACCCAAGAAAGTTAGCCGAAAGCTTACGACAAAAAGTGAAGTTTTATCTACTTTCGGCGGGTGACTTAAATTTCATTTAAGGGCATTGTGTAGTGGGGACAGGGATGGAGTGTGGCAATCTGGTGTTGGTATTTTTGGCGTAGGTGTTTCAGTTATTTTAGTAGAAATTTAGGGTAGAAATAGATTTTGAAGCAACTTACATTCTACTGTATAAAATTCAGAAATTTGTTTAAATTACGCTGCTCTTGTTACTTGAAATATTTAAACGTTGATACACACTGTATAGCTATCGACATTAAGATCTCCTTACACATTTTTATGTAATTCACCATAAGTTATTCCCAGTCTCACCTTCTGTATATTTTTCTGACGTTCTTCATCACCCTAAATCACAATTAAATATACAACTACATTTTTACACATGACATTTCTGATCAAATATTAAAAAAATTAACAACTTATAGAGCCGTAAACAAGACAGTTATTCTAACGAAACATACGGACCATGGCTTGAATTGAATTAGATATAAATAAATAGTTCATACAACGACCTAGGTTTACCTCATCGTTCTTATTTAACCCGTAACTAGTGCTACAAGGTCCTACTTACGTGCTCTTTAATTTTCCTGTCACTCTTTGTGGGGCTAACACTGTTATTATCATAATTTTTATAACTTCTTTTATTTCCCTGGACATTCATGAATTTTGGACAACGTAGACAAAATTTTCACTTTAATGTTTGTACCTTTTTAGGGTTCCGTACCTCGAAAGGAAAAAACGGAACCCTTATAGAATCACTTTGTTGTCCGTCTGTCTGTCTGTCTGTCGGTCAAGACCCTTTTTCTCAGGAACCCGTGGAGGTATAAAGCTTGAATTTATATCAAATACTCAGGTCTACTGTCCCTTGGAGCTGTGAAAAAATCAAACTTCTAAGCCAACGCAATTAAAACATACAGCCGTTTATGCTGCAAATTTCCGCAAATTACACACTCGCAAGGGAATGAAAACCTACAGGGTACCTCTCGTGAACTCAGAATCTAAATTTGGTACGAAGCAACATCCTATAGCACAGATAAAGGAAAAATTGCGAAAACCTTAAATTTTTAGTTACTCGATTGTCGTGATGGATGAAGTTTTACTTATATACTTACCTACAGGTTTGTACGGAACCCTCGGTACGCGAGTCCGACTCACACTTGGCCGGTTTTTTGTTAATTATGTCCCATCCCTCATTACAAGTAGGTAAGACTCGGACTAAGTGTGTGAAACTGGTACTAAAACATCGAACAACCTCTAAAATAAACCGCGGGCTTCAGTAGCCTCTGCTTTACTTTATAAGGCAACCCAATTAAGGGCACCTGGCGATGAAAAAACTTACCCAACATAGTACCTAACTATAAAACCGAGACCACATTACTAGAGAAATAAAAATATTATTGAACAAGCGGCGCGGCGTCGGCGTCATTGGCAAGTTAGCACCTCAGTTCGTCCCTGTGGCTTGTGTATAAAACACGGTCGATTGTGTCGTAAAATACATTTTAGATCCCACCACCAAACTTTAGGGGATTACGGATGAATTATTAATGTGGGCATTCACATAAAACCTGGGCCTTTTTTATATTATTCGCCGTTATTTTGTTTCTTACGGTTGCCTAACGTTTTCCTGGTCGATCTTATTTATGGGAGGTTGGTACCACGTGTTGCATATTTGACGGGCTTTACGCTAAGCTCTTGAAATGGTACATGTAAAATATGTACTGGCTGAAAGAAAAGTTGGATGGAATTGACTTGGTTTATTTAGTTCTTTCTTATAATTTTAAATAAAGAAAAAAGTAGCTTTCTTCTTAATGCGGAACAGGATATTTTTGAAAGGTATCTGCAGTACTTGAGCAATGACACTTACTACTGAACTTATGAAGCACAAACGTACCCGCATGTTACACAGATGTTCATAAACCGAAGGGTGTAAAACAGAGTTTTTATGTAATTACAGTAATTTAACAATAATTACATGTGAACAATTTCTAAAAATAATAGTATCCCATTTTGATTGCTAGGTTGATGTAAATCTGTTTTTAATTACCGTTATCATAGTGTTGGTTATACTGTTCACCGTGTTTCGGGAACCGTAAATTGAATATTTCAGGTAAAAGACTCGGAACACGCATAATTTCGTTTTTTCATAGCTGTCATGAATTTCACGGTGGATCAAAGCAACATTTAGTAACACTAATTAACTATATTTCATAACGTTTGTATGTTTATTCATAAAGTGAAAGACTATATTGTGTACTTTAGCTTTCTTAGAAGGAATTGCAAAGGTTTTCATTTGATGTGTAACAATAATGTAATTGTATCAAATCTAATCACGAAACATTGCACGTTTTACTTTTACTTAAACGAAATTATTTCAGTGAAACTTCTTAATTGCAACTCTTGTTTATCTGCAATTAATGCATGTCTGCTTGCAAGTAAATTCAAGGAATTTACAATTTAATTAACGCAGTGTCAAGTAAACAATTTGTATTATTTTTCACTTCCCACCTAACATTTATTCCAAGTGCCAGGGAAACCCGCAGACCCTTCCCGAAAAAAATTAACAGGTCCAAATCCTCTTGACGTGACCCTTTATTTTCATAATGAACACTCACTCGAGATGAACCCATCTTTATCACAGTGCCATCTGTTGATTTTCTTTGTGAAACTCCGTCCTTTGTTCCGGATTAGATTCATTCAACTTCAAGACTTATAACATGAGGGATAAGGATTATTGTCGTACTTGAGTAGTTTGAATAATGAAGGCATTGTTCAGTATAGAGGGCGCCCGTATCGTTTCACATGTGCACTACTCGTTAGGGCTTCGTAAGCACTTTTGTGCCCGTATGTCCCTGCAAAGATAACTTTTGCTTGTTTAACTATCAAGGATCACTTGACTTTGTGCTTTATGCGATTGTAATAAGGATCGTTGGTTAAGTTTCCTGTGATGTCAGATTAGGCATAGCTGTTGGATTGAATGGATTATGTATATACGGCTTATAAAGTTTTAATTGGAACATATATTGTATTAATTGACGTTTATGATGTATTAAATGTTTGTTTGGATGTATTTTATGTCCTTTGACTACAAACTTTGGTCCTCCAGTGTTATGACTATGAGAAAAGTGAGAGAGTCTGTTATATGAAGGGAACCTAATAGGAACCTTATCTGAAAAATAAAAAGTGACATACTTAATTAAAACTGTCAATTATGTATGAAAATTTAGGCTTTTTTTACAGATTGTAAATGTAGAATTGGCACTCATATAAGTCAGATATACTAGGTACCCACCTTATTAGGAAATTAAGATGAGCTGCGGTATTCATTAATAAATAAACCACACAAGATTTAATTTAATTCAAGATTTATAAAGACGTGAATTTCTGCGAAAATCGTTACAGTTCAATTAATATCCATTATATTTGAGAGCGGACGTTATAAAAGGCGTAATGGTGTCTATATTTTGATAAATTGAATAGAAGATTCTGATTTTTATTAGTGATGCACCGACGTACCGTACCGTGTGCGTTTTCGTAGAAAATGAAACCGAAAATACCTAAATAACATACTAGTTTTTTTTTCATTCATACTGTCAATTACTGTCAAATCCTTTTATGACTCTTTTATTTCAACGACACGATCATTGATCACTTAGGTTTTCAAACATCCATGACATGTCAAGGTCAAACCCTATGAACGATAGGACTATTTACACCCAGATTCTGAATTGAAAGTTTTGATTAAAGACGTGTTGTTCGACTATAATACTTAAATGAATGTTTCATTCAGAATCCGGTGTAACTCTTTTTCATAATAATATGAGTAACCGTGCATGCTCAAATGATTGCGCCGAAACTTTGTGCCTGATTTTAAACTTTATTTTAATTTCCGAACAATTCGAGCGCCGGGCGGAACGCCGGGACTCCGAGGACTTGCTTAAAAAGACTAAAGGTATATTGCCGATAACAACAAACAGTCCAACGTATGACCATGTATTTAGCAATAACACAGCAGGCATTTACCCACCTATTATTTGGATGATCAATAACCGCATAACAAGCAAACATATACTGTACAAACAAAGCTACAATATAGCTTATCGATAATCCTGCGGCTTTTCCGCGAACAGTCACATCACTAGATACGTTCTCGTAATTGTTAATCGGTTCATGAATCATTTAGTAACTTAATTGAAAAATAATAAGGTTTAATAGCAATATAATTCAATGCGTTTTGCCAAATATCGGGGTCGGCTTCATGATCTATGGCGCAACTGAATACCAGTATTTTACTTGAAGCGCCTCCATCTGACCTTTACAACCCAGCAACTGGGTAATACGGTACTCCTTGGAAAGACTAGTGGCCGATTTTCGGGATTCTGACTATCTTGAACGACTGTCAATACTTGACATTCATTAGTTAAGAGCGCACGTGAAAATGATGAGCAGAAGGCCAGTTTTTTTTTTTTTTTTAGGGATGGGAAATCATCCAATGACTCCTCCCGCTCTGGGTGTTAGCGGGAGGGAGTGTCAGACTTCTACTGACTAAAACCCATCCATGTTCCTTCATTGCCCTTTGTGTTCCGGAGCCACGGTGTCTCTTGCGAATAATCCCGCGACTCCGGCAGGCGTCGGCCCTTTCGGGCCCCTCTGTGTTGCTGACTCTCTTTGAGGCGCGCGTGGAACACTAACGCGCCGTCGACACGGCCTGTCGTCACTAGACGGACGGACGGCGAGCCACCCATAGCTCGCCGTCCACAGGCCCGCGCCTACGGTGGCCGGAGGTCACCAGGTGGCCCCCGACGCCCGCGGCGTCCACCACGGCGGCCGGGACGAGAGGGTCTCCTCTCCCGCTCCGCCACCTCCTTCGCTAGCATGACTGCTTCGCAGAAGGAGGCAACGGCGTCCCATTCCGTCTCGCTCCGGACCATGGCTTGGACCAGGGCCGGACGCGAGAGGTCGCCGCCAATCGCCGTTTCGCCTGCACAGTGTGCTCTACCGTGTCCTCCGGTCGATCCTCGCAGTGGTGACACCCGGGCGTTTCCTCCCGCCGAATTCGGTGCAGGAACCTCCCGAAACATCCATGTCCGGTGAGGACCTGCGTCAGGCGGAAGGTGAGGACGCCGTGGCGCCTCTCAAGCCACTCCTCAAAGAGGGGACTTATCGCCGCTATTGTGGCGTGCCCTGCGCTGGGTTGCGATAGTCGTCGTCTCCATGACGCAGAAGGCCAGTTCTCGTACTTTAAAAGCTTTCAAGTTCAAGTCGCTATACCAGCTTGCGACAAAAATGTCACAATGTAAGGAAATTAAAGTTTATTAAACTGTTTGCGACAGCGACGCGTATGCGAGAACAAAAATTGCCCCACAGATCTTAAAGCAAAAGAATTAAATTTAAGATATCTGACACTGCCATTAAACAGTAGATAAGAAAATGAAACTTCTCATAAAACAAAAGGCACGTACAATTGTATTCCCTGTCTCAATTTCGAATACCGCACAAAGTAACACTAATATCCTCACCTGAACTGTTTTTCCCATTTCCCTTGTAGATAAGATGCTAATAAAAAGTACACAACTAAGGCTGGCAATTGACGGGCGACGAAGGCATTCGACTGCGCTCCGAGTACTGCCAAGTAACTTTTATTTGACACACAAAATGTCTCCACTTACTCAGCAGTTTTGGCAAATAAATGTGTCTTTCGTTTCCCTGAGTATCTTTTATCACTTCTAATGTTATAACGCTGAAGAGTTTGTTTGTTTGTTTATTTGAACGCTAATTTCAGGAACTACTGGTTTGATTTTTTTAATGTTAGCCTATTTATCGAGGAAGGCTATAGGGCTAGGCTACTTAATACCACATGTCGCCTCAACCAACAGGAGCGGAGCTTTCATGAAAAATGTGACGCAGACGAAGTTAAACGGATCAGCTAGTATCTAGATGTCTTCCAGATCTGAGAATACAAGTCCTTTTTAAGGAGATTTCCTCCACTCCAATCGTCTCCATGGCAACAGAAAAAAAAACTTTTTGATTGTCGATAAATAACTAGTTATAACTGTCAATTTTAATGTTTCGGGTTAAGGAAAACAATATTTAAGAGAAAAGGCATCGGCATTTTTCCGTATCACAGTAACCACATTCTTCAAACCGTGATCGACTTGTCAAGCAATTTCCCAATTTCACTTTCAAATTACCATAATTCCATGTTTTTCTTTGACATAGTGTTTTTAATAGCCTCTTTCGCTTTCAAGCGATCCGTCTACAACCAGCCTTAACAGCTGTCAGTCAGTAATCATCAAATGAGGCCCGCATGCTGTTATCAACGGTTACGCCATCTGTTCGATGCGTGTGGCCGATCGTAGAGTGAATGACTTCACTATTTAGTATCTACTTGACGTACTAGAAGTGTTATCTAGGCTGTGGGAAAACAGTTTTCGTTTGGGTTTAAAAAACCAAATGTTCAGTCTGTTTAGGTAAATGTTTGTGATTCCGTTAAAACAGAACTAGGCTATAATTCCTAAAATTTGGCTGACTCATAAAATTTTATTCACTACTGCTTCAGGCATTGAATGGGCTTGCAAATTGTCTAAAACATTTCCTTGGTAAATACGAAACAAAGGTCATTCCTACTAAGCTGTGATACGGTGCCAAGCTTTTGTCTTGCTTTGCTAAACCATTTTACGTAATAATTATATTAGTATGACTAGTATGAAATGCTACGAACCATTCTAAACCAAACCCAGTCGTCGAAAGTGACTCACCGCCTTCGACTACTGTTTTGACCCATTTCTCACACTTGATGCGTACCATTTGCAGTCTAACTTATAAATAAAACACATTGGCACCTTATAATATATCAGCATTTCCCTTAGTAGAAGTACGCGTAGCAAATATAAAAGGTTTCGTTGTTGACTTCCCATTTCCAACAAGCTTAAGCCAATTTGTTCATCGTAGCGCTTTACATGCATACCTAAAATCCCATTTTTACACACAGTTACATTCACCAGATCAAATGGAAAGGCGATTAATAAAATCCATTGAACATTTGCTACAGTGTAAACAGTAAAAACCAACCAGTCCAATAGTTTCGGACCTCATATAGGCTTTCGATAGACATCGAATGGAGTTTTTCACACATTCTGCGTAGAGGGAATTCCAATCGTTCTGTCGCATGTCCAGATTCCTGTAAATCTGGTTATACTGAAAGCGTCGAAAGCTTTGGAACCACAAAGGCCCAGTTCAATTTCGCGGAGTTGCTTGGAAATTCTGGTTAATCCTTTTGATACGATGCAATGTGTTAGCAGGCTTTGTGCTGCATTTAATTGAAAAGGAATCGGGTGTTTTATGAAGCCGTTTTGATTGAGTTTCTGTGGCGCTGAAACAGATTCGGATAAATTCTTCATTAAGTTTGTTCCTGTCTTAACGCATTTACGGTATTGGAAAAATAAATACTTAATATAGTTACATTAATAAAAAGGTATTGTGAATCTTAGCAAAATAGAAGGTCATAAATAGGTAAGTTGAAATTCTTTCGATGCTATGCTCTATTATTTTAAATTTAAAAATCACTGCTGAATTAAAAATCTACACCAGCCCCCCATGCATTCTAATTACGGCCTACCACAAGGAGCCATAATAAGCCCCACGCTCACTGAGTTTTATTTTACGCATAAGAAGTCTAACTCCACTCATACATGTAACATATTATAATCTACATTCTCAAGCCCATCTTGCAGAAAACGAAGCGTAAACATAAAACTGGCGGCTACTCACAAAAATATACTCCTCTCCCGGTCCTAGTTCATATGTAAATATAATACATTTATTATGTATTTCTATGTTGAATACGTGTTGCCGTATGTAACGTATGTTTGACTTGTTTATTTAGGCTCGGTTGTTATAACTGTATTCTTTATAAGGGATCAATATCTTGATGGGCACTTTGTATGTTGGTTTTACATAATGTTTCGCGTTGTAAATATTGTATGAGTTTTGGTATTTATTTTGAGAGTCGGGAGTGGAAGTACAACAATACAAGTTTGCACGTGGTTCGTTTCTGTTTTGGCTGGTTATATCTTTTCTTGTGAAAGAAGTACTATCTATTAAGCTCAACATTTCTATGGGTGACATACTTATGAATTAAGAATAGTCGAGTATTTAGGCAAAGATAAGATAGACGGTTTCTCGAAACTAGAAGCCAGTACAAAAGAGCTAACTTGTACTTAGCAATAAGTGCACAAGATCCTTTGACGTTACTCAAATCTCGCAAAGAGATGTACTAACAATGCGACCGGAAAACTCTTCGGATCTCATAGGAAAAATCTTACACAAAAACACCCACACACGCTCTCTCTATCTATTCACCCGTCAAGGACCCGACGTTTATCATTACGGCGTGCGATTGTGCGTACAGACCTCAGCAGACTTCAAAGCCAAAATTCCTTGAAACTAACAAGCCTGGCCAATTATATTTATAGATGGATGCCCGCAAATGCCTCCGTGATATTCTGTCCTCAACTTTGGCTAATGACAACGACTTCGAAATATCTTTTAATAGAGCCTCAATTTCGGTTGGGCTTCCAACTCCGTATTAATAAGGATCGAATGTACTTAAAGGATTTTGTCGTGAATAAGGAAAATTGTAACGTTTTGCCGAGTTATTATTGAGAACGAAATATGATTTCCGAGAATGAATATAATTAAGCTTCTGCAATGTTAAATACTGTAGACGAATCAGCAAAACTGTTTACAAATGAGAAGCTAGAACTCAGAACTGTTGAAACACTTTTAGAATTAGATACAATCTTGAGTCACACTTGTTTGCATCATACCAAAACAGAAATTACAGATCTCACCGCAGTTTATGTTAGTGACGAAAGAAGCCCACTTAATATTAGGCCTACCACTCATCGAGAGGCGTGGTGTTAAAGACGGGCAACGCTAATTTGCCTCGATATGAATTAGTTGTAAACGTTGTTCTAGCACTCAACATGACTCTAAAAACAAATCCTAAGATCGTTGCAAAGCTTCATTGTGAATTTAAATTGGAACCGTCGCGCCTTTATTATAAATTCTTCTAAACTCTAAGAGACGTTAATTTATGCATCCAGTTTCTAAAGTAAAATCAGCTCGTTCAATCCTATCAGATGATACTATCAAATGCTTAAGTAGAGTCTACTAAGCAAATACGTATCAAACTCTCCCATCCTTGCGTGCGAACCATTGCGTATGTTGCATCACAATTCAAACGAGTAATTCCAACGAGCTGGTCTATGCATAGCCTTATGTCCGTGATCGTGCGAAATTATGTAAAACCAAATGACGTAAAGTAAGGGCCGCATAAAACGAAAGTGCCATGGTCCAGTAAATCAGTAGTCTGATTTAAGGAGCGCATTTGAAAAAATAAATATATGGTTTAATTTGAATGAATATTCTATTTTCTGCGACTTTTGTGTCTATTCGTTATCTGCTGTCTGGTATGTTAATTAACTATTTAACTGAATGTGTAATAATAAATAGGCGGTCGATTTAGTTCGTTTGAATTCTGATGGACTAGGTAGGACCGAGTATATTCTTCATGTGTATTTTGCGAAGGGCTAAAAACAAGATAGACTGCTTCATCCGTATGTGCCATAATAACTATATTTACTGCGAACACTATTACATTTGTTAAATGTTACGCTTGGTGAGCGTGAGAAACAATTTCTTTACAACGTTCATTGTGGCAGTCTGCAATAAGAAAGATATGATACAAACCTATTTCAAATAAAAATACCTTCCCATTACGTACTTAGTACACTTTCCTATTTGCCAATATCTCGGTTACATAAATAAAGTCCCTCATTTTATTTTGTTCATAGTGTAATTCACAACAACCTTGAGAGCTCTCAAGGTTGTTGTGAATTACACTATGTTTGTATTGGGGTTTCTCTTCTCCAGTTGGCCACTTTGCATCAATGAATAAATAAATATTTTCTCCACTGATATCCTTTTGTTGCTATGCTAAAGAAACGGTGTGTTAAGAGGAATCTATTAAAAGAATTGGTCTATATTTTTACTCTCAAGACTTAAGCTTTTATTCCCATCTAACTCGACGAAAGCCAACCGAGTGTCCAGCGGTCAAAACTTCTTAAATCTTCGTTTCCTTCATCTCTAACGTTTGGTTTTCCCCATGACGATATCGTTGATCCAAAAGTCGTCCCACTTCATCATAATTCCCTTTTCGACCGAAAACTTATTTGGAACTTCAACGAGAGATTTAATGGATGTCAAAAGTTGGCAGCTTTTATCATTAATTTGGCTTTTGTAATACGATTACATGATACGACCAGATCCGTTTGTGTACTTTTTGTTTTACTTTTCATTATAATAATATTAGGTATCTTTCCCTTGTTCTAAATTGATCCGATTTTCGAACTCTTATTGGAATTAATTTAGAAGTTTAGTTGAGGATTACGTTGTTTTCATTTAATTAAGTTTTGCAACTTGTAATGTTTTCGGTAGCTTGTTTGAGACTGTAAAGATAAGTGCTTAAGTATTGAGTAGTCGGTCTGAGGCCGCGGGATTAGCTTACGCTTCTTGATTTTTAGGTCGGAAACGAAGGACTAGGTATATTCCAAGTAATCTTTCTCAGACTCAGTCATAATCATTAGTTGACTGACATCAATCGAGAGTCTATTCTTTTGTCGTATCGACAGAGTCGATTGGATGTTTTCCAAGTAACTTGGAATATGAGTGCTAATAGCTTTAATTATTCCAATATATTATTATTATGAATAATTAATTAATAAGGTACATAATAGACTTCATGGTCTCTCATGACCATGAAGTTAATTCATTTCGGCTACAGCATTCTCTTCAAGAGGTACAGTGGTTAGGAATTGTTTGTGGCGAACTGGTCTTGGAAAGAATGTTTAGTATGTAAGAGTTGGTAATGTTGAAATCAGACATATTCCTTGCACCACTTAGAACAGAATGCTAACAAATTCAGTTCACATTTTCTCTCCGAAAACATGGAAAACTTAATTTAAATGCAACAATAACTTAATTAGGACAATACACACAGGGCAGCAGTTTTCAAAATTAATTAGCCCACCTTTTGTCGCGAGTTCATTTAAAATTTATTTCGATACGTCCGCCATTTTCTGGGTACTGGGTAATTATGTCGGCGTTTCGCGTTATAACTTGATTCGCTTACGTTTTCATTTTATTTAATTTCGGGTTTGCGCTTTTTTTACCCGAAGCGAAGCGGAAAGGAGTGGTTGTGTTTTTGTTTTCTAACTGTCAATGTTAGTATTTTGCGTGTGCTACACCTGAGTATAACTTGGTGTTGAATCCTGTCTGTTGGCGATCATCGCCAGGACTTAAGGACCCTATTCCATCTGCGTAGGCTTTTCCCAACTATGTTGGGGTTTTCCTGTCTAGCCAGATGTTGCTGAATACCCTACTAGCTAAATGAGGGGACGCTTCTGATAAATGTTTGATTACACAAATGGAGAACCTTTTTGGAAGTCGGTTAAAAATCAAAATTTTGTGCCTTTAAAATAAATAACATACATTTATTTTTTTATTTATAATATACTTTAATTGACTCGTAATGTCTCGTTTGTGGCAAAATGATGTCTGTCCTCTTTTAAAGCCTGTTACAAGCGTGATGAGTGCCTCCTTTAAAAAAAAATGGTCTGTTGCAGCTGTGGAAGTATGTATAATTTCTTATCAATCGCGAATTGAAGTTTTTCTCTGCACAATACCGCCGCACCCCTCACCCCCACTGTCACATGCATGTCAAAAGCAGCGACGCGGAGTGTACCAAGCCGCCATTAATTTTGATTTTAACTGTACCACCAACCACTAGTTTACACTAAAATCAAAACAAATTACGAGTAACATCAACTCAACTTCATTAACAACAACAAGTTAAACTGAGTTACAATTTATTTGGTTGACGCTACGTGTTATGAACTGTCCCTTACATTGTTTGCTTTATTTATCTGTGGTCCTTGACTGGCCGCTGAAGATAGCCGTTTTCTATGAAGCCATTTACTCTTATTATATTATAATGCGAAGGGTAAGATGATTTTTACAGCGAATTTTCGCAGATTGTCTTGGTTTGTCACTACATATTGTAAAACAAATTCCTCCGCCCCGTCTGTCTGTCTGTCTGCTTGTCTGTTCGCGATAAACTCAAAAACTACTGCACCGATTTCCATGCTGTTTTCACCAGTAGATAGAATGGTTCTCGAGAAAGGTTTTGTCTGTTTTTTCTGTTCCGTGGGTTTTAATATATAATTTGTCAAGCCAGCGAAGCCCCGTTCATCAGTGTTGATTAAAATAATGAAAAAAAAAAAAACAACATATTTACATGATATTACTGCAGTGCGTTCAGAAAAGCACGACATTTGTTTTTTTATTCGTTATTAAAACGTAGTAACAGCTGATGGGGTTGCTGGTTGCTGGCAGTAAAGTCCTTTCAAATTATACTTGAGTCGTTTGTCTTATTCTATTCTAAGAACTTATGAAGTTATGAATATGGTACATATTGTATCGTTTAATTGATTGACGTCTTTGTAAAGTTTCTGCAGTTAATTAAGTTTGTGTGTGTTCCTGCAGTTAATTAGTCCACTAAAGTCTAGAGTTCTAGAGTGAAAAGGATAATTCTAGGCAAGCGTGCTCCATGTTCGACCACATCATCGCTTACCATCAGGTGAGATAGTGGCCAAACGTGTACCTATCAAAGTAAAGTAAAGAAAAAAAAAACAGTCACGACATTAACCTAAAAAAAAAGTCCAACCACAAATATTACAAGATCTTCACAACTTCAATAAGAAATGAAATAATACATTTCTACCTATCATTCAGCCCATATTCTGGTCCCCTTAATTAGGGTCCAAGTATTTAGCATACGGGTTCCGTAATGAAAAGGGGCGTAACTGGCGAGACGCGAGTAAATAAAGTTGGACCCTTGTCACCGCCTACGACAAAGCGACATAAAGTCACGGACACACTGAACTTGTAGGTAGACAGTACGTAGCTATTACTAATGGACTGTGTACTAGAATTGTATGCGAAAATGTGCTGGTTTGTATTCAGTTAGTTTTATGTATCTTTGAGATTTTAAGACTTCGGTTTTAGACGGTACAGAAAGAAATACCTACACGTGCAGTGTGCCAAAGGGTAAAAATACCCCTGTGGCGCGTGTAAGACTTACCTACTTACTGGTTTGTGGAGGTGAGAAAGGCTGGAGCTCCTAGTAAATACTGGCTCTCATCTGCATCTGATTAGTAAGACTGGAAGCCAATCCCAATGTAGTTGGGAAAAGGCTGGCCAGAATTATTGTGTACGTAGAAAATACGTTGTTATTTTACTTGAACGCACTCGATGGGTTTTGTTCAGTAAGAGTCTGACTCCCTCCCGCTCTAGGTGGAGGGATTCAGACTCTTCAACCCTAAATAGAGAAGAAAGACTTGATAAACAGTTTTTTGAAATGACAACTTCCTTAGCGGCGTTAAGCACTTTTTTTGGGATGGATATAAAATGTTTAACTCGCGTCAGGACACGTGACCTGATCGAAAATTCGTAAGACGGATGATTGAAAAATGCACAACGTTAATGTTCAAGTTTTCACTTCTGCCGGCACTCCCGGAGGGCAACCCGTTGTTTTTAATTTTCCACGTTCCGGAGAAGTACAATTCAAACTTTATAAATGTCATAGAGAACAAATCATGCCGTAAATAGACTAGTTTACCAATACAACGTCAAAAACAAAAGACGAAAGAGCTGATACTTTCCTCACACTTGAGTTCTATTTCCCAACACATTGCCCACATTAACATACGCCCTTCTTACTCTATATTGCGGCTCACAACAATTACTTTTGTTTCATAAAGAAGGCAGATGGTGCATTTGTTGACTTAAACAATAAGTTAAGTGAAAGGATTACGGTAGTAGCAGTACTCGAAGGTAAACGTGTCAGATTTAATTGCGTGTTGACAACTGTGATCAAGGGTTTATTGCTACTTGAAAATTTACTTTGTAAGAACTTAAAAGCTTGCTTGGAAAACATGCATCGATGAGTCATATAGCATTCCATGTAAAATGCCTGTTTGATCAAATTATTTGGCATGTATGGCCCGCACTGTAGCATGACCCTGAAGTCCGGAATAGTTCTCTGTCTGTGTCTATGGTAAAGAAACAACAGATTAATTTGCGATAGCTGCCATAGACATTTATTGACATTCTTAATTTCAAAACCAGAATATGATACATAATGCTTTCATAAATCGGCATCATCATTAACCATTTTTTTGAAATGAAAAACGATTCATACTTAAAAGACCACATTGTCGCTTACTATCAGGTGAGACAGTGGTCAAACCGCGACCTTATCAATACTAAATAAAATCACCAGAAACTTGGACGCCCGTGCAACGCAATCAGTGTGTACAGGCCTTTAATCGCTAGTACTTGAGTTGATAGAGTGCGAAATTACAAAGCTTGAGTTGGGACCTCGATGGCGGAATTGTGGTGGTCCTATGTTGACTTGCATCGATTTGCAGATATTTTTATATTTTAGGTAACACATATAGTTATTGTTGCTGGCGGATTTGATTTGAGTTCAACAATGTTTAATCCTTCAACCTTCAACTGACGAGGGGTCTACGTCCATGGGGCATATTTTATCCGTGTACCGATTTCATTAGAATCTGTTTACCGGTTTAGACGTACTGCTGAATGTATAGTATGTGTAAATTTATATTTTTCGTACTTATTCGTGAAAATCAAACAGCTAGCTTTAATTCAATGAGGTCAATTCAGATGTTCAAATTCTAATTCAAATGTATAATTGCTACACACTTACCTATCTCACTGCTTAATCACACTATCACATCTATCAATCAAAATGTATAAAGTAAATCAAGCTTAGAACATAATTATGAATTTGTTACGTCCACCAATCAATTCGATCGTTGAAATCTTCCATTACCTAGATTCTCCTTTGAAACGTATGTTCCTTACCGCATTGAATACCTAGTTCAATCTTCAGTATAAAGCCGATTGCTTCACATGAATAATCTTATGTAAGTATGAACGTTGCAGGTCCATTCACAATAGATTAGAAATCGCAGAATGCCATTCTTAAATTCTCCTTTGCGCGGCCGTTTATTGAACACCTTTAAGCGGTGGCGCCATCTAGGAACTTGATTGGTGCAGTCGCAGTTCCGGTGTAACCGCCTAGATGGCGCTTTACTCAATTTCGAACCCTTCGAAACTGCAACTGTTAATACTGCAGTGTTGTTCACAAATGCTTAGATAGAAAGAAACAATACAATACGGTGAAATGTTATTTCAGATGTTTAAAAGTGTGTAGAAGCCGTATTTTTGCTAACTAGTTCGGTTTTATTTATTCACAAGCGTAGATCTGCATCGGTCGTGCTGAAAATATCTCAATAATCTTGTAACCTCAATTCATTCAACGATCAAGGTTTAATAAAACTATAATAAAATTCTTAGCATTATACAACGTAATGACAAAATCGTTTTGTCCGTCAATTTAACGAAAGCGTGTCGGCAAGTTCGCAATAACCTTGGACTAGTGACAATGAACTTCAAAATCTGTAATAATACGAATACAATTTCGGAGATTTAAAATAAATGTTTCATTGAAATTGGAATTTGGCAATTTTATCACGAATTGGCAATGTTTACAGCTTGAGAACTTTTAGTAAGAATATAATATTACTGATGTGACATTGCATTAGAGGCCTTTGACCTGCACTGAGGCAGTCACAGACTGCGTTAGTCACGTGTATTTTGTATTTTATGTAGGTATTTTAAGACCAGCTCAGAAAAATCTAAGTATAGATGTCGTCATTCGTCACTTCTTTTATTTTGGTCAAATTCACCAGCTACGTAGGTCTGTATTATCGACAGTTCTAGGTACCTAACATACCCATACCCAGTACCTACAACTCAAACAAAGGGCGCAAATAAGACGAAAAGAAAGAGAGAAAGCAACAGAAAACTAACAAAAAAACAACCCCAAAAAATCCTAGAAACCGTCTCGAGGTCTCCAAATCACGTCTGTTGCTACCTGAGCTCGTTTATATTATACATTTTTTGTCTATCCAAGGCCGACACGGTTATAGAAGCAACGGTTGGAACGTGCCCCACAGGCGAAGCCGCAGGATAACGCATAACGAACTTATTCGGCTTTTATAATGAACATGCGCCGTTTTTGGGTCTCTTTGTCGAGTAGAGCGTGGAGGTTATATATGCGGATGTGTGGTAATGGTAGAGAAGTTTAACTGCTCTTTTTTTTTGGGACTAAATTATTTGGAAGTTGCTGTGAATGGTTATTTAAAGAAGGTTGTCTTCGTCTTCATGTATGATTCTCAATCCAGTAATATTTGATTGGCGCATGTAATATTCGCAGTGTCACAATCTTACTCAATGGTACAGGCGACGACCAGACATCTCACCTTCATCACCGTGTAGGTACACTTATGTGTAGTGATCGACAAGTTAGCTGCCATTGCATCTTTTCTATGGTTTGACAGCTCGCTTGTCGATCACTTCGCCAGTTTTCACTTCGACATGTTTATCCGGCCGATTCTGTAAACATGTCGAAGTGAATCCATGTAATTGCTGAACTGATTAAAATCGATTACTTTCCTAGCTAATGTAATGAGTATTCTGAGAATTACTGGCGTAATCTAAAACGATGACAATATTTAATGTAGCTATTCAAAATCACCTTTTGTTACAAAATTTTGGACGATTATATTAATGTTAACTCCTGAATTGTTTCAGAACTGAATCCACGAAAAGACGGAGCGCTGGCCGCCAAACATGAATTAGATATCGCTCCAACGATATCGAAACGTAAGTACAGCTCATCCACATTAATCTAAACTAATATTATAAATGCGAAAGTTTGTATGTTTGTTACTCAATCACCCCAGAACGGCTAAACGGATCTGGATGAAATTTAACACAGATACATTATACATAGTCTGGAATAACACATAGGCTACTTTTTATTCCGGGAGTATGTTCCTCAGGGATCACGCGGACGAAGCCGCTAGCAGAAGCTAGTATTAATTGTATGCGAAAGTAATGATGTCTTTCAAGTGGTCGCCATGGCCACCGATGATCTTCCGGGATATACAATGGCTTAGATGAAAATCAGTTGTCGTAAAACAATTGTAATACTACGGTTTAGGGACTACTCGCAGTTATTCAGCTCCATTCGTGTTTAGCTGGACGATTTTGGTCACACTTATACAGTTCTGCTTCTATCAGTAGCGTACAGCGTCGTAAAAATGAGAAGACGGCAGCGGCAGAACAGCGCTAAACTCTATAGCACGCGCATGTTATACCCATGCATCATACTATATATAGGTATACTATAAGTACCATAATTAGAGATCGAATCGATTTATTTACTCCTTAATTAATTACTTTACGCACATAAAAGTTAGTTCACTTTATATGAGATAAATGAGTTTTTATATCAGACTAAATAAAGACGACCGCACGTTGCCGTCAACTGACCCTTATCCTAGACAGCGCAGTACAGAGCTTCAATAGAACGCAAACGCAACGCCAGCTTATTTATGCTGGTTTTGTTGTCTATCACGGGTGTCCGACCTACTTTAAACAAGTCTTTTTAGGTCTAATCTCATTGCACCTTACAAGATGAGCTCAAAGCAACATAGTAGAAAATAAATAATAAGTAAGTACCTACTGTATTTTCAACTTAAGAGATTCTTCAAGTAACATACGACATTATTCAGATACCAAAACTCCACAACATTCGGTTTTACTCGTAACTTGCCTAACATTTCACACAGTACCTATGTACTTATTCCCTTATTTACTTACAAATAAGTACCGGCGCGTCTCTGTTGTATTTAATTCGTTAACATCTGAACTACAAATATACTCCCTTCTGCTTGTTTTCAAACATTTTGTCTTGTAAGGCCGTAAGTCAGGAGCGAAAATACGCCATTTTGTTTTGTTGGTAGACTCGCAAATGGCGACTCACTTTGTGGCAAGCGATGATTTGTGGTCGACAATGGAGCACGCTTGCCTAAAAGAAACCTATTCTTTCTTGACTTAAAGATCCCCAGGTTGTGGCTATGAGGATACAGACTCCAGCAGGGAAACCCACTCTTTAGCCGAACGCGCAATAATAGTATAATTAATGATGAGAGGCTATCTTGAAGAATATCTTGACAAGATATTGTTTAATTCATTACTTAATTGTTTTGCAAATAGATTGTATCGTGGTAGGTATGTACCTACACTAGATACCTATTAACACTATTTTTAATAACATGCATTCTTGGAAATAGTGTTTCTACTAGGTCACCAATTTAGGGCACACGTAGTAGTAAATGTATGAATCTCACGTCTCCGCAAGTCAGCGTTTTAGTCAGCACTTTATGATATTGTACATACGAGTAATATTGCTGAGTCGAACATGTCCGCGCCTGACGTCAGCCAAACGCAAACGCGACTGTTAACGTTAGCTCTTGAAACTAACACAAGCACCTTAGAAACTGAGTTATTGTTGCGTTGTTTTTTTTTGTTGTTGTGTAATGTAAGAACAATCTGAACAGTCATTACCCAATCAAGTTGGGTTGGCTTCCAGTCTAACCAGATGCTGCTAAATACCAGTAATTAGCATGAAACCACTACCCTTCTTACTTCTTTATTCCAGTTACTGGGTATCACGATACCCCTTGGCAAGACTGGTGTCAGATTTTCTAGCTTCTAATTACCGTAATTACTGTCAGATATACAAATGATATCCGGGGCCAAGGGCTTGCTGAGGCACAAAGGAGTCCTAGTATGTAGTTGATGGACACCCATCCACCAGTGCGGCTGTCAACAAGCTCATTTAGAGACGGAAATAGAATAATTATGTAACGATGAAAGTTGTACTCAATTCGCTGTTCTCATACATCTTGATTCCCGCGAAATCGCGCCAAAACACCGGTTTACTACGTACTTAATTAGATTTCATGCACAGAACAAGAATTTTCCATTCGGGTCTCGCGTTGTTTAGGATAGGTAATTCAAACAGAAATAATAATTATTCAAACAAAATCCAACGGTCTGATGTTTGCTTAGGCCCTGATTGTACTAACTAATGAATGAGCTGGCAGTACTTGGAATTTAAACTCTAAACCCTGGGTTACAAAATACATTTTGCATTTCGCTCGCTAATTGAGACAGTTGTAACTTTATAATTTTCGAATTCAGTCGAAAAATAAATAGTACTTGTGACAGAGTTATGCTTTCAATTTCAATCGAATCTCGTTGGTGCTCCGTTGTTTATTTTTAATTATAAATAATGGTAACCCTGACCACGTAAAGCCTGATATTTTGAGATGAAAATGCAAAGGTATCGTAGGTAGGTACTTGTAGGCCTTTATTCTTAATGAAAATAAAATCATAACCTTCCTTTGGCTTTGGCGTAGTCGGGTAATAAGAGCGAAATTCTGATTATTAAATCTGGCAATCTACTAAAGTACCTACCTTTACTTAGTCATAGTTAGAGAGTTTAGTGAAATAAGTTTTCTAACCTATCTCGGCACATAGGTAGTTGTTTTAGAAAAATACCTAACTGTCCAGAATTCCTCAAAACTTAAGATTCTCGACAGCCAATCTAACCCTGAAAAACCTGCCAAGTTTAATTAGAACTCTCGCACAATATAATTCGTAGACCAAACACTTCTCATAGGTTTTCGTGTAAGTAAGTATGTTTTGTTTACTAAGTATTTGTATTTTTACTAGACTGGTAACACAGACACTCGAGTGATTGCACTGAGCTCCAAACCCGATCTACAACCATCCCATGGGCACCACGATAGCGCTTAAACATAACGCAACCGTGTAATAAGCTCAGACAAGAGAACTTATTAAAAATTAATCCCAAGAGCTGTCTACGAACGACGTATTAAACTTACAAACTGGCTAACTTACGTTAAGATTTATACCAAATTCAGTTTGCTCAGATATGAATATTTGATTTACGATAAGAGCCTGTGCTCACGACGCGGTTTACGCTCGCGAGCAGAGCGGAATTGGTTTTGAGGGAGTTGTCTTGAATTTTTGTTGAGATGAGACTGGTTTAGGCGGTTAGGATCTTTGAACACTAGAGCATTAACGCAAGCCAAGCGAAATTAATCTTTATCACAAATTTGTGACGTTACGAGATTACTTACTCAAATAGCACTGTACTGGAAACCAACGTTACGCGAACGTAACTTTGTAACTGAGTTTTGGAGGTCAGGATAAGCAGACTCTCCATAATACTGGTATTCAGCTGCATCTGGTTAAAATACTTAAATAGTAGCACCTAGGGAAACAGTTTAGAAAAAGGCTGAGGCAAACTGTGAAATTATTGATAAAATGCAGCAAAAATTGTAATGGCAAGGAGTATTTATGTATAAAAGTATAGAGTGATTTGTAACAATTGAAGTGCCTGAAGCATTGCTAGAACCGTAACACATTTACCCTTTAATATTTACTTGATAATTTAGAACGTGATACCAGCTTTTAATTTTCGACAGTTTCCAGACATATTGAAAGCGCAGGCGAGCGAACATAAATCGTCTCGTCTGATCTAACCCTAATGCTGGGAAGTAGTCTGAAATCATAAAATAACGTCTGGAATGTAATGGCGAAACCTTAATCTTGAAATGACTATAGTAAAGCTCTTTCAGAAATCCTTAGTTACTAACCTCTTAAATCTCTAGTAGGTGCTTATTTGAATTCAGGATCGAGATTATTATTCAAATTTTGGAACAACAAGCTCTGTCTAATAGAAAACAAAGTTCTAATTCCTTTGCAATACGTATAAAGGGCCTTAGTATGCAAACGGTAACCTGAAAATCATTTTTAAATACACAAAACTAAAATCGATACTTGATTGATGACGAGGGATCGGAATCATCTCTTATTATTCATTCAAATGTAGACTTATGTGAGGGGCATAAAGCCTGGCCAGTGCAACTATATCGCATGCAAGTTGAAATACATTGCCGGGTATCGTGGTAGACTGTTCAATCACTCTGTTTTGCCCCGCAATGTAATCAAAATTGCATGCGAGTCGCTTGTTGGTGGAATCAAGGCCTAAGATAGTCAGATTTACGATGTAAACTAGACCATAAAAACAGTCGATCAAAGTCTAGAATTCGCTGTTACGTAAAAAGACAGCAATAAAGGGCAATTCTGTACTGTAACTGATCGTGAATTCCACTTGGGAGTAAGCACATGTTGAGTGAGAGTGGCTTCGCACTGTTCTGACGTAGTGATTTATAGTTTCAGAATGACTCTCGTAAATAAATAACAGAAAGAAGTTGTAGTCTTATTTATTCAGTAAAATATAGATGTGAAACTACGAATTTACGAGTGTTGGTTACGGGATTTCAAAAAGAAAATTGAAAAATATTACTAAGTTTTTTTTAACAGCTTTTAACTTTAACTTTCGGTTCTGGCACTTAATAAGCTGAAGAAGAGAGTGAAGCTAAAGACAAGATTATTGTGTTATATGAAGGAAAAGGGAGATAACGATGAGATGACGCGATGAGGATTGAAAGATAATATTAGAAGAGAACTAATCCATATTTCAACCCCAAATAACATCAAGGAAGTCGAAATAAAAGTAATTGTATTGTTCTGATTGACCTGTCACGCTTTAACGCAACGGCTGAACGGATTCCGATGGAATTTGGAACATGTAGACCATGGTCGGGAGCAGGACATGGCATACTTCATACCTACCGCTAACTCGTTTCGTGGGACAATTGTTTTCTACGTATGAGCGAAGGTGCTAGCAAAAGTATATTATCCTTCTCCGGACATAAAAACCCATAGCACATACCCCAAAAAATCACAAGCGAAAGCCAGTGCAAAACCGAGATTGAAATCTCCGAATCAGCCCAGTTTACGAACTATAAAGCAGGCTAACATTTTTAATTGACAAGTTTCTAAAGATGACGTCACCTGTTACGCAAGACATGAATCGTAGGCGTAGACTAGACCCTGCGTATGCGCAATAATGAGCTGGCGAACTGTCAACTGTGCTAGCTTTTGTAATAGTCCATTTGGTAGGATTTATTCGTTTTGTTGCAAGTTGTTCCTGGTTTGGCACACTTTATATGACTTTATTATTTTCTTAATCTTTATTCTTTCTTGATTTCGACTACGAGTTAGTTCTAATCTGGGTCCATCGTCATTCATGAAATACCTATCTGTTAAACACTAGCTGACCCGTGCAACTTCGCCTGCGTCACATTTTCCGTGAATTATCCGCTCCTTTTGGTTGCATTGTAATGTTATATAGCCGTACTCGATACATGGGCATATCCTTACACTAAACGATTTTTTCAATTCGAACCAGTAGTTCCTGAGATTAGCGCTTTCTAACAAACAAAAACAACTCTTCAGTTTTGTAATATTAGTATAGATTTTCATCAGGTAATTAATCCTGTGGGATTAGATATTTCCGATTTTCACGCGGGCGAAGCCGCTGGCAGAAATTAGTTTACGTATGTAGTCCTTTTGCATATGGCATCTGCTCCCTTCGCATGTAATTGCTTCTGGCACCTTCTTCAAATTGATTTTATGATTGTCTAGCATCGTCTTCAAATCTCGCCAGTCATGCTGATCTCCTTTCGGCTTTCTTACGTAATTATCACTTACTGTGAAGCGTTCATAAAGTCTACAATGACAATAAATCATGATTTATTAGAACAAGCATTTACGGTTAGACAGGGTGTGAATAAGACGTAGATTTCCAGCATTTGGACTCATCAGTCTTAGGTATTATGTTCACTTATCAATCTTCTTAAAAGTTACAACGGCTGCAAGCCGTGATAGATGCGTGATCCAATCGATCGTGTCGAATTGAATTCGTGATCCTTCAAATCTATGCTTCCATACTCTTATAAAAGCGAAAGAACTCCATCTGTCTGTCCGTCTTTCTGTTTGTTACCTCTTCACGTCTTTAAGGTTGAACGGACTTGGATGAAACTTGGCACATAGTAAAATGTCCTGTCCTGTCCTGTCCTTCCTGTCATGGATCAGGAGTATGTTCCCTTGTAATAATTTCAACGGGAGACAAACCACTGGCAGAAGCTGCTAGTAGAGCCATAATGTTTCCAAATTCAAATTCAAAAGCATTTATTTCAAATAAACCATTTACAGGCACTTTTGAAATGTCAAGGTAGGTCAGTAAAAAAAAAATGAAAACATGGAAGCTTTTTGCACTATTTTCATCTCACACCCAACACTTTTGTCTAGAAAGAATTTGTGTTATAATTGTAACAGAACAAATATTAGCAGTAGAAGTGGTAGCAAAAGCTTTCAAAACTAAAATACGGCTGCCTCTAGACACAATCGAGTATCTAAACATGCGCTCTACGTCTCTATTCATACACCTAGAACTCGTCCAATCGCCTTTCACCCGTCCCTCGATCACATCACAGCCGTAGATCACTCGTCCACTGCCATAACTGGAGCTAACTTCAGGGTAATCAATGATTACTCTGAATTTAGCTCCAGTTATGGCAATGTACTAACTATATAGTATACAGTAATGTTTACTAATCATACAGTTAGATTTACACGTTTTTTCCTTACATATAAGACTTACTTGGTAAACAGTACAACATACAGCCCAGTACCTCTACAAATTATTTACTGGGTGAATCACATTTTTTCGGTCTTCTGCAGAATTTGCGGCCCTGTAATGCAAAGGGTATTATACAATGACAATGGACGAGTGATCTACGGTTGTGATGTGATCGAGGGACGGGTGAAAGGGGATTGGACGAGTTCTGGGTGTATGAATAGAGACGTAGAGCGCATGTTTACTGTTTAGTCAGTAAGAGTCTGACACTCCCTCCTGCTTTGCCCAGAGCGGGAGGAGTAATTTGATGATTTCCCATCTTATGACTAATTAATTACTGTCAAAGATCTTCTAATGCCAACGGCTTAAAACCCTAATAGATGATACATAATATAGTAATTCAATTGTTTTAATACCTACTAATTTTCATCACATACGGGACTGAACTGTTACGCTATTTTGATCTTACAAAGGTTATGTAAGTATAGCAGTTCAAGTTGAGATTTCTATGCGATTGTTTAAAGTAACAGCTAGTCACTATGACTGACTTACACTTTTTTTAAACCAATAAAACGTACGTTGCAAACCCAAGGTTTTTGCATTGTGTAATAAAATAATTGTTACTATTCTTGCGTTATGTTTTGTTGCAACATCGTATGCAAAGTTATGTTCATTATTATAAACTAGGTCTTGGTTAATCAAGGTCAGATTGGTTTGTAAGTTAATCGAAGATTTTTATAAGAAAATAAAATGCAAGTTAGCGAGACCATAACAACCCATCACAGTTTCAACCCAAAGTCGTCCACTGCTGGACACAGGGACACAGGCTTCCCCCAAGAGTCGCCACATTGACCGGTTCTGTGTGTCTCGCACTCAGCCGCCCCTACGACCTTCCATCAGTTCTTCGAACGAAGTATCGCTTCTCGCAAAGGAAACTTTAAATAGCAATTGGATCATGATCATGATGATTTTGGGGGCCGAGTCACCCGCGTCCGTAGGAGAATACCCTTCAGCAAATCCCTACACGTGGTCCCCGGGTGGTGCTAAACAGGTGACACTAACCGCCTCCGTGGTCTAGTGGTTATACCACCTGATTCAGACCCAGAGGTCCCGGGTTCGATTCCCAGCGGGGGCAAATGTTTTGCTCGGTTTGGTTGGTGGTAGGACTAGTTCTAAGTCCGCCTGGCAAGCTACCACCATCATGTCTAAGTCTGTCGCCATAACAACAATGTTAACAGCATTGTTGTGTTCCGGCAATTAGAGGTATGATAGCCAGTTCCTCTGTTTTAAGAGGATTCCGGGTGAAACTCGCTTCCATCTTCGGCCTAATCATCACTTTCCATCAGGTGAGATTTGGGCCAAGAGTTTCCCCGTTTTGTATAAAAAAAAAAAAAATGACCAACGATGTATGGAAATCCGTCTTAAGTTGAAACACAATAAATCTTTATTTATTATAGACTACGCTTTATATACTATTATATAAAAGGGTTTCATTTTCATACAAGTATCCGAGTTTTAAAGTAATTAAAAAAAAACGGAGATAACCTAAAATTTGTGTCTAAACTACTCGCAACTTATAAAATGACCACAAATCACTCATGTAGGTACAAAACAACAAAGTTAGTTAAAAACAAAATAAGAGAACAGCTGCTAATTGAGAAAATGGCGTGAATAATCGTAAATAATGTGCTTTTTATAGCCTCGCAGCGTTGATGTGACATTATCGAAATAAAACAACATTTTTTTCAACCTACCGTGCTTTTTAGGATTCAGTACATACTTTGAGGGTAACCAACGAATTTATCTCGATAAGAAATCGATTCTACCAGAAGTCAATTTATTGCTGAATCTGTTCTTTCCTGCGATTTGGATACATTTAAAAATCGATCTTGTTTAGGAATAATCGCCATCCCTACCAGTACGTCTGTCATCTGCCTTGACAGTTGCATTTGCGTGAGACGAAACACAAAAATAAATATTTTCACAACGGAACTATGAAATACATCCTATATTATACAGTACCTTTTTTATGTAAAGCCTCATACTTACGTGACTCGTACAAATTAAGAGAACGAAACGTCCATCATGACTATACGGAAATATACAGGCCTAGCAATATTTAATTTACTGTTTATCTTAAAATCATAATTCCAGATACGAAAACAAAATTCCTGAAGTGAAAAGCTTGTAAAAAAATAAGCAAATAATTTGTGTAAGTATTAATTTGGTTTTCATACGTGCAACTTTTCTAGACTGGTTTTGGTCATGATCCTTTAAGCCAACGTTCAATACTAACTACAAACTAAGTAAACCAAAAACAATCTCGAAGAAACCCAAATCGGAGGCTGCCAATTTAAAACTGAACCTAAAAACAACATCTTTTCAGACCGACTTTGTATTTCAAAAATGCAATATTTACTCCCGTTCGTGGTTCCGAGAGTTATTCAAATATGGTTGAAAGCCAAGCTATCGTTCCCCCTCTAGCTGGCTTCAGTGCAACGATTTTGTGGCGTGATGCGTTGAAACTGACATTTTTTCATTTCCATACACTTTTCGGAGCTCTTTTGAAAAGTTTTCGTTTATCAAAACTCTGTTGGTTTTCAATCTTCTGGATTATTAATTTTTTCAATCGTTCATTTGATAATTTAATAACCCTAAAATCCTGAGCTTCTAACTATGCTCTTGAAGCTAGATTGATCTTCTATGTAGTTAGTTCGTTACAGAATCTTTAAAATAATGAAGGAAGGGAGTCTTTTAGTAAAGAGTAAACCGTTTTCTTCTAAGTAAGCTTATTCCATCGTTGACTACAATCTCAACAGATGGATGAAAACGTCGTGTCATCCTTCGTCTGGTGAGATAGTAGTCAATTAAACAAGAACCTGATTTTTTTTACCGTCCAACACAACGACCAACGTTAGGTACTTGCCTAATTCAGTTCAAAGATATTCAAGAAGACAATTTGGCAAGAACCAGGTTACTCCGAACTTCATCCACACTCATCAATTAATTTATGAACTCAATTTCATCCTGTCAACATGACATTCTATTACATTCCCTTCATCCGTAATGCCGCATGACAATCCACAATAAGAACGATAGCCGGTAAAACGAATGTGATAACTAAAAATATATTTTCCAATACTTCTACTTGAAAAGGAAGTGTTCTGGATTTATTCTCGGTTCCCTGTTATTATACAACGTCCGTTGATTACGTGACCGCCCGGATCAAATAAATATTTTGCGAGCCACAGATAAATTTGACAGCTAACATGGTTAATTTTCGCTGTAGGCGCGAAAGCGGCTGCCTATGCGGAAACAACAAAGTTTCTGTAATATGAATTTAATACTGTTGGCTTGTTTAACACAATAAAAGTTGAAACTTGGGAAGTGGGAATCGTATGGAAATATTCTGTACTATGTTTCTTGTAGATTTTTTTTAATTTCCATTGGTACTGTTATGAAACCGAATTTCATTCACTATTCAAAAATTTGCCTTTTGATTCAGAAGCTATCGGAATAATCTTCAATCATCTCATCATCCTTTTAAGTAGTTTTATGCCGTACTATTAACGATGAAGCCGTGTAGCTCAATCTATAGTCTGTCAGGGTCTGCTATATTGCGACATATACGCTCACAGTACCTTCACAAATCTATAAGGTACACAATAATTAGCGTAATTACTTTAAGCGCTGTCGTAGACACACGCACATCAAGTAATTAATAAAATGTATAGATAGACTGCGACCTTTAATGAACAACTTTATAATTCACCAGATTTCGATCAACACTGACAACGTAGTCTGCTGGAAACAGACTAAAATTGAATTTAGTACTTCGCGTAAAACTCAAAAGGATCGTCAACTGTTGTCGTAGAAGCGTCTAGACTTTAAACAAATAACATTATAAACCTTGTTCGTTAATGAATCTATTTCAAGATACATTTTATTCGAGAGATAAATTGTGTTCTGCAGACAATAGTGTTCAAGTTTCAGATATCGTTCGCGAACATTGGAACCCGAGTCTTCTTTTGTCTTCGCGTAATGTGAGGATCTTTCAGCAATTCTATAAATTCTTATTGCGTTGTGAGTCAAAGTGAGCTTAGTACCTGTGTTTCTCAACCTTCTGTTTGTCTTTGTGATGGCGCTTACAGAGAAAAATAAGTTTCCTTTGTAGGTAAGAGGCGTTAATAAACAGCTTAGTCTAGAATTCTAGGTAGGCCAAATAAACCGCTGATGAGAACAAAAAATTCTAAGCTTACTGTGGAGTTACGAATACAAGTTTATAACTACGTATGTGGAGTCAGTCGGCTCCGGAAAATATTTACACATTTTTATGGCAACCCCAAAAACAGAACGTCACTTTTGATCCACCTAGAATTCCTCGAACACGGATAACCGGATCACGGATCCTGTCCAAAACTTTTCATTCCAAGAGAATATCAAAGCCGACACACACGGATCGATTCTGCGAATCGCAATTGAATTGAATGCTTTAAAATCCGTACGGATTTAATTCTCTTTTCGGACGCGGATGCGGTCGCAACGGACGCGTTATAGAAAACCGCGGCAATGCAATGCTTCGGTTGCTGGCGATGACGTTTGGTTTGAAATGCAATTTTAAATGAATTTTCGAAATAAAATGCTTAAATTGCGTTTGACTTCGTTATTGAAGATAGGCATCAACATTTTTGTCTTATTATTTTGATGTACCTACTTTTTCAAGCCCGTAATTACAAGCTTACGTAAAAGAAAGCCAACAAAGACCTTGTTTACAGTGTGTTATCACGTAATTTACTTTATATTTATAACATTTTTCTAAACGCTACACAATACACGATTCTTTTATCCACTGTCCACTGTCGGTTACCTTCCGCAAAAATACTATTTACCCTTTCAGAATTAAAATATTGTTTAGATGGTTAGACGGAGATGAGGTTTTTTGTACAGTTGAGTTGCCTTAATTTAGAAATAACTCAATTTTCTTTTATGTTATTAAAAAAATAAGCCGAGAATAAGCAAAGATAGCTCGCTTCCATTAATATATACGTAAAGGGATGATTCTATTAAAAAAATAACAGAAATTTACTGTAGCGTGAGATAATCTTAAAAATGTATTTAAGGCGACAGCTATATTCGTATTTTTGTAAAAAAAAAAAACACAAGTACCTACTTGAAAAACCACCGAACTAAACAAATTTTTTTTCTAACGTAAAGCTTTTTAAAACAGCACTTGAAATCGACAGTAGCTTGTATTCACTTATTATAAAGTACTTGCTACCAAACACTACGTAAGCTTTGCCGTTTTGCGCGGGAGTTCCTTTATTTTTTACCTACTTGCCTTTAATACAAAACAGATGCTTTTAAGTCGCCTTTACTCAAGCGTCGGTTTTTTATTGTTTAGCGGCAATATTTTTATGTAGCGGCAAGTTTATTGACAAAAAGTTTTCAAGGTAAAAAATTTCAATTACTGTTATCCGTCTATGCCAAACTGAGTTTGTTTGTTAACGTTCTCACACTTTGGTATTACAGATAGGAGACAGTGAAAGGCTATTTTGCTGAAAAATCTATTTTAACGTGAGCTAATCCGCAGGCTAAAGCTAGTTTAAAAATAATACAAAAACTTTTTCCACCATGACATGTATGACCACCAAATCCAACATTTATGTACCAAAAACTACTTTCAGTTCATCTAATAACGTTGACAACACTATTCTCACCGGCAATCTGAATAATTTAACTTAATTCCGGCGTGACGTAACGCAACGCTGTCAAACTCCTAACACAATAGTTCAGGATTTGTCACACGTTCGTACAATGTAAATTAACAGCCCAGAGTTTAAACTGCTAATGTAATTAATTATCATCCATAATTAAGACTCGCGTAGTGTGTGCGCACATTTGCATAAAGTCTCCCGTTCGGCGTGCCGTCTTGTTGACTGAGTTTTGACGAATTTGCTTGGTTGCGTCAATTTTCGTGACAGTGTGGGAATTAAGGGTTTATTGACTGTTTCTCTTCGAGTGAAAGGAAATTGTGATTGCATTGAGGAAGCCTTGATTGGTAATAAGGTTTATTTCGGCAAATAGCCTCTGTGAGGATGTTTGGTGCAAATTTGAGTCTGAAGAAGCAAACAATCCATACCAGAAGTCCAAAATAGTCAGATAATTTAGTGCCTTAGGGATTCATTAACGATTGAACAGACCCGCTATGCTTGACTGATAGAATAGAAAAAATATATTATACTATTATTATGAAGTAAAGAATTTGTTTATTTTGAACGCTCTGATCTCAGGAACTTACTGGTTCGAATTGATAAAATCTTGTAGGGTTGGATAGCCCATTTATCGAGGAAAACTAACATCACCGCTACGACCTATAGCAGCGGAGAACACAGTAACGAAAAATGTGACGCAGACGAAGCCGGACAGCGTAGTCAGATAACTCAGCATTTTAGGGATTCATTAACTATTAAATAGACCTGCTATGTTTGAGTGATAGAATAGAATAAACTATAAAATAATATACCTACTTTATTGTACTTACAGCAACTTAGTTCCACAACTCTCAGAGTTACACAACCCAAATTCTATGAGTAAGTACAATGGCGCACTTATCACTGACAGATATATATCTGCTGATATCTATTGATCGATATAAACAACGTTGGACGGCCAATTTTCGTACTTAAAAGCTTTCAAATTCAAGTCACAATATCATCTTGGCGACATTCAAAGTTAAAATCTTGGAAAATTATCGGTGTTTTTGACGTACCGCGACTGCGTAATACATATATGCACATCATCTCGGTAGCTTGGTACTTCTTTCTGGCTTTTGACAATCCGTATCAACTGCCCAAATATATACAAATAACAACCAGGACCAACAGCTTAACGTGCTTTCCTAGGTACGGAGGTGTCTCGATATGTTAAGATGGTCACCCATCCACAGACCGACCTCGGCAAGTTGCTTAACCTTGAAGATCGACCCGTGCGGCTGGTACTATTTAACAACGAGTTCCTCATATATACTTACCCAAACATTTCAAATCTATATTTTTGCGTTAGCGTTTTGTTATGTGCATTCCCACTGGCCAAGGGGCTTTCCGGGCCTTACCTGTTTCACCGAGTTACGTTCCTCACGGGACCACTTATCAATGTTGTGGTGATCTTTGTGGCCGCCCTCCGAATTTAGCAGGTAGTGTTTTTTTACAGTCAGAATCACATGTAGACATTAAGAGTTATGAATTTACAATATTACTACGGTGTGTCCATAGATATAATAAACTAGTGGTTACTCTTTTTATATTTCTAAAAGGTGCGTCTTTAAGCTAGCTGAAATAATTGGGGGAAGCCCAGCAGTGGCACAATAAATGTGAACCAGAATATAACTGTTCTTGAATGTGACTTGACTTAATAAAATTCCTAGTCAATAGGTACCTACTGTTTAATTGACAATACGAAAGGGATTGCTATCGATTGTGTACCTTTATTTAACTACCTAAACCTTTTGAGAATGTCACCGGGAAATAACAGACTCCGTAATTTTTTTACAAATCTTGACAAGATTAGAATTTCTCGATAAATTATGAATAAATCGTTTCTTATTCAATAAATCCCGTCTAAATTCAGTAGTAACCAATATAATTATCCGTGTCTTATTTGGGAAAAAAAAGGTTTACAATTTCACGCGGTATTTTACAATCTTACGACGGTAGCCATTTTCCGGTGACAAGTATAATGTGTTACACAATTACACTGCTTGTACTTAAAAATAGCATTATTTTAGGAATGTAAATATTAATTAGCTTATAAATAAGTTACTACTGATGGCTGTATGTATTATATATTTAAAGAACCTAAGTTCTTAAATAAACACCTAATTCCATAAGTTAAAGCAACATTTATTAAAACACACATCTAATTAAGTAACATTAATGTTTATATTACCCGATTTTAACTACGATTTTTAGGTCAAAGGCTGAACTAATTTTTGTTAACTCGTTTCGTTTTAATTAAAGTTAACAAGCTCTAGGGAAATATATTTCATGTTTTCATAATTTTTTTGCGAATGACATTAATATGGAAAACATTAGGTTATTGTGACCTTCAACCGGCGTCCTTTGAATTAAGTAATAATATAGAACAATATAGTATTAATTTTACGTCGAATTAGCATTTAGGTACTTAATTTGTTTTCACTTTTAAAGGTGTGTCTACTAATGATAAAGTATGAATGTGGATGGGTGGCTATACGACTTAAAGAAGTCCGAAGTAACAATGGATGAATTTTGTAAAAGATGATAATGTTTGGAAAGGGGGTGATTGGTGACTTCTGAGGTGACAACTAACAAAGTAATATAGGTTGTTGAAGAAGAATAGCGAGCCGACCCCGATATGAAGTGCTCCCTACCTATATGGAAAAGAAAGTGTAGCGGCATCAATGCCGCCACAAGAAAAATCAACGAAACAAATCAGCATCGCAGCAAAAAAGAACCGCGACGCCATCTATCCAACTAGCGGCGAACTAAAAAGTCCTAAATCGCGCAAGCAGAGTTTACCATGCGATTTGAACATACACATCCGTCCGAATATGAACTATCGGGCAGTAGCCCCCCAGGTACAAAAACCGCCTGGGCGGAGGATCCTCCCTTTTCCATGGGGGTTTGCGGGACTTTTCTCTCATCAGAAGGTTGCGTGTCCATATCACGTCGGGGTCACCAGTTTGGGGGGTATGCGGTACAGAGAGTAGTACTAGTTGGATAGATGGCGTCGCGGTTCTTTTTTGCTGCGATGCTGATTTGTTTCGTTGATTTTTCTTGTGGCGGCATTGATGCCGTTACAAAAGAATGATACGAGTGAAATCAAATTTTCAGCATGTAGGTACATTTTTGACGACTTTGGGTCTGGGATTGTTTTCATGAAGACATTATGTATGTATATTGTTTTAAACTTTCATGGTCACTAACATTAGAATTGTTCATATCGGGATTGCTACCATGTACCATGTAACTCGTAAATAAAAAGGTACATGGTAGCAATCCCGATATGAACAATTCTAATTATGTATGTAATACATGTTTGACTCGCAACTTCTATCATCGAACACTATTTTCGAGTTCCAAATTGTTTGACTGACTATTTGACACTTGTCAAGCACCGTGCTTGTTCTATAAATTTTCAGATTGGAATCGCATTCGCATCTCAATCGCAATCTGTCAAAACTGTATGAAAATTAAGGCCTTTTTACAGTTTGCGATTGACATGCGAATGCGAAAGTTGTTTAAAAAATAGTAGTATTGGCCCTATTGTAGAGAGAGACAAAAATACGTCAAAACATGGTAATTTTAAGAACAATCTCATAAAAAATCCAATCTAATTATTCTAGCTGCAACACTATACACGTACAACATACCTGTACAACAAATCGTAGCAATCTCTAACAAAGAGGAAACGGATCCCTTAGCGTCTAAGAGATTTCATCCAATTATCACCCGGAGCGAACTCGGAATGACAAGCGCGTAACAGAACTGTTACCGTAACACCTCGGGAGTTTGTTGCTGTAACGACAGTAGCTTTTAAAAGTTTCGCTGTTGAGACTAATGATGTGTTCAGATTGACTGTTTAGAAATGTATTTTAAGAATAGAGTGCCAACGTTCGCATTCGCATCTTAGTCGCAAACAATGTGTCAAAAATGTATGAAAAAAGAGGTTTTGGTGACACATTGCGACTGAGATGCAAATGTCAACGTTGCTTAAAAAAAAAAATAATGGCCCGCAGTAGTTAAGTTACTTGTGAAGTTGAAAATCGAAATATTGTTTGGAAAGCTTTTTATGCCATTGGAATTATAGAAACACAGGCCTACGATGACCTGCTATTGCTTCGTTGTAAGAAAGAGACAGAGGTATATAGAACGAATAAAATCCCTTTTTCAAAACGCATTCTTCATGTCAACGATACATCATAGTAGATGACAGTGTGACAATGTGTTTAACGTTGTGGGTAACTACCCAGACCCAGACTCATTATGTCAAACGACTGTAAGGAGTCTAGAAATCTGATTAGCTACACAAACAAAGAGATTTCTAAAGCTAAATAGAACACTTTAAAAATCATAAACCACTAAGAATACAATAGCCACATTATACTAATCTGTCCTGTACACTTTATTATCTCAAAACCAGCAACTTTATATTCAAAATTATAAAGGTTTTTAACCCAACACTTTTATCTGATGGGTCTTATAGGACCCCTGCAACAGAGAAATAAAGGGTCCCGAAGGAGGGTTTATTGTACCAAAAGGTCTTTGTTTTGGGGGGTTACCGGGGGCCCAATGCTTCTGTTTGAATTTCGGCCCAAATTCGTATTGAACTGAAATAACATCGCCTGTGTTGTGTTATGATTAAGGATTTCTCAAGAGGAATGTTCTCGGTTGTGCTGCGAATATTTATGACATGAAAGAACTGAATAGACTGGACTAGATCATATAATTTTGCCTAGTAATTTGAATCACCAAAAACTGGCCATTACGTGTTAGTAACTTTCAGGTTATACAAGGAACTAACTGACCCGCGCAACTTCGTCTGCGTCACATTTTCCATTAATGCTCCGCTCCTATTTGCCTTAGCGTGATGATGTATAGTGTGTGTGCCTTCCTCGATAAATGGGCTATCTAACACTGAAAGAATTTTTAAAATTTCATATCGGATTAGTAGTTCCTGAGATTAGCGCGTTCAACCAAACCAACAAACAAACAAACTATACTATAGTATAGATATAAATTATTTATACTAGATCTTGGCAAAAATACCTAAGTAAAGCCCCCAGCAGACGTGTACTGCGAGACAATATGTGACGGCGGTTTTTTATATTATTAAAATGATCTATGTGTAGGGCGAAAAAAATCGTTGTCGCATTGTCGCTTCGTACTAGGCTGTCATACATCTTTATAGAAATAGGCGGATGTAGGTAACTTTCTTTGTTTGTATACGTGTGTAAGTTCGTAATGGTTTTTATTGTTCATTGATTTAACTAATTTGTTTCTGTTTTTGTTTCAGGTAAGTACCTACTAATACGGTTGAAACTTCTGGCTAACAGTACAGAAGTATACTTTTCTTCAAGTGCGGTATGCTTTATTGAATCACTTCATTTGCGGTAAGGATATTAAACAACCTTGTTTGATGCAATAGTCAAATATTGTAACAAAACATAGTAGGAAAGCGCCCATTTTTTCCGATTACTTTAATTTCATTTCAAATCCACTTTAGACCTCGTATTAAAATAATAATTTTATTATTTTCTCTATTGTGCGTTCTCCACATTTTTCGCGGTTTCAGATAAAATTAAAGTAATTTATCAGATTAGAATAAGTGTTGGTTTGTTCATTATAATATTATTAATTCAATTTATAGTATTTAACTCACTCCGCATGTGATTTTTATTAAAACTGGCGGGGTTTATGAAGACTTCAAATTTTCACATTGCATTAAAGCTCCTGCAGACAAGTGTAACACGATAATGCGATATCGCGATTTCGTAGACCATTGTCATTGTTTTCTTGTTTTAGAAGAGCAAGTAGTATACTAGAGCAATTTCCAGGGAAAGTCGCAAACCTAGCCTTTTGTCTAAAATCACGACCCAGAATAAAAGAAAAAAAAAATATAATAAACTAAACTAAACGATAGTTGAGAATGGTGATCAATAGCAGTTTCTTCTCTTCGTAGAAAGAAGCAAAAAAATACGAAGGGTATACCATAAACTGAAGAAAAAAAAACTCGTTGTATGGGAGCCCTTTAATATAATTTTATTATTGGTTGTTATAGTGGCAATACAAATTAAAAAAAATGAAAATTTCAACGGTCTAAGTACCTGTTACGGTTCTTGAGATACAGTCCGCTGACAGACAGACGGATAGACGAACGGACAGCGGCGGCTTAGTAATAGGGTTCTGTATGTTAACCATCGGGTACGAAACCCTAAAAAGAAAAGATTTCTGTTACATAGGCGCTAACACCCTCAAAAAACATATTTATTAAAGACCATAATTCTCAGACACAGTTTCTATGCAACTCACGTAGTTTTCTTACAGCTAAAACTTGTGTTTATGACCCAAAAGTTTACTTACAAATGTTTTCAGACTTACAGATGATTCGTGTTTCAAAGCTATAGTAGGACAAAGTTTACGTGATTCTTATTATTTAGAGAATCTTCGTGCTTTGTTAGTCACTAATGAGAAGCTTTCTTTTTAAGTATCCCTTTCATTAGAGAGAAATATAAAAGTTAAACCCGTGTATGTTAAAGTGAAAATGCGTTTCTGATGTGTTGCGTCCGGTCTGTAGGAGAGTTCTATATCAGCGTTTACAAAGAGGTCCGCTAGTAAACAAAAACTTGACAGTCGGTACGTGTAGTAAAAAGCCAGAAAATCGGACACCAGTCTTGCCAACGGTTACAGAGTTACCCAGTTACTCGTTTGCGGAGGTCAGTTAGGCAATAGCTACATGTAATATACTGGCACTCTGCTGCTTTTAGTGAGACTGGACCCCAACCCCAATATACTTAAAAAAAGGCTAGCCAGAATCACGGTTGTTGATGACTATGATGTTTTGTATGTATGGGGACTATGAATGTACCCAACATTCATAGTCCCCAATACATACAAGACATCTTCACATACCCAAGTGAATTTATGTTTACCTACCTACTAAGGTGCTCGGATACGTCTGTGTCACATTAAATCAAGTCGCAGCCAACTAGACAGGCAAGCGGTGCCGGTTGGTAAGGGTTGTTTTGCGGTCAGCAACCCCGCCACGCGTATCCTAGGGGCATTACCTCCCTTTTTCGTACGGCTTTTGTTATTAATATTAACATAATTATGGAAAATTATCATTGACTATAGGGAAGGAAATAGGTTTGGTTCATTATGCTGTATTTTTTTCGATAGAAAAGTGATGGAGCTTGGAATATTGAAAGTGTTAGGGCGTTTGTGCACTAACTCGTAATCGATTGCATTTTATTAATTATACGTGTCCATCAAAACTGTTCCGAATAATCCATAAAAATTACCATGAATACGAGTGAGTCTTTAAACTTCTTATAGATTTATTGACTAAGGCATCCCGGGGCACTCTCATTTCCCAACTACTAGCAAAGATATAGTTCTTACAAACGTCTAATTTAGATCTACGTAAAGTAATTCTGCAAGTTTCTCCCTTAGCACGCTATTCAAGCTTTTCATTTATTGCGGTTTCAAAACGTTGACGTGACAAAATTTAACGTTAGCATAGGTAGAAGGTACATTTCATTTCATCCGGTATATGTGCTAAGGATACAACCATAATAAAGAGGAGTTTTTCCCAGCTTAAATTCTCAACATTCATTTGTCACGTTCATAAAAAAATCTCAAATAAACCGTTTGGCTCCCCCGCTCTTCATCAGCCCTATTTTGCTCAAATGCCAATGCTTTGACAAAAGACTAATTATCTCAGCTTAAATAATTGGCCGTCAGTTGATAATAAACAATTTAAAATTCGCCGAAGCATTGAAAATTTCCGGGCTATACTGTATACACTGTAGTGCAGTAGAACAAGCCAACTTAAAGGAAACAAAGGTAACGGATATTTAAATAATTACGTGTGTTGGGTTTTGTTTTTCTGCGTGCCAGATGCTGTGGGCTTTGTTGAAATAATTTGCATTCTTTTAACTGCACTTTTTGTGAAAGACATTGTTAGTTCCGCAATGCCATGTCTATATTTCAGCTGTAAATAAGTTTATGTGCTGTCCATATTACAGTTCGTTTCCAATGACGCGGCCTCCAGTCCAACAAAAACGTGAATACGGTCTAACACAAAACAAAAGCAAAACGCAACGCCGACTGCATGACAGAATTTTCCACGAGGCTTTGATAGTCAAATCTCGTTATATGCACAGGTTCAGACCTGCATCGAAATAACCATTAATTCAAGGACGGGACCAATTTAACTTGCTGCGCCGTGTCTCTGTGGTACGACACAAAGCCTGCCGCGGACAGCGCCCCCAGGGGCGGCGGGTGGCCGAGGGAGCGAAGGGGCGGAAGTGACGAAACTCCCGGCGCGTTTCCATGGCAACCGCCGTGTTTACCCCGCCATATCGATCGCTGCGTTTCCCTGTTTACATACCGGCGTTGCAGCGGGGGATTCGGATTCGATTTCTGGTTGAATAACGCAAATAAAACTTGATAGAACTTTCTGGAGTCTGTCGAGTGTTTAAGGATTCTGTCTGGGGAGATCTTGTTTTCATTAGATAGGTAGTATCTATATTTATAACACTTTACTTGATTTGGAAGCTTTGCACCCCTTTGTCTTTTCTTTGTTATAATGGTTGTTCGAGCATGACTCATATAAATATTATAAGGTAGGTTATTTTATAAATTAAAGGTACTTATTATAATAATTGGACCTGAACGGAACAAAACGTGGCTTGAAGTTGGATGTAGTGACATTGGATAACATATGTTCAGCAGTGCACTGCACTTAACGATTCTATTTATTTTTCCACAATTTTTGTAATATCTTTTAAATAAGTTTTCATTCATGTAGATTTTTGGTAGTAAACAAGTATCCAATTTTATCATATTCTTTTGAAATTAAACGCGAATATCTTAGAATACGGTTTAATTAAGATCAAGATTTCTAAAGTCGTAATTATTCCTGTGCTAGCAATTTATATTAAATGCGGGCTCGCGTGAACATCGTTTTTAATTTAAGTAATTGTTTTGTCAATCAACTGAAATTTATTCGACTTCTTTGTTACCATTTCGGTTTTCTTTGTTGGGGATCACGCAATACAAACAGGTAGGAAGGTAAGGTACAGTCAAATACGCGTCCATGTCAACAATTTGCCATCGACTGCGCCTATATTTTAAGCTGTCAGGGTGATTTTAGTGTTTAAAGTGTTGTTTTTATGTGCGGCTGACTGTACCTATAAAATTATACCTACAGAATTTCTTGTGGTTTTGTTCCAGACTTTTGAGCAACAAAAGGAGGAAAATAACGATTATGTATTGTAATTGTAAAGTTAAAAGTTTTCGGGGTATGATTTTGGTTAGGTTCAAACATGGGCAATTTATTTTGGCTTAATGTGTAGTCGAACGTTTTTGGTTTTTGAGGTTAAGGAATGAAGAAAGAGTTTGTATAAAATGATGAATGATGTTTGGATAAAAATAATAATCCTTTCTACCTTTATTAATTAAAATGAAAACTCTTGCCTTATCAGCTACGCAGTGACTACCGTGAGTTGAAAATAACATTTTACCAAATTTGCTAAACGTACCATCAAAATCAGGCAATGTTGTGAAATTCTCAATCAAAAGCACACCGGTTGTATTTAAGCAACATCTGTCCAACAATGTACCACAATATTGATATATTTACAATAATTAATACTTAAACTTAAATACACAGTCGAATCGTAATTGTTTAAATTTATATAACACACAAACATCGATTGTCTGTTCGTCCAGTCCATACACGATTTCAATTAAATTCCGAACCAACTTCAATAATTGTTAAAAAATATATTACGTTTTGTTTTGACGTCCTCATGAAGGCTTTCCACAGATAGGCGCGATGTCCCAGTGCGACAACAGGTTTTTTTTTTTAAATTTGACAATCGAGATAAGGATCTTTGCAAGTTGTCTTCTATAGTTTCTGCCAAGTCCTATGGGAAAAGTATGTATGTATGTTCTACCTGAAAAAGTAGTATGTATGTTCTAATGAAATAGGGCTGCAGTATCTTTATCGTGCAGCAGTTCGTGTTTACTTATTCGACCGTACGATTGTGTTTAACAAAAAATAAAAATATAATAATGAAGTTCATGTACAGTCAACAAAGCAATTTGGTATACCAGTCCGCAGAGCTATTTAAATACTTAATATTTTTTCCACTGCACTGCCAATATTTATTTCTAATGTGTGCATTATTACTTACTGTGTCGATACGATAATTGTCTAAGTACTCAGAACACTCACAACAGTGTTAAAAAATAGTTGCAAAATCTGCCTGCATATCAAATAGTCTAGTTGACTGTATGAAGGCGATTCAAATTGTATCCCAGCAAATCTTTGAGTATACATGTGTATATGAAGCAATTGAAACAACAAAAACAAGACAATCTAGATTCTAGCTCAAGTAGTCAACCTCGGCACCTGCAAGCGACACCGCGTGATGCAACGTATCGTGTTTCTGATACCGATATGATGTGGACATGTGGTGTGTAACTCTAGCAGAAACGGAAGGACTGGTGATGTGGCGTAGCTTGCAATCAGTCGGAGGTGGCTGGATGAAAGTGTTGTCTATGCGACAGAAGACAAAAGAAGGATGCATTTCAGGGATAAAATAGAAATACTCTTTGAACTTTCTCTCTTTATGTTTCACCGTAAAAAAAATACGATAGAAGCTTTAAAACAGTAGGAGCGTTCTTATCGATACAGTGATTTGGTGAAGATTAAGGGTGCCTGTCCATTACAGCGGACCGAGGCAGCGGAGCGGAGAAACGGAGAAATTTTAACCAATCATGTCAGTCAAAATGTCAGTGACTCACGTGGTTCGGAGTTTTTATGCAATTCCATTGGTTAAAATTTCTTCGTTTCTTCGCTCCGTTGCCTCGCTCCGCTGTAATGGACAGGCACCCTAAAAATCTATTGCTAGCCAGTATTGTCCCAACGAGCAGAGGCCTAACCTCTTTTATTAATGAAAATACAGAACCATCTTCTATGTATTCATACAAAATTTCAATTTCTAATATTAGCTAGGATTTACAAGCTATTTCTTATTTTAAGCTAGCTCGCCCGTCCGAATGCTACTTACTCCCTCTATCCCCCATTCTATCCCCCTCCCATTCAAAGGGTAGCTTTGGAAAATAATCATTTCTTTTATTTACCAAAAGACCTGTAAGACCAAACAATGGACAGATGAATTTGTGAAGGATACGTCCTAAATATAACGTTTTCTTAACTTCAACTAGAACTAATATCTCAAACTTCCATTACCAGCTAATGACTACACCATAAAGTATCTGACTCCATTAATACAAAAGCTAAGAGGTTCGTATTACAGGCATTAAGAGACTCGCATCACTCAGGGTGTCTTAAAGATTGATCTGCAATGCACTCGGTACAGTCGACCATGCAGTGAGCTCACTCTACTGAGAAGCAATATAATAAATTCAAGTTCACTGTGGCATTCTATTTTATTGTTCTGAATAATTTATTGAATCACTCTTGCTATTTTTCGCTACCTTATGTTTTTTCTTGTACCAAATAAAAATGCAAGACAGTAACTGAGCTAATAAACTAAAGAGTTGATTTCGTGTGTTCTGAGTAAAAACGACCATTGTTTTCAAATTTACATAGTTTTCTATAGCGTTTCGTGCTAATTCACACCCATTTTCAAAATTATTAGTTCAACAGTAGACTGTGATAGATAAACTAGCACCTCATCAACCAGTTTAATATAATTCACAAAAGATTTACTAAGCCCATTAACTCATTGCCCGATTCAAACAACTAATACTATTGTTAACCTCTGCTAAACCCAAGATTAGTGCAAGGATTACTTTAAGCAGTTTAACGTAACCGAATTTAACCTAACGATCTACTCAACGCTTTTGGGATACTGCAATTACAATCATTTATCAAGCTATCTGGCATTATTAAAAGGTAGCTATTGTGTTTGCGTAACCAGTGTTATTCAGTAACTGGGTTGTGGTGGTCAGATAGGCGTTCCACGTAGAGTACTACTCAGCTGCCATCCAGTTAGTCTGGAATTAGACTCCTAGTATTTCCATTCAACTTTCTAACAGTAATAGGTACTGTAGATACCTTTGTATGTCTGGCAAATAAAATATCAAAGTATTACTATTTATCAGCCGTTATTATTTATTTCCTGCCAGACTTCAAAATTTTTCACCAATGAAATATTCGGTAGACATAAATTTCCGTCGCTAACTGTACCAGCCGCTTCGTCTCAGACTCGATTTCCTTCTAACATTGGAAAATGTTCGAATTTCCCGCCAAAGATACGTACCTAACTACCTAGGTAGGTTAGACTTAAATCTAGAAATGTCTAGCTTAGAATCTGGTACATTTCTAGACATAGACAAACTGCCTCTTTGTGCATGTTAGGTGATGTTCGACGCCCGTTAATTTTTTATTAGTTTCCATTGCCTTTCTGTTAGGGCTCCCTCTGACAGTCAATGTCGGTCGGCACTGCGACAGCAATGCAATAAAGCATAATTTTCAATTAATGTTTTACAATTTAAACCAGCGACGTGATGTCTTCGAGCTTATAAGATATTTACAATCAGCTCACTGTGAGTTTAGATCAGGACACCCCTGCGTTACCCCTTCGGAGATTATCAGGGCCATTCCAAAATGGCTGATATTTAAACTAACAAGATCAACCCATACAGTATCGTGTTCCTAATCCCCATCTTTGACCCCTAAAGGGTTGGGCAGATATGTGGAGATAGGTAGAAATGTGTTGTAACATAGTTAATTTGGCAGTGATCCTATTAACTGTCCAACGAAAGTCTCTCCCTCCCATATGGCATAAATCAATGTCAAGAACCATTTAGCCTTTACAATCAAATATTAAGAAAAAAATTGTATCTACGACCTGGGAATGGCCCCCTAGACTTGGCTTAATCCAATTGTAAATGGTAAGTGCAAAATTTCGTTAGCCACGCGGGTAGCAGTCCACCCCTGCATTTTATTTGCTGCAGTCTGCCATGTTCTGTGATTCATAGGTCGATTTGGATTCGAAATTGTATCTACTTAAAATAATTATAAAACCATGAACATGCAACCGGTAGTTTTCGTAACATGCGGCAATTTTGTACCCAATGAATCAGCAGGTTCAAGCAAAAATTCAGCCCAATGAAGTCTACCTTCCGATTAAAATTATACCTATCAACTCCTATCAATCATAATTATAATAACTAATGCACTACAGATTTATGAAACCAGAAACTGCATGCAAATGTCAGGCCTTATCCTTTTTGAGGTAAAAAACCTTCGCTTGCCTCTACGAACTTGACACCGTCTCGAGTTCTCGACCCTCACAGGGTTGCCTCTCGGTATATATTCAACTGGTCCATACAAAACTTCGCTACCAACAAAATATCATGTTCAAGAACCTTAAAAACACAACCCTTTTTTGCAGAACCAATCTAATTTTAATCTGTTTTGGTTTTGACCTTCTTTTATCGCGTGATCGGGCCATATCCTTTATTAATAACACATTTAAATCTAGACGTTTTATTTTATTATTTTATCCTTCCCCCAATTAAGGTCGTTTTTTGCCAACCCTGAGAAACGAGCGCTTATTCATTGGATCAACATTTTGTATACATACAATTTTATGTATACCATGTATGAATCATATTATGACTAAAAAAAAGACTTGGAGTCATCTGGCCAGGTCATTTACCCGGTCGTTGACCTTGCAGTGGGGGTTCGATACCACCCTCTGAGGTGGGAGCGGTCTGGGAGTTTCTTTCTAGAATTTAGTACCTATGTCGGACTAAGGTGCTAAATCTTTCTTGTAGAAGTTATTGTGGCTTGCTTTAGACTGGAGTGCGGTGCCACGGCGTGTCAGTTGTTCCGGACTTACTTATGGTTAGCCAGGACAACTGGTGACCTTTTAAACTTAATCAAAGTGCCGAGAACTGGCCATGATCTGCTATAGACAAAAATATGACACATACAATTTTGTCAAGGTGTTAGATCGCAAAACGCAAATGAAACGTGATAGTTCGCCAATCACTTATCGGGCTGTAATCAACAAAGTTTCGAAAACAGAAACGAGATAACATGACATTAGTTTCAAATAGTTTCTTACATTACCACTTGCGACAGCTTACATATTTCACATCACAGAGTTAAGATTCACTTGAATAATCAGTGTCTGTCTCCAGTCTGAAGTCTGCACCACAAAGGCGACTTTCGCTGCGACACAGTCGCATGCGACCGCAGCTGCATCGCTGCAAGGTCAATTGACAAAATGGCTGCTCTATTGTATTTGTATCAATGGCAACGCCCTACAATGGCAATATGATCGCGATAGCGCCGCGTTTTTTTATCGATTCAGTAGCACGACTGTATCGGTGGTTTTGCGCGATTTTATCGATGTTGTTGGTCTGATAATGTTTGTTGACAGTCATGTCAAATTATCTCCACGAATGTGCTCTGAAGTGGCAAACAGAGGTGTATGTGAACTACTTTCATGGGGGATGAGCTTATTGCCTTAAAACAGGTCCAGGTTTGGCCAGATGCATCAAAAGACAGAGAATAGTGGAAGCAAGGTTTAAATAATCCTAGAGGAACGTAGGTACTAAAGGAATAAATAGTATCCCATATCTTCTCCCAAGTCCATCTGTCTCACAATATCAAAATTCATTAAAATTACTTCAGCGCGTTAAGCGAGAAACTGCAACAAAAAAACAGAAAGATATAAGTACCTACCTATTGCAGTCGTGTTATAAAATTACGTCTGGCGAAGTAACACAACAATTCATGTTACTGTTACCAAGCAATTTCGTAATGTTCCAATGTGAAGGGTCCCGGTAATAATAAGGGCACACGAGGCAGTTCCACTTTGTCTTCAAGGTTGGCAGGTCATCCATGCACCCTTTGCTGTTGCAGGTACCTAAAAGTATGCGTCAGTCGGTTCTCTTAATCAGGTGCAATGACAACCTATAAGAGTTCTAACCCGTAAAGTCGTAACCTCCACTCGAATCAATCAAAAGGCTTGTTATTTATTAGAGTCTTCTACTTTAGTCATAGCAATTGCGCCTAGTAGAATTCCTTCAAAGAGACTAAGAGTATAGGCGTAAGTCTTGAAGATAAATTCCTCCACTAGAATCGGCTACGTCGTCATGGAAACGAAAAAACGTTTCAAAATGAAGTATTCCGAGAAAATATTAATGATTCAGAACGAATTTGCAACTAAATCTTCGCAACAGACGGTCGCCATGTGGAGGGCCTTGCGAAATCACTAATCGCATACACGATTGACCTTTCCAATCAACAATACATAAAACACGGCTGTCATCGGAGGTCAGTCACCGGACTGTCGACCCTTCTATACCTACACTTACTAGCATCCGGCCTGCCTCAACATACTATGAATGCGTTAAATTTATATGCCACGAACGATACTTGCATTATGTAGCCAACGTTGTTGGCAATATCATCATCGCTAACCGATTTCAACCTCAGCTACACATCATTAAAGTTGATTTTTAAACGATAGTTAAAACCATTATGCGTCCTTTCAAAAGTATCTAATTAAAAGTTCTGCATTGTTACTTGTATTTTTTTTCAAAGGACGTATGTACGAGATTCCTTTGCCTATCTGGGAGTGAAATAAGAAGTGTAATCTGTCAGCTGTCATCTGGTTAGTCGTTAAAGATGGAAAGACGTCTCGTTAAATGTATTTATTTCTGTTGAGGAGCTAATAAGTAAAGTGAAGACGTTGTTAAGGAACAACTACAGCAGGGAATATACTTTGTATGTTTCTAAACATAACTCTAGTGGTGATTAGCAATTATCCTTGCTAGGAAAGATGGAACAGTGTCAAAATATGTTGTCTTATTTCTTTGATTGTCAAATAAACAACTACAAAAAATGCAAGTAACTTTCCCAACATAGTAAACCCCCGCGATTCAAGTTTATTTACCGCCGAACCTGTCACGAACCCCAGGGAAAAAGGTTTTCCAAACACACTTGAGTCACAATACAAAAATACTGGCCTAGTAATCTAAACATTCAGTCATTCATGCCCTTGTCACTATCAAAACCACATGGTCTTTTCTTCAATTCCATTCTCGACACAGTGAGTCAAGCTTCCGGAAAATGGGGTGACTCAAAACGTCATAATGATGCGACAGCATAAAAACTTCTTCACGAGCATAATTACAAGTGTCATGTTCTCGGAAAACGAAAGAAAACAATTTTTGTACAAGTCTGCTGGCAGTTCTTCACTTTTTCTTTTAAAGCTGAAAGAAAATAATGGACATCGTACTGTAGTATTATTACTATGTAGGATATGTTTGTAACTGAGTGTGTATGTTTGTTCCTCCACAACGTTTTAACGACTGTATGATACGAGATGAAACTGTGCTCACATGACAGGTAGACTATGACCTGAGGGCCAATTCTACTAATTTTTAAACAACTTTCGCATTCGCATGTCAATCGCAAACTGTCAAAAAAGCCTTAATTTTCATACATTTGTGACAGATTGCGATTGAGATGCGAATGTGAAAATTAGTAGAATTGGCAATCAGGTTTAAAATAACGGAAACTTCCTACTACGTACTAAACGTCTAAAACGGTCGTTTTTTTGCTATCCGATACCAAACACAATGATATTCGAAAGATATTGTACTGAACAAAGTGTTACACTTGTTAACTAAGCTTAAAAGATAAGATACTGATTATTCCACCATCCTTAGCTTTAATGGAAAAGGTTTTCGAAGAGCCGTTAGAACAATAACAATAACATTACCGACAACGTAACAAAAACGAATAAAGTTAAATGCTACGACTCTCATTGTAGGAACCCAATTAATTTATTAGTAAACTTATGAACATGCTACCTAATTTCATGCGCCAGCCGTTGCCAAAATTATAAAAAAAAGTTCGTTACTCGATAAAAAATCAATTTATGGGCCGACTGTAGAAAATAATCAATATTATTAGCGTTGCACCCCTACGAATTACACACACATGGTTACGTACGCGTGCCTTGCACACATGCACACCGTGTGTGTATAGGTAGGGACGGCAGCTGCAAAACGTGAATTCAACTGCCGGCGAATGTCAAAGTTTTATTATTATCACACTAGGACGCCGCCTCGGTGTCGCTTGTCCCGAATTAATGATTCGTTATTAAGCTTTTGTTACGAATTTTGTTTGTTAAATTGATGAAGGTAACAATACTAATTTCACACTTAACATTTTTAATTTAGTACACCTTTAAATGTATCTTGGAGGGAAAGAAGGGGCATTTAAATGTAAAGTCATGTGTAATTTATGAGGAAGACGGAAAGTTCAGCTTCCTCAATCATTTGTGATGTTGGGTAAATATATAAATCACTAGTTCAAAAATAGCAAATTAATTAATCGTTCTGAACTAGATCATAAAAACCTACTTGATCACTATTTCATAACAATATGCTAAATGTGTTATTTCTTCTAGAAAAAATCTTTCCTACCAATTATGTCATAAATTAGTCTCGGAATTATTAACGCACAACCTTACACAACATAAAAACATCGTGTCCTTATTACAAGCCAAAATGTCCTTTAAAATTCGAATGCCGATCAATTAAAGCCAAAAAAGTGTGAAAACGTTAAGAAAACGATAAATCTTTAATTGCCACGTGAAAAATGGATAGGTATTCATGTAAATTGTTTACGCGGAAACGAGTTTTATATCTTTTTTTTTCTAATAATATAATATTAAAATCTGCCATGTAATAAAGCCGAGTACAATGAACGGACCTAGATCGCCTTGAGAAGTTGTTGAAAATCATTGGCAAAACAAAAAATGTAGATATGGAATTATTTGTAGAGAAGACATATTAAATTGTTTGAATTGTAACTGTTATTGAAGATTTTTGCGATGGTATAATAAATAACTACAATCACAAAACAAAACTATTAAAAATATGTTATTGTTGTGTTCGTAGGTTTTTTTTTTTTCATATCTAAATTCCATTCCTAGGGTAACGAAAATCTTAATCGTAAAAGTATTTAATTATAACCGAAAAATAAATGCACTGGCAACTTTGAGAACAGCCTTTGTCGACCGATAATATTTAGGGTTCTTTTTTGTTGTAATGATCTCGTCCGTAACGTATGGGTGCCTTTGCCTGCAGCGCAAGTTTTTTTTTTCGAAAACTTGACCCCCACGTTCAGTTATGATTCGGCAGTCGACGCGAGCGGTTGTGTCTCCGCTAACGGTTGAATTCTAGTCATTGTGTCCAAAAGTATTTTAGTTTAGTGTTTCTGAACGTGAGTTTGCGTTCTTAGTTTTAAAAATTTAGCTGTTAACGGTTGTGTGTTTCTAAATTAATTATTTAATCATAGTTTTTCTGAAGAAGACTGACTTTAATGAACGGATTTGGATTACTTTGGTGAGTTTTTAAAACTTTTTTTAATTTTGGTGGTTCGTGAGACTATCATTTTAGGACTCGTTATTTTCTGTGGTTCATTGTTGTGTTTGATGACTATTTTTTTTAACTCAGGTAATTTATTCGGCAGTGTTTTTATCGAACCATACGTTAAAGACAACAGTTAACAAGTTAAATAACATACGAAACTACATTATTTATACCAGAAACTATCAATAAAACATAACGAGTACATTACATAAGAACACCTGCTTTCCGAACACATGTTGTATTTTCTGGCGACTTAAACACGCCTTAACACGTTACGCATACCATTAAACATATAAAAAAAAATATAACCGGCACCAAGGTTGATGACGTCATCGAAGTTTCAATTGGTGGTCTCCAATAAACGTCATGGAACTCGGCGCGACGTTTTTATAACCCGCATAAATTGAAAAGATATATTGCCCAATCAACTAGTTTATCTTTCGTGACCAACTTGATTTAATCGTGTTATATTGTCTTGGTGTTTTAATCAAGGGCTGTTTGTTTTAATTTCAAACTGATAAGTGAGGTAACTTGTTTCTTGTAGAAATTGTGTTAAATGTAAGAGCTTTAGTGGAGCAGGAAGCTGTTGAAATATCTGTTTATTGAATTTAATGCCGCTGTTTGCCCAAGAAATATGGTTGAAAGAAAAAGATTAAGTAATTAAGTTTACCGCTATTTGTAATTTATTGAGAACCATATCTTATATTTCCTGGATATAGGTACGTAACTATTGGATAGCAGTAACAAAAATCAAATCGGTTTACCACCAAAACAAGCATTGCTTTACCTCAAAATAACTCCTAAAGACCTACAGTCTGACGAACAAAGAGACTGGCACAAAAAGCACCCCTAAAGTCTTTCCATGTTAAATACGCCAAAACACACAATAGCTCAAAATTCGATCCGAATGTGCCCCGATATTTACCAAATCCATTTTTTTTTTTGGAAATACAAACGAATTACCAAAAACCAGTAATAACACGAAAATACAAACCTACCCAGAACTCCAGCCCAGCTCCTCAACATATTTCACAGTAACTAAACTACGCGGTAAAAGCACCCCAAATATGAAGCCAAAACACAAAATCATCTCAGTTGCCGAGTTTCCGTCCGAATAACGTTCAGAAATCTAAAAGTCTCTCAACCGACTTGTTTCGCGGATATCCGAGTCTCATAACGAACCGTGCACTGATATTTGCTAGATCCATTAATCAAATCGGGCTGAACGGCTAACAGAAATCTGAATGGCAAATCCGGAGCGATTCGGCTGCAACACAGTGCTTTTCAAATAGCGGATAGGAAACATTTGAGAAACTGTTGCGAGAGTTCTATTAAGTATATTCGAAGATGTTTGGGACTTTTTAGTTTGTGTTAAGCTTCGTTTTGTGAAGACAAGAAGGAAAATGACAAAATATTATAACTTTATTTCACAAACCCTAAAACATAAATATGAGTAATAAAAACTAGATTTAACCTGAGCCTGAGTGTCGTAGCTCAAAGTGTAGATAGACAAGTTAAAGAATATTTATCATAGGAACAGTCCAGATAATTATAACCCTTTACTTATAAACAACTACATATTTTCGACTCTTTTCAAAATATTTGATTAGAAAAAGAAAAGCCAGATTTGTTATTGTTAACATGTCCTCACCTTTTCCGAAGACTCGCAAGTAGCTCTAATAAGTATTTGAACTATCACGTAGAAGTAACACGGGGATGCTGGAACACGGACCGACCGCGATCGAATTGTCAACTGAGCTCGTCTTCGTTGTTTATCTCGGAAAACCGTAATTTAATCTAGTCTGGATTTTCAGAGTGATAAATTTTTGTAGAAAGAATTTTAGATTTAAGTTGCTATTTTCATTGTTATAACATTAAAAAAGCTTGAAGAAAGAGTTAATGTCCAAAAACTCACTGCCGACGCGGATTTATTAAACAAGGATTCTCAAATTGGGGTACAGGAACCCTCAGGGGTTCTATATTGGATAATAGGGGGTCGGGTTATGGTGATTAGTTGGCAAGAGCGATGCTTTTAAAGAATGAAGATTTCAACTGGTCAAAATTACTTCTAAAATCAACGCAATAACAAATGACATTTTATAAACATTTCACGCAACCGTTCATGTTCCTTCACAACTCTTAAACTGAATAGCGCTAAATCACTACTTTTCATTAATTTACCAAAGCATCTAACTCCCGAAGTTACCAAAGGTTAAAAGATTGAAACATAAACAGATGTACTTGTCCATTCCGCCCAGACTGTGTAAATAAAGCGATACCCTAGGCGACTGACTTTCAAAAACTTGCTAGGATTTTGTGGTTAGTGCAGTTTGTTTAAAAGTTTGGCTGTCCGGAGCATACTGCGACCTACCTACACAAAATTAGGAACTGACACTGACGCAAATGAATGCTTGATGTGAAAGACAACTAATGCCCAGTTTCTGAGGCTTTTATCTATACTTCTATACTAATACTATAAAGAGGTCAAAATGTTTGTAAGTTTGTATGTAGGGGGTAATATCAGGAACTACTGGTCCGATTTAAAAAATTCTTTCAGTGTTAGATTGCCCATATATCGAGGAAGGTTATAGGCTATATTATATCATCACGCTAAGAAAAATAGGAGCGGAGCATTAATAGAAAATGTGACGCAAACGAAGTTGCACGAGTCAGCTAGTCGTCAACGCTATTTGACATAACTCCATTGGTTGGTTAATCGTTAACGGACAGATAAACGACCGATAAAGTACCTCAGAAACCGGGCATGAGTAACATAAATTTGTAAGCTGAAAATGTGGAATATTCTGGAGACATTTTCCGATTTTTAATGAAACTTTAAAGTAGTTACATCACGCAAATGAAACTCAAAGAATATGGTTATCGTATTATAATATCTATATATTACTGTTTTATTATCTGTATTTAATGATACTAATCTAGTAGTATCGTAGTTTTCAAAATGGCATACAAACAAAACTATACCATTGCATTAACCACATTTTAAATCAAATAACTTGCGCTCAGAAAATCAACATGTCACAAAATAGACTTGTATTTCTTTTAAAAGTTCCTTCTTTGATGCACGATCTATGAAAAGAATTGTTGTTTACATTCTGAAACTTGTTTCTGCCTGCGGCGTTGCTTCCCGCCTGTAACTGCCCACTTCTGTAACCTCTTTTCATGCGTAACTCTTTTAAAACTGCATAAAAGTTAGGCTAGGCCTAGTATGCGCTTTTGAGTCAGTTCATTCGCAAGCTTAGACTAAATTAAATGTCATATAAGGTGCAGTGAATGGCTGCAGTTTCTAAGCGACTAGAATCTACTTCGCTGCCAGTAATAATACGTCATTATTGTAACATTAATTGAATGCAGTGATATTCAGTTCTCTCACATGTAGTGAACGCCTGATGACAATATTGTTGCAACCGTTTGCCTAATTGAAATTTATGTTCTAAACGGTAGGCGTTGTATTTTTTCAAGCTCCGTCTTTTCTTTGCTTCTCTTCTCTTCTAAGAATATAATTACTCAAAATCGCTGATTTTGTTACCTAATAGAAAGAGCGATAAACAAAAAAGATTTGTGTAAATGATTTGCACACGTGCGAAACCAGGGCGGGTCGCTAGAGTAAAAACAAAGAAGTGACATATTCGTGAGAAATATTACCTACTTACAGACGCTTACAATGACATATTCGTTATTACATGACTTTCTTTCGCCAATTAGCTAGAACCACACTCATACAACAGACAACAAAAGTTATGAAGTAATATGCTAACAGTAATTCCCACGATGACAAATCAAACATTAGAAACATTCCAAGAAGCTTTTACTATTACTGTCTTACCTTTATATCTCTAAAACAAGTTTTACCCTTTATTTTTCTATGGCGTTCTGGTTTCTAAACAGCAAATATAACATTGTCTAAGTTACTACCTGTACCTTTGAGGCAAAATCTATTGTCCCTTAGTGTACTCAGGTAATATCATTAAACGTTATTAAATGGTGCCCTAAAGTATATGTAAAAATACTTATTTTTTGTTGCTCAAGTAATCCTCTCTCGACCAATTAATGTTTTATTTTCATTAATGTTATATACATGGTGCCCTTTTTGGCCCTCTGATTGGGCTCACTTTTATTTAATTGGCAAGGCAGTAATCCCATTTCATGTAAGGTTAATCTAAAACTCTGAAAAACAAAGTACAAAATAAGGTTGTTTATGAAAATTTCGGACAAAACAACTTTTACGGACGTTCACTAGATTTTCACTGCTTTTCAGTGCCTAGTTATTTTTATGGAAATTTGCTATCGTTTTTAGGTTGTTTGTTTCAATTACGTAACAGGACAAACAGCTTTTCCTAATAAATAGGAATAGCTGGAACTATAAAGACGCTTTTATTCAACTGAAATAATAGCTAAAAAGCTTTTAAGCTGTAAACCACACGTATCAATTACGAACACTTTCAGTAGCATTTGTTTAGCCATAAATTCGAACTGTGTCAAGTAGGTATCAGCTAAATAATTGCTATTCAGTACATTTTTATGCGGATAACCTTTTTTTTAACTATTGATAGGCATACGTTTGACCGCTATCTCACCGGATGTTAAGCGATGATGCGGTCTATGGTGGAGCACGCTTGCCTAGAAGTAACCTATGAGCGTGTATTCCGTCCACTAGCGCCGCCAATCGTTTTTTATTATTTGTGGTAAATTTAAGACACGTAGATAAAAAACCGCTCTGTTGTGCACTGAAGAAATGTATTTATTATGATTTGATTTGATGAGTTTTATTTTGTTTTGTTGTTGTTATGTTGTTATGTTTTTGTTTGTTATGTTTTGTACTTTAGAACATAAATAGTTGCCAAAGTCGATATTTTTGCTAAAAGTGGCCACTTTTAGCAATAATTGCCGTTTTGGCTATTTAGCCATGAGTTATGTATTAAAAATAGCTGTCAAAAAATAATAGAAACATTTCTTTAGTGCACTACAGAGCGGTTTTTTATCTACGTGTCTTAAATTTACCACAATTAAAAAAACGATTGGCGGCGCTAGTGGACGGAATACACACTCTTAAAGACTCCCAACTCAACAAAATATAGATAAAAGTTGTATTTCTGTCTGCCTGTCCGTCAGCGGGGTGTATTTCTAGAACTGTTATAGGTAGACATTAGAATATTTCTGAGTGTGTCTGTCTATTGCCAATATAACAACAAAAAACGTAGTCCGGAACCTTGCGAGTGTGAGTCCGACTCCGACTAGGCAGTTTTTTTTAAAGTGTCGTTCTGTCGTACAGCGTGTCTTATGCCCCAAAAATATTTACAAATACAAATACAAAATCCTTTATTTCAAATAGACCAGTTACAGGCACTTTTGAATAGTCAAGGTCTGTCAGTCAAATAGATGAAGCTAATCCTGCCGCGCTAATGACAAGAGCAGCAGGTTGTTCTCCAATATAACACACCCACCGACCCCGCCTCCAGCGCGACAGTTGCACGTTCCAAAGAGTAGGTCCTTTGGAGAAGAACGTGCAAGAAACTCCAAGGACACTCTTTTAAACCAGTTGCCATTGTTTACAAAATCATGTTTACATTCGGTGCGAAATAATTAATGAGTAAAACTATACAATGCAAAAAGAATGAGTCTACACAATACAAATATAGTCTTACAATCTTCAGCAGGTCCAACAATGTTTTCACATGTTCATCAAAGTTTGGGCACTTTAGTCGCTGTGGAGCGGACCAGCATTAAGCCAAGCATTTTTATCATCAATGTATTCCCCAAGTTTATAATATGCTTGTTTGCATAGTGTGCGTTTTATACAATTTTTAAATTTCGTTTCATTCAGTTCTAATATATGTGGCGGTATTTTGTTATAACACTTTAAACAGTATCCCATAAAAGATGTTGCTACTTTAGCAAGTCTGAAACCTGGTTGAATTAATTCGTTCCTATTTCTAGTAACATAGTTATGCCTGTCGCCTCGTTTACTGAAAAGATGTAGATTCTTTCTAACGTACATGATATTTTCATAAATATATTGACAAGGGACCGTCATGATGTTAATTTGTTTAAACAGTTCCCTTAAAGAATCTCGCCGGCGGAGATGGTAAATGGCTCTGATGGCTCTTTTCTGCAAAATGAAAATAGACTCGATGTCAGCAGCCCGTCCCCATAGTAAAATACCGTAAGACATTAGACTGTGAAAATAGCTAAAATAGACTAGTCTCGCGGTTTCAACATCTGTAAACTGGCGAATTTTTCTTATAGCATATGCTGCTGAACTTTACCTTCCTGCAAGAGATGTTAAATGAGGACCCCATTGTAGCCTTGAGTCTAGCTTAATCCCCAGGAAAACTGTTTCTTCGACGAATTCTAGTTTCTCCCTGTTCAATATTATGTCACAATTATTACTTTTTACATTTGGTAAAGTGAATCGAATGCACTTCGTTTTTTTCTCATTTAATACTAAATTGTTAGCTGTGAACCAATCATGTACCTGCATTAAGGCGTTATTTACAACGTCAAGATTGTTTGCATGTCTCAGTCATTTAGATGTTGATAAAAGTAATCAGACAGTGTAGCTAAAACCTACTCTTCTCACTTTTACCGGTTGCAAGCACAAAAAAGCAGTACCACCCAAGAATATTCCCCTTAACTCGGGAAGAAAAGAGGCTACACTGCCCGTAGATCATGGCAGTGAGAAAAAAGATGCGAATATCCCCCATTACTCATCGCAGCTATGCTTCGGAGACGCCTTTCTGGATTAATCAAATTAATTACGTTCATTTCGCTCGTAAGAGCTTGTCTATGGCCGGCTTAATGGTTGCGATGAAGCGGAAGCGATTTATTTGAGAGCAGCCTGTAGAGTTTTTTATCGAAGATTTTTTTGTAGCGAAAAAAAATTTGAAGAATTGTTGCAATTAATGTTAATGGGTACAATCATAGTGTTTGTTGCCTATGACATATGTACGGACAATTATGGTGTGTATTTTGCGTGAGTATGATATAATATACGTATGTATATTTTGTGAGATAGTAAAAGTGTGTAATTTTCTGACATCTGTATTCCCTACCCCTAAAAGCCTTCAAAGTAAGAGAGATTAGGCAACTTCTGGGCTCGCTCGCTCCATCGTAGACATCATCTACCGCTTACCATCAGACGAAACCAGAAACAAGAACTGGTACATCATGAATAAAAATGTAGAAGTCCTGTCACAAAGCTGTCCTATCTTGAAATTGGTGCTTCAGTAATTTTTGTCACACCAACGTCAGCCCAATTTCGTGTCCAGGCACTAACTGTTAATTCCAGGTTGCCAGGAAGAGACTACGCAATACGTGTTTTAGTTTGTAGTTTCTTTTTCATGTTAGTTTGGTGGATAGATATTAAGAATATAATAATTAACAATGAAATTACCCGAAATCAGCATTGAAATTTACTGTTGGATATCGCTATACCTTTCATATTTAGGTTCTTACAAATAAAACAAAGTTACACGCCTATATAGCGAATGGAATTTTGTCAATTGTAGGGGCTTTTAGCACATCTCTCTAAAATATATCCCTGATGAAATTCTCCCCGTTTTGTATGAGGATTCCTCTTAGTCATAAATTACTATGAATATTTTCAACAGGAATTACAAAACCGAAAAAGTATTACTTTGAGTAAGTATACTAGTTCATAAATTAATCACTATTCACCGAAGCTTTATAACTATGCAAAGTAAAGGAACTTAATTGTTTAAAGTATATGTATCACCAGACAGATAGATTTGGTCGTTCTATGACCGCAATGGCATGATCAAATTTTTATACCTGAATGAAAATAATTATAAAACTAAATAGTTGGTACGTAACAAAACCCCTAGTAGTTACAATAATTATTTGCCTGTATACAGTCTAATTAACCGTTGATTAGTGGAACTAAAGTTACCGCCACTGGATCCAGCCAATTGATCTGTAATCACGCATGACACATGACCTTTCTCTATGGCTCAATATTGTGGCTGAAATTATTTTCAGCTTTTTTCAACATGTAGACTTCTGAGACCCACAGTGGTGTGACATTAAATGATTACATTTTTAGTGTCACTTTTGGGGGTAAATTAGAAAGTAAGAAGAAAAATATTTTGAACAATATCGTGTGATATACTCGTATCAAATGAAAGGGCTTACTGTGAAAGTTTTACTTATGATTTTAAAATAAAAGGCTTTGAAGCTATTTAATAAATCAGACGAAAACAAGTGAAAAGTTGAAAAAAAAGCGGACATTAAATTTTTCAAATGATTGTTACAAAAATCCGAAAATGTTATGTTTTTTTTCAAGTTTTCGTAAGCGATTCTACTACAAAAAGGCATTACCCTAAACTTAGTTTACTTTATCAAGAGTTCAGCTCCCCTTGCAGCAAACTGCGAACCATATTTAGTCTTAACTAAAGTTAGGCCCCCGATACCAACGAACGTTTGGATTAATACGATTTCTGCGTATTTGCGTCGGCAACGGGCCGTAACGAAATTAGTAGTGAACTAAGTTAAATATATGAAGCATTTGACGTCGGTAGGCGGCACAGGAGCTAACCAAATTATGGAGTAATATGCGAAGGAGTTCCGCTTTAATTTAGTATTTAAAATTCTCTTCTGCTACGTTACTTATGAATAAGTACCTATGATATGAGATATGTTGTGCTATTCTGTAAAACATCTCAATTTGAATCATTGGGTGAAGTGAGCTGTCAACTCCTAGTATCAAGTAGAATGGAACTTCACCTGATGAGATTTTAACAGAATAAACCATCTCAATACGATTTGGTCGGAAATCCAGTACTCAATAATGGGAGTATACTAGAGCTTGTAAAAAACGTTTTTAAGTGAGATCATCACTTTACTTTATTTCAATTTCAAGTTTGTATCAACCGTTTTAAAAACTCTCAACAAAATTCGTTAGTCACCTGTAAAAGCTTACAAAAAAAAAACTTACATAAATCTAATAATTTAAACTGACCGGGACTGACTAAGAATTTAAATAAAAAGAAAAAAACGTCACATTAAAAATTAAAATAGCACATTCTTAATTTAAATAATAGAGCTGCAGCATAGTGCAGTTTTGACCGTTAATCTATGATTCTCACGAGATTACAAAATAAAAACATACGCATCACACACAAATTAGTTTTATGACAATAGAGTAAAAAGGTCCCATATCCATGACTACGGAATGGAGAACCGTTGACTTTACTACGAATTTACTATTCCCCTTTTGTGTGACCCCTAAGATTCCCTTTTCTATTGCTTTCTCACGATCAGGTGTCTATTTAACTATTTCTTGGGACTAGACCTGTCTCAATACGGCGCCCTAACGGTTTCCTTTGTTAATATTTCATGACCTTTTTGTGTGGATTTACCTTCAATTGTTTGTAGTGGTGTGTATTTTAGGGTGACGTCAGTTTTAATGTATGAGAGTTTGCGGGATCGCCATTGTCGCGTCATAGGTTACGACGTTCTAGGATCGGTTTAAATGGCTTTGTTTGACATAAAGAACGGAGTCGTTGAACTCATTACAATGATGTGAACCGAGTGTTTTTTGAAACACGTCTTGAAATTCGCTTACATATTTTTACATTTTATTTTATTTATAATTTATTACATATTTATAAAAAAACAATTACGTAAGTCGTCACAGTAGGTGTGAATATGGTTTGGATTTCATAACTTTAGTTGCCGACTTAATGAATGTCTGAAATAAAACTTGAATAAATTGAAGCCTTGTTATAAATTCAGTCATTTTAAATACTGAATGTTTATAACACACCATTGGCTTAATACAATCCTCGTACAATTAAAAAGGTTTAAATATTGAAAAGTACGGTCTCATTATGTCGAACATTGATCGTGTTACAAAGTAATGCGTGAGGCGACCGCGGCCGACATCTAGCACTCCATAAGGCGCAACTTGGTAATAAATAATACCGAATTTAACAATATCACGCTTACGTGTTCCGGAGTTGTAAAATTAAGTTGACGAACAACCCACGTCGGAACGACGAAGGGGTAAGCAAAATGGAATGTTTACCGAGCCTTGATATTAGCTCGGGAGTTGTAAATGGAAAATGTGGTTTAGTTTTTATTTCAGCTTAAAATGTTCATTTACTCTGAAACGTAATATTAGCTTTTATTTGTGTCCTTTTACGATGTTACACAATTTTCTATTTGTTTTTCAATGTAACGCCAGACAGCTTGCTCTTTGCTACATTATTAAACAAGCTGTTGTTTTGAACGGTTTGTGTGTACTGTTGAAATTTAACATGGAAACGAGTGCGTGGAACCTTCCAATAAAAATAAACATCATGAAAAAGTCTTGGCACTCGCATTTTGAGAAGTTTATAGTTATATTCTTTTACATAAGTAAGCCTGAACTCTGAGTTCGGTAACCCATCTGCTTCAATATTGCAATGCCCCTCGTAAACGTGATAAAGTAAACACTTGAGTAAAATTCTGTATTTAAACACGCACCGCATACAAAACAGGCTATTTAAATTAGATCAAAAACTCGATCATAATACTACTTCCTGTGGCCGGACGCGGTCCAACTTAGACCATTAGCAGTCCAAAACGTTTTTAATTTACTCCAAACCCTTGTTGGATTAATGGACTGTTACCGACTTACCGTGGCAAGACGTGATAATAGCCTTTAAAAAAATCGCTACATTTTTTTCTTTTTCCTCAATTTATAGGTCGAATTTTGTCGTCTTTGTTTATTATGTTTCGCCAGTCGTGTTAATTTTTCTATGAGAAGCGACTGTTTTGAGTGACTCGCACATTTTGTTTGTTTTGTTTATTTACTTGTTTTGATTTAGTTCTAAATAGGAAATAATGTCATTATTGTTTTACTAAGAACGTCGATAGATATTTCAAGAGTTTGGTTTTGATAAAGAGTAAACCAGTTAAAGTCCCATAAATAAAGAAAGTTCTTAAATGTACAAAAGTATGAAGATAATAATTATGAACATTGTTCAAATCTCTAAAGAAAACTAGGGTTTATTTCAGCTTTGAATGTTTACGGCCCAACGTAGCCTTAGTCCTTCAAGGTTCAAGGTTTAAACTCCAATGTCATGGTTCAAAGCCCTAGAACAGTTCTAAAATCTTTTCCATTAACATAATACTGCGATTATAATTTGTTGCTAAAATGGAGTCGAATTTTCTATAGAATTTATGTAATAGCGTTAGCGCTAAACGTTTTAATATCCAGCGAAATAAACCATTAGGGATGGGCTCCATTTTGGGATGTTTTTGCGTTTAAGACGGGTTATTGGTAGATTAGTTATGAATCTGACTGTTGTCAATTGACAGCTGTCAATTTCTAGCACAAATTGTGTCTTTACAAGGGAAAATTCTATATTACAGAATAGACCAACTAAAAATACGTAGTAAGGAAAGCTGTTCTACCTTTGACTAGCAATACATTTTTATTATAAGCCTGATGAACCCAAAACCCCAAAAAATATCCAAAACATCGGTCCGATTACGTCACCCTTAAACATATTGTGAAAAAAGAGAAATTTCCTTTTTTTAATACGTACGCACCCCGAGTCACGATTAACGTCAAAACGAGCGTGCTTAGTTGTTCCGTCACGTCGCAGATGCCAGATAAAACATGGCGCCGTGTATTTAAATCATGGCCCCGTAAATGGACGACGCGACTTCCCTTTCCCACCACTATAAAATGAACCCCAAAAATGGCGCTAGTTCTCACTAAACGAAATTCGAGTGTGTTGCGTTTTAGTTTCTTCTTCCACCACCAGAGGTCAAAATACATAAGTTTTTATAAGCACCGCTAACGGAGTTCATTAATTACTTTTTTAAAGTTTCACAGGAAAGAGGGTGGTTATGTGGTTTGTACGTCGAGTTTTTAAGTGATTTTTATCGTTTGGTTTTCTAAGTTTATACTATCTGGCCTATCTGGTATATTTATGAGACTTTTACTGTTTTTATAATATTTAAAATTTATACATAACTGCGTTGACGCATAAACTCTTGGAATGACTATGTTATTAGAAATACTAACGAATAGCCAAGACATTTTAAACTGAAGTATATTTGAGGTAACAAAGGAAATTACCCTTAAAATTTCGCGTTCAAAATCAAGTCGCAATATCAAAATTATAGTTGAGGTGATATTGACTTTACGACTTCGATGTGAAAGCTTGAGCTCCTTAAAATATGAGAATTGAAATCTCAGGTAATTCAAGGTAGACCAATTTCGTATTTACCTTTAAACTGTTTAACTATGCCGTGTCGGTCGCTGCATTGCGTTTATTTTCCTTCAGTTAATCAAACTGGAATTATTTATGTTTTCTCTTCATGTAAATGTAATTTGTGACATGTTTAACATATTACTGTTGTGTGACATGACATATATATTTGTTGAGCTGTTGCTAATTACGACAAATGTTTTATTATGCAAATAATATGTAATCCTATTGAAATGTTGCTACAGTTACGTTGAGTTGTAGGTAGGATATTGTGTGGCACTTGACAGTTTTATTGTTTCCATACACTGAAAGTTAGTAAAAACTGATTTTTTTAAGACCATTACAGAAAACTTGTTTTTTTGCCAAAAGAAACTAATCAAAAATTCATAACGTGATTCGCACTAAGTGATTTCGTGAATCGATTGTTAAAGTTCGGCAACATATCTTATCGATATGTTATGCCTGAATTAACGCGAATTATTCAACCAAACTTAGTTCGAAATTCACAAAACGATATTTTAAAGTTACGCTCGATGTAAGTTTTTCAATCGACATTAGATTTGGTGATAACTGGACCGGTAGGCTAAGTTTCGAACGTGAAATATGATGTGTAGGGAATCAGGGATGTCAATTTTCAGTATTTAGTTTAATTTTGTGAAGAAATCAGCACGTAGTTCAGCAATCAAATGACTTAAAATACGTAAATATAAATACTGTCATTTGTATTAGGTGGTAGTGATATTCTTGCCTATTTTATAGAACGTAGGTACCTACAGTTGATTATCTTGATTGAATATTAGAAATTTTGTGTAACAAAATTTCAGAAATAAAAATACACGAACGCTTCCGTAAATTCTGACATTGCAAAATAATAAAAATCGCATAATATCCTTACGTAAAAAACCAGGAAACTCTTCAAACCTCAGCCCTAGCCATACATTATCAAGTTGGGCCGTTTTCTACGCCATTTGACTTCGCTTAGCATCGATTTTAATTTGTACTCGTTCGCATATCGTGATATCGAAACGGCTTTATTCGGAATCACGTAGTGTAATACGCGCCCCAGTAACGCGATTCGCACGGCCCGCTTATCGCGCGCGAAAAGCATTTTTATTATGTTTTTGCTTGGAAATATTAAGCTTCAGGTTTTAAATATATCAATAGATCCTGGTATGAATTGATTGTACATGCAGGAAACGATATACCTAGATCTGTTTTATTATTAGATTTTAATTTTAATGAAGGGCTCACGTTTGTTTACAATCTCACCTGATGAAAAGCGACGATGTGGTCGATGATGGAACAGGCTTGCCTAGAAGTAACCTATTTACTCTTGACTTAATAACGCCCAGGTTGTAATATCTGGTAAAAAAAAACCTAGTCATAAAAGATATTGAAAATCAAAATGTGTTAAATTTTGAGCTGCATTCTATTCAGAACGAATTCGTCTTCTAACACTCCACATTAAATACACACGAACAACGTCAAAACTTTAAAACTTGTTTACTACAGCTAAAAGTACCATTCCTCTAATTGCGACCCCAATTGCAACAAAATTTAAGTACATTCCAGAAATAAATTCTATTTATAAGCCGGAGTACACACTGTAGCAAATAGGCCAGGGCTATAAATAGGCGGTATAGCAACAAGTGTTGTTCGCTGGCCCCCCGCGACCGTTGTTTGGCTATGGCTCGCTTTATTTGGCTAAAAGCGGCCAGCGACATTTAGATGATAAAATTTGGACTGGTTGGATTGAAGGCCTTAGTGACATTGTCTGTCGGTGACTGGACTTTTAGACTTTGATTTGTTTTCAGCTTTGTCTAAAGTTATTTGTAAAAGGCCCTAATAATCGACTACTATTCAGTTAAAGATCCTCAGATTTATTGAGCATCTTTATCCGAAAAAATAACTTCTTCTTCTTCTTAACAATTTCACTGACCGCAAAGCAGACACAATAGTTAAACAACCAGCGAATACCACATGTGACTCATGGGCCAGTGAAGTAGTTAAACATAAAATCAGTTGCTGTTCATTTGTCGTACTAAAAATAAAAAACTGCTTCACCGATTTAATTTTTTTTTTGTTTTGGTTTCCACTGGGGTGGTTTAGAGGAATGAAAGGAGTTCCAATCAAACAATTTTGTGTAGTACGAAGTTCACAGAATCTACTATTTTTAAATAAATATGGATAGTTCATAACCTACCTCCTAAACAGCATCAAATGGTTTTCAAAGTGTCTGAAAAAATCACCAATAATGTTAGAATTTAAGACTAAAACTGTATCTAGGCAAGAGGTCCGTTTCCGACACGTACCATCTAGTTTGCATCCCTTAGAGCGGTTAAATTTTCACTGCATTTTCCACATTTTTTTGTCCCATTGGATTTTATGAACGAATGCATGAAGCTTAATAGCAAAGATCCCATTGGTCTGTTTTTCTTATTCCTTTTAATTTTATTCCTACCTTTGATAGTTTTATTTTAGTAGTATGATTTTCATCTATCGAAAAATAAGCTTAAACATTATTTTTTAAAGTTTCAGTAGGTATCAATATTTTTCAGCTAAATATATTTATATTTGCCAGTGTAACACTAGGTTCTTGCATTCTTTGTCTTTCATAACTATTTAGGGTCTACATTTCTAGCTTCAATTAACCTGTTAATTTCTTAACAAAGAATGAAATTTTCTCATAAATTAAGTACAGTAGGCATACTTATACATATTTCTTCTAACAATGCGTCCAATGCCAGACTTCCTTATTTGGTTCAACCGACCCCTGTTACTTCTGTACAGAAATATCAGTACCTATATTTTCCAAGGAGCCGGTACAATTTGTCGCTGCAGTCCATTCCGTTTCGTGTCGGATCCTCTTTGTGGAACTTCATAAAATATTACATCGGTCTAACGATGTCGGCTTCTCATCTCTGCTTTCAAATGAGATGTTTTACCGTTATAAAGTTTTATGGAACTTGTATTTGGAGGGAATATTCATTTTCTTTAATTGTTACACAAAAAATAAATATTTATTGAGTAGTTTACCTGTTACCAAGTGAAGTTACCCGATTTCAATATTTTTTGTTTTGAAAAGAGTGCCGTGTAGTATCTTGCACTTTAAAAAAAAAAAAGTTTAGAAAAAAATGTAAATTACGGCATAAACACAATAGTATTTCAGTCCCATCACTCTGACTTCAAAGGACCAATTTCACTATCGGCCTCATTATACCCGGCTTACCAAAAATTGGTTCCGGAACCAAAGACCCGAAGTTTTGCTAGTCACACTATTTGTCTGGGTGTCGCATCAAGTTTCATCCCTTACCTCCCCCCTCCCGAACAAAGGGTCGTAATTCTGCTTACGAAAAACCCCTAAACCGTCAATATCGTTTTTCGTTGTACAATTTGGGTTTATTTGGCGTCGCGTTTCGTTTGTTTGCAAGCTTTCAAGTTGCTTGCTCAAATATTGGTTTGGGAGGTCAAGGTTAGCTGTTTAATATGGCTATAAGGTCGCCATGATGTGGATATAGAATTAGTGCCTTTTGTCGTAAACGTTAACTAGAATTGGTTAGGTAATGAATGATTTGTTGCTAGGTTAGGCTTTAGGATAAGTTACGACGCGCTAACGATTGAATCAATTAGTTAATCGTGGCGTAACTTAATTACACGTTTAACTTTAGAATGTCTATAGGGTTATTCTGAATGACAATCCAAAAAAAAAATCGTAGATTTTGACTCTTAAAGTCTGGAAAAAATCTGATCATAAGAAAAGTAACCCTGTATAATATCAAGACGTCAAGAGAGTACCACAGTTCATCGTCAGCACCTAGCTTTATATCAACCTACATCGCGATCTCCGATACACCCGAGTAGCTCACATGCATCGAGAGCTACTTCCTCAGTTCATTCACATATCTCTCAGGTACATACACAATCAAATAGATATACACTTCACATAACATTTCATACATGATCAGAATTGGATGATCCTTTTGAGCTATGTCGCGTACGAATCGATCTTCGATACCATTATTCTACGGGTTTCGGGCACAAAGAGCCCCTTTATGCCCGAGGCAATAGAATTTCCACTCTTCACTAAGTTTCACCTTTTCTTTTAAGTGCAAAAGAAAAACTGTTTTGGAGTGAGGCCAGAGATTTGCTCAGCTTATGCCAATTTCAAAAAGTCCACTGAAGTAAAAAACTATTATTAAGTAGCAGTTTCAATTCTAGATTAGTTCTTTCGAAGGTTTTCTTAATTTTCCATTGTGAGTGTGGATTAAGTTTTTTGTGCAGATGCAGTATTTTTATACAAGCTCAACTTACTTGTTCTGCTCGTCCGTATTCAGATTTAATTTAACCATTAATTGCCTTCGACATATCTCTACCTACATGAAAGTGAAATTACCTTTCCCAATAATTGATGTCGTCAACACATTTCCGTAGGTACAAGTACTTCGCGAACTCCAATGGAAGGCTCACATCCAAAGGTCGACTTCTTAATAGGAATTCTTCAGAAAGTAATTAATTTTTCCGCAAATAATTCTCGTTCGAAGGAATGTTTTATTAATTTTCTATTTGTCTTACCCCTCGTCTTATTGATTCTTGGTTTAAGTTTCAAACAAACTACGTAAGCTGTTTTTAAACTGCAGTCTGATGCTTCAAGCGAAGTTTTAATGAAAGATTACAATTAAATGTTTTCTCTTTTAGCTTATAATTAGAAGCTTTTTTTTATAATTATAAGATTTTTTAAATATCTTTGGCAATTTTACAGTATAATGTTTGTGCAAATACTTTCAATTCTAACAATTGATTTCCTTTTTTCCAGGTAAGTAGCTGAGTAAACCGAACAAAGGATTGAAGAAAGTTAATCTGCCGAAACGAAACCGTATGTAATTTATTCCCGAACATTTTTAATAAGGATCCTGACATCATCTTGTGCGAAAATATACGAGTTTATTCGGAAAAGATGAGTTATTACGTCACATAATCCCGACGGGGGCTTATTCAATTAAAAAAGAAACGAATCGACGGTTTTTTTGGATCCCATAACACGAAAGTGTGATATCCATAATAATGAGGTTGAATTTTGGTGAGTTCACCCTGCGGGTTGTACAATACTGCGTTCTATAACGTAAAATAAAAAATAAACGTAGGTACCAAAAGGTTTTGGGCAACCAAGCGTAAAAAAAGAAATAAAATTCAAATTTAAAAAATAGGCCGTAAACCTGTTTTATTTCTCCGTATTCCAAACTCAAATAATTAAAAGAATAACGTTTCAAGGGCCATTATTCATAAAAAAATTAGCTGAAGAGCCTGAACTTTTAATTATCCATCAATTACATTTAAAATTAAATAGATTGTTTAATGTTTATAAAGTTGGTGGAATTCTTTCAATATTGCCTCGAACGGCTTAAGGGTAAAGTTAGGAACCTCATTTTCGAAGTTGTAAATACCGACGATCATATTGATTTGTGTTGGCATACTTTTAAAATTCAATTTGGGGTTCATCAATAATGTTAGTCTGCCAATTATTTGTTGTGTAAAGTACTAAGAAGCTGCTTTTATTTGACTTGAAGAAGTTTGAGCAAACAATGCTGATTTTTTGTGAACGAATAAAGATTTTATAGTCACGATAGTAAGTTGTCAAATTGTTTTTGAAAATGTTTGAAAAATAGACTAACTTACATAAAACAAATATTTGAAGACAAATAACTGACTACTTAGTTTGTAACCTTATTGAAAGGCAAAGTAGGTAATCAAGTAATCAATATCTAGATAATCGAAAGCCTATCAAAACGCATTTCAATCATGAAAATGTATAAAAACACAAGTTCAGCTAAAAAATCACAGCTCTCCCTCATAACGGGATTTTTCAAATTAGAAGCGAATATTTTACATCGCTCTAGTCAGAAAGGAACAGAATTAATCCGTGTTTATTGGGATATCTGAAAAACTCTATATGTTAAAGACAAGTTAAGCATAAAAGGTGCCTTGCAAATCCTCTGGCACGGGCTCAGTGATGACAGGTGGCGGAAACGGTGTCCCTTAGTAGTCGCTGGTGCAAGTCAAAAGCGTTAGCATTCATATTTTTTATTAAAGCATTGAAATAATTTTTATTCCAAATGTATTTACTTGGCGGTTTTTATTGCGTATTGAAAAGAAACTAGAATCTCCAAGACGGTAGCGAACTTGTTTTGTTTGGTTTTTGAAAGGATTTTTGACGAAGTTTGCTCAGCCAGTAGCAAAGTTGAATAATATAAATAAGAATGAATGAAAGAGTACGGTGTACCTATCAGCTTTTTGTCTGTTGGAAGTTGTAGTCAAGAGAAACTAGTTGTTTTGATATTATTGTTGGCAACTAGTAATAAGACTTGCGACAACCTGTTTCTCCAAGCAGTTTTGGGACTCATTATAACAACACTTTACTGAGCTATCAAAATGGTCTCCAAGATCCCACACAAAGTACCTACTGTGTTATAAAAAATGTCGTAATCAAAGAAATTGGTCATCACTGTTGCGCTTTCAATCAAGTACCTACTGTCAAGCAGCAGGCCAGACTTGTTCACTTTTCATTCACACCTTTTTCTGTTCATCCGAATCTTGACATCCAATGACCAAACGACACCGAGGCGCACACAATACACAAACATTGTTTTATTCCATTGTACAAAAACAACAGAAAATTCGAAACATAATTGTGTGACTTATGCCTACTACACAGAAAATCGCTGATGTGTTTTACCTTACACAGCCTAGCAATTTAAGTAGGCAGAAAATTAATGTCCCTTTCGATATCGCTCGAGCGGAATCTATTTCATCCTCTATTCTCGCTTTGAACGTATTTTATTTACGGCTACGGAGCTTATATTAAATCCCATTCAGGGTAAATAGAAAAAGGTAGCTGCGTTACGATGATCTGTCGCCATTTTGGCATCAAAATTCTTGATTGGTTGTGATCTCTATACCCGGTCTTTTAAGGAATGTTCGCATTACAAAATTGTCATTCTATGAGCAATAAAAACTTTAATAAAATTCTTTGAATTTCGACATGCGGTACTGAATTGTCACGTGGTCAATCCTTAAATTTTTGACACTCGTTGAAAGAATGTCACCTCTTATTTTCATACATTTTCACAAGTATTTGACTTTTTTTATCACCGAGATGATACTACATCTCCAACATCTTGAATGTTTTTATCTATGTACTAAAATTAAAAGAAAACTGCTTTAGATGACTCATTCGGTTTTTTGCAATTGGAATGAACTCTTTTTCTTTGAATAATATGCACGTCATCAATCATGTTTAAAACTAAATACGAATAAGGCATCATAACTAAACAATTGCTACTACACTCTTTTTGTAGTTGACACGTCAGTGCCATAACCAGTATAAGAGCTGACCTCGGCTAGCTAAAAATTTGTAGGTAACCAAGTGGTACCAATTTGATCTTGAGCTAGCAACTAGTTTAGATACAATCCTACCCAACACTGTCTACCTTCTAAGCCTGTGCTACCTTAACGTCGGTATGTACAGGCGTATAGTACTGGTCATTTCTGTTTCAAGCAAGTATTATTTTAATTAAATTTTAGAAATCACTCGATAGCTACCGCCTGCGTTGTATTAGTACTTCCCCACTTAATAAATTATAGCGTATATCTTATCATGATGTACACCTTAGCTATATTACTGTAAAGTGTCATCAAATTCGTTCTGAAGTTTTTTACATAAAAGATTGACAGACATCCAAACCTTGACATTTTTAACAGAGACAGGATAATTATAGAGATATAGTAGTTAGTCTCTATAGTCATACTAGTTAGTCTCTATTTCAGATTATCTTCAGTAAGCCCTTACTTCATTAATGATGAAATTTACTATGACCAGTCAAGTGCATGAACGTTAAAACAATTGCACTCAATTGAAAACATGACTTGCGAAGCATTTCTACCAGAACATTCTATTTATAGGGTGATTCTTTAAAAATAAAGGACTTTTATCTTTATAACGTTTAATTGTTTAGAGATTTAGTTGGATCTTTTCTATTTATTAACTTCTATAATTTATCTACGGGAATGTCAAAGATGATGTAAATATAGAAAAAAAAACAAACGCAAGCATTTCTTCTAATTTTCTTCTAGAATGTTAGTGTATAAAACCTTAACAAAGAATACATGTTACCAGCACCGAAAATATATCCGGGTAGAATCAAGCAATTTTCACCAACCCTTCGAATTCTATAGTAGCTACGTAATTTAAACTCAAAACCAATTACTGTACCAATCATACAAGATTCGTATCGGCAAAACTTTCAGTACCCAACAGTTGCTACACAATGGGACGAAATAAACTACCCTCCCTGATCCCTGGGCCGGCACGTGACCACCCGTTGATTAAATACAATGATTACACATAAGGGATGCTGACGTCATACATCGATGCTCGCTGAATAAGTTCAGTTTGTAAAGGTGTGCCAATTTTTTTGGCCCAATCTGTTTTCTCTTTTGTTACATTTGTAAAGGCTTCGATATGAAACTATTTCACAGATTAATTCTGATTTTTCCGAGTTTTTGTTTGAAAATATAAGTAGACGAAGCAACTGAAATGTTCTGAAAAATAGGGGTGAACTTATATTCTAATAAAAATATAAGTTCACCCCTATTTTTATAATAATTATAATTTAATAAATTAAATCTTACTGGGCATCATGAGATCAAAAACAAGAAAAGTATACTTATCATGGCTTTAAATGTAAACAAACATCTCGGATAGAAAAGTACTTAAAATAATATAATAATAAAAAAGAATTAAAGCTACCGAACTGTATAAAATAGAGCTTAAGTAAAAACCCCCTTTCAAAATCATCCCCTAAACAGGCCACGTGTCATGCAAAGCTGGGGTGCGACTGAGGGGTGCCTAGCGAAACCAATTTGCCTTTTGTGTTCTATAAGCCTAATATATCTGTCCTTTTCGCTCTCATTATAAAACTCCCAGGTGTGAAAGAGATGCACATTTAATCCGCCATTCTAAGAGGGCTGGGAAGTAATAAAGATGTCCTGCGCTTGTGTAGTGAAAATTTTTATTAGATACTTTAAATATAGTGGCGTTAAGCAGTTTTTGCCTTGTCATGTAGCTGGAAAATATGAGCATAATACCAAAAAAGTGCTGTTTTAATTAAGGTTTTTTTCGGATGATTCATAGAGGTTTGTAACGCATAAGCCTGGTATATTCATTACTCTTTCATGTACAAAACACGGGGCCATTAATTGAGCAGAGTACATGGCTTTTATGTAGGCCATTGAATTTTCTAAGCCGATTGAGGAAAAAGACCGACCTTTCATAAAAAAAATATTACCTACCTAATGAGCTTCAGAAAAATTGAGCCGATATCGTCAGCAAGTGTTCATGACACCCTGTATACAGCTTGATGGGTGACTAAGCAGAAAACGGTCGCCGTAGCAAATTGCATCCCGCCTGTATAACAAACTGTCGTTACAACTTGTTCATTCGTTCATTTGTTCACTGTTTCAATTAAAACATTCCACACAAACACTTTCAAATTCGGAACGCTAATTGGTCGTCAAAATGCGCGCCAAAAGTGACAGTTTGGAATCCAAAATGGCCGTTGAAGCGTTATTTAAACGGTTTAATTTGTGCCATTTAATCTCAACCCTCCGTTTTAAATTGAATAATTGGTGAATAGATTGCAATGTCATTTTCTTTCGGGTGAACGGTGAAGGTGTAAAAGAAAATTGTGGAAGCAAATACAATCCTTTGCTGCCTGAGTGCCAATTCTATTAATAAGCAACGTTTGTATTTGCATCTCAGTCGCAATCTGTCGAAACGTAGGGAACTTAGAAATGTTTTTGACAGATTGCGACTGAGATACGATGGCGAACGGAATGAGTAGAAATGGCTCTCAGTTTAATGATCTAATGTTCAATGTAGTGGTGCCAGTAAGAAACAAATAGCTCATTATAACAAACTAGCTGACCCGCGCAACTTCGTTTGCGTCACATTTTCCATTAATGCTCCGCTCCTATTTGTCTTAGCGTGATGATATAGGAACCATTTATCGAGGAAGGATATAGCCTATAACCTTCCTCGATAAATGGGCTATCTAACACTGAAAGAATTTTTCAAATCGGACCAGTAGTTCCTGAGATTACCCCCTACATACAAACTTACAAACAAATGTTACCTCTTTATAATATTAGTATAGATGAGTGTTGATAACATGAAAAATTTATTATAAAGGGCGTGTTGTGGGGTTCTGTTGTATGCAAATTGGGCGTTTTGAAGCCGTTTTTCATTACTTTCTGCTAACGTGTTCACTGTGTTCAGTAATTATGCCGCACTCACCGGGGAAAATGTAAGGGGCGCTTTGTAAGACGGCCCCGGTTGAAGCATTGCCTTAATTTATTAATTTTTCATGAAATGCAACACTCACGTTGCGCTTTGAAATGAAGTTCGCGTGAATTTCGTGAAAATTACTTTGTTTTATGACTAAGTCTCGGAGATTGTTGTTTATTTCGTAAATGGTTCGTCATAAAATTGTGAATGTTGAATATACCTGTGGGGTCAATATTCTGATTCTGTATTCATTACTTTGAAACAGTATACTTGTTGTAGTAGAGTATTATTTTTTTGGCAGACACAGACTAAACATTAAAATGTGTAGGTACCTACGAGATAATCAAGATGTCAAAACAAAAATATCTTAAAAAGTTCACTTTTCCCATAATCCATTCACAGTGCCATAACAGAAAAACATCGTAAAACAAGATTAAAACAGTTTAAAATCGCAGGCGAAGCCAAGGGCATGGCTCTAGTCATGAATAATTTAGTGGCACAAAAACTTACGCCGGGCTTATGCAGTCTACGAAGTTTAAATTAATTCATCCAAGTCGATCCATTTTGCTTATGATCTATAGCGTGAAGTTTCGTAACGTGCATTACAGCTAATACTGTTCTTATACTCAATGTTTTTGTTTAAAAATTTAGATAGACTAGGTACTTGGTTAGCCTGACAGTTTGGCGTCTCTCAAATTGTAGGTAGCATCAAAAAGTCCTGTAATACACCTAAATAGTGATGCGGAAGACCAAAGAAGATAGAGGGATGAACAGCATAAAACTAGCGCACAAAAAGGCGGTAGTCATGGTTTATTAATGGATTCCACTCAGAAATAGAATAATGCAAGCAAATGAGTAGATCATGTGATACAAAAAAAATAATTTATACCATAAATTTATACTTTTCTTCGCGCTTTAAGTTGGACCAATTAAATGGCCCCGTTTATAGTAGGCATTTTTCAGATCAGCTTGGGTGAACATTTGGGACATAATGTTTGATCACAAGCATAGAGCATAGCATTATTTAAACAGCGCCAATTTAATCCATTTTGCCACATTACCAAAAACATACAACCTTCACACCCTATACTCCCGAAAAAAAAAGTAAAAACAAGCCTTGAGCCCAAACAAACAGTACATCAAGTCACTTAAAACTCTATAAAGCGAGGTCGTCACACCACAGTTTCGTGTCTGATGTACAAACAGGGCTGTGTACAGACAGACGCGCCCTAATGATCACGTTACAATCGATACACGGACGGACACTACGTAAATTGTAACCGTGGACAACGCCCTAAAGTGTGATGGAAAAGTTTCTGTAGTGATAGCTTTTAGTACTGAGTTTTTTTTAGGCTGTGGTAAGTTTGAAACTCGGTGTTACTGATCATTTCTCTAAACTTAATATGATGACAGTTGCGAACAATTTTTCTTTTTTTTATAAAATAATGTTTTTTTTTATTATTTATTTATTTTGGGTAAGTAGTACAATCGTTTACACAACACATGTACAGTTGGTTTAATAGGGAATATGCATGAAAAAAGTATTTATGATCTGAACAGTTTATCTAAAAGTATTCGAAAATATAATAATAACTGTGAAATTAGAATCTAAATTGCTCAAAAAACGAACGAGATCCAAATATTTTAAACAAATATAGTCTGTCCCTCTCGCGAAAACGCTGTTTTCTATGGCAGCTGTATAGTCATCGTGTAATTTGACGTCACATTACGTATCGGACTTCTCTTTCTAACTGTAGTCTTTGAAGCTTTATAACTTAATAAATGATGAAGGTATTTAAAAAATAATTTCATGATTGTTTACTAGAGCTAATAAGTATTTTATTTTGCAAATAAAAAAATTGCATGCATATTCCCTATGGTTATGCCTGCATTAAGAAGTCATGTAACAATAACGTTGAAGGCTACCCCACATACACAATTTTTGTTTAACTACAAATATTGCTAATAGTGACGGCAGTCATGAATATTTTCGAGTGAAGTCTAGCAATATATAAAAAATACATAAATTAAATTAAATGGTAGAGTGTAAAAGGAATCCTAATATTTGTAACATCTTATGTAATACCTGCATTCTTTGCAAATAAAATCATTCTAGTCTATTCTAAAATGGTAGAAAAATTAACTTTGTATATTGCTGGTACGATGGAAAGAATTTCATCGTACCAGAAATATACAAAGTTAAGAGGAAGGCTTTCAGCAACAACAGGTCCTCTCTCTTCATCAGCCAATTTAAAAGAAAAGTTTTAAAAATATACGATCTAAATCATATTTACCTACTATTCTAGATCAAAAGCCCATAAGAGTTTAAAGTAATCACGAATTCCTTCATATGGCAACGGAAACTCCAATCCTATTTACAATCACACAAAGCCACAGGAAGCATCAAGAAAACATAACCAAATAATACTTTACCGTAACGTCCCAATACATAACAGTTCTTCTTCGTAAACCAACGCCTTGGCTTCCCAAAAATACTACACACGCTTCCCTGCCACAGACTAGCAAATTCCAGTCCCTTAGCGCAAAAAATGGCACCTCTTCATCATACCGAGGATTTTTTCCGAATGGACTCCACAAACACAAGTTAATAACTAACAATACATTATGATATAGGAGAACAAGTCCACGCACTCACAACAAAATGATATTTTTCTTTTATACGTCCATAAAACTTGCCTTATTCCTACCGCGCTTGTTGTCGGGCAATTTTTCAACAAGTATTTGTGGGATACAGAGTAAGGGACTTGCAGACGTTAATTTTAGACAAAGACGGAGTTATATGTGAACACGAAAGATAAAATGAACACATTAAGTTAATTTATGTGTTGGGTATGTATTTCTGTAGTTATAGATGTCGGTAGTAAAAGCCGGGTCGGTACAATAAAATATAACGAGGGGGGTATCGTTATTAATGATTCGGAGAAAGTGTAATGTGAAATGTAATTATGTTATTTCCCCATGCGTTTTGGGGAAGATGGAGAAGTATGATATTTTTTGTGTCAATGACAGCTAGAAAGGTCCATAATAGTTTAAACCAATGGAATCGTTCCATTTACATAGCCTCGGTAAATTTAAAAGAAAAATACTTGTCTTCGCATTCATCTTAGCATACCTCGTTAAAATAATAATTTTCTTTGTAATGAAAATAAAATACTAAGCGTTAAGTGACATTTACGGGAAAAAATATTGTTTTTCGTGTATAAAGGAAAATACATGGATGCATAACCGTCTTTCGATTAAAACAATGGGTATTAAACCTTAAATACGAGTGTCATAAAACACACTTATTGGGTGTGAAAGAATAATCCAACTTTAATTTCATTTTTAATATCAACGGCTTCGTTTAGTATACAAAACATTCGTGCCGTGGCTGTAGCATTGTATTTGTGTTCACACTCGAATAAAAGGCAACTGTGGACAATACATAATGTAAAATTTTTATTGTTTATTTCCACCCGAGGATTTCTCAGAATGCTCTGAATAAGGTAAGGTAACTAGAAAGGTACTGTAAATAACTAGTGCAAACAGAATCTTGCATTTCGTTAATGATCTCATCTGAAAATTGTGTTAATTTATTTAAAGACGATTTATACTTAAACAAAACAACTGTTTACAATCCAGCCCAGTAATTATAACGAACCAACACGACCGAAAACAAACTACTTTCGCTCATAATAGTCATAATAACATGGAGTGTTTGGTCATGTCACCCTCAGGCGACTGTAACAGAGTAAAATGATCGTAACAATGACACAGCAACTGCATCGAAACAAAATAATACAATCGCTTAATAATAAGCTTAAAAAGCGGCTGTAATAATAATGCATAATTACGTGAAAGCGTGCCGTATTATAATACAGTACTTTACAGCTTACGGGGGGAAATGTCGACAGCTGCGTGTGAATCGTACATCTGCCAGCCCTAAGCGTGCACACATTGACAGCTCCCTCTCACAGACACGCTTCGTCACGCACACTACCGCACAAATGTTTCGGTCATACGCACACAAGCACACGCACCTTGCGAAGCTTCCACAGGGGTGTTACTTTATTGTGCGACACTGCTTTCAGGGCCCGCCCGATAACATTTTGTTTTTACTTGTTGAATGTTTGATGGATGATGGCGATGATTGATTGAGCCTTTTTCGAGTTCCTTTCAATTGTAATAGATTTCATGAATGTGGGCTCGCCTCCCTTTTGTATCAGATTTTTGTTAGTGAATTTTTTAAACGAATCAAATCATTAATTTTATTTAAAGTAGTGACCGGTTTTCTTTGTTGTTTGACTTGAACACGTACGTAATAAAGAGTCTACAGTGCAGTATCTTCGGTATCGGGTTCTATCGGGACAGTATTATCGGTAAAATGTGTCCCATTTCCAAATCCCTTTTGGGAGCAATGTAGACAATACAAATCCATACCGTGCTTCCCGACGACAATTTGCATAACTCGTCAGCGACAACCCCCGTTGCAATTTAATCAGTTAATGTATTTGCTCTCGGCGCTTTCGGTTTTATGGACTGCAATGGCGATGTTTAAAACGTTGGCTGATTGGCCAAATGTTGGTTTTGTTGAAGCAAATTGAACAGATGGCAAATATTTGTACAACATTGCTGATGATAACTGAGATCTGTTTAATTTGTTTGAAGAAGATAAAGAAGTTGGATGTAATTGTTAAAGGGAGTTCATTGAACAAGTTCATTTTAAGTATAATCCAATTGCTTTAATAACAAAATAACAACATTTCTGAAAACAAACTCAGTTTATTCGAGCATAATGACAGCAAAATCAAAACAAGCTACAATGAGTGAACAAAGAAGAAAGTCCAAATTGAAATTCGAATTAATTTCCGACTCTGGAGTCCACTCAAACAATTTTCCGAAGTTGCCAAAAAATTACTTCTGTATAAAAAGTTGTATGTATCAAATGTCACTCAGATAGGCGAAGGCAATTCAGAGAGTGCCATTGTCCGGATCCTTTATACAATTTTATTGGCTTTCTGTGCTATAAAACTTTGGACCAAAGGAATTCTTCCTAACAACCCCGAATGCGGGTTTCCTCGAATTTCTTGATACGATATCGTACACTGTAATTCTTTGTTATTTTTTATTGTGCTGTCTTTTTGTTGCGGTTTCGGGTTTCCTTTTATCTTAAAACTTATTAGATGTGGATCATCGGATGTAGGATCTTGTTTGATTGGATTTTCTTTGTTTAATTTAAGTTTAACCAAGTCAATAGAAGTTTCCGGGAAGGAAGGGTTGGAAATCAATTAAACCTCCGACCTGTAACTAAAGGGATAGGTATAATAATGGTTATTACATCACTTCCAAAATTCGATTGGTAATTTCGGGGAACAAATTGAAATCTAACTTTAACGCCAGGCGTGGTTTGTTTCATACAAAAAGACAGCTAACTGACATGACATTTGTAATTTTTCATACAAAATATTTTCACTTGCTACAATTGTCTGACTTCAAAATAGTGAACACTAAACAATTGAACACGAGGGAAGACAGACAAAATATAATAAAGAGAATGTGAGACACGTACCGTTTCAGTACATATAAATTCTCAACTGTAGTGGTTATCTAGAATGTTTGCGGTATGCACACATTGCACACGTCCTGTGTGTAACCGTCCTATTCTGTCGAGGAGACGGTCAAAGGAGCTATATTGGAGTATCGAGACTCGAGACTGTTCGAGATCGTGTTTTGTTTCTAAATCTGGGACTGCACGATGGCAGGAATCATCTCTTTTGTTGTCGGTAGCGCATTTTGTTGCCATTCAGCTGATATAATCTCTAAGTGTCCTATTATGATACCTTTTGTCAGAGCGTTGTCCTTTACTGAAGAAGAATTTGAAATGACATCATCAATGTGTCTTCGTATTAGTATGCTAAAACATTGTGCAGTTTTATTTTAGTTGATACATAAGAAGGGACTATGACATTTTATAAAAACAATCTCGACCCATATTAAATCTGAATTTATTTTTAACGAGCTCAGAATTTAAAGTTAGCCCATCAAAAACCCTGAGAGACCTACTTGAATAAATTAGGAGCAATGAAAAGTTTTTTTTTGAACTAAAACATCCCATTAATAATAAAAAGACAAAGCTTTCGGCCGCACGCAATGGCCCCTCGAATATTTTATTAAAGATAATGTTAATATATAAAAGTTTTTAAGCCATTTTTTTTGGGTAGTCTAAAATTTCTTTGTTGGTGCTAAAAAAAAAGCGTCTTATGGACCACCACCAACATTTTGAATTCTTAGGTCATATTTTCGGCACAAAAATTAATCGACTACGAGGAAAATATACCTTTTATTCTCTACCAAATAATAAATACAATATACATCCAAGAACCCGCTTCGAATGTTGGCTATATTGCAACAAGATTATATCGCCGTCCACTAATATTGTACCATGTCACATTTTCCGGCGTTTTGGCTGCAAAGGTTACTCACCGAAGCGTATTAAACCCAAGCTATGTAAATAGGCTAGTTTCCACCATCAATAAATTATTGTAAATCTATTTAATCCATCCGTTAGAGTATTGAAAAATAATGGTTACGTAATTTTAATTTTTTTAAATCAATGAATATTGGCAAAGATAAAATCGCATCAAAGTCCCCACTTTGATGCGTTTTTATCTTTCAACTCCTCAACGCACAGCGTGACGTATTGAGAATTTTAAAAGCGTCGTATCTTCATCAATTTGGGTTTACGTAACAAAAGGAAAAAAAACGGGTCAAATATTTTTTGATAATCTAATTGACGGACTAGTATAGCATTCATAAATGCGAAACGAACGAATTTTCTAAGTTTCTATAAAGTTCAGAATAGGGTTGTGGTAAACAGGGGTAACCCGTAATGTGCCGCTTCTGAACAAGTGGGGCGTTTTGTACCCCATCTGGCAGCCGTCACGTTCGCCTACGTGCCGCTTTACACTTTAATTGACATTTGTTTTTGGTATTTACAGTAGGTACCTATCCGTGTTCCCTAAAATATTAATGTAATTGGTGTAAAAATACAACCTACGTCAAGTTAAGACCGGACGCCTAAACGTGATATAATTTTCCCGCTAAAATTAAACTAATTCGCCTGTTTTAATTAACGCTGTTAAACTCCAAAAAACATTAAATAGAAAATTTAAACTTCACCATTATTTTAGTACCTACCTCATGAAAGCCAAAAAAGAATACGAAATAACCGTCTGAAAGTTACAGAGAATTCATAGTAAAAAGACTGTGGGGCAGTAGTAACAGTGTACACTTAAAACGAAACGCTATAACCCTACAGTTTAACTCGAGCAACTGGTACTACGCGCGACTGTACCTCGGACACGTACAGAGCTCGTTTAGCTTTAGTTTCAAAATAAAACTTACAGCAGTTTGATAGTTAGAAAAAAATAAAACTGCTGTAATGCAGTTGTATGCGGGAGTTTTATTTGGAGCATATGCTCAGATTTTATGATGCCGTATTATACGAATTACGTAATAACATTCAAATATATTAGCATTTTTATATAACCAACCACTGCATTGATATCGATAAAGCCTATTAATGGTCAATATTTTCAAAAATAGGTAGGTACTTAGCCATAAGCGTCTATTCTTTTAAAAGATTAAATCGGACCTGAAACTGCAATACTGAGCTGTACATTGCGCACTGAACCTTAAAGATATAGCACAACTGATCCGTACAACAGTTTCTTGAAAAATGTCCAGCCTGATATCGCTGTTTCCTTAACAAAAAGCCGAAAACCCACTAATGCGTCTTACACTTAAATTCCCTTTTGTAAAATACCGATGATAAATGCGTCATCAGTTTCCGTGTATAATATAATATATCACCTCCCACGAAAATGTTGCATTCTGAGCCATATACGTAGTTACGACAGTTCTAATCACGTGCTATCCATAAATATTACCATCGACTTGGGACGATAAATCAGTACTATTATCGATATAGCGGCGTATTTAGGTTATAATGCGACCCGTGGGGTGCTTTAGTGCCCCATCTGTTCGTATAGAACATGTGACAGTTGCACACATTGGTGGCGGAGGAGCACAAAAGAATCAGCGATTTTGCAAGTCAGAAATGTGTGTCGATGTTTGTGATACTACGATAAGCATTTATTACTGCAAATAGGTCAGAAATAAATGTATTGGTCACTCGCGGATTGGCAAATATGTGACAAATGACTAAAGATTAAGATCGTTTTTCACTCTGAATAATTAGCATTGTCTTACATAACTTCCTTATTACAAAAAGGTTTCTGAATACTTTAATAATTTTCCGAACCAGAATTTAGACTCCAGCTCTAATCGAGACCAAGGTACATTACAAATTACAATACACTTAGGTGCTTGGGATTCCTTTGCATTTGACTAAGATACATTTCCAAGCAACTTACCTTAGAATTTATACTGTCATCTTATTCACGAGTTATACAAAACGAGCTTACACCGAGTCAGTACCGTTTGTATTTTAAAAAATGAATGAATCTCATTTTCGTAATTCGACGTGATTTTCGCACAATACCAGCGCAGTTGAGGGTTGTTCAAACATGTCGTTTCGAGTGAAAATGTTATGTACAAACGTTTCATTGACCTTTGTGGCTATGTTGGTGGAACTCGGTTTGATGGGAATATTTTGAGGCGGGGTAAAGCTGACTTATTGTCGAGGACATTTTAGGAAGGATGTGAAAAATCAAGGGAAGCTTATTGTTCAAAATCGAGTAAGTGGTTAAAATCATTGACTCTGATTGCTTTAAATCGCTGCAAAATGACAATTTTAAAAGTCAAACGCCGTGGTAAGCACTTACGATGGGGTATTAAACAATGTTCAGTTTTTAAGACGTTGTTAAGACAGAATAACCACTCGCTAACAAACCCTTTAGTTTAGCTTGTTAACAACGAATCCTTAACAAATAAATTTACGGTAAACCAGCAAAGTCCGCAAAATAATTTCAATAGAAAACTCTTGTATAGTAATAATTATAGACGGACTGAAATAATGGTTAGCGTGTTGGTAACCGCATTGCAGCTATCTGGTTTACCAGCGTACAAGCGTACCCCATTGGGACACATGGGGTTATACGGTATAGCGTGGACTGTAACCTTAATTGAATGATATTAAATTGCTCCGAGATATAGTGGACCATTTAGTACCGGTGAATTGGAATGAAACGATACTTTTAAGGTTTTTTTTATGTAAACTGTGTGAAATAGTCATTCACGTCAAGATTTTTACCTAAAGAGTGTTTCGGTTTTACTTACGCGTATGTTTCGAGATTGCCCGACTAGTTGCAGGCTCCTAATCTCGGGCTAATCAAGTTAAAAAGATTTTTTCTTCGTCAATTTGTTATTTGTAGCCAAATCTCATGTAAACTAGAACACGACTGGATAATTTTAGCTATTCTAGGTCACTTTTTAAGACATAGTTTAAAGTACTTTAAGATGCTTTAAAACTCGGAATTTGCACAACATTTTACGAATTCTTGATTGCATTGCCACCGTTTTGCATTTGGACCCAAACTATGCACAAACTCATTTCTCGCGAAAACTATAAAATACGGTCCGCTATGAAGTCTCAACACGACATTTTAAAATACATATTTCCCAAAACCAAGAATTCCTTTTAGCCAACCTTTGCAACATGAATTTTCATAAGACCGAGTGAAATACCCCGTGTATTCCAGCTACGTAATACTGTGTTACTCTACTAGGGATCTTTAGGTCGGAAGTACGGGAGCTTTAATACTGCGGGACACTGTGGCGCTCGTGTAATTCTTTACAATGTAGCAATACACGCGATGTATGGGCAAACTTAAATTTTCTGATGTTTCCACCTTTCCGTATTCGTAATAAAGTTTGATTTGGCAAAATGCAGGTGTAATATCAGGTATGTTTTCATATCACCCTGGTGGCATGTTCATGAAACATTCAGTTATCTTTTACATAATTTAAACACATTTTTTACGTTCTTCTCTGTGTATGTTTGATATGGAAATTGCGGTAGGATTAAACAATTTTAAAGGTGTAATTACAACGCTATTTTATAATAACATGCTTTTTCTACTATTTCTTTCATAAACCTTAATATAACACTATTGCGTGTTTCAGTGTCGCTAACTCAGTTTTTTTATAATAATACTAAGTAGTCACAAATTTGTATGAGTGTCATGTCTTACATAACAAGTTTTGGCTAAACGTTAGGCATTTATTTCTACGGCATGACATCATAATCGGCGACCGGTAACTAAATAAAAACGCGTCTCCGGAAACAGGGCAACGCTATAAATCTACCAAACCGGACCTATTAGGCGATTTTATAATTTCATATGAGACGAGTGACGACACGAGAACGATTCGAAATCCTCAAAAAATTGTTATCACCTAACCCTTTAAAAGACTTTACATCAAGGTCGTTATTAAATAGATTTTTATTATTAGATAGAACTTAAGGACATTTAAGACTTTACGAGTGAGCGTTTTTGGTTTGAAAACCGTCATCGTCCTGGCTGGTCTTCTAGGTTTTGCATCATTTTACAAAAAACGACAACAAAAATTATTCCATGATTAAATTAGGCGAAACAATTTGACAGGATATTTTGCAGGTGCGGTTCTAAGGTAATGTAAAATAGTACTTACTTAATTATTTACAAGAAGCAATACTTATCCTAGCACTAACGTTCTTGTTTAGACTAAATTTGATCTCAACTGTACTTGTCCCCGTCTTTGGATCCAAATTATGAAAGGAACGAATATTTAAAGGGAACAACATGTAAATTAATTCATTAGTCCGAAAAATTTGTTGTTTATTAATAAACTTCTTAACTTCCGACTCAAACTGTCAGAAACTTTTCACTTAAAATCCTTGTTCAAAATTCTGGGGTAATGTGGACGAACCCTTAGAGTATGTTTTATAAAACGAGCGGTAGAGCGCTAATGCAGTTTTGGTATTAACTAAAACGAAATTGAGGTAACTGAATAGTTAGTACATCAGTTTATCGCGTAAATAGTGACGAATCAATTTTCTAAATAAAATTCTGTCAGCGTTAAATTCCGAGGATAATAATATAACCATGGGATATTTTGGTTGCGCATACCATACAACACATTTTGTGCTTTCGATAATCTTTATCACTTATAGAATTTCACTTTTGAGGTCCCCGTGTAGATTTTTTCGTGTACGATTGCTGTTTGTGCCCTATAATGTCTAGGAGAGTAGTTTGATCCGTTTTACCCCATCTTACGCCTTCAATTGGCATACTGACATTCTAAAAAAATACTAGTCATAGTAAGTATATTTTGCGACATAAATGGTGTTGCGCTTTTTTATATTATGTTAAAAAATAAAACACAAAACTTTGTGTTATATTTTTTTTGTGTTATAGTAGTGAAGAACGAGTTATTGTAAAAATATATTTTAAATTAAGTTCACAGTCAATGAGACGCTCCAGGTCCCCCAAAAAAGAAATGAACTGATTCTTCGCAAAACATAAAAGTTATAGAGTTTTGATAACGAAAATTAACTTCAAATGAAACAGAGTAATGGCATGGCATTCTTCATTTTTTGTTTTAATTTAATTAGGGTCGGTCTTCATGAGCTAATAATTTTATTATATTTGTTTCCCACGACGCGTTTAAATTTGGTATGAAAGCAACTCTTGAGAGCATTTGAAGGATTAAGTCAGGAAAATGCATAATCAACATTAAAAATGCTCGGAATTATTATCCTGGCAAGTTTTTTTTTTCTTAATAAAATGATTGTTATATCGACGTTGTAGATAAAATCTTGCCAAGTTAATAATGAGGAATCTTATGAAAACGATTTTTCGAGTGTTCATCATTTTTAAATGGCTAGGAAAGATCCAAGCTCTCAGTTCACTGCTCAAAACAGTCAAAAGACACAATGTTAGATTCATGGACTATTCTGAAGTTCTGAAATGCTTGGTATTATTGATCTCACTACTTTTGCTATGAAATCTGTAATAGAGACAATATTACAGAAAATGTATTCAATAATAGGTACCTAAGTTTGTTATTTTGACTTTGAAGTCTGAGAGAATCTGTGCTTATTTATGATAAGTTTCTTTTGATAGTTTAACAATTAATAAAGACGCGTTTAAATTATCAAATTTCTTAAACTGCATTAAGCCAGTTTTTTTTTTAATTTTAAAAATTCAAACCCGCATTCGAATCGCGTGTACCGCTGAAGTTGCAATACTTTTGTTTCGACTCCATCACGCTAGACGGCGAAAATGGTTTGCTTCGTGCCTGATAGCATAATTTTTGTTTTGTTTGCAACTTTTTTACTTTATTAGAACATGGCATTAGTTGGGAAAATTACTTCATTATGGTGCTGTTTTCGCTGTCGCATGACGTTCGTTATAAGTTTTAACTACCTAGTTTATATAAGTTATTCACCTCTTTGGTTCGTTCAAAATGTTTGCCCCCGTTGTAAAATTATCGACAAAATGGCGTTATAAAAGCCGTTAGTACACGTTCGATTTTTAAAAATTCATTTCATGCGTTCATTGCCTCATTACTGGAGACTGAAAAATTAAAAGCCGCGAAAGAGAGGATATGAGGTGGGAAAGGGAGAGGGATAGTCTCTCTAACAGCCAATATCCGGTCGATCAGCTGTGCAACGGAAACAGCTGGCAACTTGAGTGAGCTAAAGCGTCATTCATTCTCAACGATTTTTTTTCGAGTGACTAACGATTTTCCGTCTGTAACGTATTCGAGCCAGTTTTTTTAGCTGTACGTGTGCGAAAAAAATATCCGTCAGTTGATAGTGTTGTCGTTACACAGATGTTTTTCGATTTGTTTCGGCGACACCCTGTTATTGGCCTATTTTCACCTGTTATTTGATGGATCGTCTGACCGAGCGTAGGGTCGTATCGTATGACTTTGGTTGAACTAGGTATATTATTTTATTTCTGCTAAAGTATTTTATGACTTATTTTCTTTGGCGTAGATCTTATTTTCGTTTACCTGTAAGCCTGTTTTCCCTTTGATGAAAGCCTAGCAAATAAACGTTCCAGAATACTACTCAAGCACGTTTCGCCAACCATCTGCCGCTTAACGTCATTTCCAAATCCATGTTACCTTCATCCCCTTATAAATATTTCGCTTACAATGTTGCAGCAACGTGACACTCAAAGGAATGCTCTTATTAATTATTTGAAACGAACACTTCTATACAATTTGAATCTTATCTCGTAAATAATAGAGGTCAATTTGTATCGCTCTAACTGTAATTAAAAGTTTGCAAACTACATTCCTGCGTTCTCGTGTAGAGTAAGAGACTTCCTGCTGCCACAGACTGATTAATATGTTAATCTGTGACGTCATACTGTCTTAATGCAGTCTCTTAGTTTCGGTAGATACATTCAGAGCGAGTACTGTATATAAATTGCTAGCTTTATGTTGTTGATTATGTGGTTTCCCTGAAGACAGACTAAGACCCGCTGACGGCTTCCCGGAATACTTAATGAAATTAGAAAACAATTAATCGTACCAAGTTTCAGGTAGACAGCTGTTTTGTAAACCTCTTAATTCGTCCCGAGTTCGATGATAATTCTAAACGTAGGAATCGATTTGTACCTACCAATCGAAACTGCTATCAACGTCTATTCCGGACATCTGTTGTTTGAAACAAAAGTAATCATACGAACGGGGCTCGTTATATAGTGCTTCTAAACCGGCGCTTTGCAAATGACGCGTCCTACGTTTAGAAACGTTCGATATTTGAATAACGTTCGGACATGACAGTTGGGAATTGCGATGGGAAAACCGTTTTTTTCCAATCGATTTATGCAAAAAAGGCTAGAATGTTTTTTAAATTCGATATTTGCTATCTACACGAAGCGTCAACTTTGTAAGAACAAAATTATACGATCTACGGTCATTTGTCTTGTCTTTTCCAGTTACTGCGTGTCAGAAAATATGACATCTGTCTTGTCAAGAACTATCGTTATCCAGGTACTTTGTTGTGACGGGTAGTCAAGCTATATAAAATACTCAGTCACCTGCATACGGTTGGAGAGGAAGCTGACCAGAATATAGTTGAAAAAGGATAGAAGCAGATAGATCGATCTTCGCTAGATTCTAATATTCATCTAAATGATGCCAAAGTGCGACCAAATCGATTAATACTAATCTACGAACTATTTAGCACAGAATTAAGCGCAAGGAGCAGTAAAGATAGGTTCTGCCGTTATGTTTGATTGAGCCATACCACATTTCTGTGTGCTAATTACCGCCCGGGCCATAATTTCAACTATTGTGGATCGTTAATTACGAAACTTAAGCTATTACGCAAGTACATCGATAGTAGGTATGGTACCGATTAGGAATAATCGAAATATTATCTGTTTGATGTCCTTAGTTCTGTTTATTTACAATTAAGGCGTTTGTTTTACGAGTTAACTTCGGATTAATCGGTTTACTCAAGGTTTGACTTGGAGGTTAGGATCGATATCTTTATGCATTGACATTGCGGTCAAAAGATAGAACCTATTGCCTGTGTTATACTTAATCTCTAAAAAAATAAACCTGTCGAATGCGCTACACGAAGGGTTCGGAAGCATAAAAAGTCTCGCAAAAAATCTCAAATTACTTATTTTTATTATAGGAAAATTAAAAATAATAAACTTAGAATGTTAACTGTCTACCTATACTTTTAAAGTCAGAAGGATGGACGTACTCAGTACACGTAATACAGTTCCTTCTTGGTTACTTTTTGGATACGAACTCCCCAAAAATGAATTTAAAAGTTACATCAAAATGTCTACCCCAACATCTCAGTCAAAAACAAAAGGTGTTAAAGAAATTGCAACGAAAACATACGGTAAACAAGCACAACAAAAGTGATTCTAAATCTTATAACTGAGCATAAAAGTCTTTTTTTATAACGCATCCTTCCTTCTGTGACATACAACAAAGTTCGGTTGGAGTCTCATCGAATTCCCGCGCGAACTGTCACGTACGTAAACTAGTAACTCACATTAACAAGTTTAGTCAAACTTGTACGGTGTTGGAAATAGGTGTTATCCTGGGAAAAATATATCTCGATGTTTTTCGCATCACTAGTGTGTGATTATCAAAGTTTTCACATAATGGGGCCTAGTGATGTACTACGTTGTTACGTTGTTTATAATTGCAGATAGAATTATTGGTTAGTAAATAATGTTGTGCTTACGAGCCCTCACGGAGCAATGAAAGTTACGTTCCGTGCCAAATCTGGTCTTGAGCCAAGTTTGGTATTAATATGGTTAGGTATTAAATTGCAGTATGGTGTGATAGATAAGGTCGCCTCATTGCACCGTTTTCCGACGTCCAAGGCAAACTATTCCTATAATTTTCTATAACAACAAATCTACATCTATACATATAAATAAAATTGGAGTGTCTGTTTGTAATATTGAAATAACCGTTGTTTACCTACTACATAATTATATTTATATGAATATAATTATATACGGTACATACACCAACATATTTTTTTTACAATGTTTGTCTGTCTGTCTGTCTGTTTGTTCCGGCTAATCTCTGAAATGGCTGGACCGATTTTGACGGGACTTTTATTGGCAGGTAGCTGATTTAATAAGGAGTAGCTTAGGCTACGTTTATTTAAAAAAATAAAGAATCGACTGTTAGGCGGAACGAAGTTCGCCGGGTCAGCTAGTCTACAATATACTGCCATCCAATTTAATACAATCTAACTTAAATGTAAGTACTAGGAGCGCATATGTTGCTAGTAGGTTACTCAACTCACACGAGAAGATAAGCAGCTTACAGGAGCATTCTACGGTTTCCTTTGCCGATATGCTTTCTTGAAATTAAAAGGAGATCACAGGTAGCACACACGTGGCATATCGATCTCTTCAAAGGACTTTTTTCCTGGTAGTCTCGCTAGAAATAGATACATGAAGTTTACTATCTACGAGACGCAGTATGAAGTGGTATTTTCGATCTGCCCCTTTGACATTAACAGCTTATTACTCATAACTCTACGCTGATAGAGACATAACTTCGAACGTTTAATTAATGCGTATTACTGAAAACGGAGTCGTTACTTCCCAAGCATATTACGCAAGAGAAAATCAAAGAAGCCTCTACCTCTATAATAGCTAGCTGAGTTATTAGATTTGTTGTAGACTTACTATTTTTGCAACCTTTAAGAAATATATTTAGAAGTCACCTATTTTATTAATATCTCAAAATAAGCTTGCTCTCTCAAAAATGTCGTAGGCAAAACCCTGTGTTTTTCTCGCCAAATCTTAATTAGGTTAAATCAAAATTTGATTGCATATTCCAAAGAAGACCCTAATTAGACTATCAGCTTATTTACGAGGAAATTTAGCCGGAGGATCGCCGGAATTTTTAATTTAGCTCTAAAATAATCTTAAGAACACAGGTTTCACTATGAAATATTTATGGTTTAGCTGAATAATCTTGTGAAGTAAGAAATATTTTTTTTAAGTTGTCGATGTCAAGACCTACGTTGACTGTAAACCACAGAAATATAAAAAACAGATGCTGTAAACAAAAATGGCCTTTTAAGAACGTGTCATGCATGTAATTATGTAACATTCTATCAGCGTTACCGGTTGTCGAAATGTCATAATGAAATGTCAATGCCATGCATTTCTGTCTTTTTGACAATCATAATCGCTGACAGATAGTCCCTTTATCTAGGCCTTATGAAAGTAATTGGACATCATATTATAGATCAAATATTTTTAATTTTAGCATTATAAAATAAAATAAAAATAACGTAAAAGAACAATTCGTTTACTAAATAGGGTATTTCATTATTTCACCAGTTTGCTTATGACTTTTAGAAAATGTCGTAATAATATGCTGCATTCAACATTTGCTACCATTGTCTGCACGCGTGACACTCGAAATTAAATTTCAACTGCACTTAAGTAAATGGTTTTATATGAATTCTACCCGATTCAACTAGGTGAATGCATTTTTATTTGTTTTAACAGTTTCGTGTAAAATGAGGAAATAAACATTTATTTGCGTTTGTCGTGAGGGAATTTGCGAAAGGTTCTGTCCCTGATAAAAATAGGTATATCTTTCTAGTCTAGTAGGTAGTGGTTGATTAGTATTGACGACCTGACAGTATTTAGGAAAAATATATTAATCTGCTTCCTCATAAAACATCAGTATTAATTTATGTTTTATTTTTTCTTTTCAGGTAAGTATCGAGTTTGGGAATGATCTGAGAAGCGAAGGAGGTAAAATGTTTACTGTAGACATGTCTTCATGCAGTAAACACGTAAGTAAATATAGCAAATTAGTTACAACATGAATACTAAGGTTTAAAAGTAAGATTCCCAAAACGTATTTAAGAAATTCACGCAAATTAGTTTTTTTGTACTTAATCGACATGAGTGTCACATTCCTATCCAAAATAAAAGTTATGCTGTCATTTATCTCATTTTCCATTTGAAGTTTATTTGCTTATAATAATGACAGTAAATATCAAAACTGAACTCGAATCTATACGTTAAATTGTTTACTATTAACCAATTAGCGAATGTTTGTTCACTGTAAATAACGTAACAAAGATTTAAGCTTTCATTCAAGATGTTTATTCTAACCAAATGCTTTTAGTTTCCCCTTTATTAATATTTATCATTGTTGCTATTCTGTAAATTTAGTGTTCGAGATATCAATTTCGTATTCCAAATTGAGCCGCATATAATTATAAATAACTATTTATTTATGCAAACAACGCGCTGTATTTTCTCACGGGATTTAGTGAGCTTGATGTCTTTGCTGAAATGTTTGATGTTCTTAATTAAAACTATCAATTAATTGTGAATTTATGTTGTTATGATTTTAGTTGAATAAATATCGGTTTTAGATTGAATACGTGCTTCAGTTGTCACTTTATGAGACAGTATTATGATTGAGATCTGTTACTTATTTCAGCCAAGCACACAATTTCACTTATAGGAAAGTCAGTTATCTAATTTACCTCTTACCAAAACGTCACTCGAATTATCGTCGATATTTATTAGCAAGTGCGAAAGGGACAGCGATACGTCATTACAATGTACTTCAAATTCAATTTGGAAGGAGCGTTTAGATTCATTACCTACAATTTCGTATTTTAGATCTCCGCTAAATTTTAATGGCGGCAATTTGCGATGGCGTGTGACGCTATCACGATGACGTAATCGTCTTAGTCGCGAAGATTGTGTTTAAGTCATAATTAATATTACATGAGCGGGAATTCGACGTCATCGCCGCGAGTTACGTTACACGTCAGGTGATATAGATCTTTTAGGTTTGAAATCGACGAGATTCGGATTCGTTTTGACTTACTCAGTCAATGTATCCGTTGTTGTTTTCAGTTGTCATATACTTAAGACAAGAGAAATAAATATATCATACTGGTGTAGGTATTTATAAGAACCATAGGTATATGTCAACTGAAAAATATACCAACAAAAAGATCGGAAACACCGAGAATTTGTAAAAAAAAAATACGTCATCCAACATAAAAAGCCGTCAATAAACTCCGAATAACTCAAGCTGGAATTATTCAAATTCGCGAAATCTAATCGAAAATTTATTCGTAATAGCGAACATAGGGCCTAAAGTGGAAATGTGGGGATTCGCACCGAGTGCTTGGATTGGCCGAATTTGCATTACGAGTCCTGTACGTACCTAATACGGACGCGATACGTCCTATGTGACGGATTACTGAATAACATGACAGTTGAGCAGGTCGTGGGCGTTTTGTACGGGATTTGCTGACAATGGTGGAAAATTATTACAGCTAGACCTGAAACAAAGCAGTTAGCTTAATGTTATTGCTTTTACATGTATAACTAGTTATTTAAAAAATATGGAATGAATTTTAGTGCACAAAATCCTATATCATTGGTACAAATGTAGGCCCCCTTAGAAACTTCCATATTTACAGCACTAGTTCATCGCAAAATAGCTGTTATTGAGAACTGAAAAAAAAAAAAAAATATTTTTATATTCTTCTTTCATCCTAGCCGTAGATAACTTTTCTAAACGAATTGCCTTGCAAAGAGTAACTTATTTCGAAGCCACTCAGTGTACCTACCTACCCATATAAATTAAAAGAGAATTAAATTGAAATAGTCATAAATGTCAATCAAATCAAACACCTCCAGAGCCTGAAAACTTGTACACAAATCGTATTGAATCATAAAAGTCACAATTACAAAGAGTAGTATGATTATATGTAATTATTTACCTACAGTACATTAAATTGAAGAAGTTCTTGCTTTGGTACAACATTTCCTGGGTAGTTAAGTTTGGCATCTTTCCTTCCATGCAATTCATGACTTTATCCACTGTTTTGCGATCTTCACACTAATGCGATTTAACACCTCATTCAAACGATCGACCTTTACGACAGTCACAGAAATCCCTCAATAAAAATATATCGCTTTCAAACACATGTTAATCACTCGATCGCAGTTACAAGAGTGACTATCCTCAAAGTTTTACAGGCGTACCCCACCACAAGTTCTAAACATCCACACGTTTCGTCACTTTCACGAACCGACTTGATTGCTCCCGTAAATAATAAACATCGGTGTCACTTTTATCTTGCGACGTGCTTTCGAAGCTCATACATTATTTATTTATAAAGGACAAGGGATTTGCATTTCTCTAGGGTATATTGAACAACTTTTATGTGTTGTCATTCAATATTAAAGATTAGGGAACGTCTCGAGAATATTTTTAGACTTTTCGCTGAAATTAAGCCTGGCTTAAATAATAAAGTTTTCATCAAATATTGTGTTGTCGTGTTTTCGAAGATATTAAAGCAGGGATGGAGAAGCTATGTAAATAAACTTGCAGGCAGATGTGGAAGTTGAACTCTTATATTGTTTAATTTTTACACACGCTTAGGGAGGTGCGATGCAATCTTACTTCAATTTGACTCGTTTCTTTAAGTGTTCAAAATATCAAAAATGTAGATACAGATATCTAATACAGAAAAAGAATCCGTTCAGGACTCAGGGGATTGTTCCTTAATGTAAAACAAAAATACTAACACAATCCTTACTTGTAAAATAAAAAATCCACGTTTTTATTAACATTAAAAAACTTCACCCGCTACATTAATGTGAAACGTGACGTCATAAAAGTAGGGATGTCGCCTTCCATGAAATATATGCTCACTGTCCCTACACGGTCCTCATGAATTTTAACTTTTACAAGCAGCAGGGTGTTTTGAATAATGCCGTGTGCCAGCCCTGGGATCCGACGAACTATTTTTAACGCTCGTTTGATCGTATCGAGTGTATGATAATAGCTTTTTATTAAAAATTCATGATGAAAACTGATAATAGTGCTGCATTTTTTAATAATTACCGAGCAAACAATTGTGTCAACTTTTCATTGAATTTCAAACGTTCGTTACTCTAAAGGGGGCAAAAGCAATTTGCGGCATACCAATTTCCTGCGATTTCAAAGAAAATAAATTCGTAACATTCTTAGCTTATAAATTAAAAAATTAAAGCACGTTTCCACAACAAAAGGTAGCAATAAAGAAAGATGGCCGCCCCAACAGCTCGGTGCGGTCCATTAATAAAATAAACCCACATAAGTCGCGACGAGTAAAGAAACTCGTATCTTTTTTCATGTGGACCGTTCCTACTCCTGGCTTCAGGATAAATGTGGTCTATTCCGGGTTTACCATACTAAATTTGTCTACGCAGAGATGTGTAATGATAATTTTGGGACTAAAGGAAGTACTGAAAAGTTAATTATGTTCTCGTTTTCATATTCGAGGCCCGTGCAAAATCTCTTCCTTGATTTATTTTGAATGGGCCGATGTAGCTATTTTTTTTATTTTCGTTTTATTTACTATTTTTATAGAGGTAGTTGCGAAAAATTTGGATGGATGTTTGTTACCTCCTCAATCACGCTAGAACGGCTGGCGGAACTGGATAAAATCAGGCACAGATATAGACTATAGTCTAGAACATACGCGTACCGTTCCCGAGCGATATTTTCCGACATTTAAGCTGGCGAAGCCGATGGTAAAAATAACTAACACAGATAATCAGAAAACGAAGAATAAACACTTTCAATACCCTTCCCAGTGTTGCAACGCTTTGTATAGTAAAAACTTAAAAAAAAATACTAAAATTACACCTACACGACCTACCCCAACGCATGAGCAACATAATTATCTTCTGACCCAACATTCGTACAAGTCTGAATCAGATAACAAAAACTTCACTCTCGATAAGAGCTAACGAAATTATTTTCAACAATCTGCTCGAAGTAATCTTAGTTAGTAATAAAAGTTTAATTAGTTATGATAATTTCTGTTCTGTGCGTGTTTTGCATATTAATTTTAGATCTCTATGGTTCAAACTTAGATGGGGAGAGTCTCTTGTTTGAAAGTCACTGAGATGGTATTGTACTTACCTAACTATCAACAACTTGAAAATAAAGGTCTTGGCGGTTACATAGACATGTAGTTTATTATCCCCCTATTTCGGAAGTAAAAGATACATCAGCCTGAAAACTTTCAAACTTTTGAATTAAATTGGGGTTTGGCGCGTACTTTACTCAAAACACCTAATCCCCTACGCTTGTGATATAAAAAAAAATAAGTCAAAATTAATACAGGAGAATGGAAGTATAAAATGTGCTGTGCCAACGACAGAAAGGTGATGATGAACTTGAGAACAAATAGTGAATAGGTAAAAAAGTCTTTCAGTAACATCGACGATGGACATTAGTATCAATAAAAAAAGGCTGTCGAATTATTTACCTGGTTAAACGTTGCAAATATCTGATCCAATGAGAGAAGTCTGTGAACAAAAAGTTGCAATAATGGTGCATAATTTATAAGTGTACTTTGGCCAACAATGCTAATAATAAATAAGAGCCACTTAATACAATCCTACGACCTCTCACCATTGCCTGCGTATTTCTTAACAATGGCCCCAAATTAGTACATGTTACCCTAAAATAATAGTCTTTACTTCACCTTGCGTCTACCGTCCAATTTCGTACAACTAAACCCGCCCTAACATTTCAATTGTCACCTTACACCACACACGAATACCTGCTCTAATAGCTGGGTATTTGAGTCTATTTTTGTGTCGGACAAATTGTGATTTACGATAGTTCGAGAAGCCTTTTGGGGTTCAGTAATCTGCTTCGACCCAATCGCAATTAATGGCGGTCCGGGCGGTGCTATAGGCTTGTGAAGATGGACCGGCACTAGAAATGTCTGTCTTTCATACCACAGATAAATATTTTATAGACCTGTAAGTAAGTAGACCGGTACTGACAAGTGACAAGAATGAGCTATACGGTAGTCTTAATCCTGATAAAAAAATAGTTACCATAAAGATTGCTTTGCCACTTGCCAGCATTGTGTCGTGTTAAAAACAGAAAAATAAACATTATTATTTTCGAAAAGCAAACTACTGCAGGTATGTTATGCGACTTCTCCAGCACATAAACAACAGACTATAGCGAGCCAAGAGCCCTTACTGCACAATTCCATTTATAAAGAAGAAAAGCACACAAAGGATTTCCCTTCCAACGCAACACTCACATTTACTTGGCACACAATGTAGCCTTATTCTGCCTTATCCAGCCTTTCTACATCTTTGTCAAAGAAGCCGCAGAGTTCTGTGGGCGCAACGGTACACAATTTTCAACTATTGTGCCAAAGCATATAGTATTCTGATACAAATCTTAACTTCAAATTGAGTTCTCCTTACAAATTCGATATTTATGAAGGTGTGAATTTATTTCATAGATATAAAAGGGAATGGGAGGGCAGAAGTTAGATTTAACAGAAGCCTGTTTGTTATCTTTGGCAGGGGAAGGTTGTACCTTACTTGGAGAGTTTTTGGATAGCAGTTAGTGTCTCTGATATGAGACACTAACTGCTATCCAGAGAAGAGCCTTCCTTACGTACAAAGACCATTTCACGATGACCCATCGTGAAATGGTCTTTGTACGTAAGGAAGGCCTGTAACTATCACAAAAGTTTTCAAGTAGCTTGCATTATCATATTTGTGCTATAACGAGTTGATCACAGAGATTGAGATATCACAGTTTCATGCGAGCTACGTGCATATTTTTTCAAGTTACAGACACCTACGGGCTTATTGGACTAGACTAGAAAATCAGTGTAGAATATGTTTGATCGTCATATCAAAGGCTTGATCAACGCTGACTATAATATGAAGAATAGCATTTTCCCGCAGCTTCGTTCTTATGGCCTATGCCGCATGAACCGCACAACCAAAGTAAAAAAGTCCGTGTCACTAAATGATTGTGTGGGACTTTTCTTTTTTAAATTAAGATGTAATGTCAGTTAGCAAAATCTTTCGATGGCGCCTGTCAGTTCCAAGACTGACAATTATTACTGTGCAATACCGACATTTCTAAGTACAGTGGTCTATACAGGTTTATCATTAGTCGTTCAAATTATGCCTTCCACGGTACTAATAACCTCTGTTCGTTAATTACTACGAGTACAAAGCTACTTGTAACCCCCAAACCGCCGACTGGGCAGGATATCGATGCAGCTGTAATTACGGGTTACGGGTGATGCGGACCGCAATATGCTTGCATGGCAACACGTCACAATTCGCTGACTATACTACGGTGTTGCCAACTGCAATGACGGGAATACTAGCGGAAATTAGATTAGAGTTGCATCAAGACACGTTAATGAGGACATTTTGGTGACAGATTTAACGTAACATCATTTCTGTAATCCCCGAAGTTTTAGGCAGATGTTTTTAGATGTCTTATTCGAAAACATTTTGCGGTAGTCATTTGTTCTGTTTCTAGGAATTTTAATGTACGCTAACCACTGTCTCGTTTAAAGCTATTCAAATTATTTTAATATACAAAATACTTATGTATTTACTGTCCCACTATAAGGCAAAATAATTCTCTTCCCGAAGTATATGAATAAAAATAGTGAAAAAGAAAAGTTTACTTGTAAAAACATGAAACCATTCTAATGGAAATGTTCGCGTCTTAGATATGATTGTGAGCGTATAAATCGGATTGGCACAGGTGAGGCTAATGCTTAGAAGAATACGGTACAGGTGGATGGGCAGTGGCATCCACCTGTTATAATCCCTTAAACAATATCTGCGACCTCTTTAGAAATACACGAGAAAGAAGGGGTGGTTCAATCTAGACTGGGCGTCATCTTTCTTTTACATTTTTGTCGATTTATTAAATAAATGCTACCACAGACAACCATGGGGCCACCATTTCTCAAATATAAATTGTTCTATAAATGTGATATCTGTAGACAATTTTCCATACAGAAATAACGTGTCATAGTTTTCACACTGTCGAATCGGCTCTGACGCGCTTTTTTCGTTCGGCTTAGAATTTCTTAAACCGGGTCTGAAAGCCTTAATCCAGATATCAAAATAATGTATTCTAAGGAGGGGATTACTTTGCTAAAAGTCTAGGTTTCAGAGCCGTTACATGTTCTAGTGTTCCAAACAATAGAAATTAATTATTAAAGGCCCTAGAGATTACAGTTTATTAGTACAAGGTCTCAATTTAGTGGACTGAGGAAAGTAAATGCTTTTACCTAATTCCCTTTTATTGGTCAATATGGCCAAAGAAATTGGTACTATTATGCTTTTAGACAGGATTATTGGCGCCGTAAATGTTCAGTAGCCAAATTGAAAGTTATTTTACGGGGCAATGTTGATATCGGGTAGAAAAAGGGAATTCCGGTTCCTATGATGAGTTTCACCAATTACTTTAAAAGCGATCTGAAAAATTAAATCGCGTTCAGGAGCTGTCAGTGTCTTCATTGATGTAGAATATTGACAGTTAGCTTTTGAAGGCTGATTTTTACTATGTTCCTATACACCATATAAGTTACAGAAAAGATAAAAGAAGAAAACATAACATAAGATGACACAATGGGCGGCCATATCGCTAAAAAGATATTTTAGGGACAACCGCAGGTAGTCTAATGTACCTATAATATTGAATATTCTTCTTCAGGCCTTGTATGTACCGTTTCTAATTAGAGTCGGTTCTCCTAATCGTTCTTACCCAGATAAGATGTACCTATAATATGACAAAAACAATAGTATATACATATACATGTACAATTATATGAATATTCACCTTAACTTCGCTCTATTAGTTATGCCCTGAATTAGGCTTAAACTTCCAACTCAATTTCATCCAATCACATTACGTACCATGTACCAAACGTACCTAATTTGTCGCCGAAACCGGTACAAATTCGTCGCTATGTCTTCATTGGTCCCCGTTCGGCCATTTTGTATGCAGCATCGGCAATGCAATCGAGCCGCCCGTCACTGGGGACTAAACTGCGCCCGTAATGTATTGCGGCCGTATCTATCTATCACGCAAATACCCATAGGCCTAGATTGTCCAGATATTGAAGTGACAAATATCGTGTGGATGTTTTGGAATCGCTTTTGTGTGAAGCGTTATTGAACTAGTAGATAAGGTTCTAGAACTGAGTCAACATCTCAGTGGTAATCTGTCGAAAATAGCTTAATTTGCTGACATATTTCAACCGACCGAAACTTGCTTTAAAATGAGAAGTTGGTCCTCTGTTAAAAAACCTTCGTATTGACATTCTTCTTCTTCTTCGGCATTGATTTTGTTCTTTTGATGAGGATATCCGAGGCTGAAAAAGAATAGATATACAGAATGAGTAAATTCATAAATATGTTTTTTGTGTGTTGTGTGTGTGTGTATGACGTATGTGTGGGTGTGTGCGTGTGTGTGTGTGTGCGTGTGTGAATGTGTGAATCCTGCTATTTTGAAAATCTTGACTTAAAATTCTTATGTCACAAGAAATAAAGATAATCAACTAGCTTTTGTCAGCTTCGCTCGCGTTGAAGTATCGTCACCGGGTTCCGATCTTTAACGTCGGTAAGGCGATTTAGGCATAAAGCACAAACTCACTTTCGTATTTACATTTTAGTTATCATCGTACCTTCATTTCGGTACCTATACATGAGTCGAGCGCAAAATCTTAGTTAGTTATAAAGCTAGTAATGGCATTTCATCAACGATCCATCCGACACTGTCCCAGAATGATTGTCCAAAATTATACCCCTGTATAGTGCGAGTCAAACTTGCTACAGCGTATCAGGAATTAGACAGGCCGGCTTTCTGTGATGTATTGTAAAGGGACGGTCTACGTGGACGGAATCTCTTGTACCTACTCCTGTATACGTAGGTGTATGTGCTATGTTTTGTGATAGACTATACCGGAATGACACTACTAAGATTTGTGGATACGAAATGTGCGCAAAAAGCTGTTGCTTTTAAATATATAATGTAAAGGCAACAAGCGTCAAGATTAATCGCTTGCTACAAGATAAACTGCATCATTTTCAACCAAACTGCTGTTCTGGGAAGTACTATTATTATTTATTTGATGTAACACATTGTTCGGATTGCTTTAAAATGTAGATAGGTAGTTTAATATCACTACTTTATGTTGGCAGTCGCGTTTTTATCGCCATTTTTTTAATGAAAACCATATAAATATATACAACGGGGGTCATATTTCATAAAGTTTCGCACCGCAAACTCAGGCTTAGCGTCATTACAATTCCGAATTTGCAACTGAAATGCAACTCTGAAAATAGTAATTTGAGCCGTTAAACCAACTGGCTGCCAGGGCCATTCACCTCAAATATCTCCCCTAAGGTAAAAAGAGGGAGTCGAAATATTCCACCCTCTAATTCGAGAACGATCCCCTTACCGCGTCACCCTCGTGTCGCCATGGTAACCCCGCCTTGGGACTTCCCAAGGCAGGGTTACCATGGCGACACGAGGATGCACTTGCATCTGATGTAAACATTCCTGGCTCCGTGCATTTTCGAGACCGTTATTGATGTTTCGCTACTTCACTCGGCTTCTTCCGGTGTATCGCTCGGCGGCTCGTAAATTTCCCGAAAATATTGGGTAAAGCTTCTCAATTTATCAAGTTTATAGCAGCGGCATCCCCTGTATCTAAGGTCACGGCTCCGTCGGAAAATGCATTTACGTAATACCAACTATTCATGTAGGAATTTTTCTAGCTCGTGAGAGCCGTAAAAGGATGTTTGAAATATTAGAAGATATAATAGAGTTTCCAACCTTTTAATAACAGTAACAGCAACTACGTTCCTATCGTTTTAGAGTGGTTTTACTTACTAGTTTACTTATGTCATGTTTCTTGTTCCAGGGATGCCGGTTTCCTGAAGATGGCCTCTCGCACCCCGTCCCTTGAGTCGCTGCCCGGTGCCAACTCAATAGGTTCGCTGGAGCGTGGCTCCTTATCACCCTTGACTCTCAGTGGATCCTCGCCCCCAGCGAGTGACTCCGCCGTATGTGACCTCCGCGAGTTCGACGGACTCGACACCACCTGCGCAATCTGCCGAGAAACATTCGTCGACCCCAAAGTACTCAACTGCTTTCACACCTTCTGCCGGGGCTGCCTGGAGAGGGAACAAACGCACCCCGACAAAGTCACTTGCGTCACTTGTCGCGTAGACAGCCAGCTACCGACAGCCGGCGTACCTGGGCTACTCACTAACCTTGTGATAGCCGCCGCCGTTGAGCAGGACGCCGACCTCCTGCCATCTGCTCGCCAGACTAACTCGCCTTCAGCCCGCTGCACCGGCTGCAAATCCAAGGAATCGGACGCCGTAGCACGTTGCGTCGATTGCGCTAATTTCCTTTGCCCAAACTGCGTAATGGCGCACCAATTCATGCATTGCTTTGAGGGCCACCGTGTGCTGGCTTTCACGGACCTGAAAGATGACAAGGGTATGCTCGGATCTACCCTGACTGCTAGCGGTGACAAAACCGCTTTCTGCCCGAGACACAAAAATGATATTCTTAAATACTTCTGCCGCACTTGCTCCGTGCCGGTATGCAAGGAATGCACGATAATCGAACATCCGGCTGCTCTGCACGACTGCGAACACTTATCTGATGCTGGGCCTAAACAATTGGAGCTGATGCAATCGGCTGTAACTGAAGCCAAGACTCGAGCCACTGAAATAAGGCACGTTATCAAGACTGTTGAACATGCTGCCGGCAAATTGCAAGTCCAGTACCACAAAGCTCAAAATGAAATAAACGATACGTTCCAATTCTACCGCTCTATGCTTGAGGAGCGTAAGCAAGAACTACTCAAGGAACTGGAAAGCGTATTTTCCACGAAACAAATTGCTCTCACAGTAGTCGGGCAGAAAGCTCAAGAGACTGTTGATAAAATATACCAGACGTGCGACTTTGTTGAGCGATTGACTAAATGCGCCAACATTGCAGAGATACTTATGTTCAGGAAACTGTTAGACACGAAATTGCAAACATTATTGAGTTCTAATCCAGAACATACCGTACAGACAGCTTGCGAGCTGGAATTTGTCTCGAACTACCAAGCCATACAAGTTGGCGTAAGGAACACTTTTGGTTACGTGCGCTCTAGCTCAGAGGCGAATGTTGGCCCCACTAAACAGCCTCCTATTGCTCGTCCTACCAACGGCAACCTATTGAACGGCGGGTCATCTTCCAGCAGTAGCAGCGTTAATGGAAGTTCAGGCAGCCTGAACGGTGGAATCCACCTACCAACCGGATTGAACGGCGTGCTTGATCGCCCGTACACAAATGGTCTGCTAGGACCTACAAGCCAATCCACGTCGCCGTTTGAGTCCAACATTATCTCAAAACGATTCAATAGTGCCAACAGCTTGGGTCCATTCTCTTCTGCTATCGGAGATATCAACTTAAACGGCATCAACCCTTACGAAAAGTGGTCCAACGGAGGTTGCGACACGCTCTTCCCGCCAACAACGACTGACCCCTACTCACTAACAAATGCTGCTCACAACGATCCCATTTTGGACTTGACAAACAAGCTAATTTCAACTGCCATTTTTCCGCCGAAGTCGCAAATTAAACGACAAAAGATGATCTACCACTGCAAATTCGGTGAGTTCGGCGTAATGGAAGGCCAGTTCACCGAGCCGAGTGGAGTAGCTGTCAATGCTCAAAACGATATAATCGTTGCCGACACTAACAACCACCGAATCCAGATATTCGACAAGGAAGGACGCTTCAAATTCCAATTTGGGGAATGCGGCAAACGAGACGGACAACTACTGTACCCGAATAGAGTAGCCGTAGTTCGCACTTCTGGTGACATTATTGTGACTGAAAGATCACCAACACACCAGATTCAGATTTACAACCAGTACGGCCAATTTGTGCGCAAATTCGGCGCAAACATCCTCCAGCACCCTCGTGGAGTGACAGTCGATAACAAAGGCCGAATCGTAGTTGTGGAGTGCAAAGTAATGCGCGTCATAATCTTCGACCAGATCGGTAACGTGCTCCAGAAATTTGGCTGCTCCAAACACCTAGAATTCCCTAACGGTGTCGTAGTAAACGACAAGCAGGAGATCTTCATTAGCGACAACCGCGCGCATTGCGTCAAGGTCTTCAACTACGAGGGTATTTATTTGCGTCAGATCGGTGGTGAAGGTGTCACCAACTACCCGATCGGAGTCGGCATCAACGCAGCAGGAGAGATCTTAATCGCTGACAATCACAACAACTTCAATCTGACGATATTCACGCAAGACGGACAACTAGTGTCCGCACTGGAGAGCAAAGTAAAACATGCTCAATGCTTCGATGTGGCGCTGATGGACGACGGCTCCGTGGTGCTCGCCAGCAAGGACTACAGGCTCTACATATACCGCTACGTGCAAGTGCCGCCGATAGGCATGTGAGTGGCACGCTCTGATCACAGGAGATCCGAATGACCGATGAACTATAGGCCAAAAATCGACACCTTGAGACGTAAATACTATTATTAATCGACGTAAGGACTAATCGTTCTGGCGAAGCGTGTCAATTTTTGAAGTTCAAGTGACGATTTGTGAACGGAACTTGCGAAAAGTGTGCAAGTGGTGCAACCCTGTGGCTGTCTCGATGTGATCATACCGGCTTAAGATGGGTATTCTCTAAATTATTCGGCATGAGATCTCTTTATGAATTATTTCTAAACGAAACTGTAATGAGATTAGTTATAGTATTGACATTGTTATTCGAGTACCTATTGATTGATGGTTAGAGATTAAATTCCGTTGGAACGATCCAAAATTTCGCGCGACGGTGTTCTCGAATCCTTATCATTTTTTAATCTATTGAATAATATTTTTTCATATCCCACATCGTTAAATTAGGGATGAATATTAAGGGCATTTGTATTATTTAGCCCATTTGTTGGACCAATATTTTAACTATTATTACTTAACAAATTGTTAGGCGTTAAGCGTGTGATTTTATCGTAACTAAGAGAGCATCGAGCGGTATTGTTGTTAGTTTTAAGATTATTTCTACGGCACAATAGCACTTCCTGTTTTTAATTAGCACTTATTCTGTGTCGATGGAAACTATGGATTATAAAAATCTAAGTAAGGAGTTGTTACATTATTAATTAGGTAAGTGTTAAATTGATTGAGCTGAAATGGACAATCTTTGGTTACTACCCCACTAAACGTAGTTACTAAATTTTAGGGAAATAATGATGTTAGGGGTTTTATCAATGACAAAGTTGACTGCGGCGTTTGAAATTAGAAAAGCAATGACTATTAACCTCTACTGAATATTATACTGTTTCTTTTATACGTAATAGTAACATCACAAAGTGGCGATCAAGAATGTTTTATAGACCTCAATTCGTTCCAAATTTTATGCATTTCAACTAGTGATGCCCTCAGTTGAGAATTTATAAAGCATTTTTAGATAGTTAAAGATTGTAAGTTTTTCTCTCGTTCTATATCGGAGGACAGTACTCCAGCAGTAATGTTATCGATACCGCCTAGTCGCTGAGAGCCCGCGGACCCAAGTCTTCTGATGTTGTTTTAGTAGCAATTGGTTGATATTGTTCGTTTTTATGCATTGATTGTATGTTATAAGCATTGGACATGGTAGTAACTATTAGAGCACTTAGGAAATGGTCGTTTCGCTAGCATCTTTTTTTAATTTTTTGAGATTTTTAGCAGATTTAAAACAAACGGCGCACAAGCGCATCTACTTACTGGGAGTATTATAAACAGCTCGGTATACAAAATAATTATACAATTTGTTATTCTGGTAAGATATTTTTTTATATGGATACAACTTTATTTTTGTAGTGTTTAGTATTACGGTGCATGTGTAACGTAAATTTTCTTTTGTATTTTATGGATATTGCGCTATTATTATTTTTTTTTTACTTCATTACCGTGTGTTTGAGTGTGTTAGCAGAATTATTTTAGTTTGATTTTTTCATTAGAACTTTTTTTGGTTTTCGTAGTAAATAATGGTTTTTTAGTATTTTTTCTCGCTGAATCTATGACAATAGAGAGATCTGATCCGGCTCAGGGTCGGTATCTTTAAGATCTGTTAGTTTTAGGTTACGCGTTTCCATTTTGGTGATATTTTTTAAATAAAATAAAACGTTTGAAGATGCGTCGGCAGGCGTCGCGCGCGCACCGTGGCGACCTGTATATCGTGTGCCATAAGATCATGTTGTGATTTAATAAGTGATATTTAGTATTGTTTGTAAATATGTACCATACTTTCATATAAATCTAATCGTAAGGGTATCTGATCGAATTACTTATGATTGTTTCATCTTTATACTTGTAGTGCAAGTTATCGTAATTGTTATACTGGAAATTTTACAAGTCTTTATTTAATATTTAATTAAAATAATAATTATATTTATTTACCACCGATTACCTACCTTATTAAAGTAAGTTTTGGCAATCTATACACAATATAATTTTAATGATGACTGCTCAATAAATAAATAATGAAATAAATACCTAATTGCCAAACGTTAAAATTACAAATGGCTGACAGTTAAACGGTAACAACTTTAGTGTATAATCTCGAACTTCGAATTTAGGATTACCATACTTGCACTAAAAGTTGAACGTTTTGAGAGCAACTGGTTTCTTCTTGCATTGTTTTCTGTATTTTGCCTACCACCGTGCACACGACGTCGCCGCCTAGACGCATCTTCGATCGAATAGTTAATCAACACTGGATTAGGTGAAACACATCACGCGTCTTAGTGTCCAAATTTCAGTGATTATTCACCAATGATTTTATTATAGACTGCCCTGTTCCTATATCCTAAGACGACGTGATTGTTGTATTTCATTTAATCCACTGAACATTGATTGTAAATTGACAATTGACCGTAATCTGCCTTACCTCAGTTTGCTTTGACGAATTTATCGACTTATCCTTTTTATTCACCAATGATTTTTTTATTAATACTTCGTCCTAATGAACTGAGGTCACGCTAGAAATTAGGCAAACCGTTGTTTTAGACTTTAATTTCCGGATTTTTTTGTGAGAATTGCGACACAGTTCACAGACTCTCGAGCCGTACTTCTGTTGCAATTTTCACCAATAAAATCCCGTTTTTTGGTAACAACATACGCTTCTACTTAATTGAGATCATTTCATCGTATTATATTTATATTAAGTATAGTATAGTGTATCGAAATTTAATAAAGTAAGATTTGCAAATTATGACAACTTCACGTTTACGCCTAGTAGGTAAAACTGTGTAAACCCCGATTTTATTTTTTTTAGTTTTTTTTGTCGACCGATAGTTACTCTTTATTTTTAACCAGAAAATGGTATTTTAAGTTTCAGTTATAATTATTATTACAAACTTAATTCCCAATCATTTTTTGTGTTTTTGCATAATAATGTTAGTGAAAAAAGAAATGATTTTTCTGTACGAGAAACATTTTCATTCTTAAAAATTGCATTTCTAAAGCTCGAGGACTGAATTGAAACATGTTTTGTCTTTAAATATATTTTGTCGATGTTTGTTGTTATAATTATTATATTTTTTTAATTATTTGTATAAACAATTGTTCTTTAAATTAATGTACATCGTTTTGTTTTGAATTATTTTTGTTGTAATTGCTTTTTATAATAATACCAGTTCATTGCAGTTTTGATGTGTGTTTTATTTTTATTTTCTTTTTTTTACCAAAGTAGCGCTTCTGTAGTGTCACCTGCGTGGTTGTAACTATTTTAATCAAATTAATTTAGTTACAGCTTGCAATGCATGTTTGTGCTAATGAATCCGCTTATGATATAAAACAGTGCCACACATTTTTATAATAACTAGGTAAAGTTTTTGATTCTAGTTGTAAATATCTTGGTCAAGATAGTAAAAAAACGCTTAAATTCAACGAAAATCTAAATCTCTTAAAACAGATTTGTTTTGCAACACAGCTATTCTTTATGGACTATCAAATTACCAGTTTTTGACCTTATATAGGTTAGTCATTAAAAGTTAAGAGTATCTGTAGGTTATTCATTAAATCTTAGGTCTACCTCACATTAATTATACAGGCACAGTCGAACCATTTAAACTCATTGGAACTGCACCTTTACCTAGTAACGATGCGTTAATAGTATTTATATAACCTTTTATAATAGTTTATCAAGTAAATCCAGATTAATAAATTCTCACTCGAATAATTACTAGTTACTAGTTTTAGGTGTTGACTAACAAAAAAAAAATCAGACAAGCAGCACTTTTATTCTGAACACTATTTCCACATCGATTCTTTAGCACAAATGTCCCGGTGTAGGTCCTGTGTGTTACCCCGTGTGTTTGCATTTTGACTAGACTTAAAACAGTTGGTGTAGGGGAACAAGCAGCATGATATCGTAAGTATTTGCTTTAGTTATAAGTGCAAGATATGAAAAACGGTTACTCTAATTTACTTTTCAAATTGGCAGCTTTAAAAAATGTTTAACTTGCGTACTTTTGAATGCAATGACGCTTAAAAAAAAAATTAAATTCAATAGCAGGATAATTACCTATGAAGATTCTTATGACAGTTCAGTCAACTGGCATTCCAAATTGAGAAATTAGAGTAACCTAGACCCAAATTATACACGTTTTGATATATTTACACACATTTTGGATTGGGATCAACAATTTTAGTTTCAGTTTCTAATCGCAAATGATTGGATTGCAGTGTTAATTTCTGATAGTCTGTTTAATCGAGCAGAAGTAAATTAATACATCTTACAGAGGAAGAGAGTATTAATTAATATAAACCATTTTCACTTTGGGAGCATACTAAAATATTCTTACAAAAAAAAAACAGCTATTCAACAATGACCCATAACATTGATCAAAGTTTGCAATACTCGAAAAATTCAAGAAACAGTAAGCTTTGGTTGTTATTTCAAGGAATATCTCAACAGTAAAAGTTGTTCATAGTCATTAATATTGTCGCCTCTGAAAGATTTCCAAGCAACCCCCTGAATAATGATTTTATTTAAAATAAAGATTGGTAGAGAGTTATTACAAAACTACACTCTTTCAATAAATTAAAAAACACACACAGAACCAACCTTACAACCAGGTATCACTGCAAAAATATTGATCCTGATCCAATTTTCCAATCAGTCGGTCGCACAAAAATTGTACATACTCAAAAACAATTTACAAAATAATAAAACAGTAAACTAATTTCATAATAGTTCAATAATCTCCCTTTCCCAAGAGCTTAGAGCTTAACGCAACGACACAGCCATCCAACAACACGCAAATATTTTTAAGAAATAAATAAAAAACACAATTTTTGTAGATACGACTGGTTTACACAAGCGCAATTTTTTATTACCATGAACAACATTTTGTCACCATTAGAAGACAACCAACACATACAAACGACGCTCCTCAGTGAATTAGGCGGTACATCCCAGCACTAAATATCTAAAAAAATACATATTCTTATGAATGTAGGCTATAAATCTTCGTGTGTAAGAACTATTTGTATTCTAATGTAAGAACCTAATATCCCAACTAAGCTTTACTTTTCTACGAAAACGTAGCTACTAATATCCGTTTTAGGACTCCTTGGATACAGTTCCCGTCAGCTGCACTGCTTCAAAAGAGCGCTACCAAACAACCAATATTTCAAGTCAATTACTCTAGGGAACATTTTACTACTAACTTAGCACCTACTAGTTACGTAAGCGCAAGCTAGGCTTACAAGATCGTTTATAATTTTATACTCAGCAGTTTTTCTTAAGATTAAAATTAAGATCAAAGTAAATTATTTCATGCCCCCTTTGTTTACATTTACATCAACGTTTTAAAGAATCTCTCATTCGATTCGCCATTAGATATGAGGGTAAGAATTTCGATTGCTGCTGCTCCCTTCAACTCTTAAATCATTAACTTCAAGCATGTCATTGTTAGGCTCGAGGTAAGAAGACTTGATCATTGATGAAATTTCAAGCTTTCAACCACTCATCGTTCCCTTATTTGATTTAATTGCCGTTCTAACACCATAATCGCCAGGAAGTGTGTCGAGCAAAAATGTAAATAGTTTAGAATAATGATGTTGGTAGTATTACTAACTAGATGTAAGGGAAGCCGGGATCTGGATAAGATGGACGTCACGACGTGGGTTATTAGAGAGAGGTACGAACGTACGTAGGTAGTGTGAGAGAGTATTTTTTATAAAACGAAATTAAGAATCAAAATATTTGTAGTGTGTTATTTAGGTATGACGTTTGTTGAGAAAGTCGGACGATTCGAGGCAGGTAGCACATTGTTGACAGTAATAATGGAACGATATCCGAATTTGACAGGATATAATAAGGGTTTAACAGTAATCATATCGATAGTGTATTCTACTCTTAATAATTGTTTGAAATCGAATAATTTTGTGTCAGTTAAGATTCACCTGTTAATGTATTCATCAAGGTAGATATAATGTATCGATGTTAGCTTATCATATTGTATGTGGTTAACAATTTGGTCACTTATTACATTTACTTGGTAGTGCGTCGTTGAATTTGATAAGTTCGTTGAAAACCATGCGAAATTGTAAATACAATAGCCGCTTCTGCGATCGGTTCGAGCTGGCTGCACGACGTACCACGCAATCAATTGCTCAGGAATTGTATTTGTTTTCATATACATTCGATGTTTTTTTCTATCGTCGCTTTTATATGCATTAAGCGATGTTGTGTCATTGTTGAGAAGACGCTAAATGGAGAAGTATAATTTTAGTGAATTGCACAGAACGTTGGTGTTTCACTTGATTTTTGATGTATTTTTTCTTGAAAGAGAATTGTATTCAATGATTTTACTGTATTCACGACTGATGTTGAGTTTGTATTGAATGTAAATTCGTTGATGTGTTTTGACGGAACTGAGAGCCTCAAGTTGCCGCGTGATGTTATGAGCCGCTGTTAGTCGAACGGATTCTTTAGGTATGCTTCCGTCAGAACACGTTGTCTCAAAAATTGTGATTGTAAGTTAAGGTGATTAACAAAGCACATATTAGCACAAACCATCCATCCTCGAAGAATACTACGCTGAATGTTTTTAAAAATTAACTCACGTTTGAATTTATGATACATTTTATGAAAAATTAAGTGCAAAATATTTTACTATCGCTTAAGTTAGTTGAGACGTTTGCAAATAATAGTATTTATTTTCACAATGGTGACGATTTTTTTAGTGACGAAGTTTTGGACTTATTGAAATGTTTTTATATGATATTGATTCTACTTTAAAATATTGACACGTAGGTTAATGTGATTGTGTATTATCGTATACATTTCTTTGCTCCTTGTGTACCATAGCGATCGGTGTTGCTACTTTCATTAGGGAACGTACTGTATTAACAACGCTACTTCATCTCGCTCTAGCTTTGACAACTTCCTGTCTTCAGACAAAGATGAAGCCGATACAGTAACGATTTCATTTTCTTCATCACGTGTAGGTAATTTTGTAATCTAAGGTGTGTGATTTTTAGTTATAAATATTTTTACAAAGTGGAAAGATTCCAAATGATAGGAAAAGTTGGTAGCAAATGACATATCAAGTAATGTTTTTAATTATATGAATGGTTGCGCGGGAGACGGGACGGTTAGTGAAGGAAGATGGCGAAGTTTATACATATATTGGCACTGTTTCTAAATTGACAATACTGACGGATTATGTATTCGAATGTTGATCAAATTATATATTTAATAGAGAAATGTTAACTAAACGCGACATATCGTCCACAAAGTGGTGACGTAGAACAAATTGATAAACCAATGCAGGAAGGATTTCGGATTGTCGCTGGCATAGAAAGTTTAGGTTGAAACGAAGTAAAGTAAAATTTGGAATCTTTCTTAACGATGCTAGTCGCCAAAGAAATTGCTTTTAGATAATTAATGTTATCATAATATGTGTATGCACGTAAGTTTATAAACCTATATTAATTATACGAAGCTTGAATTGTCCACACACAAATCGATTTTACACACTTAATGCCATCCTGCCAGTTGTAAGGAGAACACAATGCTTATGATGAACTAAATTTAAATTATATCCTATATAGCGTACGAGTAGTTGTGTATTTTTAGATATCGCATTGTCTATGTTAGTTTAGTGGGTAAGGCACATCGTGAGCTTTGAATCAGTGTAAGTCTGTCACCGATATTTTTTACGATACGAGACGTAGTGATGTTAATGTAATGTTTCAAGCCGTGCTTTCCTCGGTTAGTACCTATACCACTTGTAGATTTGTAAGGACTCGTGATGCTTGTCACAGTTGTCACTCACTCCGTGCTACAGCTTAGCACACCGCACCCTTCATTTGAACTTGACACGCTACAGCTTCTAACACGGTACCGTCGAGCAATACCGACGTGCACGGGTGTAAATAAGGCCGTTTTTAGATATAAACGTCATCATTAAAAACATAAATATAATTCAGTGATCTAACTTTATAATCTACTGAAACACCATAATGCGCCGTGGCCTTAAATTTGAAGGAATGTGTTAAACCTTTGATAATATAAAAAAATCATTTGGGAATTTTGTACAGACTATGATCCTCTGTGTTTCACATGTTCAGTCATTTATCATAAACTGTTTTTTAATATAAGTGCTAATATATCTTATTGACGTGTATGGTAACCCTATAGGTTAGATATTAAACAGTAGACACTACGTAGGAACGCTTTACTTCGTCCTAATGTAAAACGATTGTTGATTTCGATACTTTCATTCTTGCATATCCACGTTTTAATGAAGATTGTAATTGTTACCTACGCATTAGTTACTTTGAGACTGTTCAAAATGTACTATCGAGAATTTTTCACTAAGGGAAAGGGATGTTCTAGCAGATATTTTTGATACTTTGAGGATGATCGAAGGGAAACGTTGGTAGTGTAGGGTTGGGGGCGAGGCTGTGGAGGCCCGTCCTGAGGGGCTGGGGAGCCTGTCGGCCACGCTGCGGAGATCTTATTAACTCCCGCATCTTCGTGAGCGCGAATATTAAATGTTACTGTAAACGAAAAAAAAAAACAATGTTGTTCTTATATGAAAACGCGATGGTTTTCGCTGATAACTTGTTGTTTTTCATATATTCAATAATATTTCCTTTATTTTTTGTACTCTTTAGTATTAAGAATTAATATTAAAATAAACTATTCAATGTTGATTACTCTAAAATACCAATAACTTATTGAATAAGGAATGTGTGAAATAGTTTCCCCGAGAGCCTTACTAGTTGAGACACCTTTTCCTTAGACGTATACCTTCAAACTGTACTCTTAACTGTTGGTTAAACGATGTGAATGGCACTTGTTAACATCTCTTAAATGTTACTACTGCTACTTTCCATACTTTTACATCCCCTATTATAACTTCCACTAAGCTACAGAGTGTAAGAAAACCACCGCAAATTCCGATGTTAGATCAGGCCTAGGAACTTAAATATAAGAGTTCATCATTCTTAGTTAGATGGTATGACTCAATTTTAAGACTGATGACAGAAAAAGAAAAAAAACATAAAAAAATGATAACTGTTTTTATTTTAGGTAGTCCTTCTAAGTTCGCTTCTATTCGACTTTAGTTGGCGGAACTGTAGGATAGTGAAATGAACTTTGATAGCCAAATTTAGTAAAGAAATGGTTTAACATGTTTCGCCAACTACAGCCAGTGATGTCACATTATCGATCGATATTCATCTTCTGTCGATACTTTTCTATGTCTTCTATCTGTAAAGATGATGATTAAAATCGATAAATGATCGGGTTCGATAAAAAACATGGTAATGTTAACTTCAATAATGTTGACGTTACATTTGAAATTGATGGAAAAACTTAATGAAAAAAAATTGAAAATACTATTTGTTGCCAAAGTGTTGTTAGGAATAAACATGTAGTTATAAAAATCGGTTGTCTCATGCATAATTAAGTTGTTCTTGGGTGGTTTGAAATTAAGGAGAGAAGTTGAAAAATATTTCCAATGATATATTTTTTCATAATGAACTTGAATGCTAATCGATACTTAAGGTTTATATCTGTGTAGGAATTTAAACTTAACGTGTGGTAATAAAATGTATCGTTACCATGATTTGTACTGTGTTTTGTAGAAAAACATCAATTATATTCAATTAACTGTGTACTCCACCAATTTCTTATAATTATTTGAGGTAATTATGATATTGTAACCATTGATGATTAAGATCGCGTATTCTCTAACTCGCTACACAGTGAAATCATGGCAAATGATTTAGTTGTTTAGTGTTCATGTTACATTAGATTGTATTCGACAGTTCTGATCTCTAAATCGGTACACCTGTTTCCGCCTTTTTAGCACACCATTTTATCGATATCAACCCACTATTTATTTACACCGCACTAATGATTATTGCACAAAATATTACATTTTAAGGACAGTGTCTGTATAGATGGTTGATTTCTCATGAGTGCTACATCTCCAAAATTATCAATTGTAATGCAAGTACAAAATTGCAAAAAAAATGTTTTCATAGCGCTTTCATTGTTATATCCATTTGCAAATATCAGAACTTTTCTGTACATTAATAATCTGAAAATCTTGCAACAAACTGCTTTCGTCAACTTGCAGTAATGTATGGAAATAATAATTTAAAGAACAATTTATTACCACTTGGCATTTTTTAAATCAACCGTTACACAGACATTTTCCAGAATTTAATACAGATTTGCAGGGATGGATTTATGGTTGAAAAATGTGCATGATTTTCTCTTTACTCACTAATTGATTAAGTTGTATACATCGACCCATCACTTTTTCAAAATGCATTAAATGAGGTATTTGGGTCCAATCTATTACATTCTTCTTTTGTTTTATTGGAACAATAAAACAAGGCAAAAAGAAATGTTGGTAACTCTTATTATTCCAAATGTGAACTAAAAACATCATTATCTGTATTTATTACAGATACACCTTTTTGCTATTGTTTGAGATTTGATACGTTTCTAAGAAAACTTCTCAAACCTAAAGAAATTAGGGACGTTTCAAAAGTCCATCATGCAAGATTTTTCATCATCGATACATCTCTTCACTTCAGTAACATATTGTTTTGACATTGAACCTATCAAAGGCTAAATGATCACGACTCCGGATACCAACTTACCTAATCAAAGTTTAAACGCAAGTTGAACCGTTAACTCCCTCAAAAACTAGATAAACAATAGAGCCGGCCAACTTTGTACTGGAGGCTTAAACGTGATTACATGCAAAAGTTAATTAATCGCCGGTTAAAATTTCAAAATGGTTGGTTACCTACAGATATAAAATATCTTACGGGTTGTTCATTTTAAACTGATTCTCTTTTGATCAATCAACACTTTTGTTTAAAGAGACTGATTAATTATTTATTTATTTAGCAGTTTCTTATATTAATACTTGTTGGTCAAATCGATAATTGGGTTGACCGTTCGACAATTTTTTTATAGCAGTCAGCGGTACACCTGAGCCATGCGATCTATCAATTAATTATTTTAATAGTATACCTGATTATTTAATAGTAGCTCGTATGCGATAAATCTATCACTATTATACAATGTATTCGATACATAAATAATGTTAAATTTGGCTCAAAAGGAAGGCTACTTCGGGTAAGCTAAAAATGTAATGTTTTCCATCCAGTTTTTTGGACATATCACCTCTGATCGGTTCTGTCAAAACTAAATCTCTTCTCATTTAAATTATTTGATTTTGTTTGTTGAAAAATATGTAATTTATTAATAATTTATTTGTAATTTATTATCGTGTGTCGCCGACGCTAGTCATCTAACTTCGATTAGGTTAGAATCTAAGTTTTCTCGCTTATACGCGTGTTAAGTTATAAGGAACTTTTTGTAACTTACCCTCTTAATAATAGTGACTTTAATTTAATCCCCTTGGGAGTTCCATTTACTATTCTTTCTCTAGTCACGACACTCCATAACGTGTCTGTAGGGATAATTCTGAACATGAAAGTTGACAACGTCTATTGAATGTCCTTCAATAGACTATACAAATAAATCTTCCAATTCGACTGGCAAATGTAATTTCAAGAAGAATGATGAGAAATGCAAAACAAACTGCTCTACATTTGAATACATTGTACTTGATTTTTCATGTTCATTATTACACACCCTGTGTTTTTCCCTAGCTTGTAACTTTCCTTCGCTGTGGCTGTCTTCATCGACCCTTTCAATATTTATAATAATATATGGAAAATTAGATTCCCTGTTAGCTAATCGTTGTCGAAATAATACTGACTGTGTACCTCTTGTTTTATTTAAAAATAATAAAAAGTATATTGTAAAGTATATTTTGCAGTTGGAATTAATGTTACAGTCATTTGTCTTTGAGATAAAAGGAGTTTTGGGTTTTTGTTTTTCTTACGCGCCATTTTGTAACGTCGTTTGTCGCTTATAGTCGTTCTTTGTATGTTCTAAGTATGTCATCATAGAAATAGCTTATCATTAAAATATAAAAATGAGCACATTCTTTTTATTAATATAGCCTACGTGAGGTTTAAGCTTAATCACCAAAACAGACATAACTTATGAATTTGAATATTTAATAAAACCCTCTCATATCATAGACGCCATCTTGGAAAACTATACTGCCACAACAATAAACGTCAAATGACGTCACAAAAATGGCGCACCGTAAAAGTTAAGACATTCATCTTCCATGTTTCAGTTATTGTGTGATTTTGTGCGTTTTTGTGTTTTCTTTTTATCAGCCGGTCATTTTTATACAGGCTTTTATTGGAATTGATACTTTTTAATACTGAACATTCCATTGTCGGTTTTTTTGAAAAAGAAGTTTGTTAATTTGTTTATTTATCTTTGGATTAACTATGTGTGGGTTGAGCATTTAAATCCCGTACGATTTTCGGTACATATCGATACCACTTCGATGTATCGATATATCGATATGAATACTCATACATACCTACTTGTTATTCAAGTCTTAGTTAAGGTAGATCTTAAGAATTGATAAAATAATATCTGATGATAAATTTACTTGTATGTTGTATTAAAATGATGAACACAAAATAAAGAAACTGGTTTGAAAAAAGAAGTGTTTTATTTGCTCTGCTGTTTTAAGATAGATAAAATAACAGCATTCCTATGGAATTTCCCTGCTTGAGTGTCCTCGCCCAATTAATACTGTCTGTACCTACAATACAAAAGTTAGGAGAACTGTTTAGGATAAAAATACATTTTACACAGAGTAATATCAGAAAAACTAAAGTAAATGAAAAGTGAGTTCGATACTTGCCAAGCGGTAGGAGGCAGGTTAGTTGGAGGGTTCTACAGGACATCCACTTTAAAAAAACCTAAAAATATTAAACTTGGCACAAAAGCAATACATCGGTATCATCGGTATCATCGATAAATGAGAACCACTTCCTGGAAAGATATTCACTTCTTATTATTATGTATCATATGGACTGTTCAAATACATATGTAAGTACATGCCTTCGTCAAGTCGTCGCTTCTTACTGACAAGACCACTCGTTTGTACCCAGCCTGCGATGTCGTCATTGTTTGGTACCACTCCGTGATGATATTCCTAGAATCCTGTAATAGGAGAGAACTGGAAAAAAATATCTTATGTAAAGATTGACAATGTTAGGAGAGATGGAAAGGGAAGCGTAACACAAAGAGTAATACTATGATAAAAAAGAGTATTCCCCATGAACGACACATAATATCATGTTTTTTTATGGATGGGAAATCATCAAATGACTTCTTCTGTTTTGGGCGAAGCAGAAGGGAGTGTCAGACTCTTAAAACCCATCCGTGTTCCTCTTAGTGCCTCTTACTTCGCACAAATTCCGCAACCCTGGCAGGATACTATCATGCCTAAAATAGTCCCCAAAGGGCAAGGGAGAGATGTGTAATGCTAGAATCATTACTTTATTAGGCTTACACAAGTACCACGTAGTAGGGGGGAAGGCCTATTGCCCTCAATCGAGCACAAAACCTAACTTCGGGCTGCTACTGAAAAATTTCAGATACAAACTCTCCTTAAAACCTAGAGGTATTCTATACACACGGTTGGCGCAGTGGTTGAGCGATCGGCTACTGCGCTGCGAGCCGCGGAAGGCTATGGGGAAACCTTTGCCCAGAAGTGGGACAGTTAAGATTGATTAAACAAGGTTATTTTGTATGTACCTACTGACTAGCTATTGAGTTGAGTTGAGTTACACCTTTCTATTTGGTTCCTAATACAAAGCTATACCGTTTTTAGTATCATATATGCTTCTTTTATGAACTACGGAAAAATTTGATATTTCCGAGGGTTGGGCCACGGAACCAAAGCCGTGGAAAGAAGCAAACATCTGAAAAACCAGGGCAAACCTACATTAAACTTTTAACACATTCAACGTCATTTCTTCGTCAACCATTTAACCGTTTCTTTCCGCTGCTGGCGACAAAGTGTAGCAGCGTCAAAATGACGTAGTTTCGCGTCACGTTGCCTGGAACACGTGTTGTTGACGCGGCACGTGCGTCTTGCGTCAATCTGGATGTGTAGCGCGTCGTAAAAATGTTGCCGAGTTGCATTGCAAGATCTGATAAGTCCTGTACGTAAGAATAAAGGTTTGTATTTTGATAAACTTTATTACCCTTTCATGCATTGATTATAAATATTTTTTTAATTGTTGGCCTCATAAGGCATATTTTCTGAAGAAACACTTACTAAACTCTGAAACTAACTTCTGAAATAGAAAAATTAACAGTCAAGCCACCGATGGCATAAGACTGAAAATTTGCAAGTAGTTATGAATGATAAAAGGCTTAATATTTACGACTTGATAAAAAAATAATCGATTCTGTGGCTGGCATATTTTGCCAGAAGATACATTATCTCTTATAAATCTATATCCTAATATTATTCACAGGTTAAATTATTGTTAAAAAGTTATTCGCAGACCCAACAGAGTGCCGAACGTAACTTAATAAGTAGTAGAATCGGCACTCGGTTAAAGAATTAGATCAGAGGGCCAATTCTACTAATTTTTAAACAACTTTCGCATTCGCATGTCAATCGTTAACTGTCAAAAAGCCTTAATTTTCATACATTTTTGACAGTTTGCGATTGAGATGCGAATGTGAAAATTAGTAGGATTGGCACTCTGAGGCACTCAGCGTTTTGCCAATTCTATTATTTTTTAAGAAAAGCTCGCATCTCAGGCTTAGCCTATGCGTGCACTGGTGAATTTTTGTCACCGTGACGGTACATTTCTCTCTTTCGCAGTTGTGAAGTACAACAGAGAGATACAGTGCAGGGACTTAGCCTATGCGTGCACTGGTGAATTTTTGTCACCGTGACAGTACATTTCTCTCTTTCGCAATTGTGAAGTACAACAGAGAGATAGACAAAAGCCACCAGTGCGCGCATAGGCTAAGTCCCTATCTGTCGAAAAATAACCTCATCTTTCATACATTTTTGACAGATTGCGACTAAGATGCGAATGCGAACGTTGCTTGAAATATAATAGAATTGTCACTCTAACAAAAAACAAGACTATCTCTTAATGTCATATGCTAAATTTGGAAAAACGAGAGCTAAACGTATGGAAATATGTTGTAGTATTACGTCTAAAACTAAAGTACGTACTATGAGGTAAGATGTAACTTATTTACTTACCGCTTCTTCAAGTAACCCTAACTAAAGAATGGGAACTGGCTGTCCAGTGTTGAGCAAGACTGTCATATATCATGCCCTTTGCGTTCCTTAAATGTGATGGATAGGTAGCTAAGTTTGCCAAATAACACTGAATTGTTGCCTAAATACAAAAAGTACTGCCACAATAACTGGGCGGAATATTTTAACGAGACATACAAAGTGATATACATGGAAATCAAAATGACTGCTTTTTATTAAATTCATATGAAAGTATGTACAATATCTACTCAACTATTTTTTTTGTCTTTCTGACTGTTTTTTTCCAGCTAATCTCATTGGCTAGGTACATTAATTTTAGAAAAAGAACTAGGGCAAAAAATCTTAACGAATGAAAACTATTCAAGTGAGCGAAGCTGCAGGCACAAGGTAGTCGAGAATACAAACTCTCCGAAGACCAAACCGCTACGTGTCTACGGCGTAGCATTTCGTAGCCGCGTAGCATCCTCGTAGGCGCGTAGCACGCCGTCCAAAATTCATGACTACTCGTTTGAAGTGTTAACTTTGCTACGTGAAAAGGAATATGTTTTCAGTTTAAAATGTTTCGGGCACTTTATATTTAAATAGCTTTAGTTTCATGCGTTTCCTTTAAAATATGCCTTGAGAAGTGAATTCGATGCGTTTACCGTCAAAACTTCTGCTGTTTTACTTTCTAATTCATGTAAAAAATTTAAATTAAATTTGTTTAATTTAAATTTTTTTTTTACTTCAATAGGTATTTGTACCTACTGAAGGAATGCGACGATGAACATTAGTTAAACGTGCTTAAAACTTTTTTGCTGCTTACAACATTTGGGATTCATTTCATAACTAGCTTTTGTCAGCGACGTTGCTCGCGTGAATGTCAAAAATAATCTCAATTTAGCATACTTCCAAGATAAAAATAATCATGTGTCCAGTCGTATTCTTAAAACTTGTTTTTTTTTTTAAACTACACGGGGAAACTCTTGGCCCAAATCTCTCTCGTTTTTTCGTGTTCCATGATTCATCAATATCCATTCAGCGGTTAGAACGTGAAGAGATAACAAACAGACACAGACTAACGTTCTCATAAATATTAATATCTATTAATCATACTTGAATTAAAATTAATATTAAGTATGGATTTCTAGATTGATCTACCACATAAATTAAAAAAATTTCAAAAGTGTGAAATAATCAACCCTACCATTCATTTGCCATTAACAGCGCTGTGTATGAATTTTTGATGCCCAATAATTTATTTTATTTTGTTAGTCAAGTTGCTTAATAATATTTAGTAGTTACTTTAGGTTACTACGGAAATATATCATTTGTGAAAATTTCAGCTTTCTAGCTATCACGGTTTATGAGTTTAGGTTACTTGTACATAATTTATAGAAGTCATTAAAATAAAAATATTTACCCTATAAATTAAAAGGAACTTATTCAAACCCACTATTGTTACTGACCAGCAGCCACACCAACAAGCGTCTTTTTAAACTCTTAATCAATTTATTAATAAAATACCAACAGCCCTTTACATTCATGCTTGCTTAAAAAAGTCCTCTTCACATGCAAGTCATTACTCATCCTTAGAAGCCAACTTTTTCTCGGTACAGTCAGGTAAAAAATCTGTGAAAACCTCTCGGGAGATCCTAATTCCTATTTGAGAGGTGGCCTGCGTTTGTCAGGTGTAGGATTTAACTTGTCCCCCGGTATAACACGACAACTTGTGATTGGACGCTTGGAAGCATGTAAGTACTTATGGTTGAATTTAATTTTTCAGTTAAGAGCTGTTTTGAGGTTCAAATCCTACTGTAGTGCCAAATTTAGACCGGTAGTCAGACTAAAGTGGAGTTTGAGAAATACTTTAGAAAAAACTTTCAATTGCGTAATTAAGAAATCAAATAGATTGATAAGAAAAACAAAATCTTAAATCTTTACGATATTATTTTAAGCTCGCCAAACACGTTAATTCTGATGGTTTCCTGTCAACAATGACTCTCATAATTTTCTATCAAACTGTTTAGGTAAAATATGGAAACATTTCAGTGTACACGAGAAAACTGGAGGATTATCCTGAAGTATGAAACTCGGATATTTATTATTGTTTTAATAACATAAAAAACCTATTTGAAAATTGTGTCCACTGGAGACGTTGAATTTAAAACAACTTGTAGCTTACCAGTTTTGACGTATTTTATCTACTATTTATATCGGATCTTCACTCATTTTGCCTTTCTATAGACACCTTGTCTTTTTTCTTCTATTAGTGAAATAAAGGTTACCACAAAAAAAAAACACACACACAAAAATACACATCTAAAGAAAAAGCTTACGCTACTTCCATTCTAAACTAGAAAATTATCTGTACATACAGTACTGGTGTTTCATTCGGAGCTGTGTAGTTATAGTAAGGTCAATTCGTCCTGATCATATATGTGTCCCACGCCCGAGGCGACGGTCTCCGTTCACCTTATGTGAACTATAACTATATAACAACTAATAATAATGACACATTTCCCTAAGTAAACTTACATAGCATGAATTGGCTTTGATGTGCAGAATGAGATTTTGCACGTAAAATTAAGTCGTTTTTTTTTTTTGTTATTTATTCAGTAAGCAGTGGCTAGTAGAACAATTAAGAACTGGCCTGTTATAATATTATTAGGATAGTTCGTGTTTATGTAAAAGTTTAATTCTAAAAATAAATAAATAGTGGCTATTTCTAGGGCATATTCAAGTACTACAGAGATCCTTTGTTCGTCCCGCGAATTTTCGAAGAACTAGACTTAAAAGCCCTTAATGATCTACTAGTAGTTCTATAGCCTAACAATTCAGAGACAATTAATTTTAATGGACGTCTGGGTTTCTTAATTAAACATGAAGTGTAAGACATTGTTAAAAATTTTGTGTACTTTTGAAATAGTTGTATCTAATAAACATTTGCATACAAAAGTGAAATGAAGTTAAAACCATTTATTTAATTTTGTTTTGTAGTTGAGTCGAAGCAAAAGAGCTCTTTAATTTGGATGCGTTTACAAACATACAAAGTCTCACACACATGGTCAGTAAGCCATACACATATTTGTTCTGTGCGGGAATCGAACCCACGACACGCGTTGCAGAAGCCTATCCCTCAACCACTGCGCCCACCATGCCTCTAAACATGTTTTAAAATGAACTAAGCTAGAACAATATCACATTAAATAAAAATGAGTGTAGGAGTAGAGCTAGCTCTAAGTAAAATACTGGTATTAAGCTGCATCCTGTTCCATTTGAACCATTCCCCAATTTATTTGGGAAAATGCACGGCAGATTGAAAGATAAAGGAAAATAATAATTGAAAATGTTCAGAATCTGGGAATCAAACCCAAGATCTCATACTCAGCCGTAGTGCTAGTTTAACCGCCTAGCGGTTCAACCGTGGTGACGCTCGACGCCACGCCGCACGTGACGCTTGACGCCCCGTGTCGCCGTAAACGGGCACTAAATGTTCATAGATTTTTGACAGATTCCGATTAACATTCGAATGCGGCCGTTGCTTGAAAATTAATAGAATTGGCATTCCGATTAAAATTCCGGCCCGACAACCGATAAGTGGGAAAGGGCTGTTATGCAACTCGTTGGAAAACTAACACAACCTCTTCCGTTCCACACCTCAAGAGTAATGCATTTTGCTCTATTATTTCATAGTACACATAATATAAGGATTTTGGACTAGAAGTCAAAGCCAGTCTAAACAACGTCTTACTAACGTACAGATAACCGCATACTTAATGCCAAAAAGTGCCCACGTATAAACCTGTGTAGTCTTTTTCTTAACTATGTTGGGGTCCGCTTTCAGTCTAACCAATACCTGAGTACTAGTATTTTGCATGGAGCGACTGCATGTTGTAGTGGAAGTGGCTAGCCATGTCTGCAGACGGACAGACGGTCGATGGAGCAGACATGTGTTTGAGTGGAGACCGCATATGGGCAAACGTAGTGTAGGACGCCCTGCGGCACAATGGATCGATGATTTAAAGAAAGTGGCTGGCAGCGGATGGATGCGCATTGCTCAAGACCGGAATGGTTGGCGCTCTTTGGGGGAGGTTTACGTTTAGCAGTGGACGGCAATTGGCTGATATGAGGATGATGACGTAGTGCCTGCGTCTCTGATCGTCACAACACGATACTACTTGGCAGCACTAGTGTCAGAGTTCCTGGTTTCTGACTATCCGCAACAGCCGTCAAACATCTTCAAAAGACGGATAGAACTAACGGCTTACCCTGCTTCTTGAGAAAGGGTGCACTTGTAATGCATGGTCACTCACCCGATCTCCCTTTTTTAAATGATAGGTCATCATCAACAGACTTCTTTTGCTTTGGACGAAGCGTCAAATTCTTACTGACTAAAACCCATCCGTGTACCTCATACCCTTTGCGTCACAGGGCCGCGATGACCCTTTCGAACAAATTCCGCAACCCTGGCAGGACATCGACGCATGCAGTTATTATTAAGCCACGAGCACAAAGTCCGAGCCTTTAAAGTCTGTGTTTCCTGATATCTACAACCTGGGAGCCTTTAAGTATTAATATGGTCTCTTTTAACGACACCAAAACACAGGTGTGTCTCCTTACCGTAAAAAGGAGATGTTTCGACCAAACTCCCATTTTTCGGGGAACATCTGTTCCAGTGACTGATCGGCTCGAGCTCCTAGGCATGGAGCTGATATCCAGTCTCAACTTCGGCGCCACCATTGAATGCAAAGCCCAAACTGCGGCCATAAAGCTGGGTATCCTAAATAGGGTGAAGCGATACCTACTTCGAGGCTGGACAGCTTTTAACTCAATAGAAACCTCCGGTCCGATCCTGTATAGAGTACTGCAGCCACCTTTGGGAAGGCAACGCAGGCAACGCAGAGCTAAGAGGCTCATTGGCGACATAAAACTGGTGGATGCCAAGCTACAGTTTGGCTCATCGCCGCAAGGTTGCCTGCTTGTCGGTCTTCTACAGATTGTACTTCAGAGAGTGTGCCCAGGAACTTCACGACCTTATCCCACCGGCCCCCTTCTACCATCGGCCATCCAGATGCACTGCAAGTGCATCCTTACCTTGTTTTTACTCCACCAATTCGCACTAAGCGTTTCCAAACGTCTTTCACTATGCGCACAGCAAAAGAGTGGAACTCTCTGCCTGCGTCTGTGTTTCCGAACGCTATCAAACTTAATATTTTCAAAGTTAGAGTGAACAGGCTACTTCTGGGTAAGCTCGTTCCATCGTAGACTTTGTCTCTGTCATCTCTGACCTAGACTAGAATCAAGAGCAAACCCATCTCAAATAAGTCAAGAGTGAATAGGTTACTTGTGTGGGAGAGATGAATGAAAACGGAAGACTTTGATACTAATTGTATATTATTATTATTATATCTAGGCAAGCCTGCTCCATCATCGCTTACCATCAGGTGAGATAGTGGTCAAACGTATGCCTATCAATAGTAAAAATGTTCCTACCTATTCGCCACATAATAAACGAAATTATCAACCTTCTAGAAAATTCAACAACACAAAATCAATCGCCGCTGTAGGTAAATACGCCCGCGCCGCACCCATGGATATCCCCACGTTATAGGGTAATCCCACTATGACAAGTAATGAGTGGTCATCTATCAGTGTTGTGCAAGCCATTATAGGCACTAAAAGCATCACACAAGAGCGATAACCCCGTGCATAACACGACAGATGTTGTGCAGGAGGGTTCTATGGTTTAATAATGGTTGCTATGGGGTGCAGTTTCGTTGGATTTAAAATTAATGACCATGAATTCTTTGTCTGTCCTTTTAATATCGAAAACTGATCCATGATTTGACGTGGAACACCCTCTGATGCTACACATAATAAACTCTATGGATGCAGATTAGTATCAGCTTACACTAACATATTCTTCTACCTAAACTTAATTTAGGCTATTTCCATCTTTTTCTCTCTTATAAAACAAGAAGAGAACGGAAATATATAAATATGAACTGCTTTTCAAGCTGAACTGTGCTTCAGTAAAAAAAAATAATGTTGACATTTTAAAACGCATCGACAAAAAACATTTTTACAATAAAATATAACTGAATTCCAAACAAAACTTAAAAAAGAATAAAATAACGTTAATTTCGGAAGTCAGTAGGTAAGTTTAACACCGACAAAATTATTTTTTGTAAAAAATCTTTTAAATTTACACTTTTAAGTGGTGATACTTGGAAGACGTCATCGCCTAAACAGAAATTGAAATTAGCAAAAATGCTCACAAAACAAAAACTACTGAGCCAAACTATATTAATTTTATACGGGAACAAACGGCTAGTACCTATGCCGTATCGAACTAAAAGAGAAGAAGAATCACAGAAATTAATTTTATACGGGAACAAACGGCTAGTACCTATTATATATTCGATACGGCTATCGAACTAAAAGAGAAGAAGAATCACAGAAATTAATTTTATACGGGAACAAACGGCTAGTACCTATTATTTATTCGATACGGCTATCGAACTAAAAGAGAAGAAGAATCACAGAAATTAATTTTATACGGGAACAAACGGCTAGTACCTATTATATATTCGATACGGCTATCGAACTAAAAGAGAAGAAGAATCACAGAAATTAATTTTATACGGGAACAAACGGCTAGTACCTATTATATATTCGATACGGCTATCGAACTAAAAGAGAAGAAGAATCACAGAAATCGGATCAGAAATCTCAGAGTAATAGGTATATACATAAAAAAAAAAACAGTAAAAATATACCCACCGAATAGAGAACCTCCTCCTTTTTTGGAATTCTGTTAAAAATATGTCGAAGTTTTGGGCTTGAACTGATTTGACATCTGTAACTTTAGTTCAGTTTTTAACATGGAAATCTACTATCGGACAATGGAGGATATAGACAACTACCAAAAATCTACATTAAGTTGTACGATTAGTAAAAAAATAAACAAGTTACACGCTTGCGTTGCTTTTCCATCTTTGTCACACAAAACTTCCTTTGATAGTGCTCTCTCCGTTTATCATACATTTTAAAGCTCTCACTACTCCGTTTTTTTTCCTATTGAGATAGCTTTATCCTAATACTCAGCTTTCGAGGTAGACAGTCCACAGTCCAAATACCGTGTGGCCGCCATTTATAAATACCAAGAGAAGACTTCCCAGTGGACTTACGATTCTGACAATAACAACACTAATTCAATGTTATACAGAGCCACGATAAGCCCTTACGACACACCATGATAATGCAGCGAGGGGGAGACGATCGATAGTTTAGCCCGCGGGAACTCACTCTAATCAATATTATGGTACAATTCACATGATCTGCACACCTTTAGGGGACTTTATGGGGTGTATCAAGGTTAAAATTGGTGCTAAGTGAGTAAAACGAGCTAGTTTTTCCAGGATTTTCGTTTGTAGGTATAAAAAAAAACGAATACAAAAAATTATCGGGTCATACAAGTTAGGGATTGTTTATTTAAAAAAAAACGTTGCCCCGCACGCATTTATACGCGTATGCTCCATATGATTAAAATCCGTGCAAAACGGCCATAGCTTAGCATAATGCTGGGACTCGAGTGCGAGACAGAGCCACAGCGCTGGTTCTCGGCGACAGTCGTCGTTGACTGAGAGACGTCGGCCACAGCGTAAAAGTAGTTAAAACTAAAATTATAAACATTAAAATATACCAAGTATTTTCTTCCTTACTTTGTTACTACCGTTTCCTCCTGATGAATATTTAATCAAACAGCCTGTACAGTACCCACTACTAGGACACAGGCAAAGAGGTGAATAGGTCGTTACCACGCGATTCCAGTGCGAATTGGCAGATGACACATTTCCTTTGTAGAAACGCTGGTTTTCTACCGTTGCTGTTCTTCTATCATTCGTGTTGAAATAAATAACAAAAAGTAAAGCTTACCCTGGGTTCGAACCTACAACCGTAAGTCAGGGGTGTAACCACTGAACCATCACCGCCCCACTGATTTTACTAATTACATAACTTTCACTAAAACAGAAGTCTCTTTGCAGAATATAAAAGAAATATCATTACAAAATTCTCAATAAGTTTGAAAGAAAAGTTGCCTGGATTAAAATGAAAGCCTTATTAAGGAGACATCTGCAGTAGACTTAATTAATACTAACTTCAAATGAGACAATCTGATAAGTCAAGAATATTAGCAAAAAATCTAAAATGCGTTTAAAAATAGCATTTCATGCTTTTATAGTGAGACTTTTTCTGGTCTTAAGTAGTGATGGTTGAAGCAAAAATTAAAACATTTTGTAATATGTTTAAAATTCTTCAGAAATTATTAAAAAAAAACCAGAAACGTGTCTGTCAGGAATCGAATTCAAACACAACTCAACGAACTGAGTGCAATTCGACTAATTTTGAAATTCGCATCACATTCGAATCTCAAGCACAATCTGTCAAAAATTTATGAAAAATTAAGGTTTTTATTACAATTTTACGGAGTCTACCATTTTCCGGTGACATCTATACTATATACTATAATATAATATTATAAAGCAGAAGAGTTTGTTTGTTTGGTTGAACGCGCTAATCTCAGGAACTACTGGTCCGATTTGAAAATTTTTTTCATTGTTAGATAGCCCATCTATCGAGGAAGGTTATAGGCTATATATCATCACGCTAAGACAAATAGGAGCGGAGCAGTAATGGAAAATGTGACGCAGACGAAGTTGCGCGGGTCAGCTAGTAATTATATAAAACTCTTTCGTTACTGACAACGCATAACCGAAACTACTGGTTGTAGAAAGCATGGCAGGCTGGTTGGCATGTAGGTTCCTTGGGGAGTGAAGGGGATCCCTAAGAGAGGATTTCCCGAAATTATTAAACGAAATCAGAAATAACCAGGATATGTGCGCATGAAGTCGCAGGCAAAAGCTAGTCCCTATCAATATTACCAATGCTATTGTTGCAAAACGGTTACCTAGTACATATTCACGGTAACCTTTACATTAAGGTAGAAGAGGGTTTTAGGTTAACCTAAATGGGTTGAATTATATTATAAATTCAGTAATTTTGTTGTACTGTTAGCATGAACATTTTAATTTTACTTCATTTATGCGCGGCAGGCGCAGATATATTTATTGAACTATAAGCTAATGTGGTGATGTGGTCGACGATAACGGAGGACACACGTTTGCTTAGAAGTAGGTAACTATTTAATTTACTGTTGTGAAATTGGTTCATATTAGTCAGAGTCTGGACAAAATTGGAAGTGGTTGCTGGTAACTCTGAATTCTGACACTCCCTTCTGCTCCGCCCAGAGTGGGAGGAGTCATTTGATGATTTTCCATTCTTAAAAAAAAATTATTGATACCTAATCCCAAAATAATTGGAAGGTGATACAAAATGCTCCATACGATACCCGGGTTTTTTTTATGCGAACTGTACATATCGCGTTAGAATATTTTGTGGCGTTATTTGCAAGCGATTCATTAGATTTATTTAGTAAAGTTGAATTTAATGTCTGCAATTATAATAATGGAACGTGCCTTTCTATTACTATAATTTTCACTCGAATTGAATTAAGTTAAAATGTACAACATTGTATTTGTGACAGGTCACAATCGTAATTAAGTTATTTCATGTATTATAATTATGTGCGTGTTGCCAGTGATGACTTATGGTACGGCAACATGGTCGCTCACAATGGGCCTCATCAGAAGGTTTAAAGTCACTAAAAGGGCAATGGAGAGGGCAATGCTTGGAGTTTTTTTTTAGGAAATGATGATATCCACAAAACAACCAAGTTTATCGATACAGTCCGAAGGATCGCCAAACTGAAGTATCAGTGCTCGCAGACCGGATGGTCGATGGGGCCGCAAAGTTCTGGAGTGGCGTCCGTGTACAGGCAGACGCAACGTTGGAAGACCTCCCACAAGGTGGAACGATGACCTGGTGAAGGTTGCAGGTAGCCGATGGATGCGAGATGCACAGGACTGGTTGTTGTGGGGTCACTTGGGGAGGCCTATATCCAGCAGCGGACGTCTTTCGACTGACATGATGACGATGATGAACAAAATTGGAACATTATTAAGTATTAAAATTATATTGTTTCTAGGTGATAATCTCTGGAATGGCTGATCCTGATAATAATAAGCTGTCTTTTCAGTGAGTGATCATATTTTACGACTATCGACCATTTAACACACACGCACATTTTTTTTATCGACCATTTTTTCGTCCATGTTTTTATTTTGTAACCATAGTTTATACTAAATGCAGAGGTACTAAGGCCTTAGGCGAAACACGGCATGGAAATTCACTCCTTAGCTGTAAATACAATACAAGTATTCCAGAACCCACTAGTGTTGCATCGCCGTACGTCTTGTAGTCCGATGATGAAACGGGAAAAACAGAATTTTTAACAGAAGTAAAAGGTCAAATAACGTTTCGTATGTAACAAAAACGTGATTTTGCTTACGCAATATTTAAATCCTAGCCTTTTCTGTGCCGATTTAAGCTTCAAACATACTTCAGAAGAAACTTGTCGTAAAGAAATCCATCACTTTGCTTACGAAACAACTTTTGTAAGTTTCTATTTGTGTAACTATTTATATAAACACAATTGGTGTGGCTAAGCGTTCGTAACATTGATGGAAAAGAGTTGAGGTAACTTTTCGAAGATAAAAAATAATAAAAACAATAAAGTATGGCAAGTGACAGGCTTCAAGTTATAAGTAGTCTGTAATAGTCCATGACACAATTGTAGGTTTATAATCTACTGTATAAGGGAAGAGTTTTCAATATTCAGGTAACTTTAATCGGAGGAACAAAAATTGTGGTTTAGCAATATTTGTAGGTGAAATGTGTAAAACAGCCATATTTAAACTACACTTCAAAAAATGGCCAAGTGTAAGTCGGACTCGCGCATGAAGGGGTTATAGCGGCAATAGACACATACACACTTTGTGAAAATTTCAACTGTCTACCTATTAAGCTTCTTGAGATACAGCCCGCTGACAGACAGACGGACGGACGCACGCACGGACGGACTGCGGAAACTTAGTAATAGGGTTCCATTGGTGACCCTTTGGGTACGAAACGTAAAACAGTCAAACTCGCATTAACATTATTAAAGACTACGGACCGATTACTGGATCGAGCATTTGGAGTTATGAACGTGTGAACTTATATCATGTTTCTACTGTCAAAATTTGACAGATTTTAAGAATTGGAACAGAGTTTGACAAATAAGTCACCAAAAATTATTATTTTGAAAACAGGGGTATGTTTCATACCAACTGCCATACTTATTTAAGGTAGAACCCATATTAATCAAGGTAAGTTTTATCGGTTGATTTTTTGGTAAGCTTTATTTAATTTTAATCTTTAGTAGCACTGACGTAAGAGTTACTAAAGATTAAAATTGATTAAACCTTCTACAATGTCTAGAACTAATTTCTAAGCTCACTAGGATAGTAAAAGTTAAGGTCCTCGCGGGAAATCAAGACGACCGCGTGAGTCCGGATAGTACGTCTTATGAAGGATGTAGCACGAGACTTACCACACATCTATAACATGGAATCCAAATAGTTTAGAAGGTAGAACATAATTCTTTCTTTTAAAATCTTATCTAACTCTATTACACTTAAAACAAAATCTTCTAACTATGTACAACTAACTATTACTAAAGTGAACTAATTAAAAAACTCTTTAGCATCTAAAAGATCTAAAATGTGGCTCCAAAATTTACCTTCGCATCGCTTTCGACTGGAAGTGTGCCCAAAAGACTAGCGGCAATGCCACGATGTGCGACAATGCTTTCATTCTGCCCCAGGTCAGCCAGCTCTTGGGTCCCGCGAAGGGTTATCTGGAACAAAGTAAAAATCATGCTATGGCAACTTGGAACAAAACTAAAATTCACTTTTTTTGTTTAAAACAGCGCCATCTATCAAAAGTTTAAAGGAAACAAAATTGCGGTGCTGCTACAGTTTATATTTACTATTTTATATTGGGAATTACTTTACTACATTAATCAAGAAAAAAAATATAATTTCATAATCTTCTTAAACATCCTTATGTTTAAGAAGATTATGAAATTATATTTTTTTTACTACTACTTTATAGAATACATAAATTATTACATAATTAGGTTTTTATCATCCAATTTAAATTGAAAAAGTTATATTTTTGTATTTAAACGTGCAAAAGTTGGTTTTTGCATGGCCACACTTGAATTGCAAATGGCTGCGTGAGAGTCTAACTCGTATGACGTTGAGAAAATAAAATGTCATAATAAACAATTCTGTAGTTTTTTTTTTTCGTTTATGTTGTACGTATGCATTTTGTATATAGCGGACACACTAATCTCTCATACAATATACATAATATCCTAAAGGATCGGACAGTGCAGCAGCTGTAAACACCTAGCTATACATTTATTTTTATAAATAGTTCCTATAACGGAAAACTAGATGACGCTAAGTTCGACAACTTCCTAATATTTAAATATAAGGTAGAGTTGCCTGTCTATAGCCAGTATACTATAGTAGTCTTTGGTAAAAATCAATAAACTTTTAAAAGTCAAGATTTCTTTATACGACTACCGCCCGCGACTTTGTACGCGCATATTCAGTTTTAATAATTTCGGGAAATCCTCTCTTAGTGCTCCCCTACATTCCTGAAGGAACCTATATGCCCAATATAAGCTCTTTATGACCAATGGTTTCAGCTGTGCGTTGTCTGTCAGTCACTCACTCAGTAACGTAATAATTTTATACCGCGTGTATCTGACATCGACGCACAAACGATTTCCATGGGTGCAGGGCATGATTCTGGACACCCTAGACTTAGAATTTTTCGTCGGCTTTTTTCTCATTATTTCATTTTTTTCAAGGGTTTTTTTTACTTTAGACTGCTCATAAGCGTTATTCTGTCCTAAACCATTGAGAATTTTAATAAAAGAATAATTAATTAACTACTTTCACTAAAAAGAGCAGTCTGAATAAAACCACAAATAGATATCAGCTCAGCTGAGCTGATACCTATTTGTGGTACTCTTGAAAAAAGTTAAAAAATGAGAAAAGAACCTACGAAAAATTCCAACACTTGGGTGTCCAGAATCATGCCCTGGACCCATGGAAATCGTTTGTGCGTCGATGTCAGATACACGCGGTATTAGGATTTTGCAGTTCAAAAAAAAAGTGAAAGGAAAAAGATAGAGTGATTTTCACTTTCTATAAAAAACGTAAAATCACTTTGTCTCTCCCTCTTAACTTTTTTTCGAAAATGTTTTCAACTAATTATTTAGACCTGGATATCTAGCATATGCGTACCTACCAAGTTTCATTAGAATCAGTTCATCCATTTCCAAAACTTGAAAGTTTAAATAAAACATCATGAGGACTTAACGCTCTTAATACAAATTGGCTTAAACATACCTACTCACTAACAAATTGTTACATACGAAGCAAAAACCTGACCGAACATCAAAGAACAACTAAAATCAGCATTGCCTTTGAATGCAAAAAAGCTAATTTAAATTGGCTCAGAGGGGTCGCTCGTTATTAAAAGTTGCATTCTATCATTACGACTGGATGGCATAATGCAATTAATTAGCCATCGAGGGATCGGAAAACGTAGAACAGATAAACACCGAGAGAGGAGAACTTCGGGAAGTTTCCGATGCAAGTTGTATCGATCTGTAGTAGGTAATATATGTACAATTTATTACTAATTATTGTTTGTCACGGCTACCATTTCTAGATCTTTGACAGTCGTAAAGTTGCCTGTCCATTTGCGCGGAGGGACGCAGGGGAGCGGAGAAACAGAGAAATATTAACCAATCATGACAGTCAAAATGTCAATGAATGACGTGGTGCGGGTAGTACAATGCAATCTATTGCGACTAACTCTACCCGGCCACGGCAGACTTCTTGTATCACCGCTAATCGAGCCGATTTTTCATTGCTAGGTAAACACTAGTGGTTTTTTGTAGCACGTGTGCGTTACACTGTTGCATATAATACGTTCTATTTGTCTTCTAAAAAAAATCGGTCGCTGATTATTGTTACAGGATATGTCCACCCCAATGTTTTAAAACATGTCTAGTTCTTAAACTTCCAAAACTAAGTTCATAAGTATGTTTAGAAGTTCAAAAGAACGATTGAATGTCTCCTCTACTCAAAATAACAGTTAGTCACAAAAAAAAAATTACCAATCGAAATAAAAAACTTGAACATTACAAATCCTTGCCTCTGGAACACTCTCATAAAATTACGCACTCTTTAATCCCGTCCCCCACACGCCAACTCAATATTTCGAACCCTTCAATGTCAATGTTCATTATATAATATATAACTATCTGTTTATACATAAAGGGGGCTCGCAGAGGTGGCTCGCCGTATCCCATGGGGAGGCATTTATTGATTTTTGGCACTGCACCATGAATGCGACGCCCAGACAGACGGGTATGTATGGGATAGGTAGGTTGGTAGCTTTGATAAACCTTTGTAAGGTCAGGTAGGTAGTTAAAATTAGCTTTGTGGATTTTCATGTATTTGTGTACAGTGTATTGCTTGTCTGGGGTATGGGAGATACAGACATGACAGCGATTTTATTACCAGGGTATAAGGGCTGTTATCGTAGTAACAGCGTCTGTTGACATGCGGTAGTTGTTTGAGACAAGGACTGTAGATACTTTTTCAATGTCATGTAAATAAGGCTGAAAGGACATCTGGACGCTGTCTGAAATCTGAAAAAAATTATTAGCAAAATTAGTGTAATTTCCTGTAAAAAAAATCTGTAGTTACAAAGGTGGCCTTAATGCCTGAGGCATTTTCTTTCTTTTTTAAAGGTTTTTTTCTTTATTTTTTTTTAATCCCATTTTACAGCGATTCAAGTTATTTTTCTAATTTTCTCCAAAGAAATAATTATGATCATAAAATTTGGGCGGAAACGTCAAATTACACGGATATTCTTTGTTCTCCTTTGCCGGAGCGTTCAAAACATATTAATTTGACGATGAGATGAAATAAAATATCCTTACAGAAGTCGTTAATGAGTGGAAAGATTGCCTTATATCCCTGACATTTGATACATCGAAGCAAACACTGCCCGAGGCTATATGTCAGGGATGGTAAAGAGTTTTCAAATTATTTAATTAGATACGTGTATACAGCGTGTTCCGAAATTGCGTGTTCATACATAAGGGTAGTGTTCTGTGGCTCCGACAAAGTAAATACACATTATCAAAATATTTACCTAAAAAAACCTACGGCAGAAAACGTTTATAATGTTCCCAAAAAATTTCAATTAGTCTGATGCAGTTGGTGGCGTTTATTTTAAATCAGTCACTGATTCTGCAACAGCAACTGCTCTAGAATGCTTGAAAAGGTTTTTTTTTTAGTTTTTAGAGCGGATTTCACATACTAAACTGATCGCGATCAAGCTGCGTTCAAGAGTGGTCAGTGTAAATATTCCATAGACAATAATGACACTGATAGCTCGTAAACATGGTTCATATGCTGATCGTGTTTAGTTTCAGATTGATGAAATCCGCCCTTACTAATTCGAGGTACGGTTTTTGAAAAAAATCCGATTTTTTTATTTTAATAGAACTTTCTTACTGTATAGCAGCTAAAGAACACCACCCTTAAATATGGACTCACTTCTGGAACACCCTGTATAATCTTAAGTATCAATAGCTTAACGAGACCGTAATGAGGTGTCGCATTGTTAAACTTATTTGTTTAATCAAAAGATTTTATAATTAATTACTTTGCGTGTGAATTACTCCGTTCTGTTTTAACCGAATTCCAAAAAGGAGGAGGTTCTCAATTCAGTGAGTATTTTTTTATCTGCCAGTATTGTACCTGGCGTTACGCATGGAACAATCGTTTTACGAAAACTACTTCGTTCTATAACATAAAATAAAAAATAAACGTAGGGACCAAAAGGTTTTGGGAAAACAAGCGTAAAAAAAGAATTAAAATTAAAAAAAAAAAAAAAAAATAATAATATCCTTGGACATTTCACACAACGCCATATAGTCCCAAGCTAAGCAACCTAATGCTTGTGTTATGGTAACGATATGGCTGATAAACTACTTATATACATTTTTTTTTGTAAATACATACATATTATAGATAGAAAAACACCCAGACTCGGAACAAATACTTGTAGGTCTTACAAATATTTGTTCCGTGCGGGAATCGAACCCGCGACATGCTGCGCAGTAGTCAATCGCTCAACCACTGCGCCAACCGTGTCGTCTAGAATTCTAATTAAAAAAAACTTTTTACAAAAAAATACAACCGACTTCAAAAAAAAAATAACTTTTATTTCGGAAGTCGGTGTTTTTGTTAGTTTCTTCGTATTTTGACACCGACTTCCGAAATTAAATTTATTTTTTACTTTGTAAGTGGTTTTTTTTTTTGAAGTCGGTTTTATTTTCTTTGTAAAAAGTTTTTATTTTTCACTTTTTAGTGGTACCCCACACCTAACAGCAACACCACTGCGAACTGGCAGAAAAGCAAAATTCACAATTTCGATTACTTGGATGACATAAAACCATCATCCAAGTTGACGGATTCCAGCTATTTCGATTTAAAATCCAAAGTTCGTAACCGATTTTGATAAAATTTAAATGGGACCAATCTGCAAGTATATCCTTTCAGATAAAACAAGAATTTTTCAAATCGGTTCATAATTGTCGGAGTTATGAGGTAACAAACATAAAAAAAAATACAACCGAAATGAGAATCTCCTCCTTTTTGGAAAGTCGGTTAAAAATAAACGCAATTTTATTCATTTTCTATTTTGCTGACTAATGCTTGAAACTTAAAATTGCCCTGCCTTTCTGTTACCGTTAGTTACTAGTTAGTCAAAGATTTTTATTTTTTTAGTATGTTCACCCATCCACAGACCGACCTCGGCAACCGTAGCTTAACCTCGACGACCTATTTGACTTTTATTATTTAGCCACGAGCACAATCACCAATAAAAGGGTCGCCTCCCCTGAGCTAGTTAGTCGTTATGATAACCAGACGATATTTTCTAGAAAGTTCCTCGTAGATTACAGCAATATTTACGAGGGTAGGGCGCAATTAGGCGGGAAATAGTGGGCATCTTAATTTTCAGACTAATTTACTTGAGCGTTGAATCTCAACTTTCGATTAACTTTAATTTTCAGCTGAACTTTTCATTTTCTTAGTTAGTGCTCGGAAATAGAATAATTGGCTAACGTTTATTACTGGAATGTTTATTCTAAGGAAAATTTTCTAACTTATACATTTTTGTATGTAGTGGAACCATAGAAATCTGACGGGTACACGTAACCATACACTAATATCGAGAATTGGAGATGGAGGGATGTACGCAATTTTTCTAGACCATGTAGGAACCATCCATCAAAGACCTAAGATAATGAAAAAAAAGATGTATTATATTGCTGGAGTCGGGTGAAATAATATTTAACTAATACAAAAATACGTTTGTATATGTGATGCTCGTAATCTCGCGAAATGTAAGTAGGTGCATTACATTTTGCTGGTAAAAAGTGAAACGAAACTACGAGAAAAAGCTACTACTGAATAAAATAAACAAAACATTTCCGGCCAAGTCGAAACCGCCAAAGATCCATCCATCCCGCAATATTATTTTGGGTAAAAAGGAGCCAAAATTAACATAATACATGGAAGTCCATCTCTCTAATTGCAATGCCAGCTCATGAATATGGAGGGTAAGACATTTGCATTATAAAATATTACGTGTGCCTTCACTCCAGCAGTCGGGGATTCAAGTTCTTTGTCAATATGCTTTTGTGATTAAAAATAAGTGGAAATGTCAAGTTTGGAGATCTCGACAATGGGAATCTGTATTTGGACAATAGTTTGTGATGGTGTCGTGATAATATCACTATCATTACGCCTGGTCTACCTCAAGTTGATATTGTACCTACAGTAGAACACTCTCATTTCATCAGAAATACATATAATTATATAGACAGTCTGTTTCCATTAACTCGGCAAAAATAGAAAAAGTGTGATGCGACACGAGCCCCTCTTTATAAAGCGTTTCCATCTACGAAGAAGTTTCTTCTCCTGCAAAAAAGTGTCAACAAAAAAGTCACAATGTATGAACCATAAAAATCTTTACAAATGAACTTATCACGCGCTGATATGCAGTAGATTGTATACCATTAATATAAATTAAACACTATTACTTTAAGATGTTCTCAGTAAAGTGATTTTCATCCGTTCTTATAATTACTTTCTATCAATTAATGATTAAATTAAGTTGGGCTACTTTTTGAATTAAATCTAATGCATATAAGCACAATTTTAATTAATTTTTAATGATCATCATGATTGTCACATGGTGACTTTACCTCGAAATATCTCGGTAACGTACACTTTAGAGCACCAAGTTTCAAACATTCTTTATAGGTATGTTGAAGTGGTAAAAGCATGGCGGGGGCCATGTCACAATGGTGCTATGCCCTTTAAGTTGCACGCGAGTTGCTTGCACTCAGGTTTAAACTCATGTTCTGTACCGGACATGTATAGGCCCATGTAGATGTTATCTGTTATCGACGAAACTACTAGATAAGCCAACCAGTGCCCCGAGGCGGAATTATGAACATCAATTGTTATCAAGACAATGCCTTGTATCACATTATGCGGTTCGTTGCAGTATGCGACAGTACAGAATAGATCTTCGATTTATGTATCTTGGTGCGACATCTATGTTGCATCCATGTTGGTGGAGCTCGTGGCTAAATAATAACAGCCGCACAGGTCGATCTTCAAGGTTAAGCAACGCTTGCCGAGGTTGGTCTGTGGATGGGAGACCATCTTAACATACCGAGTTTCCTCCATGCCTCGGAAAGCACGTTAAGACGTTGGTCTCGGCTGTCATTTGGAGATCTTTGGCAACTGGCAGTCGTTACGGATAGTCAGAAGCCAGAAAATCTGACACCAGTCTTGCCAAGGCGTACGGTTGTTACCCAGTTAATGGGTTGTGGAGGTCTGGTGGGCAGCCGCTCCACGTAATATACTGGTATTTAGCTGAATCCGGTTTGACTGGAAGCCGACCACAATATAGTTGGGAAAAGGCTAGGCAGATGATGGTGCGACATCTATGTTCTATGTACTGCTGATTAGCTACGTTTGGATAGGATATGTATAAATAAACATCACACACAATGTTTGCGATATAACCTGGTTCTATTGATAATCGAGCAGGCGTCCAGTGGATGCTAGATGCACAAGACCAGTGGATGTGACGACACTTGCTAGGCCTATACCCAGCTGTGAACGTATTTTGACTGAAATTATAGACAGCTTAAATAATTCAAAGACAAAAATGTTCAATAGCACAATCATCCAATCAATATTTATAAAACTCTTCCGTCGTTCTCTACTGAGTGACTGGCAGATAACGCACTGCCAAACTATTGGTCATAGAAAGCTGAGGCATGTAGGTTCCCTGGGGAGTGTAGGGGAGCACTAACACGGTGTCCTGCGTGAGCGACGAACGCTACGCGACGCGACGCTGCGAACGCGACGAACGCGATCAACTCAACCGCATACCCTCCATGCGGCCTATATGACAGTCTGCGGCGAGACGCAACGTAACGCGAGCTTGTTTTTAGTGCGACCAGATGCGACACCACGAACTACGTAATGGTTGATTCAGAAGCGTAGATCGCCGCAGTGTGTGAGCAAAGATTGTCGTGGGACAAAAAACATAAACATTATAGGAATCGTTTATTTTTAACTTTCAAGCAAAATTGTACTGTACTTCTCCATGATTCCAGAAGTAATGACCAAAATCACGTAGGACAATTGTCGCGTATAGCATCGCGTCGCATTACGTCGCGTCGTGTTGCGTCGCGTCGCGTCGTGATGCGTCGCGTCGCGTCGTATTCGTCGCTCACGCAGGACACCGCGTATGAGAGGTTTTTCCATAATCCTTACGGTAAAGGGAAAAACGGGATAGCTAGTTTAATTATAAAAAAGGTGATGATGATAGTTAACCGATTCACTGTCCCATGAACCAGATATGGTTTATTAAATATTGTGTCTGCTGTGCGTACAGATAATTATGATGATATATTTTTGCAGACTGCCTGAAATAATTCGAACAAAGTTTTGCGGCATTTTTAGCGATCCGTAGTCATAAAGATTCGTCATGTCTGTCTGTTTGTCTGTCCGTCCGTGTGTCACAGCCACTTTTTTTCCGAAACTATAAGAACTATGCTGTTGAAACTTGGTAAGTAGATGTATTCTGTGAATCGCATTAAAATTTTCACACAAAACTAAAAAAAAAAACATCAAACCCATAATTATGTGTGTATCTATGGATATGTCTTCAAAAATGATATTGAGGCTTTCCTTGTAACTTCTAAAATAAGAAAATGTAAATCTAAAAAAAACTATATGATGTACATTACCATGTAAACTTCCAACAAAAATTTTAAAACGTCATAAATCGTAAACCGCAACTTTTGCTTATAAAATATACCTACAGGTTTGTACGGAACCCTCGGTGCGCGAGTCCGACTCGCACTTGGCCGTTGGCGTTGGTTCAATTTTCGTGCCGATTGACTACTACCCATACTTTTTCCGACCATATCTACCTACATAGCCACCTGAATAGTCTTACACCTTGCCTGGTTCAAGTCTTGGAATGTTTAGAGTTGACAGAACACTACACCTCAAGGCAAAGTTTTTCCTATGAGGGAGTTCCACGCTGGCGTAGTATACCTAGACTTAAAATACCTTCTTCATTTTACCAGAAGCTTCTCGTCACTTAGCAAACTAGTGTAGTTAAAAATTCTTCTGCAATTCCGTAACGACTGCAGTAAAAGGCTTCACACAGAAAATAAAGTTTTCTTTCAAAATAAATATAAATGACGAACTACGTCATTGTTTAAAGGGTTTGCTTATGTAAACTAGCTGTATTTAAAAACGAAGTATATTTTTGAGGTTTGTTACACAACATCTAGCTGCCAGGTCCGCAGTTTTTTTTTTAAATTGAGGGATGGGCGTGCTTTCAATCGAGTTCTAGTAATTACTAGTTGACCCGCGCAACTTCGTCTGCGTCACATTTTCCATTACTGCTCCGCTCCTATTTGTCTTAGTGTGATGATACATAGCCTATAACCTTCCTCGTTAAATGGGCTATCTAACACTGAAAGAATTTTTCAAATCGGACCAGTAGTTCCTGAGATTAGCGCGTTCAACCAAACAAACAAACAAACAAACTCTTCTGCTTTAAAAAATTATTAGTATAGATTTATTTTGAACACAGATTATACGTGCGGTTCGTCCAATATTTACTCACGATTTTCATTATCGTTTTGTATCGTCACATTATTCCTCACGCTCTGGGTGGAGCAGAAGAGAGTGTCAGACTCTTAACCCATCCGTGTTCCTCCTAGTAACCTATACGTTCCAGGGCCGCGGTAACTATTTCAAACAAATTCCGCAACCCAGACAGACAGGCAAAGAGTACCTCTAAATTATTGTTCGATCTAATTGTCATTAGCCGATGATACGCGTATTGACTTAGCTAACGAGATCATGCACGTTACTAAATTAAACTTTAATGACAGCAAACAAGGCTATAATTCGCGAAAACTCCATCAAATTAACAGCAAATAAAACTTTGTATAGATCTATCGAATCACTGGATCGTTATGCAAAGTTATTTTTGCTTTTCAGCAACCAACCTCGTCTTCAAAAGTGAGCTTTATTTTTATGGATATAGAATCTGTTGTGTTTATATTCGAGTGAATATTTCTTGGTGCTGTATTATGCGTCGAACGGCATTACTACTGGCCACTCGTCCAACCAATTACAGCGTCAAGTGGTATGAATATTCACTCGCTATCGTGAATACAGATTCGATTATAGAATAATTCAATGGAACGGGAGGTGGTGCGAAACGTAGGAACGATCGGTTTTATTGAGGTCGCTGAAAAGTAAAATAATGGTAACTGAAAAACGTATTTAAAGTATCGTTGTTTTCATCGCAACGTCTCACCAGAGCGCTTATTCTACAATTTTTTTAGCAAAGTTCGCTTTCGGATCTCAGTCGAAAACTATGCATATGAAGGGAACTTAGGGGGTGTTTTTAGAATTGACCCTGTAGAGAATACTTATTTACAATATTGTCAGTTGACTCGCCAACGCACCACCGCACAGGCCGACAGCTCGACAACGACTGCCCGCCCCACCACTCGTACCGGTATTTATAACCGAGCGACGTGTGCGCCCGAGGCAACGTCACAATACTGTTATCAGTTTGTAGGTAGTTCGAAATATTGATATCTACATACACTACATTCCCTTCCTTGTTTTAAGTAGTTGTATGTAACAAGATTTTTTTAGTAAAAACATTTAGCATATTTTATTATTTTGATTAATAATTTATTGACATGTCTGGCATACAAAATCACGGCAGAATAATATTTAAAAATAATTTTATGGTTTAATTCAATGTTTCCTTTTACCCTTCCTCTTCTTCTTCTATTTCATTTTCTGATTCGCTTATATCTTTTTCTGTGTTGATTTCTTTATTTTTATCACTTATGTCTGTGTGTATGTGTGTGTGTTATAATCATAATTAATCAATCTCATTAATGAAGTAGACGTATGATAAGATTTAATGCCTTGGTTTCTTTATCATTAAAAACCGTCTACCGACGCTTGTTTACTCTCAGAGTTATTAAAAACTTTAACTTAACTCACTAGTCGTTCAGTCAATTAGCCGTTTGACAGTTCAAAACTGGCTGTTATAAATCCTTTAGGTTTGACTCGTGATTCACTAGTATTCGTGATTACCAAGTCCAAGCACCACTGAAAGTCACTAAACTCATAATTATTTGAACAAAGAAATTAAATAATCTTATTCACAGTCAACAGCTAACTCATAGCTCAGCACAACACACTTCCTATACTGGCACCTCCCCATGGGAAGAATACCGAGAAAACACTTATTTGTACCACCAATAGCTACGACAACGACACCCTGATACAGATTCCCTCGTCTATATCACTCTGGGATGCTGATATGATACCTTGGTACGCTCGCCAACCCACAGAAACAAGAACCTGGTCCCTCAAACTAATTTGATGCTACCTCTTAATCTACTTCATAACATCACGTGATAATTGACCTTGGCCATCTTCCCGACAAAGAGATTTTAAAACTCACCAACCGGTAAGCTATGCACATTAGGGCCCACAAAGAGAAGAGAAACTAGGCCTGACATGTTTGTGTCTAACGTTCATGTGAAGTAGCTACTACGTTCACGAATTACTACAGCAATCTACAAGCATTACAGTCATGACTGCACCGCATACTTCGAATCAATTGATTTTATTTCGATCTAACTCATAGTAGCTAAAATGTGTAACTAACAAGCAACCCGAAAGGGAAACATCTATTTAGAAATTGTAATAGTTCAGAATTCTACACACTCTTATAGGTTTATCAATGTCATTAATATCAAGTTGCTATTTTAAATCGTTTACAATCGAATTTACTAACTGAATTTAGTAACTATTGTTATGTATGGAAAACTGTGACCCACACGTTTATATAAAAAACCTAGGTTCAATTTTTTCACTAAACACGTCGCATGCGGTCAGTTTGCTTGTGTGGCCATCTTGCCATCCAATATCTCATTATTTAAGTTATTTTATTATGCCAATGGGAAATTCTTATATTACTCGCTTATTTTTTTATATTATTTTTGTTTTATTTATCGGCACGCGATTGACCACCATCTCACCCACGGGCAAGCGATGACGCGGTCGAAGACGGAGCACGCCTGTTCAGACCACCCAATAATCACTCCTGATCAAAGACTCCAAGGATGCAACCATCGGGAAACACAGACTCCGACAGTGAATTCTACTCCAAGTAACTCACGTTTGCACGAGCACTCACTTTGCTCCCCCTATGAAGCCTGTATCTAAAAGATATCAAAGGGAACCGACGATGATGGTTTCGTGATGGTACAAAGGAGAGAATGCCGCCAGCGAACCAACTGGAACCGCTGCGGCACGACACCTACCGAACCCAAAGTAACTATACGTACCGCGAAGCCGTAAACACTCCAGTATATATCTCGCGGCTACACTACACCACTAAGGCAGAGGGAATTGTGGAGTATGTGCGCCAAAAGACAAGCTACACGTCGAGAGTGCAGTTGCTGGAATCGCGCCCTAATGTCAACGTCAACGCGTTTGTGGTGCGGGTACCAATATGTCATGGAGGAGGACTTTTGGCCGCAGGTGTCACCGTCACTCCCGCGGATATGTCCCACCAGAGCGCACAATGACGTAATGCTTAGTGAAGTATTTTACTTAATTGTGTAACATAATATCTATGTGCCACAATAGCCTGAAGATAAAGAGATTTACTATTTTTATAAGTATACCACGGCAGTTTCTTTCCCAAGACATGACGTTTAAAGTTGCATTTTCTAAAAGTGTTTACTATTTTTATATTTGCGTCAAATGATCCTGTTAGCTTCAAAGGTTTCTTAGTTTAATAACAATAATAGTGTTATTGCACTGGATGTTTGGTTACGAGCCTGTACTTTATTTTGTTTCATATTTTCCCAGGTTTTGTGTGTGACCAACATTATTGCATTTACCTACATCTAGGATCTACTAACATCAATCGAAAAGATTGACGTTCTCAGATCTTACTTTGTTTAGATGTATAGTTTGGTAATAGCCACACCAAAGACATCCACTCCATCAGCTGGTGACATTTGCATTTGCTGTATTATTAAACTTACCGATCCACGCAACCTCGTCCGCGTCCGATCCCCCATCAATGCCTCGCTCCTATTGTTCGCACCGTGATGTTAGATCCTAAAATCTTCCTCGATAAATAGGCTACCCAACACTAGAACAGTTTCTCAATTCAAACCAGTAGCTACCGAGATCAGTGCCACACACAAACAAACCCTTCAGCTTTAAAACATTATTATAGACATTTTAGTCCACAAAATTTAGCAATTCTAGTCCACAAAATATAGCAGTGAAGCACGTTTCTTCTTACTACTCTCGATGTCAGCAGCCATTCCAGGTAGATCAAGAGTACCAGCTTCCAACGTTCCCCTCTCTTTCTTCTGTAGTTCAATGACGACTTCTCAATTAAATGACCAGTAGGTATATTCTACTGCAATTATTGTCATTCTATGATGACTTGACAATTTAATGTCCGGCAGGTATATTATACTGCAATGATTGTCATTCAATGATGAGTTGTCAATTTAATGATCAGTAGGAATCATACCACAATTACTGTAATTCAATGACGACTTCTCAATTAAATGACCAGTAGATATTCTACTGCAATTATTGTCATTCTATGACGACTTGACAATTTAATGTCTGGCAGGTATATTATACTGCAATGATTGTCATTCAATGATGACTTGTCAATTTAATGACCAGTAGGTAATTATTCTACTGCAATTACTGTCATTCAATAATGACTTGTCAATTTAATGACCAGTAGGTAATTATTCTACTGCATAACCGTCATTCAATGATGACTTGTCAATTTAATGACCAGTAGGTCATTATTCTACTGCATAACCGTCATTCAATGATGACTTGTCAATTTAATGACCAGTAGGTAATTATTCTACTGCATAACCGTCATTCAATGATGACTTGTCAATTTAATGACCAGTAGGTAATTATTCTACTGCATAACCGTCATTCAATGATGACTTGTCAATTTAATGACCAGTAGGTAATTATTCTACTGCATATCCGTCATTCAATGATGACTTGTCAATTTAATGACCCGCAGCAATGCTGCTTAATATACGTATGCGGTTGCTTGTTGGCACAAACAAGCAACACTTCACGTTGGTCGCAACGTGCTGCTCCAATGCCAAAGACCAAGCCCAGGTCCGCCAGTACGGCTGTGCAGGCAGGTTTGATGAGGAGCGCCAAGCCACGTCCGAAGCACAGGCAGAGCCGATCGTACGCAGACGGGAAAAGTGATGGCCGGATGAGATGAAAGGACGTGAGCTGTATCGCTTCTTCCCGGACGTGGCCTCAGCTCCATGTGATTTAGGAAAAGATTGCATGACATTCAATGGCATTGAATTTAATGATCAGCAATGCTGCTTAGTATGGTATCAATTTAATGGTCAGCAATGCTGCATAATAATTAATCCATTTAACTATCAACCATGTTGACTTAGGTCACGTGTCAAATCAGCGTTGCTGCTAATGATTAAGTCAATGTAATGATCAGGTATAGTAAATAAATTTCAAATTAAGTTATTCGGAAAAAAAAACATTTTTCCACCAACCCATGTTTAGGCAAGCGGCACTTCATGGCAAGACTGGAGTCAGATTTTACTGGCCTCCGATCATCCGCAACGACCTAAGTTCCACAAATGACAGCCGGGGCCTACGGCCCAACGTGCCTTGAGGCACTTTGGTCTTAACACTTACTTATGACGAAAGTGTAAAAACATATAGCCGAAATGCTTCTATCCATTAAAGAAAGCAGCACTTCGTTCCTATTCTTTCCCCTTTTTTTTCTAGGAATTACTTTAACTCACAGTTTAATCCTCGTCGCCAATGTAGAGAATACTTATTTACAATATTGTCAGTTGACTCGCCAACGCACCACCGCACAGGCCGACAGCTCGACAACGACTGCCCGCCCCACCACTCGTACCGGTATTTATAACCGAGCGACGTGTGCGCCCGAGGCAACGTCACAATACTGTTATCAGTTTGTAGGTAGTTCGAAATATTGATATCTACATACACTACAGACCCTCTTTTAGGATAGCTCAAAGCTACCTTAATTACACCCACAATTTGCCAGTCATATTTAAGACTTATATAAGAGGGGGCGAGCCAATTATCATCAACTAGACACGAATTCAGACTCTGGGCCGTAACCAAGAACTACCAGATGGAAAACGTAATAACATTTTGACCGACCGGGTAATCGAACACAGGTATTCATGCTCAGCAATAGAGCTGGCAAACAATAGACCAACGAGACTGTCTTTTCACCATTTTTACATTACCATAGAACGTCAACCGTAACTTACAAATGACAAAATTAAACACGTTTTCTTTCTTTTGTAACCACTAACTTATTTTTTTTCTTCTCTTGCATACCTACATCGTTTTTCTCATACACGCCACTCGTGAGAAGATTATTTCGATTTGATAATATTTATTGGAAGTAAAACCCATGCAAATAATAATCAAATTATGTACGAAAATGACTGCATTGGTTATAGATTGTATCGCAGCCATTAACGCACATATATTCAATTTTTATGTAAGCGGTAACACTTACAAAGCATCAGCACGAAGACTTTAAACAGCCTCTGCTAGTCTATTCTGTAAATAACCATTTCGATATCGACTTCACCTGAGTGACTAAGCTTACAAAGTGAACTTTATTTCACACATCATCAGGTCTTATATTTATACAAATTTGAAACTCACCTCGGATTCCGCTGTCGAGACACGAAAATGTTGTTACAGAATAGCACTGCTGCTATCAAGTCGGCCGCAGCAAAGACAATCACCGCAGGTAAGAATCTTATGGTACTGCAGTGCGATTCAGCAGTGTGATTCTGTAAACATGTCGAAGTGAACACTTAGGCGAAGTGACCGAAAAGTGAGCTGTCAAACCATACATTTCCCCACCAGACTCGCAAATTGCCTAGACCACGTATTGCTGAGATCCCCCAACACAGCCACTACCCTCGTACTTGACGACCCTATAACAGATCATTTCCCTGTTCTTCTTTTCTGCAACCCAAACATGACAATTAATACACCAAAAAAATCAAAATCAAAAGTTAACATCCCTGAGCTTATAAACGACATGAAAAATGCAGATTTTTCCCACATTTTTCAATGTAATGACCCAAACCTAGCAGCCGAATTCCTCGTCTCCCTACTGTCTACTTCCATAAAATCGCACACTCACTATTCAGTAATTCCTAGCAGACTGCGTATTAAAAAACCGTGGATTACTCCTGGCCTTTTGAGATGTATACGACATAGAGATAAATTATCAAAGACTTTTTTAAAAAACCCTGAAAGTGAATCACACAAACTAGTTTTCAACCGCTATCGAACTTACTGCAATAATCTGCTCAAAAAATTAAAACAAGACCATGAAACTTCCGAGTTCCAAAGGGCCAGAAACAACCCAAAAGAGACTTGGCGACTTATCACGCAAGTAGCAAACCTGAATCAGAGCAACAAACAACCAGCCTCGGAGTTGCTGAAATGCTGTGAAGACCCCACCCAATCAGTCAATGAAGTAAATCACTACTTCGCGAATGTCGGTAGTAATCTAGCCTCCAAAATCCGGCAACCTTTTCCTCCCACCAACAATACTCAACCTGTACCTAGAGTACCGTGTTCTGTTAGGCTGTCCTCATCTGGCTCAATGGTTCTGTTTGACGTAGACTGTGATGAATTAGAAGAAATTATCTTAAATCTAAAAGAAAAATGTGCTGTTGGTTGTGACGGTATCTCGGCGTCTGTTGTTAGGGCTGCTAGGCACTCTATAATCCCCGCTCTAGTACACATCTTTAATCTGTGCCTATCCTCAGGTGTTTTTCCGGATGTATTTAAAACCGCTATAGTTCATCCCATTTTCAAAGCCGGAGACAGGGCCAGTGTCTCTAACTATAGACCTATATCGATCCTAACAACTTTGTCCAAGATTTTTGAAAAAGTTATTAATATTAGGCTTGTGAATTTTCTACAAAAGAATAATATTTTAGCGGCCAACCAGTTTGGCTTCAGAGCTGGAAAGTCTACGGATGATGCTGTTTTGGAGCTTACAGATACAATAATTGGCCATATTAATAACAAACAGAAAACTGTTGGCATCTTCCTGGACCTATCTAAAGCTTTCGACACTGTTTCTGTCCCCCTATTACTTTCCAAGCTAGAAACCATTGGAATTCGCGGTATTGCTAACGATATCTTTCGCAGCTACCTAACTGACCGCCAACAGGTAGTAAAAATTGAAAACTTTATTAGCAAAGAGGAGACAGTCATTTTTGGTGTGCCTCAAGGTAGTGTCCTTGGCCCTACTCTCTTCCTGATTTACGTGAATGAACTCTGCCAACTGTCTCTTCCAAACTGTAAAATTATCACATATGCCGATGACACATCACTTATAATTCACGGCAAGGACTGGTCTGAAACCTTTAATAAAGCGGACATGGCTCTCAGCATGGTTATGTACTGGTTAAACACCAACCTCCTCACGCTAAATATCAGCAAAACCAAGTTCATAACCTTTACCCCAGGCATTTTAAGCCAGCCCCCACGTTCCCTCAAAATCAGAGCTCACGCTTGCACACTGACTGATTTTTCTACCTGCAACTGTACACCTATCGATCGAACTGACTACATCAAATATCTTGGAGTAATCATCGACAGTCTCCTTAAATGGAAAATCCAAATCGACTCTGCAGTGAAACGTGTGCGAAGATTAATTTACATATTTAAAAAACTTAGGGGGGTTGCTGACTTCAAATGTCTGATTACTGTCTACCTTGCTCTCGCTCAATCGGTACTTGGTTATTGCGTGACTTCGTGGGGAGGAGCGCACAAAACTACGATGCTTCGTCTAGAAAGAGCGCAGAGGGCAGTACTAAAGGTCCTACCAAAGAAACCAATCCGCTTTCCGACATCTGATCTCTATTATCATTGCAAGGTCCTCACAGTAAGGCAGCTCTTTGTACTGCAGACTGTAATCAGAAAACACAAACAGTTACACTACGACCCAGCCTATAGTACTGCAAAGCGCCTCTCTGACAGAGTTTGCAAAAATATACCCTGTGGAACAGCTCTAGCGAGAAGACATTTCAGATTTGTTAGCTCCAGGATCTATAACTATATAAATAAGACCTTAAATATCTATCATTTGCCCCGTACCCTCTTAAGAAGGAATTTGACTGAGTGGCTGAAGTCATTGTCATACGATGCAACTGAGAAAATTGTGGAAACTTAACCAACACTAACACTGAAACACACCCAAACTCTCACTCACAAACACCCTTTACACTATACAAGCACACACAAAAACTCGCTAACACACAAATATTCTCCCACACACCTTTCTTCAAAATTTTACTCTAATTTAACCTAATTTTATGTTACATAACACAAATAGTTTAAGTCTGGAACAACTGTATTCTTGTTTAGATGGGCGTTGATAGCTGCGACACAGTTATAAACTTTTGTAGCTATCATCGTTTTCCTTATATTGAGCCAACTTTTTATGTTCCAAAATAAAAACTTTTTACTTTTACTTTTTTTTTATACAAACAAGGTGGCATGACAGCTTATTTGTCGTTCACTCCACCTAAGTGATCACGGTGAGATGTCAACAGAATCGACCGGCTGTAAACATGGCGAAGCGAACAACAAGGGAAGTGAGCTGTCCTTCCATCTTAATTAAATGGATTTACCACTCACCGCGTGATCACTACACCCAAGCCTTCACTTCGACATGTTAACAGAATCGACCGGCTGATCTTTAGTGGTCATGCTTCGTCTTTCATCAGACAATGGGCCAGCATGGTCCACCATTCATCTTGCGCTGCATGCCCGGTAACCTGCACAAGTTAAGACCAGTCTATCAGTAAATGGTGTTACCATATCTGAAAACTGCGGCATAAAACGTCCAATCTAACTTTATAAAAAAACCATATACATATGTCTTAGACACGCTAAGAAGATACTTTATTATTATTATAACTCTTGCTAAACGTTTATAAACACGTAAGAAAACGCCTACAACCAACAAACTTACCTACATTTAAGTACAAGCGCATACCTCAATACTTTATTACTCCCCAACACAATCACAAGAACCTACGTCAAAATCATTTGCACCACCAACATTTCAACGCCATTTATATTTAATAATAACAACCTCAACTACGGGGGGTGAACAGTGAACACGAAAATCAATACGTCTGTCTGGGAGGGACGGGCCCTCCTAAATCCCTATAGCAGGACTGTAGACCGTGCATCCTCGTCAAAATATCTGCATTTGAATCGGCCGAATTGCATGGGGTTCGCGTATGTATCTATTTACTACATAGTTGCTATGTGAGCCGTCTGTCTGTGTACAATGCGATCGATTAACTATGAGGGATGGCGCGCGTTGCCGCTTTGATACGCAACGAAATTGCATAGTAATAATATTATGTGATCGCATGATTGCTGTTTGCTGGCGTTCGAGAAGCTTCTGCGTAAGATTATAAGCGTGGTTTGGTAACAGAAAAGGTGAGAGATCTAAGTATTTCAACAGTATCATCAAGCATGTATTCTCGAATGGTTTGGCAGAGGAGTACACATATAGTTCGGCCATATTTCAATGTTTTTAAATTTGTAAAATCTGAACTACCGGTACCGTTTACATTTTGGGGAATGTGCGACGTAATTGCATGATTTAATTCCGCCCAGCCCGTTCCATCATCGGACCACAAGACGAACGGCGCCATGCGCCATCGGTACACGGTGAACATCCCACCCACACGCACAAAACGTTTTTGGAACACATTCACAGTGCGTACAGCAAAGGAATGGAATTCTCTGCCGGAGTCTGTGTTTCCTGATAGCTACAACCTGGAAGTCTATAAGTCAAGAGTGAATAGGTTACTTCTAGGCAAGCGTGCTCCATCTTAGGCCGCATCATCGCTTACTATCCGGTGAGATAGTGGTCAAACGCGTGCCTATCAAAAGTAAAAAAAAAAAACTACGGACAGCGCTAAAGTATATACTTGAGAAATTACAGAGAGAAAATCATTTAAGTCATATTTCTATCAATCCAAAACATTACTACATGTTTATATGTATAAACATTGCCAGGCTACTGGCTACCTGTATCGTCGACTACTAGAGAGCCTTCCCAAAGCGGCGCCACATTGACCAATCCTGTGCGTTTCGTATTAAGCGAATATCCTCAGCCTTCACCTGGACAACGGTTCACCTTGGCCCCCTTGCAACGTCACCTTCCGTTAACGTTGCAAGGGGACCGCCCTCGGTACACTTATAAGGAGCGAAATTCTCTTCCGCAGCTTTGTCCTGATAGGAACCTGGAAGTCTTTAAGACAAGAGTGGATAAGCTACTGCTAAGCAAGCGTACTCTATCGTCATCGCTTTCCATTAAGTGAGATCGACGTAAAACGCAGGCCTGTCAAAGTAATCCAACTCAATTTTATTTTATTTTTTTCTAGCCTGTCTGTCTGTCCCACTGCTGGGCAAAATAAAAAATAATGATTTATTTCAAGATACAATGCCTGCCCCAAGTCTTTCCAAGTATCCTTTTCCCCAAGTGTGTGTCAAAACAGCTCTTGAAAACACTCAATATTATAAATATGAAATTAACGATGTCTGTCTGTTATCTTTCATGTATTTAACGGCTAATGGATTTGGATGAAAGTTGGCACACAAGTAGATCATGTCCCGGAATAGGAAATAGGATACTTTGCTTTCCGGTAGTATACTCCCTTGGTTTAATTTTCAACACTAACGTGGACAAAGCCGCTGGCAAGAGATTTTAAAATAATAACACCCTCAAATCCACGTGGTAATAATATGCTTAAATATAATATACCACGCCATGTTTCTCGCAACCAATCAACTCAACAATCACCCTATGCCATCCCATAAAATACCTAAAGAGTAACGTTAAACCACAGTACCTACAATTTAATTTACTTCGACGACGTGTCAATACACACTTTTAATCGTCGCATGTCACCCGGGTCGAGTTAAGTGCAAATTATTCGGTTCGAGGGAAAATGTGAAATCCTCCATTCTGATTTACGAACGCTGGGAACGGTATTCTGTATATTTCCTACCTTGAATTAAAGGTTATAAAAGTTTATAATATGACTAGCGACTCCTCGGCTTGGCACATGGGTGCGAATAATATTTATTATTTATTTATAATATACTTTATTGTACACCTCATAACAAATACAGGAAATACGTTTGTAAAAACAAGTGTACAATATGGCGGTCTTATCGCACAGGGCAATCTCTTACAGATAACCTTTGGATGAACTTTTTTTCAGCTACTGATCATTCTATTAGAGAAAATTGTGTATAATTCCATTGCGAGGTTTAAAAGACGCAAACGGATTAACAGACAGAGGCAGATAAGCAGACTTTGTTTTTTAGGGTGCCAAACATCCGTACTTGATCTATGCTGTGCCCGACAGGGTCCATAATGGGCTTGTGTCCTGAAAAAATCTAATTAGTCCGTCAGTTAGATTATCAAAAAATATTTTTTCTTTTGTTACGGGAACCAAAATTGACGAAGTTACGACGCTTTTAAAATTCTCAATACGTCACACCTTCGCATAATTTTTACTGAGTCGTGACGTCATGAGCCCCCACTCGCGAGTTTTGATGCGTTTTATCTTTGTTATTATTCATTGATTTACAAAAACAAAAAAATACGTGTCCATTATTTTTCAATACTCTAACTGACGGACTAAATAGTTTTGCAATTTGTGGATGATGGAATCTAGCCTATTGTTACTAATATAATTATAACTTTTTCTACCAACTGTATACATTATGGTACGCAATAATTAATTGAGAATTGAATTTAATTGAACCTTTATAGGATCATTCGTTTCTGTCTGTCTATCTCTCTGTCACAGCCAATTTTTTCCGGATCTATTGGACCGATTCCGTTGAAATTTGGTACAAATGGAATTCTGTGACCCAAACACGGACGCGATACTTAAATTACACTTGAATGTAATTACATTTTAAGTACGGGGGTCACTTTTGGGGCACAAACTAGAAAATTTAAAAAAAGTTTGTTTGTTGTAAGTGAAAGTGCTTTTTGTGAGGATTTAATTATATTTCTTTCATAATATAAAAATAAATAAGGTTTGAAGTTATTCAAGAAATTAGACGAAAAATTACCATTCTCCCCTTATATCCAACCGAAAATACTAAGCCTAACATTTTGGAAAAAAAAACAATGGAGTTAAAAGATTTTTACGTATCCAGGAAAATCTATAAGAAGTAAAAAACAAAAAACATGCTGCTACGACCCTAAATACATTAGAATGAGTAGGAGGTTGGGAGGAGGTCACCTGATAAGGTTACACAGTTTTGCCTAAAAACTGCCAATGGGAAGGTCGCATTTTTTATTATTTGTGACGGGTTTGCTCTTGACTCTAGTCTTGGCATTTACTTAAGATGGGGAAACAACGCCGGCCGCAAAAAGTTTGAGTGAAACCTGGTGTTTTATTCAGAATAATAAACATAAATCCTGACCGTTCATCAGTTCATATGAATCAGTTACGCTTCAAAATCTAGACGAGAAGGATTAGCGCCATCTACCATGTGTAGCAAGAACCATCTGTGAGTATAAACGCAAAACTTTGGGATGGTGTTGAATGTTGATAATTTGTACTTTATCACTGCAGATTTAAGGACCAATACCGTTTGTAGTTAAAGCAGATTATCATCAAATCTTGTTCATTGTTGGGCATTGTTGAATACTATGCAGCTGGCATGTAACATTAGGTATTCTATAAATGGCAGATGTGCATTTTTCATTGTACAAAACGAAAACTTTTTATATCAACCCGTCTGTTAAGTGAAGGGATTAAACACAAAACAACTGTTTTGTCAATCAGATAGATGGTCAATTCTCGTACTTTAGGTACGACTGAGCGTTAAAATTCAACTCAAAATATCATCTCATCGAAAATGCCTTATTTTGACTTGCTACGTTTCCAATACAGATGTGCGAAGACGCATTGCGAAGGATTTTTTTGTTAGGAACCAATAGAACAACAGCCCACATCTCTGGTAGAAACGCAGCCTAAATGTAAGGAAATAAAAAATTTTGTTGGCAGTGATATACGAATGAGAAAGCTCCTTAGAATCTTTCAGCCGCAAAAAAAAAAAATTTCAGCATCCACTTATATTCGTTTAACGTTACAGAATACCGTCGTCAATTACACTCAGAGCGAATGCAGAGTAAATTAACCTGTACGACCGTGGAAATTGAAGCTGTTTGCACGCAAATATTAACTCAACGGGATACCGTAGATAAGATTTAAATGAAGGATGTTAGTACCTGACAAGGTACTAACATCCTTCATATAAATCTCATCTTAAATAAATTCTCAAGTGCCTTAGGCTACTTTTTATAACACAACATCACGCCTTTTTTTTTGTGATGGGAAATCATCCAATGACTCCTCCCGCTCTGAGTGAAGCGGGAGGGAGTGTCAGACTTCTACTGACTAAAACCCATTCATGTTCCTTCATTGCCCTTTGTTTTCCGGAGCCACGGTGTCTCTTGCGAATAATCCCGCGACTCCGGCAGGCGTCGGCCCTTTCGGGCCCCTCTGTGTGCTGACTCTCTTTGAGGCGCGCTTGGAACACTAACGCGCCGTCGACACGGCCTATCGTCACTAGACGGACAAATGGCGAGCCACCCATAGCTCGCCGTCCACAGGCCTGCGCCTACGGTGGCCGGAGGTCACCAGGTGGCCTCCGACGCCCGCGGCGTCTACCACGGCGGCCGGGACGAGAGGTTCTCACCCTCTCCCTCTCCACCACCTCCTTCGCTAAGATGATTGCTTCGCAGAAAGAGGCGACGGCGTCCCATTCCGTCTATTCTATTCTATTAGGGGGTTTTGGTTTCCGCACTTAGTCCTGACGTGTCCCATTCCGTCTCGCTCCGGACCATGGCTTGGACCAGGGCCGGACGCGAGAGGTCGCCGCCAATCGCCGCTTCGAGGACACGGCGGTGCTGCGCCCAAGCGGAGCACACCTGCACAGTGTGCTCCGGTCGATCCTCGCAGTGGTGACACCCGGGCGTTTCCTCCCGCCCGATTCAGTTCAGGAACCTCCCGAAACATCCATGTCCGGTGAGGACCTGCGTCAGGCGGAAGGTGAGGACGCCGTGGCGCCTCTCTAGCCACTCCTCAAAGAGGGGACTTATCGCCACTATCGTGGCGTGCCCTGCACTGAGTGGCGACAGTCGTCGTCTCCATGACGCCATGAGATCGCGCCGGAGGTCTGTCCGCCCCGCGACAATTTGCCGCGTCAGCGGAGTTTCCCCCCGGCGTAGTACCTCCACGCGCCAATCATGCAGGCGCGCGAGGACTATCGCCTCCAGATCCCATGGCGACAACATCACGCCTGTATTAAGTGTATCAGTGTATGGATTTAGGTGAATACCAGTCGGAATTTGACATGGAGCGACTGCCGCAACTGAGGAACTGTGTGAGGCGATACCCCTTGGCAAAACTAGTGTCCGATTTTCATGTTTGTCACAATCCGTATCGACTGTCAAAAGTCTACAAATGTCTGACGGAACCAATAGCTTAACGTGCTTTCCGACACATGGAGGAGTCTCGGTATATAATGGATGGTCAAGAACAACCTCGTCAATAGTCGTCAAGTGTTGCTTAACCTTGACGATGGACCCATTTGGCTGTTTTTAGACACGAGATCCATTCGAAAAGAACGGAATTCGAAAAACTCGCATCTACCATATAAAAGTCAAATAATCGTATCTTGGACTAGTCTCAGAAAACAAAGAAACACCAATTCGCACTAAGCGTTTCCAAGCGTCTTTCATAATGCACACAGCAAAGGAGTGGAACTCGATGCCTACGTCTGTGTTTCCGAACGCTTACAACCACCCTAATCCTTTCAAAGTATGGTAAGCTCGCTCCATCGTAGACTTTGTCTCAGTCGTCTCTGACCTAGAGTCAAGAGCAAATTCATCTCAAATAAAAAAAAAGAATACGCCAACAGTATCACTTAAAAAAATAAGGGCTAAAACCCTAGTCTACATAGGTAGATGCTATCTTACAAACTCGAACGAATAAATTTGTCTCGATAAGCTTCAATAAATCAGCAAGCGACTTTTGAACAAAATTAACTATAGAAGTCTTATGAGCCAGGAACGTATCTACCTATTTTAGGTTTAAAATTTGCATTTAAATAGCTTCGGGGGTAGTGACAGTGATATAGATGTGCCAAGTATGATAAATTAGCGAATATGTCTTTATTTTTGAAATTGCTTTCTTGTACTTTTGTTATTGAGGACGTACTTATTTGAATATTTTTTTTCTTTTTAAACAAACACACTTTTTATGATTAACAGTGAATCTTTCTTTAATTTTTTTCTATTTAATTTTGGGTCTCCGTAATAAGGTTCCTACTAATTGTAATTTCACTTCCATTCGTCTTTAACCACCTTCCAATGGTCTTTTTCTCTAGTAATTATCCAAATTTACATAACCTCTGTTGTCATCAATCTTCTTCCACACAATCTTGGGTCTTCATATTTTCTATAACCATCACATAACTGAGGGCCAATGGGGAATATGCATGAAAAAAGTATTAATGATCTGAGCAGTTTATCTAAAAGTATTCGAAAATATAAAACTAACAGTGAAATTAGAATCTAAATTTCTCAAAAAAACGAACGAGATACAATTATTTTAAACAAATATATCTGTCCCTCTCGCGAAAACGCTGTTTTCTATGGCAGCTGTATAGTCGTCGTGTAATTTGACGTCACAGTTCGTATCGGACTTCTCTTTCTGACTGTCTTTGAAGCTTTATAACTTCATAAATGATGAAGGTATTAAAAAAATAATTTCATGATTGTTTACTAGAGCTAATAAGTATTTTATTTTGCAAATAAAAAAATCTCATGCATATTTCCTATTCTACTAATATATAAACAACTTTCACATTCGCAAGTCAATCTCAAACTGTCAAAAGAGCCTTAATTTTTCATACATTTTTGACAGTTTACGATTGAGATGCAAATGCGATGCGAATGTGAAAATTAGTAGAATTGCCACCAAGTGCAAGTTGCAAGTGTTTGATTTTTAGTAATTTACGCACTTTATAAAGAGGTTAAGTTTTTAAGTTAAATTGTATGAAGTATCTCTGGAACTACTAAACCGTTTTTGAAAGCTCTTTCACCAGTGGAAAGCTACGTTATTCCCAAAATCCCAAGTGTCATAGTGACAATATTTTATTTTTTAAATGTTGGCTAAATCGCGGGTGAAGTGCTAGTATATTATAAAATACCGTCTTCATCATCGCTTTCTCTCTGCTAAAAATTGTGACTCCGTTTTAACTTCGTTCCATGTTGTTGAAATCTCTGTGAGCAATGTGGCCGAAGAATCTCACGACACGTTACCACTCAATGCCAAAAGGCTGCAAAGCAAAGAAAATTTAAAGAAGACGATCATCTTCGGAATGGGAACCCATTCCGTTTTGATAAGTCAGTTAGGAAACCGCAAGAAAATAATTCATTACAGCAAGAGGCAGGCGCTAAGTCGCACTCCCGACAAATAACGAAACTTTCCTTATTAATGCGAAAGCACTTTACACAGGATAGTACCTACTCTGCTACAGTCGCGGTAAGAAGAGGTTCGTCATTAAAGGTCTGTTATGATAGCTTTACTGATTCACTGGAACAAAAAATCGTTATGTTATATTAAAATGACACTCGGCTGCCAATTAAGAATATGAAACTGACAATTCATTATAACAAAGGGTCAATTCGTTTTTTGACATTGACAATATATTTAGATTGCGACTAAAATGTGAATGCGATCGTTGCTTAAAAATTTGTATCAAGGCTCTGGTTTGATTTATCAATCAATATGTATAAAATTCTGAGTGACTGACAGACAACGAACAGCCGAAACTACTGGTCGTAGGAAGCTGAAATTTGACATGAATGTAGGTTCTTTGGGGAATGTAGGGGAGCACTTAGAGGATTTCCTAAAATTCCCACGAGAACAGGGAAAAACGGGATACGCACGTACGAAATCAAATGAAAAAGTTATTTTATAAAACGGGCCGTCCGTTATGGAAATATTAATTTGATAACAACTACGGTTGTCGACGCGGCACCGTGACTTAAGACTGAAGTGTCCAAAATTGAGAAAAGAAAGAAATAAAACACTGATGAAAGTATAAACGACGCGACTGTACGAGGGATAGTACTTAAGTAAACCGGTAATTACATTTGCTTGTACAGAACACATTGGTTCTAAACTTTTGAGTAGATTGGCAAATAGTTTAACAAGTAGGAACGCCTATCGAGTATCGAAACAGCCCCTACAGTTACCGTTTTGTAACTTTGAGCAAGTTCTTTTTTTTGCTTAATATTTTAAAAAGCTGAGGAGCTCGTGGCTTACTAATAACAGCCGCACAGGTCGGTCTTCAAGGTTAAGCAACGCTTTCAGAGGCTGGTCTGTGGATGGGTGACCATCTTAACATACCGAGTTTTCTCCGTGCCTCGGAAAGCACGTTAAGCTTTTGATCTTGGCTGTCATTTGGAGATCTTTGACGTCGTTATGGATAGTCAGAAGCCAGAAAATCCAGATACCGGTCTTTCCAAAGAGTACCGTTTTACCCAGTTAATGGGTAGGCAGCCGCTCTACGTAAAATACTGGTATTCAGCTGAATCCGGTTTAACTGAAAGCCGACCCCAATTTAGTTGGGAAAAGGCTAGGCAGATGATGGAAGAGGTTATCTGTGGAAGTTATTCTGTGGTAACATAAGCCAAGCAGCGAGAAAAGGTTAGTAATAATTTTAAAGTAATAACTGCAAACTGATGTTCAACTAAATAATACGAATTAAGTAACAAAAGCTCTCAAGGTGTCAATTTAGCAATAACATCAAGACAGTATTTCCCATAGAATTATGCATACCTCGTGATAGAGGGCGCGCGTATAGCCATCAACCAAGCACAGATCTAGAATCCAGGCTGCTAGTCATATCACCTTTTACACAGTTTATCTATTGTGTCTTCATATTCTTATTTTCTTTCTTTTCCTATTTACAAACTGTGATGCCTCGATATCTGAATTTAGAATTTGAAACCTTTCTTTAGCCTCAAACAACTTTTACAAAACTCAAAAATCGGCCCATTCTCCTGAAAAAAAAAAGTATAAAGATTAATAAACAGGCCAGTGACAAAAGGAAACAAAATACGCGAGCGGAATCCTCGAGCGAATTAACAATAGTGACGTTATCGCGAAGGTTCGTCGTCGAGTCAAGTAAAATGTACTCTGCGCGGACGAGATAAGGGTGAGCGATGACCAAATGAATTGTGGATCTACGTAGGGCAAGGAAAAGGTGACGACAGCTGAATGTGTCATTGAATAACTGAAGGTCAATTCTCGTACTTAAAAGCGTCCAAAATCGGTATAATCTCAACGACAATCAATGTCAAAAACTTTTCGAAATGTACGGAAATTAGAAGTGTGTAGTTTTATAGTAGAACTAGCTTTTACCCGCGACTTCGTACGCGCATTTCCCGGTACCGTAGGAATTTCGGAACGAATTATACATACAAACCTTCCTTAAAGAGTGATTCAAGCACTCTGACGTTGATGAACACCGCATTAAAATCCGTTGCGTAATTTAAAATACATGTAAGCGTACAGACGAAAAAGTGAATTTGTTTTAAACTACACATTTTAAGAAGATATTAACATTTACCATCGATGATGACCAGAAATTTCTACGGGGGCGCATTTAGCGTTCTAAATCTACCTAGAAATATTTAGTAGTAAACCCACGAACTCACAATAATGGGCTTCCACAGGACTTAAATATCTACTTGTAAACACCTGTATTGAAATACAGAGCATCAAACGAAAGTTTGATACCATTCATTCAGGACAATCTCCACGGCATGAGCGAAAGCGATTATGATAATTATTTATAGAAGTTGTACGGTGCAATCGCACATTTTACAATTCAGCAGTTTCCGCTGCACATACATTTCATTTCATAATATAGTTCAGTTCGCGTTAGGCTATCAAGTCAGCCAGGCGTTCTCGTTACAGCCAACAAGGGCCGCGTCACTCACTTCATTTGCCACACCATCAGTCCATTAAGCTCATTTTACCTTTAAGAACCTTTGGGACAATACAGTAGAGTTCTAGTAGGTACTTACCTTCTTTTATTCCATTCATCTCCCATCTAAAAGTTATGTAGGGTATATCAAGGGATCATACAGAAGCAAAACTAAACTAATGTCATAAACATTAGTTTGTGTCAAAATTGTATGGAAAAAAATATGTTTTCCGTTATTGTCACAAGACAGTGCTTATTCAGTTTCAATTCAAATTGACGTATACGCTAACGCGATCGAGAACGTTAAAAATCTCGCACGGGCCACTCTTGTACAACACATTCTCCGCTCCGCTCGTCGCTGTAACCAGACCTTAAGCGATTGCGCGTACCAATTAACGAATTTGTCAAACGGAGAACCAGTGAAACTGCTCATTGGAACCATTCCTACAAACAATTAATCGTTGGCCATTCCTATAATTATTCCTTTTACCTCCAAAACGAAGGCGTGATTAAATGTTGTTTCAAACCGTTGCGTTGCTAGGGAATTGATACTTCGTTTTGAGACAAAGCCTTTTCGAGTATTTGCGAATCATTGAGTTTGCTTTCTATATTTATAGCTCGTGTTGTTGTTTGAGTGACGTATGGATAAAACATAAATTACTATATTTACCTTAGTTTCCTTGATAGTACTGTTTAGCTAGGAAATTCTTGCAAAGTAAACTACATGAACACTAACTCAATAATTTAAAATTCTACAATTGCCACCATAGAACGTAGCATCACTAGACAACGGCTCAACCGATATGCCTGTTTTTTTTTTTCAGGACAGGAATTTAACAAAAAAAAAATCTTTCTTCAAAAATTAAGGAAGTTTTTTTTTGAAAATTCACCGTAAATGTAATTGCATCCGTGCGAAGTCGGACGGGTCGTTAGTCTTTTTATAGAGTCGTTGAAGTCACCAGGTTTTCAGCTGAATCGGGTTTGACTGGAAGCCGACCCCAATATAGTTGGGAAAAGGCTAGGCAGATGATGTTGAAGTCACCAGGTTTTCTGACTTCAACGACTTTTTGCCTTCTACCTTCTGCTTCGACTCTGTTCTGACTTTGTCGTTTTGCCAAAAATACCATGCTATACAGTTACAGGGTTGTGGAGTTCAGATAGGCAGTCGCTCAACGTAAAATTCTGGTATTCAGCTGAAGCCGGTTAGACTGGAAGCCGATTCCAATATAGTTGGGAAAAAAATAGACAAGGTGTGAGGTCTTCCTGGCTAATTGATTTATCACTTTTCAATATCAGTATATCATACCTAATCATTGAAACATATTGCGACTATCAGAATTGTGCCAGGTTTTAAACCTTCCTAAAAGAACCACGTGCGGAAACCGAGTCACCGCGACATTTTGAAAAGCCCTCGAGTTGTATAAACGACAAATGATAAAGGCCCAATAAAGCCCTTTGTAACATGTCGAAATAATGTTTCCTCTATTATAATCTTAATATAACAGGGAAATGAGTTATTAAAATTTAATTGGAACGAAGAACAATAGTCCTTTTGAGGGTCTTATAACGATTCCCGTAATTGTTTCGGAAAAACGATCCCTTTTTACTGTTATTTTTAGGGTTTTATTTAGTACAGCTATTGTTATTTAATTATGGACTTTAGATGTCTCATTTGGGTGACGGGAGTATTAAGTAACAACAGAGGAACTTATTAATGGAGGGGATCGTGGCTAATTATAACAGTCGCACGGGTCGAACTTCGAGGTTAAGCTACGCTTGCCGAGGTTGGTTCAGGGATGGGTGATCAATGACCATCTATTACATACTGAGTTGCTTTCGGGCCTCGGAAAGATGTTTCAACCGAGAAACTGGCTATCACGGTATTTCCTGGCAAGAGTGGTGGCAGATTTCCTAGAATAGAATAGAATATTTATTTGCGTAAAACATGGTATACAAGAGTGTTAACTGACGACTGTCATAGATCTTCGAATGACAGCCGATACCAACGGCTTAGAGTGCTTTCCAAGGCATGATGATGTGACATGGGGTCTCGGTATGCGTTGGACGGACACTCGTCCATCCAGTAATTTACCTCGGTAAACGTCACATAACCTAAAAAATTGAAATGTGCGGTTATTATTATTTAGCCACGAGCCACTTTAAAACTAACACATTTTTAAAGAAAACCACACTGGTTTAATTTAATTAACTGACTGACTTGTATGGCGTAGCACGATCGTAGCACATCCGTAGCATCCTCAAGAGATTGCTACGCGAGCACGTAAGTGGTGCTACGAGTTCGTAGAACTGCTACGAAATCCAAAAAAGAAAGCACTACGAAATACGAATAAAAGTATAAAAATATAAAAGGAGACGGCCAAACATGTTTAGGACCTGTACCCCAGAATGTCAAAGATGAAACATATGTCGTTCAATAGGGCATATCTTCAATAATTAAGAATTGAAAGTTACATATAGCTAGCTATGCAGTTGTGGAATAAAGTAATGAAGATTTGAAAGTTTTAATTTTTTTAACTCAGTGTTCATGATGATTTTACAGTGTATTCATAATATTATAATTTCCTGAACGTTAAATAGGTTGAGGTGTATATATTTGTCTTAGATAATTAGTAAATATCATATTATAACTTGGAAAAACTGCCACAGCAGTTACTGAACTTTCTTGTAGCATAGGTTAGTATTAGGCAGAATAAAAATACACTACATTACATTACACACATATACATGTCGTGGATAACGATATTGTTTTAATAAAAGTTGCTCAATTGATTATTGTAGTAGTGGGTAGTGGTAAACGCCGTGACGTCAGTTGTCAGTTGTAATGGCGGCACGTGGAGAGAGTCGTATTGGAGAGTGGGGACTTTGCCGAGCGCACTTTGGCTCGAGACACAAACTAAGACACTCGTCCAAAACGAAACTGTCGGTTTACCTATTTCAATGATATTAAACAGACTTCTTAAATAATGTTATAAATGCGAGTTCTTCTAACTCAACAGACAGATGTGTTGCTGTGGAGTTTGTTGGCCACTTCTTCTCCACGCTAAAACACTAGGAAGTGGTAACGGGCGGGCGATATGGGGGACTGTCTATTTGTAAGTTAGACGTTCAAAAAGTACTGCCATAGTTAATAAAGTAAGGTCAGTACTGTATTGAGTGTTATTATTCTACAATGAACCCGATACCACCGAACCCAAACGATGATGGCGTTATCGCTGACGTTATTACATACCTACATTTAATCATTCAATGTTACAAGTACATTATCCAGAAATGCAGCTGGTGGAACAATACTTCTTTGGTATCAGGAGGTATATCAGGGGGTAATGATGATGTTTCATGCCGCCTGATGCATTCTCTAATAGCGATACCACAGTTAACACACGATCGTAAAAGGTCTATTTTCCTTACTTATTATGTTATTACACCATTTATTATAATAAGTAGAGCACTAGCTTGGGGCTACGACACAGTAAAATAAATCTATACTAATATTATAAAGAGGTAAAATTTGTTTGTAAGTTTGTATGTAGGGTGTAATCTCAGGAACTACTGGTCCGATTTGTAAAATTCTTTCAATATTAGATAGCTCATGTATCGAGGAAGGCTATAGGCTACATATCATCACGCTAAGACTAAAAGGAGCTGAGCATTAATGGAAAATGTGACGCAAACGAAGTTGCGTGGGTCAGCTAGTATGAAATAAAATATTAACACAAACACGAAGTAAACATGTGTTTGAAATGCCAGTTTTGACGTTTGACGGATTCATTGAGTGTTACTTACTAGTAATTAAGTCAAGTAATACCTTTATGTCAATATTGTAATGCTACAATACACGACGCAACTGTATTAAAATATGCTATCAGTATGTGTACTTTGACTTATGATCTAAAAAATCATTAAGAGGTATATTTAAATTAATATTTTGTTAGGAGTATTTTAATTGCTACATGCGTTTAGTTATCTTTTCCTCTAAGCATTGATATTATTAAATGGCAACATTGAAGATACTTCAAAGAGAAGTTCGCCTGTTAAAATCGCTTAAAATTCTTTTACTTTAGTATTTTATTCAGAGACTGCTATGAAATATTATTAGCTATTATAAATTATTCATATATTAAAATTTAATTAATTGTAATACTTTTAATTATGTACAGCTTGGGGTAAATTTTGTCCATCTCCTTTCGTTATGTTTTTCAAAAAAAGGAGTGTTATGTTTTCAGGATTAATGTACAGCCCTCGCCAAACTTTGTGACCGCCCTGAAGTTAGTTTTTCCGATGCGCAAGCCTCGCGCGGTGCTTTTTTTGTATGAGATTTATTACTGCGCCCCCGTTGTAGTTAACTTCAGAGCGGTCACAAAGTTTGGCGAGGGCTGTATGTGTGAACATAATTATGTTTGTGAGTTCTTTAATATTTATTCTATTTTTTTACAATAATTTTTAAGACTTAAGGAAATTTCTCATTCATTGCTACAATATATTACTTACCCTCAGGTAATTATAATCATTGAAATCAATACAACTTCCATTGATAATGTCTATTCTGTTATCATAACATTTGATGGTTGTGCTAAGATAGATAAATATAATAATGATTTTACGTACATACGTAAAACTGAATCTTCTTCCTTATCTTAATGCAACATGGAATGCTGTAAATTGCAAATAATTTAAGGAAAAATCAATTTCTTGGCTAACATGTTGTATTCGCCTTAGATAACAAAAAAACCATCATGCTACGCTCCCAAGTCTGTAAGTAAAGTCATATGATACGACTAAAGAGAATGTAAAAATTGTAAAGTTGTAGTCTCTGTTGGCATATTAATTAACATGTACTGGATTAAAATGATTTAATGGAATAAAGGTTCTTCACTCTAGTTGTTTTCTTTTAAAACTGCAGCACCGGTATTTTTCGTTAATTTTAGCCCACTCTTTCTCTGCGCTCGATAAAGGCCTGCCCTAAATCCTATACCAGTAACGTAATTTCTACAAATTCAAGCAAAATCTCAGAACTTTGAATTCCCACGGAACCCTAAAAAATCGTTTTCCCCGCACCTCTTTCACCTATACAGCTTACAATTTATTCTTACTTTCAAGCAAAGCCTCGTTTTCGGCATACCGAAAATTAAAAAAGACTGCCTATAGTTTTGTACTGATGATTAAAAATTTCCGCTTGCGGATTTGCGAATGTAGTATTGGTGAATAAAATATTCAATCACATATAATTATAAATTCACTCTTATGTACCGTTCTGTAATACGCGCCTAGTCGTGGAGTTGCGGAAACCAGCCCGAATCACATACATGTACCGTTCTGTTAAACGGATTTACCGAAACGATTACTCTTTTTTACGCAGATGTTAATACAAAATTTAAAATTCCTTTTCGTAGACATTTTCAATCATGTTGGGGTCTGCTTCCAGTCTAACCGGATGCAGCTAAGAACCAGTATTTTTAACCCCCGACCAAAAAGAGGGGTGTTATAAGTCTGACCGCTATGTATGTCTGTATGTCTGTCTGTCTGCCTGTCTGTAGCACCGTACCTCTTAAACGGGTAAACCGATTTAAATGCAGTTTTTTGATTTGAAAGGTAGGAAATTTTATAGCGAGTGTTCTTATCTATTCATGAAAATCGGTTCAGTCGTTTGAAGATCATCAGTTCTTTTGTACGTGATGAAGGGATGTGACCAACTTCTATTCGTGAGATCGATTCGAAATTTGGCATTTGGTTATTTCAATGATATTGCAACAACGTGGTACGAGTAACATGATCTGATGCTGCAACAGGACCTGAAATCTGCAGGATACCCAATTTCTCCCTTACTTATAGAAAACTCCTCGTTTTCGTATTCATTTAAATGTTCGCAATATGTAAATAAGTTATAAATTGATTGTGATCAGGGTCTGACGATGAAGCAGAAAAGCGACATTAGCTTTTACTCATTCTACCGATATTTTCGACTCAAAATGATGAAGAAGAACCGATTGGGATATTTTGGGATAAGATGTAGTGCCGTTTAAGTAAGTGTAGATAAGTGGCTTTCTAGTCGTACCTATTAGGTAAACTAAGTTTAAAAAGCATGAAAAAGAATTAATTAAAAAAACCCCCGACAAAAAACTTAAAAAAAATAAAAATAATATGTATTGATGCTTTTAGTTTAATATAGGTCGATCGATCCGGATTTGTCCGGGGTTTTTAAATTTTTAATTTAGATGTTTTTTTTAGTCGGCAACTTCCTATCTGTCCTCCACTACTAAGTAGCACCTTACCTAACCCGTCGCAAACTTGTCAGATTTTCTGACTTTTGACTCCCCAAACGACTGTCAAAGATCTTTAAATAACAGCCGGGATCTACGACTTAACATGCTTTCCGAAGTACGGAGAAATCTCTTGTTATAAAGGATGGTAACCCATCCCCAGATTGAATTTGGCAAGCTTTACTTTCGCTTCAAGATCAGACATGAGACATTAATTACTTATCCATTTATTATACAGCAGGAATTTGCCTCATAGACAAGTAGTCGCAAAACGCAACTACTGTGGTTGTCTACTACCCAGGACTTGTTTTGTGTTCGATTCTCGGGTCGGGCCAAGTATTATTGAATTTTCTAGGATTTCTTAGCCCTCCTACGCATTAGCTGTTGAACCGCCTGGCGGCTCCTCTGGGCGGCTGGCCGCTTTTCCAGTTTAATATACAACCGCTAGTGATTGTACGCACGGCTAGTGATTGTGAACCGCCATTAAATGACAAACGGTTGCATATTAAATTGGAACCGCGAGATTGACCGCCCCCGCGGCTGACCGCTAGTGCGTACTTAGGCTTAGTAGCAGCTCGAAGTTTGGAAGACGGTAGCCTGATGCTCCGTGCACCGGTAAGATCCTTAAGCTGCTGGTCCAGCGCCTGATCTCTCCGCAGTCATGTCAGATTGCCGTCTGATCAGAATTAGAAATAAAGACACAGAGTTCTCTGTTATTTGCGCACACACTTGAGCACTTGTGTACTCATACGTACTTGGCAAATTTCTGTTGAGGTTGACCATCGTGGTCCGAAATACGATCAATAGGATTATGTAGAAAATAGGATTATGTAGATAACGTTGTACCGTAATTCATTTTACTAGTGATCGCCCAGTGTTCGAAATTGGACCATAATTCATTAAAATTTTAAGTAAAGAGTGTATATCCGTGTTTGACCACAGCCTCAAACAACAAACCAAAGACATTAATGACTAAAAGTAGTCATTAATGTCTTTGGTTTGTTGTTCAAGTTCAGGCTGCAACTACAAAGTCAACTACAGTCTCCTATTAACATACTTACCTGATTAGCCACGACATCCTTTGTTCAAACGAAACAGGGCTTTTAATTAATATACTTAAGTATTTGTGAATATACATAGGTACGTCAGTGTGTGTGCAATGAATGTTTTTTTTTTTAATTTTAAAGCTTTTTTTAAGGCATTATTAAACGTTCAAAAAAAAAATTTCTTTCTGCACTCCTTTTCCATATTAACTAACATACTCCTCCGTTCGCGTATTTTTGTAAAAAGGATACAAAGTTACTGCTTCACGTTTTAATATATAGATTGGCCAGGTGCCTTGTATATTCAGCGTTCAGACGTTCTTTCTTCTTACTTACCATACCTTCAATGTTTTAAACGTTAACTTCTTCGTAAACTGTAGTTAAGAAACTAAACAGAAAACGTTCACCAACTTAACTGGACTGCATACTAAACTCGTATTAGTGAACCAAATCAGCGTTAAGAGGGTTTACGCGTGTCGGCATTTCATACAAATTTTCAAGTCCTTATTCTTCGATGTTTATGAACTGATTTTAATGAAACTTGTTATGCATATGCTTCAGAGCTAGGCCTAAATAGTTAGTAGAGAACATTTTCGAAAAAGAGTTTAGAGGAAGAGTGAGGACAATTTTATGTTTTCTATAGAAAGTGAAAAATCACTCTATCTTTCCCCCTGTACTCTTTTTCGAAAATGTTCTCTACTAACTATTTAGACCAGGCTTTGAAGCGTATCCATACCAAGTTTCATTAAAATCGGTTCACAAACATCGTAGAATAAGGACTTGAAAATTTGTATGAAATGCCGACACGCGTAAACCCTCTTATGGATTGCTTGCTTATAGCTTTAATGTTAGGTACACTTTTAAAAAATAAAAAATCCTTTCCTCATTCTACGAATTTCTCCTGTATCGTGGGTGTGTTTACTGTTTACAACATACAAAGCCACATACACAAACAGACAGACCCGGAACAACTATCTGTAGGCCATACAAATCTTTGTTCCGTACGGGAATCGAACCCACAACACGCGACGGAGCAGCCGATTACTCAACCACTGCGCCAACCGTACTGTTAAATAATGCCTGCTTTAAAATGACAAAGTAACCACAAGCATGCTTCTGTTGTGGACAAAAGGATTTACTTGATTTTATCGGAGTACTTGTCAACCTTTTTGCGCATCGGACTTTTCAATAATAATAAGCTGACTAGAAATACTTGATTACATAAACTCGTTCTGTTGGCTCACCCTTCCACTCAACAACTTAGAATATGCCAAATACATGACACTGCTAATTTTAATCCACTATTTGTAATCTTTCCAGAATTTCTCAAATGTTTGAGAACTATAACACCTGTAGTCCCCGAAATGATAGGCAAGGCGAACTAGTGCATCACCACCATTATTTCGGTATAATTTACTGCTGGATTATTTCCTATACGTCCACAAAGACCGGTTCTGTCCTTCTCGCATCAAGCAGACCTCCGCGACCCTCACCAGCACCCCAATAACGTAGCTCGCAGAAACCTATTTCCAGTACCTAAAAATATAAGAAGTAAGCGGACTTAAAATATTCAGCCTAAAACGCCAGCGAGTTAGCTGAAGCGGTTGCCATGACAACGGTAATGGAGCCGAGAGAAATAAATGTACAAATAAAAAGGCCAAGGTTGGTTTAGACCCGTTTAGTGTAGGTACTTTTGCCTTTTTGGAAGTAGGCAACGCGCACCAACTGAATTGTCTGGTAGTATGGCTCTGAAAATAGATAATATTTCGCGTATATAAAGAAGCTGCTCATTGCGCGTTGCTGTTTATCGTATTTCTTTTGTTATTGACCAGCTTGTGCCTGCACCTTCGCCTGCTTGAAAATGTGCTCCAATTGTTTGCTAACTCAATCAAGTATCTGCCAGTGAAAAACCCGTCAAAAACGGTTTATTCGTTTTGGAGATTACCCTGAACAAACAGACAGTGTTTCTGCTATAAGTGTCTTATATACCTACTTTCAATTTAATTTATTAAAAAGCTGTCAATTTGATACACCAACAAGAAACTAAAAAAATTGGGGCACGCGTTTGACCACTATCTCACCTAATAGTAAGCGGTGATGTTGTCGACAATGGAACACGTTTGGCTAGAATTGATGAAGTCACTCTGCAAATTTTGGGCAATTCACAAATTGTATGTAAATATTAATTGAATAAAAAAAAAATTGCGATAAATAATTAAATATAAAGGTTAGCGGCTTAAAACACGATTAATGTATAATGGCCATGTATGAGAATATATGTAGAGGAAAGTATTTTATTATACCAAGGGACCTACCGGGTCAAGAATAATGCAAAAACTCATCATTATCATCTGCCTAGCCTTTTCCCTATATTGGGGTCGGCTTCCAGTCAAACCGGATTCACTTGAATACCCGTATTTATAATATGTACTTTTGTTTTTTTGTTAAAACCTTAAACTAGAATGAAAACAAAGTGAAAACTGGTTAGTACAGATAGAATAAAAAAATGCTGTTTTCCTGGCCCCATACATCCCCAGTGTCCAATCATTGCTAAGATGCTCGTAATAGTAGCCTACAGTCAGTTATAGTAATTATTTCATTAGCTGAAATGGTAAAAATGTAAAAGCATTATAAAATTCTATCGATTACTATTCTAAACACTGATTGTACCTATGTACCTAATCGGGCCGCTCCACTACAGCGCACTTTTTGTTCTTGGAGCTCCTTAACGTGATAAGATGGCGGTTAGATAAGCGGATAGCTTCTTCATGCCATCCCTATTCGTTTCAATTATTGTTCCCCCAAAAATGTCGACTTCCCTTCAACTTTTTATGAATCAAAGATATGATTTTTCCCTTGAAAACTTCGTTGAATAAAATATGTTTTAAGTGGAGTTCCCGAAAAGTTCGAGTTGTTTTTCTAACAAAATATAGCTTTCCTAATTTCATGTTTTTCGGGTATAAATAGGCCTGTTCGTCTTTTTATTTACGTTCCTATCTAAAATAAGCAGAATATGAAAATCACGATAATTTTTCAGAATTGTCTTTCTTGATTTCAAGGGAAAAATCAAACAGGAATGCTTGCTGGTTATAATAATAATGTCTCCAGCATTTAGCCCAGTTAGATTAGGTATCAAAAAAAGAGGACACGTATTTTTTGCTAGTAGCGCACACTATAAAAACAGTGGTAGGTACATACCTAACTAATATAATATATAATATAATATTTATTTGGAACACAACCATAAATTATAGAGTCTTAATATCTAGTACAAGGACAGTTAATTTTAACATTATTACATACATAGCCAGCTGTCTCCCAAACTAGGCAGAAACGTGTATCTTGGGAGACAGTATGTTAGAAAGTATACATTCCTTGGTTCATAGCGCGTGTAAGACAGCGTGAACTTAGAAAAAATAAATGAAAAATAAGTTTAAATTTAATAATGAAAATTAAAAAAAGGCTTAAAGACAAACTAAAATTAAAAATAAGATTAATATTAAATGTATAGGTTTGCCATTCATGAACTTGCATGGTGTGTGTGTATGTCAGTGCGTGGGAGTGTGTATGCATGTTAGTGTTCGTATATATGTGATGGTTAATTTGTGTGTGTGTATGTATGTGACCGTGTATTTGTGTGTGTGTGTGTGTGCGTGTGTGTGTGTGTGTGTGGGTACGTGAGTACAGATGTGGGATTTTATATTAGAAGTGACTCTGTGTCAGTATAGTCCAAAGTGAATAACCAAGCCTTCAACTTATTTTTACATTCCTGTCTGTTCAATGTATGGATTTTAAGAATTTTGTTTATTGTTGCTCAATGTTTGTTTACCTATGCCGCTTTTTATAGGTATCTACTACTTGCTATTTTTATAGGCTTTAAAATCTTTTTACTATCATCAATTTACCACTTTTTACAGGCTTTAACATCTTAAAATAAAAATATATCCTCTTACTTAAGAGCCTTGAAAAGCTATTGATTGCATATCAAAATTTCCCATAGGAGTGAAGAGTGGCCCGCGAGTGGCTATCATATTTCAAAGACACATGAAACGCTTGGGGCCTACCGAGAATTGAGTGTAGCGCCATCTTGTAACAAGTGATAGAACTGACAGCATTCAGCAGTCGGATGAGTGGAGAAAGTTATTTTACACTCGTAGTTTACTTAAAAATAACACATTCTAAACGGGTGAGAAGCAGATAATTAGTTAACTTGTGCATTAAATTACATTTAATTTATTTCTGCAATAATTTTTAGTTAGGTACATCTATACTAGTCTATACTAATATTATAAAGCAGAAGAGTTTGTTTGTTTGTTTGGTTGAACGCGCTAATCTCTGGAACTACTGGTCCGATTTGAAGAATTCTTTCAGTGTTAGATAGCCCATTTATCGAGGAAGGCTATAGGCTATATATCATCACGCTAAGACCAATAGGAGCGGAGCAGTAATGAAAAATGTTACGCAGACGACGTTGCACAGGTCAGCTAGTTCTACATACATTGAAACTTGTAACTACATTCATATAGTAGTTTATAGGGACCTAACTATCTGAGTTTAGTTGATAACAACAACAATAAACCTTTTCCTCACTTTGCACTGTGTCGTAGGGTAATAAAATAAAATATTGGGGGTTGGGTAGTCACTTCGTCAGTTTGTTTGTTTCAGAGAAAGGAAGAAGAAAAAACAGCTCCAAAGGTCGTTTTTTTTTTCCTACTCCTCCGCTGTACTATTCTGATTAATTTCGTTGCGGGATCCAAGACAGTTGAATCGTTTCTCCGGGACTCGTCGGGTTTCATTAACTCGGCGTTTTTCTGGTGGTCGCCACTGTTGATTCTGGCTTTCAGGAGTTGCAGTGGTTGGGAATGTGTGGCGGGCTTGTCCCTAAAAAAAAAAGGTCGATCTTTTTGCGGAATTTGTTCGAAAGAGTCACCGTGACTCTGGAACGCAAAGGCCATAAGGAAAGAACACGGATGGGTTTTAACCAGTAAGAGTATGACGCTCTGCCCATAACGGAAGAAGTTATTTAATTTCGATGATTTTCTGTCCTTAAATAAGAAAAAAAACCGGACAAGTGCGAGTTGGACTCGTCCATCGAGGCCGAGACCGTCGGATTTATAGGTACATAATAATATTACTTAAAATAAAGACTTTATTTTTGATGACTTTATACCGACTTGTAGTATAAGACGGTATTTATAGTTCTAAGGCAACGGAAAATACCCTTTAACTTTTGATTCCCTTTGAGTGAGTGTCTAAATAACGTTTTTTGCGGCATAAACGGCCGTAGCTTTTTTACGTTAACTTAGAAGTTTGATATTTTCACAGATTCAAGGGACTGTAGACTTGAGTTTTCAACTCGATACCTCCACGCGTTCTCGAGATAAAGGGTCTTGGTAGACAGGCGGACCGGCGGACAGTAAAGTGATCCTATAATTTTGGGGTACGGAACCCTAAAAACGGGTCGATCTTCAAGGTAAAGCAACGCTGGTCGAAGTCGGTCTGTGAGTCAACATTAATTACATACCGAGACTCCAACTGATAGGTATCTAGGTACCTGTTTTCAGAAGGGTACCGTATCACCCAGAGCTACTGCGTTGTGTGCAGGTCAGGTACCGTGTCACCTAGAGCTACTGGGTTGTGCAGGTCGGGTACCGTGTCACCGGCCACCATAAACAGGGGCCTGCGCGCGGCTAGCTTGGGGCCGAGTAGTCACCTGACCAGCCAGGCCTAAAGGACGTGGTGTGCAGTTTCGTGCACACGTACATAATCTAACACCTATTCAGCCACACCAAAATTATTGGTAAAGCCTAGGCATATTTTCTTGATTATCATTTTGCACTAGATAGTTGGACTGGTATAGGACAGCCATTTTCAAGTTCTGCCTTCATTTACTTTTATCGTTAAAAATATGAAGCATAAGTTGTCTTCTGTATAATTTATTTACTAGCTTCTACCAACAGCTTCACAGCCTTGGTATAATGCGCCCACGCTGAGGCCCGTTAAGAGTCTGCTTACCAAGCGTGGATCAAGGCCCGCGACCAAAAGGTCAAAGCACGTAGGATTCGCACGAGTAATCCCTTCCTCGTGCGAATCCTACGAGCCTTTAATTCTGCCACTAAGTTCTGCAAGCGGGTTCTACGAAAGCAAATTTGTTTGCATCTCTTTTTGCAAGCAATTAACGTCTGGACGCTGGGTCTAAGCAACCATCAATTTTACCTCGTTGTGATTCTTCGATGCCAGAGTCCGCAGTCCACAATATAGAGCTCCGAAGAGTAATGTGCAGTCTAGACGTGAATAAGGCCAGCGAGCCTGACGGCATTCCAGCAAAAGTATTAAGGTACTGTGCGCCAGAACTGTCTCCTGTGTTAATACGCCTGTTCCGCCACTCTCTTGAAAAAAGAACATTGCCAAAATCCTGGAAGCTTGCAAATGTGCAACCGGTGCCCAAAAAGGGTAACCGTGCAGACCCTGCTCATTACAGACCAATCGCCATTACCTCCATCCTTTGCAAGGTTATTGAACAGTAAGTTGCTGACATACCTTGAAGACAATGATCTCCTCAGTGACCGTCAATATGGCTTTCGCCGGGGATGGTCTACTGGCGATCTTCTTGTGTATGTCACGCACTGCTGGGGCGAAGCCATCGAGGGACACGGCGAAGCACTTGCTGTGTCTCTCGATATCTCAAAGGCTTTTAACAGGGTCTGGCACGCAAGTCTGCTCAACAAGCTTCCTGCATATGGCATCCCAGCTGGTTTTTGCAGCTGGATATCGGACTTCCTTAGAGAACGGTCGATCCGAGTAGTTGTTGACGGCTGCTCCTTTGACCTCATGGCTATTGATGCCGGTGTTCCTCAGGGGACTGTTCTCTCTGCAACTCTTTTCCTGCTGCACATCAATGACCTACTTCAGCCTGGTCTTGTTGGGTACGCAGATGACAGTACGGTTTCAGAGAGATACTTGTCCGGCACAACAACCAGTGGGGATGAAGTTCGTTCCTTGAGAAAGGCCATGGTAGAGCGGACAAATTTGACCTTAATTAAGCCTTGTCTCCCAGTGGGGTGACAACAATTTGGTCTCTTTTAACGCCATAATAATAACATCTCTTGCGGCGCGGCTAAGATCAGCCGCTTATGCTGTTAGAAAGATAAGACAGTTAACAGATGTAGAAACTGCGCGTTTGGACTATTTTAGTTACTTCACAGCATTATGTCGTATAGTATTTAGCTGTGGGGTTGGGCTGCTAACATTGAATCCATATTTATTTTACAAAAGAGTGCTGTCAGAGCCGTTTATAATCTACGTCAACGCGATTCTCTCAGAGAAGTCTTTAAAAAGATTAATATTATGACAGCAAGGAAAAATCGACATCTCTTTAGCAAAATTAGTGATACTTGATAGACATACATAATTTTAATACTAGAAATAGAAATAAATTAGATCAGCCATTTTATAGATTAGCCAAAGTACGAACATCTTTCATAGGGTACAGCATTAAATGTTACAACAAAATACCTTGTGAAGTTGTGACATATTAGAATTAAATGAAAGAAAATTTTAAAATATGTTAAAAGCACACTATGTGAACAAGTATATTACAAATTAGATGATTATATTCAAGATAAGAATGCTTGGAAACATGCTGGTCCTCCTTCATAAGACAATCTAGGGTGTAATAAACAAAATAAACTTGTTGATAATGTTTGTATTAATATATTTAGTATATCTATAGATGTCTTTAATGACTTTTATATTTAACTACCTGACCAGTGCAACGTCGCCTGCGTAACGTTTTTCATTACTGCTCCGCTCCTATTGGTCTTAGCGTGATGATATCTATAGCCTTCCTCGATAAATGGGCTATCTAACACTGAAAGAATTTTTCAAATCGGACCAGTAATTTCAGAGATTAGCGCGTTCAACCAACCAAACAAACAAACAAACAAACAAACAAACTCTTCTGCTTTATGGTATTATAGATTTAACTCACACACTGATCCATTGCTGTTAATTAGATAAATCAATAGTACCAACATTTATAAATATGTGTGTGTTTGCATTGTATAGACTCTACTACTAGGGTACTTACCCTGGCGGTTGGGAGTGTCATGCTCACTCAAAAGCCTAGCTAATGGTGGCGTATGCGTTAAATTATTTGGCTCCATTCAAAATGGTTGAGACGAATGGGCCTGGCGCATGTCATCACGCCGTCAGTTGGGACTGGTCATTTTTCAGCTGCCATGGTTTATTTTAATTATTATTTAATTGTTCCTTTTTATTCCGGACGTTTTTATCATGCTCGTCACATCGGTCTCACATGTATGTATAATTTCAACACGATGTCAACAAAACTTTGTAACAATTTATTATTTTTAAAAGAGTGTCCGTGGAGTTTCTTGCAGTTAGAGATCTACGCTTTGGAAAGTGCAAATAACTTCATCTTTTTGGACCGACCGACCATGACAATGCAAAAGTGCCTGTAAATGGTTTAATTGAAATAAATGTTTGAGTCTTTGAGTCTTTGCCACCAAAACACAGGCGTGTCTCTTTACCGCAGAAAGGAGATGTTTCAACGAAACTCCTACTTTTCGGGGTACATCTGTTCCAGTGACTGATCGGCTCGAGCTCCTAGGCATGGAGCTGTCATCCAGTCTCAATTTCGGCGCCACGATTGAGTGCAAAGCCCAAACTGCGGCCAAAAAGCTGGGCATCCTAAATAGGGTGAAGCGATACTTCAAGCCTGAGCAGCTTTTAACTCTATATAAAACACAAGTCCGATCCTGCATGGAGTACTGCAGCCACCTTTGGGATGGCTCAGCTAAGTATTGGCTTGCCGCGCTTGACTCGGTGGAATGCAGAGCTAAGAGGTTCATTGGCGACGTAAAACTGATGGATGCCAAGCTACACAGCTTGGCTCATCGCCGCAAGGTTGCTTGCCTGTCGGTCTTCTACAGATTTTACTTCGGAGAGTGTGCCCAGGAACTCAACGACCTCATCCCACCAGCCCCCTTATACCATCGGACATCCAGACGCACTGCAACTTGCCATCCCTACCTTGTTGCTATTCCACCAGCTCGCACTAAGCGCTTCCAAGCGTCTTTCATAATGCGCACAGCAAAGGAGTGGAACTCTTTGCCTGCGTCTGTGTTTCTGAATGCTTACAACCCTGATCTTTTCAAAGTTAGAGTGAACATGCTACTTCTGGGTAAGCTCGCTCCATCGTAAACTTTGTCTCTGTCATCTCTGACCAAGATTAGAGTCAAAAGCAAACCCATATCAAGTAAAAAAACAGCTACACTTAAAGATAGATAATACAGTAGTCAATGGAAGATTAGCCTCATCATCATTGGACCGTTATTCGCGACAGGCCTTTGTCCTTGAACAATAGTTAGGTAGTTACCTAACGCTAAGTCCACTGTAACTTACCAAAGCCAACATATTTATCTTGTACTTACTTACTTTTAACAAATCCAAAAAGTCTCTAACACACCTAATTGATTCTTTTGACAACATGACCTCTAAAAAGCTGCTCACTCATTAGCTTCTATCAGACGTTTTCTAAAACAATTAGTCCTAGAACGAAACACTTGTTATAGGGGCGCCACTTTCCACGGCGTTTACGCGGGGAGTGGGGTGGGGCACAATTTATGTGTCTGAGGAATTTGCCCACTCTCTAACATTTTGCCCGAAGGATCGGTAATGCAATAAAATGCAGACAGACAAACTTAGGACGTAAATTGTTGAGATACTTTCCCTTGTTTTATTTATTTGTGTTACTTTTCAGTATATTGGTGTCACAGTTTAGTGGATGTGTCTTTTATTCACGACTAAACTTTATTCCAAAACGGAATACCTACTCTTATTTCACCATTAATGTTCACATTTAAAGAGAGAGTTGGAAAACGATATAATCTACCACTGCAAAATAAAAAAAAAGAATGACAAATTTACTCCCAAAAAAGAAAATTCTAAATGGCAATAAATCACTATGACGCTACAAAATTTGGCTATTATCCTTTCAAAGTAGTTTATCCGTCATTCCCCTTCCAGGTCTTCAGAGGAAGTGGGAGGTACGTAGATTACTCCGATAAGGTGTGATAAATTAATGTAACACCCTACAGAATTAATTCCTTATCTTTTGGAGTGGCTTTTCGCTTTCCCTTGTTGATTTGGTTCGAGTTGTCATGTGTTTACGCTTTAAAGGTGGGAATTTATGGACCAGTCGGTCTATTCTGTAAAGAGTTAGTCGATTCTGTCGACACCTCACCGAACAAACTTAGGTGGAGTGAACGACAAGTGACCTGCCGGTCGACTCAGCCGGTCGATTCTGTCGACATCTCTCCGTGATCATTTAGGTAGACTGAACCACAAGTGAGCTGTCATGTCATCATGTTTGTATGGTTTGACAGCTCACTTGTCGTTCACTTCGCCTAAGTGTTCACTTAGACATGTTTACAGAATTGCACTGCTGTAAACGTATCGAAGATATGGGTTAGGTGAAGTGAACACGAAGTGAGCTGCAGTGCGATTATGTAAACATGTCGAAGTGAAGGCGTGGGTGAAGTGATCACGAAGTGAGCTGTCAAACCATAGAAACAACATGAAATGACAGCTCACATTTCGTTCACTCCACCTAAGTGATCACGGTGAGATGTCTACAGAATAGTACAGAATTGACCGGCTGTACTGCGATTCTGTGAACATGTCGATGTGAAGGCGTGGGTGAAGTGATCACGAGGTGAGCTGTCAAACTATACAAACAATATGAAATGACTGTCATTCCATCTTGATTACTTGGATTGACAACTCACTTCGAGACACCCAAGCCTTCTCTTCGACATTCATCCATCCAGGATTATCTGTTGATCGCGCTCAGGGTAGGTTATTAGCAATTTAAATAGTATTTAAATTAAAAATCCACAAAAAATAATAATTTTGGGGGATTTGAGCGCCTAACGGCCCATTCAGGACTTTGGTCTTAGCGGCGAGCGGCGCGGCAGGCGGGGCGGCAGCAAGCGGTGCGTTTTACACGCCACGTACCCTCAGTCAGTAGCGGCTAGCGGCAGCGGCGGAGGTGGACGTATTTAGGTAGTCAGAACGTGCTAAAATTAAATAAAGGATCATGACCAAAACCAGTCTAGAAAAGTTGCACGTATGAAAACCAAATTAATATACAAATTATTTGCTTATTTTTTACAAGCTTTTCACTTCAGGAATTTTGTTTTCGTATCCGGAATTATGATTTTAGGATAAACAGTAAATTAACGATTGCTAAATATATTTCCGTATAGTCATGATGGACGTTTCGTTCCCTTCATTTGTACGAGTCACGTAAGTATGAGCCTTTACATAAAAACATCACGAAAATGATATTAAACTCTTAAATAGCTAAATAATTAGAAATATCATAATCATAACGTAGGTACTGTATAATTATGTATTTCATAGTTCTGTTGTGAAAATATTTATTTTTGTGTTTTGTCTCACGCAAATGCAACTGTCAAGGCAGATGATAGACGTACCGGTAGGGATAGCGATTATTCCTAAAAAAGATCGATTTTTAAATCTATCCAAATCGTAGGAAAGAATCGATTCAGCAATAAATTGACTTCTGATAGATCGATTTCCTATCGAGATAAATTCGTTGGTTACCCTCAAAGTACTGAATTCTAAAAAGCACGGTAGGTTGAAAAAAAAGTTGTTTTATTTCGATAATGTCACATCAACGCTGCGTGCCCATAAAAAGCACGTTATTCACGATTATTCACGTTTTTTTTTTCAATTAACAGCTGTTCTCTTATTTTGTTTTTAACTAACTTTGCTGTTTTGTACCTACATGAGTGATCTGTGGTCATTTTATAAGTTGCGAGTAATTTAGACACAATTTTTAGGTTATCTCCGAATTTGTTTAATTACTTTAAAATTCGGATACTTATATGAAAATGAACACTTTTATTTAATAGTATTTAAAGCGTAGTCTATAATAAATAAAGATTTATTGTGTTTCAACTTAAGACGGATCTCCATACATCGTTGGTCATGATCCTTTAAATTAAACTTACCATCATATTCCGGAAAACATTATTTTATTTATTCCCACAACCTTTTTATAAAGTGTTTGTATTTGTGTCGGGAATGTGTTGACATCCACATAGGTGTCCGATTTTAAATTTCCGTTGTAAACGCCTCGATATCCATTACCGCCACAAAATCGTCTAAAATGTTTTGTTTATAAGTTCGCCGCCGAGTCCGTCACACCTACACCGCTATCCGCGCCGCTCTGTTTCGTGGCATCGCACTCATTCGTTTGTACTTTTGATCTCGCCGCTCCCCGCACCGCGCGCCGCTGCAGCGATTCGCTCCGACAAAACCGCGCCCATTTTCGCTATGAGCGGCGACTCGTGGCGTGCTTCAAACATTTTCATAACGGGCCGTAAGGCGGGTCTTAGGTGCTCAAATCTCCTCTGGATTTGCCCATGTCTGTAAAAATACAACCGTTAGAACTTAGCTGTGAAGTGAAGGCGAAGAGAACGATAAGTGAGCAGCAGTGCGATATTCTTAACAAGTCGAAGTGAAGGCGTGGGTGAAGTGATCATGAGTTAGCTGTCAATCTAAGTAATTAATATGGAATGTCAGCTCACTTCGTGATCACTTCACCCACGCCTGCCGAGAACAATCACTGAAACAAACTGAGAGAAACATCTTTACCTCGTCCGAAGCGTGAAAGTGTACGTTCTCTTCCGAACAGGGAAGTCTGCCGCCACAAAGGCTGCCACAGGTGTCGATCGATGCGACGCGTCGGAGCGGCCGTCGAACCACGTCGATCCGACGCAACACCCGGCTGTTTCATGCGGACGCGACGCGACGATACGACGCGCGACGTGCCAGCCCTGACAACTGATACAATATTTATGATTTGAAGAATTACTTCGTTTCACCGGCGACCGTCTGTTAAACAAGACACTGGAAATTAAAATGTAACTAACTACGTCATGGAGATTTTGGGTTGTAAATGTCACAAAGAGTTGGACTATTAATCCTTTAATTGGCAGTTGTCAATCATCGTTAGTAAAAGATCCCAATAAAAGACTTGAACAGTATTTTTGGGGTAGGTACATTAAGAGCCAACACAAGCTACAACAAGTTACTAGGGAAACTAAGAGCGAGTACCCATAGTTAACCATTGGTTAACAATTGCATAATATGGGCACCTAAATTTCGTTAGTGTGCGTTTATCGATCAATATTTCGGTCAAATACTATTGATTAATAACTAAAAATCGATCAAACAAATCCTAAACTGATACTGGAGATAGAAAAATATCCACGTTTTTCGCTCGATTTAGCTCGACCAAGTGTCTAATACTTTTGGTTAATAACTAAAAATTGATTTAAAAACGTAGAGTTGTCTCCGGTAACAGTTGAGGATTTCTTGTTGAAAGAGTTGTAGTTTTATTACTGTTTTCTGACCTGCTGAACTGTAGGAAGTTTTTTTTTTAATACTACTGTTCTCTGCACTTGATAGGTAGAGAATGCAGTGATTACGAAGATCTTCGACGTCGACTTCGACCTGCTTGCCTAGAAGACTTATTTACTCTTGACTTAAGACCCCCGGTTGTAGCAAACAAAAAGTGTTAAGCAGTAGGTAATCCACTTCAAGCTGTAGATTCGTATTTCAAGTATTAAAACAATACTGTCCGTCTGTATAAGTTTTTACTAACTCCACAAATTATGACGGCTTGGAAAAACCGGTCGTGGTATCATAGATGTTTTTTTATATTTTTTGCTAATATATTTTTTTTTAAATGGATGCTGTTTCTACTTTATTTCATTTTAATTATTTGCAGGAAATACCTGTGCCACTATCAAACTTCAACACTATAATCCCAACTAATATTATAAATGCGTAAGTAACTCTGTCTGTCTGCCTGTCTCTTCTTCATGCCTAAACCACTGAACCGATGTGAATGAAATTTTGTTCAAAGATAGTTTGAGTGCATGTAGTTTATTATAAACAAAAGCCAGCAAACAAAAAACCAACCATTTCATGTTTCGAAATAATCCATCGATCGCTCCAAAAGACAATAAAATAACACAAAATATTTGACCAGCTACTTAACAACATAAATATGATTCAATAAATCACCCCCTAACAGCCTTATCTGGAAAGCTAACAATCTTATAAGTGCATCCTGGTCATACATCGATCGAACGCACACAAGCACACAGACGCAAAGCTGCGTCGAGACTGAGGCAAATAAAACAAAATGCACCCCCTCCCCTTTAGTCTAGTCACTAGACAACAAAGGGTGCGCATGCAAACTTAGCTCACCAAAAATCCAAGCCAAAATCATCCATATTCCAACGACATGAAGTTCAAAGCAACTGCGATTGCCATGGTGTGGTACAGGAAGCGATGTGTTAAGAGAAGTTTAGACTTAATAGCGTTACAGGTTATACGGTACAAATGTTGGTTAGTTACTTTTATATTGAACTTAAATCTGTATAAATTTTTTATTTGATGAGCACCTACTTCATCTGAAGCGAAAAATATTCTCCCGTTTTGTGTATGTGCTATTTAAGTAGAAATAGCTTGGTTAGGACATGTACTCTAAAACAGTTTTTTTTTTTTGAGTAAACAAAGACTGACACTGATATAGCCTTTTGTGTGTTTATAAATGAATTATGTCAGTCCAGCAGGAAGGTGCAAGGAAACCCCGAGATTACTGGAACAGGTTTATTTCAATATTAACATTTGTTCAAAAAAAAAAAAATTAAATCTAGTGACGATCGTTCGATGGTTGTAACGAAAGTGAGCCCTACAGTCCGGTGGCCGGGGCACGTCACCGTGCGCCACGATGTGTCGACTCAGCATATCCGCTCTCGTCACTAGGCTGATGCAATACTTGTGTGGAGTTGGCTAATTTCCTGTGGTACGCGTGGTATGTAACATCTCCCTCCCGAAGCTCAGCGACTATTCGAAAGTTGGTTCGAGAATAGCGCTGACAACCTTGGTTGAGCAGTTGCGGTGTGGTGGTTGATGTCGGCATATACCTCGCTGCTGTCTATTTCGCCGTTTGCACGTTCCGGTGTTGTTTCCAGTGTGCGCCGGTTCATGTATCTTCGTAGTACGAGCGCGATGCCCAGTACGCTTGCACCTAATAGTACTAGGTATAGTGGTGTGATAGTATAGTACACCCCGTGAATGTCGGATTTAGTCAGGGTTAATGGCGTTTCCATGGATATTTCTTTCTTGGCAACATGGAGGCTGTGGAGGTTGACGGAGTTGAGGGTTAGTCTTCTAGCTTCAGAATTGTAGTTGGTTCCGTTATTGAATGGGATGTTCATAATCTTCAGTACTTGTCCTTTCAACCGGTCGTCCTTGTTTGCCAGGGTTAGGTCTGGGGTTTGCACATCGCAGCCCTTTGGGATCGTGATGAGATAACTTCCTAGCGCTGTGCTGTATTGGGTTTCGGTGCAGGACAGGCGAATTTTCGTTGGCACCGGGAAGCTTGCTACATAGTGTCGGTTGTTGAGTGGTTCCACGGCTTCGGTTTCTAATTTCGTGGTGATGATTTGGCAGGACTTTTCGATTTGCTGCTGGGATATGAGGCGGTGAATACAGTCGCCTTGACTTCTGTAGTGTTGATTGATGCTGTTCTCGCAGAGATAGTATTGATTTGACTTCGGGCATTCTGCCTCTATGTACATAAAATCTTTATCGTGAATTGCCAGGAAAGGATAAGATGGAATTAGCACTTGGTTATCTTTATTGGGAACTATGGATAGCTTGCTGGTGCTCGATGACCCTCGAAGATCCTACCGACTGCGCCAATTATGTCAGTCCAGCAGGAAGGTGCAAGGAAACCCCGAGATTACTGGAACAGGTTTAATTCAATATTAACATTTGTTCAAAAAAAAAACTTAAATCTAGTGACGATCGTTCGATGGTTGTAACGAAAGTGAGCCCTACATTCCTGCGGTCCGGTGGCCGGGGCACGTCACCGTGCGCCACGAGCCCCGATGCGTCGACTCAGCATATCCGCTCTCGTCGCTAGGCTGATGCAATACTTGTGTGGAGTTGGCTAATTTCCTGTGGTTCGCGTGGTATGTAACAAATGCTTCCAGAATAGGCGAATCCCAACAAAAACATGAAATGTAATAAAAAAATACCAAGTCTCGCTATGCAATCTTTCCACCCTAAAAAGTTTTGAGATCTCATAGAAGCCAAGTCCTGTTCAACATATTTTGTAGTTAAAAATCAACATTTAGTGACTGTTTCAATAGTTTTTTTTTTAATTTATTTTATAATTATAGTGACTTGGCAATGAACACAAATCTCCGCGCTCCCAGATTTTTCAAACATAATAAACGGAAATTATAGTTTGTTTGGTTGGCGCTAATCTCAGGAACTACTTGTTCAAACTGAAAAACGTTTTAGTGTTGGATAGCCCGTTTATCGAGAAAGGCTATATAACATCACGCTAAGACCAATAGTGGCGCAGACAGTGTTGTGCTTGTCAGCTAGTACCGATTCAAATAAAAATCAACAAAGACATTGTAATTTTTTGTTGATTAGTAACAGATTTACACTAGAGGAAGTCGGCTAGTGCCCAGGGCGACAATTTTTCCAGGGCGCCAAAATTTTGAGATTAAAAAAAAAGATGTATCAAAATTGCTTCATTTAATTAATTAATTCTCTTTTATTACGCTTAGTTGACACTTCGCGTGACCCAAAGGCTGGCTTTACCTCGGACAGAGGACAAGCATTGCCATATAACGTGGCAATACCGCCGCCGGTCTTTTGGGCTTACTTCCAGTCGACAGCGATGGGGACGAATTTTTTGACGCCTAGTTTGGAGGTTTATTTTCTATTTTAAGTGTATATGTATAGTTTTTTATTTAAATAGTAGTAAGTAATATCAAGTCAATACATTAATTCTATTAATTAATCGTTTCTTGTTCAATTGATAATTCAAAAAACTCAATGCATGCATTATTTGTAAAATCTAATGACATGGCCAGTTTCAGCCGAGTTACACTCAGTGGCGTATTACACCTAATTACAAATAAATTAAAATAGAAGTACATTTTTTTAAAGTATTTACATTTTCGTACAACTTCAGAAAAAGTATTTAAACTTAAATAGTTGTTTTTCGATTCCGCCGTATCGAGTTATCGCGCCATTTTAGATACCTAAAAGTTCCATTCCCTGTAAAGCTAATATACTTATGTTCCATCAGAGTAATATTAAAAATTATTCTGACTGTTAAATGATTGTGCACCGTCGTAATCATGCACATTCATATTTTGTTAATTACTCGAATGCTATGCTATGAAATATTTATTTTAAATAAGTTTTTTTATAAAAAATAATAATCTAAACGTAACGAAACGACATGACAGGTTCGACATTCGCCCGCCATTATTTTGTACTCGTTGCATTGCGTGTGAGTTTGTGTCTTGTTTGGAAACTTTGCTATTATATTATTATCTTTTCTCCATATCGACTATTGCTGTTATTTAATATTTCATTCAAAAGTTATTCAATGTTTGTTTTTATTTTAACACTGCAATCCTTTATAACACTACCTAACCTTTTATCAAATGTGAAATCAATGTTTTCTATTGTACTATCAAGAGTCTATCCAGTTATACATATCTTGGGTAACTAATGATTCCATTCCTGTCCTACTACTATCACAGGGTTGGATATTACACTTGGCACATTACATCTCTTCAGACAAGAGAGAGGCCTGAATTTCTATCAACGTTTGCCTTCACGGTAAAGAAAATTATTAAACATGATTCCTGAAGTCTTGGTAATTGGCTTAATGGTCATCCATTAATTGATCATGACTAGCGTAGCTTACCTATGCAGAATAATCTGGCTACCACTTAGTTATAAGCCCGAGGAGGTTCATGACCAAGACATTTTTTTATTACTTTCTAAGAAATCTGAAGTTACTGAACTATGTCACTTTAACAATTAATTTTAGAGCATACTAATATCAAAATAAAGCAAGATTCTGAACTGTACATGAATTTTTAGATGCTAGGCAGAGTGCCCTAAGTAAATTGGCCATCTCCTTTTGTTAATTATGAAGTTGGCACTATTACTTAAAATTATTAAACAAATTAATTAAATAATCGTATTTCCTTGAAGATTTTAAATCATAATGTTTGAATTTTATATTTTCGGAAACAAAAAGTATAGTTTTTTCAAACAAATACACTTTTTTATGCATTTAAAAAAAAAACAAACAATCAATAAATTATTTTAAACAAGATAATAATATCAAAACCACGGAACAGTGATCAAAACTATAACTTTAAAGAAAATTTCAGTGTTGGGGTGGCACTAAATTTAAATCCGGCCCTGATTTGTAAAATACGAGTCCAATGTTTTTTGAAAATCTAAGTGACGGACTAAATATATGAGAATATTCCGGAAACATCCCTATATTTAATTTAAATCATGAATTGGAACCAGGTAGTCTAGTGCGGTTAACCAGCATAGCAAATATTGACCGTCCAGTTTCCCTTAGTGTGTAGGTAGCCTTTTGTACCACAGAGTACCTCCTCAGTCCGCAGTCAACAGCAATGTAGGTATAATGTAGATTGCAATTAACTAATTTAAGTTAATTTACATACGTTTTGACTAAATCTTGAAGACCGAGTAATAATTATTAATCGACTAAAAGTACTTACTTTTTAAGCCAACGTCACTAAGCAAGTACCTTCACACTTGTTTAATTTGGAAATGCGATTAATCGCATTTAACAGGAATTTATAAAACTGACTTTAGGGAAAAAGCCGTTAAGCTGCGAGTCCGGAAAAGCCCTAAAATGAAATAGGTACACTGACCTTATTAGTGATATTCTTCAGAATGGCCAGCGGTGTAGTAGGTCTTCAAGTGTTCATGACATTCCTGCCAAAAATACTTGCAGATTATGAATGTAAACTGCTTAAGCAATAGGAGTAGTGTATGTCACCGGAAAACAACAGACGCTGTAAGTTTGTACATTTGTGCTTTAAGTGTTAAATATATTTAAAAAAAAAAATTGTGAACCTTTTTTTTTTCTTAAAAAGACTGAAAATTGAAAACTATTGAATTTGGATAGGATTTGTTGTTTTGAAAATGATATTGTCATAATTATGTTCACAATATATCGAGTTTGCCATTCTCCGGTGACATACCTATATACTTATTAAGAGTCGTATCCGGATTCCGGTGACGTGCCGTAGTTTCTGTCAACCCTCATTGGAAAAAGTGCGTGAATTTATATTTGTTATGTATTTTAAAATTTAAGAACATAGGTTACCTAAGTAACGCATTTGCTGAAGTTTTACCATGATATAAATGATTGATGTTATCTGTTTGCTTGTTTTTTTTTTTAATGAAAGACCTGCTGTAGTAGGTATCTGCTTACCTACCGAGGTAAAGGTAAATAAGGCACCTAGGTAAATAAAAATTCAAAACATGAAATCAAAAGTGCACGCTACTGCAGAACAATGCACTAATTATACAAGATAAATAGAACGGAACTTCGTTCGTTAAAAACTGGTCGACCGGCGGCGGAATGAAATATTAACTTTTTCTTTATGAATTGTAAAATCTTTCGTTGCAAATGGTGGACTAGACAGGTCCGCATCTCATTTTTTTAATGCTTTTTTAACCCCCGACGCAAAAAGAGAGATGTTATAAGTTTAACATGTCTGTCTGTTTATCTGTGTATCTGTCAGTGGTATCGTAGCTCCCAAACGGATGAACTGATTTTTTGTGTCATAGATAATTTTATCCCGAGTGTTCTTATTTTATTTATTATCCTGACATAGCCTGTAGATATTTGTAAAAGGACAAAGACGGTCAACCATCGAAAACTGACCATGAACCATCGCAGTTTCAACTTATCACAAATGAATGGCTGTCATTTCGATCATAGCATTAGATGTTCACGTCAGTGGAGTGGATCTATAAATAAATGTTTTTTCTTTCATTTTATCATGAAAAGTTTTTTTTTTGGTCCCACATTCTGCGGATAACAGAAACTCAAAAATTTCAAAATACCTTGTGAATAGCGCCATCTATCCCAATAGGCGTGAACTACGTGAGTGCAGCTTATAGTTGAGGAGCCCGGGATGCTAAATTTGCAGTTACTAGAGCGTCATGGGGACCTATTGGATTGTGTAGATTAGGTTCCAAAACGAATGTTCAGTTTTCCATTTTAGTGGGGGCTCCCACTAAAATGGAAAACTGAACATAACTTGCGTATTTTTTTATTTTTAATGTATAAAAAACAGTCACATGGAATTACTTGAGCGCGTTAGATATTCATAGAGTATAGGTACTTGCTTTGTCTTCCTGATAACTGATAGATGTTAATCTTACGGTTGTATAGTGGGAGGTGACTGAGAAAAGCGGTAAAAGAACAGAAAAAAAGTTATTAGTCAGACATTGAAACGGAACGTAGGTATAGTGAACTCAAAACAGTATTCGATTTAAATTACTGACGATTAATTTGGACGTGACCTACACTCATGACTAATTTTTGACATGATATAAAAAATTGTTAACTTAGAATAATCGAGCGCGTCAAATTTTTCTACTGTGGGTTCAACTCAATGTCAGAGTCACCCTAAATAATAAACTGACAATTATGTAAAGGGGCATTATAGGTAATCTGACAATGTAAAGAAAATTTAATGTGACAGTTTTTGAATGAAACAATTTTTTTGTTCCTTCTATTTATGACTTACTGGATTATAAAGAAAATGTACAAATATAGGTACATATCTAGAGAAATCAATCATGAATATAAAAGAAGATGAAACATATAATTACTTTAAGAAAAATAATTTAATCTTCATCATCACTGGATTCGTCTTCGAGGTTGGTTTTACTTCTTCAACTTCCTCGTCATCTTGTGTTTCTGTAAGCAAGAATGGTTATGATACTTCACAATCTTTCATTTATTTTATGAAAAGAAAACATACCTGAATTCGAAGTATCTTCTAAAATGTGTAAGTGTATGTGTTCTGTTATGACGATATCTTCGTATGCTTCAGAAAGTTGGTTTCCAACGAACCAAGTCGGCTCTAATTTTCCATCAACACTTCCATCCGAAGTTTGTTAGTGACATCTCCGTAAGAAGAAACGATAAGCGCGGGGTGGGGGCTCTAAGCATCTGGACGCACATGCTTTGTCGATGGTTTCAGCCACAGAACAGATAAAGTAGGTTTCAGCTACATCGCCGCATGAAAACAGTCAGATTATATGCCGACTTCCCAAAAAGGAGGAGGTTCTCGATTCGGTTGTTTTTTTATGTTTGTTACCTCATAACTCCGACAATTATGAACCGATTTGAAAAATTCTTCTTTTATCTGAAAGGATATAGGGTAATGGGTCCAGTGAATGAACACCTAAGCAATTTGCGAACTTCAAAAAATATTTACTGTAGGTGTGTACTATGGATGTGCCCAAAATGTATTTTATAATGTTAAAAATATATTCAAAAATCATTTTTAGGTACGTTTTACAACTTAAAATTTACAGTATCATTATACTAAGTAGTCAATCAGAAAATACCCCAAAACTCCAGTGAATGAACGGCGTTTTCTAGTAAGTGAACAAAATGAAACCAGTGAATGAACACAATTTCTTCGTTTATTAATTACACGATTTCAGTCTTATAATTGCAGTAAATGCACGTCTTCTTCTTCGTCGTTCTTCTCAATTTACGTTTGGAATATTCAGGCTCACTTTATACACGTTCTAATGCCTTCAAAAGCAACTTCAGACATATCAGGTACATTTAGTTTTACAAAGCTAACAGCACTGTTAGCTAGAAAATCTATCTTACATTTCTGTTCTTGATCGTTTACCTTAAGGACTTTTTCCACGGAATGACGTGTTTTTTTGCAGTTTTTTTCTGTTCTTTGCGTTTTTGTGAAAGCTTTTCTTCTTTTTGCTTATTTTCTTCCAGTTTTCTTCTTTTTTCACTTTATTTAGCATCTACTCTCCTTTTTTAGATAGATTTGGTCTTCTTCGTGGGTTGTATGTCTTGTAGCAATAATTCTGTGTTAGATTAATGATAGAAGTATAGAAGTCGACGTATTGGATAAATCGAGAGGAGCATTTTGAGACAAATTGTTAGCATCTGATGCAGGCCCATTGATGCTCCTCTAGACATCTCTAAGACCATCGAGTTCTTTGCGACATTTGAACCAGAGTGAAAAGTATGCGTGCTGATGCGTCATATTGGTCAAGTAAGCCTGAACCAATATAATTCCGGCTGTCGGGCAGGTCGGGCAGACACTTGTTTCGTCGGCATTAAATATTCGACTGGGATCATCTTTTATATCAATACATGTTCTTCAGTTAAGAACTCTTCGAGTTCCCTCAACGAAGCCCTGATAGTAGATTCCGTTCCTGCGGCTCTGCCTTTAGAAATTATTTCTGCATTCCTTTTTGTAATCTCAGAATGCCTTTTTAAGAATAAAGTGAGCCACTTTCTTCCTGGTCTATTCCCGATAAACTTATTTCGCCCATTGTTACTGGTCATAACATTTTCAATAGTATCGAAAACTTCCACTGGGTGCATTGGAAAATCTAATTTGACTTTATTTTATAATCCAGTCAGAAATCTTAGCTTCTTCAGGACAGTAATATGTACATATATTACTGTACTGAATACACTAAGTTCGGACTGAAGGCCCAATTTTCTTTGCAAAGGAACTTTGTTCGTCCATTTATTATGTAAAGTCGATTTTGGTGTCCGATACACATTACTTGCTTCATTGATACTTAGTTCTCCATTAGCAATTGACTTAAGAGCTGCTTCAACTGCTTGTTAACTGTATTGAAACCTATTGTAAGTACTTCTTTTTGTGATCTATAGTAATCTAAATGGACAAGAGATAACTGAACAATTTTAATCTTTAATATTTAGATTGACTTAGACTTTGCAATCAGCAAAGTCTAAATATTTTTTTACTACATGTAAGTAGAAATCTGCCTAAAATATGAAGTGTTCATTCACTGGATTTCAAGAACCAGTAAATGAACATACCTGTCCCAATACTGGCCAAAAGATCGGAAATCTATTTATGAAATAGATCCCAAAACATGAACCTTATAACGTTAGCGTAAGTTATGTTTTTCAACCAAAATATGATATTTACGATTACCCAGTGAATGAACACCCGTTCATTCACTGGAATTTTAATGATTTCTTGTTCGAATGCTGGGACACTTAATAATTTAATCTAGCTGGCAAAAATTGCAAGTAACTGGATTTGAAACACTATATTAAACTATTATTCTACTATAATAAACAAATAACCCATCGAAAATACTGTTATTTACATTACAATGTCAAATCAAAAATGATTCCTCTTACCTCAGTCCTAAACTCTAGCCCGAACAAATAAAAATGTCACTATCGACTTAAACTTTAACCACTCGCCATTTCGAAATGAACTTTGATATTCAACGTGAATTTGACCAGTTAATTGGGAAATAGAGTAGCAATTATGAAAAAAAATACTACATATGGTAGAAACGTTCCAATTTCTTATTATTTTGATAAAACTGTATTTTGTTCATTCACTGGGGGGTGTTCATTCATTGGAGCACTTACCCTACTTGATGCAGATTGGTCCCATTTCAATTTTATCAAAATCGGTTACGATTTTAAATCGAAATAGCTGGAATTCGTCTACTTGGATGATGGTTTTATGCCATCCAAGTAATCGAAATTGCGTATTTTGCTTTTCCGCGATTTTGCAGTGGTGTTGTTAGGTGTGGGTGTGTGGGGTACCTACCTACCACTAAAAAGTGAAAAATAAAAACTTTTTACAAAAAAATACAACCGACGAGTCCCGGAGAATACGAAGAAACTAACAAAAACACCGACGTGTCCGAAATTAAAGTTATTTTTTACTTTGTACTTATTGTTTTTTTTTATGGAAGTCGGTTGTATTTTTTTGTAAAAAGTTTTTTTTTTTCGTAATCCCGATTGAATTCCCTTCAAAATAAGAAAAAATTAATCGCCCTCGATGTATTGCGAGGTGACTTTTTTTACAACTTTGTGACTCCCCCATTTCCTTATGTCATGCTCAACTCAAATTGTCAGATTATTCAAATATACACTTTTCTGGATGTACTTAACTGACCTATTCTTAATCTGACGCGCTCGAGATTTTCTGAGGATTGTTTTTTTTTTACTAATCTGACGGCCTGCCCTCAACGCACCCCAAGGCGCTCATTACAGGGAGCTACTATCAGTTGCTGTTACCGAAAAGAAAAATAATATTCGTGGCATAGGTACTACCTGAACCTATCTAAAAGATATTATTACTGTATACAGTTACTAGTTCATATTCTTAGGTGGTCAAAATTAATCAATCTGCGCCTTTTTTCATATGTTGGACCGATCACGACAAGCGCATTTACCTTGAAGATCGACCCGTGTGGCTTATAATGATCCAGCTACGATCATCCTATAGAATCCATTGCTAGTTCTTATAAACATAAAAGAATAATACAATAACATCATCTAACAATGTGACATAAAGCCTGCTAAAGCGGACAAACGAGTCTAGGACCATTTTAAAGCACATTATTTAGTACCCCAAATGCGTCCCCTCAATCTCTCGAGTTTCTCTCCGGTGTATCTTTTCTCGAGTTTGTAATTAAAAATCTTGAAAGTCAATTAAACTTTGGCAACACTCGGGGCCCCTTGGTTTGCTTTCGGATTGAAATCGTAATGAATCGTGGCAAATCAAACTTCAATATTACAAAGGTGCCATTGTCTTGGGGTAAAGTGATTTTCAATTAGTTTAACTACTTAAACTAACTTGTGTTTGTAGGGTTCTGAATATAAGTAATAAACGGAACACTTAGGCAAAGGACCACTCGGGTGTCTGTTGTCTGTCTGGCTGGCTGTCTGTCTGTCCGTCAATCACAGCCAAATATCTCCGAAAATACTTGACCGCGACCGTTTTTTTTTAAAAATTTGGTACACATGTGAACTTTTGTAACACAAACACAGAAGCGTACCGTGTGTGTGACCTATTAAATGAAAGGGCTTTTTGTGAGTGTTTTAAATTTATTTATTCCATAATTTTAAAATAAATACTTTTGAAGATATTCAAGTAATTACTACAAAAAATGACCACCCCATATGTTAGAGTCCGAAACTACTGAACCTAAAATTAAAAAAGCAGATAAGAGGACTTTATCGAAAGAGAACAGAAAAATCTATAACAAGTCTTGGTGTTAAAATAACATAAACAAAAATGAAAATCATTCGAGACCCTTCGCACGCAAGACCGACTCTCACTTGGCCAGTTTTCAGAAGACAATAATAACTGCCTTCCTAAAATATGATTAAGTAGTCCATAATATTATTTTACAAGCAAGGCCGGTAGATATTATGAGAGCATGTCTTAAGATGATTTGCTGCCTCAGTTTGTAAACTACCAACTTCACAAGCCAAAATTGCGCTGGTCTAATCACACTGAGACGAGCCATACTTATGTATGAAGTTAAAAATGTTGCTCGAACTCTGAGCCCAGAAGACTTTCACCATATTCTGTGTGTGGATCATGGGCTCGAGAAGTCAGAAAAGAAAAACACAAAAGGATCTGCAAAACTGCCTATTTAAAATATAAGTACCTATATTTCGTTTTCTATAACTTCATATTTAACCTGTCTTCCTTTTTGATTTTGGCGTAAAATCAACACACGTAGGAATCAACCTACACACATAAATCAGAATTAATGATTTTCGCAGGACCCGTTATACCAGACTCCACCCTTAGATTTCCAGTTGGCAATCTACGATAAATTTCTTCAAACACGGTTACCGGCGCAGGTGTGAATCTGACGATTTTTGGTGAGGGATAATTCGTCGCCCTATGAAGGATCCCAAAACTAACAGGTGACGTTTTGAAAACAACGGTACAATGTCGAGCGAGATGTCCACCCCAAGCAAAATGGTTCATTTTGTAGCTTAAATTATAAAGCAATAACTTGGAATTCAAAAGAAAATATTACTTGTAGAAGTCAATGGTTTGATCTGATTAATTTAATTGACCTTTTTGACAACTGAATGACGTTAAGAAGGCAAAAGAGAAGAAAACGGCAACGTAGTTCTTACTCTAAGGCCCGTACTCCACCAAAGCGGAGACGAGACGAACGGGGCGGAGATGCGTTATCAAAAACCAATAGAATTTCGTTAAGGCCAGGTATTCCCAATTTTCAATCACTTTGAATCAATAACAAAAAAAAACAAAGGTTTTCTGTTTCAAAACATAATGTCGAAAACTTCACTCGTTAAAATAAAAACCGAAAAGGCGGCTAAATTCGAAAGTTGTTAAAAAATTAGTAGGATTGGCCCTCAGATGTGTGCGGCGCACAGACATATAAATAGTAGGTGCGGCGCGGCATGCAGTGTAGTCAGCGCACATCTTCACCCTAGCCTGCAGACATCTCCGCTACAGTCTAGCCAGTACGCATCCCCGCACAGTTTCGGTGAATACACCCTAGCTGAAGAACCTCTCTGTCCTCTCTGTTTCGGAGTCTTTAGGCCCAGACTCCACCAGATACCTAGGCTACATCTGTCTACATAAGATTATTACTTTGTTTGCCCGATGGGTCGAACAAGTTGCTGGATTGGAGGGTTGAAAGGCGACAAGACACTGTCACTGTGAAAAAGGTGCTACCACGCGCGGAAGTACGTAAATGAAAATACTTTTTCAACTACAGATGGTAGCGAGTACGGTAACTGCTGAGCCAAGCCCTCTGTACCGTAGCAGATAGAACTGTCTAGAGGAACTCTTTACTGATGTAGAAGAACTGTTTTTTTTATTTTTTATTTTAGATGGGTTTGCTCTTGACTGCCGTCTTGGTCAGAGATGACAGAGACAGTCTACGTCAAGTCTACGATGGAGCGAGCTAACCCAGAAGGAGCCTGTTTATTCTAACTTTGATGAGATTAGGGTTTTATGCGTTCGGAAACACAGACGCTGGCAGAGAGTTCCACTTCTTTGCTGTGCGCATTATAAAAGACGTTTGGAAACTGGAAGCCGGTGGAGTGAGGTCGTGGAGTTTTTGGGCACACTCACCGACCTACAATCTGTAGAAGACGGACAAGCAGGCAACCTTGCGGCGATGAGCCAAGCTGTGAAGCTTGGCATCCACCAGTTTTTCGTCGCTGATGAGCCTCTTACTTAGCTCTGCGTTCCACCGAGACAAGCACGGCAAGCTGGTACTTAGCTGAGCCATTCCAATAATCCCAAAGATGGCTGCAATACTCCATGCAGGATTGGACTTGTGCTTTGTAAAGGGTTAAAAGTGGCCTGAAGTATCGCTTCACTCTATTCAGGATGCCCAGCTTTTTGGCTGCAGTTTTGGCTTTGTACTCAATGGTGGCGCCGAAGTTCAGACTGGATGTCAACTCCATGCCTAGGAGCTGACATCATGGCATTTGTTTTGGCCCACGGGCCTCTTTTATATATGGGTCTTTGGCGTAAGTTTCACCCCAGTTAGTGGGGGTAGAACGGTACTCGCTACGGTTGTTTATTCATAAAACTAGAAACTATTTTCGGCGCGGATCACAAAAGGTTTATCGCCGGACGTTAATAAATATTAGGTGCAAATACACCATTTGTTAATTGGTACGGACATAAAACTTTCACAACATAATGCAAGCAAGGGATCTTTAACTGTACGGTCGGTCATAACTTAAAAAATTACAATGATAGCAATGTGACCCAACTGTATAGAACTGCATCTACATCTGTCTGCTTTCTAAAAATATTTTGCAAACTAAAAAAATAACCCGTACCTAACTATTATAAACCGTATAAACTTAGGACTATGTTTCCGGCTGTCCTACATACTTTGTTTGAGTGAAGTTTTATCGCCGATGCCGGACGTGAAATTAGTTAAAAAATTTAAAAAAAAAACTCGCGTGAAACGAAACGCTGATGACAAATGGAAATGACAATCCCGGCCAGTGTTGCCCACCGTGTGACTTCAAAACTTAAATGGTAATAGTGTATCTTTTTATTGTTGTTGTGTTAATATTTAACGTTTTCCTTATTCATAGCACTTGATAGGAAATGTCAAACATGGAAATGGAAACGGTTTAATTCAATCCTGTGAGCGTCTATGTCTCTCTTTTTCCGTTCAAATACTACACGACCGTATGGAGACTATTGGTAGGAAACAGGGTTGGGCAGTATTTGAATTACTAGTAAATAAAATACGTAATTGAAATACAAATACGTATTTTGTATTTGTATTTCAATTACTTCTTTGTAACATAATTTGTAATTCGTATTTCAAATACCTGACGCAGAGGTATTTTGTAATTAGTATTTCAAATACTTGAGGCTTCAAAACACATTTTAACAATAAATACATTTCACCATCATTAAGAATTTAGCGATCGTAAGAATTTAGCGATCGTGAGTGTGAGTGTGAGGCGAGACCGCGAGAGTGTAATGATGGTAAAGCAGCAACGCAAACGCAAAAAATCGGCCAAGTGCGAGTCGGACTCGCGCACCGAGGGTTCCGTACAAACCTGTAGGTATATAAATTATAAGCAAAAGTTGCGGTTTACGATTTATGACGTATTAAAAAAAACTACTTACTAGATCTCGTTCAAACCAATTTTCGGTGGAAGTTTAGAAATATGTTGTGTAAGAAAAAAATTATACTTATAAGAAACCTCAATATAATTTTTGAAGACCTATCCATAGATACCCCACACGTATGTGGTAGATGACAAAAAAATTTTGAGTTTCAGTTCTAAGTATCGGGACCCCCAAAATTTATTGTTTTTTTTTTCTATTTTTGTGTGAAAATCTTAATGCGGTTCACAGAATACATCTAGTTACCAAGTTTCGACGGCATAGTTCTTATAGTTTCGGAAAAAAATGGCTGTGACATACGGACGGATAAACAGACAGACAGACATGACGAATCTATAAGGGTTCCGTTTTTTGCCATTTGGCTACGGAACCCTAAAAATCAATGATCCACCATTCCGACCCTATTGCAATAGCAGACTCAGCCCGGTCTAGATTACTTATTTTGTAATTTGTATTTCAATTAAAAATAGCCAAAATACTGTATTTTGTATTTTATATTTCAAATACCTTACTTAGAGATATTTTGTATTTCGTATTTTAATTACTTGCGATACAGTATTTTGTAATTTGTATTTCAACTAAAGCAAAGCATGTATTTTGCCCAGCCCTGGTAGGAATACAAACCAATGTTTAGAAAGAAGAGAGTGTATTCTATTTAGACCGCTAAAACATTGTATGATAGAGAGGAATGGTAAAAATACGAAATATTCTGGTAATCCGAATAAAAAATCAATACAAAAAGTGTTTGTTAAGGGTATTTTTTAAGATTACCATGTTGGTCATTGAATAAAAATCTTTAGTAGGTAACAACTGCAGCAAAAACTAAAATTTACATAGTTCTTTTGCGAAATACAACCTATATTTGCATTTGCATGCGTAAGTTCATCCCGACAACGGAGTCATTCACTGCAGTATTATAAAGTCGGCCGAAAAGGGGGCCGAGTCACCCGCGTCCGTAGGAGAATACCCTTCAGCGAATCCCTACACGTGGTCCCCGGGTGGTGCTAAACAGGTGACACTAACCGCCTCCGTGGTCTAGTGGTTATACCACCTGATTCAGACCCAGAGGTCCCGGGTTCGATTCCCAGCGGGGGCAAATTTTTTGCTCGGTTTGGTTGGTGGTAGGACTTGTTCTAAGTCCGCCTGGCAAGCTACCACCATCATGTCTAAGTCTGTCGCCATAACAACAATGTTAACAGCATTGTTGTGTTCCGGCAGTTAGAGGTATGATAGCCAGTTCCTCTGTGTAAGAGGATTCCGGGTGAAACTCGCTTCCATCTTCGGCCTAGTCATCACTTTCCATCAGGTGAGATTTGGGCCAAGAGTTTCCCCGTTACGCATAAAAAAAAAAAAAAAAGTATAATCTATTATTCACTTTGCATGTTCAAGAACAAACTACGTTGTTGGTGTATTTTTTTCATCTACGCAAATACAGAACACGTTTTTTTTAATTAACGACGGTACGATTTCCTTAATTAAGTTGGCAACACTGATCCTGTCAGTCAATCAAGCACAAATGGCCGTTCTTGCACTACTTTTATAACCGCCGCGTTCACCGCGTTGATTTTAAGTCTTAGGAAAATTGTATGAGATTTATGATAATTAATAGTAGTAAGTGAAAATGTCGTTTTCCTTCGGCACTCCATCGAGTGCTCCAGCAACAACGGGACTTACAGGAGGCTTCAATTTCGGCGCCAATAAGTAAATATACCCACTATTGTTAAAAAAAGAACCATATTGCCGCCACCTAAGTACTTTACAACTTGCATGGTGGAGAACTTTTTTTGTGTGACTGTGTGTCAAAATCTTTTGACTCATCTATGAACGTCAAAATTAAAAAGAATGTGTTGTGATTTAATATAACCTCTTTCCTTGTGAATATTTTAATTTTCGTTTGTTTCGGCAAGTCTTGACTCCGATATACCTAGCAATTTACCAAGTTTGACGCTAAAATTTGCTGTCTAATGCACTATTAATAGTATATTAAAATTGTGTTTAGACCTGCAACTCCTGGGTTTGGCTTAACGGCAACGTCACAGGCTCCAGGGCTCTTTGGAAGTACTCCTGCGACCGAAACGCCAGCTTTTGGTGCTTCTACACCTGGTTTCGGAGCGACATCTGCCGCTCCGGCGTTTGGGGCCACTACAACACCTGCTTTTGGAGCAACTGCAACCCCCGCCTTTGGAGCTGCAGCACCCACGTTCGGTGGTACGGCGACACCTGCATTTGGGGCTACATCTTCAGCTCCCACTTTTGGAACTACTGCTACACCAGGCTTTGGTGCAGCACCACCAAATTTTGGTAAGTGAATTATTGAAACTCTTAAATTGTCAATCTGGTACCTTGGCTATAGTAAGGAACTAACTATTTTGCAACTGTAATTGTTTGTTATTTAATGAAAATCTATCAAAATGCTAATTTCATGTGCAATTATGACAATATTAGAAGCTGCCTAACCTACCCTACCTACCTACCTACTTACCTACCTAACCAATTCATTTTAAACCTTACCTGTATTCTGGCGAACCTTACAAAAAAGAATTAATCAAACTGTTAAAGCTGTTCATTTGTGATGTCGTAGCCAGGGGTACTAGAGGTTCATTTTTATGTACCTACAGTCGCCAGCACATCAAGGTACCCGAAACTGTCAAATTTTCCCAATCAACTTTGGACCTTTTAACTTTAAAAGTAAAGTTGAGAATATATTGGAGATATTTGACAGATTGTTGAAGCTTGATGTGCTGGCGTCTTTACATAGATTTAATAACTTTAATGTATAAATTAAAGTTGTATTTATTTATTTGCTCTCATGCACACTATAATAATATGCTTTATAATAACATTTATTATGCGTGAACTATTTGGAAACATAGTAAGTTCAAACTACATTTACATGAGGGTGAGGGAAACTATGGTTAATTTTATCAACCTACAATCTATTTAACAAAAATTTTCTTTTCATATTCTTTATGGACTTTTTAAACATTTTTAACAGTGATCGCAGTGTAAACAAAACTGTGTTACTTGTTACTAAATGATCTATTGCAATGAAACAAACAATTGGGCGTCATCATCTTTACTAATATTATAAAGCAGAAGAGTTTGTTTGTTTGCTTGTTTGGTTGAACGTGCTAATCTCAGGAACTACTGGTCCAATTTGAAAAATTCTCTCAGTGTTAGATAACCCATTTATCGAGGAAGGTTATAGGCTAGGATAAGGATATATATCATCACGCTAAGACAAATAGGAGCGGAGCATTAAAGGAAAATGTGACGCAGACGAAGTTGCGCGGGTCAGCTAGTAAAATGATAATAGTGAAAAAAAATAACTACCTGAAATTGAAAATAACCATGTTTTTTAATCTGTTTTTTTTTTAAATCAATTTTCGTAGTAATCGTAAAATTTACGTAGGTAAAGGCGTCCTTTAGATAAATTTTGTTATGTGTATTTTTATTTCCTGTACTCTGTATCAAATACCATTTTTCTTCAACACAGGAGCCACAACTGCACCTGCATTTGGTGCGAGCGCTGCTCCCACATTTGGAACCACTACTCCTGCATTTGGTACAGCAGGGCTACAGGGTGCTGGTGGCATTAGCTTTGGTGCTGCTGGAGCGAACACTGCTAATACTAGTACAGGTAAATACCTAAAGCCTGTTTTAAATTTTTAGGGATCCGTAACCAAAGTGCCAACAAACAAAGTATTTCATTGATTTTCTAAGTTCAGGTTTCTTTATTATTTCAGTTTAATTCATGAACACTTATACTAATAGACCACTATTAGTAAAAATAACTCAATTCTAGACACTCTCATCACCTCTTTTTATTCAGAGCCTTGTAGTATACAGTAATATCTATTTGCAACTTCACATTCATGAAATAGGGTAGAAAAATAAAAAAAAAACTACTTTGAACATCAGATAAATTCACATGAAATATTGCTACATATTCTAGAAACGTCCCCTCACTCGATTTATATGGCCGACACCCCAAATTTAAAGTCCCTCTTCCCATTAACTTTCCCTGCCTATTAACGTATTCCTCTCCAGAACTGCTTGTGGCGCTGATGATTTTCATCCGTCACAACATCAAACTATGAGTCATACACAATGCAAAATCACTGTTTTTATGGATGTGGTATATTATAATATAATTTGAATGCTATATTATTTTAATATTTATGTATTTCTATTTCATTATGTTTCAGTCCTATACTAACCCAGAAGATGTTCAACTGTACCAACTAATCGAAGAATGTAACCTCCTGTTACCATTCAAATACGATAGACACTTGTTTTCCCAATTCACTTTAGACATTGGCAGAATAGTCGACATCGGCTTTACTTGCCATAGGCATATCAATATAGAATAGAATAGAATTGGACTCGTATTTTTCTTTTTTCACCTAAACAAAAAATTAAGACGAACGTGTGTTGGAAACTCGTATGACGTCATAATTCAGTAGACATTTTACCGAATAGTGACGTTACAAGCCCTCACTCCTGATTTTATCTTCGTAAATTTTGACTGATTTGATAAAGCAAAAATACGTGTCAAACATTTTTCGATGATCTAACTGACGGATTAAATGAATCATATTTTTTACTCAGGAATCATCCCTTTTACCTACATTTCTCTGAAAGTACAAGTGTTTTTCCACTTCATTTGTAACTTTCCAGGGTTAAACTTTGGTGCACCAGCAACATCAGCTAGCACTGGTCTTGGTGGGCTAGGAAGCTTTGGTTTTGGGGCAGCGGCCTCAACACAGAGCACTGGCTTTGGTGTATTTGGTGCTACGAGTACAGCTACTACTACTACTAGCATTTTAGGTAAGTCTTACCTATAACATTTTGTGTTATTTAAAACTACAAGCTGCTTTACTCAGGTATTAGCCTATAAGGTATGTGGAAATACATGCTATGGAATGCTCTACATGGAATAATTGAAACCTGTTCTACTCTATATCACCTAACCAATGAAATAATGATAACATGATTTGACAGTTACTGTCGTGTTGTCATTCGCTCTTAGTTCGGGTTTGAGACTAATAGTAAGTCTGTAGGTGATACGGAGTAGAATATGCCCACATCTAAGCCCGAAACTACGGACTTCGCGCTTGGAGAGTAGCCCTTCTGACCCTGACTGTCTGACAAGGTTCAAATGTGTGCCTCTACTGTCTATTGGCAAAAACACATAAACTGATGAACCTTGTATGGCGCGGTCAAAAATATGGTTTAATACCATCTCTGAATCAAATTTTCATTCAGGATATCAACCCAAGCCTATAAGAAATAGTAGGTTAACTAAGCACACACAATATGTCATATCAGACTAGACATTTCCAGTAAAAACTGACCTTGCATTTTATACAATGGATTTGTTCATAAGGAATCGAATTTATTTACTCCCTAAGGCCGCGGTCACGAACTCAGCGGCCGCCGCTCCTTGCCCGCTGAGTTCGTGACCGCGGCCTTACATTCCTATGGACCTAATCCGGCTACATTTCCTAAGCCTTTTCCCTTCCTTTCAGCACCATGAACCCAACCCCAAGTACCCCAATCCGTGGTCTGATGATACCAGTAACGCAAACATTTCAAATGTTGCCATCTACCACTATGTTGACAAAGCCTAACTTCGAACTTAGTCCCATACCTTGTGTAATGGACAGTGGGTATAAGGTCTTAAGTGCTAAAAGGGGCCCCTATCACACCATTACGCCTAGTTATGGTGAGAGGTTACTTTTATACTGTTTTATTTTATGATAATATGTATTTAGTAAGTAAGAGCGTCGGTCGTATACCAGAAGACGAAGCATTTGTAAGGCTATCACAAGGTGGACCAACATCCTCGCTATGAACTATGGCCATGGGAGACACAGGATTTTGATGTGGCTACGCTTCGGAGAAGCCTATGTGCAGCAGTGGCCGTCTCTCGGCTGAAATATTGATGATGAAATTAGTTGTTATACATTCCATGGTCTCCTATACTTCAAGGAACATTCTAGACCCATCATCATCGGCCTAGCTTTTTCCTAACTAAATTGGGCTTCCAGTCAAACCGGATTCAGCTGAATATCAGTATTTTACGGGGAGCGGCTGCCTACCAGACTTCCACAACCCATTAACTGGGTAACACTGTACTCCTTTGCAAGACTGGTGTCAGATTTTCTGGCTTCTGACTATCCGTAACAACTGGCAAAGATCCAAACCAAGGAACATTCTAGATCCAAACCATGTAAATGTTTTGTTTCCATAAATTTTATAGATGGAGGTTTATTTTGCTGTTAGTAAAGTAGTCGAAGTTCGGTAATGTGATTATAATTTTTTAATTAAGAGTTACAATCAGTAGGCAAGTAGTATTTGCCTAGGTAGCATTAATAACAGTAATCGATCAGGTTTTTTTTACTTGATTATCACAATAAAAGAACAGTAACTTGAAACTATTTGTTTTTTTTTCGACAGGTGCTAAATTGGGTACAACTAGTGTGACTGGCACGCAGCCTTCAATTTCAGGTAGTTTACATTATCTACTTTATTTTTAGTACAGATTGAATTCAATATAGCTTCCTATGAGAACACAAGTTTCATTCTCAATAGGGGATGTCTGTTCATCCAAACCAATAAAATTGTAGAATACATTGCTATCCTATCCTACTAACATTATAAATGTGGGTGGTGAGGGTGGATGGATGTTTTTACCGTTTCACGCAAAAACTTCTGAACTGATTTCGATGAACTTTGGCACACATACAGAGTGATTCTTTATAATGTGCACATATTAAATGGGGGAAACTGATTAATTTTATAGAAGAAAAACATATTAAAAAACATAATTTTTCAAAATATTTTTTTGGATTTTTAAGTTTTGTTCGCTGCTTTGACCCCAGTATACTCGTCAAAACGGTGTAACTTTAAAACTATTTGATCTATCACTATGAAACTCAATAATGATTAGTAATTAGGCGTCCTCCCTCATATAATGAAAATAGTGGAAAACTACCCTCGATTGAAAACAAACATGGTTATTTGGCAAGAATCTGTTTTGATTTCATCAATTTTACAATAAATTTCTCAATAAGACTCCCCCAAAGTAATAAAAAAGTAAGTGGTAAACTCGTGGTAAAAATTGCACGTTTTTCTTTGATAGGCATAGTTTCTCTTTTTTAAAATGTTCGTGCGCATTTTAAAGACTCAAACTGCATAGTTAACTAACTTGGATTAAGACAGAATACTTTTATCTTGATCTGACTCTCCTCGAAGACAAAGTTGGGCACAGTAGCTTGCTAGATATTTCATAGATCTCCGTAAAATATCTAGCTACTAGAAGGTAGGGCTAATGGTTGATATTTGGGGTGTTCTATAAGTTCAAATCGACGGTAAACTTTGACGGTATCAAAATTGTTACAGGTTTTTTTGTGGCACTTGGTCTTAAGTTCGTATCCTACAGTTTTATTGACATAACAACGAAATCGGTTCAATCCAAATTAACTTCTTTCTTTTTCTAATAATTAATTTAAGACTAATGACGATTTCCAGTCTAGTTTCTATTAACAGTGTCAATTCTACTAAATTTTCACATTCGCATCTCAATCGCTGATTGGGCTCAGTCGGAATAAAGATAATTCAAAGAGTGGACTGTATTAAAATAGGCCCGTAGCGGAGCGCTTCTATGAGCTGAGTGTAGTACGAGCGCGCAGCGGTCTCCGTGTCCCGGGTACGGCACCCCGACCCCGCGAAGTCCCCGCGGTCGTCCATGACGCGCATATATAGAAACAACTTTCAAAAAAATATTTAAAGATACAAAAAACATCACATAACAAAGTTAACCATCAAAGAAAAAGTTACTTATGTGATGTGCGGACAATCGCAAACTGTCAAAAATTTATGCTACATAAGGCTTTTTTGACAGTTTTCGATTGACATGCGAATGCGACAGTTGTTTAAAAATTACTAATTGGCCCTCTTATCAAAACAATCTTAATAATCCTTTCTTTTTCCTATAGCTACTCCGAGCTTCGGTTTGGGTGGCGTAGCCCCGAACACTAGTGGTATCGGCGTCTCGAGTACCACATCTGACGCTAAAAGTAAGTATCTGAATGATCATTCTAATAGTAAAGGACAATGATATTCTAATAAACAGATTTATTATACACTTACAAAACAACCGAAAAAAGTGTTCCGCGCCGAGAGGCAGCGCACATACACACTTTTCAATCATTTTACATTTCACTACAAGTAAAAAGAATTTATAGGATAGCTTGATAAAACCAATAAGAAAAAAAGTAACAGCTAGATCGTTGACATCATAGACTAACAAATTAACTAGGCAGAAAGTACAAACCGCGTGTACAGAATTTGTAGCCGGGATTTGTGCCTATGCAACGAATAAACACTTAAAAGGTAGGTAGGTGAAAAATAAAACACGTTTTAAAAAGAAAGTAATGTATATTTTATTGTAAAAATAATCATACACCTTCGAAAAAATTCAATTTATTTCTTTTCTGAGAGAGCTTTTTTATTTCGGGATTATTTTTATGAGCGGAATGGAAGCGAACTGTTGTGTACTTATCAATTATAGTTTTAATTAAATGTATGCGATGGTTTAAAGCAGGTGCTTGGTCTTTGGAATGTTCCGAATTGATTTAATAAATATATATAATAATGCGTTCGAATTTAAAAAAGTTTTTAAAATATTACATTTTGGTCTCTCAATATCCTGATTATTAATAACATGGCTACCGTTTTCATTTAAATGACATTTAAATGACATTTTATAGATTTTAAACACACTGAAAACAAGTCTTCTGATGCATAGCATAAACCTCCCATGTCTTTCATATGTTCTGTCAAGTTGAATAATGAATATGGTTTTATTTAAAATGCCAGAACAAACGTTAGAGCAAATCTTAGGGTAGACTGCGAAATACTAATTTTTTACTCTTTTAATTACCTCTATAACGGGAACAGCGTTCTTTTTGAGAAGTGTTCGACCTTTGTTTGAAGTAGTATATTTATCAGGAATGATAAATGATTAATACAAGTTCTACTGCTTTTTGAAGGCGTCCAACTGGATTCACTTCTTTATTTCAACACTATCTGTGACATATTATGGTACCGATAAGCTATTAATATTTTGTTTTCCTACATATGACATGTTTAATTTATAATTAAATATATCAAACAAAATTTTAAAGAAAAGTTAGGACTTTTGGTAAGGGATGATGTTTTGAATGAAATAGTGAAAAACACTAATAACTTTGCAATTGCTAAAATACTTAACTCACAAGAAGCTAGAAAGTGTGCATGCATTCGGAACTGGGCACCTAACCTAGTCGAAATAAAAAAATTCTTTGGTTTTGGTTTTGTATAATTGTGAGGGAAACTAGAACTCTGCTTTAATATAAGATAACTTTACTGCCTAATATTCGCATCTGTACTTTTATTCTATGCCCGGAGTGCACGCATCCTTGTCGTTCTCACGACAAAATATGTACTTTCCATCTCTTTCTTTTTTCTAACCTCCAAATATCAGAATATTAGGAAAATAATTGAAATATATTAATAAATCGAAGTATATTGTGTACTTACGTGTGGTATGAGATCCCTTGTGTTTTATTAACTTTGGTATCATAATTGGTACACTTTCTAAATACACAAGATGGCATTTTGGATGGTAATTACGTAGCAGCGCGCACCGTATCACCCGTAGACGTGCGTGACACAGACTAAAGGCAATACGTCCCAGTTAGGACGTTTTCTAGTCTTCACGATTTGCGCGCTCATAACATAACTGTTTACTAAAATATCATTGATAAAGGACTTTAAATGAAATTGACTGAAATCTTAGAAACTAAGATGTCATGTTTCGGTTTTGCGTGACAGACATAATATTATTTATTTTGTACATTTTTGCTTGATCTTGTATAAACCGTAGTTGTTTAATAAGATACAGGTATAGTTTTAAAAAACCAGGCCAAGTGCGAGTCGGACTCGCGCACCGAGGGTTCCGTACAAACCTGTAGGTATTATATTATAAGCAAAAGTTGCGATTTACTATTAAAAAACTACTTACTACATCTCATTGAAACCAATTTTCGCTGACATGATAATATACATCATATATTTTTTTTAGTTTTATCATTCTCTTATTTTAGAAGTTAAGGGGACACACACACACACATTTTACCACTTTGGAAGTGTCTCTCGCGCAAACTGTTCAGTTTAGAAAACAATTATAATAGAAACCTCAATATCATTTTCGAAGACCTATCCATAGATACCCCACAAGTATGGGTATGATGAAAAAAAAAAAATTTGAGTTTCAGTTGTAAGTATGGGGACCCTCAAAATTTATTGTTTTATTTTTCTATTTTTGTGTGAAAATCTTAATGCAGTTCACAGAATACATCTACTTACCAAGTTTCAACAGCATAGTTCTTATAGTTTCGGAGAAAAATGGCTGTGACATACGGACGGACAGACAAACAGACATGACGAATCTATAAGGGTTCCGTTTTTGACATTTGGCTACTGAACCCTAAAAATCAAAAAAGTGTAGTTTCGAGTAATTTATCATTGTACAGTTCAAAAGTGATTTACTAACATTTGATCTTGGACATGTTGACAAGTAGAAGTTTGTATTACTTTTAGTAATTTTTTACTAAATGAATGTCACTTTTATCACACACAATGTTGTTTAGTACTTCTTAAAACTTTGTATTCAATTTTTTGAATGGTTCAAATGTTAAATTCTGTAACTGACAGACAAAACAGCCTTATGTTCCTTAAATAAGAAAGAACACTTTGGGATACAAAAACCCCTTTTTTTTGGAAATTCCTATTTTTCTGGATTACGTCTGGCCTACGTTTTTCTTCTTGAGCTTGTCAAGCAAAAAAAAAAAAAACAAGAACAAAAATGTAGACTTTTGTATCATTTGCATTATTTAAAATGAAAATTGCTAATCACATTTAATTTTTACAGGTGAGCCACCCAAACAAAATAAGTTGCCGAATGAAATATCAACAACAGTAGAGTCATTCAAAGAATTTGTGAAGAAACAGAAGTCGCTCAGCTCTGAAGTTATGAGAGTGTCCGTCAAACCTTTACACAAGGTAATTATTTATAACACTAGCTTCTGCCAGTGGCTTCGTCTGCGTGATCCCTAGGGAAAATACTCCTGGGGTAAAAAAAGTATTCTATGTGCTATTCCAGACTATTAATAATTCACGTCTGCCCCCAATTTCATGATCCTTTCAGGCGTTCTGACGTGAAACAGTAATAAACATCAATCCATCCATCCACCAACATAAAATTAGTGGGATAGGCTTTTTCCTCAAATAAAATGTATGGTTTCTATGTCCCAATAATTTTTGCGTGGACAAAGAAGCTTTCTATCCAACTTAAGCTTTAGTTTTTTTTTAAGAGGAGTCGTGTTAATGATATTTTCTATCTATTGACGAGTTACAAAATAGGTAACAGCTCTCGAGAGACGACGCAACGCGACTATGCTTGAAGAAGCCATTTCTCACGCGCTGATTGATGCTTATCCTAACGCCGTTTACCGGCGCTTACCTGTGCGGCGGCGTCTTGAACTCTGCGCCGATGCCTTCGGTGTCGACGTGTAGCGCAAGGCCGCAGGATGTATTCTAATTTCTTTGCTGAAATGTGTGCCTTTTAATGTAGCACATAAGTTCTAAACTATCGCTATTTTGAAAAGTATGCACTACATCGCATTGCGTTTTGCTGTAAGCTGACCTTAAGTTTAGCTCAGCTACGCTATCTCCAACCTTATGTGTATGGCTACGTTGATCAGGTGTCCCGCGAGGCCGAGTCGACCCTCCGAGAGGTGCTGACGCTGAGCGGTGAGGTGAGCCGAGCACGCGCACACTCGCGCCGCCTGCGCTCCGCCGCCGCCGCCGCGCTGGCCGCCGCCGAGACCGCCACCAGAGACTACACCTCACCAGGTAACTACGTCATCATCACCTGCCTAGCCGCGCGCACACTCGCGCCGCCTGCGCTCCGCCGCCGCCGCCGCGCTGGCCGCCGCCGAGACCGCCACCAGAGACTACACCTCACCAGGTAACTACGTCATCATCACCTGCCTAGCCGCGCGCACACTCGCGCCGCCTGCGCTCCGCCGCCGCCGAGACCGCCACCAGAGACTACACCTCACCAGGTAACTACGTCATCATCACCTGCCTAGCCGCGCGCACACTCGTGCCGCCTGCGCTCCGCCGCCGCCGCCCGCCGCGCTGGCCGCCACCGAGACCGCCACCAAAGTGTCCTGACGCGTCATCCGTCTTACGAATTTTCGATCAGGTCCTGACGCGGGTTTAAAATTTTATACCCATCCCAAGAAAAGTGCTCAAGGCCGCTAAAGAAATTTTCACTTAAATAAAATTGTCAGACAGACTGATATAGGATAACTAACAGAACCCATTTCCAGCATCTTTGTATTTCCCACTGCGGGGATCGTCCGGAGGACACGGTGGAGCACACTGTGCAGGCCGCTGCTGTACACCGCCGTGTCCTCGAAACGGCGATCGGCGGCGACCTCTCGCGTCCGGCCCTGGTCCAAGCCATGGTCCGGAGCGAGACGGAATGGGACGCCGTTGCCTCCTTCTGCGAAGCAGTCATGCTAGCGAAGGATGTGGCGGAGAGGGAGAGGAGAACCTCTCGTCCCGGCCGCCGTGGTAGACGCCGCGGTCGTCGGAGACCACCTGGTGACCTCCGGCCACCGTAGGCGCGGGCTTGTGGACGGCGAGCTATGGGTGGCTCGCCGTCCGTCCGTCTAGTGATGACAGGCCGTGGCGACGGCGCGTTAGTGTTCCACGCGCTCCTCAAAGAGAGTGAGCACACAGAGGGGCCCGAAAGGGCTGACGCCTGCCGGAGTCGCGGGATTATTCGCAAGAGACACCGTGGCTCCGGAACACAAAGGGCAATGAAGGAACATGGATGGGTTTTAGTCAGTAGAAGCCTGACACTCCCTCCCGCTACACCCAGAGCGGGAGGAGTCATTGGATGATTTCCCATCCCTGACAAAAAAAAGCATCTTTGTATTTTCTGTCTGTTTATCTGTTGGTCTGTTTAGTTATACACGCATCACGTAAAATGTACGAAAACAATGTAGATATTTTTTAAAGGGATTAAATATAATGACCACCATAAAATGCTTAGTTCTTTTACCAAAAATATATACTTAACACCAGAAAAATATAGTCTAAAATTACAATAGTACTAGCTATTTTAGTCACGACTGCACTTCAAATTGTATTCGAACACCAAATGTATAAATGATCACTAAATCTTAACGAGCAAATTAATATTCAGTTAGTATAATATTCAAAGCCTATAGTAACGTGTTTGCGTCAGATCCCCTCTATGGCTGGTGAATCATGTGGGTTAGGTTAGGTTAGAACCATTAGCATTAGCGCGCGAAGGCGAGCGTGCGAAGCGAGCGTGCCGCGGCAGCGGCCGCCGAGCGCCAGATCCTTCCTATTGTTGGTGAATCATTTGGTTTAATCTGATAACGAGATGTTATTTTTTTGTGTATCATTTTAACTATTTTTGGGTTAGAATATTTTTTTTTGGAGTTGGTTTGCTTAAAATAGGATAGCAAGATGTTATAACTTTGGTTATAAGTTTACATTAAAATGCGGGTTTAATTTTGGTGATCATTTACTATTTTTGTCTGTTAAATGTTACTATATCTGGTGGTAAGTTAAACATAAGCCTTTTTAAATGATGGATGTTTTCAATCCGAAGAAAATCTAAGACAGCAATGGATTACAAAAATTAATAGACAAGACTGGTCTCCGATATACAGGGTTATTTGTAAAACACCGGCAACCTCTCATGTCTATGTTATTAACATCATAACTAACACTTTTGTTCTATGACTTAAAAAATCATCATATTTTAGTTCATCAGGATTTCATACAAAAAATAAAAATATATTTTTAGTCCTGAGAGGTTGCCAGCGTTTTACAAATAACCCAGTATACAAAAATTAGTTCTTGCCATTTTGATTGCCACTTGCCAATTTAGTCTGGTATATTTTTTTTATTTATTTAATGGTTTCGGTCTTTTTATCAAACTAGGCCTATAAAAAAAAAGCTTGTATAAGCTTTTTTCCATCATTATTGATCGAATAAAAAAATGGAACAATTAAAAGGTTTTTGATAAATGTCGAATGATCATCATTCGTCATTCATCAAAAAATAGTATTACTGTTTCAATGAAAAAAATACGTATCAAGATGGTTCGCAAAATTAATTCACAGAACTGTTAATTCTGAGTACGACCCAGTGACATCTAGTGTGAGATAGTTTCGTAACTTCAAAATAAAATCGACAGAACTAGCGAGTAGTTTTGCTATTGACTGGCAGATGGCAAATAAAGAAATGGGCGGAGTCTAACACCCCCTCACCCCGCAAATTGTCACGCGTTGTTTCTTAGGGAAATCTAATTACAGTATCTCCTCTTTGTACTTGCTCTGTGATTTATGCTTTGGTGTTTACAAACATTTTTTTCATTTCTTTATACGTTTTTTGCGCTAGTATCGTTTTGTTAACTGCAAAAAAAATGGTGGGTCTGAAAAGGCTACTTTAGTAGAATCATTTAAGAATTTAGGATCACAAAATTAATCATACAACAATCTATGAAATTTTATTTTCATCTTTATCGCTAATAAAGCATTAGGTTCAACATTGATTGGGAAAATTTTAAAGTTTCGCATAGCTTGATGTGCTCGCTGATTCTACTAAAGTGCCCTTTTTACACCCGCTGCAGGAATAATCGGCGTAAATTCTGCAGACAACCTAACAATTAAAGGATTTTATTGTATGACTAGCTGTCCCCCGCGGCTTTGTCAACTGGCTACCCTACCTACCCATGTTTTTTTTGCTTTTAAACCTTCCCTGTTTTCTGGCGAACTAAATAAAAAAAGAATTACCGAAATCCGCCCAGCCGTTCTCGAGTTTTATCTAACGAACAGCTAATCATTTTTATATATATATTATGATGTTATTTGACATTTCCCTAAACCAATCCTACTTATACTCGTCTATGATTTGCTCAAATAAAATCAATTACAATATTTTTTCCTCTTTGTCCAGGTTCGGAGTTGGAAGGCACAGCTCCGCCCTCGTACGTGAAGGATCTGATCGCCGAGTTAGAACAACAGCTGATCACGTTCCGGAGACAAATGGACGTCGCCGACAAGCAAATGCAGTCCTCTCCTAAACTACTCACTGAACAAGGCAAGTTTTAAATAACCTTAACTATAGTTGACAGCACAGGTCTGTTCCGTAATTGCATGAGATGGCACAGTCTACTTGGTGCACGTTCCCCTACCTCTTCAAAAAGAAGGAGGTGGTGCTATGTACATATTGTTTTTTTTTTTGTCTACACAGACTTGAACGAACGAAAAAATCTTATCACGCCAACATTCTGCATTGCTTTGTTAAGGAAGTTTGTGAAAGTCTGTATCAAATGCACTGTTCATCACACCTAGAAAATTTTGGATGGTGCTAAATAATACAGATGGGAAAGAGCAAGCTTCTAGCTTGTCTGATGGACTATAAAGATATTAGTCTTATAATTTTTTAAACTCGAACCAAAAATCTTGAAACGTCTCAAATGATGATTACCGAGACATTTCCGTGTTAACATTTATTCAAATAAAAGAACAACATTGATCCTAAACCTAAATCAATTTATCTACTCGGACTGCTTCCCATAAAATGTACCTGTTGCGCCAATAAATCTTTAAAACGTGCTGTAAAATAAATACAAATTGTTTTCATTATTCAGAGTTAACGATGGGCATCAGAAGAATGCACGAGTCCTTGGTGGCGCTAGCGGGTCGTCTGCAAGCCGTGCACACTCAAGTGGAAGCACAGAAGGATCAGTACTTGAACCTACGGAAGTACATACTCAAGGACCCTACCAACGTGTTCGATGCGCCGTCCCGTAAGTACTCGGTGTTAATCATCATCTCAATCAATCTCCAGCCTTTTCTCAACTGGTTACGTTAAGCGTCCAATCTAATGCAGATGTAATCTATTCACTTTACATAAAGAACCCCAGGACATAGATATCAGGAAATATTCCAATGGGGAATTCCTCTCCTTGGCTATACAAACAATGTAAGTATTATCAGTCTTATACACAACTGTAACGGGGTAACACTACTCGAAAGGCTTACGTAGTTAAATAAACGTAAACAATCTTGATGTAACCGACTTCCCAAAACCGTTTTTTTATACGGTTGTTACCTTGTAACTCCGTCATTTATGAACCTATTTGAAAATTTTTTGTTTTACCTGAAAGGATAATATTTGTTGATAGGTCCCATTTAAGTTTGATCAAAATCGGTTAGCAAGTTTAGCTTTAAAATCGAAATAGCTGGAATTCGTTTACTTGGATGATGGTTTTCTGCCATCCAAGTTAACGAAATTGCGTATTTTGCTTTCCTGCGATTTTGCAGTGGTGTTGTTAAGTCAGAGACCACTAAAAAGTGAAAAATAAAAAAACTTTTTACAAATAAATACAACTGACTTCCAAATAAAAAAGAAAACACTACAAAGTAAAAAATAACTTTAATTTCGGAAATTGGTGTCAAAATACTAGAAAAACTAACAAAAACACCGAAGTCGGTTGTATTTTTTGGTAAAACGTTTTTTTTTTTACATACTCATTAAACAAATAAATTACTGCTAAGTAATGGATCTATTTATTTAGTAACCGATATTGTTGTATTAACGTTGGTTTATAGTTGCATTTTTGTTAGTAAAAAGACATCAAGTTTACCTTTATTTCGCCCTTTCTCCTAGAGGTCTTGAAAAGCATGTCCGAGGCACGGAGGTTTTTCAGAATGCAACCATAAACGCCGAAGAAAGCCTGTAAAATATAACTAACCTTTAAAAATGAATGTTTACAGCCAGTACTAGCCTGGATCAAATCCTCCGGGACGCGGAGACTAACCGTAAGAAGATGAAGTCGGGTCCTCTGGCCGACATCAACCAGGGAAGTGCCGTACTCTCCGATCCGAGGGCTGCCTTAGGTAATTGTAAAGATTTTATGTTTTTACCCGCCTTAGAAGGAAGCCACATCAAATCTGTAATTGAACCAAACAAATTTATTTATTTGGGACAAACAAACACTAACACATTATATCTGCGCAAATAATATAAATAATATAAACAAAGATATTACAAATGTGAAACTCACACCGTTATCCACAGCATATACAATTCATATGACTATACTAATGAACAATCTATGCAAGTAAGACTACAAGACTGATCAAATAACTATATATCGGAATCCTTCAGTTTCTTTAACAAAGCAGAACGAAATCTATTTGCTGACCTGACACTGAGAATAAGTCTAATTCTGTAGTTTCTGAACAAAAGTCATTATAGTGTTTGCACAAGCGACGTAGAGGCGCCCGCAGACCAGCATTGGTGCGACAATGGGACACAGCAAAAAGAGGACGTGCGCGCACCTCTCGTCGAATAACAGTTCTTGGGACACAGTAGCATATTTTATTAGTAATCTCAGAGCAGTTATACCTGTTATAGCATACGTCGAAAAGAATCATAATTACTAGATATAAACGTCTAGACTTCATGCTCATTAGATTGTATTTATTAAGAAGATTTTTATAGGTTGGAAAATTGTGGTAGCACCTATAGTGCATCGATCTAAGGAATTTGCGCTGCACTCTTTCTAGCATCTCAACGTATTTATTATAAAAAGGGTTCCACACCACCACTGCATATTCGAGTTGAGATCTAACTAGTGCTTTATAGAGATGAGAATAAGTGCTTGCGTGTTTAAATTCAGTAGCTGACCTCATAACGAACCCGTACATACGATAAGCCTTTTTGATGATGTTATCAATATGTTGATCAAGGTGAAGTTTGTTATCTAGCAGTACCCCTAGGTCTCGTACGGATGAAGCTTTCAATAGAGTTAAATTGTTAAGATTATAATTATGATTTAAAACGTTTTTATTTTTTGTGAATAATATCGTTAAACATTTAGAAATACTAAGGTAAAGTTTGTTTTGAACACAGTATTCAGAGAATCGATTTAAGTCTTCTTGTAACTGACAACAATCTGCAGGTTTTCTTATAGCTTTAAAGATTTTTAGGTCGTCAGCATAGAGCAAAAATTTTGAGTGTCTGAAACAATTTCCAATATCATTTATGAACAAAATGCATAAAAGAGGCCCTAAAATTGAGCCCTGGGGTACGCCAGATGTTACGACAGTAGCTGCCGAGTGGAATCCCTTGATAACCACCCTTTGTGATCTATTACTAACATAAGTAACATATGATGCAAACCAGCGAAGCAAATCTCCTCGTATGCCGTTTTGTTAAGAAGCAATTTACTTTTAACAAATCCATGTTGTTGTTCTATTACAATTCTGTAAATTATCTTATGTATTTCCTGATAAACAAGCCTTTCAAAAAGCTTCGACAAAGCAGACAAAATAGATATGGGGCGATAATTTTCGACTTCTTGTTTGGACCCTGATTTATATACAGGAGTTATATTAACCCTTTTAAATTGTTCAGGGAAGGTGCCCTCTGATATAAACATATTAAACATAATTTGCAGTGGTCTGTATATACTCTTAGCAGTATTTTTAAGGAAATAAGGGGGAAGTTGATCCGGTCCAGGACCTTTAGTGGAATCTAAAGCTTGCAATGACTTCAAGACCTGATGCTCACTAAACGTAATGCTAGTAATATGAGTGCATTTGTCACTACTCTCTTTAGGGGGTAGCCATTCGTTCAAATTTAGGCTTGAGGGTTGATAAACCGATTGAAAGTAGTCCATGAACATATTGCAAATCTCATCCGGATCACTGGATGTCCGGTTTTTAAAAAACATAGTGGAAGGAATGCCAACATTACCCTTACGATTATTGACATAGCTCCATAGATATTTTACGTTCTTTTTAACATTGTCCTCAACAGAATTCAGGTAGTCAGCGTAATTTGACTTGCATAAGACCTGAAATCTATGCCGTAGAAGTGAAAATTGTTCATAGTCCGAAATACCACCTGTCACCTACATTCTGGCAAATAAATATTATCTTATCTTATCTTATCTTAATGTTATTATACGTTTTCCATTTCACAAATTGTACCTGACTGGCAGCAGACTGCTTGAATTGTGACTTTTTTGGATCTTAGTTGATTTTGTAGTAATATTATCTATACTATACTTTACTCTGTACTAATATTATAAAGAGGTATGTACAATTTTTGAGTTTGTGAGGTTGTAGGGGGTAATCTCTCCGAGGTTGAGGAATTTGTTCGAAAGAGTCACTGTGGCCCTGGAACGCAGAGGGCATTAGGAGGTGCACGGATGGGTTTTAGTCAGTAGGAGTCTGACACTCCCTCCTGCTTTGCCCAGAGCGGGAGGAGTCATTTGATGATTTTCCATCCTTGGGGGTAATCTCTGGATCTACAAAACCGTTTTGAAAAATCTTTAACCAATTGAAAGCTACGTTATTTTTTTGGGTTAATATATAGCCTATGACTGGCCGAAAAATTCGGCTGAACGAAGTGGGCACGGGACTGCTAGTTTATTAAATATTGAAAATTTACATTTTATTTTTTCAAATCCTAGCATTGATTGTGGACCAGTGACCATACTCTGACGTGTTGAAGCTATCAGTTTAAATAATGTGAGAGAGAGACAAAGAATGAATATCGCTATCCAGAAAGTTGTACAGTATGTTCACACAATTTGTTAACAAGCTAGGTACTTATAGTTAGTCTTCGAATTATATTCACATCAATTGTGTCTATTTTAGCACTACGAAAGTTTGATGGCGTTGCAATATCATAGAATGTCCATTGGTCTTTCTTTCTGGCCTCTTTTCTTTCTATTGAGTTTTACATGCATGCCCACTTTGCCCTTACGGGCAAACCCATTTTAACCCCCTCTCTGCTCTTGTCAGCGATAGTAATCAAAGCTCTTACCCCTCCCCCCTAGGCTTACGTAAGAATTGGTATAGTTTTTACTCACGCGGGACCTATTTCCCCTATTACTGTTATTTCTTACTTAAGCATTGGTATAGTTTTTACTTACGCGGGACCTAGTTCCCCCATCACTGTTATTTCTTACTTAACTACGAAACATCGCGTGAGAGTAAAACCAAATAACTAGCCATAATTATGTAAAATCAAAGGCTACTCAGATTTGTAAACAAAAAAGTAAGTAAAAATTGCTGACGTAATCACCATTGAACCCCCCCCCTCCCTTTTTTTTTAGAGATTGTAAATCATTCAATGACTCCTCCCGCTCTGGGTGTAGCGGGAGGGAGTGTCAGACTTTTACTGACTAAAACCCATCCATGTTCCTTCAATGCCCTTTGTGTTCCGGAGCCACGGTATCTCTTTCGAACAGTCCCGCGACTCCGGCAGGCGTCGGCCCTTTCGGGCCCCTCTGTGAACCCCCCCCTCCCTCAGGTCATCAAAAATAAGCATAGTAAGGACCCCCCAGCCCCCATTGCATTGGTGCTTACGTAATAGTTGCAACGGCCCCTTATTGTAGAGGAATGTAATAATGTATATTCACGTTGTTATTTATTTAATGTTAACTATTCTGTACTTTCAGGAAACTTACAACAGTTGGCTGGACCAACACCGTTCACTTACGTCGGCAGCGCAATGTCGCCTTTCCCGTCAGTAGATGCCAGTGGTAAGTTAACGTTTTAGACTAATATTTAATATATTATAAATGCGCACGTGAGTTTGTTTGTTTGTTACGCATTCACGCCTTAACCGCTGAACCGATTTTGATGAAACTTGGTACGCGAGTAGACTATGTCCTGAAATAGGACTTGGTATGTCCTGAAATAGGACTTGGAATATTTTTCGACATTCACGCAGGCGAAAACGCGGGTGGCAGCTAATATCTGATATTTTTGCCCCGGATTTCATGTCGAAAATGATTGTGACCAAGTGCGGTGGCAGAAACTAGTTCAAAGTCAAAGGTTCTTTATTCAATTTAGGCTGAGTGCCAGCACTTTTTGAAAATCAAAACTTTAAGTATAGAGTCAGCCTCTCAAACGACCGCCTTTCACCTAGTGTTTTAGCCGGGAAGATGCGGTGTAACAAACAGCCCAGCAGTTATAAAAATGAATCTTAAAATTTCAGGGCCAACATGGCAGCCGCAGCCGCAGCCTAGTCTGAACACATCTCTGAACACAAGCTTCGGCATCGCGCAAGCTGACACGTCGACCGGCTTCCAGCTTCAGAAGCCGCCCGGAAAGCGCGGGAAACAATGATATTGGCGCTAATACACGCAAGTGTTGTGACGTGCGAAATGACGCTCAGTGGACCAAAGTAGTGAAGGAAGAAAATTCCTTATTATGAATGTATATGAATTTACGAAATTAAATAATTAAGAAGTAAGAATCGCCCGTGGCAGACAGGTTTTGAAGGAGAAAGAAAGGGAGGGCCTTTACCCAGCAGTGTGACACAAGTATATAAAGAATTCTGAAGTGCTATAGAGAAATGGACTCAGACGCGGCAAGTGTAAAGAATTATTATGGACGAAAGTTATAGGTGGCGCTAGATAAATTTGCATTAGGAGCCATTTCACAAAATTTGAACGCGCGTATTTAGGTAAAAGACGACAGCATTTTGCATGTGTGCGCTGTTACTCACACAAACACGATGCACGCAGTGTAGCGCGAGTGTCGAGACAGACTAAACAATCTTGAGCCGTTGCCCGTTATAATCGTAATACAACTTTATTAGACGTTTATTGAAAAAGTGATTTCATTAATGCAGTAGAACAAAGGATTTTAGACTAATAATAAAACACGAATACTTTTGTAGATAAAACTAATATATTGATATAATAAATGTACAAGTAATTACTATTTTGTAAATTCAAATTTACCTTTTTTTTTTAAAGTTCAAGGCCACTTTCGATAAAAAGGTTCGGTAAATCAGAAAGATGGTGAGGTTGTACTTTCCAAAACCTACATTTATATGGGAAAGCGTGCAAGAAGATCTCTAAATACTGTTTTCAATCATTTTAAATTTTCAAAAAATCTAGTTACAATATTCTGGTAGCTTCTTTATGTGAAAAAATTTACATGGAACTATAATAAATAGATTTAGGTAGTTGAATAAAGGTAAACAATCTTGATTTGACTTTTTACTCAAATACAAATACAATACAAAATCCTTTATTTCAAATAGACCAAGTCAAGGTCTGTCAGTCAAATAGATGAAGCTAATCCTGCCGCGCTAGTGACAAGAGCAGCAGGTTGTTCTGCAACATAACACACCCACCGACCCTATCTCCAGCGCGGCAGATGTACGTTTCAAAGAGTAGGTCCTGTGGAGAAGAACGTGCAAGAAACTCCATAGACACTCTTAAACCAGTTGTCATTGTTTACAAAATCATGGTTACATTCGTTACGATATCATTTATGAGTAAAATTATACAATGCAAAAGAGAATGAGTCTATATATAGTATAGTACAGTGCAAAGATAGTCTTACAATCTTCAGCAGGTCCAACAATGTTTTCACATCTTCATCGAAGTTCGGGCATTTTAGTCGTTGTGGAGTGCAAACACATTAAACAAAAACTACTACTTAAACGAATGGTTCAATTGTAGTCGTCGTATTAAAAAGAAACATGAAAATCGTTTAATTTATTTTCTTACATTAAATACATATTTGCCGTAAAGGCATTGATCGAGTCTTTCTAGGGTCTATAATTTCGGGCAATACGCAACTTTGGTAAAATCGAGTCAATTTAGGAAGCATTTTTTCCTGCCAAAAAACGTCATCTCTAACAACCCTTACGACTTTCAATAAAAAATCAGGACCAGTCCACACAGAAAACAAACATACATCTTTTTTTGTAATGTGCAACTGGCCCTGCACTTGGTAATACCACTCATGGTTTTCATTTATGACGACCTGAGATGCACTGTTCAATTTAAAACATTTTAGTTTTTTTGTTTCTATGGCGGTGTCAGGATTAATTCCGAATAGTGAGCTGGGACATTTAATTTCCACTATTCCTTCATCTCACAATCCATCCGGTGTCGCGCCTAAATAAAATAATTCCTCATTTAGAAAAAGACCACATTTCTCTACACGGTGTATCTGACATCGACGCACAAACGATTTCCATGGGTCCAGGGCATGATTCTGGACACCCCAGAGTTGGAATTTTTCATCGGCTTTTTTCTCATTTTTCCAGTTTTTTCAAGAGTTTTTTTTACTTTAGACTACTCATAATCGTTATTCTGACCTAACGCAATGAGATTTTTAATAAAAAAATAATTAATTAACTAGTTTCACTAAAAAGAGCAATGTAAATAAAACCACAAATAGGTATCAGCTCAGCTGTGCTAAAGTACAAACGAAAGGTCAACGCAATGCATAGTAGCTGCCCACACACTAACAAGTATGCATGTGTGTCACGCGTGTATGATTTGTTAAAAGCATGCCGCCTAAGACTGCATTCCAAAGAAAATGAAACGTATCACAGCAAAACGAAGTAGCCGATTTCCAACATTAACGTAATAGCTTAAGGTTGAAAATCGGTTACTTTGTTTTGTGTCGATAAAACCCATTTTCATATTGCGGCGGCAACACGTAGCGCGCGCTCTTTGACCTTTACCGACGAAACCGACGGACGCCAGAGACGTATTTGGGTGCAACCGGTAAAACGCTTTTTAATAAGCGTTTATGTGGAGTCACGATGATATCCGACCGAGAAAATAATCTTTTTTTTTTCTTACTATTAATAATTGCGTAAAACCATAATAATGCTTTGTTTTCTGTTTCCTTCTTCTTATGTTCTGATAAAATGTTTGTACATAAATTGTTAAATAAATAAATAAGTTAAAATAAGTAATGTTATGCTTATTACAATTGGATCTTGCTATACCCATTGTACGCTTTGATACAATTAATGTGACAGAATTTTAAATACGGCATCAACACGGGTGTTGAAACTTAATCATGACGATTGATGACCTTAATTTGTTTCTGTTTGGTTTTAAAAAAAAGTTCAGTTTTACAATACCAAAATTATTCGATAAAAAAACATTAATAAATTAAAAGCAAAAAAATGAATTTTCATACTATTATCATCGCAAGCCCGGCCCTGGCACTGTAGGTCCAATGTAGGTATCTGTCGGCGACCTCAAAGGATAGATCGAAAGAACATTTTTAATGAAATAATGATGGATTTTTGTCAGTTCCTTGTTGACGCTGATCGCGAACGAGTGCATTTTTTTTTGCAAAAATCGGTTTTCGAAACGTTAGAGAAGACAAATTTTGGTTTCTTTCTGTGAACTTGCGTGTTTTTGTGTGTCTTTGTGTTTCATTGAAAAATGTCATCTGGACTTAATGAGAACTTCAGTGCCCAAGAATACGGTAACATGCTGATGATGTGACGCTGCCTTAGGTACCGAATCATTCGGGAATCGGTGGATTGGGAGATTCGGCCGGGAGCCATGGCCAGCTCGCTCACCAGACTTGACCCCATTAGGTTTTTTTCTTTGGGGTTATGTCAAGGACAAGGTGTTTGTGTCAGCAGAGTGCGATTCCGCAGCCGAGAAGCGGAATTGCATAGTGAATGTGTTTGCGTCGCTGTGTGAGGAGTGTGCTCAGGCCTCAGCGTCAGGACCCAACGTTTCTGCCCCGTGTCCACGCTGAAACTCTGCGCCGCGCTCAGTGCTGGCGCCGGCCACTTCGATTCTTCGAACCCTATCTGATTAGGGGTGAGCGAGCCTAAGGTGAGTTCTAGGTAGTTACTCGTTAATACCTACTGCAAGCTTCTTTTTAGGATTCCGTACCCGAAGAGTAGGTAACCAATGGAACCTTATTACTAAGCCTCTGCTGTTCGGCCGCCGCGGCCGGTCCGTCTGTCTGTTAGTGGGCTGTATCTCAGGCATGGTATTTCTAACAAAAAAAAAAAAAATTTACAGAGAGCTCCATTGGAAAGCTCGCATACAAGAAACGTGTTTTTTGTTTATGGTTATGGTACGGAACCCTTTGTGTGAGAGTCTAACTCGCACATCGCCGGCTTTGTTATCAATCCTTATCGGAGTCGTGTTCGTGATTATAAGAGACTAAGCAAGTCTCCTTAACTTCTGCATAATCATGTTAGTAGGTAGGTATTTTTGAGTGATTAAAATTATTTTATGTGATATTATTGCCGTCGGCGAAGGGTGATATTCGTAGGTATTTGGGTACATTCAAACTCAAAGAGAGTTAGGTAGTTCATTAGCTAGCTGCGTTACCGGATCTCGATGTACTTACAAGCTTATTTTTTGTAATCAATCTTTATCGGAGTCGTGATTTTAAAAGACTAAGCTTATGGCTCCTTCTTTTCTCTTAAGCTCTTCAAAAACAAGTTCTTAAGCATGTTTAAGAAGGATGTAATGCAGTGTTCCATTCAAGGTGACCTTGCTAGTTGCCATCCATTTAGACGATACCTAGATGCAATCCAAATTCAAACACATTTCGCTGATAGAAACATAGCTCAAGGTCAGCTTTTTTCTCTAACATTCTGCATAAACATGTTCCTACCATCAGCAGGTAGGCACCGTAGTTATTTCTCAGTGATTAAGTAATTTCATGTGGCGATTCGTTCGTAGTTACCTACATACACACATACGCGCGCGGTGCGGCGCGGCGCGTCGCCGCGGCGGCGTCGCAGACCATGTACGTTTGTGTGCAAGACGTGAAGTAGGTATGTATTGCGTGCAACGCTCTCACGCGTTTGTATCGCGTTGTTCACAATACATTGCGCGCTCGAAAATGACAATTTCTGTAACCGTTCATTAGCGAGATTAATGACTTCCACAATTTGGTTAGTGGCATGAGATGTAGCCTTTTCCCGAAGTTTGCGTTACGATGTCAAATACGCCCTGTATAGTTATCTTTTCTTGCACACTGAGTTGTGCCAAAGCCTTTGGTTCATTGTCCCTGCCGTGTTTTACTGAGAAAATGTGGTCCAAGTTGTACGTATACAAAATGGACTTGACCAGGGGAGCTGAGTTTTGGTTTGCTCGCCTTTTACAAACCTTCCCAAAGAAAGACGCGGTGAGTATGCATCTTCTAAGTTCCAACCACAAAGAGCTTTCTGCTTGTAACACAGTAGCTCTCTCAATTTCGTGACGTTTTGACGCCTGTTCTCGTAGATTTATTAAAAATAAATCTTTGCCTCGTTCATAATCGTCTGCATCCATATCCGGTCTTTCACAATTATTTCCGTAGTGAGCATCAACAGGATTATAATTTATTATTTTACGAGCACAACCTGTACGAGCCATCACTTCTCGAATATTTTTGGAGTGTCTCCTGGCTTCCAGTAATTTTAGGGATTTCCCTGGACTAGCATGACAAATCGATTTATACAAAGTATACTGTGGTTTACCGGTATTAAACGATACCACTGCGGCATAACATCGTGTACTGTAGGAGTCTTTTAATGAAAAGTTGACACGTTTCCCACCTACCATCTTAGCCACGATGCTGTTAAACTGCTCTGCACGATTATTAGTGTAGCACTTGAGAAGACTTCGAGAGTTGTATGCGAGTTGGGATGCATGCTTTTTAGTTTCAGAAGTAGTGTTGGTACAAGTGGGACTAGGTTTGGCTCCTTTTTCCTTTCTTGTGTACAGTAATAACTACTACATTCCGAATGGTCCCCAAAGATGTGTCGTGGGCTATTGACAATATCTTTTTGGAGGTTTTCAATTTTACTGGATTCAGTACCACTATCTTGTTGCCTATATTTAATAGCAGCGCGAACCGCAGTACGTAGCCTTTTTAGTCGATCCATGTTTAAAAGTTTCCGTTCGTTAAGAGGAATCGATGTGTCCTTTTGCAGCAATAAGTTCTTCCCATTGTAATTCCTTAGCAAATGATTTGTACATTCTATTTTTTGTATGGGTATATCCGGGTAAGGTCGACTCACTAGTATACTTTTATACGTACTAAAGTCGCCGTCTGCAATTAGCGTCTTATAAATTAAATTTCGTTCTCTAATGGAATTTTTGAAACCTACTAATATGGATTGCTACATACTAGTAGACGAACCCGAATGGTTTTTAGTACATTTGTTAGCTTTTGCTGGTTGGCCTTTTTTATTCGCTCGGGCGCAAATGACGCAATATTTATTGCGAACCCCAATGTGTAACACCTTACCACTATGTTCACCGATTATGGCTGCAACACCAGAAAGTGCAGAATAATTATTTTTGTAGGAACGTTTACCCCAACACGCATCTGCTTCCACTGGTATCATTGCAATACCTGTATTGCTAACTTCGCCCCGTTGTTTTAGCAGCTTCAATTTCCTGTTGGGCAGCATTTAACATCGTTTCTTCGGCAGCAGTTTTCCACATGTCAGAAATAGCATCATGTGTGTTGCTGTACAGTCGAAATGGCATTGTTGGCCAATTCCCGTAATGATTGCACCTGATACCGCTCCTTCTTCGGTTGAGTTTTGCTTGTTCAGATGTGTCAGCTTCCGAAGTTTTTAGAACAAAGCTAGATCCACACATCTTACACTTCAAGTCAAATTTGGATATGAAACCCACCTGTTTTTCTTTTTCTATTTTCAGATAGGTCAAATTGCAGCCGAACCTTTCGTTATGTTTACTTAGATGAATTAATTGACCCCAAAAATATTGAATATCAATTATTCGCCTGCCTTCCACGACGTGATTCTAAAATAAAAGCCGCTTTAGCCCGCGCGGGATACATGTATCCCGGCATTTAAGAATCGCAGTTGAGCCCCGCCGGGACACATGTGTCCCGGCACACCGCGACTGATTAAAACTTTTATTTCGTGAATAGGAAGCTTTAGAATCGTTTGTCTATGAATATTCTCTATGGTGTATAAAATTTGCCAACTCTAGAAAAAAAATCATACTAAAAAAATGACACCTGACATTTCAAAAACTCTAGTCAAAAGTTTCTATGTCACGGTGATTTCGCGCGCAAGTGGTGAAGTGATTTTAGTGAATTTTGTGTGTTTTTAGTGCAATATTCTAAGGTAAGTGGATAAATAATCATTTATCACTATTTCCTACAAGTATGTAGCTAGTTTTTTGCATGAAATAACATCTCAAAACTTGTTTTGTTGAGCCAACAAAAGTTACGTAGTTCCGAGTGTTCGCCAAGGTCAACATTGTTATTGTTTGGTTTTTGTCAATATTTAAAAATAAAGTAAGCATATTTTAACGATTTATAGTTAACAATGCGTCCGCCTTCTATCTTCTTTAGGTTTACGATGTTTCTCTTGTATTCTTGACCCGTTTGGATCATTCCTTATATTTACATAAACTTTTACACCAATTTCAATTTAGCTCGTCTATTCCTGTTATATTTACATAAACTTTTACACCAATTTCAATTTAGCTCGTCTATTCCATGAATATATAGGTAGTATTCTACAAGCTTTTCCAATTGGAATCTGTTTGATATAACTCTGATAATCGTTATCAAAATAGCGCATTGAATTACGCAATAAAAAACAACAAATGGCGCCGCGCTTTATAAAGTTTGAGCTTGAATATTGCTATAATCGGCTATAGAACTCATATAAAAGATCATTGTCATTAGATTACTCTTCTTTTCATAAGCTAGATCCCAAAAATTGGTGTAAATTGATGCAATAGTTTTGTCAGAAATAACATAAACAGCAACATAAATACATTCAGCAAGTTCTCTCATTTCAATAGGGTATATTGATTTCTCGAGTACTAATAAGACTTTTGTTTGTGATTTATTTCATGACGACATAATTAACGAACCCGAAACCGTTTCAAGTGTGAGGATACAAACTATACAAACTTTGCGATAACGTTTTTTGTGAGCGGGGTCAGATTACTGTTGAATGAGCGCCCGCCCGCGGGGCGTCAAGGACTTGTGACGTAAGAAACGTTCCGTACGTGAGATAGTATCTACGACAAATTCAAATCAAAAGGAACATAGTAAATAAAAACATATTTACGGCTGAGTCCAAAAGTTCCACTGATTCGTCAAGGCCGTGGTCAAATACAACAGCATCTTTCTCCTACAAATTTTAAGACTGTGTTATTTACTGTTAAATAAACTAATAAGTTTGTTGAAGTTCTCTGAGCCCATTGTCATCATAAACAATTGTGCGCCATCACTTTAAAAATAAAATGAAATGGCGATGACTGACTAATTCATTTAACTATATTGCAAACTCAAGAAAAAATTTAGTCTAAAATGATATTTACGTTTGAGTCCGAAACTTCATCAAGTTCGCCAAATGATTCATCACTTCCATGATCTAATGCAGCAGCTGCTTTCTCCTATAAAACTTAAGAAATGGTATTGTCTATTGCTTAATAAACTAAGATAAATAAGTGTAATGTTCCCATAACCCATATTTATCTAATAACACAAAAATGGCAATTACTGACCATGTCAATACGGTAGAATGCCCAAATTGAAAACTAAAAAATAATGAAATTTTTTAAAATAACAAATTCTTACGATTGATTCCGAAGATTCCACTGATACCTTCAGTCCGGGATCTAATGCAACAGATGCTTTCTCCTACAAAATGTAATCATTTATTTTATTTGCTGCTACATAATCGTAAGTGTTAACATAAAGAATTATTTAAAAAAAAAATCAGTTACCAGATCTAAATTTTCACTTGTTACCAGATCTAAATTTTCACTTGTACCCGGCACATCGTCTCTTCTCATGATACTACCCTCCTTTACTCGATTGGCGCGATTTCTCATTCTAAAATGAAAAGCATAGCTATTAGATGTCTACCATACCTACCCCATCTAAAAACTTGAAATTAATTGAAATAATAAAAAAGATCTACCTTGCTTCAGTTGCTTTTTTAAGGCAGCTGAATAATTATGTTTCCTTTTTTTTATGCAATGGTAAACAGAACTTTTGCGCCCCATTACTTAAACTGATAAAATAAAATAACATCATTATTCTGCATCATTATTCTATAATAGATAAAATTCTTACCTTATTAAAAATAATACCGAGGATAAAAGTTGTAGTCGTAGTATAATAATGGGCTTTGTATACGAGCGCTCGACAGTCGGGACGCGGGAAAAAGTGACACAGGTCCTACCTCCACGGGCGCTCACGCTGTACTAATCCGTGCCCTTTTTTTTTTTGAATATGCCTCTCGCTGGTCAACCTGAGAAGATTGGCTTCTGCTTAACCGGACTTGCCTGTGAGGCCTTAATATAGAATTAAAGCCACCAGCCAGGCTTGTTTAAAACTTAAAAACTAAGCGACTACACGCTAAGGGCACCCCCTGTGGGGTACGGACCTCGGCTTAGGGCGTCGCTGGGGGGGTACAGCTAGGGACTGCTGGATCGGGCATTGGGGACGGATTTAAAACTATAGGCTCAGCGGCGCGGGCTGGCTCGAGCAAGGGTCGGGGGGGAATTTTATGAGATGATCGCGACGGGCCTCGGCGGCGAGGGCGGAACGATGGACGTCTTGTTTTTGTTGTGCTAGTATCTTTGCGACTCTCTTGTAAGAGAGTGATAGGGTCATCGGGGTAATCCGTGCCCGCTTGCGCATCGTAATTGCAAATTAGAATAGTTTTAAAAACGATGTTATTTCTAATCACATGAATCAATTTTAAAAAAAACTTGTGAATTAGATTCTTCAAAGAACATAGTTTACTTTGATTAGTATAAATTTAAAATTTTTGCTATAATAAAGTAAAAAAATGGCGATAAGATTGCGTTAAAAGTCGTAAAAATTGGACTCGGTTTTTATTTTTTTACTAATTTATGTAATCAATAATCGAAAAAATGGTACGTAATGTAACGATAAAAAGATATGTCTGATGCTTACCGTATTTTATTCACTCAAATTTATAAGTATTATTGATAGATTTTGTAATCGGAAATTGACTCTGCGATGATTTTTCCATAAACGAGTTGTGGGAGATTGATCACCACAGAACAATAAAGTTGTTTTTTGGAAATCTGTTACCTTAAAGAACAATATCAAAGATTGGTCTATCTTTCACATGTATTTTAAAATTTCTGATAAGGACCTAACATCGTAAAAAAAGCGATTAAAATCTTGTAAAATTGCGCGAAAATGTGAAATGGCTCTTAACGGTCATAGCCTTCTAAATTTTTACGTAAGGCACCTGTTCAATAATCATGAACCGCTTTTCATTCCTATAAAATGTAAAGGATCATATAAATGTCGATGCTAGACTGCTTTGTCTTTATTTAGAATTATGTCAGTAAATATTGGTGGGTCAATGACCGTTATTGCAATTTTAACTGGCGACGGCTATATGTGTGAAAACGTAATAAAAATCAGTGCCACTGTTAATATTAGTGGTGGGTCGTTGTCGAATTTTAGACGGACGAAACGCAACCGTTTTCGCGACGACGAAAACGGTTGCAGAAAACGGTCGTCGTTGCAACTGGTTTGAAGACGGCGACGAAGTAGAAACTCATCCAAGTTTCTCCTTCGTCGCCGACAACCGCATTTCATGGAATAGAATTGCGTTTTCGTCGAGTAAAATAGTTGCAGTTTCTTGCAACTGGTTAAGACGGCGACGAAGAACTGTAAATTACTCGACGAGTGACTTTATTAAGAAATATAGTTGCATCATTGCGTTCTCGACTTTATTTTCATAGGCGTAAAATAAAAAATCGCACCAAGTAATTGGAAGACTAGTTTGTGCAACGAAGACTGTTTGAACCCAGAACGTAAAACGGTTCCATCGTCGCAGAACACAAAACGGTCTTTAAAAACGGTTCGTTGTCGCAACTCCCACCCCTAGTTAATATTGGACGCCAACGTGACGCTACTTTTGTTAATAACCTGCCTGCTTGACAAGCGTAAATAGGGAATATGCATGAAGATTAAATTTGGCTGGAATATTTTTTTTCTAGTTCTTTATTGTCGTCACATATTAGATCGTCGTCAGATATTTTTTTATTTAGTTCTAATTTATACCGATAAAAAATTATACAAAAGTGCAAAATCAGCGCGGGAAATTTAAACTTGCGAAACGCGTCACCATTGGTCGCGAATCGGGACCAATGGCGACGCGCGTGTGAGACGTCACACAACACGAAGAAATTGTCAATTTGAAAAAATTGTTTGTCATTTGTTTGTTTGTTTTGTCATTGTCAAAGTCAAATTCAATTTGAATTGACTTATTTACCGGCTCCCGTCTTCAGTGTCGAGTGAAATGAAAAATGTTGTTAACTGTTAAAAAATGTGTTCCTGCGGTGATTTCTAGTTAACCTAGATTTGTAATTAATCCAGGACGATGACTGAAAGTGGTTTTGTTAAAGCGCAATCAGACAATTTACCTAAAATAGATTATCACGTGTAGTTTATGCAGTTTGTGTAGTTTTGTGCAGTTCTTATAGTTTTTCACACTTACAATACTTGTAAGAAGGTTTCTCAGCTTGTTCCATGGTCTGTATGGCAATTAAAACGAGAATCGAGCTGAAAACTGAAACGCCTACAGTTCAAAAACGTAAACAAACGAACACGCGACGCACTGGACGTCACAACAAAATTTAATGTAGCATTGCCATAGCAGCCTAAGTACTGACCGGGACATTAGCAGTAAGGGACTGAAAATATCCATGTGATGTAAAAGAAAAAAAAAAACAAACTTGTTGCTACTGAAACTTTATTAATCAAATTAAAATAATTAAAAAAGAAATTAGATATCAACGCTAAGAAATTAGTTTTTATCAGACGCCGTCCAGTCGAGTCGATTTGTTAATTGATGCACAACATAACACAAGCAATATTGCGCGTGTACTGGCAGACGGTAGCGGGCGCCGGGTGGCGCGGGGCGGAGGCCAGCGACCGGCGCGGCGGCGGTGGGGAAGCGCGCGGGCGGCGCTCGGGCGCACCGCGCCGCCGCCGCCTCACCGGTCTGCGCTGTACGCGTATTACACGTTGCAATTGAAATACCGGGACATTTTGTAGATCAACCGGGACGACCGGGACAGAAGTTCCAAACCGGTGACATGTCCCGGTGTACCGGGACGGATGGCAACCCGTAATGTGACGTCATCCAAAGCCCGCGAAAAATGGCGGCGTTTGAACTACAAAGTTTTATTCAGCATTTTAAATATTCTTTTAAAAAATAATTAAGACATTTCCAAGACTATTTATATTTTTTCCTGCATTGTAAACATGAAAAGAATAAAATAAAAAAATTCATGCATATTCCCTATTGTTAATAACTTAGGCAATAAATTGGCCGACATTTAAGTCATCGTACTGAAACTTTAGCATCTTGATCAGAACGTACAACGTGCGTGCCCTTTTCGCGTTGCTATCAAGACATCAAAGCGTAAGGTGACCCTTAGGTCGTAGTTATTCCAGTTTAAGACTACCTCTCATTATTTTGGCTTTTCATACAACGATTGGTCACTTGACTGGAAGTTATAGCTATTCTGCCAGTCGTCATTTCTGTGGACATGTCAGGTAAAGGCTTAGGTGAAAAAAGGTGATCACGAAGAGAGCTGTCATTCCAACTTGATTATTGGGATTGACAGCTCAGTTTGTGATTACTTCATGCAAGCATTCACTTCGACATTTTTACAGAATCGCACTACTGATCGTGCTCGTGGGCACGGTAGGCCGCACGTCAGAGGTAACAAAACTAGCCAGATGATACTGAAAAAAAGAAAACACTGAAGTTAGGTGAAGTGAGCTGGCAGGGATTGACAGCTCACTTTACCTAAGTTATCACGGAAAGTTGTTACAGAATAGCACCGCAGTATAAGCTATCAGCATGATCTACTGAAACTTACAACTACACTAGCCCAGCTCAGATTCAGATTTTAGAGAACTGTACCTACAAAAAGTTGTATATTATCTATACTTTATAACTAATATTATAAAGAGGTAAAATTTGTTTGTAAGTTTGTAAGTTTGTAAGTTTGTAAGTTTGTAAGTTTGTATGTTTGTAAGTTTGTATGTAGGGGGTAATCTCAGGAACTACTGGTCCGATTTGAAAAATTGTTTCACTGGTAGAAAGCTACATTATTCGTGAGTGCTATAGGCTATAAATTATAAAGATATCATGCATATTAGTCGAACTATCTCAATTTTTGTCTATCTAGGCGGAAAAAAATAGCTCTTACAACAGAGTTATTTGCGTGCGCCGCCTTAACAGTTGTATATAATTGTAAACAATGTATGGCAACCTGGTCCGCCTAGAATAGTTCTATAAAAAAGTCCGCGGCAACATATTTCTATTTTTTATATTTTAGCAGATATAGTAGCTTTTATGTGTTAAAAAAAGTATTTTTCGACCTACTTATCTTTGGACGATTTTTTAAACAACAAAATATTAAACTTTATCGAAAAAAATGTTATAATGATCACAAGAACATCATAGAGATACGATTTGCCCGAAACAGTATGTCAATTGGTTGAATAGTTTCGAAGATAATATAAAATTACTAAATCGCAAAACGCCGCCCGCGCCGTCCATTCACGAACCGTAGAACATGCTTTGTACGGACGTTTTATCCATTTATTTACCCATAGACGGCGTTGTGCAATTACGTCATTTTTCTGAATCGTGGAGTTAAGATTTACCGCGGATTAATGACCCTCTCCAGTTATTATTTAACTTTTGTCGTTTGGTAGGTGAGTTGTAGGACGTAGTTGGTTGAATGTTGTTGGTCTTTAAAATTGTTTTGGTTGCTCGGTTTCTCAAAACACAATTACAATATTACTTCGTTCTCATTCTTCGAGTTCGAAGCTGTGATATTTCTGTTTTTGGGATATCGGACAGTTTCAGCGATTGTTTATCATGCCTAAAAGGATATCACAACTTTCCCGTCGGACATCCCAGACATGAGACAAGAGCAGCTCGAGTACGCCGTACGGAAGAGCCTCTCGAGGAATAGAGAAAATATTTCGCAAGGACGTGCTGGGAAATCTAGCTCCGAGCGTTCACAGCGGCTTGCTAACCAAAGCTGGAGAACATCGCAGGTCCGTGCTCGGGAATCTAGCGCTGAACGTGCGCAGCGTCTCAGTGATTTAAAGCAGCATGTCTCTGCAACAAGGGACAGGGAGTCTAACGCTGAGCGCTCGCAGCGGCTCGCTAGCCTAGCTACATACATATTACTATGCAATAAAAACAAAACCCTCCTTTTGGCCGTCAGGAAATAAATCATAGCAGTCAGTACTAACCGAACCACACTCATAATTTCATCACAACTTAAAATGTTTACCGCCCAACGAAGTGGGCACGGGTCAGCTAGTGTATTTATATGATTGTTTGTCTATTCAAAAATATTTGTAAAACTATGATATAATTGTTGTATTTATAAAATATTTTGAAATGAATTAACAATAAAATGTATTTCGTGACAATCTAGAATTTGACAGCTGAGTACAGAGAAGATCACTGTATCAGTAGCGAGATAATTATTTCGACACCTGCAAGGAATAAAATTGTAACTAATGTTTAGGAACTTTAGAGGAGAGCGCGTCAAATATTCAAAAAATCCTCATAGTTTACTTGTAAGTCTTATTGCCAATCAACTTTATAATTGTATGTCAACAAGCAAATAGCTACACTTGTGTGTAATAGTATTATTATATATTTGTATATTTTAAGTATTTTTGTGAGTTACGATGGTAATCCACAACATATACTGTATAAAATTACATTGTAACTCAGACATACAATCACATAAAGTACGATAATAAGTAATTCAATAAATTAAAAACAATGTATGTCTAAGATACAATTTATAAAATGTACAGGATTGTTATTATTAACTAGCTGACCTAACCTTCCTTGAGAACTATCCATTGGCGAAAACAGCATGAAAAGCGGTGCAGTAGTTTTTGAGTTTATCGCGAACAGACAAACGTGTATTAGTTTTGGACTCGACATACGAATAAAAAAAATGCAGAGAAATTAGTTTTTAATACTCTTTATTATCTATTATTACAGTCAAATTACTTAAACCCTAAACTACATAATGTCCATAATAATTAAAATCATAATAATCATCATCATAAAAAAAAAAAAAAAATCTCTTGTTTTGTTTTAATCGGAATCAGACGCATTATTTGGCTGAGTAGAATTAAAATGTGGTAAATTTATGAAATAATCATGATAGATTGTCGGTATAGCATTGCTTTTACATAAGCTCATTAAATCTTTATACTTTGCTGTCGATATAGGTAAAGGCGCATTATAAGCCTTCGAAATGTTGATCGGTAACTCTTGCTCAATATTTTGAGTTCCCTTAGCAGCACGACGAGTAACTGCTCGAAGTGAAACTGCCCTATGTTGAGCTAAATCTATAGCCATATCACTGTCACTCAGAGAATCACATTGAAACAATCATATTTGGTAAGTCATTGATAACACGGATATGCATAATTTTGGTCCAGGAGACTTTCAGATCTTTGGTGTCGTATTCCCAATTATTACAACACGGCAAAAGCTGTTTAAAATCCAATATCGTGTCTTGATTTACTTCTTTGACTACATAAGGCTACCATTAGATTTTGCACATCTAATTAAAGTAACCCATTGCTGAGGAACGTAGATAATCTTTTTTTTTTTCGCCGCTCATTAAGTGCATGCATTGCATTGCCCTCTGACTGCGAATGTCCAACTTCAAAAAAGTGGTGATTTATGTTTATATTGAATTTCGTGCTAGCATATGCATACATTGCAAAAACTATTCTATTTTTATTCTGACCGCCGCAGCTATCAGAATAAAAATTAAACTTGTACCCTTCTTGAACCTTGGTTTGAATGAAGTCGAATACAAAACTACTTATTTCATTCGATCCTTTGAGTCCCACCGTCTCGTCCCACAAGTAGCAATACCCTTTATGTTTACCCAAATCATACATCGTGAAATTATAACAGGCGAGTTTTCTTTTGTAATAAAAGACCGATACTTCTGACTGCGGAGTATTCAAAATTTTCTGTAAATCGTAACAGACTGTTACTACTGAATCAGAGTGCTCGGCTCTCTGTTTGTCGCTATCTTTTAAAGTCCTAACCACATTTTTATTGGCAACATGTATAGCGTGCTCATATTCTAGCTGAGTTTTGTGAGTCTCAGTTGCGTTTTTAAAAAAGTCACACCGCGGACATAGGTCTTTTTTAGGTTCATTGAAATCTAGATTAAATTCTGTTTTAAATATCTCTCTGTACTGTCTTAAGGTCGCAACTACTTGATCAGAATATTTTTCATTCATCCATTGTAAATAAAGCTTGTAAAGTATTGGTAGGTTAAGTTGTTCATCTAAATATTGTTTAGATGACCGGTTTCTACTGGAATTTGTAAAATATGGTCTCGAACAGATTGTTTAACTTGATCTGAAACAGCATTCTTGCGAGTATTGTGACTCCCTCTTTTATCATTAGAGATAGTACCTGTAGCAGACTGATCTATTTTTTTAAATAGTGTCTGCAACCACATGTCGGTTATAGAGAGGGTATTTAAAAACATTGTCTTACACGTTCGTATTTCTTGACCACCAATAAACAAATAGTATTCAAATGTCCACTTACGCCGACTTGTCGCAGCTGAACTGGCAATAAGTTGTTTTTTTGTGGCTCTTTTAACAAATCGGCTAATGTATTCCATTTCTTTATTGTGATCACCTAATCCCCAAAAATTTTTAAATATTAAAATTCTCTGGTCTTCTGTAATTGCTTCTTGACATTTACGTGAACATTTATCACCACAGCCTGGCTTCATGTGTTTTTTCGGAATTAATTGCCCTTTCTTGTTAATGAATTCCTCACCAAAATTTTTCTTCCTTTTACAGATTGAATTTTTCCAGTTTTCTTTATTCAAAATTCGTTTTCGACCTGGATTATTTTTCTTCGGATATATTTTCTTTTTTTTTATTCGTATTGAAATCGGATGAAGTAGCCGGCTCTTCTTCCATAGTCTGTATTCCAGTCGGCTGTTCATTATCGGTTTGTCTTCCAGCTTCTATTGCGTCACTTAATTCTTGATTTTGTACTAAAATGAAACAACAGAATTAATTTAAATTGCACTTTATTTTTAAAAGCATCATTTTCTTGATTTTATTTCAATCAAGTTGACTAACTTACCAATTTCATGCAAGATATCCCGAATTTGTTCATTATTGTAAGTATCTACGACGTGATCTCTAATTGATTCAGTATCGGCATCGGGTGTTGCAACTGAAGGGACTGAAAAATATTACTTTGTATACCAATAGAAGCCAGCTGATGTTGTTGTTGTTATTCACAAAAAAAAAACTGGGCAAGTGCGAGTCGGGCTCACACCCTGAGGGTTCTGTACAAACCATAGTACCTATATAAATAGTTCAATTCCCGAACGGAGTCTCAAAGATTGTGCTATGTGGCCTCATTCCATGCCTTTGAAGACTCAAGGTCAACGAGAAATATGAATTTTGATTTCTTTGACAGTGTCAAAATGTACCTTTTTGTGACAAAAACCGGCCATATCATTTTTGGTCGTTAACTCAGACATTTGATTTTTTCACAGCTTCGATGGACCCAAAGACTATTAAACCACTTGACTGCGCATACAGTGCCCCGACGCACGAAAACTATTAGTGTTTTTGCTCAGATGTTAGCCAGTGGCACTAGTAACCATTTTAGTTGTGACCAATTGTTAGACCTGTGGGCATGCTAAGTTTTTACAAATCGTTTTAATTTTTATGCAATTTATAACGCATAAAAATGCCTTCATACCCGGTGAATTTGTGTGGGAAACATTCCTAGACCTTTTGTTACAAAAATGATGGCATAACTTTTCATTGGAGAGTAAGGACTACGCAAAATATTTTAGAATTGAATCAGATGATGAGCCACTGCAGGGGTCTATATAAAATGGTGGTTAGGTGAACGAGCACACTGTGAGAAGCGCGCGTTGATGTCTTTTGGAAAAGTCTCTTTCTTTCATTAGGAAATACTTATATTTTTATCCCTTTCTTCCCCTTTGTATTTTTATCGTAAAAATCTGTGCTGTTACGTTTAATGATTGAAGTCGATTTATCGATGATCATAAAATTACAACTAATACAATTTTTAATCAATTCACATATATTTACATTAAACACGTAACTACTTTTAAACGACTTTAAAAATAGGAGGAGGGTCTCAGATTTTTCATCTGTGTGTTTGACATACATGTTTTCATTTTAGATCTTCGAAGATTTCAGAATTAAAATAAAAGTGGAAAGATAAGGTTAATAGGGAAACTTTGTTTAAACAAGATATAGCGCTGTTTGTTTGGATTGAGTATTTTTATAATGTTAAAATCCATTTTATCGATATCGACTATTTTCCTTTAATCAAGTAGTGCCACCACTAACCATAGGCTACCTATGCAACTTGACCTTGAACGGACCAATTGCAGCCGCGCGTTGTTCCTCGTCCCCCGGCCCGCTGTAGTGAGCCGCGTACTTAGAAGAAATCGGCCTATACGCTCTCTAGTGGTTATATACTCTATGGATGGACCGCAGACTTGGGTATTTGGTTTATATTTCAAATCGATACCTGGATGCGTTTTCGAAATAAAGGGTCTTGATAGACAGACAGACTGATGGACGGAAGGACCGATAACAAAGTGAGTCCTATAAGGGCTCCGTTTTTCCTTTTGAGGTACGGAACCCTAAAAATAATTCAAGGACAACAAATACAATTATTATGAGTAAAGTAAATTTTTGGTTTATAATACAGAGTAAGTGAGTGATTACATACCGTTATCTTCAGGCGGTAAATATTCCGAAACTACTGGCGAGTAAATCTCTTCGGTTTCTTTTGATTCTGAGATTTGTTCATCTTGTATTTTTACCGGGGTACGTTGTCGGAGATTATATTTAAAGTCTAATAAATCATTTCCTGGAAATGATAAAAAGAAGTTTATTCACAAATTACCTATAATTTTAATTATGCTATTATCGACATGTGTAATGAAAAAACGTTTTGAGGCAACAAGGATATAATACTAAAGAATGGTGATCAACATACGGCCCTTTTGCCTGCAATAATTAATAAAATACAAAAATAAAGGAAAATAATAGGATGGTATTATACATATTATTTCATATTTACTCACCCGACTCTATAAAAGCTGCTGGCATTCTCTCTTCGATCGATATATTATTATCATCATCATTTCCTGAAAACAAAAGCGTCAAAATGAAATAATATAGCTGGAAAATATGTGTTTAAAATAATAACATGCGAGCCTATTGCCATCAACCCAATCGAGCAATTCCTAATGGGAAAAGCCCAATAACACATTGTAAGACCTGGGAATCGAACCCAGAACTGGCAGCCGCGTTAGCGACCAGTAGACCAATTCGGCATTCAAAATAATACTTAGAACAAAAAGCTTGAATGTCGCAAATTACCTTTGATATCTGCTATCACCGTCAAAAGTTTAGGTTAATTAACCAAGAGAAATTCTTTCATAGTTTATAATTTTGAGTTCTGTGACTTAACAAAACGGTGCTGGATACTGAACTATGGTTTTTGAGGAAAGGATTATCCTATTCTTATTCAAAAATATATGCCTGCTGAACAAAATAAATACTATAATGTCTTACCTGCATTGGTTTCTGTTATTTCACTTTTAGCTAATGCTAATTCGATTATCTTACTACGGCGACTCATTATAAATACACTGAATTACATTAAACACTGTTTTCACACTAAAATAGTCCAAATCAAACAATATTCTATGCAAACTACCGTGAACTGCGTGAACTTTGCACGTCGCGCGTCGTAACTCGCCCACAACTAAGAGCGCGGGAGGGGGTCGGTGAAATGTAAACAAATACTATCATCGTAAGTCAATATGTATCGTACCTAATTTTAATCTAACTTTCAAATTATTGCGGAGAAAATAATCGTAACTTACGTTACAATTATTGTATAGTATTAATTTTATTCCCTATGACAGAATGAAATATTGTATTGAAGGTTACAATAAAAGCTTATTTAATAAGTAATTATAATATCTAAGAACAAGATTGTATCTTGTATTACAATGATATATTAATAATGGTGAGCATAAACAATGAAGATGAGGATGTGTAACTAAATATACCCTTTTATGAACTTCAGTTGCCTCTCACTAACAATGTTTTTACATTATTCAAATCCATACGTAAAGGAATTTAGCCACAGGACTGAGTGCAAAAAAATATGCATTTTTTGTACAGCAAGAATATAATTGTAACTCAAAACTGCCTAAAACTGAGTTACGATGTTATTCCTTGCAGGTGTCGATTTCATGTCTCCAATACTTGCTATCACTAATAGTATATCAATGTAGTTCATGCTGTCAAATGCAACTTCTTAGATGTGTCACGAATTTAGTTTGTTTTTTTTCTACTGACTGAGGAATGAGTGCATATAAAATACTTCCGTTACTCGTGACTCACTGAGTGAGTGACGCACAGCCGAAACTACTGGTCGTAGGAAACTGAAATTTGGAATATAGGTAGGAGAAAAACGGGATAAGCTTACTGCATACAAAGTCGCGGACAAAAGCTATTATATCCTAAAAATCTAATCGCCTAAGGCCCACTTGCGCAAAACACTTATCTTTTAATTCCGAGTTAGTTGCTAACACTAGGTTAAATAACAAATATTCCATAATGGCCTTGTGTTAAAATTGACTTCTAGTTAAAAATTAACTATGCTTTGTGCAAGCGCACCTAAGATGGCATTTGGTACTTGTTTTTGTACAAGTTAAAACACAGTGCTTGTTGAATGGGGTTTTGTAAATTATTTGTTCATAATATTTTTCAATGTATTATAATATCACTGTCAATTTTCGTAATCCTCTGTTATTTAGTTATACATATTGTAATATTCTGTAAGTAGCTACTTACGAAAATATATTTTTCCAATGACTTTGTTTTTTTTATGTTAACAACTCGATATCTTGTGAATGTGATTTTTGGACATTACTTGACAAACAGTACTTGAGTCCTCTTATGAAAACTCTAGTTATTTTTAACACGAGGGTAAATAACAAGTATTTCATACATAATTGCCCCGGGTTGGCGAACTGTGGTTTGTGTATGTGGCCCTAGGAAGTGTGATACCTAAATTGTTATAACTTAAAAGCGTGTATTCCGTCCACTAGCGCCGCCAATCGTTTTTTATTATTTGTGGTAAATTTAAGACACGTAGATAAAAAACCGCTCTGTAGTGCACTGAAGAAATGTATTTAGTATGTTTTGAGAGTTCCAAAGTCGATATTTTTGCTAAAAGTGGCCACTTTTAGCAATAATTGCCGTTTTGGCTATTTAGCCATGAGTTATGTATTAAAAATAGCTGTCAAAAAATAATAGATACATTTCTTTAGTGCACTACAGAGCGGTTTTTTATCGACGTGTCTTAAATTTACCACAATTAATAAAAAACGATTGGCGGCGCTAGTGGACGGAATACACACTCATAAGACCGTTTCTACCTTTAATACCTAAAGAAAATTCTAACGAAGGAATCTCCTTTTCGATTTGATGGATAACATCATGTCGAATAGTGTTTGTTGAGTTAGTGTTGTACCTTGGCCTCTATTGTTTTCTTGATAGAATAGAATCACTTAAACAAATTCTGATCTGTTCTTGGTTTGGGAAAACTATTGCTTTTGCTTTTTGACTGCTTGCAAATATCACTGGGTTGGTGACAAATATCTTGTCCTTTATTATTTTAGCAGATACAGGTCGATGTTGTGCTTCCTGATCGAAGGTTAATTTATAAATATTGGTAGGTATAAAGGATTTGGAAAAAATAAGTTTTTTTTTTTCGCTTCTGTGTAATCTGAGGTCGAATAAAGTTCGAATTCATTTTCTTTCGGACAATTTTGGAACGCCGGTAGGTCAAAGACGTTTTCATGAAGTTTTGCAATTCTTTATGAACTGTACAATTTTGTTGCAAATTAATAGTTTAGATTTCGTCAAAATATATATATATTTTTTTTTCATTTAGACCATTTACAGGCACTCTTGAATTGTTGAAGTCTGTTAGTCAAATAGTTCAGCCGCGCTAGTGACAAAAGCAACAGGTATGTTCTGCAACAAATGACATTGGAGGTAAAGTCTGTCGACTCCAGTGCAGACCAGTGATATGTTAAAAAGTTAAAAAGGTGTTTGCTTGTATCGCTCTTAAGAAATAGTGTTGTTCTTGCCAAGTTTTTGGAACAGAGTCCTTAGCGCACGTTATCGTTCTGATTTGTTTACTGAGGGGCTAGTTAAAAAAATGCCTAACAATGTAAAACTACACCACATAACTGCTTTGACTGCCGTGTGTTCTCCTGCCTTCCTGATCTCTTGAAGCAGTGCACTTGCCTGGGCAAATGGAGTTTCTTGTCCCCACTCGAATAATGCGATGGTCTTCCCTTTGGTTCGCATTAGACGGCATCGGTGACTGGCTCCTTCCATTTTGGGCAGTGCAGCATACTTGCTGCCTTTCATGGTCGTCTTGGTGGTGTCTCCGTTGATCAGGGTGTTGCCACCCTGGCCAGGCGATATCGGTATTGCCTACCTCGGCTTGAGCCAATGCAGAAGCCTAACTTTTCCGAATCTCTGTTCATGTACAGAATAATGCCTCGAAGTCTGACACCTGGAACTCCGTGTCCTCCGCATGCCAGGAATTGTGTGATAGGCATGGGGCTAGGGGCTGGTGGTAAGCTGGCTTCTGCTCCTGCTGACGCTGCTGCTACTGCTTGTACTAATATTATCGTTTATTTATAAAATAGGACACATTTACGATCAAATATCTTAAAATATTGTTAAAGAACACAGTTGCTTATTTGCCTGAACTAGGTTGGAACCTGTGTTTCAGGCTGGATAGTGCTTATTTAAACATTAATAATAAAATAACAATTTATCAATTACCTATAATTAAGACTTAAAATTAAAGGTCACAATATCATGTTTTATTTGCATACAAAACGAAGGTCTTCTGTCTCTTCGCAAGAGATACTTAATAAATATTTCACAATTGTCTTCTCACAGCTATAATAGTTTAACTTATATAGATAGTTAGTTTCTAGAGATGGGCCGACTAGCCGCCGACTAGTCGGGAAAGCCGACTATTCGGCATCGTTTGCAGTCGGCGACTAGTCGACGACTATTCGGCAAAATATGCCGATTATGATCGGCGCATAACAAATGAAATAAAACAAATAATTTGTACTGTACTGTTTCAAATAGATTTAATTATACCGGTGCCGCAGCAAACACAAAACGAATGAAATAAAAATGTAAACATACACGTCACAACGTGCTCAGCGGCCGCCCGATGACTAAGGGCGGGTTATATTTAACTAGCCTGTTATTTACAATTTTTGAATTTTAGAGATTGAGGGGAGTAATGATATTGGCCTATAATTATTAACTATTTTTATAGGTCTTTTTTCTCGGATTTAAATACAGGAATTATAACTGCCGTTTTAGGCATTTACGAAAAATGCCTTCAGAAAAACAGATACGAAATATATGAGGAGGTACCAGGATGTGCTTGAATTGTTTAAGGATCTTATTGCTAAAACTATCCCATCCCACCGCACAGTCGTCTTTTAGTCCACTAATAATTCGTGTTATTTCGTCTTCGTCAGTGTCCAGCAGTCCGAAAGATTGTAGTGTGAGCCTAATATTAAATTCTTTGGAAGGTGGTTGATCACTGTAATGCTTAGGTTCTCTGTTCGGCAAGATTTTTCCCGTTCGCGAAAATTTTTTTACATGATTGGCTGCCGACAGAGGTGAACCATTAGTCAGAAACAAACTCGAATTTGACTCACGCTGTTTTGACATTATAAGTGACGTTTTTTATATGTTTCCTTTGCTTGCTATTATGCTATTATTATTTATTATGATTTTTGTTTTCTTTCTCGGGTCTCTGGAAACCCGGTCCTTTGGTAGGCGTACGAGGGGCCGAATCCAACTCGCAGAGGCCCTGTTAGAAATTTCAAATGTAATGGGACACCAACCGGCGATTATACCTGTATGCACTGTGAAAGTATTCCCAAGGACAATCCCCGGCTGGAGCAAGACTATTGCAGAATATGGAAACAAAAGATGAAACGCTATGGGTTTGGGCGGTTTAGTGGTCTGATAATCGTTTATTATAGAAGAACTATTGGCCCCTGCCTGACCACTAACAATATACACGGCTTTTAAATGGCAGGAGGTGACTTGCACACTCAATGAATGGGCCCCGAAAACGGTCGCTAGCACAAAGTGACGTAGCGCCAAGGTAAGGCAACATAGCCTGAGGTGCTAGAGGAGTGGAGAGGTATACCATGGCTATCAGGACGATTCCGGGAGTGCGGTCAAGATCCCTACCAGCATCTTACTGGATTATACATCCTTCTCCCGAGCACGTTTGCTCTAGCGAATCTCTACTCAGACAGGCCGGTTAAGGCAAGAAAGAGGTGGGAGCTCTGTTCCTCGTCAGTGTTCACTCTGGCCAGCCAATAAAGGCAAGCCGGAGATGAGGAACAATACTTCTCCCGGGAGATTAGGTTCGTGGGTTCGCTACTGCCCAACAGTTCGCCACAAAACTGCCCTGCGGATTGTATCTCTCTTTGTCTGGCCCCTCACCCTAGGTATGACCTAAGGTCCATCGGGAGCAAGCCCCACCACGACTTGTGTGACGTGCACTTGACAGTGTTACGTAATATTGCTAATTGAATATGTTTTATTAAGTTCGATAAAGAAAAATTTGCGTCAGAAGTATTGTAAACTGGGAGCTCTGCTAACAGAGGAGCTCGTGGTCGTGGTTGAAGGTCGATCTTCGAGGTTAGGCAACGCTTGCCGAGGTTGGTCTGTGGATGGGTGACCATCTTAACATACCGAGTTTCTTCCGTGCCTCGGAAAGCACGCTAAGCTTGGTCCGGCTGTCATTTGGAGTTCTTTGGCAGTCGTTACGGATTGTCAGAAGCCAGAAAATCTGACACCAGTCTTGCGAAGGAGTACCGTGTTACCCAGTTAATGGGTTGTGGAGGTCTGGTACGCAGCCGCTCCACGTAAAATACTGGTATTCAGCTGAATCCGGTTTGACTGGAAGCCGACCCCAATATAGTTGGGAAACGGCTAGGCAGATGAGTATTGTAAACTGGGCTAAAACCAAGATTGCATAAATCATATTCGAGTCTGTTTGTATTTAATTGTGTTTTGGTCTGGGGACGATTCAGCTTAGGGAGCATTAAATTTAGGGTTAGTAGAACGGCGTGATGGTCAGTAATTTGTTGAGTTAGTAACAAGCGTAACATACGATAAACTGGATTTGATGATCATATGATCGAGGCCGCAACCACTATTATGTGTAGGCAAGGTGTGCGCAGGTAGAAAACCATGGAATTAACAAATATAATACTCTTGGGTCCCTACATCGCAGTTATCACAGCTTATGTTTATATTTATGTCACCGGTTAGGATGACATTCTTGAATGAGCTGAGGTCTAGAAAAAAAAATGGTTTAAGGAAACGTTAAAAGAGTCCAAGTTTCTAGCGGAAGGGGATCTATACATAGCGATTATTGCTGTAATTGTACCAATTTTGATGACTAAGCAATTACTCATACTGTCTAGTAAAGTAGGTTTTGGCTCGAATTTCCATTATAGCCCGCTGCTGTGGAAGTTCGTAATTTTTTTGTAGATATTACTCACAATTAGAAAGCTTTTTACAAAGTTTCAAGATGCGGAGAATCACGATTTACGAGATAAAATTCATTAAAGTTTCAATAAAAATTGGAAAATAGTACGCCATTTGCAAATTTTTAGGTTAGATAAATTGTCATGGTAGACGTCAAAGTTGACATTTCACGTTCCGTTGACGTTAGAAGTATTTTTTATTCAATTTTGTCTTGGTTTTTTTTTCATAAATATAGTATTAATTAATTTTATGTGTATATATTCACATACTTAAAGTATGTAATAAATGTGAACCAAGTGAAGTGCCATTAGTCGCGGGATTATTCGCAAGAGACACCGTGGCTCCGGAACACAAAGGGCAATGAAGGAACATGGATGGGTTTTAGTCAGTAGAAGTCTGACACTCCCTCCCGCTACACCCAGAGCGGGAGGAGTCATTGGATGATTTCCCATCCCTAAAAAAAAAAAAAGAAAAAAAAGTGAAGTGCCATTGAATGCAAGAGCGAGCGAAGCGAGCTCTGGACTTGTGGGCACCTCGACTCGGACAGGTTAGGTTAGAAGGGGATGGCGGGGTCGAGTGAGCGAGCGAATATACCCCGCCATCCCCTTCGTGGTTATCCCACGGGAACGGGAATATCCCTCGGGACCGGGAATTATGAGGGTTAAACGGGAGCGAAGCCGCGGGGGACAGCTAGTCTATAAAATTGGTGGGGAGGTAGCTTAGAACCAGGAGACGGACATAGGATAGTTGTTATCCCGGAAATCCCACGGGAACGGGAACTCTGCGGGTAAAACGGGAGCGAAGCCGCGGGGAACAGCTAGTTTTTCATAAACTACAGAGAAGTAGGAGACCCGCGAAGCGAAACGGGGCACCGTCGACTGGGCCTCCCTTGACTGCAATGTTGAGCGAATATAAAACGTTTTGAGGTTAGGTTACTATAATTAGTTTTTCTCAAGAACGGTTTGTCGCCTTTACATGGGAGTGGTGCTAGGGCACAGGGGGCACCTCCCCTTCCCTCCTCCTGCTAAACGATACTCAATTTTACCTCTTTTTCTAACTCAAATGCTATTCTAACCTCAAAACTTTAACCATGGATATCTCCATAACCATGGGGTTCCGGGGGGTGGGGGTGGCGCAGGGGGCACCCCCGCCTCCCTCCTCCACCCGCTCCCGACCCTTAAATCAGCGGGCTATAATGGAAATTTTAATCTAGGTTTTTCCAGTTGTACCATTAATGATTCCTTAGAGAAGACACACACTTAGAAAGACCACTCCATCATTTTGGTTGTTATTTTGTTTGGTATAAATAAGTTGTACCCTGGAATTTGTTACATTAGAGATTTTGTCCCCTAGTCACTAGGTGGACAACAAATCCTTACTCACTAGGGCCTAGTGAGTAAGGAACAAAAGCCCAGATGCAAGGTGGGTTGAGGTTGCAAAGCAAAGAAACAACGAACTGTCCTAAACAATATAAGTTTATTCGATAAATTTCCACTTAAATATAACTACATAGGTTAATGCCAGCCAGCGTAAAGTTCAGTCGGTGGAACTAGGGTAGTGGGGGATTGGAGATAATCCAAGTACTGTTCCTATTTTTTAAGTTTAATTTTAATAGGTACAACCTTCCAGTTTTGTGAATGTGAATTATAAACTAAAGTAAATGGGTGCCAGGGACTTGAAGAGTCCCGGATCCCTGAGCCGACTAAGATGTTCAATATTCTTCCAGATAAGCGTAGGTGTCGAACCCGGGGTCCTTTGATTGAATTTAGGTAAAGACCGGCTTCTAATTTTGAAAACCGGGTAGGTAATAAACTGGTTCTACTATGAACCGGTAGGCTGGCCACTTTCCTCGTAATAGTCCTTCAGAAACAGGTGGAGTTACTTGCTCGCAATGTCGATCAAATTGAGATGCGTGGACGTAGGAAGATTTTGCTTCTGCATGGTGTTGAGGAGGAGCAGAAGGAAGACACGGCCAAAGTTATCACCAAGGTGGTCTGCAATAAATTACAGATGACTGAGTTCACTGTTGCTGAAATCGGCCGATGTCACAGGATGGGACGAGCTGTGGCTAATAAAACCAGGCCTATCCTTTTCAAGGTTGCTAATCTGGCTCTACGGGATAAGATTTGGTTTTCAAAATCGAAGCTACGGGCTTCAGGCGTCACCATGTCCGAGTTCCTCACGAAGGGACGACACGACGTTTTCCTGGCTGCGAGGGAAAGATGCGGTGTCTCCAAGAGCTGGACCAAAGCGGGATGCGTGTATGTCCTTGGTCCCAACGATGTGCGTCACCGAATTGAGTCCCTTGCCGAATTGGACAGGATAGCGCCGATTCCCAGTGACCCCGAGTCAACACCGGCAGTGACTGACGCTGTTCCGATCGTTACTGCTGCGAAGACTTCAAGGGTGAAACGTGCTGTTGTTTTGAAGAAATGATTTTTTTCTTATGATGACTATTATTGATGGTTCGGGTAATATTTAATTTTAATTATACTAACGCTTCGTCCTCGAGATTAGTACTTATTATTACACATGTAGTAACACATAAGTGGCACCACTCATACACTACAGTTGAGAGTTTCCTATTTTTTTTTTTTTTTTCAAGTGCGGGTACCTCGATTTCTCCTTATTAATCTACTTGGAATCTCTCGTCATTCACATTTTAGTGTTCAACCGCTCAACACGTTTAACATTTTACCGTTACCGTTAATAATATGTCGAAAAGAACGAGTAATGTGGATTACGAGCATCTAACGAAGAAATTACAAAAATACGAAAGCAGGTAACGGCGTTTGTATCCGCCTTCGCAAGACACATCTCCGATCGCGCATACTTCGTATGAACAAACAGGTGTGTTACCTAGTGTTTGTGTGTGTCTACTGAGTATTAAAATAACGTATTTACGTTAAAACTTAAGTTTTGCACTCCGGGCTACCTATGGGTTTTCCGACGCACTAACTTTACTACCAATACTCAATAAAACAGTGTCATGTCACGGGTCCATGGCTTAACGTATTTACGTTTGAGGTGGCTCTAGTCGATATTTTTTCCATAGAAACTTCGGGAGGGTATTACTCCGCTGTTTGACAGAGTACATCAAAAGTTAAACATAATATCGTTTTGTCATATTATTAGTTTTGTCTGTATGGAAACAGAATGGTAAAATAAAACGCCATTAAAAAGTTATGAGCCACCAAAGATTCGTTTTTCTTGCCAATTTTAACGCATCTTTGGGCGTAAATAAGTAATAAACACAATGTAAAATCTTTAAAACCAAGTCGGTACCGACAAAGCTCAACTATCGAAGAATTCAATAACTTTTATTTTTAATCGATATATGCAGTAGTTTTTTCATAAAACTCGATTTACGAAAGGCCTTCTCATATTTTTTTACGCGCGCGTTTTACTATGAATTATCGTGCCTCTCACTGAATAATGTTCCCCCCGATGCGGTGCGGGGGGACAATGCTCACGCACACGTGCGTATTCAAGTTACGACTGTGTCTGCTGCGGTGTGCTGTGGCCTGTGGCCTATGTCGTTCATACGTCGGTAGATTATACTTGCGCTCTAATTTATATTGACTCATTGGCTTGATTTTTGGATTTCAACATTTTATATCTGTTTGACTTCGCACTGTAGTTTGGACTCCGTATTTGCGTTTGAAATTGTTATTGTTGCTTTGAGTGGACGCTGCATAAGTACGTGACATTGTTTTGAATCATTGAAAAAGTTTTAAAAACCACATATTATAAACAATGGGTAGAAAAGTCATAATTTGGCGTCGTGACCGGGTCTTCGACACCGCGTCGCTGCCCGCGCCCGCTGCAGTGTAAAATCATCGCGGCGGGATGCTATCGCGCAATGAATTTTCAACTCTCGATGTTGAAACCAATGATATAATTATAAGTTGAAACGGTGTCTTTTTTTGACGCGTTGGGATTAACTCTGCTGAGTGCTGGGTTCTCAACGCTCGGCAGAACGGAATATTTTTACGTCCGTGCGTACGGTGGCTAAGCGTTCTTACAATCGAGCGACATGACGCCGCCGTGCCACCGCCGCCGCACGCGTCTACGACAGGGACAACTGCACGCGTCGTTGGTGGTCGTTGAAGCGCCCGTCCAGCGCCCGTCGACAGCCAACGACAAAGGTTGCCGGCCGCCAGCGGCAACGTGTCGCTCGTTTAGTTGAGTACCTAGGTAGCAGGTAGCGAAATCCAAAGTTCAAGCCAGGGTCAATGTAATGTTTGTTACTGGGTTCATTCTATTTGCTTTCAAAATAGTTTCTTGCAATTGACAAACCTAATTTTGTGGTCGTAGGTACTTTTGCGGCGGACAAGACTTTTTTATGGATGGGAAACCAAATAACTGCTCCCGCTTTGGGCGAAGCAGAAGGGAGTGTCAGACTCTTCTTGACTAAAACCCATCCGTGTTCCTCCTAATGCCCTCTGCGTACCGTACTTACCAGGGCCGCGGTAACTCTTTCGAACAAATTCTGCAACATCATAGTTTACATAGCTCTCTGCCTAATAGGTACCTACTGTTATATTAACGTAGGTAGGTACTTACCTAAAAGCAAAGATGCCATAAAACAAACCGTTGGCGTCGTAGACACTAAAATTTTAACGTTAGATAGGTAGGTATGTAGGAGCTAAGTAAACAATCTTTATATGTAACTTGTCAGTTTGTCACAATATACTGTGCACTTGTCTGATAATTTAAAGCAATCTAATAATGAATGCAAATCTAAACACGTCTGTGTCAACCAATAGGGGTAACTAAAAATAGAAAACCGGCCAAGTGCGAGTCGGACTCACGCACCGAGGGTTCCGTACAAATATTATAATATAAGCAAAAGTTGTGGATTACGATTTATGACGTACCTATTAAAAAAACTCCTTACTAGATCTCGTTCGAACCAATTTTCGCTGGTAGTTTACATGGTAATGTACATCATATATTTTTAGTGTTATCATTCTCTTATTTTAGAAGTTACACGACACACACACATTTTATCACTCTGGAAGTGTCTCTCGCACAAACTATTCAGTTTAGAAAAAAATGATATTAGAAACCTCGATATCTTTTTAGAACCCCTATCCATACTATACCGGCCTACAGGTTTAGGTAGGTAGTAAGTTCACAGAATACATCTACTTACCAAGTTTAGAGTTTTCGACAGCATAGTTCTTATAGTTTCGGAATAAAGTGGCTGTGACATACGGACGGACAGACAGACAGACATGACGAATCTATAAGGGTTCCGTTTTTTGCCATTTGGCTACGGAACCCTAAAAATTAAGAAGACAGGTAGGTAAGTAAGTAATTTTGATAACAATTTATAGGATGGTACTTAGGTAGAACTAATTTCATTATTAGGTACTAGCGACCTACCCCGGCTTCGCACGGGTGCAATGCTGATACCTTAGAATAATAACGCATAGAAACCTAGTACGAGTGCAAAAAGTGAGGCAACTAAAACTTAGCCTAATCCGTCAAACTTAGCCATCAGGCCGTCAGTACTCAATGTCACGTTCCGTCGAACACAGCTCGCGAGTAAATAATTGAAAATGACAGTTTGTTGCGTGAAAGGATGTTATAGCACATCAGGAAAACAAAAAAAATGTGATAAAATAACATTTCACAAATAAGTACTCACATTCTATCCACTATTTTTACGTAAATCGATAAATAAAACAAAATTCTAATAACCTAACTTGTCATAACACAGTGTTGCTATTTGTGAGGAAGAAATACCCACATTGCTTTCATTCATGTTTTTCATTTTTGTAATTTTAAAATACAATACTTACTGTTAATTCATATCAAACCCGATGTTTTAACATTGTTTATAATTATAACCCATCAAGCATTCTAAACGCATTGAACAATATCTCATTCTTTATGCGATTTATTTCCTTTTATTTTGAAATAAATTGAATTATACCTTCCGAAAAAATATGTCATATTACATGAAAAATCATGTTTACCTTTTCCAGTTCCCAACAACATAAAATACTTGCCTTGATAGCAAAATAGTAATGCGTCTTCCCATATTTTGTGGGTAACGGCTTAGTAATGGTATCACTGAAAGCTATATCTGTGTGCGTTAGAGGAACGTAGACACATTCGGCTCACGCACACAAAGAAAATGAAGTGGACACACGATTTTGCTCGGGTTTTGTTCTAGACGCGGCTTCTATGCGTTATTATTCTAAGGCTGATACTAAATACACTACAGAAAAACCGTGAGAAAAACTGTTACCTACCTACCTCACGTCTGAGTCGCGCGGGTACCTTACATAGATTCCGATTAGAGAACTCCCCTCCCGCACGCGCACCCCCGCCTTGGTGACCGCCGCAACGGGCCGTACAGCAGAAATCGTAATATTTTAATTTCGCCATAACTTCAAAACCAAACGTGCGATTTAAATCATTCAAAGACCAAATATGATCTACATAAACTGTACTTAGTGATGAAATACTTTATTTTGATAAGAATTAATAGCATGAGTAAAATAAACGCGTTTAAATGTAGTCCAAAAAAATCTAGATTTTTAAATAAAAAAATGGTTGTTGTGCCTCACTCGACATAGATAGGTATAGTGTGTCGCGGACTTTTTTGTAGATATTTATAAGATCTACAATTAATTAGAACAATTTATGGTTGTATCTTTTATAGTTTAGGCAGCGTACGCAAAATAAGTTACTTTTCTGGTTGATTTTTACACCTTGTGTCCGAAAAACCCAAATATCTTACGGAACCCTATTTTTTTGCAAAATATAATATAGCCTATGTTACTCGTGGATAATGTAACTTTCGAATGGTTAAAGAATTTTTAAAATCGGTCAAGTAGTTTTTGAGCCTATTCATTACAATCAAACAAACAAACAAAGTTTTCCTCTTTATAATATTAGTGTAGATGTATCTAGTACCTACGGACATAAACTGCGATGACTATTCAAGTGAGCATCAGATCTGTCGGTGGCGGCGTGGATAACAGAATAAGCAATCCATATTAGGTACCTATAGGGCCGTAGAGGTATAAAACGATAACACAGCGCCTACTATTTTTAGTAAGAGTTTTTAGGTAGGTAGTTGCTGATTTCTCGGCGAGCGTCGAGCGACTATGCGCAGCGGCGCGCGGTGGCGGTATGTGTGCAACTTCGATTTAGTTCGGAACGGTTCGGAACGATGTTTGTGTGCGTGCGAACTAGACGTGCATGAAGGCTAGCGTCTAACTGCTCATCACTGGTACTATCTCTGTCGGGCATGATGCGAGGTGAGACAGCGTGCTTTTTGGCCATGCCTACCACTGAGTTCGAGCCCGCGACTAGTGCCACCTTAAGCAAGCCTTGCACTCTGGGCTGCGTGGGGGCTGTCCCGACTCCCGACGCAAGGACTAATTACGTAACATCACGTGCACTTAGTTACTAATGTCCGTTCGCCTAAATTTTGAAAAAAGAATACAATGTCTATTCTATTCTCTTTTTACCCATCGGTAAAAGTGAAAATAAATAAGTCTGTACCTAGATATTTTTCAACTTTATTTCCTACCTACCTACAAGCAAATTACTTAGTTATTAAATTGTAGGTAACTTATAAGTTTCAATGGCCTATTTCCAATTACTGTGTTTCTTTTTGAAATACACTGGTATTAAGCCTGAAGACTGGCTTTAAGATTCTCCGGAGGTCAGTAATGAACTCGACGAGACTATGACCTTTGTTCTTGTCGACCCATCCTGTTCGGCCGGCCCGGCCTATCCTGTTATTTTGGCAGATCATATCGTGCCAGCACTAGATGTGGTCAAATCAAGCGACCCTGCGTCGGCTAAACCTAGTACCACGCATAAAACGCCAGGTGACATTATCGACGTGAACCTAGAACAGATTACGATGGTGATCCTGGGGGAAGACCCATCGACATCAGTTAAGTATGGTCCAGACTTACATAAGGAATTAAGCAAACGCTTCGAGCACATCGCTACCGAGGGGCTTGACAAGGATTGTAGGAAAACAGTCATTGCAAAATATTTAATGCCAGCAAACTGCCATTATATCGCTGCCCGCCGAACGCGGAGCTGAAAGCAGCGACACCCGAAGCCGCAACAAAGCGCGATAAGGCCATAGTTGTCAAGCAGGTTCAGATGGCGAGCGACATCTCCTGCTTGGGGCAGGTAATTACCAGTCAAATCGTTGCAAAAGACAAGGAGCTAAACTAATGGACGCCGCACGAATCATTTGTGATATCCAACACTACGATTCGATTATCCGCAGAAACTTTATTTTGTCTGCACTAAAAAGGGACATGAAGAAGGCCCTAAGTAGTACTGACTGACAATTTATCAGAAACAATCAAATCAGCTAAGGCTCTTACCAGATCCGGCACAGAACGGAAGCCTGATACCGTCAATAGAAACCCAATAAAACGACCAAACAACCCAATGCCGCAGAAGCATTTAAACCGACGAGCTCCTGCTCCAGCGCGCAGGCCGCTGACAGCCGCGCCGAGGAGCCTCGCCCGCCAGCTTAATGGAGGAGTTTGCCGCCGCCGCGCCAGCCGCAGCGCCGCTACTAGACCCAGTTAAGTACGCCGGTCGCTTGTCTTGCTTTTTTACTTTTGTAAACTATGGATGCCTATAACTAGTGATCAATCGATACTGTCATGGATTGACGGATACAAAATTATCTTTTCCTCTCAGGTAATACCAACATAAGGTAACACCTGCTGAGCAAAGTTATACCACTTCAGAATTCATTTGTTGTACTGAAGCATAGCCTTTTAGAGATAGGCGCCATTTTAAGATGTGACCCGTGCTCAGGTCAATTCATATTTAGCGTGTTTCTCATTCCAAAACCAAACAGAAAAGTAAGGTTCATATTAAACCTCAAACAATTAAACACATTTATTTAAACACACCATTTTAAATGAGAAGATCTAAGAACCGCTATAAAAAATTAAAAAAAGGACTGCTATGGCGACCTTAAGACTTAAAAACGCTTATTTTTCTATTAAAAATCACGAACATTCTCGTAAATATCTTAGATTTCTATTCAATAACCCTAAGCAATAACCAATTATACAAATTCAATCTCTGGCCATTCGGACTAAGTACAGCTTCATACTTGTTGACAAAGTTAATGAAACCTGTTGTAAAATTATTGCGGTCAGCGGGTTTTTTATCTACCCTCTATTTAGTTAATTGGTTGTTACTAGGAGATACATACGACAATTGCGAAAATAATGTTGCAATCACAAAGAAACTGCTTTGCTCTTTAGGATTTATTATTTATTATGATAAAATCAGTCTATCTCCTTCTAATTTCTATTATGTGTAAATTCTTAGGAGTTTTTACAAACTTGGCTAATTTAAAAGTAATTTTACCGACAGATAAAAAAGCACGCATTAAAAATGAAATCCGTAAATTTATCAACATGAAAAGTTGCAAAATCAGAACCTTCGCACATCTAGTAGGTATTTCAGTGTCAGCCTGCCCAGCTTTGAATAAAGCTGGGCACACACTAAACTATTTGGACGATGCAAATTCTTAAATCTCAGGGGTAATCAAGATATAATAAACAAATGATTCTCCCTGAAACGTTAAAGCCTGACTTTAATTGGTCCTTAAAAATAATTGATAAATCAAAGCACCCTATCAGGGATGACCACTATAGCATCGAAATATTTTCTGACGCCTCAACAACGGGATGGGGCGCCTCCTGAGGTAGTGAAAAGGCAAGTGACCAGTGGTCGACCAGCGAGCGAGACAAACATATAATTTTTTTAGAGCTATTAGCTGCATTCATTGCTTTAAAAATGTTCGCTAAGGATTAATATGATTATCAAGTATTACTTCGCATTGATAATTCTACTGCTTTACCATATTTCAACCGTATGGGCGGGGTTGTATACCCCCATTTAACCAGTCTGGCAAGGGTGATTTGGGATTGGAGTGAAGAACGCAAACTGTACTTCTACTGTAATTGTTCTTCTTATATGCTATCTTGTGATAACACCATCGCAGACGAGTCACGTCGTAATTATCTAGACAAAGAATGGGAATTGTCAGAGTGGGCCTTCAACACTATTGAGTGTAGGTTTGGACTACCCGACATAGATCTGTTTGCCAGTCGTATTAACAAAAAAATATTTAAAATACGTTTCTTGGCATAAAGACCCAGACGCCTATGCCATTAACTCTTTCACAATCGACTGGGGCCTTGCTTATTTCTATGCGTTTCCCCCTTTCTAGGTAATTTTAAAAAGTCTTAGGAAAATCGATGAAGCTCAGGGAATTTTTGTTGCTCCTTTATGGCTCACGCAACCGTGATACCCTCTATTTATATCTCTGCTCATATTGGACCCAATTATGTTTACCTCTAACGAAAACAATTTGATATCTCATTCCGGCAACCGCCAGATGCACTCGACGCTTATCCTGGTTGCCAGGGTGTTATCCGGGAGGCGTTTTCACGAAGATGCATGCCGCCCTCATCAATAGATATCATGATAACTTCTTTATCAGATAGCTCGATGAAACAAAACGTGACATATGTCTCTAAAAAGGTGGTCTTTTTGCAAAGAATCCGGTGTTAAAACTATCGTGGCCTCAGTTCCATCGATAATTTATTCTCTGACGCAATTTTTAACAATGGTGGTCAATATGAGACTCTAAATTGATCAGCTTTGTCTGATGTTGGGACCACATGTTTCTAGAGATCGAATTCTCAGATTTTTTAAAAGCGTTTTCGCTTACGCCCGCCTAGACCAAAATATAATGTAACTGTGTGTAAAAATTTGCCGCGCTAGTACACTCGTATAAAAAACCAAAGAACTACACAAATCTGGCTTATTTTTTATAAATTCTAAAATCCGCACAACGCTGTAAGTGCGCAAACATTTAGCCGGTGGAATAAGTGCATATTGTGCGATAGTGTGTTAGACGTGTCCCTGTTCTCAGCGACGCAGCGTGAGCGTCACGCGGCCACGTCGTACGCACATTCTTGCGGATATATATGATACTCGCAGAACTGCAGGCTGGAGCCGCAGTTCCAAAACTGTCGCTAGATATTATAACCACACCATCATTGATTTTGATGAGGGTTCTCTAGCTAGGTCGATAAATAATCAGTAAGAAAGAAAATAGTCTTCTTTCCTCACAATCGTCGCTTTTGCAACTTAGTTTTTGTATAGTAAATTGTACTTGTACACAAAATTAGAAGTTAAGTATTTTATATGTACGATTGTTTATTTCATATGGATTTTTTATGATTTATGGTCTGACTCTGTTAGGATTGATTTTTGTTATTGGACCACTTTTTTATTTAAAAAATAAACAAAGGGGTCTGAAGTTAAAACACTGCGTTGTTAATATTTCCAGAAATAACTCTCAAAGTCTACATGTGTAATAATAAGTACTAATCTCGAGGACGAAGCGTTAGTATAATTAATGATTAAACGAACATACCTGTAAGCGAAGTTCTATCATAATTATACGAAGCGCTTCGTCCGAAGAGATTAGTACTCCCGCCCTCCCACGCTTCCGCTATTCCCTCGCACGTTTTCAGAAAATATTAAGCAACGCTTATTCCTCTAAACTTTAAACTTAATGACGAGAGATTCCAAGTCGATTAATAAGGAGAAATCGAGGTACCCGCACTTGAAAAAAAAAAAAATAGGAAACTCTCAACTGTAGTGTATGAGTGGTGCCACTTATGTGTTACTACATGTGTAATAATAAGTACTAATCTCTTCGGACGAAGCGCTTCGTATAATTATGATAGAACTTCGCTTACAGGTAAGTTCGTTTAATCATTAATTATACCTCTGTTTTTGTTTTTTTTTTTTTTTTCCTCCTTATGGCAACTGAGCCGGTTCCGACTATTCTGCCAGTGTCACGTGGTGACGGCAGCACAGAGAGGCAGGCCGTCGAACTGTTTACTTCATGGTAGTTGTTAGTTTAGCAATTAAAATTTCAAATCATTTTCTTTCAAAAATGTAGCCAAAATGTGAATTAATTTAGGAGTGAAGTGGGAGAGAAGGGAATGAAAGTTGCTTGGGAGAGGAATGTTGAATTTAGAGATTTTATGGTAGAGGTCAAAGGATTTATTGTTTAGGGAGCAGGAAAAGAAGATATGGTCCAAAGTGCCTTCCGCAAGACCGCACTCGCACAGGGAACTATCCCGGACATGGATCTTATGCAGGAACACTGGGCTACAACAGTGTCCGAGTCTCAGTCTACAGAGTGATGAAACAGTTCTCTTCGACAGTTAAGGGAATTTAAAAAACCAAGGCCTAAGTTGAATTTCGGGCTGTATAGCGGCATAGTAAATACCCTTGGTTTTAGAGGTCGTCTTCCATGTTTCAGCCCACGAGTTAAATAACTTGGGTTTGGCACCGATTCGCAAATCGTAGTTATGAGCTACGTAGTGCTTTCGATCAGCCGGATTCGATGTGGCATACTTAGCTAACGAATCAGCGCACTCATTGCCGACAATACCCGAGTGACCGGGGATCCAGACTATCTCGATGTCCAAGCCATTCTGGGAGCAATCAAATAACAAGGTCTTAATATCTGCAATGATTTGACTATGAATTTTACTATAAAGTTGATTTTGTATTAAGGCCTGGATACTACTACGAGAATCTGAAAAAACTACTGATCTTGTTATTTGATGGGATTTAATATAGTGTGTGGCTTCCAAAATACCAATACACTCTCCTGTAAATACTGGTGTGTCTGGTGGGCATTGAAAAAATAGGGCAATTTTCGAATTTTGAAAGTAAACTGACACACCAGTACAATCTGTTTCAGCTAATTTTGAGGCATCAGTGAAAAATGAATTCCATCCTTCCCAATAACGCTTGACAGCCGAATGAAAATCGTCTCCAGCGCTTTGGGAATTCTTTGATATACCAAGTCCCAAAACGGCTTTTGGTTCGAAATTAATCGTTTCATATGCGGTAGAGAAGACGGGGAGAGTAGGGTATTGACAAATGGGCGAGGAGAGCTGTTTAAGTTCTCTGTACCTATTCATCAACAGGGGGACTGATTTATGTTTCCAGTAGGAAGAACTAGTAAAGGATAGGTCGATTTGTTCTAATATTGGGAGTAAGGGATGGGATGAAAGGGAAAAAACTTTCGAGAGGAAGCGATCTGCCAAATACTGTCTCCTAAGGTGTAGTGGCGGTTCTGCACATTCCACTTGCAGCGCATTTATGGGAGAGGATTTCATGGCCCCAATGATAATTCTCAGACATTTGGCTTGGACACTGTCCAGTTTCTTAGGCGCTTCTTTGTTGCAGGGCTCAAGAAGGAAGCTGCAGTAGTCTAAAGCACTTCTAGTCAGCGCATTATATATTAATTTAAGGGTGTAGGGGTGAGCTCCCCACCACACTCCAGCCAAGGCCTTAAGGACCGACACAGAGCGTTCACATTTTTGGACCGCGTTTTGTTAATGTGGTCGACGCCAGACAATCTTGAGTCCAAAGTTACTCCCAGAAACTTAGCCTTATCTTGGACGGGGATGCTTTGTCCGTCAATATTGATATCTATTGGGGGTACAGAACGCTTGCGTGTAAAAACGACAGCTGTACTCTTTGGAGCACTTAAAGACAAACCATTTTCAAGTAGCCATTGGTTTAATGAAGCTAGAGAGACATTCATTGACAGAGCGGCATCCTGAATGGAACTGCCACAAACCATTAATGCAATATCGTCAGCATACTGAAGGATTTTGCAGTCAAAATTAAGGGAAGAGGGCAGGTTGGCTGTATAGATGTTGTACAATGGGGGACTAAGAACAGATCCTTGCGGTAATCCTCTCCAGACCGATCTTTGTTCAGAGTCAGCCCCAGGTATTCTCAATTGAATACTGCGATTGGTAAAAATGCTACCAATGATGCGACAAATCCTACCCGGGACTCTCAGCTCGTGCAGCTTTTGCCTGAGATTAGGGAGGAGGACCGAATCATAGGCAGCTGATATATCCAGGAAAACAGCAACCACTGACTCATTTCTGCTTAGGGCCAGCCGGACCTCTGACGTGAGGATACCCACACTATCAGCTGTGCCCAGACCTTTCCTAAAGCCGAATTGAGTCGTTGGGAGCATCTTCCTGATTTCCACCAAACCACACTAATCGGTTTTTAACTAAATGTTCCAAAAGTTTAATGAGTATGGACGATAAAGCAATAGGTCTATATGAGCAATGATCATTAGATCTGTTTCAATTACGTTTCGATATACATACGTAGTATCTCTATGTAGTCTGTGGATATACGGTCCTAAATTTTGTTTTTGTTTTATGTTTCTAGTTTTTTTTTTTTTTTTGTTAGTTTACTTGTACTTACTTTCTTTTGTCTATCTGGCCTACACAATCAAATCTAATAATTATGTTCCTATTAGTTTTCACGTTTTACTTTTGTAAACACAACTGGCAGGTGGATGTTAACTTTTTATAATAGTATTTTATTTATTTTTTTGTTTGGTACATAATAATATATATATTTTTTTTTATATATGCTCAGCCCTGGCTGTAGCAGTGATACTGACACTTTCTTTTCTTTAAACAGTGATGATGAAAGCTTTGTAAGTGTTCCTTCTTTAGCTGACACTCTCGTCTCCGTATTTTCCGATGTATCCAAGAACTTTAATGTAGTCCACATAAATGCCCAGAGTATTCCGGCTCATTTCGCTGATTTGCTGGCCAATTTTGACTGTAAACATATTCATGCGATTCTTGTTTCTGAATCATGGTTAAAACCTTGTCTTCCGTCTTCCTCTTACTCTCTTCCAGGTTTCCAACTCATCAGGAATGATCGTGCGGTTGGTGGTGGTGGTGGGGTGGCCATTTACCTTCGTAGCTATATTCCCTTTTCTATTGTTAACATGTCCACTCAGCCGCCGCCGCCAAACGCCGGTGAACATCTTTTCCTGGAAGTTGAACTACACCATGCTAAGATACTCCTTGGTGTCTACTACTGCCCTTCTCTTCGGATTAATTTCTTCACTTCTTTTGAACGTATTTTAGAAGCCTTAATTCCCTCTTACAGTCATAGCATCATAATGGGAGATTTTAATACATGTCTCCTTAAAAATGACTCCCGCTCTGATTCCCTACGGCGTATCATTGAATCAACCAATCTCTCTATTCTCGATCTTGGTGCCACTCACCATTTTCCTAACTCTGTCCCCTCACTTCTTGATCTTATTTTTGTCTCTTCTCTCGATCACGTCGCTAAACATGGTCAATGTTCAGCTGACGCCTTTTCCTATCATGACCTGATTTTCACCTCCTATAAAATTCACCCTCCTAAGCATAAGTCCAGAACTCTTTTGCTTCGCAATTTTGATGGAATGAACATTGACCGTCTTCGAGAGGATGCCAGCAGCATTGATTGGACGCCTCTCGTCACATCCTCGTCCGTCGACGAACAAGTTGAAATCTTGACTTCTACCCTTATTCAGCTTTACGACACACATGCACCTATTCGAGCTGTGAGAGTAAAGCATCTCCCAGCGCCATGGCTGACTGATGATATAAAACTTTTGCTGAGTAAAAAAGCAGCCGCGAAGTTTAAGTTTAAGATTCGGCCCAACGACATCAATAGGGAAAAATACGTCTCAATTCGAAATCACTGCAACAAGGTGTGTAGGAACGCAAACCGCCAACATATCCATAGTACTGTTCAAAATGGTGATCCAGCTAAGGTCTGGAAGTTTCTCAATTCATTAGGTATTGGAAAAAAGACTCAAGAAAGGATTCCTAAAGACTTAGACCTTAACTTACTTAATAGTCATTTTTCTACTTCGCCCGTATTGGATAGGGCCACCAAAGCTACTACACTAAGTCATCTTTCAAACCTTCCGATACCTGATTATAGCCCTTTTGTCTTAAGTCAATTTACTGCTTGTGATGTTAAAAAGAGTATTTTATCGATTACATCTCACGCTGTGGGTAGTGACTGTGTCAGCCGTAAGATGATTATTCCCATCCTTGATAATATTCTCCCGGTCATCCTATACATCCTCAACTTCTCTGTTTCTAGTAGGGTCTTTCCACAAACCTGGAAAGATGCCCAAGTTATCCCTCTACCCAAAAAATCACATCCTGCGTGTTTCTCTGACTATCGTCCTATATCCATCCTCCCATTCCTATCCAAAGTCCTTGAAAAACTTGTCCATAAGCAACTTAGCACATTCCTTTCCAAGCACAATCTGCTGAATCCTTTCCAATCCGGTTTTCGACCTGGACACAGCACTACCTCAGCTCTCGTACATATCACGGATGATATCAGGTCGGGCATGGAAATGGGGAAGTTAACGGCACTTGCTCTGCTTGATTTTAGCAATGCTTTTAATATGGTTGACTTCGAAATTTTGCTTGGAATCCTGCGCTCTTTTAACATATCTCCTTCGGTAATTGACTGGTTTCATAGTTACCTGTTTGGCCGCCGGCAGCGTGTTTGCATTGAAGAGTCTTTCTCTTCTTGGTGTAATACCTCTGCCGGTGTGCCGCAGGGTGGCGTGTTATCTCCTTTACTTTTCGCACTTTTTATTAATAGTATCACTCAAAGACTATCTTCTTTCTACCACTTGTATGCTGATGATCTCCAAATTTACACCCAAGCCCCTCTTGGAGAGCTATCTGATGCGATTGAGACTATTAATTCAGACCTGGCTCGAATAGGTGAATGGAGCACTGAGTTTGGGCTGAAGATAAATCCAGCAAAGACGCAGGTTATTGTTGTTGGTAGTTCCCGGAATGTCTCTAAGCTTGATTGGTCGACACTTCCCCAGGTTACTTTCAATAACACTATTATTCCAGTAACTCACACTGTAAAGAACTTGGGGATTTATATCGACAGCACTCTTTCCTGGACTAAACAACTGCAGGAGGTGAGTCGTAAATTGTTCGCCTCAGCGGGCTCCCTGAGACGCCTACGAAATTTCCTTCCCATTACCACCAAAATTGCCTTAGCACAATCTCTTCTTCTCCCAATCTTGGACTATGCTGACGCCAGCTATCTTGATCTCACCCAAGACCAATTGGACAAGCTTGAGCGACTTCAAAATCTCTGTATCAGGTTCATATTTGGCTTACGCAAGTATGACCATGTTTCCGAATTTCGTACTAAGCTCAAATGGCTTCCTGTTCGTCTTCGCCGGAATGCCCACATCCTTTCTCTGCTTTATAATGTACTATTTAATCCTTCCACTCCTTTTTATCTTAAAGAACGCTTTCAGTTTCTCTGTGACACACATTCTAGGTCCTTGAGATCTACGGAAAATCTTAAATTAAGTATTCGCATGCATTCCACATCATTTTTTGACAAGTCATTCACTATTCAAGCCGCTCGTTTGTGGAATGCATTACCCATAGATGTGAGACGTGCTCAAACGCTACCAACGTTTAAAAAAATGGTAAAGGAGCATTACCTCTCACTATAATTTTTCTTCTCCTTTCCCAATTATTTATTTGATATTTATTAGTATATTGTTTTATTGTATGTGTTTATTTTATATTATTAAGTCTAATTAATATTATTTATGATGTTTGTACACTGACCGCCCTAAATCTAACTTTCGTTCAATCCATCCTAAGGTTGTCTGTAAGAGATTGCCCTGTGCGATAAGACCGCCCATTGTACACTTGTTTTTATAAACGTTTTTCCTGTACTTGTTATGAGGTGTACAATAAAGTATATAATAAATAAATAAATAAATTAGGATCTTTGCCTGGTTTTAAAATGGGAATAACAATTTGAACCTTCCACTCTGTGGGAATATAGCCAGAAGGAAAAGCAGAAGTTAGCTAAGTGCAGGTAATATTTGTGAGTTTTTGGTCCGGCTTTAGAAATAAAAGAATACGGGAATCCATCCACTCCCGGTGCGGAGTCCTTGACCTGGGATAACACGGTTTTTAGTTCTTCCAAGCTGAATGGCATGTTCATTGGATCTTCAGTGTTGTCTGCATCATAGATGTCAACACTGGTTTCCTCAATAGTTGGAACATAGGCTGGAGCGATTTTGGAGAAAAATTGGTATCCCAGTTCTATCGTGAGATTGTTAGAGAAGGCAGGTGCTAGACTACTCCTAAACCGTTTAACCTTTCGCCACACTACGGACACCGGGGTGGACGGACTCAGCAAACTACAGTATTTTGACCAACCTTCGCGTTTTTTCCTCTTTAAAAATTTCCTGGACTTAGCTAGTATCCGCTTGAAGGCGATGAGGTTATCCAGGTTCATATTGCAGTTGAATGCCACTTCAGCCTCATTCCTGGCCTTGATCATGTCTGTGCATTCCCTATCCCACCATGGCGGGGAAGGGAGTCTACCGGAATGGGGTTTTTTGGAGGGGAAGCAATCGTCTGCTGTGGAGGAAATGGTGGAAGAAAAGGTTGAAAAGCAATCCTGGGCATTTTCCCTGGTAATTTCTGGTAGGGCAGATATTCTGAGGTCCAGAAATTTAGAATATAGATCCCAGTCTGCTGAATTCAATTGGAATTTTAATAGAGGGGGGGAGTTTTTAAAAGGAATATTTTTGGAAGGGAATTCGATTATGATGGGGTAGTGATCACTTCCATAGGTCATATCCAAGCGACGCCAAATGAGGAGACTAGATAGATTGGATGAGCAGAATGTTAAGTCCACGCAACTATTGCCCTGCCCAGGTGTAGCTCTACGTGTAGTACTACCATCGTTGATGAGACAGAGGTTGAGATCATCCAATATATCAAGCAAGCCTATGCCAAAGTTATCGCAAGTATCCGACCCCCAACGATAATGGTGACAATTAAAATCACCCATGACAATTATTGGACCGCTAACACTACATAATACATTTCTAATAATCGGAAGGTATTCAAGTTGTGGGTGCGCAATATAAAATGAAAAAATATTTATATCCTCAGCCTTAACAGCAACAACATTTATGTTGTCGCCAACAGAGGTTAGAGGAATCTGGGAGAATGATACCTTGCAATTGATGAGCAAGGCACATCCTCCGTATCCATCAGATCTATCATCACGAGCACTGCCAAAACACGGCAACCTGAAATTACTTCCAGGCACGAGCCATGTCTCAGCAATGCCGCAGATTGATGGCTTAAATTTGTTGATTAAAAAAGAAAGGTCAGACTTTCTGGGAGTAATACTCCTCACGTTCCATTGTAGGAATGTCAGGGGATGGAACATTGTTAATGTAATTTAATATCGAGGTCAGCTTTGATGCAACGTGATCAGGTTATTGATTGAGACGGGCTGGAAAGAACAGACATTAGCATATTTGTTATTAAATCTAAAATATTTCGTGAGTTATCCTTCCTGTAAATCATTGGCTCCGCTGCTTCCGTCGGGAGAGCACAGCCGTTTCTGGATGGGGAGACTGAAAAATTTTGGGTAAGCTCACGGTGAGCCTGTACATTATAACCAGGCGAAAGGGGGAGGTGGGGTTTATATTTAAAAAATACCGTTTTCCGGTGTGTATTTTGGGTTACAGGAATGGGACTTGTTGATTGGGATTGGGGTTTATTTACTTTGCTGCGAGAAGAAGATTTGGAAACTTCGGCATAAGATCTTGAGACAGGTGGCAAGACCCGACTTGCCTCCGCATATGAGACTGATTTCTCTGCCATCAGAGCTTTGATGCTCTTCTGTCGGCCCAATTCTGGACAGGCACTGTTATTTGCAAAATGGTTACCAGTACATGAAACACAGAAGCTGAACTCAGGGGTAACATCACATCCATCTCCTGGATGATCTGCACCACATTTAAAGCACCTTGGTTTTGACCGGCAGACAGTTCGCGTATGGCCGAAACGACAGCAATGATAGCACTGAATTGTCGGATATGTATATCTCTCCACGGGGAGAGCCGAATAAAAACTGTAAACACGTTTGGGTAGAACTTGGCCGTCAAAAGTAAGCACTACAGTTTGTGTAGGCCTCCACTCAGTCACACCAGAAGAGTTCACCTTACGGCTCATCCTCCTAGCCTTGATAACGGGGCCACAACTCTCTGGAACCTGGATATATTTGATAACTTCATCCTCCGACCACTCAACCGGTATGTCCCTAACTATACCCATTCGTGTTATATTAAACTGTGGGATGGTGGCGATGTAATTATGTTGTGTCAAAATTTTGTTATTCAGAAAACTGTTGGCATCCTGATGTGACTTAAACTCAACTGACACTCTGTTTCTACCTATGCGTTTGATCCCATCGAGATGTACGTTATTGACGTTATTCATCGTCAAAAACATACCAAACTTGATTGGTTGCAGCACAGTGCCTGACGTCTGTTCATCCTTGAGAGAAACATGAACAATGTATGGTGGGTTGTCTCTCATGGTGTATATAAGTCTGCCAACAACGCTTTTCGCGATTTTTGTCGGAATTTTTGAAGTACTAGGGGGCGGGGAACCTGCTACCCTTTTACGATTAGTGGTCTGTATTTCCATGCTAGAGTCTTGTGTAGGCACTTCAGTGTCATGGGGTAGGGTTACAGTCAGCAAAGGGGAAAGTTCAAACAGTTCATCCGGAGGGTCAGGGTCCGGGGGCTTTTCGGAGTTCATTTTGGCTAATTATAGCTACAATAGGACAATAACAACTACGAAACAAATCTTGAACCAACAACACAAACACAAAATACAGTTTCGAGCTACTTTCACACTTTAAAATAACACCAAAAACTAAAATATTCGAAGCACTGACAAAAGCCAGTTCCGTCAGTAAAAAATATTCCTCTGTTTTTGTTTTTTTTTTTTTTTTTTTTTCCTATATGGCAACTGAGCCGGTTCCGACTATTCTGCCAGTGTCACGAGGTGACGGTAGCACAGGGAGGCAGGCCGTCGAACGTTTTACTTCATGGTAGTTGTTAGTACTGCAATGACGAACACATGGGTTAATAGACATAATTATAATTTTAAATCCTATATACAGATATGATATATTATACTAAAACATAAACTACTATTTACAAACTAGCTACATAAGTTGCGCACCAATTAAAATTTCAAATCGTTTTCTTTTAAAAATGTAGCCAAAAAGTGGATTAGTTTAGGAGAGAAGTGGGAAAGAAGGGAATGGAAGTTGCTTGGGAGAGGAATGTTGCATTTAGAGATCTCTGTTTTTGTTGTTTGTCTGAAAAGATTTGACATTTGACGTAATAATACCTTATTTGTCAAAGTCATGTCAGTGTCACTGTCATGTCGATTTATGTTCCGTTCCGTTTTAGGTAACGTTGCGCTGGCATACGTTATAATTTTTATTTTTCCTTGTTTCTCCCGTTTAATTAATAATAAGTTTGGTTGTGTTAGATTTGTTACCCGGACTGTATTATTCATATTGTAAGTGGTTTTATTTATTTTTTATGTAATAATAACTTAACGCTACCGGCAGGTGAAATTGTTATTGGGTTTTAGGTATTTTTATGGTAGTTTTTATTATATATTGATATAACATTATTCAAAATCGATAAATATTTATGTCAATTGAAAGTAGTGATGATAACAGTTTTGTTTCTTTATCAAGTAGCGATGAAAGTTTTGTAAGTGTTCCTTCACTTGCAGATTTGAGTACACTTGCAGACTTGCGGATTTGAGTAGGGTCTCAGCCTGGTCGAAGAGAAATTCTCTGGTTTTGAACCCAATTAAATCAAAGTTTATGCTTTTGGGAACTAGAGAATTTTTAACCAAAATGAGTAGCAATGTAAGCCTGGACTTGAAGATTGACGGGTGTTCCATTGAAAGGGTGCAGGAAGCTCGTAATCTTGGGGTGGTATTTGATGAGCAACTTCATTTTGAGACTCACGTTATGGAGGCTGTGCGAAACTGTTTCTACCGCCTCAAACTTTTATACCGTGTCCGTCCCTACATTAGTGTGGATATGCGTGTCATGCTCTGTGAGTCACTTGTCTTATCCAAGCTGAATTACGCTGACACTGTGTATGGGGCGTGCATTCTTGGGAGGAGCGAGAGGCTGATTCAGCGGGTACAGAATGCCTGTGCGAGATTTTGTTTTAATGTCCCACCGAGATCTCACATAACTCCATTTTTAAATAAGGGTAATTTGATGAGAATGTCGGACCGGAGAAAGCTTCATCTGGCTACCCTATTATTTGGCATAATTCTCACAAAAAAAACCAGGCTATCTGTATGGTAAATTAACCTGGTCGCGAGATGTGAACAGGGTCAAAACAAGAGCATCTGCTTACCTCCTTTTGACCTTGACTCACAGAACTGCTGCCTTCCGGGGAAGTTTTAAGTTTGCGGCTTCTCGATGCTGGAACGATCTGCCACCACCGTTTCGTGCTATAAAAACAGTTGGTACTTTTAGCACAAAATTCAAGAAACACCTATTAAGAATTCAAAAGGAAACTACACGAACGTAACACTTACCCAGGGTCTGCACGCAGATAGCATTGGTGAGATTGTCCATTTTCTCAGTACAATACTTTCTTGCGACAAAACACTACTGACAACACCACACAAGATACTTACACTGTTGAAAGCCAAACTCGATAACGTTTTTTGTTTGAATTTACTTCCCATTTTAGTTTGTTATTGTTGCTGCCATTTTTAATTATTGACAAATGACCATAACTTCACAAATTGCGCCCGCGCGTTCCGCCATTTGTCTATGACAGTCAGACAGTGACAAATGGTACTGGAGCACTGGGCCATTGAGGTAATTTCATTACTTTTTGTATGTTTTACTTTTTATTTTTGAAAAACCTTATACTATCATATTTTATTTATTTTAATATTCTTAGTGTTATTTATATCATATTTCGCATTTATATATTTCTAGTCATGCGTTCCGTATGTGTGCCCGTGGCATCATTTTCAGGCCCTGTCAGAATACCAGCGCTGTGATATTTATTTATTTAAATATCGCAGCATACGCTGAGACAGGGACCTTTTTTGGCCTCGCACAGATAATTATTATCATTGTTAGGATGTAGCCTATATGTCAACTTATTTTTATTACAGTTAGTTTTACATATTTTTACTTTTATGTGTACTGTGCGAGTCCTGAATAAATATTTTTCTTTCTTTCTTTCTTTCTTTCAGACAGTCTAACTGCCCAGTTTTCTGATGTTCCTAAGAATTTCAACGTTATACACATTAATGCCCAGAGTATTCCGGTTCATTTCCACGATATGCTGGCAAGCTTTGACTGTAAAAATATACATGCCATTCTTATTTCCGAGTCATGGCTTAAGCCTTGTCTCCCTTCTACAAGTTATTCTCTTCCCGGCTTCGTGCTTATCAGAAATGACCGAACCAGTGGAGGTGGTGGTGGTGTTGCTATATATCTCCGCGCTCATATTCCTTTCTCTGTAGTCAATGTGTCAGCGCAGCCACCGCCATCAAATGCTGGTGAACATCTCTTCGTTGAAGTCGAACTCAATCACTCTAAATTACTTCTTGGTGTCTACTATTGTCCTTCTTTACGCGTTAATTTCTTTTCATCTTTTGAAAAGATTTTAGAAATGCTTATCCCTTCCTACAGTCATAGCATTATCATGGGTGACTTTAATACTTGTCTCTTGAAGAAAGACCATCGTTCTTCTTCTCTCACTGATATCTCAGCTTCTAACAATCTTTTCATTCTTCCGCTAAGTGCCACTCACCATTTTCCAAACTCTACTCCTTCACTTCTAGACTTGATTTTTGTTTCCTCTCCTGATCGCGTCGCTAAGCATGGTCAATGTTCAGCCGATGCTTTCTCCTATCATGATATTATTTTTCTCTCATATAAAATTCGCCCCCCTAAGGCTAAAGCCAAAATTCTAAATCAACGCAATTTTGGTGGTATGAACGTTGACAGTCTTTGCGAGGATGCCAGAAATATAGATTGGTCTCCACTTTTTGCGTCTACTTCAGTCGATGATCAAGTTAATTTTTTCTCGAGTAAACTTATTGAGCTTTACGATCAACACGCTCCGGTTCGAGCTGTGAAGGTAAAACACTCACCTGCGCCGTGGCTGACCGATGAGATTAAAACTTTATTGAATAAAAAAGCTGCGGCAAAGTCCAAATTTAAGCGTCGTCCTAATGACGCTAACAGGGAAAGATATATTTCAATTCGCAAACACTGCAATAAGGTGTGTAGGAATGCAAATCGCCATCATATTCATGATTCCGTCCAAAATGGGGACGCATCCAAAGTTTGGAAATTTCTTAGGTCATTGGGGGTCGGGAAAACCCAACAAGAAACTATTCCTAAAGACATAGACATTGATGATATGAATAATCATTTTACTGCTTCGTCCAATTTTGATAGGACAATAAAGTTGAATACGTTAGATCATCTTTCATCTCTTCCGACTCCCAGTTATTCTCCATTTATTTTTGGTCAATTTTCTGCATGTGATGTTAAGAAGAGCATACTATCGATTACTTCAAATGCAGTAGAAAGCGACTGTATCAGCCGTAAGATGTTGCTCCCAGTGCTGGACGTGATCCTTCCTGTCATCTGCCATATCCTTAATTTTTCTGCGTCGAGCGGTGTCTTTCCAGGCTCATGGAAAGATGCGCATATAATTCCTTTACCAAAAAAGTCCAATCCTACATCCTTCTCCGATTACCCTCCAATATCTGTCTTACCATTCCTATCCAAAGTCCTTGAGCGGTTAATCCTTAACCAAATAAGCACTTTCCTCGCCAGAAATAATCTCCTTAACCCCTTCCAGTCCGGATTTCGTCCTGGTCGTAGCACCACTACAGCGCTTCTTAACATTACGGAGGATATCAGGTCAGCCATGGAAATGGGAAATGTAATGTAATGGTTATGGCTCTGCTAGATTTCAGTAATGCGTTTAATACTGTGGATTACGATGTCTTACTTGGCATTCTTTGCTCTCTTAATATATCTCGATCAGTAATTGACTGGTTTCGTAGTTACCTGGTCGGTCGCCGGCAACGTATTTGCATCGGAGAGATCTTGTCTTCCTGGTGTAGTACTTCTGCCGGGGTACCACAGGGTGGCGTTTTATCTCCGTTACTTTTCGCAGTGTTTATCAACTCAATCTCCAACAAATTGATGTCATCCTACCACCTTTATGCAGATGATCTTCAAATTTACTCACGAGCTCCTCTTGGAAATTTGTCCGAGGCTATCTTTACCCTGAACCTTGATCTGGCTCGTATTTGCGAGTGGAGCAAGAGGTACGGACTTATGGTGAACCCCATCAAGACACAGGTTTTAGTGGTGGGCAGTTCAAGGACAATCTCAAGGATCGACTGGACGACTCTTCCCCAAGTCTCTTTTGACAACTCAGTTATTCCCTTTAGTGAAAAAGTTAAGAACTTGGGTATTTTTATTGACAAGAACTTCTCTTGGACTGCCCAGCTACAGGAGGTTAGCCGGAAGCTATTCGCATCTGCTGCATCTTTGAGAAGACTGCGTAATTTTCTGCCAACTGCCACCAAGATTGCACTTGCACAATCTCTTCTTCTACCCATCCTTGATTATGCAGCTGTCAGCTATCTTGACCTCACTGAAGTGCAACTTGATAAACTTGAGCGCCTTCAAAATTTTTGCATAAGGTTCATATTTGGTTTGCGCAAATATGACCACGTTTCCGAATTCCGTGTTAAGCTCAAGTGGTTGCCAATTCGCCTTCGCCGGAATGCTCATATTCTTTCCCTCTTGTATAATGTGCTCTTTTCCCCTTCCACTCCTCTTTATCTAAAGAAACGATTCCAGTTTCTTTGCGACTCTCACACGAGATTACTTAGGTCATCAGATAACTTGAAACTAAAAATGCCAATGCATTCCACTACCTTTTTAGACAATTCTTTTACAGTCCAAGCCGCTCGTCTATGGAATGCATTGCCTGTTTCGATTAAACGCGCCCAATCGCTGCCTGTCTTTAAAAAGCTTGTTAAGGAACACTAGTCACTACTTGTCACTGTGATTCCTTTCCATCTGTAATTTCCATATTGTTAACTTTTTCTTACTTTATAATAAATATGTATGTATTTATGTATCTATTATAGTAGTCATATTGTAATACTGTATTTCTGTTTGTTTTGTTTTTCTATGTAACTTCATATTTGCACCAAGTGCAACCCCATTTCGTGTCCAGGCTATCACTTTCCATTCCAGGTTGCCTGGAAGAGATCGCGGAATGCGATAAGGCCGCCAATTGTATGTCTTTAGTTTAAGATTTTCTGTACGTTTTTTAATTTTGGTGTACAATAAAGTATATATAAATAAAATAAATAAAAATAGTTTTCCCTCTTTAGCGAGGTACAAATTATTTGATTGCTGGTACCAAATAGGTACTAAAACTTGGTATTGCTCAAACTTCCAAAATCTTACTTGGTCCAAGCCATCCTGATGCAGACCAATCCGGAGGTATATACACTCTTCCAGAGAGTTAATCCTAAAACAACAAGTGACTAACAACAATTTTAATCAACAAGTGACTAATAATAATTAATAATGAAACAGGTAGGAAGAAAAAGCGTGAAACTGAATTTAATTTAAAATCCGTACATGGTCCCATAAACTCAGATGCAGAGGTAGCTCAGGAATTTGAAAACTTCTTTGCTGATATTCCTCGTAAAACTACAGAAGCTCTTAACTCGTCACCCGCGCTCTCTGCTGCCTTACTTAGGAAGAATGTCAAGGTTTGTCCATCAGAGTTCAAGTTTAAACATACAAACCCCCTAGCCATTATAAAAGCTTTTAAAGATCTTAAAATTAAATCAACAGAAGATCTTTGGGGAATGTCTGTAAAAGTCTGTAGATCTATTATTGAAACTATTGCTCCCCACTTAGCTCTTATATTTAACTCTAGTGTAGACCAGGGAGTATTTCCTGATCTCATGAAGCACAGTAAAGTCGTTCCACTGTTTAAATCTGGTGATAGTCAAGAACCCAACAATTACAGGCCGGTTTCAATCCTGCCGGTTCTCAGTAAGGTGTTTGAAAAGTTAATGCTTAACCAGATGTTACTACATTTTAATGAAAATTCCATCTTTCATGAACATCAGTACGGTTTCACCAAAGGGCGTTGTACAACTGACGCCGGTGTCACTCTAATAAAGAACATCTTTAATGCCTGGGAAGATTCGCAAGACGCCATTGGAATTTTTTGCGATCTCTCGAAGGCGTTCGATTGCGTTAACCATGAAACACTTTTGTTGAAACTGGAGCATTATGGGATTAGGAATACATCTCTTGATCTGATTAGATCGTACTTGAAAGACAGACAGGTTAAAGTACAGGTAAACAGCGTGAACTCACTGGGGTCTGAAATGACAATGGGCGTTCCGCAAGGTTCAATATTGGGTCCATTCCTCTTTTTAGTGTACATAAACGATTTGCCCCAATTGCTTCAAAATGAGCCAAAGATGGTGTTATTTGCTGATGACACATCATTGATATTTAAGATAGAACGACGGTCACAAAATCTTGATGATGTCAATAACTCTATTCATCAAGTTCAAGATTGGTTTACGGCAAACAACTTAGTATTGAATGAAAAAAAAACCAAATGTATTAAATTTACTTTACCAAATGTTAAAAGTAACGAATGTGACATCGTATTGAATGGACAAAAACTGGAATTTATTGATCAGACGGTTTTCCTGGGAATCACTTTAGACGAGAAATTGCAATGGGGACCTCACATAACATCTCTTGCGGCGCGGCTAAGTTCAGCCGCTTATGCTGTTAGAAAGATAAGACAGTTAACAGATGTAGAAACTGCGCGTTTGGTCTATTTTAGTTACTTTCACAGCATTATGTCGTATGGTATTTTGCTATGGGGTCGGGCTGCTGACATTGAATCCATATTTATTTTACAAAAGAGTGCTGTCAGAGCCATTTATAATCTACGTCGACGCGATTCTCTTAGGGAAGTCTTTAAAAAGATTAATATTATGACAGTCCCATGTCAATTCATTTATGAAAATATTATGTATGTAAGGAAAAATCGACATCTCTTTAGCAAAATTAGTGATAGACATAATTTTAATACTAGAAATAGAAATAAATTAGATCAGCCATTTTATAGATTAGCCAAAGTACGAACATCTTTCATGGGGTACTGTATTAAATGTTACAATAAAATACCTTGTGACATATTAGAATTAAATGAAAGAAAATTTAAAAATTATGTTAAAAGCACACTATGTAAACAAGCATATTACAAATTAGATGATTATATTCAAGATAAGAATGCTTGGAAACATGCTGGTCCTGCTCCATAGGACAGTCTGAGGTGTAGTAAACAAAGTCAAACTTATTGATAATGTTTGTATTAATATATTTAGTATATCTATAGATGTCTTTAATGACTTTTATATTTAATTTAACTCACACACTGATTTATTGTTCTTTATTTGATAAATCAGTAGTACCAACATTTTTAAATATGTGTGTGTTTGCATTGTATAGACTCAAGTACCCTGGCGGTTGGGAGTGTCATGCTCACTCAAAAGCCTAGCTGATGGTGGCGGCGGTATGCGTTAAATTATGTGGCTCCATTCAAAATGGTTGAGACGAATGGGCCTGGCGTATGTCATGGCGCCGTCGGTTGGGACTGGTCATTTCTCAGCTGCCATGGTTTATTTTAATTTATTTTAATTATTTCTTTGAATTGTTCCTTTTTTAGTTCGGATGTTTTTATCATGCTCGTCACATCGTTCTCACATGTATGTATAATTTCAACACGATGTCAAGAAAACTTTGTAACAATTTATTATTTTTAAAAGAGTGTCCGTGGAGTTTCTTGCACGTTCTTCTCCATAGAGATCTACGCTTTGGAACGTGCAAATAGCTTCATCTTTTTGGACCGACCGACCTTGACAATTCAAAAGTGCCTGTAAATGGTTTAATTGAAATAAATGTTTGAGTTTGAGTTTGAATCAGTCGTCTATTGGTTCTCCAAATGTAGTTCACAAATGTGTACACAGTAGGATCCTGTGTAACACTACGAACTGCAAAAAACAGTGTAAACTATATTTAATTATCACAGTTATAACATTGTGGCTATCTACCACAAGGTAATTTAAATTTATATTTAAATAGCAATAAAATATTGGAAAAAGTTAATCCTCGCCACATGGTGATTTAAAATCCTTGATATGCCATTTGCCAAGGTTTTTTCTGGAACTACAGCCTTCCAATTCATACACTAAGGGAGAAAGTTTTTTCCTAATTATACATTTCTCATAATTATTTAGGAGCTAATTTGGCCAAAAAGAATTTTGAGGCGTCACTCTGTAGATATGTCCTCTTCCAAACAGTGTCGCCTGCCTCAAACTCCGCGTGTCTCCTACTACTATTATAATAACGAGCACTACTTTTATGGGGTTTTGACGAGCGCGTCCTTTACTTTATTGTAAATATCACCCAACCCCCCCCCCCCTAGCTGATTGGCATATGAAATGCGGGAAGCGCAAGCTAGAGTGGGCTGTGCGACGGTATCATTGCCGAAGACATCACCACTACTAACTGCTTCTCAGCCATGTACTTACGCTGAGGCGGTGATTAGCTCCCGGCACAAAATTCACCGCTGCCGATTGTACCGTAGCTATAGTTTCCCGTTTTCCAGGCACAAGGCTGCTCACACGATCGCGCGTTCCCTCGATAACGGAAATGGTGTTTGCACAACCAATTCGGGTCTTCTGGTGTCATTCTGGATCTGGATGACGATCTCCAGCGATTCCACAAACCACATCCACGGCCGCGTCTTCTAAACGCGTTTTGTCGACGCTGCTGCCGCTGGTCTTTGACCTCCTCGCGTAGGGCTGCGATTTCAATGCTCATCTTGTTCATCTGTGCCATTAAATCAGTGATTGGGAACTGATAGCCGCTGCTGGAAGCGCTGACTTCCGCGATCTCGCCGGTTTTTATCGTTTCCATTATCTTGTCTGCCATGTTCGCTAGGTTTCCTAGGTCTTGATCTTGGCTGACCGTGAGCACGGCCCGTACATTGGATGGCAATCTAGCTAGCCACAGACTGTGTAAAGTTTTCTCTGATACTTGCGTGATTCTTCCTAGTTCTCGCATCCGTCGCAAGAGAAAGGATGGTTTCTGCGACCCTAGCTCCATCTCACTAACTAGCTTCTGAAATTGTCTTTCGGCGCTCTCCTCATATACCTACAGTAGTCGCTCTTTGAGTGCATCATACTTATTATTCTCCGGTGGTGAAAACAGAATATCACTTACTTGCTGCAACGCTTCACAATTCAATTTCGTGATTATCAGGTCTACCTTGGCTGCGTCGCCCAATTTTTGGGACCTAATAATGCCTTCCAATTGAACGAACCACAGGCGGGGCATGTGCGTCCAAAATTCGGGTATTCGTGACGATACGATGATAGCTGACATATCCTGTCTTTCCATGGCCGATAATTTGGTTTCACTAATATTTGTTGTTCCGGGCTCCATTGGTTGCTGGACATCTAGTGCCTGTTGTGCTGTTTCCGCCGTCGACGTTCCTGCGCCCTGTTTCGCCGAAGGTGGAGTACAAAACATTTGGACAACACCGTGTGCGCCTTCCGGGGCCGTCCAAGGGCGAGGGAGTTGCGCCCTTTCCTGCGTATTTCTATAAAGTCACTGTTCTTCTGTCGGGTCACCACTTTCACACTATTTGGGCGTGTGTATATATATTGTTACGAGCTTGGGGTTCGTGACAATAAAAACAGCCGATAAAACCAAAAATGACACTTTAATAATCAACACTAATTAACACTTTAAACGCACTAATTATAACACACAATCGCACTATTAAACACTTCACTTCACTTAATTCGCAGTTGAAGATCGCTTCCGATGTTCGCTTGTATCGCCAATTCAATACTGCCTGAGTCGCGAGCTTTGCGCACCTTATATAGTCGGACAGTAATTTCCAGAACCTTCGAGAATGGAAATATCTAGAAAGTTCGGGAACATACCGGTCCCGACTGACTAGGTGTCGAAACATCGAGAATGTTCTAGCATCGAAAATTCTAGAAAGATCGTGACCCAATTAGTTCCACTACTCGATACTAGATGGCGTTAGTAGTACGTTGTGAACCCGGCATTAATTCTGGCGCGTAACAATATGTTCACTTGTATAGTTGACAGTCACTATAACATCAGAAGGTTGTGAAATAAAAGTCCGAATATAAAAGGTGCACTAGTCTATTATTGACAATATGTGTACGCGATACAAACGATCCAGCGCGCGGACGGGACGCAACTGGTTCAAGTTGCGGGGGTAAACATACACTGCGTAATGCACCGCTACACTTGTATTACTATTTACAGGCTTTTCAACATCATGGAATGCAATATGAGTCCCATGAGTACAGATAACAGCAGCATTTGAGAACCATTCTTTTTCATCACATGTTCGCATTTGCATAGCAAGGCGATTACCTTGCTCTTTGTTTCATACAACTTGGTGAGTTTTCATGGTTCCACGAAATGGCTGAATATTCGGATACGGTATTAATAAATATTTTTCGTAAATAGCGTAATCGTCCACAATTTCCATTTGCACGCCTGTCACACGAGAGCGTAAATGCCGCATAAGGTCTTCCAAACTAGAAATATCATGACCATATGCCACTGCTTGATTAGCCGTTCGCTTTAAAATACCGCCAACACCATATGGCGCGCCTTTACCATGGCCACTCTCGGAGTAATTCCAAGTAAGTTTTTTCTAAATTTGGGAATTGCCAATGTAACTTAGCCATGATATAAAATGCCTTCTTGTTGCGGTATTGCGAAGATGGCGAATCTGACAAAAAATGCAGAACCTTTACTTGAGGAGCTTTTTCTTGGATGAATTCCAAAAGTGGAATCAGGTGTGCCCAGATTGCGGCTGCATCATGGCGCAAGCATGTGCTTAAAGTGCCAATGGCTTGTGTTTTGTACGTGTCCTCTTCAGCGCAAGACTGATCAAAATAGTATAGTACGGCGGTATGCAGCGTTATCTGACCTCTATTTCCACCAAAGTGAAGCGCCTGTATTTCTTTACCGAATTTTATGGAGTAGTTTTCACTAAAATCGATATGCAGTATGCATTCTTCTTTAGAAAGATTATTTTTTAAATTCTTCACTGCTGCACTTTGGTTTACAATGATACCGCAATGTTTCAAAAACGGTTTAATAAACTTGACCAAATCATCAATAGCTGCACGAGAATTAGTATTTATTTTAACTTTTTCTGTAACTAAAATTTTTGTTTCAACACCTTTCTTGTCTATTGTTTTAGGTCTTGCTTGCCATTGCCAGTAAGTTATAGATTCAGAATCTTCGAACTCTTTAATTTCAGGTCTGTGTTTTAAACACTCCTTACAATTTCTGAGCAGGTATTGCACGTTATTAGACGCGCAGCACAAAGATTTGCAAATATCAGTACCTACAGCTATTTCCTGATACTATGTTTCTCCGCTTTAAAGCCATTACAAGTAGTTCGACGTTCGCATGCAGCTTCCACAAGCAAGTTTCCCTGGCATTGATGTTCGGGATCCGAACCCAAAATGGACGGAATCTGCAGAAAGTAGTGTAACTGATTGTCTGATGGACCGACGCTTTATATCGCTCGTACCAATTTTTCATTGAATCGTTCAAACATCTTTTTTGCATTTTTTCTTTGTTTCGTGTAATATATTCTTTTTTACCTGGACAAACCCTACTTACTTCATCTTCTTCAAAAAATCTGGTAACATCTTTTTTCAGTGCACTGAGCGCTTTGCAATATTTCTGTGATCTGTTCTTGGGCATATTTGTTAAAAGTTATATATTCTTTCCCCTTTGAACGTCAATTGTTCTGTTGCAATCTTTCGCATTTTTTTCTGTACGCATCCTTTATTCGCTCTAATTTAGTTATTTTCTTTTCAAGCGCCATGATCTCTTTTTTTTTTCTCGTACTTATATCGCAAAAGCGCAGCTTTGTGGACGAATGTTGAAGCCGATGTACTGGTAGATGAACAAGATGCTGTCGATTTAAGTGACATGACATAACATGGTCGGTATGCCGTAAAAGTGCTTGCTCGTGGGCTTTCAAGATTTGGTTGAGAAGGACCAGCTATAGTTAGGTTTGGGTTTTCGATTACTGGAGCTGGATCCATATTATCTGCGTCAGAATCCGGAGGACTGTTTTCTTGAAGTATCACTTCAAGCCGTGCTCGCTCTTTTTTTTTTGCAATAGTAATTAAATAAATTTAAAGTTGTCCCTATTTCGTTTCCTGATTATTTTACGGTCTCTTGATGACATCTCACTTACGGGTAATATTTTTTTTCCGCTTTTCTTTTGTGATAGCTTATCCGTTGCTTTTCCTTAAATTCTGCGTAACGTACCGGATCATTTCGGATTTTTCTAAGCGCTTTCGTTCTGCAATTCTCTTTTTTTCTAGTCTTTCTTCTTTAGTTTGCTTTTCTTTTTTTGAATTAATTGTGTGTGGCGGTTGACTACTAATAGCAACAGTATTATTTTTAGGTTCAGGTTTTTATTTTAATCGACGCTTTGTTTTTCTTCGCGCCATTTTGATTTCAAATCACAAGTGTTTAAATACAAAAATATTTTCCCGAAAATGAAAAGTATATTTATTTATTTATTTATATAACCATTTATGTACACACATTTAACAAGAACAAGAGAAGAAGGAAACAGAAAAATAGGTACAAAGGTGATGCTTATTTCTAAAGAAATCTCTTCCAGCATACCTGCGAAAGGAGAGTATATAGAAAGAGATGTAGACATTGTGTGCAAAAGTTTTAAAAAGCTAAAATGAAAATAGTAAATTTTAAATATTAGGTACGTACAATACATAAATAACCTAAACATATATTAAGATTATATTTTATAGAAACTTTTAGGATTTATAATTTAAACAGCAAATGATTTTTTTTTTCTTTTGTTTATCATGTTGAAACCAATATGGGAAATATTACGAAAAAAGTCATGAAATTGCTGCGCTCTGCTCAAATTTTTACCTTCATGGAACAAAATGCACCCTAAAATACATAATAAAGTTAATAAACGCTTACTAAAGCAAGAAGTTTTAAACCCTTTAGCAGAATTTTCAACCATACCCTAATTTCTTTGTATAAAACCTAATTTCTGTGGAACTCAATGCCAAAGAAAGTAGTAGTCGTTTACATATTTATCTTGTTAATGTGAGTATTTATTATAATATATTTATAATGTATAATTATGTAGGTATAGCTAGGATGGGAAATCATCCAATGACTCTCCTCCCGCTCTGGGTGTAGCGGGAGGGAGTGTCAGACTTCTACTGACTAAAACCCATCCATGTTCCTTCATTGCCCTTTGTGTTCCGGAGCCACGGTGTCTCTTGCGAATAATCCCGCGACTCCGGCAGGCGTCGGCCCTTTCGGGCCCCTCTGTGTGCTGACTCTCTTTGAGGCGGGCGTGGAACACTAACGCGCTGTCGACACGGCCTGTCGGCACTAGACGGACGGACGGCGAGCCACCCATAGCTCGCCGTCCACAGGCCCGCGCCTACGGTGGCCGGAGGTCGCCAGGTGATGGCCCCCGACGCCCGCGGCGTCCACCACGGCGGCCGGGACGAGAGGGTCTCCTCTCCCTCTCCGCCACCTCCTTCGCTAGCATGACTGCTTCGCAGAAGGAGGCAACGGCGTCCCATTCCGTCTCGCTCCGGACCATGGCTTGGACCAGGGCCAGACGCGAGAGGTCGCCGCCGAGGTATAGTTAGTCTGTGTGTATATTATTCATTTTAACTGGTTAGATCCGGCGGTGGAACTATTGGTTCCACCTGCCGCAATTGATTTTATACTATATTTTATGTACTTTACTTTATTTTTATACTTTGTATTTGAATAGTTATCAATCGCATTTAATTCTCCGTATTGCACCTACCACTATTATCTGCATCACCCAAAGGTTGACTGGTAGAGAATGCCTATGGTATTAAGTCCGCCTCTGTACTTTTTTTTTGTGCTGAAAGTGTTAAATAAATAAAAGAAATCCGAAGAAAGTAGCGCCAAAGAAATTAGTTTTTTTTTTTTTTTGTGTGTTAGTATTTAAGGTGATTCATACGGGCTGTTCCCTGTAATTTTCCCGCGAGATGGCGTTAAAGTCACCATTTTTAGTTTATTTGGGTTTTTGTATAATTGGAAAATAATTAAGTCGTAGGAGTAGCAGTTGCGGTTACCGGACACTGCGCTCTATCGAATTGGGTCATATCATTGCCACAAAATCCACCCAATTCGACACATAACCCGATTATAACATTTGCTATTGAATATAGTATCGTTTACACACACAGACGTGGGTGAGTACCTAAGCCCTACGTTTACGAAAATTGACACTAGATGGCGTGAATGAAAAAAACAAGTTTAAATTTGTCTATATGGGTAGATTGGGTTAGCAGAACTACAAAACACCACCTGCTACGGTATTATATTTATGTACAATGTTATAAAAATAAAAGTCATATTTGTTGGCGTAAACTATTTCATTTATTAATAATTTTGAGAAATAAATGTCAACATTAAATTAAAATAAAACGCAGTTTTATTCTATTGAAATGAAGTGAAATGATGTTTATTTTTGCAAATAGGGTTTTTACAAACACTTATACACGTCATATTTTTTAAAACTACCTAGTACCTGACTACTCTGAGAAGAAACAGCCGAAACAAACTCAGAGTCCAGACAATCTTGCTCAACTCACATGAGAACTATGCAGATTAGTATCTGAGATGGTCTTTTGAAGAAAGAACCACAAAGATTTGAGTGGACCTGTCTAGTCAGTGCAAACATGTCAGTTATCGTGTAGCTCGACTTACAACTCCCAACTCAACGACAAGACGAACACTACCAAAGAAAGGATATTTGTGTAGGTCGCTTAAATAGTACCTACTCAAACTGCCAGACGAACGCGGGAAAACAGCAAAAAAAAATATTATAATAAAATGACCCACATGGTTCTCATTTTCACAATAATCAAATAAAATGAATAATACTTTATAAAATAATGTCAGAAAAAAATTACATTACCTACACCATTTTACAAAACAGAAGTATTTGAAGTAAATTATGCTGATACATGCCTATTACATTATTAAAGAAACTATAATTCTTATATAAGAGATAACAACAAATCTAAAACACGTTTTTTTTTTGCGATAATAACCAGGAAGGCTTTAGTAAAACGAAAATCTAAAGAGCAGCTTATTGAACTGAGCAAGTAGTTAGGTTAGTGTTATCTGTAAGGGGCCTAAGTAGCCTGAAAATAAAGGTTTTATTATTGTTATTATAAACGCCTGCTCAATTCAATAAGCTGCTCTCTATATGAAGTATGTAGGTAGATATAATGATGTATTATTTCACCTTTTGATACAAAATAAAAAGAAATATACAATGATAATGTAGATTGTAAACAAACCACTACCAAAATACAATAAGAACAAAAATCATTTGGCTTGTTGATTTCACCCTCTCTGCCTTGAAATTTTCTGTCTTGAGACCACTGCTACACTGCTGCTGCAAAGAAAACATGGTGCTTAGTATATTTGTTACTTTTAGAAGTCTAATATTTACCATTCACTTCAAAATATTATTTACCGGCAATCTCCAAAGCTGCTCTAAAATAAAACTTTACTTCTCTTCTTTGCTTGAATTTCCAACTGATGCTTGAATTTCCAACACCTCTGGTGCAGTATTTTTCAGACTTTCTACGAGATCTTCTTCCTTCTTTTCAGTTCCATCTGTCAATGTTTTGTTGATATTGCAGTAATAATCCTTGCAGTTTTCATGTACTCCGAATACATGAAGCGGGCCGTTTCTCAAATCTGCTGCCATAGTAGTAGCATGCTCACTGCTGCACACGATAATTTTCCGTGCTACTAGTGTTAGCTTCATAACCTTTGGCTTCAAAATATTTCGCCCAGAAAGAGGGAGCTTAGTGTTGGCCAAGATCTAAAAAGAACAAAATATAAATACAGAATAATATGCTTCACTGATCCTGAGACGACTTTACAAATTTGATTTATTCATTTACCTTGTATAGTTTCTGATTACGTGATTCTTGCACTAATTTTTTTTATGATGTTCCCATATGATACTTTCTCTTTCAATTTTGCAAACACAGAGGAGTCTCCGTCACCAATAAAACTTAAATAGCGAAGTTGATGCATTTCTTCACTCTTTGGAAAGCCTTCCACAATAATTTCAGATTCCATTGCTGTAGATGGTCCAGTAAATTTTTTGCAGCAGTTATGTGCTTTCATTTCATATCCATGTTTCTTCTCTCATAATATTGACACGTATAACAATATTTGTTTTCTAACACCAAGAAATAGACATTTTTTAGTTTATTTACCAATAATGCTGGCCTGGAAATGAAAAGCAACACTTGTAAATAATGCACATAATAAAAAAGTCATAAAGAACCAAATTTGTGTTTAGTAAAATTGCCAGAAGAAATGCCCACTCTATTACATGCTTCAAGTCCACAATGCGATACCCAGATATCCACAGTCAATTGAAAAGAATCAGTTTCAGGATCAGCACTCGGCCAATTAATTTCTAATAGTCTTACTACAAAAAAGGATTTAAACAATGGTCTAACACGTGTTTAGCTAAACACTGCTCAAAGTACTAAACACGTGTTTAACAGCTGTTTAATTTTCGTTACCACAAAACCAAGTTTAATGCGTGCTTTCCTAAACAACGTCGATCACATTCAATTTTTTTGCTCTTGTTAACACAGCAAATCATTCGTTCATCCGTACCATTCTATGCAGATAGCTTACAAGTAATTGCATACTTTTTTGTGATGGATTAATTTTATATAATGTTTTTAACACTTCAATAAAATGAAGTAACGGTGGTTTTTGTAATTCATGTAATTATATCGTTAATTTTACTATTTTGGAGCAAAGCCGTGTAGAAACTGAACAAACGGTAAAGTCCAATTATGTCAACCAGAACGCTGTCTAATGTCAATTTGACACTCGTATTGCCTGTCACTGTCATTATCTGTCACTAACTTAACAGTTTTCTTTAATTCGTAATTCGTTTCTTGTTGTAATTGATACGTCTTGTGCTTTTTAACGTAAATTAAATATATTTTTCAAACATGGAAGTATTGAAGGAGAATTTTAGTCCTAAAAAGAAAACAAATCGTTTGCGTGGTGAAAACTGGACCCAGGAAGAAAAGGTAAGCATCATAGTTGTTAATAAATACCACGCGATTCTTTGCCGTAATGTTTGTTGCATGATACGGGAAAAATACACTTGTTTCTCCATTTCAGGATCTGCTTCTCGAAATAATGCGGAAGTCCGCACCTATTGTGGAAAATAAACTGACGGACACCAATACAAATAGACGAAAAAAATTGGAGTGGGTGAATATTCAAAACAAGTAAGTATAAGTATATACTTATACCAAAACAAGTTAATTAATATTTTTCTCTAAATAGTATATAACAAGCCTTTGTTACTATTATAGTTAAGCCTTGAACTACTATTAATTCATGGTACTTAGCTATTCATATTTTGTGTAATTTTTAACTTGTGGCCTAATTAATCTGTGACAAGTTAACTTTTGTTACAGACTCAAAGAACTTACTGGGAAACCCAGGGATATAGCACAATAAAAAGGTTTCTGGAGGATTAGATATGCCCAATAGTGAACGCCTTTTGTCTGAAATGGTGATGATGATGACTTGAAACTATGTAGAACTATCGTGTTACCTAGTTAATGGGTTGTGGAGGTCTAGTAGTCAGCTACTCCACGTAAAATACTGGTATTCACCTGAATCCGGTGTAACTGGAAGCCGACCCCAATATAGTTGAGAAAAGAATAGGCAGATGATGGTTGGCATGATCACGTGAAGATGACCTTGCATCAATTTATATTATAAGTACAAGTTTATATTAGAACTATGATGATTTTACTAATTAAAATGTTGATTAATGTAACGTTGTCTTATTATGGCAACCCTTTTTTTTTTTTTTTTAGGGATGTGAAATCATCCAATGACTCCTCCCGCTCTGGATGTAGCGGGAGGGAGTGTCAGACTTCTACTGACTAAAACCCATCCATGTTCCTTCATTGCCCTTTGTGTTCCGGAGCCACGGTGCCTCTTGCAAATAATCCCGCGACTCCGGCAGGCGTCGGCCCTTTCGGGCCCCTCTGTGTGCTGACTCTTGACTTTGAGGCGCGCGTGGAACACTAACGCGCCGTTGACACGGCCTGTCGTCACTAGACGGACGGACGGCGAGCCACCCATAGCTCGCCGTCCACAGGCCCGCGCCTACGGTGGCCGGAGGTCACCAGGTGGTGTCCCCCGACGCCCGCGGCGTCCACCACGGCGGCCGGGACGAGAGGGTCTCCTCTCCCTCTCCGCCACCTCCTTCGCTAGCATGACTGCTTCGCAGAAGGAGGCAACGGCGTCCCATTCCGTCTCGCTCCGGACCATGGCTTGGACCAGGGCCGGACGCGAGAGGTTGCCGCCGATCGCCGTTTCGAGGACACGGCAGTGCGCCGCCCAAGCGGGGCACACCTGCACAGTGTGCTCCACCGTGTCCTCCGGTCGATCCTCGCAGTGGTGACACCCGGGCGTTTCCTCCCGCCCGATTCGATGCAGGTACCTCCAGAAACATCCGTGTCCGGTGAGGACCTGCGTCAGGCGGAAGGTGAGGACGCCGTGGCGCCTCTCTAGCCACTCCTCAAAGAGGGGACTTATCGCCACTATAGTGGCGTGCCCTGCACTGGGTTGCGACAGTCGTCGTCTCCATGACGCCATGAGATCGCGCTGGAGGTCTGTCCGCTGCGCGACAATTTGCCGCGTCAGCGGAGTTTCCCCCCGGCGTAGTACCTCCACGCGCCAACCATGCAGGCGCGCGAGGACTATCGCCTCCAGATCCCATGGCGGCAATCCGGCAAGGAGACACACCGCTTCGCGCGAGATCGTACGGTACCCTCGGGCCATCCTTAGGGCCATCACCTTTTGGGGCGCGTTCAGATAGTGGGCAGCACGCTGCCTCAAGGAACGCGCCCACACCGGGGCCCCGTAAAGGGCCATGGACCGCACGACCCCCGCGTAGAGCCTCCGGCAGGAGGCGTTTGGTCCCCCCAGGTTGGGCAGGAGCCGCCTGAAAGCAGCCCCGGCCCGCTCCAGTTTTGGTGCCAAACGTCGGAAATGTTCCACGAAGTTCCACCGGCTGTCGAGATTATGGCGCCCCTAACTGTAGCTCTCTGAGTTTGTGATCTCGACGGTTGGCGAATGTATTGTACAATATCTACATGCTCGTTCATGTCTATTGCAATATTGTGTAGTACTGCTAAAGCTACAATTTTTTGGCAGTGCTTAGTTTCATGAACATTCCTCTCAATAGGCACCTGAATCGTTTCCATAAGCCGAAACACCTTTCTATAGTATTTCTGGTCCTTTTATGGGCTCTATTATAAGCCTCCTCTCTATCATTGCTCGGATTAAGCACAGGTGTAAAAAGATATGGTGTACATGCATAACCACTGTCTCCTAGTAATCGTCCATGAAATTCCCCACGTTCAAACTTTTCCTTCAATATGCTTTCATTAAAAATGCTTTCAAAAAGTTTCCATGTATTCGACATCCAATTCGTTGATAAAGTTTACAGAATCTAAAAAATCCATTCTAGATGAGTTAACAGCATCTATAACAGTGGTTCTGTCACAAAATTTCGAGGTTAGACACTTGCAAAACAAGGGTGTTCGGGTGTTTAAATTTAAAACCGTGTCGAAAGCGTGTCTATCTCTAAACAATCATAAAACGCAGTTTGGTGGTAACATTTTTTTCAAACACGTGCTCAACAGATGTTTAACTTTTTTGTAGTAAGACTGTTAAGGTTCAACCACAGGTTCATACATTCATACATTGTAGACGTAATCTAAATCTGAAATATAGAAAAACAAATGAAAAACAAAAGAATGTTACTTTTGAACACTCGGTATTTGAATAAAATGTAACAGTAAAATTTTACTTATCTTTATATTTCAATATTATATTTCTGGTAGAAATGGTCCACAACAAATAAGAAAAAAAAACATATTAGTATAAGTTTTTATTTATAATAAATAAAGCACGGAACGGAAAAAACAGATTGCAAGTAACATAATTATGTTTATTTCTGAACGCACCATAACAGCTGACGTGAACTAGTGAGAGCTTGGTATAGCCTGGTATAGGTACCTACTTACTACCAATACCAACTACAAAATAAAATATTTGTGTGTCTGACTGTTCGCTGAAACTGTTTGCCTAATGCGTAAAAGGTGTCCCGGCAAAACCATATTTTGCACAAGTTTCCAAGTTTTATTTTGTGATTAGTTTGGTAGTTTACCGATTTATAATAATTTTATTTATTGTTGACCAAAAACCATTTTCAAATACATTTAAATATGAAACACTGGCTTTGTATGAGTACAAAGCCATTATACTTCAGGCTTCGTCCTCGAGATTAGCATTTTATACACATGTAGTAACGCCTAGTACACACCATTCCACACTATTTTGAGAATATTTTTATATCTCTTTTTTTTTTTTGTAGGTAGATTGGTTAGTCTACTTGATTCCTGCACCCGCAATCCGTGCCATTCGCTTTTTAGTGCTGCGCCGTTCCACACTCGCTCGCGATTACAGTTACTTATTTAAGAAGTTAGATTCTAGTTTGTTTGTTATCATATTAGAATAATGCCTTAAAGAAAAGGTGATGATTGTGATCGTATAAAACATAAAATTAGAAGATTACAAAGAAAAGACGCAAACGGCGTCGCTCGCGTGATTCATATTATTCAGGTGACTCACAGTTATCGTCAACAACAAGTTTGTGCTGCCGTTCACCGTTAGATGACCAAGGTATGGTTTATTATTGTACCCTAATATTAATCAATCTAACCTAAATAATAATACTTCTTCAATTTTATTGCATATCTATCTACATATGTTATTAAAATGTAGTGTACGAGATAACACGATACGTTTACTTTGTTTAACATACTTCATGGTTTTTTCAACTCGATTAATTAGTGTTACGGACAGTACAGCGGGACTGTTTTTTCACTAATACGGGCCTGACAGCATAAGATTTAATTATGGTTTGGGAAATAATAGTTTGCGGACAGTACTTGCTTGCATTGGGACTGTTTCTTACTGTTAATTTCCAACAATTCAGTCTTTTAGACTAATATTAAACTGACAAGTGTTTTACATTGAAAACATCAAAGATTTTACGTTACGATAGTAATGCAGTCATGACCGCCCCCCGAGCAGTACAATGGGACTGTCTCATGGTGCTAGATAAATTTGTTTGTGGACAGTACGTGTTATCATAACTAGGGACTGTCACTTACAATATAATATTGACTCGCTTTGCCAGGCTACATGAGACTTTATGTCTCCTTTTCAGACGGAGAATATATGGGGTTGTTTAACAACGAAGCAGTCATATCAGACCTAGCTCAGACTTCTCCTGAGCAACAAATAGATGTAGACCTAACGCAGCCTGAGATGGAACTGGAACCAGATCCACTCCCAAGCACATCACGCGGTGACAACTACGTCCCGATTCAGTCGGTCGTGATAGTTGCACCGGCTCCTGCGGACCCTTCACCACCCGTAGTCCCAGAGCCTGTTCCGCTTACTGACGCGACGATACCTGCAATAGAAGACTCAGGACTTGATAATGAACTGTTGGATATATTAGGCACTGATCCTACAACAGATAAAAAATACGGAAAAAATATACAAAAAGATTTATCGATTAGATTTCAACATTGGACTACTGTGGGGATAACAAAAGAGCTGCGTAAGGAGCTTAAAGAAAATTATTTAACTCCTGAAAATGCCAAGTTGATTGATCCCCCAGAATTAAATGCAGAAATAAAAGCAGCTGTCTCGGATATCATTGTTAAACGCGATAAAGCTATTGAAAGTAAACAAAAACAACTTACCTCAGCTGTTACTTCCTTAGGAGAAGCCATCACGCTTTTATTATCTGCTAAGGAGAAAAACACTGATTTACTCAAACTTCTGATGGATTCTGCTCGTATCATCTGTGACTGTCAACATGCTGACTCTGTGACGCGGAGAAACTTCCTATTGAATGCTGTCAAGAAAGAAATTAGAGAGCAACTTCAGAATACAAAAATTGATAAGCTTCTTTTTGGTGAAAACTTAGCAGAAACCATCAAGACTGCCAAAGCCATCAATAAATCTGGTACAGATCTTAAACCACCTGCACCTAAACCTGCAAATAAGAAGTTTACACAGAGCACAGCTAATCCTTCAAGGAATTTAAACTGGAGGAATCCGGGTCCGACTCGCAGGCCGACGGGTTCACAAAGGATGAAGGAGCCTGCGACGACCTCGACGCCCAATCGGCCAACCAGCTCATCCAAGCAGTCTCAGCATCCGCAGCAGAAACAGAACTACAGACGTCGTTAAACAAGGTAAAACCTGTTGGTCGATTGTCCTTTTTTTATAAAGAATGGTCAATGATCACACAGGATTCAATGATCCTTTCATATATAAAGGGTTATAAAATTCCCTTTTCTCGGTTGCCAGTTCAATCAGTACTCCCTAGTATTCGGAAATATTCTGATTCAGAAAGGGCACACTTCATTGAAGCCATTGATAATTTATTAGCATTAGGAGCCATTTCAAAATGTGAAGCTCGGTCCGACCAATATTTGTCAAATGTATTTTTAATACCCAAGCCAAACGGAAAGATGCGTTTTATCTTAAACTTAAAGTCTTTAAATAAATTTATCGATACTAGTCACTTCAAACTGGAATAATTTCACGAGATTGTTACTTATGCACTATTGACTTAAAGGACGCATATTATTTAATCAAGATTGATAGCGATGATCGAAAATACCTCAGGTTCCAGTTTGGGCATTCTATTTATGAATTTAATATCTTACCTTTCGGCTTGAATACTGCTCCGTTTGTATTTACAAAGGTTATGAAACCAGTGATGAAATTATTGAGAACACGTGGTTACATGTCTACTATATATTTGGATGACTTCTGCCTTATCAGTCATGATCAACAGACATGCTATAAAAACCTGCAAGAGACACAAAACCTCCTTACGAGCCTTGGTTTTATTGTAAATAAGGAAAAAAGTAATTTAAATCCTTCACACTCTTGCAGATATTTAGGATACATAATAGATACAAGAAAGTATCAGGTCACATTACCAAAAGAAAAAATTAATAGAATAAAATTAGAAATTAAAAAAATGACAAAATTAAAACAATGCAAAGTGAGAGCTTTTGCTAGCTTTGTTGGTCTTTTGGTGTCTGCCTGCCCAGCTGTGGAGTATGGCTGGCTCTACACCAAACTATTTGAAAGACATAAATACCTTAATTTAAAAAATGCTAACAACAATTATGAAACAGTTATGAATTTACCAAATTCATTAAAATTAGATTTAGAATGGTGGAATCATGCTATCGATCATCCTGTTTGTAAAATCAAAATAGATCAATATGACCTTGAAATTTTCTCTGATGCCTCAAGATCGGGGTGGGGAATCGCATGTGGTGATCAGAGAGCTAGTGGTCTGTGGGGAGACGATGAACTCCGCCAGCATATTAACTTTCTTGAAATTATGGCTGCTTATATTGGCCTTAAAATATTTGCTAAAGACTTATCTCACTCTCAGATTCTTCTTCGAATTGACAATACCACCGCTATTTTCTACGTCAACAGGATAGGAGGCATCCAGTTCCCCCATTTAACAGAAGTTACGAAGCAACTTTGGCAATGGTGCGAACATAGAAATTTATATGTTTTTGCTTCATATATTAGCTCTTCAGAGAATTTTGAAGCAGATCAGGAGTCCCGACGTACGCATCCAGATATTGAGTGGCAACTTGCAGACTATGCCTATCGTAAAATTATTACAAAATTTAGTTCCCCAAACATAGATTTATTCGCTAGCCGGTTAAATAATAAATGCCCAAGTTACGTCTCCTGGCACAGAGATCCGGATGCGTACGCAGTAAATGCTTTTACAATATCATGGTCAGGATTTTATTTCTATGCGTTTCCTCCGTTTACTATGATTTTAAAGTCATTAAGAAAAATTCAGTCTGATAACGCTAAAGGTATCATGGTTGTCCCACACTGGCCAACACAGCCGTGGTACCCATTCTTCAAAAGTCTTTTAGTGTCAGAAATGATAATATTTAGGGCTAATGATAATTTAATTTTATCTAATGATTTCAGTCGCCTCCACATGCGCAACAGCATTACCCTGGTGGCAGGGATTTTATCCGCGAGGCGATGATAAGAAAAGGTATCCCACTTTCATCTATGGATATAGTACTTAATTCACTCTCGGATAACTCTTATAAACAATATGATGGGTGCTATAAAAAGTGGTTCATTTATTGTAAGGAGAATAAATTGAACATGTATGAGGTATCAATTCCAAATCTAATGAACTTCCTAACAATTGCGTATAATAGTGGTGCACAATATGGAACATTAAATTCATACCGGTCCGCTTTGAGTTTAATTACTCAAGAAAACATTTCAGGGAACGAAGATATTAAAAGATTTTTTAAAGGAATATTTCGTTCAAGGCCCCCATTACCTAAGTATAATGAAACCTGGGACACGTCTTTAGTACTAAATTATCTGGAAAAATGGTACCCAAATGTAGACCTAAACCTTGAAACTATCTCAAAGAAATTAATTACTCTATTAGCTCTCGTCACTGCACATAGGGTGCAAACACTATCAAAAATAAAAATTTGCAATATTGAAAAGTTTCCAAAAGAAATCAAAATTAAAATTCCCGACCTTATAAAAACATCTAGAATTGGGGCATCTCAACCTATTCTCGTGATTCCGTTTTTTGATCAAAAGCCAGAGATTTGTCCAGCAAAAGCCTTACTCGATTACCTCGAAATGACTGAAGGACGTCGTATTAATACGGATAATTTATTTATCAGTTTCAAAAGGCCTCATAAGTCAGTAGGTGCACAAACTTTATCTAGGTGGATAAAACATACGCTAAGTTTAAGCGGAATTGATACTTCCACGTTCACTGCGCATAGCACTCGGCATGCTGCCACATCTGCTGCGCAAAGATTAGGTGTTAATGTTGATCTAATTAGGAAAGCTGCTGGTTGGAGCCCTAGCTCCGAAACTTTTGCAAAATATTATAACAGACCTGTTATTAATGTGTCTAATGATTGTTTTGGTATGGCTATTATGAAAGATTCAATTAACAAGTAAACATTTTAGTTACCTACCTAGTTGGTTACAGCAATTATAAAATTAAGTGATTTTTTGTTTGTTCATTATGCCTAATAATAAAAAATTCTTTGCAACTCATAGCTCATGCATTTCATTTAATTATATTTTACGATTCATATCTCTAAAAGTCTACATGTGTATAAAATGCTAATCTCGAGGACGAAGCCTGAAGTATAATTAGAGATTAAACGAACTTACCTGTGAGTGAAGTTCGATCCTAATTATATGAAGGCTTCGTCCGAAGAGATTAGCAACCCCCCCACCCATCCATTCGGTCTCTACCCTTATTAATCGTAAAATATGAATTGAATGGTCTAAACTCTAAACTATATGACACGGATTGCGGGTGCAGGAATCAAGTAGACTAACCAATCTACCTACAAAAAAAAAAAATAGAGAAATAAAAATATTCTCAAAATAGTGTGGAATGGTGTGTACTAGGCGTTACTACATGTGTATAAAATGCTAATCTCTTCGGACGAAGCCTTCATATAATTAGGATCGAACTTCACTCACAGGTAAGTTCGTTTAATCTCTAAGTGTTTCATATTTAACACGGATGACGTAGGTAATTAGTTTTGTGACGAGATTTCATTAAAATCACGGGCCCACTTGCTGTTTCTAACACCACCGAAAATAGAATTGAAAATAATTAATTGCTATAACTACGATAAATTACTTATTAGCATATTAAATAATATGAATCAAATATACCTACCTCTAATAGAGAAATATTGCAATTTGAATCAATGAAAAATGCATACCATACAAAAAAATATTATAATACGAAAGAAATTCCGCGCGGCAATCATAGCGCGTAACAACCAAACTAGAAAAGTTTCAAATTGTAAATCTGAAAAGAAGCGAATGATGTTTGGCAACGCTTTTTTTTCGTCATCATATTGCAAAGTTGTAAGAACGGCAACGTTGCATAAAACCTACCTACGAATTACGACTATTCTTATTAATTTATGTTGCCACACAACAATATTATGTAAGTGTCGTGGATAAAGAAATCATTTAATAATTAGTTGCTGATTTGAGTATTGTAGTAGTGGGTAGTGGGAAACGCCGTGATGTCAGTTGACAGTTGTAATGGCGGCACGTGGACAGAGACGTATAAATTGGAGGGTTGGGACTTTGCCGGGACCTTTTGGGCTCGAGACACCGACTAGGACACTCGTCCAGAACGAAACTGTCGGTTTACCTATTTTAATTAAATTAAACAGACTTCTTTAATAATGTTATAAATGCGAGTTCTTTTAACTCAAAAGACAGATGTGTTGCTATGGAGTTTGTTGGCCACGTCTTCTCCATAGCTAAAACACTAGGATGTGGTAACGGGTGGGCGTTTTGGGGGACTGTCTATTTGTAAAGTACTAGCACTCAGCCACAGTTAATAAAGAGAGCTTAGTACTGCATTCAGTGTTTTATTCTACAATGATCCTGATACCACCGAACCCAAACGATGATGGCGCTATCGCTCAGCTGTCGCTGACGCCTACATCAGAAGTGGGATGCAACTCAAGTGGCCCACATGAAGATTCGTGGCAATGCTAGTGAAATACTTACGTGACGGGTTCCTTTTCAAATGCAAAATACGTAGTGACAGTTATAGTGAAAATTGTGGTTCGTGTTCGAAACGCGTGTGTTTATCCAGACGCCTAAAACTCGATGTGTGCCGTGAAAATCGATCCACTAAACCTAAGATCGACGCGCGGTCATTGTGCGTCACCGCGGTGCTATGTTTCGTCGAGGACTCGGTGTTGTGCGGGCTCTGAAGAGCATCGTGCCTACGTGCCTACATGCCTATGATAGATAACCTATCAGAGTTCAACGTGTGGCCAATTAAAGATGCATTCCAAGGTCAAATTCCTACTCGTCGGGTTTTATGCGGCTACCCTCATCAACCTGAACAATGAAAAACTAGTTCAGAACGGAGGCAACCAACTTCAAAACAGCTGGCCAGGTCATGGGGAAGTGTGATGATGTGTGTGAGGATCTTCACGTTAATCTGGTGAGTCATTTTCATTTTGTTATTGCTGTGAAAATGATGTGCTCGTTCGTTAACATTTTTCTATTTTGTTTAAAAAAAAAAAAAAATTGTTCACTAGGAACATTTTATGCTGTGGAGACAGACTACAAAGGGCTATGGTCTCATGATTAGCCATAATCCATTTTAGCTAATTGATTCATCGCTTTGGTTCTCTATACTAAAGAGTGGCTATTATTTTCACGTTCGCTATCGATTTAGTGTAGTAATAGTTCAGGCGCTATAGCGTAAGTGTTGCTAGTTAAGCGTTAATAATCGGTAGAAAGGCGTTTTAAATAACGCTGATGAAGCGGTAATATTATTCTGCTATCGCTGGTTGTGTAATGTAGTCCAGTACCAGTTCAGAGCTATTGTTGGACGTTAGAGCGATACAGTTACAAGACCGTACCAACCTAACAGTTCAATTTAAAAATTAAGATGATTGTAAATGCAATATTTTCATTCATCGCAACCATGTATAGCCCAACTTTGGGTCAGTGGGTCATCTTAGGGGCGGTTGTCCACTATTGGACATAAACTTTCTTGCTAGTGCCAGTGTTCTGATTAGTTTCAGATTTTAATTAATTTTGAGAGTGTGGTTGCTACGCTTATCTGAAGCCTATACTCCTGCCAAAGCTTTGATTGGACTTGTACTCGCGTGGTGTTTTTCAGTTTTCAGATATCCTATCACCTTGGATGAAGCCAGCACATGGCGCTAGAAGTTTGCATGCAGCTATTGCTGCTGAGAAATTACAACTTCAGAGCAGTTCTAAGTGTGACGGATCGAAGGTCCGCAAGCAGTTTGAAGGCTGCAGTAGCTGTACATCATGTCAAAATCTGTGGAGTTGGAAGCGTTCAAGGCCGACTGAAGTGCCCGGTGAGCCGCTGCCATTTAATTTTAATTGTGATTTTCAAAGCTTTAAAGATCTTCGAATCATGTCAGTGGTTAGATTGATATTGCTAGGTAATTTTGATATATTCAGTACGAAGCTATAGCAATTACAGTTTCCCATTGGTGGTAATAGTTTCAAAATGATATTCAATGCGAAATTCTGAATCCGATATCGTAAGGCAAGATTGCCACAAGGTCATGTTTTGTTTCGACTTAGATTTTTTTCAATTTTAGTGAAAAGTTAGACCTAGGCGTTTATGATAACGTGTTAACGACAGTTTAACAGTTAGCAAATTCAATAGTAAGCGATTATGAACATTAACTTGATTTTATTGACATTGATTGGCGGGTACAGATAATAACTCTACGCTTTTATAATTTCTAAATAGACTTTTCATTTTCCACTACTGGGTTGCCTACTAGGTATGTGAGGTAATACGAGCCTAGTGAGATTAAAATAAGATTGATTCAGTGACCGCAATGTTCTTAGAATAACGAAGAGTAATTCGTGAACGTAGCTTCTTCACAGGAACGTAGGACGCAAAAATTAGCAGGCAAGTTGTTCTTGTTTTCGTAAGCACCGACGTGCATAGATTACCGGTCGGTATATTTTAAAATCTCTTTGTCAAGAAGATGCTCAATGCCAAGTATCACTTGACGTTGTGAAGTTATGAAGTAGATGATGAGTTGGCAACAATTTAGTTTGTGTGACAGGTTCTGAGTTCTGTGGGTCGGTGACTGTACCAAGGTATCTGGCGGCAGCTCTGGATGGCATAGACGGGAGAGTCTAGATCAGGGTATCGTTACGGTAGCTCTAGGTAGTGTAATAAAGAGGGTTTACTCGGCATTCCCATGAGGAAGTGCGAGTGTAACAATTGTTTTGCTGAGCTATGAGATAGCTGTCGACTGGAAATAAGATGACCTGTTGTTTTATTTGTTCGATGGAGTGGTACGTGGTATTTAGTTCAATTAGAGTTTACAGCGGCTTTAGAACTCTCAGAAGCCTGACTGAGTGACTGACTTGTCAGTAGAGTGGAGATAAAGAATAGCTCCATGTAATAAGAGTTAGTAGAGAATTGCTGTAGAGATTAAGGGTGGCAAATCGTCGCGAAACGCAATCGGTAGAGTAGAGCTCGCAACACGGTGCGTTAATAAAGAAAATGGTCTTATTTGTAGAGCTTTTCGATTATTATTATTTTTTTCTTTTTAGAATTCGGAAAATTGCGAGACCGTTATTATTGGTGTAGCGATGTGGATGCTAAAGTCCGTTAGTGAGAGTCGATAGAATTTTAGAATAAGTTGATATCGGTCGCTATCTTTTGAAATCCATAAATAGTAAAATAACGTATAAGTATGCCCACGATCACATACCAAAGCTTCCTCTCAGTAGTGTTTCTAACAAGTTTAACGTAGAAGACGATTAGGAGAGTACCTCCACTGAACAATAGAGAACATATCATGGCTATTTGGCCGCACTGAGTCGTAACTGAGTAGAAAATGTAATACATCATCGGAAGGGTTTTAAATCCTAAACCAATTAACGCTGTGACAAGTACTTTGATACATAGAATAAAAAAATGAACTCCAACAATTGATTTTATAAGCTACAGGGACAAGTTCAGTCCAGACTAGCAAATTCGGAAATAGTTTAAATTGAAAGACACGAGACCGGTAGTTATAACTCTGAAGGGTCGTAGGACCGGACCAGTAGTTATAATTCTGAAGGGTCGTGAGACCGGACCAGAAGATTAAAACTGAAGGGTCGTTTGACCGGACCAGTAGTTATAATTCTGAAGGGTCGTGAGACCGGACCAGTATAGTTATAATTCTTAATTCATTATTTTATGATCTTGATCTTGGTCAGGTAGGCCGAGCCAGCAGTCAACTATTAAGTTGTGTTTTCGTTAGTTACAGATACCATATTATCACCTCCACACGAGGACGTGTGATTGTCAGTTCTGGCCGTGTCGTGGATAAAGAAATCATTTAATAATTAGTTGCTGATTTGAGTATTGTAGTAGTGGGTAGTGGGAAACGCCGTGATGTCAGTTGACAGTTGTAATGGCGGCACGTGGACAGAGACGTATAAATTGGAGAGTTGGGACTTTGCCGGGACCTTTTGGGCTCGAGACACCGACTAGGACACTCGTCCAGAACGAAACTGTCGGTTTACCTATTTTAATTAAATTAAACAGACTTCTTTAATAATGTTATAAATGCGAGTTCTTCTAACTCAAAAGACAGATGTGTTGCTATGGAGTTTGTTGGCCACGTCTTCTCCATAGCTAAAACACTAGGATGTGGTAACGGGTGGGCGTTTTGGGGGACTGTCTATTTGTAAAGTACTAGCACTCAGCCACAGTTAATAAAGAGAGCTTAGTACTGCATTCAGTGTTTTATTCTACAATGATCCTGATACCACCGAACCCAAACGATGATGGCGCTATCGCTCAGCTGTCGCTGACGCCTACATAAGAAAAAAACAACAAAACATTGATGTCTAAGATCATCAGTTTTATATTTTTTTATATTGTTTTTTTTTTATATACGGAAGGAAAGGAAATGAGTAACCAATTATTGAATCTAAGATATTGATTTATCAGTTATAAGATCGTCTGAACGCCATCTAGTGTGAGTCTAGTCTAAACAACGCGTTTGGTTTGCTTGTCAATAGTTGTCAAAAGCCACTCACACTAATAAAGGAGTGTCAAATTTTGCCGGGATTTCACTGTTGTTTTTCTCAGTAAATAATGTAAGTTATTGCCAAAAAAGGTCACACGCGTACACATTTCACTGTAGAGAAGTGATAAAATGATTAATTTTAAAGAATGAGTGTCTGTGTTTAGTGTATAATCCGAGACAAAAATGTATGGACGGTCGGTTGGAACATTCACCTTAACCAATTGTGATATCTTATAATTACGGAAGCAAGCAATCACAGCGTGAATACACTAAAAAAATACAACTCGTATTTAAGAATAAAATCGATTACCGAAGAAATTAGGTACTCAAAATATTTCTTCCGAAACACGTTGCACTTTGCACAGGTGTACTTGTCGGTCGGGCGTTAGATCTCAACTAAACGGAGCGGGGGCGAGAGGTAGGGATTATCCACGTAACATGATAGCATTATGAGAGACTGCACAAATACGCCAAAGAAATTTGGTGTTTTTGGGGTGGACGAAATTTTATTAACAAGAACTTTTTATTAGATGATCAAAAAAATTGTTGTTAAAAGTTACATATAGTTCAATATTCCTAAACATAGGAAAGCATGTTCAATAGGAAAATTATGAAAATAAATATTAAAAATCCGGCGTATCAAAAACAGAACGCAGTGAAGGACGCGCCAAAGAATTTAGATTTTTGAACTTTCATATTTTTTATAAATATCTTCTATTCGAAAAACTGTCATTTTTATTGATGAAAATACTGGGTTTTAGAATGAACTTCAACAAAAAAAAACATGACCGCAATAGTTTTCACCCTACTACATAGTGTGCGTTTTATGCATGCTTTAAGTTTTATCTCATTCGATTCCAGAATATCAACTGGTATTTTATTATAAAAAACTCCTTTCTACTCTCCACTCCTCGACCTTGCCTAGCAGTGACAGGCTGCATGCCGTCACGTCGACGATGCTTGTACACCACCTGTCTCCTCTGTAGGTCTAAAAAGTCGGCGTTTGGCCCGTATTTAGGATCTGGAGATCGCGTTCGTTTACGAATGCGTTGTACGATGCCCCGCGATGGTTTTCGGAAACACTTCCCCACCACTGGCTTCAGGCGTTTATGTCCCCTCCCACCAGGATGTTATTTGTGTTGAGTTTGTTAATGGTGTTGTGTGTTATGAAAAGGTAGTGTTCTATTTCCTGGTCACCTTCAAAATAGACCGATAGCACCCCAAGTCTGAGTTGGCCCACCTTCAGTTGGGCAGCAGCGATGTTCTCAGTCACAATCTGGGGGTCGTGAATAATCTCCAGATTGTTCCCGAAAACAACGACAGCCGCCTTTACTGGTTTTTAGCGGTTGTGCCAGGGCATTGTTTCATCACTCCCGTTCTTTCCACGTAGGGCTCTTGTACGAGTGCTACTGAAACTTCCTTTGTCTGAGCCGCCATGTAGAACTCTTCTGTGTTCAGCTTGAAGCGCTGAAGATTGACTTGGAATGAACCTTAATCTTGCTGTCGGTCTTGTAACGTTTTGTATGATGGACTGGTCGGCTTGTGTGTGTGTTCTCGTTGTCGCCCTTAGCAATAGGAAACGCGCAATCTTGCTATTCCATCCCACTTTTGGCGTTCCTGGCATTCTTCGCTTAACGCTGAGTGTGCCAGGTCGCTGCCCAACCTGTGTGCCACTTTGCAATTGATGCATGTGGGCTGTTTGCCTTCAGCCCGAATGGGGCTGTCCTTTCCGTTGTGTGCTCCCGTGCAGTAGCTGCAGGCTTCTTTATCTGCCTTGCATATGGACCTATTGTGTCCATAACCAAGGCACTTTGTGCACTGTACGAGGGGGGACTGGTCCTCAATCGAGCATCCCTTGATGCCCACGTGGACCTTTTGTGCTTGCATGTAGCACTTCCAGAGCTCTGGAGAGAGCTCCAGAACAGGGTGACACTCGTGGGGATTCCTCGCGTCCCTTTTTTTTTTTTCTGGGGATGGGAAATCATCCAATGACTCCTCCCGCTCTGGGTGTAGCGGGAGGGAGTGTCAGACTTCTACTGACTAAAACCCATCCATGTTTCTTCATTGCCCTTTGTGTTCCGGAGCCACGGTGTCTCTTGCGAATAATCCCGCGACTCCGGCAGGCGTCGGCCCTTTCGGGCCCCTCTGTGTTGCTGACTCTCTTTGAGGCGCGCGTGGAACACTAACGCGCCTTCGACACGGCCTGTCGTCACTAGACGGACGGACGGCGAGCCACCCATAGCTCGCCGTCCACAGGCCCGCGCCTACGGTGGCCGGAGGTCACCAGGTGGCCCCCGACGCCCGCGGCGTCCACCACGGCGGCCGGGACGAGAGGGTCTCCTCTCCCGCTCCGCCACCTCCTTCGCTAGCATGACTGCTTAGCAGAAGGAGGCAACGGCGTCCCATTCCGTCTCGCTCCGGACCATGGCTTGGACCAGGGCCGGACGCGAGAGGTCGCCGCCGATCGCCGTTTCGAGGACACGGCGGTGCGCCGCCCAAGCGGGGCACACCTGCACAGTGTGCTCTACCGTGTCCTCTGGTCGATCCTCGCAGTGGTGACACCCGGGCGTTTCCTCCCGCCTGATTCGGTGCAGGAACCTCCCGAAACAACCATGTCCGGTGAGGACCTGCGTCAGGCGGTAGGTGAGGACGCCGTGGCGCCTCTCAAGCCACTCCTCAAAGAGGGGACTTACCGCCGCTATCGTGGCGTACCCTGCGTTGGGTTGCGATAGTCGTCGTCTCCATGACGCCACGAGATCGCGCCGGAAGTTCGTCCGCTGCGCGACAATTTGCCGCGTCAGCGGAGTTTCCCCCCGGCTTAGTACCTCCGCGCGCCAATCATGCAGGCGCGCGAGGACCACCGCCTCCAGATCCCATGGCGGCAATCCGGCAAGGAGACCCGCCGCTTCGCGCGAGATCGTGCGGTACCCTCGCGTCATCCTGAGGGCCACCACCTTTTGGGGCGCGTTCAAATGGTTCGCAGCACGCTGCCTCAATGAACGCGCCCACACCGGGGCCTTGTAAAGGGCCATGGACCGCACGACCCCCGCGTATAGCCTACGGCAGGAGGCGTTCGGTCCCCCCAGGTTGGGCAGGAGCCGCCTGAAAGCAGCGCCGGCCCGCTCCAGTTTGGGGACCAAACGTCGGAAATGCTCCACGAAGTTCCATCGGCTGTCCAGGACGAGCCCCAGGTATTTCAGCGTCGATTCGACGCCGATGGAAACCCCTCCTAACGTCAGCAAGGATCCCGACGGTGGCGCATTGCCTCGGCCATGAAAACACATGGCCTCGGACTTGTGCAGCGCCACCTCGAGACCCAGTTGCCGGATCCGCTCAACGACTATCGCAACCCCGCGTGTCATAGCGTCGGCCGCCTCCGCGTACGACCCCCCTTGTGCCAGCACCAGCGTGTCGTCAGCGTAGCAAATGACGCTGACGCCACTAGGGAGGTCGGCTCGCAGCACCCAGTCGTAACCGATATTCCTCGCGTCCCTTAGGGTATGTCCACAATCCGTCGCTGTAGCTGGACAGCACTCCCTTTATGCACACGAGGGGATTTTGAGGTTTCGGCTCCTGGATCTTGAGTTCTGTGTTCGACTTGAATTGATCTCTCATCAAATTCAAGTCAGACTTGCTGGCGCACCTTAGAACGACTTTCTGGTTCCGCGCTTTTCGAACTGTGTCGACTCGGGCTCCGCTCGTTTTGAGGTCCAGTGCAGCCCTGATCCTCTTAATCACGTTGTCCCTAGTGTGTCGGGGGTTTAACGACGAGACGATCAGGGTGTGGTTCGGTTGTGGGGATGGTTTCGGCGCTTTGGGAGTACTGGCGACCTGAGCAAAGGTTTTGGGGCCCAGTTGTAGCGGGAGCGGTTAATCCACTTTACCCAGGTCTACTACCCCTTTTTCGATGTTTTGGAGAGCCTTTTTGACCTCCACGACGCGGCGCGGCGCGGCGCCTGGATCGACGGCTCCTTGTCTCGCAGAACGCGGATGTCCGCCGAGACTATCTCCAGCGTTTCTGCTATGGGTTTGAGCCTTTTGAGGTGTTGGTTTATGTTGAGTGGTGGTTGTGGTGGTGGGGGGGAAGCTAGAGGATTGTTGGCGATCGCCTTTATCTGGAGGGACACAGTTTTTGACAATCCTCTTCGAACTTGGTGGTCATGAGTGAGAGCGCCTGGTCTGCCTCTCGGCTACTCGGGTCCATCTGCGTTTTGGGCTGGCTAAGGTCCTCCTTCAGACGCCAAAGAGCCTTCCGGAGCACGTCCAGCTGGTTAGAGATGCCGGTGATGTTGGAATCAAAATCAAAAGTCATTAATTCAAATTAGGCTGAGTGCCAGCACTTTTTGAACATCAACGTTTACAAGAAGACAGTCCCCCAAAAACGCCCGCCCGTCACCACTTCCTTGTGTTTTAGCTGGGAAGAAGTGGCCAACAAACTCCCCAGCAACACATCTGTCTGTTGCTTTAGAGAAGAACTTGCATTTATACAAAATTATGCAAAGTATTATTACAAACCAAAATAATAAAACATGGGTAACACATACATCCTAAAAACTAAACTCATTCGACACTTGTAAGCTAGCACACTCCTCCATGGCATCGTAATCAGACAACTCAAGCATAAAAAACAATTTAAACTAAACTTAGTAAGCCTCCAGACACCAAGGGCGTGCCCGCCTACACGTGCAGGGATAAATCTAACAATATATCTGTGATTCTACACAAGTTCTCTGGATAGAATAACATTTATAAATAACAATTGTTTAAGTTACTAACAGTTGAATCATATGTTGCAGTATTTTTTTTTATTTGACTGTATACTCAAATAAAAAAAATATATATATAAATAAAAAAAATGTAAAAAAACATTGCATTGAGAGTATTATGTAAAAACATAAAAAAAGAAAAGAAACAAAGAATTCAGACATATAATTATATCGTTTTTAATTATGAAGGAACATTAAAACATTAAAATCGAGACGTAAAAGGCCGGCCCCCATTGTTGGTGATCTTACTTGGGTTCCCCAAGGGGCTCGCGCGCTTTCTTGCCTCATCTTTTCGTGCCCCTGGAGATTCCTGAAGCTGGCAGATTTGACCTCTTCCTTGACTGATTTGATGTCTCCTTCCTTCCCACGAGACCCTTGAAGCCCTCCAAGGCATCAAGGAGGTTGATGCCTTGGAGGGCTTCAAGGGTCTCGTGACCTAGCCAATCCCGGATACCTTTCGCCTCCTTCTTCGTGTCCGAGACATCCGTCCGCATGAAAGAAAGCTCGACTTTAAATGTCATGAGATCTCGATTGTGAGCTCTCTCGACCCGCATAAGCTCTTGTGTATGTCGAGAGCGCTCCTTCTCGAGGTTGTACTTGTGACGCGCTCTCGAGTCTGCCAGAGACAAAGCTGTTTCATATAGTCCCTGAAGACACTCGTGGGCGGTAGCCTTACACTCCCGTTTCATGTTTCCCGCTGCTTCCAAGGCGTCCTTCCCTTTTTGGAGAAGCTCGATTGCTTCTCTTTTGGCCAAGTCCATTTCTACTCCTGTGCCCCTTCTCGGCGTTCTGTAGACTCGGCCGACCGCTGCCGGGGGGGAGATCCCAATTGATGACCACCTAAGAGATTCTGGTCCGATCCTCTGGCGTGAAGAAGTCGTCAGGTGCTACGGATACTGGCGGTGTTGTTTTTGTAACGTCCGCCGCCTTTGATACTTGTGGCGCCTGCGACGGACGCGCCGTCTTTTCTGAGACTACTGACTTTGCTGTGTTTTTAAATACCTTCTCCCTAAGGGTCTTTCTAAAATAAAAATGTTATACTTATTGCTTATTTAAAAACAGGCATTTTTTTTTTTTAAATCAATATAGATGGACTCATGGGTGCTTCCGCTAGTGGTCTGCGTTTGCTGTCTGAACTATCAGAACTCGATGTTTTGAGCCCTGTGTGCGCGCTGATGGTGGTTCTCAGTGGGATATTCTAAATCTGTCTAGTCCACAAATGTCAAAACAGATATGACATTGGCCGCCATTTGCAAAAATAAGAGCATAGAGCAATAGGGTGATTTCTTTTGGCCCACCTGGTATTATAACACTCTCCGAAATCCCTCGCAAATGCGACTGGCGTCTTTTGCTATAGGGACGCTGGGTTTATATTATACACAATGTCAACCGAGACTGCAAAAAACACAATATAATCTGACTACCGAACTTTACATTTTTAATTTGTCTCTTAATTTATCCCAGTTATTAGAATCACGTTTATTATGCGTTTGTGTTTTGACTTTCTTTCTTCTAATAAACTGCAGTTACGTTAAACTTCGGAATCACCTATCTTATTGCTTATAAAAACAACACGTTTGTTTTGACTTTCTGAACGTTTCAATTTTGCCACTAAGAGTATTAGTACTGTAGTAGAGTGACTGTTTTGGTAGCAGGAAAAAAAAACAATTTTTTTACTGTTTTATCAGTAATACGGTGCTCGCTACGTTTAATAATATTGTATTTCTAACTTTAAGGGGGTTGATTGCGCTTACTTTTTAAGTACCTAGTGGCGGCGGGACCTCTTTCTTTGAAGGTCTTCTTCTTCTTCTTCGGAATCCACATTGTCTTCGTGGCACCGCCGACTACCCGAGTCTTGCAAGCTTCTGTTTCGTACCTCTTCGGACAGCTCTCCCAGTTCTGCAGCGGCTATCCTCTTTATATATTTGTCGATGAGCGCGGCGTGCCTTGAAGGATATGCTTGAGATATCTGTAAGTTGTCGCCCACCATCTTGCTGCTCTTAGCAAAGGCGATTGCTGCGTAGTACAGATCGGGGAAGTGGGCAAGTTGCAGTTCCTGGTGTGCATTTGCATTTCTCACGCGTCTATAAGGGAGCTGCGGATCCCTGTTGAGGGCGGCTTCCCATTTGTTTTTCAGATCAAGAGCTTGGTCAAGCACGGCAGGTATCTCCAGGGCCCGGCAGTGTGACTTAACAAAGTGATCCATATACTGAACCGCTTTCAGAGAGGCGAACTCCCAGACCAGCTTTATCTGCGCGAGCACGGCCTCCTCAGGCTCTGTTCTCTGCATTTTCAGTACGTGATCTACTATGTCTACTCTCAGCTCGTCTCTGCTTGTTAAAATTGACAGAAAACGGATGGCGAAGCTGGTTATGGTGGTCCACGATTGGGAGGGGGGGGACCTTGTCCGGGATGGACTGAGAGGCAAGCGCAGCCTGCCACCTCTTGGTATATGCCGGGGAATTTCGCGCCTTAACAGGTTTCGCAAGGGTCATCAGGAAAGACAGAGCTATGGCAAGAAAACCTTGGTCAAGCTCCTCTTTCCCGGTGGAATAGGGTTGTGTTTCGCGTTTCTAGCTCCACTCATGCACTGAGTTGTGAAGGGAGCGAGGTATGAGAAAACCAGGGAGAGCAGGTGATCGTCAGTATACTTGATGGCATCCGCTACTTCTTCTCCAGCGTGTATTCACGTCGAGCACAGAGGCTGTTTGGGGGCGGGGATCGTGAATGGCATTTTGATAAGGATGGAATTGGGTTCCAAAGATGATCAAGACAGTGGTAACTACATGTCCTTGTACTAAGTCATTTCATTTCTTGCAATTCATAATAACAGGACTTTAAAAAAAAAAAAAGGAGTTTGAACCTTATCGTTCCCCGTCATACCTATTGTTACAGCTGGCTCACCCACTGATTTGGTGTTAATATATTGATTACTGAACTTGAAATCACACACGATTCTTGTTAATTGCTAAAACAAAAAGACAGTTTAAATGTGTCACTGCAGTTTTGATACATGTACACTTTTTTTCTTATTATGTATATACAGCTATAACCTATATCCCTCATTTTTTAAGGTTGAATAGTTTGAAGAATCACTTTTATAAAGCGCTTGTGTGTTGACTCTCTTTCAAGTAAATGCTTGTTATGTAAAAACTGCGGAAACCTCGAACCCATCGCTTCATCGTGTTGTTATCAACACGATTGTATTTTGACTTTCTTAAACGCTTACGGAATATTTGATATGCCTTCTTTTGGATAAGTTAAATATATAATAATAATAATAATATAATAAAAAAAAAGGACGCCCGCGTGGTCTGCTAGTACGTAACCGAATAAGCTACGACGCTTCTGAATTTAGAGTCGAACGTAATTAGTGTATAAGGTGAATTAGAAATTTCAAAGAGGTTTTTCTCCTAAATTGCTGGCTATTCGCCGAAAGTGATTACTATTTTTACGCGAAGTCCCAACTCAAACTGAATTTACCACTACGTGTCGTTCCTTACAAGTCGTCTAGTATCGTCAGTAATACTTTTTTTTTTTTTTTTTTATTCAAAACGGGGAAACTCTTGGCCCAAATCTCACCTGATGGAAAGTGATGATTAGGCCGAAGATGGAAGCGAGTTTCACCCGGAATCCTCTAACATAGAGGAACTGGCTATTATATCTCTAATTGCCGGAACACAACAATGCTGTTAACATTGTTGTTATGGCGACAGACTTAGACATAATGGTGGTAGCTTGCCAGGCGGACTTAGAAGTCCTACCACCAACCAAACCGAGCAAAAAATTTGTCCCCACTGGGAATTGAACCCGGGACCTCTGGGTCTGAATCGAGTGGTATAACCACTAGACCACGGAGGCGGTTAGTGTCACCTGTTTAGCACCACCCGGGGACCACGTGTAGGGATTCGCTGAAGGGTATTCTCCTACGGACGCGGGTGACTCGGCCCCCTAAGTAGAGGTAGTACGATAGCAAAAAATAAAAGTCGGTTCTTGCACATGAAAGTACTAAGTTTGTTACTGATATGAAAACTATGGGACTTGGGAAAGAAACGATAATATGGAGACAGGACGAAATTCAAAGAACGCAACAGATATTTTTACTTTATTCTCTGCGAGAAGAAGAAAAAATATGGATACTAGGCATTACGCGTACCCGACTTATCCCGGGACCCAGGTATTTGCATTTTTTGCAGAAAAAGGGACAACTTATATGACAAAATAAACTTTCTTCTCTGACACAGTTGAAAATTAAAAATCACAAACAGATAAACAGTCTTATTTATTTACTAGCTTCTGCCAGCGGCTTCGCCCGCGTGATCCCTAGGGAACATGTTCCCGGGATTAAAAGTAGCTTATGTGCTATTCCAGACTATAATCTATCTTTGTTCTAAATTTCATTAAGATCCGTTAAGCCGTTCTGGCGTGATTGAGTAACAAACAACCAAACTTTCATATTTTAATTTTTTTTTTTTTTTCATTTTTTCTATTGATTGTAGCGTGATGAAAAGTATACTATAACCTGCTCAGGAGTATGAATAATAATTGTACCAAGTTTCATTAAAATCCGTCGAGTAGTTTTTGTTTCTATAACAGTAATCAGTCCGCGAGCGTACGCTGCTCCGATTAGACGTCAAAGCGAGACAGTGTCGTGCGCCTGCCGCTAATTACCGTCAGCTGTCGTTCGCGATCTTAATATCAATTGTTGTGCAGTGCTATTGAACTTTTGAACTATGGTTCTCTGCGGAAGGTGTGGTGACGATGTCTCAGAGGCGGTTCAGTGTTCGGCATGTAACAGCCATTTCGACTTCCCTTGTTCCGGCATCACGGAGAAGGGCTACCGCAAGCTTGGGGAGCGCCAGGCTACATGGAGATGTGCTAATTGCAAGAGTGCTGGTCATGCCAGCACCCAGCCACTTTCAAGCACGGCCTCGCCAGCTGTTTCTGCACCTATCACATTAGATACAATAATGCGTGAGTTGTCCAGCATCCGTCAAGAACTTGCCCCCCTCTCCAGCTTGGCATCTGAGGTGCAACTTCTACGACAGGAGCTTACTAATCTTAAGGAGCTTCCTAGTAAGATCCTAGCGTTGGATGAAAGGCTAAACAAATTAGAAGTCGTGCAGGTAGACGTAACAAACACAAAGTCAGCGATTGCCAACTTGAGGACGGACATCGGGATATTGATCAGTGGCTACGCAGCAATAATGTGGAAATTAAAGGAGTACCGATGAAGGATAGAGAAAACCTCTTTGATATAGTTTGCAAAATCGGGGTTAAAGTTGCCTATCCCATTTTGAAGACTCAAATTAATTTTGTACACAGAGTTCCATCTAACATATCTACAAATAAAAACATTATTGTTTCATTTATAAATCGATACTCAAAGGAAGATTTCATCGCGGCTGCACGTTCTCACAGGGATCCCCTGCTTCCTGAACACATTGGAATCACTGGCTCGGGAAAGATATTCGTCAATGATCATCTTACAATCAAGAACAAAATGTTACTTTCCCAAACTAAATCCCTGGCTAAGGAAAAGAATTTCCAGTTTGTGTGGGTGAAGCATATGAAGATTTTTGTAAAACGGGATGCCACCTCCAAAACTTTCATTGTTACAACGGAACAGGACTTGCAAAAAATACGTTAATCAAATTTTATTTAACGCCTCATTTCATAATTGCTTGTTTATTACATAAATTAAAATTAATCTCATCCTTGCTGTACCTTAAAAATATTACACTAAAACAAAAAAGATTATTGAAAGTGTTGTTTATTAGAAGTTTGAGAATCAGTGAATGTGCGTCGCTTATCTCAGTCCAAAGTTCACTTGACCGTACTTGCTTTGTTTACGTTCCGATTTCTTTTGTATCAAACTGTGTTACTTATTGCTTTTATAGTTATATTCTTTGGCTTGCTCACAATGATGTTTTGATGAATGTTGCAATGTTTTTCTGTACATTTGGAATGCTTTGTTTAGTGCGTTATGTAATGAGTATGGAAATAAATATTAACTATGTTGGTTCTATCGTTATACTTTTCGGTTTTTTTCCTGAACTACCCATATTAACGAATGTGTGCGCCTATGCTAGTCGATTAAATCAAATAAAATGTAGTTCATTGTTAATGGTCGAGTTTGCGAGCTATAGGTGGAGCTTAGTTCTTTTTTATGTTGACAAACGGAAGTTAAAGTATCTGCTCGAGTTTGTCACACATGTCATTATATTTAATACTCTTTTTTTAATGAAATACTTATTTGTAGATATGACATTCTATAATGTATGAACTAAACATTTATTACCAGAATGTTCGGGGACTGCGGACGAAGTCAGTTAACTTTTATAGGAATCTAGCAAAATGTAACTATGATGTAATAACTTTGACGGAGACTTGGCTCGTGGATGGGATATTGAACAGTGAAATTTTTGACGGTAGGTACCTAGTGTGGCGGCGCGACCGTGACTACGCCGCCACAGGGCAGACGCGTGGTGGTGGTGTGCTTGTGGCGGTCCGCCGTGAACTTGCTGTTGTTGAAAATGTTGACTGGCAATCCAGTGCAGAAGACATATGGATTTCGATTCAATTAAGAACCAGCTGTGAAAGACGTACCTATCGACTAAATATATGTACACTGTATCTGTGTGAACATAATTCAGGCAATAGTTTCACTGGTCAGTTACATGCTTATTTAGACAAACTTTCCGAATTAATAAGTGACCACCCCGCTGACAAATTTATAATTCTTGGTGATTTTAATATGAGCTCTATAACTTGGACGACTTCACATGATGGAATTAGGCCCATCGCGCCTCAAACTAGCTTGTTCACTTATTTTATTGACACCATCAATTTTTGTAGTTTACAACAATTTAATCTTATTGATAACAGACACGGCAAAATTCTGGATCTTGTCCTCTCAAATATTCCCGTCACCGTCTCAGCATGTTTAGAACCCTTAACTATCGAAGACGCATATCATCCTGCACTGTTAATTCAGTTTGTTACTGCGCAACCTCAGTCACTTAACGCTAGTGCGCGCATGGCGTATCAATATAATAAAGGTAATTACGAACGTATTCGATCTGACCTGCGAAGCACTAATTGGGTCGACATAATATTGAAAGGTACTGTTGAGGAGGCTGTCGGGAATTTTTATTCAACGTTATTCGAGATCAGAGATAAATACGTTCCTCAACGTCTGTGTAAACTTTTTAAATATCCACCTTGGTACAACACAGCACTCATTAAGATAATTAAAGAAAAATTCAAATACTATAGGAAATTTAAAGTCTACGGTAATATCTCTGACCGCTTATCATATCAATTACTGCGTGAGAGAGCCAATGATATTGAACAACTTTGTTATAAGGCCTACATAACTAAAATCGAGTCTTCAATAAGTACTAACCCAAAATTATTCTGGTCATATGTGAAAAGTAAACGTATGAACGGTAATTTCCCATCGAGTATGTCATATGGAGACGATATAAGTAACTCAGGGGGTGGGATTTGCGAGCTTTTTGCCAATTACTTTCGCACAACTTTTCTAGATGATTCCTCCGCAAGTCACAACTGTGGTTCGAACGGCTGTGTCTCCGACTGTGATTTATGTACAGTTGAAATCGACATAGCGATCGTTCATAGGCATTTAAAGTCCCTTGACTTAACTAATCTGCCGGCCCCGACGCCCTTCCTGCTGTCTTCATAGTTAAGTGTGCTGAAGAACTAGCCCTACCTGTATCACTTTTATTTAAGAGGTCGATATCTGAAGGTATTGTACCTTCTTTATGGAAGTCTGCTTTTATATCACCAATCCATAAGAAGGGTGCTAAAGACAAAATTGAAAATTACAGGCCGATTTCAAAGCTCTGTCTGCTAGCTAAAGTATTGGAACGCTTAGTTTACACTCAGTTGTACAGCAGTATGGTTTCTAACTTTTCTCCTCAACAACATGGATTTCTCAAAGGAAGGTCTACAGTCTCTAACTTAGTTCTGTTCACAGATTATGTTGCTGAGCATATGGATGATGGATCCCAGGTCGATGCAATCTATACTGATTACAGTAAGGCTTTCGATAGGATCGACCATGACACTCTACTGAGGAAGCTTTTCGACTTGGGCATTAGAGGGGACCTATATAGATGGTTTTCCTCTTACGTGCAAAATAGGACACAAGCGGTGGTTCTCAATGGCTTTATGTCTTCTTGGACAACCATTCCTTCTGGTGTGCCCCAGGGATCCCTACTGGGGCCGTTATTATTTGTACTTTTTATTAATGATATCGGCGAGTGCTTCAAACATTCTAAATACCTAATGTTTGCAGATGACATGAAAATCTATATTTCACTTAAGAGCTTAAATGACGCTAGATTTTTGCAGGCGGACATATCTAGATTAGAAAATTATTGTAGAATAAATAAACTAGATCTTAATATAGCAAAATGCTTAGTTATGACCTTTACCCGTAAGAACCTTCCAATCATATTCGACTACTCCATTGCAAATGAGCCTTTAACTCGAACTCATGTCACTAGAGATCTCGGTATTCTTCTGGATAATAAGCTCACCTTTGAGTGTCATGTCGACCACATCGCCAAAAAAGCTTCTAAAGCCTTGGGTTTCATCATCCGTAATGCAGGTTCTTTCAATAAAATGAAAACATTAAAAATTCTTTACTGTGCTTACGTCCGCAGTCATCTCGAATATGGTAGTCAAGTTTGGAATCCGAAATATGCAGTGCACTCAGATAGGTTGGAACGAATACAAAGGAAATTCACCAGATACTTGAATTACAAATTTAAAATCCCTTATTTGAGTTATAACGATAGATGCGCTCGTTTCCACTTACTTCCACTTGTAACTCGGAGGAATATATCTGACATACGTTTCCTAGTGAAAATAGCACAATCTAAGATTGAATGTCCTGAACTTCTTTCCAAGCTGTCTCTGAACGTTCCTCCCCGACATTCTCGCTTAAGAAATCTTCTCCATACTCCTTACGCTCGCACAATTCACCGTGGCAACTCTTACATGATTCGCTCAGCAAAAGCATTCAACAAAATTGTTAAAGATGAACAGCTTTCAATAGATTTGTTTGCAAACAGCTTAGCAACCATTAGTTCTGTCTTATCCAAACATTATATGAGTTCTGTTATTTCATAATAGTGGTTGCACATTTCCCTACGCAGGTACTCACTTTTTATGCTAAACTTAGTATTAGTAATAGTTAATTAATTTTGCAACTGTACAACAATACCTACTCTTTTGTTAACTGTGGAGGCTTGTAAATGGCTTGTTGTGAATTAGCTTACTATTAACCCCGCATTAATAGCTGTAAGCCACCCTAACATAATAAAATAAAAATAAAATAAAATAAAATAACGGTTATACAGACAGACAGACAGACAGACAGACAGACAGACAGACAGACAAAAATTGTACTGATTGCATTTTTGGCATCAGTATCGATCCCTAATCACCCCCTGATAGATAATTTGGAAATATATTTCATGTACAGAATTGACCTCTCTACAGATTTATTATAAGTATAGATAGATAGATAGATAGAAGAAGATTTATTTATGTAAGTACTCACAAGAAAAAGTATACAGAGAATAGAGCAAATACAATACAAATACAAAATCCTTTATTTCAAATAGACCAGTTACAGGCACTTTTGAATAGTCAAGGTCTGTCAGTCAAATAGATGAAGCTAATCCTGCCGCGCTAGCGACAAGAGCAGCAGGTTGTTCTGCAACATAACACACCCACCGACCCTATCTCCAGCGCGGCAGATGCACGTTCCAAAGAGTAGGTCCTGTATGTTCACGGGTACGGTACTAGGTTTAAGGTCGAACCTTATACTTTTCCAGTGACGCAGTGCTCAGGATGTTGGAAGTTTGGGCATAACAAGAAGTTCTGCCCAACTAATAAAATACTATGTCCAAAATGTGGTAATAACCATATAAATTGTGAGACAAAACAATACAGATGCTTGATCTGTAAAGGCTCACATTTGTCTTTAGATAAGATGTGCCCTGTTTTTAAAAAAGAAAAAGAGATCCGCCAATTAATGAGTAAACATAATCATACCTATCGAAAAGCTTTACTAATGTATGACGAGCTATTTAAAGAAAAAGAACAAATAATTGACGATGAAACTATACAACAAGAGTGGCACAATTCTCAGCCTCAAACAAGAAGTTATAGAGATGCATTAGTTGACATACCTACTTGTCAAAATCACCAAGATATACACACACCGGCACAATTAGGGGAACACAAAAAAAAGGTTTTTTTTTTTGCAACTAGTGGGTAATTCGTCAAGTGGTTCAATTTTTTAAGGTATTACCCTCGTATAACATAACATTTTGAGACATTTTGTCATTTATCAATAATTTAACAGAAATTATACCCTCTTTAAGTGTTTGTTGACAGTCAGCGCTTTTAAGTGTTTTTGATAAGGATTTTGTTTGTGCACTCAATAGTGGCTCTAGCTTATTTTGTGTTTGTTGTTTGAAGAGTTAACATTGTATTGCATACAAAATGAGTGATTTGCCGGCAACTGAAGTCGCCAGAGCTGTGACAATGATCGAGGAGGGTCACACATACCGTTCAGTGAGTCGAACGTTGGGTGTGTCAGTATCTGTGATCCACCGTAATGTGAAACGGTTCAGACAGACAGGATCTTACGTGCGGAGGCGGGGACAAGGCAGAAAACGTGCAACCAGTGCCGTAGACGAACGTTTTATAAGGGTGCAAACGTTGAGAAACCGTCGTCAAACAGCTGTCCAGACCCGAAATCTTTTGGAAGAAGTGCGTAACGTGCGTGTAAGTGAACGAACAGTAAGAAGAAGGTTAAACGAAGTTGGTTTAAAGTCATACGTACCGGCTAAAGCGCCTAAACTTGAGGTAAGTCATCGAGTTGCAAGATTAGCATTCGCTCGTCAGCACCAAGATTGGTCCGATGAATGGGGTCGTGTTTTATTCTCGGACGAAAGCCGATTCTGAGTAAATTTCATCGACGGGAGAGAAAGGATGTGGAGGTATCGAGGAGAACGGTACCATCGAGCCAATTTTACCGAAACGGTTTCATATGGTGGAGGGTCCGTTATGGTGTGGGGTGGCATAACTTTAACAGCACGCACCGCTATGGTCATCATTGATGGCGGTTCTCTGACTGCACACAGATACATCACCGAGATCTTGGAACCCCATGTAATGCCTTTTGCCCCATTTATAGGCCCAGATTTTGTGTTTATGCACGATAACGCACGGCCCCACACTGCTCGCGTGGTTTGCGATTACCTAAATGAAATCGGAATTACTCAAATGGACTGGCCAGCACGATCCCCTGACATGAATCCGATAGAGCATGTCTGGGACATGATTGGACGGAAAGTGAGGGACAGGATTCCACCTCCTAGGAATGTTGAGGAGTTAAAATTGGCGCTAATTGAAGAGTGGGCCAATTTGCCTCAGGAAATGATTGAAAGTGTCATTAGAAGCATGGGCAGACGTATTCAAGCCCTAATTAGAGCTCGCGGAGGCAATACAAGATATTGATTATGTCTTTTCAAAGATAATTAATTTTTAAAAATTGTTCTATAAATTCAAAATGTCTCAAATTTCTTATTTTTTTATAATTATCTATAAATAAATATTGTTTAACCCTAGTTTCTGGTGTGACTTATTTATATTGAATAAACAAACCCAAATGAAGCGAAAAACATGCATAAAAAGCTAGTAAATTTAAAAAAAACTGTCTTTTTTTTGTGTTCCTCTAATTTTGCCGGTGTGTGTAGATAACACATCAGAGGGGTCAAGCAGTGTGATATTAAACAATTACAATAAAAATCCGAAGAAGATAAATAGTAAAAGACGCAAAAAGCAGAAGAAGTCAATTACTAATAACGATGATAGTTTGCTAGTACAAGAACGCTTGCAACTAGAAGAAAACCAAGAAGAGAATCAGCACGCAGGAAACAGTCAGGAAAGAAGATACAGAAATACTGAACGGCCATTTAGTTTTCATAGAATGTTCCAACAAATTAAGGTGGCTCTAGTCGATATTTTTTCCATAGAAACTTCGGGAGGGTATTACTCCGCTGTTTGACAGAGTACATCAAAAGTTAAACATAATATCGTTTTGTCATATTATTAGTTTTGTCTGTATGGAAACAGAATGGTAAAATAAAACGCCATTAAAAAGTTATGAGCCACCAAAGTTTCGTTTTTCTTGCCAATTTTAACGCATCTTTGGGCGTAAATAAGTAATAAACACAATGTAAAATCTTTAAAACTAAGTCGGTACCGACAAAGCTCAATTATCGAAGAATTCAATAACTTTTATTTTTAATCGATTTATGCAGGAGGTTTTTCATAAAACTCGATTTACGAAAGGCCTTCTCATATTTTTTTACGCGCGCGTTTTACTATGAATTATCGTGCGTCTCACTGAATAATGTTCCCCCCGGTGCGGTGCGGGGGGACAATGCTCACGCACACGTGCGTATTCAAGTTACGACTGTGTCTGCTGCGGTGTGCTGTGGCCTGTGGCCTATGTCGTTCATACGTTACATACGTAGGTAGACTATACTTGCGCTCTAATTTATATTGACTCATTGGCTTGATTTTTGGATTTCAACATTATATTTTATATCTGTTTGACTTCGCACTGAAGTTTGGACTCCGTATTTGCGTTTGAAATTGTTATTGTTGCTTTGAGTGGACGCTGCATAAGTACGTGACATTGTTTTGAATCATTGAAAAAGTTTTAAAAACCACATATTATAAACAATGGGTAGAAAAGTCATAATTTGGCGTCGTGACCGAGTCTTCAACACCGCGTCGCTGCCCGCGCCCGCTGCCGGCTGCAGTGTAAAATCATCGCGGCGGGATGCTATCGCGCAATGAATTTTCAACTCTCGATGTTGAAACCAATGATACTGTTACGAGCTTGGGGTTCGTGACAATAAAAACAGCCGATTAATTTACCAAAAATGACACTTTAATAATCAATACTAATTAACACTTTAAACGCACTAATTATAACACACAATCGCACTATTAAACACTTCACTTCACAGAATTCGCAGTTGAAGATCGCTTCCGATGATTCGCTTGTATCGCCAATTCAATACTGACCCAGTCGCGACCGATTCGCAGCTTATATAGTCCCACTGTAATTTCCAGAACCTTCGAGAATGGAAATATCTAGAAAGTTCGGGAACATACCGGTCCCGACTGACTAGGTGTCGAAACATCGAGAATGTTCTAGCATCGAAAAGTCTAGAAGGATCGTGACCCAATTAGTTCCACTACTCGATACTAGATGGCGTTAGTAGTACGTTGTGTACCCGGCATTAATTCTGGCGCGTAACACTGCCCCCTCCTAAGACATGCTCGTCCCGAGCATCGGTCCCATAATAACGTGCCAGTCGATCCACATGGACGATCTTAGGTGCACTTCTCGTACCTTTCTGAATACGGTAGGTCACGTCATTGATTTTTGTGACAATCCGGTACGGCCCGTCCCATTTAGCTTGAAGCTTAGGAGATTTCCCTTTACTGCGAACTGGATTGTGCAACCACACTAGTGAACCTTCGTCGAAACCTTTATTGTTCATTTTGCGGTCATAACGAGTTTTCATCTTTTCAGACATTTGCTGGCCCGATTGTCTGATGTGCTCATAAATGTCGTTCATTTTGTTCCGCAAGTCATTCGCATAATCGGTTATACTGCGTGGGGCATCAGGTGGTATTCCGGTGATCAGGTCTGCAGGCAGCCGTAATTCTCTACCAAAGTTTGCGAAAGCTGGTGTTACCGATGTGCTGTCGTGAACAGCACTTCGGTATGACAGCAAAAACGGTTGTATATGCTTGTCCCAATCGCGTTGCCGGTTTTCCACAACTTTAGCCAGGTATCTCTCCAATGTCTGATTAAATCGTTCCACCATTCCATCCGACTGTGGGTGGTAAGAAGTTGTTCTCGTTTTATGAGTACCCATAACTCGACAAGTTTCCTGGAATATTTGTGACTCAAAATTCCGTCCTTGATCGCTGTGAATCTCCAAAGGTACTCCAAAACGACAGAAGACTTCATGAACGAGTTTATCTGCAACTGTTGAAGCTTCTTGATTCGGAATGGCGAAGACTTCCGGCCACTTGGTGAAGTAATCCATTACAACCATGAAATACTTGTTACCACTGTCACTTTCCGGAAACGGTCCCGCAACATCCAGGGCTATCCTTTCCCAAGGTGCACCCACATTGTACAATTTCAACGCACCTCTGCTACGAGTCTGAGGTCCTTTTACAGCCGCACAACTTGTACATTTGCGACACCAATCCTCGACATCGTCACGACAGTGAACCCAGTAAAAACGTTCCCGTATCTTCAGTAGAGTCCGTTTAACTCCCATATGGCCTCCTGAACATCCATCATGGTACAGCTGTAGAACATCCGGTACTTTCGCTTTAGGGACAACCATTTGCAAATGACAGCTGTCTCCCCGAGCATTCTCCCATTTACGGCACAGGACTCCATCCTGAATCACTAAGCTATCCCATTGTGCCCAATAGCTTTTTGTGATCGAACTCATCGCTGAGACGTCGCTCCACGTAGGCTTAGGTGCACTGGTCCTTATCCTGTCCAAAATCGGCTTGACGTCCGAATCTTCCTGCTGTGCACGTTGTAAACTTTCCTTCCACTCGTTGCTGAGGTCTGTCTTAAGCATCCTCACAGGTACGGCTTCTTTACCCTCTTGCCTAGTACAATGCTTGCAGTCTTCAAGACAAGGTCTTCTTGCCAATGCATCTGCGTTGCCATGAGATTTCCCACTGCGATGTTCGACCACGAAGTCGTATTCCTGCAAGAGTTCAATCCATCTCGCAACTTGTCCTTCTGGGTTTTTAAACTGCAATAGCCATTTCAGTGCAGCATGGTCAGTTCGTAAGTGGAATTTCCGGCCCAGTAGATACTTGCTAAAATGCTGTACTGACTTTACAACAGCAAGCAATTCCCTTCTCGTGACACAATAATTCCTCTCTGGTTTCGACAACGACTTGCTGAAGTACGCAATCACAACTTCTTGATCGCCATTCCGTTGGGACAACACACCGCCAAGTCCGATATCACTTGCGTCTGTGTCAACTATAAATTCCTTGTCAGCATCAGGGTACCCCAAAATAGGTGTTTTGCACAGACGGTTCTTTAGCTCCCGGAAGGCGCTGTCACAATTTTCATCCCAACAGAACTGTCGCTTCTCCTCGGTTAGTTTGTGCAGGGGTTTGGCTACATCTGCAAAGTTCTTGACAAATCGCCGATAATAAGAGCATAGACCCAGAAATGCTTTGACCTGCGTCTTGTCTTTTGGGATTGGCCAATCTTTGACAGCGGCGATTTTCTCTGGATCCGTGCGGATACCATCTTCCGACACGACATAACCCAAAAAGTTAACTTGCCGTTTGAAAAGAGAGCACTTTTTCGGACTCAACTTGAGGTTGGCACTCTGGATCTTCATGAGCACGCGTTCCAGGTTTTGAAGGTGTTCATCAAACGTGCGGCCTACGATGATGATGTCGTCCAAATAGACGAGGCATGCATCGCCAATTAACCCGGTTAGTACAAGTTCCATTAACCTTTCAAACGTTGCCGGAGCGTTACACAATCCAAACGGCATAACTTTAAATTGCCACAGGCCCTTTCCTGTCGAGAATGCAGTTTTTTCCTTGTCCTTGGGGTCAATTTCTACTTGCCAGTAGCCACTTTTTAGATCTAATGTGCTAAACCACTTAACTCCAGTGAGCATGTCCAGCGTGTCATCAATTCTTGGCAAAGGATAGCTGTCCTTCTTCGTAACGTCGTTCAGACGACGATAGCCAACACAAAACCGCATGCTGCCGTCCTTCTTTCTTACCAGCACTACAGGTGAACACCATGGACTGGATGAAGGTTCTATAACACCATCCTTCACCATTCCCTCAATCATGGTTTCCACTTCCTTTTCACGTGCTACCGGTAATCTCCTTGGCCGCTGACGGATAGGCAATTCTTCCCCTGTATTTATTTTGTGTTGAACTAAGCCAGTCTTCCCGATATCAGCATCGTTCGAAGAGAAAACATCGGCGTACTTGAGTAACATTCTCTTCGCCTTGACCATTTCGTTTTGAGACAGAGCGCTGCGACAGTCTTCTAAAAGTGCGGTGACTCTCGTTTGGACATCCTTGCTGAAGGTACCAGTTGATGGATATTGGCATCGACGCAACCACTCCACTTCCTCGCAGGTACCCATCAGTGTGCCTTTTTCTATCACCTGTTCCTTGTCACAAAGATTTAGCACACGTACCCCTGAGATGTCGGTAGCTCTGACCAAAGTTCGTGCAACTATCCATGGAAGGTCATTGTCTACCCTTTCCACGAGTACACAATGATGAGTCTTCCCAGGATTCCGAGGAAGGCTAACCGGCACAATCGTTTCAGATCTCGGAGGAAGAACAATCTTCTTTAGGCTATATATATTTCCTGGTAACGCCCCTTCCATGAAAAGTTCCTCTTGCCCACATTTCATAACTCCTTGACTAACGTCGATCTCACAACGATTCTTCCTCATAAAGTCTAAGCCCAGGATGCAATCGTCCATTATATCGGCCACAACAACGTTATGCTGGTAGATTCTGTTGCCTAGCTTTAACTCCATCTCTCTCTCTCCTTGGACGGGTATGCGCTGACCGGTGGCTGTCACTAAATTTATGCGGTCTCGGTAGTATGCAGAGTCCCCAAAGAACCGACCTGCAAGTTGTGAACTGACGACCGTGCGAGAAGCTCCAGTATCTATCGTCAGCTTACATGGTGTTCCGTTGACCTCGCCCTTGATGATAAGGCTGTTCCCGTCATGGGTTTGTGAGATCGAAATCCTTGGGGCTCTTTGAACCTCAGCCAGTACCCGCCCCGCAGTCCTGGCTTTTACTCGTTTCCCTGCTGCTGTTGAGTGGTGCTGTTAGCCGCCCTACCCTCTGGAGATTGGCTACCTTCCCCTTCTGCAGTTCGTTTAGGGCAACTGGATCGAAGGTGGCCCCTTTCACCACAGCCGTAACACCTAGGGCTGTATCCTTTAAATCGATCGCGAACTGTAGCCGCTGCGACCTCCCTGACGCGGTGGGAACGATGATCTTGCCGCACAGCTTCCACCTCCAATGCATGGGCCAAAGCGTCCTTAAGTGTCCCGTGGTGCCCGAGCCTCACTGCAGCCCTAACTTCAAGGTCGCGGATGCCGTCAATGAAGGCCTGGACCAGGTTTCCTTCAATAAGCGCAGGTACAGACTGGTATGCCTTCCGCACCAGCTTCTCCACTTCAAGGGCCCACTGCTGCAGGTTTTCACCACTACGCTGTACACGATCCCTTAGTTGCGCACGAAACACGTGCTCCAGATGGGCGTCACCATACCGGGATTCCAGTGCTTCAAGGAGCTGCTCGTAAGTTACTTCTTTACCGAGAGCTTCCAAGACAGTTAAGGCCTGGTCACGCAGGCCTAAGGTGAGGGCAGTCATGGCTTGATTTTTACTCCAACCGTTCGCCTTCATGACGGCCTCAAACTGAATTTTGTAGGCCGACCAAGAAGACGTCCCATCGAACGGCGGCACTTTAAATCCACGTAGCGAAGGTGTAGTAGTTACGGGAGTTGCAATCCCATCTCCAAGTTTAAGGTTGCCCAACTCTTTCTTCATATCAGCAATATCGTTGTTACATTTGCTGATCTGTGTTTCAGCATCTGACAGGCGGTTGTCATGCTGAGCAACCTTATCCTTCACTTCCTTAATGTCTTTCCCGAAAGAAGCGTGAATTTCCTTCATGAGGAGCATCTGTTCTTCCTGGCGGCGCGCCTGCTCCTCCTTGTCAAGCTTGAGCTGTTCTTCCAAGCGACGGGCCTGCTCCTCTTGTCGGCGGGCCTGTTCCTCCTGTCGTCGGGCCTGCTCCGCCTTGTCGTGCTGCAGCTGTTCTTCCAACCGACGGGCCTGTTCCTCCTGTCGGCGAGCCTGTTCCTCCTGTCAGCGAGCCTGTTCCTCCTGTCGGCGAGCCTGCTCCTGCAGCATCATCATCAGAGCAGCAAAGTCTGGTGCTGATGATGCCGGAGCTGCTGTGGACGGACCGGCTTCCATGGTCGGTAGCTGACTTTCCAACGTCTGCGGCGTTGCACCACCAAAACGCCTCTGATCCGTCTCCTGCTGGCGTTGGCTACGGGTACGGATACCCTCCGTGTCGTCCTTTGGCAGAATCGGCATGATAATCCTTACTTCTGACACCAATTGTTACGAGCTTGGAATTTATTTGCATCTCTTTTTGCAAGCAATTCGCGTCTGGACGCTGGCTCCAAGCAACCACCAATTTTACCTCGTTGTGACTCTTCGATGCCGGAGGTCGTAGTTCACATTAAAGAGGTCCGGAGAATATTGAGCAGTCTAGACGTGAATAAGGCCAGCGGACCTGATGGCATTCCAGCGAGAGTCTTGAGGCAATGTGCGCCTGAACTGTCTCCTGTGTTGACACGTCTGTTCCGCCTCTCTCTAGAAAAAAGAACGGTGCCAAAATCCTGGAAGCTTGCAAATGTGCAACCGGTGCCCAAAAAGGGTGACCGCGCGGACCCTGCTCATTACCGTCCGATCGCCATTACCTCCATCCTATGCAAGGTTATGGAAAAGGTTCTAATCAGTAAGTTGCTGACCTACCTTGAAGACAATGATCTCCTCAGTGACCGTCAATATGGCTTCCGCCGGGGACGGTCTACTGGCGATCTTCTTGTGTATGTCACGCACTGCTGGGGCGAGGCCATCGAGAGACACGGCGAAGCACTTGCCGTGTCACTCGATATCTCGAAGGCCTTTGACAGGGTCTGGCACGCAAGTCTACTCAGCAAGCTTCCTGCTTATGGCATCCCGGTTTTTTGTGGCTGGATATCAGACTTCCTGAGTGAACGGTCGATCAGAGTTGTTGTTGACGGTTGCTACTCTGACCTCATGGCTATCGATGCCGGAGTTCCTCAGGGGTCTGTTCTCTCTGCAACTCTTTTCCTGCTGCACATTAATGACCTACTTCAGCCTGGTCTTGTTGGGTACGCAGATGACAGTACGGTTTCAGAGAGATACATGTCTAGCGCAACAACCAGCGGGGGTGAAGTTCGGTCATTGAGAGAGGCCATGGTAGAGCGGACAAATTTGACCTTGAGTATTGTCTCTCAGTGGGGTGACGACAATCTGGTCACTTTTAACGCCACCAAAACTCAGGCGTGTCTTTTTACCGTTAAAAGGAGTCGTTTCGCCGAAACTCCTACTTTTCGGGGTGTATCTGTTCCTGTGACTGATCGGCTCGAGCTTCTAGGCATGGAGTTGACATCCAGTCTGAACTTCGGCGCCACCATTGAGTACAAAGCCAAAACTGCAGCCAAAAAGCTGGGCATCCTGAATAGAGTGAAACGATACTTCAGTCCTGGACAGCTTTTAACCCTTTACAAAGCACAAGTCCGATCCTGCATGGAGTATTGCAGCCACCTCTGGGATGGCTCGGCCAAGTACCAGCTTGCCGCGCTTGACTCGGTGGAACGCAGAGCTAGGAGGCTCATCGGTGACGAAAAACTGGTGGATGCCAAGCTTCACAGCTTGGCTCATCGCCGCAAGGTTGCCTGCCTGTCGGTCTTCTACAGATTGTACTTCGGCGAATGTGCCCAAGAACTCCACGACCTCATTCCACCAGCACCCTTCTACCATCGGACATCCAGACGCACTGCAGCTTACCATCCCTACCTTGTTGCTATTCCACGAATTCGCACTAAGCGATTCCAAACGTCTTTTATAATACGGACAGCAAAAGAGTGGAATTCTCTGCCTGCGTCTGTGTTTCCGAACGCTTACAACCCTAATCTCTTCAAAGTTAGAGTAAACAGGCTCCTTCTGGGTAAGCTCGCTCCATCATAGACTTTGTCTCTGTCATTTCTGACCAAGACTAAGGTCAAGAGCAAACCCATCACAAATAAAAAAATAAAAAAACACTTTAAACGCACTAATTATAACACACAATCGCACTATTAAACACTTCACTTCACAGAATTCGCAGTTGAAGATCGCTTCCGATGATTCGCTTGTATCGCCAATTCAATACTGACCCAGTCGCGACCGATTCGCAGCTTATATAGTCCCACTGTAATTTCCAGAACCTTCGAGAATGGAAATATCTAGAAAGTTCGGGAACATACCGGTCCCGACTGACTAGGTGTCGAAACATCGAGAATGTTCTAGCATCGAAAAGTCTAGAAGGATCGTGACCCAATTAGTTCCACTACTCGATACTAGATGGCGTTAGTAGTACGTTGTGTACCCGGCATTAATTCTGGCGCGTAACAATACCATTGTACACTTGTTTTTATAAACGTTTTTCCTGTACTTGTTATGAGGTGTACAATAAAGTATATAATAAATAAATAAATATAATTATAAGTTGAAACGGTGTCTTTTTTTGACGCGTTGTGATTAACTCTGCTGAGTGCTGGGTTCTCAACGCTCGGCTGAACGGAATATTTTTACGTCCGTGCGTACGGTGGCTAAGCGTTCTTACAATCGAGCGACATGACGCCGCCGTGCCACCGCCGCCGCACGCGTCTACGACAGGGACAACTGCACGCGTCGTTGGTGGTCGTTGAAGCGCCGTCGACAGCCAACGACAAAGGTTGCCCTTGCCGGCCGCCAGCGGCAACGTGTCGTTCGTTTAGTTGAGTACCTAGGTAGCAGGTAGCGAAATCCAAAGTTCAAGCCAGGGTCAATGTAATGTTTGTTACTGGGTTCATTCTATTTGCTTTCAAAATAGTTTCTTGCAATTGACAAACCTAATTTTGTGTTCGTAGGTACTTTTGCGGCGGACAAGACTTTTTTATGGATGGGAAACCAAATAACTGCTCCCGCTTTGGGCGAAGCAGAAGGGAGTGTCAGACTCTTCTTGACTAAAACCCATCCGTGTTCCTCCTAATGCCCTCTGCGTACCGTACTTACCAGGGCCGCGGTAACTCTTTCGAACAAATTCTGCAACATCATAGTTTACATAGCTCTCTGCCTAATAGGTACCTACTGTTATATTAACGTAGGTAGGTACTTACCTACAAGCAAAGATGCCATAAAACCAAACCGTCGGCGTCGTAGACACTAAAATTTTAACGTTAGGTAGGTAGGTATTTAGGAGCTAAGTAAACAATCTATAAGTGTCACTTGTCTGATAATAGCAATCTAATAATTAATGCAAATCTAAACACGTCTGTGTCAACCAAGAGGGGTAACTAAAATAGAAAACTGACCAAGTGCAAGTCGGACTCACGCACCGAGGGTTCCGTACAAATATTATAATATAAGCAAAAGTTGTGGATTACGATTTATGACGTACCTATTAAAAAAAACTCCTTACTAGATCTCGTTCGAACCAATTTTCGCCGGTAGTTTACATGGTAATTACATCATATATTTTTTTAGTGTTATCATTCTCTTATTTTAGAAGTTACAGGGGACACACACATATTTTACCACTTTGGAAGTGTCTCTCGCACAAAATATTCAGTTTAGAAAAAAATTATATTAGAAACCTCGATATCATTTTAGAACCCCTATCCATACTATACCGGCCTACAGGTTTAGGTAGGTAGTAAGTTCACAGAATACGTCTACTTACCAAGTTTAGAGTTTTCGACAGCATAGTTCTTATAGTTTCGGAATAAAGTGGCTGTGACATACGGACGGACAGACAGACATGACGAATCTGTAAGGGTTCCGTTTTTTGCCATTTGGCTACGGAACCCTAAACATTAAGAAGACAGGTAGGTAAGTAAGTAATTTTGATAACAATTTATAGGATGGTACTTAGGTAGAACTAATTTCATTATTAGGTACTAGCGACCCGCCCCGGCTTCGCACGGGTGCAATGCTGATACTAAATACAGTACAGAAAAACCGTGAGAAAAACTGTTACCAACCTACCTCGCGTATGAGCCGCACGGGTACCTTACATAGATCTAACTAAACTCCCCTCCCGCACGCGCACCACCGCCTTGGTGACCGCCGCAACGGGCCGTGCAGCAGAAATCGTAATATTTTCATTTCGCCATAACTTCAAAACCAAACGTCCGATTTTAATCATTCAAAGACCAAATATGATCTACATAAACTGTACTTAGTGATGAAATACTTTAATTTGATAAGGATTAATAGCATGAGTAAAATAAACGCGTTTAAATGTAGTCCAAAAAAAATCTAGATTTTTAAATAAAAAAATGGTTGTTGCGCCTCACTCGACATAGATAGGTATAGTGTGTCGCGGACTTTTTTGTAGATATTTATAAGATCTACAATTAATTAGAACAATTTATGGTTGTATCTTTTATAGTTTAGGCAGCGTACGCAAAATAAGTAACTTTTCTGGTTGATTTTTACACCTTGTGTCCGAAAAACCCAAATATCTTACGGAACCCTATTTTTTTGCAAAATAAAATATAGCCTATGTTACTCGTGGATAATGTAGCTTTTGAATGGTGAAAGAATTTTTAAAATCGGCCAAGTAGTTTTTGAGCCTATTCATTACAATCAAACAAACAAACAAACAAAGTTTTCCTCTTTATAATATTATTATAGTGTAGATGTATCTAGTACTACGGACATAAACTGCGATGACTATTCAAGTAAGCATCTGTCGGTGGCGGCGTGGCGGCTGCATTACCACCAAGGAAAAACTAAACATAATAACAATAGAATAAGCAATCCATATTAGGTACCTATAGGGCCGTAGAGGTATAAAACGATAACACAGCGCCTACTATTTTTAGTAAGAGTTTTTAGGTAGGTAGTTGCTGATTTCTCGGCGAGCGTCGAGCGACTATGCGCAGCGGCGCGCGGTGGCGGTATGTGTGCATCGTGTAACTTCGATTTAGTTCGGAACGGTTCGGAACGATGTTTGTGTGCGTGCGAACTAGACGTGCATGAAGGCTAGCGTCTAACTGCTCATCACTGGTACTATCTTTGTCGGGCATGATGCGAGGTGAGACAGCGTGCTTTTTGGCCATACCTACCACTGAGTTCGAGCCCGCGACTAGTGCCACCTTAAGGAAATTGTTATGTCTGATGCGGGATTTGAGGATAAAATTAAGGAGATATGTGAAATGTTATTTAAAAAGATTTGTAAGTACGTGATGTCAATGTTTAAAAATGTAGATTTTATAACGAATATAATATCGAACTTAAGTAATGGATAGCTCACTAAAAGATTTTACAGTTAACATACTTCAGTGGAATTCACAAAGCATACGGCCAAAATTAATTGAATTTGAATCCGTATTATCCAGGGAACGAATTCATTTAGCTATTCTTAGTGAAACTTGGTTAGAAGAAGATTGTAATTTAAGAGTATCAGAATACAATATCTTTAGAAGGGACAGACTGGATGCATATGGGGGTGTTTCAATTATAACATATAAGTCGATAAAAACTGAGTTGTGTTCCATTAGCTTACAAAATACGGGTATAGAAATTGTGTGTGTTAAAATCCTTAACTGTAAAAACCTTAAAAAATTTTGTCGATCTACTGTCCTTCTTCAATAACAACTACACAGTCTGATTGGGACGAACTATTTTCAATATTTTCAAACCAAACCTTAATTGCTGGTGATTTTAATGCGCATCATCCTAATTGGTCCTGTAAAACTGACACTAGGGGAAATCAAATTATGGACGCGGCCTTAGAATATGGATTTGTGCCAGTTAATAATGGTGATGTGACTAGGATTAGATATGTTAACAATTATCTACAACGAACCTCTCCAGATATTACATAATACCTTTACTTCTTCAGATATCGCTATTAATTTCATGTGGTCAGTATTAAGTGAAAGTTTGGGCAGCGACCACTTAATGATAAAAATTAAATTAAATTATCAAGATAAATTGCACTATATTAGGAGACGTAACTTTAAGAAAGCTAATTGGATTAAATACCTTAAAGATATAGAACAAATGATGAGTAACGTAAGTAGTTCATTTTATAATGTTCAAGAGATGTATGATAATTTTATCTCCATTATTAACAAATCCGCGGAAGCTAATATTCCATTTATAAAAATTTGTAGTGACCCGCAACGAAACTTTATACCTAAACCCTATTGGCATACTAATCTTTCAAAACTTGTAGCGGAAAGGAGATTAGCATTGTCGCGTTTTAGACGTAACCCAACTCCTGATAACCTTGCTGTGCTAGAAAACTTGACTGTAAAAGCTCAAAGTGAAATAAAGAATGCTAGGTCTAAAAATTGGCATGAGTTTTGCAGCTCTATAGATGAAACCACGTCACTATCCGAGATGTGGCGTAAAATGAGATGGGTAAAGGGTTATAAACAAAATAAACACTACGTTTCTTCTACAAAAAAGGAGGAATTACTGACCACTCTCGCCCCTGATTCAGTTCAACCACCTAAACCTAAGTTTATTTCTGATAATTGTTTATTAGAAATAGAATTTACGTTTCAAGAATTGGAAGCGTGTCTGAAGAAGAAGGATACAGCACCTGGGGATGATGACGTAACCTACACCATGATTTTTAATCTTCCTGAGGTAGGTAAACAGTATTTACTTAAAATATACAACAATATTCTTAATTCCAGCTGCATTCCCTATCAATGGCGTAATATAAAAGTAATCCCCATTCCAAAAGCCGGTAGTAGTTCTGATATAAAATTAAGACCCATTTCACTAATTTCATGCCTGTGTAAGTTATTTCACTTAATGTTAGGAAAACGTTTAGAATGGTTTGTTGAGCATAATAAGGTTCTGTCTTCTAGTACAACAGGTTTTAGAAAATGACAGTCCTGTCTGGACTCACTTACTCAATTGATCACAACCATACAAGTTGGGTTCACTAAAAATGTCGCTACTTTGGCCTGTTTTATTGATATTTCGAACGCATACAACAACGTTCTAATTGATAAGGTAGTGGAATCACTTGATAATTTAAATGTTGGAAATAAAATATGTAACTACTTTTGGGAATTTCTAATAGAAAGACATCTAATAATTAAGGGGGATTTGGAGAATGAAGGTGATATTATGAGATGGACTAACAGAGGACTTGCACAGGGTGATCCGATCGCGCCTTTTCTCTTTAATATAGTAACACTCGAAATATACAAAATCAATTTTATCCGAATATGTCAATATGCCGATGATTTTGCTATGTTCATTAGTTGCAATAATTTGTCTAATAGCATTCTTAGCATGCAGACTGCATTAAACTTAGTAACTTCGATTTTATCCAAGATTGGTTTAGAAGTGTCAGCACAAAAATCTCAGTTTTGTCTGTTTAGCAGAGGACGTAGAAGACAGCAATTAGAACTAAACGTAGATGGGGTTCCTTTAAAATCTGCAGACAATATAAAATATTTAGGTTTATGGTTGGATCAATCACTTCGATGGGGCAAACACATAAATGAAGTCTGCGAAAAAACACAAAAAGGAGATTGGCAGAAACCCATGTATTTTCAGTACCACATAAAGGCTAAGCGTTTCATAGAATGAATATATGGATTTGAATGCTAATATAGAGTACAACAGAATATGTAATGGTAAGCCATACATTAGACTTGGGGTTATTTAATTGATTTTAAACATAACCTCAAAATGGAACACCAAAAATAATTCTTAAAGATACCTACCTACATACTTTGTAACTAAAGGAAAACCCTTATAAATCATACATTTTAATCAGATAAAGTGTATAGATTGTACTTTAATAATTATAGAAAGATTTTTGAGTTACTAGTAGATTAGGCTTACCATACGTCCCGGTTTGACCGGGATTGCCCCGGTTTCATGCATTGGTCCCGGCGTCCCGGCCGGTTTGGTATTTTGTCCCGGTTAAGTTAATACGTGGTGTGTACGACCGTGTTGCAACGTGTCGGTATTATGAAAAACGAACGGTGTGCGGCCGGCGGCACACTGTATCCGCCGCTCCTTGTTTGCTCTTTCTTTCCTTTCATTGCCAATTTGCCAGTCAGCCGCACGCGCGTAAGTACTTAATTACGTATCGAAGTGACTTACCAACGTTTTGCTTGTTATTTAAAATGCCGAAAAGGAATTGTAAATTCACAAGTGAACTCCAAAAAAACTATCCATTTATAAAAAAGCTTTGTGGTGAGGATAGTAGGTAGAGTAAAATTACATGCCGACTTTTATGAAAAAATTAAAAAGAATGATAATTTCTTGAAAAAAGTTCACTCTAGCGAGAAGAACGAATGGCACAATAAATAAGTACCTTAATCAATATCTGTTTTTTAAATAATAGAACATTTTTTGGTAGTAGCCTGTGTTTTTCTTTGGCTTAACCTGTCCTGCTCCGCTCCTGTCCCGGTTTAGAGCTTCATGATTATGGTAAGCCTATAGTAGATGTTACAGCAAGGTGTTCTTAGTTGCGTGGAGGCGCAACGCCGGGGCGAGACTCCTCTGCCGCTGCAAATCGCAGCACGGCGGACGGAGCTCCGGCAGAATCTCATGGCTGTATGGAGACAGCGACTGTCGCAACCCAGCGCTGGGCACGCCACAATTGTGGCGATAAGTCCCCTCTTTGCGAAGTGGCTAGAGCGGCGCCACGGCGTCCTCACCTTCCGCCTGACGCAGGTACTCACCGACACGGTTGTTTCGGAAGGTAACTGTTTCGAATTCAGCGGGAGGATACGCCCGGGTGTCAACACTGCGAGGATCGCCCGGAAGATACAGTGGAGCATACGGTGGAGGTCTGCCCTGCGTGGGTGGAGCAACGCTGTGTCCTCGTTGAGGCAATCGGCGGCGGCAACCTCTCGCGTCCGGCCCTGGTTCAAGCCATGAACCGGAGCGAGCAGGCATGGGAAGCGGTCACCTCCTTCTGCGAAGCAGTAATGCAAGCGAAGGAGGAGGCCGAACGTGTGAGGGAGACCTCGCGCCCCGGCCGCCGCACCAGAAGAAGACGCCCTGGGCGTCGGGAGTCGCAGGGCGATTCCCGGCCACCGTACCTGCGCCTGGGGCCTGCGGACGGCGAGCATTGGGTGGCTCGCCATCTGATCAGAATCAGGCCCGGGTCGACGGCGCGCTGTGTTCCACGCGCGCTTCAAAGAGTTGTCAGCAAAGCAAGTGGGGCCCGCTAGGGCCAGTGCCTGCCGGGGTTGCGGAATATGTTCGAAAGAGACACCGCGGCCCTGGAACGCAAAGGGCATTAAGAGGAACACGGATGGGTTTTAGTCAGTAGGAGTCTGACACTCCCTCCTGCTTTACCCAGAGCGGGAGGAGTCATTTGATGATTTCCCATCCTTAAAAAAAAAAAATGTTCTAAGTTGAGATAAGGAAACGGCAAATATAGGTAAGAAGATTTTGAATGATTTTAGGCTATCCAGTTGCTGTGACGTCACTTATAATAGTAATAACGTTCCTTTTGCGGGATTTGAATCTGTATCCAAGATGGTCCATGACCCACCCACAAGATGGTCGTCAACAGGACAAAAGATAATGAATAATTAAATAGAATAGGTAAAAATGCAACCATAGTATTCATAAAACTTTTTATTGTAATGTTAACAATACATTGTCAAGAAATACCGCAGGGGGGGGTTGTTCCTTCGTGTCGAGCGTAAGCGAAATACACAGTTATACAGTTACAACAGTCGCCGATGATGGAGCTTTGACCTTGCTGTTACCTTTCAACGGCTATGAAAACAAAATATGTGATCCGCCCCACATGACGGGATTTTATTTTTGCTCTTAACAAAAATGGATTTTCTCCTCCTAAACTGCTCAAATCCAGCTGGTCGCGATCTATTTCGGGTGTGTACATTCCTTGAAAGCGGAAATGTTCTCCAACGTATGATCTAGCTTGACGGATCTAGCATGTGCCACACGCAAACAACACCAATTTTTCCAAGGAGAGCCGTGGGAATTATTGTATATTTGAGGCATCTATATTCGGAAACATAATACTGCGACGATTCAGGCGCTCCATGGCTATAATCGCTAATTCGTTCTCTAAAAATAAACGTTAATTTATTATATTTTACATTATTTGAGCATTTCTTGGGTCAGTAAATCGAGTTCCAAATGCTAATACAGCACAAGCAGTTTTTAAATCTTTCATAAGATGAGGACTCGCTCGATTGAATATTCTTGTCTGAAGATTTTGAAATCTCTCTTTATCTGGGCACACAATGGGATCGACATTCTCAGATTTGAAGTACAAACAATGTTAAATAAGATTCCTATCACCAGTTCCGTCCTGCACAAAAGTATAATCAACTGAACGCAAATAATTTATTTAAGTTAGACAAAATTCAAAATAAAATGTTAAGAATCATTGGCAGCTTCATAAAATTAACTCCCATTCATGTAATGGAAAGCGAATTGTGTCTACCTCCGTTATTTTTAAGACGAAAATGTCTCGCTTTAAAACATTGTCTTAAAGCTAAGTCATGGACCAATGGTGTTACGGTAAAGCTGCTGTCTGGACTGGGTGATCTTTGTACCGACAGCTACTGGACAACAAAAAAGAAGCCATGTTTAATGACTGCTTTTAATATTATTAAAAATGAACATATCTATTCTTCAAATCCGTTAGATATGTACAAATTAAATTTTTGGTGTTCTAAATTAAACCTTAAGCATACGATTAATACTTTATTAAAATTTATAAATGAACCGAAACACTGTTACGATTCAAATATTTAAAAAAATAACGTTTTACAAGAAATTGTTAATACTTATGCTGGATGGTATACATTATTTACTGATGGTTCAAAAAGCACCGAGATAGGTGCAGCATTTTACGATTCCCTTTTAAAATATGGAAGCTCTTTTAAGATTGCTTCAAACGTATCGATAATGACAGCAGAGCTACTTGCGATCTCTAAAGCCTTATCTATCATATTCCGTTGAATTGCAGTCTTCCAAGATTGTTATTTTTACGGATAGTAAAAGCGCCCTCCAGCATTTGGCTCGTTGCGCCCTTGGTTGTAGAGGTGTACCGCTAGCCTATGCTGTTTTGAGGAAACTTTATGATTTAGGTAGAAATGGTAAAGATCTGATCCTGCAGTGGGTGCCGTCACATATTGGTCTAAAGGGCAATGAGGAGGCAGACAGGCTAGCTAAACTAGGGTCAGTCAATGGAACAGAAATGTATATTCTTCCTACCTACTCTGAAGTTATGATGCACTATAAAAATCGCTGCCATGACGATTGGATTGAATTTTTTAACGATAAGTCTAAAACAAAGGGTATATGGTACAAAATATTGCAAGAAGAACCACCTCGCATACCTTGGTTTGCTAACCAAACCATTAACCGTAAACTATTGGTTATAGCTAATAGAATTCGATCCGGTCACATGCCACTAAAGGCTTTTGCATATCTTATGAAAAAAGTAGATTCTCCTAATTGTGACACATGCCAAAAAAGAGAGGATGTGCAACACCTTTTGGTTGAATGCGTTAGAAACCAATCTCAGAGAGATTTTGTACTTGATACTCTTAAAATTAATAAGCTAGATGTAGGTATTTTTCTAAGTTTACTATCGAAACCAAGCTGGAGCTTGCTGGAGCAAGGCTATGGAGCTGGCGTGAACATGTGTTCAAAAGTTCCTTTATTATAAAAACAATAAAGATTAAAAAAAAAAACATTACCCCCAGAAAGAAGAACAGGTGTTCTGAGAAGTTTGGGTCCCTTGGCTCAAGCAATACTCCTTGTTATGGAGGATAAATATTTCACTAAGCTCAACAGTGCTTTAAGTACGAGTCTGCAGATGTTACCCATGGCATCCGAAATTATTTCCTGTTTGAAGGAAGCTAATAGTCCAGGAAGTGTTTCTGGAGTATTGAAAGAGTTGGGTGACATATTGCTCATAACTACTGCTAGAGCTACACAGAAGATTTATTTTCCTCTACTTTTTTGCTGGTACTTGTGGCAAAGGAAACCAGTGGGTTTTCAGTGGAGCTTTTCTGGGTCCCCAATGTTAAAGTTATATAATTCCATTTCAAAGGATGTAAAGTTTAGAATGAGGTCTGGAGCTTCTCCCCTACTAACGTCAGAAGCGGTGTTCCATGCTATGTTTGGCACTTACTTGGAGGATTTAAGTGTCTTACAGCAAATTACCAATCATCCTAAGTTCCATCAAAGGAAAGACATGAACAGTATATTTCTAAAGAGAGGTGATAAAAACCCGATATTAATAACCCCAATTCAATTTAAATACGTTTCGAAGATGGCCCAGGCTCTTTTGACCAAAATTTTGGGAAACATAGACCCTGTATCCACAAGTAGACCGTCATTTTCTGGGTTTAGGAAAAGAACCTTCACACAAGAGTTTTTGTCATACTTATCTACTGGGAAGAGGAGTTTTTGTCATACTTATCTACTGGGAAGAGTGCTGTCAACTACAGTTCCGATCCGCTGCAGCTGCAATATGCGTTAAAGAGGATTAAAGATACATTGGTGGAGGATAAAGATTCAGACAAGGTTTTGAACACAGGTACTAAAAACTGGGAAGTTCACAACGGAGTTGATTGGATGGAGTGCAACTTTGTACCTGTAGAAGGAAATATCAAATTCTTTGGAATAAACGCTTAGATTTAATTTTAGATAATAAGATTTTTGTTTTTGTCTCAAAATAATGTTTCATTTTAGTTCAGTAAAAATTATACTGTGAAAGTAGCTAAAATATACTAGTCTCGCGGTTTCAACATCTGTAAACTGGCGAATTTTTCTTACAGCATATGCTACTGAACTTAACCTCCCTGCAGGAGATGTTAAATGAGGACCCCATTGTAGCCTTGTGTCTAGCTTAATCCCCAGGAAAACTGTTTCTTCGACGAATTCTAGTTTTTCCCTGTTCAATATTATGTCACAATTATTACTTTTGACATTTGGTAAAGTGAATCGAATGCACTTCGTTTTTTTCTCATTTAATACTAAATTATTAGCTGTGAACCAATCATGTACCTGCATTAGGGCGTCATTTACAACGTCAAGATTTTTTGCATGTCTATTTACTTTAAAAATCAAAGATATATCGTCAGCAAACAACACCATATTGAGATTGTTTTCTAAAATATAGGTCAATTCATTTATATAAACTAGAAACAAGAAAGGACCCAAAATTGAGCCTTGTGGTACCCCCATTGTCACGATTAATCCTGTTGAATTGTTGCCGTTTATATGAACTAGCTGCTGTCTATCATTCAAATACGATTTTACTAAGTTCAAGGCTGTTTTGCTTAGTCCGTAATGCTCTAGTTTCAGCAGTAATGTTTCATGGCTCACACAATCAAACGCCTTCGACAGGTCGCAGAAGATACCTATGGCATCTTGCGCCTCTTCCCACGCATTAAAGATATGTTTTAATAACGTTACACCAGCGTCAGTTGTACAACGCCCCTTGGTGAAACCGTTCTGTTTGTCATGTAAGATACTATTCTCGTTAAAGTGACTGAGCATTTGATTCAGCATAACCTTTTCAAACACCTTGCTGAAGACCGGCAACACAGAGACGGGTCTATAGTTATTACTATCTTTACTGTCCCCGGATTTGTATAAAGGAATTACTTTACTGTATTTCATAAGGTCCGGGAAAACCCCTTGATCTACACACTGATTGAATATAAAAGCTAAACACGGCGCTATAGTATCAATAATAGAGGCACAAACCTTTACCAGCGATGTAAGAATATAGTTTTAGCTGGTGATTACAACATTGACATTTTAAGGAGAAGTAAACTGTCAGTTGAATTCGAGTGTATTCTTTTGAATTTTAATTTGGAACTTGCTTTGAGACAACCTACTCGACCTGTGAGTCAAACATGCATAGATAATTTTGCGCATAATTTTACCAAGCGTCGTTGTAGATCAGAAGTATTGGAGTTCGCTCTATCCGATCACACAGCACAGTTGTTAAAGTGCCCCGTAAAAAAAAACATCCTTAAGTATTATCGTAAAAGTACACGAGACTATAGTCAGGAAAATATAGAAAAATTCTAGACTTGTCTAAGTAGTCTATCCTTCTCGGATATGTACGAGATGGACGATCCTAATGCAGCCTATAACTCTTTTATTGAAACGTTCAAATTGCTGTACGAATTATGTTTCCCCAGCAAAATGACTACCATTATGAATACTAAAAAACCTACTTGGGTATCACGTGGAATAAAGTTGTGTACTAAAACAAACGGAAGCTTCTATGGCAATATAGGTTAAAACCAAGTCAAGCTAATAAAGATAAATTCAAAAAATATTCAAAATTACTTAAAAGAATTATTTATCAAACTCAGAAAGCACAAAACAATTACAATATTAAAACCTCTAATAACAAATCTAAGACAACATGGCAAATAATTAATAAGAATAAATATAACGTGCCAACAAACTCGATTTCTTGCATCAAATTTGAAAATAAGGACATCACTCACCCAAAAGACATTGCCAATACATTTAATAATTATTTCATAGATAAAATACAGCCAACAAATAACGCGGGAACGAACTCAACATCATTTATTCTTGGCAGAGCACAGTCTATGTTTATGGCTCCGTCTACACCCTATGTCATTCTAAATATAATAATGAAGCTAAAAAATACGAACAGCGTTGGCTACGACGATATTGCCACAAAAATATTGAAAGCAGTTGCATTTGAAATATGCACTCATTTGAGTTTCATTATTAATCTTAGCATTAGTGCAGGTTTATTTCCGGATGCATTAAAGAAGTCTATTATGAAACCGCTATATAAGAAAGATAATCATGAATTAGTGATAAATTACAGACCGATCGCGCTTATACCAGTTATGTCAAAGGTGTTCGAGAAATATATTTATGGTGAAATAAATACCTATTTAGAAAAATATAACATATTATGTGACGAGCAAAAGGGATTTCGAAAGAGTAAAAGTATAAACTTGGCTGTTTATGAGTTTTTACAATAAGTCATGCTAAATGTTGATAAGAGAACACCAGTCTGTGCCATATTCTGCGACATGACACAGGCCTTTGACTGCGTCCATTATAATTCCCTGGCAGAGAAACTTGAAGCCTATGGTGTTAGAGGTAACGTTTTAGAATTAATTAAATCGTATCGTCATAATCGTAAACAAGTTACAGAAATCAGTGCAACAAATATAAAAACTAAAAGTGAAGAGACTTCAAGATCAGAGGAGCGCGAAGTTATGTACGGAGTACCTCAAGGCAGTGTATTGGGGCCTCCGTTGTTCACTCTGTACATAAATGACTTGCCTAAAGTAACTGAGCAACCGATGACACTTTTTGCTGACGATTGCACTATGACAATAGCTTGTAATGACATAAACACTTATGAACTTGACATTAATAATTCACTAATATCTATAATAAATTATATAATAAATTGGTTAAACGATAATAACTTAAGAATTAATTTAAACAAGACTAACGTGATGCACTTTAGGCAACGTACACAAACAATGAACAATCTTAGAATTCAATTTAATAATATAAATATCAATGAAGCCGACACAACAAAATTTCTGGGACTAATAATAGATTCTAAATTGAATTGGAAACCTCAAATAGAGGCACTTTGTAAAAAAATGAGTAGTGCAGCTGATGCTCTGAAACAGCTTGCTGCGGTTCTGAACATGGATGCGCTAATTACTGCTTACTATGGATTAGCCGAATCAATTCTTAGATATGGAGTCATCTTTTGGGGGAACGGCACGGACAGTGAAATAGCGTTTCGGGCACAGAAAAGGTGCTTTAGATCAATGTTTAGACTGCAAACAACTGACAGCTGCAAATCTTATTTTATAGAACGTAAGATATTGACATTGCTCTCATATATCCTGGAAACAGTAATGTTCGTAAAATCGAACTCTCATTTATTTCAGCTTTTGTCTGATGCTGTCTCTAGGAATAGACGAGATAATTTCAAACTCTGTGTTCACAGCGCTAAAACGACTCTTATGCGTAGGAGCATCTTTTGCATGGCGACCGTTTTTAATAAATTGCCGAAATCATGGAGAACATTAAATATATCTGCTCTTAAAAGTAAATTAAAGAGTCTACTAATTGAAAGAGCATATTAGTGTCCCTTCGTCCAGCATACTCACCATGGAATCCTGATATTTCATGAATGTCAAAAAACTGTTCTGAAATAGTGCTAAATAGTGCCCAAAGGAAAAAAATAGTGCTCTTGTACTTGCGAAGTTATAGCCATAGTTCGATGAGTATGCTGGACGAAGGTTTCGCCCAGCATACTCACCTCCGTCCGGAGAATCTGTATACGCTTCAAACATAATTCATACTTCAAAAAATAGTTCCCAAATAGTGCCAAACGGTGCCCAAAAAGAAAAAACAGTGCTCGAATAACTTCGGAGTTATAGGCTTCGTTCAGTGAGTATGCTGGGCGTAGGTTCTACGCCCAGCATACTCACCTCAGTGCGCGAATATCGAACGAGCTATAGGTACAATTTACGTCTCAAAAAATTGTGCTTGAAATAGTGCCCAATATCAGTCCAATTTTTGCTTGACTTTTGACCTAGAAAACCATTAAATTTGATTGTAAACTTCTACATACATTACATTGAGTACAGTCGAATACAATATTATTAACTTTCTTTCTAACAATTTTTGTCTTGTGTAAATTATTAATTGTCTATGTAAGGGAGTATTTACTTTAGAATCGCAATATTATTAATTACACATTATTTTAATAATACTTTATAATAATATGATTAAGCCTTCGCGCGTCGCATGGGACCCCGGTAGCTAGGAACAATGATTTTATATATTTTGTCTAGATCACGGCGCTTGAAGGATTAAGATATCAAATGAAGTAAATCATGCATGAAAAATAAAGTTGCTGTTATTAATGCTTACATTACAACTGACAAAATTATTCAAAATAATCATTTTCCGGATCAAGGACGGTACCACAACGTTTACGGAATTGACCTGTATTCCTCATGTGATAAAGTTCAATATAGTGTGGCAGTAATGGATGCACGTACGGTCAATAGGTATGGGGCTTACGAAGCGCGGCGCCCGCGACGCAAATGAATATGTTTATGTTTAAATACTAGATGGCGCTGCCCTAACATCTTACGATTATTAGACAAGACTGATCTGTATTTTGAAGGTGATAAGGGTCCATTTTGTGTCACAAAGCGACGCGCGGCGCCCGCGACGCAAATGAATATGTTTATGTTTAAATACTAGATGGCGCTGCCCTAACATCTTACGATTATTAGACAAGACTGATCTGTATTTTGAAGGTGATAAGGGTCCATTTTGTGTCACAAAGCAATCGAAACGAACAAGCGCTTCTCAGTTTCTTTGTTTGTTTACTTCGTCGCACATCATTATAATAACGCCGGCTTTTGAGTTTGACTACATAGTGGGTTGCAAAACCAAACAATGTGTTGGTGATGTCATTATTTACCTATATAAAATTGTGTATCTAGTACGTAATCAATATAGGAGCTGCACCCAAATCAGTAAGTATATTTCAATTTATAATAGTGGCATTTAACTAAATTGATTTTACACTCATTCATTAATTGCACTGTAAAACTAGGTAGCAAGCGAGTTGTTTTTTACAAAAACACGTTCATTTTTTCGTTGAATATGACACTGTACACTTAAAATTAAGGACATGCTTAAGAAGTTTTAAAAATGGGTACCTACTTAGTTACTTTTTTAAAGGTTTGATGTAGGTAGGTACACACATAATAACGTAATGTAACTTGTTTGTTTATCTAATTGGATCTCAAATACCTATTTATATACCTACTTCTGCGGAGGCCTGGTTTTATCCTCCAATTCTACTGGAAATGAAACACTGTCTTATTTGCTAGGATATAATTTACTTTTCTTCAATTTTTTTATTACAAGCTTGTCCTCGTTACCCGTCAGGATCTGTTCTCGTCTTAAGTTCACGTTAGTTACATTTCAATATCGAAATAGGTAGAATCAGTCAGCGCGAGCGTCGGTAGTAAGTATAAACGTAACTATAGAATTAACACAGATGTATTTTTTAGATAATATGACGTGAAGTGAAGACTATTACCGATTGTCATCCGGCGAATGCACTTAAACTTTTAAGTGTCGTCAACCTATTCATCACATTTTCTATGGGAGTTGTGACTTCGGGAAATCGTCTTCAGCCTCGTGTTTTGCCCCTTCGCTATTTATAATAGAAATCACGCTAAAATAATGGAAAACACGTAAGTGCTTAAGTACCTTTAGAGGAAGGCTGGAGCCTGTCATACCTATATTAAATTATTTAAATACGTGTTATTTTCAGATTATCTTGAAGACACAATGTTTACCACGTTAGAAGACAACTTTTTCTGACTCGTACTGCGTGAGCGGTGGGGCCCGTTATGTTTTTTACATCTATAGTTGGTATTTTCAGGTAATATAGGTAGTATAAGTACACAAGTGTTCATAATGTTATTGATGTTGATTTATATGTTAGTTAGTTAGTTGTTATTTCATATTATGTTAATATTGAAAACAAATGGCATAATAATTTGTGATAATTCTTGTGAATCTAACGACATGGATCAGCAAGGAAAACGAGGGCCTAAACCAAAGGTTTCATTAGAAACGCAAAAATTAGTAATTTCAGAATTCAAAGATGACTTTTTTAAAAATATTCCTTCCGCAAATGACTCAATTTATAAACAAATTCAAACACGGTTAAATTACAAAATGAGTATTAAATCAATCATATTAAGCATAAAACGAAATTACGAATACTTTTTTGGTGTTGATAAAAAAGAAATAATTCGTAATAATGATTCTAATTTGATAAATCAAAAGTCTACATCGTCATCAAACGAAAGCATTAATAGTGTTTCGGAGAACACCAGTACGCATACATTTTATATGGATACAATAACTTGGGATAGTATTAAGCCTCAAAGGTATTTTTATCACCGAAATAGCAAAATCGCCCCTGGTAGTCTGTATAATGTCAGACGTAAATTAAAACCAAACCAATGGACTAATGTAATTCAAATGCATCTATGGAAAGAAATAAGATCTTTATGCACTTGGTGTTTTAAAAATAATATTGTGAAAGACAATTACGAAATCAAATGCACAGGATATTGTAATCAATGTCACGCAAAAATAATTATAACAACTAACTTAGAAACGGAAAATTTAATTAAACTAGAATGTTGCATAATTAATGAAAATAAAAAGTACTCTCATAACACCAGTAAAAAAAACCGATTACGGTATTACCAAATAAGGGAATTAGGTGAAAAATTACAACACGAAGCAGCAGCTTCTATAAGATATAAATTAGCCTCAACTTTAATGAAGAAAAATGACAAGGAACCTCCAGTATTGCCAAAATTACAAACACTACATCGAATTAAACATGAAAATAAAAAAGTTGATGTTTTCCATCCCAACCCAATATTGTCACTTACTTGTATGTGTGTTTCACCACCTTTTGATAAATGTGTTAGATATGTTTCTGCTTTTCCATTTTATACATTTTACTGGACGGACGATCAAAAGAATTATTATAAAAAATGCCAAAAAGAGTTTAATTATATTAGAGTTTCTATAGACGCAACAGGTTCTATATTTAATAAAAATCTTCGGCCTGTCGTCAATGAACACACACAACTATCTCAAGAGTCGCAAAGTCCTATATTTTTGTATGTTATGATGACAGATACAACCGTTAAAAGTAGCGTGCCAATTTCACAGTGTATATCAGAAAGTCACTCTTTAGATACTATTGCTAGCTGGTTACAATCTTGGTTGGCTAATGGAAAACCTCCAAATGAAGTAGTAACTGATGATTCCGCAGCTTTAGTAGGTGCGGTGATAAAAGTATTTTGTGGTTATAAATCCACCTCTGACTACTTAAATACATGTTTTAATATTTTAGAAAATAGAACCAAAAAAATTCCAACCTGTTATGTTCGCCTTGATACTTCGCATTTCATAAAAACATTGTACAATCAAAGTATTTTCAAAAATATAGACACTAGAGTAACAAAATTTTTTGTTGATTGTATGATTCTGATTAAAAAATGTGTTTCATACGGAGAGGTAAAGAAAATTATAGAAAATGTTTATATTATAGCAAATAATAAACACCGCGGCAGTAGAAATGGAAATTTAACACGGTGTGAAACGGCGATTTTAGAATTAAAAAACCGGATCAAAACTAATTTGCAGGAATGTGAAATACAAAATGTAGATTCGGAAAATCACGTTCCAATTAAACATTCTTTATGGGAGGGATTAGATAAAGAAGAAAACCCGCTTCTGAAAATGTATAAAGATCTTGAGGAGAAAGAAGATTTAATTAAACAATTGTGTGATCAAGAAACTGAAATCGAAAATATTTATTACTTGCCGGAAATAAAGGACACTTTGATTAGGATTCTTAAAAAACTTCCACTATGGGGAAATATAATGATGACTTATTTTAACAGTAATTATTGTACTCCAACCAGTTCAAATGTAGAAAGTTATATGAAAGACGTAAAAAAGTTATTTTTTAAAACAAATTCAAATAAGTACCGCGTAGATGAGTTTATTATTAAACACGAGCCTTTGATAACCGGTTCCATACGCTTAGCCAAAAGTGACTTGATGGATGTTCAAGAAGGAACTGAAAATATTGTCGATGAAAAAAATGAAATAAGTGACCATAACACACCACAAATAAATACTCTCGTCAATGATGAATCATTTTATGAAAACTCAATTTTTAGGAGCGAACCAAATTATATTGAAGACTGGCGGGGACTGGTGTCTAAACAGAAAAAACAAAAATAAAAAACGAATCAATCGTCGTACAAAATTACATATTTTACAAAACGGCAGTGTTTCTACTTCAGGAACATACAGATTCACGTTTATTAATACGTGTGCTTTTGATTCCGTGGTCCAAAGTTTTTCAATTGCATATTTAGATAGACCTAATATTAGAAAATATATCAATGATAAAAAAAACGATCTTTCACAACTGACCAGAAGTTTGATCACGTATGACAATCTAAAGAAAATCACTAAGAAGGCTAGAAAACCAAAAGATATTTACACTACTCGTTCTAAGGTATTGGCTAAAATATATGATACTGTGGAATCCGATTTTAGTAGTTGCAAAAATTGTGAGTGTAATGTAACTTTTATAATAGATAACATACAAAGTTATGGTTTTTATAGTGCTAATAGATACTTAAATTGTACAAACCAGAACTGTGAAATCAATAAAGGTTCTGGCACAAAATGTAGTTGGATTCCAATAAATGTAAACATATTGACGACTCAAGGTATTGGAGCCCTTAATGAAGCTCTATTAGTAAATGATACTGAAAGGAAATGTAAATACCAATTATGTAACGGTAAAAACGCATACAAATATGAAGTACTAGACTTCGTATTTATTGAAATTAATACTTCAATTGAAATAGAAATTGATGAAATTCCTAAAGAGATCATAATAAACGGTGACACCTTTAAAATTCTGTCGGTAATAGATTTTACAAATGGTGAATCAGGACGCATGGGGCATTACAAGTCAAAGTGCTATCGATTGCTAAAGAGAACTTGGAACTGCTATGATGACCTTAGTAAAAAAGTTTGTAGTAATTCCCAATATACTGTACCACACTGCATTATTTATACGCGAATGTAAGATGAAGATCGGTCCTAACTTGTTAGTTCCTATTTTGTTATTGTTTGTTTGTTTTTTTTTTTGTTCTTGTAAAAGTTATTTTATTAATAACTTACAGAAATGTGATTATAAACTGTGATTGTTAATTTGTAATTACTATAGGGTATTTAATATTAATAAAAAAAACGTGATTATAAACTGTGATTGCTCAATTTATACTTATTTGTAAGATAATTTTATTGTGATTAAAACGTTGCAGCAGTAAAACAAAGTACAAGTACCTACGTGTTATATTTTAGAAAGTTTTACCAATATTTGGCTAAACATTTTTTTATATGTATATTATATACAATATTAAAACTACAATTTTTTCTATTTACATTGATTATATTATGAATGTTAACAAAAGCTGTGAACTAGTTAACTAGAATTCTGATTACTTTGGCCCTTTAAATAGTAATAAATAACGTAAGTAATTAAAAATGTTTTTTATTGCTAAACCTTTCATTGATGAAACTATTGGAAAGAGTTTTAAAAATTTGTATAACTATGTCACAGTACTAGTTTTGACTGGTTATAAGTTTTGCCTGCAACATATATACAAAAAGAAACTGTATAATTTCCTTTTTACAATTTTTCAAGATATTAATTTTATTGGCTGCAAATGACTGTTTTTATTCAGACAAACACACAATGCAATTAAGTAATAGACTTCATTTACGCTTAAAGTTTCATTCATTTATTATTATTTATAAAATATATAATAATGCATTTAATCGAAAGTTTTTGACATGTGAGAAAATACCATAATTATTTCCAATAACATGAAGTCTACAATTAGAAAGTTTAATATTTTTGTCCAAAAACATGTGTCGACGACTGTACCCCATTTTACGTTAGTATGTAGAAGTTTACATTAAAATTTAATGGTTTTCTAAGTCAAAAGTCAAGCAAAAATTGGACTGATATTGGGCACTATTTCAAGCACAATTTTTTGAGACGTAAATTATACCTATAGCTCGTTCGATATTCGCGCACTGAGGTGAGTATGCTGGGCGTAGAACCTACGCCCAGCATACTCACTGAACGAAGCCTATAACTCCGAAGTTATTCGAGCACTGTTTTTTCTTTTTGGGCACCGTTTGGCACTATTTGGGAACTATTTTTTGAAGTATGAATTATGTTTGAAGCGTATACAGATTCTCCGGACGGAGGTGAGTATGCTGGGCGAAACCTTCGTCCAGCATACTCATCGAACTATGGCTATAACTTCGCAAGTACAAGAGCACTATTTTTTTCCTTTGGGCACTATTTAGCACTATTTCAGAACAGTTTTTTGACATTCATGAAATATCAGGATTCCATGGTGAGTATGCTGGACGAAGGGACACGCATATTACAGTATAGCAGAGTTTCTGAAAGAAGACAATTATCTTCGTTTTTGAGATGACGATGTCGTATTTTTGACATGTTATGGTAATCTATTGTATTTATTGGAATAATTGTAATTTGGAATTGACATTTAATGATAGTATTGATATTCTATTGACTAATTTATTTAATGACTACTTTGACATTTATTATTTACAGTTTTTAACTTTGACATTTTTATCTATAAATGCTGGCTGAGTTATTGAGCTGGCAGAGTCTTAAGTGAATTAATAAGTACCTACAAAATGTCATAAATGTAATTTTGATGAATATTATCACGGTTTAAGCACCATCTCTTCCTACCAATTTGTACGCCACGATATGCGGCTGAACATGTTAGAACTTTTTTCTGTAATTCATTGTTATCTTGCATGTATCATGTACACCATGTTTAAACAAATAAACTTTACTTACTTACTTTACAGACATACCCCATAGACTGTAGCGACTCAATTTGTTAATTATTTAATTTGGTATTAGTTCTGTTGTTTTTTGAATTTATTGCATTTATTAATAATTCTATTAAGTTTTGCATATCTTTTAATTTTATTTTGACTTAATTGGTAACAACTATTATTATTTTTTAGTAAAGAGTCTTCAGTAAGGTCTATTGTTACTAAGGAATGAGGGTTACAATTAGTTTTTATCAATTCATTGTAAAGCTGATCTGTTTCCCGAGCCCGAGTACATTCTTTTTCTCTTTGTAATTTGGTTATTAACAAAGGATCATGACCAAAACTAGTCTAGAAAAGTTGCACGTATGAAAACCAAATTAACATACAAATTATTTGCTTATGTTTTACAAGCTTTTCACTTCAGGAATTTTATTTTCGTATCCGGAATTGTGATTTTAAGATAAACAGTAAATTAACTATTGCTAGTAGTAGTATATTTCCGTATAGTCATGATGGACGTTTCGTTCTCTTCATTTGTACGAGCCACGTAAGTATGAGCCTTTACATAAAATCATCACGAAAATGATATTAAACTCATAAATAGCTAAATAATTAGAAATATCATAGTCATAACGTAGGTGCTGTATAATTATGTATTTCATGGTTCCGTTGTGAAAATATTTATTTTTGTGTTTCGTCTCACGCAAATGCCACTGTCAAGGCAGATGACAGACGTACCGGTAGGGATGGCGATTATTCTTATACAAGATCGATTTTTAAATCTATCCAAATCGCAGGAAAGAATCAATTCAGCAATAAATTTACTTCTGATAGATCGATTTCCTATCGAGATGAATTCGTTGGTTACCCTCAAAGTACTGAATCCTAAAAAGCACGGTAGGTTGAAAAAAAAAGTTGTTTTATTTCGATAATGTCACATCAACGCTGCGAGACCTTAAAAAGCGCGATAATCACGATTATTCACGTTTTTTTTTCAATTAGCAGCTGTTCTCTTATTCCTTTTTTAACTAATTTTGTTGTTTTGTACCTACATGACTGATCTGTGGTCATTTTATAAGTTGCGAGTAGTTTAGACGCAATTTTTAGGTTATCTCCGAATTTGTTTAATTACTTTAAAACTCGGATACTTGTATGAAAATGAACACTTTTATTTAATATTATATAAAGAGTAGTCTATAATAAATAAAGATTTATTGTGTTTCAACTTAAGACGGATTTCCATACATGTTTCATACATGTTGGTCATGATCCTTTGCATGAATTAATTCCTCTTCTAGGTCCCTAACTTTACATAAAGCCTCCTCATATAAGTTACTACAGGTACCGAAACCATCTGTGATCACCCGCAGTTTATCCCGTTCATCAACAATCTCCAAGTATTGTTGATGTAGCTCCATAAGCTCCCGTTTTAAACTTGTGTTTTTGTGAACGACCTTCTTAATCTCCTCCTCACTATCCTCTCTGTCCTTCAACAGTGTGATGTATAAACAATAAACGTAGTTTGTAACTCGATGGTATCGTCGTGAGGCAGTCCCCAACAAGCCCTGCTGGCGACTAGACGGTCTCTTCGAGTTGCATACTACTTACTGTTAATTGAGTGGTTTTAATCCAAACCTCAAAAGTGTAACTAGTGATTCTAGTGAACACCACATTGGCGACGAGTTAAAGTGCAGTAAGTGAAACAAAATTGTAACTCAAATTATATAGGTACTTGCTTGCGGAAGTTGGTCAACAATAATATTGTAATTGTATTAAAAAAGAAAAAAAAGAAATGAAAATAGTAAAATAGATGAGGTCGAGTAGTCGCAAAAGCGACTGCTAAACAGGAAATCCTGGATTTTATTCCTAGGTCGGCTAAAATGTTGTTGATTTTTCCCATCGGGAAATTTTCAGTACCTAACGTTCACAAAGCCTAAAAACTTTGCTAGGCTGATATAAGATACACCTCTGTTTAACCCATCTTGAATAACCGGCGTGATGGTATGACAAAATTAGAGATTTACAGTACCTACCTAACAATTAATTTTTTTTCTTGTATATTTATTAAAATAACTTTTAATTTCAATTGGTTATTTTTCTTTTACACTGGCTATTGTCACAATAATAACAATTCATCATCACCTTTCAATGGGACTTTGTATGCCTCAAAGGGTATTATGTCAAGTGGCCGTTTTGCTTATTAACGCTTAACGGGTACAAACTGACCTTTTGTACGATCTGTCGGCAAGAGTTTCTTCATCTGAAGTGCCAAGTGAAGTCAAAAAGCTCTTTGTCCGGATACTATAAATTCGAAGCTAAAATAAACTAAAGTTGTTCAAGTCGGCTTCATTGTTTTAACATAGAAATTCATTGTCGTATTGTGTAATAATCTTAATTTGTCAAATCGATCTTGAAATGTTATTACCTACTACTATTGTAAGCAAACAACGTCTCCTTTCCATTACTTGCAGATCGATCAACATGTCCTAATTACAAATCCCAGCAATAGAACAATTTCATTGTGAGGAAAATCTGAACTCAATATTCCCTAAAGGCTTCCATTGGATAAAATGGAAACGGGCCGTACTTAGAAATAAATTTTACAGCACAAATATCACAGATCAAAACAAAAAATGTGCAATTTTACTGAATTCCGGAGGCATAGCCCTTAAAGTCAAATATTATCGTGATTTTAAAGTTGGAAAAGTATTTTTCCCCGAAGCAAAGTTATTTATTTGAAAGACACATGTTCCGCTTAATGAAACAAGTGTCGGACGGAAAATTCGAAGCATTTTTGATTCGATTGAGGCGTCAAAGCTCAAAATGCAATTTTGCTAATGATGATGAAAATCGTATCGAACAAATAACAGAAAAAGTGTCTCTCAATTAAATTAAGAAAAGTAATTTTGACACTTGGTGATGTAGCAACTATTGAAAAATCTTAGCAGAAGCTAATTCTTTAGAAACCGTAAAACGGCAAATGAACAATTTCCACAATAGCCAGAGTATAAATGCCAAGTACCCGCCTTAATAAAATTGACACAAAACAAAAATCACAAAGGTGATACAAAAAAAAGTTCCCTGTTGCCAATATGGCAGCAAATTCACAAAGGTGATATAAAAAGTTCCCTGTTGCCGATGTGGCAGCAAATTCACAAAGGTGATACAAAAGTTCCCTGTTGCCGATGTGGCAGCAAATTCACAAAGGTGATACAAAAGTTCCCTGTTGCCGATGTGGCAGCAAATTCACAAAGGTGATACAAAAAGTTCCCTGTTGTCGATGTGGCAATAAAAATCACAATAGTGATACAAAAAAAAAAAGTTCACTGTTGCCGATGTGGCAGCAAAAATCACAAACGTGATACTAGTTCCTGCCCTGCAATTAATGCAATTTGCATAAAATGTGGTTACAAGGGCCATTACCAGAAATACTGCAGAATAAGGAACAACAAAATAAAGAGTGCTAACCTAGCAAGACAACAAATAACAACAGCCAAATTAAAAATCCAAACAATAAAATCTACTTACATCTGTAGACTATATTTTCAATATTGATGACGATGCAACAATAGACTGTCAGGTAGTCTAATTCTAATATTAAAAGCGATAAAACTTAGGAACATATGACAAAATCTAAAGTTTATTATCTATAACCAGGAAATGTCCCCAAACAAAACATTCATGAGTTACAGTGCTCAACATCCGCTTTAAGTATCGGATTCCTTTGATGCCCAAATAAAACTATAAAACTGCATTTTCCTAAACATACTAAAATGGGTTTCAATCTGAACTCCATTTACTATAATCCACTTCAAAAAATTCAAAGATATTATCTAAAATTACAATAGATAAAACAATTCCTCCAATTTGTCAGACTTATCGAAGAGTTCCAATTCCCTTGGAATCAAAAGATAAATAAAAATTTGAGGAACTGGTTAAAATGGACATCATTGAACCTCTAAATAAAACATTTGTTTGGGTTTCTTCAATGGTACCCGTTTCAAAGCCTGATGATGATATTCGTGTTTGTTTAGACTTGCGTGCCGCCAACAAAGCCATCATTTAGAGAAAACCATCCTTTGCCAATAATGGAAGAACTACATACTTCCTAAATTTGGTCAAGCAACAATTTTCTCAAAATTAGATATATTAAAAAAAAAACGTATTGACGGTGCTAAAAGAAAACGTTTTACTCAATACAAATAAATATGTTTTCAAATGTATAAGTATACAAATATTCCTATTAAATTTTGGGGCACGAGCTTTCACCGTCGGGCATTAAACCACTTGATAAATACATCAAAGTAATCGAGACGTTTAGAGCACCAGAAACCATCGAAGAAATTCAAAGTTTTCTAGGGTTAATAAATTTTATCGGAAATTGGACTCCCAATTTGTCAGCCCTAACTGAACCCTTATTAGACAGTTATTTCGACAAAAGTGCAAAAATAAAAAAGTGTCAAAAGCACGGATGTTGGCATAAAGAAAAAATATTGCATTTGATGAATTAAAAAATGTCTCTAAAATTTCTACCCTTGGTTACTATAATCCTATAGATCGTACCCAAGTTATTGCAGATGCAAGTCTTGTGGGGTTAGAAGCTGTAGGTACTTATTCAGTACGACAATAAAGGACCCCGCATAATTTCCTTTGGAAATAAGAGTCTACCAGACGTTGAAAAACAATTATGAAAAAACTATAATTAGTCACAGACCACAAGCCTTTCGATGTTATATTTGGCACAAAATCTAAACCTTGCGCGCGAATCGAGCGTTGGGTTCATGCGATGGCTTACACTCAAACATTAAAAAGTCATTTATAACCTGGCAAATCAAACATAGCCGACCCTTTATCTCGTCAGTGCACAAGCAGCAGACATACAAAAAAGTCCACTTGAAAATGAATTTCATGTCAACTAAGTGGATCAATGTGCGCAACCTGCGGCACTATCGTTAAAACCATTATTGAAGCATCAAATGATGATAATGAGTTTTAATAAATTAAATATCTACGTTTTAATGAATAATGTTTTGGGATACTTCAATAAACAACTACAAATTACTTGCCCATGAACTTTGTTTGCATGAAGGCAACTTATTAAGAGGAAACAGATTAGTGATGCTCACTAATTTGAGAAAAGAAGTTTTAGTTTAAAAGCAGTACACGAAAGTCACCCAAGCATTATTAGTATGAAGGCTAGATTACACACAAAGGTATGGTGGCAAAAAAAAAAAAAAGACTGTAAACACGCCGAAAATACGGTAAAAAAAAAGTAAAGGATGTTCCAAATCCCCCAGTACCGATGAAAAGGCGTAAACTTCTTTCGAAAGCCTAAGTGGATACTGCTGTTGATTTTTAGGTCCACTGCCAAGATGAAACCATATCTTCGTAATTATCGACTACTACAGTCGATATTAAGAAATCGAAATCATGGAATCTATCTCTACACAGGATACAATAAAAGTATGAAAAATACCTACATAATATATTTTGTCGCGAACCAGAAATCCTGCTAGTATAACAGCAAATAATGACTAGTCAGGCAAACAAATCACTACTCAGGAATTCAAATCGTTCTGTATTGAACAAGTAATAACACTATTCAATACAATATTTTACTGACCTCATCAAAACGGCGAGGTTGAGAGGCAAAATGGAGACACCCATAATCGACTCAGAATAAACCAATGCGAAAATCAGTCACCTCACTAGAAACTCTCCTTCCGAGCTGTTCTATGGACGAAAGTTCAGGGACAAATTACCTTTCTTAACAGACTTCAAAAAATTACTACGACGATTCAGAGGTCAGAGAAAAAGACAAGAAAAAAAGGACAAAAACAAATCAAACGAAGACAGGAATAGACGAGCTAAATTGAAATTGGTGTAAAAGTTTATGTAAATATAAGGAATGATCCAAACGGGTTAAGAGTACAAGAGAAACATCGTAAACCTAAAGAAGATAGAAGGCGGAAAGCTATCAATCACGAGTTGGACAAAGAAGGATAATTACCTGAATAAGAGCAAAAAGCTAAATACTCCAAATATGAGCAAAATGCTTAATATTGTGTTTTTACAGATTCTTAGAAATTAAAGATAAACAAGATCAGCAAATGCTGTAATATTATATATTCTTAAAATCTCATTAATGGCTAAGTCCAAATCTATTTGTACTTATTGACAGACATTAACTGTAAGCAAAATGTCTAAATACTAGATATTGTAATTGTTAATTAATTATATAACGTATTATAAATTCTAATATGGTCATTGTACTTAAAATCTAAACTATACGTAAAAAAAAACAATGTTTGACTGCTAAATATTGATAAGTACTTTAAAAGGGTTAACGTTATAAGTTCTAAAGTTGTCTATAGTATTTTCAAATGTTGAAAGCCTAAATTCTAGATAATTATGTTAGTTGTACATATGATCTAATTATTTTATAAAAAGGAAGAGATGTGATGTATAAACAATAAACGTAGTTTGTAACCCGATGGTATCGTCGTGAGGCAGTCCCCAACAAGCCCTGCTGGCGACTAGACGGTCTCTTCGAGTTGCATACTACTTACTGTTAATTGAGTGGTTTTAATCCAAACCTCAAAAGTGTAACTAGTGATTCTAGTGAACACCACAAACAGCAACTGACACTGACTGTTTGAATCCTTTAGTTCCTGAAGGGCCGTTTTCAATTTCAGCTCCAAGTCCTGAGCAGTAGCCTTGCGGGTCATCACTGGCATGGTTTCAGGAAAAGTTACTGGAATGAGAAGTGAAGAAGCGGTGAGAACTAATCAGATGAACAATGTAGGGTAGGAAAGGTGGAAATGAAATGGCAATTGAGAAGAAATGGGAGAGTTAGAATTATTTTGATGAGAAATGAGGAAGGCTGCTAAAAACAACAACAAATTCTATTAATACGAGATCAAGGACAAAGTTACATGGATTTGAATTGTTTTTTTTTTTTTACTTTTTCCTTATGTGGGTAGGATGCCTAGATTATTATTTTAGCTATTTTACACAAAGGCCACAATACATAATATCTATCTACGTTATTTTTGTTATAAAATGAAGTATATATAAGGTTAGATTCAAAGTATTTCGATATTCAGCTAAAACTTTGTTGTTTTTGTTATGGTTTAATTATAGTTACTAAACTATCACGTCAGACAAGGTTATAAAACCAATTAATTTTTGATACCAGGGCTCAGTAAAGGCCTGTTATTGCATCTAAGTGATTATTGTGCGCTATTATCTAATAAAAGTAAACAATACTTCCCGTTTAAATCCGTCAGACGAACATCAGCTATTCGTAGTAGGTTACCGGTACATTGGGCAACCAAACACCGTGTTTTTCATAGAATTTTTGCACGAAAACAATAATCTTGAGTATTTGTGCACTAAATTTACATTAATTTATATTTTTATGCCTTTATTACATTTAAAATAAAATTATTTTTTAAAATACGGAACAAAATTTTGGCATGTCACTTTGTCAGTGTTGCCAGCCGAAAAAAGAGAACAAAGGTACTGCTTATTTCATATGAAATTTCTTCCAGCAGACCTGCGACAGGAGAGTGGGAAAAGAAACATAAACACAGTGTGTAGAAAAAAAAAGAAAGGAAACTAAACTAAGCATATTAAAGTACTAATAAATATATCAGAATACAATAAACATACAAACAAATATACAGAAATAGATTACATAAATACATAATTATAAAAAAGTAATACATACCGTTAATATATCTTAATATATATAAATCACGTGTCACGTTGTTTGTCCGCGTTGGACTCCTTAACTACTTAACCGATTTTAATCATATTTGCACACCCTGTGCAGTTTGATCCAACTTGAAAGATAGGGTACCTCATATCTCAATTTTTTGTTGCAATATTATTTAGGAGCGGAAAATTTGACGCAGACGAAGTTGCGCGGGTCATCGAGTATTATAGTAAAGAAGAGAGAGTGCTCTTTGACAGCTTTTTTGAAGATGGAAATATTTTTACTTTCGCGTATGTTACATAGATGGGAGTTCCAAAATCGTACTGCAAGAAAAGAGAAGGAGTGTGAATATGAATGAGTTTTATGGGATGAGAAGTTTAGATGAAGATTGAGATGGGATCTACTTACATAGCGTATCGGCAGGGCGAGCAAACGAGAAACGATCGCGCAGGTAGCCAGGGTATGCAGGATTGAACAGGATATTGTAAAGGAGACATAATATTCGAGTGTTCCTGCGAAGACGGATAGGGAGCCACTTGAGATCCTTGCGTAACTGAGAGACATGGTCGTATTTCCTCAAACCAAAAACAAAACAAATGCACAAGTTTTGCAAGCGCTAAAGCTTTTTAAGAGCTCCTCAGTGGCATCTAGGTAGCAAGCATCAGCGTAGTCAATGATCGGCTGAATTAAAGTTTGAGCCAAATATATTTTAGTTTTGAAAGGTGGGACTCTCCCCTTTTGCGAAGGTGGATAAGAGTCCAGACACACTTGTCCGGGTGAACTGGCGTACCATGCACCTTTCGTTCGATGGTGCACCGGTTTATTATGGCGGGTGTGTTTATTAATTTTATTTTTTAATTTTATTTTCTTACTAACATTAAGTTAAGTCATACATCTACTAACATTATATGGATATCATTTTAAAATTAGAAATAAATAATTGAATTGAATTGAAAGTCAAGAGAGTTTGAAGAGTATTCAAAAACTGGAAAAAGTGCACCTTGCGACTAACCTCACATATACTTGCGCTCGCCAAGAAAGATTGCTGTCAATTAAGACACCGAGATTCCTCGCTGTGTCCGTGTACGCAATGGTTGACCCGTTAAGGATTAATGGCGTCAAAGTAGAAGTGTCAAGCTCATTTCGATAGTAACGACTACCTATAATCATCGCCTGGGACTTGGACGGATTAATATGTAAGCCATATCACTTAGCCCACAGTTCAATCGCCCCAGGTCACGATTCATGGCATTAATAGCTGAATCACTAACAATTGTATGCGGTATATCAGCACGTATGTACGGCAACGCCACCACCACCCTTGCCAGTCCTGTCATTCCTGTGTGAAGTGCATAGTGCGTAGAAAGAAGAGAAGGCTTAAGGAAAGTTTCTGAAATTAGAATTGCATCAAGATGAGTACCGCTGAAAGATGCCAGAAGATCATAGTAGTGACCAGGAACACTCTGAGCATTAATATGGGCTATATGGAAATTTTTAGGGCAGTTGGAAAAAAGAGAGGAGATGTTTTCATGCAAAGTATGATGCGGAGACTCACTTTCCGCACTAACAAGACTGCAATTCGAAGAAGGTCAAGAGAAAAAGCTGTCATTTAAGATGTCTTCTACATCCATACGTAAATAAAATAAATATATATAACTTAAATAATTTAAAAATATACAAAAGGCTGATTGCTACAAAACAACCACCCAACTCACTGATATGTTGGAAGAAATAATTTTACGAACAAGTCATTCAACAACAAACAAGAAACAACAAGATCAATATTATGACAGCGTAAATCGATGCTCGAAAACTGGCATAACGCGATAACAATACTGGAACATAACATTACTGCGTCAAGTGTAAAGTCAAATTGACAATGACAGTTCCTGCCGGTCGGCTTGACGTAACAAATAATAATGCATATTGCATGAAAAAAGTATTTATGATCTGAACAGTTTATCTAAAAGTATTCGAAAATATAATACTAACTGTGAAATTAGAATCTAAATTGCTCGAAAAACGAACGAGATACTATTATTTTAAACAAATATATCTGTCCCTCTCGCGAAAACGCTGCTTTCTATGGCAGCTGTATAGTCATCGTGTAATTTGACGTCACATTACGTACCGGACTTCTCTTTCTAACTGTAGTCTTTGAAGCTTTATAACTCAAATCTCAAATTTCAAAATCTCAAATTGTTTATTGCAATCCATAATGTACACATACAGGTGGTAAAAGAATAAATAGAACAAATTATGGACCCTGTCGGGCACAGCAAAACTTTAAATAATTAGGAGAGAGGAAGAGCGCTTTAAATAACTTTCCTTGCACTATATATGTTTTATAAATTTTCAAATTTTTTATGCATATTATTATTATTACCTACATTTATTTATTTTTGGATTAAATAAAATTTTTGGTTGTTTTATTGTTTAATAGCTTGCATTTTGTGCATTGGTATTAGTGTGTTTGTGTGATGAATACTTTGTATATTATTTAATTATTATTATTAATAGAATACCATGTCATTTTATACTTTTAACTTAATCAATGATGAAGGTATTTAAAAAATAATTTCATGATTGTTTACTAGAGCTAATAAGTATTTTACTTTGCAAATAAAAAAATTGCATGCATATTCCCTATTAAAGAAAAAACGAATTACTGTACCGACACCTTAATAACGAATTTAGAAGTACAAAGTGGGTGATAAAAAGATTGCAAAAAGTTTAAAGTACCGGCACTGAAACTAATAAAGCAATAGCAGTCCTGCTAAGCTAAGACGCGATATGCCTACGGAACATTACAATAACAATGTTAATTACGCCGGCGGGCTTTTCTTTAACCTCTTGAGGGAGTCGTAGCAACTCCAGGCGGGCTCACATTCCTAGAAGTATGATCTACAGTCTTCGCAGCATTATCCAAGTCGCAAGAAGCCAGGGAACCGCGAAACTAGTGCTCGAAGTTCAACCGGAGTTTCGATCTTGTGACGCTTAGAATCGGGTGTGACAATAACTATCCTATCTTCCACCAAGAATTCGGAGATAGTGATGCCCGTACCTTTTAGGGTTATCTTGCTCTCCCAGACTTAAGTATCGGTGCTCAGTAGTGTATAATCTGATCAGGACAGGCCGAGCTTTGCTCTGAGTGGCACCTAATCTGTGACAGACATGTAAACCATCCTTTTTGATCTCAGGCAACCCCATTTGGTCGGTTAATATTTTATAGACCACATGATGCAACTTTTCGCCTGAACATTCAGCAATTCCATGGAATAAAAGCACTTTCCTCCGCATCATCGTTTCATGCCTATCAAATCCAAGTGAAAGCATTTCTAATTCGCTCTTAAAAGACATTGTTCATTGCCCATACATCGTTCGCCTAAGAACCAACAGAGACGTGAATTTACTATCTGTGTTTTAAATAATGCATATGTTCGACTGAAACTAAATTAAAATCACGGACACTTTTCAGAATTGTAAAATATCCAAAATGATTTCGGATTTTGAGGTTATAAAACATACCAAATGGACTAAGATCCCAGAGCTGCCAGACTTTTTATCTCACCAAAAAATGGTGTAGAGTAGTGTGTAAAAAAAAAGAACATAGTAATGTTCTTCTAACATACGAAAGCATGGTAACTTAGGTCGACGGCCGATTCCCTGATATCAGGTGCAAAATACATTACATCAAAGTGTCAACTGTCATTTCATCGACTGTCAGTGTCATTAGTGTTCGTGTCATACAGCGCTTTAATCGCTTTATTCTTTTTGTAGGTAACTAAAAATCTTACAGCGCTGAGACTGCTTTGTTTCATTTTAAAATAATGGCGCCGGGTTATAAAACCCAAGTGAGTTACTTTTTAAAATGGTTTCGTAATTAAAAAGTGTCCGTTCTATTCTAATCATTAAAATGTAATTAAAAAAAAAAACTAGGAATAATGGTAAAGGTTTCGCATGTGTTGATTCACAGGCCACTTTTTACCATGTCCTTTAGAGAGGGCCTGCCGATGCTTGTTTGAGCTTTTTTTTCTCTCTTTCTACCCCCGACGTTATCGGAGCCTGTGCTAGTCAATTCTCATGCATTCCAGTTCTCGCTTGTATTCCTCTCGTACTTTCATTCTTCATACTATATCTTTCTGTTATTCGTCTTCATTATTTCTTATGGGTGGGACTCCCATTTGTATGTTTCCTACTCTGTTTTACTACATTACTTTTTTTATTTTTATTTATTGGGGTAATAATCTTGCAAGGTGTAGTTTTAATTTATTAAACAACAGTTTTTCAGACTTTGGTACATTTTTCTTACAATTATAATTATCTTATGTCTATGTTTCTTATTAATTACAGTTTGGGGTCTTATGTGCTACTATAATGTTATTCCTAATTGATATACTTGTTAGTTACATTTAGTTTTCTTAATCCTAGTTACATTTTCTTATAATACTATATTATATCTATGTTTGTTATTTATTACAGGTTGGGTTCTTATTAGATACTATACTATAAATATTTTAACTTTTACTTACATTTTCTTTCTACAGCTTAAACACTGCGTACTTACTTCTATAATTTTTAAACATTATTTCTATGCTTAACTAATATATGCTCAAATATATTGTCAATACATATTTTTTATGACGTTTTGTTTCTTTTAACGACTCTTTCCGCAATTTTAACGCAGTATTTTATATATTGCTCTCTCTTTTTCCCCAGCATAATTTCCCGGATACTTTCTCTTGTCACCTTTAAGTACTTCAAGTTTTTGTTCCAGGTCATATCGTTCCGCAGCATATGCAGGGTATTCGGTTAGGACGTGTGGCACTGTTTCGTGCATAGTAGGATCGCAGATGCACGATGGACTCTCCTTACACTTGAACCGATTCAAGTATTCGGAGAATCCACCGTTCCCCGTCATGACTTGCGTTGTCATTTGTGTCATGGTTCCATTTTTTCTAATTTTACAAATTATCCCGTACGCGCCACCGCATCCGGGAAAAACATCTTCGTCACCGACGCAGTGGTACCAGTGATATACCTCCGGTTCCATTCATCCAGCGCTTTCGCTCGAATGTGCCGCCTGATATATGAAATCGGGCATAGGTCATATTCGGGTTTCTTTTTACTGTTCATGGCAGCCTCTTTCGCTAGTTGGTCCGCTCGTTCGTTACCTTCGAGTCCTGCGTGGGCTCTTATCCAAAACAAGCTTACAATCTTGTTCTGCAGAGAAACTGCTGCTATATGTTCTCTAGCTTCCACTGCCAGGGGATATAGGCAACTAGGATTTTGGACCGTCATGAGGGCCGCCATGGAGTCGCTGAGAATTCCGAAGGTATTCGCTGCGTTTTTTCGTATTTCCATTGTCGCGACGCATATCGCCAGAAGCTCAGCCTGGTAGACTGTGCAATAATTTGGTAACGCCAACTTAATGGCACGGGTTTCGGTTCCACTATTCAACACGAACAGCGCAGCACCGACTCGCCCCTCGATCTTACTGCCATCTGTGTAGATCTTGACTTCCACGTCTGTGTTGGCGTTAACTTGCTCCTGGTCCACCAAGCGTGTTATTTCTAGGCGGATATGCCTCGCGGGGTGTGGGTATTTTAGCGCGGAGGTCACCTCTTTTATGCGCAGATCCAGGGGGAGCACTCCTGCCAATAGGAGGACCGAATTGAGGGAGACTGTTCGGTCGGCCTTACACATTTTTTGTGCTATTCCGCGCTACACGGCGCCCAGATTCTTTTTAACCCCAAGTTTATTCGCGGCAGGTGCCCACGTGCTGGCCGCATGCAGGATAATTGGCTCTATGGTTGCCACGTATATTGTTTTAATTATTTCGATGTTTAATCCCCAACTTACTTTAGCTGCCCTGCACAGCTGCTAAAATATGGCTATGGCCTTCCTGCAAACATTCGAGATGTGGGTGTTAAAAGTCAACTTGTCATCGATGGTGACACCCAGGATCTTTATTTCTCTCGACATTGGTATGCCAATCCCTCCCATGTTCAGACGTGGGGTGTCGTATTTGAGTTTTTTTGGTTATGACCATGGCGCAGGTCTTATGAGGCGCGAATTTCAGTTTGTTTTTGACTCCCCACGCCCGAACATGTTCAAGAGCGGCGTTTGCTCGCGTTTCGATTTCCTTCGCTGTATTACCATCGAAGACAAGGACCACATCATCCGCAAATGCTTATGTGTAGTCCCCCCTTCTTTCCAATTCTTGTAGGATTGGGTCTAATAAGATGTTCCACAGAATAGGGCCTCCTATCGAGCCCTGTACGCAGCCTTTATTTGTACTTTTCTTGTACTCTTCGCCAGCGTACCTGACCCTAACGCTTCTGCCGTCCAAGTAGCTGTCGATGACCTTCCTCAGGTACAAAAGACGTCTTTCCTCTGCAAGTCGGACTCGTATTGTAGGCCACCAGGCGCTGTCGAAGGCTTCCTCTATATCCAAAGATATTAGTGCAACTATCTTTTTCTGCTTTATCTTGCTGCGAATATGTTGAATTAGGGTATAGAGGGAGTCTTCGGTGCTTCTTTGCGGCATAAACCCAAATTGGCGAGTGCTAATCTTCGGAAGAACGTAGAACCTGAGGCGAGCCACCAGCATTTTTTCGAAGATTTTGCCCAGACCTGGCAACAGACCGATTGGCCTATATGCTTTGGGGGTGGTATACTCACTCTTCCCTGGTTTTCGCAGGACCACTACCGTGGCCTCTTTCCAGTTACTTGGGAAATAATTAAGTTCCAGGCATTTATTCTATTCTATTCTATTTAATAGGGCCAGGAAGACTTCAGGCTTACTATTTATAGTACGGGTGCAGATGTCGGCTGTGAGACCGTCCTTTCCAGGGGCCTTCTTAGGGTTGAATGACTCGCTGGCCATTTTTAGCTCCAACATTGTGAATGGCGGGTCTGGGAGGTCGCAGGTTTTATCCTTGTTGATCTGATCGGCCAATGATCTTAAATGGCTATGGTAAGGTTGGTCCTCCGGATAAAAAGTTTCCTCAAGTAACTTTACTGAGGCCTTTGGATCCAGCTCCTCTCCACCTTTCACCAGTGGCAGGTCCTCTTCTGGACCATTTGCAACAAGATATGGCTCACAGGCAAATGGCCTTCAGAATGGGCTCACACAGTCTTCACTCCTCTCCATAAAAAGGGTTCGACTAAAAAATGTGGTAACTTTCGGCTCATTGCTCTAATAACACACGCCAGTAAAATTATGCTACACATTATCAACGAGCGACTGAAGGCATACTTGTCCAGAAAAATTGCGCCAGAACAAGCCGGTTTTGTAAAAGGCAAGGGGACCCGTGAACAAATTCTAATTGTTCGTCAGATTATCGAAAAAGCTCGAGAATTCAACAAACCAACACACATATGCTTTGTTGATTTTTCCAAAGCGTTCGACTCGGTAAAATGGCCAACACTGTGGAACACACTACTGGACATGGGTACACCACAACACCTCGTACACTTACTCAGGGGACTCTACGAAGGGGGAACAGCATCGGTGCGGACAGATGACCTCTTCTCAGATACTTTTCACCCAAGAGCGGGTGTGCGACAAGGATGCATAATTTCACCTTTGCTCTTCAACATCTACACCGAGCTTATAATGCGAATCACTCTTGAAGACTGGACCGATGGTGTTGTGATTGGTGGATACAAGATTTCGAACTTACGATACGCAGATGACACCACCTTATTTGCTAGTAACGCGGACCTCATGCAGGCCTTACTTCAGAAAATGGAGCGCGTAAGTCTAACGTTTGGGTTGAAGATTAACAGATCTAAGACCAAGATTATGATCGTGGACCGTGTCAATGACAATTCGCCAGAGGTTACGCAGATTGCGAATTGCGATGTGGTCCCAACATACGTATATCTTGGGGCTTTAATCTCAAACAATGGTGGTTGCGTGGATGAAGTGAAGCGTCGTATGGCCATAACCAGAGCCGCAGCGGAGAAGTTGAGGAAGGTTTGGAGGAATAGAAACATTACCAAAGCCACCAAAGTCAGGCTCATGAGAACGCTAGTATTCCCAATCTTCCTTTATGCGGCGGAGACATGGACAGTGCGTGAGTTTGAAAAGAGAAAGATAGATGCCCTAGAAATGTGGTGCTGGAGGAAGATGCTCGGCATATCTTGGACAGAGTTCCGCACCAATGTGTCCATACTTCAGGAGCTCGGCATCACAAAGCGTCTATCGACCATAGTACAGACGCGCATACTGCAGTACTTTGGCCATGTCTCTAGACGCGATAACAACTCAATAGAGCGGCTAGTCGTACAAGGAAAAGTGGAGGGAACCAGATTGCGCGGCCGATCACCTATGCGATGGACTGATCAGGTGAAATCCGCAGTGGGTAACTGCGTGTCAGACTGCGCCCGACGGACTTCCATGAGAGAGAGATGGCGGGAGATCGTTAAGAAAGCTGTGTCCGCCTCTATCACCAATGTGGACGCCTCAACGTGACCACGACCGCTCTGCCAAGAGCGAAACGACAGAGAAGAAGAAGGTCCTCTTCTCTACTTTTTGTCCTTCCTATGACCCTATAAATCCCTTCCCATATTCCTTCTCTATCCTGTTTGGAACAGAACTCTTTCCAGCTCTCGGTTTGAGCTTTAGCTGCCTCTGTCTCATACTCATTTTTCTTTTCCAGGTATTCCTCGACGACCCTCGACCTTCGGACTGGAGCTGCGCATCTCACTCTTCTCTTCATGATGGCGACTTTTCTCTTCATCGCCACGAGTTTCTCCGCCCACCGCGGCAAGGTAAGTTTTTCTTTTGATTTTTTCATGGGCATTGATTGAGTGCATGCTTGTTCTATTGTTTCTGAATTTATCTACTGTATTATCTATTTCTTCTATGTTTTCTATGTTTGTTATTTTTGAAACTGTTATATTGTATTCTAGAGTTAATAGCGTGAGTTTCTCATGAAACTCAAGCCAATTAGCCTTTTTTGTGTTGTAAACTCTTGTAGACCTTTCTATCCTTATCCCTTTTGATTTTTTCAGCCGGATTTTAAAGGTAATGCCGTTGTGGTCGGAACCCGTTAGATTCTGGGCGACTTTCCAGTCGTCTACCATTCCGAGTATGTCTGTCGAGCAGGCTGTGATGTCGACAAAGCTGCTAAGTCGCTGTTCACCTCTTATTGTGTCGAAGGTCGGAGTTTCTCCTACGTTGAGTATGTTCAACTCTAACTCTCCGAGAGTTCCGAGTACTTCCTCACGCCTGTGGTCGACTGTCGGACTTCCCCACCACTTCGCGTTTACGTCGCCTCCAACGATTATCGGTTTGGAGCCATTTGCCATTTTTATGCGTTTTAGGTGCTGCATATATGGTCCAAGTGGCTTGTCTGGTTCAAAGTAGATGGAGACCAGCGTTATCTCCCAGGCGCTAGTTTGGATTGCGCTTGTTCGAGCTTGTTCTCGTATTCTGTCATTCGATAATTGAATAGGCGTTCCAGATCTTCCAAACTTGAAGTCAGCTTCATGCCCATTGTGTGGTTGAAAAGCAAAAGAAGCATTTTGTCTTCAAGATAGCTTTTAACTAGTGTGTAAAAAGCTTTCTGGCATAGCAATAAATCAATCAATTTATTTAATCAGACAATTAGTTCATTTGTTAGTTACAAAAATATATTACAAACTAAGTTAGTAGGTCCACATTAAAAAAAGGTGACATGAGTCTTACTCTAGTTCAGCTCAGACTGTATCGCTATCCGACCAGAATCCGAACGAAAGCCTTCATGACTGCCGAGTCATATTTCTCAGCAATAACTTGTATGATACTGTTAGTGCTGTCCTGTCCCGCACACTGCTCAGTAGGGAGGCGGTTCGCTTGCGCATTATTGCCTAGAAGCCATCAACACGAGCCTCCACAAACATACCTGAAGCACTGCAAAACCGGGGCAGCCCTAGCAGCATCCTGAATCCATTATTATACTGGACGCGGCAAGGCATTGATCGACCTTTGAGTATAGCTGACCCACAGGCTACTCCTGTAAAAAGTTTGGCAGTAGGTAGGGTAGGTAAGTTTTGTAGTGGTGATTGAAATCGGTCAACTGGGGATCTTCTAGCGTATGCCATTCACATCTGGAGTGAGGCCATTGAGATGCATGGGGAAGCACTTGCGGTCTCCCTAGACATCTCGAAGGACTTCGACAGGGTCTGGCACGATGGTCTTATTAGTAAGCTTCCTTCCTTCGATCTGCCCTCCAGATTGTACGATTTGATTGCAGATTTTCTGAGGGATCATCCGAGTGGTCATAGATGGCTGCTCGTCCGGACAGATGGGACAAGCCCGCCACACATTCCCAACCACTGCAACTCCTGAAAGCCAGAATCGAAAAACGCCGAGTTAATGAAACCCGACGAGTCCCGGAGAAACGATTCAACCGTCTTGGATCCCGCAAGGAAATTAATCAGAAGAGTACAGCGGAGGAGTAGGAAAAATTCAAGCAGGAGACAGATTAGAGCTAGGCCAATAGGCACCAAGGGACATATACAACTGGGTTAAGCCCAGTTGCCAAGCACCACGGATTATATATTAACATTTAAACTAATGGGTCCTAAATTGTGAGCTACTTTTGATTCCAGTAATAGGTATGGCAAAATCGCCTGAACGCACGGAAATTTGTTCTGGTTTCTACAAGGTCCGTGTAGTAAACTACTCCAGATGTAACCTGAATGCTATCTAACATAAATTACGTTCAGTCTGCCAAAGAATACACTCCCACAAGATGTGATGCGCGGATTGTTCGTATTCAAGGTCAGCTGTAGAGCATTGACATAAAGGTGAGGCCACAAGCCTAAAGGAAAATAATTTACTCTTAAAGTTGCCATGACCTGTGAGAAATTGGGCAACACAGTGATCCACCTCCAGTCATGTCTTCTCCAGCCGCTCACGAACGGATGGAAAAAACTGGTGGAGGTGTCGGCCCTTGATGGAATTTTCCCACCTACATTGCCATTCGCATAAAAGTTCCTCCCAGACGTCAGTCTGGGGTTTTAGTAATCTAGCGATCTTAGCACGGTCGCGTTGCGGTAAAAACTCTGGGTCCGTGATCTTTTTAGCGTAGAAGTACATTGCAGCACGCCGCTGCACCTCAAGATCGACTGGGAGAACACCCGCCAGCACCGGTAAGGCTTCAGTACTAGCCGTCCTATACGCCTTGCATAAGAATATCAAGGCCAAACGCTGGTTTTGAAGTAATTTACGTCGTACCGCCCCTATGGTGGCCCTATCGGCCCAGACAGGTGCCCCGTAGCACATACAACCCAAGTAAGTAGCCCCATATATGGTTTTTAAGGTTTGAAATGATAGACCCCAAGTAGCCTTTGATATTCTCGTCAAGGCGTAGAAGTTCTTTCTTGCTTTTTCTCCTACTGTTTTTATATGATCAATAAATGAAAAGTTTCTTTCTAGTAGCATACCGAGGTAGCACACGGATTCTTTCCTTTTAACGGGTACGTTATTAATAGTGTCCGACCGAAGCTTCGGCTTCGGTTTCGGCCACCTTCGGCCAAAAAAGCACCTTCGGCTAAATCTTCGGCTTCGGCCAAAAATTTGCCGAAGGTTTGGCCGAAGCCGAAGGTTTACTAGATGTCAAAATTTGAAATTTACTGAACGATGCTATAGCGAGACGGAGAGTGTGCAGAGCAGCAGAGTTTCGCCGCGCCGCCGCACCGGACCAAACGAATCGCAGTTAGTAAACTAAACGAGTCAAAACAAGTTTGAGAGCGCGTCTTAAAATTCTAATAAGTGTTTTGTTTTTAAATATTTCATATTTGTTATTACAAATTATTTTATTTATTACTGTGAGTAGTAGGTACCTGTGGTGATACGTTCATTATTGTGAGGCACTCTAAGAACCAAGAAACCGTAAGTATTGTCTGGTTTAAAATATTTTATGTTATCTAACGTTAGGTAGGAAACTAAATGGAAACAATGTTGGTATGTTTTTATGCAATTTAAAAAAAAAAAGACATGTGAAGATTGTTTACTTTTAGTTAACCTAAACCGATAGGATATAGGCGCATCCGCGTTGCAGAGTCCTACTGCGAATACGGGGCGGGCGGCTCGGCTCGGTAGGTACTTGTGCATTTAAGAATATTTTCTTTCAGGTACACAATGACATCTTTAGAGCTGAATCCTATCTGGCAATATTTTATAAAGGCTACTGATAAAGCTTTATGTAAACAGTGCAATAAATCATTGTCTCTTGGTAGTGCTTTACCAAAAAAGCAGAGTATCACTAATATTAAAAATCATTTGATGAAAATCCATAAAATAGAGTATTTCTCAAGGTCAATGACACCTTCGGCTTCGGCTTCGGCTTCGGCCGAAGGTTTTGGTGAATACCGATTAATCGGCTTCGGCCAGAATTGCACTTTCGGTCGGACACTAGTTATTAAATTTAATACTAGGCCCGGATTTAAGGTTTCCTTTTAAAAGAAGTTGATAGGTTTTATGCGGTGCAAAGGTCAGACGGTTTCGATCACCCCACTGAGATATCAAACGTAGGCATGTGTCAGCTAAGTTCTCGAGTCCAGCCCGAGTACTTGCCTGAATGAGCAGCAAGCCATCGTCCGCGTAACCGTTTAATGAACAGTCGCATGGAAGCGGAAGCGCGAGAATACATACGGACCGATTACTGAGCCCTGAGGACATCCCATGGTTAGAGACTTAGTAATGGAATGATGTCCAAGTTTGAGTTTCGCGGAGCCGTTTAGAAAGTACAAAAAAATCAGATTATAGATATTTTTGTAGCAACCACGGGTTTTCATTTTAAGTAGTAACATCGGCCACCAAGCGTTATCAAAAGCGCCAGAAATGTCGAGAAAGATTCCAACCACGTATTTATGTTGAGATAAGTTGACGATTTTACGGACAGAGATAGCCGCGTCAGTGGTAGACTTACCAATTAATTAAATTAAATTAATAAAGCTTTATTTAATTACATGCATAGTACATATTAAACGATCACAATTGGTAACTTACTAACCTATAATATTCAATAACGATATTTATTACCCTTACATAAATTTAATTTATAATTATAAAATGTATTTTGTAATTAGTTTAATTATTATTTACTTTAATTATCAATATTATTTAATGCATGGACCCCGTTCGGGTAAAAGCCTCCCCCAAGGAAAGCCAACCTTCTCTGTCATTAGCTCTGTCTAGCCAACTTCCGCCCGCGCACGCTACAATTTCGTCTGCCCATCTGGCCCTTGGTCGACCTCTTGATCTGGTGCCTTTTGGCCCAGACCACTTTACCGACCGTAGAGTCCATCTATCGTCCTTGTAACAGGCCACGTGACCCGCCCACTTCCATTCAGCCTTCATTGCAAAAGTTAAGGCATCACATACTTTTGTCTTCTTTCGAATGTCAACGTTCTTTACCTTATCCTTCAGTTTTCCCCAACCTTCTGACAGCTTCTGTGTTATAAGTGTCGCATGAAATTTTTATGTATGTATTTATTATATTTATTACCATTTTTTCCAGTTCTTAGTACGACTTTTCTATCTTTTCTACGCCAAATAAGATCAGATTTTTGCGTCTACACTGTCTTTCTAGGTTGTTAATTTTATTTGATTGGTCATCTATTTTTTTCTCCAAAAGCTCATTTTTCAGTTCCAAGTTATTAAACTTCTCGTTGAGGCTGTTGATTATTGTACCTTTAAGAGGAGGCTCCCTAAATGTTATGTTAATTTGCATTAATATTCTGAAACAGTCACACATACTATCAAAATGGAACTTTAGTATATGATTTATTGGATCTTTTTCTTTCCATGTACAAGACAGTTACGTAATTGTAACATTTTCACTCGATTCATTTTTAATTCAAAAATCATGTCTTTTTTAAAGATTATTCCTTTTTTTTTCAAGATTGCGTGGCCTTTATGTCTAAAATAAATATTAACAGTAAGAAAATATGGTTTACTATCCAGTCACAAGATATTTTTTCTCTAGATCAATTATTACTTCAGTTATAAACGAAATAAGAATTGAGACTTACGACATTTAGTTTCGAGCTCGAACGCGATCAAAGAGCGCATGCGGTATTCAACTTTATTACGGCTAGCATAGCGTCTAGCACCATAGCGGTAGTGGCGGGGTGCATGGGGCGGAGCTTGCGTAGAAATTATTTTAGAGTGCCTGCTCTTAATATCTTCTTTCATCTCTAGCATGTCTTGTTTTTGCTGCTTTATATCTTGCTGCATGCTAATTAACATGTTTTTTATTTCATCCATATTTAGTTATAGTTCGCTTAGCGCCCTCTATGGGAACAGGTAAATACTTCTTGGCTCAGTGACGATCGAGTTGTCTTAAATGTTGCGGGATATCGGAGTGCGCGTCGAACTAGGCAAGACCAAGAAGTTCAGATGGATCATAATAGATGGCGCTGGTAGATACTTTGATCGATGATTTAGGAACGGGTTGGAGATGTTATTATGATTACTTAGCACTTTTGGGGTTATAGTTTCTGATGCTTTTGATTTACGCACTGTTATAATGTGATTCAAGTTCCAGTTTTATCGTACACATGCTACACTAATATTTTGCACCTAATGATAATGATATGTTCTTAGTATCTTAACGAATTTCTAGTGTCATTTGAAAGAACGATTTTATGCACTTTTTAATAAATTTTATTGTATATGCACTATGTTTTATATATTGTTCGAAGTAGTTTATGCACTGGTTTTATATTTTGTTTGTATCACTTTGTTTTGGAACACTTTAAATAATTTTAAAACTTATTTAATAGCGAGTACGATGTTGACAGTGTCGCAGTGGCGCCCTCTCCCAATAATCTTTACCAATAGTAAACCCGAATTGATTATTATGAAATTTAAAAACAAAACCCAGTAAGTGTGGAGACCCAAAATGCAGACTGACACACAGTATGGCTTGAAAGTTTCTGACGGAATGTGTATCGCGATTGCGAAGTATGTAAAAAAGCACTTGAAAACCATGATTCATTAACAAAATACTTGAGAAACAAACTTAAGAAAACTTTTTAAAGAATTCAACCAAAAAATCTCAAGTTGACATGTTATGATTAGATTGCGCGAACGCGTGTGAATACACGGATAATTTTGGTAGTCATAAGTTACCACCCATCGTGGGCATGAAATAGTAGTCTTCAGTTTAGTTGGTTAACCATAACCGTGAAAGGGTTTTTTATAGTGTATCGGTGAATTTCGTAAGCAATTTAAAAAAAATCTGTATATTTATCTTTTCTGCATGAATATTACATGAAATATTAATTAAACCACATGTTCACTGTAAAATTTAAAAATAGTTTATAGATTTTAACTTAAATTAAAAACCGTAACTTACTTTAGATGACATAATAAAAGACCCACACAATATTGCTCATTCCAATCGTTCACGAAAATTGTTTATGGATCCGAACTTCGTCTGCGTGTCCGAAAACAAAATAGAGTAGCGACAGTTACGAAACTTCGTTTAAATTTCGTTCGTTTGCGAAGTTTCGTTTCAGAGAAAGAGAGTAGACCTCCTGATCTGCTGATGGTATTCATTATCATTTACTGATGAATCGTCTGGTATAAGAGAATCAAGCAGAACATCAGTTGTTTCTTCAATGCCGGTGGTATGTGTATTATTTACTTTAATGTTCTGAACGTATGCAAGGTCGACCGATCTATTAACCTTAAACTCGTGATACAAAGGAGACCACGGACCCTCCTTATCAAGTTTATCAACAATTTTCCGGAGTAAATTACCCTTAGATTTTTCAACCGATGCTCTGTAACGCGACTTGGCAACTCTAAAAGTACTTATAGCAAGATTAAAAAGGTTTCCGGTAACATTACGTTTTTTAAGCTTATTAAGCTGTCTACGCGCTCTAAGATAGCTTTTACGTTGTTCAGCAAGGTAGTCACTCCACCAATCACATCTACGAATATTGGTCACAGATGCACGACCAATAGCAATGTCAGCACAGTAAGTGAAAGTGTCTGACATCATCTCAGCACTTTCCTCAGCTGACAGTCCATCGCGAGTGAAGTCTTTGGCATGACAAGCAAAAAGTGAGCTAAAAAATTCCCAGTTCGCGCCCTTACTCTTATATCTAAAATTTCCAATTAAGTGTGAAGAACCTTGAGTAAGAAAAGGAACAAATTCGTACACGATCAGGCGATGATCACTACAAGACGCGTCAGGAAGAACACGCACCTATCCAAGCGTACGTCTGCACTAGAAAGTGTGACGTCAATACAAGATTCGCCCATTTGGCTACAAAAAGTAGGTGGTGCGTCTGGGGTGTTATGAATTGATAAGTTCATCTCAGCAATAAAATCTTCAACAGCACAACGTCGTTCGGAATCAGTGGCCTGAACTTTGCCATACCACAGGGAAGAAGATGCATTTACGTCAGCACCAACTATAACTTTGCAGCCTGCGAGCGACCGCAAGACGTGACGGAGATTATGTATATGAGGAGTAACAGGGTCTGAATACTGAAAGTAGCAGCTCACAACGTAAACCTTAAAGGTAGGCGATGAAACTTCCGCCACGGCGCAATGGGGTGTCATGAGATTACAAATAGATGTAACAGTAAAGCTCGAAGAACGCGCAACATAAATTCCGGCTCGCGAACTGTTGCCCAGCTGTACAATCCTGTGACGTAAGCGCGCGTTTTGGTATTGTTCCTGAACAAGTACTATATCTAGATTATAATCCACAATCAATTTATCCAGCTCAGATGTTGCCACCCTATCGTTATGTAGGTTTAATTGTCCTATGGTTAAACTATCTATTATTAATAGTTGGTGTTTAGGATCAGTTGTTCGAGTTTCAGTTTGTAGGTAGTACACTCTTGAGATCCACAGCGATGATCACAGGGTTTTCTAAAGCGTTTACAAGCCACGCAAGTCGGTTTAAAATTTAAGTCGTCCTTGTGCGGGCAATCATTTGTTTCGTGTGTCTCTGAACAATTAGCACAGGTAGGTTCTTTATTAACGCAGTGTTTCTTAACGTGACCGAACTGTTGACAATGTAAACACGGGACAACTTCGACATCATCAATAAAACGGCAGGTGGCCCAATCAATAATTAATTTATCCTTGGTAGACACTAAGTGCTTACGTACGGCAGGCTCTATTTCTATCCCGATCCATTTACGACCGTTATCTAACGTGCGCCTACGGATAATTTTGGTAGACTTTATAAAGTCATCCTCTTTTATTTGCAGCTCATCTTTAATATTTTGGCGGTAAAGCGCATTTAGAAAAGCGCCATCATCCATTGAAGATGGTACATCTTTAACTAACAGTCGTGGGCGTCTACCTTTTGGCTTTTCTAAACGTAAACCAGCGGATTTGATTGAGTCTACGGATTCCAATTTTTTGAGCTGATTTTCATTTGCGACGCGTAGTACAACACCGGATTTCGCGGTTTTTTTTGACACCTACAATTTGGAAACCGTCGTCACTAGGCTTAATTGCCTTCATAAGCGCTTGTTTTGTCGCGGACGAGGGGCTATAATCAGCTGATCGAGCCGCGGTCGGATAAGCCACCACACACGGCAACGGTGGGCGGGACTCTAAAATAGCTGGAGCTAAACTTGGCAAACGTAGTTTCAACGAGTCCGCATATGAGGATTAGGACTGACACCATTATTCGACTTGATTTTTTCTAATTCGCGTTCCGTTTGGGCTAACTTCGTCTCGTTGCACGATGATTTTAATGCTAACATGGACACAATGCCCGTAATTCGCTGTGTCATGTCCATGATGGCAGATTTATTTGAAATGTTTATGCGCGACCCCTGATCATTGACCAAGTCATTAATTTTTGACAGATATGACGACGCCTCGGTAACTAATTCGCAGTAATCAGTATTGCTCGCATTACTTATGTTTAAAAACGGCGAGGATTTTTCCACGGTTTCGTATGTTTGATGAAGCCGTTTTGACCTGTCATCGGGCGAACTGTATGTTGGAGACAATTCACTGAATAGGCGTTTCGAACTAGCGGAGGTCGCCACGGGCGACCTTTGGGTTTTTGTATTTCTACGAAATACATCTCCGCCTCGATCTGGCAGATCATCATTTGTTGACATCATCGTGGACGGACAAAACACTAAATAAACGTATTAAGACGCGGATGAATGAAATCAAAAGAACTAAACAAATAAATAACGATCGACTAAGTTATTTCGCGTTACCCACACACAAAGAAAATAAATGAACTTACCGATAGCTGGAGAAATTGACTAATTTCTAATAAATTAATTAACAAACACCTTTAAAAACTTACAAAACACGCACTATATACACTAGGACACAACTAACAACAATTCACAGGCCTTAAAACAAACACGCAACGCGATTTCCGAATTTTCAAAACGGAGCGATATAACAAACACCGCACAGCGCACGAGTGGGGAGGGAAGTGAAATTAATGATCTGCTTAAACCCGGTACCTTTGGGTATGCAGACGACAGCACTGTTGCTGAGAGATACGTGTCCGACGCACGAGCTGGTGGGTCACATACCCGGTCTCTCCGGGAGGCTATGGTTGAGCGCTTGAACGTGTCCTTACAGGCTGTCTCCGAATGGGGCGATGCCAATCTGGTCAAGTTCAATGCTGCGAAGACCCAAGCGTGTCTCTTTTCCGCTAAAAGGAGCCAATTCCACCCTGCTCCATCTCTCCGCGGTGTAACCCTGCCGATAACCGACAGACTTGAGCTTCTTGCATGCTTTGCAAAACTTACACGAGAGTATACGAGCAGTTCTTACCTAGTATAAAATGCTTTTTACGTTTCACCATAGACTTAATCCAAGAGTCAACGTTTATGTGAGTCAATCTCTACTCCGCCGATTTTCAAGGAACAGCGAGCTTATAAGCCACGTATTCACTGAGCAACAGTGCTTCATACACAGTTTCTGAAACATCACGTAAATGTTTCCAGGAACAATGTTTTGGAAACTCTGCCATCCACAGAGTCAGTTGCTTAGGTCATGTCGCCCGAGGAAGTAGTGTTGTTATGTGGTGCCTACATTTTTTTGCATAAGTCCATTTCTAGTAAAAAGAAACGAAAAAGATGGTGGTGCAGGAATTACTTGCTAAGAAGACAAGACGTATTAAGTGATTTATGCATGTTTGATGGATCATTTATAAACTTTCTACGAATGTCAAAATCAGATTTTGAATATCTTTTGCAAAATGTTGGACCATTTATAGAGAAACAAGATACAAACTTACGAATTGCAGTTACCGCTGAAACAAGACTAGCCATTACTTTAAGATACTTAGCTACTGGAGATTCATATTCTTCACTCTTTTTTTTTTTTTTTTTTTTTTTTTTATGCAAAACGGGGAAACTCTTGGCCTAAATCTCACCTGATGGAAAGTGATGATTAGGCCGAAGATGGAAGCGAGTTTCACCCGGAATCCTCTTACACAGAGGAACTGGCTATCATACCTCTAACTGCCGGAACACAACAATGCTGTTAACATTGTTGTTATGGCGACAGACTTAGACATGATGGTGGTAGCTTGCCAGGCGGACTTAGAACAAGTCCTACCACCAACCAAACCGAGCAAAAAATTTGCCCCCGCTGGGAATCGAACCCGGGACCTCTGGGTCTGAATCAGGTGGTATAACCACGAGACCACGGAGGCGGTTAGTGTCACCTGTTTAGCACCACCCAGGGACCACGTGTAGGGATTCGCTGAAGGGTATTCTCCTACGGACGCGGGTGACTCGGCCCCCAAACTCTCATACACTTTTAGAGTTTCCAAGCAATTAATCAGCCGGATCATACCCAAAGTTTGTAAGGATATAATACGTGTGTTGAAGAACTACATCCAGGTAAGAAAAACTAAAAGTTATGAATTATTTTTTTTTTTATTAATCATACAAAATTAGGCGAACTATCTACTGAGTACTACTATCGGTTTCTTCTACTGATGCGATTTGTGAAACTATCTCTTCAATGGTTTCAAGTTCTTTTTGTGAGGTTGAACTTGCTGGTGTCGACGCAGTTTCATATCCGGGATGGCTATGATATCCGTAACCATAATTGTATTTGCCCATTCGCATGTCTATTAAAATATTATTAATATAAGCCTTGGCTTGTATTACGGCAGTCTCGTTTTGTACCGCTCTTAATTCTGAAGCGACGTATTGCCCATAAATATCATATTCATCCTTAGATTCTTCCATTTTGCGTTTTGCAGATTTAACTATTTCAAATACTTCACTTAGATTGTCATCCACTTTTCTTTTAGATGTTTTTTTGCTACTTGTAGATGGTAGTGGAGATTGTGATTTCTGCTGCTCAGATTGCTGTTCTGGCTCCTCAGTTGCCAGGAGGTCTTCTCGGTTTGCCTGCAATTTTAAAAACTTTTTTTTAAGGTTCCGAGTTCCGAAGCGCACTGGAAAGAAAAAGCCCGTAAGTGGAACGAATTATGGAATTTTCCACACTGTGTCGGAGCTATAGATGGGAAGCATGTGGTTATTGAAGCGCCTAGCAATAGTAACAGTGATTACTACAACACAAAGATCAGTTTAGTATTGTACTACTGGCTATTGTAGATGCATCTTATAATGTTATATATGCAAACTGTGGTGCGAAAGGAAGAGCATCTGACAGTGGCATCTTTCAAGAAACGGTTTTCTATCAAAGAATGGTGGAACACCGTCTTAATTTTCCAAACCAAGAAACGATATCACCAGATGGACCTGACCTTCCTTATGTAATACTAGGCGATAGTGCATTTCCATTATCGGAAAACTTGATGAGGCCGTACCCGGGTATTCATAACCGTGGCACAATGAAACGCATTTTCAACTATAGACTCTGTAGGGCCAGGAGGGTTGTAGAAAATGTTTTTGGAATTTTATGCGTGGTTTTTCGTGTATTTCGTAAACCAATTCCTCTCAAGCCTGAAAATTGTGAACTTATTGTAATGGCCTGTCTTTACATACATAACTTTTTAAGAAGGAATAAACAATCTAGAGCCTTGTATACGCCCCCGATGACTTTTGATTTTGAAGACAGTGAACATAATGTCATAGAAGGTGCTTGGCGTAGAGAGTATACAGTTGAAGGAACTTCAATTTTGGAATTGGAAAGGCGACCTAAAAATTCAGCACGTACTGCTACAATCATAAGGGACCAATTTGGTGAATATTTCATGAGCGAAAGAGGAAGCCTGCCGTGGCAAAACAATGTAGCTTAATGCTATGGCGGTAGTGTTTTCGTATATGTTACATAGAATATTTACATGCCTACAGCTGTTTACATAAAAATAAAATATGAATAATGCGCTCACTGCTTTATTTAAAGTATCCGCACCACCGACCCTTGTCGTCGTGCTTTGTAAGAAAATTAGTTCTTCATAAAATTTCCATTTTGATTTCTTAATATCTGCAGTATCAGCACCTGTGGTTTTTGTAGACAACATTTTCTTCCTCTCTCTTGCAAATTGCGACCGCAATATATGCATTTTATTCTCAACATCTGTTTTTGGAATTTCCAAAGCATTCGAAATTTCTTCCCAGGCGTCATTCTTTTTTATTTTTATAGTCCTTTGTCGAGCAAACCCATAATATTCGTTTTTTCTCAAACAGTTCTATCAATTTAAAGACAGTTTCATCATCCCACACTACAGCCATGTTTATAAACAAATGTTTAGACGCGTCCACACTCGCATGCACCTGTTGCGCAACTGACTTGTTTCTGTGTTCTCCGCCGCAAGTGGGGAGCACCGAAACATACCGATGAACACGTAGTGTTTACAGAAACAAGCTTATATGTTTCTGAAACAAAATGATTTGTTTCAGAAACACGTAGATTTTGTTTCTGTAACAGAGTTTATAAACAATTGTTGCTCAGTGAATACGTGGCTTAAGGATAAGTTCAATATGGCGTCCGAGTGTCATTGTTTTGACAGCTGATTCGCTAACTGGCCCGCTGGCATAAAATTAGTACATAACTATTAATGGTATTGTTTGATACAGTTTAGATGAGCCAGTGTAGTGTCTAAAAATGGCAGATCGTTTGAGAGCATTAATTGAGGATTCTGACAGTGACGACGAATATTTACCACGGCGACCAAGATGGATACAAGAAAGAAATAATTATTTTGACGACTACGATAACATAGATTTCATTAAAAGGTTCGGTTTATCTAAGCGAGCAGCGTTATGTTTGCTTGTGAAAATTGAACATAAATTGGAATATGACTCTGATAGGTAAGATTTTACATAAAACCTACTCGTGTGTAATAATGCCATGCGTGTATCTAACATTTGAATCAAATATTACTTTATCTTCCTATATTAACAAGATGTTAATATAGGTAGATATACGTCTAAACAATATTCCTATAAACACATTTTTAATTGGTTGTAATTTTTTGTTTCAGAAACTTCTGTGTATCACCCATAAATCAGCTACTAGGAACATTAAGATTTTATGCAACTAATAACACACAGATGAGTATTGACTATTGGTGACTATTGTGGCATGAAAACATCAACTTCCCACAGGAGCATTCATAGGGTCAGTCGTGCAATAGCAAGTTTACATAAAGATTTTATAAAATTTCCTGAGACAAGCGAAGAAATAAAAACAGAACAAGACATTTTTTTTCAAATAGCTCGTTTTCCCAGAGTAGTTGGTGCTATGCATTGTACGCATGTACGTATTAGCTCACCAGGTGGAGACCAAGCAGAACTGTTTAGGAACAGGAAAGGCTACTTTTCTATAAATGTTCAAAGTATTTGCAATACTGTTCTAGAAATAACCGAGATAGTGGCAAGGTGGCCCGGAGGAGCCCATGATAGCCATATATTTAATAACTGCTACAAAAAAGCAAAGTTTGAAATGGGAAGTTACGGTAATGCCATATTATTGGTTGGTGGTGGTTATGCGTCAAACACATACATGATGCCTCCTTTACAGAATCCCAGGACACCTGCAGATCATCTATACAACGAATCACAAATTCGAACACGTAACCCAGTGGAAAGGTCTTATGGTGTATGGAAGCGACGTTTCCCAGTATTAGCTCTAGGCATGCGCATAAAACTAGACAAAGCCCTAGTGGTAATTGTTGTCACTGCAGTGCTGCATAACATGCTGCAACAAAAAGGAAAAATTGCTCCTCCCGATGATCCCGAAATTGCTGTACCTGCCATTTCAGGTACTAATCGGCCTATGTCATGGGAACAACTCATAGAGGATGGTCAGGTTGACAGTGTACCACGTGACTTTCAGAATGAAACTGGTTTGACTAGAAATGCAATGATTAATGATTATTTTCAAGATTTAATCTAAGTAATATATCATACTAGCTGCGTCCCAGGACTTCTCTCCCGTGTGAATTTCGGGATAAAAAGTATTATGTGCTATTCCCGGTATTTTCTACCTGTGTACCAAATTTCATCAAAATTGGCCCAGCCGTTTGAGCGTCAAGAAGTAACAAACATACAAACTTTCGCCTTTTTAATATTAGTGGGATGTGTTTGTTAAGTATATTTTTTAAATAGTTTTAATATAGGTTTTGACAAATTAAAAACAATTAAAAAACTACATCTTAATTTTTTTTCTAATTATTTAGCTTTTTTATTTCTTAATTGTAATAAAAGTAATCTGGTTGTGCAGGAGGTTGATCAGTTGGTGTGTGAGGTCGTTTTTTTTGGATGGAAAGTCTGACGATGATGATGATAAAACAGTTATATTTGAATTTAGGTATACAATAGTGTCTTAACAAGCTAGTACTCAGTCGCCGTGATGGTAATGGAATGACCGCCGGAAGATGGTCAGGTCGGGGCAGGCGTTGCCCTCTTTCCCCCCGCGCTGGCTTCCACGTCGCCGATGACGATGACGTTGTTGCCCGCGATGTCCGCTTGGTGGCGCTAGGTGCTCGTGAACATGCCCCCGGCCTTGGAAGCACCTGGTTCCAATGAAGCAGACGTTGAGGTATTGTCTTCATCGGGTTGTGGGAGTGGGCATATCTTCGAGAATGACCGCTTTATTATACCCGTTGCTGTTTTTATGTTTGCAACTCGGGCTATGCCATCCTTGCCCGGGAATGTGTGCAGCACCCGGCCTAGGCGCCACTGTAGGGGAGGCAGGTTGTCCTCCTTCACGAGCACGAGGGTGTTAGGAGCGACGGTGTCCTGGTTGGTTTGCCACTTTGATCTTATCTGGAGTTCAGAAACATATTCCTTGGACCATCGACTCCAGAAGTTCTGACGCATCTGCTCGACACGGTCGTAACGACGTAGACGCTGCGTAGCCGTTGTCGTCAGGTCTTCACTGGCTGGTGCGGTGAACGGTCGGCCAATCAGGAAGTGCGCGGGAGTCAGAGGGAGAAAGTCATAGGAGTCGGACGATAAAGGAAACATGGGTCGGGAATTGAGGACAGCCTCGATTTGTGCCAACACAGTACTCCACTCCTCGTAAGTCAAGTGTGCATCTCCTACGACACGAGTTAAATGGAATTTACAGGACTTGATACCTGCCTCCCACAATCCACCAAAGTGAGGCGAATAAGGCGGAATAAATGTGAATTTAATTGAATTATTACTAGTGAAATCCTGAATGTCATTCTCTTTATCGACTATAAATTTTGAAAATTCCTTTAACGCTCCTATGAATGTTGTACCATTATCAGAATAGATCTGCACAGGTTTACCTCATCTCGAAATAAAGCGTTTTAATGCCAATAAATATGCTTCAGTCGTGAGATTTGTGACCAATTCTATGTGTACAGCACGCGTTGTGAAACACACGAACAAACATATGTAGCATTTAAATAACTTTGCACCCCTTCCTGAACGGTTCAACATGAACAATGGCCCTGCATAGTCGACACTACAGTACATGAATGAATACCCGGGTTTCAATCTTTCGGGTGGTAGATTACCCATCTGAATATTTAAAGGTTTGGCTTTCATACGAGCACATTTCACACAGGTATGCACTACTTGTTTAGCTAAGTTCCGACCTCTGAGAGGCCACCAAGTTTCTCTTATCGTGGCAAGTAGCAATTGAGGCCCCGCATGCAGTAATACCCTGTGTTTATATTCAAACAAAAGACGCGTGAACCTATGCCGACCGCATAACAACATGGGATGCTTTTTGTCATATGAAAATGATTCGCTATTTTCTAATCTATCTCCTACTCTGATTATGTTGTGCTCGTCTAAAAATATGTTTAGGCTAGAGATATTGCGAGGACACTTTAAAAGTTGTTTATTTATGACGTCGTCATAGATCGTCGAGAGACTCCTGTTGTGAAATACGCGTTAAAATTTTGTTGGATACACGTAGCTCATCGACCGACAGACAGCCTATTAAGGTGGATGGATGATGATCTCAGATGCCATTTTGTCGCTAGATCCACAATTTAGAACATTTTCAATTTTTACGCCTAACTTAGAAATCTTTAATAGATAACTCTATTGTACGCGCCACTTAGGGCATTAACTTGATTTTTTTAAATAGTCACTGTGCTTGTTAACTGGTCTCATACAAAGATTTTACATAATAAAGATTTAGCCGCTTGACTTTACTCTTTACACACACATGCAAAGTAAATAGTAGTAACTTTCGAAACCACTAGATGTCGTTTTATTCAAACAGTTGAAAATTTAAATTTTTTATTAGTATAATTATTGGTCTAAGCATACTTTTGTTTCTAGACTCGATACCTTTTTAACTTAGCAAATTATTCATATAAATTATTTTATGTAATATAGGTATACTATAAAAAAAAAAAAATAGTTTATTTCGTTAACGTATCATTTACAAATTGCAGTGGCTAGAACTACCCAGGAAGCATGTAGTAATGCTTGTGTTGGGTGGTTCTGCTCTTCCCTAGTTTCAACAGATATTTATATTTTTATTTTGTTAGGTAAAAGTAGATACAAACTATTTTATTAGGTACATATTTACAACGAAGCACAAAAAGAATAAAAAGGTGTTTGCTTGAGTGTGTGCGTGAATGTGTGTGTGTGTGTGTGTGTGAGTGTGTGACTGTGCCTTTTTGATGGTCAGGACATCCTGTCACTTGTATAGACCGAGCGAATAGCGCTCCTATTGGGAGATTTCCAGCCCTACGATGTAACGTCTTGGGATCAGTAACTACCACTGGAAATCATAAGTATTGTCTAGGGCTCGTATTTAAATAATAAGTTCTCTATATCGCAGTATCCAAGCGGCTCGAGTTCACGGACAATTGTTTTTTTACATTCATGGAGTGGAAGGTTATATATTGAGTATCTATTATGAAGCTTATTATAAAGGTAAGCAGAGTGGGCAAGAAATTGACGCCTGGCAAAAAGAGTTCTAGAGGGAGGGGTAGTAGCTACTTTACATTTTCTTCTACCTGAATGAGCCTTATATTCGTAAGGTAAAATTTTATGTAGCTTAAGAACAGAGTTGATAATATAAAGTTTCCTAAGTGATAATATTTTATGGTTTAAATATAGTTCGTCAGTAGAAAATCTAAATGGCTTGAAGAACATTGTCTTTAAAAGGCATCTCTGGGCTCTTTCCGCTTCAAGGAATTTTATTTTAGTGGCACCACCCCAGATGGTAATACAATAACACATAACTGATTGTGCTAATGCAATGTAGATACGCTTTAGGAGGTCTTGAGAGGTGACATGTCTCAACTTTTTAAAGACCCATATGAGTTTACGGATTCTATCATTTATAGCTTCAATTTGAGGGTGCCAGGATAGTCGGTAGTCCAAAATTATACCGAGGTATTTAGTAGATTTAACACATTTAATCTCTTCACACCTACAATGTACAGTATCAGAGAAGTCACAAGTATGAATCCTTATTATTAAGTTTGGGGGGGGAGCGTACGTTTATTTATAGCAAAGCAAACATAATTAGTTTTGGCAATATTCAGGGTGAGAAGAGCAGACTTGAGCCAGTTTGAAATCTTATGGAGACCATGGTTAGCAGCTTCAAAAACAGTGTTCCAAGAAGTACCCCCAAATACAATGGCCGTATCGTCCGCATATGAGAATACTTGCCCTCTCTCAATCTCGAGGTCAGTTAATTCATTAAGGTATATCAAAAATAATGTGGGGCCTAAGACACTACCCTGGGGCACGCCATACTCAATATTGTAGTCAGGACTAGTGAAACTGTCAATCTTAACGCTTTGGGTACGATCTTTTAGGTAATTAGTTAGAAGTTTTAATGGTGTACCCCTAATGCCTATGTGCTCCATCTTTTCTAAAAGAATCGGGACAGAAACAGTGTCGAAAGCCTTCCTTAGATCTAAGAAGACTGTCAGACACTTTTCTCCACGGTCTAGGTACTGAGTTACTATGGAGGATAGTCCTGAGATGGCATTGTCTGTGGATTTTGCTTTTCTGAATCCGAATTGTGAATTGGATAAAATATTAAATTTCTCGAGATAAGTGATTAGGCGTGAGTTAATTAGCCTTTCAATAACCGTCGATAATGTCTTTTTTATCACCACCCTTATAGACGGGTGTAACTATAGATTTTTTGAGTAAATTAGGAAATATACCCTTTCTGAAGCAGAGGTTGGCAAGGTGGCAGATAATTGGAACAACGAGGGGTTTTACCATTTTTATGAATTTAGTCTGGATACCATCCCAACCGGGAGAACTGTCATTTTTCAAGTTTGATATAATATTGTCGACTTCCCAAGGGTCTGTCTCCAGAAGTACAAAAGAAGATAGGTTCGTTTTTGAATTACAATTCAGGCGACCAGCTGACTGCTGGGATCCACTGGGGATGCTTTCTGCGAGTCGCTTGCCCACGCTGGCGAAGAAATTATTTACACAGTTGACCGACTCTATTGGAGAACTTCGTATATTAAGTAATTCACAATTTCCAATTTGTATTATATTATATATTGTAGTATATTGTTTCACAATTTCCAACTGTACCTATATTATAAGTTGTTGTAATGTGACTGAACCTAAATTGTAATGTGTAAATAGTGACGTGTACTAAATAAATAAATAAAAGACTATTTATTCCATTGTAAAGCTTTTTATTGTACCTTACTATAAATTAATAATATTTACTTAGTAAAAAAGGGGTTAATATTTTCATAAAAATAATCGTTTTATTTACTCTCATTACATTTACTTAGATAGTTTCCGTTTGGATTCAAACCATCGAGTCATACCACCATACAAAGATTGCGCTGTGATTTGGCTTTATGTCGGCAATTATTAGCAAAACGAATCGGCCTCCCTCTAGAACTCATGAAAGATTTTCTTACCAATAGGTACCAATCTGTAAAGATAGGCAAATACATTAGTTGCCCCCTCCCCATCACATGTGGAGTTCCCCAGGGAAGTCTTCTTGGCCCGAGTCTCTTCTTGATATATATAAACGAACTTTGCCAATATGAACCGATAAATGGAAAAATATTTTCATACGCGGATGACACTGCGCTCATATTTCAGGGAGATTCCTCGGCTGAGGCACGTTACTTAGCCGAGAAAGGACTTCATCAGACATCACTGTGGTTAAATAAAAATCTTTTAACATTAAATGTCAATAAAACAAAATATATAACATTTTCGATAATTAAAAAAACACAACCAACAAACTTCACTTTAAAAGCACACAAATGTCAAAATATCCAACCATTAATATGCTCTTGCGCACTACTAGTAAAAACCACCAATATTAGATATCTCGGCACTCAAATAGATGATTCCCTTTCATAGCAAGCACAATTAGATATTCTGTCTGCACGCACGCGAAATATGATATGGATTTTTAAAAAGCTCAGAAACGTACTCAAATTCAAAATGTTAAAAACGATTTACTTTGCTCTTGTTCAATCAATCTTGGGTTATTGTATTCCGGTGTGGGGTGGGACCTGTAAGACAAAAATCATAAAAGTTGAACGCGCACAAAGGTCATGACTCAAAGTAATGCTCAGAAAACTCTTTCGTTATCTTACTATGACCCTATACAAGGACTGTAATGTCTTGACAGTGAGGCAACTATTCATCCTGCACACAACACTTCGCAAGCATAAAGAACTAACCTACGATGCTAAGTTGTCTTATCCTGCAAGAAGAAATAACAGAATATGCAAAGCAATTAAACACAACACTGCTTTATTCAGGAGACACTCATTTTTTCCTTATTTATATAATAAAGTTAATTCTCTTTTAAATACATTCCCAAAAATCTCAAATGAATGCAAATCAATTATCCAAAAATATCTTCTGAGTTTAAATTATAATGACACAGAATCCTTACTTATAATTTCTAAATAACTGTTATGACAATAGTAAATAAAGAGCAGTAAGCGCACTCATGCAGAAACACTCATACTCATACTTACATATAAACATACTCCCATAAACAGATACGCTTAATCGTACTTTCACTCATTACACACACAACACGGACACGCACGCACCCACACAAACATACACACATCAAATACACACACTCACACAGACACACTCATTCATTAATAAATTGTACCAACTTACTCGCCGCGGGAGGAAGACCTGGAGTCCTGAAATACAGGGCTGCCTAGTTTAGGCTCCAGTCCACTCCATTTATTTTAATGACTGTACTGTGTTTTTTATTTAGTGTGGAGAGTCGGTATGTCTTAATGAACTGGCGATCCGTAAGATCAAAAGCATTATTGCATACTCTTGACACTAAATTTATTTGTCTCTTCCAATGTCAACCTCACGGGAAAATTCAACGTAATCCATGTAAAACATAATTTTTTTAGGGAACAAAACGAACAATCAATGCGGCAAAAGTTACACTTAACAATTTATGTTCAACCGCAAATTTTGATAGATGAACCGCCGAAGTTCGGCTTCGATTCGATTCAAACAAGTGTCAAAATAATAGTAGAATAGGACTAAACTTCACGCTAGTGTTGAGTAGGACATACAAGAGGCCTTAGATTATATACCTCTAATGTAGCCATGAGACTGTAGGGAAGTGTGGAAGTGAGAAGCATATATACGAAACAAGTGAGAAAATTGGGACAAAACATAACATGCTCTGTCTCATACGACGTGCCGGTTTTTTTGCTTGTTTGGAAAGTTAGCCAAACAAAGGCCTGTCACTGTCACTGAGAGGTCGACTCGACTCAGTTTTTTTTATGTTTTTAGATAATTACGGCAACTATCGGTACGTCTCGACGATCGGTACGTAGTATATAGGAGAGATAGAGAAACTTCACATTTTCAGAGTGGTAAAGAAGGGGGTGGCGTTTTAATAGCCGTTAAAAAGCAAATCAAGTCTAAACGTATAAAGAATTGGGAAAGTGGCTGTGAAGACTTATGGGTAATTATTGACTTGCCGTTATCATGTACTGTTCGCCGAATGGTTCTCTGCGCAGTATACTTGCCTCCTCCTATACGCCGTTCTTCTCTGGAGCACTATTTGGATCAATGTAATGCTGTTTTTGAGCAATGTTCAGATTCAAGTGTTTTTATTGTGGGTGACTTCAATTTGAGCAACATTGATTGGAAGTTAGTGGGAAAGTCAAATGGTAATTTTAGCTTGCCTGGTACTAGTGAGATGTTAGTTGATTTTACTCATGTTAACAGGCTAAGTCAGTTTAATTTAGTGGCAAACGAAGCTGGTCGCATTTTGGATCTTGTTTTGACAACACATTCATTGTGTGGCGTGAGTGAAAGTATTAGCCCAATAAGTAATGTCGATAAACAGCATCCACCTCTTGACATAGTTGTTTCCTTGAAGAGTGAGGCGAGACTGCCATACAACAGTGAGAAGATTAGATTTAATTTTCATGCAGCGAATTATGAACCAGTTCGAAATTTTTTAAAACAAATAGATTGGGTTAAAATATTTGAGGGTAGCGATAGTGTGAATGAGATGTTGGATGTTTTTTACGAGATGCTGAACGATGCTATACAACAGTTTATTCCCTCACGGGTCCCAAAGAAACGTAAATATCCTCAGTGGTTTAACTATAAACTTATTAAAATGTTAAACTTAAAAAATAATATTAGAAGGCGATACAATAAATATAAAAACCCAATGGATTTGATGGAGTTAAAATTAATTAGTAAGCGGTGCGATGGATTGGCCACTTCTTGTTACAAGGTTTATATTGAAGCTCTCGAAAATGAACTAAAAAACAACCCTAAGTTATTTTGGACGCACGTAAAAAATAAGCGAGGGGGCTCTAGTACCTACCCTATGACCATGAAAAATGGATCAATATCCACATCTGATGGTACAATTATCTGTGAGATGTTCGCTTCCAACTTCTCGTCAGTATATAGCCCCGAAAAAGTATTTAACAAGGAAATTGATACTGGAATATTATTAAAATCAGTTGAAAATAGTAGTTTATGCTTAACAAGTCCGACAGTTAGCAGAGAGGTCTTACTTAAAAAAATTAAAAGTTTAGATACTAACAAAGGAGCTGGCCCTGATGGCATACCGCCGATATTTATAACGTCTTGTGCTGAGGAGTTAGTGTGCCCTTTAATACTTATATACAGTAAATCCTTATCTTCTGGCGTATTCCCTCTAAAATGGAAAACGGCTAAGGTGGTGCCTGTGCATAAATCGGATAGCAACGATGACATAGCTAATTATAGGCCTATCTCAATCCTTTCAACGTTTGCTAAAGTGTTTGAATCTCTGCTCTGCCCATATTTCCAAAACCATCTAAAATTGTTTATTAGCGATCATCAGCACGGTTTTGTTGGATCGCGATCCACCAGTTCCAATCTGGTCCCTTTCACGGAACTCCTGATTGACGCTGTTGACTCTGGTCACCAAGCTGACGTTATTTATACTGACTTCAGCAAGGCCTTTGATAAAGTTTCTCACAAAATATTAGTTTGTAAGTTGCGTGCTTATGGTATCACTGGTGGCTTGCTTGAATGGGTGATTTCATACTTGAGGGATAGATCTTTTTTTGTCGTGGTGAACGGTTATCAATCTAACATATATAAAATATCATCGGGAGTCCCACAAGGCTCTCATCTGGGTCCAATATTTTTCAACTATTTTGTTAACGACATTCCCAACTGTCTACGGCACTCTAAAATTTTTATGTATGCGGATGACTTGAAGTTTCTTAGAATTGTTAAATGTAACAGAGATGCCTTACTTTTACAGACTGACCTTAATTGTTTAATTCAATGGTGTAAAAGTAATGAAATGTACTTGAACTCGGAGAAATGTTACCACGTCAAATATACAAGAAAAAATAATCCAATAAAGACAGAGTATTACATAAATGAGAACAAACTTAACGAAGTGGATACTATACGTGATCTTGGCGTTCTGTTTGATCAAAAGCTAACATTTGCACCACACTTAGATCACATTTCTAAAAAAGCATCCAGAATGATGGGTTTTGTTATAAGACAATGTAAAGGTTTTAATCAAATTAAAACTAAAATCTTACTCTTTCAGAGCTTAGTACGTAGCATTTTGGAGTATTGCAGTGTGGTGTGGCGACCACACTACGCTACAAATAGTTTGCGTCTAGAACGAGTTCAAAAACGCTTTGTTTGGCATTTGGCTTTTTCTGTGGGTATTGCTAAAAAAGTGCGTTCTTACAGAGAAAGATTGAAATTGTTTGACATGCACACCTTGGAAGAACGTAGGTGTTTGAACGACGCGATGTTTGCTGGTAAACTCTTGAAGGGAAACATCGACTCACCGCCACTGCTTGCACTCATCAACTTTCGTGCTCCATCGAGGATTCCGCGCAAACCCATTTCTCCATTTCGTCCTCCAATGAGAAGAACGGTGTTGGGATCTAACTCCCCATGTGCTAGGTTTTGTAGGGTTTTGAATGGTTGTAGTGATCTGGTTGATTTTCACTTTGATCCTCTCAGCAAGCAAAAACGTATATTTCTAAAATATATTTCAGACTTGAAGTAGATTTGTTGAGGCTGTGTTTACGGAACTTGTCAAATAAGTAAATCATGATCTTAATGTTTAGTAGGACTATATGTTACAATATAGAGTTTACTTGCACAATACGTAGCTAGCAACCAATGTTATGCTAATGACTTATCTTGGTTTTCTTCTTGTTCATGTGGTGTTTACCTTTAAGTAATTGTTGCACTATGTCAAGTTTTAATGCATGTTGTTTTTTTTTAGATAAGTGTAAACAATTGTTGGTAGACCTAATAAATAAATAAATAAATAAATAAACTAAAGTAATAGTTTTAGTGTGTATATGAGAAATAGACTCCAATAGTTAAGTGTTTAGTGCATTTTGTGTGCTATATAATGGGAGGGTGCAGTATTTTAGGCTGCAAAAGCCGCACAGAAAGAAAGGAAGATGAGAATGTTACTTTTAACTCGTAAGTATGCAAATGTTAATAGTTATTGTGCACTGATTGAAGAAAGACATGGATATCGTTTATTTTTCTTTCCACATAACCTGTAACTTGAAATTCGTCGTGTTGCCATACCTTGTCATCTTTTTTTCCCTTAACTCTCTAATAAAAACTGCAAGTAGTTAAATAAATTAAACAAAACAAATTCAATAAAATAAATAGTTTGTTCATCAGATTACTTTGAATTATATAGTAAACTTCATATTAATCTAATATATAAAATTGTCGTGTCACATTGTTTGATACAAAAATTCTCCGAAATAGCTTGACCGATTCTTATGAAATTTTGTTCGTATATTTAGTAGGTCTGAGAATAGTTAACTATTTTTTACCCTCCCACCCCAATTTGTTCTTTGAAAAAAAAATTGTGGTAGAACTATGTTTGCCGAGTCAGCTAGTTTATTATAAAATAGCCCTTCTCGTTTAGCATAATATCAAGTGCGACAAAATGTAGTCAGTTTATTTCTTAGTCTCGATTTTGAGACTACTCCTGTTACTTATGAGTTGATGTGTAAACATAAACAAAACATATATTTACGATATGTTATATTTGAAACCTCTGATAAGTTTGACTTTCTTTGTAAAATTTGATTTTTGGTTTCCTAAGGATATCAATGAAAAGTTTGGATAAAAGCTACCGGTAGGCAGAATTGGCAGCCCAACAAATGTTCAAAAAGGGAAACGCCCATTTAAGGCCAAGTTTCGCCCATCTATGTAAAAATGACTAAAGAGATACTAATTTAGTAACTTAAATATTGCTATTATCAGTTTGTAATGATAAAACCGGAATCATAAGCCGATTTTTATAAGACACTCAATCGTTCATTGCATTATGTAGGTAGATAATGATGGCTATTCCTGTCAGTGTCAAAGTAGGGATTGCAATTCCTAATTTCACAAAATGGCGATTCACTAAATACCGGTTACCAAAATCGGTAGGTATATGGCAAATATATATTTTTTAATGTTTACATCATTTATTTTATTTCTTACGGGATAAACAAAAATGTTTATCAATTTATGGACTTCTATATACGATTTATACGATTCATTGAAGCAATGCCGCGTTTCCGGTTATCCGCAAGAATATCGATTTGTCCATAAACCGATCTCTCAGCTACATCCTTAAATGTCAATAATTGATTGACATTGAAAAAATTACAGTTCGTTATTTTGGTGTTGTTTTAAAGCGACTTTGTGTTTTTTCTTGCGTTTTACATCGGATATTTTGACGACTTTGCTTACGATTATGGATCCTGAAACCGCTCCTGAGGACGACCTTGGCTTTACATTGGATTCAGTACCCGCTTCTCACGACGACACCGGCTTGCCAATGGATACCGTACCTGTTTCTCACGAAAGACCACTAACATGGAACCTGATTTACATGAACGTTTCCCACGGAGCGATCTCTGTTGCAATTGTGGTGTAAATACACAAAGACTTAAGAGATTGACCGTATAACCAATGTGGAGGTGCGATCTATAATTCAGCAATGGATTGCACCACTACTAGTAAGTTATTTACCTATTTACTTTCTGTAAGAACATAACATAAATAATAAGTTGGTGACTTTATAATAATTATATTATTATAAAGTCACCAACATCGTTTTATTAGTCCTTCATCGTTTCGGTTATATTTGTGATTTATGAAGTCCCACCGAGTTCTATGTTAAAAATAGCGGTTGTTTCCTTATCTATGATGTCAATCCTAATGCCTATCATTTATTTCTTCCATGGGCACAACTTGGCCAAAACTGCCTAAGCAAATGGGCATTTCCCTTTGCTCCATTCATTTCAATAATGATGCAATTGGTATTGTAAAAAAAGTGAAAAGAATAAACCCTGAAGCCATCGCTATAAAACATGTTCATGTAAGTAAATAAAAGCTCAAATATTATTGTAAAACAAATAATGAAAGTTCGATTAGCTACGCAAACATTCAGTAAGTCTGCTGCTGATTCTCTTTCTTTTATAAAAGATGTCTTAAAGTTAGAAGAATTCATTGGTGCCAGTGCAACTATCAATTTTTTCACTCAATTAAAAAATATTTTTGACATACTAAACAGTCGCAAATTGTATTCTAATAAATTTAAAAAACCTATCAGTAAAGAGAACTTTCATATCATCAACACATATTTCCAACAATTTGAAACATATCTTAATAGGTTGCATTTTAAGAATGGTGAGTTAGTACTCATATCAGGGCGAAAGACTGGTTTTATTGGGCTGTTGATTTGTATTAAAGCATTGCAGATTATTTACGAAGACTTAATAGTATCTGACAATCTTAAATATTTGCCGACATATAAACTTAGCCAAGACCGTTTAGAACTATTTTTTAGTGCTATCCGATCAAAAGGTGGTTTTAATCATAACCCAACAGCGAAAAAATTCAATCTGCGTACAAACGGCTACTGATTCACGGTGAGCTAAAAAACATATCAACTGGAAATTGATTCAATTGATTCAAAAAATATTTTAAATTGTAATAAATCAGCTTTAAATAGAAAAATTAATAACACCAGGAATAGATTAATATCAATTGATGATGTAGATGATGAGATGGTAGATTTGCGTGTTCCAGAAGATATTGACGTTCCAGCTACACACGATTATTTGGTGAACAACAATTTAACAGAATTTTCAACTGAAGTCACTAAATATATTGCTGGTTTCATTGTATCGAAAATGTTAAAAATAATAAAATGTGAAGAATGCCTTGCCTCTTTAATATCATTTATCTCTTAAAGATGTTGGAGGCCTTCACTATACATCTGAGGATGTGGTAATCATCTGTTTATTTGCAGAAAAGATTCTAAGAACTTTTTTGGCCGGTCCATCGTTTCTGAGCAAAGAAAAAGTGATGCCTAAAATGATATTGATCGTGCTAAAAAAATTGTTGGCAAACTTTTATTTCCCAGTTTAAGGGAACACATATCCGAACAAAGTCTCTTTGATAATAATTTGATTTTATTGTTAAAGGCAATTGCATAGATATTTTGAGGTCAGAATTCATTTTGTTAATAAATGCATAAGCAACCTCAATAAAAAATCCTTCGCCCATCGCCTTGTTAGTGAGCGAACGTGTGTTCGGTTAACGCGTAAAATCTCCGTCAAATTCGCAAAACTGTGCAAGAAGCTTTAACCCGTAACCATTAAGTCAAAACGGTCAATCTCGCGTAAAGAGAATTAAAAATATTAATTTAGCGACCCAGTTGCCGCTGCTACTGCGCTGCTTGTGCGCCGCTCACCGCAGTAACCGCCAAGCTCCGCCCACTCGAGGAAAAAGGACGCTTACTCCTACGTGCGTTTGACGTGTACAGAGTTTGCACCGAATATCATCGCTACGCGTGCTACGTTATAATACTTTCGCCTATACTTTACGCCAGATAAACGTGGAATAAAGTACATTGACCCACATACATTTATTGACTTTCTTAAGATCAAAATCAGAAATAATGACATAAAGCTGTCCTGAATCGACTTCTATCGTGATCCTTTACGTTTTCTAATAATGAAAATCAGTTCTTAATTTATTGTTCTAGTATCTCCGAAGATATTAGGGAAAGGTCAATGTACTTAATGTATTCCACGTTTATCTGGTGTAAACTATAGCAAGATGCCGCTTAAACGTACGCCGCCGCCATCCTCCTCGTTACCGAAAAACTCTGATGTAAGCACTTAAACGTTGAGGGTCGCGTTCGTTGACTCTGATGTGGGAATTCAACATTATAACTCGGCGCCTGATCTGAGATTGATGTTGGAAAATATAACAGGAAATAAGAAGCGGAAGTTTGATGAGTGCGATACCTGTTCTACCGACGCTATTAAAGAGATTTTTACCTTGTTTTCGCAAGATCAGGCCAGCTAGGTTTGATGAATTACATTCGACCATAAATAGTCTTACTGAGCAAAACAGTAAACTGACACAAAGTGTAGAGCTCATGTCAAGTAAGTACGATGAGTTCTTGTCCAGAATTTCTCTGCTTGAATCTGAGAGTCGAGCGGATAGAAAATCAATTCAGTCTCTTGAAGAAAAAATTGAATTTCTGGAAATCAATTCAGTCTTTTGAAGAAAAAATTGAATTTCTGGAACGCAAGTCGCGTTCTATGGGAATCGAAATTCGCAACGTACCCAAAAAAGCAGGTGAGACCAAGAAAGATTTGTGCATTCTGATGCAGAGTGTTGGACAAACTATTAACCTTCCAATTGATCCAAACTATGTAAGGGACATTTATAGGATAAAATCGAAAGACTCATCTAACCCAATTGTTGTTGAACTTACTATCGTATTACACAAAGAAGGGATTCTGGAAAATGTTAAAAAAATATAATAAGTCTAAAAAACCAGGTGAAAAACTTAATACGGCCACCCTTGGCTTTAAAGATCCAGTAAAACCAGTATTTGTATCGGAAACTCTAACTGCGAAGACACAAAAGCTTTTCTATCTGGCCAGAACCTTTCAGCAGCAGCACAATTACTCCTTCTGCTGGACATCGCATGGTGTTATCTACCTAAGGAAAAAGGAAAAAGAGCCGCACATTAGAATTACTTCGGAGATGGACATCGAAAACCTGAGAAAATCATATAGTCGAAAGGTTCGTTTTTATGTTTTTTTCACAAAAGTGTTCCGGCTATCAACTCATTCTTATTTTTTTGATCCAATTAAAGCTTTCCTATGTTTACGGATTATATATTAACATTTAAACTAATGGGTCCTAAATTGTGAGCTACTTTTGATTCCAGTAATAGGTATGGCAAAATCGCCTGAACGCACGGAAATTTGTTCTGGTTTCTACAAGGTCCGTGTAGTAAACTACTCCAGATGTAACCTGAATGCTATCTAACATAATATTACGTTCAGTCTCCCAAAGAATACACTCCCACAAGATGTGATGTGCGGATTGTTCGTATTCAAGGTCAGCTGTAGAGCATTGACATAAAGGTGAGGTCACAAGCCTAAAGGAAAATAATTTACTCTTGAAGTTGCCATGACCTGTGAGAAATTGGGCAACACAGTAATCTACCTCCAGCCATGTCTTCTCCAGCCGCTCACGAACGGATGGAAAAAACTGGTGGAGGTGTCGGCCCTTGATGGAATTTTTCCACCTACATTGCCATTCGCATAAAAGTTCCTCCCAGACGTCAGTCTGGGGTTTTAGTAATCTAGAGATCTTAGCACGGTCACGTTGCGGTAAAAACTCTGGGTCCGTGATCTTTTTAGCGTAGAAGTACATTGCAGCACGCCGCTGCACCTCAAGATCGACTGGGAGAACACCCGCCAGCACCGGTAAGGCTTCAGTACTAACTATCTATCTAGATAATCTTGATGATCTGTCAAATAACATTTATAACTTTTCTGTATCGGATTCAATTGAATGTCAAGTTTATGATTGCAAAAAAATATTCCCACCACACTCGTCCCTGTCAGTTACTCAAAATGTTCGTAGTCTGAATTGTAACTTTCAGATTTTCAGGTTTTATTAACCAGGATCGGCTTTGATTGTGACGTACTCATTCTCACCGAGTGCTGGCTGTCTTGTGTAACTTCTATACCAACAATTAGCGGTTATTGTGGGTTTGCGACCGCATTAAATCATCTTCAGAATGATGGCGTTGTCGTATATATTAAAAGTGAATTGAATTTTTGTATTGAGGAACCTTGTTTGATAAATTCAAATTGCCTGTTGATTAAAATAGGTAACAATGATACAGCGTTGCTGGCCGTATACCGGTCCCCATCATACGCCAACGTCGATCCTTTTTTGGCGTCTCTTGATGAAAATTTGATTAGCTTGTCAGGATTTAAAAAATGTCGCAATAATAGGAGATGTCCACATTCTTTTCTTTCCGAGAATATGAGTTCGCCCTCTCATCAATATCTTGCTCTCGCAGCCTATCACGGCCTATTGCCGGCGCATTATGACTCGTGACGCTAGTGGTACCTGCTTAGATCACGTGCTCTTGAGAACCAAACTCCCTTCTATTACTATTGTACCGCAATCAACAGTGACAGACCACAAAATCGGTTATTTTTTGCTTAAAAAAGCAACAGTCACGTTTCTATGCCATGCCGTTTTAACGCGTACCACAATAGACCGTGATCGTTTAAATTCGTACATAACCAAAATCAATTTTAGCCCGATTTATGAAACTGGTGACTGTGACTTTGCGGTCACCTATGCCATTAGGGAACTGAATAGTGCATTGAGTAACAACTCTAAAACTGGTTTACTTCCACGTCGCAAAAAAATAATTAAGCCGTGGATAACACTTGGCTTGTTGAGCTGTATGCGAAATAGGGATAAACTGCACAAAAAGTCGAAATTGTTTCCTGATGACCAAATATTAAGAACAACTTATATTCGATATAAAAATGTTTGTGGCTCAATTATTTAAACAATTAAACGGGCTTATGAAAGAGAACTAATTCAAAAAGCTGGCAAGAATAGTAAGAAGTTGTGGGATACAGTTAAAGGTATCACTAATACGACAAAAAATGTGAAATATCCTCAGGAATTACTAACTACCTATGCCATTAAGGAACTGAATAGTGCATTGAGTAACAACTCGAAAACTGTTTTACTTCCACGTCGCAAAAAAATAATTAAGCCGTGGATAACACTTGGCTTGTTGCGCTGTATGCGAAATAGGGATAAACTGCACAAAAAGTCGATATTGTTTCCTGATGACCTAATATTAAGAACAACTTATATTCGATATAAAAAAAATTGTGGCTCAATTATTAAAAAATTAAACGGGCTTATGAAAGAGAACTAATTCAAAAAGCTGGCAAGAATAGTAAGAAGTTGTGGGATACAGTTAAAGGTTTCACTAATACGACGAAAAATGTGAACTATCCTCAGGAATTACTAACTATATCTGACACCCTTCAGCGCTCTGTAAATGATGTTAATTTCAATTTTTCCAACGTTGGCAAGTCACTGGCTAAACAGATACCGATGGAGCACCCAAAGGTCCGAAACTATACTGAAACACCAACTGAACATAATTATAATTCATTTGTTCTCATGGACACTGACGAAGATGAAGTCATGGGCCTGATAACTACACTAAAAATTGAATATTCTGTAGGTAAAGATATTCTTGTGCCACATTTAACCTACATTTTTAATGTCTGGATAAGGGTTGCTTTCCCAAAGACCTTAAAAAATCTAAGATCCGACCAATTCATAAGGGTGGGGCCAGAGACCGTATCGAGAACTATAGGCCCATTTCAATTCTACCGTCACTTTAAAAACTATTAGAAAAAATTATTAACCGTCGCTTGGTGAACTATCTCGAGAGCAAACACATTTTATCAGACCATCAATTTGGCTTTCGCCGTGGTAAATCCACTGATCCAGCAGTTAGCAATTTAACAAATTTCATTACTGATAATTTAGACAAAGGTAATAAATGTATCTGATTTTTTCTCGATTTAGCAAAGGCCTTCGATACGGTTTCTGTTTCAATCCTTGTACAAAAATTGGAAACAATTGGCATAAGGGGGAAACAGTTTAGCCTTTTGACTAATTTCCTAACCGACAGAACTCAATGTGTTCAGATTGGCACCTTCATTAGTTCTGATCTTCCAGTGCCGGCGTGCCCCAGGGAAGTATTTTTGGGCCGACTCTCTTTTTCGTTTATATAAACGATCTCCTTTGTCCAAACTCATTTCATGGCAAAATGATCTCATACGCAGATGACACTGCCCTCATTTTCGCTGCTAAAACATGGAATGAGACTTACCAGCTAGCCCAAAAAGGATTTGATTTGGTGAAGAGATGGCTTTGTGATAATGTGCTTACTCTGAATGTTGAGAAAACTAAATACCTGACCTTTTCGATTCGTGCTTCATCACATGTCAATCTAAACTTAATCGCACATAACTGCCCCCAAGACACTTCGATTGATCTTAGATGCTCATGTAATCCTTTGGAGCGTGCAAAAACGGTTACGTACTTAGGCATAATTATTGATGACAATTTTAACTTCAAAGCTCACATCCAGGCATTGAGTAAAAGAGTTCGTAAGCTTATCTACATTTTTAAGACATTGAGGTATGTAGTCACCCCGATATTGCTTAAGCAAATCTATTATGCGCTTTGTCAGTCAATACTTTCATACTGCATATCGTCTTGGGGTGGTGCACCAAAAACTACCTTAAAGCAACTTGAGATATCACAGAGTTCCATACTGAAAATCAGCACGTTTAAACCTTTTCGCTACCCTACCACGCTTCTCTATGAACACTGTGAGGTTCTAACTGTACGCCAACTATTTGTCCTAAACATAATCATAAAACAACATACTACCTTGGTGTACAGCCCGAGTATGTTAACAAGGCGGAAGGGTTTACCTGTATGCAAGAAGGCATCATCCTCAAGAACTGCTTTTATTCATAGATTTTTTCCCTTTTTAGGCCCTTATTTGTATAAAAAAATTAATAAGACTCAATATATACTCTATGAATAGAGTAGAGATGCAAGCATCCTTAACAAATTGGCTGAGGAGATTAACATATTATTATGGTCTAACTGAGGATTTACTGACTGTTGTAAAGTAGTGATATAGGATCTATGTTCGGATTTGTATATATATTTTATCTGTAAGAATCTACTAGCAAACATTTTCGAAAAACTCTCTCACACACCCTCTCACACACACACACTCATCCCTTTCATTTTACACACCCAGAGGACAGTAACCTTATTTTGTAACCTTATTTTATAAGATACTAAGTGTTTGCATTGAAACCTTGTAAATTTAGTTTAGCACAAATTTTAATGTTTACTTTGTTTGTGAGCTCATACTTGCATATTTAGTTTGAGGGCTTGAGGCGCTGCGTACTGAAACACAGGCTATAAACCTAGTTCGGTAGCAGATGCTAAAATAGACACGATTGATGTGAATATAATTCTAAGACTAATTATAAGTAGCTTGTTAATAAATTGTGTGAACATATGTACAACTTTCTGGTGTAATAAAGATTTATTTATTTATTTATAACCAAAATGAAAAAATCAGAAATTTTCACAACAAATTGGTGTTGTTTAAGGGACAATAATAATTTTATATTTTAATGATAATGATCAAAATTGAAAATAAAACCCAAAAAAAGTTAATGAAGGTTTTTATTAACTTTTTTTGGGTTTTATTTTCAATAAATATTTTTCATATGACTGTCAACTATGAGAGCCCTGACCTGATTGTATGAGGTAGTAGGTAGGTACTCAACAGATGGGTAGAATACATCATGTGGCAGAGATCGAATCGAGATCGTCTGCATCTGCATTTTTACTAGGTATTAAAAAATGTAACGGATCGTTTCCTAGTTTTGCACAACTGGCTGATTATAAATATGTATATTAGTTACCTACCTAAACTATTTAATCTCCTTCAAACTGAAATAAAATTTAGCCTATAACTTCAATTCAATGTGCAAACAACGAGGCAAAAATAATTCATAAAATAGACATCTCGAGTCTCTGCGATAAGTTTGTTCCATCAAATAAACCATCTAAGTTTTAATTCTGCTTTGTAACAATAGTTACGTAAGTATTTAAGAAAGTATCATGTTCCAAGATTGTTTTACTAAAATATTACTGTTAATATCATTAGAATCCTGTTGGCAATTTTATGTGTTGAATAATATAAATAATTTTGCACTCTTCATATTAATGACATTATGCGACTCATATTAGTACATTAATTTAGTAGTTGTTACAGCGAAACACCCTCACGTTTTTTGTTATATTTAGGGAAAAGTTTCCGTAATAGCAACATTGAAGTTTCATAGTGCTGTCTCATGTGCGGCCACGAGGTGGCTACATCTAGAGGTATTTAATCTAAGCAAGAGGCAGTACATTTGTCTCGTACATGACGTCAAAATGTAAGAGCGGATCGGCACTCTAAAGTGTACTACCTCAAATTGTGTGTCGCGGCAGTCGTGAATATCACTCAACGTAAGAGTGAGAGAGACAGGAAGCTAGGCACGTGCTACACATTCTTCAATGTACCGATGGACGAAACAAGACCGCAACCCGAGACGTAATGATATATTTTATTCACTGTAATGCTAAAGCTTGTACTTCGTTGAGGCGCAAATTGAAACGTACGCGCGCTATTTTATTTAATTTTTGAATGCAGTTAAACAGTGACCAGTTCAAAAGTTTTGGTAATATTATCGTTTTTGCTTTTTAAATTAATTAGTATTCTACAGAAGTGAAAAATATTTATTTATTTATTATTAAGGCACACCAACGATATATTTACAATTATGGCAATAACAAGAAATCTTAAGTCTACAATTCAATTCAAACATGTAAGTATATATAATATGCTTGTTCTAGTTTGAGTTTTTAGTTTGGGTGTGGTTTATTATTTTTATATTGGTTTAAATTATACTTTTGTTAATTTGAATAATACCTGTTGGCATAATTATGGGTATAAATAAGCAAAAAAATGTTATGACGGAATATCGATTATGGGACGGACCGCCAGCAGCAGGCGGTGATTCGTTGGTGGCTACGGACCTAACGTTGGGTTAAATTCCCAACAATTAAATACCTATGTATTTTTCTAGTATGTAATCCAATTCATGTATTTAAATGTTGTGTTATATGATATTTTTTCTTTTTGTTTTAAGCATGCGTAGTATGTCGGGTGACAGAAAATCTTCTAAAGCTTGGCAGTTTTTTACGGATTTATCAGATAATAAAGCAAAATGTAATTTTTGCCAAAAAAATTTTCATATAAAGGTGGTGGTGCTTATAATTTGATAAAGCATACTAAAAAAAAGCATCCACATGTGTTTGTTGCTATACGCGAATGTCCGTTGCTTGAAAGTATAGCTTCTGCAACAGAAATCCAGCACCCATCTACTTCCACTGCTTCAATTGCTCCAGACCTGGAGATACCTAAACAAAATGTTGGTCAAAGTATTCACAAAAAAATATTTAGCTTTTCATCTAGTCGAATCACCAGAGTTTAAGGAATTTCTGAAAGAATTGAATCCAGCATACCAGTTACCGAGTCGCAAGACATTGTCCAATGCACTCGTGACAAATCTTTATAATATAACCAAAGAATCTGTTAAGTCAGAACTCAACCAGGCTGAGTACGTTTGTATAACGACTGATGGATGGACCTCTAGTCCCAACGACAGTTATATAGCCGTAACTGTCCATTTCTTTAATCATCAGGCACATCTGAAAACACTTTTATTAGATTGCATCCAGTTTTCGGAGCGACACACTGCAGAAAACTTAGCCCAAGAATTAAAACGGATTACGGATGTATGGGAAATAACAGAAAAGATTGTGGCAGCTACAAGCGATAACGCTTTCAATCAAAGCTGCTATACGTCTCAACAATTGGAGACATGTAGCTTGTTTTGCCTATACCCTTAACCTCATTGTCCACACATCTCTCAAAGAAATTCAAAACATCACAATTAAAATTAAACATATTGTAGAAGTATTTAAAAGAAGTCCACTTGTATCAGAGAGGCCCAAAAATATGCAGAAGAAGCTGGATGAACCTCAATTAAAATTAAAACAAGACGTTTAAACACGTTGTAATTCGACGTGTGAGATGTTCGAAAGGGTGCTAAAAATTAAAAATAGTGTCATGTCTACGATAGCAGTAGACTAACCAGAAACTGAGAACATGACGCCCGAAGACATTGAGGTCCTAGATTCGGCAATACAAATTCTTAGCCTCTTCAAGGACGTTACTGAGGAGATGAGCTCTGAAAAGAATGTAACCATTTCAGAGGTACAATGATACTGCAAATATTTCTTGTATTTTTAGTTTTATTATCCTATTTTTGTAGTGAATACATATTTTTTTTTATTACTTTCAGGTGATACTAATATCAAATGCACTTAAGAAGAACTGCCTTAAATTTTTGTCTACATCACATCCAGATTGTGTTCTGCGAATGGCTCAAGTGCTGTTAAACGAAATTACCACAAGATTTTCAGGTATTGAGGAAAATAATATTTTTGCCGAGAGCACAATTTTAGATCCCAGGTTTAAAAAATCATCATCTGCCTAGCCTTTTCCCAACTATATTGGGGTCGGCTTCCAGTCAAACCAGATTCAGCTGAATACCAGTATTTTACGTGGAGCGGCTGCCTACCAGACCTCCACAACACAACCCATTAACTGGATAACACGCTACTCCTTGGCAAGACTGGTGTCAGGTTTTCTGGCTTTTGACTAGCCGTAACGACTGCCAAAGATCTCCAAATGACAGCCGGGACCTACAGCTTAACGTGCTTTCCGAGGCACGGAGGAAACTCGCCAGGTTTAAAAAATACGGATTTGAAAATAAGTACGCTTGTGACAGAGCGTGTACTTACTTAAAAGCCATGGCCGGGCGAATCGAAATCCAAAGCGCTCACACAGAGCTTCCAGAGCCGCCTTCTTCGTCACCGCCCCATAAGCGCAAACGAAGCATATGAGACGAATTTGAAATTTCAAAATTCAAGCATTTATTTCAATTAACTTGACGACACGGTTGGCACAGTGGTTGAGCGATTGACTGCTGCGCAGCATGTCGCGGGTTCGATCCCCGCACGGATCAAATATTTTTACGGCCTACATGTATTTGTTCCGAGGCTGGGTGTTTTCTATCTATAATATGTCTGTATTTACAAAAAAAAAATGTATATAAGTAGTTTATCAGCCATCTCGTTACCATAACACAAGCATTAAGTTGCTTAGCTTGGGACTATATGGCGTTGTGTGAAATGTCCAAGGATATTATATTACTATTATTAATAAACCATTTACAGGTACTTTTGAATTGTCAAGGTCGGTCGGTCCAAAAAATTGAAGCTATTTTCACGTTCCAAAGCGTAGATCTCTATGGAGAAGAACGTGCAAGAAACTCCACGGACACTCTTTTAAAAATAATCATTTTTTACTAAGATTTATTTACATCGGGTTGAAATTATACATACACGTGAGAACGATGTAAAAGACGAGCAGGATAAAAGCGTCCGGAATAAAAGAGGAACAATTCAAAGAAATAATTAAAATTAACCATGGCAGCTAAGAAAAGACCAGTCCCGACTGACGGCGCCCGTTCACGAACATGACGCATGCGCCAGCACCATTCGGCTCAACCATTTTGAAGGGAGCCAAATGATCAAACGCATACGCCACCATCAGCTAGACTTTTGAGTAAGCATGACACTCCTAACCGCCAGGGTACATTCAAGTCAAAAACATACCTAAAACCGATAATTAAAGTTAAAGGTACACAGTACTCACACATGTGCTGTTACTGGCTGAAATTATACAATGCTAAGTAAGTTGATTCTAAACAATGCAAATTTTTCTTACAATCTTCAGCCGGGTAACAATGTTTCCGAAATATTTTTTTTTTTTTTTGGGACAAGCCCGCCACACATTCCCAACCACTGCAACTCCTGAAAGCCAGAATCAACAGTGGCGACCACCAGAAAAACGCCGAGTTAATGAAACCCGACGAGTCCCGGAGAAACGATTCAACTGTCTTGGATCCCGCAACGAAATTAATCAGAAGAGTACAGCGGAGGAGTAGGAAAAATAAATATAATTTCCACTTCCCTCCATATCAAGCAGGAGACAGATTAGAGCTAGGCCAATAGGCACCAAGGGACATATACAACTGGGTTAGGCCCAGTTGCCAAGCACCACGGATTATATATTAACATTTAAACTAATGGGTCCTAAATTGTGAGCTACTTTTGATTCCAGTAATAGGTATGGCAAAATCGCCTGAACGCACGGAAATTTGTTCTGGTTTCTACAAGGTCCGTATAGTAAACTACTCCAGATTTGACCTGAATACTATCTAACATAACATTACGTTCAGTCTGCCAAAGAATACACTCCCACAAGATGTGATGTGCGGATTGTTCGTATTCAAGGTCAGCTGTAGAGCATTGACATAAAGGTGAGGCCACAAGCCTAAAGGAAAATACCTGTGAGAAATTGGGCAACACAGTGATCCACCTCCAGCCATGTCTTCTCCAGCCGCTCACGAACGGATGGAAAAAACTGGTGGAGGTGTCGGCCCTTGATGGAATCTTCCCACCCACATTGCCATTCGCATAAAAGTGCCTCCCAGACGTCAGTCTGGGGTTTTAATAATCTAGAGATCTTAGCACGGTCGCGTTGCGGTAAAAACTCTGGGTCCGTGATCTTTCTAGCGTAGAAGTACATTGCAGCACGCCGCTGCACCTCAAGATCGACTGGGAGAACACCTGCCAGCACCGGTAAGGCTTCAGTACTAACCGTCCTATACGCCTTGCATAAGAATATCAAAGCCAAACGCTGGTTTTGAAGTAATTTACGTCGTACCGCCCCTATGGTGGCCCTATCGGCCCAGACAGGTGCCCCGTAGCACATACAACCCAAGTAAGTAGCCCCATACATAGTTTTTAGGGTTTGAAATGATAGACCCCAAGTAGCCTTTGATATTCTCGTCAAGGCGTAGAAGTTCTTTTTTGCTTTTTCTCCTACTGTTTTTATATGATCAATAAATGAAAAGTTTCTTTCTAGTAGCATACCGAGGTAGCACACGGATTCTTTCCTTTTAACGGGTCAGGATTTAAGGTTTCCTTTTAAAAGAAGTTGATAGGTTTTATGCGGTGCAAAGGTCAGACGGTTTCGATCGCCCCACTGAGATATTAAACGTAGGCATGTGTCAGCCAAGTTCTCGAGTCCAGCCCGAGTACTTGCCTGAATGAGCAGCAAGCCATCGTCCGCGTAACCGGTTAATGAACAGCCGTACGGGAGCGGAAGCGCGAGGAAATCATCGTAGCCAAAATTCCATATATATTGACCGATAACTGAGCCCTGAGGACATCCCATGGTTAGAGACTTAGTAATGGAATGATGTCCAAGTTTGAGTTTCGCGGAGCCATTTAGAAAGTACGAACAAATCAGATTATAGATGTTTTTGTAGCAACCACGGGTTTTCATTTTAAGTAGTAACATCGGCCACCATGCGTTATCAAAAGCGCCAGAAATGTCGAGAAAGATTCCAACCACGTATTTATGTTCCGATGAGTTGACAATTTTACGGACAGATAGAGCCGCATCTACAGTGGATTTTCCAATAGTAAAACCGTATTGATTTTTATGAAATTTAGGTCCGTTCGGTAACAAGCGCGGAACAATCAGTCGCTCTAAAAGTTTTCCCAAAGATGGGAGTAGTGTTATGGGCCGGTATGACTTAGGGTCGTCCGAGGGCTTGTCGCCACTCTTTGGAATAATGCGTATAAAGCCTTGTCGCCATATTCGAGGAAAAATACCTTCCGCAATGCATCGGCTATATACTGATAAAATCGCATCGCTCGACGTTTTACACGCTTCTATAATCATTCTATTAGATATTTTATCTTCACCGGATGATTTGTTGAGAGGTAGTCTCTTGACAACGTTTATGAATTCGTCAGTGGACGGAAGGTCTGACTCTGGTGATTCAGGTGGTACCGCGGCCCACGCCCTGATCTGCTGATGGTATTCATTTTCATTTACTGATGAATCATCTGGTATAAGAGAATCAAGCAGAACATCAGTTGTTTCTTCAATGCCGGTGGTATGTGTATTATTTACTTTAATGTTCTGAACGTATGCAAGGTCGACCGATCTATTAGCCTTAAACTCGTGATACAAAGGAGACCACGGACCCTCCTTATCAAGTTTATCAACAATTTTCCGGAGTAAATTACCCTTAGATTTTTCAACCGATGCTCTGTAACGCGACTTGGCAACTCTAAAAGTACTTATGGCAAGATTAAAGACGTCTCCGGTAACATTACGTTTTTTAAGCTTATTAAGCTGTCTACGCGCTCTGCGATAGCTCTTACGTTGTTCAGCAAGGTAGTCACTCCACCAATCACATCTACGAATATTGGTCACAGATGCACGACCAATAGCAATGTCAGCACAGTAAGTGAAAGTGTCTGACATTATCTCAGCACTTTCCTCAGCCGACAGTCCATCGCGAGTGAAGTCTTTGGCATGACAAGCAAAAAGTGAGCTAAAGAATTCCCAATTCGCGCCTTTACTCTTATATCTAAAATTTCCAATTAAGTGTGAAGAACCTTGAGTAAGAATAGGAACAAAATCGTACACGATCAGGCGATGATCACTACAAGACGCGTCAGGAAGAACACGCCACCTATCCAAGCGTACGTCTGCACTAGAAAGTGTGACGTCAATACAAGATTCGCCCATTTGGCTACAAAAAGTAGGTGGTGCGTCTGGGGTGTTATGGATTGATAAGTTCATCTCAGCAATAAAATCCTCAACAGCACAACGTCGTTCGGAATCAGTGGCCCGAACTTTGCCATACCACAGGGAAGAAGATGCATTTACGTCAGCACCAACTATAACCTTGCAGCCCGCGAGCGACCGCAAGACGTGACGGAGATTATGTATATGAGGAGTGACAGGGTCAGAATACTGAAAGTAGCAGCTCACAACGTAAACCTTAAAGGTAGGCGATGACACTTCCGCCACGATGCAATGGGGCGTCATGAGATTACGTATAGCTGTTACAGTAAAGCTCGAAGAACGCTCAACATAAATTCCGGCACGTGACCTGCTGTTCAGCTGGACCATCTTGTGACCCAAGCGCGCGTTTTGATACTGTTCCTGAACAAGTACTATATCTAGATTATAATCCACAATCAATTTATCCAGCTCAGATGTCGCCACCCTATCGTTATGAAGGTTTAATTGTCCTATGGTTAAACTATCCATTATTAATAATTAGTGTTTAGGATTAATTGTTCGAGTTTGAGTTTGTAGGTAGTACACTCTTGAGATCCGCAGCGATGATCACACGGTTTTTTAAAGCGTTTACACGCCACGCAAGTTGGTTTAAAATTTAAGTCGTCATTGTGCGGGCAATCTTTAGTTTCATGTGCCTCTGAACAATTAGCACAGGTAGGTTCTTTATTAACGCAGTGTTTTTTAACGTGACCAAACTGTTGACAATTTAAACAACGAACAACTTCGACATCATCAATAAAACGGCAGGTAGCCCAATCAATAAATAATTTATCCTTTGTAGACACTAAGTGCTTACGTACGGCAGGCTCTATTTCAATTCCGATCCATTTACGACCGTTATCTAACGTGCGCCTACGGATAATTTTTGTAGATTTTATAAAGTCATCCTCTTTTATTTGAAGCTCATCTTTGATATTTTGACGGAATAATGCAATCAAAAAAGAGCCATCTTCCATTGAAGATGGTACATCCTTAACCAACACTCCAGGGCGTCTACCTTTTGGTTTTTCTAGACGTAAACCAGCGGCCTTGATTGCTTCTACCGATTCCAATTTTTTTAGCTGATTTTCATTAGCGACGCGTAATACAACACCGGATTTCGCGGTTTTTTTCACGCCTACTATTTGGAAACCGTCATCACTAGGTTTAATTGCCTTCATAAGCGCTTGTTTTGTCGCGGACGAGGTGCTATAATCAGCTGATCGAGCCGCGGTCGGATAAGCCACCACACAAGGTAACGGTGGACGAGATTCCATAATCGCTGGCGCCACTTTTGGTAAACGTAGTTTCAACGAGTCCGCATATGAAATTTTACAATTGTTGTTACCGACAGGATTAGGATTGACAGCGTTAATCGACCTAACCTTTTCTAATTCGCGTTCCGTTCTGGCTAACTTCGTCTCGTTGCACGACGATTTTATTGCTAGCATAGAAACAATGCCCGTAATTCGCTGCGTCATGTCCATGATGGCAGATTTATTTGCAACGTTAATGCGCGACCCCTGATCATTGACCAAGTCGTTAATTTTAGACAGGTATGCCGACGCCTCGGAAACTAAGTCGCAATAATCAGTATTGCTCGCATTACTTATATTTAAAAAGGGTGAGGATCTTTCCACGGTTTCGGATGTTTGGTGAAGCCGTTTTGACCTGTCATCGGGTGAACTGTACGTTGGAGACAGTTCACTGAACAAGCGTTTAGAACTAGCGGAGGTTGCCACGGGCGACCTTTGGGTTTTAGTATTTCTACGAAATATTTCTCCGCCTCGATCCGGCGGATCATCGTTTGTTGACATCATCATTAACGGCGAAAAACACTAAATAAACGTATTAGGACGCGATTGAATGAAATAAAACAAAAACGAAACAGATAAATAACGATCGATAAAGTTATTTCGCGTTACCCACACAAAGAGAAAATAAATGAACTTACCGATGGCTGGAGAAATTGACTAATTACTAATAAATGAATAAACAAACACCTTTAAAAACTTACAAAACACGCACTTAAAACACTAAGGCACACCGGAAAGCAATTCACAAGCCTTAAAACAAACACGCAACGCGATTTCCGAATTTATAAAAACAGAGCGATATAATTGACACCGCACAGCGCACGAGTGGGGAGGGAAGAAATATTTACAGATTAGTTTGTGCTCCCTATTATAGTGGCTGTGGAGCAGGATCAGCATTCAGCCAAGCATTTTTATCTTCAATATAATCCCCCAACTTATAATCTCCTTGCCTGCATAGTGTGCGTTTAATACAAGACTTGAATTTCGTCTCATTTAGTTCTAATATATGAGTAGGTATTTTAACATTATAACAGTACCCCATAAAAGATGAGGCTACTTTAGCCAGTCTGAAGCCTAGTTGAACTAACTGGTCCCTATTTCTAGTACCATAATTATGTCTCTCGCCTCTTTTACTAAAAAGATGTAAATTCTTTCTGACATACATGATGTTTTCGTAAATGTATTGCCAAGGTACCGTCATGATGTTAATAATCTTAAACAGTTCCCTAAGAGAATCGCGCCGGCGGAGATTATATATCGCTTTATTGTACAACGGCCTTTGGTGAAACCATACTGTTTATCATGTAAGATGTTATTCGTGTTAAAATGACTGAGCATCTGATTTAGCATTACTTTTTCAAATACCTTACTAAACACTGGCGACACGGATACTGGTCTATAATTATTTGTGTCTTTACTATCCCCAAATTTAAAAAGTGGTATCACCTTACTGAATTTCATTAGGTCCGGAAAGACTCCTTGTTTGACACACAATTAAATATTAAAGCTAAGTACGGCAGTACAGTCTCGATAATTGAGGGTCAAACCTTGATAGGCAATCCCCATAGATCTTCGGTCAATTTAATTTTGATTTGTTTAAAAGCTTTTATTACTACTATGGGGTTTATATGTTTAAAATTAAATTCAGTCGCGCAGGCTGATACGTTTGCCTGTAATAAATCAAAAGCAAGCGAAGGCGAGGAATTTAAGGCTTCAGTAGTTTTAATAGGGATACTTGTAAAGAAATTTACAAATTCTTGAGCAACTTCTTTGTTATCGCTAATAAGTCCGTGAGGCGTTTGCAATCTGTAATCAGTGTTATGTTTTTGTTCCTATTTGTTTCATTAATTATAATTTTCCAAACCGTTTTTATTTTATTGTCTGCTGTTTTTACCTTATTGCTTATGTATAAAGCCTTAGCTACATTACAAGTATTTTTATAAATTTTGGAGTAGGTAGCTGCATACTTATTAAAAGTTTCAGTGTTAATAAAAGGCTTAAGGCCATACAGCTCATAAAATCTATCCCTACTTTTTCTGAGTCCTTTAGTTGCCATGCACTAAATAAAAACTTAGGGCAGATAGATTTGGTTTTATTTTTAAAAGTATTATTGAATTCGGTTTGGACTAAAGCAAAAAAATCTGTATATAAAATATTAGCACTGTTCACTGAAGTTCCAATCACTTAACTTCCCGATTAAAGTACGGTTAAATTTATTTAAATTACCGGATGTTATTGGTCTGGTTTGTATTTTCACTTGTTGAATTGGTATTTTGGACTCAAAAGATACCAGTAGCCCGCTGTGATCAGAAGGGAGGTAATTTACAATGGCTTTCTGTAAGTAGTCGCCAGAACAAAAAACATTATCAATACATGTAGCAGTAGTTGTAGTTGTACGGGTTGGTTCTATGAACACATTAGACAAATTGAACGATTTAAAGAGATTTAATAATCTACAGCTATCTGAATTGTTTTCTAAAATATTTATATTAAAGTCTCCACAGATATTTACTAATTTATTACCAGTCGCAAGTTTTGCCAATACATCTTCCATCACTGACTCAAATATAGAGTAGTTCAGATAATTAGGGGGTCTGTAAACGCACACTATGACATGCTTATCTAGCTCAACACAGGATAGTTCAATGTTATGTTCAACAGACAAGTTAACTATGTCTTTACGAGTTTTAAATTGAATACACTTTTTGATTAAAATTAGTGAACCCCCACGTATACATTGACTTTCGGTTAAAAGAACTTCCCACACTATAATTCTCGTAATTAATCAACATTTCAAAATCCTTTAACCAATGCTCAGTGAAACAAACTATGTCAAACATTGTTTTTTTTTTAAATAACTCAATTTCCAGCTGTTTTGAAGAAAAACCTTGAATGTTCTGATGAAATAATTTCAAGGATTTCTGTTTAGCCTCTTTATTGCAATTAGCTATGTGAGAGCAAGAAGATACCTGGTTTATGGTAGATGTAACTATACTGTTATTGGTATCCTCTGTTGTCGTACAAACTAGTTTAAAGGAACATCCGGAGTGAGCCCCACATCTCCCATGCCATCACTAGGCACCAAGATCTTGCTACTTGCAGACTCCACATTAAAAGAATTGTCCATAGTGACACATGGATTCCCCTTCGTACAATTATTGTAAATAATTATAGCATTAGTGCTACAGTTAACAATGTCCACCTGTACATTAGTATTATTACTAATATTTGCAGTGTTAATTATAGTAGAAGACGTCGACATACTACTTATGTCTGAGTTTATATAATATGCTAATAGGCTAGCTATTTGATGTCTAAACCTAATAGGCAGATACACTGCATCCCTAGTCGACTTTAACTTATCAACATATAAGTTAATGTTCAGAAAAACAAGTTTGTCACTGTAATGACTAACTAAGAAATGTAAATGCTTGTTAAGCATGTGAATATAGTTATTATGTCTATTTGACAATTTTTCAAAATATGGAAAAGCACACAGTATTATTTTGTTGCAATTTAACTTTAACATCTCAGTTACAGAGTCAGTTATTTGTTCTTTTTTTAATTTTGGACTGTTACCTATAAACACAGTAATATTGGTTTCTGGTTTATATACATATCTTGTCACTGATTCCATTATTTGTTTGAAGTTTGACCCAGGTATACAATAATTATGAGTACAATAGCTGAGATTGTTATTCAATAATTTACCTAAACCTCTTCCTATACTATCTGAGAACATAACTGAATGAACACTATCATTACTATTATAAAATGGAATGCTAGTAGTCTCAGGCTGGTCCACTTGACATAAACCTTGTGTAACATCCGCTTTCACACAGTCTTGAGTCAACCTCTCAGCTTGGGCCGGGTCCTCCGTAGCCTCAGGCTGGTCAGAACTTAATTTTGGAACTGTCTGACAGGAACACTGACACATCACCAGCTTATTTGCAGCTAGGATGTGTTCTTTAATTTGTAATTGAGAACTCATATTTATTATAAAGAGAATTAAGTCGGTCCTCAAGTACCTGTATTTCAGTTTGAAGGCGCTGTGTATCAATTTCATAGATTTTTTTTACTATCCTCCAATTTCATATGATAATTATTTAATTTATTAATAAGGTGAACACGTTCTTTCCTCAGTGGAATATTTTTGGAAAAGTGTTTATGTTGCTTTCTGTACCGATCACATTTTTTTATTATTCTATTAAGCTTTGCATATTTTTTTTATTATCTTATGACTAACTTCATAGCTATTATTTTGTTTTAAAAGGAAATCTTCAGTTAAGTCAATAGTAAGTATAGACTGAGGGTTACAATTTGAATGTAATAATTCATTATATAAATGGTTTGTTTCCCTAACCTGGGAACATTTCAATTCATTCTGCAACTTAAGATTATGACTATGAGCATGTACCGATTCATCTTCTAGACTCCTTACCTTACTTAAAGCCTCCTCATATAAGTTACTACAGTTTTTGAAACTGTCCGTGACAACCCGCAGTTGGTCGCGTTCATCAACAATCTTGGTATTGCCAGCGTTGCCAGATGTACGAGAAATCTCGTACCTTTACGAGATTTGGTAGTCTCTGTACGAGAAACGAGAAAAAAAAAACTCGTACACTTTTTTACGAGATTTTAACAATGTTAGAAACATTATAACATACAAACCAAAAACATTTAAAGAAAAGAATACATGTCCATGTCACAAACTCGACTAAGCACATCACTAGATTCATTACCTCATCACTAAATGTATCTTTAGTCGCTGACCGGGGAATCACCGCAAGATGTATTACACTAAAGTTTACATTAAAGTTAACGCGTATAGTGGTTGAAGGTCCAGCGCGTTTTAGAATTTCACCCTAATTATTCAGTGGTTAATTTAACATTATGAGTAGTGACAGTGAATCTTCATCCACTCCACCTAGAAAAATACCAAAAAAGGGAGGATGGACAGCAAAGAAAGCAGGTAACACGACTTTTGAACATCATTCGCAAACTTTTCGCGATGAATGGTTAAGGAATCCGATATTTCGAGACTGGCTGCAGCCAGATCTTAAAAATCCCAAGAAAGCGAAGTGTGCATATTGTCCATCAAGCTCTCTGGTTGCTGAAATCACAAATCTCAAATCACATGCCGAATCAAAAAAAAATTTGAAAAACAAACCTGGTTCATCGGGTCTACAATCCCAAAAGTTGACTTTATTTGGTTTCAAGACAGGCATAACTCAAATAAACAGACAAAAGGATCGAGCTGAAATAAAACTAGCTGCATTTTTTGCAGAACACAATATTGCTTTTTCTGTGGCTGACCACTTGACTGATTTGTTAAAAGAAATTATTCCCGATTCTAAATTAGTGCAAGAAATTCAATTGAAGCATACTAAAATCACAGCAGTTGTAAAAAATGCTATTGGGGAAGGGCACAAAGTTGATTTGGCGAATAAATTGAAATTAACTAAGTTTTCAGCACTTACTGATGAGACTACAGATGTATCTACAGTCAAAACGGCTTGTGTTGTAGTGCGTTATTTTGACTATGATGCTCAGAAAATCTGCAGCGTATTCTGGGAACTGTACAAGATTTTTAAAGAAACAGACGCGAATGATATTCCTACGGCGAATGCTGAAAATATATACAGAGCGCTTATAGATTCTTTTACCAGCCGTAATGTGCCACTTACAAATATGATTGGCTTCGGGTCGGACGGATGTAACGTCATGATGGGCGATAATGATTCAGTCAAAACTCGTTTGTCACGAGACTTACCAGGGATCGTTATTTCAAAATGTGTTTGCCATTCAGCCCACTTATGTGCAAGTCAGGCTTGTAAAGAAATTCCGGAATCTGTAGAACAACTGGCTCGTGACATATATAATTTCTTTAAAAATAGTGACAAACGCCAGTTTGATTTCCGCAATTTTCAATCATTTGTTGAAGTTGAGCCGCATAAAATATTGAAACCATCTCAAACAAGATGGCTTTCTCTAACAGCAGTAGTCTCACGAATCTTGGAGCAATGGGAAGCACTGCGGTTATTCTTTATTGATTTCACTACGAACCCAATACACAAAGTGAAAGCAGAGGTGAAAAATCGAGCAATATTCATTTTAGAAAAGCTATGTGATCCTTTTCATAAGCTATACTTTTGTTTTCTGGACTGGTCACTGCCTTTGTTTACCAAATTCAATTTGGAATTCCAGAATGAAAAAGTCGTTATTCACAAGTTGCATGATAAAATTCGAGATTTATATCAAGAAATTCTTCTGCGTTACTTACAACGGGAATATGTTATGCAGCAGAATATTAGTGAAGTAGATCCTAAAAATGAGCAATTTCAATTGAATGACGCCGTAATGTATCTTGGCATTAAAGTTTACGAAATGCTTAAACATCCGGATGTGGTCAGGCAGCCCGCAAATAAGGCACTGTTTTTCACAAGCTGCAGAAATTTCCTCAGGACTAGTGCCTTAGAAATACAAAAACGTTACGACATGGAAGACCCTGTGCTGTCAAAACTACAAGCTCTAGGACCTACAGGTCAGGTCAGGTTTATACATGGCTTAATATTATTTATTTACATTTCTTATTAATATCGTTTGGTGTCGAATTGCAAAATGTGTATAAAATATATCTAATTGATACCTAAGCGTTATAAATAGTACAGCTGGCTTTTGGCAATCACTACAATACTGAGGAACGAAGGACCAAACTTTTGTAAAAATAAACATGTAACTTTCCGTTTCAGGAAAGAAAAGGCATAGAACCATTGTGGAGATCTCTGAAATTGTTGGAGAGAGCTGATACATCAGCTCTCTCCAAAAATTTCAGAGATCTCGTCCCAACATTGATGCCCCTCATGGAAGTCGTGCCACGCATAAGTGCGTCTTTTAATGACAGCCAAAAACAAGAGATAGACGATCAATGGAGGAGATTGCCTATTGCAAAAGCTCGCTACCCTGAACAGCTTCAAGATACAAAAGAACCCGATGAGTTCTGGGCAATGTTACTTAAAACAGAACATTTCTCTGAATTAGCCAGTTTTGCTCTCACAGTTCTGTCTTTGCCTCATGCAAATGCAGATTGTGAGCGGGTTTTCAGCAAAACCAATTTAATTAAAACAGACCTTAGAAATCGTCTTATAACAGAAACAGTAAATGGTACACTTAGCTGCAGAAAGTGCAAAAGGCCCAGATCGCAAAGGAAATTGTATAAATTTCGAACCATCTCAGGAAATGTATTCCAGAATGACAGCTGAAAAACTATACAATAAAACCGAAGATGATTTTACCGATACCCCTGACATTACATATTAATAACAAATAAAACCATTATTAAAATCATGTTTTAGTAGCAAGTGCCTACAAAATTTATTACTTAAGTTAATAAATAATTTGTTTTATTTTTTGAAGATTTTAGTATTATTATTAAAAAAAAAATGATTCATTTAGATGTTTTTTCATTTGGTGGTCCCAAACTTAAGGAATATTCCTACCCCAGGCTAGCTAGTTATAGTGTACCTAAATTAAGGTCTGAGATTTTAAAAATTTATACTTTTACGAGATTTTGTATTGAAATTACGAGATATTTGACAGCCCTAGTACGAGATAAAAAATTCGGCATCTGGCAACCCTGGGTATTGCTGACTAAGGTCTACCAGCTCCCGTTTTAGGCAAGTGTTTTTCTTTACCATTTTCATTACTTCCTCTCTCTCCTGCAACATTAGTTGGCATTGCTGTTGCGATTCTTTAAGTTCTTTGAGGGCCGTTCTTAGTTTAAGCTCCATATCCTGAGCAGTAGCCTTACGGGTCATCACAGGCATGGTTTCAGAGATATTTACTGAAAGTAGAAATTAAGGAACGGTGAGAATCAAAAAAATAGGCAAAATAAAGAAAAATTAGATATGAGGGGAAAACAATGTACAAAAAATGGGGAAGATAGTTTAGCTAGTTCAGAGAAATAATAGGCTTCTGTATTGGCTTGGAAAGCTTTTGATTTTTGAATTATATGTTGCTTTCGATTACCTTATGATAAAATACTGAATGTGGGTAGGACACTCAGAAAATGAAACTAAGATAAAACTCAGTTTAAAACTATAATAATGAAAATATTACTATTATTCCAGTTTGAACGTCATCTGATCGTTTTAGGTTACCGGTGACATCGGGTACCAAATTTTGTACTTTGGTTGATTATTTTTCTCGGACAACAATAATCCTGAGTCTTTATGTATTGAAATTTGTATTTATATATAATTCTAAAATACGGATCACAAATTTAATATGTAATTTGGACAGTATTGCCAGTAAAAAACCGATTTTTTTATGAGCAAGTCGGAATAATAATGAAAATCACCAATCCAACTGCAGGAGGTATTATCGAAGTTGACAAATATCTTGAAGAAACCTTAAACTGCCAAGGTCCCAAGATCCTGCCAAGTGGTGGTATTCTAAGAAAGACGTCTATCCAAGGCTTTATAAATTATTTTTGAGACAGCTTTGCATTGTGGCTATGTCTGTGCCTGTGGCGCGTACTTTTTCCAAAGCGGGCCAAGTTCTTACAGAGCGAAGGAACAGGCTTAGTGGCAACAAAGTTGACAAAATATTATTCTTTAATTGGAATCTAGAATTTTTTTCTGTACCTATCCTATATTTTTGTCTAATACATTTTTTTTTTCAAATGTATCGCCGCACGGAGCAAGCCTCGCCTCATTTGAAGTGGGACATTGTACCGGCTCAGTACAAAAAAGAGGCTACTCTTACAACCTCATTTTCAAGTCGTGTCCTACCCAACACAACGTCACGCTCAAGTTCGGTTAGCTAGCAGAATAGGTTTTTGAAATTTTTTCGACCGATCGTTGGCGTCAACTAATAATCGCAGTTGGATCGTTATTCATTAGTAGAATGCGAAAACTCGTAAAAGCCGTGAAACAGCTGCGGTTCCATTGCAATTTTTGAAAATTTTTGTTAGTATAATAGGCCCCCAGCTGATTGTGCGAGTCGTGGCTTGCTACCTGACGAGCTCATCTGTCATGCCCTCTGGTGGTCAGGACCGGAGTGGTTATCATTATCTCAAAATCATTGGCCCCGACCGATACAATTCAATCACCATGCGTCACAAGCAATATCGTCACTATGCAAAAGGCGTGCAACAGTTGTAACATAATCGACCTTGATCCCATCGATAATCTTCTTCAAAAATATTCATCACTTCACGTTAAAAGTTCACCAACTCACAGCAGCAGCTAATAAATTAAACTGTAGCAATCACATTATCGCAAAGCTTACAACCCACTAAAACATTTGAATACGCATTCCCCTTCATTCCGCATTAAGCACATCATAATAATATTTTTCTTATATAACTTGAGGAAAGAAAGGCTCTAAACATGGCGAGAGCAGCGCAAATCGCTTTGGCGGTCCTGAGAACGCCTAAAAAAACAACTTTGCCTTCTTATATCAAGTAAAGATAACAGATTAAATACCATAAAAATAAATACGCTACGTACGAATACATTTTGTGATAATAATTCATTTTTATTGTATCTTGCACGCTGTTTGCCGTATTTATAGCTCATCTAAGTGTGGTGCTTCACCTGTATAAAAAATTCAACGTATTTTAGCATATTGTAACAGATTTATCAGTGCCTTACGCAAAACCAAATATTCACATAATTTTACTCAAGCTGAACTTCATTCTGCTCTTAGGAAGCTTGTTAAACATGTTCAACATTTCCGAATTCCATTTTTTTTTTTATTATTATTATTTTTCTTACCACAATACACATTAAAAAACAAGGAACAATAGTACACAGTAAGTATATTGTGGGAGACTGAAATTAAATTAAACTTTTATCAGCAGGGAAAACTTTACCTAAATCATTTCTGAAACTAAATCCATTTTTAGACCATTCCGGTGTTTTGCGGGTGGGGGGAAGGCGCTCTCGATCTGAACTCGATTATGAAACACCCAGCTCTACTTCCACGCAAACATCGCTTAACTAAATTAATTATACAATCAGTACATAATGATAATCTTCATTCTGGTTTACAAGCATTACAGTTTTTACTATTGCAAAATTTTTGGATATTGTCTCCCCGTCGAGCAATTAATCAAGTCGTATCTGATTGCTATAAATGTTTTCGCACAAAGCCAATTGCATTTGAGCCTAAAATGGCAGATTTACCAAAAGCACGTATTACTCAATTAAAAGCATTCCAAGCCGTCGGGTTGCGATTACGCAGGTCCATTTAATATAACCTTACATAGATATCGTGGCACAAGTACTACAAAAGCATAATATGTGTGTCTCTTTGTATGCTTTGCTACAAAAGCACTGCATTTAGAGTTAGCATTCGATATGTCCACCGACGCATTTTTAGCGGCGATACGCAGATTTGTCGCCCGCTGTGGCAGGTGCAACGTAATTCATTCTGATTGTGGTACGAAGTTTAAAGGTGCGGAGTCACAATTAGCCACTGATAAAATCAGCATGTGACTCTGAATACTTTTTTTTTTTTAGGGATGGGAAATCATCCAATGACTCCTCCCGCTCTGGGTGTAGCGGGAGGGAGTGTCAGACTTCTACTGACTAAAACCCATCCATGTTACTTCATTGCCCTTTGTGTTCCGGAGCCACGGTGTCTCTTGCGAATAATCCCACGACTCCGGCAGGCGTCGGCCCTTTCGGGCCCCTCTGTGTGCTGACTCTCTTTGAGGCGCGCGCCGTCGACACGGCCTGTCGTCACTAGACGGACGGACGGCGAGCCACCCATAATGATAAAGTACAAAAAAAAACAATGACGAAAACTGGTAACTTAGTCTTTTGCACAAGTTACCATATCCCTATTTCCTTCTCGTTTTCATTTCCGTTTTCTGCGTGAGCCTCACTAGCGCATACCTACACATAGACTACCCTTTCCGTTCAAAACCAACAAAATAAAAGGGCGGTTCGCGAGCCGGCTCCGTGAAAACCATACAAACCTTGAAGATAGTGGTGAATATCAATCAAGGGACGTCCCAGACTGTAGTGTACTGCGGAAGAAACATAAAATCGGGTGTGAAGTGAATAAGTGTGCAGCACTCCACGGCCACGTGAGTACCCATCTGCATAAATTCCTTCGTTCCCCTTGTTTTAAGGCTATTTACCGATGGATTTACAGTCATTTAAATCGAAGGGATAAAACGACAACACCTAAATATGGCTATTTGTCGTAGTTTTGGATTTATAACAATGTTCCATCTTTACCCATCAATATTTGACGGGGTACGAAAAACATATAAAAGTTTTAATCTTACCCCGTTTCCAATTTTCATACTAATAGTCAGTGGTTCTCAAACTATACCCGGTAAGATTTGTAACTATACAAAATAAAATAATGGCGGCCTAATTTTTTTTGTTTTACACTTAGTTTTAATAAATTATTTTTGTGAATGAGTGATTACAAACCTTCTATTTCGTCTTCGAAATATTTACTTAATTAATAAAACCGTTGTTTTGTTTCAGCTATAAAAAATGGTTTCGAAATAATTATCTGACAGGGTTCAACTTCAAATATTATTATTATAAATACCTACTAAGTACTACGTGCTACCGAATGACTATTGAATAATTGCATTTTTAAGATGTTACTTTGAATATACGAGTGTGTATACCTACATATTGTTAATCTATTTTATTGCAATTTGGTAGGAGTAAAAAAAATGAAAGATAGTGTTTTTTCATTTTCAGTATAACCTTAAGCAGTTAATGTGGAAAGTTTGAGAATCTCGACTTCACTCTTCCCCCAGTTGGGAAAGATTGAAATATAAAAAGAAAAAATAAACGTTATATCTTTGTCATTTATGGGTATTTTAATACCACGTCCAGTACTGACTATTCAGGGCACTTGTAAAGTAGAGACATCTACTGTCGATTGGCGTAAACGGAACCAGAGAGTCGACGCCATTATTGTCTGTGTATTACTGTTGTATTGTAAGATGATTCGCAAGCAAATTAAATAAAACAACCGTTCACTTTATCTCAAGTTTATTTCTAAAGAACCTACGTTACATGGTGTCAGAAATGATCAAATAAGTGAAAAAGTAGTTGTAAAATGGCTACGAACGACGCAGTATTTGGAATAAAGCCGCCAGAACACCTACAAATCGACGCGGACAAATCGACATGTTGGAAAAAATAGCTACAACAATTTGAATGGTATACAGCTATTCAATTAGATAAAAAACCAGCCGAAGTCCAAGCAGCAACATTCATGGCTGTCATAGGCTCAGATGCGATAGAAATATTCAACAGTTTCAATCTAAGTGACGAAGACCAAAATAACCTACAAATTATCAAAAATAAGTTCAAAGAGTACTTCGCTCCAAAAACAAACATCGATGTAGGAAAACGTATTTGCTGTAAGCCTCAAAAAATCGAAATTACGTTTTTTACATCATTTTTATCAGAAAAAAATACTGCGTCGATTGGTCTGGGTCTCATATTTTTACGACGAAAAAAATATCACTTACGTCTTAAGTTTTTTGAACAATATTAGTGCCTTTTATGTCGTAAGTCTACCAAAATCGAGTATTTTTGGTGCATTTGTTGCTTACACCATTCTTGCCGTCAGCAAATCTTTCAAACAGAGGCTTACGCTATTTTGGCAGGATGAGTTTTTTTTATTGCCAACACTTACATCATTTTAGCGGTTTATCTATTAGACGGCAGAGATATTTACTACTTTTATCAGTATGTATTCCATAACTAAAAGTCAGTTACTACAAATAGACAGCATTTAGTTTTCAAACAATTCAAAATAACACATTTTTGACGGAAATTAAATCGCAATTACGTTATACTTACAACGTTTTAATTCGAATAAATTAATACTTGTCAACAAATACTGATACGCTATTGGTTGCAACCCAATGCTCGCTGCACCGCCATGTTTACATCAAGTAATAGCCCGCATTCGGTCCACACGCGTCATTTGAGACTGTTGTTTGTTGCAATCTGTGGTGGTTTTAGTGGTTATTGTGTGTTAGTTAGTGATTTCTAGTACAAGTGTTGTAATATTTAAATTTCGCGCCTTCAAACTTACAACCTCACCTTTGTGACAGATGTTTTTTTGTCTGTGCTTTTTCTTCTTATTCGGTGAACATACAACCAAAGTGTTTCGTATTGCTAAAATATAATTTCTAAGTAAATCTGGACTATTTCATTTAACAATAACAGGTTAAGGGCCCAGAAAGTCCGATTAGTAAAAATCAGTGAACAAAAGTTAGTAAACTCAGTGTTCAAAAAAAGTGCCGGCAGAAATTATAACCTCTAACGCAACGTGGTCAATTTTCACAACAGAATTTTGAGATTTCTAAGCAAATACAACCAATATGTCGTCGACAAGCAATTCTTTGGCATTAATTGAGAAGTTAACGGGCCGTGAGAACTATGCGACGTGGAGATTTGCAGTTAAGACATACTTAGAACATGAGGAGTTGTGGGACTGCGTGGAACCCACTGACACCAGTCCAATTGATAAAAAGCGTGATACTAAGGCCAGGTCAAAAATAATTCTACTAGTTGATCCCGTGAATTACATACACATTCAAGAATCAACTACTGCAAAAGAAGTTTGGAATAATTTATCACGTGCCTTTGATGACTCTGGACTGACACGCCGAGTCGGTCTGCTGCGTGACTTATGCAATACGACACTAGCAGGATGTTCAAATATAGAAGAATACGTAAGCAAAATCATGTCTACAGCCCACAAATTGAGAAACATTGGTTTTAAAGTTGATGACGAGTGGCTCGGTACACTTTTGTTGTCTGGCCTGCCTGACAGTTACAAACCAATGATAATGGCCATTGAAAGTTCAGGCATGAAGATTAGTTCTGACTCCATAAAATCAAAAATTCTTCAAGAAGTGAAAGAAACAGGTGAGAACTCCTCAGCCTTTGTTTCAAGTCAGAAATATAATAATAAAAACAAAAGTACTACTAAAGGCCCCCGCTGCTTTACATGCAACAAATATGGTCATAAAAGCCCAGAGTGTAGATCAAAACAGCAAAAGAACAAGACAAATAAACAGAACAGTTCTTCATACGCAGCTGTATTTATAGTGTCTCCTGAATGCTCTGATGACTGGTATATTGATCCTGGTGCTTCAGCACACATGACCAAACATAACAACTTATTCATAGAAGAAACAAAGCCAAATACAAAAATAATCAAAGTTGCAAATAATAAGTCATTACCGGTACAAAGCTCTGGAAAAATAAGCTTGTGTGCATATGATGAAAGTGGCCAACAGAATGAAATACTATTTACCAATGTACTTTATGTGCCTGAACTAGCAACAAACCTGCTGTCAGTCAGTCAAATTATTAAGAGTGGTGGCCAAGTAAAGTTTCAAAAGGATGGCTGTGTTATTCTAAACAAAAGAAATGTCATAGTGGCAACAGCAAGCTTAATAAATAATATGTACCGTTTAAATATGCCTGGAGGCTATGCATGCATATCAGATGTTATTGAGCAAGACACTTACTTATGGCACCAGAGAATGGGTCATCTGAACTTCCAAACATTGGAGAAATTGACCGATAATACTGCAGATTTAAAGCTTTGCAAAATTAAAGACAAAGTGAAGTGTATAACATGTCAAGAAGGAAAACAAACACGTCTTCCATTCAAGAGTCAAGGGTCTCAGAGTAAAGACCTACTTGAGCTGATACACTCGGATGTCTGCGGACCGATGGAAACTCAGTCTTTAGGAAAAGCCAGATATTTTGTGACATTCCTAGATGACTACTCAAAGAAGATATTTGTGTATGTGATGCATAACAAATCAGAAGTCCTCGATAAATTCAAGGAATTTAAGAAGTTAGCAGAGAATCAGTTAAACCGTACCATTAAAATTCTCAGATCTGACAATGGACTTGAATATGTAAACACAAACTTTTCAAACTTTCTCAAAGATGCCGGAATAATACATCAAACTACCACACCTTACACACCAGAACAAAATGGAACAGCGGAACGCATGAACAGGACTTTAATAGAAAGAGCAAAATGCATGATGTTAAATGCCAACTTACCTAAAGTGTATTGGGCTGAAGGAATACTTACGGCTGCCTACATCATAAACCGGTCTCCAACTAAGTCACTAAGATATAAAACACCCGAAGAGATGTGGACTGGACACAAACCCAAAGTGAGTCACATGCGAACATTTGGATGTGAGGCAATGGTACACCTACCCAAGGAAAAGAGAAAGAAACTAGATTCAAAATCACAAAAAATGATTTTTGTAGGATACTGTGAAAACAGTAAAGGGTACAGATTCATATTACCTAATTCAAGAACTGCAATCAAGAGCAGAGATGCAATATTTTTAGAGTCAACTGTAAAGAGAGATTATGTCTCTATTGACTTAACTAAAAATGAATGCAGCATTCAAACTAAAGACAGCGAAGAAGCTTCAAGTGATGACTCATTTGACACTACAACAGAAACTAAATCACTATCAGACAGTGAGTACATCCCAGATGAAAGTATTGATTCTTCACCAACAAGAAATATTACAGTAAGAACTAGAAAGCAATATTTGGATGCACAAAAATCAGAAGAAAGTTCTTACATGTGTTTTGATGATAAATTATTAGACAATGATGTTCCTGATAACTATGAACAAGCAATGAAGTCACATGATGCTTCAAAATGGAGAAACTCAATAAAGGAGGAACTTGATTCTCATAAACAAAATAATACTTGGACATTAGTGGACAAAACTCCAGACATGCGAATAATTGGATGCAAATGGGTGTTTCGCATCAAAGAAGAATCTTCTGGTCCACGCTATAAGTCTCGGCTTTGCGCAAAAGGCTACTCACAAACAAAAGGTATTGACTACGAAGAAACATTTGCACCTACTGTAAGGTATGACTCGATACGGTTACTACTTTCAGAAGCTGCCCAACATAATCTAGAAATTATACAGTTAGACATTAAAACAGCTTTTCTGTATGGTGAGCTTGAAGAAGACTTGTACATGACAGTTCCTGAAGGCTTTACCTGTAATGCTAACCAGGTATGTAAGCTTAACAAATCTTTATATGGTTTGAAACAAGCTCCAAGATGTTGGAACACTAAATTTGATTCTGTTTTAAAGAAGTTTGGGCTTGTCAATAGTAAAGCAGATCAATGTGTATATGTTGGAACTATTAAGGGAGAAAAATGTTACCTTTGTTTGTATGTTGATGACGGACTGATATTTTCAAAAGACAGGTCAACACTAAAAGAGTTAATTCATGAATTAAAGTCAACATTTGAAGTAAAAACTTGTCCACTCAGAAATTTTGTGGGCATGGAAATACAAAAGTGTGAAAATTACATTTCCATATATCAGTCAAAATATATTGAAAAGTTACTGAACAAATTTAATTTGAATAATTCTAATCCAAACAGCATTCCAGTTGATCCACACATGAAATTGGAAAAGGGAGAATGTGAAGCTGAAAATAACATTCCATATCGACAAGCTGTTGGATCATTGATGCACCTTGCTATAGTAAGCCGACCTGATATTTCGTTTGCTGTAAGCCTGGTGAGTCGATTTTTGAATTCTTACAATGATACACATTGGAACGCTGTTAAGAAAATTTTCAAATATCTGAAGGAAACCAAAGATTATGGTTTGATATACACAGCATCGTCCGAGTCTAATGTTGTAATAGGCTACTGTGATGCAGACTATGCTAATGACACCTGCACTAGACGTTCAGTTACTGGATATGTTTTTATAAAAAATGGAGGAGCAGTAACTTGGGCCTCTCAGAGACAACAGACAGTCGCCCTTTCAACCACGGAAGCAGAGTTTATGGCAGCATGTGCTGCTACCAAAGAGGCCATGTGGATAAAACAACTACTCTGTGATATTGATTCATTTAACCAGAAGTCAGTGTGTTTAAATTTGGACAATCAGAGTGCAATTAGTGTAATTAAAAACTTAAATTTTCACAAACGATGCAAACATATAGACATTAAGTTTCACTTTATTAAGGAAAAATATTATGATAAAACTATTAGCTTGAACTATGTGTGAACTGATCAGCAATATGCAGATATTTTAACTAAACCTCTGTGTAAGGCAAAGTTTTGTTATCTGAGAGATAAAATTGGAATTCAATCTATCTTAGTCAAAAAGCTTTAGTTACTGAACTTAATGTTATCTTTTCGTTTTCAATATATTTATATAAAAGTAAAAGTGTCTAGAGAAGGCTTTAATTAAGGAGGAGTGTTGTAATATTTAAATTTCGCGCCTTCAAACTTACAACCTCACCTTTGTGACAGATGTTTTTTTGTCTGTGCTTTTTCTTCTTATTCGGTGAACATACAACCAAAGTGTTTCGTATTGCTAAAATATAATTTCTAAGTAAATCTGGACTATTTCATTTAACAATAACAACAAGGTATGTATAACTTGTGTTTCTATAAATTATTAGTAATTGTAATACGTATTATTAGAGTATTTAATCAAAATTGGAAGTTTCGTTATAAGGTACTTATTGGTATTTGGTTTAATTTAATGTATGAAAGAGAAACACGAATACCTACACAATGCCATATTTAATTTATTTTGTAGTATTTTTTTTTGTCGTTAGTATTTTTGATTGATATACCTCAGACGTGAGGTTTTGATATTGATAAATGATCAAGGTTACATCAAGGTAATGCAAGGGTGCACTATTAGGGTTATCGATTGTTGTCTGATGACCAAACAAGTTATTGTACTTGTAATTATTGCTGGTTTTTATTCATCCCACTGATGAATATGGGTCGATTATGTTGTTAATTTCAATTATACTGTACCTGTACCTTTCCTGGACACGGTGGTGCACACGGTAGAGGTGTGCCCCGCTTGGGCAGAGCATTGCCATGTCCTGGTGGGGGCGATTGACGGCGGCGATCTCTCGCGCCAGGCCTTGGTTCAGGCCATGGTCCGGAGCGAGGAGGCCCTCCTGGAAGCCGACCGCATAAGGCAACGGCGCTTACGCATCAGCCGCCGCCGTCGCCACCGCCGGGAATCCGATCCAGATTTCCGGGCACCGCAGGCGCGGGCTTGCGGACTGTGAGCAATAGGTAACTCACTGTCCGACCGTCCGGTAACTGTCCGGACCGAGCCCAAGTCGTCGACACCGCGCACTATTCCCGCAAGCCTTAGAGAGTTGTCAGCAGCCGGGCCGGGAAAGCATGAAAGGCAACGAAGGAACGGGGTGGGTTTTTCGCCCAAGAGCGAAACATGTCATCTCGATGAGTTTTGCCCACCGACAAAAAAAAACCTGTATCTACCTTTCCTATAATTTTGTTTAATAGTTTTTCCTATAGGTACATATAAAAATTTTCTTAATTGATATTATTATGATCAGTCTTCATCTACAATGAAAGTTCGTTGTCTAATTCGTTGTCTAATTAGGGTCTATAAAATGGGAAAAAGTATTGTAATTTTTCAATTATACCTAATAATGTTTTTGCAGGCAAGATGGCGAAACGAAGACAGTGGATAGATGAGCTAAAATCCAAAAATGATGACTTGGAAAAGAAAAAGCCAAAAATTCAGATTTTGAGTGAAATTATTTACAAACAAGGTACACAAGTCGAAACTTGCACTCACACTGAGGGTGTAAACGTCCCAGTATTGTCATCTACACCAGATAGTAATAAAAGGTCATTTTATGAAAAACTAACTCCTACATTTCGTAGTCCAAACACTTATCTTCAAGCTACTAAAGAAGTTATGAAGCAAATGACACCGTGCAAAATAGACAATTACGAATCTTTTAATTACTCGCCATCACACTTTGACCATTCATCCTATATGGTGACCGTAACTGTTGATCGTGAACAAGATATATCATTAGATACAAATGGTCACTTACTTGACGATGACAACGCGCCAGATTATTCAAAAGCTCACTCATTGAGTGTCCTTCATAGAACGCCAGATAATGTTGACGATGTACCTGTGTGTAATGATTTACCTGATACTCACTACCACCGCGTTGTGAGCGACCCCAAAAGCGCACCGTGTTATGCAGACACTGTACCTGTTAATACTTTACCTGATCTTCACTGCCACGCTGTAAGCGTCCCCAGAAGCACGCCGTTTGATGCAGACACTGTACCTGTTAATACTTTACCTGATCTTCACTGCCACGCTGTAAGCGTCACCAGAAGCACGCCGTTTGATGCAGACACTGTACCTGTTAATACTTTACCTGATCTTCACTGCCACGCTGTAAGCGTCACCAGAAGCACGCCGTTTGATGCAGACACTGTACTTGTTAAAACTTTACCTGATCTTCACCGCCGCCGCGCTGTGAGCGTCCCCCGAAACACGTCGTGTGATGCCGACCCTGTACATATTAATACTTTACCTGATCTTCACCAACGCCGCGCCGTGAGCGTCCCCCGAAACGTACCGTTGGATGCTAATGCTGCACATGTTGATGATTTACCTAATCATCAAAGCACGTCATATGATACTGATACTAATAGCTGTCCTGGTTACTCGAATGGAGACATTTGTCACAATTACAAGAGCCGAGAAAGGAGCCATTCAAAATATTATGATTCTCCAGTACCTGGAACTAGTAACTCATCAAAAAATTGAACAATCAAAACGTCGAAAATCAAAACGCAAATTAAATTTTAATATATCTTACCTAGATTTTGTAGATGAAGAAGATTCCACAGATACTATTTTACTAAATGAAGCATATCCATCTGAAGATACACACACAGAGACATAGAGACAGTTGGGATGAATTGGATGTTGATTCTAGTGAAGCAGAAGAGAAAACTAAAGTGAAAAAGAACAAAAATAAGAATAGACTGACGAAGAAAAACACAGAAAATGTATCTGAGACTATAAATATTGAAAAGGGTAAAACAAAGAAACAAATTAAATTACGCAACTATAAAAATAAACTGAAAGGCGAAAGCTACACCAATACGAAGGGAAAAATCATAGAAGAAAAAAAAATGAAGAAAAATCCTTGTGTTGGAAAGGCATGCCAAAACAATTGTTCTGAAATTAGTGAAGAACGCCGTAGTGCTTTATTTACATATTTTTGGGGGCTTGAAAGTCAGCAAAGACGCAGAGATTGGATTGCTCAAGCGACAGTAAAAAGAAGTGTTAGACGCAGTAAGTTCGATTCGCCAGCTACTTCTAGACGCTGCGTGACATACAGTTATTACATTAACCAAGGTGAGTCGAGGAGACAAGTTTGTCAACAATTTTTGATTGCGACTCTTAATGTATCACAAAGATTTATTCTATATACTGCCGAAAATTCGTCAGATGAAGGTTTTGCAAAACTTGACCAACGAGGCAAACACACTTCACATAATAAAACTCCTGCAGAAGTTATTGAGTATGCCAAAGCTTTTATTTATAGCTTGCCTTTGTTGCCTTCTCACTATTGTAGAAAGGACAGTAAACGGTTATACTTACCAGAGGAATTAAAAAACATTACAAACTTGTACTCCATTTATGCTGAGAAGTGTAGAGAAGATGATCAGAACCCTATGTCACTTAAAGTGTTTTCGGCATACTTTAAAAATAACTTTAATATTGCATTTCACATACCCAAAAAAGACAAATGTTCAATATGTTCTTATAAATCATATGATGTACTTACAGAAGAAGAGATGGATAAGATAAACAAACACTTAAAAGATAAAGATGATTCTCAAAAAAGATTCCTGTTTCACCAAAATTTATATGAAAATGACAGAAGCATTGTTTGCGCAAGTTTTGACCTACAAAAAGTATTAAACACTCCACATGGTACTATTAATATGTCTTTATACTATTCACGCAAAATTGCTGTTTATAATTTCACAATTTATGAGAGTGGAACCCGAAATGGTTTTTGCAATGTTTGGACAGAAACCGATGCTCACAGAGGAGCAAACGAGATATCAAGTTGTTTGTTTAACTATATTACAAACAACATTGACAAAAGAGGCAACATAAGGACATTACTACTCTATTGCGACTCTTGTTTTGGCCAAAACAAGAATAAAATCGTACTAGCCATGCTCCGTTATGCACTGTCTAAATGCGAAAACTTAGAGGTAATTCAAATAAATTATCTAATCCCAGGTCATACGTACATGCCAGTGGATAGTATGCATGCAACAATAGAGCGTGCGGTTAGAAAATCAACTGTGTGGGCACCTTCTCAGTGGCCGACGATCATGGAAATTGCTAGAAAAAACCCGTTTCCCTATGAAGTTCATGTACGAGATGGAAACTTTTTCATGGGTTTTAATGACATCGTTAATAAATTATTTAAAAAGAATCTAAATCTGCATATTTCTACGATAAGTGTTGTAGTTTTCAAAAAGAAAAAGCCAAACGTGATGTTTATCAAAAGATCTATGGCAGCTGATGCTGAATGTTCTGAAATTCCACTGGGAGATATGGGTAACACCAAACCGAAGGAAAATTTATATAGAGTGAAATTACCGATTTCTTCCCAAAAATATAAGGATCTGAAAAATCTTGTTGTAAAAAAAATTATTCCACCTAACTATGCAAAAGAATTTCTGGACCTAGACCATAATAATAAAACAGTAGACCGCTTGCCAGATACTGATGAAGAGGATTGAAGATGTTTACTTACAAACTTTTTTCTATTTCTGTTTTTTTTCTTCGATTTTGATCTCAAGTAACTACTAGATGTTTTTTTTTTAAATAATTTTGTTGATTGCTACTTATAATTTGATTTTATTGACTCATTATACTAATAAAGTTTGTTACACAAAACACTGTTTATTATAATTACGTTTTGAAAGTTCTCATTAAATAAATACGGCTAACCAACTCCCTTTTATTCGTAAAACATTTTTCCCACTCTATTCAGTTAAATCAATAACATCAGTGCATGATAATTCTTCAATATGGCTTACGTCTTTATAGCTTTACTTAAAAAAATAAGTATTTCATTTACAACATTTTATAGTTCTAAACATAATTTAAATATTTTGTTGCCATAGAAAATTCCCTAAGGTTACAGCGTTTTATACATATGTAAAAAATAATTTGTTTGTTGTAAGCTACAAAAACACTGGTAATAACTGAGTTAGAAAGATATCTTTACAGCCAACATGTAATGTGAAAAAAAACAAAAATACGTTTTCAAAATCATGTTCCTACGATGTATAGTCTATGAGTAATGATTTTTTTCCTAATTTCAAAAAAGTTTTTTGGCCCTGGTGAACATTTCATGTTTTGAGGCTTACAGCAAATACGTTTTCCTACGTCGATATCTTTTGAAAGATATATATTTTTCAAAATTGAACAGATTGAAGACGAACAATTCAACGAGTTTTTAACCAGAATTAAAACACAAGCCAATAATGTGAATTTGAGAATTTACTTGACGAGATGTTAAAAGACAAAATAGTTTTTGGATTTAGATCTAATCAAGTAAGAGACAAGTTGCTAACAAAAGACAATCTAAACTTGAGAAGAGCAATAACTATCTGCAAAACAAGCGAACAAGCCTCTAAACAACTGGATGAGTTTGAAGGTAAAAACAAAGCAGATAAAGTCTCAGTAGTAAAAAATGTAAATGCCAAAAAAGAGCAAAACAAGAGCTTCTACTGCAAAAGATGTGGCACAAACCATAAAAGCAGAGAATGCCCGGCATTTAACAAACCATGTACCAAATGCAACAAAAATGGACATTTTGCAAAGATGTGCAGAACTAAGTAGAAACAATATAATAAACAGAAAAATAGGGTGAATACTTTAGAAGAAAGCTCGAATTCAGAATATGATGTGTACATATCTGCAATTAGTACCAGCCGGAAGAAAAACTGGACTGAAGAAATAAAAGTTGGCAATATGAAGATTAAAGTGAAATTAGATACAGGAGCTGAATGCAATGTGTTACCAATATATTTGATGGCCAAAACTAAAGCAAGTATGAAAGCAAGTAGAACAATAAATTTAATAAGTTACTCAGAAGATAAAATGGCAGTTCTAGGTGAAAGTGCTACCGTGCAAACTGAAAAATGAAGAAACAAACATTGTATTCAAAGTAGTTCAAGAAAATGTTATGCCATGACTATGACTTGACACTTGCGAGAAATTAGGCCTTATTGCACGAGTCAAAACATTGAAAAAAAACACAATCCAAAGAAGATGTATTTGAAGGCTTAGGCTGTTATAAGGACTATGAATATGACATTGACCTGATTGAGAACCCAAAACTTGAAATCAGACCGTCAAGAAGAATTCCACATGCCATACGAGATGAGGTTAAGCAAGAATTTGACAGAATGGTAAAGTTAGATGTCATAAAGCTAGAAACAGAGCCTACTCCTGCAGTGAGTCCTATGGTAGTTGTCAGACAAAAAGGTAAGATAAGAATTTGCATAGATCCATCAGATTTAAATAGAAACATTCTAAGACGTCATTTTCCACTTGCCACAATAGAAGAAACTTCAGCTGACATTAAAGATTCTAAGTTCTTTGCACTATTGGATTGTACAAAAGGGTTCTGGCAAATAAAGCTATCAGAAAGAACACAAAAAATATTAACATTCACTACACCATGGGGAAGGTATTCCTTCAAGAAACTTCCCTTTGGAGTATCATCAGCACCAGAAAATTTCCAAGAAATTTTGACAAGTTTGCTCAGTAAATTTAAAAATGTGAGAGTATCAACAGATGATATTTTTATCCATGCAAAAAGTAGAGAAGAACTACGCAAAACTGTCAGTGAAGTCATTGAAGTAATGAAAAAATCATGTTTCAAACTTAACAAAACTAAGTGCATTCTTGAAGCACAAAAAATTAAATTTCTGGGACACATAATTTCAGCAAATGGACTAGAAGCAGACCCAGAAAAAGTTGAAACTATACAAGCAATGAAAACACCAACAAACAAAACAGAACTTCAGAGACAAGTTGAAAATGGTACAAAATAGAGATACTGCTCTTAAAATTATGTGCGATAGCTCATTGGATCCGGAATGACGCCTAGAAAAATGTGCCAAAAGCGTATATTAGCACATAAAAAATTGCAAAAGTTATAAACAATTAAAGCTGAAAAAAATGGCATTTCGTTTTTTGCCAAAATTTCATAAAATATTAACATTTAAGAAATTTCAAAAATAAGAGTCTGAAAGAGGAGGAAATTTCCAATAAAAAACTCCTACCTACTATCTCCATTATTTATAACTTAAATTTAAATCTGAAAAGAGGTCTGCGCGCGACATTTTTAGGTTGCACGCGTGGCGTCAAAAGCGACTACGGCACATTAATCAATTTATTTAGGGTATTGAATATTTTTTTTAATTTGAAAAAAATATGGTGTATTCTGAACACTATAAATAATTTATTCCCGATGGAAATTTTATCGTAAGTTAATTTTTCAACAAGTTAAACAATTGTTAACAAACACAATTTTCTCGAACAACCGTCTTAATTGTAACCGAAAAAAAATGTTTAAATAAAGGTAGTAAAAAAATTTCCCACACACACACACACACCCTCACATATCCTATTTTCTGTCTCCTTTTTTTTTGTTATCTACTTGGGTGTGTGTGTACATAAGTTGTTAAATAAATAATATTATTAATTATTTTTTCTGCCTTAGAAACGAATTAACAGGATTTTATCCATTTGATTTTTGGGGGCCGAGTCACCCACGCCACGTCCGTAGGAGAATACCCTTCAGCGAATCCCTACACGTGGTCCCCGGGTGGTGCTAAACAGGTGACACTAACCGCCTCCGTGGTCTAGTGGTTAAACCACCTGATTCAGACCCAGAGGTCCCGGGTTCGATTCCCAGCGGGGGCAAATTTTTTGCTCGGTTTGGTTGATGATAGGACTTCTTCTAAGTCCGCCTGGCAAGCTACCACCATCATGTCTAAGTCTGTCGCCATAACAACAATGTTAACAGCATTGTTGTGTTCCAGCAGTGAGAGGTATGATAGCCAGTTCCTCTGTGTAGGAGGATTCCGGGTGAAACTCGCTTCCATCTTCGGCCTAATCATCACTTTCCATTTGGTGAGATTTGGGCCAAGAGTATCCACGTTTTGCATAAAAAAAAATAAAAAGAAAATTTGCATTACTTAATATAAACCTACTGTTCTACAAGGCTTCGAATGCAACACTGCTCATCTCATCAAAAAACCGTTCAATCTTCCCCCCACTCACCCTACACTACTCAACAAGACTTTGCCACAGGGAATGTGCTAACTACCCTTATCACAAAACCACATTCATTAACCGACTTCCCAAAAAGGAGGAGGTTCTCAATTGGGCCGGTATGTTTTTTTTTTTATGTATGTACAATTGTTTCCAAAAATGCATAAGCATTCTTACGCACTAACAGCTTGACGGTTAGTTTGACTTACGACCTTCTATTTTCCAGCAGAAGTCAACAAACGGTTGTGGTTTATAATTTCGTAATTACAATATGAGCTCAGATAGCACAACGGTTTAGCGCCCTCAGAGAGAAGTGTGATCCAGTGTGTCGTAAGTTCAAATCCCACGCACTACCAGACTTTTTGTATCTTCTTATTCACATTGCAATAAGTTAAAAAGGTAGATCACAAAAAAAAAATACAAAATAAGAATTGAGATTTCTGCGAGGTAGACATCAGTTATTTATAATTATTAATATTTAACTTGAACCAAATGCACTGTTGGTTGGTTGTAGTTGTTGGTTAGTGGCGGGTGGTTAGCAGTAGCGTAATTATTCTCAAAATGCAGGCAAACATTTGTATTGAAGTGAGGGCGACTATTATTGCGCTGCATGAAAGTGGTCTTAATAAAACTCAAATATCTGAAGAAACTGGACTGAATGTGAGTAAAATATTTATATTTGAATTGTAACTTTATAAATTAATCTTTTAATATTTTAACTAAAAATTTATACCTGAGATTATTTGGTAGAATATAGCTTAATTCTTTTTATTATTTTTTGAATCCATCTATCACTTTATGAGGCTTAAAAGCGAAATATTAGTGTTTATTATTGGATTTATAAATACGCAGTGTTTTATTTTAAAATTATATTAAATAAATATGAGTATTAACTATATAAAACTGGCCAAGTGCGAGTCGGACTCGCCCATGAAGGGTTCCGGTACCATTTATCTATAAAACTACGAAAAAAACACGTTTATTGTATGGGGATCCCCCTTAATATTTGATTATTTTATATTTTTTTATTTTGTTGTTATAGCGGCTACGGAAATACATAATTTGTGAAAATTTCAGCTTTCTAGCTATCACGGTTTATGAGATACAGCCTGGAGACCGACAAACAGACAGCGGAGGCTTAGTAATAGGGTCCCGTTTTACCCTTTGGGTACGGAACCCTAAAAAATGAAGTCACTTTAGTATTTTGTTAAGTATAGCGACCTAATATTTTTTTTTTTTGTTTTAGAGAAATACTAAGTCTTTGGATAAAAAGATATGAAGAAGAGGGTAGCCTTGCTAGTCGAAAGAGAAGTGGAAGACCGACGCTTATTAGCGAAGCGCAGCGACGACATATGGTGGACGAGTATGAAAAAAATGGTTTCACACCAACGAGACACTTTGCGGAATTATTCGACACCTCGTTGCAAACTGTTCGCTGTGCGCTCCACGCTGAAGGTGTGCATCACAGAAAACCTGCTAAAAGCCTTACTTGACAGAGAAACATAAACAAGAACGATTACGTTTCGCACGGGATTATTTAGATTTCGACTGGAATACCACCATATTTTCAGATGAAAAAACATTTAAATCCAGTCAAAAGGGCAGACATCATTTATGGCGAAAGGATAACACTCGATGGTGTGATAAAAACGTAATCCCTAACACCGAATCAGGTCGTATTACAATTAATATGTGGGGGTGGATGAGTGCAGCAGGACCAGGAGAACTGGCTTTCATTCCTTCACGCGCAAACAGTTCGACTTATGCGGAAGTATTAGACTCCATCATGCTACCTACTGTGCGCAACATTTACCCTGCTGATGAGTTAGCACAATTTTCATTTTTATTTATTTTTATTTATAAAACACAAATTGTTTGTTTGTCTGAGTCCATTTGAGTATGCCGAAAGAGTACATCAAAACCGGAATGACCCAAACGTTGAAGGCACGCACCTTGTTTCCGCCTGATAAAAGACTGTTAAGTAATTTATGCAGGCGGCCAAAGAAGCGCTCCTTCAACGATTGTTTCATATCAGCAGCATTGATGCCTAACGCTTCCGACATACCCAAATACTTATAAGTTTCGGTTGAGGAGAGGGACCTTAGGAGTATGGAATCCGAGAGTTGTGTTCCCACGGATTCCATAATCTCCCCTCGCTTTACATGCATGACCGCACATTTATCCACACCAAATTCCATCCTGATGGCGCTACTGAAGTTTTCTGTCACCTTCAGTAGCTTCATCAGTTGCAAGTTGTTAGGAGCAAATAGTTTCAAGTCATCCATGTAAAGGAGGTGCGATATGAACTGACCACCTCTTCTCAACCGGAAGCCTTGCCCCGAACCCTCCAGCAATGTACTGAGAGGGTTGAGGGCCAGACAAAACCACAGTGGACTCAGACTGTCGCCCTGAAATATGCCACGCTCGATCCTTATCGGGTCGCTGTTGACCTGGGTCTGCCGACACCCTGGATAGTGAAGGACCGTCCTCCACTGCCCCATACACGACATCAGGAAGGTGCGTAGAACTGCATTAACTTTATACAGCTCCAGCACCCTCATGAGCCATGTATGTGGCACTGAGTCATAGGCATTCTAATAATCTATCCAGCATGTCGACAGATCCCTTCGCGAACGACGAACCTGCTGGCTAATGGCAATGTCAATGAGGAGCAGCTCCTTAGTACCGCGGGACCCGTTCCTACATCCATTTTAAGAGGCAGACATAATTGAATTACTATCAACTACTGGTTTATCTTAGACCGTCGGTAAACACGTGATAGGTCTATAATTTTTAGGCTCCGCGGTACTACCTGATTTACGGAGCAGGTGGGTTATTCCTGTAGTTAGGAACTGGGGCAGTGACCCTGACTCTAAGGCAGACTGGAATTGAGATTCCAAGCGAGCGTGCGATCCCTGAAACCATTTTATCCAAAAGTTGTGCAGCCCGTCCGGTCCTGGAGATTTCCAGTTAGGCAACGGACGGACTGCACGAGCTACATATTGGGGGCTGATGGTAATTGCCCCCATTTCTGGTATCGGATCGCACGCGCGTTCGACCTCCCGAGTCCAATCACCCTCGGTATGACTGACAGGCACCGACCAGACGCTGCCCCAGAATGAACACATGGCGTCATCATCCGGTAGGCGCGTATCAGTCACACCTTGGTCAGGTCGCTCCCAAGCCCTATAAACCCACCTCTCATTGCTTTGGAATGTGCGATTCTGAGTGTATCGTTCCACTCGCCGCTTGTACCGACGTATACGGTTTGCCCATGCATAGATTTTCTGCTTCAGGAAGTCGATACGCTCTGTGACGCGGGTCAGATAATCCCGAGGACTAATGTCAGTCCCCGAATACGCCCGCCTCACAAAGCGCATCACTCTACGGCGAGTGTTGCCCTCCCTGAAGCAGATAAGTTTGCCAATGAGTGCTCTAGCCTCACCGATACGACGCTCGATCCTGCACTGCCAAGCTGGTACGGCTGGTCGTGTAACTCTGTCACTATTAGGAAATTTGACATGAGCTACACGACATGCCGCTGCAGCCGCACAGTATAGGATCGAGTGGGTATCGGCGAGGTCTTCGCTGCTAGCAAAATAACATGCTAGTTGCGAATCTAGAGCACACACCAGCGCCCTATTTTGCTTGTGCATGGGCAAACGAGGTAGCCGAGGCCTAAGCTCTGGCGGTGTGGAGCGATACTCTCGCAAAGCATCCTCCAAAGCGCTCCTCAATCGCTCATTGCACTGGGTACTCACGGATATAGCTCCGCCATCATCATCTTCACCGACGCAGTCGGGTCGCGGTGGAACACTTACACTGGGTTGTATTTGCACCGCGGCCGGTGGCGAAGCTGGTGAGACACGGCTAGTCCGTGATTCCAGACGCAGTCTATCAAGTACGGCTTCATCCAACATACGGTTACGCTGAATGACCCGCACCTGATCCGATAGTCGTTGGGCTGAAACGTTGACAGCTGGCTCAAGTACCTGAAACAGAGAGAGCATCCGACCACGGTACGCAGTCAGGTTAGTTCCCCCCTCTGTAGCCCCATAGTATGAGCGCATGACATGTTCGTTTATGGATTGCGTCCATCGCATGCGCTGCACACTTCCACCGATAGCGGGGACCCTGTCAGAGACCGGTGGGCCTCGAGGTCCCAAGCTGGCCGGTGGTCGGCCTCGTCCACGCCGACGCGCAGGTGGTGGTGTCGTCGGCGGCGAGAAGTATTCGTCGCTCGAGCTCGACGCAACTGCAGCTACCGGAAACTCTGGACTCGCGGCTGGCGCAGGTCCCGGCGGCTGCGAGGCGGAGCTGAGCGACGAACCCGAAGGTGTTGGTCGTGTGTTATTCGCTTGTGCCCGGCTTCTTGTCAGCATTTTATTTTTATATTTGGGTAATCAGATTTGTCGTTTCCAGGTTTTCCTTATTCATTTCTTTGTTGTTCTATTTTTTTCTTGGTCGTTTTGCTATGAAATACATCTTTAAGATGCTTATTTTCAATAAAATTGTACAAAAATATGAAGTGAACATTTTTATACGTCAGTCAAGTTGACAGCCGGGCCACAGATTATTATTATTAGATTTATTATTATTATTATTATTATTATTTATTTAATTCGAACACAAAGTATTCATATTTTTGTTAGTAACACTTAAAACTATGTTAGTAAACTTTTCTTAACATAGCTAATGAAATAAAATAAAACTAATTCATATACCTATAACAATGTCCGCTACCCGCTGCACCAGACCTGCAGCTGTGCACACGGGTCCAGTGTTCCAGGAACGGACAATCAGGCTTATCGACTATCACCTTTAAAATGCTGTTGGTGCTCATCCGAAGCCTTCGCATCAGGGATGCTGTTCGTTTTCTTATAATGGCTTGGAAGCTATCCGTACCAGCTTGAGCAAACATGCCCGATGCGCTACAAAACCGCGGGAGCCCCAACAGCACTCTAAAGGCGTTGTTATACTGCACGCGAAGAGCGTTGTAGGCCCTCTGCGTATGTCTGACCCACAGGCTGCACGTGTAGAAAGACTGGCAGAACGCCTTGAACAGCGTGACTTTCACTTCTCTAGTACATCGCGCAAACCTACGGGCCAGCATATTACATCGGATCGACAACGCTCTTTGCTCCCTTTCGATGTCACTGTCATCATTCAGGTCCTCATTCACTATGTGGCCAAGGTACCTAAAATGCGACACTCTGTTTAGCGGCACACCATACAAAAATACTGAAGGAACCGTCATAGGCTTTTTAGTTCTTACCCTAAACACCACCAGCTCACTCTTCCCTACATTGTACAATAAACCATGAGAAGTGGCGTATCTCTCACATATCTCCAGCATCCTTCTGAGTCCATCAATCGATGGACTCAGCAGCACCATATCATCTGCATAGCTTATACTATTAACAATTACACCATCAATAGAACATCCGATACCAGTGCCGCTGAGCTTCTCGATCAATTTATTGACGTATAAGCAGAAGAGCGCCGGGGAGGTCAAACCCCCTTGTCTCACACCACACTCCAACCCATACGCCCCAGACAAGGCACCCGACCACCTGACCTGGTTGATTTGGTGATCATACCAGTAGCTTAAAAGCTTAATGAGCTCATTAGGAATACCTTGCTCATGCAATTTCGACCATAAAATATTATAATCAACCAGGTCAAATGCCTTGGAGAGGTCCAAGAAAGCAGCATATACAGGCGTGTGTCTATCAGTATAGTACCTGACCGTGTGCTTCAGCGAAAGAATAGCAGTCTCTGTGGACAGCCCAGCTCTAAAACCAAATTGTGCATCATGTAGATTGAGCTGCCTAGTTACTCTCCGCTCAAGCACACCGTCAAGAACCTTAGCTGTTACAGTGGCCAACGATATTGGTCTATAATTATCTTTGTCCGAGACATCGCCTGTCTTGTTCTTGACTATGGGCACAACTATTGTCTTCATCAGATCAGTAGGCAGATACGAGTGCCTCACGCAAAGATTATACAGCATAGATAGGACTCTTGGCAGATGCGGACCAGCATATTGAAAATGTTCTATGCTGAGGCCATCGTGACCCGGTGATTTGCCCCTAGTCATCGACCGTATTACGTTCCGTATCTCTTCTGATGAAATACTAATGGGAACACCAGACAACCTACTCTCAGTGACATAAGCCCGTTCCACCGATTGAAGCCGCGAAGTTATTCCGAAATGCCTCCTAAACATGTTCGCAATCTCCTCAGGTTCAGTCCTGCCATTAACGCTCACCGGAACCGAAGGTTTTGGACTCAATCTTTGTGTAGATTTCCAAAATTTCTGAAAATGTTTGCCCCTATGCTCTGTTGCTAAAATGTTCATCTTAATTTTTTCCTCATTATTCTGACAAAACTTTAACTTTTGTTTAAAAACTTTCCTAGTTTCTCTCATTTCCACAAACTGCTGCCCTGTGTGAGGTTTTCCATACCACACCCAGTTAAGAAAGGCCCTTCGCGCGTTCCCGTGAGCGTCCCTGACATACCGGTTCCACCCAATCACTGTACGCCGACCATTCCCAACTCTTAACAAACTAGAGCTGCCCGCTTCTCGAAGTGACGTCACAATTCTATTGTACAATGTATCAATTATTTTATAATGTTCTTTGTTATGGCAAAAATTATCACAACAGTTTCCGAGCTCAGATGGGAAGTCTATTTTTTTAAGTTGCTCCATACATAATCTAAAATAACAGTATTTTTGTGCTGCATCTCTTTCACCCCATAAGGCTTTATCAACTATTTTTTTCCCCAGTTTAGCCGATGGATTCGTTGGCCTAACCATTCCAAGGTTAACTTGAATAGCAAGTGGAAAATGGTCTGACCAGAAAATGTCATGGTAAACTTCAACATTCCCTAGTGTTTTCCACGCTGCTTCAGACACCAAGCAATGGTCAAGCCAACGTCGACTCCCGCAGACATCACTGACAAAGGTATAAGTTTCAGAATGTATTCCAAACTTAGTGTAATCGGCACATCGCCAACTCTGTTCATCACAAAAACTTAATAGTTCCCGACTAAATAATTCACCAGGATGCGCATTAAAATCTCCGAGTATATATACATGCTCCTCATTCGCACTCTCAACGATAGCCGCGATTTCACTTAGGCACTCACAGAATTCATTTAAGTTATCAATACAGTTCGTCGGCATGTACACACTAAACAATAACAACGTGCGATCGGCGCAAGTCGCTTTGATAGCCGCGATACGATCACTCATACAAGGTATAACTGACACGGATGTAAATACCGATTTTCTCCATAAAAGAGCCACTCCACCATATGGCCTCCCTCTCAATACCCCCGCTGATGTATCCACCGCCGATTTCCCAAAGTAACCAAAGTTATCATCTAAACTGCCAAGTATTGACAACTCATGCGGCAACAACCAGGGCCCCAATTCTGCTAATTTAAGAATGGCTCAATTGAATATCAATTGGATCTCAGTAGCAGTTTTAACTAAATTTGGTATTCCGCTACTAATTTAAGACCAATGGTTTTCCATTGACATTCCATTGAACTGCTATTGGGATATTTGCTAGTCTGCTCTTCAATCGTGTTACAATTGTAAATCGATTGTGGACTTTATCGGTATTCTACTCTTATTTGACATTTATATCAATGGACACTCAATTGAATCTGAGTGTCAATTTTACGATTGAAGTACGATTGTGCAACAATAGATAATCTTAGGATTTTACAAGTCATCTTTTGGCTCAGCGCCGTAAAAAGCGGGCCTCGATGAGGGCAACGGTGGATGCCGTGGAAGATTTACCCAATGCGGAATTCCGCGTTGGAAAAGTGGAAGTGAGAGCCCTGACAATTATTAAAGGCATGGAATGGAAAGGAGAGAGGAGAGAGGCCATTGCTCTCCTGCCTTTTGGACGCAGTCTGACGATATGCTGTTAAGAACTCCGGCGCACTCTTGCCAAAGCCTTTTCGACAGACTGCGCCCTTCTTTGGACCGTGAGCAGCGTCCAAGGGCTAGCTCCTGCTGCCCTTCTAAATACTCTATCAGAGCTTCAATTTGTTGGACGCTCATATTATTAGCCTAAAATATAGAAGAAAACAGTTAATATGCTGTAATATTACAGCGCAGTATACAATACTCATACAATAAAACTTTACAAAAAAATACAACCGACTTCCAAAAAAACACTACACAGTAAAAAATAACTTTAATTTCGGAAGTCGGTGTTTTTGTTAGTTTCTTCGTATTTTGACACCGACGAAATTAACGTTATTTTTAGTATGTACTGTTTTTTTTTGGAAGTCAGATGTATTTTTTTGTAAAAAGTTTTTTATTTTTCACTTTTTAGTGGTAGGTACCACACACCTAACAACACCATGCAAAATCGCAGAAAAGCAAAACACGCAATTTCGATTATTTGGATGGCATAAAACCATCATCCAAGTAGACGAATTCCAGCTATTTGGATTTAAAATCCAAAGTTCGTACCTAGCCACCGTATTTGAAATAAACTCTTTCTAACATCGTTAAAGTCATGTTTTATCGACTAGGCGATTCATTGCAGACAATTTAGTTCGTAATTGAATCACAGAAATGGATAAATCGTATATTTAAATCAAACTAGTTCATTCATTTTCTTGGTAGATTTTGAATGGCAACACCTATAACTGTTCAACTGAGAGTCAATTACAATTACACTACGATTCCATTACGACTCTATTGAGCTTACATACAAGTTTTTGCAGAATACCAATTTTGTTCTAATCGTAATGGAGTCGTGATTGACTCTCAATTGAATATCAATAGCATGTGAGTTAAATAAAATTAGCAGAATTGGGCCCCTGGTTTCTTGCAACGCAATGACATCTACAGACTTACAGAGGTTTTGTATACACCCGATTGATCTGTTCAAAGACTTACAATTATAACTTACAAATTCAGTTAATAAGCTATTGCTATCATCAATCTGTGTGCTATCCATTAACGAGATTTATTAACTGCACTGTCACTCGGCTGCCCGTCATCCCGCTGAGGCTCGGTTGTGCTTTTATAGTAAACAAACCTACGGAAAGATACTCCAGCGGGCCACAGGTTCACATCCATAAAAACACTCAACTTCTGCTTAGGTATTAAAAACTTATAAGCCGCATACCCCTTGTTCCTTTTCATATCTATCTTACGTAATTCAAGTTCTACATTCGTTTTACTTTGAATATACGCAACTATGTCTTCCATTTTTGTTTCCTTGTTAACATTATAGATGTAAAAAGGAACACGGACATCGGCTGCCTTAAAAGTACAATGAGGCAGTATATCTGCCTTACCTTTCAACCCAACAAAACGATTCTTTAAGGTGGCACTAGTCGCGGGCTCGAACTCAGTGGTAGGCATGGCCAAAAAGCACGCTGTCTCACCTCGCATCATGCCCGACAGAGATAGTACCAGTGATGAGCAGTTAGACGCTAGCCTTCATGCACGTCTAGTTCGCACGCACACAAACATCGTTCCGAACCGTTCCGAACTAAATCGAAGTTGCACACATACCGCCACCGCGCGCCGCTGCGCATAGTCGCTCGACGCTCGCCGAGAAATCAGCAACTACCTACCTAAAAACTCTTACTAAAAATAGTAGGCGCTGTGTTATCGTTTTATACCTCTACGGCCCTATAGGTACCTAATATGGATTGCTTATTCTATTATCCACGCCGCCACCGACAGATCTGATGCTCACTTGAATAGTCATCGCAGTTTATGTCCGTAGGTACTAGATACATCTACACCTTAGAATAATAACGCATAGAAACCTAGTACGAGTGCAAAAAGTGAGGCAACTAAAACTTAGCCTAATCCGTCAAACTTAGCCACCAGGCCGTCAGTACTCAATGTCACGTTCCGTCGAACACAGCTCGCGAGTAAATAATTGAAAATTACAGTTTGTTGCGTGAAAGGATGTTATAGCACATCAGGAAAACAAAAAAATGTGATAAAATAACATTTCACAAATAAGTACTCACATTCTATGCACTATTTTTACGTAAATCGATAAATAAAACAAAATTCTAATAACCTAACTTGTCATAACACAGTGTTGCTATTTGTGAGGAAAAAATACCCACATTGCTTTCATTCATGTTTTTCATTTTTGTAATTTTAAAATACAATACTTACTGTTAATTCATATCAAACCCGATGTTTTAACATTGTTTATAATTATAACCCATCAAGCATTCTAAACGCATTGAACAATATCTCATTCTTTATGCGATTTATTTCCTTTTATTTTGAAATAAATTGAATTATACCTTCCGAAAAAATATGTCATATTACATGAAAAATCATGTTTACCTTTTCCAGTTCCCAACAACATAAAATACTTGCCTTGATAGCAAAATAGTAATGCGTCTTCCCATATTTTGTGGGTAACGGCTTAGTAATGGTATCACTGAAAGCTATATCTGTGTGCGTTAGAGGAACGTAGACACATTCGGCTCACGCACACAAAGAAAATGAAGTGGACACACGATTTTGCTCGGGTTTTGTTCTAGACGCGGCTTCTATGCGTTATTATTCTAAGATCTACACTAATATTATAAAGAGGAAAACTTTGTTTGTTTGTTTGTAATGAATAGGGTCAAAAACTACTTGACCGATTTTAAAAATTCTTTAACCATTCGAAAGTTACATTATCCACGAGTAACATAGGCTATATTATATTTTGCAAAAAAATAGGGTTCCGTAAGATATTTGGGTTTTTCGGACACAAGGTGTAAAAATCAACCAGAAAAGTTACTTATTTTGCGAACGCTGCCTAAACTATAAAAGATACAACCATAAATTGTTCTAATTAATTGTAGATCTTATAAATATCTACAAAAAAGTCCGCGACACACTATACCTATCTATGTCGAGTGAGGCACAACAACCATTTTTTTATTTAAAAATCTAGATTTTTTTTGGACTACATTTAAACGCGTTTATTTTACTCATGCTATTAATCCTTATCAAATTAAAGTATTTCATCACTAAGTTCAGTTTATGTAGATCATATTTGGTCTTTGAATGATTTAAATCGGACGTTTGGTTTTGAAGTTATGGCAAAATTAAAATATTACGATTTCTGCTGTACGGCCCGTTGCGGCGGTCACCAAGGCGGGGGTGCGCGTGCGGGAGGGGAGTTTAGATCTATGTAAGGTACCCGCGCGGCTCAGATGGCTCAGACGTGAGGTAGGTAGGTAACAGTTTTTCTCACGGTTTTTCTGTAGTGTATTTAGTATCAGCATTGCACCCGTGCGAAGCCGGGGCGGGTCGCTAGTACCTAATAATGAAATTAGTTCTACCTAAGTACCATCCTATAAATTGTTATCAAAATTACTTACTTACCTACCTGTCTTCTTAATTTTTAGGGTTCCGTAGCCAAATGGCAAAAAACGAAACCCTTATAGATTCGTCATGTCTGTCTGTCTGTCCGTCCGTATGTCACAGCCACTTTATTCCGAAACTATAAGAACTATGCTGTCGAAAACTCTAAACTTGGTAAGTAGATGTATTCTGTGAACTTACTACCTACCTACCTAAACCTGTAGGCCGGTATAGTATGGATAGGGGTTCTAAAATGATATCGAGGTTTCTAATATCATTTTTTTCTAAACTGAATAGTTTGTGCGAGAGACGCTTCCAGAGTGGTAAAATGTGTGTGTGTCGTGTAACTTCTAAAATAAGAGAATGATAACACTAAAAAATATATGATGTACATTACCATGTAAACTACCAGCGAAAATTGGTTCGAACGAGATCTAGTAAGGAGTTTTTTTAATAGGTACGTCATAAATCGTAATCCACAACTTTTGCTTATATTATAATATTTGTACGGAACCCTCGGTGCGTGAGTCCGACTCGCACTTGGCCGGTTTTCTATTTTTAGTTACCCCTATTGGTTGACACAGACGTGTTTAGATTTGCATTCATTATTAGATTGCTTTAAATTATCAGACAAGTGCACAGTATATTGTGACAAACTGACAAGTGACATATAAAGATTGTTTACTTAGCTCCTACATACCTACCTATCTAACGTTAAAATTTTAGTGTCTACGACGCCAACGGTTTGTTTTATGGCATCTTTGCTTTTAGGTAAGTACCTACCTACGTTAATATAACAGTAGGTACCTATTAGGCAGAGAGCTATGTAAACTATGATGTTGCAGAATTTGTTCGAAAGAGTTACCGCGGCCTTGGTAAGTACAGTACGCAGAGGGCATTAGGAGGAACACGGATGGGTTTTAGTCAAGAAGAGTCTGACACTCCCTTCTGCTTCGCCCAAAGCGGGAGCAGTTATTTGGTTTCCCATCCATAAAAGTCTTGTCCGCCGCAAAAGTACCTACGAACACAAAATTAGGTTTGTCAATTGCAAGAAACTATTTTGAAAGCAAGTAGAATGAACCCAGTACCTAACAAACATTACATTGACCCTGGCTTGAACTTTGGATTTCGCTACCTGCTACCTAGGTACTCAACTAAACGAGCGACACGTTGCCGCTGGCGGCCGGCAACCTTTGTCGTTGGCTGTCGACGGGCGCTTCAACGACCACCAACGACGCGTGCAGTTGTCCCTGTCGTAGACGCGTGCGGCGGCGGTGGCACGGCGGCGTCATGTCGCTCGATTGTAAGAACGCTTAGCCACCGTACGCACGGACGTAAAAATATTCCGTTCTGCCGAGCGTTGAGAACCCAGCACTCAGCAGAGTTAATCCCAACGCGTCAAAAAAAGACACCGTTTCAACTTATAATTATATCATTGGTTTCAACATCGAGAGTTGAAAATTCATTGCGCGATAGCATCCCGCCGCGATGATTTTACACTGCAGCGGGCGCGGGCAGCGACGCGGTGTCGAAGACCCGGTCACGACGCCAAGTTATGACTTTTCTACCCATTGTTTATAATATGTGGTTTTTAAAACTTTTTCAATGATACAAAACAATGTCACGTACTGTTCAGGCTTGACGCCTTCCAAGATTTCATAGCAAGTCAACGTCACTTGACCATCTGTCAACGTCATTTACCATCTGTCAATGTCACTTCACTTGCCTCTATACATTTTTTATTCATTCGAATTTTTGGATCATCCGCACATGTAACGACCTGTTGTCAATATACTTGTAATTCGTTTTTTGTGGGTTTTAATTTACACCAGTATATCCCTAAAGATATAACATGGTGGCCCATGAGGGGAAAAATAATAAATAATCGTAAACCGCGAAAGTCAAGAAATCTGCGGATTTCTTCGATCGAACCGCCACGAGGTCAACGAGCGCGCGGAGACAGATCATCAAGATTGGAAGCCTTGCAGTGAAGTACTACATCCACGGGTTCCAGCGTATGGTGGACTGTCGCCTGGACAAGGGAGCCAGGATTCGAGCAGCGGTGCCGCTAAAGCGTCGCATCGAGCCGAGCGTCAAGGTCATCTCAAAGTTAAGTGCCATTCCTTCGTTGAAAATCCATCCAATATCCAAAGCATCCTTACATACCTATTAAATATTGAGTATGGTGTTCCATTTGTGTAAATTAAAGTAATTTCGTGCATATTATCGCCGAAAGTTTCCATAGATTGCGAATTGCATCAGACTTTTTTCCTTATACCTACATAAAATTGGTTCGTTGAGAATTCGAATACCTTTGCAACATTTCTTTTAATTGTAGCGATTATTGCTAATAAATAATAGTTCTCTTTATTCTTCTCCGTAATTAAACTCGTATTGTTAAAAGTTTAGTAAGTATTATATTTGTTCTTCGTACCATTAGATACCTACGTACCCGATTCGTGTTCGATTATTGTATTAGGTACTTAGCGTAGACTGCCGACTATTTCAGGTCAACCTACAAGCTCCGAGCATCTTTCTGTTGGAGCTGTACCTAACAGCTGCTGACTGAGCGATTGGCGATCAGCTGATCGTGTGACTCCGGCTTCCCAACTAGCAGGTGACACCGAGACGAGGAACGTGAGCCCATTCAATTTATTTTGCCTTTGTTATAAAACTCACTCCTAACGGTAATTACATTTAACTGTTGTACGCCTGTTTATTCACAATGGAAATGAATAAGCAGCGCTATAAGGAACTAATAACAAAAAGAGTGTCCGCCAAGGGACAAATCACTAAGTTTAAAAACTATTTACATAATATTTCAAAAGAGGATGAGTTGAGTAACATTCAATTAACAGAATTAAACTTGAGACTTACAAAATTTGAGGCATTATCCATTAGGGTTGATGAGTTGCAGAATGATATAGAGGTTCTAAACCCTGATAATATTGCATCTGAAATAGATGAGCGCGACAATATTGAGCAGGATATTATTGTGAACATGGCTACTGCTAAGAATTTGTTAGAATTGTTCTCTCGCAAAAATTAGTCTGAACAAAGACGCAACTCCGTTCACAACGCTTCATGTTGCACAGATGATCATCACAGTATAGGATTAAGACTCCCACAAATTCAAATCGCTAAATTTAACGGTGAATATTTCCGCTGGTTAGAATTTAGAGACACCTTCGAAAGTTTAATTCACAACAACGACCGCATTTCCGAAATAAATAAATTTTATTATCTTAACTCTTATTTGGAAGGCAATGCGGCCAGAATAGTTTCTAATCTTGAAGTTTCCTCTAAAAATTATGCTGAAGCTTGGAAGTTGCTGTGCCAGCGCTACAATAATAATAGAATATTAATAAATCACCATCTTAACTCATTATTAAATATTAAACCACTTTCTCATGATTCCGAAAAATCTTTAAGATATTTAGTCGATCACATTACTAAGAATTTACGTGCATTGGCCAGCTTAGGACAATCCACGGATAATTGGGACGTGCTAATAATTTTTATTTTGTCAGCTAAGTTAGATAGTCAAACCTTATTAAAGTGGGAGGAGCATCGCAATAGTATATCCAGCGATTCGCCGAGCTTAGATCAGTTTTGTAAATTTATCATGAATCGTGCAAATGTACTTGAGGCTACCAATCGCAATAGTAACAATACTAACAAAATTGTGTCTTCGAAGCCTGATGAACGTCCTATCCCAAATAGTAGTCGACAAAATCATAATCATGGCCAAAAAAAGGGCCAAAATAATATAGTTAAATCTTTTGCGAGTATATATAATAATAATAAGCATAAGGCTCCGAAAGGGTTTTCTTGCATTGTTTGCGACGAACGTCATAGAATCTATGATTGTCCAACTTTCAAGTCTAAAAGTATTGATGAAAGAATGTCGGATGTGACAAGATATAAACTTTGCCTAAATTGTTTAAGACAGGGACATTCCGTCAAGGACTGTCGATTTAGGTCATGCCAAGAGCCTGACTGCAATGAGAGGCACAATACTTTGTTGCACCATACAGCCACATCGGCAAACCAATGTGCGATGGTTCAAGAACCAGTCGAAATAGTAACAAACTTTTGTAATAAAAATAAAAGTCAGATTATATTGTCAACTGCCATGGTAGAGGTATCGAATCCATTTGACCAGCAAAAGATCAAAGTTCGTGCATTGTTGGACTGTGGTAGCCAATCATCCTTTATTACTGAGTCCCTAAAGACCAGATTAAAGTTATCGTCTCATCCCATTGACACTCTAAAGGTAATGGGCATAGGCAACACATTAGCAAACAATGTTACTGAAAGTTGTAATATTAAATTACAATCAGTACACAATAAATTTAACATAACCTGTTCCTGCCTTGTGCTAAAGGAATTAACGGGTCGATTGCCGAAAACACCCATTGATATCGGTTCATTACAGTTACCTAAAAATATTCAGCTGGCTGATCCCATGTTTCATCAACCAGCCGACATAGATGTTTTGATAGGTGCAGACGTATTCTGGGATATTTTAGGCAATAAACAAATGTCACTAGGCGTAAATGAGCCTAAGTTAAGAAGCTCACAATTAGGTTGGATAGTGTCCGGTCCCATTCAGTCAGTGGCGCAGCCGATAGACGTACATTGTAACCATAGTACAATTTGTAGTTACACTAGTAGTGACGATAACATAGAAAAAATGTTAACTAAATTCTGGGACCTGGAGGAAATTCCTAAAAGGGCTAGTATGAGTGAAAATGAGTGTGAAACACACTTTCTCACTCATACAACAAGAACCAGTACAGGTAGATTTTGTGTAAAATTACCATTAAAAGATACTGTGGACTGCTTAGGCGATAGTTACCAATTGGCTTAACGCTTCATTAACACTGAAAAACGATTAAAACGAAATCATACACTGAAGCTAGAATATACAAAGTTTATAAATGAATATGCAGAATTAGGTCATCTAACTGTGCTAAAAAATGATTATTTTTATAACGGAATAAGCCCAAGTTATTACCTGTGTCATCACGCGGTCTTTAAACAGGATAGCGAATCTACTAAGCTTCGTGTAGTATTCGATGGTTCTGCTCCCACCACTTCCGGTTGTTCACTTATTGACATATTAATGGTCGGTCCAACCCTGCAGGATACACTGTTTTCTATTTTGATACGCTCTAGGCAATATAAATACTTACTCACCGGAGACATAGAAAAAATGTATCGCCAGGTACTTGTTCACAATGACGATAGGCATTTGCAGCTAATTTTGTGGAGAGGAGAGGAATCTGAACCAATTCAGACGCTTATGCTCAATACATTAACATACGGTACTGCAAGTGCAAGTTATCTGAGTACACGTTGTTTATGGCAGGTGGGGCAGGAACAAAGCGATGCGCTAATTAAAACCATTATTCAGGAAGATTTCTATGTTGACGATTTGATAACAGGCTCAAACGACTCACAACAATTAATATATATACACAAAGCTGCTTGTGAAGCGTTACGGTCAGGTTGTTTTAATTTAAGAAAATTTAAAACAAATTGTTCTTCAATATTTAATAACATTGTTGTAAATGAAAAAGATAATTTAACGTTTAGTGAGTCGTCAAGTACGCTAGGACTGGGCTGGATCCCTTCTAGTGATATGTTGCATTTTCCTATAAAAGGATTTCTGCATGATAATGATCAAATTATAACTAAACGCTTTATCATGTCAAACGCATTCAAAATATTTGACCCACTGGGTATACTGAGCCCAGTTGTGATAGTACCTAAAATAATGCTACAAAAACTTTGGCAACAAAAGGTAGACTGGGATCAGCCAGTCCCTCAGGAGGTAAGGGATGACTGGATCAAGTTTTCTGACAATGCAGCATACTTGTCTAATTTACAAATACCAAGGCTGGTTCTAGGCCAATCTCCTAAGTTTATTGAGTTGCATTCCTTTAGTGATGCTTCCAAATACGCATATGGTGCATGTGTTTACATGCGCTCAATAAGCCATAATGGTGACGTCACGGTTAGGTTATTGTGCGCGAAATCTAAGGTAGCACCACTGAAGCCTACCACAATACCTCGTCTGGAACTATGTGCGGCCTTACTCTCTGCTAAACTCACTAAGTCGGTCCTGTGTTCGCTGCGGTACATACCGGATAGATTGATTCACTGGTGCGACTCCACAGTGGTGCTATATTGGATTCGTGGTGACGTCAGCAGACTAAAGGTGTTTGTAGCTAATCGCACTTCTGAAATTAACGAATTAACTTCATCCTCCGCATGGCGATACGTCCCCACGGATTCTAACCCTGCTGATTTAATTTCACGGGGAGTAGAAGGTAAACGTCTTATATCAATGACTCTGTGGTGGACTGGGCCTAACTTTTTATTGAAAAATGAACATGAATGGCCTAAATTAACCGTTAAGGACCCGGAAATTATACCAGAATTAAAGGTACAGTCGGTGATCATTAACAAACCTATAATTAACTTTGATAACTACTCATCTTTAACTAAATTGCAAAGGTCACTGGCTTATGTTCGCAGATTCATTAATAACACAAAAAATAAACATAATAAATGTACAGGTATGTTGTCCGTTAATGAACTGCGTGAGTCATTCTACTCGCTATGCTTTATTGCTCAAGATCAAACGTTCCCTATTGAACGCAATCGTTTACTCGAAGGCAAATCATTAGATAATAAAAGTAAAATATTATCGTTGTCACCGTTTTTAGATGAACACAAATTAATTCGTGTCGGTGGCCGAATAGATGCGTCCGCGCACTCCTATGACAAAAAACATCCTATTTTGCTTCACGCGTCGCATAGGTTAACTAAATTATATTTTGAAAGGGAACATATAACTAATTTACATGCCGGTCCGCAGTTGCTACTCGCATCTGTAAGAGAAAGCGTTTGGCCAATTAATGGCAGGCATCTTGCGAGACGCGTAGTTAACAATTGCGTGCGATGCAGACGAGTACGAGGTGAGACCTTACAACCTAAGATGGGCAACTTACCACCTCAACGTATAACCCCAGACTACCCATTTTTGTCCGTTGGTTTGGACTTTGCTGGCCCCTTTTATATAATAAATCGAAAAGGCCGTGGTTGCCGTGTAATTAAATGTTATTTGTGCCTGTTTGTTTGTTTGCGCTATAAGTGTATTCACCTCGAAGCCGTGAGCGACTTAACGAAGGAGGCGTTTATAATGACACTCAGCCGTTTCATCGCTCGCCGAGGCAAACCAAAGGAAATATTCAGCGATAATGGAACTAACTTTGTCGCTGCCGCTAAAGAAATAGGAGCATTTTTAAAGGGAAATCACGAACCTTTGTCTGATTTTGCAACTCAACAATCAATAGAATTTAATTTTATTCCGGCTTACACTCCTCATTTCGGTGGCATTTGGGAAGCTGGGGTGAAATCAGCTAAATACTTTTTAAGGCGTGTCATTGGTGACAGCCATTTAACTTTTGAAGAAATTTCAACTTTGTTTGCACAAGTGGAAGCCATTCTTAATAGCCGTCCCTTGTGCCCCCTCTCATCCAGTCCTGATGACTTCCTTTCCCTCTCCCCAGGGCACTTCCTCATTGGGAGACCGCTGACCGCTCTGCCTACCCCAAATCTGGCAGAAGTCAAGGAGAGTCAGATGCGCCGCTATGAGCGACTTGAGAGAATCCGGTTCCAATTTTGGAAAAGATGGCAGAAAGAGTACCTATCCGAGCTGCAGCAACGCACGAAGTGGCGACAAAACATATCAAGGCTGGACGTTGGCGACATGGTGCTCTTAGCAGATGACAACGCCCCCCCGCTGGCATGGAAGCTTGGGCGTGTACTTCGTCCGGGAATATGTTCAGGCTTGACGCCTTCCAAGATTTCATAGCAAGTCAACGTCACTTGACCATCTGTCAACGTCATTTACCATCTGTCAATGTCACTTCACTTGCCTCTATACATTTTTTATTCATTCGAATTTTTGGATCATCCGCACATGTAACGACCTGTTGTCAATATACTTGTAATTCGTTTTTTGTGGGTTTTAATTTACACCAGTATATCCCTAAAGATATAACACGTACTTATGCAGCGTCCACTCAAAGCAACAATAACAATTTCAAACGCAAATACGGAGTCCAAACTACAGTGCGAAGTCAAACAGATATAAAATATAATGTTGAAATCCAAAAATCAAGCCAATGAGTCAATATAAATTAGAGCGCAAGTATAGTCTACCTACGTATGTAACGTATGAACGACATAGGCCACAGGCCACAGCACACCGCAGCAGACACAGTCGTAACTTGAATGTGAGCATTGTCCCCCCGCACCGCACCGGGGGGAACATTATTCAGTGAGAGGCACGATAATTCATAGTAAAACGCGCGCGTAAAAAAATATGAGAAGGCCTTTCGTAAATCGAGTTTTATGAAAAAACTACTGCATATATCGATTAAAAATAAGTTATTGAATTCTTCGATAGTTGAGCTTTGTCGGTACCGACTTGGTTTTAAAGATTTTACATTGTGTTTATTACTTATTTACGCCCAAAGATGCGTTAAAATTGGCAAGAAAAACGAAACTTTGGTGGCTCATAACTTTTTAATGGCGTTTTATTTTACCATTCTGTTTCCATACAGACAAAACTAATAATATGACAAAACGATATTATGTTTAACTTTTGATGTACTCTGTCAAACAGCGGAGTAATACCCTCCCGAAGTTTCTATGGAAAAAATATCGACTAGTGCCACCTTAAACTTCTCCGTTGTATTTTAATCCAACCCTCATTTGGCGACTCATTTTTCCATTCACCGCCATCTCGCAAAAGATCTGACATTTGTTTACACTTGTGTCGGTCAGGAGTCGATGATCTATGTGTTTCTACACGCGCCAATGTGTCACCGCTCGCCATCGCCGTGGGCCTCATTCTTCTGTCGTCCCTTCCTTCCTTCGTCGCCACCGATGTCGCTGTCTCTGTTGCGCAGACGTCACTCTTTGTCGAAACCACGGTAGGGGCCTCCACGCGCTCAACACTGCTCCCCCCGCCACCAGCATTGTCACTATCTACCTGCGTGCGCGCCGCCGCCAACGAGACGACACTATTACTTATAATAGTATCGTTGTGCCTCTCGCTTACACCTCCTTTACACCTGTCAATCGCTTCGGTCGTTGACCTCTCAGGTATAATATGTGTTAGTAGGCCAACTGGACCACTCTCGTACTCAAAATGATTGTCAAGTAGACACGCTCCTCTTCTATGATTTACATTGATACTCCTATATCCGGAATTGCTTGATATTTTCATTTCATTAAGATCCTCCGTCGTAACATATTTTTCTTCTCTTCGCTCACACATTTAATAAATATATCTGAAACTCGCAGGAAACTAAGTTCGAAATTTTCTTGTTTGATTTTTTCTTCTTCAAACTCTCTGTGAATGTTAAGTTTTGGACATAGACAACACAGACTTCATATAATATGTTTACCAACAAACGATTAAAGTTCGGTAATCACCGATTTACAAATTATTATAATTGTGTTTTAATGTAGTTTTCTTTAATACGTTACGGTTTAATTGACGAAAAATAATTAATGCAATAATCTAATGATCCGCGGCCACCATGCAGTCCACCAGAATCCCCTAGCCTGATCCCCCAGCCCGATCCCCTGGGGAACAGAGTTCACCAGGATCCCCTGATGGTAAATGTATCTAAAGTTGTTTATACACTGCAGCAGTAAAAGTTCCACACCTGACATGCACATGCAAAACACAGATTTGTTTGCCTTATTATAGTTATTAGTACTCGTTTCGTAGATAACCTTTATTAATCTAGCGAACTGTAACGACTGGCTAGAGAGACAATCTTGTCAATAAAATGTCATTAGTGCTAAATCAAATTATACAAATCTATGATTGTGTATCTTTGTGCATAATGTCAGAAGAAGGCAATATAATAAATGTGATAGAAAAACACGGAAAAGTGATATTATTTGACGGGCGAAGGTATCATAAAAAAAAAGTATATAAGAACGGGAACGTTTTATTACGGTGCAGTAACTGGCAAAAATTTAAGTGCAGCGGCTATTTGACTGTCAATGTAAGTAAGAATTTATGTGTTTTATATATTTTACTATATGTAACAAGTCTATATATCTTCGATACTATATATATATATATATATATATATATATATATTTACATCTTGAAGGACATGTTGCGTCCTATATGGCGTTATTTACCGATGATGCTGCGTCCGACTGACTTTGTGCGTCCGGAATACGGACGCAAGATTGACCGACCCTCATTTTTAGCCCAAGGGTCCCTTATCATCCTTAGAATGCATGGGCGAAAAATTGGCATGGACGTAATTTCATCACTACAATGCCTTTTAGCGTATAATATAGTTCCGCCATCGTCCGACTGAAATTTGGAGGGCGCTAGTGTTCAGCGTATAATTTACCACGTATACTTTGAGTTCAGTTCACTGATCTTATCGTGTCCATTGAATATCGTACTTAATTTGTAAAGTTTTTATCATTTTTTCGTGACAACAATCTTGCGTCTCTTAAATATCCTTAAACAGGCACTAGGTACGGTGTCTGAGGGGCCTATTCGGGGTTCACGAGGGACGCAAAGCGCGGGGCGCGGGGCGGCGGGCTTCAGCGCGCTCGCGTGCCGAAGTTTGTAAAGAAACAGACATGTGCCGGCCGTGATGTAAGCTTGTCACCAAAGTGAAATTTTAAATTGAAAGAGAAGTTGCAGATGGAGTTTACATTTCTTTTAAGTATATATCTAAAATAAGAATGACAACATTAGGTTGATAAAAACCCTACTAATTTCTTTTGATTTAAAATATAAAAAAATACATGTTCCATTGTAATGAAAACTGATTGATGTTCATAATTCAGTTTATTTTGTTATTACGCAAGGCAGAGCAAATTTATGTTTATTATTATGTCAATGTTAAATTGCATTGATTTGTTGATGGAAAAGTTTTTATGTTTAAATACACATTTTTTGTAAAATTTACAATAAAACATGAAATGTATAAAACATTTAATGTTTTATTTTTATCAATTATAAATTACGATATTATGCCTTTTATTCCGTATGTTCACCTACATAAATATGACTACTATTAAATTATTCGTATCATGAAACTTCCTCTTTCTATGTTTGAACCTACATGTTCACACCAGCCTGTGTACCTGTGTGTGTGTGTTACCTGTTTATACAAACTTAACAAGATCGCGCCATAAAAGTAAAACAAAAATATTTATACTATGTTTATAATAACTTTTTTACTTGAACAAAAACTGAAAATTCCAAGTATTGTTGTTAATTTTTTTTCATAATCATCATATTATCGTTTTTTTATTAATATGATACAAGATATTTATTGATTTGCAAAAAAAAAATCCTGCCACTTGTTGATAATTATTTTATAAACAAATTGCTTAAATCAGTATTTTTAAAAAGTTTTTTTCTTTTACAACTTTATTACATTACAAATATTATGATTTATTTAATAAAAATGTTTCCTTAATAACAATTTTTAATTGTATATGATCGTTTTTTTTTCATATTTTTATTGTTTAAATAATTATTTAAGAAATTTCTTGTATTAAAAAAACGATAATATGATGATTAAGAAAAAAAAAAAACAACATTACTTGGATTTTTCAGTTTTTGTTCAAGTTTTTTTTTTTTCTAATCTTTAGTCTGCAATCGGCTATCAAGCCATAATCAGATGTATTCCACTATTGTAAGCTTTGCAGGCGACATTCCAATAAATGGCACCATATAAATTAATTATTGTCTTTCAGGTTCTTTGGTCCAGGTCCAGTATGTGCCATCTTTTTAGGCGTTTGATGTTTTCCTGTGACTGTAATAAGTTCTTTGCCAGTTCATTTGTCTTTCTTTGTATCTCTTGCTGATATTGCTGACTTCTTCCTTAACAGTAGGTATCTCCAGGTATTCATGTCTCGGTATTTCTCACAAACCAGTGCGCGCTTGAGATCTCTATGCTAGAGTTGCTCGCAGAACCCCACAGTTCTATTCCATAGGTCCAAATGGGCTTTATGATGGCTTATACCAAGAGCTTGTTACTAAGAGACAGAGTGGATTGTCGTCCAAGCAACCAGTTTAGCGATTGAAATTGCAAGTTCGCTTCTTTCCTCTTGGCTTTTATGTGTTTACTCTAGGTCAGTGTTCTATCCAGGTGTAGGCCAAGATATTTTACGCTGTCGTGATTTGGCAGGGCCTTGTTATCCATACAAACAGGTGAACATTCGCCTCTTCTCAGTGAGAATGAATGTTATTTGTGTTGATTTGGTTACACTAGCTTTTATTCTCCACTTCCGAAGCCAAGAATCAACTTTATCGATCTGTGCTTGCAGCTTCGAAGATGCGTTGTTCGGGTCTTTGTCGCTCGCAAGGCATGCCGTGTCATCTGCGTAGGTGGCCGTTACCACACCTTCTGTTTCAGGCAGGTCTGCCGTATGTATAGAATATAGCACGGGGCCAAGAACTGATCCTTGGGGCACAGAGGCAGTGATCAAGTACAGGTTCGAGTATTCCTCTCCGCATTTGACTTGAAATTTCCTTTGGTGTAAATAGGATTTCAGGATCATGAAGAATGAGTTAGGCAGAAGTGTTTTCAGCTTGTACAGCAGTCCCTTGTGCCACACCATGTCAAAAGCTTGCTGTATGTCTATGAATGCTGCTGAGCAATACTACTTCCTCTCAAGTGTTTGCCTTATTACGTGAACAACCCTATGCACTTGTTCGACTGTTGCGTGTTTCTCCCGAAAACCAAACTGGTGATCCGGTATGATCCTGCTCTCATCGAGTATGGGTTTGAGTCTTCGCAGAAGAGTCTTTTCAAACACCTTAGACAGTATGGGGAGAAGGCTTATGGGTCTATATGAGCTAGGATCTGCCGGCGGTTTCCCCGGCTTTGGGATCATACATATTTGAGGTATTTTCCACAATTTCGGGTAGTAATGTATTCTAAATACTGCATTAAAAATCATTATTAGGAAGACAATGACTTTTTTGGGCAACTGTTTAAGTACTTCAGCCGTTATAAGGTCAAAACCAGGAGCTTTTTTGTTTTGCAAATGTTGGATCGTGTGTGCTACTTCCTTCGGAGTAACCAGTTTGATTGGTGCAGATAGTTGCTGGTGGCTATTGATAATTTTATCAACCTCAGTTTCAAAGTTTTGTTCAAGTAAAAAAATTATTATAATGAATGTATAAATATTTTTGTAACTTTGATGGCGCGATCTTGTTAAGTATATGTGTAAGAAAGGCTCTACGAAACGAAATTTTTTTACGACCATTATTTAAACATTTTTTTTTTTTCACTTACAATTAAGACGGTTTTCGAGAAAATTTTGTTAGTTAACAATTGTTTAACTTGTTGAAAAATTAACTTTAAGTTAAATTTCCAACGGGAATAAATTATTTATAGTGTTCAGAACACACCATATTTTTTTCAAATTTTAAAAAAAATATTCAATACCCTAAATAAATTGATTAATATACCGTACTCGCTTTTGACGCCACGCGTGCAACCTAAAAATGTCGCGCGCATACCTATTTTCAGCATTAAATTAAAGTTACAAATAATGGAGATAGAGTTCCGGGAGTTAGGAGTTTTTTATTGGAAATTTCCTCTTCTTTCAGAATCTTTTTTTGAAATTTCTTATATATTAGTATTTTATGAAATATTGGCAAAAATCGAAATGCAATTTTTTTTTTCCTCTTTAATTGTTTTAAAACTTTTGGCACATTTTTCTAGGCGTCATTTCGGATCCAATGAGCTATCGCACATAATTTTAAAGAGCAGTATCTCTATTTTGTACCATTTTCAACTTGTCGACTAAACTATTACCTGTTTATACATACAAACTTACCTGTCACTCGTCAAAAATGATTATATGGCTTTTTAAGATTTAGTAGACCACCAAAGAGAAAATACCTACGCTATACATAGGTATTGTCACTTTTGTAAGCTAACTATTAATTATTTATTATCTGTGCCTGGAGTCAGTCTAGGCCCTTATATAGGTGGAAGCCTCTTGGCTGATAAGCTGGATACAAGAATTCAAAAACAGTATTCGGAACCAACCTGAATTCAATAGTAGATGGATGTAATTTAGTTATTATAATCATTATGATATATGCAGAGCATTATACGGAATTGATTTAAACATACAGTTGGACGGAGGCGATAATGTGCATGCAGTGTTTTGAACGTATACGGAGGATATTCAGTGTGCAAGAAAGATTTAAGAGTGAACGGACGCACAAATTCAGCTAGAAATATTTAATTTGAATATCACCAATTAACGTTTAAATGAAATTTGACGTCGACTACTGATATGATACTGATTAAAACATCTTACATACGCATTGAAAACATTAAAAATCTCACTACATTCAGTGGACGCCGCAGGGTGGTAGTTTGTAAAGACGCAAGAAGTCCTTCGCGATTTATATATATATATATATATGTATATATATACATCATATTGTAAGCCAATTCTGTGAAATCAAGCATTTGCTGAGAATATATTTTTTTAAACATACATATATTTTACAAAGGGGGTCATACTAAAATTGTTATTTTTGTCAGGGTACACACGTCGTAAAGTCCCTGCCGCACGCATTGCCATGCCTAAAGAATACAGATCAAAACGAAGTCGACCTGGCAATACATAAGTGCAAAGGCGAAGTAAAAAAATTGGATTCCCGGCCAATACGAGAAATATATGATAATTGTGTTGATCCATTGAGAAATAAAGGTTTAGATTTAGTAGCCAAGGTGCCTTCGCTGAAATCATTAAAAAGTGCGTTATACAACATAAAAAACAAGTCCGCAGATGTGACAAAAATATTCTGCACTAAAGTATGTGAAGTTGAAATTCCCAAGACACATTTAGATTTCGTTATGTGTGACTATTTTGATGTACATAGTTCGGAAAAAACATCTCCCCGTGTCATCATTTTCTGTCTGGATGAAAACAGAACAAAACTATCCACGATACAACATGTATTCTGTGATGGGACTTTTAAAACTTGCTCGCCGCCTTTTAAGCAATTATATGTTATGCACGGTGATATCGGTAGTTCTCTTACATCAACAAATGTCGTTCCATTACTATATGCTCTGCTGAGTGACAAAACAGCTGAAACATATGATATTTTTTTTAAAATGATCAAATCTCAGGTATCTGATTTCAACCCCAAGAAATTTAACATTGACATGGAGAAAGCCGTTGTCAAGGCTATCAAGGAAAATTTTGATGAGGCAGATATAAACATTTGCTATTTCCATGTTAAGAAAAGCATTCGTAAAAAAGGAAAAAAATTAAACTTGTTAAAAAACAAATACACGAGGAGAGTGCTTGATTTATGTAGTGCAATGGCACTATTGCCTGTTAATTATATGCGTGAGGGATGGAACTATATAAACAAATATATATCAAGCATGAGTGGCGATTATCCAAAAATTTTAAAATTAAATACATATATGAATTTCTGGCTCAAGAAAGATGATGTTAAAAACATGTGGTCAGTGTTCAGTGAAAGACATCGCACGAACAATTGCAGTGAAAGCTGGAACTCAAGTTTTTTCAAAATGATTGGCCGTCAACGCCCTGGGGGCTTACTCTTCAAACTAAGTTTAATTCCAATCCAAGACCAATACGATTCCAATGTTAATTTTGTAGTCACGTGACTTGCTACTCTTGAAAACAATATTGTCAACATTGGATTGGGATTGGAATTGCACCGCGATTGTTTTGTTTCACGTGAAGTTGGCAATGTTACGGGCCGCAATAGTGATGGTAGACTAAATACGATAAACTGGTATAGGGTTTTATAATGCTTTATCCTTTAAATAACAAGGCCACCAAATAAATATTATATAAATAGTTGTTTAATTGATTAATACTAACGTAGTTAATTCATTTTGGCGTAAGATTATTAAAAAAAATCATTAAATGAATTGTGACTGGCTGTATGCGGTAGGATCGTTGCCTACACTACTAAAAAGAAAGATGGCGTCAAAGTTCTCCAAATTCAAAAATAAATTCAAGTGGTTTTAGAAGTGAATTCGACGAAATGCAAGTTTGTCTAAAGTATTTAGTAGTTACTTGGATACTGTGTGAGTGAGTTTGGTTGTCTGGTTCCTTTTGAGTAATAATTAGTACTTATTAAGTTATCTAATTAGTATAAAAACAGTTTTATAAAAGTGGTAAGTATACAATCATATTTTAATTAAAGTACCTAACGTTTTACTAAAGTGAAGGCTTATATTTTGTATAAGTACTTAGTTATCATAAATTTCCTCAAACAAATCCTTGCTCACTCTATAATTCGCTTTAAATTCGTCTTCATTCATTGAAAACGCTTTGTCCGTATATCGCATTAACCGACGCTCATTTCGTCTTTGTTTTAATTGTTGTTTATGCGAATTACGTACAGCACTGATTACTACTGCAAATCGTGCCATATTAAACAGTTTTTATTCCCTGAAAACCACTTATAACGCAAAACAATTTCAAAAAAGTTACACTTTTGCTATTGGAAAATCTCAATCAACAAACAATCCCAACTCAATACCGGCGCAATAGACAGCTGTCAAAATACACTCAAGAGTAGCGTTTAGCGCACTTCAATTCCGATCCCAATATGATCCCGATCCGAATTAGTTCCTCATAATAGACACTCAATTTGGCGCTAGTGTCGAACTCAAGAGTACGAAACGTCACAATTCCAATGTCGATCGGTTGGAATTTAGTTCAAGAGTAAGCCCCCTGATATCATCCAATTGTTAAATGCACTAAAAAGAGATGCTGTACAGAAACGACGGCAAATCAAGAAAACACGTGGAACGAATGAAATCGCCAATGATAAATTCATCCAGGAAACACAGCTGGAATTATTAAACAGTGAAATTACTGTTGGACAGTTTTTAGATATAGTTAGGTAAACAAGCATATAGAATTAAATAGTGGTTCAATTAAATAATAAACAGTACTTTTATAATAAATATTGTGTACCGATACATTGTGCTTTTTTACTTATTTTAATACAAGGGATGAGTCTCTGAAAAAATACAATTCAATGTCATACGTGACGTGACAATAACTACCTTCAGTATATATGAGGCTTAAAATTATGAATCTGACATCAGGGGATTCTAATGAACTTTGACGTTCATCAGAATCCCCTGGGGGATCAGGCTAGGGGATTCTGGTGGACTGCATGGCGGCCACGGATTCAGGAAGTCGCTGGAATAGCCTGAAAAAATAAAATGTTCTTAAAAGACTATTACTACTATTACATATTTATTAATGTGAGCTGTGCGCGGTTGAGCAGCGAATTGGCACCAATAATTTTAAAAAAAGTTGGTACGTATTTTTTTAGCGTTCTTTTATTCTTGTGATTAGCCGCGTACTGACTGACCGAGCAGTCTCGCGAGGCCTGCCGCGCGAAGCAAATGCTCGGTTTGGACGTGCCTCGCCCGAGGCAAACGCACGAGCCGCCTCGCCCGAGCCGAGCGTTGTCGGTTTTTTGTCGTGCTCAAAGGCGCCTCAGTGTCAGTACGTTTGCCGCGCTCACTCAAGACGGTTGTGTTTCACCTCGCTTGTTCGTCGCAGGTTACCGTCATGGATAAAGAGTAATGTCTTAAGTTAATACAACTATACGGTGAATATAGACGACTTTGGGATGCGCAATGTCCCGATTACACAATACAATGAGGATCGTGCGAGGCACTCCTTTTACCAAGTGTGCTAGCACACTGTGCTACCACGAATGAGGCGAGGCCGCGAGGCTGCGGGCCTGTGTGTGAGCACGTACGTACTGGTGAGTCGAGTGACTCGCCAAACCATGCGAGTCGCGAGTGTGGTGCGTAGTGATGACAACGCGACAGAAAAGAAAGAAAGCTTACGATTTCTAAAATAACTATAATATTCTATCGACACTCTACTCATTAATCATTGGCACTAATAGACAGAGTAAGTACCTACTTATGATCGTTGACACAGGACATGAGGTGCTTAAAAAGAAGAATAACATCTGGCTCAAATAACTCACATTCAAAACTCACAATACGTGCTTTATGACTCCGGCGGCACACTTGTAGCACTCGACCCAGCCCACGCGTGTTCATTGGCCAAATAAAGAAGCGTAGCTTTACGAGTTGAATTGTGGCCAATGAGCACGCTTCATTGAGTCACATGGCGAGGCAAAAGAGTGAGTGACTCGTTCGTTTCGTTCAAAACTCACAACACGTACAAGACTTGATCGTATAAAATGTTCTGTGGTGTAGCTAATCTGTGGTGTGTGCTAGCACATCAAAATAAAAAGAGTGAGTGACTCTTTTTAGCCAAGTGAGTACCTAGCTACAACTGTGCTAGCACATGTGCTGAGTTACCCAACACTGCCTAGTTTATGGATAAGATGACTCAAGGACTCATGATGTACTGAAGATGAATGTGCGCTGTTCAATAATTATAATAATACAAGACTATCTTTTATGTTTTATTTAAATGATGACCAACATCATAACTTGGCGCTGAGGACAGGATAAGGTCAGTTATAAAACATCAAAATTGGGTTTGGCCTGAGTGACTCGATTTCTTCGAAGCCCACGTGCTTCGAAGAAATCGAGTCACTCACCTACGACAAAGACAAAGACTCAAACTCAAATCAAGAAAAAGATTGCGGAATCTACAAGAAATGGAATAATGGGATTAAAATCCCCAACTGGTCTTAAAAACCTGACAATGGAAGAATACAAAAAAATCATGCATAGATTTGAGATATATAGATAATTGGCGTCAGGTGCTAAAATGGAATCATCTGAAGTACAAACAGCACTGTTACTACACTCTGTGGGAGAGGAAGCCCAAGATATCCATGCAACTTTTGGTTTGGAAAAAGAGGAAATATATAATTATGATAAAGTCACAGAATTTAATGAATATTTCATTCCAAGAAGAAATTAAAGAATCAATTCAAACCTATTTTTTACGAGAAATTAAAGAGGAGGTGAAAATTTTGATTGTTTTTATACTGATATTAAAAAACTTAGTACAGAATGTGATTTTGGGAACTTACAACGTAGAAAGAATGTTAAGAGATAAAATAGTAACTGGAATCTTCGACAAGAGGCTGAAAGACAGACTTTTAAGAGAAAGTTATTTGACACTCACTAAAGCCATTAAGTTATGTAAGGCAGCAGAGCTAGTGCAGGAACAGATGAAGAAAATAGAGAATGAACCAGGAACAAGCTCAGTGCAGTATATGAAAAATAAAAATGGAAGAGGAACAGAGTCGGAGAAAGAAACAAGAAATGCAACAGATAAGAAGAGACATACAGAGAATGACAGAGAATCAGGATACATATCAAACAAGAGGAATCCATAACACAGAAGTTCAGAGAAGTATAAGAGACAAGAAGGTCCGCGAGCTGAGAAGATGTTTGATTGTACGAGATGTGGATTTCATCATAGTGCGAGAAGATGCCCAGCATGTCTTTCCATATGAAAGAAATGCAAGAAATGCGGTAAGGCGAACCACTTTGCTAGAAAATGTAGAGCAAGAGATATCAAAGCTGTTCAAGAGATTGAATCAAGCGATAGTGAAGAGTCATGTCGTATGTATGTATGTCATATATATATGTCACATAAACTCAGAAAAGAACTGGTATGAATATGTATATTTTACAGAATTAGATAGATATTTAAATTACACTGTGGTGCACAGTGTAATGTCATATCTGTAAACGATTGTTATAGATTTAGAATAAGTAATTTTCACAAATCTAATTATAAATTGACCAGTTACAGTAATGAGAAAATAGAGACATTAGGTAAAAAAAGTTGTCAGTAAAAATAGGTAACCGGCTTGAGAAGTTAGAATTTCAAGTTTGTAAAGGTAAGTATGCACCTATTTTAGGTTTGCCTACTTTGATTACATTTAATTTAATTCAGAGGACCAATAATGACAAAATTGACTGTGTTCAGACAAAAAATATAGATTTTATAGAGAAATATAAAAATGTCTTTAACGGGATAGGAGAGATAAATAATTATGAGTATGATATTAAGTTAAAAGAAGGTTGGCAAGGAAAAATTGAAAGAAGTAGACACATACCATTTAAATTGAAGAATAAATTGAACGAAGAATTAAGTAAATTAGAAAAATTAGGACTAATAAGTAAAACAGAAGGTCCAACGGATTTTGTAGCTCATTAGTTATGACAACTAAACCAGATGGGTCTAAGAGGATTTGCTTAGATCCACAATATTTAAACACTCAGATAAAAAGAGAACAAATGATGACTAATAACCTAACGTCGACGAAATAATAGCTAAGTTGAAAGGAAGCAATTATTTTAGCTCTAGATGCAAATAAAGGTTTTTGGATGATAAAATTATCAAATAATAGTAAAAGTTTAACTACATTTAAAACTCCATTTGGAAGATTTCATTTTAATAGATTATCTTTTGGTTTAGCCTCGAGTCCAGAAGTTTTTCATTGAGTTTTTAGTGAAATATTTAAAGATATTGATGGAGTCGAACTGTATCAAAATTGACTGTATTGACATTTTAATACATGCGAAAACAGAAGTAGAACATGATTGAACACTAGAACAGGTACTTAAGAAAGATCAGGAATATTTAAATATAATAGGAAAATGTGTAATTTTAGAAAAAAGAAGTTAAGTACTTAGTGCATATACTAACGACAGAAGGAATTAAGATAGATCATAATAGAACAAAAGCTATAGTAGAGATGAAAGAACCAAAAACTGAAAAAGAATTACTGAGATTTTTGGGTATGATTAATTATGTTGCAATATTTATTCTCAATGTATCAGAGGTTACAGCGCCATTAAGACAATTAATTAAAAAATATGTTCCTTTTGTTTGGTCGAAAGAACAAGATAAAGCTTATAAGACTTTGAAAAAATTGTTAATTGAAACACCAGTATTAAGTTATTTTGATATAAATAAACAAATAGTACTGAGTGTCGATGCTTCAAAGGCAGGATTAGGCGCAGTAATTTTACAAGAAGGAAAACCAGTAGCTTATGGTTCTAGGGCAATGACAGCAACATAAATACACTGCAGCCAGATTGAAAAAGAAAGTTTAGCAATTTTATATGGAATAACTAAGTTTTAATCAATATTTGTATGGAAGTCACTTTAAAGTAGAGACAGATCATAAACCCCTAGTATCAATTTTTTCCAAACCATTGAATATATGTCCAGCAAGATTCCAAAAGATTTGAATGGCTTTACAACCATATTCATTTGAGTTAAGTTATAAACTAGGTAAATAACTTTTAGTAGCAGATCATTTAAATAGATCTAATTTATTAGAAACAGAAGAGAATACAAATAGAAAAATAGAAATACATGTAGCTATGATTATGGAACGTGTTAGGATGTCAGACGAAAAACTTAAAGAATTAGTGTTCGAAACAGCAAAGGATGAGGAATTAATGACAGTTAGTAAATATATACTAGAAGGATGGCCGGAAAATAAGTCTCAGATAGATAGTAATAAATTTTTTCATAGTTATAGACATGAGTTGAGTTTTATTAGAGGATTAACTGTAAAAGGTAGGAATATAGTAATACCTCAAACAAAAAGAATGGAAGTGTTAGAAAACATACATTATGCACAGGAACAAAACATACACATGAAATTCAGTATTTTGGCCAAATATGAGTAAAGAGATTGAAGATTTGATACAAAATTGTGACACTTGTAAAAGTTTTCAGAATGTAAATAGGAAAGAGTCAATGATTAAGAAGGAAATTCCACAAATACCATCGGAAATTTTGTCCATAGATATATTTTTTCTATATTCTAAACCATACATATTGATTGTTGACGCATACAGTAAGTAAGTATGTGGAAATACAACCATTAGATAATTTATATGCAAAAAGTACAATTGACAGTATTAAAGAAATTCTAGCAAGGCACGGTATACCAAATATAATTTATACAGATACAGGAACTCAATTCACTAGTTTTGAATTGAAGTTTTTCTAGCGAATGGAATTTTGAACATAAGATAATAAGCCCAAAACATCACCAAGGTAATGGGTTAGCAGAGAGATACATACAAACTGTTAAAAAAATTGTTAAAAAAGTTAATTTATGACGAAAAAGATACATACTAAGTTTTGTTAATGTATAGAAACACTCCTGTAACCATAGAAAGAAAATCACCTTCAAAATTACTATTTAATAGAAATATAAAAAAAAGTTGCCAAAATTACATTTGAAACAAGATAAGATAGATAGTTATAAACAAGAACTTTTGAATAGACAGGAAATTCAGAAAAAGTATTATAATAAAGGAAGCAGAAATTTACCAGCGTTGAGAGAAGGACAAATTGTTTAAACACAGGATGAGAATTTTAAGAAACCCCATGAAAGTGGAGTAGTGATAGGTAAAGGTAGTGGTCCAAGGATCATACCAAGTAAAAAATGAGTCAGGAAATATTATAACAAGGAATAGGAAAATGTTAATAGGAGGAAGATATTATGATGGGAGTAGGAATCAATTATGAAGTTAGTGAGGGACAAGAAGTACAGAAACAGAGTATTCAAGAACAGGACATACAAACTAATATTACACTAGAGAACTATAATGGTTCTACAGGACAATTGTTTTCTAATAATGATGTACATAACTGATAGTAGGGTATCATCAAGATCAGGTAGATTGATTAAAAGACCAAGTTATCTTAAAGATTTTGTTTAATTAATAAGTAAGAAGTTGTATCTTCACATTGTAACTTAAAATTATGAGTCTTCATCACTTGTTATAAAATATATTAGAGGATTTCAATATTTGTTTAGATATAGACTAAGTAAGTACTTTGAATATTTGTTGAATAATAATTACCTAGCTTCCAAGAAAACTGTAATTGTTAAACTTTGATATTATAAGTATATAAGTCAGTAGTTCAGTTTAACATAAAGTTATGTACATAAGGTAAAAGGGAAGGATGTTATAAGTATAGTCGATTGGATATAGTCTATGGTAGTGTGGACATCCCTACATGGAGAGAGCCTAGTTTATGGATAAGATGACTCAAGGACTCATGATGTACTGAAGATGAACGTGCGCTGTTCAATAATTATAATAATACAAAACTTATATGTTTTATTTAAATGATGACCAACATCATAACATGTGTCGTCCCTCTTCCTCATCGACACCTTCTACCAGTTCAATGCCTGCTATCTCATCGATGCCTACTACCTCACCGATGCCTCCTAACTCACTTATGCCTACTACCTCACCGATGCCTCCTACTTCAGCGATGCCTCCTACCTCACCTATGCCTGCTACCTCACCGATGCCTACTAACTTATAGTATTTGTCTAATCAAACGTCTATGTTAGTATTGATTTATTAAATGATGAATAAAAATAAAACATATTATTTACCTTAACATAAACCAACTTCAGGAATTATTACCGATATCCTTTGTTTTGATATGCGAAATAGATACTGCAGACTGGTATAAGAATCTCCTGTGGCCATAAATCTCAATCACACTCACATCATCTTTCTCTAGCAAATATTGCTTCTCGGAAATTTGTATCCTTCTTACTTAGAATAATAACGCGTTATTATTCTAAGCCTTCTTACTTATTTTGGTATTTATAAGAGAGAGTAAAGATGTTCATATTCAATTTTTTCTCGTAAAAAAAAATCTGCATCATTGAAGCACAACTCTTCAAACAATCTGTTCCCAGCTTGTAATCTGTTTTTGTATAATAGTTTTGTCCAAAAACGTTTAGGTTTTCGTTTTCTTGTCTTTAAAAGCCGCAGAATTATTAGAAAAGCAGTGGCAGCGATATCTTGCCGAACGTGCGGCCTCATGGCGATCTTGAGCAAAACTGGCTCGGCATAGCCGCGCCGATCGTCCCGCGGCAATCGTTTGAGGCTGCCGCGCGAGGCCGTTCGGCCAGTCAGTACGCGCCTAGCGGTAGAGCAGCGAATTCGCGCCGATAATTAAAAAAAAAAGTTGCTATGTGTTCTTTTGGCGTTCTTTTATTCTTTAATCCCGTAAAAATGGAGTAAGTATGCATTTCCGACAGATTTTTACATACAATCATAAAGTTTTAAGTAATATTGCAATAAGTACTAACCTACCTATAAGATTTTGTTTTTCAACAATAACTTCATCTAATGTATATTTGTTCTAGTTCATCTCGTTCATGTCCGGCAACCGAGGCTCAATTTGTTGGCTTAGTAGAGAAAATAGAGACCGACCCGAGATCGCAAGAGGGCACAAAAACATCGCAAATGCTCGTTTCAATACCCAACGGTTTTGGGAAGAAGTACCGTCCAAACTGAACGGTTTGGGCGGTGCTACTAAAAAAAAAAAAAGTGGATGAAGGTATGTGATTTTATTCTTGGAATTTATGTAGATTTTTTCGGCGACAGAGGCCATAATATTATGTCTCAATCACAAAATATTACTACCGTCAAACGTGGTGGCTATTTATGCCAGGCAGGTGAGAATTTGAAATGGAGGTGGTTGACTAGAATATTACCGATTTTGTCGTAGGCGACTCTTTTCTTAGATTAGTCGATTTTATAAACATTTTGCCATCTCTAGTTCATTTCACAAAACAGTTACTTCAACTTTCAGTGTCATTCAATTTTAAAAAGTTTTCAGTTAATCGTGTCGTATTTGTCAACAATAAGTGTAAACTTTTAGTTGCCCAGATAAATCTATAAAAGCTATCGTAATCGAGGTAGGTTATGCTTAAAGTGTATTTTATTGGCTATTAACTGATTATAAATCAATATGACAATGTTTTATTTTGACTGAAATATGGGAATTTTATCAAAATATCGAAACTTCGCAGGTGAAAATGTGCCACTTTCAAAATAACAGAGTTGCCAGATATTCGAATAGAATTCTTCTTTAACTATGATTTTTTTGTGACCTTTCAGTGCTTACATAGTGCCGCGGCATTATATTGAAGAAACCTTAAAAAAAAATTAGAAGAAATTTAGTCTAAGAGAATATCAGTACGTGGTGCAGCAGAAAAGTACGGCATAGTGTGGAAAGATAAACGTGTTGTGACGTATAACTACCCAGTATAAAGACAAAATGGTTCAATTCCAAAATAAACGTGGCCAAGTTACTCAAAAGCCAAAGCTATAACGATTACATGTCAGGAGTAGATATGCAAGATCAGCTTCTAGCATACTATCCTTGCGAAAGAAAATCTTTAAGCTGGTAACTGAAAGTAGCCATCCACACATTCCAATTACTTTTCTTGAATTCAATAAAGATGTAGGTACAATAAACATTCAGGGCAACGTAAAATGTCTCTCTATGATTACCGCTTCAATGTCATAAATGCTATGCTGCCCGAAAATGTACCAGGAAATAGACTTTCAAATATATTGTTTGTGTCGCAAATGAAAAGGTACATGGTAGCAATCCCGATATGAACGAGACTTTCAAATACCCAAATTTCTCATAAAATAAAGAAAGCCACTGAAACTACTTCAAATGGGCGTCTCAAACGAAAGACATGCCGTCAGTGCACCAAGAATAAAAAACCGGCCAAGTGCGAGTCGGACTCGCGCACCGAGGGTTCCATACAAAACTGTAGGTATAAGCAAAAGTTGCGATTTATGACGTATTAAAAAAAACTACTAACTAGATATCGCTCAAACCAATTTTCGCTGATAGTTTACATGGTAATATACATCATATATATTTTTTAGTTTTATCATTCTCTTAATTTAGAAGTTAAGGGGACAAACATTTTACCACTTTGGAAGTCTCTCCCGCGCAAACTATTCAGTTTAGTCCGAAACCTCAATATCATTTTTGACCACCGATCCATAAATACCCCGCACGTATGGGTTTGATGAAATTTTTTTTTTTTGAGTTTCAATTCGAAATTTATTGTTTTTTTTTTTCATTTTTGTGTAAAAATCTTAATGCGGTTCACAGAATACATCTACTTAACAAGTTACAACAGCATAGCTCTTATAGTTTCGGAGAAAAGTGGCTGTGACATACGGACGGACAGACATACAGACAGACATGACGAATCTATAAGGGTTCCGTTTTTGCCATTTGGCTACGGAACCCTAAAAAAAGCGTACTGACTCTCCTTGGTATTGTGACACCTGTCCTGACAAACCTGGACTTTGTGTGGAATGTTTTGAAAATTACCACTCAGAACTTCGTCTATAATTGTTATAATTATTCATGCTTAACTTTTTTAAATATGACATTGTTATTTGATAATTTCTGCGTTTTTCTCTTATTGTTTTTTAAGATATTTTATTCACATTGATGCCAAAGTGTAATGCCATTTCTAAGTAAAGTTCAATTATAAATTATTTGTTTTACTTTTCTCTACTACTGTTGATTTTGCAGTTAATTTAATTAAAAAATGCAAGAAGTATCTAATATATCTAAACCACATTTAAATAAATAAAAGCGTATTATTCCTAATCTATCTTCTATCTATACCTACTTATAATAAATCTGTAGAGAGGTCAATTCTGTACATAAAATATATTTCCAAAATAACTATCAGGGGGTGATTAGGGTTCGATACTGATGCCAAAAATGCAATCAGTAAAATTTTTGTCTGTCTGTCTGTATAACCTGTTATAGAAACAAAAACTACTCGAAGGATTTTAACGAAACTTAGTATAATTATTTTTCATACTCCTGAGCTGGTTATAGTATACTTTTCAACACGTTACAATCAATATGCTAACAGTTCGACAACTTTTTGTTTTAAGTATAGTTTTACTACAACACAATGAACTAGAGTTTAAACCTGTACCTTCAGAAAAAAGAAGAAAGGATCTGGTTTGCACGAACCATCAAACTAAACATGCTTTCTCAAAAAGATTCTATTTATTTCTAGGACCATTCTTATATAATAAATTTAACAAATTGCTTCAGATATATAATGTAAGTTATTATAAGTGTAGTATAATGTTATTTGATTATTTAGCAAAACTAAATTACTCGGACACGGAAAAACTACTAGAGGTGCTGAACTAAAGTAGCTGACTTAACTGTAGTTACCTAAAATTAGTATTTTAGTTGTAGATTTAAATCAGGATCTATAAGCGTAGTTAATGATAAGGTTATGCAAAATATTGTGTCTGCTTAGATTTTGAAAATATTTTATTTTAATTTAATTCAATGACTTTCCCATTTAACAAATACTTTCGCAGAGAGGTGGCCTGAAACACAGGTTTAAGTAAACCTAGATCAGGCAACGCACTACATTACTTTCAGAGTTCTATTTTTGACTGTAAACTCATATGTGTCTTCCATAGTTTAAATTTAGATAATTATTATCCTAATGTAGACCTAGATTAATATATACAACTGCACTATAATGTACACTTTTTTGTAAACATGTTATTTCAATAAATTTTTTTATTATTATAATAGAAAAAATGAAAAAAAAAAATGAAAATGTGAAAGTTTGGTTGTTTGTTACTCAATCACGCCAGAACGGCTTAACGGATCTTAATGAAATTTAGAACAAAGATAGATTAGAGTCTGGAATAGCACATAAGCTACTTTTAATCCCGGGAACATGTTCCCTAGGGATCACGCGGGCGAAGCCGCTGGCAGAAGCTAGTTAACCATAAAAACGTAATAAATTCATAACCCGCACCCATGCGTTCTTTGGCACTGAGAATGAAAATTTCATTCCCAGTGCCTAGCACGCACCGGTGCGGTGTAGTAGCCCTCCTCATTTAAAATACTGTAAAATATCAATATAGGTAACTAGCTGGGTTAAAATTTCCATTTTAGCCCGCTGATTTAAGGGTCGGGAGGGGGTGGATGGGGGAGGGGAGGAGGGGGTGCCCCCTGCGCCACCCCCACCCCCCGGAGCCCCATGGTTATGGAGATCCATGGTTAAAGTTTTGAGGTTAAAATAGCATTTGAGTTAGAAAAAGAGGTAAAATTGAGTATCGTTTAGCAGGAGGAGGGAAGGGGAGGTGCCCCCTGTGCAGAAAAACGAATTATAGTAATCTAACCTCAAAACGTTTTATATTCGCTCAACATTGCACAGTCAAGGGAGGCCCAGTCGACGGAGCCCCGCTTGGCGGGGCTCCTACTTCTGAGTAGTTTACAAAAAAAATAACCACGAAGGGGGTTCACAGAATACATCTATTTACCAAGTTTCAACAGCATCAACAAGCAACAGACAGACAGACAGACAGACAGAAATGACGAATCTATAAGGGTTCCGTTTTTTGCCATTTGGCTACGGAACCCTAACAAGGTTTGTGCCTATAAAATTTGAGGCCTTACCTCTATTTTTATGGAATCTCATCATCAGATTCTGACTTGGTGAAAATTGGATCACCTCAGGAGTATAGGCTGAAAATCGGTCCCCAATTGGTGGTGAAATTGGTGAACAAAAAAAATACATACAGACGAACTTCCTCCTTCTAGAAGAATCTAGAAGAAGTCGGTTAAACCTTCTATTTCTATGATTTTTTTACTCTAAGATCCAAAAATGCTGACATTTTCCAATTCTGGCCGTTACCAAACAGGGACCAAAAACTCGACATGTCAGGACAAATCCTGATATATGGCAACCCTACACAAATGTTTCAAACATGCAGGATTCATTGAAAAGCATAATTGATATAAGTTCAAACAGCAGTATTTGAATTTGATGAAGATACATCAGTAAACCCAAGCAGTGGTCAATGCGGGGAGGCTACTCCCTTAGACCAAAGTCCATAGTTTCAGGGCTTAGTTCTGTGCATATTCTTTTCTGCATCACCTAACCACTAAGAATTAATAATGACAATACAATTTGAAAGTTACCATCAAATTGTGTTGTCATTCTTTCTTAGTTCAGGATCGGGACTATTTGTAAGTCTGTAGGTCAACCTTGGTGTTAATGCCTTTACTATGTACGCCTCAATACATCTATATGGTAAAGGATTAAATAAATAAATAAATCAAAGAGAACAATACTTTGTTCTCGGTTTGTTACTACAAACCGAGGCAACAAAATTTAAAGTACAACCTTACACCACCTCATCTACTAGACCTATAAGAGTTTAATCAACACATGCACTTTTAACGACGCTGTAAATAACAATAATGTGATCTTCTAACAAAACAACTTTCAACTATAGGAAACTGATCATCAAAATCTTCGAAAAATACGGGTAATCGAACTGGAAAAAAAGATTCAAAATTTTTTATTTACTGAACTATTCATACCAGCCATTTGAGCCCTAGAAAGAATAGACAATCCGAACCGTAAATTACTATTGCAAAACAAGAGCAATGTTATTGCCCAGGAAGTATTCTCAACAAGCACTTGATTTATAATAACAATAACAAGATAGACAAGAGTAGAGACTCGCTAGAGCAAACGTGCTCGGGAGAAGGATGTATAATCCAGTAAGATGCTGGTAGGGATCTTGGGTAAACTTTAGTTACCGGTAGCACGAAAAGGGGGTTGAGAGGGGAAGGGGGGGAGGGGGGCCCCCCTCAATCCCCCCCGGTACCACTCCCATGAAAAGGAAATGCACCATTCTTGAGAAAAACGAATTATTGTAACCTAACCTCAAAACACTTTTTGTCAACAAAGTCGCTTCTGGAACGTCTCCGGCACTGCGGGAAGTGCAGCCCCTTCGCCCTTGCGTAACAAAGCATAGGCACCCAAGCATATACTTTGTTACAGCGGGCGGGGGCTGCTCTCCCTCCGCGCCTCCGGATTTTATAAACACTCTAGGGGTAGCAGCCAAAAGACTAGGTGGAGTCGGGGTGCCCTGGGGGCCTACTCTCTAACTCCGTCAACGAAAATACGGATCCGTCCGAAGGTAGTCCGAAACTAACGAGTAAACCCTACTCCCTATTGATTTCGGGTTCATGAGTTTCGAACGGAATCATAGACAATATTAGTGAATGAATGACGGATGACAACAGAGTTGGGCTATTTTACCGGTTGATTACCGGTTTATATACTTCGTGGTTTTCAAGCTTAATAAACAAAAAATTATATCGTTATAGTTAGAAAATGACCACATTTTTATCTACATACTTTTTATTATGTCTTTAAATATAGAATTGAACCATTTTTGCCATTATTCTCTGGATTGTGGCTTAATCCTGGTAATACCTTTGCCTTTTTCTCTATTTGATGGTTATTCCCAAAGAAAATGTCATTGTCAATAATCAAGACAAATTTGAATTCGTGGTTTAAATAAATAAATATTTATTAATATGGCACCAGCCGGTGCAGTCGCAACGCACGCTCAAATTGAGGCCCTCCTCAATTTTATGAGTGAGCATAATGAGTTGGCTCGTGGTCTATTGAGGGGTCCTGACGGGAGAATCCGTTCAATACGGTTGTGGGAGAGCCTGTGCAACTCCCTTAATTCAATGGGAAGTTGCACAAAGACTGTGGAGCAGTGGCAAAGGGTGAGTTACATTCCTCATATTAATGTGATTGTATGATCTTGTCATTATTAAAGAGAATACAATGATAATCAGACATCCTCCAAGTATGTTACTTATCCGTAGGCGGATCTAAGAGCATACTAGCTTTTCATGTTAGTAATTAAATGTAACAACATTTTAGGTGTGGGCTGATAGAAAACATTTGGCGAAAAAAGCTGCTGGAGCTGCAAGACGGTCAGCAAGTGCTACAGGTGGAGGCCCATCGGTGGCACGAACCCTCTCCGAAATGGAAATGAAGATCTTGTCAATTATGGGAGAGGGTTTTGGAGAGCCACAAACTGATGCAAGAGTGCCAGCTTTTCCATCGGTAATAATTTAATTTATAATTTAAGATACTAATTTTTTTTTCAATGGATCCAGAGAAAACTGGCTTGGACAGACAGACATACACCGGTGTGATCTTATAATGGTCAAATGCAAACAACAAACAGTGGCAATAATGTTTTATGTATGTTGCATGGAGTCTGCTGCATATACATAATTATATGTTTCTTGTATCCATCAATGATATTCAGTTTTTGTTGAATAGAGTCCACCTGTAACTCAAGATCCAGCAGCCATCTCAGCCACCCAAACATTTGCTGCTACACCTGCAAACCCACATTCCCCAGAGCAACCCTGAAGCACTGGAGTGTGAGTTGCCCAGACAAAATCAGCAAAGTAAGTATTATTGAGTAGAAAAAGATTATGTAAATCATATTTCAGAAATTTACTTAAAACCAACAACCTAAAACTAAAACTTATATAATTTATTTACAGCATCAAATTCACGTCGTGCACTTCCACGAGTTCAGCGACACCCTGCCGTCTCAGCAAGAAGCCGAATAATTGAAGTAGAAGAGCAAAGACTTCAAGTCGAAATCAGAAGAAATGAGCTGCTTGGTGATCTAAAAGATGCCATTGTGGATTTCCAAAGAGAGCTCTGTGCCTTGGTCCGGGAACACATTGCTCATCGCTAGACAATGGCATCATTTATTCCGCAAGCTCATATTTTTTTTTTGTTGCTAAGTCTCTGCTCTTCTAACTCAATATTTAACTGAATGAAAGGAGTGGTCATCAGATTTTTGTACTGAGATTTGATTGTTATTTTTACTTAGAATCTGTGTTTGTATTGTTGACTATTATTTTTATTCTGATTAGAAAGAATGTATGATTTGATTTATATAGTGTATGTGCATACCCAATAGATAGTTGATTATTAATTTAAATCGCATGATTATAAGGAATCTTAAGTTTTGATTGTTACACTGTATTGTTGATTGTTATTTTTATTCTGATCAATATTAGGTTTTAAAGACTGAAGTAGACAAGTAAGAGAAACTAAGTTCCTAGCAGTAATAATAGACTACATAGATAGGTAAAAGAAAATCAAAGTTTTAATTGTTATAGTGTATTGTTGATTATTTTTATTCTGATTACTATTAGGTTTTAAAGACTGAGGTAGACAAGTAAGAGAAACTAAGTTCCTAGCAGTAATAATAGACTACATAGATAGGTAAAAGAAAAACAAAGTTGATGTATTGATGTGTTGTGTTGTATTGTTGATTATTTTTATTCTGATTAGAAAGAATCAATGATTTGATTTTATAGTGTATTGTTGATTATTAATTTTAATCTAATTATAAGGAATCTAAGTTTTGATTGTTTCACTGTATTGTTGAGTATTATTTTTATTCTGATTATAAGGTTTAAAAGACTGAAGTAGACAAAGTTCCTAGCAGTAATAATAGGCTACATAGATAGGTAAAAGAAAATCTAAGTTTTGATCGTTATGTGTAGTGCATTGTTCATTATTAATTTTATTCTGATAAGAAGGTATTTAAGACTGAAGTAGACGAGTAAGAGAATATATGTTCCTAGCAATAATGAAAGACTGCAATAGATAGGTAAAAGAAAATCTATGTTTTGATTGTTATAGTGTACCTACTGTTGATTGTAATTGTAATTCTGATGAAATACTCCATAATTTGAGACTGAAGTAGAAAAGGAAGAGAAACTGAGTTCCTCTAGCAATAAGTCGATTTTGATTGTTAAGGATCATGTTTTGTTTGTATTTATTTTTATTTTATTGGTGCATAATAAAATAAGCAAACAATAAAAAAAACAATTCTTTTATTGAAGATGATTACATTTAAAATTATCTGAGTCCCCAACACCCATAGTAGGGGACGTGAGGGATTTGAAGATCTTATTACCTGTAAGCAAAATAAACAGAATACAAATATCATCTATTATTAACTCGTTTTATTAGTAGAGTAGTCCTCTTGTCCAACTGCTTACCTATTTCTTTCAAGCAATTGCACTAAACTGTCTCTCGCTCTTTGCCCTTGCTGAAGAGCTTGATGAGCGGATATAGTCACATCTTGCTGTCCTTCTTGTCGACTGAGCTCTAACTGGAGATCTTCTTCAGTAAGGGTTGGTGCTTCTAAGCCCGCCCGATTACACATATTGTGTAATACACAGCAGGCAATTACAATTTTACCTGAAAAAAAAAATAAAACTTCACTACTTCAATGCCTTATAAGGAAAAAGACAGTTGTGTGAATTGTGTCAAATACCTGCTGTGTTTGGTGCATAATGCAGCTCTCTCGCTGCTAAGAGGCATCTCCATCGGCCTTTTAAAATTCCGAACGTACGCTCGACAGTCGAGCGAGCACGTTTCTGCACGAAATTATATCTCCCTTCTGGAGAATCTTCAACAGCATTGTCTATTGGGGTCATCATGTATTCCCGAAGTGGGTACCCAGAGTCCCCTGCAACAATGTTTGTTAATAATGATTACTGGATAATAAATTTTCCACCATGTACACTTTGCACTAACTAAATATGTTTGTTCAACTTTATAAATGTTTGTTTAACAAATAAAAGCCTGCAGAAAAAACACAAAAGATAGAAGTTTTATTGAAGTGCAGGTACATACCCAATAGACATACTGTCTCCTGTTGTAGACTCTCCAGGTGAGCTTTGATCTCATGGTTTGCCCAAATAAAAGAATCGTGGCTCGCTCCACCATAGGATGCATCAGCATTTGTTATGGTGCATTCTGCATCACATGTCTGAAACACATACCATAAAATTACATTTTATGAGTTGACTATAAAACACTCAAATATATTAATGACAGATCTATTTCCATGAACTATGAATAAATTCACAAAGTTATTTATTATGTTATGATAACAGTTAATTTATTCTATTATTGTAGAGTGCTTTAACTTGTAGGTTCTTGTTGTTCTTGGTATTTTATTGTTTAGTGGTTTTCTAAAACATCTTTCATAAAACATTGGTACTTACAACTTGTACATTTAAAGAGTGAAAATGTTTCCTGTTAAAGAAACGCTCCTCAAATGCACTGGGTTTCACTATCGCTACATGCGTGCAGTCAATGCAGCCAATAACACCTGGCAGGCCAAATTTTTCATAAAATCTGTAAACATACAGAATTATAAAATCTAAAATTCTGTGGTAGGTATATGAGATGAGAAGATGTAACTTCATGAATGCCTCCCTGCAGAGTCGGATTTAGGACCTCTGTCTCGAAGTTAGCCCTACCTAACTGGACCGTTTGTCTCAAGTAGACTTCTCAACTTCATCAACTTACTGTCTTTTTATAAAGTTCCTCTCAGCCAAATTCCGTGGAAACCTTATAAATTTCTTCACAATTGAGGGGCTGTTAAGAGCATTTGTGACATCCCGCAAACAGCGTGACACTGTCTGTTGTGCTATTGGGACGTCACTGCTAAGGCCCACTGCACCTTGGTAGCTCCCCCGAGCATAAAAATTGAGTGCAGCAAGGATCTAAAAGTAAACGTAAATAAACAGAAATTAAAACAACTCATGAATTTGCAAAGCCTTAGTCCATCATAGAATCATAATATACCTTACCTTCATTCTTGGGTCAACTCCATTTCGTCTCATTTGTTGAGGCATAAGAGGAACTATATCCTCACACAGGTCTTCAAATAATTCCCGTGTGAGCCTATAGTTCCCTATGAACTCAACGTCGGGAATACTCGCCAGACTAAAGTTTTGGCGTAAGTATAGCCGGCGTCGCCTCCGTTCTTCCTGTAGCTCTTCCTCAACCATTAAATATGCAGCCATAACTTTATATTTCAAACTTCCGTTTACCGGCACGATAGCTATTTTGATGTCGTATCAAATGACATAAGAATCCGTGAAAGCAAATGTCAAATTCAAATTTACGGACGGACAAAAACACATCGGGAGTAAGGACAACTGTCAAATCGTGTAGTCATTCATTCTTCGTTCGGATTCGAGACTAATCGTAAGTCCGTAGGTGATACGGAGTAGGAAACGCCCGTAACTAAACCCGAAACTACGGACTTCGGGCTTAGAGAGTAGACCCCCTGATTCGGTTTTGGGACAGATTCGACCTATTTTAACCAAACTGCATACAAATGACAACAACGAAAACAACACACAGTAATGACAGTGTCACTGTCATTTGTTGATGCAAAACACTGACGGTCAGTGATGCAAAATTGACGTAAAATTGCGTTTTTATTTTTTATTTTTACGTTCCTTTTCACCGATTTTCCACGACATTTTATACCACAGACAATATACTGGTACAGTTTTGGTTGTCAACATGAAGGTATAGATAAATATGGAGTCCACACTTCGAATACCTACTTGAAGCAGAAATGAAGTATCGCTATCTCGCTCAATGTGGTCAAACCCTCTCTTTCTAAGTAGGGTGACCGTTATTCTTTTTTCTCAGGACAGCACTTCTAAGTAGGTAGTTGCTTTCCGTTGAGTGGACAATATGTAGCTATGCGTATAAATTACGCATAAAACAAGCCGTTTGTTACAGTATAAAAGTTTGAATGGTTATTTTATTATTAAAACGGATATATAGGAGATGAAGTTCATGGAGTACTTAGTTAACCCGCTCCAACGAAGTCGCGGGCGAAGTGCTAGTAATTATATAAAAACCTCAAAAATTAAATAAAAACACTTTCCAAATTAAAATCATTTATTAACTATTCTTTTATACATGACTAACGATCATTGCTATGTGTAGTTTCTGTCTCCACCCACATTAATCACTGTGTATATTTTCTGTATGACTGATAAGTAAGCACGTTTATGCTTATGTTTATATTAAATAGTATTTGCTATTTTTTAAGCAGTATCGTTTCATGCATGCAATTCATTGTAATAAATTGAGTTCATGATCGGATTGTTAATTTCTTGTAACAGAGGAGTAAAATGTTGTGATACAAATGATACAATATTTATTAATTTTCGATGTCATTTACTCTAACTGCCAAAACTAGCACTTGGTTTAGCCAGATCAGCTATTTTCACTATAGACTCCTCATGTGTCACTTGATATCTGAAAATTATATAGAACATTACTTTTTGCCATAATATTTCAACTACTATATTGCTAAAAACATAATAATGTATAAGGAGGTTCCCGTTAGGTAGTTGAAAATGCACTTTCATAAAATTTCATTTTCAATGATGCAATGGGTGACTACAGTTTCCTCTGAGTACTATTTTTAAAAAATAAAAAAAAACATTGTTGGCATATTATTTTATGCTCTAAATAATTAATTATAAAATATCTAATAACAGACATTCGTTCCCCGTATGAGTATGTGTATGATTTAATTACTAAGAAACATGTTCACATTTATTAAAGATCCCGGAGAAAGTCCCAGATATATCCTCAATATGGTCACACTACTTCAAAATTACTTCCGATGTAAACAAAAAGATAAAATTGCACTAAGTCAATGAAAATCGATGAAAACCTATTTGATATTTACATAGTTATCAGTATACTCATTTATTAGTACGTTGAACACATTGGATTGGCGTTATGTGAAGTAATTCATAGAAAATACAAAGAAATATGTTTAAAATGACTCAATGTCAGAAATCACGATTTAAACACTTTCACGTGAAATTGTATATCACCTCCTGGACACCACGTATTACCGCAACCATGCTCTTCACAACTGTGCACCATTTCTTTGATTATACCTTCAATTACAGACAAATATTTTAAACGAAGCTGTGAACCGTAATGTAAACAAGCGCCATGTTGGAAAATTTTTACTGGCAACTCGACATATGGCGGCCAATGTTGCCACATTACCAAATCCCAAGGAAATGGGATTAAAATTCACGTTGTATGCGAATCACAATAAGCATCCGTGATCTACAATTTTAGGATTTTTTATATCAGTAATCGTAGTTCAACTATTTATTTGTAGACACATTATCTAAAAGTGTTTTACTTCAGATTCTGTTAGTTTGGTGAGTCTTTTTAAGAGGTTATAAGGAGATTTCATAAAAAGAGATTTCCACACTAAGTCCACACAAGAAAGAGAAGTCGGCCACCATAGAGTGAGATAGAGTTGCGTAGGTATTTGACTCAAACAGTTGTTCCAAGTCTGGACTCCATATTTATCTATACCTTCATGGTTGTCAATCGCCCAAAATTACGTTTCGTTTTTCATTTTTGTCAGATTTGAGGTTAAAACTATTTTTTGTAATTTCTCAAAAAATATCCATTTCCTTTTAATAAGAGTGATACCGTTATAATCAGGGACCCAAACCGAACCACCTTTGACCCCTCTTGGTGCTCACTTCGTGCTACCGGTAGCTAAAAAGTCCACCCTTTCTAACGGGGCCTCTGCGAGTTGGTTTCGGCCCCTCGTACGCCTACCAAAGGACCGGGTCTCCAGAGACCCGAGAAAGAAAACAACAAGGTAGACAATAATATTAAAATCTGGAAATTCACTATGATAGGTCAGCAACCACAAAAAATAACATTCTGTGAATGACATGCCAACTTGTTTTTGTTTAACTGTTTTTTATTCGTAGTAATAGGTAGTTAGTTCAGTACAGGTATTAATTAAAGGTAGGTAAATCCCATTATTCTTAACAATCTTGACATTGCATTGCACCACACATTGCACAGAATTGCACTATTGTTTTTCTACATAGAAGCAGATACTTACAAAACTATTTTTATGTCTATGCATAGAAGTGATTTGATTAGTGAAAGCGAGTGAAAGTGACGGACGGACGGACACGACAACCCATAAACATTTTTTTTTTCATCTTGTTCCCTGTGGAACAGGCTATACCAGTATATTAATCTATGCAGGCTAGAGTCAAAGACCATGTTGCCTAGTCATCAGTAAATTCATATATTTTTTGTAAAGTCAGATTCATCATTAAAATAGTAGTCAGATCATTATTAAAATATTTATCCATAGGTAAGAAAATCCAGGTTGTCATCAGTTTCTTATTTTTCATGAGTAAAGTAAATCCGTGTTAAGTCATCAGTTTTATATCATTTCACTATAATCCATGTATTACTTCTTATTCTACAAAATCTAAGGTAAAATCCAATAAAAAACTCAATAATTTATCCACAAGTTATTATTTTAGTAAGAGCCATGAGTGTCAAGTCCTAGTCATTTTTTTATTCCCCAACCGACCGACGGCGACTGCCTATTAACAAAAAGTACCTGCTCTGTGGGCGACGGTCCAGGGTTGCCAACCGTACGAGGTTCCTCGTACAAATACGAGATTTGTGATCTTCCGTACGAGGTACGAGGTCACTATCAACCTCGTACAATTATGTACGAGATTTTAATAATATGGCCATACGAACATTTTGCATAACCATTATTTAGTAATAAAAACTAGTGACCTCTATCAGAACTTGTAGGAACTTCTTACACCAAAAATTTAATTGCCGCATTTAAGCGATGATTGTCTATGGTAGTTATCCCGTCAACCGGAAATCCCCGACTAATAAAAGATTTCGTCCTTCGCATTAGTCGTCTCTGTCACACATAGCGCAAATTTCTACTTTCTCTGTTCCTTACATGTTCCTTACGTGTTCCATTCGTTGCCACGTTGCATGCCGGCCGTGTTACGTGTTTAGTTGTACTACGATATTAAGTGTAGCTGTAAAAAATTTTTTTATTGTTTAATACCTAGTCTTGTCGTTGTTTCGTCTATTGTTTAGTGGTGTAATAAATATCGTTATGAGTGAAAACGACGAAAACAGTGACCGTTCGCCTACTTTGACTCCGCCTAGAAAATTACCCAAAAAAGGTGGTTGGACAAGAAAAAAGGAAGGTAACACATTGTCGCAGCATCGTGTACAAAATTTTAGACAGCAATGGTTATAGGATCCGACTTTTAAAGATTGGCTTTTGCCAGACACCAATGATTCAACAAAAGCTAAATGTGCATATTGCCCGGGAACATCAATGGTAGCAGAACTATCCAATCTAAAAACTCATGCCTCTACCAAGAAACACCTAGGCAACAAACCTGGATCCAGTGGAAAAACACAAACGTTAACATCGCTAGGATTCCAGAGAGGTATAACTCCACAAAATAAAGAAAAAGCTCGTGCGGAAATTAAACTTGCTGCTTTTTTTGCGGAGCACAATATAGCATTCTCAGTTGCTGACCATTTGACAGATTTATTAAAAGAAGTTGTGACGGATTCTAAATTAATCAAGGAAATTGATCTTAAACGAACCAAAATTACAGGTGTGGTAAAGAACGTTCTTGGAGAAGGTCATAAAGCAGATTTAGCCCAAAAATTACAGAAAAATCAGTTTTCGGTGATGACGGACGAAACGACCGATGTTTCTACGGTCAAAACTGCTTGCGTTGTGGTACGCTATTTTGACCAAGAAGCTCAAAAGATATGTAGCGCATTTTGGGAGCTGTACAAAGTTTTTAAGGGAACACCTGATGCTGATGTAATTCCTACTGCCAATGCCGAGAATTTATACAGAGCTCTTATCGATTCATTATCTAACCGTAATGTTCCATTGACAAATGTAATCGGCTTTGGCTCAGATGGGTGTAATGGCATGATGGGTGATAATGACTCAGTAAAAACAAGGTTAATACGCGATTTTCCAGGAATCATAATCACGAAATGCGTTTGTCACTCGGCCCATTTGTGTGCCAGTGAAGCCTGCAAACAGTTGCCTGAAGGTGTAGAACAACTGGCTAGAGATATCTACAACTTTTTTAAACATAGTGATAAACGGCTAATCGATTTTCGTAATTTCCAGTCGTTTGCTGCAGTGGAGCCTCACAAAATACTGAAACCATCACAGACAAGATGGCTTTTCTTATTATCAGTGGTTGAAAGGATATTGGAGCAATGGGAGGCCCTATGTCTTTTTTTTATCGATTTTACGACAAATCGTGCACACAAAGCAAGAGCCGATGTAAGAAATCGAGCAGTATTTATTCTCGAAAAACTCAGCAACCCATTCTACAAACTTTTCTTCTGTTTCCTTGAATGGTCGCTCCCTTTATTCAATAAATTCAATCTAGAATTTCAAAGCGAGAAAGTAGTTGTTCACAATCTACATGAGAAAATTCGTACACTCTACCAGGAAATCCTATTGCGTTATTTACAACGGGAATATGTCATGAGACCAAATCTTGGTGAAATAAACCCTGAAAGTCAGCAACATCAGCTCCATGACGCTGCACTGTATCTTGGCGTCAAAGTGTATGAACTCTTGAAACATCCAGATGTGATAAGGAAGCCTGCGGAAATTGCACAGTTCTTCTCATGCTGCAAAAATTTCTACAAAGTTGCAGCCACCGAAATTAAAAAAAACGATATAACATGGAAGATCCTGTCTTGTCAAAGCTACAAGTTTTTGAACCTGCATCAGCGCTCTCCCACAATTTTAGGAGCCATTTCCTTACACTTATGCCTCTTATGGAAGTGGTCCCCCGATAATCGCACCAGCTGATCACACAAAGAAACAAATAATTGACAATCAATGGAGGAGTTTGCCAAATGCACACGCTCGTCATCCTAAAGGATTGAATGAAATTAGTGAGCCAGATAAGTTTTGGGCTCAATTACTGAAAACTGAAGACTTTTCCGAGCTGGCTCAATTTGCCCTATCTACACTGTCCCTACCCCATGCGAATGCTGACTGCGAGCGAGTTTTTAGTAAAGTCAATTTAATAAAGACAGAGATAAGAAACCGGCTAACTGTGGAAACTGAACGGCACACTTCTTGCTGCAGAGAGCGCAAAAGGTTCAACTCGTACTGGAAACTGCGTCAATTTTGAACCCACAAAGGAAATGTATAGCCGCATGACAACAGATAAAATATACGGCAGAAAGAACGATGACAGTGAGGATGTTCCTGACATAATATTTGGAGAGATCATGTAAACTAAGTTACCTTGCAAATTTTCGTAATAATATAGACATTCAGTTTTTTTTTTCTTTTACTTGAGTTTAATAAAGATTTTTTTAAATACAACACAAATTTATGTTTTATTTAGTAGGAAACTAGTACACAATACACGTAGTTCAATCTTAATTTTAGCACGTTTTCGATGCATAATAAATGTACGAGGTGTGAACTTCAAAATACGAGATTTTTAGCTGCAAATGTACGAGGGTTTTTTTTTTACAGTTGGCAACCCTGCGACGGTCAGCAACGATCAGCAACGGTCAGGGTTTGACTATTTATCTATACCTTCATGGGTTTGACGTCTTAAACAAATACGTAGTATCTCTATGTAGTCTGTGAACAAATGTAAATACGGAATGGGGTTGGCCGGTGCAAGCTGAAAGCAGATGGCGCTAGCATAGGTGGTTCCCTTGTCATTGTTGTTGTCATTTTTTTATGTTGTGTTGATTGCAGTGAAACGTATAAATATTTTACTTTGTGACTTAAAGGCAGCTGTAAAACAATGAAAATAACTGGAGCACATATTACACATCATGTATTCTAACTGGCGAGTCAAGGAACTGAAAGAAGAACTTAAAAAACGTGGAGCTTCCTTACGAGGAAAGAAAGCGGATCTTATTGAAAGGTTTTGAGTTTTCTTTTTTAATTCAACAAACAAACCATAATCATAGTTTAAAATCCTTGTAGAACGACAGGCGCTATGCATAGTATAGTCTTTAAATGTAATAACTTTGAAAGTGTAAAGATTTCGTGGTATTTTCAGGTTAGAGCTTTATGACCAAAATTTTAATTTTGGACGATCTGAATGCGTAGATGACGACGAACCCAAAATGGAGCTACCATCAAAAGAATCTTATCGAGATATAAATAGTCATACGATTCTACCACCTATTGACAAGATAATGATAAGACATTATTTATGCTAGTAAGTAAAGTTGAATTTCTCTTTCAATAAATACATACCTTACCATACTTAATTCTTACTATACATAATTCTTTGTTTTCTAGCACGGAGAAAAAAATGGCAATGGCTACTCAGCTATACGAGACACGACACATATTGATGGCAAGATCTTCTGTTGTTGGTCAGAATACTTTTATAAAAGGTTATTGCAGGAAGACCATGAAGAACCTACAGTATGAAGTTGATTTAAGATTAAATGAAAATGGAAATCCTGAAGCATCACATTGTGAATGCCCAGCTGGAAGTGGAATAAATGCAGTATGCAAGCATGTTGCAGTCCTTTTACTTGCCGTTGAGAACATGGTTCATCAAAAAATTCTTTTGCTTCAAGAAGTATGCACTCAAAAATTACAGCAGTTCCATGTTCCAAGAAAATCATACACGGGTACTCCTGTGAAAGCTGAAAAAATGGATCGCAAGAAAAAGAAACACATTTTGATTTTTGAGCCATACCCATTAAAACATATGGACAAAGAAAATTATAATAATAGGATAAGAAATACAATAGTAAATTTTCCGAATTCCCGAATGCCATTTAAACAACTGTACCAACCAGCAAACCCATATGCATTAGTACAAGATCATCATTATACTGAAATGAATCCAGAGCAGAAACTTTTACATGATTTGAAATTGTCTGCAATCACCCATGAAGAAATTAATCAAATTCAAAATAATACCATTGGCCAAAATGAGTGTCCTGAATGGCATACATATCGCCAAGTAAGGCTTACTGCAAGCATTTTTCACACCATTTGTCACCTTAAGTCAAGCACAATGTGTAAATATGCGAAAGAAATACTAAACAGAAAACAATTTATTACAAAATCCACAAGCCATGGTATACTGCACGAACCAATTGCTCTAACCAAATATGCAGCTGAATATGGTCTCACAGTAGAACCAAGTGGTATATTTATTAGTTCAGAAAGACCATATCTTGCTGCTTCTCCTGATGGATTGCTGGGACAAGAAACAATAATAGAAATAAAGTGTCCCTTTGCAAGCCGATACCATGAGATAAATACCACTACAGTTCCCTATTTAGAAAACAATAATGGCACATTGTCATTAAAAAAAGCTAGCCCCTATTATTATCAGATTCAAGGACAGTTGTACTGTTCAGGCAGAACATACTGCAACCTTATTGTATATACATACAGAGATTTAAAAATAATTTATATTGAAAAAGATAACTATTTTATAAATTCAATGTTATTAAAACTTGATTCCTTTTTTCCTATTTTTAAAGCAGCTTTATTTGAGAAATACATATACTACAACTATAATGAGAACTTTGGAAAAAAATAAAACAGCATTGGTGTTTCTAAATCAGTTTTATTTACAATATCTCTATTGTTACATAAATGATATATGGATAATATAATTATGATATTAAGTTATTTAGTTTTATTTACTATACCTTCTCGAAAATTACACAAAATAATACATATATAAAAAATTTTGGATGCTAAGGGAACATAGAAATCATATATTCTGTTGAGCTACCGTACAGTAAACATCTAAGTAAAAGTGCTCTCAGCAATTTTATTCAAAACAAGTCCTAAAACGAGAACGTGATTCAAATTTGGTGTGAATATCAATTCAATAACTTCTTACTATCAAATGGTGCAGTGATTTAGTTGATTCATCTTATTTTTGGTGAAAATTGGTGCATTCTCAATCATTTTGAATAACAAATTACCGTCACTAACTGTTGAACCAGCGTGTTTCGGTTAAACGCGTAAGCGACGCCGTATACAGAGGACTTACGACGTTCTTACCGCGAACTTACGTTCACACCGATAATAACTGTCACCAGAGGCGGCATTAAGTTGGACTTTTAAAAAATCTTTAATGCGCATTAAAGTAAACAAACCGCAGAATATATAATTGAGAATTGCTCTCTGGTTTCGCTAATTCATAATCATGGCTTCAACCACGTCATCATGGGGATGCTGTGTCGGCGTGAATATAAGGGACAATGACCAATTTATTTCTTGCATGAAATGTAAATTGAATTATCACTTTGGCTGTACACCGGATATTCCAGTTGTCTCTGATGAATATTGCAAGTGGATATGCTCAGTCTGCGCAAATCTGACTTCTGACTCTTCAAATAAAGATTGCACACCAGTTCGTAACGTATCCACCACAAGGGGTAATAAAAGACCCGCCCTTAATTCTCCTCCCGAGAATAAATCAGTGACCAGCGATGACGTGCGAGAAATTGTGCAAGACGTTGTCAAAAGAGAGCTCGCCGCTATGCTACAACAATTGAATGACTCCATTATTAGTGTCATTAATAGGGAGTTAGAGCCAATAGGAAAAGAGGTGCGAGAGTTATGTATATCTCTCAATTTTCACACTAAACAATTTGAAGAGTTCCAATCTGAACATGTAACTTTAAAGAATACTGTGAAAAAATTAGAGGAAGAGAATATAAAATTAAAAAACTCTCACTCAGAACTATTTCAGCATCTTAATTACCTGGAACAGCAAGCGCGGAACAACAATCTTGAAATACAATGTTTTCCTGAAAGTAAACAAGAAAACCTGTACACCGTTGTTAAGCAACTAGGATCTGTAGTCAAATGTGAATTGAGGGATAGCGACATTCTACACTGCACCCGTACTGCTAAGCTTCAAACCAATAGTGCTCGTCCTCGTTCTGTTGTGGTTCAGCTCGCCTCACCGAGGATCCGAGATCAGTTACTAGCTGCCATCATAGTTCATAACAGAAATAATAAAAACAATAAGCTTAATAGCGCTGATCTTGGAGTTGGTGGTAACAAAACCCCGATTTATATTGTGGAACACTTATCTTCATTCAACAAGTCTCTTCATGCTGCCGCAAGACTGAAGGCAAAGGAAAAGGGGTATAAGTATGTTTGGGTGAGAAACGGCCGAGTTTTTGTAAGAAAGTCTGACGGCGAGGGACATATTTTGATCAAGAACTTGGATACCGTAAATAAGATTATGTAGCGTTCGGAAGCATTTTTTATTATAATCTTTTTGCATGATTTATTATACTATTCATATACAAAATTCAATAGTTTAAAAATATATTACCAAAATAGTCGAGGCTTACGAACAAAAACTCATGTTTTCTATCGCAATATATGTTGTAATGACTTTGATGTGGTAATATTGTCAGAAACATGGCTAAATAGTTCTGTTCTGAGCAGTGAGTTGTTCGACGACAGGTACGTGGTCTATAGAAGGGACAGAGAGAGTACAGTCGGCGGAAAAAAAGAAGGAGGAGGAGTTCTGATCGCTATTAAAAACAGTATCAAGTCCAAACATGTACAAGACTGGGAAAGTAATTGTGAAGATCTGTGGGTTACCATAGAACTACCATGCGCAAGCACTGTCAGTCGAATGGCTCTCTGTGCGGTATACTTACCTCCACCAGTGCGTCGTAGTACTTTGGAACACTTTGTGGATTCCTGTAATGCGGCCTTCGAACAACTTACTGAAAGTGAGGTGTGTATCGTGGGTGATTTCAACTTGAGTGCTATCGATTGGAAGCGAGTGGATAGTACAGGGGCCGATGTTGGGCTACGCAGTATCAAAGAACTTTTTCTAGATTTTGCTTCCGTTAACATGTTGAAACAATGTAATTTTATTACAAATACTGCTGGTCGTCTGCTCGATCTTGTGCTTTCCACGATGCCACTATGTTGTGTGAGTGAGAGTGTATATCCTTTAAGCAATGTGGATCAACAGCATCCCCCTTTAGATATTGTCATTCCTGTAAATAGGGAGGCTAAACTTCCATACAATATTGCGGAAGCTACTCCTAACTTCCATAGGGCGGATTATCATCCAATTCGGAAATTCTTACAAAAAATAGACTGGGACTCATTGTTCGGTGGACAAAGTGATGTGAATGGGATGTTGGAGGTCTTCTACGATACTCTGGGCACAGCGATTCAAAATTGTATACCATTACGTAAACCTAAAAATCGAAAATTTCCGTCTTGGTTTAGCCATACACTGATTAAAATGCTTAATGAGAAAAATAAGATTAGAAAGCGTTTCAAAAAATACAAGAACCCACTAGATGCTATAGAGTTAAAACTGTTAAGCAAACGGTGTGAAAGTCTCGCCACTACTTGTTATAATAACTATACAACACATTTAGAAAAAGAAATGGTCTCAAACCCTAAGTTACTTTGGACTTATCTAAAGGCTAAGCGAGGAGGTTCCAGTGCTTACCCTTTGACTATGACCGACGGAACGACTACTACATCTGACGGGTCAAAAGTGTGTGAGTTATTTGCAGATTATTTTTCTTCCGTTTATGGCCCTGATGATAGTAGTGGTGTTGAATACAATTCCGAATTCTTGCAATTCTTAGAGAATAATAGTTTGTGTCTAACAGCTCCTGTTATTTCACGTGAATCCATTTACAAGAAACTGGAACGGCTAGATCCAAAAAAAGGAGCGGGTCCAGATGGAATACCCCCAGTATTTATAATAGCTTGTTCATCTGAGCTGGTTTATCCACTCATGTTGATTTATAATCAATCATTAACATCCGGTTTATTCCCTTCAAAGTGGAAAATTGCAAAAGTCGTACCTGTTCACAAAACGGAAGATAGTGACGTTGTTACCAATTACAGGCCCATTTCAATTCTTTCCACGTTCGCCAAGGTCTTTGAGTCACTCATCTGCCCACATATTCAGGATCATTTAAAAATGTATTTAAGTGAACATCAGCACGGATTTGTTAAGACCCGGTCGACTAGTACAAATTTAGTGCCCTTTACAGAACTTATCATTAAGGCTCTTGATACTGGCTACCAAGCTGACGTTATATATACGGACTTTAGCAAAGCTTTTGATAGAGTATCCCACCAAATATTAATGACAAAGTTGCGGGCCTACGGGATCTCTGGATCTTTGTTAGAGTGGCTGGGCTCATATTTAACGGATAGATTTTTCTTTGTCGTAGTCAATGGTTATAAGTCAACCCTGAAATGCGTTTCTTCTGGTGTTCCCCAGGGTTCACATTTAGGACCAATATTATTTATTTATTTTATAAATGACATTCCCAATTGTTTTGTTCACTCAGAATATTTTATGTACGCTGACGATTTAAAGTTTTTAAAAATCATAAAGTCTGAGGAAGACACCTTTCACTTACAAACTGACGTCAGTCGTCTCGTTCAATGGTGTAACCGTAACAGGATGGAACTCAATCCAAAAAAATGTTACCATGTTAAATTCTCGAGAAAGAATATCCCAATATGCAGTAATTACCATATTTCTGGAGATATAATTAAGGAAGTTGAAACAATAAAGGACCTTGGCGTACTGTTTGATAAGAAGTTAACTTTCACTCCGCACCTAGATAATATTATTAAAAGGGCATCGAGAATGTTAGGGTTTCTTCTAAGAAACTTTAAAACTTTCCGGAATAATAAAACAAAGATACTTCTTTATAACAGTCTCGTTCGTAACATACTGGAATATAATAGTGTGGTTTGGCGCCCTCACTATGCCTCGCATTCTTTGCGTCTTGAACGTATCCAGAAACGTTTCGCATGGCATCTCGCATTTTCCAATGGTGTGGCTAAAAAAATACGTTCGTATAACGGCAGACTAAAGCATTTTAATATGATATCTCTGGACGCCCGTAGACACCTAATTGATGCAATGTTTGCCTATAAAATTTTTAACCATAAAATAGACAGTCCCAGCCTGCTCGCCCTTTTCAATTTCCGTGCTCCTTCCAGAATCCCCCGTAATGCCATCACACCTCTTTGCCCACCTTTTAGAAGAACCATCTTGGGAGCCAATTCACCCTGTGCAAGAATGTGTAAAACCATAAATGGCTATAGTGATGTTATCGATCTCCATTTTGACACTCTTGCTAAACAAAAGAATATCATTGCTAGATTACTGCGTAACCACTAGTCGTCATTGGTTTATATTATATGTTACACTGGTTTTCATTGTTATTTAATTGTTTTTTATAAATTGTTTTTTTTTTATCAGTTGTGTCAATTTTACCAATGTTAAATGTTAATTTATGAATGTAATCGATGCTATCAATTTTTATCATTGTTATTATTGTGTAGGTATTAATGTTGTTATTCCGCCAATCAGTCTTGTAAATTATATAATTTTTATTTTATATTTTGTCAATCATTTTTTTAAATTATATTAATGTATTAGTTTTATTACTCGATTTTATAAATTATATTAATTTTGTCAATCTAAGAAATGATCTATTTTAATACTGTTATCAATTTTGATCTGATTATACAATTTTACTGCAATTCAAAAATACTCTCAATATATGAATGTATTAATGTGAATGTATTTCAAATTAAATTCTAATTTTATCTATGAAAAATAAATAATTATGTTGATTTGCGCTTATTACCATGTAAGTTAGCTTAACATTCAGATTTCATATTTTATGCATGTGGTGTTTACCTTTAAGTAATTGTTACACTGTTTATTTATATTTAGCATGTGTTTATATTTAAGCATTCAGTGTAAATAATTGTTGGTGAACCTGAAATAAATAAATAAAAAATAAATAGAAATGATTAAGTTCATGTTTTAATATTGCAAAAGTTTTTATTAATCCTATAAGTCTTTCTATATGGACTCTTTGGCTAGCCAACTTTTGGTCTAATTTTAAGTTCACACTATGAATTTGAGACTTTCCTTTTAAAAAGGTAGGAATATTTAACCCAATTCCTTTACAAGCAAACAAATCTTGCACATTAAAGCCCCTGTCTGCCATAATGCTATCCCCAGAATCACAAATATCGAATAACTTGCTACGTTCTACAATTTGTCTGTCACTCACTGAACCAGCATATGCACTAGAACAATATGTTATAAAACCACCTGGTGAGATACCAACTAAAAATTTTAGCGTATTCTTGTGTTTGTAAGTACTAAATGTGGCTCTTTGGTCTTCGGGCTGACTAGGCTTTTGTATTTCTATTTCAGTTCCATCTAGTATAAGCCTTGTTGAGGGATAATATTTTTTAAAACTATCAGGCATATAGAAATTAACTAAATTGCGGTTGGGCCAAATATCTATTAGGCTCCAGATATCACTAACAAAATTTATCCATGTCACTATGATGTTTGACACTTCAGCTTTGCTTACACCAAACATTTTGCCTAATTCAAAATCAGTTATATTTCTTCTGAGCTTCATTAATAGCATTAGAAACTGATCCTCTACTGTAATGGAAACAACTCTACTCCAACGGTACTTAATATCATGTGCCATAGGCAAAAGAGTACTGAAAATCATATTAAATTTTGCCAATGTGTCTACTCCAGTATAAAAATGCACCGTCTCATCATCTGCAAGTAATAGCTCTGTAGAGAACAATCTTATTATATTAGGCGTTTGTGTTCCACAAGTTTTGTGGTTTGGCATAATAGATGCAGGTATGTGAGAAGGACTATGTTCAATCAGAAGCTCTTGAGATACATTGCAGTCTTGAGACACACTACTATCTTCTTCTAGTGGCAATATATTATCCTCACAATGCAAATGTTGTGTACTTGAAGGCAAGTCGAAAAGCTGTCTTTTCTTGAGGTCGCGGTTTACCAATCTTTCTTCTCTCGCCTTCGCATTCTCAGAAGTTGGTTGCGCATTCCATGGAAAAACAGATGGTATAGCTCCTTTCTTCAAGAACTTATGTAGGTGTTTAACTCCTGTAACAAGTGATTTTTTAACATTGAAATCACATAGGCAGGTACGAAATATGAGTGTAGGGATAATTTAAAAAATAATAGTCAACTTTATTTATGAGATCAGCTTACCTGTGTATTTACTTGTTATTTTATAATCACTTTCTACAAAGTGTTTACCACATAACCTCATACTTTTTGTAGGAATCAATTTTTCACGACGGATAGCTTTTAACCAAAGCCTTCGTATTTTTATATCCTCCGGTATTCGATGCGTTCCAATTTCAGAGCATTTAGAGACAATACAGCGCGTCATTGTAACTGTTTAAAATTATTTTCTGAATTTTACCATATAAAAAGGCAATGTTTTGGGAACCACCTACGCTAGCGCCACATTGACAGTTGCCAACCCCTCTTTGACTTTCGTTGGTAGTGGTAAAGGTATAACACGTGCTTTCGTCAGTGCTACGAATATTTTCGATTTTAGTGAACTTTTCTGTTGTGAAACTCGATCGAAAGTGTTCCTTGTGTTTGTGTTCTTGGTGTAAGGTTTGTTTTTCGTTGTAAGTGTCCTTTTTAACAATAATTATTCGAGATGAACTCAAAAAAGCCCCCTGATCCTGACCCCCCGGATGAATTATTTGATCTCTCCCCCGGACTAACAATTACCCTCCCCCATGACATCGTAATAACCCCACAGGACCCGATTATGGATACGGATACCCCTAGTCGCAAGAGGGCCGCTAGTTCGCCCCCAGTTTCTTCCAATGTCAAACCCAAGATTGCGAAAAATGTATTAGGCAGGCTTTCTTACACAGCTAGAGACAATCCACCATATATTGTGAATGTTTCGCTCAAAGATGAACAAACCTCAGGCACTGTGCTACAACCTATCAAGTTTGGTATGTTTTTGACGATAAATAACGTGAATAACGTACGTCTCGATGGGATCAAACGTATAGACAGAAATCGTGTGTCAGTTGAGTTCAAGTCGCACCAGGATGCAAACAGTTTTCTCAACAATAAAATTATTTCCCAACACAATTACATGGCTGCCATTACACAATACAACATAACAAGAATGGGAATTGTTAGGGATATACCAGTTGAGTGGTCAGAAGAGGAAATCATTAAAAATATCCAGGTTCCAGAGGGATGTGGCTTGGTTATCAAAGCCAGAAGGATGAACCGGAAGGTGTCCTCTTCTGGTGTGACTGAGTGGAAGCCCACACAGACTGTTGTATTAACTTTTGACGGACAAATACTACCTAAGCGTGTGTACAGCTTCTATTCGGCTCTCCCAGTTGAGCGTTACACTTACCCAACGGTTCAGTGTTATCATTGTTGTCGCTATGGACATACCCGCACACTTTGCAGATCGAAACCTAGGTGTTTTAAGTGTGGTGAAGATCATCCAGGTGATGGATGTGAAGTCACCCGTGAATTGAGTTTCTGTGTTTCGTGTAGTGGCAACCATTTCGCAAATGACAGTGCTTGTCCTGAATTGGGCCGACAGAAGAGCATAAAAGCTCTGATGGCGGATAAATCGATCTCGTATGCGGAGGCAAGTCGGGTCTTCCCACCTGTTTCCAGATCATATGCTGAAGTCTCCAAGTCTTTCCCACGGAACAAAGTAACTGCAAATAAATCGCAATCTCAGTCCTCAAGTCCCATCCCAGTAACCCAAAATTCATACCGTAAAACGGTATTTTTGAAACCCAAACCCCATATCTCCCTTTCACCCGGTTATGATAGACAAGCTCACCTGAACCTCACCCAAAATTACTCCTTTTCCCCATCACAAAACGGCTGTGCCCTTCCAATGGAAGCTCCAGAGCCAATGCTTCACAGACAGAATACCTCAACAAATATTTTAAATTTAATTACTGACATGCTAATGTCTGCTCTTGCAAACCCATCCCAAGCTATACCTGACCACGTTGCATCAAAATTGACCACTATCCTAAACTATAACCACAACATTCCAACCCCTGACATTTCTCCAGTGGAACGTGAGGAGTATCACTCCCAGAAAGCCTGATCTTTCTTTTTTAATTAATAAGTTTAAACCATCAATCTGCGGCATTGCTGAGACATGGCTCTTGCCTGGAAGCAATTTCAGGTTGCCGTGTTTTGCCAGTGTACGCCATGATAGATCTGATGGATACGGAGGATGTGCCTTGCTCATCAATAGCAAGGTATCATTCTCTCAGATTCCTCTAACCTTTGTTGGCGATGACATAAATGTTGTTGCTGTGAAGGCTGAGGGTATAAATATTTTTTCTTTTTATATTGCGCACCCACAACTAGAATATCTTTCAGTAATTAGGAATTTATTATGCAGTGTTAGCGGTCCAATGCTTGTCATGGGTGATTTTAATTGTCACCATTATCGTTGGGGATCAGATACTTGTGATAACTTTGGCATTGGCTTGCTGGATATATTGGATGAACTCAATCTTTCCCTTATCAACGATGGCAGTGCTACGCGTAGATCTGCACCTGGTCAGAATAATAGCTGCATTGATTTAACATTCTGCTCATCCAATATAGCTAGCCTTCTCATTTGGCGTCGCTTGGATATGACCTATGGAAGTGATCACTACCCCATCATAATTGAATTTCCTACCAAGGATATCCCTTTTAAAGTTTCCCCCCCTCTTTTAAAACACCAATTGAACTCTGCAGACTGGGATTTATATGCTAAAATTCTGGACCTAAGAATATCTTCCCTTCCAGAAGTTAACAGGGATAACGCCCAGGATTGTTTCTTGTCCTTCTCCTCCACCATTGCCTCCACTGCTGATGATTGCTTCCCGTCCAAAAAACCCCATTCTGGTAAACTTCCTTCCCCGCCATGGTGGGATAGGGAATGCACTAACATGGTCAAGGCCAGGAATGAGGCTGAAAAGACAGTCAACGGCAATATGAACCTGGATAACCTTATTGCCTTCAAACAGATACTAGCTAAGTCCAGGAAATTCCTTAAAAGGAAAAAACGCGAAGGTTGGTCAAAATATTGTAGTTCGCTGAGTCCCTCCACCCCGGTTTCCGTGGTTTGGCGAAAGGTGAGACGTTTTAGGAGCAGTTTAGCACCTGCCTCCTCCTCTAACAACCTCACGGAAGAACTGGGACACCAGTTTTTCTCAAAAATCGCTCCAGCTTATGTTCCAAGTGTTGAGGAAACCAGTGTTGACATTTATGATGCAGACAACATTGACGAACCAATGAACATGCCTTTTAGCTTGGAGGAGCTAAAAACTGTGCTATCCCACGTCAAGGACTCCGCGCCGGGAGTGGATGGATTCCCGTACTCCTTTATTTCTAAAGCTGGTCCAAAAACTCACAAATATTACCTGGACCTGGCTAATTTCTGTTTTATTTCTGGCTACATTCCCACAGAGTGGAAGGTTCAAGTTGTCATTCCGATCCTAAAACCAGGCAAAGATCCTAGTGATCATTGCTCATACAGACCTATTGCCTTATCGTCCATACTCATCAAACTTTTGGAACACTTAATTAAAAATCGATTAGTGTGGTTGGTGGAAAACAGGAAACTGCTCCCAACAACTCAATTCGGCTTTAGGAAAGGTCTGGGCACAGCTGATAGTGTGGGTATCCTCACGTCAGAGGTCCGGCTGGCCCTTAGTAGGAATGAGTCTGTGGTTGCTGTCTTTCTGGATATATCAGCTGCCTATGATTCGGTTCTCCTCCCTAATCTCAGGCAAAAGCTGCATGAGCTGAGAGTCCCTGCTAGGATTTGTCGTATTATTGGTAGCATTTTTACCAATCGCACAATTCAATTGAGAATACCAGGGGGTGACTCTGAACAAAGATCGGCCTGGAGAGGATTACCCCAAGGATCAGTTCTCAGTCCCCCATTATATAACATTTATACAGCCAACTTGCCCTCTTCCCTTAATTTTGACTGTAAAATCCTTCAGTATGCTGACGATATTGCACTAATGGTATGTGGCAGTTCCATTCAGGATGCCGCTCTTTCGATGAATGTCTCTCTGGCCTCATTAAACCAATGGCTGCTTGACAATGGTTTGTCCTTAAGTGCTCCAAAGAGTAAAGCTGTCATTTTTACACGCAAGCGTTCTGTGCCTCCAATAGATATTAACATCAATGGTCAAAGCATTCCGGTCGAAGATAAGGCTAGGTTTCTGGGAGTAACATTAGACTCAAGATTGTCTGGGGTCGACCACATCAACAACACGGTCAAAAAATGTGAACGTTCTGTGTCGATCCTTAAGGCTTTGGCTGGGGTATGGTGGGGAGCTCACCCCTACACCCTTAAACTGGTCTATAATGCACTGACCAGAAGTGCTATGGATTACTGCAGCTATCTTCTTGAGCCCTGTAACAAAGAAGCGCTTAAACAATTAGACAGCATCCAGTCTAAATGCCTAAGAATTGTAGTTGGGGCTATGAAATCATCTCCCATAAATGCGCTGCAAGTGGAATGTGCAGACCCACCCCTACACCTTAGGAGACAGTACTTGGCAGATCGCTTCCTAACTAAGGTACTTTCCCTCTCATCCCATCCCTTGCTTCCAATTTTAGAACTAATTGACCTCTCTTTTAATAATTCTTCCTATTGGAACCATAAAGTGGTTCCCCTATTGTTAGATAGGTACAGAGAGCTTAAACAACTCTCTGCGCCTATTTGCCAATACCCTACTCTTCCGGTCTTCTCCGCCGCATACGAGGCGATTCATTTCGAACCAAAAGTCGTTTTGGGATTAGGTTTATCTAGGAATTCTCAAGACGCTAGACATGACTTTGAGTCAGCTGTCAAGCGTTATTGGGAAGGATGGAATTTCTTTTTCACGGATGCTTCAAAATTCTCTGAAACCGAATGTACTGGTGTGGCAGTTTATTTTCAAAATTCCAAAATAGCTTTACTTTTTCAATGCCCACCAGAAGCATCAGTCTTTACAGGAGAGTGTATTGGTATTTTAGAAGCCATACACTATATTAAATCTCATCAGATAACAAGGTCAGTCATTTTCTCAGATTCCCGTAGTAGCATTCAGGCCCTTAAACAAAATCAACTTCACAGTAAAATTAATAGTCAAATCATATAGATATAAAGAACTTGTTATTTGATTGCTCCCAAAACGGCTTGGACATCGAGATACCCTGGATCCCCGGTCACTCGGGTATTGTTGGCAATGAGTGCGCTGATTCGTTAGCAAAGTATGCCACATCGAATCCGGTTGATCAAAAGCACTACGTAGCGCATAACTACGATTTGCGGAATGGTGCCAAACCCAAGTTATTTAACTCGTGGACTGAAACATGGAAGACGACTTCTAAAACCAAGGGCCTCTACTACGCTGCCATACAGCCTGAAATCCAGCGTAGGCCTTGGTTTTTTAAATATCCTAAATTGTCGAAGAGAACTGTTTCGTCCCTCTGTAGACTCCGACTCGGACATTGTTGTAGCCCTGTGTTCCTGAACAAAATCCATGTCCGGGATAATTCCCTGTGCGAGTGCGGCCTTGCGGATGGTACTTTAGACCATATTTTCTTCTGTTGCTCCCTAAATAATAAATCCTTTGACCTATATAATAAAATTTCCAAACTTAACATTCCCCTCCCAACCAAATTTCATACCCTCCTTTCCCACTTCTCCCCTAAACTAATCAACATTTTGGCCACATTCATAAAAGAGAATGACTTAAAATTTTAATTAGTGCGTAACGTGTGTGTAAATAGTCTGTATATAGTATAAACTAGTAGTGTTGTAGTGTGCTTGTAAATTAGACTATATGTTTTACTAACCCATGTGTTCGTTTCAGCTATACTAACACCTACCACGAAGTAAACTGGAAAAAGTTTGACGGACTGCCTCTCTGTGCTACCGTCACCACGTGACACTGGCAGAATAGTCGGAACCGGCTCAGTTGCCATAAATATAAAAAAAAAAAAAAAAAAAATGTAAATACGTCGAAACTATTTACAAGGAGAGCCTGAATGGAGCGCGGTACCAAATCAGGACTACCTACCATATATTTCAATAAGCTCATCCATTATTATCACAAGGCGCTGGATGCCAAAAGATGAGCAGTCGAAGAAAATGTGGGCTAACGTTTGCTCAACTTGGGAATTACAATGATCACAGCTTAGAATAAGGATCACAGAGAGGACTATGCACAATTTTCAAACGAAACAGGTGATAATTTAGGTAAACGACAATGACCAAAACGAAGCCTGAGTATGGTGGAGTAAAACTTCCTATTCATGTAACTATTGATTTTACAGAACCATGGCATGGTTCCTATGGGAACATTATATAGGTACAGCATACCATAAACCTTTATTTTCAATTTGAACTGTGTGATTCCAATAGCGCCCTCCACACGTAAAGTTGGGACCGCGGGAAACATCACGCGCCGTTCCATCCCTCGCTCCGAACTGTACCTACGTGTAGATGTGCGGGTCTAACAGTCCGATCTGGCATATCAACGTAAGTGCACATCTCACAGTTTTACGCGCGCATCACGTATAAAAGTAAATTACAAAAATGGCGGTTTGGAGCGTCCAAGCTATCACAGAGTTCATTAGTTTGTTCCGTGAACAACCGTGTCTCTGGAAGATAAAAAGTAAGGTGTTTAGTAACAGGAATATGAGAAACAAAGCATATGACGAGCTCGTTGAATTTTGCAAGTCAGTAGATTTTGTTTCAGCTGACCGCGATTTTTAACTAACTACAAACTAAAGTAACTACGATCTAAAACTACGCGATGACCAAACGATCGTCCATTTTTCTTACTACTGCGTAAAAAACTTTTAAAAGTTAAAACGCTCCACGCGCCAGTCCAAACTGCAGTCCAAACGCTTGAAAATCAATTTACACGCACAGTTCGGAACGTTTGTCTAGAATAAGTACGTTTCGTCGGCAATCCAAACCGTGAATGCATTTTTAATCGTAATTAGCACAACAGTTTGATCCGCAGTCCAAACTATACAGATCTAACTGCGGTTTGGAACGCAGTCCAAGATGCGCGTTCTAAACTTTACGTGTGGAGGGCGCTAATGCCTTTTTTATATACCAGTGGACCTTTTTTTCAACAAAGGGACTATGTCTGTGCATGGAACAGATATATTAAGGAAACTACTAGAATCAGGGACATCATCAGAATTTGTTAAAGTTCTGGCTAAAACATCTGCCCTTTCGTTTCCCAACACACCAACATGTGAAGGGACCCCCCACATGAACAAATCCTCAATATTATGAGAAGACAAATGCAGCCAGGACTCTTTTAATGAAATTAGATAGTTTGTTTTAGCATTCAACCTATTGTTTTTGAGATTTTTAAGAACACTCATGCTGTCACTAAGTATTATCCATTCACAACATCCATCATTTTTATGTTGAATATGTTTTAAGGCAGCAAGAATAGCCACAGCCTCAGCTGTGAATATACTTGTGATTGAGTTTATTTTATAACCAATACCAGTATTCAATAACCCATCGTAAATAGCAAATGAGACTGCAGACTCTGTTTTGGACCCATCAGTAAACACAAATCTATAATCAGTAAACTCGTGGAGTTTACTATGTACATCTTCCTTGGTGGATAAATTGTGCTCAATGATATCAATTGCAGGAAATTTGCTGTTGAAATCCCCCTGATAACATGGAAGAAGAGATAACTTATAAATTTGCAGAGTTTCAAGAAAGTTTACATGTTGAGAAAAACCTTCAAGAATATAAAGAGAGTTATAAATAGATGGTGTACTACATCGTTTTAAGTTTGAAAATAGGTGATTATTATTTTTACTATAGTTTTAATAAAAACCTTTCTTTCAAGTAGGAAAATCTTATAATTAATTAATGGGTAAGGCTCAAAATTTTTGCGCAGTCGCACAATGGATATTACAACGGAAAGTGTCACAAAGGAAAATATGTTGCACAACGGAATTTGTAAACCGTAGTGCACATGGGTTGTAAAAAAATTATGCATTATTAGTTTATTATTATTGTAATACTATTAATTAGGTATACACCCCAACTACTAATGGGTAAGGAATATAGCCCAACTGAATGGTGGGATGGCATAATGCGTTCATAGGTACTCTTCTCGCCAAACTTCTCGGAAGTTGGCTCACACAAAAACATCACCGCGCCGTGGCTTGCGCATTGGAGAGCCAACTTCAGGGCGGCCAAAAAATTGTAAAATAACTGTACTTTGGATGTAAGTATTAAAGTATTAGGTGTAAATAAAACTTTTATGCAATAAATCTTTAAATATTTATTCATAATACAAACTTTTCGTACATATTTAAAGAAACTGAAACCAAAAAATCGAAAAAATCAAACGGTATTTAAAAAAACCTCTATCAATCTTTACTTAAATTTGTAATATTTGAAAAAAAAAAATACTGTTAGGTAATCTTCCGTCGAAAAATGGACTTACTTAGGTATCGACAGTAAAACAAAGTACTCACTTTGTGTCGATGCGTCCTTTTTTCTTATGATGGCAGTTAAATAATATATCATGTACATGATACATCATTTTTTTAACAAAAATGTTCAACGTAATAATTATATTTTTGCGGAAAATTAAATAACTAACAATAAAAATATTTTACCATTTAAGTAACATGCTACACAAAATATAATTTTTATTGTAGGTACTTGAATCACAGCTGAAATGGCACGTTTTCTTAAAAGTAATAATAATTTGTATAATGTTTAAGAAAATCAGTCTAGATATGTTATAACATATCTTATAGTATGACAAATACAATGTGTTACTGAATAAACGCAATATTTGTTAAGGTTTCATTGTATTCATCATTATGAACAATTTTTACTATGGGATTTAACCCCGAAATAACGAAAAAAAATCAACTGTTAAGTACATTTTGTCGAGTTCAACAGACAAAATTTATTCGGCAGTCGATATTTTTTCGTGATTTCAGTGTTGATACCGTGATGAAAGTTGTTCATAATGATGAGTATAAAATGACCCCTTAAGATGTATTGCGTTTATTCTTACACGTTGTATAATAAAAATCTCTTAAAAATAGATTTCGTCTCCATCTTCAGTCAAACAGTACTCACCCGATTTGTCGAGTGGAGTTAATTTAATTTTTTTAACAATTGAAATATCGGTTACAATGTCAAAATCTTTTTTTTTTGGAATAATGAATTTTAAATTAAGTTCTTTAATTGTCTTTAGAAAGCGAACTTCATAATAAGTATCATCATCTTTGATGTCAATCTTATCAATAAAACCTACGTAATACTTCCAGCTCTTTCTTTGATAATATCTTACTATTATACTGTCATTAATTTTATAGACTTCAGACGCATGATCTATGTCTTTATCTTTTGAACAACACGGAACAGTAGTAGAATTTCGATCTATATTTTCTTTCTCTTTTTGAAAACTCAAATAATCTGTAGGGTTTATTTTAGCAAGAGTTAGTGGTCCGTAATTTTTTAAATCAAAATAAGCTTGATTTTCTGGTGTACAACGCACTTCGGATAAAATTGTCACTTTATTGTTTCGGTTTGTTTCGTTTACTATTTCCATTTCCATTTCTCCTAAAGTCATGTCGTCTTCAATTGTGTAATCATCGTCGGTATCTGCGTATTGAATCTCATCATTGTCGGTATCTTCAGAAGTAGTGTCTGATTCGTAATTTTTCTTTTTATTAATTTTTGAATTACTCTTCTTGGAAGAAACTGTGACAGTGTTTTGCCTGAAATTATGAATTTTAGGCGAAAAACAATCACAGGGTCCTCTAGCGCAAAAACAACTCAATGATCTGTATTTGATAACACTTTTATCGTTTGTAGCAATGATCTGATGAATTTTCATAGTCTGAGGAACTGGTTTTATGTTTTGAGGATTTTCAATGTTTTTTATACTGTCTTCAGAAACGTAAAACAATTTGATGTTTGTCTCAGTTTTCGTCAAAACTTCAAATGCGGACTTAGCGTCAACTATGTCATCACCATAAGAGACTCTATTATCCAAAAGCCTCTTTATTGCTCCGCCCACCCCATCTGCTGCCCCTTTGCCGTGGGAAGCCTCGAAAAAAGACCACGTCGCCTGAAAGAAACCAGCTTCCTTCGTTTTTTCACCAAACAGCCAAAAATTTTTTTTCTGGCGGTACTGTGTCGTCGGTCCGTCCGAAAAAAAATGCACACAGTCGATAGCAGGGCATTTTTCTTTAAAAAAATCGATTACAGATCCTAAATGACCCCATATAGCCTGAGGGTCATGCTTCAATGAAGGGGAAACAGTACAGAAAGATATGGGTTTTTCATTTTTTACATATGCAACCCCAGTATGTAAAGTAATTTGCTGCCTTGATCCTGCAAAGTGCATAGACTGCACTTCTTCCGCCATCTTACATAAATAATTTTCTGAAAAATCACAGTGTATGATAATTTCATTGTCTTGAATTTTATCTATCGCTTCTTTATATTGTCTGTATTGGTGATAAATATTAAAATGATGACATTTAAATTTTACAAGATCGTCTTGAATCAGGTTAGCAAGTGTCCTTAAAGTACCTATTTTTTCTTCTTGAACAGTTTTTTTTGTGGTTTTGCGTATACCGGATTTTTCATACTCATAATTTTTAGTAGTCCATTCGAGCCAAGATACCTCTTGGGTATCTGCTGCAAAAGCAAAACCAAGTTTTTTTCCGAAGCACACTGTACACTCGGAATACATGCAGGTTTTTGATTTGACATCGCAAACTACTTCAGCAACCAAGTCATTTGGATCAGCAGACGATATTAAGCCCAACTTCTTCAGACTTTGGGCTTTGAAACCCAAGTTAGCATGTTTGATACAAGCACACGTGTTGCGATTATTCACATGCGGAGGTACTATGTAAAACGGACGATAGCGCTTGAATGAAGCAAAAGACAAAATTCCGCCCTCTTTTCTGTATACCTTATACAAGTTTGACAAGGTGTTTAGCAAAAATCTTTTCTGTTTTTTGATCTTATTACGAGTGATGCATTCTTTTTTACCAGCCGTCATGCGACTAATATCGTCTCTTTCGTAGAATTTTTTAAGTTCTTTGGCAGTCCTGATTTTTTTCTGCTTAATAGAATAATAATTACGTATACCTCTCTTCAGTCCCAAGCATTTTCTTATTTTAACTTGCATCTTATTTTTCTTGACCGATTCACTGACAAGAAGTTTCTTTAAAACGTTTTTTTCCCTGATTGATTTACTGTCATTGTAAGTTTCTTTTATCGATTCTTCAAGAACACGCGTTTCTAATAATTTTTGCCTTACCTGAAACCATAATAATTATAAAAGTAAATCATATTATGTTAAATAATGGAAAATATTTTTAGATTCTTGTTATATTTTTTTATTTTGTTTTACTCATTATGCATTTAATACTAAAAATATTTACCTTCCGTTTAGATTCTTCAGTTATATTTGGCATTTCTTCTTGTATGAATTTTGTTATAGGAGTAGTAGTAGGGGATTTTATGGGTACGACCATATTTTCTGTTTTCAGTTGATTTAATTGATTCGTGAGTGTATCAATTTTTTTTCTGTATCTTAATATAGCTTTTTTAAGGCTGCTATTTCTTACACTTAAACTCTTATTTTTTTCCTTCAAAACCTTGTTTTCATATTGTAATTTGCTTCGATATTTGCGACGTTGTCTATGATCATTAATAGTTACGATTTGTTTATCTTCCCTCTCATCTTTTTTATTGCGTTTTGCATCCCGCCATTGCTTTCTCACCTCCATTTTTTCATCTTCACTCATATTCGCTATTTTTCTTTTTTTAGCTTTTGTTCTTTCAGCGTTCTTCTTTTTAATCTCTTCATATTTTTCAGGATTAAATTGTTTAAGTTTTTCCCGGTACCTTCGGCACCTTTCCGCCGCAGACAAAGGCATCTGAAAACCAGTAAAATTTAAAAACACCCGACACGATTCTTGCGCTAATTCACCAAACGGTAAAATGCTCATATCTTTTGAATGGCTGAACCGATTTTAATCAAACGTAAGAACGCTAAAAACACTCCCAATTATGTCACATTTCAAACAAAAAAAAGCGATATAAAAATCGGTTCATCTGTTTAAGAGCTATGATACAACAGACAGATACACAAGTACACATATATACACACGTCAAACTTATAACAAACCCATTATCCGTCGGCGGTTAAAATATTGATTAATTATCAAGCAATTGAAAATAAAACGTACGCAAGGACGTTATTATGCTTTCATAAATTTAGTGATAAGTTGATGGGTACACAGCTTTACAATTTCCGTTGTGACACGTCGCACAATTTCGTGTCATTCGTCGCACAACGGATCAAAAAATCTACATAACCTATCATAAAAAAAAACATAATTCGTAAAATTTACAGTACAGCTAATTTTTAGTGATATATTTTATTAATTAAATACGTAATAGACACAACTAAATATCATAATTCATTAAAGCCATTCAAATTTCGAAAATATAATAAAGTAAACTTACAATTTCTTAACGACGTACAACCAGCTCCGTCACGATATTCCATCTGACACAAAAGCAATATGGCGGAAGCACGCTGAAGTTAGTCGACTATCAAGAACTTGTGTTGCCCCTTCAAAATAAATTGATATTCATGGTAGAATATCAATAAATCCCAAATTATCGCGTTGCACAACTGAAGTGTCACACTGGATTGAAATTTAGGACATTTTTAAATTCCTTGATATTATTAAAACGCTTTGATAAATATTGAACGTAATTTACTGGAACTATAGTAACACTCTGAAGATCATAAAATATGAGAACTAGAAATAAAACTAACATGTTTCTTAAATTTAATGAATGGATTTTGAGAAAGTGTACGTACAAGGACATCAACAAATTGTATGGAAGATAAACATGGACGTTTTTATTTTTAAGTATAAAATAGGAATATAATTCGAATATTTGAATGAAAAAAATTAGACATTATGTCGAAATAGTTAACTTTCTTGTATTATCAATATAAACAAGAATTTATTATTTTTGATATTTTATTTCTACTCTCCAAATTCTCGGACAGCACATTTTTAGACAGTGCGCGTAAAATTTGAGCCTTACCCTAATGGAGGAAGTTTACATTCAACTTGCATTGCATTGATTGGAGTGCTTTTAAATGCTCCAGTATAAGTCTCAAGCTTTTGTTTTGTATTTTATCAAATACTAGCTGACCCACGCAACTTCGTCTGCGTCACATTTTCCATTAATGCTCGGCTCCTTTTAGTCTTAGCGTGATGATATATAGCCTATAACCTTCCCGGATAAATGGGCTATCTAATACTGAAAGAATTTTTCAAATCGGACCTGTAGTTCCTGAGATTACCCCCTACATACAAACTTACAAATTTTACCTCTTTATAATATTGGTATAGATATCTACTATCCTTCTATCACCAGCAAAACAGAGAAAACCATTTATTCAAAATGACTACGGATGAGAGATTTGTACAAAAGCAACAATATTTTTGGATCAGCACCCCAGGAGGTTCTACACAAAGATTTCAACATATTGAAAACTCTGTTAGCTCTTGAACTTACCAATTCGACATATTTTTTCCAAGAAAAATTATGAGTAAAAGTGACTCCTAAAAACTTAGCTTCATGAAAAATAGGAATAGAAACTTGATTGTAACACACAGCAGGACTGAAGTTGCTAGCTTTGCCAAAGACCACTAGTTTAGACTTATGTGCATTTATATCTAGATTTAAATAAGAAAAGTATGTATATAATCCATCCAAAGCCTTATTTAGACTATTTGCTATATTTATTAATTTTTTTCCAGACAAATACACAACCAAATAGTCAGCAAATTGAAGATTTTTGACCTCAGAACCTAGAATCAAATTCAATTGACGAACATACAGAATGAATATTAATGGAGAAAGTATTCCTCCTTGACAAATTCCAATAGAAGCTAATCTTGGCCCATATAATTTACCATTATACTTAACATAAACTTTCCTTTCAGTTAAAAATTCATGGACCCAGTGAACTATTTTGTTTGGAATTCCTATGAGAAGCAATTCAGAACAAAGTACATCAATATTGACACTAGCTGAAGCTCCAGCAACATCAAAAAATACCGACATTAAACAATCCTTATTAATGTAACTATTTTGGATATCAAGCTGTAACTGACAAATACTTTCACGAGCCGATGTTCCCCTACGAAAACCAAATTGATTAGCAGGTAAAATATTGTTTTGTTCTATGTAAAATTCCAACCTTTGTCTAATTAATTGTTCAAATATTTTACCAACACAAGATGTTAATGCAATAGGACGATAGGAATCAGGATTTGACCGAATTTTATCAGGCTTCAAAATAGGTACCAAGCAGTCTGGCTTCCAAGGGTGAGGTATGTCATTGTTCAACCACAGGTTATTCAATATCTTGAGAAAAGTGTGCAAACCTCTATCACTAAGCTTTTTCAACATAATGTAAGGAATACCATCCAGTCCAAAAGCACTATCTTTTCTAGAATAGAAAGCAGCCATGAGCTCCTGTATTAAAAATGGTTATATTAGGAAGTTATTTAAAGAATTTGTCTCACTGACAAGAGGAAAACTTGATTTACTATTTAAATAGTCGGGTATATTTTTGCAGAAAATCTTGAATCCAACTATCATCATTATTGTTGCAAGAATATGTTTTATTAAATCTATACTATTATTATAAAGAGGTAAAATTTGTTTGTAAGTTTGTAAGTTTGTATGTTTGTAAGTTTGTATGTAGGGGGTAATCTCAGGAACTACTGGTCCGATTTGAAAAATTCTTTCAGTGTTAGATAGCCCATTTATTGAGGAAGGTTATAGGCTATATATCATCACGCTAAGACTAATAGGAGCGGAGCAGTAATTGAAAATGTGACGCAAACGAAGTTGCGCGTGTCAGCTAGTTTTTCATATACATATTTCCAGATTCTCGACAGAGGTGTACGTCGATTAAAAGAGCTGCAAAGTTCAACCCAACTGTTTGATCTTTCTGTTTTCAATGTTAGTTTTTTGAGGGCTTGTAATCTTTTGAACTGTATAAATGTGTCATCAGAGGGATTGTTTTTAAAATTAATATAAGCCAAGTTGGATTTTTCAACTACTTCTGAGCATTTTTTATTCCACCAAGGAAGAGCAGGGGATTTAACCAACTTCCTATGAGATGAGTTATTCATAGAATAATTAGCATGAAAAGAAACTGGTGTATTACAATTAGGAAGACATTTCGTTGGTTTAGAGGTAAAATTCATTAAATGCAAAAAACTAATATGGAGTTATAAGCGATATTAATTATTTTTTGCAAAAGATTGCACTTTGCTCATAGTTCTTAAATGCAATCCTATTAAGTTTGATTTTGTTTTTAGATTATTAGGTTGCTGTTCTAACTGCTTTGTTTTTTTAGAATTATAGTTGGTAGATTTTGATATTTAAAAAAAAAATGTTTTAATGAGTTTTACCTCTTTTGAATTTCTGCTTATATTAGTCAGATAATGAACTGTCATTCTTAAATAAAAAATCTGTAAGATAATTAAAAGTACTTTTATTAAAATTTTGCTTTGCATACAAATAAAAAAACAAATCTCTCATAGGCCATTAACACACGGCACCGCGAACCGCTGCGGTAGGCGGTGAAGCGGATCTCATGTCGCATTGGACTCTAATAAATCCGTTGAAGCTAAACACACGTAAACCGCCTTACCGCGCGGGGCACCGCTACGAAATCCGCGCCGTGTGATAATCGCCATAGAGCGAAAGTTTAGATTGGTTTAGATGTTGGTCAAACCATGAATTATACATAAAACGAATTATTAGGTAATTAGAGCAACTGTAATTATTTTTAAAAGTCATCATTTTCATCTTCTAGTTCGAAAATATCATTTTCTCTTAAACTGCCATTGACCGGTAAGTTCTTATACCAGTCATGTAACTCGTCAGGGATAAGCCCACTTCGGCAGTTTTACAAGGTAATTTTTTTTCTGCATAGAGATACGCAGAACGGCGTTATACGCCTGTTTTAGTTCAACATTCTGTGTAATGCGGTTTCGACGGCTACGCTGCTGTAGTATATCAATTTTATTATATTCTGAAGAGTGGTCATACCGATAGAAAATTGCATTTGGGTGGGCTTTTTCAAATTTGAGGCACTTTATTTTAAGCCAATTTACTTTTTCGCCGTTTTCATTTTTATTTTTTTGTGTACTTGCGGCCAACGCCTGTAAGTCCCACACGTCTTTATATTTAAGCTCCATCACTTGATAGGGCGGTTTATCTTTATTTTTCCCACGATTTGAACGCGCAGCTTTGAATACATTAAGCCAATCGTTCATCATAAAACAGGCCCTATTCTTTCGCGCATTTTCGATGCTGGAGTGCATTGAGTCACACTCCATGTGTGAATGACCGGATTCCAAAAATTTTTGCTCTATGACAGTCAAATGCGTATTTTGCACTGCATACAAGAGGGCTGCAGCAACTTGCTGGTTTCTGTTTTGGCCACTACAGGTGTCCGAAAACAATGATAGGTGTGTAATATCTTCTTTTAATGTCTGGATGTATCTAAGTATACTACTACCTATCTCATTACTCGTTCCATACATAGCAATAGGCATTTTTACCATCACCTTCGTAAAAAGTCAGATTGTAGACGCATAGCTTTCTAATATAGTAAAACTGTGAGACAGAAGAGAATGGCAACTGTAAGACACTCTGTAAATCAAAGGTAGCTGTTTGAAATGAAGGGTCTGTCAGAGATCTTTGTTTATCTGAATCTTTAGCTTCATTACATTCATTTTTCCTTCCTTTTGGTTTGCATCTGCTGATAAGTATTTATTGCATGAAGGACATTGATCTTTTTTTGGCTTATGGAAAGACAAATTGAAAGATGTGCCGAAAATGCGTCTGTATGTCGGTTCACTCACTGCATTGACTTGCTTTTCTGCACATAATTCTTTGTACATTGAATACATTTTTAAGATCGACAAATTGGGATCAAGATACTTTTTTTGTCTAACGTAATGAGCTTCAATGCAAGGGAAACTCTGAATGTGTTCTTTAACTAAAGCCACTTGTTCATCATTTATTTTATTTCCTGGAGACTTCTTTCCTCGAAGATCAACTCCTTCATAGCACCCAATATGAGACTTACCCTCTATAGCAGTGTTTATAGGTCCATTAGATATACATAAAGTTTTTTCGAAAAAGTTTGCACAGACTCTAAATCTCCCTTTACTGTTAGAAAGGTAGTAGCACTTTGCAACAGTTCTTCGATTTGAATTACTCTTGTTCACCTTCCTGCGTTTGGGTTCTAGTACTTGAACATGATTGATCAAAAAATCTTTTTGTCTTTTAAATTCTTTTAACGCCCAATAACTCTTGCAAATATATAATCTATCTTCTTCATTAAAATTTTCAGAACAATTAAACCTACACCTAAAGCAGTTAACATCTTTAGGAGCCTTTGCTGGACAATATTTTTTTTATTATTGTATGGTAAGCACTTACTACGATTCTCTTTTATAATATTAACTTTCCAATTTCGTTCATTTTTCAATCTCCAACAAGTTTTAAGCTTTTGGTTGCCTGTATTTTCTTCCATAAATTGATAATCCATCGATTCATCAGAATAAATATCTTGACCATCTTTATCTAATTGAAACATTGGGTCATTATCTGAGTCGTCACATGAAAAATCTTCACTACATGCACTATATTCTACTAAACCTTTTTTAATATTTTCGTCCTGCTCCTCAATACTCTTGTTGTCAACCTATAAAAATATAAATTAACAAAATATAATATAATATAATATCCTTGGACATTTTACACAACGCCATATAGTACCAAGCTAAGCAACCCTAATGCTTGTGTTATGGTAACGAGATGGCTGATAAACTACTTATATACATTTTTTTTTGTAAATACATACATATTATAGATAGAAAAACACCCAGACTCGGAACAAATACATGTAGGTCGTACAAATATTTGTTCCGTGCGGGAATCGAACCCGCGACATGCTGCGCAGCAGTCAATCGCTCAACCACTGCGCCAACCGTGTCGTCAAAATATTAGCCACAATTATGACCATCTGCCATATGCCAAGATAACTTAACTTTGTTACTAAATACTAACAATCTCATTTAGGTTGCAACTTTCCAATGTTTCTACATGGTCAACTTCAACCTCCCCAATCTGTAAAAAAATAACAAAAAATAAAGTATAAAATAAACAAGACAGACTTACCCCCCACTAACCCTCCCCTACCCCCGACTACCTTCCCCTACCCTAGCTGCTCTCCCCTACCCTACCTGCTCTCCCCTATACCAAATTTTATCAGAATCGGTTGAGCCATTTGACCGTAAAGGTGTGACAAACAAACAGACTTTTACATTTATAATATTACTAGCTGACCCGCGCAACTTCGTCTGCGTCACATTTTCCATCACTGCTCCGCTCCTATTTGTCTCAGCGTGATTATATACGCCTATAACCTTCCTCAATAAATGGGCTATCTAACACTGAAAGATTTTTTCAAATCGGACCAGTAGTTCCTGAGATTAACGCGTTCAACCAAACAAACAAACTCTTCTGCTTTATAATATTAGTATAGATTGCATAATATACAAAATCTACGTTCAGTTACGTATCCTGATCTCTCTCTCGAATTAAGAATATAATTATGAAGAGGGTACCTAATGCAGGGCACTGTATCATCTCTATCGGTTGAAATGCCGACCAGCCCAGGTACCTAATCTCCTGGTACAAACTAATTGTCGCGACGTGTAGTCGGCGAATTAAACAGGTAACTGAGTAAAATTAATATCATTAGGGCGAAACGTGTAACAAACTAGTCGGCATGAAGCGATTTACTGGCAACACCAAACCCATAGAGATTGTCACAGATAAAGAGTACTTTAGTTCATGGTTATGACACTCACTTAGTATCAATAGGTAATCTGTGGTTCTTTGCCGCCTTTTGTGCCGGTGGAAGAGAACGTAGTCGAGTATGACAAAAGTATAGCGAGTCTATTTCTACGCCAGTTCAGTAGTGTAACAAGTGAATTCTGGTTGAGACGCAGTGTTTGGTGCTGATGGGAGCGTCCAGCTTGGTGGCGACTCATCTGAGAGAAATAAAGCTAAGTGGTAGCGCTTGAAAATAGCGCAGTGATTCCCTACCTAATTACTTAGATTCTAGAATGTTAACCGTTATGGTTCTGTGATGCTCACTCTTGTTAACACAATATGATCTGCTGTTGTATGTATAATGTTGATGTAAGTACGGTAGACTTGACTCCAAGAGAGCCGATTAGAAGGCTCTAAGCTGCAGGCTCTAAGCTGCAGGCTCCAAGCTGCAGGTTCTAAGCTGCAGGCTCTAAGCTGCAGGCTCTAAGCTGCAGGCTCCAAGCTGCAGGTTCTAAGCTGCAGGCTCTAAGCTGCAGGCTCCAAGCTGCAGGTTCTAAGCTGCAGGCTCTAAGCTGCAGGCTCTAAGCTGCAGGCTCCAAGCTGCAGGTTCTAAGCTGCAGGCTCTAAGCTGCAGGCTCTAAGCTGCAGGCGCTAAGATGCAACTCCAAAGGAGCCGATTAGAAGGCTCTAAGATGCAACTCCAAGGGAGCCGATTAGAAGGCTCTAAGATGCAACTCCAAGGGAGCCGATTAGAAGGCTCTAAGATGCAACTCCAAGGGAGCCGATTAGAAGGCTCTAAGCTGCAGCTCCAAGGGAGCCGATTAGAAGGCTCTAAGCTGCAGCTCCTAGGGAGTCAAGGTCGTCTTGATGCCGCCTTCATACCTAGTAGACTAACTCCAAGGGAGTCGATTAGCAGGCTCTAAGCTGCAGCTCCAAGGGAGTCAAGGTCGTTTTGATGTCGTTTTATCTAGTAGACTATAGTTCCAAGGGAGTCGATTAGCATGCTCTAAGCTGCAGCTCCAGGGAAGTCGATATATTGTCATCCGCTTTAATAACTAACATACTATAAGAGAGCCTAGTGGTGCATGTAAATGAATTAGTCCTAGCCAGATAGGTGCGTGTAGAACATCTCTGGGCTGGGACTCCAAATCCAAAACAGAGATACCAGAAACGATTATGTGTTATATATTTCAAATTATATAGAATGGTAGGAATCAATTTAAAATTTTAACCAACAGATGGTGAGCTGAATCCATGGTGTGAGCTAGTAAGAACTAACAGCCGATATATATGCGAAGCAAACCTCCCTAACTATTGAAGATTCTTCTCGGAAAACCAAATCTCAAACAATAGACCCAGGTAAATAAATATCTCCCTAACTACGGAGTTATGGTCATTCGCAAATAACCCCCGAGATTCGCGACATGGTGGAGATGCTGGGATCCGAGAGGAATAATCAATAACAAAATGATAAAACAAGAAGAAAACGGCTGAAATTAAGTTCTGAGTCCCTACTAGTGCCGCCATCTGTGAAAGCTCTGTGTAAACCTAACGAATCAAATTGATGAAATTATTGTAAAAGGTTGATTAGGTTTGATACACGTTTCGCTGATGCTGATTCTAATAATAAGGAATGATTTTTATGTAATTATCTCAGGTGTAACTATCACAGGCATATTATAAAGTGTTGCAGGATATTTGATGTGATAAATCGATATGAGAAATTACCTAGATGGCGTTACATATTGTTGAAATGAAATACTATTTAAAGAGATTATTTAACTTGTTTGTTAAATAAACATAGTGATATTGTTTATTTATTAGTTTCATGATTTATCTAAGGGATTTAATCATTTACATTTATTAGTTTGCGAAGATATGACTTACAAGTACATACGAATTCAATTTAAAACGGAAGTTGAGAACGAATGAGAATGAATGATTTGTCAAAGTTTGCAACTTCACAACACAAACCGGAAACGGAATGAATTTGGTAGAAACAACAAATTCTCTTCAACTTTAGCGCCATTCGCCATCTTTGTGCTTCACTATTACGAGAAAGTTTCTAAACTAAAACTGAGTACCTAGGTACGAACTTTTCTAAAATTTGTGTTTAACACTGTCAGTGTTTAGAATATTGAAAATTAAAGTATAAGTTAAGTGTGCATGAGTGAAGACCAAGGTCAGTATTGCTGAGATATTTGTGTTGATGAAGATTTCGAATTCGTGTTCACAGATCTTTAATACTTTATGTGAAATTGATAAATACTGTGATATATTTAGATTTACGTGTAATTAAGTAAATATCCCTTCTCGCTCGACAAAATCCCTTCGTATTTTAACGGTCAGGAACCGCTCGGCGCACCCGCGCGAGTAGGTACCTACCTAATGTGGAGCCGCCCGCGCTATTTCGGCGCGTCTCTGTTAAGAAAGTGTCTGTTTACATATAACAATGGAGAAAATTAAACCATTCGATTATAGGAATAAGTAGCTATATACTTAAGTAATAAAACATGATATACTTATCCTTCCTATCACTTTTAACAGGAACAGAATTGTCGGTCATTGAAGGTAACTGTCATCGAAAGGGGGAGATTTAAGTTTTAACTACCTACGAATAAAGAATTAGGTAGTGAAGTCAAGTCATAACTGCCAACATAAGAAGTGAGTAATAGTTTATAATCTCATATCTTGACAATGGATGAGTTTCTATAACTATCACACTGATCACAATAAACAAGTGCCTGAGTAGACATCTCTAGCATAGTCATTTGGTCCTAAATCGACTAAATTGATACTAAGGACTGCGATAGTTAATACATACATAAATGAGTACCTTGAGTACACATACGAACAAAACATTTGTGATAGAGTTTTCAAGCTAAGATACTCTAAAAACTAAGCAGAAGTGTCATAATTATATACAAGTAAATAATCTGAGAGAGATTATGAGGACTTGTGCTCTTTAAGTATATAATAGTATCTGTTAGCTGAAGGCACACAGCATAAATTAGTGATGCTGTTTAGATAATGTGCACACATTTATTCAATGACTGATTATGTACACTTGTTAGTTGGGCATTTTGTAGAATGCTCCTAGTTCTGAAAGTATTAAGTGGTATTTAATTACCTATACAGGGTGAAACAAAACACCTAAATAATTCTGAAAGGAGATGATTATTTCTGTGCTTATAAATAAGTTTTCCTGATTGGGAAGTTGAATTCCTGAAATAACATTTCATGAAAGTACTGAAAATGTTAAAATACCCTGAACACATGATTATGTGATCTATTGCCATTGAAATATGAGTTTGTGCAAATAAATACTAGTCTACTATAATAATAAATACAAAACTATTTCCCAAAATAAATCAAACATTATTTTGTTATTGTATATATATTATAAAAAAAAAAAAAAAAAAAAAAAAAAACTTAGGAGTGGACTACCCCTAACATTTAGGGGGATGAGAAATAGATGTTGGCCGATTCTCATAGATACCAGATAAGAACAAAAAATTTCATCAAAATTGGTCAAGCCGTTTCGGAGGAGTATGGCAACGAAAACTGTGACACAATTTTATATATTAGATATAGGAATGGGTTGTAATTAAAACATGTAGCCGTGATAGTGTAATGTTATATTACAGGACGTCGAAATGGAGGAATCCATACTTCTCATTCTTCGCGGCCTGTGTGAAAAATTAAAATCACTGTCCGAATCTGCTCGAAATACAACTAGCAAACTCACTAATGAGATAAATGACTTAAATTTGCATGAAGGAAAATTGGTATTCTCTAAACTTCAGGCCTGTCTCCAACGATTGGAGAGGGAACTAAACAACTATTTTAGACTTGTTAGCGAACCACAAGTAGACGAGATCTCTGTTATCTCTACGATACAGCTGGAGGCTGAAGAAAACTGCTGTGAACTTAAAGTAAAATTGGAAGAATGTGAGAACTCAGCGATAAATAGCAACAAGAATGAAGAACGTTTCTTGTCAGGAAAACTACCGAAATTAGAGTTGCCACAGTTTGAAGGTAACATTCTTGAATGGCACCAGTTCTGGGACCAATTTAGTTCCAATATTCACAATCGGAATTTGCCAGATGTTGACAAGTTATTATACCTAAAGAATTCTCTTAAAGGAGAAGCCGCAAGAGTGATAGAAGGGTTAGATATTACAAATAAAAATTATTCCATAGCCATACAATCTTTGAAAGATAGGTATGGTAAACAAACTCAAGTAATAGATGCACACTATTCCTCACTCTATAAAATAACACCAGCAAATAGAACCGTATCAGATTGTCGAAGAGTTTTAACTAATATAGAAAAACATTTAAGAGTTTTAGATTCCATGGGTGAAAATATTAACCATAACCACTTGAGATTTATAGTAATGGAGAAATTTCCGGAAGACATAATATATGAAATGAAATTGAAAATAAAACAAGAGTCCATCGAAGAAATAAGAAAATATTTAGAAATTATCATTTCAGCACGTGAAGATGCAAATAGACTTACACATGAGAAAAACCTAAATGAAAGGGAACATTACACTGTAAAGACACTTCACTCCACTGGGAAAGGCGATCATACAAGGCAAAGGAAAGAAGAAGACCAAAGAAGACCAAAGAAAAGTAATTATGAAAACAAACAAGAAAATGCTAGATATCGTCCAACTCAAAATAAGAGAATTAATACTTCCCAGAGGAACAGCGAGAACAAGCCAAACGTTACGAGTTATCCTAGAAAAAACCAAAGGAAAGAGGGACCACCTAGTAAGAAGTCTAAACTCCAATGTATTTTTTGTGAGGAGTCACACTACAACGATGAATGTACTAAATTCAAGAAAATAAAAGAAAGAAAACCCTATTAAAAAATAGATGCTACTGTTGTCTCAGAATAGGACATTCTTCTAAAGAATGTAGAAAGAAAAGGGAATGCTTTCACTGCAACAAATTAGGCCATAATCGTGCTTTGTGTCCTGTTAAATTTTCACATGGTCTGAAGAATGAGTCAACGACAACAAATGTTCTACACACAAGAGATAAGGGACTCACTGTTCTTCAAACAGCAATAGTTACAGTCAGTAAAGTAGGAGATTATACTAAAGAACTTCCTTGCAGAGTACTATTAGACTCTGGAAGCCAAAAAACATACATCACCCAGAAATTTGCAAGAGATCTCAAATTAGAATCTGAAGAAGAAAGCACCCTAACTGTATTTACATTTGGATCAAACATTCCTCAAGAAATAGACAGTCCCGTGGTCAGAGTGCAGTTGAGAACAAGACCGAATAAAACAATCACTCTACTTGCTAATGTAGTACCAGTAATATCACATGGTGTCCCATATCCTCATCAAGATCTAAGTCAATGGAAGGATAAATCGGAACTAGCTGATGATGGCTCTCTACAAGACCAAGTGGACATTTTGATAGGCAACGACTATTATTTCTCACTTATATCAGAACAGAAAATAAAACTTAGAGAGAATTTATATATGATACAGTCTGACTTTGGATGGATACTAAGCGGGAAAATGGATTCCAGTCCTATTCAAGAACTATCAGTGGTGACATACTTTCAGTCTAATGTGGATACGTCATTCAATGAACCTGACCTGCCACTGATCGAGACTAACATGAAGAGTTTGTGGGAGCTTGAATCCATTGGCATAACAGATTCCCCAAAGGAAAATAGAGAAGATGAAGCTGTAAAAAGATTCAATGAAACTACTAAGTATATAGATAACAGGTACTCAGTATCCTGGCCCTGGATTGAGTACCCTCCTACTCTAAATTTGAATTTTGGAATGGCCTACGGTCGCCTCGTCAACTTATTGAAACGACTAGACACATCCACATTACTAGCGTATGAAGACACACTTAAGAATCAGATAATGAAGGGAATAATTGAAGTTGTACCGGATCTGGGAGATGAAACGGTAGGACATCCGATTCATTATCTTCCACATCATGGAGTAAAAGTACCTGGCAAACCTATGAGAATTGTCTATGACGCGTCATCTAAAACAAAGGATAATAAAAGTTTAAATCAATGCTTGTATTGTGGACCTATGATGTTAGAGAATTTGACCGGATTACTTATAAAATTCAGATGTCAACCAATAGGTATATGTGCAGATGTCGAGAAAGCGTTCTTACAGATATCGCTCAATAAACAAGACCGCGATGTAACTCGATTTCTATGGTTAAAAGACACAAAGAAACCTGCTACAGAAGATAATCTGCTTCACTTAAGATTTACGAGAGTTCCATTTGGCGTTATATCGAGCCCATTTTTACTTAATGCAACAATTAAATTACACTTGCAAAATTCAGATAATGAACAAGTTAAGAAATTAACTAGAGACATATACGTCGACAACCTCGTCACTGGAACGAAAACAGTGGAAGAAGCACTTCAGCTTTATAAGAATTCTAAAGAAATATTCAATCAGCTATCCATGAATCTTAGAGATTGGAGTTCCAACTCTGAAGAATTTATAAAACAAGTATCCGAATCCTGCGAGGAGGATAAGATCAAAATTCTTGGACTAAACTGGAAATTGAAAGAAGACACGCTTCAACTCAAAGATAAGATTAATAGTGAACCAAAATTTACAAAAAGAGATGTCTTAAGGGTCATAGCATCTATCTATGATCCCTGTGGATTTGCTGTACCATCACTGCTATCTAGCAAACTGTTCATACAAAATCTATGGAAGGAGAAGATAAAATGGGATACACCATTTTCGGACACATTAAAAACCGAGTGGTCAAAAATATGTAAAGAATTAGATGAAGTTGAAGACATATTTTTGCCCAGATATTACTTCAGTGATACTACTACAAGTACTTGTCAAATTCACTGCTTCACAGACTCTTCTACAAAAGCTTATGCAGCTGTAATCTACATAGTTAACGACAAGGAGGTAAAGTTTGTCCTAGGAAAATCAAGGCTGGTTCCCTTGAAGGATCAAGACAACCTGAAAATACCACGGCTGGAGTTACTAGGCGTATTAATTGGTACTAGACTAATCAAATATACATCACAATTTTTACAGTTTAACATCACCAGTCAAACGTTATGGACTGATAGTCAAATTGTTATCGACTGGTGCAAGTCAGACAAGCTTCTCACTCCATTCGTAGCCAGAAGAGTCGAAGAAATTAAAAGAAATAAAAACCTAATAATACGGCACGTTCCATCAGATCTAAATCCAGCAGACGTTGCCACAAGACCATCCAGCTCTAAAGAGGATAGAGAAAAATGGCTGACAGGCCCTAAGTTTGTACTGCAGCACCCGGATTCCTGGCCTTCAGAAAGTAAAAAAGTCTCTTCTTTTTATACTGGGGAGGGTCTCCCGAAAGAGCTACAAGAATCTACAATGGATACAGAAAATACGTTCGATGAGAAAAGTCAAAACAATGCAAGTAACCAAACTAAGATGGATATAGACACAAGTAAAGAAAAGAATGACAAAATTAGGCAACTTATGAAGTTACAAGCCGAACACTTTCCAAAAGAACTAGAAGGGAAAGAAACAAGCTTAAAAATTAATCTTGGACTATTTCTGGACGTAGATGGACTTTTACGTTGTAAGGGACGTTTAAAGAACACAGATTGGTCGTATGATCAACGTTATCCAATCCTTATTCCAAAGGATTGTGACTACACTAATAAAGTTATCATCCAGACTCACAGCGATAATTATCATGTAGAAGTTAACCATACCCTCGCTATAATTCGTCAAAACTTTTGGATTCCACACGGTAAACGCCAAGTTCAGAAGATTATCAAGAAATGTCCTAGATGTCAGAAACACGGAGGAGGACCGTTCAAACTACCACCAACCCCTGCATTACCCACTGAAAGAGTAAATTACACTTCACCGTTTACATTTACAGGTCTAGACTACATGGGCCCCGTACTAATTAAACATGGAAATGAAACATGTAAACGCTGGATAGCACTTTTCACTTGCCTGGCAGTCAGGGCGGTGCATTTAGAAGTTGTTCAAGATCTCACAGCAGAAGAAGGACTTCATGCTTTAAGAAGAATGATATCAACAAGAGGTGTGCCACAAATAATCACATCAGATAATGCCACAAACTTTAAACTTATTTCAGAAATACTAACAAATTCTTATTGTATTAAACACGAAATTCGTTGGAGGTTCATACCCCAACTAGCTCCCTGGTTCGGAGGATTTTATGAACGATTAATTGGAATAGTGAAGAATTGTATGCGAAGAACATTGGAAAAGCATCTGCTGACAGATAGTCAATTGATTACATTAGTAAAAGAAATTGAAGCAACTGTTAATACAAGACCATTAACTTGTGTCGATTCGCAATTGGTACATATTCTAAAACCATCTGATTTCTTAACTATGGGAAAATGCATAACAATGGAAGGTTCAACAGAAGACTTTTTAACACAAGGCACTACGACAAAATCCGACCTTATAAAGGCTTGGAGAAGAGGTTTAGTTATCCTCAACGAATTTAAGGATATGTTCACCAACCGATATTTACAAAGTTTGCGCGAACGATATGGACATTCTGTCAAAGAACCTAGAATCACAGCAAAATTAATCCCGAAGGTAGGACAGAGAGAGAATATTTAGTCAGAAGGTGGATGAACCTAAGACTGTAATTCAAGCAAATGACGAAGTTAAACAAAGAAGAGGCACGGCCACGAGAGCTCTGGAAAAATTGCAGAGTGGACGCGTAGCTTACTAACCCTGCTTTAAAACTATTCGGGCGGGAGTGTCGCGACGTGTAGTCGGCGAATTAAACAGGTAACTGAGTAAAATTAATATCATTAGGGCGAAACGTGTAACAAACTAGTCGGCATGAAGCGATTTACTGGCAACACCAAACCCATAGAGATTGTCACAGATAAAGAGTACTTTAGTTCATGGTTATGACACTCACTTAGTATCAATAGGTAATCTGTGGTTCTTTGCCGCCTTTTGTGCCGGTGGAAGAGAACGTAGTCGAGTATGACAAAAGTATAGCGAGTCTATTTCTACGCCAGTTCAGTAGTGTAACAAGTGAATTCTGGTTGAGACGCAGTGTTTGGTGCTGATGGGAGCGTCCAGCTTGGTGGCGACTCATCTGAGAGAAATAAAGCTAAGTGGTAGCGCTTGAAAATAGCGCAGTGATTCCCTACCTAATTACTTAGATTCTAGAATGTTAACCGTTATGGTTCTGTGATGCTCACTCTTGTTAACACAATATGATCTGCTGTTGTATGTATAATGTTGATGTAAGTACGGTAGACTTGACTCCAAGAGAGCCGATTAGAAGGCTCTAAGCTGCAGGCTCTAAGCTGCAGGCTCCAAGCTGCAGGTTCTAAGCTGCAGGCTCTAAGCTGCAGGCTCTAAGCTGCAGGCTCCAAGCTGCAGGTTCTAAGCTGCAGGCTCTAAGCTGCAGGCTCCAAGCTGCAGGTTCTAAGCTGCAGGCTCTAAGCTGCAGGCTCTAAGCTGCAGGCTCCAAGCTGCAGGTTCTAAGCTGCAGGCTCTAAGCTGCAGGCTCTAAGCTGCAGGCGCTAAGATGCAACTCCAAAGGAGCCGATTAGAAGGCTCTAAGATGCAACTCCAAGGGAGCCGATTAGAAGGCTCTAAGATGCAACTCCAAGGGAGCCGATTAGAAGGCTCTAAGATGCAACTCCAAGGGAGCCGATTAGAAGGCTCTAAGCTGCAGCTCCAAGGGAGCCGATTAGAAGGCTCTAAGCTGCAGCTCCTAGGGAGTCAAGGTCGTCTTGATGCCGCCTTCATACCTAGTAGACTAACTCCAAGGGAGTCGATTAGCAGGCTCTAAGCTGCAGCTCCAAGGGAGTCAAGGTCGTTTTGATGTCGTTTTATCTAGTAGACTATAGTTCCAAGGGAGTCGATTAGCATGCTCTAAGCTGCAGCTCCAGGGAAGTCGATATATTGTCATCCGCTTTAATAACTAACATACTATAAGAGAGCCTAGTGGTGCATGTAAATGAATTAGTCCTAGCCAGATAGGTGCGTGTAGAACATCTCTGGGCTGGGACTCCAAATCCAAAACAGAGATACCAGAAACGATTATGTGTTATATATTTCAAATTATATAGAATGGTAGGAATCAATTTAAAATTTTAACCAACAGATGGTGAGCTGAATCCATGGTGTGAGCTAGTAAGAACTAACAGCCGATATATATGCGAAGCAAACCTCCCTAACTATTGAAGATTCTTCTCGGAAAACCAAATCTCAAACAATAGACCCAGGTAAATAAATATCTCCCTAACTACGGAGTTATGGTCATTCGCAAATAACCCCCGAGATTCGCGACACTAATCTTGAATCAAAATCAACAAAACCAACTATCGAACGAATGGTGCTGAATCAAGTGGATTCTTAATTTCGTCCAGAACAGTCCAAAAAGAAACACATTTTCTCCGATTTTTACTGACAATATTGCTGATCGTAGACCACTGATAAATATAGTTTGTTTTAATCTGTGGATGGGTGACCATCTTGACATACCGAGTTTCCTTCGTGCCTCAGAAAGCATGTTAAGCCTTTGGTCCCGGCTGTCATTTGTAGATCTTTGGCAGTCGTTACGGATAGTCAGATGCCAGTAAAATCTGACTGAAATCTTGCATTGAATGAGTTGTGGAGGTCTGGTAGGCAGCCGCGCCACGTAAAATACCGGTATTCAGCTGAATCCGGTTTGGCTGGAAGCCGAGCCAATATAGTAAGGAAAAGGCTAGGTTGTTATAATGGTCACCCATTCACAGACCGACCTCGGCAAGCGTTGCTTAACCTTGAAGATCGACGTGTTCGGCTGATATAGTTTAGCCACATTGAAACATAATACCAAATATTCATCACTTCTGTTAGTGAATCAGTTTACTTATGGATACAGGTAACTCCGGACTCCGGAGGAGACTCTCCTCTCCTCCCAGTAAATCGAAAAACAATCTAGTAATTCAATCAAATCCATACTTCCATAGCTAATAATTTCATCATTATACGTATTCAAGTTAAACAACATAAAACATGGGGCTGACCTTATGCTACTGCGGAGAATCTTAACACCGCGATTCAGAAAAACGCGTCATAAGTACAACGCCATCTATCGATCTACAACGTAACTGAACTGTCTTTATGCTCATAACTACTCATAAGTTCAAACTTAGAAGCTTACACGTTACGATAAATAATGATAATATAATAACATATATAAACATTATGTGTTTAATTAAAAAATAACTCAAAAATACATTGTTTCGGGGTCTTTTCACACATTTCTTATTAAAAAATTTCTCAATAGATGGCATTGCAAGTATCTGAAGTCTCAATGAAAACAACCTATTTTAGCGCTCGATGAAGTTTCTTCGTAAACTTTAAAATTCGATATCTTTTGATTTTGTGGGTCGATTTTGATGAAATAAACACTAAATGTTGCTCCGATTATCACTTAATATTTCGAAGTACCTAAATTTTGAATCCAATCAGTGGTTTATGCGTGATGCTCCTCCAAACGCACAGACATACAGACGCACAGACATACAGACGCACAGACATACAGACGCACAGACAAACAGAAAAGAATTTCAAAAACTGCTTTTTTGTGTTCTATGTCATTTTTCTGACATTTCTATGTATTTTTTATGCGAAAATATTCAATGTACAGACACGGCAACTCTACGATTTTATTATATGTATAGAATAGACTAGCGCCCCGGCTTCGCACGGGTGCAAACTATAATATTATGTATAACCCTTCCTCTCGAAACACTATCTATTTAAAAAAAACCGCATTAAAATCCGGTGCCTGCGTAGTTTTAAAGATCTAAGCGTACAGGTTTGTCTATGGATCACTATGTAACCACCCTAGCTGACGATGAACATGAATCTTAAGCATTTGTACCAACATACCAGAATATTCGAGTTTTCAGTATCCTTGGGACATTCTTGTCCCTTATAACTTTTATTCTCATCATTTTGCTGGTAGAAATCAACATAGTCATGAGCCTTTGCATATAGTTCTAAGTTTTGCATCTGTAACAAATTGAACTGTTTAGTATTGTACACTACAGGCCTGTAGGTAAACAAAAATGAAATGCTTCAGTCCTTAGCAGTCTGCTTAAGGGCCCGAATGAGGTACTTACATTTTCAACATTGTTATTATACGAAGTTAATTTTTTTGAACTATCGCCACTAGTCTCTTTCTGAATATCTTTCGAGGGATGAACCACAGGCTCCAAATCATTACCAAACAAGTCGCGTTGAGCTTCCCGGATAGAAATAGAGTTCTGTAGAAACACATAATAGAATAGCTTAAACTGTATCACGACATACAATAAGTTTACAACAAAATAGACAACTCAAAACTTACCAGTTCTTGAACCCTATTATTCGCTTTTGTCAAATCTACTAACTGTTTTCCTCTTGAATACTCATATTTACTCATTTTTTCGTGAAAAACTGTAATGACTTACTATATTTTCTCGTAACATTAATCACAAAAACCGATGATAATTGTATCTCGTTCGTTTTTCGAGCAATTTAGATTCTAATTACACTGTTAATATTTTCGAATACTTTTAAATAAACTGTTCAGATAATTAATACTTTTTTCATGCATATTCCCTATTACATCCCCATGATGTGTGATGGGCATTGAAATCACCAGCAAATATCATCGGTTCAGGCACTGATTTGATTAAAGATTCCAATTTATTTTTGTTAAAAGAAGGAGTGCAATTTGTTGGACAATAAAAACTTACAATACTTATTTCTGTATTATTTACAGTTATTCTTACACAAATATTTTGTAAGGAATTGTCAGAATATTTATTTATGTTTCTATAATCTATACTACTAAGAATTAAAATAGCTACGCCATTATGTTTGTTACCAATATCATTTCTTTCTATTCTGTATCCTCTAAAGTTAAAATGTTTAATAGGTGTCAACCAAGTTTCTGACATCATTGCTACATGTATGTTATGGTTATAGAGAAATCTAGTTAAAAAAGCTAATTACCTACTTAAAATACTTTGTGCATTCCAATGTATGATATTAAGATCCATTGCTATGAGAGGAAGTACTATGTCTGAATGTGTGCTGAAGAATTTCTTTTATAGATGTAGAATTTATGGGTTTATCTTTTTGACTTACTTACTATAATTTTTGTTATTGCGTTTGTTAGAGTATTCATGAAAAAATCTGATTTAGATAAGTTAATAATTTGAGTTTCAATATTTTTGTGAGTTATTTGTGGAAATGAATTTTCATTGAATAAATCTGAATACTTGACGGCTCTGGATTTAATTTTACTTTCCTCAATTTTTTGTTTTTTTTTTTTTTTGTGGACAAGTGTTTGAAATAGCGACATGATTCCCACCACAGTTGGCGCATTTCGCGTTTTTAGGGTCTTCTTTGCAAATCTTAAAACTATGATTGTATGTACATACAGAACATACTAGATCATTTTTACAGTATTTTGCAATATGCCCAAACTTCATAGGAGTGAGGCGTATTTATCGAAACAGTTAAAAAAACAGGTATTTCAAAGGAACAGCATGAAACAGGTATCTCAGAACCGAAATAACAGCTCCTACCTATTTCGCCTGTTCCCCAAACAACCGTAGTAGCCATAACTCGACATACAAAACGAAACGACCTGGAACAGCTATGTGAAACAGTTTCATGCTCCATTCTCTTCTGACTTATTATAATAGAAAGAGACAACATCTATTCTTTGGAACAAGCTTTTTGCTCCTCTAGGTCATTGTAATAGACAGAGATAGAACCTGTTCCCTGCCTGTCACTGTTTCTGACCTTTTCAGTAGCAGGTACTGTTTCTGAATCTGTTGCAATCAATGAGTCTTTAGTTCCAGTGGAACAGGCTGTTTTTTTAACCGACTTCCCAAAAAGGAGGAGGTTCTCAATTCGGATGTCTTTTTTTTTATGTTTGTTACCTCATAACTCCAACAATTATGAACCGATTTGAAAAATTCTTGTTTTATCTGAAAGGATATACTTGCAGATTGGTCCCATTTAAATCATATCAAAATCGGTTACGAACTTTGGATTTTAAATCGAAATACCTGGAATTTCACTATTTAGATGATTCTTTGATAATCGAAATTGCGTATTTTGCTTTTCTGCGATTTTGCAGTGGTGTTGTTAGGTGTGGGGCACCACTAAAAAGTGAAAAATAAAAAACTTTTTACAAAAAAATACAACCGACTTCCAAAAAAAAACACTACAAAGTAAAAAATAACTTTAATTTCGGAAAACGGTGTTTTTGTTACTTTCTTCGTATTTTGACACCGACTTCCGAAATTAAAGTTATTTTTTACTTTGTAGTGTTTTTTTTTGGAAGTCGGTTGTATTTTTTTGTAAAAAGATTTTTGGAACAGCATTTTGGAACTGTTTTCTTCTTGGAACTGAAACAGGTTTCTAAATTTATCTGTTCCAACCCATCCCTACTCTGTGGACGCAAAAGTCACCGCCACAGTTTGAGTGGGCTGATACGTGACCGCACCACCGGCACTCTGACTCTGCACTCGACGCAAGAAGCGCCTCACCTGAATTACATTTCTGGAACTACCAATTAGCGCACATATTCTTTTATTAGATAGGTCTGTAGGGACCGATGTAAGAACACCAGTTATGTACCTCGGTGTTGACAGCAGGTATAAGCTTATATTGTATATTGTAGCTTCAAAGCCCATTTCATCAAAAAGTTTTGTTGTTTTGTAAGAAAACATTGGCATTATTGGAAAGATCAAAAGTGATACCAATTTTGTATTTATTTATTGACCTCAGGTCCCAGTCACGCAATATTTCCGTATGGCATGGGATATGGCCAGCCTATCCTTGTCTGTGAACGTTTTATTCTCAGTTTGATGAGATAAGAACACAATGTATTCGGATTTTTTACCGTTTTCAGGGTACTTTCTTGAGTACCCTGGGACTTTAAATATTTATTGTTGCAGTCTTCATCAGAGTCAGAAAAAGAATCGCTATCTGAAGCTCGTTCGTCAGGGGGCTCCTCTTTTTTCCGCTTCTTGTTTCCCATCTTCAAATAACTATTTACAATTATTCACAATACCTAACTATAGAGTTTAAATATCTAATTCTTCCGAAAATATACAAGATTAATCAATTTTGGCGCCTTGTTCGTTCGTTTCCCGCGCGTTTCTCCAACCCATAGACATATATATTTTTTATCCCTCTGCGACAACCTGTAACTTCTAAAATAAGAGAATGATAAAACTAAAAAAATAAATTCTGAAGTACATTACCATGTAAACTTAAACCAAAAATTGGTTTGAACGAGATCTACTATTTTTTTTTTAATACGTCTTAAATCGTAAATCTGCAACTTTTGCTTGAAATATAATACCTACAGGTTTGTACGGAACCCTCGGTTTGCGAGTCCGACTCGCACTTGGCCGGTTTTTTATTTATTTTAATTAATACGAAAAGTTAAACATGACATAAAAACATTATTTTTCAAGGTCATCAATTCACCATACATTGTTCCCAAAATGTATTCTTCATCTTGGTTTGAAAGGTTTATAATGTACACAATTTCCTTGGGACCGAATTAGTAAAGTTCCATTAAATTGTGAAAGTAAAGTCTTGTCTTTGTTTTTATCAGATTAATCTCACTGATTATTCTTTCATCGTTTGAATTCTTTCAGAGCCATACAGTAACTTTTTTTAAAGTAGGAGAAATGACTTCTTCTAGTGTAGTCTAGTGATGTATGTTGTAATGACTTGTCGAGTAACAATCAAATTATCGGAAAAATAGTAATAATTGGATTGCCGTGTCTTACAACACGGCAGTGAATACTTGTTACTTGTTTTTTTTTTTTTTTTTTTTATACAAAACGGGGAAACTCTTGGCCTAAATCTCACCTGATGGAAAGTGATGATTAGGCCGAAGATGGAAGCGAGTTTCACCCGGAATCCTCTTACACAGAGGAACTGGCTATCATACCTCTAACTGCCGGAACACAACAATGCTGTTAACATTTTTGCTATGGCGACAGACTTAGACATGATGGTGGTAGCTTGCCAGGCGGACTAAGAACAAGTCCTACCACCAACCAAACCGAGCAAAAAATTTGCCCCCGCTGGGAATCGAACCCGGGACCTCTGGGTCTGAATCAGGTGGTATAACCACGAGACCACGGAGGCGGTTAGTGTCACCTGTTTAGCACCACCCGGGGACCAAAATTGCTGAATAGACCCAAATTGCATAGTAGCACGCACGACAATTCCCTTGTTTGTGATTAGTAAATTAGGTAAATAGATAAGGTAAATATTAACAATACTCTATGATGACGGATAATGCCGACTGTGCCACAAACTCCGTCTAATGCAGTCTAATGGCTCGGCAACACGCTCCGTCGTGACTGAGAGCACAAACCAGTTTGCACAGGTAACTTCGTGCGTGTGGATGGCAAGAGCTCTTTTCCTGTCATGCGTGTTTTCAGCCGCACGTGGATCAGGTCCGCATACGGGTGATAGCACGCTCTTGGCCAAACGCAGGACAAAGATTTCGTTAACCACTGCAGTATCGCCAGTGATTAAACATGTGACGCGGGTCGCAGGCACCGTTATAGTCTATGACCGTGCGAGCGACCCATACAACCCTCCAAGTTCATAAAGGCGTAGGAACAAAAAAAAAAAAACAGAAAAAGTCATTCCTACATTTTTATGAACTTAGAGCGTTGTATTGATGATTTTGATGATTATAATTCTGTAACTGCATATGTCTTACAGCCGCGAATAATATTTTAATCAAAATACAGATACAACCTAGCACTGGCCTGCAAATTGCAAAAAAACGTAAGAAAATTTGAATTTTGCGGGCTGGTTGGAGCATTCACCAAAAAAATAAGTGGGGTTACTAGGAGATTTTTAGGCCACATGGTTTTCGCCAATGAAAATTTAAATAATTTCATGTTTTATGTGAATGTACAGAATCTAGCGCGATTCCGACTCGCTCTTGACCGGATTTTTGTTTTCAAAAGGACTGAATTTTCTCCGTTTCAGAATCTATGATATTAGTCAAGGAATTCATTTTACCAAGTGATTACATATTACATAGGTATTAGATTAGTATCTACGCGAGCATGATTCAGAATGAAGCTCGTCCATGATGGTGCTTAGATTACATCCCTTTTTTTAGGGATGGGAAATCATCAAATGACTTCCCCCGCTTCGGGCGGAGCGGGAGGCAGTGTCAGACTTTTACTGACTAAAACCCATCCATGTTCCTTCATTGCCCTTGCAAGCGTAGGCCCTTTCGGACCCCTCTTTGTGCTGACTCTCTTTGCAGCGCGCGTGGAACACGAACGCGCCGTCGCCACGTCCTGTCGCCATAAGACGGACGGACGGTGAGCTACTCATAGCTCACCGTCCACAGGCCTACGGTGGCTTCCGACGCCCGGGGCGCCCGGCGTGTGCGTTCGCCCAGCGGAATGTTGTTGAATTAAAAGATTTTAATTATGCAGATATATAGTGTATGACGTCGTATAATTGTGTATGGTATAAAAAAATTTGTGCACGCAGCCATTGTGGAGAAATTCACCAAAAACTGATTCCGCTGGGCGAACGTTGTCCTGGCGGAACTTTTTTTAATCCATAGACTTTAGAAGAAAAGAGATGTGTCCAAAAATTAGTGTGTATTTGTGTGTAATTGTGTATGTATGAATAAAATTAGTGCATGCATAAACTTCGGAGAAATTCAAGTTTCCGCTACGCGAACGTTTGGCCATTACCTAGTTTTCATATAAAGCGCTTACATAGAGAGCTGTAGATTTTTACATAAGTTGTTTTGAATTTGTTTATATTTGTTTAAAAAACAGGTTTAGAAAAAATCGTAGGGCTTAAAAGATAAAAATATAAACGTAAAATACGCTTATTAGGTCTTAGTTCTTAAAGTATGCACTTTGGGGTCTAGATTTTCACGTTTATACAAACCTTGTAAGTGTCTGCAACATGTTGCCAAGTATCAATGATGTTCCGTTTGTAATTAAAGAGTTATAGGACAATTTACCATGAATTGATCACTGTTTACAAAGCAGTCAAATATCACGCCGTTCTAAACGAATTGCATGGTAAAATGTATGCCAATAATTAGTGTATTCATTCAACTATTCACATGCAAAATTTCATGTCATTAAATTCAGTAATTAAAGAAAAACAATTATAATACTGACGAAGCATCGAAAACCTACATAACCCGACCAAGTTCGAATAGCTACAAAAAAGCGGCCGTGCAATATATTTAGGTAACATCCCAAAATTTACAGTATAATATCGGTATTGAATTGGTATAGGTGATAACACAATTGTTGTTTCGATATAATAATGTCATTTATTTTTGTACACCTACTTTTTAAATGTATTTGACTGTGACAGAAAGTAGGTACTATTTACGTAGGTACTTTATTTAAGTATGCTTTTGAGACTTTAGATATAATCTAGATATACCTATTATTTAAGACAAATAAAATTCATACAGCTAATTTCTATTGAAGATTTCACGGATCAGGATTCTAACTATAGACCCCTTAGGGAAATTAAATAATTACCACATGTAAGTACCTACTACTGTTTAGGTAAATATTTATCATATTGTAGCTTATTACACTATTTAACCAATGGACTAGGCATGCACGAGCGTTCCCCTTTGCAACTTTAGTGCATCAAACAATCTAATAAGTTAAAAAAAACTACTTCTTGAATCGATTTTTTAATTGATGTATACCGTTGTACTGGTAGTGACTTATGTATGTTGAGGTTATTTACTGTATTTGCTACTCATTTAAGAATATTTTCTTGAAAATACCTTTTTTATACCAAAGTTTTAGTTTATAAGCACTTTTTTAATGTTGATCAAATCTAAACAACTGAATAGTCTAGTTATGTGATGTGATTTTAATTTTTATTGAAGCTCGAAATATTATACTTAGGTACCCTTATATTCATAATCGTTTATTAAACCTATTTTAGTTAAAACACATTTAAGTCTATTGCTGTCGTTGCAAGCGTTTGTTAACGTTATCATAATTACCTACTTACATAATTAAGTATTATATGTAATTAAAAATATTTTTGTACTCGAATATTTAAATAGAGAAGTACTTGTTAATTGAAGATTTATTTTTATCGTAGATAGTGGCGTTATTATTAAAAAAATAATTTTCATTCAAGAAATGCAATTGTTTTATTTTTTCATTCAAGAAATGCAATTGTTTTATTTTTTCCTAACGCTTGTGTACGTAACTGTACCATATTAATAAATACTATATTGCAAGGTTAAGAACGTTTCTAAGATATATGGCACGGCCGCTTTTTTGTAGCCATCCGAACTTGGTCGGGTTATGTAGGTTTTCGATGCTTCGTCAGTATTATAATTGTTTTTCTTTAATTACTGAATTTAATGACATGAAATTTTGCATGTGAATAGTTGAATGAATACACTAATTATTGGCATACATTTTACCATGCAATTCGTTTAGAACGGCGTGATATTTGACTGCTTTGTAAACAGTGATCAATTCATGGTAAATTGTCCTATAACTCTTTAATTACTAACGGAACATCATTGATACTTGGCAACATGTTGCAGACACTTACAAGGTTTGTTTAAACGTGAAAATCTAGACCCCAAAGTGCATACTTTAAGAACTAAGACCTAATAAGCGTATTTTACGTTTATATTTTTATCTTTTAAGCCCTACGATTTTTTCTAAATCCATTTTTTAAACAAATATAAACAAATTCAAAACATTTTATGTAAAAATCTACAGCTCTCTATGTAAGCGCTTTATATGAAAACTAGGTAATGGCCAAACGTTCGCGTAGCGGAAACTTGAATTTCTCCGAAGTTTATGCATGCACTAATTTTATTCATACATACACAATTACACACAAATACACACTAATTTTTGGACACATCTCTTTTCTTCTAAAATCTATGGATTAAAAAAAGTTCCGCCAGGACAACGTTCGCCCAGCGGAATCAGTTTTTGGTGAATTTCTCCACAATGGCTGCGTGCACAAATTTTTTTATACCATACACAATTATACGACGTCATACACTAAATATCTGCATAATTAAAATCTTTTAATTCAACAACATTCCGCTGGGCGAACGCACACGCGCCCGGCGGCCGAGACGAGAGGTTCTCTCCCTCTCCCATTTCGCCACCTCCTTCGCTAGCATGACACTGCTTCGCATTACATCCCTTTAGTCGAAACACAATCCACGGATATAATCCAATCTCCTTTCAAGGTCACCTTGGATTGGGCGCTGGATTACATCCGTGTGGAACAAAGTGTAGCTAAATCCGGTTTGACTGAAGCTGACCCGTTTAGTTGGGAAAAGGCTAGGCAGGTGATGGTCACACTGCTGTCATAGGCATGGGTCATTGATGGTTTTCTGGTTAACGTTACCTGTTAATCGTCAATGGTCAACTGGTTGAAAAAACTGTTAAATTATTAACAGGTTTCGAACGGTAGGTAGCGATTGGCTTCAACGTCAATTTATGTCAACGTTTTCAATGATTGACAATGTTGCAAATAATAAATTGATATTCATTGAAGATTACTGAATAGTTCGGCATTTTCCGATAATCCGATATCATTCGGAAGTAATCGTTTCGCATTCGCATACCAGACCAGTTGGTTCTTAGAAATGAATAAATAAAATTAAGTTGAAATAATCCATGAGCCGTTGACGAAAATTAACAGATTATTATTATTCAACTTGTTTTTCATTGATAGTAAACAGCTAAGTCGTTGACAAATAAATGAAAAGTCGTTAAAAAAACAGTTTATTGATTCAACGACCACCTAGTGCTGTCGGCCGTCAGTAACGGCACAGAGTACATTTTTATATGAGTAACGGTCTATAAGTCTCACAGGCACAGAACACAATAAGTAAAGTCTGTCTGTAGTCAGTCATAGTCATGAAAGTATAGTATACCTTCATGGTCATAGTGTATTGTATTATCTATGACTATGAGTCAGTGGCAGTCACTGACGTATGATTTATACGTCAGTGGTGGCAGTTGGCTGGTTGGCTGTTGGTAGGGATGGGCAAATGGAAAAAATATATCGATATAATTATATTGTATTGATACTTTTCAAATGTATCGATAAATATTTTCTAAAAATATCGATATTTTTTGCTCAATAGAAGGTTACCTAATTTCCTATATAGTTAACAATCTCAAAAATTAGATAATTAAAAATGAAAATATCATAATTATCTGATATATTTATCTACACTAACATTAACTTTGTTTGTTTGATTGTAATGAATAGGCTCAAAAATTACTGGACCGATTTTAAAAATTCTTTCACCATTTGAAAGCTACATTATCCACGAGTAACATAAGCTATATTTTATTTTGGAAAAAAATAGGGTTCCGTAAGATATTTGGGTTTTTCGGACACAAGGTGTAAAAATCAACAAGAAATGTTACTTATTTTGCGTACGCTGCCTAAACTATTAAAGATAGAACCATAAATTATTGTTCTAATTAATTGTAGATCTTATAAATATCTACAAAAAAAATCCGCGACACACTATACCTATCTATGTCGAGTGAGGCACAAAAACCATTTTTTTATTTAAAAATCTAGATTTTTTTGGACCACATTTAAACGCGTTTATTTTACTAATGCTATTAATCCTAATCAAAATAAAGTATTTCATCGCTAATTACAGTTTATGTAGATAATATTTGGTCTTTGAATGATTAAAATCGGACGTTTGGTTTTGAAGTAATGGCGAAATTAAATATTACGATTTCTGCTGCACGGCCCGTTGCGAAGTGGACTTCACCAAGGCGGGGGTGCGCGTGCGGGAGGGGGGGTACCTTACTCATAGATCTAACTAAAGTAGCCTCCACATTATTCCCGAAGTTGATCGAAGTTGAGCGAATACGATAGTGTGGAGGGGCACTTCGCTTCGCCTCGTGCAACTTCGCTTCGCCTCGGGCGACTTCCAGTTGTTGTCGGTTTTTGCGCCCGAGTTAAAGGACTCGAAGTTCGAACACGAAGCGTCTGTCCACACTACTCGGGTCACTTCGACTTACTTCGGTTCGCGTCAGCCATAGCACGTATTTTTATTACGCGAGAGTACACATTGCAACGGCAGTTGCCACATGAACGTTATCCATTATACCTATCGTGAGGGGAACGGGGGGAACGGGCGACTGAGTTCCTCGCGAAGTTGCTCGTGGTGTGTGGACACCTACTTCGGACTTCGGTCAACTTCGGAGAGCACTTCGCTTCGTGCAACTTCGGAATAGTGTGGAGGAAGCATAAGAGTAAGGTACCCGCGCGGCTCAGACGCGAGGTAACAGTTTTTCTGTAGTGTATTTAGTATCAGCATTGCACCCGTGCGAAGCCGGGGCGGGTCGCTAGTTAATTTATATAAATCGTACATATATACCATCACTGAAACCAGTATTCGTCTGAAATAGACATCAGCAGCACTCTTTCTTTAATGTGCTCACGTGTCAATCTGCTCCTATTATCCGGCACAAAGGGGTCATAGACTATAGATAATTTTTTATTTATGTTCGAGGCAAACAAATATATTACTCGAAAATTCAAGGCGAAATAATATCGTTTTTGATATCCGAAAATAAATATCGAAAATCGATATATCGAAAAAAAAATATCGCCGATATATATCGATTATTTTCTGAAAAAATATCGATATTTTGATATATCGATTTTTTTTACCCAACCCTAGCTGTTGGCAGTCTCCGTCGGCGTTATGTCAAAGTCAGTGCAAATATTAGTTAAATTTCGATCGATGTGTTTGTGTTTGCTTCTCGAATCTTTTTGTTGATTGTTGGAAATGTTGTTGTTGAAAGTGAAAATCTTGTTGACAAAGCTTATTTTTAAATACCATTTGTTTTTATTGGAGCCGGCCAGCAGCCGGTTAGTGGGTCGCCTTAGGGCCTTTCTACAGGAGTATAAACCCGGTATTTTGTTCTAAAATACGCTGTTAGGCTAAGGTGTGCTCTTTGATATTGTTTCCTTAGCTTTTGTCAGTGTTTTCAGTCCCCGTATTTCGTATTTTAATCATTGCGTGTTGGTGTTCACCTAGTCCCGCCATTTTTAAGCTGTCTGTCGAGTGTCGTGCCGCGATGCCTATGATGGTTAAGTTGATTTGACCGTTTTAATGGGCCTAAATCATTTAGAACTCCTTGAAACGTTTTGCTTTGCAGATAATAATATGGAGAGGTGATGCAGGTTCTCATTTTTACTTTTATGTAGGTAAATGTAGTTCTGGAATGCGAAACTTACAACTAAAAGCCCCCTGTACTCTAAGGGCCTCTTTCACCACCCTTGAGTAAAGTATCGAGTAGACACGACGTTCGAGTAGCACTAATCATAATTATGATTAAACTGACCAGTAACTTACTTGCCACGTTATCGGCCAATTAGCGTGTTTACTTGACAGTTAAATTAAATCACTGAGTTTAGATTAATGAACTTTTGTCTATCCGTTGTCTAAAAATGGATTTAACTGATTTCATTGATCTTCAATTGGATGAATTAGAATATTCTATGTTTTTTTTTTTTTTTTTTTTTAGGGATGGGAAATCATCCAATGACTCCTCCCGCTCTGGGTGTAGCGGGAGGGAGTGTCAGACTTCTACTGACTAAAACCCATCCATGTTCCTTCATTGCCCTTTGTGTTCCGGAGCCACGGTGTCTCTTGCGAATAATCCCGCGACTCCGGCAGGAGAATATTCTATGCTGCAACGGATACTGAGGACTTGTGTATTTAATTTCGGTGTTAATTATTTTAAGGACTTAGATGATTATCGACATTGGTTTGAGGAACATTGAACCAACAGTAGTGTTATTCGTAGAATTACCTGTGACGTTCTGAGGCATTGATTTGTTTGCTGAATTAATGGTTATTAAAGGCAGACGCTATATCTACTGGTTTGGTAATAAGTGTGTTGTTATATTTTATACTGTCTATTATTATGTCTGGAGTTTGCATTATTTAGCTCGTCTTTTATAACATTCCACATAGCTTTGCATTTGTTGTTGTTTTTAGCAGTGTATTTAATATTTGCGTTTATCTTTGAATTAAAGATGCATTTTTTAAGGAGATTACTATATTTAAGGTATTTAGACTTATTCATTGTAGTTTTGTTTTTATAAAATTGATGGCGCAGTATACTTTTTGATTTACAACTTTTTTTAAGCCCCTGCTTACCCAACGTTTCTTTTTGTTATTTAAATTTATTTTACTTTTAATTTAGGGAAACAAAGATTGTAAAGTAGGCAGAACGTTTCATGAAAATAATTGAATGCTGAGTTTGCATTGTTAGCCGTGTATATTTTAGACCAAGAAAGATTACTTAACCCTAGAAAGATAATCTTATTTTGACCTGCGGTAAAGATAATCATACGTCTTTGAGACATATTCGCATTTATAAGTGCATATGGGACAAGTTTCCATAAATAACCTTTAAAAAAGTTATTGAATCATTAGTTTAGGGTTTTCTACGACAAATAAAAACATAATTACAATTAGAAAATGAATATAATTTAAAAACATAACGAAATTTTGTAAACCTCTTACAAAATAACTAAAAAATATTAAGTCTTCCTTTGTTGAGTAATTATGTTAATGTTAAGTTTAAAATCACATATAAATGTCAACGTAGAAATAGAAAAATGTGGCATGCAATGAAATCAAAATGAATTGAAACACATAGCAAAAAAAAAAGATATCAATGAAAAAATTAATAAAATTATTATACCTTAATTATATTGTATTAAAGTTATTTATTTTATTTATTTAATTATATTTAAAATAAGTTATAACGTGCTGTGTGTGAGTGTGTGTGTTCGTCTGTTCGAGGTGTTTACGTGTGCGTGTGGATGCGTGCATGTTCCTGTTTGTGTATGAGTATAATCATACGTCTCTCGAACGTACGCCAAAAGGAATTGTTAACATTTGTGCTGTATCTTGGTCAGACAAGTGAAGTGGCAAAACTGCAGCAGAAGCTTCGTGAATGTTACTCAAAATGTGATCTATACATGATGACTTACATGTTGGCACCTCAATGTGAAATTTTAGATTATAGTTGTACGCTAGATCCTGCAATTGGGTAGTGATATTGCCTTTTTTAAGGGTGTTAATATTCAAATCACCCGCTAAAACTACTTTCATTCCGGACTTATATTGTTGAAACAAGTTATGCATGAGACTATTTAATTTGATTAAGAATTGGTTCGGGTCTGATTGAGGTGTTCTGTAGACACAAATTACAATTATTTTTAGATGTGTAAGTTCAATTCCGCAATATTCAAAAGTGTTTTGCGTGGCGTAACTTTTTATAAATGGCAAGTCTTTGAATAATAGGAATTTTTTACCAATAAAAAGCTTTTTACAAAAAAATACAACCAACTTCCAAAAAAAAAAAACACTACTAAGTAAAAAATTACTTTAATTTCGGAAGTCGGTGTCAAAAAACGAACAAATTAACAAAAACACCGAGTTCCGAAATTAAAGTTATTTTTTACTTTGAGTGTTTTTTTTGGAAGTCGGTTGTATTTTTTTGTAAAACAGTTTTTATTTTTCACGTTTTAGTGGTACCCCACACCTAACAACACCACTGCAAAATCGCACAAAAGCAAAATACGCAATTTCGATTACTTGGATGACATAAAACTATCATCCAAGTAGACGAATTCCAGCTATTTCGATTTAAAATCCAAAGTTCGTAACTGATTTTGATAAAATTTAAATGGGACCAATCTGCAAGTATATATTTTCAGATAATACAAGAATTTTTCAAATCGGTTCATAATTTGACGGAGTTATGAGGTAACAAAGTTCACATTAATTATGAATTAGGTATGTCCAAACACAAGGTAGCTACTTACTTACTACAGGTATTCATCTAAATTGTACATGTTACGAAACGGAAAGTAACGAAAATAACGAAACGGAACATAAGGGCTTGGGCACAGTCACAACCGACATAAAAAAAAGTGTCATTAGTTAGTGGTTATTATTCAGCAGTAATTAATAATTATGTTCTGTTATAATTCGGTTTAAAGTCACAAACTTAACATAAAAATTAGGGAACAAAACAAACCATATTATTCTCTAAATATTATCAAAATAAGACCCAGTCTTGAAAAAAAACAAGAAAATCAAATAACATGTACTACAGTTTAAAGTCACAAACAACATAAAAATTAGGAAAACAAAACAAACCATATTATTCTCGAAATATTATCAAAATAAGACAGTCTTCAAAAAGATAGATAAATCAAATACTATGTACTATAGTTTAAAGTCACAAACAACATAAAAATTAGGGAAACAAAACAAACCATATTATTTTCTAAATATCATCAAAATAAGACAGTCTTAAAAGAAAATAACAAAATATAATGCTAGCTGAATAAAGGAATTTTATATGTAACAGACATGGCATATGTATTCTTTTTCCGCGATTTCTGCGAATGGACGACCTTTATGCACTGTACACTTCAGGTGGAACCACCTCGGACATTTGTCACACCCTATATTTTTAAGATCGTCTTCTTCAGCGTCACTGATGAGATCCTCCTCGCAGCCTACACATTGTATGCGCGATTGCGTAGCTGTAACTTTGGAAGTCTTCTTAATTTTTGTTTTGACTTTCACTGGAATCGTTGTACTAGTAATTTCTTTACGCTCTTCCATATTTTCTTCTTCTACTAATGGATAAAGATTCTCTTCCTCCCATGGGCTGTCATCTGATTCGGCATAAACAATATCCATGTCTGTGTCTGCATCTGAACCAGATGAAATTGAAAGCCTTGGTCTTTTACGACTATTGTTTTTGGTCCTTTTAGTTTTTGTATGGCTGAGTATAATATTCTTGACTAATTTTTGTTCCTTTAGATCATAACATTCACACAATCCTTGATCTTCTCCACAAAAACAACTTATTTCTCGATATTTTATGACATTTGTGTTATCGGGAGATGCTATCACTTGATGGACTTGCATTGTGCCTTTTAAAGCCAAAATACTCATGTTAACATCATTGATAATCTTTTCTTGCAAATGCACTTCTTCTTCTGAAACGTAAAATAACTTGATTTTTGTTTTATCAGCCAAAAACTTAAATGCTTCTTCAGCATGCGTTATGTCAATACCATAAGGCACATTCTGATCTAATTGTCTTTTTATTGCACCCCCTATTCCGTCAGCGGCGCCCTTTCCGTGCGAAGCTTCAAAAAAATTCCATGATAAGTATCGAAACTGAAATTCATTTAATTACGTGTTATGAGAAAAAAGTTCTTTTTTTGTTTGTATTGCGTGCAGGGTCCGTCAGAAAAAAAGTGCAACACATTAATTTGAGGTAACTCTTTCCTTATAAATTCGATTACAGGCTGCAAATGCGCCCAAATAGCACCCGGATCATGATCTGTGTTCGGGGAAAGAGAACAAAACGAAATTTTGGCAGATTAAGTGTAGATTACTCCAGTATGTAGCGAGACTTGATTTCTTGAAGCCCCAAAGTGCATACTTTGAATTTCTTCATGGTATTTAGCTGAATAATTCTCCGAAAAATCGCATATTATTGCGGCTTCGTTGAATTTCAAATTGTCTTTACAAATCCTAAATTGGGATTGTTGGTGGCGATTATTAAAATAGTGCTGTCTAAAATTTTTGAATTCGAGCTGAAAATCTGCCAAAAGGTCATTGACGACCCCAGTCTTGATTGTTTTTGAGTATTTTTTGGTGACAATTGTTGTAGAGGATCCGTCTGAGAGATTTTTTTTTATTATATTCATGTTTTTTAAGCTCCCACTCCAGCCATGAAATAGTATCATTACCAATCTCTGCTACTGATGTATCAATGTCTTTCTCTTTACATTTAGAGCATTTTCCATACATACACTCTTTAGAGTTTGTATCACAAGCTATTTCCATTATAAGATCGTCCAGGTTTACTGTCTTAATCATTCCCAACTTCTTTAACTTTAGTACCTTCAAAGCAATATTACTATGGCGGACGCAAGCACATGTGTCCATGGACGATATCTTATAAAAGTGGTATATGAAGCCTTTCCTCCTGATGCACGATACGTTTTTTGTGCATTGAGTCAAGTAGGTACATTTTTTGTTTTTTTTATGGATTTTCTCGTCAAACATTATTTTTTCCCAGAAGTTGCTCGACTGATATCGTCACGGCAAAAGAAATCTTCTATTTCCTTTGAAATTTTATTTCTCCTGTTCTTCATTACTTTTACATTTCTTACTCTTCCTTTTAATCCGATTTTCAGTGAAAGCTTAGAAGCTACTTTATATTTTTACATATTTCATTCCGAACAACATTTTTCAAAGCCGTCTTCGAAGCGTTTGATTGCGAAGCGTATTCATGTTGTAATGACTTTGATAAAACATTTAACTGAAAAATGTCTTTTTTATTATTTCCCTGTTTTCTGGAGTAGTAATGATCTGGTTGAACATAGTTTCTGTTTTCTTTCTAGGTGTAATTGTATTTTCAATAAGAAAAGCTGTATCCGGAATGTTTTCATTTTCAGCAAAAGTGGGTGCAATATTTTCCTTTTCCTCGTTTTTCTTTTTTAATCTATAATTTTGTTGTCTCAATCTATTGTTACTTTTTTTTAGGTTCAGAATATATACCTTCAGGCTACGATTTTCCATAGCTAATTGAATATTTCTTCGTTTGAGTAATGTGTAATTTTTATTGGAAGCTTTTCGTTTTTGTAATGGGCTAATGTTCTTTTTTCTTTTTTCCTCCCTCCATTTCTGTCTTTGTATAACTTGTTGCTCCTTGCTGAGGTCTTTAATTTTTTTTTTTGTTTCACCCTCTCTAAATGCTTAACTCGGAGTTCTTCGTATCGCTCCGAGTTTTTAAGTTTTTCGCGGTAACGCTTTTGCCGCTCAGCGTTCGTTAGCGGCATCTAAAATAAAACGGTACATCAACATTAATACACACCTACCTTAAAAAAATATTTTGTGTTAATCCAGACTATATACTATACTAAAGGCCTCCCTCAATTCCTACAATAACCATTTGTCTACTTTTTTGGATGGTCGGCTAATAAGAGCAGTGTGATCACCGCCTTTTCCATTTCGTTGCGTAACGAAACATAACTAAACCGACAATAACAAAACTAAGTAAACATAACCTAAATTGGACGTAGATAACCAGAAAGGATCCACCCCACAAAATGTTACATTTGAGTTATTGAAGATTGAAGTTTAACCTGTGTTTGCTCATGAATAGACTTGCTTGCGTTTATTGTTTCTTAAGAAAACATGTGTGTGTCAATGTATATTTTATTCGTACAAATAAATTTTATTGAGTTTAGTTTTATTTCTTGAGATATCAGCTAAATGTGTGTTAAGATCCTTTTTGATAATAGCTATTTTCAATTATGTTAAGCTCATTTTAATTTCGCAAAAACGATTCAAAGTAGCTAATTGTGACTGAAATCGTTAAAAATTGTTCATTTCATTAATAAAACAACTAGCTTTCTAAAATTTTGTTTATTTTTTATATAAAACATCAATTCAATTTACTCTTCTTCCTGTGAGAAGCCCGGTTCGCCGCCAAATCCGTCTATATCGTCATGAAGACTCGGATTGCCCCTTAAAGATTTATAGAAATCCAGGCAGTCTTTAGGTATATAGTCAAAGATTGACTCCAAATCGTCTAATTTTGCTTGAGGTATTTCTTTCCCATTTGGCCATAGTAATCGTGTAGTAGTAGTAGTGTAATGTGAAATCGTTTTCTACACACACCACACACACACCACCACACAAAAAGAATAGAGTAGCATAGCATACAGCACACAATAGACATACAGTATTCGGCATATAGTATTTTCCTTGGTTGTAGTTTGTTGTTTCTACTTTTCTCATGTGACCCATATGTAGGTATTCGTTCATGAATTCAGTGTATTGCTGTCGTAAGTTTTCGTTTTTTGCGAACTGTCGTTCTAGTTGTAATAGTCGTGCAGCGGCTTTTCTGCGCGATTCGCCGTTTAAGTTTAGGTTTACGTTTGAATCCTTCATAGGAAGTCGTACCGTGTACGTTCCGTCTGGGTTTCTTATTGTTGTTTCTGTATAGTATTGTTCACAGATCTGGTCGTCATGTGAAAGTTTGTAGTTTTGAGGAATTTCTTCTAATTCCCGAAATTTCGTAAGTTGTCGTACATCTACGGTGCAAGCCACCATACTCAGTAGCTTAACACTATTCTTCCTCTCATTGGGATAAAATCCCGATAGAATCCACCCTAACTCTGTGTTTTGAGCGATAATTCCGTCCCTTAGTCTTTCGAGACCCTGTAGCAATATTTTGCTATACTCTTGGGCACCTAATATTATGTCAATTGGTCCCTTTTTGTAATAAGTTGGATCTGCTATAAGTGCATTTTCCAAGATTTTTTCTTGTAATTGTTGTAAATCGTTCCTTGGCAATGAAGTGGTTAGTTTCGGTAGTACTATTAGCGTTACTGGCAGTTTGTAATCGCTAGAGTACCTTGGTTGTAACGTAATGTTGATTGTGTAATTGGATGTTTTTGGTGTTTCATCTCCGATACCTTTTATTTCGGCTTGGATTTTTTGTCGTGGGTAGGACAATAATTGTGCTACTTCTTCAGTACAGAAAGACGCTTCTGACCCTTGATCACATAATACTCTCAACAACTGCGGCATCCCATCATACGAGGTAGTTCTTACTATGGCAGTAGCTAGTAAGGTTGTATTTTCAGCGTCTGAGTTAGTTGCTGTCAAGTTCGATGTCGCTTTATTTTGCGGCTTTTCTGTCCCTGTATTTTTCGATGTGTACTTTCTTGTGTTATCATTATTTTGAGACGGCTTTGATTGGTGCAATAATGCGTTGTGTCCCTTATGTTGACAAATTTCGCATTGTTTATAAACTGCACTCACACACTGCTTCTGGTCATCGTGATTTAAGCATCGTTTGCACATTCTTTTTTGCGCAACGGCCTTGTATCGGTCGGTGACGCATAACGCCTTGAAACTAGGGCATTGATGAATAATATGATCGCTCTTTTGGCAATACCAACAGCGTTTATATTTTTCTGGTGTTTGTTTATCGCGTGGTATTTGACTGTTAGTGTATGATGTGGACCCGTTAAAAGACTTAGGGCAATTGAAACGGTTTTCCATGAATTTCATCATTTCGTCAAAGGATTGCAATTTATTTCGGTTTTGCAGTTGGTCTTCATACTTCGTATTTGTTTCTTCATCCCATTTTCTACTGACTATTCTTATCAATAGAGGGCCCCAAGACGACGTGTTTATGCGTTGATTCTTTAGTGCCTCAAGACATTCATTTATAGTATCATGCATGTCTCGTAATTGTGCCGCGTTTGCTCGTTGTATTTTAGGTAAATCTAATAATTTGTCCATAAATTTAGTAGCAATCATGCGCTCGTCTTCATACCTCTGCGTAAGCAACTTCCAAGCTGTTTCATAATTTAATTCGCTTATTGTTAGGTGACGTATTAATCTTGCTGCGTCGCCTTTTACGTGTGTTTTAAGATACTGCATTTTCTCTGTTGATGAAATTGATTGATCTTCGTGAATTATTTTTCTAAATAAATCTTGGAATGTGGACCAAGCGTCATAGTTCCCCGTGAATATGGGAATATTTATTCGTGGAAGTTTTCCTGAAGATTTTAATGAAGTAATTTTTCCATCCGGATTTTGAAAGACTCTTACTTCCAATAACTCCGCAATAGTATCATATTCTTTCTGTGTATTATCGAAATAATTATCTTTGAAGTAGCTATTGTCTAATGTACTTTCTGCCATTAGTAGTCCGATGTGCGTTTCTTCGATTTCTTGCCATTGTTTTTGTAGCGTTTGAAGTAATGCTTGTAAATGCCATGTTGGCTTGTTTTGAGTAATAGACTCCTTAGCCTGAGATATTTTCTTAGATATCTGCGACATTCGGAATAGTTGTATAAATAGTTTTGGGCTACTGACAACGTCTTCGTCTTCCTCTAAAAGTTGTGGTTCGTAAACCCTTTGCACATGTTGTAGCCTTTCTTCGCACTTTTCAAGGTAGTTTATTCCTTCGTCATAACAGTTTTTTATGGTGCCAAAGTAGTTTGTAGTAATATATTTATGAGTTGATAACACCTCCTGCTCCAGTAACCTTAAGTGGTTTCCTTGAACTCGCTGGAAAACTTGGTCCAATACTTTCTTTTTCTCGTTAATGTATTTTTCTGTTTTCCTTGTTGGCGAGTCCTTTTTTATGTTTGTCAATACCCTTCTGATCTCGTTGTAATCCGCTTCCTGGCTCTTGATTAGTTCGTTAATTTCCTGTATTTCCATTGTGCTCTTCTTTCTTCTTCCCTAACGGCCCTACCCTACTCCAACAGCTAAGTCCGTACTAGTGGTATCTGCGCTCTTGTTATATTTGTGCGACTTCTCAATCCACTGGTTAAACCCGCTTGTGGGAGGCCACTGACCGATCCGCAACAAGAGGTTTTCGACAGAATACCCTAGTACAATGTACTTCTGATTACTGAAAACTGATGCTCTGTTGAGAACACCAGCCCCAGTTCTCCGAAGTGTCTGTCTGTCAAAGTTATTCCCTACACTGGGCAAGGGGGACCGCGTGATTAAGTGACCTACATATGTGCCAAATTTCATCCAAATCCCTTCAGCCGTTTTTGCGTGATTGACGGACAAACATACAAACTTTCACATTTATAATATTAGTAGGATACCTTTGACACGTTTCTGCTTTTCTAATTAAAAAAAAATCTTTCCCAAAAATAATTTGACATGTTGCTAGTCTACTGGTACTTGTGAATCTTTTAGCACTCGTAACAAAATTCTAGCCCGGTAAAAAATTTCGACATGTTTCTGTACTCCTGGTACTTTTGAATCTGAAGTACTAAGGTAGCAGAAACTTAGGACTTCCACTTCATCCTCTGTCTCCATTAGTTCATGTATTTTACCGGGATAAAAAGTAGCCTATGTGTTATTCCAGGATGTGACCTACATATGTGCCAAATTTCATCCAAATCCCTTCAGCCGCTTTTGCGTGATTGACGGACAAACATCCAAACATACAAACTTTCACATCCTGTTGCTGTTGTCCACAAGTTTGTATGTCTGTATGTTTGGATGTTTGTCCGTCAATCACGCTAAAACGGCTGAAGGGATTTGGATGAAATTTCGCACATATGTAGGTCACATCCTGGAATAACACATAGGCTACTTTTTATCCCGATAAAAGGCATAGCTTAATGGCAGCGGAGGAGGAAGTGGAAATCAGACGTTTCTGCTGCCTTAGTACTTCAGATTCACAAGTACCAGGAGAGCATAAACATGTCGAAATATTTTCGGGTCTGAATTTGTGAGCGCCAAAGATTCTCGAGTACCAGGAGAGCAGACATAATGTCAAAGTATTTTTGGTCAGGTTTTTTTTTTGCTGGAAAATAGATTGGCTTTCATTGCAAGCGTTCATAATTGTATGTTTGGATGTTTGTCCGTCAATCACGCAAAAACGGCTGAAGGGATTTGGATGAAATTTGGCACATATATAGGTCACATCCTGGAATAACACATAGGCTACTTTTTATCCAGGTAACATACATGACTTAATGGAGACAGAGGAAGAAGTTTAAGTCCAAAGTTTCTGCTACCTTAGTACTTCAGATTAAAAAGTACCAGGAGAACAGAAACATGTCAAATTTTTTTACCGGTCTAGAATTTTATTATGAGTGCTAAGAGATTCACAACCACCAGGACACCAGCAACATGTCAAATTATTTTTGGGCAAGATTTTTTTTTAAGCAGAGCAGAAACTTTCGGGTCTGGAATTCAGAGCGCTACAGATTCACAAGTACCAGGAGAGCAGAAACATACCGAGGTATTCCGGGGCCGGAAACATCTCGGAAGTTTTTTTGGGGCTTGAATTATGAATGCTTTAGATTCACAAGTACCAGGAGATTAGAAATATTTCGAAGTATTTTCTGGGCTGGAAATTGTGAACGCTATAGATTCTCCAAATTAACCAGGAGAGCAGACACACGTCGATTTATTTTCAGCGCCGGAGTTGTGAGCGGTTAAGTTTAAAATACTCAAGATTCACAATTACAAGGAGACCAGGAACATGTCAAATTATTTTTGGGCAAGATTTCTTTTGAGCCGAAACTTTTCGAAGTATTTTAGGGACTGGTTTTTTTTTACTATTGGTAGGCAAACGTTTGACCGCTATCTCACCTGATGTTAAGCGATGACGCGGTCTAAGGTGGAGCACGCTTGCCTAGAATTCCAAGCGCTACAGATTCACAAGTACCAGGAGAGCAGAAACATACCGAGGTATTCCTGGGCCGGAATTACGAGCGCTACAGATTCACAATTACCAGGAGAGCAGAAACATCTTGGAAGTTTTTTCAGGGCTTGAATTATGAGCGCTTTAGATTTACAAGTACCAAGAGATCAGAAATATGTCGAAACATTTTCCGCGTTGGAATTGTGAACGCTATATTTTCACAAGTACCAGGAGAGCAGTAACATCTCGAAGTATTTTCTGGGCTGGACTTTCTGAACGCTATACATAGATAGATTCACGAAAATAGCCAGAAGAGCAGACACAGGTCGAATTATTTTCGGCGCCGGAGTTGTGAGCGGTTAAGTTTAAAAAATACCAAGAGAACACAAACATGTCGAAGCTTATTTCCGTGCTAAAATAATGAAATCTAAAGATTCACAAGTAACATCAGAGCAGAAACCTGTCGAAGTATTTTCGGGGCTTGAAATTGTGTACCAGGAGAGCAGAATCATATTGAGATATTCCGGGGCCGGAATAACGAGCGCTACAGATTTACAAATACCAGGAGAGCAGGAACATGTCGAGGTATTTTAGGCTGGAATAAGCGATATTGATTCACAAGTACCAGGAGACCAGGATCATGACAAAGATTTTCAGGGCTGGACATTAAAAACACTACAGATTCGCAAGTACCAGGAAAGCATATAAACATGTTGTTTGGGGGAGCACTTTAGATTCACAAGTACTTTAGATCAGAAATATGTCGAAGGATTTTCCGCGTTGGAATTGTGAACTCTATATTTTCACAAGTACTAGGAGAGCAGAAACATGTCGAAGTATTATCTGGGCTGGAAATTGTGAACGCTATAGATCAGCAAGCAACCAGAGGGCCTAGCACGAATATTTTTGACGTATAGTAACGTGACGTAAAATTTTACCATAGCTACAATACTCGTTTCGCACATAATATTTATTTGAATTAGAAACTATATTCATATTTTTAAATGATATAAATTGTGTATGTCCAATAAAATTAAACCAATATACTATGGGGTTGTAGTTTTTCTCATTCAAAATTCACTTACGTTAACGTTACTATACGTCAAAATATTCGTGCTAGCCCCTCAGGAGAGCAGACGCACGTCGATTTATTTTCGGCGCCGGAGTTGTGAGCGGTGAAGTTTAAAAAATACCAAGAGAACAGAAACATGTCGAAGCTTATTTTCGGGCTGGAAATTGTGAACGCTATAGATTCTCAAGTACCAGGAGAGCAGAATCATGTCGAGATATTCCGAGGCCATAATTACGAGCGCTACAGATTCACAAATACCAGGAAAACAGGAACATGTCAAGGTATTTCTGGGCTGGAATTATGGGCGCTATTGATTCACAAGTACCAGGAGAGCAGAAACATCTCGGAAGTTTTTTTGGGGTTTGAATTATAAGCGCTTTAGGTTCACAAGTTCTTTAGATCAGTAATATGTCAAAGCATTTTCCACGTTGGAATTGTGAATGCTATATTTTCACAAGTACTAGGAGAGCAGAAACATGTCGAAGTATTTTCTGGGCTTGAAATTGTGAACGCTATAGATTCCCGCAAGTAACCAGGAGAGCAGACACACGTCGATTTATTTTCGGCGCCGTAGTTGTTAGCGGTGAAGTTTAAAAAATACCAAGAGAACAGAAACATGTCGAAGCTTATTTTCGGACTAAAATTAATGAACTCTAAAGATTCACAAGTAACAGGAGAGCAAAAACCTGTCGAAGTATTTTCGGGGCTGGAAATTGTGAACGCTATAGATTCTCAAGTACCAACAGAGCAGAATCATGTCGAGATATTCCGGGGCTATAATTACGAGCGCTACAGATTCACAAATACCAGGAGAGTAGGAACATGCCGATGTTTTTGAGGACTGGAAATTAAGAGCGCTATAGATTCGCAAGTACCAGAAGAGCAAAAACATGTCGAGGCATTTCGGAGCTGGAATAGATTCAGAAGTACCAAGAGAGCAATAACATACATCTGGAAGTGTTTTCTGGGCTGGAAATTCTGAACGCTATAGATTCCCGAAAATGACCAGGAGAGCAGACACACGTCGATTTTTTAATTTAATATGTCAAAGTATTGCCGGAGCTGGAATTATGAACGGTGCAGATTCACAAGTAGAAACCAGAAGACCAGAAACATGCCAAAGTATTTTTTTCGACAGGAGTCGTGAGCGCTTAAGATTCACAAGTACCTACCAGGAGATCACAAACATGTCGAAGTTGTGTCGGGGCTGAAATCTTACTTTCAGCCGCACCGCAAGGTCTCACAATATCTGGATACCTGAATCATGAAAATGCAGTTCCAAGGATGAGACAATGAGGGGCAGTTCTAAAGTCTACGCAGACGAAGTCGCGGGAAGTAGCTAGTTTATAATATTAGTAGGATATGCTCGTAGGGATTCGGGACAGTGGGAGGGTTTTTTCTAACGTTAATTAAACAATCAAAGTTTTCTTAAGTTTTTGCTTGCTTTAAATCTTTATTCATATTGTTTGAATCGTTTTTGTGATTTAACCAGTGCATTTTTAAATAAAAATTTGACAAAACAGATTCAAATGTTTTGAATCGTTCTTGTGATTTAACCAGTGGATTTTTTAGTAAAAATTAGTTTAACAAAAAGGATTCTCAATTCTCAATTCTTTATTGCGTACCATAATGTATACAGTTGGTAGTAAATAATTATATTAGTCACAATTCTGGACCCTGTCGGGCACAGCATAGATCAAATAGGAGAGAGGAGGAAGAGCACTGGGGCTTAAATGTGATAATTTTAATAATTATATAGCTAGTAAATTGTAAAATTTTATGAATACAAAGTAAAAATTAATAATAATATTTATTGTTTTAAAATTATTTATTTATTTAGCAACACCGTATTGTAATTAATTAATTATTATTTTTTATTCATGTATTTATATTTTTACTAGCTGTTTCCCGCGACTTCGTCTGCGTGTACTTTAGAACTGGCGCGTTTTTTACCACATATTCTCATCCTTGGAAATGCATCTTCATGATTCTGGTATCCAAATAGTGTGAGTCTTTGCAGTGCGGCTGAAAGTAAAAATTACAGCCCTGAAAATACTTCGACATGTTTCTGCTTTCCGGGTACTTGTGAATATATAGTGTTCTCAGTTTCCAGCCCTGAAAAAACTTCGGTGTGTCTGCTCTTTTGGTAATTGTGAATCTTTATCGCTCACAATTCCGGCTCCGAAAATACCTCGAAATGTTTCTGCTTTTCTGGTACTTGTGAATACATAGTGTTCTCAGTTTCCACGCTCATAATTCCAGCATCAAAAAAAATTCGAGATGTTTCTGCTCTCCTGGTACTTGCGAATCTGTGGCGCTCGTAACTCCGGCCCCGGAATACCTCAACATGTTTCTGCTCTCCTGGTACTTGTGAAACTATTGCGTACACATTTTCCAGCCCCGAAAATACTTCGACATGTTTCTGTTCTTTTGGTGTATTTTTGTACTTAACCGCTCACAATTCCGGAAATCTAGAGAAAGCGTTCACAATTTCCAGCCCCGAAAATACTTCGAAATGTTTCTGCTCTCCTGGTACTTATGACTCTCTAGCGCTCATAATTCCACCAAAATAAAACTTCGAAATGTTTCTCTCCTCGTACTTTTGATCCGTAGCGCTCGTAATTCCAGCCCCAAAATACCTCGACATGTTTCTGCTCTCCTGGTACTTGTGAATCTATAGCGTTCTCAATTTCCGGTCCTGAAAACACTTCGACATGTTTCTGTTCTAGCAACGAAAAACTTCGAGAGGTTTCTGCTCTCCTGGTACTTTTGAATCTTTAGAGTTCATTATTTAACCCGAAAATAAGCTTCCGGCATGTTTCTGTTTTCTTGGTATTTTTTAAACTTAACCGCTCACAACTCTGACGCTGAAAATAAATCGACGTGTATCTGCTCTCCTGGTCATTTCCGGGAAACTATAGCGTTCACAATTTCCAGCTACAAAATGCCTCGACATGTTTTTGCTCTCCGGGTCTTGCGAATCTATAGCGTTCACAAATTCTAGCCCAGAAAATACTTCGACATGTTTCTGCTCTCCTAGTACTTGTGAAAATATAGCGTTCACAATTCCAACGCGGAAAATGCTTCGATATAATTCTGATCTCCTGGTACTTGTGAATCTAAAGCGCTCATAATTCAAGCGCCATAAAAACTTCCAAGAAGTTTCTGCTCTCCTGGTAATTGTGAAACTGTAACGCACGGAATTCTAGGCAAGCGTGCTCCACCTTAGACCGCATCATCGCTTAGCATCAGGTAAGATAGCGGCCAAACGTTTACCTAACAATAGTAAAAAAAAAAAAAATCCAGGCCCGAAAATACTTCGAAAAGTTTCTGCTCTGTTAAAAAAAAAATCTTGCCCAAAAATAATTTGACATGTTCCTGGTCTCCTTGTACTTTTGAATCTTTTTGCACTCGTAATAAAATTCTAGCCCGGTAAAAAATGTCGACATGTTTTTGCTCTCCTGGTACCTACCTGAATCTATAGTGTTCACAAATTCCAGCCCAGATAATACTTCGACATGTTTCTGCTCTCCTAGTACTTGTGAAAATATAGCGTTCACAATTCCAACGCGGAAAATGCTTCGATATAATTCTGATCTCCTGGTACTTGTGAATCTAAAGAGCTCATAATTCAAGCGCCATAAAAACTTCCAAGATGTTTCTGCTCTCCTGGTAATTGTGAATCTGTAGCGCTCGTAATTCCGGCCCCGGAAAACCTCGGTATGTTTCTGCTCTCCTGGTATTTGTGAATCTGTAGCGCTTGGAATTCTAGGCAAGCGTGCTCCACCTCAGACCGCATCATCGCTTAACATCAGGTAAGATAGCGGCCAAACGTTTACCTAACAATAGTAAAAAAAAAACCAGGCCCGAAAATACTTCGAAAAGTTTCTGCTCTGCGTAAAAAAAAAAATCTTGTCCAAAAATAGTTTCACATGTTCCTGGTTTTCTTGTACTTGTGAATCTTTTAGCACTCGTAATAAAATTCTAGCCCGGTAAAAAATTTCGACATGTTTCTGTTCTCCTGGTACTTTTGAATCTGAAGTACTAAGGTAGCAGAAACTTTGGACTTCCACTTCTTCCTCTGTCTCCATTAAGTCATGTATGTTACCGGGATAAAAAGTAGCCTATGTGTTATTCCAGGATGTGACCTACATATTATTATGTGCCAAATTTCATCCAAATCCCTTCAGCCGTTTTTGCGTGATTGACGGACAAACATCCAAACATACAAACATACAAACTTTCACATTTATAATATTAGTAGGATTTATTACATAATAGTGAAGGTAAGTTAGAAATTGGGATTCATGCTTTCTGAGTCTTTTTAGTGATTTATCTTTTGCATAGATTTGAAGTAAATATTATAATCTAAAAGGATCCACATGCTTTGGATTTTTTAAACATTTCAGTTTTGTGTCAGTTTCTTAGACTGACCGTTTTACAATATGATCCAAAGAGAATGGATCGTTATTATGAAACTAAAATAGGGGTTCGCCATACATGTGGCTTGGTAACCAGTGTCATTTTAAGAGCGTAGACGGGCTGCATTTTTCCATACAAATGTATTCCCCTATTTTCTCCCTGGATAATGCCTCCAGAGTGATCGTTTTTATTTATAAAAATCAAGGTCTATTGAAGGCATGCCTCTGTCATTTTTTTTTTTTCAAAAAAAGTTATTACAAAAATAAATATGACCTTCCAAAAACCTAAAAAAATGCCCCGTTTTTACCTACGTAATCAGACGCCTACCAAAGAAATTCGAAAAGTTTTTAAGATAAAAAAAAAAGCAATAGGGGCATAGCTCTATTCTTCCTTTAAATTTTGATACCAAATATAATTTAATCGTCGATCGCTCATGGTTTTTTGTAGGTAAAATCGTTCTGAGCTGTAGTTGTCCCTATCGCACTGTACGGGGGGGAGACGAGAGGTGAGGGAGGGTTAGACTAATACGTACACAATTAGGGAAGTGACTAGTGTCGAAGTTTTTATCGATATAGTGATGTCAGTCGATATCTAATTATGTTTTTTTTAAGAGACATCGAAGTAACAATTCAATGAAATTTTTACGGTTAATAATTAAATATTATTTGATAAGATAAGATAACGTAAGATAAAGATATATTTATTTGTAAACATGTGTAACATTGTACATATACATGCAAACTGGATGTAAAAGTGAAAAATCTGTGAGTTTCAACATGTTTTGCCACCATTGGCGTACAAAATTAATTATAATAAATAAAATAAATAAAATTCATTTATTTCGGGTAACTAGGCCCATAGAAGATAATTCCAAAATATTTTACCATTACATAATATAATATTAAATAAAACAATTCATAATAAATATCAAAACAATCAAAATAAAAAGCAGAACAAATTACAATTATAAAATTCAAAATAAAATACTATAAAACTCAAATGTCAAAATCACAACTAAAATAAATATACAAATTTTCCTTTCCTAATAACGCCTGCTAAACGGCTTTGCCTGAACATGTCTGCTGCAGCAATGCAGCATGTAGGGGCAGTCCAGCCTGTCAGCAATCATCGCTAGGACTGCGTTGGAGCTGGCCCGTACTCTGCGCACCAGAGAGATGCTCCGCCTGCGCATAGTCGTGTGAAAACAAGCGGTACGCTCCTCTGCAAACATGCCCGAGGCGCTGCAGAAACGAGGCAGCCCCACCACAATCCTAAACGCGTTATTGTAGAGAACGCGGAGGTCGCTATAGCACTTCTTTGTGTAGCGACTCCACAGGCTGCAGGTGTAGAGAGATGTACAGTAAGCTCTAAAAAGTGTCACTTTTACCCCCCTCGAACATCTAGCAAACCTGCGAGCTATCATGTTGGCTCGTATTGAAAGCGCCCTCCGCTCTCTCTCAATATCTTCATTATCATTTAGGTCAGGCGTAAGAATATGTCCCAAATATTTAAATTTATTCACCCTCTCCAGAGGAGTCCCGTTCAATCTAACAGACGGAACATTCTGGGCACTTACTGCACCAACCCCAAAAACCATGTACTGGCTTTTAGCCACATTATATCGCAAACCATGATCACGAGCATACTCTTCACATACATTTAATAATCTCCTCAGACCACATACCGACGCACTCAGCAACACCATATCGTCTGCATAACTGAGATTATTTACAGACACTCCATCAATATGGCAGCCGACATGACAGTTGCTGAGCGCGACGATCAGGTCATTCATGTACACGTTGAATAGCGTAGGAGATGTCAACCCACCCTGTCTGACACCACATTCAAGTGTATATTGCTCCGACATCACCCCCTCCCATCGCACACAATTCTTTTGATGCCCGTACCAGAACCGAAATAGGCTGGTAATTTCATTCGGTAAGTTAATCTGGTCTAGCTTGTTCCATAGGACATCATATTGGACTAAATCGAAAGCCTTGGAGAGGTCCAAGAAGCATGCATAAACCGGCGTATTTCTCTTTGTATAATAGTTGATGGTGTGCTTAAGGCACAGTATCGCGCTCTCCGTTGATAGCTGCGGACGAAACCCAAACTGGTTGTCATGGAGAGTTACGTACTTGTTGAGCTGTACATTAAGCAGACCATCAAATATTTTGGCCGCAGTGGTAGCCAGAGAGATAGGCCTGTAATTATTGGTATCGGCTACGTCACCCGTCTTATTTTTAACTACCGGCACTACCACAGTTTTCATAAAGTCATCCGGCAAATAACTGTGGCACACACACAGAGAGTAAAACATTGCTAATACCCGCGGGATGTGAGGTCCAGCATGCAGAAAGTGCTCAATACTGAGTCCATCGTGACCCGGAGATTTTCCTCTAGTCATGAGCCTGATGACGCTATCTACCTCTTTCGCACTAAATCTCGTTCCGACAGTATGACCACTCCTGTCAGCATTGAGCACCTCACCGTCTGAACCTCGCGGTGATTTAACTGTAAAATGCTGTTTAAAAGCGTTAGCAATGCTCTTAGGATCACTCACCCCGCCGACGCTCGCAGGAAGTCCAGGTCGGGCGTTGATTTTAGCAGTGCTCTGCCAGAAGCCACGGAAATCGCCTTCACGGTGTTTATCGGCTAGGGCATCCATTCTAATCTGATCTTGGTGATCTTGACACCACTTCAATCTTGATTTGAAAACCCTTCTGCTATCACACATATCACTATAGACAGAGCCGGACTTAGGCCTACCGCACAAGTCCCATTCCAGAAACTTAGACCTGGCGTTCCTATGAGCCCCGGCGACGTGTTCGTTCCACCCAATTACGCGTGAGCCTCCAGCACGCCGCCTGGCCCCTCCTCGGCCCTCTTCCGTGGATAACGTTGCCGCGGTGCGAAGAGCTGTGATGATGTCAGAGTACAGCCTATCCAGAATACGCCCGTGACCAGAATCATTGCAATAATAATCAGCACAACAATTGAATTCTGCTGGGAAATCTATTAATTTTAATAATTTATTACACTCATTCTTATATTTCGCTATTTGCTCGTCACTTCGTTGACCCCAAATTACATTTTTGTCCGATTCCATAGTTTGCGCTACCTTAGGTGTCAACACATTTAAGTTACACTCGATTATTAGCGGTAAATGATCAGAAACCATAGAATCATATTTTATTTGCACATTAGTTACACATTGCTTGGCTGCTTGAGTCACTACACAGTGATCCAGCCAGCTACATGTACCATAAACTTGACTAATGTACGAATAATTATCCGAGTCTATCCCTAGTACATCTACATCAACACATGTCAAAAACTGCTCATCACAATAATTAATTAACTCTTTAAAAAATAATTCATGAGGGTCCGCATTAAAATCACCTAAAATAAAAACGGACTCAATGCCGTGCGTAAGTACTAAAGCACATAGTTCACTTAAACAGTCTTTAAATAGATCGAGATTATCAGTGGATTTTGTCGGCATATAAATACTTATCACTAGCAATACTCGGTCACACGTCATAATTTTAACGGCACAAATACGCGGATTATCACACGGCAAAACGGATACATTCGGAAAAACACTATGCCGCCACAATATTGCCACTCCGCCATAAGGGCGCCCGCGCAGTATGCCCGCCGACGTATTCACAGCTGACTTCCCAGTATATCCAAAACCGCTATCTATAGTGCCAATAAATGGTGTGTCGTGTGGTAGCAACCAGGTTTCTTGTAGACACACAATATCGCACGTACGGCATAGACTCCTGACGTCATCGATGGAACGCTTCACATTCTTTCAGTTGTAGGAAGCGAAACGATACGGACCGCTATTCATTCCTTAATTCATTTAGGCCGGTAACAGCCCGGGGACTGTTCGATCTTTTATATTTAAAATTAACAAAGCGCCTAAATATTATACCCGCGGGCCATAGTTGTTCGTCCAAATATAACGATACATTGCATTCGGCTGTTAAAAATTTATATGCTTTGTGCCCCTTTTGCGTCTTCATGTTAATTTTTTCTAAAACAACCACTTCTTCGGTTTTATTACGAATATAATCGATTATGTCACACTCATTCGTGTCGAGATGGACGTTCGTGATAAAAATCGGAATTTTCTTGTCAGCAGCCTTAAAATTACATTCTAAGTCGCGAGCTACACCCGACTTCCCGATAAACCGATACTTTGGTTGTTTTTTCCGTTGCACATACTGCCAACCCTCGGTACTACTAGTAGGAGACATTGTAGTTACTTGTCGCTGTGGTTCGCCCTCACGCCGGCGTCGGTTTGCCGCCGGTGTGTTGCGAACTTTATCGGCTGGCTGAGTCACTTGTGCTATCGTTTGCCCTGAGCTCTGTCGTGACGTCACCGTGGCTGTCTCGCCGCTCGCCGTGGAACCGGTTCGAACACTCAGCGCGCGATGCGCAACAGCAGGCATGCGCTCTCCTCTCGCGCCGCAGCCCCCGCTAGCGCCCGCGCGGCCCATGTCACTCGTTGCCGGCTGCTGGAGCTTACTTGATTTAGGCGACGCAGGTTCATGTACACAAACATCTACCCTCATTTCTCTGTAAGTTGGTGAGGGCGATATGGCGTCAACAGATATATGATGATTAGGTTCCATTTGGGATTCATTGAATGCTGACGTGTGACAATCGTGCGACATCCCCATGGGTCCACTATCAAGCCACGCACCGCGTTTTGTGTTTACTTTAAAAGCTGAACTAGGCGGCAAAGAATCAGTCTTCAACTGAGATATTTCCCTCTTTAGGTCATTTACATCATCATGTGTTACATATGATGACTTAATGCAATCGATTTCGCTTCTCAATAACACCATATCTTTGAGCAATTTCGTGCAGTCTAGATGGTCAAACGTGACTGGAGGTAATTTATCTAGATCTTTTGCTACGAATATTGGAATAACGTCAGGATCAGTAGATTTAAAAAGATTGATAATGTCGTTCAAGTCTCGTTTTTCTTTACCCGCATTTTTACGGTTTATTTTGCGCTTATCGGTAGGAATCGCTTCAAACAGCAACGCTTTTGCAATTTTGATTTCACTGGCCTCGAAAGCCGACATACACACACGAACTAACGTATCTTCATCAATCACGGACACTTTGTTTTGCACATATGACAGTAATTCATTGACTATTAGATTACACTGCGTACATTTCACAATGTTCGACATGTTTTTGCGAATTTTTCGCTACGCGGTACGCAGTCCAAATACACGCTCGCCGCTGGTGGATGCGCGCGCGCGACTGTTATAATTATAACCACTCGAAATATAACACAATTAAGTAAGAGAACAAAAAAAGCATAACAAAATTTAATTATGACACAAATAGATTAGAAACTATCATTTTAAAAATCTTTAATTAACACAATAGTAACATTTTTCAGTAAGCAACTTCTTAAGTTCTCTCTTGAATAAAATTGGCTGGTTTATATTTTTAATAACCTCTGGAATTTTATTATATATTAATGGTGCCATACAAAACACGCTTTTACGAAGGAGTGCTGTTTTCGCAGAGTGTGGCTGTAAGAAGTTCTTATTTAGTACGTCTATTTCTAGTGACATTGTCTGACAAAAGAGGAAACCAGTGAGGATTGTTTCTAACAAATAAAGCTATTTCCAAGATGTATAGTGACGGAAGTGTCAGTATATGATATTTTTTAAACAGTGGTTGACAGCTGTCGGTAGTTTTGATCTTAAACATAGCCCGAATACAACGCTTTTGCATTTTAAACACAATGTCGGTGTTTGTCGAATTACCCCAAAATATTAGACCGTATCTAAGCACTGATTCGACAAGTCCATAATATGCCATGAATCAAATCAAATCAAATCAAATTTTATTAAATTTTGTGTAAAAACAGTAAATACATTTTTTGCTTAAATCTATGTCAAGTTCACGGGTGTTATGTGCCTGAACTAGGACATCCTGTGTTTCAGGCGAAAATGGGTAGGTGAGTGTTATGTAATAATCACGGTAATTATATAAAATAAAATAGTCATCTTATAGGTATGTAAAAAACAGTAAATAGTGTAAAAATCATACTTCCTATAACCTTAGTATTCTAACTTAACCTACAAAAATAAAATAAATAGTATATTCACAAACAAAACTTTATTTCAATACCTCCAACAACTTTTCTGTATCTTCATAGGACAAAATTTGAAGAGTTTCCTTGAGAGTTTTTTTACAATTTCTATAATTTAGGGCATAGATGTTTGCTTTTGCATTAAGCCTATTATAGAGTAGTGGTCCAAGGAAAACATAAAATTTTGCTGTGAAAGCATGTTTTGTACTTTTTGTGGGGCAAACAATGTCTTTTCGTCTCTTTTTAGTAAAATCAGTGCTGTAGCAAAGAGCTGCGTGTTGTTTTAGTACAATGCTCATAATGAATAATTGCCGAACTGTTAGTACTTCACAAGATTTATAGAGCAGGTAAGTGGGAAAGAGGAAAAGGCGGCAAGTAGATACCTTGAGAATCGCTCTTTGAGCTCTTTCGATGGGTAGTAATAAAGTTTTACCTGCTCCACCCCACGAGGTAATGCAGTACGTCAAAATTGACTGACATAGAGCAAAGTAAACTTGCCTTATGAGTATTGGGTCTGCAATATATCGTAGCTTTTTGAATACGTATATTAGCTTACGAATTCTGTTATTTAATGCTTCCATATGATGTTTGAAGGTTAGTGTTTCATCAATTATAACACCCAAGTATTTTATTTTGTTAGTCTTGTTAATACTGGGACACACAAACGGGCAGTCTGTAAGGACTGTACAACAATGGGCATACAGCGTTGGAGTAATATTAGAAGTTTGTTTGCGCATCGAAAACTTAATGTAATGTGTCTTAAGTGCATTTAGAGTTAGAGAGTTATGCTGAAGCCATTTATTTACAATGTTGAAGCCGTCTTGCGCGAGCTTGTAGACGTCATGTTCCGAGTCAGCCGAAAAAAGAAGAGCAGTGACATCCGCGTAAGATATTATTATGCCATGCTTTAGCTTCAGATTACAAAGGTCATTTATGTATATCAGAAATAAAGTGGGTCCCAAAATACTTCCTTGGGGAACCCCAAAAGTCGTGGTTTTTTGGTCTGCGCTGATAACACTGCCAATCTTCACGCACTGGGTACGATCTTCTAAGTAGCTTTTAAAAAGTTTCAGCTGAATTCCTCTTAATCCCACTGTCTCAAGCTTGCGCAAAAGAATGGGAATGGAAACTGTGTCAAAAGCCTTGGCGAGGTCCAGGAAAATTCCAACTGTATGGTTACCCTTGTCAAGTTCTTGAGCCAGATAGTCAGTAAGATGATGAACGGCATCGGCAGTTGATTGTTTAGGTCTAAAACCAAATTGTCGTTCCGACAAAATAGATTTGTCCTCCAGATATTTAAACAACCTTTTGTTTATAATTTTTTCCAATATCTTAGAGAAAGAAGGCAGTAGAGAAATAGGTCTGTAATTTGTTACTTGATCTTTACTGCCTGATTTAAATATAGGGACAACAACTGCTTTTTTGAGGCATTCCGGAAAAATACCCCGAGACAAGCATAAATATGCGAAAAATATAAACCAGTGGTGGTACCAAAATATTCCTGAATTGTTTAATAATTTTATTTGATATGTTATCCCAACCAACTGCACAGTCATCTTTTAAGGTCATGATCATACTTTCTACCTCAATCTCGTCAGTATCTAGCAGTGCGAAGGATGTTAAGGAGGAGCTGCCTGTTAAAGGATCACTCGTTAGATAAGGCGATTGACCCCGATTTTTCTCTGCCAAACACTTTCCAACATTAACAAAGAAATTATTTGCTATGTTAGCAGAGGTCAGCTGTGACGAGTGCGCTTGTAATAAACCTGAAGATGACTCATTTTGTTTTGTCGAAAATGTTATATTTTTAATACATTTCCAGATCTTTTTATTATTTGTTCCAGCGTTTTCTAATGCAGTTTTATCGTAGTTGCTTTTAACTTTTTTGAGTAGATCATTACAAAAATTACGATATCTTTTGTATGACAGTTGCAATGTAGCATTATCTGGGTGAGATTTAGCTTTCATATGTAGTCTATCTCTATGCTTCATACAGCGTATAAGACCTGTCGTGATCCAGGGTTTTATGTTGCAATTTTTGTTGCTCAAATGCGATATAAACGTATTTTTTTAATTGCTTGTTGTACATTTTCTATTACATACAACATGCAAAACTGCGGGTCAGCGGAATTATAGACTGGATCAAAGTTGATGACGCGCAAATCTTCTTCAAGTTTATTTATATTCAATTTCGAAATTGTGCGAGTGTTTTGCTTAGGTATGGTACAATCGAGAGTTAGTAGGGCAGCATTGTGATCGGTTATTGCCGAATTAACAACAAGTGCAAGTGAGGGGTAATTTGATTTTAACATGATATGATCTAAGCAGGAGCCACTATGATGTGTGGGGAAGCTATGTGCGGGGAGAAGGCCATGAAATGCGCATATGTTTAGGTAGTCCTGACCCCATTTCGTGTCCAGGCTATCACTTTCCATTCCAGGTTGCCTGGAAGAGATCGCGGAATGCGATAAGGCCGCCAATTGTATGTCTTTAGTTTAAGATTTTCTGTACGTTTTTTTTAAATTTGGTGTACAATAAAGTGTATATAAATAAATAAATAATAAATAAATACATCAGAACGTCCTGGAAGAATGTTGATATTAATATCTCCGATTACAATCGTGTTTTTTATGGGTGATAGGTTCTGCAAGACAGCATTCAGCGATTCTGTATAATTACTTATATTTTTAAAGGAGGGAGGTCGATATAATGCTAATATCGCAAAGTTTGACCCAATCTGCACTACCAAACTGTTGCAGTCGTGCATATTAGGTTCCTCAACAGAGACCTTCAGATGATTCCTTACATAAACTATCACCCCATCATTTTGATTGTAATTCCTGTTACTTTTGTACATATTATATCCCGGTATTAATGGTATGTTATATTGCTTGGCAAGCCAACATTCGGTTAAAACAATAACGTCACAATGTATGTCTAACCGTTGTATAAAGGTGCAGAAACTATCGAAATTCTTAAAAATACTGCGAATATTTTGTGTTAGTACAGTTAATGGAGTTTTGTAGTCGGAAAGATATTGTTTGCAATTTTCAGCTTCACAAACTTTTGATTCGGAAACAGAGAAATTGTCTAACTCATTAATTATATCGTTAATCATAACTGTGGAACTAAAATACAAAAATAAATATAGAAAGAATAAAACTTAACTGGTCTAAACAAATAAATTATTGACGACGCTCTTAGGCGCCTGCATAATCTATAGAATTAATATACCGTTTTTCGGCCATTATTTTCGCCGGGCAGTCAGCTGCGCCTGTGTTGTGCTTATCTGGCTTTTTGTAGTGAAAGCAAGTAGCACATTTTGGTTCATCTCCCTTTTTTGGACATTCTTTGATAGAGTGTCCTTGATCGCCACAGTGACCACAGGTATAGGACGTCTGCCGACAAAACTTGGCAGCATGACCATACTGCTGGCACTTATAACATCGTGTGACCAATGTAAAGTCTCTTACAGGGCATGATGACCAATTCACAAACACTCGGTCTCTTGAGATCAGGGCTTTGCGTATGACTGCAGGTACTTCAATTATGTAGTTGCAGTTCTCAGCGTCTTTCTTACCTGACTTATGGCTTAACCTAATTGAGGTCAAAAATGTTTCAAGGCTGCATTCTTGTAATTTCTCGGCAAGATTTTGGTGATACAGGCAAGTAAAAACCTCATTTTCTGCCATGGATGTCGGCACTGCTATGATAACTACCCTGGGCTTCTTTTTATATGGCTCGTCGACAGTTAGGCCTGACTTTGTTAGCTGCTCTGATTGCCTCAGTTTCTCGATGTCGTCTTTTGTCTCAGTGCTGATGATGACTCCGCCATTTTTGGTCTTGCGCAGGCCTCTTACGTGAAGCTTCATCTGTTCGGGGCAGATAATTTTTTGGACAAGAGACTTTGTCTCATCACTGGTCCTCAATTTGTCTTGCGGATAAATGGCCACAGAACTTACGTTTGAAGACTGGATGTAGTTGTTGGTACCTTTCTTCACCATATCGGAAAAGGAAGTTCCCAGTGCAGGTTTTGTTGACTCTCCGACTTTCATCTTCAGCTCCTTTAGTTGCTGCGAAAGGTCGAGTTGACTTTCGAGTGATGTCACTGCATTATGCAATTGTAAGGCCCTGGATTTGAGAAACTGATATTGTACGGCCATCTGCGATGTTCCATGTCCGACCTTCCGGCATAAGGCATTCATGCGCATCTTCTGGTCTGAGTTCAGCTTACCTTCTGCTGCAATAGCACACACCTCCTGAAGGCTCTGGTCAATGGTCGTCATCCAGTTCTGAATTTCTGGAGTCGGAAGACTTTCGAAGTCATCATGCCGTTGGCTCGGCGCTTGAGGAGCAGGAGTAGATAGGACTGCGCGCGCTGGTGTAGGCGGCGGGGAGCGAGCACACCTACTTCTCGGGCTGAAGGGACTATCCTCCATTGTGTAACAGTTTATTTACTTGCTAAACACTGATTATCATCTTCATAAAATTCACCTTATGTATACCTAGAGTATGACTCAGTTAACTTTACTACCGGCTATTTATAAAAACTAGGTCACGATTTTGCAAGTGATTATTTATTTATATTAATATTGTTCGAAACGTCCGTTCACTACGATCGCACAAAAATACCTCATAATAATAATAATACGTTAATGAATAATACGTTTCTACTCACTGTTGGTGCTAGTTTGTACATCGCAAAAGATAAACTACTTATTTTTGTACAAAGTTCTTTTGTGTGACATTTCCAATTGATTCTACTGTCAATTTTTAAACCGAGGAATTTGGCTGTTTGTACTTGATTTATTATATTACTGTCATATATCAATTTAAATTTAATTGAATTTTGAAGCCTTTGATCGTAGTTCATTACATTTGTTTTATTTATATTTATTTTTAGATTATTATTGATTAGCCATATTATGATAGATGTTAGTGCTTTATTTATGTCGTTCTCAAATAGATTTTTATCATTACATGTCATATGATATTTACTGTGCTGTCGTCTGCAAATAATGCCATAGGTTGCACAGTTGCATTAGGGAGGTCATTGATGTAGATAATAAATTGCGTAAGTCCTGTTACGCTGCCTTGGGGAACACCATATCTAACATATCTTACTTTGGATTGGTTTTGTTCTTAGTTTTTATGTTAAATCTTGTAACTTGTGTGATTTGTTTTCGATCAGTTAAGTAAGATTTAAATAGTTCTAACACGTTTCCTCTTATACCGTATGCCTCCAATTTACTAGCCAGTATTTTGTGATCAACATAATCGAAGGCTTGTGTCATATCGCAAAAAAATTGAGCATACAGGGGTAGTTATCCACCGCAGTCAAATAATATTATATTTTTCAAAAACTCAAAGATCGCCATGTTTATATTTTTATGTTTTCGAAAGCCTTTTTGTTCGCTGCATAAGATATTGTTATTTTCTAAGTAATTATTTCATTCTGTATTGTAATAAGTTTCAAAGATTTTGGAAAATACAGAGAGGAGGGCAATGGGTCGATAAATTTTGTCAATGGGTCGGCATTGTTCGTTGTAGGTATACCTACTTTTGATCGCCTTTGTCTTTAATGAACTTCTTTGTGTACCTATTATAATATAAATCCAGGGCTACAACCCTGGATTTTATTTGACAGGCGTGAATGTATAGCGGTGGTTCCACGATAGAGCCGCACCAAAGCATCGTGCTTGGTAGTAACCTCTGGCCGTGTAATTGACACGTTTACCTCCAATTTTTTTTAATGTTTGGTAACAAAGCGGCCGACATTTGGGGTAGAATCACGCCATGCCATTGAAAATCGACTACCTCACGCCCCTTTGACCATAATACCATTTAAAAATTAAATTACTTAGATGGTACTGTACACGGTGCAAAGTGAATCTTCCGTTTTATACGTAAATGATTTTTGATGAATTTCTCTAAGCATTAAAGAATAGACGAGTTTTATTCCTTTTTCTTCCACTCATTATAAAAGAAAAAGGGTTCACCTGAAACAAAAATTATTACGGTATGATTATAATAATTATTATTGACATTTTATCAAACAAAATTCAATTATTTAACAAAATTTAATTATTTAAATTGGTAAAATATTTTGTCGATTTGTAAGTAACAAATGATAAAATTTATTTATAATTAAAATAATACTCACGATTTTTCTACAGTCGTAAACAAATAGTACTTATTCAAATCCGATGCACAAGCCGAGTCAAAACAGTGAAGCAAAGAATCAAGTCCGTAAACGAAAGCAAAAATGTCTAATAAGTAAATTTGGCGCGAGACGGGCGCACGGGCGCGCGGCAGGTGCGCGAGTTAAGGAACCCCAACCTACCAATATTAGCTTTGTCAGACAATAAGTATTTACTAGATTATTATTTCTCAATTTCCCCACTGCGCGATCAGCATTTATAATTATCTAGAACATGCGTCAATCTGATCACGCTGTGGATGCGAGCGTGGCAGTTGAGAGCTTGTCATGCTCACACAAACGTCTCGCTGATGGTGGCGCGTGTGTTGGATCATTTGGTTCCCTTCAAAATGGTTGAGCTAGATGGTGCTGATACACGCGTCATGTTCGTGAACGGGCGCCGTCAGTTGAGACTGGTCATCTCTTACCTGCCACTGGCTTATTTTATAATCTGTACTTTTTGAATTGTTTTATATACTTTCTTGTTCTTTGCATTGTCCTCACATATAGAAGCGATCAAAGATAATGTTACCATGATTTTTGTATTAAGTACATCAATTGATTTAAAAGAGTGTCCGTGGAGTTTCTTGCACGTTCTTCTCCATAGAGATCTACGCTTTGGAACGTGCAAATAGCTTCATCTTTTTTTGGACCGACTGACCTTGACAATTCAAAAGTGCCTGTAAATGGTCTAATTGAAATAAATGATTGAGTTTGAGTTTGAGTTTGATGTACTACGTTAGCAATTAAGTTAGTATATAAGATCAATATCTTGTTAGATGAATTCAATTACTGTTTCGCTGTAACTCTGTCGGAATAAAGTTATTTTTTAACACTTCCGCTGTCGCTTACTTAATTGGCGCAGCCGGTAGGATCTCTGTAGTCAGTTTGCCGTGTATACAATTCTACGTGGAGTAGCCGACGTCCGTGTCTACGGTTTAGCAGAGATAGCCGAACAAATAAATTCATTAAGGAGCCACTTCGAGTTACGGAAGAGGACCAGCCACAGCAGTAATTCAGGGAGCATGGAGCTAGCTGCGGAATTGTGAGTAAATCTTTTTCACCTTCCTCTCAGCTCTTCCATCTATATCCCAACCTTGTAATAGTCTATGTGTTTGTGTATTATTAGGGATTGGACAACGCCGTAATAATATTTGCATAGATTTTAAACGTACTAATATTTTAGAATAGTGATAGTTTAGTAGCACATTAGTGTGATTTTTTTTTCTCTCCGCGTTTGTTTCTTTCATAACTTTTCACAATGGAAAACGTAACCCGTGTCCCACAGGAATTGGTTAACATCATACCAATATTCAGCGGCGACACTAGAATGTTGCCTTTATTTATAAAAAAATGTGAATACATTTTGTCTACGTTCTTAGGAACCGCAGCCCAAAATGAATATTTATTTCATGTAGTAACTAGTAGGTTATCAGGCGAAGCAGCCAGTTTGGTAGGCGAAAGAGAAGCTATAGGTACGTGGGACGAGCTGAAGAAGTTGTTAAACCAACACTTCGGTGATCCACGCACAGAGGATTGTTTAGCAATGGAATTAGAATCGTGTAGAATAAATAAGGGTGAAAGTTATTTAGATTTTTGCCATAGAATACAGCGGATGAGAAGTGTTTTATTTGCTAAAATATCAGAAACTATCATTGATGAATCTCTACGTAAGGCAAAGCAAATCATTTATAGTAACAGAGCGATGAATGCTTTCTTGATTAATTTACCGCCATTTTTAGTTAGATTAGTTCGTTTGCGCGACGTCACAACGTTAGAGGATGCATTAAAAATAGTTTTAGAAGAACAAAACTTCCAGGCAGTCTATGAGTCGAAAACAAACGACAGACGTAATTTTAGCAGAAATAACAGACCCAATTTGCCTAATAACCAAAATGCAATTGAATCTAATAATCAAAAGAAAGATTCACATAGCATATCAAGTACACATGTACCGAATAGTGCTACAAACAGCACATCTACACCGAACAATTCGCATCAGCCCAGACATTATAAACAACATAATAATATTCAAAGAAATCAAGACAATTTTAATCGTACAAACAACAATAATGCGTCACCGCAGTCAAGTAGGGCATTTGTTCCGATTGCACAACCGAACCAACAGTTCGCGGCACATGCACCGAGCACGCCGTCTTTTGCAGCGCAAGCATCTACGTCGGGTGCGAATACTGATGTCACCATGCGTACTGCAAGGTCGCGACGTGTTAATTACATAAATAATTCTAATAATAATGAACAGAGTTCAAGTTATTCGTACAATGAGTGCCAAGAATTTTCTCCTGAAGAACCCGGGGCGGGAAATTTTTGCATAACGGCCTCTACCCTAGAGAACGAATAAAAATAAATTGTAATAAACGCTTAAATTTACCACATATAGTTATACCAGAATTAAAGGCAGTTTTTATGATAGATACGGGGAGTGTTAGATCGTTTATAAGCCCGTATATAGCGAATAAATATTTTAAAAATTATCTACAGTATGAACCCTTCGAAGTTGTTAGCACTCACGCATCGAGTGTTCATAGTGAAACGGCTATTATTCCATTACCGGTTACCTTTGGAAGTCAAGAGTTCCATAAGTTTTATGTCTATAGTGTCGACGATAGGTATGATGGGTTAATAGGTAGCAATTTGCTGAAGCAATTACAGGCAAAGATTAATATGGAAAATCAGATATTACATTTAAAAAATACTGATATTCCTATCATATATTCACCGCCTATGAGAGAGGTATATAATCTACCATCTCGTAGTGAACTTAGAGTAAGACTCCCAGTCAACTTACTGAACGGGGAAGCTGTGTTAGATTTTAAGCAATTTACGGAAGGGATTCGAATGCCCGCCGCATTAGTTACGTGTATTGAAGGCTATGCAACAACTGTTATTCAGAATTATAGCCATGAAAATAGAAAATTAGTAGTTACGGGACCTTTTCAAGTGGAACCATACATACAGGACCCATCTGTTAGTGTTAATTTCATAGATAATAATATAGAAGTGGACAGCTTGCTAACAGAGAATTTAGACAAATTGCAGTTAAATCATATGAATTCAGAAGAACGAACGGTTATGGAGGGACTTTGTAAAGAATACAAAGATATATTTTATTGTGAAAATATTCCGTTAACCTTCACAAATCAGGTTAAACATAGAATAAGAACAAAAAATGAAGACCCAATAAACATTAAGGCACATAGATTGCCACCTATTCAAACAAAAGAGATCAGTAGTCAAGTCGAGAAAATGTTAAGGGATAACATTATCCAGGAATCTCATTCTCCCTGGAGTGCTCCCGTACATTTAGTGCCAAAAAAATTAGACGCGTCAGGCCAACAAAAATGGAGGATGGTAGTTGACTATAGACGGCTCAATGAAATCACAATTGATGATAAATACCCTTTGCCCAACATTAACGATTTATTCGACATGCTAGGTAATAGTACATACTTTACGACCCTCGATTTAGCTAGCGGGTACCATCAATTAGAGGTTCAGGAGGAAGATAGAGCTAAAACTGCGTTTAGCACACCTTCAGGTCATTATGAATTTAACAGAATGCCGTTTGGGTTAAAGACCGCACCCGCAACTTTTCAGCGAGCGATGGATAACGTCTTACGAGGCCTTCAAGGCTTACATTGCTTAGTATATCTCGATGACGTCATTATTTTTTCTAAAAGCTTGCCTGAACATGTAGAAAAACTTAGGGCAGTTTTTGACCGCTTTCGTCAAACAAATTTAAAAGTTCAATTAGATAAGTCTCACTTTCTTAGAAAGGAAGTACTCTACCTAGGGCATACTATTACAAGTGAAGGTTTGAAACCAAATAATGATAAAATAGACGCTATTCTTAGGTATCCTATACCGGAAACGGTTACACAGATTAAAAGCTTTTTAGGACTAATCGGTTATTATAGGAAATTTATCAAAGATTTTGCCAAAATAACTAGACCATTAACAGCTTGTTTAAAGAAAGGTCGCAAAATTGTAATTAATGGGGAATATAAAGAATGTTTTGAGACATGTAAAAAGCTTTTAACAAATGCACCTTTGTTACAATTTCCTGACTTTAGTAAAACTTTTATTTTAACCACGGATGCATCCAATTTTGCGATTGGGGCTGTATTGTCACAAGGAACGATAGGCTCAGATAAGCCTGTAGCCTATGCTAGTAGAACCTTGAGTGACACAGAAGTAAAATATAGCACTATCGAGAAGGAACTTTTAGCCATAATATGGGCAGTTAAGCACTTTCGACCGTATTTGTATGGTAATAAGTTTACCATATTTACAGACCATAGACCATTAGCTTGGCTGTATTCATTGAAAGAGCCCAATAGTAAACTCACGCGATGGCGGTTAAGGTTAGAAGAGTACGATTTCGAAATAAAATATAAGAAAGGCCCTCAAAACACGAATGCAGATGCTTTATCTAGGATTAAGATTAATGCAATTGACGACGATTTAGATTCAATATTCGTAAATATAGGAGATAGGCAGGAACGTATACAAAAAATTATAGAAAGCGAATTGCAAGACCCCGAAACTCCAATAGAAACGATAGAACTTTCGGATTCTGATGATGGGGTCACTGCCAACTCAGTTTCAAATAGAGAACACGAAGGCATTCCTAGTTTAAACGAAGCTGTCGATACTAAACCAAAACAGATTTTAATTCATTCATGGTTTAAAAATAAATTAGACGTAAAAGATATTTCAAATAATAAACAAAAAATTCTCGAAGTTCACTTACCGACAAATAACGATATATTAGTTAAAGACTTTTTGAAAGAGTATATTGATCCAAAACATAAGTACTTTATATACTTCGAACACCCATCTTTTAGAAAAACTTTTTCAAACATGGTAATTAATTTATTTAAAAAGGATTCAGTTAAGTTAACCGAGTGTACAGAAAGAGTTATAAATTTGACAGGATCTGAAGAAGATCAAAAAGAAGTTATTTTAAAATACCACGACGGGAAAACATGTCATAGAGGTATTAAAGAAACTTTAACCAAACTTAAAAGACATTATTGGTGGGCAAACATGAAAGAGACAGTCACGGCAATCATAAATGCTTGCGAAACATGTAAACGCATGAAATATGATAGAAAGCCGATTAAACCCCACATTCAGTTAACACAAACCCAGGATGCCCCTTTTCAGGAAGCTTTTATGGATTTATTATATATTGAAGGGAAATATTATTTAACTATAGTGGATGCATTTAGTAAGATAGCACAAGCCATAGAGGTACCGAATAGGAGTACACCAGAGATAGTTAGGGCATTGATTAAATATTTCAGCAGGTATGGTCTGCCTAGGAAAATTAGTTGCGATTCCGGTACAGAATTCAACAATACTTTGATTAAAGAAATGTTAAGCTTTTACAAAATTGAACTTCATATTGGGACGCCAAATAATCCCAGTTCAATGGCAATAGTAGAAAGGTTTCATTCTACCATTATTGAGATTTATCGTATAGCAAAATACGATAAAAGCGATTTAGATGCAGCATCAGTTATGACTTATGCCATCATGGCTTATAACAACACCATACATTCAGCAACAGATTTTACGCCTTTTGAACTAGTATTTGGTCACACTTATTCCGAAAATGTATTTAACGTGGATAGAGAGAAGAACTTAACTCAGAAATTATTGTTAGATCATAGAAAACGCCTTAAAATACTCTATGAATTCATAACAGAAAAATTAGAATCCGATAAAATTAAAATAATTAATAAAAAAGGTGGCGAAACGACACCGATACTCGAACCAGACGATAATATTTACATGAAAGACACTAGGATTAGAAAAGCTAAAGAAAAACCTCGATATGAAAAAGCGAAAGTAATAGGTGAAGTTGAAAGAAATATAGTCCCAGTAGAAGTAAAGAAAAGGAAAACTAGAGTAGCCTTAAAAAATGTAAAACGTCCTCCACAGATCGTGCCTGGTACTTCTGGTGCTAGTGGTGCCAACACTCACGCTGGACCTCCAAAACCTCGGTCAGAATCCGGGGATAGCAGCGATAAAGCGGGGAGTAGCAGTGAAGAGGAATAGTTATTGGACAATATACAAAATTGTAGATTTAGAATCATTACACTTACAAATAGATAATAATATTCGGGATTTTATTAACTTGAAAATTAAAATTAAGGAAAATAGTCTTAGTAACGAAACTATAGGAATAGAAAGCCAAATAGAATATCTTATTAAACTAACTAAGGATAGATTTTTTCAAATCTTACCTTTCCATTATAGAAACAAAAGAGCTTTGTTTAATCCATTAGGCTCACTTGTAAAAGCTATCACAGGAAATTTGGATGAAGACGATGCAATTAAATATGATAGAGAAATCCAAATGATACAGAACAAAGAGCATGTGGTCGAACGTAAAGTATCATCAATGCAAAAAGCTTTTGATAAATTAGTAAATGACTCTGAAATAATAAATTCAAATATTAAAAACTTGGGTTTACATACCAATGAAATGGAAAAATTAGTTGAACATGAGTTCAGGTTTAACAAACTTTTCCAAATATTAAATACTATGTATCAAATTTTAAATAACTTTCGAACCTGTTACGAAAACATACAAGAGATTGAAACGGCAATAGCCTTTAGCAAACTGAATACATTGCACCAATCCATTATAAATAGTACAGAATTATACAGGGCGTATTTGACATCGTAACGCAAACTTCGGGAAAAGGCTACACCTCATGCCACTAACCAAATTGTGGAAGTCATTAATCTCGCTAATGAACGGTTACAGAAATTGACATTTTCGAGCGCGCAATGTATTGTGAACAACGCGATCTAAACGCGTGAGAGCGTTGCACGCAATACATACCTCACGTCTTGCACACACACAGCGGTACACAGGTCTGGGACGCCGCGGCCGGCGACGCGCATGTACTAACGCGCCTAATAGGTACCACATAAAATTATTTAATCACTAGAAATAACTACGGTGCCTACCTGCTGATGGTAGGAACATGTTTATGCAGAATTTAAGAGAAAAAAAGCTGACCTTGGTCGGAGCTTGCTTTCTATCCGCGAATTGTGTTTGAATTTTTATTGCATCTAGGTAGGTTCCTACCGTCTAGCTAGATGGATGGCAACAAGCAAGGTCACCTTGAATAGAACACTGCATTACATCCTTCTGGAACATGCTTAAGATCTTGTTTTTGAAAAGCTTAAGAGAAAAGGAGCCATAAGCTTAGTCTTATAATTAAAATCACGATTCCGATAAGGATTAATTACAAAAAATAAGCTTGTAAGTACATCGAAATCCGAGTACGCAGGTAGCTAATGAACTACGAACTACCAAACTCTCTTTGAATGTACCTACCTCAATACCTACGAATATCAAACCCTCCGCCGACGGCAATACTTTCACATAAAATAATTTTAGTCACTCAAAAATACCTACCTACTATCATGTTTATGCAGAAGTCAAGGAGCCACAAGCTTACGTCTCTTAAATTCACGAACACAATTCCGATAAGGATTGACAACAAAGCCGGCGATGTGCGAGTCAGACTCTCACACAAAGGGTTCCGTACCATAACCATACACAAAAAACACGTTTCTTGTATGCGAGCTCTCTGTAAATTTTATTTTATTATTTGTTGTTATAGCAGAAATAGGGATACCATGCCTGAGATACAGCCCACTGACAGACAGACGGACAGTCGGCTGGACAGCAAAGGCTTAGTAATAGGGTTCCATTGGTTACTCTTCGGGTACGGAATCCAAAAAAGAAGCTTGCAAGTACCTACTTTGAGAACTGATTATGTAAGTATTAACTAGTAACTACCTAACTCACCTTAAGCTCGCTCACCCCTAACCAGATAGGGTTCGAAGTGGCCGCCGCCAGCATGCTCGCAGAGTTTCAGCGTGGTCACGGGGCAGAAACGTTGGGTCCTGGGCACACTCCTCACGCAAAAGAGGCAAACAAATTCACGATGCGATTCCTCATCTCGGCTGCGGAACACTGCGCACTCGGACACAAACACCTTGTCTTTTGTCTTTGACGTACCTAACCCCAAAGAAAAAACCTAATGGGGTCAAGTCTGGTGAGCGAGCTGGCCATGGCTCCCAGCCGAATCTCCCAATCCACCGATTCCCTAATGATTCTGTAAGGCAGCGTCTCACGTGAGGGGGAGCACCATGACGAGCTCCTCACAGTTCCCACGTACATGTTACCGTATTCTTGGGCACTGAAGTTCTCTTTAAGTCCAGATGACATTTTTCAATGAAACACAAAGACACACAAAAACACGCAAGTTCAAAGAAAGAAACCAAAACTTGTCTTCTCTAACGTTTCGAAAAATGATTTTTGCAAAAAAAAGCACTCGTTCGCGATCAGCGTCAACAAGGAACTGACAAAAATCCATCACTAAAAATGTTCTTTCGATCTATCCTTTGAGGTCGCCGACAGATGCCTACATTGGACCTACAGTGCCAGGGCCGCGCTTGCGATGATAATATTATGAAAATTCCTTTTTTTGCTTTTAATTTATTAATGTTTTTTTATCGAATAATTTTGGTATTGTAAAACTGAACTTTTTTTTTAAACCAAACAGAAACAAATTAGGGTCATCAATCGTCATGATTAAGTTTCAACACCCGTGTTGATAGAATTTTGCCGTATTTAAAATTCTATCACATTAATTGTTTCAAAGCGATAAATGGGTATAGCAAGATCCAATTGTAATAAGCATCACATTACTTATTGTAAATTTTATTTATTTAACAATTTATGTACAAACATTGTATCAGAACATAAGAAGGAAACAGAAAACAAAGCATTATTATGGATTGTGAAACGCGCTACTATTAATAGTAAGAAAAAAAAAGATTATTTTCTCGGTCGAGTATCATCATGACTCCACGCTCCAATAAACGCTTATTAAAAAGCGTTTTACCGGTTACACCCAAATACGGCCCTGGTTTCGTCGGCGTTTGTCAAAGGTCAAAGAGCGCGCACTACGCGTTGCCGCCGCAATAAGAAAATGGGTTTTATCGACACCAAACGAAGTAACCGATTTTCAACCTTAGCCTATTACGTTAATGTTGGAAATCGGCTACTTCGTTTTGCTATGATACGTTTCATTTTCTTTGGAATGCAGTCTTAGGCGGCATGCTTTTAACAAATCATACACGCGTGACACACATGCATACTTGTTAGTGTGTGGGCAGCTACTATGCATTGCGTTGACCTTTCGTTTGTACTTTAGCACAGCTGAGCTGATACCTATTTGTGGTTTTATTTACATTGCTCTTTTTAGTGAAACTAGTTAATTAATTATTTTTTTATTAAAAATCTCATTGCGTTAGGTCAGAATAACGATTATGAGTAGTCTAAAGTAAAAAAAACTCTTGAAAAAACTGGAAAAATGAGAAAAAAGCCGATGAAAATTTCCAACTCTGGGGTGTCCAGAATCATGCCCTGGACCCATGGAAATCGTTTGTGCGTCGATGTCAGATACACCGTGTATAATACGTTAGAAGTCATTGCTAAACATGCTAGAACAATATACCCAGTAAACAAACATAATTTAATAAAATTAGAACGTAATATCATACTTAAATCATATATAAATAACAACAAGTTAGTTTTTGTTTTAGAAGTTCCCCTAATAAATAACGAAACATATAATTATTACAAGGTTATACCCATCCCTATATTCCATTCTCCAAATACCTTTACAATAATACCCAAATATCCTTACCTGATGGTGAATAGATTGAAATACATGCCCGTGGTAAGCCCATGTACTGAGATTGAAAATGGAAAATTCCTTTGCGCTGAAACTAATTTAGCCCAGTTTCCAACCGAGACCTGCATTGAACAAATAATGCTGATGAAGAACAACTACAAAAACTGCATACAGAACCATATTGAAATAGAAAAAACTAAGATACAGAAAATAACCGACAACCAATGGTTGGTTTACTCAGAGGAAAATCTCATCATCACCGAGAATTGCAATACAGAAATCCTGAAGTACACTATCCTTGGGACCTACATCGTGACACCTGGCCAACAATGCGAGACACAAATAGGCGAAGTCATCATTGCCGCCACCACAAACACTACAGTTTCCAGTCTCCAGCTGCCATTGATCCAGATGCCAGACCTACAACAGGACATCCAGAGAAGATCAAAGAAAGTGGATCTAAGAAATGTGGACTTCAGTGATGTGAAAGAAGTGTTACAAAGTGCAAAATTTAGTGAAATAGACGATACGACACAAACAGTGACAATAGAAATTAGTATATGGACCATCTTAGAGTATGTGGTTATTGTAATAGCAATAGTTATCTTTATAATGTATAAATTTCAGTTCATAAACTTTTGTCGAAATTCTCCGAAACCGTCTGCGACACCTTCGGATAATTTCTCTCTTAGGGAGGGAGGAGTTAAGGAACCCCAACCTACCAATATTAGCTTTGTCAGACAATAAGTATTTACTAGATTATTATTTCTCAATTTCCCCACTGCGCGATCAGCATTTATAATTATCTAGAACATGCGTCAATCTGATCACGCTGTGGATGTACTACGTTAGCAATTAAGTTAGTATATAAGATCAATATCTTGTTAGATGAATTCAATTACTGTTTCGCTGTAACTCTGTCGGAATAAAGTTATTTTTTAACACTTCCGTTGTCGCTTACTTAATTCGCGCTACTGAGCTACGCACACAAATACAGACTATTCACTCACACATTGACACCGCCCGTTTGCTAGGGTGCAGCGCGACGGCAATAGTTTCTTCAAATACCTATTTTTCAATTACCGCGCAGCCCGTCTACGCTCTTAATGTCAAAATATTTGTATTTTACTTGGATTGTTTTTGCTAATCGAAAATATAGACCTTGACGAGCAGTTTGGTATAGGGTCAGGGAGGAAACAGTGACTCGGATTTTTTCGATACGCTCAAAAATATAGTAAATGATATATAAAAAAAGTGATTTTTTTAGATCTTAAAGTCAGATTACTACATTTCAATATTGTATCATTATATTTTCATTGCAGCTTATAATAACTACACTAAAAATAAAATATAAAAAAATAGATTTGAGTCACTGTGTACCGGTGGACGTATACAGTGACTCAGTAGTGTAGTACACAGTGACTCTAATAGTATACAGTGTCTCAATGAAAATAAAAAAGACATATCTAATCAAAACTCTTTATTATTTTTCTTAAAAGGACAAATGTAAATGCAAGCATTTCAATATACGACTTAATATAAATAATCAGTCTTAGAATTATATTTTAATTTTACTCTGGTTCACACTTTAACTTCTCACTCTAATATTATTTTTAATCATGAGATCACATTGTAGGTAATAGACTTATTTTCTACAAAAAACTAAATGTTATAAACCAAACAAAAATAATTCCTAAAGAAATAATTAACAAACAAAAAAAATATTCAAAAAAATCAATTAAATAATCAAATGAGATCAAATTTCACAAAAAACAGACATTAGATATTTTTGCGGTACAAGATTTCTATCTAATCATCGTAAACTAATTCACAGTAATAAAACTAAAATCGATTGGAAAATAATGAAATGGTCTCGAAGCTGTTCCAATCATTAAAGGTTTAGGTAGAATAAATTTTAAATCATCCTCTTTTTAACCGACTTTCCAAAAAGGAGGAGGTTCTCAATTCGGATGTTTGTATTTTTTTTTTATAATAGACAGATCGGGCTTATTTGGCATAATAAATTTTTCTGTACCCGGAGGCCAATCGCGCTAATTTTAAAAGTTTAGGTCCGCTTCCAGTTCGTTTCCAATCCAGTTTTGGTTATGATCTAGTTTCGATTCACCCGTAAGGAATTTGGTATCGCGCTAAAGTTTAAACTTCAACCAAAGTTGCATCAAAACTATATCGTAACCATTATAGAAACGTTAGAGATGTTACCTTAATCTTTTTAATTCTTACCGGTTTTTATGTACAGTCGCCCTGCGATTTAGCATTTTATAACTACAACACTAGTTTTGTCTGACACATGGCATAGAGTTTAGTATCTTTTCTTTGTCTATGTTCGCCGTTGACGCCGTCAAGTTTAAATTTAAATTATTAAAATTTAAAATATTTTTTAAAATAGTGAATTAGCTCACTAAAACAATCATAAAAGGGTACTTTAAATAATTCAAGTAAGTACTTTTAAAAAAAATATGTAATTTGTCATCTTGTTTGAATTTGTTTGATAATATCATTAGTTTATTTGGAATGTGACTTGATTTTGATTATTTTCATCTTTGTTGTTTGTATGATGATTTTATTTGTGATATATTTAAGGAAATGGAAGACCATCGCCGTAGATGCACGACAGTGCGTCAGTTAGAGCTCTTAATAGACTTCTTAGATGCTCATCGCGATCTCGCTCTTGGTCGAGTTAGATCGAAAGAGGCTCGTGCAGTTTCTTCAAAGTTATGGGGTGAATGCGCCGAGATACTAAATGTAGAAGGGCCTGCAAGAACAGGAAAGGAATGGGCGAAGGTTTGTATGACTGGACGTAATTTAAAAAAATACGAATAAGTAAACTATTTCGGTGCATACATTTCAAAATTACAATATTTTTTTCAGGTATGGAATGACCATAAATGTAAAGTGAGGGCAAAGTTAGTTACTATAAATGCTAGCTATCAGGCTACTGGTGGGGGACCCAGTAATGTTACCACATTGTCGCCACTTGAAGAGAGGATGGCCAACATCCTAGGCAGGGAAGTTGGCCCCTTGCCTAATGTCAGGCAAGATCATTTTGCCCTGATTAATGTAAGTATAAATAGGATGATGTTAAATCATTAATTTTATTCTGGGTGATGCAAAATTTTCTCTGCTTTTTAACTTTTTTCTTGTTTCAATGCTTATTATTATTTGCAATGCCATTACAGGATGATAATATGGTGGAGGAAGTGGTAGAAGAGTCTAACGAAGAGGTAGAAGTGGATATGCCTGAAGCTCGAAATTTTTCACCACCAATAATGTGTGTTTTCTAAAATATTACATATCTTCATTATTTTCATCATTCCATTCATTTCCATCATCACATCATTCCATCAGTTTCATCAGTAGTCAAGACTTATGAAAATAGATTGTAATTAACTTGTCAATTTAATTACAGATTAAGTACAAATGAGGCTGATCTTTTCCCAGCTCCTACAGTGGCTCCTTCTCCAGTACCATCATCTAGATTGAGTGAGTACTTGCTTGAATAATCCAAGAGATACATATTAGATAGGAATATTTTTTTTAGTATGCTGGAAAATTACAGCGAATGGTCCCCTACACATTTAGCTATGGATCCATATCATCATATATCGCTCCCATACCATAAGCTAATTTGAATGTTATATTATTTAACAGGCAGAGTTGCAAGGAGTGTGCGTGAGCGGCGAAGGTCTGAGCGTGCTTCACGCCAACCCACAGCACAGGCACCAGCACAATGTAAGTTGAGTTTCATATCATATTAATGGGTAGGTATTAATAATCACTATAACACAGCATCAGCCTGTTCGTGTCCACTGCTGGACATAGGCCTCTCCCAAGGATTTACAGTTATGAGAACCATATTAGGGGGGTTATGGGCGTTTGCCCACCACGCTATTCCAATGCCTTTTGGTGGGTCACCAGAGCCTCGGCTGTTAGTCAGCAGGGTGTACCATAAGTAGGAGAGATTGGCTGGGCCTGAAAGACGTTATGTGAGACCCGAAATTTATCATTAGTTTATTTGGGATGATTATGAATGTAATAAAAATGGTTCTTTTTATTTCAGCCAACAGAACAGCATTAGAAGAGTCCCGGAGTATGGTTCTGCAAATAGAGAGAATGAGGGCTGAAGCAGAACTTAAAAATGCCGAGGCCAATTTAAGAAATGCTCAGTCACAGCAAGTGATAGCTCAGAGCATTGACAGGCTCAGTGAAACCATAGACCGGTTCAGTCAATGGGTAATTTTTTATTCCTAAAAAATCATTCGAAAATGAATACCTATCTCATACCTGAGCCCTTGAAACCAATCTTAATTGACTTTTTTGTTTGTTTCAGTTTTGCCAGCAACCTCGGACCAATTATTAAACAAGGAGTAGGGAAAAGAAGTATTAAGTAGATAATAATTATTTAATAAGCACACATTTAGAATTAAGTAAAATAATATATTAAAAAAAAACTATGTTTGATTTCAATTATCTATGGCCCTATTTGCCCACAAACGTTGTATGAGCGCCTGGCGTCGCGCGCGCCCCAGCTGCAGCTCACCAAGGCCGCCCTGCCCCCGTCCCGCGCCGGCTGCTCCGCCGTTCGCACCCTCGGTCAGCCTACGCTCGCGAGCCGCCTCCGCTGCTGTCAGCGGAGTATAAAACATGTTGGCTCTGTGTGCTATATTGTGCAGCACACAGCACGCGTTGGTTATTTTTGCTGCCAATTGAGGTGAGTAGTGCAGCTTTCTGTCCACCAATAGGCACCTGAAGCAATTATATCGAAAATTTGGTACAGTAATGACTAGAATAAAACTAGAATATTACTTTTTATTTAACATATCTAAAGCGACCTTTCAAAACTCCTATACAGCGCTTAACTGAACTCCTAGTAAACAGGTGCAGATTTTGGTAGTACTCCTCAGGAGTGTTGGGCTCTGGCTCAGAGACGGGTATCATCATCGTGGCTCTCAAGGGATACCCAGAATCTCCTAAAATAAAGCAGATGAATAAAATTTCTCAAAATTATATTATAAATGCAAAAATGTCTGTCTGTCTCTTACAATTTCTCGCCAAACAGCTAAACTAATGATGAAATATGGCAGAGATAGGTACCTAGGATAGGAAAAAACTACTATGCGTGTACCATATATAATAACTATGACCCCTCCCCCAGCTCCGCACGGGTGCGGATGCTATGATATTATACACATTAAACCTTCCTCTTGAATAACTATTTATTTAAAAAACCTGCATCAAAATTCGTTGTGTAGTTGTGTTTTATTTATTTTAGCATACATAGGGATAGACAACAGGGATATGGCAAAACTTTCTAGGATTAAGTATAAATATACCTACCCAAAAGATACAAATCCTCTCCATTGATGCGATGGAGTCTCTCAAAATAGGGGTGCAAGGGATGATTGGCCCACACAACACTGTCGTGTGAAGATCCAGGATAGCTAGCATCCACACACAATATATTTAAATTTGAATCACATATCTGAAAAACAAAAATAAGAAGGATATCATAAAATGCCCATTAATAAGTAGGAACTTACTTAATTCTGTATAAATAAAGAAGAAGTGGCTGAAGGAGGCTGCTGATAAAAGTTTTGTGGATGAACAGCCAGCCCAGCTGTGCAACAGAATAAACGGTTAAAATTTACTTTATAGCCCGCTGATTTAAGGGTCGGGAGGGGGTGGAGGGGGGAGGTGGGGGGGAGGGGTTGCCCTCTGCGCCACCCCCACCCGCCGGAGCCCCACGGTTATGGAGATATCCATGGTTAAAGTTTTGAGGTTAGAATAGCATTTGAGTTAGAAAAAGAGGTAAAATTGAGTATCGTTTAGCAGGAGGAGGGAAGGGGAGGTGCCCCCTATGCCCTAGCACCACTCCCATGTAAAGGCGACAAACCGTTCTTGAGAAAAACTAATTATAGTAACCTAACTTCAAAAAGTTTTATATTCAGTCCGGAGGCCCAGTCGACGGAGCCCCGCTTCGCGGGGCTCCTACTTCTGAGTAGTTTATAAAAAAATAACCACTAAGGGAATGGCGGGGTCTATTCGCTCGCTTCGCTCGCTCACTCGACCCCGCCATTCCCTTCTAACCTAACCTGTCCGAGTCGGGGTGCCCAAAAGTCCAGAGCTCGCTTCGCTCGCTCTTGCATCAATAACACTTCACTTGGTTCACATTTATTACATACTTGTAAGTATGTGAATATATAAAAATATTATATTTATGAAAAAAAACAAGACCTAAAATTGAACAAAAAACACTTCTAACGTCAACGGAACGTGAAATGTCAACTTTGACGTCTACAATGACAATTTATCTAACCTAAAAATTTGCAAATGGCGTACTATTTTCGTACATTTTTGAAACTTTAATGAATTTTATCTCGTAAATCGTTTATCGTTAATCGTAATCGTAAATCGTGATTCTCCGCCTCTTGAAACTTTGTAAAAAGCGTTCTATTTGTGAGTACTATCTACGAAAAAATTACGAACTTCCACAGCAGCGGGCTATAAAGGAAATTCGAGCCGAATAAACTAAGAAAAAAAATTAGCAATACTAATTCTTAGTAATGTACTTAGTTAAAAATAGCTTACTATCATAACATTCTGAGAATAGTATTTTTTTCGATTGAAAAATCTTTCTTCATGCTCAGAAGGGCGCACTATTGCCACATGAGTCCCATCAATGCAACCAAGCACTCCTGGCATTCTGAACCGCCTGTAAAACCTAAAATAGTAAATAGTGTCTTGGTTAATTTGATTCACAAATAAGACTGGGTACCCCTAGGTACCTGCCAATATAATGTTACTTACTCTCTTTTAATTTGTTCCCGCTCATGTTGTTGGAACGGGAATGAAATATATTTGTTGAGTATTTCCCGTTTATTTAATGCCCCAGTAACTTGATTTACTGCTTTGGACACACTGGCCTGTGAAATACAATGTGTCCGGCTATCTCCTACAATAGTTTGGTAGGAGCCAGTGGCATAGAATGCCAATGCAACCAAAACCTATGACATATAAACATTTTTTGATTACTTAGGTTATGAGTTGGGGCTGCATAAAGAATTAGCTATGGCAAGCAAAGGTTGCTGTGACTCAAAGACGGAGGATAGTGCCCCTCTTTCGTCACTCCAACCCAACCAAGCATTTATGTACCATACAAATAAAATTTAAACATTTACCTTCGTTTCCACGTCCAAAGCATCGGAACGAAGAGTGGGTGGTAAGTGAGGAGACAGCTCCGTAATTAGTTCTCTGGCCAGATCCTTCGACAGTCTGTACCGTTTAATAAATTTTCTATTCGACATAGAAAAGGCATGACTTTGGAGTCTAGCTCTTCTGTTCTCCCGCCTGGCTTGGGCCCGAGCCAATGCAACATCGAACTCGTGAGCTCTCTCCATAAGATCAATGTAGGCGTGGTACATTTTACAAATATTTTCCTTCAAAATCCAAACAACACAACGCGAACGATTGAGAAAAAGTCAAGAAAAAGTAGCACTGTTTCAACTTTTTGTTTGACAGCGGTAACGTTACAGTTGTGATGCAGTTGCGTTCCAAGTTGCTGTCAAACGTTTAGCGCGATACGGAATGTTTAAAAAAGTTGTGAAATGGCTACAGTTCAGTTGCGTTCCAGCCGAATTTTATTAGCGCGATTGCCCTCCAGGCTTTCGCCTCAAAAATGATAGGTAAAATTCCATGTTTTCATTTCGTTCCTCTAACACTTTGCCAATATATAAGGATCTCTGTTTTTTGGTAGCTAATTGAACAATTACATATTCGCCTTCTCGAGGTGAATGAGGTAAAGGTTTCTTTAAATCTTCATCTGTTAAAATAATGTTTCCGTTATCAGTGTCAGCTTCATTTTCATATCCATGATCTGTTGGCCATTCTACGTCGTCATCCGAATCTTGTAAAAATACTTCTTCATTTTCCATTTCTTCATCACTGCTTAATATTGTTCGAGTAATTTTACTTTTCTTTGCGTCGTTTTTTCTTTTTTTTACAGTCTTTTCTTGTTCCAACAACATTTTTTCAGGTGTATCGGTAGCAATTAGGCTGCGTCTTGGATTCCTACGTTTTCTGTTATTTTGTCTAGGTTTGGCTTTTATAGGATCTCTGAATTCAAACGGACTTTTAAAAGATACTTGTGGTGATGAAATCGATGGTATGTTAATGGATGAAGTTGATGATAAATTGATAAATGACGTTGATGGTACGTTATTAGATGAAGTCAATGGTGTGTCGATGAGCGAAGTCGAGGGTATGTTAATAGATGAAGTCGATGGCATGTTAATGGAGGCAGGAAATGCGTTTTTTGTGATAATGTTTGCATTTGGTGGGTCGTCTTCTACAGTTTCTTTGAAAAATAATTGCTCTTCCGAGTTACACAATCTAAGTGGTTCAGTAGACTCATTTATCTTGAAATGAATGGGTTCGTTAGGCAAATCAAATATTTCTAAATTAGCTTGTTCAGACATCTCAAGTAAGCTTGGAGAAATAGGACTGCGAGTAACTTCATCTTGACGAAGACTTTCCGGGCAGGGACGATCGGTGACTAAGCTTGGCAGAAAATCTTCTTCTGAAAATACGTGCCTGTCAAAGGGAAAAATTCCACACTTTGCAAAGGAATTTACTATATTTCTTGGCGTCATTGCTTTCTGAAATGCAGTTCCTATTATTTCACCTAAGTCATAAATAGTGACTGGCCTGCCAGGATTTCTCAGAAGCCAAGAATCAATAGCAGCATTATAAAATGTCTTAAAAGGTCCGTATATTCCTACGTCAAGTGGCTGTAGCTTAGCAGATGTATGGGGGTGTAATGTCAATACATTCACCCCTGCGTTTTTTGCTAAGTCTAAAGCTTCCAGACACAAATGTGACTCGTGGTTATCCATAATTAAAATACATGGATTTTCCTTTGATGCGTTCGTGTGTTTGATAAAATGCTTTATGACTTCTGGAAAAATCGAAGAATTCATCCATCCAGTCGGTGTCGCCAGCCCAAGAGTTCCAGGTGGAGTGTTTTTAATCATGTGGTCTTTGAATGTCTTCCTGGCAAATACCATCACAGGGGGCAAAAAATTTCCACTGGCACTTATTATACAGCAGGTTGTTACCAATGTTCCTCTTTCTCCACTTGTTACTTTCCCGATAGTTTTCTTACCTTTTGGCGCAATCACTTTTTGAGGTTTTTGTACAGTGGTGGTAGAAGTCTCATCCAAGTTAAATATTCGTGTGCCATCCGCAAAGGCTGGACTACGTTTCATTAAACTCTCCAGGTTATCATAAAATTTATTGACATTGTTTCTATTAAAAGCTGTAGCCCTGGCAAGACTGCATGGCTCGGGTTTTTTCAAGCTAATATCATGTCTACGTCTGGAAGACATCAACCAGTCTTTGCCAGCCATTTTGTTTGCTTACCACGAGGCAGGCATTTTCAAATTGTTTATTTTAGCACATTGATATGCTACTTGTCGGCTTTCTTTGGCTGTCAGCCCATAAAATAAAAGAGAACAATGAGTAAAGTACTCTTTGAGAACTTGCCGCTGTGAAAATTTTATTAACGGCGTAATTTGGCTCCAACTGTTGATCGTCAAGTGTTTCACAGTTTTTGGTCTTCCAATAATATCTTTTAAGGGTAGCAAATGCAACACCAACCTTCTTAGATGCTTGTCTTATCGAGTCTCCATTTCTTAATAGTAACAACCCTTCTTTAATGTTTTCTTGTGTTGCGTTTCCAATTTTGCGTTCTGTAGACCTTTGACGTGGCATTCTATCAACAAAATATAATAAATAAACAAACTAGCGAAAACAAAATCAAAAGGAAGACATAGAACTGCAAAAATAAATTGAAGTACACAGTGACTCATGAGCCACTGTGTACCGCTTTAAATTGAGTCACTGTACACAACTCCGCCATTTTGAATATTTTATATTGAAATGGATCGAAAAATCAATCAATAAACTGAACTTAACACACAAAGGCAATCTGTATAAACATAACTATAAGACAGAAACAATCATTACAACATTTCTTTTGTAGTTTAGCTATTAAATCAAATCAAACTTACCTTAAAATATAATTTTGTGAGCACTAAAAACAAAACACGTGGTGGTACCACTGTTTGGCGCTTGAGACGCCGCACATACGGCAAAATGATCGATTTACGGAATTTAAATTTGTAATATTTAATTGTTTATACATATTTTTGAGTGGCTATTACCTATACTAAGCAGTTGCACGTTTTCTAAATCAACCTACTGACCTATAAGTACTGATTTTTTAATATATTGGAATTATATTTTAATATTTAATTTTTGCATTGAAATAAAACAACTCAAAATAAATGGTAAACTTTGTATTATTAAAAAAAAAACATTATTAATCATCTTCTTCATCATCGTCTTCCTCATTCTGATTGTTACCTAAATATGTTGGCATTGTGAGCATATTCATAATGGTATCATTGAAACCTCTCATTGGTTTTTTTTTCACTGGTCGATGTTGACTTATCAAGGGATCAGAGTTAATACATAGCCAGTGTAAAATGTCCGTGTTAGTATTAATCCTAGAAGTTTTTCGTGAGTGCATGAGTCGTATATTTTTATACTCTTTTTGAGAGGCTTCCAATACGTCCTCGGATAGTTGACCCACAGGCAGAGGTAGCTGACTTATGATGTCGCTGCTATGGATAAGTAGTTTATGTACTGACGCACTCATCTTGTACCATCCATACAGTTCAATGCATTTTTTTGCTGTTTCCATGCAATATGGTTTGAATGTGTTTATGTTGATGTAATGGCAACTGGAAATTGTCTTTAAAATATTTGAAAACCTTTCAATTAATTCTTTATCGATTCCAGTAATTTCAGCAACTGTCTCTGGATTTTCAAAAAAATTCCGTGCCGTGTTGCCGTCATTTGTGTTTCCACCTCCTTGCTTTGGTTGGTCCACTACTAAACTCATCTTCTCGTAAAACAGGTCCGTTATATTTTTCTTCTTCTCTTTTACTTGATTCTTCAATGTAGTGCCTCTAGCTTGCCATTGTTTAATATCAATTTTATATGCTATATGCAGAAGATATTCGAAACACCTTAGATAGGCATGTAAAATAGATATACCATACTTATAAGCAGAAACATCACAGGATCGTTGTTAGACCTTATCCAATGTTATTTATGTCTTTCGGAGTTACCTTACAAATGTTGCATGCCTGAGACGATGCAGTTTGTGTAAGGATATTGCATGTTTTGCCATCCATCATTGTACAAATTGGAATATGATTAAAGGTGATACATTTTTCTTGGAGGCTTACTGTTGTTGATGTAACAGCTCGTAGCTGTTGTTCAGTAGCATCGAATTCTTGTTTTATGGTCTGATTTGTTTCTTTAATTAATTTGAAACCAACAGGGCGACACCATTTTGTCGATGATGGGCTCGGGTTTTTCCAAAATATCATTTTTTCTTCTTCATGGAATATAGACACTTCGAGAGGAACAATAGTGCTTAATATAATATTCGAATCAGAGTACTTTGGACTGTCTGCGAAGTGCTGTTTATAAATGCTGTGGCCGCCACTACCATCCAGCCCCCACTTATAGTAGACATCAATTTCGAATACTTCTGGTGGGAGATGAAGAGAAATAACTTCTTGTTGCACTTCAAATAATCTTTGGACTGTATGATCAAGTAAGTTTTGCATGGGAATCCTGGCTTCGATCTCCGAAACAGTAATATTTTCGGGATAGCAAGTTTGCTTTATCTGGAAAATTTGATTATAGGCAGGGTAAATATTAGCACCTCTGGCCTTAGCTCCTCTTTGTACTTTTATATAGTCTTCTTTTGTCATACCAGTGTCAACAATAAGAGCTAGCGCTTCCACAGGTGTGTATGGTGTGCAAGAGGGCTTGTTGTTTTTTGACTGTTGCATTCGTTTCAAACTTCTTGGTGACGACTCTAAGGCTAATTTCATCACTTTAGCAGCTTTGCGTTTTCCCGATACAACTAAGCTGGATTCAGTTGCAAATGAAAGTTGTTCCGGAGATAGACCTTTCACAAGAGTTTGCACAGATCTTTGTTTAGAACGCAGCGATGAGACTCCAAAATCCTTCTTTGGTCGTCCTGAAACCGGTTTCTTACTAGGTGTCGTGTGATCTCCTTGTACTTTTGGAATTTTGAACTCCTCATTTAACCAATCATGATGATTTTTAATCAGTCGGTCATGGATGCGATGGCATTGTTTCCATTTTGCAAATAACTTTGCCACAAACACTTTAATTTTCAATTTGACCGATTTTTCAAAGTCTTCACCATATTTAACAATGTTTAATTTGTTCAAAATATACTTAAGTAAATGTTCAATGCATTTAGGCGAAGAAAATCTACAAAAACGTTCACTTTTTAAAACAAAATACAATTCTAGTCTTTTAATAGTTTGCATTTCCACATTATCATTTCGACTACCTGAAACAAAAACAACAAATACTCATATGAGTATGAGTATGAGTATCATGAGATGTGCATATACGTGCAGCTAAAACCAGTCTCCTCGTAATAACAACAATCAGTGTTATTGATAATAAACAAATTTAAACTGGTACTCGGTGGAACTTTTTAGAAAAGCGTCCACGAATTATTTTTCTACAGAAAAAAAAAGATTATTTTAAATCTATCGATATACTTAGATTATTTTCTGTTTAAAGTGTTGAAAGAACTCAATAATAGGTTTAAAATGAAGTACTAACCACAAGGTAACGGATCCATATCAAAAAACAAGATTTCACGTCAAAACAACTGCACATTAACACGACGTATTCGCACCGAGTTTAGTAGAATACTGGCGGCACGCCTAACAAAAAGCGAAAAGTCGAACAATAGCGGCTTTTGTAAACGGGTCTCGCTCACAAAAAAAAAATCTTTTGTTGATTTTTGACCATTGAAGGATAGAGAACACCAAATGTATGTAATTAGCGTATTTCAATGATTTTTTTTAAAATACTTTTGCCGTCGTAAATCGATCGTTTTGCCGTACGTGCGCCGGCTGACTGGTTTGTACGAGTCCGAGGGACGTTAGCTTCAAACTTGGGAGGGAGACAACAACTATGTACATCCTATTCTAGCCAAAGTAGTAATGAGTCACTGTAGCCGCCTGAGTCACTGTTTCCGCCTAGACCCTACTTAACTCATCTTCGGTCATCTTGTGGGTTGGATCCTTTTTGCTTAAGTATCTACGTCCAATTCTTGAATAAACATTCGCAAACACCCTTACAAGTACATATAAAGCGTAATTTTGTCTGTGCACTATAAAAACAAATCAGTATTATCATAATTACAAAGTTTTCTTACCTTAATCACAGAATTTTCGTAACTAAACCGAAAATAAAATTCTCAAAAATTGTCGTGAGCAACTACTGTGACAAGACGCTGCAAAATGGCGGACTGTCTATGTTTCATACTTTGACACATCAGTATTGCCAACATAAAAACGATAAACAGTTTGTTTTCGAAGAAAAACCAAATAACGTGCGCATTGTGTAACGAAACGAAATGTTACTAAACGGAAAATAAATCTGTTACAAGAATTCAAAATGTATTTTCTATTAAATATTATAAAACGATATTAATAAATCAATAGCTATGCTACAATATTATCCAAAAATATATATTAAAGGATACCACTACAAACGGCAGCCCTGTAATAAAGCATAAGTTAATTGGCCGTAATATTGTTACATTATAAATGTGTATGGTGAAATAATCGTATATTTTACTAAGTTAATATTTTAACATTTTATTTGTTTAAAAGTTGTCTATATTTGATATTCTAGATATCAAAGAACACCCGGTTGTACATAATTTGAACTAAAATATTTAGGGATGTAACGATATTTGAATTTGCCGATACGATACCGATTATCGAGGAAAATAATCGGCGATATCGATACCGATATCGATGGCTTAGTAGTAAATAAGGAATGATGTACTTTATATGCATAAAACTTACTTATGTTACAGAGAATAAATAGGTAATCCATTCTGTAAAGTGTGGTAAAAATGGCAATTAAAAATAATGAAAAAAAAAGGTAAAATATCGTATCAACATTTATTTGGGTAACATTTATCAAGGAATCAAATCAATATTAATAATCAAAGTTCACTTTAGGAAGATTTTTGTTAAGGAAACAAAGTTTATTCAAATTACTAGCAGATAATCTGTTGCGCAAAGCATTTTGTATGAGGCCTGCAGTTGAAAAAAGACGTTCTGAGGCAACTGAGCTCATTGGGTAAGATAAATATTTTTGTGCAAGCATTTTCAATTTTGGGTATTTATCTTCATTGCTCCAATAGTTCTTTGGATTTTGTTTCATTGGAATATTTGGACATCTCGTATAAGATCCCACCTCTTCTTGCTCAGGATGACTGGACATGTTTGATAAAGGTTCCTCCTCTTCTGCTTCTTTAATCAAACTGTCACAAGCACTCCAGATACCTGAGAAAGTTTCATCTTGCTTTTTTTGTGACTCTACACGCTCTACAGGAACATGTGTATCCCCGTTTGTAATTAAGGAGATAAGTATTCTTTTCGCCTCAATGCTTGTGGATTGTAGAAAGAACGTACGCAATTTATAGCGCGGATCTAGTGTTGTTGATAAAATAAAAGTTTCCTCACTCTCTAGATAATCAAATCTGTTATTTATTCCAGCGATCAAAATCTCTAAAAAATTATGATATTCTGGGCTGCTGTAACTGTCGTCCGCGGTCTCTTGATTATTTTTGATCTGTTTTAAAACTTTTCGCAAACTGTTAATGAGAGGTATAGCGTCAGATAAGCAAGCAGATTCTTTACTTATAGATTTTGTAGCTTCTTCAAAATAATTCAAAGTCGAAACAACTTGTTCCATCAATAGCCATTCTTCTGTAGACAATTCAGTTCTACATTTCACATGAGGCAAAGAAGCTTGAATTGCAACTCGTTGCTCTAAAAGTCTTCTAAGTGCATGAAGGGTTGAATCCCAGCGAGTAACGACATCCTGAATAAGAACGTGACAAGGAACGTTATGAGATTTTTGCATTTCTGTTAGGATTTTGCGACCTGACGTTGAATGACTGAAGTGGCCAATAATAGATCTCGCCTTTGTAATCATGGCATTTATTTTCTCTTCAAAAAACGCATCCTTCAGCACTAATTGTAAAGAGTGCGCCATACATCTGATACGTTGAACTCCCACTAGTGTTACAGCAAGCCCCATATTCGGTGCATTATCTGTTACTACAGCACGTACCTGTTCGCTGATGTGCCAATCTTGAAATAATTGACGTAAGTTTTGAGCTATGTTTTCAGCGCTATGATTTTCGCCTTCAAAAGGAAATACTTCTAGGCAGTAGTTCTTCAACTCAAAATTTTTATCAAGTCCGTGAGCAGTCACACTTATAAAGTCGTTAACGGACGAAGAAGCATCGCTGGTCCATAAGTCAGTAGTGATAGTGATGTGCGGAAGTTCATGCAAAAGTTCCATTATTTTGGTTCTTACACGGCAGTACATGTCTGGTATTACATTTTCCGAAATATGGGGACGGGAAACCATTTTGTATTTCGGGCAAAACTGCTTAATAGTGCGTTGAAACCCCAGTTTATTTACCAAGTCAAACGGTTCCATGTCTACACATATTTTTTCAGCTATTGTTTTCGTGATCGCTTTTGCCCTAGGGTCATCGGTATCATACATGACACTTTTTTGCAGAATGTGCTCCAAAGTAGCTTGTTTTTTAGGCGGCGGACAACCGTCGGCGCTTGAGGTACCTGGGATGTCTTTTTCCAACTCCTTTTCGTGATAGCGCTTCACGTGTGTCCACATGTTAGTTGTCGTGAAGCCCTTCGATGAAACTGCTTTGCTACCACGAGAAACGCTGACATTGCAATATAAACAAGTCGCTTTTGTGTCATCATCCTGTTTTATTTGAAAATGATTCCATATACTACTTCTATGTTTTAAAGGAGTCGCCATTTTATTTATCGTACCTAACTGTATTACAGTCCTCACTTCACTCTAAAACAGACAAAATCACGAATAGCGGTGACGAGACAAGGTAAATTCGCCGAAAAACAATGCAAGTATTATTACATTATTATATTACAACGCTGTGCCAAAACTAATAAACACTGACGAGCGACGACCGTTAACCGCGTGCGTTGCCGTTTCACTGGCGGGCGCGTCCTTCGCCCCACCGCCCTCTAAGACGGGGTGGCAACATAGCCGCGAGCGCGTCGCGCGTCACCTTCGTTCTTTTCGCGCGCTTTTCAAACTGTATCGGCTGTATTTAAATCGGCGATGCCGATGTATCGGCCTGCCGATTATATCGGCCGATATATCGGTATCGGTATCGGTATCGTTACATCGCTATAAAATATGATATTTTCATTTGTTTTCATTGCACAAAATCGTAAAAAGAACTGTGACATTTGAAAATTGCAAATGTACAATTAAAATGAATATGACCCTACTGTAAACCGTTGAAGAGGGGAACTCTTCAACGGTTTACAGTAGGGTCATATACTGTCCTTCGTCTTTATCATCAGACCCGTAATGACAGCCACAACCCATCTAGGTGTAAATTTCTCATCAATTCAAATTAGTCAAGCCCAAACACAAGGTAACTGCTGTAAATCGTTGAGGAGTTCCCTCGACTGTCTTTCGGCTCCATCATCAGATCGACTCCAGACCTTCAATAAGTTGTAGTGCTTTAAAATACTTCATGAAAAAATTAACAAACGCACTAGTTGCCCATAAGATTTTCGAAAGTTCCCCTCGACTTCTCTGGGATGCCATCATCAGATCCTGGTTTCCTTATCATGGGACCATTTGGGAAGTATTCCCTTTCCAAAAAAAAAATCATTTTTAAAATTGGTTGGCAAGCGACGGAGTTATGCCCGAACAAACATAAAAAAAAGAAATACAAACATCCGAATTGAGAACCTCCTCCTTTTTGGGAAGTCGGTTAAAAATACAGGTACCTCCTCTTTGTTTTATTACACGACGCCGCGGCGTCGTGTAATAAAACAAAGTAGTAGTAGTTGGATCAGTATTGCGCGCGCCGGCGCGGCTGCAAAAGGTACCATTTTTTTTGTCATGGTTGTCGTTTCCATGCAAATCTGCAAGGGCAGCTTGTTGGTAAATTTGTAAATCGTCTGCATAAAGGTGGTAGGAAGAACGAAGTTTTTTGGAGATAGCGTTTATAAATATTGCGAGGAGTAAGGGAGATAAAACGCCACCCTGAGGTACACCGGCAGTTGTATAACACCAGGAAGAGTTAGATTCTTCTATGCATATACGTTGCCGGCGGCCATACAGGTCATCTTTTCGGAGATCATCTGTATTCATGCCACTAAAATTGCGCTGCAGGAGAATTTTAGGTTTTGCCTTAGGAGGTCGAATTTTGTACGAGAGGAAAATGAGATCATGTTATGAAAACATGTCAGCTGGGCATTGGCCATGCTTGCCGACATGTTCAGAAGAGGAAACAATAACAAGGTCTAAGAGTGAAGGGTTGCAATTTGGAAAATGGTGTGTGGCACTTAAGGGAAGAATGGACAAATTTAACGATTGAAGTAGAGATTGAAGAGAAGAGGTGCGGGAATCGTTCTTCAATAGGCAAGTATTGAAGTCTCCCATAATTATTGTATGACTGTAAGAGGTGTAACGTTACATTTTACAGGGGGAGCCTGTAAAATGTGAGGTCACAAGCACTCACCTACCTAGGAGGGGAATCGTGCTAAAAGGAAAAAAGGACAAATAAATACTAGTATAAATTTAATGAATTACACAACGAACGTCTGATGAATGAGAAAGATGAGCGGACGTGAGATGAAAATGAAGTCTTCCTTGAAGAACCGGAGGACTGGAGGGTCCGTTGAAGAACCGGAGGGCCGGCAGGGTCCGTTGAAGAACCGGAGGACTGGAGGGTCGTCACTCTTCAGAGGGCTGGAGAGGATGGGCCTAGTAACGTCTTCCTCCCAGGCTCGTTCAGCCCAGGCATCAAGGTGTCCTTTAAAGGCGGCAAGGAGAGAGGCCGACTTATCAGGTTCGAGGAGGTAAACTTAGAAACGTCCTCTAAGTCTACTCTTAGTATAGGAGGGAGGGCGACTTCTCTGGTTCCCTGGAGGCAAACTGTCCTCTCAGTCACTCTTAAGAAACTTTTTCAGACTTCTTGCTGATCTCAGCTCCAAACGTAGACTGGCCATTTCTTTACGACGGCTCTAAAATGAAGGCTCGCTTTTATTTTGAATTTGATATGAGTTTCTAGAATTTGATGGAAAAGGAAAAATGGACTTTATGAAGGTCTGATGACAATTTCATATGCGACCTAAAACTCCTAGCTAACTTCAGAATAGAAATAAAAAGAAAACTAGGCCTGTCTAAATGACAATGACATAATACAAGAAATGTAAACAAAGCATTGAAGATAGCTAATTTGCAGAAAAACTTAGAAAATACAAGTTAAAAAGATTCTAGGAATCAAGTTATGGCTATGCAGCTATGTATTCATTTATCTAGGAAGTTTATAGAGAGCGTAAGTAGAAAACAATAAGACACACACTACAGAGGGCATCAGGTTTTCTAAGATATTTTCAAAGGAGGAGAAGAAGTTTATTCGAGACGACGGGCTGTAATAAACGCCTAGAAGGATTTTTGTAAGGTTCAGGGTGACTTCCAAAAAGAGATGCTCGCCCGCGTTTGACGGGGGAGGTTGTGCTGACATATCAATAATTGAAAAAGGAATGTGCGGGCGAAGGTATATAGCAACACCACCCCCACCGCCACGCGCCCAGTCATTTCTTATCAGTTGAAAACCCGAGAAAATTGAAATTGGTCTCACCGAGCTTTTCCCTCGCTGACATGAAGAGCTGATGCCGAGGTCTAGTCAGGAACTCTGATAACGTGATGCCAGTGCCCTTCAACTTTGTCTTCGCAAACCAGACACTGTCCCTGACATTGACGTCCCGGAGCTTGCACAGAATGGGTCTGGGCTTGCTGGCACCTGTTGTTCGACCCATCCGATGGCAGCGGTTGACATCAGCAACAGTAAAATCTGCCAGCTGGAGGTGGCACCGAACAACTTCAGCTACTACCTGCGCAGTGTCCTCCTTGGCCTGTTCCGTGACACCATGCAGCAGAACCATCTTCCGCCGACCCCGCATCTCGAGGTTGTCAACTCCCTGTGCCAGTGCTGCCAATTGACGCTGAAGACAGCCTAACGCATCCAAGATGAACTTCTTGAAAGATGTGAAGTCTGCAACCAAGTCATCCAAACTGCTTGCTGTGTTTGTAGAGCTTTTCTTCAGTTCAGCCTCAAAGTTCGACATCCTATTTTCAAACAGTGCCATCATTTCTGTCAGTGAAACTTTCAGTGCTTCCATGACTGCTTTACTGTGTGTCTTTTTGTACAGGAATATTGGATTTAGGTGAAAACACTAAACTGGTGGTGGGTAATCTATTTCAGCATCTAAATGCAAACATTTATTGAGTTAATCTTGTGTTATTTAATTTAAAATAAAAATTTAATTGGGAGCGATTTTATTTTTCACCTTGTTTCAACTACCCACACAAGACATGGCCTGAAGATAGTAGTTTCAAACATTGGATAAAATTAATATTAATATGTGAAAATTGAAGCTAACACCAAGTTAACCAAATTTCAAATAATTACCTTTATAGATAACTCTATCTCACTCTCTAAAAAAGGTGGTACTGTTTCTTTATCTAACTTTGACGTCACAATTGTTAATTTATTATGGTTTTTGTTTGTTTTGTATAGATTTTTGTAGAACTGTGTAGCTGTGTCCATGAGTTCCAATCTGTTTGTTACAGTCGCTCCTGAAGCATTTTGTAGTTGTGTCATGAGAGGCTTGGTAGTTTCTAATTTCTTGAATGCTTTTTTTCTTATTCCACCTGTTTCTTCTATCAATTTACTAATTGTATCAAGTCTCTTATTTATCTTGAATGTTTTGTTTGATTTTTTTATGGATTAATTTGTAAAGTTTACTCAGGTATAGTTTTTCTTCTTTAGGTTTTCTTTTTTTGTTTTTCAATTTATATTTCTCAACTTTCAGTGACCTTACTTCTTCCGTTATAATATCTAGATTTTCTCCTTTTCTCTTAAAGTAGCTTTTTAGTAAAAATGATTCTATTTTCTTATTATACTGTTGCAAGCTATCATTTTCGCAGTCTGATAGGGATGGTGGCTCTACATATGTAATGGTATTGTTTATGTCTAGTTTACATGTGTAGTTAATTCGAGATTTCTTGTTTGTCTCTACGTTGTTGATGTAGGTTCGCTTTCCAAACTCGAAAATTGTGGACGATTTTCTTCTGCAGAAGCCTTTCAGTTTGTGAATCATTATTATCATTGGACATAAATTCATTTATACCATCCAAAATAAAGCTGCTATCGTTGATTGTATCATTTTCTTCGTTATCCGATACTGACGTTACAGATTGCCTTTCTTTAAAATGTGGCTTTAAAAAACTCATTTCTTCTTTGAATATCCATTTCTTAGAAGAAGAGGCACCCTGACCACTTTTTGTTTTTTTTTAAAGCTCTGCGATAAGCTTCCCTCAAGTTGATCCACGATTTCTTGCATTCTAATGATGAAATAAAAAATATTATTTAAAAAAGATTTCCTGAAAATATTACAAAAGCCGTGTGTTAAATAGACCAAGTTATGATCAATAATCTGTAATCCTATAGATAGAATATAACTTTGATGATATAAAGCACTGCAGAAGATTACGTATTTGAAGCCGGCTATAAATATTGTTAATAACACATTTTATATTTGTTACAGATATTTGATAACAGGAACCTCAGTAAGGACTTTATGGTCAAGTTTTCGAATAGGAGAGTCGACTATCCGATTGATTATACGAGATGTATGTAATGCTATCATTAATAATATGAAGAATGTTTACATGCGTACACCAACCACTGAAGAATGGGAAAATATTGCAAGAGGATTTAATAATAAATGGAATTGGGTGGGTTTTTTTTTTTTTTTTATTTTTTTTTATTTTGGTTTTTTTTTTTGTGAAATGGAATTTCCCAAACTGTATCGGCGGCATAGTCGGAAAGCATATTAACATAATAGCACCTGCTAACAGTGCAGTGGTTCCAAATACTTAAATTATAAAAAAACATTTTTCCATAGTTCTTTTGGCTGTAGTCGATGATAAATGTAGGTTCAGAGTTGTCGATATAGGCGCTTTCGATAGAAATAGCGACGATGGTATTTTTGCGCCCTCAAAATTTGGAAGGGCTATTGAAAATAATACGTTAAATATTCCGAACGATAAACCATTACCTGGAACTGACAGTGAAATGCCTCGTTATCCTAGGTGACGAGGCTTTCTCTTTAGGCTAACGGCACACACACAATAATAAAGATAGAGAAGATTGTCAAAAATCTTTATCAATATATGGTCCCGCACACTACGCAATATTATTGGCAATATTTCGTGGTACAATCTGAATCAGTCGCTCCGCAGCTGGATTCATGTGCGCACGTTTAAGAGTGTGTATTCCGTCCACTAGCGCCGCCAATCGTTTTTTATTAATTGTGGTAAATTTAAGACACGTAGATAAAAAACCGTTCTGTAGTGCACTAAAGAAATGTATCTATTATTTTTTGACAGCTATTTTTAATACATAACTCATGGCTAAATAGCCAAAACGGCAATTATTGCTAAAAGTGGCCACTTTTAGCAAAAATATCGACTTTGGCAACAATTTATGTTCTAAAGTACAAAACATAACTCTCAAAACATAATAAATACATTTCTTCAGTGCACTACAGAACGGTTTTTTATCTACATGTCTTAAATTTACCACAAATAATAAAAAACGATTGGCGGCGCTAGTGGACGGAATACACGCTCTTAATATAATGGATAGAAAGAAAAATGTCTTTGCATTGAGTATTGCATTAATTTTATCAACTAAAAAAAGGCAATCAAGAAAGAAATGATGGATTAAGGACTGGATGAGAAAAAAAGCTGAGTTAAGTAATTTTAATCTAATAATTTAATCTAATTTGACGACACGATTGGCGCAGTGGTTGAGCGATTGACTGCTGCGCAGCATGTCGCGGGTTCGATTCCCGCACGGAACAAATGTTTGTACGACCTACAAGTATTTGTTCCGAGTCTGGGTGTTTTTCTATCTATAATTTGTACGTATTTACAAAAACAAAAAAAAAATGTATATAAGTAGTTTATCAGCCATCTCGTTACCATAACACAAGCATTAGGTTGCTTAGATTGGGACTATATGGCGTTGTGTGAAATGTCCAAGGATATTATATTATATTATTATTATATTATAATAAATGAACTACGAGTTACAGAAGAAAATGATTTCAAAAATTATATGAAAATGAGAGACTGCAGCTTCCAAAAACTTTTATCTTAAGTTTCACCTTACTTGAAGAAAAAAGATACACACATGCGAAAAACGCTAACACCTGAGGAGAACTTGACAGTTACTTTACGCTTTTTAGCGACTGGCAGAAGTTTTGAAGACTTGAAGTATTCCACTTTAATATCTCCAAGGGCATAAGCGCAGCAGTTCTGGACACTTGTAACACGTTAATTTACGTCTTGCAAGACTATATAAAAGTAAGTAGTAATGCTATGTAATACTTAGTTATAGGTAGAGGTACTACCAATAATTATACTACCATTGCTAGGTATATTTTTTTGCAATAAATTCATTTTGATTTAGATTTGAAGTAAAACAAATGGAATACTAGAATCGTTTTTATTAATACAAGTAGTAGGTGGTAATTATTTGTAGGTAGTTTTTATTAATTCAGGGTGAAATTGAATCATCATGGGCATCCTTAAGGGGTCATTGTGCTAATCACACTGTTCCCTACATTTGTGTTCGCATAAATCGTCAAAATATATGGAACGGCTGATTTTTTTTCGCAATTTCAGGTTTGGTTTCCCATAGTAAGAGTTGTTCATAATGATGAGTACAAAGGATGCCCATGAATTTAATTGCATCTTGTATATTCACAAATCATCTATTCAAAGGACTGAAAAAAAATTGAAAAATCTTCCTTTCCAAACTCAGCATGTACGTCGGCTTCAATTGTTATAACATTAGATTGGTTATTTTCTTGAGACATTGTGTCTTGTGGACAATATTCAAACTGTTGCAATCGTGTCAGTGGAAGCCTTAATATTATTTGAGATGGAACACCGGTGGTTACAATTGGTTGATGATGAATTAAAGACTTGGACAAAGTCTGCGGAGGTCTCATAGTAATAGTATTTTCCGTATTATGTTCATTGGTATATATAGAAGGAGTTAAACTGTATCTCAAAATTGAATCTTGTGTGCTTGGAGATGGACTAGGTGATGAAATATAGTTTACCCTGGAATGATCTAGTGACTCTCTAGGCGGCAAAGGAGATGAAGTATATGGTCCGTACTCATTAGTTTTTACGGAGTTTTTGTTTAATTTTCCAAGTTGTGCCTCAAATAAAATAACGTTAATTGCCTTTTCCGCAAAAAGTTTTTGCTTAGACTCCAGTTTTATCAGTTTAGCAGCCTATACTTTGGCAAGATGAAATTCTTTTTGATTTTCAGAAGAATCCTCCAAAAATGATAAAGTTCTCTGTAAAAGGTATTGCTGGTCATTTACCTTTTTTCTTTTCTTATTTTCCGATACTGGAGTTGGAGGTAGATCCACTGAGCTAATCGAATACCTATGTTGCTCTTGATCATTTTCTTTGTCTTCCTGTAATATAAAAAGAAAAGTAGGTAGGCTTGTGTAGTACATGTACTATGTACTACTAAGACGCAATTCCTTTAGGTGACCGAGAACGAACTATTCTGTTTCAGTCGTTTAAATAGTTCATTTAGTACAGTGACCGTCTGGCTCGCGAGTGCCGAATCAGAACGAATATGTACGAGAGTCTGAGCGAGGAGCGAGTGAAATATGCTGTTTCGGTTGTTTAAATAGTTCATTTAGTAGGTACAGTGAACTACAGTGATCATCTGGCTCGCGACTACTCGCGAGTGCCGAATAATCAGAACGAATAAGTACGAGTGTCTGAGCAAGTTGAAAGATTAGAGAAGCATGCGTGCGAGCGTGATGGACGATGTACGATGACCGACTCGCGAATATTCCGCGAAGTTTTATGTTATACCAATCACAATAAGGTCTATTATCACTTTCAATGCATGGAAAAACTAATATTGCCCGTTCTTCTTGGCTCTTTGATTGACAATTTATTATTATTAGTTCATAAATAAAAGAGTTCGAGTTCGGTCACAGCCAACTAGCGAACGGACGTGTGTCACTGCTCCGCGTGCATTGTTAACAAATTTTAAGTCTCTTTTTGGTGATTGGTCAAGTGGCTAACATTTCAATTCCTTGTCGCACATCGTGTCTCTTTATCCATTGGCTCCTCCTACTGGGTGGGACTAGACAGTGATGACAATATAGAAGTGATTACCTCTTCAAACTTGCCGAAATAAGGCGCAGGGATTTGCTGGGTTTCGAACCGCTGCCACCACGCGCGTCAGTCCAGTCCTTCATCAACGAGCCACCGAGCGACTGACGTAAGCGGCGAAATTACTCAGTGCTACGCTGCGAATGACGTAGCATCAACAAGGTGTGCTACGAGCTACGAGTGCTACGCCTGCTACGACGACAACGTGCACGTGATCGCGCCCGGTCTTATCGGCTACGCACATCTGCTACGGATCGACGTATATTGTCAGCGTGCATTTCGTTAAAGTGAATACATTAGTACAATCACGGAGTACAACAGTAATTAGTGCTGTTACTAAACAACATCTATCTATACGCATAGTGAGATCACTCAGTGGAACTTCGACTCATACCTCAAATATGTCGAGGCTCGAACGCACCCCGCCGTCAACCCCAAAAGACATTTTAACTCAATCTGAACCTGAGCTACATGCTCTAGCGACAAGCGATGTGAGTTTTGTTAACGTAAACAGAAACAAACGTTTGCGTATGGACATGTCTCCAAAAGAAATAAGTAAGCTTGAAGAGCTTAAAGCTGAAATCAAAGACATGCTGTCGTCATGGAAGATAGGACAAGAGGAATATTTAACCAAAATAATCGACAAGCAAAGTGCCTCAATGTCGAAATTGGTAGCTGACATGGCAGAGTTAAAGTCACAAAACTCAGAAATACAACAATCAGGCGATTTCATCAGCAATCAATACGAAGATCTCAGGAGGGAAGTTTTGAACTTGCAAAAGGAGCGACAAGAGCAGAATACGTACATCGAAAACCTTGAGAAAAAAGTCCAAGATCTGCAGTTTAAATCACGCTCATCCTGTATTGAGGTTAGAAACGTCCCACAAAAAGAGGAGGAGGTCAGTGAGGATTTAACGTGCACCGTGAGCGAGATCGGGAAAGCTGTTGGGTGGCCGATACTGTCAACTGAACTGCGGGATGTATACAGACCTTCGGGCAAACCCGGTATCACGCGCCCAATAGTTGTGGAATTCTCAACAGTGACAGCCAAGCACAACATGCTATCAGCTATCCGTGATTTTAACAGAAATGTGAAAAACAAAGAGGACAAATTGAACACTAAGCTTGCTGGCATTCCTGGACCGCGCCAGCCTGTGTACGTCGCTGACTTCCTACCATCAAGCTCAAAAAAGCTGTACTTCCTAGCTCGTGAGTTCGCAAAGAAGAACGGTTACAAATTTTGCTGGTCAACCAATGGTAATATTTTCTTGCGTAAAGAGCAAGGCGAAAAGCAGATTTTAATTCACTCTGAGAAGTGCTTGGCTGGTCTGCAGGAGAACGTTGCATGACTATTACTGTTAATGATCATAACCACTAATTTATTGCTTCATATTTTAGTTTTTTGCATATTTATCATAGGAGAAACTTTGATTATTTTACCTTTGCTTACATACTTACTCTACTCAAACCACACTGCATATAATGGCAACTTACACCACAGCACATTCTTAATTTCTACACGCACAAAAAACAAAACACACCAAAATCACACAATTTATGTAAAATATAAAATAAAGGTAAACAACAAAATAAAAATAAAAATCTCTGGACACATCGTTTGGGATTTTATACAAATCTGTTATAAATGGCTAATTTAATCGAATTAAATCAAGAATTTGAATCCATATCACGGTCAAAATCATTTTGCTGTTCTCCAGATGACTGTACCATATACTTACCCAAGCATGACAAGGCTACACAAATATTACACCTAAACATTAGAAGTATAAACAAACACTTCGATGAACTAAAAGTACTACTATCTATAATAAATATGAAATGTGAAATCATCATTTTAACCGAGTGCTGGTTGAGTAAGGTCCACAAAATACCTGTCTTGGATGGATACACATCTCACTATACCAAACGTACTCACAATCAAAATGATGGTATAATAATTTATGCTGCAGATAACTTAGACTGCAAAATATCAGAGCCGGAGTTCAAGGATGCTAATTGCCTTATTTGCAGCGTAGACAATAAACTGGCAATTGTTGCCATTTATCGTTCGCCTTCCTACAGAAATAAACAAAATTTTGACAACTTCATAAATAGTCTAAACAATGTCTATAACACATTAACTCAGTATAACAGCATTGCACTCATGGGAGATATAAACATAGAAATAAAAACTAATACATCGGACGATCGATGCAACGATTACCTCATTTTTAATGCATCACACGGACTAATACCAGCTCATACTTCTCCTACTAGACTTAATAACTGCCTAGACCACATTTTACTTAAGTCTACTCTACCAGCCACTAGTATAGTCCTGGAAACATACATCACTGATCATGCACCAGTTATGTTATCTTTACAAAATGCAAGCGTCAGTTCTAAACCAAATAACGTAGTATCTAGGCTCGATTACCAAGCGATTAAAAAGGAATTGGAAGAGATGCAATTTGCAGAAGTGTTACAGATTGAAGACGCAAATGAATCCACAAATAAGTTCATTTCACTATTAATGGCTGTAATAATTAAACATACACGAACCGTTCTGGTATCTAGGAGAAAAAGAAATATAAAGCCCTGGATAACCCCAGGACTCCTACGCTGTATTAAACGCAGAGATCGACTACATCAAAGATCAACTAAGACTTCTGATAACTTAATTTTAAAAATAACATACTCACGATATCGAAATTTTTGTAATCGTCTGTTGAATAAGCTAAAAAGAGATTATGAGAAAAAAGAGATTGAGAAAGCCGGTCACAATCCCAAAGCACTTTGGAACGTCATCAAAGACATCACTCACACTAAAAAAGTAAATTCATCACCCGTAGAACTACTAAGTAAACAAAATAAACCTATGATTGCCGTTAATCAAATCTGTTCTTATTTCACTAATGTTGGAAGTAACTTTGCAAATAAAATAATCGATGCGAATCAAGGTAGGCAGTCACACTCAATACAAAATGAGAATTCTTCTCCCAGTTATTCTTTTCTTATCCTGGAAAGTGACGAGGCTGAAGTAGACTCTATAATATTACAATTGCGTAATAACTGTGCCACGGGTTGGGATAAAATATCAACTAACCTATTGAAACAATGCAGACAAATATTAACACCTCCCATAACACACATGCAACCAGTCCATAAGAACCGGTGTATTTCCCCAAGCTTTAAAAAAAGCCTTAGTTCATCCTATCCACAAGGGAGGGGTCAGAGACAGTGCTAACAATTATAGGCCAATATCTGTTTTACCTGCGCTGTCTAAAATTCTAGAAAAAATCCTCAACTCGAGGCTAAATAGTTTTTTGAACAAACATAACATTATTGCCAATAATCAGTTTGGTTTCCGTCGCGGCATATCCACCGAGGATGCCGTATTAGATTTAACACAGCTCGTTGCAAGACAACTGGATGCAAAAAACAAATGTCTTGGTGTCTTCCTGGATATGGCGAAGGCATTTGACACGGTCTCTGTCCCCATCCTACTGGCCAAACTTGAACAAATAGGAATCAGGGGTATACCGCTTTTGATGTTCAAGAGTTACCCAACAAATAGGACACAACAGGTCATAATTAATTCCCTCCTTAGTGACGAACAAATAGTCACCTTTGGTGTGCCACAAGGGAGTGTTCCTACTTTGTTCAATATATATATAAATGACCTTTGCAAAATGTCACTTTCGAATGCAACCATTTATACATACGCAGATGACACGGCTATTGTAGTGTACGGACCCAGCTGGGATTTCGTTAAAGCTGTAGCCGAAGACTGTCTTAGAAGAATTATGAACTGGCTAAGTCTTAACCTTTTAACACTGAACTTAAATAAAACGAATTATATAACCTTCGCGATAAGGAAAAACAACAAACCATCGGAAGATTTTAACATAATCGCACATACATGTTGGGATAACACACAAACCTGCCTATGTCAGACTCTTACTCAAGCTAGTGTTGTAAGATACCTAGGAGTACAAATTGATGAACAACTACGGTGGGATAAACAAATAAACAAAGTTATTGCAAGGTTGAGAACTATGGTCTATCTCTTCAGAACTCTTAGAGAATCAGTATGTCAAGAGCTTCTTATAAAAATTTTCATTGCGCTGTGTCAGTCTGTGATCAGTTATTGTATCCCGGTATGGGGTGGGGCAGCAAAAACGATGTTTCTTGTCTTGGAGAGAGCCCAAAGAGCTGTTCTCAAGGTCATCTTAAGAAAACCATATCGGTACCCTACTGGGCAACTGTATATGGACTCTAAAGTGCTTACTGTTCGTAAGCTCTTTGTACTCCTAACCATCTTAAGAAGGCATCGAACTGTTGCCCCACCCGATGCCGGCAGACGAAGAAATTCGCCAGTCTGTCCCAGTGTTTCACACAGTACAACTTTCGCAAAAAGACAATACTTTGTTTTAAGCTCTTACCTGTACAATAAAATTAACAAAAAAACCGACATAGTTAAACTAAGCTCATATGATGCAAAAGTTGCGGTAAGAGGGTGGTTATTGGAATTGGACTACTTGGAAACTGAAAATCTCATTACCTTTGTTTCATAACCCTAACGATCATCACCACTTACACAATATTCATACACACTAACACTAACACTTACACACAACACTCTTCAAAAACACTTCACAGCACATAGCTATTTCTTCATGCACCACATCCTCAGATATTCTCACACTTACTCTACCGAATCATCTGGACAGTAGTGGCACTCGGTAAATACTTGTAAAACAAAGGGCTGAACACTACCCCTGAGATACAGGTTACCACCTAGTTCAGGGGATAGGGTCAAAACTTCTAGGCAACTATCACAGCCACCAAATTATATTGTAAGTGAAAATGGTTATTTTTTCTTCTTTGTATTAAGTATTTCTAATTTAGTCTAAAATAAAACTGTAAATTTATTCTATATTGGTGAGAAATAAACAATTTTATTTTATTTTATTTATTTATTTTATTTAAAACTTTCACCGCCATATTTAATGTCGCTTGGTAATAGCTATATTAAGTAATTGTTTTAATTTGTTTTTCGATGGTTCTATGTTTACCTATGTCGTGGTTGCTTGGTTTTGTTGTGTGTGGATTTTATTAAGGACTGTGTGTGCATGTTAATGAATAAAACTAATAATTTAATTCATCATTTGCTTGGACTATAACTTACTTTCTGTTCTGGTGCAATATTTTTACTATAACTTTTTAATTTATCTTTACGGTTACGGCTCCATCAAGTTAGTATAATGGATTAGTTATTTTCGTAAAATAGCGCCAACAAGATCAAAAAGAAGCGAAATCTGGTTTCATTTTACAGAAAGCACAGAGAATGATCGTGCAAAGTGTAATTATTGCTCGTGTTATTTGAGTATAAAAAGTGGTTCTTTGGGAAATTTAAATCGCCATATGAAGAACAAGCATCCCACTATTTCTTTGTGCGTTCAGAGGCAACCTACCGCTGCGGCTTCTCCATCATCGGAAATTTTACCAGAACGAACTGTTCAGGAACCTCCACAGATATCGTCGATCGCTTCAAGTACTGCTACTACTACTGTAACTGTACCGATTACGAGCTACATGAGGAAACCACCTTCGGCACGCAAAGTAGAGCATGTAGATAAGCAGTTGGTTAAGATGGTGGCTAAAGGTCATCATGCATTGCGTATGGTGGAGAAACCAGAATTTAAAAAATTAATAGATATGGTCTCACACTGCCCCGGTTACCAGCTTCCGTCGCGTAAAACTTTGACCACTACTCTGATACCTAAGACCTATGTTGAAGTTTTTGAAAGAATACAACTTCAAATGTCAGAAGCGCATGCTGTATGCTTAGCCACAGACGTTTGGACATCCAGTACCAATGAGAGCTACATAGCTGTTACAGCTCATTTTATTAATTCAACCACTACACTGTGTTCTGTTTTACTCGGGTGCATAAATTATAATGAACGACACACGAGCGCTAACTTAGTCGCTTTTTTAAAACAAATTGCACAAGACTGGGGTATCACAGATAAAATTGTAAGCATTGTAAGCGATAATGCTGCCAACATATTGGCAGCTATTAGAATGAGTAACTGGAGGTCCATCCCTTGCTTTGCTCATTCTCTAAACTTAGTTGTTCAACGCGCAATTAACGATATTAATGTTATAATTATAAAAGTAAAAGCAATAGTGGAATATTTTAAAAAAAGCACCGCGGGTTTATTGAAACTCCAAGAAAGAGAGAAGCAAATGGGTCTTCCAGTGCTGAAATTAAAACAGGAATGTCCAACACGGTGGAACTCATGTTATGACATGTTGGATAGACTTTTAAAAGTAAAAGATGCCGTAATAAGCACATTGGCACTTTTAAGAAGCGATCTCTCTCTACAGTCTCGAGAATGGGAAATTATTGAAAAGGTTGTACCCGTACTGAAACCTTTCTATGAAGTTACTACAGAAATTAGCGCAGAGAAGAATGTCACGTTATCAAAAGTTTTAGTGTTTATTCAACTCTTATCCAAACACGTGACTCGCATGTTGGCAATATCTTATGATCATGTAGAAGTTAACAAACTAATAACGATACTACAAACTCAGCTAAATGATCGGTTTCGTGACATTGAAAAAAACCCTATCTACGCTGAGAGCACTATATTGGATCCAAGATTTAAAGGTAGAGGTTTCCGGACGCCAGAGACTTTTAAAATAGCCTGTGAGAGTTTAAAACGCCGCATATGCCAACAAATCATACCTCGTTCAAGTCCTACAGAACCAGCAATTGCTAGTACGTCCACACCTACGCCAAGCACCTCAAATGCTTTGGTTGGTACGAAAGAAAGTATTTGGGATGAATTTGACCGTGATTTGAAAACCATTTCAAGGCCGGAAAACCCTGTTGCAGCAGGTATACGAGAGTTTGACAAGTACCTCAATGAAGAATATGTCAGAAGGCAGGATGATCCACTGCAATGGTGGGCCATTCGTAAAGATGTGTACCCACATCTTTATAAATACATTTTAAAAAGATTATGTATACAAGCAACATCCGTTCCTTGTGAACGAATATTCTCGAATGCCGGGCAGGTTTTGAGAGAACGAAGGACACTTCTGAAACCAAACAAGGTGTCGCAGTTGCTATTTTTACACAGCAACCTTTAACTCGATTATAAATATACTTTCATGTAAATATTATGTAAATACATCTTCATTATTTCATAAGACACAAAAAAAACAAAAAAAGACAAAAAAAAACAAAACGAAATAAAAAAAAAAACAACGAAAACAAAAAAAAAGCAACGAAAACAAAAAAAAAAGCAAAAAAAAAGAAAATTAAAGAATATATATTTAACAAATCAAAGATCATTGTAAATATTTGATTTTTAAATACGCCATTTCGATTTCACAAAATTGCATGACATTGAAATTATTTTAAAATGTTTCATTTATATTTGAAATGGCAGTCCTAAGCCTGCAAAGTAAAGTATGAAGGAAAATCAAATATGTATTCCATTATGTCCGACTGATGTTCTAATGGTCAGTGAACTATAATGAACTAATAGTACTAGAAGACCGAACTAGTTCATTTCAACGATTGTACTACTTCGGAGCGTTCCATTCAGTGTCCGAGTAAGAACAAGCCTAAAAGTAGGTAAATAAAATGTTAATAACAAATTATGATAATCAACCCAGCAAGAGTGGAGGGAAGTGGCCAATGATTTTGGACGCATTCACGGATTACCTACATGCTTAGGCTCGCTGGATGGCAAGCATATTGGGATTATTATGCCCAAAAATGCGGGCTCTCGTTACTTTAATTATAAAAGATTCCACAGTATTATTTTATTGACTTTAGTAAATGCTCATAAAGAATTTATGATGGTTGATGTTGGTCAATGGTCGGATATCTGATGGTGGAGTCCTGTTCTATTCAAAATTTTGGCAGTCTTACGAACAAGGTCTACTTAACTTGCCTAACCCAATTATTCTTTCTAAGATGACACGCTTATTTCCTTACGTATTTGTGGCTGATGAAGCGTTCGCTTTAGGCCCAAAGAAGATGAAACCATACTCACAGAAAAACTGCAGCACTAATGAGCTGATAGTCAATCAAAAACTATCAAGGGCTCGATCAACGGTTGAGTGTGCTTTTGGTATCTTGGCTAAACGTTTTGGTATTTTTCAAAAGGCTGTTCGTCTTCTCTCGTGCTATTTGGTATTTTTTTTTATAAATATCGAGCAACTTATCAAGCGCATTATTTTTCGTAACTTTGTCGCGATATGCTTCGCAGGATGTATCCCAAAATTCTGGATAAGTTTCCCATGTTTTAATAAAAACTGAAAAACTGTTGATTTTCCGTGACAGTTCTATTATCAAAAATGTTTTCGCTATGGATGCTAAAAGATGGAGGTCATAAGAAACATTTATTTCTTACTTTTTTGTACACCTCATAACAAGTACAGGAAAACCGTTTATAAAAAACAAGTGTGCAATGGGCGGTCTTATTGCAAAAGGGCAATCTCTTACAGACAAGCTTTGGATGGATTGAACGAAATATGTTAGATTTAGGGCGGTCAGTGTACAGAAATATTTAGTTAAGAAAAATGTAAAAATAATCTTACGGGAATTTCATAATCCAGGGTAGGCTAAAAGTGTTATCTATACTAATATTTTATTTACCAATTTATTTTTTTGTCTTGTCCGTATTAGTTATTATTATTATTTTTAAATGGGCACATAATTCAATTTTTTATTTTGAAACGTTCTTTAATTTTAATTTGCCTTCTCCTCCTTCTATTTTTAATTCATCCAATTTGTATTTATTTTTAATTTTATCATTTAATTTATTCTAGCCCTATCCGTATTTGTTCTTTTCTGTGCATGGGCACATACATTAATAAATAAATCTTTTGTTTTAGTTATTTTAAATGTATTTATGTTTTCGAGCGTATGGCACTCGTGGGCTGCAGCTGAAAATCAGCGTCAGGTGGTATACCTCGTGTTGCCAGCTGGCATTATGCTGAGCTGAGGCCCTTTGGCATTAATAGTTTAATTATCTGTTTTGTTTAATTTTAAGGTGTTGTTTTAATTTACATAATGCCAATAAACACAATTTTCTTCTTTGTTTCTAATATATTATGAAGAGGTAAAATTTGTTTGTAAGTTTGTATGTAGGGGGTAAACTCAGGAACTACTGGTCCGATTTGAAAAATTCTTTCAGTATTAGATAGCCTATTTATCGAGGAAGGCTATAGGCTACACACTATATCATCACGCTAAGACTAAAAGGAGCCGAGCATTAATGGAAAATGTGACGCAAACGAAGTTGCGTGGGTCAGCTAGTTATCATTAAATAGAAAACACTGTAAAGGAGTTTGGTCTTCAGATAGTGTATTAACAGCTGTAACTTCAACAGGCACAAGTGCCTGCTGAAGATTGGATAATGAACTCTGTAATTAAAAATAGCGGTTATCATTAAACGCAAATCCATAATTTTAACCCATGGACTCATCATGGAAACAAATTAGCTTACTAAGGCGATATTGTGACGCGAAGGCCCAGATTCATTAGTGTTTGAGTCCGTCATACTATTTGAAGCCTGTTTGACTTTTCCCAAAATTATATCAATAAAAACAAAAGTTACCAAAATAGGTAAAAACTTCGTTGGTATAGCCGAACTAAATAAACGTCGGCTTTTTTGTAATATTCAAAACAATGGAGGCACTTCCTCGAACAAACAGCGCTGTATTTTGTTGGAAACCAATTTTCTCTATAAGTCTTATCAATCCACTTTTCTTTTAATTACGGATCCATTAGAAATCTAAAATGAAAACATGTAATTATGTTAAAAACACAGATGAATATAAAACAAATAATTGAAAAAACTTAATACACGCCTGCCATGTCAAAAAATAAACTAAAAAATGAAAAACAAAGTATTCGCCCAAAAATTTTAAACTGAAACACAACTTTTTTATTGCAGTCGGGGGACTGTAGGTACTCTGTAACATTTCTTTAAGGGTCCCCCGACTGCATAAAAAAGTTGTGAGTACATACAGTCAAACTACAAAAGTCGATAAGCATCTCTCAAAGTAATTGGCTTGACGTATAGTTTGACTTACTACCTTCTATTTTCACGTTGTCGTCAACACTAAATACTTGTTGCTTGTATGAGTATCTCAACATTCCACAGATAACACACACTAATGTACTGTCGTCGCACTACGCGCGTTAGAACATCATAATAATATTTCTGTGTCATTAAGAACATGCCTTACACAGTCACAGCTGAGGCGACCATTGGATTGATAAAATTCGCGCTAGTCACTTATGTGCTTGTAGCCGTCAGGGCTAGGTAATAGACTCGCAATCAACGAAGTCCGAGTTCAAATCCAATTAATGGTCCGTAGCTGATTTTTCTGTTATTGAAAATACCATATAATATATAAGTTTTTTTTTTATATTTCTACTATTGAAACTACAATTGTATTTTATATATTGTATTTTTTGTACTAATTAGTTGCAAATTACGAATATTATGATTTATTTATCGTATTCGTAATTTGCAACTATTTAGTAGTGATCTTATTCATCATTTCGATGTTGTAAGGTAGAAATAAAAAAGTCGTGCTGAATGATAATACAAATGTTTATTCGTTATATTGTTACCTAGACAAAAAAAGTTCTCTTGTAACCGTTGATAACATTGTTGGAAATATACCCACTTAGACCATTCATAATAACAATGAAAGGATATTTTAATAATACAAAATATAACTGTCGATAGCTAGTTATTAAAGGTATTGCTATTAAACCAGTTTTATTGAAAACTGATATATGGTTTTGACTTGGTAAACATGTTATTTTTAGGTAACGTCACAAATAATGTATTTAGGTTATAGCTTAATTGTTCATTTTCTTGGCGAAAAGAAGATTGAAACTAAACCTCAAGTTCATTCTTTAACAAACCGGAATCTTATAGGGCGGCAAAATCGCGGAAAAGAAGGTGTTGGGTTTTCTCATACAAGTTTTTCACTTTCACTGTAGGAAACTAATCGTAGAGGTACGAAACTACTTTGAAATATGTTAGCATCAGAGTCTGCATCATTTGCAATCTTTTGTTTGAACTGTGATTGCTGTGAGCCGTCACATCCCCATTTAGAAATTAATTTTAAGCTCTCTCGTTCTTGTTCTTTTAATGTTGTTAAAACCTCTTCTAGGAAAATAGATAAACGCCTAACTGTATGGTCAACCAAAGGTTGTAAATCGGTTTCAGCATAGGTACTCGTCACCCTGTATGATTCTGGGGGCGGATAACATTCTTGTTTCGCTTTCTGTAACGAGAGTATAACAAGGAAATAACTTCTTGTTAGTATTTCTTACTATTTCGTATTGTCGACGAGTAAGATCGGCTTCAAACATCGACAATGCTTGTATTGGAGTAAGTGAGCTTGTTTTTTCTCTTGTTGACTTAGAAAAAGCCTTTTTATATTTTGATGCTCGAGTTGGAGTACTGGTGATCTCTTTAAGTATTTCGGAAGCATCTCTTTTTCCAGATTTCCGCAACTCAACCTGAGCTGCATGAATAATAATATCTTGTGCCACAACAGACCGAACCTCTTCAGTTTTCCTCCTCTTGGTCCTTTCACTCGATTCGTTAAATAACTTAGATGGCCGTCCTGGTCGATTTTGTGAAACTGCGGGTATCTCAAACGTTCCTTCAAGCCATGAGTGGTTGAGAAATACGTCCTCCTTCTTATGTGCTTTTAGCCATCTTTGCTTAATTTGTGATTTGAAGTGCGAAAAGTTACGTTTCAGGGTCTCAATTTGTTCTTCCGTGTAATATTCACTAGACAATAAATGGCTTCTGAAGGAATTGAGTTTTTCCTCCAAATTCGGCAAATCATAGCTCTGCACACGACCAAACATGTATTTACGGGTCACTACTCTTACCCCGAGGTACCTCGTGAACCTAAAACAAAGAGGTATATTTTTTTTTAATTATAAGAATTACAGTCATTTTTTTGTACATTACTCAAAATAAGTTCAAATTATCGAAACATAACGTATCCGCACTTATCCGCGGCAGTATTTTTTATTTTTTACTACTCAAAGCTTCAAACTTTTATTTGTCTATGGAATAATGGCAGGATCTAACTTGATAGTATAACAAATAGACGAAGAAATAAAATATTTACAATGAAAAATTGCCCTAACATGTGTGTACTTTCAAATGATTATATCTTACTGTTGAACGTGTAAGGTTGATTTTTGTTTACCGGGAATTTTTGACGAAAACAGCGTGTATTTAGTATGCAAGTTTATTCGCAACTGAGACAAAAACATAGTGGACTGTAATATACATGTATAGATAGCTATCACTCACACATATCTATAGGCTCACAATTTAAAACGCTAATCTATTTGGACATTCCGCCCGCCAAAGAACATAGTTCTTTAACTATACATAAACACAAAAAGCAAGAGCCAAAACAAAACAAAAAAAACCTCTAACAAGTGTAAATACAATCTCAAAACAAAAATCTTAAAAACACAAAAAAAAATCAATTGAATGAATAACAACAACCTGTAACTTTCTTAAAATTATAGTTAGTAAAGGTATCGCAGAACACGTGCGGCTCAAGCCGGGCCGTATTCAAGCAGGTAAGTATAAGTGCATTGATAACAAACAGGTTTTATAAGTAGGTTATTAGTACATATCTCAACAGAACTAAATAATAGATTTGGGCGAACTCATCATAGTACAATAACATAAATACATTGAGATTTTTTTTTTAAACTTCATTTAGTTAGGTAAGTAAATAAACACTGAATTTGGAAACAACTTAAATAGATGTATAACGAGATTTTTAAACAATATAACAGAAAAATATTGACAAATTTCATTTAGTTAAAATACAAATTTTACTCACTGGACGTTTATACTCTCCAGATTTACACTTTACAGATAAAACTCGGTTTATGTTATCAGGTCCAGGATACTTTTTAATAATTTTACCAAGTAACCATTTAGCTGGCGGTACATTATCTTCCTTTAACACGACAATATCGCCTATTTCTGGTTCATCACGTTTAGTGTTCCATTTATATCTTTGGTTTAAATTAACTAGGTATTCCTTATACCACCTATTCCAAAAATCTGTTACAATTTTTTGCGTCAATCGCCATCTATCCAAACCAACAACATTACAATTAGTGTAATCTTCATCTGCAATATTTAACAATGGTTCACCTACCAAGAAGTAGCCTGGTGTCAGGGGTAGAGGGTCATTTGGGTCATCGCTCAATAAGGAAATTGGTCTCGAATTTAAGCACGCCTCCACTTGCGCCAGGACAGTCGACATTTCTTCGTAGGTAAGTGTACTATTTCCTACTACCTTTTTTAAATGAGTCTTAGTACCACGCACCGAAGATTCCCACAGCCCACCAAAGTTAGGCGAGTGGGGAGGAATATAATGCCAGGTGGTTCTTTCTAAAGAAAGTAGCTCGGCTAATTCTCCAGGAAGAGAAGATTTGGCACTATTAAACATTTCTCTCATTTGCTTATCAGCACCAATAAAATTAGTGCCATTGTCACTGTATAAATCTTGACAATGGCCTCTACGAGCAGTGAAACGTCTAAACGCTGCAATAAAACCTTTGGCAGTCATGTCAGTTACTGCTTCTAAATGGACTGCTCGTGTAACCATACACACAAAAATACAAATATAACTCTTATAAGACTTGGCTCCTCGGCCTGGTGAAAATCTGATAAAAACAGGTCCACAGTAATCCACACCAGTAGATTTGAATGGCTTACTGGGTTTCAACCTTGCCTCTGGTAGCAGGCCCATTAGAGGAGTAGTCTTCCTTGTGGAGTATCTCAAGCAAATAGTACATTCTCTAAAATATTTTTTAACGCGTTCCTTACCGCGTAATATCCAGTACCTAGTTCTCAGATAATTTAACATAGCCTGTGGACCACCGTGCAATGTTTGTGCATGAGCATCTGCAATTAAAACCTTGGTAAGATGATGGTTACCAGGCATAATTATTAGATGCTTCGTGTCATAACACGCGTCCGATTGTGCTATGCGTCCACTTACTCTTAGAATCCCCTTTTGGTTCAAAAGGGGACAAAGAGATCTTAGTTTACTCTTCTTAGGCACACATTCTCCAGTCTTTATCCGTTTAATTTCTAATGAAAACTCGCACTCTTGTACTTGTTTAATGCATACTAATAAAGTCTCATTAATTTCACTTGGTGTGATAAATTTCTGTAGTTTAGGTCTATTGTCTTTCTTTAATTTATAATTTAAAACTCGTCTACAATAGGATACAATTTTTAATAGTTTATTTAACGATGAATATTTTAACCAAATAAATTCTTCGTCAACGTCAGCTAAAACGGATAAAGATTGGATACGCAGCTCTTCGTGTGTGTCTTCTATCAATTTACTCTCTGTGCGTACTGTAGGTTCTGACAACCAATGTGGTCCTCTCCACCACAATGTATGCTCACTCAATTCCTTGGGCTGCAGACCACGCGAAGCACAGTCTGCAGGGTTTGTCTCTGATGAGACATGACCCCACTGGTGGTAATCCATAATATTTAGTATAGTGGACACTCTGTTGCTAACAAATGTTACCCAGCGACTTGAGCCTCCTTTGAGCCATGCTAACACTATGGTGGAGTCGGTCCACCCATAGAGATGTTCCCTTGGTATTTCCAAAACTTGTGGCACTTCACATATAAGTTTAGCTGCTAACGTGGCACCACATAGTTCAAGCCGGGGTATTGAAATCTCCTTTATGATTGGGGCAACTCGAGTCTTTGCGGACAGTAAATGTACATGCACTCTATTTGAACTATCAATCACTCGTAAATAAACTGCAGCCGCAAAGGCTGATTTTGAAGAATCTGAAAATACGTGTAATTCTCTCTTGCATTCTTGTGTAAAATTTACCCACCTAGGTATTTTAAGATTTTTTAAATCTATTAGCTCTTGTCTGTATTTTAGCCACTCACCAAGTAATTCATCCGTCAAACCCTCATCCCATCCGAGACCAGATTTCCACAATTTCTGAATAAAAATCTTAGCATTCACTATAACGGGCGCAATCCAGCCTAAAGGGTCATACAACCTCGATACTTCAGATAAGACTTGTCTTTTAGTGACTAAATCTTTAGGTTCAGGTAAGTTTACTACGTACTCAAAATTATCATTCTTCCTATTCCAACTCAAACCTAACACTTTGATTAGATCATTCAATTTAATAACTTGACTTTCACTTGACTCAGTTTTCCCAATCTGCTCTAAGAACTCATCACTATTGCTACTCCATTTCTGTAACTCAAAACCACCACTCCTCACTAGCTCATTCATTTCCTCATATATTCTAATAGCCTCATCTACCGTGTCACACCCAGCGATTAAGTCATCCATATAATAGCATTGTTTTGTAACTCTCGCCGCTAATGGATATTTCTTCTCTTCTAACTCAGCAAGTCTTCAACCCCAAAACGCCTTCCTACCTGCGAGAACGCTTCTCCTATTCCCGTCCTTCGAATGCGCCTTGCAGGTCACATCTTAAAAATCTCCTTAAATCCCCTCCCCACTCTACCGATTTTTATTCCTACTCCTTCACTGTGCATGCGTTACGGTTGTGGATTTCGTTACCGCCTGACATTAGGGAGAGCCAAACTCTTGCTATTTTTAAAAGAAGACTGAAAGAACACTATATTTCCTTCTCGTCATAGTTGCATATAAGTATATATTAATATTTATATTTTAATATTATTTAGTATAATATGTATATTAGTTGGTTATTTATGTATTGTACGTACCTAATATTTAAAATTTACTATTTTCATTTTAGCTTTTTAAAACTTTTGCACACAATGTCTACATCTCTTTCTATATACTCTCCTTTCGCAGGTATGCTGGAAGAGATTTCTTTAGAAATAAGCATCACCTTTGTACCTATTTTTCTGTTTCCTTCTTCTCTTGTTCTTGTTTAATGTGTGTACATAAATGGTTAAATAAATAAATAAGTCTGTGCAATACCTTGACAGCTAGATATGGCGCGCATGCTGTACCGAACGTTAAACGTAACAATTTGTAACGTTGTATAGCCTCTGACGGATCAAATCTCCAGACAATTCTCTGGAAATCTGTGTCGTTGTCCGCCACTTTTACCATCTGATACATTTTTACAATGTCGGCTATTATACAGATTTTGTGATGACGCCATCTCATCAAGATATGCCTTAAATCTTGTTGTAATCTCGGTCCAACAAGAAGCTCATCATTAAGTGATACATTATTATCACCTTTGCTCGAAGCGTCAAACACGACTCTCACTTTAGTGGTGTCTTTGTCTTCTCTCACCACAGCATGGTGAGGAAGATACACAGCTTTAGACATCTGTAACTCACTCTCAGAAACCAGTCTCATGTGATTCATACTCATATATTCACTCATAACTTTATTATATTCTTCTCTCAATTTTGAATCTTTCGATAGCTTTCTCTCTAAATATTCTAACCTCTTCACTGCTGTCTTTTCTGTATTACCGTATTGACACTTAGGATCGCTCGTTGCAAAAGGTAATCTCACTATAAATCTTCCTTCATTATCTCTCACTGTAGTTTGGTCAAACAAATCCTCACATACTTTCTCGCTATTAGTCATTTCTTTCTTTATTAAATTAGGCTCAACCATCTCAAAAAAATTGTTTAAGTAACTCATCCTCTTTCACCTGCACATGCATGCTAATGAGATTATCTTTTGCTAACGATCGAGACCCCTTCGACATTCTGCCTGACAAAATCCATCCAAACACCGTATTTTGTGCTATTAAATTACAATCAGGCTGCTTCATAACCCCTTCGAGTAATATTTCGCTATAAACCTCTGCACCTAATAAAATATCAATCTTACCTGGCGTCGCGTATGTAAGATCAGCTAAAGGAAGATTGTCGATATCTACCCATTTAGAAGTGCTCACGTTGGTTGAAAGAAGTAGTGACGTTAAGGAATGCAACACATAAGCGTTAACTAGGATGTAACTAGCTGGATTATGACGTGATTCCAGGCGAAGTGAAACGGTATTTTTAATTCTCATACGACCATCTCCCAGCCCTGACACCCAGCCACTTACTGGTTTGCGTACCAGGCCTAATAATTGCACAGTTGACTCCGATACAAAAGATGCCTGTGACCCTTGGTCAAGTAAAGCACGTATTATTTGTTTAAAACCGCTAGAACGGATTACCTTAACCTTAGCCGTCGCAAGCAGCACGCTGTTGGGTTGTAACTCTCCTCTAGAAAATGTAGCAGTTATGGTTGTGTCACCTCGTGTTGTACTCGCTCTCTCCTGTTGTGGTTCCCTCGGTGGCACAGCGGCTGCCTGTTCTAGGCTACTGGCTGGCTCCTGGTTCTCCCTCTCAAAGTGTAACATTGTGTGATGTCTCCTCCCACATTTCTTACAGCTGAATGACTGACGACACTTAGCTGCTGCATGAGTTGGTGCCAGGCAATTAAAACATAATTTTGTTGTTTGAACGAAGTTCTGTCTTTCCTTAGACGTCATAAGGCTAAAACGTTTGCACTGATTGAGATAATGAATTTCATGACACATCGGACACTCTTGTTTAGCCTTAGACTTGTTCTCTTTCTCCTTCTCAATTGATGCGTGAAAAGATTTTGATTTAGCAGCAGGCTTAGCTTGTTGCGCGGCGCGGTTCCCGTTCGTGTCTATCATCTCTAGCGTCCTGAATCTGAACTCCAAATAATCTCTTAATTGTATCCAAGTGGGCAACTCATCACTCATCATATTTAACTGTTGTTCCCATTGTTTAACAGATTCTGTATCTAATTTCGAAACGACCAAGTGAACGATAGACACGTCAGCGTAACTGGATTCAGTACTAATGCCCAAATTTTGCAAAGATTTAAGACAGGTCGATGTCGTATCCAATAAACTTCTAATCGCAGTGGCTGACTCTGTTTGAATTTTCTTTGTGCCAAATAACGTCCTCATAATAGCATTGCAGTTATAACGCTTGTTATTGTATCGCCGAACTAACTGCTTACATGCTTCTTCATAATTTGAATCAGTCGTAGAATAATTACTTAATAGATTGAATGCTTCCCCACTCAAATTGGATTTGAGATAATGTAATTTCTGTACCAATGGAATGTTCTGATTGTTATGTATTAATGAGTAACACATGTCGTAAAATGTTGGCCAATCTTCATATTTACCCCAAAAGTAGGTAATTGTATGCGGGGTAATCTTACATCGCTGCAATTATTGTTCGCGTTGTGGGTAACTGCAGGGTTTGGAAACCCGGTCACTGGTGGTAAAAACTAATAACCTACTTATAAAACCTGTTTGTTATCAATGCACTTATACTTACCTGCTTGAATACGGCCCGGCTTGAACCGCACGTGTTCTGCGATACCTTTACTAACTATAATTTTAAGAAAGTTACAGGTTGTTGTTATTCATTCAATTTATTTTTTTGAGTTTTTAAGATTTTTGTTTTGAGATTGTATTTACACTTGTTAGAGGTTTTTTTTTTGTTTTGTTTTGGCTTTTGCTTTTTCTGTTTATGTATAGTTAAAGAACTATGTTCTTTGGCGGGCGGAATGTCCAAATAGATTAACGTTTTAAGTTGTGAGCCTATAGATATGTGTGAGTGATAGCTATCTATACATATGTATATTACAGTCCACTATGTTTTTGTCTCAGTTGCGAATAAACTTGCATACTAAATACACGCTGTTTTCGTTAAAAATTCCCGGTTAACAAAAATAACCATCACCTTACCAAGGTTTTAATTGCAGATGCTCATTCAAAAACATTGCACGGTGGTCCACAGGCTATGTTAAATTATCTGAGAACTAGGTACTGGATATTACGCGGTAAGGAACGCGTTAAAAAAATTTTTGAGATACTCCACAAGGAAGACTACTCCTCTAATGGGCCTGCTACCAGAGGCAAGGTTGAAACCCAGTAAGCCATTCAAATCTACTGGTGTGGATTACTGTGGACCTGTTTTTATCAGATTTTCACCAGGGCGAGGAGCCAAGTCTTATAAGAGTTATATTTGTATTTTTGTGTGTATGATGATATGATATGATATGATTTCGCCACTTCCTAGTGTTTGGGCTAGAGAGAAGAAATGGCACAACAAACTCTCTAGCAACACGTATCTGTCTGTTCTGTTATACAACCTATAGACAACTAGGTTTGCCTGCGGCTCCGTTAGTGTCACTGTGTATAATGAAACACAATATCAGCCCAGAGTAAATTAGAACAATAAAAGACTCACCCCAAAATGTAGTATCCAATTGATGGTGAATGTAATTATTTACCTGGATCACTGGTTACAACAATAGCACTTTGTATTTAGACACTATTTGGATATATTATATCGGCTCCTTGCCACCACCGGTCACACACACTTCACAGCTTCGCCCGCTCATAGACACAGCGTCCGCCGCGTCTAGAGTCGTGCCGTGTGCGCAGGAGACGACAGATATATGCTTCTCTTTCTCGCATATACTACATCCCTTCCTTACTGTTTAGATTGTTAATTTATTTTAAGATATAAATGAAACAAAGATTTTATCAATCAGCTTTATTTCCACATCGTTTCATGTAAGTTATCATCACTAATACACCACAAACAGCGCGATCATCATCATCGTCCTTTTTACTTTAAATTTTCTTCTTAGCTTCCAAGTTCCTTTTTAACTTCAATTTTGGATTTCAACATTATATTTTATATCTGTTTGACTTCGCACTGTAGTTTGGACTCCGTATTTGCGTTTGAAATTGTTATTGTTGCTTTGAGTGGACGCTGCATAAGTACGTGACATTGTTTTGAATCATTGAAAAAGTTTAAAAAACCACATATTATAAACAATGGGTAGAAAAGTCATAATTTGGCGTCGTGACCGGGTCTTCGACACCGCGTCGCTGCCCGCGCCCGCTGCAGTGTAAAATCATCGCGGCGGGATGCTATCGCGCAATGAATTTTCAACTCTCGATGTTGAAACCAATGATATAATATTATAAGTTGAAACGGTGTCTTTTTTTGACGCGTTGGGATTAACTCTGCTGAGTGCTGGGTTCTCAACGCTCGGCTGAACGGAATATTTTTACGTCCGTGCGTACGGTGGCTAAGCGTTTTTACAATCGAGCGACATGACGCCGCCGTGCTACCGCCGCCGCACGCGTCTACGACAGGGATAACTGCACGCGTCGTTGGTGGTCGTTGAAGCGCCCGTCGACAGCCAACGACAAAGGTTGCCGGCCGCCAGCGGCAACGTGTCGCTCGTTTAGTTGAGTATCTAGGTAGCAGGTAGCGAAATCCAAAGTTCAAGCCAGGGTCAATGTAATGTTTGTTACTGGGTTCATTTTATTTGCTTTCAAAATAGTTTCTTGCAATTGACAAACCTAATTTTGTGTTCGTAGGTACTTTTGCGGCGGACAAGACTTTTTTATGGATGGGAAACCAAATAACTGCTCCCGCTTTGGGCGAAGCAGAAGGGAGTGTCAGACTCTTCTTGACTAAAACCCATCCGTGTTCCTCCTAATGCCCTCTGCGTGCCGTACTTACCAGGGCCGCGGTAACTCTTTCGAACAAATTCTGCAACATCATAGTTTACATAGCTCTCTGCCTAATATAATACAAGCATAATACCTACAAGCAAAGATGCCATAAAACAAACCGTTGGCGTCGTAGACACTAAAATTTTAACGTTAGGTAGGTAGGTATGTAGGAGCTAAGTAAACAATCTTTATGTGTCACTTGTCAGTTTGTCACAATATACTGTGCACTTGTCTGATAATTTAAAGCAAACTAATAATGAATGCAAATCTAAACACGTCTGTGTCAACCAATAGGGGTAACTAAAAATAGAAAACCGGCCAAGTGCGAGTCGGACTCACGCACCGAGGGTTCCGTACAAATATTATAATATAAGCAAAAGTTGTGGATTACGATTTATGACGTACCTATTAAAAAAACTCCTTAGGTACTGGATCTCGTTCGAACCAATTTTCGCTGGTAGTTTACATGGTAATGTACATCATATATTTTTTAGTGTTATCATTCTCTTATTTTAGAAGTTACACGACACACACACATTTTACCACTCTGGAAGTGTCTCTCGCACAAACTATTCAGTTTAGAAAAAAATGATATTAGAAACCTCGATATCATTTTAGAACCCCTATCCATACTATACCGGCCTACAGGTTTAGGTAGGTAGTAAGTTCACAGAATACGTCTACTTACCAAGTTTAGAGTTTTCGACAGCATAGTTCTTATAGTTTCGGAATAAAGTGGCTGTGACATACGGACGGACAGACAGACAGACAGACATGACGAATCTATAAGGGTTCCGTTTTTTGCCATTTGGCTACGGAACCCTAAAAATTAAGAAGACAGGTAGGTAAGTAAGTAATTTTGATAACAATTTATAGGATGGTACTTAGGTAGAACTAATTTCATTATTAGGTACTAGCGACCCGCCCCGGCTTCGCACGGGTGCAATGCTGATACTAAATACACTACAGAAAAACCGTGAGAAAAACTGTTACCTACCTACCTCACGTCTGCGCCGCGCGGGTGGGTACCTTACATAGATCTAAACTCCCCTCCCGCACGCGCACCCCCGCCTTGGTGACGTTCACTTCGCAACGGGCCGTGCAGCAGAAATCGTAATATTTTAATTTCGCCATAACTTCAAAACCAAACGTCCGATTTTAATCATTCAAAGACCAAATATGATCTACATAAACTGTACTTAGTGATGAAATACTTTATTTTGATAAGGATTAATAGCATGAGTAAAATAAACGTGTTTAAATGTAGTCCAAAAAAATATCTAGATTTTTAAATAAAAAAATGGTTGTTGTGCCTCACTCGACATAGAAAGGTATAGTGTGTCGCGGACTTTTTTGTAGATATTTATAAGATCTACAATTAATTAGAACAATTTATGGTTGTATCTTTTATAGTTTAGGCAGCGTACGCAAAATAAGTTACTTTTCTGGTTGATTTTTACACCTTGTGTCCGAAAAACCCAAATATCTTACGGAACCCTATTTTTTTGCAAAATAAAATATAGCCTATGTTACTCGTGGATAATGTAACTTTCGAATGGTGAAAGAATTTTTAAAATCGGTCAAGTAGTTTTTGAGCCTATTCATTACAATCAAACAAACAAACGAAGTTTTCATCTTTATAATAATAGTGTAGATGTAGATGTATCTAGTACCTACGGACATAAACTGCGATGACTATTCAAGTAAGCATCAGATCTGTCGGTGGCGGCGTGGCGGCTGCATTACCACCAAGGAAAAACTAAACATAATAACAATAGAATAAGCAATCCATATTAGGTACCTATAGGGCCGTAGAGGTATAAAACGATAACACAGCGCCTACTATTTTTAGTAAGAGTTTTTAGGTAGGTAGTTGCTGATTTCTCGGCGAGCGTCGAGCGACTACGCGCAGCGGCGCGCGGTGGCGGTATGTGTGCATCGTGTAACTTCAATTTAGTTCGGAACGGTTCGGAACGATGTTTGTGTGCGTGCGAACTAGACGTGCATGAAGGCTAGCGTCTAACTGCTCATCACTGGTACTATCTCTGTCGGGCATGATGCGAGGTGAGACAGCGTGCTTTTTGGCCATGCCTACCACTGAGTTCGAGCCCGCGACTAGTGCCACCTTAAGTGCATCACGTTCCTTCTTAGTCGCTGTCCAGTTTCGTTATTCTCGATTTCTATATCCCCTCCTTTACATGATCTTACCGTATGAGGTGTTGGGTCAAAATTTGGGGAGAGTTTGTTTGTTTTGTGCATATTTTTTAAATATACCTCATCTCCTGCATGTATAACTCCTTCTCGAGCTTTTCTTTTCCGATCCGCGTACTCTTTTCCTCCAAAATGTAGTATCCAATTGATGGTGAATGTAATTATTTACCTGGATCACTGGTTACAACAATAGCACTTTGTATTTAGACACTATTTGGATATATTATATCGGCTCCTTGCCACCACCGGTCACACACACTTCACAGCTTCGCCCGCTCATAGACACAGCGTCCGCCGCGTCTAGAGTCGTGCCGTGTGCGCAGGAGACGACAGATATATGCTTCTCTTTCTCGCATATACTACATCCCTTCCTTACTGTTTAGATTGTTAATTTATTTTAAGATATAAATGAAACAAAGATTTTATCAATCAGCTTTATTTCCACATCGTTTCATTTAAGTAATCATCACTAATACACCACAAACAGCGTGATCATCATCGTCCTTTTTACTTTAAATTTTCTTCTTAGCTTCCAAGTTCCTTTTTAACTTCTATACTTCCTTTATTCTGTTAGGCATGCCATGCATACGTTTAACTTCCTTCGCTTCCTAAATCATTTTTTTTTCATCCTCAGAAACATCTTTATTCACTAACTTCTTCACCGTCCATTACCTGCCACTCCCCATCTATTTTCTTTAAGTGCATCACGTTCCTTCTTAGTCGCTGTCCAGTTTCGTTATTCTCGATTTCTATATCCCCTCCTTTACATGATCTTACCGTATGAGGTGTTGGGTCAAAATTTGGAGAGAGTTTGTTTGTTTTGTGCATATTTTTTAAATATACCTCATCTCCTGCATGTATAACTCCTTCTCGAGCTTTTCTTTTCCGATCCGCGTACTCTTTTCCTCTTTCCTTCTGGAGTTTGTCCCTATCTCTTACGTCTTGGTCCCTATAGATATGCTCGAGTGTATCTATCATGGGAATCTTATCATTAAATTTACGCTGAAAAAACAATTCCGCTGGCGTTTTTCCCGTGGTTATATGCGGTGTGCTATTATACATAGTCAGATAGTCAAGAAGGGATTCTTTCCAATTCTTTTTTTCAATTTGACTTATCTTTAGGCGCTTGACTACGTCCCGGTTCTGCCTTTCCACCTCCCCATTTTGTTGAGGCCAATAGGGGATGGTGTTGAACAAATGTATGTTGTTATTACGACAGAAATCTTTAAATTCTTGGCTAACGAATTGTTTGCCGTTATCTGCCGTAATTGTGATTGGGCATCCTAATCGACTGAACATCTCTTTCAATATTCCTATTACGGCTTTGCTAGATATATCACGGCAGGCCTTAATCTCTTTATACCTGGAGTAATAGTCTATTACCACCAGCAGGTAGTCCCCAGATGGCAAGGGACCTAGAAGGTCGATTGCAGTATCAACCCACGGTTGTGTTGGCAATTCTCTTCTTTTCATCGGGTTTGGGGGGTTTGGTGCAGATACCAGAGTACAGCCTTTGCAGGCTTTAACCAGCTCCTCGACATCATTATCGTATCTAGGCCACCAGACTTTGGTTCGAAGTCGCGATTTCATGGCTACAACTCCGGGATGTCCTTCATGCGCAGCATCTAAAACTTTCTGTCGCAGCAGTTTCGGTACAACTATTTTTGTACCCCTCAAAAGGATATCGCCACAGAAACAACTCATTTTCAAAAATTTTGTAGTTTTTAACCGACTTCCCAAAAAGGAGGAGGTTATCAATTCGGTTGTATGTTTTTTTTTTTTATTTTTTTATGTTTGTTACCTCATAACTCCGACAATTATGAACCGATTTGAAAAATTTTTGTTTTATCTGAAAGGATATGCTTGCAGATTGGTCCCATTTAAATTATATCGACATCGGTTACGAACTTTGGATTTTAAATCGAAATAACTGGAATTTGACTATTTAGATGATTCTTTGATAATCGAAATTGCGTATTTTGCTTTTCTGCGATTTGGCAGTGGTGTTGTTAGGTGTGGGGCACCACTAAAAAGTGAAAAATAAAAAACTTTTTACAAAAAAATACAACCGACTTCCAAAAAAAAACACTACAAAGTAAAAAATAACTTTAATTTCGGAAGTCGGTGTCAAAATACGAAGAAACTAACAAAAACACCGACTTCCGAAATTAAAGTTATTTTTTACTTTGTAGTGTTTTTTTGGAAGTCGGTTGTATTTTTTTGTAAAAAGTTTTTTATTTTTTTTGACATCGTCGTCCCATGTGGAGTTGTATACACCTCCTCTTACTTTTTGTATATCTGGATCCTTTCTAGAGTGGGCTTCAATCTCTTCCAGCGACACCGCTACGGGTTTTATTTGTTGTACTATGTTGTGTACATAATCTTTACCTTCGTTAATGTTGTTAGGTCCATCGAGGTCTTTACAAAGTCTTGAAAGGGAGTCGGCAATGTTGTTCTTCCCAGGGCGATACGTAATTTGGTAGTTGTATGATTGAAGTCTCAATACCCATCTTTCGATGCGAGCACACGGCTTTGCTTTCGGTCCGAATATCACTTCTAAGGGCTTGTGATCGGTTATGAGTTGGAACTGCTTTCCATACAAAAACATATGGAAGTGTTCCACCGCCCACACCAGAGCCAACGCTTCTTTTTCGGTTTGGCAGTACCGTCGCTCGCAATCAGTCAAAGTTTTGTTTCCATACGCGATTATGCGTGGCCCTGATTCATTGATTTGAATTAAAACTGCGCCAAGCCCTACGGGACTAGCGTCGGCAAATACTAATGTCTTCTCCTTGACGTTGTAATAACCTAAATTCGGTATTTCGCTCAATGCAGTTTTAAGCCTATTAAATGCTGTCTCCTGGTTTTCTTTCCACAGCTCACTTATGTCAGCGTTTCTCCCAGTTTTGCGTCTTAACAATTCTTTCAGAGGTTCTGTGATAGTAGCCATGTTAGGTATCCACTTACCCACATAATTCACAAGTCCCATGAAACTCTGCAGTTCTGAGACAGTGCGGGGTGCTCTGAAATCCTTAATAGTTGATATGTATTTGTCCAGTGGTCTAATTCCTTTTTGAGAAAGTTCGTGGCCTAAAAACTGGACCTTCTCCACATTGTAGATACATTTGTCTTCTCTCAGAACAACATCGTGCTCCTTGAGGACTTTTAATACCTTTTGAAGTCTATCATTATGTTCATCTTGGTCTTCGCCAAAAACTAGAATGTCATCAATGAAATTAACAACTCCCTCACATCCAATCAAAATGCGTTCGAGGGTCTTTTGGAATATCTCAGGGGCACATGTAATCCCAAACATTAATCTTTTATAACGATATAATCCCTTTCCCGATATAAATGTTGTGATATCCCGCGAATCAGGGTGCAGTTCCAGCTGGTGGAATGCATCTTTTATATCTAGTTTGCTGAAGAGTTTAGCTTTCCTGATTTTTGGCAATAGCTGATCCATTGTTGGCAATGGGTGGTTTTCTCGTTTGATAGCTTTATTAGCGCGTCTCATATCGACACATAACCTTATGTCACCATTTTCTTTTATTATAGGAACTATCGGAGATATCCAATCTGAAGGCCCATGGACCTTTTCAATGATGTCTTTATCCAGTAACTCTGCAATTTTTTGTTCTACCTTTGCTTCTAGTGGAATTGGGATTCTTCTGTATGGCTGCGCTGTGGGCTTTATTTTGTCATCAACAGGTATTTGTATTAAAATATCTTTGAGTTTAGGGAAAGGTTTGGCTTCAATCTGGTTAACGTCTATTCCAATTCTTAAAACTCCAAGTTCGATTGCTGTCTTTTTCCCCAGTAAATTGCGTGTGCCTTTATCCACTACGTAGAAAACTGCATCTTCACACCGGCAAAATTAGAGGAACACAAAAAAAAGACAGTTTTTTTTAAATTTATTAGCTTTTTATGCATGTTTTTCGCTTCTTTTGGGTTTGTTTATTCAATATAAATAAGTCACAACAGAAACTAGGGTTAAACAATATTTATTTATAGATAATTATAAAAAAATAAGAAATTTGAGACATTTTGAATTTATAGAACAATTTTTAAAAATTAATTATCTTTGAAAATACATAATCAATATCTTGTATTGCCTCCGCGAGCTCTAATTAGGGCTTGAATACGTCTGCCCATGCTTCTAATGACACTTTCAATCATTTCCTGAGGCAAATTGGCCCACTCTTCAATTAGCGCCAATTTTAACTCCTCAACATTCCTAGGAGGTGGAATCCTGTCCCTCACTTTCCGTCCAATCATGTCCCAGACATGCTCTATCGGATTCATGTCAGGGGATCGTGCTGGCCAGTCCATTTGAGTAATTCCGATTTCATTTAGGTAATCGCGAACCACGCGAGCAGTGTGGGGCCGTGCGTTATCGTGCATAAACACAAAATCTGGGCCTATAAATGGGGCAAAAGGCATTACATGGGGTTCCAAGATCTCGGTGATGTATCTGTGTGCAGTCAGAGAACCGCCATCAATGATAACCAAAGCGGTGCGTGCTGTTAAAGTTATGCCACCCCACACCATAACGGACCCTCCACCATATGAAACCGTTTTGGTAAAATTGGCTTGATGGTACCGTTCTCCTCGATACCTCCACATCCTTTCTCTCCCGTCGATGAAATTTACACAGAATCGGCTTTCGTCAGAGAATAATACACGACCCCATTCATCGGACCAATCTTGGTGCTGACGAGCGAACGCTAATCTTGCAACTCGATGACTTACCTCAAGTTTAGGCGCTTTAGCCGATACGTATGACTTTAAACCAACTTCGTTTAACCTTCTTCTTACTGTTCGTTCACTTACACGCACGTTACGCACTTCTTCCAAAAGATTTCGGGTCTGGACAGCTGTTTGACGACGGTTTCTCAACGTTTGCACCCTTATAAAACGTTCGTCTACGGCACTGGTTGCACGTTTTCTGCCTTGTCCCCGCCTCCGCACGTAAGATCCTGTCTGTCTGAACCGTTTCACATTACGGTGGATCACAGATACTGACACACCCAACGTTCGACTCACTGAACGGTATGTGTGACCCTCCTCGATCATTGTCACAGCTCTGGCGACTTCAGTTGCCGGCAAATCACTCATTTTGTATGCAATACAATGTTAACTCTTCAAACAACAAACACAAAATAAGCTAGAGCCACTATTGAGTGCACAAACAAAATCCTTATCAAAAACACTTAAAAGCGCTGACTGTCAACAAACACTTAAAGAGGGTATAATTTCTGTTAAATTATTGATAAATGTCAAAATGTCTCAAAATGTTATGTTATACGAGGGTAATACCTTAAAAAATTGAACCACTTGACGAATTACCCACTAGTTGCAAAAAAAAAAAACCTTTTTTTTGTGTTCCCCTAATTGTGCCGGTGTGTGTAGATAGCAAACTAAGCTTCAAAAAGCATATCAACACTCTTAGCAGTAGGTTACGGAAACTCATATATGTCTTCAAGACCCTAAGACACGTGGCAGACGAGAAGCTAAGGAAATCGGTTTACCTAGCCCTCGCCCAATCCCTACTAACCTACAGTATAACGTCCTGGGGTGGTGCTGCAAAAAACACTATGTTAGAGCTTGAACGAGCGCAGAGAGCCATTCTGAAAGTATCTCTATTCCGGCCATTCCTATACCCGACGGTTATGCTGTATACGGAAGCAAAGATGTTGACTGTTCGGCAGCTGTTCATATTGCAAACGGTTGTAAAACAGCATGGTCTCACCACCTTCAAGCACTCACTCTCTCACAGAAGTAGACGATTCGATCCCATAGTCCGCCATCACATCCGGCTCTCGACAACTTCCTCCCATTGATTCTTTTGCTACCTTGGTTGCTTTCTTTATAATAAAATAAATAAGAAACTGCCAATTTATAATATCACCAAAACCAAATGCAGAATCGAACTAAGCAATTGGCTCCAGAAGTTAAATTATGAAGATACAGAAAATCTACTTGCTGTGCCAAAATAGCCAGTTTAGCACATTTCACTCCCCCCACCACACACACTACCCCCACATACACTCACACACACACACCATACTCACTCTCAGATACACCATAAATTGTACCTATTTACTCAACTTACACACAAACACAGTTTCCGTTCTATTTTTATTTTTGCTTCAGATTTTTTTATGTTTAGTCTTAGTTATAAGCCTATGTTTTCGTAAATTCTTACTGCACTTTTTATTGTACTGTACAATACCAAATTTAAAGCATTCCCAAGGGGTGGAGACCTGGTGTCCTGAAATACAGACCTCAAGTCTAGTTTAGGCACCAGTCTCTCACAGTATAATTGATTGCTGATACGTATTTTGTATTGCTACATCTTTAATGTACCTTTACTGTGGTGAGAAAATAAATAAATATATCATATCATCATCAGTTACCGGGTTTCCAAACCCTGCAGTTACCCACAACACGAACAATAATTGCAGCGATGTAAGATTACCCCGCATACAATTACCTACTTTTGGGGGTAAATATGAAGATTGGCCAACATTTTACGACATGTTTTTCTCATTAATACATAACAATCAGAACATTCCATTGGTACAGAAATTACATTACCTCAAATCCAATTTGAGTGGAGAAGCATTCAATCTATTAAGTAATTATTCTACGACTGATTCAAATTATGAAGAAGCATGGAAGCAGTTAGTTCGGCGATACAATAACAAGCGTTATAACTGCAATGCTATTATGAGGACGTTATTTGGCACAAAGAAAATTCAAACAGAGTCAGCCACTGCGATTAGAAGTTTATTGGATACGACATCGACCTGTCTTAAATCTTTGCAAAATTTGGGCATTAGTACTGAATCCAGTTACGCTGACGTGTCTATCGTTCACTTGGTCGTTTCGAAATTAGATACAGAATCTGTTAAACAATGGGAACAACAGTTAAATATGATGAGTGATGAGTTGCCCACTTGGATACAATTAAGAGATTATTTGGAGTTCAGATTCAGGACGCTAGAGATGATAGACACGAACGGGAACCGCGCCGCGCAACAAGCTAAGCCTGCTGCTAAATCAAAATCTTTTCACGCATCAGTTGAGAAGGAGAAAGAGAAAGAGAACAAGTCTAAGGCTAAACAAGAGTGTCCGATGTGTCATGAAATTCATTATCTCAATCAGTGCAAACGTTTTAGCCTTATGACGTCTAAGGAAAGACAGAACTTCGTTCAACAACAAAATTATGTTTTAATTGCCTGGCACCAACTCATGCAGCAGCTAAGTGTCGTCAGTCATTCAGCTGTAAGAAATGTGGGAGGAGACATCACACAATGTTACACTTTGAGAGGGAGAACCAGGAGCCAGCCAGTAGCCTAGAACAGGCAGCCACCGTGCCACCGAGGGAACCACAACAGGAGAGAGCGAGTACAACACCAGGTGACACAACCATAACTGCTACATTTTCTAGAGGAGAGTTACAACCCAACAGCGTGCTGCTTGCGACGGCTAAGGTTAAGGTAATCCGTTCTAGCGGTTTTAAACAAATAATACGTGCTTTACTTGACCAAGGGTCACAGGCATCTTTTGTATCGGAGTCAACTGTGCAATTATTAGGCCTGGTACGCAAACCAATAAGTGGCTGGGTGTCAGGGCTGGGAGATGGTCGTATGAGAATTAAAAATACCGTTTCACTTCCCCTGGAATCACGTCATAATCCAGCTAGTTACATCCTAGTTAACGCTTATGTGTTGCATTCCTTAACGTCACTACTTCCTTCAACCAACGTGAGCACTTCTAAATGGGTAGATATCGACAATCTTCCTTTAGCTGATCCTACATACGCGACGCCAGGTAAGATTGATATTTTATTAGGTGCAGAGGTTTATAGCGAAATATTACTCGAAGGGGTTATGAAGCATCCTGATTGTAATTTAATAGCACAAAATACGGTGTTTGGATGGATTTTGTCAGGCAGGATGTCAAAGGGGTCTCGATCGTTAGCAAAAGATAATCTCATTAGCATGCATGTGCAGGTGAAAGAGGATGAGTTACTTAAAAAGTTTTTTGAGATGGAAGATGAGCCTAATTTAATAAAGAAAGAAATGACTAATAGCGAGAAAGTATGTGAGGATTTGTTTGACCAAACTACAGTGAGAGATAATGAAGGAAGATTTATAGTGAGATTACCTTTTGCAACGAGCGATCCTAAGTGTCAATACGGTAATACAGAAAAGACAGCAGTGAAGAGGTTAGAATATTTAGAGAGACAGCTATCGAAAGATTCAAAATTGAGAGAAGAATATAATAAGGTTATGAGTGAATATATGAGTATGAATCACATGAGACTGGTTTCTGAGAGTGAGTTACAGATGTCTAAAGCTGTGTATCTTCCTCACCATGCTGTGGTGAGAGAAGACAAAGACACCACTAAAGTGAGAGTCGTGTTTGACGCTTCGAGCAAAGGTGATAATAATGTATCACTTAATGATGAGCTTCTTGTTGGACCGAGATTACAACAAGATTTAAGGCATATCTTGATGAGATGGCGTCATCACAAAATCTGTATAATAGCCGACATTGTAAAAATGTATCGGATGGTAAGAGTGGCGGACAACGACACAGATTTCCAGAGAATTGTCTGGAGATTTGATCCGTCAGAGGATATACAACGTTACAAATTGTTACGTTTAACGTTCGGTACAGCATGCGCGCCATATCTAGCTGTCAAGGTATTGCACAGACTTGCTGAGTTAGAAGAGAAGAAATATCCATTAGCGGCGAGAGTAACAAAACAATGCTATTATATGGATGACTTAATCGCTGGGTGTGACACGGTAGATGAGGCTATTAGAATATATGAGGAAATGAATGAGCTAGTGAGGAGTGGTGGTTTTGAGTTACAGAAATGGAGTAGCAATAGTGATGAGTTCTTAGAGCAGATTGGGAAAACTGAGTCAAGTGAAAGTCAAGTTATTAAATTGAATGATCTAATCCAGCGGTTCTCAATCTTTTTTGGTGACGGAACCCTTTTGTATAGCGATATACTATTGATGGAACCCTACAATAAAACAATAGTTTTTAAAACTGTATTCTTTATTAATAGGCATAATAAAAGTACTTACCATGTAACAGTTACTTATTAGGTACTTACTTACATAACAAGTAAAATAATAGAAGATATTAACAAAAGAAAAAATATCTCAATAATGGGAGGTATGAAACTGTGTTTTATGTTTCATCAATCGGTTGACAATATCAGGTTCGGCGTCCAGTCTATTGCGATATTTTGTTTTCGTGGCTGCATAGGTTGAGAATCCTGTTTCGCACAAATATGTCGTTGAGAAAGGGAAAAGAATATTCAGAGCCATTTTGGCAAGCATTGGATATTCACCACGGATTCTGCACCAAACATCGTTGAGAGGCGTCGTTTTGAACAGTGACTACTACTATACTTGTGTCTGATGACATTTCTAAAAGACATTCATATATCTCGTTTGACATACTTTCGGGCTTTTGTAAGTTGGGTAAAAAAGGATTATGAATCCATGAATTCAGTTTCATTTTTGTATTCTGTTCTTCGGGAAAATACTTCTCAAAAGATGCGCTCAACGAAGTGAGATCTTGGACCAATTCTTCGAATACATCATCTTGAAACATTTCTGATTCGTTATCGTTAACAAACTCACCGAGTGACGTAAAGCTTTCTATTTCTCTCTTTCCAACGCAAATAATCCAAAAATCTAATTTTCTTTTGAAGGCAGTTATTTTGTTACAGGCCTGAAACACTTGTCTGTTTACCTTGCAATGATAAATTTAATTCATTCAGTTTTTTAAAGATATCTGCCATAAAAGACAGTCGGAACTACAACAAAGTTTTATCATAAAAACGGTATTTCAAATTAAAAGAAGTATTTGAAAGAAACATTTGTAACTCGCCTTTTAGCTCAAATAGCCTTGTTAAAGTTTTACCCCGAGACAGCCATCGCACTTCTGTATGGAGCAGCAGTGTTTTATGTTTGCTGCCATAATCTTCACACAATAATGAAAACAATCGGGATTGTAGTGGACGTGAATGATACGCCTCGTCAGACCGGTCGACCAGAGAGGTATTTTGATTTTATTTTTTCTAAATTCTTGCGGAACCCTTACAGGGGTATCGCGGAACCCCAGTGTTCCGCGGAACACACTTAGAGTATCGCTGAATTCTAATCAAAGTGTTAGGTTTGAGTTGGAATAGGAAGAATGATAATTTTGAGTACGTAGTAAACTTACCTGAACTTAAAGATTTAGTCACTAAAAGACAAGTCTTATCTGAAGTATCGAGGTTGTATGACCCTTTAGGCTGGATTGCGCCCGTTATAGTGAATGCTAAGATTTTTATTCAGAAATTGTGGAAATCAGGAGGTCTACTCTCTTTCTCTGAAACGAAACTTCGCAAACGAACGAAATTTAAACGAAGTTTCGTAACTGTCGCTACTCTGTTTTGTTTTCGGACACGCAGACGAAGTTCGGATCCATAAACAATTTTCGTGAACGATTGGAATGAACAATATTGTGTGGGTCTTTTATGATGTCATCTAAAGTTAGTTACGGTTTTTACTTTAACTTAAAATCTACAAACTATTTTGGTTTATTTTTAAATTTTACAGTGAACATGTGGTTTAATTAATATTTCTTGTAATATTCATGCAGAAAAGATAAATATACAGATTTTTTTTTAATTTCCTACGAAATTCACCGATACACTATAAAACACCCTTTCACGGTTATTGTTAACCAACTAAATTGAAAACTACTATTTCATGCCCACGATGGGTGGTAACTTATGACTACCAAAATTATCTGTATATTCATACGCAATTTAATCATAACATGTCAACTTACTTATAAGATTTTTTGTTTGAATTCCTTTTAAAATGTTAAATTGTGAAGTTTGTATTGTGATAATAAATCATGTTTTCAAGTGCTTTTTTACATACTTCGCAATAGCGATACACATTCCGTCAGAAAGTTTCAAGCCGTACTTTGTTGCAGTCTGCATTTTAGGTCTCCAGGAATTTTTGTTTTGGATTGATAAACTTTGTACGTAAGTAACTTACATAACATAATTATTTATTTTTTCGTTATGAATACTATCGCTTTTCATCGATTTACTGAGTTGAACATCTTTTCAGTGTTCAATGGCTCCGCATACGGGTCGGGCTACTCCCGAATCACTCGACAACGGAAGAGCAATAGGGCTGTGGGATTCTATGAGCGGTTGAACAAAAACAATTCAGCAGTAGCAAAAGGTACCTAATGTTTTATTAATTTATGACATAATAATATAGTGACATGAAAATCTCACGTTTTTATATTTTGCAGATATGGGTTGATAGAAAACAAATAGCCAAGCTGCTGGTTCTCGAAAGTCAGCTTGAGCAACTGGAGATGATCCATTAATTTAGGTATATTACAGAAAAACAATAATTTGCAATTGTTAACTGCAGAGAAATGAGGGAAGCTAGTAAATTGTATCTATCTTGTGTGATAAAATGTAATAGGTACCAGAAAAAAAAAGCTATTTTCACTCATGTCATAATTTTATTTTATTTAAAAGGAACAACAAACAGTAATCTTTACTGTTATTTCTATATTTACTTTAAACATAGTGTTAGGCATTTTTTGTTAACTTGTAATTACCCGTTTCAATTGGAATGTTTTTTTGCAGCCTCACAACCCACACCTACCAGAGGGAGACATTCAGCTGCTGTCTGTGATATCAGAAGCAGGGTTATATCACTATAAAGAGGAGTGTGTAGAAAGAGAAACAGTCAGCAACACCGAGCTCGCAGGCATCACGGGCTGTTTGTTACTTTACATTATTTGTTGTCTATTTGATTAAAACATTATTAAAAGTAAATTTTATTCTTTTAATTGAAGTCTTACATATGTTACCTACTAAAGATAGATATATCACTACTTTTAGAAAGGAATAGATAGATAAGGTTCTACCTTCATCCTATCTATTTACTTCTAAGAGTTGCACTAATACAGCTCTTGCCCTTTGGCCTGCCTGTAAAGCTCGAGCTCAAGAAGCAGCAGATGAGTGGGAACCTGCCTGCTTCTTTCAGCTTGGGAGTTCATCATAGATGTCAACTCGGAAACATCAATACCACCCCTTATACATAATTTAGGTAAATCACAGCAGGCTATTAACACTTCCCATGCTGTTTTGGACAGTAATGCAGTACCCGATTGCAAAAAGACGTCCCATCAACCTTTTAATAAACCACATGTTCGTTCTATGACGGTATAATTGCCGGTAATTTCCTACAAACTCTAAGTCGGGAATTTCACTATTATTAAGTTGATGGCGACATGCAAAGCCGGTTCTTTCGACGCTCTAAACATTCTTCAGGTAGAGCAGCCTCGATTAAAAGCATTTTTGTAGCCATTTCAAATACATTTATAACAAAATCCACACAAACGAATAACTAACGAAAATCAAAAGGTAACACTTTTGGTTTCGTCAATTTGAGGTTAAAATTCCGAACAATCATCTGTCAAACTCAAATGTTCGTTCGTAACGTAAATGAATTAGAGTAGGTTTAGAGAAACTAAATGTCAAATAATCTTCGTTCGTATTAAACTTCGGAACGAATAGAACCGTGGTAGGAAACATGCGAAAATTCAATCGAAACTACGTTTTTCGTTGAATTAGAGTAGACCTCCTGGTCTCGGATGGGATGAGGGTTTGACGGATGAATTACTTGGTGAGTGGCTAAAATACAGACAAGAGCTAATAGATTTAAAAAATCTTAAAATACCTAGGTGGGTAAATTTTACACAAGAATGCAAGAGAGAATTACACGTATTTTCAGATTCTTCAAAATCAGCCTTTGCGGCTGCAGTTTATTTACGAGTGATTGATAGTTCAAATAGAGTGCATGTACATTTACTGTCCGCAAAGACTCGAGTTGCCCCAATCATAAAGGAGATTTCAATACCCCGGCTTGAACTATGTGGTGCCACGTTAGCAGCTAAACTTATATGTGAAGTGCCACAAGTTTTGGAAATACCAAGGGAACATCTCTATGGGTGGACCGACTCCACCATAGTGTTAGCATGGCTCAAAGGAGGCTCAAGTCGCTGGGTAACATTTGTTAGCAACAGAGTGTCCACTATACTAAATATTATGGATTACCACCAGTGGGGTCATGTCTCATCAGAGACAAACCCTGCAGACTGTGCTTCGCGTGGTCTGCAGCCCAAGGAATTGAGTGAGCATACATTGTGGTGGAGAGGACCACATTGGTTGTCAGAACCTACAGTACGCACAGAGAGTAAATTGATAGAAGACACACACGAAGAGCTGCGTATCCAATCTTTATCCGTTTTAGCTGACGTTGACGAAGAATTTATTTGGTTAAAATATTCATCGTTAAATAAACTATTAAAAATTGTATCCTATTGTAGACGAGTTTTAAATTATAAATTAAAGAAAGACAATAGACCTAAACTACAGAAATTTATCACACCAAGTGAAATTAATGAGACTTTATTAGTATGCATTAAACAAGTACAAGAGTGCGAGTTTTCATTAGAAATTAAACGGATAAAGACTGGAGAATGTGTGCCTAAGAAGAGTAAACTAAGATCTCTTTGTCCCCTTTTGAACCAAAAGGGGATTCTAAGAGTAAGTGGACGCATAGCACAATCGGACGCGTGTTATGACACGAAGCATCTAATAATTATGCCTGGTAACCATCATCTTACCAAGGTTTTAATTGCAGATGCTCATGCACAAACATTGCACGGTGGTCCACAGGCTATGTTAAATTATCTGAGAACTAGGTACTGGATATTACGCGGTAAGGAACGCGTTAAAAAATATTTTAGAGAATGTACTATTTGCTTGAGATACTCCACAAGGAAGACTACTCCTCTAATGGGCCTGCTACCAGAGGCAAGGTTGAAACCCAGTAAGCCATTCAAATCTACTGGTGTGGATTACTGTGGACCTGTTTTTATCAGATTTTCACCAGGCCGAGGAGCCAAGTCTTATAAGAGTTATATTTGTATTTTTGTGTGTATGGTTACACGAGCAGTCCATTTAGAAGCAGTAACTGACATGACTGCCAAAGGTTTTATTGCAGCGTTTAGACGTTTCACTGCTCGTAGAGGCCATTGTCAAGATTTATACAGTGACAATGGCACTAATTTTATTGGTGCTGATAAGCAAATGAGAGAAATGTTTAATAGTGCCAAATCTTCTCTTCCTGGAGAATTAGCCGAGCTACTTTCTTTAGAAAGAACCACCTGGCATTATATTCCTCCCCACTCGCCTAACTTTGGTGGGCTGTGGGAATCTTCGGTGCGTGGTACTAAGACTCATTTAAAAAAGGTAGTAGGAAATAGTACACTTACCTACGAAGAAATGTCGACTGTCCTGGCGCAAGTGGAGGCGTGCTTAAATTCGAGACCAATTTCCTTATTGAGCGATGACCCAAATGACCCTCTACCCCTGACACCAGGCCACTTCTTGGTAGGCGAACCATTGTTAAATATTGCAGATGAGGATTACACTAATTGTAATGTTGTTGGTTTGGATAGATGGCGATTGACGCAAAAAATTGTATTTAGTATGCAAGTTTATTCGCAACTGAGACAAACATAGTGGACTGTAATATACATATGTATAGATAGCTATCACTCTCACATATCTATAGGCTCACAACTTAAAACGTTAATTACTTACACGTTCAACATTATGGTCCATATTCGAACCGGGGAAAATATTCCGTTACCCTCAAATAGTGTAGAAGCATTTCTTTCAAAATTAACTGATGCTCTTCTACCCCGGTCCAATGCACCACCACAACCTTTCACGGCGTTGATACCGTTTGATCCTGGCGGCCCCAATTCATACATAGAGAGCTGGTGTCGGCTGTCATATACCATAATTAAGAGCAAAAATTTGAAAGGTGTCGATCTTATCATGCACTGACTCATTGTCTTCAAGGCCGCGCAGCCACATTAATGACCAAGATACCTCTCAATCAATATGAATCTACACTAATATTGTGAAGAGAAAGTGTTGGTTTGTTTGATTTGAATGGGCTCCGAAACTGCTGGACCGATTTGTACAAAGATAGTTTGAGACCCGAGGAAGGACATAGGATAGTTTTTATCCCGGAAATCCCACGGGGACGGGAACTGTACGAGTAAAACGGGAGCGAAGCCGACGGGGGACAGCTAGTGTGAAGATATACAAGAAACTTTAAAAGCTCAGTTTTCTCGCCCTATGCTGATTCAGGATCACTTTGTAGTGTACGTTACCCCAGCAAGAAAGTATCTCCTAGAGTTAAATGAGTGGAACGTATAGTTGGTGCCTTATCTGGTGTAAATGTGCCCCCACATAAAAAATGTGTGCCCCCTGTCGTTTTGGAAAAAAACGGAAAAAACGATTCCTGCTGGGGTAACGTTTTTCTAGCAGGAAAATTCTAAACGAATGATCGGAGACAGAACAATTGTGCATGGCCAGAGAGCTTACATGTGTGCCAAAATGTGCCCCCAAAATTAAAATCTGTGCCCCTTCAGATTTACGAGATATTGCATTTCCTGCTGGAGTAACGTTTTGATGAATCGTATATCTCTAAAACCATTGCATGTGCCCATGTAGAATAAACATACACGAGTAGCTCTTAATGTGTGCCCCTATGTGCCCCCAATTTGATTTAAGAAAATACAACGTGTAACAGATTAAGCGCAATACCTCAGACACCCCAATTAGAATATTAAATTAACAACATCCGTAACTAAATAAATTTAAACCAAACTTAGACATTTTTCATAAAATAGTTATCCTTACTAAACGCAAAACGTATGTGCGTCGTACAACATCCTTACGCAGCCGCACACACTCATGCAGTGTTAGCGGCCGACGCGACACGCACACGAGCGCCCAGCTGACCATAGCTGTAGGCATAAGATGTGCGTTGGTTCAATGAACGAATTCAACGTAGGTACCAAAATATCACAGACTGATATGAATAACTTTGATAATTGAGTTTACCGTGTAGGTAATTATTAAATGTTTTCTAAAAAATAAAATTATGATTCCAACTTCCCATCACACTTGCACAGGCTTTGGACTGGCGGCTTTGAATAGTTGTGTTTACTTTTACGATTGTTTCAAGTGTAATTATCAACACTAATCTAAGATTTTAGGCTTTTTAACGGATATGCATTTAAAAGATTTTAAACATAAAATTATTTAAATCACAAACAGCAAACTTTGCTGCGTATGAAAAAATACCTACTTTGAAGATGGCTGGCCGGCGGCCGGGGCTAGCGCGCGCGTCGTCATGTCAAAGGGAACGCCGGTTTTGTGCATAGATCTCGCTCTTTCACATTATTCTTAGATACCTACACTTACGTAAGGATGTATTCCAAGAACCAGAAAATTGTCTACTATTTTAGCATTGTTCATCAAATAAATGAGACATGCGAAACCAAGCGGAATACAAATCGCTCGTGCATTTAAAGACGCCTTATTGTTTGGACGGAAGGATTAAATTATCTTACATCAACTATTTTATTAAACGCGCTCTACTTCAAATGATTGTTTTGATATTACTCATGTTCATGGTATATCAATGATTGCACGTGTGTATTACGAACCTAAAAATTAGGTTTTGCATTTAAGTATGTTTGTTCAATGTTTGCGGCGCGCGCGCCCACGGCGAGGTGGCATTGCGTCGCTAGCTCTCCCTATCTATCTGTACGCATTACTGCATTAGGTATTGTACCTATGACCGTGTGAACGATAATTCAATGACTGAACATTACTTTAGCTAGATTGTGATACTGATAAGCGATATCACCGAGTAAAATTCAATCTTTCTATCACACTTTCATAGGCTTAGGACCGGCTTCGAATTTAATCTCTACGCTCTGCGCACCGCGCCGCCGCCGCGGGCGCTACTTTTTATTTACCTATTGTACCTATCTGTATTTCAACCCCGCGATGCCTTTGATAAGTTGTGTTTAGGTATCTAGTTAAGTACAGTTTATTGGTTGTACTACAAAAATAATATTCAAAGTTTAAAAGATTTGAATCATAATATTTACAGTAATTAGACTACAATCATATTGGTAGGAAGAAGTACTTACAGAACTGGACTATTTACACTTTACACTTAGGTTATTAATTTACACTATTTCTGCGATCCACTTTCAACAAAGTTTCAAAATGACCACCGCCTTGTTCTATGCACTTATTTGCACGCTTTCTTAAATTGTATTTCAATTTTGTAAGCACTTCAGTGTCACTTTTCACTGTCACAAATGCTTGTTCAATTTTCGTTTTCAGTTCCTCGACACTTGTTGATTGGGTGACGTACACGAGCGATTTTATGCGACCCCACAAAAAAAAGTCTAATGGTGTTAAGTCAGGCGATCTGGGAGGCCACGGCACAGGTCCTCCGCGACCTATCCAACGACTGCCATACTCCGCATCCAGATGCCGTCGAACGGTCCACGTGAAATGCGCGGGAGCACCGTCTTGCTGGTAAAACAAGTCACGTAAAAGACCGGCAGGGACGTCATCCAATAAGTCCGACAATGTCTCCTGCAGGAACCGCAGGTAGGTATCTCCGGTTAACCGTGGAAGGAAAACGGGGCCGAGTATGCACGTTCCGAGTATACCCGCCCACACGTTGACGGAGAACCTATGCTGGAACGAATCCACACGACAAGCATATGGATTCTCATGCCGCCACAAATGCTGGTTGTGCTGGTTGTACATGCCAACACGCGTGAAGGTACTCTCGTCCGTCCATAAAATGTTCTGTTGCCAGTTCTCCAACAGCCACCTACAGAATTCCAGTCGTGGCAAGTTGTCGGACGGCGTTAGGTCTTGACACCGTCGAAGATGGAATGGGTGTTCACCATCAGCACGCAACGTTCGCCACACGTACATGTGGCTGCAGTCGAACTGGGGTGCTGCTTCTCTCGAGCTTTCCTCTGGATGTTCGTCGAAATGGTCGAGAATACGCTCTTGCAGACGAGTAGTCTGGACATTCGTTCCTCTGTCCAAGGCCGTATGAGGAAAGAACGCCCCAGAGTCCCTCAATCGCTGAGTTGCAGCAAGCATCGTCCTGGCACTCACACTGCAGCCAAAACGGTCATTGAACTCCCGACAAGCTAACGCGACATTATCAAGACAGCGAGCCAGGGTCCTCACCATCTCTGTGTATTGGATGTTGGTATACCGGAAAGCCATCGCGCGCGGAAGCAAAAATGTAACGGAAGTAAACAAAAGGACTACACTAGATCGCTGCTGGCGGATGACTAACTTTTGATGTTAGGTACTAATGTTGGTCGAGCGGCAACGTGTGTCGGCATTTCGCATAAACATCAAAGAGGAAGCCGATAAATGCTTTATCTCTTTGACATAAGTTCTAAATTTCTTTAAATTAATAATTTTATTTTGTAAAAATGCCTAAAAATTGTTTATGTATGTGTGTAGGGAAACTTTGATTACCGAACAAAGTTTGATCGTGCATTCAAGTAAGCCTTACGCATTGGAGATAAGGTTGGAAGTCCTTTAAATTACCTATTTAATTTGACGCACACTACCTTTAATGTTAAATGCATTGATATTATTTACGTGTGCGTGGTGGTGTGTGTATTACGAGCTATGAGCGAACTACAAATTATGTCTTGCGTTTAAGTAGGCTCTATTGCTCTGAGTTAAGGTTTAAATTTCCTTGAATTAAGGATTGTATTAATTTGTCATGATACTGTGTTTCCGTCTTAAGTTAAATGAAAGATTTTTCCGTCAAAATTTAACACCTATTTTTTATGACGGAATTCGATTCAGAAGCCGATTCTGAACCAACTACTTTCAGGAATTGCGTTTATTCTGTTACACGTTGTATTTATAGTTTTCAAGTTATCGCGGTTTTATGAAAACCCGAAAAAACATCGCAGCGCCTTAATGAGACAAGGTATAAGTTCGATGAAAACTGTATTCGGTCCTTCTTGACGCTAATAATAACCATACAAAGTTTCAAAACTGTTCATGCATGCGTTTTTGAATAATCTTGCTAAAAGTCAAAACAATGGTGTCATAATTTTGAAGGCAAAATACAAGGAACCGGCTCAATCCCAGATGTGTAGGTGTAAACCAAAATCTTGTGCCTTTATTCAAAAATATATGGTGAAAATATTCAGCTTGGAAGGTTTCGCATTAAGTAAATATTAACAAAATACCAAAATATATAATCAACGGCTGGTTATCCGACCGAATTTGAATGACTACTAAAAAGCGACGGATTCTTATATATCGATGGAGAAATTGGACGACCACTCAGGTCCCAACGAGCTAAGAATCTATACTGACGGATCAAAGACAAGTACTGGTACGGGAGTTGGAATTTACTCCAATGACCTCAACATTAAAATATCCAGATCGCTAGGTAAGCTCAACACCGTCTACCAGGCGGAATGCGTGGGCATTATCCTGGCAGTTCATGCCATAGAGGCCAGGGAAGTCACGGACACCCACATCCGGATACTTTCCGACAGTGCCTCAGTCCTCCAATCCCTAAAGAAAAGCTACACTACCTCGAAACTCATACAAGAATGCCACAATGCATTCGAACACGTCACGGTGGCCAACCGCAACACCGTGACGCTGCAGTGGATAAAGGGGCACAGCGGATCACTGGGAAATGACGCGGCCGATGAACTGGCCAGGAGGGGATCTGGTGCCGTGGCTGTTGGACCCGAACCCATAGTACCGCTCTCCTTCGTCCAACTGCGCACATGGCTGCGTGAACACACCCACAAACAAGCGGAACGCTGGTGGGCCTTGGCACCAGGCTGCAGGCAGTCCAAGGAAGCCATGCCAAACCTGGACCGAAAACTAACCAGGCGCCTTCTGCGACTGGATAGGCGAAGCCTGCGAATGGTGACGGGGACCATCACCGGTCACTGCTCATTAAATAAACACTTGCACACGATAGGCATAACGGACAGCCCTCTGTGCAGGGCATGCATGGAGGGGGAAGAAACGGTACCGCACGTACTCCTTGATTGTGAGGGCGTCGCCGAAATACGGAAGCAAACTATAGGGTCACCAAACTTGCTCACAGATATCCTGAACACGCCGAGATAACTTATCTGTTTCTGGAGGGAGGTTGGATGGTTGGAGTAACGGCCGCCATGGCTCACGTACAATGGTCCAACGTCAGGACTAAGTGCGGAAACCAAAACCCCCTAATAGAATAGAATAGAATAGAATACATATCGATGACCTTCTTTATTGGACGTATTATACCTAAGCCGTTGTCCGTACAGTCGCGTTCAAAAGTTTTGGGGGCTAAAATATACTAGATGCACCTTGTGACTATATTAATGAAAACAGCTTGTTGATGTGGAAATTATTATATTTAGGTATTCCCTAAGTAATTCAAATCACAGATCAAATTTCCTACTTATTAATATTAGAAATTATTTGCACGTTGTGTAGTCATTATTATTTAAATCACAGATCAGTTTTTCATCTAAGTTTAACATATTAGTAAATTTTCATCACAGATCAGTATTAGGTATAAGTATAATATATATTTTTTTTCCTCCTCAGAGGAGTTTGGCTTCGCACATCTTGTGCATTTGCCATAGTCAAGTAAAAGTATAATATTCTGTAAGAAAAATATTAAATTTGAAATCACAGATAAATAATTTTCTAACGAGTAATTTGCTTATACATAGATTCAGATAAAGTGTGTTAGTACCTATAGTTAACCGCATAAAGATATAACTGTAAACATCGAATGTGCACAAATTATCTGTTGGTATTTGGCTGTAAATAATCATACCGTATGTCTACGACATATATGCAATCCTTGAAACCACATACTAGTTATGGTATTTGATAACGCTATACAAAAAAGTAACGAAATCGGTCCAGTAGTTTTGTCAAAAAGTCGAGTTTTAATTTAAAGCAAATTTGAACACTCTGTAGAATTGCAACAGTAGGTTAATAGTACAATGAACTTGAATCCTTGAACATTGAAAAGCGACGTTGCCACGCTGTGCAATCATTCACCTACGCAGTTGTACTCATTTTACCTATTTACCTAAAATGCGAACTCGGTACACCTAAACGACAGGCGGGACTTTAATGTGTTTGTATTGCATTTTAATTGAAAACAGAACAAAGCTGTTGTGGCATAGTTGAAGGTCGTGGGTGAGACCAGGCAAGCACTTTTCATTGTGTAATTTATTTATCATCACTGCTCTCAAAACGGTGAATGAAAGAAAACTTCAAGTTTAAAGATGTCCTAGAAAAAAAAATCGAAGACATGTGATTTCTACCAACCCGTATGCCCGCGTAGTGGATAGCAACCCACTCCATCTCACAGAGAAGAGGCTTTTGTCCCTAACCAGAGGGAACATTGTAGGACCGACTATAAAAATCTTAATGTTGTTTGTTTTTCGTTACATTCGTACGTGAAATTTCTCCTTGTGAAATGTTCTTGACCTGTCACGGCCGAAATTTTATTTTGTTATTTTTACTCAAATTCATTTTCACTGAGACACTCCAACAATACCTGCAAGTGTACACGGATGATCACGGCGGCGAGGTTCGTTTGTCGGCTTAGTACAAAAGGACGCGGCACGCGTGTGTCGGCTTTTTCAAAGGCCTTCGGCTTTTGGCGAGGAGGGGCGCGGGGAGCGGGTTGCGCGCGCGCTCGACGCGTAGGGTTGGACACAGTTATCGACAATATTATCAGCTTTCTCTCATTGTCTTTTGAAGAGAATAATGATCGGTTAGCAAAAAAGATGTTCTTTTTTTAATGGACATGGTTAGTTTAGAATTATTATAGCACCACTATGTACCTACCTACCTATTCTCATTAAAAATTATAATTGAGTGGATTTAGAGATAAAAAATAATGTAATAATGTTTACATTTTAGGAAGAAACATCCTATTAAAAAAACGTACTCACCCGTTTTCTACATTACTCACTATCTAGGTAGTACTGTAGTGTATGTAGATATCAATATTTCGAACTACCTACAAACTGATAACAGTATTGTGACGTTGCCTCGGGCGCACACGTCGCTCGGTTATAAATACCGGTACGAGTGGTGGGGCGGGCAGTCGTGGTCGAACTGTCGGCCTGTGCGGTGGTGCGTTGGCGAGTCAACTGACAATATTGTAAATAAGTATTCTCTACATTGGCGACGAGGATTAAACTGTGAGTTAAAGTAATTCCTAGAAAAAAAAGGGGAAAGAATAGGAACGAAGTGCTGATTTCTTTAATGGATAGAAGCATTTCGGCTATATGTTTTTACACTTTCGTCATAAGTAAGTGTTAAGACCAAAATGCCTCAAGGCACGTTGGGCCGTAGGCCCCGGCTGTCATTTGTGGAACTTAGGTCGTTGCGGATGATCGGAGGCCAGTAAAATCTGACTCCAGTCTTGCCATGAAGTGCCGCTTGCCTAAACATGGGTTGGTGGAAAAATGTTTTTTTTTTTCGAAAAACTTAATTGGAAATTTATTTACTAAACCTGATCATTACATTGACTTAATCATTAGCAGCAACGCTGATTTGACACGTGACCTAAGTCAACATGGTTGATAGTTAAATGGATTAATTATTATGCAGCATTGCTGTCCATTAAATTGATACCATACTAAGCAGCATTGCTGATCATTAAATTGATACGATGTTAAGCAGCAACGCTGATCATTAAATTGATACCATACTAAGCAGCATTGCTGATAATTCAATTGATATGGTGTAACGCAGCATTGCTGATAATTCAATTGATATGGTGTAACGCAGCATAGCTGATCATTAAATTGAATGCCATTGAATGTCATGCAATCTTTTCCTAAATCACATGGAGCTGAGGCCACGTCCGGGAAGAAGCGATACAGCTCACGTCCTTTCTTCTCATCCGGCCATCACTTTTCCCGTCTGCGTACGATCGGCTCTGCCTGTGCTTCGGACGTGGCTTGGCGCTCCTCATCAAACCTGCCTGCACAGCCGTACTGGCGGACCTGTACTACGCCTTCGTCAGCAGTATCAGGCTTGGTCTTTGGCATTGGAGCAGCACGTTGCGACCAACGTGAAGTGTTGCTTGTTTGTGCCAACAAGCAACCGCATACGTATATTAAGCAGCATTGCTGCGGGTCATTAAATTGACAAGTCATCATTGAATGACGGTTATGCAGTAGAATAATTACCTACTGGTCATTAAATTGACAAGTCATCATTGAATGACGGTTATGCAGTAGAATAATTACCTACTGGTCATTAAATTGACAAGTCATCATTGAATGACGGTTATGCAGTAGAATAATTACCTACTGGTCATTAAATTGACAAGTCATCATAGAATGACAGTAATTGCAGTAGAATAATTACCTACTGGTCATTAAATTGACAAGTCATCATTGAATGACAATCATTGCAGTATAATATACCTGCCGGACATTAAATTGTCAAGTCGTCATAGAATGACAATATTTGCAGTAGAATATCTACTGGTCATTTAATTGAGAAGTCGTCATTGAATTACAGTAATTGTGGTATGATTCCTACTGATCATTAAATTGACAAGTCATCATTGAATGACAATCATTGCAGTATAATATACCTGCCGGACATTAAGTTGTCAAGTCATCATAGAATGACAATAATTGCAGTAGAATATACCTACTGGTCATTTAATTGAGAAGTCGTCATTGAACTACAGTAATTGTGGTATGATTCGTACTGATCATTAAATTGACAGTTATCAAAGACAAAATAGATCAGTAGTATTATCTAAATACACGTAATTAAATAGACACATTTTATTGTGAGGGGGAACCTCCATCAGTAGGAGGAAAGAGAGGGGAACGTTGGAAGCTGGTACTCTTGATCTACCTGGAATGGCTGCTGACATCGAGAGTAGTAAGAATAAACGTGCTTCACTGCTATATTTTGTGGACTAGAATTGCTAAATTTTGTGGACTAAAATGTCTATAATAATGTTTTAAAGCTGAAGGGTTTGTTTGTGTGTGGCACTGATCTCGGTAGCTACTGGTTTGAATTGAAAAACTGTTCTAGTTTTGGGTAGCCTATTTATCGAGGAAGATTTTTGGATCTAACATCACGGTGCGAACAATAGGAGCGAGGCATTGATGGGGGATCGGACGCGGACGAGGTTGCGTGGATCGGTTAGTTTAATAATACAGCAAATGCAAATGTCACCAGCTGATGGAGTGGATGTCTTTGGTGTGGCTATTACCAAACTATAAATCTAAACAAAGTAAGATCTGAGAACGTCAATCTTTTCGATTGATGTTAGTAGATTCTAGATGTAGGTAAATGCAATAATGTTGGTCACACACAAAACCTGGGAAAATATGAAACAAAATAAAGTACAGGCTCGTAACCAAACATCCAGTGCAATAAAACTATTATTGTTATTAAACTAAGAAACCTTTGAACCTAACAGGATCATTTGACGCAAATAGAAAAATAGTAAACACTTTTAGAGAATGCAACTTTAAACGTCATGTCTTGGGAAAGAAACTGCCGTGGTATACTTATAAAAATAGTAAATCTCTTTATCTTCAGGCTATTGTGGCACATAGATATTATGTACCTTACAAAATTAAGTAAAAAACTTCACTAAGCATTACGTCATTGTGCGCTCCGGTGGGACATGTCCGCGGGAGTGACGGTGACACCTGCGGCCAAAAGTCCTCCTCCATGACATATTGGTACCCGCACCACAAACGCGTTGACGTTGACATTAGGGCGCGATTCCAGCAACTGCACTCTCGGCGTGTAGCTTGTCTTTTGGCGCACATACTCCACAATTCCCTCTGCCTTAGTGGTGTAGTGTAGCCGCGAGATATATACTGGAGTGTTTACGGCTTCGCGGTACGTATAGTTACTTTGGGTTCGGTAGGTGTCGTGCCGCAGCGGTTCCAGTTGGTTCGCTGGCGGCATTCTCTCCTTTGTACCATCACTAAACCATCATCGTCGGTTCCCTTTGATATCTTTTGGATACAGGCTTCATAGGGGGAGCAAAGTGAGTGCTCGTGCAAACGTGAGTTACTTGGAGTGGAATTCACTGTCGGAGTCTTTGATCAGGAGTGATTATTGGGTGGTCTGAACAGGCGTGCTCCGTCTTCGACCGCGTCATCGCTTGCCCGTGGGTGAGATGGTGGTCAATCGCGTGCCGATAAATAAAACAAAAATAATATAAAAAAAATAAGCGAGTAATTTAAGAATTTCCCATTGGCATAATAAAATAACTTAAATAATGAGATATTGAATGGCAAGATGGCCACACAAGCAAACTGACCGCATGCGACGTGTTTAGTGAAAAAATTGAACCTAGGTTTTTTTATATAAACGTGTGCGTCACAGTTTTCCATACATAACAATAGTTACTAAATTCAGTTATTAAATTCGATTGTAAACGATTTAAAATAGCAACTTGATATTAATGACATTGAATAAAGCTATAAGAGTGTGTAGAATTCTGAAATTTTACAATTTCTAAATAGATGTTTCCCTTTCGGGTTGCTTGTTAGTTACACATTTTAGCTACTATGAGTTAGATCGAAATAAAATCAATTGATTCGAAGTATGCGGTGCAGTCATGACCGTAATGCTTGTAGATTGCCGTAGTAATTCGTGAACGTAGTAGCTACTTCACATGAACGTTAGACACAAACATGTCAGGCCTAGTTTCTCTTCTCTTTGTGGGCCCTAATGTGCATAGCTTACCGGTTGGTGAGTTTTAAAATCTCTTTGTCGGGAAGATGGCCAAGGTCAATTATCACGTGATGTTATGAAGTAGATTAAGAGGTAGCATCAAATTAGTTTGAGGGACCAGGTTCTTGTTTATGTGGGTTGGCGAGCGTACCAGGGTATCATAGCAGCATCCCAGAGTGATATAGACGAGGGAGTCTGTATCAGGGTGTCGTTGTCGTAGCTATTGGTGGTACAATTAAGTTTTTTCTCGGTATTCTTCCCATGGGGAAGTGCCAGTATAGGAAGTGTGTTGTGCTGAGCTATGAGTTAGCTGTTGACTGTGAATAAGATTATTTAATTTCTTTGTTCAAATAATTATGAGTTTAGTGACTTTTAGTGGTGCTTGGACTTGGTAATCACGAATACTAGTGAATCACGAGTCAAACCTAAAGGATTTATAACAGCCAGTTTTGAACTGTCAAACGGCTAATTGACTGAACGACTAGTGAGTTAAGTTAAAGTTTTTAATAACTCTGAGAGTAAACAAGCGTCGGTAGACGGTTTTTAATGATAAAGAAACCAAGGCATTAAATCTTATCATACGTCTACTTCATTTATGAGATTGATTAATTATGATTATAACACACACACATACACACAGACATAAGTGATAAAAATAAAGAAATCAACACAGAAAAAGATATAAGCGAATCAGAAAATGAAATAGAAGAAGAGGAAGGGTAAAAGGAAACATTGAATTAAACCATTAAATTATTTTTAAATATTATTCTGCCGTGATTTTGTATGCCAGACATGTCAATAAATTATTAATCAAAATAATAAAATATGCTAAATGTTTTTACTAAAAAAATCTTGTTACATACAACTACTTAAAACAAGGAAGGGAATGTAGTGTATGTAGATATCAATATTTCGAACTACCTACAGACTGATAACAGTATTGTGACGTTGCCTCGGGCGCACACGTCGCTCGGTTATAAATACCGGTACGAGTGGTGGGGCGGGCAGGCGGCACTAAACCGTCTCGCGGAGAAGGTAAAGGCCGAGTTGCGAGCTCAGGCCGCCGCGAGTTGGGAGGAACGCATAGACGCCGCAGTGAGCGACTGGTCGTCTGTGCACACACTGTGTCGTCAGCTCACTCGCACCCCAGCTCCGGTGCGCCCTCTATTGGATAGCGACGGGGCGCTCAAGTACGTAGCGGAGGAGAGGGCGGAGGTCTTCGCCGCACACTTGGAGCGTCAGTTTCGTCCGAACCCGACCACCGAGCACGCGCATGTCGCAGCAGTCGAGCAACACCTTGGGGACTACTTCGCCACGCCGGTAGCACCTGAGGAAGACGCTATCTTTTTCTCGCCGGGCGCAGTCAGATGCGCCCTACGTCGAACGAAGCCACGAAAGGCCCCCGGTGCCGACGGTATCACCAACACAGCGCTGCGCCACCTGCCGCACCGAACGGTGGCGGCCTTGGCGCGCCTGTTCACGGGGATACTGCGCACGGGGGTCTTCCCCACCGCATGGAAGGAGGGGCGCGTCATCATGCTGCCCAAGGCGGGGAAAAATATCCTGAAGCCAGAGAGCTACCGGCCCATCACGTTGCTGCCCACCATCTCCAAGGTGTTCGAGTCGCTCCTGCTGCGACATCTCCAGCCCCACATCACTCCACGACCGGAACAGTTCGGGTTTCGGTCGGAACACAGCACGACGCTCCAACTATCGAGGGTACTGCACCTGCTGTAATCTACAATGAACAAGAAAGAGTACGCGGTTGCAGTATTCCTCGACATGGAGAAGGCCTTCGACCGAGTATGGCACGACGGCCTTATATACAAGCTGGCCACCTCCGATGCGCCCCGCCGCATCGTCAAAGTGGTCCAATCTTTTCTGTCCAACAGGAGTTTCCGGGTGGTGGTCGAAGGCGCGCTGTCCTCCCCCCGTCCCGTCCGGGCGGGCGTGCCGCAGGGCAGCTGCGTCTCGCCAGCGTGTTACTCACGTTACACGGACGACATCCCCACCACGCCACACTCGACGCTCGCGCTGTACGCTGACGACGCCGCGTACATCACGACCTCTCTCAACACGAAGCACGCGGCGTCTAAGATGCAGCGCGCGCTCGACTTGCTCCCCGAATGGCTCGCCAAGTGGCGACTATCCGTTAACGTGAGTAAAACGCAGGCGATCGCCACAGGTATGGCGCGCCTCCCACCCCCTCTGAAGTTCCAGGGAGCCGACGTCGCGTGGTCCCCCCGGGCGAAGTACCTGGGTGTGACCATCGACCGGCGGCTCACGATGGGGCCGCACGCCCGCAGTGTCGCCGCGCAGGCAAGGGCCGCCCGTGCACGACTCAAGCCAGTGCTCTCGTCCCAACTCCCGGTGCGCGTCAAGTTGGGCGTGTACAAGACGTACATCCGCCCAATCTTGACGTACGCCGCCCCCGCCTGGTTCGCCCTCACAGTGGAGGGGAACCGCGTGAAGCTCCGCGCGCAACAACATCTCGCGCTGCGGACCATCGTCGCCGCCCCTTACATTGTGAGGAACGCGGTCATCCAGCGAGACCTTGGGATTGAGAGCCTGGACGAGTTTGTGCAGCGCCTCGCGAAAGGCATGTTCGCGCGTGCCGACGCATCTGACTTGACCCACATCAAACAGATCGCGCCCTGGCATGCGCGCCCGCCCGACGCGAGGCGCCTGCCCCGCGACCTGCTCGGGGACGTAGACGGCCCCGTCGCACCGGACTTGACGCCTGAGTAAGTCGCCCCAGACTACACGCGGCCTACTCAAACAGTAACACTGCTCACCCCACTCGCATCCGCGGCGCGCAACTTGTTCTAAGTTAATATAGGCAAGTTGCGTTCCGTAAACTCACACACGCATTTCTCCACAGGCGCTTAACACACGCACCGAATTTGTTCTAAGTTAATATAGGCTTATTCGGTGCAGACGCACTGGGCGGTAGTACTCACACTACACGACCGCCCACACACAAACATAAGACGGCTCTGCGGTCCGGATCGTGATCGGCTAGCTCTGAGATCGAGACGGACGGGAGCCACATACTTACTCTGTAGGTGTGTCACCAAAGTCGGCACCCTCGTCGCTGGTCGTCCCTCTCACTCGGCGGGGACTGACCGCCGTAGGTGCCGTGAAGAAGCGGCGCTGAGTTAACAGCGTCGCGACGCGCCTACAGATACCTACACAACAGGTACACCACAGGCGTGCGTTGCTATTTTATTATGGCAGGCGCACGCCAACACTCTATGCCGACAATAGGCAAATCAAATGACCGGTCCGTTGTAACGGGCCGAGGAGCGCAACCGCGGTCAGGGGGCTTCGCCCCGACACCGCTTGCCGCGCCCTCTAGGGGGTCGCAGCGACAGCCACGAAGGGCGGGCAGTCGTGGTCGAACTGTCGGCCTGTGCGGTGGTGCGTTGGCGAGTCAACTGACAATATTGTAAATAAGTATTCTCTACAAGTACCTACGGTAGTTTCGTAAGTCGAAACGTACAAAAATTAAAATTTATTTTAAAAGTCCAATAAATTTAACTATCACTTCACTGTTAAATACGGTTATTACACAAAAGTACTAGTATTGTAATGCCTTGATTGCGTATTAAGTCTTTATTAGATAAGTAATTGTAGAAAAGTATGGATAAAAGATAATTATTACATTGTTTACCCTATTTACCTATGACTTATTTTTTGCCAGTACGGATGTAAGTGGTGCTTTGTCAGTTCACCGCGAGTCTTCCGGGATAGCGTGTGTGCATTTCGCAAAGATTTGATAGGTACTTAAGTACACGCATTGTTTTACGTGATTTTTGTTATTTACTTGTGTGTATTAGTTTAATTATTTTCTTACAGTGAAATAGACACTGAGTAGGTACTGGACTTTTGTGTGTGTAAATTGTGTTTTTAATTTTATTTGTACATACCTAGGTACTTATTTTTTACGGTGAAATAAACACTCGGATCCTGGTCGAAATTTGTTGGGCAAGGTTCGGGACAACATTGTTCGGCGATGTCACTTGTGCATTCAAAAACGTGGTTGACATTTTGAACATGAGAAAATTTAAGTTTTAATCAATCTTGTGCTATGACAGAATTTATTTAGATTAGTTCAGTAATCAACTTATCACGAAGTAAAAAAGAACGGGTGAAAAATAACCATAGTGAATTTCATAGCAATTGCCAAAGATAAATCAAAACGCCGCCGCGCGAGCATTGTTGCCGCACTTCTCGAGGTCAGTCGAGGTCAAGGTACGTTTTCTAAATAGGGTGATTTACTTTTACTAAATTTATTTTCATATTTATTTTGTTTGAAAACTTTTTTTCATTTACGTTTTTTTAAATTTATAACAATTTATTTATACTTCTGTGGACAAGTGTTACTTGTGGTTTCAATTATTGCATATATGTCGTAGACATACTGTATTTAACATATATACGTAACAACATTATCACCTGACTGTGGAATGTCACTTATATTTATCTAAAACGCCATCAAATCAAAATTATGTGACCCTACATAATAAGCTTATAATCGTTGATTAATAATTATAAATCCCTCATAGCTACGTAATACGACATACAAAATGGAAACACGTTGTTGCAACATAGATCATTGTGCGGTTGACAATAGGTATACCTAACCTAAATAAAACGTAGACAGAGTATTCTAATAAACTATCAAAACTGTAGGTACCAAAATTTATTTGGTTATGGTGAACACTCCAACCAACCCGCGAAATTCAAATTTTCTTACGTTTTTTGCAATTTGCACGCCAGTGCTAGGTTGTATGTTGATTAAAATATTATTAAGAAGTATAATCATCAAAATCACCAATACAACCCTCCAAGTTCATAAAGGCGTTACAAATACGGGCTTTTTATTGATTTACAAAAAAGAGCTACCTCTTTTTAATAGTAGGTAGGTGTTCATCACACATTTCATGAACTACTTTTTTTTTAAACATTGGGACCAATCAAATTTTGGGTCAAAAACCTGCCAAATGGCAAATATCTGGATATACTCATTTCTTTCGTTCACACATAAATTACTGCCTGTTGACATCTCACCGTGATCACTTAGGAGTGAACGACAGTAAAATTGAGCTGTCATGCCATCTTGTTTGTATGGTTTGACAGCTCACTCGTCGTTCACTTCGCCTAAGTGTTCGCTTCGACATGTTTACAGAATCGCACTGCTGAATGTATTTAATTAAATTTAGAATGGAGAAGATAGCTTACCTTGGAATAGCACTTAGTCATTAGGCTACTATTTATAATGTACTTAATCATGTGTAAGGTCGTAGAAACAGCTAGTAGAATATAATCCAATAACAACTTTATTTTATTTCTAATTACTTTTCTACTTCAGTGTACTCAGGCACAACACGTGTGAACCGGTTAGTGAGTAAAGTAAAGAAGGTCATCGATATGTATGAATCCGTCGCTTTTTAGTAGTCATTCAAATTTGGTCGGATAACCAGCCGTTGATTACATATTTTGGTTTTTTGTTAATATTTATTTTTGCGAAACATTCCAAGCTGAATATTTTCACCATATATTTTTGACTAAAGGCACAAGATTTTGGTTTACACCTACACATCTGTGATTGAGCCGGTTCCTTGTATTTTGCCGTCAAAATTATGACACCATTGTTTTGACTTTTAGCAAGATTATTCAAAAACGCATGCATGAACAGTTTTGAAACTTTGTATGTTTATTATTAGCGTCAAGAAGGACCGAATACAGTTTTCAGCGAACTTATACCTTGTCTCATTTAGGCGCTGCGATGTTTTTTCGGGTTTTCATAAAACCGCGATAACTTAAAAACTATAAATATTTTCTTAAATCTTATTTGGGGCACATAGGGGCACACATTAAGAGCTACCCGTGTATGTTTATTCTACATGGGCACATGCAATGGTTTTAGAGATATACGATTCATCAAAACGTTACCCCAGCAGGAAATTCAATATCTCGTAAATCTGAAGGGGCACAGATTTTATTTTTGGGGGCACATTTTGGCACACATGTAAGCTCTCTGGCCATGCACAATTTTTCTCTCTCCGATCATTCGTTTAGAATTTTCCTGCTAGAAAAACGTTACCCCAGCAGGAATCGTATTTTCCGTTTTTTTCCAAAACGACAGGGGGCACACATTTTTTATGTGGGGGCACATTTACACCAGATAAGGCACCAACTATACGTTTCACTCATTTAACTCTAGGAGATACTTTCTTGCTGGGGCTGCTTTAACGTACACCACTTTGTATCCTCAAAAATTTCAAATTACTTACTACTTAATGAGACCCCCGTCCAAGCATGTTTACGTCTTTGGCAATTGATTGAAAATATCCCGGACGCGGGATTATCTGAAAAGGTTGTGACAGGCTTTGCCATTTCCATACTGTATCAGTGTGACGCACAAATACGTCGCGAATTAAACTCGAAAAACAAATTATTTAATTTTAATATCTCTTGTGAAAATAATAATTAATATTGGGGATTTTTTAAAACTATAACATTAAATTTAAATAGAAGCATAGTCAAGCTATCATTCCTAAGCCTGCAAAAGCATGAAGGGTGGTTTTTATTTCATTTCAGTAGCAGAAGATACTGAAGCTACTTCCAGGTACTATTTCTGAATCTGTTGCAATCAATGAGTCTTTACTTCCAGTGGAACACAATATATCCTTCATTCCAATAAATGCCTCTGTTTCTTTCTAACCATTTAACTTGCTTCTGTTCATTACTTGTTAAGTATCTAAACAAGTATGGAGGTTTAACTAAGAATGGAGGTTTAACTAACTTTGGGTGCGAATGCGTCTGAGTGCGAATACTTCCAACAAGCTGCGATCACTGAAAAGAAAACGACATCCAACTGCAAACCGTCTACAGACAACAATGGAAAACGCAAGTCGCGCCCACCATCGGCGAACTTAAAACGTACGAGGTAAACAAAATCTTAAATTATTTATGTGTTTTCGATATAACTATTTCAGTATTGACAATTATTTCTATTTCTTATGTAATAAACTGTATAACCAGTTTAATTGTACACTGTTCGAGACTGTGACAGGTACATATGTCTTTAGATATAACCGATAGCTCTTTCTTTGCCTTGATCTATGATGTGTTTGTGTAGTGTATTTCCAGTTTTTAACTAAACGGTACATCATGTTAGTATTTGCAGAATAATAACAGAGGATTTCGTTGTTGTTTCAGTAAGAAAATCAATACTGGTAACGATATATTCGGTATCAGTAAACACGGCGAAACGGACACCGAACTCAAAGATTCATCGGACATAAAATGCCTAACATCATTCTTTGCGAACCGAGTGGCCAACGGCACCGAGCGGCGATCAGCGAGCCTCGACGGAGAGTACTACATCGACTGCAAGGTGTACAAGGCTGACGACGCGCGCCTCACCGACAATCTGGAGCTGTGGAAGAAGGCGCTCATCCGACTCAAGTTCCAGACCGACACAGATTCTCCTCAATGGCGTAAACTACAAGAGTTTGTGCGTTCGGTAGATATATTGTTTCCAGAGAAACCAATGTTTTACGACAAATAAACCAAAATAACTTGAAAGACTTATTTATTTAAGCAGTGAGCATTATTGTAGGCTACACTACTGTCCTGAACTAACCTGAGCGTTGGTCGAGTACAGTAATATACAGTCAGTCCAGTTGACCGTTTCAGTATTAGGCATTATGTAGGCTACACTACTGCCCTGAACTAGCCTGATCGTTGGTCGAGTACAGTAATATACAAGACAGGCGAGTCGATCGTATATTATTAGGCATTCTATACCGCTGTCCGGAGCGAGGTACAGTCGCTTCGCGACTTTGCCGAACTTGCCTACATTATGTAGGCTACACTACTGTCCTGAACTAACCTGAGCGTTGGTCGAGTACAGTAATATACAGTCAGTCCAGTTGACCGTTTCAGTATTAGGCATTATGTAGGCTACACTACTGCCCTGAACTAGCCTGATCGTTGGTCGAGTACAGTAATATACAAAACAGGTGAGTCGATCGTATATTATTGGGCATTCTATACCACTGTCCGGAGCGAGGCGCACTCGCCTCGCGACTTGCCGACAGTGGTATAGAATTCCCAATAATACACTACTGAAATACTTATGTATTTATGCGACCACCTTGTTTCACACAGCAATGGTATTTTCGGTGCATATTTTTTATGCAAAACTGATTCCCTGAAAAAAATTATCGTATCTTTTACAGTTCCGATGCAGTTTCGAATCTCAGGAACATTATTTAAGTCGTTTACTACTAGGTTAAGCTTGTGGCAGGCGCAGTGAAAATATAAACCCTTTTTAAACGTTTCTCTCAATATTTTTTGGACACCGCCATCTTTTCCCGCCATCGTAGCACATCCGTCGTAGCCCTGTCCCACGCATTTGTTAACATCAATGTTTAAGGCATTGATGAATCCATTAATTTCAGTAGCTATAGTTTGAGCATCCATTTTTTGCAACTCGACAAAACCGATAAATTCTTCCTTAACATTTTTTTTCCTTTTGATCGTAATATCTAAGACCTATTGATAGTTGTTCCTTTAAAGACACTACGAATCAACTCAAACATTACTTCGTAGGTTTTCATGTTTTTGCTGATTAATAGGCAATATAAAAGAGGCACTATATTCGTATGTCGCTCTGAACTGCCCAGATCACCCGATATGACATAATTATAATTGTTTAAAAGGACTTGGACAACATTTGAAAGTGCCATCAAGAAAGAAATGTTTCACCCGGTAAATGCATTTCCGGGTTTGTCGACTTGAGAATATTAAAATTCTGTCTTCATCATCACTATAGTCAACGGTCAAACATTCTGAAATGAATGACTACCTGACTCGCAATATCATATTGAGTTTTTGAAACTTTTAAATGTTTATTACGATGCCTGTACAGTCTTGATTTAATATTTTCAAGATCTGGTAACACTTTTGCAACACGAACGCTGCGGTTTTTTTTACAGGCGACTTTTTCGTATATTTGAGACACGGACGACATATCGTCGCACACTTGTTGTTCACACTGATATATGATATCTTTAACTTCATTTTTTTTTTCAAAGTTTGGCACACACTCGGGTGAATGTCTGTTTTCATTTAGCACTATGTCACCTTGTACAGTCATACGCCCATAACAACAGTTTTTTTATTTTTGAGTTCACGCATCGCCACCTTTTAGAGTCCTTATTTTGCTTTTGTACATAGTATGATGACCTGCGTGTAGAAGTACCTTTTGGCCACGTTGGGACTTCACATAATTTAGCACTGATCTCCCATTACTTGGTCCGGCACTCATTATTATTTCGTAACTCACTTGAACTTAAAACGTGACGATCCGTTTATCTCTAAAAAAACTAAAAATACTGATAAAATGACTGACGAGTAAACACATGCATAACGAATGTAATTGTACATTAAACTCGCTTGGCACCGGCCGCATTGCTAATTGTCTCTATCTCGCTCTTTCTTTTGTTAGTTTGCGCTATTGTCTTATTACACTATCTGGACTGAGCACTTCTAATTTAGTATTACACAAAAATGAACCATAAGGAGCAGTCGTTAGGTTTACTTTGGTTTGACTGTCTTAACCGAGGCGAAAGAGATAGCCAGAAAATATCGATGGCAGCAAAGTAGAAACGGACATCCACAAAATCGCAATTTTACAGGATAGCTGATTTAGTAAAATATAGTGGCCATTTTGACAGTTATTGACCGATTAACATGAAATTTTCTATGATGCATTAAAATAACCTTCTTTATAAATTGTGTATTAAATTTTATCGCTATATCGTTGTTTTTCTGAAATAATGTAGATGTCTTTTTTTACTCTGAAAAAACTTGAACGTAGAAGAAGACATCTGCCTGTTATCCGTTTATACGTTGTAATAAAAAAGCCCCCATTTCGTTTAAAATATCGAATAAACTAAGATAATAATCTCCAGTAATACTTTCAAGGATATCTAAAGAAAATCTAAGCAACGTGCAAACAGTATTCCTCTTTTTTTGACCAAATTTTGTAGATGTCTTTATTTACATCGCATTTAACATTTTGTTATTATCAATAAATGAGTTATTCACCACTGAACTCCATCAATGTCTATCAGTTAAACTCATTTATTTAGTTCCCAAACCACGTAAAATGTATATTTTTAAAATAAAATTTTTAAATAGTTATTATGTTTTATTTATTATCAAGAGCAACATTGACAATGGGGTATTTTACTAAAAAAAAGTCCTATTAAGTCAAAATTAAAAAAGAAACAAAATAAAATAAAATGTTTTAAACTTAGCAAAATCAACACTATAATTATTCCTATTACTACTAGTAGGAAAAAAAAAGATCAAAACGTTAATGATTAGGCACGAAAAACGAAGTTATTCTTCGAATTCAGCGCCATCAGCAGCTTCTGAGTCTTCCATGGCATGCTACGCTTAATATTTTTATAAAAGTCATGGTTTCTTGGTGGGATTAAATTTTGTTGACACAAAGACATTAAGTCCTTGTATTTAGCTGTAGTAATGGGTAAAGTTTCACCATAAACTTTTCCAAGTTCTTGTGCATTATTGACTTGTAAAACTCGTCTGCTTGTCCTCTTGGAACTGATAATACACATGGCTGATCTCTCATTCAAATCGTATTTATAAAATATTTTATCGGGTTGTCTGTGTTCCACCACTACTTCGCGCACTTGATTCCATTTTACTTTGTCCCCATCTTCATTTTTTACCCATTTTTGATGACTAAGAGTAGACTTAAAATCCAAGATATCATTTTGATTTATCTCCACAACTTCATAGGGTTGATCGTTTGTTTTACTCCAGCGTACACAGGTATACCACTCTTGCGGCGAAAAAATCTTTTTATTTTTGGAGGTTCGTTCGATTAATGCATGTACGCTATCAACTTCTTGCTGCGTATGACCCTTTTCTAAAAATCTATGACAAATGCGAACATCAAAATTTTTAGCAACATGTAAATACATAGCAAAAACGATACGGTTCCGGTTTTGGCCTCCGCAATTATCCGACCATAAGCGTATATCCTTTACTCCCTCTTGGCTTTTTCTCTTTATGTAGTTGTATAGGCAACGGGATACTTCATTTGACCCCCTTCTAGCTGTTGTCTCATCCCACATGTAGCAAATGGCTTTTTTTAGACCCATGTCAAAGACGGTAAAGTTATAAACAGATAATTTTCTTTTATAATAAAACGAATTAACTTCACCATGAGGAGAGTTTAAGATTTTTTGAAAATCAAATGTTGCTGCTGCGATATTTGAGGGACTGTTCTGAGATTTTTGCTTATCTTCTGTTTTCAACGTTCTGGCTACATTTTTGTTTTGAATGTGTTTGTCGTACGTAATTTGATTTTCATTTTCATTTGGTGGATTATTTTTATAAGCAGTGCACTGATCACACTGATCCTTTTTGGCACAAAGAAGTCTACATTCATGTGGGAATTAACAACATCTCTGTACTGTCTCAATGTATTGACAACTTCTGTGAGGTTTTTTTTCTTGAGCCCATGTTTTGTACATTTTGAACATGATACTGAAGTTTAATGAGTTGTCTAAATACAGTTTATTGGTATCTTTGCGGGTGTAATGAGATGCTACCGGTTGATAACTTTTAACATGATCACATACGCTTTGGATAACTGTTTCAGTGAGCAATTTTAGTTAATTGCCATGAACACCTCGCCGATCCTCTTTACAAAAACCTGTTGTTTTATCATACTTATCCATTGCGCTTTGAATGAACTGGTTGCTAATACAAAGAGTATTTTTAAACATAACTTTGCAAACTTTTACCTCACTGTTATTCTCATTTATTGATAGTATGATGGGTAGGAAATAATGAACGCTCATATTACGTTTTGATTCGCCATCAGTCGTGATTCTTTTCTTTGTGTAACGTTTTGTATATTTACCAATGAATTCCCATTGTTTAACATGATTACCCAGACCCCAAAATAAATCAAATACTTTTCGTCTTGTTTCTTCACTTATTTTTGTGCGACACTTCAATTTGCAGTCTTCGCACGAGAGACGCATATCCTTTTGTTTTTGTTCTTTACCATTCCGTGGTAAGTATGTTTTACCAAGATTTAGCAATAATTTTCTTCTTGTATCAATCCAATTCTCTTTTCTGCACTTCCTCCTTCTCTTTGTAACATCAATTGTAAATTTACGTCGTTTTCTACCAGACATAACTGTTGACGAAGGTGAAGAGCATTCACTGGAAGCGCCGCTTGCTGATGATGTTGCACTAGTATCAGTGACTAACATGGATGGTGAAGTGATTTGTGGACTGAATGAACGTATAACATCAGCTTCAGAAGTAGTTTCTGGCAACTGCGACTCGGTTTCAAACGAAATTAACTCTGGAGGTATGGGTGTAATAGAGCGCGATCGAAGGCAATCAGTTAATTTAGCTGGATTAGCATTTGGATTATAATGTATTTCAGCAGAGGTCGTAATAGGTAAAAACGCACTGTGTTGCTCGTCATCATCAGCTAAGATCTGTTCAAGCATGGTATTTCCCAAAAGCGGTAAGCTGTAAGCAATATATACATTAAAAATATACATTCCAGACTTAATTAAAAGTAGCTTTAATAAATGTCACTAACCTGCTGTTATCAAACGATCCTATATTATCTAAATTGCCGTACTTCTCTGCTTGTAGATCACTTAACTGAATTAATTCATTTTCTGTGTCCGAGTCTAAAAGAAAAAACAATAAAAATGTGTGAAACCAATGTACCGTCAACTGCCCTGTCTTTGCCTGGATTTTGATATTTTTGGCCTATAACGTAAAATAAAAATTTAAATATGCTCGATTACCATGTTGTGTAAGCAATTAATCGTTAAAGCTCAACAATTCTGTTATATAATATTTTTTTAGTCAATGTTCGTATGTAAATAAAGATTTTGAGGAATATAGAAATTAGGCAAAGTAATGCCTCATGTCTCTGACATTGCCTAATTTATTTTTATTTTATTTTTATTTTATTATGTTAGGGTGGCTTACAGCTATTAATGCGGGGGTAATAGTAAGCTAATTCACAACAAGCCATTTACAAGCCTCCACAGTTAACAAAAGAGTAGGTATTGTTCATGAAGCAAATACAAAGTAATATAAAAAATACTTTGTATTTGCTTCATGGTATTGTTGCACAGTTGCAAAATTAATTAACTTTTACTAATACTAAGTTTAGCATAAAAAGTGAGTAGGTACCTGCGTAGGGAAATGTGCAACCACTATTAAAAAATAACAGAACTCATATAGTGTTTGGATAAGACAGAACTAATGGTTGCTAAGCTGTTTGCAAACAAATCTATTGAAAGCTGTTCATCTTTAACAATTTTTATGAATGCTTTTGCTGAGCGAATCATGTAAGAGTTGCCACGGTGAATTGTGCGAGCGTAAGGAGTATGGAGAAGATTTCTTAAGCGAGAATGTCGGGGAGGAACGTTCCGAGACAGCTTGGAAAGAAGTTCAGGACATTCAATCTTAGATTGTGCTATTTTCACTAGGAAACGTATGTCAGATATATTCCTCCGAGTTACAAGTGGAAGTAAGTGGAAACGAGCGCATCTATCGTTATAACTCAAATAAGGGATTTTAAATTTGTAATTCAAGTATCTGGTGAATTTTCTTTGTATTCTTTCCAACCTGTCTGAGTGCACTGCATATTTCGGATCTGACTACCATATTCGAGATGACTGCGGACGTAAGCACAGTAAAGAATTTTTAATGTTTTCATTTTATTGAAAGAACCTGCATTACGGATGATGAAACCCAAAGCTTTAGAAGCTTTTTTGTAATACATTTACTCCAACATATACAATTGATTTTCATACTGGCACAGTCTAAACTGTAGTTTAATGCGCAGAGAATACAATCCAATTTTGAATGACAGATTTTGGGAGTATTTTAGTAGGTAAAATTATTTAGGCAATGTTTGGACATCATTTTATACAATCTTCATACATCGACAAAGAATGGGTAGGGTTGTGTCTGAAAAAAAAAAATAAGTTGTGTTTTTATTATGAATGTATTTCGAGAAGATTGTTAGGAACAATCAGTATCTTTTTACGAAACAAAAATCATTTGGTAGGTAGCTAACAATTAAAATAATCTATTGAGATCATATATGATCAACTTTTCATTAATCTCAAGCAATAAATTCAAAATCACAACTTAGTTATAAACTATCAAGATAAAACGTGCAGCAACTAATGAATGATTATTATCGCTTATTGCACATATTAAACTAAAGAAATAAATCACAGGATCACTTAGGTAATTATATTGCCGAATATCAAAGCTAAAGTTAAAAAAATCTTCAAAAAATCAACATTAAAAACAAAAATCTTCTAAAATTTTAAAAAACAATCACATTTCAGTAAATTTTTGACAAAGGAATGCTTAAACTATCTAAATCAAACATCAATTTTCCTCGACGACCAACTTGTGGATTTGGCAACGTTTTCTCTACATCTAGTTAGTAAAGTTACATCTGAGATATCATCTACTGCTGGCCAGTAAAATGTTCCTTTTGAATTCTTTCTTAAGTACTTTAAAGTATATACGCGCTCCAAATCATTGTAGTTGATTACTAGACCAATATAATATTTAACCAATTTTGAAGAAGCAAATTTAACTAGAACGTATCTATCAACACCAACTTTACAATCATTATTCTCTTTTTCGTTGTCTTGTTCCATTTCTTGATTATTTTCTTCCAAGTAAGTTTCTGTGTCACTATCAAATGGAAGGAAAGGTTCATCACATGACGAATCATGAACGGTATACATCCCTGAGCTTTCTGAACTCGACCCTCTATTATTCCTTTTTTTTTGAAAGACATTTTCTTGCTTAACATGGCTCTGTGAAGAGCTATCATCAAATGTAATTAAATCATCATGTAACATAACATCTGGAGATTTAATACGAATATTGGAGAGAATCAGGTTTTTCGACAACATACTTTCGGTTGGTGTAGTTTCGTTTAAGTTAGAAACAACCCTGAATAAGCTCTTGTTATTTGATAGACGTAAATTTTTATCGACATTTACAACAACGTTTGATGGAAGCTTCGAACTATAACTGTTTGTATGTGTCTGGTTAGATAAATCCGTGTACTCATTTGTTTGATGTACTTGAGCACTAACTATTACATTAGTCACATGTTCGTTATCGTCTGTATCACTAGATGAATCTTGTCTAATATTTGATAGGACATTGTTCAAAGGACAATCTCCAATAGCTGTAGAAGTATCTTCTACGTCCTGATGTAATTGGTTCTCTTCGGCTATAGTACGTTCCTTTCGAAGATTAGGTTTTTTTACCCTACAAACCGTAGTATCTGGAGCTTTCGTTTTTTTGCTCTTTTATCCATCAAAATATCATTCACACATACAGATTTCCCAGGCTCTATGAATAGCTTTTTATTTTCATTTCTGTTTTGCTTGTTAGCCGGAGTTCTCAAATTTTTCAAGTAATTGACAAAGGTTTCGTCAAAACTGAAGTTTATTTGGGGCCTGTGATAATCTGGCAATTTCTTTAGTACAGCTTCTGGATTAATGGGGTGTATCCCAGCCGCACGAAATCCACTTATTATATTCTTACTTTGCGTAAGTTTTGAAGCATCTAATAACATCTTCAATAATTCAGGGAAAATTTGTTTATTTGCGCTTGGATGTCGGACTTTATAGTCCATTAAAATTCTTCTCCATTCTCTCTTCAATGGGCCGAAGAAGGCCACGTCAAGAGGCTGAGTGTGATGCGTGGAATTGGGTGGCAAGAAAATAAACCTTACATTGAGCTCTTGACACTTAGATATTATACTTATATTCATATGAGACGATAAATTGTCTCCGATCAAGACCTTCGTTACAGGTTTAAAATGCGTTCTTATTTCAAAACTAAGACTATTCGATGATCAGTTAGTACCAAAGAAAGATAATGTCCACAGATAAGAAACAAAAATGGCAGGTTCCACTTGAAGCAACGTTCCGTTTCTCTAAATATTGATATAATGATGAAACACATGAAATGCACAATATTATGTATTGATAAATAATTATTAATCAATACAAAAATATGTCAGGAATTGTTCTTTGTTTATGTTACAATGCAATTAACAAGCACAACTTGTATTTCGACGAGCTTTTTATAACCAAGTTGTTATATTTTTTTAACACCTGTAGCGTGATATTTGACAATGACAGTGCAATGACATTAATGTTTATGTTGAGTCTTAAAAATATTATTTCTTGTGTCTGGCTAAATAGAGAAACCAAAAAATATGGAACAAAAAAGGAAAAAAAGGGGTTAAAACTGGAGTTTTAAAGAAAAAGTTAGTAAAACATGGAATTTTTAATTATTATTATGTAAGCAATGCCTAACGTGATTTTTCTTTTATTTTTAGGAAATATTATGTCAACTAATTTCTCAATCAGCGCATATTATAGAAGATAAGTCCACAAAATCTTCAGTGAATATGCAGTAAATAAAAGAGTGGAAGATTATACAGATGTAACTGCCTACTGCTTTTGTTATGGGTACTATGAACATTAGCGTTTTGTTGTTTACGTGATATTAATTAGCTAATTTATTATTTTTAGATCTGGTAAATGTCGATCTGATTGAGAACTAAAGTTGGCTTGGAAAAGAATGAAGTTGTCCGCTAAATCCTACTTATCTCAACACAGAAGGGAACAAACTCAGACAGGCGGTGGCGAAAAACCACCATCACCTTCTCCTGAGGACTTGCAAGTAATGGCGATTGCTTCACACGATTTCGTCATTGAAGTTAATGACTACGATAGTGATGCATTGGTAAATAAAATTTCATTTATAGGTCATACAACATTTAACTAAAATTAATGGAATTAATACAATCCTTACTTTCGGGCAAAAGCTAGTATTATATAATTACAATCCAATACAGATATTTTTAATGATTTCCATATTTAATTTTCTTAAACCAATTCATCCACAGATACACAAAGCACTAGAATCATTTCTATGGACAGTGAGACTGTTAGCACAACAAATAAAAAGAAAACGAGCTTGCCAAATGGGTATGTAGAAATATGTTCTATAATACAATACTCCCCGTGGGGTACGGGTTAAGAATTGCGGGTTCGGTACCCATATCTTGGTCACAAAACATGTTCAATGTCTTTAATTTTTGGGTTCCGTACCCAAAGGCTAAAGGCCCTATTACTAAGACTTCGCTGTCTGTCCGTCACCAGGCTGTATCTCAAGAACCCCGATAGCTAGACAGTTGATATTTTCACAAATTTTGTATTTCTGTTGCCGCTATAACAACAAATATTAAAAATGAAGTAAAAGAAATATTTAATTTACTTTTAGTATTCTTCTCATATTATTTCAACATGCTTTTTACAGAAAATAAAGAAATGCAGCAGTCAATAATAAAAACTAATATAGATTTAAAAAGAAGACAATTAGAAATGTTGGAAGAGGAACACAAATAACATAAAAATAGCAAAATTAAAAAAATAGAATTACTAATAAGTACATTGGAAAGCAAGAAACACACCAACACTGATGAATAAAATGTAAGTAGATTTTAATTTTTTTATTCTGCACCTTTATGACCGAACAACATAGTTTACGGACCATTATAAGGCTCTTGTATCTTAACCAATAATTGAGCAAATATCTCACAGCTTTGTATAGTAAACCCTCCAATGTGGAAAGCAGAGTAGCTATCTCAAGTAAAATTAGTTTACAAAAATATTTATATGATCAGTTTGGCAATAAAAATGCTACTGCTAGTAAACAAGGATTAAAACCCCTTATAAAAAAAAGAATAAAAAAGCATATCTCTTATGAAGATATAAGTAAGTTTAACTTGTTCACTGTAGTGTGTAGGTACAGCTGATGTGAATTACTGTAATATTGTAGTGCCTTCCCCAGCAAGTAAAACTAAACCTTTGGTTGGTTTAGTTTTAGATCATAATATTATTAACATGTTTGTAAATATTTTGATATGTGAAATTATTATTTTCAGGTACTTATCTGCTGCAGATATTTAATCAAAGATTACTTATGTAATTAAAATCCACAAGAACTGTTTAATATTATAAGATTTTTTAATGAAAATGAATGAGTTTCTATAAACTGCCTTCTCCTAATATTTCCCCTAACAGAAGTTGGAATATACCTTTGTACTATAAGTTCACTTGATGAAGATTGCTCTATGTTGTCTTCCTCATCAGGAAACAGGTCTTCTCTCATATCAATGGCAATATTGTGGAGGACAGCACATGCAACAATTGTTTTTTTTGCTGTTTCAATATCCCCAAACATGCCTCGTAATAAAAAAACGAAACCGTTGCTTTAACAAACCATAACACCTTTCCACTGTGTTCCGGGTACGGATGTGGCTTCTATTATACCTCTCTTCTTGTGGTGTTGTGGGGTTAAGCAATGGTGTAAATAAATATGGAGTGCAAGGATAGTCACTGTCACCCAACAATATTCCAGAGAATGCGCCAGCCCCAGACCTCTGTTTTAGTCTACATTCTCGAAATATCCTGGAGTCATGTACACTGCCGCTTGGTATGAAATGTCCATGATTTTCAGGTCAGCATCACAAACCACCTGAAAAGTGACAGCTAATTAGGACTTTACATTCCACCCTGTTATTTTAATACCGCGTGTATCTGACATCGACGCACAAACGATTTCCATGGGTCCAGGGCATGATTCTGGACACCCCAGTGTTGGAATTTTTCGTCGGTTCTTTTCTCATTTTTTTCAAGAGTACCACAAAGTATCAGCTCAGCTGAGCTGATATCTATTTGTGGCTTTAATCAGGTTGTTATTTTTAGTGAAAGTAGTTAATTAATTATTTTTTTATTAAATATCTTATTGGGTTAGGTCAGAATAACGATTATGAGCAGTCCAAAGTAAAAAAACCCTTGAAAAAAATAAAAAAATGAGAAAAAAGCCGACGAAAAATATCAAGTCTAGGGTGTCCAGAATCATGCCCTGGACCCATGGAAATCGTTTGTGCGTCGATGTCAGATACACGCGGTATGACTTTGTTTAGTTCTTTACTGTGCGAAGCATTATTGGATATCACAACTTAAAATATTATATTTCAAGATTACCTGTACATTGATTCAAGAAAATCCTTTTCTATTAATATATAACTGTCCCCCATTAGCATTTGCTTTCTTGATCCTTATATGAGTGCAGTCTATTGCCCCAATTACTGTAGGAAAATTAGCGATACTGCGGAATTTCCTCATGCTTTCCTCCTGTTAATCTATGGTAGTAGGCATTTTTACGAATCTTCGGGACATCCGTGATAAAATTTCAGCTACCTTTTTACAAGTTTTGCTGACAACCGGTTGAGACACACCATGTAAATCAGCTGTATCCTCTTGAATCTACGAATGAAACAATAATGTTAGTATACATATTACATACTTACATGTTTGGATATAATCTAATGTTATGTTAGCATTGACCAAGGTTACTTACTTCATGGCGAGCCCAGTTGCGTAATGCACAAACTACTTGCATTTCAGGACTCAATGGGCATCCTCGAGGGTCGTGAGTTATATCTCCACGTAAAACTTCCACAATTTTTTGTCCAAACCGTTTTGTGAACCTATACTTATATCTTAAGTCCTCTTCACTCAATTGAAATGGATTCACACGATGGCGATGGCTGTACGATCGCCGAGACGTCTCCAACATTTCCAAATCTTCCAAATCCATGACGTCAATCATATCAATATCCATTACAATTTTTAAATAGAAAGATACAAAATATATTACTGACAGCTAACCTCAAATAACTTTAGTTTTTTTTTTTTTTTTTCCTTTTGTTCCCTCTGGAACAGGCTAAGGTCGGAGACCATGCTGCCTAGTCATCAGTAAATTCGTATTTTTTTGTAAAGTCAGATTAAATAGAATTACAAGTTATATACTACAGAAAACATACATCTATCCTATATACACAAGTAATTAAATTTGCCCAACTGTACTAATAATGAAATTAAACAAATGTAAATACGTCGAACTATTTACAAGGAGAGCCTGAATGGAGCGCGGTACCAAATCAGGACTACCATATATTTCAATAAGCTCATCCATTAACACAAGGCGCTGGATGCCAAAAGATGAGCAGTCAAAGAAAATGTGAGCTAACGTTTGCTCAACTTGAGAATTGCAATGATCACAAAGAGGACTATGCACAATTTTCAAACGAAATAGATGATATATAAGACGACAATGACCAAAGCGAAGCCTGAGTATAGTGGAGTAAAACTCACATCATGTAAGTATTGATTTTACAGAACCAAGGCATGGTTCCTATGGGAACATTAAATACAGCATACCATAAACCTTTATTTTCAATTTGAACTGTGTGATTCCAATGCCTTTTCCATATACCAGTGGACCGTTTTTTCAACAAAGGGACTATGTCTGTGCATGGAACAGATATATTAAGGAAACTACTAGAATCAGGGACATCATCAGAATTTGTTAAAGTTCTGGCTAAAACGTCAGCCCTTTCATTTCCCAACACACCAACATGTGAAGGGACCCACATGAACAAAACCTTAATATTATGAGAAGACAAATGCAGCCAGGATTCTTTTATTAATGAAATTAGATAGTTTGTTTTAGCATTCAACCTATTGTTTTTGAGATTTTTAAGAACACTCATGCTGTCACTAACTATTATCCACTCACAACATCCATCATTTTTATGTTCAATGTGTTTTAAGGCAGCAAGAATAGCCACAGCCTCAGCTGTGAATATACTTGTTTGAATTTATTTTATAACCAATACCAGTATTCAATAACCCGTCGTAAATAGCAAATGAGACTGCAGACTCAGTTTTGGACCCATCAGTATACACAAATCTATAATCAGTAAACTCAAGGAATTTACTATGTACATCTTCCTTGGTGGATAAATTGTGCTCAATGATGATGTCAATTGCAGGAAATTTGCTGTTGAAATCCCCCTGATAACATGGAAGAAGAGATGACTTATAAATTTGCAGACTTTCAAGAAAGTTTACATATTGAGAAAAACCTTGAAGTATATAAAGAGAGTTACAAATAGGTGGTGTACTACATTGTTTTAAGTTTGAAAACAGATGATTATTAATTTTACTATACAGTTTTAATAAAAACCTTTCTTTCAAGTAGGAGAATCTTATACTCAATGGAGGAAGTTTACATTCAACTTGCATTGCATTGATTGGAGTGCTTTTAAATGCTCCAGTAATAAGTCTCAAACTTTTGTTTTGTATTTTATCAAATAAATCAACTATCTTTCTATCACCAGCAAAACAGAGAAAACCATATTCAAAATGACTACGGATGAGAGATTTGTACAAAAGCAACAATATTTTTGGATCAGCACCCCAGGAGGTTCTACACAAAGATTTCAACATATTGAAAACTCTGTTAGCTCTTGAACTTACCAATTCGACATATTTTCTCCAAGAAAAATTATGAGTAAAAGTGACTCCTAAAAACTTAGCTTCATGAAAAATAGGAATAGAAACTTGATTGTAACACACAACAGGACTGAAGTTGCTAGCTTTGCCAAAGACCACTAGTTTAGACTTATGTGCATTTATATCTAGATTTAAATAAGAAAAGTATGTATATAATCCATCTAAAGCCTCATTTAGACTATTTGCTATATTTATTAAATTTTTTCCAGACAAATACACAACCAAATCGTCAGCAAATTGAAGATTTTTGACCTCAGAACCTAGAATCAAATTCAAACGACGAATATACAGAATGAATATTAATGGAGAAAGTATTCCTCCTTGACAAACTCCAATAGAAGCTAATCTTGGCCCATACAATTTACCATTATACTTAACATAAACTTTCCTTTCAGTTAAAAATTCATGGACCCAGTGAACTATTTTGTTTGGAATTCCTATGAGAAGCAATTCAGAACAAAGTACATCAATATTGACACTATTAAAAGCTCCAGCAACATCAAAAAATACCGACATTAAACAATCCTTATTAATGTAACTATTTTGGATATCAAGCTGTAACTGACAAATACTTTCACAAGCCGATGTTCCCCTACGAAAACCAAATTGATTAGTAGGTAAAATATTGTTTTGTTCTATGTAAAATCCAACCTTTGTTTTATTAATTGTTCAAATATTTTACCAACACAAGATGTTAATGCAATAGGACGATAGGAATCAGGATTTGACCGAATTTTATCAGGGTTCAAAATAGGTACCTATCAAGCAGTCTGACTTCCAAGGGTGAGGTATGTCATTGTTCAACCACAGGTTATTCAATATCTTGAGAAAAGTGTGCAAACCTCTATCACTAAGCTTTTTCAACATAATATAAGGAATACCATCCAGTCCAAAAGCACTATCTTTTCTAGAATAGACAGCAGCCATGAGCTCCTGTATTAAAAATGGTTTTATTAAGAAGTTATTTATAGAATTTGTCTCACTGACAAGAGGAAAACTTGATTTACTATTTACATAGTCTGGGGTATATTTTTGCAGAAAATCTTGAATCCAACTATCATCATTATTTTTGCAAGAATATGTTTTATTAAATTTCCGCATGTATTTCCAGATTCTCGACAGAGGTGTACATCGATTAAAAGAGCTACAAAGTTCAACCCAACTGTTTGATCTTTCTGTTTTCAATGTAAGTTTTTTGAGGGCTTGTAATCTTTTGAACTGTATAAATATGTCATCAGAGGGATTGTTTTTGAAATTAATATAAGCCAGCTTAGATTTTTCAACTGCTTCTGAGCATTTTTTATTCCACCAAGGAAGAGCAGGGGATTTAACCAACTTCCTATGAGATGAGTTATTCAAAGAAGAATTAGCATGAAAAGAAACTGGTGTATTACAAATAGGAAGACATTTGTCAATTGCAGCATGCAAAATTTTGCAGAACGCAGAATAAGTTTCCAATGGAGCAAAGTTTTGGTCCTGAAAATTTGATAATTCTAAATCTACACTTTGTTCATATATATTCCAATCAACCAATTTAAAGTTAGGATATATGGGCAAGTAATGTGTGTTGCTATTAGTGTTTCCTAAACTACAATTATTTACAAAAACTTTAATAATTACAGGAAGATGGTAGCTGCCAAGTGGATCATTATGTACAGACCAATCACAAGAAAGTGACAATGATGAGGACACCAAGGACAAATCTAAAGCATTTGGACGCCACGTCAAAGAACCAACTGTTGTCACTTCACCACTATTTAATAAAGTTAAATCATTATCATCAATAATTTCCAAAATATCCCTACCTCTTGAATTTGTAGAATTACATCCCCATGATGTGTGATGGGCATTGAAATCACCAGCAAATATCATCGGTTCAGGCACTGATTTGATTAAAGATTCAAATTTATGTTTGTTAAAAGAAGGAGTGCAATTTGTTGGACAATAAAAACTTACAATACTTATTTCTGTATTATTTACAGTTATTCTTACACAAATATTTTGTAAGGAATTGTCAGCATATGTATTTATGTTTCTATAATCTATACTATTATGAATTAAAATAGCTACGCCATTATGTTTGTTACCAATATCATTTCTTTCTATTCTGTATCCTCTAATTTTAAAATGTTTAATAGGTGTCAACCAAGTTTCTGATATCATTGCTACATGTATGTTATGGTCATAAAGAAATCTAGTTAATAAAAGCTTATTACTTAAAATACTTTGTGCATTCCAATGTATGATATTAAGATCCATTGCTATGAGAGGAAGTACTATGTCTGAATGTGTGCTGAAGAATTTCTTTTATAGATATAGAATTTATGGGTTTGTCTTTTTGGCTTACTATAATTTTTGTTATTGCGTTTGTTAGAGTATTCATGAAAAAATCTGATTTAGATAAGTTCATAATTTGAGTTTCAATATTTTTGTGAGTTATTTGTGGAAATGAATTTTCATTGAATAAATCTGAATACTTGACGGCTCTGGATTTAATTTTACTTTCCTCAATTTTTTTTTTTTTTTTTGTGGACAAGTGTTTGAAATAGCGACATGATTACCACCACAGTTGGCGCATTTCGCGTTTTTAGGGTCTTCTTTGCATATCTTAAAACTATGATTGTATGTACATACAGAACATACTAGATCATTTTTACAGTATTTTGCAATATGCCCAAACTTCATGCATTGAAGGCACTGTTTTACAGGTGGAACGTATACGCTTACCTCATGTCTCCAAGAGTCAAGATAGACATACTGAGGCAACTCTGTGGACGCAAAAGTCACCACCACAGTTTGAGTGGGCTGATACGTGACCGCACCACCGGCACTCTGACTCTGCACTCGACGCATGAAGCGCCTCACCTGAATTACATTTCTGGAAGTACCAATAAGCGCACATATTCTTTTATTAGATAGGTCTGTAGGGACCGATGTAAGAACACCAGTAACCTCGGTGTTGACAGCAGGTATTGTCGCTTTGAAGCCCATTTCGTCTAAAAGTTTTTTGTTTTGTAAGAAAACATTGGCATTATTGGAAAGATCAAAAGTGATACCAATTTTGTATTTATTTATTGACCTCAGGTGTAGTATCCCAGTCACGCAATATTTCCGTATGGCATGGGATATGGCCAGCCTATCCTTGTCTGTAAACGTTTTGTTCTCAGTTTGATGAGATAAGAACACGATGTATTCAGATTTTTTACTGTTTTCAGGGTACTTTCTTGAGTACCCTGGGACTTTAAATATGTTATATTTATTGTTGGAGTCTTCATCAGAGTCAGAAAAAGAATCCCTATCTGATGCTCGTTCGTCAGGGGGCTCCTCTTTTTTCCGCTTCTTGTTTCCCATCTTCAAATAACTATTTACAATTATTCACAATACCTAACTATAGAGTTTAAATATCTAATTATTCCGAAAATATACAAGATTAACAATTTAATTTAAAAACAATTTCAATTTTGGCGCCTTGTTCGTACGTTTACCGCGCGTTTTCTCCCAAATAACTTTAGTACCGAAGTTAAACTAGGGGTCGCGGCAGTCTAAATTTAATACCATAGATAGTTCAAGAACTAGAGATAAACTTCATTTTATAATAACGTTTTGTTTAGTCATGGTTCACACCTACTGTTCATCCCAGTACTAAAGATAGATCGTGGACGGAGACTTGTCAGTCTTGGTTTAAACCACAACATAAGCAGTGTTTTGTATTAAGACGGTATAAGTTTTTTTGATAGATTTCCACTTTAATATAAATAGGTTAATGCCAGCCAGCGTAAAGTTCAGTCGGTGGAACCAGGGTTGTAGGGTGTTAGAGATAATCCAAGTATTGTTCCTTTTTTTAGGTTATTTGTTCTTAATTAAATATCAAGGTACAACCTTCCAGTTTTGTGAATGTGAATAATTACTGAATGGGCGCCAGGCAGGGACTTGAAGAGTCCCGGATCCCTGAGCCGACTAAGATGTCCAATATTCTTCCAGTTAAGCGTAGGTGTCGAACCCGGGATCCTTTAATTGAATTTAGGTAAAGACCGGCTTCTAATTTTGAAAACCGGGTAGGTAATAAACTGGTTCTAATATGAACCGGTAGAAAATAAAAGGTATAAGTTTATATATAAAAAAAACCGTACCGCCTGCGCTAGATCGCTAGGCGGACTCTGCCACCGCACAGTCGTCTCCACAGGAGGCGTAAAGTGGACTCGAGGAACGGGTATCACGTCCAGGTCCCAGAGGCGCTTCTAGTTCCTGGCGGCGAGACGAATCTCTTGAGTTGCCTCACGTGGATTTGACAACACGGGGACCCTAATATATAAGAGGAAGCTACGGTACTTTCCTTGAGAATGAATAGAGGTGACCAAGCTAGGAAATCTAAAGGCTAAAACAATAGCCGGACAACGTGGTCTTTTGCAAACACAACACAATGAGCCACGACTCTCACTCGCCTAACCCTGCGTGGTTGGACAATAAGAAACTGGATTACCCACGGGGATTGCAATACTCACGGTTGGTTAAGGGTGAAAACACTTGACTGCAAGTTTCGACTGGCTGGAGAACGGGGCCGCCTATTTTATTTACGAATCCTTTTAAAAAAGGAGTCCTGTAATAAATATCTAGATATCACTACAATATCCTTTTAACGACCTGAGAAGGATTCAGAGATCACTTCCAAACACTAATACACCAAAATCCTTACCTTTTAAAACATGGGAATAAGATTGTTGTGTATCTCAAGCGTGATCTATCGCAAATATACGGCCATGACCTTCTATTGTCCTTTCATGCGTCCAAACCGTAATTAGACGGAGCACCTAGAAAATATCTCGTGCTTCAGGTAAAACTTATGGGTGCACTGATGACCGAATCACTACATCAAGATATTTAATTCCTGAAAATCCCGAACAACCGTCCAACATAACATTTATATTCTGAAACAATAACAATTTTGAGGATCCAAGCTACCAAAATCATTATTTCTTATTTCTAACACTATCGTTTGTCTTGAGTGGGGTAATTTTGCCTTTGATTGCATCGGCTAATTGAGAATGTATAACCTGGCCACACTAAGTCATTGACAAACCATAGATTAAATATGGGTTGTGTGATTTTCGAAGTACTGCCTGTTGTTCTTCAAAGAGTATAAGGTTAATTATTCCTAGGTGCATGTTAATATCTAGAATAACGTCTATAATGAAAAAATAATTTCACTTCCGTTTACGGCTAAAAGACAGTTAAGTGTTTTAACAAAAAGCTGAAAATTTTTAGGGATTGGTCTATACAATATTAGTTCGATGGTTTCCAAACAAGTTGTTAAAATTAACCAATGTCTATTAAAACTACAACTTCGAATTGGCAACCGCTAGGTGTCGCCTCTAACTATCAGAGACTGATGTTTTAACTGAATGAAATTTGACAATCACAATTTAATTACGATTTGATGGATCTAATTTATTGTGAAAACCTGTTTAATAGGGTTTTGAAAAGTGATTTATCGTCAGAAAGTTTTACTAAAGGGTCCATTGACGCAGTACAGATGAAGGGATGCTCCTATTATAAATCGCAAGCCAAAGTCAGTTGCACAAACTACAATGAACATTTCATTTGGAAACCATCGAGATCAATATTGGAAACCTCACAATTTACAACGTACTCTCACAGTTAAATGTTAGGTTCAAGAAAAACAACGAAACAAACATACTGTAATGTGTCTAATTTTGAAAACCAGATAGGTAATAAAACGTATAAAAATAATGTACTACATAATTAAAGATCTCATTATTACCTATAAAAAAGTCTGCTAGAGCATATGTTTAAGTATTATGGTTAAGTCGTAATGACTACTTCTTATTTAAATCTATACTAATATTATAAAGCAGAAGAGTTTGTTTGTTTGTTTGTTTGGTTGAACGTTTGGTTGAACGCGCTAATCTCAGGAACTACTTTACCGATTTGAAAAATTGGTTCAGTGTTAGATAGCCCATTTACCGAGGAAGGCTATAGGCTATATATCATCACGCTAAGACTAATAGGAGCGAAGCAGTAATGGAAAATGTGACGCAGACGAAGTTGCGCAGGTCAGCTAGTAATTACATAAAAAACCAAGGCGGGATGGAATAGTGGTAATTTTGATTTGATGATATTAATCCTTATCCATTTAAATAGTTTGATAAATAAGGTTGGTTACATGTAAGTTACGCTTTAAATTAGAAACATGTTGCGGTTAGAGCGAACTGCCCTAAGTTGAGTCTATTACAATTATTTACACGTTACCCTATAAAGAGAGAGGTATAGGCAATGAAATTTGTGGAGTACCTATTAAACCCGCGCGAATGAAGTCGCGAGCGAAGTGGCAGTATAATATTATAAATGCGAAAGTTTGTGAAAATGGATGGATGGATGTTTGTTGGTAAATTAATCTAAATTTCTGTTGGCCCACAAGATTTGAACCAACCCTTGTTGCAAGGCCCTGCCCTGTGCCAAAGCTTGATTATGACGGCGCACAGTTTCAGTGACAGCTGCAGCTGCAGCTTGTGCATTAGGCCTCAGCGCTGCCTCTACGTGGTGTTGCTGCACATGCAGCTGCCGGCGCCGCTTGGCTTCGCGCTCAATTTCTGTCAGCTCCGGTACTCCGAGTCTTGCTTTGTTGGCCAGATTGCGCAGCACGCAGCAGGCATTAATAATTTTAGCGGCCATTGTTGGTTTATAATGAAGTTGCCGCGCAACTAAGAGCCACCTGTAAAAATATGATCTGGAAATATATATTTGCTCGTCTCAAAACGTTTCAAAAATGTTGTTTTAATCATTTATATTCTGTCATACCTAAATCTTGCCTTCAGAGCACCTATGGTCCATTCAATAATGTTCGTGGTTCTTTCATGTTTATTGTAGAACCAATTCTCTGGGTTACCCTCCTCGGTGTTTAAATAGGGGTCTGATAAGTTGTCGTTTTAGAGGATACCCACTATCACATGGAATAAAGAAAATTGAATTTTAGTAACGACATAAAAGTACCTATTGTAGGAAGTTCGTTTCCTATTTTATATCAAATACCATTTGAAAAAGATTTTAAAATTGTCAATGAAATTTAAAATTTGTGTATCTACCTAACAGAAAAACTGCTTCTCCAGCATCATGTAGACAGTCAATGTGATCATTGAGTGGATGATCCCTGAAAACTGTCGAGTTGTGCGTCCTCACGGGGCTACCCGGACCAACGCACAGAATGTTCATGTGTGAATCGCCAATCTGAAAATATGTAATTATTTACTACTACCTACTTGGGTCAGTCCTACCGGAGTATTTTTAAAAAAGAAAGAAAGAAAAATAGTTTATTTACGCCAAGCATGACGCATAGGAATAAAACACTTAATAAAATAAAAATTACAAAAAAAAAACTGGGACGCATTTAATCATTGTGGCTGCTGGGTTTGTGCCTACTTGGGTACCTATTAGTTACATCAAAAACTGCACTTACTATCATCGCATTTATAGAGTTGTACCCCTTTCGGCAGTTATACGCCTCTTCGCGTTCAGTTATAATGCAGACATGAGTAGCGTCAACACAGCCAATCACCCCAGGAAATCCAAATTTAGCGTAGAATCTAAAATGAAGAATAATGAATGGATGAAATGGACACATGGCAAGGGTCCACCTTAAATATTTACCATATTACATTTTGTATGATTTTGAAACTTTTGCTTATTGCATACGGATTTTGTTAAGAGAAGTGCTTTTAATGATATGGCTACAAGAAGAGCAGAGCGGTAGTCTTAAAACTCACCCACTCCTAACCCTTTCACGGGCCTCCCTTGTTGCAGGAAAGGTCACATGTGTTCTGTAGACGTCTTCGTGGTTCAGGTCTAGGGTGACTTCTTTAATAGCTCTGGAGACACTTGGCTGGGAAACCGAATGACTCGAGTGTTGTCCAACCAATGTCTGATAGGACCCGCTGGCGTAAAACGTCAGTGCCATAAGTACCTGAACAAAACTTGATACATTAAAATGTTGGAATCTAGCCATCTTGTCGCATGTTATAGGTTTAAGTAACTTGGACTAACCTTGGCGGCAACATCGAGTCCATTTCTTCGTCTTTCCCGAGGTATGTAAGGCACCAGCTCCGTTATTAAATTCTTCACGTGCGACTTAGTGAGTCTGTATGTCTTCACAAACTCACGGTCGCTCATGGAAAACGCGGCAGCAACAAGACGACGATGGCAATAAAAACGGCGGCGTACTCGCCGTCTTTCCGATGCAGCTGCGTTGTCTGCATGTTGCGCCAGATGCAATAATAGCGACCGCAATCCAAACCCACTCATTCTCGATTCTTTACGAATAAATGTAGGTAAACAAGGAAACTAAACTAAACGCGAAAAGGTGGTAACAAAAAACTATAGGAATATATATAAATAAAGGCAAAAACAATAGGAAATTCGAAAAAAAAAATCTTGCAAAACCTAAAATTTTCCTTCAACTTTCAATCTCAAAATAATTCCATGTTTACGTCAGTTTTGACATTTTAATATTTAGCAAAATACCGTTTCAGTACAATGCGTTTCAACAAAATAGGAACGTCAATGACCTGTATCTGTCAAATGTCTCTTGAAAAGTACAGTTTGCAAAGAAAACTTAGCTGATAAGCAAATCAATCGTTTTTTTACCAAGTCGTGTAGATTTACAAGACATGAATTTTCTATATTTTTGAAGAAATGGTGATATAGATACTGAACCTCGTAAGAATTTGTTTTGCTAGCCACTTTTGCCAAATAAATATTAATATTTTTATTTCTCATCGCCCTTTCAATAACAAAGTGCATACTATCGCACTCATGTGCGTATGTCCCTTTTCAAGGTACTTTTGGATAGTTTTTATCTTATTGAGCATGCTAAAGTTAAGCAAGTCAATACAGCATTTCGGTTCAGATAAGTACAGCCGTCACTAAACAAAATCAGTTCTTGGTCACCAGCAACTGGATTTTTTTAATTGAGGTGAATGCTCAGTGGAAATAGTGAGCACTTCTCTCTTGTCTGTCCATTTACAGACACAAACACCTTTTCCTTTAAATCTATATATATTTCCACGTTTCAAAAGTTTTTTAATGAAAACTGCTTTTGGATTATTTTTTCTTATAGCAGCCAAAGTTCCAGTGCAGTATGTTTTTTTCTACAATAATTTCTCTGCTAACTGGACACTATTATAAAAATTGTCCATATAAATGGAGTAACCGCTATTTAAATAATCTTTTAAAAGTGTCATTACTACTTTGTCGACATGTCCTTTGCCACCAACTTCAATGTCTTGTGCACCTTTGTACATCCTACGGACTAGTCCTTTAGGATCAGACAAAACATATAATTTTATGCCATATTTATGCCTTTTATTTTTATTTACTGTCTGAAAATTACACGCCCTCTAAACCCAACCATAGATTCGTCTATAATTAATTCTCTTTCGGGATAAATGAGTTTTTTCATTAATTCGCTAAAATAATTTAACAAAAAGTCAATGTTAGAATATTTCACCCTAGTGTCATAGGTGGTGTTAAAGAAAAGAACATCTTAAAATTTCTATGAAATCTGGTCCCACCTTCCAATAGCTATGTGTGTTACATCGTTGGATAGGTAAGCTGGTAGTTGTAGTGGTAGTTTGAGCTGAATAAAAATTACTATGGCGCCAAGTTCCAAATCTTAGTCCGTTCAGAGTTATTCTTTATTAAACATGGTAGTTCTATCCGTAGCCAAGTAATGCTATTTTTACGTAATAATTACATTTGTGCTTTATACACGTAGTGTAGATACTAAACCTACGGTTATCAATGGCGTCACTGAGTCGCAAACCTTATGACACAAAGTTAAACAGATGTCAACATTGACAAAATGCTTTTTTTTACAAATGAAACACGATAGCGTATTTTAAACCTATACATTTATTTAATCATCGTTGTCGTTGTCGTTGTCATCAATGACGTTATTTAAAAATAACACTGGGCCTACAAATCCCTCATGCCTGGCGTGCCCTAGGTACCAAACGATTGAGACGATATGCGCACAGGTCCCAACAGTACGTCGTCCCGTCATGCAGGTACAATATCTTTGGATAATATCATTGTTGCGAACTAATAAGTAACAGTAGTACTTTCTAGCTCTCGTCGCGACTGTATACGACCACGTAAGAGCCAAGCATCCTCATCAACGCCAAAATCAGGTAAATCCTCCAGTGCAGCTTCTCGGTATAATTCTATTGTATACATTCCATTTTGTAGCTGTTCGCTGCAGTAAGATTTCGCTAACTTCAGTTGGTAGGTTACAAAAGCTAACAAAATGATTTGTTTCTTCACTGAATCTCGGACAATCAATATCACTTGCTTCTACTCTTGTAAAATCAGCTCTTCTGCTGTTTAAATGTTTCCGTTCCACATATTCATATAAAACATTAGGGGTATGTAACTTCAGCCTTATTTCTGTGACGATAGCTTCTTATTGACCATCTTCGATGGGTATATGAAAGTGGTTTGTGATAGCAGCAGCTATCCTAAACTCAGAAAACATATGCGGCAACGCATTGTTGAAATATTTTTGGCAAAACAGTTTAAAATCCCGTTTGAATCTGCCGTTAACCACTTCCACTACCCAGCGGCAAATAGTGACCAATCGAGATTCGTTGGCTTGGTCAGTAGTAAGTTGGGATTCGTTTCTATCCTTTGAAGGCGGGACATGGTATTCATAACCACAGGCTTCTCTACGTGACGTCAATTATACAGGGAAATTGAAAAAATACCCGAAACCTCTTAGGCAGTGAAAGTACACATGATTATAAGCAACTTTTGTTTTGGTAAAACTCCGAAATCTCGAAAAAAATATCAGCTGTTTCATACATTTTCATTGGCTAAATACTGCATTTTGTATGAAAAAGCTGATATTTTTTTCGAGATTTCGGAGTTTTACCAAAACAAAAGTTGCTTATAATCATGTGTACTTTCACTGCCTAAGAGGTTTCGGGTATTTTTTCAATTTCCCTGTATAGCCATCCGTTGTGACTAACAAACGGCTATTAAAGATTTTGATACTTGTGTAAGCTATTAGACTCGTTAAAACAGGAAGTTCGAATTTTTATTTATAAAACATAATTAAGTCCCATCGCATATTAAGATGGCTTTCGTATTTCCATCGTTTCCAAATAAAGCTTTTGGTATCATCAGGTTTCGACGTAAAATATCATCTTTATTCATATGGTCGAGCCCTAGGTGATGGTCAACGTACTCATTGGTGAGACACTCACGAGCTATGGCCATCAATCGCTCAAGGTTTTGTCTTGACATATTGAATAAAGTCGCGAGCCTCTCATTTGGGTCACCGGTTCGCAGCTTTGTTAGAAAGATACCTAAAGCAGTTCTAGGATTTTTACATCTCTGGCTCAATGATGGAGTTTGTTCCAACATCTCTTGGAATTGCTCAAAACAACGGCTGGTCCAAAAGTGCATTTCTTCGCTAGTAAACAGCACCTATCGTGTTAAAATCTTACCTCGAACCTTTTTGTACAGCTTTTCTCATAATGTCACTAATATCACTGAATTGCGCTGCATTGAAGTCATGGGTGACATTTCAGTGTTGAGGTAATTCGTCCCAAATGTTACTCTCTAGGTGTTTGTTGTATACTCAAAATAAACACTTTTATTAATTAAATTTGTATTTATTTGCCAACATGTTTTTAACACCGCTTTTACAATATGGCTGCTTGGTTGCGAGAGAGCGAGATAGCGAGATGAGTGAGCAGTCATCAAATGTGAACTGCGTTCCGATATCACACTCTCCGCCACCATAACTAAAACAATCTTATAAGCTATTTCTAAGACAATCATTGCACTACATAACTTATCTATCTATATTATCTATTAGTAACGTAACCCAATTTACTCATCCACCAATTGATCACAAGTACGAATTTGATTTACATGTCTTTTCCATTTTAAACCCCCCCACATCTATGTAATAGGTTACACCTGGACAGGATTCCTCAATTATAATTCCTAAAATCCAAGGTTTATACCCTTTTCTATAGTCCCTAACAATTACTTTCTGCCCTACTTCTAACGTTGGTGTATTTCTACCACCTTTATAATAACATTTTGATTTTTCTTGCATTTCAAATGATTTCTGAGTAATGGGTGGTGGCCTTAGCAACGTAAATCGATTTCTAAGCTCTCTACCCAGCATTAACCTGGCTGGTGTTGCACCAGTAGTACTATGGGGTAAATTTCTGTAATCAAACAAAAATAGGTTAACAGCGGAACTGAGTGTGCTACCACTTTCTTTAATTTTAGTCACATGGGTTTTAAAAGTGTCTACAAATCTCTCAGCTGCCCCATTTGTTGCTGGATGATATGGGGGTGTAAATGTATGTTTTATATTGGTAAAATCAATGATATTATAAGTAAAAAGGTGTAGATAGGTTACCTATACAACATTCGATCTTCAAAAACGTGAAACCTACGTGACGTGTGTCCGTTGACGGCGCAACGCGACACTGAGGTGAAGTGTTGCTAGTTAGCCACATTTTAACGTGTCGCTTGCTGAGCGCTTATAACCTATCTACACCTTTTTACTTATAATATCATTGGGTAAAATGGCAAAATTCTTTAAAGTTTGTACTAGTGAAAGTTGGGCCGTTATCTGTTACTAATTGGACTGGAAAACCAAAAGTGGAAAATAACTTTTTGAATATTCCAATTGTACTAGTTGCGCCAATATTTGTCATTTCAAAAGCCTCAGGCCATTTTGAATAGCTATCCACTATCACTAAAAACATTTTATTATAATATGGTCCCAAAAAAATCTGCATGAAGTCGGTACCATGCGGTTGGTGGTACCGGCCATGGTTTAAGTTGTGATTTTGGTGGATTTTTATTATTATTAAGACAGATTACACACTTCTTTGTAAGATTTTCTATTTCTGAATCTAGGCCCGGCCACCAAAAATATGATCGTGCTATTTGCTTCATACGCACAATGCCAAAATGGCTCTACAAGAATTGATTCCCGTAATACCATAGGGACTACAATCCTATAACCCCAAAATAAACATTCTCTGTCAGCGCTAATTTCATCCCTTCTATTATAATAAATTAAGAGTTCCTTGTTAATTAATTTTTTATCTGGCCAACCATCCAAAATATGCCGGATAGCTTTTGACAAGGTTATGTCTTTTTTTGTTTCAGTCTGAATAGTTTTCCAGTCCAATTTATGAATTCTCGAGTCGTTTACATGGTAGATATTACTTACATCAGCACTCAAACAAATAGGATGTAATTCAACATTTTCTGTACTTACATTAATTAATGCACGCGACAAGAAATCAGCTGGATTTGATGTGGTGCTAATGTGCCTAATCTTATAATTAAATGCTGACAAGAAAATCGCATAATGTTGCAGCCTTTTTGCTGCCATCCTTGGAATACCTTTGGTAGGTCCAAATATTCTTGCTAAGGCAGCATTATCTGTTTCTAACTCAAAATATCGACCATAAGTATAATTATAAAATTTGGTCACACCAAAGATAATTGCCATTGCTTCTTTATCAATCGTAGAATATTTTATTTCTACAGAGTTTAATTTCTTACTTGCATTTATGCAATTGGTCTAACCGTACCATCGTAATCTCTGTTCGACAATACAACCCCTAAAGATGTTTCTGATGCATCACATGACAAAATCAATGGTAAATTTGGATCAAAATGTCTTAAATTGTTTACAGAGGATAATTTCTGTTTGATTAACTCAAATGCTTTATTACAATCTGGGGTCCATTCAAATTTATTTTTCATAACAATATCATACAATGGAGCTACTATACTATAGTGCCATGTCTTTTAAAAACCGATTGTAATAATTAATTTTCCCCAAGAAAGATCTCAACGACATTGTTGAGATCTTTCTTGTGATACTAGTGGGAGCTTTTGTTCTCAACAATGGTTCAACATTTGATTTAATTATGCTTATGTCATTTCTAGTAACTCTAAAACCAAACACATCAGTTCCTTTTTTTTGAAAAACTTGCACTTTTCAAGTTTTTAATTTAAACTGACATTCTTGTAATTTAGATAAGACCTTACACAATGTATTTAACATGTCCTTGACATCAGTTCCTGCCATATATATATTGTCTATGAACACAATGGTATTTGGTATATTAGCAAGTTTTTTACACATTAGCCGCTGGAAAGAACCCAGGTTCTTTCCAGCGGCTAATGTGTAAAAAACTTATAACGTATAATACTTACCTTATGGTGTAAGTACAGGACCAGTCCTGTACTTACACCATAAGGTAAGTATTGATATTTATATGTACCTTCTTCAGTTACAATTGTAATAAGCTCCTGAGACTCAGAACTTAGAGGTGCCTGTAGGTATGCCTCTTTCAGATCAAGCTCGCAGAAGTATTCCCTATTTTTAAGTGTGTTGAAAATTTCATCGATATGAGGTAAAGGAAAATGGTCAACTTCTAAGTGAGGATTCAAGATAACCTTGTAATCACCACACAAACCTTACTGATCCATCCGGTTTCATTACAGGGACCACCGGAGTACCCCACTGACTGTATTCCACCGGTGTTATTCTACCATCTTTTAGCAAACGCGTAATTTCAAGTTTTACCTTGTCCTTTAATGCGTATGGTACACGTCGTGGTGTCAGGCATTTTGGCTTTGCATCCGGTTTTAACTGTAACGTGATAGCGTCACCTTTGAAATCACCCCACCCTGGACTGAATACTTCTGCGAACTTCTCTTTGATTACATTTTCAGCTTCTGAAACAATTATATTTTTACATGAGTAAGTTTCTGAATGCTTAGACATTGATTAGTTTCCATAAATGTTGGTGGCCACAAATCAAATGTTTTTAACCAGTCACGACCTATTATCCGTGGAACATTATCATGGGCTACAAAAACATTCAAATTTCTCACCATTTTCTTATATTTTACTGTTAGATTTTTCAGTAAACCAACCGGCTTTGAGATGGTTTGGACAAAATTTTTAAACCTTACATTGGTATTCTCAATTTCTAACTGGTTGAAGAGACTGACTTTGTCTTTCAATGGAATTACTGTCACCTCAGAACCCGTGTCCAGCAGAAAATCTAAATGTTTTCCTGCAACATTTATAGCTATATAATGCGGAGGTATCCTACTTACATTAAGAGAGTAGATTTCACACTCATTGAATAATTGCCCGATGTCTTCCTCTATATCTTCCTTAACTTCCTGGTCACTTCTGTCAATTGAGAATACTCTCCGTGGATTCTTTGAACAAACTTTGAAAAGGTGTCCTTGTTGCCCGCACTCCGAACAGAATTTCTTGATCAATCTACATTCAGACTTAATGTGGCCCTTGTTTCCATAACAAAAGCATTTTACCTCCTTGTCTTTCATTTGTTCATTTTTCTTTGATTTAAAGGAGATCCGCCAAAATTGCCCCAGGCCCGGCGCAAACGAAAGGTATCTCAGATTTCAGAGTAATATTAGTAGAAATATTATACAGTATCGCTATTGCCAAATTCGGTGGCTAACATAGTTTTTTTGCCTGGTGAAGTTTCTTAAGTGCTAGATGTAAAAATTACACTTTTAAGAGCGTGTATTCCGTCCACTAGCGCCGCCAATCGTTTTTTATTATTTGTGGTAAATTTAAGACACGTAGATAAAAAACCGCTCTGTAGTGCACTGAAGAAATGTATTTATTATTTTTTGACAGCTATTTTGTTTGTACATAACATTACTTATGTACATTATTTATATTAAAATGCAATACTTGCTTTATAGTTTTTGCTTATATATGTATATTTAGAATAGCTATAGGTGTATGCGGACATCTGGGTTTTTTTCGTTTGAAACCCTGTATAGATAGAAGTATATAGATTACAATAAAACCATGGCATTTCATGTATATCGGTATATTTTATTAAAATCATTTATACATTGTTACAAGAGTTATCTTAGTCAAGTATTTCAGTCATCCAAATCTATTCAAACATTATCTAAACCTATAACTGGGTGGTCCAGATCATGTTCATTGTTTCTAACCCAACCCAGATAATACATAACACTTATTATATGGGCGCAACTTCCAAGTGTTCTTTTACCATGGTAACAAGAACAGTAATGTTCTTTAATTGCATCAATTCCAGAAACCGTGTTAAATACTAAATAGGTATAGTACGTTTTTGATCTTACGTGGCGTGAATTTATTCTGCAGCGAATCAGAACATTGTTTGATTGCAACTGCGACCTAACGACTTCATCGTTTACTATGTCGATTTGTTCAGAGTGTCTATACACCTCGATCTCATAAACGCCAGTTCTTTTTGTGTGTTCGCTGCAGTATGATCGTGCGATTTTCAGATGGTACGTGCCTATCGCGAATTTTATAAGTTCCTCATACGTTAGCTCCGGAAAATCTCATACATGTGGATTGTTTGCGTTCAGCCTGGTAAATGTTGCTCTTTGCCTGTTTAAATTATTATGTAGAACATACGCTGCCAAAAGATTCGGTTTATGTAAGTTGCGGTTTATGGATGCAATAAAATCGTTTGTATATCTGCTGTCTTCATAAGGCTCCAGAAAACGGTTTATTAAGGCCGCGGCTATTTTAAAGTCTGTAAAAGTGTTAGCGTCAGGTCGTTATTGAACATTTTGTGGCGGAAGATTTTGAAAATATCTTTGAACTTTCCATTTACGGTTTCTACAACCCAACGACACAAGGTTATTAGTCGTGATTTATTGGACTCTTCTGTAGTGAGCTGAGTTTCATCTCGTTGTTTAGAGGGTGGTAAGAAAGCAACATAACCGTGCTCCTCCAATGAATTTACTGCATCACGAAACCCCCTGTCTAAGATGAAAACATCTCCTTGTTCAAAAAAATAATGAAATGCGTTGTCTTCAATAGCCTGGTCATAGTTTTGCAGTAGTTGCTTCATAATGTCCGCGTCTGTGGTTGTAGCAGCGTACGGTCCTGTTACGTCTAAGATGTGGCCGTCGCCACAAACAATCAAAAATGGCTTTACTAGATTGCGGTGTTTATGCAAGCTGTAGCTCAACTTTTGGAACAAAAAGTTGGAACTTTTTTCTACAAATAAATAGGTACCATCGCATATAATAATTGATTTTGGCGATGCGTCGCTTCCGAATATATGATTGGGTAAAACTCTATTTCGGTTAATAACATCACTCCGTGTTATGTGGTCTAACCCTATGTGCACAGGAACAAAATCTCCAAATAAACAGGCTCTCGTCAACCGAAAAACCGAATGTGGTGCTAATTCTTGTATTTGGTTCCCCTGTTCGTATTTTGCACAAGTATATTCCCAAGTCCGTTCGTGGAGTGCGGGACTGCTGATGGAGAGATGGAACTTCTTGAAGTAGTTGTTCAAATTGTGAATGATGCAAACCAGTCCAATAGTGCATATCGTCTTCAGATATTTCGTTAATATTTTCAAAATTTAGTCGTGATCTGGACTCTAGAGCTCTTGTATAAATATTGACTATGTCAACAAAGCTATCAGCATTAAAATCAGAATGTTGAGAGGCTGCATTTTCAGGAAATTCTTCCAAAGAAGTGTGCTGCAAATGTAAGCGACAAATGCGGGCCCGGGTGGGAATATACAATCGGAAGTGACAGTGGTTCATCATGCATCATCGGGACGTATTGGCTACTCGATTAAACTGAGGGACATTCACCGATGCTCCAATGGCTGGTAAGACAGCAGGAGAAGGTGGTTGGTTTTGACTACTGATGTTAGAGTCAATTTGATGCCAACATGCATGATAAATTGATCGGGTACCATCAAATGGAACCTGTTAACAATTAAACATAGGTTTTAGATAAACGACAAGTATTTTTACATATATGTTTTTTAGTTTTTTTACATATAGTGTTAAAAGAAAGTCTAGTACTCTGTTTAAATGGGATACATTTTAAACATACCTCTTGTGGTGGTTCAATTGCACGTACAATATGAATCACAAATTCTCGATGTGATTGTAGAAATTGTTCAGACAGAATATGTCTACGTCGTCGCCGAAGTGGCCGTGTACACAAAACACAAACGTCTGCCATATCACAAGAAAAACCAAAAGTCCAGGAGGAGTTAGCGGATTCGTCGTAATAATGAAGAATGATCAAGAGGAAAGGTATCGCACAGTACACAACACAACAAACGTTAGCGAAGGACTGCGCGTGGGCAACAGTGTAAACCAACCAACACACCGTTTTGGCGTTATTGTTGTCACGCTCACACCTATTAAGGTGTGAGCGGGACAACAACGCGTAAGCGGTTTCGCTGTCACTTGACGTCATTGTACGTGGTGATCCTTTTCTACCTGCGATTATTTGAAGGTCAAAAAGTCACAGACTTTTTGTATTAATTGTCTACCACTAATAGCCGCTCATTCGCATCTTATTTTCTATAAAAAATATAACTGCTAAATATAGTGTATATATGCAATAATAAATGGTAGGTATATACACCACATACATACACATGTTGTTAAGTCAAAGAGGATGCAGTTTTTCCTTAAAAGTGTAATTTTTACATCTAGCACTTAAGAAACTTCACCGGGCAAAAAAACTATGCTAGTCACCGAATTTGGCAATAGCGATACTGTATAATATTTCTACTATTATTACTCTGAAATCTGAGATACATTTCTTTTGCGCCGGGCCTGGGGTTTTTTTGTATGGGATTTGGCGGATCTCCTTTATTCTGCTTTAGTTTTGAATATTTTTCATAGTTAAACATCTCTGAAACATCCTTTGTTTCCTTCTTACTGGTAGTATGCACTAGGGCTGTTTCCACAGTCCGTGCCAGCATCCCTGTTTGTTCCAAACTCAGATCAGAATTACTTTTCAACAATTCAAACTTTGTCAGCCTAGAGTGGACTCCATCAATAAATTTTTCTCTTATCTGGTCATTTACATCTTTGAAGTGGCATACTCCTGCTATTTTTTTTAATGCTAATAGATATTCTTCGACACTTTCTGTTGACAGTTGACAGTTGATTTCGACTACGAAATGTGGCTCTGTCTAAAACTGTTGACTGTTTCTTCGTATATTTTTTATTTAATGTTTTACACAGTTCCCCAAATGGCAAATCAATCGGTTTTGAAGGCGCAAACAAACAAGTCAAAGTCTCAAAAACTTCTGGTGTAATTTTTGTCAGCAACAATGGCACTTTTTTTGATTCTGGACCTCATTTAGCGTTATTGTGCATTGTAATTGTTGTTCAAAAGATTCCCAACACTCACCACTAAATGATTTCATATCATAATTCCTTTGTTTGTGGGGAAAAACTAGCGGCCTTAGTTGTCAATTGTTTTTTCCAGTGGTTGCTCAGTAGTTTTCGTAGTTCATCAACTGTTTCGTTTGTGGTATCAATTCCGCATTCTGATAATTGTTCTACTAATTCAGACTTATTTAATTTATAAATCCAAGTAGTCATTTATTGTTATCGTAGAACAATTTGATCAAACGGAAACTTACAGTAAACAAACGTGACATTAGCCACAGTTAACCAAGATGGTGGACTCTGGAATCTTCTGCTCGCAACGCGAGTCAATTGGAGCCAACTTCAGGTCAGTGGGTCGTCTTAGGGGCGGTTCACAGCAAAGCGTGCCGCTGATTTAGGTTTTTGTTGAAAACTATGTTTTCCTTTTAATTGCGTAAACTTTATTGTTTCTTGAAAATAGGTTCTTTAGAGCTCGTAGCCAAACTGTTGTATACTCAAAATAAACACTGTTATGAATTAAATTTGTATTTATTTGCCAACACGTTTTTAACACCGCTTTTACAATATGGCTGCTTGGTTGCGAGAGAGCGAAATAGCGAGATGAGTGAGCAGTTAACAAATGTGAACTGCGTTCCGAAATCACAGTGTTCTTGACAAAATCTGGCGCTATCGGGGATAAACAGCTTGTGTTCACAGAAAGTATGTATTTTTATGACTTCTGGTATTCTATGACGAGTGACATTACGACAGTTGAGGAAAGTAATCCGATGTCTGTAGTAAAATATCTCAAGTAATAAAATAATAAAGTTATAATATCAGTAGTAGGTAATATTTAGTGAACGATTGTTGTCGATTTATAATACCATCCACGAACAAAGTCATTCATAAATGCCACTGAACGCACCACTATCGTTGGTATGTTTTGAACTTTAGATAATATCCAAAATATTATCAGCGGTCTCAAATTAACGTTCTTGTTATAATTAAATGACTAAAAGCAAAAGCTTTATAAACATTAATTGCAAAAATCACAGTACAAAAACTGACGTCAATTCAAATATGACATTGTCTATTACTACCGTAACAGTGTTGCTATATCAGAAATATAATCTAAATTGAGATTAACAAAAAAACGGCAACATTTATTGAAACGCACTATGAAAAAAATATACTTTATTAGAAAATACACAAAACGCATACGGGTGCGTTGCAGGCACACAAATAAAAAACACTAAAACGCACACGAGTGCGTTACTGGCATGGAATGGGTTAAGGATTCTGTTTGACAGAACGTTCACTAAAATTCTAGCAACTAAAATCAGAATCGTAATAAAGAAATTAACCAAATAGCATTTAACGTATAGCGTTACACATTATAGGAACACAATACTTTCAAATAGAAACTTCTTCTTTCCTTAAAAATATAATAATATATAAAAAATCAACAATAATAGCTTCAATAATAGCTTCGTTTTCATTACTTGGATTATTTTCGCGATCATTGTTTCTATTATTATTGCCATCATTATTTGTATTTTCATTTGTGTTAATTCATCCTCAGCTTCTTCATATGTACGGTACTTTCTTCTTTTTAGTAGACATTTATAGGTCAACCAATCTGACTAGTGCTGGGTATTATCATTTTTTGCGAGTATATCACCGTACATCTTAGGCCAACGCAATATTCGTTTGACTTCCCATGTGTCCGGTACAGTACATAGTTCTACCTTGCCTTTTTGACGAGTTGACATAATTTTAAACGGCATGTTTTATGAAAAATATCAAAAATCTTAATAGTACGTAAGTAACATGTGGACACTTGAAATAACCTAAATATTTTGTGCAGGGCACAACTTATACCTACCTACATTAGTAGCGCAGCATTAAGTGCGACAACTATCCGCTAACGGCCGTACGCATGCACTCAGATCGCAGACTGACTGCAGACTGATGTGTTTTACTAAAAATGGTGAAAAAAAAAGCTACGACACGAACACTAAAACGTTAAATAGCGTTTGGCAATGACTTTGGAGTCGGTACCACTTTGACCACTAGACTCTTATATTTGGTACTGCCGGATTTGGTGGTGTAGGGCTGAGTAGGTCCTTTATCGTGACGGTGATCGTTGTCTTGATGGTGATCATTATCTTCACTCGGCTCGTTGTACATGTTGGCCGGCTTAAGTCTGTCCAATGATACCACTGATGTCTACGCACATCAGTGGTATCATTGGACAGACTTCAATACGGTAATTTAACTTTGTAGAATTTATCGTAGCGCTTGATAACTTCATACGGCCCATCGTACGGCGGTGTTAGCGGCGCTCGTACTGTGTCATTGCGCACAAAGACATGTGTTCATGTTGCGAGGTCCTTGTGTATAAATGACTTCTGTTCGAGCGCGGCCATTGTTTCCATTAGACGACGTATGTAGTCGCTTTCGTTGATGTCTGAATTTGCTTTTGTTGACACGATGAAGTCAGATGGCAGGCGAAGTGTCGTTCCGTATGTCATCATTGCCGGACTGAGATTATTGTTGCGTAATGCTGTGCGTAGTCCTAGTAGTACAGTGGGTAGTTCTTCTGTCCATTGATTGGTTTTGCCGCGAGCCATTAATACGGCCTTTAGCGTCTGATGCCACCTTTCGATCTGACCGTTGGACTGAGGATGGTATGCCGTGGTGCGTATTCGTGCTATGCCAAATTTCTTCATCAGTGATTGGAAAAGCTGGGATTCAAATTGGCGGCCTTGATCCGTTGATATTCGCAGTGGAAATCCAAATCTTGCTATACAATTTTCGTATAGGGCTTTTGCGACCTTTTCAGCGGTTATATCGTGTAATGGAACTGCTTCAGGCCACTTGGTGTAGCGATCAATGATGGTCACACAGTAACGGCAGTCATTTGATATTTGAAGCGGACCGGTGATGTCCAGGTGCAGATGTTCAAAGCGTTTGGATGCTGGGAACTCGTTCAGAGGAGTTACGACGTGGCGGTGCACTTTAGCTCGCTGGCAATTGATGCATGCTCTTGTCCAGTTGCTGACATCTTTATTCATGTTTGGCCAAAAGAATTTTGAAGTGGCTTGTTTGCGTGTTGTTCTGACGCCGGGATGACATAAATCATGTAGTGCTTTGAATGCAACGAAACGATATGTATCCGGTAGATAAGGTCGGGGCGTCCCTGTCGATGTTTCGCACGTGATTAGTCGGCTCGTACCAGGCAGTGTGACGTCAGTAAACTTTAAGTTGGGTTGGTTGTTGAGTTGTTTTAACACTGAATCGCTTGCTTGTTCGCTCGCTAACTTATCGTAGTCAATAGTAGATGGGCATTCTACTCTATTAGGGGGTTTTGGTTTCCGCACTTAGTCCTGACGTTGGACCATTGTACGTGAGCCATGGCGGCCGTTACTCCAACCATCCAACCTCCCTCCAGAAACAGATAAGTTTTCTCGGCGTGTTCAGGATATCTGTGAGCAAGTTTGATGACCCTATAGTTTGCTTCCGTATTTCGGCAACGCCCTCACAATCAAGGAGTACGTGCGGTACCGTTTCTTCCCTCTCCATGCATGCTCTGCATAGAGGGCTGTCCGTTATGCCTATCGTGTGCAAGTGTTTATTTAAAGAGCAGTGACCGGTGATGGTCCCCGTCACCATTCGCAGGCTCCGCCTATCCAGTCGCAGAAGGCGCCTGGTTAGTTTTCGGTCCAGGTTTGGCATGGCTTCCTTGGACTGCCTGCAGCCTGGTGCCAAGGTCCACCAGCGTTCCGCTTGTTTGTGGGTGTGTTCACGCAGCCATGTGCGCAGTTGGACGAAGGAGAGCGGTACTATGGGTTCGGGTCCAACAGCCACGGCACCAGATCCCCTCCTGGCCAGTTCATCGGCCGCGTCATTTCCCAGTGATCCGCTGTGCCCCTTTATCCACTGCAGCGTCACGGTGTTGCGGTTGGCCACCGTGACGTGTTCGAGTGCATTGTGGCATTCTTGTATAAGTTTCGAGGTAGTGTAGTTTTTCTTTAGGGATTGGAGGACTGAGGCACTGTCGGAAAGTATCCGGATGTGGGTGTCCGTGACTTCCCTGGCCTCTATGGCATGAACTGCCAGGATAATGCCCACGCATTCCGCCTGGTAGACGGTGTTGAGCTTACCTAGCGATCTTGATATTTTAATGTTGAGGTCATTGGAGTAAATTCCAACTCCCGTACCAGTGCTTGTCTTTGATCCGTCAGTATAGATTCTTAGCTCATTGGGACCTGAGTGGTCGTCCAATTCCTCTGCTAGGACTATGTTGTAATGTTTCTTAAAGTGGTGCGTTTTTTGAACTCTGTCGTTGGGTGATGTCATCATGGGTTGTCGTTTAACAGCATCTTCCATGATGCGCGTGTGCTTTATTCTAGAGTCTGTACCTAAGGTTCCAGATGCGCTGAGCCTGAAGACCGCTAGGGCCGCCACCTCACGCACTATAAGGTGCAGTGGTGGTAGTCCCAGCATGGCCTGCAGGGCCGCAGTGGGTGCTGTTTTCATGCTGCTAGTGATTGCCACACAGGCAAGACGTTGCAGTTTTTCAAGGTATAACAAGGTGTGGTGGCGTGGTAAATGGAAAGACGGACTTGACACTAGGATAGTTTAATAGCTTGAACAAAGATTGACACACAATGATAGTTCCACTTAGAATATAGGTATCGATTACAACTAAACAAGACTTTTGGCGGGAGCAAGCGAGAGACGCGGGAGATAAGGATTACGTGGCATGCATTCGTCGAAGCGTGCGCGCGACTGGCGCGACAACGCGGGGGGCCGCCGCAGGCGGCGCGGGATGCCGCGCATGCGCGGTAGTCGTCCGATCGCGGGCTAACCGTGCGACCGCGCACGGTGTTTATGTTAACCCTATACTGCGCGTTATAGTCTCCCCCTCTAACCCGAACGAACGCCCTCGCGTTTGGGTTAGCGTCTATTACGAGGCCTCCCTCTCTTGCGTTTTTCCTGTACCGGAGCTTGGATGGGACCAACGAAGGGAGTCAGTACAGACGCGTGGTACTTCCCCAGCACCGTACCGTCGCTGAGGCGCTCGAGAATGTACGTAGTAGAACCAATCACAGCTTGGATTTTATATGGTACATCTCGGCGGGGGATAAACTTAGCTGATTGCCCTCTGCCGGTGTCATTGGCTCCTTGGGTTTTAGTAGTACCAGATCACCAACCTGGTAATCAGGCGCCGGCCGACGATGTTCGTCGGCATGCTTTTTATGTGCTACCTGGGCACTCTCGTAGACGTCGCGTGCGTCTAAAAGTACCGATGAAATCCTTTTTTGAAACGTAGTGATGTCACCTACGTCATATTTACCAACCAAGCGTTGTAGCGTACGTTCCGCGCCCATGTGACCTGCGGTGGGTGCATCATGGTATTCAGCCAAGACTTTGGCACGCTCGTGCTCCGGGACGACCTGACTGGCATCGTCGTGCTCTTCATTTTCGGGGCAATAGCGACAAAGTATGCCTTCGGCAAGCACGTAACCTTTGCCGGCCCATGGTCTCCCCCTGGAGGGATCGTCGGATTCCAGAGCCTCGACGATCTTACTTACCTCCGGGTCCTTCATTTGGTTCTCGTGCAGGTCTTTCAAACTACGGGAAGGCATGTCAGCCACAGCGCAACAAAGGTCGCAATCGGCGTCTTCGACGCACGCCGGGCGCGTCAGAGTGTCTGCTACCACATTCGCCTTACCTGGCGTGTATTCTATTTTTAGATTGTACTCCTGCTCGAGTGCCTCTCTTTTAGGCGGGGATAGTCCGTAGGGGGGGGAGGCCAGAGGTTTCTGTGTCTCACTCACCTTTATTTTGTGGACAGCGAAGTCTGTAGAAGGTCCAGCGGAAGCGAACTGAGTGACTCTGTCTCGCAAGAACTCGTTGAGTGCGGCCCTGTGCTCCACCGATAAACTCGTAACTTCGTCTTGACGTAGCGATACATCGCAGACGTCTGCCTGCATTACGGCCGCTCCGTTCAATACATACGATTGCACAAACGGGAACTGGTCTCCTGGACTATCTGCAAAACACCATGACTCCTGGGCTATGTCTAAAACGATACCCGCGTTAGCAATAAAGTTGCGGCCTAAAAGAGTTCTGGTGTCATCACCAGGAAACACCATGAACTCGGTGTCGACTGTACGACTACCTAAAGTGACAGGTACGGTAGCAATCTTCACCATCTTACTATGACGCACAGTGTTTTATGAAGACCATTTTTCGGACATTGCTTTTTTATATAAAAAACTGATACTATAAGTTATTTAAATGCAATATTTCGTATCCCCATTTCACTAGCATGTTTAGTTTTTGAGATAAATTTTTTTGAAAATCGTCTTTTTTTCAACCGGGTATATAGAAAAAAAATCATTTCTCTGAAACTAAATATGATACGCAATTATGACCTTAGAAACATCGATGGCGTTTTTTATGCTGCATATTTTAAAGTACAAATAAACCTCGGAACTTTGTTAGATTCAGACTTACACGAGGTTTTTAATTTTTAGTTTTTATTTTTTTTCTCGATAATTCCGTCGTATTTGAAAAAGTTATTTTTACTGAAATTATGCCCTTTATCTTCCCTACATACCACAAAAATAACACATCCTAATTGCGTGGAATCTAGAAGTTATTCAAAATTAACTGTTTTTGCTAGGGTTGTCACTTTCGAATCTGAATTTGGATGATTTAATTTTTATTTAATGCGAATGTTTTCATAAAAACTTTAACCCCTTTTAAAACTGTATTTTGAGAGTAGTTTTGAAAAACGAATAATGACAATCTTTATTTATGATAAGAAATTGTGCTAAGTTTTAAGTTTATTAATTTAAGAAATAAGATTCCTCCATATGATCTTTAAAACCCCCTAAATTGTTATATTGGAGGTAGTTCTGAAAATCAAAAATTACATTAAAATGAAGATGTGCCCACTGCCCGTTAAGTTTGGCGATTCTTCTGACTGTGTGGATAACTTTGGTTCTCCTACGGATATCTCGGATTGTTGATTCGATCATGCTAGGAAACTTCCAGCATATAGCCTTTTGCATTGCCCTTTGTGTGACTTTTGGGACCATTTGGGCCTTCCAATGAGGTCCATTGTGAGCGATTACGTTTCAGAGCCATATGTCACCATTGGCAACACGCACCTGGTCGTAGACTTTCGTCGTAAGATAACGTGGTATGTCGGTCGAGAAAACATCGCACAGCTTCCCGAATGCTGCTTAACCGAGTTAGATAGAATAGAATAATTAGAGAAACATAATGCTTTGACTATTATAATATATTGCCTTAGTCACAAAACAGAAGACGAAAGTCTTTAAATTTCTTCTTCGGTGGAAAGCACTACACATTCTTCTGTATCATAACTTCCAACCTCATTAGTGCTGGTAAGCTCTTCCAACGAGTCCGGGTGAGGCATAGGTTTTAACAATGCGATCGCGGCTGCGGGCAAAGGAATCTTACTTTGTTTTTTTTGTCTTTGAAGCATGTGTACACCTGAGATTACCGGATCAGATGACTCTAAGGCCCTATGGAATAAATCGGTCATTGTTTTCACCCTATCCATTTTACGACAGTGATGTTCGCGATCGCTTCTCCAAAATTTATTTCTGGATTCTGATGCCTGCTCAGATAGCATTCCTATTGGAAGCGATGTGGATTCAATTATTGCGGCACCATGAATTAATATTTTGTGTAATGTGACTGTCATTGGATGCCAGGCATAATTGTCTACATATTTGTATGCAACTCGTTTACAAAAATCGCCAAATTTATTAGTATCGATTGGTAGACCACTGGACATAACAGTTAAAATTACGTGTAAATCGTCCAGTAGCCACTGCTCGAGGCCCAGGATTTCCGAAAACATTTGCCGATTTTTGTTGGATAAAGCAATCCGGGCAGTATTCCCGTCATTTGTGGTACCAAAATTAGGCCGAACAACATCTACCAGTAAACCTAGCTTCTCCCTCACTTGTTGCTGAATAACTCTTTTTCTAGCATCCACCGCGTCCTTTTCTGCAGATTTTTGCGTTATCCGCCATTTCTTCACCACCTTTTTATATGACAAATTCAAAAGGAACTCTAGCACACGAATCCACGCATGTAAGGGGCTTAAGCCATGCTTAAAAGCAGCAACATTTACATCTTGCTGTAAAGCTACGTTAATATTATTAAATTGTGTCGCAGTTAAACGACAGTAAGGGCAACGCATTTGAGATGACGTATCCAATATAGTGTTTAATACTTTGCCATCAATGGCAGCCAAATGCATTCTACATGAGACTTTTACTTTCTGTCCTTTTGAAGTTTCACCTAATAAAGGCAAGCAAGCAAGGCAACGCAAGTATGACCATGTTTCCGAATTTCGTACTAAGCTCAAATGGCTTCCTGTTCGTCTTCGCCGGAATGCCCACATCCTTTCTCTGCTTTATAATGTACTATTTAATCCTTCCACTCCTTTTTATCTTAAAGAACGCTTTCAGTTTCTCTGTGACACACATTCTAGGTCCTTGAGATCTACGGAAAATCTTAAATTAAGTATTCGCATGCATTCCACATCATTTTTTGACAAGTCATTCACTATTCAAGCCGCTCGTTTGTGGGATGCATTACCCATAGATGTGAGACGTGCTCAAACGCTACCAACGTTTAAAAAATGGTAAAGGAGCATTACCTCTCACTATAATTTTTCTTCTCCTTTCCCAATTATTTATTTGATATTTATTAGTATATTGTTTTATTGTATGTGTTTATTTTATATTATTAAGTCTAATTAATATTATTTATGATGTTTGTACACTGACCGCCCTAAATCTAACTTCTTTCGTTCAATCCATCCTAAGGTTGTCTGTAAGAGATTGCCCTGTGCGATAAGACCGCCCATTGTACACTTGTTTTTATAAACGTTTTTCCTGTACTTGTTATGAGGTGTACAATAAAGTATATAATAAATAAATAAATAAATAAAGGCGAAAGATTTTTAATTTGGTCTTCCCTCTTCGATCTTTCTGATAATATTAGTTCTGCCGTTTCTTTTCTATACTGCACGCACACCGGTCTACAGTATCTATACGATTGTGGGGCTGGATTCCTCCAAAGTATGACATTATTTAAGGTTTTTAATAATAACGGGATGCATGTAGTGGCTATGAGGCTACTTTCATCACCATCTTCAGCATCAGAAAAAACCTGTTTATACAATGCCTGGCCACTACTCCCGTCGAAACCCCAGTTTCCTTCCAAAAAACATTCCAATTCTTCCAAAGAGTTTTGGTCACAGTATTGTGTTACAACCTCATCACTTATTTTTAAAATTCTGATAAAACTGTGTTGCAATAAATCTTGAAAAGGAACTGAGGCTTCTCTCTCTGATATGGTAATATTATCTGGATAACAGTCCTTTTTAGCTGCTAACACCTTAAAATATGGGGGAAATGCAGGGAATCCGCGATCTTGAAGATCCATGTGTAGAAAATTGTAGGTCTCTATTGTTAACTTTCTATCTATTACTACGGACAGTGCTTCTTCTGGGGTGTACGGCCGAGTACAATGTGTTATTTTTTTTTTTAATATTTGATGCTGCATTAGGTGCTTCTAAACAAGTATGAATTACATTTTCTAAATCTTTTGCTGGCTTCGGTGGTTTTGAAACATCGTTAACGGAAAGAGATGTAATAAAAGATTTAACTTTTTTTGTTAGAGGCTCTTGTTCCAATTGTGTTTGGAGCCTTCGACGCGATCTCAATTGCTGCCGATCACTTAAATTCGCAAATGCACTACTTTTTGGTGAAAATGTTAAATTTTCAGTTACTTTGAGTCGTCCGCTAATCATTATTTCACTTAACCAGGCTTTATGTTTGTTTGTGAAATATTTTAAAGAATAAGCACATTTTTTGTACTTAATGTTGCTTTTGGTAATAAATGTAGAAAGAACAGGCCCAAATTCTTCCTTAGATAAAGAAATAAGGTAGTTGTTCCCAAAATAATCAAATATTCTATTTACTATTTCGGATGTTGACGCATTTTTGAACTTGTTCGTAAATAATTTGAATACGTCAAATCTTGTCAACGATTTGGCTGTAGGCTCTCTATCAACTTCTTGTGTACATTCGGATACTCCTGGAAAATTAACAGTGCCGGCATCGGGGCAACCCAAAGCTCCGCTTGTACAGGTAGTAGTTTGCTGACTAGCATGCGGGGTAACATCCACATGCTCCCCTAGTATTAAAGAGCCTTCCGGTTGGGGCCCAGAAAGATATACCCCAGCGGAGCAGGTCAGGCTCTGCTGAGGTAAAGCATGAGTCTCATCTGGCTCCATGAATAAAAAAAAATGCAAACTGAACACAAACTCACAACAAATCAAAGAACACAAAGTGATGGATGGCGGCTGCTCCCCTGCGTTACCGGGTTGGCTACCGTGCCGCCAAACAGACAAAAGCACAAGACTACGAAAACAACATAAGCCCGAAGGCATTTAAACATTCAGAAGTACGCAGGACTATTGGGAGTTTTAGCCAGTAAAAACTGTTACCGCCTTCACCGCTTGGAGGTACTCCCAGCTTATGTTATTTTTATTCTGAAAATATATTTTAGCTATCATGTAGCAAGTAGGTGCTGCAAATTTGAATAGATAATACTTATAAAATAAAGTTCTTAATAAACTAGTGAGCTTCACCATCAACGATTGCATCACTACTTACCATCAAGTGAGGTCGCAGTCAAGCGCTTTGTAGTACATATCCCCCTCTTCCTTCAGTCAGTTATCGACTACACGTATGAACAAAGCAATTTTCCTTGTTACGACAGTTGTGCTGTTATCCTTTAAGGAGTTCCGTTCTATATCTTTGAAGTTCATGATCAGATCATAACTATATTTCTATGGGACCAATTCGGAAGCATAACCTTTCAAACAAAAACATAATTTTCAAAATCGGTCCACAATTGACCGAGAAATCGGTGAATAACAAAAAACATCCAGCTGAACATATAACCTTCTTCTTTTTGAAGTCGGTTAAAAAAAACCGTGTGGAAAAATTTCATGTCCCTATTGCGTTGGTATGTTAGTCAGTCAATTTTTCATTTTATATATAAAGATAATTTCAGATCCGGATATGAACTAATATAATATGATCGCGTGACACCCCTAACGACGTAGAATACGGATCAAACTTAAAAATGTTGTGGTTTCTAGATTCCACGCAATTAGGATGTGTTATTTTTGTGGTATGTAGGGAAGATAAAGGGCATAATTTCAGTAAAAATAACTTTTCCAAATACGACGGAATTATCGAGAAAAAAAATAAAAACTAAAAATTAAAAACCTCGTGTAAGTCTGAATCTAACAAAGTTCCGAGGTTTATTTGTACTTTAAAATATGCAGCATAAAAAACGCCATCGATGTTTCTAAGGTCATTATTGCGTATCATATTTAGTTTCGGAGAAATGATTTTTTTCTATATACCCTTTTGAAAAAAAGACGATTTTCAAAAAATTTAATCTCAAAAACTAAACATGCTAGTGAAATGGGGATACGAAATATTGAAAACATAACATAACATAAACATTTAAATAACTTATAGTATCAGTTTTTTATATAAAAAAGCAATGTCCGAAAAATGGTCTTCATAAAACACTGTGTGACGTGAACCGTCGGCGAGCCCGATACAATGCTCCGTCTCTGTAAATTGTACGCCGTTATCGGCTAATAATGAATGTAATAATGGGCTAGCAACGCTATGCGTGGCCCCTGTATCTAACAACGCTACTCCTTCCTTACCTGCTATACCTACTGTCACCAATGGATTTGACGTCAACGTGGCGAAGTAGTTTCCATCTACGACATTAAAATCAGATGGTTTGGCGGGCTCGGGTTTCTTGCAACAATTTTCACATTTTGACTTAACTACCCCTAGTTGGCCGCATCCATAACAACGCATCGGGTTATCCTTATACCGTTTATTGTCACTATCGACTTTGACAGCTTTACGACATTCGTTAGCCCCGTGACCGAATGCTTTGCAATATGAACATCGAACGCGATTAGGTTTATAGTTTTCGTTCGAGTTAGTGGTGAGTTTGGAACCTGAGGTTGCGCTCGGACTCATAGTACCGCGGTCGGAAGCCGTAGGTACATTTGGGATATTCTCGGAAATGATTGAGTTTTTTAATTCGATAATCGAATCTTCCACGAGTCTCGCTTTCTCTAACAAATTATCAATATCGCTAATGCTTTCTCGCGACAAACGTTTGCGTATGCGACGATGCAATAAACCGTACACAATATCTACGATCATCACACTGGGCACAACATAGGGTAACTTAACTAATAAAGATCGTACCTTATTAATGAAAACTTCGGTGCGTTCACAGTTATGTTCACACGCATATACCTCATGGAGAATCCGGTACGCAGGCTTTTGCACGCCGTAGGCGGCGCGCAGGCGCGCGAGCGCGTCCGGCCACGAGGCGGCGCAGGCCCGCGCGCCGCGCCCCCACAGCGCCGCGTCGCCGGTCAGCAACATGGAGAGGCCGCGTAGCGCGTGCTCGTTGGTCACGTCGGCGCACTCCTTGTACACCTCCACTGCGTCGATGAAGGCCTCCAACACCTCGGGGTCACGTGATTGCCCGTCGAACCTCGCGGTGCACTTGGAAAAGTTACCGCTGGACATCGCGCGCGCCGCATTCGCCTCTGGCGAAGCCGCCGGCGTCGACGCGACTGGGTTCCACTGGTCCCCGTGTAGAGTTCGTAGGGTTTCTGCGAGGGTACGGTTCGTCTCCGCCTGCATCCTGGCGAATGACTCCATCATCGTCGACAGAAGTCGTTCGGTGCTGAACGCTGCGGCGGGTGCTCCAGTATGGGCCCCGCTGAGCGTGTGGTCGAGGGCGGCGCCCCCAAGGGCGCGCGTCCCTTCGACCGCGTTTTTGGCGGGAACTTCGATGCGGTCCCCGCTGAACGTTGCGGCGGGTGCTCCAACGTGAGCCCCGATGAACGTTGCGGCGGGCGCTCCGGTGTGGGCCCCGGTGAACGTTGCGGCGGGCGCTCCAGTGTGGGCCCCGGTGAACGTTGCGGCGGGCGCTCCAGTGTGGGCCCCGGTGAACGTTGCGGCGGGTGCTCCAACTTGAGCCCCGATGAACGTTGCGGCGGGCGCTCCGGTGTGGGCCCCGGTGAACGTTGCGGCGGGCGCTCCAGTGTGGGCCCCGGTGAACGTGTGGTCGAGGGCGGCGCCCCCCTGGGCGCGCGTCTCCTCATCCGTGTTGTTTGGGTCGCGTGCGTGGGTGTGAGCGGCGCCGGCGCGGGCGCGCGGCTCCATCACCGAGTTGCCGTAATCGTCGGAGTACTCGTCGCTACTTTGCTCCTCCGCCACGCGGTCGATTGCCGCTCGGGTCGCTCGTGTCATTCGTGGCATAATAATGTCTTTAGTCCAGCTCACACTTATCAAAATAGTTAGGTATTGGGGTTCGTACGACACTGTTACTAAAACATGGCCGCGAGTTGGGCGTCACTATAACAAGGTGTGGTGGCGTGGTAAATGGAAAGACGGACTTGACACTAGGATAGTTTAATAGCTTGAACAAAGATTGACACACAATGATAGTTCCACTTAGAATATAGGTATCGATTACAACTAAACAAGACTTTTGGCGGGAGCAAGCGAGAGACGCGGGAGATAAGAATTACGTGGCATGCATTCGTCGAAGCGTGCGCGCGACTGGCGCGACAACGCGGGGGGCCGCCGCAGGCGGCGCGGGATGCCGCGCATGCGCGGTAGTCGTCCGATCGCGGGCTAACCGTGCGACCGCGCACGGTGTTTATGTTAACCCTATACTGCGCGTTATAAAGGTCTTTTTGTGCCGTGCTCAAGTCGGTCCTGGGCCACCAGACTAGAGAGCCATATGTGATTATTGGTCTAATAACCGTGGTGTATAGCCAGTAGGTGATTCTGGGGCTAATCCCCCAGTTCCTACCTAGCATGCGTTTGCATTGCCACATGCAAATACTGGCTTTTGTGGTGGTGAATTCAGTGTGCTTTGCCCAGTTCAACTGCTTGTCCAAATAGACTCCCAGGTATTTGGTTTCAGTTGAGAGGCTTAGGGTGGTTCCGAAGAAGTGTGGTAATGTTAGTGGTAACAACTTCCTCTTTTTGGTGAAGAGAACTAGTTCAGTCTTGGTGGGGTTCACTGCCAGTTCATATTCTCTGCACCAATCCTCTACTATTTTCAAGGCTTGGCGCATGAGATTACATAGTGTGTTCTCATGTTTTCCGTTTATTATTATAGTTATGTCATCAGCGTAGCCAACGGTAAAGTAGCCTTTATCGTTGAGTCTTCTGATAAGATTATCAACGACGAGGTTCCATAGTAGTGTCGATAGGACGCCCCCTTGGGGGCAACCCTTCGCCACGATGGCCCGAGTTGTGTTATTTATTGTGACTTGTACTGCTCTTTGTTTGAGCATGTTTGTGATCCATCCACTCAGGGTTGTGTCTACACCGTGCCTTCCAAGGGCCGCGCTAATACTCCTAAACATGGTTTTATCAAAGGCGCCCTCAATGTCAATGAAGGCAGCTAGTGAAGAGCACTTGTGGTTTATCGCACATTCGATCTTTGAGACTACGCTGTGCAGTGCAGATTCCGTGGATTTCCCCGTGGAGTAGGCATGTTGTTGTCTGTGTAGCGGATATTTGCACAAAGGCCCATCCCTAATGTACCTATCACAGAGCCGCTCCAGGGTTTTTAGTAGGAAAGATGTTAGGCTTATTGGTCTATGTGCTTTGGGTTGTGTGTAATCTGTTTTTCCAGGTTTGGGAATGAAAATGACTTTGACCTCGCGCCATACTAAGGGTACGTATCGGTGTGCTATACAGGCTTGGTAGACTGCTATCAACCATGGTGTTATGACACTCTCCCCCCATTGTAGTAAGGCGGGAAGAATGCCATCTAGACCCGCGGATTTATATGGTTGAAAGGTCTTTATGGCCCATGTTATTCGTTCTTTTGTCACTATATTACGTGCTGTAGACCAGTCCTGGTCAGTAGGGGGCCGTCCCGAGTCGCGCGTCCACGTCCTGTCCTCTAAGAGGTTACAGTTTGGGAAGTGCGTTTCCAGAAGCACCCTACTTGTCTCGTGATCTGTTTGTGTGTAGGAGTTATCTGGTTTTTTCAGTGCGCCGAGAGTGCGGTCGTGTTCAGTTGATAGAATTTTCCGCACTCTAGCGGCCTCATTATTTGATTCTATGGATTCGCAGAAGTTCCGCCAGGCTTTTTTACTGGCGGTTCTGATATGCTTTTTGAAAGTGTATTGGGTAGTTTTGTATGTTTCCCAGTCCTCTGGAAGTCTACTGTTTTTTGCTCTATTGAATTGTTTGCGTAATGTGCTTCTGAGTTTGCCAAGCTCAGCATTCCACCAGGGGTTACCCTGACCCCTGGCGTTTGTCGGCTTTAGTTTGCAACAGGCATGATACGCTTCTATTATGTAGTCAGTTAGTTTTGTTACCGTGGTTTCTATTTCAGAGGAGTCCGTTATCGAGGTTTGGGGTATACGATGTTTGGCTAGTAAAGAGGCTAGAAGGCGTTTAAATTCAGGAATGTTGGTGCGTTGCGGATTTCGCCGGGGTGTGGGCTCTTTTGTTTTGGCAACTAAAGTAAAGCGAATTCTCCTGTGGTCGGAGCAAGAGGGCTCGTCGGATACTCGCCAATTCGAGATAAGGTTAGTTGCATTTTCTGTTGCTAGAGTAAGGTCTATAATCGTTTGACCCCTGGCAGTGACCCAAGTGGGTTCAGAGTCATGGTTCACGATGTTAAGGGTAGTCGAGAATAGATATGTGGTTAGGGTCTCACCTCTGGTGTTCGATACTTCACTGCCCCAAAGTGGGTGGTGGGCGTTCGCGTCGGTGCAGATGATCAGGTCCAGATCCGGTCTCGCAGTGTTGGACCAGATCAGTCATCTCCTTCGGTGGGCAGTTCTCGTCATCACTGGGCATGTAGACTGATGCCAGTACGAGATCTGGGGTATCGCTGCCGGTGTGGAGTCTAATCACTGTGAGATCTCTGGAACAGAATTGAGTTAGGGGCGCAATAGTCACGTCTTTGGGGGTGTAAATGCATGTTCGTGGTTTTTGGGCATTATGCGTGTTAAGTGTTAATTTACCTCCGATGTTTCCAAGGCCGCATATCCTGTCGCCTCTGATCCACGGCTCTTGTATCAGTGCGATAGTTCGGGGATGTACCTCCAGTGCCCTGCGCAGGCTAGCCGTGGCTGCCTGGCTATGCTGGAGATTCGTCTGGATGATCTGGATGGTGTTAGGTGTGGGCGGCAACGCCGGTATTGTGGATTTAGGAGGAGACGGATCCATCGGATAGTCTACCTCCCTCCTCCGTTCCGGGCCAGCTGTCGCGGGTGGGTGAGGATGCGAGCAGCTGCGATGACCACCCGGGTGATGTGGGTGGAGCAGGGTCGACGTCTGCATCGGCCATGGCTGCTCTCGCCATTTCCTCCTCCAGTCGTGCCATGTCACGGTCGTCAGTCGGGGTCGGTTTGGTCGTCTTCGTCTCCGTGTCAGTCTTGGTGTCGGTCTTAACGTCAGAGGGCTGGATCTCGGAGTAGAAACGGACGTATATGGAGCCAAGGGCGTACGATATACGCCGCTCCCGCCCCAGGACCTTCTTCACTTCATCGGCCGGGATTCCCACGGTCAAGTATGTCCCGTGGTTATCCCCACCGACCGAAGTTGCCCTGTACAGAGACCACCTCCCTATGTCATAACAAGTATTCTGACGAATCAGAATACTATGGAGCCGCGCTATATCCCCATTATATTGGGGAACAAAGAGCGCGGCTCGGACACGGGTCGGTATCTCGTCCTGTCGCATGACGGTCAGTGTCTGATCAGTGTCTGGGAGTCTCATTCGCGGCACAGTCTGGTTAAGCCAAGTCAGGGCGTTGTAGTCTTCACACCACATCTGCACAGTGCCATCCGCTACCCTGGGGTAACCGCGGAAGGCCGGGAGTGGTTGTGTCGTGTCAGCCTCAATGACGAGTCTCGTCAGTTCAGTCCGAACGTAAATCGCTTCAGCTTGTGTCAGGTCTCGTGAGGGGGGGGGGGGGGAAGCAGATCGCCACGGCGAGCCGCGCCGGGATATCCTTTGTTGCCCGCGCGTAGGTTTTCTGCTCCCCTTGAGTGGTCTGGATCCTCACACGTTTCGGGTTCCCCTGGAGTGTGCTTGGCGAGGCTGTATCGTCCGGGCGTCCCCTCTTTGCCGCCCCTAAGCCGCTCGGCCCAGGTTGTGGCTCGGAGGTGCCCAGAACAGCTCCCGGCTCCCGGTCCGCCCCGTGTGAAGTTCCGGACCTTCTTCACCTCCCTCTTTTCCATGTCGGTCGTTTGGTGTCGGGTCCGTCTCGGTCAGGGTTCCGGCTCTCCGTTCCGGTTGGTTCCAACGCTTCCGAGGGCTTTTCGCGCTGTGTTTCCCCTTCGCGGACTCGTCCCCGGTCGCGCGTTTCCGCGTCCGGCCGCTTTTCGCGCTGTAGATGGGCATTGTATGTCTTCTATGCGTGACAGGGCGTCGGCTACTGTGTTGTCTTTTCCTTGTACGTACTTAATGTCGGTGCAAAACTGACTGATAAAATCCATCTGTCGTTCTCGACGTGGCGTGTCGTTGCTACTTGCTGGGCGTGTTAGTGCGTGCGCAAGTGGTTTGTGGTCCGTGTACATGGTAACGTCACCTCCTTCATTTAGTTATCGAAAATGCTTGACAGCTGTATATATTGCTAGTAGCTCGCGATCATATGATCGCGAGCTACTAGTATACGATGAGTATGTCGCAGCGACGCTACAGTGTATATACACTGTAGCGTCGCTGCGACATACTCATCGCTTTTGAGAAATATGCGAGCGGTCTCCATTCGTTATTGATTCTCTGTTGGAGAATTCCGCCTAGACTGTAGGCTGACGCATCTGTCATTATGGCCAGGGCACCGCCTGGTACTGGATGCGTTAATTCAGTAGCTTCTAAAATGCTTTGGCGGCACTTTTCAAAAGCTATTTTTGCTGCCGGGGTCCATTCGATGGGTGTTTTATCGTTGCGCTTTCGATTGTGTAGAAACTTGTTGAGTTCTGATTGTAACTCAGCTTGACGGAGTAGGCAGCTGCGATAAAAATTGAGCATGCCCAGGAAGCGTCGTAAATCGGCGACGGTGTTCGGTTTCGGGTAGTTTGATATTGCTTCTGTTCGCTCTTTTGTGGGTTTGATGCCGTTTGTTGACACTTCGTAGCCTAAAAAGTTTATCTTTTCCCTGCCTAACTCGCATTTTTCTACCTTCAGCATGACACCGTATTCCTTTAAACGTTCCAGTACTTGTCGTAAGTGAAGTTTGTGTTCCACTTCACTCTGCGAATAAATTAAAATATCATCGACATAACAGAAGCAAATGTCTATGCCACGTAGTACTTGGTGCATGAATCTTTGAAATGTTTGGCTGGCGTTACGTAATCCGAACGTCATGCATTTAAATTCAAACAGCCCAAATGGTGTGGTAATTGCTGTTTTCTGAGCGTCTTCTTCATTGATCGGTATCCAGTAATATGCCATTTTGAGATCTAATTTTGAAAATATCTTCATGTTTCGCAGCTGGTATGTGAAGTCTTGTAAGCGGGGTAACGGGTATCTGTCGGGTTGAGTGACTGCGTTTAGCCTGCGATAGTCACCGCAAACCCGTAACCCTCCGTCCTTCTTCTTAACGACATGTAGTGGGCTCGCCCATGGGCTCTTAGAAGGGTCTGCAGATGCCATCTCCAACATGTGATCGAACTCTTCTTTTGCAGCCTTGTATTTGTCAGGTGGTAGCGGGCGGGGTCGGGCGATGAATGGGGGGCTTTTTGTTTCTATGTGGTGAACGACGTCGTGTTTTACTGGTTCTTTCAAGGTCGTAAACTTGTTCGGAGCTAATGACGTGTACTGTTTCATCGCCGGTCGTTATTTCAAGCGCATCGATAGGTCTGTCACGTTGTCGATGAGCTTTTTTTTGTGGAGATCTACCAAAAGTTTGAAGTGACGTAGAAATTCGGCTCCTAGGATTGAAGTTTTGACATCTGCCACGATGAACTGCCACAGGAAACTGCGTCGAAGGCCAAGATTCAGTCTGAGCGTCTTTTCACCGTAGGTATTAATGGGCGTATTGTTTGCCGCATATAATCTGTATGTACTTGCGTTCTTCATTTTCCTTTTGTTTGTGGCGGCTATAACCGAAATATCCGCCCCTGTGTCCACAAGGAAACGTTCTCTGGTGTCACGATCGAAAACACAAAGGCGGTTCGTAGTACACGGAACACCGACGTCCGCCACGGTCGATGTCAGAACTAGTTTAACGACGGCTGAATCTTGTTCCTTCTGCTGCACGGTGATTCACAGCGCCTTGCTTTATCTCCGTAGCGATGATGATATCTGCATTCCCACTTAGGATCGCCGGGTTTGATTGAAGACTTGTTCCCCTGTCGCGACCGTGACTGTGAACGCGACCGGGAACGAAACGGGCGTCTGAAACGATTAGTTGTGCGTCCGCGTAACTCGGCTACTTCTAGACAGCTTTTCCATTTGTTTCGACAAGACTTGTAATTGTGCAGACATTACGGGTTCTTGTGCCGTTGTGGAAACTGCGGCGATTGTAGTTGTTGAGGGCTCTGAATATTCTACCATCTTTTCGGCCATTGCGGCGAGTGTGTCGAGTGACGATTCTGTGTTGACGGACAGTACGACGCGCACTTGAGTGGGTAGGTGGTTGAGCCACTCAATCTTCAAACCTTCGTCCGTGATCATGCCACTGCCGAGTTCTCGCATCTTGCGTAACAACTGTGTCGGTTTCTGGTCACCCATCTCGAGGCCGCTGATGAGCTTCTGAAAGTTCTTCACGTCGGATTTGTCGTACACTGTCAGCAGACGATTTTTCACTGCTCCGTATTTGTCTGTGGCTGGCGGATTGTATAATATATCCGCGATATCGCCATCTGAAGTCTTTAACGGATCCACGACGGTTTCAAATTGAATAAACCAGGCTCGTGGTATTTCCCTCCAAAACGGCAACAGTCTTGACTGGATGGAGACTGCGGCCAAGTCGATTTCGGTCTTCATGGTTCTACTCCCTGCGTCTAGGTTTTCTTGCGACATTTTCAGCGTCGGGGTCACCAGTTGTTGTGATCAGAAGGGTCGATGAAATTAAACTCGAATGTTGAGAATAATTGATCTGTTTATTAATAATATATGTCTCCCTATATTACAAATTGGTTTTTGAAGTAGTGTCAACTTGAACCATTTAACAACCAATAGGAGAACACGTATGACTTAAATTATTAAAACTAAACAAAATTAAATTCCACAATGTTTGGGCACCCATCTCACTCTAGCGCGCGCGCGACGTATAGCGCCGTCTGTGCGCACACTTTAAATATTAATGGCACCGGCGCAGCTCCTCACCAACCCCGTCCGAGCAGGCGTACCGCAAGGCGGCGTGCTCTCCCCCCTTATTTTTACGATATTCACTAGCGATATTCCCACCAACCGAAAGTCGCAGTTAGCACTTTTCGCGGATGACACGGCCATTTACTATTCTGGAAAGAATAGTTAAGCCATAGCTCGTATCCTCCAAAAGTCCACCAATGCCCTAGGCGCATGGTTTCGGAAATGGAAATTCGAGGTCAACCCCGAAAAAAGCCAGGCGGTCTTGTTCTACAAGCCGCGAACTAGGCCCCCCCCGTCACCTAGTCCGATCACGATGTTCGGTAAGCCGATCCCTTGGGAGAAGCGAGCCAAATATCTAGGTGTGATCCTCGACTAAAAACTATCGTTCGGTGAGCACATAAAGTCGGTACGTTCGCGTGCCGCTTTCGCTCTCGGTAGGCTCCACTCTATGCTGAATGCACGCAGCAAACTCTCCCTTAAATGCAAACTGCGCATTTACACCACGTGCATTCGCCCGATCATGACTTATGGATGTGCCACTTTCGCGCACGCAAAGTCGCATCATATCCATAGGTTGCAAACCCTCCAGAATCGTTTTCTCCGAAATGCCACGGGTGCCCCCTGGTTCGTTCGGAACGATCGTCTCCACATAGATCTCAAAATCCCGACTATTCAGCAATTCATGAAACGCTTTACAAAGCGTTTCATTGAAACTGCTGAAAAGCACTCCAACCCCCTTATCGCATCGGCCGCCCGATACGCTCCCTCCTCTATCAGTAGGATTCGCCGCCCCCGCCACACCCTCGTCGAACCAGACGACCCCATCACCCTGTATCAAGAGAGCTGTAAGGAAACCAGTACTCTTCGTAAACACACACACAGACCGCCGCGGACCGCCATTTTCCGGCCTCGCCGTCGAGGCCCATCGCGACGACCCAGTAATGATATTACTCCCCGTCTTTTGCAAAACGAGCCAGCCCGCGAAGCTGAGCCAGTAGTTTTAAACTCCCAAAATAATGGAACCATGACCCAGCCAGTCCCTTGCTGTCCTCCCCATAACGATGCCGCTGAGCCGAGGCCCGTACCCCACAGGGGGTGCCCCCAGCGAGCGGAGTTGTAGTTTTTAGTATTTGTTGCCTTGGCTGGGGGCCTTAAATTCATTTGAGGCCACCACAGGTTAGCCCGGTTCAGCAGTCTCCGTCCCTCAGCATCTGGCTAACAGAGCTGTAATACTTGTATTAAAGAACAAAATGCTTTTATGCAGCATATACTCAGCTTGTCCTACAATAATTCCAAAGTTATTCATCTGTTACGTTGCTATTACACTGCTATTAGCAGTATAATTTTGTGCCCAAATTGCTTGAATAACGTTTGAGTAAGCGCCAAATCAGCTAATTAAGATAGTCTTTTTCAGCAATTAGTTTCTATGACTGCTGTTAAACAAAACTTACTCAGAAGGTTTGTGCTGGCTGGGCAAGGTCGCTTGGCAGATGTCTGTAGTTATCGGCAAGCTCTCTATGTAGTTGTGTTGGCGTCATAATAGACGGATGCAATATAATAGAATTCGCAATGAATGGTTTAGTACCAAACATGAGCTCTTAAGGTGTATAATGTGTAGTGTGATACTGGTATTGTAGGCAAGCATAGCTGTATAGATGTAACGGGGCCAGTTTGTTTGTTCGTCATTAATATAGGATTTTAAATACTCTTTAAGAGTAGAGTGACTTCTTTCCAAGGCGCCTTGTGTTTGAGGATGATATGGCGACGACCAAAGATGTTTAATCTTTAAAAATTCGCAGGTCTTCTTAAAAAGGTCTGATGTAAAATTGGTGCCCTGGTCAGTAAGAATGGTTTTAGGGATACCAAAAATTGATATATGAGTATGGCCGCCAAATATTGTACAATATCAGTCGTGAAATCGTAACACACCGTAACATACGTGAATGAAAGTAACATACGTGATTTTGTTAAGCCTAGTGTACATTACACTAATAATGCAGGAGATTTTTTTTTTACATTTTTGTATTGTTTAGTTTATTTTATTGTTAATTATTTGATTAGATTACTTCAAAACTCAATAAAACAAATTTAAATATTAAAGAAAAAAAAAATTATTTGTCAAATGTAAATGTTTTTTGTATTTCTATAATACTTACAAATGCAAGAATCATCTATACTAATATTATAAAGAGGTAACATTTGTTTGTAAGTTTGTATGTAGGGGGTAATCTCAGGAACTACTGGTCCGATTTGAAAAATTCTTTCAGTCTTAGATAGCCCATTTATCGAGGAAGGTTATAGGCTATATATCATCACGCTAAGACAAATAGGAGCGGAGCATTAACGGAAAATGTGACGCAAACGAAGTTGCGCGGGTCAGCTAGTTCACTATAAACTTATGACATTAATTACGAATACGAATTATTATAGTAAAAAACAGTAATTATAAAAAATGGCATTATCAGTCTTAATTAAATAAATAAAAAACTAAGCTCAAATATAAACGTTTTTGTTTAATGAACGAAAGTTAAAAATTATAGGAAAAAACCAATAACAAGTTTACATAACCAAATATTTTTATCTTGGTATAACATAGAAAATTAAAAATTTTAGAAATATATTTTAAAAAGTTTGTATTCTTGATCTCATATCGTCCTAAACGACTTATTTTTCGATATAGTGGATATCACATCAAAAAGATTAAGGGCCAGTTTCACCGGTTACGGATAAAGTGTCGGTTAGTTATCTGATGGATAACTAACCGTCACTTATAATACTATAATACTTTATAATACTCAAATACTTAATAAATCTGCCAGATATCGCTATCCGACACCTGTGAAACCAAAAGTTTTAGTTCATCTGCCAGATAAGTTCCTAATAGGCTAACCGACACTTTATCCGTAACCGGTGAAACTGGTACTAAGCTTACAAAATGTAACAATATTTAAACACATATTTGGAAATCTTTGCATTGTAAATTAACTTTGTAAGTTTTAACTTTCTTACTTTGAACTTAACTATGAAAAAAAAAATCTTGAAATTAACTTTTACTAAATACAACACAGCCCGTGACACGAATGAACGTTCGGCATCTTTTGGTTACGAACGTAAGAATAAATCTAACTTAGACAGCTAAAAGAAAATTTGATCAGAAGTATTCTTTAAGAAATATGCTTTCCCATTTGACTCTACTTCTATGCTTTTTACCACACTTAATTCGGGAACAACATCACGATCTATTTTTGTAGGTACCAATTTTAACGTGGGTTTATAAATTGTTTTTAAAAACCGCACAGCATAACGTACGGTTTCATCAACTTCTACACTTTCTATAGACCCTACATAATATTTCCAAGATTGTCTTTGAAAATACCTCACTAATACACTATCACCTACACATAAAACTTCTTTGATGTTTGGGAGCTCACAGTCTTTGTCAGTGATTTTGTTTATCTCAGTCTTTTCAAATTGTATATTGTTACAATTTCCCGTTTCTTCTTCTACTGTTTCATATGCGCCATCTCTGCTACTTTTCACTTTCTTTAGTTCCATATCTTTTTCATCTTCACCTTAATTTTCTTTCGTATGTTCTGAAAAATAATCATAACCGGGAACTTCTCCGATGTCGGCTATACTAAGAAGTCTTTCTTCTTCGGCACCTGGAAGTTCTCGGTCTTTGTCAGTATTTGTGGTTATTCCAGTCTTTTCAAATTGTGCTTTGCTATGATGTCCTGATTTTTCTTTAACTTTTTCACGTGCGCTGTCGCTATCGCTTTGTACTGTCTTTGATTCAATGACTTTTTTTCGTTAGATTATTGCTTTCTTCTTGATTTTATATATACGTTGAAACAGAGTCAGAATCGGGTATAAAAAGCTCGTCATCTGAGGTATCATCTACAGAAAAATCATCGTCATTTTCTGTGCTGCTTGCGTCAGAATCATTCATTTTTTGCGTCTTACGAAATATAATTTTTTGAGTATGATTTTTAGTTAACTTTTTGAGTATAATATTTTGTTTCCCACTTAGTTCTGACATAGTCGACGTGGATGGAATTGGATTATCATGTAAATTTATATTTTTATGTGATAAATGTAATGGATCAAATTTGTCAATTTTTTTGAGCTTCCGTTGACTATTTCCAAATGTTTTGATACAAAAGGCACGATTTTCCGGTCTATGCCTCACTTTTTCTTTTGTGTTTTTTCCAGTTCTACAAATTTTCTCTATTTTATTTCTGTTTTCTTTCTCTTCTTGCTCTGAATCAGATATTTCACTTAATTCTGATATTTTCTTTTTTCTCTTAATGGCTCGGTTTACTTTATTCCGAACAGGGTTATTTTCTGTATCACTTACTTTGTCAGATTCTTTGTTTTGAACAAGTAGGTGCTTTTTAATTCTAAACATTCACAATTCGGGAACAGGACATCACAACAAAAACAGCTCAAACATCTGAAATTAATGACATTGGCTGTCTCTGTTCGCAATTTGATGTAGAGTCATTGTCTGTGTACTGGCGTCAGAGTTTCTGATATTGTGTATTTGGCAATATCAGCCACTGAAATATAAAAGGTCATTACTGTTGTATCAGAGTCCTTGAGAATTTTAAATGCTGTTTGGGCATTTGGTATATCTGTGCCCTGTGACACATAGCCATCCAGTCTGCGTTTTATCGCGCCACCAACCCCATCAGCGGCTCCTTTCCCATGAGAAGACTCACTGAAATTCCACGTAGAGTGTGGGAATCCCAACAATTTTGAATATTTTGAAAACAAAAAAAATCTTTTCTTGTTTGTATTGGTTAGTAGGGCCATCAGAAAAAAAATGTACAGCTGACACAGTCGGGAATTCTGTTCTAATATGGTTAAGAATAGGTTCAAGATGGGCCCATATGGCCTCTGGACCATGTTCATTGCTGGGCGATATAGAAGCAGATGCTTGTGGCTTGTTTCCACTTGTGTATAAGACACCGGTATCAATCGTTATCTGTGGTTTCGAAGCACCAAAGTGCATAGATTGAACTTCTATTGTAAGTTTGCACGTATAATTTTCACTAAAATCTATATGTACTGCAATTTCACAGTTTTTTTTAATTTTTGATGCACGATGAGTACTGGTGATATAGGGTGCTCCAAATCGAGAAATGGCTAAGACCACTTTTTCAGTTTTTGGTAATAAAAAAAATAAACATATTTAATTTTTTTGAAAACAAACCACAGGACATGTTGAAATTAAAATACCATTCAGTTATAGTACACAATATACTCTTTATTTTAGTATATAAAACAAAACATAAAAAGCATTTATAATAACTTTAATTTAAATAAAAAAGTTTTGGACTTATCATAAATCAACAGGACTTAGGGTTATCTCTCCCTCTTTATAAGGACTAAGGAATTTAACAAAACAAAATTAGCTTCTTTAACAGTATTCTATTAATCAAAAATGAGTAATACCTATTAGCCTTTAAAAATAACTAGCCTAGTTACTCTATTTCGTCATCCAATTCCTCAACAACTTGACTTTCATTTAATTTAGCTTGTTCCAAAATCAAAGTTTCATAGAATTTTCTTTTTTCTTGTGGTACAAATCGAATAAGTTTTTTAATGTCATTAATTTTAGCTTCTTTAATTTTAATAGCATTTTGATAACAATCAGCAGGAACATCTCGAAGATGTCTAGATATACCTACTCTATATAAAAAAAAAACTTTAAAGTTATCGCCAGTCATTGAATCAGAAAAGGCTGGCTTTGCATGTTTTTTAAATAAGACTCGACGACAACCTGAAATTCCCGGTATTGTTTGTTTAATATTATCATTATATTATGTTTTGTAATCTTTAACTTTTACTACTCTTTCGTTACCTCGTTGTTCTTCTTGCTCTCCGCCTCTCCTATCTATTTGGCCTCGTTCTATCAGGTTCCATTCTAAAAATACAACTTCAAATTTCTTCGTATTTCTACTGTTTACTACAAAATTGACATAACTTTCAGGTTCATATATTTTTTCATGTTTTAATTTTTGTCTTTCTATGAGAGCAAAATCTCTATCAATAGGCATCATTGAATGCCCAGGAATTGGATAATGTACAGAAATTGTTTCAAACAAGCCTTTCGCACACAACTGATCGAAATACGTAAAAATAAATCTGTTTTTATTTTGACTGAAACAATTATCACAAAATATTTCTAAATGGGTCTGATCTGGGTTTTTATGGTGTAAAAAATAATCATCCAAAGCAGTTATTACTTCGTTCGGCCCTTTATGGGCATAATTTTCCGTAAACAAGTACATAGTTGCTGAGTTTTCTTTTAAGTTATGTATTCCAAAATTATGAAGCCACAATTGTCTGAGATAATATTCATCAGTTACATTAGTGACCGGCAATGGCAGATTCTTTTGAAAATCAAAGCAAATAGATAATTTGTTTTTGTTCATATTTTTGTCTTCGTGTTCTGAACTACTATACTTTTTCAAAAATACTTCGGCTTTGCGCAAGTGCAATTCACGTGCAGATTTTAAATTTGCCACTTTATCCTTGTCTTTCATAATTTCTGCAGATTGAATATCTACTTGAAATTTTTCACAAGTGCTGCATATATCTTTACGAGGAACTGCGAACGAAATATTAAAATCTATATTAAAAATTTCTCGAAATTTTTCATAAGTGACTGATACATCTAAATCGGTATTCTGTTTTAGAAAATCGCGGTGAAGTGTAGCAATATTAAGATGAGAATCAACATAGACTCTATGTTTGCTAGAAGATCGAGAGTAATGCGACGCTCTTGCGGGGATATTTTCTATAAATGAATGAATTCTTTTAATTACTGCCTCAGTGTATATTATCTTGCTTGGGCCACGTCCTCGACCATCAGTAATGTCTTTTTCAAAATGCTGTACTTTGCATTTTAATCGGTCTCTCTTTATTCCATGTACAGCTAAAAAGGCCTGCTGACATAATTCGATCTTCTTACCCTTTAAAGTAACATAGTACATAAATACTCGCCGATTTCTAGCTTCGCTTTTGACTTCAGTACGAGGTCGGAATCTAGTTGGTACTATTTCTTCAAGACAGCCCTGTAAATATATATTTTGCTGAGAGTGATTTTCAAAGTTAACAAATTTTTTATTTATTGCCACCATGGCTTTTCTCGTTAACTTATCTTTACATTTACAGCGACAGTCATTTATTTCACGTAATGTGTGATCCTGTATTTTTTTTTCTTGATATATTTTGTTCCCACTTTTCTGGCTTTGCAACTCTTTTCTTTCCTTTCTTGATATTTTCTTTATCTTCTACCTCTGATTCTTCTGAATCTGTTTCAAAATTTCCAGTTTCGCAGTTCAATCTTATTTTTTTTCTATCAGTTATATTATTAACGGAGATATTAGACTCAGTAACTAGGTCCTCTTCAATAATTTGCAACGGTTCAACAAGGCTTTCAGAAGGTCTAGACTGAGATAGGGGTGTTATCCACTCGCTAATTACATTTCTTATGTTTGTTTCTCTTGCAGAATTTGTATGCAGAACATGATATCTACTACGTAGTATTGAACTTCCACAATTTATACATAATTGTCGTTGATGACCACTACCGTGCTTGGTTCATTTTCTTGAACCGCTGAATTGTTGAGAGCCAACATCCAGCAAGATTGACATACCAAACTCTGGGCTGTAACCTGTAAATAAGACATGCACATTTATTTTTGTTCAGTGTATGGTTATTAGAAAATATTAAGAAATATTTAATAGAACATTAGTTTACCATTTGTGGAGCAGTCCATTGTCGTATTACTGACAATATTTCAGCGAGTTCCAAAGTGCGTCTCCTGCGATGCATAATATCAATGCCGCAATTGACGCATCGCGTTTCTTCCTCATTCCCACTAGAGGCAACAAGATCGTGCGCAGGAGCGTCAGTGTTCATGCCGAGGTTGTCATCTAAAGCCGGTTCAACGTTTAACAAAATAGCGCCAGGGTCATCGTCATGAGCAGATTCAGTGTCCAAGAGTAAAGCCGGGTCATCAATTAAAGCGGTATCGGAGTCCATTATAACAAAAAACGTAGCAAAAATAATCGAAACAACATTCACAATACACGGAGGCAAAGCGAATGTTTTCATTTTCATTTCTTTGTTTTTGTCATTATTGACAGTTGGTGTTGCCAGGTAATAAAAAAAGTCGATTCGATTGATCGACTGAACTAATATTAAAATCGGATGTGAAATTATTTGAAGGACAAAAACGATGAGTGGTTAATTTGTTTTTAATGTAATTCAAGGAAAATAAATATAAAACCATTTGAAAATCGCTTGATTACAGATTTAAAAAATATAGTCATATTTTTTATTCGGATTTAGAAATCGATTATTGATAAAAGAATAATCACAATATTAATATTAATATGGCAACACAGAATCAGCCTCTAACCTAAAATGGCGACGCTTTTTGAATTCAATCGGTTTAAATACTTATAAAACGATGTATTTTTTACATTTAATTTCCAGTGACGACAAATAATAAAATATTAATTTTAAATTTAATTATAGTTTTTCGTAAAAATAGCTTTTACAGAACAACTTGTTCAGGTTAAAGCCAAGAATGGACAATTCCCTTTATCTTTACAATCAGAGCATTCCCATACGCACATTCTTTCGATTTCAAGTCGCATTGTTTTATAGAGAAAATTGCATCTAAATCCTTGCTTTCTATCAGTCCGATTTTTTTTAATTTTTCAATCTTGAGCTTCATTTTTTCATGTTTAATACATCCACACGTTTCTCTGTTTGAGAGTTTAGGACGCAAAACGAAGAAAGGCCGGTACTTTTTCAATGCAGTATACTTTACTTTGCCTCCTTCCAACCTATACTTTTTGTACAGATCCTTCAGATTTTTCAATAAGTAGCGACGCTGTTGCTTGTTTTTTTTAAAGTTTTGACTTCATTCTTCCCGGCTGTTGCCCGACTAACATCATCTTTTACATAGAATTGCTTAATTTCTTCTATAAGCATCTCATTTTTTCTCAAAATAGTTTTTCTGTAACGAACTCTTCCTCTCAATCCCAATACAGCTGTACTTACGCTTTTTGCCTTGTACTTTTTGACTATATCATTCTCAAACTTACCTGCGCTATTGGAGGATATAGGGAAAAAGATTGGCCATAATATAATAATAATAATAATGCAATGAAAAATGAGGAACTTTATAAATACTTAGGATACAATCAAGCGCGACTTTTAGAACACAAAATTATTAAAGATAAATTAAAACAAGAATACTATAATAGAATTCATGCTTTATGTAAAATGTACTTAGCCAGCAAACATTTGTTTAAATCTATTAATACTTATGCTATACCTGTTCTAACTTATTCTTTTGGCGTCATTAAATGGTCAAATACAGAGTTACATGCACTTGAAACTAAAACTAGAACCATACTCACACAACATAGATATCACCACCCCAAATCAGCAATCGAAAGAGTAATTATATCCAGAAAAGAAGGGGGTAGAGGATTAATAGAAATATCACACTTACATAAAAGACAAATTATAAACCTAAAACAATTTTTTAACATGAAGAAGAATACCAGTCAAATACACAAAACAATAGTAATATAGATAAAAAATATACACCATTAAACCTTAGCGAAGATAGTACTAACGAAACAATAGATAAAGCGAGACATATAGAAGAGTTACATAAAAAATGGAGACAGAAAGAACTACACGGCAGACATCCTAATGATTTAAACCAAACACACATAGATAAGGAAGCTTCCAACAAATGGCTTGAATTAAGCGGCCTGTTCCCAGAAACAGAAGGATTTATGCTAGCCATTCAAGACCAAGTCATTAATACAAAAAATTACAGGAAATTTATAATAAAAGATAGTTCAGTTAGAAATGATTTATGCAGAAAATGTCACAGCAAACCTGAAACAATTCAACATATAACAGGAGCTTGTATGACATTGACTCAGAACGACTACACTCATAGGCATAATCAACTAGTTAACATCATACACCAAAAACTCACCACAAAACTTAAACTCATGCAAGATCCATACACACCATATTATAAATATTCACCAAGAGCAGTTCTAGAAAACCAATTTTACAAAATATATTATGACCGCGCTATTATTACAGATCACACTATATATAACAACAGACCCGATATAACACTAGTTGATAAAGAAAACAAACACACATACATAATAGATATAGCAGTCCCAAACACTAATAACATACAAGAAACTATCACAGATAAATCAGGAAGTACACTGAACTACAAGAGGAAATCACTCGAGTTTGGAAAATGAACAGGGTGACAATAGTCCCAATAGTAATTTCAACAACAGGCGTTATTCCGAAACAAATATTCAATAGCTTTAATATCCTCAATCTATCGAAATACACATACCTTACATTACAAAAAGCCGCCATATTGAACACTTGCCGTATAGTTAGGAAATTTTTACAACTGGACTTAGATAATAATTTCAATCCAGTACAAAGCCATTTACCATCTTAAATTATGAACTAGGATCTCACCTTGGTTCACGCCCGTGAGATTCTAGAAAACTCCAGGTTAGTACCTGAGAACTTTAAGTTTGAACCCATAATAATAATAATATCCTTGGACATTTCACACAACGCCATATAGTCCCAAGCTAAGCAACTTAATGCTTGTGTTATGGTAACGAGATGGCTGATAAACTACTTATATACATTATTTTTTTTGTAAATACATACATATTATAGATAGAAAACACCCAGACTCGGAACAAATACATGTAGGCCGTACAAATATTTGTTCCGTGCGGGAATCGAACCCGCGACATGCTGCGCAGCAGTCAATCGCTCAACCACTGCGCCAACAAGACGATATAACATCGATACATCGCGTGCCTCATGCCACAAGCAGCGAAAGACCTAAAAATATCATTGCCAGTGTAAGAACACGTACTCTGAGGGATAATATAATAGCTGCTTGCCGCCTGAAGAAAGGATTTACCTCTAAAGACCTGGGTATCGCTGGCACTCCTCACACTGTATATGTCAATAAACACCTAACTCTACAGAAAAAAACAGTTGCTGCGCGAGACCCGAGAGGCAGCTTAAAAGTATAGTTATAAGTTTGTCTGGGTAAAGCATGCCACCATTCTTGCCAAAAAATCTGAAACCTCACCCACTTTAGCCATTAAAAGAAAAAATGATGTTAAAAACATTAAGAATGCTCAGAGTAATTAGCCTATACTAAGTTAATTTCATTTAGGTATTGTTTATGTTATCACTTATTACAATGTCTAATACTACAAAAAAACATGACTTCAGCATAATATATTATCAGCCCGGGTGTCACCACTGCGAGGATCGACCGGAGGACACGGTGGAGCACACTGTACAGGTGTGCCCCGCTTGGGCGGCGCACCGCCGTGTCCTCGAAACGGCGATCGGCGGCGACCTCTCGCGGCCGGCCCTGGTCCAAGCCATGGTCCGGAGCGAGACGGAATGGGACGCCGTTGCCTCCTTCTGCAAAGCAGTCATGCTAGCGAAGGAGGTGGCGGAGCGGGAGAGGAGACCCTCTCGTCCCGGCCGCTGTGGTAGACGCCGCGGGCGTCGGGGGCCACCACCTGGTGACCTCCGGCCACCGTAGGCGCGGGCCTGTGGACGGCGAGCTATGGGTGGCTCGCCGTCCGTGACGACAGGCCGTGTCGACGGCGCGTTAGTGTTCCACGCGCGCCTCAAAGAGAGTCAGCACACAGAGGGGCCCCAAACGGCCGACGCTTGCCGGAGTCGCGGGATTATTCGCAGGAGCCACCGTGGCTCCGGAACACAAAGGGCAATGAAGGAACACGGATGGGTTTTAGTCAGTAGAAATCTGACACTCCCTCCCGCTACACCCAGAGCGGGAGGAGTCATTGGATGATTTCCCATATCTAAAAAAAAAAAACATATATTATCAGAACAGTAGAGGCATTCGCACGAAATTGAATACTTTGTATATGAATATTCTGTCTGTTTTGATGTTATTGTTTTAAAAGAAACATGGCTTATTTCTACGATTTATAACAGTGAATTAATAGATAATAGGTATTTAGTTTTTCGCTGTGACCGGAATAGGACAGCTACTAAGAAATCTGATGGCAGTGGTGTATTGATAGCGGTATTGCGAAAATATAACCCTGTTTGTATTCCTTCTTCACAGCTTGGTACTTTAGACCAACACCTTGAGCAAATTGCTGTCATCATTCCAAGCAACAACAACTCTTCACATACCCTAATCTGCGCAGCTTATGTGCCGAACAATATACCTTATACTGTATATAATACTCTTTTTGACAATATGGACAATTTAATCGACTCTATAACAACCGACTTCCAAAAATAAAAACACTACAAAGTAAAAAATAACTTTAATTTCGGAATTCGGTGTTTTTGTTAATTTGTTCGTTTTTTTGACACCGACTTCCGAAATTAAAGTTATTTTTTACTTTGTAGTGTTTTTTTTTTTGGAAGTCGGTTGTATTTTTTTGTAAAAAGTTTTTTATTTTTCACTTTTTAGTGGTACCCCCCCCACACCTAACAACACCACTGCAAAATCACAGAAAAGCAAAATACAAACGCACTAGTTGCCCATACGATTTTCGAAAGCTCCCCTCGACTTATCTGGGATGACATCATCAGATCCTGGTTTCCTTATCATGGGACCATTTGGGAAGTATTCCCTTTCCAACAAAAAAATCATTTTTAAAATCGATTGGCAAGCGACGGAGTTTTGCCCGAACAAACACAAAAAAAAATACAAACATCCGAATTGAGAACTTCCTCCTTTTTGGGAAGTCGGTTAAAAACAGATAATATAATATTGCTAGGTGACTACAATATACCTTCAGCTCAATGGGCTATCTCCTTATCTCTGATGCGAACTGCACTGTTTTGAAACCTAATCAAGATCTTTTACCGGCTGACAGCCACCATCCACCATTTTACACATTGTTATCTCTAAATATTAATATTATTTTATCCATACCTCTACACACACCGAAATATAATTTCCGCAAAGCCGACAACACAGTTATTAACAAAGACATTGAAGAGATCAACTGGGTAAGCACTTTGGGGAGCAGTTCGACTGATGAAAGCATTGATATTTTTTGCAACTGTTTATACGGTATAATTAAAAACCGCATACCGCTATCGAAACCACCAAACTCGCACTTCCCGGTCTGGTTCTTCCAACCGCTCATCCACATCTTAATCAATCACAAGTATCATAGTAATCTTCATCAATCACAAGTATCATTTCCACATCTTAATCAATCACAAGTATCATCAAGTATAGTAATCTTAATTCAATCACAAGTATAAAAAGAAAGCCTGGTCTAAATGGAAAAAGTACCGTAATATAAGTGACTACGAAGTATTTTCCTTGTATAGAGCGCGTTTTAAGGAGGAATGTCACAAATGTTTCCATAAATACATAAATAATGTCGAGGATGGTATTTCCAAAGATGTAAAGCACTTTTGGGTATATGTCGCTAATCGGCAAGGCAAGTCAGGTATACCGACTTGCATGTTCTATAATAATGTAACTTCTAGCGACCCAGTTGAAATTTGTAATTCGTTTTCAGCATTTTTTCAGTCAGTTTATGAGACTTCTAGTCTCTCTCTCGGTTGGTGCGCAGCTTCTGATGCTGATTTGAGTAATGTCAATAACAGCTCTCTCTGTACTTTGAATTTGACTGTCCAAGAAGTTTGCAAACAACTAAAATTGTTTAATATAAACAAGGGACCGGGACCTGATGGCATACCGCCCTATTTTCTAAAAAGAACAGCGGAAACAATTTGTATGCCTCTTTCCATGTTGTTTAACAAGTGCGTTCAAAGTGGTACATTTCCGTCTACGTGGAAGAAAGCAAATATAATACCAGTGCATAAAAATGGATTGAGACAAAATATAGAAAATTATAGACCTATATCGATACTTTGTACACTTGCTAAACTATTTGAAAAACTCGTTCATCTGGCCATATATTCATTTTTGCGACACAATATAATACCTGAGCGACACGGCTTCGTTAAAAATAAATCTACAGTGACTAACTTAATTATCTTTGCGGATCATTTGTTCAATAGCATGGACGCTGGATATCAGACCGACGCTGTTTATACAGATTTTAAAAAAGCTTTCGATAGGGTGGATCATTCAATTTTGTTAAATAAAATAGCCTTTAATGGTATCAGGGGTAACCTACTGCGCTGGTTCTGTTCATATATCAGCAATCGTAATCAGATTGTAGTGAGCAATGGATACAAATCAGACTCATTTCTGGCGACTTCAGGCGTTCCCCAAGGATCTATCCTGGGTCCATTGATGTTTATTATATGTATAAACGACATTTGTAGGTGCTTTCTAAATAGTAACTTCCTATTATACGCAGATGATCTTAAGGTATTTAGAACAATACGAAACACTCACGATAGCAGCCTTCTGCAGGAAGATTTGAATAGATTATCCGATTATTGTGATGAAAATAAATTAAAACTCAGCATCCCTAAGTGTAAATACCTAAATTTTACTAAAAATAAAAAAAATATAACCTACAATTATTCACTTTGTAATAAGACTCTGGTTAAAGAAAATTATACACTTCTGGACACATCTATTGGTCCACCTTAGAGTTTAGGTTTCGATGGCCCCTACCGAAATATGATTGCTAGATTGAACAAAAACTGTTGATGCAGTTTTAAACCTGATACATTTTACCATCTTTTTCGATCGTATTGTTTTAAATTTGAATTCAGAATACCATACGACATGGAGCTACGCCTAACAAGTCGGATATGCGCCTTGTTAAAGGCAATTGATTTTTGAATAAAAAACATGTTTTATCAAATAAAGGTTTAATTTAATAACGCGTGTTGCCTCCATATCTACCACAGCTCTCATACGATTAGGCATAGAGTTTATCAACCGCTCTATGAAATTTTGAGGGATCATCTCCCATTCCTCTTCTATGGCAGTTTTCAACTCCTGCATCGTCTGGGCAAATGGCTGACGAGCCCTAACACGTCTTTTTAGCTCGTCCCACATGTGCTCAATGGGGTTCATGTCTGGGCTTCTGGCTGGCCAGTCCATAACTGTGATGTTCACATCCCGAAGATATTCCCTGACGATGCCGGCCGCATGGACTCTTGCATTATCATGCATAAAAAGGAAATTTGGGCCCACATAGTCCGCGTATGGTATCACGTGAGGTTTTAAGCACTCACGAATGTACCTTTCAGCATTTAATGTTGGCAGCTGTGGTCCTGTAACAACCTCAAGTTGAGTTTTGCCGCTCGCGGATATACCGCCCCAGACAGTCCATGAGCCACCGCCATAAGCAACCCTCTCTTCAAAGCAGCATTGTGCGAAGCGCTCTCCCTTACGTCGGTAGACCTTCTTTCTTCCATCATTGCCATGTAACACAATTGTAGACTCATCAGAAAAGAGTACACGGCTCCAATCTTGATGTGTATAATTTAAATGACTGCGTGCGAAATGAAGGCGCGCTGTTCGGTGGGCTCGCGTTAGTTTGGGCCCATTAGCTGGCTTGTGTGGTACCATATCGCGTTCTTTTAACCTTCTCCGAACAGTTCGAGCGCTCACAGATACTCCGTGGAAGTCGCGAAGTTGGTTTTTTATCTCAATGTCGGTAAGGTGACGATTTCTCAAGCTGGTCGTCACGATGAATCGATCCTGCCTTTCAGTTGTGACCCGAGATCGTGGCCTTCCTTGGCGACGAACATAGCCGCCAGTCTCTAGGTACCTCCGATAAACATTTCGGACCGCAGATCGACTTAAATTAAGTTGAGCACTCACGTTTCTTTGACTGTGTCCGACCTGAATAAGTGCCACAGCTTGGGCGGCGACTTCAGGTGAAGTATCCATAGATTATTGATAGAACCTCACCTTAATGTTAAGAATAAGTAATGTTTGTTGCAAAACCAAAGATATCAATCACTTTTTCAAGAATTAAATCCAAGTAAACCAATAAAACCAAGTTTTCTTAGTATTCGATTGTTTGATATCAACAAACAGGCTCCAAATTGTCTTTTGTTTCTTTAAATTCTGTGTTCGAAATTCAAAAAAAGACTATTGAATGAAATTGTGATTGTGCCAGGTTTAAAACTGCATAAAAACTTTTTGCTCGACCTAATATAAAATTTTAGCTAGGACCAAACGAAACTGAAAATACAAGGTGGGCCAATAGTTGTGTCCAGAAGTGTATCTGTGACTTGGGCGTTCTTCTTGATTGCCAACTTCACTTAAATCTACACATCGATAAAATTATTTCTAAAGCATTTAAAATGTATAATTTTGTCATGAGAACCACGTCAGATTTTAAACGACCATCCACATATCTGTACTTATTTAATTCTTTAGTTCGCCTACAAGTTGAATATGCTTGCATGATCTGGGATCCATATTACATTAAATATGAGACTGCACTAGAGAGAGTTCAGCGTAAGTTCCTCAGTGCAATGCAGTATAAATGTCGCATCGAATGTTTATCTTATAAAAACGCTTTACATAAGTTTAGATTGTTAACATTACGCTCTAGACGCTTGTTGCTCCAAGGAATGATGCTTCATGATTGTTCTGAACTTATTAGTAAAATATATTATATTGTACCTAGAACGGTGATGAGACGAGAGGCGCGCTCTTATCCACTATTTGCTACATCTCCCGCGGCGCTCTCAGGAGATTGGTTGAGGCTTACAATAATCATTTTAACGATATTGATGTATATTGCTTTGTCGAAATATAAATTTAAAAAACAAATTATTAAGCGCCTTGCTCAAAATGTTTAATTATTATGTATTAATTACTTAAGTATGTATTAACTCTTAGATTTCAATATAGCGAAAAAATTATATTGTTTTTTTTAAATAATAGTTTTATCTAACTTTACCAAACTGTATCTAACTTAAACTAGTAACATGTGGAAACTTAGTGGATTGTACAATTACCTATAGCATAATGTGTATCTAGATATATAATATACATTGTACGATTGTTTGTTTTCCCAAATAAAATAAAAAAAATAAATAAAAAAAAATAAAATAAAATATTATCTTCCGAATTTTTGTAAGTATTTTGTATAGTTTAGGTAGGTAAGTATTAGTTAAAACGTTATAATTAAGAAGCTAGTATTGGTATAGTTAGTAGGCAGGAATTGAAAATATCACGAACATTATGTATAAGAGCGCATACAAAGTTAACCAAGATATAGAAAAAAAAGAAATACTTGAAAATCTCAAGTGTGAATTCGAAATAGAATCAGTGAAACGACTTAAAAGACTGGATTGATAGCGGTAAATGGATTAACTCGGAAGCAATAACAATATGTTTTAAGAGCTCAACTTTGCCACCATACGTCTACGGGTATGGTTGTAGGTTTCAAGTTGAGCCGTTCACATTTCCTGTGTCCCAGTGCTCCAAATATGGCCACCTTTCCCGTTCATGCCCAAACAAGAACCCAACCTGCCCTAAGTGTGGAGATAAACACGCAAATTGTGAGACAACAACTTAAACGTGTGTCAATTGTAAAGGGCCACATATGGCCTTAAACAAAAAATGCCCAATGTTTATGAAGGAGAAGGAGATTAGAAACATAATGACTAAGGGTCGCTGTACTTATAGAATTGCTTTAGAGACATATATTAATAAAGGCAGAATGTCAGAAGGCAGCACATCAAATCGAATTGCATAAAATACACAACCAAGTAAATATTACGCAACCGAATTGTTCGATACAATTATTACCATCGAACACGGTTTGCTGATCTAGCTATCCAAATCCGCCGCACTAAGTGCGCCACAGAGTCAGTGCATATTCGGACAACAAACCGGGTGCATTCGCCAGCCTATCATTATCCATCATTTTAGCGTAGCTTAAAGTATTAAAAATAAACTGTCTTTTACTCGTACCATTGAATCAAAGCGTTTTAGTAGCCATCCCAATAGTCAATACCACGTAGGTCGCGACCCCAACATTTTGGTCCTTCGAGCCGGATCTTCGCGTGTCGTTTAAATAGTGCGGTTTTTCTGAACTATTGGCAAGTGAAGTGACTTCATCAGTGACTCTGGTGTACAGCGTCCATTAGCGTAGCTTAGCAGTGACTTTAGTGGTAACGACTTTAGCAGCAGTGTGTCGAGTGGAGTGGAGGTATTCAGTAGCAGTGAGTGCATAGCTCACACAAGCAACACCAGCGCGCCACTGACTTGGTTAGTAACCTTCGTCGGGGTCGCCACACCAAGGAATTCTTTCAAGTAAGATCGTTCAGTTTTACTCATTTTACCAGCAACACAATGGATAGTCTGTATGTCAATCAAAGCGAGATTTCAGATAGCTTGAGAAAACTTCTGACTAATTTTAAAAAGGATAGCGTAGAGCGTAAAACGTTTGATTACTGTAAGCGTTAGATCGAGTTACTTGAGAAGTACTGAGAAGAATTCCAAATAAATCATGAAAAAATTCTCCCTTTTGAAAAAGACTAATCATAAATATTTTGTGGGTTCGGAATATGAGCATACGGAAGAAATTTATGAGACAGCAAAGAGATTTATTATTCAACGTCAAAACGAGTTGAGTCAGCGAGGTCAACACTCAGTGTATCCTCAACAAGCACAGCAATTTGCGGACAGAAATCTGATGAGTCAGCCTGAACTGCATGAAACAGCAGCAGCCTCTCCGACATTCGAGTCGAGGGGAACCAGCAGCAAGCTTGACGACATGCTTCATAAGCAGTCGGTCAATTTTAAAGCATTTATCCGAGCCGTCAGAAACATTGATATTGAGACAATTGTCGATAAATGGGAGTTCGAAGATGCCCTTCGAATTCTGCAAGACCGATGGACTACCATTGACAACCTTCACTGGGAAATCATTGGTGAGTCAGAGGACGATCTAGCAAGTGATTACGAGTGCCACTTCAATAGACACGAGCGGACTTTTAACAGCATGAAGAAGGCGATCAACTCCAAAATGTGATCGAAATCCTATCGGGAAAAGTCAACACCACAAATGGAAATTCCTGTGTTTACGGGAAACTATCAGCAGTGGGTGTCGTTTAAAGATTTATTTAGCGAGGCCATCCACAAAAACACAGCATTATCAAACGCACAAAAAATGCAATTCCTGAAAGGCAAGGTGAAAGGTGAAGCCGAACGCCTGATACAGCACCTCCCTATCAGTAGCGACAATTATATCGTCTGTTGGGAGATTCTAAACCATCGCTTTGACAACAAAAAGCTCATATTTACATCTCACGTCAATGTGTTTCTGAACCTTCCCAATATACAACAGCAATCATATTTAGCTAAAAAAAAATGCATGATGTTACGTTAGAGAGCCTCCACGCCATCAAAAACTTAGGTGTGGATACTAGCAGGACAGGTACTAACATGTACTAACAGATACTAACAGGGTGGAATAGTATCCCCTCTTTTCTTTCTGGTGTACATCAACGACCTACCAGAGGCGATTAATGAAGAATGCGTACTATTTGCAGATGACACAACATTGATCATTAAAAGTGACGATAGTAAAGACTTGGAAAAACGAATTGTTAAAGCATTAGACAAGACAATCAAATGGCTAGAACAAAATAACTTAAAAATAAACATGGCAAAAACAAATATAATAAAATTTCAAGCACTCAACACAAACACATACACGGATAGTCTAAATATTCAATATAATAATTCCCCCTTAAACGTTGTTGATGAATGTGTATTTTTGGGTATAACCGTGGACAAAAATTGCAATTGGAAACCACACATAGAGAAAATACTCAAAAAAATTGATCGCTTTGTGTATGTCCTGAAAAGATTAAGACAAACGGTTAATCTAAATACCGCAATAGTTGCTTACCATGCGTATGTAGCATCTGTACTCAGATATGGTCTTATAATTTGGGGTAACTCAGTAGAAGTGCAAAGAGTTTTTAAAGGACAAAAAAAATGCATCCGGGCAATGTGTGGAGCCCATTTCTTAGATAGCTGTAAGCCATTATTTCAGAAACATAAAATACTATCTTTACCATGTCTCTATATTTTTGAAATATGCATTTTTGTAAAAAAGAATGATCATTTATTTGAAAAAAGCAGTTACAACCCAAATAGTAGAACACGACACAAGGATAAATTAAAATTACCCCAAATAAAATTAATGCTTTTCAAAAGAAATACGTACTGCATGGCAATTATTATATATAACCATTTACCAAATAATACTCAAGATTTGCCATTGCCGTTGTTCAAAAGGGTATTGTTCAGTATGTTAATAGAAAAAAATTACTACAGTGTTCAAGAATATTTAGAGGATAAGTCGTTAATAATATAATACAATTTTAATTAATTATTAATCATTACAATTTCAATACGATACAATTTCAATCCTTATTTGTTAAATATTAAATTATCAATTCATATTTTTATTTTATAATCCATAATTATGAATAAGTAAGTAATATAAGCTTTGTCTTCATTTTATATAGAAATATTTGTACGCCATATTATGGCATGATATGCTGGAACCATTATTATAATAACATCGATTGTACCATATTCTGACAAATAAACAATTTTGATTTGATTTGATTTGATTTAGCACGTGGGATCCTTTACTCGTGCACATTTTGTCACAGAAGTTGGATAGTGAATCCTATTCTGAGTACATAGAGTCGTTATGTCGTTAATGAACATCAGAGAACTACCAGTGCTGCAAGATTTTTTAGACTTTTTAGAAAACAAGTTTACTAGCTTAGAAACATCTCGTCGACGTAATCGTAAACATCATTATTCTAAATCAAACGATAACTATAGCAATCAAATAAAACCTATTACGAAAGCCTTGCACGTGTCGAAGTTAAATGCCCTCTTTTTTTTGCTGAACATAATTTACACAATTGCGAAAAGTTTCTAGAACTGTCCAATGAAATGAAACTTAAAACCGTCAAACAACATAATTATTGTATTAACCGCATTTTTAATCATAATGGTAATAAATGCCGATTGACAAAACGGTGTCGCAAATGTTTGGAAAATCACCATACTTTATTGCATGAATGTTTTACGCAGCAGAAACCTCATTTAACGTCCGGTCCAAGTAAGCAAAAAGCAAACTGCAATAAGCAAGAAGAAAATGCAAATCAAAGAAACAACAATAGTGTTCATATATCTCAGCAAGATATCACTGAGATTCTTCTAGCTACAGCATTAGTGAGAGTGACGTCCGCAGACAGCACGCAGCTTATTTTGAGAGCTTTTATTGATCAGGGCTCACAAATATCACTGATTAGTGAAAAAGCAGCTCAACAGTTAGGTTTGAAACGACAACATTTCGAAGGAGTTGTTTTTGGAATCGGAGAATAAGATGCTAACTGTAAGGGCAAACTAAGCATTACATGTCAATCTATGTATACCAGTTTTAAATTTAACACCAATGTATTGATTATGAAAAATCTAATCAAAAACCTACCTAATCGATCATTTGAAAAGCCTTCGTAGTCGTATTTAGTACATGTTAACTTAGCAGATCCGGAGCTCTATACAAGTCGTCCAGTTGACTTACTACTCGGAGCAGATGCCTATGCTTGTATTATGTTAGATGGTTTGATAAGAAGTTCAGATTCATCGTCGCCTTCAGATCAGCAAAGCCAGCTAGGCTGGGTACTATGCGGCAGTGTAAAACCAGTTTCATTGTAACGTCATTTTATATAATATAGCGGATATCCATCAATTTTGGCAAATCGAGGATATTCATGAACAAGATGAAAAATCTGCAGAAGATCAACAATGCATCGACTTCTACCTGGCAACGACAAAACGACTTGAAGGCGGTCGGTATGAAGTAAGGTTACCAATGAAACAGCAAGCCAGCGAAAAATTAGGATCGTCGAAGGAAATAGCACTAGCGCAATTTAGAAATCAAGAGAGAAGACTTTGCAAGCAAGAAAAATTAGCACAGCAATATAAACAGTTTTTAAGGGAGTACGAGGATTTGGGATACATGAAACAAGCCACGATTAGCAGCAATCAACTAGAATGTTACCTACCACATCATAGTGTCCAGCGAGAAGAGTCATCCACTACAAAGTTACGTGTCGTATTTAATGCGTCCGCAAAGACCTCTTCGGGCACGAGTCTTAATGACGTCATGCATAGAGGGCCTAACTTGCAACGAGACCTACAGACATTGTCACTGAAGTGGAGACAATATCAATATGTATTCACCGCCGATATCGAAAAGATGTATCGGCAGAATTTAGTAAACGAAGCAGATCAAAAATTACAGCAAATCTTTTGGAGGGCTGAAACAGGACAACTGATTAAAGCATACCAGTTAAATACGGTAACGTATGGTACAAAAGCAGCACCTTTTTTGGCAATGATGACCCTTCGACAATTAGCGTCTGATGAGCAGCATAACTTTCCTACTGCAGCAAAAATTATACGAGAAGATTTTTATATGGACGATTTAGTATCAGGAGCTCATACTATTGACGAAGGAAAAAGCAGCATAGCAGAACTAAATTTGTGTCTTAGCAGCGGAGGATTTTTGCTGAGAAAGTGGTCAGCAAATGAGCAGGTGCTATTGGAAAAGATAAATCCCTCTCATCAGAATATTCGAGCAGCCAGCCAGCGTTTATTTTTAAAACAGAAAGCACAGCAAAAACTTTAGGTTTGAGATGGGATCCGACCACAGATGAATTTACTTTCCATTATACCGCAGCATCAGCAGACAATACGAAACTTACAAAGAGAATGCTTCTATCGGAAATATCAAGGTTATTTGATCCCCTAGGTTGGCTAGCACCGCTTACGACAAAATTCAAATTACTATTTCAGAAGGTTTTTTGGCTTAGCGAAAATCAATGGAATGATGAAGTCTCATCTGAAATAAAAAACGAGTGGATGAAACTATCAGAAGACATGGAGTGCATCAACCAAATTAGAATTCCTCGATGGTTACAAAGCAAGCGCAACGGCATTATCCAATTGCACGGGTTTTGTGATTCATCTCTTAAAGCATTCACATGTGTTGTATACGCCAGGATCGTGAGAAAAAATAAAACATTATCAGAACTAGTTGCAGCAAAAACAAGATTAGTACCAAACAGCAAGACAGTTTCGATGCCGAGATTAGAACTATGTGCAGCAGAGTTATTATCCAGATTATTAGCAAAAATCGTCACTAGCATAGTTAGCATAGACCACGAAATCTATGCTTGGAGTGACTCAAAGGTCACCATTAGCTGGATAAAAGGTAGTCCAGATCGTTGGAAGCCTTTTGTATCGAATAGAGTGAAGAAAATCACTAGCATTTTACCACCTGATGTATGGCATTACGTATCAACAAAAGAAAATCCAGCCGATCCAGCAAGCAGAGGACTATTAATGACACAATTAGTAGATCATACGTTGTGGTGGCGAGGCCCAGCTTGGTTATCGACACCAGACTTTAAGCCGAAGCTAGAGCAAACAGACAACATTTTTTCGGATCTCTTCTTCAGTCGTATACGTATACGACTGAAGAAGAGATCCGAAAAAATGTTATAACTGTTCAACATAACAATCCTGAAAATCATATTATTGAAGATTTATTACATCGTCACAGTTCATTCATGAAAATAAATCGTATAGTAGCGTGGTTATTACGTGCACGTGCACCGACAAGTAAACAAAGGCTGTCATATCTCACATTACAGGAGCTAAGGAAAGCAAAATAAGTCATTATTAAATACATACAGTGCCAGGAATTTGCACCGGATATTAGTCATTAGTCATTTATTCATTAACAAAATTTTTGTATCTGAATTTACACACATAAATAAATTACACAATTACAGTTTTACAATTTGATGTTTTTTAAATTATGTCAACAGTCTTATAAAATAAAATAATAAAATGATAAATTACATTTCATCAATAGCAACAAAAAATAAAAATGTGGTCATAAGTTAAAATTAAATAATGGCAATAATATTGTAATAAATAAATTAGCATAGTTAAATTAAAAATTTACAGTTCTTCTACAGCATATAGACATCTATTCAATAAGAATGCTTTCAATTTTGATTTGAAAGCGCTGCTGTAGATGGCACTTTTTATTTCTAAAGGCAACCTGTTGAATAACTTTACTGACTGGTAGCGTGGACAGTGTTTAACAACTCTCAAGTTATGATTAGTAAAGTTTTTATTCTTTAAGTCTAGTCTACGGGTGCCTTCCCTTATCAGCCTTATCATTGATAACTTATTGCACAAAAAACTTAGTTCCGAATGCAAGCTACTAAATCTAAACCCATTTTTAGACCAAAGCGGAATATTAAAAGTCGGAGGACGTCTTAAAAATGCAAACATTAGCGTCAATATGAAACATCCTATAATCATCCCATACAGCGGGCGATTGACGGAGCTTCTAATCCAGCAAGCACATGAGCATACCTTCCATGGAGGAGCTCGACTTACCTTGTCTCTATTGAGACAACAATTCTGGATTATTAAAGGAAACAGAGCAACCAAGAAACAGCTTCGTAATTGCGTGACCTGCAAAAAGCAAGAGCCTAGAAGACTACAGCAAATAATGGGAAACTTGCCAGATTTTCGATTTAATCCAGCACCACCATTTTATCATACTAGAGTAAACTATACAGGGTTTATTAGAGTGAAATCAAACAGGCAGAGGTATTAAAACGACTAAAGGATATATCGCCTTGTTTATTTGCATGGTCACGAAAGCGGTTCATATAGAATTAGTCTCGGACCTTAGCAGTTCAGCATTTATAGCAGCATTACGTCGCATGGCAGCACAAAAAGGAGCTCTGAAGCACATGTATTCAGACAATGGGACTAACTTTTTAGGTGCCAATAAGATCCTTCAGGAAGAGCAGCAACAGTTTGAGCGTATTTTTAACCACACCTTTTATAGAGAAACAGCTGAAAAGGGCATTGAATGGCATTAGAACTGTCTTTCTTGGCCGAGTGCTGGAGGGATCTGGGAGCGATCCATAAGGAATCTAAAGCAACATCTGAAAAGAGTAATAGGAGACCAAGCCCTGACATTTGAAGAATACAGCACTATTTTGTCTCAAATCGTAGCAAGCCTTAACACAAGACCACTGTGCCCGATATCAGAGGATATTGACGATATTGATTTTCTCACGCCAGCACATTTCCTCACAAGCTCTGCTGGTCTAACTGTCATAGAAACAGCACAAGATGCGAGGACAAGATGGTATTTGTTGAATAGAACGTTCCAAGATATATATATATATCGATCACGTTTGATAGAAACGGTGGAAAGCAGAGTATCTAATCAGCATTTTGGAGCGCACTTGCGAACTCGACGCGGGCTTATTAACGCTGTCGGTTCAGTTGCGAACTCGTTGTTCGGAGTACTAGATCAGGAATTCGCAGAAAAGTACAAGAGGGACATTGACCTCATACACAGTAATATAAACCATCTAAGTCAGCTGTACAGGAATCAAACATCGGTCATAGAAGTGGAGTACAATATACTAAAAAGAACAGAGCAGACTATTGCAAAACAGCATAAAATGATAAACAAGCATCTAAATTACTTAGATAGCGTGGCCAACACATTGCAGAAGGAGATCGACAGAATGTCTACTAGTCAAGATTTTACATTAGCAGCAGTAGCAACTATCAATATGATACAAAATTTAAAGCGAATTTAAGATGCTTTTCTTGACACTATGACAGAAATCTATCATGGTCAGATCAATCTGCATCTCTTGACACCGCAACAGCTTCGTGGGGAGTTGCAAATTGTGTCTAGCCAAATATCTAAAGTGCTAGCATTACCCGTAGATGACATTGAGTTTAACCTGCATAAAATCTACAAATTGTTAAAAGTTAAAGCAAGGATGACGGAGGAATACTTCATATTTGAAATTACTTTGCCTTTAATCAGCAGAGATACGTTCCAGCTATACAATTTGATACCAGTGCCGGTTCAAATTAACACAAGTATGATCAGCATCAAACCAGCATCAGAATATGTTGCAATCAATCTAAGAAGAGACGCAAATTTGCCAGCCAGCATCAGCGATCTTCAAAGTTGTGAATATCAATCAGAAACTTACCTTTGTCGTCTGCAAGGACCTGTCAGGAGTCTAGGTCCAGATGAAAAATTCTGTGAAAAGGAGAAGCTAGCTACTTGCAGAATGACAAGATCTACCTGCGAAAACAAATGAATCCCGTTACACGACCTTTCTACCTATTTGTATTTGAAGTTCGGTCACAGCCAACTAGCGAACGGACGTGTGTCGCTGCTCCGCGTGCATTGTTAACAAATTTTAAGTCTCTTTTTGGTGATTGGTCAAGTGGCTAACATTTCAATTCCTTGTCGCACATCGTGTCTCTTTATCCATTGGCTCGTCCTACTGGGTGGGACTAGACAGTGATGACAATATAGAAGTGATTACCTCTTCAAACTTGCCGAAATAAGGCGCAGGGATTTGCTGGGTTTCGAACCGCTGCCACCACGCGCGTCAGTCCAGTCCTTGATCAACGGGCCACCGAGCGACTGACGTAAGCGGCGAAATTACTCAGTGCTACGCGGCGAATGACGTAGCATCAACAAGGTGTGCTACGAGCTACGAGTGCTACGCCTGCTACGACGACAACGTGCGTCATCGCGCCCGGTCTTATCGGCTACGCACATCTGCTACGGATCGACGTATATTGTCAGCGTGCATTTAGTTACGGTGAATACATTAGTACAATCACGGAGTACAACAGTAATAAGTGCTGTTACTAAACAACATCTATCTATACGCATAGTGAGATCACTCAGTGGAACTTCGACTCATACCTCAAAGTGTCGAGTCATGTCGAGGCTCGAACGCACCCCGCCGTCAACCCCAAAAGACATTTTAACTCAATCTGAACCTGAGCTACATGCTCCAGCGACAAGCGATGGGAGTTTTGTTAACGTAAACAGAAACAAACGTTTGCGTATGGACATGTCTCCAAAAGAAAAAGTAAGCTTGATGAGCTTAAAGCTAAAATCAAAGACATGCTGGCGTCATGGAAGATAGGACAAGAGGAATATTTAACCAAAATAATTGACAAGCAAAGTGCCTCAATGTCGAAATTGGTAGCTGACATGGCAGAGTTAAAGTCACAAAACTCAGAAATACAACAATCAGCCGCTTTCATCAGCAATCAATAGAAAGATCTCAGAAAGGAAGTTTTGAACTTGCAAAAGGAGCGACAAGAGCAGAATACGTACATCGAAAACCTTGAGAAAAAAGTCCAAGATCTGCAGTTTAAATCACGCTCATCCTGTATTGAGGTTAGAAACGTCCCACAAAAAGAGAAGGAGGTCAGTGAGGATTTAACGTGCACCGTGAGCGAGATCGGGAAAGCTGTTGGGAGGCCGATACTGTCAACTGAACTACGAGATGTATACAGACTTCCGGGCAAACCCTGTATCACGCGCACAATAGTTGTGGAATTCTCAACAGTGACAGCCAAGCACAACATGCTATTAGCTATCCGTGATTTTAACAGAAATGTGAAAAACAAAGAGGACAAGTTGAACACTAAGCTCGCTGGCATTCCTGGACCGCGCCAGCCTGTGTACGTCGCTGACTTCCTACCATCAAGCTCAAAAAAGCTGTTCTTCCTAGCTTGTGAGTTCGCAAAGAAGAACGGTTACAGTACTGTCAACCAATGTTAATATCTTCTTGCGTAAAGAGCAAGGCGAAAAGCAGATTTTAATTCACTCTGAGAAGTGCTTGGCTGGTCTGCAGGAGAACGTTGCATGACTATTACTGTTAATGATCATAACCACTAATTTATTGCTTCATATTTTACTTTTTTGCATATTTATCATAGGAGAAACTTTGATTATTTTACCTTTGCTTACATACTTACTCTACTCAAACCACACTGCATATAATGGCAACATACACCACAGCACATTCTTAATTTCTACACGCATAAAAAACAAAACATACCAGAATCACACAATTTATGTAAAATATAAAATAAAGGTAAACAACAAAATAAAAATAAAAATCTCTGGACACATCGTTTGGGATTTTATACAAATCTGTTATAAATGGCTAATTTAATCGAATTAAATCAAGAATTTGAATCCATATCACGGTCAAAATCATTTTGCTGTTCTCCAGATGACTGTACCATTTACTTACCCAAGCATGACAAGGCTATACAAATATTACACCTAAACATTAGAAGTATAAACAAACACTTCGATGAACTAAAAGTACTACTATCTTTAATAAATATGAAATGTGAAATCATCATTTTAACCGAGTGCTGGTTGAGTAAGGTCCACAAAATACCTGTCTTGGATGGATACACATCACACTATACCAGTCGTACTCACAATCAAAATGATGGTATAATAATTTATGCTGCAGATAACTTAGACTGCAAAATATCAGAGCCGGAGTTCAAGGATGCTAATTGCCTTATTTGCAGCGTAGACAATAAACTGGCAGTTGTTGCCATTTATCGTTCGCCTTCCTACAGAAATAAACAAAATTTTGACAACTTCATAAATAGTCTAAACAATGTCTATAACACATTAACTCAGTATAACAGCATTGCACTCATGGGAGATATAAACATAGACATAAAAACTAATACATCGGACGATCGATGCAACGATTACCTCATTTTTAATGCATCACACGGACTAATACCAGCTCATACTTCTGGCTGTGTGAACTTGGCACCCGACTCTTTCTTTTTTTTTCTTTTTTGGGTTTTTTTGATAGATTACAATAAGTAGTGGATAGTAGTGAAGCAACCTTCGTTAGTAGTAGCGTAAAAAAAAAAAAAATTAAGAAAAAAAGTCAGCTCCCGACATTGCAAAAAAAAAAAATTCAAGCTGTTTATAATAGATAAACGTACGTAGGGATATGTAGTGCAATTTTTTTCGTTTGTAGTAAGACAGAAAAAAAATAAAAATAAAAAACTGATAAAATTCCGCAATCAACACCTGTTTCGAGTACGTCACAACCGGAACCATTTCGATGCATACAGCCCCTCCAACTACGTCACAGTCCGAAGTGTCGTTGTGTACAACTTCGGTTGCCACTCGGTCGCGCTCGATTAACGCTCGGGGCGAAGCAGCATCGTCGACAGATAACAACGATTAATTTCAACGTTTCTTCGCTTATTGTTGAACGTATAACGGAGACACTGCCGAACGCTCTCGTCGATGTGTCTGCGCTTACACATCTCAAAACATTACCGCTCGCAGATTCGAAGTTTGCGGTGCCGGGCGCTATTGATGTTTTGATTGGTGCTGCTATATTCCCGCGCTTGCTTTTGCCTAACATAGTGCAAAGCGAGAAAAATAATATACCTCCCGCTATTGAAACTGTGTTGGGGTATGTGGTTATGGGTTCCGTACCTACTGCATATACTTCACACTGTACGAGTGCAACGTCATGTTGTTCTGTTCTTCAGGATCCCAGTTTAGATTCGCTTCTAAAGCGATTCTGGGAACTTGAAGAAATTCCCGCCTCGCCCTCGCTGAGCCGTAAGGATCTCGAATGCGAAGAAAATTTCCGCGCTACCACTGTTCGCGATGACAGTGGTAGATATGTTGTGTCGTTGCCTTTTTCCGACGACGCTTATTCGCTAGGCGACTCGTACTCCACTGCACTTAGGCGTTTTCATTCTTTAGAGCGCAAACTGGATGCGTCCTCAGCGTTGCGCGGCGCTTACAATGACGTCATTCAGGACTACATAAATAAAGGATACTTGAGTCCAGTTGTAAAGGATGACAACGTTTCTAATCTGTCGTATTATATTCCGCATCACGGTGTCGTTCGCGAAGATAAGACTTCTACTAAACTTCGCGTGGTTTTAGACGCTAGTAGTAGAACTACATCGGGTCGTTCGATTAATGACATTCTACACGCAGGACCCAATTTGCAGGATGATCTATTTAACATTATAATTCGTTTTCGTCTCTTTCAAATAGCCCTGTCTGCTGATTGCCGCCAAATGTTTCTCAATATCGGCGTTCTGATTCTGACCGTAGTTTTCAACGCATCTTTTACAGATTTAGCTAACATGAACCTGTAGCGGTTTATCAGTTTAATCGTGTTTGCTTTGGATTTAAGTCTAGTCCATATCATGCATTACGTGTAGTCCGCCAGTTAGTCGCCGATGAAGGCGATAACTTCCCCGCAGCAGCAGCTGCTGCTTCCTCCGCTCTTTATATGGACGACATTGCCTGTAGCGTCATGTCCGTACCGCAAGCAATCTCGCTTTGTGATGAGCTTATTCAGCTCTTCAAGCGAGGTCAGTTCGACCTCGTCAAATGGACAAGTAACTCGAAAGAGGTTCTCGCACACATACCTGATACTCATAAGGCTTCGCCTGATATCGAGTATGAGAAGTCTATACCGCACAAAGTCCTGGGGTTACGCTGGGACAAGTCTTGTGACAGTTTCCGCTTTGACGTCGCCACACCAGATGATGTGAAGTGTACTAAGCGAACTATTATAAGAGAAATCGGAATCTTGTTTTTAAAAAAAACAAGTTAAAGTTATCTGGAAACAGAGTTTATTCACGATAGAACTTGTAACAGAAATAGTAGAGATAGTAAGATTTAGGACGTCCGACCCGTACCGTGATTCTGACCGAACTGGCGTGCAGTCTAGATGCACATCGTCTCTAAGTCCCTAAAATGCTGACTATGCTGTCTGGATGATGGTCAGCCATTCTACTAGCATTAGCAGGGTATAAAAGCCCCCCATGAAAGACTGAAATTCGGGGATGAAAGCCGAAATTCAGGTAATTAATTATACAATTTCTCGCAATCTAGGTAAAGGAATTGGAGAGTTTTCATTTTCAGTATCTACGTTTTGGTTATTTACTTCGTCATCGGTATGGGTCGGCGATTTAACACAAGTGATATAGAACTTAGATTTATGCTTAGAAATAAACTTACATAACTTAAAAACTACAAAAGACATTACTATTATTAGAATACACATTGTTAATATAGAGTAGGGTGTCCCGTATTTTACTAGAATAGGTTCTTCCTCGACAATTTTATTTAAATCTGAAAATATTTTATCAGTTTGTTTGTTAATAGTTAAATCATCCAAGTTGATATTTTGTAGTAAAATAGGGGATATGTTATTATTTACATTAGTAGTCTTAGTATCTATTTTGCGACATGAATCATTGATAATACTAAAGTCTAAATTAGGAATAGGAACGTCTATATTGATTTCATCCTTAGATGATATAAGTCTCGCACTTTTTGTGTATACTGTACACTGATTTGGGATCCGTAATATACCGGTTCCGGACACTATGATTTCGCGTAATTCAGAGTTATTACAGTCCATTGACACTTTACTTGAACGAGACTGCACGAAAATCCATTGATTATTCTTATGTGATTTCCATATGTCTAATTCACCGACAATCGTTTTAGTTTCACATTGTGTGGGGATGGCACTGATTGTTTTCGTTAAAATTTCGCTTTCACACGTAGGGTTGCCGCTGGTCAACAATACCGTAGGTATTTCACACAGAAAAAACTCAGAGCTTATAGTTTTACACTTATCTAGATTATCTAGAATACAAAAGTTTAGCTTATCCTTAGAAATACCGATATACGAGCTAGAAGGTAAAATTAAACTGAAAGTATTTGGGTTATCAGACCCGTGAGGGGTCGGTAGTGCTAAATTATGATATAAGTTAAATTCATCATTAGTAACTAAAGGAATTTGTAAAACAAATACAAGTTTGTTATTATAATAGTAACACGAGACTTCAGATATGCTTAATATTATGTGGATGTTATCTAGACTTAGCGTTACAGGAATTCCAGTATCTCTAGGTAAGTACCGGTCGTTATTTATGAGTTCGTTGTATAATTGCGCCGGACTGATTATGTTTGGATGCAGGATGTTTTGACTGCTCAACATGATAGCATTCGTTATATCTTCAAGCTGAAACGACAATGCTAGTAGGGAACTTTGGAGATTAGCGAGAATAGAATATATTTTTGACTCGGATATTAGTAGAACTTTAGATGTTTCTGTGATATTATTTAATTGTAATATAAGTTGACTTAAAGTATTTTTAAGTGAATCTTCGTTATCTTTTAGTTTAATAATTGTTTGTTTGTAAGACTCCAGAGTAGAAGTAGTAATTAGAATGTTTTCTTTCACTAATTCTGCTAGCTTTTTCTCGTGGTTTTGAACGGATTCAATCGCTGAATCGTATTTTGATGCGTCGTCTTCGTCTAAGTGCCGAAAACATGTTTAAAAACGGTGCCTATACCTCCGAACCATGCTGAACGTTTATTACGTTTCGATATTAGATGTGAAATAGAATCGAACTCGCGTTTAATATCGTTATATCGTCCCTTTATTGGTAAAACCGATTATCTACCGAAAACTAAACTTGTGGCAATCATGATTTAAAAGTTTGACAGAATAATTATGTAACTAAATTACATATATCTTACCTGCAATCATATAATTATAATGAAAAAATTAATAAAGTATGTTTGTAAATCATAAAAATAGAAGTACTTCATTGATAATGCTTGAAAAAATGCCAAAAACTATCTCCAGGGCGGTCATTTAGTTGGTTTTTCCTGAATAACGACATAAGCCTTATATATCATTAATTAAATGACTTTGAGCTTATATTATAGCTTCACCGTAACCTTTCGAAGAAAGTATTAAGGTACCAAAAACAACTGTAAAAATAACACTCTGAAACATTCTACAAATTGAAATTTAAAAAATGATAATTGGTTTTGCTTGAGTAAAATTAAGAATTGTGGTAGACTATCTGCAAAATGTTCATACAACGAACTACAGCAAGCCTGGTTTATTTTTATAATTACAAAAATACCAAAAAATCATTACTTACATGAAAGTAAAACTGAATAAAGTAGGAAAATAATAAGAATGATAATTATATGTATTAGGAAATAATCAACTTTATTAGTAACTTTTTATTTTTATCTAAGTATACAAAACAATTTGTGAAAAATGAATTAATTTAGATTTTCTATCTAAGTACTTATACAAACAAACACACACTAAAAAAAACAAAAAACACAAAACAAAAAACTAAAATAATGTATCTTTCATTCATCAGCTGATGAGTCCACAGATGATTCAGATTGTGACTCTTCAGAGGCGGCCACATCAGGGACGCGTTCAATGCGATCCCCATCTACAAGAAAACTTCTGTACCATCCATGGTACTCTTCGGGTATAACCCCCTTCTCACATAGATTAATGAGATCTTTTTTCTTAGCTTCCGTTATTGGAAGAGGTCCATCATACAATTGTTCTAGCGGTGGGAACTGGAGTTCCGAGGTAGTTGGTAGTTCAATTACCTGTTCCGCTGGCAATCGCTTTGCCTTGTTTCTTGTTGCATAGCTGTGGTATCCATGTGCTGAAGATGTCGATGCTGAATTTATATTCATCTTATTTTGTGTGTCTGAAGCAGTTACATCAATTGCCATAAATGAATTTGACATGTCATAGTTATAGTATATTTTTTGTCTCCTTTTATGTACTTCATCCGTTTTATTTTCAACCATTTCACCTGCTGTCCATCTGTGTTTTTGGTTCTATTCAAAATTATTGTATTGGCCAATTTTTTAAGTCTTTAAACTCATTGTATTTAAATTCCTTGACTTGATAACAATTTTTTGTCATAGTATTTGTGTTTTTCCTGTATTTTTTTTTTGATCTAGCACGTTTGGAAATGTTAATCCAGTCAGTCATACAAAAAAGATCAACATTTTTCTTGGCAGACTCAATCGCACTGTGCATTGAGTCAGCTTCCATGTAACTGTGACCTGACTCTAAGAACTTGTGTTCTATGATTTGTAAATGGTTGCTGTTTTGAATTACCCACAATAGGATAGCAGCCACGAATTGATTCCTATTTTGTCCTCCACATGTGTCAGAGAACAAACTGACTTCCGTGACTTCCTCTGGTACACATTTCATTAAATATTGACACAAAATAGTTCCGATTTCTGAACTTCCCTTTTTACCATTTATCTCGGACCATACAAAACAATAAGCTTCGTTAGGAGGCGCACTTTCGTAAAGCGTTAAATTGTATAAAGTTAATTTTCTTGTATAGTAAAGGAGACCAACATCAGTGCATGGCAATTGTAGAATTGCCTGCAAATCGCCTTCAGCTCGCTGTCTTTTTACCACATTAACTTTCCAGGTTTCAGGATTTCTTTGGTGCCAACGAGCTCGTGGTTTTAAGACCTTCCAACAACGTTGAAAAAGATCGACGGTTATTGATTGTGCTACTAATAAAGACTCATTATTATTGTTATCTTTGGGAGGTTTTTGCTTATTACCAAACAACCGAGCTATAGCGTTGCGACGGCTAATTTTTTTTCTTTCTTCAGCAGCATGAACAGAATCTGGATTTAAGAGTTCTTCTAGTGTTATTAATTCCGAATCATCCGAATCCGCTTCAGAGGGCATTTGAATAATATCAGGAGGCTGGTATGTAGGATCGTCATCAGAAAAATCGCCACCGAATAGTGATTCCATGTCAGATTCTACGGTCCTTTCGTTGTTATTTGAAACTTGTGATGGTGAATCATTTCCTGAAAACAATTAATTTAATTTAGATAGTAAGACATTATAACATGTTAGGTACCTACGTACCAGTTGGTTGGTTTTGGTTCCAGTTTGTACTAGACCAAAGTGGTAGAAAGGTAATGGATACGCAGGTATCCATTACTTTTCTTCTTTTCTTTTTTTTTCTTTTTTTTGCGTCCAGCAGAGGAATGTTTGATATGCTAAGCTAGTACCTTTACCTTCAGTTACATAGTGTACCCTAATAATTTTGAGAATGTATAGTCATAACAGAAATAACTAATACCTAACTAGGAATTACCTACAATAAGTCCATGCGGCCGAAATCGCAAACACAGCGATTAGGTAGGTGTATCACAAAGTAGGTATACCTGATTGTTTAGAAATAGGCAAGTTCTAAGCACTTTTGTTATTAAATTCTTTTACCTTTTTTCGACGCTGAAGTATTGTCATCCACAACCTTTTGCTCAGATTGGGTCATATATAAATCGTATGCCTGAGATATGAACAAATCTTCTTCTGGCGCATCATTCATCCAAGCGTCTTCTATTTCTACAATAAACGACAATCACATTAAAATATCGCTAAATATGCCAATGCTTATTCATAATTATGAAACAAGTCTTTAAATAGTTCCTCGTACCTATATTTTTATGAATAAAGAATGATTATTTGCAAAATACCGGTAAATATAACCTCAAAACTGTTTAACACAAACAATTACCTTCTTGAAAAACATTTCCTCCTAGATCCAATGACTCTCCAACTTCCTTAGCACTCATATTCAAACTTTATCACCATAAACACTTACGTAAATTGCGATAAAAAGAAATAAACTTGAAAAACAAAACACTACAACCGGCCGGCGCACGATTCGTCCATTAAACATGGCGACTAAGTCAGAGATGTGCGCGCGGAGTGCGAGTGAAACAAAAGATCAAGCGTCGATAATTGGTTTTAGCTGAAAATATTTATGTAGAAATATCACCATACGCTTCGGTGGAAAACAACTATTTAAGCATAGTTGCTTTTACTTGTATTTAAATCTAAACGATACGATCTCTGATGTTGTGGAAAAACAAATAAAGCTGCTTAATCTCTTTTAATTGAATTAAAATCTGCACAAGTGTGAAGGATTATGTTCTGTTAAAAGCAAGTAGAACTACTTACTTTCTTTTTAATGTGTAAGATTCAAGTACTTTCCAATAATTCAGCAAAACCAGAACCATCTAAAGTATTTTAATTTGTATTAGTACAATGCTACAGTATGTTCAGAGTGTAAGCAAATTGCAACTAAAATAAGATATGAAACTAAATGTGTTTTTGATTGCAAGGCTTCAAAAAAATCGTACAAGTTTAAGACTTTAGCTGTTATTGAATGCAGATGTAACCTAAAAACTTGTATTATAATTGTTTTTTTGCGTATCTATCTCGGAAACAATGCATCGTAACGAAAAATCGGTTTTACCTGTAGATAGAGCTCAAAAAGTTGAGTAGCTTTGTGTCAATAACTCATTTTTGAAAAAAAGTGTAGATAATCGGTTTTACCAATAAAGGGACGATATCGAACTGTGAGAGGGGATAGTATGTTTTCACATTGAAGGTTACTTGATTTTTGACATGTTTTCTTAACTATTCCTAAGATTTCATTGAGATAAGTAAGATGAGGATTTATAAGGGAAATATTTACATGGCTAATAATATTTAATTTTCCTTTGATTGCTTTAAGTTTTCCTAGGCTATCGAAGTATATGCCGGAACTGGAAGGAAGTGGCTTGATAAAGTCCTGATGCGCATTGATTGAGGCGCTGAAATAGAATTAATAGAATGAGTAAATCGTACTAAATACTTATTTTAAATTATAAGCTAATATTTACATCTAATGACTAATCGTTCTTTAATCTATTTCTAACAGTGATATAGGGTTTTCAGCTACCGCGGGTTTCATTTGATCGAAATGATGAGTCACATGACGTCTGTTGATAAGGAGTGTAGCCGTATTATTACTATGGACTTTAATAATCCTGAATGGTCCTTTCCAGATAGGTGATAAGGCTTTCTTGAGCCTTAAATGGGCCTTAAGGTAGACATAATCACCAATCTTGTAATGTGGTGGTGATTTAGTGTGAGTATCGTAATAAGATTTAGAAGATTCCTTGGATTTTAGTATATTTTCCAGAGCCTTTTCCCTGGCGTATTTAAATTTATGTTGCAGCATTTTAATGTAGTCTGAATACGTGGTACTAGGCTCATGTTCATAGATAGAATTGGGGATGAATGGTTTGTGACCGAATATTAGTTCGTAAGGAGTGAATTTGGTAGTTGAGTGTTCTGTTGTGTTATAGGTCAGCATAGCTGTATACACATAAGTAGGCCAGTTATCTTGGTTTGTGTTTACGAAAGATTTTAAATATTCCTTGAGAGTTGAGTGACTGCGTTCTAATGCTCCTTGCGTCTGAGGGTGATAAGGAGATGACCATAATTGTTTGATTTTGAGAAATTGGCAAGTAGTTTTAAATAGATCAGACGTAAAATTAGTACCTTGATCGGTTAGAATAGATTTAGGAATTCCAAATAGGGATATAAAATGAATAAGACAATCGCTAGATTCTTCGGCTGTTGTACTGCGTATAGGATACGCGATAGAATATTTAGTCAGATCATCTTGAAGGGTGAGAATATATTTGAGTTTAGCAGGGCCAGATTCGGGTAAAGGTCCTACTATATCTAAAGCCACTCTCTGAAACGGAGCTGTGGATGTAGTAGTGATCTCCATTGGAGCTTTATTTAATTTTCTCAACGCTTTATTTTCTTGACATAGTTTACATTTCTTGACGTAGTCTTCTATATCACTACGCATGCCTTTCCAATAGAATTGTTCCCGGATTCTATTATACATCCGCGTGGAACCTAAATGACCGGCTGAAGGAATATCATGGTTCTCACGCATGATTTTAGGCCTCTCACTCAGTGTAGGATATATTGTTTTGTTCAAGTAAACATGAATTTGTATTTTTGTATTGTTAAAAATGTGAGTTAGAATATTGTAAATTTTTGTGTAGGAGTGATGGTCAAATGGGTTTTTGAAATCAGAGATTGCAATGTCTGTTGTTTGTTCAGAACTTAGGATTTCGTTTCTAACTTGCTTCAGAGTGTCGTAAATAGCAGGATAAGATGATTCATCAAAATAGTGAACTTTCGTAAAAATAAGGAAGACAGTCTTATTGTCATATTCAGTTTTCAGGAAATGGTATAATTCTTTTTCAGAATTAAGGAGTTCGTCTTGTTTACCGGAATTTAGGAGAATTTCTGAGATGTAAGGATTCGACTCGTCTAAGTCTATAGATGTAGGAATTAGTATTACTTTACAGGTCGTTTTTAGGAGGTTTTCGTTGTGTTCTTTTAGAATTGTGTTGCTGACCTTTTCTTTATTAGGAACTGATTTGAGGAATTTAGAATAATTATCGTCATTTAGATTTAATTGTTCGTTTGGCGAAGGAGTTGTAATGAATCAAAATCAAGGTTGAGGTCAGCACTGTTAGGGCTTAAGTCAAGGTAAGGTAAGTTTGGCCCAAGATCGACGAGATCTGGAGATAGCATTGGTTCGACTTGTGGTATAGGATTCTCTCGTATATTAGAGTCTGTGTTTGTTTCATGATTTAGTAGGTGGTCGTCATTCTCGAATGAGAACGGAATGGGAGATGGTAACATTATAAGAGGGTCGTCTAAGAGATCATCGTGTTCAGTGTCAAGATCTAGAAATAGAGGATCAAAATTTGGTGAAGGTTTACCTTGAATAGGGTTAACTGGGAATCGGGACAATGCGTCTGCATTGGTGTTGATTTTGCCTTTCTTGTAGACAATATCATACTCAAATTCTTCTAATTTGAGTCGCCAGCGTATTAACGGGATCTTTGCAATTAAATAACCACTGCAAAGGTTTGTGATCTGTGACTATTGTGAATCGATATCCGTAAAGATAGGGGCGGAAGGCTTTGGTTCCAAAGATAATGGCTAAGCATTCTTTTTCAGTGACGCTATAATTACATTCGGCCTTATTGAGCATTCGAGACGCGTAAGCAAAATTGGGCGGTCTTTTCCAATTGGGCCTTGTGATAATATAGCAGAAACAGCGAAATTGGAAGCGTCACAGGTAAGGATAAAGGGTTTAGTAAAATCAGGATATGCTAGGATTGGTGACGTCACTAATTTATTTTGTAAGTTTTCGAAAGCGAGTTGCTGTTCGTTGTTCCACTTGAAAAGTGTATCCTTTTTCAGGAGGGATGTTAATGGTTTTGCGATTTTGGAGAAGTCAGGTATAAAACGTCTGTAGTAAGATACGAGCCCAAGAAAAGATCTGACGTCCTTTGGGCATTTTGGTATTGGGAATTCGGTGATGCACTTGATTTTACTAGGGTTCGGTTGTACACCTTCTTTATTGATGAGGTGACCCAAATAAGCGACTTCCTTGCACAGAAACGCATTTATCTGGTTGGAGCTTTAAGTTGTAATTCCTGAGCCTATTGAAAACAGCGGATAGATTTTGAATATGGCTTGGTAAGTCAGGGGAGTAAACGACGATGTCATCCAGGTATACGAAACAGCGAGAGCCTTGAAGTCCACTTAAACATGTGTTCATTAGCTTTTGAAAGGTTGAGGGGGCATTTTTCAGCCCGAAAGGCATTCTGGTAAATTGAAAATGACCTTGAGGTATGGAAAAGGCGGTTTTAGGAGCGTCTTGTTCGGATATTGGGATCTGATGGAAGCCTGAAGCCAAATCTAAAGTTGTGAAGTATTGGCTTTCCCTAATTGGTCTAGGATTTCTGTGATTTGTGGAATTGGGTATGTTTCTCCAATAGTAACATCATTGAGTTTTCTGTAGTCAATAACGACTCTCCATTTTCGCTGTCCGGAAGCATCTAGCTTTTTAGGCACAACCCAAATGGGTGAAGACCATGGTGAATTTGAAGGCTGTATTATATTTTGATCTAGCATTTTGTTGATTTGAGTTTCAACTTCTTTTTTATGGCACTCAAGTAGGGCGTTAGATTCTTCTTCATTGAGGTGAGCAATCCTAAGGTGCTCGAGAACTTTGTTAGTTCTTGTTGAAGCACTAGTAAGGGGCACTGATTCATGAGGGTTAACACAAAGTTGATTGTCTAAAGGTTCTAGTGTTAGATTAAGGTGAGACCGGAGTACGACGGGCTTTTCAGAGGTGTTGACGACCGTAATATTGATACGATTATTTTCTTTCACGTTAACGATACAATTGGCAACTAATAATGAATCAGAGATGTGTTGGTCTATTATCAAACCTACTTTTACATTAGGGTTACTAACTGTACATTCAATTACAGCTTCCGTGCGAGGTGGAATGTTATATAATGGATCAGCGAATTTCAAGCTTATCTGATCGTCATCTATCTGTAAGGCTTCTTGACTGTAGTTGATTTGGCAACCTAGGTTTTTCAAGAGATCGTTGCCAATGATACCGTCGAAAGTTAGGCTTATATTTTCGACAACGTGAAAATCATGAGTATAAGGTTTATCATGTTTTTTGAATATTTGCATTTTGAAACTGCCTAGAGTTGAAGTTGATTCATTTCCAGCATCAATTCCTTTGAGGGTTATAACATCATCACTTAATTTTGGGACCATTGACATGGAGTCTAATTTTAACAGGCTTATGCAGGAACCTGTATCGATTAGGAAAGATAAAGGTCTATCAGCGACAGAGGTATGGATTATTACGTGAGGTAAGTATCTTTTTTCTATATTTTTGTTTATCTTATAGATTTTGATATTTGTTGTTTGTGTCATGTTTGGCGTGTTACCTGAAGGTGGATTGTAGGAATTTGCAACGAGAATAGGATCAGCGGATTTTGTCTTATTAATTGATAATTTACAGGTTTTAGTAGGTGATTTGGGAGAGATAGCGAAACCAGCTGATTTACAGGATTCAGTGGATTTAGTACGTGATACAGTGGATATAGAAGGTGATTCAGTGGATCTAGTAAGTGATTTAGTATGTGTTTCAGTGGATTTAGTACGTGGTTCAGTGGATTTAGTAAGTGATTTAGTGCGTGATTCACTGGATTTAGTAAGTGATTCAGTGATTTTATTACGTGATTTAGTACGTGATTCAGTGGATACAGTGAGAATAGAGGCATCGTCTTTGATATGGTAGTACGAATTTCCCGTGCGACGCAAATCGGGAAATTTTACTCGTTTAAATCGTTTTGGTCGACTTCATCGCGTCCTTCTTCCTTGTCCTGGTTTACGTAAAATACCTTGTGGGCTGGTTTAAAGCTTGGAGGTTGTATAGGGCTACGGCCATCTGAAGTAGAAGCAGCAGATTGGTTCCTGCTGTTGTTGTATTGCCTTTTACGGCAATTTTCGATAGTATGTCCTATGTTTTTGCAGTAGCGACATACCATGTCATTGGTATGTACTGATTTTGCATGATCTGGTAGGTTGTTTCGCGAAATAGGAGAGCGTGACGATTGGAAGTCGCGGCGAAAGTAAGTAGTTTTGGGTTTGTCGTTATTGGGGTGAGTATTATGTGTTGATCTCTTATACATACTAGAGATGATCTTTTCTTCTTCTACTGCGAAGTTTATAGCGGCATTTAATGAGTCTGGATTGCGACATCTAACAACTTGAGATACTCTTGGCAAGAGTCCTACTATAAAGGTATGAAGAGCAAGATCTTGCATTGCAGCTACACGTCCTGCTAGTTCTGTTTTCTTTTTTGTTGGCATGGAAATGTTTATTTCCGTAAGTAATTTCGCCAAGCATGTTTCTATTTTTAGAGCAAATTGATTAACTGTTTCGGCAGAGTTCTGCTTACAGTCTTGAAGTTCAGTGAGTAGATGAGCGTAATGCTTCCTTTCCCCAAACTGTTGTTTTAAGAACTCGATAAATTGTTCAAAGGATTCGAACTCTTTGACACTGCATGTAGTTTCAGCTTTATCGGTTAATTGACTTAGAATGAATTTGAATAGAATTGGTTTCTGTACTTTCGTGGCTGTGTTATAGGCGCTTTGGCAATTGGCGACAAAGGGATTCAGTTTTTCCCTGGAGCCGTCGAATGGCTTGATAAATTTAAATAGAATACCGAGTTCTATTTTTTCCTCCATTTCGGCCTTTGCACCTCTAGAGTTACTGGAAGTTTCCTCCTTTGTTTCAGATTTGGAAGTCATGATTTAATAAGAATTGTATACAAAATAAAATAAGAGCGACTTAATTGTAGGAAATCGTCTAGGCCTTAAGCAACTTAGTATAAGTGAGTCAGCGATAAAGACGCGTCGTCGAAACGCGTAGTCTAAACAAAGATCAAACTGTGCAGTAAGTATCTTATCAGTTACATACAATGTATCATGAGAAATAGCTCTGAGTTAAATCTGGTATTCGATTTAGTAGCCACAACCGAAATATTTTCTAAATCACTCACAGGAACGCCGCCGTCATAAGGATGCTCAGGATCATTGTGACCGCTTCTCCAGCGGCAAGCAGCAGCACAGCAACTGCAGTGGACCTCTGCACCAGCAGAGGGTGGAAACCAGTCTCGGTTGCAGGGTGCAACACACGAGACAGGGTGTAGATCACCAACCTTGATTCACCGCGCTTATGTAACACAACACTGATTAAAATGAGCCACTTTATAACGCTCAGAGTGGGCAATCAAATTCACTAGCACTTTCACTTTCTGGTTTAGTTCTTCAAAGACGTATTTGGGTAGGGGATTTTCGTATCCCACCGCTGCCACCAAATATTATCAGAGAAATCGGAATCTGTTTTTAAAAAACACAAGTTAAAGTTATCTGGAAACAGAGTTTATTCACGATAGAACTTGTAACAGAAATAGTAGAGATAGTAAGATTTAGGACGTCCGACCCGTACCGTGATTCTGATCGAACTGGCGTGCAGTCTAGATGCACATCGTCTCTAAGTCCCTAAAATGCTGACTATGCTGTCTGGATGATGGTCAGCCATTCTACTAGCATTAGCAGGGTATAACAGAACCATGCTTTCCACAGTGGCTCGGCTATGGGACTTAATGAGGTTTGTTGCCCCCACCATTCTGTACGCCAAGCTCTTAATTAAGGAGCTTTGGTTGTTAAAGTGTGACTGGGACGATATACCACCTGACCACATAGTCACCGCTTGAAAACAGTTTTGTACTGAGCTCTCTACGCTTAATGAAATTATTATTCCGCGTCATCTGGGGTTGGTCGATAGATGCGTCATCAATTTAATAGGTTTCGCTGACACCAGCGAGCGAGCTTTCGGCGGAGTCGTGTATATGAAAATAGACATTGGTTCTAACTACTCAGTGCAGTTAGTTAGTGCGAAGTCAAAAGTCTTGCCTGTGAAAACCATTTCGGTGGCTAGACTTGAGCTGTGCGCAGCCCTACTGTTGTCGAAGTTGCTTCGCAAGGTACAAGACACTGTATCTCCCCACTACTGCATCCATATGGTATACGCGTTTACTGACTCTAAAGTAGTGCTCGCCTGGATAAATTCATCTCCGCACCGTTGGCAAACTTTTGTCGCCAATCGGGTTACTAAGATAACAGAGCTTATTCTCGCTAATTGTTTTAACCACGTCGCGGGTACTGAAAACCCCGCCGATTGCCTGTCTCGTGGTGTTACTCCAGCTAAACTCTTGCATCATCCATTATGGTATCATGGGCCCTCGTGGATTTCTCATGACCCATCTGAGTGGCCCATACATACTTTCGACCACAGTGCACTGCATGAGGGCGTACCCGAAGAGAAGTCAGTGGCTCATCCCGTGGTTTCTGACGTTACGGAATCACCAATTCACGCGCTCGCACTGCGGATGTCGTCATGGCCTAAATTACTGCGCGCAATTGTTTACGTCTATAAGGTTATAAGACAACTGCATAGTGAACATACTGTATCAACAAGCTCTGATCTCAAATATGCAGAAGTTAAGTTGCTGCGAGCTGTACAGCAAGTTCATTTCCGTGACGATATTCATAATTTGAAAAACAATAAACCGTGCACTCCTGCTGTTCAGGGTAACGAAATCATAGCGCCCTCTTGTCAAGTTTAGAAAAGTTGAACACTTGCTTCCCTAGATGGCGGTAAAAGCGAAATAGATCGCGCTATGGTTTCGTTACAAGCGTTTAGCTAAGTAATTTGAAGTATATTTTTTTGTGTGGTTTTGAGCAGTACCAAGGTACAGGCATTGTGATTCGGAGTTTAATATACGCGTTAAATTACCAGTCCAGTGTTTAAATTGTCGAACCCCTCTCCAAGTCGACCTGCGGTATACACCCGCCCTACATAAGCTTAAGCCGTTTTTCGATGAGCACGGCATCATACGTGTTGGTGGTCGTCTCACAAATTCGGACGAACCATACGAATATAAACACCCCTGTATTCTACCGCGTCATGACCATATGGTCAACCAGTAGATCGACAATATTGTCGATCTACTGGTTGACTTTTGTCACAAGAAACATCTTCATGCCGGTCCTGAGTTGCTGATGTCCTTACTCAGGCAAAAATATTGGATTTTGGCCGCACGTCGAATAATTCGCCACAGAGTCCATAAGTGTAACACTTGCTTTAAATTCCGCCCGCGTATTCTCCCACTAGTAGTAGTGTATTATTGGGCATTCTATACCACTGTCGGCAAGTCGCGAGGCGAGTGCGCCTCGCTCCGGACAGTGGTATAGAATACCCAATAATATACGATCAACTCGCCTGTCTTGTATATTACTGTACTCGACCAACGACGATCAGGCTAGTTTAGGACAGTAGAGTATGCCTCGCTGCCGACAGTGGTATAGAACGCCCAATAATCGATAATAGTCTCGACTCTCAGAGGCCTTAGTGTGAGTTTTTTCGACTCACGTTCGAACGCGTTCGATTGCGAGCGCGTTAGAATTTAGTATGGGAATTTAGTTATAGTGCCACCTGGTGGTCACTCGTAGAACCTAATTTCCCATACTAAATTCTAACGCGCTCGCAATCGAACGCGTTCGAACGTGAGTCGAAAAAACTCACACTAAGAACTCTGATCGTTCGAGTTCTTCTCACTTCGGATAAACGAACGCGAAATAGACAATAGATAGTAGGTACTGCTTAAGTTTATAAGTATTGTTGTAATAAATACTTTCACTCATTGGTAATTAGTTTGTTGACAACAGTAATCATGAAATTTGTTAAACAACCACAATCGCTGCATGTAAGCACAATTTGCGATGATTTTTGTAAAACTAGTTCGCGTCATGGAGAACTGTTACCTAATTCAGTACGATGTATCATTTGTGGACCATCGAATTTTGGAAAAACAAATTTACTTATTGGACTTCTTATACACGAAAATGGTTTACGGTTTCAAAATGTTTATGTCTATTCAAAAACCTTACACCAACCTAAATACATTTTTTTAGAAAAAGTTTTACAACGGGTACCAATTATCTCACTACAGAAATATCAAGGGAATGAGGAAGTTATAAGCGTTCAGGAGGCAAAACCCAACTCTGTGATTATATTTGATGACGTTGCTTGCGAGAATCAAACTAACGTGCGTGATTATTTCGCGATGAGAAGGCACAAACATATCGACTGCTTTTATCTAAATCAAACATATAGCAAAATCCCTAAACAGTTAGTAAGAGATAATGCTAACTTAATTATATTATTCAAACAAGATGATATTAACTTGAAGCATGTTTATGAAGAACATGTTAACACTGATATGACATGGCTTGAATTTCGTGAAATGTGTTCTAAAATTTGGAGTGAACCCTTTAATTATGTTGTAATTAATAAAGATTGCAACAAAAATAACGGATGTTATAGAAATAAATTTGACACTTTTGTAGTCTTTGATTAAAAATACAAATATTTAAGACTATGATACTTACATGATATCACTATTACTTGCCCGACTCTTAATCGATAACTATCATAGTCTACCGTAATGGAAAAATCACTGAAAAGACAAATTGTTGATGCTGCAGAAGCTGTAAAGAAGAAAGTACGAAAGATGCGAGATTTTGAGACTGAAAATAAGCAAGCATTGGAATCAGTTTTTAGACCTGTAACAGAGTCTCTCAATTTTATAGCTAACAACAATAAGCAAACTGACCTCTTACGAACAAAAGAAAATGAAGAAACAAAAGATCAGTCTAAAAACGATACTTTACAGAAAAGACGTTCTAGTGACGAAGGAGACTGTGACGCGGAAGAAAATGAATGTGATACCGACGAGTGACGAGTCATATCAATCATTGGAAGAGAACAATCAAGAGCGTAATACATCATCCTGGTCAATATCTGCAGAAGCACTGACAGATATTCCATTTGGTGTTCGAGCGGAGCGAGGGCAATTGATGTTAGGTTCTGCTGCCATAACCATCAGCGACGATTACATCACCGTCACTGGACGGAAATATCGAAGCACTCCTGGACTGAAACAATTGTTATTGAAAAAGGACGTAGATTTAAGCGTGGTTACAGAGTCTGATTTGCAGAATTATAAAATGATGTTGGTTGCCACAAACGCACATCGTCGAGACTTTGACTCAAGCAAACCAATAAAAAGCAATAAGGGACAAAAATGTTTGCAAGTTATAAAACCTCTTTTCAAACTGTCAAGTACTAATCAAAACAGCCAACTAAAGGGGAAAGGGTTACCTCTGACAAAAATGTGGAAAAAAAATATAGATTTTGTATATTGGGACGATCCTAATGAACTTGTGGATAGGTTAAAATTATTAACTGCATCTCGAGACGCTGGTAACTCTGGATTAGATAACGAAATTATATCTATTATCGAGGAACTGCGTGAAAGTAAATTTATTAAGTAATAAATAAATGGTATAAAATTTTTACTGATCATTTTATTATCAACCTTTAAATATAATACACCTTAAAGATGAATGTAGATAAATTCGCACACCATATTCATAAGAGAATGCGTTTCTCTGAATTATTAGAATTCAATGAAAATGCATTGCTAAAATCCGAAAGCGGCGATTTTGATTTGAAAAAATATAGATTAAGAGGATTAAGATCTCCTGTAGACACAGACGATGCTGTAAACAAGGATTACGTCGATCAATTATGCGATCAGACAAAAAAGGAACAGAATAGAATGATTGGATTGTTGCGTGCTCAAATCATAAAAGATGCAAAAATAACAGTCCAAGCCGCTTTAAAAGCGAAGATACCTGAAGTTTTAGTCCAGTTGGAAGATAAGTTTTACAACAAAGCGGAAGTACAAAAATTACTTGAAAAAGCTCCGTGATGGCAAAACAACAAATTGTTAATGAACTACACAAAGCAGCACGAAGAAACTTTGTAAGACGTTCAGTTATTTTAAAAGGCATCGATGACTTATGGCTAGCTGATCTAATAGATATGCAAAATCTGAAAAAGTTTAAAAGGGTTATAATTATATTTTAGTGGTGATTGATTGTTTCTCAAAGTATACCTGGACAGAACCAATAAAATCAAAAAGTAAACTTGATGTTACTGGTGCATTTGAGCGAATACTAACTACCAGCAATCGAAAACCTGATCATTTACAAACTGATTCTGGAACAGAATTCTATAACGTAACATTCCAAAAGCTTATGAAGACCTACAATATTAACCACTTCTCTTCGTTTTCTACCAAGAAAGCTTCGATTGTAGAACGGGTAATTAAAACAATTAAAAATAAAATGTATAAATACTTCAGTCTCATTGGGAACTACAAATGGGTAGGTTCACCATTAAAAGTTGTTCTACAAACCTATAATAATACAAAACATCATACCACCAAATTTAAACCACTCGAGGTAAATAAGTTGAACGAGTCCAAGATAAGAGAAAATATTCAAAATACTCAAAAACTTACACCACGAAGTCAACCTAAATTCAAAGTGGGTGAAAATGTTCGGATCAGCAAATACAAACATATTTTTGATAAAGGCTACACTCCTAACTGGTCATCTGAAATATTTAATGTAAAAAGGATTAATAATACCATACCAGTAACATATCGAATAGAAGATCATCGAAAGCAAATCATTAGAGGATCTTTCTACGAACAAGAACTTCAAAAAACTAGCTATCCAGGTGTTTATTTGATAGAAAAGATACTTAAAAGGAAAGGAAAGAAACTTTACGTGAAATGGCTGGGCTTAGGCAACGAAGAAAATAGTTGGATTGATAAAGATGCAATTGTGAGTTAGGATTATGAATATATAATATATAACCATGTATGTAAGAAATGATTCATTCATTACACTTTAGACTATGCAGGGCAATGGACTAGTTAATAGTGTGATTAATAATCTGCCATTTGAACTTCATTTGCCTGGTTATAACTATTGCGGACCGGGAACAACTGAAAAAGCGATTGCAGCGAGGCGATCGAGGTGTGAATAAACTAGACGAAGCTTGTATGCATCACGACATTGCATACGCAAATCACACCGATTTATCTAATCGCCACAAAGCGGATTTACAACTTTTAAACATGGCTAAACAAAGACTCAAATCAAAAGATGCAGGAAATGGTGAAAAAATTTGCTCATGGATAGTGAATAAAGTTATGAAAGCCAAATTAAAGTCAGGTGCTGGCATTAAAACGTTTAATGCTTTTGCATCAAAAATTAGGTCAAAAATTAAGAAACTAAAACCTAAAAATAGTAAAAGATTAATCAACATTGCTTACTCAGCTGCGAAAAAGATATTTCCCGACATTCAGAAGATTCGCATACCACGAGTTATACCTATACCAAAGACAGGAGGAGTCTTACCTTTAATCCCAATTTTCGCTGGATTATCTGCTTTAGGAAGTTTAGCCGGTGGTGCAGCTGGTATTGCGAAAACCGTGAATGAATACAAGGCAGCCCAAAAAAGCTTGCAAGAAACAGAACGACACAATAAGACTTTAGAGACTTTAGCGTTAGGCAGAGGGTTATATATTAAACCTCATAAAAGCGGTAAAGGGCTGTTAATAAAACCTTCAAAAAACTGAATAAAAGGCTACCTATGCGTCCTTTAACTAATATCGATATCAGTGAGCATGCACGCGACATCCCATACTTTCGAGGAGTCTATATGAAGGATCGGTTACCAAGAACACCAAAACGTTTTGAATGTGCTATCGTCAACTTAGACGATTCACGAAATGAAGGAACGCATTGGGTAGCTTATGCCAAAATAAACAATTATTGTGAATACTTTGATAGCTTTGGGGATTTGAAACCTCCAAAGAAATTAATGCAGTACTTTAAAAATTGTGATGTTTTTTATAACTATACTAGATTTCAACAATTTAATACAGTAAACTGTGGACACTTATGTTTAGAATATCTAGGAGAATTTTGGAATAAATACTTATAAATATTATGTGTTTCTTTTATTTCAATCATTTTCATCATGTCACTCACCTTGTCGATAACTGCAAACTCGTCCGATTTATGTACATATTATCCTAATACATTACAGCTCTATGGACATTATGAGTGTGCCTTATTACATTTCTCAACATTTAATTCAATTCCAAACATTGACAAAACGAATAATAAGTTATATTATGGCTCTAACGAAGTCCTTGAAATACCTGAAGGCACTTATGAATTACAAGATATCAGCGATTATTTAAAATCGGAAATAAAAGATTGTTCAATAAAAGTACAGTGTAATAACAACACTCTAAAAACTTTGATATACTGTAGCAAAGATATCGATTTCACTAAAGAAGGGACTTTTCGGAGGTTATTGGGGTTTAATAAACAGATTTTAAAAGCAAATAAATGGCATGTGTCTGAGCTAACAGTCAACATTTTGCCTACAACCGTGATCAGGATAGAATGTGATATTGTAAGTGGTTCGTATATAAACGGAAAACCCAGTCACATTGTACACGAATTCGCACTCAAGGTACCACCTGGATATAGAATTATAGAAATTCCGAAAAACGCCATATACTTTCCAATCAACCAAAACAACTTAAGCTGTATACATATCAGGCTCTTAGATATAAACAATCGCTAAATAAACTTACGTGGTGAAGAAGTACAGCTATATTTACATCTTAGAAGAAAATATGATTGACCACAATAAATATGTGCATCAACAAATTGGAAACGTCAGTTCTTCTAAAGCGATCAAGCAAATAAGACCTCGGTCTAAGAAAAAAATAAAATTAACAAGAGATAATAAGGAATTTCTTAAAGCGATCGGTTTGCTAAAATGAATATCTTAGATGTTTTATCTGCTCCAACTTACGACAACACTGTTGAAGGAATTGAATTTCATTCTTACAAACCCTACGTGACAAGCTTCAACGATGAAATCCGCATACCTATCAATCAACAGGATCTGTATATATTACCGTCAGCGAGCACTTTGTATTTGGAAGGAACTATAATCGTTAGCAAAAAAGATTCAAAAGATAAAGCGATTAGTGTTTCTTTAACAAATAATTTTCTTCTTTACTTGTTTCAAGATATAAGATACGAATTAAATGGCGTGGAAATTGATAAAATAAAAAACGCTGGTGTGACTACTACAATGAAATCATTAGTGTCAATGAATGAGAGTGAGTCAAAGATATCTTATGCATGGGGTTGGAATATCGACGGCATAAAAAATATTAATGGAGGTAGTTTTTCTGCTTCCATACCACTTTGTAACATTCTCGGATTTGCAGAAGATTTTAAGAAAGTAGTGATAAACAGTAGACACGAAATGATATTGTTACGAAGCAATACTAACCTGAACGCTGTAAAACTCAATACCAGTGAAGTTGTAGATGATGTTCAGATAAATAAAATTGTTTGGCGTGTACCGCATGTTAAAGTGTCAGACAAAGAGAAAATAAGTTTGCTAAAACTGCTAGAAAAAGACCGACCGCTCCAGATGATTTTTAGAAATTGGGACCTGTACGAATATCCGACTTTACCTAAAACAACGAAACATACTTGGTCTATTAAAACTTCATCGTAAATAGAGAAACCAAGATATGTTATTATCGGTTTACAGACAAATAGAAAAAACAATGCAAGCTCTGATATGTCTCTGTTCGATCACTGCCATATTCGTGATGTTAGAGTATACCTCAATTCAAACTACTTCCCATATGAAAATCTAAATGTGAATTTTGCTGATAACAGAATTGCCTTATTATACGAACAATACACTAGATTTCAACAGTCATATTACGGACGCCGCGCGGAACCTTTATTAAGCGAAAAACAATTTAAAGACTTGGCGCCGCTCTTTGTTATTGACTGCTCCAGGCAAGCAGATAACTTGAAGGCAGGTCCGGTTGTGGATGTAAGAGTGGAAATCGAAACTGATTCGGTTATACCCGATCAAACTTCAGCATACTGTCTTATATTAAACGACTGTATAGTTGAGTATAAACCGTTGAACAATACTGTGAGGAAAATATCATGAGTCCTGAAACTATATTATAAGTTGTTAAAGGATTCAAGGACCTCTACAACAATTTTATAGTAAAAGAATTAGCTTTGGCCACTCGTGATTACACCCAAACCTTCTTAGTTAAACCTCCATACTTGTTTAGATACTTAACAAGTAATGAACAGAAGCAAGTTAAATGGTTAGAAAGAAACAGAGGCATTTATTGGAATGAAGGATATATTGACTACAAGGAATTTCATCGTTTAATCGTTCCATACTTATAAAAAAAAGAAATTTTTGTCAAAGGCTTGGAGAAGGTGCAGTGGATAAAAGATCTATGTGTAAATTGTAAGGTATCAGAACTGGATGAAAAACAATGTCCTAATTTATCCATTTTTCCATAAAAAATACTGTAATGTAGATTCGAATTTAAATTGTAATAATCATTTAAAACAATGTGCACTTAAAAATGTGTTATGTATAAAAAAGTACTTAGAATGGTAATATAATGCATATTTATGTTTTATAAATAAAAACTTTTATTTTTAATATAATCTTTTCATTCGTTATTCCAAACCTAAAGAAATAACCTAATACATACCTAATAAGAAAATAAAATAAAACAACACAATGAATTACTACAGGACATTTATTTATTTTACATACTAATCATACATTAAAATTCATTTTAAAAATCACTGTCTATCAAAGATTTTGATATTTTCTTAACTAAAGACTCAGTTTCGTCCATAACACTGTCGATAGCATCTTTGACAATATATTGAGCATTTATAATAACGTTCTCACTGTCACTATCAGTATCACTGGCTTGAGGATTGTTATTGCACAAATCGACGACCGAAATTTTTATTAATTTAATACCCCGCCGCTGTAGACGACTCATAACGAAAGATTTTGTTGGTTTTTGCTTCTTCTGTTTATCCCTACATCGTTGTTTTGATTTCTTATCTTTCGTCACTTGTTTGCTATGCTCCGGTTCGCAGCGAAGCATCTCTGAGAATCCTTCATAAGGATCCTGAGCATACCGGCTGAACACAACCTCTGATTCAGAAATCTGAAAAAAAATATAAACACAATTTACACACTGTTCTGTTGGCACAGCGACGTGGTGTTCGGGTTCGACTCCCAGAGGTAAAGTGCTAGATACCATTTCTCAGTAACAGCCAAGAGTCTCGATTTTGTGACCAATTAATAACAAAAACTTTACTGATAACTGATGAAATGTAAATAAATACATCCCTGTCAACGCTTCCACGACTACAGATGAAGTTTTATGAAGGTTAACATTGCTGTGTAATATTTATTAAATATTTTACTTACCGATGACATGATTATGATGCACTCGAATTTTACAAGTACTCTGGGTGAGTTATATTTCGTAAATGACAAACATGCACAACCTGTGAGTTAGATCGCAATCCTAACTAATATTATAAATGTGAAGGTGTGTTTGTTTGTCTTTCCTTCACGTCAAATCGACGTGAAGGAAAGACTTGGGAAGGTTTTGTTTATTGAATTTCAATTTCCATGCGATCGAAGCCGCGTGTGAAAGCTAGTAACCATATAAATGTTAACTATGCATTTTTCGTCGAGGGTAATGAACTGGCATGTATTTTATATGTACTGCGAAGCGTTATGATCATATTACTTGATCGTAAACAATGGTTCTTTGAAAATAAGTCTTATTGTATTGTGTATATAATATAATTTTATTTGTTTGATAGTATCCTGGACTTATAATAAAAAGGTAATTAAAAATTAAACAAGTGGAAAGTTTAATGATTTACATTTTATTTTATTTTTATTTTTACAAAATAGTTTTAATAAAAACACTAAATAATTACACACTAAACAAACTATTACAATTATATTAAAATTAAATAGATTTAATTTTTAAAACTAAAGTAAGATTATTTTACTACATAAATTAGCGTAGGTTATACATATTTAATATTAAAACTATAATATTTATATAAACACAATCTACTTGGTCTAAAAAACCTCAACATCATTCTTTAAAATAGATTTATGACCCCAGGCTCGCGTTGATATTCGATCTACAGATATCGAACGTTTATCGTCGTTATTAGATAAAGCTACATATTTTGTTGACACTCCGAGTAAATATTTCGTGCTTTATTGATTTAAACATAAAATTTTTTCTACGGATAACTCCACCACTAAATAAAATATCTTCATAATCTGTTATGTTTAAGTCTCTTACTACGCATGATTTAACTCCCTTTGCTCTTTTAATGATTTTATGAGGAGTTTTTATAGAGTAAAGTTTTGATCTCAGTCCAACGAAATCCGTTATATATATTCCCCCCATTTCGTCCTTGAAGAGCCCCGGAACTTTTTTGTTTATTATTGGTATCTTAAAGACATTTTCGTCGCTATAGTTACTTGTGTCAATATATTGTAAAAAATTAAACTTCAAGTCGTGATAAAAATCATTAGTTAATATTTTATAAACAAACGAATCGGTATCTGTATAACACAGCTGCACTCGGTCTTTATAAAAAGGGTTTACAATATTGTAATGAAAGTCATACATATGTGACTTAGAAAGTTCTAATACAGTGAACCCAATATAAATAGGCTTATCTAAAATGATTTGATCAGGTTTCATTTGTATTGCAACTAAATTTTCAGAAAGAATAGATGCACTATGGAAATAGGGGTTGGCTACAAGTCTCTCGGCAGATATACATTTCTTGGTTCGATTAGATTGATCACACCATTGATTAACTAAATGAACAGTTACTCTTTTTTCTGTATTTTCTAATGTCTTGCCAAAAACACTGTTGTTCAACAACTTAAAAAAGTCTTGTTCGAATGAACTTTTTGCATTTTGTCTTAATTTAGTATTTAATTCTATGTACTGTTTCAAATATGAACTCTGCTTGAAAGTAATAACTCTGTGAACTTTACGTAATATTAAACCATGCTCTAAACACTTCTTTAAATGAACGTAATGTATCACATATTTATACTTATTATGCAAATTTGTAATTAATTTATCTGTTTTTCCACCTGGAGGTATACATTTCTCAGGACAAAATGGTAAATCATTATGGTCATTGTGTAAATGATCAGGATACAAAAGATCGACTTCTAATATGAAGCCCCACTCAGCGTTATACTCAACATTTTCAACATGAAAATTAGCTAATTCATTTTCACTGAGAAATCTAAAATTATAATACGGTAAATACTGACACATACTAAAGCCATTATAGATTATTACAGTCTAAATACACTATGAAACAGTCAGACTGTGATGCATCGTATTCTGGCATGTATTTATGATTGGCTTTTGCATACCGATGGGAACACATACACAGGCCCCCGCGTATTCCGCTTTGGATCATTCTGACAATAGCCAAGTCCGATACGAGTTCTAACTGAACGCCTGTTTTTAGTAACATTGCATCGAAGGATAAACTAGGTGCAGTTATGTAAAACGCGGGATCAAGTTTGTAATATTGTTTACAGGTTTTTCGAAAATTCTGAAATATATCTGTCAGCAAAAGCACATCTGTTTTTAAATACAGATCAGTATAATCACCTAGGTCATTAATATTGAATTCATCCCAAACAGTCTGCGCGTGATTATAATCTTCATCGCTAATATCTTCGTTGGTCAACGAATTATGAAAACAACTCTTAGACGGTAATGATGTTTGTTCGTAACATTTCCAATCTGACATATAATCATAGGGATAAATGCCTTTACGGGTCAGCAAACTAAAATGTCTTTCATCGGAAAAATGAGATTTAAGATTAACAAAATCTTCTACCTGCAATGTTTTAGCAAGTTTGTCTAAACTTGTTCCTAAAAAGTTAAAAGAATCTAAAATCCTAATTTGTATAAAATCATTGTCGTCTAAAGGAACAAACTTAGTGAATGCTGTATATTTTTCCTTGGTCTTAGGTATTATTTTAATTTGCCCTGGAATTTCGCCTAACTCTTTTATAAATAAATGGCAATCGTATCCAGATAAATTATGAAAGAATATTGGAATGAATTTCGGTACTTTATGTTGCAGATTACAATGTCTATGTGCTGCGCCTCGGTATTGACCTGTAATATGGCAGTGATCCCTTACTCTATCTTTCAATAGTATATTTTCACAAATGTAGCACATAACAGCGCGCTTAAAATCCAGAGCGTCTTTCTCTGTGAATATCATAGGCTTGTTTTTGGTCAGAATTCTATGTATTGCTTTAACATCTTCCATCAGAAAATGTACAAATTTTGAAACGCAATCTTTTCCGCGATAACTTCTATAGCCACCAACCCTATCATTAAATGATGACACTACATTATAGGCGAACGCGGACGGCACGTGGCGTTGTGAGTATGACGTATTAACGGTGTTGAATTCATCGCCGGAAATCGGTTCGAGTAATGTTTCGAAATCAGCATATATGACGAAAGGAATGTCTTGTTTTCTATCATAATTTTTAAATTTTAAAAATGTTCCCTTTTCTGGTAAAACTGTTACAACCCCTCCACATAAGTGTGATTCAATTTGACTGTGCGTTGGAAAAAACAATAAGCATGTTTCGCAAAAGTATAGTTTAGCATGATGTTTAGTCATCTGATTTCTAACTAGACGCGACAAATCTTTAATAAGACAGTAATGAGAACTTGTGTTATTTTCTAAAAGCAATAGATGGATGCTCTTAGAACTTTTATTCGTTGATGTATACAAGGGTCCAATAATAGTTTTATCATTTTTTAAAGCATACACGAATATATTTAGAAAGGGATTATTTTTCTCAAAGATAGCTATGTCCGAAAATGTGATTGGAAATGACAAATTATCAATATTCAAAACATCTCGGAAGTAGGGATAAGACGAAACTGTGTGCGTTCGCCCAGCGGAATGTTGTTGAATTAAAAGATTTTAATTATGCAGATATTTAGTGTATGACGTCGTATAATTGTGTATGGTATAAAAAAATTTGTGCACGCAGCCATTGTGGAGAAATTCACCAAAAACTGATTCCGCTGGGCGAACGTTGTCCTGGCGGAACTTTTTTTAATCCATAGATTTTAGAAGAAAAGAGATGTGTCCAAAAATTAGTGTGTATTTGTGTGTAATTGTGTATGTATGAATAAAATTAGTGCATGCATAAACTTCGGAGAAATTCAAGTTTCCGCTACGCGAACGTTTGGCCATTACCTAGTTTTCATATAAAGCGCTTACATAGAGAGCTGTAGATTTTTACATAAGTTGTTTTGAATTTGTTTATATTTGTTTAAAAAATAGATTTAGAAAAAATCGTAGGGCGTAAAAGATAAAAATATAAACGTAAAATACGCTTATTAGGTCTTAGTTCTTAAAGTATGCACTTTGGGGTCTAGATTTTCACGTTTATACAAACCTTGTAAGTGTCTGCAACATGTTGCCAAGTATCAATGATGTTCCGTTAGTAATTAAAGAGTTATAGGACAATTGACCATGAATTGATCACTGTTTACAAAGCAGTCAAATATCACGACGTTCTAAAGGAATTGCATGGTAAAATGTATGCCAATAATTAGTGTATTCATTCAACTATTCACATGCAAAATTTCATGTCATTAAATTCAGTAATTAAAGAAAAACAATTATAATACTGACGAAGCATCGAAAACCTACATAACCCGACCAAGTTCGAATATCTACAAAAAAGCGGCCGTGCAATATATTTAGGTAACATCCCAAAATTTACAGTATAATATCGGTATTGAATTGGTATAGGTGATAACACAATTGTTGTTTCGATATAATAATGTCATTTATTTTTGTACACCTACTTTTTAAATGTATTTGACTATGACAGAAAGTAAGTACTATTTACGTAGGTACTTTATTTAAGTATGCTTTTGAGACTTTAGATATAATCTAGATATACCTATTATTTAAGACGAATAAAATTCATACAGCTAATTTCTATTGAAGATTTCACGGATCAGGATTCTAACTAAGTATAGACCCCTTAGGGAAATTAAATAATTACCACATGTAAGTACCTACTACTGTTTAGGTAAATATTTATCATATTGTAGCTTATTACACTATTTAACCAATGGACTAGGCATGCACGAGCGTTCCCCTTTGCAACTTTAGTGGATCAAACAATCTAATAACTTAAAATAAACTACTTTTTGAATCGATTTTTTAATTGATGTATACCGTTGTACTGGTAGTGACTTATGTATGTTGAGGTTATTTACTGTATTTGCTACTCATTAAAGAATATTTTCTTGAAAATACCTTTTTTATACCAAAGTTTTAGTTTATAAGCACTTTTTTAATGTTGATCAAATCTAAACAACTGAATAGTCTAGTTATGTGATGTGATTTTAATTTTTATTGAAGCTCGAAATATTATACTTAGGTACCCTTATATTCATAATCGTTTATTAAACCTATTTTAGTTAAAACACATTTAAGTCTATTGCTGTCGTTGCAAGCGTTTGTTAACGTTATCATAATTACCTACTTACATAATTAAGTATTATATGTAATTAAAAATATTTTTGTACTCGAATATTTAAATAGAGAAGTACTTGTTAATTGAAGATTTATATTTATCGTAGATAGTGGCTTTATTATTAAAAAAATAATTTTCATTCAAGAAATGCAATTGTTTTATTTTTTCCTAACGCTTGTGTACGTAACTGTACCATATTAATAAATACTATATTTCAAGGTTAAGAACGTTTCTAAGATATATGGCACGGCCGCTTTTTTGTAGCCATCCGAACTTGGTCGGGTTATGTAGGTTTTCGATGCTTCGTCAGTATTATAATTTATTTATTTATTTATTTATTTATTTATTTATTTATTTATTTATTTATTTATTTATTTATTTATTTATTTATTTATTTATTTATTTATTTATTTATTTATTTATTTATACATACAAATATCCTTACAGGCTAGACCCAATGCGATATTGTAGCACACTTAAAAACTTAAATAGTTCCCCTGTTTTGACCATAACAAATTCTATAAGTAGCTGTTCCTATAAATTCACCCAAAGTGCAACAGAATATGTCTACGTCCTCAGCAATGAGGTTGAGAGTGCGGAGCGCGCTCGTTAGCGGCGCCTCGCGCAGCAAGTTAGTACGCGCGCGTGGTTCTGCCAGCAACCGTGGTTGGCGACGACGCCCCACATACCCGTCTAGCACAACTAGTTCCACCTTTCGCAATAAATCCGCATTGTGTATCTTCCCTCTAATTATCTTAAAGATATAAGTCACCAGTGTGAGTTGCCTCCTGACCCTCAGTTCATTATATCCGACCATACCCAAGACAAATAGAGTTGGATACATCAATGGATAAAATGGATATACCCCAAATTCCCTCATATATAAGTACCTAATAAATTTATTTTGTACTCGCTCCAACATGAGACTATACTTAGTTTCATGTGGAGCCCAGATAACTGCGTTACATTCTAGCTGGCTTCTTACTAAAGCATTATATAATGCTGTTATAGCTTTAATGTTTGTGAATCCTTTAACCATTCTAAGCACAAATCCCAGGTTTCTGTATGCTTTTTTACATATCTTAACTATATGATTACGAAACGTGAGCCCAGTGACGAAACCAACTCCCAAGTCCCTCACTTCAGTAACCCTGTCCATCGGCACCCCGCCCACCGTATAAGTATGCGTGATGGGTGCGTGTGCACGCGAGAAACTTATGGTCACACACTTAGATGTGTTAAACTGCAGGAGATTACTCTCGCTCCAAGCTACCACTCTGTCTATATCGCTCTGCAGTCTCTCACAGTCAGTCACGTTTGTGATGGGGAGATAAAGCTTGAGGTCGTCGGCAAACAGCAAACACTTAGCCTCTTGCACAACGTTTGGTAGGTCATTAATCATTATTATTATTTAATTATTTAATTGTTTTTCTTTAATTACTGAATTTAATGACATGAAATTTTGCATGTGAATAGTTAACTATTCACATGCAATACACTAATTATTGGCATGCATTTTACCATGCAATTCCTTTAGAACGTCGTGATATTTGACTGCTTTGTAAACAGTGATCAATTCATGGTCAATTGTCCTATAACTCTTTAATTACTAACGGAACATCATTGATACTTGGCAACATGCTGCAGACACTTACAAGGTTAGTATAAACGTGAAAATCTAGACCCCAAAGTGCATACTTTAAGAACTAAGACCTAATAAGCGTATTTTACGTTTATATTTTTATCTTTTACGCCCTACGATTTTTTCTAAATCTATTTTTTAAACAAATATAAACAAATTCAAAACAACTTATGTAAAAATCTACAGCTCTCTATGTAAGCGCTTTATATGAAAACTAGGTAATGGCCAAACGTTCGCGTAGCGGAAACTTGAATTTCTCCGAAGTTTATGCATGCACTAATTTTATTCATACATACACAATTACACACAAATACACACTAATTTTTGGACACATCTCTTTTCTTCTAAAATCTATGGATTAAAAAAAGTTCCGCCAGGACAACGTTCGCCCAGCGGAATCAGTTTTTGGTGAATTTCTCCACAATGGCTGCGTGCACAAATTTTTTTATACCATACACAATTATACGACGTCATACACTAAATATCTGCATAATTAAAATCTTTTAATTCAACAACATTCCGCTGGGCGAACGCACACGACGAAAGTCTGTCGGGATGTCGGGTCGTGGGGTATAGAGCTGCCACAATACACCATAAAAAGCAATACTCGTCTTGGTTTCGAATATTCAAACAAGCTTTTTTATTTTTTATACATTTTGGCAACATTATAAATTTAGATCCGCCGAGAGGTTGATATTTATTAATATTTATTTCTAAATGCGAATTGCACACAAATGTCCAACCACTATCTCTCTCCTGAAACTCTTCAATTTTCTTTAACAGTAAATCAACCGTTGATTTATAAATCGAATGAAAATTGTAATTAAAATTAATCACAACGTTTTTCGTAACGAATGATTTTAACTCGTGATGGTCATTTTTAAACATAAAGAAAAAACAAAATAGTTCGTAACTAACTTTGACAGCTTTATGTTTAAGTAAAGATCGGTCTATTAACTTTTTAACTTGATCACTAATATTATTGAGAAACATCTCAGGGAAATTATTTATTTGCTCGCTAGTCGCAATGATCTTGTAACTTACGATTCGTTCTTTAAAAGATGAATTAATAATCGTAACATTATCATAAAACGGGATCGCGCTATTGTTTTTATGAATATTACTGCGTAAATGACCAGACCATCGACGATTATCTACAAATACTTTACAAACCGAACAGTGAGGCATTATTACTTATAGTGTTACTACTACTAATATCTTACCTCTTAAGAGTCCTATTAAGAATCGTAAATGCTCGTTTGCAATAGATCAAGTTACGTTGGTCTGCGTTGGGAGTACATCTATAGTCCGCGAAACAATTTTGATACTTACTAGTCTGAATAGGATTGTAGTTTATTTGGGCGCTCGCGCGAGACCGAGGAGCGCGCGCGCTGAATTGACGCAGAATATGTAGTACTTTAATTTTATTTATTGTAATTTTGTTTAATTATATTGACAAACGAAAACTAATGAAACTTATTCATTGTAGATTGAAATTTTGTATCATATTAATTTATTTGATAAAATTGTTTTTATTTGGAATATAATGGACGCTGAATCAAGACATTTCTGGCTTAAATTAGGCTTTCTTTACGTTTTTTTCCGTGAAAACTCAAGGAATTTAAAGAAATTCTAGAACTCCAATAAACAAGTAAAACATTCAACTTACCTTTTAGTAATTTTAGCTTTTAAAAGAATTGATTGTAACAATGTGAATTAGACCGTCAAAGTTCCATCGCCGACATTTTTTCTTGCAAACTGAGTTCGTAAAATATTTATAGTAAATTACACGAAAAGAAAAATGAAAATTTGTAACTCTAACTTACAAGAAAGAGACTGGCACTATCGTTATTCATGATCAAATAATTAAAATATCTTACTGCTGCTGATAATTACAGCGTCAAAAATCATGAATTTCCGTAAAAAATGTAATAGGACTCTTAACTAATATCTTATAACTAGGTATACCAGCTTCAAAGTGAGTATTGTATAAACGCTTCAAGAAAATAGGGTAGCAGAGCTACCTAATTGTTGAAACTCCAACGGGGATGTTTTGGTCACGCTGTCTCGTTTGATGACCAGTCTTCATGAAATAATCGAAATGTTTATCAAAATATTTCTGAAAAAAAAAAAATTGATAAGTACAAGTGTAATGAAATATTGATATCAAATATTTATACAGGTAAAATGATTTAATAATTACCTTCAAAATATGTAATGGTAAGTACAAATGTTTCAATTTAATTTACTCCAAATGTGTAGATATTTTTCAGGTTCCAAAAAAAAAAATCGCCTGATGCAAAAATAGTACAGGTACTTTGTACACTCTGATATTTGCTAACAATACATTATTTTAAATTATTGATTTTATATATTCAGTGAAGGGGTTTACATTCCGTCGTTACTTTGAAATAATGTTATAATATTTTGTTTGTCTGCGATTTAAAAAAAATATAACAAACTCTTGAAAGGTTGGTTGTTAGTAGGTACTGATTGTCATATGATATTTTATTCGATAATGTAATATAATATATTATTTCATTAAAATGTCTGCTATTGCACAAAATGATTACTCGTGCGCTCCAAATATTTTATACCAATCAGCTACATTGCACTCGCAACAATCAGCTATTTTAGGTAAGGTTGGTACACGTTCATATTTAGATATGTATGGCCAAGTAATTCACTTAAATAATTAAATTGTATAATTGAATAGAATTATTAAAAACTTGTTTACATCACCCTATTAGACCTAATTCCAACAAATAACTTATTTCCTGTGCTTTACCCAAGCAACAAATTAACTACTTAGATTGTACAAAAATTGATGAATATGTAATTTGATTACTAATTTCATTCTAGTCACCAAAGCAACGTTCATTACAAACATAATTATGATGTTTATAGAGAGAACTGAGCTATTAACTGCAACATGAATTTTTCAAACCCGATTGATGGTTCGAGAGATTAGCGCGTTAAAACAAACAAACATAAAAACTCTTCAGCTTTATTATATTAGTACATATATGCATTGTTTGTTGATTCCACGTTATTGTTTTGTCAACCCTAAGTAAGTCGTTTTGCTGTATTGCCATTAGATTCAACTTCAATAATGTCTGATTCATCATTTTTGAACGAGTATAATACGTCTAAGAAAAAAGTTGTTTCACGCAACATTACACTATCGGTTTTAGTCATTTTTAATATAGTGAATTATCGTTCGTTTCCGTCTTATAAGCTACACGTTTTCGAAGTACTTGGTACAAACTTATTGAAGTCTGCAAGTGAGGAAGTAATCTTCAAGAAGTGATTTATGCTGTCATAATTGTGCACAGCTATCCGCTACCACACCCACCTATTGCTGTCGGCCTTTACAAACTCATCAAACCAGTTGGACATAATTGGAAAAATGTAAGTCAAAAACTTTTCAACCGATTCATAGTTTAGGGTTCTGGACCTGTCCGCTGTTTGTATTTTCATGTGGTTATTCTAGGTCTGACTCTGAGTGCGAATACTTCCAACAAGCTGCGATCACTGAAAAGAAAACGACATCCAACCGCAAACCGTCTACAGACAACAATGGAAAACGCAAGTCGCGCCCACCATCAGCGAACTTAAAACGTACGAGGTAAACAAAATCTTAAATTATTTATGTGTTTTCGATATGACTATTTCAGTATTGACAATTATTTCTATTTCTTATGTATTAAACTGTGTAACCAGTTTAATTGTACACTGTTCGAGACTGTGACAGGTACATATGTCTTTAGATATAACCGATAGCTCTTTCTTTGCCTTGATCTATGATGTGTTTGTGTAGTGTATTTCCAGTTTTTAACTAAACGGTACATCATGTTAGTATTTGCAGAATAATAACAGAGGATTTCGTTGTTATTTCAGTAAGAAAATCAATACTGGTAACGATATATTCGGTATCAGTAAACACGGCGAAACGGACACCGAACTCAAAGATTCATCGGACATAAAATGCCTAACATCATTTTTTGCGAACCGAGTGGCCAACGGCACCGAGCGGCGATCAGCGAGCCTCGACGGAGAGTACTACATCGACTGCAAGGTGTACAAGGCTGACGACGCGCGCCTCACCGACAATCTGGAGCTGTGGAAGAAGGCGCTCATCCGACTCAAGTTCCAGACCGACACAGATTCTCCTCAATGGCGTAAACTACAAGAGTTTGTGCGTTCGGTAGATATATTGTTTCCAGAGAAACCAATGTTTTACGACAAATAAACCAAAATAACTTGAAAGACTTATTTATTTAAGCAGTGAGCATTATTGTAGGCTACACTACTGTCCTGAACTAACCTGAGCGTAGGTCGAGTACAGTAATATACAGTCAGTCCAGTTGACCGTTTCAGTATTAGGCATTATGTAGGCTACACTACTGCCCTGAACTAGCCTGATCGTTGGTCGAGTACAGTAATATACAAGACAGGCGAGTCGATCGTAAATTATTAGGCATTCTATACCGCTGTCCGGAGCGAGGTACAGTCGCTTCGCGACTTTGCCGAACTTGCCTACATTATGTAGGCTACACTACTGTCTTGAACTAGCCTGATCGTTGGTCGAGTACAGTAATATACAAAACAGATGAGTCGATCGTATATTATTGGGCATTCTATTCCACTGTCCGGAGCGAGGCGCACTCGCCTCGCGACTTGCCGACAGTGGTATAGAATGCCCAATAATACACTACTCCCACTTATGGCAGATCTACCTAGTCAGCGTGTTAACAAAGTCGACAAGGCGTTCACTCACACCGGCTGTGACTATGCAGGCCCGCTGCAGTACACGCCATTTCGTGGTCGGGGTGTTAAAAGCCGTAAGGCTTGGCTCTGCATTTTTACGTGTTTGACAACACGTGCCACGCACATTGAAGTGGCTACAGATTTAATCACAGTGACTTTCCTCGCAGCCTTAAAACGCTTTCTTTCGCGACGCGGTCCTATTAAATGCTTATACACCGATAACGGTACTTGCTTTGTGGGTGCTAGTTCTTATTTACGAGACCTTTATAAATTTCTTAAAGGTTTTCGTCCTTGTCTGGAGGAAGAACTTTCCTTAAATCATATAGATTGGAAGTTTATTCCGCCTGCTTCCCCACATTTTGGTGGATGTTGGGAAAGTATGGTTAAAGTAGTTAAAACTCACCTATTTAAAGTTATAGGGCAACAAATCCTCTCATACGAGGAACTCATAACCGTTCTTAGCCAAGTTGAGGCCTTAGTTAATTCGCGGCCACTAACTGCTATGAGTAGTGACCCTACTGAACCAGCCGCGCTGACCCCTGCGCACTTTTTGCACACGGCTCCATTGTTGTCCCTCCCCGCTCCTGAAGCAGACAGTCTCAGCTTGCTTCAGAGACATACTGTTCTTGCCTTGACATGCTTGTTCTGGCAGCGCTGGCGTTCGGAATACTTACATCAACTTCAGGCTAGATCCAAATGGAATAGTCATACACCTTCCATACAAGAAGGTTCTATTGTAGTTATCATTACTGATAATTCTCCGCCTCTTTCGTGGCCGTTAGGCATTATTGAGAAATTGCATACCTCTAAAGACTGTACAATCCGCGTTGTTACTGTAAAAAGCTACGTGCGCCCTGTTGTACGTCTGTGCCCGTTACCGACTCAATAAGGCCTGGCTTGATAGTTAGGCCTCTAAGTTTTAGTTAGTTAGCGATTCCAAATTATTTTTTCTCTAAATTTGTAATTGTAGGTATGTAACTTAAGTTATCACGCAACTCGCAGCCATTATTATTCTAAAAATTAAATCATATATTTATCCGCACCTTAGTCTTACTACCTGCTGAATAGGTACACGGTAGTACACCTCATAAAGCTAAGTTTAAATTTTCATTAAAGGTGACCCTTTAAGGCCGGGGAAATGGTGGCGCCATCTCTCATAACATATATTAAAACAATGACCGAATACGAACGAACGAACTCGATCCCACCCCCAATCTCTTATTATCTCGGTCCTACCCTCAATTCTTTCCTTTTCCCCTGTATGTACGCCTACCGCAGAGTCATCAGTGCGATCTAGAACTTCGTCTGGAAAGGACATCGTACCTCAACCGCCGCCTTTCATGCCACCAGGCTGAAGACTGAAGCATCCAATTAGTTGGATTGCCGAGAACTTTATAAACAGCGTCTATTACCCGCTTCGCGGATACAAAACAACTTGTGATAGTGTCGTGCGTTGTGAACGAGATTGACGCCGTCGCCATTTTGGGAGCTGAAGAATCACCAGGTCGCCTGCCTTTGCGCCACGTGGGCGAGCTTCGATCATCAGGTAAGGCGTACTATCCTCTCATTCCTGTACGATTCTCATTCCTGATCGCCCGAGTTCAATCCGTGAGTAGGTTCCCGCTTATTTTCAACAACTATTGACCAGACCCTTCAAATACCGTCCAGTATTTATAATAGTCACGAAGTTTAATGAGGTTTTCCTAAACCGCCGCACCATGCGCTAATATTGTTGGGTCCATGCGCAAACGGCTACTTGACTGCATTGAAAATAATGGGGGTTATACAAAATATTAATTAAATTAAAATATCCTTGTTTTAGTTTTAATAATCAGACGGTGTAACTAAATATTTAGTAGGTCATTTTAAAATATTAATAACGTTTAACGAAACACTAGACATGTTAATTATGTTGTGTTGACTTTCGTTTAAAACAGCTATTTCTTTTAACTTGTGCCATCGCCTTATCTTAGGAATGCAGTGAACTCGCTACTAAGTTTGCTACTAAGTTTGCTGACAAAACCATATATCAGTTTTTAATAAAACTGGTTGAATAGCAATACCTTTAATAACTAGCTATCGACAGTTATATTTTGTATTATTAAAATATCCTTTCATTGTTATTATGAATGGTCTAAGTGGGTATATTTCCAACAAACAATGTTATCAACGGTTACAAGAGAACTTTTTTTGTCTAGGTAACAATATAACGAATAAACATTTGTATTATCATTCAGCACGACTTTTTTATTTCTACCTTACAACATCGAAATGATGAATAAGATCACTACTAAATAGTTGCAAATTACGAATACGATAAATAAATCATAATATTCGTAATTTGCAACTAATCAGTACAAAAAATACAATATATAAAATACAATTGTAGTTTCAATAGTAGAAATATAAATAAAAACTTATTTATTATATGGTATTTTCAATAACAGAAAAATCAGCTACGGACCATGACCATTAATTAATTGGATTTGAACTTGGACCTCGTTGATTGCGAGTCGATTACCTAGCCCTGACGGCTACAAGCACATGAGTGACTATCGCGAATTTTATCAATCCAATGGTCGCCTCAGCTGTGACTGTGTAAGGCATGTTCTTAATGACACACTAACGCGCGTAGTGCGACGACAGTACATTATTGTGTGTTATCTGTGGAATGTTGAGATACTCATACAAGCAACGAGTATTAAGGTGGCTCTAGTCGATATTTTTTCCATAGAAACTTCGGGAGGGTATTACTCCGCTGTTTGACAGAGTACATCAAAAGTTAAACATAATATCGTTTTGTCATATTATTAGTTTTGTCTGTATGGAAACAGAATGGTAAAATAAACCGCCATTAAAAAGTTATGAGCCACCAAAGTTTCGTTTTTCTTGCCAATTTTAACGCATCTTTGGGCGTAAATAAGTAATAAACACAATGTAAAATCTTTAAAACCAAGTCGGTACCGACAAAGCTCAACTATCGAAGAATTCAATAACTTTTATTTTTAATCGATATATGCAGTAGTTTTTTCATAAAACTCGATTTACGAAAGGCCTTCTCATATTTTTTTACGCGCGCGTTTTACTATGAATTATCGTGCCTCTCACTGAATAACGTTCCCCCCGGTGCGGTGCGGGGGGACAAAGCTCACGCACACGTGCGTATTCAAGTTACAACTGTGTCTGCTGCGGTGTGCTGTGGCCTGTGGCCTATGTCGTTCATACGTATACGTAGGTAGACTATACTTGCGCTCTAATTTATATTGACTCATTGGCTTGATTTTTGGATTTCAACATTATATTTTATATCTGTTTGACTTCGCACTTGCGTTTGAAATTGTTATTGTTGCTTTGAGTGGACGCTGCATAAGTACGTGACATTGTTTTGAATCATTGAAAAAGTTTAAAAAACCACATATTACATACAATGGGTAGAAAAGTCATAATTTGGCGTCGTGACCGGGTCTTCGACACCGCGTCGCTGCCCGCGCCCGCTGCAGTGTAAAATCATCGCGGCGGGATGCTATCGCGCAATGAATTTTCAACTCTCGATGTTGAAACCAATGATATAATTATAAGTTGAAACGGTGTCTTTTTTTGACGCGTTGGGATTAACTCTGCTGAGTGCTGGGTTCTCAACGCTCGGCTGAACGGAATATTTTTACGTCCGTGCGTACGGTGGCTAAGCGTTCTTACAATCGAGCGACATGACGCCGCCGTGCCACCGCCGCCGCACGCGTCTACGACAGGGATAACTGCACGCGTCGTTGGTGGTCGTTGAAGCGCCCGTCGACAGCCAACGACAAAGGTTGCCGGCCGCCAGCGGCAACGTGTCGCTCGTTTAGTTGAGTACCTAGGTAGCAGGTAGCGAAATCCAAAGTTCAAGCCAGGGTCAATGTAATCCCCACCGAGGGTGTCCCCACGTTGCTGCCGTGGTGGGGCTTGTGTGTCTCAGTGATCTTGGAGCTCTGCCGGTAGAGTTACTCATGCCAATTCAAGTGAGAGACCAGACAAAGAGGGACACGAGAAGGGCACACCGTTTAGAGACTCGAGCAGTGCTCGTGTCTTCGGACGGTGTGCGTTTCATAGGAAGGAATCTTGCTCACTGTTCTCTGGTACGCGTCTGCTCATCAGACGTGACTGTGATGGCAGTGAGCAAGCAAGAAGAGTGAGGAGAAGGGTGAAGGAAGAAGGGAGGCGATAGGGACCACACCCTCTAAAAGGAACAAAAAAAAAAAAAATAATGGAAAAGACACACGGAAAAACACTACCCCAGGGCGGTACCAGCTGTTCAGCAGCTGGAGAATCCGCCACGTCTCCTTTGGAGGCGTCATGCCCCTCGTATTCTGGGGGGGGCAACGGATGTCTTCCGATTGCCAGTGGCAACAAGAGCCGAGGAGGCTCCCGATCATCATCAGATTTACCCTTTGAGGAAATGATCAATTTTAATTTTAAAACGCCCGACAAAGTGTTGGGCGAGCGTAGCGCGGACGCTCCCTCCAAACTGTGGAGGAAGGGCTCGCTTGAGCGTCGAGGAGGTGCGGGGTCAGAATCTGACTCGGCGTCAGGCGACAGCTCGGCGAGCTTTAGACACGAGGGAGTGGGGCTTTCTGCGGAGAACTCTAAATTCTTCCGCAAGCGGCCCAGACCGGAGGACGACCAGGGGTCAACCTCCAACGGGGAAATGGCCTCGGCCCGAAAAATCCCCACTAGCAGGAGGGGTAAGGGCCGCGAAAGGGGCAGGGGGAGAGGGCTCGCTTCCAAAGAGGCTTCCCAGCGAGCCGTAAAACTCGCAGAGGAGGGGCGCCACCCTGAAGCAACCGGTCGGAGGGCTCTGCCTTCAGAATCTTCCGGCGGTGAGCCGGACACCGATAGGGGCTCCAATTTGGAGCAAAAGGCCAGGTTTGCGGAGGTCGTGAAGGCCGCGATCCGCGATGTGGCCTTGAAGAGGTCAAAGGCCTCCAAAGACAAGGCCATAAGTACGGCCTCAGCTTCTATTTTGGCAGCAACGGAAGCCAACGGTTGTAGGCCTCCGTCGGACGAAATGTCGAAGCTTCGGGCGGAAGTCACCCGCCTGGCGGCCGCCACAGAGCTTCTCCAAAAGGAGAACGAGAAGCTTCAAGCGGACCTGGCCAGGCTCCGAGATGACGGCTCCAAGGAGGTACCTCAAGGGGGGCGCGAGCGCGGGCACAGCCAGCCCGTGTCTCCCGCGGCACCCCAGAGGGAGAGCCAGCAGCGTCCTAGCCAGCCCGAGCCGGTGGAGAACCAGGTCCTGGCACTGGTTCGGAAGGAGCTCGCCGCCTTCCAGCGGCGGTTCTCCGTGCTGGAGGGCATCGTCCTGCGGCCCCCCCTTGGTGCAAACAAGGTGGCTTCGGGCCCGGGGACGGTGTCCTATGCGGCTGCTGCGGCTGCCGCATCCGGACCTGGGCCGTCCAGTCGGCCCTCCGGCAGGGCCATGTTGCCGCCCCCCCCCCAGCAAAGCCAGCCCCGGCAGAGCCGGCGCCAGCTGAGGCGCCTGCCAAGGCGTAAGCTAAGGGTAAGGGGAAGGGGAAGAAAGGCAAGGCAAAAGCGCTGCCAGCGACAGCGCCTGCTGCGAGCGGTCCTCCGCTTGCGGCCCGCCAACCACCTGCGGCACACCAACAGCCTGCGGCACGCCAACCGCCTGCGGCACGTCAACCGCGGCAGCCGCCGCTAACGCCCTCCCAGCCCGCACAGCTCCCTACACCTCCCCCGGCTGGAGCCGAATGGCAAGTGGTCGGGGAGCAAGCGAACCGGCGGAAGGCGGCCAAAAAGGCCAAAAATAAGGAGCGGCAGCGCCAGTCTCGGGCGCGCAAGATCGCGGCTAGGCTCCGCGCCCCGAAAACCGCCGCTGTAGTAATTACGCTACAGCCGGAAGCGGAAAAGAGGGGCGTGTCCTACCGCGACCTGCTAGCGAAGGCGAAGGAGACGGTGGATCTCCGTGAGCTCGGGATCACCGGGGGCCTCCGACTTAAAGTCACTGCGACTGGAGCGCGGATGCTGGAGATCCCCGGGGAGACCAGCGGCTCGTCCGCTGACGCTCTGGCCGAAAGGCTAAGAGCGTCCCTTAACGCGGACGAGGCCCGAGTGTCCAGGCCCGTTAGGTGTGCTGACCTGCGTATCCTGGGTCTGGACGACTCGGTCACCGAGGAGGAGGTCGTGGCCGCCGTCGCCAGGTCCGGAGGGTGCTCTGCCGAGCAGATTAAGGCAGGCGCCCTACGTCCGGACCTCTCGGGCATGCGAACCGTTACGGTCTGCTGCCCTGTGACGGCGGCTAAAACGATTGTGGAGGGCCGAAGGCTATTGGTGGGCTGGGTTTCAGCGCAGGTAAAGCTGCTGGAGCCCAGGCCTCTGAGGTGCTATCGATGTCACGTGGGGCACCACGTGTCAGTTAAGTGCTCCTCGGAGGTCGACCGCAGCGGCCTCTGTTTCCGCTGCGGTCAGCCCGGTCACGTGGCCGTAACTTGCTCCGCCAAGCCGCACTGCGTTGCATGTGCGGCGGCCGGCAAGCCAGGCGACCACCGGGCTGGGAGCGCGGCCTGCGCTCCGCTCACCAAGGCCAGATCCGGAGGTAGGGGGAGGCCCTCCGCCGCCACTGTCACCGTCTCCGCCGCTGCAGCCGTAACTGCCGCAGCCGCAACCGCCGCAGCCGCAACTGCCGTTATTGCCGCCACAGAGGGGCCCTCGCAGGAGGAAGCTGAAATGGAATGCCAGTAACGGCCCCTCTCAGCTTCCTCCAGGCGAACATCAACCACTGCGCCTGCGCTCAGCACTTGTTGATGCAGAGCATGGCGCAGTGGTCGATCAACATTGCGGTGGTCGCTGAGCCGTATTTTGTCCCACCCAGGGATGACTGGGTTGCGGACCTGAGCGGCTCAGTGACCATCATATCGTCGGCCGCCGCCGGTACCCCGTCCCTTGAAAATGTCAGGAAGGGACAGGGGTGCGTAGCAGCACGGTTCGGGGAGATCGTTGTAGTAGGCGTCTACTTCTCCCCGAACCGAACTCTCGCCGAGTTCCACAACTCTCTTGTAGAGTTGGGTGTCGTCGTCGGACACTATTCCCTACCCGTGCTTGTCCTCGGGGACTTCAATGCCAAGAACTTGGCTTGGGGTTCTCGTCTGACAGACGTGCGGGGAAGGATGGTGGAGGACTGGGCTCTGGAGACAGGCCTGGTCGTCCTCAATCGGGGTTCTGTTCCCACGTGTGTGCGGATGCGGGGCGAGTCGGTGGTGGACATTTCATTCACCAGTCCCGCTCTGTCACCGCGGGTCATTGACTGGCGTGTCATGGAGGAGGTGGAGACCTATTCCGACCACCGGTATATCCGGTTCGACGTCTCCACCCAGACCTCAAGCGCGCCGGTCGTACAGACCCCGAGTGGTCCGCGTTGGGCTCTGAAGCAGCTGGACCGGGAGCTCCTCCTGGAAGCCTCGATCGTGCAGGCCTGGGTGACATCACCGGACAGGCCTGCCGACGTCAACAATGAGGCAGGGTGGTTCCAGGAGGCCATGTCCGACATTTGTGACGTGGCAATGCCCCGAGTTCGGCCAGGAAGAGCCCGGCGCCAGGTGTACTGGTGGTCGCGAGAGCTGGCGTCTCTGCGCGAGGCGTGCATTTCGGCGCGGCGCCGGTACGCCAGGCATCGCAGGCGCCGCATCCGTCCACCGGATGCGGATACCATCGAGGCGGAGCTATACGAGGGATACAGAGCTGCGAAGACTGCTCTCCGCGACGCTGTCCTGCGGGCTAGGGATCTGGCCCGCGAGAAAATGCTGGCGACTCTCGACAGAGATCCGTGGGGGCGCCCTTACCTTATGGTGCGGAACAAGCTCCGCACCTGGGCCCCCCCGCTGACGCAGAGTCTCCGGCCTCAGCTCGTGGAGGACGTGGTGAGCGCTCTGTTCCCTGCGCGAGGGGAACATCCTCCCCCGCACATGGCTCCGCCGCCTGCGGTGCCGGAAGCGGACCTAGAGGACGACGATGACGACATCCCGGCTGTGACTGGGGTAGACCTGAGAGCGGCGGTACGAAGGCTCAAGGCCAAGAATACCGCCCCAGGGCCCGACGGCTTGCCTGGCAAAGCCTGGGCCTTGGCCTTGGAGGCTCTCGGGCCTCGACTAGAGGGGCTCTTTAGCGCATGCATGGAGAGGGGCCAGTTCCCGCTTTCTTGGAGGACCGGGAAGCTGGTCCTCATCCGGAAGCCTGGGCGCCCTGCGGACTCGCCGTCCGCATTCCGGCCCGTAGTGTTGCTCGACGAGGTGGGCAAGCTCTTCGAAAGAGTTATCGCAAACCGCCTCGCCGGGCACCTAGCGGGAACGGGGCCGGATCTTGCGGACAACCAGTTTGGTTTCCGCAAGGGGCGCTCTACGGTGGACGCAGTCATGCGCGTCAGAGCCCTCACGACGGGGGATGCGGTCTCCCGGGGTGGTGTTGTCTTGGCGGTGTCACTCGACATCGCCAACGCCTTCAACACCATGCCCTGGAGCTGCATTGGGGAGGCACTCCGGTATCATCGGGTGCCGACCTACCTTCGTCGTGTTGTCGGGGACTACCTGTCCGACCGGGCAGTAATCTACCCTAGTCACAGCGGTGAGTGGAACCGGCGAGAGATGTCGTGCGGTGTCCCACAGGGTTCGGTTCTGGGGCCGCCCCTGTGGAACATCGGTTACGACTGGGTGCTGCGAGCCGACCTCCCTAGCGGCGTCAGCGTCATCTGTTACGCTGACGACACGCTGGTGCTGGCACAGGGGGGGTCGTACGCGGAGGCGGCCGACGTTATGACACGCGGGGTTGCGACAGTCGTAGAGAGGATCCGGCAATTGGGTCTCGAGGTGGCGCTGCACAAGTCCGAGGCCATGTGTTTTCATGGCCGAGGCAATACGCCACCGTCGGGATCCTTGCTGACGGTAGGAGGGGTTTCCATCGGCGTCGAGTTGACGCTGAAGTACCTAGGGCTCGTCCTCGACAGCCGGTGGAACTTCGTGGAACATTTCCGACGTTTGGCACCCAAACTGGAGCGGGCCGGGGCTGCTTTCAGGCGGCTCCTGCCCAACCTGGGGGGACCAAACGCCTTCTGCCGGAGGCTCTACGCGGGGGTCGTGCGGTCCATGGCCCTCTACGGGGCCCCGGTGTGGGCGCGTTCCTTGCGGCAGCGTGCTGCCAACTATCTGAACGCGCCCCAAAAGGCGATGGCCCTAAGGATTGATGGACCTAAAACTGATTACGCAAGTCTCAAAATAGATATTGATACACAAGATTTCTCGGAAGTATTAAACACAAAGAATCCTAACTTAGCATCGGACAATCTAACTAAAATATTACAAAACGCTACAGTGAGGCACACTAAGTTAGTAACGGTCCCTAAGAAAGTTCGCAATATTCGTCTCTGGATAACACCTGGCTTATTACGGTGCATACGTCACCGTGATAAACTCCACAAAAAAGCCCGAAAAGCGCCGGACAATCCCACAACACAAACTATATATAGACGGTATCGGAATTTTTGCAATGGCTTACTAAAACAACTTAAAAGGTTATATGAACAGAATGAACTGCGCAAAGCCAAAAGTAACCCGAAAACACTGTGGAACAAAATTAAAGAAATAACATACACTACCAAGACAAAATCTCCTCCCCTCGAATTGTTAAAAACAGCTCCTGATCAAGACGCGGCAGCTAACCAAGTCTGTAAATTCTTTGCTAGCATAGGTCAAAAGTTGGCATCTGCGTTTGCGACTTCGGCACAATCCCCCGAGCCACATAGCCAAACTAGCAAGTCATATACTGGTTCCTTTGTTCTTCTACCCGTGGATAATGATGACGTAGCTTGTACTATCTCAAGCCTAAGACAAGACTGTGCCACAGGCTGGGACGGGATTTCCATGAAAATAATAAAATTATGTGAAAGGACACTCATACCACTAATCACCCATATTTGTAACTGTTCCATCGCCTCAGGTATATTCCCGGAAACTTTCAAAAAAGCCGTTGTTCACCCTATACACAAGGGTGGTAATAGAGACTGTGTAGACAACTATAGACCTATTGCTGTACTTCCACTGTTGTCTAAAATAATAGAAAAACTAATTAATAAGCAACTAGTAAATTACCTAAACAAACACAATATAATAGCAAATAATCAGTATGGCTTTAGAAAAGGCGTATCTACTGAAAACGCAGTATTAGACTTAACCAACTTTATAGCAAGGAAGTTAGATAATAAACAGAAATGCCTAGGTCTATTTCTGGACCTGACAAAGGCGTTCGACACAGTCTCTGTTCCCATCCTCCTCTCCAAGCTGGAGAGTATTGGTATACGCGGCATAGTACATAATCTTTTCGAGAGTTACCTAGTTAACAGAAAAATTTGTGTCAGAATAGGATCACACAATAGCGCTGAGGAAACTATGACTTACGGCGTGCCACAAGGCAGTGTCCTCGGCCCCACATTATTCTTAATTTATATCAATGATTTGTGTACCTTAACCTTACCAACTGCTAATATATTTACATATGCCGATGACACTGCCGTTGTGGTATATGGTAAAAACTGGTCCGAAGTAAAAATAAACGCTGAGATATCCCTACAAATAGTGAAACAGTGGTTACACAGCAACCTACTAACACTAAACCTCCAGAAGACTAATTATATTCCCTTTTCGATTAACGCGAAAACGAAACCCCCCAAAACATATTCAATCCTAGCCCATGCGTGTCAGGACTCCACGACTTGCACCTGCCCATCTCTGCCTCAAACCACATCTGCTAAGTATCTAGGTGTAATGGTTGATGATGGACTGAAATGGCATAGTCAGGTTGAAAATATCGCCGGCAAAATTAGAAAAACTATTCACCTTGTTAAATCACTAAGGCACTCCGCTGATCCTGAGATTCTTAAAATGGTATACACTGCCCTCTGTCAGTCCGTCGCCAACTATTGCATCCTGGCATGGGGTGGCACCGCTAAAACTAAGTTCCTAGAAGTAGAGCGAGCACAAAGAGCTGTCCTTAAAGTAATGTTAAATAAACCTTTCCGGTATCCCACGCATCAGCTATACGCCGAACATAAAACTCTAACAGTGAGACAGCTGTTTGTGCTCAGAGCTACACTCTGGAAGCATCGACAGTTGCCACGACCAGACCCAGGCAAACGAGGAAACAAGACAAATTGCCCGAGTGTGTCGCATAAAACCGCCTTTGCTAAAAGACAATTGTACGTGTTGAGTTCAATAATATATAGAAACATAAATAGATCCCTATCTATCACGAAACTCAACAAACACGAAGCTAAAAATAAATTACAGGATCTGATGTATAGTCTTGACTATGCAGAGACCGAAAAACTGCTGTTGCCCATGTCTTAATATCTTAATTTAAATTCGCAAAAAGTACAGACACACACATGCACACACACACATACACACACATACATACATACACACATACACACACGCATATACACACACACACATACACATACACACACACACAGACTCACACTCGCACTTACAGTTTACCATTTACTCACATATTTTCTTTCTTCCTCTTGTTATATAATATTGTATGTGTACTTACCGTATAAATCTGCCGATTTAGCGTTTGTACTGCTTACTGGATAAGGGTTTAAAATAAGTTCAAGCGACAGTAGAACACTGACTCCTAAGTCACAGGGCATCCTAGTTTAGGAGGCAGGGTTTAATAAAATTGTAACGCCTTTCATAAATGTAACTCGAGCTAAATTTAAAGCAAAAAATTGTAAGGTGTTTGGTCAATAAAGATTTATTATTATTATTATTATATTATTAAGGATGGCCCGAGGGTACCGCACGATCTCGCGCGAAGCGGTGTGTCTCCTTGCCGGATTGCCGCCATGGAATCTGGAGGCGATAGTCCTCGCGCGCCTGCATGATTGGCGCGTGGAGGTACTACGCCGGGGGGAAACTCCGCTGACGCGGCAAATTGTCGCGCAGCGGACAGACCTCCGGCGCGATCTCATGGCGTCATGGAGACGACGACTGTCGCAACCCAGTGCAGGGCACGCCACGATAGTGGCGATAAGTCCCCTCTTTGAGGAGTGGCTAGAGAGGCGCCACGGCGTCCTCACCTTCCGCCTGACGCAGGTCCTCACCGGACATGGATGTTTCGGGAGGTTCCTGCACCGAATCGGGCGGGAGGAAACGCCCGGGTGTCACCACTGCGAGGATCGACCGGAGGACACGGTGGAGCATACTGTGCAGGTGTGCCCCGCTTGGGCGGCGCACCGCCGTGTCCTCGAAACGGCGATCGGCGGCAACCTCTCGCGTCCGGCCCTGGTCCAAGCCATGGTCCGGAGCGAGACGGAATGGGACGCCGTTGCCTCCTTCTGCGAAGCAGTCATGCTAGCGAAGGAGGTGGCGGAGAGGGAGAGGAGACCCTCTCGTCCCGGCCGCCGTGGTGGACGCCGCGGGCGTCGGGGGCCACCTGGTGACTTCCGGCCACCGTAGGCGCGGGCCTGTGGACGGCGAGCTATGGGTGGCTCGCCGTCCGTCCGTCTAGTGACGACAGGCCGTGTCGACGGCGCGTTAGTGTTCCACGCGCGCCTCAAAGAGAGTCAGCACACAGAGGGGCCCGATAGGGCCGACGCCTGCCGGAGTCGCGGGATTATTCGCAAGAGACACCGTGGCTCCGGAACACAAAGGGCAATGAAGGAACATGGATGGGTTTTAGTCAGTAGAAGTCTGACACTCCCTCCCGCTACACCCAGAGCGGGAGGAGTCATTGGATGATTTCCCATCCCTAAAAAAAAAAAAAAAAAAAAAAAGGGTCAATGTAATGTTTGTTACTGGGTTCATTCTATTTGCTTTCAAAATAGTTTCTTGCAATTGACAAACCTAATTTTGTGTTCGTAGGTACTTTTGCGGCGGACAAGACTTTTTTATGGATGGGAAACCAAATAACTGCTCCCGCTTTGGGCGAAGCAGAAGGGAGTGTCAGACTCTTCTTGACTAAAACCCATCCGTGTTCCTCCTAATGCCCTCTGCGTACCGTACTTACCAGGGCCGCGGTAACTCTTTCGAACAAATTCTGCAACATCATAGTTTACATAGCTCTCTGCCTAATAGGTACCTACTGTTATATTAACGTAGGTAGGTACTTACCTACAAGCAAAGATGCCATAAAACAAACCGTTGGCGTTCGTAGACACTAAAATTTTAACGTTAGGTAGGTAGGTATGTAGGAGCTAAGTAAACAATCTTTATGTGTCACTTGTCAGTTTGTCACAATATACTGTGCACTTGTCTGATAATTTAAAGCAATCTGATAATGAATGCAAATCTAAACACGTCTGTGTCAACCAATAGGGGTAACTAAAAATAGAAAACCGGCCAAGTGCGAGTCGGACTCACGCACCGAGGGTTCCGTACAAATATTATAATATAAGCAAAAGTTGTGGATTACGATTTATGACGTACCTATTAAAAAAACTCCTTAGGTACTAGATCTCGTTCGAACCAATTTTCGCTGGTAGTTTACATGGTAATGTACATCATATATGTTTTAGTGTTATCATTCTCTTATTTTAGAAGTTACACGACACACACACATTTTACCACTCTGGAAGTGTCTCTCGCACAAACTATTCAGTTTAGAAAAAAATGATATTAGAAACCTCGATATCATTTTAGAACCCCTATCCATACTATACCGGCCTACAGGTTTAGGTAGGTAGTAAGTTCACAGAATACGTCTACTTACCAAGTTTAGAGTTTTCGACAGCATAGTTCTTATAGTTTCGGAATAAAGTGGCTGTGACATACGGACGGACAGACAGACAGACAGACATGACGAATATACAGGGCGTATTTGACATCGTAACGCAAACTTCGGGAAAAGGCTACATCTCATGCCACTAACCAAATTGTGGAAGTCATTAATCTCGCTAATGAACGGTTACAGAAATTGTCATTTTCGAGCGCGCAATGTATTGTGAACAACGCGATACAAACGCGTGAGAGCGTTGCACGCAATACATACCTACTTCACGTCTTGCACACAAACGTACATGGTCTGCGACGCCGCCGCGGCGACGCGCCGCGCCGCACCGCGCGCGTATGTGTGTATGTAGGTAACTACGAACGAATCGCCACATGAAATTACTTAATCACTGAGAAATAACTACGGTGCCTACCTGCTGATGGTAGGAACATGTTTATGCAGAATGTTAGAGAAAAAAGCTGACCTTGAGCTATGTTTCTATCAGCGAAATGTGTTTGAATTTGGATTGCATCTAGGTATCGTCTAAATGGATGGCAACTAGCAAGGTCACCTTGAATGGAACACTGCATTACATCCTTCTTAAACATGCTTAAGAACTTGTTTTTGAAGAGCTTAAGAGAAAAGAAGGAGCCATAAGCTTAGTCTTTTAAAATCACGACTCCGATAAAGATTGATTACAAAAAATAAGCTTGTAAGTACATCGAGATCCGGTAACGCAGCTAGCTAATGAACTACCTAACTCTCTTTGAGTTTGAATGTACCCAAATACCTACGAATATCACCCTTCGCCGACGGCAATAATATCACATAAAATAATTTTAATCACTCAAAAATACCTACCTACTAACATGATTATGCAGAAGTTAAGGAGACTTGCTTAGTCTCTTATAATCACGAACACGACTCCGATAAGGATTGATAACAAAGCCGGCGATGTGCGAGTTAGACTCTCACACAAAGGGTTCCGTACCATAACCATAAACAAAAAACACGTTTCTTGTATGCGAGCTTTCCAATGGAGCTCTCTGTAAATTTTATTTTTTATTTGTTAGAAATACCATGCCTGAGATACAGCCCACTAACAGACAGACGGACCGGCCGCGGCGGCCGAACAGCAGAGGCTTAGTAATAAGGTTCCATTGGTTACCTACTCTTCGGGTACGGAATCCTAAAAAGAAGCTTGCAGTAGGTATTAACGAGTAACTACCTAGAACTCACCTTAGGCTCGCTCACCCCTAATCAGATAGGGTTCGAAGAATCGAAGTGGCCGGCGCCAGCACTGAGCGCGGCGCAGAGTTTCAGCGTGGACACGGGGCAGAAACGTTGGGTCCTGACGCTGAGGCCTGAGCACACTCCTCACACAGCGACGCAAACACATTCACTATGCAATTCCGCTTCTCGGCTGCGGAATCGCACTCTGCTGACACAAACACCTTGTCCTTGACATAACCCCAAAGAAAAAAACCTAATGGGGTCAAGTCTGGTGAGCGAGCTGGCCATGGCTCCCGGCCGAATCTCCCAATCCACCGATTCCCGAATGATTCGGTACCTAAGGCAGCGTCACATCATCAGCATGTTACCGTATTCTTGGGCACTGAAGTTCTCATTAAGTCCAGATGACATTTTTCAATGAAACACAAAGACACACAAAAACACGCAAGTTCACAGAAAGAAACCAAAATTTGTCTTCTCTAACGTTTCGAAAACCGATTTTTGCAAAAAAAAAATGCACTCGTTCGCGATCAGCGTCAACAAGGAACTGACAAAAATCCATCATTATTTCATTAAAAATGTTCTTTCGATCTATCCTTTGAGGTCGCCGACAGATACCTACATTGGACCTACAGTGCCAGGGCCGGGCTTGCGATGATAATAGTATGAAAATTCATTTTTTTGCTTTTAATTTATTAATGTTTTTTTATCGAATAATTTTGGTATTGTAAAACTGAACTTTTTTTTAAAACCAAACAGAAACAAATTAAGGTCATCAATCGTCATGATTAAGTTTCAACACCCGTGTTGATGCCGTATTTAAAATTCTGTCACATTAATTGTATCAAAGCGTACAATGGGTATAGCAAGATCCAATTGTAATAAGCATAACATTACTTATTTTAACTTATTTATTTATTTAACAATTTATGTACAAACATTTTATCAGAACATAAGAAGAAGGAAACAGAAAACAAAGCATTATTATGGTTTTACGCAATTATTAATAGTAAGAAAAAAAAAAGATTATTTTCTCGGTCGGATATCATCGTGACTCCACATAAACGCTTATTAAAAAGCGTTTTACCGGTTGCACCCAAATACGTCTCTGGCGTCCGGTCCGTCGGTTTCGTCGGTAAAGGTCAAAGAGCGCGCGCTACGTGTTGCCGCCGCAATATGAAAATGGGTTTTATCGACACAAAACAAAGTAACCAATTTTCAACCTTAATCTATTACGTTAATGTTGGAAATCGGCTACTTCGTTTTGCTGTGATACGTTTCATTTTCTTTGGAATGCAGTCTTAGGCGGCATGCTTTTAACAAATCATACACGCGTGACACACATGCATACTTGTTAGTGTGTGGGCAGCTACTATGCATTGCGTTGACCTTTCGTTTGTACTTTAGCACAGCTGAGCTGATACCTATTTGTGGTTTTATTTACATTGCTCTTTTTAGTGAAACTAGTTAATTAATTATTTTTTTATTAAAAATCTCATTGCGTTAGGTCAGAATAACGATTATGAGTAGTCTAAAGTAAAAAAAACTCTTGAAAAAACTGGAAAAATGAGAAAAAAGCCGATGAAAAATTCCAACTCTGGGGTGTCCAGAATCATGCCCTGGACCCATGGAAATCGTTTGTGCGTCGATGTCAGATACACCGTGTATAAGGGTTCCGTTTTTTGCCATTTTGCTTCGGAACCCTAAAAATTAAGAAGACAGGTAGGTAAGTAAGTAATTTTGATAACAATTTATAGGATGGTACTTAGGTAGAACTAATTTCATTATTAGGTACTAGCGACCCGCCCCGGCTTCGCACGGGTGCAATGCTGATACTAAATACACTACAGAAAAACCGTGAGAAAAACTGTTACCTACCTACCTCACGTCTGAGCCGCGCGGGTACCTTACATAGATCTAAACTCCCCTCCCGCACGCGCACCCCCGCCTTGGTGACGTTCACTTCGCAACGGGCCGTGCAGCAGAAATCGTAATATTTTAATTTCGCCATAACTTCAAAACCAAAAAATAATTGAAAAAAAAAAAAAAAATTTAATCATTCAAAGACCAAATATGATCTACATAAACTGTACTTAGTGATGAAATACTTTATTTTGATAAGGATTAATAGCATGAGTAAAATAAACGTGTTTAAATGTAGTCCAAAAAAATATCTAGATTTTTAAATAAAAAAAATGGTTGTTGTGCCTCACTCGACATAGAAAGGTATAGTGTGTCGCGGACTTTTTTGTAGATATTTATAAGATCTACAATTAATTAGAACAATTTATGGTTGTATCTTTTATAGTTTAGGCAGCGTACGCAAAATAAGTTACTTTTCTGGTTGATTTTTACACCTTGTGTCCGAAAAACCCAAATATCTTACGGAACCCTATTTTTTTGCAAAATAAAATATAGCCTATGTTACTCGTGGATAATGTAACTTTTGAATGGTGAAAGAATTTTTAAAATCGGTCAAGTAGTTTTTGAGCCTATTCATTACAATCAAACAAACAAACAAAGTTTTCCTCTTTATAATAATAGCGTTTTTAAATAAAAAAATGGTTGTTGTGCCTCACTCGACATAGAAAGGTATAGTGTGTCGCGGACTTTTTTGTAGATATTTATAAGATCTACAATTAATTAGAACAATTTATGGTTGTATATTTTATAGTTTAGGCAGCGTACGCAAAATAAGTTACTTTTCTGGTTGATTTTTACACCTTGTGTCCGAAAAACCCAAATATCTTACGGAACCCTATTTTTTTGCAAAATAAAATATAGCCTATGTTACTCGTAGATAATGTAACTTTTGAATGGTGAAAGAATTTTTAAAATCGGTCAAGTAGTTTTTGAGCCTATTCATTACAATCAAACAAACAAACAAAGTTTTCCTCTTTATAATAATAGTGTAGATGTAGATGTATCTAGTACCTACGGACATAAACTGCGATGACTATTCAAGTAAGCATCAGATCTGTCGGTGGCGGCGTGGCGGCTGCATTACCACCAAGGAAAAACTAAACATAATAACAATAGAATAAGCAATCCATATTAGGTACCTATAGGGCCGTAGAGGTATAAAACGATAACACAGTGCCTACTATTTTTAGTAAGAGTTTTTAGGTAGGTAGTAGCTGATTTCTCGGCGAGCGTCAAACGACTACGCGCAGCGGCGCGCGGTGGCGGTATGTGTGCATCGTGTAACTTCGATTTAGTTCGGAACGGTTCGGAACGATGTTTGTGTGCGTGCGAACTAGACGTGCATGAAGGCTAGCGTCTAACTGCTCATCACTGGTACTATCTCTGTCGGGCATGATGCGAGGTGAGACAGCGTGCTTTTTGGCCATGCCTACCACTGAGTTCGAGCCCGCGACTAGTTGGCCCTTAAGTCAAACTATACGTCAAGCCAATTACTTTGAGATGCTTATCGACTTTTATAGTCTGACTGTACCTGTCTCATGATTTTTATCGCTTTGACACGTGTCATCAACTTGCTCTACTGGAAACGTGTTTTGGCCTCGTCCACTGTTCCTAACATATCTCGAACCCCTGTTACCTCGCTGTTTATTATTGAATGATGAGCGATGATTTGTTCTTAAATTTCCATGAGAACCTTGCCCTCGGTTGTACGTAGTGTAATTGCTATTATATTGGTATCTACGAGGGTAATTGTTACCATATTGACTTTTGAAATTACCCCTTTGATGTCTTTGTGAGCGTCTAATGTTATGATAACCTCGTCCATTTTTAGATACATGCAAAACATTACCTGATGGTTGGAAAGACTCGTCGTCTTTCGCTGCTTGTATGGCATCTTTCAAGCTGCTGAAACCGCGTGCCGAGATGATGGTGCTCAGCTTCGAGCTGCGCAGGCCATCTGAAAATCGTTTTATTGCGAAGGTTTCATTGATCGGTTTTAAAATAGAAAATGTTTCCGATTTCCCATCTGCCTGGGTAATTGTCAGCTCTGTAAATAACTTTTCTACCTCGGAAACCATATTCATCAATGGACTTCGAACCCTGTTGAACATTTTGTAGCTGCATCTGTATGGCCATAAATGATTTTTTGGGTAAAAGATATTTCCTTAAATCATCAATTAATTGTTGAATACTTTTGTATGATACAGTTATTCTTAATTTTGCGCTCTCATTCAACCTACTTTTTAAAACGAAAGTAATTAATAATGCCTTACCTGGGCCATCCAGCATGTCAGCATACATCTCCACGGAGTCTATTAGGCGTTTGGTGGTGGCCTCAACACCGTCCATTACTGGAATCAAACTACACGCCACCTTAAGGTCGAAATCCATTTTTCCTGTTTCTATTGTAACAGGGAATTTACACAGTTTTTCTATTTCCTCGTACTTTTGTTTAATATTCTCATATAGTTCTATCACCGATGGTAATTTAATTTCTTTACTACTTTTTTCTAGTTGTAAAAATATTTGACAACATTTTTCGTACTTCGCTTGTTCTAACTTTGTTGAAATAACATTACCTTTATATCTACCTTGTCCCTTTTTTACTAAATAATTACGTATTTTTACTAAATCTTCATAATTTTGTTCTAAAATAATGATCAGATTCTTAAATCGTAATCACATAAACGTAACACATTCTATTTAAATGCGATGAAGTAATTTATAAAAAAGTCTGACGTTGCACTCTTGCGTCCGTTTGGTGTCATGTGGCTTAGTGTCCTCGCATGATTTTAGCACCTTTTAATTTATCGCGTAATGTAATATGATACCGAGTAACTAGTTCACAGCGTATACTTTTACAAAAGATGAAGAAAATTAAAAATACACATATCACCCAATTCACTGGATTGTTATTGATTTTCGGTACCTTCCCTGCGTCCTCTGATGGATGATCGAATTCTCTGCATGGTACTCATCCCAATTTCCTGCTGGATCCATGAGCGGTGGCAGCTCCTGTACATCCGCAAGCCAACGTAAACTGCTACAGCTCCAATAATGGCCAGAACAATGTAGGTCACGATGCTCAGCCGCTCCACGTGGCCTCCGATTTCCTTCAACGTGGCATCATTGTTGCCTCCAGCCGCGGTTTGACTGAGGAAAACCTCTTGTTTTTCCACAGTTTACCGATACATTATGTAATAGAGGTGGTAAGTGTCGCAAAAGTGAAATTCTACTTAACTACAATCAACAATCCCCTTGGCAGAGGCCCGTGGCAGGGTCGCCATGTAATGTTGGGGTCCCAAAGGGGTGGTTTCAAGGAAACAACCACATCTGTTAAGTACTATTTAATGAATGCAATGAACAATTATAAAAAAGTGCTTATGAGGTATAGTGCAAACTCAGCATACATAGTCAGTTATAAAGGAGTGTGCTTACTTACTGAAGTAAAAGGGCATACATATTATTATTACACTTCAGTGAACATTACGTTGGTATGTTTCCGTCATGATTCCGTAAATACCTGTAGTGTATGTAGATATCAATATTTCGAACTACCTACAAACTGATAACAGTATTGTGACGTTGCCTCGGGCGCACACGTCGCTCGGTTATAAATACCGGTACGAGTGGTGGGGCGGTCAGTCGTTGTCGAACTGTGAGTTAAAGTAATTCCTAGAAAAAAAAGGGAAAAGAATAGGAACGAAGTGCTGCTTTCTTTAATGGATAGAAGCATTTCGACTATATGTTTTTACACTTTCGTCATAAGTAAGTGTTAAGACCAAAGTGCCTCAAGGCACGTTGGGCCGTGGGCCCCGGCTGTCATTTGTGGAACTTAGGTCGTTGCGGATGATCGGAGGCCAGTAAAGTCTGACTCCAGTCTTGCCATGAAGTGCCGCTTGCCTAAACATGGGTTGGTGGAAAAATGTTTTTTTCCGAATAACTTAATTTGAAATTTATTTACTATACCTGATCATTACATTGACTTAATCATTAGCAGCAACGCTCAAATCAGCGTTGCTGCTAATGCTGCACGTGACCTAAGTCAACATGGTTGATAGTTAAATGGATTAATTATTATGCAGCATTGCTGACCATTAAATAGATACCATACTAAGCAGCATTGCTAATCATTAAATTGATACGATGTTAAGCAGCAACGCTGATCATTAAATTGATACCATACTAAGCAGCATTGCTGATAATTCAATTGATATGGTGTAACGCAGCATTGCTGATAATTCAATTGATATGGTGTAACGCAGCATAGCTGATCATTAAATTGAATGCCATTGAATGTCATGCAATCTTTTCCTAAATCACATAGAGCTGAGGCCACGTCCGGGAAGAAGCGATACAGCTCACGTCCTTTCTTCTCATCCGGCCATCACTTTTCCCGTCTGCGTACGATCGGCTCTGCCTGTGCTTCGGACGTGGCTTGGCGCTCCTCATCAAACCTGCCTGCACAGCCGTACTGGCGGACCTGTACTACGCCTTCGTCAGCAGTATCAGGCTTGGTCTTTGGCATTGGAGCAGCACGTTGCGACCAACGTGAAGTGTTGCTTGTTTGTGCCAACAAGCAACCGCATACGTATATTAAGCAGCATTGCTGCGGGTCATTAAATTGACAAGTCATCATTGAATGACGGTTATGCAGTAGAATAATTACCTACTGGTCATTAAATTGACAAGTCATCATTGAATGACGGTTATGCAGTAGAATAATTACCTACTGGTCATTAAATTGACAAGTCATCATTGAATGACGGTTATGCAGTAGAAAAATTACCTGCTGGTCATTAAATTGACAAGTCATCATTGAATGACGGTTATGCAGTAGAATAATTACCTACTGGTCATTAAATTGACAAGTCATCATAGAATGACAGTAATTGCAGTAGAATAATTACCTACTGGTCATTAAATTGACAAGTCATCATTGAATGACAATCATTGCAGTATAATATACCTGCCGGACATTAAATTGTCAAGTCGTCATAGAATGACAATATTTGCAGTAGAATATCTACTGGTCATTTAATTGAGAAGTCGTCATTGAATTACAGTAATTGTGGTATGATTCCTACTGATCATTAAATTGACAAGTCATCATTGAATGACGGTTATGCAGTAGAATAATTACCTACTGGTCATTAAATTGACAAGTCATCATAGAATGACAGTAATTGCAGTAGAATAATTACCTACTGGTCATTAAATTGACAAGTCATCATTGAATGACAATCATTGCAGTATAATATACCAGCCGGACATTAAATTGTCAAGTCGTCATAGAATGACAATATTTGCAGTAGAATATCTACTGGTCATTTAATTGAGAAGTCGTCATTGAATTACAGTAATTGTGGTATGATTCCTACTGATCATTAAATTGACAAGTCATCATTGAATGACAATCATTGCAGTATAATATACCTGCCGGACATTAAATTGTCAAGTCATCATAGAATGACAATAATTGCAGTAGAATATACCTACTGGTCATTTAATTGAGAAGTCGTCATTGAACTACAGTAATTGTGGTATGATTCGTACTGATCATTAAATTGACAGTTATCAAAGACAAAATAGATCAGTAGTATTATCTAAATACACGTAATTAAATAGACACATTTTATTGTGAGGGGGAACCTCCATCAGTAGGAGGAAAGAGAGGGGAACGTTGGAAGCTGGTACTCTTGATCTACCTGGAATGGCTGCTGACATCGAGAGTAGTAAGAAGAAACGTGCTTCACTGCTATATTTTGTGGACTAGAATTGCTAAATTTTGTGGACTAAAATGTCTATAATAATGTTTTAAAGCTGAAGGGTTTGTTTGTGTGTGGCACTGATCTCGGTAGCTACTGGTTTGAATTGAAAAACTGTTCTAGTTTTGGGTAGCCTATTTATCGAGGAAGATTTTAGGATCTAACATCACGGTGCGAACAATAGGAGCGAGGCATTGATGGGGGATCGGACGCGGACGAGGTTGCGTGGATCGGTTAGTTTAATAATACAGCAAATGCAAATGTCACCAGCTGATGGAGTGGATGTCTTTGGTGTGGCTATTACCAAACTATACATCTAAACAAAGTAAGATCTGAGAACGTCAATCTTTTCGATTGATGTTAGTAGATTCTAGATGTAGGTAAATGCAATAATGTTGGTCACACACAAAACCTGGGAAAATATGAAACAAAATAAAGTACAGGCTCGTAATCAAACATCCAGTGCAATAAAACTATTATTGTTATTAAACTAAGAAACCTTTGAACCTAACAGGATCATTTGACGCAAATAGAAAAATAGTAAACACTTTTAGAGAATGCAACTTTAAACGTCATGTCTTGGGAAAGAAACTGCCGTGGTATACTTATAAAAATAGTAAATCTCTTTATCTTCAGGCTATTGTGGCACATAGATATTATGTACCTTACAAAATTAAGTAAAAAACTTCACTAAGCATTACGTCATTGTGCGCTCTGGTGGGACATGTCCGCGGGAGTGACGGTGACACCTGCGGTCAAAAGTCCTCCTCCATGACATGTTGGTACCCGCACCACAAACCCGTTGACGTTGACATTAGGGCGCGATTCCAGCAACTGCACTCTCGGCGTGTATAGCTTGTCTTTTGGCGCACATACTCCACAATTCCCTCTGCCTTAGTGGTGTAGTGTAGCCGCGAGATATATACTGGAGTGTTTACGGCTTCGCGGTACGTATAGTTACTTTGGGTTCGGTAGGTGTCGTGCCGCAGCGGTTCCAGTTGGTTCGCTGGCGGCATTCTCTCCTTTGTACCATCACGAAACCATCATCGTCGGTTCCCTTTGATATCTTTTAGATACAGGCTTCATAGGGGGAGCAAAGTGAGTGCTCGTGCAAACGTGAGTTACTTGGAGTGGAATTCACTGTCGGAGTCTGTGTTTCCCGATGGTTGCATCCTTGGAGTCTTTGATCAGGAGTGATTATTGGGTGGTCTGAACAGGCGTGCTCCGTCTTCGACCGCGTCATCGCTTGCCCGTGGGTGAGATGGTGGTCAATCGCGTGCCGATAAATAAAACAAAAATAATATTAAAAAAATAAGCGAGTAATTTAAGAATTTCCCATTGGCATAATAATATAACTTAAATAATGAGATATTGGATGGCAAGATGGCCACACAAGCAAACTGACCGCATGCGACGTGTTTAGTGAAAAAATTGAACCTAGGTTTTTTATATAAACGTGTGGGTCACAGTTTTCCATACATAACAATAGTTACTAAATTCAGTTAGTAAATTCGATTGTAAACGATTTAAAATAGCAAACTTGATATTAATGACATTGAATAAAGCTATAAGAGTGTGTAGAATTCTGAACTATTACAATTTCTAAATAGATGTTTCCCTTTCGGGTTGCTTGTTAGTTACACATTTTAGCTACTATGAGTTAGATCGAAATAAAATCAATTGATTCGAAGTATGCGGTGCAGTCATGACCGTAATGCTTGTAGATTGCCGTAGTAATTCGTGAACGTAGTAGCTACTTCACATGAACGTTAGACACAAACATGTCAGGCCTAGTTTCTCTTCACTTTGTGGGCCCTAATGTGCATAGCTTACCGGTTGGTGAGTTTTATAATCTCTTTGTCAGGAAGATGGCCAAGGTCAATTATCACGTGATGTTATGAAGTAGATTAAGAGGTAGCATCAAATTAGTTTGAGGGACCAGGTTCTTGTTTCTGTGGGTTGGCGAGCGTACCAGGGTATCATAGCAGCATCCCAGAGTGATATAGACGAGGGAGTCTGTATCAGGGTGTCGTTGTCGTAGCTATTGGTGGTACAAATAAGTGTTTTCTCGGTATTCTTCCCATGGGGAAGTGCCAGTATAGGAAGTGTGTTGTGCTGAGCTATGAGTTAGCTGTTGACTGTGAATAAGATTATTTAATTTCTTTGTTCAAATAATTATGAGTTTAGTGACTTTCAGTGGTGCTTAGACTTGGGCCGTTTGACAGTTCAAAACTGGCTGTTATAAATCCTTTAGGTGAGTCAAACCTAAAGGATTTATAACAGCCAGTTTTGAACTGTCAAACGGCTAATTGACTGAACGACTAGTGAGTTAAGTTAAAGTTTTTAATAACTCTGAGAGTAAACAAGCGTCGGTAGACGGTTTTTAATGATAAAGAAACCAAGGCATTAAATCTTATCATACGTCTACTTCATTAATGAGATTGATTAATTATGATTATAACACACACACATACACACAGACATAAGTGATAAAAATAAAGAAATCAACACAGAAAAAGATATATGCGAATCAGAAAATGAAATAGAAGAAGAAGAGGAAGGGTAAAAGGAAACATTGAATTAAACCATAAAATTATTTTTAAATATTATTCTGCCGTGATTTTGTATGCCAGACATGTCAATAAATTATTAATCAAAATAATAAAATATGCAAAATGTTTTACTAAAAAAATCTTGTTACATACAACTACTTAAAACAAGGAAGGGAATGTAGTGTATGTAGATATCAATATTTCGAACTACCTACAAACTGATAACAGTATTGTGACGTTGCCTCGGGCGCACACGTCGCTCGGTTATAAATACCGGTACGAGTGGTGGGGCGGTCAGTCGTTGTCGAACTGTCGGCCTGTGCGGTGGTGCGTTGGCGAGTCAACTGACAATATTGTAAATAAGTATTCTCTACAACACCTACCCACTTTTGGTAGTATTACACATTCTTATGAGATAATTTTAAAATGTTCTAAGCTGTTGATGTGATGGTGAATATTAGTGATTGTGAACATTACAAGGGAATGTTTCCGTCATGATTTCTTAATTATCTACTTTTTGTAGTACTTATTGTACATGGTTAGGTACGTGATAGGTGCGCGCTTGCCTCACAGTTTGGCATACTTTTAACGCAAATTTACGAAGCGCTGCTGGGTATTTCTTCCTAAAATTTTTCTTGACTTTTTTATTTGCAATATTCTGGTAAATAAGTTTAATGGTTCTGCTTTTAGGTTAAGATCCGAAAATTGCTGTTCCGTGAGAAAATTCTTATTTTTTTCAATCCTTTAAAAGGTTTTTCATGCTTGTTATTTTTGTTTTTAATTTGCTGTTTTGGATTTTAAGAGCATTATTTTTATTTATTATTTATTTATTTATTATATACTTTATTGTACACCTCATAACAAGTACAAGAAAAACGTTTATAAAAACAAGTGTACAATGGGCGGTCTTATCGCACAGGGCAATCTCTTACAGACAACCTTAGGACACATACACACACACACACACACATACTTACATACACTTCACTTACTCACACTCACTCACACTCACTCACACACACACACACACACTCACTCACTTTCTCACTCTCTTCACTTTATTTTCTTCACTTACTTACTTACATACTTTACATTTTTTTTCTGTAACAGTTTTTTTTTCTACAACTAATTTACGAACTCGCGTCCTAAGCTTTGCTTTTCTCGGGGTGTCGAATACTGAATCCATGTCGGATATATCAACATGGTCCAGACTGGTAGGTGAGCAAAATTGTGGAACATCATCATTGTCCTGAAATATAATAAATTTTCTTAATTGATACGGTAATTGTAAATGATATTTGAAATTAATTGACCAAGATTGAATGCACGGATCACGTAATTACATAAGTTACGACCATTTTTTCCTTGTTGTGAAAATAATGAACTATCGTAATATTTGTAAAATTAAATTTTACCGGGGCTATCACAGGTACTGCAGTTTTTTTCAGACGCATGTAGCCTTTGGAAGTAGTATGTTTATCTTCATTTTTAAAATGTTCAGAACAAATTGTACTACTTTTTGTAGGCATCCAGTTATATTCACTTCTTTCCGCCTGAACTATGCTGACCCATTTATGTTTTATAAAATCATCACTAAGAAATCTGGAAGATAACAAAAACTTAATAAAAAATTAATGTTTTATCTAAGGTACAGTGGGTTCCAAAAATGCATAAGCATTCTTACGCACTAACAGCTTGACGGTTAGTTTGACTAACGACCTTCTATTTTCCAGCAGTAGTCAACAAACGGTTGTGGTTTATAATTTCGTAATTACAATATGAGCTCAGATAGCCCAACGGTTTAGCGCCCTCAGAGAGAAGTGTGATCCAGTGTGTCGTAAGTTCAAATCCCACGCACTGTCACACTTTTTGTATGTTCTTATTCACATTGCAATAAGTTAGAAAGGTATATCACAAAAAAAAAAAAAAAGAATTTGTATTTCTGCGAGGTAGACATCAGTTATTTATAATTATTAATATTTGACTTGAACCAAATGAACTGTCGGTTGGTTGTAGTTGTTGGTTAGTGACGTGTGGTTAGCAGTAGCGTAATTATTCTCAAAATGCAGGCAAACATTAGTATTGAAGTGAGGGCGACTATTATTGCGCTGCATAAAAGTGGTCTTAATAAAACTCAAATATCTGAAGAAACCGGACTGAATGTGAGTAAAATATTTATATTTGAATTGTAACTTTATAAATTAATATTTTAATATTTTAACTAAAAATTTATACCTGAGATTATTTGGTAGAATATGGCTTAATTCTTTTTATTATTTTTTGAATCCATCCATCACTTTATGAGGCTTAAAAGCGAAATATTAGTGTTTATTATTGAATTTATAAATACGCAGTGTTTTATTTTAAAATTGTATTAAATAAATATGAGTATTAACTATATAAAACTGGCCAAGTGCGAGTCGGACTCGCCCATGAAGGTTTCCGGTACCATTTATCTATAAAACTACGAAAAAAACACGTTTATTGTATGGAGACCCCCCTTAATGTTTATTTATTTTAAATTTTCAGTGTTTGTTGTTATAGCGGCTACGGAAATACATCATTTGAGAAAATTTCAGCTTTCTAGCTATCACAGTTTATGAGATACAGCCTGGAGACAGACAGACAGACAGCGGAGGCTTAGTAATAGGGTCCCGTTTTACCCTTTGGGTACGGAACCCTAAAAAATGAAGTCACTTTAGTATTTTGTTAAGTATAGCGACCTAATATTTTTATTTTTTTTTGTTTTAGAGAAATACTTTAAGTCTTTGGATAAAAAGATATGAAGAAGAGGGTAGCCTTGCTTTTCGAAAGAGAAGTGGAAGACCGACGCTTATTAGCGAAGCGCAGCGACGACATATGGTGGACGAGTATGAAAAAAATGGTTTCACACCAACGAGACACTTTGCGGAATTATTCGACACCTCGTTGCAAACTGTTCGCCGTGCGCTCCACGCTGAAGGTGTGCATCACAGAAAACCTGCTAAAAAGCCTTACTTGACAGAGAAACATAAACAAGAACGATTACGTTTCGCACGGGATTATTTAGATTTCGACTGGAATACCACCATATTTTCAGATGAAAAAACATTTAAACCCAGTCAAAAGGGCAGACTTCATTTATGGCGAAAGGATAACACTCGATGGTGTGATAAAAACGTAATCCCTAACACCGAATCAGGTCGTATTGCAATTAATATGTGGGGGTGGATGAGTGCAGCAGGACCAGGAGAACCAGGAGAACTGGCTTTCATTCCTCCACGCGCAAACAGTTCGACTTATGCGGAAGTATTAGACTCCATAATGCTACCTACTGTGCGCAACATTTACCCTGCTGATGAGTTAGCACAATTTTCATTTGTCCAGGACAATTGTCCTATTCACCGGGTGAGTACTGTGCGTGAGTGGTTTCACAATCACCCGGAGGTTATTGTTGTTCCATGGCCAGCGCGATCACCCGACCTCAACCCCATAGAAAATCGGATGGGGCTTGATGGTGCAAAGGTGGGACTCACGGAATGAGAGGTCCACGGAACAATTGAAAACCCATTGCATGGAGGTGTGGGAAAATTCAAGAGGGAGCGAAACATGCGGTAATATTGTTGGGTCCATGCGCAAACGGCTACTTGACTGCATTGAAAATAATGGGGGTTATACAAAATATTAATTAAATTAAAATATCCTTGTTTTAGTTTTAATAATCAGACGGTGTAACTAAATATTTAGTAGGTCATTTTAAAATATTAATAACGTTTAACGAAACACTAGACATATTAATTATGTTGTGTTGACTTTCGTTTAAAACAGCTATTTCTTTTAACTTGTGCCATCGCCTTATCTTAGGAATGCAGTGAACTCGCTACTAAGTTTGCTGACGATAGTCATGGTTTTATTTTGTGTTCTGTTTCTTCTACTTCTACATAAATTAATAGTTCGATTTATTTTTCTCATCTAATTGACGATTGTCTTAAGTTCTTTGAACTGAACTTGAGGTTGAGTTTCAAACTTCTTTTTGCCAAGGAAATGAACAATTAAGCTATAACCTCAATACATTATTTGTGACGTTACCTAAAAATAACATGTTTACCAAGTCAAAACCATATATCAGTTTTTAATAAAACTGGTTGAATAGCAATACCTTTAATAACTAGCTATCGACAGTTATATTTTGTATTATTAAAATACCCTTTCATTGTTATTATGAATGGTCTAAGTGGGTATATTTCCAACAAACAATGTTATCAACGGTTACAAGAGAACTTTTTTTGTCTAGGTAACAATATAACGAATAAACATTTGTATTATCATTCAGCACGACTTTTTTATTTCTACCTTACAACATCGAAATGATGAATAATAATAATAATAATATAAGCCCTTTATTAACAATCTTACATGTTACATTTCATCTTATAACTACTTATGTACTACAAATATTAACCATTGTTGTTTATGAAAGCAACGTAATTAAATATTATTATTTGTATTAGACACCGGTTTCGTGATTGTCTTGCTCTTTGGCATAGGCCTCCCCAAGTGTTCTCCACAACGATCTGTCCCTTGCTATCCTCATCCAGCATGGTCCTGCTACCTCCTTGATATCATCCTCCCATCTTCGATGCTGCCTGCCTTTACTTCTCTTTTTATATCTAGGGCACCATTCCATCACTTCGTTCGTCCACTTTTCTATCCTACTTCTTGTTAAGTGTCCTGCCCATTTCCATTTCAGTTGTTTTATTTGGTGTTTTATATCTATAATGTTGGTTTGTTTTCTTATTGTTTTTAACCTTATTTTGTCTCTTGATTTTATGTTGAGTATGCTTTTTTCCATTCGGTGTTGGCAAGTTTCTAGTGACTTGATATTTTTCTTTGTACAACTCCATGTTTGACATCCGTATGTCATGCTTGGTAGAATGCATGTATTAAATATTTTCTTCTTCCCCTCTATTGGTATATCCGAGTTTTTCATTACGTCTTTTAGAGCCCAGTATCTCTTCCATCCTAGGTTTATTCTATTTTGGATTTCTTTTAATGTGATGTCTGTTGGAGATATAATTTGGCCCAAGTATGTGTACTCGTTTACGTATTCTAGCTCTGCAGCATTTTCAGGTTTAATGGGAGTTTTGGTGTAATTTGTCATTAACTTTGTTTTACCGGTATTTATTGATAGTCCCACCTTTTCGCTTTCGTTTATCAGTTGTTCAATCATAATCTGCAGAGTTTTTGGATCACCACATATTAATATAAGATCATCTGCGAATCTTAGGTGGTTAAGCAATTTTCCATTAATATTTATACCATATTCCTTCCATTCCAGTTGTCGAAATATATGTTCTAGGGTGGCCAAGAACAGCTTGGGTGATAAGGGATCTCCCTGTCTGACTCCTTTCCTAATAGGGAAACATTCTCCTACTTTTTCTGTGCGTATTTTAGCTTTCATATAGTATATGTTCTTTATTATGTTAGTGTATTTACTGTGGACCCGTTGTGCGGTAAGGGCTTCCCATATTTTCTCATGTTTCAGCGAATCAAATGCTTTATTGTAATCTATAAATGCTAAGTAGTAGTTTATTCCATATTCATTGCATTTCTGGATCATTTGTTTGATGGTATGGATGTGGTCGATGGTTGAAAAGCCACTTCGAAACCCTGCCTGTTCTTTCGGCTGATTCTCGTCTATGGTCTTTGTTATCCGGTCCAGTATTATCTTGGAGAAAATTTTGTATGCGTTTGACATTAGCGAAATGGGTCTAGTTCGATATATCATCATATGTTCTCCCTTACTTGTGAAGTAAGATAATTGTAGATGTAGTCCATTGAAGAGGTATATATTCAGTTCTTAAAATTTCGTTAAAAAGGTTTATTAGTGTGTCCACGATAGTCTTTGGCCCAGCGCACACCGCTGGAGGCGCAGCGGAGCGCATTTCCTTGAAAAGCGCTGTCGGATTCCGCGGGCCCCGAGCGGCGCCAAGAGCCCTTGCGAGCCCTCGAGCAGAGAGACGCGCAGCGGCGCGCAGCTACTCCGAGCGCGCTCATGTCGTTTAGTGCTGATCGAAACTTTGTACAGACAACTCGCTCTGGTTCGTAATGGATGTGGACTGGGACATGATTATTATTGCTGCGCTTGCAGAAGAAGAGGAAAAATGGAAAAGAAAAAGAAAAATGTGGGTTAACGAAATCTGGCTTTCAAGAAATTTAACTGGTGAATATGAAACTATGGCAAAGAATTTAATGGGACAAGATTTTTACAATTATGTTAAAATGTCTCGTGAAAAATTTGACGCCTTGTTAAATCTCCTTGGGCCTCATATTAGAAAACAAAACACGAACTATCGTCCAGCCATTTCTTCTGAAGAACGATTACTGATATTTCTAAGGTAAGTGAAAACGTGAGCCGTCATAGATTTCCGCATGTCTGATTTATAGAGATTATAGATAGGTACATAAAAAATCATTGTACATACTATTTTTCCCTTTTTCGGTACTTTTAGGTGAGAACTAGAACTAAGAATGGGTTACCTCACCATGGTGAGGGACACAGTGAAAACACAAATATTTATTTATTTAAAATTATTCTTTATTAATCACTCATTTATTTATTAGTAATTATTTGGTACGTGGTACGGCCGAGACAGACCGAATGCATCTACGCACACTCACGAGCTGGACACGCATTCAAGTTCAAGAAAATTGCTTTGCTCATTGCTTTGCTGCATTGTTAAATTCGTGAATTTCGGCATCGGTCACTATTACGTTATGCATTGTTTGGGTTTGTCCTGCCGGTGTTATAGGTGGGTCGTATATTAATGTATCAGTTTCGGTTGTGGAGTTTCCCGTGGTATAATATTTTGTTAGGTAGTGTGGATCTGTTGGTTTTCTAGGATGTATGTACATGAATCTATCATCTTGAATAGTTGTCTTGTTTTCAGTAACTGTATTTGGCATGTAATCTTGTTTTCGATTAACTTGGATGTTGGCCCTCTCTATTTGTGTATTATATTCGTAAATTTCTGCGTCGGTCACGTTGCGTATTGTTTGGGTTTGTAGTGCTGGTGTTGTAGGTGGGTCATATATTTTTACATTAGTTGTAGGTTCTGTTGTATATTCTTTTGTATAATACTGTTCGTTGGTTTGATTTGGAGAAGATATGTACATGAATGTGTCATCTTCAACAGCTTTTTTATTTTTATCAATTCTTGTTGGTACGTATTTCTCTTCTTGGTTATCTTGGCTAGTAGACTTTTTCATTTGCTTGTCATATTCACGAATTTCTGCATCGGTTATAATTTTTAACACGTCCTGCTTTATTTGGGCTTGTGTTCTCGGCGATAATTTTTTTGCTGATGCCGCCATGGATGAAAAGAAAATATCTATGGGATGTTTTTCTGATTCTAATTCTTTAATAGAAAGGTAGCGTTCCAGTATTTCTGAAGTTTTTAACTGTGAATGGTTTGAAGTCCGTGATCCTGGTTGAGGTGATTCCGGAAACAATATACCAGAACTCTGTGTGTCCTCACTAGAGGAATCGAGATTAGACTGTTGCTGGTCCTCTGGTGACTGTAGAAACTGTTTTACAAATTCCAATTCCTTTTCGTACCTAATTGGGCGACGTTTCCCACCGGCGGCGGCACCACTTCTGTCATTTCTCAACTTTAATGCTTTTCGGTAGTTGTCTCGCAATTTCTTCCAATTTTTTTTACATACTGCAACTAAAAAAAAGGTGTTAGTGTATTTGTGTTACCAATATTAGTATTTCTGTAGTTAAAAATATGGTATAACAAAGGTAAAAACTCACTAAATGCATTGGAATGCTTCTTAAATCATTATAAAATTTACCACACAACACTGTTTCATTAATTTAGATGTACTTAATGAGTTTTACCTTCAAGCCGACGAAATAGCTTTTATGCAAGTTTAAATTTAAGTTGAGTTTAAGTTTTAGTTTGTACTATGGACGGTATGGACGGTAATAGTCCGAAATAAATGCTTATTATTATTATAAAATTTTGAACAATTTAACATTAATAAATTTATTATATTTCTTTCAGATTTGTAACTACAGGCGTCAGTTTTAAGGCGCTTGCTCACAATTTTCGCGTTGGATTCTCTACTGTCCGCGCAATTGTTCACAACACAAGCGCCATTATCTGGAAAGTACTACGTCCTATTGTGATGCCGAAACCTACTGAAGAGTCTTGGGCAGCAATAGAAGAAGACTTCAGACGTATTTGGAATTTTCCAAACTGTATAGGAGCCATTGACGGCAAACATGTCGCTATAAGATCGCCTCATAAAAGTGGAAGCCAATATTTCAATTATATAAAATTCTTCAGCACGGTCCTCTTGGTTGTTGTGGATGCAAAATATAAATTTATTATTGTGGATTGCGGCGCATTTGGTCGTAACAGCGACGGTGGTATTTTATCAAATTCTAAGTTGGGTCAAAAACTGCAGAACCAAACACTTCGCATACCACCAAATAAATGTCTACAAGGTACGAATGTCTCGTTGCCTCACGTTTTCGTAGCAGACGAAGCATTTCCGTTATCGAAAAACATTATGCGACCTTATCCTGGCAATCAACTCATAGGAGATCGAGATAAAAAAGTTTTTAATCGTCGCTTGAGCAGGTCACGACAAACGGTAGAAAGCGCCTTTGGGATCCTAACAATGAAATTTGAAATATTTGAGAGAAGCCTAAAAGTTCAACCAAGACACTTACATTCTATTATTCTGGCTTGCACATGTTTGCATAACTACATAATTGATAGTGATCCAGTACCTAATGATTCTTCAAGACAAATCACATCGTGGTCGAAATCATACTTTATTACATAATGTACACTCACATGATGATGACAATTTACAACTACAAAATATTATGGCTATTCGTGACAATTTCAAACAATACTTTAATTCGCCGTCGGGATCACTTCATTGGCAGAACGGTATAGTTGAACGAGCTATTTGAGTCGTAATTTTTATGAAAATAAATTAATAAATCTTACCTGTTTTACCCATCTCTTTACTTATCGCCTCCCACGCATTCGTTTTCATTACTTTATCACTGTAATGACGTGACGATACATCGTATAAACATACATATGTTTGCACTAAGTTAATTAACTTTTCCTCGTCCATGATCTTGCTCAACACACAACCACGCTAGTTAAAACTCGCCAGGCATGTGACCGCCAGCCAGCCGGGCGCGGGGTAGTGCGGCGGAGCGCAGAGCAGCACGGCGGCGACTAGAGCAGTCGCGCGCATGCTCTTGTAGTAGCTTGAGGGCGCTCCGAGCACCGCGTGCGAGTTTATTCTTATATTGACCGTATGTCAAGGTAGTTAAGGTTTATATTAAATTGTTATCTTCAATTGCTCTCCGCCGCGCCCCCAGCGGTGTGCGCTGGGCCTTTGATACTCCTTTTAAAAGTTCATTAGAGATGTTATCTTCGCCGGGTGATTTTCGTCTTTTCTGTGATTTGATAGCTTTAATGACTTCATCTTTCAAAATATTAGGAACTGTTTCTTCTTCCGTACTCATAATTGATTCGCTACTTGTAATTGATGCATTTGGTTCGTCATGATAAAGATCACGATAGAAATCAGTTGCTGTATTTAATATTTCGTTTCTTTTAGATTTATTTTTTTGGGTTTTGTGATGTGTTACGTTAGTAATCCAGTTTGTGTGGTCTTGAAGTTCTTTCCACGCACTCTTGATTCCACCTGATTTTATAATGTGGAGTTGTATTAACTTATTTTTTTGTGTTTTTCTGTATTTCCTTATTTCAGTGTATATTTATTTGCTAATTTTATTTATGTTTTGTCTATTATTCTTCCTGTTCTCAAATAAAAGTGCTCTTTGTTTTATTAATCTTCTTGCTTCAGATCCTATTCTTTCTCTGAATGGTTTGTCTTTTTCTAAGATTTTATTAATTCCTTTTAGTTCTTCTTCTAAGGTATCATATTTTTCCTGGACTGTTCTTAGATCGCTTATTGGTATTAATTTAGTTTTTAGGGATTCTAGAACATGGCTTGGTAATGGTAGTGTGATTGGTTGTTTAGTATTTTGTATGTCTCCTAGAGTTTTTAGGTTCATTTAGGTGTAATTGACCTCGGAGTAATCTGTGATCAGTAAAATAGTCAAAATTGTTAAGGACTGCCACGTTTAAGAAAAGCTTCGGTTTATTTGTAGTAATGAAATCTATTTCATTTCTTATTTGGCCGTTGGGGGATTCCCACGTCCATTTTCTTTTAGGTTTTCTTTTATAAAAAGTATTCATAATATGTAAGTTATTTTCTAACGCGTAGTTTATCAGTCTGTTTCCATTATCGTTACGCTTGCCGGTTGTATGGGGTCCAAGTATTTTGTCTTCGTTCTTTCCTCGTTGGCCAATTTGGCAATTAAAATCTCCCATCACAATAATTTTGTTGTACAGGGTCTCCATTGTCTCATTTAGGTTTTCGTAAAAGCTATTTTTAATTTCCTTTTTCGCTACCTCAGTAGGAGCGTATACTTGGACTATTGATGTCAGGTATTTGTGACCAGGAAGCATAATGTTTAAGACAGCTATCCTGTCTGAAACTCCTTTAAATTCTATTATGTTATTTTTTGACTAAGAAGCCCACGCCGTATATTCCTGGTATTTCATTTTTATAGTATATTATGTATTCTTTACGCTCTTCAATATTTTCTTTCGATCTCCGTACATCACTTATGCCAAGAATATCCCAATTTATATTGTTTAACGCTTGTTCAAGTTCTGTTAAACATTCTTTTGACTTTAATGATCTTGTATTCAATGTTGCTATGTGGAGTCGCCTTTTCTTGGTGTTAATTTTAGTTTTATTTTCCATTTCTAGTGTATTATTTTTTTGGGGGGTTTGGTCGTTAACCCCAATGATGAATAAGATCACTACTAAATAGTTGCAAATTACGAATACGATAAATAAATCATAATATTCGTAATTTGCAACTAATCAGTACAAAAAATACAATATATAAAATACAATTATAGTTTCAATAGTATAAATACTCGTATAAAAAAAAACTTATTTATTATATGGTATTTAAAGTAACAGAAAAATCAGCTACGGACCATTAATTGGATTTGAACTTGGACCTCGTTGATTGCGAGTCGATTACCTAGCCCTGATGGCTACAAGCACATGAGTGACTAGCGCGAATTTTATCAATCCAATGGTCGCATCAGCTGTGACTGTGTAAGGCATGTTCTTAATGACACACTAACGCGCGTAGTGCGACGACAGCACATAAGTGTGTGTTATCTGTGGAATGTTGAGATACTCATACAAGCAACGAGTATTTAGTGTTGACGACAACGTGAAAATTGAAGGTAGTAAGTCAAACTATACGTCAAGCCAATTACTTTGAGAGATGCTTATCAACTTTTGTAGTCTGACTGTACATACCTTCTAATCGAGTAATAAAATAATATTGAATAGGCCGCTATTTTAATTCTATATCATCATAATATTATTATTAGAAAGACGCTAACAAACTATACAAACTAACTCAAGCGGTCAACGAACGCTGTGTATTATGCCAACGATTTCGCTTCTGGTTGATTAATCTATGACGCATGGCTATTTGTCCTTTTCGCGCTGCAGTTGTCATCATATTCACTGTCCTTTTCGAACTCAGGAAACTACAGCCAATCAGCGCCCGTCCGAACCCCGTGGCCACACCGCGCGTAGCTCATTTATTTAGCGTCGTTCAAGCCAAAACGTGTCCTTGTCAAATATTTTTCTTCTTCTTCTTCTTCAGCAAGAACTGCTATGTGCACTAGGTTCCAATCTATCATTGAACACAGACATAAAAGCTTGTGTTTATACCGTTCTGAAGAAGAGATACGACTATTGTGGTAAAAGATAGGGACAAAATTTATTTTATTACGTTTCTAGGAAGAAAACCTCGCAACGCATATTCTAACCTGACTTATTTGTTCATTCGATATTCAAAGCACCATCTATGACAGTAAATGAGAACCTCGACAGTTAGTTGTGAATATTAATAATTTGAAATGTTTTTTTTGTAAATGAGAAATATAATATAACAACAACAACACAACAACATTAACAACATTTTTGTAACATTTGTTTGTAAGTTTGTATGTTTGTAAGTTTGTATGTAGGGGGTAATCTCAGGAACTACTGCTAGTCTATTCTGTAAATAACCATTTCGATATCGACTTCACCTGAGTGACTAAGCTTACAAAGTGAACTTTATTTCACACGTCATAAGGTCTTATATTTATACGAATTTGAAACTCACCTCGGATTCCGCTGTCGAGACACGAAAATGTTGTTACAGAATAGCAATGCTGGTCCGATTTGAAAAATTCTTTCAGTATTAGATAGCCCATTTATCTAGGAAGGTTATAGGTCATATATCATCACGCTAAGACTAAAAGGAGCCGAGCATTAATGAAAAATGTGACGCAAACGAAGTTGCGTGGGTCAGCTAGTGAGAAATAAAATCGTGAAAAAATATAAATATGACATTATTTTAATATACTTACGTATGGTATGAAACTCCTACACTCTTATTTTTCTTGGAACCATAGTTTTTACACTTTCGTAACACACAACGTTTAGGTAGATATAGGCACGACACAGACACGCTTCGTTTCGCTCGCTGCTATTAGCCGACTAAAACAAGTTACGACAATTGTCTGAATTCGTTCGCAACAAGTTTTGCGCGCCAGTGCGATATCTACCTCTTTTTATTTATAATATCATTGTTCAAACTCGTTTTCGTCGATTAAATCTTTCTTACACTGGGAGCAATTTTTATATATTTTTTTTTATTTATTTTTTATTAAATATCCACTGACGTACTGATAAAGCCATTACTTTGGGATCGGTCTTGTCCTCCAAAGGCAGCACGTTTGTATTTAAAATACTATTTAAATTAATATTGTGTGTAACTTTGTTGGCTTCGCAGTCCTTATTTGTAACCAAGGTAACTAAGGCCTCACAATAATCTTCTTGGCAATTAGCACTCGAGGCATGAACGCTGGAGAGGTTATTTACCAATAACGCCACATAGGCAGATTGAAATGCATCCGGAGTTGGATTAACATTGCGGCACCCGTGGCTTCTGATTGCGCCACAAACAGTTTTCTAGAGGATCTTGATTTAGGTGCCGCATCCAAACTGACGTAACATTATATTCTCTCTCAATTTTTTTTACAAGTATTTGTATACCTTCCAGCGTCCACACCCAACTATTTAAGGTCGGTACATTTTCTGAAGACTTGCCCTTATAGAATTTCATGGTTTTCAATTTTTTTTTTAATTCCATCCATTTTTTTGTGACGTGCGGAATTCGGTTTACGGATTGCAGTAGTGGCTTCACAAACTTCTTTTTATGTGCGTAACTGCCGTTGATCGAATCAAACAACTCGTCGAAAATTAGCAGTAAATCTGCAGTATCTTTTATTTTTTCTGGCAAAATTCTTTTATCTGAAAAGAAAAAAATAACAATTGAAAATTCAGTGGGAAAACTATCAATAAATCCGTCCGGATGTTTTATTTTAAATTAAAATAGGATCTACTATGAGATAAAGTCTTTCTAATTAAAAAAAGGTTTTTTTTATAATTGACGGAGTGATGCGTAGACATAAAAAGAATGTGCAAGTCGAAAATGATGAATTATTATAGCTAATAAATAACCGTCCTTCTGGCGCAGTCGGGAAAAAATTATATGTACCAACATGCCAAGTATCCCATGTTCGACGCCACTGTTTGACTAAATACTTGAGCTGCATAATATTGCACTTTCATTTTGCCTATTTTTTACCATCAATATGGTTTTCGGTTAATTTCGGCACCTGTCGAATACCTTTGTATGCTGGATTTTCCTTCATGAGGAGTTTTGCCACTCTGCGGTTTTAGTCTCGCCACTTAGTTCAAATTTTAAACTTTTTGTTAACAAGTTGTTACGTATAAACGTTTAATAAATGTGGTGGGTCATACAGTGGGATTATTTCGTTTTCATTTATTTTAATAATATTAAAATTATCCTCAGGGATTTCTCCTCTTAACAAACATTTTCGTTTAGATTCGTCTGTTAAAATGTTAACATCACTTTTGTTGGTCCCCTGATCACAAACAGTAGTCACCACTATAAACCCTGCATCTTGCAGTTCCTTTATAAGAGCTTTAATTTGTTTTGCCAGTTCTGGACCCTTAGTTGCTCCTGATGAAAATGTATAAGCAACTGGCTGCTTATAATTTCTAATTAGGCCACGTACCATGAAAACTTGAGCATGATTGGCAATAATTGCTCGCGTTTGTTCTCCATCAGTAACAATGCCCGTCACTACATTTTTCTTGTGTTGAAACTGAGACTGGGTTTTAAAGACATTTCATCAAACAGAAATACGCATATGTCTTCAGTCTTCATTTTCTCTGTTCTTGCCTTTAATTGGGCAAACACATTCTTATTTAAACCAGGACCAATGATTGCTCGACTTAAAAGGGTCCCTAAAATTTGCGGAGAAGGCAGTATAAATATTTTCTTGAGAAATCTGTATGCCTTTGGGCTTTGTTTGTATATGGACAAAGAGGCAATTTTTTCTTTTTCCGAAAATCTTCGCCCTTTGTCCTTTTTCTTGTTCTCCCTGAACTGCATTAACGTTATCAGCCTTCCTGTAATCGGCATATTTTCTAACGCTGCTATAAATTTGTTATAGCTTTAAACTTGCTGCTTGTTTTTTCGATCTGTTTTTGCATTTTGACAGTTTCAGTCTTACATCTACTAATTTCTTATATAATTCATGTTCAGTTTTTGTCATCTTCGATCTTACAAATTTAGTCTTTTTCAAAGCGGGTCCTGCTGAAAGTTAAATAAAAAAAAGTGTAAAACAAATGAAGTGTTACGGTCTATCTACATTTATATTATAAAGAGGAAATTTTTGTTTGTTTGTTTGAAATGAATAGGCTCCGAAAGTCCTAGACCAATTTGAAAAATTTCTTCAGTGTTAGATAGCCCATTTGTCGAGGAAGGCTATATATCATCACGCTACGACTAAAAGGAGTGGAGCATTAATGGCAAATGTTAATTAATTAATTAATTAAGTATTTATTAGTTAATTATCTAATATTATTATTTGATTATAGTCATAATTTCTACACAATATGGCGCAAAGTCGATCCTATTCTCACTTGAATCGCATTGTATAAGCAAATTAGCATTTCATTGTTTAATTTAACGAAGATTACCTTTAGAAGTAGACGGCAAAATGTTGGACACATTTTGACTAGATTCCATTGCTTTTCTTTCTATTGAAGCAGTACATACTGAAAATTTAAAAGTTTACATTGAGTACATATTATAAGCCAAAGAATGCTTCACCTAAATTACATAATCTGTCTGTATTTTAATTATAGCACTTCATTGTTTAATAAGGATTACCTTTAGAAGTAGACGGCAAAATGTTGGACACGTTTTCAATAGATTTCAACGCTCTTCTTTCTATTGGAGTAGTAGTAATGAACTTCAGTGTTGATAGGCCTGTTAATAAAATGAGGCTTCCGGCGACTGGGACCGCAATTAACTAGGACCGCGGTCCCAGTCGCCGGATCCGTAAAAAATCAATATTTTTCTTCCGGCGACTGGGACCACTCATAAATGATAACTGAAATCAAAAAATGTACAGTCAAACGAAAAATGTTAAGATGCAATAATTGAAGAAAAATCCTTTTTGATTTAAAAACATCATTTATTGATATAAAAACAGCCTCTGACTACAGTTTTGTTATTTAAAACTTTCGTAATAAAAACATACACATAAATCGTGCTTATAATAATAATCAACCATTTTTAAACAATTAAGAATCAGAAAGTAATTATTTTTCACAAAATCAGCCTTTAAGTGGTACAGTAAATATAATAAAAAAATAACATAAATCACGATAAAAATTATAAACGTAGGTACTATCTATTTATATCATAATTAGTTTAAAATGGCAGTTATGGCTTCACACAAAATCAGTCAAGTAAGTAATTGTCAGATAATCTTAACAAATGACATTTTGTTTGTGATATTAAAAAGTCGCATCAAAGATGAGAAGCAATCTAAAGTAAAAATATTTGTAACCACGTCGTTTAACCCCCTTATTAGCTTGTTTTGTTTATAAATAAGTTATCAAAAAATTGTTTTACATACCTGAAGAGTATTAAATGAAGTCACTCTACACCACCACTTACATCCCACAATTCTAACAAATATTCAGCGCAGTATCTTACAACGATCTAATATGACACTGTCTGATGCAAAACTTGACTTTCTTAAACTGATAAGCTTCTTGTTCGTGATTGGCCGAGCCAGTCATCAGGCGATGCGAAATTTCTCGTTTATAACAAAAGGGCTACCTGACCTTGGAATCGGCAGGCAAAACGGACTCGAGTTAGAGAGTGATAGTATTATACAGTGCTATGCCCTCTGTGTGTGTTTTGCCTGCATGTGTGAATTATGTAAAAACGGGCTAGCTTTATCTATTAATAAGCGCATAAAATCATATCTAGAACGAGTCAATGATATTCATATAAATAATTTAGATTTTTTTTCGTTTGACTGTACCGATTTTGGCTTGAATTATAGATTTTTTAAGTTATCTATGAGTGCTCCCAGTCGCCGGAAGAAAAATATTTATTTTTTATGGATCCGGCGACTGGGACCGCGGTCCTATTTAATTGCGGTCCCAGTCGCCGGAAGCCTCAATAAAATCATTAAGATTTAAGTGTGTTTAAATATAAACATTGTCTGGTACCTCCAACCTCATCTGTTATCTCATGAAAAATAACCTTACAAAACTGTCCATGTCATATGTTTACATGGAATTGAATATTATAAAACAAATGTTTAGGTATTGTTATTTCTCGTAGACACCTCACTTTTTATCAAGAATATATATAGATATATATTTTTGTTTTCTTTCTCGGGTCTCTGGAGACCCGATCCTTTGGTAGGCGTACGAGGGGCCAAAACCAACTCGTAGAGGCCCCGTTAGAAATTTCAAATGTAATGGGGCACCAACCGGCGATTATCCCTGTATGCACTGTGAAAGTATTCCCAAGGACAATCCCCGGTTGGAGCAAGACTATTGCAGAATATGGAAAAAAAAAGATGAAACGCTATGGTTTTGGGCGGTTTAGTGGACTGATAATCGTTTATTATAGAACTATTATAGATATATATCATTATTAGCATAGGTAATAAATGCTAATTAATAATGACTTCTTGAAAATATTTTATTTTATTTTAAAGCACCAACAACCAATCAATCACCTATATTAATTTTATTTATCAACATTAGTCTAATAACAGCTGTGAACTATATTTACTCACCTGGCAAATTTAACGTTGGCACAGTAATATTGCTGATTCGATTGTAGCGGCAACAATATTTCAGTTCAAAATGAGCATTCATACTCGCCGATTTTTGTATATGTACTCATTATTGCATTTCAATATATCCCCACCAATATTAAAGACCCCATGACATGAAGCACTCCATATCCTTTGCAGGATTCGGAAAAAGATGCAGGACAGTGTGGGAATCTGAAAAATTCAAAATATAAAGTTCAAAATTAAATTAAATTAAAGTTTATTTGGAACAACTTAAATGTGCACATTACATAGGAATAACGAAGATAACTGCAAAAGTAAAATACTGTGGCGCAGCTATCAACGCCCAATACAAAATACATAAATTCAGACATTGTTCCAGTTTAACCTAAGAGAAGTTAATTACATGCTAATAATGAAAAAACGAAAAAAAAAAGAAACAAAAAAGCAAACAGTAATAATGTACAATATGTTGTTAATATGAAGAGTGGAAGTGGGGATGGGGTTTGTAATTGTGTATGTGCGTTCGTGCGCGTGTGTGTGTGTGTATGTATGTATGTGTGTGTGTGTGTATGTACGTATGTATGTATGTGTGTGTGTGTGTGTGTATTTGTGGGTCTACCGCATTTAAGAAACCATAAGTTGCTCAGTCTCATCATAGGACAAGCACTTAAGCCAGCTGGTCACTTTTCTCTTCAGCACCATCCTAGTCATAGGGTATATTTTAAGTCTCATATTTATGATATTGTAGAGTTTGGAGCTAATGTGAGTGAAGTGGCGACTGACCAATGCTAACCTGCAGCGTTCAGTCTCGCAGACTCTGTCGGTACGACGTTTCTTGGTGAGGTAGTGAGGGTTGTAAGGGAGAAGTAGGTGCTTCCTAAAAACTGTTTGCAGTACGAACAACTGCCTCACTGAGAGTACCTCGCAAAGTGAGTATAGTTCAGACGTGGGAAATCTAATAGGCTTCTTAGCTAGTACTTTTAAAACTGCTCTCTGAGCCATCTCTACGCGAAACATGGTTGTCTTGTGCGTTCCCCCCACGTGGTTATGCAGTAACCGAGAACTGATTGAGTAAGGGCAAAATAGACCATTTTAAGGCATTGGAAGTCAGCAGCCGCTCGAAGTTTTTTAAACAAGTAAATCAATCTTCTGACTCTAACCACAACTGAGTTAATTTGTTTTTTCCAGGTCAAAAGATTGTCTAATACAACCCCAAGGTATTTTATGCTATCAGACCGTTCTATTTGAGGACAGTCACAGGTTTCTGGGTTAATGCACACATGGGTCCTGATCTGAAACGACAAAGGTGGTTGGGTAAGAATACTCGGGCTGAAGGGGATAAATTTAGTCTTGGAGATGTTGAGCGTGAGCAGATTCGAGGTTAACCACATCATAACCATCCGCAGTGCCAATTCTGCCCATTCACGCGTCTCAGACCAGTCCTTGCCATGGATTATGAGAGCTGTGTCAGCCGCATATGTAATTATTTTAGTGTTTGCAAGAGACAACTGACACAGCTCATTGACATGTATGAGGAAGAGGGTTGGTCCTAGCACACTGCCCTGAGAAACCCCATAAAACAAATTTTCTTCATCACTCACAAACGATCCAACCCTCACAACCTGTTTACGCCTCGATAAGTAGCTACGAAAGATTTCGAGTGCAATTCCACGAATGCCAATCCGTTCTAGCTTGTCAATCAATTTGGGGACCGACACGGTGTCGAACGCTTTCGAGAGGTCTAGAAAAACACCAAGCGTCTTGTGCTTATTGTTAAGGTGTGCGACAATTGTATTTGTGAGCTCCAGTGTAGCGTCTTCGGTTGATTTTCCAGCTCTGAAACCGTATTGATTTTCGGCCAGGATGTTGAATTTGACTAAAAATTTCACAAGCCTCGCGTTGATAACTTTCTCGAAAACTATAGAGATGGTTGAAAGGACTGATATAGGCCTGCAATTAGAAACGAGTTCCTTGTCCCCTCCCTTGTGAATAGGGTGGACTATGGCAGTTTTCAAAACATCCGGAAAAATACCAGAGGATAGAGAGAGATTAAAAATGTGAACAAGAAGGGGGACAATTGTAGTTTTTGTGGCCTTTATAACTGTGGAGGGGATTCCATCATCACCGACAGCACATTCATCCTTGAGGGTTAAGATAATGGTTTCAATTTCGGCGTCATCAACGTCGTACATGACCATCGATTCCAATGGGGCTATCATGGAAGAGCTAGCCACTTGGGGCGAAACGTGAAGGTCCGAAGAAATATTTTGTGATGGAGAGTTCGAGAACTTGGATGCAAGGGTACTGCCCACATTTGCAAAGTAACTATTTACTGTATTGACAGAGAGAAGAGGGTCGTTTTCACATTTTAGTAACTCTGAAGAAAAAGATTTACTCTTGTCCATATGGGAAATTTCTTTAATAACTTTCCAGGTTGCCTTTGGGTTCCTTCCGGCCTTCTGAAATTCTGACCTTTCATATTCGCGTTTGAGCTTCTTTAATAAATTATTGCAAAAAGTTCGATAGCGAAAATAAATAGTCTTATGAGTGTCGTTTTCTGCGTGTTTTTGGAGGTTTTGTGTAATTTATCTCTTTGCCGAATACATCTAAGGAGGCCAGGAGTAATCCAAGGCTTGATGATGCGCCTTCTACTAGAAATGACCGAATAACTTGTATGGAGCTTAATTTAAATGAAAAAAAGCCTTTTCGATGTCTGATTTCACTTTCACTATATCAATTTTTGTGATGTGTTTGACTTTTCGTGTATTTATTGTGAAATTAGGATTGCAGAACAGTAACACAGGAGAATGGTCAGTTATATCACATTCAAGAACCAAGGTTGTGGCAGTTTGTGTCGACTTCAGCAATACATGGTCTAGACAATTATTAAGCCTGGTGGGAAAAGAATGCGCGGGAAGCATAGCGTGTGATGCAGTAATGTTTAAATAGTCATCACAATTGGGATCCACGCTCGTAGGTGCAATGTTAATATTTAAATCTCCGATAAGAGAGGTTGTTCTGAATTTATTTAAGTGTTGGAGTAACATAACTAAGCTACTGAGAGATGGATCAAGATCTTTGGTCGAGGGTGATCTGTATACCGCGACAATAGCAACCTTGTCCGAGAATTTCAGTACCAAACAGCTTGCATCATTAACTGAGGGGGTTTCAAAAGAGTATTGTAAATCCATTCTGACGTAAGCAACTACTCCATCATTCTGATTTTGAAATGAAGTGAAACAAGTATTGTAGCCTGAGAGGTGGGGAATATTCGGACATTTGCTCAACCAACATTCAGACAGCAAAATAACGTCCAGTGTATAACTCAACCTGCCTAGTAACAATGTTAGATTGTCAAAGTTACAGTTGATGCTTCGAATATTGACATGTAAGATTTTAAGTGTACATTCTGGTTTTGTCAAATAGTTAGCACTCGCTTCCGGAGAGCACACAAAACATTCTGAGACAGAAACTTTTTCGATCTCGGTATTAATTATGTTTAGGTCATCCATAACGATTATGTGAACATAAAAAGGAAAATCTTTGTAGGGTCAGCTCTAGGATTTTATCTGTGTAGTGTTTGGATTTTAATTGATTTTGAATAAACTTAGATATGTAGGTATGTTATTGCATCAGAATTTGGCAATTTTCTATAACAGTGAATAGTATGATCATTTGTCTTGTAATTGTAAAACTTGCGGTATGTGAAATGTAGTGTTAATTTCAGAGTGTAGTAGAAGAGTTGTGTGTAGTGTAATGATATAGTGTACAATTGCTTGTTAATTAACATTATGGAAATATATATGTCGACGCAAGGCTAACGTAAACTTTAAAATTAACTTTAACTTAATGTCCTTTATCAGTTAAATATAGCAGGATAGGTTTAAATTAGTTTAGATTTAATTATTGTAGTCAGTTTGCTACTTTTCAATGTAAAAAGCCGTGTTATGACTTGCTGTTACTATAACAGCAAACCATAACTGTAGGTTTATTAAAACTTAGGTTTAAAAACCTTTTAATGATTGCTAAATTCATTTATTAATTAATAAGTGATAAGCGTTGGTTTAAAAATGTTTTTGATTACTTTTTGTTAATAAACAGTTGATTGAATTACTATTAGTCTGGTGATAAAGATGGCGCGCGTTTAATGTTTTATGCAAAGTTCTAAGTAATACTGAATTATTTCAATGTTAAAATCTAGTGCTAATAATAGTAAAATGAATTAACAAATCATAGTCTGTTACTCAAATCTACATTTTGTGATAAAAATAAGTGTAATGACTTCGCAACGACGACGCCATATTTGATATTGAGGCGAGCCGCTGCGAAGCCACTTTTGAAGCAGAACTTGAGGACGACAGGTCGTGTGAGTACGATTCCTATTGTTTTAATTTTAAGGTTGCTATTGTTGTGCTAAATTAGAAATAACTAGTAATAAGAATAAACCGTGAATAATTAAATTGTGTATTCGTTATTTGCAATGAGTGAACCCGTTAGTGGAGATGGTGACGTCAGCTCTGCTGACGTCACTATTTCTAAAAACCCGAATGGTCCCGATGCTCCGTTATCAGGCGTGGGATTGAACCCCACTTTTGCCCGTCCATCTGACTCAAATAATGAAAAATTAACCACTTCTGTTGGCGGGGTACCGACGGAGTTTTTCACTCAGATGTTGCAAGTGATGAAGCACATGTCCGATCGCATCACGACACAACAAGATACGCCCAAAGTCAGAATAAATGAAGTGTTTTTGCCGTCATACGATCCGGACACTAATATTGGGGTTAGAGAGTGGTGTCAACATGTGACCACAGCCATGGAAACTTATGACCTGAGCGATTATGAAGTGAGAATGAAGGCTGGTAGTTTGCTCAAGGGTCGCGCGAGGTTATGGGTTGACCATTGGCTGGTGTCAACCACCACGTGGCACGAATTGCGCGATGTTCTAATAACGACGTTTGAACCCGAGAATAGATACTCCCGGGATATTGTGCGCTTTAAGGAACATAATTATGACAATTCCAAAGACATTGCGCAGTTCTTGTCACAAGCTTGGGTGTTATGGAGGCGTATAACTAAGGATAAATTATCGAATGATGACGCAGTTGAGGCAGTTATTGGTTGCATTGGAGATGAGCGGTTGAGAATTGAGTTATTGAATGCTAGGGCCACATCAGTACCCGAACTAATTTCGGTTGCATCTTCTATACGAAGTGTTAAGCGCCCTCAGCCAGGTACATCGAGTGCCCATCCGGGTCCCGCTAAGCGATCACGTTTTGACAAACCCTCGTTATTTTGTCAAATCTGCAAAAAGCCCGGTCATGATACACGTGATTGTCGTTACCGTGACAAAAATGACAATTCTCAACCGCGTCAACAAGAAAATAAAACCCCATCTCAAAATGTAGGAAAACCTACATGCACGTTCTGTTCAAGGATAGGTCACACTTATGAAACGTGTTTTAAGCGAGAGCGTGCAGTGGTTTCCAACGTCAACTGTGTAGGTACTTCTAAATTGAATTCAATGCCGGTAGTCGCTGGGAACTTAAAAATACTCGCGATTTTTGACAGTGGCGCCGAATGTTCAGTAATACGCGAATCAATAGCTGCTAAACTACCCGGAAAACGAGTCGATCAAGTAAGCTACTTGAAGGGATTAGGTCAGTTTACGGTAATATCTCTTTCGACATTAACGACGATTTGTATCATTGATAGTTTACGGATAGAACTTGAATTTCACGTGGTGCCGGACTACGAAGTCTGCTCAGACATTCTGATCGGTATGAATCTTGTGGAGAAAAACAACTTAAGCGTGCTAGTGAACTCTCAAGGTGCAACTCTGATTCGTCAACCGGTTGTTTACCATGTGCGATCTCAAAGTGAAAAGTTTGATACACTAGATTGTGACTTGACTAATGACGAACATATCAACGAATTGAAAATTTTGTTAAACAAATTCGAACACTTATTTATTCGCGGTTACCCTCATACACGCGTTAATACTGGTGAGCTTGAAATACGCCTAAAAGATGATAGTAAGTGTGTCGAACGCAGGCCTTACCGATTGAGCCCAGTCGAACGCGAAAAAGTTCGGGAAATAGTAAATGAATTACTCGAGCATAAAATTATCCGCGAAAGTAAATCGCCTTTTTCTAGCCCAATAATATTAGTGAAAAAGAAAAATGGAAAGGACCGCATGTGCGTGGACTACCGCGAACTAAACAGGAATACTCTGAGAGACCACTATCCATTACCGATCATTTCAGATCAAATAGATCAACTGGCAGGGGGTTATTATTTCTCGACATTAGACATGGCAGCCGGCTTCCACCAGATACCTATTTCAGAGGGTTCGATTGAGAAAACAGCCTTTGTTACGCCGGATGGTTTATATGAGTATTTAACCATGCCGTTCGGACTTAGTAACGCAGTGTCAGTTTATCAGCGCTGTATAAACAGAGCCCTAGCTGACCTCTTAAGCTCGGTGGACCAGGTTTGCCAGGTTTATGTCGACGATATTTTATCAAAATGTAGGGTATTCGATGAGGGCCTAGCACATATCGAACGCATTTTGATTGCCCTCCAAAAGGCTGGTTTTTCGATTAATGTCGATAAAACTGCCTTCTTTAAACGCTCCATCGAGTATTTGGGCAATATCATTGCAGATGGGCAAGTCAGTCCTAGCCCAAGAAAAGTGGAGGCTTTAACGAAGGCACCAATCCCGAAGACTGTCAAACAAGTTAGGCAGTTTAACGGATTGGCTGGATACTTTAGACGCTTCATTCCCAATTTCTCGCGTGTGATGGTTCCCCTTTATGAGCTGACCAAGAACAATGCGAAGTGGGAATGGAACGAAAGACATGATGAGGCTCGAAACCATATCATACAACACTTGTCTACTGCGCCTACCCTTATGCTATTTCAGGAGGACGCACCGATCGAGCTCTACACAGACGCCAGCAGCATCGGCTACGGGGCAGTACTCGTGCAGACCATTGGCGGTCGCCAGCATCCAGTCGCATACATGAGCCAGCGCACCACCGACGCCGAGAGCCGCTACCACTCGTACGAGCTCGAGACCTTGGCGGTAGTAAGGGCAGTCAAGCATTTTCGCCATTACATATACGGCCGAAAATTCAAGGTAATAACAGATTGTAACGCCTTGAAAGCGTCCAAGAACAAAAAGGATCTCCTTCCTCGAATCCATAGGTGGTGGGCCTTCCTGCAGAATTACGAGTTCGAGGTCGAGTATAGAAAAGGTGAGCGGTTACAGCACGCGGATTTCTTCAGTAGGAATCCTGCCACTGAAAGATCCGTCAACTTCATGACAAGAGACACTGAGTGGCTGCAGATCGAGCAGCGCCGCGACGACGTGCTGCGCCCGCTTATAGACACTATGAGCGGCGACAGTCCGGCCGAAGGCTACGTCTTGGAAGAAGGCGTGCTTAAGAAGACTCTCACGGATTCTATACTCGGTATACATAAACCAATTGTAGTCCCTAGGTCATTCCAATGGAGTCTCATAAACTCCTTCCATGTCGCTCTGCAACACCCTGGATGGGAGAAAACCTTACAGAAGCTGAGGGAAACATACTGGTTCCCCAAAATGAACACAATCGTCAGAAGGTTTGTAGACAATTGTGTTATATGTAAAACCTCGAAAGGGCCGTCGGGCGCTATCCAAGCCCAGCTACACCCAATTCAGAAGCCCACTGCAGCGTTCCAGGTCGTCCACATGGATATTACTGGCAAGCTGGGTACAAGAAGCGCTGAGGGACGAGATGAGTATGTAATTGTTACAATTGACGCATACACCAAATACGTCTTGCTTAGCTATTCAAATGACAAGAGCCCAAGCAACAGCCTCGCAGCTTTGAAACGTGTCGTGCACCTGTTCGGAACTCCAGTGCAAATCGTGGTGGATGGAGGTCGAGAGTTCCTTGGGGAATTTAAAGTCTACTCTGACCGTTTCGGAATCGACATACACTCTATTGCGCCAGGAGTAAGCCGAGCTAACGGACAGGTCGAACGAATCATGGGCACTTTGAAAAACGCATTAACCATGATCAAAAACTACGACACTGAAGAGTGGCAGACGGCGCTAGAAGCTTTACAGCTCGCATTTAACTGCACTCCACATAGAGTAACGGGGGTCGCACCGCTTACACTACTGACCCGCCGCCAACACAGTGTACCTCCAGAACTACTAAGGTTGGTAAATATTGATAATGAATGCATAGACTTCGACTTGCTTGAGCAACACGTGCAAGAGAAAATGACAGCTGCGGGACAATACGACAAGAAGCGATTCGACAAGAGTAAGGCGAAAATGCGTCCGTTTCAGCGAGGAGATTACGTACTCGTCAAGAACAATCCCCGAAATCAGACGTCTCTGGACTTGAAATACAGCGAGCCATACGAGATATACAGGATCCTGGACAACGACCGATACATAGTGAAACGTGTGACCGGCAGAGGGCGTCCACGTAAGGTCGCTCACGACCAGCTGCGCCGAGCACCACAACCAGGCGAGCAGGAAACCGTGTCGACTAATAACGAGGATGACTCTCAGCAAGTGGCTACCCGGCTGGTTGATGACTCATCGACGAACTTGGTCGATGTCACACCACAACAAACTACATCTCAGATCATCAGTACGCCGCCATCGAAAGAGCCACAGCCGTCTACCTCCCAGCTGCTGGACCCTTAAACAAAGTGAGTTCTCCCTTCTTACTGTTTGTTATCTTGACACCAATTGTGAATTTGAGTTACAAGACAACAGTGAGAGATCCGTTATGGGTCTGTCTTTGGTGACTGACTGATACCTAACTAAAACAGTAAGACTGTACAATCCGTATTCCCCGCTTCCATCCTACTCTTTTCAGAACCTCTGTGGACCACGGTTAAAATAATAAAGCCTAGGCCACAGCATCGACCTTTCCCAATCCTTTAGAACCCCTGTGGACCACGGCGTACAGGACCGCTCAGCGCCACAGCATCATTCCCGTGAGTTATTTTTAGTCAACAAAAAGTTTCAATATTAGTTTTCAGAGCCCCTGTGGACCACGGTCAAAGTAAGGCCCAGGCCACAGCATCGTCCTTCCCAAATCCTTTAGGGCCCCTGTGGACCACGGCGTACGAGACCGCTCAGCACCACAGCATCAAACCCAAACAAGCTGTATAAACGGCCACGTAAGAACTTTACTTCCATTTTGTTTTTTTTTAGAGCCTCTGGGGACCACGGTCATAAATATAAGGCCTAGGCCTCAGCATCGCCCTAGTTCCCTTTCCCTTAGAGCCTCTGTGGACCACGGCGTACAAGACCGCCCAGCACCACAGCATCATCCCAGTCTACGAGAAATCAAATCATGCATGTATGCGTGGAGCATTTGCATTGACATATTTAACTTAATGAACGTGCGAGTAAGCGTGTAGCGTTACAAACACTTCAATATCTTCACTCACTTCTCTATGTACAGCAAATCCTATTTATTTACTACTCATGTAAACTTTATTATTTCCATATAAACTCCAATATCTATAACTACGAATACCTAACTACATTACCTTATATAAAAGTAATGGCTAACAACTTGGATTGTTGGAATCGGTTACCTACTATTGAAAAGATCAGGCTATAATAGCCTAGCTAAGGTACAAACCTTTTTGAAATCATTTTGAAGCAACGGCAGCTCCGACCACAAACAAGTTGTCAGGCTAGTGTACTAGTGAATGGATACCTAGCTCAGAAAAATAATTTTCATTTTCAGATCCGCGACTGGTGCAGGGCACGCACACCGTCTCGCAGAATGGCCGTGTCGACGCAAGGCTAACGTAAACTTTAAAATTAACTTTAACTTAATGTCCTTTATCAGTTAAATATAGCAGGATAGGTTTAAATTAGTTTAGATTTAATTATTGTAGTCAGTTTGCTACTTTTCAATGTAAAAAGCCGTGTTATGACTTGCTGTTACTATAACAGCAAACCATAACTGTAGGTTTATTAAAACTTAGGTTTAAAAACCTTTTAATGATTGCTAAATTCATTTATTAATTAATAAGTGATAAGCGTTGGTTTAAAAATGTTTTTGATTACTTTTTGTTAATAAACAGTTGATTGAATTACTATTAGTCTGGTGATAAAGATGGCGCGCGTTTAATGTTTTATGCAAAGTTCTAAGTAATACTGAATTATTTCAATGTTAAAATCTAGTGCTAATAATAGTAAAATGAATTAACAAATCATAGTCTGTTACTCAAATCTACATTTTGTGATAAAAATAAGTGTAATGACTTCGCAACGACGACGCCATATTTGATATTGAGGCGAGCCGCTGCGAAGCCACTTTTGAAGCAGAACTTGAGGACGACAGGTCGTGTGAGTACGATTCCTATTGTTTTAATTTTAAGGTTGCTATTGTTGTGCTAAATTAGAAATAACTAGTAATAAGAATAAACCGTGAATAATTAAATTGTGTATTCGTTATTTGCAATGAGTGAACCCGTTAGTGGAGATGGTGACGTCAGCTCTGCTGACGTCACTATTTCTAAAAACCCGAATGGTCCCGATGCTCCGTTATATAATATTAACATAAAGAAAAACAGGTAGTCGAAATAACGAAAAAAATATGGAACAGAAACCAGTAATAGACAGTAAACGGCAAAGCGGGTAATTTGATTATATAATCCGAAATTAGGTATAGTCTTGCGGACTTCAAAAAAGTAGATAGTCAGCATCAGTCTTAACTTCGAAATGTTTGTGTCTTTCTTTCTGGCGAACGAAGATCTTGCCATGTTATGAATGTTAGATTCCACTAACTAGTAAAAACATCTCGCCGTCGATAAATGTTAGAGACAATAATCATTTTTGTACGATATGAACCCACAGACCATGGCAACACTTTAACATCCCTTTTCAGCAATGAATCAGTTTAATAAACAAAAATATGGAAGTTTTTTTTTTATTTTAGCGGCTTAAGAAACTCACTCCTGAATTAAGAGGAATTTGATAGTAATATGTAACTTTTTAGTGGGTGTTGCAGCTGAAAAAATCTTAATAAAGGATGGTGTTATAGTTAGTAATCCATCAAACCAAGGTTGGTTTCTCTTAATTATTTTTTAGATCAAAAGTCAAAGTACAGATACTGATAGCATATTTGAATACAGTTACGTCGTGTATCGTAGCATTACAATATTGACATAAAGGTATTACTTGACTTAATTACTAGTAACACTCAATGAATCCGTCAAACGTCAAAACTGGAAAAAATGTATCGATTTATATCGTATCGATACTTTTTAAATGTATCGGTATATATTTTCTAAAAATATCGATATTCCTAATCGATATTTTTTGCTAAACAGAAGGTTACCTATATATTTTGCAATGTCAAAAATTAGATTATGAAAAATTTAATATACATATCTGATATATTTATTATTTTATTCATTCATAAATCGTACATTTATATTGTTTAAAAATAACCATCACTGAAACCAGTATTCATCTGAAATGGACATCAGCAGCACTCTTTGGGCCCGAGAGGTAATATGCTCACCTTTCAATCTGTTCCTATTATCCGGCACTGTTAAACGTCCTACACACTATTCCCAAAGTTGATCGAAGTTGAGCGAATACGATAGTGTAGAGGGGCACTTTGCTTCGCTTCGTGCAACTTCGCCTCGCTTCGGGCGACTTCCAGTCGTTGTCGTTTTTTGCGCCCGAGTCAAAAGATTCGAAGTGTCACGAAGTTTCAAATCAAATAATCATTTATTGCTAAAAATGGTATTTGCAGTAAACACAGTTTGTATACAAGAGTACTTATGTGCATATAAATTACAAATTAGTGGGTGAGCTGCTGTTCTCCTAGCTAGATTGCTGAGCAACCTGTATTAAGGAGAAACAGTTTGCCTCCCTGCAAAGGTGTTCTTAAATTATATGCGACATGTTGATATCATAATATTACAATTTGGTTGCTTACTTTAAAATATTATAAATAATTATTCTAAAACGAAAACATGCAATTAAAAACAAGAAAATAATATTTAGAGAGTCGTGTCTGTGTGAGTGAATGTGTGTAGTGTATATGAATTGAAGGTATAAAACTGGGACGATAAAATAATAATTATAAATAAGGTTTGTTGTGAATGAGAATACTAGGAGAGAAACTTCAACAGTGCCTCAGTCTCATCATAGGTTTTGGAGAGCAGGAACGAGAAAGTTTGAACACGACGCGTCTGACCACACTACTCGGCTCACTTCGGTTCACGCCGAGCCATAATAAATACGCACGTATTTTTATTACGCGAGAGTACACTTTGCAACGGCATTTGCCACATGAACGTTATCCATGATGCCTATCGTGAGGGGAACGGGCGACTCAGCTCCTCGTGAAGTTGCTCGAGTGTGTGGACACGTACTTCGGAAAGTACTTCGTTGAAGTAACTTCGGGCATAGTGTGGAAGACGTTTTAAATTAACAATCGAAGCAACTCTTTCGGACTAAGGTAGCTTGACATATTAAAATATTTAAGAGTGATATCCGAAAGAACCGGCGTGAAATATCGGTGATTCACTCCAGAGATATTGCTTAAGCTCATTAGGCACAGAACCTCGAAAATTCGGAAGCGAAATAATATCGTTTTCGATATCCGAAAATAAATATCGAAAATCGATTTATCGAAAAATAATCGCCGATATATATCGATTATTTAATGAAAAAATATCGATATTTTGATAAATTGTTTTTTTTTGCCCTACCCTATGTTTGCTTCGTGTTTGTGTTATTATTTTATTTCTTCTTTATTTTATTGTGTCGTAGCCCCACGTGAGTGCTCTACTTATTATAATAAACGGTGCAATAACATAATAAGTCGACGAAGTAGTAAGTAATACGTCAGCAGTCGGTTCGCGTTGGGGATTCCTCATCTTGCTGGCTTAATTTGGAAACTGGCGTTCCTCAAGGCGGCATTCTTTCTCCTCTTCTGTTTTCTATTTTTAATAATTTAATAACCTCCGAACTTCAATGTGCGTATCATCTGTATGCAGATGACCTGCAGTTGTATCTTCAAGGGAGGGTCGATGAATTATCTGACGTTATCAACAAAGTGAACAGGGACTTGATAGCCATTAAAATGTGGTCGGACGGGTTTGGTGTTACTGTAAACCCTGATAAGTGTCAGGCAATTATTATTGGGAGTTCTCGAAGCATTGCTAAACTGGATTTAACAGCATTGCCAAATATCCTGTTCGACAGTACGATTGTCCCATTTAGCGCTGATGTAAAAGATCTTGGTTTGCGAATTGATAGTACCTTAAACTGGCGTACTTAAGTCGCTAGTGTAAGTCAGAAGGTTACCGGAGCGCTGCGGGCCCTGTGTCGCTTGAAAAACTTTTTACCATCAAACACGAAGACAATGCTTGTACAGACCTTAATTTTTCCTATCATCGATTATGGCGATGTGTGCTACTATGACCTGAATGCAGATCTCCTCAACAAACTTGACCGTCTTCTGAATTACTACATTCGATTTGTTTTCAATCTGCGTAAATATGATCATGTTTCTGCGCATCGGTCGCTTCTAAAGTGGTTGCCCATACGCGAGCGCAGAGAGCTAAGGGCCCTTACTACTTTGTTTTCTTTCCTTGACTCTCCCAGCTCTCCAAGTTATCTTGCCCCTCACTTCCAGTACATTTGCGCCAACCACAATCGAAATCTTCGCTCATCACATAACCGCGTTCTTCAATGTCCCACTCACCGTACTGACTTTATTCACTCTTCCTTCTTCGTTCAGGCTATTTCTCTGTGGAATGCGCTCCCTCAAGAAGTCAGGATGGCCACCAACCGATTAACCTTCAAAGTTGGAGTTCGTGAGCACATTCGCAAGAAGTTGGCAGTAGTATCAGCACAGCGCTAATATTTCCCAATAGTCTATTTGTACTAAGTAATTGTTTAGTATATTCGTATGTTTAATTTTTCCAATTCGAATTTTATTATTTTATATTAGTCTTATATGTATTGTTTATTTAATAAATATCAATCGCAATACTGTTCTCAATATTCAATGCCATTACATATCCGTTTATTACCATATATCAATCATAGTACTTAATGCTATACATTAATAGCTTAGGTAAATATAAGATATAAACTATAATACAACGTTATAGTGACCCCAAGGTAATGTTTCGATCTGATTTGGAAGTATATATCTTTAATAGTCATTTCTATTCATCACCAGTTTATTTACTTGTTGCGAATACAAAACATGTTTGATTGACTTAATCATATTCATCGTACATGATCTACTTTCATCATCAAACAATGATTTATTATAATGCATCATCTTTAGCCTGTTAGTTACAGAGTTTGAAATACCTTTTGCTTTTTTTATTTCAGTTTTAGAGGCCGATAAACAGTAAAGTTTTGCTCTTAAACCAGTAAATTCGTTGATCACGTCTCCACCTAGTTCATCTTTAAATAGACCAGGTACTTCGGCATTTACTCGAGGTATTGAATATGGGTTATCTAAATCAAAATTACTTGTATCAAATTTCTTTATATTATTTTTTATATCATGGTAAATATCTTCTGTGTAAAATAAATAAAAAAGACTGTCGGTGTCTGTGTAACATAGCCTGACATTATTCTTATATTTTTTTTTAATATTATAATGTTATTGATAAAGGTGTAACTTAGCATATTCTAAAACAGTAAAATCTATATAAATCGGTCTGTCTAAAACAATTCTCTCGGGTTTTAGTTGCACAGCTACAAAGTTTTCCGAAAATATCGATACACATTTTAAATTAGGTTTACAAATTAGTTTTTCAGCACAGAGTTGCTTATTTGTCACATTTTGTTTGTCCATCCATTTTGTTGCTAGTTTAATATCTACCTGTTTACGTTTGTTTTCTATCGTTTTACCAAAAATTGAATTATTTAAAAGCTTGAAAAAGTCTTTCTCAAATGCAGTTGTAGATGCTTGACGCAGGGTAGTATTTAAATCAATATATTTTTTTAAATATTCTTCTTGTTTGAAAGCAAGAATTCGATGAATTTTTCTTAGAACTAGCCCGGATTTTAAACATTGCTTTAAGTGAATATAATGAATTACATAGTTAAATTTATCATATAAATTAGCGATGAGTTTAGCTGTCTTTCCTCCAGGGGGTATGAATTTCTCTGGAGCAAAAGGCAAATCACTATGAAAATCATGTACTGATTCAGGATATTCGAGATCTACTTCTAAAATGAAGCCATATTCACTGTCATCAGATACGCTCATTATATCGAAACAGTTAATTTCCTTCTGATTTAAAAGCCTAAATTCTGAAATGGGGATTTTTTTTGTCATTGCATATCCGTACAAATTGTTGCAATCGAGATAAATCAAATAGCTAGACGGTTCTTGATCATTGTATTCTGATAGATATGGATTATTTGCTTTTGCATGACGTAGTGAGCACTGAGCCAGACCACCACGTATGCCCTTTTCTAACATTTGATATATTTCTAAGTCATCAATCGAGTCTAGCTCAACACGCGTATAAAGCAACATAGCATCCCAGCTTAAACTAGGTGCCGTTACATAGTACCCAGGGTCTAACTTATAATATTTTAAGCTTATTTTACGAAAATTTTCAAATATATCACACAGTAATAGAACATCACATTTTAAATATAAATCAGTATACTCGCCAATAGTATTGATATTAAACGTGTTCCACACAGTTTTTGCGTGTTCATATTCTTTATCGCTAATGTGTTGCATTTTCAAAGTGTTATAAAAGTATTTTTTTGAGGGAGTGTTGTTTCTTCGTACTTGTCCCATGTGTTAATATAATCATAAGGATAAATACCTTTCTTTTTTAACAAGTTTAAGTTTTCATCATTGAATTCTGCTGATAAATGAATAAAGTCGCGATCTAATAGACTTTTACTTAGTGCATCTAAACTAGAGCTTAAAAATTGAAATGAATCTATGAATTTTATTTGAATAGATCGGCCCACTTTCTCGCTATCTATATATTTTGTAATAGTTAAATACTTTTCCTTAGTCTTAGGTATAATTTTGATATCACCTTCATGTCTCACTAATTCCTGTATAAAGAGATGGGAGTATGAAAAAATACTGGTATGAATGGACATACTCTAAACATTAAGTTACATTGAACATGTGCAGGTCCCCTATACTTTCCTGTCACATGATCGTGGTAACGCACCTTATCATGAAATAATAACTGATCACAAATATGACAAATACTAGCATTGTTATAACTGATTTGCTCTTTTTTTGTTAATGGTAACATTGGTTTTGTTATCGATAATATTGCAGTTATTTTCTTGACATCTTCTATTAATCTAGTAACAAATACTTCAACACAGTCAGGGCCTCTATATGTAACATATTTATTTTGACTTGAATCGTGTGAACAACATATATAGTATCAAAAACAAGACGCCTGATGTTTTTTGAAATTATGTGTTTTTTCAGATTTTGTTTCAAAACAACTCTGCAATAGGCTTTCAAAGTCTGCATAAATGACATAATTAATTTTTTGTTTTCTTTCAAAATTCTTAAAACCGAGTTTACTATTCTTTTCGGGTAAAATTGATAAAACCTTTGAACAGATATGAGATCTATATTTATTTTCACTGCTATAGAATTGTAAACATGATTCACAGAGTAAAAAAATACCTTTATGACATGTCACTTGTCGTCTTACTAATCGTATCAGATTTTTAATAAGACAGTAATAACTCAATCCTTTTCTTTCTAAATATAGCAAATTTACATGTACAGATTTTCTGTTATTTGTCAAATACATAGGACCAGTCACGTTTTCGGTCTTATTATCTACTCCATAAATATTAATACTAATGTCGTTGTTTATTTCAAATAGTTTTATATCTTGATATGAGACAGGAAAAGACATTCCATCAATATTGAATACAGAACTGTAGTGTGGGTACGAATTAGTCCTGCTTACGTTCATCTTAGCAGGAAACAAAGCAGCTACCACACTCCATAAAAAGCAATGATTGTCATTATTTTGTATATTAATACAACTTTTAGAATTCTTAATTTTTGTGGGCAAATCTAGATATGTACCACCTCTCATTGGACAATATTTATTTACATTGATTTCTAGTTGACTTACAGAATGATAAGACCAACCAGAGTCTTTGTGCTCGAATTCAGACATTTTACATTTTAAAAGTTCTGTTACTTGCGAATACAATTCATCAATATCCGTGTTATTACAAATAACTAGCTTCTGCCAGCGGCTTCGCCCGCGTGATCCCTTGGGAACATATTCCCGGGATGAAAAGTAGCTTATGTGCTATTCCAGACTATAATCTATCTTTGTTCTAAATTTCATTGAGATCCGTTAAGCCGTTCTGGCGTGATTGAGTAACAAACAACCAAACTTTCACATTTATAATATTACTCGTTTGGTGTAAAGCGAAATTATAACCATCTTCCCCTCGACATTATAATTATTAAAGGATATTGCAAACTGTCGTAAGCCGTTTTCCGAAGCTACTCGCTAGCCTCTAGGCGCCAAGCTAGCCGCCTGCCTGTGCGTTCGCGACCACAAAAATAATCCTTATAGCATGATTCAGTATTCAAGCGCGATGGCTTATTATTAGCGTTTTTCATGTATAACTTTGGTGTTTCTATACCGATTTCTATGATTCTTTTTTTATGGAATAGTTAATAATGTTAACTTTTATTAATGTTAATTAGGGACGACTGAGAGTTTTATAAACGTAAGAGTAGACAAATACAATCATAAAGCTTCGAACTGCTAAGCTATCGGGAGTTACACATGTTATTGTTCGTCAATCATAAAAGATAGACATATGCTGTCGTTGGATATTTTTTATATAATTTTAAGGAGAACATTTCCGTCATACATGATTTCTGTGTAGCTTTCACCATTAAGGTTGCACACGCGACGGAAGCTTAAAAAATGGAGTAACTTCTCCCGTTTTCCCAACATTTCCCTTCACTGCTCTGCTCTTATTGATTGTAGCGTGATGAAAAGTATACTATAACCTGCTCAGGAGTATGAATAATAATTGTACTAAGTTTCATTAAAATCCGTCGAGTAGTTTATGTTTCTATAACGGTTATACAGACAGACAGACAGACAGACAGACCGACAGACAGACAGACAAAAATTGTACTGATTGCATTTTTGGCATCAGTATCGATCCCTAATCACCCCCTAATAGTTATTTTGGAAATATATTTCATGTACAGAATTGACCTCTCTACAGATTTATTATAAGTATAGATTTCATATTTCGTATTAAATGATTTGAGTTGTTGCTCACTCGTTTTTGGTAAGATAAAGTGGGCAAACAATTCAAAATTAATCTTGAGACAAGTATTTTTCATTAAAGATGTATGAATAAGTTTCAGGATATCATTTTTATTCTGACACAGAAATGCCTCCGGCGTGAGGTATTCAGCATCTTGTGCAGGATTTAAACGATATGTTATGATTCTGTTTTTGAAAGCACTTGCAATTATATAAATATTTTCAAATTCGCTTTGCAATAAACTATTAGACTTGTGAATATTGGTTCTCAAATGATATTTGAATTCATTCATTGGTAATTTCATAAAGCATGTTTTACATTCTATATATTCTGGATTATTTGTATAATGCATTCGGTGAGTAGACGGGGTTTTTACTGTAAATTAAACAAAAAGATAATATTATAGTTACATTACATTTAGTTATATGACGATTCCATTTATAACCCTATGAATATTTTATGTAGGTATTCAAATACCCTTTAACTATTATATTAGATACTAAAATTAAAGTGATTAGGTAAATGATTAAAAACAATTAAGTGAGTAAGTAACATTGCATAACTGAGACAGATATCTACTAAAAATAACTGCTGACATAATCTATGGGACAATGCTTGAACTCTTTTTGGGTTTCTTTTAAAAAATCTTTGAAATGCTTCCATGCGGGCGTGTCCTCTTTAGTACGATTTTTAACACTAATGATTGCGTGCCTCCATCGATTTATAGGCGATATACGCTCTACCTCGCTGTGATCGTAGATCTTTAATTCTTTTAAAATTCTACCCTTTTTGTTTTCATAAGACTGTTTACTGATACCCTTGGCTACTCTACGGGTATAATACGAATGCAATGGCGCTATTTTGTTACCCAAGGTGCTTCCAGCGGTCTCCTCTTCCTCTTCGTCGCTGTCGGTCCCGAATAGATCGTGCGATGTGGGTCTCATGCTGGCGCTGATGGGCTTGATTGTGGTCTTATTCTGTTTCTTCTTCTTCTTTTTCATCTCGGTGTTCGACGATTCTTCCTCCGCCAACCTCTTGCCAGAGAGTGACGAAGATGACGCTCTGGAATCCTTCGGTTTTTTCAACTGCTGCTCGGCTTCATCATCGGAAGAGAAAAGATGTGTAGCTGTTTGTTTCGACCTGCAACAATATGTATTAGACAATGTATTAGACAACAAAGAAAAACATTGCACAAGGCACAGTTCAGTACATGTTTGAATTGTATTGCATTAATTGAAAGAATAAGATTAAATGCATAAAAGGTAGATTTATTATTTGAATAAAACAGATTAATCGATTATTAAATAATTTGAAAGATAATGAATAAATGAAATGAGTAACGGGATAAAATGATTGAATCGTTGAATAAATGAAACGGTTGAATAGTTAAAATGTGTGAATAGATGAAATTATTCATCAGAGAATTGATTGAAAAAATAATAAATTACTTACATTTCAAAGTCTGCTGAGTTTTGCTTGATGTACTAATGTTCTGTTGATGTAGCAAAGGGGCACCGAGTCCTTCCGTTGATGGTTTGTGTCGAGCAGTAGCCCTCAACCCGTTTATATAGGTGAAAAAACGCGTCACGCATAACCAAATTTGTAAAAATGCATAAATGCAAAAATAAGTTCATCATAAAGATTGCAAGCACAGCATTTATGTATACATAGACAAAAATCTGTAGACGAGCGTTATAAACGCAGAGTTTTAAACGCTCAATTCATTTGTCATCGCTGATGCCGCTAACAATACCTAGAATATCAATTGTGTCTCATAAGCAACTCTTTAGAGATTAAATGAAAACGTCCTTATATAATTATTTTTAACCGACTTCCCAAAAAGGAGGAGGTTATCAATTCGGTTGTATGTTTTTTTTTTTTTTTTTTTTTTATGTTTGTTACCTCATAACTCCGACAATTATGAACCGATTTGAAAAATTCTTGTTTTATCTGAAAGGATATACTTGCAGATTGGTCCCATTTAAATCATATCAAAATCGGTTACGAACTTTGGATTTTAAATCGAAATACCTGGAATTTGACTATTTAAATGACTCTTTGATAATCGAAATTGCGTATTTTGCTTTTCTGCGATTTTGCAGTGGTGTTGTTAGGTGTGGGGCACCACTAAAAAGTGAAAAATAAAAAACTTTTTACAAAAAAATACAACCGACTTCCAAAAAAAAACACTGCAAAGTAAAAAATAACTTTAATTTCGGAAGTCGGTGTCAAAATACGAAGAAAGTAACAAAAACACCGACTTCCGAAATTAAAGTTATTTTTTACTTTGCAGTGTTTTTTTTTGGAAGTCGGTTGTATTTTTTTGTAAAAAGTTTTTTTAAAGTGCAATTTTAATATTGAATGTGTTAGAGGGACAAACGTTGCGGTTATAACGCTCGTCTATAGATTGCAGTGCATCTTTGCGCATGTGTCACAAATTCCTACCCATATAGAGAGCCTTATGTTTTGAATTACATTACATACATAAAACGAAATTAAATTGAACCTTAATGACAAAAAAAAAATAGGTTTTGTACCTATATAAGCCAGTCAAGATATCAAAAAAACATTCAAGTGGACTTGCCTGCTCCACGATGTCGGTAAGTAAACATTATTATCAAAAAGTATTTTAAATTATTAATAGAAATATTAATAAGTAATGTATATTATAATTTAATTTTCGATATTTACAGTAGGATCACTAGGATAGTTGTTCATTGTCTTCATCAACTTGTAATTTTAGTCTTATTTAACTAATAATATGTACCTCTTTGTTTCAGATTTCCAGCGACATTTTCCCCACTAATTCTTCATACTCACCAATTCCTGCTGACCAAACCCTACGTCAAAAAGTGGTTAACTATTTGGAGAGAGAAAGACCATTTCAACCATTCGAATTTGAAGACACACCACCATGCAGCAATAGTAACAACAGTAACAATAATAATAAAAGACGAAGAACTGATGTTGTATACTCATACACACAGAAACCATCAACGGGTCATCGCAGTAAAATAATACGAATACAAGTTTTTGACGCCGATGAATTCACAAATTCGCCATGTGATTGTAGTGCCAATATCTGTGTCCAACATGTTGTAGGGATTGTATTTAATGACGATATCTATAAATGTGTTAAGGATATTGTAAGTAAATTGCATAAAAAGATGTGAATAAACCAGCAATCCCATTTCAGTTGTTTTATTTCTATAAGTTCCGCTAAAAAGTCGCCTACCTACACATCATAAATATAGTTACATTTAACAAACATACAACTTTGCATACACTAAGAGTCAAATTATATTCATTTACCTAATTAAAATGAGTTATTATAGGGGAACATTCACATTTTTATGCATATACGTCTTCATTCTATTCATGTCAGTACTCATAATGTAACCTATTTATTTATCATAGGTATACATTTGGCATGTGTTTTAATAGTAATACCACATGCTAATTTCTGGCGTAAATTAATAATTAAAGCTTAGGAGCTGTGAGGCACTATATGGGTAGAAAAGAATGCGATCAGTTTCCTTTACGGGAATGGCAAAGTATTCGTTATGTAAACAAGCAGTCGTGCCTAACAACTGATTCTAGATGCGATTTCAAACGATATGGATATTCAGTATTTCCTCAGAGACAACATCGATATTTATTAAATACACATATCTCATTTCGTCTTGTAACTGAGTACAGTGTGGACGTGTTGTGGCTTGCTGGCTGTTATAATTTTGTGATTGGTTTATCAGTGTAAAATCCATTTCTCACTCACTCCTTAAGTGTCTTCATACACCGGTGCCGCCCAGGGGGCTGTCCTAGAAGGAGACATAAATATTTGCGGTGACCTGCTTCAACTCCGTCCCTCCTGGATTTGAACCCGCGACGTTGGATTCGTGGTCGGTCTCCCTACCTACGCGCCATCAAGGTTAGTCACTACGCATCGAATTAAGCGGTCGCGCTGTGCGCCCCACTTCTAAGTAGCTACGTCACTGCACCGCCGCCGCACTGAGTTGAGCATTGCTGTACGAGCAATTTGCAAGCTTGCGCTGTTTGTTGCTACGATTCATCACATATTACATTATGTTACGTACGAAGCGTACGCCGCCAAAACCTACGCTCAGATCTGAACAATCCACCTCAGAGCCTGACCTCGCTAAACATCACAATCAGAGGAGAGTGAGGTTAACATCACAACGCGAAAACGTAAGCAACCTGAGTGTGAACATACCACGCAAATTGAAAATATGCACACTGATATTAAAAATACTCTAAGCGAATGGAAGACTAGTTTGGACGCCAGCTTGATGGTTATTAATGATACTGTAAAATCCATAAGGAGTGACCTCGAGAATTTCATGCGGGAGTCAAAGAAGGAAATAAACTTTCTTCGTACAGAAAATATCTCATTAAAAAAGTCTGTTTCTGGATTGTCTGAGGAACTTGCTGAAATTAAAAACACAGCTCAATTCATCTCGGATAAATACGACGACCACCTTATAAGACTTAATGGCCTAGAAGAACGGATCTTGAAGCAAAATGTCATAAAAGCCCTTGAAGAGAAAATAGATAACTTGGAGCAGCAAGCCCGGTTGTGTAACCTGGAAATATGTAACGTTCCTGAACGGCGTGACGAGAACCTCTTTACTGTTATAGAGAATATCGGGAAAAAAATTGATTTTGTCATACCACGAGCTGATATAATCACCGTTCATCGCGTTCCTCACGCTGCTTCCAACGAAAGGCCCAAAAATATAATTGCAAAGTTCACAACTCGCTGCCTAAGAGACAATATCATCAGCGCATATCGCCTGAAAAAAAGCCTGATCTCCCCTGACATAGGCATCTTAGGAGCACCGAGGACCATTTACGTCAACGAACACCTAACTCTCCAGAAGAAGCAGCTGTTACGTGAAACGCGTGAACTGGCTAAGAAGTATGAGTACAAGTTCGTCTGGATAAAGCATGCTACCATTCTCGTAAAGCGGTCGGAAAACTCCTCCACTATAGCCATAAAATCCTCAAGCGATTTATGTAAAATTAGGCCACTCTCTCACTAGGTAATAGATTTTTATTATTTTTTTCGTAATATTTAACATTTAAACTCACAGTATGGCTAACATTGGAAATGTTCTTAGTATCTACTACCAAAATAGTAGAGGGCTACGTACAAAACTAAATACTGTTTATATGAATATTCTCTCTAATTGTTACGATATTATAGTATTAACCGAGACATGGTTAATCCCTGCTATTAGTAATAGTGAACTTATTGACGATCGTTATGTTGTGTTTCGTTGCGATCGTAATAGATCTGCATCTAATAAATTAGATGGAGGAGGTGTGCTGGTTGCTGTATTACGGGAATATAACCCTGTCTGTATTCCTCTACCGACGCAGAGTACATTTGATAAACATTATGAACACGTAGTTGTCGCAATACCTGGCAGCAGCAAGACTTCACTAAGTATCGTTAGCGCAGCCTACATACCTAATAATTCACCGCTTGGGGTCTACAACTTGCATTTTGAGAACATGGAGCATGTTATAAACTCGACAAATATTGATGGTTTGCTGCTGCTAGGAGACTATAACATTCCTATGGCCCAGTGGACAAAAATCGATCCCTGTATGGAATCCTTAAGTTGCCTGGGCACGTCTTCTATATGTCAACGACTAAGAGATTTCCAAACTGTACACGATTTGAAGCAATATAATCACCTTACTAATGCAAACGGGCGCATACTCGACCTACTTCTCTCTAATAATGATTGCGGTGTTTATAAACCCAAACAGGATCTGCTTCAACCCGATAATCATCACCCTCCATTTTTTTACCCTGCTCTCATTAAATATTAATGTCAACTCAATGCCTAAACAACACACTAAAAGGTACAACTTTCGTAAGGCCGACTATCAGCTTATTAACCAGGATCTTGATGAAATTGACTGGGATTCTGTCTTGGATAGCCAGTCTGCTGAAGCAAGTGTAAATGTTTTCTACGACTACGTATACAGTATAATAAAAATTCGTGTTCCTTTATCAAAGCATAAAAACCCTAACTTCCCCATTTGGTTCTCGAAATCTCTCACTCGGATTTTCAATTATAAAAGGAAAGCCTGGCGTAAGTGGAAAAATTACGGTAATTTGTCCGATTACGAAGTATTTTCTTCTTACAGAGCTCGTTTTAAAATCGAATGCAACAAATGTTTTCTTACTTACATGAAAAGCGTCGAGGACAGTATTCCGCTTAACGCTAAACATTTTTGGACATACATAGCTAACCGACGAGGCAAGACAGGTGTCCCAAGTCGTATGTTTTACAAAGGTGATACTTCTAGTGACCCTCATAAAATATGTAACCTCTTTTCAGATTATTTTCAATCAGTTTATGAACCGACTAGTCTAACATCCGGCTGGCGCCCGACACCTGATCAATCTAACGCTAGCCACACCTCCCTTCATAGCTTAGATTTTAGCGACTGCTTGGTTCGCAATCAGTTACGGCTGTTGGACATCACTAAAGGCTCGGGGCCGGATGGGATACCTCCATGCTTTCTAAAGTGGACTTCTGATACCATTTCTAAACCTGTAACGATTATTTTTAACAAATGTATTAAGGGTGGTATATTTCCGTCAGTCTGGAAAAAAGCAAACATAGTTCCTGTCTACAAAAGCGGCTCCAAGCAAAATGTTGAAAATTATAGGCCCATTTCCCTACTTTGTGCTTTGTCTAAACTATTCGAAAAACTAGTCCATCTCAAAATCTATCCTCTCATTCATCAACAGTTGGTTCCTCAACAACACGGTTTTGTCAAAAATAGGTCTACTGCTACTAATTTAATGATATTTACGAATCACCTGTTTAAAAATATGGATGCTAGAGCTCAAACGGACGCGATTTACACAGATTTTAAAAAAGCATTCGATAGAGTTGACCACGAAATATTGCTGAACAAGATCGCGTTCAATGGCATTAGAGGCAATTTGTTGCGCTGGTTTCAGTCTTATATCAGTAACCGCAATCAAACTGTTGTGAGTAATGGATATCATTCTGACACCTTTCTTGCTACCTCCGGAGTCCCTCAGGGATCGATTCTTGGTCCCTTGTTGTTTTTACTTTATATAAACGACATCGGCTATTGCTTTCAAAATAGTGGCTTCTTGCTTTATGCTGACGACCTCAAAATTTTTAGGAAAATTATAACTGTCGATGATTGCTATCTCTTACAACATGATCTCAATAGGTTATCTGACTTTTGTAAAATAAATAAGCTAAAATTAAGTATAGCTAAGTGTAAATATATAAACTTTACAAAGAATAAAAACATTGTTAGTTTTAATTATTCTCTTTGCAATGAACTACTTCTTAGAGAGACTCAGATCAATGACCTGGGTATTTTATTGGACTGTAAACTACACCTTAATCTACACATTGATAAGATTATTGCTAAGGCATTTCAAATGTATCATCTTGTAATCAGATCATCGCTAGATTTCAAGCGACCAGCCACTTTCCTGTATCTATTTAATTCTGTTATCCGACCACAAATTGAGTATGCGTGTATGATCTGGGACCCTTATTATGACAAATGTAATCACGCCTTGGAAAAAGTTCAGCGCAAGTTTTTGAAATCAATGCAGTTTAGATGCCATATAAAACGTAGCTCATACATCGAGTCCTTGGATAGTTTTAATCTTCTCACGTTAAAATCTAGGCGCCTCCTGCTTCAAACCATGATGCTTCACGATCTGTTGCACAATAGAATTGATTGCTCCGATATTGTCAGTAATTTATTTTATGTTGTGCCCAGAACAATTTTACGACGAGGGGCGCGCGGCTACCCGCTCTTTGCTACGACACCTTGTCGTACACACGCGGGTGAACGGGCGCCTCTACGTAGAATGGTTAAAGTCTATAATGAACGTTTTGTTAACATAGATGTTTTCGCTTCAGACCGTCACAAATTTAAGAAACTTTTAGTGGATAGTCTGCGTTTGTGTGACTAGCAATGTCTCTTGTGTATGTTTTGTAAAAAACAGGTATCATTAGCCATTTGTTATGTAACTTACAATAGTTTGCTTCTTCTCTTCCTGTCATGTTTTATGATTATTATTCTTGTCTCCCTATTTATGTTTTTTATTTAAGATTGTGTCTACACTGTTTCTCTAAGTTAAGTAATCTGCGGAAACGTCGTGGATTGTACATTAGGCTAATTTTAATTTGTTAGATTTACTGTAAAATACATTGTACAATTGTTTGTTTTCCCAAAATAAATAAATAAATAAATAAACTCTACTCGAATACAGCAATCACTCAGAATAAAGAATTCTGAGTACAGCATTCGTTGTGAATATCGATTCTGAATATCAGCACTCATTTTGAATAGAGGATTCTGAATATAACACTCAATTTGAACACAACACTCATTTTGAAAGGAGGATTCTGAATACAACACTCGATTGGAATAGAGGATTCTGAATACAACAATCATTTTGAATTGTGTATTGGGGCACACCTACTCAGTTCTGTGGTAGAATAATAGCGCGGCTTATCATACATGACCTTGAGAATAGCCCTTTGAGCCCTCTCTAATTTCAAAAGTAATGTTTTATAAGTCCCACCCCAAGCAGGAACACAATACCCCAATATGGATTGACACAATGCAAGATAGACTGTATTCAATAGCGCACGGTCGGCAGAGTGACGAAGATTCTTAAACACGTACAGTAGTTTTCTGACACGTCCGGTGAGTGTCTCTACCTGTGGACGCTAGTCCAATCGTTTATCAACTAAAACACCAAGATATCTGATACAAGCAACATTTGATAATGAGGAACAGCGACAGGTTATTGTTGATCTGGCACAACTGTGGGCAGTGAGTATTATAGTTTCCTCTGATGGCGTTGAGGTGATATATTTCGATTTATCTACATTCAACGTTAGTAAATTAGAAGATAACCATACCATGACCTCCCTTTTTTTTTTCTTTTTTTTTTTTTAGGGATGGGAAATCATCCAATGACTCCTCCCGCTCTGGGTGTAGCGGGAGGGAGTGTCAGACTTCTACTGACTAAAACCCATCCATGTTCCTTCATTGCCCTTTGTGTTCCGGAGCCACGGTGTCTCTTGCGAATAATCCCGCGACTCCGGCAGGCGTCGGCCCTTTCGGGCCCCTCTGTGTTGCTGACTCTCTTTGAGGCGCGCGTGGAACACTAACGCGCCGTCAACACGGCCTGTCGTCACTAGACGGACGGACGGCGAGCCACCCATAGCTCGCCGTCCACAGGCCCGATACCATGACCTCCCTCAGATTACTCTCGGCCTGTGTTTTAGCCTCCACCCAGTTTTTCCCATACACTAAGAGTGCTGTGTCATCCGCATAAGTAAAAATATCACAGTTTTTTAGTTTCATCTTGCACAAGTCATTGATGTCAGAACCGTACCGGCATGCGTACGGGCTGGTTGTGTTCATTGTCGCGATTTTAATTAGTTTCCCCACTGCGCTTATTGTTGTTTACGCACTTTCACGTGTCATCGGCGAGCGCCGGACCACCCAGGTGCGCATACCTTACGCGATCGAGCCATGACTGATAACGTGAGCGCTTTACCGCGATCTCGATGTCCTACGCCCGCGTTTAATAATGATGTACAGAGCTCATCGAATGATTCTTCGGACAAGGATGCTATAGATGATGATGGTAGCAATAAAGAAGAGCTATTAAGAGCGGCAAAAAGGGGAAGAGAGGATAGTACTGAAGATGAAGAGGGTTGGACAGAAATTAAGGGGAGTAAAGAAGGTTTGTCATGGCAGTCGAAACTCAGTGTAAGATGAAAAGTACGAAGTCTATGCTTCTTCTAAGGAACGTCTTCCGAAGCAGTTTGCGATGGCACGTATTTTAAAGGAGAATAAGAAAAATTCGCCACGTTAAGTATTTAAGTCCTTTTAAAATACGCTTTGAATTTGAATGTGAATCGGCTGCCCAGAATCTTTTAATGTGCGAGAAACTTGGAGAAGGGATGGAGGTTCCAGAAGGCTATGCAGCTGTCAGTATGTTATGGCCTAATCAGAGACGTAGATCTGGACTTTACAGATGACGAGATCCTCAGCAACATTTCATGTCCAGCCCCTGCTAAACTTCTATCATTCAAGAGGCTAGACCGCCGCAACAGAAGTGACGGTGGTTGGTGCCCCAGAGAAACCCTTCGACTTTGCTTTGACGGCGATCATCTACCTGCGTTTGTCCGTGTATGTGATATTAGCATCAAAGTTTTGCCATACATTCACCAGGTGTCCCAATTTTCTCAATGTTGGAGGTTAGGCCACAGTAGGAAAATGTGCCCGTCCAAATATGTGATCTGTCCTAAATGTGGTGGGCATCATGCAAATTGAGACACTCCATTGTTTTCATGTGTCAATTGTAAGGGGAACCACATATCGCTCAGCAAGACTTGCCCAATTTATAAGAAGGAGAGGAGGCTCAGGGAGATTATGACTGAATTTGGATGCACATACAGGAAAGCTTTAGAAAGTTATGTCCCACCCCAAAATCATGTTCCCGAAATTGACGTTTTCCCTCAAGCCCCAGTAGCCACAGACCCTTCACAAGCTAGGGAAATGAATTCGGCAGCTTCTTTTCACTACGACCATAGTCCACAAGGAGCAGACTCCTGTCTCGGCTAGAATGGAAAACCACCATCCTAAACCTAAGCCAGTTAAATCTCCGAAAGCCAAGGACCACCCACCCAAAGATGACTGGATGTTCTGGAATCAAGATACGCCTGCAAGTGATCAAGTATCCGATGATAGCGAGGTTACCGATAAGTGTCCATCTGTCAATGAGTTGTGGTCGAGAATTAAGGAAGTCATCATGTTTTTCTGATTTTACAGTGCCTATTTTAGTTGCTTTTAACACTTTACCATCTGGCAGCTTTACATCAACGGGAGTTTTTAAATCTACATAATTATAGAAAAAGGAATCATAAAGGTTAGATAGTGGATGCATCAATGATCAAGTATCCGATGATAGCGAGGTTACCGATAAGTGTCCATCTGTCAATGAGTTGTGGTCGAGAATTAAGGAAGTCATCATGTTTTTCTGATTTTACAGTGCCTATTTTAGTTGCTTTTAACACTTTACCATCTGGCAGCTTTACATCAACGGGAGTTTTTAAATCTACATAATTATAGAAAAAAGAATCATAAAGGTTAGATAGTGGATGCATCAAGGTTAGATAGTGGATGTCCAGATCATATTATACAGGATAATATGATCTGGACATCCACTATCTAACCACTCACTACACCCCGTTACCTGATTTGCTTCTGAAGTACACACTTTTTTTTTTTTTTTTTTATACAAAACGGGGAAACTCTTGGCCTAAGTCTCACCTGATGGAAAGTGATGATTAGGCCGAAGATGGAAGCGAGTTTCACCCGGAATCCTCTTACACAGAGGAACTGGCTATCATACCTCTAACTGCCGGAACACAACAATGCTGATAACATTGTTGTTATGGCGACAGACTTAGACATGATGGTGGTAGCTTGCCAGGCGGACTTAGAACAAGTCCTACCACCAACCAAACCGAGCAAAAAATTTGCCCCCGCTGGGAATCGAACCCGGGACCTCTGGGTCTGAATCAGGTGGTATAACCACGAGACCACGGAGGCGGTTAGTGTCACCTGTTTAGCACCACCCGGGGACCACGTGTAGGGATTCGCTGAAGGGTATTCTCCTACGGACGCGGGTGACTCGGCCCCCAAAACACTTGAGTGGTCCATGTCTCTGTTGGATGATTGTCTTCAGAAGTGCTTGAAGATTCGGCGCTGGGATGACCTTGACCTCTGCCTCGTCCACGGCCCCGATGAAATCTACCTCTGTTGCAGCCTCTTTGTCCTTGCTGGCGTTGACTAGTTGGGTTTCTTCCTTGATAACTTGGTTGTCTTTGACTATTTTTCTTCGCATGCCAACAATCCTTAGAGAGATGGCCGGTCTTTCCATAGGTAAAACATTTTCCTTGAGTTTTCATAGCAAATGTGCTCATTCACTTTTTTTGTCTGTGTCACTAGTCGTCATATTTCTTTCCTTATCGCGCATTGCGAAAGGGGGCTGGACGGAAAAAATTCAGACGAAAAGTTGTAAACGACACTTTTTGCTATAGTAAGCTATTGTAAGCCGTGCGGCGTGTGCATGTTTCTCTGTCTGTCTGTCTCTCTCTGTCTCTCTCTGTCTCTCTCTCTCTCTCTCTCTCTCTCTCTCTCTCTCTCTCTCTCTCTCTCTCTCTCTCTCTCTCTCTCTTATAGAAAGCAAGCCAGTATTCAAATTCGTTAGTCAAAGTCAGAAGTCAAATTCAGAAGTCAAAGTCAAAGTCAGAAGATAAAGTCAGAAGTCAAAGTCAGAAGTCAAAATCAGAAGTCAAAGTCAGAATCGAAATTCATAGGATATTAGATACTTAAGGGCCAACTAGTCGCGGGCTCGAACTCAGTGGTAGGCATGGCCAAAAAGCACGCTGTCTCACCTCGCATTATGCCCGACAGAGATAGTACCAGTGATGAGCAGTTAGACGCTAGCCTTCATGCACGTCTAGTTCGCACGCACACAAACATCGTTCCGAACCGTTCCGAACTAAATCGAAGTTACACGATGCACACATACCGCCACCGCGCGCCGCTGCGCGTAGTCGCTCGACGCTCGCCGAGAAATCAGCTACTACCTACCTAAAAACTCTTACTAAAAATAGTAGGCACTGTGTTATCGTTTTATACCTCTACGGCCCTATAGGTACCTAATATGGATTGCTTATTCTATTGTTATTATGTTTAGTTTTTCCTTGGTGGTAATGCAGCCGCCACGCCGCCACCGACAGATCTGATGCTTACTTGAATAGTCATCGCAGTTTATGTCCGTAGGTACTAGATACATCTACATCTACACTATTATTATAAAGAGGAAAACTTTGTTTCTTTGTTTGATTGTAATGAATAGGCTCAAAAACTACTTGACCGATTTTAAAAATTCTTTCACCATTCGAAAGTTACATTATCCACGAGTAACATAGGCTATATTTTATTTTGCAAAAAAATAGGGTTCCGTAAGATATTTGGGTTTTTCGGACACAGGGTGTAAAAATCAACCAGAAAAGTTACTTATTTTGCGTACGCTGCCTAAACTATAAAATATACAACCATAAATTGTTCTAATTAATTGTAGATCTTATAAATATCTACAAAAAAGTCCGCGACACACTATACCTTTCTATGTCGAGTGAGGCACAACAACCCAACAACCATTTTTTTATTTAAAAACGCTATTATTATAAAGAGGGTACTTTGTTTGTTTGTTTGATTGTAATGAATAGGCTCAAAAACTACTTGACCGATTTTAAAAATTCTTTCACCATTCAAAAGTTACATTATCCACTAGTAACATAGGCTATATTTTATTTTGCAAAAAAATAGGGTTCCGTAAGATATTTGGGTTTTTCGGACACAAGGTGTAAAAATCAACCAGAAAAGTAACTTATTTTGCGTGCTGCCTAAACTATAAAATATACAACCATAAATTGTTCTAATTAATTGTAGATCTTATAAATATCTACAAAAAAGTCCGCGACACACTATACCTTTCTATGTCGAGTGAGGCACAACAACCATTTTTTTATTTAAAAACGCTATTATTATAAAGAGGGTACTTTGTTTGTTTGTTTGATTGTAATGAATAGGCTCAAAAACTACTTGACCGATTTTAAAAATTCTTTCACCATTCAAAAGTTACATTATCCACGAGTAACATAGGCTATATTTTATTTTGGAAAAAAATAGGGTTCCGTAAGATATTTGGGTTTTTCGGACACAAGGTGTAAAAATCAACCAGAAAAGTAACTTATTTTGCGTACGCTGCCTAAACTATAAAAGATACAACCATAAATTGTTCTAATTAATTGTAGATCTTATAAATATCTACAAAAAAGTCCGCGACACACTATACCTTTCTATGTCGAGTGAGGCACAACAACCATTTTTTTTATTTAAAAATCTAGATATTTTTTTGGACTACATTTAAACACGTTTATTTTACTCATGCTATTAATCCTTATCAAAATAAAGTATTTCATCACTAAGTACAGTTTATGTAGATCATATTTGGTCTTTGAATGATTAAAATCGGACGTTTGGTTTTGAAGTTATGGCGAAATTAAAATATTACGATTTCTGCTGCACGGCCCGTTGCGACGTGAACGTCACCAAGGCAGGGGTGCGCGTGCGGGAGGGGAGTTGAGATCTATGTAAGGTACCCGCGCGGCTCAGACGTGAGGTAGGTAGGTAACAGTTTTTCTCACGGTTTTTCTGTAGTGTATTTAGTATCAGCATTGCACCCGTGCGAAGCCGGGGCGGGTCGCTAGTACCTAATAATGAAATTAGTTCTACCTAAGTACCATCCTATAAATTGTTATCAAAATTACTTACTTACCTACCTGTCTACTTAATTTTTAGGGTTCCGTAGCCAAATGGCAAAAAACGGAACCCTTATATATTCGTCATGTCTGTCTGTCTGTCTGTCCTTCCGTATGTCACAGCCACTTTATTCCGAAACTATAAGAACTATGCTGTCGAAAACTCTAAACTTGGTAAGTAGACGTATTCTGTGAACTTACTACCTACCTAAACCTGTAGGCCGGTATAGTATGGATAGGGGTTCTAAAATGATATCGAGGTTTCTAATATCATTTTTTTCTAAACTGAATAGTTTGTGCGAGAGACACTTCCAGAGTGGTAAAATGTGTGTGTGTCGTGTAACTTCTAAAATAAGAGAATGATAACACTAAAACATATATGATGTACATTACCATGTAAACTACCAGCGAAAATTGGTTCGAACGAGATCTAGTACCTAAGGAGTTTTTTTAATAGGTACGTCATAAATCGTAATCCACAACTTTTGCTTATCTACACTAATATTATAAAGAGGAAAACTTTGTTTGTTTGATTGTAATGAACAGGCTCAAAAACTACTGGACCGATTTTAAAAATTCTTTCACCATTCGAAAGCTACATTATCCACGAGTAACATAGGCTATATTTTATTTTGGAAAAAAATAGGGTTCCGTAAGATATTTGGGTTTTTCGGACACAAGGTGTAAAAATCAACCAGAAAAGTTACTTATTTTGCGTACGCTGCCTAAACTATAAAAGATAGAACCATGAATTGTTCTAATTAATTGTAGATCTTATAAATATCTACAAAAAAGTCCGCGACACACTATACCTATCTATGTCGAGTGAGGCACAACAACCACTTTTATATTTAAAAATCTTGATTTTTTTTTTGACTACATTTAAACGCGTTTATTTTACTCATGCTATTAATCCTTATCAAAATAAAGTATTTCATCACTAATTACAGTTTATCTAGATAATATTTGGTCTTTGAATGATTAAAATCGGACGTTTGGTTTTGAAGTTATGGCGAAATTAAAATATTACGATTTCTGCTGCACGGCCCGTTGCGAAGTGGACGTCACCAAGGCGGGGGTGCGCGTGCGAGAGGGGAGTTTAGATCTATGAGTAATATAAAGTGTCCTCCACACTATTCCGAAGTTGCACGAGGCGAAGTGCTCTCCGAAGTTTACCGAATTCCGAAGTAGGTATCCACACACTCGAGCAACTTCGCGAGGAGCTCAGTCGCCCGTTCCCCCCGTTCCCCTCACGATAGGCATAATGGATAACGTTCATGTGGCAACTGCCGTTGCAATGTGTACTCTCGCATAATAAAATTCCTGCGTATTTACTATGGCTGACGCGAACCGAAGTGAGCCGAGTAGTGTGGACAGACACTTCGTGTTCGAACTTCGAGTCCTTTGACTCGGGCGCAAAAACCGACAACAACTGGAAGTCGCCGGGGGCGAAGCGAAGTTGCACGAGGCGAAGCGAAGTGCCCTTCTACACTATCGTATTCGCTCAACTTCGGGAATAGTGTGTAGGCTACATAAGGTACACGCGTGGCTCAGACGCGAGGTCGGCTCCCTACGCAGCGGTCGTGCGCGAAGTTTAATAATTTTCGTGCGATTTTTTTTAGATTTCGTTCTTAAAACTATACCTACGCAAAAGTTATTCTCAGAGCTAAACAACAGTTCTTCTCAGAGCCAAATAACAGTTCTTTTCAGGGCTAACCAACAGTTCTTTTCAGGGCTAACCAACAGTTCTTTTCAGAGCTAGAATATTACACGCTATTAACATTTTCTTAAACATTTGAAAATGCCTAAGAGAGCCAGGTCTCAACTTACTAAACATAGTTCTCAAGCACGGGCAGCAAGAATACGCCGTATGGGAGTATTCACCTGAACGTTCACAACGCCTTGCTGAACAAAATCAGAGAAACTCTCTGGTACGCGCACGAGAGTCGAGTGTCGAACGTTCGCAACGCCTTGCACAACAAAATCTGAGAACCTCTGAGTTATAATATTATAAAGCAGAAGAGTTTGTTTGTTTGTTTGGGTACGCTAATCTCAGGAAATACTGGTCCGATTTGAAAAATTCTTTCAGTGTTAGATAGCCCATTTATCGAGGAAGGCTATAGGCTATATGTATATCATTAGGCTAAGTCAAAAAGGAGCGCAGAATTAATGGAAAATGTGACGCAGACGAAGTTGCGCGGGTCAGCTAGTTATGCAATAAAAACAAAACCCTCCTTTTGGCCGTCAGGAAATAAATCATAGCAGTCAGTACTAACCGAACCACACTCATAATTTCATCACAAGTTAAAATGTTTACCGCCCAACGAAGTGGGCACGGGTCAGCTAGTATTATAATATTTGTACGGAACCCTCGGTGCGTGAGTCCGACTCGCACTTGGCCGGTTTTCTATTTTTAGTTACCCCTATTGGTTGACACAGACGTGTTTAGATTTGCATTCATTATTAGATTGCTTTAAATTATCAGACAAGTGCACAGTATATTGTGACAAACTGACAAGTGACACATAAAGATTGTTTACTTAGCTCCTACATACCTACCTACCTAACGTTAAAATTTTAGTGTCTACGACGCCAACGGTTTGTTTTATGGCATCTTTGCTTGTAGGTAAGTACCTACCTACGTTAATATAACAGTAGGTACCTATTAGGCAGAGAGCTATGTAAACTATGATGTTGCAGAATTTGTTCGAAAGAGTTACCGCGGCCCTGGTAAGTACGGTACGCAGAGGGCATTAGGAGGAACATGGATGGGTTTTAGTCAAGAAGAGTCTGACACTCCCTTCTGCTTCGCCCAAAGCGGGAGCAGTTATTTGGTTTCCCATCCATAAAAAAGTCTTGTCCGCCGCAAAAGTACCTACGAACACAAAATTAGGTTTGTCAATTGCAAGAAACTATTTTGAAAGCAAATAGAATGAACCCAGTAACAAACATTACATTGACCCTGGCTTGAACTTTGGATTTCGCTACCTGCTACCTAGGTACTCAACTAAACGAGCGACACGTTGCCGCTGGCGGCCGGCAACCTTTGTCGTTGGCTGTCGACGGGCGCTTCATCGACCACCAACGACGCGTGCAGTTATCCCTGTCGTAGACGCGTGCGGCGGCGGTGGCACGGCGGCGTCATGTCGCTCGATTGTAAGAACGCTTAGCCACCGTACGCACGGACGTAAAAATATTCCGTTCAGCCGAGCGTTGAGAACCCAGCACTCAGCAGAGTTAATCCCAACGCGTCAAAAAAAGACACCGTTTCAACTTATAATTATATCATTGGTTTCAACATCGAGAGTTGAAAATTCATTGCGCGATAGCATCCCGCCGCGATGATTTTACACTGCAGCGGGCGCGGGCAGCGACGCGGTGTCGAAGACCCGGTCACGACGCCAAATTATGACTTTTCTACCCATTGTTTATAATATGTGGTTTTTTAAACTTTTTCAATGATTCAAAACAATGTCACGTATTTATGCAGCGTCCACTCAAAGCAACAATAACAATTTCAAACGCAAATACGGAGTCCAAACTACAGTGCGAAGTCAAACAGATATAAAATATAATGTTGAAATCCAAAAATCAAGTCAATGAGTCAATATAAATTAGAGCGCAAGTATAGTCTACCTACGTATACGTATGAACGACATAGGCCACAGGCCACAGCACACCGCAGCAGACACAGTTGTAACTTGAATACGCACGTGTGCGTGAGCATTGTCCCCCCGCACCGCACCGGGGGGAACGTTATTCAGTGAGAGGCACGATAATTCATAGTAAAACGCGCGCGTAAAAAAATATGAGAAGGCCTTTCGTAAATCGAGTTTTATGAAAAAACTACTGCATATATCGATTAAAAATAAAAGTTATTGAATTCTTCGATAGTTGAGCTTTGTCGGTACCGACTTGGTTTTAAAGATTTTACATTGTGTTTATTACTTATTTACGCCCAAAGATGCGTTAAAATTGGCAAGAAAAACGAAACTTTGGTGGCTCATAACTTTTTAATGGCGGTTTATTTTACCATTCTGTTTCCATACAGACAAAACTAATAATATGACAAAACGATATTATGTTTAACTTTTGATGTACTCTGTCAAACAGCGGAGTAATACCCTCCCGAAGTTTCTATGGAAAACCACCACCACCACCGCCACCTTAAGGTGGCTCTAGTCGATATTTTTTCCATAGAAACTTCGGGAGAGTATTACTCCGCTGTTTGACAGAGTACATCAAAAGTTAAACATAATATCGTTTTGTCATATTATTAGTTTTGTCTGTATGGAAACAGAATGGTAAAATAAAACGCCATTAAAAAGTTATGAGCCACCAAAGTTTCGTTTTTCTTGCCAATTTTAACGCATCTTTGGGCGTAAATAAGTAATAAACACAATGTAAAATCTTTAAAACTAAGTCGGTACCGACAAAGCTCAATTATCGAAGAATTCAATAACTTTTATTTTTAATCGATTTATGCAGTAGTTTTTTCATAAAACTCGATTTACGAAAGGCCTTCTCATATTTTTTTACGCGCGCGTTTTACTATGAATTATCGTGCCTCTCACTGAATAATGTTCCCCCCGGTGCGGTGCGGGGGGACAATGCTCACGCACACGTGCGTATTCAAGTTACGACTGTGTCTGCTGCGGTGTGCTGTGGCCTGTGGCCTATGTCGTTCATACGTTACATACGTAGGAAGACTATACTTGCGCTCTAATTTATATTGACTCATTGGCTTGATTTTTGGATTTCAACATTATATTTTATATCTGTTTGACTTCGCACTGAAGTTTGGACTCCGTATTTGCGTTTGAAATTGTTATTGTTGCTTTGAGTGGACGCTGCATAAGTACGTGACATTGTTTTGAATCATAGAAAAAGTTTTAAAAACCACATATTATAAACAATGGGTAGAAAAGTCATAATTTGGCGTCGTGACCGAGTCTTCAACACCGCGTCGCTGCCCGCGCCCGCTGCCGGCTGCAGTGTAAAATCATCGCGGCGGGATGCTATCACGCAATGAATTTTCAACTCTCGATGTTGAAACCAATGATACCATTGTACACTTGTTTTTATAAACGTTTTTCCTGTACTTGTTATGAGGTGTACAATAAAGTATATAATAAATAAATAAATATAATTATAAGTTGAAACGGTGTCTTTTTTTGACGCGTTGTGATTAACTCTGCGTGCTGGGTTCTCAACGCTCGGCTGAACGGAATATTTTTACGTCCGTGCGTACGGTGGCTAAGCGTTCTTACAATCGAGCGACATGACGCCGCCTTGCCACCGCCGCCGCACGCGTCTACGACAGGGACAACTGCACGCGTCGTTGGTGGTCGTTGAAGCGCCGTCGACAGCCAACGACAAAGGTTGCCCTTGCCGGCCGCCAGCGGCAACGTGTCGCTCGTTTAGTTGAGTACCTAGGTAGCAGGTAGCGAAATCCAAAGTTCAAGCCAGGGTCAATGTAATGTTTGTTACTGGGTTCATTCTATTTGCTTTCAAAATAGTTTCTTGCAATTGACAAACCCAATTTTGTGTTCGTAGGTACTTTTGCGGCGGACAAGACTTTTTTATGGATGGGAAACCAAATAACTGCTCCCGCTTTGGGCGAAGCAGAAGGGAGTGTCAGACTCTTCTTGACTAAAACCCATCCGTGTTCCTCCTAATGCCCTCTGCGTACCGTACTTACCAGGGCCGCGGTAACTCTTTCGAACAAATTCTGCAACATCATAGTTTACATAGCTCTCTGCCTAATAGGTACCTACTGTTATATTAACGTAGGTAGGTACTTACCTACAAGCAAAGATGCCATAAAACCAAACCGTTGGCGTCGTAGACACTAAAATTTTAACGTTAGGTAGGTAGGTATTTAGGAGCTAAGTAAACAATCTATAAGTGTCACTTGTCTGATAATTTAAAGCAATCTAATAATGAATGCAAATCTAAACACGTCTGTGTCAACCAAGAGGGGTAACTAAAATAGAAAACCGACCAAGTGCAAGTCGGACTCACGCACCGAGGGTTCCGTACAAATATTATAATATAAGCAAAAGTTGTGGATTACGATTTATGACGTACCTATTAAAAAAAACTCCTTACTAGATCTCGTTCGAACCAATTTTCGCTGGTAGTTTACATGGTAATTACATCATGTATTTTTTTAGTGTTATCATTCTCTTATTTTAGAAGTTACAGGGGACACACACATATTTTACCACTTTGGAAGTGTCTCTCGCACAAACTATTCAGTTTAGAAAAAAATGATATTAGAAACCTCGATATCATTTTAGAACCCCTATCCATACTATACCGGCCTACAGGTTTAGGTAGGTAGTAAGTTCACAGAATACATATACTTACCAAGTTTAGAGTTTTCGACAGCATAGTTCTTATAGTTTCGGAATAAAGTGGCTGTGACATACGGACGGACAGACAGACATGACGAATCTGTAAGGGTTCCGTTTTTTGCCATTTGGCTACGGAACCCTAAAAATTAAGAAGACAGGTAGGTAAGTAAGTAATTTTGATAACAATTTATAGGATGGTACTTAGGTAGAACTAATTTCATTATTAGGTACTAGCGACCCGCCCCGGCTTCGCACGGGTGCAATGCTGATACTAAATACACTACAGAAAAACCGTGAGAAAAACTGTTACCAACCTACCTCGCGTATGAGCCGCGCGGGTACCTTACATAGATCTAACTAAACTCCCCTCCCGCACGCGCACCACCGCCTTGGTGACCGCCGCAACGGGCCGTGCAGCAGAAATCGTAATATTTTCATTTCGCCATAACTTCAAAACCAAACGTCCGATTTTAATCATTCAAAGACCAAATATGATCTACATAAACTGTACTTAGTGATGAAATACTTTATTTTGATAAGGATTAATAGCATGAGTAAAATAAACGTGTTTAAATGTAGTCCAAAAAAATATCTAGATTTTTAAATAAAAAATGGTTGTTGTGCCTCACTCGACATAGAAAGGTATAGTGTGTCGCGGACTTTTTTGTAGATATTTATAAGATCTACAATTAATTAGAACAATTTATGGTTGTATCTTTTATAGTTTAGGCAGCGTACGCAAAATAAGTAACTTTTCTGGTTGATTTTTACACCCTGTGTCCGAAAAACCCAAATATCTTACGGAACCCTATTTTTTTGCAAAATAAAATATAGCCTATGTTACTCGTGGACCGCTCGATTGGGTTACGGAACTACAGTTCCTAAATTTTTTTTGCTCTAGATTGCGTCATCGGAACTACAGTTCCTATTTTTATAAAAACGACCTGGCAACAAATTATGTCCATTTCTGTCTAACACCCGGTATTTTAATCATTTTTCTCGTTTCCGAACGAATCTTTATACATCACTGCATGCTAAGGAACCAATCGGGTCTCAGCTTCGTTCAATTTTATTAAAAAAAAAAATTGTCAAAGTTAGTCTTTGGGATACGAAAATTTTACCGAGTAGACGCTCGCACTCGCTCCTGGAAAAAATGAATATTGACCTTCTCGGTGAGTATTATTGATTGGATTATTGATTTATTGGTTAATTATGATATATTTCATGTGTGTGCAAGTGAGTTTTAACCTGAACGTAAGTTTAATTCTTTTTCTGTGTCGTTTTCGTAACGCTTGTAACAAGACTTGAATTTTGTCAGAATGCTATCGTAATTTATTAAATTGTGAGACCAGTTCTGAGTAAAAACTAATTACTATCGCATTGTATGTTTACTCGACAATAGATTTCAGCCAAAACATAAACAAAATATACTAAAATTAGATTCTGATTAGAATTTTTCTTCAGCCGGTCCGCATTTAGACAAACCAAAATGGCCGCCCACCTAATTTCGAACGTAAAGCTTGGGACACACATGGAATTTCGTTACCCGTTTCGACGGTTGAAAATAATTGATTTTATTTTTATTTTTTATTTGTTCCGTATTTTTATTTCTTATTTGGAACGATATATAAAAACAGGTATTTGATAAATATTGAATGTTTTTCGAGTTATTGATCAATATTTGATTTTGCTTTGTTTATTTTACTGACTTTGCTTTTAAAAAATTTAGAAATGGATGAAACTGTGGATGAAACTGACCGCGATTACCAACCCCCTGGTGGCCAAGGTGGTGGGCGTGGGCGTGGGCGTGGGCGCGGCCGTGGCCGTGGCCGTGGCCGTGGCCGTGGCCGTGGCCGTGGCGCAGCACGGGCGCTGCAGTTTGCATTGTTTGTGCTTCTTTTACTTTTTCTATTATGCCATATTTATTTTAGTAATATTTATGTATTGTATGTGTTGTGTTGTGTTGTGTTGTGTTGTGTTGTATGTTGTTGTTTTCATTCAATTTCTTTCTTTTAGGACAACGGATGATGTCGGCGCGGGCGCGGCGCCAGAGCCTGTGGCGGGGCCGTCGTGGCAGACGTTGTAAGTAAACAATTGTTGTTTTTTTTATTTTATGTACTTTCTTTTCATTCAATTTCTTTCTTTTAGGACAACGGATGATGCTGGCGCGGGCGCGCCAGAGGCTGTGGCGGGGCCGTCGTGGCAGACGTTGTAAGTAAACAATTGTTTTTTATTTTATTTTATGTGCTTTCTTTTCATTCAATTTCTTTATTTTAGGACAACGGATGTTGTCGGCGCGGGCGCGCCAGAGCCTGTGGCGGGGCCGTCGGGTCAGACGTTGTAAGTAAACAAATGTTTTATTTTATATGCTTTCTTTTCATTCAATTTCTTTCTTTTAGGTCAATGGATGATGTTGGCGCGCCAGAGCCTGTGGCGGGGCCGTCGCGTAAATACTTGTTTTTTTTTATTCAATATTTTATAGAAATATTAAAAGTGCTTCCTTTCTTCTAGATCAATGGCTGCGGAAATAAAGAAGATCAAAAAAATGCGGGCGCTGGACAAGAAAAATATGGCCCGGCTGTCCGCCGACCAAAGGGCACGGCTACTGGAGCTGCGCGACAGGAAGGAGGTCGGGTATTTTAGAATGCCCGACGCTCCTCCTTCTAAAAAGCGAAGGTAAGAAAATATTACGGTAAATTATATGCTTTGTACATTTACAAATGTTTTAATTATTTTCACATTTCACATTTCCAGGAAAGTGTCGCCAGTTCGTGTGCCGTGCCCTTTAGTGCCGGGCACCCCGGAGGTCCCGCCCCCGCACATTCCTCAACCATGGGAGCTGAGGAAAGCTGGTGTGTAAATTGTCTTTCGGATATCGTATTTCTTATTTACCGATCCAACCTAACATATTTTAATTATTTTCTATCCAGCGCTGGAAGCAAGAGCAAGCGGCCCGACGCGGGTCGACTTCGAGGACCTGGAAGTCGACGCCGTCACGCTGCCTCTTGCTTTCACGCCGCCTCCCGCTGCTCCCGCTGCTCCCGCCGCCACGCCGCCTCCCGCTGCTCCCGCTGCTCCCGCCGCCACGCCGCCTCCCGCTGCTCCCGCCGCCACGCCGCCTCCAACTGCCACGTCGCCTCCTCTAGGGTAAGTTTGACCCAGTTCGGACTTATGTAATTTTAAACATTAAAAAGAAATCGACTTAATTTATGTTTTTTTTACAGTGTCAATCCTTTGGTATTTACCCCGTCCACGGGGGTAATTACCCTTGATGATTTGGCGCCTGAAAGCGTGATCATTGATGCAGACGTCGAGTTGTTGGGGTTCTCGCCGAGCACATCATTATCTGCAGAGCGTTCCACACTGCGGGCATTTTCTCCAGTTCCTTCAACGTCGTCCGCACGACCAGGTATTTTTTTATGTTTACTTCTCATTTGTGATGATAATCTGATTTCATCGTGGACTAGGTAGTTCAAAGCAGCTAGTTCAAAGCAGCTGAAAGTTAAATATCTCTCGGCTCATGTACGTTATTTTGTTTTAGATCCATCAATTTACGAGGACCTGGAGGAAAATGCTTATCAGTGGGAAGGCTCTGCGGGTCTTTTTCCTGGCAGCGATGTCGAGGAAGAAGATGGCCTGGACATCGTAGGACCTCGCCGTAGGCACGCCGGGGAATTCGTCGTGGAAGAATTGCCCGACGAACTCGCCGAGGTCTTGGGATCGATGGACAGGCAGGATGATGCTGCTCTGCGGGAATCATGCCCGGAGGATATGCTGAGGTTTGTTTGGTCTCATGACCCCAACGTTTTCACCGGGGTGCGGGAAAGTTTTTCCGGACCATCGGGACCAACTTTCCCCACTGACGGAATGTCTCCATTCCAAATTTTTGCTAAAATTTGGGATGAAGATATTATTAACGTTGTGGTCAATGAGACCAACAAATATGCGGCACTCCTCCTGGCCAACCCGGCGCTTCCTCAACAGTCACGCTTAAGGAGGTGGGTCCCAATCACGCCGGAGGAGTTATTTACCTTCTTCGGCGTGATAATGCTTCAGAGCATTCACCCAATCCCTGTAGAACAGGAATATTGGAAACCATGTTTGCCTTATTTTTTTAAAATGCAAGCATTCGCCGATGTTATGCCGTATCACAGGTTTGTCCTGATAAAACGGTGCCTCCACTTCGTGGATAATATGTTGTGTGCCAGAGGTATCCCGAATAAGCTGACAAAACTACAGCCAGTTATTGACCATCTCAACTCGAAATTTAGCTCTTTATACCTGCCTGAGCAGAACGTAGCTATTGACGAATCGCTGATGCTGTGGAAAGGCAAATTGTCCTTTTCACAGCTCATAGCTACAAAAGCTGCTCAGGTAGGTATAAAGAGCTATGAGCTCTGCGAGTCCAGGACGGGATATCTCTGGCAGATGATAATATATACCGGGAAGAAGGACAGGCAACATAACATCGAGGCAAGCACGAACATGGCTGAGCCTGACGGTGTGACTTCAAAGATAGTATTGAAGTTAGTTCGTCCGTTACTAAATAAAGGCCACACTTTAGTAATGGACAACTTCTACAATAGTCCTTTGTTAGCACGCACCCTCAAGGCCCAGAAGACGGACGTAATGGGCACCCTGCGTCTGAACCGGGAGTTCGTGCCTGCTAGTTTGCGCATGAAAAATAAAGGAAACATGCAGGAAGGGGAAGTGGCTTTTAGCCAGACTCGGGACATGACGATCACGGTGTGGAAGGACTCGAACTTGGTTACAATGATATCCACATATCATCAAGTAGGGGTCGGCGGAAAAGAAAAGTACGGGTATTATAAATACAAACCGGAAGTTATATTGGATTACAACCTATCTATGGGAGGCGTCGACAAAAAGGACCAGCTTTTGCAGGCGTTTCCCATAGAGAGGGTTCGTAATCCAATCTGGTACAAGAAGCTTTTCCGCCGACTTCTCAACGTGTCCATCCACAATGCGTTTGTCATGTTCACGCATGGCAAAAGTATGGCACAGCGGCAATTCCGGGTGACGTTGGCGGACGAAATCTTAAAAAGATTTCGTCAGCCAACGCCGTCACTTCGGATTGCACCACCACCCCTTGGGCGTTCGCACTTCCCGTGCAGAAATGACAAAAAAAGGGCGTGGTGCTACATTAACAAAAAGGACGTGGCCACTATCTACAAGTGCGACACTTGCAACGTGAACCTTTGCGTCATTGGTTGCTTTAGAGATTATCACGTAAGCCGGGGCCTGGCTCAGTGATAATATCTAAAGCAACCCCCCCCCGCCCCCCCCCCCCCGACTGCCAAAACTTACTTAAACCCTATGACATATAATTTATAAAAATCGGTCCATCTGTAGCCGGTAACAATGAATAATACTTACTTACATACATTCGAAAAACATTACCTCTCCTTTTTTGGCAGTCGGGTTTTTCATTTTTTTTCATCCAGTTCAACAGGGATTGGGACCTCCCAGTAGTTTTTAATTTTTTTATTCACACAAAAATATGTACCTACTTTAGACCCGGATGTGCCCCGTGTGCAACCCCGACTTTATGGCACCCGCGTTTTTTCCATTCTCCCGGATTGTGATATTTCATAGCTTGTATTTTTTTTCTATGACTATTGAATAACAAGTGTGATACATCATTGGAAAGGTAATTTCTTGTAGAAAATAGTTAAGTATGATGTACTTGCTTTACTCTAACTTCACTGAACAAAAACAAACAAGAAATGTAAACTGCGTTTTTACGTAAGTGGGTATTACTTCAAATAATGTCATATTTTTCTGTACTGGATAAACTTATCAACATAATTTTTACACAGTAGTTACAATATGAACTTAGCTTTCAGATGATAACAATATTTTGAATTTTTGTGAAAAGGTATAGTTGTACTAAATTATTTAATTTCTGTGAAAATTTTTTAACCGTCACCAAATGTTTCGAGGTAGTTGTACGCCTCTAAATAAATATTTTTGTACTGTGAGGTATGTTGTTTTTTATTTTATCGTTTGTAGATATAACCCCCCCACAAATAAAAGTCATAAAATATATATGTCATCGATTTATTTTTTAAAATAATCCTGTTTAAAGTTCACATAATGTCTTTTTCAACAATAGTCAATGTTTACAGCTAAATATAAAAAAAGATAAACTAAATATTAACAAACACTTGATACTAATACAAAGAGGCATTCATAAGCTTGAACAAAAACACAACTTGAGTGCTGTAGGTAACTAAACGAGTCGACAAAACATGTTTATGTTATCGCGGCCATCTGGCGCGTTTTTTTCTCGAACCCGCGCGCAGTCGACGTCATCACGTGACTCATGCCGCCCGCAGTCAAGCGGTGTAGCTTTCGAATGGTGAAAGAATTTTTAAAATCGGCCAAGTAGTTTTTGAGCCTATTCATTACAATGAAACAAACAAACAAAGTTTTCCTCTTTATAATATTAGTGTAGATGTATCTAGTACTACGGACATAAACTGCGATGACTATTCAAGTAAGCATCTGTCGGTGGCGGCGTGGCGGCTGCATTACCACCAAGGAAAAACTAAACATAATAACAATAGAATAAGCAATCCATATTAGGTACCTATAGGGCCGTAGAGGTATAAAACGATAACACAGCGCCTACTATTTTTAGTAAGAGTTTTTAGGTAGGTAGTTGCTGATTTCTCGGCGAGCGTCAAGCGACTATGCGCAGCGGCGCGCGGTGGCGGTATGTGTGCATCGTGTAACTTCGATTTAGTTCGGAACGGTTCAGAACGATGTTTGTGTTCGTGCGAACTAGACGTGCATGAAGGCTAGCGTCTAACTGCTCATCACTGGTACTATCTCTGTCGGGCATGATGCGAGGTGAGACAGCGTGCTTTTTGGCCATACCTACCACTGAGTTCGAGCCCGCGACTAGTGCCACCTTAAGTGTTTTTGTTGAGTGTATACAGTTTTTTGTACATAATAAATAAAAGAAACTTCGTTCTATCCGGGTGTCCCTTGACACCTCTCAAGTTTTTTTTCTTTTATTTTAGACTTGACATAGTCTACTGTTCTTTGTTATTCTGGTATAACGTCTATGAAATCTCCAATGTAACTATTACTTGGCGGTAAAGCTCTGAGCAGATATCTCATCTTCTCGGGTTCATTGATTTGACCACCAGCTGCTTTAAATTCGTTAATTGTTTTCTCAAAATCTATAAAAAAATCCTCTATATTGTTGTAGTTACTTAGTTTAATGTCTTAAATTTTTCCCCTACATTACTTGCATCTATTCCATTACATTACTTACATCTTCCCACCTATTATTTGCATGGCAGTAGACTGAGATAAATAGATTTTGTCAAACTTTCGTAACATTTCATAGGCAGTTGAACACTTACTAATATATTCCAATTGTTTATCTGAAATTGTACTCATTTTAATGGTTCTTGCTTTTAAATCCAATTTCTTCCAATTTGCATCTTCACATTTGGTGGACATCTTCTGAATAGCGGGCTCGTTGCATTCTTTGTATTCGAGCAACGTGACTAACCTCAATTTCCAACTTGAATAATTGACACCATCAAAGATGGGGATTGTTATGTCTTCTATCCTTGCTTGTTTGGCCATTTTAATGATGTTTACTAGTTTAAGCAGAATTCCTTACGCAAATTGCACGTAATATAAAATCCACTCCAAGTGTTTTCCACACGACTATTTCTTGAGCACACAGTATATAGCTTATTAACCACCTAACCACGCTCTGCTACCATGTTGAAATTATTGGAGCGTTTGGTGAAGTTAATAAGTAGGGCAGAATTATTATTTAAAGTATAGTTTTATTAAACACTTGTACAATGACGATGTGATATAAGGAACGGGTGGAACGCCATGACAGTTAGAAATTGTTACAGAGAAAAAACTAAAGGTTGACAGACAAGATTATAGAATTTACCACAGATTACAATAATAAAGATGTTTTATTTCCTCCGTACATGAAATACAGTAACATAGAAAGTCCAAATTGCATGAAAGTATCATAACGTTAAGCAAGATTCTAGACACAATAGGTACCTACACATAAATAAGTCCTCAGTTTTACACATTCACGAAAATATATTTCGAAGATATCGAAACATCATTCAGAAAATAATAGTCACTAACATAAGTACAGTTAAGGGTCAAAAGTGCAGTCGCACCCTACCAAACCAGCAGCGGCAACTTTTTTAACACGCTTTTTTGGCAGAAGAATTTGAATTTTTCACGGTTCGTAGGTATAATACAACATACCAGTTATGGATAATTAAACTTCTTCTACAAAAACTCGTCATTTGAATATTGGGAGAGTAAGACTGCACTTTTGACCCTTGACTGTACATACTCATAATACACAAAACAAAAAAAAAATACAACCGACTTCCAAAAAACAAAACACTTCAAAGTAAAAAATAACTTTAATTTCGGAAGTCGGTGTTTTTGTTAGTTTCTTCGTATTTTGACACCAACTTCCTTAATTAAAGTTATTTTTTACTTTGTAGTGTTTTTTTTTTTGGAAGTCGGTTGTATGTTTTTGTAAAAAAAAAAATATTTTTCACTTTTTCACACGCAAAATCGCAGAAAAGCAAAATACGCTATTTTGATTACTTGGATTACTTGGATGACATAAAACTATTCGATTAATCCAAAGTTCGTAACCGATTTTCATAAAATTTTAATGGGACCAATCTGCAAGTATATCCTTTCAGATAAAACAATTTTTTTTCAAATCGGTTCATAATTGTCAGAGTTATGAGGTACCAAACATAAAAATAAAATAAAAAATAAAAAACATACAACCGAATTGATAACCTCTTCCTTTTTGGGAAGTCGGTTAAAAATATAAAAACATACATACAAATATACATATACAAAATGTACGAGGTAAATCATATCCCAGTGGTTATCATCTGATTTTCAGAACTATTAAATATCAAAAACAAACAAAAAAGGTAAGAATTGTGGAGAAATGAGATAAGGTGAGGTGAGAAATGAAATGAATAATGATCTAGCTTAAACAAAATCACTTGGTGACTTTTAGAGAAAGTACAATTTTAATTTATATTCTAAAATGTTTCAAAAGGCCTGACATGGTATTTATTGATTATTTCTAAGTACTAAAATATCATCAACGATATTTTTATTTAATTTGTAACGAAGGTTATTGAGCACAAATTTTAAGAGCGTAGACGGGCTGCATTTTTCCATACAAATGTATTCCCCTATTTTCTCCCTGGATAATGCCTCTAGAGTAATCGTTTTTATTTATAAAAATCAAGGTCTATTAAAGGCATGCCCCTGTTATTTTTTTTTTTTCAAAAAAATTATTAAAAAAATAAATATAACCTTCCAAAAACCTAAAAAAATGCCCCATTTTTACCTACGTAATCAGACGCCTACCAAAGAAATTTGAAAAGTTTTTAAGATAAAAACAAGTAATAGGGGCATAGATCTATTCTTCCTTTAAATTTTGATACCAAATATAATTTAATCGGCCTAGGTTTCGAGGAGAAAACAGGGGAATACGAAACGTCGATCGCTCATGCTTTTTCGTAGGTAAAATCGTTCTGAGCTGCAGTTGTCCCTATCGCACTGTACGGGGGGAGACGAGAGGTGAGGGAGGGTTAGACTAATACGTACACAATTAGGGAAGTGACTAGTGTCGAAGTTTTTATCGATAACATAGTGATGTCAGTCGATATCGACGTTTATCCTATACTGATTTACTGAACAGTGGAATATGATGCTAATTATGTTTTATTTTTTAAGAGACATCGAAGTAACAATTCAATGACATTTTTACGGTTGACAATTAAATATTATTTGAAATGAACTTTAGCGAAGTGTCTCTTGCAAAAATACAAACCGTAACCATATAATACGTGCCTAAAGTTCGCACTCTACTGCTTAGTGTAATATTCTGCTTTTGACATGACATTATTTACTTTAAATTATAAAATTTAAATTTATGTAATTATTATATTAAAGGAAGTCGAAAATCGTGTTAGTTACACTATTTATAACTCAAGAACGGATGAACCGATTTTTATATTTTTTGCGTGTTTGGATTAGCCGTCGTCCGGACTAGGATTATAAGTTTTTTTTTTAATTATTTTTTTAGGTAGTTAGGGTAGTTAGTAAGTTGACGGGAACGAAGCTGCGGGCAAAAGCTAGTTCTTAATATTTATGCCAAAGAAGCAGTAGAGGTGCTTGTGGGATTTTAAATAATACAAAAGTTATATAATAATTAATAATTATGTACATAATATAAAAAAAGCCAAAAAGCTTTTATTGCTATCGATAAACAACCCGCACTTGACTACGGATCCAGTTATTTTGAAAATTCAGTTACTGCTTCATCTTCTTTCTCTTTTCCGTAGTTTGTCGCAGGAGTGCCTTTGAATTGCGAATATAACAAAGATCTTAATAAACCCGCAACTGATGTTTTTTACGCAGTTTACATAATTTGCCAAAATTTGACGCCGTGATACGCTTGTGCCCCTCTATTGCCCACAATTCATTACCACTCTGGCCAATCGTGCTACGTTCAAGTTCTTCAGCACTCTTTTTCGATAGTTCTAGCCCAGAAACAAATGTTTTTTTCTTTTCCTCAAATATTTCTGATTGCATATCAGGCTCTAATTCTAGTCGACCGTAATTTTTGTCAGGTCCAGTAATTTTTCGTTTTTTACATGATCTATCGTTGACGATTCTCTTTCGGCATTGTTCATTATAGATATACTTTTGATCGCCTTTATCTTTCAATGAACTTCTTTATTTATTTATGTATTTAACAATTTATGTACACACACACACAAGTAGATAACAAAAAAAGGAGACGGAAAGTATGTACAAAGGTTATGCTTATTTCTAATGAAATCTCTTCCAGCAACCAACAACCTGCGAAAGGACAGCCAAATAAAAGAGATGTAGACACGTGTGTAAAAATAAAAAATAATAAAATAAAACAATAAACTTTAAATATAACATACAATACATAAATATTACAAAAAAAAATATGACGCTAATATATACTAAATAATATTTCTCTTCTTCTATTTTTCTTTTTTTTTCTTTGTGTATTTGCCAGGGATGCAACCCTGGATTTTATTTGACAGGCGTGAATGTATAGCGGTGGTTCCGTGATAGAGCCGTACCAAAGCATCGTGCTTGGTAGGAACCTCTGGCCGTGTAATTGACACGTTTACCTCCAATAAATTTTATTTTAAATGTTTTTTTTTATGTTTGGAAACAAAGCGCCGGACAAGGACCATTTGGGGTAGAATCACGCCATGCTATTGAAAATCGATCACGCCCCTTTGACCATAATACTATATGAAAATTAAATTACTTAGATGGTACTGTACACGGTGTAAAATGAATCTTCCGTTTTATACGTAAATGGTGTCTTTTTCTCTTAGCATTCAAGAATAGACGTTTTTATTCCCTTTTCTTCCACCCATTATTAAAGAAAAAGGGTTTACCTGAAACAAAAATTATTACAGTATGATTATAATTATTATTAAATTGACATTTTATCAAACAAAATTCAATTATTTTAAATATTTTGTCGATTTGAAGGGGGTAAGTAACAGATGAATGATAAAATTCATTTACAATTAAAATAATACTCACGATTTTTCTACAGTCGTAGACAAATACTTGTTCAAATCCGGCACAATCAGAGTCAAAACAGTGAAGCAAAGAATCAAGTCCGTAAAAGTCCGCAAATGTCTAATAAGTAAGTTTGGCGCGAGACGGGCGCGCGGGCGCGCGGCAGGTGCGCGCTACTGAGCTACGCACACAAATACAGACTATTCACTCACACATTGATACCACCCGTTTGCTAGGGCCCAGCGCGACGGCAATAGTTTCTTCAAATACCTATTTTTCAATTCTCGCGCAGCCCGTCTACGCTCTTAATGTCGAAAAGGCGCTCCACACTTACTTGCGTGGCTGGCACTGCGAACACCACCTTAGCTAATAAATATAATTGACGCTGTAACAAAGCCTTTTTTTGCCAAAATGATAATATATTCTCATTTAATGGTAGACGCGTATGGTTCGAAAAATGTTGTAATATTTTTGTTATATCCCGAGTGTAAATATAACGAGCGCTTTGTTCACATCTTTTTTCTCATTCGGTTTGTGCCAACATAATTTCCATCTCATCCTGCTCATCTGATGCCAAAGATATACTTGGGCGAGAGAAATTTTCATCTCCTTGATAAGTATTGATATCACTGGCTTGAATTTTCAAAATTCGGAGCCAAATAACATTTAAATTTTGTAAAGCCAAAGCTTCCTCTTCACTTAATAATACGACTTGAAATCTAAATACAAGAAATGAAAGGAATGTGGCATTGGTCATCAAAACGTTTTGTCTATTTTTCATAAATATACATATCTGTTGCGCAAGAGGGGTTTGCACGTGTGATGTCTCCAAAGAACATTTTGTCCAAAAGTAAACAAAAAAACAGAGTAAGCTGTTCCGCTTGTAACTTCTTAGTGCATATTTTAGCGGGCTTCAGAGAACTTAGTAAATCATCAACAGCATCCCAAAACGTGAGAGAACAATACAACTCTTCCCCAGGGACTTCAGAGCAGAAATCTTTTAAAGTTTTCAAACGCTCTAGTTTGACAAAAGTTGAATGCCTACGTGTATTATTACCTAAAATAGCTTTATTTTTTTTTGGAAGATTTTATAATATTTTTCATTGAAGGTGTTCGCAGTTTCCTAACAATCGTGCGCGCTTGTTCGATAGTAGGGAGTGAGTGTGCAGCGCATCGAACTGATGTAATTGCATATGAGACATCGTCAACTCAAGTTCAACTCTGCACTTTATACAGAGCAGACGTATTGAAAATTAGAGATTAAACGAACTTACCTGTGAGTGAAGTTCGATCCTAATTATATGAAGGCTTCGTCCGAAGAGATTAGCATTTTATACACATGTAGTAACGCCTAGTACACACCATTCCACACTATTTTGAGAATATTTTTATTTCTCTTTTTTTTTTTTTTTGTAGGTAGATTGGTTAGTCTACTTGATTCCTGCACCCGCAATCCGTGTCATATAGTTTAGAGTTTAGACCATTCAATTCATATTTTACGATTAATAAGGGTAGAGACCGAATGGATGGGTGGGGGGGTTGCTAATCTCTTCGGACGAAGCCTTCATATAATTAGGATCGAACTTCACTCACAGGTAAGTTCGTTTAATCTCTAATTATACTTCAGGCTTCGTCCTCGAGATCAGCATTTTATACACATGTAGACTTTTAGAGATATGAATCGTAAAATATAATTAAATGAAATGCATGAGCTATGAGTTGCAAATAATTTTTTATTGTTAGGCATAATGAACAAACAAAAAATCACTTAATTTTATAATTGCTGTAACTAACTAGGTAGGTAACTAAAATGTTTACTTGTTAATTGAATCATTCATAATAGCCATACCAAACAATCATTAGACACATTAATAACAGGTCTGTTATAATATTTTGCAAAAGTTTCGGAGCTAGGGCTCCAACCAGCAGCTTTCCTAATTAGATCAACATTAACACCTAATCTTTGCGCAGCAGATGTGGCAGCATGCCGAGTGCTATGCGCAGTGAACGTGGAAGTATCAATTCCGCTTAAACTTAGCGTATGTTTTATCCACCTAGATAAAGTTTGTGCACCTACTGACTTATGAGGCCTTTTGAAACTGATAAATAAATTATCCGTATTAATACGACGTCCTTCAGTCATTTCGAGGTAATCGAGTAAGGCTTTTGCTGGACAAATCTCTGGCTTTTGATCAAAAAACGGAATCACGAGAATAGGTTGAGATGCCCCAATTCTAGATGTTTTTATAAGGTCGGGAATTTTAATTTTGATTTCTTTTGGAAACTTTTCAATATTGCAAATTTTTATTTTTGATAGTGTTTGCACCCTATGTGCAGTGATGAGAGCTAATAGAGTAATTAATTTCTTTGAGATAGTTTCAAGGTTTAGGTCTACATTTGGGTACCATTTTTCCAGATAATTTAGTACTAAAGACGTGTCCCAGGTTTCATTATACTTAGGTAATGGGGGCCTTGAACGAAATATTCCTTTAAAAAATCTTTTAATATCTTCGTTCCCTGAAATGTTTTCTTGAGTAATTAAACTCAAAGCGGACCGGTATAAATTTAATGTTCCATATTGTGCACCACTATTATACGCAATTGTTAGGAAGTTCATTAGATTTGGAATTGATACCTCATACATGTTCAATTTATTCTCCTTACAATAAATGAACCACTTTTTATAGCACCCATCATATTGTTTATAAGAGTTATCCGAGAGTGAATTAAGTACTATATCCATAGATGAAAGTGGGATACCTCTTCTTATCATCGCCTCGCGGATAAAATCCCTGCCACCAGGGTAATGCTGTTGCGCATGTGGAGGCGACTGAAATCATTAGATAAAATTAAATTATCATTAGCCCTTAATATTATCATTTCTGACACTAAAAGACTTTTGAAGAATGGGTACCACGGCTGTGTTGGCCAGTGTGGGACAACCATGATACCTTTAGCGTTATCAGACTGAATTTTTCTTAATGACTTTAAAATCATAGTAAACGGAGGAAACGCATAGAAATAAAATCCTGACCATGATATTGTAAAAGCATTTACTGCGTACGCATCCGGATCTCTGTGCCAGGAGACGTAACTTGGGCATTTATTATTTAACCGGCTAGCGAATAAATCTATGTTTGGGGAACCAAATTTTGTAATAATTTTACGATAGGCATAGTCTGCAAGTTGCCACTCAATATCTGGATGCGTACGTCGGGACTCCTGATCTGCTTCAAAATTCTCTGAAGAGCTAATATATGAAGCAAAAACATATAAATTTCTATGTTCGCACCATTGCCAAAGTTGCTTCGTAACTTCTGTTAAATGGGGGAACTGGATGCCTCCCATCCTGTTGACGTAGGAAATAGCGGTGGTATTGTCAATTCGAAGAAGAATCTGAGAGTGAGATAAGTCTTTAGCAAATATTTTAAGGCCAATATAAGCAGCCATAATTTCAAGAAAGTTAATATGCTGGCGGAGTTCATCGTCTCCCCACAGACCACTAGCTCTCTGATCACCACATGCGATTCCCCACCCCGATGTTGAGGCATCAGAGAAAATTTCAAGGTCATATTTATCTATTTTGATTTTACAAACAGGATGATCGATAGCATGATTCCACCATTCTAAATCTAATTTTAATGAATTTGGTAAATTCATAACTGTTTCATAATTGTTGTTAGCATTTTTTAAATTAAGGTATTTATGTCTTTCAAATAGTTTGGTGTAGAGCCAGCCATACTCCACAGCTGGGCAGGCAGACACCAAAAGACCAACAAAGCTAGCAAAAGCTCTGACTTTGCATTGTTTTAATTTTGAAATTTTTTTAATTTCTAATTTTATTCTATTAATTTTTTCTTTTGGTAATGTGACCTGAAACTTTCTTGTATCTATTATGTATCCTAAATATCTGCAAGAGTGTGAAGGATTTAAATTACTTTTTTCCTTATTTACAATAAAACCAAGGCTCGTAAGGAGGTTTTGTGTCTCTTGCAGGTTTTTATAGCATGTCTGTTGATCATGACTGATAAGGCAGATGTCATCCAAATATATATTAGACATGTAACCACGTGTTCTCAATAATTTCATCACTGGTTTCATAACCTTTGTAAATACAAACGGAGCAGTATTCAAGCCGAAAGGTAAGATATTAAATTCATAAATAGAATGCCCAAACTGGAACCTGAGGTATTTTCGATCATCGCTATCAATCTTGATTAAATAGTATGCGTCCTTTAAGTCAATAGTGCATAAGTAACAATCTCGTGAAATTAGTTTAAGTACAGTTCTCAAGTCTTCCAGTTTGAAGTGATTAGTATCGATAAATTTATTTAAATACTTTAAGTTTAAGATAAAACGCATCTTTCCGTTTGGCTTGGGTATTAAAAATACATTTGACAAATATTGGTCGGACCGAGCTTCACATTTTGAAATGGCTCCTAATGCTAATAAATTATCAATGGCTTCAATGAAGTGTGCCCTTTCTGAATCAGAATATTTCCGAATACTAGGGAGTACTGATTGAATTGGCAACCGAGAAAAGGGAATATTATAACCCTTTATATATGAAAGGATCATTGAATCCTGTGTGATCATTGACCATTCTTTATAAAAAAAGGACAATCGACCAGCAGGTTTTACCTTGTTTAACGACGTCTGTAGTTCTGTCTCTGCTGCGGATGCTGAGACTGCTTGGATGAGCTGGTTGGCCGATTGGGCGTCGAGGTCGTCGCAGGCTCCTTCATCCTTTGTGAACCCGTCGGCCTGCGAGTCGGACCCGGATTCCTCCAGTTTAAATTCCTTGAAGGATTAGTGTGCTCTGTGTAAACTTCTTATTTGCAGGTTTAGGTGCAGGTGGTTTAAGATCTGTACCAGATTTATTGATGGCTTTGGCAGTCTTGATGGTTTCTGCTAAGTTTTCACCAAAAAGAAGCTTATCAATTTTTGTATTCTGAAGTTGCTCTCTAATTTCTTTCTTGACAGCATTCAATAGGAAGTTTCTCCGCGTCACAGAGTCAGCATGTTGACAGTCACAGATGATACGAGCAGAATCCATCAGAAGTTTGAGTAAATCAGTGTTTTTCTCCTTAGCAGATAATAAAAGCGTGATGGCTTCTCCTAAGGAAGTAACAGCTAAGGTAAGTTGTTTTTGTTTACTTTCAATCGCTTTATCGCGTTTAACAATGATATCCGAGACAGCTGCTTTTATTTCTGCATTTAATTCTGGGGGATCAATCAACTTGGCATTTTCAGGAGTTAAATAATTTTCTTTAAGCTCCTTACGCAGCTCTTTTGTTATCCCCACAGTAGTCCAATGTTGAAATCTAATCGATAAATCTTTTTGTATATTTTTTTCCGTATTTTTTATCTGTTGTAGGATCAGTGCCTAATATATCCAACAGTTCATTATCAAGTCCTGAGTCTTCTATTGCAGGTATCGTCGCGTCAGTAAGCGGAACAGGCTCTGGGACTACGGGTGGTGAAGGGTCCGCAGGAGCCGGTGCAACTATCACGACCGACTGAATCGGGACAGAGTTGTCACCGCGTGATGTGCTTGGGAGTGGATCTGGTTCCAGTTCCATCTCAGGCTGCGTTAGGTCTACATCTATTTGTTGCTCAGGAGAAGTCTGAGCTAGGTCTGATATGACTGCTTCGTTGTTAAACAACCCCATATATTCTCCGTCTGAAAAGGAGACATAAAGTCTCATGTAGCCTGGCAAAGCGAGCCAATATTATATTGTAAGTGACAGTCCCTAGTTATGATAACACGTACTGTCCACAAACAAATTTATCTAGCACCATGAGACAGTCCCATTGTACTGCTCGGGGGGCGGTCATGACTGCATTACTATCGTAACGTAAAATCTTTGATGTTTTCAATGTAAAACACTTGTCAGTTTAATATTAGTCTAAAAGACTGAATTGTTGGAAATTAACAGTAAGAAACAGTCCCAATGCAAGCAAGTACTGTCCGCAAACTATTATTTCCCAAACCATAATTAAATCTTATGCTGTCAGGCCCGTATTAGTGAAAAAACAGTCCCGCTGTACTGTCCGTAACACTAATTAATCGAGTTGAAAAAACCATGAAGTATGTTAAACAAAGTAAACGTATCGTGTTATCTCGTACACTACATTTTAATAACATATGTAGATAGATATGCAATAAAATTGAAGAAGTATTATTATTTAGGTTAGATTGATTAATATTAGGGTACAATAATAAACCATACCTTGGTCATCTAACGGTGAACGGCAGCACAAACTTGTTGTTGACGATAACTGTGAGTCACCTGAATAATATGAATCACGCGAGCGACGCCGTTTGCGTCTTAATTTTCTTTGTAATCTTCTAATTTTATGTTTTATACGATCACAATCATCACCTTTTCTTTTAGGCATTATTCTAATATGATAACAAAAAAAACTAGAAACTAACTTCTTAAATAAGTAACTGTAATCGCGAGCGAGTGTGGAACGGCGCAGCACTAAAAAGCGAATGACACGGATTGCGGGTGCAGGAATCAAGTAGACTAACCAATCTACCTACAAAAAAAAAAAAAAAGAGAAATAAAAATATTCTCAAAATAGTGTGGAATGGTGTGTACTAGGCGTTACTACATGTGTATAAAATGCTAATCTCGAGGACGAAGCCTGAAGTATAATTATTTAAAATAATCACTTATTTAATTGTGACCTAGTTTGTAGTTTCGTGACTCATTCTACGATGTTCGGTACTCACATACCAAAACAAATATAAATGGAAAGCAGTCCGTTTAACAGGAGTGCGAGAACCGCTCGCACTCCACCACCTACACCAGGAGCTGCATATGCAGAGAGTCCTAAACCACCACCGGCACAAAGAGAGGAAATGGAAGTAGTCGCAACTGCTGAGATCCAGAACTGGCTTGGGAGCATTGAGAGCTGCTTGAACGATATCTGCAGTACCACAGCTGAAGGTAAGCTGAACTCAGAACAAGAACAGAGAGTGAGCACTCTATGCCGCAAAGTTGCCCACGGAACTTCGCAAATGGCCTGCCTTTACCAGTCCTTGAAGAGCAAGGCCATCCTCGCCCAAACCACCATTAAGTCTTTGGAGGAGAAATTGGAAATATCGCAGCAGATCAAAAACCTGGAGCTAAAAATAGCGGAGGTGCCGAAACCAGCCCCAAGTAATACCTTTGCGGATATGGTGAAGAAAGGCAGCAATGACTACATCAGAGCACCAGCAAACCATAATGCAGTAGCCATCTATCCCGTGGACAAGCAGAAATCCAGCGATGAGACCAAAACACTGGTACAACAACTTATCCGCCCTGAGGAAATGAAATTACACGTAAGAGGCCTTCGTAAGACGAGGAATGGAGGAGTTATTATCAGCACTGATAACAAAGAAGATGTTGAAAAACTGAAACGCTCCGTGCAGCTTACTTCCTCAGGTTTTACGATGGACGAGCCCCAAAAAAGGAAGCCGAAAGTCGTAATAATAGGTGTGCCCCCGAACATGCAGGAGACCGAAGTGTTTACTTGCTTGTTCAACCAAAATCTTGCAGACAAACTGGAGAATGCTGACCTGCAGAACTTTTTATCCGCTGTCAAACTAAGCCATAAATCAGGTAAAAAAGACTCTGAGACCTGTAACTACGTAGTAGAAGTCACTGCAGTGATACGAAAAGCCCTAATTTCAAAGACCGCGCTTTTATTAATTGGTCATCCTGTCCTGTAAGAGATTTCACACTAGTTACGCGCTGCTACAAGTGTCAACAGTATGGCTACGCGGCCAAATCATGTCGGGAAGCTCATCACACCTGTGGTCACTGTGGGGAACAAGGACACTCCATCCAGAACTGCCCGAAGAAAGAGGCCGAACCAAAATGCGCCACCTGTCTACACTTCAAAAAGCCAGACAACCACAAAACTGGAGATAAACAGTGCCCAGCCAAACAGCAAGCGGAAAAGAGGTACATCAACTCAATTGACTATGGAGGCGCCTAAGAGCGCCGCACAATTAGGGTATTCTCCTTGCCTTTCTATTTATTTTTTTATTTATTTTTTTATAGTTGAATACCATGATAAATAATTTAAATAATGAATTAGATCAATTCTCTGTTTCTGAGTCAAAATTTTGTGAGGTTGAAGAATGCAAACCATATCTTTCTTCTTACAGACATACACTAACCATTCTGACCCAAAATATACGGAGTATATATTGTAATAATAATGACTTCAATACTTTACAGCAACGACTAAACATAGATTGTGACTTTATTGTGCTAACAGAATGTTGGCTTTCTAAACAGTACAAAGTGCCACTAATGCCGGGATACAGTATTTATCAAAGTAATATTAATTATAATCAAAACGATGGACTGATCAAGGAACCATCATAATATCTCGGTCGAAGAACCAAATATACATGACTGTTACAGTCTGCTCATTAAATTAGGCTTGGACTATGCTATTTTAGCATTATATAGACCTCCTTCTTTTAGAAATTTAAATCAATTCATCGGCTCGCTGAATGATACCTTGCAAGGCTTATCTTCCTTCAAAAACATAATTTTAGTTGGAGATATTAACATTAATATTCTGCCAGGATTTACAGATACGTATGCTCAAAACTATCTTAACCTATGCTCCTTCCATGGCTTGCTTCCCACACATACACCTCCTACTCATCAAAGTGGCTCATGCTTGGACCATATCATGCTGAAATCTAGCTTCCCTTCACTCGCGCTTGTGATTAACTCATCAATAACAGACCATAAGACTGCCCTACTTTCAATTAATTGTAAAATACCAAAACAAGCCAACTATCGCACATTTACTAAATTAAATATAAATACACTTGAGGACGACTTACGAAACATTGATTTTGACCCAGTTAACAATTCTGCTGATCCACAGTTTGGTATGACATACTTAATAGAAAAAGTGCAACAGGCTATTCAAAATAATACAAATAATATTCGATTGAGTAATAAAAACTGTAACATCAAGCCGTGGATCACAGCGGGTCTTTTGCGTTGTATGAGACACAGAGACAAACTGCACATGAAATCTAAATCTTACCCAAGTAATCAAGTTTTGCAGATCACATACAAAAGGTACCGTAATTTTTGTAACAATCTTTTAAAGAAATTGAAAGTTAATTGCGATAAAATGACACTAGAACAGGCTGGAAATAATAGTAAACAGATATGGAAATGTGTAAATAAAGTCGCAAACTCCGCGAAACAACGTAAGTCGTCATCGGGTTTATTGCAAGCAAATACATCGCCGCTTATTACTGCTAACAATGCGAATAATTTCTTTGTTAATGTAGGAAAATGTTTAGCTGAAACCATACAGGGGCAATTGGGGCATCAATCAAACAGCACTTTTAAGAATAGCACCTCCTTATCATCATTTGGTTTGCTTGATACCGACGAAGATGAAGTGGAAACTCTTATCATGAGTTTAAAAGATGACTGTGCAGTAGGATGGGACAATATATCAAATAAAATAATTAAGAACTTCAGATATATCCTGTTACAGCCGCTGACTCATATATTTCAACAATGTCTTTCAACAGGTATATTTCCCAAATGTCTTAAAACAGCTGTTATTGTGCCAGTGTATAAATCGGGTAGGAAAGACCTAGTGACTAACTACAGGCCCATTTCCCTTCTGTCATCAATTTCGAAAATATTTGAAAAAATTATAAATACGAGGCTGATAAAAACCTAGAGGATAACTCAATCTTATCTAAGACACAGTTCGGTTTTAGGTCTAAATTGGCAACTGCTGGTGCCGTACATCATCTAACTGATTATCTTGCTCAAGAACTTGATAAAGGGAATCACACTATAGGAATATTCCTAGATCTAAAAAAAGCGTTTGACACCGTTTCCATTCCTATACTGTTGCGCAAGCTGGAATCTGTAGGAATAAGAGGGAATCAACTCAGACTCCTTACAAGCTACTTGGAAGACCGGACTCAATGCGTAAAAATAGGAAATGTTGTCAGTGATGACGAGAGAACCTCATGCTACGGAATTCTCCAAGGATCCAATTTGGGACCAACACTCTTTTTGATTTATATAAACGATCTATGTAAATTAAAAATGACTCACGGCACAATCGTATCATACGCTGACGACACTGCGCTACTCTTTTCTGCTGATTCGGAACATGAGGCTTGCAAGGTGCGCAAAGTGGGTTTAACGTAGTCAATAAATGGCTTCAGCAAAATTTACTGTCGCTAAATAACGAGAAAACAAAATATAACAATAAATTAACTTTATGTATAAATTACCTACTGACATTGTACCTTTATGAGAGAAATAAAATCTAAAATCTAAATATTAAATTCTCTATACGCAAGTCTACGTCAGCCCTCACTAACCTATCCTTACGTGCTCATTATTGTACAAATCCATCAGAAATTAACCACTGTACTTGTCCAGAACTTAACCGTACTAACCAACTAATATATTTGGGTATTATAATAGATGAAGGACTAACATTCAAACCACATATTGAAGCCTTAAGCGACAGAGTACGCAAATTGATATTTGTTTTCAAAAAGTTACGGTGTATTGCAGACCCAAAACTTATAAAACAAGTTTACTTTGCACTGTGTCAGTCATTACTGAGTTACTGTATAACTTCATGGGGTGGTGCTGGAAAAACACTACTACTACCCCTCGAACGAGCTCAGAGAGCGGTGCTCAAAGTTGCTACCTTTCACCCTTTCCTCTTTCCCACGAACCTCCTCTATCAGTCTTGTAAAGTATTGACAGTTCGGCAGCTCTTTATTATGAACATAGTATTAAAGCAGCACATATCCCTGCCCTACAACCCTGATTACATAAAAGAAGACGGAAAGACATAGTTTGCCCTCGAAACATTATTACTAGACATATTTTTACATCCAAATTCTTTGTTTTTCTTGGACCGCTACTATACAATAGACTCAATGCTCTAAGGGACATTTATGCGCTTAAGTACAGTCGTTGTAAAGAACTCATAAAGGATGTCCTACAAAACATGGACTACGAAGAAACAGAGAAGCTATTGTTAGTTATAAAGTAATTGCGTAAATCGAGTATTCTTTATTTACGTCATTTATATCGTTATATAATTTTAGAGTTAATACGTAGGTAAAAGTAAACTTGTTAAGTATTCCTAGTAACCAATATAGGTACATTATAAGTGATTATTTTAAGAATGTAGGTATACAATATTGAACTTCTTCGTCTGAAACACAGGACCCTCCTAGTTCAGGCGACAGTGATATTAATACCTTTGCTATTTTATGTACTACAGTGTAATTTAGAATTAAGAAATTTAAATAAATGATTTGATTTGATTTGACATTGGATTGAAAAATTACCTGTAATAAATGATCACTGTATTCTAGATCCAAATCCGACTCATCATCACTTATATCTTCTTCTCACAAAATGTCGTTCATCGAGCGAGTCAATTTTAACATGTTGGCACTATTATCTGATGTTATCATATAAATTTGATCCAAATTTATTTTGTACTTCCTTATGATATATAATAACTTGTCTCGCAGGTAATCTGATGTACTTCTGTCCCACATCTCTGCCATACCAAGGTTTTAATCACCACCGAGCCATTTTCAATGTACTGGACATTGACGGCAAAGAATGTTCGATCTAGTCGAGTGGCACTGTAAATTTTTAATGAAACCAGTCTGCCCTTAATATCTTTACTTATATTTTTTTGCACAATTTCAACCTTCTTTGCAATTAATCTTTTTATTGAGTGGGAATTTAATGATTGAGCTTCCCTCGGGCTAATGAATGTCATTGCTATAATATTCTTAAATGCCTGATCATCCATAAATAAAAATGGCCTTCCATGTACTGTTACTAAGTTAACACACTGCGTTTGTATATAGAAAAATTTGGAAGAACCAGCATTTTGTGTTTTTTTGTCTGGGCGGTCACTATTATTTGAAACATTCAAATCATTTTCATCATTTGTCTGTGAAAGTTCTTCGCTTGAGTTTAACTTGTTTCAGTCGTTGACTATGTTATACTCAGCAAGATGTTTGGTTGACAAATGATACAACAAATTTGTTCCGTGTCGCCCTGAAAGACGAATAATATACATTGGGCATATTGAACTTAAAATCTATGTACCTAAATATTTACAACGTGGTACAGCTAGTAACATTGTCGAACAAAAATTGATCACAAAGACCTAAACGTAGAACAACCCCCTTTCGGATTATATTACCCTAGCTCATAGCTTCTCAACCTGTTATAGACATAACATAACCCTATACATTTAAGTTATTTATATCATTAGGTCTGTCGATTATCTATCACAAATTACCTCTTTCTTTACAACTTGCAAACGTAGATTTGTTTACGACATTCCTAAATCGAATCAACTTTGGAGATTGAGCACTTATAGATTCAGTTTTTGACGCGTATGGCCATTTAAGTTAATGTTTAATTCATAATATTATTTTAATCGATTTTTGACTTAAATTCATTGAAATAATTTGTGGGGTTTCTATTTACATTTTAATTAATATTTAATGCAATAAAAACGTTATTTCTTCCATTATAGTGTAGCAACTCCTTTTTCAATTATAACCGATTGATTAAACATTAACATAAATGGCGGAACAATAAAATAATCTACATTTGCAACTAAAAAGTATTAAGAAAACTTGTGGGTAGACAAAGTGTTTACATTTTAATTACAAAGCTCTTGGTTTAATTAAGTTTTAAAATAGTAGAAAGTTTAAATTTATGAAATAAATTAGTTAATTTAATATTAAACCACCCCACTCACTGCATATATTGTTATCAAGTCTATAGCACTGATACATACCTGGTCACAAGGTCAATCAACACTTCATCACTAAACATGGACACAAAACTAACTGCCAGCCTTGACGACTTGGAGAAGCTCTTCGGATCCCGCATGCAAGAATATGAGGCTAAACTGCAGAAGGCCACCTCTAGTCAGGCATCAGCTCCTCCGGACATATCATCCATTGCAAGTGAGTTTGCGGAATTTAAGCAGTTTGTGTGTCAAGCACTCTCTAAATTAAAAACTCAAATTGAGCTGCTTACTGCTGGGTTTGACAGGCATGAAACCGTTATGCGGAGAAAGGTCCTTCTGATCCATGGTGTTCCAGAAAAGGATAATGAAAATTTATTAGATGTGGTTAATAACATATTAGCCAACCAAATTAAATTGTCAGACTTCAGTAAGGACAAAAACATAATTCATGTTTGTCATCGACTTGGATTTTCAAAGCAGAAGACTCGTCCCATACTAGTCCGATTCTTCAAGATGGAAATCCGACAGCTGGTATGGGATAGCAAGAAAGCTCTCAAGGGAACTGGGATTACCATCTCCGAGTTCATAACACAAGTTAGGCATCGTGTGTTTGCAGCTGCCCGTAAGCATTTCGGCATGCTGAATTGCTGGTCTATGGAAGGCAGAATCATTGTCATTTGCCCTGACAAATCCCGAAGGAAGATCGAATCGACAGGCGAACTTCACGACCCCATTGCCAAATTCCCGTCCTGCTCAGTCGACACCGGGGATACTGCGCAATCTGAAGAACTCGGATCTCCTACGGTCGCAACAGCAGCTCCGCCCGCTAAGAACATGAGGAAGACGCGTTTGCGCAAGTAACACCATTGTTGTTGTTATTGTCAGTCCATTTACTTGACTCCGTCTGAATTTTGCCTCTTTGTACACCGGCATTCAGTATTTTAATTTGTGAGCCGGTAGACGTATTAGTTATTTGTAACGGTTTCACCTTTAACTTTTAATTTTTTTCTATATAAGTAGTCGGTGTTTAGTAAAGTTTTATTTTCTGACAATGTGACAGCTATCTGCAGCTGTCATCTGTCAGTTGACATACTGTTCCGTTTCACTTTATGCAGGTTGCGAAGAGAAACTTTGTTTTAACTTTGTCTTCGTTTAGTTTCTCATTTTATCCATTGTCGTTTATTTTTTATTTTTTTGTGTTAGTTATTTTTAGAAAATTTCTACCAATATACCTTGCGAGTTGGGGTGGTTTTAAACTTGAAAGTAATTCTTTGTTAGCGTGTTTAACATTTATATATAATTTAGTTATTAATTGCAACTAATTAAATTTTTAATTGTATTGTTTTATATTTTTATTATTATTTATATATATTTTATAATATGGATGACTTAGCTAATCTTAACGACAGTTTTTTCTCGTGCTCTTCTTCCGATAGTTTTGCTAGTGCGGACAGTGACCCTTCCGCACGGCTCACTTTACACGATAAAATTTCTTCTCTTTTCTCTTCTAATCCTAAAAATCTGCATATAGCGCACATTAACGCCCAGAGTGTTCCTGGCCACTATTCTGATCTTCTGGCATCTTTTAGCGGTGCTCACCTTGATGCCCTATTGATATCGGAATCTTTTTTGAAGCCTTCTCTACTCTCTACTCAATATCCACTCCCTGGCTTCGTCTTGATTCGCAACGATAGGACAGGTAAAGGTGGAGGGGATGTAGCTATGTACCTACGTGCTGACCTACCTTTTAAAGTAGTTAGCTCTTCCCCCTCTTTGTATTCTGAATCGGCTGAATATCTGTTTGTCGAAATTTCTGTTCATCACACTAAAGTCTTGCTTGCAGTGCTGTACAGCCCTAACCTTCGCATCGACTACTTCGATTCTCTTGACTGCACTCTCAGTAATCTTTGCCCCATGTATGAGCACGTTATTTTAATGGGCGATTTTAACACTTGCTTGATTAAAAATGACTCTCGCTCTCAAAGGCTCCTTTCACTTTTGTATTCTTTTTATCTTCAAGTCTTGCCTCTTTCTGCAACCCACTTTTCTCCTAATTGTACACCCTCTTTATTAGATCTTATGATTGTTTCCTCTCCCAATAATGTATGTAACAATGGTCAACTTACCGCTACGTTTTCTTACCACGACCTCATTTATCTCTCGTATCGTATCCGTGTTCCCAAGCGTAAGTCTCAACTCTTATATCTCCGTAACTAAAAGGGCATAGACCTGGAGGCATTGCGGCGTGATGCCGGCGATCTCGACTGGACCCCACTGGCTGAGATCGAGGACATTGATGGAAAGGTGAACTTCTTTAACGCGACCGTCCTCGATTTGTATGATCAGCATGCCCCTATCCGACGCATCAAGATGAAACAAAATCCTGCACCATGGATAAAAGCTTCAAATAAAAAAGCTTATGGCTTGCAGGGATAAAGCTAAGAGCAGGTATAGCCGCGACACTTGAAAGTATTTCTGGTTTGCCATTGCCACAATGTTCTCTCTTTGAATTTAGCGACGTTACCGAGGATGACGTTAAGAAATCTATTCTTGCGATTACTTCTTCTGCAGTTGGTAATGATAAGTTATGCTCTAGAATGATTTCTCTTATCCTTCCTTCATTACTTCCTGTTCTCACTCACATTTTCAATCACTCTTTTATGTCTTGCTCCTTTCCGTCGATCTGGAAACAGGCTCACATTCTACCTCAACCCAAAATTAATAATCCATCTTCATTAAATCATTTTAGACCTATTTCTATTCTTCCATTTCTTTCTAAAGTGTTTGAGCACTTGGTTCATAGACAGCTATCTTTTTTCTTAACGTCAAACTCGCTAATATCCCCTTTTCAATCTGGTTTTCGAGCGGGTCACAGTACTGTTTCAGCGCTTATAAAAGTGACTGACGATATCCGCTGGGCTATGGAGAATAAGTCGCTCACTGTCCTTGTATTGCTTGACTTTAGTAGCGCCTTCAACTCAGTGGATTTCGACATTTTACTGGGTTTACTCAAATCTATTAATCTCTCTTCTTCCGCTATAGCCTGGTTCAATTCATATCTTCGGGGACGCTCTCAGTGTGTCCGCCTTGATGAGTCCTTCTCTGATTGGTGCAGCCTCACTGAGGGTGTTCCTCAGGGTAGCGTTCTCTCTCCTCTTCTTTTTTCGATTTTCATTAACTTCGTTACCTGTGTTATCTCTTCCAGTTTCCATCTTTATGCAGATGACCTGCAGCTTTACCGACACTTTGCTGTAGCTGACGTGGATTCTGCCATTGCTGCTATGAATCGTGACCTGTCCTGTATTAGCACCTGGGCTAAGTCATTTGGCTTGCAGATCAACCCAACTAAATCGCAGGCCATGATCATAGGCAGCAGATACGTTCGTACTGCTGCTGTTATTTCATCTTTATTGCCTTTATATCTCGATGGCGTTCGTATTGATTACACTGAAACTGCTAAAGATTTGGGTGTTATCATTGACTCAAATCTTTCCTGGCGTGCGCAGGTCAATGAGATCAGTCGAAAGGTCTATTTCTCATTTCATTCGCTGAAATGCCTTCAGGGTGTCTTGCCTTTGAAGACAAAAATCTCTTTGGCCCAAACCCTTATTCGGCCGATAATAGATTATGCTGACGCCTGCTACCTGGATGCTACTGAGGAGCTATTAAACAAGCTTGAGCGACTGCAAAATTTATGCATTCGATTTGTGTTTGGTCTACGGAAGTATGACCATGTGTCTCACCTTCGCAAGGAACTCAAGTGGCTCCCTATCCGTCTTCGCAGGAACACTCGGATTCTTTGTCTTCTTTTCAACATCCTTCATAACCCTTCTTACCCCTCTTACTTGCGTGAGCGCATCTCTTTCGCTCGGCCTAGTGACGCTCCTTGCAGATTACACCTCAGAACCATCCTGAAAACCCATCCTCTTAAATCCAGCTATTATTCCTACTCTTTCTCTGTTCATGCAGTTAGGTTGTGGAACTCACTTCCGCCTAGCATTCGTGACTTAAAATCAATTTCTCTTTTTAAGAATCGACTCAAAGAGCACTTCCTCTCCTCTCAACTATGATAGTTTTATATATCCTATATATATATTATATTTTATTGTTCGGTAGGTATCCTACTAATATTATAAATGTGAAAGTTTGTATGTTTGTATGTTTGGATGTTTGTCCGTCAATCACGCAAAAACGGCTGAAGGGATTTGGATGAAATTTGGCACATATGTAGGTCACATCCTGGAATAACACATAGGCTACTTTTTATTCCGGTAAAATACATGACCTAATGGAGACAGAGGAAGAAGTGGAAGTCCAAAGTTTCTGCTACCTTAGTACTTCAGATTCAAAAGTACCAGGAGTACAGAAACATGTCGAAATTTTTTACCGGGCTACAATTTTGTTACAAGTGCTAAAATATTCACAAGTACCAGGAGACTAGCAACATGTCAAATTATTTTTGGGAAAGATTTTTTTTTACTAACAGAGCAGAAACGTGTCGAAGGTATTTTCGAGACTGGAATTCCGAGCGCTACAGATTCACAAGTACCAGGAGAGTAGAAATATCTCGGAAGTTTTAGTGGGGCTTAAGTTATGAGTGCTTTAGATTCACAAGTACCAGGAGATCAGAAATATGTCGAAGCATTTTCCGGGCTGGAATTGCGAACGCTATATTTTCACAAGTAGGTACTAGGAGAGCAGAAACATGTCGAAGTTTATTTTCGGGCTAAATTAATGAATTCTAAAGATTCACAAGTACCAGGAGAGCAGAAACATGTCGAAGTATTTTCGGGGCTGAAAATTGTGAACGCTATAGATTCTCAAGTACCAGGAGAGTAGAAACGTGTCAAAGTATTTTCGGGACTGGAATTCCGAGCGCTACAGATTCACAAGTACTAGGAGAGCAGAAACATGTCGAGGTATTCCGAGGCCGGAATGTCAAGCGCTACAGATTCATAAGTACCAGGAGAGCAGAAACATGTCGCTTTTATTTTCGGGCTAAATTAATGAATTCTAAAAATTCACAAGTATCAGGAGAGCAGAAACATGTCGATTTTATTTTCGGGGCCGGAATTGTGAGCGGTTAAGTTTAAAAAATACCAAGAGAACAGAAACATGTCGAAGTTTATTTTCGGGCTAAATGAATGAATTCTGAAAATTCACAAGTACCAGGAGAGCAGAAACATATCGAAGTATTTTCGGGGCTGGAAATTGTTAACTCTATAGATTCTCAAGTAGCAGGAGAGCAGAAACGTGTCGAAGTATTTTCGGGAATGGAATTCCGAGCGCTACAGATTCACAAGTACTAAAAGAGCAGAAACACATCGAGGTATTTCGTGACAAGAATGTCAAGCGCTACAGTTTCACAAGTACCAGGAGAGTAGAAACATCTCGGACGCTTTTTTGGGGATTAAATTATGAGCGCTTTATATTCACAAGTACCAGGAGATCAGAAATATGTCGAAACATTTTCCGCGCTGGAATTGTGAGCGCTATATTTTCACAAGTACTAGGAGAGCAGAAACATGTCGAAGTATTTTCTGGGCTGGAAATTGTCAACGCTATAGATTCCCGAAAATAACCAGGAGACCAGAAACATGCCCAAGTTTTTTCAGGGCTGGAAACTGTTCACAAGTACCCGGAGAGCAGAAACATGTCGAGGCATTTTCGAGGCCGGTATTATGAGCACTGAAAAAATCAGAATTACCAGGAGATCAGAAACATGTTGAAGTATTGCCGGCGCCGGAATTTAAAGCGGTTATGATACGAAAATAGGTACCAGAAGAACAGAAACACGTCAAGTATTTTTGGGGCTGAAATTGTGAGCGTTTGGGATTAATAAGTACCAGAAGAACCAAAACATATTGAAGTAATTTTGAGGTTGCAAATATGAGCGCTAAACATTCACAAGTATCAGGAAAACGGATGTTAAGTAATTTTGAGGCTAAAAATATGATAAAAACGTGTCGAAGTTTTTCTGGGCTGGAATTGTGAACGATAAAGAATTACAAGTACCAAGAGAGTAGACATGTGGAAGTTTTTTCGGGGCTGGAATTGTGAGCAGTTAGGATTCAAAAGTAGCAGGAGAACAGGAACATGCCGAAGTTCTTTCCGGGCTGGAATTTTAAGCGCTAAAGATTAACAATTACCAGGAGACCAGAAACATGTCGCAATATTTCTGGGGCTGGAATTGTGAGCGGATAGGATTCTAAAGTACCGGAACATTTCAAAGTATTTTTTCGACAGGAATCGTGAGCGCTTAAGATTCACAAGTACCTACCAGGAGATCACAAACATGTCGAAGTAATTTCGGGGCTGAAATATTACTTTCAGCGCACCGCAAAGACTCACAATATCTGGATACCTGAATCACGAAGTTGCAGTTCCAAGGATGAGACAATGAGGCAAAAAAAGTTGCGCGGCAGTTCTAAAGTCTACGCAGACGAAGTCGCGGGAAGAAGCTAGTATATATATATATATATTCATTTTTTATAATTATGTCTTCGTATTTATTTATTTTTAACTTTAATTTTAAGGCTTTGCATACTCCTATTCACTTGTTCTTACACACTATTGTCTACATTTATTTCTCATTTCTCCTGTCGCAGGTCTGCTGGAAGAAATTTCATTAGAAATAAGCAGTACCTTTGTACTTATATTTATTATGTTAAATTTTACTATTTTTCTGTGTGTACATAAATAATAAAATAAATAAATAAATAAATAAGAGTTGTCATTATTATTATTCTTTAATTATGTTACATGATGACGCAGTGCCCACATTGAATATGCTGGTATGTTTTAAAAAAAAAAATTGTATAGCAATTAGTAGGATGGTATGGATTAGAAGGTATGGATTAGTAGGATAAATTTATAATATTAGTAGGATGTAAATTATATGTATGTAAAAATAAATAAATGGTGTCGTAAATAATTATTGTTGACTTTTAATTAAAACCCAATTTCATCGGTATGTTAGAAAATATACTTAGGTGATGGAGACGTCCGTGCCGGCAGCCCATCGTGGATGCAGCGTCATTTCTTTTCTTAGATTTTGTTCCCTCCACCCCGTCTCGAATGACCTAACGCAAGGCTTTAGAATAACGCTTAGGTACATTTCATTTGAATTTTCCAAAACTTTATCGATGTACCTTGTTACTTATCCTAATAATGGCAATAGATACATATTTTGGGGGGTATGCGGTACAGAGAGACATGTCCCGCAAACCCCCATTGATATAATAGTAATAAATATTGAGAACCTCCTCCTTTTTAGAAGTCTGTTAAAAAGATAGTGATTATCTAATTTTTAGTTTAGTTATTGAACAAGAGAATCGGCAACAATGTCATCCAAACTAAACATTTACGCAAAGTATTAGCCTAAATCAAAAACCGGGAAGTAGGTCAAAGATAACTTTTCAGATTTGTTCACATAGATAGTTATTTTGTTATACAGGCTGGCAGCACATCAAATTACTCGAAACTGTCAAATTATTCCAGTCAAAATTGAACTTAATCTTTTCTCTTATAAAGTTGGAAATCTAGTAGGTACAGAAATTTGTCAGATTGTTGTAGCACGATGTGCTGGCGACTGTACAAGTGAAGCTGAGAATGTGCTAAAAATACCCGTTGAAATTGTACCGTGACATTTTGAAAACATTCTAACAATCTTTTATCGATGTTATTGTAAAGAAATGTCGACATAGGCTGCCCTGTTAGCCGCCATTTTATCATCCTAGCAAAGTGTAGGTAGCTACGTTTTTTTTATAGGTATGCCCAGTCCATATGGTTTGTACCTACGCATTGAGATAAAAACTTTAACATTGAGTTGAATATCGATATCAGATGCGCATGTTGCTCGCAGTTACAACCCTACGAAAGGCAGCCATTTTAAGTGCCCAAGTCGGTGGTAGGTAGACACGTTTTTTTTGTAGATATGCCCAGTCCATATGATTTATACGTCAGTGGTTCGGTCCACCTCAACATTATATGAATTCTATTATGACTGTAAATTAATTAAACGAAGAGTATTAATGTAAAATGTAATTATCACTTCCTGGATTTATATTTCAAAGACAGAATTATGTGTCTTAATTGTTAAGTGAATTAGTCTTATAAGGCAGAATAAGAAATGTTGTGACTGAAAAGACTAAAGTCCAATCCAATGTTTTGATTTGCAGTTATGTAATCAAAACTAATGTTTATTTATGTTTTCGTTTTGAATTGATAACATAATGATTAATAGTATGATACTTTAATATTTTTTAGATTTTACATTGCAATTTCGATTTACCAAATTGTTATTAAACGATTTTAAACCAAAAAACTGTAATGGCGACCTGCAATTGGTTGATCCTAAAAACTGATTAGATATTACTAATAGATTATAAATAAACACTGGCTATGTTGCTAAACTATCTCATTAAGTTTTAAAATTGTTATATTACATAAATGTTGTTTATTGATGGCTAATTATGATAAATATTTAGTCAAAACTTAGACGCTCTGTGATTGGTTGATTAAGGTGGGAACCTTTGGGATTTCTGAGACTATAAAAAGGCATGTAATCGACGGATGGGGGGACTCTTTGTGCTAGCTGTCTAACGGAAAGACCCTCTGGTGTCTGCCGTAACTATAAAGCTGCCAAAGAGATCCTCACCACAAGGAGATAGTACACTGACGTGGAAACTCTGGCTGGCAAGCCAAACGTGAGCTGGTACGCCGTACTGCGAAAGCTCTGGCCAAATTATCCAAGGACTTGCTGTGCTAACTGTCCAACTTTACAGACCCTAACCCCAGGGTCCTGTCTATTAAGTTGACTGAAGTTTCCCACGGATATCACACCTAAAGAAGTAGAACTGTCTAGGTGACTTGTGAAGCAGAAGCTCTGCACAAATTCTATAAAGATGAGTATTTACTTTTTCTAAAACTATGTTTCTTAACCATTCTATGTAAAATATAACTATAGGGTATCACCCTTGTTATAAGGTACTGACCTTAAATCTAAATATAAAATGTGTAGGTATCTATTTATAAAATAGAATAACCTCTAAAAGTTCTGTCCCATATAAATATGCCAAGGATGTAACTTGTGTGATTTTGTTGTAACTTGTGTTTAAAACAAATATAATAATATAGTTAAAATGCTGTCAGGTTTTTATTGTTTTCTTTAAAAAATATACCCTAGTACTTAGTTTCCTTGGGTTAGCCAGAAATGGGTTCAATTCCCATTCTAATAGGTATTGAGATACTTTGCATTGATGAGATTCAATTTTATTATAAACCCCCCTTTTTCTTTAACGTGCTTCGCAGAACGTAAACGAATGCAGGTAAGAAACAACTTATTCATTAAAGTAACGAAAATGTAAAAGAAACTTGACATAACCTCAAATTTGAAATCTTCAGGCTTTCGTGTAATGAATGTGCCGATTTTGCTTATTTTAAGGATATGTTTTGCTAATTATCGACAAAAAGTAGTTGCTCCAGGTTACAGGGCCTACTTATTACCTCTGTAAAGTAAATTAAATTAAAAAGTCAGCCACAATGGGCATCTCGGTAATTTTTAACGAGATCCCATATAAGAAGTTTCTAATTAAAACAGTAATGTAACATATAGGGTATGTTTACGACAAAAGTAGCCACTTTTCATTAACTCACGCCCTATGCTCTATCAAAAGACACCAGAAACATTTTATAGAAGTGCCCATTTGTGGCCGATTTTTAAATTTAATTGTATTTACAGTGATAACAATTTTAACTAGTGCGGGTGCTACTAACGCCACATAAATCCCCTTTACTTTTAGCCCTATAGAACAGAACGGGACTTTACCCAAACAATGAAAGAAAGTTTTTTTCTTTACCCACTCAATTTAACTAATTGTTACTGCCGTATTTTTTGCCTTTTCTGTTTTCGGTGTTTGTTACGTGTAAGCTTTGTTCTTTTTTCCGCTTTCAGAGTAATGTTATTGACTACAACAATCCTATCCCAGGGTCATCATCCGAAAATAAAACGATCTGTGATAGTATCGTTTCTGTTAGTAACCTTGGATTTGATATTGCTTACTTGAGTGATGACTCCGTAGCTGATCCCGATTTTATACCTTTGGTAGTACAAAAACCTACACTACAGTTGTTTAAACCTACGTTTGCCTTAGAAACTCTACGGAGATGGTTGGGTCTCCAATGCAATCCCCTGTACTAGAAATGCCAATTTTCATTGCTACTTACCCAAATACAATTATTTTCATCGACTGTGAACAATCCGATGGTTACCGTCAACCAGCTCGGTTCACTGAAAATTATCCAGGCCCTATATTTGATAAGGGTACTTAATCGAAACTTCGGTTAATCCCAAAGAAACAGCAAAGTTATAAAAATAAAACGATGCATCCCATGATTTTGAAATGTGCTACTGAAAATGTAGACGACGTTGCGATAACTTCACAGAAACACAGCGAGAGAATTGTTACTGGAATCTTAACTAAACTCAGCGCCTCCAGTTTTTGAACAAATGTGTAAAGATTCCAGTCAAAGAAAAATCTGCATCTGTTCCTTACTCAGACAAAAAACACGTAAAAAACGAGTCGAGGTATTACTACTTTTGTCTCGAGAATGAAGAGATTAAATATTTGTAAACCATTTTTCCTGAATACTCTGGGTCATTGTACTGATGGTATTATTACCGAGCTAAGTAGAGCTTTAAAATGGAAACCTTTTTACGAATTAGTTATCAAGAACACCAATCGAAGACCACAATTCCGTTCTCGAGAAAACCATTTTGAAAATCATATAAAGCGAAAAATGGAGTTGGCAACAAGCAAAGCCTGGGCAAAATGGAATTCGCTTCGTTCGTGATACCGCTAGCTCGACTACACTGTCTAAAGATTCAACGTGCCGTGAACAAAAAAACAGAAATTATTCAAGAGTGTCAATGGTAGTCAGTAAACCTAGAACAAAGATCAAAGATAATTCTGAAAGAACCGGAAATCCATCTATTCACCTACGCCTTACAAAAGAGTGTCGTTATGGTGTTTGGGGCTGGTGGGAAATGTCCAGAAACGGTACCGTCAATAAAGTTGGATGGTATACCGTTATCGAGAGTGCAGTCATTCATGTACCTTGGGCATATCTTGACCACTGCCCTTAGTGTGCGTCCACATTTCGAGCCTATCGCGGTCGCGACGACGGGCGCGAAATATCAAACATATGAAACGCGCCTTTGCGTCCATAGTGTAGTGACTAAAGGCGGAAGCCTAGCGCGACGGGACTGAGCGAGACAACGCGCGTACTTTTCAAACGTTCCCGTCCGCGCGTTCTGGCCACACTACGGGCACAGTATAAATATGGACAGTACGGAAACTACCTACAAACGCTCGAAACAGCACACTCACACAAACACGCGCACCGACGAGACTTTTCGTTGCCCGTCGCGGTACTCTCAGTAGTGAGTGACGCCGGCCGCGTCAAGATGAGTTTAGCCCCGCGATCTTTTAAAAAATGCCACGAACGTATTGCGTAGTATACGGCTGTCTGAACTCGGCTTCATCACAACCGGAGCTAACGTATTTTAAACTTCCTGGGATGTTGAAGCCGATAGTGATGTCAAAACGTGAATACAAGATGGCGGCTGCAATAGGTACAAATTTTTTCGTCATGGGTGTCATTTTCATGGTTTTCGAGGGTGTTGAAGCCGATAGTGATGTCAAAACGTGAATACAAGATGGCGGCTGCAATAGGTACCAATTCTTTCGTCATGGGTGTCGTTTCCATGGTTTTCGAGGGTGTTGAAGCCGATAGTGATGTCAAAACGTGAATACAAGATGGCGGCTGCAATAGGTACCAATTTTTTCGTCATGGGTGTCGTTTCCATGGTTTTCGAGGGTGTTGAAGCCGATAGTCATGTCAAAACGTGAATCAAAGATGGCGGCTGCAATACATACATTTTTCGTCATGGGTGTCGTTTTCATGGTTTACGAGCGTGTTGAAGTCGATAGTGCTGTCAAAATGGGAATCCAAGATGGCGGCTGCAAAGGTACCGAGCGCCCAAAACGTTTTCGTCCAACAGCGGCTTGCGTACGCTCCCGCCAAAACTTGTAAAAGGTTACGCCGTAATGACAAAGTTAGTGCCACAAGTTGTTGTGTGTAAATATTAAATTGCTTTCCGTGTTTAAAGTATCGTGTTTTGTTGAGATTAACCAACGCCATGAGATTTCAAATTCGATTGATTGATCACTACAGAACAAAAATGTAAAAGAAAAAAAATATTAAAAGTGACAACCCTATTGCTTCAATGGAGCGTAGGTAATTATATTCTCAACTAGGCTTAGTTTCCGTACTGTCCATATTTATACTGTGCTACGGGCCTAGTCAGCAAGCGACAACGCGCGGCTAGCAGGGGTAACAAACCAGTTCGGTCTTGTCGCTCGGCGCAGCACGCGTCTGTACATTGTTTGTTGTAAAATGGCGGTGAATACTGAATTATTTATAAGTGCGATTCAATCTAAACCACCTATTAGGCAAAGCAAACATCCACACCATAATAATCGCACAGTTACAAGAAAGTTATGGAGTGAAATAAAAGAACAATTTCCTGGAAGTGAAGGTACAATCTCAGTTTTTCATATAAATTAAAAATTTCACCACATACTTCTCTGCTTTTATTTATTTCGTGCACACCATCTCTAGTGTTCACCACTTCCCATCTCAGGATCGGACTGTCTAGTAAAAATATGTAATCCTCGTCCATAGTTTGCAAACCCTGAAATACGTGTACGCTACAAGAGCTCGCGCGTCACTGTGGCCACCGCACGCCCCCGCTCGCCACGCCCGCCTCAGGCCCCAGTCACCGCGCGTTCAGTGTGGACGCACACTTAAGAGCACACCGAGTTTCTAGCGCTAATCGATTCTAGGTATTCTATGCGCTCCGTGTATGTGTGCGTGAGGCACACCGGCAAGAGAGTGAACGGCTAGCTAGACAGATAAGAGCACTGCGCCGACCGCGCGACGCGCGCGCCGAGCCGTGCGCTGATCGACTAGCGCGGTGCTAACAATGAAACAAAAAAAAACGATTTTTGAAAAAACTTTTTGAAAATATTCACGACAGCTTTTTCAGATTTTACACAATTTTTTAAATTTATAATTTACCGTCGTTAGGTAGGGTAGGCATGATCAATTTTATTGATCAATGAAAAATGAATATTAGGTATAATTTACTTAGTCGAATAATACTCAATCAGTTACCTTTTATGATAATATTCTCAGTACAATAGAAACATAAAAGAGATTTCAAAAACGTAAAATAATATAACGGCTAAATAAGTAGGGTAAAAACCCCAGTAGTCGACCATTTATTTTCAATTTCAAATTATTTATTCTTCAAAGTAGATTCAGTACGTAGTAAGTTTTTGCAGGCAGATTCTATTGAATTTCTGATAATGAAGTTACATGGTAAGTACTTTGTTCGTTATGGCAAGACATCCACATAGCCACACAAAAGATGTATTCCCTATGAAAAGTAATGTGAGACGCGCCGACTTCTGGATAACATGTTTCACGAAAGAAAGAAAGAAGCCAGCAAAATTGTTATTTACGATGCCATCGGTTAGTATTAGTATACAGGGTGTAAGGGACATCGACACGAAGCCTGTTACGATGGATTCAGTACATGATTCTGAACCCCCTGGGCTGAAATTTTTCGTATGTTGTTTAAAAAAAAACAGCTTTTTCATAGAAAGGTGCAATACCTACGCGGTCAAAATGTATGGAACAGCTGATTTTTTTTTAAATAACCGACGAAAAAATTCAACACAGGGTTTCAGAATCATGTACTGAATCCATGGTAACAGGCTTCGCGTCGATGTCCCTGACCCCCTTTATAGTTATTTTAAACTTTTTTGTGAATCTCTGCAGGCTGTTACATTTGAAGTCAGTAACAATTTTTTTTTTTAAACACGTGTATAACGCGGAAAAAAAATATAAAATAGTTGATTTTATAATTTTTTCCGCTTCGCTTCTGGCATAACAGTCGCGGAAGGCATAGCTTTTTTTCGTCTTACTGAGTTTTTCTTGTCTATTGCGTCTAAAATATATTGTGGCTCACGAATTTCCATTTTTCTGTCCAGCCTTGAATCAATTATTTCTGGTAAAAGACAGTCAAAGTAAAATGGTTTTTAATTTTGTTTCCATATTTTTTTTCCAGAATTCGTTATCTCTTTTTATTGTTTCTATTTTCATATCTTTTTCTGTCCACAAAACAAATAAACATAATTCTTTCCTAGTAATGTGGAGCTGACCCTGCACCTGGTAGAACCAATCGTGTTGTTTATTTATTGTCAAGTTTCCATTCTTCTCCAGTTTCCAGAAATTAATTTTTTTTTGTGCTATGCCTTCCCTGATCATCATGTCCTTAGCCGAATACGGACACTTGACTTCAATAATTTTATCACCTATTAATCCGTCTGGACTAGCCGCTAAAAACGGCAGTTCAGGGTCGACGAATAGGCCACATTTCTGAATACCGTTGAAGTTTGCTTCTTCGTCAAGTTTTAGTACTTCAGCCAATTGTTCTAATGCAATATGTTCGTGTTCCTTGCCATAACGAACTGACTTTACGTGGCTTAAATCACCAGTCACATTGAGAAGAGTTTTTACTAGTGGTGCACATTTTATAAGGCCTCTTTTGCATACCTTTCCGAAGGCAGACGCAGTGAGACGTAATTTTCTCTCTTGGTGCCATTCTATCGAATCTGCTTGCAAAACAGTTCTCTTTTCAAGAGACTGACGATCCTCATCAGAAAGATGAATTTTCTTTATATGTTCTGATTTAGCAAAATCAAAGTCATCTTGTTCTAGATCTGGCTTTTGACAAGAGTCACCATAATATTTATCATTAATATGGTTTGTACACTTTTTTGTTACAAAAGATTTTGATAATCTTCGTCTTAAATCTGCGATTCTTTTTTTATTGCGTTTCATCTCTAAATTTTTTACAATAGGGTTAGGACTTCGCATCAAAATCTTTCTGCAAATATACGATTGTGATTCTTTAGCGTTGAATGACACAACTGAGCCAGCACAGCGAGCTGTATAAGACTGGCGACTTGAATAATTAATTCGTTTCCCGCCAACAAATTTTGCAACAACGCTGTTGAATACTTCTGCAATATTACTATTGACATCATGTATTAGGCTTTTAGCATTGTTTACCAATCTGGACATAATTTTCATGATAGCTGCAAAAATATTGCTAGACTTCAGTTCAGCGACAAAATTTTCTGTAGGTTCATTTTGATCAATATTTTGGCAAAAATAAGGTTTGCATAATTTGTGATCTCCGAAAACATGATTTGGTGCATTAATTAGATCTTGTTTTAGGTCAATTACTTTTTGGTTGAAATTTGAATCTTTGGAATTGTTATGTTTGACAGCCCCTTTGATTGATCTACGTAATCGCAGTATATTTTTTCCAAGAAGTTTGCGATATTTTATAGTATAGCAAGTGTTCTTGGTTAATTCTTCAAGTTTCGTGCAAAAGTTTCTCAACAGGTGATTTGTACATTCAATTTTTTCCACCAACAAGTTTCCGTTAGGTTTTGCTTCTAATATGCTCTTGTATGTGCTGGAGTCCCCATCAGCAATTAACTTCGAGTAAATTAAACCCTGATTTGGTAAAGAATGTTTGAAGCCTTCGACTATTGCAACGGATTCCATTCCACTTGAGGAACCATTGTAATTTTTATAACACGTGTGATTGGGAGCTAACACATTTTTGTTCTCTGAACGTGCACAAATCATGCAATATTTGTTTTTTACTGCCATGTAAAGAACTTTTTTGGTTTTGTAACCAATAATTACCGCAGCACCCGAAGAAGCGTTATAATTCTTTTTATACGATCTTTTGGACCAACATCCATCAGCAACCACTGTAATCATAGGTACTCCATCTGTATTAACATTACCATCTCGAACTGCTAAATCGTATTCTTCTTTTGCTGCTTCTGCCATACATTTTTCTTTTGCCGTTTCCCAAAGTTCACAGACTTTATCATGACACTTGGCATAATAATGATCCGACATAGAAGGGATTTCAAGTGAAGCAGACACTTGTTCTAAACCCGCGTATCCTGAACCTATAGCCATGAAACTACTTACCACGTTTTCGTTAAGATCAAGTTCTTTTTTATCGTTGGATGTTTTAAAATTCTGTAAGCTCAATTTAGTGTTGCACATTTTGCAAACAAACTGGAATTTTGACACAAATCCTTTTCTTTGTTCTCTGACTAATTTCAAATAATTGAAGTTACAACCTAATGCAGAGTTATGGTGTGAAATTTCTTGCAACTGTTCTAATAAATACATAAAATCTACAACTCTATTTCCACTTATTCTGATCTCTTCCAATTTTTCTTCTGGTTCTATTGTATAATAATCTTCTTCTGAATCTGAATCAGCTGGCGAATGATGTGCAGAATGCTAAAAGGTAAAAAAATATGAAATTAAATCAATTATACAAATGTTTTTCTATTTTTCTCAGTAGGATTCGTTGATAAATTCATACCAAATTTTACTACTTACATTTGAATTGTCTTGCGTCCTAGTAACAGCAGCAAGCGGCTGTAATTTTTGTATTTCATCAAACGGAGAACTAAAATGAAAAACAAAGAAGATTTATGTTAATATTTTTGTAAGAATTTATAAAATACACAGTTTACCTAAATATTATGCATAATGTGTACACGGCTACATATCAAGCTAAATTTCCAGTATTAGCTGACCTCTCGTTGTACGTAAATCCTATACAATGCTATACTGTAAAAGTATAGCTCGATATGTAGCAGTATGTACCTACGCATTTCTTATAGAACAAAAAATATGAGGACACAAGCAATAATAATAATCAATATCGGACTTACTTCATGGCAATATTTTCTCTGTGTGAATAAGTCATGTCACTGTCTATTTCTCCGTCCACTGGAAGACAAGAATTTTGTTCGGGTGTAATTGGCATCCTGTAATGAAACAGAACATTTGATTAAATTATAATTACTATAATTATCAACAAAACTGTTTTTGGATGAAAGTAAGACTTATTTCATAAAAAATATTAGTTTCTGAACTTAAAATCCCAGAGTTTGATAAATTTTGGAATCGGTGTTATCCGTGAAATTTACCCTGGAAATTGAAAGGTATAAAGATAATGTGGTACTTAATTTATAAATACTTAATTTAGACTCATCCTATTATTTTTACGCTTACCTCACCAGTTCATCAGATGACTCTTTGTTTCTGAGTGAGGTGCCGACAACTGGTACATTTACCCTATAGACAGAAAAAGATAAAGAATTTTCCAGTGTACCTATTTGTTAAAATATCGTAAATACGTAGATAAGTGACAACTAGGTACTTTTAATAACTAGGTATAATAAGTAGGTAGGAACACTATACTTACGAAGCCACAGTATTCTCTTCATCCTCAAAATTTTCTATCAGTAGTTGTCTTTCTCTCTCGTCATCAGATGATTCAAATTTATTTTTCAGTGAAATGTCAACAACTGGTACATTTACCCTATAAATAGAAAAAAAAAAAACAGAATAATTAAAATCATAGTAGATTTAGTTTAGTGAATTTTAAACAGTATATATTGATCACGGATCGACAACATATTTTCCAAATTTCGAAATTAATAGAAAAAAAAAATACGAAATTCACAAAGACGGTCATCGAACCTTGATACTGACCGAGTCTTTACCTTCAGTATGAATTTGGCTGCATGAATTAGTTTCACAAGATACCTACTAGAAAGTAGGTAGGTACTGTATTGACTATACTTACGAAGCAACAGGAGTATTCTCTTTGTCTTCAACATTCTCAGCCTGTAGTTTTCTTGCTCTAAAAGATAATTAAATTGTTTTTAAAATACCACATAAAAAAAAACACCACCTAGTCAGGCAATTAGTAAATAAGTAGGTAAGTATACGAGTTTTACTTACTTCATTTCTTCATGCAAGCGTTTAGCATTAGTTTTCCGCCAACCCCTTCTCTGTCTTGATTTCTTTACTTTATTCCCCATTTCAAATACGCTACAATGATTTTTTACACAATTTTCTTCGTTACGTTATTAAAACCGTGCGTAAGCGCAAACGACACAAGCTCCCCGTCCGATGGCCGACGCAAGACTAACGCGGACAAGAGGGCGGCGCGGTGGCTCTGGCTAAGATGAATTTAGGTATTTCCTTCTTATTGATAAAAAAATCACACATTTTGAAAATGTAAAGTGTATACGTTATATAAAACATTTAGTTTTGTTATTATTTAAAAACTGATGACCTTTCGCGAAGTATTCACGCCGTACTAAGCGTTTGTTGTGTTTTTTAGAGATAACTTTGTGAATTTATTCTATCGAGCCAACTTTATCAAATCGTGTTTTCATCATGTATACTGCTTAGTATACATACCCAATAATACCATTTTTTTTCCTTAGATTTTAATTTAATTGTTTACTACTTCAAACAACCGTAATAAAAACGCGGTTTTGTGTATAATCAGCTCGGTGCCCCGTTGAGACGATGAAGATTTTGACATTGAGAGAGAGCGAAGGGCGCTGTTGATCAGAGCAAATATGGTTGCCCGCAGGTTTAAACGTGCTTTTACGGAGTTTAAAAAAAAAACCAAAAAAAAGTGTCTGCAAATCAGCTATTATGTCTTTTTGTTATGTTGGATCAAGAGGAATACATAACAGAAATATTGTCAAGATTCAATATGACAGTGACAGACTGTAAACCAGTAAAAACACCTATTGAAGTTGTACTTAAATTTGGTACTACTGATGTTCAGCCATGTGACTGCCCATATCACCATGCAATTGGTTGCCTACCTTATGTGGCTCAAGGAACAAGATCAGATATTGCATATGCAGTAAACACTAAGTAGATACAACAAAGAACCTAAATCCGAGCATTGGGCGGCAGTAAAAAGAGTTTTGAGATATCTACGGGGCACAAAACATTATAGACTGACTTATACCCAGAATGGTCACAGTGAAATCACAGGCTTCTGTGATGCAGATTATGGGCAAATTATGTCCTAGACCGTAAATCATGTACGGGTTACATTTTTATTTTGCAAGGGGAGAGAGCTGTGTTGTGTGCTTTATTTAGATGCCGCAACCAAACTGATGTTACACCATATTTTGTTTGCAATTTTTTTAATAATAATTCTATTCCTTCTAGTGTCCATACCCAATTGTTCAATGTGGGAACATGTTCGTTATTTAATGCTCTGGGATTTATAAATTTCATGGTTTTCATAAGAACTTTACTCTCCTTCCATGTTTTGTGATGGATAGAAGTAGGCGTTGCAGGTCCTAGAAGCGGTTTGCCATGTTTTTTTCTTTTCCCAAAGCTTCCATTAAGGGAATCGAAAAGTTTGTCAAAGAACAATAGGATGTCTGCAGTGTCTTTGGCTTCTTTTGGAAGTTTACCTTTATCTGTGAAAAAATATAGTTTGTTAAATATTTGTTTAAGTCTAATCTGCATATGCAAAACTTTTAGTATTTATCAGAAAAGAACTAGAGATAAAAAAGTAAAGTAAACATGAGGTACTGACGACATTTACCTGCTAGATAGCCCATATTTGATGCCACAGTTTGACTAAAAACTTGTGTAGCACTTTTAACTTTCATCCGGGGAATTTTGCTGGGGTCACAGTGGGCATCTGTCAATTTGGGCACCAGTCGGATTCCTTTGTACCCCGGGTTTTCTTTGTGTAAGTCCATAATGTGAGCCCATTTTGCCATTTTTATGCAATTCACATTATTTGTGCCTTGGTCGCAAACTGTTGCTAGCACAATAAGACTAGCATTTTGTAACTCAATTATTACTGCTTTTATCTGTTTCGCAAGTTCAGGCCCCTTTGTTGTAGTTTGTGTAAATGTGTTTTTTTTTTTTTTTGTCACACTTTGTCCTTCCTTTCATTAAAAGCCACGTTGGGTTTGATTGACATTTCGTCAAACAGAACAACACATATTTTATGTTCTAACTTCAATTTTTCGGCAGCTTTCTTTATTTGCTGCATCATATTTTTATTGATTTCCGGATTTATATGCCATATTGAGTAATTTCAACAAAGTTTGGCGGGATGGCAAGATAAATATTTTTCTTAAAAATCTGTACCCTTTTGGGCTCTGTTTCAGGAAGGACAAAGCAATATTTTTTTCTTTTATGGCAAAACGGCGGCCTTTGCTACCTTTCTTATGCTCTCTGAACTGTAGTAATGTCAGAACTTTTGAAGTGCTAGGTAATTCGTCAAGTGTTTTCAAAAACTGTGGATTCGTTGTTAGGTGTTGCAGTGCCTTGATCTTTTTTGCCTGTTGTTTGACCTTGTTGCGGCACTTGCTCAGTTTAACTCCAACTAGCACAAGTTTTTTGTATAAAGCATGCTCCGATTTGGTTACAGCAACGTGTCTCAGCCGCCTTTGAGTTTTGATACTCGTTTCCATTTTGCGATGCTCTCTTAGAATAATAACGCATAGAAGCCGCGTCTAGAACAAAACCCGAGCAAAATCGTGTGTCCACTTCATTTTCTTTGTGTGCGTGAGCCGAATGTGTCTACGTTCCTCTAACGCACACAGATATAGCTTTCAGTGATACCATTACTAAGCCGTTACCCACAAAATATGGGAAGACGCATTACTATTTTGCTATCAAGGCAAGTATTTTATGTTGTTGGGAACTGGAAAAAGTAAACATGATTTTTCATGTAATATGACATATTTTTTCGGAAGGTATAATTCAATTTATTTGAAAATAAAAGGAAATAAATCGCATAAAGAATGAGATATTGTTCAATGCGTTTAGAATGCTTGATGGGTTATAATTATAAACAATGTTAAAACATCGGGTTTGATATGAATTAACAGTAAGTATTGTATTTTAAAATTACAAAAATGAAAAACATGAATGTAAGCAATGTGGGTATTTTTTCCTCACAAATAGCAACACTGTGTTATGACAAGTTAGGTTATTAGAATTTTGTTTTATTTATCGATTTACGTAAAAATAGTGCATAGAATGTGAGTACTTATTTGTGAAATGTTATTTTATCACATTTTTTTGTTTTCCTGATGTGCTTTATCATCCTTTCACGCAACAAACTGTCATTTTCAATTATTTACTCGCGAGCTGTGTTCGACGGAACGTGACATTGAGTACTGACGGCCTGGTGGCTAAGTTTGACGGATTAGGCTAAGTTTTAGTTGCCTCACTTTTTGCACTCGTACTAGGTTTCTATGCGTTATTATTCTAAGGATGCTCTGTAATAAAATAAAATGTACATTATAGAAAATTATTTGGAATACAATTAGGCAACTATGTTGTTTTGATGACGGAATGAGTGTTTACCATTCAAAATAGGGTGTAATAGTAATAAATGCATTACTTGTATTCTATTACATTTAGCTATCATATAAATGTTTCATTTAAAAATTAAATCAATACATAAATACCTAATGAATATAATCTTTTGAATGAAATACTCTCGAGTATGTTTTAAAATTCTGCATAATATCTATATGCTGTTATAAATAGCATTAATATAAATTGAGTTATTTTCAGTTAATAATGCAACATCTGAATGTATTTCCCCGTTGCAGATATTTTTAAGACACCTCATTAATAACAAAGGTCTGCTGGTAGAAATTTCATTTGAAATAAGCAGTACCTTTGTACTCTTTTCTCTGTACAATTTTTCTTTTTAAGTATATTATGTGTACCTACATAATAAATAATAAAATAACAAAACATTCTAATTACAATAATGGTATTAAGTACCTACATTTTTTGGAAAAATATACGAATATCAGAAACCTACCTATATATCTGCTTTAAAGACTACTCCAAAGCTTTTGACTGCATATACCATGCATTTATCTTCCTGAGTCTAGAAGAACAAAGAGTGGATGAAGCCTATATACAAATAAATAATTAAATCCATCAACAGAGAATGCAAAAGACACATTAAAATTGGAAACAAAAGGACCTTTTGTTATAAACAGAGGCGTTAGACAAGGAGATCCGCTCTCCCCCAAGCTGTTTAATGCTGTGCTGGAATACATTATTTAGAAGATTAGATTGGGGAAGCTATGGTATCAACATCAACGGTAGCCGCCTTAACCATTTGAGATTCGCTGATGTCATTATCCTGCTAGAAGACCCAAAAAAAAATAGCACAAATGCCATAACAGAGAAAAGCAGAGATGTACGATTAATAATGAATGCAAGCAAAACAAAATTGATGACCAATTCCACAGAAGTCAACATAGGTAGAGGTTTACGGAAACAGGTTAGACATGTTAAAGAGTACCTATGTTTACCAAGGACAAATTATATCTCCTGAGAACTATATACCCAAGGAAATAAACAAATGAATAACCTGCGGATGGAAAAAATACTGGTCCCTAAAAGAAATAATGAAGAGTAAAGATATAAGCATGCACATTAAAAGAAAGACCTTCAACACTTGCATCCGAGTCACCCGCGTCCGTAGGAGAATACCCTGCAGCGAATCCCTACACGTGGTCCACGGGTGGTGCTAAACAGGTGACACTAACCGCCTCCGTGGTCTAGTGGTTAAACCACCTGATTCAGACCCAGAGGTCCCGGGTTCGATTCCCAGCGGGGGCAAATTTTTTGCTCGGTTTGGTTGGTGGTAGGACTTGTTCTAAGTCCGCCTGGTAAGCTACCACCATCATGTCTAAGTCTGTCGCCATAACAACAATGTTAACAGCATTGTTGTATTCCGGCAGTTAGAGGTATGATAGCCAGTTCCTCTGTGTAAGAGGTTTCCGGGTGAAACTCGCTTCCATCTTCGGCCTAATCATCACTTTCCATCAGGTGAGATAAAAAATACCCCAGAAAATTACAGACATTTTGATTTAAACAACTACGGTCCGTTTAAGCTTCATAAAGTAAATCAAATTCAGATTGAGGAACATAATATGAGAAATATTTATGATAACCCAACTCCATCTACATCAGGTATAAAACAAGAAAATATTATTAAGAGGGCTATGATGGAAGAAAAAAAGATTGTGGTTGAAGAAAGATTAATGTGACAGAGCAAAAGGAGGTTGATGGATACAGTTTACAACAAAACACAAAAAAAGGTTGCGAACCTGAAACAGAAAATAAAGACTATTCTGAAAGAGACAATGAGACTGAAGTACCAAACTCAGAACACAAAGGAATGAAAGATTTAATGTATAATATAAATGATAGTGTGTTAGTTAGGTACTATTTAAGAAAGTCATGGGTTTATTATGTTGGATTTATAGAAGGCATCGAATTTAAATCAGATTTGACTTATTACATTGTTAGATTTTTAAAATCTGTTAAAAAGCCCTTGTTAAAATTCATAACTCCAAAAAAAAATGATAGAGACACGGTTCCCACTGACTGTGTTGTAAAAACTATAAATTTAAAACTTGTTTCAAATGAGTTTATGTTAAAAGATGATTGTGATTACACTTATTTTGAGTAATTGTATAATTATAATTAAATATTCATCAAAATATTTCTTTTATATTTTCATTTCGCGTAAGGTTGGCTCACTTTGACGCATTAGCCTGGATTTTGACAATACTATAGGTAATTAGGTATAGTACTGTACTAGATTGTGATTTTCAAAATAATTCTTACGATTTTTTCAAATTCATATTCTGTTTCTTACTGGTTAATAATCATATAGGTAAACTGATATCTTACGATACAGGAAAAGATTTTAAGAGAGACACAAGATTTTCTTGGAAGAGATGATAACAGCAGGACAACAGCAAGAAAAAGAGAAACCAAAACGTTCAACAAAGATAAACGGCAAATCAGATATCTACAAGGCCCTCTAGAAAAACTGCATAAAAGTACATGGACGAAGGTGGTTTGGCTTCTTACACAACATTTACTAGATACAAGCCATTTTATATTTTAGATCTTAAAGTTACACAAAGAAATACATGCGCATGTGTCAAACATGCGAATTTGACATTCTTAGCTCAAAAGTTAAAAATACTTGGAGTCTTAGAAACTGATGATCTCGAGAAACTGGTTTCAGCTATTGTTTGTGATAAGTTAAATCAAAAATGTATGTATGGTGACTGTAAAAGTTGTGAAAATAAAACAGTCTCATTTGATTTGACACATAAAAATGTGGTTGTGTTTTGGAATGCATGGGTAACAAAGAACCACGAATACATGAAAAAGAACGACAATCACGAAAACGATAAAAAAACTACAAAGAGAACCGCTAAGGATGTCATACAAGGGTAGGGCAGCTCTGATTGAGTCTTTTACCGATCAACTTAAAAAATTTAAAAAACACTATTTCAACATTTATCATGCATACCAAATGTACAAAAAATGCAAATAGACACTATCTGATACTGAGTGTATCATCCACTGTGATTTCTCGGAAAATTATCATGCAAAATTAAGTGAGGAAGTACAAGCAACACATTTCGGCGCGTCTAAACAACAATTTACATTACACACTGGAGTCACTTATACTAAAAACGAACAAGGTCTTCAAGAAAAATCATTCTGCACTATTTCACCGAATAACAGTCACAGTCCAATAGCCATTTGGGCACATTTGATACCCGTTTTGGAATATATTAAAAGAACATCACGAAATGTCTCTACACTACACTTCTTTTCTGACGGCCCCACTACCCAGTACAGGTAAAAAGGAAATTTTTATCTGATGACGGAAATGATAAAAAAACTGGGTTTTGAGAACTCAACTTGGTCATTTTTTGAATCCGCTCACGGCAAAGGGGCTGCAGATGGAATAGGCGGTGCGGTAAAAAGAACGTTAGACAAAAAAGTTGCTTACGGTGAAGACATCGTCAATGCTCGAACTGCATATGATCTCTTAATACAATGTCAATCTAAAATTATGTACTTTTATATCTCAGATGAAAATGTAAAAACTGTAGAGCAAGAACTGGACTTAACGGGGTTGATTCCCGTACCACATACTATGGACATCCATCAAGTTATTACCACGGATCAAGCGAATGTCATAAAATTTAAAATATTAGCTTGTTTCTGTAAAAAACCCACATGTGATTGTTTTGATCTGGAAGAGCATAACCTAAAGTTAAAAAAACAGAAGCGAAAATGTAACATAATAATAATAATAATAAAAATATGTTTATTTCTCACCACAATATTTACAGTAGGTACATGAATTAAATGTTATGAGTATAATTTATCATTGTGGGAGACTGGTGCCTGAGCTAAGCTGCAAGCCTGTGTTTCAGGACACCAGGACTCCGCCTTTTACATGAAATCAGCATTACGTAAATAACATTATTTTGGTAATGTACATTGATGGGTGAACCCAAACATAATTATTATCCAAAAGTTATAGTTAGTATGATTGTGCTTGTGTGTTTGTGAGCGTATGTGTGTCTGTGTGTGTGTGTGTGTTTTGCATGTAAGTGTGATGGTTTATGTGTGTGTATGTGTGTGTGTGTGTGTGTGTGTGTTACTGTGTGTGTATATGTGTTCGTTTATGTTTGTTACATATTATTACACCAAGGTCGCAAGTAGTTTTTCAGTGTCGTCATAGTTACTTTCTTGTAAGAAGGAAGTTATTTTAATTTTACACGTATTCTTGTTAAGATTGAATATCGGTAGCATCCCGTTAATTTTATTATAAAGATAACCACCGAGATGGCAGAAGAAGCGCTTGGAAAATTGTGTCGAAAGGCGAATGTCCGGGCGATCTACGGGGCTATATCGTCTCTTACCTTGTGAAGCTGAGGGGTGGTATGTTAGCAAAGAGTGCTGTTTTAATATTATGCTTTTAATGAATAATTGTCGCACTGTCAGAACTTTCGCGTCTTTATATAGGAGCTCAGTGGGGTAACGGTAAGGTAGACAGAAGGACACCTTCAATATGGCTCTTTGCGCTCTCTCTAAGACTAGGAGTGCAGACTTCGGAGCTCCGCCCCACACACCGATACAGTAATTTAGCAATGACTGAGCGAGGGCAAAGTAAACTGATCTTTTCAACTTCGCATCTGCCACATTCCTCAGAGTTTTAAAGACATATAAGCTTGCGTAACCTAGTATTAAGCGCATCTATATGTTCCCGAAATCTAAGGGTATTATCTATTAATACACCCAAATATTTAACAACTTGGGTGCTATGAAGGTATGTACAATTACATGCATTCCTTTCATTTGGTGAAGGACAAGTATGTGCTGTGATTGTATAAGGTGCTACTGTTGTGGGAGTATTATAATTATTTTTTAGTGTGAATTCTATGTAATTAGTTTTGTCAGCATTAAGTGTCAATTTATTAATACGTAACCACTCCGACACAGTATTGAAACCCAGCTGAGCGTTTGAAAAGACCTCACCCCACGTGTCGGCATTGAAGAGTAGGGCTGTATCGTCTGCAAATGTTATAATCCTCCCTTTGGGGAGTGTGAGCATACCCAGGTCGTTGATGTAAATTAGGAAGAGGGTCGGGGCGAGTACACTGCCCTGGGGCACGCCATAAGTGACTGTTTGTTCCTCGCTAATGAACTCATCTATCTTAACGCACTGGGTACGCTCACTCAAGTAATCTGCAAACAGCTCTAGTTGAGCCCCTCTGATTCCCAAGTTCTCCATTTTTCGGATAAGTATGGGCACAGAAACCGTGTCGAATGCTTTAGCAAGGTCCAGAAAAATACCAAGTACCTTTTTCCTACTGTCTAAATTAGTGACGATATAGTTGGTAAGGTCGTGCACTGCATCAGACGTGGACTTGCCAGATCTAAAGCCATATTGTGTTGGGGAAAGTAGATTTTGCTTTTCAAGATAGTCCTTTAGCCTATTATTCATGAGTCGCTCGAGTACCTTAGACATAGCAGGCAACACTGCAATAGGCCTATAATTATTGACACGGCTTCTGTCCCCTTTCTTAAAGACCGGGTATACAATGGATCTTTTAAAAACTTTGGGGAATTTGCCTGATGAAAGAGCTAGGTTACAAATGTATGTCAGAGGTGATACTATTAGAGCTTTATGCTTTTTGAGTAGGCGACTGGAAATTTTATCCCACCCCACCGCACAGTCATTACGAAGAGACATTAATAGTCTTTCAACTTCATCTTCACTTGTTGGTAGTAGAACCATAGAATGCGAGTTATTATTTAAAAGTGAAATGGAAGAATCTGTTGGGCCCGTAACTTTTTCCGCAAGGTTTTTACCAATCTCAGCGAAAAAACCATTTACAGAGTTCACCGACAGTTGAGGAGTCGATGACAACCTTAACAATTCAGACGATGTTTCTTTCTTCTTGGTTCTGTGTGTTATGTTATTTATAGCTGACCAAAGAAGCTTAGAATTGGTCCCTGCCTTAGCTATTTCATTTTTTTCATATTCAGATTTAATTTTCCTTAGCAATTTGTTACAGAAATTTCTGTATCTGTGAAAGGTAATTTTAAGGTCGTTATTTTCTGGTGCTTTTTTTAGTTTTTTATGCAGATTGTCTCTGTGTCGGACACACCGTAGAAGGCCTGGTGTTATCCATGTCTTCAGAATCTTTTTTCGATTTGGGACTTTGACAGTTTGTGAGTTAGCGTCTACAACTTTTTTTATTAGATTTACCAAAGTCTCAGCAGCAACATTTGGATCTCGTGTGCTATAAACTTCGCTAAAGTTGAGTTGCTTAATGTCAAAATCTAACTGCTCATGGTTGATTCGGATCATTGATTTTTTTACTTCCGTTTTAAAAAAAATATTTGATAGGAACAATATTACCGTATCATGATCAGTTAGTGCCGAATGCGCTACAAGTGTTGACGCAGGCCGCTGAGTTTTTAAAGCGATATGATCAAGACAGGCGTGCAAACGTGTAGGCAATGTATGGGCAGGCAGCAGTCCATGTGAGGCTAATAAATTTAAATAAGAATGTTTGTTTAAATCTTGGCTTTGATCGTGGATATTAATGTTGATATCTCCGCTAATTATTATATTTTTGTAGCGTGCTATATTTGTTAATGTAGAGTTTAATGACATAGATCAAAGTGAAATGAAAAGGAAGACTATTAAGAGAACACGTTTTACAACAAACAACAAAAACTGTAGGATGAGATTATTATTATTATTGTTAGATGACAGTGATACTAGCCTAGACTCGGAGGTGACATACGCCGAATCAGATGACAGTATTTGGAAGGCTGATGATGAATATAACTTAAATAAAGAGAATGAAGCTGATGAAGATTTAAATGAAAATAACAAAGGAATCAGATCTAGAGAAAATAATGTTATCATAAATAAAACAGAAAAAGCAGTTAATTACGATAATAAGAAAATAACAATTTTATCTGATATAAAAAATACCCCAGAAAATTACAGACATTTTGATTTAAACAACTACGGTCCGTTTAAGCTTCATAAAGTAAATCAAATTCAGATTGAGGAACATAATATGAGAAATATTTATGATAACCCAACTCCATCTACATCAGGTATAAAACAAGAAAATATTATTAAGAGGGCTATGATGGAAGAAAAAAAGATTGTGGTTGAAGAAAGATTAATGTGACAGAGCAAAAGGAGGTTGATGGATACAGTTTACAACAAAACACAAAAAAAGGTTGCGAACCTGAAACAGAAAATAAAGACTATTCTGAAAGAGACAATGAGACTGAAGTACCAAACTCAGAACACAAAGGAATGAAAGATTTAATGTATAATATAAATGATAGTGTGTTAGTTAGGTACTATTTAAGAAAGTCATGGGTTTATTATGTTGGATTTATAGAAGGCATCGAATTTAAATCAGATTTGACTTATTACATTGTTAGATTTTTAAAATCTGTTAAAAAGCCCTTGTTAAAATTCATAACTCCAAAAAAAAATGATAGAGACACGGTTCCCACTGACTGTGTTGTAAAAACTATAAATTTAAAACTTGTTTCAAATGAGTTTATGTTAAAAGATGATTGTGATTACACTTATTTTGAGTAATTGTATAATTATAATTAAATATTCATCAAAATATTTATTTTATATTTTCATTTCGCGTAAGGTTGGCTCACTTTGACGCATTAGCCTGGATTTTGACAATACTATAGGTAATTAGGTATAGTACTGTACTAGATTGTGATTTTCAAAATAATTCTTACGATTTTTTCAAATTCATATTCTGTTTCTTACTGGTTAATAATCATATAGGTAAACTGATATCTTACGATACAGGAAAAGATTTTAAGCAGTGCGCATTTTTTCACATTTTTTTCATACTGAAAATTGTTCAACCTGTGAAAAGTTGCGCAATGCTTAAAACTTTTTAATTTTTTTTTTGGAAACTCGGCTGTTTTTGTTTTAATGTGTTTTGTGCACATTTTTTGTAACTTCTTTACAATAAAATTGTTTATTTTCATCTACTTATTTTTAACATTAAATAGAAACTTTGTTTTTGTTCACCCTAAACCCGAAAACAGGACATATTACCCATCATTTTGAACAACTTTTACTATATAGGGCAAACCCCGAAATCACGAAAAATAATCTGCTGTTCCATAGATTTTGACGATTGTGAACCCAAATGTATGGAATAGCTGATTTTATTTTCGCGATTTCAGGGTTGATCCCATAATAAAAGTTGTTCAAAATTATGACTATAGTGATTGCTTTTCGGGTTTAGAACTAAAATTTAATAAAGGTACAATACAACCTACACCTAGTTTTTCTTTAGTTTCCTCTCAACAATACCAAGACAAGACAGGAGGAAAACGGCAATATGAACTATTCTTTATAATGTCTTTTGTGTAACATTATGATCCTTTATGTAACGAAAAATTTGAATTCCCTTGTGTTTCTTTTGTGTAACGTACAATTTTTTTGAAAATGACTCAAATATGTAGATTCTTGTCTTTTCTTCCCCATAAGAATCTACCTTTTGCAAATGGACAGTCATTATAATATTTTATTTTCATTTGATGTTCAAAAGTGCATTTAATGGTCTAGTTGAAATAAATCATTTGACTTTGACATGAAATTTACAGGTTTATTAGAAAGGTGCTGAACTGCTTACATATCAGCCCCCCAAAAACGCAGCATTGGCCCAGCGGCCTTTTATGAATAAAAAACTTACCTAAGCTATTTAAACATCCGGGGACGCAACACTTTTTGTTAGACATGATAAAAGATAGTTCTCAATGTCACAAACACAAAAGTTAGCACCAAGCAGGTAGTCAGAGTCCTGTCTCAATAGATCTCAACACAAGCACAAAATCAACACATCCGGAGCAGAGGCTCTACTCAACGGACTTAGGTGGTAAAAGCAGTTTAAGACGATTAAAATCTAGAAACGGAGCAAAACAATCAAGACACCGAAAAATACGCATACGCGAACCGGCAGCCAAAATTGTTTGAAATTCAAACTTATTTGACATGTTGCAGTGTTGCATGCAAAAATAAATGCATGAATATGCCTTTTTTATGCCTTCAATTTGTTTTGTTGTTGTTGTCAAACTGTTCTTTTGCTTTCGTCACAAATATATTTTCTGGTTAATTTTTTTCATTACTTAATATGCTTATTATGGATTTACTGCTCGTGGAAATTGAGCGTGGGCTGGTCATGGTCACACCGAAGAATCAAATGCATGACTGTTTTCACGCCATCTTGCGTATTATAGTAGAACTACGAAGACACAAACCTGAGAAAACTGCCATCTATTAGGGTGTTTCAGAAAAGTAGGACAATATAATGTAACTAAATTAAAATGTCAGTATCATTATTTTATGGTTTGTCAATACTTTTGCTGTCCATCCCTATTTTGTATATTTATAGGAGAACTATTTCCCATTTGTCACTACTAAGATTGTCAACCCTGGCGGGGAGGAAGGACGCGCCGCGCGGGCTTTCGGTAAGTTGCATTTTATTCATTGTTTTACGGCTTATTTCCTTGTAATTTCATTGAAAACTTAAGATAACAAACCCAAAAAGTTACTCGTAATGTTTTGATTGTCTAAATGTTGTAATTCAACTCGTGTTCTGTTTTCATTTTTCTAGCGATTTGTTGCGTTTTTTTGTTGAACTGTGTGGACCGACGGATCGTATTTTATGCGTGTCCGTTTACAATGTAACGGTCGTTGTATGAAATTGTGTGAAGCGGCGTGACGCTACCGGCGCTCGGACGCGTAAAGTGTTCGTCACGTCAATTGAGTTGTATGCTCTCTTATGATGATCATTGTGTGAGGCGCTCTATAGATTCCGGGCGGAATCGTATATGATGTCGCGATTGTGTTAGCAAAATTTACACACGTGAACTCGTCTCGTTACGAACGTTCCCAATTGGGGCTTTCACTGTGTCTCGTATCCTTACAGATATGGACGCCGTCAAACGCCCTCATGCACGCGCACCTCATGATGTAGGTAACAAAAATGAAGTAAAGCCGATTTCATACAGAATTATACGTTTAGATAATTTGACGGATTCTATTTAGATTCTTCGTTTATACATTTTATTTACACATACATATTTTTTAAATAACTCAAAATGGAAAAGGTACAACAATTATGGATAAGATAAATCAACAATATATACGCGCATAACTTGAGACGACCTTACCGATTTGTGTGATTTCTTTTTTATTTTGTGTGTAAATGTCAAGACAAGGTTTTTTTGTAGGTAGGGTTGGTAGGGTAGGTAACCAGTAGCTAGGGCAGCCGCGGGCAGCGCCTAGTTTTGTAATTAATATAAAAATTTCATTAATGAGACCATGTCTTATTTTAAACAGGAATGCGTCTGTCAAATTTCTTTGTTAGATTTTCAACTTTATTGCTACCCAGATTGGGTTCAAATTTGATTGAAAAAATTTGACAGTTTCGGGTAGCCTGATGTGCTGGAGACACTACACAGTGAGATGTCGACAGAATTGACCGGGAAAGGATCAAAAGTAAATAATTATGTCAAAGTTTCCAAACTTACAAAGAGGCAAAAAGCTTTAAGAAGAAGGAATTGGAGAAGACCGAAGAAATATCAGAAAAATAGCTCAAGATACAAATAAAGATGAAAAACAAACAAAATCACGAAAGTTATATTTACGAAATAACTATAATTTGAAGAAGAGAGTGAAAAAACAGGCCAGCAAAATAGAAAACAAAGAAAAGAAATAGCGGCTCTCAAAAATAAAGTATATAGACAAAAAAATATTTTACAATGTCTAAATTTTGACGATACAACAGCTTACGACGGAAAAGAAATTCCTGAACCAATTACACCTGAATCAAAAGTAAATTCAATTATGCAAGATTTGAGTATTTACAACGAAAAAGATAGAGACAGTAAGGAGAGTTATTCTGGAAAACCATGGTATTAAATGAAGCATTAGCAAAAAAATATAGGGCTGCTAAAAGTAATAAGGAAAAAAACATTTTGAAAAATATTTTTAACACGGATATAGCCGGAAAATATAAATTACGCACTCGTTTAGGGTATTGCATTGGCTTAAAAGGAAGAATCCGGTTCACAAAAAAAGTCAAATGACCAAACGCAGTATTTTAGCCAAGAAAATTCGCCAGTTTTACTTCCAAGACGATTTTTCTTTTTTTTTTGTAAGTCGCTCTTGTGCAGGGAAGAAAGAAAAAAAGACGCAGAAAAAAATAAAGATGCAGAAGCGTTATCTTCTGGATACTTTATTTAACAATTTATTTATTTTTTATTTAACAATTTATGTACACACACATAAATATAAAAAAAGAAACAGAAAAGTAGGTACAAAGGTGATGCTTATTTCTTAAGAAATCTCTTCCAGCATACCTGCGAAAGGAGAACCAGATATTACCTATATAAATATGACGCTAATATATCGAGGGGTTCCGGGCTATTTGCTTTAAGCGACATCCTGACCGATGTTGAGTTATATACATATTCGGAATCAGCGGTTTTTTCTACGTCGTTTGAGCTCGTTTCATGGCGATATGAGCACTTTTTTGGCGCTTGAAACATTGGCAAATTTTGGGCCAGTTCGAATTCGCTTTGTTTGATGCGACATTACTTTTGACTAATTTCAGACAAAATGGACTTCATACAGATTATTTTTTACAAATTTGTAGTTAAACTTATTTGCCTTTCATAGATTTAACAACATTAGGCTTTTGAATCATTTTTCCTGTCTCCACTTTTATAAGTGATACTCGTTAAAGCGTTTCGCCTGATCTCAAAAATATATAGGAATGGCGCTTAAAACATTTAGCCTGCATCAGCAATCAATACTCAATATCACTTAAAACATTTACGCTGCATCTGATTTAACACAGATAGGCGTTTAAAACATTTAGGTCGTCAATACATATTGTTTTTGTATGTCGGTTAAACTATTATTCCTTCTCTGATTTTATCAATACATGTCGCATCAAACAAACTGAATCTATGAATTCTGGATGTTGAAACATTTTTCCTGTTACAAAATTATGAAAGCTATGTTCATTAAAACAGTCATAATTTTGTATGAATCTTTTGGGGCATGTCAGTTAAAACGATGCATTTTCGGCGCCGGCCGGCGCCTTTGAACGGCAACGATATTTATATTGCGCCGCCTGCGAGGGGCCCTTCAGTCCCCCACCGCCTGGAAGGAGGGGCGCGTCATTATGCTGCCCAAGGCGAGAAAGAACGTTCTGAAGCCGGAGAGCTATCGGCCGATCACTCTGCTGCCCACCATCTCCAAGGTGTTCGAATCACTCCTGCTGCGACACCTACAGCCTCACATCGCACCAAGACCGGAACAATTCGGGTTTCGGGCGGAGCACAGCACGACGCTCCAGCTGACGAGGGTACTGCACCTGCTGTCGTCAACAATGAACAAGAAGGAGTACGCGGTTGCAGTATTCCTCGACATGGAGAAGGCCTTCGACCGCGTGTGGCACGACGGCCTCACGTACAAACTGGCCACCTCAGATGCGCCCCGCCGCATCGTAAAAGTGGTCCAATCTTTCCTTGCCAACAGGAGTTTCCGAGTGGTGGTCGACGGCGCGCTGTCCTCCCCCCGCCCTGTAAGAGCGGGTGTGCCGCAGGGCAGCTGCGTATCGCCGGCGTGTTACTCACGTTACACCGACGACATTCCAACTACGCCACAGTCGACGCTCGCGCTGTACGCCGACGACGCCGCGTACATCACTACCTCACTGAACGCGAAACACGCGGCGTCAAAGATGCAGCGCGCGCTCGACCTTCTCCCCGACTGGCTCGCCAAATGGCGACTGTCGGTTAACGTGGGTAAGACGCAGGCGATTTTTACAGGTTCAGCGCGCGTCCCACCCCCCCTGAAGTTCCAAGGAGTCGACGTCGAGTGGTCCCCCCGGGCGAAGTACCTGGGTGTGACCATCGACCGGCGGCTCTCGATGGGGCCGCACGTCCGCCAAGTCGCCGCGCAGGCAAACGTCGCCCGTGTACGACTCAAACCAGTGCTCTCATCCCAACTCCCGGTACGCGTCAAGTTGGGCGTGTACAAAGCGTACATACGCCCAATTCTGACGTACGCCACCCCAGCTTGGTTCGCCCTCACGGTGGAGGGGAACCGCGCCAAACTCCGCGCGCAACAACACCTCGCGCTGCGTACCATCGTATCTGCCCCCTTCCACGTGAGGAACGACGTAATACAGCGCGACCTAGGGATTGAGAGCCTGGACGAGTTCGTGCAACGTCTTGCGAAAGGCATGTTCGCGCGTGCCGACGCATCTGCCTGGCCGCACGTCAAGCAGATTGCGCCCTGGCATGCGTGCCCGCCTGACGCGAGACGCCTGCCCCGCGACCTGCTCGGGGACGTAGACGGCCCCGTCGCACCGGATTTGACGCCTGAGTAAGTCGCCCCAGACTACACGCGGCCTACTCAAACAGTAACACTGCCCACCCCACTCGCATCCTCGGCGCGCAACTTGTTCTATAGCATCGCAAGTTAATATAGGCAAGTTGCGCCCAGAAAACTCACACATGCATTTCTCCACAGGCGCTTGACTCACGCACCGAATTTGTTCTAAGTTAATATAGGCTTATTCGGTGCAGACGCACTGGGCGGTAGTACTCACACTACACGACCGCCCACACACAAACATATGACGGCTCTGCGGTCCGGATCGTGATCGGCTAGCTCTGAGATCGAGACGGACGGGAGCCACACTTACTCTGTAGGTGTGTCACCAAAGTCGGCACCCTCGTCGCTGGTCGTCCTCGCTGGGCCTCCCCCGGGTCACTGGGGGTCTCACTCGGCGGGGACTGACCGCCGTAGGTGCCGTGAAGAGGCGGCGCTGAGTTAACAGCGCCGCGACGCGCCTACAGATACTTACACAACAGATACACCTCGGGCGTGCGTTGCTATTTTATTATGGCAGGCGCACGCCACCACTCTATGCCGACACTAGGCATATAAATGATTTTTATATACTGAATCGTGAATCGAGAATGCAAGTCAACTATTATTGCTTTAGTTGACTTGCAAACTCGCAGCCACATCATGTGGCACTCTAAGGACCGGTCCGTTGTAACGGGCCGAGGAGCGCCACCTCAGTCAGGGGGCTTTGCCCCGAAACTGATTGCCGCGCCCTCTAGAGGGTCGCAGCGACAACCACGTAAAAAAAAAAAAAAAAAGGCCCTTCAGTCATCCCAAAACAGTGAGCGAGCGAGGACGTGCTCGGTGCGTAGCAAAAAATACCACGTTTTTAGTGACTATTGGTGTTGTGTTTGGGGCGTAAAACATCTTCGTAAGGTGACTATTGTTATGTAATATCAATGTTTAACAAATAAATCAAGTAGGTAGGTACTTTTTACTCAAAGTTCACCGCGTTATTCGATAATGTTAACAATCGTCGTGTCTTTTGTTATCAAAGTTCTCTTGTCTAAGTTTATACTATTTAAACATCAAACTGTGTAGAATTCAAAATAAATCATTTGTTTTTCTGTTGCATAGAAAGAAATCAGAGTCTGCCGACTTCAGACCACTTATTTTGGTCAAATAACGGTATTTTTCACTATTGACTATTTTTTTTTACTTAAAAATAAAACTTTCGTTTTATGTTTACACAGCATTGGCCACAATAATGGAAACGAGAAGACAACAAAACTACTCTACGACTATTTTTTTATAAAACAAAAAGATAAAGAAGTACCAAGCCGAATCTGATAAATCTAAATTTCCAAGGAAAATTGTTACCGAAAGTTCTGCTATTCCCTCTGATACAGAAGTAACAGTTTTAGGGAGTAGTTCATACCTTGAGCAAAACCAAGACCTGCTTACTCTTCAATCCGCACCAGCAGAGAAATACATGCAAGTTGAAGACTATAAACAAAATGTAAGTTATTAACTTAAGCATTTGTTTGAAATGTCTTTTATTATATTTTATTAAAGTTAACGATTCCAAAATTTTGACGTTATGATTTTGTTCTTTTTTCAGGATTCCACTACTCAAATCGTACAAAAAAAGACGCTTGCAGAGGTAAAAGAAATAATGGAAACAACGACAGAATCCACACAGAAAGAAATATCAGGCCTGGAAATTAACGAAAATAAGACGTTTTACGTTAATCAAATTACCATTGAAATCGAAGAAGAGGTACGTTCTTGTATAAATTGTCATAATTACTTTAAATTAATCTATGATTGTTTTGTTTTAATAATAATAACCTTAATTTCAGATTTTAGAAAATAATACAATTAAAAAAATGGACACAACGGAGCAAGAAAACATAGTTTTGGAAAACAAAAATCCAGAAAATAACAAAAAAATAATTGAAAAAGACGAACTTGCAATTAATAAACAAAATCACCAACTAAGCATAGAAGAGTTTGAAAATAGTGAACGTTTAACTCCCATCTATCCAACAATTAGAGAAGACGTACCTGAAACAGAAATGAATGAATTAAGAAAATCATTAGAAGATGGAAATTCAGAGGAAATAATCTTACCTGCTTTGGATCACCATGTAATAACATTTGCTAAAAAAAATAATGACGTAATAACTGGTGGAAATAAAGATGACATCTTACCTATTGAAAAAGTAACGACACTTGCTGAAACAGAAGACAGTCTAACACCTGTTGGAAGAAACGATAACGTAACGTCTGCTGGAAATGAAGATAACATTATACCTATTGAAAACGAAGATAACGTAACGACATCTGCTGAAATAGAAGACAGTCTAACACGTGCTGAAAGAAACGAGGACGTAAAATCTGCTGATAATGAAGATAATCTATTACCTATTGAAAACGATGATAACGTAATGACACCTGTTCAAAAAGAAGACAATCTATCTCCTGCTGGAAGAGACGATGAAGTAACATCTGCTCAACAAGATAATGATGGACAGCTGCTAAAAAAAGAAGAAGGCGAGATAGTACATTAAAAAAAAGTTATGTGGATTTTTTGTCTGAAGAGGAAGATTTCGTTTGGGATTCTACATCATGGAAAGAGACTGGTGATGATTCAACATCTAGTTAACTTGACAATCAAAGAAGCAAGCGGAAGAAATTGAAGAAATGGTTAAGAATAAAGAAAATAAATAAAAGGAAGAGTAGAAAAGAAGCAAAGCAAAGCGGAAAAGAGTATAGGACAAAAGATGGTTCAGTGGTAAGAGACAAACAGCTGCAAGAAAATCCCTGTATGGAAAAAAAATGTAGACATAATTGTAGAAATATAAGTGAGGAGAAAAGAAGACATGTATTTGATCATTACTGGAGCTTGTCTGCGGAAAGAAAAAAAGATTGGCTGGTCACAATGTCATCAAAAAAAGAAGTTAAAATAAAAATATCTAAAGATTCCTCGTACCGGGCAAATACTTTCGAATATTTCATTAATGAAGGGGAAGGGCGGTCAAGTATGCCAGAAATTTTTGATGAAAACTCTTGATGTTACTCAAAGATACATTTATTAAACACTGTCGAATGCTACCATGGGATCGGCAAAATCTGACCAAAGAGGAAAAATTATACCAGCAAATAAAACTTCAGAAACAGTCAAGAATTCAGCAATAAACTTTATAAAAAAATTACCAGCCCTCCCGTCACACTATTGTAGAAAAGATAGTACCAGATTATATCTACCAGTTGAGGCCAAAAACATAAAAAATCTATACCGTATTTATAAGGAAGAACAGGTTAGTAAAGGTGTAGATGCATTGAGTGAAAGAATCTTTCGCGAAATTTTCACCAAAGATTTCAACATTGGGTTTCACGTAACCAAGAAAGACAAGTGTCTTAAATGTTTACGGTTTGATGGCAAAGATTTGACTGAAAATGCAGAAATGAAAAACCACTTAGACGAGAAAGAAGCTTCAAAAAACAGAAAAGAATTTCACTGCGCACTTCCAAAGAAGAATGCTTCTATACTGTGTACCTCCTTTGATTTACAAAAAGTTTTGAACACGCCTTATGGAAACAGCATGTTATTATTTTACTCCAGGACAACTTATGTTTTTATGAAAGCGTGACAAGAAATGGTTATTGCTACAACTGGGGAGAAACTGAAGGTAAAAGGGGTGGTAATGAAGTAGCAACAGTACTGCACAAATATATCGGAAATTGTGATGAACGACGCACTATTAAAACTCTGATTTTATATGCGGACTCTTGCCCGGGCCAAAATAAAAATAAAATAGTACTTGCGGCACTCCACAATGCACTGCTTAATTCAGAAAATTTGGAAACCATACAAGTAAATTACTTACTGCCTGGTCATACTGAAATGACAGTGGACAGCATTCACTCCACAATTGAAAGTTCTGTTCGTCATACAACAGTATGGGCTCCATCACAATGGTTGACCGTATGCCAAATGGCTAGAAGAGAGCCAGGACCTTACAATGTGGAAGGACTTAGTCACAATGACTTCAAAAATTACGAAGAATTTGCAGAAAAATACTTCAAAGGAAATCTGGTAGGCAAAGTCAGCAAAATAAGAGCTAAAAATCCTTCCCAAATATTATGACTGTAAAATACAGTATGAAGGATGATGCTAAAGAGGAATCAATATCGATGTTTGCAAAACCAAAACCGCTTAATGCCAAATATAAGTCATCTCTACCAATAACCAAAGCCAAATAAAATGATTTAAAAAAATTATGTGACACATGCGTTATCCCGAGAGTATTTCATGATGAATATCTGAAACTTTCATGCAACAACGGTAAAGATGTACTGATAGATACGGATGTTGAAGATGAAATGGAGGAGAGGGAATAAAAGTGGTTATTACCGATTACTAAAATTTAATTATGCAAATGTACCTAATTAGTTTAAGAAGTAAATTTTATTTTCGTTTTACAGGGTGGGACAAAACATGAAACAAAGCTGAACGGTTCTGCTCAAGAGACTGAATAAATTTTCCTTAGAAACCTGGGTCAAAATATGAAAAAATAATAGTCTCCCGATGTAAAATTTTTCCAAGATTATGTTTTCATACATATTTCGATCCCTGTTTCTATGGATATTTTTTTTAGTTTCATGAACTAAACCTTTGTTTTCATTGTCAGTCGTTTTTATCCCGCTGTGTATATTGATTGAATTAAATTCAACCAATATACACAGCGGAATAAATTCTTCCTAATGGGTAAATAGAAGAGAAAAAGAGGTAAGATTAATGAATGTTAAGTTTTTTTAATGAAGAAAATATTTTAGAACAAATTGTTTAGTTATGTTTAACTGATTTGTTTAATTTTTGGAAAAGACTTTCTTTGCATAAAAGTGCACGTTGCAAGATAGTGAGATTAATGTAGAAAAAATATTTCAATTACGTTTAATTACTGACTGAAGACTAAAAGAATTTTGTTTTATGTTGTGATTTTTAAGAGTTATTTTTAAGGTGTAGAAAAACTAATTAAAAACATAAAAGGTTGTGATTTACTCAAAAAATGAAAGACTGTTTTAGTATAACGAAGACTTTATGTAAGATTATAAAACTTAACGGGAAGAACAGTGATGGTTCTCCTCGATATAATGTAATGTTCAGCGTCAGAGAGAGTGATCAGATATTCACTCTCGCAACCGTCGAAGAGAAAGAAATTTGTCGATATAGGATGTTCCAGACTGAGCATCCTAAATACATGATATATGAAACGCAGAAGAAGATATATCCATTCAAGAAGGAGACCATACCTACCAATGACTTAGACCTGTTTATGTATGTGAATGCAAAAATCATGTATATAACCAGGGGTATAGAGAAAAGCATCCATAGCATCTATAAAACGCTCTCAACTGAGATATGCGAACTAGAAAGACAGCAGATAAAAACACTAATGACCATTGGTTTTTCAAATCCGGCGCACTTCGCCTATCAATATATGAACTCGCCTGGCTACACCGCCATTTCTGCAGGTGAAGTCATTCACGTTATCAAGTGTACGCCAGTACCCATCAGTCCCAGATCGAGTGAAGATTGCACTCTCGAGTATCCTGTAATATATGCTAACGAGAGCTACTTTATATAATCTTATTAATTATGAGTTTTTTAATAAATAAAAATCATTACATAAAAATTTAACATACCCTCAAGTAAATCGTAAAGATAGAAACGCGACTTAGAATGATTGGCTCGATACTTTTTTTTATCAAACATGACACTAAATTACAATTTTAAACGTGTACTGCTAAGAGATTTCATCACGATTATATGTAAAAGTTATATCAATAGATAGAGCTTTTTATTTTGAAGTAAATGTTGAAACCATATTGTGTTATTTCTTTATCAGTTTTCGCCAAGAAAATAAAAATGTGGGTCTTCTGCTCATAACGTAAAACAGATATAGGATAATACTGTACTGATAATACTGTTGAAATCCAGTTCTACGTCAAGCAGAAAAGTGAATTCATCGCAATGTTAATCGCGTCAGTAATCTTCGTCGCCTGTTTGGCTCACATTAAAGCCCAGAACGTCGGTTACGACTGCACATCTGATCAATCGAATTACACCACCATCTCTCTCGTCGACATAGGAGATTGCGTCTTCGAAGAGGATGATATATCAGAGGAAGCTACTGAGATCCAGCTTTTACAGACACGGGAAGTTAAATACATCAACACGTTCTCTTGTTTGATTAATCTACACTATACAATACACTATTGTGGTATGCACAGCCATAATTCACTCGTTAAAGGTGGAATTGTGGTAGAAACGTATGCCGTCTCTCATGAAGAATGCCTAGCCATGCACAAATTACGACGTGCACGTGTGTATGGTCAGGAATATCAAATCGAGCACTTTAACACAACTTATACACGTTGGATAACTCTCGCTGGTGGTATCGACCACGACGGTACATGCAGCAGAGGAACGTTCAATAACAGATATCCTCTAGACACCTGGAGTGCTATAAATAGTATTAAATAAATCTTGCTGTAAAGGCCGAACGTTTTAGAACTTTGTGCTTCGAGTACGACCGGCCAACCTTTTTATAGCATCATTTCCCGAGTGTTTGTTTTTTCCCGCTAAATAAGTTTTGGTCATGTGATTTCTTTTAACCAATTAAAATAAAGCGATGGCGATAGTTTGGCCTTGGATTTCGATAGAAATTTCTTTCCGAGCGGCCGCCATTCTTGCGACGCGTGCTCACGAGTTTACAACAATGGCGGCACGTGGTCGACGAGGTAAGTAAAATTTGTTTTTGTTTGATAATTTTAATTGTTTTGGTTTAGTTTTTTTTATAGAAATGTGAGTTGTTAAACATTCTATGGAATTCACTTAATTTTGGGGAGGAATACAAAATAATTAAGGAATTATACCGTCGTAAATTATTTAAACCTATAAATAGTCCTTTCGGTCGGACTTCATGATTTAGGTATATGGAATTGATCGTATTTATAGTACCTACTTTCGGCGTTAATACTAAAAGTAGGTATTTATTATTTTCAGCGCTACAAGTCACCGATATCACGGAAATTTTAAATAACTCCGAGTTTGAAGACTCGGGTGAGGATGAAGATTTCGTTGGGTGTTTAATAACTACCGATGATAGGAGTGATGCAGCTCAATCATCGGAAGATGAAGACTTGAGCGACAGCGATGATGATAGCAACTTGGCAGAGGTTCGAGCTGGTTCTAGTGGCGTCGCCAGGACTACAGTTGGTCGTCGAGGTCGGGGCAGACGCCGTGCTGGTGCTAAAATTCGTACGCGTGGTGGCACTCGCAGTCTTGGTCCAAGTCGCCCACGAGATGTTGCTCCTTGGAAACGAAGCAAATTTGAAGTTACTTTTCCAGGTTTGTCCTCTCCGTCTTACTTACCGTCCATGACAGATCCTTCAATTATAAACGCTTATGTGGAGGAATACGTAGATGAGGAGCTTTACCGAGTTATAGTGGAAAAGTCTAACCAGACAGCTGTCGAAAAATCTTGTAGGCCTCTCAGGTTATCTATTGAGGAGTGCAAAACTTATGTGGGTATAACGTTGCTTATGTCATGCATCAATTACCCGTATTTAAGGATGTACTGGAATCGCAAATACGCTATTCCCCTTATAACTGAGGCCATGTCTCGTGACAGATACATTCAGCTGCGGAACTCATTGAAGCTAGTATATGATCTTGATGTCACCGCTGAAGAAAGACAGAAGGATAAACTTTGGAAAGTTCGGTATATTTTAGATCGAATAATAAAAGGCTGTCGCGCGCAAGAACGATATCAAAAGATATCGATTGATGAAATGATTATTCCTTTTACCGGTGCTTGTCCAATTAGACAATATTGTCCGGGAAAACCACATCCAACTGGTTTAAAAGCTTTTGTTCTTGCCAACCCCAATGGGTTGGTATGTGATATGTTGGTTTACCAAGGGAGTACAACATTTGAAGAGTCTGAAGCTAGACATTCTTTGTGTGAGAATGTAGTTTTAAAATTAACTGAAACCTTGGTGCCTGGTCATGTCATCTATTGTGACCGATACTTCACAACTTTTAAACTCATCGAGGAACTCAATTCAAGGGGATTTAAGTGTGCAGGAACGATCATGAAAAATAGAATTCCAGGATACCTGAGAAATGATCTCGAAAGTGACAAATGTCTTTCTCGCAGAGGTCGAGGCAGTTATGATGTCCTAGTGCGAGAGGATAAAGCCATTGCTGTAACAAAATGGTTCGATAATAAGCCCATTTTGTTTGCTTCGAGTATCCACGCCACGGATACCACTGATACAGTTCAAAGGTATGATAAAAGGCTGAAACAGTACATTCCTGTTGAACGGCCAGACATCGTCAGTCATTATAACTCTAACATGGGAGGAGTGGACCTTGCAGACAGGTTGTTGGCTGTGTGTCCATCACGATTTCGTACCAAGAATGGACGGTGAGGTTCATTTCCCACATGTTTGATCTCGCAATTGTCAACTCTTGGATAAAATACAAAAAGGATCATAGAGAAACGGAAAAACCTGTCCATAAAATATTGAAGTTACAAGAGTTTAAAATGGAGTTTTCTGAGTTCTTGATTCTTAAAAACATGTATAGAAGTTTGAGACCTGATTCTGATGCTGAAGAAGAAGAGGAGCAGTATCGAAAACGTGGCAGAAAATTTGCACAACCTTTACCGCCCATGGCTAAACGCGTTCATTCAGCTAATCATTTGCCTGATATGCAACGAAAACAACAACGCTGCCGAAATCCTACGTGCGCCAAAAAAACAATGGTAGTTTGCATCAATTGTAACCTGCATTTATGTTTGACACAAGACCGCAATTGTTTTGTAGACTTTCACAGTTCTTCATAAAGTTATACTGTGTATCTCATTGCGATTACTATTATTTTTACATATATTTTTTATTGATTTATGTTATTTTTTAAAAACCGAGAAGGTTCCCAGAATATTGAATGAGACATTCAATTTTCATAGAAGCTGATTGCAATATTTTTGTTTTTGTTTAGGTACAACGATTGATCTCAATTTGACCAATGTAGATAATAAGTGTTATTGAAGACATTGCTAATGATAATTATGTTGTTTGGTTATTAAAATTTTTGGAAAGTCCAAGTCCAAAAAGAACCAACATAAAAAATTTATAGTTGATTAGGTTTATGAATATATTTTTTGTTTCTTAATTTGTGTCATTTAATTAAAATTATGTAAATAAATTAAACTATTTGTTTAATTTATACAACTAACCTACTTATGCCATAACGCCCGGAAGTCCTATTTATAGAACGAAAGATACCTAAACACAAATATGCTCAATATCTTTGTTAAGAAATACTAAAAAACATTTGTTTTAGTGAAAACCCTGGAAACCCTTAGTTTATGTATTATTTAACTTGAAAGGTCTCGGCCTTTGCAGCAATAATAATTTGATGCTTTATTTAGTACATTCGGCCGTAGCCGTAAGTGATTTTAAAAGAGGCTTCGGTGTCTAGAGGTTTGTCATTTCAAACAATCAGTTCCAAGCTCGATCTGTGACATAAATCATTTTGGTTTGCAGTTACTTTTTGATACATAAGACACTTAAGGTCAATAACCCGATTCTATATTTCTATTGGAACGGTGGTTAATACATTTAGCCTGACACTGAAAAAATGCCTGTGTTCACTTAAACTTTTTTACTTGTGCGAATAATTTACTACCTAGGTCGCTTGAATCATTTAGCCTGTTTCTAAATAAAAGAAGCTTTGGGTATTTTGTATCAAGCGACGTTTATCTCTAATAATAATAGCTTTAAAAAAGAATCTTAATAAATTAAATGGACTTTAAATACAGAAATCATTATCAGCCGCTTTTTTTTTTAAAGCTACCTAAAGTTTCAATTTTTGGAAAAAAAAATCAATTTACAAAGTTGTGATTTTTTTCCAAAAATTGAAACTTTAAATCGCTCTCCTGTAAAGTTAAAAAATGTCGCTTAAAGCAAATATACCGGAACCCGTCGATATACTAAATAATATAAAAAAATAATAATAATAAAAAATAATAATATACATACTTGCAACTATGACGGTACAGAAAGGTGGTGTTCTTTCACTCTTCTTTTAAAAAGTGTAAGAGTTTTGCAGTCCCTGATATCAGGCGGTAGTGCATTCCACAACCTAACCGCGTGCACAGTAAAGGAGTAGGAGTAAAAAACAGTGGAGTGGGGAGGGGACTTAAGGAGGTTTCTAAGATACGTCCTGCAAGGCGCATCTGAGGGGCGGGAAAAGGAGAAGCGTTCACGCAGGTAGGAAGGCGTTTTAGGGTTATGAAGGATGTTAAATAGCAAAAACAATATCCGAGTGTTCCTGCGAAGTCGGATAGGGAGCCACTTGAGAACCTTGCGAAATTCAGAAACATGATCGTATTTTTTGAGGTTGAACACAAAACGAATATAGATGTTTTGCAAACGCTCAAGTTTATTTAATTGCTCCTCGGTGGCATCCAAATAACAGGCGTCAGCGTAGTCTATGATGGGCTGAATGAGAGTTTGAGCAAGGGAAATTTTGGTTTTCAAGGGCAAAAAAACTCTGGAGACATTTCAGCGAGTGAAAAGTGTAGTGCACTTTCCGACTGACTTCAGCAATATGTTAGTCCACGATAAGTAGGAGTCCATAATAACCCCCAGGTTTTTGGCCGACTGTGCGTATTCGATTTGAACTCCATTCAACCAGAGTGGAGACAGCGTCGCAATGTCCAGCCTGTTCCGCATGTACCTTGCCGTCGATAATCAAGGCCTGAGATTTCTTAGGGTTGATTTGTAGACCAAAGGAATGCGACCACTCCCCAATTAGCATTAGGTCACGGTTCACGGCGGCCACAGCAGCTTCCGCATCTTGCCTCAAAAAATGATGGTAGAGCTGCAGGTCGTCGGCATAGAGATGGAAGTTAGAGGAGATAACTTTAGTGACTAAGTTAATAAAAAGAGGAGAGGAGAGAGGACGCCAGCTTGAGGCACACCCGCAGTAAGAGAACACCAATCCGAAGAAGATCAAGACGCACCCGCTGCGAGCGGCCTCGAAGATAGGAGTCGAACCATCTGATTAAGGAAGAAGACAAGTTGAAAGATTTGAGTATCCCAAGAAGGATATCGAAATCAACAGAATTGAAGGCACTGCTGAAATCGAGAAGTACAAGTAGCGTCAGAGATTTGTGGTCCATGGCCCAACGGATGTCATCAGTAACCTTCAAAAGAGCAGTTATAGTGCTGTGACCAGGCCGAAAGCCGGATTGGAAAGGACTAAGAAGATCATTGCTAGAAAGAAACAGAGAAAGTTGCCGATGGATACTGTGCTCAAGAACTTTAGAGAGATAAGGAAGAATGGAAATTGGTCTGAAATCAGTCAGAGAGACAGGGTTAGGGATTTTAGGTAACGGGATAGTATGGGCTTGTTTCCAAGCATCAGGAAATGTGCAAGAAAACAAGGAGAAGTTAAAACAAAACAGGAAGTATAGCAATAGGAGAGTTTATTCTTGAGCAAAGATTATCATTGCCAACAGCTGAAGAGGAGATAGCACATATAGACTTTTTGACATCATCTTCACACACAGGACTGAAATCGAAAGAGGAACACTGCGGCAGTGGCAAGCTGGAAAGTTTATTTAGAGTTGCTGATTTGTCGTGTGGATCCAAAGTAACAGGAAGATGAGAGAAATATTGGTTAAGAGCACACACGTCAATGTCATTGCTAGAAATAACAGATGACTTGCCAATACCGACAGATTTCAAGAAAATTATGAAAGTAGCGTCTTTTAGTATCTCTACACATACGACTGCAGCGATTACGCAGCTCCCTGTAAAAACTAAGGTTGTGCTCGGAAGGACAACGCTTTAGCCTCCTTTTCCTTTTGGCTCTTCTGGCCATCGCATCTTTAATGGCTGGGGTGAGCCAGGGAGCCGGAACATACTTAACTTTAACCCATCGCATGGGAGCGTGTCGATCATTTAGACTTAGAATTTTATTGTTGAAAATATTTACCATATCGTTTATCGACGAACTCTCGAAAACTTCTCTCCAAATAATGCCACCAGCATCACGCAGCAATGCCTCCAGGTCCATGCCTTTGTAGTTCCGTAGGAAAATATATTGCGGCTTGCGCTTAGGAGGGTGAATCTTGTAAGACATAAAGATTAAATCGTGAAAGGAAAAACAAGCAGCAAGCTGACCGTGGACAGATACATTACTAGGTTTAGAAACAATAATAAGATCCAAAAGAGAAGGGGTGCAATTAGGGAAATGATGAGTAGCAGAGAGAGGCAGAATACTGAGGTTAAAAGAAGATAAAAGAGTAAAGTTTGTGAGTACGACTGTCAATTTTAAGAAGGCATGTGTTACAATCACCCATCAAGACTACGTGGTCATAAGTAAGACAGAAATCGCTTAAAAGCGAATCAAAAGAATCAAAGTAATCGATACTGAGGTTGGGGCTATACACCACTCCGAGAAGCATTTTAACATGGTGTAAAGATATTTCTATAAATAGATGCTCTGCTGACCCCGAGTAGGAATAAGGTGATACACTGATGATCCTAAAGGGTATCCCAGCACGCAAATACATGGCAACTGTTGTACTTTAATTGATTTACATAAAAAAATCAAAAAGATACGGGTATCCAAATATCACACCAAGTACACAAGCCATTCCATATTGTCAGACCACTCCTTAGAGACAGAGATACTTGTGTTTGCAAAATTCATGCCAACATGGAATTCCACTTCATTGCAATGAAAAAAAAAATAACATCGTTTCATGAGCTAAATGACCTTGTAGAAGCTACCGTATGTGATAAAAGATCAGAGGAGTGCATGTATTCGGAATGTGAGGTGTGCAGTAAAATATCTTTGCAGTATGACAAATTAAGGAATGAAGAAAATATTTCGTGGCTGGAGTGGTCATTTAAAAAAGTCGAATACGAAACTAAGAAGTCAAAACGAGTAGGGACAGAGACAAAATCCGATAGGTTAGAAAACTTTATATGTCTGTTTGAAGCAGAATGGAAAAGGTACTTGGTACATGTTTTCGATATTGTACGATTTGGATGTTGTTAATGGGACTTGGAATTTCTCGGAGTCTTACCTTGGCAAGGGGCCTGCTGATGGTATAGGAGGAGTTATCAAACGGCTCTTAGACCAAAAAGTCTCCCATGGAAAAGATGTTACGGATGCTGGAACTGCATTTGCTCTTCTAATAGATGAATGTGGAATAACACTTTTCATTGTCAGTGACATACATAAATTTTATCAAAGAATGCAATGAAACTGCCCTGAATTCTTTAATACCTGTACCTAACTCGCAAAAACTACACCAAATTCGCCGGTAAACGATCATACCAATGACATTTATATTATAGAAATTTGTTTCTGTAATAGTTCAGGAAAAAGAGGGTTTTACGATTGCTTATTCCTAAAAAAAACATTGCTTGTTAATGGCACCTAAAAGAAAACAAACTCGACAAATTAATTCTTCTGATGAAGAAGAAACTTTCATTTTAACATCTGTTAAAAAGTTTACATTCAAAGTTGCATCTGGAACATTTAAAGTGCTACAACCCGGATCTCATACTGCAAATTTTACCCAAGCTAGGGGAGTGTTAGTACAAACTTCCAGCATAACCGATGATGACGGATCCAGTTTACAAGCACATACTCAGAAATCTGCTCCATTAACAAAGATAGTTAAACAAGTTCACATTGGCCTTCAAACAATAATAAATCCTACTTAAGTACTCTCGGAATCTAACACCGACATTAAACGAACCAAACCAGCAACTGATATGAAGAAAACTATAACAGAATCAGACACGCCCACTATTTTGTCAAATATTAGAGTAAATTTATTCTCTTGATGACTTAACAAACGTATTAAATCCGAAACGTTACAACGTTTCGTCAAATGACTTGACTAAACATTTTCCAGAAATGGTTGGTTTTACTTCTTTGTCAAACACAGAGGGAAAGCCATGTTCCTCCCAGTCAAAAGAAAGAGATATTGGAAACCCTAGGTTTAAAAAACTTTTTGATCTCAGCGACTGTGACGAAAATTAAGTAAGTAGGTAGTTGAAGAGAGAATGACAAAGACAAAAACGAATACTTAAACATTACTATTTGGGTTTCCTGTCATCAAGTAATAACGTTTAAGTTTAATTATTATTTTGTAGAATTAAAAGAGAACTTAAAATTTTGTTATGTTACGCGAGTTCGAAACTTAGATAATATTATACGAAGCCAAAGTTGATTTGTCTATGCCTAAGATAAAATATATAATTAATATGACTAGTAATGACGAGGTTCATAATTGTCAGAGTTATGAGGTACCAAACATAAAAATAAAATAAAAAAACATACAACCGAATTGATAACCTCTTCCTTTTTGGGAAGTCGGTTAAAAATATAAAAACATACATACAAATATACATATACAAAATGTACGAGGTAAATCATATCCCAGTGGTTATCATCTGATTTTCAGAACTATTAAATATCAAAAACAAACAAAAAAGGTAAGAATTGTGGAGAAATGAGATAAGGTGAGGTGAGAAATGAAATGAATAATGATGTAGCTTAAACAAAATCACTTGGTGACTTTTAGAGAAAGTACAATTTTAATTTATATTCTAAAATGTTTCAAAAGGCCTGACGTGGTATTTATTGATTATTTCTAAGTACTAAAATATCATCAACGATATTTTTATTTAATTTGTAACGAAGGTTATTGAGCACAAATTTTAAGAGCGTAGACGGGCTGCATTTTTCCATACAAATGTATTCCCCTATTTTCTCCCTGGATAATGCCTCTAGAGTAATCGTTTTTATTTATAAAAATCAAGGTCTATTAAAGGCATGCCCCTGTTATTTTTTTTTTTCAAAAAAATTATTAAAAAAATAAATATAACCTTCCAAAAACCTAAAAAAATGCCCCATTTTTACCTACGTAATCAGACGCCTACCAAAGAAATTTGAAAAGTTTTTAAGATAAAAACAAGTAATAGGGGCATAGATCTATTCTTCTTCCTTTAAATTTTGATACCAAATATAATTTAATCGGCCTAGGTTTCGAGGAGAAAACAGGGGAATACGAAACGTCGATCGCTCATGCTTTTTCGTAGGTAAAATCGTTCTGAGCTGCAGTTGTCCCTATCGCACTGTACGGGGGGAGACGAGAGGTGAGGGAGGGTTAGACTAATACGTACACAATTAGGGAAGTGACTAGTGTCGAAGTTTTTATCGATAACATAGTGATGTCAGTCGATATCGACGTTTATCCTATACTGATTTACTGAACAGTGGAATATGATGCTAATTATGTTTTATTTTTTAAGAGACATCGAAGTAACAATTCAATGACATTTTTACGGTTGACAATTAAATATTATTTGAAATGAACTTTAGCGAAGTGTCTCTTGCAAAAATACAAACCGTAACCATATAATACGTGCCTAAAGTTCGCACTCTACTGCTTAGTGTAATATTCTGCTTTTGACATGACATTATTTACTTTAAATTATAAAATTTAAATTTATGTAATTATTATATTAAAGGAAGTCGAAAATCGTGTTAGTTACACTATTTATAACTCAAGAACGGATGAACCGATTTTTATATTTTTTGCGTGTTTGGATTAGCCGTCGTCCGGACTAGGATTATAAGTTTTTTTTTTAATTATTTTTTTAGGTAGTTAGGGTAGTTAGTAAGTTGACGGGAACGAAGCTGCGGGCAAAAGCTAGTTCTTAATATTTATGCCAAAGAAGCAGTAGAGGTGCTTGTGGGATTTTAAATAATACAAAAGTTATATAATAATTAATAATTATGTACATAATATAAAAAAAGCCAAAAAGCTTTTATTGCTATCGATAAACAACCCGCACTTGACTACGGATCCAGTTATTTTGAAAATTCAGTTACTGCTTCATCTTCTTTCTCTTTTCCGTAGTTTGTCGCAGGAGTGCCTTTGAATTGCGAATATAACAAAGATCTTAATAAACCTGCAACTGATGTTTTTTACGCAGTTTACATAATTTGCCAAAATTTGACGCCGTGATACGCTTGTGCCCCTCTATTGCCCACAATTCATTACCACTCTGGCCAATCGTGCTACGTTCAAGTTCTTCAGCACTCTTTTTCGATAGTTCTAGCCCAGAAACAAATGTTTCTTTCTTTTCCTCAAATATTTCTGATTGCATATCAGGCTCTAATTCTAGTCGACCGTAATTTTTGTCAGGTCCAGTAATTTTTCGTTTTTTACATGATCTATCGTTGACGATTCTCTTTCGGCATTGTTCATTATAGATATACTTTTGATCGCCTTTATCTTTCAATGAACTTCTTTATTTATTTATGTATTTAACAATTTATGTACACACACACACAAGTAGATAACAAAAAAAAGGAGACGGAAAGTATGTACAAAGGTTATGCTTATTTCTAATGAAATCTCTTCCAGCATACCTGCGAAAGGACAGCCAAATAAAAGAGATGTAGACACGTGTGTAAAAATAAAAAATAATAAAATAAAACAATAAACTTTAAATATAACATACAATACATAAATATTACAAAAAAAAATATGACGCTAATATATACTAAATAATATTTCTCTTCTTCTATTTTTCTTTTTTTTTTCTTTGTGTATTTGCCAGGGATGCAACCCTGGATTTTATTTGACAGGCGTGAATGTATAGCGGTGGTTCCGTGATAGAGCCGTACCAAAGCATCGTGCTTGGTAGGAACCTCTGGCCGTGTAATTGACACGTTTACCTCCAATAAATTTTATTTTAAATGTTTTTTTTTTATGTTTGGAAACAAAGCGCCGGACAAGGACCATTTGGGGTAGAATCACGCCATGCTATTGAAAATCGATCACGCCCCTTTGACCATAATACTATATGAAAATTAAATTACTTAGATGGTACTGTACACGGTGTAAAATGAATCTTCCGTTTTATACGTAAATGGTGTCTTTTTCTCTTAGCATTCAAGAATAGACGTTTTTATTCCCTTTTCTTCCACCCATTATTAAAGAAAAAGGGTTTACCTGAAACAAAAATTATTACAGTATGATTATAATTATTATTAAATTGACATTTTATCAAACAAAATTCAATTATTTTAAATATTTTGTCGATTTGAAGGGGGTAAGTAACAGATGAATGATAAAATTCATTTACAATTAAAATAATACTCACGATTTTTCTACAGTCGTAGACAAATACTTATTCAAATCCGGCACAATCAGAGTCAAAACAGTGAAGCAAAGAATCAAGTCCGTAAAAGTCCGCAAATGTCTAATAAGTAAGTTTGGCGCGAGACGGGCGCGCGGGCGCGCGGCAGGTGCGCGCTACTGAGCTACGCACACAAATACAGACTATTCACTCACACATTGACACCACCCGTTTGCTAGGGCCCAGCGCGACGGCAATAGTTTCTTCCAATACCTATTTTTCAATTCTCGCGCAGCCCGTCTACGCTCTTAACAGCTGATTTCATGCGTCGTTCATGAGATTTTTTTTATTTATTTTTTATTTTTTCATTTTAGCTGTGTTATTTACATTAATGGAATTCTGCATACAGATAATGTAACTTTACATTGAAATAAAGCAAAAAAAAATGAAAAATCGAAAAAAAAATAAAAAAAATCCTGAGGAAATTTCCACTGGAATATGATTCAAAACAAGGAGCTGATTGCACCCTGCTAATTTGTAGAAGGCTGTCCCTTACACCCTGTATAATCACTACGGTATTAAGGCAATTCAACCAGTTTTCGCGACCTTTTATAAAATAAAGAATCATTCCTTTCCTCTGAAAAGTTGTTTGTTTTAATGAGTACAATCATGTGTTTCAGACTTGTTACGCGCAGCTGCATAAGGGGAATCGCCAACTCAGCACTCAATACTTTATTATAGAACCATACGCTGCAATTCAACGAACGACGGAAACGGCAAGCTGATATAGCACTTTTATTGCAAACCTAAAATAGCTAATATTAAAACCATGTAAAATTTCCATTCCATATTCATACTTCGAATAGGCACCTAGGCTAGTTTAAGATATAATTATTGTAATTCTTTTATTTTAAATTAAATTAAGTAAAATCATTTTTGGTTTTTTTTAAATCCTCCGATCGCAGCTAACGTAATTGGCGCAGTCGGTAGGATATTCGCGGGTCGGTTCGCGAGCTTAGGGATCTCTCATATCGATATCCGCATGCGCGAATCGCCTGGGTGGCTATCGAGCCCCGGCGCCGAATATCCGAATCTACGGTCCAGCTGCAGTTCCGGAAGGAGAATCCAGACTTCGATTCACAAGAGAACCAGAGATGAAAAATTTGTAAGTACACTTGAATTGTTCCTGTGTTGCTTCCTTTTAGTCCTAGTACCACCTAACTTCCAAGATTTTTCACCCAAAAAATTCCAATTCCCAGGATCCCACATTCCGTACGGCTCGCTGGAGTGCTATAGATAATAGTAGAGATTTAAATAGTGATAGTGAGAATAGCATAAATTTTAGTTTAAATAGCGCAAATATGGAACAGGACTCAGATGCAATTTTTAAGATCCTTCGTATGGTCCCAGAGTTTGATGGGAACCCAAATGTTTTGACTAGGTTTATTAGAATATGCGATCAAATAGTAACCCAGTATGTTAGTAACAATCCGGGCAGCGAGTTCAACAACTTATATATGTCTATTAAATGGCATCTTAAATAAAATCAAAGGCTCTGCCGCTTGTACCATCAATTCCAACGGCATACCTGAAAATTGGGTAGGGATTAGAACAGCCTTAATTAATAATTTTTCGGATCAACGGGATGAAACAGCATTGTATAGAGACCTTTCTTTAGCTACGCAAGGAAATAAAACACCTCAGGAATTCTATGAGGAATGCCAAACCTTGTTCAGTACGATGATGACGTATGTAACATTACACGAGCAGATCGCTACTACAGTAGAAGCGAAACGTACACTGTACAAAAAAGTTACTATGCAGGCTTTTGTAAAAGGTTTAAAAGAACCGTTAGGATCACGTATAAGATGCATGCGTCCCGATACCATTGAAAAGGCTCTTGAATATGTACAGGAAGAACTTAACGTTATGTATTTACAGGAACGTAGTGAGCCCACAAAATCCTCCTCACAAAAGAATTCTAACCCTGTAACACCCCACGCAAATACCAACCTAGTTCCTCCACGTAATTTCGTAACACCAATTCCCAACTGGCCCAATCCTATAGGAATTAGACCCAATCAATTACCACCACCACAAACATTTAGGTTAAACCCCAACTTAATTAATCAGCAGCCCCAAAATCGCATGCCTAATCGAACGCAACAAATATTCCGTGCGGTACCTCAAAATCATAACGCTCAAATAACATGTTCCGTTTGCCACCTAGAAGCATTCCGGCACAAAATCAGGTTCAAGGCCCTAAACCCATGAGCGGGGTACAGCATTTTACACCTAGACCCATGTTATCTGGCCATAATTGGCAGAATTCAGGTAATCCGCCACCAAATAATTATTTTAAAAATCGCGAAATGAACATGAACGAGTGCGCGACATACGACGAATCATATTACCCGACGGAGTATTATTACGAGCCGGTCTATTTTAATTACGATAACATGTATTACGATTATAGTCCGTTCGCTGCATTAGAGTGCAGCCATGATTCGACCTTAAGCGATGTAAATGTTCAAGGGAATACCACAAATTCAACTGAACCTCAGGCAGGTCCAAGTCAAACAATTCAGGATTTTCAGGAGGAACAGAAATCAAAAAAGCAAAAATAGAACTAAACCTCCAAACTCAGCGTCAGTTGCCGTACATACTCATATCAGAACGACCTTTAAAATTACTAATTGATACCGGCGCGAATCAGTCTTTTATAAGTCCAGAAGCTGTAGAAAAATATTTTCCGAATTTTCCCTTAAATAACGATCCGTTTGAAGTCACTAACGTACACGCGATTAGTAGAAATAATTATTCTATAAGTTTACCTTGCTTCACGGAATTTAATGATCCAGAGTTTATTAAATTATTTGTATATCGTTTTCATGAATATTTTGATGGTTTATTGGTTTAGATTTGCTAACTAAATGGGAGTCCAAGATAGACTTAAAAGACCAAAGGTTAATAACGCGCACATCATCAAATCCTATCCGTATGTACAACTCCTGTAATGTTAACTTGTACGAAGATATAAAACCCGCTCAATCTTCAAAATTAGTTAGAATTCCGATCGATACTCCAAACGGTGCAGCATTAGTTAGTGAACAAACTATATGTAATTGCATCGTACGCGAGTGCCTTACTATCGTGGACAATAACCGTGGCTACTTAGAGATAGAAAATACGAGCCCGAACGACATTATAATATTACTTGACCGACCAGTGCACGCAAGCTTATTTAATATCGAGTGCACGCGTACCGAACATTGTACCAGGCGAGTTCAAGAAGTGACAACGCGACTACGAACAGATCATTTAAACGAAGAGGAGAAAGTCAATCTTATAGCCCTTTGCTCAAAGTATGCTGACGTGTTCTACATCGAAGGCGAAGCGTTAACCTTTACCAACCAAATAAAACATCGTAGACCACGGATGAGGTCCCGGTTTACACAAAGAGTTACAGATACCCATTTATTCATCGTCAGGAGGTTAGAGAACAGATTTCAAAAATGTTAGATCAGGGAATAATAAGGCCCTCAGACTCAGCATGGAGCTCACCCATTTGGGTGGTCCCCAAGAAAATGGACGCCTCGGGCAAGCAAAAATGGCGCTTAGTAGTCGACGTTAGAAAGCTCAATGAAAAAACTATTAACGATAAATACCCCATCCCGAACATTAGCGATGTACTTGACAAACTAGGTAGGTGCCAGTATTTTACCACCTTAGATTTGGCTAGTGGCTTCTACCAAGTAGAGATGGACCAGAGAGGATATTCAGAAAATAGCTTTTTTTGTCGAACATGGACATTTCGAGTTTCTTCGGATGCCCATGGGACTTAAGAATTCACCATCTACATTTCAAAGGGTTATGGACAATGTCCTCAGAGGTCTTCAGAATGAGATATGCCTCGTTTACCTCGATGACATCATCGTTTTTTCCACGTCACTGCAAGAGCACATGACCAATCTCGAAAAGGTTTTCAATAGACTTCGAGAATCAAACTTTAAGATCCAAATGGATAAATCCGCATTCCTAAGGCATGAAACTGGTTATCTCGGACATACCGTATGTCTGCGACATATATGCAATCCTTGAAACCACATACTAGTTATGGTATTTGATAACGCTATACAAAAAAGTAACGAAATCGGTCCAGTAGTTTTGTCAAAAAGTCGAGTTTTAATTTAAAGCAAATTTGAACACTCTGTAGAATTGCAACAGTAGGTTAATAGTACAATGAACTTGAATCCTTGAACATTGAAAAGCGACGTTGCCACGCTGTGCAATCATTCGCCTACGCAGTTGTACTCATTTTACCTATTTACCTAAAATGCGAAATCGGTACACCTAAACGACAGGCGGGACAGTAATGTGTTTGTATTGCATTTTAATTGAAAACAGAAAAAAGCTGTTGTGGCCCAGTGGTAAAGCCCCCAACTTACGAATAGTTGAAGGTCGTGGGTGAGACCAGGCAAGCACTTCTCATTGTGTAATTTATTTATTGATGATAAATAAATTAAGCTGCTCTCAAAACGGTGAATTAAAGAAAACTTCAAGTTTAAAGATGTCCTAGAAAAAAAAATCGAAGACATGTGATTTCTACCAACCCGTATGCCCGCGCAGTGGATTGCAACCCACTCCATCTCACAGAGAAGAGGCTTTTGTCCCTAACCAGAGGGAACATTGTAGGACCGACTATTAAAAATCTTAATGTTGTTTGTTTTTCGTTACATTCGTACGTGAAATTTCTCCTTGTGAAAGGTTCTTGACCTGTCACGGCCGAAATTTTATTTTGTTATTTTTACTCAAATTCATTTTTATTGAGACACTCCAGCAATACCTGCAAGTGTACCCGGCGGATCACGGCGGCGCGGTTCGTTTGTCGGCTTAGTACAAAAGAACGCGGCACGTGTGTGTCGGCTTTTTCAACGGCGAGGAGGGGCGCGGGGAGCGGGTTGCGCGCGCGCTTGACGCGTAGGGTTGGACACAGTTATCGACAATATTATCAGCTTTCTCTCATTGTCTTTTGAAGAGAATAATGATCGGTTAGCAAAAAAGATGTTCTATTTTTAATGGACACGGTTAGTTTAGAATTATTATAGCACCACTATGTAATGTACCTACCTACCTATTCTGATTAAAAAATATAATTGAGTGGATTTAGAGATAAAAAAATAATGTAATAATGTTTACATTTTAGGAAGAAACATCCTATTAAAAAAACGTACTCACCCGTTTTCTACCCAGGAAATTACTGACTATAGGTAGTACCTACGGTAGTTTCATAAGTCGAAACGTACAAAAATTAACATTTATTTTAAAAGTCCAATAAATTTAATTATCACTTCATTGTTAAATACGGTTATTACACAAAATTACCTTCTTGAATTGTAATGCCTTGATTGCGTATTAAGTCTTTATTAGATAAGTAATTGTAGAAAAGTATCGATAAAAGATAATTATTACATTGTTTACCCTATTTACCTATGACTTTTATTTTTTGCCAGTACGGATGTAAGTGGTTACCGCTTTGTCAGTTCACCGCAAGTCTTCCGGGATAGCGTGTGTGCATTTCGCAAAGATTTGATAGGTACTTAAGTACACGCATTGTTTTACGTGATTTTTGTTATTTACTTGTATGTATTAGTTTAATTATTTTCAGACACTGAGTAGGTACTTGACTTTTGTGTGTGTAAATTGTGTTTTTAATTTTATTTGTACACTAGCTTCTTCCCGCGACTTCGTCTGCGTAGACTTTAGAACTGCCGCGCAACTTTTTTGCCTCATTGTCTCATCCTTGCAACTGCAACTTCATGATTCAGGTATCCAGATATTGTGAGTCTTTGCGGTGCGCTGAAAGTAATATTTCAGCCCCGAAATTACTTCGACATGTTTGTGATCTCCTGGTAGGTACTTGTGAATCTTAAGCGCTCACGATTCCTGTCGAAAAAATACTTTGAAATGTTTCTGGTCTCCCCCGGTACTTTAGAATCCTATCCGCTCACAATTCCAGCCCCAGAAATATTGCGACATGTTTCTGGTCTCCTGGTAATTAATCTTTAGCGCTTATAATTCCAGTCCGGAAAAACTTCGGCATGTTCCTGTTCTCCTGTTACTTTTGAATCCTAACTGCTCAAAAATCTAGCCCCGAAAAAACTTCGACATGTGTCTGCTCTCTTGGTACTTGTAATTCTATAGCGTTCACAATTCCAGCCCAGAAAAACTTCGACACGTTTCTGTCATATTTTTAGCCTCAAAATTACTTAACATGTTTCTGTTTTCCTGGTACTTGGTGAATCTTTAGCGCTCATGTTTGCAGCATCAAAATTACTTCAACATGTTTTGGATCTTCTGGTACTTATTAATCCCAACCGCTCACAATTTCAGCCCCAAAAATACTTGACGTGTTTCTGTTCTTCTGGTACCTACTTTTGTATCATAACCGCTCAAAATTCCGGCGCCGGCAATACTTCAACATGTATCTGGTCCTCTGGAACGTTTGAATCCTAACGGTCTGCAATTAAACCCCCAGAAAAACTTTGACATGTTTCTGGTCTCCTGGTAATTTTGATTTTATCAGCGCTCATAATACTGACCTCGAAAATACCTCGACATGTTTCTGCTCTCCGGGTACTTGTGAACAGTTTCTAGCCCTGAAAAAACTTGGGCATGTTTCTGGTCTCCTGGTACTTGTGAATCTATAGCGCTCATATTCCAGCCCCACAAAACTTCGATATGTTCCTGCTCTCCTGGTATTTGTGAATCTGTGGTGCTCGTAATTATGGCCACGGAATACCTCGACATGTTTCTGCTCTCCTGGTTATTTTCGGGAATCTATAGCGTTCACATTTCCAGCCCAGAAAATACTTCGACATATTTCTGATCTCCTGGTACTTGTGAATCTAAAGCACTCCTAATTAAAGCCCCAAAAAAGCGTCCGAGATGTTTCTGTTCTCCTGGTACTTGTAAATATGTAGCGCTTGACATTCCAGCCTCGGAATACCTCGACATGTTTCTGCTCTCCTAGTACTTGTGAATCTGTAGCGCTCGGAATTCCAGTCCCGAAAATACTTTGACACGTTTCTGCTCTCCTGGTACTTGAGAATCTATAGCGTTAACAATTTCCAGCCCCGAAAATACTTCGACATGTTTCTGCTCTCCTGGTACTTGTGAATCTTTAGAATTCATTATTTTTGCCCGAAAATAAACTTCGACATGTTTCTGTTCTCTTGGTATTTTTTAAACTTAACCGCTCACAATTCCAGCCCCGAATATAAAATCGACATGTTTCTGCTCTCCTGGTTATTTTCGGGTATCTAATAGCGTTCACAATTTCCAGCCCAGAAAATACTTCGACATGTTTCTGCTCTCCTAGTACTTGTGGAAATATAGCGTTCACAATTCCGGCGCGGAAAATGTTTCGACATATTTCTGATCTCCTGGTACTTGTGAATCTAAAGCGCTCATAATTTAAGCCCCAAAAAAGCGTCCGAGATGTTTCTGCTCGCCTGGTACTTGTGAATCAGTAGCGCCTGACATTCCGGCCTCGGAATACCTCAACGTGTTTCTGCTCTCCTAGTACTTGTGAATGTATAGCGCTCGGAATTTAAATCCCGAAAATAATTTGACACGTTTCTGCTCTTCTGGTACTTGAGAATCTATAGCGTTCTCAATTTCCAACCCCGAAAATACTTTAACATGCTCCTGCTCCCTGGTATTTGAGAATCTGTCTAGCTCGTAATTAAGGCCCCGGAATACCTCTACATGTTTCTGCTCTTCTGGTATTTTTTAAACTTAACCGCTCACAATTCCGGCCCCGAAAATAAAATCGACATGTTTCTGCTCTCCTGGTTATTTTCGGGAATTTATAGCGTTCACAATTTCCAGTCCAGAAAATACTTCGACATGTTTCTGCTCTCCTAGTACTTGAAAAAATATAGCGTTCACAATTCCAGCGCAGAAAATGCTTGCTCTCCTGGTACTTGTGAATCTGTAGCGCTCGGAAATCCAGTCTCGAAAATACCTTTGACCCGTTTCTGCTCTGATAATAAAAAAAAATCTTTCCCAAAAATAATTTGACATGTTGCTAGTCTACTGGTACTTGTGAATCTTCTAACACTCGTAACAAAATTCTAGCCCGGTAAAAAATTTCGACATGTTTCTGTACTCCTGGTACTTTTGAATCTGAAGTACTAAGGTAGCAGAAACTTTGGACTTCCACTTCTTCCTCTGTCTCCATTTGTTCATGTATTTTACCGGGATAAAAAGTAGCCTATGTGTTATTCCAGGATGTGACCTACATATGTGCCAAATTTCATCCAAATCCCTTCAGCCGTTTTTGCGTGATTGACGGACAAACATCCAAACATACAAACTTTCACATCCTACTAATATTATAAACTAGCTACTTCCCGCGACTTCGTCTGCGTAGACTTTAGAACTGCCCCTCATTGTCTCATCCTTGGAACTGCATTTTCATGATTCAGGTATCCAGATATTGTGAGACCTTGCGGTGCGGCTGAAAGTAAGATTTCAGCCCCGACACAACTTCGACATGTTTGTGATCTCCTGGTAGGTACTTGTGAATCTTAAGCGCTCACGACTCCTGTCGAAAAAAATACTTTGGCATGTTTCTGGTCTTCTGGTTTCTACTTGTGAATCTGCACCGTTCATAATTCCAGCTCCGGCAATACTTTGACATATTAAATTAAAAAATCGACGTGTGTCTGCTCTCCTGGTCATTTTCGGGAATCTATAGCGTTCAGAATTTCCAGCCCAGAAAACACTTCCAGATGTATGTCATTGCTCTCTTGGTACTTCTGAATCTATTCCAGCTCCGAAATGCCTCGACATGTTTTTGCTCTTCTGGTACTTGCGAATCTATAACGCTCTTAATTTCCAGTCCTCAAAAACATCGGCATATTCCTACTCTCCTGGTATTTGTGAATCTGTAGCACTCGTAATTATGGCCCCGGAATATCTCGACATGATTCTGCTCTGTTGGTACTTGAGAATCTATAGCGTTCACAATTTCCAGACCCGAAAATACTTCGACAGGTTTTTGCTCTCCTGTTACTTGTGAATCTTTAGAGTTCATTAATTTTAGTCCGAAAATAAGCTTCGACATGTTTCTGTTCTCTTGGTATTTTTTAAACTTTACCGCTCACAACTACGGCGCCGAAAATAAATCGACGTGTGTCTGCTCTCCTGGTTACTTACGGGAATCTATAGCGTTCACAATTTCAAGCCCAGAAAATACTTCGACATGTTTCTGCTCTCCTAGTACTTGTGAAAATATACCGTTCACAATTCCAACGTGGAAAATGCTTTGACATATTACTGATCTAAAGAACTTGTGAACCTAAAGCGCTTATAATTCAAACCCCAAAAAAACTTCAGAGATGTTTCTGCTCTCCTGGTACTTGTGAATCAATATCGCTTATTCCAGCCTAAAAATACCTCGACATGTTCCTGCTCTCCTGGTATTTGTAAATCTGTAGCGCTCGTTATTCCGGCCCCAAAATATCTCAATATGATTCTGCTCTCCTGGTACACAATTTCAAGCCCCGAAAATACTTCAACAGGTTTCTGCTCCGATGTTACTTGTGAATCTTTAGATTTCATTATTTTAGCCCGGAAATAAGTTTCGACATGTTTGTGTTCTCTTGGTATTTTTTAAACTTAACCGCTCACAACTCCGGCGCCAAAATAATTCGACCTGTGTCTGCTCTTCTGGCTATTTTCGTGAATCTATGTATAGCGTTCAGAAAGTCCAGCCCAGAAAATACTTCGAGATGTTACTGCTCTCCTGGTACTTCTGAATCTGTAGCGCTCGTAATTCCGGCTCCGAAATGCCTTGACATGTTTTTGCTCTCCTGGTACTTGCGAATCTATAGCGTTCACAATTTCCAGCCCAGAAAATACTTCGACATGTTTCTGCTCTCCTAGTACTTGTGAAAATATAGCGTTCACAATTCCAACGCGGAAAATGCTTTGACATATTTCTGATCTCTTGGTACTTGTAAATCTAAAGCGCTCATAATTCAAGCCCTGAAAAAACTTCCAAGATGTTTCTGCTCTCCTGGTAATTGTGAATCTGTAGCGCTCGTAATTCCGGCCCAGGAATACCTCGGTATGTTTCTGCTCTCCTGGTACTTGTGAATCTGTAGCGCTTGGAATTCTAGGCAAGCGTGCTCCACCTTAGACCACGTCATCGCTTAACATCAGGTGAGATAGCGGTCAAACGTTTGCCTACCAATAGTAAAAAAAAACCAGTCCCTAAAATACTTCGAAAAGTTTCGGCTCAAAAGAAATCTTGCCCAAAAATAATTTGACATGTTCCTGGTCTCCTTGTAATTGTGAATCTTGAGTATTTTAAACTTAACCGCTCACAACTCCGGCGCTGAAAAGAAATCGACGTGTGTCTGCTCTCCTGGTTATTTTCGAGAATCTATAGCGTTCACAATTTCCAGCCCAGAAAATACTTCGAAATATTTCTAATCTTCTGGTACTTGTGAATCTAAAGCATTCATAATTCAAGCCCCAAAAAAACTTCCGAGATGTTTCCGGCCCCGGAATACCTCGGTATGTTTCTGCTCTCCTGGTACTTGTGAATCTGTAGCGCTCTGAATTCCAGACCCGAAAGTTTCTGCTCTGCTTAAAAAAAAATCTTGCCCAAAAATAATTTGACATGTTGCTGGTGTCCTGGTGTTTGTGAATCTCTTAGCACTCGTAATAAAATTCTAGCCCGGTAAAAAAAAATTACATGTTTCTGTTCTCCTGGTACTTTTTAATCTGAAAATTGAGGTAGCAGAAACTTTGGACTTCAACTTCTTCCTCTGTCTCCATTAAGTCATGTATGTTACCTGGATAAAAAGTAGCCTATGTGTTATTCCAGGATGTGACCTATATATGTGCCAAATTTCATCCAAATCCCTTCAGCCGTTTTTGCGTGATTGACGGACAAACATCCAAACATACAAAAATGAACGCTTGCAATGAAAGCTAATCTATTTTCCAGCAAAAAAAAACCCTGACCAAAAATACTTTGACATTATGTCTGCTCTCCTGGTACTCGAGAATCTTTGGCGCTCACAAATTCAGACCCGAAAATATTTCGACATGTTTATGCTCTCCTGGTACTTGTGAATCTGAAGTACTAAGGCAGCAGAAACGTCTGATTTCCACTTCCTCCTCCGCTGCCATTAAGCTATGCCTTTTATCGGGATAAAAAGTAGCCTATGTGTTATTCCAGGATGTGACCTACATATGTGCGAAATTTCATCCAAATCCCTTCAGCCGTTTTAGCGTGATTGACGGACAAACATCCAAACATACAAACATACAAACATACAAACATACAAACATACAAACATACAAACTTTCACATCTTACTATCTTACTATCTTACTAATATTATAAATGTGAAAGTTTGTATGTTTGTATGTTTGTATGTTTGTATGTTTGTTCGTCAATCACGCAAAAATGGCTGAAGGGATTTGAATGAAATTTGGCACACATATAGTTGACATCCTGGAATAACACATAGGCTACTTTTTATCCCGATAAAAGGCATAGCTTAATGGCGGCGGAGGAGGAAGTGGAAATCAGACGTTTCTGCTGCCTTAGTACTTCAGATTCACAAGTACCAGGAGAGCATAAACATGTAGAAATATTTTCGGGTCTGAATTTGTGAGCGCCAAAGATTCTCGAGTACCAGGAGAGCAGACATAATATGTCAAAGTATTTTTGGTCAGGTTTTTTTTTGCTGGAAAATAGATTGGCTTTCATTGCAAGCGTTCATGTTTGTAGGTTTGGATGTTTGTCCGTCAATCACGCAAAAACGGCTGAAGGGATTTAGATGAAATTTGGCACATATGTAGGTCACATCCTGCAATAACACATAGGCTACTTTCTATCCCGGTGACATACATGACTTAATGGAGACAGAGGAAGAAGTGGAAGTACAAAGTTTCTGCTACCTTAGTACTTCAGATTCAAAAGTACCAGGAGAACAGAAACATGTCGAAATTTTTTATCGGGCTAGAATTGTATTAAGATTCACAAGACCAGCAACATGTCAAATTAGATTGGGCAAGTTTTTTTTTTATTAGCAGAGCAGAAACTTTTCGAAGTATTTTCGGGACTGGAATTCCGAGCGTTACAGATTCATCAGGAGAGCAGAAACATATCGAGGTATTCCGGGGCCGGAATTACGAGCGCTACAGTTTCACAAGTACCAGGAGAGCAGTAACATTTCAGAAGTTTTTTTGGGGCTTGATTGATATGAGCGCTTTAGATTCACAAGTACCAGGAGATCAGAAATATTTCGAAGCAACGCTATACATTCACAAGTACCAGAAGAGCAGAAACATGTCGAGGTATTTGCCAGAAAATTACGAGCGCTACAGATAGATTAAAATACCAGGAGAGAAATATCTGTAAGTTTTTAAGTGGCTGGAATTATGAGCGCTATACATTCACAAGTACCAGAAACATGACGAAAGAAGTTTTTTCAGGGCTGGAAATTGTAATTGCTATAGTTTCACAAGTACCAGGACGCAGAAACATTTCGAGATGTTTTTGGTGCCGGAATTGTGAGCGATAAAGATTTACAAGTACTACTAATAAGTCATTAGTAGGATAGTAGGACTTTAACAGTAGTTCAGTTTTTCTTGAAATTGAGATAAGACGAGATGAGATGAGATGAGATGAGATGAAATGAGATGGGATGAGATGAGATGAGATGAGATGAGATGAGATGAGATTTTTCTCACCACAATCCTACTAATATTATTTAAAAAAAAACAGTCCAAGTACTTTCGAAGCGGGAAATATGAGCGCTAAAGATTCACAAGTAACAGGAGAGCAGAAACATGTTGAAGTATTTTCGGGGCTGAATTTGTGAGTGCCAAAGATTCTCGAGTACCAGCAGAGCATAAACATGTCAAACTATTTAGAGTAGTTTTTTTTTTTTTTCTGGAAAATAGATGACTTTCATTGCAAGCGATTCAAAAGTACCAGGATAACAACAACATGTTGGAGTATTTCTGAGGCTGGAAATATGAGCGCTAAAGATGCATAAGTACCAGGAGACCAGACACAATCATGTTTAAGTATTTTTGAGGAAGAGTTTTTTTACCAGGAGTACAGAAACATGTCGAAGTTTTTACTGTGCTGGAATTGTGAACACTATATGACTCACAAGTACCAGGAGAGAAGAAACATATCAAATAGTTTTGGGGCTGGTATTGTGAGCGCTAAAGTTTCACAAGTACCAGGAGACCACACACATCAAAGTATTTCCGGGGCTTTAATTGCAAGCGGTTTGGTAACCAGAAACATATCGAAGTATTTCTGACTCTATAATAGTGAACAATTAGGATTTAAAAGATACCAGGAGAACAGAAACATGTTGAAGTAATATTGAAGCTAAAAATATGAGCGCCAAAGATTTACAATACCTGGAAACATGTTGAAATTATTTCGGTGCTGAAATTGTGAGCAGTTAGGATTCAAAAGTAACAGGAACATGGCGAAGTTTTTTCCGGGCTGGAAATATGAGAGCTAAAGATTTACAATTACCAGGAGACCAGAAACATGTCGCAATATTTTCGGGCCTAGAATTGTGAGAGGTTAGGATTTAAAAGTGCCCGGGGAGACCAAAAACATGTCAAAGTATTGCCAAGGCTGGAATTATGAGCGCTACAGATTAACAAGTAGATACCAGAATACCAGACAATTGATATATTTTTCGACCAGAATCGTGAGCGCTAAAAATTCACAAGTACCTTCCAGGGGACCACAAACATGTCGAAGTAACTTTGGGACTCACTATCTGGATACCAGAGTCATGAAGATGCATTTCCAAGGATGAGAATATGAGGCAAAAAAGTTACGCGCCAGTTCTAAAGTATACGCAGACGAAGTCGCGGGAAGCAGCTAGTTTATAATATTAGTAGGATGTAAAAGTTTGTATGTTTGTATGTTTGTATGTTTGGATGTTTGTCCGTCAATCACGCAAAAACGGTTGAAGGGATTTGTATGAAATTTCGCACATATGTAGGTCACATCCTGGAATAACACATAGGCTACTTTTTATCCCGATAAAAGGCATAGCTTAATGGCAGCGGAGGAGGAAGTGGAAATCAGACGTTTCTGCTGCCTTAGTACTTCAGATTCACAAGTACCAGGAGAGCATAAACATGTCGAAATATTTTCGGGTCTGAATTTGTGAGCGCCAAAGATTCTCGAGTACCAGGAGAGCAGACATAATGTCAAAGTATTTTTGGTCAGGTTTTTTTTTGCTGGAAAATAGATTGGCTTTCATTGCAAGCGTTCATGTTTGTATGTTTGGATGTTTGTCCGTCAATCACGCAAAAACGGCTGAAGGGATTTGGATGAAATTTGGCACATATATAGGTCACATCCTGGAATAACACATAGGCTACTTTTTATTCAGGTAACATACATGACTTAATGGAGACAGAGGAAGAAGTTGAAGTCCAAAGTTTCTGCTACCTTAGTACTTCAGATTAAAAAGTACCAGGAGAACAGAAACATGTAAATTTTTTTTACCGGGCTAGAATTTTATTACGAGTTCTAAGAGATTCACAACCACCAGGACACCAGCAACATGTCAAATTATTTATGGGCAAGATTTTTTTTTAAGCAGAGCAGAAACTTTCGGGTCTGGAATTCAGAGCGCTACAGATTCACAAGTACCAGGAGAGCAGAAACATACCGAGGTATTCCGGGGCCGGAAACATCTCGGAAGTTTTTTTGGGGCTTGAATTATGAATGCTTTAGATTCACAAGTACCAGGAGATCCTACTAATATTATAAATGTGAAAGTTTGTATGTTTGGATGTTTTTCCGTCAATCACGCAAAAACGGCTGAAGGGATTTGGATGAAATTTGACACATGTGTAGGTCATATCCTGGAATAACACATAGGCTACTTTTTATCCCGCTAACATACATGACTTAATGGAGACAGAGGAAGAAGTGGAAGTCCAAAGTTTCTGCTACCTTAGTACTTCAGATTCAAAAGTACCAGGAGAACAGAAACATGTCGAAATTTTTTACCGATCTAGAATTTTATTACGACTGCTAAGAGATTCACAACCACCAGGAGAAAAGCAACATGTTAAATTATTTTTGGGTAAGATTTTTTTTTTAAGCAGATCAGAAACTTTTCGAAATATTTTCGGGTCTGGAATTCCGAGCGCTACAGATTCACAAGTACCAGGAGAGCAGAAATATACCGATTTATTCCGGGGCCGGAAACATCTCGGAAGTTTTTTTGGGGCTTGAATTATGAGCGCTTTAGATTCACAAGTACCAGGAGATCAGAAATATTTCGAAGTATTTTCCGCGCTGGAATTGTGAACGTGTAGTAAGCTGTTTGTACCAGCGCCAAGTCACAACTTTAAAGCTATAAAAAAAAAAGTTAGTTTCCTCGTGTCACATCTCTATTTACTTGTCATTACGTTTGAAGGTTGAGGTATTTTCGGGGCCGGAATCCTGAGCACTCAAAAATTAAAATTACCAGGAGATCAGAAACATGTGAAAGTGTTTCTGGGGCTTATAACAGACCGTTAGGTTGCAAAAGTACTAGAGGACCACATTCGAAGTATTGCCGGCGATGGAATTTTAAGCGGTTATGATTCAAAAGTACCAGGAAAACAGAAACATGTCGAAGTATTTTCGGGGCTGAAATTGTAAGCGGTTAGAATTTAAAAGTACCAGAAGAGAACAAAAGTATGTTGAAGTAGTTTTGAGGCTGAAAATATGAGCGCTAAAGATTCTCAAGTACCAGGAGACTAAAAATATGTCAAAGTATTTTTTTTACCAAGACAACAGAAATAACTTGCAGTTTTTTTACGAGCGCTAGAGATTCTCAAGTACCAGGAGAGCAGAAACATGTCGAAGTATTTTCGGGGCTGGAAATTGTGTACGCCTTAGTTTCACAAGTACCAGGAGAGCAGAAACATGTCGAGGTATTCCGGGGCCGGAATTACGAGCGCTACAGATTCACAAGTACCAGGAGAGCAGAAATATCTCGAAGTTTTTTTGATGCTGGAATTAAGCGCGCATAGGTAGGTACAAGTGGACCACAAATATGTCGAAGTAATTTCGGGGCTGAAGAATCATGAAGATGCATTTTCAAGGATAAGAATATGAGGTTAGTAAGTTGGGCGCCAGTTCTAAAGTCTACGCAGACGAAGTCGCGGGAAGTAGCTAGTTTATAATATTAGTAGGATACCTAGGTACTTATTTTTTACGGTGAAATAAACACTCGGATCCTGGTCGAAATTTGTTGGGCAAGGTTCAGGACAACGTTGTTCGGCGATGTCACTTGTGCATTCAAAAACGTGGTGGACATTTTGAACATGAGAAAATTTAAGTTGGAATCCATCTTGTGCTATGACAGAATTTATTTAGATTAGTTCAGTAATCAACTTATCACGAAGTAAAAAAGAACGGGTGAAAAATAACCATAGTGAATTTCATCGCAATTGCCAAAGATAAATCAAAACGCCGCCGCGCGAGCATTGTTGCCGCACTTCTCGAGGTCAGTCGAGGTCAAGGTACGTTTTCTAAATAGGGTGATTTACTTTTACTAAATTTATTTTCATATTTATTTTGTTTGAAAACTTCATTTTTTTCATTTACGTTTTTTTTTTAATTTATAACAATTTATTTATACTTCAGTGGACAAGTGTTACTTGTGGTTTCAATTATTGCATATATGTCCTAGACATACTGTATAATAAGTAGTGAGGGAATGAAACCTAACCCGGATAAAATTTATGCAATAGAAAAATACCCCATTCCAAAGACCCCAAAAGAAATTAAACAATTTTTAGGCCTTGTTGGTTACTATCGTAAATTTATCCCAGATTTTGCGAAAATTACGGAACCTCTCACAGCATGTTTAAAAAAAGGTAGAAAAGTTGTACTAGACACCGAGTACATAAACAGCTTTGCGAAATGTAAGACTCTCTTAACAAATGACCCCATACTACAGTACCCCGATTTTGGCAAAGACTTCATACTGACGACAGACGCTTCTAATGTTGCCATCGGGCCATTCTATTCCAAGGATCTATAGGTTCCGACAAACCTGTGTGTTTTGCATCCCGAACCTTGAATGAAAGTGAGCTCAACTACAGCACCATAGAGAAAGAACTTCTTGCCATTGTTTGGGCCACCAAGTACTTTAAGTACTAACGCGGATCATAAACCTTTACAGTGGATGATGAACCTTAAGGAACCCAATTCGCGATTGACAAGATGGAGGCTAAAACTCAGTGAATACGACTTCACTGTTATCCATAAAAAAGGCAAAACTAATACGAACGCCGATGCCTTATCCCGGGTGGAGATCCACAATGAAGATACTAACGCTTTAATAGACGAATTATGTTCTTTGATTTCTAACCCATCAGAAAACCCGCCATCTGCGAACTCGTCCACTGCAACCATACACACTAGTCATGAACATCCTATACTTGAGATCCCAATCACAGACGAACCCCTTAACAGATTTCATAGACAGTTATGCTTTACAATAGTGGAAGGTTTCAAACGCAAACCAGTTGTTACTAAACCCTTTGAAACACACACGCGTGTAGCAAACCAGATATCATCATCGAAATTAGAACAAGATGTAGTCAATGCCCTCAAAGAGTATGTAAACCCGAAAGTAAAAACCGGTATCCTAATAAACCCACCTCTTGCCATGTATAAGATCATACCAGTCATACAGGACAAGTTTAAGAGTTCATCTATGAACTTAGTACTAGCTAAGATAGAATTAGAAAACGTTAAGGATTATCTACGTCAGCAAGAGATAATTCAACACTACCATGACGGCAAAACCAATCATCGAGGAATTACCGAATGTTACTTAGCCCTCTCAAGAAAGTATTACTGGCCCAAAATGAAAGACCAAATAACTAAATTCATCAACGAATGCATTATTTGCGGGCAAGCTAAATATTATCGGAGGCCTATTAGACCACAGTTTAATATTGGACCTCCGGCAACAAAACCATTCGAGATAGTTCATATGGATTTATTCACTGTTCAAAACGAAAAGTATATCACTTTTATAGATGTTTTTACCAAATATGGACAAGCATACCATCTCCGAGATGGCACTGGCATTAGCATACTTCAATCACTGTTACAATATTGCACCCACCATGGAGTTCCCTTACTTTAGTGACTGACAACGGAACGGAATTTACTAACCAACTGTTCCTAGAATTCACACGACTTCACAAGATAAACCACCATAGAGTTTTACCGCATTCTCCTAACGACAACGGTAATATAGAACGCTTCCATTCAACTCTCCTTGAACATATAAGAATATTAAAGCTAAAAAACAAAGAGGAGCCCATCGTAAATCTTATGCCTTACGCCATAATTGGCTATAATTTTTCAATACACAGCTTCACTAGATGCAGACCATTCGATTTACTAACTGGACACTTTGATCCACGCAATATTCTAGACATAGATTTTACCCAACAATCATTACAACAGTACGTTCAGAATCACAGGGCGCAAATGAAGGCAGTATACAATATCATTAACGAAACTTCTTTAACAAATCGTACTGCGCTAATAGAAAACAGAAATAAGATCCGCGAACCCGAAATAGAATACGTTCCTCAGCAACAGGTATTCATAAATAACCCATCTGCAAGCCGCCAGAAAACAGCTCCACGGTACACCCAAGATACCATTTTGGCCGATTTACACATTCACGTTTATACATCCAAGAAACGTGGGCCCATAGCCAAAAATAGAATAAAAAGAGGCCCTAAGGAACCTAACTTGTTACAGGATTCTACTATTGCTGGTACTCCGCGAGACCCAGTCGTCGGAGATAAAACTTGAAAGCCTGGCCAACGGACCCGGCTTATTACCGTATAAACTTTATTTGAATTCCAAATTAGTTATCTTACTAACAAACTTGGCAAAGTATCTAACCAATGAAAGTCTTTAGAGCCTGGTCGTGTAAAGAGAGGTCTAGCAGATAGCCTTGGATCGGTAATTAAGAGCATAACCGGAAACCTAGATTACACAGATGCCCTAAAATACGAAAATGCTATTAAAAACCTACAGATTAATAAAGAAAAGTTAGCTAACGAATTTAACAATCTCAAACTTATCATTAACCAAGCCCTCAAGAGTTCCTGCCAATTCAGTACAGTATTTCTGGAAAAAGAAGCAATGGAAAAACTAGATGACCAGCATTACGTCCTATCGTTTCCAAAGCCAACAAAAGTGCAATCAGTCTGCGGGAGAGAAGACATCAATTCGCTACAAGGAAGCTATCTCGCCACTATACCTATCAACTGTTATCTCCGTACAAAGGAACTAACTATAATCAATGACAACGACATAATACAAGGGCAGCCTTTGAAATTAATGAACATTCCCTACGACCTGGAGACACCCGGTGCTGCATTAACACAAGTTCATCTTAGTTCAATCGACCTACGAGGACAACACAGAATCCAGAACCAAGTCATGACGAGCCAGCCGATACAACTTAACCAGCTGAAATCAGATGTCATATACCATACAACCATACCCTTCTACATTACATTAGTAGGTGCAGGCGCACTTATCATAGCCATACTGGCCTATCGAAACATATGGTTTTGCAAACGCTCCGAAACACCCAAGACCAAGGGACATACCTACGAGGAACCTGGGAAAAAAGAAGAGGACGCGCCCAGAAGACAAATTCCAGAAACATTTTCTCTCAACGTTCTAAAATAGTTTCTGATCTGCGGGTGGAGATGTTACGCGCAGCTGCATAAGGGGAATCGCCAACTCAGCACTCAATACTTTATTATAGAACCATACGCTGCAATTCAACGAACGACGGAAACGGCAAGCTGATATAGCACTTTTAATGCAAACCTAGAATAGCTAATATTGAAACCATGTAAAATTTCCATTCCATATTCATACTTCGAATAGGCACCTAGGCTAGTTTAAGATATAATTATTGTAATTCTTTTATTTTAAATTAAATGTAAAATCATTTTTGTTTTTTTTTAAATCCTCCGATCGCAGCAAACGTAATTGACTATTTGCTACAAATTACCAATCAACAAAATAATGTAAAGTGTAAACAAATTACCTGGACAAACTTTATAACTTTAGTACTGTCAGTGGCAGTGAGAACAACCCTGTGTTAGAAGTCAAAGACAACTTGAACCATGAAGGACCTCCGTTGACTCCTATAATTGACATCGTGCTACCACCGACTGGTGAAGTAATTAATAATATAATAATAATATAATAATATAATATCCTTGGACATTTCACACAACGCCATATAGTCCCAAGCTAAGCAACTTAATGCTTGTGTTATGGTAACGATATGGCTGATAAACTACTTATATAATTTTTTTTTTTTTTTGTAAATACATACATATTATAGATAGAAAAACACCCAGACTCGGAACAAATACTTGTAGGTCTTACAAATATTTGTTCCGTGCGGGAATCGAACCCGCGACATGCTGCGCAGCAGTCAATCGCACAACCACTGCGCCAACCGTGTCGTCAATTTTAAATGCTTTACCAAGTTTGGCTTCATAATTGTCAATTCCGTCATCAAATGTTTCGTCTATTGCTAGTCCATCAACAACAAGAACAACAAGGCGTAAAAGGAAATTACCTGTACGGGCTGTGCCAAATGTCCGGGCAAAAAAGACCTAGAAAACACTCATTGTAAGCTACAAATGGAAGAAAAGACAATTCAGACACAAGGCTGACATTCCATCAAACGACTTCGCCTTTGATTTACCGGATACTGATTCTCCGTAAGACTATTTTCATCGGTTCTTCTCCCCAGATATACTCGAAGATATTGTCAACAACACGAACTTGTACTCAACCCGAAGAACTAGCAAATGTATACCACTGACCATCGAGGGGTTGAAAGTCTTTCTCATGATTCTTCTAATCATGGGTTTAGTGAAAATGCCTTCCTATCTAGACTATTGGTCTACAGAATTCAGATATGCCCAAGTGGCTGGCGTCATGCCATTGAAACGATTCGAGCTGATTCCACGCAACATTCACTTTGTAGACAACGCCAATTCGGATGAAGATGTAGGGACACAATGCATGTACAAGTTTACTCAGCGGATATATTGTAGGTGACGCACGGCTGCGCCCGTGAGACAGTGGAGTTTTAGTCGCAAATAAACTACAGTCGTAATTGGTCGTTTATATTGAACCTGCACCCTCAACACAAACCGATTGGACACAATCATGATTAGACATTACCTGAGTACTGGTAATAACATATAAAGTGGTGACCCCGGTGAACTTTTTATTTGGTGAGGTGTGTAGATAGACTAAATCGGAAATTACTACTCAACAAAGTGGTGCGCCGCGTGCCCAGGGTGTGAAAGATGACATGTCCGGTGATGCCAGCGAAAAGGCGCTGGCCAACATAACAGTCTTTTCGCGTATTCCTGACTTTTGGACAGACCAAACGCGACTCTGGTTTGTCCAGTTCGAGGCCGCGGTAGAAAATCAAAAACTGAGTGATGCAGCTAAGCAGAATATAGTTGTTACTAAACTAAACAAGACTGCTATTCAGCAGGTGTTGCTTGCTCCGCCGAAGACTCGGAAGTATCAGACGCTGAAGGAAAGGCTACTGAAGGTGTTCGAGGAGTCTGGGACAAGGAAATTACAGAAGCTGATCAGCGAAATGGAGTTGGGAGACCAACGGCCATCACAGTTGCTGCGACGGATGCGTGAGTTGGCCAGGGAGAAAATACCTGACGATACCCTGAAGTTGATGTGGCAATCACATCTACCGACATCAATGCGGGCTGTGCTGGCAGTGAGCGACTCAAAGGGATTGGATGTGCTAGCAGACAAGGTGTTGGAAAGTACGGGAGAGAGCTCGTCAACTGTAGCAGAAGTCAAAGCAGTGGAAGTCCAAGGAAAGTCTACAGGAAGAAGAAATGATGGGTCATCAGACATCAGCCAAATCCTGGGGGAAATAGCGAAGATCAACCTACGTCTCGCGGGTCTAGAGCGTGGCAGAAGCAGAGAGCGTTGGAGTAGCGGCAGCCGGCGATCGAGATCGGCATCGGAGCGTGGTGCTGCTTGTGCCGAGAGGAAAAGTGCTAATTGGTTGTGTTTTACCACTATCGTTACAGGGAGAAAGCTACAAAGTGTGTGAAACCCTGTAAGTGGAGCAAGAGCCAAGAGAAGTCGACGGGAAACTAGACTTGGTGCAGCCGACGGCGGGACGTTGCACAGTATACAACCGCCTAGTAGTATGCGATAGGAAAACAGGTATGAGATTTTTAATTGATACGGGAGCTAACGTGTCTGTAATACCCGTGAAGAAAAATCGTTCGCGTAGTTATTATGATGAATAATAGGTCTAAATTTACATTATATGCCGCTAACGGCACAATAATAAAAACTTATGGTACTGAGACGTTAACCCTAAGTCAGGGATTAAGACGTCCGTATACTTGGCATTTCATAGTTGCAGATGTAAATCAGCCCATAATAGGCGCAGATTTTTTAACAAAGTATAAATTACTAGTAGATTTAAGTGGCCGTAGGTTCATAGATGAAGTAACTAGTTTAAGCGCAGTAGGTTTAATTGTAAAGTGGAAGGGATCATCCTTAACTACGATAGATAACACTTGCATTTATGCGGATTTCCTAGCAGAGTTTCCCGAGATCACTAAACCTGTGTCTTTCAGGGAGGAACCCCCACATGCGGTGTTACATTGCATTGAGACACACGGACCACCCGTATTCGCAAGAGCTAGACCATTAGCCCCAGAGAAATATGTTAAGGTAAAGGAGGAGTTTCGGCGTATGCAGGAAATGGGAATATGCAGGCCGTCAAAAAGTCCTTGGGCCAGTCCGCTGCATGTGGTACCCAAAAAGGATGGGCAGATTCGTCCTTGCGGTGATTATAGGGCACAATACCTGACAAGTATCCCATCCCGCGGATAATTGACTACGTATGTTTTAGGCAATAAGCATATATTATCGCGTTTAGATTTAGATAGAGCGTATCATAACATTGTGATCGCACCCGAAGACATAGAAAAAACGGCCATAACCACCCCATTTGGGTTATATGAGTTTACGCGGATGACTTTTGGTTTACGGAATGCCGCGCAAACATTTCAGCGATATATGAATAACGCGGTATTGCAAGGCTTAGATGCACAATTCAAGATAGGTTCAGAAGGTCAATCAGAGTCCAGTTTCTACTTCTGTGTACATAGATGACATCATCGTAGCTAGCGAGACGCCCGAGCTTCATAAGTCACACTTAAAAGCAATATTTGAGCGATTGAACCGTTTCGGTATAACTATTAATATGGTAAAATGTAGTTTCGGACAAGAAAAAATAGAATTTTTAGGTTACGAGGTCACGGCATCAGGAATCAAACCATTACCAAAGTTCAGGCAATAATCGATTTCCCGAAACCCAAAACGGTAGATCAGTTACGAAGATTCTTGGGAATGGTAAATTTTTATAGGTCCAGTTTAGGCAGCGGAATATCAATCTGTGTTAAATACATATTTACAAAAGGCAAAGAAAAAAGATAAGTCGTGATGATGAAGAAGTGCAAATAAAATATAGTACATACGACAGGGAGCTTCTAGCTATCTATTCGGCGGTACAGTATTTTCGATATATGGTAGAAGGCAGATCTTTTGTAATTTACACAGACCATAAACCATTAGTTTACGCGTTCACAAAGAAACCCAGTGACAAAGAGACAAATAGACGCATTAGACAACTCATGGTTATCAGTGAGTTTACAACAAATATACAACACATTACTGGTAGTGACAATACAGCAGCGGATGCATTGTCTCGGGTTGAAACTATCACATGTCCAACAGCGCTCGACTTCAGCGAATTAGCTATGGCGCAACGGACGGATAGCGAACTGACGTCGCTCTTATCGAAAGAAAACAATGTAGTGCAATTTAGGCGACTTATTTTACCCGACTGTCAAAGTGAGGTGATGTGCGAACTGTCTACTTCAGTTGCAAGGTCATATCTACCAGTAGCATTTAGGAAAAGGGCATTTCAGGCGGTACACGGTTTGTGCCATCCTGGAGTTCGTACTACGTGGAAATTAGTATCGTCTAAGTATTTTTGGCCAAGTATGAACAAAGACATAGGACAGTGGGCCAAAACCTGCGTTCAATGCCAAAAATCGAAGGTCATACGTCACACGGTATCGGGACTAGGGCAATACGAAAGTAGTGGACGCTTCGAGCATATACATGTCGATCTAATAGGACCATTGCCTACGGCACCGGATGATTATAGGTATTGCCTTACGGTGGTTGATAGGGCGACAGGCTGGCCAGAAGCTTTTGCAATCAAAGACATTTATGCTAGTACGGTAGCCAAGACGTTATACGAAGGTTGGATTTCGAGGTACGGTTGTCCGGTAAGGGTTACTACCGATCAGGGCAGGCAATTCGAAAGCAGCTTGTTCAATGAGTTAATGAAATGTTTAGGAATAAGTAGATTAAGAACTACAGCGTATCATCCGCAAGCGAACGGCGCTGTAAAAAGGTTTCATCGCGTGTTGAAAGCAGCACTGATGGCCAGAAGGGACAGTGGCACGTAGGTTGAAGAGTTATAAACAGTTCTATTTGGGTTACGAGCAACACCGCGGAGCGACACTGGCGTCAGTGTCGCGGAATTAGCATTTGGAAAGACGTTACGATTACCCGGGAATTTTTACGGTGACAATACCATAAGCGTTAGCGATTCAAATGAATATGCAAACAAAATTAGAAATATTATCGAAAACCTGAGGCCAAGACCGAGCAAACAGAGAGATGCGAGGACTATATTTGTTCATTCAGATTTAAAGACTTGTTCACATGTTTTTGTGAGAGTGCATCTGGTCAAAAGATCCTTACAGCCTCCCTATGACGGTCCATATAAAGTTTTAGAGAGAAAAGAAAAATAATTTGTGCTGCAAATTGCAGATAAGCGTGTGAGGATATCAATCGATAGGTTAAAACCCGCATACGTAGTTAATGTAGAAACCCCTCCACTAAAACGGCAGGAAAAAGATTGTGTTGTAACTTATCCTAATAATAAACTGTGTAGTGATAAGACTAGTAGGTCTAAGCGTGTAACATATACCACACGCAGTGGTAGAACGGTTAGGCAACCGATAAAGTTTGCATAGTTAAAATTATACATGTTAACTTATGGTACACTAAGCCATAGTCTTACAAAAGAATGGGTTCGATTCCCACTTGAAAACAAGTACGATTTTAGTCATGCAATTATTATGTGATAATATAAGTTTTAGGTATGCAATCAGCAAGTAGGTAACACTCAAATTGTTTTGCATATTGTTAATATTTCTACATTAGACTTTGGAATACACAATAATTTAATGAAATTCTGGCATATTAAAGGATGTTTATTAAGGCCAGTCAAATGCAAAGTTTCATAAAGAAGTGCTAACTAAGATTAATTATAATTGTAGCATAACGTATTTTATTATGGAGAAATAGTATTTTAACATTAAATGTAATTTATCCATTGCTGGAATAAGACTTTACGAACTATAAACTGCTGTTTAGAATAAAATATCTCTGTAATTGAAAATGGGTTGGGTACAAAGTAAACCACAACAGAACAACGTCGCTATAGCACAAACGGTGTCTAACGAGATGATGGGACAAAGAGTTGGAACTTTGGAAATCATTGTAATTGTGTGCGTTGTTTTCATGGGAGTTTTGATTCTGTATTTGATCAGAGGCTAATGCGAGAAACGGGTACGAGGCTGGTTCCAGAAAGAAGCAGTCGCAGCCGGTTTGAGTCTAGCAGTCGTAAAGGTACAAGCAGTGCCGCAGCCAACTGTACCCCGTAACCCAGATGTGTATTAGTGCTGATAGATTTTGAATATAGTCTTGTGTCTTAAATGTTATCTTCATATTCAAGATAAAAATAGATTGTGAGATTGTGTAAAGGTATAATGATGTTTGGTTTAAAAAAATAAAAAATAACTTGTGATTACACGTATTCTTTTATTGTAATATTGTTGCTGAAAAATATATGTACTTAGTGTAAGTACTTATTTTAAGAAGGGGGCTACTGTAGGGACACAATGCATGTACAAGCTTACTCAGCGGATATATTGTAGGTGACGCACGGCTGCGCCCGTGAGACAGTGGAGTTTTAGTCGCAAATAAACTACAGTCGTAATTGGTCGTTTATATTGAACCTGCACCCTCAACACAAACCGATAGGACACAATCATAATTAGACATTACCTGAGTACTCGTAATAACATCTAAAAAGACATACACGGTGTATCTGACATCGACGCACAAACGATTTCCATGGGTCCAGGGCATGATTCTGGACACCCCAGAGTTGGAATTTTTCATCGGCATTTTTCTCATTTTTTTCAAGAGTTTTTTTTTTTACTTTAGACTGCTCATAATCGTTATTCTGACCTAACGAAATGAGATTTTTAATAAAAAAATAATTAATTAACTACTTTCACTAAAAAGAGCAATGTAAATAAAACCACAAATAGGTATCAGCTCAGCTGTGCAAAGTTCAAACGAAAGGTCAACACAATGCCTAGTAGCTGCCCTCACACTAACGAGTGTGCATGTGGGTCATACGTGTGTGATTTGTCAAAAGCATGCCGCCTAGGATTGCATCCAAAAGAAAATAAAACGTGTCACAGCAAAACGAAGTAACCGATTTCCAAAATTAACGTAACACGTTAAGGTCGCGAATCGGTTACTTCTTTTTGTGTCGGCAAAACCTATTTTCTTATTGCGGCGGCAACACACAGTGCGCGCTCTTTGACCTTTGCAAACGACGCCGACGCCGACGAGATGCAGGGGTGGATTTCAGTGTGGGGGGGGGGGGTAACCCGCTAAAACGCTTTTTTAAGCGTTTATGTGGTGACATGGTGATACCCAACCGAGAAAATAATCTTTTTTTCTTACCATTAATAGGCGTGCGTTTCACTAACCATAAATTATTATGGTTAGTGAAACGCGCTTAAGTTAAAATGAGTAATGTTACGCTTATCTCAATAAACTTGTGTCTTGAAAAAATCTAATTAGTCCGACAGTTAGATTATCAAAAGATAATTGACCCGTATTTTTTTTTGGGAAATTATATGTGCGGCAACAAAAGTTTTCTTTAGCACCTGCAACCTAGCGTCTTTTTTTATATGTGGGCGACGAGTTAATAGAACAGCTTCAATTATATTAATTCATCATCTTTACTATTCCAACAGAATATCAAAAAAAAACAGCGTAGATTTACGAGCGTAAATTTAATATGACTCCGAGCTACCAATAAATACATTTACTTCTGATTTTAATTTTTTAATTTTTAATTTTATTTATTTGGAACAACAAACAATTACATAATATGAAAAATATTAACATTAAAATATAAAAATTAACAATTATGCAATCAACAGCGTTATTCACGGTAAACAGGAATAATAAATTAATTGCGCACTTCTAAGGCAGCTTTAAAGTTACTATGAAAAATAATTAATATTCAAACAAATAACTTAGAGAAAATCTTATTCATTTCAATATTAAAATCAAATAAATCAAAATCATAAAATTAAATAATAACAAAAAGTAACAACAATAAAAATCAAATAAATCCTAATTATAAAATTCAATGAATTGCAATAATAATAAAATTATAAAATCAAAAACATACAACAATAAAATCCAATAATCGAAACAATTAAAAAAAAAAAAGTAAGAGGAAAAAATTCAAATATACACCAATCCAATCCAATTAAACATCTTTAAACAAACAAATTATAAGAACATAATAATCAACAATAGAATCAAATATTTAAAAAAAAATACATAAAATCGAATAAATTAAAATAATTAGATCTACAACTAGTCTAGTTCTTTGATTGCTTTGAGAATAGAATTCCGAAATCGTCCGGCAGTATTACAAAATAAATCAGTACCGATAAAATACTTATTATAATTCTCGGATAGACGTCGTAATGGTGCTCGTACTCCAGCATTTGTACGACAAGCTCTTACTGCAAAAAGAGATTGCTTACGCACTCCACGCATACGTGCTCTTCTGGGAACTAAGTAACAAATCCTGTTGCATATGTCAGAGCAATCATAAGCATTGTTGCAAAGGTCATAAAGAAGCATTGTCTCAAGAAATGTTCGTCGATGAGCAAGGCTCAGAATATTGTATTTCTTCAGCAATTCAACGTAGGACGCAGAGGTATGAAAGCATTTGTAATTCATGGACCTTAAAAATTTTCTTTGTACCCTTTCTATATATTCAGAATATTTATTGTAGAGGGGGTTCCACACCGCGACTGCATACTCCAATTGGGATCTAATTAAGGCTTTCTACAAAAGCAAGTAGGTTTGGGGGCGCACGAACTGAGTAGCTGACCGCATTACGAAACCATACATACGCCAGGCCTTATTAACAATTGTAATCTGATTTGATAACTCAGCGACTAATGTTGTAAGTGAGCCACTTTATATATTTTAGAGATTCAACATTTGTCTGCTAATAAAATCAAATTCCAGCCTCAAAATTAGCAATCAAAGTTTTTCATTCAACAACTAAATTAATAAATCATATTCTTTTTTCGTGAAAGTTTGCAACACAAGCGCGGGAGTGTAACTGACGCTCGTTGGGAATCAGAGGGGCGCGACCGGCCATTTGCACCAATGAGCGAGCTCTATTCGGTGCGTGCAGCAACGAGTTCACGTGTATTTGTTTACATTAATGACACGATTAAGGAGTGCTCGTATTCTTATTTGAAAAACGTTTGTGATAGTGGTTATGATACGGATTTGTATGAAAGTATTTATTAAACATGTCGTCTAATAATGAAGTCCCTTTGTACTGTTCTGATGAAGACTCGGAAGACGTTCAGGAGGCGAAGAAAAGGCGTGGTGAATCGAGAAATTGGATGTTTGTGGAGAAATTTTTGAATGTTCGTGCCGCTGAAGAAGTCGTAAAAGTAGAAAATACTTGGTCAATATTAACTACTCATATGACGCCAGATGAAAAAAAAACGCTTTTATAGGTGCAATAAAGTACCAAGCAAGGGAGAGCAGTGTGTTGCACAGATGTATTTGTTATTTGAGGCGAGCTCGGACGCGGTGTTACTCTATTGCACTGATTGCGAGCATAACCACGATTCCATCAAAAGTAGTTACAGTTTTGGTATTTGCGACGAAACTAAATTGGAAATTAACAAGCTTTTCGACCTCTGCTTAAAGCCGAAAGCCATTTTACACAATCTGAAGAAGATAGATGGACTTAAAATACCTACAAGAGAGCAGCTCTACAACTATTTGGCAGATCGCAGGCGTATAAAGTATGGGCCGTCCTCAATTCACCTAGGAGAGTTAGAAAAATGGATAATTAACCGCACAGATGTTCCTGACGATGAGAATAAAGTTTTTGTGATAGCTTATCATATTTTAGAAAATGACCCACCTAGCTTTCGCTTCGTTTTGTCTTCTAAGAATTTATTAAAACTGTGCCTTACTGCCGAAATTTTACATGCGGATGCTACCTACAAATTAATCTGGCAAGGGTTTCCTGTTCTAGTAATTGGAACAACGGACAAAAACCGAAAAAACGGACAAAAACTACACATGAACGCAACGAAGATTTTGAAACTGTGTATAAGGGATTGAATGACAGTATTTTTTCCATTTTCTCATATGCATTTAACCCAAAGGTTTTGATATGCGACGCCGCAAAAAGCATACAAAATGCTTTTATTGACGTGTTCGGAGAAGAAACTATAGTAAGAATGTGCTGGGCACACGCTAAAAAGCAAATGTGTACGAAATTGAATCAAACAAGTGAGAAAAGTTCACGAAAAGCCATATTGCAAGATATAAACGCATTGCAGTGTGCTACTTCTCCTGAAATGTTTACCGCCGCTTCAAAAGTTTTCTTGGCGAAATGGCATGAGCAAAAGGCATTTATGACATATTTTAAAAAAGAATGGCTCACTAAAAACCCTAGTTGGTATTTAGGTGCAACACCTATCTCATCACCTGTGACTAACAATGCTCTCGAATCTTTTAATAGGATTATTAAAGATGAAAATACCCTCCGCGAGCGTATACCGTTGTCCCGTTTTTAGTAGTTGCAGAGGACATGGTTACTAGCTGGTCACAACAGGCAACGGAAGAACTCTTTGCGACGACACCGGTGTTAAAATTAGCTGACTGGACAGCCGGATATCTATGGGCTAAAACCGATACAAAAATTAGAACAATACTATCAACACCAACAACTAATACCTACCTGGTCCCAGGTGACAACTACACGAGGACTACTTTGACGGAGAAAACATTCAACGATTTTGATGAGTACAAAAAAGTGTTTTTTTCTTCTTGGAAAATTACATTACCGAAAAAAGAAGAGGAGTGGATTAATGGCCACTGTGACTGTCCAGATTTTCACCGCAAGTATTCTTGCAAGCATTTGGTGGGTCTTGCTATCAGGATGAAACATGCATTTCCGCCGCCAGAAGCAAAAACACAAAAAATTGGTGTAAAGAGGAAGCGTGGGAGACCAGGTAAAGCACAACCTGCGCTGATTATTCAGTGACAAATAACAATGTTATTCATTATTTGATTGCCTTACATTATTGTAACTTAGGACATAAGTAAAATTATACTTAACATAAAAACCTATGCTACTGCCATTAAAATTATCTGATTTACAAATAAAATAGTTGTTTGGTTTTAATTTTCCCTAAGGTGTGTCCAAACACAAATAAGCACAGAGTTGCAGATGTTTGTGTTTATGATAACAATATTTTTTGTATGTTCATTTGGGTAGGTATGATAGTCAATTACTTATGGTAACATTATATGCGAATACATGAAATTATAGCTTTCATTGACCATTATTTGATGACAATAATAAGGAAATTTTATGTTCAAATATAGTAGATTCACTCATCAATTACTTATCCTAAAGTATAAAAATAAAGGTGACTCTATGAAATTAGAGTACTTTGATATTATTTTATAGATGAAGGTGATACACTTATTAGAAGCTGGCAATGAGTAGACATATCACAAATTTAGTTGCTTAAGGATTATCACCATATTGCGCCATATTAACAGTAGCTTGTTTTACAATATATGGTCGCTTATAAACCATTTATTAGACGCTAAAAGTTCGTCGCTGACCTATTAATTCATTAGTGATTAGACAACTAAATATATTTGCAGACGAGAATGACATTTTAAAGAAGCTGCCTTAATTAGCACCCTTTTTTTTTGTTACGGGAACCAAAATTGACGAAGTTAAGCTTTTAAAATTCTCAATACGTCAAGCCGTGGCATAATTTTTAGCAGGTTGTGACGTCACGAGCCCACACTCGAGTTTTGATGCGTTTTATCTTTGTCAATATTCATTGATTTACAAAAAGAAAAAATAAGTGTCCATTATTTTTCAAAACTCTAACTGATTGACTAAATAGTTTTGCAATTCGTGTATGATGGAAACTAGCCTATTGGCTCTTGCTTGCTACTTATACCCAATTTACGCTTTGATAGGTACATGAATGTGACAGAATTTTAACGGCCTGTTATTCGAATTTTGTCTGTTTGAGACTCAATTGGAAATGCTCAAAATATTGAATTTAAGCCTGGAAAAAAATATATGTGAAGGATACATCCTTGTTCTAGAGGCAAGAGGAAGTGAAAACACGAAATAGTATAATTTTCCCGATAAAAAAAAAAAATTGAAAAAGGGTCGATTTCAAAAAACCATTTTCAATCTCATTTCCTAATTACAGCACAAAACAATTAATAAATTCTACGAACTGAAAGGTAATCGTATTTTGGAAGGACGAAAGCGGCTAGATTTTTGAGTTTTCTAATAAAAAATTTTATAAACATCGAATTTGTGCAGAAAAGCTTACCTTTGAAGACCGCACAGTCCTACGGGACGTGTTCGGAGCCAGACCTGCGACACTTTTTCTGAAAAGAATCGCGGAACTGTTGTTTAAAATATCAATAGCCACTAAAAGAAACAACAGGAAAATGATGACACTCACGAAAATTCCGAAGGTTGGGCAAAATATGTTGATAGTATATTATTGTTTTAATTCACATAATTGTAATGGAAGATGAAAATATTTTAATTTGTTTTGTTGACAATTTTGACACCTGACAATAGGGTTCGACACATTTCAAATTTTTATCGATAATCGTTTTCTTTTTTTTTTTCCTGTACTTGTTATGAGGTGTACAATAAAGTATATAATAATAATAATATTAACCCTACCGCAGTATCTCTACGTTGACGTCGTGGTGGGGCTTGCGCGTCCCGATGGACCTTAGGTCATACCTAGGGTGAGGGGCCAGACAAAGAGAGATACAATCCGCAAGGCAGTTTTGTGGCGAACTGTTGGGCAGTAGCGACCCCACGAACCTTATCTCCCGGGAGAAGTTTTGTTCCTCATCTACGGCTTGCCTTTATTGGCTGGCCGGAGTGAAAACTGACGAGGAACAGAGCTCCCACCTCTTCCTTGCCTTAATTGGCCGGTCTGAGTGGAGATTCGCTAGAGCATACGTGCTCGGGAGAAGGACGTATAATCCAGTAAGATGCTGGTAGGGATCTTGACCGCACTTCCGGGATTGTCCTGATAGCCGTGGTATACCTCTCCACTCCTCTAGCACCTCAGGCCATGTTGCCCCCTTGGCGCTACGTCACTTTGTGCTAGCGACCGTTTTCGGGGGCCCATTCATTGAGTGTGCAAGTCACCCCCTGCCATTTAAAAGCCGTGTATATTGTTAGTGGTCAGGCAGGGGCCAATAGTTCTATAATAAACGATTATCATTCCACTAAGCCACCCAAACCCATAGCGTTTCATTTTTTGTTTCCATATTCTGCAATAGTACTGCTCCAACCGGGGATTGTCCTTGGGAATACTTTCAGTGCATACAGGGATAATCGCCGGTTGGTGCCCCATTACATTTGAAAAGTCTAACGGGGCCTCTGCGAGTTGGTTTCGGCCCCTCGTACGCCTACCAAAGGACCGGGTCTCCAGGGGCCCGAGATAGTAAAAAAAATAAATAATAATAATAAAAATGTAGCTACCATAAAGGAGTTTCAATACCTCTTTAATTTATTCATAACTAGCTTCTGCCAGCGGCTTCGCCCGCGTGATACCTAGGGAACATACTACCGGGATATACAAAAAAAAAATATATATATGGCCTATGCGTTTGCATAGAATATAAATAACTTCCAGACTATAATCTAAGCGAGGAGCGATGGTGGCAGGCAACGTGCGCCACCATCGCCCCTCGCTCCTCGCCTTGCGCGGATGGCGAGCTTTCACCTCGCAGACGACGCGTAGCTATCGCGCTGGATGCTAACCGTAGCCTAAATTCGAAGAGACGCCGTGCTGCTGCTGTGCCATTGCGGTGCCAAAATAATGTGCCATGACCTGTAATCATCACAGGATCAGGACCTGCGGAGTAGCATATTAGAGAATCCGTTTTTTCTCCAAAACTTATGTTTTTTTTTCCAATGGAGAGGGTAATTGTAGAGAGGAGAGAGTAATTGCAAGGGTCTTGCAGTCTCCTTGCGTGATGGAATCAGGAATGTTGATATCCGCTAGAAAACCAAAGTTTAGTAAAGCAAATATTGCCAAACTAAAGTTGTGTGAAGGGTTTTGCTCGCGAACAGATGGTCGATGAGGCCGAAAAGATCTGTAGTGGTGACCGCGTATCGGTAGACGTAGCTTTTGAAGGCTTCCCACTATGCGACTCCCACCAGGTCGCGTGCAGGCGATGGATGTAACCGCACAGGTCAGGTTGGTGAGGCGACACGACTATGTCCAGGGGGCTACTCTCTAAGCCCGTAGTCCGTCGTTTCGGGCTTAGTTGCGGCGGTGTTCTACTCCGTATCAACTACAAACTAATGATTAGTCCCGAACCCGAACTAAGGATTAATGACAACACGATTTGATAGTACCTAACTGTCAAATCAATTTGTCATTAATTCTTGGTGGTTAGGAGATACGGACTTAAATACGCCCGCAACTAAGCCCGAAACTACGAACATCGGGATTAGAGAGTAGCCCCTCAGTAGTGGATGTCTTTCGGCTGATATGATGATAACCAATTTATAAAGTTTATTTGCAACCATTTTCACCTTAAATTTTTCGTGACAAAGTTATGTTAGGTATCAAATTAAAGTACTCGAGGAGACAATTCTAAATATGCTTAAGAATATTTTATTCGATAAATTTTTACTGATGTTAGCAACACGACTCTAGTTGCCAAAAAAACAACAGAATATGATTACAGTATAAGCGTTACAGTAGAATCATATAGCTCATTTACATATTTATAACACTAGCTTCTTCCCGCGACTTTGTCTGCGTAGACGTTAGAACTGGCTCGCAACTTTTATGCGTCATATTCTCATCATTGGAAGTGCATCTTCATGATTCTGGTATCCAGATAGTGTGAGTCTTTGCGGTGCGGCTGAAAGTAATATTCAGCTCCGAAATTACTTCGACATGTTTTTTGGTCTTCTTGTAAATCTGTAGCGCTCATAATTCTAGCCCCGACAAAAGTTTTATCATGTTTCTGGTCTCCCGATACTTTTAAATCCTAATCGATCACAATGCCGAAAATTTGTGTTGACAATTCCAGCCCAGAAAAAACATAGACACGTGTCTGTTCTCCTGGTAAACAAAATTCTTGCTCAAAATACTTTGACATATTTCTTGTGAATCTTTGGTTCTCATATTTTGCTTCAAAATTACTTCAACATGTTTCTGTTCTCCTGTTACCTTTGAATCCTAATTGCTCACAATTACAGCGTCACAAATATTTCTGGTTCCTTGGTACTTTTGAATGCAAACCGCTTGCAAATAAAACCCCGAAAATACTTCGACATGTTTCTGCTTTCCTGGTACCTACTTGTGAATCTGAAGTACTAACTAAGGCTGCAGCGGCTTCGGATTTCCTCTTCCTCCTCCGCCACTAAGCCACGCCTTTTATCGGGATAGAAAGTAGCCTATGTGTTATTCCAGGATGTGAACTATATGTGTGCCAAATTCCATCGAAATCCCTTCACCCATTTTTGCGTGATTGACGGACAAATATCAAAAACAACCAACCTACACGGTGCCATTCCAGTCGTCTTACAAAGGCGGCTCACTTAATGTACCGGATATAAAATACCTCTAAGCGCGATTTTTTTTCTATACTTATAATAAATCTGTAGAGAGGTCAATTCTGTACATGAAATATATTTCCAAAATAACTATCAGGGGGTGATTAGGGATCGATACTGATGCCAAAAATGCAATCAGTAAAATGTTTGTCTGTCTGTCTGTCAGTCTGTATAACCGTTATAGAAACAAAAACTACTCGACGGATTTTAACGAAACTTGGTACAATTATTATTCATACTCCTGAGCAGGTTATAGTATACTTTTCATTACGCTACAATCAATAGAAAAAATGAAAAAAAAAATGAAAATGTGAAAGTTTGGTTGTTTGTTACTCAATTACGCCAGAACGGCTTAACGGATCTTAATGAAATTTAGAACAAAAAGAGATTATAGTCTGGAATAGCACATAAGCTACTTTTAATCCCGGGAACATGTTCCCTAGGGATCACGCGGGCAAAGCCGCTGGCAGAAGCTAGTTTTTTAATAATTCATCAAGATAATAGGTACAATGCAAATATATCGCTCCTGGATGATTCAAACTACGTCATTCGTTATGACAATGAGTGATATTTAATTTTTATAGGTAGTTATCACGTACATAATTTGCTATTGTTAAGTTTTTTACGTAAAGTATGTCTGTTAATTTAGGTTATCAACGTAGGTAGGTTTGAGTTATATGTTTATATTATCAAACAAAAGACTTGTAAAACTAATAATGGCTCAAAAAAAAAAAAAAGCTAATGGCACAAAGTAAACGGTGTGGTTGTTATAAATGCTTTGATTCAAAGATTTTATCGAAACTTTCGGTTTTTTTCTGTTACTACCATGTTAATTTACTTTTTTCATAAAGCTATATTGTGTTAAAAAAAAAAACAAGAACAATACATATTATAAAACTAAATCTCCCGCTATGTTTGCAATGTGTTTCAATAAAATGTAACAAGTTCAGTAGATCAACTACAAATATTTTCACTGTGGCGTATTTATTCTGCGAAGAAGTCGGCGGTCATCGGCAGGACATCGTATAACATCGTCGTGTTAAACATGAGGGGTCGCGGGCGGAGGTAGCGTTTTCAATGCCAAAAGCCCCGAATAAGCAAGCCTTAAATACGGTATCAACACGGTTTAAAACTTAATAATGATGATTGAAGACCCTAATTTGTTTCTGTTTGGTTTAAATAAAATGTTCAGTTTCAAAATAACAAAATTATTCGTTAAAAAAATCATCAATAAAATAAAAGCAAAAAAAAAGTAACTTTCAAGCCATTTGCATCGTTAGCCCGCCACTGCCACTGTACGATGGAACGTAGGTAGTTTCGGCGAGCTTAAAGGAAGTTCGGAACGAACATTTCATGATAGATTTTTGTCAGTTCCGTATTGACGCTGATCGCTAACGAGTGTGCTTTTTTTGCGAAATTCTATTTTCGGAACGTTACGACAAAGTTACGGACATGTTTTAGTTTCTCTCTGTGTTTGCGTGTGTTTTGTGTGTCTTTGTGTTTGTTGAAAAATGTCTGAGCGTGAGAACTTCAGTGCCCAAGAATACGGCAACATGCTGATGTGTTATGGCGAAGCACGTGGGAACGCACGTGAAGCACTGCGTATTTACCAAGGTAGATATCCAGGAGCTCGTCATCCCCGAGATTCCCGAGTGATAACACGAGCTTACCAGCGTGTTTTAGACATCCAGCCGATTGTGCCTCAGCGCGAGGGAGCCGGAACGCCCGTTAGACCCAGTGTAGCGAACCACATCTTGAACGTTGTGCGGCATAACCCAAGACTGGGAGTACGCACGGCAGCTCGTGTAATTCGCAACCGTTACAGGACCCACGTCTCGCATTCGACTGTTCATCGGGTTTTACGTAGAGATCACCAGCGCCCGTATCGCATTCACAAAGTGCAGGCGTTGTTACCCGCAGACAGAGAATCTCGTGTTAGGTACTGTCGGTGGCTACAACGACAACACGACGAAATCACCGACTTTGCTGCAAATGTGATATGGACGGATGAGTCCACGTTTACTCGAAACGGAATGTGGAATAGGCGCAATTCCCATATCTGGTCTCGTACCAATCCGTTCACTTTGCAGCAGACGGGGCACCAAACTCGCTGGTCGGTAAATGTGTGGGCCGGTATTTATAAAGACCGCGTGATTGGGCCGATTTTTCTCCCGGAACGATTAAACGGCACCAATTATCTTGAGTTCCTTTGTACAAACCTCCAGGAAATACTCGAGGAGATTCCTCTAGCCCAGTACAGAATGGCATGGTTCCAACACGATGGTGCTCCCCCACATGTAACTCTTCCCGTCAGACGCTGCCTTACCGAATCATTCGGGAATCGGTGGATTGGGAGATTCGGCCCGGAGCCATGGCCAGCTCGCTCACCAGACTTGACCCCATTAGATTTTTTTCTTTGGGGTTATGTCAAGGACAAGGTGTTTGTGTCAGAGTGCGATTCCGCAGCCGAGATGAGGAATCGCATCGTGAATGTGTTTGCGTCGCTGCGTGAGGAGTGTGCCGAGGACCCAACGTTCCTGCCTCGAGTCCACGCTGAAACTCTGCGCCGCGCTCAGATCTGCGAGCGTGTTGGCGGCGGCCACTTCGAACCCTATCTGGTTAGGGGTGAGCGAGCTTAAGGTGAGTTAGGTAGTTACTAGTTAGTACCTACATAATCGGATCTCAATGTACTTGTAAGCTTCTTTTAAGGATTCCGTACCCGAAGAGTAACCAATGGAACCCTATTACTAAACCTCTGCTCTCCATCCGCCCGTCCGTCTGTCTGTTAGTGGGCTGTATCTCAAACATGTATTTCTATTGCCGCTATAACAGCAAATAATGCAATCAATTTTACAGAGCTCGCAAACAAGAAACGTGTTTTTGTGTATGGTTATGGTACGGAACCGTTTGTGTTAGAGTGTGACTCGCACATCACCGGCTTTGTTATCAATCTTTATCGGAATCGTTTTTGTATGTAATTTTAAGAGACTAAGCTTACTACGTTTTAAACGAAAGAGGGCGCTGTGTGTACTATTTACAAGTTCAACCATATCACACAAGAATTAGCAAAAAATGGAGGAAATAAAGAGGTTGCTATTAGACATGCAGCAAGAAATGAAACAACAAAAATCTGAAATGATGGAAATGAAAGAAGACATCAAGAGCACTATTAACAACAACATAAACGAAAAATTTAAAAACTTGGAAATAAAAAATGAAATACTTGAGAAAAAAATTGAAACACAAAACATAGCTATCAACAACCTGGAGAGACACTTAAGACGCAAAAACTTAATCATTTTTGGAGTCCAAGAAGGGGAAAAATCGTATCACGAACTCGAAAAAAATATAATTAACATAATTAACACCCACTTCAACCTCCAATACGAAAAAACCTGTATTGAATCTGTCAGAAGACTCGGAAAGAAGAGCGAAAAAGTTAGACCAGTAATTATTACGTTCACCACATTAGGATTCAAACTAAATATACAGAAAAAACAGTAAATGCCTTGAAAACACACCATACTATGTCAAACAGGACTACCCTTTGGAAATACTCAACAAACGCAAGGAATTACAAATTGAATTAAAAAAAGTAAAGGATTTGGGGAAAAAGGCATTCATTAAGTATGATAGACTAATTGTACTAGATAACAAAGAAAACAGCACAACTACTAGCCAAACAAATAAAAGAAACTTGTCAGAGTCCCCAGAGTCAACAGCAAACGGAAGGCAGAATACTGAATGTAATAATAAAAAACAACAACCATCAAAGAAAAATAAAACAGCCGATATGAAGAACTTTGTAATACAAAAACCAAAACTATTATATAACCGTGAAAACAACCCTCAAGAAAAATCATATTATAAACAAGTAGATACCAAATAGCAACCATTAACGCGCCCCCCTCGCGTTCTCCCAGTACGGCTTGTCACCGCGGGAGAACTAGACTACAACCCTCCAAGACATCATGAAAATACAAACGAATATGCATAACACAACTGGACGCCCACCTGTAGCAAATCAAAGCAATTATCATATTTGTACTCTCAATGCTAAAACCCTATCATCAACAGAAAAACTTATCGAGCTCAAAACAGCGCTACAATACATTAACCACGACATAGTAGGATTAAGCGAAGTCCGCCGACTAGGAGAAAACATTATCGAAGATGACGATTACATAATGTACTATATAGGAAAAACCAAAGGCCTATATGGTGTAGGCTTCCTAGTCAAGAAAAAACACAAAGAAAATATAAAAGCATTTGTTGGTATATCGGAGAGAGTCTGCAAATTGGAAATAGTTCTTGAAAACTTACTTTTTGCAATAATACAGGTATACGCACCTACAGAGAGCTCATCTCAGGAAGATATAGACAAATTCTACGAAGACCTGGCGAAAGCTCACGACTCTATATCTACCAAACACATAATCTCCATGGGAGACTTCAACGCGCAGATTGGGGTTCCTAAAAAACATGAGCATTCAGTTACCGGTACATATGGTTTTGGGAAAAGAAGCAATCGTGGTGAACGTCTTATCCAATACGCCTACGAATACAACCTGAAAATAATCAACACTATGTTCAAATTAAACAACACTAACAGATGGACATGGATCTCTCCCGACAGAAATACTAGAAACGAGATTGATTTTATTATGTCCACAAAACCCAAGTTATTTTCTAAGTATGAAGTACTCTCCTCATTCAACTTCGGATCAGATCACAGATTACTCAGAACCTCCCTTAACCTGAAATCAACAACAAAAAGCAGACGAAACTTTTGTAAAGCGTCAGCAACATTGAAAACAAAAAAAGAACAAGAAACTTATCTCGAAAAACTAAAAAACTATTTACCAGACCTCATAACGTCAGCTGTATATCACAACGTTGAGGATTACAGTAAAAGAATCACGCACTCGATAGAAGCAAGCTTAAGAAGCTCGAAATCAAAAAGAAAACGCACAATATTGTCCGACGAAGCACTAAAGCTCATGAAAGAAAGAAATACTCTACAAAATAAGCCAAAACTGGACAAGTCTGATAAAGAAAATCTCAAAAACCTTTATAAACTAACAAATAAAGAAATAAAAAGATGCTACGAAACACATAGAATTAACACTATACAAAAAACACCTCGAAAAAACTAGATCCGCCAAAAAAGCATACAAAGAACTGAATAGATCAAAAAAATGGATACCTTCACTTCAACCAGGTTCTACAAACTGCAAGTCCCGTACGGAGATCATAAACATTGCCACGGACTTTTATACAAAACTGTATAGCGACCCGGACGCGTCAGAACATAAGAGAACCAGCTACGAATGCAGAGACGTCTTGCCGGTTCAAGAATTTACGGGACCAGAAATCCTGAAACACATAATGAAGCTGAAACCAGAGAAATGCCCGGGACCCGACGGGCTAACAAACGAATGCATCAAATTGGCAAGAACTGTAATGTTGACACCTATCACCTTACTTTGGAACAAGATCATAACTGAAGAAGTAGTACCAAATTCGTGGACACTATCCGAAATAATTCTGCTCTACAAAAAAGGCGACCCAGCAAACATAGGGAATTATCGCCCTAATTAAGCCTGATGTCCTCTTTGTATAAACTATTCGCTTCTTGTCTGCTCGAAAGAATATCCTCAGACATTGACCTTCACCAACCGATCGAACAGGCAGGATTCAGAAGCGGTTTCAGCACAGTCGATCATATCCAGGTAGTAGATCAAGTGATAGAAAAATACTTAGAATTTAACAGACCACTATATGTAGCTTTCATCGACTACAAAAAAGCTTTCGACTCTATATCACACGACAGTATCTGGGAAGCATTACAAAACCAAAACATAAACGAAAAATACATAAATATTCTAAAAAACATCTACGCCAACAGCTCGAGTAGAGTCAAGCTTGATAGAACAGGCACAAAAATCAACATCAAGAGAGGCGTGAGACAAGGTGATCCACTCTCACCAAAATTGTTTATTGCGGTCTTACAACATGTAATGGAAGGTTTACCATGGACAAAACAAGGCATCAATATGAACGGGAAGTTCCTAAGTCACCTAAGGTTCGCGGATGACATTATCCTGTTCTCGGAAAACCCACAACAACTGAATAATATGTTAAACGATTTACACCGTGCCAGTATAAAAGTTGGTCTAGAAATGAATCTTGATAAAACAAAAGTCACCACTAACCACTTAATGACACCCATCTTGGTTAACAACATACCTCTCGAGTTTGTCCAAAAATATGTCTATTTAGGCAAGCAAATCTCTTTCAGCAAAGAAAGAAATTTAGAAGAAGTGGACAGAAGAATTGCGATTACCTGGAAAAAGTACTGGAGTCACAAGGAAATTTTCAAATCGCAGCTCCCACTACCAACCAAAAAAATAGTCATGGATTCCGAAATACTACCATGCCTCACCTACGGCTGCCAGACTTGGACATTCGATCGAAAAATAAGGAACAAAATCCAGACCACGCAAAGAAGAATGGAGAGAAGTTGCCTAGGCATAAAATTAAAAGACAGAGTTAGGAATGTTGAAATTCGGAGCAAAACCAATGTTACAGATGCCCTAACCTTCTCACTTCAAAGAAAATGGAAGTGGGCAGGCCACGTGGCCAGGCTTAAAGATGATAGGTGGACGGCGAGAGTGCTAAAATGGTCGGGTCCACGAGGTACCAGAAGCAGAGGCAGGCCTACTGCTAGATGGGCGGATGAGATATTGGAGTTAGCGGGCCAAAGCTGGCTAAACTCAGCCGGCAACAAAGACTACTGGCATTTCTTGGAGGAGGCTTTTACCCGAAGGGGGTCCGTACAAATTAAATAATATAACATAAGGGAAAAAAAAAAAAAAAAAACGTAAAAAGTACCAGACTCGTTAACTTGTTTTTATACTTCTCTTTTCTTATATTGTTTTACTTTATTATTACGGAATAAAATAAAGCTTTATTATTATTATTATTATTATAAGCTTACTACTGCGTAAACATGTTAGTAGGCAGGTATTTTTGAGCTTCCACCAAGGTCAGCTTTTTTCCTTAAACTTCTGCACAAACATGCTCCTATCATCAGCAGGTAGGCAACGCAGTTATTTCTCAGTGATTAAATAATTTTGTGATATTGCTGTGGGCGATAGGTAGGTGATATTCGTAGGTACCTACATGTTGCCAGCGGGCGGCGCCGTGACGTCACTGACCTGTGTATGTGCAAGACGTAAAGTATGTACCTATTGCGTGCAACGCTCTCACTCGTTTGGATCGCGTTGTTCACAATACATTGCGCGCTCAAAAATTACAATTTCTGTAACCGTTAATTAGCGAGATTAATGACTTCCACAATTTGGTTACTGGCATTAGGTGTAGCATTTTCCCGAAGTTTGCGTTACGATGTCAAATACGCCCTGTATATTACAAGATACGACCATTCATTGAAAAAATAAGGCGGAACTGCCTTGCAACGGAAGAAGAAACGAAGTATAGCATAGATGAGATGACTATACCGTATAAGGGTACTAAAGCAGGAAACCGGAGACAGTATAACCCCATGAAACCTAATAAATGGGGATTTAAGAACGTATTACTCGCTGGTGCGTCTAGAATCGCCTATGATTTTCTATTGCACGGCGGCGATGACACCTTCCGATATATCAATTTTAGTGAGGAGGAAGAGCAGATGAAACTGGGTGCTAAACTGGTATTAGCCCTTTGCAAGACAATTCGGACTCCAGAATGTGCTGTTTATTTCGATAACTATTTCACAACGCTCAATGATACAGGTAGGAAGAAAAAGCGTGAAACTGAATTTAATTTAAAATCCGTACATGGTCCCATAAACTCAGATGCAGAGGTAGCTCAGGAATTTGAAAAATTCTTTGCTGATATTCCTCGTAAAACTACAGAAGAACTCAACTCGTCACCCGCGCTCTCTGCTGCCTTAATTAGGAAGAATGTCAAGGTATGTCCGTCAGAGTTCAAGTTTAAACACACAAACCCCTTAACCATTATAAAAGCTTTTAAAGATCTTAAAATTAAAACAACAGAAGATTTTGGGGAATATCTGTAAAAGTCTGTAGATCTATTATTGAAAATATTGCTCCCCACTTAGCTCTCATATTTAACCTCATGAAACACAGTAAAGTCGTTCCACTGTTTAAATCTGATGATAGTCAAGAACCCAACAATTACAGGCCGGTTTCAATCCTGCCAGTTCTCAGTAAGGTGTTTGAAAAGTTAATGCTTAACCAGATGTTACTACATTTTAATGAAAATTTCATCTTTCATGAACATCAGTACGGTTTCAACAAAGGGCGTTGTACAACTGACGCCGGTGTCACTCTAATAAAGAACATCTTCAATGCCTGGGAAGATTCGCAAGACGCCATTGGAATTTTTTGCGATCTCTCGAAGGCGTTCGATTGCGTTAACCATGAAACACTTTTGTTGAAACTGTAGCATTATGGGATTAGGGATTCATCTCTTGATCTGATTAGATCGTACTTGAAAGACAGACAGGTTAAAGTACAGGTAAACCGCGTGAACTCACTGGGGTCTGAAATGACAATGAGTGTTCTGCAAGGTTCAATATTGGGTCCATTCCTCTTTTTATTCGTTATAAACGATTTGCCCCAATTGTTTCAAAATGATCCAAAGATGGTGTTATTTGCTGATGACACATGATTGATATTTAAGATAGAACGACGGTCACAAAATCTTGATGATGTCAATAACTATTCATCAAGTTCAAGATTGGTTTATGGCAAACAACTTAGTATTAAATGAAAAAAAAACCAAATGTATTAAATTTGCTTTACCAAATGTTAAAAGTAACGAATGTGACATCGTATTGAATATACAATATGACAATAAATTCTAGTTTTTGTCCATTACAAAAACTAGAATTTATTGATCAGACGGTTTTCCTATGAATGACTTTAGACGAGAAATTGCAATGGGGACCTCACATAACATCTCTTTCGGCGCGGCTAAGCTCAGCCGCTTATGCTGTTAGAAAGATAAGACAATTAACAGATTAAGAAACTGCGCGTTTGGTCTATTTTAGTTACTTTCTCAGCATTATGTCGTATAGTATTTTGCTGTGGGGTCGGACTGCTGACATTCAATCCATATTATTTTACAAAAGAGTGCTGTCAGAGCCATTTATAATCTACGTCGTCGACGCGAATCTCTTAGGGAAGTCTTTAAAAAGATTATTATTATGACAGTCCCTCACACAAAGTGCACCTCTCTAATATACGAGGCCATCACCACCTCGAGACTGAAAAACCAGCGCTTCTGTTCCTTTCCGAGACGCAGATCGGATGTCCGTCAGACGTGTCGTACTTGTCGTACCCAGGGTTTACTCTGGCCTGGATAAAATTATCTGCGCCTGTGTCTACCGTTCGCATAGCGGTGATCTGGAAACAACTGTGCTCATACAGCACCTCGGTGAGGCGGCGGATGTGGCTCAGCAGCGGTACCCTTCTGCTCAACTGGTGTTGCTGGGGGACTTCAATGCCGGTGGGCATTGAAGTCCCCCAGCAACACCATCAGGAGTGGCTCTTCCCATACCAGCACACAGATCATGCTGGACGAGAGGCGCGAAAGCTAGCGCTAGCGTTAAATCTCACCCAGCTGGTACAGGGGGCAACGAGGGTGCCGGACGTTGATTCGCACACAGCCAATTGCTTGGACCTTCTGCTGACTACGGATACAGACCGCTACTCGGTGTCGATTTCTGCTCCGCTGGGTAGTCCCGACATCTGGGTAGTTCCGAAATCTATGTCCGTCTACACCCCACCAGATCCCAACCCTAGAGGCACTCGGCGGGTATGGCGATACAGGTCAGCAGATTGGGATGTCATGCGATCTTTCTTCGCATGTTATCCTGGGCAGCCCACTTGCTTCTCTTCAACTGATGCATCGTCGTGCGCGGACGCCGTGGCAGATGTGCTGCGGCAGGGAATGGAGTACTACATTCCGTTCTCGGACGTAGTGATGTCTGGCGAAGCTCACCCGTGGTTTGGTGCTGAGTGCAACCGTGCTAATGCGCTAAAGCATGAGGCTTACCTAGCATAGGTTGACGCCCGTACCCGCAAAGCAAGTGACGCGATTCAGAAGAAGAGAGCCTTCAACAGGGCTGCCAAGTCTTGCGGATTCTGACTCTCATTCTGATTATCATTCTTTTGCTGCTCGTGAAATAAACACCCTGGTAAACTAAAGTTACTCTCTATTATTTCATACAACGTTTCCCTGTGCATTTACTGTTCTACTTGTGTGACTTTGACAACGATCGGCGATCAAACGCCGACACTTGCTTCATACCCAGCAGGTAGTAAGGCTAAGTCGGTCGAATCGAACTTCTGCCGCCCCTCACTGCCACCACTGCTGAGACCCGACGGGTCGCTGGCCCACTTCGCTGAGGAGAAAGCAAACTTGTTCGCCTCTATGTTTGCGGAATCGTCACGTCTGGATTCTGGTGGTGCGAGGCCCCCTACTCCTCCTGTTGGATGCGGGTCGTGTATGCCGAACATAAGCATTCATTAGAGGGACGTACTTAGGGTACTGCGTAACCTAGACGTGAACTAGGCTAGTGGCCCCGACGGGATTCCAGCAATTGTACTGAAGACTTGTGCGCCTGAGTTGTCTCCGATCTTGACACGCCATTTCACCTTTCGTTTGAGACTGGGAAAGTGCTGAAGGCTTGGAAGCAAGCTAACGTGCAGCCCCCACCCAGGAAAGGTAGTCGAGCCGACCCGTCAAATTATAGACCCATCTCGGTAACGTCCATACTCTGTAAGTGTATGGAACGGGTACTGAATCGTAAGCTCCTGACATACCTAGAAGCGAACGATATCCTTAGTGACCAACAATCGATCGGTCAACTGGGGATCTTCTAGCGTATGCCATTCACATCTGGAGTGAGGCCATTGAGAAAAAAGGAGAAGCACTTGCGGTCTCCCTAGACCTCTCGAAAGCCTTCGACAGGGTCTGGCATGATGGCCTTATTAGTAAGCTTCCTTCCTTCGGTCTGCCCGTCGAATTGTGTGACTGGATTGCAGATTTCCTGAAGGATCGGTCTTTCCGAGTGGTCATAGATGGCTGCTCGTCCGGACTGCTGGATATTAATGCCGGGTTTCCTCAGGGGTCAGTACTCTCGGCAACATTGTTCCTGCTGCTTATTAATGATCTGCTAAAACTTTTGGGTATACAGACGACAGCACTGTTGCTGAAAGATACGTGCCTGACGCACGAGCTGGTGGGTCACGGACCCGGTCTCTCCGGGAGGCTATGGTTGAGCGCTTGAACGTGTCCTTACAGGCTGTCTCTGAATGGGGCGATGCCAATCTGGTCAAGTTCAATGCTGCGAAGACCCAAGCGTGTCTCTTTTCCGCTAAAAGGAGCCAATTCGACCCTGCTCCATCTCTCCACGGTGTAACCCTGCCGATAACCGACAGACTTAAGCTTCTTGGTGTTACATTAACATCTACCCTCAATTTTGGCCCCTTCATAGAGGCCAAGGCTCAAGTGGCTGCTAGAAAGTTGGGGATCCTGGCAAAGGTGAGACGGTACTTCACGCCGGAACAGCTTCTTCAACTGTATCAAGCGCAAGTTCGATCGTGTATGGAGTACTGCTCTCATCTTTGGGACGGATCTGCCAGATACCAGCTTGATGCCCTCGAGTCAATTGAAAAAGATGTTCGTAAGATGGAAATAATAAAAAACGCTGAAGGTTATATTAACATTATTAAAAACTACAGTACCATTATTGAACTAGGAAAAGGCGATTGCAAGGTCTATGACTGGAGAGACAGTTTAAAAACTATATTAAAAGATGTTGGTTCATGGCATTTTCCTTTTCAAAAGTCCAAACGATTCTATATTAGAAGAACAAAAAGGTAAAGTAGACGTAGTTGTTAAAGGAAATCTTCACTATAGAGTAAATGAAGGATCATTTGGAGGCATTACAAAAAAGAACAAAAATATTAACATGCTGAATACACAACAAATAAATTCTTCAGGAAAAGTAAACAATTTCAAATTGACAGATGTCAAAAAACTACTAGTAGCGCACTACGGAGACAGCTGGATGAATGATGAAGAACTTGTGTATTTTAAAAATCTAATGCTGCCTGATGAGGATGATATCAACGAAGAATCTATCCCACTCGAAAACAATGAAAATGAGAATGCATTATATTGTGAAAGTCAAGATGATAGCCTAGACTTAAGAATTAACTCCATTACCAACTTTCTGTTCTAGTTTTGTACGTAAAAATAAAATATTTGTTTAAATTTGATTTGAGTTTTATTTCTGAAATAATTGTGTAATAACATAATCCAACATTATATTTTAACATTACTAAAGTATCAAATTGAGTAAGTTAACTATAGTCAAGAATCAAGATGGCGACGTTCATATCAAATACGGCAATATCCAGCACTGTCCGTATCAAAGTAGGCAGTCCCCACAAATAGACTTCATATCCGGCAATCTCCATTTCATTTCTAAATAAATTATTAACAATTCTAAATAATTAATTAACTGTTACTAAACTAGACCTCTTAAATGGAACATTATTTTTCAATGTATTATGAACAAAAACGTTTTTCGTTGATAACTCAAATGTGTGGCAAGTGGAGATTGCCGGCTTTGATATTATATGACTTTTATAGTCGTTTACCTATATTAGAGAAATAATCATTAGTTTTGTTGATTGCCTCTTTGGGATTGTCAGAACTTTTAAAAAAATCTAGTGGTTGTTGATTTTTGTTATTATTGTCAGTCATTGTTTTAATAGCGGTCCAAAGCTTTTTTGAATTATTTTTAGTCATTATTAATTGATCTCTCTCGGACCGTTTTTTAAGTTTTTTTATTTTTTTTTATTTATTAATATTTAATTCAGGACACAATTGATATCCCATAGGGTTTGTTAGTAATTGCTTAAACTATGTTAGTATAATAAACACTGACTAAGACATAGATACAGACACAATACAAAACATTACAAAACAGTACAAACAACACACAAATACAACTACCATAGTCTGGGCGCACTTGGCAACGAAACATGTACAGCGCACAGGTGCGCCATCAAGTGGCCCTCAGTCTTGCTAGCAACAATACTCAGGAGACTGTTGTCGCTGTCCCGCACCCGACGTAACAATGATGCGGATCTTTTACGCATAATTGCAAAAAAGTCGTCAGTACGCGCTGCTGCGAACATTTCTGACGCGCTGCAAAAACGTGACAGCGACAACAGCATCCTAAAAGCATTGTTGTACTGTACACGCAGAGCGTTGTACGTCTTCTGCGTATATCTGGTCCACAAACTGCATGTGTAAAATGCTTGGCAGTACGCCCTAAACAAAGATATTTTGACATTTCTGTCACACTTTGCAAATCTGCGAACAAGCATGTTGCATCTCACGGCCAACGCCCTACGCTCTCTCTCCATATCACAGTTATCAGTACCATCCTCTGAAACCCAGTGACCAAGGTATTTGAACTGTTTTACCCTATTTAGAGTTGTACCACATAACGATACTGATGGTACAATTTCATAGGTCTTGTTATGTGCCTTAAAAACTAACAGCTCGCTTTTCTTGGCATTATAACTTAGTCCATGGGCTCCAGCATAGCACTCACATATATTCAGTAGCTTCCTGAGAGCACTGATCGACGGACTCAGCAGCACCATGTCGTCAGCATAACTAATATTGTTAAACGAGACTCCGTCTATCATACATCCGACTCCAGCGCTGCTGAGTTCCTCGATCAGTTTATTCATGTAGATATTGAACAACTTGGGCGAGGTCAAACCCCCCTGCCTCACCCCACATTCCAACCTGTATACATCTGAGTAGGCATCTGCCCACCTCACCGCGTTACATTGGTTATCATACCAGAACTTAAATAAATTAATTATCTCTGGCTGCAGATTAGTTTCACTCGACAACTTGTTCCATAAGATGTCATATGAAACAAGATCGAAAGCCCGGGATAAGTCCAGGAAGCAAGCATACACAGGCGTCCCTCTCCCAGTGTAATACTGCACCGTGCTCTTAAGTGTCATAATCGCCGTCTCGGTCGAAAACCCATTCCTAAAACCAAACTGTCTGTCATTAATATTAAGGTGTTTGCCAAGTTGACTGTCCAATAAACTATCCAAAACTTTAGCCGTAATTGTTGCCAAGGATATCGGTCTATAGTTACTAACATGCGACATGTCACCGGTCTTATTTTTAGGAATGGGCACGACCACAGTTTTCACTAGATCCGCCGGCAAGTACGAATGACTTAGACACAGATTAAACAATAAGGCTAGAACTCTAGGGAGATGGACACCTGCGTTCTGCAAATGCTCTATACTAAGACTGTCGTGACCGGGTGACTTGCCCCTTGACATATTTTTAATAACAGAGGACACGTCACGGGCAGTGAAACGTACACTTAGGTCATTAGGACTTACATTACATAACATTCTATTTACAAGACCTAGGGGCGGTTCTATTTTAAATCGCTGCTGAAATAAATTAGCAATATCAACCAGCTCCGTTTTTCCCTCCACGTTCGAGGGCAGACTCGACTTAGGGTTCAACTTTTTTATTTCCCTCCAGAAACTTCCAAAACTCTTCGCTGAGTGGTGCGAAGCAATAATGTCCATTTGAATTTGCTGCTGGTTGTTTTGACACCACTTCAGCTTCGCCTTGAAAGCTTTCCTAGCGTCGCGCATCTGGGCATAAATGGGCCCCGTACTAGGTTTACCAAATTGCACCCAAAGCCGAAACCTAAGTCGAGCCTCCACATGAGCGTCTTTTACATGCTTGTTCCACCCCGTTAATAAATTGTTGCAATAATTTTGATATCTAAAGTACGATATTCTTAATACTTCATTAGCTGTATTTGATTTTAACTTTTTGTGCATCCTATCCCTAGTGCGTATGCAACGTAACATACCAACAGTTATCCATGGTTTTAATATAAATTTATTTCTAGGATTTAATCGTCTTATCGAGTTTTTTGCAATTAATTGCTGCATTATAGCAATGAACTTGCTCATTGCAGCATTAAAATTAGCTTCCTGATAAACTTCCACAAAATCATAAAGGTCACAGTCGGATTTTAGTTTTTCTTTGTCAATTTTACAACTAAGTTTTAGCTAATTTATTTATAGAGGTCTCAGATTTTAAGCTGAACAAGACTGATTCATGATCTGTGATACTAGTTCCTAGCGAAAATGTAAACGCACTTAATCTCGTTTTTAGTAACACGTGATCCAAGCACGATTTTCCCCTAGTTGCAGTATTGATGGCAGGAAGTAGTCCATGGAAGGTAATTGTGTCCATGTACGCTGTGTTAATAGGGCTCGTTTTAATAAGATCAATATTTATAACACCAACTATTATAATGTTTTTAAAGGACGAAATACCTTCTAGTAGTGTATGTAAGGAATCAACAAAAGTATCCGGTGTTCTGAAACTTGGTGACCTATAAATCGCAATTAATATTGTATGATTTTGTATTTTAATTATTAGGCAATTGGCTTCAGATAAAGAAGGTTCCTCAACAACACATTCCAGGTTACTGTTTGTATAGACTACAAAGCCATCATTTTGGTTGTAGTTATTATTTGTTTTAAACGAGTTATACCCTTCAAACAATGGCAAGTTCACAACATGGGATAGCCAACATTCTGACAGCACTACAATGTCACAAGACAACTTTAATCGTTTAAGGAGAGCGTGTAACTCCTGGAAGTTGCAGTTCAGGCTACGGATATTCTGCTGTAGAATATTTAGATATCGTATAGGATGTTGAAGATAATTATGAAATGCAGTCCTCCGGTTCACAAAAAATAGCCACAGAAATATCAATGTTTTGTATTAAATTATTTATGGTATCGAATGATGCGTATACTTATTACTGGTGAAAAGAAAGTACAAATAATAATTTTTGTTTTAATTTGGAAGTGAGACGAGAGCCGCATTTGTTCAAAGTTTCCTGTGAGAAAGAGATTGTAAGTCACTAATATACTCCATTGATCGTGAAAGGAAAAAAAAAGTAGCGTAGGTGTATAGATTTTTGGTTTAGTGCTAATGTATTTCATGTAACTAGGTATTGTCAGATTTGTTATATTATAAATATATTGTACATTGTATAAGATAATATTGGTATATGCTGAGTGTATATGTTCATTGTGGAATTTGGCAAATGTAGTCGTAGACTGAAGTGTTTTAGTAAGATGAAAGTGTTGGCAGTTGTAATCAAGTATTTTAGAAAATTGATATAAATGTATATTTTATGTAACCACACTTTAAACTTAAATTGAAATTAACACGATCTTTACTTTAAAAAATTATAGATTTTGATTTTGTAAAACAGAGCAAGGATATTAGTCATTGTATTTTCAGTGCAGTCAAATCTGCTTCACAAGAGATCATTTTGGATGGGTCACCTTCATTCCGACGAATATATACCTTTCCATACGACGTCCAGCAGCCTGCGTATTTGTTGTTTTTGACAGATTGACGTGCCAAGAAATATAAGCGCCTTCCATTAGTAGATAGAGATTCTGATATAAAGATAGGTTTGGTTTCTCCGGTAAATTTCAAATGTCCCGTATTCAGTTTCTCTTTGTTCTCCTTATTAAAAGATTTCGAGGCTTTCATTATATTTTCTTTGAGAGTGGTCGCTGAGAATTCCACTATTGCTGGAGCTGTTTTGTTTTGGGACATTTTCGGTCTAAATATGTTTTATTATGATATTTTACATTCGACGAGGAAACAAATTATAGTAAATGTGATTTGTGCAGTTTTAAAATAAAGGTAAGTACTTTCATTGCTTTGTAAGGAGAATATCGAATTGAACTATCAAAATAGGTAGGTAGGTACGTAATAAAAATTATGATTGTTCTGGTACCTACGCGAAAATACCTACTTACGTACATATAACTTTACATTGATTAGTTAAGTTAAGAATAGGTAATAACGGGATTGCTACCATGTACCTTTTTATTTGCAAGTTTTCGATATTTCGGCACTGTTACAAGCGCCATGATCACGGAGCATGCGGCATGGCGAGTACATGGTAGCAATCCCGGTATTAACTATTCTAATGTTAGTGACCATGAAATTTAAAAAAAATACATAGTTAAGCAATTCAAAAAGCATGATTTACGGTGTAAGAAAGTATTTTTGGTAGTCTTGCTTAATTTATATTATTAGTACAAAAAATGTTAAGTAAACCCAATATTTTCGGAACGGAACACATAGATTTTATAACTGCATTTTGGTGAATGGATGTTTGCATCTCTTACGATATTTCCAGTAGCGTAGCTAGGCGTGGGCACAGTATAAATATGGACAGTATGGAAACTACCTACAAACGCTCGAAACGGCACACTCACACAAACATGCGCACCGACGAGTCTTTTCGGTGCAAGTCGCGGTTCTCTCAGTAGTGAGTGCCTCCGGCCGCGTCAAGACGAGTGGTCTCGTTTAAGTTTAGCCCCGCAATTTTTTTAAAAATGCCACGATTGTTTTGCGTAGTATAAACTCGGCTTCATCACAACCGGAGCTAACGTATTTTAAACTTCCTGCTGATTTTGAAAGTTAAGAATCTAATGATATTGTTATTTAATCGTTATCGATTTATAAGTCCGTGTGATCGATCAAAATAATTGGAACGCGACGCGCTAAATGACTTGACGTTATTTCTCTGCTCCGTATCTATAAATTCGTAATCACTACAAAAACTGAATATTCCTGTTTATGGTGTTATTACAAAGTTAGTGAAGTGAACTATTGAATAGTGTAATAATAACTGTCTTATCGCAACGGATTATACAGTGCAACGACAAAAATATTTTTTGCAAAAAATTCAATCCAACGGCGGCCATAGTTCGCTCAACCCCCTGCACCCGCCAGCGCTCCGCACCGCGCCGGCGCCCGCGCATGCTGCGTTTATCGCGCGACTCACCTAGCAAAGACTGGAACGCGGCCCGCTGCCAGTTGTGTGACATCTACAATACATGTAAACAAACTCGCCGCTTAAATAAAGTTCAGTTCAAGACTATAATAGTATACTGTTGGGTTGTTGTATTAATTACGTATGCAAGGCAGCTAGTGCTGAGTGTATCGGGCTTGTGTTAAGGAAGAACTTCACTCCAGTTTCACGTCTGCAATGCCTAACATACAAAGAACTCCGCCCCGCTACGATGGTCAACTAACACCTCAGTTACCGCCAGAAACTGAGTTACAAGGTACGGAAACTTTAAATTCCAACTCAGCCAACGTCGCTGTCCGTTCGAAGCGTCCTCGCCTTGACAATTTTCCCACCAATACCGAAGGCAGTGATGATGATCTGATCCACACATTCAATTATAAACCAAGATTTAATTGCCACCATTCGCCGTGAAATCGAGTCCACTATATCTGTGCAACTAAAGTTATCTCTAAAAGAATATTTTTATCAAGAGTTTCAAGTAATAAAAGATAGTCTTCAATCCTTGCATGAACTTGAACAATCTGTGAGATTTATGAGCGCTAAATTTGATGAAATGAAACAAGAATGTGAAATGAATAAGAAAAGAAAGAAAAAAATGAATAAGGAATCATTAAAATTAGTGAAATCTGAAAATGAGGTGCTAAAGACTACTGTATCTGATATGTCCACAAGATTGAATCTGCTTGAACAATACACGCGCCAAGAAAATATTGAAATCAATGGGCTACCTGAAAACAGTAACGAGAATCTTGTCAGCACTATAGTTCAGCTGGGTAGGGTGGTGTCATGCAACTTTCAAGAGCAAGATATTCAGTCAGTTTCTCGTACCAAGAAGTTGGACATGGACAGTAAACGTCCGCGTTCAATTGTTGTGAAACTGCGTAACACGACAATTCGAGATGAAGTTTTGGCCTCAGTCATGAAATTTAACAAGTCACTCGAAAAGGACAAGAAATTAAATTCTAGCCTATTAGGATACGGGGGCAGCAAGTCCTCTGTTTTCGTCTCCGAGCACCTATCTCCAATGAACAAGGCCATCCATGCTGAAACTAGGAAAGTAGCTCGTGAAAAGGGTGACAAATACGTATGGGTCCGTAATGGGCGCATACTGGTCCGCAAAGAAGATGGTGCTCGCCCTAAACAAGTGAAGTCTTCAAGCTGTCTCACTTTTATAGTAGTGGACAGTAGACCACACCCCCCACGCACCTGTCACCAAACCCAGCAACTACAACAGCAGCTTAGGCTATTCATTGATAGATTTTATGTCAACGAATTTCTTATCTCAATTTAATTGTATTGTGAATTTTAAACACAGAATACTCGATTTAATTTTGTCTAATTTAAGTAATGTGATGGTGACAAAATCTGCACTTTCTATGTCGAAAGTGGACGACAATCACCCACCCTTGGAAGTTTACTTTGACTTAGATATTTGTAACACCTTAAAACCTAAAAAAACTTGTAATTATAACTTCAGGAAAGCTGTCTACAAACTAATTAATGACAAATTAGGGGAAATTGACTGGAATGATAGATTTCGGTCGCATACAAATGTCGATTCTATGGTGTCTTCTTTTTATGAATGTCTGAACAATATCATCAAGGAAAATGTCCCCAAAACCACTCATGTCAATCACAGATTCCCTCCTTGGTATTCTAAAACCCTTGTAAGAGTGCTTAACGAAAAAGAAAAGATCAGAAAACGTTTAAAAAAGTACAATAACCTGCAAGATGAAATAGAGTACAGACTTCCTTGGTGACAGAGCACGGTCATTAATCAAAGATTGCTATGGTAAATATGTCTTTTCTATGGAAAAAAATATCGGCTCCAACCCAAAAGCCTTTTGGTCATTTGTGAAGGCCAAAAACTCCAATGCTTCCGCCATCCCTTCAGAAATAAAGCTCGACAACTTAAGAGTGTGTATTCCGTCCACTAGCGCCGCCAATCGTTTTTTATTAATTGTGGTAAATTTAAGACACGTAGATAAAAAACCGCTCGTAGTGCACTGAAGAAATGTATCTATTATTTTTTGACAGCTATTTTTAATACATAACTCATGGCTAAATAGCCAAAACGGCAATTATTGCTAAAAGTGGCCACTTTTAGCAAAAATATCGACTTTGGCAACTATTTATGTTCTAAAGTACAAAACTTAACTCTCAAAACATAATAAATACATTTCTTCAGTGCACTACGAGCGGTTTTTTATCTACGTGTCTTTAATTTACCACAAATCATAAAAAACGATTAGCGGCGCTAGTGGACGGAATACACGCTCTTAACCGCTAGTACAGGCGCCGACATATGCAAGATCTTTGCTCAGCATTTTAACCATCTCAGAGGTCGCTACTAAAAGTAATGATCTTTAAACCCTTCAGATTTTCAACTGAGAACCTTTACCGTACGTCAGATCTTCTTACAGTTATAAAGCTTTACGTGCTTCATAAAATACTAACTAAGCATAAAACTCTATCATTAAAACCACAGAAAACAAAAGGCAGAAGAAAAAACACGGTTGCTCCTACTATCCCAGTAAAGTCTACATTCTCAAAAAGACAATATCCTAGGCAATCATCCTATTTATATAATCTCCTTAATAAGGAACTTGAAATGTACCCACTAACATACCGCGAATGCAAAGACGTCTTGACAAAATGGCTTAAGTCTAAGACCTATGACGAAATAGAAAATATAGTACAAGTGATGAGAACATAGTATGCATTTAATACATGTACCACATTACGCTATGATACTTCATCCGCTAATGGAACAACCCTCACTCCCACACTCACACTCACTACTCAACACACATTCACCCCCACACATAACACACACAACCCAGCGCGCTTTCTTTTTTTCATTCCATTTTATTATAAGTATTTAATTTTCTTTTTATTTTCATTTGTGTTTTCATGTAGTTTAATTCTTATAATTGTATAAATTTACATTAATCCTGAACGAGCTTGAGACAACCTTGTAGTCATTATTATAATAAAACTAATAGAATGGCACAGCTTCCTAACACAAGCAAACTATTTGCTTAAAAGGATGCTCCATATTGTAAATAGAAATAAGAATTTTAGTTGATGCAATAAACATTTTATTTTATTTTATTTTTTACCATCTCCTCCCCTAGTAATGCGTCCCCACGACCCGAGTTGAAGACGCAGAAGTTTCCACAGATTGCACTTACTTCGATGAGATTCACTGAAAGGCAAGTCTTAAGAGGGCTTTCACATTTTTTCTTGAATTTTAGCGTTTTATTCGAATTTTGATGTGTGATTTTGCTTTAGATATAGCCTTAAAAAAAAAAAAACAAAAATATGCCTAAGATAGTTTGATCATTTATCTTGGGAGTGTTCTAAATAAATATTTCAATTTGATCACGTACATCAGAAAAATCCTTGACTCCGCAAAGGATGTTTCACAAAACGTTGCTTTAGGGTATCTTTTGATACCTTGGTACACCGAAGATATTATAATTTAATCATTTATAAAAATGTCCACGGTACAACTGTATCTTCTACTTTGGAATGTTCAAATCAATTTATTACGATTCATACAGTAATACACCAAAAATAATTCTGTAAAACTGAGAGTTATTGACAATTTTCCGTACGAAACTATAATTTTTATCTATGAAATTATAATCAAAATTCAAATAAAAAATATTTAATAATTAAGGTGGCATTGCTATATTGCTTGAAAAAAAATTGGTCTAATTAAAAGTAAAGTAAATATTTTTAAATAATTGTCGAAAATCAATATAATCTTGTGACGCGCGGTTTTCAACTTTAGTCAACCTGAGCAATTCGATTTTGTAAGAGCGCGAGCGCTTTGACAAAACTGTCTTAGGCATATTTTTATTTTTTTTAAGGCTATATCTAAGCCAGTTCCTCTGTGTAAGAGGATTCCGGGTGAAACTCGCTTCCATCTTCGGCCTAATCATCACTTTCCATCAGGTGAGATTTGGGCCAAGAGTTTCCCCGTTCTGCATTAAAAAAAAAAAAAAAAAAAAATCACACATCTAAATTCGAATAAAACGCTAAAATTTAAGAAAAAATGTGAAAGCGCTCTTAAAAGCTGTATCGCGAATTGATATCACGAATGGAGCTGGTCCTGACGGAATACCTCCTATATTTATCAAGAGATGCGCTCGCTACCTTCACTTCCCTTATCGTTGATTTACAAGAAATCTTTTGAAACTTCCCAATTCCCCCATGAATGGAAAAAAGCTAATGTACTGCCTGTTTTTAAAAAAGGAGATAAGGCAGATGCTAGAAACTATCGCCCTATCTCTTTGTTATTTATTTATTTATTATATACTTTATTGTACACCTCATAACAAATACAGGAAAAACTTTGATCAAAACAAGTGTACAATGGGCGGTCTTATCGCACAGGGCAATCTCTTACAGACAACCTTTGGATGGATTTAGCGAAACACTCACCCACATTTTCAAAGATTTTCGAATCATTAATGGTTCCCGTCCTATCATCTCATTTCAAAATACAACTTGCCCAGCAACAGCATGGTTTCTGTTGTAACAAATCAACTGTCACAAATCTGTCTGCATACCTCAATGACATATCCTGTAAGGTTGACGCGGGTCTCCAAGTCGATTCTTTGTATACTGACTTTAGCAGCGCGTTCGATAAGGTTGACCAACAGCTACTAATCGCCAAGCTGGAGAGATACGGTGTGCATGGGAATCTTTTAGAATGGTTTAGATCCTACTTATGCGGCCGGAAACTAAGAGTAGTGGTAAATGGTTACCATTCGCCAGAATACACAGCAACCTCTGGTGTGCCACAAGGATCCCATGCCGGACCTATTTTGTTCATTGTATTCATAAACGACATAGTAAACCATATCAAGCACATCTAATGTTCACTTTTTGCAGATGACTTGAAAATGTATCGGACTATTGAATCCCCATTAGACGTCATTCTGCTACAATCGGATCTCAACTCCCTCCAAGAGTGGTGTATTGCAAACAAGATGATGCTCAATGTTGGAAAATGCCAGCACAGGTTTTATCAAGAGGATTGGACAGGACTTCAAAGGGACTCATGCATTGAAAGTACTTTTCAACTCCTTCGTACGGAGTACACTAGAATACGCCTCTCCAGTTTGGAGTCCAATGTACAGGGTGCACATCAACCGCATCGAACGAGTACAAAAACATTTCACCAGGTACTTAAGATACAAGGATCACAGCTGCCTACAGGCAGCTGCTTACAGGGCCGATTACTCACAGCGACTGGCTCACTTTGGTGGGCATTCGCTCGAGCAACGTCGCATTCTATCTGACGTCACGACAATTTCGAAAATTTTGACTGGTCACATATCCTCACCTCAACTTCTTAATAATCTCTTCCTCAGTGTGCCCCGTCAATGTCCAGTCAGGTCAGCGCGAAAACTCGACACCTTTACTGTCAAATCATCTCGCACAAATCTTGGCCGATCCGCACCGTTAAACCGAATGATGTCTGTTACCAACAGAGATTGACATATTCACTGACAGCATAGCTGAACTTAGAAAAAAGATAATTATTGGTGATTGATTTGTGGTCGACTCCTACCTGTGAAATACCTATAATAATTTATAATTATTGTTTAAAATTTTTGTATAATTGTTTTTATTATTTTTAATATTGTTGAATCAATGTCTCTTACTGTTTTTTATTGTTTTCATTGATGCTTTATGATTTTTATTTTGTCAATATGTTTAATACAATACAATCTACTCAAATCTCTATTGCAATCATTTAATTTCATTTCATTTAAAATAATTTCATTTCATTTCATTTAAACTAAATTCTATTTTTATAAAAATAGTATTTAAAAAAGTGCCATATGATTACCGATGTTATTTATATTATGTTAATATATCGACAACAACAAATCGAATCGAATCGAATCGAATAAACATTGTCGGATCTACATTTTTCCGATTTTCATTTTATTCCATTAAAGGTCTTAGAATAAGTTTATAGACACGCCCACAAATTATTAAATTCCTAAAATCAACCATTTTTGTTTTTCCAAGTGGAAAAAGTAGTATGTGTTCAGTGCGCACGCTTAATATTGTCGCATGGTACGTTGAGACGTTAGATGCGGGGCGCGGGAGGGGAATAGCCGCGAGCGCGCCGCGCGGATTAGCCACTTCGGCCAATGTTAGCGGGAGGAGCGCACTCGTCGGTTTTTATTTTTCAAATCGAAAACAAATTCGCGAATTTGATTATATATTTTGTTGATCCCGTTATGTCCAGGTCAAGAAGGATATTAAATTTATTGGATCCATCAATTCCACTACATAACGATCCAAATTGTGAATTAACGGACACTTATGCGGAAAGAAAGAAGAGGAAAAGTAAGTATAAATATTTATTTTAGCATTTCATCATACCTAGCCTAAACATAATTAATTATTGTTTATTATTAGCGTATTATTTAATTCATGTTTTTAAGTAGTATTTAAAACTACTCTGAATGGACAATAATGTCGTAAATGCCAGATACATCAATGTTTACGGTTTTCTGTTTCGTTTACTGTGTCGGATGTGCCACATACTACATTATTGCTTGATTGGAGATAGTTTTAGTTTGTCGGATATGGTACTACAGACTTTATTGTACGTTCATTTGATAAATAGTATTGTAGCATGTACCACTTCCTACATTGTTGACTGCTGTGTGTTTGATTGTATTTTGTCGGATAGGGCATTACTGACTTAGTTAACTGTTTATTTCTCATTTCTTGGTGTCGGATGTACTACATTCGACATTATTGTTCGCTTCATGATAATAAGCTACTATTGAATATGGACTTAACCAACTTTGTTGTTTGTTGAAAGTTTTTTTTTTTTGTTTTATGTGGTACTTATACCTAGAAGAGGGGAAGGAATTGTTTTTTTTTTTCAAATAAGCTTCTCTTATCTTTTCTAAAATACAACGTGTAATAGAATAAAAGCTAAACCTTTAAAGGGGTCATTGTACTCATCATTATGAACAACTTTTATTATGGCACAGCACTGAAATCATGAAAAAAAAATCGACTGCCCCGTACATTTCTGGGCACAAGACTCGAAAAAGTGTACTGAACAGCTGGTTGTTTTTTCGCGATTTCGTTGTTGGTCCCACAGTATAAGTAATTCACAATGATGAGTACAATGACCCGTTTCAAGGTATTGCGTTTATTTTGTTATACGTTGTATAATAATCTTTTCTAACTGCGCTGACTTGGCTTGGCTTGCTTGCTTTGTTTGCTAACATAGTAAAATTATTTTAGGAGAATCGTCGCCTCTTCCTGTTGGCTTTGAAGAGGAGCTAGTGCAACTGGAAGATCTGATTGGTGACATTTTTGATGACAGAGCAAAGAGCCTCGTGGGAGACATTCCTGATATATTGAATCCAGTAAAGTCTTTTTCAGATTTCCTAATTCTATAGTTTCGCGTATAACCTACGTCTTGTAAATTTTTCTCATTTAACATAAAACAATTACTATAATATGCTTTTCAGAGCCACGTGAATCCAGTAACTGAACCAAAGACACCAATTCCAAGCACTCCTGCTCCTGACAGCTTAGCCACAACTTGCGATTCGCTAATAGTTCTAGAAACCAATGAAGATGAAGTTTTCACACAATTTGATTACGCAGTAACAACACCGATGGCTTCTCCGAGTCCCACTGCTTGGTTTCATAACGATGGGGAGAGTGTTAATATAGGAACACCGTCCCAGATTTCTTCTGTGAATCGCGCGCTTCCCACCCACGAGGTTTATGAAAACATGGGTACACCATCCGAGATCACTTCTGTAAGTCCTGTTAATACGCCGTCTTCTACAACCAGTTCTAGAAAAAAAGCTTTTAAGACTGATAAAGGAAAGAAGCGCCTAGCTCATAAAGAAAGATGGCTTGTGGTCCAAAGAAAACTGAAGAAAAATAGCGGCGAAGAATTCGTAAACAAAAAGGGGAAAGTGGTCGAAAATAAAGAATTAAAGGATCCCTGCACCGATAAGTGCCGATTGAAGTGTACCCAAAAAATTTCTCATGAAGATCGAAAGCGAGTCTTTAAATATTTTTGGCTTTTAGGTGAGAAGAAAAAGCACTGGGAATTTGTTATTAAAAATACAAAGAAGTGTCTCAAGCGTCGCCAAACAACGGAAGTTACGAAGCACGATCGACAGAACACTTTTCAGTACTTTTTGCCGGATGCAGAAAAGAAACCAGTGAAGGTATGCAAGACAATGTTTCTCAACACTATAGCGCTAAGTGAACGCGTGGTGAGCACGGCCTGGAAAAAGTTTGACGGAAATACGGTGATAGAAGATGACAAAAGGGGTCGTTATGAACATGAAAGACGAGTTTATAATGGTGAAATAGTCAAAAGTGTTTGCGATCACGTAAGATGTTTTCCAGTAGTTGAAGCTCATTACGTTCGTAAGAATTCAAGCAAGCTCTACCTAGAAGGCGTTGAGAGCATATCTCGGATGTATAAACTGTACTGCGAATGGTTCGATGCTACCAAATATTCCTCTAAAGCAATCACAAAAAGGCAGTATAGAGAAGTAGTTAATGCCAACTTTAACCTGGCACTGCACAAACCTAAAAAAGATAAATGTGATGTCTGCCACGTGTTTGAGAACAAATCGACCAAAACAGACGAAGAGAAAGCTGCGTTTGATTTACACCAACATCGCAAAATAAAGGCTCGAAATTTAAAGAAATCAGACAAGCAAGAGACTCAAGTCAACACAGATGTGGTCACTGCTACGTTTGATTTTCAAAAAGTTTTAGTGACCCCTTACGGAGAAATCAGCGTACTCTACTACAAAAGGCGGTTCTCGACATTAAATTTCACGGTCTATAATTTAGTATCCAAGATAGGCACCTGCTACATGTGGAATGAAGCGATCGCTCGGCGTGGCTCTATCGAAGTATCTAGTTGTCTACTCAACTTCATCAAATTCCATGCTGAACGAGGCGTCAAGGAATTTCGTTTTTGGTCTGACAACTGCGCAGGCCAAAATAGAAACCGGATCGTGTTTTCGCTCTACATGTACGTAGCAAAAAAGCTCGGAGTAACTGTGACCCATCGTTTTCTAGAAAAAGGTCACACACAAAATGAGGGAGACAGTGTGCATGCGACAGTAGAACGGTATAGCAAACACAAAACGATTTGGGTGCCAGAAGAATGGTATTGCTTAGTTCGCTGGGCTAAATGTGAAGGTGATCCTTACGTCGTGAAAGAAATAAGACAAGAAGACATTTTCGATTTCAAAGCCTTGCTAGCAAACAAGAATTGGACAAAGAATACCAAAAACGAGAAAGTGTCGTGGAATTCCATAAGAGAGGTGAAAGTAAGTGCAGGACAGAACGACAGAATAGAGTATAAGTACGATTTTGATGAAGAACCAAAGACAATCGTTGTGTTGCGATCTGGCACCCGAAACAAGAAAAGGCTGGATAATGATCTTGAACTGAATCAGGCGTATCAGGGGCCTTTGCCCATCAGTAAAGAAAAATACAAGGATATTACAGATCTCTGCAGAGGGGGAATCATTCCTGAGCGCTACCATGACTTTTATTTAAACCTACCTCACACCAACGCTTCTAATCTTACTCGTGAAGAAAGTGATTCAGAAGACAATTAGGTTTAAACCGATTAGGTTAAATCTATTTCTAGAAGAGTGTTTTATTAACTATAGTACTTATATTAAGGTAAAACTTACTATGTGCCATAACAGGTTGTGAAATTAAATTTTGCTAGTTACTTTTTTATAAATGAGAGATATATTCCCTATTTTGTCGAGTACGTATTATATTTTTATGGTTCCCACAAAAAAATATAATCGTTGCTACGTGTTTTGTAAAGTATCTAATGTTGCCTAAACTATGAATGTTATCTTGGACCTAAATGTTTGTGGTTATAGTAAATAGATTGCAATAAAATTGAGTTTATGTAAAATAAGACTGATCTCAAATGCAACTTAATAAGACTGTCATTAAATTTGAAATTTGTTACGTTGTTTAATTGCCGGAAACTCAATTCGTGTTTTGTTGATTCATAAGCGAAGATAGTATTTGTGTTATAAACTCTGCATTGTTATTTTGTTTTCCAATAAAGGACTTTAATTTGATTAAATGACATAATGACTTCTTATTTTCTGGGAACGTATACCTAAAATGTCTGACATATACCTTACATAGAGAATACCTTCTTGGTCAGGTAATTAATAAGCACGGTTCTTATCTTATGAGGGAGCGTAGGTCTGTATAACCTGCGTATCTATACAAGTACGTACATAGGTATTATAATCAGTACCAATATCAATATCTATAAAAGAACATGTCCTGACTGACTGATTCATCATCGCCACCGAGCCGAAACTGCTGAAGTTAGAGACATGAAATTTGGAATACAGATGTCTTATAACGACTAGAAACGGGAACTACGCGTGTAAAACTGCGGCGAGGCTCTTGTTTATCTATATTACCTAGAATAAAGTAGCACCTTTCAACTGCGGCCTACAAAACCTTAGTAATCCTCCATCTAATTTAAGGTAGGTACTTACTTCAAGGTGGATGGGTTCTTAGTCCAATAGTGTAGGAGATAAGAGTAACAGATTTTTTTTTATATAAAGAGAGTAAAAAGTCTTATCAAGGTCTTTCTTATGATAAGGAAATTAATGTTTTGCCATTTATATATATTTTTAAGTAACTCAGTGCTAAGTAAGTATTTCGATGTTGTATGTAACTCAACATTTTATTCATATTACCCAAACCCCGAAATAATTTAAGTGGTATCTACATCAAAAAATAATGATACCTTGCGGGCAATAACGTATTAAGTGGTACATCCAACATAAATGAGATTTCAAAGTCCAGGGAATACTGTGGGTTGTGACACATCCGACCAAATTCAAAAATTGTAGTTCGGTTAATAATGTCGGATCTGCCATTTTCGACAAAATAGTTGCATGATTTATCGGTTAACATTGTTGCATGTGCAGTTTCTCATATTTCCGATAATTTTTTGATAAACTTGCATATACTACTACGTCTGGTATTTAATATTTATATGTCATACCAAATTTGGTTAAGGTACATTAACATTTGTTCAATTTATACATATTTGAAACTTTGAACAGCCGTACCCTAAAGTAGCGATTTTTCACATACTACTATGTTAATTGCTACGGTCGATATCTAATTTAATGTCAGATGTAAAAGTTGTGTACACCTGTAAGTGACATATTTGCACAGAACATAGAAATGTACAATTTATGTAACTTTTTTGTAAATATGTCGTTGGTGTTCCTAAATAAATAAATAAATAAAATAAATAAATTCGTGAACTTCAAAACTATTAAGTATTATTACTTCTTGTGAATCCAAGATGGCGGCTGCAATAGGTATAATTTTTTTTGTAATGGGTGTCGTTTTCATAGTTTTCGAGGGTGTTGAAGCCGAAAGTGATGTCAAAATGTGAATCCAAGATGGCGGCTGCAATAGGTATCAATTATTTAGTCATAGGTGTCGTTCCCATGGTTTTCGAGGGCGTTAAAGCCGATAGTCATGTCAAAACGTGAATCCAAGATGGCGGCTGCACAAGGTATCAATTTTTTCGTCATGATATAATTATTATAATGTAATTGAATAAAATTGTATACCATGAAAAACAATAAGAAAAAACAAATTTTTTTTCTTTCTGTGATATTAGTATAGGTTAAGTAATTAAATTATATACCTATCTTGTTTCAGGGTCAGCATGCTACTAATTTAAAGAACCATATGTCGGTTAAACATAAAAATCAATTTAAAGATGTTCTTTCTGAAGTGAAGAAGATGAAATATAGAAAATGTTGCTCACGTAAGCCAAAAAAGAAAAGACCACTATGATATTATTAAGGTAAAGTGTTTAAAACTTGTGACTGTCTACGGCAGACCTTATCAATTATTAGAAGAGAAGGCTATCCAAGATATTATTGGTTTTGCAATACAAGATAAGGACAATGCTAATACAATCAATGTACAAAATATAAAATCTATGATTGCTGACAAAGCACACGAAAATAAACTGAAAATTTCAAAAGAATTACGAAACAAGCTTATATGTTTGAAATCAGATTCAGCGAACTATTTAGACCATGCATTTATATATAAATGTGCAATATATTAAAAACGGCATTATAACCATACGCACTTTAGCGACAGAGGAAGTCTACAGGAGTCAAACCGGAGATTTTTTTAAAAGAAACCCTTTTGAATGTTTTAGATCAGTATAGAATAGATCTCCCGCAAATATAATGCATAACAACAGATAATTTCAAAAAATGGCTACTCTCATGGGTGGTTCATATGATGTTATTGAAGTAAATGAAGATACTCGCATTGAATCCGAAGATGAAGGAGATGACATTTCAGATATAGAAAATATATTAACTTCAAACCATGAAGTACAATTTGATAGTCTGATGTCAGCTTTAAATGAACATAGCGAATCTTCTTTTAAGCTAAGAACTATGCTTTGCGCAGCACACACACTGCAATTGGCTATAAAAGATGGGTTACAAGCAAATTCGGATATTGAACATGTACTGCATAATGCCCGAGCAGTTGTAAAGATATTAAGAACGCCATCAATTAGAAATGTTTTAAGGCAAGCACCAATACTAGATTGTCCTACCCGATGGTCTTTGACATATAATATGTTGGTAAGATAAGTAACTTTAAAATCTGTTTGTCTTGATGACTCCAATATAAGAACCAGATTAAATGAGCCTAGCTGTGAAATAATAAATGATTTAATAAACTGTTTAAAACCACTTCATGATACTACTATGATATTGCAGAAAGAACAGTTGAGACTCTTTGTGATTTTTTTATACAGTGGCTGACATGCAAAGGCCATTTATAGCAGTGTCACACACAAATAAGCCAAACAATATTGCAATGCATGAAAGCGAGGGAAGTTAATTTATTAAATTCAAAGCTTATGCTCTATATATGCTCGACAGAGACTCGACAGAGGGCGCTGCGTCTAGCCAAACGTTGAAATAATCGCTCTGTTATTAAATATCAGTTAAAAATACTATTTGTTCTTTTAAGTGAATAAAAATAAGTGAATTAAGAAAACATCACCTAATACTTAAGTGACAGTGTTATCCACGGATTTCATACATAAACTGTGAAGTTAATACATATTATACTGTGAACAATAATCTGTGCTTTAAAATAACAAAGACGACCATAAAATCAACAACAACAATGAAAATAAACTAAAGATTAATTTTTCGTTGAATTCTGTGACTAATTCAACGATAAAGTGTGAAAAAAAAACCAATAACAACAAAGACATAGTGAAAAAGTGACTCACAGTGATTTGAATTTAAACTGTCACGCTCACCTGCCTACTCAAAAGAAAAAACATCTGCAGCAATAGCTCGACAAATTTGAGCAGTTTATGTATTGTGCGGTTGGCGTAATAGCTAACGCTTCGACTTTTGCAGTTTAACTAGCCTCACACGAGTGGCCGCGGGTTCAAACCTCAGTGACTACATCACTTTTCGTAAGTTCCAAAATTCATATTTGGAATTTATAAAGAAACTGGTAGAACAATTATTGCAAGATGGCAGCACTAGTAACATGTCATAAATGCAAAAAATTAGTAAACATAAAAAGTACTGCATTGTGTTCTGCCTGTGATAACCGGTATGAATTAGATTGCGATGGTTATCCAGAACATACGTATCGCCTCAAAGACGCGGAATCAAGAAAAAAGTGGAGATGTAAGGTATGCATTAGAAACAAAAAATATGCTAATACCGACTGTACACCCAATATTACCGTGAGGAAAAAAGTAACATCGATGATAACACCCTCACCAACGGAACAACCACAAAGCACTAAGAATGTAGTACTACGTGATGATTCGTTTAAACGCCAATCTACGGTTCAAAATACTGCAGATTTACTTGATTCCCACATATTGACTGAGTGCGAAACATCTATTGAATCGCATAGTACACCCAACAAATTGTCAATGAGTGTTGACGGTACTGTGTCTGACTTAGTATCAGCCTCAGAAATGAAGGAGATAATTGCACAGCTGACATTAAAACTCGAAATTACCGAAAATGAACTAGGCATCATACTGTTGGAAAACGCTGATCTACACAAGCAAAGAAATAAGTTAACTTCAGAAAACAAAACATTAAAATCTTTATGCCAGTCGCCCTCCATATTTTCAAGTCCGGGTCCAAACACGAAGAAAACGAGGCCAGCTCTGTCAACTCCATACAACATACTTTCTACACCATTGTCTTTACCATCATCATCCAGAAAGTTGAAATCCAAACCCAATGACAACGCAAATGTGTCATCCTTGGAACAAGAAATCGGAACCTTACAGCAGCAATTAAAGGTTGCACAGCAGGAGATTGCAGCTCTCCAGGAACGCATTGCAATCATAATGCCAAGTAGTTACAATGTCTGTGAACCTGCCGTAAGTCAAGAACTGAAGCGAGACACTATGAACACTGCTAGTGCTCAGACATGTATTTCCACAGACGGGAATTATATCCCCAAAAGGAAGATATTTATCTTTGGTACTCAGCGTTGCGTCGGACTAGCAGCAGCCATCTCACACTCAAGGACTAATACGCAGTATGAAAAATACAGACTCGTTGCTGAAACAAAGCCAAATGCGCCTAGCAACGAAATTTTAGCAAACTGCAGAAATACTAAATTGACCACTGAAGACAAACTGGTGATATGCATAGGTGAAAATGACAACAACCCTAACCTGTTGTTGTCTCAATTGCAAATTGTATTAAATACATTTATAAATAACACTATTATTGTGTTAAATGTCGTCAATAATAGGTACCTTAATGTCCGTAAGTTAAACTACTCTATAAAAAATGTTTGAAATAGTTATAAAAATTGTCACTTCGTAAATCAAACGTCCACGAATTTATCCGATGTTTGTATGTCGATAAATTATCTTATAGATTGTTGTGATTATAGTGATAAGTATTTAAATCCGAGCGAAATACGAAAGATAATAGCGAGTAACAAATCAAGTTCCAAACTATACGTTCCTACAGATAAACCCAAAAAAGGGACAATTCCTTACTACTTTGGTCGTATTGAGGGTACAACGCCCCACGAACATAGTTCCTCTTTGCAACACAACTCAAAAGGTCAAATAGGGACTATACCTTATTACTTTCCTGTGTTAAACAAGCGTGACTCTTTTTTTCGTATCTCAAACTAATAAAACACACCAGTTTAAAATACTCCATCAAAATATAGCAAGTTTATTATCTAAACAAGAATTACTAGAAATTACTATTCAGGAGTTAAAAGAAGCGAATAATGATCCAGATGTTATATGTCTATCTGAAACCTTTGTTAAAAAAGGTTACGAAACTTATGTGAAAATCTGCAGCTATCAGTTGGCTACCAACTACTGTAGAGAAAAGCAAAGAGGTGGCACATGCATATTAGTGAAAATGGGTTTACTTTATAAAGAGCTATCATTTGTGAAAAACTACGCAACTCAAAACACGTTTGAAGCTTGTGGTATAGAAATTATAAATAATAAATTAATAGTAATATGTGTTTATAGAACACCACAATCTGATCCAAATCTGTTTTTGACAAAATTACACAATCTTTTGTACGATTTGTCAAGTAAATATAAGTCCAAAATAAATATAGTTGTGGCCGGTGACTTAAACATAAATACTCTTAAAAAAGGTCACATCACAAATGGATTGCAAGATTTATGTAACAATCATAATTTAAAAATCCACATCACTGTACCAACTCGCAAATTGACTTGTATTGACCATATTTTAAGCAACATTGCCAACGCAACTGCCACTGTACTGCCCCTGTATCTGTCTGATCACGATACAGCACAAATGTTAAGCATTCCAATAAAAAAGAAACCACTGAAATCAACAATATACTATATTTATAAAAGAGATTATAACGTAGACAATATCCGAAAATTTAAAGAATGTCTGGAAAATATTTCTTGGTCCGATATTTATCTCAAAACTGACACTAACGGTGCATTCAATGATTTTCATGAGCTATTGTGTCTGTTATATTGTCTCTGTTTTCCCAAAGTAAGAGTTAAAATCAATAGTAATAAGGAAAACAAACAGAAGTGGATAAGTAAAGGTTTGAGACAAAGTTGTAAAACTAAAAGGAAGCTACGGTATGAATATTATAAAAATAAGAATTTAATTAATAAAACTAAATTTAAAAACTACTCCAGTCTGCTAAATAAATGCATTTACAAATCAAAAAAGATTGCAAATATAAAATATATTCATAATCATGATAACAAATGTAAAGCCACATGGAATGTCATAAAAACCGAAACAAACAGTAACACTCACACTGACAACTTAGAAAGTATTAAATTCAATGAAACAATAACTAAAGACCCTGTACAAATGGCTACTATATTTAATAACAATTATGTTAAATTAACGCATGTACAAGGGGAGAAAAGCACAAATCAAAACCGCTTCAAAAGTACGTGTGTCAACTCTATGTTCCTTAGAGAAATGGAGGTTAACGAGGTAAGACAGGAAATAATGTCTCTGTCCAACACTAGGTCGGAGGGCTATGATGAGATCAACACAAAAATCGTCAAAGCCTGCTGCAACGAACTGACTGGTATTCTGACGCATTTAATAAACATGTCATTTTCACAAGGCTTTTCCTGAAAAATTAAAACTGTCTTTAATAAAGCCCTTATTCAAGAAGGGAGATAAATGTGACATCAACAATTACCGACCTATAACTCTTATACCCATATTGTCTAAAATTTTTGAAAAATGTATGTTTAAAAGGTTAACTGACTTTTGCAATAAATTTCATATTATAAGTGACCAGCAGTTTGGATTCCAAAAGAACAAGTCCACGTCGTTAGCAATTTTTTCCCTCATGCGAGCTATACTTTCAAATATTAATAATAATTACATAACTACAGGCCTCTTTTTTGATCTATCGAAAGCCTTCGATCTGGTGTCACATAACATATTGCTACAAAAATTGGAAGCTGCTGGTATTAGGGGACCGGCACTTCAGTGGCTGTCGTCCTATTTAAGCAATAGAAAACAATGTGTCGTCATCAATAAAAAAAATAAAAATAATGTAATAGTATCCTATTCATCGGAATATAAACATAATAAATATGGCGTTCCACAGGGAAGTGTGCTGGGCCCAATATTACTCCTCATTTATATAAATGACATTATAAAAATAACTAACCATAAATGCGTATTATTTGCTGACGATATTTCTATTATAGTGACATCTAATAAAAAACTAAATACCATTTCAGAACATGAACTTGACATTAATAATACAATTGAAAAATTATTACACTGGCTTGACATTAACCATTTGATGATAAATTTAGACAAATCCGTTTACATTCAATTTAATCGATCAAATAATTCCAAAAATGACATTAAACTCAATATTAATAAAATCAATGAAGTAACGCGTACCAAATTTTTAGGTGTAATAATAGATAAAGACATTAACTGGAAAGAGCACATAGATAATGTTAGCACTAAAATTAATAAAGGAGATGGCCAATTTACTTAGGGCACTCTGCCTAGCATCTAAAAATTCATGTACATTAACCAATTTTGCTTTATTTTGACATTAGTATGCTCTTAAATTAATTGTAAAAGTTACATAGTTCAGTAACTTCAGATTTCTTAGAAATGAACAAAAACATGTCTTGGTCATGAACCTCCTCGGGTTTATAACTAAGTGGTAGCCAGATTATTCTGCATGGGTAAGCTACGCTTGTCAATGAATGGATGACCATTAAGCCAATTAGACTTTAGAAATCATGTTAAATAATTTTCTATAACGTGACGGAGAACATTGTTAGAAATCCAGGCCTCTCTCTTGTCTGATGAGATGTAATGTGCCAAGTGTAATCTAAATTCTAAACCTTGTGAGAGTAGTAGGACAGGAATAGAATCATTAGTTACCCAAAATATGTATAACTGGATACTCTTGATAATAGAATAGAAAACATTTAATTTCACATTTGATAAAAGGTTAGGTAGTGTCATAAAGGATTGCAGTGTTAAAAAAAAAAAAACAAACATTAAATAACTTTTGAAAGTAATATTTAATATTCAATAATTCTTACAAAAATGCCGTCTAAAAATGATGCTGGTGGAGTAATATTGGTCTGGTGTCTTGCCCAGCCTAAGTACCAGATCATTGTCATCACGTGGCAACAACACCCTACCGTCCTATTACCGACCAAGCAGCTGCAATAGTAGCCCAAAATAGCTTCTAGTGGGCAGTTGCTACTGGGCTCAACATCAAACATAATATATGTATAATATACTCTTTGACTAGTATGCCTTGACTTTATACGCCCCCTTAATAAATAGGGCGCATTTCCACCTACATTTAGAACCATCTCCTGGGAATGATCCAGTTCTGGACACACTTCCACCTCATAAACTCCATTTTCTCTGATGTGTTCCCCATAATATGATCTTGCCTGTTTGACTTGGTATGGCCCTAATGAGAATAACAACAAATGATTATACGTAAATATTGGAAACCTCTCCAGTTGCGGTAGATTACCGTCAATTCTTGTGAACATAACTCTTCTCCGATTTAAATTAAATTCATTCACCAATTGCCCTAGATGATTTGGCACATTCATGAACCGTAAAGCCCTTTGAATAATTTGTTCACAATTTGGACTATCTATGAGACAAGGATGGAATTTATTTAAAATAGCTGCTGCTATTTTAAAATCAATCATTAAATGAGTAGCAGCTAGATTGAAAAACCGTTGCCTAAATAATTTAAAATCCCTTTTAAACCTTCCATTGACAACTTCGACTACCCATCTGCAAAGTGTCACCTTTATGCTTTTATTAGCCTGGGCATAAGTTAATTGAGTTTGTCCTTGGTCAAGTGATTCTGGCTTATAAACTTTATAGTTATAGCGTTCCAAAGTTGGTATAGCATCGCGAAATCCACGATCTAATATAAATATATCATTCGCTCTAAAAAGTCTACGGTAAGCACCATTTTCATTTTCGAACAAATTGTTCATGATATCTGCATCACTCTGAGTTGCAGGAAATGGACCTACAGCATCAATAATATGACCATCACATGACACTATCAAAAATGGCTTGACTAAGTTGTCATATTTGTGTAAGCTATAAGTTTTCTTTTGAAACATATAGTTTGCACTTTTCTGAAGATAAATATATGTAACATCAAATATGGTTACAGCAGGCCTATTTTCAGGAGCTACTTCTGGGTCACTGAAGAGAGCAGATGGAATTCGTAAATTCCTGGCAACAATTTCGGAATGATTTATATGACTGACTCCTAAATGCTGTGGTACAAAATTCTCATAAAGACAAGATCTAACTTTTTTCATTCTAAGTTCTAAAGTAGCTCTAGGAATATTAAAAATGGTTGACAATCTACGGTTGCTTTCACCAGACCTTAACTTGGCTAAATATATGGCTAAGGCTGTTTTTGGTTTCCGTACATCAAGTGCTGGCAAACTATTCAATAAGCTAATTAACTCGGTTACTGTAAGTCCTGTCCAATAATGACACACATGGTTGGGCATTACATGGATATTTTCAAAATTAACATATTCCTCTGTGCATTTTGATATTTTGATTATATCCTCTATTTGACTGGCATTAAAAGAAGAAAATGCCATACTATTTTGAGGCAACTCATGCCACTGATTTGCATATAAATGTAACTCGCATACTCTTGAACTACGTGGAATATAAAAATTATGATCGGTGATTAAAATCCGTTTTACAAAATCAGGTATTAGATAAAAGGATCTATCAACATCTATTAAATATACAATGGGCAGAAGTATTTGAAGCCCGCTTATAGTTAGGTAATGTAATTACAGTAGAACTACGGGTTGGTGGTAAATCAGCCGGTGGAGGTAAGATGGGGGGATCTGGTGGTGGTGAAATCGGATTTTCATTTTGTATATTATCTGTAGGTTCACCAGTTTCTTCTCGAGATGAATCTTGATGTAATTGTCTGTTAGCCCTCATCCAGCAGGGATGACAAACATAGTTCCTGGTTATCCCCTGAAACAAATACATAATATTGACTTGTAACTAATATAGCTTGTGATAGCTTAATGGTGTGAATGTTACATAGATTGTAGTCTCTATGTTTTTTCGGTCTTGCATACATTTCTGGCTCTTAGAACTTACATACAAATAACAATAGTTTATCACTTTTAATATAATGTGTAAGAATATCATACGAGAAGCCCTCGCAAATGCCTGCGAATTATTCAACACATACAAATGTCTTTTGACATCTCACAAAAGGTCATCTGTTCTAAAAGTAACTCTGCTTGGTTTGGGATGGTATAGCCATGTATGATGATATTACTGTGGCAACTTACTTAAATATTACATAACTAGATACTTAACACGCAGACACAGAATAAATACTTGAGCTCACTTGCAAATATTTAACAAGGGACAACTTTAGGAATCGAACCCATAACAACCTTGACTGCTAAGCTGCAGTTTAGCAGTCAAGGTTGCTGCCCACTGGAACAACAAGCCATAATGTTCTAAAAGCTGTGAATTCCGGCAATCTGCACTGGCAAATAGTGTAATTTTACTTATTATTAGAAAGGGCCCGCTGGGAAAATTATGTTTTTTGATAATCACTTATTTTTGTATTATTTCCATACATTACAATAAATCATTACTGTGATACAGAATAATAATCATACCTGAAGTCTTGCAGTAAAAGAAAATTGCAGAAGAATTGGTGACCCCGATTCAATTATATGATGTCTTATATCCCTTACTGATCGGCCACAACCAAGGCACACCATAGTGTGGCCCAGTATTCTATGATTGGCACCTTCTGAAGTTAGCAGCAAGAAGCAGGGCTGACAAATATGTCCATCTTCTGGAAGCTGAAACGCAAAGTAAATTATGAGTTATGGGGTATATCCACACTTTAAATATTTTTCTAAGAAGAAGGTTCTAACTAAATTCTTTCTTAAAAATCCGCCCCTAAAATAAATGTTTTAATGTAATGTTTTGTTAATGTAATAAATGTTTTCATCCGCTCCACTGACCATATTTTAAATAAGTACATACCTGAATTGTTAGCCATTGTACAAGCAGTCTTTGGAAATGTATGTCTAACGAAGACAAAACATGTCTTCTTAGCCGTCCCGTAGCTATACCGCAGTTAATACACCTCATTGTAAACAGTTCACAATGTCCAAAACGTAGGTAAGCACAATCAAGTCCGTATTAATAAGCACTAGATAATCGGTGGGCAATGGGATCAGTCCGTGTAGAATAGCAATGGTCGTTATGGAGAAAAGATAACAATATAATAAGCACAGTTTACAAACAAGACACAAACTCACACGCAACGCAACGAAACGAACGGATACAAAATAATGGCGGGCGAATGTCGAACCTGTCATAACGTTTCGTTTCGTTTTTAAAGATAATTATTTTTTATAAAAAAAGTTATTAATTATAAATATTTCATAGCATAGCATTCGAGTAATTAACAAAATATGAATGTTATTATGATTACGACGGTTCACAATCATTTTACAATCAGAATAATTTTCAATATTACTCTGATGGAACATAAGTATATTAGCTTAACAGGGAATGGAACGTTTATCTAAAATGGCGGGTTAACTTGATACGCCGGAATCGAAAAACAACTATTTAAGTTTAAATACTTTTTCTGAAGTTGTACAAAAATGTAAATACTTTTTAAAAATGTATTTCTATTTTTATTTAATTGTAATTAGGTGTATATTAATGTATATGCCACTGAGTTAACTAGGCTGAAACTGGCCATGTCATTTGTTTATGCATTAAAACAAGTAAAAAATGTAACTAATATGAAAACTGCTGTAATGTCATACCACGCGTACGTCGAATCGTTGTTACGCTATAGACTAATAATGTGGGGTAATAGCACTGACTTCCAAAGAGCATTCGTCGCTCAAAAGAAGTGCATGAGAGCAATTGTGGACTTAAGCCCGACGACTCATGTCGACCAATATTTAAAAAACTTGGTTTGTTACCGTTACCGTCGCTTTACATTTACGAAATATGTCTGTTTGTCGTGAAAAATAAGCAACTATTTAAGACTGCAAATGATGTCAATCCTCGGAACTGACGAGATCCATATAAACTAGTGTTAAATGATTTGCCTAGACTGTCTAAATACAATAGTAACTGCTTGGCAATGTGTGTGTGCATTTATAATAAAATACAAAGGCATTTTTCAAAGCTTTAAATTCAAAATTATTTAAAATTAAATTTCATAAGTGGTTACTCGAGTGTAGTTTCTATAGTGTAAAAGAATTTATAGATAAAAAATGTTAAGTGTTTTTTTTTTTTTTATAAAAAAACTTTTGTTGTTGCTAAACTTGTCTGTAAAATTTTGCATGCTATGTTTTATCCTAGCTAAACATGCTTGTGCCTCAATTTGTATTTAACACCCTTTTATACCATGTTTTACGCAAATAAATATTCTATTCTATTCTATTCTATTCTATTCTATTCTATTCTATTCTATTCTAATCTATTCTATTCTATTCTATTCTATTCTATTCTATTCCATTCTATTCTATTCTATTCTATTCTATTCTATTCAATTCTATTCTATGGATATTGGGTTAAATATTGTCCTGTACGACGCAGAAGCTGAAAAAGCCTAAAAATTTTTTGCTGGAAACTTTGCAGCAAATCCTACTAATATTATAAATGTGAAAGTTTGTATGTTTGTATGTTTGTTCGTCAATCACGCAAAAATGGCTGATGGGATTTGAATGAAATTTGGCACACATATAGTTCACATCCTGGAATAACACATAGGCTACTTTTTATCCCGATTAAAGGCATAGCTTAATGGCGGCGGAGGAGGAAGTGGAAATCAGACATTTCTGCTGCCTTAGTACTTCAGATTCACAAGTACCAGGAGAGCATAAACATGTCAAAATATTTTCGGTGAATTTGTGAGCGCCAAAGATTCTCGAGTACCAGGAGAGCAGACATATGTCAAAGTATTTTTGGTCAGGTTTTTTTTGGAACGAAGTTTTTTTGCTGGAAAATAGATTGGCTTTCATTGCAAGCGTTCATGTTTGTATGTTTGGATGTTTGTCCGTCAATCACGCAAAAACGGCTGAAGGGATTTAGATGAAATTTGGCACATATGTAGGTCACATCCTGGAATAACACATAAGCTAATTTTTATCCCGGTAACATACAAGACTTCATGGAGACAGAGAAAGAAGTGGAGGTCCAAAGTTGCTGCTGCTTTAGTACTTCAGATTCAAAAGTACCAGGAGAACAGAAACATGATTTTATTTTTTCCCGGCTGGAATTTTATTACGAGTACTAAAAGATTCACAAGAACTAGGAGACCAGCAACATGTCAAATTATTTTTGGGCAAGATTTTTTTGTACTAGCGGAGCAGAAACGTGTCGAAGTATTTTCGGGACTGGAATTCCGACGAGCGCTACAGATGCACAAGTACCAGGAGAGCAGAAACATGTCGAGGTATTCGACGGATTCGAAGCATTTTCCGCGCTGGAATTGTGAATGCTATATTTTCATTAGTACTAGGAGAGCAGGAACATGTCAATTTATATTGGGTGCCGGAATTGTGAACGGTTAAGTTTAAAAAATTCCAAGAGAACAGAAACATGTCGAAGTTTATTTTCGGGCTAAAATAGTGAACTCTAAAGGTTCACAAGTACCAGGAGAACAGAAACATGTCGAAGTATTTTCGGGGCTGGAAATTGTGAACGCTATAGATTTGTAAGTACCAGGAGAGCAGAAACATGTCGAGGTACACCGCGGCCATCTTTACGAGCGCAACAGATTCACAAATACCAGGATAGCAGGAACATGTCGAAGTTCTTTGGGGCTGGAATTATGAGCGCTATTGATTCACAAGTACCAGGAGAACAGGAAAATGTCGAAGCATTCCGGGGCCGGAATAACGAGCGTTACAGATTCAGAAGTGCCAGGAGAGCAGAAACATGTCGAGGTATTCCGTGGCTATAATTACGAGCGCTACAGATTCACAAATACCACGATAGCAGGAATATGTCGAAGTTCTTTGGGGCTGGAATTATGAGCGCTATTGATTCACAAGTACCAGGAGACCAGGAAAATGTCGAAGCATTCCGGGGCTGGAAATTGAGAACGCTATAGATTCACAAGTACCAGGGGAGCAGAAACATGTTGAGGTATTCCGTTGCCATAATTATGAGCGCTATTGATTCACAAGTACCAGGAGACCAGGAACAAGTGTTTCAAGGCTGGAAATTGAGAACGCTATAGATTTACAAGTACCAAGAGAGCAGAAACATGTCCAGGCATTACGGGGCCGGAATAACGAGCGTTACAGATTCAGAAGTACCAGGAGAGCAGAATCATCTCGAGGTTTCTTTGGGACTGGAATTATGAGCGCTATAGATTCACAAGTATCAGGAGACCAGGAACATGCCAAAGTTTTTCAGGGCTGGAAATTGAGATCGCTAAAGATTCACAAGTACCAGGACAGCAAAAAACATGTCGAGGCATTCCGTGGCCGGAATTACGAGCGCTATAGATTCACAAGCACCAGGAGGCCAGGAACATGCCGAAGTTTTTCAGGGCTGGAAATTGAGAACGCTATAGATTCACAAGTACCAGGGGAGCAGAAACATGTTGAGGTATTCCGTTGCCATAATGAGCGCTATTGATTCACAAGTACCAGGAGACCAGGAACAAGTGTTTCAAGGCTGGAAATTGAGAACGCTATAGATTTACAAGTACCAAGAGAGCAGAAACATGTCCAGGCATTACGGGGCCGGAATAACGAGCGTTACAGATTCAGAAGTACCAGGAGAGCAGAATCATCTCGAGGTTTCTTTGGGACTGGAATTATGAGCGCTATAGATTCACAAGTATCAGGAGACCAGGAACATGCCAAAGTTTTTCAGGGCTGGAAATTGAGATCGCTAAAGATTCACAAGTACCAGGACAGCAAAAAACATGTCGAGGCATTCCGTGGCCGGAATTACGAGCGCTATAGATTCACAAGTACCAGGAGACCAGAAACATGCCGAAGTTTTTTCAGGGCTGGAAACTTCACAAGTATCCAGAGAGCAGAAACATGTCGAGGTACATATTTTCGGGGCTGAATTTGTGAGTGCCATAGATTCTCGAGTACCAGCCAGGGAACAGAAACAAGTCAAAATATTTAGGGTAGGTTTTTTTACTGGAAAGAAGATGGCTTTCATTGCAAGCAATTCAAAAGTACCAGGGGACCAAAAACATGTAGTTTTTTCCGTGCAGGAATTATGAGTGGCATGGATCAATAATACCAGGAGAACAAAAACATGTCGGAGTATTTTCGAGGCTGCAAATATGAGCGCTTAAGATTCACAAGGGTCTACCAGGAGATCACAAACATGTCGAAGTAATTTCGGGGCTGAAATCTTACTTTCAGCGGCACTGCAAAGACTCACAATGTCTGGATACCTGAATCATGAAGATGCAATTCCAAGGATGAGACAATGTGGCAAAAAGTTGCGCGGCAGTTCTAAAGTCTTCGCAGACGAAGTCGCGGGAGGAAGCTAGTAATATATAATAATAAGGTTTAGAGCGTCAGCACAGTAGCAGAGCAATGGACATCGCTTTAAAAGAAATTAGGAAAATTCCAAGGCTACCCAGTACAGAGAACATTCTCCAATACTGGAATAATAAATCGACATCAGAACTATCGGAGCTAGCGCTATGCGTACTGGCAGCCCCAGCAACACAAGTCTCCGTCGAGAGAACTTTCTCTGCAGTGAAATTTATTTTGTCACCCCTTAGATCAAACTTGAGTCAAAGTCTAGAAAACATTATGGTGATTAGATGTAATCAGGATTTGTTTGATTTATCACATTTTTTAACTTTTATATACCTATCGTACCTTTATTGCAAAAACCAACTATCTGCAATTTTTACCCGAATTACGTTAAATACCGCGTGTATCTGACATCGACGCACAACGATTTCCATGAGTCCAGGGCATGATTCTGGACACCCTAAGGGTTTTTTTACTTTAGACTGCTCATAATCGTTATTCTGACCTAACCCAATGAGATTTTTTATAAAAAAAAAATTAATTAACTACTTTCACTAAAAAGAGCAGTCTGAATAAAACCACAAATAGATTTCAGCTCAGCTGAGCTGATACCTATTTGTGTGGTACTCTTGAAAAAAATTAAAAAATGAGATAAACGCGGTATAGCTAATAGATAGAAAAACTAGTTATTAGCTATGACACTTATTTACAAAGATAGTTTCGGCAGAGTAAATAGAGTTGGGTAGCACACACATTTATAAAGAGTATCGTGCGAGGCACTCTTTTTCTCAAGTGTGCTAGCACACTGTGCTAGCACAATTGAGGCGAGGCTGAGGGCCGCGAGCCCGCGAGGCGTGGAGACTCGCACAGCACAGTTGAGCACAGACACTCGTGTCAAATCGTGTGTGTTCGCCGGCTGACCGGCTCACCGCTGTTCTGTCTCGCTCGCTCCCTCACGAATCGGCATTTCGGCAATGATCGGACGGAGTCGCTGAGAGATTTCATTACTGGAAATTCGGCTTTATTACGTTACAATAAAACAGAAATTTGATTATAGTTTCGATTGAAAAGTTTTCAAATGGCGAGGCAAAAGAGTGAGTGACTCGTTCGTTTTTAACAACTCACAACACGTAAAAATGTTCTGTGGTGTAGCTAATCTGTGGTGTGTGCTAGCACGTCAAAATAAAAAGAGTGAGTGACTCTTTTTAGCCAAGTGAGTAGCTACAACTGTGCTAGCACATGTGCTGAGTTACCCAACACTAAGAGTAAATAACCTACAGATTTGATCGAATATAATAATCCTACTAATCCTACTAATATTATAAATGTGAAAGTTTGTATGTTTGTATGTTTGGATGTTTGTCCGTCAATCACGCAAAAACGGCTGAAGGGATTTGGATGAAATTTGGCACATATATAGGTCACATCCTGGAATAACACATAGGCTACTTTTTATCCCGGTAACACACATGACTTAATGGAGACAGAAGAAGAAGTTGAAGTCCAAAGTTTCTGCTACCTTAGTACTTCAGATTCAAAAGTACCAGGAGAACAGAAACATGTCAAATTATTTTTGGGCAAGATTTCTTTTGAGCCGAAACTTTTCGAAGTATTTTAGGGACTGGTTTTTTTTTACTATTGGTAGGCAAACGTTTGACCGCTATCTCACCTGTGATGTTAAGCGATGATGCGGTCTAAGGTGGAGCACGCTTGCCTAGAATTCCAAGCGCTACAGATTCACAAGTACCAGGAGAGCAGAAAAATCTCGGAAGTTTTTTTAAGGCTTGAATTATGAGCGCTTTTGATTTACAAGTACCAGGAGATCAGAAATATTTCGAAGCATTTTCCGCGTTGGAATTGTGAACGCTATATTTTCACAAGTACTAGGAGAGCAGAAACATGTCGAAATATTTTCTGGGCTGGAAATTGTGAACGCTATAGATTCGCAAATACCAGGAGAGCAAAAACATGTCAAGGCATTTGGGAGCTACAGATTTAGAAGTACCAGGAGAGCAGTAATAAGTATTTTCTGGGCTGGACTTTCTGAACGCTATATTCACGAAAATAGCCAGAAGAGCAGACACAGGTCGATTTATTTTCGGCGCCGGAGTTGTGAGCGGTTTAGTTTAAAAAATACCAAGAGAACACAAACATGTCGAAGCTTATTTCCGGGCTAAAATAATGAAATCTAAAGATTCACAAGTAACATCAGAGCAGAAACATGTCGTATTTTCGGGGCTTGAAATTGTGTACCAGGAGAGCAGAATCATATTGAGATATTCCGGGGCCGGAATAACGAGCGCTACAGATTTACAAATACCAGGAGAGCAGGAACATGTCGAGGTATTTTTAGGCTGGAATAAGCGATATTGATTCACGAGTACCAGGAGACCAGGATCGTGACAAAGATTTTCAGGGCTGGAAATTAAGAACGCTATAGATTTGCAAGTACCAGGAAAGCATATAAACATGTTGTTTGGGGTTTTAATTATGAGCGCTTTAGATTCACAAGTACTTTAGATCAGAAATATGTCGAAGCATTTTCCGCGTTGGAACATTGTCGTCGTTGGAAACATGTCGAAGTATTTTCTGGGCTGGAAATTGTGAACACTATAGATCAGCAAGTAACCAGGAGAGCAGACGCACGTCGATTTATTTTCGGCGCCGGAGTTGTGAGTGGTGAAGTTTAAAAATTACCAAGAGAACAGAAACATGTCGAAGCTTATTTTCGGGCTAGAAATTGTGAACGCTATAGATTCTCAAGTACCAGGAGAGCAGAATCATGTCGAGATATTCCGGGGCCATAATTACGAGCGCTACAGATTCGCAAATACCAGGAGAACAGGAACATGTCAAGGTATTTTTGGGCTGGAATTATGGGCGCTATTGATTCACAAGTACCAGGAGAGCCGAAACGTCTCGGAAGTTTTTTTGGGGCTTGAATTATAACCGCTTTAGATTCACGAGTTCTTTAGATCAGTAGTATGTCAAAGCATTTTCCACGTTGGAATTGTGAACGCTATATTTTCACAAGTACTAGGAGAGCAGAAACATGTCGAAGTATTTTCTGGGCTTGAAATTGTGAACGCTATAGATTCCCGCAAGTAACCAGGAGAGCAGACACACGTCGATTTATTTTCGGCGCCGGAGTTGTGAGCGGTGAAGTTTAAAAAATACCAAGAGAACAGAAACATGTCGAAGCTTATCTTCGGACTAAAATTAATGAACTCTAAAGATTCACAAGTAACAGGAGAGCAAAAACCTGTCGAAGTATTTTCGGGGCTGGAAATTGTGAACGCTATAGATTCTCAAGTACCAGGAGAGCAGAATCATGTCGAGATATTCCGGGGCCATAATAACGAGCGCTACAGATTCAAAAATGCCAGGAAAGCAGGAACATGTCGAGGTATTTTGCCAATGCAATATTGACTAAAAGATATTGAACAATACCGAAATATGGACCGCACACACGCAATATTATTGTCAATATGTATTTCATTGACAATATTATTATCTCAGATTTCTATTAACTGCTTAGACGTTTTTATGTTTAACCTTGCACATTATGTTATGAAATATAAAACTTATGTACCTATTATCATATTATATATAAGAAAGAATCAGGGGCCTTAGTCTGCTATTATAATTGTGTCCGAATGGTCAACCAATTTTTTGGTGAGCTATTTATTTGACGGAGCTATTTATTTATTCATTTAATTCAGGCTATGTAGGTTATATAGCTCCTTCCCTCTTGCACTGCTCAATGATCGATCATTCTGACAGTATTGCATAGCAGATTCGGGCCCCTATTATCTAAGTTTGTAACCTCAGACCAACAAAAATAGTTTTTTTTTGTTAGTCTGAGTTTGTAACACAACAATTGAGCTATGTGTCTTTTTTTTAGGTTGAAGCTCATGATCTTGTTTGCACAACATGTTGGACAACAGCTCAAGAGATGATAAACATTTCAATAACAAGCAATATTGGTAGAAGCTGTGCACTCTGCAATAGAACATTGGCACCTCGAGTACGTTCACATCAACTGATTGCTGTGAGAACTGACACTCAACATAATGTAAATATCAGAAATATCATCATAGAAAGACTTATGCCATTGCAGGTGTGTATAATAATAAAACATTATTATTTTTGGGTCATATTTAATATTGGAACTGCAGAGGGTGTTAATGTTAATGTTATTTTTTTAGATACGTGCATCACATTATATTTGTCACCCATGTTGGCAAAGATGTGACCGTGCTGCAAGGCATTATTCAGTGCCATCTAAGTCAAGGAATACTCCTACTACAAGCAATCAATCAAGATGTGCCAATTGTGGTATTCGTTTCAATAGACAGAGACGACATGTTCTTCATGATGATGCCATTCTTGTGCAAGTACAGCAGCGAGTTGCACCTTCTTTTTTTTTTTTTAGGGATGGGAAATCATCCAATGACTCCTCCCGCTCTGGGTGTAGCGGGAGGGAGTGTCAGACTTCTACTGACTAAAACCCATCCATGTTCCTTCATTGCCCTTTGTGTTCCGGAGCCACGGTGTCTCTTGCGAATAATCCTGCGACTCCGGCAGGCGTCGGCCCTTTCGGGCCCCTCTGTGTTGCTGACTCTCTTTGAGGCGCGCGTGGAACACTAACGCGCCGTCGACACGGCCTGTCGTCACTAGACGGACGGACGGCGAGCCACCCATAGCTAGCGCCTACGGTGGCCGGAGGTCACCAGGTGGTGGCCCCCGACGCCCGCGGCGTCTACCACGGCGGCCGCCACCTCCTTCGCTAGCATGACTGCTTCGCAGAAGGAGGCAACGGCGTCCCATTCCGTCTCGCTCCAGATCATGGCTTGGACCAGGGCTGGACGCGAGAGGTCGCCGCCGATCGCCGTTTCGAGGACACGGCGGTGCGCCGCCCAAGCGGGGCACACCTGCACAGTGTGCTCTACCGTGTCCTCCACGACTATCGCAACCCCGCGTGTCATTACGTCGGCCGCCTCCGCGTACGACCCCCCGCACAGCCACGCTGGTGCCAGCACCAGCGTGTCGTCAGCGTGACAAATGACGCTGACGCCGCTAGGGAGGTCGGCTCGCAGCACCCAGTCGTAACCGATGTTCCACAGGGGCGGCCCCAGAACCGAACCCTGTGGGACACCGCACGACATAGCGAGTTGCACCTCAAATAGTAAGTTTTACTTCAATTTGGGACTATTAACATTATAATGACTCTGTATAGAAGAGAAAGTATAAAATAACCAATTAAAACGTGTTCTTTTGTTTATTACAGGTGACTGCAAGTGATTACATTTGTGATGCTTGTCACACATTATTTATTAATCAAGATACCACAATATCGCAAGATACGCAGGATGTGACAAGAACAATGGTTGGTCATCAACATGTGTGTGTGGTATGTGGTAGTGTGGCACGAATCCAAACTCACCATTTACAAGCGGAAAGTAACAGCCACATTTTACATATTGTACGAAATTGGATTCAACCGCGAGAGGTGAGTGTTACTCCAGTATGCTTAAAGCTTAGTATATTGTAATGATTGTTTTATTATTGGAATTTTAAATGAATCTAGATTTAAAGTAGAATATAATTATTAATTACCAATCAATATTCAACACAATTATGTATTACTAGCTGTTTCCCGCGACTTCGTCTGCGTATACTTTAGAACTGGCGCGTAACTTTTTTACCACATATTCTCATCCTTGGAATTGCATCTTCATGATTCTGGTATCCAAATAGTGTGAGTCTTTGCAGTGCGGCTGAAAGTAAAAATTACAGCCCTGAAAATACTTCGACATGTTTCTGCTTTCCGGGTACTTGTGAATATATAGTGTTCTCAGTTTCCAGCCCTGAAAAAACTTCGGTGTGTTTCTGCTCTTTTGGTAATTGTGAATCTTTATCGCTCACAATTCCGGCTCCGAAAATACCTCGAAAAGTTTCTGCTTTTCTGGTACTTGTGAATACATAGTGTTCTCAGATTCCACGCTCATAATTCCAGCATCAAAAAAAATTCGAGATGTTTCTGCTCTCCTGGTACTTGCGAATCTGTGGCGCTCGTAACTCCGGCCCCGGAATACCTCAACATGTTTCTGCTCTCCTGGTACTTGTGAAACTATTGCGTACACATTTTCCAGCCCCGAAAATACTTCGACATGTTTCTGTTCTTTTGGTGTATTTTTGTACTTAACCAACCGCTCACAATTCCGGAAATCTAGAGAAAGCGTTCACAATTTCCAGCCCCGAAAATACTTCGAAATGTTTCTGCTCTCCTGGTACTTATGACTCTCTAGCGCTCATAATTCCACCAAAAAAAAAACTTCGAAATGTTTCTCTCCTCGTACTTTTGATCCGTAGCGCTCGTAATTCCAGCCCCAAAATACCTCGACATGTTTCTGCTCTCCTGGTACTTGTGAATCTATAGCGTTCTCAATTTCCGGTCCTGAAAACACTTCGACATGTTTCTGTTTTCCTGGTACTTGTGAATATAAAGTGTTCTCAGTTTCCAGCCCTGAAAAAACTTCGGTGTGTTTCTGCTGTGAATCTATAGCGCTCATAATTCTAGCAACGAAAAACTTCGAGAGGTTTCTGCTCTCCTGGTACTTTTGAATCTTTAGAGTTCATTATTTAACCCGAAAATAAGCTTCAGCATGTTTCTGTTTTCTTGGTATTTTTTAAACTAAACCGCTCACAACTCTGACGCCGAAAATAAATCGACGTGTGTCTGCTCTCCTGGTCATTTCCGGGAAACTATAGCGTTCACAATTTCCAGCTACAAAATGCCTCGACATGTTTTTGCTCTCCGGGTCTTGCGAATCTATAGCGTTCACAAATCTAGCCCAGAAAATACTTCGACATGTTTCTGCTCTCCTAGTACTTGTGAAAATATAGCGTTCACAATTCCAACGCGGAAAATGCTTCGATATAATTCTGATCTCCTGGTACTTGTGAATCTAAAGCGCTCATAATTCAAGCGCCATAAAAACTTCCAAGATGTTTCTGCTCTCCTGGTAATTGTGAATCTGTAGCGCTCGTAATTCCGGCCCCGGAATACCTCGGTATGTTTCTGCTCTCCTGGTATTTGTGAATCTGTAGCGCTCGGAATTCTAGGCAAGCGTGCTCCACCTTAGACCGCATCATCGCTTAACATCAGGTAAGATAGCGGCCAAACGTTTACCTAACAATAGTAAAAAAAAGAACCAGGCCCGAAAATACTTCGAAAAGTTTCTGCTCTGCGTAAAAAAAAAATCTTGTCCAAAAATAGTTTCACATGTTCCTGGTTTTCTTGTACTTGTGAATCTTTTAGCACTCGTAATAAAATTCTAGCCCGGTAAAAAATTTCGACATGTTTCTGTTCTCCTGGTACTTTTGAATCTGAAGTACTAAGGTAGCAGAAACTTTGGACTTCCACTTCTTCCTCTGTCTCCATTAAATCATGTATGTTACCGGGATAAAAAGTAGCCTATGTGTTATTCCAGGATGTGACCTACATATGTGCCAAATTTCATCCAAATCCCTTCAGCCGTTTTTGCGTGATTGACGGACAAACATCCAAACATACAAACATACAAACATACAAACTTTCACATCCTACTAATATTATAAACTAGCTTCTTCCCGCGCGACTTCGTCTGCGTAGACTTTAGAACTGGTGCGCAACTTAATTGCCTCATATTGTCATTCTTGTAAGCATCTTAATGATTCTGGTATCCAGATAGTGAGTCCCAAAATTACTTCGACATGTTGGTGGTTCCCTGGAAGGTACTTGTGAATTTTTAGCGCTCACGATTCTGGTCGAAAAATATATCAATTGTCTGGTATTCTGGTATCTACTTGTAAATCTGTAGCGCTCATAATTCCAGCCTTGGCAATACTTTGACATGTTTTTGGTCTCCCCCGGCACTCTTAAATCCTAACCTCTCACAATTCTAGGCTCGAAAATATTGCGACATGTTTCTGGTCTCCTGGTAATTGTAAATTTTTAGCTCTCATATTTCCAGCCCGGAAAAAACTACGCCATGTTCCTGTTCTCCTGTTACTTTTGAATCCTTTTTAGGGATGGGAAATCCTAACTGCTCACAATTTCAGCATCGAAAAAATTTGAACATGTTTCTGCTATCTTAGTACTTGTGAATATATAGCTTTCACCATTCCAGCCCAGAAAAATTCTTGCGCAAAATATTTTGAATAACTCCAGGTATTGTAAATCTTTGGCGCTCAATGTTACTTCAACATGTTTCTGTTCTCCTGGTATCTTTTAAATCCAAACAGCTTGCAATTAAGCCCAAAAAAATAAAAAATAAAATATTGCTCAAAAATACTTAAACATGTGTCTGGTCTCCCGATACTTATGCATCTTTAGCGCTCATATTTCCAGCCTTAGAAATACTCCAACATGTTGTTGTTATCGTGGAACTTTTGAATCGCTTGCAATGAAAGCCATCTATTTTCCAGTAAAAAAAACTACCCTAAATACTTTGACATGTTTCTGCTCTGCTAGTAGGTACTCGAGAATCTTTGGCACTTACAAATTCAGCCCCGAAAATACTTCGACATGTTTCTGCATCTCATCTCATCTCATCTCATCTCATCTCATCTCATCTCATCCCATCCCATCCCATCCCAAATCGTCTCATCTCATCTCATCTCATCTCATCTCATCCCATCTCATCTCATCTCGTCTTATCTCAATTTCAAGAAAAACTGGACTACTCTTAAAGTCCTACTATCCTACTAATTACTTATTAGTACTTGTAAATCTTTAGCGCTCACAATTACGGCACCGAAAATATCTCTAAATGTTTCTGCGTTCCTGGTACTTGTGAATGTATAGCGTTGCTTCTAAATATTTCTGATCTCCTGGTACTTGTGAATCTAAAGCGCTCATATCAAGCCCCAAAAAAACTTCCGAAATGTTACTGATCTCCTGGTACTTGTGAATCTAAAGCGCTCATATCAAGCTCCAAAAAAACTTCCGAAATGTTACTACTCTCCTGGTACTTGTGAATCTGTAGCGCTCGTAATTCCGACCCCGGAATACCTCGATATGTTTCTGCTCTCCTTGTGAATCTGTAGCGCTCGGAATAACAGTCCCGAAAATACTTCGAAATGTTTCTGCTCTGCTAATAAAAAAGAACTTGCCCTAAAATAATTTGACATGTTGCTGGTCTCCTGGTACTTGTGAATCTTTTAGCACTCGTAATACAATTCTAGCCCGGTAAAAAATTTCGATATGTTTCTGTTCTCCTGGTACTTTTGAATCTGAAGTACTAAGGTAGCAGAAACTTTATACTTCCACTTCTTCCTCTGTCTCCATTAAGTCATGTATGTTACCGTGATAAAAAGTAGTCTATGTGTTATTTCAGGATGTGACCTAAATATGTGCCAAATTTCATCTAAATCCCTTCAGACGTTTTTGCGTGATTGACGGACAAACATCCAAACATACAAACATGAACGCTTGCAATGAAAGCCAATTAATCTGTTTTCCCGCAAAAAAAAAAAAACCTGACCAAAAATACTTTGACATATGTCTGCTCTCCTGGTACTCGAGAATCTTTAGCGCTCACAAATTCAGACCCGAAAATATTTCGACATGTTTATGCTCTCCTGGTACTTGTGAATCTGAAGTACTAAGGCAGCAGAAACGTCTGATTTCCACTTCCTTCTCCGCTGCCATTAAGCTATGCCTTTTATCGGGATAAAAAGTAGCCTATGTGTTATTCCAGGATGTGACCTACATATGTACCAAATTTCATCCAAATCCCTTCAGCCGTTTTTGCGTGATTGACGGACAAACATCCAAACATACAAACATACAAACATACAAACATACAAACATACAAACTTTCACATTTATAATATTAGTAGGATGTGAAAGTTTGTATGTTTGTATGTTTGTATGTTTGTATGTTTGGATGTTTGTCCGTCAATCACGCAAAAACGGTTGAAGGGATTTGTATGAAATTTCGCACATATGTAGGTCACATCCTGGAATAACACATAGGCTACTTTTTATCCCGATAAAAGGCATAGCTTAATGGCAGCGGAGGAGGAAGTGGAAATCAGACGTTTCTGCTGCCTTAGTACATCAGATTCACAAGTACCAGGAGAGCATAAACATGTCGAAATATTTTCGGGTCTGAATTTGTGAGCGCCAAAGATTCTCGAGTACCAGGAGAGCAGACATAATGTCAAAGTATTTTTGGTCAGGTTTTTTTTTTGCTGGAAAATAGATTGGCTTTCATTGCAAGCGTTCATGTTTGTATGTTTGGATGTTTGTCCGTCAATCACGCAAAAACGGCTGAAGAGATTAGGATGAAATTTGGCACATATATAGGTCACATCCTGGAATAACACATAGGCTACTTTTTATCCAGGTAACATACATGACTTAATGGAGACAGAGGAAGAAGTTGAAGTCCAAAGTTTCTGCTACCTTAGTACTTCAGATTAAAAAGTACCAGGAGAACAGAAACATGTCAATTTTTTTTACCGGGCTAGAATTTTATTACGAGTGCTAAGAGATTCACAACCACCAGGACACCAGCAACATGTCAAATTATTTATGGGCAAGATTTTTTTTAGGCAGAGCAGAAATTTTCTGGTCTGGAATACAGAGCGCTACAGATTCACAAGTACCAGGAGAGCAGAAACATACCGAGGTATTCCGGGGCCGGAAACATCTCGGAAGTTTTTTTGGGGCTTGAATTATGAATGCTTTAGATTCACAAGTACCAGGAGATTAGAAATATTTCGAAATATTTTCTGGGCTGGAAATTGTGAACGCTATAGATTCTCGAAAATAACCAGGAGAGCAGACACACGTCGATTTATTTTCAGCGCCGGAGTTGTGAGCGGTTAAGTTTAAAATACTCAAGATTCACAATTACAAGGAGACCAGGAACATGTCAAATTATTTTTGGGCAAGATTTCTTTTGAGCCGAAACTTTTCGAAGTATTTTAGGGACTGGTTTTTTTTTACTATTGGTAGGCAAACGTTTGACCGCTATCTCACCTGATGTTAAGCGATGACGCGGTCTAAGGTGGAGCACGCTTGCCTAGAATTCCAAGCGCTACAGATTCACAAGTACCAGGAGAGCAGAAACATACCGAGGTATTCCGGGGCCGGAATTACGAGCGCTACACATTCACAATTACCAGGAGAGCAGAAACATCTTGGAAGTTTTTTCAGGGCTTGAATTATGAGCGCTTTAGATTTACAAGTACCAAGAGATCAGAAATATATCGAAGCATTTTCTCTCATAAGAACCAGGTGAACACCAATTAAATACAGCAAATGCTAACGAATCCAGTAAAGCGACCTTATGACGATGGGTAGTAGAAGTCGTCAATGGACGCTTTAAACGAGATTTTAAGCTGCTGCGCCAAGAATATTTTAATAGAGCGTCTAAACATTTGATGCAAGATTTCAAGGTGGCAGCAGCATTAATTAATAAGTTTCACCCGGTTCTAGAAGACAGAGAGGATTCTAGAATAATACTCTCGATAATCCAAGAAAATATGTTTAGAAATAATTTATTGGCGGATTTGTAGAACAAAACAATTTAAATAGAAGGCGGGCCCAGTTTGAAAGTATAACCATTTATAGTGAAATTCTCCATGATTTTCCACAGATGGAGTTAAATGATTTGATTTTAATACCGTTGAGTGTGTATCAACTTAAACAAGCCCGCTCATACTACGGTGAAAATATTAGGCAAGATGGATCCTATGTTGTTGAGGTGTGCAGGGAGGTTGATCAACAATTGATCACAGAATTAGGGCTAAATCTACAAATATTCAAATTAGGTAATCAAACACTTTTGAAAAATAAAATAATAATTTTCTACAGAAGTGATGTCATCGTGACATTCCTGTAGAACATAAAGCGACATTTCTTTAGAAAATATTTTCTTCGTCCGAAGATGTAATATTTGACTGACTTTGTAATTTATCATCTAAACATTTAATATTGATATTAACATTTTGTCTAAGGGGTGTCCGCTTCCAGAATTCAAAAATCTCCTCCTCATATGAGCTATCAGATCCATAGCATGTTCTATAAAAATCTAAGGTCGTATGTGAGGTTGTTGCTATAGGGTTCTTGTATATGTCATACGACTCTGATTGTGGCGACTGTAACGGAGGTGATGTGCTCAAAACTGGTAGTAGTTTGTAATTAGTGTCCTGTTCCTTGTAAGTAATATAAATAAGCCCAATCGCATGATGTGAACAAATTTGATCTGCTTTACAAACATTGCAGCTTAATCTGCTAGCGTGCAAGACGTCAGGATTGGCCTTATTCCATGTCAGTTGATGGATGGCCAGGGTGCCAGCAAAGGGTCTCATTGTGCTAGTCCTCAGTATGTTTGAGATACTATCAACATGAGTATCGTCAATTGGCAAAATAATTATACTTTTGCATTTGACTTTTAAGCAATTCACCAACGCTTCAAAATCTGGGATATCTCCGCCGGTCGCTACAAATGCATCTGCTGTTCTTTTAACGCATCCTCCGATTCCGTCAAGAGCCCCTTTTCCATGTCCGGTTTCACTAAAGTGCCATATTATATTATCTGCGCCAAGTTCTTTACTCAGGTATTTTGCTATCAAAAAAAACATAGACTTATTTCTGTATTGCGATGAGGGCCCATCACTTTGAAAATGAATTGTTTTTAAATTTGGTACTTTACAAAGAATGTATTCTATGATTGGTTTCAGGTGAGCGCAAATGAAAACAGGGTCATGTCTCAAATTTTTTGAGACAGTACAGAATGACTGTAATGAATTACGTAAATATAGAACAGACGTGTGTAACGAAATTTGCGGCTTAGAGCCTCCAAAATGAGCTGACTGTACTTCGGAAGAATATTTACAGTTATAATTTTCACTGAAGTCCATATGAAGCAAGGCTTCATCGTCGGCTAGCTCATTTTTAATCGTTGTTAAAACTCTGTGCTGAGAAATAATATTTAAAACGTGCTTAATAAACTTCGGCAACTTATCTTCTAAAAACATCTTGACAAAAACTTCACATTTCGAAGAAAAAGATTCCTTAACAGTTTTTTGGCACAACTTTGTTTGACCTTTTATTGAAGTTGTAATTTTTTTTTGAAATCTACCTTTCACAGGTGATCAACATGTCATTTGGATATTTATTTAGGTTTATGGACTTATTTTTACAGAGATTGCATTGTCTACCTAAGCAATCAATTTTTAAATTGCCTGCACAACACATACTTTTTACTAAGCTCATCGCAGAATTTTCTTTAATAATTGCTGCTTTTTTGAGTGCTGTTACCATCATTTCCATGTTTGTGTGTATCACACACAAACAGGTGTTTCTTTTATTAACATTTGGTACCAGTACCCAAAATGGACGAAGACGGCAGAAAAGAGCATAAGACATTTTTTTAGTCTCCTCCTTAAACTTTTCATGCAAATTAAGCATTGTATCATTAAGTAATCGAATTTGCTACTTTTGTTTATTTTTTGTAATAGTCTCTTTTTTTCCAGACGTAATTCGACTACATTCATCTTTTTTCAAAAACTTGCGAACTGCTTCCTTTTTTTCTATTTGTTTCCCGTTTCCGCCCCGAGACAATTGTTTCTGATGGTTCATCGGTTGTCTGATGACGTGTTACACGATCTTTTGTACGTAATAATTGCATTCTTTTACTAGCTAATAAGTTCTCTAATTGTAAAATCCTCTGCCTAAGATACACGTTTTCCGTTTTGAGCCTTCGCTTATTTCTTTCGGCAATTCTCTTTCCTAAAGAAACTCTAGAAGATGCTGTAGAATTTTGTGAAATCGGACTTGGAGGAGGAGAATCATCGTTAATAATTCTTTGCTCCGTAGCTTTTAACTGTTTCAATTTATTGCGATGAGTTTTTGCTCGCTCACGCCAACTTTTTCGTATAGCTTTTTGCATTCTCGGTGTATATTCTGTAATAGATTTTATTTTACCAGCTTCTTTCTTCTTTTTGTACCTCTCTCTATTTTTTGACGTCTTTCTTCTAATTCAATCTCAGTCATTTTTTCTCTCTTCTTTCGTATCCATGCCCTCTTTTGCTCCTTTAATCTTTCTTTTTTTTCTTTTTCAGAAAGTTTTTTACGCGCCATATCTGTAAATAAAGATAGAAATATCCATGCAATCACTTCTGAAGAAAAACAGTCACCCCTGTCGGTAAAAACTATTAAATAGCGATATAGCGCATGAAATAAGCGCACACCAATAAAAACAGCATTATACCTTTGCTATGTTACATTGTCAGTGTATATTTTCTCATAAAAGACCAATAATGAACATATGCGCAAAGCATCACTTCCATAGAAAAATATCACTTCTGTAGAATATAATTTCGACAGAAGTTAGTTCTACAGAAGTTAGTTCTACAGAAGTGAGTTTTTTCATAATAATACGTAACCTGTACAAACTTTAAGGTTATGAGATTTAAATACACTTAGGGCCAGTTTCACCGGTTACGGATAAAGTGTCGGTTAGCCTATTAGGAACTTATCTGGCAGATGAACTAAAACTTTTGGTTTCACAGGTGTCGGATAGCGATATCTGGCAGATGAAGTATTGATTAAGTTATCAGCCGAATCAAGTGGCTGTTAAGGAAGTTATCATCTACATTATAGTACATTTCAAATTGTAATATCATTGCATTTCAAGTGGGAAAAGTTTGTTATTGCATTTGAGGCGGTACTAGCGGTTCAGGTGTTTGTGATCACGAAACACCGAACCCGACGAACTATTGAAAGCCTTTTCGATGTCTTTCCAGGCTTTTTCTTTATCTTGCCAAGTCGTACCGTCACTTCTTAGGGTTCCGTAGCCAAACGGCAAAAACCCTTATAGATTCGTCATGTATGTCTGTCTGTCCGTCCGTATGTCACAGCCACTTTTCTCCGAAACTATAAAAACTATGCTGTTGAAACTTGGTAAGTAGACTGTAAACCGCATTAAGATTTTGACTCAAAAATAGAAAAAAAAACAAGAAATTTTGGGGGTCCCCATAAGTACCTACTTAGAACAGAAACTCAAAAAAAAACTCAAAAAGATAACTAAACGACACTTTATCCGTAACCGGTGAAACTGGCCCTTAGAGTACGTTCAGATGACAAGCGCTCAACGCGCGTTTTGATAACGCGCGTTTACAACTACATACATTTTATTCAGGCTGTACACATGCTAACGCGCGTTTTAATACAGCGCGCGTTGAACGCTGCGCTAGCGCTCGACTGTTGTCAGCGCGCGTCAACGCGTGCCTTGAGATCATTGGTTTTCTATATTTCCGTTCAGTTGAGCGCGCGCTTTCGACGCGGATAGACGTATTTTAGGGTTCTTCAGTATCAGTCCGTCCAAAAATCGTCCGAAATGGAAACCGAAGTTTTTAATACGGAATTATTTATAGATGAAATAGAGAAACGTCCTGCGATTTGGGACATGACAAAAAGCGATTATTCAAATAGGAACCTTAAGAGACAGGCTTGGGAAGAACTCGTCCTCATATTTTGTGAAGGAGATGACAATGCAGAAAAGAAGAAATTATTATGTGAGTACATATATTTATTTACATTCACAATCAGTTTGTGTTAGAAATTTAATATTGCCATCTAGCCAATCAATTTTTCCTTCGTTGATGAAATAATTTGTTAAATGTACTCGAACATTATCCGCCTGCCGCACAGCACGCCCGGTATAATGTGAGGCTAGATTTTCTAGTGGTGGGGTATACAGTGTATCTTCATAATTGTAGCCATCCCTCATTCTGACATAATTGTGTAGTGTACATATCGCTTTTACTATCTTTTCTGCAAATCCGATGTTGACATCTAACGGCCTATGTAAAATGCGCCATTTATTGCACATTATTCCAAAAGTACATTCAACATACCGGCGTGCTAATGTCAAACGGTTATTAAATATTTTTTTAGCATAACTTAGTGACCTTCCCCCATATAGCCGCATTAAATTCTCCATCATGCCAAAAGCTTCATCAGCCACTATCACATATGGCAACACTGTCGGCCTATTTTGTATTAACATTGCCTTTGGCTCAGGTAGGTCTAATGACCTTTCTGTCAGGTTTTTTTACAATGAAGAATTCTTGAATATACCTGAGTCACTGTTTTTACCGTAGGCACCTATGTCAACCCACACAAAACAATAGTTTGCATCCGCTAGCGCCATTAAAACTAGCGAAAAATATTTTTTGTAGTTATAATACATGGAACCCGAGTGTTCAGGCTGGATTAACCGTATATGTTTCCCGTCCAAGGCTCCCAAACAATGGGGAAACTTTGAGTTCTTTTCAAATATCGTGGATATTTCATACCACTTTTCTTTCGTTGGTTCACTCATAACAATGAGTCTCAATTTTCTCCAAATAGTTTCACATACATGTGGTATTATGGTAGCCACAGTAGATTTGCCAATTCTATAATCGTAGCTTAATGTCCCAAGTGAACATCCTGTGGCCAAATATCTGAAAAGAACATATACTTTATGGTTAATTGAACTTACCTTAAGTGAACTTCAACCAAAATTATACGAGATGTTGCATCCGAAGAGATTTAACTTACATTGTAGTCCGTGTTCCTATATACTGCATTGCCACACTGTTCAAAGATTTAAAAAAAAAAAGTTACTTCTGACGTCTAACTATCTGTCGGCTGTCACTTCATTCGTTTTAGAGCTAGGACCGTTTCACAATGATCACCAAAGGGTTGAATGACCTGCAGTTTACATTGGGTAGGGGGGGTGTTAAATCTCTTCGGATGCAACATCTCGTATAATTTTGGTTGAAGTTCACTTAAGGTAAGTTCAATTAACCATAAATTATACTTCAATGTTGCATCCTCGAGATTTAACTTACATTGTAGATGTTTAGCGTCACATTGTGAAACGGGAATTTCTTTTTATGAATCTCAGGGACTGTAATCGGTGTTTAAGATAAACAATTATTATTTAATCAGTTTATATTTTAATCATAGACACTTAAATGTAGTCTTAATTAATTGGGTTAAGTACCGCTATGTAGATCAACTTAACAAAATAGTGTAACAACTTACTACTAATCATAACTATTATGAGTTAAATACAGCTTCAGCAAAGCTTGTATCTTCTACGGAAGTTACAAGAGGTTGATCATAAAATTTTGCGAAACAAATCGAGTTTCCGGTCCAGCCGGCAGTTTTTTTAATGATTTCGATTGATACACCTGCTCTATTTGCTGCCGACGTGGACGCGTGGCGGGTGCTATATGCAGAGAACATATTAACATCCACGCCGCTATCACTGAGAGTTTCCTTTATCCAACGACTAATGGACTGTGCAGTACAGTTATGTATAGGTTTTTTGTAGGTTTGAATTAAATTTTCGTTATTTTCAGTGGTTCTAAATAGCTTAGTTTTTTCCATATAAGACATTAAAGTTGTTGCGGGGCATATGGATTGTTTGGCCATGAAAAATGGTATAATCAACCGAGGATTCTGTCTCTTAGGTGCCGATGTCTTAATTATCTCGTTAATGGCAATTAATATACAAGTGTCAGTAACCTTAATGTCTTTGATTTTAATTAAAGATAACGTTTGCATCCGTTGTCCTGTGGACAACGCAAGTAACGTTACTAATTTTTTTGAAATATCCTTAAGAGGTAGCTCGTCGTTTGGATATAATTTAGAGAGATGATCCAACACCAAGTTAGGATTCCATGTTGTGTGATATTTAGGAAAACTTGGTTTGATTTTAAATACGCCCTTGAAAAATCTGGAAATGTAATCATTTTCCGTCTGGTCCTTGGATAAAATCAAATTTAACGCAGAACGGAATGAATTTAAAGTCCCAAAACTGGCGCCTTTATGAAACTCGTCAGTAAGAAATTTAAGAATCATTGTAATTGAACTATTCAGGTAATCTACATTATTTCCGATACAAAAGGAATACCAACGTTTAAGTGCAACGTTATATTGATTAATGGTGTTCTTAGAAAGAGACTTAATCATAATTTCAATGGTTTCTATTGGAATATCACGCCTTAGGTATGATTCCCTGACAATATCGCGCAGGCCAGGGTAAGTTTTTTCCACATGGGGTGAGGTTCTCTGTAAGGAGACAATAAATTATTTTGATTAGGTTCGAAGAAAAGTATTTCTGAGACGACCAGCCGTGTAAAAAGCGGATACCAAGGTTGGCTGGGCCAGTGAGGAACGAGAACTAGTCCAGTTGCCTTTTCGTTAGCTATCTTCCTTAAGCATTTTAGTATCAGGGCAAACGGCGGAAAGGCGTAAAAAAAGTAAGTATTCCAAGGGATTGTGAATGCATCTATGTCAAATGCATCTGGGTCGCGTTGCCATGACAAGTATTTACTGCACTTTTTGTTTATACGCGAGGCAAACAAATCTATTTCAGGATGGTTAAACTTATTGGTTATGGCCTTGAACAAGTTATCATTAAGTTCCCACTCCGTATCAACATTAGTATACCTAGAAGCCTGGTCGGCATCTGTGTTCTCTCTTGACCTGATATATGACGCAAAAATGTAAATCTGTCTTTCCTCACACCACTGCCATATTTCTCGCGTAATGTTATTTAAATGCGGAAATTGTATGCCTCCCATTTTATTGATATAGGCAATAGCAGTGGTGTTGTCTATTCTGAGTAACACGTTCTTATTGCGATCATTTTTACAAAATGCTTTTAAACCGAGGAAAGCAGCTAGCAACTCAAGATAATTTATATGGTGTGTTTGTTCTTCTGTGGACCAATGGCCCCTAGTAACTTCATCATCACAGGCTGCGCCCCAGCCAGTGAGTGAGAAATCAGTAAATATTTCTCTGTAGAAGTGGCCATCATGAAACTTATTCATATTTTTAATAGGTATCTGACTCCACCATGAAAAATCGTCTTGTAAAATTGGATCAAGTGGCATTTTTGCATCATAATTGTCATTCGCTTTTAAAAGAGCCAGATATTTCTCACGTTCTAGACGTTTAGTGTATACCCAGCCATAAGCAATAGCAGGGCATGTTGCTGATAATGTACCAATTAACTTTGCAAAGTCTCGAATAGGAACCATATGCTTTTTGCGAATTTTGCGAATTAATTCGGTAATTTTTTTTAATTTTATCTGATGGTAGCTGTAAGCACATTAATTGTGAATTTATAATAAATCCTAAAAACTTGCAAATTTGATTTGGCTCAGGAGAACTTTTTTCATAATTAATCACGAGGCCTAATTCTTTAAAAGTTTGTATAACTGACATAACTGTCCTGGAACAAGCGTCATATGTATCTCCGATGCAGATGACGTCATCCAAATATGACACTACTGTGTTATTATTATTTCTTAGGTGAGACATGACTGTTTTTAACAGTTTTGTGAACACTAGCGGTGATAGACTAAGGCCATATGGTAAACAATTAAACTCATATAGGACTTCATCATAGCGAAACCTTAGAAATTTTCTATATGACTAATGAACTGGAACTAAAAAATAGGATTCCTTTAAATCAATTGTTGCCATAAATGAATTTTGTAGTACGAGTTTAGATACAGTACGTATATCGTCCATTTTAAAATGGCAAATCGGTAAAAAAATATTAAGAGCTTTTAGGTTTAATATAAATCTGTAACCGCCAGTGTTCTTGGGGGTCAAAAAAACTGGAGAGACAAATTGATCTATTACATCATCGCATTCAGATATTGCTCTTAAGTGAATAAGTTTTAAAATGGCCGTCATCATGTCTTTATGTGGAGAAGGTGGATTCTTAGGTTCCATGTCTTGATAAACCTTGCTAGTGAATGGGATTTTATAGCCTTTTATATAACCTAACACGACAGGGTCATTAGTTATAGATGTCCAATTGTCGAAAAAATGTGTAATTCTACCAGAGTATAGCGATTCTTCTTGTCGTAAGCTCTGCTGCCCCTCATGTGTCTGCCGCGATGAGTCGTCACACTGTGGGTCCTCCTCGTTGACGACGTTGATGGCTGCGGCTGATGTCGATGCCCGGTGCTTGCATCGTACTCGTACTGTTCAGTTTTCGAGGAGGACCTCGTGCATTTCCCTGTTGGAATCCAGGTCGACGGTTACCCATGGTGTTAGGTACCATAGGTTTCTTTATTTGTTGACTGGATTTTTCTATATCTTTTGAAGTTTTAATGTTCTCTCCAAGTTTTGTGCCGAAGAGAAAGTCGTCCCTTTTTACGCCTTTTATTATATTCCAAAAGTTCTTGTCTAAAAGGGGCACAATAAGCTTCCGCCTGTTATAAGTTTCTTCATGATGTAAGTCAAGTAATATCTGGCTAACCTCAGATAATCTTTTTAAGATGTCTATCTTATCGACAGATTGATACTGTATAAGATCTTTTGTTAAATTAACTAGGCCTGCGATACCTGTACCGAGTTGATTTTGTGCTGCCTCTAAGTGTTTATCTCGGTTTTTAGCTGAGTCGGACAATACTGAAGCGACTTCAGGGTTTAGTTTCGGTGCTCGGACAAGGGTAAAATTTTCAGGTATGAGCATCTTACCTTTCAAGGTTTCTTTTTGATCCTTGGCCAAACCATCCAGCAGGATCTTTCCCCAACGTTCAGCAACTTCCTCGGGTACTTTTGAACCCAGCTCAGGGTCTAATTTTTTTGCTTCTCCAAGTAATTCCAAAATTTCAATCGGTATTTCGGCCGTGGCCTCGATAGTTTCATAAGGGTCAGTCATCAGTTGTTCTTGCACCGCGGGCGGAGGAGATGTGATGTTATTTTGTGGCACAGCACTTGCGACTGACTTAATTACTTGATCATGTTGAACTTGCTCAGGTTCGGGTGAAATAATATCCTCGCGGTCGCTGTACACGCTGTACACATCTTCGTTATGACTTCCATAATATGTATCATGATACGATGAACTAGAAGGCCGCGGAGAAATATTTTCTGAAGAGGATACAAAAACAATAGGTTGTCATTACTTTCAGGACAGTATCGCGTACTGTCTCGCTAAGAAAGTAAACATTGTATTTCTGGATAACATCGCGTGTTACCTCTTTAAGAAATACACGTTTTTACTATCAGGATAGCATCTCGTGTTATCTCATTAAGATAGCATATGAATATTAATAAAAACCACAGTGTGGGTAGGTAGGTAGGTACTCACGTTTTTCGCGTTCATATCTTAATTTATCTTCATATCGTTTTATTTTCCGCATAAGATATTCTTCCTCGTTCTTACGTTTTCGTTTTCCCATATTTTTAAAACAATTTGTAAAAGAAACACCGGATTTACTGAAATTTACGGATATAAGTTCAAAGTAACGTCGTAGCAATGCCGCACACGAAACACGAATGAAGTGACAGCCGACAGATAGTTAGACGTCAGAAGTAACTTTTTTTTTTTTAATCTTTGAACAGTGTGGCAATGCAGTATATAGGAACACGGACTACAATGTAAGTTAAATCTCGAGGATGCAACATTGAAGTATAATATTACTAAATACTGTTTTTTTTTTTCAGCGTCATCCCTGCAAAAGAAATGGAAGAGTCTAAGAGATAATTATATGAGAGAGGTGAAGAAAATGAAGACTGTTAAATCGGGATCAGGAGCTTCCAAAACTTCCGTCTTATATTCATTATAATAGACTACGATTTCTACAGGCATCTATAGCCAACAACGATACAGAAAGTAGTTTCGATGCAGAAAATGCATCAGCTTCGTCTGAAGTTGCTGAAATAGGAGTAAGTTCCGCCTTCAAGAGTCCTAAATCTACTCCAAGAAAAACACAAAAAATAAGCTCTGCTGACGAAAGATTTGCAAGCATTTTAGAGCAGAGTTTAGCACAGAAAAATGTTTCACATCCAAAAGAAGATGATGATGATGAAGATAAGCTGTTTTGTTTGTCACTAGTTAAAGAGATTAAAAAAAATCCGGAATATAGACGACTTCAGACTAAAATTGCCATTTATAATTTAATCTTGCAAAACCAAAATGTCCTACAAGGACCGCAACATCAGACATTTGAAAATCAATATTATCGTAACCCGGTACCACAACGAAGAAATTATTTGTCACAAGAGCAGCGTAATCAAGCTTCTGTTGAAGACTTTCAACATTATCAATCACAGCAATCTAGTGTGCCAAATAATTTAGCACATTATGGTTATACTACAGCAATGGGATCGCCAGTAACACACACTCCGTCGCCAGCACCAACTGTCAGCAGTGAATCGGAATTAGAGTTATTCTGCGATTAACAATTTTTTTTTTTAATTTCTTTTCTGAACAACTTGATTTGATTTCATTGATTTATAGATGTTGATTAATAAAAAACTTACCTCAATGTTATTATGAGTTTTTCTTCTGGTGAAATGCAATATCGCACAGCGTTTCTATCTGCTACGAGTTCATCGTTTATGAGAGCCAGTAACTCATCAAATGACTTGATGGACATTCTGAAGAAGTTAAAAAAATTGGGTCCGAATTGCCTCAACTTAGGATACAAAATTATGTACTGGCTTTCAGTCAGCCTGTGTGACAAAATTGGGTGGACCCAATATCTGCGTCTTCTGTCGCGTCGTTTCAGCCGTCGGTATAGAATCACTGTTAAAACTGTTTCAACGTCCATCTTCAACAAATGTAAGAACTGTACTGAATACCATGACGGTCGCAGCAACGCGCGTTCGACGCCTGACAAGCGCGTGAAATGTAAACACTATACAAAAATTTTACGCGCGTTGATCGCGCGTTGAGCGCTTGTCATCTGTACGTACCCTTAGTTTCGTTAATTGACCAACTATTTATGAAGGCTATAAAGACATTAGACTATTATGTCACTTACTTGCTTAATTATTCGAAGTACAGTGGTGATGTATGAACTTTGACAATGATGTAGAATGCCACTACAACTTTTTTTTTTTCGGCACCGTTGTCGCTAGCAAAATAATGGCGAACACTGTTACTGACAGAACACGGTAAAGGGTTGCCAGAGAATGAAAATAATGTTGCAATTTAAAAAAATAAATATATTACCATTTTCGCAATTTAGTTCGACAGGAATGATTATTTTTTACGAACATTTTATAATGTTACATTAAAGGTTAAATATATCGTTAAAAAATAATAAAAATCAATAGGCTGCTTTTTTAATACATGGTTTGTTTGTTTCTTGTTGTGATATATGGCTGGAATATTTTAAAATATTTTTCAAGACATCTGAGTGCTATAACCAGCTTTGCGAACATTCGACAGGACGTGAGCAATCACGTACTGTACCGCAAAAGAAAAGAAAAAATAGGTAAATAATCAAAACTATTTCAATTTAAACCGTTAGATTTTGTCATCAAGTCAATATAATAATTAGTAAAAAGTATGGGAAAACTGAAGAGCTAGTATATATTTCAAGCGAACACAATTTTACTGTCTCTGTAGAATTACCCAGATACAAGATCTTTTAAGAATCTACTAATGATAGAGAATACAATACATAATTATCCGATGCTCTTGGCTCCAGGGCCAACAATGTATGGACGCAGAGCAATGTCCTTTGAGCGACGACCCAGGAAAAAAGCAAGGTATCTTCAAGCGGGGTGTTAAATACCCTGAGCGAGTGACAAATTTTTCCAAAAGTGCTACGTCCATTATGATTTGCGGATCAGCAGATGGTGTGATGTTTCCACCATATGTTATTTACAAGAGCCAACACTTATATGATACATGGAAAGAAGAAGCGCCATCTGGACCGCCTTGCTGTGATAAACGTTGTTGTGCGGGAGGAACAAGATTTAATAGAACCAGCAGTGGGTGGTTTGACTCTTAAGACATTTCGAGATTGGTTTATTAAATACTTTCTACCTCATGCTAAAAATTTACCAGGGCGCAAGGTAATGATTGGCAACAATTTATCGTCCCATTTAGACACAGATGTTGTGAAACTTTGTGCAGAAAATGAAATTGATTTCGTCTGTTTGGTGCCACCCACTTGTGTCAACCATTGGACGTAGCATTCTTCCGCCCTATGAAGGCTGCCTGGCGTGTAATCCTAGCAGAGTGGAAAGCTCAAAATATGCGAATCACAAGTGTCCCTAAGGACACTTTCCCCCGACTGCTTACTAAGGCTCTGCTTAAAATGAACTCAGCACAAGCAAAGCCAAATACACCATTTTGCACTGAGTGTTCAGGAATAAAAACGTAATCTGAGAAATGGTTTCAAAGCCACTGTAATTTTTCCATTTAACAAAGAGCAAGTCTTGAAACGATTGCCAGATAACAATGCACTTGAAAACTCAGATGCGCCGGTAGAGTCGGTTTTAACTGATTATTTACGCACACAAAGATTTGGTGACTCTTCTTCATCAGCAGTACGCAAAAGAACGCGCTTAAACTTAGCTCCAGGTGCTAGCGCTTCTACAACAATTCCTGAAGCAAATGAAGAATTACCTGGCCCTTCATCTCCTGAAGCTAATGAAGAATTACCTGGCCCTTCGTCTTCTGAAGCAAATGAAGAATTACCTAGCCTTTCGTCTACATCAGCTGATTTTGAAAAAAAAAAAAAATGAAATTTGTGTTGGCAGATACGTACTTGCAAATTATTTTACTCCTCGTGGGAAAAAAAAACATTTAAATATGTTTGTCGGATTGTGTGCGTTCGCCCAGCGGAATGTTGTTGAATTAAAAGATTTTAATTATGCAGATATTTAGTGTATGACGTCGTATAATTGTGTATGGTATAAAAAAATTTGTGCACGCAGCCATTGTGGAGAAATTCACCAAAAACTGATTCCGCTGGGCGAACGTTGTCCTGGCGGAACTTTTTTTAATCCATAGATTTTAGAAGAAAAGAGATGTGTCCAAAAATTAGTGTGTATTTGTGTGTAATTGTGTATGTATGAATAAAATTAGTGCATGCATAAACTTCGGAGAAATTCAAGTTTCCGCTACGCGAACGTTTGGCCATTACCTAGTTTTCATAAAAAGCGCTTACATAGAGAGCTGTAGATTTTTACATAAGTTGTTTTGAATTTGTTTATATTTGTTTAAAAAATAGATTTAGAAAAAATCGTAGGGCTTAAAAGATAAAAATATAAACGTAAAATACGCTTATTAGGTCTTAGTTCTTAAAGTATGCCCTTTGGGGTCTAGATTTTCACGTTTATACAAACCTTGTAAGTGTCTGCAACATGTTGCCAAGTATCAATGATGTTCCGTTAGTAATTAAAGAGTTATAGGACAATTTACCATGAATTGATCACTGTTTACAAAGCAGTCAAATATCACGCCGTTCTAAAGGAATTGCATGGTAAAATGTATGCCAATAATTAGTGTATTCATTCAACTATTCACATGCAAATTTTCATGTCATTAAATTCAGTAATTAAAGAAAAACAATTATAATACTGACGAAGCATCCAAAACCTACATAACCCGACCAAGTTCGGATGGCTACAAAAAAGCGGCCGTGCCATATATCTTAGAAACGTTCTTAACCTTGCAATATAGTATTTATTAATATGGTACAGTTACGTACACAAGCGTTAGGAAAAAATAAAACAATTGCATTTCTTGAATGAAAATTATTTTTTTAATAATAACGCCACTATCTACGATAAAAATAAATCTTCAATTAACAAGTACTTCTCTATTTAAATATTCGAGTACAAAAATATTTTTAATTACATTTAATACTTAATTATGTAAGTAGGTAATTATGATAACGTTAACAAACGCTTGCAACGACAGCAATAGACTTAAATGTGTTTTAAGTAAAATAGGTTTAATAAACGATTATGAATATAAGGGTAAGTATAATATTTCGAGCTTCAATAAAAATTAAAATCACATCACATAACTAGACTATTCAGTTGTTTAGATTTGATCAACATTAAAAAAGTGCTTATAAACTAAAACATTGGTATAAAAAAGGTATTTTCAAGAAAATATTCTTAAATGAGTAGCAAATACAGTAAATAACCTCAACATACATAAGTCACTACCAGTACAACGGTATACATCAATTAAAAAATCGATTCAAGAAGTAGAAGTTATTAGATTGTTTGATCCACTAAAGTTGCAAAGGGGAACGCTCGTGCATGCCTAGTCCATTGGTTAAATAGTGTAATAAGCTACAATATGATAAATATTTACCTAAACAGTAGTAGGTACTTACATGTGGTAATTATTTAATTTCCCTAAGGGGTCTATAGTTAGAATCCTGATCCGTGAAATCTTCAATAGAAATATGAATTTTATTTGTCTTAAATAATAGGTATATCTAGATTATATCTAAAGTCTCAAAAGCATACTTAAATAAAGTACCTACGTAAATAGTACCTACTTTCTGTCATAGTCAAATACATTTAAAAAGTAGATGTACAAAAATAAATGACATTATTATATCGAAACAACAATTGTGTTATCACCTATACCAATTCAATACCGATATTATACTGTAAATTTTGGGATGTTACCTAAATATATTGCACGGCCGCTTTTTTGTAGCTATTCGAACTTGGTCGGGTTATGTAGGTTTTCGATGCTTCGTCAGTATTATTATTGTTTTTCTTTAATTACTGAATTTAATGACATGAAATTTTGCATGTGAATAGTTGAATGAATACACTAATTATTGGCATACATTTTACCATGCAATTCCTTTAGAACGTCGTGATATTTGACTGCTTTGTAAACAGTGATCAATTCATGGTAAATTGTCCTATAACTCATTAATTACTAACGGAACATCATTGATACTTGGCAACATGTTGCAGACACTTACAAGGTTTGTATAAACGTGAAAATCTAGACCCCAAAGTGCATACTTTAAGAACTAAGACCTAATAAGCGTATTTTACGTTTATATTTTTATCTTTTAAGCCCTACGATTTTTTCTAAATCTGTTTTTTAAACAAATATAAACAAATTCAAAACAACTTATGTAAAAATCTACAGCTCTCTATGTAAGCGCTTTATATGAAAACTAGGTAATGGCCAAACGTTCGCGTAGCGGAAACTTGAATTTCTCCGAAGTTTATGCATGCACTAATTTTATTCATACATACACAATTACACACAAATACACACTAATTTTTGGACACATCTCTTTTCTTCTAAAGTCTATGGATTAAAAAAAGTTCCGCCAGGACAACGTTCGCCCAGCGGAATCAGTTTTTGGTGAATTTCTCCACAATGGCTGCGTGCACAATTTGTTTTATACCATACACAATTATACGACGTCATACACTAAATATCTGCATAATTAAAATCTTTTAATTCAACAACATTCCGCTGGGCGAACGCACACTGTCGGATTATTGATACATCGCCGCACATTGTGGTAATAGGATATAAGTCATCTATACTAAAATACTAATATTATAAAGAGGTAAAGTTTGTATGTAGGGGGTAATCTCAGGAACTACTGGTCCGATTTGAAAAATTCTTTCAGTGTTAGATAGCCCATTTATCGAGGAAGGTTATAGGCTATATATTATCACGCTAAGACAAATAGGAGCGGAGCAGTAATGGAAAATGTGACGCAAACGAAGTTGTGCGGGTCAGCTAGTTAGAAAATAAAAAGGTGTTTGAATTAGTAAGAAGTGACATTTCGGATATAGAAAAATGTGATATAATTTCATTTCTTCCAGAACCAAAGTCTTTAAATGAGGAAGAGCTAACCTCTAAAGTAGAATTCCCGTTTGATGTAGACATTGTAGTGTGTGTCTTATTGTTTGTACTTACGCTCTCTATAAACTTCCTAGATAAATTATTACATAGCTACAACTTGATTCCTAGGACCTTTTTAACTTGTATTTTTTTAAGTTTTTCTGCAAATTAACTATCTTCAATGCTTTGTTTACATTTCTTGTATTATGTCAGTTGGACAAGCCTAGTTTTCTTTTTAATTCTATTCTGGAGTTAGCTAGGAATTTTAGGTCGCATATGAAATTGTTATCAGACCTTCTTAAAGGAGGAGGTAAACTGTCCTCTCAGTCTACTCTTAAGAAACTTTTCCCGACTTGTTGCTGATCTCAGCTCCAAACGTAGACTGCCTATTTTTTACGACGGCTCTCAGATGACGGAGCGCAGGTCGCATATGAAATTGTTATCAGACCTTCTTAAAGTCCATTTTTCTTTTCCATCAAATTCTAGAAACACTTCTCATATCAAATTCAAAATGACAGGCTCCGTCATCTGAGAGCCGTCGTAAAAAATAGGCAGTCTACGTTTGGAGCTGAGATCAGCAACAAGTCGGGAAAAGTTTCTTAAGAGTAGACTGAGAGGACAGTTTACCTCCTTGGAACCAGAGAAGTCGGCCTCTCTCCTTTATTAAGAGTAGACTTAGAGGACAGTTATAAGTTTACCTCCTCGGAACCTGAAAGGTCGGCCTCTCTCCTTGCCGCATTTAAAGGACACCTTGATGCCTGGGCTGAACGAGCCTGGGATGAAGACGTTTCTCGGCCCATCCTCTCCAGCCCTCTGAAGAGTGACGACCCTCCAGTCCTCCGGTTCTCCAACGAAGACTTCATTCTCATCTCACGTCCACTCATCCCTTTCATTCACCAGCCGTTATTTATTTATTTATTTATTATATACTTTATTGGCCGTTCTGGTATAAGTTGTATTTACATCATTAAATCTTAATACTATTTATATGTCCTTTTCCCTTTCAGCACGCATTCCCCTCCTAGGTAGGTGAGTGCTATATGTGACCTCACATTTCACAGGCTCCCCCTGTAAAATGTAACGTTACAACATTCTAGAGTTAAAGTGATGATATCATATTGGTTATTGTTTTTATAAATTTATCATGTTCAACGTTTAATAGTTCCTTTAATTTGTTACTCAGAGGTTATATATTTTTTTTAGATAAGTTTCATAATAAGGGCCAATCAGGTGTCGAAATACTGCCCAATTAATAGGGAATGTTGATTGTTGTTTAGTCAGTAGACATTGTACTTAATAATTTAATTTAGAAATAAGAAAAGGGTTATAATATTAAAAATTCCACCCTTTTTACCGAATGGCACATCTCTATTTTTATATAGACTCTGTGGGTCGACGGTAACAAAAATGGTCTCTCTCAATAAACGCGTTTGCTAAAGTGTTTGCTTGCTATTATTTAAAACTTAAATCATCAAAAAGAACTGATTAGAATACAATTTTCGGTGATTTGATAGTTAAACTATTGCTTATTTGTAAGTAAAAACAAATTATGTTCCTAAGTCGTAAAATAAAGACTGATTAGAGTAAAATCTGTTTTATTTATATGATCAAAGTTTTAAAAGCAGCATTAAAGCATTAAAATGCTTATAAAATGAAAAATTACCGGTCGATTTTTTTGATTATTTTTTCCGTAGTATCGTTTCGGGTCTACTTTCGAATTCCATAGTAAAAACATGGGTGATCAAAGTATCCCCACTCATGGTTTAACTTTGATCGCTTACTTCAATTTTTTTCTTAAATTATTTAAACTTAGCATGTTAAAATAAGCTTATTCAAATCTACACAAAAAACCGATTATTATACTTTTAAATAATAATAATTTCGCTAAAAATGAGAATGCTACAGTCATATAAAGTTAAAAATTGATCAAATAATCCCCATTTTACGTAACTTTCAGTTAAAGGTTTGATTTTGACTTGAATGTACCCTGGTGGTTGGGACTGTCATGCTCACACAAAAGTCTAGCTGATGGTGCCATATGCGTTTGATCATTTGGCTCCCTTCAAAATGGTTGAGCCGAACGGTGCTGGCGCATGCGTCATGTTCGTGAACGGGCGCCGCACAGACAGGTATTTGGCCCTAAAAGTCGGGCGAAATGCATTTTTTTTTTTTATACAAAACGAGGAAACTCTTGGCCCAAATCTCACCTGATGGAAAGTGATGATTAGGCCGAAGATGGAAGCGAGTTTCACCCGGAATCCTCTTACACAGAGGAACTGGCTATCATACCTCTAACTGCCGGAACACAACAATGCTGTTAACATTGTTGTTATGGCGACAGACTTAGACATGATGGTGGTAGCTTGCCAGGCAGACTTAGAATAAGTCCTACCACCAACCAAACCGAGCAAAAAATTTGCCCCCACTGGGAATCGAACCCGGGACCTCTGGGTCTGAATCGGGTGGTATACCCCCGAGACCACGGAGGCGGTTAGTGTCACCGGTTTAGCACCACCCAGGGACCACGTGTAGGGATTCGCTGAAGGGTATTCTCCTACGGACGCGGGTGTCGCCGTTTTTTATTATTCCTCGAAATACAATGGTATCTCCTCCTACCTACAGCGTGAAACCGACGCGCTAGAGCCTTCCCCCGCTCCATGCTCTCAGTCGGAAATTACCGTTCGCTTGCCGTGGTCGTGTAATTATTCGATTCGCTCAAATTTCATTGTTTTCAAATATTAAATTTATGGTGAAAAAGTCAATTTCTTGTGAATTTCTACTATGGATCTTACACAGCCAGGTATGTACTTATTATTTTATTTAGTTTTGTTATGAAAAGAGGGAGTTTCGTACCTTTAGCTCCATTAGTAAATAATTCTTAAAAGTCCAATAAAATACGCATTTCAAAAACTCTTAAGCGTTTTAAAGTAATTCTGAGCATTTCTAAGTAAAAATTTATATGGTTTATTTTAGAATAGACTCCATAGTATTCTAAAATACGTAAAACAGCCACCCTAACGCACCCCTCTATTTTTGGCATTTTTTTTTTGCATGGACTCAAAAAACCGTTGTGTTGTTTTTTTATGAAAATTAGTTTATTTTATTTCCAGGTTCTTCTGGGATAAACGCTAAACGTAAACATAAAACGCTAAACATAAAAGAAAGAGTCCTCTTTCAGCGGATACCATGAATAATTTGGAGGAAAATGATATTTGCAATATTAGTATTGAAAATGACTCTGAAGATTGTTCAATACATGATTGAACCTCAATGTAGTTTTATAGTTTTAATTAAGGACAACATTTTTTGTTCTTATTTGTCATCTGCCTGGCAACACTCTGTTCTAAGAAAAAGGTCCATCTTAGTGACACAGCTCAGCAAAGCTGGCTCAAATTATTGTGTTTATTCTACATATAATAAACGTACTATTATTCTACTCTGGTTTATTTATCTAACAGAGTAAGTGGTCCTTCGATGAATAAAGTAAATTCAGTGCAGTATATTCGAGATTGTTGCAAGTGATCGGAGGTTGACCTTGTGCGCGATTGCTTTGAAATCCACGAGAAATTCATATTTCTCAGTCGTAAGGCCGTGCATTACGATCATTTAAGGTGGGTTCAGTTCATTCCAAGAAGGGGAGAATTCTATATTATCTGATGTAAGCAGTGCAAGAATTGGCGTGCCCGCGTGACTGGAGAAAAAAGTTCCCCGATCCGCACCAGAGTACGCAGTCTTGACCAGAAACACGCTGCCTGCAACCCTTCAAGTAAGAAAGTTCCCTGAGAATCCTGAAGAAGTCTTCAGGAAAAAGCATAAGAAGAAAAATACCAAGAGCGGTAAGCTCAAAATTTGCCGACTGACTGTAATACATTGACTGGCAACACGGGATTGTTCGAGGCGACGGCGTGAAAATTGGGAGCGATTGAGAAATATCTGTTTCCGAGCTGGCAGACGTCAAATGTCAGTGACAAGCTGTCAAAAGTACGATTTCGTGATGTAAATATAAACAAAAGTGCGGTATGTATTAGTGCGATTATAAATGGTATAGTGAATTAATTGTGCGCGGCAAATATGGCAAACAAGCTCCCATCCTTACGCACGAGGCGCGGTTTGCTCAAAGGAACAATCACGCGCATTGAAACCTTCGTTAACGACTCTGTAAGTTTTGCGTCTGCCGGCGCGGCAGACTTAAAGGCGCGAAGAAGCAAACTTGTAAGTACATTTAAGTGCTATGAGGACATTAACGTAGATATATTAGTGCTGGACCCGGAAGATGCCGAAAATATTTTGATGTGGTCGAGTCAAAGTATTATAGACTTTTAGCTATGCTTAGTGAATCAATTAAAAATTGTAGTACTGCCATTAATAATGAACAAAATAATGTGTCTATGTCTAAACAGAGATTTTACTAAATTTAAACCATTTATGGATCGCTTATCGATAAAAATAAATCATTGTCTGACATTCAAAAACTGTTTTATCTCAGAAAATATCTTATAGATGATGCTCTGGCAGTCATTGTAATTTTACCAATGGTAGAGTCTTACCCTGAAGCATTAATCCTATTGAATAAACGCTTTGACAATAAAGCTAGATTAATATCAAACCACATCGGTCACCTTCTGGATTTGCCTCCAATGCAAAGAGGCACAGCTGCCACCATAAGATCGTTTATTTCTGAGGTGCAACAGCAAAGGACATGGCCGGAATTTGTACATTGACATACAGTATGTCATATTAAAGCTTACATGTATGTCTTTACAATACTTTAAGTTTTATGATTAGAGAAGAAGCGAGAGACGCGATAAATAGGATACAACATTCCGAGTTTTGTAGACGAAACAATGCAAGAAATACTGTTAACAATGGATATAAAGACAGTTTCTTCACTAACCCGGTACGACATTCATTCACATCGATATCAGTGAACGTCTAATTCCATGAAAATGTATGGAACACTCTCAATGTCAATGTTCCATACATTTTCACAGAATTACGAGTGAAGAGCAAAAATCAGCCTCTCGTCATAGATAGGCCGCGATAGCGAAGAAAAGTTCGTCGTCTACAGATAATTCTGGACATTTAACACTGGCAATAAAACACTAAAATAGCACTTGAATTTTTATTTAAGTATGTATTTAAGTAGGTACATAGGATATACATTTGCTTATTAAATATATCTACTTCTACCTACTTCTTTTACAGACTTTTAAGAAAAACATAATTGCTATCACTCAGACAAGACACATTCAACGTTTTCATCCACTTTGAACCCTATTCATCTTCAAAGATCAATAAAATGTTATCGAGGAATGAAGCTGGTGCCATTATATTTGCTTGGTGCCTGGCCCAGCCTAAATACCATAACAACGTCATGACATGGCAACAACACCCAACTGTCCGATTTCCAACTAGGCAGCTACAACAATAGCCTAAAATGGCATCCAAGGGATTGGGGCTAGATGGCTCCCTATCAAACAAAACATATGAAAAATATTGTTTACGGCTTACGTGCCGTGACTTTATTCGCCCCCTCAAAAGATAAGGGCTGTTTCCACGCACTTGTGCAATCATATTTTGAGCATTTTGCAATTCTGGACACACTTCCACTTCGTAAATGCCGTTATTCCTAACATGCTCTCCGTAATAGGAACGAGCTTGCTTTACCTGATAAGGTCCAAGAGACACTAACATTAGTTGCTCATGTGTGAATTGAGGGAAACTTGCTAAGTCAGGTATATTTGCATCAATTCTTGAGAACATCACCCGCCTTCTATTAAGATTTTCTTCAGCAACATATTCAGCTAAATAATTACGGGCGTGTAAATATTGCCTAACTCTATTTATAATATCAGGAGCATCAGACCTGTCTGTAATTAGTGGATTGAATCTGTTGATGAGTGCTGCAGCAATTTTAAAATCTGTCATTAGATGCTTAGATGCAAAATTGAAAAAGTCTTGTCTGAATAACTTGTAATCACGCTTAAAGCGACCATTTACCACCTCTACCACCCATCTACACAATGTAACACATCGGCTTTTATTAGCCTGCATTGTTGTTAGTTGTAGTTGACCTGGGTCAACAGTTTCAGGCTTATGTATTTTATAATTGCATGATTCTGGTATTGCATCCCGGAACCCTCTATCTAAAATAAATATATCATTTTTCCCTATAGAAAGTCCTCATAGGGCTTCCTGAATTTTGGAATAAATCTTTCATAATATCCGCATCAGTTTGTGTGGCAGCATAAGGCTCTACGACATCTACTATATGACCGTCTGTGCACACAATCATGAATGGTTTGACCAAGTTTTCATATTTGTGAAGACTGTAAGTTTGTTTCTGATAGAGATAGTTGGCACTTTTCTGAATATATATATAGGTTCCATAACAAACCGAAATGGCAGGCCTATCTTCTAAAGGAAGCTCTTGGTTGCCATATAATGCATTAGGAATAGCTAGATTCCTTTCTGCTATTTGTTGTGGTGTTATATGCTGTAATCCGATGTACCTTGGGACATAATGTTCACTTAAACATAATCTCACTTTATTCATGTGTGATTCTAATGTTGATCGGCACATGTTAAATAGTGAGGCCAGTCTCCGATTACTTTCCCCAGTCCGAAGTTTAATCAAATAAATAGCTAATGCAGTTTTCGGTTCACCAACTACATTTTCCAAAGGAATTTCAATAAATAGTGATAAGAACTCTGTCACTGTAAGTCCTGTCCAATAGTGACAAATGTGATGCGGCATTTGATCCACATTATTAAAGTCAAATGTTACTGGATCTCTTTTTAGAAGTTGTATTAAATCTTCTGACTGTTGAACAGTAAAATAAGACGAGGTATTTGTGTTCTCAGGTAATAAATGCCACTCATTAGCAAATAAATGTATCTCGCATGTTCGGCAACTGATGGGAACATAATAATTGTGTTCTTTAAGCCACATTACCTTAACAAATGTAGGAATTAAATGCCCTGATTGATTATTACCACTCCCTAAAAATACAATGGCTAGAAGTATTCGGAGCACGTATGTAACTAGGCAGATAATTCATTTGGTCAAATCTTCGTGCTTCAGCAGGATTATAAGCTGGTGGAGGTGGTGGTGGTGGTTCATGTGCTACAATAGGATTAGCAACTGGTGGAAATGGAGGTGGTTCGGGCAATCCAGGTTCATTTTCCTCCAGTTCTTCAACCTGTCTGTGTGTATTCAGTAATAAGTGCCGATTAGCTCGCATCCAACAGGGATGACATGCTTGTAGATTTGCCCTCCCAACCTGTAACAATGTTTGACATTATTATGAAAGGAAATGGTAGAACTGTTACGGCCAGTGTAATAAATGTGGTTTGTATTAATAATAACTGGTAATTATTAGAGTGCAGTCTCACTTGACGTATAGTTTACGGTTGACTGATTGCCTGAGTTGGCGCCCAATACTATATTTGCCTAGTGTGACCGCACCATTGAAATAGTAATGGATGGGAAAATATTTGGCGGACTATATCCCAAGTGAGACTGCACCCTTACTCATTAATTATAAGGATTTACTTGCAGCCAGGGAAAAGCAAGGCTAAATATATAAGTTCAAAAGCACACATTAACCTGATTGTGGGTATTCCATGAGAAGAAAATAACAATTAATGGACTGTTTTCTTCAAGGGTGTGGTATCGCACTGGGTAGCGCCTCCCCATAACAGAACATCCACAACCAATACACACCATTGGGTAGCCCAGTACTCTGCTATGTGTACCTTCTTCTGAGCGTTGGTTTAACAATACATAACATGCATTGCAAATCAGTCCATCTGAAGGAAGCTGAAAAACATGAAATACATACGTGATTAGTATAATATTATGGTAACATTCTTTCCGAATAAGGAGCTCAACTGCTTAGAATGGTAGGTGAAGTTTATCAACTTCGCCTGCCATTTATTTTATATTTTAGCAGTATGAAAATAATTACAACTTGGGTAGGTACATACCTCTCGTATAGATAACCATTCAGTTAATGTATTTTGTAACTGCAGTGATAAAATTGTTACAATATGCCTTCGCATTCGATTAGTGGCCACACTACAATTCAGGCACCTTGACATCGTGAGCGTCAGAATCGAAATAAAAAACAAACAAGTACAATATACACAGTAAACGAAAGTCCGATGAACGATAGCGTGGGGTCAAGTTAAAATATCCAACAGAGTAAAACAAAAAGATAACACAATAATACGTGATAAGATCAACGCAAGACTGCACAATGCATGACAGTTGACAGTGCAGCGCAGAAACGTCAAAATAACTACGAAGTTCGGATACGCACTCTTGAATATATTGTATAATGCGTAACATAATCGGCATCATGACACGCGGCATGCAGCTAGAAAAATGGTGTCTGCGATAATATTGTGACTGTTGACTTTTATAGATATTTACCTTAGCAATATACGATTCTGGCAGTCGCGGGTATTTTTTATGTTAGTCTGATCTTCAGGCTTGCTACAAATAGTGTTTGTCATAAGCGTGTATCCAAACACAGAGGAAGTTGTATTGCAAAGAATAGAATTATGTCGAAATCAAAAACCACACAAAATCAATTAACATACATATTTTTTGGCATTTTTTGTCGCCTGTTCTAGAGAAATGTAATTGTTGCGATTTATTTTAGTTTATTTTACAAGTAATTTACACGTATTAAAAATTGCTGTATGTATTCTGAATTGATTCAGGGCAGAATCCGGCCATGTCATTTATGCTTTGAAAAATCTAGAGCAGCCCACAAAACAATGGGATATGTTATTAATCTCTATATTGAGTCGTAAATTAGACTCATATACATGCAGGGCATATCACCTTGACTGAGATGACCCTGACAATTTACCAACAATGGATGAATTTGTGTCATATTTGGAACGGCGTGCAATCGCGCTAGAAGATAGTCCCACATTAAAAAGTACTCCATATGAGAGCGCTTGGGGCAAATCTAGTCCATACAAAGTTACTAATGTTACTACACAAGAAACATCCAACGACATAACATGTATCTATTGCAATAAAAATCACCCTATCTATTTGTGCCCTGTATTTCAAATAGCGGCCATAGGAGATCGGATTGAGTTTGCAAAATCTAAAACTTTATGCAAAGTATGCCTTAAGCCTCAGAAAAATAAATGCAAATATAATTTTAGATGCAAAATTTGCAAACTCAATCACAATACTCTCATGCATGAGGAAAGGCCAGAAGATAAAAAGGTTGGTAATATATGTAACCAGCCGTCATCGGGAAACATTTGACTTCCCACTACCTGATAGTAAGACTCGCTGATGGGTATGGACAGGATATGTATGTTAAGGCTTTGATTGATACCGGCAGCCAGGCATCATTTATACAAAAGAATCTTGCAAATAAACTAAATTTGCCTCAATTAAAAACAAATACAAATGTTGTAGGTATTTGCAACAATCCTAACAAGATTGACAGGTACACTAATATTGTATTGTGTTCTAATAATAATGTAGAGTTGCCTGTCTCTTGCCACATTGTTGACACAATCACATCAAAACTGCCACAACAATACATTGATATGTCAACTATCAAACTGCCTTTAAGTGTTAAGCTCGCTGATCCTGACTTTAATGTCCCTTCTACAATTGAGTTATTACTGGGTGCAGATTTTTATTTCAAAATTATACAAAATAGTAAAATAAATTTAAACAATGGTCTAGTGCTGCAAAATACTTTATTTGGACATGTAGTAGGTGGTAGCTTATCTTTCACCACTGTTCAAGTGCAGAATATGGTGACAAATTTTGTAGTGCAAACTAGTAGAGAGAAAGCAGAGGTAACCTCAGAATGTCAACTAGCTGAAGATTGTTTTAAAAAATCTGTACAATTGATTGATAAGAGATTTTATGTTGATATGCCTATAAATGTACAATGGACCTACAGTACAAAATGAACTGTTTGAAATACTCACCCTATTTAGAACATACCGGCACACATTAATATGTGATATTGAGAAAATGTTTAGGCAGGTACAATTTAAGGACGCGTTTGCAAATTTGACAAAATTAAGCAGTTTTTCGGTACATTTTGCGGCAAAATGAAACTAAACCAACTGTAACTAATAATAACCACAGATAGATTACTTCTTCTTCATCAACTGGTTGAGATTTTTTTTTCGAAAATTTTAGTTTATAATAAAGAAAAAAATAATTTCCGTTGCCTCGTCACACAAAATTGACGATATCGTGTCTAGTTTAGGTTCATTTTTCTTCTACATAATAACATAAAATTATATGTTTAATTTTTTTTTATGTAAGCAGACATGTTCAACTCAAAAACGTAGAAAAAAGAAATGTCAAAATGTTACAAATAGTCTCAGAAAATAAATAAAATCTAATCTGTTTTTTTCACATATTTAGCTTTATCGCGTGAATCTTAATAGCTAGTCTTAAGGGCTATTTTACTGGTCACTGATAAAAATTTGAAATGAAAATATAATTTAGTCCGCGCTCGGCCGCCGTCGTGAGTAGGCTTGGGCTAAGTAACTCCACTAGAAGATTGGATATAAGACATATCATTCCAGCCAAAGACACATATCCCATAACTATATCCATATCCGCTAATCATATCCGCAGATATGATGACGAGAGAGAGCGAACTGAGCGAAGACAAATCCCATATCGCGGAACTATGTTGCTGTGAGAGATTTCAAAAGTTTCTCGCTCTCGCTCCAAGAACAAACTATTTGATTTCCCTTCATACTTTACACTTACAGGCTTAGGACTGTCAACCATATAAATATTTGATTGGCGTATTTAAAAATCAAATAGTATTTACAATGATTTGTAATCGATTATTTTATGATTTAGTAGTTTACACTTTTACAGAAGTTTTTTTTTTGTATTTGTTTTTTTTTTTACCGAGTTAGATTTTATTTTTTTAGTTTTTTTAGTTTTTTTTGTAGTTCAAATGTTTTTTTGAAATAAATTTTAATATGTTTACATTGTTTTTTTTATTATTATTCCATCCATGTTGCTAGCAATGAAAAGCAATTCAGCTAATTTTTTGGACTGTAATCTGGTTCGTCTTTCGGTCATTATGAGGCCAGCCTTTGAAAATGTGCGTTCACAAGGCACAGATGTCGCTACCAGACTCAGTCTTTTTAAAATATATGAATATAATATTGGGTACACAGGTTTACGCTCCTTCCACCAGATCAATGGATTTTCAATGCGACTTAATAATGGCTCCTGAATGTACTTATCTAATTCAACGATACCGGCGGCAACAGGGTTACACGGGACAAGTGCGGAAACTTCTTCGTCAAATTTTTTCCATATTGATGCCGTCGAATTCGATGGCCCCGCAACCACATTTGGCTGAGGCTGAGCTGCTGCTCGACTTTCATTATTCTCTGTCCTGTTAGTCCAGCTACTTAGGCCGACCTTTCTCTTTAATCCTGATACTGCCCTTGCGTCTTTATTTACGTCTCGGAAACCCCTATTTTTGAATCGGGGATCCAATATTGTGGCTTCGGCATATAATACATTGGATTCCACATCATTCTTATCATAAAATCTTCTGTGGATTTGAGCTTTCAAACTTGTTATCATTTTTTGTGTTTCGGGCGAGTATACTTGTAAATTACAGTTTGAAATATGTTGATGCAGAAGCCGACAATATACTATGACTTTTGAAAGACTGACTTGTTTCTCTGTGCTTATTTCGGTCGTAATTTCATAGAATGTTTTTAAAATTGGTATCACTTCCTCTACTACTTGCCATTCTTCGGTATTTAGAGCTAGTTCGTATCGGACTAGCGCCAATGTTGCAATAACTGCATCTTTACTGGCTACTACCCGATTTAGCATGTCATAAGTCGAATTCCATCTAGTAACCACGTCTTGTTTAAGTTTTAGTACTGGCAGGTTCATTTGCTTTTGCATCTCTTGTAATTTTAATTGGGCATGCGAGCTGCGCTTAAAAAATTCCACTATTAGTTTCAATTTTGTGACTGTTGTTTTAATTTCTGAAATGCCAGCCTGCACTACTAGGTTCAATGAATGCGCGAAACAACCAATATGTCGCCAACCACCACTCTGAACGGCTGCAACAATATTGCTAGCATTATCGCTGACGATAGCTGTTATTTTGTTTGAAATTTTCCATTTCTCCATCTCTAACTTCAAAAATTAAAATTAACATAGTAAATTGGAACGCATATTAGCATTGGTATCTATATAATGAGCAGTTATTGCAATAAAACTTTCGTTGTTTATTGATGTCCACGCGTCTGTAGTGAGACATACAGTTAATGCTGCATCTGTTAGCTGCTCAACTTCGTGATGTACTTTTGCGTAGAGTTGAGGCAAAAGTACATTAGCCAAAGTTTTTCGTGTCGGAGGGAGATATCTAGGATTTAACATGTAAATAAACTTTCTAAATTCAGGTCCTTCCACGATACTAAAAGGGTGATATTCTTTGCCAATCAGTCTTATTAACTGCTCATCCAATTCTTTTGCTTTTTGGGGCGGGAGTGGTTTAGTGTTTTGAATATAATCACTCATTAAATTTTGTCCACTCGAAGACGAAGGCAATGGCACCGATAATAAAATACCTTGATTGTCTTGTGATGATGCAACAGTTGGATTTGCAATAGTAGGTTGCAAAGTTTCACTCGTCGTCACTACGGTCGCTACCGGCTCTCGTACTATTGGCGATACTGAAATAGTAGGATGCTTCCTTTTTAAATGCCGTGTCAAGTTTCCGGTATTACCACCCGATGTAGCTATAATAGACGAGCAATAATTGCATTTCGCCTCCTTATTATCATTTTGAGAGAAATGATTCCAAATCAGACTTGTTTTTCTCCTCATCGCCATATTTGAACAATAAAGTCGCAACACCGCACTGTTACTCACTCATACACACTTAAATGTTCAACAATTTAGTTATTATCTATTACATATATTATTTAAAACTTTGATGCAGACAAACTAAATTATTCGCGCGCGATATTGTCATAAACTTGCTACCTGTCACGTCAACTCAACTGTCAAGTTTGTTTTTGTTTACATAGATTTACGCATGCGCGTCTCGTTTCAAGGCTTCAAGCGAAAACAATAAAAAACGACGTCTAGTAGTATATTTTTTTATCAAGCGCTACTCTCGCTGCCTGCGTATAGAACAGACGACCGAACGATGAACAAACCTAATCGTCCTTTCTCTTTCGCTCACTAGCCGCTGCAATGTACGGTTGTAATGTATTACGCTCTCGCTCTCTTACTTCCGTCCGAACGAATGAACGAAACTGATATAGAGGATATATTTATTTGTTAGAAAGGGAATGAACGATTCATATCCAAAGTGAGACACATATCCGAAGATATAACTGTGTCCGGAGTTACTCATGCCTAGTCGTGAGTGGACGCTGTGTCGCTTGTAAGCAGGAGCTCTAGTTGAAAAAGATCGCTGTACGAATACAAAACAATGGATGTACACCAAACTTGATACTTCACGCATTTTGTACAGACTACGCACAACAAAGATTTTATTCACAGTTTCTTATATTTTAGCTAGTAGAAGTAAGAAGGGATATACAAATTCATAATAGGTATATTTCGTTTCGGACTTGATGGAGTGACCTGAAGGTGTACCTTGAAGGCAGCTACTGGAACTAATAAACGAGTTGAGCTAGGGGTGCCGAGTTTAGGCTCGTTTTGTTAGTTACGTTGAGATCTTACCTCCGAACTTGATGGAGTGACCTGCAGGTGTACCTGGAAGGCAGCTACTGGAACTAATAAACGAGTTGAGCTAGGGGTGCCGAGTTTAGGCTCGTTTTGTTAGTTACGTTGAGATCTTACCTCCGAACTTGATGGAGTGACCTGAAGGTGTACCTGGAAGGCAGCTACTGGAACTAATAAACGAGTTGAGCTAGGGGTGCCGAGTTTAGGCTCGTTTTGTTAGTTACGTTGAGATCTTACCTCCGAACTTGATGGAGTGACCTGAAGGTGTACCTTGAAGGCAGCTACTGGAACTAATAAACGAGTTGAGCTAGGGGTGCCGAGTTTAGGCTCGTTTTGTTAGTTACGTTGAGATCTTACCTCCGAACTTGATGGAGTGACCTGAAGGTGTACCTGGAAGGCAGCTACTGGAACTAATAAACGAGTTGAGCTAGGGGTGCCGAGTTTAGGCTCGTTTTGTTAGTTACGTTGAGATCTTACCTCCGAACTTGATGGAGTGACCTGAAGGTTTACCTGGAAGGCAGCTAACTGGAACTAATAAACGAGTTGAGCTAGGGGTGCCGAGTTTAGGCTCGTTTTGTTAGTTACGTTGAGATCTTACCTCCGAACTTGATGGAGTGACCTGAAGGTGTACCTGGAAGGCAGCTAACTGGAACTAATTAACGAGTTGAGCTAGGGGTGCCGAGTTTAGGCTCGTTTTGTTAGTTACGTTGAGATCTTACCTCCGAACTTGATGGATTGACCTGAAGGTGTACCTGGAAGGCAGCTACTGGAACTAATAAACGAGTTGAGCTAGGGGTGCCGAGTTTAGGCTCGTTTTGTTAGTTACGTTGAGATCTTACCTCCGAACTTGATGGAGTGACCTGAAGGTGTACCTGGAAGGCAGCTACTGGAACTAATAAACGAGTTGAGCTAGGGGTGCCGAGTTTAGGCTCGTTTTGTTAGTTACGTTGAGATCTTACCTCCGAACTTGATGGAGTGACCTGAAGGTGTACCTGGAAGGCAGCTACTGGAACTAATAAACGAGTTGAGCTAGGGGTGCCGAGTTTAGGCTCGTTTTGTTAGTTACGTTGAGATCTTACCTCCGAACTTGATGGAGTGACCTGAAGGTGTACCTGGAAGGCAGCTACTGGAACTAATAAACGAGTTGAGCTAGGGGTGCCGAGTTTAGGCTCATTTTGTTAGTTACGTTGAGATCTTACCTCCGAACTTGATGGAGTGACCTGAAGGTGTACCTTGAAGGCAGCTACTGGAACTAATAAACGAGTTGAGCTAGGGGTGCCGAGTTTAGGCTCGTTTTGTTAGTTACGTTGAGATCTTACCTCCGAACTTGATGGAGTGACCTGAAGGTGTACCTGGAAGGCAGCTAACTGGAACTTATAAACGAGTTGAGCTAGGGGTGCCGAGTTTAGGCTCGTTTTGTTAGTTACGTTGAGATCTTACCTCCGAACTTGATGGAGTGACCTGAAGGTGTACCTTGAAGGCAGCTACTGGAACTAATAAACGAGTTGAGCTAGGGGTGCCGAGTTTAGGCTCGTTTTGTTAGTTACGTTGAGATCTTACCTCCGAACTTGATGGAGTGACCTGAAGGTGTACCTGGAAGGCAGCTACTGGAACTAATAAACGAGTAGAGCTAGGGGTGCCGAGTTTAGGCTCGTTTTGTTAGTTACGTTGAGATCTTACCTCCGAACTTGACGGAGTGACCTGAAGGTGTACCTGGAAGGCAGCTAACTGGAACTAATAAACGAGTTGAGCTAGGGGTGCCGAGTTTAGGCTCGTTTTGTTAGTTACGTTGAGATCTTACCTCCGAACTTGATGGAGTGACCTGAAGGTGTACCTTGAAGGCAGCTACTGGAACTAATAAACGAGTTGAGCAAGAAAGAAATTTCTTATCTCGGTGCAAGTCCTGATGGAAGGTGTGAACACGGCATAGTGGAAATCAAATGCCCGTCGTCGGCGTTTGAAATGGACCCAGAAGAATCGATAAGACAAAAAAAAAGTTGACTTTTGGAAATACGCTACGAATTCCAATCAATTGGTTGTGAACACAAAACATAAATGGTATTTCCAAATCCAAGGTCAACTACGAATTACAGGGGAAAAAAACTTGTGTTTTTGCGATTTGGTTTAATTTATTTAAAGAAGGGTCCGGACTCAGCTCAAATACGCATTTCCTCTAAGCTGGATATTGATAATTTAAGGAACGCTAAATGACTAAATGTAATTGTTTGCCACTATTGTATACCTTATGAATTATGCATGCATGTTACTTTTTTATTGATTTTATTCTGTATTTACACAAACCGCAATATACACAAACTCAAACTATACACTCGCCTACCTTTTAACTCAAGCAATAATAACATAAGTACAAATCTTCACAGTTACTGTTCTAGATGTTCACCTATCTCATTACCACACACAATCTATATAAACCTTGCACATATTATTAGTACAATCTTATATTTATTTATCCTTCAGAGATTTATAATTGTAATATTTATACTTCTCTGTGAAATTCGATCATAATTCGCAATTATCAATAAATAATGAATTGGATGATTTGGCGGTGGCTGACTCCATTACTTGTAACATTGAAGACTACTCCAGATTAATTTTTAAGGACAATTCCCCGTTGAATGTTTTTGTGCAAAATATAAGAAGTGCTAATCGAAATTTCTTAGGATTTCAAACCCTAATAAAAAGATCTGAATTTGATTGGGATGTGATTGTTTTCACTGAGTCCTGGATCTCTCGATTGCCGATTATTCCACTAATGAGTGGTTATCAGTTCGCATTCACACAAACTAACAGAACACAAAATGAGGGCGTTATAGTCTATTATAAGTCTACCCTAACCCTTAAAATATTCGAACCATCCCTGGCAGATGGTAATTGTCTAATTATCATTATTAATTCTCAAACAGTGATTCTTTGTATTTATCGCCCACCGGGTGAACGAAATGTCTGCAAATTTCTTGAATCACTAAACAATATTTTACTTACATTATCGTCATACAAAAACATTTTACTTACTGGCGATATTAACATAGACATATCGCCATCCTCTTCAGATACAAGGGCGGAAACTTATCTTGATCTATTAGCCTCTCATGGTATGTTGCCTGCATATGATATCCCTACCCACAATCACACTTGCCTTGACCACGTAATTGTCAAATCAAAACTTTCGGTGAAATGTATTATTGCCCAAACTACCCTCACCGACCACTATAGCGTAATTATTAGTCTTTCACACATAAGCTCTTCCCACCGTCCATTAAAAACTATAAAACGTATAGATTATCAGTCTCTAGACGAAAAAATGAAATCAGTTGATTTCAACAATATCTACGCCTCGGGTATTGCTAATGAGACTGTTTCTTTGTTTCTCGGGACTCTTCTTTCTTTAATTGTATCTTGTACTAAAACTATAACAATCTCGAGACGTAAGCGTATAATTAAGCCGTGGGTTACTTCTGGACTTTTACGATGCATGCGTAACCGAGACAATCTTCATCTAAAGTCTAAAAAACATCCAAATGACGAGATTGCTAAAATTACTTATACACGCTATCGTAATTTTTGTAATCATATTTTAAAAAAAGTTAAGCAGGAGTTTGATAAAGCGGAATTATCTAAATGTGCAGGTAACACCAAGCAAATGTGGGACGCTATTAAAACAATCACACACACCACAAAACATATAACCCCACCTATAGTCCTGATTGATCTGAAACAGCCCAAAAAATCCGTAAATGAGATTAATAATTTTTTTGTGGGGATGGGTATATCCTTGGTGAGATCTCTGCCAGGGTTTGATCCGAACTCGACTTCTTCTATACCGCCTTGTCCCTTCTCTTTTGTGCTTTTGCCGACTGATGAGAATGAGATTAAAAACATTATAGCATCTCTCAAGACAAATCGTGCAGTTAGATGTGATGATGTTCCTAGTGAATTAATTAAAAAATATTCAAACATATTATCCATACCCATCGCGTTTATTTGTAACACTTGTCTTTCTGCGGGAGTATTTCCATCTGAACTCAAGAAATCTCTAGTTCACCCAATCCACAAGAGTGGTAGCAGAGATTGTGTCAATAATTACCGCCCAATATCCATTCTGCCTACTTTATCTAAGATTTTGGAAAAAGTTATTAACAAACAACTAGTTAATTACTTAGAAAGAAAAAACTTACTATCCGATAATCAATATGGTTTTCGTAGGGGCAAATCAACAAATGACGCCATTCATCAACTAACTGACACTGTTATTGCTAAGCTTGATGATAATAAGAAGGTCCTTACAATTTTCCTTGATTTGGCGAAGGCTTTTGATACGGTCTCTGCGTCGCTCTTGTTGGAGAAAATGGAACGTCTTGGAATACGTGGCGAACAGCTAAAATTATTCGAAAGCTATCTCACGGGTAGAACTCAGCGTGTTGTGGTCGATGAATGGCTGAGCGACGACTGTGACGTCACTATCGGAATACCCCAAGGGAGTATTTTAGGGCCCACCCTCTTCTTAATCTTCATCAACGACCTCTGTCAGTTAAAAGTCATCAATGGTAGCATTATCACATTCGCGGATGATACGGCTCTTTTATTCTATGGTGATACTTGGGAGGAAGTGTTCCACTTTGCACAGCTGGGTTTCTCACAAGTAATGAGCTGGCTAAAAAACAACCTGCTCACGCTTAATACAGACAAGACAAAGTACATGACATTTTCATTGACTAACACACATCACATACACAACCCCTTATTGAACATAAGGGCCCACTCATGCAATAATGGCTCTTCAAACTCATGCACATGCCCAAAACTCGATACCGTGGACTCGATAAAGTATCTTGGTGTTACCTTAGATAAAAACCTAAATTTTAAAACACACATTGCTCTGTTGTCGAAAAGAGTCAGAAAGCTAATCTTCATCTTTAAAAGCCTACGACGTGTTGCCGATGCAAAAGTAATTAAAACCGTGTACTTTGCGCTATGTCAATGTATACTTAACTACTGCATAACTATATGGGGTGGTGCCCCCAAATCGTATATGTTGAAAGTCGAGCGGGCTCAGAGAGCAGTGCTCAAGGTGGCTCATGCTTTACCATTCTTTCATCCTACCACTGAACTCTATGATAGGTGCAAGGTTCTTACTGTTCGACAACTGTTTATCCTGCAGATAATACTAAGAAAACATGTTGAGCTTAAGTATAACCCTGACTTAAATGCTCATAAAAGAGTAAAAAGTAAGGTGTGCTTAACCAAGCGGTGCAAAAGTAGTCTCTCGCACCGCAACTACTGCTTTCTCGGCAGTTACTTATATAATAAAATTAACTCCTGCATAACAATTTACGGCCTTCCTAAAACTAAGTGCAAACAGGCTCTTACCATGTTCCTACTAAACCATGACTATGACAGCACCGAAAGTCTATTGAGTGTCCCAAGATAAAATCACAAAGAAACGACCTCTACCACATTATTTCTACCTCCACACCACACCATAACTACCTCCACACCACACCATTACTACCTCCACACAACACCATAGCGACCTCCACACTACACCTTAACGACCTACACACCACACAACAATTTAATTTTTAAGAATTTTAATTTAACTTTCCTTTATTAAACCAGTATTTCTATGTATTTTTGTAAAATTGTTTTGTTTTCCAAAGGTCTTGTTTTTTTTTTTTTTTTTTGTAATACGAGCACTGTCCGCGGGGGAGGCCTGGTAATCTGTGTGACAGGATTTCCTAGTGCAGATACCAGTCTCCCACAAAGGATTATTTTTTAATTATAAATAATAAGTTAGTTTGTAAGGCACCTTTGTGGAAGTTAAATAAATGTTTATGTTATGTTATGTTATGATTTGGACTGGCCCTGGAAAAATAAAATACGAATTTATAGCCAAAAACGATCAATTCTGGAAAGAGAATATGGAAACACATTTAGTTCGATTCTATAAGAACTGCCTCCTTCCAGAATTGATCGATCCAAGATTCAAAAGAAATATGAAACTACGGGAACATTATTCACACTGTCATGATAATATTATGAAATGTTTTTTCGTTAGTTTTATAGCGGCATCAATATCGCCACAAGAAAAACCAAAGCTAACCTACATCGCAACAAAAAGAACCGCGACACCAACTATCCAATTAGCAGCCAACTAAAATGCTGTATCGCGAAATCAGAGTTTACCGTGCGATTTGAACATAATTATACATTAGGGCTGATCGCAGTTGCCCACAACGAACACTACAACCTTCCGGTCGGAGGATCCTCCCTTTTCAATGGAGGTCTGCGGGACTATTCTCTGTTTCGCATCCCTCCATAGTTTTATTAATTACTAGTGGTTCCGCCAAACTTCGTTCCGCCTCAGAATTAATTTTTGGCCTGTTTTTTTTGTCATAATTATTTCAATATCATTTTTGTACATATTTTTTCCGTATTTTTTTCATTGTTTGTATTGACTAAATCAAACAACTCAAAGATCTACAAAATCGGCCCAGCCGGTTTTGTGTCACAAATAGTGTACCAAAACCGCCATTGTTTTATATATTTGGATTATCATTTACTAGCTCCTGGCCCGACTTATTATGGCATGCTAATTGAGTAATACCTGGAATGGCAATGGCAATTCATTCCAATTTGACAGTTCAACAGTATAACTTGCGTTGTTTCCAATGTCTTGCTGACGAATTTATTAAAATTTATGAAGCAATCTTAATTATTGCTAATTTGATACTGTGTGCCTTAAAGTGTGCTCCAAATAAACATCTTTTTTCTTTTGTAACGAAGTTTTTTCTTTTCTTTTCGAAAACCCACTTGCATTTGATACCTTAACAAATTTATGAAAACCTATAAATTTAACTATTTAAAAAAATTAAACAAGCTTTTGTCAAAATGAAAAGTACATCATAAGGTTTTTCTATCAAAATTCAACGCGTATACAAAGTTTCGTATTCGTGCTAATAACCGTTGAGGAGTTCTCTCATGAGAAGACGATCCTGGCTGCAGGATCAACTCATGTATGTGATAAAGTGTATTGTCACCAGAGTCAGAGATGTTCGTAAAATTCAGCTCAACTGGTTGAGATGAACTGGTTTTTTTTTAAATTCAGTAACTTACTAACTAACCAACCAACCAAATAACTAACAAGCAAGGCAAACGAAATAAAAGCTCATGAAATTCTAAATAAAACGAATAAAATAAGCTTTTGTTTTCAACTATTTGTTTTCACGCATAGTACGAAACTTGCCAAAGTAGGTACCTATTTTATTAGAGTAAATAAACTAGGTACCTACTTTGGCAAGTAGTCGAATTGTCAAAAAATAAAAAACTTTTTACTTTGTAGTGTTTTTTTTTGGAAGTCGGTTGTATTTTTTTGTAAAAAGTTTTTTTATTTTTCACTTTTTAGTGGTACCCCACACCTAACAACACCACTGCAAAATCGCAGAAAAGCAAAATACGCAATTTCGATTATCAAAGAATCATCTAAATAGTCAAATTCCAGCTATTTCGATTTAAAATCCAAAGTTCGTAACCGATTTTGATATGATGGGACCAATCTGCAAGTATATCCTTTCAGATAAAACAAGAATTTTTCAAATCGGTTCATAATTGTCGGAGTTATGAGGTAACAAACATAAAAAAAAAACATACAACCGAATTGATAACCTCCTCCTTTATGGGAAGTCGGTAAAAAAACTAGATGCCTACCATTGGACAGAGAATGGTTTTACTTTCTAACTATTTATTGTCCAATGGTAGGCATCTACTTTTATGACTATTGACGTAACAAGCTTTACAAATCACCGCAAGTCTAAAAAACAATAATAAAAAAATATATGCCAATAAAAAACTTTTTACAAAAAAATACAACCGACTTCCAAAAAAAAACACTACAAAGTAAAAAATAACTTTAATTTCGGAAATCGGTGTTTTTGTTCGTTTCTTCGTATTTTGACACCGACTTCCGAAATTAAAGTTATTTTTTACTTTGTAGTGTTTTTTTTTGGAAGTCGGTTGTATTTTTTTGTAAAAAGTTTTTTATTTTTCACTTTTTAGTGGTGCCCCACACCTACCACACCACTGCCAAATCGCAGAAAAGCAAAATACGCAATTTCGATTATCAAAGAATCATCTAAATAGTCAAATTCCAGCTATTTCGATTTAAAATCCAAAGTTCGTAACCGATTTCGATATAATTTAAATGGGACCAATCTGCAAGCATATCCTTTCAGATGAAACAAAAAATTTTCAAATCGGTTCATAATTGTCGGAGTTATGAGGTAACAAACATAAAAAAAAAAAAAAAAAAAAAAAAAAAAAAAAAAAAAAAAAAACATACAACCGAATTGATAACCTCCTCCTTTTTGGGAAGTCGGTTAAAAAATGAATAAAAGAAGGCATTAGTATCAAGTCGTCTCAGTCCACTCATAATTTCGCCGCTTCGCGCATGTCGCTGTGTGGGTGAGCCGTGCACGTGTAGTAGTAAGACACAATACCTAGAGTTGAAGCGCGTCAATTCGTAAATGCGTCCTTAATAAAAATCAAGTAGGATTGATAAATATATTATGGAGAGACAATCCACAATTTCCCATTGTTTGCCTTCAGCTTCAAACTGTCACATATGGCTTAAAGGCTTCAACCTTCTTTAGCACCCGATGCCTGGTAGAACTTGCTATGAGGTTCCATGATGAGTATCCTCTGGCTTCAGAGGCCATCATGAATAATACTTATGTTGATGATGTCATTGCTGGCTGTGACGATCTGAAGGAACTGGCCAACCTGAAAAAAGAACTTATAAGTCTACTGGATTTAGGGACATTTAAGGTACAATTCCGAGATGGACCGCAGACCGCAAACTGCAACAGCAAACTGCAAGCGACAACACTTGTTTCTATGAACATCTATGAAATTGATTCTAAGCGCGGCAACACTGCTGCCTGCAGACGCAACGCGCAGCGAGCGGCCGCGGCGCGCAGCGACCGCAGACTGCAGCGCAGTGTTGCCAACTACACCGTAATTACGGTAAATACACCGTAATCAGGAAAGATTTACCACCTACCGTAGGAATATAATTACGGTAGCAAAATATACCGTAATACCCAATGAAGAACGTATTTATTTTTAAATATTGTAGATAAATATGATTATCTATTTACTAAAGTAATTTTTACGAGTTTTAATGATATATTTTTTTTTACGTTAGGGTATTTTCCTTTTCTCCTACTGACAACACTGTTTTATATTTCGGGAATTCACCAATAGCGCGGTACCGGCTTAGAGATATTACACGAACGAATTCGGTGGTACTGTATGTATTTGAATTTCAATGTATACTTAGAACTTTTTAATTTACCCAGTTTATCTGTATTTTAATCGACTGACATTTCATTCACATTACGTAAGAGTTTCATGTGTTGTGTTGCGTAAGATCTGAAAATTTTAGAAGATGGAGAGTGATAGCGGTAGCGCTACTGATCGAGAAGATAGTCTAATCAAGTTCAAATATATATTACAACGTAATTTCAGGAAATCTACCGTATTTTTAGAAGAATTCTACCATCCGCTAGATTTCAAACTTGGCAACACTGCTGCAGCACCAGTCGTGTCGCGAACCGCAGAGACTTCACACGTATAATAATGTCGACTTTTTCGGATGACGATGAAGAAAAACTTATTAACATTGTAGCTGGTCATCCAGTTCTTTACGACACATCCAATCCAAATTACCGCAAACCGCTGTGGAAAGCAATAGGAAAGGATTTAATTAAAAATAGTGAGTACCTAACTTAAATATTTTATTCAGATGTTTTTAGAGTACACAGTATTATTATGTAAATTACTTATAAGTATGTTTAAACGAAAAGTTGGTAAAGATGCTATATACATTTTATATGATGCGTACGGATATTATTTATGCAAGTCGTTTTCGTGCGAGGAAACGCGCGAGGCGATCTGTCGCCCGGCCGCCATTTTGTCCGCTACAACATGGCGTCATACACGAAAGCTTAATAAAAAGATTTTGGTTTTCATTATTCGGTTATGAGGCATCTTTACCAATTTACTTATCAGGTGAGTGACCTAGGTGTCGAGTCTGCTAATTATTAGTTATAATGGCGCCACAATGAGGCGTTTCAATTGTAGTGCTTATTCGAACCATTTTTACCCACGACGGAACGGAGCAGGTATATGCTTTTAGGGTGAGAACCGAACTCTCGCCGAGTTCCACAACTCTCTTGTAGAGTTGGGTGTCGTCGTCGGGCACTATTCCCCACCCGTACTTGTCCTCGGGGACTTCAATGCCAAGAATTTGGCTTGGGGTTCTCGTTTGACAGACGTGCGGGGAAGGATGGTGGAAGACTGGGCTCTGGAGACAGGCCTGGTCGTCCTCAATCGGGGTTCTGTCCCCACGTGTGTGCGGATGCGGGGCGAGTCGGTGGTGGACATTTCATTCGCCAGTCCCGCTCTGTCACCGCGGGTCATTGACTGGCGTGTCATGGAGGAGGTGGAGACGTATTCCGATCACCGGTATATCCGGTTTGACGTCTCCACCCAGACCTCAAGCGCGCCGGTCGTATAGACTCCGAGTGGTCCGCGTTGGGCTCTGAAGCAGCTGGACCGGGAGCTCCTCCTAGAAGCCTCGATCGTGCAGGCCTGGGTGACATCACCGAACAGGCCTGCCGACGTCAACAGTGAGGCAGGGTGGTTCCAGGAGGCCATGTCCGACATTTATGACGTGGCAATGCCCCGAGTCCGGCCAGGAAGAGCCCGGCGCCAGGTGTACTGGTGGTCGCGAGAGTTGGCGTCTCTGCGCGAGGCGTGCATTTCTGCGCGGCACCGGTACGCCAGGCATCGCAGGCGTCGCATCCGTCCACCGGATGCGGATGCCATCGAAGCGGAGCTATATGAGGGATACAGAGCTGCGAAGACCGCTCTCCGCGACGCTGTCCTGCGGGCTAGGGATCTGGCCCGCGAGGAAATGCTGGCGACGCTCGACAGAGATCCGTGGGGGCGCCCTTACCTTATGGTGCGGAACAAGCTCCGCACCTGGGCCCCCCCGCTGACGCAGAGTCTCCGGCCTCAGCTCGTGGAGGACGTGGTGAGCGCTCTGTTCCCTGCGCGAGGGGAACATCCTCCCCCGCCTATGGCTCTGCCGCCTGCGGTGCCGGAAGCGGACCTAGAGGACGACGACGACGACATCCCGGCTGTGACTGGGGTAGACCTGAGAGTGGCGGTACGAAGGCTCAAGGCCAAGAATACCGCCCCAGGGCCCGACGGCTTGCCTGGCAAAGCCTGGGCCCTGGCCTTGGAGGCTCTCGGGCCTCGACTAGAGGGGCTCTTTAGCGCATGCATGGAGAGGGGCCAGTTCCCGCTTCCTTGGAGGACCGGGAAGCTGGTCCTCATCCGGAAGCCTGGGCGCCCTGCGGACTCGCCGTCCGCATTCCGGCCCGTAGTGTTGCTCGACGAGGTGGGCAAGCTCTTCGAAAGAGTTATCGCAAACCGCCTTGCCGGGCACCTAGCGGAAACGGGGCCGGATCTTGCGGACAACCAGTTTGGTTTCCGCAAGGGGCGCTCTACGGTGGACGCCGTCATGCGCGTCAGAGACCTCACGACGGGGGATGCGGTCTCCCGGGGTGGTGTTGTCTTGGCGGTGTCACTCGACATCGCCAACGCCTTCAACACCATGCCCTGGAGCTGCATTGGGGAGGCACTCCGGTATCATCGGGTGCCGACCTACCTTCGTCGTGTTGTCGGGGACTACCTGTCCGACCGGGCAGTAATCTACCCTAGTCACAGCGGTGAGTGGAACCGGCGAGAGATGTCGTGCGGTGTCCCACAGGGTTCGGTTCTGGGGCCGCCCCTGTGGAACATCGGTTACGACTGGGTGCTGCGAGCCGACCTCCCTAGCGGCGTCGCGTCATCTGTTACGCTGACGACACGCTGGTGCTGGCACAGGGGGGGTCGTACGCGGAGGCGGCCGACGTTATGACACGCGGGGTTGCGACAGTCGTAGAGAGGATCCAGCAATTGGGTCTCGAGGTGGCGCTGCACAAGTCCGAGGCCATGTGTTTTCATAGCCGAGGCAATACGCCACCGTCGGGATCCTTGCTGACGGTAGGAGGGGTTTCCATCGGCGTCGAGTTGACGCTGAAGTACTTAGGGCTCGTCTTCGACAGCCGGTGGAACTTCGTGGAACATTTCCGACGTTTGGCACCCAAACTGGAGCGGGCCGGGGCTGCTTTCAGGCGGCTCCTGCCCAACCTGGGTTGACCAAACGCCTCCTGCCGGAGGCTCTACGCGGGGGTCGTGCGGTCCATGGCCCTCTACGGGGCCCCGGTGTGGGCGCGTTCCTTGCAGCAGCGTGCTGCCAACTATCTGAACGCGCCCCAAAAGGTGATGGCCCTAAGGATGGCCCGAGGGTACCGCACGATCTCGCGCGAAGCGGTGTGTCTCCTTGCCGGATTGCCGCCATGGGATCTGGAGGCTGTTACGTTGTTTTTCTTGAACCTAACATTTACCTTAGGTTTCCAAGTAAAATGATCATTGTAGTTTGTGCAACTGACTTTGGCTTGCGATTTATGAAAGGAGTTATTTGCTTCATTTTTACGGCGTCACTAGACCCTAATGATAACACTTTCTGTCGATAAATCACTTTTCTAAACCCTAAATAAACAGATTTTCACAATAATATAAATACGTCATATCATAATGTTGTGACTGTTGACATTGCAAATGTCATTCTGTTGAAACGTCAGTCTCTGTCAGTTGGAGGCGACCTCTAGCGGTTGCCGATTCAAAGTTGTAGTTTAATCGATATAATTAGTTGATTTTGTCAGATTGCTTGGAAACTAATACTAATATCGTATAGAACAATCCTTAATAGTTTTCGGCTTTTGGTGAAAAGACACTGGTCTTTTAACCATAGACGGAAATGTAATTATTTTTTCATTATAGACATTGTTCTAGAAATTTCGAAAACCACATTGTCTATGGTTTGTCACTGGTTTGGTGTGGCCAGGTTGTACAGTCTCGATTAGCCGATTTTATCAAAGAATTACCCCACTCAAGACAAACGATAGTGTTGGAAGTGGGAAATGATGAGTTTGTTAGCTTGGATCCTGATTATTATTATTGTTCCAGGGTGTAAATGTCAAGTTAGACGGTTGTTAGGGATTTTTCCAGGAATTTAATATCTTGTTGTAGTGATTCAGTCACCCGAGTTCCCACATGTTTTACCTTGAAAGGGGGAAGTCTGTTTTGTTCTGGTTGACATCCCTGATAAAACATTGATCCATCATTGATCGTTCATTTTCGATTTGTCACGCTTGACTGAGCAACAAATTTTATTCTCTTGTTTTAAAAGGTAAGATTTTGGATTGTGTTAGTCTCTGAAAGTGATCTTCGAGACCTTCCAAGGTCGTTTAAAAGGATATTGTTGTGATCCCTGGATATTTATTACAGGACTCCATGTTTTGAAAGGATTCGCTAAGGAAATTAGGCGGACCCGTCTCCAGCCGGTCGAAGCTTGCAGCCAAGTGTCTTCAGCCACAATCAACCGTAAGTTTTGCACCCCCGTGGGTTTCTTATTGTCCAACCATGCAGGGTTAGCGTTGAAAGTCGTGGCTCATTGTGTTGCGTTTGCGGAAGGCCACGTGGTCCGGCTATTGTTTTAGCCTTTAGATTTCCTAGCTCGGACCCCTTAATTCCTTCTCAGGGAAAGTACCGTAGCTTTCATATAAATAATAGGCTCCCCGTGTTGTCAATTCCAGGTGAGGCAACTCGAGAGATTCGTCTCGCCGCCAGGATCTAGAGGCGCCTCTGGAGCCTGGACGTGAGACCCGTTCCTCGAGTCCACACAACGCCTCCTGTGGAGACGACCGTGCAGTGGCAGAGTCCGCCTAGCGATATAGCGCAGGCGGGACGGTTTTTTTTTATATTTAACTTTTACCCTCAATTTTCAACCGGTTCATTCTAGAACCAGTTTACTACCTACCCGGTTTTCAAAATTAGAAGCCGGTCTTTATCTACCTTCAATTAATGGACCCCGGGTTCGACACCTACGCTTAACTGGAAGGATATTGAACATCTTAGTCGGCTCAGGGATCCGGGACTCTTCAAGTCCCTGGCGCCCATTTAGTTTAATTAGTTTAGAATATAATTCACATCCACTAAACTGGAAGGTTGTCCTTGAGATTTATTAAGAACAAATAATTAATTTAAATTTAGATAATAGAAGCAGTATCTACTGGGTTATCTTCAACCCCCCACTACCCAAGTTCCACCGACTGAACTTTATGCTGGCTGGCATTACCCTAACCTTTACCTAAGCCTAACCTTTTTTATAATTTTAGTGGGTAGTTGCCCAACAAATAAAATTACATTGTTTAAGACAATTCGTTGTTTCTTTCCATTACAACCTCAACCCACCTTGCATCTGGGCTTTTGTTCCTACTCCCTAGAGGGACAAAATCTCATATGTAACAAGGCGATAGACCTCGCGCGCCTGCATGATTGGCGCGTGGAGGTACTACGCCGGGGGGAAACTCCGCTGACGCGGCAAATTGTCGCGCAGCGGACAGACCTCCGGCGCGATCTCATGGCGTCATGGAGACGACGACTGTCGCAACCCAGTGCAGGGCACGCCACGATAGTGGCGATAAGTCCCCTCTTTGAGGAGTGGCTAGAGAGGCGCCACGGCGTCCTCACCTTCCGCCTGACGCAGGTCCTCACCGGACACGGATTTTTCGGGAGGTACCTGCATCGAATCGGGCGGGAGGAATCGCCCGGGTGTCACCACTGCGAGGATCGACCGGAGGACACGGTGGAGCACACTGTGCAGGTGTGCCCCGCTTGGGCGGCGCACCGCCGTGTCCTCGAAACGGCGATTGGCGGCGACCTCTCGCGTCCGGCCCTGGTCCAAGCCATGGTCCGGAGCGAGACGGAATGGGACGCCAGTGGGTTATATTTCGGGCTGGATTGCAAGGACAATGCTTAGCGTTTTGAAATGTAAAGTGTGTATAAAATCTTTATTTACGTCCAAAAGCTGTGGTTTCACAAATTAATCTCGATTAAAGACATGAGTGGCTTGTGCTACTCAACGGAAAATATGTTTACTGTTTGTTTAAGATCAGAATACATTTTGAAAGCTTACATAAAAGAAAATGGGCTACACTTTATGAGAAATGAAGAAATTGTCATTGTAAAAAATCGTATTTTAAAATCATTTGTCGACTCTAATATATTTAGTGAATTGTACGACCATGCCATGACACAAACACCCACTTTAAACCGGGTGCGTACCATTTGACATAATAACAAAAGTTCTAACAATCACAATTTTATTTAATACTATTTTTTTTAGTATAACGATGAAATGATAATTATAATGAATTATTGATATAATTTCAGTTTACCTAATTTTATATGGTTTAATAAACATTTTATATAATGTAAATTTGAACTAATATTCAGTTAGTATAATATTTAATTAGTATAATAAATATTCTGTAGTAACGTTCAACTTTGTTGCGTCAGATCCCCTCTATGGTTGGTGAATCATGTGGGTTAGGTTAGGTTAGAACCATGACCATTAACGCGCGAAGGCGAGCGAGCGTGCCGCGGCAGCGGCCGCCGAGCGCCCGATCCCTTTTATTGTTGGTGAATCATTTGGGTTAGAATAGATGAGGTTATAAGTCTAATTAGTCCCGCCATCTCCTCCTGGGCCTACCGCGTCGCCGATTCCGGTTATTGTGTGCGCGGGTGGGTACTATCTGGCTAGTGGTTGTATCTCCATAGGTTTTATTAAAAACAGAAAAAGGCAAAAGAACATAAGATTGAGAAAAGCTGCTGGTCTCGCAACAAAGGAAAGAAAGTTGACTAACCTTAGCATCACGGTGGGCGGTCCGGTTCAGGGCCTCGCTCCACGTGCCAACGCTGCTGTGACCTTGATGCGCTCTTCTCGGTCTTCTTGATGTTAGGACGATATGAGGGTCGTACACGGCGCGAAACGACCTCAAAGCGGTTTAATCCAAAATTTGTTGATGCTGGATGTACAAGAAATGAAGCGGCACGGACACGACCAACCGGCGGCGGCGGTGTCGGTCGTCCATCTGACCTCAGTGCAAAACCAAGCAGCGAAAATCAAAAATATAAAGTAAAAAGCGGGTAGAATGAAAACTATACCTAAAATAAAGGAGCGCCAATGTAGCGGCGCGAACATGCTCCCGGCTTTAAAACCATTGGTTTTAAAAATACACTAAACTATAAGCCGGGGAGCGGAAGAGATGCTATTGCGAGGGTAGAGGACAGAGGAGGACGGCAGGTCTCTTATAGATCCCGGTCGCCGTCTTGATAAGAGCGACTCTACTGATCCCATCTTTACCGGGATAGGTTTCAAGAATTATACCTAATGGCCAAGATAGAGGTCCAACGTTATCAGTAACTACAACCACGACGCTACCTACCTTGATAGGATCTGAATGAGTGTTCCATTTCCCTCTGGATTGCAAAAGGTGAAGATATTCACGTTTCCATCGTTTTGCGAATGATTGCACGAATTGATCTAACAAAGCGTATCGTTTCTTTAAACTTGTGTTATCACCGGTAGCTTCGCAAGCGGGTAAACTCTTTAGCGGCGTAGACATCAGGAAATGCGATGGAGTCAACGCGCTTAGCTCAGACGGATCCTCACTAAGGGGCGTGAGCGGACGTAAATTTAAAACGCATTCAATTTGTGTTAAAACAGTTAACATCTCTACGTAGGTCAGCAATTGAGAACCTATAGTCCTATATAAATGAGTTTTGAAGCCCTTAACGAATATCTCGTAATGTCCGCCGAAATGTGGAGTGCGCGGCGGATTGATTTTCCACGTTATTTTGTGCTCGGCCAACTCGTTAGACAACGCGGTTTGATACTCATCAGAATTTACTAAAGCGTAGATGTCCGAAAGAGCGTTCTTCGCACCGACGAAGACAGTTCCTGCGTCAGAGTACATAGTTTGTACAGCACCCCGTCTCGCTAGAAATCGTTTAAACGCTGAGAGAAAGGTACTCGTACTAAGATCGGTAGTCAACTCGACATGAACAGCGCGAGTGACTAAGCACACGAAAATGCATAGGTATGCCTTAATAGAGCGAACGCCACGTTTACGTTGCGGGATAATACTTATAGGGCCCGCGTAATCAACAGCCGTGCGTGTAAAGGCTTTAGCTTCCGTTACGCGGCACGTGGGTAAGTCCCCCATGAAGGGATGCACGGCCTTGGGTTTAGCGCGGAAACAGAAATTGCATTTATGCACGATACGACGCACGACATACGACGACGACAAGACAGTATCCAATAACTTTGCCGCAATATTGACATAAGAGCCACCGGACCAGTATGACAGTTGTGGCGATGATAGTGCGACACGATCAAATCGGTGATACGGTCTTTATGCGGAAGCAGCAACGGATGCCGTTGTTCATTGGTCAAATCAGCGTTACGGAGTCGACCGCCGACTCTCAATAAGCCCACGCTATCGATAAAGGGGGAGAGGCGTCTTAACGCGGTGCGACAATTTCCGTTTGCTTTTAACCGTGCGATTTCGTCAGAAAAGTAAAATTCTTGTAACGCGGTAATTAACATCCTTTCAGCAAAAATCATATCTGATGCGGTAACCGGCTTAGATCGTGGCAGTTTACCTAAGAACTTGTAAACGTAGATAACGGAATGAAGCAGCACCGTCCACTTAGGAACGCGATGTGATAACATCTGCTACAACCGGCAATGAAACCACTTTGGTTTCTGGCAATCGTACATTGATGGCACTAGTGTCGACAGAGGTAACAGGCCACGTATCGACGCTCTGTTGAAGCCACGACGGTCCACTGGACCACATCGGGTGCGACAACAATTGCTTAGGAGACAAACCTCGCGATAAGCAGTCGCTAGGGTTGCCGGTACCTGGAACGTGAAAAAAATGTTCCGCGGGTAGGCAATCTAAAATTTTTGTAACACGCGTAGCGACGAATGTTTTTAAAGTTTGGGGATCAGAATGAATCCAATATAATGCGACCATTGAATCGGTGAAACAAAATATATTCTCAATTTTTTGACGCGATTCATAAGCATTCTTAACTCGTTGCACCAATTTGGACATAAGTAAAAAAAATGTCTGGCAACCGATATCGTTTTGAGAGGCGCGACTTTAGATATCGCGCACACCAGGTTGACGACCGCTGGGGAGTGGGGATCTTGCTGGACTTTGACATATACGGCGGCTCCCTAAGCTCGTTCACTCGCGTCGGAAAATGCAATAATAGTGACAAGGTAATTTCTAAACACCTCAAGATGACGCTTTATCTTTAGTTCCCGTAATGCGGGCAGTTCGTGAAGGTAATTCTCCCAAAGGATCATTACATTCTGGGGCGGCATGTTATCCCATTCCAGCTTGAGAACAAAGAGCTTTTGTAAGATTAATTTCGCATAAAGAATAGTCGGCGCGATCAATCCCAGAACATCAAACTGGCGAGCAATAACCGATAAGATGTTGCGCTTGGTACACGGACGGTTGTCAAGAGTGACAGAAAAGGAAAAAACATCTGTGGTTGGAGACCATTCTAGGCCAAGAACCTTTAGACTTTGATTAGGTTCATCAAAATTTACTTTGGAAGAATAGCGGTGAGTATCAGGCAGTGATTCGAGTAACTCTGTTGAGTTACTGGACCATTTCATAAGGTTAAAGCCCCCGGCCGTAAACAATCCTAACAATTCATCCTTGAGCCGCAAGGAGTCCTGGACGGTGGGAACGGAGTAACAAATATCGTCCATGTAACAATTATGCACAACAACATCCGCGGCGCGGGGGTAGGATGCGCGTGCGTCGTCACAAAGTTGTCTTAAAACTCGCATGGCGAGGAAAGGACTACAGCGCAATCCAAAGCAAACGCGGTTAAATTGATAGGTATCAAGCGGTATAAAAATTTTTGAAACATTCTGTGATCTTCTTTAACTAAAATCTGTAAAAACATCTGATGTATGTCACTGGTAAAAGCCACGGGATACAAACGGAAGTCAAGTAAAATTAAAAACAAATCGTTTTGTAAATTCTCACCCTGATTTAACAAATCATTGAGTGATTTACCCGAATCATTTTTGGCGCTGGCGTCCATAACCATTCGCACCTTTGTAGTTACTTTATCTTGCCTAACAACGGCATGATGTGGTATCTAAAAACCCGTAGGTAGCGAACCAGCATCGTCAAGTAGGGAGATATAACCCTTCGATAGGTATTCTTTAATAATCGCGTCATACTCCAAACGCAACTCTGGGGTAGCGGTTAACTTACGCTCCAAGTACATATAACGACGCATAGCAGTTTTGTATGAGTGTATGAGTCACCGAGCTCAGAGGAGTCGCGCGCAAAAGGTAACGCCACACAATAACGTCCTGTGTCATCACGTGACACGCTTGAGATAAACAGCTTCTCGCACTCCCTAGACGCGGCGTTCAGCGGGCGCTTCGACGCTATTTCTTCGAGCTGCCAGAACCTTTCTAGCATATTTGATAACGGAGGCTCATTCTGTACAAACGAGCATAAAGAAACGAACTCAGTAGACGGATTACTAATAGGACAATTTCCTACGATTATGTAACAAAAAATCGTTTCAATACCGGTAGGTAACCCGGGTGGACCGTTTACGCGTCCCGGCAGTAAAATTTCGGCAAACTGTGGTGCACCGATGAGGATGTCAATTTCCCCAGGCGAGTGGAAACTACTGTCGGCTAACTGAACGTGGTTTAAATAACTGAGCGAAGCGGGCTCGATACGAGCAGAAGGCAAATTATCCGTAATTTTATCAATGACGTAAGAGTCCAGTGTGAGTAAAATATTTTTATTGTTCGAAAACAAATCAATGCTGACGGAACCCTTAATCGGATTAGGCGATGAACCGAACCCCTTTACAACAGCGCGCGTTATTCGATTAAAATTTAATTTAAGTTTTGCTAAGCATGTCGCTGCAATAAAATTGTTTTGCGATCCGGAATCAATAAGCGCGCGAGCATTGTGCAACACACCCGCAGAGTCAGGTATTAAAACTTGAACCGTGCCTAAAAGACAGGTAACATTATTATCACGTCGGTTATTATTTTGCACCTGAGTTGGCAACGACAGGGCTGATAAAGCAGTGGTATGCACCTGCTGGGAGGTAGTTGCCGGCGGCGGCGGAGTAACATTATGCGCGGGCGCTGAGGCGGGCGCGGGGGGAGTCAGCTGTTGTTTTCTACAAAGCAGCGAGTGGTGCTTACAATCGCAATAGCGGCAACGTACTTCCGATTTACAAGCGACGTTCTTATGAGATAAACTGAGGCAGTTCGTACATCCATTACGAGTTTTGACAAAATTAAATTTGTCATCGAGCGGTAATTTTTGAAATTTAAAACATTTAAACAAGTTGAAATGATTTGCCAAGTCGCAAAACGGACAAGATTTAATTTTATCTTTTATCTGTAACGGCGCGCTAGTACCTACAAAGGAATGGGTAGACTTAGAAACATTTTTGTTTATGTCGGTACCGACGCGCTTCGTCATAGCGTTTGCCGAAGTGCGATCTAATATTTTCGATTGTTCACGCAGAAATGTGATCAAGTCCTCGTAGCTAGGCAAAGCAGTCTCTCGCCTAAACATTTCAAAAGCGCGAGCGGTCACCGGGTCTATTTTCTTTAAAGCGAGATAAAGAAGAATAAAATCGGACAAGTTGCTAAGTTTTAACGTTTTTAGACTCGACACGGCAGACGCAAAATGTTCTAAAAACGAGTCTAAATTCTTAGTGTTAGCAACGGAAAAAGATTTGAATTCAAACATTTGATCCAAATACGCGGTAGCTAAATAACGTTTATCTTCATATTTCTTGACCAGCGTGGTCCATATCAAAGTATAATTATCAGCGTTCGGTGTAATTCCCGACACAGTAGCAAGTGCCCGGCCCGATAACTGGCCCATTAAATATTGAATACGTTCGTTATTAGTAAGATCAATATTCTCGTGTATAGTAGTCTTAAATGTTTCGTAAAAGGTCGACCAATTTGCGGGTGAACCGGAAAATTTCACTAACTCTAATTTGGGCAGATTCAAGTTAGATTTTTTATTACTGTTACTGGAAGATGAAGATAATTTTTCAACTTTGGGCCTATCACGACTAGCAAATATTTTGTTGGCTTCATATTTGCAACGACAGTATAAGTCCTCAAATGTAGACAAACTTTGATAGTTAGGTATGAAATCCGGATCTAACATCAAATTCACCGCATTCAAATCATCGACGATTTTTTATGAATTCGTCACGCATAGTATCAATGGTGAACATACTGCAGAGAAAATTCTCCACCTTACTATCACTAGGGTCCGTAATCATTTCATTTCTTGAGTCATAAATTCTCTGAAGCCTAGTATAAACTTCCTCGCGTTTCCCCATGAGCCTTTTAATGGTTAAATTATGCTTCTCTTCTTCCTTAGAACCCGGAGCCATGATGAGATTTGTTAAAAATATTTAAGTTAAAAATACCCGAAACAGCGTTACTCACTGCAACATAGACAACCTCGAGAACAAAGGAACGCTCGGAAACGGCCGGCGATAACACGTTCTTGCCTAAGCTCCGTCGATAATTAGCTTAAAACTTTCGACAAAAATGCAACATAAATGCGATTAGATAAGTTTACTTAGGGGAATGAAATTTATCCGTTTGAAAATGGAACACGAATAAATGATACTGATAAATTATAGCGGGTAGGTAGGTAATTACAGTAGGTAAATTACCTTCGTAACTAAGCGTTAAGAGAAAAAAAAATAGTTTTAAAACTAAGCGGAAAGAATGAAAGTTTTCTTAACTAGTTGTTAAGAAAACTAAGCGGAAAAACAAATAGCGGTATACTTTTCGAACAAAAAATGTGATATAATACGGCTTTAAGGCCGAAAAGTATGTAAAATCCGGCTCGAAGGACCAAAAAAAATGTGTGCGCGGGTGGGTACTATCTGGCTAGTGGTTGTATCTCCATAGGTTTTATTAAAAACAGAAAAAGGCAAAAGAACATAAGATTGAGAAAAGCTGCTGGTGTCGCAACAAAGGAAAGAAAGTTGACTAACCTTAGCACCACGGTGGGCGGTCCGGTTCAGGGCCTCGCTCCACGTGCCAACGCTGCTGTGACCTTGATGCGCTCTTCTCGGTCTTCTTGATGTTAGGACGATATGAGGGTCGTGCACGGCGCGAAACGACCTCAAAGCGGTTTAATCCAAAATTTGTTGATGCTGGATGTACAAGAAATGAAGCGGCACGGACACGACCAACCGGCGGCGGCGGTGTCGGTCGTCCATCTGACCTCAGTGCAAAACCAAGCAGCGAAAATCAAAAATATAAAGTAAAAAGCGGGTAGAATGAAAACTATACCTAAAATAAAGGAGCGCCAATGTAGCGGCGCGAACAGTTATCGTACTTTAGATTTTTTATTACGCAAAATAGAACCAAGCCACATAGTTCCCAGAAGAAAATAAAAAATTTAAATTATATTTATCTTTTTTTTCTCTAAAGAGAACCATGTGGCTTGGTTCTATTTTGCACTAACTAACTAAAATAACTAAGATGCTTAGTTCCATATCGATAATATTGTTTCATAAAATTTAAAAAAAAATAAGGGTCTATGAAGGTTTGGTTTGCGTTTATAAAAATGAATGTTTGATAGGAATAGAAATGCTTTACCTCTGTTCGCTAATACATAATTATGATTATTTACGTAAACAGGTGTCATATTTTTCCCAGGTGATAATTATACTAAACAAAGACATCTATCTACCACTGGCTACCATAAACTATCGTAATTATAAAATAGCAACACGAAATTTTAGCGGGTAACACTGACACATTCACTTATACATTTTCTACTATGCTTTGATCTTATTTAAAAAAAGAATTAATAGCACTAGTAAGTGCTTGCCGTCAAAATAGCTCAGATGACGAAGATGAAAACCACAGTGGTATAGGTAAGTAAATAATTACTATATCAGTTTGTTGTTCTAACCTCAAAGGATTATATTTTGTTGATAACTGCAGGCTTAACAGGCAATGATATTTGATTAAGTTCTATGTATCTAAAGTCTTTTTCACGGTATATCGTAGGTAGATTGTAAAAATTAACAACACGAACTCATTTTGCTAAATAACCCAAGTATTTTTGTTTATACCCATTTTTTTTTTGCAGATATTATTGAGAATTCTCCTCATAATAGTCCTCCAAAGAAGTTAAAAACGGGTAAGTTACTAAACAGCACAACATACCCACTTAATTTTAACATACAGTATACGATATCTAACTAGAGAAAAAGGTCATTAACCCACCTACATTTATGGCCGCTTTTTCTAAAAATAGCTAGTCCTGTCCGTCCTGAATGGACGTTTATCGTGATCCTTAACTTTTTTAGCCAAGGAAATATGATACATTTGTCGTTGTTTTGATTCGCGTCAAGAGATATAAGGGAAACAGCAATGACTTTTCCTCTTGTAAAATGGCACATACTTATAGGGCTTCATACGAAAAAACTGAACCTTAGACTAAAGTATAGCTCAGAGGGGCCCGAAAGGGCCGACGCCTGCCGGAGTCGCGGGATTATTCGCAAGAGACACCGTGGCTCCGGAACACAAAGGGCAATGAAGGAACATGGATGGGTTTAAGTCAGTAGAAGTCTGACACTCCCTCCCGCTACACCCAGAGCGGGAGGAGTCATTGGATGATTTCCCATCCCTAAAAAAAAAAAAGACTAAAGTATAGCTATTATTTACGTAAGATTTAAAATCATCCAGAGGTGATGAGCTTTAATATTTTACTTTTTTAGCTTATAGCTGTCTTTTAATAAAAAACTATATTCCTGGGTATTTATGCAGACTATATGGTAGTAATAGGGTATTAGATATAGGAGATAGAGAATATTATGACGTCATACAGTTAGGCTCATATTAAATAGGTAACGAAATAGTTATAGTCTATAAGTTTCCGATTATTCTATCCCAAACATATGATCTATACAGGATATCCATAGTTCCTAACAAAAACCATGAAATTCTCGTCCCCCACTTCCAATTCCTTGCCCGAAGTCCACGAAAGGGTATCTATGTGAAGAGATACACAACGTACAAAGCCGAACATCGCCGGACTGTATTGAAGCCCTCATCACCACGCAGCAGAGACTCCCCGAATGCAAACCAGTCACAATATCTCTTCAAAAACCAGCGTACGAGAAACTTGATGACCGCCATTACACCATCAGCTTCCCGACTCCGAAGAAAGTACGTCTATCCTGCGAACAAGATCTCCACAAGTTACTGCAAGGAAGTTACCTCGTCATACTTCCTCACAACTGTTTTATCCAGACAGACGAGTTCACCATCTCAAACTCCAATGATCGATTGAAAGGTCAAGCTTTGAAGATAACAGATGTTCCTAAAGAAGATGTACCTAGCCCAATGGCACGCCCACTATTCAATCTCAACTCTATCAACATGGATGATCTTCACGCAACCAACAAGGAGATTTCACTGCAGTCATCGATACAGTTCGATACACGCTCAGATAGCAGCATCTATCATACAACTATACCGCTGTATGTGTTACTACTCAGTACATGTGCACTGACTGCATACTTCACTTATCGTAGACTTTTTACTCGGGACAGATCGATCTCAAGAGTCCATATATTGCTGTTTCGGTGATATTTAGCGATATAGATCTCGGTATTTATGTGACCTGAGAGTTTGCTATTTAGATACCATTAAACTTGGACTTATGATCTTTAAATCTGTTGAAGCGAAAACACGATTCGATAAAAAAATCTCGATAGAAAAAAATAACTAAAACACCTCGATTTGCACCTATTTTGTGTTGGATCTCTGAAACCATGTGGAGTTTAAATCTGTTTTTAGCCTAATAGATAGGTAACAATATAATCTCAAATCGTGACGATTTTTTTTTTAGTTTTCTACCTGGTTTTCTCTTATTTAGCCATTATGTGATTTGGCGCTTACGTTATTTTATTCTAAGCGAGCACACTCTCTCTGCCTCTCGTTTTACGCGCGGGATTAATAGCGCTATCCTTTTCAATTTGTTCAATCTCAGTCTGCTGCGGCACCTGTTGCGAGTCGAACCTGTGTTTGGCGACATTACAGAGCGCGGACTATTTTTGACGTAATTATTTTGAATGATTTCCATTTGTGGTAGGTAATATATAATAAAGATAAGAGACAGCATTTACTGTAAAAAGTTTTTGAAAAGGTTTTGTGTAAAAATAAGGTATATTTATTAAAGTGTACGTATAATTAAATATGGTTAAAAAGAAACCTCTCTGAAAAAGGAAACAATTAAACCTTTGAGGGAACAACTTCGTATTCTGAACGATAGAAAAAAAAGTAAATATTCTTATATTTACGTAGCTACTTAGGTATTTCGAATATGTCTTTAAAGAACACGAAGGGTCGTTTTGCAAGCCACTTTTCGAGTTTCAACCTTATTGGGACGAGATAAAGCTCATGTCTAGTATCACGTCACCCTGCTGTTGGCTGTTTATAGAGTTGCAATTTGTTTGATGAGTCGCAAAATACGCTTTGTAAAATTATATTGTTATTTTTGTAAATAAATAATATACTTATATTATGATCAATCGGGGTATTCTGATACGTACCAACCGTAGTTTTTGATACCCACGATAACGGGAATAGGTGGAATAGTACAACTTTAGGGTCAGGAGCATAGGTATGTGAATGTTGTCTTATAGTATGTCACGTTATTTTATTGTGACTATAGATTTGCAGAAAACCAAACAATTCATTTCGCACCTCCGGTGCTACACTGTCACTTATGCAATTTTTTTCAATTTTGAACTGAGTATGAGAAAATAATCCTAATATACCCCTGTACTTGGTGCGTGATTGTCACTTGTGTGTTACGCATACTGTCCGCGAGAGGTCAATAGTGTCGTTATCGTTTTGGCGCGAATCTGGATGCCACCCGGAGAAACAACGTTTCATTGGTCAGTTGCGCGCGGCCCCCCGCACGAAAAGGATTCACCTGGAGCTACAACGTCACTAAGGTAATTGTGCCAAATTATTTTTACAATTCTGGAGTCATAACGACACTTGTGTAAGTAGTGACATTGTTTCCCCAATCCTTGCTAAAAAAATAACTTATTACGCTTTCATATTGAAACAACAACGTCACTTGTGTAAGTTTGTTGTTTCCCCAATCCTTGGTAAAAATTTAACGTTATATTAACTGTTGTGACAATCTTACTCCAATAACACCAGGGCCCCGTTTCATATAAGTACAAGACTTGTACTAGTTTTCCTACCTATAATGGTAGGTAACTTGTATTAGTTTTCCTTCCTATAAAGGTTCATGTAGCTAATGTTGCCATTTTTTGCTAAGGAGGCAAAACAATGGCAAATTTTCCACCTACAATATTGGCCACAAATGAACAAAATGATATTGGCTCCCCAACAGGGGATTTCTCTAGCACCGATTCAGGAGATGAATACAGGCCTGGCCGTCGTCGTCCAAGGTCGCTTTCATCCAGTAGCTCCAGCAGCAGTTCTAGCAGCAGTTCCAGTAGTAGCGTTAGTAGTAGTTCCAGTAGCAGTACTAAATGCAGTTCCAATGATTCTGCCGCCGAAAATGATAAAAATTCAAATAATGAGAGAGCGCAAACTAAAACTAAATCAAGAGGCAGAAAACGTACGCGTAATCCAGCAACCTGGAAAAAGAATGTTACGAAGCGATTGAAAAATTCTGGTCAAACTTATACCTCGGCAAAAACTAATAAACTAACTCAAGGTAAAACAATGGGACCTCCATGTACCTCATACTTTTATCGTTAAAAAACAATATAATTATAAGTTATGTAAATACGTAAATTATTGTAAATATCAGCTGATTCAAACTTTTTAAATACGCCAAAATTACTTTTTTACAAGTTTTAAAGCTTTAATTTAATTTGATTTCTTTTTTTACTTAAGTTACCTAATTGTTTGCTTAATTTATTTTAATTAAAATAGTTGGTAATTTCGTTGGTCTTAAGCCCAATTAAAGTACGAAGGAAAAGTTTGAAATGAATAAGTGACTTTTATTTTTCCGTTAACCTTTTATTTTACTTTTTCTTAGTTTTCAATCGTAAAGTATCACGATGCGTTTTAGTTACCTACAATTACGATAACAGCTGTTGGAAGCGGGGCAAGTTTGAGCGAGAGCACGCGAACGCGAGAGTGACAGAATATGATTAATGAATACTACAATGAATAGCCTCTCCAATATGTCCATAAATTGAGTGACATTTTGGGATATAAACAAACTCTATTATCTTTGCTGTTTGTGAATACTATTTATTGAGACTTTACATATATAATAACAAGACCTTCTCTAATAAGCCATTTAAGTATTTGTACTAATTAAAAATTATTAGTGTATAGGGCTATAATGTAATGTTTTAAAATATTTTTTAGTTCTAAGACATGCTTTATTGAAACAAGATTTTTTTAATTATAGATCCATTTCTGATGCAAATAAAGAAAATGAAACTGGCAATTCTTCCAACGGGTTGTCTATTGGTTGCCCGAAGATTATATGCCATAATCATCATTTTCCCGAATTTCATTTACCCGAATTTCATTTGCCCGAATGTCTCATTTGCCCTAAAAGACATATGACATACTTTTAATTGCCCGAATTTTAGATACCATAAGATACGAATGCCATAAGTATTGTTTGCCTTATTTTTATGTGCCATAATAATTATTAGACATAATATTTAAATGGCATTACAAGTATTAGACAAATAAACTTGTTTTTAATTCTAATACTTACCTACTTATTAGCTTTCTGGCTGTCGATGTCGATGGGTGCGCAATGTTTGGTATAATAAGAATAAACTTATTTATTCTGTGCATGGATTTTTTTTTCTGTGCATGGTTGATGGTGGGCTAGGTCGACGGAGCCCCGCTTCGCGGGGCTCCTACTTCTGTGTGGTTTATAAAAAAATAACCACGAAGGGGATGGCGCCATCCCCTTCTAACCTAACCTGTCCGAGTCGGGGTGCCCTAAAGTCCCAATTGCATCCAATTTCTCTTGATATAAACAACCGTTACACACCCGATGTCGATGGCAAATTATGTTATGGCATATCATAATTATGGCATGTGATAATTAGGGCTTACAATGATTATGACAAATGATGTTATGGTAAGTGACTTTATGGGAAACAATGATTCTGGCACGTGACTAATATGGCAAATGAGACTAGGGCAAATGAGTATTATGTCGTATGATATTATGGCAAATGATATTAGGGCAAATAAAATTCGGGTGAACGGCGGTATACCCTTCCAACGCCGTAAATAAAATTTATGATACATAATAATAATACCAGCCTGTAACTGTTTCACTGCAGGGCAAAGCCCATTTCTCATACAGAGAAGGCATGATCGCCACGCTTGCTCAAGCCGCGTTGGCGAATTCAAACTTATATCATACCTACAAGTCCAGGGGTCTACTTCCTAAGCAGGAAGTCTGTAGTTTCGGCCTTATGACTTAGTCATTAAGTATTTTGTTAACTTTTTTTTTTAGTCTGTTAACAGCATTTTAAGAGTTAAGTTGGTAATACATAATTACATCAATTTAATCATGTTATTTAAATACTTAAAATAACTTTATTACGTTTTTAGGAAATGCACACCAATGAAGAACCTTGCCCATACATTGGTGAAGAACCTTCAGTTAGTGATAATATTCCATGCAACAATCTCGAAGTAAGTTGATTGTTCTTAGATACATTTCAAAAAGTATCTTAGTACTAGTTTCTGCCCGTGGCTTAGGGACTACTTACGACATTTTTATTGTATTTCAGGATTCTTCAAAACATACGGATTCATATTCAGATATTTTAATAGAAGGAACTAAAGATAAAGACGAGATCATAATACATGGAAATAGAATAGTCGATTTCCCATTATCTCTCGAAACAACTGCAAGAAATTTCAATTCACAACTCTCCACTGGGTTGCAACTTGAGTTGTTTAAAACTTATTAAAGAGGTAAAAAAAGGGTTTCTATCGAAATTCTATTTTACTTGTCGAATGTGTGGAAAAAGACTAGAATTAATAAATTGTAAAGAACCACATAGCCCTACAGACCTCAACCTGAACGATGATGCTGTAAGCAGTTTTATGTCCATAGGAGCGGGGTTTTCTGGTTTAGAACAGGTTTCAGCTTCCCTTGACATTCCTTGTATGTCCGACTAATTATACGCCAAGTGACATAGCAAGGTCTGTGGACTATGGGAATTAGCTAAAGAAAAAAGCATGGAGGAAGCAGCTAAAGAAGAGTACGATCTAGCTATTCTTAATGGGGAAGTGGATTTGAACGGAGTGCCGATGATAACTGTGGTTGCTGATGGCTGCTGGTCAAAAAGATCGTATAGAAAAAATTACAATGCGTTATCGGGTGCCGCAGTAATAATAGGCTATAGGACAAAGAAAGTTTTATATATGGCAGTTAAAAATAAGTACTGCATGGTTTGTGCTAGAGCGGAAAATAGAAAAATTGCAATTCCAGAACACATATGCTTTAAAAATTACACAGGTTCTTCAAGTACCATGGAATCAACAGCTCTGGTTGAAGGTTTCAAAACTTCAAAAGACAATCATGGACTAATTTATTCAAGATTGATAGCCGACGGTGATTCAAGTACACATAAAAATATAGAAAAATAAAAACCGTATGGCAACATGTTAGTGAAAAAAATTGAATGCACTAATCATTTATTGCGAAATTACTGCACGAAATTAGATGAGCTGACCAGAAACACAAACTACCCATTAAGGTACAGAATATACTGCGTTTAAGGCGTTCGGTTACTGGCGCTGTAAAACATATAAATGCCCAAGATGACAAATTCTTTTCTCAAAAAGTTTTGGAAATGAAGCAGGATTTGATAAACGGGCCACATCACGTGTTTGGAAATCATAGCTCATGCAAATCCAACTATTGCAAAAAACTGACCGAAAGGGGAGTCTTCGACAGAAGAAAATCTGGTACCAACGATGAAAAGTAAAGAAGGTGGCTTTATATTTTCAGCCATATTAAAATTCACTTCCAGATTAGTGAATAATGCTACTAGCTTGATGCATAATGTAAACAGCAACATTGCTGAAATTTTCAATAGTATCATAGCAAAGTTTATTGGCGGAAAGAAATAAATTACTCAGACAGGCAGTCGTATGCTGGACGATGTGCTGCATCAGTGGTCTCATTCAATTCGAGACAACCACTGTCTTAACTGAATAATTTTTTTTTACTTAAGAGTCCAAACAAACTTATAAAACGTCTCGAAACCAAGAGGACTCTCAAAAGATTGGCATCAGCAAAACGTAGAGTACATAAATCGTTTAATAAATCAACTGAAAAACCTAGTAATAGTGGAAAAGAACATCTAAGAGAGAACATATGAAAAACAACGTTAGCCGACAAAGATCGACAAGCACTTGAAAAGAGGACTATTCTGCAGGCCGATTCATTGGAATGGCGTCAGGAACGGAAACTGCGGCTCACGGCATCTCTTTTTGGGAAAGTATGCAAACGAGGGCTTATAAAATGCGGACCTTTGGTCAAAAGTATCGTGACTGAAAATAATTTAAATCATGTGAAATCAATTAAACACGGTCAAAACCATGAACACCTTGCGCGTGATCAACTGGAACTACATCTCGGAAGTCCCATACAGACATGTGGATTATTTATAGACCGAGATTTACCATTTTTAGGAGCAAGTCCGGATGGAATTGTGGAAGAGGACAAAATTGTCGAAATTAAATGTCCTTACTCAGCGAGAAACATGAGTGTTGACGATGGCATAAAGCAAAAGAAAATTAATTTCTGGAAAAGAGACAAGGAAGGTAATATCAATCTAAATGACAACAGAGGATACCAGTGACAGAATAATGATGCCTACCATAAATAAAGTATCTTCTTGCTCTTCAGTATCTAGATATCAAAAAGGGGGTCAGCAGCGTGCCTTGAAATTATTTCATCAAAATATTCAAGGTATCTCTTCCAAATTATTAGAAATTGAAATGTTTTTAGAAAAAACAATGATTGACATTGTATGTTTTAGTGAACATTGGTTGAAGGATTACCAGATGAAATTATTTATGATAATTATAGTGTGGGGAGTTGTTTTAACCGCAAATCTATGTTGCGCGGTGGTTCCCTCATCTTAGTAAAAAAATGCTTAAAATTCAAGCAACGTAATGACATTGTTAACTTATCAGTGGAACATTGCATCGAGCTTTCCTGTGTTGAGGTAGATAAGCATATAATAGTGTGCGTGTACAGACCCCAAACCCTCAAAACTTTACTTTATTTGAATCAACAATGGAAGATATCCTTGCGAAACTTGCAGCAGGTAATAAGTCCGCGATTATTTGTGGAGATTTTAATATTAATATTTTAGAAAATAATTCAAATAGCAGCAGATTTATAAGCCTTTTTAAATCGTTTAATTTGTGTAATGTGTTTACAGAACCAACTAGGGTAACAACAACATCTTCAACCTGTATCGATAATGTTTTCTGCGATTGTGAATATTTAGATAAAGCCATAGTTAATTACCTTACCTCTGATCATAGTGGACAATTGGTAACGTTTAAGTTTAAAGCATCCTTGAAAAAAAATCCTACACAATATCGGCCAATTACAACAAGCAAACTATCAAAATTCAATGGTACCTTACAAAATAAGTTAAATGTTCTAGGACATAACATTGAGGATGCGAATAAATTTTATGATAATTTCTTTTCAGTGGTATTAAAAGAATTCAATGCAACTTTTGAAAAGAAGTCTAAAGATACTTTCCCTAAGTTTGTATTTAGTGACTGGGCGACTAAAGGCATTAGGATAAGTAGGGAAAGACTATATGAGCTATATGGCCTCAAGCCTTTCATAAACACTGATTCCTTTAATAAGTACGTAAATAAATATTCTTAAGTGTTTAGAAATACTTGTAAGGTAGCTAAAGCCCTATACATTAGTAATAAGATCAAATCGGCAGAAAATAAAATAAAGACAGTTTGGAAAGTAATAAATAATGAAACCAATAGAAATAAAGAACGAAACACTGCTTTTTTACTGGAGACTGCACATGGTGCCAAAGCTCTAATTTAGAAGTAGCTCAAGAGTTTGTAAATTTTTTCACCAATATACCAACTAAAACTACGGAAGCTTTAAATTCTTCACCCGGGGTCTCATATAATTATAATTCCTTTAATAAGTACGTAAATAAATATTCTAAAGTGTTTAGAAATACTTGTAAGGTAGCTAAAGCCCTATACATTAGTAATAAGATCAAATCGGCAGAAAATAAAATAAAGACAGTTTGGAAAGTAATAAATAATGAAACCAAGAGAAATAAAGAACGAAACACTGCTTTTTTACTGGAGACTGCACATGGTGCCAAAAGCTCTAATTTAGAAGTAGCTCAAGAGTTTGTAAATTTTTTCACCAATATACCAACTAAAACTACGGAAGCTTTAAATTCTTCACCCGGGGTCTCACATGTGAACCAGTAATGTCAAATTGCACTTGAGCCCCGCTGGTTCACATGTGAACCGGCACACCGCGACTGATTAAAACTTTTATTTCGTGAATAGGAAGCTTTAAAATCGTTTGTCTATGAATATTCTCTATGGTGTACAAAATTTGCCAACTCTAGAAAAAAAAACATACTAAAAAAATGACACCTGACATTTCAAAAACTCTAGTCAAAAGTTTCTATGTCTCGGTGATTTCGCGCGCAAGTGGTGAAGTGATTTTAGTGAATTTTGTGTGTTTTTAGTGCAATATTCTAGGGTAAGTGGATAAATAATCATTTATCACTATTTCCTACAAGTATGTAGCTAGTTTTTTGCATGAAATAACATCTCAAAACTTGTTTTGTCGAGCCAACAAAAGTTACGTAGTTCCGAGTGTTCGCCAACGTCAACATTGTTATTGTTTGGGTTTCTGGCAATGTTTACAATTAAAGTAAGCATATTGTAACGATTTATAGTTAACAATGCGTTGATGAATATATAGGTAGTATTCTACAAGCTTTTCCAATTGGAATCTGTTTGATATAACTCTGATAATCGTTATCAAAATAGCGCATTGAATTACGCAATAAAAAACAACAAATGGCGCCGCGCTTTATGAAGTTTGAGCTTGAATATTGCTATAATCGGCTATAGAACTCATATAAAAGATCATTGTCATTAGATTACTCTTCTTTTCATAAGCTAGATCCCAAAAATTGGTGTAAATTGATGCAATAGTTTTGTCAGAAATAACATAAACAGCAACATAACTACATTCAGCAAGTTCTCTCATTTCAATAGGATATATATATTTCTCGAGTACTAATAAGACTTTTGTTTGTGATTTATTTCATGACGACATAATTAAGGAACTCGAAACCATTTCAAGTGTGAGGATACAAGCTTTAGAAACGCCGCGATTACGTTTTAAGTGGCTCGGGTCAGATTACTGTTGAATGAGCGCCCGCCCGCGGGGCGATAAGGACTTGTGACGTAAGAAACGTTCCGTACGTGAGAGGTTAAATCTGGAGACAGCAGAGACACCAATAATTATATACCTGTATCTGTACTTCCAGTTTTTAGCAAGGTGTTTGAAAAAGTAATGCTCAATCAGATGCTCAATCATTTTAACATCAATAAAATCTTACACGATCAACAGTATGGTTTTACCAAAGGTAGTTGTACGACTGACGCTGGTGCCACGTTGTTAAAACACATATATACAGCGTGGGAAGAGGCTCAAGATGCCATAGGAATATTCTGTGACCTCTCCAAGGCATTTGATTGTGTAAATCACGAAGCCTTGCTCCTAAAGCTGGGACATTACGGACTAGGTAAACTTGCACTTAGTCTAGTGAAATCTTACTTAAGTGACAGACAGCAGTAAGTTCAAGTAAATGGTGTCAATTCTCGAGGCTTAAAAATCAAAATGGGTGTACCGCAAGGCTCAATATTGGGTCCTTTCCTCTTTTTAGTATATATTAATGATCTGCCCCATCTTTTGAAAAATCAACCTAAAATAGTATTATTTGCTGACGATACTTCATTAATTTTTAAGATAGACAGGCGTTCCATAAATCTTGACGACATCAATAACGCCCTACAGCAGGTCCAAAATTGGTTTACTGCTAATAATTTAGTATTAAATGGGAAAAAAACTAAATGCATCAGATTTGCCTTACCGAATGTTAAAAGTAATGATTGCGATATAGTATTGAACAAAGAGAAACTAGAATTCGTCGAAAACACGGTTTTCTTGGGGATCACGCTTGACTCAAGGCTACAATGGGGTCCTCATTTAATATCTCTTGCGAGACGGCTAAGTTCGGCAGCATACGCTGTCAGAAAAATCCGTCAATTCACTGATATAGATACCGCGAGGCTGGTCTATTTTAGTTATTTTCATAGTATCATGTCTTACGGTATCTTATTATGGGGACGAGCTGCAGACATCGAGTCCATATTTATTCTGCAGAAAAGAGCCATCAGAGCCTTATACAATCTCCGGCGGCGCGATTCCCTAAGGGAGCTGTTTAAGGATATTAACATCATGACGGTACCTTGTCAATACATTTACGAAAACATTATGTATGTTCGGAAAAATCTTCATCTTTTTAACAAGATTAGTGACAGGCATAATTTTAATACGAGAAATAGGAACAAATTAGATCAACCCCGGTTCAGATTGGCTAAAGTACACACTTCTTTTATTAGTGTACTGTGTTAAATTTTATAATAAATACCAGTTGATATTCTCGAACTGAATGAGAGAAAATTTAAAGCATGCATAAAACGCACACTGTGTAGTAAAGCATATTATAAACTGGAAGATTATATCCTCGATAAAAATGTTTGGCTAAATGCCGGTCCTGCTCCACAGTCACAGCCGCGGGGGTCCACTAGTTAGGTTTTAATGTCTGGAAGAGATGCTCACCCTCTTTTTTTGTTTTGTAGTTAATTTTTTTTTTTTTGTACTCATAATACAATAATTTTTTTTTTTTTAAAAATTATTGTATTATGAGTACAAAAAAAAAAAAAAATTGTTTGTTATACATCTTTCATTACTTGGTCATTGACAACCATAGTTTTATGTAAAGTAGAAGCATTTTTTTTCAAATTTTGTAAATGTGAGTACCATGGGGCCATTTACATAATATTTATGTGATTAGTTTACTTGTTTGACATGAACGAGCATGGTGATCGAGAGCATGTCATGCTCACTCAAATGTTTTGCTGATGGCGGCGTGTGTGTTGGATCATTCGGTTCCCTTCAAAATGGTTGAGCTGAATGGTGCCGATACATACGTCAGGTTCGTGAACGGACGCCGTCAGTTGAGACTGGTCATCTCTTAACCACCACTGGCTTATTTTCATCTTTGTATTTAAGTTGTTGTTTTAAGTTTTTTTTTTATTTTGCAATGTCCTCACATGAAGAAGCAAGTACATGTATTTATTTATTTATTTATTTAGTACATGGAGGACTTACAGCTAATAAACACATACAAACATGGAGACCTTAGGCACCAGAAAGCCAATTACAAATCCTCACGTATAGACTTATAATAACAATTTATGGTGAGAGCACAAGAACAAAGAACGTACCGCTTTTATTAGAATAAGATAGGTACATGAAACATAAATACTTCGTTTGCAACTATATGACTGAAGAAAAAAAAAATAATAATAATAATAAAACAATAAAAACAGAAACTAGTACATAAACTATCGTTATTTGAAAAATTTGAGGCTTAAGCACCTTTTTGCCGAATTCACACTGATTGTGAAGGGATCCAATTCATACTCCTTGCATATATCATTAAAATTTCTGCTTGCGCGCACAATGTAACTGTTCCGCCTATACTTAGAAGATGTACGAGGTAAGCTTAAGGGTGGATTAAACCGAAGTGTTTTATTTGGCACATTGAAATAAAATTTTGACAATAACTAATGTAACTAAGATTTTTGTAAAACATCACATGATTTAAAAGAGTGTCCATGGAGTTTCTTGCACGTTCTTCTCCATAGAGATCTACGCTTTGGAACGTGCAAATAGCCTCATGTTTTTGACTGACCAACCTTGACATTTCAAAAGTGCCTGTAAATGGTTTATTTGAAATAAATGCTTTGTCCGCGCATCACATATGCGCGTCATGGACGACCGCGGGGACTGCGCGGGGTCGGGGTGCCGAACCCGGGACACGGCGACCGCGGCGCGCTCGCCACCACACTCAGCTCCTAGACGCGCTCCGCTACGGGCATTTCCTTGTCTTTTCTGAATACATCTATTTTAATACAGTCCACTCTTTCTATTTATTCCGACTGAGCCCAATCATATTGGTCCTTCGGAGACACTTATTACCAGTATTTAACGTAATTAACGCCGTCAACGTCGCATCGTCGGTCGTCGTGTTCACCTGCGCGAACTTTGACCGCTCGCGAGCACCACGCGGTGCGACCACGAAGAAGAACAAAGAATTCGTTCCCGAGGCAGACTGCATGGTCATCGTGGGAGCTGATGTCATTCTCAGGGAGTATACTACTGTATTTGAGTGAGTCCGTTCCAATTAGTAAATTTTCTGCTTTCTTTTTTCTTGCCTAAAATCGCTGATTCATCTTCCATTCTTTCGGTGTTCATACAGTGTTTCAATACTAGCGCTTCATAGTGTTTTTTTATAACACTGCTTATTGAAATACGCATATTTTTATAGTCATTAGCAAATTCGCACTTAGTCAACACGTGTTGAGTCGTTGGCCTTGACACTGATTTATCGATCACTTTCACTAACGCACAGCTGTTTGCAGTTTTTTATCTATTAACCTTCGGTATGCCTGGTAGGGTCCGTCAGACCCACCTGTGCACATAAACTCTTGTATTTCCTTCAAATTCGAATTTTGCGCCTATCCGCACTTAGTAGCTGGCCGTTATGAATTGCTAGACGCCTGCCACCCGTTTCCACAGTCCGGGAGCGCGCTCCCGTGGTAGTAGGACGTGTGTATAGTTCGCGCGGGTCTCACGGACCCGATCAGGCATACGACGTGACGTTTCTATGTAAGTATTTGTTGTCTGTGTTTTTGAAAATTGAAGTTATTTTTGTGAATAAATTTAATATTTTTTTAATTAGTTTAGGTTCAAAATGGGGAGCCATCTGTGCGATGATGATATTAGTAATTTATTACTCGATGCGGCTGAAGAAGATGACGTAATTTTCAACTCAAGTGAAGAAGAGTCCGATCACGTGAGTCAGGGAAGCGAGGCATCTGATTCAGAGGCAGAAAATAATGATTTGGGAGAGGCTGTTGCGGAATAAAGTTCGTCAGATTCTGATATAAACGTGCCATTGATATAGTCGTATAATGCTACGTATGCCCAGTCAAGAAAGATCGCAAAACGCAATATATTTGTGAGACTTGTAAGAGTTCCTTATGTCTGGATCATGCAATTTTCCAATGTGCAATTTGCTTTCGAAACAGAGCTCCGGAAAATGTTGTTGGAAGTGATGAAGACTGAATATTCTTTAGTTATTTATAAGTACATAAAAGTGCCTTATATGTTTTTATAGTCTGATTGAGATCTCTTTAGTTTTTAATAAGTAAAGTGTGTTATAATAATAACTAAGTTTAAAAACTGTTTTAAAAACACTGTCAATGTTTAATTTAAAAAATTATAATTGAAAGTTGTTGATTTGTAATATATTTTTATTTAATTTCCTAACATATACCTCTAGTTAATATATATATAATATTTAATAACTTATTTATCAGTAAATATTTGAGAAATTACAAGTTAAAAATCCGGGTCTGAAAAACCCACCAGGCATACCGTGTAACTTTTGGCCACCAAGCATACCGAAGGTTAAGCTCATTAGTATCAGTACGTCCAGCTGTTTATGTAACTTAACAATGGCAGACAATTTAAAAACTTTAATAAAGAAGCGTAGTTCGATAAAATCGAAGCTTACAATTTACAGCAACTATTTAAATTTAGTTAGAAGTAGTTCCGCATTATCAGAGTTGCAACGTTTAAATTTGGAGGAGCGTTTTAATAAGTTCGAAAACTTACACACCGAATTTGATGCCTTACAGACACAGATCGACGTGCTTTCCGATGACGACGAGCCTGCGTTGGCTGAGCGTGAGGACTTTGACCGCCAGTTCTTCAACCTGGTGGCACTCACGCGTAGCCTGCTCGGTGTCTCGCCCAGCGGTGCTGCGTCGGAGGCGGGCTTCAGAGACGCTGACTCAGGTGCACATGTTTCATTTAGGAATTCTTTTGTTCGTTTGCCAAAAATAGATTTGCCTCACTTCGATGGGAACTACCAATGCCGGCTTGAGTTTAGGGATACCTTTGGATCATTGATTCACGATAATTCTAGCTTACATGACATTAACAAGTTCCACTACCTGCGAGCTTCACTCCAGGGAAACGCGGCTTTAATTATTAAAAACATTGACTTTAAAGCCGATCACTATAATCTTGCGTGGGACCTGTTGTGCGAACGTTACAACAACAACCGGCTTCTAGTGAAAAACCATTTTCAAGCATTATTTGATGTCGAACCCATTACAAAAGAGTCAAGTGTTTCCATCAGAAACCTTGTTGATAACATTAATAAAAATGTCAGGGCACTAACTTCTTTAAAAAGGCCCACTCAATTTTGGGACGATATTATTATATATTTCATGGTTAAAAAATTAGATTTAACAACAAGTCGGGACTGGGAAGAACACAGAAACAATACGTTTAAAGATGAACCAACTTTAACACAATTTTGTTCATTTCTAAGCAGCAAAGCGGACTGGTTAGAATCAGTGGAGTCTAACCATACTCCTTCCGAAACGAATACTATTGTCGCCTTAAATAATAGTCATTCAAATAAAACTGATTCAAAATCAAATAAAAAATCAGAAAATATAAATAAAAACAGAAAATGTCCACTTTGCTCCCAAGCACATACTTTGTTTAAATGTGAATCATTTAGAAATTTGTCAATAGAAAATCGCAAACAAAAGGCAACTGAATTTAATGTTTGTCTTAATTGCTTACGCTTTGGACATAATTCTAAAAATTGTAAATTTTCACATTGCAAATATTGCAAAACAAAGCACAATACGTTTTTGCATACGGAAAGTAATGAGCCCAAACCGGTTTCCGATCCATTGCCTTCGGCACTGCTTTCTGCTTCGCCTTCTTCAAATGTTGTGCTTTCAGCCAATTCCATGCAGCTTGCTACTTCTGCGCATGTTTTACTGTCCACAGCTATGGTGAACGTGACAGGCGTGACGGGTAAGAAGTACACTGCGCGCCTACTGCTGGACAACGGCAGTACGGCGAACTTTGTCACACAGAGCCTATCAGAGAAGCTGGGTTTGTTACGACACAGTACAAGCACCAAGGTAACTGGTATTAATAATCACATATCCACCAGTACACAGTCTTGTCACCTCTCAATAGTCTTTATGCTGTGCTTTTACTGTAGATATCGAGTGTCACATTTTGCCTGAAATCACAAAGGTTCTACCGTCTTCATTCGTGCATATTAATCATGTCCCTATTCCTCCAGGTCTTATGCTAGCAGACCCGAACTTCAACGTTCCGTCGGTCGTAGACATCCTGGTAGGGGCTGAAGTTTTCTGGAATGTCTTAGGTAGCAGAACGATAGACTTAGGGAAAAACCTACCTAAATTATGCGAGACCAAATTAGGATGGTTAGTTTCAGGTAGTATTTCGCGCCAATCATGTTTTTCCGCTAATCATTTTTGCCATCATTCCAATGTCACTCCCGACCTCACTCAATTTTGGGAGCTTGACAATGTCAGTTCAAAACATTCACTCTCACTCGAGGAGAGAATGTGTGAGCAATCATTTGCTCAAACCACCGTTCGTAATGATGGTGGGGGATTCGTCGTCACTATGCCTTTAAAAGGGGATCCTAGTACATTAGGTCATTCTTTTACTAATGCTAGAAATCGTTTTCTTTCCCTTGAAAGGCGATTCAAACGCGATCCATCATTTCATAAAAAATATAATGAGTTCATGAGAGAATATGAGCGCCTAGGTCATATGACGCTAGACTCTGACTGTACTCCATCACCAGAAAACTCCATGAGTAAATATTACATTCCACACCATGGAGTCATTCGCAGTTCAAGTACCACTACACAACTACGCGTAGTATTTGATGCATCAGCTCGTACTAGTTCGGGGGTGTCACTTAACGACATTCAGATGGTCGGTCCCGTAGTTCAAGACGATCTGTTTTCAATTTTAACACGTTTTCGTCAACATAGGTATGTGGTCTCAGGTGACGTGGAAAAAATGTACAGGGCCATAGAGTTAAATCCAGTCCAACGACCTCTTCAAAAAATAATTTACAGGTGTGAACCTTCAGAACCTCTTAGGACTTACACTTTAAATACGGTTACCTATGGTACCGCTTCTGCACCCTATTTAGCCACTAAGTGTCTTGTAAGTTTGGCTGATAACATTGAGGACAGTCGAGCTCAATGTGCCATACGACGTGACTTCTACGTTGATGACTTTCTTAGTGGAGGGGATACCATAGCTGAAACTGTTGACATTTCTAAGAGGGTACGTTCCGTTCTATCATCTGCAAAATTTAACTTACGTAAATGGCGATCAAATAATTCTCAAATTCTCAAAGAAATTACACATACTAACGAATTACATAATACTAGCACTTTGCAGTTTTCTGAGCAAGGTCCAAACTCATCTCAATCTAAGACTTAACTGGGTTTAGGTCTTAACTGGGTTTGTGACTCTGATACACTTACGTATACTATAAATATCACCACCACTACCAAAGTCACCAAACGTCATGTTCTTTCTGTTATCAGTCAAATCTTTGATCCACTGGGCCTTGTAGGGCCGTGCGTAGTCGAAGCCAAAATAATAATGCAGCGTTTATGGCTAGAAAAGTATGACTGGGACGACGAAGTATCGCACGAAATCAGAAACCTTTGGTCTACATTTGAGAGCACAATAATCGTATTAAATACTTTAAAAATTCCACGCTGGGTCTTGCGTGAAGACTCTAGTACGCATGAAGTACACGTCTTTACAGATGCATCTGAGAAAGCATTTGTCAGTTGTGTGTACATTCGGTCTTCTAATGGCAGTGGATCCATAGGCGTACAACTTCTAGTCTCTAGAAATCGTGTAGCGCCCATCAAACCAACAACGATACCGAGGCTTGAACTTTGTGGAGCTTTGTTAGGTGCAAGGCTGTATACTAAGGTTCTACAATCGCTTACCATACCCATTCATAAATTTAGATTCTGGTGCGACTCAACCATAGTCCTGGGTTGGCTCTCTACTCTTTCAAATCAGTTGAAGCCTTTTGTCAGGAACAGAGTCAACGAGATACAGGAAAGTACTTGTGGTCATACCTGGAGCTACGTACCGTCGAAAGACAACCCGGCGGATCTTGTTTCCCGTGGTCTCAGGGCCGACATTATCACGCACACAACTTTGTGGTGGTCTGGTCCCTCATTTTTACAGTACAGTAAAAATGAGTGGCCCAGCATGCCAAACAGCGGGAAAGATAGTCTGCCGGAAGTAGTAACTCATTTCATTGGTAGTGAAAGTGACAATCATTCATTTATTAGTAATCATACAAACGTAATCAATAATTCATCAATCATTCATAATCTATTAGTAAAGTATTCTAGTTTAACAAAAATACAAAATATATTTGCTTATGTACAACGCTTTATTTATAATGTCAAAAATAGAAATAAATTGCATGGTAATTTATCAGCAGCAGAACTAGACAACGCATTAAAAACAATCATACATCATTCACAGCTTGAAACGTTTTCAGAAGAGTATAATTTGTGAAAGTCTGGTCAAAAATTACCTCGCAAAAGTAGATTGCTTCCTCTGACACCGTTCATTGACAATCAAAACCTCATTCGCGTGGGCGGAAGGCTCGATAACTCCCCCTACGACTTTAGTGTGAAACATTATTTTATGCAGTAAGCACACACTTACAAAGCGTATATTTCACATGCAACATTTAAAGCTTGTACATGCTGGTCCACAATTGTTGTTGTCACATGTACGACAAACTTATTGGCCTTTAGGTGGTAGAAATTTGTCTAGATTTGTCGTGAATAAATGTCTTAAATGTTTCAGACACAAGGCTCAGAACGTACAGCCTATAATGGGTCAACTACCAAGCTCAAGAACAAATCTCGAGTTTCCTTTTTTAAATAGCTATGTTGACTATGCTGGGCCAGTAATGGTGGCCAATCGTAAAGGCCGAGGATGCAAACTTGCAAAATGCTTCTAGGCAAGCGTGCTCCACCTTAGACCGCATCATCGCTTAACATCAGGTGAGATAGCGGTCAAACGTACGCCTATAAATATTAAAAAAAAAAAAAAAAAAAAAAAACCTATATGTGCATCTTTGTTTGCTTGGCAGTGAAAGCCGTACATTTGGAGCTCGTCACCGACCTCACCACTGAGGCTTACATGGCTGCTCTAAATCGTTTCGTGGCGCGTCGTGGCAAGCCTCGAAGCATCACGTCCGATAACGGGACTAATTTCGTAGGCGTATCAAATGAGATATGTAGGTTTTTGCAATCATCAAATGTTGCATCTGAAATGGCACAACAAGGTATTGAATTTATTTTCACGCCTGCATACAGTCCTCATTTCAATTCACTGGCTGAAGCTGCTGTAAAATCCTGTAAGCATCATTTAAAACGACTACTGCGTCTTACCCATTTCACCTTCGAAGAGATGGCTACCTGTCTCACTCACATAGAGGCGGTGCTTAACTCACGCCCTCTTACTCCTCTTTCTTCTGACCCCAACGATTTTACGGCACTCACTCCCTTTCACTTCCTAATTGGACGGCCATTCTTATCAGTGATATACCCTCAGGTGACTGAAGCCAACATCACGCGACTGGATCGTTGGAAGAGGATCCAGCACATCAGACAGCATTTTTGGCGACGGTTTCATAATGAGTACACTTCTCTGCTGCAGGCCAAAACCAAGTGGTTTGATTCCAGAGGTGAAGTGAAGCCGGGGTCTTTAGTCCTGATAAAGGACAAAACAGCGCCACCTCTGCTCTGGTCCCTGGGCCGGGTCACGAAGACCTATCCTGGCGTAGACGGGGTCACGAGAGTGGCCGAACTGAAGACGAAGCGGGGCACCATTCGTCGCGCTTTCAACTGCATCTGCCCCCTTCCAGTCGAAGATTGAAGACTTCCCTTCAACCCGGGGAATATGTCCGCGCATCACATATGCGCGTCATGGACGACCGCGGGGACTGCGCGGGGTCGGGGTGCCGAACCCGGGACACGGCGACCGCGGCGCGCTCGCCACAACACTCAGCTCCTAGACGCGCTCCGCTACGGGCATTTCCTTGTCTTTTCTGAATACACCTATTTTAATACAGTCCACTCTTTCTATTTATTCCGACTGAACCCAATCAGCTTTGAATCTTGAATCTTGAATCTAAACAAAAATCATGATTGGTACTTCCAAGCACAAGGGCAACTTCATGATACACAAAGAAAAACATGCATATTTGCCGTTTGGACTGAAGTGGACATGAAGGTTGAACTTATTGAGGAAGATAAAGAATTTTGGTGTAAAATGGAAGCAAAATTGAAAGCTTTTTATTTTGATTGCTTACTGCCTGAGATCCTTGATTCTCGGTTAGATAGGCAAATGGAAATCAGGGAACCTAAATATATTCTTGACGCGATCAATCAAAAAGCAATCAATATAACAAAACGCAAAAGAAAAGCGCCATAAATCGCATGAATATATTATTTTTCCATTATGCACCAACATTTCTAAGTTTAAGTTCAGTATTCAGTCCGAACTGCAAAAATGCATGTTTTTTTTTGTTTGATATTACCATTCTTTGATTTCACACAAATTTTGGTCAGAATGACCACTTTGTATGGAAAATCTAAATTATTTTTTGGGAAATGCCTTTGAGTTCTCTAGAGCAAATTGTTAATTTACATAGGCAGAAGCAATTTTTATAATAAGACACCTTTCTGTTACACCCTGTATAATAAATATACCACGTTTCTCTGCGCTTTTTGTATGTTTTTGTGAAATGGTAAAACAAGCAAGGTATTACATTAGGTAATTATAGAGTTTTTTATCACAGACTTGTTTTATTATAACGTACCCATATCTATCTTACCTACCTACTCACCTAGCCCACCTACTTACGCAGTGACATTCCCGGGCGTTTAATCCACAACACCAAAATTGAATCGCAATCGATGAATAGTAAGGGAACGGATTATGAATAATTACTATAGTACAAACAAACACTCTTTTTTATGTAATATAGATTATTATTTCTATTATTCGAATTTACGTATACATACCTATATAAGACCGTCTAGATATTCAGTATTCGTCTTTTGAAGTCACTCAATACACCGACTCAAATTTTAAAAATCCTAAGTTATCAACTTTTGTCATGCAACTCAAGCGGGCATCGAGCGAACTTGTCAATGTGCGCGTAAAGGTGTGTCCAAATATCGAGCGGCAATCGAGCGCGGCTGCCGCGCGCGGCCCGCCGCCACAGTATAAATATGGACAGTACGGAAACTAAGCCTAGTTGAGAATATAATTACCTACGCTCCATTGAAGCAAAAGGGTTGTCACTTTTAATGTTCTTCTTTTTTTTTACATTTTTGTTTTGTAGTGATCAATCAATCGAATTTGAATAACTAGCTTACAAATACAATACATAGGTAATCTCATGGCGTTGGTTAATCTCAACAAAACACGATACTTTAAACACGGAAAACAATTTAATATTTACACACAACAACTTGTAGCACTAACTTTGTCATTACGGCGTTACCTTTTAAAAGTTTTGGCCGGTACGCAAGTTGCTGTTGGACGAAAACGTTTCGGGCGCTCGGTACCTTTGCAGCCGCCATCTTGGATTCCCGTTTTGAAAACACTATCGGCTTCAACACGCTCGTAAACCATGAAAACGACACCCATGACGAAAAAAATTATACCTATTGCAGCCGCCATCTTGGATTCACGTTTTGACATGACTCTTGGCTTCAATAACCTCGAAAACCATGGAAACGACACCCATGACGAAAAAATTGGTACCTATTGCAGCCGCCATCTTGGATTCACGTTTTGACATCACTATCAGCTTCAACACCCTCAAAAACCATGAAAATGACACCCATGACGAAAAAATTGGTACCTATAGCAGCCGCCATCTTGGATTTACAAGAAGTAGTAGTAGGTACCTAATAGTTTTGAAGTTCACGAATTCATTTTGATCGATCATACGGACTTATAATTCGATAACGATTAAATAACAATTTCATTAATGATTCTTACCTTTCAAAATCAGCAGGAAGTTTAAAATATAACGTATTTTCGCTCCGGTTGTGATGAAGCCGAGTTCAAACAACCGTATACTACGCAATACGTTCGTAGCATTTTTAAAAAGATCGCGGGGCTAAACTCGTTTTGACGCGGCCGGCGGGAGTCGGCACTCACTACTGAGAGTACCGCGACGGGCACCGAAAAGTCTCGTCGGCGCGCATGTTTGTGTGAGTGAGCCGTTTCGAGCGTTTGTAGGTAGTTTCCGTACTGTCCATATTTATACTGTGGCATAGTCGCTCGACACTCGCCGAGAAATCAGCAACTACCTACCTAAAAACTCTTACTAAAAATAGTAGGCGCTGTGTTATCGTTTTATACCTCTACGGCCCTATAGCTACCTAATATGGATAGCTTATTCTATTGTTATTATGTTTAGTTTTTCCTTGGTGGTAATGCAGCCGCCATGCCGCCACCGACAGATGCTTACTTGAATAGTCATCGCAGTTTATGTCCGTAGTACTAGATACATCTACACTAATATTATAAAGAGGAAAACTTTGTTTGTTTGTTTGATTGTAATGAATAGGCTCAAAAACTACTTGACCGATTTTAAAAATTCTTTCACTATTCGAAAGAGCTACATTATCCACGAGTAACATAGGCTATATTTTATTTTGCAAAACAATAGGGTTCCGTAAGATATTTGGGTTTTTCGGACACAAGGTGTAAAAATCAACCAGAAAAGTTACTTATTTTGCGTACGCTGCCTAAACTATAAAAGATACAACCATAAATTGTTCTAATTAATTGTAGATAATTTAAATATCTACAAAAAAGTCCGCTACACACTATACCTATCTATGTCGAGTGAGGCGCAGCAACCTTTTTTTTATTTAAAAATCTAGATTTTTTTTTGGACTACATTTAAACGCGTTTATTTTACTCATGCTATTAATCCTTATCAAAATAAAGTATTTCATCACTAAGTACAGTTTATGTAGATCATATTTGGTCTATGAATGATTAAAATCGGACGTTTGGTTTTGAAGTTATGGCGAAATGAAAATATTACGATTTCTGCTGCACGGCCCGTTGCGGCGGTCACCAAGGCGGTGCGCGTGCGGGAGGGGAGTTTAGATCTATGTAAGGTACCCGCGCGGCTCAGACGCGAGGTAGGTAACAGTTTTTCTCACGGTTTTTCTGTAGTGTATTTAGTATCAGCCTTAGAATAATAACGCATAGAAACCTAGTACGAGTGCAAAAAGTGAGGCAACTAAAACTTAGCCTAATCCGTCAAACTTAGCCATCAGGCCGTCAGTACTCAATGTCACGTTCCGTCGAACACAGCTCGCGAGTAAATAATTGAAAATGACAGTTTGTTGCGTGAAAGGATGTTATAAGCACATCAGGAAAACAATAAAATGTGATAAAATAACATTTCACAAATAAGTACTCACATTCTATGCACTATTTTTACGTAAATCGATAAATAAAACAAAATTCTAATAACCTAACTTGTCATAACACAGTGTTGCTATTTGTGAGGAAAAAATACCCACGTTGCTTTCATTCATGTTTTTCATTTTTGTAATTTTAAAATACAATACTTACTGTTAATTCATATCAAACCCGATGTTTTAACATTGTTTATAATTATAACCCATCAAGCATTCTAAACGCATTGAACAATATCTCATTCTTAATGCGATTTATTTCCTTTTATTTTGAAATAAATTGAATTATACCTTCCGAAAAAATATGTCATATTACATGAAAAATCATGTTTACCTTTTCCAGTTCCCAACAACATAAAATACTTGCCTTGATAGCAAAATAGTAATGCGTCTTCCCATATTTTGTGGGTAACGGCTTAGTAATGGTATCACTGAAAGCTATATCTGTGTGCGTTAGAGTAACGTAGACACATTCGGCTCACGCACACAAAGAAAATGAAGTGGACACACGATTTTGCTCGGGTTTTGTTCTAGACGCGGCTTCTATGCGTTATTATTCTAAGGTATCAGCATTGCACCCGTGCGAAGCCGGGGCGGGTCGCTAGTACCTAATAATGAAATTAGTTCTACCTAAGTACCATCCTATAAATTGTTATCAAAATTACTTACTTACCTACCTGTCTTCTTAATTTTTAGGGTTCCGTAGCCAAATGGCAAAAAACGGAACCCTTACAGATTCGTCGTGTCTGTCTGTCTGTCTGCCCGTCCGTATGTCACAGCCACTTTATTCCGAAACTATAAGAACTATGCTGTCGAAAACTCTAAACTTGGTAAGTAGATGTATTCTGTGAACTTACTACCTACCTAAACCTGTAGGCCGGTATAGTATGGATAGGGGTTCTAAAATGGTATAACTATTGATGAGCATAATTTCAAGATGCATTGCGTGCATAACCACAGGCGGCATAAAAGAGGTGTTACTGACACCGTTGCTGATTATACGAAAAAAGTAAAAACATTTTTAAGTAACGTGACTGACAATGAGTACGTTAAAAAATTACGCGAATATGATATAAATTTAAAAATATGTGCTGTAGGAGTGATTATATACTTGGGCATGTCTAATGGCTATATAATTTCTTCTCTTGTTTTTGCTATCGCATCTGTTATAATGTTCAATATCGATTATGAATCACTGGATCCGACTGTAAAGATGGTGTCTATGGCTATCATTGCTGTGTTACTGATGCAGAAAGCGGGACCATCTGTTACTTTTATATTTTTGCTAACTGTCTGGATGTGTGCTCCTAAAGTAACAGCTGATCTCTGCAACAACAGACTAATAAATACTTTGGGAGGTTTCAAATACCAGGAAAACGTTAAGGCTATAGACATAACAAGAGGGGAAATAATCATGAAAGAGTCCGACTGCTTTACGTGGAAGTCCAATGATACATCAAACGTCACTCATACGTACAATATCAGGTTAACATCTATAAACGCAAATATTGACTGGATGGAAACTAAAACTACTCCCCTAGTACTGAATCAAATCCATTTTCTAGAGTGGTACGAAAACAATTACTCGACAGAAGATACCGCTACTGCACAGGCTATGGCAAGTTGTAAGTTGTTGGATGTATGGCACGTATACCACGTTAGGGAAGACAGGGGACTGTGGCGTTGCGGCAAGTGGTGGTGTATTGAGCATCATGCATTATGTGTTGGGTGGACCAAAGGGAGTGAGTGTCATGTCTTTGAACGCACACACACCGAAGATGTAGCTCTAAGTTTCACCACCATAAAGGGTGATGACCCGTCTCAGGAGGTGGTACACAGTCTGAAAGTAGGTGATAATTTTATTATGGGGATGCCACATTTAAATTGGAGAGCATCCACAACTATAGGCGAGACACTTTAAGAATCATGTGCGGGAACATCACTTATCATGTTGCAAACACATTTTATTGGCCCCACAATGTAATAGTAGCTCAAAAAAATTAAGTTGATTGGAATTTTTTTGAGAGATATCTAACTTTTGCTGATGAATCATTCACTTCTAACATTAAAACTTTATTGGGAGGAGTGCCTCAAAACACTCTGAGTGATGTATCTAATGATATGTATACTTTTAAAGCAGATAGTGTTGCCATGGAAATCACAGTTAAAAATGTAGTATATGAGATGGGAGTATGCGAGTCAGCAAGTATAAAAAAAAAATTGCATTTTGATGCGGATGATGACGTACGAAGTAATAGCTAGTTTGGATGTAATTTTCTATAGTCCCATGCCTTGTAGTCTACTAATAGAATTGACAGATAATCTATGTTGTAGCATGCTAGATCAGAATTTCATATTGACTGGGCACAAAACTGTAAAATTGTCACTCACGTGTATGGAGAATTGCAATGTCACACTGAGGTATTTGAATAATACGATTAATATGGGGACAACGCCTCGTATTAGTTTGTGGTCTTTCGTCAATTCAGGAGGGATTATTCTAACAGATATACTGCATGGAAAAGATAATTCCATGATTTCCGGATTTTTATCTAACTTTTCTATGTCTAATTTAATTAATAATAAATTTGTAAAGATAGTAATTGTGTCTATACTTGTTTACTTGGTATTCACGGCTAACCCTATGTTGGGGGCATGCATGGGGGTGGCCCTATATTATACGTGGAATGTTGCTTCTGCTAGTGAAATGCAAGAAGATATAGTAGATTATACAGGCTTACAAGTATTTGTAATATTAATAGTTATATTTTTATCAAAATATTTTAATCAGTTTCTTCTACACTTTATCCGACAGATAGAATTATTGAATACCAATCCAATATTGGTTTCACTTAGATTTATAGTTGTTAGTTGTATACACATTACTAATTTTATGGAAAGTTATTGCTTCATACACATGATGTTGGCTTTTGTATTTGATAAGATTTATTTTTATTGGTTATTGTCATACAAACTTAGTAAATTGTATTTGAAGATCATGAATAAATTTTCTATTGGTACGGGAAACTATTTTTGCTATCATGTTTTAGTTTTTGATTTGTCTAACTTGCTTTATTTATCAGTTATATCGGATGTGTTTAAAGATTGTATAAGTGTTTGGACAGTGTTAAAAATTGTAATATGTTGTTTTCTTAAAGTGTTTAGGATTAATATAATTGGTTACGATCTTACATGTGTACTACATTGGATACTACCTAAGAATTTCTTACATACCATGGACATATTCACCACGGATCCAGGAATGTTAACAGCTTACAGAGGTGATTTTGTAAGTTCTTTGGATAAATGCATACAGGTAGATCAGAATGACGAGGAACAGTGCCCGGTGCACGGTGGCCAGAGTGGCACGTTCAATGTAAATGGGCTAATAAAAGAGTCAGTGAAACACGAGGGACATTTCTACTGTGGGTACACACGAGATCCTGTATATGGCAGGTTTACCATAAAGAACATTCTAATCCACCAGACTATTGAGAAGGAGGTAGAAAAAGACACTTCTAAAATTGCAGAAGCTATGTTGAATCCAGAAGAGAAAGCTGTTGTCGAGAAGATAAATAACTTGACCTCTCAGAACAAGGATTTTGCGGTGGGGATGCAGATAGATTACAACTTCCTGGAATACGGCTCCATAATCATTGGAAATAAAGAGTACTTCAAGGCTAGCAACATGACTGATGCGGTTTGTCCTATAATATATCACATAAGGCACGGTAACACTGTTGGTTTCGCATTTAATTTCCAAGGGTCTGTTTTTACTAGTTACCATATCACAAAAGGTTTTCCACTTGTTCTACCGATGGTTGGAAGGGATGGCAAAACAACTAAAATAGTGTTGGATGCGGTGGAGGCTAACGAAACGCAGGATCATGTTATCTATGGTAAAACCGGCCGTTTGGCTGCCCCCGTGGAAGGGGCAAGATATATAGTGGCTAATCCAAAGAATCAGCAGTTTCTAGTTTTGAGATACGAATCGGTTGTATCATGTGGTGGCTCAGATAAGTCATATTCTTTCGTGCGTGAAGTAATGTGCGAAGATCTTAAATTACATCAGTATAACGTGTTCAGTAAGTTTGGGTGGTCAGGCTTGCCTATCCTGGACATGCAGACTGGATTTCCTGTAGGCGTCTATGGTATGATGAGGGAGGACTCTATGGGCAATTCATCTGTTAGGGTATCTACTGGTTTGGGTACTGCAGAGATGGTTAACTGGGCACAAAGAGCTAAGACCATTTTAAATACTAAACGGCCGACTATGCATGAAATTGTGGCCCCTACAGGATCAGGCAAGAGTACTTTGTTCCCATTGCATTTAGCGACACAACTTATTGAGAGGAGAGAATACGGGTTAATAATTGTGTGTAACCCTTTGAGGGCGGTTCCCATTGATTTGAAACTGTACCTACAGATTAAGATAGTGGAGATGGGGTTGCAAGATCAAATTGTCGTACATCATTCAATTGGAGGGGATAATAGTTATTCCTCAACAATGGCACTCACTAGGCCTGGGCAATTTTGCATACTATATATTATAACTTATGGTAAATATCTATCAGAATACAAGCATCATCATCCTAAGGTGTTGATTCTGGACGAGATACACACTGAGCATCATAAGGTTTTACTTACTAAGGAGGTAATGCAGAAGAAACTAGAACACGGCGATATTAAATTCCAAATAGCTACTGTAACGGCAACTCCTAGAGATGTGGCTAATATCGTAGATAGAACATTTGATGAGATAGCACTCGCTGAACTAAAAGAAAAAGAATACTCTAACTTCATTTTTGTGGAAAACGGACTTTACATCGATCCAAACAATGTTTGTAAAGGTACTAAAGCACTAGTCTTCTGTAGCTCAAAAAGAACTTGCGAGAACTCAGCTACGGAGCTAAGGAAGAAATTACGTGGCATACCGGTAATTACGTACTATAGTGAACACAAGGATGGTATGAGTAGCATAAATAAGTTTAATGCTAATGACACGGTAGTTATGTTTGCTACTAATGCTATTGAATCTGGTATAACTCTCATTGGATGTAACGTGGTTTACGATACCAGGATGGAATTGGTGGAAGAATTATACCTAACTGAGACCAGGCTCGTTAAGCGACTCATAGACAAAAAGAGTTAAAAATTCAATATCACATAACACAACCGCTCTGTAGATGCTAAACGTAGAAACTGACTAGTGGCAGGACGGATGATACGCTCGACGCATTTTCCTGAACCGACCCATTCGACCGAATAGACGCGACCGATGATACGCTCGACGCATCATCTGTCAGATATGAACCGACCCTTAAAAGTACTGGTATTCATACTTAAATGTAATGTAGTAAGTATACAATCTTATTTATAAAAGTACACACATTAGACCGGTTACAACAGTTATCATCATCATTAAGGCGGGGTTGCAGTACTTTTTAAGATTTTCGAACGTCTGAAAATCTTATTAATTATGAGTTTTTTAATAAATAAAAATCATTACATAAAAATTGAACATACCCTCAAGTAAATCGTAAAGATAGAAACGCGATTTAGAATGATTGGCTCGATACTTTTTTTAATCAAACATGACACTAAATTACAATTTTAAACGTGTACTGCTAAGAGATTTCATCACGAATATATATAAAAGTTATATCAATAAATAGAGCTTTTTATTTTGAAGTAAATGTTGAAACCATATTGTGTAATTTCTTGATCAGTATTCGCCAAGAAAAAAAACAATCAAAGGAGATGTTTCAAAATGGGCCAGGTCTATGTACACTACCTTAAATAAAAGAGAAAAATCCGTAGAATTCGGGAAAAATACAGATAATTCATTTGAGTGTTTACTGTAGTGGTAGTTAATTGATGTTTATAAATTATTTTTATCGATTTTCAATATGGCGTCGCACCGATCTAAACCATTGATCATAGAAAGATAACTGTCAGCTGTCACAACAATGTCACTTCAGACACTTTGGTCTCGTTGTCAGTAAATAAATATGTCAGAAATAATGTCAAACGTCATTAATTAATCAAAATGACAGCTTACCGCCATTAGGGGTTTTGTTGTGTGTTGCAATTTCAAGTGTAATTTTTTGTGCTTTACCAGCAAACAACGCTATTTTAAAGAAATTGGACAGTTGAGAACTGTTTTAAATGTATTTCCCTATTTTTTAGTATAGTGTACAAGGACCTGGCCCAGGCTCCATACATTTTGGAACATCTCTTTTAGGCATTATTTCGCTCGCCGGACAGTCGCTGTTGTTCATCAGAACTCACAGTGTACCGATAAAATCAACAACACCCGAGCGCTCGAGCAGCGGTACCAACTACACGTCATACTGGGCGTGGCCTCCCCGCAAGCGGCCGCCCCGCCGTGCGCCGCCGAGCTCCGCCGGCCTGTATAAAACACTTGGATTGATTGGTGGGTAGTTGTAACAGTAGCACATGAAAAATTGGCTCCTACTTTTAAATTCTATTTTATTCATTAAAACAATTTATAAGAATTATTAATGCTATATAATAAAAGTTAACAGTTTGTACCTGCTGGTGTAGCGTTATATCTTCAATTTTACACTTTAAACTCAATCAATCACTTCAAAATATGGATTCCCTTACAAGCACTCTGAGTGAACTGAAGGAAATGTTTCAAACAAGGATGTCCATCTTCGAAGAAGAATTGCAAAAGACTCCTCAGTCACTTGTAACAGCTTCCAGCCTTGCAACGGAGTTCACTATGTTCCGTTCCTTCATCACTCAGGCTCTCAACAGCCTTCAGCAACAGGTGGGTCTGCTGGCACGAAGTGTGGACCAAATTGAGATGCGTGGAAGAAGGAAGATCTTGTTGTTGCGCGGAGCTGCTGAAGAGCAGAAAGAGGACACCGCCAAGGTGATTGCTGAGGTGGTCCGTAACAAGTTGCAGCTGAGTGACTTTACTGTTGCTGACATTAACCGCTGTCACAGGATGGGGAGAGCAGTGCCCAGTAAAACCAGGCCTTTTTTTTTTTTTTTTTGGGACAAGCCCGCCACACATTCCCAACCACTGCAACTCCTGAAAGCCAGAATCAACAGTGGCGACCACCAGAAAAACGCCGAGTTAATGAAACCCGACGAGTCCCGGAGAAACGATTCAACTGTCTTGGATCCCGCAACGAAATTAATCAGAAGAGTACAGCGGAGGAGTAGGAAAAATAAATATAATTTCCACTTCCCTCCATATCAAGCAGGAGACAGATTAGAGCTAGGCCAATAGGCACCAAGGGACATATACAACTGGGTTAGGCCCAGTTGCCAAGCACCACGGATTATATATTAACATTTAAACTAATGGGTCCTAAATTGTGAGCTACTTTTGATTCCAGTAATAGGTATGGCAAAATCGCCTGAACGCACGGAAATTTGTTCTGGTTTCTACAAGGTCCGTATAGTAAACTACTCCAGATTTGACCTGAATACTATCTAACATAACATTACGTTCAGTCTGCCAAAGAATACACTCCCACAAGATGTGATGTGCGGATTGTTCGTATTCAAGGTCAGCTGTAGAGCATTGACATAAAGGTGAGGCCACAAGCCTAAAGGAAAATAATTTACTCTTAAAGTTGCCATGACCTGTGAGAAATTGGGCAACACAGTGATCCACCTCCAGCCATGTCTTCTCCAGCCGCTCACGAACGGATGGAAAAAACTGGTGGAGGTGTCGGCCCTTGATGGAATCTTCCCACCTACATTGCCATTCGCATAAAAGTGCCTCCCAGACGTCAGTCTGGGGTTTTAATAATCTAGAGATCTTAGCACGGTCGCGTTGCGGTAAAAACTCTGGGTCCGTGATCTTTCTAGCGTAGAAGTACATTGCAGCACGCCGCTGCACCTCAAGATCGACTGGGAGAACACCCGCCAGCACCGGTAAGGCTTCAGTACTAACCGTCCTATACGCCTTGCATAAGAATATCAAAGCCAAACGCTGGTTTTGAAGTAATTTACGTCGTACCGCCCCTATGGTGGCCCTATCGGCCCAGACAGGTGCCCCGTAGCACATACAACCCAAGTAAGTAGCCCCATATATAGTTTTTAGGGTTTGAAATGATAGACCCCAAGTAGCCTTTGATATTCTCGTCAAGGCGTAGAAGTTCTTTTTTGCTTTTTCTCCTACTGTTTTTATATGATCAATAAATGAAAAGTTTCTTTCTAGTAGCATACCGAGGTAGCACACGGATTCTTTCCTTTTAACGGGTACGTTATTAAATTTTATACTAGGCCAGGATTTAAGGTTTCCTTTTAAAAGAAGTTGATAGGTTTTATGCGGTGCAAAGGTCAGACGGTTTCGATCGCCCCACTGAGATATTAAACGTAGGCATGTGTCAGCCAAGTTCTCGAGTCCAGCCCGAGTACTTGCCTGAATGAGCAGCAAGCCATCGTCCGCGTAACCGGTTAATGAACAGCCGTACGGGAGCGGAAGCGCGAGGAAATCATCGTAGCCAAAATTCCATATATATGGACCGATAACTGAGCCCTGAGGACATCCCATGGTTAGAGACTTAGTAATGGAATGATGTCCAAGTTTGAGTTTCGCGGAGCCATTTAGAAAGTACGAACAAATCAGATTATAGATGTTTTTGTAGCAACCACGGGTTTTCATTTTAAGTAGTAACATCGGCCACCATGCGTTATCAAAAGCGCCAGAAATGTCGAGAAAGATTCCAACCACGTATTTATGTTCCGATGAGTTGACAATTTTACGGACAGATAGAGCCGCATCTACAGTGGATTTTCCAATAGTAAAACCGTATTGATTTTTATGAAATTTAGGTCCGTTCGGTAACAAGCGCGGAACAATCAGTCGCTCTAAAAGTTTTCCCAAAGATGGGAGTAGTGTTATGGGCCGGTATGACTTAGGGTCGTCCGAGGGCTTGTCGCCACTCTTTGGAATAATGCGTATAAAGCCTTGTCGCCATATTCGAGGAAAAATACCTTCCGCAATGCATCGGCTATATACTGATAAAATCGCATCGCTCGACGTTTTACACGCTTCTATAATCATTCTATTAGATATTTTATCTTCACCGGATGATTTGTTGAGAGGTAGTCTCTTGACAACGTTTATGAATTCGTCAGTGGACGGAAGGTCTGACTCTGGTGATTCAGGTGGTACCGCGGCCCACGCCCTGATCTGCTGATGGTATTCATTTTCATTTACTGATAAATCATCTGGTATAAGAGAATCAAGCAGAACATCAGTTGTTTCTTCAATGCCGGTGGTATGTGTATTATTTACTTTAATGTTCTGAACGTATGCAAGGTCGACCGATCTATTAGCCTTAAACTCGTGATACAAAGGAGACCACGGACCCTCCTTATCAAGTTTATCAACAATTTTCCGGAGTAAATTACCCTTAGATTTTTCAACCGATGCTCTGTAACGCGACTTGGCAACTCTAAAAGTACTTATGGCAAGATTAAAAACGTCTCCGGTAACATTACGTTTTTTAAGCTTATTAAGCTGTCTACGCGCTCTGCGATAGCTCTTACGTTGTTCAGCAAGGTAGTAGTAAAACCAGGCCTATCCTGTTCAAGGTTGCCAGTCTTGCGGTTCGAGATAAGATTTGGTTTTCCAAATCCAAATTAAGGGCTTCTGGCGTCACGATGTCCGAGTTCCTAACGAAGGGGCGGCACGACGTGTTCTTGGCTGCGAGGGAAAGATGCGGCGTCACCAGAAGTTGGACTAAGGCGGGCTGTGTGTACGTCCTTGGTCCGAATGAAACGCGGCACCGAGTTGAGTCCCTGGCCGAATTGGACAGAATTGCGCCAGGTCCTGCGACTCCCAGCGAGCCCGAGCTGTGTAACCCTAAAACGGCTGCTCTAGCGGCCGCCGCTGCTGCGAGGACTGTAAAGCTAAAGCGTACTGCAGCTTCAAAGAAGTGATCTCTCAGCTAAGTTATATTTCATCAATGTACGGGTAATATTGTGTTTATTGTATTTGTTTTGTGCACCTTCATGTTTTTGTTTTTAGATTTTTTCAAGCTGTCACTGTCAGTGTCATTTAGACAAGGCTATGTCATGTCAAAGTGTCGTTCGGCAACGTACGTTCCGTTTCAGGTAGCAGTACACTGACACTGGCAATTTTGTGTTTAAATGTTTTAACGTTTTCTCGTTTGCATTTATTTTCTATATTTGTTTTTTTGCTTTACCCGTACTGAATGTATTGTAGTTTTTTTTTCACTGATTAACGCAACTGGCAGGTGAACTAGTTATTGCTAGCATTATCTGTTGTAGGTTTTTTATATATTTTTAATTTGTTTGTTTTGTATAATTATATATATTTTATTAGTTGAATGTCTTGTGATTTAAGCAGCGATAGTAATAGTTTTTTCTCTGTTACAAGTAACGATGACAGTTTTGTGAGTATTCCGTCTCTAGCAGAAAGTCTTACTGCGCAGTTCTCTGATGTTCCTCGGAACTTTAACGTTATTCACATTAACGCTCAAAGCATTCCGGCTCATTTCCACGATATGCTGGCATGTTTTGACTGTAAAAATATTCATGCTATCCTTGTTTCCGAGTCATGGCTTAAGCTTTGTTTCCCTTCAACTAGTTACTCTCTTCCGGGCTTTGTACTTATAAGAAACGATCGGACAGTCGGCGGTGGTGGCGGGGTTGCCATATATCTCCGTGCACATATTCCCTTCTCTATCGTCAATATATCAGCGCAGCCGCCTCAATCAAATGCTGGTGAACATCTTTTTCTTGAAGTCACACTACATCATTCGAAATTGCTTCTTGGTGTCTATTACTGTCCGTCTTTACGTATCAACTTCTTTTCATCTTTTGAAAAACTCTTAGAAATCTTGATTCCTTCTTACAGTCACAGTATAATCATGGGTGATTTTAATACTTGCCTCCTCAAAAAGGACCATCGCTCTTCTTCTCTGACTAATATTACAGCTTGTAGTAATCTTTCAATCCTTCCACTATGTGCTACTCACCATTTTCCAAACTGTACTCCTTCACTTCTTGATTTGATTTTTGTTTCTTCACTTGTTCACGTCGCTAAGCATGGTCAATGCTCAGCTGACGCCTTTTCCTACCATGACCTAATTTTTCTTTCTTATAAAATTCGTCCACCTAAGGCTAATGCTAAAATTCTCATGCAGCGCAATTTTGGTGGTATGAACATAGACAGTCTTTGCGAGGATGCCAGCAATATAGATTGGTCTCCTCTTTTTGCCTCCTCGTCAGTCGATGAGCAAGTCATGATTTTTACTAATAAACTCATCGAACTCTATGATCAACACGCACCTGTTCGAGCGGTGAAAGTTAGACATTTGCCAGCACCGTGGCTAACTGATGACATTAAAAAGTTGATGAACAAAAAGGTGACGGCAAAGTATAAATTTAAGCGTCGGCCTACCGATGCAAATAGGGACAAATATAACTCAATCCGCAATCGCTGTAATAAAGTATGTAGGAATGCTAATCGCCGATACATTCATGACTCTGTCCAAAATGGGGACGCATCCAAAGTTTGGAATTTTCTAAGATCAGTGGGAGTCGGTAAAACACGACAAGAGTCAATATCGAAAGATTTAGACATTGATGTTATGAATAATCATTTCACAACTTCGTCCAACTTTGATAGGACAATAAAACAGAAAACATTGGATCATCTTTCATCTCTTCCGACTCCCAGCTATTCTCCATTTGTTTTTAGTCAATTTTCCGTATGTGATGTTAAGAAGAGCATACTATCGATAACCTCAAATGCAGTAGGAAGCGACTGTATCAGCCGTAAAATGTTACTCCCAGTGCTGGACATGATCCTTCCCGTCATTTGCTACATCCTCAACTTTTCTGCGTCTAGCGGTGTCTTTCCATGTTCGTGGAAAGACGCTCAAATTATTCCATTGCCAAAAAAGTCCAATCCCTCATCCTTCTCTGAATTCCGTCCCATATCTGTCTTACCATTCCTATCCAAAGTCCTTGAACGGTTAATCCATAATCAAATTAGGGTGAGGCCCCATTAGTGCGTTGCGCTACGTTGCGTCGCGTCGTAGCAACGGAACAATGCATTGTATGCCACACCTGTGTTGCGTTGACGCTGCGCCAACGCAACGCAAGAGGGTATGCACGCCGTCGCAGCTGCGTCTGTCGTTACGCTCGTCTAGCTTTAGAACCTCTAGCAGTGGATCACTGTCCGTCGTCGCAGCGGAGCTCCGACAACGCAGCGCATCACCCTCCCTCCCGCTTCGTCTCTTGTCGGTCGATCCGTTGAAACGTCGCGCGCGACGACGCAACGGTCTAATGGGGCATGTCATAAAAAATATATGGAGAACGACGCAACGACGACGCCGCGACGACGCAACGTAGCGCAACGCACTAATGGGGCCTCGCCCTTAGTCTTTTTCTATCCAAAAATAATCTCCTCAATCCCTTCCAGTCCGGCTTCCGTCCTGGTCATAGCACTACTACAGCGCTTCTGAACGTTACTGAAGATATTAGGTCAGCTATGGAAAGCAGTAATCTAACGGTCTTGGCATTGCTCGATTTCAGTAATGCTTTCAATACTGTGATTTTGATGTTTTGCTTGGCATTTTACGCTCTCTTAATGTATCTCCATCGGTGATTGACTGGTTTCGTAGTTACCTGTTTGGCCGCCGGCAACGTATATGCATCGGAGACACATCGTCCTCATGGTGTAGTACTTCTGCCGGGGTACCGCAGGGTGGCGTGTTATCCCCATTACTTTTCGCAATTTTTATATACTCAATATCCAATGAACTAATTTCTTCCTACCATCTTTATGCAGACGATCTACAAATTTACTCGCGAGCTGCTCTCGGGAACTTGACCGAGGCCATCCATACCATTAACCGTGATTAGGCTCGTATTTGCCAATGGAGCATGCGGTATGGACTCATGGTCAACCCCATAAAGACGCAGGTTATCGTTGTGGGCAGTTCCAGGATGGTTTCAAGGATAGACTGGGCAACTCTTCCCCAAGTTATTTTCGATAACACAGTTATTCCTTACTCCGAGAAAGTTAAGAACTTGGGGATTATCTTTGACAGAAACTTCTCTTGGACTGCCTAGCTACAAGAAGTTAGCCGCAAGCTATTTGCATCTGCAGCTTCTTTGAGGAGACTGCGTAATTTTCTTCCAACTGCCACCAAGATTGCGCTTGCACAATCACTTCTTCTTCCCATCCTTGATTATGCTGATGCCAGCTATCTTGACCTTACTCAAGAACAACTCGACAAACTTGAACGGCTTCAAAATGTTTGTATAAGGTTCATATTCGGTTTACGTAAATATGACCATGTTTCCGAATTCCGTGCTAAGCTCAAGTGGTTGCCAATTCGCCTTCGCCGAAATGCTCATATTCTTTCTCTTTTATACAATTTGCTCTTTTCTCCTTCTACCTCTCTTTATCTCAAGAAACGTTTTCAGTTTCTCTGTAATTCTCACGCTAGATTTCTGAGGTCATCAGATAATTTACGACTTAAGATGCCAATGCATTCCACAAATTTCTTTGATAAATCCTTTACTGTCCAGGCTGCTCGTTTGTGGAATGCATTGCCAGTCCCAGTAAGACGCGCTCAATCGTTACCGGTGTTCAAGAATCTCGTGACGGAGCATTACTTGTCGCTGTAATATTATGCTCGTCATTTATTTGTTACTTATATAATTGGTATACCTACATATAATTTGATAAGAATATATATTTATCTGTGTATATATTTAATGATTTAAAAGTGTTGCACCGATTACAACCCCATTTTATGTCCAGTCAATTACTGTCCATTCCAGGTTGCCTGGAAGAGATCGCGGAATGCGATAAGGCCGCCCATTGTACATAATTATGAGTTTTAGTTTGTAGTTTTCTTGAATGTTTTTATCGGTGTACAATTAAGTGTATAATAAATAAATAAATAAAACACGACCACCGACGTGTGCGCAGCCAGTGTTCACTGCGCTCTCGGTCTGCTTCGACTTCCCTGTTCGGACAGCTCTGAGAACCAGTCTTACGCTAGCACACGCACGGGGTCCCGCTCCGTGTACTGTACTAGAATATAGTTTGTTTACTTTGTGTATTCAATAAACAACGTTAAGTTCTAACTTGTGTTTGTTCATACAAACCTGCTACAATCTGGCGCACAACGCGAGGCCGAATCCAGGCATCAAGATCGAAAGCTTACGTCGTCTTCCACATCGCGAAATCAAGATGTCCATGTCAAATGAGCAGTTCCAGCAACTCCTTGGCACCATCACGGCCAATAAACGGGCAACATTTGCATCTTGCACCTTCACGTACGACGGGAAAAAGAACTCGGATGCAGTAGAAGCCTTCTTAGCCGCAGCAACCGTTTCAACAACAACAGTCAACGGAGAAGATAAGTGACTCAGACGCACTGCAAAGTCTTCCACTTTTACTACGAGATGAGGCAGCAGTGTGGTGGCAGGGTGTGAAGACTGGTGTGACGCAGTTGGAAGATTTCTGCACTAAGCTCCGCCACACGTTCGCTCCGAGAAAACCAACATTCATGGTGTACTTCCAAATCACACACGAAGTTCAGGATGCGAACGTTACGACAGAAGCCTCTATCGCCAGGAAAAGATCCCTGTTCTCATTGGCTCCCCATCCAGCATTCACTGAATCGTAACAAATAGATTTAATCTTCCCGCTCATCCGGCTGGAAATAAGAAACCGCATGCCACGAGATACAGTACATTCGACAAACTCCTGGAGACCGCACGAGGCATTGAAGAGACCCTACATGAGTACGCAGCAAGTTCGGAGACAGGCGAAATCAGGAACGCTCAGGGGAAGAAAGGGAAACTAAGGTGCACCTTCTGCAAAAACCCAGGACACGCAGCAGATGTCTGTCGTAAGAAGAAGCGGGCTGAAGGCACTCTTTCTTCTACAGTGAAAGATGTCTCAGAGGGTCAAACCCAGGCACCATCTCCTTCCCAGCCGAAGTTCTCCTGCTATGGGTGTGGAGCACCTGGGGTTTATAGGAGTAATTGTTCCACGTGCTAGAAAAGCTCGTCGCCGGTCAAAAAAGAAAACGTCGGTTTCTGCGCCCTTGACGCACCTAAAGAGACGCACTCACGACCTGTGGTGTTCCTGGAGGTGGAGGGGGTAATGGGGACGGCATTCATGGACACATGTGCCAAGATGAGTGTTGCATCTTATAGCCTCTACCAGTCTCTGCTGAGGAGTGAATGCAAATTTGACGAGAAAACAGGGGATCTCACATTGGCCGATGGTATTAAGAGGGAGCAGGTGGTGCTTGTCTGCAAAGCCATGATAACCCTGAATGGTCGTAAAATAGCCACCAAGTTCATCGTGCTGCAGGAAGCTCGGGACAACCGCACACTACTAGGCGTCGACTTCTTGAAAATGCAGGTGTGGTGATAAACATGCCTCAGTATACGTGGTCCTTCATCGACGAACCTGACTTGCAGTACGAGCTCTACCCGGAGGAATTCACCATCTTCGAATCCACTGTCAACAAGGAAATGATGATTTTGTCAAGTCCACTCAGTGCGATGACAGTGACAGACAGTGAGGATGCTGCTAGTATGTCTAACGCCATACCTACGCCTCCATCAACCCCTCCTCCAGCGATAATAGTCGCGGGTGAAGCAGCAACTCCAACAAAAGACCAATTCGCGGACACAGACTACAAACTGGCGCTGATTGATCTAACTTCCACACCACCAAGCAACAAAAAGCCTCGGCTGTTCGATGGGTACTCTCCAAGCTTCACAGACTTCATGATGCGAGATGCTCAAATAAATGTCCACCGAGAAAACGCCGAGCTATCTCCACAGAGTAATAGCCTCTTTGATGCGAACAATTGGGACGTTTGCATAGACTCAATCGACGTGGTGGTACATATTACTCCGGACCAAGTTAAGCTAGTCGATCAGCTGCTGGAGAAGAACAACGACGTTTTCAATACGAAGCGAATACCTACGAAACTGATTGAGCACACAATCAAGACGGTGGATGACAAACCAATTTCGGTCCCGCCGTACAGATTATCACCACCTCGTAAAGAAGCTTTGCAACGAGAGATCAAGGCAATGTTAGCGGATGGCATCATTCAACCATCTGCGTCACCATGGGCGGCCCCTGTAGTGCTGGTACCGAAGGCTAACGGAAGCATACGAGTCTGTATAGACTATCGCCGACTCAATGCGATAACTGTACCCGACCCATATCCTATTCCAAAGATTGATGATCTCCTGCACGAAGCGAAACCAACGCCTTACATGTCCCTGCTAGACTTGAAAGCTGGGTACTGGCAAATTGGCGTTCGAAAAGAAGACCAGGACTGTACAGCATTCATCAAACCTTTTGGCGTGTTCAAATTCACCCGTATGCCATTTGATTTACGGAACGCTACAGCAACATTTCAGCGACTCATTGACCGCATGCGAGTAGGTTTGCCGGACGTGAAGCTGCATATTTGGATGACCTGGTTATATTTTCGCAAACGTTTGAACGACATTTGGAGGACTTGCAAAAGGTATTCAATCAGCTAAATAATTTGGGTTTACTGCAAATCGGGGAAAATGCCATTTCTGTTGTTCCACCATCAAATACTTGGGACACTATCACGCCGAACGGTCTACAAGTTGACCCTGAGAAGACTGCAGCTATCGCAAAGCTACCCACGCCCTCCAACCTGAAACATCTAGTTGCATTTCTGCAGACGTGCTCGTGGTATAGGAGATTCATAGAGAATTTTGCGAAGATTGAGGAACCCCTGACTCGCTTAACAAAGAAGAATGCTAGCTGGGAGTGGACAGAGGAACAGCAAAACGCCTACAATGAGTTGAAGTATCACTTAACTTCTGCCCCAATTTTGAGACAAGCCGATGAAACCGAACCGTACGTCATTAAAAGCGACGCCAGCTCTTATGCAATAGGAGCAGTTCTGGTCCAGGGGGAGGGTGAAGACGAACATCCTGTAGAGTTCGCTAGTAGTCTTCTAACATCCGCTGAACGGAATTATACAACCACCGAAAGAGAGGCGCTTGCCGTGGTTTGGGCGGTATCAAAATTTCGCGGATATATCGAAGGGCTGCCTGTCACCGTAATCACGGACCATCAAGCTCTGAAATGGCTCATGTCACTAAAGACGCCTACTGGTAGGCTGGCGAGATGGGCCCTACAGCTGCAGGCGTTCAACATTACCATCAAATATGCTCCTGGGAAAACAAACGTCGTCGCTGACTTTCTCTCCAGACCGCCGTGTAATAATGAGACAGTAGGAACCTGTGGTATTTGTACAGTGACCATCGATATGCCCCTGCGGAGTCCCGCTGAAATTAGAGATGAGCAGCTAAAAGATGGAAGATTACAACAGATAGTGAAGGACCTAGAAAGCCTGAACAATGACGAAAAAGCGGTATACTGGAGCAACAAGGGCTACCTGATGAACAATGGGCTACTCTATCGTCATAGTAACCATTCAGATTCCGAAGAGGCCCAGTTGGCAGTACCCGAACATGAGTGGGCCAATATATTGTCAACATACCACGACAATCCCTTGGCCAGTCATTACGGTTCAGATAAAACCTACCGCCGAATCTCAACAAGGTATTACTGGACTGGCATGAGAAAATACATTGAGAGTTACACAAAGAATTGCCTGGAGTGTCAGCGTTACAAGTCATCGAATCAGAAACCTGCGAGATTGCTCCAAACTACTGTGATGAATCAAAGATTCGAAGTAATTTCCTTTGATTTGTTTGGTCCACTACCAACCTCTCTAGATGGCAAAACCTGGATTTTCATCGTGGAAGATGTGGCAACGCGATGGGTGGAACTTTTCGCCTTACATCAGGCCACAGCAGAAAATTGCACCATGACTCTGATCAACGAAATATTCCTTCGCTTCGGTTTTCCTCGCCGTATGATCAGTGATAATGGACCCCAGTTCGTCAGTGCCGTAATGCAGCAGGTTGCTTTTACAATGAACATCAAGCATGCCTTCACTCCTGTGTATCACCCAGAGACGAACCCAGTGGAGAGGAAGAACAGGGACTTAAAACCCCAGTTAGCTATCCTAGTCAAGGATAAGCACAGAGAATGGCCGGAGCACCTCTCAAGTATTTGGTTTGCGATGAATACCGCGAGCAGCCTATCAACTGGATTCACGTCGGCATTCTTAACCTTTGGCAGGGAACTGAGAACACCAGATGACACATCCCATGATCTCAGAAAGATTCTGCAATCCGAGAACTTCGTCCCAGAGATCACCCCAAAGTTGATGCAATTAGCCAATACCCTGCAACAAGTTCGGGAAATTCAGGAACTTGTCGAAAAACGACGTAAGAAGTACGTCGATAAACAGCGGCGAGAAGATCCGTGTTACAAACCTGGTGAACGGGTACTTGCTACAACCCATACATTGAGTAATGCCTCACGGGGTGTAAGTAACAAATTCGCACCACGACGTGATGGACCTTACATTATCAAGAAACGGCACGGTCCATCCTCTTACGAAATTGCCGATCCACAAAAGTCAGACGTTGCGATTGGCGTATATCACTCCTCAGCTTTGGTGCCTTATGTCGGAGAGTCAACCATGCTACCAGCTCCTGTACAGCCCCTGCGGAAGAGAGGACGACCACGAAAGCAAACCCTGGAGCATGGCAGTGACACAGGAGCTAAGAAACGCGGAAAACACAAGAACACGCCTCCACTTGCTGGATCATCGTCGGGACGGCTTCAGATCCAGAGGGGGAGACTGTAACGATAAAATCAACAACACCCGAGCGCTCGAGCAGCGGTACCAACTACACGTCATACTGGGCGTGGCCTCCCCGCAAGCGGCCGCCCCACCGTGCGCCGCCAAGCTCCGCCGGCCTGTATAAAACACGACCACTGACGTGTGCGCAGCCAGTTCCCCCCACCCTGTCCGAGCAGGCGTACCGCAAGGCGGCGTGCTCTCCCCCCTTATTTTCACGCTATTCACTAGCGATATTCCCACCAAACAAAAGTCACAGTTAGCACTTTTCGCGGATGACACGGCCATTTACTCTCGGCTCTAATCCTTCAAAAGTCCGCCAACGCCCTAGGCGAATGGTTTCGGAAATGGAGATTCGAGGTCAACCCTGAAAAAAGCCAGGCGGTCTTGTTCTTCAAGCCGCGAATTAGGGCCCCCCCGACCCCCAGTCCGATCACGATGTTCGGTAAGCCGATCCCTTGGGAGAAGCGAGCCAAATATCTAGGTGTGATCCTCGACCAAAGACTATCGTTCGGTGAGCACATAAAGTCGGTACGTTCGCGTGCCGCTTTCGCTCTCGGTAGGCTCCACTCTATGCTGAATGCACGCAGCAAACTTTCCCTTAAATGCAAACTGCGCATTTACACCACGTGCATTCGCCCGATCATGAATTATGCGTGCGCCACTTTCGCGCACGCAAAGTCGCATCATATCCATAGGATGCAAACCCTCCAGAATCGTTTTCTCCGAAAGATCACGGGTGCCCCCTGGTTCGTTCGGAACGATCGTCTCCACATTGACCTTAAAATCCCGACTATTCAGCAATTCATGAAACGCCTTACAAAGCGTTTCATCGAAACTGCTGAAAAGCACTCCAACCCATTTATCGCATCGGCCGCCCGATACGCTCCCTCCTCTATCAGTAGGATTCGCCGCCCCCGCCACACCCTAGTCGAACCAGACGACCCCATCACACTGTTTCAAGAGAGCTGTAGGGAAACCAGTACTCTTCGTAAACACACACACAGACCGCCGCGGACCGCCATTTTCCGGCCTCGCCGTCGAGGCCCATCGCGACGACCCAGTAATGATATTACTCCCCGTCTTTTGCAAAACGAGCCAGCCCGCGAAGCTGAGCCAGTAGTTGTAAACTCCCTAAATAATGGAATCATGACCCAGCCTGTCCCTTGCTGTCCTCCCCAAAACGATGCCGCTGAGCCGAGGCCCGTACCCCACAGGGGGTGCCCCCAGCGAGCGGAGTTGTAGTTTGTAGTTTTTGTTGCCTTGACTGGGGGCCTTAAATTCATTTGAGGCCACCACAGGATAGACCGGTTCAGCAGTCTCCGTCCCTCAGATGGGGTGAACTGCGAGTGGCCCGACCGAAAAAAAAAAAGAAAAAAAAAGTGTGCGCAGCCAGTGTTCACTGCGCTCTCGGTCTGCTTCGACTTCCCTGTTCGGACAGCTCTGAGAACCAGTCTTACGCTAGCACACGCACGGGGTCCCGCTCCCTGTACTGTACTAGAATATAGTTTGTTTACTTTGTGTATTTAATAAACAACGTTAAGTTCTAACTTGTGTTTGTTCATACAAACCTGCTACAACAGTACTGCAACCTCGCCTTAAGCACAGTAGGTACCCGATAATAATGATTATAATTGTTTTGATTGAAAACATAGGTTCAAATAACTAATTAATTCAGCATTTTCTCGGGATTTGTCGTTGCTATAATTACAATAAAAGAAGTTTAGTCGGTGAACCAGTGATTATGTATAGAAGGTGGATGTGAGTGAGCGAGAAATATAGTGACGCCGCGACACGGTCGGTGTAAGCAAGACGATGCAAGCTAGAGAGATGATGGGATTATAACGTTTGAGTAAGCGAGACAGATAGTGACGCCATGACTAGCGAGCGCGTCTCATGCGCAGACCTTCGCTAACGTTTTTGTGTTGTGTACTGTGCGCTCTTTTCTCCTGATTTTTATTTAAACAACAACTTGGCATATTCATACTGAACTTGATTTTTCTCTGTGCTATGACGTACCTCCTAAGTTACTATCATTTATATATTCCCGATCTCACTCGCATATATATTTTTTTTAATTTATTTATTTTTTTATTTACTCAAAAACATAGGATTTAGTACACGCTAAAATACAGTTTTTACAAAAAGAAAAGTACTATTTCTACAAACGTGTGGGTGAGCACTGCTCTCCTAGCTAGGTTATGAAAACCTGTGTTAAGGAGAAGCAGTCCGGTCCCCTATGGTACAATGATGTAAAACTTACATAGTGCTTCTGAAATTACTGTTACAATTTTTAACTATATTTAGACAATTAAAAGAACTTGTTATCATTAAAAATAAAAATTAAAATTTAGTTGAATACATATATATATATATATGTGTGTGTGTTTGTGTGTGGTGAATGTGTGTGTGTATGTGGTTGAGTGTGTGGTGTTTGTTTGCGTGTTCGTGCTTGTCAAGAACAAAAGCAGTTATTATTATACAACTTACCTGTATCTACCTATAACATCTTACCTCTCTCTCTCTCTTGTACAGTCTTTTTGCATTTGTAATACGGTAGACCGTAGATTTGACACTCTCCGTTTATTTTGTTGTAAAGAAACGGACCAAGAAAATGAAAAAATCTCTTGACAAAAGTTGAATGTACACGTGGCAGGGTGCATATCCCATCTTTTCGACGTTTACTACGTTTTTTATTTTCTATTATTCGGTATGGGGTGTTGCGGTACTGCAGAATAACTGTCTGTAGTATGAAGTGTTGTCGAACATTAACCTCTGGCGGACTTCACACATTTCATACGTCACTACCCTTGCGGACCTTGCGTCCCGCGCCGCTCCGCGGGCGGTCGCTTACCGTAAGTGTAATCTGACCCGAGCCACTTAAAACGTTATCGCGGCGTTTCTGTAGCTTGTATCCGAGCAGTTGAAACGGTTTCGGGTTCCATAATTATGTCGTCATGAAATTAAGTATAAACAAAACTCTTATTAGTACTCGAGAAATAAATATATCCTATTGAAATGAGAGAACTTGCTGAATGTAGTTATGTTGCTGTTTATGTTATTTCTGACAAAACTATTGCATCAATTTACACCAATTTTTGGGATCTAGCTTATGAAAAGACAAGTAATCTAATGACAATGATCTTTTATACGAGTTCTATAGCCGATTATAGCAATATTCAAGCTCAAACTTCATAAAGCGCGGCGCCATTTGTTGTTTTTTATTGCGTAATTCAATGCGCTATTTTGATAACGATTATCAGAGTTATATCAAACAGATTCCAATTGGAAAAGCTTGTAGAATACTACCTATATATTCATCAACGCATTGTTAACTATAAATCGTTACAATATGCTTACTTTAATTGTAAACATTGCCAGAAACCCAAACAATAACAATGTTGACCTTAGCGAACACTCGAAATTACGTAACTTTTGTTGGCTCAACTAAACAAGTTTTGTTATGTTATTTCATGCAAAAAACTAGCTACATACTTGTAGGAAATAGTGATAAATGATTATTTATCCACTTACCTTAGAATATTGCACTAAAAACACACAAAATTCACTAAAATAACTTCACCATTGCGCGCGAAATCACCGAGACATAGAAACTTTTGACAAGAGTTTTAGAAATGTCAGGTGTCATCTTTTTAGTATGTTTTTTTTACTAGAGTCGGCAAATTTTATACGCCATAGAGAATATTCGTAGACAAACGATTCTAAAGCTTACTAAACACGAAAATAAAGTTTTAATCAGTCGCGGTGTGCTGGGTCCAATTGGACCCAGCGGGGCTCAACAGAAATACTCACTTGCTGGGTGAAATTTCACCCGGCGGTCCGCCAGAGGTTAAGCACTCATGCAATCACTGTATAGTTGATCGGTTGGAAACTGAATATTGCGAAAAGTGGCTACTTTTAAAATAGCCCTATGTGCTACTTCTAGCGGCTTGAGGGTGGTTTTAGCTACGCTGCCCCAACAAGAAATGCAATATGTTACAATGGATAGGCAAAGTGCGAAATAGACGTTACGTATTATAGTGGGATTGGCAATAAGCCGGAGAGTTTTAAAGATATATATCAGTTTGCGGACTCGTCCAGTTAGCAGACCGACATGAGACTTGAAATTGAGATTCTTGTCCAAGACTATTCCCAGGTATCTGATGCTCATGATTCAACGGAGGTTAAAAGAGGGCATTGACAGTTTAAACCCTGCACTTGTGGATGACCAGTGTGTGCTCTGATTGAAATTGGAGTCTTTGGTTGAGAGACCGAGCTGTTAGAATAAGTTAAAAATTTGGTTTTAGAGGTATTAAGGGTTAGACTATGGGAATTAAGCCAATTTAACGCCACGTCAGAGCCAAGCTGAGCTTGATGCTCCAGTTCTGACCAGGAATCCGCGATGAGGGTTATTGCTGTGTCATCTGCAAAGGATATTACCTTGGCATTATGGATATTTAGATCACACAGGTCATTTATAAAAATTAAGAAAAGAGTGGGGCCCAAAATGCTTCCTTGCGGTACTCCGTAGTGAATTGAAAGCTCGTCGCTGTTATGGCCATCGATCCTGACTTTTTGCGAACGATTGGAGAGATAGCTTCGGAAGAGGTCCAGTTGTAGCCCCCTGACGCCTATTTTCTCAAGTTTGATCAAGAGTATGGAAATGGGAACAGTGTCAAACGCTTTCGCGAGATCTAGAAATATAGTAAGTACCTTTTTATTTTTATTTAAATGATCTATGACAAAGCTGGTTAGATCATGAACTGCGTCACAGGTTGACTTATTTTTGCGAAAGCCATATTGTTGTTGCGAGATTATCTTGCAGTGCTCCAGGTAGCTCACCAATCTTTTATTTATTAAGCGTTCAAGAACTTTAGATAAAGCGGTTAATACGGCTATAGGACGGTAGTTATTCGGCAAAGTTCCGTCACCCCCCTTGAAAATTGGATAGATTATTTGTTTCTCCACCTGCCTTTTTAAAGGCAGGTGGAGAAACAGCTGTTTCAAAACAAATATTAAATATATGGCATAAAATAGGCGCCAGAGTGGTGGAAAATTTATTTAATATTGTAGATGAAATGCCATCCCAACCAGTAGCAGCGTTTGGTCACAGTGAATTTATGGTGGATATAATTTCTTCTGGGTCAGTTTTATCCAAGACAAAGGATGAAGTTGGTATAGATCTGTTTACTGGGATGGGTGGTTTATGTGAAGGCCTCGTTTTTATAATGTCATCTGCTAGTTTCTTGCCAATATTGGCAAAGAAGGAATTCACATTGTTACATGACTATACGGGCGAGGGTGATGAGGACAGCAGTTGTGTGGATGAATGTGTAGTTTTTGCATATGTGAACTACATTTGCGAAACACTGCATTGGAAAAATTTACAGAAAATTAGAGCCTTTAGAACTCTGGACTTTAATGCCAACTCTATTATGTATACACTTTGGCCCTGGAGAATAGATCTCATCTAGATTTTGAAAATATGGATGAGATTAATGAACATGATCTTCACTACTAGACTGGATTTAATCACTCTCAATTCGACCAACTCCTTCACCGCGTCCCATCACTCAGTCAGCAATCTAATACTCCAAAAAGAGACAGGCCTTTTCTTGTGCAAAGTTAGAACAGGTGAGCCTAGCAGTAGAATAGGCGCTACATTCAATATTCCAAGAAGAACTGTCGACAGAAGACTCCATACAACAAGAGCTTGTCTTTTAGCAGATTTCGTTCCTCTGCATTTAGAATTAGACCATATAACCCGAAATGAAGTGATTGAGCGTAATAGAATTTTACCTAATTATATTTTCGGAAGTGAAGAATCCCCGAAAGCAATTATAATCGGTTTAAAGAATTTTATTCTCATAAGAACAATACATAGGTTCACTTACAATGAGATACAAAGTAATTGTTTAAATTTAAATAAATACATTTTGCCTCTGATGCATGTTGGTGAAGTTATACAAAACAAATATATAGGAAGTATGTTAATTGCTAACATTTAATATGCGGTATGACTACATTTCATAAACGTAATTTCTCAGTTTTAGTTTAAATCTGTTAATGTTATTACAATCTTTTACGTCATTTGGTAGGTCGTTAAACAGTTATATTATATATAATATGCGATGGAACCTACCTATTCATCGAAAAAAGCACGAACTTTCAATTTCAAAGACAAAGCTATAGCTTGCACAAGTTCAGAAACCTGATAAAGCCATTTTTGATAGTTTGTGCTGACGGCCACATAATAGATGTGACCATGTGTGGGCCATATGCTGCGGTAACAACAGACGCTGATATCATGAAAAATATTATATTACTAAATCACGACGAGCCAATTGAAGAAAACGCATTTCATTATTTATTTGAGCAAGGGGACATTCTTGTTTTAGACCGCGGATTCCGTGATTCCATTCTTTGATTGGAGGAACACGGTTACGAAGCCCACATGCCACCCTCTAGAAGAGGAGAATTTCAGCTGACTACCCGCTTGGTCGCCGGCGAGCATGAGTCACGTGATGACGTCGACCGCCCGGGCTCAAATATCAAAGCGCGGGCAGCTGCGCGCCAGATGTTTGTGTTTACGTAAACATTTTTTCTTAACATTTGCTTAAAAATTGCTCGACTCATTGATTTCACGCGAGTTTCTGTGTAAGGCCGTTTCTTGACTTGTCGGTGCGGTAGCGGCACGGCATCAGTATGCTCTGTATACGCGGTACAGAAAACGTACCGAGCGTCTATATTTCAAAGAGCGTTTCCTGATTAGCGCGGTATGTGCGGGAGCGGGGAGGGATCGGTTCGGTTTACCACGTCTCGGCACGCTCGTCCAGTCGCCGCTCGGGATTTACAACAGCGCATGTCAAAATGGCAGACATACATTTAACTTTAGTATTGGACATTGAAAAGCATCTGGTGTTGTTTAATTATAAAGGAGATGGACAATATGTACCCCAAGCTGTACATAATTAAAAGTATTACAATTAATTAAATTAAAATATATAAATAATTTATAATAGCTAATAATATTTCATAGCAGTCGCTGAATAAAATACTAAATTAAAAGACTTTTAAGCGATTTTAACCGGTGAACTTCTCTTTGAAGTATCTTCACTGTTGCCATTTAATAATATCAATACTTAGAGGAAAAGATAAATAAACGCATGTAGCAATTAAAATATTCGTAACAACATATTAATTTAAATATACGTTTTACGGTTAGTAATCTATCAAACCAGCCTTCTCTTAATGATTTTTAAGATCAAAAGTCAAAGTACCCATACTGATAGCATATTTTAATACAGTTACGTGGTGTATCGTAGCATTACAATATTGACATAAAGGTTTTACTTGATTTAATTAATAGTAACACTCAATCAATTCGTCAAACGTCAAAACTGGCATTTCAAACACTTCGCATAACGGTATCGTTTGCTTCGTGTTTGTGTTAATATTTTATTTCACCTTTATTCTATCGTGTCGTAGCCCCACGCGAGTGCTCCACTAATTATAATAAACGGTGTAATAACATAATAAGTAAGGAAAATGGACCTTTTACGATCGTGTGTAAAATGTGGTATCGCTATTAGAGAACGCATCAGGCGGCATGAAACATCATCATTACCCCCTGATATGACTGTTCTTTTATCGGAATGGTTAACTTTTGAGGTAAGTTGTCGTTTATGTTTACATACATCGTACAACATCGAATCTCATATCGTTAGTATAGTTACCCAATAATCTCTCATGGTTTTAAAATCTTTGATTACTACGTTAATAATTTACCTTCACAGGTATTACCTCATAGCTGCGTTTGCGGACCCTGCTATGACATGATGACCAGATGTCTTAAGAGATAGACAACTTGGACATATCAATGTTTGTTACGGCTGTGGTAGATCCATCACCCGTGCAAGGAGATCATCACAGCATTTCGTAATCTAGATATCTCGCTTTAGTTGTATCATCATGGCATCAGCATGTAAGTAAATTATTTTTACAATAGTTAAATAATATTTTAGCCCTTTATATCACCATGTGACAGTTCTGTAACAAACCATTCAAGTCCATACAAAATCTAAAATCTTATTTTTATTCCGTTTTACATTTATGTATCACAACAGTTACAAACCGTTCTATGCAATTTTAGTACACATCGTGAAACACAGATGGCGTTAGTAGTTTGAAATTTCGTTCAAACTTTAGATGGTGACACTTCACGAGACTTGACGTTGCGTAAAGTTTAAAAAAATCGAAAATAATATAAAAAAAAAACAAAATAACTGCGGCTTGTTTGGTGATTCTAATAGATAAGTTCATGGTTTTCACTGTATAATGTCGGTAACGCATAATTTTAGTTATTTGTGAGAATTCGTGTTGAGATTCTCTTTGTAACATTTCTTTCACAATGCAGAATAAGGGTCGTATTTTATAGTACATTGACCTAGTGTTGGTTTCTTCACAGAATGACTTCCCGAGGTATAGGAGAAGACGAAATTGAACAATTTCTTTTGGACTATGAGGCCAGTGAGGATGGGTTTGAAGACGATGACGACAGCGTGGCAGATCCCGAATATTTGCCGGATTTAGAACCCCCATTCGAGGATGAAACTGCAGAAGAAATGTATGGTATGAACATTGACAGTATTATTGAAGATCTGGAGCGCGGTGGTTGTAATTCGTCTCCATCACCCTCGCCAGTTGCTTCTACTCAGCCAGGACCATCAGCACGTCGTCAAACCAAAAACAAATTGAATGTACGCTGGAGGAAGAAAAATATTGAACTAAACGAGCAACAGCTACGTTTTACAGTTGATGAAACCTTATCGCCCGAGGTTTTAGACCTCGAAACACCAATCCAATTCTTCTTGAAACTATTTCCCAAAGAATTAATTGAAGTCATTGCTAGCCAAACAAATCTTTATCGGAAAAGGTCGGAGCAGCACTAACCCTATGGGATAATGCTGCCGAGATAAAGGCCATTAAACTTAGGCTGGCCCCATACTGCACAGTATACCAGGCGGAACTCCTCGCGTTATACAGAGCCACCGAGGAAATACGCCGAAGAAGTGAGGAGAGCTACGGAATATACAGCGACTCCAGATCGGCCCTGGAAACTGACACAAACGCCAATACAACGCACCCCCTTTTTTTTTTTTAGGGATGGGAAATCATCCAATGACTCCTCCCGCTCTGGGTGTAGCGGGAGGGAGTGTCAGACTTCTACTGACTAAAACCCATCCATGTTCCTTCATTGCCCTTTGTGTTCCGGAGCCACGGTGTCTCTTGCGAATAATCCCGCGACTCCGGATACAACGCACCCCCTGGCTGTAGAAACCCGCAAGAACCTGAGAGCGATTGACGACCAGAACAAAACTGTGTCTTTGTTCTGGGTCAAGGCGCACGCGGGACTTGCGGGGAACGAAAGGGCGGATGAACTTGCGAAGGACGCAGCCCTGAAGATGAAAACCAAACCGAACTATGACCTGTGCTCGGTTTCATTCATCAAGCGACAGATTCGAAAGGGGTCGATTGATGAATGGAACCGTAGGTACAAAGAAGGCACCACAGCAGGTGTCACCAAGATGTTCTTCCCCGACATTCCACTTTCCTATAAAATAGTCCGACAGATGGTCCCAACAAAGCTTACCACCCAAGTACTTACAGGGCACGGTGGATTCTCGGAGTACTTGCACCGATTCAGGTGCAAAGATGATCCATCGTGCATCTGCCAACCCGGGACACCCGAAACCGTCTGGCACATCTTGACCGAATGCCCCGTCTACGCCCTAAAAAGATACGAGGTGGAAAACAGACTAGAGTGTAAAATGGTTGCAAGCAACTACCCTGAGCTTATCGCAAATAAAAAGTCTCGAGAAATTTTTGTCGAATTCTTTAAAGATGTTGCCAACTCTGTTATTATAAGAAACAAGTAGAATAATAGAAGTAATGCTAGATATTATATATTATTAGAATATATTAGACTAGCACATAAGAAATTATAGCATATAAATATTAATTAAGATGTAAAACTTAAGGCAATAGATTAAAGAACACAGTTTTTAACGTAAGTAAAATAAGACTAATATTTAAGTAAATTAAGGAAATAAATAGGATAAGCTGAGTTTGATTTAAGTTAAAAATAAGAAGGGAACACTAACCTGCACACAAAATTAAAAAAATAAATTTTCAATGTCCTATCGCCTCATAAGATCTCTGATCATGTCAGGGGAGACTTGTGAAAGGCAGGAGTGGGTTTTAGCCGGTAAGAGTCCGGCACTGTCTTGGTCGTCTCACAGAGTGGGCGGCCGATTCGTCCATGAGGATTTCCCACTCCTGCCTAAAAAAAAAAAACAAATCTTTACATAGTCCAAAAAGATCCCAACATGAGTTTTCGTGTCACAGAGACCGATATTCAACAGTTCATTGGACTAGTGTATATCATGTCGTTAGTACATCTTCCAAGGGTTACGAAGCATTGGCACGGTTGTATAGGAACACCTTTAGTAAAGGAAACAATGGCAGTCAACAAGTTTGACAAAAAATGTTCCACGAGAACACCCTGATCATGACCGAATATTCAAGATTAGACCAGTCGTCAAAAAACTAAATGAGACCTGCCAAAGCATCCCTCTAGAAAAATATCTATGTGTAGACGAGCAGATTTGCTCCACAAAAGCAAGGCAGAATTTGAAAAGATATAACCCCAAAAAAGCCAAATAAATGTGGATATAAAGTGCGTGGGTTCGCATACAAATTCGAACCTGAAACAGGAGCTGAAAATGTGGTTGCATCTGGTGAGCTAGACTTGGGCGCTGCATCGAATGTGGTCGTCAGGCTTTCGCGTGAAATACCAAGAAATCAAAACTACCGGATCTATTTTGACAATTATTTCACGTCTCTGCCGCTTCTGGAATATTTAGCTAAAAAAGGCGTTCTTAGTCTCGGAACCATACGTCGAAATCGTATACCTGACTGTAAACTACCAACAGACAAGGAAATATCTAAAAAAGAACGCGGCTACTCGGTAGAATATGTCGGAAACGTGGAAGGAACAGAAATATCGACAGTAGCCTGGAAAGACAACAAAATTGTCACACTCGCCTCTAGTTTCGTGGGAGAGCTACCGAAGACACAGGTTTCAAGATACGACAAGCCAAACAAAAGATACGTGACTATCGGCCGACCCCATATCGTAGGAGAATACAACCGCCATATGGGTGGTGTTGATTTGATCGACAGTATCATGGACAGGTATAAAATACGCCTGCGAAGCAAAAGATGGTAGATTCGCATGTTCTACCATTTCTTAGATCTTGTTATGTCCAATGCCTGGCTCTTATATAAAAGAGTACATAAGGCCAAAAAAAGAGAAGACCCAATGCTGTAGTCAGCTAATTTTCGACAGTATATAGCCTTGGTTCTGTGCAAGCTCGGGACTAAAGCCAATCAAAAAAGGCGAACCATTGAGCAAGACATACAAGCCAAAAAACATACTGAGCTGGGCCTTTATGCTTTTTGTTTTTGCCGCACAGCTGTGCGGCAGGACCAGGTAGGACATTGGCCTATATGGGCCGAGAAGAGGATAAGGTGAAAATATCCTAACTGTGCTGGCGTATCACAGACGATTTGTGAGAAATGTGGAGTTGCTTTGTGCTACAACAAGCAAAACAACTGCTTCAAGGCATTCCATACGTCTTAGAGGAGTGTTATGACACAATGTGACATTACTGTCACACTCCTTAAAATCGTTAATAAATAGCCCCCTGATTATTTTTTTTTTAAACTAAAAAATACGTGTTTCTTTGTTTATTTCTTGCTACCGTACCATTGAATATCTTTCTGTTTTTATGTTGTTGAGTTATAAAGGGTTAATAAAACCACATGCACTGCACTGGGAAAGTTTTGATCTTTAAATTCTAAAATGCAAGAAGTTCCAGTAATAAACATAATGATACTGTACTGTTAACATTATCGTTACATATTGTATAAAGTTATAGTTAAAAGTACTAGATTGTTGTAATTAATGTGATCATAATATTGACACTAATAATTAATCAATCAGCAGTAAAGCTAAGTATAGCTGTTTACTTTCCATAAATAATATACCATTCATCCTTTTTTTTTTTTTTTTTTAGGGATGGGAAATCATCCAATGACTCCTCCCGCTCTGGGTGTAGCGGGAGGGAGTGTCAGACTTCTACTGACTAAAACCCATCCATGTTCCTTCATTGCCCTTTGTGTTCCGGAGCCACGGTGTCTCTTGCGAATAATTCATCCTTACCTCGTGTACTAAACAGCTTATCTCTTATTTGTGTAAACTGTTTTATGGTTTTGTTTTAGGTTAGAGCAGCCAACTATTTGTGTCATGGTTCTTATGTGAGAGCTAACAGAAAAGTAGCCCGAAGAAATGTTGTTGATGCTGCTAGATTTGAAATTGTGGAAGGAAACCAAGCTGCTCAGGAAATTCAAGCACCAGTTCCTCCACCACTCCCTCCTGGCCCAGCTATAAGGAATGTTCAAGATGCACCTAAAATTGTCCTACCGAATTATAGACGCTGTGCCAATACATCTAGAAGATGCATATTTGATGGATGTCAGCGTAGTGCAGGTCATTTAGTGCCTACCCTGATTAAATCAGCATTGCTGTTGAATAATAAACTTTATGTACCTCGAAGTGCCAGAGTATGTGAAGAACATTTACAATCTAATGAATGGGAATTATTATTGGATAATACTAGTTTAACTAATACTTTCACAGCTATTCAAATTGAAAGTTTATTAGATAATAAACAAGAAGAACATGTTATTGATTTTGAAAACATGGAATCAATGCCTAGTCATATATGTCACTATTGGACAGGGCGCACTACCCAAAAATTCATAGAATTGTATAATAGCATACCAATACAGTCTGTTGTTTTCAAATACTCGAAAACTGCATTAGCAATGCTTTTAATTAAATATAGGACTGGTGACAGCGATGCTAGGATATCTAGTCTTTTTAGGATTCCCAAATCAACTTTACAGTACAAGATGAATCTTGTGAGGAAATGCCTAACTAACCACTTTGTTCCGCTAAATCTTGGGGTGTCTCACATAACTCGCCAAGAAGTAGCAGAAAGAAACACTAAAATACCTGAGAAGTTATTTGGAAATCCTCAGTCTAATTCTGCTGACAGGTGGGCTGATAAGCAATGTGATGGTACCTACCTTTATGTGCAAAAGAGTTCCAATTATAAATATCAAAAAAAGACATAGTCTTCATAAGTATCACAATCTTACAAAACCATTTTTGATAGTTGGTTGTGATGGACATATTTTAGACTTGTTTGGACCTTTTTCTGCAACTCAAACAGATGCAGAAATCATCCTGCCGGAGTCGCGGGATTATTCGCAAGAGACACCGTGGCTCCGGAACACAAAGAGCAATGAAGGAACATGGATGGGTTTTAGTCAGTAGAAGTCTGACACTCCCTCCCGCTACACCCAGAGCGGGAGGAGTCATTGGATGATTTCCCATCACTAAAAAAAAAAAAAAAAATTAATGCTGAAATCATGAACTTTTTAGTATCTATCGATGGTGGCTTGCATCAATACTTTCGTCAAAAGGATGTGTTTATTTTAGACCGTGGCTTTAGGGATTCCATTTCTAACTTAGAAGCTCTTGGTTTTACAGTGCACAAACCTGAAACCAGAGATGAAGGAGAAATGCAACTTACTACTCTACAAGCTAATAAAAGCAGATGTGTGACGCTTTGTAGGTGGGTTGTAGAAATAGTAAATGGCAGGTTTAAGCGTGACTATAAATTGTTTAGAAATGTGTTTTTTAACTTGGCTTCTGCACATATGATGGAAGATTTTAGGATTGGTGCAGCCCTTATAAATAACTTTCACAAAGTAATAGAAAATCCCGACAATGCTGATGAAATTGCTCAAATAGCAACCACAAGGTTAAACTTGCCTAATTATTTGGGTCAGTTTGTACAAAATTATAATTTAAATAGGAGAAGAGTGTTATTTAGAAGTATTCATGCAAACCTGCCGGCGCTTAATACTTTTCCCCAACTAAGTACAAATGAGTTGAAACTTATTTCACTAGGTCCATACCAGGTAAAGCAGGCTCGCTCGTATTATGGCGAACATATCAGAGACAGAGGTATTTATGAAATAGAGATAAGCCCAGAGTTAGAGTTTGCCGAGGAACTTGTAATTCACATAGGAGGTAATCATCCCGTCCTTTTAAGAGGTCGTATTAAATTATTAAAAACTAGACATACTTCTAGACGTGAGTATTATACGTATATAGTTTATGATGAGCACCCCTCGAGTCAAGACCAACCTAGAAATGCAATCTTAGGTTATTGGTGTAATTGTATAGCTGGAAACCGGACTGTTGGATGTTGTGCACATATTATGACAATCCTCTGGTACTTGGGATGGGCGAGATACCAAAGAAGTATTGTGAAAAAATCAAAACTTTCAAATCGTCATTACTTTATTCCACAGCTGTACAGCTATATGTAACTTTCAATTCTTAATTATTGAAGATATGTTCTATTGAACGACATATGTTTCATCTCTGTACATTCTGGGGTACAGGTCCTAAACATGGTTGGCCATGTCATTTCCTGAGTATTCCAGAAAGGATGTTACAGATAGGGCCTGGAGTGAAGTCTCTAATAAAAAACAACTATCCGGTATGTATAAAAGTTTAATTAATTAATACAATTAGTTAAATACAGTGATTGTTTTGCCATGGAAGTGCTGCTTCTGGTGTAATAAAATAGTTTGTCAAATATTTTCGGACTGTTGCTCCGGATGATGTAGGATTTACAGTTAAATTTTGTTCTGTTGTTAAGTTAAATGATCGGGTTTGTCTAGTAGTGCTTACAAAATCAACAGCAGAATATTGCTCTCCATCTTTCAGCCCTATAAAATTGTGTAGGACACACGTAGATTTCACTACATTGTTTATTGTTGTGTCGTTCGAACTACGAATGGGTGTCAAAAATAACCTGAAACTTTTGAGTCATCATACCAAAAGCACTTTCGATGGTTTTTCGTGCTCTAGAATGTCTATAGTTGTAAATTCTTTTTTCATTCGTGATTCCTGACATCGGGTAAGGGCGCAATACCCTGCGTGCCAAAGGAAAAGCATTATCCGCGACGAAAAAGTATGGCACTGCTTGTTGCGTATTGTCGTGAGGTAATGACGCCGCAGTAGGTATATTAATGCCATCTCGCTCCAGCCAGTAGCTTAAAGAAGAAGCTCTAAGTACTCCACCATCGCTATTCCTGCCAGCATAACCTGTCTCAATCATTGTGAATACCATCGGCATCACAAACGGCAAATAATATGATTGAATGATAGTTTTTATAATTATAAATCGTCGATCCAGAGTTTGGTAGTTGTTTAATCATTATATGCTTGCCATCCATTGCGCCCAAACAATTGGGCATATTCCCAAATTTCATAGAAACGATTTGATATATGTTTCCATTTTTCTGTTGAAGGCTATGTAATCTTTTTGTAATATTGTCCAAATTGCTTCAGTAGTTTCAGCCATTATGTCGGATGCTGTGATAGTACCTCTAGCAAAATAAAGTGCCAAAGCGCTGAAAGTACTTCCACTGGCAAGATATCTGAAACAAAATTGACATAATTTAATTTTCAATATAACAGATGAAATAATATGTTATGAACTAAAATGACGCAATATAATATCAACTATCTTACGAAGTCTGAAAACGCCATCCAGTGGTTCTAAAGCGAAAAAGCCATACTATCTCAAAGAATATTTATCTTTCACTAGCTGTACCCCGCGGCTTCGCTCCCGTCAACCGCTCGATTGCGTCATAGGGACAAAAGTCCCTAAATCACTATTGGCTCGAGTTGCGTCATCGGAACTAAAGTCCCTATTTTAAAAACGCCAATCTGACAGCACAATATGTCTTTTTCTGTCGAACACACGATATTTTGTATCATTTAGCTCTTTTCCACTCGAATCTTTATACATTTCTACATGCTTAAAATACGAAACACGCAACGGGCGAGTCCATTTTTAGAAAGAAATTAAATGTTTTATTCAGTCTGTGGTGTGACGCGAGTTGCGCGATGACGTAGTGTCGAATAAACTTGTTTATTATGTTGTTTGTGAGTGAATTAGTGTTAATTAATGTTTTATTGGTGCATTGTGATGTGATTAATGTGTGTGCAAAAGGATTTCAACATGTGGGTAAGTTTTAGCACGTATTATATTCATTTTCATAACCCTTGATACACAAGGCGTCCATGTTGTCAGAACGCTTTCGTAATTTGTTAATTATTAAGTCTAGCTACTTGTTCTGACTAAAAAGTAATTATTATCGCATTTTATGTTTACTGGGCAATAGATTTCAGCCAAAACATAAACAAAACAAACGAAATTTACGTTATGATTAGAATTTTTGTTCCGTGGGTCGGAAGGTAAATAATGCAAAATGGCGGGAAATGGCTAATGTTTGGTGGTAGATTTTTTTTTTTTATATATGTTTTTGTACGGTGGAGTATGTTGTTTGTTATTTATCGTTTTTAGATATAACCCAGCTACCCATACAAGTCATAAAATATATATGTTATCGATCTACTTTTTAAATTATTCCTGTTCAAAGTTCACATAATGTGTTTTTTTCACCACTTATCAATGTTTACAAATTAATTAAAAAATATAGAAACTAACCGTTATCATACACTTAACGTAAGTTTAAAGAGCCGATTATCAGCTTTCGAACAAACGAAATAGTTAAGTGGCCTCTGTAATAGGAGGCGACGACAAAAAAGGTTTACGATATGTCAACAGCTGGCGCGCAGATCCCGCGTTTTTTAGTCGAGCCGCGCGCAATCTACGTCATAACGTGACTCATATTTGGCGCGGCTGACCCAGTCAAGCGGTGCACATGGAATATAGAATCAAATTACTTGACCACGATTGGGTAATCGCTGAGCGTCATAAATTAATACCATCTGTTTATGCTGGTATCAAAGTTACTTCCAATATGCTAGGACAACCGCAAGCCGTCGGATATTCTGGGCCAACATTCATCGCTATTCGAAGTGGAAAGCATAGTTCATCTACTGCTAATACTCATGCTCAGGATTTCGAGACGCTTCTCGAACTTGAAGAGTTTCGACCATTAGCAAAAACTGACCATGGACTAGTAAAACCAGTAGTAATTATGACGGTTGATGGAGGGCCAGATGAAAATCCGCGTTATCAAAAAGTCATAGGGTTTGCTATACAACATTTTAAACGACATGATCTCGATGCATTGTTTATAGCTACCAATGCTCCTGGAAGGAGTGCGTATAACAGAGTAGAGCGAAGAATGGCTCCTCTGAGTCGGGAACTGGCTGGTTTAATACTGCCTCATGACCATTTTGGGTCTCATTTGGATGAACGTGGCATTACAATTGATGAACAATTAGAAAGATATAATTTCGAATTTGCAGGAAATGTATTAGCTGAAGTATGGAGTTCAATGGAAATTGATGGCTATAATGTTACTGCAAAATATGTTGAGGCTGATGAACAAGATGTTCCTGAATTTCCAGACATTAAATGGTACTCAGAACATGTGCGTGAAAGCCAATACTTGCTTCAAATTGTAAAATGTAAAAATACAGAATGCTGTCGTCCAAGAAGTGGCCTATTCAGATTACTAGACAACAGGTTTCTTCCACCACCTGCAAAAGTAAAACAAACAGTTGATGACTTGGTTTTGGATGAAGGAGGACAATTTCTTGATCTTCCAGTCAATTTAGCTCTACGCTTGAGTACTACCCTCAAAGATTTTTTGCAAATGCCCTACGATTATTTTTGTCCGACGGTGAAATTGAGGCTCTCAAGCCGAACATGCAAAACGTGTGGTCTTTATCATGCTTCCGTCAAATCATTAAATCGTCACATCGAGAAGATCCATAAAAAAGTAAACACGCCCACAGAGGGAAAAGTTAGACCTGTAAGAGTCGCTGCTCGTCGTGCTAATGAACTGATGTGCATTATTCAAAATTTAGAGCACCAAGATGTTGAATGGCTCGATGAGAGTGACGTAGACATTCCAAAATCGGATGAAAGTGAGCAGACTCACAACACTGAGCAGCAATCCAATGTCATCGATAACTTAGAATCATGGATTCAGGTTTCATGGACTGAAGACTGTTAATGTGTTCCGAAAATATTCTTTATGTTAGTTATGTTCTTTATTTCTGATTATATTTTTTTTGTCATTTACTCTATGTGTATCAGTTAAACCTAATATTTTCATGAATTTTCCTATTTTAAAAATAACAATATAAAAAAACATTTATTACTAAAAATGTTTACGTAAGCATAGGGGGAGGGGGTAAGTGCTTTGCTTACTTTTGATGACAAGGGGGGCGGGGGGGTAAAAAATGGTAAGAAATCTGCTCACGTAATACTTGAACGGCCCCTATCCAACCGACGAGTGTTATTGTAACTAGGATTATTAAAACGTAAAACGATGTAAGTATCTCCATGCCTATAAATGTACTTATGTACTTAGAAATGCAACACTTGAACTAGTGCAAGGGGAATTCCCATCTGTCTGCGTAGAATAGGAGCGGTGTAGTGGGGGTATGGGTCCAAGCGACCGCGGCGTACAGAAAGGACGCTCAGACGTTGAACTTTTGCAGTGATTAAAGATTTGGAGGTACAATTATAACAATAACGGAAATGTATTGAGTTAAAATCTCATGTTTGAATAACGTGGTGTACCTTACTGTGCGCAATTATCACGTGAACCCCTACTCTCCAAATTTAACGCGATAGTTGATTTTAGCAAAAAATACATGCCTAACGTTTTGTTATTACCGGACTGAGGCTAAACCTAGTTTATTATTAGTGAAGAGTGACTGTTTTGGTGATCGATAATTTGTTGCTTTAATGGAAATAATTTGTATTCCACCATAATAATATTATTTGTATTATCAGCCTAAACAAATACTTAAAGCATTATTTTAGTTAGGTATATTAATTAAATAAGGTGTCTAGTTACCATATACTATAACCGACATGAATTTGTTTTCAGCATGTCATTTAAAATCGTGGAAACAATTGAAAAAGGGAAGTATGTACTAACCACCGTACCTACGTCTTGGGAAAATCAAGGTAATCTACATTGGCCAAAAATTAAAAGTGAAAAATTACGATGTGATCCATTTTCGATACCTGAAGATACCTGGCGGAGTATGAATTGTATTGTTAAAAGGAAAAATATAATGAGCTTTGAGGAAGCAGAAACTGAATTGAGAGCTATGAGTGATGTTAGTGATACAGATCAAGAAATGTTAATACAGCATTTGCCAAGTAAACCCACAAATGTAAAAACTGATTTCAATAAATTAGCTCGCCAATGTTTGGAGACGCCGGCTCAGGTGTTTCTTTTATAATTATTAGCTTTAACTTGCTTTGCTTTAACTTATCGATATTTAACAAATTTATGTTGTATTTAAGTGCCTTCATGGTATAGAGGTTAGAGCGGTTGGTTCTCACGCAAAGTTCGCGGGTACGATTGCCGGTGGGGACAATTACTTTTTGTTATTGTTTAGTTTGGTGAAGCCATTGCAGGAGATCACCTCATTGTCTGATAAACATAATGATCCGTGCTTCGGAGGGCACGTTAAGCCGTAGGTCCCGGCAGGTGCCTTTGACAGTGGTCGTTACACGTTACCACGTCTGAGGCCTGTTAGTCGGTTTCAAAACTCTGACACCAGGGTTCATTGTGTCGTACTTCTTCCATGCTGGTCTGAGAGAAATAGAAAAATATGGAATCTACCAGCTGCTTGTCTTCCCGCGCAGGTCGTAAAAGCCGACAGAGGGAATTGGGCGAATGGCGAATTGCTAAACATAGCCTTTGGGGGTCTTATGGCCCCAGGATCTGTCTACCTCGTATGTGCAAAGACATACTATATGTATGTATGTATGTACTTCGTTCGACCCAAGAACCCACACGATATGATGCCATCGAGCTTATACTATGTGAATTAGATAAATAAATATTAAACTATAAGTACTTATTTTTTTGCATTACAAAAACTTTTATTTATTATATACCGTATATGTACGTTGAAAGCAGTCCACTGCTGGACATAGGCCTCCCCTAGAGATTTCCAATATGATTGGTTGTAAGCGGCCTGCATCCAGCGTCTTTCTGTGTCCGACGCTGCACTTGCCGTTACGTAGTCTCCATTTCAGAACCTTTCTGCCCCATCGGCCGTCGGTTCTGCGCGCTATGTGCCCCGCCCACAGCCACTTCAAAGAACTAATCCGCTGAGCTATATCGATCGCCTTGGTTCTTCTACGGATCTCCTCATTTTTGATTCGATCTCGTACAGAAATACTGAGCATATAAGGTCGCTCAAAGAACTATGGCCCTCTCCATAGTTCTTTGAGCGACCTTGAGCCTTCTTATGAGGCCCATAGTAAGCCACCATTTGATACGTTGAAAATGACCACCAAATATTAATACAACCTGTATAGGCATGATGTCTTTTTATTTTAAAATTATATACGTTTTTGTACTTTTGTGATATTTTACTATTGTTTTAGATTTTTTTTTTTTTTAGGGATGGGAAATCATCCAATGACTCCTCCCGCTCTGGGTGTTAGCGGGAGGGAGTGTCAGACTTTTACTGACTAAAACCCATCCATGTTCCTTCATTGCCCTTTGTGTTCCGGAGCCACGGTGTCTCTTGCGAATAATCCCGCGACTCCGGCAGGCGTCGGCCCTTTCGGGCCATTGTTTTAGATTCATAACCCCTCACCTGCTTCAAATATTATATTGGAGCCCTCCCCATCTTTGGATAGCAATAAAAATATCCTGTTCAAGAATGATGCAAGAATGGAACCTGTAATCCGAGAGTATCTCGTTTTTTCGCCATCTAACAGTCATAATCCAGAAGCAGTGCAATCAGTACAAGTTCAGGTAATGATAATTCATGAAATACTATTATGCCATTACAATTTTTGGTTAACAGAGCAATTTTTTTCCAATAACGTATTTTTGTTGTAAGCACTCATATTATTCTTATCATGATATGTACAAAAGTTCGGCGCGTATGTACTTCGAAGTCTTTGATTTAATTTTTTTATCATATAATTGTTTAATTTATAACTTAAAATTTATTTCAGAATATAAATACTTTTGAATACGGAGGGAATGCACCTGGAATAGACAATGTTAACTCTGATATGTTTACTAAACACACACATGAGGAAACCGGTAAAGGATAAGAAGAGCAACAAGTGTCTATGACAAATACGGACATTTTGATGGCAGCTATAAACAATTTAAGTACAAAATTGTCATCTTTGGAATTCAAAGTTGACAACTACATTGCTAGTAATTCAAAGAATCAAATAATCATCACCATGAACCAAGAACAGATAATGCAAAAACTATCTGAAACATCAGCCCAATTTGATGAATTCATCAAACGTTCATCAACATTTAACTTGTGCCAGACAGAAGATTTAAAATAAAGGGATTAAATATATATATAATGAAGAAAGTTTCAACGAATTTGAAGAGTTATTAAAAAATAAGCAACAGCTAGAAGAGATAACGAAAATTTATTCAGTAGTATGCGGCAAAGGTAAAGGCAGGGCGATCAATAATGCATATACCGTATGTCTACGACATATATGCAATCCTTGAAACCACATACTAGTTATGGTATTTGATAACGCTATACAAAAAAGTAACGAAATCGGTCCAGTAGTTTTGTCAAAAAGTCGAGTTTTAATTTAAAGCAAATTTGAACACTCTGTAGAATTGCAACAGTAGGTTAATAGTACAATGAACCTGAATCCTTGAACATTGAAAAGCGACGTTGCCACGCTGTGCAATCATTCGCCTACGCAGTTGTACTCATTTTACCTATTTAGCTAAAATGCGAAATCGGTACACCTAAACGACAGGTGGGGCTTTAATGTGTTTGTATTGCATTTTAATTGAAAACAGAACAAAGCTGTTGTGGCCCAGTGGTAAAGCCCCCGACTTACGAATAGTTGAAGGTCGTGGGTGAGCAGGCAAGCACTTTTCATTGTGTTATTTATTTATCATCACTGCTCTCAAAACGGTGAATGAAAGAAAACTTCAAGTTTAAAGATGTCCTAGAAAAAAAAATCCAAGACGTGATTTCTACCAACCCGTATGCCCGCGTAGTGGATTGCAACCCACTCCATCTCACAGAGAAGAGGCTTTTGTCCCTAACTAGAGGGAACATTGTAGGACCGACTATTAAAAATCTTAATGTTGTTTGTTTTTCGTTACATTCGTACGTGAAATTTCTCCTTGTGAAATGTTCTTGACCTGTCACGGCCGAAATTTTATTTTGTTATTTTTACTCAAATTCATTTTCACTGAGACACTCCAACAATACCTGCAAGTGTACACGGATGATCACGGCGACGCAGTTCGTTTGTCGGCTAGTACAAAAGGACGCGGCACGTGTGTGTCGGCTTTTTCAAAGGCCTTCGGCTTTTGGCGAGGAGGGGCGCGGGGAGCGGGTTGCGCGCGCGCTCGACGCGTAGGGTTGGACACAGTTATCGACAATATTATCAGCTTTCTCTCATTGTCTTTTGAAGAGAATAATGATCGGTTAGCAAAAAAGATGTTCTATTTTTAATGCACACGGTTATTTTAGAATTATTATAGCACCACTATGTACCTAACTACCTATTCTGATTAAAAATTATAATTGAGTGGATTTAGAGATAAAAAATAATGTAATAATGTTTGCATTTTAAGCACCGTTTAAACGGCGCGCAAACACGCGAGCCGAGCCTGGCTCCGCTCGTGGTTCGCCGCGCCACGCGCTGTGTAAACAACTGCGCTCGGCGCGGCTCGGCAAAGTTCGCACGATCCATCACTTGTCGGTTTTTTCGACACAGATCAAAGGCGCGCGCGCCATCTGCGGCTCGGCTTGTGTTAATACGCGCCGTCTAAACAGATAACACAGAGCGCGCGACGAAGGAAGACCTATTTTGTTTTTTTAGCGAAGTTTTTAATTGGGGATTGATTTTGTACGAGATGGAGTGGAGCAACGAGAAGATTCAACTCTTCATTGAATTGTACGAAGAGGAACCGGCCATATGGAACCCAAAAGACCCAGGTCACAAAAGCCGCAACAATGTGCACGATGCTTGGACAAAAATAAAAACTAAGTTCTGTGAGGGGACCGGGGAAAGTATATCAGTGGAAGAATTAAAGAAAAAGAAGGAAAATTTAATGGCCACTTACAGAAAATTAAATACGAAAGTGAAGTCAAGTTCAACAAGCGGGAGTGGTACGGATGACATGTTTAAACCTAATTGGCCATTTTACGAACAAATGGCCAAGTTCCTGCATGGTGTATACAAACCAACAACAACGAAGAGTTCAGAGGTGAGGAACTATCTTTTAAATCTTTATTTAATTTAACTATTAAAACATGAGTAAATATCAAGACCAATTTAATATTCATTTTGCCAGCTTACTGCGCCATTTGTTGTGAAATATTCAGCAAATTTATCTCGTACAGTTTTAGCCGCTAATGTTGCTCTTCTAGGTATTCTCCTAATCGGTACTAGTGATGTGATTCCGTTTTGATCACTTCGCCACAAACCAGGTTGAACCTCACCGTTAATTTCGGTATCGAAAGTTCCATGCGGCGTATAATTCTGTTTTGAATTGTTACTCCTCCTCAAAAAGTTATGTAGCAAAACACATGTCATAACTAAAACTGACACTTTTTCTGGTGCCAGTAAAATTGGAGACCTAAGTATTCGAAATACAGCAGACATTATTCCAAACACATTTTCGACGATTCTGCGGGCGCGTGATAGACGGTAGTTGAATACTCTCTCCTTTGTCCCTTTATCATGAATCCCGGGGTACGGTTTCATCATGTTTTCCGTCAATGCAAATGCACTATCTGCTACTATCACGTAGGGCAGAGGATCATTTTTAAGTGGGAGAGGTTTATCCGGCGGGAAATTTAGTGCACGTTCTTCAATTTTTTGGTACATGCTGGAGTTTCGGTAGACTCCACCATCACTTATTCTACCTTGGCACCCTATGTCTACATATGTAAAGTTATAGTTTGCATCTACTAATGCTAATAGCACCACACTAAATGTTCCGTGGTAATTGAAATATTCTGTACCGCTGTGCGTGGGGCACTGAATTAATATATGTTTTCCATCAAGCGCACCAATGCAATGTAGAAAATTCCACCTTTTGTCAAATTGCGCTTCTATTTTTAACCATTCTTCTGCAGTTCGAGGCAACTGTAACAAATTTTGAAATATTTTATTAATGTCAAATTCACTTTTTCAGGACACCGTTGATCCTGACGTTGAATTAAACGAAGAGGAAGTAGTTATTCGCGAAGGTAACGAAGATAATGTAGTTGATCGAGAAAATGAATCTTCTACTAATACAGACACAGTGAATCCAGTTATTTTCAAAAAGCCGACTAATGCAAGCAATAAAAAGGAAGTAAACAGAAAGCGGAAAATTGAACATCAAATGGAACAAGCGTACGATATCCTTAAAAAAATAAGTACAGAGCCAGAACCGGTTGAAGACGAATGCACTTTATACACAAAATTATTATGTGCAAAGTTAAAATCCATGGACGTATTGACTCGTGACATCGCCATGCACGAGATTGATAATGTAATGTTTCGCCTAAAACAACAGCAAGCGTTTCCACGATTTCAGAGTCCACCTAATCAACCATATGCAGGACTTCACTTGCCTCAAAATCCATTAGCTCCTAGTTATTATCAAAACATGCAATCGTCAGTGGGTTATCAAACGTCATCTTATCAGCCATCGCCACAGTCCCATTCTCAACACAAAACAAACTTTCAACCATCTCCACAGTCTCATTCTCAACGGCGAGCAAACTTTCAGCCGCCATCTCCACAGTCTCATTCTCAACAATCTGCGTACTTCCAGCCGTCACCACAGTCACATTCTCAAGAATCAGCAGATTTCCAGCCGTCTCCACAGTCACATTCTCAACACAAAACAAACTTTCAACCATCTCCACAGTCTCATTCTCAACGGCGAGCAAGCTTTCAGCCATCTCCACAGTCTCATTCTCAACAATCTGCGTACTTCCAGCCGTCACCACAGTCACATTCTCAAGGATCTGCATACTTCCAGCCATCTCCCCAGTCAAATTCTCAAGAATCTGCAGACTTCCAGCCATCTACCCAGTCACATTCTCAAGAATCTGCAGACTTCCAGCCGTCTCCACAACCACATATTCAAGTCTCTGCAGACTTCCAGCCATCTCCACACTCAATTTCGCAACAATCGTCTGATATGGAAGAGTATTCTCATTCTCAACCATTTCCTGGGTTTGAGTCTCTTTCTAAAGAGCAATCAATTGATCAATTGTATGCAGATGCAGTTTCTAAAATATTTGAAAAATCTGAATAAATTATAAACGCTCACCTTGACTTCTTCTCGCAACTCTTGAATCAAAGCCTGGCAAACTTCCATTATGCATGTAGCTATTGTAGATTTTGAAAACTTGAATAGGTAGGCCAAGCTGCTAAATTTATCACCCGTCGCAAGAAACCTGAGAGTTACAGCCAGTCTTTCTTGAATCGGAATACATTTTCTCATGTTAGTGTCTTGTTTTGCGATGAATGGTCCGATTTTGTTGAGCAGATATTCGAAATCAGCTGCGGACATCCGACAAAAATTTTCGAAATATCCAGAGGGTTCTCGAGTTAGGTCATATAGCAGATCTGTAGCATTGTACCTAAAATATTGAAAATAATATTATATTATAAGGTCGGACGTGGAATATCAATTAAAAAAAATACTACAACACGTAACCTAAACTTTATTGTACCAGTCTTTACAAGTAATTAAAACGATTAGAGAACAACAGAATCAAAACTTACATGCTAATTCACAACGTATGTAAATCAATGCAACAATTGGGTAAAGCAAAACAATCTCACGATACAGATGACACCTGACGTCGTGTAGGTCCGCGCGCTGTGGTGGTCGCCGATGGAATAGGGGCGAGCCTATGTGGGCGCGCGCTTTTATAGTCTTGGTATCGACTATTTTAGCTCATCTCTTACAATATTGTACCTAAGATTATTATTATAAAAAGAAAGAATTAATCTGTCTAATTCTTGAATAAATGATTGAAAAATAATTATTATGTTCTATATTCATTTCAAGACTAAAAGGCTAGGTTTGTTTACAATACGTTTATATGTAGGTAACTAGGTATGAGGTATGGAAGTGAGACTTTCTACCGCTTTCAGGATCCTGGTCATATATGTAAATATACTGGTCATATAGTACTAATTAGAGATGCAACGAATAGTTGTTTGGCCGGATACCGGATATTCGGCCTGACCATCGGCCAAATATTCGGTATCCGGCCTCCGAATATTCGGCTGCCAAATTTTATCAACAATACCTATATTTTGAGTTGAACATAAACATGGCTCGCATCGTGCAGATTGTGATCTGTTTCGTTTAGGCAACAAAGATACTGTTAGATTCGGACATCAGATATAATAAATATATACTGACTTTATATAAAAATATAAACTTACGTTTTGCGACTCTTATACAATGACACCATCCACCACCGTCTTTTTCGTCTTTCTTTTGTTTTCAAATATTCACCACAGAGCAAAATAATAGCAGCTGCTGCAGCAAGGCGTTTTCTTTTATCCATATTGAAGAACGAACAAGCGGACAGCTCGGTTTAACAGCGCGATGTGTAGCGGCGTTGCCACGGACGGCTCGGCTGGCGTAGGATCGTGCTACCCCGCGTCGTTTAAACGAGCAGGCTTGCGTCCGTATTTAGCCGAGCTGCATCTCCACGGACGGCTCGGCTCGCGTAGGATCGGGCTAGCCCGCGTCGTTTAATCGTAGCTTTAGGAAGAAACATCCTAATAAAAAAACGAACTCACCCGTTTTCTACTCAGGACAGAAGAATGAGCAAAATGGTACCCGGCTCCAATAGATATGATTGTAGTGTCGTTTAAAAGGTCTTACCAAGAGGAACAATTTTTACTATAGCCGCCACTCTCAAATCTGATTGCGTTTGAAGATAAACGACAGTCTTACTAACTAATAAAAACCCTGTTCCTTCAGTTTCCCTTTGCTTTCCAGGGCCACAGTAACCTGTTTAGACAGTCTCGTGGCCCCGGCGATAAACATACATATACGAGTATATTAGTTACCACTTATTTATGTAAGAAAATGAGTACCAAGGTAATATTTTCGGCATTTCCGTTCATGTTTTCTATTAATAACGTTTTTACGTAAGACTTTGCCATGCACTCCTCATTTTAACTCGAGTCCCGTTGCTCCTGAGCGCGGGGTGTGCGCAAGAGCAGCGGGGGAGGGAGAGGAGGGGATCGACTGACACCAGACGTGTTCGCGTCCTGCGTCAGTCGCTCGTTCGTTTTGCGCTCGTGACGACGTTTAGCTGCTGTTTGAGTTTCTTTTGTGCTTTCATAACTCGGTTTTATTAACTACTGACCCCTGCGCTCCTACTGGACTTGTTACCCGCTCTAATTAACGCTGACCTGTGCTAGTGTTGTGGACTATACTGATTTGCTTTTCGAACTGGAATATCGCAATGGAACGTCTCAACTGTGTAATGTGTCGGCGAGCTTTATATACCAGAAGATACCAACAACATGTTTTGACAACTAATCTGTCAAGAACGCGCCCTGAGTTCGCTGCGTTTATTCATGAACATGCTGTTCTGGAGGTAAGCACTTCCATTATTATAATCAAGGTGTGGTTTTATTTCATCATCCCTTCGTCCGTGCCGTTTATACTCTTAATCTAAGTATAGCACAGGTGCTGCCACTTAAGACGGTCATTACCAATAACAATAGATAATGGTTAGCAGTACAAAGAAAAGGGCTTATCCTTTCTAACTCGATATTAGCTACCTGGGCACGTGTGGAGTCATCGGACCTTCGAAAGTCACTTTTATTATTCCAATGCCCTATTATTTTGCATTAGCGTTCCATAAGCTTTATAAGTGCAAGCAAGATGGACATAGAGAAATGATTTATGGCCCGACGACTTTGTTGAATCTGCGCTTACTATAACAAAAGTGTTGTTAGGTTACGATCGACACTTTAATATTTTGTATTTACGTGACGTTGTTTTCTCAGTTTTTTAGCTTAGTTCCAAAAAAATATATATTAAATCATATTTTTACTACTTTCAGGTGGTATTCGATGGCACACGACGTGTGTGTCACCGATGTTGGCAGTCCGCTGATAATGCAGTGAGAAGACATGCGAACCCTGCCGTGCCCGTAGCAATGCCTGAAGCAATGCCAGATGCAGTGCCAGAAGCAATGCCGGATGCAATGCCGGAAGCAGTGCCGGATGCTGTGCCGGAAGCTGTGCAAAATGTTCAGGAATTTCAAGTTTCAGAGTATACACGTGCTCCAACCACACCACGGCATTGTATATTTAACAACTGTCCAAACGCAACTCGCCATCGAATCCCAATAACAATTAAAACTCACATCTTTTGTGAATATAAGCTTTATATTCCAAATGGTGCAAGAGTGTGTACACAGCACTTAGAGAACAACGTTTGGGATGAGCTACCTCAAACATGTAATGTCACTCATGATTTTAATACAGAACAGTTTACTGACATTTGTGACATGTTAAGAATGGCCTTACAACGTGGACCTCGGCTAGACTTCAACACGAGAGGCACTTTAACCAACGAAGAAATGCACTTTTGGACAGGACGCAAGTGCGAAGAGTTTGATAATATATTGGTACAAACACCTGCACTAAATGAAAGATGTAGAGAGCCGAGAACTGCATTAGGTATTTATCTAACAAAACTGCGTTCTGGGGAGCCAAATGAAAGACTTGCGACATTATTTAACATGTCACGACGAAAGCTCGAACGTTTATTGGTTATTGTGAGGGAGTGTCTCAGTAACAATTACGTCGGGCTGCATTTGGGAGTGGATCACATTGACAGACAACAATTATTGGAAAAAAATCTAACTATACCAAAAGCATTATTTGGAAATGAAAATAATGATAAGTTATTATTGATTGGTGATGGTACTTACATTTACATAAATAAAAGCTCGAACTTTTTATTCCAAAGATTATCCTACAGTTTACACAAGTTTCAGAATCTACTGAAACCTTTCCTACTTGTATGTACTGATGGATATATATTGGATGTAATGGGTCCATACGCTGCAACAAAAACAGATGCGCAAATAATGGGCGATATTATGAATGATGGACAACATCCATTACATTGGTTACTCCGAACAAACGATGCTTTTATATTAGATCGAGGTTTTAGAGACAGCTTGGACCTCATTGATGAATGTGGGTATGAATCCTATGTCCCACCAACAAAGAACCGCCAAGAGACACAGCTGACCACTGAACAATCCAACGAAGCTCGATCGGTAACGCTATGCCGGTGGGTTGTGGAAGTGGCAAATGGCCGGTTTAAACGTGATTTTAAGCTCTTGCGGCAAAAATATTTTAATAAGTCACTGCCCAATATGTTCACTGATTTTAAGATTGCCGCAGCTATCACGAATCACTTCCACCAACCCATCGTGGATAGCGTACACGCAGACGAATTCGTCCATATAATAAGGCAGAAAATAGATACCCCGAATCTTCTGCATATGTATGTAGAGAGAAAACGGCTTAACCACAGAAGAGTAGATTTTCAGAGGATGGAAGCGAGCCAGATTGAAAACTTCCCTTCAATGACGGAGGAGGATATAATTCTATTAGCGCTAGGTACATACCAACTCAAGCTGGCAAGATCTTACTGTGCCGAGCATTTATCAAATGGTCTATATATAATTGAAACGTACAGAGAGGGAGCACTTGATGATCTGCCAGACTATGGCATACACGAAGATGCCTGGCTTTTGCGTGGACGAATCCAGTCGCGACATGTCCGTGTAAAAACATATTTTTGTTATATATTAATCAGCAGTGCAAATAATATTGTCCAACAGTATTGCACATGTTTAACCGGGCGACGTACGATCGGCACTTGTGCACATATAGTGTCCATCGTATGGTACTTAGGCTATGCGAGGCATACGGGATTTACTGCTCCGGCATCTTTCCTCAATGCTGTTATAGTTGATACCGATATGTAATGTTTTAAATCTACTCACTTATTGATAAAATATATGTTTTGTATTTAAAGAATGCTTGTTTTCTTACTTCTTTTAATAATAGAATCCTAAATGTGTTATATCATATTATTCTAGCTTTATTTTACTTATATAAGTAGTTTGTAATAAATTCTTCATCATTTATAAAACACAAGCTGTTCCCCGTGGTTTCACCCCTGCTGCTCGGCTCCTTTTAGTCGTAGCGTAGCGATGATATATAGCTTATAGCCTTCCTCAATAAATGGGCTATCTAACACTGAAAGAATTTTTTAAATCGGACTAGCAGTTCCTGAGATTAAAGCTTTATAATAATAAGTATAGATAGTGAGATTACTGCTTTCCAAACGTGAATAGGGACAGGCGCCATGGTAGACGTTTTTCTGCATCAAAATGTCTATTCAATGATATATTAATGAGGACTATTGGAGCGGGTACCACGTTCCATACATTTTTGCCCATTGCCCTTACTCACTATCTAGGTAGTACCTACGGTAGTTTCGTAAGTCGAAACGTACAAAAATTAACATTTACTTTAAAAGTCCAATAAATTTAATTATCACTTCACTGTTAATTACGGTTATTACACAAAAGTACTTGTATTGTAATGCCTTGATTGCGTATTAAGTCTTTATTAGATAAGTAATTGTAGAAAAGTATCGATAAAAGATAATTATTACATTGTTTACCCTATTTACCTATGACTTTTATTTTTTGCCAGTACGGATGTAAGTGGTGCTTTGTCAGTTCACCGCGAGTCTTCCGGGATAGCGTGTGTGCATTTCGCAAAGATTTGATAGGTACTTAAGTACACGCATTGTTTTACGTGATTTTTGTTATTTACTTGTATGTATTAGTTTAATTATTTTCTTACAGTGAAATAGACACTGAGTAGGTAGGTACTTGACTTTTGTGTGTGTGTAAATTGTGTTTTTAATTTTATTTGTACATACCTAGGTACTTATTTTTTACGGTGAAATAAACACTCGGATCCTGGTCGAAATTTGTTGGGCAAGGTTCGGGACAACATTGTTCGGCGATGTCACTTGTGCATTCAAAAACGTGGTGGACATTTTGAACATGAGAAAATTTAAGTTTTAATCCATCTTGTGCTATGACAGAATTTATTTAGATTAGTTCAGTAATCAACTTATCACGAAGTAAAAAAGAACGGGTGAAAAATAACCATTGTGAATTTCATCGCAATTGGCAAAGATAAATCAAAACGCCGCCGCGCGAGCATTGTTGCCGCACTTCTCGAGGTCAAGGTACGTTTTCTAAATAGGGTGATTTACTTTTACTAAATTTATTTTCATATTTATTTTGTTTGAAAACTTCAATTTTTTCATTTACGTTTTTTTTTTAATTTATAACAATTTATTTATACTTCTGTGGACAAGTGTTACTTGTGGTTTCAATTATTGCATATAATTATGTCGTAGACATACTGTACATTATGCGATGTGATGTTTGATCGGAATTTTTTGAGTCAATGTTCTTGGGCTGGAGGATCTCGAGGGGAGGCCACAAAAATTTGTTTCAAAAGTTACAAACGTACCATTAATTTCTTTTTTCATATAATCCACTCATTAGATAATCAATTTACGAAAATTGAATTTACATCTTTTTTTAAAAACATACTTCGAAATGCTAAGAAAAGGTGTGAATCTAAACAGTTGAAAAGGTCAGCTCAAAAAATAAGACAAAAGAAGAAAAAGCCTGAAGAAAATGAATCACCAGAACTCGCAAATGAAGAAATAGAAGAGCCTAATGCAGCTTCTAATGAAGAACAGGAATCTGCCATAGATAACATTCCAGAAGCAGTAAATGAGATCAGCAACAATCAAAATTTACTTTTCCTGGAAACAACTGTGTAGAAGAAAAAGTAACATCATATTTTTTTATCGAATACCGTGTGAAACCAATACACCATATCTTCAAAAACTAAATACTACTGCAATTTATGTTCAAAGATAAAGCAGTTATTGTGGTTTAGAGGAGTTGTTATTCAATGTTCAGAAATATATTTATAGCTTATTCATGCCATCAAATTTTAAAGTGAAAAATAAAAGTTATTAAGAAAACATTAATTACCCGTACATTTTCAAGAATGATACGGTGTTTTGGCTTCACACAGTTGTTTGTTTTGTCGTACAGCTGTCATTTACTGCATACAGTTTTGGGAATACACTTTATTTTTAACATGTCGTCAATTTACTTCGTCTTCGTCTGTTCTTTTTAGTTTCTATTATGATTATTTTTTCTAATGTAGGTGTTACCTCAACTCCGTAGCATTTCCCTGTCATGTCAGATTTATTAGCTAAGTTAATTATCACATATTACATATAAATTTAATTTTAAGTACATGATCGGTGATTGCTCTAGTCAAGGGAGTACTTGTCGTAAAATATACGGGTTATGAGTACAAAGTTTTTTAATGTTAAGTTGATTGTTCAAAGACTGTTGAATCGTTATAATAAGAAAATAAAAAAATAAGTATATTCTAGCACTTTTTTATCGGATTGACATTCGAAATGACGATCTAAACATTTGCGTTTCCAATCGAAAAAGTGATAGAATTTACTAACATTTTGATTTGGACAGTGAAAAACCAATTGAACTTATAGGATAAGTTAAAAAATTTTATGAAAGTCTTAGTTAAAGAACCTGTTTTTTTTTTAAGAAATTATAATTTTATTTTCAGAAGACGTTTTTTCTGCTGCTCTCTGATTTGTACTTACAAATTTATGGCTTAAAAATTTTAATGTTGTATACTATACTGCTGGTTGAGAGGAACTAGATAAAAAAAAACTTGAGAGGTGTCAAGGGACACCCGGATGGAACGAAGTTCCTTTTGATTTTATACACAAATTGTAGTTACTGTTGGTTTGATTTTTTTAAATTTTATAAAACTGTAGGTACTCTTATGTATTTCATTTAGAATTTTATCAAATAGGTTAGGTCTAATTCAATTTAAGATTAGTAACTACTCCATTCCATTTATTTAGAGTTGAAAGATGCGTACTTTTTTATCGTTTTTTTTTAAGTCGTTGTTATCTTTCGTTCCGAATGCTGAACATACGATAATAAAAATGACACAAAATTATATGAGTGTTTTATTTTTTGATTAATTATAGAGTATGTAACAAAGGAGAAAAATCATGAGTCACTGCAAACAGTTTACTCTTAATATTGACACTTGACACACTTGACACATAACAGCAGTTTTTTTAATATTATTCATGTTACATTTAAATATATTTAAAAGCGAGGACTTGATTGGTTCGTCAAACACATCAGTTAAATAGAGAATTTGATTTCCTTGAATCTGTATGCAACCAGAACTACTCAATGAAATAACTTCGATTTCTATGATGTGATTTTTGGAACTAAGGAACCATTTGTCTGGATGAAAGAATAAAGTCCATGAACTGGAGTTTCAACTTCTCGGATCTATATTTCTTTATTTGTGGGTACGAGCTGGCACGGTTTTCTTTCAAGTTCTCATTTTCAATAACATGTTTTTCACTGAGTCTTCTTGCTACTTGAGCCAGAGGATTATTTCCTTGCCTTATTAATTTTTTGATAGAAAACAATTTATTTTCAAAAGGGTAGGCATTGTAATCTTGCAGTTTTCCAAATCGTCTAACTTCTGAAACTATATGGGATAAGTTATGAACGTTGCTTGTTATATAATCTTTGCTATAAAACTTATCAAAATCTTCGATAAAACAATCGAGTAATTTCTCTGCAAGTTCTAAAAAATGAAAATATTTTTCATTCGAGCAGATCGTGATAGCACAAAAAAAACATAAAAAGTTTTGATATGCCTCAGAATATAGTACATCTTTTAGAATTCCAAAGCTCAAGTAGTACAGGAATGTTCGAAATTCGGATGCTTTCCAATACGCTAACACCTCTAATGATCTTGTAGAACGATGTATTTCTTTGGGTGTTTTACAAGTCACTAAAAACTTTCCAACCTTTTGAATATCCTGCGCTCGCCACTTGGTTATATATTTGCCAAATTTACCATCTTTCCATCCAACCAATAGTCTTTTCATAACTCCTAATTATAATGTTGTATCTGTACCGTTTCTCTGTGTGTACATAAATTGTAAAATAAATACATAAATAAATGTAAAACACTAAAATATAAATTTATCGATATCGATACTTTTAGTAATCACACATCATTAGTTGACTAGTTATTAGTTATAAAAGATTAACGAATGATATTTACATTCTACAGGCTCTAAAGTTTAAAGCTACGTTTGGCCTTGCACAAATAAAATACTTACACCAGTATCATCGTAAATTGCAGATTCAGACAATAGGGAATATGCATAAAAAAATATTTATTATCTAAACAGTTTATCTAAAAATATACAAAAATACATTACTAACAGTGGAAATAGAATCAAAATTGCTCGAAAAACAAGCGAGATATCATTATTTTAAACAAATATGTCTGTCCCTCTCGCGAAAACGCTGTTTTCTATGGCAGCTGTATAGACGTCACATAATGTGACGTCAAATTCCATGTCGGACTTCTCGTTCTAATAGTAATCTTTGAAGCGTTATAACTTCATCGCTGATGAAGATATTTAAAAAATATTTTCTTGACTGTTTACTGGAGCTTATAAGTAATTCATTTTGTAAATAAAAAAATCGCGTGCATATTCCCTATTCCATGAAGTTATTTTCTGTCTTAGCAGGTTCATAAGTAATAGATGAACTAGTAGACGGAACGGGCGAACTGGTTCTTGTTGTCATTCGTTTAGGATCTGAAGAACTTGGTGTAATATCATCCACTTCACTTGACAACCTTGCGTTTTTATTTTTAAGTTGGAGAAACGCATGGTGATGCTTATTTTTTAGATGTGTAGCTAAATTCGTCGTATTGCCACTGGTTTTATATCTATTTCCACACAGATTACATGAAACATTTTGTTTGTCTACTTTTAAAAAAAAGTTCCATACAACACTAGACATGACTGGAATGCTCAAATTAATTATTGATTGAATTAGTAAGATTGTAGACTACAATCAACTCAAATGCAGAAAAACGCGCGCGTTGAGGTTCGTTACAGATAACGGACGGACAATGACAATTGAATAAATTTTTTTTTGGTTAATTTTCTCGTTCCTAACGAAGCAAGAAGGCAAATGGATCTGAGCCCATACAGCCTAGTCAGATACACAAATGAATGAAATTACTGATCTGAACTGACACATGTCACATGTGTCATTGACTTAAAGACAGAGTTGCCAACTTAAAAACCAACTTCAGTACCAAATTAAAAAAGCAGAAATTATCGTTTTATGATACAATTTCGATATTGGATATTTGATATCGATATATCGTAACAAAATATATCGCCCAAACATCGATATATCAAATTGTAAATATCGATATATCGATGTATCGATATTTATTCGACAAGCCTACTTACAGCCACGAATAATATTTTAATCAACATACAACCTAGCACTGGCCTGCAAATTGCAAAAAAATGTTGAATTTCGCGGGCTGGATGAAGCATTCACCTTAAGAGTTCAGATTAATTAATTATTGTATCCATGAGCATTGTCCTTTAAGCTTTTAGTACGACATTCCAATTTAGTAAACCAATTCTTTGATCTAAGTACTAGTTTATGTCAGTAGGTTACTTACTGTGTTTGAGAAAATACTTTAGTTGCTTTTCGCTTATAGGATTGCCTTTACTGTATAGCTTTAGGTAGTTGAATAAAGGTAAACAATCGTGATGTCTTATCTACTTTTTTTATTTAAAAACATTTAAATTCACATACGTGATGCCAGCTAATTGATTGACTATGTCTTCAACTCTCATGTAATCATAAATAATAATAATAATATTTCTGAATTATGGCTGAATACAATATTAAACAAGCTTAAATATAAAACAATTGACAATCACTTAAATGTTAACGGGAAGATAAAAGTCCTTACAATCCAAATTCCGTGAACAGGTTGGTTGGTCATGTATTGGGATCGGTGTTGGTGTTGATGGTGCATGTTGGCTTTTGTGAAGTACGCACATATCGTTGTTATCTGTTTTTTTTTGCACTTTGCACCTTTTTCCGGCCTGCTCTGTTTTTTATTGCATTTAAAATATATGGTGGATTTCTAATATCCATACTTCGAGTGAGCCGCGGCTCCAAAAGTTCAAACATAATCTCAAATTAAAACCACATAAATATATTAAAACAAATATCATACTCATAAATAAAATTCTAGAATATTCAGCTAAAAAAATTAAAGCAAACCCTCCTCTTCTATACTCAATATTTTCATCCTAAAATAGTTGAAAAATTTTACTTCATCACTTCTAAGTTCCATAAACAAATGATGGAATTGTCCATGTTGTTCTCTTAATTCCAAAATTGGATGAACCCAAAATTTTCTCTTTTGACGTCGCCGCCGTCGTCTCCGCTTGAGCAGAAGCAGCAAAAGCAGTGCTTTCTCGTCAGAATCCATGACTAGACTGTGCGGTAGAAATTCAACTGCTCGAGCGGTTGGTAGAGACAGCTCGAGCAGTCAACAACCGACTGCTCAAGCAGTCAACGCCGACCGCTCGAGCGGTCCGTGTACGTCGGTCAGCCGTTAACTGCTCGAGCAGTCCGTGTACGCCCGCCCTTAGCGCGAGCGACTCGCGACGTCTGTCGCGACAAGTAAATCTAAAGGTGGCGGTTCGCGCCGCGACAGAGACGGGAGACCGAGACAGGAGACTGAGACCAAAGACAGCGACCATTACTTGACGTTCGGCAATATATACGCGACAGTTCGCGAGTGAGACAGAGACAGGAGACAGCGAGACGGTCGCTGTTCCGGACCAGTAGTGTCTCGTGTCGCGCTTGTGAAAGCACACGTGTTTAGGTTTAAAAATGAGTTTTTGTGATGAAGACTGTGAGACTGATTGAACTAATCAGACAGCATCCTCCGCTATACAATGCACAGTTAGACTCCTACAGAGATGAAAATTTGAAGGATAATATTTGGAAAAGCATAGCTGAAAGCATAAATAAAACAGGTGAGTTATTCTTATTTTATTTATTTTGCATAAAATTAATATTTGGAAGGACACATATAAGAAAGAAAAGGTGGAGTGGAATCAGCTCAAACAAGCCGTGTGACATGTTGTTCTTGCCAGTATACTGCTCCTTGCTGTGACGTGAAGTAATTGGTTAATTTTACTCTAATATCGAGTCCGTTGCTGTTCGAAAACCGTCCTGTTCCACGTAATGAAACAAAAGAACATCGGGCGTTTTTTACCCGATTTTTTAAAAGTCGCGAACATAAACCAAAACATTTTTAAATGATAGTGTTTGCAATCATATTTAATATTGTGTAGTTATTTTGATTCACAATAATGGGAAAATGGAAATAATTAGTAAAATGAAAATCATATTTTAAGTTGACTATTTTTCCTAATTACTAAACGACCGCTCAGTAAGTTAAAATATCACTCCGTGGTATTTTTGTAAACCCAATCAGACTAAATCCGTCAAGTTGATGTGCATGTTTCGTTCTCACTCTCGCCCATAGTCCTAAAACTGGTTTATGTTGCGCTCGCGCAGGTAGCTAGCTTATCTTACTACATCGCAGTCCTTTGTCATCCGTCGTAGCGATCTGTGTTGTTACTGTGTTCCCATTGTGGTCTGAGTCAACTAATTACCTACTGCTTGTTTACTGGATTTCGTTTGCTTTCGAGTTCGATTTTGTTGTGAAATGGAACGACAAAATAGTTGTGTGTCGTGTGAGCGATCTGTTCTACGTCGTAGAAGACACCGTCTTACTCAAATGTTTTTCGAAAGATATCGTGACTATGCAGTACTATTATTACAAGAAATAATGCCACGGGAGGTGAGTTAATTATATTATAGAACATTAATTATATGTAAATACTAGAGTTTGTTCAACTTTTGCGCAGCAACAGAGCCTCTATTTATTCTCCTAGATATAGTTTTATATCGTTTTATATAGTTGACGTCATCATAGGACTCCTTTTCAACCATTGAAACTGTTCGTTTCCTTGGTCATAGTGTATTACGTTGTGACATTTATTATTATGATTATCAATAAATAACAGTAAAATAAACTTGTTACAGATTGTTTTTGATGGTACACTATCAATATGCAATCCTTGCTGGCTGAGATTTTATCGCGCATTGCAAGCCCGGCCAGTAGATGATCCATTACCCCAGCAAGTTCAAGAACCATTACATCAGCAAGTACAAGAAGAACCATTACCCCAGCAAGTACAAGAAGAGGAAGTCCAAGAAATAGTAATTAACGTTCAACAACAACAAAACATTGGCATTATGACTATTCCTGGATATTTGCGTGTATCTAATACTGCTCGACGCTGTGTTTTTCAAAACTGCAGAAATGTACCAGCAAATGCTGTGCCAAAATATGTTAGGTTACATTTATTTCGTATGAATAAGCTATTCATACCAAAACTTGCTCGAGTTTGTCAACCCCATATGGTAAGCAATGAATGGGAAGATCTACTTAATGTGCAAATACCTCTACATGAACACTTTAACAGTGCTCATGTTCTCGATATTATCGAGCTGTATGAATGGAAATTGGAACGAGGAACTCAGTTGGACTTCGAAAATATTGAGGAGATAGATGACAATGAACTACATTTTTATACAGGTATGGATAAAATTCAATTTAATAGAATTTTGAATCAAACATCTCTTCGTGACAGAACCAACAGTTCTGCTACTGTTTTAGGACTGTATTTAGTTAAAATAAGAACGGGTGAACCAGACGAACGTGTAGCTTCTATGTTCAATATGTCGAGAAGAACATTGGAGCGAAAATTAAAAATAGCTCGAGAATGTTTATCTGAAGAGTTTGTTCCCCGACATCTGGGTCTGGATCACATGACGAGAGAAGATGTAGTAGCTCGCAACTTAACCATCCCGAGTCATTTTTTTGGAGGTAACCAGAATGAACCTGCAGCCATTCTTGTGTGTGATGGAACATATATATACGAGCAAAAAAGCTCCAACTTCCTTTTTCAGAGGAAAACATATAGCCTGCACAAATTCCGCAACCTAGTAAAACCCTTTTTAATTGTATGCACAGACGGCTATATTGTAGATGTATTAGGCCCGTACCCAGCCATTACTACGGATGCCGAAATAATGAGTCACATGATGCAGGACGCCGCTTGGCATTGGTTTCTGCACGCGAACGACATTTTTATATTGGACCGCGGCTTTAGAGACTCTATTCCTGCCATTGAAGAGCATGGATATGATGCGCATATGCCACCAACAAGAGCAAGAGGAGAGCAGTTAAGCACAGTAGATGCAAATAAATCACGGCTAATAACTATGTGTCGTTGGGTGGTTGAAACGATTAATGGTCGCTTTAAAAAGGACTTCAAGATATTCCGCCATGTTTATTTTAATGTAGCGTTGACAAATATGATGACCGATTTTAAAATAACTGCAGCACTCATCAATGCCACTTATCGACCATATAGAGATAACGCTCATGCCGCACAGTTTATAAATATAATAAATGAGAACATAAATAGAGAAAACGAATTGGCTGATTACGTGATTCGAAACAATTTAAACAGACAAAGAGTCGCATTCATGCCGCTAGATGCAAACAATCCCGAATTAAGAGATTTCCCACAATTGACTTACGACGAGCTACTTTTATTTACCTTGGGAATATACCATTTGAAACTGGCCAAATCTTATTGCCACGAACACATGCGGCCAAACGGAGTGTATATAATGGAATTATACCATCGCAGAGAGTTGGTCGAAAATAAAATATTAATACGAGGCAGAATACAGTCCCGTCACATAAGAGCAAAACGCTATTATACATATCTATTAATAAATCCGGCATTGCAGGGAAGACAAAGCCTCGAGGGCTATTACTGTTCCTGTATACACGGCCGCCGCACTGTTGGTAGTTGCGCGCACATCGCCAGTGTGGTATACTTTTTATCTTGGGCTGTATATCAAGACGAATTTCACACACCTGCGGCGTTTTTAGACGAAACTATTTTAGATTTAGATGCAGCAGAATAAAAGTTAAGAGAAAAATATGTTGTTTTAATTATTTTTGATTCCCTTTTTCCTCTTCAATTATTGCCCAAAAACATTTATAAATATTTTTTAAATGTCCATTTTCTCCTTATTGCCACGACCCACAGATATGGGAACTATACCATTGTAAACTAGATTGAATTGCCTATCCACCGTACCTAATTTTATTTTTGTTCGCCGTAGGTAAGTGTCCCATACAAAAATGCCCGATGTTCTTTGAAGGCAAATTTTCTTCTTCTCGGTTCCATTGGTGTACGGGCATTTGAGCAGATTCCAAAAATCCATCTCTTAATAGGTTATGCATGCAACAGACAACCAAAATCATGTCGGTGCATGTTTCTGGCGCTATTCCAATAGGAGTGTAAAATACTCTAAACACCACAGCAAACCGAACGCGTTTTCCGATAATCGTCTCGCACGACAAAGTCGGTAGTTAAATATTTATTTGCTTAAATCGTTTTTTGCAACTCTTCTAGCGTAAGGTTTCATCATAAAAGTATCAAGACTAAATGCTTCATCTCCAACTAAAAAATGTGGTAATATTATGTTCGAATTTGGTAGATTTTTTGGTTCTGGAAAATTAAATTCATTTCTCAGGATTTGTTTTCCCATTGTAGACTTTTGGAATATTCCACTATCTCCTTCTTTGCCATAAGAGCCGACGTCTATTGCAATGAACTTGTAATTATGGTCTACAATAGCCAAAAGAACAATTGAGTAATACTCCTTATAATTAAAATACAACGACCCACTATTTTCAGGGGCTCTTATTCTTACGTGCTTCCCATCAATAGCACCTGTGAAATTGGGGAATTGCCATTTATCCCAAAATCCTTCAGATACAGGCCTAAAATCACTTTCTTTTGGAACAGGCATAAAAATTGGCACCAAAACAGTCTTTAAATGTTATAACACCTCTTTGACTATTTGTGAAATATAAGAAGGTGATATACGAAATTCGAATGATAGCGAAGCATATGTTTCTCCAGTCGCCAGGAATCTGAAAATAAAAAAAAATAATATTATTATTTATTACAGATTCGGAATGCCGTAAAAAATGGAAACTGATCAGGGACTCTTACAACAGATATAAGCGCAAACAAAAACAATCGACGGGATCTGCAGCACCAGCTAAAAATTCAAAGTGGCAGGTTTATGAACGCTTAAGATTTTTAGAAAACACACCATCAGAACGGCAAAGCTGCACCAGTGTAGAACAAGAACAGCAAAGCTCCGCCAGTGTAGAAAAAGAAGTTACTAATACCTCCCCAGGAGTAGAACATGCAGATACTCCTCACGAAGCTGCAGACACGTCAGTACATAACACTCCTTCAAAGGAGTTACCAGGCACTTCTAAATCTACACAAGAGAAATCTAATATAACAAGTAATAGTTCTGCCAAGAATACAAAGAGAAAGAGACCAAAAGAAGATGAATTTATAAAATTTATGAAGGACAGACAGGAAAACCGAAATAGACAGCTGGAGTCATTAAAATCTCAAGAATCAGTTGATCGGTATCGACATTTACAAAACATATTGAAATGATGTTAAGAAAATTGAGCGCACGTTCAAGAGCAATGGCAAAAACTGAAGTTTTTAATATTGTCTCGAAGTATGAGATCACAGATATCGAGAGTCAAACTGAACGCCCCTATACAAGTTCACCTTACAATTCACATTTTCCAACAATAGCGGCTTTATCAGGACCTCAAGCACAGAGTGATTCATCACGCCAGTTATCATATAATTCAAATTCATCATACAATTCATATTCTCCGATAAGTGCAGCTTCATGAGAACACCAAACACAGACTGGATTGATTGATTTAACATCTCGCCAATTACCAAATATTTCCAGTGAACCATTTCATAGCAATTACGGTGAAATCGACCAGAATAATTTCGATGAATTGGCAAACTTACCTTAAAGTTAGTGCTAATTTTTCTTTCACTGATATTCTTCCCTTTTCTTGCATTGATTTTTTCAGTAAATTTAATACGTAATCAAACTGTGTTTTATTCAGCCGAAAATACTTCCTGAATATATTGTCATCAAACATCAGGTGCTTCTTTACTAATAGCGAAAATGATCCTTCTTGACCTCTAGTTAAATATAAATCCTTAATAGGTAATCATCTTTCAGTTTTGTATTTGTAATAATAATATAAGAGCAAATCATCGTCTTCTTCTTCCTCCAATAGCGGTTTCGTTACTTGGTTTTCCATCACGACACAAAACACCACTGACTTCATCGACAGACTCTCTTGAACTGAGCGGTCGCTCCACGACACTTGTCGCGATCTTCGGTCTCAGTCTCGACCTACAGTACATGCCGAAGAGACCGAGACATTTGTCGCTGTCTCTGGTCTCAGTCTCCTGTCTCGGTCTCCCGTCTCTGTCGCGGCGCGAACCGCCACCTTAACGCCCTGTTTCGCCCTGTGTTCTGTTTCGTTGTTTGAAACAACGAAAAAACTAAGTTATATGGCAACGTTTCGCACATGTTATGTCTCGCTCTACTGTATAGCTAAATGAAATAGTTGCGTCCTTGTCGCTATTGTTTCGCAAGGTACTGCGAAATTGTCGTTACACAGACGCAGTTGTTTCGCTAGTCGAGTTTCGCATCGCAATGCGTTACCACGCGTTATGTCGGTGAGGACAGATTTCGCACAATATGGAAGCTGAAAATATTGAAATATTTTTGAATTTGATTCGAAATTATCCCGAATTATATGTAGTTGGACACGCTGATTATAAAAATACGTACAAAAAAGAGGTGGCATGGAGGAAAATTCAAGAAAAGACGGGGATTGATGGTAAGAAATTTATTTGCCTACATTTTTGTTTTTAGTTTCTATTTCTTTTAAAATAGTTTACAAATTGTGATCTGACATTAAACGCTGCTAAGTCTGCCCTATGTCTATTTGGATGCATTGGTACGAATGCTTCTATGGTTTCCGAAAATTGTTTGTTTTCGAATGTATATGCACCTTCGTGAATCTGCAATAAGTTATGCAAGCACAAAGCAGCCTTAACAATTTTAATAGTATTGTTTAAATACGTTTCAAAAGGCCTTAAGAATATTCTAAATTTTGGTGCTAATATGCCAAACGCACATTCTACTACAACGCGTGCCCTGCTTAATGATCTATTAAATGTTTTTTGATCGTTGTCATTCATTGCTGCATCTCTCGTGAAAGGTCTCATCAAAAAGGTCTCTAATTTAAATCCACCATCTGCAATGAATACATGTGGAGTAGGCTGTTGAAAACCTGGCAAAGGCTTAGGAGCTGGCAAAGTCAGATCTCGTCCATTATTTAAAAGCTAATAAAATGATGAATTCTCAAATATTGTACTATCAGAATCCTTACCATATGATCCAACATCTACGTATGTAAATTTGTAATGTGGATCAACTATAGCCAATAACACAGTAGAAAATCGTTTTTTAAAGCAATAGAATAGTGAGCCGCTGTTAGGCGGAGATTTAATAGCAATATGTTTGCCATCAATGCTGCCAAGGCAATTAGGGAAACCCCATATTGTTTGATACGCATCAGCTATTTCCAACCATGATTTAGTAGAAGGAACTGGAATGTACTCTGGTTGTAGTCTCTTCCAAATTTGTTCACATACTTGTGTTACTATTTTTGAAACAGTACTTCCACCCAATCGATAAGAAAAAGATATTGTTGTGTATGTACAAGCTGCAAAAAAAACTCGCTAATTGGCAATGGGCTGAGCAAATGTCATTCATAGATACTTCCGTAAATTTAAGACAAACCGAAAGTACACTGGAACCTAGAACTATATCAACAGAGAATGATATTGAAGTTTCTACTGAAGCTGAACAAATTTCAAATACCGAATCGATTGTTGAAGAACCCGAGACAACCGAGGCTAATCCAAAACGCGAGGAAATATCCAGAAGGCGACGACGTGTAAGCAACAACGATCCTGCTGAAAAGATGATTAATTATTTGAAGACTAGAAAAAAGAAAAATCCAAGCACAAACGCTGCAGACAATCTTGTCAAAGTAGCATGTGATAGAATAGACATGGAGTTTTTAGGTTATGCCAATACTGTCAAAACATTTCCTTTACATAAACAAGCTATTATTAAATTACAAATTACAAACATTATAACTCAGGCTCAACTGCAAGAATTGAATAATATCCGGCCAAATTCTAATTCCAGTAATGCTTCATCTTCCAGAAGTACCGATCTTTACTATATTGATCAAGACTCGAACATGTCAAACCCAATGCAATCTGAAGAACAGCCATCATATTATACAGAAATAACACAAATACACTCACCTAATACACAAACACACGCACCCAGTACACAAATACATTCGATCCCTACTGTTGAAAATGCAGACTCCCAAAACTGTTCAACAATTACACAAATACACATACCTAATACACAAACACATTTGGTCCCGACTTTCATAAATACCAACTCTCAAAACCTTTCAACCATTACACAGATACATTCACCCAATACACAAATACACTCACCTAATACTCAAATGCAACCTCCCAACACACAAATACCCCCATCTAATGTACAAATACATTCGATCCCCTCTATTAACAATACAGATACAGACTCTCAAAATATTACAACGGTTGCACAGATACACATACCTACGACACAAACGCATTCAGTCCATTTGGTCTCGACAAACTCAAACACTCAAAACCTTTCATCCATTCCGCAAATACACTCACCCAATATACAAACCCATTCGATACAAAGAACACGACATCTTAGAAATATACAAGAATATATTTGTAATTGGAATGAAAAGTAAAAAAACCTTAAACAAAGTGCCAGTCTTTCTTTTGTTGAAATAGCCTTCCTATAGTTTGTATTTTTCTTTTTAATATGAGGTTCAAGAAGGTTGTCTAAATATTCAAAAGTTTCCGGCTTCATTCTGAAATACGTATAAAAGCGATCTTCATGTGATTGAAGTTCTGAGCATAGTTTATTTTCTCCAAGTTTTCTTCGTTTCTGGTTTATTTCATGCACCCAGATTCTACGCTTTCTCTTTAATACCGACGCCAACAACAATAATTCTTCCTCTTCAGATTCTGAAAGCGATGACTGGGATAACTCGGATGACATTCTGAAATTTCGTCTGCACCTACAGCTTACGAAAGCTACAATGACATTTCCTTGCGAAAAAACTGCAGTGTACTAACGTTCCGCAGATGTTTCGCTACCGCAATAGTTTCGCAAAGACTCGCTGCCGCATACGAATGCGTAGGTGTACTAAGGGCGTAAAGGTGGCGGTTCGCGCCGCGACAGAGACAGGAGACCGCGACCGGCGACCGCGACCGTTACTTGACGTTAGGAAATGTATAAGCGACAGTTCGCGAGCGAGACAGAGACAGGAGACAGAGACGCGAGACAGGAGACAGCGAGACGGTCGCTGCCTCGGACCAGTAGTGTCTCGTGTCGCGCTCGAAAAGCACCTGTGTTTAGTGTAATAAAAATGAATACTTTTTCTGACGAAGACTATGAAACGCTGATTGAACTGATCAGACAGCACCCTCGCACCCAGATATGATGCACGACTAGAGGCTCAAATTTCCTTTATAGCCCGCGGCTTTGGAAGTTCGTATTTTTTTTTGTAGATAGTACTCACGAATAGAAAGCTTTTTACAAAGTATTAAGGTGCGGAGAATCACGGTTTACGAGATAAAATTCATTAAAGTTTCAATAAAAATTGGTAAATAGTACGCCATTTGCAAATTTTTGTTGGATAACGGGAGAGAGGGAGACGTCATAGTTGAAATTTCGCGTTCCGTTTACGTTAGAAGTGTTTTTTATTCAATTTCATGTCTTGTTTTTTTTTCATAAATATAAAATTAATTTTATATATTCACATACTTATAGTATGTAATAAATGTGCACAATATTTGTTGCTGTATTAAGCAATTTTATTGACTTTTTTACACAAAAAATTACGACTTTTTTACATTAAGTGAAACGGAACGTGAAGCGACGTCATGCTTTCGGTCAGCTGTCAACTTTAGTCATCGTTTGTTGCCATTGCAGTTGAGATCGTTTTACGTACTCCTGTAAGCTTTACAACGTTTGACTACCATGGCGTCTCCGAGGCCCTGTGCTTTAGTGTCTGAAGAGTTGAGTGATGTGCAAGTGTTAGACTCAGATGAGCCGCTTGTCACGGCCTCCTCTTCTGTGCCATCTTCATGTAGTGCGCGAGTGATGGACTCAATAGAGCCGCTTGTGCCTACTGCGCGAGTGCAAGTGTTGGACTCAAATGAGCCACTTGTGCTCCCGTGTGTGTCTTCGATTCTCGATGAACCGGTTGCTGGTCCCAGTGGGATGGCTGGTCCCATTATTTATTTATTTATTTATTTAACACTTTCAGCACAAAAAGAGTACAGAGGCGGACTTAATGCCATAGGCATTCTCTACCAGTCAACCTTTGGGTGATGCAGAGAATAGTGGTAGGTGCAATACAGAGAATTTAATGTAAAAACACACACCACCACCATTACACCTGGCTCTAGTGGTAGCTTATCGGCTATCGTTATGACGACTTTGCTTCTGCGATGCCCAGGCCTACTGGGTCATCTGGCAGAAGAATTAATCCCTACTCGGATGAGTTAAGGTTAGTTTTGATTTATGATATGTAAATATTGCAATGTTTTTTTATTAAAGGTTGAAAATGTTACTTTTGTGCAGCAATTACAAATTTTAATAGCTTTTTACTTGGTTTCAGATCTATGTGGAACTGGAGTAAGATCTTTAGTAAATTGGGAACACATGACCAGTGCATTCAGTTTGCGGAGGAGAGAGGACTCATCCTGAGAAACAGAAATTGTACATACCATCGTTCAGCAATGACTTTGCAGAGTAACTTTGGGCAAGTTGGCAGGTTTAGATGCAGGAAAAGTAACTGCCGAGCAAAACCTGTCTCCCGTGCTATTGGGACATGGTTTGAAAACGCACGGTTGTCCCTCATGGCAATATTCCAAATTATGTATGCATATAGAGAGGGACTAACTTACCACCAAACCAGAAAAGAATTGGCGACTGAAGATGGACCCGTACTTTCTGCGAGGACTGTAGCAGACTGGTTCAGCTATTGTCGGGAGACAATTACAATTTATGAACTTGAAAACCAAAGAGCCCAAGGGAAGATAGGGGGCCCTAATAAAGTGGTGCAAATAGACGAATCAAAATTTGGAAAAAGAAAATATAATCGTGGTAGACACATTGGAGGGACATTGGGTGATTGGCATGATAGAAGACGGCAGCGACGATCTGCGGCTGGAGGTGTGTCCTGATAACGAATGGTCTGCAGACATATTGGTGCCATTGATAAAAAAAACATGTAGAGGAAGGCTCCGTCATTCACACTGATTATTGGAAAGCTTATCTGAGCCTTCCTCAGCACGGGTATATACATAATAGAGTTAATCACAGTGACCCAACAAATAAATTCGTGGCACCAGATGGGACACACACCCAGCGAATAGAGAGCCACTGGAGAGGCTTAAAGAAGCAGTTTCGACAGCAACAGAATACAAACAATTTCACAGATTGGCTGTGTGAGTATTCGTGGAGGAGAAGGATCCTGATGGAGCACTTGGATCCCTACGAAGAACTTATAAGTGCCATAAGATATGTATACAAATTAGAATAAATATAAATATTATAAAATTCCTCGTGTTTTATTTTCACTCAATCAGAAACAAAAGTATGGTAAGTGTCACTAATTTGCTATTAGGAGAATCTAGATGCAAGAGCGAGCGAAGCGAGCTCTGGACTTGGGGGCACCCCGACTCGGACAGGTTAGGTTAGAAGGGGGTGGCGTATAACCCTTCGTGGTTATTTTTTCATAAACCACCCAGAAGTAGGAGCCCCGCGAAGCGGGGCTCCGTCGACTGGGACTCTCTTGACTGTGCAATGTTGAGCGAATATAAAACGTTTTGAGGTTAGGTTACTATAATTAGTTTTTCTCAAGAACGGTTTGTCGCCTTTACAAGGGAGTGGTGCAAGGGCACAGGGGGTACCTCCCCCTCCCTCCTCCTGCTAAAAGACACTCAGTTTTACCACTTTTTCTGACTAAAATGCTATTCTAACCTCAAAACTTTAACCATGGATATCTCCATAACCATGGGGCTCCAGGGGGTGTGGGAGGCGCAGCGGGCCCCCCGCACCTCCCCCCTCCCTCCTCCTGCTAAAAGACACTCAGTTTTACCACTTTTTCTGACTAAAATGCTATTCTAACCTCAAAACTTTAACCATGGATATCTCCATAACCATGGGGCTCCGGGGGGTGGGGGTGGCGCAGGGGGTCTTCCCTCCCCCCCTCCCGACCCTTAAATCAGCGGGCTATAAAGGAAATTATAACCCGACTACACTCCTACAGAAACGAAAATTTGAAAGACAATATTTGGATGAGCATAGCTGAAAGCATACATAAAACAGGTGAGTTATTTTTATTTTGCATAGAATTAATATTTGAAAGGACACATCGCACTGCTAATACAAGACTGTATCAACTCAAAAAAGACAAATTCGAGATAACTCATTCTTCTTATGTTAAATTTAATTCTCTACGCGTCAATAATACCGTCACTGAAATAGCGCAAGAAACAATCACGAGATGGCGTTATAAGTCTATGTTCATGATTTACCAACTGTTATAACCCCCCGCGCAACACTGCGTCATCTTTAGTTACGGTTAAAATTTGAGTGGTGAGGACGTGACGCTTTGCGTAATAGACTGCATTATTTTGAATTGCCGCGTTATTACTGAATCAGGTATGTAAAAATGTATGTATTTTTACGACTAATACGTTATTGTTGATTGAAACCTAATTATGAAGTTGGTGTATTTCGAGTTGTTACATTATTGTTGGTTAACAAGGAATCGATTTCAAGTGATATTTTGAATAACGACATTCTTGTTAGTTTAGTTAACAGTTTTAGACTTAATGCAGTTTTGATGAAATTGTTTTGTATTCTAAGTTTTTTGGGGTAAATTATTCATATTTCAATAATGTAATTGCTGTTACTAATAGTAATTAAAACCGCACGTTCAATCAATTATGTTAAAGTCAAAATAAAACATTTCTCTATGATTTGCAAAATAATGTTGAGTTACAACATCCTAGGTGACGAAAATATATTTTCGCTACGTAAATAGGTACATTAATTTTTGTTTATTTGTAGCATGAACCGTGGGCGTCTTCTGGTAGATATGGCGACCAAAACGACCTCCATCGATGAAACGGACAAGGAAAATAATATTAACGAAGAAAACACTGCATCTGACCAAAGAAAATACTACATTTCACCCCTGCACAGTGATCAGAGTGATTTTGACGATTCGGACTGCGATCCTCATTTTATTCCTGGGTCAACAGGTAATGTTTCCCGTTTACTTCAAGGTGAAGCCACGGGACCTCCAAGTAGTTCTTCCTCAAGTAGCTCTTCTGCAAGTAGTTCCAGTTCATCTTCATCAAGTAGCTCAAGAAGCAATGTGGTCTGAATTATTTTCTGCTTCATAGCAGAAAATAATTCAGACCACATTGCTTCTACTAGTGGATCAGCAGGTCAAATAACTACAGAGGCAAATGCTTCAGAGGTACAGGAAATCGTACGAGGCAAGAAAAGGGTGAGAAATGAAAAGAATTGGAAAAGTAAAATTGCAAAAACACTTCGAAACACAGGTAAGAACTACACATCAAGTGTTAAAAAACAAGTCCCAGCAAGGAAGATGGGTCCTTTGTGTGGAGATAAATGTCGATTAAATTGTCGAGCAAAAATAAATGAGACCTCAAGACAAGACATTTTTAATGATTACTGGAGTTTGGGAGACTTGCAAAAACAGACTATTTATAATAGCTCATACTTCACAAATAAAACCAAAATACAGATACTCATCTACACAAAATTTCCGCAAATTAAATACTGCATTTTATTTCGAGCTAAATCATACCAATATTAGAGTTTGCAAGACATTTTTTAAAAATACTCTCGCTATTAATGACAGACCGATTGCTACTGCATTATCAAAAAAATCAGAGACTGGTTTTGTAGAGGGTGAATTACGCGGGAAACATAATAATCATCGCACTGTGGATCCAGAGGTCTATGATAGCGTGAAAAATTTTAATAAAATAGCGTACCACGAATTCCATCGCATTACCTTAGAGCCCAGACATCAAGAGAATACATTTCCTGTGAATAAATCTTTAGCTGATTTATACAGGGATTACAAAGACATTCGTACAAAAGATAGCCTACCGTTTGCATCTCAATCTACTTTTAACCGTATTTTCAATAGAGATTTCAATATTTCATTCCACATACCAAAGAAAGATCAGTGTGACCTATGTGAAAGTTTTAACAATGCTGACGAAGAAGAGAAGCAGAAAATTATTCAAGTTTATGAAACTCATTTAAAAGAAAAAGAACTGGCCAGAAGGGAGAAAGAAAAAGACAAGACTAGGAACGATAACACAATTGTTGCTGTGTACGACTTACAGGCTGTCATGCCGGTACCAAAGGGCCAAATATCAGTTTTTTACTACAAAAGTAGAATTAATTGTTTTAACTTTACTGTAAGCGACTTACATGCTAAAGACGTTGAATGTTACTTCTGGAATGAAATCGAGGGAAAACGAGGTGCGACTGAAATAGGAACATGCGTTTTAAATTATTTAGAAAAGATTACACAGAATAAACCAGAACCAGTCGATGTAATTTTCTATTCCGACAACTGCTGTGGACAGCAAAAAAATAAGTACCTGTTATCAGCCTACGCATATGCAACACAAAAATTTAACATAAGCAGTATCACCCACAAATTTTTGATTAGAGGTCACTCTCAAAATGAGGGTGATAACGTACACAGCGTTATTGAAAAACAAGTGAAGCGTTTCCTTAAATCAGGACCTATCTATGTCCCGCATCAATATGCCACCTTAATTCAAATAGCAAAAAAGACCGGACAACCTTACAAAGTTACTGACATGACCTACGATAAATTTGTTGATCTTAAACTTCTTCAGGAGCAGTGGGGCAATAATTTCAACGTAAACGCGGATCGAAATCAAGTGAAATGGCATGATATTAAGGTGCTCCGTGTTGAAAAGGAAAATCCTATCACTTTTTTCTATAAGAATTCTTATGAAGATGAACATTACCATAAAGTTTATGTACGTAGTTCACGACGGTCTGGAAACCAATCGATAATATTTTCAATTGGTTTGTCGCCAGCATACACAAGCCAGATACCCTTAAATCAGAATAAAAAAGGGATATAAAAGAACTGATAGATAAAAATATAATTCCAAGGACCTATTATGAATCGTATTATCGAGATTTGATTGAGTAATTCAAACGACAAACTATTAGTTAGCATCTATCAGATATTATTTCAATTCGGTATTCTATGCTGCTTTGAAGCATTTAAAGAACAATGGCGAAATCTTAGCTGAATTTGATTTAAGCGTCTAAAAGTGACTTATATACACAGGCAGTTCCATCATTTTTCTACGTTTTTTCAAATTATCACATTAACTAGTTAAAGCCGGATAAAAAAGATGTTTTAAATGAAAAGTAATTTGATTTTTTCATTGACGTTTAGTGTCGCCATTTTATATTTATTAGGCCAAGTGACAGTAAGTACAGCACTATTGTAATAAAAACAGTTTTAGTTTGTTATTTTAATTAATCGGAATAAATGAATTAACAATGCTGTTTATTTCTAAGTGGAAATGTACCTTACAGGGAGGTAAATGACGGACAAAAAGACTAGTATCCCAAGTCTAAAAAAACTAAGTTGGTTTGACAACTGTTGTGATTCGTTGTTAGTGAAACACGTGTCACAGATGCGCCGCGGTTGTTTTCGAATTGGATTACCATAGACATCCTACAAAAGTTCTTGACTGAATTTCTATTAATCACGGCTTTCTCGAATAAAAATTCTTGCACAGACTAATTCAGTAGTTGACGCCGAGTTAAACAAGATATTTTTCATTAAAAGACGTAAGAATTTAAACTCAGCTAAATTAATGTATGGGTGGCTGCCATTGTTCTTTGAGATTGAAGAATGATAAATTAATAAGTAATTAAAAGATTTTTGTTCTTGTTTTGTTTAAAAAGGATTATTTTGTTATTTAAATATAAATCCAAAATGTTTCAAACATTTTGAATTCACAAAGATTCATTGTGTGATTTTCGGATTGATAAGATTAGTGATGATTATTTGTAAAGTGACTGATTACTATTGCCTAAGAATACATTTTTGTTGTTAGTTTTAAAAAGTATATTTTTTTTTATATAATTATAAGTCCAAAATGTTTTCATAACATAAGAATTTACAAAGATTAGTGATTATTTGTAAAATGACTGAACTAGAATTGCCTAAGAATAATAAATAAATAAGAAACTTTAATTAATCTAAAATACGTAGGTAGGTACTTCATAATGTTGATATTCACTGTCGTAAGTGCCATAATTATAGTTTTTGTATTATTTTGTATGGTTTCCATTGATAAATACAATATTTGACTTCTATCTTGCTTTATTTATGCCCTAACTATAGTATCTAAAATAACAGATCTAATGAAAAAGTATGCTAACTCAAAATACCTTACCTAAAATCATTCAAATAAAATCAAAATAAATTGTAGGAAGTCAAAATTATATCACTTATATCTACGCAACTAAAAATAATTCTTTTTTTATTTTTTATTTCTCACACAATACTGTATTAACTCGAAATTTGGAAATAACTTGATAACCCGCGATCTCAGAAATTACTCATAATTATAGAAACCCCTTATTTTTATACCTAATTATAAAATAGTGTTCACTTTTTTACAATCGTTAACAGGAAAAGAGTAATCAGTTTTCCATCATTTATAAAAAAAGCTTCATTTTGAGTTGATACAGTCTTGTGTTAGCAGTGCGACATGTGGAATCAACTTAAACAAGCCGTGTGACATGTTGTTCTTGCCAGTCTACCGCTCCTTGCTGTGACAAAGTAATCGGTTAATTTTGCTCTAATATCTAGTCCGTTGCTGTTCGAAAGCCCTCCTGTTCCACGTAATGAAACGAAATTTAAAGGTAAATTTTCTTCTTGGTTCCATTGATGTACGGACATTTCAGCAGATTCTAAAAATCCATCTCTTAATAGGTTATGCAAGCAACAGGCAACTAAGATCATATCAGTGCATGTTTCTGGCGCTATTCCGATAGGCGTGTAAAATATTCTAAACACCTGAGACAGCAAACCGAACGCATTTTCCGATACTCGTCTCGCACGACAAAGGCGGTAGTTAAATATTTCTTTGCTTAAATTGTTTTTTGAAACTCTTCTAGCGTAAGGTTTCATCATAAAAGTATCAAGACTAAATGCTTCATCTCCAACTAAAAAATGTGGTAATATTATGTTCGAATTTGGTAGATTTTCTGGTTCTGGAAAATTAAATTCATTTTTCATGTTTTTTTTTCCAATTGTAGACTTTTGGAATATTCCACTATCTCCTTCTTTGCCGTAAGAGCCAACGTCTACTGCAATGAACTTGTAATTATGGTCTACAATAGCCAGAAGAACAATCGAATAAAATTCCTTTTAGTTAAAATACAACGACCCACTATTTTCAGGGGCTCTTATTCTCACGTGCTTACCATCAATTGCGCCAGCGCAATTGGGGAATTGCTATTTGTCCCAAAAGCCTTCAGATATAAGGCTAAAATCACTTTCTTTTGGAATAGGCATTAGAATTGGCACTAAAAAAATCTTTAAATGTTTCAACACCTCTTTGACTATTTGTGAAATATAAGAAGGTGATATATAGGGGTGGGCGTTGCGACAACGAACCGTTTTTAAAGACCGTTTTGTGTTCTGCGACGATGGAACCGTTTTACGTTCTGGGTTCAAACAGTCTTCGTTGCACAAACTAGTCTTCCAATTACTTGGTGCGATTTTTTTATTTTACGCCTATGAAAATAAAGTCGAGAACGCAATGATGCAACTTTATTTCTTAGTAAAGTCACCCGTCGTCGTCGCGTCGTCGACTCGTTATACGTTCCGCGTTCGACAAAACAGCCCTTACAATAAAAAGTAAACTTTATGACAATGCAATACAGTCGCTATTGTATTACCACTTTACTAGTTGTCTATGCTGTCGTTCGTGATGCGTCGTTCAAACACGTGCAAGCTTATGACTGTTGACAAAGAGTGCAAAGTCGCACGCAGAATTACATCAATCAATACTATTAATAGGAATATTTGCTAAATTTCCTGGAATTTGAGCCGGTGAGCACTGTCAGTCAGTCGCCCAGTCGGTTGTTATTATGCAAAGCACGCGCAAAGAGAGTTTTAGATATTTTTGTGTTTGAAAATAGTTTAAATTGTAAACAGTTTTGGAAATTTTTAAGCGAATTGTTAAAATGAGTGTAGTGTACACATTGTGTTATAACATAGTAGATAGGTACTTATAATAATTTTAATAACGACAGTTAATTATATAACCCGATCGCAATGTCGGCAGCGCGAAAAAATATTAGTGTTTTATAGTCGCATTTCGATAAAGATAATGTAAATAAAAAAGCACAATGCCATATATGCCACGAAAAATTAAGCTTTAAATCAACAACGGCAAATTTGAGGAACCATTTAAAAAGAAAACACATTGGAACTTTTACTTCGCTAATGGAGGAAGAAAACCAGCAAATTCCCTGTGAAACGGAGCCTGTTTTACCTACAGATAGATTGGTAAGTTTATCTTCTACTTCAAGAGCTCTTGAAACTCGTGTTCCACCACCAAAGCGACAGTGTACTATTAAACAAAAAGTAATAGATAGTTATATTTTTATTTAGTTATTCATAAAAAGATTAGTGTAGAGCAAAAAAAGGAAATTAACAAGGACTTACTGGATTTATGCGTGGATAGTTTTCTTCCGTTTTCTATCGTCGAAGAACGAGCGTTTAAGAAATATAGCCGTTGGATACCCGGCTACAAATTGCCAGCAAGAAAAACGTTGTCTAATTCTTTAGTCGACGAAAGTTATAATAGAATACAACAAGAGATAAAGGCTAAAAGTATCTAATGAAGTTCAATCTATCTGTTTAACAACAGACTTATGGACGTCTCGAGTAACAGAGAGCTATATTGCCGTTACGGGACACTATCTTACCAATAAATTTCAATTTAAAAAGATTTTATTGGGATGTTGTTATTTCTCTGGCAATCACACATCAGCTAATATAGTGTTACGTTGTTTTTCTTGAACCTAACATTTACCTTAGGTTTCCAAGTAAAATGATCATTGTAGTTTGTGCAACTGACTTTGGCTTGCGATTTATGAAAGGAGTTATTTGCTTCATTTTTACGGCGTCACTGGACCCTATTGATAACACTTTCTGTCGATAAATCACTTTTCTAAACCCTAAATAAAAAGCTTTTCACAATAATATAAATACGTCATATCATAATGTTGTGACTGTTGACATTGCAAATGTCATTCCGTTGAAACGTCAGTCGCTGTCAGTTGGAGGCGACCTCTAGCGGTTGCCGATTCGAAGTTGTAGTTTTAATCGATATTATTAGTTGATTTTGTCAGATTGCTTGGAAACTAATACTAATATCGTATAGACCAATCCTTAATAGTTTTCGGCTTTTGGTGAAAATACACTTGTCTTTTAACCATAGACGGAAATATATTTTTTCATTATAGACATTGTTCTAGAAATTTCGAAAATCATCATTGTCTGTGGTTTGTCAGTGGCTTGGTGTGGCTAGGTTATACATTCTGAATAAGCCGATTTAATCAAAGAGAGAATTACCCACTCAAGACAAACGATAGTGTTGGAAGTGGGAAATTATGAGTTTGTTAGCTTGGATCCTGATTATTATTATTGTTCCAGGGTGTAAACGTCAAGTTAGACGGTTGTTAGGGATTTTTTAAGGAATTTAATATCTTGTTGTAGTGATTCGGTCACCCGTGTTCCCACATGTTTTACCTTAAAAAGGGGAGTCTGTCTTGTTCTGGTTGACATGCCTGACAGGACATTGATCGTTCATTTTTCCATATACCACGCATATTCTTATTGTCCAACCATGCAGGGTTAGCATTGAAAGTCGTAGCTCATTGTGTTGTGTTTGCAAAAGGCCACGTGGTCCGGCTATTGTTTTAGCCTTTAGATTTCCTAGCTCGGACCCCTTTATTCCTTCTCAGGGAAAGTACCGTAGCTTTACATATATAATAGGCTCCCCGTGTTGTCAATTCCAGGTGAGGCAACTCGAGAGATTCGTCTCGCCGCCAGGATCTAGAGGCGCCTCTGGAGCCTGGACGTGAGACCCGTTCCTCGAGTCCACACAACGCCTCCTGTGGAGACGACCGTGCAGTGGCAGAGTCCGCTTAGCGATATAGCGCAGGCGGGACGGTTTTTTTTATATTTAACTTTTACCTTTAATTTTCAACCGGTTCATTCTAGAACCAGTTTACTACCTACCCGGTTTTCAAAATTAGAAGCCGGTCTTTATCTACCTTCAATTAATGGACCCCGGGTTCGACACCTACGCTTAACTGGAAGAATATTGAACATCTTAGTCGGCTCAGGGATCCGGGACTCTTCAAGTCCCTGGCGCCCATTTAGTTTAATTAATTTAGAATCTAATTCACATCCACTAAACTGGAAGGCTGTCCTTGAAATTTACTAAGAACAATTAGTTAATTTAAATTTAGATAAATTCAACAGTACTGGGTTATCTTCAAACCCCCACTACCCAAGTTCCACCGACTGAACTTTATGCTGGCTGGCATTACCCTAACCTTTACCTAAGCCTAACCTTTTTATAGTTTTAGTGGGTAGTTGCTAACTCAACCCACCTTGCATCTGGGCTTTTGTTCCTACTCACTAGAGGGACAAAATCTCATATGTAACAATAGCATCCGAATTGAGTGCTCTTGTGGATCAGTGGGGACTAACAGGAAAAGTTAACTTTGTTGTTTGCGACAGTGCAAGTAATGTAGTAAAGGCCAGTAGTTGGAAAATAGGGCATCCAGATCAGAGATCTGGATGCCCTATTTTCAAATATTTTAATCTTCTATGCACATATTATTTACCGACCCCCCCAATACTAACTTTATTCGAATAGATGAATGCATTCAAGATTCTCTATTCGAAATGATGACTACCAGAAAACTTTTTAATCTTCTATTCACATATTATTTACCGACCCCCAATACTTACTTTATTCGAATAGATGAATGCATTCAAGATTCTCTATTCGAAATGATGACTACCAGAAAACATTTTAATCTTCTATTCACATATTATTTTATTCCCTCATTATTAATTGAATAAATCCAGAATAACCCAATTTACGTGATCATCTTCATTTTATTGAGAAGAATGATCTAGTGGCTCCAATGTTTATCTTTTTCTATCTATTCAGATTATAAATATGAAAAAGTTTCTGTCGAACTTTTTTATTTAATAGATATCATGAGAAATTAGGATATACTATATAAATATGCAAACATTTATCTTATTTCAACATTCATAATTATATGCATTCTATTTTTTTATCATTACATTATTACATTCATTCAACAATTCAATGACACGCGCATGAAATTTGAGTAACACTCGGTCCATTCAACACGACCGCCTAACGAAAATGGAATGCGCTCGCTCGTCCATCGTGCTGCCTTATATATTAATAATTATGTACCTATGTAGTGTTGTGGCTATTTACTTTTAATTCTATGAGCGATCTTAGAAATAAAAAGCAAAACAATATTTGGAACGATTATATTTTATATGTCAATAACATGAAGTTGAACTTAACTTTTTAACTATTTTAGTAACTAAATGCTCCGTTTCACTCATGATTTCATCAAAATCACTTAGCACTAAATATTGTATATTCACGCTTGCATTATCCGGGTCATTTTCTATTTCTTCCATATGACGACCATTCACATCATGTACAATTACTTTAATTATTCGACGAACATGACCGGGCTCCTTACGCATGATAAAGGATGTGTTTTTAATAGACTTCGACTTTTTTCTTTCTTCTTAAATTTTTTCTTTTCAATTTTTTGCTGTCTACTCTCCTCACATGCTTCATCCGCCACTTTCGTGTACCAGCTCTCTTTGTCTTGAGCATAGTAAAATGGATTAAGTACTGGATCTGAGCAATCTGACAAATTCTGAAACAAGATTAAGAATGATTTTGTGTTATTAAACAGCATCAAATATGAATTCAATTGGTAACATCGATGAACACTTAGATACTTACGTTACATTGTTGGTCAATGTCATCTAAAACAGGACTGTAGGATGGTGTGTGTGTGGGAGAGATGAATGAAAACGGAAGACTTTGATACTAATTGTATATTATTATAATAATTACAATAAGTTAAGTTGTACAGGTTGGCCGAGCGGGGCTAAATACTACAGTTTTTCACGTGTGTGCTCCCGGTGGCGAGTCGTTCCGAATTGGCGCGAGTCTGAGCGCTCGCTGTTTATATAGAGGCCGGCGGCGGCGGTCGCCCGCGCCGCGCGGCTGCGTCCCGTTCCCCGCACGTCTCCCCGCTGCGTGCTCGTCCTGCGCGATACGCCGGCCGGAAACGGAATCACTTTTGAAGGCGCTGGTGTTTCTCTCTGCGCGCCTGTAGGTTGGTACACCTTGCGCGTGTACATCTTCCCAGCCTTGAAAGAGTTAGCTTTCAACAGGTTCTTCTTCACCCGGCAGCCTGACGATATAGTGGATAGCTCTGCGGACTGTTCCCTTGGATGTGTAGATCTACCACCCGGCAAGTGTTGTCTGCGCCCATGTGGAGACGTGTAATGCGGCCTAGGCGCCAGCGTTGCGGAGGCAGATTCTGGTCCTTTATTAATACCATCTCTCCAACCTTTGGCCCGGTAGACCCAATTTTCCATTTGGATCGCTGCTGGAGTTCTGCTATGAACTCTTGAGACCATCTCTTCCAGAACTCGAGGCGTAGCTTGCAGATGAGGCTGTACTTCGGTCTGGAATCTTCAGCCTGAAAAGAGGGCACCGACGTCAGTGGCCGTCCGATAAGGAAGTGCCCGGGGGTCAAAGGGTTTAAATCAAAGGGATCAGAAGATAAAGGGGAGAGAGGGCGAGAATTTAGGATCGCCTCTATTTGTGTGAACAGAGTTGATAACTCCTCAAAAGTAAGAGACACATTAGCTGCCGTTCTCTTTAAATGATATTTAGCTGCCTTCATGCCCGCCTCCCAGAGCCTACCAAAGTGCGGTGAATAAGCTGGACTAAATTTAAATGAAATGCCTTCGTTGGCCGTATAGTCAATGACTGAGTCACGACTGGAGCGTAGCACCTTACCTAGTTCATTGTTTGCCCCCACGAAGTTTGTGCCATTGTCGCACCAAATCTCATAGGGCTTACCTCTGCGCGACACAAATCTTCGCAAACATAAAATAAATGCTGATGTAGTGAGGTCACTCACTAGCTCTAGGTGCACAGCTCTGGTACTTAAACAAACAAATAGACAAAGGTAACATTTTGTTATTCGATTACCTCTTCCCTTTTTACAAGAGATTTGAAACGGTCCTGCGAAGTCGGTACCAGTCGAGTGGAAAGGGAAAGTAGGCCGCATCCTAGCTGATGGTAGATTGCCCATTATAGGCTGTATAGTCTTACCACGAAATCTAGTGCATACAATGCATTGTTTATTTACTTTGCGTGCTAAGGCCCTCCCACCTACAGGCCAGTACCTTTCTCTTATAGAAGCTAATAATAATTGTGGACCCGCATGAAATAAGCGATGATGTTCACTTTGCATTAATAAAAGGGTAAGTCTATGTTTAGAATCTAATATGATAGGATGTTTTTTATTGTAATCAAAGCTTGAATTGTCAAGACGACCTCCTACTCTTAATAGACCTTCCGAGTCAAGAAAAGGATTTAAATTGAATAATTTAGAATTTTTAAGTATTCCTAGACCTTTATTTATAGATATTAATTCCGTATCAAATGATTCGAGTTGACATAATTTAAATAGAAAAGTATGTGATTTATTTATTTCGGCAGTTTGTAGTGGACCATATAATTTAGTTTTGTTCCTACAATTATGTAAAAACCGCAATACATAAGCTAACACTCGACTTAAATGATTAAACTTAGAATAATTATTAAAATTAATGATGTTATGACTGTCATCATGAGCTATATTTGTTTGTACATGAACGTTTAGTTCAGGTAAGTCCACGGACTTATGAGGTTGCTGTGGCCAAGCAGTTGATCCCTCCTTTAAGAAGGAGGGTCCTTCCCACCACAAGGGTTCAACCTGCAGACGCTGAGGTTCAACTCCTCTAGAAGCAAGATCTGCAGGGTTAAGGTGAGTAGGAACATGACGCCAAGTAAATCCCTGTGTCAACTCATTAATCTCAATAACTCTATTGGCTACAAATGCCTTTAAAAGATTTGGTTGCGAATTTATCCAGCCCAGTACAACAGTTGAGTCGGTCCATATAACCTTTTGTGTTATCTTATGATATCTAATGGACTGGATTACCTTTGCGGACAACCTAGCACCAAGTAATGCGCCACACAATTCAAGGCGAGGTATGGTCATAGCCTTCAGAGGTGCAACCCTAGCCTTTGCACACAATAACATAACATTTATAATATTTTCATTACTACTAGACCGTAAATAAACACAGGCTCCATATGCATCTTGGGAAGCATCTACGAAACAATGTAATTCAACAGTTATAGGAATATCACATAATACATATCTAGGCAAACTAATTTTTGAGAGATTATTAATAGTTTCTGCTATTTTTACCCACCTTTTTTCAATGTGGGGTGGCACAGGATCATCCCAGCCTAACTTTTCATTCCATAATTTTTGTAAAATAATTTTAGCCTTAATTATACATGCACATAGCAGCCCTAATGGGTCGAATATTTTGCAAGTTAATGATATGATAACCCGTTTGGTAAGTTTCCTACAGCTATCCATATCTACAGTAAAATGTAAAGTATCTGGTGATGGTGACCAGTTTAATCCTAAAACTGTGGAATATTTACTAAGATCAAGAGATTGAGATGTAGTCTCTGTTTGCAACGCCTGGGGACAGTTTGTTCGTATTTTATGAAGAGGGAAACTAGCTGAAGATAAGACTTTAGTGACGTCATCATATATTTGTTTAATTTCCTTTTCTGATTGACACCCCGTATTTAAATCGTCCATATATATGTCATGTTTTAAAATATTTGAAATGAAAGGATTATCACATTCATGAGCTAATTGAAAAAGACACCTGGTGCTCAAGAAAGGTGCAGATGCTGTCCCATAGGTGACAGTATTTAACTGCAAGACCTTTATAAGCTGAGAGTAATCATCTCTCCATAAAATAAGTTGTAGGTGTCTCTGAGAGGGATCAATTTCTATTTGCCTGTACATTTTTTGCATGTCCCCTGTTAAAACGTACCTATAGGTTCTAAATCTTAATAAAATGGAGAATAAGTCATCTTGTAGGACTGGACCAATATACTGAATATCATTTAATGATTTTCCTGACGAAGTTTTCGCCGAGGCATCAAAAACAACACGCAACTTAGTTGTTTCACTTTGCTCTCTTAATACTGCATGATGTGGTAAATAGTATCCGAATGAAGGACGTTTAATTTCTTTTAAATGACCCAAGTTCTTATATTCTTCAATAAAAGCAGTGTAACTTTGTTTGAGCTGATTATTGTTGTTTAATTTTTTCTCTAAATTAAGGAAACGCTTCTTCGCTAAGTGAAAAGAATCGCCTAGTGCCTGTTCAGGAATCTCCTTGAATGGCATCTTAACAGAAAATCTACCGTTGGGAAGACGTTTCATATTTTCTAAAAAATGTACTTCACATAATTTGTCTTGGGGGGAAGTACTATCAACAAAATTTATTTCTTCTATTTCCCAAAACTTTTTAAGATCACTATGGATTTCTTTAGTGAAATTACATGTCAAATGACTACTAAGGCTACATTCTCCTAAACGTCCACTGACTATCCATCCAAATTGTGAATTTTGTAGAAAAGGTTTATCTACACCCAGAGAAATACGCTTAGTCCCTACAATGTTCCAAAAAACATCCGCCCCTAATAACATATCAATATTAGAGGGATTATTGAACTTTGGGTCTGCAAGCTTGATATTTTCTGGTAAATCAAGTTCCTGAATATTAACAGGTGCACTCGGTAATGTTCCTGTAATCTGTGGTACTATCAAACAATTTATTTCTATATTAAATGAATTTAATCTTGATTTTATTATTATATTGCAGCGCTCGGATATATTAAAAGAAACATTGTTAATACCTGAAATCCGTAACGGTTCGATTGTTTTAGTGGACAGTCCTAACTTTTCTTTCAGGTTTTCTATCACAAAAGAAGATTGAGAGCCTGTATCTAACAGAACTCTTACAAAGTAAGTTTGATTAGTATATACATTAACTACTTCTACCACAGCGGTACACAATAAAACCTGGCTGATAGACACAGCAGACAGTGATACTGGTTGTTGTTGAGTTGACATAGAAGGTGCAGCAGTAGTTTGTTCCCTTTCAAAACTGCTGTTACTCTTAGTTTTATTTAAATGTACTAAACTATTATGTTTGTGTTTACAAAATTTACATAAACTCTTCAAACGACAATGAAACGAGTTGTGTCCCTCACGCAGACAATTTAAACATAACTTTAACTTATTAGCTTCCTTAAGCCTATCTTGAACGTTCATATTATTGAATATTTTTGAGATTCGATGACCCTGCTCGCTACAAATTAAACATAAAAGTTCACTTAAATTTTCAACTGAAGAGACAAAGGAATTAGATTTAACTAGTTGTTTATTTTGACTATATTTATTATTATTTCCTTTGTCCCATTGTTGTGATGTGACTGATGTTGTTTCTAATACATCAGCACGACTACGAATAAAGTTAAAAAAATCATGAAGTGTTGGTAAGTCAGGTAAAATATTCCTGTACTCTTCCCACTTTACACACGTACTGGTATCCAACTTCCCAGTTATAATAAATATTAATAGAGCATCCCACTGGTCCGTCATAAGACCTAAATTATTAAGAGCTCTTAAGTTTTTAGAAATAATATCTATGAGATTTCTCAATTCTTTAACCGAGTCTTTATTTACATTACCAATGCTACACAGAGCCTTTAAGTGATTATTCACCAAGAGTTTTTTATTATTGTACCTATCATTGAGTAATTGCCATGCAACACTATAATTTTCAGAGGTAAACTCTAAGGATCTAATAACCTCAATAGCACCACCCTCTAGTGAAGATCTCAAATAGTGGAATTTATTTATATTTGGTATTGACTCATTACTGTTTATTAAAGAATGAAAGGTATCTCTAAATTCTAACAATTTTAAATAGGATCCATTAAATGTAGGTAATTTAATTGTTGGCAATTTGATTGACTGTAAGCCATTTTGTTGATAGTTTGAATGGGAGCTCTTATTACTACATGCATCACCATACCTTTCTCTGTCAGAATTATTTTCTATAATGTCCTCTATGATTGCCATAACAGAAATAAACTTTGCCTCAATGGATTCTCTTAGTGTGAGTTGTTCCTCGGTGGCACAATCCTCACAAGTGTCTTCAATTAATGTTTGAACATCATTAAATTGTCTAAATAATTCTTGGCAATTTTCTAACCGTCTACCTAACTCTTTTAAATTTACAGTACTTAGAGAAGATTCTAGGTTTTTCATTTCCTGTACATACTCATTTAATTTAGTTAAACGCCCTCTGATATTACCGCGTTTCCTTACTAGTTCACTAAACTTGCACACATCCTTGTCCATGATTGCCCTAAATATACTACACTAACCGAGCACAAACAATGAAATAAGTAATTAATAAATGTGCATCAAACCAAACGCCCGGTTAGGCGTCACTCCAGTCGCAGCTCGCAGCCACGTGTTGAGACGGCAGGCACGCCGTACAGGCACAACAAGATGGCCGCTTTGCTGAACTGCGACCGCGCCGCCGCCCCGCGGAGCCCTAGTTAGTAGCCACGTGGTCGCTTGACGGACGCTGGGAGGCAGCGCGCAGACGCAGCACGCCGTTTCCTGGAATTGTTCGGCAAATCTATTTGAAGCACGGATGCAGTGCAATGCTTTAAGCTTTGTTATTGGTGCACGAAACACGGAATAGGGGAATTTAGTACCGAAATATAAACACTAGATTTTATTAGACAGAGTAAAGCTATGTGCCTACACAGCGAATGCACAGTGGCACGATTTTAATTAATTATAACCCATGCGGGCATGCGGGACCTGTAATATTATGGTCGCCATTGAAAACACTCCCAATATTTAGGAATTACGAATAAATTAATATTTTGACACACAACCCAGAGAATTTTAATTTATGCAATTGTGTTAGTTATTAGCTGCCCTTAACCTTGAGGATGCAGTATTATACTCTAAACACACAAACAAAAGCGGCGGAAATTGGGGACGGAAAAATATAGGAACGAGCTCACTTCCCTCGGACAGACGACCACCTGACGCGATGCCCGCTGTACAGGTAGATCTTCGACAGCCGTAGTCGTGTAGCCTCCTCGTGTTCCCAGCAATTTCGCCTGATGCACGTGGTTGCGATGCTCGGTGAGCGGCGGCGGCGCCGACGATTTTTCATGAAGCACGTGGCCGGTTCGAAGAATTCAGCACGCCACCCCGAGCCGCAGTTTTTTCTTTCTTCCGTTAGTTGTTGCAGATTCTTGTTGCACACGGTCGCCAAATGTGTGGGAGAGATGAATGAAAACGGAAGACTTTGATACTAATTGTATATTATTATAATAATTACAATAAGTTAAGTTGTACAGGTTGGCCGAGCGGGGCTAAATACTACAGTTTTTCACGTGTGTGCTCCCGGTGGCGAGTCGTTCTGAATTGGCGCGAGTCTTTTTTTTTTCGGTCGGGCCACTCGCAGTTCACCCCATCTGAGGGACGGAGACTGCTGAACCGGTCTATCCTGTGGTGGCCTCAAATGAATTTAAGGCCCCCAGCCAAGGCAACAAAAAATACTACAAACTACAACTCCGCTCGCTGGGGGCACCCCCTGTGGGGTACGGGCCTCGGCTCAGCGGCATCGTTTTGGGGAGGACAGCAAGGGACAGGCTGGGTCATGATTCCATTATTTGGGGAGTTTACAACTACTGGCTCAGCTTCGCGGGCTGGCTCGTTTTGCAAAAGACGGGGAGTAACATCATTACTGGGTCGTCGCGATGGGCCTCGACGGCGAGGCCGGAAAATGGCGGTCCGCGGCGGTCTGTGTGTGTGTTTGCGAAGAGTACTGGTGTCCCTACAGCTCTCTTGAAACAGGGTGATGGGGTCGTCTGGTTCGACTAGGGTGTGGCGGGGGCGGCGAATCCTACTGATGGAGGAGGGAGCGTATCGGGTGGCCGATGCGATAAAGGGGTTGGAGTGCTTTTCAGCAGTTTCGATGAAACGCTTTGTAAGGCGTTTCATGAATTGCTGAATAGTCGGGATTTTAAGGTCAATGTGGAGACGATCGTTCCGAACGAACCAGGGGGCACCCGTGATCTTTCGGAGAAAACGATTCTGGAGGGTTTGCAACCTATGGATATGATGCGACTTTGCGTGCGCGAAAGTGGCACACGCATAGGTCATGATCGGGCGAATGCACGTGGTGTAAATGCGCAGTTTGCATTTGAGGGAAAGTTTGCTGCGTGCATTCAGCATAGAGTGGAGCCTACTGAGAGCGAAAGCGGCACGCGAACGTACCGACTTTATGTGCTCACGGAACGATAGTCTTTGGTCGAGGATCACACCTAGATATTTGGCTCGCTTCTCCCAAGGGATCGGCTTACCAAACATCGTGATCGGACTGGGGGTCGGGGGGGTCTTTTTATGCGGCTTGAAGAACAAGACCGCCTGGCTTTTTTCAGGGTTGACCTCGAATCTCCATTTCCGAAACCATTCGCCTAGGGCGTTGGCGGACTTTTGAAGGATACGAGCTATGGCTTTACTATTCTTTCCAGAATAGTAAATGGCCGTGTCATCCGCGAAAAGTGCTAACTGCGACTTTTGTTTGGTGGGAATATCGCTAGTGAATAGCGTGAAAATAAGGGGGGAGAGCACGCCGCCTTGCGGTACGCCTGCTCGGACAGGGTGGGGGGAGGAGAGCGCCCCTTCGATGCGATACCGAAAGGTGCGATTCGACATATAGTCTCGTAAGATGAGCACGAGACGATCTGGCACACCGAGCTGGTATAACTTGTATAGCAGACCGTTGTGCCAGACCTTGTCGAATGCTTTCGCTATATCGAAGAACAGGGCTCCCGTCATTTGACCACGTTGGAATTTTCCACTAATGTGCTCAACGATGCGGTAAACCTGTTGGACGCACGAGTGATTGGTTCTAAAGCCAAACTGCTCGTTGGGAATGAGGCTCTTGCGTTCGGCATAGTCTTTGAGACGCTTGTAAATAAGCCTCTCGTAGATTTTGCCGAGGGCGCTGAGCAGACTGATGGGGCGGTAGGAGGACGGGGAGGACTTGGGCTTGCCCGGTTTGGGAATACCGATAACGGTGGCCTCTTTCCACTGATGCGGGAACATGTTGTTGGACAGAGCGCCATTGAAGATGGCGGTCATCAACATGATGAGGGTTTCGGGGAAGAGAGAGAATACCCTGTTGTGGATTCCGTCAGCCCCAGGAGCTTTCCTGGGTTTGAGATTCCCAATGATCTCCTCCACCTCATCAGGAGTGATGGGGGGGAGAGGGTCATCGGGGTCCTCAACAGGAGGGAGGGAGGTCCTACGTTCGACCTCGGCATCGACCTCAGCGAGGTGAGCCGGATCGACTGGGTTCGAGCTCGGGGAACACTGGGACTCTAGACTGTCGGCCAGGCATTCGGCTTTCTCATCGTCGTCAAAGGCGACGGAGTTATCGGGGCGGAGGCGCGAGTCTGAGCGCTCGCTGTTTATACAACATGTCCCAAAATTCAACGATAAGCCGGCACCAGAGGATGGACCTACTCATGACTACTCGAGAAAAAAAAAGAAAAAAAAAATACCTCTACTTTTTTTTAAATTACTTTAAAAAAATGGAAATTCTTCGAAAATGTATACCCCTTATGACACTTTTAACTACCATGACCACAATTTTTCAAATATTTCAGTTTTTTTGTTTGTATCGGCAACCTAAGTAGTACTACTATTCACCATAATCTTTGAAAATTACAGAATTTTCGTAGTTTTATACAAAAAAAACAACCAAAAAAAATTATTTCCCTAAAATTTTGAAAGATTTTAACTTTCAGTACACTTTAACTCATCGTAGTGTAAAAAAAAAATATGGACACTACTATGGCAAGTTTTTTAAAAAATTAGCGCAACTAACCTAGATTTTAAAATGGTATAATACTTTAGGAAAACTAGCCACAAAAAAAAAATAATGACACTTTTTCTAATCAAGAACCAAATTTCATAAGTTGTTGTTAATAGTAATCACTTCTACTATGTGCCCAAAATAGATTTCTTTCGCAAATTCTTAGAATTTGGAAGGGACATGTGCGTAGTCAGTGAAGTTCAGAAGTCAGAAAGAGATAGATAGTATACGTTAGAGAGAGATAGATAGAGAGCGATTATACGTTAGAGAGAAATAGATAGATTGCGATTATACGTTAGAGAGAGATAGATAGATGTTTGTTGTTAAATAACAATAGGGCAGGTAGGAATGTTGCTGTTGCTCTACAAAGTACAAAGTCAGTACGCTCTGCTTCTTTGTTTACTAAGCACCGTTTCGTATTCAATTGATGTGACTCTCGTACTAACGACTTTTGGCTTGGCTTTTTGGACTGGATTAAGTGATCTGCAAACTGTACTAACCTGGCATTATTTTGAACTGGACTGTGTTTTGTGAATTGGACTTTTGGCGTATTTTGGACTGTTTAGCGTTTATCATGCCGCTACCATACACACCGTTGGAATACGCTAATATGCACCTCATCTATGGAGAGTGCCGATGCAATGGTAGCGCCGCTAGCAGATTATATCGAGAAAGGTACCCAAATGCTCAAAGATACCCGAATTATCGAGTATTTATTAATGTGCATCAAGCGTTTTCGGAGGGCCGTTTACCATCTGACAGGAGAAATGCTGGAAGACCTAGATCGGAACGCGACGAAGAAGTTCTCAATGAAATTGAAAATGATTCAACTACCTCGGTACGTGCCATAGAAATAGCTACGGGAATCCCAAAAAGTACTGCACATCGAATCCTAAAACGTCACAGACTTCACCCATATCACTACAGGCGTGTGCAGACGTTATTACCGCGGGACTATCCACTACGAGTCGCATTTTGCCGTATTATGCTGCAAAAGCACAGAGAAGATCCCCAATTCTTGGATAATATTCTATGGTCGGATGAATCAACCTGCAAGAGAGATGGCTATTTAAATCTTCACAACCTACATAGCTGGAGCAATGAAAATCCGCACCTGATGAGACAAGACAAATCCCAATATCAATTCAAGGTTAACCTATGGACGGGCATATTAAACGGAAAAGTGATTGGGCCTTTTGAATTACAAGGAAACTTGGATGGCAATAGTTACTTGAACTTTTTACAAAATGACTTGCCAGTATTATTAGAAGACATGCCCATTAGTGATCCACAAAACATATGGTTTCAAAATGATGGTTGCCCAGCTCACTATGCCCGTCCTGTGCGAGAATACTTAAACCAAGAGTATCCAGGGCGTTGGATAGGGCGACTTGGTCCTATTTTATGGCCACCCCGTTCACCCGATCTAAACCCCCTGGACTTCTTCTATTGGGGTTGTCTCAAAGACAGAGTCTACTCGAAACCCATTGCAACACTGAACGACCTTCGCCAAAAAATCACTCAGGCTGCGGATCATATCAATAGTAGAAGATATGCACGACGAATAAAACGATCTTTTTTAAGGCGATGTCATGCCTGTATTAATGCCGGTGGTAAACAGTTCGAACATTTATTATAATATTATTAATAATGCAATAAATTTACATTTATTGACACCATTTGTTTCATTCATTCAACATTTTCCAACAACAAAAATCTATTTTGGGCACATAGTAGAAGTGATTACTATTAACAACAACTTATGAAATTTGGTTCTTGATTAGAAAAAGTGTCATTATTTTTTTTTTGTGGCTAGTTTTCCTAAAGTATTATACCATTTTAAAATCTAGGTTAGTTGCGCTAATTTTTTAAAAAACTTGCCATAGTAGTGTCCATATTTTTTTTTTACACTACGATGAGTTAAAGTGTACTGAAAGTTAAAATCTTTCAAAATTTTAGGGAAATAATTTTTTTTGGTTGTTTTTTTTGTATAAAACTACGAAAATTCTGTAATTTTCAAAGATTATGGTGAATAGTAGTACTACTTAGGTTGCCGATACAAACAAAAAAACTGAAATATTTGAAAAATTGTGGTCATGGTAGTTAAAAGTGTCATAAGGGGTATACATTTTCGAAGAATTTCCATTTTTTTAAAGTAATTTAAAAAAAAGTAGAGGTATTTTTTTTTTCTTTTTTTTTCTCGAGTAGTCATGAGTAGGTCCATCCTCTGGTGCCGGCTTATCGTTGAATTTTGGGACAGGCCGGCGGCGGCGGTCGCCCGCGCCGCGCGGCTGCGTCCCGTTCCCCGCACGTCTCTCCCCGCTGCGTGCTCGTCCTGCGCGATACGCCGGCCGGAAACGGAATCACTTTTGAAGGCGCTGGTGTTTCTCTCTGCGCGCCTTTAGGTTGGTACACCTTGCGCGTGTACAGTGTGTGTGACATTCTTAATTCTATGTCAAGACTTTTGTTAAGCACCTAGAAAACAATTGTAAATTTACATTTCTATTTAAAAAACAGTTGAGTTATAGTTGAAACGTAGTGTTATGTAAATATAAATAAATACTAATAACGATTATACTGACTGATTTAACGTTGGTTTTTTTTAGTGTTGGTTAAAATACTGAGGAATAATATTAAAACTTACCGATATTACACGATACAGACAGTTGCAGCAGTCAAGTGTAGAATTTGAATAGATTTTTATTAAAATATTTTTTCTATTTATATAATCCAAAATTTTCATCAATTGAGTTCAAATTCGTACGTTTTTTGTTAGATATTATTTCTTATACTAAAATGGCATGGTGAAATTGGAACCCTAACATCTCGACACGTGTCCAACAACTTATTGTTTACTAATAATAATATGAATAAAATAAATACTACAATGCGTTTGTTCAGCGTAAGTTTTCCCTACATGCAATTGAGAAAAATCGGTATGCTAAGTCATTGCAGAAAGCTAGTATGTCAATCATAATTATTTTTGCAATGTAAGTATTTATTTATAAGGAGCAGATCAAAACAATACGGCAATATCGACATACTACTGTTACGTTTGGTTTTGTCTGCTATTATTTTAATATTCTGAAAGCTTATTTTAATCGTTAAGTCACCAGTAGAAAGTTAAGTAAATACTTGAAATTCTTTGTTTGTAGATATATCTACATTTTAAATCAAGTGTTACTTAACTACTTTTTGATGCTATTTACACCTTTAAAACGTAATAAAATTGGTTACTGTTTAAAATTAATATATTTTCTTCATAATACATAATAGTGCGACAGAACACACTTTCAACTTCGTTAAATTCTGGCTAAACTACATTACAGAACAAAGCATATCTGGACTCCATTTTAGAAAAACTTCTTCTTTCTTTTAAACTTAAATTTGATAAACACATCACCATCTTTTGCTCGACGCAGTTGGGTAAAAATAATCTATATATAACAAAGTCGGGTTTGTTACAACACTTATAACTCGAAATCTGCTGAACCAATTTTCGTGGTTATTGATTCGTTGGATTTGTCTCCGACCCGAATAGCAGAACACATCTTAAAAACAATGAAAACTCGATATGTGCAATGAATACTTAATTGACGGGAGCGAAGCCGTGGGGGACAGCTAGTTGTAAATAAATTAGTTGAACAGTATAGTATTACAATATAAATCATAACATAAACCCTTTCTGTATTTGGATGCAGATAACTGACACAGCATTTTCACAACACGTGCTTCTTTCCAAATTTGGGATAATATGACGTAGATTTAGGACTATTTAAGAGGTCTCCTGCTGAAGTTCGGCCACAAAACACTTCTTCAAGAGCTAGCGGCATCATCGTACACCAGTTGATCAGTACCTACATACCAGCTTACCAGATCTTCCCTGCAATATTTAAAATGTAAGTGACATTGTTTTATTTTTTTATTTCTATTGTTCAACTATTTTATTATTCAACTATTACTAACTAATACTAACTCGTTAGTCGAGTGCTTGTTATCTAAACTACTGAGCGTGAGGTCTGGGGTTCGATACCCAGATCGCTCAGTGTTTCTAGTAACTATTCTAATATTAAATCATTCATCACTTAATTTAGGAACTTGAACTAAATGAATGATTATAAATTCAATAAAACGATAATCTTTTACAATGTTGATTTTGTTCATCTATTTACACTTGTTCATTTAATTAAGGAGAAGCATTGCAACGAAATCCTGTAAGTAGTGTATTATTGGGCATTCTATACCACTGTCGGCAAGTCGCGAGGCGAGTGCGCCTCGCTCCGGACAGTGGTATAGAATGCCCAATAATATACGATCGACTCACCTGTTTTGTATATTACTGTACTCGACCAACGATCAGGCTAGTTCAGGACAGTAGTGTAGCCTACATAATGTCGGCAAGTTCGGCAAGTCGCGAAGCGACTGTACCTCGCTCCGGACAGCGGTATAGAATGCCTAATAATATACGATCGACTCGCCTGTCTTGTATATTACTGTACTCGACCAACAATCAGGCTAGTTCAAGACAGTAGTGTAGCCTACATAATTCCTAATACTGAAACGGTCAACTGGACTGACTGTATATTACTGTACTCGACCAACGCTCAGGTTAGTTCAGGTCAGTAGTGTAGCCTACAATAATGCTCACTGCTTAAATAAATAAGTCTTTCAAGCTATTTTGGTTTATTTGTCGTAAAACATTGGTTTCTCTGGAAACAATATATCTACCGAACGCACAAACTCTTGCAGTTTACGCCATTGAGGAGAATCTGTGTCGGTCTGGAACTTGAGTCGGATGAGCGCCTTCTTCCACAGCTCCAGATTGTCGGTGAGGCGCGCGTCGTCAGCCTTGTACACCTTGCAGTCGATGTAGTACTCTCCGTCGAGGCTCGCTGATTGCCGCTCGGTGCCGTTGGCCACTCGGTTCGCAAGGAATGATGTTAGGCATTTTATGACAGATGAATCTTTGAGTTCGGTGTCCGTTACGCCGTGTTTACTGATACCGAATATATATCGTTACCAGTATTGATTTTCTTACTGAAACAACAACGAAATCCTCTGTTATTATTCTGCAAATACTAACATGATGTACCGTTTGGTTAAAAACTGGAAATACACTACACAAACACATCACAGATCAAGGCAAAGAAAGAGCTATCGGTTATATCTAAAGACATATGTACCTGTCACAGTCTCGAACAGTGTACAATTAAACTGGTTATACAGTTTATCTATATATATAAAAATGAAACCCGTTTTCCTTGGTCACGGCATCACGCGTGAATGGCTGGACCGATTTCACTTATTCTTTTTTTGTTGTATTTGTTATTATTAGGAGAAGGTTCTTACGGAAAAAAATATTAAGAAAATCTCTCAGAAATATTGAAAAATATACATTTAATTATGCACATTTAAAAAAACGCGCGTAACGAATGTCAATGTCATTCACAGCCATAGACTATATTGAAAGAGCATTGTTTGTTCGGAAACGTGGTTACTTAATTCAATTCTAATTAATTTTTGAAAATAACTCGCCACGGAATAGTTATGTATAGATAAATATTTTTAAATGATAGGTCAGCTATCTATATATATAAAAATGAAACCCGTTTCGCGTTGTCACGGCATCACGTGTGAACGGCTGAACCGATTTCGATAATTCTTTTTTTTAAATGTTTGTGGAAGTCCAAGGATGGTTCTTACGGAAAAAAATATTAAGAAAATCTCTCAGAAATATTGAAAAGTATACATTTAATTTTGCATATTTTAAAAAACGCGCGTTACGAATGTCAATTTTTTTTTTTTTATACGAATGTCAACGTCATTCACAGCCATAGACTATATTAAAAGAGCATCGTTTGTTCGGAAACGTGGTTACTTAATTAAGTTTGTTCGGAAACGTGGTTACTTAATTAAATTCTATTGCACTATTTTATAATTTTTTGAAAATAATACAAATAGTAAACCTATACAAATTTCGCATATCCTATTTAGTAATCTGTGGTAGTATCTGTTTCCCTAACTTGACATTGGCGTCATTGGCGAATGGCTGAACAGCCAAGCCAGTTAAAAAAAAAAAAAAAAAAAAACTGTGGTAATCTGTGGCATCACATCCATAACCGCTTTCTAAGTTTTTGATAAAGTTTGTTTTGTTATAAAGACTAAGAAGTTTATTGTTTGTTAATAAGTGTTTGTTAATTACGGTAAGTTGACAGCTTCATATCGATTTTTGGTAACTTTTGGTGACTACATAATATTACAATTTGGTTATACAGAAAATATATGAGAGCTTTTTATTTTCAGTTTTTAACAATGCCACCAACCAGACGTACAAATTTAGGCCGCAGAACTCGAAATACGGCAAGTCAAAGAAATCTACGAGCAAATCAAACTGATGAGCAACGCGAAGCGCGAAATGAACTTCAACGGAATCGAAATCAACATAGAAATGTTGTGTTTAATCCCCACAGAGCTGCATTCAGTTATAATGTGGCAATTGATTACAGTTCAGAGCGAATTGTTGCTATTGGACTAATGAATATTGTGTGTCCACATTGCAAGGCATTGAAATTCAAAAATGAAGGCCCTGGATTGTGTTGCGCCAGCGGCCAAGTCAAATTGACGCCATTGGTACCGCCACCAGAGCCATTACATTCATTGGTTTCCGGAAATAGGCCAGATTCCAATCACTTTTTGACTCATATCCAGCAATATAATAATTGCTTTCAAATGACATCATTTGGCGCAACAAAAGTTATTCGAGACAATTTTATGCCAACTTTCAAGGTAAGTAAGCACAATAATGGCAAACAATTTTATTTAGTTTTACAACCATGTAGCTGGTGCAAAATATGTTGAGCCAGTGTTGTGTACATTTGTTTATTATAAACAATTTGCTATACAATTACCTAAATACATTTTTATATTCTTGCAGATTCAGGGTCAAATATATCACCGAACAGGTTCCTTATTGCCAATGCCCGATAACGACTATACATTTTTGCAAATATATTTTATGGGCAATTCAGCAAGAGAAGTCGATCAGCGTTGCGCACACAACAACTCAGTGAAAAGATCCATTGTGGAACAACTTCAAATATTTTTCCATCAACATAATGAATTAATTGCATTATTCAGAACTGCATTAGACCGCATGCCATCAGATAATCACAAAATTGTCATCAGAGCCGATAAGGCGCCTGCAGGACAACATGCTGGACGTTTTAATGCGCCAACAATTGATGAAGTGGCTATTGTCATTGTGGGTGAAAATTTAAATAACCGAGACATTGTTTTACATCGGCGGAACAATCAACTTCAGCGCGTGTCTGAAACACATCGATCATATGATGCCTTACAATATCCTATCCTATTTTGGCAAGGTGAAGACGGCTATCATTTTTCAATGAAGATGATAAATCCAGTTACAGGTAAATTATTAACAATATATATGTTTACTACATTAAAATATAGGTATGTATACTAACTTAAAATTTATATTATTATAACACAAAAAAAATTGTTTACAGGTGCTGAAACAAACAAAAAAGTTAGTTCAATGAATTATTATTCATACAGACTGATGGTTCGGGAAAATGAGGACAATCACATCTTAAAATGTCGGCGTCTATTTCACCAATATGCTGTGGATATGTATGTGAAAGTTGAAACTGAACGATTGACATTTATCAGGTTGAACCAGGCAAAACTCCGTTCCGAGGAATACATTCATCTTCGGGATGCCATTACTGCTGATGGAAATGCACAAAATGTTGGCAGAACAACTATTCTCCCTGCAACATACGTCGGAAGTCCGCGACATATGCATGAATATGCTCAAGATGCTTTGTCCTATGTACGACAATATGGTACACCAGATTTGTTTATCACGTTCACATGCAATCCAAAGTGGACAGAAATTCAACAAGAATTATTTCCTGGCCAATCACCCATTGATCGCCACGATATCACTGCAAGGGTGTTCAAAATGAAATTAAAATCACTCATGGATTTTATTGTTAAGCATAGCATATTCGGAGAGACGCGCTGTTGGATGTACTCAGTTGAGTGGCAAAAACGCGGATTGCCACATGCACATATCCTCATTTGGTTGGTTGAGAGGATAAGACCGAATGAAATTGATAATGTGATATCAGCAGAAATTCCCGATAATAATGAAGACCCACTGTTACATGAGGTTATTACAAAAAATATGATACATGGTCCATGTGGAATATTAAATCCCATTTCTCCGTGTATGGTTGAAGGAAAATGTTCAAAACGCTACCCAAGACAATTAGTACCAGAAACTATTACTGGAAATGATGGATATCCACTTTATCGCCGCCGATCCATTGATGACAATGGAAAGTCAACAATAGTCAAAGTAAATCGACAGGACATTGAAGTTGATAATCGTTGGGTTGTTCCGTTTTCGCCATTACTCTGCAAGGCATATAAAGCACACATAAACGTCGAATTTTGCCATTCCATAAAATCGATTAAATACATTTGCAAGTATGTGAACAAAGGTAGTGACATGGCTGTCTTCGGAGTTGCTGCCGAAAATTCAAATGATGAAGTCACTCAATATCAAATGGGCCGCTATGTTAGTAGTAACGAAGGCATGTGGCGTATATTTTCGTTTCCTATACATGAACGACACCCTACTGTTGTTCACTTGGCCGTACATTTGGAAAATGGTCAACGGGTGTATTTTACAGATGCAAACGTATTACAACGACTTGACAGGCCACCATCGACAACATTAACCAGCTTCTTTGAAATGTGCCAGACTGATGATTTTACCAGAACGCTACTTTACTCTGCAATGCCAAGATATTATACCTGGAATCAATCATCAAAAAACCAGTTCCAGGTTACCCACAAGTATTTTCCACCGATGCACTAGGCCGTCTTTATACAGTTCATCCCAGTCAAGACGAGTGTTTTTATTTGCGTTTACTGTTAGTCAATGTTCGTGGTCCAACATCATTCCAATATCTGCGAACTGTTAATGGTCTATTGTGTGCCACATACAGAGAAGCCTGTCAACATTTGGGATTGTTAGAGAATGACACTCATTGGGACCACACTCTCGAAGATGCTGTGATTTCGTCAAATGCTAAACAAATACGAACATTATTTTCTATAATTTTGTCTACATGCTTCCCATCAACACCGACTGATTTATGGCATAAATACAAAGATCATATGGCGGAAGATATATTGCATCAGATGCGTCTTAGAACATCGAATGCAGATTTGCAAATGAACGAAGAAATTTACAATGAAGCATTAATTTTAATTGAGGACATGTGCTTGATGCTTACCAACAAAGTATTAGCACAAATAGGAATGATAGCACCCAATCGCCCAATGCACGACTCATTTGATCAAGAATTGAGACGCGAAGCCCAATACGATTCCGAAACATTACGAGAAATGGTTGATAGGACAGTTCCCCTTTTAAATCAACAACAAAAATATGCCTACGATACGCTCATGAAAGTAGTGAACGATGGAACTGGCGGATTTTATTTTTTAGATGCTCCCGGTGGAACTGGGAAAACTTTTTTGTTATCATTGATTTTGGCAACGATTCGATCGCAAAATGGAATTGCACTAGCCCTAGCTTCCTCAGGTATTGCAGCTACGTTGTTGGAAGGCGGTCGAACAGCTCATTCAGCTCTCAAGCTGCCGTTGAACCTTCAAATTAATGATACTCCAACTTGCAACCTTTCGAGGAATTCTGCGATGGCCAAAGTGCTGCAGCAAACCAGATTGATCATATGGGATGAATGTACTATGGCACACAAAAAATCTTTGGAGGCATTAGATCGCTCGATGCAAGATTTACGAAATAACAAAAACCGGTTTGGTGGTGCCATGATACTATTGGCAGGTGATTTTCGACAAATATTGCCAGTTGTTCCACGCTCAACGCCAGCTGATAAACTGAATGCATGTTTGAAGTCGTCCATTTTATGGAAATACATTAAAACACTTAAATTGAGTATAAACATGAGAGTCGAATTGCAGGAAGACCAGTCAGGAGAAGTGTTTTCCAAACAACTACTCGATATTGGTAATGGTAATATTGCTGTTGATAGATCATCTGGATACATTACATTCCCTACCAATTTTTGTAACTTTTGTGAATCAAAGACCGAACTCATGGAGAAGGTTTTCCCAAACATTGCACAAAATTACGTAAATCACGTTTGGTTAAGCGAACGTGTTATATTGGCCGCAAAAAATGTTGATGTGAACGAAATGAATTTTCAGATTCAAGAGAAAATAGCTGGCGAATTGAAGAATTACAAATCAGTTGATTCCGTTACTAATGAAGATGAAGTTGTGAATTATCCAACAGAATTTTTAAATTCGCTGGAATTGCCCGGGTTACCACCTCATAATCTGCAATTAAAAATCGGATCAGTAATTATTATGTTACGGAACATAAACCAGCCACGTCTGTGTAATGGCACCCGGCTTGCGGTGAAGAAATTATTGAACAACGTCATCGAAGCCACAATTATGAAAGGGAAGTACAAAGGCGAAGATGTTTTAATCCCACGCATCCCTATGATACCGAACGATATGCCATTCAGCTTTAAGCGTTTACAGTTTCCAGTGCGGCTTGCATTTGCAATGTCAATAAATAAATCACAAGGGCAGTCGCTAAGTGTATGTGGCATCAATCTAGAAAATCCATGTTTTTCACATGGCCAATTATATGTCGCCTGTTCCCGTGTCGGAAAACCATCAGCATTATTTATTTACGCGCCAGAACATAAAACTAAAAATATAGTGTACCAAAAAGCATTAGATTAAAGAAACAGCAGCATTAGAAAAGAGAGAAACAGTGAAGGGTATAAAGGCTATAAGTTGTTTTCTAGAGCGCGCGTGGTGTTAAGCTCAGTATTTACTTCAAAATGCCAAGTTGTTCAATAGCGATTTGTAAAAATATAAGTGGAATTATTGAATCCTATGGAATAAACACAATTATGAAAATATATATATTGTTTTGTATTTAATAAAATTAGGTCCTTTTCAGATATGGCGAGACCAGGGAAATAGGGATTAATTTATATATCGTCCCTTTATTGGTAAAACCGATTATCTACACTTTTTTTCAAAAATGAGTTATTGACACAAAGCTACTCAACTTTTTGAGCTCTATCTACAGGTAAAACCGATTTTTCGTTACGATGCATTGTTTCCGAGATAGATACGCAAAAAAACAATTATAATACAAGTTTTTAGGTTACATCTGCATTCAATAACAGCTAAAGTCTTAAACTTGTACGATTTTTTTGAAGCCTTGCAATCAAAAACACATTTAGTTTCATATCTTATTTTAGTTGCAATTTGCTTACACTCTGAACATACTGTAGCATTGTACTAATACAAATTAAAATACTTTAGATGGTTCTGGTTTTGCTGAATTATTGGAAAGTACTTGAATCTTACACATTAAAAAGAAAGTAAGTAGTTCTACTTGCTTTTAACAGAACATAATCCTTCACACTTGTGCAGATTTTAATTCAATTAAAAGAGATTAAGCAGCTTTATTTGTTTTTCCACAACATCAGAGATCGTATCGTTTAGATTTAAATACAAGTAAAAGCAACTATGCTTAAATAGTTGTTTTCCACCGAAGCGTATGGTGATATTTCTACATAAATATTTTCAGCTAAAACCAATTATCGACGCTTGATCTTTTGTTTCACTCGCACTCCGCGCGCACATCTCTGACTTAGTCGCCATGTTTAATGGACGAATCGTGCGCCGGCCGGTTGTAGTGTTTTGTTTTTCAAGTTTATTTCTTTTTATCGCAATTTACGTAAGTGTTTATGGTGATAAAGTTTGAATATGAGTGCTAAGGAAGTTGGAGAGTCATTGGATCTAGGAGGAAATGTTTTTCAAGAAGGTAATTGTTTGTGTTAAACAGTTTTGAGGTTATATTTACCGGTATTTTGCAAATAATCATTCTTTATTCATAAAAATATAGGTACGAGGAACTATTTAAAGACTTGTTTCATAATTATGAATAAGCATTGGCATATTTAGCGATATTTTAATGTGATTGTCGTTTATTGTAGAAATAGAAGACGCTTGGATGAATGATGCGCCAGAAGAAGATTTGTTCATATCTCAGGCATACGATTTATATATGACCCAATCTGAGCAAAAGGTTGTGGATGACAATACTTCAGCGTCGAAAAAAGGTAAAAGAATTTAATAACAAAAGTGCTTAGAACTTGCCTATTTCTAAACAATCAGGTATACCTACTTTGTGATACACCTACCTAATCGCTGTGTTTGCGATTTCGGCCGCATGGACTTATTGTAGGTAATTCCTAGTTAGGTATTAGTTATTTCTGTTATGACTATACATTCTCAAAATTATTAGGGTACACTATGTAACTGAAGGTAAAGGTACTAGCTTAGCATATCAAACATTCCTCTGCTGGACGCAAAAAAAAGAAAAAAAAAGAAAAGAAGAAAAGTAATGGATACCTGCGTATCCATTACCTTTCTACCACTTTGGTCTAGTACAAACTGGAACCAAAACCAACCAACTGGTACGTAGGTACCTAACATGTTATAATGTCTTACTATCTAAATTAAATTAATTGTTTTCAGGAAATGATTCACCATCACAAGTTTCAAATAACAACGAAAGGACCGTAGAATCTGACATGGAATCACTATTCGGTGGCGATTTTTCTGATGACGATCCTACATACCAGCCTCCTGATATTATTCAAATGCCCTCTGAAGCGGATTCGGATGATTCGGAATTAATAACACTAGAAGAACTCTTAAATCCAGATTCTGTTCATGCTGCTGAAGAAAGAAAAAAAATTAGCCGTCGCAACGCTATAGCTCGGTTGTTTGGTAATAAGCAAAAACCTCCCAAAGATAACAATAATAATGAGTCTTTATTAGTAGCACAATCAATAACCGTCGATCTTTTTCAACGTTGTTGGAAGGTCTTAAAACCACGAGCTCGTTGGCACCAAAGAAATCCTGAAACCTGGAAAGTTAATGTGGTAAAAAGACAGCGAGCTGAAGGCGATTTGCAGGCAATTCTACAATTGCCATGCACTGATGTTGGTCTCCTTTACTATACAAGAAAATTAACTTTATACAATTTAACGCTTTACGAAAGTGCGCCTCCTAACGAAGCTTATTGTTTTGTATGGTCCGAGATAAATGGTAAAAAGGGAAGTTCAGAAATCGGAACTATTTTGTGTCAATATTTAATGAAATGTGTACCAGAGGAAGTCACGGAAGTCAGTTTGTTCTCTGACACATGTGGAGGACAAAATAGGAATCAATTCGTGGCTGCTATCCTATTGTGGGTAATTCAAAACAGCAACCATTTACAAATCATAGAACACAAGTTCTTAGAGTCAGGTCACAGTTACATGGAAGCTGACTCAATGCACAGTGCGATTGAGTCTGCCAAGAAAAATGTTGATCTTTTTTGTATGACTGACTGGATTAACATTTTCAAACGTGCTAGATCAAAAAAAAAATACAGGAAAAACACAAATACTATGACAAAAAATTGTTATCAAGTCAAGGAATTTAAATACAATGAGTTTAAAGACTTAAAAAATTGGCCAATACAATAATTTTGAATAGAACCAAAAACACAGATGGACAGCAGGTGAAATGGTTGAAAATAAAACGGATGAAGTACATAAAAGGAGACAAAAAATATACTATAACTATGACATGTCAAATTCATTTATGGCAATTGATGTAACTGCTTCAGACACACAAAATAAGATGAATATAAATTCAGCATCGACATCTTCAGCACATGGATACCACAGCTATGCAACAAGAAACAAGGCAAAGCGATTGCCAGCGGAACAGGTAATTGAACTACCAACTACCTCGGAACTCCAGTTCCCACCGCTAGAACAATTGTATGATGGACCTCTTCCAATAACGGAAGCTAAGAAAAAAGATCTCATTAATCTATGTGAGAAGGGGGTTATACCCGAAGAGTACCATGGATGGTACAGAAGTTTTCTTGTAGATGGGGATCGCATTGAACGCGTCCCTGATGTGGCCGCCTCTGAAGAGTCACAATCTGAATCATCTGTGGACTCATCAGCTGATGAATGAAAGATACATTATTTTAGTTTTTTGTTTTGTGTTTTTTGTTTTTTTTAGTGTGTGTTTGTTTGTATAAGTACTTAGATAGAAAATCTAAATTAATTCATTTTTCACAAATTGTTTTGTATACTTAGATAAAAATAAAAAGTTACTAATAAAGTTGATTATTTCCTAATACATATAATTATCATTCTTATTATTTTCCTACTTTATTCAGTTTTACTTTCATGTAAGTAATGATTTTTTGGTATTTTTGTAATTATAAAAATAAACCAGGCTTGCTGTAGTTCGTTGTATGAACATTTTGCAGATAGTCTACCACAATTCTTAATTTTACTCAAGCAAAACCAATTATCATTTTTTAAATTTCAATTTGTAGAATGTTTCAGAGTGTTATTTTTACAGTTGTTTTTGGTACCTTAATACTTTCTTCGAAAGGTTACGGTGAAGCTATAATATAAGCTCAAAGTCATTTAATTAATGATATATAAGGCTTATGTCGTTATTCAGGAAAAACCAACTAAATGACCGCCCTGGAGATAGTTTTTGGCATTTTTTCAAGCATTATCAATGAAGTACTTCTATTTTTATGATTTACAAACATACTTTATTAATTTTTTCATTATAATTATATGATTGCAGGTAAGATATATGTAATTTAGTTACATAATTATTCTGTCAAACTTTTAAATCATGATTGCCACAAGTTTAGTTTTCGGTAGATAATCGGTTTTACCAATAAAGGGACGATATGGAGGATATTATAGATTCCAGTTTAAATTGAATAGGTACTCATACCTAAGATAGGTCAACTATACAAAATAAAGTAGTGCATCAAAGCTACGCTAAGGCGGTACGAAGTTCGCCGGGTCAGCTAGTACAAAATAAAGTAGTGCATCATTGCTACGCTAAGGCGGTACGAAGTTCGCCGGGTCAGCTAGTCTATATATATAAAAATGAAACCCGTTTTCCTTGGTCACGGCATCACGCGTGAATGGCTGGACCGATTTCACTAATTCTTTTTTTGTTGTATTTGTTATTATTAGGAGAAGGTTCTTACGGAAAAAAATATTAAGAAAATCTCTCAGAAATATTGAAAAATATACATTTAATTATGCACATTTAAAAAAACGCGCGTAACGAATGTCAATGTCATTCACAGCCATAGACTATATTGAAAGAGCATTGTTTGTTCGGAAACGTGGTTACTTAATTCAATTCTAATTAATTTTTGAAAATAACTCGCCACGGAATAGTTATGTATAGATAAATATTTTTAAATGATAGGTCAGCTATACAAAATAAAGTAGTGCATCATTGCTACGCTAAGGCGGTACGAAGTTCGCCGGGTCAGCTAGTTACATATAAAATAGAAATAATTGTCAATACTGAAATAGTTATATCGAAAACACATAAATAATTTAAGATTTTGTTTACCTCGTACGTTTTAAGTTCGCTGATGGTGGGCGCGAGTTGCGTTTTCCATTGTTGTCTGTAGACGGTTTGCGGTTGGATGTCGTTTTCTTTTCAGTGATCGCAGCTTGTTGGAAGTATTCGCACTCAGAGTCAGACCTAGAATAACCACATGAAAATATTTGTTAAACATAATACAAACAGCGGACAGGTCCAGAACCCTAAACTATGAAACGGTTGAAAAGTTTTTGACTTACATTTTTCCAATTATGTCCAACTGGTTTGATGAGTTTGTAAAGGCCGACAGCAATAGGTGGGTGTGGTAGCGGATAGCTGTGCACAATTATGACAGCATAAATCACTTCTTGAAGATTACTTCCTCACTTGCAGACTTCAATAAGTTTGTACCAAGTACTTCGAAAACGTGTAGCTTATAAGACGGAAACGAACGATAATTCACTATATTAAAAATGACTAAAACCGATAGTGTAATGTTGCGTGAAACAACTTTTTTTCTTAGACGTATTATACTCGTTCAAAAATGATGAATCAGACATTATTGAAGTTGAATCTAATGTCAATACAGCAAAACGACTTAGGGTTGACAAAACAATAACGTGGAATCAACAAACAATGCATATATGTACTAATATAATAAAGCTGAAGAGTTTTTATGTTTGTTTGTTTTAACGCGCTAATCTCTCGAACCATCAATCGGGTTTGAAAAATTCATGTTGCAGTCAGTTCTCTCTATAAACATCATAATTATGTTTGTAATGAACGTTGCTTTGGTGACTAGAATGAAATTAGTAATCAAATTACATATTCATCAATTTTTGTACAATCTAAGTAGTTAATTTGTTGCTTGGGTAAAGCACAGCAAATAAGTTATTTGTTGGAATTAGGTCTAATAGGGTGATGTAAACAAGTTTTTAATAATTCTATTCAATTATACAATTTAATTATTTAAGTGAATTACTTGGCCATACATATCTAAATATGAACGTGTGCCAACCTTACCTAAATTAGCTGATTGTTGCGAGTGCAATGTAGCTGATTGGTATAAAATATTTGGAGCGCACGAGTAATCATTTTGTGCAATAGCAGACATTTTAATGAAATAATATATTATATTACATTATCGAATAAAAGATCATATGACAATCAGTACCTACTAACAACCAACCTTTCAAGAGTTTGTTATATTTTTTTTAAATCGAAGACAAACAAAATATTATAACACTATCTCAAAGTAACGACGGAGTGTAAACCCCTTCACTGAATATATAAAATCAATAATTTAAAATAATGTATTGTTAGCAAATATCAGAGTGTACAAAGTACCTGTACTATTTTTGCATCAGGCGGTTTTTTTTTGGAAACTGAAAAATATCTACACATTTGGAGTAAATTAAATTGAAACATTATATAATTATGTACTTACCATTACATAATTATTTTGAAGGTAATTATTAAATCATTTTACCTGTATAAAATATTTGATATCAATATTTCATTACACTTGTACCTACTTATCATTTTTTTTTTTTTCAGAAATATTTTCATAAACATTTCGATTATTTCATGAAGACTGGTCATCAAACGAGGCAGCGTGACCAAAACATCCCCGTTGGAGTTTCAACAATTAGATAGCTCTGCTACCCTATTTTCTTGAAGCATATATACAATACTCACTTTGAAGCTGGTATACCTAGGTAAGATATTAGCTATTAAGAGGTAAGATATTAGTAGTAGTAACACTATAAGTAATAATGCCTCACTGTTCGGTTTGTAAAGTATTTGTAGATAATCGTCGATGGTCTGGTCATTTACGCAGTAATATTCATAAAAACAATAGCGCGATCCCGTTTTATGATAATGTTACGATTATTAATTCATCTTTTAAAGAACGAATCGTAAGTTACAAGATCATTGCGACTAGCGAGCAAATAAATAATTTCCCTGAGATGTTTCTCAATAATATTAGTGAACAAGTTAAAAAGTTAATAGACCGATCTTTACTTAAACATAAAGCTGTCAAAGTTAGTTACGAACTATTTTGTTTTTCCTTATGTTTAAAAATGACCATCAGGAGTTAAAATCATTCGTTACGAAAAACGTTGTGATTAATTTTAACTACAATTTTCATTCGATTTATAAATCAACGGTTGATTTACTGTTAAAGAAAATTGAAGAGTTTCAGGAGAGAGATAGTGGTTGGACATTTGTGTGCAATTCGCATTTAGAAATAAATATTAATAAATATCAACCTCTCGGCGGATCTAAATTTATAATGTTGCCAAAATGTATAAAAAATAAAAAAGCTTGTTTGAATATTCGAAACCAAGACGAGTATTGCTTTTTATGGTGTATTGTGGTAGCTCTATACCCCACGACCCGACATCCCGACAGAGTTTCATCTTATCCCTACTTCCGAGATGTTTTGAATATTGATAATTTGTCTTTTGTTGTTTGAAATCAGATGACTAAACATCATGCTAAACTATACTTTTGCGAAACATGCTTATTGTTTTTTCCAACGCACAGTCAAATTGAATCACACTTGTGTGGAGGGGTTGTTACAGTTTTACCAGAAAAGGGAACATTTTTACAATTTAAAAATTATGATAGAAAACAAGACATTCCTTTCGTCATATATGCTGATTTCGAAACATTACTCGAACCGATTTCCGGCGATGAATTCAACACCGTTAATACGTCATACTCACAACGCCACGTGCCGTCCGCGTTCGCCTATAATGTAGTGTCATCATTTAATGATAGGGTTGGTGGCTATAGAAGTTATCGCGGAAAAGATTGCGTTTCAAAATTTGTACATTTTCTGATGGAAGATGTTAAAGCAATACATAGAATTCTGACCAAAAACAAGCCTATGATATTCACAGAGAAAGACGCTCTGGATTTTAAGCGCGCTGTTATGTGCTACATTTGTGAAAATATACTATTGAAAGATAGAGTAAGGGATCACTGTCATATTACAGGTCAATACCGAGGCGCAGCACATAGACATTGTAATCTGCAACATAAAGTACCTACCGAAATTCATTCCAATATTCTTTCATAATTTATCTGGATACGATTGCCATTTATTTATAAAAGAGTTTGCTGACCCATAAAGGCATTTATCCCTATGATTATATGTCAGATTGGAAATGTTACGAACAAACATCATTACCGTCTAAGAGTTGTTTTCATAATTCGTTGACCAACGAAGATATTAGCGATGAAGATTATAATCATGCGCAGACTGTTTGGGATGAATTCAATATTAATGACCTAGGTGATTATACTGATCTGTATTTAAAAACAGATGTGCTTTTGCTGACAGATATATTTCAGAATTTTCGAAAAACCTGTAAACAGTATTACAAACTTGATCCCGCGTTTTACATAACTGCACCTAGTTTATCCTTCGATGCAATGTTACTAAAAACAGTTAGAACTCGTATCGGACTTGGCTATTGTCAGAATGATCCAAAGCGGAATACGCGGGGGCCTGTGTATGTGTTCCCATCGGTATGCAAAAGTCAATCATAAATACATGCCAGAATACGATGCATCACAGTCTGACTGTTTCATAGTGTATTTAGACTGTAATAATCTATATGGCTTTAGTATGTGTCAGTATTTACCGTATTCTAATTTTAGATTTCTCAGTGAAAATGAATTAGCTAATTTTCATGTTGAAAATGTTGAGGATAACGCTGAGTGGGGCTTCATATTAGAAGGCGATCTTTTGTATCCTGATCATTTACACAATGACCATAATGATTTACCATTTTGTCCTGAGAAATGTATACCTCCAGGTGGAAAAACAGAGAAATTAATTACAAATTTGCATAATAAGTATAAATATGTGATACATTACGTTCATTTAAAGAAGTGTTTAGAGCATGGTTTAATATTACGTAAAGTTCACAGAGTTATTACTTTCAAGCAGAGTTCATATTTGAAACAGTACATAGAATTAAATACTAAATTAAGACAAAAGGCAAAAAGTTCATTCGAACAAGACTTTTTTAAGTTGTTGAATAACAGTGTTTTTGGCAAGACATTAGAAAATACAGAAAAAAGAGTAACTGTTCATTTAGTTAATCAATGGTGTGATCAATCTAATCGAACCAAGAAATGTATATCTGCCGAGAGACTTGTAGCCAACCCCTATTTCCATAGTGCATCTATTCTTTCTGAAAATTTAGTTGCAATACAAATGAAACCTGATCAAATCATTTTAGATAAGCCTATTTATATTGGGTTGTATGCCTAGCCTATGTATACATATGTATGACTTTCATTACAATATTGTAAAGCCTTTTTATAAAGACCGAGTGCAGCTGTGATATACAGATACCGATTCGTTTGTTTATAAAATATTAACTAATGAATTTATCAAAACTCCTCATAAAATCATTAAAAGAGCAAAGGGAGTTAAATCATGCGTAGTAAGAGACTTAAACATAACAGATTATGAAGATATTTTATTTAGTGGTGGAGTTATCCGTAGAAAAAATTTTATGTTTAAATCAATAAAACACGAAATATTTACTCGGAGTGTCAACAAAATAGCTTTATCTAATAACGACGATAAACGTTCGATATCTGTAGATCGAATATCAACGCGAGCCTGGGGTCATAAATCTATTTTAAAGAATGATGTTGAGGTTTTTTAGACCAAGTAGATTGTGTTTATATAAATATTATAGTTTTAATATTAAATATGTATAACCTAGGTACGCTAATTTATGTAGTAAAATAATCTTACTTTAGTTTAAAAAAATAAATCTATTTAATTTTAATATAATTGTAATAGTTTCTTTAGTGTGTAATTATTTAGTGTTTTTATTAAAACTATTTTGTAAATAAAAATAAAATAAAATGAAAATCATTAAACTTTCCACATGTTTAATTTTTAATTACCTTTTTTTAAGTCCAGGATACTATCAAACAAATAAAATTATATTATATACACAATACAATAAGACTTATTTTCAAAGAACCATTGTTTACGATGAAGTAATATGATCATAACGCTTCGCAGTACATATAAAATACATGACAGTTCATTACCCTCGACGAAAAATGCATAGTTAACATTTTTATGGTTACTAGCTTTCACACGCGGCTTCGATCGCATGGAAATTAAAATTCAATAAACAAAACCTTCCCAAGTCTTTCCTTGACGTCGATTTGACGTGAAGGAAAGACAAACAAACACACTTTCACATTTATAATATTAGTTAGGATTGCGATCTGACTCACAGGTTGTGCATGTTTGTCATTTACGAAATATAACTCACCCAGAGTACTTGTAAAATTCGAGTGCATCATAATCATGTCATCGGTAAGTAAAATATTAAATAAATATTTCACAGCAATGTTAATCTTCATAAAACTTCGTCTGTAGTCGTGGAAGCGTTGACAGGGATGTATTCATTTACATTTCATCAGTTATCAGTAAAGTTTTTGTTATTAATTGGTCACAAAATCGAGACTCTTGGCTGTTACTGAGAAATGGTATCTAGCACTTTACCTCTGGGAGTCGAACCCGAACACCACGTCGCTGTGCCAACAGAACAGTGTGTAAATTGTGTTTATATTTTGTTTCAGATTTCTGAATCAGAGGTGGTGTTCAGCCAGTATGCTCAGGATCCTTATGAAGGATTCTCAGAGATGCTTCGCTGCGAACCCGAGCATAGCAAACAAGTGACGAAAGATAAGAAATCAAAACAACGATGTAGGGATAAACAGAAGAAGCAAAAACCAACAAAATCTTTCGTTATGAGTCGTCTACAGCGGCGGGGTATTAAATTAATAAAAATTTCGGTCGTCGATTTGTGCAATAACAATCCTCAAGCCAGTGATACTGATAGTGACAGTGAGAACGTTATTATAAATGCTCAATATATTGTCAAAGATGCTATCGACAGTGTTATGGACGAAACTGAGTCTTTAGTTAAGAAAATATCAAAATCTTTGATAGACAGTGATTTTTAAAATGATTTTTTATGTATGATTAGTATGTAAAATAAATAAATGTCCTGTAGTATTTTACTGTGTTGTTTTATTTTATTTTCTTATTAGGTATGTATTAGGTTATTTCTTTAGGTTCGGAATAACGAATGAAAAGATTATTTTAAAAATAAAAGGTTTTATTTATAAAACATAAATGTGCATTATATTACCATTCTAAGTACTTTTTTATACATAACACATTTTTAAGTGCACATTGTATTAAATGATTATTACAATTTAAATTCGAATCTACATTACAGTATTTTTTATGGAAAAATGGATAAATTAGGACATTGTTTTTCATCCAGTTCTGATACCTTACAATTTACACATAGATCTTTTATCCACTGCACCTTCTCCAAGCCTTTGACAATAATTTCTTTATTTTGTAAATATGGAACGATTAAACGATGAAATTCCTTGTAGTCAATATATCCTTCATTCCAATAAATGCCTCTGTTTCTTTCTAACCATTTAACTTGCTTCTGTTCATTACTTGTTAAGTATCTAAACAAGTATGGAGGTTTAACTAAGAAGGTTTGGGTGTAATCACGAGTGGCCAAAGCTAATTCTTTTACTATAAAATTGTTGTAGAGGTCCTTGAATCCTTGAACATCTAATAATATAGTTTCAGGACTCATGATATTTTCCTCACAGTATTGCTCAACGGTTTATACTCAACTATACAGTCGTTTAATATAAGACAGTATGCTGAAGTTTGATCGGGTATAACCGAATCAGTTTCGATTTCCACTCTTACATCCACAACCGGACCTGCCTTCAAGTTATCTGCTTGCCTGGAGCAGTCAATAACAAAGAGCGGCGCCAAGTCTTTAAATTGTTTTTCGCTTAATAAAGGTTCCGCGCGGCGTCCGTAATATGACTGTTGAAATCTAGTGTATTGTTCGTATAATAAGGCAATTCTGTTATCAGCAAAATTCACATTTAGATTTTGCTGTCATAATTGTGCACAGCTATCCGCTACCACACCCACCTGTTGATGACGACCTTTACAAACTCATCAAACCAGTTGGACATAATTGGAAAAATGTAAGTGTAAAACTTTTCAACCGTTTCATAGTTTAGGGTTCTGGCCTTGTCCGCTGTTTGTATTATGCTTAACAAATATTTTCTTGTGGTTATTCTAGGTCTGACTCTGAGTGCGAATACTTCCAACAAGCTGCGATTACTGAAACATCACTCTTTGCGAACCGAGTGGCCAACGGCACCGAGCGGCGAACAGCGAGCCTCGACGGAGAGTACTACATCGACTGCAAGGTGTACAAGGCTGACGACGCGCGCCTCACCGACAATCTGGAGCTGTGGAAGAAGGCGCTCATCCGACTCAAGTTCCAGACCGACACAGATTCTCCTCAATGGCGTAAACTGCAAGAGTTTGTGCGTTCGGTAGATATATTGTTTCCAGAGAAACCAATGTTTTACGACAAATAAACCAAAATAGCTTGAAAGACTTATTTATTTAAGCAGTGAGCATTATTGTAGGCTACACTACTGTCCTGAACTAACCTGAGCGTTGGTCGAGTACAGTAATATACAGTCAGTCCAGTTCCCCGTTTCAGTATTAGGCATTATGTAGGCTACACTACTGCCCTGAACTAGCCTGATCGTTGGTCGAGTACAGTAATATACAAGACAGGCGAGTCGATCGTATATTATTAGGCATTCTATACCGCTGTCCGGAGCGAGGTACAGTCGCTTCGCGACTTTGCCGAACTTGCCTACATTATGTAGGCTACACTACTGTCCTGAACTAGCCTGATCGTTGGTCGAGTACAGTAATATACAAAACAGGTGAGTCGATCGTATATTATTGGGCATTCTATACCACTGTCCGGAGCGAGGCGCACTCGCCTCGCGACTTGCCGACAGTGGTATAGAATGCCCAATAATACACTACTCCTGTATTTTCGATCATGTGTAAAGCCATGTCAGGGCATGGTTTAAACTTTAACATAAGGTTAGCTACTAGGCACCTCGATAAGTAATTGATAAATTGTCAGAACTATTAATATTTAATAACATTTTCTATTTTCAGGTCTAAGAACAACGCAGATCAGCTTTTCCCGTCTGATGATGAGTCAGCACGGGAAACCGTGATGGCGAAGGCAAAACCGGAGAAAAAGAAGCGCAAGTCGGCGCATGGGTCAACTGAGTGCCAGCCGTCGACCAGTAAGAAGCCGAAGCCAACCACCAGACCAACAGCCCGCGATTTATTCGGAAGCGATTCCGATGACAACAACTTGGAGACAGCAACTGGTAAAAAACATCAACCAATCTACTCTTATATTACACGTAGATTGGCGAACGGGTTTTCGAGGCAGATAGATGATAAGAAACCAGGCAGTTATTACACAGAGTTAAAGATATATAATTGCGATAACATTGAACGAGTGGCACCGGTAAATAGGTGGCGCCACTCAAACATAACAATTAAAAATAAGTGTGAAGCGGAATCGGAGTCTTGGAAACACTTAAACGAGTATGTTAAGAGTGTTAGAAAAGAGTTTAATGACTGTCCGCGTACGTTTATTTGACTATCGACCTACGAACTTATATTTTCGCGACCTGCCATCTTAGCGACCCAAAAAGATTTTAATAATTGTCCGCTGTCGTACTTAGGATCCTACGAAACTTAACGATTTAACCTTGTTAATCAATTCATTATTCCTGTACACATTTTTTATATGACACGATGCATAGTTATATCTCTATATACATATAAGCATATTTATCCCGGCATTAGCTTTAATTCATAGGGTTCAATGTTTTTTGGTTATTTCATTATATTTTATAATTATTATCATTGTATTTTTTTCTTTGTTTCACAGCTTCTACACACCTCACTAATAAGTCAAGATCTAGAAAAATAAACTGTGACAAATGTGAAATATTAATTCCAGAAAATCAGTATTCCTATCATATGAGAACGAATATACACAAAGCACTGTTTATTGAATACCAAGTTCGCAAATATTCATATTATTGCGACAGCATTCAATAACAGAATAATGACATACAGATTGAATGTCACTCAGGAAGACGAGTACCTCAGTCTAGAGGCGTTCCTGAGTGATCACCAAACCAATATAGCAGAATTGATTACTATGTCACTAAATAAACACAATTGCATAAAAGTTAATTTCGAATTGTTTGCCTATTTTATGCTACCAACTTTAGAAGAAAAGCAACTAAAGTCATTTAATACCAAATACAATATTATTTATAAAAACACTCCGTTAAGTAACATTGTGCGCAGGCTATCATGACTGCAATAATTGCAGATGTTCAAGGTTTCAAAACAGAAGCTAACGATTTTATAATAAAGGAGATCGCGATATTATGTGATAAAAAAATACAGGTATTTCTAATAAAATCTCCATTCCCATTTTACGATTTGACTAAACAAGAACGGCGACAAGTAAGTTGGATTGAGCGCAATAGAAAGATATACTGGAATGAAGGAGTTGTGCCTTACTCAAATTATCAGAATTTGGTTATAAATATTTTAAGAGATAAATGTGTTTATGTCAAAGGTTCAGAAAAAGTGTCATGCTTAAGAAAAATTGTAAATAGTGCCAATATTAATAACTTAGAAGATAAAGGTTGTCCTAGTTTATTAAACTTATATAAAGAATATGAAAACTCTCATGATCTGTATAGTTGTATTTATCATGATTCAGTATGTGCATTGAAAAACGTTCTCTGTTTAAATAAATGGCGTATAAACAATGTAGTATAAACACTCTAAGTAACTAATAAATTTTTGATATAAATATTTTCTTGTTTTATTCATTAAAGATCGATACTATAGTAATTCCCCCAGTTCATGGTTTAATTTCCAAACAGATGTTGGAATCAAAGTATTGACTAAGTGAATACAATGAAAACCATATATGGAAGTGCATCGAATGAATGATGTCATACAACATGCGTATCGTTAAAGTAAACAAAAGGGCATGAAGTGGTCCGCTATTTGTTTCATATTTGACGACACGTTTGGCTTAATGGTTAAGACCTGATCACAACACAATCAAATGCGAAATTACACGTTCTTCAACCACAAAGACAAAGTGTCGTGGGTTCGATTCCCACACGGATAAATTTAAATTTTGTTCCGGTCTGGTTTTTGGAGATTTAGTTTAAATGAAGATTTCGCAATAACATTTCATTTAACCGCAAAATATTATGATCAAGAAACAGATCATATCAGGTTAGAATATTACTCAAAATTAAAATATAATGACTACTCACCCACAGAAAACAGATCATGTTATGATCAGATCAGGTTAGAACATTATTCCATACATAAAATGTAATAACTATAAGTACCTAGAAAACAGATCTGATCAGGTCAGATTAAGGTATGGTATGGTATTTGAATAAATGAAATAAATGACTGTTAGTCGTCATTTCGAATAGAGAATCTTGAATGCATTCATCTATTCGAATAAAGTAAGTATTGGGGGTCGGTAAATAATATGTGAATAGAAGATTAAAATATTTTCTGGTAGTCGTCATTTCGAATAGAGAATCTTGAATGCATTCATCTATTCGAATAAAGTAAGTATTGGGGGTCGGTAAATAATATGTGAATAGAAGATTAAAATGTTTTCTGGTAGTCGTCATTTCGAATAGAGAATCTTGAATGCATTCATCTATTCGAATAAAGTAAGTATTGGGGGTCGGTAAATAATATGTGAATAGAAGATTAAAATATTTTCTGGTAGTCGTCATTTCGAATAGAAAATCTTGAATGCATTCATCTATTCGAATAAAGTAAGTATTGGGGGTCGGTAAATAATATGTGAATAGAAGATTAAAATGTTTTCTGGTAGTCGTCATTTCGAATAGAGAATCTTGAATGCATTCATCTATTCGAATAAAGTAAGTATTGGGGGTCGGTAAATAATATGTGAATAGAAGATTAAAATATTTGAAAATAGGGCATTTTCCAACTACTAAGGCCGTAAAAGAGTACCTAGGATTAAAGCAATTTGGATGTTTTGCCCACACTCTTAATTTGGTTGTCGAAAGTGCAATAAGACCTTGCAAAGAACTAATAGATAAAGTTAAAAGAATTTTGGGCCATTACAAAAAAAGCACCGTATCGTCAGAACGCTTGGTCAAGTACCAGTTGCAACAAAATATGCAACCTAAACGACTAATACAAGACGTGGAAACTAGGTGGAATTACACTTTTTACATGTTGAACAGATTTTTGGAATTAAAAGAAGCAGTCCGCTCTACAATGGCTCTGGTGGATCGAGACTTGCCACAAATAAACGTTCAAGATTGGAACATAATGTCTCAATTAATAACTGTCTTACGGCCTTTTGAAGAGCTGACGAAAGATATGAGTGGCGAAAAATATTTGACCGCAAGTTCGGTCATAGTTATGACAAGATGTCTAAAAGAGGCATTAAATGTTATATTGGAAAAGACTGATCAAGAAGCGGTTACTGATGTTGTCGCTTTATTAAATCCGGATTAAATGATCGGCTAAGGAGTATTGAACAAAGTGGTACATTTTCAATATGTACATTCATGGACCCGAGGTTTAAAATGCAGGCATTTGCGGATCAAAACGAGGCAGCAAAAACAAAAGACCGTGTCAGGGCGCTCGTGGCTGAGATTATAGCTAAAGAACAAGCTAACAAACAAATACTGGGTCCCGAACAGAATCTTGAACCGCAGCCCCATGAGGATACAAGCCCTTGGGCAATTTTTGATAAGTTGCTTGGGCAACCTACTGGGCAAGGCACGCCGCTATCACGAGCCATCAAGGAGGTCGACATGTACTTGTCCGACGAGAGGTTACCTCGGAAGAACTCGGCTGGGAACTGTAATTGTCCATTAGAGTGGTGGAAGAACCACAGTGCAGTATACCCACATATGGCCAAAGTTGATTGACTTAACATCATATTTCAAGTGAACCATTTCGAAGCATTTTTCACGACGAATACGACCAGAATAACTTAGATGATTTGACAAACTTACCTTAGAGTTAGAGCTAATTTTTCTTTCAACGATATTTTTCCTTTTTCACGCATTGTTTTCTTTAGTAAATTTAATACATAATCAATCTGTGTTTTATTTAGCCGAAAATACTTCCTGAATGTATTGTCATCACACATTAGGTGTTTCTTCACTAACAGCGAAAATGATCCTTCTTGACCTCTAGTTAAATATAATTCCTTAATAGGTAACCTTCTTTTAGTTTTGTATTTGTAATAATAGTATAAGAGCAAATCATCCGTCTTCTTTTTCCAATAGAAGTTCTACAACTTGGTTTTCCATCATGACACAGAACACAACTGACTCCATCGACACACACTCCGTACTGAAACCGAGATACTTGTCACGGTCTCCAGTCTCGGTCTCGACCTACAGTACATGCAGAAGAGACCGAGACACTTGTCGCGGTCTCCCGTCTCAGTCTCTGGTCTCGGTCGCTTGTCTCAGTCGCGGCGCAAACCGCCACCTTAAGGGCTATATTTCACCGGGACACCATGGCGGCGCAACCAGTCGCCGCTACCAACAAAATGTATACAACTCTATAGAGTTACTCACTTGGTGTCCGTTTGATTGCGCAACCAATTTGGCGGCGCGACCAACTCGGACGCGTGCACAGAATGTTACTGGCTGCGCCGCCACGCTGGTCGCGCCACCACTAGTTACTATAGCGCTGTATGGTGTCTCACTCACTCGGCCGCCAGTCTGGCGGCCAGTGACGCCCCCACGCCATTGCATGCAACACGTGTGTACTGTTGTTTTGTTTTTTAACTATTTATTTTAATATTTTAATTGTTTGTTAATTGCATACGATGGATAACTTCAATACAGAAAGGTTTATTATCGAAATTCAAAGTAGACCATCAATTTGGGATAATTCCTCATCAGATTATTCCGATAGAGATTTGAAAAAGAAATGTTGGGAGGAAGTTGTAGATTTGTTTGGAGAACAGGAGCAAACCGTTGAAGAAAAAAAGAGCTTAGGTAAGTAAAGAACATATATTTTTATTAATGAATTATTAATATAATCAATAAATGTTCATGATGATTCTGGTGTAACATGGACAGCCAAAAGCTCGTTGTGAGTGAAGTTGTGTATGTATTTATTAATGAATATAATTATTTTGCCACGGAAGTGGGTTTTCGTTTACAAAATAATGTGTAAAATTATCTCGAGTGGTAGTAGCAGCACGCCCTCCTCTAGTGAAATTTTGCTGTGTTGTAGTTTGAAAGCCCGTTATTGTCAGAGTATCATCATATGAATATCCATCTCTAGAACGCACAAAGTTGTGTAACACACAACATGTTCTCACAATGGATTTTGCTAATTCTGTGTGGACATTTCGCCGTTATACAGCGAAAACCAGTTATCTCGAAATTTTGAGAAAAATGACTTAACAATACTATCCTACTCTATTTTTCGTGCTCTTTCGTCTGCGAAAACCCATTAATGCTAAGTCGCATATTCTTTGAGATAGTCAATCGGAAGACCAATTATTACGAGCACTTCCGAGAATATTTCTCATGCACAAAACAGTAACCAGACATAGTTATGAATACTAAAGATTTTGCTCCAAAGACATTCCATTACAACGATTTAGCTGGCTTTACCTCAAGAGCAGTATCACAATTATTTTTTTTCTTTCTCAGAAACAACCATTTATGAAGACCTAATTTAGTTAGATTTTATGCACACTACAGATACAAACTATTACATTGATTTAATTTTTTTTACCCGACGGACTTAAGCAGTGTCAAACAAACCCCTTCGTCTACGAAAAAGGCGTAGATTTAGATAACCTTTTTTTTTTGGAGTGACTACCGACATTTAAGATTTTTTTCTACAGGTAAAAACAATTATAAAAGTTTAAACCAGTTAAATAATGCGTACTGTGCAATGAAGGTTGCATGAAAAAGATGTATAACTAATTAATTGGTATTCTCTGAGGGGCTTATTCCACTTTTCCCCGTTGGATGATCCCCATTGATGGGGATTAGTGAACTTTTTGTTCACTATTCCCCGTTGACCCAAAATTTTTATTTAATGGGGATAAGTGAACTAAAAAGTTCAATAATCCCCATTAGGTAGGTACGTTAAAAAAATAAAATATATGAATCATGTTACATTTATTAATTAAAAATATAACTTTCTTATACCTAATAAAGTCACAGATTGTTACAATCATTAATTTAAAATTGTAGCATGAAAATATTTCTTTCTTATACCTTGTAAAATCAAAGATTACAATCACTTAAGTTTTTCTAATTAGGTACGTTAAATAAAAACAATATAAAAATAAAATATATGAGTCATGTACTTTTATTTTTATAAGGTAAGAACAAAATTTTAAATTACCTACATACCTACTTTACGATTTTATTAGAACGAAAAACAGATTGTTGCCCCAACGAAATTGTTCTAACGATGTTTGGGAATAAGACCTTATATCTATCTATCTAATAAGATACACAATACTGTAAAAGATGCTCATTTTCTAGAGGCGCGCGCGCAAGGCGGTGGCGGAGCGGGGTGCGAGTTAGCTCGTATGTGATTGGTCGACCCATCTTTTGTTTTTGTTTCGTAGTCGTTAAGGGTTAGTAGTGTGTAGTGTAGTTCAAGCGTGCAGTTCTTATCAGTTCGCAGTTATTAGTTTAATATAGGAATAAATAAAGGAAATGGCTGGTAGTTCAACTGACGTTTGTTTAGAGTACGTTAAAAAAGGTAAAGCTACCATACTTCTCCGGGCCGGACATCAATACAGTAAAAAATGCAAATATAAAAATGGTGGAGTTTTGTGGGAGTGTACCACAAGAAAACAAAGTAAATGTGCCGGATCCATCACTGTCATGGTAAGTTACTTATTATATTTTGTGATTAATAATGACAATAATAACTCAGGTTATGTGTGTTATCAATATCACGTTTATCAATATCAAAATTTAAAAATCAACGTTAAAGTTTAAACACTGTTTCTGTCATGGCGGCACGTGTGACGTCATTCTTTTGTCAAACAAGTCTATTACACCTAGTGTAAAAGAGTGTAGCTGAAGTGAATTGTATATATTTAATTATTATTACATATTTTAGTTAAGCATAAAGTGAAATATGTTTTGTTGAACTATTCTGATAGGATAACAACAATTTGTTATAAGTTTTAAAGGTTGTTAAATAGCCTATTTAATTTTGTATTCTATGTAAGTGCAATATTGTTTACTTAAAAAATAATGTAAAGTAATTAATTATTATTACTTAATTTTACAGGACAATCAAGTTGTAGCTGAGAAACGACACAATGTTTGTGAACCTGATTTTGCGCGGAATGAAGTTACCTTGAGGTTATTCAAACTAAAAACTACACTTGCGGATCCAGAAGCACCTGCTATTCCCACTGCTTACAACGCGGCTGTGAGCTCACTAAAAGATACCGGAATTGACAAAATAAAAGAATTCCCTGCCCTGAAGTCTATCAAAACAACATTATATAAACACAGAAATGCAGCATTTGAAGTAAGTAAAATTGAGTTCAAAAATGTTGAAGAAGTTAAAGTACCTCCAGCTCATCAGGAATTTATTTTAGCAGACTACAATGACAGTGGTATCCGTGTAATAGCTTTTTGCTCTGAATTTGCCCGACATCAAATGAAAAATTTGAAGATGTTCTTGGGTGATGGAACGTTTTGGATCTGTCCATCTCCCTTTTACCAACTCTACACCATTCATGGGGATTTGGGCAGTACAGAAAAACACATAAACATTGTGCCACTTGTTTATGCCCTCATGAGCCATAAAAATCAACAAACATATGAAATTTTATTTAGTATGCTAAAATCTGCATTACCTGATTGGAATCCAGAAATATTTAAATGTGACTATGAAGTGGCTCCGATGAACGCAATGCGAAATGTTTTTGTAAATATATCTATTAGCGGCTGTTATTTCCATTTCACCCAGGCAATATGGAAGAAAGGAAAACAACTCAAACTAACAAAAGATAAATTAACCAGAAGACAAGTTGCACTTAGCACTGCTTTGGCTTTGTTACCATCAGATAAAATCATTGCGGGTTGGTTTTATGTTGCCTCTCAAAGCCCTGATGATGATAATAGCAAGGAGTTTAGAAATTACATGCTCAGACAATGGCTACAAGATGATTTTATTAAAACGTGGTGTGTATTTGGACAGACTCATCGCACTACGAATTTAGTCGAAGCATGGAATAATAAAATAAAAAAGCGTGTGAAAATAAAGAAACCCAACATTATGAAGCTCCTCACAGCGTTGGCTGAAGATGCATCGTATTACGAAGTTCTTGCATTGGGGGTTTCTGAAAATAAAGGTATAGCGGAAAAAACAAAAAAAAGCATCAATCGCGATAATTATATACAGGAGGTCCAAATGGAACTCATTAATAATGAAATTACGATTGGGCACTGTTTAGAAAAACTTAAGTGAGTGTAATCTTTGATTTTACAAGGTATAAGAAAGAAATATTTTCATGCTACAATTTTAAATTAATGATTGTAACAATCTGTGACTTTATTAGGTATAAGAAAGTTATATTTTTTATTTTAAATTAATAATTGTACAATCTGTGATTTTACTAGGTATAAGAAAGTTATATTTTCATGCTACAATTTTAAATTAATGATTGTAACAATCTGTGACTTTATTAGGTATAAGAAAGTTATATTTTTTATTTTAAATTAATAATTGTACAATCTGTGATTTTACTAGGTATAAGAAAGTTATATTTTTTATTTTAAATTAATAATTGTACAATCTGTGATTTTACTAGGTATAAGAAAGTTATATTTTTTATTTTAAATTAATAATTGTACAATCTGTGATTTTATTAGGTATAAGAAAGTTATATTTTTTATTTTAAATTAATAATTGTACAATCTGTGATTTTACTAGGTATAAGAAAGTTATATTTTTTATTTTAAATTAATAATTCGATCCCCCCAACCAAGAACTCGGTAATGTGCTATTATGGGTTTTATGCTGTTATGTCAAAATCGGCATCTGTAGACTGGAATACACCTTACCAATTTTTTTCAGATTTTTCCTAATCATATTTACAAAGAAACCATGACACACGTGTTTATTGTTGGGAAATAAGGCACAATAATTTTCCGCCAATAAACCTGTTATAGATCGGTACGGAAAAAACTATTTATATTTTATTTTGGTAAGTTGCGAATACCGGGTTATTGGAGTAAATAATTTTCATGAAGTTTTTGGTAAACGTGTTTATGAGGTTATTGTTGAATTAATTTTAAAATACGTATTCCGTAATACGCACTAACAATGTTATTTAAGATTGGTGTTTGCTCATTAATGTACGTAATATTTCAATACGGTCAATTTATTTCAAATTTCAATACACCTAGCTCTGTTCTGGATATTACTGTTTTTGTCTAGCCGCGCAATAGTTTGCAAAGTGCAATTGTCTCTTTCTTTTGAAAGCTAATAGACAGTAATAGATATATGCCACGCCCCCAATAAGTGTCTTTGATCGTCGGCCCGGTGCGTAAAGTTTGTTTACGTAAACAGTTGCATTCAGATCTCTGGATTTGCAAGCAGATATTTGCGTCACGCTCGATATTATTTAAGTTTTAGTGAAAAACGGATAGTTTAGCTGTGAAGTTATTGAGTGCAATTAGTGATAATGAGTTTTAGAAGAAATAGACCATTAATAAATGAACGTGTGAAACGAATGCTTCAAATGGTGGAGGACACAAATGACACAATTATTACAAGTAAGTACCTACTATTACTTAGTACCACTAATGGTTAAGGACACAAATGACTCAATAATTACAGGTAAGTACCTACTACAACTTAGCACCGCTTATTGAAGTTGTTTATGATTGTGTATTTTGTAACATTTTTGTTCACTATTTGATAGGCGCCGATCAAGAGGTAGAATGTTCAGAAATACCTCCGAAGCAAAGTGAAGAAATATCTACCAGTGCAAAGTCTGACGTCCAAGCATTATCAAAAGGTTTATTGATTTTTTGTAATCCCTAATTAGTAATTACTCACTACTACTAAAGAATAATAAGTTGTATTGTAAATGTGACATGGTTGTAAATTTCATTCGTGAATTCGTCTTTATTTCGGGTCGTGCTATCTAAGTCTAGTGTAATAAGTTTTTGAAAGTTTTTTTCTTCAAAAAGTAGAGATTTTCAATTATTATAGTGTAGTTTTACACGATACATCAATATCTACCTTCCATTCATATAAAAGGATTCTTAAATCTAACGAATAGGTACATAAATGCAGGGTTATGTAGGTACCTATGTGCAAGCTGATATTTTTAGGGGCGGTTTTAGTTTTTTTTTTTAATTTTAATCTTTATCATTTCAGATACAGATTGCGATTTTATTGCAGTTGATACCGAACGTAGTGTAAAAGAAACTTTTCCTAATCAAGTTCTGTCACGATATGAGTTACGAGGTATGTATTAGAACCTAATCGTAGATAATTTGAATCATCATAATTTTTATTTGTATCAATGCGTAACACAATGTTCAATTTATTTCATAATTCCTGATGAATTAACAACTAAATAATAACGCAGGTAATTTTATTGATTACAGACAGAATTAAAAAAAAATACGTTGATGCTGATCAAGAATCCGATGAAGATTTTTCGCCAGACGTCTCGGAATATGCTCCGAGTCCAAGCCCAAACATGTTGAAAAGTCTTTTAAGTAGCGTTTCAAGTCTAAGCGGAGACTCTGCATGTATTAATAAAATTATAGCATTTCCAGAAATGATTAGCACTCCATCAACAATTTCTAATCTATCTTTGTATTTAACCAATGCTGATTTCGTGGCTTCTTCATCAGAAATATATATAGCAACCTTAGGTTTATCTGAACCGAATCTTAAAAAGGAAAACCAATCAAGACCAAACATAACAAGAACAATAAGTAGCCAAGAAGATGTAGATGACACGTTAAAACCAGATGAAACTTCAGAAATTAATCACAATGAAACATTGACCGGTACCACTATAAATGATTGCTCACATGCCAAGGAAGTTGAAACCGACAATGAGGATAGTCCAAGCATAATGCGGGAAATTAGTAGCGAAGAAGAAAACAATGAAACTTTAAGACCAGAAGAGCAGTCAGAAAGTAATAATGGCACAACATTGACCGGTAGAACTTTAAATGATTGCTCACATGCTAAGGAAGTTGTAACCGACATTGAGGATAGTCCAAGCATAATGCAGGAAATTAGTAGCGAAAAAGAAAACATTGAAACTTTAAGACCAGAAGAGCAGTCAGAAAGTAACAATGACACAACAATGAGCGGTAGAACTTCAAGTGATTGCTTACAGATGGAGGCAGTAGAAAGCGAAAAAAAACTGACTAGGAAACGCAAGCAGAATAGAACTGAGTGGCGTAGTAAGAAAAATAAAATCCTCAAAAATTCTGGCAAAGCTTACGAAGGGTGCAATTCCAAAAAAAAATATCCTCAAAAAACTATAGGCTCCCCATGTGCGTGTAAAAAGGGTTGTAGCCAAAAGTTCGGTCCGGCAGAAAGACAAGCTATATTTGAAAAATTTTATAGTCTGGCTGATCGTGAACATCAGTGGTTGTATATCAGTAGATATGTCCAAGCACAAACTATTAAACGAATGACGTTAGACCGTAAAAACAACCGCACACAAACTTTGAATTATTTTTTCTCTAATTCAAACGATGTAAAAATTCCTGTATGTAAAAAATTTTTTTTGAGTACGTTACAAATCGGAGAATATGTGGTTTATACAGCAATGGAAAAAGTTATGAAAGCAGACGAAGGACTTCAAGATAAACGGGGAAAACATGATAATAGGCCTAACAAAATGAATACTATGACAGAAACCACAATTAAAACGCACATTGAATTATTTCCTAAAGTACAGTCGCACTATACGAGAGCGACGACAAACCGAGAATATCTTTCAGAAAACTTGAATATTTCAAAAATGTATCGCTTTTATACTGCCTGGTTTACAGAACAAAATTACACTGATATTGTAATGGCAACAAAACGACAATACGAAACAGTTTTTAACTCCCAATTTCATGCTCCATTTATGAACAATCAGACGACACGATGAAAGCCACCCTTGAGGAAAAACAAAGACTCCATTTACAGAGAAAAGAAAAAGTAAGATCAATAAAAAAAGAAGAAATAGAGACAGCTGACAGAAGTAATATGACAGTAGCAATATTTGATTTGCAAAAAGTATTGAGTGTGCCTCAATCTGAAGTAGGCGTATTTCATTACAAAAGAAAATATAAGCCTCAGGTTTTTTAAGTAGTCCTTTAATTGTATCCTCAATTTTTCTGTAATGTTTTTATTATTTAACTAAAGGTTTCTAGTTACTACTCAATTAAGAAGTAAAGATTGTTATGCTCACTTCACAATTTTAAGTCTGACACTATACGTGAGGACTTGTAATTGGCTTTCTGTCGTTTATGTTTGTTTATTATTTTTAGTTTGTTTAAGCTGTAAGTCCTCCAAGCTGTAATAAATAAATAAATAAATAAATAAATATCCATGCTACAATTTTACCGTTTTTGATGCAGTACAAAAAATAGGATATTGTTATGTATGGCACTACCAAATCGCTAAAAGAGGTAGTTCCGAAATCGGAAGCGCTTTGCTATCTTTTTTTAAAACTGAACGTGAGAAAGGCATAACAAAGTTTTCACTATATTCGGATGGATGTTATGGACAGAACAAAAATCGATATATTTTCGCCCCTGCTAAACTTTTTGGTATTACCATAACCCATCGTTTTTTTGAAACTGGACATAGTCAAAATGAAGGAGATTCCATGCATGCATGCATAGAGAAAAACTTAAAAAATAAAGTTTTATATACCCCTGACCAAAGGAGAATGCCAGAAACTCTATAGAGCTTTGACCCATCAAATAAAAGTTGGTTTACAAGCATGCTAAATGTAGCATTCTATTGCTGCTTTATTTGTGATAACTAAAAACATGTTTAAATGCCTTCAGAACTTGCGGTTTGTGTTTAAATCTAAGAACAATTGTTACATTTAGGTTAGGTACCTTAAGTTTAGATTAATTGCAGTTATATTGTAGATATTATTAAATAAGAGCTTTGTATTGTTACAATGCTATCCTAGGATGTTTGGCTATGAAGTGGGAGTGATGTATGGGAGTGACATAACACCAAAATCTACTTTAGTAATACTTTTGACTTAGGTCATAACGTCCTAACTGTTGATCGGTATAAAATAAAACAAGTATTAAAAGTGATTGATTTATTAATCTTCAAACGTTAATAAAACATTATCAAGAAAAGCTGCCGGCTGATCAATATTGTCTTGATGACGTGCCCAACCAAGGTACCATATAATGGTCATAACATGGCAACAACAACCAACCGTTCGATTACCCACAATACAATTGCAGCAATATCCTAATATAGAGTCGATTGCAAAGCTACTGCTAGACTCTCTATCAACTAAGATATAGGAGAAATAGTGTCTTTGGCCAATGTGCCTAGATTTTATTCTTCCTCTTATTAAAAATGGGTAATTTCCCCCAATGTGTGACACCATTTCATGTGAGTGCTCCACTTCTGGACACACCTCTATTAAATAGAGCCCATTTTCTCGCATATGCTCTCCATAGTACGAACGGGCCTGTTTAACTTGATATGGCCCTAAAGATATTAATACCAATTCACTATACGTTAATAAAGGAAACTGCTGCAGTTGTGGTAGATTTCCATCAATCCTAGAAAACATTGTTCTACGTCTATTTAAATTAAATTCCTGAACAAATCTGGCTAAATGGTTTGGCTCATTTATAAAACGCAACGCTCGTGTTATTATTTCTTGAGCATCTGGCCGGTCGTGAATCAGTGGATGAAAGCGATTAATCAAAGCCGCTGCAATTCGAAAGTCATCCATTAAATGTAACGAGGCCCTGTTAAAAAAATCTTGTCTAAATAGCTTGAAGTCACGTTTGAAACGCCCATTCACAACTTCCACTACCCATCTGCACAATGTTACACATCGACTTTTATTGGCTTGCAATGTCGTTAATTGTGTTTCTCCTTCATCCACTGATTCAGGCTTAAATACTTTATAGCCATAAGCTTCTAGAAATGGTATGCAATCTCGGAATCCTCTGTCTAAAATAAAAATATCATCTGATCTAAAAAAAGATCTCATAGGCCCGTTTTCATTTTCAAACAAATGCTTCATTATTTCAGAATCTGTTTGTGTTGCTGCATATGGACCCGAAACATCGATAATGTATCCATCACAGGCAACTATGAGAAAGGGCTTTATTAAATTGTCATACTTGTGCAGACTATATGTTCTTTTCTGGTAAAGGTAGTTGCTACTTTTTTGAATAAAAATATATGTACCATCACAAATAGCAATAGCAGGCATTTGTTGTACTGAAATATTTGGGCTACCAAATAGATTATTTGGTATTAATAAATTCCGCTGAGCTACCTCTTCTCTAGTAGTATGCTGCAACCCAACATGATTTGGAACAAAATGATTTATAAAATAGTTACGCATTTTTTTTAAATAAGACTCCAATGTAGACCGTGGCATATTGTAAAGAGTTGATAATCTATTATCGCTATCACCAGTTCTGAGTTTTGTTAGATATATTGCTAAACATAATTTTCCGTTGCTGACATTTCTAAGTACAGGTATTTCATCATACAAAGTTAGAAATTCTAATACATTAAGACCTGTCCAATAGTGACAAATGTGATTAGGCATCTCGTCTACATTTTCAAAATCCATTAAGTCTGCATTTCTTTCCATAACACGAATTAAATCCTCTATTTGTTGAGCTGTAAAGCTACTCGTTAAGTTATTATTGTTATTCAACAATGACCATTCGTTGCCATATAAATGCATTTCACAGACACGGGAGTGAATTGGCACATATATATGATATTGCTTAAGAAGCATGACCTTTATTAGCAAAGGAATTAAGTGTCCAGATTGATTAGCACAGCCTTGAAAAATACAATGCTTAGAAGTATTTGCTGCACGTTTATAATGTGGTAAAATAATATAAGCTCGACTTTCAGCAACTTCCATTGGAACCTGTTGTTCTTGAGGTGGAGGTAGGGGTGGTGGCACTGGTATTTCTTGATGAGGCACTGGCAATTGCTGTGGATCAACTGGTTGATTTGCAAGATCAGCATGTTCATCTGTGCCTACTTGTCCTCTTGAAACATCTTGTGATATTTGGCGATTAGCACGCATCCAACACAGATGGCATATAAATGCATATCTTGATATCACCTACAAGTAAATAAAACATTTTAATACATAACAAATAACTTAGTTAAAGTTATTTTTTAAAGGTTTTTAAAAAGGCAACCTAGAGTATGGCAATATTTTACGAGGCCCGGGCCGTGATGAAAAATTATATTTCCACGCGAGCAAGGAGTTTATAGACACATTAATTCAATAATAGATGTGAATCGTATTGTTTCACGGGACAGGGAAAGTGATTAATACATTACTACTGACCTCATTGTGAATATCCCATGAAAGAGAGAGAGGGCGCTGCAGTGCGCACGTAAACATTGGTTCTGTGTATTTTTTACCTTTAAAAATAGATACAGTGCTTTAATCATATCTAGAAGTTAATTAAAGTGGAATATTAAGTAACCAACAGTGACAGAAGTTATAGTTTAATAAAATCTAATAAGAAGAGTGGTGAAAAGTCAAATTAAAAACTGACAACGACCAAAATTCAATTTTGTACTGACTACCTACTATTTATCGGAGTGTTAAGCAGTAAAAGTGAAAATAAACTTTTTGCTCAATTGAAAAGGAAATAAACCGAAAAGCATCCCAAAGAGGTGAGATACTAATATTAAAAGCTAAGTGGAAAATTATTGATAAACGATAGAAAGTGCAAATCATTCTGCACTACTAACAGCTCCATCTAGCGCCGAATAGCAAAAGCACTTTCATAATTTGACAGTTGTCGTCGCTCGGCTACCTACGTATTGATTACCACCGGTAATACAGATATTACAGTCTAGAGGGCGTTACTATAAATAACTCAAGATGTCATCTACTGTTGTATGTGCTGGATGTAAACAAACCCCACTGCATCAAGCCTTGGAAATGCTTGTCTGTCATTTTTGCAAAGATAAATATGATCTACAATGTGCGAACACGACAGTTGATCTCTTCAAGAGCATGACGCCAAACCACAAAAAGTCATGGAAATGTCAGGCTTGCCGCTGCAAGGCTCCGAAAACCAGCAATATAGACACCCCTATACGACCTCAAGACTACAAAAGAACCATTCAGCCAAATTCCCCCTCAGAAAATACTACCAACAATAATATTACCATGAGAACGAAGTCTAAAAAGTCCATAAATGACACCACAACATCAGAAGACTCAAGCTTTCTGGGTGATACTATCCACCAGGAAAATACGGACATTAGCATTAACACGGGATTAGTACAAACGACCTTTTCACTAGAAATCTTGAGCGAAATTATAATTCAACGCTTAAAAGAAAACAATAAGTTTATAATATCAGAACTACAAAATACAATTGAAGTTGAAATAAATAAAGCAATAACTAAGCTCAAAGCGGATATTGAAGGAAAAACCGACTTCTTATACAAACAAAACGATAAAACAAATCATGAAATAGAAGAAATAAACAAAAAAATAGAAAAGATAAGCAAAGAAAATGAAACCCTGAAAAATGAAATAAAAAATATGAAGCTAATATCACCAAATCTAAATATGAAAGATACTGAAAACTACCCCAAGAAAATAGTAATCTATGGTTTCGCCGAATACTACAACGAGTCTGAATACGAACTACACAGCAGACTGATCGAAATGTTTTATGAAATTCTGCATGTAGACCTAACCGGATACATAGAGGACACAAATCGTATAGGAAGACTTACCACAAAAAACAGACCACTAGTTATTGAGCTTCTAAGCAAGAAAATGGCTAGGTACATTGTGGAGAATAGTTACTATTTCCAAGGAACTAACATACATGTATCCGAATTTTTAAACGAAAATGCACGAAAGGAAAGAAAACTAATGCGTGAGGAAATGCTCAGAGCACGAAAAAATGGACAATATGCAGTAATACGAAACAACAACCTATTTATAGATGGCAAACGAATTCTAACTGAAGAGGCGACCAGAGCGTTGACATACCGCAAAAGCACCATACCTAACGAACAAATTAATAACTACGATAAATCACCCACTACACTACGTTACGAACCTAATAATAACGAATATACAAATAATAATACTTTTCGAAACCACAGAACAACATTTTAAAATTTTATATCAAAACATACAAAGCATCTATAATAAACAACATTTACTTGAAGCCTTCATTCATGAAAAAACAATGTATAACGTTATATGCCTATGTGAAACTTGGCTATCTCCAGAAAAACTGAGTAACTTACAATTTAGTGGCTACAAAATTGCAGCATCTTATTGTCGCCGTACTCGAGGAGGCGGCGGCGTCTGTATCTTGTTACAAAACAATTTCGAGTACAAGGAAGTTTGTGATATTGGCAATATGTCTGTTGAGTATTGTATAGAGTTATGTGCAATAGAATTACCAAATGAAAATGTACTTATAGTTACAATTTATTGGAATAGAAGAGAGGAAGAAGTATTTACTCGCCAATTAAAAGAAATGATGTATTATATTAATAGAAAATATTCAAGATATAACGTGATATTAGGAGGAGATTTAAATATAAATATCCTAGAAAGTTGTTTAAAAACTGACTTGTTCTTGGATCTAATGCTTGAACATAAATTTATGCAACATATTAAAGTTCCCACACGCATTTCACAAACAACCTCAACATGCTTAGACTTAATTTTTACAAATTTTAACAATAGACATACATATACCACCGTAGAAGAATTAGGTTTCTCAGATCACTGTGCAACCATCTTCCATATGAAATTACTTAGCGACAGCAACAAGAAATCCAACTGGATCGCAAAAAAAAGATTATATAATACACAAAACGTAGAAAAATTTAAATTAGAATTAAAAAATCAAAAATGGAATGAAATAATACAACCAAATAATAATATAAATGAAAACTATAGTGCGTTTAATAATACTTTAAATAAAATTCTAAATACGTGTATTCCACTACAGAAAATAAAAATAAAAACGTTATATAAGAAATACTGGTTAACAAAGGGCATCAAATTGTCTTGCAAAAACAAAAGACTACTAAAAATACTCACCATGAAAACTAACAATCCCATAATAACAAAACATTATAAAAAATACGAAAAAATCCTAAAACAATCGGTAATGACAGCAAAAAAACTACAATATATAAATAAAATAAAAAAGTCAACAAATAAAGTAAAAACTATGTGGAACATAATAAATGAAAGAACAAATAAATCAATAAAAAAGGAAAAAAATAACATAACATTACATCACAAAAATAAATTGATAATTGAACCTAAGCAAATTGCTAATATTTTCAATGACTTCTTTGCTTCAATTGGGGAAAAAGCCTCATCAGCAAAAGGAGCCCCTGTTGTGTACCCCACAGAAAACACAATGTTCCTCAGTCCAGTCGATCCTTATGAAGTAAATAAAATAATAAAAAACCTAAAAAATAAAAAGAGCTGTGGAGTAGACGAACTTCCCCCATTTCTACTTAAGCAATGTGCAGACGAACTAACCCTACCATTTTATAAATTAATTAACCAATCTTTTGAAGAGGGAACTTTTCCCAAGGAACTTAAAAACGCACTAATAAAACCCATACACAAGAAAAATTCTAAAACCGACCCTAACAATTACCGCCCTATCGCGCTGTTACCAACTGCGTCTAAAATCTTTGAAAAGGCAATGTGTGACCGCGTGTACTCATTTTGTGAAAAATATAAAATACTTGACGACTGCCAAAATGGTTTCCGTAAAAACAGGTCTACAACGTTAGCAGTCTATAAATACGTACAAGAGGCTCTAGCTACTATTAACAATAAAAACTATGCCATCGGTATGCTGCTGGATATGACCAAAGCCTATGATAAGGTGCAATTTAAAATACTACTGGACAAGTTGCATGGGATAGGAATACGAGGAAAAGCTCACGAATGGTTTGCATCATACCTAGAGGACAGGGTGCAACTAGTGGAAATTGAATTTTTTGATAAAGGTACAAATGAAATCATTAAAATGAGATCCGACAGTAAAATAGTTAACGCGTCAATTCCCCAAGGGAGTGTAATAGGCTGCTTGTTGTTCCTTATCTATATAAATGACCTTCCGAAAATTATAAATGGACCTTGTGTTCTATTTGCGGACGATATCTCTCTGCTCACCTCGTATCAGAGCGATGACGATATAAACACCAAATTAAACTCCCTTCTCACAACAGCTGTAAACTGGATGGATAACCATAATCTAGAAATCAACTTCATCAAAACAAAATTAATTACCTTTCATCCCCATCAAAAACCCCCCTTAAAACTAAATTTTATTTTTAGTAATACAAAACTGGAACAAGTCAATGAATTTACTCTCCTCGGTTTGTCTATAGACACTCACTTAAATTGGAAATCCCATATACAGAAAATAAGAGAAAAACTATCGAAATTTGCATATGCCCTACGCGAAATTAAAAAAACTACCAACCTGCAGACTGCACTTGTTACCTACTATGCATATGCCCAGGCATGGCTCAGCTATGGGGTCATGTTGTGGGGTAACAGTACAGATTCACAAACCTTATTCATTGTACAAAAAAAGTTAATTCGAATTATAACAAATATAAATCAAATAGATAGCTGCAAACCACACTTCCGTAAGCATAAAATACTCACACTTCCCTGCCTATACATATTAGAATTATGTAAATTTGTCAAAAAACATCCAGATCTGTACACAACTTGCGAAGAAACACAAAAAAGATTCAATTTTCGACACAACAAAAACAAATTAAACGTACCTCAATCCCGACTCAAAATGCACTCAACCAGTCCTTTGGTAATGTCCACAAAAATTTACAACAAATTGCCAAATGATATTAGAGAAATAAACAAATCAAACATATTTATTCATAAATTGAAACAATTTCTAGAATCCAAGTCATATTACTCAGTAAAGGAGTTTTTTGATGACAAATCGATTAAAAAGTAAAAGGATTCTCTCACTTGTTTACCAAACATTATAAAACATATATAAAAAAACTTGAAATAGGTACTTACGTACTTTTAAAAACCAAATATAAATACCTACATATAAAAACAAATTTAAGTATAATAAAGATAATTCCAACAATTTTTACAATAATTCTTATTTACTATTCCTATTTAATAAATATACTATACCAATAAACTTATTCACCAAACATTATAATTATTAACAAAATTTAAGTATAATAAAAATAATTCCAACAATTTTTACAATAATTCTTATTTACTATTCCTATTCAATAAATATACTATACCAATAAACTTATTCACCAAACATTATAATTATTAACAAAATTTAAGTATAATAAAAATAATTCCAACAATTTTTACAATAATTCTTATTTACTATTCCTATTCAATAAATATACTATACCAATAAACTTATTCACCAAACATTATAATTATTAACAAAATTTAAGTATAATAAAAATAATTCAAACCATTTTTACAAAAAATCGTAGTTACTATTCCTATTCAATACATATACTATACAAATAAACACAGACCAAATAAATATATACATGTTTTTACAATTATACATCCAATTTAACATCTGTAATAATTTTTGATACTATTTCATACCTTGACATACTGCTAAGCACTCTTCCTCTCTCCTATTATTTGCTGTGCCCGACAGGGTCCATATTTGTTCTTTAACCATTTTAAACCATCTTTGTAATACATATGGAATGCAATAAATGATTGAGTATTGAGTATTGAGTAAAGTATAGTAGCTATTAAAGGATCACTGGCTTCGACTGTATGATATCTCACACGTCTTCTTGTTTCGGAAACAGAGCGTCCACATCCAAGACAAACATGTGTATGACCTAGATCTCTTTCAGCATTCACATTCCCGTTTCTACAATGCTGGTCTAGCCGCAAAAAGCACTCTTGACAGATAACAGCTTCTGGTGGAAGCTGTAGGGCAAGAAACACATTAGTATATGGTCCAGATAAAGAAATTCCTAACCACATACAACCCCCAAAATAATAACTTGATTATTTTGCCTATTATACTAGTTGTTCAAGATACTTTTAGGATTACAAGCCAAGCGAAACCGCAGTTTGATAGTACAGTAATTATTAGTTAGGATTTTTCGCTACGGTCAAATACGATCAATAAATAACGTAGTATCTACCTGATGCAACGATTTCCATTTTGCGAGAAGAGTTTGCAGTGCAGATTGTATTGAAGACACAACATGTCTTAGCATCCTGTCGACGCACAAGTGACAATTTATGCACCTCAACATCGTTAACCAAATCAGAAGCAATGATCAGAATCCGTAGCAGGTGGCACAAAGTCGGCGAGTAGGCGAGATCGAGTCCGTGTCCAAAAGCAAAAATCGTTGTGATAATATAACAGTAATATGATCAAAGAGTGATTCGGGAGCGTAAAAAACAAACAGCAATGCAATGGCAAACAGAACAGAGCGAATGTCAATGAATGACTTTTTGACATAACGATTAGCGCGTCAACGACGTTTCGTTACTATTTCACATAATCACTAACGCTCAAATGCGAAATGATGATTAGAATATACATTCATAATATTAAATATTAAAACAATATTTTCATTATTTGTGTATATTTAAACCAAATACATATTAAATTCCGTACATAACATATTAATAGATTTAATTTTTTTCTTATTAAATGACTCGTTTTGTACCGCGTGTATGCATACTACGTAACGCAGATGGTCGCGATAAAAACAGGAAATAGGACTTATATTTTAAATTCCTTTTATCTATTACTTTTTATCCGCAAGTTTAACAGAATAACAGATAAGTAATCAAGGGTCTTAATTTCATTGCATAATTTTGGTTGATTTACATTTTTTGTAAATTATTAAAGGGTGGGGCAGGATCTGTCATTGTCATTTATAGCATTATTTTAAATTCAAAGATAACTGGCGAAAAATATCGTATGAAAGAATTAGAGCAGTCCGAAATTTACGATTTAAAACCACTCGTAGAAGTATTGGCGTTGTGATAAAGACGGAAATGTAATCCGCTGGGCTGACGTCATGGAGGTAACCGTGGTCGATTCACAAGAAAATAAGTTGCTTTTCAAATATAATTTTGAAGACACTTATTCAGAGCTTGATATAAACATCACTCCCTCTACCTCAGCTAGACGAAGAGGACGAAAGCGTACGAGTACTCAAGACGCAGCTGTATATATTGACAATGTGCAGTTGCAACGTGCATACCACCAACGTATACCGATAAGCAAAGCTTTGCACACAGACCTTTTGAGTTTATGTAGAAGTGGAGCCATTCCACAGAGTTACCAATCCTTATCCTGTTCTCAAGTGGAAAACGAAAATATCTCTGAAGAAGAGCTACTTTGATGAGTTTATGTAGCTCAAAGTTGATTGCAGGATTTGATTTATTGAATTCTTTTTATTAATAAATGTTAGCATAAAATTAAAGTGTTAAATTTCATTCTGTTGTTTAATAAATATTACTAATAATCGAAATTATTGTATTTCTTTCGTTTATTACCTTCTAATATTACATTTAAATATAACGAAAAAAAATCGGTATTGACTGGTAACGATAACACTGGTTTTCTAATTATCATCGTAATAATAATGTTATATATCAATACCGTATTCAAAATTATTTGAAATCACCACAATAACTCCGTAAAAACACGTTACATATCAGCCCTACAATAAAAAATAACGCCGTAGAAGTCCATAACATAATGTAATAATTTATTTGACAAATTTCCGGCAATAATCACGTAATTACTATTACTGTAATATTTGATGTAAACAATTTTAGGTATTATTTGTTTTCATAAATTACTTGGTTTTGACTAAACGGTATTTCATAATAATGGTACAGTTAAATTAAGCAAAAAAATACCTTTCATTTAATACATCAATGACTTCAATAGTCCCACTTGTTGAAAAGATATTTGATAAAATCAGTAAATCTTTTCTCCTGTAAAATTTTGATTTACCGATTACCGGGTTATTGCTTGGGAGCGTCGAAGTGATAATATAATTATTGTGATGTGTTCAAATAAGGTCGATATCGATCAGGCAAAGCATGGAAACCAGATAGGTAAGAACAATAGGTAATGTAATTCATTTAATGCCGACAATTTGAGGTTACAACTGCATGCAGACAATTACAAAGTCGTTGATAGGTGAATAGCTATGATTGATGTGTCGAGTTGAAGAAGAAACTACGTTTACTACTACTTTAAGCTTTAAGTAGTATGTACCTATAAGTTTACTGTAGAGAAATTGCATAAATTATGTTTTTTTGGCGAATGCCTTGTAGGTACGGACGCGGGAATAAGTTTTTTTGCATGTTTTGAGTGTTACTATAAGCGGGAATCGGTGACATGATGAATCTAAATAATAAACTACCTACCACTATTCTTATTCCATTGGTACTGTTTGGCGAGTTTTAAAAAAATTACTTTATTTTTTGCAGAATGTTTAATCGACGACGATGGCGACGATCAACTTATATCTCAAGCATATGATCAGCTTATTTCTCAATCTGTTGTAGAAGAATATGTAGTAGAAGATAATGAAACTGGTACTTCAGATTTGTACACGTTTTATTAATTAAGTTATAACCACATTCAAACAAGAAGGAGGTTCCTAATTCTACTGAACCTAAGTTTGTCAAGTTACAATCTTTGTAGATTGTGAACCAGTTTTGATTTTATCGTTATTAAATAAGTTATACTTTGAGGGTCCCATATAAATTGACCCCAAAGAATATTGAAGTATGTTTATCTTTAATTAGGGTTCCGTACCTCAAAAGGAAAAAAACGGTTAGGTTTGTTCTTCGGATATCTAAATTCGTCCCAACTACGAAACCCTTCATTGTGCGTAGTCTGACACACCTGGCCGGTTTTTTTAGGGTTCCGTACCCGAAGGGTAACCAACGGGACCCTAATACTAAGCCTCCGCTGTCAGTCCCCCCGTCCTTCCGTCCATCTGTCCGTCCATCCATCCATCCGTCCGTCAGTCAGTTTCGTCAGTCTATCCGTCAGCAGGCTGTAACTCAATGTGTAGTTCTATTGCCGCTATAACAACAAATAATAAAAATAAAAGAAAATTAAACACTAAGGGGGCTATCATCCCAAGAAATGTTTTTTTTTTCGGTTTATGGTACAAAACCCTTCGACTGAGAGTCCGACTCGCAATTGGCCGGTTTTTTAAAGCTTTTTCTCTGTAACGTAAAAAAAGGTTACAGGGAAAGCTTTAATCGTAAATTTATTTGATATGAATAAAATTTTGTCTGTCTGTGATTTTGTAATAAATAATTAGAATAATACAGATGTTTTAACTGTCAGTTATTTTTCCACAGTTTTAACCCATAATGAAGACTCTGCCAGCCATTTAATCACGCTTGATGATCTGCTTGGGCGTCCTTCTACTTCTGTAAAAACATTAAAAGAACTTGTTTTGGACGCTTTGCACGAAGCTGATAGGAAAAAAAAATACGATAATGATCTGAACGATTCTTCTACGATTGCTACAATTATTTAAATGGACATTTTTGATGAGGCATGCAAAAGAGCAAAACAAGTTAAACGCTGGAGAAAAGCTAATCCTTCTTTATGGAAAGTTAATGTCGCTAAGAAAAGACGCGCAGAAGGCTCGGCTTATCTCATAAAAAACAAAATTAGACCTGCAAAAATACCAAAAGCAATAGACTGCTCGAAGTGCACGTTCGAATGCTCTAATAAAATCAACGAAGAGGCTAGAATATTCATATGTAGAAGGTATTGGAGCTTAGACTACGTTGGACAGAAAAATTTCCTATTAGCTAACATGGAAGTCAAAATGACCAAAACGTTATTATTAGAAAGGAAAAGAGCTACCAAAAGAGCTTACTCCACGCAATGCTTTTTTAAAATAGAAGATAAAATTAATGTCTGTCAAAAGTTTTTCTGCAAAACTCTTTGCATTTCCCAAAGTGTGATACATAATGCTATCAAGAATAGGGATCTCATCGGCCACTTCAAGCAAGACTACGATCCTCGTGGACGTCGTGAGCCAACTAATAAAACACCCTCTGAAAAAGTAGAAGAAGTTCGTAATCACATTAGGTCGTTTCCATCAATGGAAAGTCATTACATAAGGAAAGATTCCAAGCGCATGTATTTAGATTGTAAACTGTCTATCGGTAAGATGTACTCTCTTTATGTTGAAGAGTGTGAAAAACTTAACACTTTCACAGCCGATCACGTGCAGAGTACGTCTCAGGTTGATTGTATTGTGACGCTGATCACGTTCTCAGTACGTGACTGACTTTCTTAGTGTTTGTTTTAAAACGACGTCCGTAGTCCGTGTTTGGCGTGCATTGATATAATAGTGTAGTGCTTTAGCTACGCACACATGTAAGAATAACCGTGGTGGGGCGCTTGGTGTGAGCGGAACAAGCTATCGAGTGTCGCGCTGCGCCAGTGTTCCCGCGCCGCTATTGCGAGTGCACGTACACGAATTTTGGCGCGAAATGGCGAGTTCACGGCGAAGTTATCGGCTCGATTCGAACGAAATTATTGACTCCTTGGTTGCTGATGATGATTCGGATATTGAAGAAGCCCCAGATATTGAAATTCAAGGTAAATTATTGTATTTTGTTGGGTTATTATTGTAGAAATGTAGCCTTTTTGCGTCGTACATATTTTTGTTGTTTTTTTCTCTTTCCAGACCTTATTCAAGACTTGCAAGAGGTTGTATCGGTTCATGATCGACAAGATGTTGATGCTGACATGTCAGACGACTTATCTGAACCTGTACGGGGGGAACATGTACGGGGCCGGGGTCGTACACCTCGAAGAAATACGAGATCCCGCCTCGGTCGCGGTCGCTCGGCGGTGCGTTCGGCTACACGCGGGCGCGGCGTTACCCGCAGATCAGCAGCAGCACTTACCCTCAGAGAAATGGATGAAGGTAATGGATGGTCATACCAAGCACTGCAAGAACCCCCAGAAAATCCAGTATTTCAAGAAGTATCTCAAGTATTGCGTATATCCCGCGATTCTCACAGTTCCTGATGGAGTGTGGTGACCAGCTGCTGCAAACTGCACCAGAGGCTGAACCAGGACCCTCACGTGGCCCACACCATGTAGGCAGCAGTACCAGACTAGTGGGAAGGCACTTTCTCGAAAGGATACCGAGCACCGAAAAAAAAGAGAAGGTGGCAAGAGTCTGTAAAGTTTGTGCAGACATTTCTAAGAAAAACACTGGCAAACGAGGACGCAAAGAAACCATATTTTACTGCCCAGACTGCAACGTGCCTTTATGCTACCATCCTTGCTTCAAAATGTTTCATACACGCAAAAATTACACGACTTGAACACGCAAAAGTCCATGTTCGACTTTTTTTTTTTTCCATAAAACCTCTTTTTTATTCTACATTTTTAAATAAAAAAAACTAATTTACGTCTGTTTTTTATTTTTATCCTAGAAATAAACAAGTCAATAGTATAAATAAAAAAATAATTATAGATTTATCATTGATAGTTCTCATTTTATAAATGTTGCAATATCGGCGAAAATCGCCGGCGAACCATGGAATCCGCGTTTTAAAATCTTCGGCTGTCAAAGTGTTAATAGCAAACCTGTATCTGAGATAACATATCGACGAATTTTCGGAAACGATTTTAATTTAGGATTCTTTAAACCAAAAAAAGACCAATGTCTGATATGCACTAAGTATGCTCGTGGAGATGCAAATAATAATCCCAATCTGGAAGTGGAATATCAAGAGCACATTGCCCGAAAAGAAGCTTCTAACAATGAAAAAGCTAAAGATAAAGAAAGGGCCAGTATGCAAAGAGAGTTTGTGTCAGTATCATTCGATTTACAAGCAATTCTGCAGATTCCTAGTGGTGACATGGGTCTTTTATATTATACAAGAAAATTGACAGTGTATAATTTAACAATTTATGAAAGCGCTTTACCTAACAATGCTTATTGCTTCACATGGTCTGAAATTAACGGAAAAAAAGGAAGTTGTGAGATAGGGACGATCTTGTACAACTATTTATCGGAATGCATACCGAATTATGTAACTGAAGTGAGCATGTTCTCAGACACGTGTGGTGGACAAAATCGCAACAAAAACGTGGCAGCAATTTTACTATGGGCAGTACAAAAAATACAAAATTTAAATATTATTGAACAAAAGTTCTTAGAAAGCGGGCATTCATACATGGAGGCAGACTCGATGCATAGCAGCATTGAAGCGTCACAGAAAAATACAGCCATCTATTCTATGTCAGATTGGATAAACGTATTCAAAAGAGCAAGGTCTAAAAACATATACAAAAAAGACAACAAAAAAGTTGTGAAGGAACCATACAAAGTCAAAGAATTTAAATATTTTGAATTTAAAGATTTGAAAGCATTATCTGACCAAATTCTGAAAAATACAACTAGGGATACAGACGGAAAAGTTGTAAAATGGTTAAAGATAAAGCGATTGAAGTATATTAAAGGAGAGGCGAAAATATTTTACAACTACAACATGTCTGAGTCTTTTTCAACCATTGACGTTTGTAAAAAATTTGGACAGAAAGAAAATACGGCTTGGACAAATATAGAACCGGAAACACAAAAAGAGCATGGCTACGGTACAAGAACGAAAAAGAAAAAGACTCTCGAAAATACTATGTCTGTAACACCTGAAACCAGTACAACAAAATATTTTCCTGACGAACTTCTGCAGCTTTACAAAACTCCTTTAAGCATCAGTGCTGCCAAAAAAAAAGACTTGTTACAACTATGTGACAAAGGAGTTATTCCGGAAGAGTTACATGCTTGGTTTCAAGGGTTGAATAGTAATGTTGCATGCAAGGACATGTTACCTGATTGCACTGCATCAGACGAAGATCCTGCAACATCTTCTGATGAGGATTAAACTATTTTTGTATTTTTTGTGTTAATTCCTTTTTTCAGCATTAAAAACTTAATTTTTATTAACAATTATTATAGTTTTAATTAAATAATTATCAATATCCTTATACCACCGAAACTAAGTAGGTATAAATAAAAATGAAAATTAACAAACTAATTCTTGTTATTTCATTGGGACTAAATTCATTCAAAACAGTTTTCAGTACAGGTAAAACCAAGTATATTATCGCAATTTTTGTTATATTTTGAATTCTATGGACAATAACAACATTAACCTCAATGTGATTTTGTACACAACTATAATACAATTTGCTAATACATTTACTATAGTGTTATCTAAGCTGTTTCCTGCTAAATTACAATAAATAAAATTTCTACACTTTCAGGGAAAACCAATTAAATAGGGTACCCTATGAACGTTTAGGTAGTTTTTGCTTTAATCCACTAAGTAGATGACAATAACTAACATTACAGTCATTAGAGGATGAATTGTACAATCGTAAATAGCCTTAATTATTTACATAATCTCGGTTTTTGTGAGAAATATTTGTCGTTAAAATTTTAATTGCATTTATCTCAAAGCTGATTTTAACGTATTAATTGGTTTTCGCTGTATAACGGCGATTTAATGGTCTGTGGTAAATTCGCCATTTATTTGTTAAGATGCCGAATGTGCACTCAATGTAACGGCGAGCTCTCGATAGTCTGTAGTTAAAAATTTTCTTTTTGGCCCTGAGGTTGTTTCCTCCGTATGGACGCATAATGTTTGGGCTCAACCCGAATGCTTCATCGCCTATAAATACATAAGGGAAAAGCGTTGGGTTATTTTCTGAAATTTGTAGGGGCTCTGGAATACCTAAAGTATTACTTATGAGTTTCTTATACAATTCAGTTTCTTGGAAAACTGCTGAATCGCTACTTTTCCCATAGGCACCGACGTCTATATAAATGAAATTATAATTAGCGTCACATGCAGCCATCAACACCAATGAAAAAAAGTGTTTATAGTTATAATACATCGAACTAGAATCAGCAGGTTGAATCAGTCTTATGTGCTTTCCATCGATACTACCGATGCAGTGTGGAAAGTTGGCATGTTTTTCGAAACCATCTGCTATTTTCATCCAGTCATTTGCAGTAGCCGGAAGTGATAAACATGTTTGCAACTTATCCCAAATCACGGCACACACTTCTTTTATTATTGTGCTTAATGTCGTTTGTCCTAGACGAAAGTTATAATGCAATTCCCTCATCGTACATCCACTTGCGAGGTACCTGTAATTAACAAAAATTAATAAGTAATATAATTTAATTTCCAGGGTTAGTGTTGCAAAAAAGATGGAAAAGCATCAGATCATGCTATGCGCGGGAAGTCAAACGCCAAAAAAATATAAAGTCTGGTTCTGGAGCCACTAACCGCAAAAGCGAATACATATATTTTAAGCAGTTATAGTTTCTACAAAAAGTAGTAGCTATCAGAGAAGAAGGTGTAGAAGAAGAAAATTCGGAGAGCACTGAAGTAGGCGAGCGACCTAAACAAAAAGTTACAAACAAACGTAAACTAACAGTAGACGATGATCCCTTTGTTCAAGCATTAAATAATTCAATTGAGCAAAGACGCCGTGAGATAACAGAGCAGAGACTACGCGAGACAGCTGAGGTTGACGAAGATCGGCTATTTCTGCTTTCATTGTTGAGCACATTAAAAAATCTACCTCCTCAACTTAAAATGGCTACCAAAATAAAGATGCTAACTTTGTTGAACGACGCGTCAGGTTTTTCTGGTAACAGGACGTTTGATTATGCTGATCGGTCATTTCGGAAATCTTCAGAAATTAATCCAGGTGGGAGGATCGTGAGTCATGAAACCTATCATCCTGGTTATTCGACGCAACGGCAAGTGATTGCTACTGAATATCCTGGACCGAGTTATAGGACAAACACGAATTATCAGAATGAACCTATTACAAGTAGTCCTAATTCTCCGTATAATTCTATGAATACAATGACATATGCAAGTTCTCCAAGCGACACACATGATTCACAGGACTCGGAACCACTGCACTTAAACATTAATGGCTTGTTTGTTTGTCTACATTTTTTAATAAAACTTACTTTAAAAATGTTCATAGTTTGTTTTAACTTACCTTTTTTTTATGCAAAACGGGGAAACTCTTGGCCCAAATCTCACCTGATGAAAAGAATGTTACCTAACTGTTACAAACAACTTTTCTTCAGGACTGATTGATTTTCTTAATATTGTATCTTGCTTCAACAAATCATTTTCACACAAAGTCAGTAATTCATCAAAGGACCTCACGGACATCCTCACATAACTAAAAAACTTATCCGGATATCTTCTTAGATCGTCGTATATGTTGACGATTTGTCCTTTCTTACAGCGATCGGCTAAATAAGGATGAACCAACCACTGTTTCTTTTTTCTCTTGAACTATCTTTTCCTACGTACATACAGCAGTAGTGCTATCTCTTCGAGGTCCATTTTGATACTGTCTCAGTATGGTGTGGCGACTCTGGTGTCTGTATGGTGTCTAGTTTGGTAGCTTACGGACACCACGGTGGCGCAACTGGTTGCGCCGCCATGGTGTCCTGGTGAAATATAGCCCTAAGGCTGGCCATAGACGGACCGCATGTTGCAGTCGAGACCGACTACTCTAGAGCGGTCGCGTTGAAGTCGTACACGACTGCAACACGACCGCATAATGCAGTCGACTACGACTGCTTGGAGCAGTTGTGTTCGACCGCAAAATAATACTGATGCGAGTTCATTTACAAGATGGATTTCGATGAAGAAACACTGCTTAGTGCTGCTGCACTATTACGCAAGCGTAGGCGTAGAAGACACCGTAGTATGTGGGTGCGTCCAATACTACAATCAAGAGAACAGCATGGAATATTTCATACTTTGTATCCCCAGCTGAGAGAAGACACTAAAAAGTTTTTCAACTACTTTAGAATGTCCGTGGTTTCGTTTCATGAATTAGTATTTTAAACCATAAAATACAACGGACAGATTCCAAAATGAGGAAAAGCATTGCAACTGAAGAAAGGATCGCAGTAACATTAAGGTAAGAAACAATGTTTTTTACACAAAGTTTTATTATTTCGCAACATAACAGTGTATTATTCCAAATTATCAGAAAATGCTATGTACCGACAATTGCGATGCTTCAGTATCAGCAGGAGACAAAACAAAACATCTGTTTCTTCAAGTCTCGTAGTTTGTAGAGGTCGGTTGGTACATGCTTGAGGAACTCCAGTGCTGCAGTGCTATTCTGAAATGTTCATTTGCAAAATCACTTCTGAATCCGCGGTGATTTCAAGTGAATTTAAAAGTTCGTATACTTAAATGGAGTGAATTCGACAATGGCGGCCACCAAATGATGATCAAAGTGAGAGGAACTAAAACGGGTGAGTATTTTGACATTTGTCTATAGAATTTTGTATTCTTAAATACAATTCGCTTGTCATATCGAAAGTCATCTCGCATCTCACACACGAATTCATCTGTCAAATTAAAAGTTACTATTTCTTGAGTGAAATTAAGTGGTTTTTAATAAAAATGATGAAATTAACGCAAAACAAAATACAAAATACAAATTCCTTTATTTCAAATAGACCAGTTTAAAGGCACTTTTGAATAGTCAAGGTGCAAGAAACTCCATGGACACTCTTTTAAACACTGCCTTTTTACAAAATCATGGTTAGATTATTTAATGAGTCTATACAATGCAAAGATAATCTTACAATCTTCAGCAGGTCCAACAATGTTTTCACATCTTCATCAAAGTTCGGGCATTTTAGTCGTTGTGGAGCGGACCAGCATTGAGCCAAGCATTTTTGTCGTCAATGTACTCCCCTAATTTATAATATGCTTGTTTGCATAGTGTGCGTTTTACACAGTTTTTAAATTTCGTCTCATTTAGTTCTAGTATATGTGGCGGTATTTTGTTATAAAACTTTAAACAGTATCCCATGAAAGATGTTGCTACTTTAGCAAGTCTGAAACCTGGTTGAACTAACTGATTCCTATTTCTAGTGACATAGTTATGTCTGTCGCCTCGTTTACTGAAAAGATGTAGATTCTTTCTAACGTACATAACATTTTCATAAATATATTGACAAGGGACCGTCATGATGTTAATTTCTTTAAACAGTTCTCTTAGAGAATCTCTCTGGCGCAGATGGTAAATGGCTCTGATGGCTCTTTTCTGCAAAATGAAAATAGACTCAATGTCAGCAGCCCGTCCCCAAAGTAAACTACCGTAAGACATTATACTGTGAAAATAACTGAAATAGACTAGTCTAGCGGTTTCAACACCTGTAAACTGGCGAATTTTCCTAACAGCATATGCTGCTGAACTTAGCCTTCCTGCAAGAGATGTTAAATGAGGACCCCATTGTAACCTTGAGTCTAGCCTAATCCCCAGGAAAACTGCTTCTTCGACTAATTCTAGTTTCTCCTTGTTCAATATTATGTCACAATTATTACTTTTGACATTTGGTAAAGTGAATCGAATGCACTTCGTTTTTTTCTCATTTAACACTAGATTATTAGCAGTGAACCAATCATGTACCTTCATTAGAGCGTTATTTACATCGTCAAGATTGTTTGCATGACTATTTACTTTAAAAATCAAAGATGTATCGTCAGCAAACAACAGCATATTGAGTTTATTTTCTAAAATATAGGGCAAATCATTTATATAAACTAGAAATAAGAAAGGGCCCAAAATTGAGCCTTGTGGTACCCCCATTTACACGATTAATCCTGTTGAATTTTTGCCGTTTATACGAGCTAGCTGTTGTCTTTCATTTAAAAACGATTTTACTAAGTTCAAGGCTGTTTTACTTAGTCCGTAATGCTCTAGTTTCAGGAGTAATGTCTCATGACTCACACAATCAAACGCTTTCGATAGGTCGCAGAAGATACCTATGGCATCTTGCGCCTCTTCCCACGCATTGAAGATATGTTTTAATAACGTTACACCAGCGTCAGTTGTACAGCGCCCCTTGGTGAAACCGTACTGCTTGTCATGTAAAATATTATTCTCATTAAAGTGACTGAGCATTTGATTTAGCATAACCTTTTCAAACACCTTGCTGAAAACCGGCAACACAGAGACGGGTCTATCGTTATTGGTATCTTTACTGTCCTCGGATTTGAATAAAGGAATAACTTTACTGTATTTCATAAGGTCCGGGAAAACCCCTTGATCTACACACAGATTGAATACAAAAGCTAAATACGGTGCTATAGTATCAATAATGGAGGCACAAACTTTTACAGACATACCCCATAGATCTTCTGTCAATTTGACCTTGACTTGCTTAAAAGCTTTTATTAATACAGTTGGGGTTATATGCTTAAAGTTAAACTCAATTGGGCAGGCTGAAACATTCGCCTTCAATAATTCAACAGAAAATGAGGGCGACGAGTTTAAGGTTTCAGTAGTTTTAATTGGAAAAAACAAAACAATTATATATATTCGCAAATATATATATTTGGGACTTACTAGCAGAAAAATTTGAAATGGTTAGTATGAACTACTTAATATAGCGACCTTATAAAACTTTATGAACTTGATGTGTTTTCATCTATTTCTAACTTTTGTAGATGTCTCATTCTTTTTTGATATTGAGTTTACTGAAAGAAGCTGATACCCTAGACGTAGCCGCGAGCCATCACCAAGCCCGGAATATAAGAAATCTCAACTTATTGAGCCGTGGTCAAGACTATGTGCATGTGTACAGACTAACAGAGGAGCTTTTTTCAGCAGTGTTTTTTTAGCTGCTCTCTATTCTGTCATTTCTGGCCAATGGAAGCTATCAAAAAATATTGGGTAAAAATGTAAATACTTTTCTGTCTCAAGCCTCAATATCACGCAGCTTACATCAAATTGTTGATGTATTAAACTATCTTACAATAGTAAATAAATACATTCGATTTCCACAAAATGCAGCTGAAAGACAAGCCTTAAAAGAACAGTATGTTTAAAATGTGCTGCCTAGTAATCGGTCACTACTTTTAGAGCACCCTCTCTGAGAAGTATGTATGGGCTATTGTGCTAACCTGGTGTCAGTTGGTGAACTTCACATGTACATTAACTGTTCCCCTTCACAATCTAGAAAAAAATATATTTTTGCAAGCCGTTTTTTAGATGTACTTGTACTTATTTTAAAACACTATTTTAGGTTTTATGAAAAATTTAACATACCAGGTGTCATAGGATGTATAGATGGCACATTAGTAGCTATGATAAGACCTAAAGAGAATGAAGAAAGATATTTCTGTCGCAAAGGGTATCATGCAAGAAATATTCTACTGGTAAGTTCAGTCAAGAAATGAATAGGTACTTGTTTTTTTATATTTTTATTTGGTTATCAAACGGTAGGTATAACAAATTAGCACATTTAAAAAATTATTAATATCATGATACCAGTACCAAATACAATAATTTGTGATTTGTGACTTTGCTATAAATGTAAGTAGTTATGCATTAAAACTATTGTATTGTCTATATATTTATTTACTTTGATTGCAGATTACAGATGCAGATTAAATATAATACATGTGGATGCTTCGTATGGTGTAGCATCTCATGATAGTTTTGTCTTCAATAATTCATAAATTAAAAACCATTTAGAAGAAGTGTCTAATGCGGGTGAAGTTGTACATTTATTAGGCAAATATATTGGGCATTATTATTAATTCTGTATATTTCTTAAGATGGTTGGTTAGAAGAATACTGGCTCATAACACAACCAATAAAATACACTGTCAAATCCATTGTAATTGTAGAACAGTGTAACATCATCTAGCCAGAACTCCGTTTTAGTAACAACCACCTTTTTTTTTAGGGATGGGAAATCATCAAATGACTTCCCTCGCTCTGGGCGGAGCAGGAGGGAGTGTCAGATTCTTACTGACTAAAACCCATCCATGTTCCTTCAGTGCCCTTTGTGTTCTGGAGCCACGGTATCTCTTTCGAATAGTCCCGCGACTCCGGCAGGTAGTAACTACCACCTTACCATGTAAACAATCTTTTGAACCCTTGCACCATAATTATTTTACATACTCAGATATTACTTATAAGACTCGGTAAGATTTGAGATGAATCATGGTAATAGGGAATAAGCATAAAAAAAAAATTATATCTAAACACTTTATCTAAAAATATACAAAAATATATTACTAACAGTGGAAATAGAATCAAAATGCTCGAAAAACAAACGAGATATAATTATTTTAAACAAATATAACTGTCCCTCTCGCGAAAACGCTGTTTTCTATGGCAGATGTATAGACGTCACGTAATGTGACGTCAAATTCCATGTCGGACTTCTCGTTCTAAAAGTAATCTTTGAAGCGTTATAACTTCATCGCTGATGAAGATATTTAAAAAATATTTTCTAGAGTGTTTACTGGAGCTTATAAGTAATTCATTTTATAAATAAAAAAATCGCGTGCATATTCCCTATTCAAATTGTTCAGTTTTAGTGCTTTTTTTATTTGTAATTAGGATTTTTTTTAAATCATTCACGACCCTACTTTTTAGGGTTCCGTACCCAAAGGGTAAACACCTACTAGGCCCTGATACTAAGACTTCGCTATCTGTCTGTCTGTCACCAGGCTGTATCTCAAGAACCGCGATAGCAAGACAGTTGAAATTTTCACAAATGATGCATTTCTGTTGCCGCTATAACAGCAAATACTTAAAACAAAATAAAATAAATATTTAAGGGAGGAGCCTCTCCCATTCTTTCTACTTTCCGCGATGTTGCGCCTCTTCCAGCCAATTATAGAGAAAGCCATCCAAGGCGTTCCGCCATCTCTTCCTCGGTCTGCCCGTCTAGCTGTCTTAGGGCTCCAGTTTTGTCCGATTGCTTTACCTTACTTAATGCTACTTTATTCTTTACAGGAGATTCGGGATATGCACAGCGTCCATATTTAATGACACCAGTCGTAAATGCAGAAGAAAATTCTCCAGAGGCATATTACACCAAGCTTCACGCTACTGCACGTAATAGTGTTGAAAGGGCTATTGGCCGACTGAAGGGGCGGTTCCCATGTCTTTTGGTGCACAGAGTGCTACACTATCAACCAGACATGGTCTCCAAAATTATAGTTGCATTTGGTGTATTACACAACTTATGTAATCGGGCAGGAGTATAATCAAGAATTCAGCATGATTATGATATAGGACCAACATAATTGGAAATGGGAAGAATCGCGCGAACAGATTTAATTAATAGATTATGGCAGTCAAGAGTGGTCTAAGTTCACCGATCCGAGTTCGCAAAATTTGTGTTACTTTTTATGTTACAATCCTACTATCCTACTAATATTATAAATGTGAAATTTTGTATGTTTGGATGTTTGTCCGTCAATCACGCAAAAACGGCGGAAGGGATTTGGATGAAATTTGGCACATATGTAGGTCACATTCTGGAATAACACATAGGCTACTTTTTATCCCGGTAACATACATAACTTAATGGAGACAGAGGAAGAAGTGGAAGTCCAAAGTTTCTGCTACCTTAGTAGGTCAGGGTGGCTAATTCCGGCATAGTTTTTTTTTGGACTTACATTTGAGTGCCCGTATCCGATGAACGTTTAGATCTAAGATCAATGTTATGGTCTCATGAAAATAATAATGTTTTAAACTTTCAAATACAGTGATCTTTTTTAATTAAACTATCACCAATACTAGGATATACAACTTTTTTTAAAACTTGACCAGTAGTATTTTTCCTTCTAAATCGGGAAAATCCGTCATACTGGAAGAATTTATTGAAATCTTTAGTGTTTTTAAGGAAACACGTAATAATGACATGCGTTCGTAAGAGACAGTCAATTCTATGCCTAACGGTCTTAAAAATAAAGTCTCTGTCAGGTTAAATACGTAAAAATCATTTTTGGGGGCTATTTCGGCTTGCCTAAACAAGCAGGGGTGGTCAACCTATTTTAGTAGAGCGTTATTAGCTCATTTATTATTATTAATATATTCTATATGATTTTCGGACACAAAGGAGGACAAAGGTTCGTATTCAAAAGAAAAGTTAGTGGAGGCAGCACAAGCTGTCAGAAATGGCCACCTGAGTGGTTATGAAGCTGCGCAAATTTATAATATCCCTCGCATGACTATTATGGACCATGTGAAAAACAAGAGATTTTAATCTAATACTCTTGGCAGAAGCACAGCACTAACTTTTGAAGTAGAAACAAAATTAGCTTCTTCAATACATACAATGGAAAAATATGGTTCCGGTTTAACAAAAAAGAGGTCCTTGAAATGGTTGACCAATATGTTAACCGTAATCACATTTCGACACCTTTCAAAAACGGAACTCCCGGTCAAGCGTGGTTAACTGCATTCAAACAAAGACACCACTTGTCAGTAAAGAAGCCCCAGGCTGTTGAATACGCGCGAAAAAGAGCCAATGACCCCTTTATAGTATACCCATATTTCGAATTGCTAAATAATACATTGAAAGAATTAAATTTATTGGACAAACCATCCGTCATTTGGAATTTAGATGAAACTAGTTTTTCGAATGATCCCGAGAAATCAAAAATTGTAGGCGTGCAATGACACGTCGCGACGAGAGTAATTTCTTCGCCTGGTAGAGAAAACACTACTGTTTTGCTTGGCGCCAGTGCGCTGGGAGAAAAAACACCTCCATTAATAAATAAGGGAAAAAACGTTTGGGATGAATGGACATCTTCGGATGCTTATCCCGGCACATCCTACGCTGCCACGAAAAAAGGCTGGATGGAGACCGAAATCTTTGAAAAGTTTTTTAAAAAAGTATTTTTGCCAACTGTTGGAACTCAGCGTCCGATTCTTCTAATTTATGACGGACACGCTACACATGTGGGATTAAACATAATCGAAGAAGCGCGTAAAGCAGATATAACAATACTTAAGCTACCTCCGCATACTAGTCACATATTGCAACCGTTAGATGTAGCAGTCATGAAATCATTTAAAGATCGGTGGGATCCAATGCTCGTAAAATGGCAGCGTCTCCAACATTTGAACGCTGAAACTACCAAAGAAAGAGTTTGCGAGGTTAATTGGAGTGGTTTGGGCTCAAATTGACGGTCAAGTTTCAAGAAATGGCTTCCGCAAGACTTCAAAGAAATTCTATTTGATCCGTTAAAGCTAAGGCGTTGGAAAGAATTCAAAGTTCTCAAGTCCCAAGAAAGACATGAATATGACCACGATATTCCAGAAAGACTTGTTTATTATAATGACGAATCTCTATACGCTGCTACAACAAACGAGCCGCAAAGTTTGCTTTCATTAGCCTTAACCCTTCGAGGATGTGGAGGGGTCATTCTGACCCTGACAATTTTTAATCGTGTGTAGTTTTTTATTCTGCGATCGAAGAGTTTTGAACGTCACAATAGCTATTGCTAAGGGACCAGCGCGCGCGCCCCGCGCCCCTGTTCAGTTGGCCGCCGCCTGCAACGGGAGCAACACGTGCGTGCAGTCAAAAAGGGTAAATATGACCCCGCGACAACCGCGATGTAACATTTTTATGTAAGGTTTCAATTATATTTTTTACTTAATATTATTATAATTTTAGGTTTTTTCGTACACAATGAATAGCCGGGAGCTTGAGGATGAACGCATACGTCTTGTTTTAATGCAGTCTAACAGTGAAGATGACTTGTTATCCGACGGTAGCGAAAAGGAAGATCATTTGAGTACGCGCAGTCAAAATAGTGATACTGAGCAAAATGCAAGCAGTGATGGCGAGGATAACGTACCACTATCTGAATTGCAACATCAGAACCCACATATGTCAGAAGGAGAGGAATCGGATGGCCAGGTAACGAATTCATATTATATTGGCAAAGATGGGACTAAATGGTCTAAAAATCCTCCTTACCAACAAGTCCGCACACGCTCTGAAAACATCATACGCCAAACACCCGGTGTAAGCCCAGCAGCGAGGTCGGCACAGTCTGAACTTGAATGTTGGAGTGTGTTTTGTCCCGAAACTATGCTCTCTGTAATGCTGAATCACACAAACTCGCAAATTCGAGAAAGAAATTCAGCTTGTGAAGCTATCCCTCACTATAGGAAAGAAATGGATATGAGTGAATTGAAGGCTTTCATTGGACTATTATACATTGCTGGATTTTATCGCTCTAGTAGACAAAACACTATTGATCTTTGGGCTTCAGACGGTACAGGAGTCGAAATTTTTAGGTTGACAATGTCGCGGCAGCGATTTCATTTGATACAACGCTGTCTGCGCTTTGATGATAAATCTACACGGAATGAAAGAAAACTGTTCGACAACTTGGCCCCTATACGTCAAGTATTTGAAATATTTGTCGAGAACTGCAGGAAGGCATATGTACTGGATGCATACGTAACCATCGATGAGATGCTGCTTGCGTTTAGAGGCAGATGTCAATTTCGTCAGTACATTCCATCAAAGCCTGCCAAATACGGAATAAAAATATAAGCCTTGGTTGACGCAAAAAGTTTCTATATTTTCAACCTCGAGATTTATGCAGGAAAGCAGCCAGAAGGGCCATTTTTTGTGAGCAATAAACCTTTTGACGTGGTGAATCGTCTCGTATTGCCCATTTCGAAAACTGGCCGCAACGTCACTTTCGATAATTGGTTCACCAGTTACGAATTAATATCTCATATATATATATAATCATATATATAATACTGTACTGATAATACTGTTGAAATCCAGTTCTACGTCAAGCAGAAAAGTGAATTCATCGCAATGTTAATCGCGTCAGTAATCTTCGTCGCCTGTTTGGCTCACATTAAAGCCCAGAACGTCGGTTACGACTGCACATCTGATCAATCGAATTACACCACCATCTCTCTCGTCGACATAGGAGATTGCGTCTTCGAAGAGGATGACATATCAGAGGAAGCTACTGAGATCCAGCTTTTACAGACACGGGAAGTTAAATACATCAACACGTTCTCTTGTTTGATTAATCTACACTATACAATACACTATTGTGGTATGCACAGCCATAATTCACTCGTTAAAGGTGGAATTGTGGTAGAAACGTATGCCGTCTCTCATGAAGAATGCCTAGCCATGCACAAATTACGACGTGCACGTGTGTATGGTCAGGAATATCAAATCGAGCACTTTAACACAACTTATACACGTTGGATAACTCTCGCTGGTGGTATCGACCACGACGGTACATGCAGCAGAGGAACGTTCAATAACAGATATGGCAGTTATGAAAACGTCGTCGTGCACGGCCAGGTATCGATGATGTTTTCAACCGGTGTCGCTGTCCGCAGCGTGAAAGACGATAGCATTCGTCTTCCCAGTGGCGTCGTCTGCGCATCCGAAGATATAGTATGCATCGATCCGACGTATGGCTATATGTTCTGGAAAGTGCGCGACTTCTATCCGTGCGCGGAAGACGCATATCACGTAGTATATCAAGGACCTGCAACTAAAGTATCCACTCTCCTCGGGAAGAACAGTGATGGTTCTCCTCGATATAATGTAATGTTCAGCGTCAGAGAGAGTGATCAGATATTCACTCTCGCAACCGTCGAAGAGAAAGAAATTTGTCGATATAGGATGTTCCAGACTGAGCATCCTAAATACATGATATATGAAACGCAGAAGAAGATATATCCATTCAAGAAGGAGACCATACCTACCAATGACTTAGACCTGTTTATGTATGTGAATGCAAAAATCATGTATATAACCAGGGGTATAGAGAAAAGCATCCATAGCATCTATAAAACGCTCTCAACTGAGATATGCGAACTAGAAAGACAGCAGATAAAAACACTAATGACCATTGGTTTTTCAAATCCGGCGCACTTCGCCTATCAATATATGAACTCGCCTGGCTACACCGCCATTTCTGCAGGTGAAGTCATTCACGTTATCAAGTGTACGCCAGTACCCATCAGTCCCAGATCGAGTGAAGATTGCACTCTCGAGTATCCTGTAATATATGCTAACGAGAGCTACTTTATATAATCTTATTAATTATGAGTTTTTTAATAAATAAAAATCATTACATAAAAATTGAACATACCCTCAAGTAAATCGTAAAGATAGAAACGCGACTTAGAATGATTGGCTCGATACTTTTTTTTATCAAACATGACACTAAATTACAATTTTAAACGTGTACTGCTAAGAGATTTCATCACGATTATATGTAAAAGTTATATCAATAGATAGAGCTTTTTATTTTGAAGTAAATGTTGAAACCATATTGTGTTATTTCTTTATCAGTTTTCGCCAAGAAAATAAAAATGTGGGTCTTCTGCTCATAACGTAAAACAGATATAGGATAATACTGTACTGATAATACTGTTGAAATCCAGTTCTACGTCAAGCAGAAAAGTGAATTCATCGCAATGTTAATCGCGTCAGTAATCTTCGTCGCCTGTTTGGCTCACATTAAAGCCCAGAACGTCGGTTACGACTGCACATCTGATCAATCGAATTACACCACCATCTCTCTCGTCGACATAGGAGATTGCGTCTTCGAAGAGGATGATATATCAGAGGAAGCTACTGAGATCCAGCTTTTACAGACACGGGAAGTTAAATACATCAACACGTTCTCTTGTTTGATTAATCTACACTATACAATACACTATTGTGGTATGCACAGCCATAATTCACTCGTTAAAGGTGGAATTGTGGTAGAAACGTATGCCGTCTCTCATGAAGAATGCCTAGCCATGCACAAATTACGACGTGCACGTGTGTATGGTCAGGAATATCAAATCGAGCACTTTAACACAACTTATACACGTTGGATAACTCTCGCTGGTGGTATCGACCACGACGGTACATGCAGCAGAGGAACGTTCAATAACAGATATGGCAGTTATGAAAACGTCGTCGTGCACGGCCAGGTATCGATGATGTTTTCAACCGGTGTCGCTGTCCGCAGCGTGAAAGACGATAGCATTCGTCTTCCCAGTGGCGTCGTCTGCGCATCCGAAGATATAGTATGCATCGATCCGACGTATGGCTATATGTTCTGGAAAGTGCGCGACTTCTATCCGTGCGCGGAAGACGCATATCACGTAGTATATCAAGGACCTGCAACTAAAGTATCCACTCTCCTCGGGAAGAACAGTGATGGTTCTCCTCGATATAATGTAATGTTCAGCGTCAGAGAGAGTGATCAGATATTCACTCTCGCAACCGTCGAAGAGAAAGAAATTTGTCGATATAGGATGTTCCAGACTGAGCATCCTAAATACATGATATATGAAACGCAGAAGAAGATATATCCATTCAAGAAGGAGACCATACCTACCAATGACTTAGACCTGTTTATGTATGTGAATGCAAAAATCATGTATATAACCAGGGGTATAGAGAAAAGCATCCATAGCATCTATAAAACGCTCTCAACTGAGATATGCGAACTAGAAAGACAGCAGATAAAAACACTAATGACCATTGGTTTTTCAAATCCGGCGCACTTCGCCTATCAATATATGAACTCGCCTGGCTACACCGCCATTTCTGCAGGTGAAGTCATTCACGTTATCAAGTGTACGCCAGTACCCATCAGTCCCAGATCGAGTGAAGATTGCACTCTCGAGTATCCTGTAATATATGCTAACGAGAGCTACTTTATATCTCCGAGAACGCATATATTACAGAAGACAGGAACCCCGGTTCCATGTTCCGATCTGCTCAGCTCTGAATACAAATAAAAATAATAACTTTATCAAATGACTTTTTTCAAAATTCACAATAAAAATTTTGGATTTCCCATACAAATCGATCAGCGAACTTTATATGGGGTCCCATTTTTTTTTGAGAATTCAGTAAGGGTTCCTTGGGGAAAGGTGTTCAGTTTCATGAGTAGAAGGCCCACTTATTTTTTTGTTTCAGGTATTAAAGTAGGACCCTATATATTAAGGCAGAACCATTTGTATTTTAGGTAGGTATACAAATAAAAGAAGTATTTCTAATAACCAACATTATATTACTTTCATATCAATCATTATTATGTATAAGTAAAAGTACAAATGCGCACACGTTTTATTGACTCACTCACTATTGGGCACAACACGTACCATTCTGTCTTGAAAAGATACTCTACCCGCACCGTTGAAAAAGTCTGTCAAAATATTCCTTATACGCCTTCCATCATTGGAAGGCTTTTGAATAGTCCTCTGTAGTGGGGTTAGGGATTCACCATTTGCACGCCATTCTCCTGATGTAAAGGAGAAATTTGTCATGTCTTCATGGTCAACGCTATTCGGCGTCAAATAAGTTTTGGACTTTTTTCTTAGAAAATTGTGCAATGCACAGCTTGCCAAAACAACTGCATCTACGTTTTCAAGTTCAAGATTTATAGATTTCTTGAATACTCTAAACCGTGATGCGAGAATGCCAAAAGCATTTTCAAAAATTCTTCTAGCTCGACTCAGCCTGTAGTTAAAGATCTTTTGCTCTCTTGAAATGCCCCTTCCAGGGAAGGGTTTCATGACATGTTTATCAAGGGCAAAGGCACTATCGCCCAAAAATACGAATGGTACCTGATACGTCTGTACCTGGTAGCAAATATGATTCAGGCAGTCCCAACTCTTGATTCACAAGTTTTTCATAAAATCTTGTATTTTTTAGTATTCCACCATCAGACATGCTACCATTAGAGCCAGTATGAACATACATAAACTCATAATTTGCATTAACGATTGCAAATAAGACGACTATTAAAATGTGCTTTCCATCCATGCATCCCACGCAATTGTTGAAATGCCATTGTTGTTGAAATAATGTCGCTGTTGTTCTCCATTCATCTTCCGTTGAAGGCATCTGTAAATACAACAAATATTCAAATTGTTTCAGGAATCACAGGGTAATCCGGTGGTGAAAAAAAGAGGATATAGTTTGTTAGAAAGAAACAAACAAAAACTCATCGAAACAGCATAAGATATCCTAAAAGAAAGCAAAAAAAAAACAATACATTTGGTTTGTACGTAGGGGAACAATTAGAAAGCTTATCAATACACCAAAGGCAAATTGCGGAAAAGCTAATTTCCGATGTAATTTTCTTAGGAAAAACTGAAAATCTCAGCTTTTATTCAAGGGTAGAAAGTAACAATCCACAATGTTCTTTCACTAATCCAACTGAATATATTACTCCTCAATACAATACTCCCTCTCCTCAATATAATACTCCCTCTCCTCAATACAATATTCCCTCTCCTCAACCTCAGAATAGTACTCACATACCTCAATATGTTTCACTACCTAGTGTTTCCGCTCAAATAAATGCTTTACCTCCATCCTCTCCAAAAATTCAAATTCAGCCTACAGTTCAGACGATACAGTACAGTTCCTCAGCACAGCACCAAATATCACTAAAAGCCACAGAATAAATTTCCTCGCCCCTACACCAATCACGTCAGATAAAATCACATTCTTTCTCATCGCAGCACCATGCACAATATATTGCTTCCTCTCCTCAACCACAGTATAATACTCCCGCACAACGTAATGTTTCACTACCTATTGTTTCTTCTCGAATAAAAGTTTTACCTCCATCTTCACGATATATTCAAACTCAACCTACAGTTCAGTCGATACAGTACAGTTCTCCATCACAGCACCAAACACAGCCTAAAGGAACTCCTACAGTAGTTCAAATCTCCATACCATCACCTCCTCTACCTCAGACCTTTCAGACAGATGATGAAGAACTCAGAGTATCACTGAAGGTCCTGCTGGTACGCTGTTGAAGGATCTATTAATTTTCAAGAGTAAAAAAAAGTAATAAAAAATTGCTCATTACAATGTATAACAATTTGTGATTATCTAAATAAATAAAATAAAACTCACCTTAATTGTTTTCTTCAGAACCTTATATATTGCCCAACAAGTTTCTGGAGTTATTTTTGCCAATAATTGATGATATTATGGCACTGTATCTGAGATCCTTGTATTCTCTACCAGTAGCTAGAAATCTTATTGTGGCTTAGGCGTTCTTCTGCAGTGACAGCTTGTCTCATATTAGTGTCATTTTTAGCTATTAAAGGTCGCACCATTTCTAATAACTCAAACGTTTCAAGATCCATTCTGAGAAAGTTATCTAAATCCTCAGATTCAAGAAAATTCATAATGTTGACATGACTTAGTGTTTTTCTTTCTTTCAGCCACCGCTTCATCCATACTCTTCTTTTCTTTCTTTTTTTTTCTTCTTCGCTCGCGCACAAAAAAGTCAAAGCCACTCCCACACTTTCTAAATTTGACAAATTCGCTGTCACGACACGTCTTTACTGCTCGAATATCACGGCACAATGGCTTGTAGGCAACCGTGTAGTTGAAACAGACGTTTTGGTCGACGACCAATGTCACCTCTGATGGGCGTCGGTTACCGACCGTGTAGCAGGCGCTTTAGCTTGGTCGTTCCAGTAAAAGGTGTTTTTCCTTTTTTGTTGCCGCACAGAAATTCATGTAAGGTAGCTTGGCTACTCGCAGCATTAGGTATGCACCATCTCGTACGGTCCATGGCCCTTTACGGGGCCCCGGTGTGGGCGCGTTCATTAAGGCGGGGTTGCAGTACTTTTTAAGATTTTTTAACGTCTGAAAATCTTATTAATTATGAGTTTTTTAATAAATAAAAATCATTACATAAAAATTGAACATACCCAAGTAAATCGTAAAGATAGAAACGCGACTTAGAATGATTGGCTCGATACTTTTTTTTATCAAACATGACACTAAATTACAATTTTAAACGTGTACTGCTAAGAGATTTCATCACGATTATATGTAAAAGTTATATCAATAGATAGAGCTTTTTATTTTGAAGTAAATGTTGAAACCATATTGTGTTATTTCTTTATCAGTTTTCGCCAAGAAGAAAAAAAAATCAAAATTTAGGCATTATTTCGCTCGCCGGACAGTCGCTCTTGTTCGTCAAAACACACAGTACTGCAACCTCGCCTTAAGGCAGCGTGCTGCGAACTACTTGAACGCGCCCCAAAAGGTGGTGGCCCTCAGAATGACCCGAGGGTACCGCACGATCTCGCGCGAAGCGGCGCGGAGCTTAAAAGCTTATTTGCCATTGGAAACTCGTCCCTTAAATTACGTCTTGTTCATTTGCCAGAGTCAGACAAACCAATTTTTTGTGACTTCTCTACCCTAACAGCTAGGCCTTTTATTACGGAACCATTCAGAAAGTCCGTTTTCAATATGCTTTATCATCCAGGTAGTAGGGCTACGACTAAGCTTAACACTAAACGATTTGTTTATGTTATATTGTATAAGTTATGGGCCAGAGCATGTGTTGATTGTCAACGGTCAAAAGTGTCTCGTCATGTCGTTACAACACCGGGGACATTTACACTTCCGTCATCTCGATTTGATCATGTTTATATTGACATTGTAGTAAAGCCCTATTCTGAGGGATACCGTTATTGTCTTACTTGTGTAGACCGATTTACCAGATGACCGGAAGCGATTCCCATTGTAAATCAAGAAGCCGACACAGTAGCCCGTGCATTTTATTCCAATTGGATTGCTCGTTTTGGCATACCACTTAGAGTCACAACAGATAGAGGAAACCAGTTTGAGTCACACCTATTCAGAGATCTCAATGCCCTGATCGGTACGACTCATTTTCGAACGACGGCTTATCACCCTGCAGCAAACGGCATGGTCGAGCGTTTCCGCCGTCAATTAAAGAGTGCACTAAAGTGTCACAGTGCAGCAACCAGTAGTTGGACGCGCATGCTCCCGACCGTTTTGCTAGGCATTAGGTCGTCTTGGAAGGAGGACTTGAAAAGCACATCCGCAGAGTTAGTATACGGACAGAGCTTACGCCTCCCCGGAGATTTTTTAGGTGACAATCCGACTAAAGAAACTACGCAGGCTGAATTTGCTAAAGAGCTACGTTCGCATTTCAATAAACTTAAGCCTGTCGCTAGTACTCAATATGGACAGAAAAGCACTTTCATTTTCAAGGACCTTAATACCTCTACTCACGTGTTGGTGCGGAACGATACAGTCAAAGTTCCATTACAGCAACCTTATGACGGCCTTTACAGAGTAATTTCTAGGAAGGATAAAACATTCGTATTAGATATACGATATACAGGCTGTCCAGTAAATAGCACGACATACTGCAGGGGGTGATAGCTTGGGTCACTACCTATCAATACAACACAATATATGTTCAGCAAAATCTTACGGATTTACAGTTTTACAAAATTTTCCGAAATATCGAAAAATCTCTACCTTGAAACAGATTTTTAGGCATCTCGTAATGAAAAAATCCTTTTCTAGAACTTTTTTTACATCAAATTATTCGTGAATAGGTTACTCTACTCATTATAAGTTTTTTTTTATCAAAAAACAAGAAAGTTTTGAAGAAATAGTTTTTTTTGTTAAAGACAGGTCCCAGTACCAATTCAAAATAAATTTATGGTGTGGGATTTTTAATGGCTAGATTGTGGGTCCCGTCGAGCTTCCACCTGCATTAAATGCCAATAATTACTTGGAGTTTTTACGAGAAACCCTACCCACGCTCTTTGAAAATGTTCCGAGTGAGCTAAGAGAGGTGATGTGGCTTCAAAATGATGGGTGCCCTGCTCATTATGGCCGGGAAGTAAGAGCCTACTTAGATTAAGCTTATCCAGGCAGGTGGATTGGGCGACTGGGACCGATATTATGGCCACCTAGGTCTCCGGACCTAAACCCCCTGGATTTTTTTTATTGGGGTGCCATGAAGGACAAAGTCTATGAAAAACCGATCCAAAATGACAATGAATTGAGAGCAAGGGTTAACATTGCAGCAAGAAAAATATCGGAAATAAGCCTGAGAAGACTCAAAAGCTCATTTTTAAGAAGATGCCGAGCGTGTACTTGGGCACAAGGCAAGCAATTTGAGCATTTATTGTAATTTATTTAAATAAATGTTTATTAAAGTTAACTCCTCTGTTTTTTTTACTATTACCTTATCCTTCAAGATGTCATTTACAGACCGGCCGGCCGGTCGGCTGTACGACGAACGGTAGTACGACCTTACAACGATTCGAATTCAAAATCACATTAATGAGAGCATTTTAATAAAATGCTCTCATTAACTAAAATAGCTTATTTTTCGTATTTTTTAAAATGAAAATGTACTAGTATTGTATCTTTCCAAAATCACCATTAAACAAGCTATTTTTTAAGTTTGTTGTACAAAACAGCCACATACATTTTTTTTTCACCACTGTAGGTTAAACTTAAGTGATAAGAAAATAGTTCTGTGCAAATTTAAACAATAAATAGTATTTCTTGAAAACATTCTTGTCTTTGATAGAAAAAAGACTTATCAACGAGTAAAGTAACTATTCACGAATAATTTCATGTAAAAAAAAGTACTAGAAAAGGATTTTTTCATTACGAGATGCTTAAAAATCTGTTTCAAGGTAGAGATTTTTCGGTATTTCGGAAAATTTTGTAAAACTGTAAATCCGTAAGATTTTGCTGAACATATATTGTGTTGTATTGATAGGTAGTGACCCTAGCTATCACCCCCTGCAGTATGTCGTGCTATTTACTGGACACCCTGTCTATTAAAGTCCAAGTAGGCCTGCAAAACAAGACGCGTTAAGTCATGGCATTTATGTGTATATTTGCTAAATAACTATGTAAATACAAGCGTCTGGTCTTACTTACCATTGCAGTATTCAGTAGATTTTCTTTTCTGTTTGTAATTGTTTTAATGTCGAACGTTTATCGAATGAAATAATATGTGTCACGTAGTTTTTGCTTCGTAATTTTGTGTTTACATTACTAGGTTCACCCTCAACCAGATTCTATATTTTGTGTTTGCGAGATCAACAAACGTCAATTTATTCTAAGTTTTGGTTTTTTACTGTCAATATCAAATTTATACGTCAGTGGTATTTTCCAAGTCATCTGACGTTTAAAATTGATTCGGATATGTTTACGTTGGGTTGTAAAGTTCGTTCTGAATTCTGTTTGGATATCGAGATCTTGTAAATCAATCACATTGATTTTTGTTTCTTTTTTCGCTCATCTAGATAAACACTTTACTGTAGATTTTTCGGTATATATATATTTTTAAATAATCTCTCTTATTTTCGAAATTATGATGATAATGATGTTAGATGGCGGGTGGTGCAAAGATGCAAACGCTGTACCACACTTTATATATTATTTTTTTGTGTTGTTTTGATATTATTATCTTATTTATTTATATATTATTATATGTCTTCTGATAGTGAAGAATTTTTTTCTGCCAACGATTCAAGTGCATCTTCTTGTGATAGTTTCGGCTCATTAAAGGACACCCTTGGCGATTTGTTGCGTCAAAAATTCAACAAAAATCCAGGCCGCCTGTTTAACGTTTGCCACATCAACGCTCAGAGCATTCCCAGCCACCATAGCGAACTCTACGACACGTTCCACAACAACGACGTTCATGCCGTCCTGGTTTCCGAGACTTGGCTCAAACCTGAACTTTTATCTGTGGCGTAACCACAATATATTTATAATAATAAAAGTACACACACTAAATAAATTATATATACTATAAAATATATATAACACTTAACATAATAATAAACCAACTTACCAGTACTGCAGAACCGCATCGTTGAGTCGTCGATCGTCACCGCAAGTCGTCGTGTCGTACCGAATAAAAGCGCATCGAGTCCCGCTGCTCACGAGAACAAAGGAAGCCTAGAACCATCGCCGGCGCACCGACGCGCGAGCCCGCGCTATAGTAGTCTATGAGCCAGTCCGTCTCGCTCGCTCACGGCAGACGCACGCTCGCTTGCTACGCGAACAATACTCCATCCGAAATACTTGCCTGTTTGTGCTTGCTGTATCCATCATATTAGTGGTGAGAATAAACTGTTGACAAAGTTTCTGAGCCGTTTGATTGTGTTTCCTGCAGAAGACCTAGCATCCAGAACGGAAGACATCCACAACACTTCATCTCCCACATTGGTGACCACGAATATTGGACACTACACGGACCGGCATAAAAACCGTAAGCTAGTGAAAACCATATTTAAAAATGCCTCAAAGTAACAAGCCATCCGACAAACATGGCGACGAAGGCAGGTCGCATTCCAAAGAAAGGACATTCACACCTTCCGACATTTGTCGTGTCGGTGTACGACTTCCACCGTTTTAGCCGGAAGAACCAGCAGTCTGGTTTGCGCAAATAGAAGGAAGTTTCGTGCTCTCAGGGGTAAAGGATAGTCGCGGGATTATTCGCAAGAGACACCGTGGCTCCGGAACACAAAGGGCAATGAAGGAACATGGATGGGTTTTAGTCAGTAGAAGTCTGACACTCCCTCCCGCTACACCCAGAGCGGGAGGAGTCATTGGAAGATTTACCATCCCTAAAAAAAAAAAAAAAAGGGGTAAAGGATGACGACACCAAGTATTATTACGTCAGCTCGCATCTGGAACCCCGTTACGCCGCAGAGGTGAAATATATTTTATTTAATCCTCCAGCTAGTGGCAAATACGACAAATTAAAAAGTGAGCTAATTAAAAGGTTATCCGCTTCGCGCGAAAAAGAACTAACCCAGTTGCTGATGCACGAGGAATTAGGAGACAGGCGACCATCCGCGTTTCTTCGGCACCTACAACATCTAGCGGGCCCAAACATACCGGACGATTTTATAAAGACTGTGTGGACTAGCCGCTTACCGGGTAATTTACAAATAGTTGTAGCATCACAGCCAGAGTCGTCACTTTCAGCACTCGCAGACCTGGCAGATAAAGTACACGACCTCGTACCATCCGCGCCACAAGTTGCCGCCACGGACGCAGCGCCCAACTCAATTGCCGAAAGCTCAGTCGTCAAGTGAAGGCCCTCTCAACAAGAGATTCCAGATCCAGGTCGAGAAATCGAAGTCAACGGGGAAGGAGCAACACGCCTTCCCAGTCTAATTATAAAAAGTACCCAACCTGTATTTTTCACCACAGACATGGAGACAAGGCACGAAGATGCCTAAAACCTTGTGATTATCAATCAGGGTCGGGAAAAGCCAAAGGCAGTCATTAGTAGCGACACATGATTGCCATAGCTCAACTACCGGTCGCTTCTACATAACGGACAGAAAGACAAAAATGCAGTTCTTAGAGCCAGTCCACACGGCGCGTTGCGTTGCGTCGTCGCAGCGCTGTCCTTGCGTTGTTTTACATACAAATAACCAAGGTGTTCACACGGCGCGTTGCGTCGTCGCAACGCACACATGACGGACAGCAGCCCCCGAGACGAAGCGAGAGGGGGTGTACTCGTGCGACGTCGGTTGCTTGTGCGTGACAGAGAGGATACACGGAAGCTCATTTCGTTTTACGTTTACGTTTTTGTATTTAGTTTTATTTGCAGGGTAAAATGAATACAAATATCTGTACTGTGAACTCACCAACTTTGTTTTTTTGTTCAGCTGTGAAATTCTCGTAATCAGGAAATAAAACTTTTGATATTTCTTCCCAGGCTTTTGTTTTTAAATTTTTATTTTTAAAATCTACGTTTGACTTGTCCCATATAATTTCCCTTTCCTGTATCAATGTAATCAAGTAATCTATGTCAAGTTCTTCAATGGATCCTTCCCTAGTTTCCACACATGGTCAATTTGATGCTCCTGGCTTTTCCCATCATGACCTTATTTACTTGTCTTATGTCCTCAAACCTCCTAAACCCAAACCCACCTTCCAGTACAGGCGTGCTTTTGCACGGATGAATAGTGAGCAGCTCTTAAAAGATGCATCCGGCATCGACTGGACACCCTTGCAAGAGGCTGCTACAGTTGATGACAAAGTTCGCGTCTTCAACAATATTGTTACCAATCTTTATGATGCACATGCTCCTGTCAGGAAAGTCAAGTTGAAGCGACCACATGCACCATGGATGAATAGAGGAATTCAAATGGCAATGCGCCGGAGGGACCGCTCGTTTCGGAAGTTTAAAAGGGACCGCTCAGAAGAAAATTGGAACTTCTTCAGACTGCTAGGAATCGGTGTAATCAGATGATACGCAACGCTAAACGCCGTCACATTCTTAGTAACATCACTTCATCTTCTTCTGCTGATATCTGGAAATTTCTTAGAACTCTAGGTATCGGCAAATCGCGGAATTCAGACCTTCCTAACACAATTGGGCTGGACGATCTAAACCGCTATTTCTCAACTATCCCAATGTTGGATAGTACAACCCAATATCAAACTATCGACTACCTTGCTGGTCTGACGCGTCCCAATATTGACCCCTTTGTTTTCACCCCAGTTGATTCGGGAGAGATCAAAAAGATCATCCTATCCATTAAGTCCAAAGCCGTGGGATGCGATAACATCAGTCTTCATATGATCGTTTCGGCTTTGGATCAACTTCTTCCTGCCATATCCCACATCGTTAACTTTTCCCTTTTTTTTGCTACCTTTCCTTCCCTATGGCGTAAAGCTCATGTCCGGCCCCTGCCTAAGATTCCCGATCCCACTTTACCCAATCATTTTCGTCCTATTTCCATCCTGCCTTTTCTGTCCAAAGTGCTCGAGGCCTGTGTTCATAAACCAGTTATATTCACCGCAACTCCCTCATAAGCCCCTTCCAATCTGGTTTCAGGCCCGGGCACAGTACCGTGACAGCTCTCCTTAAAGTGACTGACGATATTAGGCGGGGAATGGAAGACACTAAAGTTACTGCTTTGGTGTTGATCGACTTCTCCAATGCGTTTAATACCGTCAGTCACGAAGTCCTCCTAGCTATCCTAAAGACCGCTATTAGCACGCCTCCGCCATCTTTTTTATTAGAGACAACTCGTATCACGATCGTGTCTGAAAACCGTATAACGAGAATCAATAAATTCGTTATCGGAGATCTCTGGTATCAACCAGGTTTCTGTTAAAATTATGATGTCATACGCATGCGATAGTATATTCATGAATAATGTGTTCAGTTTGGTCCTGATCCCTCGACAATTTTGATAATAAATTGACAAATTATTATTATCTAACATTGCAATATTTAGCAAAAATAGTAGTATTAATTTTGAGTGATATTATTATAGCACAGAGTTTATTACATAAATGGATATTTAAATTAAGTTTGACTGTTTCCAAGAAGTATACATGATCAAAACTGTAAAAATTGTGAATAAAGAGAATATAGAGAAAGTACGTTAAATCTAGAAAAAATAGACACCATGAACTACACAATACTAAGAGGAGAACCAAAGTTAAACAGCATTTTAAGTTTGCGCAACAGAATAATGAGATCAAACCCGTATCTATAAACATTTGAAGAAAAACCTTACAAGTAATAACAGGCCGGGCATGCACTAATGAATTATATGGAGACCGTTTGGGTGACCGGTGGTGATGTCCGGGAGGCTGGTTTAATCTTATTAGATATGTCTTCTTCCGTACGTATGGAAAAGGTAGAGAATTCTTCAGATTCTTTGACCAGGATGGTTGCATTTCTGACCCAGACGAACTTAAACTTGTTGGATTTGGCAGCTACTCGACATTTACGAAACAAATCCTTATTGCGTAGCGTCAAGTGCTCGTTCGAGCCCTATGCGGTCTGAAGTCAGTCCCTTAGACAGCCGGTACGCACTCAAAACATTGTCACGCATTAATTTAGATGTAAAGACTATGACATTTTTAGGCTGGTTATTTTGCGAATGTGCGTGTGGAACGCGGTGAATGGCTATAATATCCTTTGAACTTAAAGACATGTTGAGCGCGGACCCAATAGACTCCAAGATAGTAATTTAGTTTTCACCACGTCGTTCTGGCATATTTCCAATCTCAACGTTACATTGCCTTGCCTGCTGCTCCAAAGAATCTATTTTTCTTTCTATGCATGCATTAATATTCACAAACTGGTTATTCATATCAGTCCGGAGATCACATATGCTTTACTTCAGCTCTGCAGACAGTTGGGTAATAGCCTCAGTTAGCTCACAGTCGGGTTGTTTGCGTTTCCTTAAGGTAACATTGCCACCAGGTTCCTTACTTGTGCACAAATCTGGATTAGATTTACTTATTTTATTGTCAGATGAACGCATCATGTTGGCGTAAAAGGATAATAAAAGTTGTAATAAATTAACAACAACTAGTAGATACCAGTATAAAAATTCACGCGGCGAATGCCAGGTTCAGTTGGCTCAGTTGTCTAAGCCGCCGCCTTCACTCGCTGCCGTCACTGCACCACACGACCGCCGGTTCGAACCCCGCGAAGCGCGACACTTTTTCCAATTTACAAAATTGTTGAATTCTTCTACCGAGCACCAGGTGATAGGGACAGCGCGCTACAAAAGCTAAGATGGCGCGGACCGTATATGACACTTCACTCAAGATAGTACGAGAGGCACCGATAAATTAAAGAAGCACAATTAGAATCAATCGGAGTCCCGATTCAACTTTAGAATGTTTAAATTAACAACACGTCCTCCAACAACTTAGTCAGAATTTGAACAGATTAATCTTATAGGTAAACCTGTACTTTGAACCACGGGGTTACTTTGATCGAAACTTCCTGTTCACTTAAAAATGCAAGTTGCGTAAAACGGAACAATTTTTGGTTGTTTTTTTTTTCGTATGACTACACTGATGAATTTTCACAATCATTTCTGCGCGTGCGCTGCTGATCTCACGTTGTTATATATAAAAAAAGGTAAGTTTTCTGTTAATACTGATTTTTACAAGAAAAACTGCGTTGTAAAACTTCATATACATCCTAATACGTGTATGTATCATGAACATTTTTGATAATTTCTCTTTAGAAGCATACATTCGGGAATACAAATAAAAAACATTTGTTGTTCCAACCTCAAAATTTTCGTATTGGAGTCGGTTAAATTCTCGCGGGGTGTCATTGATAGGGTACATGGTGTGAGATTGATCAAATGATCAAAGTTACCCCAGCTATTAATACAAGAGTTTGAACTATGTATTTTATTAGTTTTTTAATTATTTTGTTTTGTTTACCAGGATAATGCCGAGAATATATAAAAAGAAAAAAAAATCGATGAATTTTTTTTTATTAATTTTGACATTAATATTTTTGAACTTCCTTAGATTATGTTAAAGGTGTTTATGTTAAATGCCATTTTAAGTTGATATCTTTTTATAATTAATAAGTGCCATTGTTGATTGATCTAATTTTGCCTATTTAAATAATTAATAAGCTTGAAAAGAACATGTTAAGCTATTGCGTTCAGAATGCTGTTGTTGCTACCCCGCATACGGGCCAGCAGAGAAGCTGCACCTCCACGGCAGAGCCAACAACATTCTGACAAATAAGACGCGCGAGAATATTTTATTAGTATAAGACTTTGCTTTTTGATAATTATGTTGATTTTTATCTGTCAAATTAAAACGTGTAGACTGTTTCATTTTGAGTGTTTTATTTGAACAATGTTACCCCAAGGAATAAAAACCGCAATAACTTTTTTTCCTGTTGATCGATTTTTGTTTTCTTTTTTGGTTTTTAATAGTTATTGGGGTTACTTTCAGATTCCATATTAAAAAAGGGGGGTATCAATGTAACCCCAAAATCATTTTAACTTTGATCACGCTGTTTTTATTTTTTTTTCTGAATAACAACTCATTTTTTTATTTATTTTTTAACTTTTATAGAGAGATCTATAAAAACCGATTACTAGGTTTTTTTTAATAATTTTTAGAACCACTTATTGAAAAGTTACAGAGAGTTAAAGTTCAAAATTGATCAAAGTAACCCCGGTTTACCTCAGCTTCAGTGTGCGTATCATCTCTATGCTGATGACTTACAGCTTTATTGTAAGGCGGGTGTTCTTATCGGATGCGATCGAGGAGCTCAACCGGGATTTGACTATGATTAAGAACTGGTCAGACCGATTTGGGGTGGCGGTCAACCCTTTAAAGTGTCAGGCTATAATATGTAGTTGGGAGTCCCCATAGCTTGAGAAAACTAAATGGCTTGACTGTACCACCCGTAGTCTTTGACAATACAGTCATTCCCTTTGGTTCCGAGGTTAAGGATCTCGGTTTGATTGTCGACACAGGTCTCGACTGGCGTAAGCAGGTCTCGAGTGTCAGTCAAAAAGTTACCGGAGCGTTGCGGTCACTATATCGACTGAGAAATCTTCTTCCTGCTCACATAAAGGCAATGCTTGTACAGTCCTTAATTTTCCCCATAATTGACTATGGTGATGTATGCTACTATGACCTGAATGCAGATCTCCTCAATAAACTTGGCCGCCTTCTAAATAACTGCATTCGATTCGTCTTCAACCTTCGTAAGTATGATCACGTATCCGCGCATCGATCACAATTAAAATGGTTACCCATTCGCCAGCGCAGAGCCCTCAGGGCCTTAACTAGTCTGTTTTCTTTCCTAAATAATCCTTCTTCTCCCTCTTATTTAATTTCACAAATTCAATTCCTTTGTTCCGCCCACAATAAAAATCTTCGCTCCACCAACAATCGTCTTTTACGATGTCCCTCACACCGCTCTGGGTTTATCCACTCCTCTTTCTTTGTCCAGGCGATATTCCTTTGGAATGCGCTCCCTCTGAACATCAGGATGGCAACAAGTCGGTTGTCCTTTAAGGTGAAGGCCCGTGAGCATATTCGCAAGAAGTTGGAAGAATCATTACAGCGGTAATTCGTTGGATTCATGTTTTTTTGAAAAATAGTAGAAGCTGTTTTATCGTTTTATACCTCTACGGCCCTATAGGTACCTAAAATAGATTGCTTATTCTATTGTTATTATGTTTAGTTTTTCCCTGGTGGTTATGCAGCCGCCACGCCGCCACCGACAGATGCTTACTTGTAATAGTCATCGCAGTTTATGTCCGTAGGTACTAGATACATACCTAATAATTGAAATTAGTTGTACGTAAGTACCATCCTATAAATTGTTATAAAAATTACTAACTTACCTACATGTCTTCTTAATTTTTAGGGTTCCGTAGCCAAATGGCAAAAAACGCAACCCTTATAGATTCGTCATGTCTGTCTGTCCGTACGTATGTCACAGCCACTTTATTTCGAAACTATAAGAACTATGCTGTCAAAACTTGGTAAGTAGATGTATTCTGTGAACCTACTACCTACCTAAACCTGTACGTGTGGGCCGGTATCTATGGATAGGGGTTCTAAAATGATATCGAGGTTTCTAATATAATTTTTTTCTAAACTGAATAGTTTGTGCGAGAGACACTTCCAAAGTGGTAAAATGTGTGTGTCCCCTGTAACTTCTAAAATAAGAGAATGATAACACTAAAAAAAATTAAGATGTACATTACCATGTAAACTACCAGCGAAAATTGGTTCGAACGAGATCTATATAGTAAGGAGTTTTTTTTAATACGTCATAAATCGTAATCCGCAACTTTTGCTTATATTATAATATTTGTACGGAACCCTCGGTGCGTGAGTCCGACTCGCACTTGGCCGGCTTTTTATTTTTAGTTACCCTTATTGGGTGACAGAGACGTGTTTAGATTTACATTCATTATTAGATTGCTTTTATCAAGACAAGTGCACAGTATACTGTGACAAGTGACACATAAAGATTGTTTACTTAGCTCCTACATACCTGCCTAACGTTAAAATTTTGTCCACGACGCCAACGGTTTGTTTTATGGCATCTTTGCTTGTAGGTAAGTAAGTACCTACCTACGTTAATATAACAGTAGGTACCTATTAGGCACAGAGCTATGTAAACTATGATGTTGCAGTGCACAGTGAAATTCGGTTTGTCAATTGCAAGAAACTATTTTGAAAGCAAATAGAATGAACCCAGTAACAAACATTACAATGACCTTGGCTTGAACTTTGGATTTCGCTACCTGCTACCCCATTTTATGTCCAGGCAATAACCTACTGTCCATTCCAGGTTGCCTGTAAGTGATCGCGGAATGCGATAAGGCCGCCCATCTTCTATCTATACTTATAATAAATCTGTAGAGAGGTCAATTCTGTACATGAAATATATTTCCAAAACAACTATCAGGGGGTGATTAGGGATCGATACTGATGCCAAAAATGCAATCAGTACAATTTTTGTCTGTCTGTCTGTCGGTCTGTCTGTCTGTCTGTCTGTCTGTCTGTCTGTCTGTATAACCGTTATAGAAACAAAAACTACTCGACGGATTTTAATGAAACTTGGTACAATTATTATTCATACTCCTGAGCAGGTTATAGTATACTTTTCATCACGCTACAATCAATAGGAGCAGAGCAGTGAAGGGAAGAAATGTTGGGAAAACGGGAGAAGTTACTCCATTTTTTAAGCTTCTGTCGCGTGTGCAACCTTAATGGTGAAAGCTACACAGAAATCATGTATGACGGAAATGTTCTCCTTAAAACTATATAAAAAATATCCAACGACAGCATATGTCTATCTTTTATGATTGACGAACAATAACACGTGTAACTCCCGATAGCTTAGCAGTTCGAAGCTTTCTGATTGTATTTGTCTACTCTTACGTTTATAAAACTCTCAGTCGTCCCTAATTAACATTAATTAAAGTTAACATTATTAACTATTCCATAAAAAAAGAATCATAGAAATCGGTATAGAAACACCAAAGTTATACATGAAAAACGCTAATAATAAGCCATCGCGCGTGAATACTGAATCATGCTATAAGGATTATTTTTGTGGTCGCGAACGCACAGGCAGGCGGCTAGCTTGGCGCCTAGAGGCTAGCGAGTAGCTTCGGAAAACGGCTTACGACAGTTTGCAATATCCTTTAATAGTTATAATGTCGAGGGGAAGATGGTTATAATTTCGCTTTACACAAAACGAGTGATATTATAAATGTGAAAGTTTGGTTGTTTGTTACTCAATCACGCCAGAAGGGCTTAACGGATCTTAATGAAATTTAGAACAAAGATAGATTATAGTCTGGAATAGTACATAAGCTAATTTTCATCCCGGGAATATGTTCCCTAGGGATCAAGCGGGCGAAGCCGCTGGCAGAAGCTAGTTGTACATATGTGTTTTAGTTTGTAGTTTTCTTGAATGTTTTTATCAGTATACAATTATTAAGTGTTTAATAAATAAACGAGCGACACGTTGCCGCTGGCGGCCGGCAACCTTTGTCGTTGGCTGTCGACGACCACCAACGACGCGTGCAGTTGTCCCTGTCGTAGACGCGTGCGGCGGCGGCGGCACGGCGGCGTCATGACGCTCGATTGTAAGAACGCTTAGCCACCGTACGCACGGACGTAAAAATATTCCGTCAGCCGAGCTTTGAGAACCCAGCACTCAGCAGAGTTAAACCTAACGCGTCAAAAGACACCGTTTCAACATCGACAGTTGACAATTCATTGCGCGATAGCATCCCGCCGCGATGATTTTACACTGCAGCGGGTGCGGTGGCGAAGACCCGGTCACGACGCCAAATTACGACTTTTCTACCCATTGTTTATAATATGTGGTTTTTCACACCTTTTCAATGAACCAAAACAATGTCACGTACTTATGCAGCGTCCACTCAAAGCAACAATAATAATTTCTAACGCAAATACGGAGTCCAAACTTCAGTGCGAAGTCAAACAGATATTAAGTACGTAATATTGAAATCCAAAAATCAAGCCAATGGGTCAATATAAATTAGAGCGCAAGTATAGTCTACCTACGCACATAGAGAATGTAAACCTACGCATACGTATGAACGACATAGGCCACAGCACACCGCAGCAGCCAGTCGTAACTTGAATACGCACGTGTGACATATTGTGCATGTGTGCGTGAGCATTGTCCTCCCGCACCGCATCGGGGGAAACATTGTTCAGTGAGAGGCACGATAATTCATAGTAAAACGCGCGCGTAAAAAAATATGAGAAGGCCTTTCGTAAATCGAGTTTTATGAAAAAACTACTGCATAAATCGATTAAAAACAAAATTGATTGAATTCTTCGATAATTGAGCTTTGTCGGTACCGACTTCGTTTTAAAGATTTTACATTGTGTTTATTACTTATTTACGCCCAAAGATGCGTTAAAATTGGCAAGAAAAACGAAACTTTGGTGGCTCATAACTTTTTAATGGCGTTTTATTTTACCATTCTGTTTCCATACAGACAAAACTAATAATAAGACAAAACGATATTATGTTTAACTTTTGATGTACTCTGTCAAACAGCGGAGTAATACCCTCCCGAAGTTTCTATGGAAAAAATATCGACTAGTGCCACCTTAAGGTAATTTATTTTCTCCTTGTAAGTGTTGTGTAAGCAGACTTAAGGACACCCATAATTAATGTCAGGGAATAGCCAATAGCATTCACTTATGTTATGATTAACAATAGCAATCCCTTACCTGACTATGCAAAACAGGGTTTAATGATTATAGGCAGTTGATGCTGATGATGATAAGTTTATTCATTCTTAATATAGTAATGTTCTTTTTTGTTTCAGCTGACAGCATCTGATAGAATCTGCCATCCTTGTTGGCAAAGAGCTGACAGACACAGTTTACATAATGTTAGGAGAGATGCTATTGATGATGTACAGCAAGGTGATAACGCAGGAATTCAGCAAGGTGGTGACATGGAGTCGAGGTGCCAGTAGGTTCCATATTTTTACCCCATATGAGAAGAGCTCCAAATACACAAGCATGTTGCTTCATTCCTGGTTGCAATGCTGAAGAATGACTAAGGATTCCTTCGTGACTTAGGGTATATATTTTTAGTGAGTACATTTAGTATGTACCACAGCAATGTAGGATTTGTGAATTCAATTTAAGAAATGACAATTTTGATTTTTTGAGAAATGACTTGCAATCAATACAATATTTAACTGCTCATCACATAGAAGACTTTGCTTCATTCGTAAAAGAAAGAGTAACATTAGACTTTTCGAACATACGGAAAATGTCTGATGGCTCAGTAAATTATTGGACTGGTTTAACGAAGCACCAGTTTTTTTTAGTTAAAAGCCGATGTTGGCACATTAGCTTTTGCTGCATATCTTATGAAAATAAGAACTGGCGACAGCAACGAGCGGGTTTCAACATTATTAAATACGCCCCCTACCACTTTAGTACGATTATAAAGGTTCGTCAAATACTTTTCGATGATTTTGTTCCACGGAACTTAGGGATAAATCAGATAACACGAGCTCAAATAAGGAATATGCATGCGATTTTTTTTTTCAAAATAAAGTACTTATTAGGTCTAGTTGACAATTACGAAATTATATTTTAAATAACTTCAGCATTTATGAAGTTATAAACCGTCAAAGACTACAGTTAGAAAGAGAAGTCCGATACGAAATGTGACGTCAAATTACACGACGACTATACAGCTGCCATAGAAAACAGCGTTTTCGCGAGAGGGACAGATATATTTGTTTAAAATAATTGTATCTCGTTCAGTTTTCGATCAATTTAGATTCTAATTTCACTGTTATTATTATATTTTCAAATACTTTTAGATAAACTGTTCAGATCATAAATAGTTTTTTCATGCATATTACCTATTGCTGCAAGAAATCTTATGATACCCAATGAGTTGCTCGGCGGAGCAGATAGGAACCCAATTATTATTCTGGATGGCACCTATTTATATGTACAGAAAAGTTCCAATTACTTATACCAGAAAGATACTTATTCTTTGCACAAGTATAGGAACCTCATGAAACCTTTTATGATGGTATGTTCTGATGGTTATATAAAAGATGTACTTATCCAGCAACAACATCAGATGCAGATATCATGATTGATGAATTTAATAATGAAAATAATACTTTACGAAGGTACTTTCAACCTGGGGATGTTTTTTTGCTAGATAGAGGTTTCAGAAATTGTGTCCCTTTACTACAACAGTGTAACTATACTGTTCACTTTCCTCTATCTCTGGAACAGGGTGAAACTCAATTATCTACAGCGGCAGCTAATAAGTTTAGAACGGTGACAATGTGCAGGTGGATTGTTGAGGCAGTAAATGGGATTTTTAAAATGTCTTATAAAATATTTAGGAGTGAATTTTTCAATACTGCATCCACTCATGCTATGACAGATTTCAAAATAGCTGCTGCTTTGATAAACAAGTTTTACCAAAGGGTTTCAGATAGACCAGATGCAGGACAGATTGTAAATGTAGTCAATGAAAAACTGCACACAAACAATTTATAAGCTGAATATGTAACTGAAAATATTTTTTTTATTTTTTATTTATTTATTTAAATTGACAGTGTTGAATTTCCTAGAATAACATTTGATGAACTTGTATTATTAGCATACAACATATCAGATTAAACAGGCGAAGTCTTATTATGGAGAGTACATAAGAAACCCCTATACTATTGAAGTGTGCATTGATAGAGCCAGTGACCTATTACAAGGATTTCCTTCGGTCGAGAATTGCACATTATTGCGAGGAAAAATACAAAGTAGACATAAAATGCCGTAAAATATATTTTGTTTAAGGAACAATCAAATAACTCAGGAACCTTGGGCTCTTACATCTCAGCAAAGTGACAACAATGAACAAATATCAAGCGGCTATTTCACTAACACGTCATACCGTACTGACCACCTAACCAAAAGATTGAATCCGGATTCATTGCTCAAAATTTCGTTGAAACAAATAAATTTAGGCATGGTCTCGGTGCCAAACCTCCATACGTTTCATACGCCAGCCAATTCAGATACCGTTGGTTCCGAACTACATAATAATATAGATAAAGTCGAAATGCAAAAACCTAAGATTCAAATACTGGAAGACCGCCTTGTAACGTTTGAGGACTTGCTTTTGATGAAAATTAAACCAGGAACCAGTACAAAAACAAAACGGAAACGAATGGCTACTGGTGCAGAAGTTATAACGAGTGACGACGTCTACAAAAGAACTCTAGAGGCACAACAATCGCAAACCAAAAAACAGGAGAAAAAGAGTAAGATAAATACAAAAATACCTTTAACTAAACAAGATAAACGGACAGTTAAAGAAAGCGAAAAAAGAAAAGAGAAAACTTATATGATTAAACAGAGCTCTAAAAATGGAAACAAAAAAGAAAAAAATAGAAAATATTCCACATCAAGTGATAGCGAGACGGAAATAAAGTATGACGATGATAGTGACAGCAGTAATTTCTGGGAGGAAATATTAAAAGGTGATGACGACGATGAAGAGAGTGAAGAACTAGAGGTGAATATGGCCTCTGGTACAGAAGTTAAAACGAGCGACGACGTCTACAAAATGACGCTGGAGGCACAACAATCTGAAACCAAAAAAGGGGAGAAAAAGAGTAAGATGAATACAAATACTTTATTAACTAAACAGCGAGATAAACAGAAGGAGAAGGAAACTAAAATAAAGAAAGAGAAAACATACATGATTAAAAAGAGCTCTAAAAATGGAAACAAAAAAGAAAAAACTTTAGAAAAAAATATGAAAAAAAGAAAACATTCCTTATCATCAAGTGACAGTGAGATGGAAATAAAGTATGACGATGATAGTGACAGCAGTAATTTCTGGGAGGAAATATTAAAAGGTGATGACGACGATGAAGAAAGTGAAGAACTAGAGGTGAATGTGGCCTCTGGTACAGAAGTTAAAACGAGCGACGACGTCTACAAAATGACGCTGGAGGCACAACAATCTGAAACCAAAAAAGGGGAGAAAAAGAGTAAGATGAATACAAATACTTTATTAACTAAACAGCGAGATAAACAGAAGGAGAAGGAAACTAAAATAAAGAAAGAGAAAACATACATGATTAAAAAGAGCTCTAAAAATGGAAACAAAAAAGAAAAAACTTTAGAAAAAAATAGGAAAAATAGAAAACATTCCTTATCATCAAGTGACAGTGAGATGGAAATAAAGTATGACGATGATAGTGACAGCAGTAATTTCTGGGAGGAAATATTAAAAGGTGATGACGACGATGAAGAAAGTGAAGAACTAGAGGTGAATGTGGCCTCTGGTACAGAAGTTAAAACGAGCGACGACGTCTACAAAATGACGCTGGAGGCACAACAATCTGAAACCAAAAAAGGGGAGAAAAAGAGTAAGATGAATACAAATACTTTTTTAACTAAACAGCGAGATAATCAGAAGGAAAAGGAAACTAAAATAAAGAAAGAGAAAACATACATGATTAAAAAGAGCTCTAAAAATGGAAACAAAAAAGAAAAAACTTTAGAAAAAAAATAGGAAAAAAAGAAAACATTCCTTATCATCAAGTGACAGTGAGATGGAAATAAAGTATGACGAGGAACTATTAAAAGGTAATGAAGATGGTGGGAGTGAAGATCTAGAGAATGAAAAAGAAAACCACAATACTAATGCACCATTTTGTGAGAATGATTGGCTCTTAGTAAAATTTGAGCAAAAAAAGTACGTAAAACATTATGTAGGTGTAGTGTTACATATAAATGCTAACGGTTCTCCTGTGGTAAAATACGCAAGAAAGAAGTCGAAAGTAGAAGGCGATACCATTTTTTCTTTCCCTGTACTAGACGATATCTCTGACGTACTACACACGGAGGACATTGTCTCAAAACTGCCTACGCCTGCAATTGGTCGAAGAGGGCAGATTATTTTTAAAATGTCATTTCATTCTTTTAATATTCAGTAAGATTGCCTGAAAAAGCATCGATGTTGTAGTTTTTAATGAAAAAAGTCCGAACGCAGATTACTTAATCGGCGGACTGTTCGGGTGCACTACAGTTCAACAAATAATTCTTTGCAGTAAGTTACGAACTTCTCTTTGAAATAAAGGCTACTTTATCATGGTTTTTTTTTGCAATTTATCTGTCAAGAAGATGCCAAGTTATTGCATCGAATTATTTCTTGAACTGTATGCTCAGTGCCTACACTGTGGTTCCTACGTTCAGCCAACTGAACATTTAAGACTGGTTTGAGGCTGTTGTACTTTATGAATAAGTAAATTTTTATAAGAATATACCAGTTTGATTTTAGTTTAGTACCCCTGACACGAAATGATATGTTCCTCTTGCCCCAAATTTTAATTTTTGTTCAGTATTTATTATTGTAGACGTTATTCTAATGACATTTAGTTCACATTTGATTAACACAATTTCATAAAATGAGATGGTCCCATATTTAACCACAAAGGTTAGGTATTTACTGAGTTATGTCGACTGTTCCTCTTGCCCCAAAAACCGGGGAAAGAGGGAAAATAGCACTAACTTAACGATTTGCCATTTTTTGGTTAGTAGCATTGAAATTAGCTTAAGAACCCTTTCAACTATGGAAAGCTGACACACGTAGGTATATGTTGTGTTTATCAAAGTCACAATAGGACATAACAGTTAGCAGCAAGAACTGATCATAGAATTTGAAAAATAAAGTATGTTTCACTTACCCCACCTAACCTTATATATTATACTTATTAACGCCTCGTCTGGGATGATTATGGAGTCTACGCACTGTTCGTATCAACAAACACGCGTTTAAAGAATTTGGTAAAAAAAAATACCAAATTTTAAAATATGTTTTGAATTTTTGTCACCCTGCCCTCTATGGCAACACTGACAAACGTCGCTTCATTATGTCTTTCGTGTTTAAACGAACAGCGTTTTTTCTCTGTTAGAAAACATTAAATTGTTGTGTAAACGGTATATTATTTCGATTTCCCAACATGTTACGGTGGATTGATAATAATGGGAAAGGATAAAGAGAAATTGAGAAGAAAACTGATGGAATTGCTTGATTCTTCGTCAGAAGGTATGTAAGAAATTTCGCCATTTTGAATTCACATTTTTCTTTTGTCTTAGTGAATAAATGAAAAATACAGGAAAAAATCTCAAGAGTGCATAAATTGGTATCAAACATATCATTTAAGATATTACCAGCGAATTAAGAGGGCTTTCACATTTTTTCTTGAATTTTAGCGTTTTATTCGATTTTTTATGTGTGATTTTGCTTTAGATATAGCCTTAAAAAAAAAACAAAAACATGCATAAGATAGTTTGATCATTTATCTGGGGAGTGTTCTAAATAAATATTTCAATTTGTTCACGTACATCAGTAAAATCCTTGACTCCGCAAAGGATGTTTCACAAAACGTTGCTTTAGGGTATCTTTTGATACCTTGGTACACCGAAGATATTATAATTTAATCATTTATAAAAATGTCCACGGTACAACTGTATCTTCTACTTTGGAATGCTCAAATCAATTTATTACGATTCATACAGTAATACACCAAAAATAATTCTGTAAAACTGAGAGTTATTGTCAATTTTCCGTACGAAACTATAATTTTTATCTATGAAATTATAATCAAAATTCAAATAAAAAATATTTATTAATTAAGGTGGCATTGCTATATTGCTTGAAAAAAAAATTGGTCTAATTGAAAGTAAAGTAAATATTTTAAAATAATTGTCGACAATCAATATAATCTTGTGACGCGCGGTATTCAACTTTAGTCAACCTGAGCTATTCGATTTTGTAAGAGCGCTTTGACAAAACTGTCCTAGGCATATTTTTAGTTTTTTTAAGGCTATATCTAAAGCAAAATCACACATCAAAATTCGAATAAAACGCTAAAATTCAAGAAAAAATGTGAAAGCGCCCTTAAAGACCTAAGCGATAGGACGAGCGCCTATACTTGGTCCAAAAAATCAATGTCATTATTACTTAGGAAATAATAATAAAGAATGTAACTTCCACACGGCAGAACTAGTTAGTGCACAGACCTATGCGATAGGACGAGCGCCTATACTTGGTCCAAAAAATTAATGTCATAAAGTAGTAAATATTAAAGAAAAAATCATGTCACTGCCACACAGTAGAATCAGTGAGTGCACAGACCTACGCGATAGGACGAGCGCCTATACTTGGTCGTAAAAATTTGATCACACAGCTCCGTGTCAGGCGCATCCGGATCGTCAGTGTCCTGGAGCACGCTCGGAGGCTGTAACAGCGCTAGCCGATTTTTAACCCACTTCAAAAAGGAGGAGGTTATCAATTCGTCGGAATCTTTTTTTATATGAATGTTCCTTGATTACTCGGAAACGCCAAGGCCGATTTGGGAAATTCTTTTTTTGTTTGATATCGTATACTTCACAGATGGTCCCATATTCACCTGGTCAGGATCTGATGATGGAATCTTGGAGAAATCGAGGGAACTTAGGAGGAATAATTTTTTATAGGCTCACTGGAAGTGATTTAGGTATTTTTATAGTAACACGTGCATTTGCTTTTAGAAATAGTCATTAGACCAGGATCTGATGATAAGACCTGAAAATTGAGGGATCACTGCAAATTTCGATCGAAATATTATTTAGTTTATCATCAATCTATTTATTACTGGGCTAGATTGGTACAATGAAGTAAGACAATAGAATTCCGCACTAAAAAGTAAAAAATAAAAAGCTTTTTTTAAAAAAAAATATATAACTGCCTTCAAAAACTAAAAACGGAAAAATAACCTACATATTGGAAGTCGGTGGTAGTGCAAAATAACAATCAGAGCGAAAGCCACCGACTTCCGAAATGTAGGTTATTTTTCTGTTTTTTAGTTTTTGAAGGCATTAATGCTTTTTTTTGGAAAAGTAAAAAATAAAAAGCTTTTTTTAAAATAAAATATATAACTGCCTTCAAAAACTAAAAACGGAAAAATAACCTACATATTGGAAGTCGGTGGTAGTGCAAAATAACAATCAGAGCGAAAGCCACCGACTTCCGAAATGTAGGTTATTTTTCTGTTTTTTAGTTTTTGAAGGCATTTATGCTTTTTTTTGGAAAAAGCTTTTTTACACTGACGACAACATGATCACAGAAAAGTTGATAGAACTTGTATGACAGAATAATATATTTTACGATCTCTCTAATTCACATTATTTGAATTCTAAGAAGAAAAATATAATATAATTAGCGAATCAGCTAAAGAAACAGATCACACTGAAACCGATTTCTCTGATATGTGTGAACACGGGTGACGGATGGCACGTCACACGGATATCCCTGACCCTGAAATGTGTGGATAGCGCATTAATATGAAAAACAACAATGACGTGTAAAAGTGTTATTTTAACCAATTTACAAAATAAATATAACTTTTTTCTGGATGTGTTAGGCGCCCTACAACTTCGACACCTCCAACTTGGAGCTTATGTTCTTCAGCAACCTATGCAAATAAATAATTAAATAATTAATTTATTATTATTATTTATTTATCATAATTAAAAACTAGGTTCCATTCATAATTCCAAATAATTTATTTCCAGGTACATCATCAGCCATCCAAGTTCATTAAAATGCAAGAAGTATGCGATAGCCAGAGAAAAAAAATTAAAAGATTGAATGAGAAAATTCGTCGTCGAGTAAAAAAAATTTCGAGTATGCAAGATATAATTACTGATTTAAAAAACAAAGTTATTATAAACACGGAGCAATCAATTTTATTAGAAGATTGTGCAGGTTTGCAGGATTTCCTTAAACGACAAATTTCAAAGTCCAAAGGCTTGCCTTTAGAAAAAAAATACTCTGAGGAAATACGAAAATTTGCTCTAACCCTACACTTTCTATCCCCAAAAGCCTACGACTATGTAAGAAGAGTGTATAACACGTGTTTACCACATCCCCGTACCTTGACAAAATGGTACCAAAATGTTAATGCTGAACCTGGGTTTACCAAAGAAGCATTCGACACCTTGAAAAAAAAAGTGAAACAAAGCGGGTCGCAAAAACTGTTATGTGCGCTATCACTTGATGAAATGGCGATCAGAAAGGGCTTAACATGGGATCCAAAGTCCCTAAAATATCATGGTCGTGTCGATTACGGTCACAATGTGGACTCCTGTGACTCATCAGAAGAAGCCAGTCAGTGTCTGGTAATTCTTTTGACCTGCATCAATGGTTCGTGGAAATTGCCAATTGGATACTTTTTTGTTACATCGGTAACTGGAGAACAAAAATGCAAGAAACGGGGTGTATTGTCGTATCCGTAACTTGTGATGGGCCGGCAGCAAATTTTAGTATGTTTTCGTTACTAGGCTGCGATATTTCTAGAAACCAGGAACGCACGACATTTGTAAGTAGCCATAATAATACAATCCACGCTTTTATTGACCCGTGCCATGCAGTTAAACTAATACGGAACACATTAGGTGAACTAAGGGTCTTCATAGACCCGTCTGGAAGAAAGATTGACTTCATCTATTTAGAAAATCTTCTAAAATTACAAGAAAATCAAGGTCTTCACCTGGAGACAAAAATTTCAAAAGCGCACGTTTTTTTCGAAAAACAAAAAATGAAAGTTAGGCTAGCAACACAACTCCTCAGCAATTCAGTTGCGGATGCATTGTTGTTCTGCAAAACCGTACTGAAACTCAAGGATTTCGAAGAATGTGATGGCACCGTCAATTTTATAAATATTATAAATGACGTGTTTGACGTCTTGAATAGCCATTCTATTCGACCACCAGGATGGAAAAAGGCAATGTGCCCTCAAAACATTGGGTTTGTACGAGCGCTATTTGCGAGTGCAATAGACTATTTGCGCTTGCTAAAGCTTCCGTCAGGGGAATTGTTAGTTGAATCCCGTCGAAAAACCGGCTTCATTGGAATAATAGTAGATATGAAGAGCGCCTTAAAAATGTACGAGAAAATTGTTGAGGAAAAAAAATACTTACAATATATACCCCTGTACAAAATTAGTCAGGATCACCTAGAACTATTTTATTCGGCAATTAGGGCAAGAGGTGGATTCAACAATAATCCGAATGCTGTACAGTTTCGTGCAGCGTACAAAAGGCTTTTAGTAAGGGCTGAAATCCGAGACGGTGGTATTGGAAATTGTGTGCCTTTGGAGCAAGTCAAAATTATGACTAGTCCAAGCAAAAATCCCATTGAGTCACTTAATGAATTGAAAGACAAGAAGCAATTCATAGAAATTGAAGAGGACCACAGCGGATTGTATGATTGTTATGTTGAACTTTTGACGCAGGAAGTGGGTAGTTATAATGATAGTGTATTGGAGTATATATCAGGCTTTGTCACCCGAAAACTGTCAAAAACTATTAAATGCGACCTATGCTTGTCATTGTTGTGTGGCCTGAAAAATGAAGAGCCTTATTTATTTCAAATCAAGGGGTGGGTTAGTTTATGCATCTGCTAGTGTGATAAGCATTATAAAAAGATCGGAAAATTTAATAAAACACTGTCTCACTACCAAATGTAAACCAGAAGATTTTGTAATTGTAGGTATAAGCATCAGTATATCAAGGATTTCCGCAAAGTAACGCAGATTCCATTTTATTTATTTTACAGATTTTAATATTTTAACTGGACATTCATTTAGGCTGAGTTGTACCATAGAAGAAGTTATAGTTAAAGTTTGCGTCAAATTTAACACTAACAGTAGCGCTGACTTTAACGGTTATAGTGAAATGTGTTGCACCAGCGAATTCATTAGCTTTGTTAAAGTTAAAGGGAAGAGTCAAGTCAAGAGATTATATTCTACGCGTTTGATAGTTGACGGATAATTTAACACAAACAATAACACTAACCAGCGGAAAGTGAGCGGTTACAGTTACGGTTAAAGTTATGACGTCATTTAACTATTTGTCAAATGGTGCAACTAATTTTTGGCCTAATCGATACTTTAACTGAAGTTTTGATGTTTGTTATTGTTAAAGTAAGATGGTGCAACCCAGCCTTACAGTTACACCGTTTACTTCAGTTCATTAGGGCGCAACTTTATTCTTTCGCCTTGCAATGTACGAATACACAAATCCAAAAATGTATAAAATGGGCATTATTTGTTTCAGACACAACACGGTGCAAATCTTGCAAAACATTTATCAATACACCATCCACAGGAGTACAAAAATGTTTGCGATCAAAATGAAAGCGGCTCAAGTAGCCATTCAACTCCATTAAAAAAATCTGAAGATACCCTCACTATACTATCCCAAGAGAGCGTAAAATTAGTTGCTATTCATGGACGCCCATTATCATTAATCGATGATGAGGCTTTTCAGAAAATTTTATCGCTAGTTCCGGTAAAAGTCGAAAATGAAAATAAAATAAATTAATTCCTATAACATTAGAGATCAGGTGGTCAAAACTGCATATGAGTTAAGGACGGAACTAGCAAATGAGTTGCGTGGAAAATTTATCAGCCTTAAAGTCGATATCGCATCGATTTCTACAAGAGGTTTTATGGGTGTCAACCTGCAATTTATTCAAAACGGAAGAATCATTTTAAGACATATTGGCCTCATTGAGTTACACCAAAGCCATACATCCGAATATTTAAAGGAGAAGCTTTTATTTATATTAACAAAATTCCGCATTGACACAAATCAAATTTATTCCATAACCACCGATAATGGAGCCAATATGATAAAAATGGGTAAGATTAATGAATGTTTTAGATGATCCTTCCCCAGGCTCTTCAAATAATACAGGTTTGACTTCGGAATCAGATGAAGAAAACGACGGCGATATAAATATTGTTACGCGCCAGAATTAATGCCGGGTTCACAACGTACTACTAACGCCATCTAGTATCGAGTAGTGGAACTAATTGGGTCACGATCTTTCTAGACTTTTCGATGCTAGAACATTCTCGATGTTTCGACACCTAGTCAGTCGGGACCGGTATGTTCCCGAACTTTCTAGATATTTCCATTCTCGAAGGTTCTGGAAATTACAGTGGGACTATATCAGCTGCGAATCGCTCGCGACTGAGTCAGTATTGAATTGGCGATACAAGCGATAAATCGGAAGCGATCTTCAACTGCGAATTAAGTGAAGTGAAGTGTTTAATAGTGTCATTGTGTGTTATAATTAGTGTGTTTAAAGTGATAATTAGTGTTGATTATTAAAAAGTCATTTTTGGTTAAATAATCGGCTGTTTTTATTGTCACGAACCCCAAGCTCGTAACAATTGGTGTCAGAAGTAAGGATTATCATGCCGATTCTGCCAAAGGACGACACGGAGGGTATCCGTACCCGTAGTCAACGCCAGCAGGAAACGGATCAGAGGCGTTTTGGTGGTGCAACGCTGCAGACGTCGGAAAGTCAGCTACCGACCATGGAAGCCGGTGCGTCCACAGCAGCTCCGGCATCATCAGCACCAGACTTTGCTGCTCTGATGATGATGCTGCAGGAGCAGGCTCGCCGACAGGAGGAACAGGCTCGCCAACAGGAGGAACAGGCCCGTCGGTTGGAAGAACAGCTGCAGCACGACAAGGCGGAGCAGGCCCGACGACAGGAGGAACAGGCCCGACGACAGGAGGAACAGGCCCGCCGACAAGAGGAGCAGGCCCGTCGCTTGGAAGAACAGCTCAAGCTTAACAAGGAGGAGCAGGCGCGCTGCCAGGAAGAACAGACGCTCCTCATGAAGGAAATTCACGCTTCTTTCGGGAAAGACATTAAGGAAGTGAAGGATAAGGTTGCTCAGCATGACAACCGCCTGTCAGATGCTGAAACACAGATCAGCAAATGTAACAACGATATTGCTGATATGAAGAAAGAGTTGGGCAACCTTAAACTTGGAGATGGGATTGCAACTCCCGTAACTACTACACCTTCGCTACGTGGATTCAAAGTGCCGCCGTTCGATGGGACGTCTTCTTGGTCGGCCTACAAAATTCAGTTTGAGGCCGTCATGAAGGCGAACGGTTGGAGTAAAAATCAAGCCATGACTGCCCTCACCTTAGGCCTGCGCGACCAGGCCTTAACTGTCTTGGAAGCTCTCGGTAAAGAAGTAACTTACGAGCAGCTCCTTGAAGCACTGGAATCCCGGTATGGTGACGCTCATCTGGAGCACGTGTTTCGTGCGCAACTAAGAGATCGCGTACAGCGTAGTGGTGAAAACCTGCAGCAGTGGGCGCTTGAAGTGGAGAAGCTGGTGCGGAAGGCATACCAGTCTGTACCTGCGCTTATTGAAGGGAACCTGGTCCAGACCTTTATTGACGGCATCCGCGACCTTGAAGTTAGGGCTGCAGTGAGGCTCGGGCACCACGCGACACTTAAGGACGCTTTGGCCCATGCACTGGAGGTGGAAGCTGTTCGGCAAGATCATCGTTCCCACCGCGTCAGGGAGGTCGCAGCGGCTACAGTTCGCGATCGATTAAAAGGATACAGCCCTAGGTGCTACGGCTGTGGTGAAAGGGGCCACCTTCGATCCAGTTGCCTTAAGCGAACTGCAGAAGGGAAAGGTAGCCAATCTCCAGAGGGTAGGGTGGCTAACAGCACCACTCAACAGCAGCAGGGAAACGAGTAAAAGCCAGGACTGCGGGGCGGGTACTGGCTGAGGTTCAAAGAGCCCCAAGGATTTCGATCTCACAAACCCATGACGGGAACAGCCTTATCATCAAGGGCGAGGTCAACGGAACACCATGTAAGCTGACGATAGATACTGGAGCTTCTCGCACGGTCGTCAGTTCACAACTTGCAGGTCGGTTCTTTGGGGACTCTGCATACTACCGAGAGCGCATAAATTTAGTGACAGCCACCGGTCAGCGCATACCCGTCAAAGGAGAGTGAGAGATGGAGTTGAAGCTAGGCAACAGAATCTACCAGCATAACGTTGTTGTGGCCGATATAATGGACGATTGCATTCTGGGTTTAGACTTTATGAGGAAGAATCGTTGTGAGATCGACGTTAGTCAAGGAGTTATGAAATGTGGGCATGAGGAACTTTTCATGGAAGGGGCGTTACCAGGAAATATATACAGCCTGAAGAAGATTGTTCTTCCTCCGAGATCGGAAACGATTGTGCCGGTTAGTCTTCCTCAGAATCCTGGGAAGACTCATCGTTGTGTACTCGTGGAAAGGATAGACAATGACCTTCCTTGGAAAGTTGCACGAACTTTGGTCAGAGCTACCAACATCTCAAGGGTACGTGTGCTGAACCTTTGTGATAAGGAACAGGTGATAGATAAAGGCACACTGATGGGTACCTGTGAGGAAGTGGAGTGGTTGCGTCGCGTCGATGCCAATATCCATCAACTGAGACCCTCAGCAAGAATGCCCAAACGAGAGTGACCGCACTTTTAGAAGACTGTCTCAGCGCTCTGTCTCAAAACGAAATGGTCAAGGCGAAGAGGATGTTACTCAAGTATGCCGATGTTTTCTCTTGGAACGATGCTGATATCGGGAAGACTGGCTTAGTTCAACACAAAATAAACACAGGAGAAGAGTTGCCTATCCGGCAGCGGCCAAAGAGATTACCGGTAGCACGTGAAAAGGAAGTGGAAACCATGATTGAGGGAATGGTGAAGGATGGTGTTATAGAACCTTCATCCAGTCCATGGTGTTCACCTGTAGTGCTGGTAAGAAAGAAGGACGGCAGCATGCGGTTTTGTGTTGACTATCGTCGCCTGAACGACGTAACGAAGAAGGACAGCTATCCTTTGCCAAGAATTGATGACACGCTGGACATGCTCACTGGAGTTAAGTGGTTTAGCACATTAGATCTAAAAAGTGGCTACTGGCAAGTAGAAATTGACCCCAAGGACAAGGAAAAAACTGCATTCTCGACAGGAAAGGGGCTGTGGCAATTTAAAGTTATGCCGTTTGGATTGTGTAACGCTCCGTCAACGTTTGAAAGGTTAATGGAACTTGTACTAACCGGGTTAATTGGCGATGCATGCCTTGTCTATTTGGACGACATCATCATCGTAGGCCGTACGTTTGATGAACACCTTCAAAACCTGGAACGCGTGCTCATGAAGATCCAGAGTGCCAACCTCAAGTTGAGTCCGAAAAAGTGCTCTCTTTTCAAACGGCAAGTTAACTTTTTGGGTTATGTCGTGTCGGAAGATGGTGTCCGCACGGATCCAGAGAAAATCGCCGCTGTCAAAGATTGGCCAATCCCAAAAGACAAGACGCAGGTCAGAGCATTTCTGGGTCTATGCTCTTATTATCGGCGATTTGTCAAGAACTTTGCAGATGTAGCCAAACCCCTGCACAAGCTAACCGAGGAGAAGCGACATTTCTGTTGGGATGAAAGTTGTGACAGCGCCTTCCGGGAGCTAAAGGACCGTCTGTGCAAAACACCTATTTTGGGGTATCCTGATACCGACAAGGAATTTATAGTTGACACAGACGCAAGTGATATCGGACTTGGCGGTGTGTTATCTCAACGGAATGGCGATCAAGAGGTTGTGATTGCGTACTTCAGCAAGTCGCTGTCAAAACCAGAGAGGAATTATTGTGTCACGAGACGAGAATTGCTTGCGGTGGTAAAATCAGTACAGCATTTTAGCAAATATCTGCTGGGACGGAAATTCCACTTGCGAACTGACCATGCTGCACTGAAATGGCTATTGCAGTTTAAAAACCCAGAAGGACAAGTTGCGAGATGGATTGAACTCTTGCAGGAATACGACTTCGTGGTCGAACATCGCAGCGGGAAATCTCATGGCAACGCAGATGTATTGTCAAGAAGACCTTGCCCTGAAGACTGCAAGCATTGTACTAGGCAAGAGGGTAAAGAAGCCGTACCTGTGAGGATGCTCAAGACAGACCTCAGTAATGAGTGGAAGGAAAGCTTACAACGAGCACAGCAGGAAGATTCGAACGTCAAGCCGATTCTGGACTGGATAAAGACCAGTGCTCCTAAGCCTACGTGGAGCGACGTCTCAGCGATGAGTTCGATCACAAAAAGCTATTGGGCACAATGGGACAGCTTAGTGATTCAAGATGGAGTCCTGTGCCGTAAATGGGAGAATGCTAGGGGAGACAGCAGTCATTTGCAAATGGTTGTCCCTAAAGCGAAAGTACCGGATATTCTACAGCTGTACCATGATGGATGTTCAGGAGGCCATATGGGAGTCAAACGGACTCTACTGAAGATACGGGAACGTTTTTACTGGGTTCACTGTCGTGACGATGTCGAGGATTGGTGTCGCAAATGCACAAGTTGTGCGGCTGTAAAAGGACCTCAGACTCGTAGCAGAGGCGCGTTGAAATTGTACAATGTTGGTGCACCTTGGGAAAGGATAGCCCTGGATGTTGCGGGACCGTTTCCGGAAAGTGACAGTGGTAACAAGTATTTCATGGTTGTAATGGATTACTTCACCAAGTGGCCGGAAGTCTTCGCCATTCCGAATCAAGAAGCTTCAACAGTTGCAGATAAACTTGTTCATGAAGTCTTCTGTCGTTTTGGAGTACCTTTGGAGATTCACAGCGATCAAGGACGGAATTTTGAGTCACAAATATTCCAGGAAACTTGTCGAGTTATGGGTACTCATAAAACGAGAACAACTTCTTACCACCCACAGTCGGATGGAATGGTGGAACGATTTAATCAGACATTGGAGAGATACCTGGCTAAAGTTGTGGAAAACCAGCAACGCGATTGGGACAAGCACATACAACCGTTTTTGCTGTCATACCGAAGTGCTGTTCACGAAAGCACATCGGTAACACCAGCTTTCGCAAACTTTGGTAGGGAATTACGGTTGCCCGCAGACCTGATCACCGGAATGCCACCTGATGCCCCACGCAGTATAACCGATTATGCGAATGACTTGCGGAACAAAATGAACGACATTTATGAGCACATCAGACAATCGGGCCAGCAAATGTCTGAAAAGATGAAAACTCGTTATGACCGCAAAATAAACAATAAAGGCTTCGACGAAGGCTCACTAGTGTGGTTGAACAATCCAGTTCGCAGTAAAGGGAAATCTCCTAAGCTTCAAGCTAAATGGGACGGGCCGTACCGGATTGTCACAAAAATCAATGACGTGACCTACCGTATCCAGAAAGGTACGAGAAGTGCACCTAAGATCGTTCATGTGGATCGACTGGCACGTTATTATGGGACCGATGCTCGGGACGAGCATGTCTTAGGAGGGGGCAGTGTTACGCGCCAGAATTAATGCCGGGTTCACAACGTACTACTAACGCCATCTAGTATCGAGTAGTGGAACTAATTGGGTCACGATCTTTCTAGAATTTTCGATGCTAGAACATTCTCGATGTTTCGACACCTAGTCAGTCGGGACCGGTATGTTCCCGAACTTTCTAGATATTTCCATTCTCGAAGGTTCTGGAAATTACAGTGGGACTATACAACATGTCCCAAAATTCAACGATAAGCCGGCACCAGAGGATGGACCTACTCATGACTACTCGAGAAAAAAAAAGAAAAAAAAAATACCTCTACTTTTTTTTAAATTACTTTAAAAAAATGGAAATTCTTCGAAAATGTATACCCCTTATGACACTTTTAACTACCATGACCACAATTTTTCAAATATTTCAGTTTTTTTGTTTGTATCGGCAACCTAAGTAGTACTACTATTCACCATAATCTTTGAAAATTACAGAATTTTCGTAGTTTTATACAAAAAAAACAACCAAAAAAAATTATTTCCCTAAAATTTTGAAAGATTTTAACTTTCAGTACACTTTAACTCATCGTAGTGTAAAAAAAAAATATGGACACTACTATGGCAAGTTTTTTAAAAAATTAGCGCAACTAACCTAGATTTTAAAATGGTATAATACTTTAGGAAAACTAGCCACAAAAAAAAAATAATGACACTTTTTCTAATCAAGAACCAAATTTCATAAGTTGTTGTTAATAGTAATCACTTCTACTATGTGCCCAAAATAGATTTTTGTTGTTGGAAAATGTTGAATGAATGAAACAAATGGTGTCAATAAATGTAAATTTATTGCATTATTAATAATATTATAATAAATGTTCGAACTGTTTACCACCGGCATTAATACAGGCATGACATCGCCTTAAAAAAGATCGTTTTATTCGTCGTGCATATCTTCTACTATTGATATGATCCGCAGCCTGAGTGATTTTTTGGCGAAGGTCGTTCAGTGTTGCAATGGGTTTCGAGTAGACTCTGTGAGGTATTTTTTTTTTCTTTTTTTTTCTCGAGTAGTCATGAGTAGGTCCATCCTCTGGTGCCGGCTTATCGTTGAATTTTGGGACATGTTGTATAAGCTGCGAATCGCTCGCGACTGAGTCAGTATTGAATTGGCGATACAAGCGATAAATCGGAAGCGATCTTCAACTGCGAATTAAGTGAAGTGAAGTGTTTAATAGTGCCATTGTGTGTTATAATTAGTGTGTTTAAAGTGATAATTAGTGTTGATTATTAAAGTGTCATTTTTGGTTAAATAATCGGCTGTTTTTATTGTCACGAACCCCAAGCTCGTAACAATATTAATGAGAGCGAAATAGAAGCACGACTGGAAGAGATCACAAATTTTGAATACTGTTTTGGAATAATTAGACCCCATATCTGTATTGTCAAATGCGCTGCACACACGTTGCAATTGGCAGTTAATGACGCCTGCAAAAATCCCGCTAAACAATACGGGTTGATTTTTATCTTCTTTTTCTCCAAGTATAAAATTTTATTATTAAAATTAAAAGAAATAACATTTGTAGCCCGCGAAATTCAAATTTTCTTACGTTTTTTGCAATTTGCAAGTCAGTGTCAGGTTGTATCTTGATCAAAATATGATTTGCGACTATAACAGATATGTATTTACAGAATTATAATCATTAGAATAATTAAAATATCTCTCTTAGTTTAACTTAGTCGCGAATCATATTTTGATCAAGATACAACTTGACACTCACCTGCAAACTGCAAAAAACGTAAGAAAATTTGAATTTCGCGGGCTACAACTGCGGATCGCCCTTAACTAAGCTTTGATTAATCAAATGATAATGATTCTATAAATTAATGTAAACCAGCACACAGAATATTTTTGGGACTACTCAACTAGCTTAGACATTTCGACCCGCGACTGTGCTGCGAAACCAGCTCATGACTAAAGATTCCGTTTGTGAGTCTCAAAAATATCTCGTGAGTGGATTAGTAGTAGTAGTCTTATAATTTCTATCATAACGGCAAGCTCCCTGAAATACTGAAATACACATGCTATTAAGGCGAAAGCGTAAGGATGACCCCCTTCAAATGTTCTTACGTTTTTTGCAATTTGCAGGTCAGAATTAAGTTGTATATTGATCTAAATACGATTCGCGGCCGCAAATATTTATTTATAGAATTATAATCATAAAAATCATCAATACAACTCTCTAAGTTCCTATAATCCTATTGAATGACTATTTCATGAAATCATGACATTTGAGGATTATTCTAATTTAAGGAGTTGTATTGCTGATTCTAATGATTATAATTCTGTAAAATCATATTTGTTACGGTCGCGAATCAACCTGACACTGACCTGCAAATTACAAAAAACGTAAGACCACCATTACTAAAATTTGCTACGTTTATGTGCATTTTAAAAGAGGAATATTATTTCTTCCTCTTAATAGTCTGAGCGTTTATTTATATGCTTATGTTTTAGTGCATCAATATATTTCAAAATATTGATGTAAGCGTTAGATCTCATACATGGAGGTAAAAATTGTAATTCTCCGATAAGTAAATTACCAAAATAATAATTACGTTTATCTAATTCTTTATCAAAAGTGCAATGAATACATTGAACTTCAGAGTTGTCTTCAGAGTTATTTTCTAATGTTATCTCGTTGGCGCTGTTTTTCGTTTACTTTCTCAAATAAATCTTGTGTATTCTGTTCGCATTTGTCTGGTATTTTCTTTTTATTACCGTCACAATTATCCATTTTGTCCTTCTCTTGTACATCCTGGTCATCGTTTTCTTGTAAACGTCTTCGTTTAGTTAAAGAAGTAGTTGGCAGCAATAAAGATTGTGACATGTCATATATTTCATCAGAAGAATGTTTTGTGCCTGAAAGAAATACAACCTATTGTCGGGGTACGAAGCGAGGTGTCGGTGTTTTTGAGGAGAAACAAATGTTTATGTTTAACACTATTTATTGAATCACTCTCAAACTGTTCTTAATGTTAAAATGTTAAGTGAAATGTTTATGAATGGTAGAATACACCCGGCTAATGCGGTAGACCAAAATGCACTGACACTAAAGTCAACTTAAACGTAATAAGTGTCTTCAATAAAGAAATGAATTAATTAGGTCAACGCGTCACGACGGTATTGCTAACTAAGATGTTCGGTGAAAACACCGAACATACTCCGGGCCACGAAAGATAGGGATGCTGTGATAAAACATATTTGTTAGTAAAATAATGAAATGATCATGATAATAATGTTTACAAGGTGAAAACAAGAGAACTTAAGATTCAAATGTTAGTAGAACAAAAGTAAAGTTTATATTTGCTAAAACTAAAAGCTTATTGTTCCTAAGCGCCGCGAGGACACGCCCATTTGTCCATCACCATTGTACTGTTTACTTCACTATAACTATGTGTCGCACTAAAATTACGTTCACTTATGTTTACCGCGCACTAGCACTAACACTGTTGACGTTCACGTCACTAACCCTTCTGGTGGGTTGAAGCTCCATGTCTGATGTGATGTGGGCGCGGCGCGCTCGCCTGCTCAACCATCTGTACAGTAGCGCTCCCACCGCCAGCGCCAGCGCCCCGACCAGGATATAGCTCACGGCATACTGATGGATGTCATGAGGGGATAATGTTTGATTGATCTCCACTTGGCTGTTTTCCATGTCCTCGATCCGTCGGTGTAGCTTTTTTAAAGCGAATTCCATTTCGCCTGAGCCCGTTGCGTCTACGCCTTGTGTGTTTTGGAGAGGCATAGTACTGTTGATGATTAAGTTTAGCTGATCCATGTCAGGTATAAATAGGTCCGGGCTCATATCTAATCTGTTTTTGTTTAGGTTATGAATGTTCAGAGTGAAGTCCTGACCCTTCATCAGGCAACCTGGTTCCATGTAAATGACCCCAGCTTTGCTCAATATTATCTTATCTATCTGTTCGTCGCAGATTACTTTGACGGCCTGTTTGTTGCAGCAGTGGTACAGGAATAGTGACGGGTTTGCAAGTGGTGTCCATTGGTTTTCACACTTGGTCTGTGTCTCGGTCGACATCACAGAAGTTGTTTTCATTGCCGAGATGGTATATCGGCTTATTCCAATCGCACATAAACATATTATCTTCTTGTTTGCATAGAGAGAGTTCTTCCGGCGTAATGGTAAGGTATAGGTCTCTTTTGAGATCTATAGCAACGTATTCTGAAGAAGGGATGAGCTCTAACATGCTGCTGTTTGTCTGATGTGGTATAGGATGGATCTTGTACAACTTGAATCGGTCTCTGCCGATAAGAGGGAATGTTATTTGGAAGAGGAAGTATTGGTCAGTAATTCGTGCTTTAATGCTTATCAGAGAGTACATTTTTCGTATATCGTGCGGTTCGATGGGCAACGTTAGGTCCTCGGATAAATGTCCAGAGATAATGTTGAGCTCCTTTTGGAGCTGTTCAGGCGTAAGCAAATGAATGTTGACCTGTCCGTGGTGGACATTGGTAATAATGTCTAGTAATATATCTTGGGTTCTTTTAAGGCTATGCAGTAAATTACTGGCCGTTAAAGCTGTCATGGTAAATTCTTGAAGTAGGGATATGTTGTTTATCTCTTGCTGTAATCTGTTTGATATCTTATCCAGTGTAATAAGATGTTTGTTCATTATTTTATGTTGTTTTGCCATGATTTCTTCTGTTCTTTTCAACAGATTGTACTCTGATTCGACAATTGACGTCTGGTTCTTCCATAAGCTGGCTAAATGTTTTTCGTTTTGTTGTATCATGTTGATGTCTCGGCTGTATTTTTCCGCGAATTGTTCGTCTAATACGCCGAATAGGGAATTTGCAATGTTTCCAACTACATTGATAAGTCCTCGCCGCCGTCTGGAGTGTCCGCTTACGTGTTGCGTCATCAGAAGTTCATTGTAGTATTTCAGTTCATTACTCTCATGGATCAACTGTGGGACTATCACGTTACACTGTTCGCTACCTGTTGTTTTGCATGTTTTATCCAGATATGTTGTTACTTTTTCAAATGCCTGCATACCTTCCCAATACGGAGACATGTTATAGAATACAACTAGGACCCAACTGTCTTTTATGAGACTAAGTCTGGATATTGGGTCAAAGTAGAAAGATTGGTTATCGTTTAATGTTGTGACGTTATAGCTGCAATTTGCAATGCTGCAGATTGACATAAAAAAGGTTAGTGCTATGGTGACACACGATAACTTGTTAGGTGTCATCTGTCTTGCTCCTTTTCTGTTTTGCCGGGTCCCTGAGCCCTGTTCAGTTGAACTAACTGTTTCATTTGTATTGTTTTGTTTTTTATCTGTTTGTATTTCAACTGGCAATAAAGAAAGTTTGACCACTGGTCGCTTTATGACACCATTTTTAGTTTTCAACGACACCACCCTGACATAACCATCATTACCGGGATGTAGTTCTATCACTCGGCCCATAATCCACCTCCCAGCTGGAATTTTATCCTCATGCACTACCACCATGTTGCCTACTTTTAAGTTTTCCTGAGGTTTAGACCACTTTTCTCTCGCTGTTAATTGGCTCAAATATTCATTCTTCCATTTTTTCCAAATCTGTTTAAAAATATTCGTTGTTAAATGCCATCTTGTTCTAGCATCCTCCTTCGTCTCAATCACTGTAAAGTCGGATCTTCCCGTTAAAAAATGTGCCGGTGATAAATAATTCAGATCCTCAATGTTTTCTGTAAGTGAACATAACGGTCTCGAGTTCAGACACGCTTCCAGTTGTGTTAGTATAGTGGTGAACTCTTCAAACGTTAGTTTTTGTTCACCGACCACTCTTTTCAGATGGAACTTCAGACTGCGGACGGCTCTTTCCCACAGCCCGCCAGCGCTCGGCCAAGACGGAGCGTTGAAATGCCATTGTATGTTCATTTCAGCGATTTCTGCCTGGCAACTATCCCCGAAAACTTGTTCTAATTGATTGTACTCCTCTTGCAGCAATCTATTAGCTCCGATAAAATTTGTTCCTTGATCACAATACAAGTGATGTGGTGTTCCTCTCCGGGCTGCCATTCTCTTAAGTGCAGCTAAGAATGCTGAACTGGTAAGGTCAGACACCAATTCCAAATGAACGGCTTTTGTAACCATGCATATGAATACTGCCACGTAGCCTTTCAGTGTTCTCACCCCTCTTCCTTTGTTTGCCATAATGTTTACAAAACCTGTGTAGTCCACTCCAGTATGGTAGAATGGTGGAGCGGGGTTGGTTCTAGCTGCAGGAAGGTCACCCATCAATTGATATTGCTTCCTTGCTTCATACTTCCGGCAAGTTACACAATTCCTTAACTGTTTTTTGGTCGTACTGTATCCGCTCGTTATCCAGTATCGTTGTCTGAGAACAGCTAAATTCAGTCGAGGACCCCATGGAATGTTAACTGATGAGCTTCTTCTATGAGTAGCTCCGCTAATCGACTTTTGTTAGGGATTATCTTCGGATGTTTCATTTCGTCGCTCATGATCGCGTTTCTTAAACGTCCTCCCACGCGGAGAAAGCCGCTTTTATCAATGAAAGGGTTTAAAGTCAATAATTTGCTGTTTGTTGAAACATTTCCACTTTTGTTTAGCATTTCTATATCTGTCGAAAATGCTGTACTTTGCACTCGTTTTATAATCGCTGATTTGGCTTTTCGCAGGTCTAGTAATGTTAGGTACTTCGGTAAATGTTCACGTTGCGACTTTGGCGTCAATGCCCTCATTACCCATGCTAAAACACGTGTTATTTTTATAAACGAGTTATGTTGTAATAATAAATTATCTATTACACTATTACTGTTCATGTCTTGGACAATGTTTACCAGCTTTATCCTTTTAATTTCTTCGTCTGTTTGAAGTACATTCTATACTTATCATCCCTTTGGAATTGTTTTGTTCTTTGTCTACGTCATAGGAGGCTAGCCATGCTGGTCCCTTCCACCATAGAGGATGTTTTAGTAGTTGGGGCGCTGTTAAACCTCGGCTAGCACAGTCGGCCGGGTTTTCTCCTGATTTCACATTTCGCCAGCAGTTTTCTGGCATTATTTGTTTTATAGCATTGACTCTGTTAGCAACGAAAGGTTTCCAACGTGCTGAATCACCTTGTAGCCACCCTATGACCACCATAGAGTCGCACCATCCATAAATTTCTGATGGACACCTTATACTCTGTTTGATTTTGTTTAGGAGCTTAGATAGCAGATAAGCACCACAAAGCTCCATTCGTGGCAATAATACGCTCTTTTTACTTGGCACAAGTTTTGATTTTGCAGCAACTATTACTGTTTCTTGTTGGTGTTTGTTTCGTGCGTATACCACGCACGCATACGTTTCAACGGTTGCGTCACAATAGCCGTGCAATTCGATGACGTCATTCTCGTTGCATAATATCCATCGTGGAATCTTACAATGTTTAATGTTATCAACTTCCTTAGTCAATTTGGTCCATTCATTATGTATGTCATCCGACACTTTATCATCGCAATGTAGGCCTTGTTTCCATAACTTTTGAAATAATAATTTTAGTTTTGTGGATAGGGGTGTCAGCCAACCAAGTGGATCATATAATTTTGATATTTCAGATAGTAAGCTTCTTATTTATTTATTTATTTATTTAACACTTTCAGCACAAAAAGAGTACAGAGGCGGACTTAATGCCATAGGCATTCTCTACCAGTCAACCTTTGGGTGATGCAGAGAATAGTGGTAGGTGCAATACAGAGAATTTAATGTAAAAAATAATTAAATGCGATTTATTATGCTTCTTTTAGTTGGTTTCGATGTCGTTTGGGTTAAGTCGCAACGGAATGTAAATTGATCTCCTTTTGGGTTCCAGCACAAACCTAAGGTTTTCAACATGTCATCATTTTTGAAACTATAGACGAATTCTTCTTGATTTGCTGGTATGTTCTCCACTAACTCCTGGCTGTTGGATGACCACTTTCGAAGGTTAAATCCTCCTGATTTCAAGAGCTTGATTAAATCTTCTATCGATTTTTTACCCTGTTCTATGTTGTAGCAGCCGTGTAATAGATCATCCATTTAAAAACTGTCTTCCAGGACAGCCGCCGCTTTTGGAAACTTGCATCGCTCATCCGCCGCCAACTGTTTTAATGTCATTATTGCTAAAAACGGTGCGGCCTTTGTCCCGTATGTTACCGTGTTCAATTGATACACTTGTACCGGTTGTGATGATGACTCACGCCACACTATTTTTTGTAAATGTTGATCAATGGGGTTAACTAATATTTGGCGGTACATCTTCTCGATATCCGCTGTGAAGGCAAAGGGATATTGTCTCCATTGAAGAAGTAACGCCTGTAGGTCTTTTTGTAAATTAGGACCTTTGAGCATGACGTCATTCAAACTGTATTTGGTGGATGTTTTGGCGGATGCGTTGAAGACCACACGAAGTTTTGTTGTTGAAGATTCTTCTCTCTGCACGCCATGGTGAGGCAAGAAGCATTCGAGTGTTATGTTATTGTCATTCTGTTCAGGTTTCATGTGGTTCAACGCAGCATATTCCGTCATGAAATCCTTGTATTTTTCGGCTAATGTTGGTTGTTTTGCTAAGCGGCGTTCTAAATTCTTTAGCTGAGCAATAGCCATAGGTTTGGATGACCCCAATTGCTGTTTTAATTCTTCTTTCAGTGGTATTCTGACTTCATAGCGACCCCGACTGTTTCTTCTTGTTGTTTTTGTGTAGAAGTCCATGCTTTCCTGATCTTCTACGGATAGGTTTGAGGGTTCTGAAATCTCTTCCACTTCCCAAAATTTCTGAATCTCTTCAATGTTGTTTATAACCACGTTACATTGGTACGTCTTTACGTTACCGCATAGTAACCATCCTAGTTGTGTTTGTTGAGCCATCGGCTGTTGGGCATGCTCTCCTTTTATAATTCCGCCTAGCATAATGTTAGCATAAATATCCGCCCCGAAAAGCAAGTCCACTGGTCGACTCTTGTAGAATTCCGGGTCAGCTAAATTAATGTTTTTTATGTGAGTCAAATTTGGTTTGGCGAATGTTTGGTTAGGCAGACTTTTAATTAGTTCGTTCATGATGAGCACATCAGATTCGAATTCGAAGTTGTTGTACATTGAAGTACATTCTATACTTATCATCCCTTTGGAATTGTTTTGCTTTTGTCCTACTCCGAAGATGACTCCTTTGCATTGACGTCTCTTGATACCTAACATCTGAGCCGCTTTCTCAGTTATCAGGGATATCTGGGACCCTTGATCGATCAAAGCGCGCATGGTTAGGTAAATTCCATCCCCACTTTTGACCTTTATCAGAGCAGTCGCCAGCAATATTTCTGCCTTTTCTTCTTGAGAAGCATTCGCGGTGCCCGTTACGGGTTCATTGCGCTTTGCGTTTTGTTTTTCAACGTTGTTGCCGCTAGACAACAGAGTTGATGCATTTGCTAATTTCGCAAATGCGTCATGTAAAATGGTGTTATGTTGATCTTTGCATTTTCGGCATGTCAAATTGGAGGTGCATGGATTTCCGAAATTGCTAAATAAACAATTTGTGCATAGTTTTAACTTGGTTGCAGTTTTTAGCCTTTGGTCGTCACTCATTTTTAAATATGTTTTGCAATTATAAATGCCGTGTTGGTTTTCGCAAAGAGGGCATTTTATGTTTGACGCGTGCATAGATTTCGCAACGGTTCTATTTCCGTTGCTTTTGTTGTTCAAATTGTTGTAATTATTTTTCTTAGTGTTCGATGTTGAATTTGAATGATTGTTTTGATGGGATGAAGTCTTTATAGGCACATTATCTTTACGGCGAACTGTTTCCAAGGATGTAAATTTTGTTTCCAAAAAGTCTAAGAATTCTGCGAGAACTGGTAGCTCTTTCGAGTTCTTCAGGGACTCTATGTAGTCCGAGTATGTTTCTGTATCTAGTTTTTGACCTAGAATATGTACTATCATTGGATACCACGATGTGGTGTCAACTCCCAAGTTTTTTATGGCGTTAAGACATTCCAGCGTAGTGTCATGCATTCGCTTAATCGGATGTAGCGATTGCTGTTGTATATTTGGCAGGCCTAACAAAATGTTCATATGGGATGAGAATATTAGTTTTTTGTTGTCATACCTATTGATGAGAATATTCCAGCACACCAAATAGTTGTCAGTACTTATCGGTAGATGCTGTATAAGTTTCTCGGCTTCTCCGCGAACCTTAACCTTTAAATACTGCATCTTTTGGCCGCTTGATAATGAGGGGTTGTTATGTATTACTTCCGTGAATAGGTCTCTAAACGAAACCCATTGGTTGTAATTACCGTTGAAGTTCGGTATCTCAAGTTGAGGTGTTGATTTTTCCCTGTGTGCTACTGACCACATTTTCGTGTTAATAGCTCTTTTTAGGTTGTTGAATTTTTGCTCATACTTATCGTACATGTTGCTGTATTGTTCGTTGTCTCCATCCAATTCGATCTCGATGTCCCAATGTAGTACGTCGATGGCTGACCATCTAGCTTGCAATGACCTCAATACGTCCTCAAATTCCCACTTATCTGAGATGGAGTCCACATCTATGTTTGCGGTTGTACGCACAAAAGCTTTAAAATTGGCATACTGTTTTTTCAACAAGTCGTCTAGCTTGCTGTTTGGCTCCCTGTTCGTCCTTTGAGCTGGTGGGTCACTCAGCTGCCTTGAGAAACTCGGACCCGCCTCCTCTTCTGTTACCTCTTCTGCACGCCTACTCGACGCCGATAATGATCTGTCTCGAGCTGTTTTTTGCTGACTTGTTTCAAGACTTCCTGTTTTCAATATCCACTGATACTGTTGGGTGATCATTGCCTTGGTTGACTCATATCCCGTACTTGTTTTCTCGTACTCTCGGCCGGTAAAATAGGAATCAGTTTTACTTACCTCCCCCTCAATTCGCTCGTGATTAATTTTGTAATCATTCCAATAACTTTCCAAAATGTTAAGGTTCCGCTTAAAGTAGTCTACTGTTTTCCTATCAGCACTATCTTTCTTCAAGTTAATTCCCAGTTTGATGATGCTATCATAGATCATTGATTGCGTTTCGATGAGTTCCGCCATTGTTATAGGATGTAAAAATGCAGATCTTACTAGCTATAAATAAGGAAATTTATTACTTGTATTCTCTGCTGTTCGTACTCAGCCTCTGTTGCTCCTGCACTGCTCTGTTCCAATGTTGGCTCCGACAGCAACACGACGTACACACACTGTTTTTTGTTACGATAGTTCAGACCTCGCACCACGAATTTCCGAAATTCCGCGACGCGTGATCCGCTCGAAGGACCAAAATATGTCGGGGTACGAAGCGAGGTGTCGGTGTTTTTGAGGAGAAACAAATGTTTATGTTTAACACTATTTATTGAGTCACTCTCAAACTGTTCTTAAGAGTCCTATTACATTTTTTACGGAAATTCATGATTTTTGACGCTGTAATTATCAGCAGCAGTAAGATATTTTAATTATTTGATCATGAATAACGATAGTGCCAGTCTCTTTCTTGTAAGTTAGAGTTACACATTTTCATTTTTCTTTTCGTGTAATTTACTATAAATATTTTACGAACTCAGTTTGCAAGAAAAAATGTCGGCGATGGAACTTTGACGGTCTAATTCACATTGTTACAATCAATTCTTTTAAAAGCTAAAATTACTAAAAGGTAAGTTGAATGTTTTACTTGTTTATTGGATTTCTAGATTTTTTTTAAACTCCTTGAGTTTTCACAGAAAAAAACGTAAAGAAAGCCTAATTTAAGCCAGAAATGTCTTGATTCAGCGTCCATTATATTCCAAATAAAAACAATTTTATCATATAAATTAATATGATATAAAATTTCAATCTACAATGATTACGTTTCATTAGTTTTCGTTTGTCAATATAATTAAACAAAATTACAATAAATAAAATTAAAGTACTATATATTCTGCGTCAATTCAGCGCGCGCGCTCCTCAGTCTCGCGCGAGCGCCCAAATAAACTATAATCCTATTCAGACTAGTAAGTATCAAAATTGTTTCGCGGACTATAGATGTACTCCCAACGCAGACCAACGTAACTTCGTCTATTGCAAAAGAGCATTTACGATTCGTAATAGGACTCTATGTTAAAATGTTAAGTGAAATGTTTATGAATGGTAGAATACACCCGGCTAATGCGGTAGACCAAAATGCACTGACACTAAAGTCAACTTAAACGTAATAAGTGTCTTCAATAAAGAAATTAAATTAGGTCAACGCGTCACGACGGTATTGCTAACTAAGATGTTCGGTGAAAACACCGAACACCTATAATATTTTCTAAACTACAGGCTATAAACAAATAAGTAATATACCTACGTGTGATTCCGTAACATCAGGCGATATGTACTAGCAATATATCACTTGATTGATTGATATCACGAAATCACACTAAGTACTAGTGGTTCTTTAAATAAATTGAAATTGTTACCATTACTATTGTCGCTATACGCGTTCCTCTTAAACTCATTCTCATTCTGAACCTCCGTAAAAAGGGGCTGACTATTTTCTTGGAATATACAATCATCGTCACTGTCACCTGTAAATAATGAATAATTATGACTCCAACTAAACACCCGTAAGTAACGAGTACTTCGACAGTCAAACCACAGTATAAATATGGACAGTACGGAAACTAAGCCTATAGTTCCCGTCACGAGAAACTATAAATTTTGTAAACACACATTCAATTGTTTCAAATGTTTGTTCCATCAATCTGACGCGTTCCAGTACCACAAAACGTTAGACGACAGTGCTTTATATCGCTTAAATATAACCCGACTAAGTGAAATTGCTCGTTAGCTTCGTATTACATGTATGTAACTTTGAGTTGATTGAATTTGGAAACATTTGTTGCTGTTACGTAACTTTTTAGAAGTTCTTTGTTTACAAAATTTATAGCTTCTCGTGATCAGGACTATAGTTGAGAATATAATTACCTACGCTCCATTGAAGCGATAGGGTTGTCACTTTTAATGTTACCTATTGTTTTTTTTTTACATTTTTGTTCTGTAGTGATCAATCAATCGATTTTAAATAACTAGCTTACAAATACCATTTACATTTGTTAATCTCAGCAAAAGACGAAAGGAAAGTTTAAACACGGGAAACAATTTAATATTAATTACGGGGTAACCTTTGAGTTACCTAATGCGGTTCCCCGAACTTGTGTTTTGGCGGGAGCGTACGCGAGCCGCGGTTGGACGACAACGTTTCGGACGCTCGTCGCGTCGCCGTCGGAGCGGGGGCGCGCGGTAGACGCCGCAGCGCAGATGGCATACTCATGAGCGGCTGTGAACCGTACCGCGTTTCGATCCGAAAAAGCGTGTGATACCCAGTAATTAAAAACCCATTACATAAAAAAACACCTTTATTCTTACAAATTATTTACAGAAAAATATTTTCGTCTGCTGCGACAAGTTCGGAATTCTTTATGATTGAATTTAATAATATAAAAAACAAAACACTACAAATAAAAATAACTTTGGAAGAAAGAAAAGAACTTTTATTTCGGAAGTCGATGTTTTTGGTTATTTTTTCGTTTTTTGACACCAACTTCCAAAATTAAAGTTCTTTTCTTTCTTCCGAAGTTATTTTTTACTTTGTAGTATTTTGTTTTTGGACGTCGGTAGTATTTATTTTATGTTCACGTTCGGATTCACGTTTTGACATCACTATCGGCTTCAGCACCCTCGAAAACCATGACAACGACACCCATGACGAAAAAATTGATACCTATTGCAGCCGCCATCTTGGATTCACGTTTTGACATCACTATCGGCTTCAACACCCTCAAAAACCATGAAAACGTCACCCATGACGAAAAAATTTATACCTATTGCAGCCGCCATCTTGGATTCACGTTTTGACATCACTATCGGATTCAACACCCTCGAAAACCATGGAAACGACACCCATGACGAAACAATTGATACCTATAGCAGGCGCCATCTTGGATTTACAAGAAGTAGTAGGTACCGAATAGTTTTCAAGTTCACGAATTCATTTTGATCGATCACACGGACTTATAAATCGATAACGATTACATAAAAATAACAATTAATGATTGAAAATCAAAATCAGCAGGAAGTTTAAAATACGCTAGCTCCGGTTGTGATGAAGCCGAGTTCAAACAGCCGTATACTACACAATACGTTCGTGGCATCTTTAAAAAGATCGCGGGGCCAAACTTAAACGTGACCACTCGTCTTGACGCGGCACTCACTACTGAGAGCACCGCGACGTGCGCCTTAGAGTACGTTCAGATGACAAGCGCTCAACGCGCGTTTTGATAACGCGCGTTTACAACTACATACATTTTATTCAGGCTGTACACATGCTAACGCGCGTTTTAATACAGCGCGCGTTGAACGCTGCGCTAGCGCTCGACTGTTGTCAGCGCGCGTCAACGCGTGCCTTGAGATCATTGGTTTTCTATATTTCCGTTCAGTTGAGCGCGCGCTTTCGACGCGGATAGACGTATTTTAGGGTTCTTCAGTATCAGTCCGTCCAAAAATCGTCCGAAATGGAAACCGAAGTTTTTAATACGGAATTATTTATAGATGAAATAGAGAAACGTCCTGCGATTTGGGACATGACAAAAAGCGATTATTCAAATAGGAACCTTAAGAGACAGGCTTGGGAAGAACTCGTCCTCATATTTTGTGAAGGAGATGACAATGCAGAAAAGAAGAAATTATTATGTGAGTACATATATTTATTTACATTCACAATCAGTTTGTGTTAGAAATTTAATATTGCCATCTAGCCAATCAATTTTTCCTTCGTTGATGAAATAATTTGTTAAATGTACTCGAACATTATCCGCCTGCCGCACAGCACGCCCGGTATAATGTGAGGCTAGATTTTCTAGTGGTGGGGTATACAGTGTATCTTCATAATTGTAGCCATCCCTCATTCTGACATAATTGTGTAGTGTACATATCGCTTTTACTATCTTTTCTGCAAATCCGATGTTGACATCTAACGGCCTATGTAAAATGCGCCATTTATTGCTCATTATTCCAAAAGTACATTCAACATACCGGCGTAATGTCAAACGGTTATTAAATATTTTTTTAGCATAACTTAGTGACCTTCCCCCATATGGCCGCATTAAATTCTCCATCATGCCAAAAGCTTCATCAGCCACTATCACATATGGCAACACTGTCGGTCTATTTTGTATTAACATTGCCTTTGGCTCAGGTAGGTCTAATGACCTTTCTGTCAGCTTTTTGTACAATGAAGAATTCTTGAATATACCTGAGTCACTGTTTTTACCGTAGGCACCTATGTCAACCCACACAAAACAATAGTTTGTATCCGCTAGCGCCATTAAAACTAGCGAAAAATAATTTTTGTAGTTATAATACATGGAACCCGAGTGTTCAGGCTGGATTAACCGTATATGTTTCCCGTCCAAGGCTCCCAAACAATGGGGAAACTTTGAGTTCTTTTCAAATATCGTGGATATTTCATACCACTTTTCTTTCGTTGGTTCACTCATAACAATGTCTCAATTTTCTCCAAATAGTTTCACATACATGTGGTATTATGGTAGCCACAATAGATTTGCCAATTCTATAATCGTAGCTTAATGTCCCAAGTGAACATCCTGTGGCCAAATATCTGAAAAGAACATATACTATTACTAAATACTGTTTTTTTTTTTTCAGCGTCATCCCTGCAAAAGAAATGGAAGAGTCTAAGGGCGGGTTGTTTCAACTACACTTAACGCACGCGTAAACGTTAAAAATGGTGCTAACTATCGTCAAATCAAAAAATTGAGTTGTTTCACAAAATGTCAGCGTTAACGCACGTAAAATATAACGTTTACGTTAACAGATGGTCTGACGTAACTTTAGTTGCGTCAAATAGAACAATATTGTGAAAATTCTTTTGAATTCCTCAATACCAGTTCTTCTGATGACACAAATAAGTGGTGGAATGCAAAAAAAGCTATTTAGGTAGGACCCGTGTCAATAACTTAGCCATTGGGATGAGCAGGAATTTATACCAGAATGTTTTGAAACAACGCTTCTAATTTAACGAACGTCAAACATCGTACGTAATCGTAACTTTTTGACGTACGTATGTTACGTTAACCAACTGTTTGATACAACCCGCCCTATGAGATAATTGTATGAGAGAGGTGAAGAAAATGAAGACTGTTAAATCGGGATCAGGAGCTTCCAAAACTTCGTCTTATATTCATTATAATAGACTACGATTTCTACAGGCATCTATAGCCAACAACGATACAGAAAGTAGTTTCGATGCAGAAAATGCATCAGCTTCGTCTGAAGTTGCTGAAATAGGAGTAAGTTCTGCCTTCAAGAGTCCTAAATCTACTCCAAGAAAAAAACAAAAAATAAGCTCTGCTGACGAAAGATTTGCAAGCATTTTAGAGCAGAGTTTAGCACAGAAAAATGTTTCACATCCAAAAGAAGATGATGATGATGAAGATAAGCTGTTTTGTTTGTCACTAGTTAAAGAGATTAAAAAAAATCCGGAATATTCTATTACTTCAGACTAAAATTGCCATTTATAATTTAATCTTGCAAAACCAAAATGTCCTACAAGGACCGCAACATCAGACATTTGAAAATCAATATTATCGTAACCCGTAACAACGAAAAAATTATTTGTCACAAGAGCAGCGTAATCAAGCTTCTGTTGAAGACTTTCAACATTATCAATCACAGCAATCTAGTGTGCCAAATAATTTAGCACATTATGGTTATACTACAGCAATGGGATCGCCAGTAACACACACTCCGTCGCCAGCACCAACTGTCAGCAGTGAATCGGAATTAGAGTTATTCTGCGATTAACAAATTTTTTTTTTTTAATTTCTTTTCTGAACAACTTGATTTGATTTCATTGATTTATAGATGTTGATTAATAAAAAACTTACCTCAATGTTATTATGAGTTTTTCTTCTGGTGAAATGCAATATCGCACAGCGTTTCTATCTGCTACGAGTTCATCGTTTATGAGAGCCAGTAACTCATCAAATGACTTGATGAACATTCTGAAGAAGCTAAAAAATTTGGGTCCGAATTGCCTTAACTTAGGATACAAAATTATGTACTGGCTTTCAGTCAGCCTGTGTGACAAAATTGGGTGGACCCAATATCTGCGTTTTCTGTCGCGTCGTTTCAGCCGTCGGTATAGAATCACTGTTAAAACTGTTTCAACGTCCATCTTCAACAAATGTAAGAACTGTACTGAATACCATGACGGTCGCGGCAACGCGCGTTCGACGCCTGACAAGCGCGTGTCATGTAAACACTATACAAAAATTTTACGCGCGTTGATCGCGCGTTGAGCGCTTGTCATCTGAACGTACCCTAAATGTCTCGTCGGTGTGCATGATTGTGTGAGTGTGCCGTTTCGAGCGTATGTAGGTAGTTTCCGTACTGGTCGTCATATTTATACTGTGGTCAAACCGAGTTATTCGGCCGATAACGAGTACTAATAAAATGGCCGAACATTGCCGAGTACTTAGTAATAAATGAGTACTCGGCGCATCTCTAACAAGTACAGCGCACGTCGCTTCGTGAGATAAAAAACTGTACTTATGTATTATTAAACGTTATATCTATTATCTATAGACCGCAGGATCAATGAGACAGCATTAACAATTGTATTCATTATTAAATAGCGAAAATGATAGATACCTACTCACCCATTATAATAGTAATAGAACACACCGATGAGACGTATACGGAAAAAAAAGTTAATGTTGACACAATCACATAAATATATAGAAGTAGGCAGATGTCGGGAAAAGATGCGCACTCTCGAACGAATACAGTGGTGGCTTGTGCCGAGGCTACCGGGCGACGACGGAGCGGTGCGGTGGTCAGCGAGAAAAGTTCTTAAGAATAACGTTACAAATGAATCTGTAACGTTTCACCTGTAACGTTATTACAAGCGGGTAAGCTTAATGTTACTGATACCTGTAACGTTACTTAAAATGTTGTTCTACGAAAATGATATTCTTTAACGTTTCTTTCTTGTAACGTTATTGGTATTTTTAGGTTTTAGTATCGTTACAAATTTTGGAACGTTATATGAGTCATCTAGTTTCAAAACCCCCTAAAACGATTTTATCCTAAAATCAACCTTATATTATTATAAGACAGCATTTTATTAGTACTTCAAGTTTGGTCATTCAGTTAGTGTTAAATTCCTCTAAAACGCCAACAAAAACAGTTATAAAGTCAACGATTGGGATCAAAACCCACTTAAACATTGCGTGTGGCTTTCAAAAGCCCCTATAAACTGACTGACCAATGGTAGCGCGTCATTTTTGACACGTGACTTAACTTTAACTATGCAAACAAGATGGCGATTTCTGTTGTGTGGTGTAGATCTGTGTTTGTTAATTTAATGATTTTATGCCTAAAAAATGGAGGACTAAAGCGCCTTATTCACCATCCATCTCGACGTACGTTCCGCCAAGGTCATACACGATGCACGAAGCAAAACGACTGTGAATATGCTTGACGTACGTCAATAATTATTATTAATTGCTTGCTGGACTTGCACGACCAATTTCGCATCCAGCGAGCGCCCCCACCACCGCGAACTTCGTGCAGATGGACAGTGAATAATGCGGACGTACGTCAGAGCGTCGTGCGTCGTGCGTGCTTGATCGTGTATAGACTTGCTGTATAGCCGATTCGCCATTTTGAGCTTGCATCGCCATAGTGACCGCACGTGTCGAAATGGATCGCGAAACGATAACAAGTTTTATCGAAAGATATAAATCCCACTCTTGTCTGTGGGACGTCTCAAGTCCTGATTATATGAATAAGAGTAAAAGAATTAATGCATTGCAAGATATGGTGCCCATTTTAGGGGAAAGTGCAACGATTGATAGCGTTCGAAAAAAAATTGACATTCTTAGGGCTTGTACACAAAACTGCGATGCGACGTCGAATCGCAAAAATCTGCGAGCTCCCTCTACGCATCGCAAGAACTTGCGAATTGATTCGCATCGCGCATTCCTGCGATGTTGCGTCACATTTGTTGACGCCATTTTATAGTTCGCTCAGGGACAGCGTGTGGGCAAGACGTGTACTTTAAAAATGACAGAATACGACGTTGATTTTTTAATATCACTGATTGAGGAGCGCCCTGTTCTTTGGGACACTAGTAATGAAGATTATAAAAACAAATTCATCAAACAAGATGCTTGGAAGGACGTGTGTAAAAGTTTGTATCCAAATTTCGAGGTAAAAGAAAACAATGAAAAAACTAAACTTGGTAAGTACACAAATACATTTATTAAGTATAACTTTTTTACTTTTTACTAAAACTACCTACAAATCAAACATTCTATTCATATAAGCACAAAAAATATTCTTTAAATTGTTTACATGTTTAGGCGTCGACAGCGAGTTACTTTAATGTTTTACGATGTGATCCTTTTGTACCTGTTGTATTGACTTATTACCAAGAACGCGAGCAACAACGCAAGTCGTATTGTATATTCTTAAATTTTTTGTAGTTGCCAGCTTAATGCTCCAACTTCACTAGTAAAGTAATCCGAAAATTCGTTTCTAATTATATTTGCACTTACCACCTGACTACCTACATTCAACCCTTGTTGAAGTGGTTGTAGTTCGGAATCATCTATGATCATTTCAATAGGGGTGTCTAATTCATCACGGTTAATTACAAAGTTATGTAGTATGCAACAAGCCTTAACAATATCTATTGCAAAATCATATGAAACGTTAATGGGCCGGTTAAATATTCGCCACTTATTGGCCAGTATCCCGAAAGTACACTCGACATATCTTCTTGCCCTACTCAAACGGTAGTTGAATACTCTTTGTTTAACAGACAAATGCTTGCCAGAATAAGGACGCATGACATTATTCGAAATAGAAAAAGCTTCGTCTCCGACAAAAACAAATGGAACCGGTTCTTGAAAGCCCGGTAACGGCCTTGATGTTGGTGTAGGCAAATCACCTCTCATCAGTAAGTCGTACAGTTTCGTGTTATGGAAAATAGTGGAATCACTTTCCTTTTCATATGCTCCTATGTCCACATAGATGAATCTGTATTTCGAGTCCACAATAGCCAACAAAACTATTGAATTGTAGCCCTTGTAATTAAAAAAAAGTGATCCACTTTTTGGGGGACTACGAATACGAATATGTTTCCCATCAACGGCTCCAATACAGTTAGGGAAGTTGGCTTTCTTGTCAAAGTCCGCAGCTATTTCTTCAAATAGCTGTTGTGTTTTTTTTGGTATGTTTGCATTTAAACAAAATTTCCATATTGCATTACAAACTACTCGTATTATCTTAGCAACTGTACTTATTCCTCGATAATAATCTAAATGTGTATTTCTGATTTCATTTCCGGTCGCTAGGAATCTGTAACATAAATAGAAAAAAAAAGGATTCATTTATATAACAAACTTGAAAAATAAAGAACACCAACCTAAAACGACATAAACATACATAAATTATTTTAATTTAATTAATTGGTAGACAACGCTTCTCGCGTTATGTTCGCCTATTGTTCTGTACAATTGGTATTTGATGAATAATAAAGATTAATAAATGAATGAATAAATTAAATATTGTCTATTTCTTTTTGCAGGTAATTCAGTAATACAAAGATGGAGGGGGATTAAGGATACCTTTAATAAATATGAAAAGAAACTCAAAGATGCAAGTAGGTCAGGGTCTGGATCCAAAAATATAAAAGAATACCATCTGTACAAACAATTTCAATTTCTTAAGAAAAATTTGCAAAATGAGACCACTACTAGTATAAATGAGTCAGAAAATGAGCAAGATAATCAAGAAGGTACATCTAAAACACGTTACCAAAGGCAGCCACCAAAAAGAAAGATGGTTAATAATAAATTTGAAGATGATATTGTAAAGATTTTAAAGGAACCTGAGAATAGACACATATCTTTTTTTAAAGGTATTCTACCATCACTTGAAAGATTAGATGACAATAAAACACTAATCTTTCAGAGCAGAGTTCTTCAAATTTTAACAGAGTTGCATCAACCTCATGGCTACTACTATCCGAATAGCAACTACCAGAGTGGCTATCAAACTCAACATTTTGCGACATCTCAACAAACGCCACTGTTACGTCCACAGTAATCTAACATACCAGATCAAATTAATTCACCCAGTAATGATTTTTCTAACTCAAGCATATTAAGCACACTTTCAACTGAAGAAGACTTTGATTTTTCGTAAATTTTATGGATTGTAATATTTTAAAAACTCTTTTCTCAATAAAAACTAATGTTAACAATTATTGTTTTACTTTACTTACCGGATAGTGAGGCCAATCATTTCCAGAGGCATAACAGGAATTCTCCCCTTGTACGATTGTTTCTGAAGATATGGTGATAATAAACTTAAAAGCTCTTCGAATGAAGATATGCTCATTCTAAAATACTTCAAAAATTTTTTTTCGTCGGTTTTCAAAGCTTTATATTTTAGAAGAAAATAGTTTCCATCGGGATTCATAATAGTAATAAATGGATGAACCCAAAATCTTCTTTGTTTCTTTTTCCTGTATCTCCTAAGCAATAATAAAAGTGCACATTTTTTTTTACGATCCATGTCACGACCTAGTTTTCAATTCAAAATATGTTTAGTACGGTTAACGGTCGTCGAAGGAATGGTCACCCTGGGAGACGCCTTGCCGCACGAAATCGCATCGCAGCAATTCGTGTCGTAATTTTCTGCGTTGCGAATTCGCATCGCGTCGCATCGCAGTTTTGTGTACAAGCCCTTAGAAACGGTTATTACAGAGAACATAAGAAAGTTAATGCCAGCTTGTCTACGGGCATTTCGGCAGATTATGTCTTTACGCCAACACTGTGGTACTATGATTTGATGTCTTTTTTATCATCACAAGAAGCATCTAGACCTGGGATCGATGGCCTTGCCGACCCGGTAAGTTTTTAACTGTTTTTTAATAAGATAGGCTTCGATCCAACTAGATACATAAATCCATACATACCATTGTATTTCATAATTATTCGTTCGGGTGATAGTTACAGTCGGCCGCAGGTCAGTGGAAACACTTGCACTGCAAATATCGCCGCTACTGCTAGGGAATAAGAGCGCTCTTAAGGTCAAAGTGTTTCTACGGACGTACCTATCTAGTTTTTATATTTGATCGAAGAAGATAGGTTAGGTATTAAATATTAAACACATTATATACTTAGGTAAAATTATTTATTAAACAATCATTCGATCTTGGAAATCAACTCTTCCTTCATGAGAAAAATATCTTCTGAATCCCTCCCTAATCACTTGTCCTTCTTCATTAGAAAAACTAAGTTTTTCTTCAATGTCCAAAAAATTGTAGTATTGACGATAATCCCCTGGTATCACAATTCCTTGCATTGTGTCTTCTCGGTCAAACAGTGAATTTGGTATATCAGATTCTCTACACATTTTTGACAAAAAATTATGTAACGCACAACATGCTAATATAACATAATCTAAATAATCCACTTGAAGTGTTATAGGACTGTAGAACAATCTGAAACGTGTCGCTAAAATACCAAAGGCGTTTTCAGACACACGTCTTGCTCGAGATAATCTGTAGTTGTAAATTTTTTTTGAATAATCATTATCTTTGTAATGATACGGTACGAGGAGATTATGCAATAACGGAAATCCAGAGTCACCAATAAAAAGGTATGGAGCTGTAACTTGGGATTGTGGCAAAATACTTTGATCGGGCAAATTAAGGCTTTCATTTATTAGTTTTTCGTAAAATTTAGTTTTTTTCAAAACACCAGAATCAGCTGCTCGACCGTTAATTCCAGCATGGACGTAAATAAATTCATATTTAGCATTAACTACAGCAAAAAGTACGACACTGAAATATTTCTTGTAATTATAGTAAAGAGAACCACTGGAATAGGGTTTTGTTATACGAATATGCTTCCCGTCCATTGCTCCTACGCAGTTTGGGAATTGCCATTTATTCTGGAACTCTTCTGCAATTTGCTTCCACTCCTCAGCAGATGATGGGAACTGAAACAAATATTAAGAAATAAATAAATACCGTTACGTTATATCCGAAGAGGAAACAGATAAAATACTTTAGTTTAAATAAGTGTTTACAGAATTTAATATTTCATGTGACTGTAACATACACTAATTTTTGTTTTTAGGAGAGGGCAACACCTAGTGAAGGTATAAGCAGAAGAAAAAGAGCAAGCACGAAAGTTCAAGAAGAGTTAGTAAATGTTGCCAAAAAGTTATTGACCGAAGACAACCCTAAAAATGCTCCGGATCGGGACATGACATTTGGATTATATCTAAATAATCAACTTCAAAACCTGTCACATGATCACAAAATGTATGCAGAAAAACTAATGTCAGATGTTTTGTTTTTGGCAAGAACAAACCAATTAAATGCTACTTCACGTATCTTCACGCGTCCTTCCTCTCAAACAACCACAACATTAAATGAATACTCTTCATCACCTATTCAATTTGTCAACTCACCTTCACCATACGCAGAAAATGTGCGTTCACCTCCAAACATCCAGCGACAGATTTCTTAAAATTCAGCACATTCTGCTTCACCTATTTGCCATAACTCGCCATACATTGAAGACTTGCCTTCATCCCCAAACATTCAAACTTCATCTCCAATCACAATTATCAAACGACCGGCTTCTCAAAACTTAACATACTTTTCCACACCGATCCAATATTCTTCTACATCAAAAGGTTGCATTGAAACTCAATAATTGTCTCATATACCATCTTCTCAGACGGTTATTTCGGCGAATTCTTTAACCCAGTATCAAGATACATCACAAGAATTACCAAACACGCAATTTTCTTCAATTCCAATAATTCTTGATAATGAAACTGAAAATTCTACTCCAGTACACACAGAACAGCTAAACAAAATTCTGGTTTTTAGAAAGAAATGAATATGTTATTGAATATGAGTATGAACAAATGAATATGAGTCTCATATTCATTTGTTCACTGTATGATTTAGGTACTTACTTCATTTGTTTTCTAATGGTAAGCAATTTCAGCTTGCAAATTATAATTAGTGGTTGGAATGACTGTGATTGTTTTCTTTTTAATAAATAAATATATAAAAAGTTGTTTCATTGACGTACCTTGAGATACTCATCCTTTAAAGCTTTATAAATAGCTAAACAAGTTTCAGGAATAATTTTACTCATTAGCTGTGGTGAAACTGCATACGAAACCATAAGTTCAGGATAGCTTTCTCCCGTTGCAAGGTATCGTAGGGTTACAAGTAAACGTTCTTTTGCTGGGACACTCTCTCTCATAATAGTATCAAGACGTTGAATTTCGGGTCCAACCATTCCTAACAGCATTTCCAATATTTCACTATCCATTCTAAGATAAGTATGAAAATCTATGACGTTCAAATCATTCATTATATTATTAATTTGAGTATACTCCGCACGCTTATGGTATTTTTTTTTCATCCAGAATCTCTTCTTATTTTTTTTTCTTCTCTTCTGCTGCTGCTGACAATATGAGAAGAACTCCCATTTTTTGGCGCTTTGATAAATTATGCGGCATTATAAACACGCACAACCTCCTCGAATAATCGATCGATTACATCTAGCATGCTGGATGCGCGCACGAGTGTGTGTATGTTACATCTAGCGCCGCGGCCTTGAGCGGACGTACAGCTGGGATGGATGGTGAATAAGGCGCTTTTATGAAATTTGTGAGAAAATGCGATCCAAAAGAGACAAGGAAACGATCTGTGAATAAAGCAACCTGGAAACGTGAGATTCTACGCCAAAAACGGTACGTGATTCATCCTTTAAAATCAGCATCAACATTAGCAAGAATGGTATTATGCAGTAGGTACCTATGGAATATAAAACTGCAGCAGATCTATTTTAATATTTTTTTATTATTCTTGTAAATATGAAAGTTTACTTTCATATATCTTTTGTAGGTGTTATGCATCATTTGAAGTGTAGTAATTTTATTTATTTTTGATAAATTTAAAAAAAGCCAAAAGCCATAACCATAAACTATTTTTAATGTTGATTATTTTTAATATTCAAAATCGTAATTTTTTAGCATGAAATTGTCTGAAAGAAATAGCTCATAGTATTAATTATTTGAATCTGTATCTTACTATCATATTTTATTAAAAATGTGCATTTCGGAACTTTTTATTTGAAAATATTATTTCGGTTTTAGGTACAAACCCTCATACGGGTTGCAGACCAAGAGCTAAGCTAAGTTAGTTTAGCTTAGCTCGCATAGCTGACGCAGTTTTCCATACTTGTGTGCAGACCGCAAACTATGCGAACTAAGCTATGTGAGCTAACTAAAATATGCGAAGCTAAGTTAGTTGTGTATGCCGATGCGCAGCTACACGAGCTAAGCTAAGCCCCTCCCGCTACCCCGCACACCCTTTGCACATCCTTCGCCAGTGCTGTCCAGTGTTCTTTGTTGTACGCACGGTCGTTTAGTAGCGATTATGGAGCAATTTATTGAAACTGTTAAACAATTTCCTATACTATGGAACACACAATCAAAGGACTATCACAACTTAATTAAAAAGGATGTTGTATGGAAAAGAATAGTGGAGGAAATAAGTAATCCAGACATACCAGACGGTAAGTTTAATTAGTATTTATTTAAAGTTTAATCTAATTTATATTATTAAAATAATTACAAAAGGATTCTCTGACACGAAATGCTTCTCTAGTTGCTCGTAAGTTGTCGTATTGTACCGATCTTAAAGTTTGCTGTTCTTTAATATTGACGGTATTTACGTTACTAGTTGTCGTTCTTGAAGACATTAAATAATTGTGCAAGATACAGGTAGTCTTTGTAATGACGTCTACTAGTTCTAATTGACATTCGAATGGTCGACGAAACACGAAATCGCGCTGACAATATGCCGAACGCATTTTCTACTACATTTCGTGCTCTACTGAGACGATAGTTAAAGGTGTTTTTGCTCTGTTATCTAAACATGTACTCCGTGGGTACGGTCTCATAAAGTGTTTTTGTAATGGGAATACTTGATCTATACTAATATTATAAAGAGGTAAAATTTGTTTGTAAGTTTGTAAGTTTGTATGTAGGGGGTAATCTCAGGAACTACTGGTCCGATTTGAAAAATACTTTCAGTGTTAGATAGCCCATTTATCGAGGAAGGCTATAGGCTTTATATCATCACGCTAAGACAAATAGGAGCGGAGCAGTAATGGATAACGTGACGCAAACGAAGTTGCGCGGGTCAGCTAGTCACCTATAAACACAAAAGGTGTTGGATCGCCATTAGCGTTAAAGGTTTATGATTAGGTAAGTTTAGTTGCCCGTTTTGTAATTTGTAGCCAAATGCGCTATCTGCAAAAATACCTCCGTCGCTAAATCGGCCCATTGAACCAACGTCTATTATAATAAATCTTTTGTTCGCATCAACGACTGCGAGAAGGACGACAGAATAAAATTTTTTATAATTAAAATAATTAGAACCCGACTGTGGAGGGCATTTTATTGAGATATGCTTCCCATCCACGGCACCAAGGCAGTTAGGAAATTGCCATTTATCATTAAAGTCTTCTGCAATTGCTTCCCATTCACTTTCTGTCGGTAACTTCATATATATTGGTTGCAAATGAATCCAAAGTGCATTGCACACATCTTTCACAATCAAAGAAACTGTGTTATTACCCACTCTGTAATTATATCCAATTGTTCTAAAGGAGTCACCAGTAGCTAAAAACCTGAAACATACAGGAAAAGTTTTTAACCACTGCGTAAATTTTTTTTGGTGGCTCAGTGTAAGTAATAGAACACATTTCCATTTTTAGTTTATAACTTTTTTTTTTATCATTTTTCCACTTTGTCCCATTTTGAAATAAGCAAAACATGGACATATTTAATCTCAAATCTCAAATCTCAAAATGTTTATTGCAATCCATAATGTACACATTCAGATGGTAAAAATAATAAAAAGAAACAATTATGGACCCTGTCGGGCACAGCAAAACATTAACAGCCTTACTTATAAACGTTTATTAAAATTAAGACACTGTTAAACAATCTATTAAAAAATATCTTAACTTATAAACGATAATTAGCGCTAACTAACGTCTAAGTAACTGCTTAAGTAGCTGTCAAGTTAAACAGTGTCGAACCCTTGTTTAAGGACCTTAATTACCAAAATGGCGGATCAAATTCGAAAACGTAACAGCTGAGACGCTCGGGCCATGACCATTTATTTCTTTCCCAACCAAATCCTAACTTCGCATTGTGTTGTGTTCCGTTGGTAGGTTTGTGCATTGTGCAGTGAAAAATTAAAATGGATGCATTTGAAAACGATAATGTGTTACGCACATACCAAGACGACATAGAAGAAATAAGGAATTTCAGTAATATCGGTTTAAGAAGTAGGAGTCGAAGATCAAAAGTGTATAAATCAAGAGCGAACCCAATGGAGGAATTGAGTGAAAGTGACTTTAAGCAACGCTACAGATTTAGTAAAGAAAATATGGAAAAAATTATAAACATTTTAAGACATGATTTGTCCGTGGATAGCCGGGGCGGCAGTATACCTGTGGAGTTGCAAGTTATGGCAGTTATTAGGTACTGGGGTCGCCATGAGGTTAGCACTGACCATATTTATACCTACTTACCTAAAAAAACTAGATAGAAACTTTATCCAGAAAATTGCCAATTTTATTTTTTCAGATTCAAGAAGACTGTGCCGAAATCCATGGTATGAGCCAGCAGACTCTATCAAGAATATCTAATAGAGTTGCAATTGCATTGGCCTCAAAAAGTTCAATTTATATTAAAATGCCTTCAAATTTAAGAGAAGAAACAGAAACGATTAGAAAATTACAATTAATTTGTGGGTTCCCACATGTGACTGGTGCAATAGATTGCACTCATATTAAAATAAGAAAAGTTGGAGGAGATGCTGGTCAGTACTATGTGAACCGAAAAGGACATTATTCAATAAACACTCAAGTAAGTAACTAGTAATAAGTTCTGTTTGATTCACACTTTGAAAAAGGGTTGATATAGTTTTGTAAGAACAAATGAAGTACCTACTACCTAGGAACCTACTTAATTGGTTTTGTTGGACTTCATAATAGTTGGTGTCTGACTTTGGTAACTGTAACATTGAATTAATTCACAGGTTGTGTGTAATGCAGATTTAAAGATTTGCGATATAGTTTGCCACTGGAGGGGCAGCACTCATGATGCAAGAATATGGCGTGAGAGTTCAATAAAAAGGCGATTCGAAGAAAATGAATTTAAGGGGAAACTTATAGGCGACAGCGGATACCCTTGTACTCCTTACTTACTAAACCCCAGTTCTGAGACCAAGAACTGAGTCAGAACAGCAATACAATTATAGCCACATTCGCACAAGAAATGTTATAGAGAGATGTTTTGGTGTATTGAAGCAACGATTTCGAATACTGCTTGAAGTTATGAGAGGATCATACAGCAAAATCAAAACTACAATTGTAGCATGTGCTGTATTGCACAATTTAGCAATAGAATTCAAAGACTCTTTGGATTATGGTAAGTAATAAAGACAACTATTACTCTCATTCAGTTTCCTTGACAAAAAACACCAACTAATTGGGTTTTTTTTTCCAGATACCAATTACACAGACAGCGATGAAGACACCGAGGCCATTGAACAGGGTTCTAATAACTTAACACATATTACTAGAAACATATTTATTGAAAATTACTTTTAATAATGAATTTAATATGTTCAATAAAATACAACAGTTTTCTTTACACATTTTTTAACTTCTTTTCCCAGTATTGTTGTTCCAAATCCAAAATTATCATTCTTTTTGCATGTAATTCATCCTCTCGTTGTTCTTTATTTTCTCTGGACTTTTTTGCTAGTAAAAATAATTGCTCTTCATAATTATCAGCAATCTGAAAAAAAAAATACAATATTATAATTTAAAAACAAGAAATATGAAAAAAGTGTTCCAAGTTAGTAAAAAATGAAGTAGTTGATAATGCTTGTGCTTGAACGAATCCATTGAACACTGGCTTAACCTGTACTTCAGTGCATACCTACTTTAATGTGATAATGAAAAAAATGCTATTGCATTTTTTTTTAACAATGTTTCTATTCAATGGATGAATATTTTCAATCTTTTAGATATCATTGGTGAGTTCCGTATCAACTTGACATACTAATTTAAATCATCTCTCAATTTATTATTGACATTAGTTTTATGTGACATTTTATGGAGATATTAAATTAAATTTATTTTTAATGTCATCAAATTTAATGCTATAAATAATATAATGTTAAAAATGTATTTGCATGCCAGCTTATGGTGAATTGTGCGAACAAATTATATCTATTATAATATATCACCTATATGCACCACTTTTCATGCAATAAAATGATATTTGAATTAAGTTGGCTTACCTTCTTATTTTGTATTGCTTTAGGTTTGTATAATTTTCTTTTACACCTCAGAACAGCGTCTGTTGTTGATGCTAGTGGCGTTGACTGTGTTTCTTCTACATGTGCAGGAGAATTTGATAACTATAAAATCAAAAAGTGCATTATAATGGATATTTCATCATATTGATTTCATTAAGTCAATAGTTGGATTACAATACCTGAACTGGTTTCTCAGAATCTATGATTATTTCACTTTCTGAGATTGAAACCAAAGCTACCTCAGAAACTGACTCCACCTTTTGAGTCGCAGTTGACTCTGACTGCAATAGAAAATATTTATTAAAATGTGTACTATGCGATGAAACCAAACCACACTAAACCCGATTATCTCATTGGCTTGGTTGAGTAAATAATACAAAACTGTACACACCTGTTTTAATGTTTTTATAAATATGCTATCACTATCAAAAGCATTGCTGTCAACCACAAACTCATTAGGTAAAGATTGAATTATTTCTAGATCTTCTTGTGAAGGGCTTGGTGGTCGAGGTCCTCCTCCTGTCATCAGCCTGGCCCGTCTATACTCCGACTCTCTACTTTTAACTTGACCCTTTGTATTCCGCCACTGGGTTACAATCTGTGTCATATCCCTTTGTTTGCTGTTAAGGCTATTAAAACTGTTTAAAAAATTATTAATTTTGTAAAAAGTGCCTTCAAATTTTATAATATATGTAAGTAATAGATAGAATGAAAATAATAAAATGTTACCTAGACAATATCTCTTGCCAAGCAGCTTTTTTCTGTGCATGCGTATTTGTAGTACAGTCTTTCTTCTCTACAATATCTATTTTTTCCATTATAAGTTGTCTTAATAGTCTCTGCAAGAAAGTAACAAGTATTTTACAGTCGCATACGGTTCAAACAGGTATTTTGGTGACCAGCAGCTAGACAAAACAACACCTTTCAAACACATAACAAAAAACATGAAAATACCTTTTCTTCTTCATCCCAGTTTGAAGATCGGACCCTTTTTTTGGTGGGTTTCATTTCCATTTGATGTTCCATTTTCATAAGTATAAATCGAAGTAACACGCGAGTGCGGAAGAAACTTATATTTGGTCGAAAAACACCACGGCACAAACAAACAACAAATCCTATCCTTAAAAAATACCTTGATTGACAGAATTTGACACAACTTTGACGTTTGTTATTTTTAATTTTCGCATTGAGTAACAGGAATTTTAGCATTACAACTAGTGTGAAGTTAGGTATCGGTCGTGTAAAAAAAAAAAAAGTTACTTAACTGTTGGTTAGTTAAGTGTCGTTTAAACAACGTTATTAAGTAAGAAAAAGTTAATTGCTCATTAAGGAGTTAATGAGTTATTAGTTAATTAGTTGCTTAGATGTTGATTAGTAGATTTTTATAAGTAAGGCTGTAAATAATTAGGAGAGAGGAAGAGCGCTTTAAATAACTTTTATTATAAAGTAAATGTTTATCATTTCGTGACTAGTTTGTAACCATTGTATAATATTATCATTCTAACCAACATATTTATTTTTGGATTAAGTTACATTTTAGTTTTTATTTGCTTGGAGTTCCTGCATTGGTATTAGTTTATTTAATTTTACATACATTTTTAGATATAGTACCTATATTTTTTATTTATAAAATAGCATGTCATTTATTTATTATTATTAATAGAATAGAATGTAATTTATTTATTTATTATTAATAGAATACTACCTATGTTATTTATTTTATATTTTTAATAGATTAGAATATCATTTATTTATTATTGTCAGTCGAATAGAGTGTCATTTATTTATTTATTATTAATAGAATAGAATTTCAATTATTTATTTATCATTAATAGAATAGAATGTTATTTGTATATTTATTATTATCAATAAAAAGGAATGTCATTTAATAATTATTATTAATAGAATTTAATGTCATTTATTTGTTATCATTAATATAATAGTGTCATATATATTTATCATTATTAATAGAATAGAATTTCATTGATTTGTAATTATTAAGATAAACATATCAAAATTGTTATTGTAACAACTAATCTACAGCGCGCGCGCGGCTTCCCTACTTCGCAGCACTCGACGTCACCGAGGGGGCGGAGCCCGGCGCCCCGCTACGCGCTGGCCGCTTTATAAGGCGATCGGAAGCGCATTTTTGCTCAGAGTGTGTTCGCTGCGCTCTCGGTCTGCTTCAGCCTCACTGGTTGGACAGCTCTGAGAACTAGTGTACACATTTTATTCTTCCACGCTCAGTGTGTGATCTTTTTCAAGTTTAAATGAAACTAACTGTATAATTTATTCGGAACAAATATAGTTTTGGAAAACGTCTATTGCGTTTTACTATTACAATCTGGCGCACAACGTGAAGCCGAATCCAGGGACCAAGCTAGAAAATCTACGAAGACTCCCACATCGGACTTTGAAGATGGCGATGTCCAACGAACAGTTCCAGGTGTTCCTACAGACCATCATGGCTTCCAAGCAGGGAACATTTGCATCCTGCAACATCACCTACAGCGGGCAAAAGGACACGGACGCAGTCGAGGCTTTTTTAGCAGCAGCGACCACCTACAAAAACGTGGAAAAGCTGAGTGACTCGGATGCGCTTCAAGGGCTTCCTCTCCTTCTACGTGATGAAGCAGCGGTATGGTGGCAAGGAGTGAAGAATAGTGTAGAAAAGTGGGAAGAGTTTGGTAACAAACTACGCCATACATTCGCTCCCCGGAAACCAGCTTATATGATTTATCACCAAATCACACACGAGATCCAGGAGTTTGACGTCACCACGGAAGCATTTATTGCCAAGAAGCGGGCATTATATGCATCACTTCCTCCTCCCGCACCGACTGAAACCCAACAAATAGATATGGTGTTCGCACTAATACGGTTAGAAATAAGAAACCGAATGCCGCGAGATACGGTACCAACTTTCGAGAAACTTCTAGAAACGGCACGTGGTATCGAAGAAACTTTGCAGGAATACGCACATGGAGCTAAACATACCGAAGCAGCTACATTTCAGGTGCGTAAAGGAAAGCAGCGATGCACTTTTTGTAAAAACCCGGGACACACGGTGGACGTATGCCGAAAGAAGAAGCGTGTTGAAAGCACATCAGTCCCGGTGGCAGCGAAAGATGTTGTTGAAATCCAGACACAGGCACCATCTCCATCTCAACCAAAATTTTCTTGTTATGGTTGCGGCGCACCCGGGGTATTTAGAAGCAATTGTATCACCTGCAAGAAATCGTCGCCCATCAAGAAGGAGGACTTGAAGTTTTGCGCCATCAACATATATTCTGATGCATATTCACGGCCTGTTGTGTTCGTGGAGATCGAGGGAATAAAAGGTACCGCCTACATTGACACATGCGCAAAGATGAGTGTCGCATCGTACTCCCTATACTTAGCGCTGGACAAATGCGGATGCAAGTTCGAAGAACAACCAGTAAACGTAACGTTGGCTGACGGAGTAACGAAAAGTCAAAAAGTACTTATGTGCAGAGCCGAGGTTGAATTAATAGGTCGAAAGGTACATACTACATTCATTGTGTTACCTGGAGCAAAGGAGAACCGCACCCTTTTGGGTGTTGGCTTTCTGCAGGAAGCAGGAATGGTCATTAACGTGCCGCAGTACACATGGAATTTTATCGACAAACCAGAAGAACAATACGAGCTATACTCAGAGGAATTTGCCATCTTTGAGACAACAGTCATCAGTGAAATGATGGATTTGCCAAGCCCAATAACTTCGCTTACAATGACAGACAGTGAAGATAGTACAAGTATTGCAACAATACCACCTACTCCACCACCAACACCTCCGCCGATGGAAATACCTGAACCCTCGTCAACACCAAAGAATCAGCCAGTCGGTGACGTGGTATACAAGCTGGCACCGATAGATCTTTCCAGTACACCTCCATCTAAGAAACCACGACTCTTCGATGGCTATTCCCCCGGGTTCACGGATTTTATGCTACGAGACGCACAAATCAATGTTCACCGGGAAGACATCGAATTATCCCCACAAAGTGCCAGTCTATTTGACGCAAATAATTGGGAAATAAGAATCGACTCGATTGACATCGAAACACCCATCACAAGTGCTCAGAGGGAGGAGCTGGATAAGCTTCTACAAGATAACAGGCACGTTTTCAATACTAAGCATGGACCAACAAAGCTGATAGAACACTGCATCAGAACCATAGACGATAAGCCAATCTCGGTCCCACCATACAGGCTCTCACCGCCTCGCAAAGAAGCTTTACAGCGTGAGATCAACGCTATGCTGGCAGACGGTATTATTGAACCCTCTTCGTCTCCATGGGCTGCACCTGTAGTTCTTGTACCAAAGCCCAACGGAAACATCCGACTCTGCGTGGATTATCGTCGACTCAACGCAATAACGATACCCGATTCATACCCAATTCCTCGGATTGATGACCTCTTGCATGAAGCTAAGCCAACTCCATACATGTCATTACTAGATTTGAAAGCAGGCTATTGGCAAGTTGGAGTGCGCAAACAAGACCAAGAGAAGACTGCATTCATTACACCGTTTGGCATATTCAATTTCACTCGCATGCCGTTCGGTTTACGTAATGCACCAGCCACATTTCAGCGATTAATTGATCGAATGCGAGTGGGTTTGCCTGATGTGAAGCTCCTCGCGTATTTGGATGACCTGGTAATACTGTCACCATCATTCCAAGTGCATCTCGGAGATCTGCTAAAAGTTTTCAATAGGCTTACAGAATTTGGCCTAACAGTAAATCGGGAAAAGTGTCGCTTTTGCTGTTCATTCATCAAATACCTAGGTCATTATATTACGCCGAAAGGACTACAAGTGGATCCTATGAAAACAGCTGCGATCACAAAGCTTTCCATCCCGAAAACTTTAAAACATTTAGTGAGCTTTCTACAAATGTGTTCCTGGTATCGCCGATTTATAGAAAACTTCGCAAAGGTTGCAGAACCTCTCACTCGTTTAACGAAAAGGAACGCTAAGTGGGAATGGACAGAGGACCAGCAAAATGCCTACCACGAACTGAAAAGCCGCTTGACTTCCGCCCCAATACTCAGACAGGCCGATGAAACCAAACCCTACATAATAAAAACTGACGCAAGTTCTTATGCGATCGGAGCAGTATTGGTCCAGGGGGAGGGAGAAGACGAGCACCCCGTCGAGTTTGCTAGTCGTCTACTGACATCAGCCGAACGTAACTACTCTACCACAGAACGAGAGGCGCTTGCTGTCGTTTGGGCAGTAACAAAGTTCCGGGGTTACATAGAAGGTCTTCCTGTTACCATAGTAACTGATCATCAAGCCTTGAAGTGGCTTATGTCATTAAAAACGCCGACAGGAAGGCTTGCAAGATGGGCACTTCTATTGCAAGCATTTGACATTACAATCAAATACGCTCCTGGTAGAACAAACACTATCGCTGACTGTCTTTCTAGACCACCATGTAATGAAGAAACGCTTCAAGCATGTGACGTTTGTACAGTGACCGTAGACATTAACATAGACATAGAACAATTAAAAGACGGGAAAATAAGACCAATTGTAAAGGATTTGGAAGGATTAGACAACGATGAGAAAGCAGTATATTGGAGCAACAAGGGGTACCTACTAAATAACGGGTTACTCTATCGACACAGTCCCCATTCCGACTCTGACGAGGCACAATTGGTTGTACCAGAACACGAATGGGCTAACGTACTCGCCACTTATCATGATGACCCTTTAGCAGGCCATTATGGTCAGGATAAAACTTATCGACGGATCAGTCAGCGATATTATTGGACTGGGATGAGGAAATACATCGAGAGCTATACAAAGAATTGTTTAGAGTGTCAGCGATACAAATCATCTAATCAGAAACCATCGGGACTACTTCAAACTACCGCTATGAGCCAATGATTCGAAGTCATATCTTTTGACCTGTTTGGACCGTTGCCAGCATCCCCGGATGGCAAAACATGGATCCTCATTGTGGAAGATGTGGCAACTCGTTGGGTGGAACTGTTTGCCCTACCACAGGCCACTGCAGAGACCTGCGCTATGACGCTTATCAATGAGGTGTTCCTCCGCTATGGACTTCCTCGACGCGTAATAAGTGATAACGGACCTCAGTTCGTTAGTTCCATCATGCAACAAGTCGTTTATTCGCTAAATATCAAACATGCATTCACACCCGTATACCATCCGGAAACCAATCCCGTAGAAAGGAAGAACAGGGATTTGAAACCCCAGCTGGCTATCCTAGTCAAAGACCAACACAGAAACTGGCCAGAACATCTTCCCAGTATTCGTTTCGCAATGAACACAGCGACCGGTCTCTCGACAGGATTTACACCGGCCTACTTGACTTTTGGGAGGGAACTTAGAACGCCCGATGACACGTCTCATGACTTTCGAAAGATCCTGCAATCAAGAGAATTTCATACCTGAAATTACACCAAAGTTATTGCAATTAGCTACTAACCTACAAAAGGCTCGAGAAATACATGAACAATCCGAAGAGAGACGCAAGAAATATGTGGACCAACGGCGACGAGAGAACCCGGGTTACAATCCCGGTGACCTGGTTCTCGCCACACTGCATTCCCTGAGTAATGCCAGCAAAGGCGTAAGTAGTAAATTCGCGCCGCGACGTGATGGACCTTACATAATTAAGAAACAACATGGTCCGTCATCCTACCAACTTGCTGATCCCCAGAAACCTGAAGTTATGATTGGAGTGTATCACTCTTCCGCTCTGGTACCTTATGTTGGAGATGGTCCTGAGCTGCCAGCCCCCGTCCAGCCTCTCAGAAAGAGAGGGCGGCCACGAAAACAACAACCCAAGTCTGTGGATGAAGAGGTACACATTAAGAAGCGCGGCAGACCCAAGACTAATCCTGCTGATCCTGGATCATCATCGGGACGACTTCAGATCCAGAGGAAAAACACTAAAAACACGGAAAAACTACTAGAGGTGCTGAACTAAAGTAGCTGACTTAACTGTAGTTACCTAAAATTAGTATTTTAGTTGTAGATTTAAATCAGGATCTATAAGCGTAGTTTATGATAAGGTTATGCAAAATATTGTATCTGCTTAGATTTTGAAAATAATTTATTTTTATTTAATTCAATGACTTTCCCATTTAACAAATACTTTCGCAGAGAGGTGGCCTGAAACACAGGTTTAAGTAAACCTAGATCAGGCAACGCACTACATTACTTTCAGAGTTCTATTTTTGACTGTAAACTCATATTTGTCTTCCATAGTTTAAATTTAGATAATTATTATCCTAATGTAGACCTAGATTAATATATACAACTGCACTATAATGTACACTTTTTTGTAAACATGTTATTTCAATAAATTTTTATTATTATTATTATTATAGAGGGGGAGGCTGTAACAACTAATCTACAGCGCGCGCGCGGCTTCCCTACTTCGCAGCACTCGACGTCACCGAGGGGGCGGAGCCCGGCGCCCCGCTACGCGCTGGCTGCTTTATAAGGCGATCGGACGCGCATTTTTGCTCAGAGTGTGTTCGCTGCGCTCTCGGTCTGCTTCAGCCTCACTGGTTGGACAGCTCTGAGAACTAGTGTACACATTTTATTCTTCCACGCTCAGTGTGTGATCTTTTTCAAGTTTAAATGAAACTAACTGTATAATTTATTCGGAACAAATATAGTTTTGGAAAACGTCCATTGCGTTTTACTATTACATTATTATTTAAATTTATCCGTAAGGTATTCATCTACTGTGTAATAACTTTTTTTAATTAAGAATTGTTTTAACTTATTTAAAAATATACTAGTTTTATTTTCTTGCTTTATGTTTTCCGGTAATTTATTATATATTTTGATCGACATAGAATATGGACTAGAAGCATGTATTTTTAGGCGGGACGGAGGCAAATTTAGCCTGTTTTTATGGCGCAGTGAATGGCTCGTTTGAATGTCTCCCCGTGTGTTGTAGGATTCCGGGAATTTGCGGACCAGTTTACATAACTCTAAGATATAAATGCTGACCAATGTTAGTATCTTGTGTTTTTGGAAGTAAGGCTTGCAACTATCTGTCTGTTTTATATTAGTGATTATTCGTATAAGCTTTTTTTGTAGGATGAATAAGGAGGGAGCGTCTGTGCTATTTCCCCATAAAACTATGCCATAGGTAAACCATGCGTGGGCATATGCGTAGTATGTAACTAGCGCGGTTTGGAGACTTGTAGTCTTTTTTATTTCACGAAGGGCATATGCAAATTTGTATAGTTTTGATTTTACCATCCTGACGTGTGATTTCCAGTTAACGTTTGTGTCTATAGACAGACCAAGAAGAGTGAATTCATGAACAACTTCTATTGTTGTGCCGTTGTAGGTGAAGGTTATATCCAATGGGGTCTTTTGACGGGGCTGGAAGGGCATTAATCTAGATTTAGAGAAATTTATTTCAAGGTTATGGTCATTCATCCAAGTAATTGATTTATTAAGTGTATTTGTTAGGTCCTCGCACAAGTCAGCATTGTTCTGGCACGAAACTAAAAGTGAATTATCGTCAGAAAACAAGACGCATGGCCCTTCTATGGTTTTTGGAAGGTCGTTTATGTAAACTAGGAAAAGTAGGCATCCAATTACACTTCCTTGGGGAATAGAGGCGTAAATTTTTTTGATGCTAGACCGAATATTTTGAATTTCTTTGGTACTCTCATTATAAAATTCTATTTCGACTTGGTGTTCTCTATTTGTTAAATAGGATTTAAACCATTCATGAACCTTGCAATTTACTTAGCAGAATGTCATATTGTACTTTATCGTACGCTTTGGTTATATCTAAGAGTAAACCTACAGCGTATTTTTTGTCATGTATTATATTTAAAACTTCCTGTATATATTTATAAACTGCTAGAACAGTGGAACGGTTTCTGCGAAATCCGTTTTGACACTCGTTAAATATGTTATATTTTTCGCAGAAGGAGTAAACTCGATTGCACATTGCTTTCTCAAAGATTTTTGAGGCAGTTGGTAAAAGTGCTATTGGACGGTAATTGCTTGGATCCGTTTTCGATTTCTTTTTGTGGATTGGCTTTATAAGAGCTTTCTTTAGGTAATCTGGGAAAACGGCGTCATCAAAAGACTGATTCACTAGCAAGTAGAATGGTAACGTAAGTTCGTTTGCACATTGTCGTATTAACATTGGTGGTAACTCGTCTATTCCATGGCTTTTTTTGTTTTTTAGGTTTTTTTATAGTGTGTTTATTTCGCCGGGGTATACTGGGCTCAGAAACAAGGTGTTTTCGGTGGGGCACAGTACAGGGTCGCCTCGCGGCTTACTGCCACGTGCTTTGTTGCCACCCTCGCCGATGGACGCAAAGATGTTATTAAAATAGTTAGCAATTTCTTTAGGTTCAGTGACATTTATATTATTAATTAGTAATTTTATGTTTTCCTTATCCCTTTTTATTTTCTTATTTGTCCTATCATTTATAATACTCCACATAGTTTTAACTTTGTTGTCTGATTTTTTTATTTTATTTATATATTGTAATTTCTTTGCTGTAATAACTGTTTTCTTTAGTGTTTTTTCATATTGTTTATAGTTCTTTTTAATTAGTGGATTATTAGTTTTTAGTGTAAGTATCTTTTCAAGCCTTTTATTTCTACATGAAAGTTTGATGCCTGTAGTTAGCCAGTGCTTTTTATGGTTTGTTTTTAATTTAATTTTAATTTTAGGTATACATTGGTTTAGTACAGGGTGGCGCAATAGAACGTGCATATTGCATCATTTTTTTTTGCGGGGTAGAAGGGGCGTGGGCGAGGGGAGACCGATATCGTTGGGTAGCGCGGTTCATGAAGTTTTAGTCACTATGAGTCACTTCGACGGGAAGCGTCGCGCATTTTGCGTGCGCGCATTTTACGAAAACTCTCGTTCGTACGTAGTTGTCAGGCGACTATTTTGTTCTGAGTATGGTGTACGGCAAATTAGGGAGGCTCCGAGTGCTAATTTAATTAAAATCTGGATAAAGCGGTTTGAAGAGACTGGATCGACGTTTAAACCACACGCAAAAGGTCGTCCACGCACATCTAGGACCGAAGACAATATTGAGAGTGTTAAGCAGTCGGTACGAGAAGATCCACAAATGTCTACTCGCAAGAGATCGTCTGTCCTAAACATATCGCGACGAAGTTTGCAACGAATTTTAAACTTGGATCTTAAATTGCATCCATACAAGCTGCAATTAACTCAAGAATTGAAAGACTCTGACTTCATAGCACGGCTCACATTTGCTAATGAAATGCTCAATCGGTTTTCAAATTTTGAAAACATCCTTTTCTCTGATGAGGCACATTTTCATATGAATGGGTTCGTAAACCGCCAAAATTGTCGTTATTGGAATAGTGAGAATCCCAGACTCAAACATCAAAAACCGTTACATAGCCCTAAAGTGACAGTTTGGGCCGCAATCTCTGCCAAAGGAATAATTGGTCCTTATTTTTTTGAAAACGCACGGGGGCAAAACATCACTGTTAATACCGAACGCTATGTTGCGATGTTGGAAGGTTTTTTGGCCCCAGAACTTGAAAATTCAAGAATAAAGAACTCTAGGACTTGGTTCCAACAAGACGGAGCTACCAGTCACACATCAAATGACTCCATGGCGGTTGTGAAGCAGATGTTCCCTGGCAAACTGATTTCGAAAAGAGGTGATATCCCATGGCCTCCGCGCAGTCCAGACTTGACGCCTCCTGACTTTTTTTTGTGGGGATACCTCAAACACAAAGTCTACACCAATAATCCGAGAAACATCAGTCAGCTCAAGGAGAATATTCGTGGTGAAATGGCAGCAATCACACCAGCACTACTTAAGAAAGTTTTCGGTAATTTCCGTTTGCGGTTAGAGGAGTGCCAACGTAGAGAGGGTCATTATTTAGATGATGTTATTTTTAAAAAATAAACTTCAGTTATCACTTAATAATTGCTTAGTTTTATTTTAACTATACCTTTTGTATTTATTTTTTAATAATTATTTTAAAAATGCACGTTCTATTGCGCCACCCTGTATTTTTGCCAATGTGTTATTAAATGCTTCATAGTTTTCATTTATGTTTTTATTTGTTTGTATTATTTCGTTCCAATTTACTTCATTTAATTTGGATTTGAATAATTGGGTGTTTTTATTATTGTACAACCTTTTTTTGACGTACCATGTAATTCTTTTAGTTTGTTGAGACGGATTCATGTGTATGATTGTACCACAATGATCTGAGAAACCTAGCTCTTCCACTGTTGTATGCTAATTTTTATGGAAATTTGTAAAAATTAAGTCCAGGCATGTTGACGATGTTTGTGTTATTCGTGTTGGTGATTTTATTTGTTGGTCGAACCCATACTCTAGCATGAAATCTAAAAATTGATTTGTTTTAAAACTATTTTCCAAAATATTTATATTCTCCTCCTATAATAATATCAAGTCTAAAATATTTAATAATCGTAATACTATGAATGAGTATGAATTAAAACGCGAAGCGAAGGCCGCCCGACGCTAGCGCAGGAGACAGGGGTGCGGGGGAAAGGGGGCGGGGCCATGCGGCGGGCGACGGCGTTTGATCAACAAAACAAGTGGCCGCCAGTACGTCACTTGCGGAACTCGGAAGCGGAGGTCCGACATTCGCGCCCTCCGCTAGGCCTGCGCGCGTGTGCCGCGTCCTCACGTAGTCACAATGTCTAACTTTACTCACCGCGAATACTATGAAATGGTACGAGTGTATTTATTGACCCACGAAAATTTACGAGCAGCACGAAGAATGTACGAGAGGGAGAGCATACCTCGTATGCGAGCTCAGGGAATCCGTAATCCCGCGGTACCTAATGAAAGGACAATTTTAGCAGCTAATCAAAGGCTGCTTGATCACGGCCAGTTCAGAACCCCGAGTTACGCACAAGGGTCTGGCAGACCTCGACTGGCAGTCGAAGCCGAAGATGCCATATTCGATTTTTTTGAGCGCAATCCGAGAGCCAGTACCTACGACGCGGAGCGACGTTTTGGTGTAAGCCAAAGCGCAGTATGGAAGCTGCTAAATACAGCCGGACTCCATCCTTATCACTTCCAGCCGGTACAACAACTCCACGACCCAGACCCAGCATCACGTCGAGCCTTTTGTGAGTGGCTTTTAAATCACCGTGAAGCAAAAGTCTTGTGGACGGATGAAGCGTTATTCCCGCATGTGGGACTGTACAATGTCCACAACGAGCATTGGTGGTCGTTCAATAATCCCCATTTAGTGTGAGAGACACATCACCAAATACGTTTCAGCGCAAACGTATGGGCGGGGATTATACAAAATAAAATAATAGGTCCCATTTTTATCGATGGCGCCTTGACCGGGACACGTTATTTAGAAATGCTGGCCACAACCATCGAAGATTTAATCGACGAAGTCCCACTAAGCTATGTTAATCATTATTATTACCAGCACGACGGCGCTCCACCACATTACGCCATAGCGGTACGAAACTTTTTAAATGAAAAATACGGTGAAAATTGGATCGGTCGGGGTGGCCCCGTACCATGGCCAGCAAGGTCTCCAGACCTCACACCTTGTGATCTCTGGGGAGAAGTGAAACGCCGGGTGTACGTAGAAGAGGCTCAGAGCCTAGATGACTTGAAAGAAAAAATAAACAATGCTTTCAATGAAGTGAAAAGTGATGTTAGTGTCCTAAATAAACTAAATGATAACATAATTAAACGTGCACGTTTATGTCTGGAAAAAGGAGGAGGTCACTTCGAACAATACCTTAAGTACTGTGATTAACGCAATAGGTAAGAAATTATAAACAATCTTAGTGTGTTAGGTTCTTTTTGATTAGACATTGTTGTAAGATAGTTGATTCCAATTTTTTAAATACGCCAGAATGCAATTGTTTCAATCTAAATTGTATCATGTAAGTACCTATCATACCTAAATTACGTATTACTTATTATGATTTACTTTCTGCATTTTGATGGTCCTAAGCCCATGAAAGTATGAAGGAAAAATTGGAATTACGTTTACAACTAACACAGTCTAAACTTAAAAAAGTAGCGCGAAACTTCGGTCAGTGATCGCACCGCGTAGGTACCTACTACAACTCAGCTGATAGCAGCTGGCGCGTCGCGCAACTAGTCGACGCGCGGCGAGCGTGAGTCGGGCGACTGGTCTACGGCGGACTGCGACGTCCATAAAATAAGTTTCTGAGTAAACAAGTCTCGTAAGCGATAACTTAATATTTTACTATGAACACATGTCAAAGTAAAAAATACGTGTTTATTAAAATGTATTCAAGTTTGTCATGTCAAAGTTTGCGCACTGGTTAAAAACTTTTCCTGTATAAATATTTATTACTAAGTTTGACTTGGTGTTTGTTACAGTGAAAACTGCGAAGAATGAGTGGAAAAAGTTACGTGATAGTCATCGAGAGTCACTCAAAAGGATGAAAGCCAGTACAAGTGGTCAGGCTGCTTCTCCGGCAAATAACTGGAAATATGCCGAGTTACTCGAATTTCTTTTACCCCACATGAAAAACCGTAAGAGAACCGGTAACGTATCAATTAATAATAAAAATACATTGGCCAGTACATCAACCCAAAGTCAAAGTATTTTGCTCGGTGCATCAACTGATAATCAAAATACATTGCCCGGTACATCGATCGAAAGTACAAATACTTTGCCCAGTACATCAACTGAAAGTCAAAGTATTTTGCTCGGTGCATCAACCCATAATCAAAGTACTGAGATTTTCGAAGAAATTCCGAATGATGATGGTGAAAACACATCCGAAGCACCAAGGATAAAAAAAAGAAAAGTTGGCGATGACTCATCATTACGCGACTTACTTCAGGATTGTTGGATATTTTAAGTCACTGAATTGCAACACCAACCTTTAAAATGTAAAATTATGTAAGTTGTGGCAACACTCAGCCCTTCCGCCTGGTGACACTGGTCCAATGTATCTCTATGTAGTCTGTGGGTCCAATACAGACGTGAAAATAACTTGTCCGCCGTTTTATTTCATCTTCCTCGGCTCCAACGTACCAGCACCTCATCAGCACCCACCATCACTATCACAACGCTACACATTGGTCCTTCGCGGAGAACAGCGGCGCTGCGGAAGAAGCAAGGAGGTTTGGCAGGTTTTTCTTTCGGCCGTGTCACAGCCATTTTGGTTGGTTGGCAACGCTAGCGGGCTCTGCAACGCTCTTGGCTTGGTCGCCGCTACACTATCGCAATCGCAAGCGATTCGGCAACCTAAGGAGAAGTCGGAGAGGATCAGCCCAGCAGCAATCAACATACATCAATTCATCGAGCGCTTAATTGCCGCCGTCGCCGGAGTCACCTCTGCAGGTGTGAAGAGTACAGCTGCCAGCACAAAAGGTATTCCGCTAGAAGGAGCGGGACGGCACGCATCGCAATGTTCATCGTATGTTCGAGTTTACGCGCCTGGAGCGCGCGCAATCCACGCACATTGTGCGCGACAGAAACAACAATTTCGTACGAGCGCAAGAGGGACAGCAAGTGACGCCAAGAAATCATCGAAGCTACAGTAACCACCGGGGCCACCATTTTGCGGCAACGGCCTCTTCGATCGATCGATTCGTCTGCAAAATCAGTCTCCGCGCACCATAAAGTAATTTAAGTGTTTGTTGGACTCGTGCTACATTATTTTAGCATTAAGTTTAGATTAAATTGCTGTGGTACTCCATAAGTGCGATAACTTAAAAATGGAAGACGAGCTTAAACGCAAAATCGCTTCACGTGGCTATGTAAAAGGTACGATCACAAGATTACTTAATTTCGTTGAAGTTTCCGATCTGTGTAAAATAAGTAGTGATGAGCTGATTACCAAACGCGAGCGACTCATTAGGGCCAGGCCACAACAGTGCGTTGCGGCGTCGCATCGCAAAAATCAACGACGCCGCACAACGCATCGTGGAAATTTCCGATGCGCTGCCGCAACGTACAAATCTGCGATGCGACAACGCTTTGCCGTTTAGTCGGTGTCCATACTTTGAACGACCTGCACGTGTTTTTTAAGCGATATGGCGCAGTACGATGTCGACCACCTGATATCTTTAATTTACGAACGTCCCGTCCTTTGGGACAAAACTATATCACAATTCAAAGACAAATTTTTAAAAACAGAAGCATGGAGGGAAGTGTGTACAAGTTTATATTCAAATTTTGAGGAGTTAAATAGTGTTGAAAAAACAAAACTCGGTAAGTACTTATAAACATTTATATTTTTGTTAACTGCCAACTAAGACCTCCAATGTTACTATTAAAATAATTACAAAATTCGTTTCTGATTATGTTAGCTCCTGTTCTACTTTCATGTGTTGTTTCGTGTAAAATTTGCAAAGAATCGTCAATAATCATTTCTTCAAACGTTTGTGCGCCATCTCGATTCAATACAAAGTTGTGTAATACACAGCATGCTTTTATAATGTCTATTGTGAAATCGTAAGAAACATTAACACTCTCCCTGCCATGGGAACCGCCGGCGACCCCCAAAAAATTTTGTCCAGCAGGCCAAAGCACATTTTTTAATACTTTTATTTGCAGGCCATAGGGTCCGCCGGCAGCCCCCACTTTTTTTTTGTTCGGTACGCTGCATCTATGTACCTATAGTTTTATTCTCCACGCCAATCATAATAATAAGCAGTTAGACGCCGGCGACCCCCACGGCCAGGCGATTGTCATTTTTCCCGCGCTTTTTCATCGATAACAAATCTAAATCGCTTTTTCAATATGTCGGACGACTCTGACTTAGATCCTAACTTCATACCCGAGTCAGACGGTAGTCACCTGAGTACTGATAGCAACGAATCGTCGGCTGGTAGTGATTCAAGCTCTGACACCGATGTTTTACCGCCACCGCGCTCGCGTCAGCGACCAAACCGTCCTGCGCAGTCAAGAGGCGCGAACAATTGGTACCTACCTACCGGCACCCATCAGAAGCAATACCCGTTTACTGCCACTGCTGGTTTGAAAAATATTCCCGAATCGTGCCACAGTGAGTTGGATTATTATTTAATGTTTATTGACGAAGAAATTATGAACCTAATAGTAAATATGACCAACTGTTATGCAAATAAAACTACACTAATGACAACTATGCGACGTTCCTGTAGACTAAAAGAATGGAAAGATTGTGATGAACAGGATATGAAGAAGTTTATTGGCTTATTTATGTGGATGGGACTAAAAAAATTGCCTAAAATCTCCGATTACTGGTCACGAAACCCACTTTATAAAAGTAAATTGGCTGGATCGACTATGAGCCGAAACCGCTTCGAGTTATTACTTCGTTGTTGGCACTTTGAGGATACACTTTTTCCAGGTACATCACGGACAGATAAACTGGTCAAGATACGACGTTTTGTTCAATTGATCACTACCAAATTTCAAAACTATATGTCTCCTGGCGAATACCTGACAGTCGATGAAACCATGGTTGCCTTCCGCGGTCGTATAGCTTTTATGCAATATATCCCCGGCAAAAGGCATAAATATGGGATCAAGCTCTTCAAAATATGTGGTGATAATGGCTATACGTATGATTTGATAGTTTACGAGGGAAAGAAAAATGAAACACGTGAACAAAATTTGTCAAAAAATGTGGTATTAGAACTGAGCAAGGAATACTTAGACGTAGGAAGAACCATAGTCACCGACAACTATTATACTAGCGTTGACTTAGCCGAGACTCTATTACAACGTTCTACGCACTTGATTGGCACAGTCCGAAAAAACCGGAAAGGTTTGCCCATAAATGTCATAGGAGAAAAGTTGAAGAATGAGATGGTTGCTATGGAAAATAACAACGGGGTTTTGGTCTTTAAATGGAAAGATAAACGAGACGTCCTTGGATTGTCTACCAAACATAAAGTGGGATTCGTCACTGTAACAAGCAAACGAAACAAAAATAAATCAGCTTTGAAACCTACAGCAATTGCGGACTATAATAGGCACAAATGTTCAATTGATCTTTCTGATCAACTGGGTGGTTACTCTAACCCATCACGTCGTAACATTCGTTGGTTTCAAAAACTTGCAATAGAATTGTTACTGAACACCACTGTCATAAATGCTTACCTTGTCTATAAGACACATAAAAAAATTAATTCCAAACGCTATACCATTACAAAATTCAGGGAACAGTTATGCACCCAGTTACTAGGTTTATGTCAGGAACGCTCCAGTGGGGCAGAGATAAGAGAACCCGGTGAGCATAAGTTCGGGAAAAATCCTTTAGCTGACCGTCGTAATCGGATTGTGCGTCGTAAGTGCATACACTGTTACGAACAACTAAGATTGCAAGGTAAAACAAGTGTTGACGCCAAGAAACAAACTAAAAAAACTAACACCGTCTGCCTTACTTGCCCATCGAATCCCAGCGTTTGTGCCTCGTGTTTTGCGACTATTCATACAAAAAAGTAATTTTTACGACATTATAATTACTTTTTGTCATAAAAACTTTAAATAAATACGTAAATATTCATATTATGATTATTTTTTTTACCTCACTTTCAAGTCTCATAGCAACTCAATTATTGGTCCTATTGACTTGCTTCTTTTTTTATTTTTTAGCTAAGTTTCGTGTACACGCACGAGAAGTTTCACATTTTCCATAACAGCACGCCAATAGTTGTAAAAATTATTTGAATTCGGGAGGTCAGGGCGGATCCCACGGCGTCTTAAAAGATTTTTTTTTTGACCCGCCGGCGGCTCCCACGGCCTCTTGTAATAATTTTAACTTTTGACTCACGGCGTTCACAATCAACAAATTTGGGACCCGCCGGCGACCTCCATGGCCTCCTGAACTTCAAAAGCTTTATATATTGTCGGCAGGGAGAGTGTTAATGGGTCGATGAAATATGCGCCATTTATTTGCGAGTATGCCAAAAGCGCTCTCAACATATCGTCTGGCTCGGCTCAAACGATAATTAAAACTCGTTTTTCTATCGATAAAAACTGCCCAGAATATGGGCGCATTATATTATTTGTCAGTGGTAATCCTTCATCCGCCACGAAGACAAAAGGAATTTCTTTTTGAAAGCCAGGTAACGGTTTTGGCGGAGGTATAGATAATTGACCTTTTTTTAATAAGTCGTATAGATTTGAGTTCTGAAAAACAGTGGAGTCACATTCCTTACCACATGCACCTATATCGACATATATAAATTTGTAATTCGTATCAACAAGTGCTAATAGAACAATGGAATTATAATTTTTATAATTGAAAAATAGGGATCCACTGTGATCCGGGCTCAATATACGAATGTGTTTTCCATCTAGCGCTCCTATACAATTAGGAAAGTTGGTCTTTTTTTCATACTCTTGAGCAATTTGTTACATCAGCTCTGTTGTAATTTTTGGTAATTCCAACCTTTTAAGAATGTTCCATAAAATACGACAAACAAATTTTATTATTCCTGTTATTGTAGATTTTCCACGATAATATGTGAAATGCATATCTTTAAAAGTATTTCCCGTCGCCAGGTACCTGAAAGAAAACAAAATAAATCATTATTCGTCATATTTTTTTAGGTAACGATGTCATAAAGAAATGGAGAGGAATCAAGGATAATTTTACAAAATACGAAAAAAAATTAAACGAGCAATGTAAATCCGGAGCTGGGGCCAAAAAAATTAAACAATATCATCTATACGACCAGCTCCTATTTCTAAAAAAGAATTCTCAAAATAAAACAACATCAAGTCTTGACGATGAAGAAATAAGACCAAGCACCTCAACCCAACAAAGCCAGCAACCTGTCATGCCACGTTACCAGCCTGCATCGCGTAAAAGAAAAATTGACGAAGACGAATTTGAGAAGAATATTATAGCTGCTTTAAAAACACCTGAAAGTAGACATTTATCTTTTTTTAAAGGAATTTTGCCATCATTGGAAAAATTGAATGATAATCAAACAATAATTTTCCAAAGTCGTGTCCTACAGATATTAAGTGATTTACACCAACCATCATACTATCCCAGCCACTATCAAACTTCACAAACATCCGTCCAAGCAAACTATCAAACATCTCAAACAACTGTTCAGACTGGCTATCAAACAGCTCAAATGTCTATGCAGAGTGGCTACCAATCAGCTCAAATGCCTATGCAGAGTGGCTATCAAACATCCATTCAACGCAGTGCCTTCCAAAGCGGATGCGAAACATCACCGGCACCTATGCAATCGTCTCCACAAACGCCAAGGAATGATGATGTAAATGAGCCAGAACAAATTCATTTCGATGAGGAACTAACTTTGACGAATGACACACAATCGGAATACGAGTTTTGAATAACACTAAATTATGAAAATGATTAAACAGTATGATTATAGTAGAAATAGTTTATTTTTTTCTTACCTTAAAGTTAATCCCAGCATCTCTAGAGGTTCGATGGGTTTTCTAAATATGTATTTCTTTTGTAAATGAGGCTTTATCAAACTAAGAAGTTCTTCAAAACTTACTACACTCATCCTAAAGTAATCGAAAAATTTAACCTCGTCCACTTTTAGCGCCTCATATTTCCTTTTGAAGTGGTTTCCATCTTTATTCATAATTGTCAGTAATGGGTGCACCCAGTACTTTCTTTTCTGTTTCTTTTTCTTAATACGCCTTAACGCAAGCAGAAGTAGAACACGCGCAGTGCGGTCCATGTCTCACTAGAAACTGAACTGACGGTTAGCGTCTTGTCGTACGATGTCGTATCCGATTAAATTTTTGCGTTGCGACATCGCATCGCATAGCTGTGCAATGTTGTTTTTGCGATGCGACGCCGCAACGCACTGTTGTGGCCTGGCCTTTACTGCTTTTCGCGACTATGAGTCGTTATGTAAAGATATTTTATACCTTGACAGTACCGATAAAGAAAATGTCGAGCAAATAGAAAATAATTATTATTACATATTGTCACTATTGAGCGAGCAAATTAAGTCCCAAGAAAATTCAAGCCCCTCAGGCACTTTCACGCATTCTGATCCAACCACACTTAGAACGAAATTACCACCAATAACAATTAAAACGTTTGATGGTACTTTTACAGACTATATACCATTTATTAATTTGTTCGATTCATTGATTCATAACGACAGTAGTCTTGATCACATCCAAAAATTTTATTACCTGAGATCGTTTGTGAAAGGCGAACCTTATGATTTGATTAAGAATTTAAGTTTGACCCCTCAAAGTTATAGTGATGCTCGCAAACTTTTGACAGATCGCTATAACAACAAATATAAGATCATTAATGATCACATTATTAATATTTTAGATATAAGTAGCATTACTAAGTCAACAGCTGGTAGTTTAAGAGACTTTGTGTCGTTTTTTAGGCAGCAATTAGCCGCAATTAAAAACCTTGACTCAAATATCATATATTGGGATGCAATGTTGTTATGTATTCTTTCCCGCAAATTAGATGGGATTACTGCACGAGCTTATCAGCTAGACCGATATCCAAGTATGCAGCCTAAGCTAGAAGACTTCCTGCAATATCTGGAAAAGCGGGCCCTAGCCCTGGAAAATACCGGACAGGGTCCTCACTCGCAGCAATCACAGTCATCCAAGGTAACAGCGGTCGCCACAGCAGGAGCAACATGTATATTCTGTAAGTCAAATGACCATAAGTTATTTAAATGTAAAAAATTTCAGCTGTTGCCAGCAAATGATAGAGTTGTGTTTGCCAAGGAACAAAAATTGTGTGCAATTTGTTTAGGTATGCATGGTGGCAAATGTAAGTTTCACTTCCGGTGCTCAGAGTGCAAGAAATCACACAACACTCTGCTGCACAGCAATTCAAGCGAAACCCCACCAGCAGTCACATTATCTAGCAATGTCAATAATAACGTGCTCTTACCTACAGCCAGAATCAAAGTTGTAGCAAGAGATGGCACCAAATACATTATCAAGGCGTTACTGGACAGCGGATCTCAGGTTTCTTTTATAACTGCAAAGGTTGTTCAGCTATTAGGGTTAACGCCCATGCAAAGCAACACTTGTATTGTTGGAATCACTAATGAAAAAAGTAATGTAAAGTATAGCATTCCCATTGAAATTCATTCATTAAACTCCCCATTTAACCCGGCGTCATGGGGGTTGGGTCTGTGCGACCCGTCACATTTTATTGCGTTTCTAGTTCGGTTACTATGCGTGCGACGTTACCGTTCTTCTCAATAGCTGGAGCTGTTGAGTTGTTCTATGCGTCTCAAGCAACATGTTAGTCGTGCCACAACCGCATTGGGAGTTATAGGCTCACAAAATTGAATAAGGTATGTGAGACCCATCCCCGCAGTCAGTGTAACAATTTCACGCCATTTTTTATAGTTATTGTTTTACTTATTATCCGTGTTTTTATCCTTTTACATTTGATTTTTTGCTGTTGTTTACAATTGTAGTTGCTGATATATAGTTCAATGTATTTTATTTGTATTTTTGTAGGTACTTAGTAAAAAATGGATCGAGAAGAGGCAGAACGTCACCGTATTCTTGCAATTTTACAAGAATCTGACTCTGATTCTGAGTTGTCAGACCAGGCTATTAATGGCCTAATAATGAACAAAATAAATAATAATTGTTCAAAAATAAAACGTCTTGTCATGGAACACCTAAAACTTCACCAAATGTATTCGTGCTTCCATGTGAGTTGCGACAGAAAATTAGAAAATTTGTTGGTGAATCTTCAGGGGAACAAAAAAGGCTAATAATCGCAAACAGTGCCAAGTGTGTTCAGCCAAGAAAGACCGTAAGACAACACACACCTGTGAGAGTTGTAACAAATATATCTGTGTAGAACATGTAGTACCTTTCTGTGCTGACTGTACCAAATATAATGATTCGAAGTGATTAATTGTTCATTTTTTCTAAAGTTAATTTAGTTTCCTACAAAAAAGTACTTTTTAAACATTAAGGCCGATTGTTACTTAATGTATAAGTAGAAGAGAAAAAATTTGTTGACATTTGTCGTTCTTTTTTTAAAGTTCTATTAAATATAATTAAACATAATATAATATGATATTTGTATTTCATTTATTTACATAAATACCTAAAAAACTAAACGCGAATAAATAATACTTTTATTATTTACAAAAAATTGGAAAAATTTGACATTAATAAACGGGTCGGTGAGACCCACCCCCCAACGTCCGTGAAACACTTTTCCACCCCCATGACGCCGGGTTAAGACAACAGTAACTTGTCATGTGGTAAAAGAGGTAACATGCAAATTACCTCAGAACAAATTTGATGTCTCAAGTGTCATAATACCGCCCAACATTATATTGGCAGATAACCAATTTAATGTGCCTAGTGAAATACATATTGTTACGCGCCAGAATTAATGCCGGGTACACAACGTACTACTAACGCCATCTAGTATCGAGTAGTGGAACTAATTGGGTCACGATCTTTCTAGACTTTTCGATGCTAGAACATTCTCGATGTTTCGACACCTAGTCAGTCGGGACCGGTATGTTCCCGAACTTTCTAGATATTTCCATTCTCGAAGGTTCTGGAAATTACAGTGGGACTATATAAGCTGCGAATCGCTCGCGACTGGGTCAGTATTGAATTGGCGATACAAGCGAATCTTCGGAAGCGATCTTCAACTGCGAGTTAAGTGAAGTGAAGTGTTTAATAGTGCGATTGTGGTTGTAATTAGTGTGTTTAAAGTGTTAATTAGTTTTGATAATTAAAGTGTCATTTGTTTTGGTTAAATAATCGGCTGTTTTTACTGTCACGAACCCCAAGCTCGTAACAATATGTTATTAGGAGCCGATGTATTTTTCCAGACCCTGTTACCGAACCAGCAGTACACAAGCATCAGCCTGCAAAGACAGAGCGAGCAGTCATCAACAGTTCTGCCCAGGAATACTGCTCATCCACTGCAGCAGCCTAGTAACACCCAACTACACATCTTTAACACATACTTCGGGCACATTGTAGGAGGAAGTCTGCCACCCAAGGTATCACAACAGACATGTAATAGAGTAGTATTAAAATGTGAATTAGGTCTCAATGACACACTTGCCCAGTTTTGGACCCATGAAAAAGTCCCAGAAATATTTGCTGAGCAAACATCAGAGCAAGAGCTTTGCGAACATATTTTTCAAAGTTCAGTTAAATTAGTTAATAATCAGTTTGAGGTTCCTCTGCCTTTAAAATTACCTTTATCAGATGTAAACGATACTCTTGGTGAGTCATTTCATTTAGCATTAAAAAGGTTTTTCAACTTAGAAAAGAGATTACACACTGATCCTGAGTTATTCAAGCAGTATAAAAATTTTATTCATGAATATCTATCTCTTGGTCATGGTCATTATGTTGACATAGAATTATATGATTTAAATAAGCATGCAGTGTATTTTCTACCAGACCATGCAGTTATTAACAATAATAGCAAAACCACAAGGCTACGAACAGTATTTGATGGTTCAATTGAAAACAAATAAGAAAGTTTCTTTAAATGATTTACAACTCAATGGGCCAGTGGTGCAAAAGGAATTATTTGATATTATATTATTATTCCGCATAGGTAAATATACATTTACTGCAGATAACAAGCGTATGTTCAGAAACATTAAAGTAGATCCTGAATACACTTCCCTTCAAAATATTTTGTGGAGGGACAATCCTGAGAAGCCAGTCAAGTGTATAAGGTTAGATACGGTTACATACGGCTTGAAAAGTTCAAGTTATTTAGCAACTCGCTGCATAGATGAGCTAGCAAATAGATATGAAAAATCATACCCACTAGCATCATCCATTATCAAAAACAACCTATATGTTGATGATATTATATATTGCAAAGATAATTTAGAAACTACTGTTGCTGCCAGAGACCAACTTCGTGATTTACTTAAATTAGGGAGTTTCCATACTCATAAATGGTCATCGAATGATGAAAATGTGTTACACAATATACCATTAAATGAAAGACAGTTTGATAGTTTAGAATTACAAAAGGATAATTGCAACATGAAAGCCTTAGGACTTCAAATAAATGTAAAAGATGATCATTTTATTATTTCTACTCCAGAACCATTCAATAGGAATAAGGTTACAAAAAGGAGCATACTTAGTTATATAGGTAGATTCTATGACCCAATGGGATTTGTAAGCCCAATTGTGGTCACAGCAAAGGCAAAAATTATGGCTACTGAACATAGGATGGAATGACAATCCACCTGCAAATGTTCAGCAAGAATGGTTTCAATTTACCAATAACCTCGCTGCAATGCAGCCAATACTATTAGATAGGAACATTAAAATTTCAGAAGCAGACTCAGCAGATTTAATCGGCTTTGCAGATGCATCAAGTAAGACAGCCTATGGATGCTGTGTGTACCTGCGAATCACAAATCAATCAGGTACAACAAAATTACATTTACTCTGTTCCAAATCGCGAATCAACCCAATCCAAAAGAAAGGCATGACTGTACCCAGGCTTGAATTGAATGCTGCACTATTGCTATCGAAATTAATTTTAAGAACTCACAATACACTCAAGAGTTCAAATCAACATAAAGCATGTTTATTTATTCAGCGACTCACAAATTGTCCTGGCATGGCTAAATACTGAGCTAACAAACCTTCAAGCGTATGTATCAAACAGAGTAAGTGTAATTCGTCAAAACACAGTTGGATGTAGTTGGTGCTATGTCAATACAAATGACAATCCTGCTGATCTCATTAGCCGAGGTGTCAACCCAAATGAGCTGAGTAGCTGCGATATTTGGTGGAATGGCCCAAAGTTTCTGCAAAACAGTGAGTACAACTTTCCTGCTTACAGCTCGCCCGCTGATTCACTCTCAGGGGAATCTTGCTTGGCTCCTTCCAGCAACTTGGTGTGCCAAAATCCAAATCCGCTTGAGTATGTATTCACTTGCTTGTATAATTATTCCAATATAAATAAAATAGTAAGGCTATTAGCATACATATTGCGATTTTTAAACAATATCAATAAAAACAAAGCCAAAATAAACACAAACTATTTGCAAAGTTCTGAGTTAGATCGTGCATTAATGCTAATAATTAAACACGAGCAAAATATTTATTTTAAATCTGAAATCAATGCAATAACCAATAATAACAATTTGAAAGGAAATCTATCAGGCTTGCATCCCTTTATCGATAGCCAGGGTTTATTGCGCGTTGGTGGTAGACTACATTATGCGGATATTGCTTATTCACAAAAGCATCCTGTAATACTGCCCAAGGGCTCTTTAATTACTAGCTTGCTTATAAGGTGTGAACATGAGAGGCTACTGCACGCAGGACCTAAGCTTTTACTGTCACATCTAAATCAGAGGTTTTGGATTGTTAACGGATTATTAGAAGTTAAGAAAATAACTCACAAATGTATTGTGTGTTTCAGAGAAAAGGCCTCCGCGGCCAAACAGCTAATGGGCTCCTTGCCAGCTGCACGTGTAACAGCTACCAGCCGCCCGTTTGAGAAGGTCGGCGTGGATTTCGCTGGGCCAATTGGTGTGAAACTCTCTCGCGTAAGGCGATCATTAATTGGTAAAGGGTATATCTGCGTATTTGTATGTTTCACAACAAAAGCCGTTCACTTGGAACTGGCGTCAGACTTGACCACGGAAACTTTTCTTGCGTGCTTGAGGAGATTTATCTCTAGACGAGGGTTGCCCAACGAAATCCACTGCGACAATGCAAGTACATTTAAATGTGCTAGGAGTCAATTAGTTGAGCTCTACAAAGTGCAAACTTCTCAGAGTCACCAAATGCAAGTTCAAAAATTTACCGCCGAGCGAAGGATACAATTTCACTTTATACCATGTTACTCGCCTACATTTGGAGGGCTCTGGGAAGCCGCAGTAAAGAGCACAAAGTTTCACTTAAAAAGAATACTACAAAAAACTGTTTTAACCTATGAACAACTTAATACAGTATTAATTGAAATCGAAGCAGTGCTTAATTCCCGACCGCTCTTGCCTTTATCTTCAAACAATGATGATTATTGTTATTTAACACCCGGTCATTTTATCATTGGTAGTGCACTGTCAATGTATCCTGAAAAGAATGTCTGTAATATTCCTCAAAATAGGCTTAAGTTTTGGCAACTGTGTAATTCTCTGAAACAGTCCTTTTGGAAAGTGTGGCATCAATATTATTTAAATTTGTTACAAAATAGGCCTAAGTGGCGTGATAATGTATGTAATGTAAAACTAGGCGACTTAGTCATTTTAAAAGAGGTCAATATTCCTCCTATGTCGTGGCCAATGGCACGAGTTGTTCATTTGTTTCCAGGGCATGATGGCAATGTAAGGGCAGTGGAGGTTAGGACTCCAAATGGTAAAACTCATTCCCGCGCCATTAATAAAATATGTTTGTTACCTATAGATGCCAGAAGAGAAGCGTGGAGGTGACAGGAAGAGAGAAAAATATGAAGCAAAAAGATTATCAGTCGAATGGTTCATCGAATCCTTTCAGGGACAAGAGAGTCACTATTGTCGTTCGAAAAGTGCCAATAGAATATATCTTGATTCAGGCTTGACAATACGTAAAATGTGGCGTATGTATAACGCTGCCCGTGACGAGGATTTGAAAGTTAAACAAAGTTTTTTCAGGCATGTTATTAATACTAAGGGCCAGTTTCACCGGTTACGGATAAAGTGTCGGTTAGCCTATTATGAACTTATCTGGCAGATGAACTAAAACTTTTGGTTTCACAGGTGTCGGATAGCGATATCTGGCAGATGAAGTATTGATTAAGTTATCAGCCGAATCAAGTGGCTGTTAAGTAAGTTATCATCTACATTATAGTACATTTCAAGTTGTATTTCAAGTGGGAAATGTTTTTTATTGCATTTGAGGCGGTACCAGCGGTTCAGGTGTTTGTGATCACGAAACACCGAACCCGACGAACTATTGAAAGCCTTTTCGATGTCTTTCCAGGCTTTTTCTTTATCTTGCCAAGTCGTAGCGTCACTTTTTAGGGTTCCGTAGCCAAACGGCAAAAACCCTTATAGATTCGTCATGTCTGTCTGTCTGTCCGTCCGTATGTCACAGCCACTTTTCTCCGAAACTATAAAAACTATGCTGTTGAAACTTGGTAAATAGATATATTCTGTGAGCCGCATTAAGATTTTGACTCAAAAATAGAAAAAAAAACAAGAAATTTTGGGGGTCCCCATACTTAGAACAGAAACTAAAAAAAAAAATCATCAAACCCATACGTGTGGGGTATCTATAGATAGGTCTTCGAAAATCATATTGAGGTTTCTTATATCATTTTTATCTAAACTGAATAGTTTGCGCGAAAGACACTTCCAAAGTGGTAAAATGTAACTTCTAAAAGAAGAGAATGATAAAACTAAAAAAAAAAAATATTTTGTACTTTTTAGTCTTTGATAACGAAATATTTTGAACATTTATACATTTTATCAAGTAGGCGAATGAGCCCGCATCCTCTCCATCTCCGCCAGTGCGTCTGTATTGCATGGTGTTTTACCTGTCAGCTTAGAATAGTCTAGCTCCTCAATCTGGAGAACACTAAGTGATTTTACTCTACTTTGGGCCACATACGCCTCTCCAGCCGCAAAAGTACGGGACCCTAAGCACACACTGCGTGGTCTACCGTACAGCCTTGCATCTTATGCACGGTAGATGCCAAACTTAAAATCACTGGAAACATGCGCCTTTCCACCGCACCGTAGCTGTACTTGGCCGGGAATTGGATGCCTATAGGCTGAATTAGGACGGTATGTCGGTTTCATACATTTGGTCGCGTTTAAAGTGCGGTCAGACGCTGTCCGAAATGAATCCGATACTCCCATTCACTAGCCCCTTCTCCACGTCTACATTGGATCGCAGCATGATTTTAGCCCCTTTTAAAATTCTTAATTTACTCGGTAGTCCACCCGTTTTGTTTATATCGCTGGGAATAATGGACTCCAATGAAGTATTTCCAAGGTCTTTGTTTATGTCGTAGGTACATTCGAGTACCTTTTCGTTCGTAAAATTTAAGAACTTCATTGTTGTGCTTCTCTACTTGGCCGTTTGTTGGATAAATACACAGTGCTTTTTCAAGCGCAAACTCGCCGGTAGCATTTGATGAGACCTTAGTCAGCAATACTGCGAGATGCTCGCTGTTCAGCTCTCCGACCCTCAAGGCGTTCCAGATGTCGGTGAATGTCGTGTCTCCTCGCTGGCTAGCGCAAGAGTTGCCGGAGAGTTAAGGCATGTACACTAAGACGCCATCTCTTTAAACTGGTAATTTGAGCAAGCTATGCACTGTAGAGCCACCTATAGCCGTGCTGCAACTCCAGTCAGAGCGCCAATCTTTGTAACCTGCTTCCCCTAACATCTGTTCACTTGATTTTTCAAAACAACAAGAACGTCTTTCCTGTTCCAGCGCCACCAGTTACGAATAGTTTAAGCCTTTGTTGATCGCCCATTTACAAGTCAATATATTATTATATTATAATAGGTTTGTTATAACCTTGAAACTGGATCGAGGTCAAAGTTCATTATAAAACCTTTCTAACAAGTCCAAACACGGCTATGATACGATATTCCTTCATGGAATGCCAGTGCCTATCTTCTGGCTGCATCATCAGATCAGTTCGACAATACCATATTATTGTAAAATCATCAAAGCTACATACAGCTGCCCATTTTCAAGACACTGCGATTATTGGAAGTTGGTTTAAATTAGTATTAGTATAAAAGCGTGTTAATTATATACTTCAAAATGTAAAAAAAGTTGACTTGGATTATTTAGAACAAATATTATTTCACTAATTAAGTTTTCAAATGAAAATATTTTACGTATAGTAGAATCGAAACGCAAAGAAGCAACGTTGCCATTCCGCTTGTTATTAAGTGGCCAGTATCTTATCTACCGGAAAAATTATCAGGAAGTTTGACGGTGAAACCGAAAAAAGTTATAACCAGCCTTTAAGTGGTAGATAGTATTAATTATCTGATAACTAACCGACACTTTATCCGTAACCGGTGAAACTGGCCCTAAGTATAATAAAGGCTTTGGGAATCCTAGGACAGACGTGTGCTCAACGTGCATTGAACTGTCAGAACGCATAAAAACGGAGAAGGACGCTTCAAAGAAAAACGTACTTATGGTCGAAAAAAGAATTCATCGCCTCAAATACAAAGCTTTCTATGCAATATTGCAAGAAGAAAACGAAAATCTTCAAACCATATCCTTCGATTGCCAGAAAAACCAGGCGATGCCCAAAGTACCGGATCAATCTGCCTACTACAGTAGACAAATCAACTTTTACCACTTCGCCATTGTTGTGGGAAATTCAAAGGCTAAACTGAATAAAAATAACATTCATTCCTACTACTGGGATGAAACTTCACACTGCAAAGGTAGTAATGAGATAATTAGCGCAGTTTACGATTTCCTGAAAAACTTTGAATTTGGAGATACAATAAAAATTCTACGAATAGTGTCTGACGGTTGCGCCGGACAAAATAAAAATACAGGTATGATAGCGATGCTCGGTAAATGGTTGTACACAGAAGCCCCAAAAAATATCAAGAAAATAGAGCTGATCTTCCCTGTTGTAGGTCACTCCTTTATACCTCCAGACAGGCTGTTTGCCAGAATTGAGAAAACACTGAAAACAAAGGAAGTGATAATCTCTCCATCCGAATATGCAGCTGTTTTAAAACAAAATGGTATGTGCAAAGATCTAGCATCAATTCCTGTATTTGATTGGAAAAAAAGTTACGAGTCCATCATTAAACCTACCACGTCTTGGCATTTTCAGTTTATGAAAACAAAAAGATTTTTTATTACAAGAACGAAAACATAAAACATTTTAGTACAGGGTGAAGAGACGTATAGAAACGAAATACGGCAAAAAAAGACAATCACAAAAAACAATAAAAAAATCACCATGATATCTCCTCAAATAATCCAGCCAAATCGTGTTTACATAAAACAAGCAAAAATTCAAGACGTCGACAGACTTCTTAAAAAACACTATGGAAATGATTGGAGAAACTTGGAAGAATTGATTTTTTTTAAATCTTTAATCGAGAGAATGAGTACCGCTGAAACGAGAGACTTTATGAGATATTCGGAAGAGACTGATTTGTGTGAAGCAGGATTTACGGATAATATTTGTCATTTTTAAATTTTTTATCTCTCTCTCTCTTTCATTTTTATTATATTTTTAATAAATACGTAAATCAAATTATAAAAATAAAATACAAGTTTTTAGTTACGTAGTTCCGAGTGTTCGCCAAGGTCAACATTGCCTTTGTTCGCAACGAGTCACACTAAATCGTGTCACCGTGTGACTGGTTGAGAAAAATATTCGCATGGAGTAACAGTGTGACTCAATGCGAATTTTTATTCTCATCTAGTAACACTAGTACACGAGTAGTGTTACTCGTTCGGAAAACCAAATCGCATGGAGTAGCAGCGTCATTCGATGCGAATTTTTATTCTCAACTAGTAACATTTTTCAGAATGTCTATTTGACAACGATAAAGTTAAATAAAAATTATAAAATAATGTATGAGTTTCTGATATTTTTTACGCACCGATCTGGCAACATTGCTTCATGGTGAATCGTGCAATGCGTGTGACAAGTTCAGTACACGCTCCGCTGTCATTCAAAATGGAAGCTACGTCTGGTTCGTCAAACAGTGTTGATTTAGTTTTTGTTAATAAAAACGGTGGCACTGTTCTTCTTCGAGCTGGTCATCAATATTACGCCAGGAAAAAACATAAAAGTGGATTGATTGTGTGGGCGTGTACAAAACGAAAGGTGTGCAAAGGGCTTGTAAGAATAAAGGTAAGAAAACTATATTACCAAAATGTATTCCATAGCTTCGTTGTATATAATATTATTGATTTATATGTTAAATGTAAAAAAAATAAAATGTAAAATAGTGATTGTATATAATCATTTAATAAATAATAATACTGCATCTTGAAAAACTTTCCTCGCGTCCTTTAGTGGCAGCCATTTTGTTTTATCACGCTCACTTGAGATTTGTTGAAACCACAGTGACGTATTTTGGGTGCTAAAGCTTTGTCTTGATTTATTTATAGCTTTACAACTAGTTTTATATAAACATTAGCTTATTGAGAGAACAGGCTTTTTAGTATTAACCAATATTTTACCAAGAGAACAGGCTTTTTAGTTTTAAGTCAATATTTTACCAATATTTTATTTTACTAATATTCTATCCCATTTTACTATTTTAGGAAGAGCGTATATTAGAAGAAACTCCTCATTTATGTACACCAGATTTTGCGAAAAACGAAATCCTGAAATCTGTCCAACATTTAAAAAAAGATATAACTACGCAGGAATTTCCCAGTGTTCCTCAAAAATACAATGCCATGGTCGGAAAGCTAAAAGATGCGGGAATAGACATAATTACTTCAATACCTAAATTTAGTTCCATTAAAGACACGTTATATAGAACACGTAATTCAGCGGCTCAAGTACAAAAACTACAACATAAAAATGTGCTGGAAGTCGAAGTCCCACCTCGTTATCAAGATTTTTTGTTAGCGGAGTACACATGTGATGATACACGAATACTAGTATTTTCTTCTTCCGAAGCAAGGCAAACTTTGTGCGAGCTAACAGACTTTTATGGCGATGGAACTTTCAAAAGTTGTCATATTCCATTTACGCAACTATATTCAATCCATGGCGATATCGGCAGCACGATCAATCACACTAATATAATACCTCTAGTCTACGCTTTGATGAGTCACCGAAACACAGAAGCCTACGTGATTCTGTTCTCTATAATAAAGTCGCAGTTACCCAATTGGAATCCAATAATATTTAAAGTAGACTACGAAAAGGCCGCCATGCGAGCAATTGCTACAGTTTTTCCTTCAATTGCAGTCAAGGGCTGCTATTACCACTATAATAAGGCAATTTTTAAGAAAGGCCGTGAATTGCATATAACAAATTCTCAAGACCCAAAGAAGAAACGCATGGTAAGCCTAAGCGCAGTTCTACCACTGTTACCTCAAGAAGAAATCATGAACGGATGGGAGTATATTATTTCGCGATATGATGATAATGACCCACAAATCCAAAAATTTGTGAATTATATGAAAAAGCAATGGCTCCACGAAGATTTTTTAAAAGTCTGGTGTGCTTTTGGGGAGACTCATCGAACCACAAACTTCATTGAAGGCTGGCACCATAAATTGAACAAAGCCGTCGGTAAGAAGAACCCAAATTTGATGCAGTTGTTGCTCATACTTAAAGAAGATTCCCAATTATACACCGTTCGCAACATTCAACATCAAAACAATACACAACCATCCAGAAAACGATTATCAAAGTCAATACTTAATGATAATTTTATACAAGATGCTCAGATGGATTTCGTAAATGGTACTATTACGATTGGGACCCTCCTGGAGATTTTACGACACTAAACTTACGAATGGTCAAAAAGCGAATATTTCTGAATAACTGTTGATTATATTGTGATAAAAGAGAGACTGATTTTAAAGAGAAATTATTAATGTGATATTAGTTGGTAACTAATCTTAATATATAAATGTGATTATTTTGTGTTATAAAGAAGGCTGATTTTATAGGAAAAATTATATAATAGTAGGTAAAAAAGAATTATTTACATTTTGTACTGTAACCAGGTTGTTTTTTTTATTATTACATCGAAGTACAATTAGACAAAAACACTTTGTTTTAGATTAAGAAATGATTTAAACTAATCTTAATAAATAAGTAGAAAACCTGATCAGTTTTTTTCTGTTACGTCCCTACCTACTAATATGTTAGAAATTTAAACATTATTTTATAATTTTTATTTAACTTTATCGTTGTCAAATAGACATTCTGAAAAATGTTACTAGTTGAGAATAAAAATTCGCATCGAATGACGCTGCTACTCCATGCGATTTGGTTTTCCGAACGAGTAACACTACTCGTGTACTAGTGTTACTAGATGAGAATAAAAATTCGCATTGAGTCACACTGTTACTCCATGCGAATATTTTTCTCAACCAGTCACACGGTGACACGATTTAGTGTGACTCGTTGCGAACAAAGGCAACATTGTTATTGTTTGGTTTTTGTCAATATTTACAAATAAAGTAAGCATATTTTAAAGATTTATAGATAACAATGCGTTAATGAATATATAGGTAGTATTCTACAAGCTTTTCCAATTGGAATCTGTTTGATATAACTCTGATAATCGTTATCAAAATAGCGCATTGAATTACGCAATAAAAAACAACAAATGGCGCCGCGCTTTATGAAGTTTGAGCTTGAATATTGCTATAATCGGCTATAGAACTCATATAAAAGATCATTGTCATTAGATTACTCTTCTTTTCATAAGCTAGATCCCAAAAATTGGTGTTTATTGATGCAATAGTTTTGTCAGAAATAACATAAACAGCAACATACATTCAGCAAGTTCTCTCATTTCAATAGGATATATTTCTTTCTCGAGTACTAATAAGACTTTTGTTTGTGATTTATTTCATGACGACATAATTAACGAACCCGAAACCGTTTCAAGTGTGAGGATACAAACTATACAAACTTTGCGATAACGTTTTTTGTGATCGGGGTCAGATTACTGTTGAATGAGCGCCCCTTGTGACGTAAGAAACGTTCCGTACGTGAGAGGTTAATTTAATAACGAGTGTTTCCTCCATGGACATCTACCACAGCTCTCATACGATTAGGCATAGAGTTTATCAACAGCTCTATGAAATTTTGAGGGATCATCTCCCATTCCTCTTCTATGGCAGTTTTCAACTCGTGGGCTCGCGTTAGTTTGGGCCCATTAGCTGGCTTGTGTGGTACCATATCGCGTTTTTTTAACCTTCTCCGAACAGTTCGAGCGCTCACAGATACTCCGTGGAAGTCGCGAAGTTGATTTTGTATCTCAATGGAGGTAAGGTGACGATTTCTCAAGCTGGTCGTCACGGTGAATCGATCCTGCCTTTCAGTTGTGACCCGAGATCGTGGCCTTCCTTGGCCACGAACAAAGCCGCCAGTCTCTAGGTACCTCCGATAAACATTTCGGACCACCAGATCGACTTAAATTAAGTTGAGCACTCACGTTTCTTTGGCTGTGTCCGGCCTGAATAAGTGCCACAGCTTGGGCGGCGACTTCAGGTGAAGTATCCATAGATTATTGATAGAACTTCACCTTAATGTTAAGAATAAGTAATGTTTGTTGCAAAACCAAAGATATCAATCACTTTTTCAAGAATTAAATCCAAGTAAACCAATAAAGCCAAGTTTTCTTAGTATTCGATTGTTTGATATCAACAAACAGGCTCCAAATTGTCTTTTGTTTCTTTAAATTCTGTGTTCGAAATTCAAAAAAAGACTATTGAATGAAATTGTGAATGTGCCAGGTTCAAAACTGCATAAAAACTTTTTGCTCGACCTAATATAAAATTTTAGCTAGGACCAAACGAAACTGAAAATACAAGGTGGGCCAATAGATGTGTCCAGAAGTGTATTATGATCTTAGGGGCTACCAAAACGACTTTCGACTGTCGTGATCGTTTCGTAACGCATGGTGATTGCCATAGGTGATTAATTGAACTAAGTGATTGATTGCGATTTTTTTAGGCCCAATTATTCACTTTTGACGTGTACGACACGATATCTAACTTGAGTACTATTTTCACGGCCTTGAGTTTGGCTGTTACGGTATTCAAGTTTTTATTTTTATTTTCAGATAACATTCGATAACAGCGAACATATCTGCCATGGTTGTTGGACAAGAGCTCGACGAGGAAGGCTAACGCTCCCTGCAGTGAAAGGTGTGCCTGCAGTGGAAGATGTGCCTGCTGTAGAAGGTGTTCCTGCTGTGGAGAACATACCTGCTGTGGAAGATATACCTGCTGTGGAAGATGCGCCTGCTCTAGAAGATCCGCCGGCAGTGGAAAACGTAACGTTTAGGCTTCCTGAGAATTACTGCCGAGCCCCGAACACATCAACTACTTGTATGGTATACAATTGTACAAACAATACTCGTCTTCGAGTTCCGAAAAGTCTAAAAGTGCAATTGCTCATAAACCACAATTACTTTATTCCAGCACATGCACGCGTGTGCCAGGAACATTTAGAAGACAACTCCTGGGATGATCTTTTTACTGCACGGAAATCGTTGTTTTCATTTTAATCCCCAACAAGTCTTCGAAATGTTGGAATTATTAAAACTACCCAGAAGCCACATTATAGATTTTGAAAATCTTAATCAGCAACATGATGCCGAATTATTTTATTGGACTGGTCGCACTCGTGACGAATTCGAAAGGCTGTTCAATGAAACTACACAATTAGCACAAAGATGCCGATGTCCACGGACAGCACTAGGTATACTTCTGTCTAAACTTAGAACTGGGGAATCGAATGAAAGACTCGCCACGTTTTTTAACATGACGCGAACGACTCTCGAACGGAAGATGAAAACAGCTAGGGAATGCCTAGAAAGTGATTTTGTTCCTCGCCACTTGGGTTTCGATCACATGACCAGAGAACAGATAATAGAAAGAAATCTAGCGGTTCCTAATGCTTTGTTCGCTAATAATGAGAAAGCTATTATAATCTGCGATGGAACTTATATGTACATCCAAAAGAGCAGTAACTTCACATTTCAAAAAGTAACGTACAGTCTCCACAAGTACAAAAACCTACTTAAACCATTTTTATTTGTTACATGTGATGGGCACATTATCGATATTTCTGGACCTTATCAAGCGACTCAAAATGACGCTACTATTTTAAATAATCTTTTAGATGGTCCAGGTAGAGTTATTCATTGGCTGTTACAGTTCGGTGATATATTTATTTTAGACAGAGGGTTTCGTGACTCTATACCCATGTTGGAATCCCATGGATATGTTGGCATAATGCCAGAATCTCAAGCAAGAAGAGCTATTCAATTGAGTACAATCCAGGCAAATAAATCAAGAATGTGCACCATTTGCCGGTGGCCTGTTGAGGTAGTAAATGGGAGGCTGAAACGTGATTTTAAGATTTTTCGTCATGAATATTGTAATGTAGCCATGAGCCATTTTTTCACAGACCTTAAAATCGCTGCGGCTTTAACGAATGCCTTTCACGTCGACATAATAGACAGTCCCCATGCAAGCGATTTTATAAACATAGCTAGAGAGCGACTGAATGTTGCCAATAACTTGGAAGATTACGTGGACGAAAAAAGATTAAACCGAAATAGAGCCCATTTCGAAAATATTACTGTTGAGCAGAATAATGTTACCGCATTTCCAATATTGACCGCTGAAGAATTGACCCTTTTCGCTGTAGGCACCTACCAAATAAAACTTGCACCCAGTTACTACAGTGAACATGTACGCAGCAGTGGATCATTTCTTATCCAACAATATAACGGAGATCTTAACGATCTGTCAGCATTTACTATGCCTTCCAGTAATGTCCAACTCATAAGAGCACACATAAAGAGTAGACATGTATCGTCGAAAATGTACCACTGCTACATATTGATACATCAGGACAATCCTGGAATAGAGTGCATAAGAAACTATTGCTGCTCATGTTTCACAGGTCGCAGAACAATTGGCAGTTGTGCCCACATTATGTGCCTAGTTTGGTTTTTAGGCTGGGCTAGGCACCAAGACGTTATTAGGCGTCCTGCTCTATTTCTCGATACAATTATCATCGATGACGATGATGACGATTAAGTGAATAATTATAGATCATACGATGTAAACGAATAATGTAATAATATCAATGTTAGTAATTCATTGTTTAATGTCAAGTAGATAACTGTGAGTATTATTAATGTACATCAATTCTGAATGTCAGAAATCATGAAATACTTGATTGTAATAATAAAGTGAGTAATTGTTTAAAATAATTACTGCGGTACGTACCATTGGATTTCATTCTTCACCAATAAAATATCTTAACAAAAAAAAAATTTTTCTCATATCTCCTCGAATAGATTTTGACGAGCTTTCGTTTACAGAGTAGTGTTAGCCTAAGGTACATAATGCACTATGTGTTCATTCTGGGCAACACTTGGCCCAACTCCCATACATGGATGGTCAATGTCCTTTCATATTGCAACCTCCCAGACACCGATTATTGTCATCTACAGCTCAGGATCAAGACCTAGAACCAAGCTCACCACCTGTATCGGGCACTGGAAGAGCAAGTTCAACCAGACCAACCCTCTGGACTAGGCTCGACGTCCGATTGGACCAAAACTGGTGAAATGAAAAAGATTGAATTTACTAAATCAAACCAATTCTATGGCGAAGTTGCAGGAGTAAACCCTGTAGATTATTTCAATTTATTTTTCTCCGATGATTTTTTGTCGATGATTTGTACAGAGACAAACGCACAGGCACAGAGGTTGCTAAATAATAGGCCAACTAGGGAAACACCAGGCAGGCGAAGAGATTTTTCAAGAATAACTGGATGGAAACCGACCGTCGTCCCTGAGCTAAAAATATTTCTTGGTTTGCTATTCCACATGGGAACTATTCAACTCAGTCGTCTACAAGATTACTGGAAAAAAGACAGATTATTTTCAATGCCTATTTTTGGACAACAAATGAGCGGGAATAGATTTCTCCTTATAATGAGATGTTTGCATTTTACCTCAGAGGAAGAGAGTGAGGACCCCCTGTTCAAGGTTAGAAGTATCATTGATTACTTCAACAACAAGATGACCGAATGTTATTATCCTGCAAAACAATTTTATCTCTTGATGAAAGTATGGTGTTATGGAGAGGGCGACTGAGTTTTCGGCAGTTTATAAAAACAAACGCCACAAGTATGGCATAAAATTACATATGCTCACGGAACCAGAAGGTTTATCTCCCTTTTTTTATTAATAAATTAAAGTTGTGAAGTCGGTTTATTTTCTAAAAATATTTTTATATTTGTGTTTGTCATTCTACCACGTCAAAACGGAGCAACACAGTTCAATGTGATTTTTGTATAGATAGATATAGTTGGGGGACTACTGACTGGAGAGTGCCAATATTGCTATAGCATATTTAGTTGTTAAATATATTGTTGTAATTGTTTTAGGTCGTCAACAAAGAAGACAATTTTCAAGGAGTTCTTAAACAAACGGACAACATCTTCAATCTGGGAACATTTTCTAAGAGCCGATAATGGACAAACCGTCGAGTGTAAGCACTGTAAAAAAGTTTTAAAAACGCCCGGTGGTGCAACGGGAGCATTACATACTCACTTGCGGGCCAAACATCACTGAAGTGCCACAAGCGAGTACCTCAACATCAACGTCCGATAGTGCTCAAATTCAAGAAAAAAGAAAGGGCGCCCCGGCCCCACATGAAGCACCCCAAAAGAAAACTAAACTCACGGATTATTATGTGAGTGAGTCTTCCATGGAGTTAAGAGTGACTAGAATGGCAGCTTCGGATGGTATCCCGTTGAGCAAATTTTGTACTTCTGAAGACCTGAGGTATGTTTTCAAAAAATCCGGCTATGATCTACCGAAATCGCCATCAACTATAACCAGGATAGTTTTAGAGCAAAGACTATTAAACCACTTGACTGCGCATACAGTGCCCCGACGCACGAAAACTATTAGTGTTTTTGCTCAGATGTTAGTCAGCGGCACTAGTAACCATTTTAGTTGTGACCAATTGTTAGACCTGTGGGCATGCTAAGTTTTTACAAATCGTTTTAATTTTTATGCAATTTATAACGCATAAAAATGCCTTCATACCCGGTGAATTTGTGTGGGAAACATTCCAAGACCTTTTGTTACAAAAATGATGGCATAACTTTTCATCGGAGAGTAAAGACTACGCAAAATATTTTTGATTTGAATCAGATGATGAGCCACTGCAGGGGTCTATATAAAATGGTGGTTAGGTGAACGAGCACACTGTGAGAAGCGCGCGTTGATGTCTTTTGGAAAAGTCTCTTTCTTTCATTAGGAAATACTTATATTTTTATCCCTTTCTTCCCCTTTGTATTTTTATCGTAAAAATCTGTGCTGTTACGTTTAATGATTGAAGTCGATTTATCGATGATCATAAAATTACAACTAATACAATTTTTAATCAATTCACATACTTACATTAAACACGTAACTACTTTTAAACGACATTAAAAATAAGAGGAGGGTCTCAGATTTTTCATCTGTGTGTTTGACATACCTACATGTTTTCATTTTAGATTTTCGAAGATTTCAGAATTAAAATAAAAGTGGAAAGATAAGGTTAATAGGGAAACTTTGTTTAAACAAGATATAGCGCTGTTTGTTTGGATTGAGTATTTTTATAATGTTAAAATCCATTTTATCGATATCGACTATTTTCCTTTAATCAAGTAGTGCCACCACTAACCATAGGCTACCTATGCAACTTGACCTTGAACGGACCAATTGCAGCCGCGCGTTGTTCCTCGTCCCGCGGCCCGCTGTAGTGAGCCGCGTACTTAGAAGAAATCGGCCTATACGCTCTCTAGTGGTTATATACTCTATGTTTTAGAGCTACATGATAATACAAAAAACGCTCTGATACGTCTTTTAAAGGAGATGAAGTCCCAGAACAAAAGATTTACAATGACATTCGATGAGTGGACCTCTACTCGAAATAAGAGATACATGAATATTAATATCCACAGTAAAGATCTCGAACCAGTTTATTACAAAAATTTGGGTCTGGTGAGAATAGAAGGTTCAATGCCAGCAGATGTAGGAACCCAATTATTACAACAGCATTTGAACAATTTCGGACTTAGTCTTGAAGACATAATTGCTTTCACAACCGACGGAGCCAGCGTAATGGTTAAAATGGGCAAAAAATTTGACGGCCACCATCAATTGTGTTTTGCCCATGGCATACAACTGGCGGTGCTCGATGTGCTATATAAATCACAATATCAGTAAACTCCCAATCCCAACCCAGAGCAACAAGATATAGAACTAGATTACGACTCTGAAGATTCTGAAGAAAACTATGGAGGATTTGATATAGAAGTACCAAGAATTACAGAATCTGAATTTCTTTACAAAGATACTATAAAAAAAGTACGAGATTTGGTTAAATCTATATATATAAAAATGAAACCCGTTTCGCGTTGTCACGGCATCACGTGTGAACGGCTGAACCGATTTCGATAATTCTTTTTTTTAAATGTTTGTGGAAGTCCAAGGATGGTTCTTACGGAAAAAAATATTAAGAAAATCTCTCAGAAATATTGAAAAGTATACATTTAATTTTGCATATTTTAAAAAACGCGCGTTACGAATGTCAATTTTTTTTTTTTTATACGAATGTCAACGTCATTCACAGCCATAGACTATATTAAAAGAGCATCGTTTGTTCGGAAACGTGGTTACTTAATTAAGTTTGTTCGGAAACGTGGTTACTTAATTAAATTCTATTGCACTATTTTATAATTTTTTGAAAATAATACAAATAGTAAACCTATACAAATTTCGCATATCCTATTTAGTAATCTGTGGTAGTATCTGTTTCCCTAACTTGACATTGGCGTCATTGGCGAATGGCTGAACAGCCAAGCCAGTTAAAAAAAAAAAAAAAAAAAAACTGTGGTAATCTGTGGCATCACATCCATAACCGCTTTCTAAGTTTTTGATAAAGTTTGTTTTGTTATAAAGACTAAGAAGTTTATTGTTTGTTAATAAGTGTTTGTTAATTACGGTAAGTTGACAGCTTCATATCGATTTTTGGTAACTTTTGGTGACTACATAATATTACAATTTGGTTATACAGAAAATATATGAGAGCTTTTTATTTTCAGTTTTTAACAATGCCACCAACCAGACGTACAAATTTAGGCCGCAGAACTCGAAATACGGCAAGTCAAAGAAATCTACGAGCAAATCAAACTGATGAGCAACGCGAAGCGCGAAATGAACTTCAACGGAATCGAAATCAACATAGAAATGTTGTGTTTAATCCCCACAGAGCTGCATTCAGTTATAATGTGGCAATTGATTACAGTTCAGAGCGAATTGTTGCTATTGGACTAATGAATATTGTGTGTCCACATTGCAAGGCATTGAAATTCAAAAATGAAGGCCCTGGATTGTGTTGCGCCAGCGGCCAAGTCAAATTGACGCCATTGGTACCGCCACCAGAGCCATTACATTCATTGGTTTCCGGAAATAGGCCAGATTCCAATCACTTTTTGACTCATATCCAGCAATATAATAATTGCTTTCAAATGACATCATTTGGCGCAACAAAAGTTATTCGAGACAATTTTATGCCAACTTTCAAGGTAAGTAAGCACAATAATGGCAAACAATTTTATTTAGTTTTACAACCATGTAGCTGGTGCAAAATATGTTGAGCCAGTGTTGTGTACATTTGTTTATTATAAACAATTTGCTATACAATTACCTAAATACATTTTTATATTCTTGCAGATTCAGGGTCAAATATATCACCGAACAGGTTCCTTATTGCCAATGCCCGATAACGACTATACATTTTTGCAAATATATTTTATGGGCAATTCAGCAAGAGAAGTCGATCAGCGTTGCGCACACAACAACTCAGTGAAAAGATCCATTGTGGAACAACTTCAAATATTTTTCCATCAACATAATGAATTAATTGCATTATTCAGAACTGCATTAGACCGCATGCCATCAGATAATCACAAAATTGTCATCAGAGCCGATAAGGCGCCTGCAGGACAACATGCTGGACGTTTTAATGCGCCAACAATTGATGAAGTGGCTATTGTCATTGTGGGTGAAAATTTAAATAACCGAGACATTGTTTTACATCGGCGGAACAATCAACTTCAGCGCGTGTCTGAAACACATCGATCATATGATGCCTTACAATATCCTATCCTATTTTGGCAAGGTGAAGACGGCTATCATTTTTCAATGAAGATGATAAATCCAGTTACAGGTAAATTATTAACAATATATATGTTTACTACATTAAAATATAGGTATGTATACTAACTTAAAATTTATATTATTATAACACAAAAAAAATTGTTTACAGGTGCTGAAACAAACAAAAAAGTTAGTTCAATGAATTATTATTCATACAGACTGATGGTTCGGGAAAATGAGGACAATCACATCTTAAAATGTCGGCGTCTATTTCACCAATATGCTGTGGATATGTATGTGAAAGTTGAAACTGAACGATTGACATTTATCAGGTTGAACCAGGCAAAACTCCGTTCCGAGGAATACATTCATCTTCGGGATGCCATTACTGCTGATGGAAATGCACAAAATGTTGGCAGAACAACTATTCTCCCTGCAACATACGTCGGAAGTCCGCGACATATGCATGAATATGCTCAAGATGCTTTGTCCTATGTACGACAATATGGCACACCAGATTTGTTTATCACGTTCACATGCAATCCAAAGTGGACAGAAATTCAACAAGAATTATTTCCTGGCCAATCACCCATTGATCGCCACGATATCACTGCAAGGGTGTTCAAAATGAAATTAAAATCACTCATGGATTTTATTGTTAAGCATAGCATATTCGGAGAGACGCGCTGTTGGATGTACTCAGTTGAGTGGCAAAAACGCGGATTGCCACATGCACATATCCTCATTTGGTTGGTTGAGAGGATAAGACCGAATGAAATTGATAATGTGATATCAGCAGAAATTCCCGATAATAATGAAGACCCACTGTTACATGAGGTTATTACAAAAAATATGATACATGGTCCATGTGGAATATTAAATCCCATTTCTCCGTGTATGGTTGAAGGAAAATGTTCAAAACGCTACCCAAGACAATTAGTACCAGAAACTATTACTGGAAATGATGGATATCCACTTTATCGCCGCCGATCCATTGATGACAATGGAAAGTCAACAATAGTCAAAGTAAATCGACAGGACATTGAAGTTGATAATCGTTGGGTTGTTCCGTTTTCGCCATTACTCTGCAAGGCATATAAAGCACACATAAACGTCGAATTTTGCCATTCCATAAAATCGATTAAATACATTTGCAAGTATGTGAACAAAGGTAGTGACATGGCTGTCTTCGGAGTTGCTGCCGAAAATTCAAATGATGAAGTCACTCAATATCAAATGGGCCGCTATGTTAGTAGTAACGAAGGCATGTGGCGTATATTTTCGTTTCCTATACATGAACGACACCCTACTGTTGTTCACTTGGCCGTACATTTGGAAAATGGTCAACGGGTGTATTTTACAGATGCAAACGTATTACAACGACTTGACAGGCCACCATCGACAACATTAACCAGCTTCTTTGAAATGTGCCAGACTGATGATTTTGCCAGAACGCTACTTTACTCTGCAATGCCAAGATATTATACCTGGAATCAATCATCAAAAAACCAGTTCCAGGTTACCCACAAGTATTTTCCACCGATGCACTAGGCCGTCTTTATACAGTTCATCCCAGTCAAGACGAGTGTTTTTATTTGCGTTTACTGTTAGTCAATGTTCGTGGTCCAACATCATTCCAATATCTGCGAACTGTTAATGGTCTATTGTGTGCCACATACAGAGAAGCCTGTCAACATTTGGGATTGTTAGAGAATGACACTCATTGGGACCACACTCTCGAAGATGCTGTGATTTCGTCAAATGCTAAACAAATACGAACATTATTTTCTATAATTTTGTCTACATGCTTCCCATCAACACCGACTGATTTATGGCATAAATACAAAGATCATATGGCGGAAGATATATTGCATCAGATGCGTCTTAGAACATCGAATGCAGATTTGCAAATGAACGAAGAAATTTACAATGAAGCATTAATTTTAATTGAGGACATGTGCTTGATGCTTACCAACAAAGTATTAGCACAAATAGGAATGATAGCACCCAATCGCCCAATGCACGACTCATTTGATCAAGAATTGAGACGCGAAGCCCAATACGATTCCGAAACATTACGAGAAATGGTTGATAGGACAGTTCCCCTTTTAAATCAACAACAAAAATATGCCTACGATACTCGACTAGACTCGGGGCTCGGCTGGGTTGTCTCCCCATGGGAATACATGTATCCCCGTGGAGGGACGGCACAGACCGCCAGGCACTTCTTCTCGTGCAACCGAGCGGGTGGGCAGGTTGCGGATAGCCCAGCTCCGGCTGGGGGACCGCCACCTGACTACTCGGTGTCGATCCCCTGGTCGAAGTGTCTCATACGAGACTCCGGACAAGAGAAGTATCCCGAAAGCCAGTTCCTAGGCCTAGGGTCAACCCAGCACCCCACTTCCCTAACTTACCCACTCACTCCAAACTCCACTCCCTCCTTACTCCCATCTTCCCATCGGTCCAGAGGAGGGGTAACCTCGATTCCAAAAAAGCCCAAAAAAACCCAACCATCATCATGAAGCAGGAAGTCCAAAAATCTACCCAGGTGGGTCCCGGCCAAGCCGGGGAATCCCACACCGACACGTCGGTCAGCTCCCAACGTATTCTGGGGGGGAGCAACCTACTGCTAAGTGATGACGCGCCTTCAGCGCGTTCGGCTGCTTTTTCAGCGCCACCAACCCAAGACAACACAAACTCGGCTGCGACTCACGCGCCCACATCACAGATAACGGCTGCGACACACGCGCCAACCCCCACAGATCCGGCTGCTACTCAAGCGCCACTATCGACACAGACGAAGCTGTCCGCGAGCGCCTGGCAACAGTGCATTGTCCGGAACAGCTTCAGGAACAACCCAGACCATGACCAAAGAAATACGGGGGAGGCTGCCTGTTCAGGTGGTTCCATCTCGACCTCGGCGGGCGAAGTACGCATGCGTAAGCGCGAAAAAGCCTTAGCTGGGGAAAAGAAACACGGCGACCGGACGCGCACAATCTGCGAAGGCACTAGCCAGCGCGGCGCGCGAATGGTTGCCATAGAGCAAGTACGCGACCAGCCGCGAGTCCGCGAAGGGTTAGCCCAGCGCGAAAAGCGGCCGGACGCGGAAACGCGCGACCGGGGACGAGTCCGCGAAGGGGAAACCCAGCGCGAAAAGCCCTCGGAAGCGTTGGAACCAACCGGAACGGAGAGCCGGAACCCTGACCGAGACGGACCCGACACCAAACGACCGACACGGAAAAGAGGGAGGGGAAGAAGGTCCGGAACTTCACACGGGGCGGACCGGGAGCCGGGAGCTGTTCTGGGCACCTCCGAGCCACAACCTGGGCCGAGCGGCTTAGGGGCGGCAAAGAGGGGACGCCCGGACGATACAGCCTCGCCAAGCACACTCCAGGGGAACCCGAAACGTGTGAGGATCCAGACCACTCAAGGGGAGCAGAAAACCTACGCGCGGGCAACAAAGGATATCCCGGCGCGGCTCGCCGTGGCGATCTGCTTCCCCCCCCCCTCACGAGACCTGACACAAGCTGAAGCGATTTACGTTCGGACTGAACTGACGAGACTCGTCATTGAGGCTGACACGACACAACCACTCCCGGCCTTCCGCGGTTACCCCAGGGTAGCGGATGGCACTGTGCAGATGTGGTGTGAAGACGACAACGCCCTGACTTGGCTTAACCAGACTGTGCCGCAAATGAGACTCCCAGACACTGATCAGACACTGACCGTCATGCGACAGGACGAGATACCGACCCGTGTCCGAGCCGCGCTCTTTGTTCCCCAATATAATGGGGATATAGCGCGGCTCCATAGTATTCTGATTCGTCAGAATACTTGGTATGACATAGGGAGGTGGTCTCTGTACAGGGCAACTTCGGTCGGTGGGGATAACCACGGGACATACTTGACCGTGGGAATCCCGGCCGATGAAGTGAAGAAGGTCCTGGGGCGGGAGCGGCGTATATCGTACGCCCTTGGCTCCATATACGTCCGTTTCTACTCCGAGATCCAGCCCCCTGACGTTAAGACCGACACCAAGACTGACACGGAGACGAAGACGACCAAACCGACCCCGACTGACGACCGTGACATGGCACGACTGGAGGAGGAAATGGCGAGAGCAGCCATGGCCGATGCAGACGTCGACCCTGCTCCACCCACATCACCCGGGTGGTCATCGCAGCTGCTCGCATCCTCACCCACCCGCGACAGCTGGCCCGGAACGGAGGAGGGAGGTAGACAATCCGATGGATCCGTCTCCTCCTAATTCCACAATACCGGCGTTGCCGCCCACACCTAACACCATCCAGATCATCCAGACGAATCTCCAGCATAGCCAGGCAGCCACGGCTAGCCTGCGCAGGGCACTGGAGGTACATCCCCGAACAATCGCACTGATACAAGAGCCGTGGATCAGAGGCGACAGGATATGCGGCCTTGGAAACATCGGAGGTAAATTAACACTTAACACGCATAATGCCCAAAAACCACGAACATGCATTTACACCCCCAAAGACGTGACTATCGCGCCCCTAACTCAATTCTGTTCCAGAGATCTCACAGTGATTAGACTCCACACCGGCAGCGATACCCCAGATCTCGTACTGGCATCAGTCTACATGCCCAGTGATGACGAGAACTGCCCACCGAAGGAGATGACTGATCTGGTCCAACACTGCGAGACCGCCAATCTGGACCTGATCATCTGCACCGACGCGAACGCCCACCACCCACTTTGGGGCAGTGAAGTATCGAACACCAGAGGTGAGACCCTAACCACATATCTATTCTCGACTACCCTTAACATCGTGAACCATGGCTCTGAACCCACTTGGGTCACTGCCAGGGGTCAAACGATTATAGACCTTACTCTAGCAACAGAAAATGCAACTAACCTTATCTCGAATTGGCGAGTATCCGACGAGCCCTCTTGCTCCGACCACAGGAGAATTCGCTTTACTTTAGTTGCCAAAACAAAAGAGCCCACACCCCGGCGAAATCCGCGACGCACCAACATTCCTGAATTTAAACGCCTTCTAGCCTCTTTACTAGCCAAACATCGTATACCCCAAACCTCGATAACGGACTCCTCTGAAATAGAAACCACGGTAACAAAACTAACTGACTACATAATAGAAGCGTATCATGCCTGTTGCAAACTAAAGCCGACAAACGCCAGGGGTCAGGGTAACCCCTGGTGGAATGCTGAGCTTGGCAAACTCAGAAGCACATTACGCAAACAATTCAATAGAGCAAAAAACAGTAGACTTCCAGAGGACTGGGAAACATACAAAACTACCCAATACACTTTCAAAAAGCATATCAGAACCGCCAGTAAAAAAGCCTGGCGGAACTTCTGCGAATCCATAGAATCAAACAATGAGGCTTCTAGAGTGCGGAAAATTCTATCAACTGAACACGACCGCACTCTCGGCGCACTGAAAAAACCAGATAACTCCTACACACAAACAGATCACGAGACAAGTAGGGTGCTTCTGGAAACGCACTTCCCAAACTGTAACCTCTTAGAGGACAGGACGTGGACGCGCGACTCGGGACGGCCCCCTACTGACCAGGACTGGTCTACAGCACGTAATATAGTGACAAAAGAACGAATAACATGGGCCATAAAGACCTTTCAACCATATAAATCCGCGGGTCTAGATGGCATTCTTCCCGCCTTACTACAATGGGGGGAGAGTGTCATAACACCATGGTTGATAGCAGTCTACCAAGCCTGTATAGCACACCGATACGTACCCTTAGTATGGCGCGAGGTCAAAGTCATTTTCATTCCCAAACCTGGAAAAACAGATTACACACAACCCAAAGCATATAGACCAATAAGCCTAACATCTTTCCTACTAAAAACCCTGGAGCGGCTCTGTGATAGGTACATTAGGGATGGGCCTTTGTGCAAATATCCGCTACACAGACAACAACATGCCTACTCCACGGGGAAATCCACGGAATCTGCACTGCACAGCGTAGTCTCAAAGATCGAATGTGCGATAAACCACAAGTGCTCTTCACTAGCTGCCTTCATTGATATTGAGGGCGCCTTTGATAAAACCATGTTTAGGAGTATTAGCGCGGCCCTTGGAAGGCACGGTGTAGACACAACCCTGAGTGGATGGATCACAAACATGCTCAAACAAAGAGCAGTACAAGTCACAATAAATAACACAACTCGGGCCATCGTGGCGAAGGGTTGCCCCCAAGGGGGCGTCCTATCGCCACTACTATGGAACCTCGTCGTTGATAATCTTATCAGAAGACTCAACGATAAAGGCTACTTTACCGTTGGCTACGCTGATGACATAACTATAATAATAAACGGAAAACATGAGAACACACTATGTAATCTCATGCGCCAAGCCTTGAAAATAGTAGAGGATTGGTGCAGAGAATATGAACTGGCAGTGAACCCCACCAAGACTGAACTAGTTCTCTTCACCAAAAAGAGGAAGTTGTTACCACTAACATTACCACACTTCTTCGGAACCACCCTAAGCCTCTCAACTGAAACCAAATACCTGGGAGTCTATTTGGACAAGCAGTTGAACTGGGCAAAGCACACTGAATTCACCACCACAAAAGCCAGTATTTGCATGTGGCAATGCAAACGCATGCTAGGTAGGAACTGGGGGATTAGCCCCAGAATCACCTACTGGCTATACACCACGGTAATTAGACCAATAATCACATATGGCTCTCTAGTCTGGTGGCCCAGGACCGACTTGAGCACGGCACAAAAAGACCTTGAAAAACTGCAACGTCTTGCCTGTGTGGCAATCACTAGCAGCATGAAAACAGCACCCACTGCGGCCCTGCAGGCCATGCTGGGACTACCACCACTGCACCTTATAGTGCGTGAGGTGGCGGCCCTAGCGGTCTTCAGGCTCAGCGCATCTGGAACCTTAGGTACAGACTCTAGAATAAAGCACACGCGCATCATGGAAGATGCTGTTAAACGACAACCCATGATGACATCACCCAACGACAGAGTTCAAAAAACGCACCACTTTAAGAAACATTACAACATAGTCCTAGCAGAGGAATTGGACGACCACTCAGGTCCCAATGAGCTAAGAATCTATACTGACGGATCAAAGACAAGCACTGGTACGGGAGTTGGAATTTACTCCAATGACCTCAATATTAAAATATCAAGATCGCTAGGTAAGCTCAACACCGTCTACCAGGCGGAATGCGTGGGCATTATCCTGGCAGTTCATGCCATAGAGGCCAGGGAAGTCACGGACACCCACATCCGGATACTTTCCGACAGTGCCTCAGTCCTCCAATCCCTAAAGAAAAACTACACTACCTCGAAACTCATACAAGAATGCCACAATGCACTCGAACACGTCACGGTGGCCAACCGCAACACCGTGACGCTGCAGTGGATAAAGGGGCACAGCGGATCACTGGGAAATGACGCGGCCGATGAACTGGCCAGGAGGGGATCTGGTGCCGTGGCTGTTGGACCCGAACCCATAGTACCACTCCCCTTCGTCCAACTGCGCACATGGCTGCGTGAACACACCCACAAACAAGCGGAACGCTGGTGGACCTTGGCACCAGGCTGCAGGCAGTCCAAGGAAGCCATGCCAAACCTGGACCGAAAACTAACCAGGCGCCTTCTGCGACTGGATAGGCGGAGCCTGCGAATGGTGACGGGGACCATCACCGGTCACTGCTCTTTAAATAAACACTTGCACACGATAGGCATAACGGACAGCCCTCTATGCAGAGCATGCATGGAGACGGAAGAAACGGTACCGCACGTACTCCTTGATTGTGAGGGCGTTGCCGAAATACGGAAGCAAACTATAGGGTCATCAAACTTGCTCACAGATATCCTGAACACGCCGAGAAAACTTATCTGTTTCTGGAGGGAGGTTGGATGGTTGGAGTAACGGCCGCCATGGCTCACGTACAATGGTCCAACGTCAGGACTAAGTGCGGAAACCAAAACCCCCTAATAATAGAATGCCTACGATACGCTCATGAAAGTAGTGAACGATGGAACTGGCGGATTTTATTTTTTAGATGCTCCCGGTGGAACTGGGAAAACTTTTTTGTTATCATTGATTTTGGCAACGATTCGATCGCAAAATGGAATTGCACTAGCCCTAGCTTCCTCAGGTATTGCAGCTACGTTGTTGGAAGGCGGTCGAACAGCTCATTCAGCTCTCAAGCTGCCGTTGAACCTTCAAATTAATGATACTCCAACTTGCAACCTTTCGAGGAATTCTGCGATGGCCAAAGTGCTGCAGCAAACCAGATTGATCATATGGGATGAATGTACTATGGCACACAAAAAATCTTTGGAGGCATTAGATCGCTCGATGCAAGATTTACGAAATAACAAAAACCGGTTTGGTGGTGCCATGATACTATTGGCAGGTGATTTTCGACAAATATTGCCAGTTGTTCCACGCTCAACGCCAGCTGATAAACTGAATGCATGTTTGAAGTCGTCCATTTTATGGAAATACATTAAAACACTTAAATTGAGTATAAACATGAGAGTCGAATTGCAGGAAGACCAGTCAGGAGAAGTGTTTTCCAAACAACTACTCGATATTGGTAATGGTAATATTGCTGTTGATAGATCATCTGGATACATTACATTCCCTACCAATTTTTGTAACTTTTGTGAATCAAAGACCGAACTCATGGAGAAGGTTTTCCCAAACATTGCACAAAATTACGTAAATCACGTTTGGTTAAGCGAACGTGTTATATTGGCCGCAAAAAATGTTGATGTGAACGAAATGAATTTTCAGATTCAAGAGAAAATAGCTGGCGAATTGAAGAATTACAAATCAGTTGATTCCGTTACTAATGAAGATGAAGTTGTGAATTATCCAACAGAATTTTTAAATTCGCTGGAATTGCCCGGGTTACCACCTCATAATCTGCAATTAAAAATCGGATCAGTAATTATTATGTTACGGAACATAAACCAGCCACGTCTGTGTAATGGCACCCGGCTTGCGGTGAAGAAATTATTGAACAACGTCATCGAAGCCACAATTATGAAAGGGAAGTACAAAGGCGAAGATGTTTTAATCCCACGCATCCCTATGATACCGAACGATATGCCATTCAGCTTTAAGCGTTTACAGTTTCCAGTGCGGCTTGCATTTGCAATGTCAATAAATAAATCACAAGGGCAGTCGCTAAGTGTATGTGGCATCAATCTAGAAAATCCATGTTTTTCACATGGCCAATTATATGTCGCCTGTTCCCGTGTCGGAAAACCATCAGCATTATTTATTTACGCGCCAGAACATAAAACTAAAAATATAGTGTACCAAAAAGCATTAGATTAAAGAAACAGCAGCATTAGAAAAGAGAGAAACAGTGAAGGGTATAAAGGCTATAAGTTGTTTTCTAGAGCGCGCGTGGTGTTAAGCTCAGTATTTACTTCAAAATGCCAAGTTGTTCAATAGCGATTTGTAAAAATATAAGTGGAATTATTGAATCCTATGGAATAAACACAATTATGAAAATATATATATTGTTTTGTATTTAATAAAATTAGGTCCTTTTCAGATATGGCGAGACCAGGGAAATAGGGATTAATTTATATATGGAGGATATTATAGATTCCAGTTTAAATTGAATAGGTACTCATACCTAAGATAGGTCAACTATACAAAATAAAGTAGTGCATCAAAGCTACGCTAAGGCGGTACGAAGTTCGCCGGGTCAGCTAGTCTTTTAAAAAGTCACCCTTGAAAAACGACTTGTTGCAGAAATTTTATACTCGACTGCAAGACACGGTGGAACAGCCTGTCCGATATGATTGGCAGATTTTTAAAATTAAAATCATGTGTCATGAAGGCATTATTGGATTTAAAATCAAATATAAATTTTACAGAAAAAGAAATTCAAGACCTGCAAAACATTCATCATAGTTTAGATGTAATAAAAACAACTGTGATGTCTTTGTGTCGCCGGGATTCAAACTTATTGACGGCAGATGCTGCTCTTCAGTTTATGTTAAATAAACTTGACCATCAGCACAACGAACTCAGCGAAAGGCTTGCTAATTCCCTTAGAAAAAGAATAAAAGAGAGACGAACTAGTGTATCTGGTATTTTACAGTATTTGCATAACAATGAACAATTTTACGAAACAATATCAACAGAAACCTTCACAAAACCGACGTCAGATTATATAAGGACATATATCACTAGATTATTAGAAAGACTGAAATTTACAGCTAGCACAACGTCTGCACAGACAAGTCAAAGTCCAATACAACAAATAAGCACAGCACATACTGACTCCAGTGATGAAGAGTTAACTGTGGCCGAGGAATTAGAAAAAGAGATATGCAAAGCCAAGTCACAGGTAAACAAATCTACGGTTAACACAGATCTTGAGTCCATTGTTAGAGTGGAAATGTGCATCTATGATACTGCTGGCGGTGGTCGTGGATTTTACCTAACAGCAGCGAATAATTATTTACTATCGATTACACCAACAAGTGTTGAAGCCGAACGTGCTTTTTCTTCAGCTGGTTATCTATGTAGTAAATTAAGAAGTTCATTAAGTGATAAAACACTAAATGCGTTGTCGTTTATGAGATCTCATTTTCAAGAAAAGTCAAATAAGTAGATAATTAATAAGCATTCCGTTTAGGAAAAAGATATTCTTATTTTGTTACGAATCTAAATACTATCTGAGCGTTGTCACAGAATATATAATAGAGCGTTGTGTTGTGATTGTGATTAAATTAATAGGAGAATCTGTTAAGTTATGCTCTTGATAATGTAACATTATTCTGTATGTCCATATTAATCAATAAAAACTTTAGTTTAATCAAAGTCTTTTTACACTTCTTACATTGTCGATTGCTACCTAAAAAATTAAACATTCGATTTCAAAAATATGTTTTAAATTACGTAATTACGTACTTACGTAATTGGACCACCAAAATTCGTAATCAATTACGTAATTAATATATCCGTAATTTTGGAAGCCCTAAATATAACCGACTTCCATAGAAAACCACATAGAATGAAAATAACCTTCATTTCGGAAGTCGAGTGTCTTTTGTTTTGTATCTTCGTTTTTTAACAACAACTTCCCAAATTATGGTTATTTTTTTTAGTATACATAAACAAAATCATGCACCTTTAAACTTACTTGATCAAGAAACCCATACAACAACAATTTATTAAACCAACCACTGAGGTGAAAAATTGCAGGACCTCATGGCTACATAACAACCACATGGAAAGATTTGCAAGGTTGAGCCTATCTTAACATACCGAGACTCCTCCATGCCTCAGAAAGCACAATAAGCCGTTGGTACCAGCTGCAATTTATTTTTTAATTTTGAGTTGTTACAGATTGTCAGAAGCCAGAAAATCTGACACCAGGCTTGTCAAGATGTACCATATTCCCCAGTTATCTTTCTTTTCATTTTGCACAAAGTCTCTCAAAACAACACACTGCTGATAACTTGGAATAAGCTTGTAAACTCATCTGCTGAATGCATGACATGGTTTTGACAAAATAAAACACAAGTTTCAGTATCTTCTAAACTGTTTCTTGAACTTTTCATAATGGTAATCATCAGTAGCTCTTTCACCTTTGGCTTTCTTAACTATTTTATCCACACTATCATCTATAACACTACTGTCCGTCTTAGTCACTTCTGGCTTTTCTACTTTTCTTTTCTTGGCTATGTCACTATCCATATTAAACCGGTTATGTTGTACAAAATTGACTGCCATGTTAGTTGGCACAAACTGTGATGGACAATCTTTTTTGTTTTGTCTCTCCCAAAGTACCTTCATTTTAGCCTCTTCCGTGGCTTCAATGTTTTTAATTTTTGCATCAATGCCTAAATCTACTTCAGGTATGCCACTAAGCATTTGATTTGACAGCATCTCCTCAGAACGATGTGCTGATGAAACCCTAAGATGTTCAGGCAGAGACAACAGTGCTGCTTCTTCAGGTGATAAATACTTTAATGTGTCATTATGCTCTGATTCATTCATATCTTCATTATGTCTTTCTGCAAAGAGAAAATTAAAACATTTTAAAACTTTTAATTATTATTGTAAAACCACTTATTTGCACAAATGGAACAGGCTGATAATGCATTCAACTAATTACATGTGCGTCTGCAATCTGTATTTTGTCACAAGCAAGTTATTTTGTTATTTATAATGGTGTAAAATAAAGAGAGCTATATGTGCCAACTTAGCCACAATTTGGTTGTTGTTTTAATTATTTACTAGCTGACCCGCATGCCGCATAACTAATTCACATTTTCATTAATGATCTGCTCTTGTTAGCCGTTGGGTGATGTTTTAAAGCCTAGTCTTACTCTATAAATGGGCTATCCATATATTATATACCATAAGTTACTGTTAATGTTCCTGACCTAAGCGCTACCTAGTTAAAAATACTTGATTTTGTTCTTTTTAATCAATAAAATAATAAAACAAAATAGTTAATTTCACACAAGCCGTATAAGAAAGATTACAAGTATTAAATACTAGGTGGGCACAATTAATATTTTTACATAACTTGTCTCAATGAAATATAATTATGACAATAGGTAATAAAACAAACCTTTTCGTTTAGCCAATTGTTCTTCAATGTACTTCATCATCTCTTCGTCTTCATCACGTTTGTTAGTCTCGGCTGAGAACTGAGTACCGATGCCAGTGTCGTACGCGTCGTCTACTTGCTTCACTTTGCCACTTTTCAACGCCTGCATGTTCACCATACCACCAGATTTCACCTTGAACGGGTCCTTACAAGTGATCTCTTCTAACGTGGTCTTTTGACCTGTGGCCAAAGCAACCACACTAACGCCATTCGGCCTTTCTCGAAGTTTCTGCAACACTTTTGTCTCTTGTAATTTGGCTAGGATGTGTTCTTCATCTTCTGAGTCATCATCTTCTTTGATTCGCTGGCGAAGGTTCTTCTTCTTTTTCGGCTTAAACTTAATCTCTTCGACAGCTGCATCTTGGACAGTTTCGTCATCCATGTTTTTGCGACGAAGAAAGTAGTGCCAGTGTTGCCAGGGCCCTTGAGTCGTAACTTCGTAAGTTACGTTTCGTTTCCTAAAATGTTACATTTTTGCTCCAAAAGTTACATTATTGTATTTTTTTTAAATTACGTATTTTTGGGGTCGGTGGGGAAAATGGTAGAATATAATGGAATCTATGATGTATTTAACCTAAGGATAAAATTTCGTCATCTCTCTTTAGTGTGTACTAGCTGACCCACGCAAATTCGCCTGCGTCACATTTACCATTAAGGTGAAAGCGCCAGGGTAGCCCGCGAAATTCAAATATTTTGATGTTTTTTGCAATTTGCCGGTCAGTGTGAAGCTCTATGTTAAATAAAATACGATTTGCGGCCGTAACGTATATTTATCTGAAGAATTATACACATTTTAATTATCAATATAACCTTCTAAGTACATACAACTCGATTGAATGACTTTTTCACGAAATTACATTCATTCGAGTTATATGAACTTAGAGGGTTATATTGATGATTCAAATGGTTATAATCCTTTAGATAAATGCTCTTTACGATCGCGAATCGTATTTTGTTCAACATACAGCTTCACAATGACCTGCAAATTGCAAAAAACATAAAAATATTTGAATTTCGCGGGCTACCCTGGAGCATCCACCTTAATGCTCGGCTCTTTTTAGTCTTAGCGTGATGATATGTAGCCTATATCCTTCCTCGATACATGGGCTATCTAATACTGAAATAATTTTTCAAATCAGACCAGTATTTCCTGAGATTACCCCCTACATACAAACTTACAAACAAATGTTACCTCTTTATAATATTAGTATAGATTGTAATGTAATACTCGTTGAGGTTTAAATCACAGTTATCAAAAATCGTTGATTTGTTTCTGTGTAGATATTTTACTTGTTTGCATCTGCAATAAAATACAGATGTTGTATTTTTATTAGTATAAGTTGCAAACTTTGACATGCAGTTTGCCAACAAAATAAAATATTAGTTGGAAATAAATGTATTCATCAGAACTTCACTCACGCACATATTACAACAAAACGCAAGGAAACAAAACAAATCACAATCAGTCATTTCTGTAGCTACGAAACCGCGTACGGCGGGAACTTGCGAAGTACGAAAAGTGCGCGTACACGCTCAAGCAAAATCAAGTTTTAAAGCAAATATTTTACGATTCATTTTGTCGTGGCGCATTCCATGAGCCATCTGTGAGTGTGATATGGAGTGAAATACTATTTAGATGCGCAGTTTTAGGTGCGTTAAATTGAAATGCGTTCGTAAACTGTTTGCAATAAACATCTAGTGTTACAAATCTCGTTGTTCTCAAAAGTTACGAAAATTGCCTTAAATACAAAAATTACTTACATGTTACGCGAGGGGGTCAGAGGTTACGAAAAATGTAAGAAATGTAACCTTCTGGCAACACTGAGTAGTGCTCTTATGGACATGGATATGGATATGGAACGAAAACACTGACACTGACTGTTGTGAGATGGAAACAGTCATAGAGTACTACTATAATACTGAAACCGTGGTACTATACAACAGAGTACTTTTATTGTACCTATGACCTATGTAACTCTGGGAGATGCAAAAACAAAAATATGCTTGAGAGTAGTGTGTGTACCTACTGTGTGTAGTGCACAATATAATCTATGAAATCTATGAAAAGTACTCTGTGATGTCCACAGAACACAATAAGGTGGAAGCTCCAAGGTTACCCGCGAAATTCAAATATTTTTATGTTTTTTGCAATTAGCCGGTCAGTGTGAAGCTGTATGTTGAACAAAATACGGTTCGCGATCGTAAAAAGCATTTATATAAAGAATTATAACCATTTGAATCATCAATATAATCCCTGTAAGTTCATAGAACTCGATTGAATATTATTTCGTGAAAAAGTCATTCAATCGAGTTGTATGAAATTAGAGGGTTATATTTGGATAATTGATAACTAATAATATTATAAAGAGGTAACATTTGTTTGTAAGTTTGTAAGTTTGTATGTAGGGGGTAATCTCAGGAACTACTGGTCCGATTTGAAAAATTGTTTCACTGATAGAAAGCTACATTATTCGTGAATGCTATAGGCTATAAATTATAAAGATATCATGCATATTAGTCGAACTATCTCAATTTTAGTCTATCCAGGAGAAAAAAATAGCTCTTACAACAGAGTTATTTGCGTGCGCTGCCTTAACAGTTGTATATAATTGAAAACAATGTATGGGAACCTGGTCCGCCTAGAATAGTTCTACAAAAAAGTCCGCGGCACCATATTCCTATCTTTTATATTTTAGCAGATATAGTAGCTTTTATGTGTTAAAAAAAGTATTTTTCGACGTACTTATCTTTGGACGATTTTTTAAACAACAAAATAAACCTTATCGAAAAAAATGTTATTAAGATCACAAGAACATCATAGAGATACGATTTGCCCACAACAGTATGTCAATTGGTTGAATAGTTTCGAAGATAATATAAAATTACTAAATCGCAAAACGCCGCCCGCGCCGTCCATTCACGAACCGCATTAGAACATGCTTTGTACGGACGTTTTATCCATTTTTCTGAATCGTGGTGTTAAGATTTTCCGCGGATTAATGACCCTCTCCAGTTATTATTTAACTTTTGTCGTTTGGTAGGTGAGTTGTACATAGTTGGTTGAATGTTATTGGCTCAGACCAATAAAAAAGTAATTGGTCTTTAACTTTGTTTTGGTTGCTCGGTTTCTCAAAACACAATTACAATATTACTTCGTTCTCATTCTTCGAGTTCGAAGCTGTGATATTTCTGCTTTTGGGATATCGGACAGTTTCAGCGATTGTTTATCATGCCTAAAAGGATATCACAACTTTCGCGTCAGACATCCCAGACATGAGACAAGAGCAGCTCGAGTACGCCGTACGGAAGAGCCTCTCGAGGAATAGAGAAAATACTTCGCAAGCACGCGCTGGGAAATCTAGCTCCGAGCGTTCACAGCGGCTTGCTAACCAAAGCTGGAGAACATCGCAGGTCCGTGCTCGGGAATCTAGCGCTGAACGTGCACAGCGTCTTAGTGATTTAAAGCAGCATGTCTCTGCAACAAGGGACAGGGAGTCTAACGCTGAGCGCTCGCAGCGACTCGCTGGCCTAGCTACATACATATTATTATTATGTTATAAAAACAAACCCTCCTTTTGGCCGTCAGGAAATAAATCATAGCAGTCAGTACTAACCGAACCACACTCATAATTTCATCACAAGTTAAAATGTTTACCGCCCAACGAAGTGGGCACGGGTCAGCTAGTTGATAATTAGAATGGGTATAATTCTTTAGATAAATATGCGTTACGGCCGCGAATTATATATTGTTTAACATACAGCTTCACACTGACAAGCGAATTGCAAAAAACATAAAAATATTTGAATTTCGCGGGCTACCCTGGCGCTTCCACCGTAACCAAAGAGTAAAATAATAATATGGGAGAGACAATAACCTAGCGAACTAGCCAATAGCCAACCGGAACCACTTACCACTGACGTAAAAATGTTCAATGTACTTTGTGGTATAAATCATTACGTCAGTGATAATTATACGTCAGCAATACGTCAGTGTAGAACACCCTAGTCTGTGGTAGTTCTGGTAGTCTATATCTAAACTAATATTATAAAGAAGTAACAATTGTTTGTATGTTTGTAAGTTTGCATGTAGGGGGTAATCTCAGGAACTACTAGTCCGATTTGAAAAATTTTTTCAGTATTAGATAGCTGGATTCCATTTATCGAGGAAGGCTATAGGCTACATATCATCACGCTAAGACTAAAAGGAGCCGAGCATTCATGGAAAATGTGACGCAGACGAAGTTGCGTGGGTCAGCTAGTGTACAATAAACAAGCATAACTTACTCCATGCCCATAACACAAACAAGCTTGAAGACTACGCTAAGGATGGGAAAAAATTTCATCCATCGTCGTTTAAAATCGATTTTTAACCGACTTCCCAAAAAGGAGGAGGTTATCAATTCGGTTGTAAGTTTTTTTTTTTTTTTTTTTTTATGTTTGTTACCTCATAACTCCGACAATTATGAACCGATTTGAAAAATTTTTGTTTCATCTGAAAGGATATGCTTGCAGATTGGTCCCATTTAAATTATATCGAAATCGGTTACGAACTTTGGATTTTAAATCGAAATATAGCTGGAATTTGACTATTTAGATGATTCTTTGATAATCGAAATTGCGTATTTTGCTTTCCTGCGATTTGGCAGTGGTGTTGTAGGTGTGGGGCACCACTAAAAAGTGAAAAATAAAAAACTTTTTACAAAAAAATACAACCGACTTCCAAAAAAAAACACTACAAAGTAAAAAATAACTTTAATTTCGGAAGTCGGTGTCAAAATACGAAGAAACGAACAAAAACACCGATTTCCGAAATTAAAGTTATTTTTTACTTTGTAGTGTTTTTTTTTGGAAGTCGGTTGTATTTTTTTGTAAAAAGTTTTTTTTTATATTTCGACTTTGATTTTATAGTCTCAAATTCGTATCTATTTTGATACATATTTTTGGAAAAAACCAAGGTATGTATGTATGTATGCTGACCGCTATGGGTGGGTAAAGTGAGTGAAGGACAGGCGAGCAAGTACGCGGACTAATGGCACGACGACCTTTTTCGCTCGTGTGTCATGATAGATTATTTTACTAAATATTCGATCACATTGACTTTGAAATGTTACTCATGGTATAAGAGCAGACCAAGCGCAGCAGGAATTCATTGTTTTAGGGAATTAGAAATGATTTTTTTTTTAAATTAGATCTTCTGTCTGTCTGGCTATAATAAAATATTATTCCTGTTAACAAAAACTATCCTTCATTGACGACATCACAGTCCCCCTGGTACCAAAGTTATGAGCAAGCTTTCAAGTGTGTCACTGACATCGTGCCGAGTAAGTTCGCGAAAACGCGTACTATAAGTTCGCTAAAGAGTATATGTTAAGCTTTATTATATTCGTAAAGCTTATAATTGTTTAGATGCCGTAGATGCAGAAATAAACGTTTTAATAAAACTTTGTTTTATTATGTAGAAGGAATATTTTATAATACAAGTGACAAGACTGATATAATAAACATTGCTAAGCAACCAACCATCGATACTATACTAAGGTTGTATATCTTCACATCCACGATACTTTTAGAGCTTCGACAAATCTTGAAGTCCAATTCTACAGCTTAGCATGTTCAGTCTTGGTCCAAACAATGGCTTCGTAAACATGTCCGCCAATTGCAATTCTGTAGCGACTTGTTTGACAGCGAAATCTCCATTCTGAATACATTCTCGAATGAAGAAATGTTTTATCTTGATATGTTTTGTTCTCCTATGGAACTCATATGGTGGGTTCTCAGACAACCCTATAGCAGACTCATTGTCAACGTAAATTGTCGGTTTTTCGTTCAGGTCTGTTAAGTCTGTTAATTCTTCCAGGAGTTCTTTTAGCCATAAGGCTTCTCTCGCAGTTTCTGTCATGGCTACGAGTTCCGCCTCCGTTGAAGAGATTGCTACTCTTGGTTGTTTTTGGCTTTTCCACATGATGGGACCGGAGAATAGGAAAATCATCCCTGACGTCGAATGGCCAGTTGTTGTGTCACCACCAAAATCAGCATCACTAAAACATATCAGTCTCTTCTCCCGGCTTTTCGCGAAGACAAGTCCTTTGTCTATAGTACCCTTAAGATATCTAAAAATTCGCTTAACTCTCATCACATCAAACCTAGTAGGAGTTTCTAGATGCCTTGACGCAACACTCACAGCGTAGCTTATATCTGGCCTTGTAGCGACCATGAGGTATGCTAGGGCACCCACAGCTTGACGATAGGGAAATGATGAATTTGATTCATCATTTGATTCATCATCTCGTTCTTCATCTATGCCAATTTTTACTGCCGGCGTTGCAGCGACTTTACAGTTAGTCATTCCAAACTTTTCAAGTATCTTCTTAGAATAAGACCTTTGGTTTAAGGTAATACAAACATCTTTGGTTTTATTAATTTCAAGTCCAAGGAAATAAGACGCCGGTTTTGTAGTTATTTTAAACCTATTTCTCAGTTCTTCAATAAATTTCCTACCAGCACTTTCACTAGTTGAAGCCACCAAACCGTCATCTACGTAAAGCGCAATTAAGACTTGTTCACGTAAGTAAAGGCAAGGATCTTTTGTGCTTTGCTTGAATCCTGAATTTATAAGATACTCTGATATGCAGACATTCCAGCATAGAGGAGCTTGTTTCAGCCCGTAGAGGCTGCGTTTAAGTTTGCACACTTTCTTAGTGCCATCATTGAATCCCTCTGGCTGCTTCATAAAGATTTCCTCTTTTACAGCCCCGTTTAGAAACGCAGTCGACACATCGAACTGTTGAAGTACCAAGTTTTCTCGAGCAGCTATTCCTAAGACAGCTCTTATAGTACTGAGGCGGGCTACCGGACTGAAAGTCTTCTGATAATCAACGCCAGGTTTTTGTGAAAAACCTTTTACTACTAGTCTGGCCTTATGTCGCTCAATTGTACCATCTGGATTGTTCTTTATTTTGTAAACCCATTTGCATGGCAATGGTTTACGATTTTTCGGAGGGTCGACTAATTCCCAAGTCTTCATTTCTTTCAATGATTCCATTTCATTTTTCATAGCCTCTAACCATTTGACCTTATCCTTGCTATTTATAGCATCATTAAAAGTTTGAGGTTCTGGTACATTATCCATATCCATGGCTGCCATAACATAATCCTCAAATATTTTAGGTCTGTCAATCTGTGATCTATCACGAAGATTGTATGACCTCCGTTTTTCTGGAACAAGAACAGATGCATCGACATCTATGTCGTTTTCATTTGGTTGATCAGCAGTTTCACTGCCGTCATTAATCCCGAGAGAGTCATAAAACAACTCGTTATTATTTTGCATAGGTACCTCGTTAGAGCTTGCAATAACATTATCTTGTACTGCTTGCTGTCTACTAGCATTTTCTTTTGTAGTACCTTTTACATATATTTCTGTTTCATCCAGATCACTGTCAGTCTCGTTTGATCGCTTGTGATCATTTAATTCTTGAAAAGGAACAGAAATCACATTTTTACCATCTTCGTAGAACATTTTCTTTAAAATTCGAACATCCTTGGAAACAAGAATGCATTTCTTCGATGGGACGTATATTCTAAACGCTTTTGAAACTTCCGAGTAACCAGCGAACATACCTGGAATTGCCTTTGAAGCAAATTTGTGATTATGTTTTCCTTTCTTTAGGATGAACGTTTTAGCACCAAATACATATAAATGATTAACGCAGGGTTTTCTACCTACCCATCTTTCGAATGGTGTTTGGTTTTCAATACTCTGGTTAACGCTTCGGTTTGACAAGTAATTTGCAGTATAAACCGTTTCTGCCCATAAACACATAGGCGCTTTTGATTCCAACATCATGCATCTTGCTTTTTCTATAAGGGTTCTATTTTTCCTTTCAGCGATTCCATTTTGATGTGGAGTGTATGGTGCTGTCAATCTTCTTGCAATACCATTTTGCTTCAGAAATGAGTCAAACTTCAAATTTCTGTATTCCTTACCGTTATCGGTCTGTAGGCATTTAATTTTGTTTCCTGTGAAGTTCTCTGCTTCTACCTTGTAGTCTATGAATTTTTGTAATACTTCATTTTTATTTTTAATAAAGTATATTCGGCAGTATCTACTGTAGTCATCAATGAAACTTACGAAATACCTGTTGCCATTCAGTGAAGGTTGTTTAAGTGGTCCACAGACATCACTGTGTACGATCTCTAGACGCTGACTCGTACGTGAATTATTTTTGTCACTCTTCTTGCTAGGCACTCTGCTCAATTTCCCTTCTATGCATATTTCGCATTCACCTAAAGAACTATTACGGTTGAAGTCTAATCCAATCAGGCTTTCATTCTTTAAGGCGAGCTTCAAGTCCCTTTCGCTCATGTGTCCCATTTTACAGTGCCATTGTTTAATAGCATCTGACTCCACTTCTTTTGCTACGTCATTACTACATTCTGTAGCATTGGCTCTATGTCTGTCAACATTATTATTTTTTGTTTGGAGATAATATAGACCATCGTCTTCTCTCACTGCTTGCATTTGTACTCCTCGCTTGTGATCATTAATTATTGCCTTCTTCTTAGTAAATAGAACAGTGAGTCCTTTATCTGTCATTTTCCCAACAGATAGAAGATTAGCACACAGGCTTGGTACATAAAGTGCATCAGTTATTTCAATTCTTCCTTCTTTAATTTCTATTTCTGCAGGCCCTAACCCTTTTATCTCTGCAGTTTTTTCCTTTGAAGCGAGTTTAAGGGTTTTTGAAATTTTCTACATTTCAATAAAAGGCTTATCCGAAAATGTCATATGTGACGTACATCCACTGTCAAGTATCCAGCATTTTTGGGCTTTGTCATTTATGAAGTAGCTACTGAAGAGGTTTGTTTCCTTATCGTCCTTTTTGGTATAGCTGTTCTTGGACTTCTTATAATTTTTCTTGCCTGTATTCTTATTTTTAGACCAGCATTTGGACGAGTCATGGCCTTTCTTTTTACAAATCTTGCAAAAAGTGTAGAAACTTTCTTCAGCATCATACTTTACGCTAGTACTAGGGATGTCACGACGACGAGCATCACTCTCTTCTATAATTTTAATTTTTAGCTTTTCAGGGTCTGGAAGCGAGTCTTGTGATTCAATTGCAGTCCTGAAATTTTCGTATTCCGAAGAAAGGCTATAGAGCATCATGATTGATAACAGATCACTGTTGATATCAATATCCATATCTTTTAATTTATCCACAGTATCCATAAATTTCTTTAAATGCTCGCGTGTATCTGAACCTTCTTCTAGTTTAGCTAAAATTAGTTGCTTAAGTAGGGTAGCCTTTCTGGCTGGACCCTTACTAGCATAGATGGATTCAAGAGTCGTCCACACATCTCTGGCAAAGGAGAATGCCCACGGCACTATGGACAAATGTACTCCATTCAACATTGTTGTGTCTTCATAAAATCATCTTTAAAATACTTGATGGCATGTCTAAATACTACCTCAAAAGTTTTAACACAAACTACAATGGCATTTCTGAGATATTTACGAAAATGAAATTGCCATTTTGAGGTTATGTTCGACCAAAAATTACTTGAAAAAAGCTATTTATAAAGGTCTGAATGGGTTTACAGGTGAGCTTGGTATCTTTGAAGCATAATTTGTGTAAAATCTGTAACGTTTTACCTCACCAAGTCTTACTGATTTAGATTTTGCGCATTTTTAAATCTCATGCCCGCGTTTCATGAAATTGCAAAGCATGGAAGAAATCATTACTAAAATAGTCAATCGCTCAGTGTTATTGTCTAGATCCTACTCAAATCATAGATGTGGTAGGTATCATGAAATGGTCTTTGTAATTAGAGAGGGAAGGTAAAACACACAACACCAAATACAACAAATAAAAGAATGATTATTTCTTAAACTTGTATTTTATTCTTCTAAAAATATGTTATCCAAAAATAGTGCTGGAACACTAACATTGTCATAACGTGCCCAGCTCAAATACCACACTATACACATTACATGCACACAGCAACCTACAGTTCTTTTTCCCACAAGGCAAGAACAATAGTATCCTACTATAGCGCCTAATGTATCTCTTACATTTTCATCTTTATTTACTAAAATATAACTATAATATGTTCTACTAAACACATGCCTCGATTTTATTCTTCCTCTTACTAAATAATTATTAGTTCCCAAAACTAAAATTCTGTGGAACTGCAATCTTAAATGATACTACACACAATTCATTCATATCCTCGAATACACTTAAGTGATTGAAAAAAACAATCCTAGTAAATAAGTTAGTTATTACCAACACATCAGTAGAAGGTTTCTACCTATATTATAGGTTATGTTACAATCCGGTAACCCAACGTTGAGGTGAGGAACTAACACACAGACATGGATTGTACTTTTGTCCTCTAAGATTTGTTATATGGTACGTAAACATAAAGCGCAGTTCCTAACTAAAAAAAATCCTACTACGTTAAAAACACAATATGCATTCTTACCGGTGTCGGTGAGATCCAGACTCGTAAAATGTCCATGATGTTATTCGGAATCTCCGACAACATGTGTCTGCGCCTAAGTGGCGTTAATCTCAAAGAGCAGTTGAGACATTGCATCACAGTCGCACTCGCCATGATCACAACAGGCAGCAGTAACGGAGGAACTAAAAGGCTCGACTCGCAGCACAACGTACCAAAACCAGCAGAAATAACAGTATTGTATTGCAAAAATATGACGACGCGCAATAAACGTCAAATAAGGTTGTACCCATACTGATAAAATATCGATTTTTGATCTATTTCCGTAAACCAGCCAGTGGTATTTCACAAATACAACTTAGCGCCGATGTCGTCATTTACAACCATTGATATTGATAATGCCAGCAACAACTTGTGATTTAGAACTCAGTTATCACTTTACAATAAAAGATTGAACAATCAATACAAAATCAATATAATTTTATTTTATGTAGGTTACGCACATTACCCGCAATAGAAAAAATGGACATCCCTAGTATTGACAGTCGGTAGTAAAACATGGCGTACTATAACGTCGGAAACATAAAAGTACTAATTATTTTTCAAAAAACTATCCCATTTTAAATATCAATCAAAATCTTTTTAAAAATATATTTTTATTTTAAATATTTCATGAAGTTCAAGGTTTTGAGACACAAGTCATTTATCAAGAGTACTGTTCATGGGCAATCTCTTTTACAATTTTTTATCTGTTTTAATTCTGATGGCGCTATCAACAACATCAGCTCTGATTTAGCCAATTCGTCTTCGTCAATATCATTTTTTGATGCATCTACCTTTGGGTATTCGTTTATACATGCCCATAGTTTATTTTTTATTAAATATGCTTTTGCATGTATACACCATGTATCATAGTTTTCTTTTCCTAATGGTTGAATTCTAACTATTGACATTTTGAATTTTTACCTTTTCGTTTTTCTTCTAATCTTACATTTTTCGCTCTGCTACCATGTTAAGCTTTATTATATTCGTAAAGCTTATAATTGTTTAGATGCCGTAGATGCAGAAATAAACGTTTTAATAAAACTTTGTTTTATCATGTAGAAGGAATATTTTATAATACAAGTGACAAGACTGATATAATAAACATTGCTAAGCAGCCAACCATCGATACTATACTAAGGTTGTATATCTTCACAGTATACCTGGAGGTCTACTCTCTTTCTCTGAAACGAAACTTCGCAAACGAACGAAATTTAAACGAAGTTTCGTTACTGTCGCTACTCTATTTTGTTTTCGGACACGCAGACGAAGTTCGGATCCATACACAATTTTCGTGAACGATTGGAATGAGCAATATTGTGTGGGTGTTTTATAAAGTAAGTTACGGTTTTAAATTTAACTAATCTACTAACTATGTTGCTTTATTTTTAAATTTTACAGTGAACATGTGGTTTAATTAATATTTCATGTAATATTCATGCAGAAAAGATTTAATTGCCTACGAAATTCACCGATACACTATAAAAAACCCTTTCACGGTTATGGTTAACCAACTAAACTGAAGACTACTATTTCATGCCCACGATGGGTGGTAACATAAGACTACCAAAATTATCCGTGTATTCACACGCGTTCGCGCAATCTAATCATATCATGTCAACTTGAGATTTTTTGGTTGAATTCCTTAAAAAGTTTTCTCAAGTATTTTGTTAATGAATCATGTTTTCAAGTGCTTTTTACATACTTCGCAATCGCGATACACATTCCGTCAGAAACTTTCAAGCCTTTGTGTCGCAGTCTGCATTTTGGGTCTCCACAAGTTTTGTTTTGGATTTAAAAACTTTTTAAGTAACACACATATTATACCTATTTAATCATTTATGTTTTCTTTAGAAATATCGCCTTTATAATATACATTTACTTAATTAAACATCTTTTCAGTTTAAAATGGCTCCACATACGGGTTCGGCCATTCTCGATTACTTGTCTTGATCTTAAATTTGTAAGGAAAACTAATTAGAATTTTAATGGAATCAGCTTAGATTAGGTCTAGCATTCTCTAATTAGTGTTATATGGATATTTTCGCATCATGGGTTTAGTTAGATTGTAGTTTAAATGCGAATTTAATGTTTCATTTTGTTTTGTTTGTACAGAACGGTGTAACTAATTATTGATGAGATTATGCTTTAATTACCTTTTAATTAGTTTTATAAGTCTTATATAATATGTATATTAGGTTCAATAAAACTCTAACACAAACGAATTTTAGTAGTTTATAAGGAAAAGAGATTGCCCATGAACAGTACTCTTGATAAATTACTTGTGTCTCAAAACCTTGAACGGCATGAAATGTTTAAAATAAAAATATATTTTTATAAAAGATTTTGATTGATATTTAAAATGGGATAGTTTTTTGAAAAATAATTAGTACTTTTATGTTTCCGACGTTATAGTACGCCATGTTTTACTACCAACTGTCAATACTAGGGATGTCCATTTTTTCTATTGCGGGTAATGTGCGTACCTACCTACCTACATTTAAAAATAAAATAAAATGATATCGATTTTGTATCGATTGTTCAATCTTTTATTGTAAAGTAATAACTGAGTTCCAAATCACAAGTTGTTGCTGGCATTATCAATATCAGTGGTTTTAAACGGCGACATCGGCGCTAAGTTGTATTTGTGAAATACCACTGGCTGGTTTACGGAAATAGATCAAAAATCGATATTTCATCAGTATGGGTACAACCTTATTTGACGTTTATTGCACGTCTGTCATATTTTTGCAATACAATACTGTTATTTCTGCTGGTTTTGGTACATTGCGCTTCGAGTCGAGCCTTTTAGTTCCTCCGTTACTGCTGCCAACCCATTGAAAATAAACATATTTTTAACGCCACTGCACCGTGTGTATTGTTTATGTGATGCAATGTCTCAACTGCTCTTTGAGATTCGCCACTTAGGCGCAGACACATGTTGTCGGTGATTCCGAATAACATCATGGACATTTTACGAGTCTGGATCTCACCAACACCGGTAAGAATGCATATTGTATTTTTAACGTAGTAGGTTTTTTTTAGTTAGGAACTGCGCTTTATGTTTACGTACCATATAACAAATCTTAGAGGACACAAGTACAATCCATGTCTGTGTGTTAGTTCCTCACCTCAACGTTGGGTTACCGGATTGTATCATAACCTATATAGGTAGAAACCTTCTACTGATGTGTTGGTAATTACTAACTTATTTACTAGGATTGTTTTTTTCAATCACTTAAGTGTATTCGAGGATATGAATGAATTGTGTGTAGTATCATTTAAGATTGCAGTTGCACAGAATTTTAGTATTGGGAGCTAATAATTATTTAGTAAGAGGAAGAATAAAATCGAGGCATGTGTCTAGTAGAACATGTTATAGTTATATTTTAGTAAATAAATATGAAAATGTAAGAGATACATTAGGCGCTATAGTGGGATACTATTGTTCTTGCCTTGTGGGAAAAAGAACTGTAGGTTGCTGTGTGCATGTAATGTGCATAATGTGGTATTTGAGCTGGGCACGTTATGACAATGTTGTGTTCCAGCACTATTTTTGGATAACATATTTTTAGAAGAATAAAATACAAGTTTAAGAAATAATCATTCTTTTATTTGTTTTATTTGGTGTTGTGTGTTTTACCTTCCCTCTCTACTTACAAAGACCATTTCATGATACCTACCACATCTATGGTTTGAGTAGGATCTAGACAATAACACTGAGCGATTGACTATTTTAGTAATGATTTCTTCCATGCTTTGCAATTTCATGAAACGCGGGCATGAGATTTAAAAATGCGCAAAATCTAAATCAGTAAGACTTGGTGAGGTAAAACGTTACAGATTTTACACAAATTATGCTTCAAAGATACTGAGCTCACCCGTAAACCCATTCAGACCCTTTTAAATAGCTTTTTTCAACTAATTTTTGGTCGAACATAACCTCAAAATGGTAATTTCATTTTCGTAAATATCTCAGAAACGCCATTGTAGTTTGTGTTAAATCTTTTGAGGTAGTATTTAGACATGCCATCAAGTATTTTAAAGATGATTTTATGAAGACACAACAATGTTGAATTGAGTACATTTGTCCATAGTGCCGTGGGCATTCTCCTTTAGATGTAAGGTTTTGGAATTGTGAATAATTAGGTACCTACGTAGTTTGAAAATGTGTTTTTTTTTTTAAGTGATAGCGTTTTGGAATTGGTGTTAAAATAAAGGTCTTGATAACCCAAAACCACTTTGACAAAAAGAATTGAGTTGATAGGACTTATAGTTTTCGAGATACCTATTTCCAAAAATGTATAGTGAAAATTTGTTAAGGTACAAAATTAGAAGTCTTAGTTCTAGAAACTTTTTGTATTTTAAGGATATCGAAATAATTTGTGTTTCATATTGTTAAGCAAGGTTTAAGGAATCTAAATATATACCTATATATTGTAATGGTTTTTATATAAAAAACAATACCTAAATAAAGGCTCCAAAGGTTTCGGCTAAAAGAGAAAATTACACGCGAATCGAGTCCAAAAATCACGGTTCTCAAAAAGGTAACGACGGGCAGTATATAAACAAAGCCGAATTTTGTCTCAATCGCAGTCGCAGCCACGGCACGCAAACTTAGAACAAAAAATTTCAACCGTATAGTCTATGGTTGGAAGTTTTGAACATAACAGATCGCCTCGCCCCCTTCTGTCATTCTTCACCTTCACCCCCTTCACCCCGCTAACGCCCGTTGCCAAATCCATAGATAATTGACAATGACAACAAATGTCACTGTCAAAATTAGAACCGCCCCTAAGACGACCCACTGACCCTTTTCTGTTGCCACCATATTAGTTTAGGAATGGTGCCAAACCCAAGTTATTTAACTCGTGGACTGAAACATGGAAGACGACTTCTAAAACCAAGGGCCTCTACTACGCTGCCATACAGCCTGAAATCCAGCGTAGGCCTTGGTTTTTTAAATATCCTAAATTGTCGAAGAGAACTGTTTCGTCCCTCTGTAGACTCCGACTCGGACATTGTTGTAGCCCTGTGTTCCTGAACAAAATCCACGTCCGGGATAATTCCCTGTGCGAGTGCGGCCTTGCGGATGGTACTTTAGACCATATTTTCTTCTGTTGCTCCCTAAATAATAAATCCTTTGACCTATATAATAAAATTTCCAAACTTAACATTCCCCTCCCAACCAACTTTCATACCCTCCTTTCCCACTTCTCCCCTAAACTAATCAACATTTTGGCCACATTCATTAACGAGAATGACTTAAAATTTTAATTAGTGCGTAACGTGTTTGTAAATAGTCTGTAAATAGTATAAACTAGTAGTGTTGTAGTGTGCTTGTAAATTAGATTATATGTTTTACTAACCCATGTGTTCGTTTCAGCTACACTAACACCTACCACGAAGTAAAACGGAAAGTTTGACGGACTGCCTCTCTGTGCTACCGTCACCACGTGACACTGGCAGAATAGTCGGAACCGGCTCAGTTGCCATAAATATAAAAAAAAAAAAATATATATTAGTTTATTTTCATATTAGATTATTTTCCGTACTTATCCTCTCAGTGATTTTAAACTATTGTATATAGTGATGTTATATTTTGCATTGGTAGTGCAAGATGTACAACAAGTGTTGTATCGAAAATTGTGGTACTAAACGGAAGGACATGTGGGTTCTGAGCATTAATAGTGATTATTTGCGCAGCTTAAGCGCGCAAGCACTTCAAAAACTATGTGTGTGCCAGAAACACTTTGAAAAAAGGATCATCAGTGAGAAGTATCGGCTTAAAGTTGGTTCTTATCCATCATTGTTCTCGGCCGGTGAAATTGCTTCTGGAATAGGTACCCACAAAAGTTGAGCAAGGTTAGTACGTATTAAATAAATATCTGCTGATCATGTAAAATAAGTAAATTCCATAATAACCCACTCAACCTGAGACGACCCACTTACCCAAGTTATAGTGCTTAAGCGCATATTGGTAAACATAATATAGAAAATTCATGTACCTATGCATTTCTTTTTTCAGAAGTATATCAGAATCATGATCACAATATTATTCTCGGAAAAGGAAACATGATGACCATACTATTATGCCCGTCTCCCTGGTAAGACTGTTATTTTCATAAACTATTTAAAGTTTAAAATAAATTCCTGTGAACATATTGATTATTATAATGAAACTAAAGTATTTTTTTTTACCAAACCATTAAAAAATAAAATGAACTTTATTTCAGATAACTCACTTCCAGTGCCTTTGTCATCAGAAAATACAACTATTAATGTTGAATTGTCGTCAATTTTCAATATATACTATTATGTTGAATAATACTTATGGTCCTTAGTTTCAATTCCCTATCGATATTTGTGTATAGTTCTAATTGATGTAATATATTTACAGATCAGTCATTAACAATGCCTTCAACATCGTAGATAGGGAGGTATAATGATGATTTTTTTTTTATATGGCAACTGAGCCGGTTCCGACTATTCTGCCAGTGTCACGTGGTGACGGTAGCACAGGGAGGCAGGCCGTCGAACGTTTTACTTCATGGTAGTTGTTAGTACTGCAATGACGAACACATGGGTTAATAGACATATAATTTTAAATCCTATATACAGATATGATATATTATACTAAAACATAAACTACTATTTACAAACTAGCTACATAAGTTGCGCGATGATGTTATACCAAGTGTTTCTGGTACAACAAACAAAGACAATGAATTGGATATTATTGGTATGTATCAAATTCAAATATTTTTATTCCTTTTATGCATCCTGTCTGAATCAGTACAAGTTACCCATGGCCATGTTAACATTATACTTTAAAAATTAGTATGTCAAAAAATCTTGCTTGCTTTTGATGTTTAAAATTTTATTTAGGAGTTTACTTTCATAATAATAATTAAATTGATGAAAAATTAACTAACTATGACCAACAGTGCCTAAAATACATACTTTGGTTGGCAATCCCTTTAATATTTGTTTATAATCTAATCTTCTAATTTATAAAACTATCGTGTCACAGTGTTTGTTATCGAACTCCTCCAAAACGCCTTGACTAATGTATATAATTTTTTTTGTGTATATTTAGTAGGTCAGAGAATAGGTTGTTGGCTATTTTGTTTTATTTATTTGGCAAAACAACGTTTGCCAGGTCAGCTAGTAATAATAATAAAATCAAGCCATTTTGATTATTTCTTTATACCAGTCGATTAATCTCATCATCAAAAATTTAAAAGGAGGATGACGAGGTTGCAAGTACAATGGGACCCACTGTTAGGAGTATCGTACAGTATGGAAACTTATAACTAGTTGTAGAACTATATAAAACTAGCAAAAAAGCAAATGGACAGTAAGTCGTAGAGGTTGGGAGATGTAATAATTAGTAATCGGGCAATGTACAATTGACAATTCACACAACGCATTTTAACGGGTGACTAAGTCCAAACCACTTGCATCTTGCATCGCAATCCAAAGGTAAAAGCTGTTGTCTTAGTCGTTATGTAGAAAAGTCAGTCCAAAGGTAAAGCTAAGTTGTCAAGAATCACAAAATCGCATAGAAAATAATAGATATCCCACGTTAGCCGCTGAAAACAAACACTAATTGTTTTGCCACTGACAGCCACACAGATGAGAACACAATTATCCTAGCGGGACAGCCAACTCCAATTGACAGCGTAACGTTCCATTCTACGTTATCACAAATAATCGTAATAATTATAGTATTGTACATTTTTGTATAAAAAATGTAAATGCATTTTTAATATTAACTTTTGTATGATTTTCTCATATTTTACAAGTTTTGTTTAAAAAAAATAATTGACAAGCATAATTGTAAGAACGTAAATCATGTAGGTAATGAAAGAGTAGGTTGGAATGTTATATGAAACACGGTGCGTTTAGTAACTGCATGATGACTCATTTTTATGTAAATAAAAACCTTTTCTAACTTTTAATTCCCATCACCCAGTGACTCAATATTTTTTATGTAATCCTTTAACATACTCTTAATTATAGTAAATATGAACTTGCAAGTGAATGACACTTAGTTAATTTATAAATAATGTGGGTCCAAATTCGCCATCCTCCTTTCTTATATATTTTTCTGAATCTTGAACTTAAACTCAAATCAATTTTGTTTATTAATTTATTATAGTATACCAATTTTAATTTAAGTGTCAATTGTTCCAGCTCAATATGCTGATGGGAGAAGAGTTAGGTCCACCCTCGAAAACACTGCTGAAACAAGAGCATTTTTTGACGGCCTGTTCGACTCAGTGAATGGTGCGAGTTTATATAGTAAGACGGCAAGAGGGAAACCCTTACGCGCAGCTTGTACAACAGGGTCACCGCACCAAAGATTTTGGCAAGAATCCATTAAAAAATTAAAAGAAATACGTTTTGTGAACGTCAAAGGTAGGGAGACAACTGTGCCTTCATTAAAAAATTGGATTGTAATTCTACAAAGTTATGGCTGTGGCAATTCCTCCAAAAGAAAAATGTAAAATTAATATGCCCGAAATATTTCACCTCTGATCCAATGGAAAACTTATTTGGACAAGTGCGGGTGTCATGCTCTGCCGCGGAGCCACTATCTTAGAAATTGATCAATTATAACTTAAAATGATGTACCTACGTCAAACGTACATCATGTACGTATATCGTCATCGCTGTACGTGCATCAGGTAATGATAAAATAGACATTGATTGTGGCTCTGCTGCAGAGCATACTCTCTAGCAGAGCCACACAAAACTTGTACTCAAGAAAGATAAACGCTACTGTTTTTTCATGAAAACTGTTGTACGAATAGTGTTTATTGCGTACGTGTTGAAAAATATCATAATTAGAGAGTGGTTTTATTTATTTTAACTATAATAAAGTTTTCATAGAAAGCGCCTGTTTTTTCGTGTCAGCAAAATGTTGTGTAGCATTTGTGATTAGGCGCACCACTATAAATATTATGAACGAGGAAAATAAGCATGTATTTTGTTAGATAATACATATTACTAGATTTATTTACTTTTCGAAGGTGCAATTAAATTATATTCAACCTATTTTCAATTGTAGTTTTTAACGATTTTTTTTTATATTTTAATAAATAAAACCACAGAAAAGGTACCTAGTCTTCGAAAACAAGTAGGGGAGAGGGGGGTACAGTGGACCGTGGGGCACAGTGAATCCACTTATATAACTCCTTGTCTATCGACTACACACACACCGCAGGCCGATGTAACGCGTGCTCTGATAGTTCCCCCTCCCGACCGCCAGTGCCCCTGACGCTCTCGCTGTGGAAGCACGTGTGGCTGCCATTTCACCGCCCGTAAGTACTAAATCTATTTTTTTCTCAGTATTTATTGAATGTTCTATACTAAAAACTATTTGATATTGTGTTAATATGATTAGATTTCCTAAATAATGATTTAATAAGGTCTCAAAATAATGTGGTGCGCTTTTAGTTTAGGTTAAGTTAATCGTAAAAATGTGTTTCGTTTTCAACTAAGGTGTGTTGGGGGACAGTGGACTGTTTGACTCTGGGGTACAGTGGACTGCGGCCCACTGTGCCCCATACTGATATTATGTACCTACCTAACCTAATTTGGTAATTGTTTCAGGCCAACAACATGGTCCGGAACCGTACAAGAAAAACTAATATTGGTCTCGTTAGTCAGGACCAGATGAAGAATGCGACCGATCTCATTTTAGAAGAAAATAAAATTAGGAAAGTGGCTGCACTAAAGAACATTCCGTATACAACTTTACAAAGATATTACAAGAAGGTGGTCACAAGCGATGCTGAACAGCGATTAACACCCAATTACGCAGTTAACAAAATATTTACTGATGAACAGGAGCAGTCACTAGTCGACTATCTCGTCACATTCAGCCAAATGTTCTATGGTCTGAGTTGGTCGGAACTAAACGGCAACAACAGGTCTATAAATTTAATCTAGACATTTCCCGCTTAAATTTGTGATAATTGTTTTAATTTTTTTTTTAATTTCATCGAGTTGATTTAAAACTACTTACAGACTGATCAAAATTAATCGAAGACTGATTATTTTGTAGTATTTTGATTAAAAGTATTGATTAAACAAATTAATGTTTTATTTCATATCTATATTGAAACAGTCCACTGTGACCCATTTAAAAAAGCATGGTAATTCCATGTAATAATTCACTGTACCCCATTACGATCCACAGTTCCCCACATGAAGATCCAGTGTGACCCAGATGTGGGGTACAGTGGATCATTTTCCAACTTAAAAAAAAACCTGTTTTTCCAGAAATCTATTGACGTTATTGCTAAAGTTGAAATAGATTTCATTAGCCAATAACCCGTCCTATTATATGAAACTGTAATTTTTTAAATTTATTTTTTATTTACTGATTTATACCGCTTATAAAAAAAAGTGATCCACTGTACCCCCCTCTCCCCTAGAAGTTTTTGAAACATCCATCCAGTTGAATATCATTAATGTCATTGTGTTCAATTGGAATTTGAGTTGTCTTCCAGTATTATTTAGATTAAATATTACTTGTCAAGTTACAATGAAGAACAAAGATCAGCATTTAAGAACTTCAAACATTTATTTACGAACTAGCTGTTGCCCGCAACTTCGTCCGCGTGTATGTTGAAAAGAAAAAATTATGAAGCTACATAATAACAAAATAAGAATCATCCAAATCGGTTGAAAATTGGCGGAAATATCACTGAACAAACATTTTTCATGGGATTCCATCATCAGATCCTAAGTTATACCTTCCATCATCAGCTCATTAATATGAAATATTGAATACCAGACCCAATATCTAAATTGCGTTGAAAAGTTTTTGCAAGACATTGTATGTGTCTATAAAATTAGAGGGTTTCTCTCGATTTACATGGGATCCCATCATCAGTTTCTGACTTGGTGACAATGGTACCACCTTGGTTGCACAGGCTTTTGAAAACAAAAAAAAATAAAATAAAATCAGTCCACAATTATGATATCGGTGAACTTAAAAAAAATATACATACACCCGAACATATAGAACCTCCTCCTTTTAGAAGAAGTCGGTTAAAAAGTCAGTTTAACATCCGGTTAACCGAGTTAATTCAACTGTTTATGCGTCTCTTCGATGGGACCTCGCCACCTAATCGCGGGTGGTATGATATGACCCCTGGCTTCAGGCCTGTAAAGGTTAGGCCGCGGGCGCACTCTCCTGGCTCCTCCCGAACCTGGGGGGACCCAGTGCGCGATGCCGGCGCTTGTATGCATCTTGCGGAGTATGGCCTCTACAGGGCCCCCACCTGGGTCGACTCCCTCCACAGGATCCAGAATGCGACGGCAATCCGCAGGCCCCAAAGGGCCATTGCATAGCGGGTGCCAAGGGCGCACGGTAGGCTTTTCGGCGGCGTGCGCTCTGGCGGGCACCCCTCCTTGGCAGTTGGAGGCGTGGGTGCTCGCCAGAGTGTACGAATTGACGGCGCGCGACAAGCTCTCGGGGAGCGCCCTGTCGCGGAGGAGCGGGAGGCAGTGCGGAGGGAGGCGAGGGACGCCATCGTCGTCCATTGGACGGAGGACCTCGCCTCCTTTGGTTGCCGAACACTAGACGCGCTCGGTCCAGTCCTGCGGGACTGGCTTGAGCGGCCACACGGCTTCTCCTTCCGTCTGGTGCAGGTGTTGATAGGCCACGGCTGTTTCGGCACGCACAAAAAAAAATCCTCTTCCAAGGCGAAGTGCAGATAGGTAACACGTTGGCATTCGCATCACGAGACTCCCAACAGCTGCACTCTCGACACATACTTGGTCTTCTGATGCACGCACTCCACGATGTCCTTCGCCGTAGTAATTGAAAGGTAGATTATCTAGTATAACTTTTTCTGACATAAAATAACACCTATGTATTGTCAACGACACCACTGGACGACACCGCTGGGGTGTCGTTTACATTTTTTTTTTGGTAACTACACCACTGCCGACTACGATAAATGAATATGATTATTATTAGAACTTCATTAGGGAGGTGTGACAATGCGCCTTTCAATTAAATTAAAAACATTATTTAAATAAGACACCTAATAATATGTTTCATTTCAACACGTAAATTATATTCAACCTAGCTGCATATAATTTAATTGTACCTTTGAGAAGTAAATAAATCTAGTATGATAATGTCAAATAAATATGTATTAACATGCCATTAACATGCCTATTTTCCTCGTTCATAATATTTATAGTGGTGCGCCTAATCACAAAATATGCTACACAACATTTTGCTGACACGAAAAAACAGGCGCTTTCTATGAAAACTTTAATATAGTTAAAATAAATAAAACAACTCTCTAATTATGATATTTTTCAACACGTACGCAATAAACACTATTCGTACAACAGTTTTCATGAAAAAACAGTAGCGTTTATCTTTCCTGAGTACAAGTTTTGTGTGGCTCTGCTAGAGAGTATGCTCCGCAGCAGAGCCACAATCAATGTCTATTATAACATTACCTGATGCACGTACAGCGATGACGATATACGTACATGATGTACGTTTGACGTACATCATTTTAAGATATTGTTACGAGCTTGGGGTTCGTGACAATAAAAACAGCCGATTAATTAACCAAAAATAACACTTTAATAATCAACACTAATTAACACTTTAAACGCACTAATTATAACACACAATCGCACTATTAAACACTTCACTTCACTTAATTCGCAGTTGAAGATCGCTTCCGATATATCGCTTGTATCGCCAATTCAATACTGCCTGAGTCGCGAGCTTTGCGCACCTTATATAGTCCGACAGTAATTTCCAGAACCTTCGAGAATGGAAATATCTAGAAAGTTCGGGAACATACCGGTCCCGACTGACTAGGTGTCGAAACATCGAGAATGTTCTAGCATCGAAAATTCTAGAAAGATCGTGACCCAATTAGTTCCACTACTCGATACTAGATGACGTTAGTAGTACGTTGTGAACCCGGCATTAATTCTGGCGCGTAACACTGCCCCCTCCTAAGACATGCTCGTCCCGAGCATCGGTCCCATAATAACGCGCCAGTCGATCCACATGAACGATCTTAGGTGCACTTCTCGTACCTTTCTGGATACGGTAGGTCACGTCATTGATTTTTGTGACAATCCGGTACGGCCCGTCCCATTTAGCTTGAAGCTTAGGAGATTTCCCTTTACTGCGAACTGGATTGTGCAACCACACTAGTGAGCCTTCGTCGAAACCTTTATTGTTCATTTTGCGGTCATAACGGGTTTTCATCTTTTCTGACATTCGCTGGCCCGATTGTCTGATGTGCTCATGAATGTCGTTCATTTTGTTCCGCAAGTCATTCGCATAATCGGTTATACTGCGTGGGGCATCAGGTGGTATTCCGGTGATCAGGTCTGCGGGCAACCGTAATTCTCTACCAAAGTTTGCGAAAGCTGGTGTTACCGATGTGCTTTCGTGAACAGCACTTCGGTATAACAGCAAAAACGGTTGTATGTGCTTGTCCCAATCGCGTTGCCGGTTTTCCACAACTTTAGCCAGGTATCTCTCCAATGTCTGATTAAATCGTTCCACCATTCCATCCGACTGTGGGTGGTAAGAAGTTGTTCTCGTTTTATGAGTACCCATAACTCGACAAGTTTCCTGGAATATTTGTGACTCAAAATTCCGTCCTTGATCGCTGTGAATCTCCAAAGGTACTCCAAAACGACAGAAGACTTCATGAACAAGTTTATCTGCAACTGTTGAAGCTTCTTGATTCGGAATGGCGAAGACTTCCGGCCACTTGGTGAAGTAATCCATTACAACCATGAAATACTTGTTACCACTGTCACTTTCCGGAAACGGTCCCGCAACATCCAGGGCTATCCTTTCCCAAGGTGCTCCAACATTGTACAATTTCAACGCACCTCTGCTACGAGTCTGAGGTCCTTTTACAGCCGCACAACTTGTACATTTGCGACACCAATCCTCGACATCGTCACGACAGTGAACCCAGTAAAAACGTTCCCGTATCTTCAGTAGAGTTCGTTTAACTCCCATATGGCCTCCTGAACATCCATCATGGTACAGCTGTAGAACATCCGGTACTTTCGCTTTAGGGACAACCATTTGCAAATGACTGCTGTCTCCCCTAGCATTCTCCCATTTACGGCACAGGACTCCATCCTGAATCACTAAGCTATCCCATTGTGCCCAATAGCTTTTTGTGATCGAACTCATCGCTGAGACGTCGCTCCACATAGGCTTAGGAGCACTGGTCCTTATCCAGTCCAGAATCGGCTTGACGTCCGAATCTTCCTGCTGTGCACGTAGTAAGCTTTCCTTCCACTCGTTGCTGAGGTCTGTCTTGAACATCCTCACAGGTACGGCTTCTTTACCCTCTTGCCTAGTACAATGCTTGCAGTCTTCAGGGCAAGGTCTTCTTGACAATGCATCTGCGTTGCCATGAGATTTCCCGCTGCGATGTTCAACCACGAAGTCGTATTCTTGCAAGAGTTCAATCCATCTCGCAACTTGTCCTTCTGGGTTTTTAAACTGCAATAGCCATTTCAGTGCAGCATGGTCAGTTCGTAAGTGGAATTTCCGGCCCAGTAGATACTTGCTAAAATGTTGTACTGACTTTACCACAGCAAGCAATTCCCTTCTCGTGACACAATAATTCCTCTCTGGTTTCGAAAACGACTTGCTGAAGTACGCAATCACAACTTCTTGATCGCCATTCCGTTGGGACAACACACCGCCAAGTCCGATATCACTTGCGTCTGTGTCAACTATAAATTCCTTGTCGGCATTAGGATACCCCAAAATCGGTGTTTTGCACAGACGGTTCTTTAGCTCCCGGAAGGCGATGTCGCAACTTTCATCCCAACAGAACTGTCGCTTCTCCTCGGTTAGTTTGTGCAGGGGTTTGGCTACATCTGCAAAGTTCTTGACAAATCGCCGATAATAGGAGCAAAGACCCAGAAATGCTCTGACCTGCGTCTTGTCTTTTGGGATTGGCCAATCTTTGACAGCGGCGATTTTCTCTGGATCAGTGCGGATACCTTCTTCCGACACGACATAACCCAAAAAGTTAACTTGCCTTTTGAAAAGAGAGCACTTTTTCGGACTCAACTTGAGGTTGGCACTCTGGATCTTCACGAGCACGCGTTCCAGGTTTTGAAGGTGTTCATCAAACGTACGGCCTACGATGATGATGTCGTCCAAATAGACAAGGCAGGCATCGCCAATTAACCCGGTTAGTACAAGTTCCATTAACCTTTCAAACGTTGCCGGAGCGTTACACAATCCTAACGGCATAACTTTAAATTGCCACAGACCCTTTCCCGTCGAGAATGCAGTTTTTTCCTTGTCCTTTGGGTCAATTTCTACTTGCCAGTAGCCACTTTTTAGATCTAATGTGCTAAACCACTTAACTCCAGTGAGCATGTCCAGCGTGTCATCAATTCTTGGCAAAGGGTAGCTGTCCTTCTTCGTAACGTCGTTCAGACGACGATAGTCAACACAAAACCGCATGCTGCCGTCCTTCTTTCTAACCAGCACTACAGATGAACACCATGGACTGGATGAAGGTTCTATAACACCATCCTTCACCATTCCTTCAATCATGGTTTCCACTTCCTTTTCACGTGCTACCGGTAATCTCCTTGCCGCTGCCGGATAGGCAACTCTTCTCCTGTGTTTATTTTGTGTTGAACTAAGCCAGTCTTCCCGATATCAGCATCGTTCGAAGAGAAAACATCGGCGTACTTGAGTAACATCCTCTTCGCCTTGACCATTTCGTTTTGAGACAGAGCGCTGAGACAGTCTTCTAAAAGTGCGGTCACTCTCGTTTGGGCATTCTTGCTGAGGGTCTCAGTTGATGGATATTGGCATCGACGCAACCACTCCACTTCCTCACAGGTACCCATCAGTGTGCCTTATCTATCACCTGTTCCTTATCACAAAGGTTCAGCACACGTACCCTTGAGATGTTGGTAGCTCTGACCAAAGTTCGTGCAACTTTCCAAGGAAGGTCACTGTCTATCCTTTCCACGAGTACACAACGATGAGTTTTCCCAGGATTCTGAGGAAGACTAACCGGCACAATCGTTTCCGATCTCGGAGGAAGAACAATCTTCTTCAGGCTGTATATATTTCCTGGTAATGCCCCTTCCATGAAAAGTTCCTCTTGCCCAAATTTCATAACTCCTTGACTAACGTCGATCTCACAACGATTCTTCCTCATAAAGTCTAAGCCCAGGATGCAATCGTCCATTATATCGGCCACAACAACTTTATGCTGGTAGATTCTGTTGCCTAGCTTCAACTCCATCTCTCTCTCTCCTTGGACGGGTATGCGCTGACCGGTGGCTGTCACTAAATTTATGCGCTCTCGGTAGTATGCACAGTCCCTAAAGAACCGACCTGCAAGTTGTGAACTGACGACCGTGCGAGAAGCTCCAGTATCTATCGTCAGCTTACATGGTGTTCCGTTGACCTCGCCCTTGATGATAAGGCTGTTCCCGTCATGGGTTTGTGAGATCGAAATCCTTGGGGCTCTTTGAACCTCAGCCAGTACCCGCCCCGCAGTCCTGGCTTTTACTCGTTTCCCTGCTGCTGTTGAGTGGTGCTGTTAGCCGCCCTACCCTCTGGAGATTGGCTACCTTCCGCTTCTGCAGTTCGCTTAGGGCAACTGGATCGAAGGTGGCCCCTTTCACCACAGCCGTAGCACCTAGGGCTGTATCCTTTTAATCGATCGCGAACTGTAGCCGCTGCGACCTCCCTGACGCGGTGGGAACGATGATCCTGCCGCGCAGCTTCCACTTCCAGTGCATGTGCCAAAGCGTCCTTAAGTGTCCCGTGGTGCCCGAGCCTCACTGCAGCCCTAACTTCAAGGTCGCGGATGCCGTCAATAAAGGCCTGGACCAGGTTCCCTTCAATAAGCGCAGGTACAGACGGGTATGCCTTCCGCACCAGCTTCTCCACTTCAAGGGCCCACTGCTGCAGGTTTTCACCACTACGCTGTACGCGATCTCTTAGTTGCGCACGAAACACGTGCTCCAGATGAGCGTCACCATACCGGGATTCAAGTGCTTCAAGGAGCTGCTCGTAAGTTACTTCTTTACCGAGAGCTTCCAAGACAGTTAAGGCCTGGTCGCGCAGGCCTAAGGTGAGGGCAGTCATGGCTTGATTTTTACTCCAACCGTTCGCCTTCATGACGGCCTCAAACTGAATTTTGTAGGCCGACCAAGAAGACGTCCCATCGAACGGCGGCACTTTAAATCCACGTAGCGAAGGTGTAGTAGTTACGGGAGTTGCAATCCCATCTCCAAGTTTAAGGTTGCCCAACTCTTTCTTCATATCAGCAATATCGTTATTACATTTGCTGATCTGTGTTTCAGCATCTGACAGGCGGTTGTCATGCTGAGCAACCTTATCCTTCACTTCCTTAATGTCTTTCCCGAAAGAAGCGTGAATTTCCTTCATGAGGAGCATCTGTTCTTCCTGGCGGCGCGCCTGCTCCTCCTTGTCAAGCTTGAGCTGTTCTTCCAAGCGACGGGCCTGCTCCTCCTGTCGGCGGGTCTGCTCCTCCTGTCGTCGGGCCTGCTCCGCCTTGTCGTGCTGCAGCTGTTCTTCCAACCTACGGGCCTGCTCCTCCTGTCGGCGGGTCTGCTCCTCCTGTCGTCGGGCCTGCTCCGCCTTGTCGTGCTGCAGCTGTTCTTCCAACCGACGGGCCTGTTCCTCCTGTCGGCGAGCCTGTTCCTGCAGCATCATCATCAGAGCAGCAAAGTCTGGTGCTGCTGATGCCGGAACTGCTGTGGACGGACCGGCTTCCATGGTCGGTAGCTGACTTTCCAACGTCTGCGGCGTTGCACCACCAAAACGCCTCTGATCCGTCTCCTGCTGGCGTTGACTACGGGTACGGATACCCTCCGTGTCGTCCTTTGGCAGAATCGGCATGATAATCCTTACTTCTGACACCAATTGTTACGAGCTTGGGGTTCGTGACAATAAAAACAGCCGATTAATTAACCAAAAATAACACTTTAATAATCAACACTAATTAACACTTTAAACGCACTAATTATAACACACAATCGCACTATTAAACACTTCACTTCACTTAATTCGCAGTTGAAGATCGCTTCCGATATATCGCTTGTATCGCCAATTCAATACTGCCTGAGTCGCGAGCTTTGCGCACCTTATATAGTCCGACAGTAATTTCCAGAACCTTCGAGAATGGAAATATCTAGAAAGTTCGGGAACATACCGGTCCCGATAGACTAGGTGTCGAAACATCGAGAATGTTCTAGCATCGAAAATTCTAGAAAGATCGTGACCCAATTAGTTCCACTACTCGATACCTAGATGGCGTTAGTAGTACGTTGTGAACCCGGCATTAATTCTGGCGCGTAACAATATAATTGATCGATTTCTAAGATAGTGGCTCCGCGGCAGAGCATGACACAAGTGCGGGCGTATAATTGCAGAAATAATAACCCGAATTGCCACACCTTTGTCAACACCTTCATATCTAATAACGAGATTTATAAAATTTCACTCAGATACTTTTAATTGTGAAGATGATCCCGCAAACCAGCTAGATAAACTGAAACAGCTATTTGTACCTTCCAAAAAATCTGATGTGCAGTATCTGAGTGAAATTAATGTAGAACCCCATACGTCAGGAACGGTGCCGCGATCTGTTGCTCAAGAAAGCCTCAATGTTCATGCAAGAGCATACACAGCAGGGTGGGTCACAAGGAAATTTTTTTCAAAAATAAAATGTGGCGATTGCGTTGCCGATCTAACTACGCGCGAGGTCAGTGCTGTACATAATTGGGTGCAAAAAAAAGAGTTTAAAACCAACAAAAAAATGAAATTGACTACCCTTCTGAAAATGCAGTGAGAGCGTTCGGAGTAGTCACAGAGGAAGCAAATGAGTACTTAGAGCGTTGTCCAGCAAAAAATAATATTTCAAAAGCTAAAGTACTCATTCGACTTCCTTTTTTGTAAAACGCATAAAAAAGAAATAGAAAATTCATTGAGCATGGAGTAAATTTTTAACTGGTGTTGTACGATACATAAAATTATGAAAGGCACAGATGTATCCCGCCCGACTAATCGGTAAATCTCTTCCGAGAATGCAATCTAAAGCATTCGTTAAATTTAAAACTAAATAAAAAAAATGAAAATCTAAATAAGTATTTGTTGTGTTTTATTTACATATTTCTCAGTAGTTCCCTCTAGTCAGTATGTAAGAGTTAGATGTACATCAGAACGTTCGGCCAGTCGAAATAGGGAGCTGGCTGCTACTCCAGTTTTTAGTGACGATTATGTGACGCATGAAGATGCCAGCCAAAGAATTTGTGACAGAACGGATCGAAAGTTAGAAGCATTTATTTATGGCCGAACGAACTGATATCAGGACGTTCGGCCAACCTGAATCTCCATAACTGAGGACCTCAGAGAAACTGTTACTGAATAAAGATTTAGTGACGATTTGGAGACAAACAACCAATGCTTTAGTTTTACTCGTAATGCCACCGGATAAAAATAAAATGAATTTTGTTTCCTGGAACATCAGGACGTTCGGCCAACGTAATCTCCATAACTGAGGACCTGAGAGAAACCGTTACTGAATAAAGATTTAGTGACGAGGCTGAAACTAATTATTATTGCTTTATTTTTTTTTGTGACGGCTCCTATAAATAGTAAAATGAGAATTTAACATATAACCTCAAAACATTGGGATTATCGATTCCACCACAAGGAAGAAGCCTAGAGAAACCGATAATGAATAAAGATTTAGTGACGAGACTGAAACTAATTATTATTGCTTTATTTTTGTTTGTGACGGACCCTTTAAATAGTAAAATGAAAATTTAACATATAACCTCAAAACATTGGGATTATCGATTCCTCCACAACGAAGAAGCCTAGACGACGCGTAAGACCCCTGATGTGTTATAGGTTTTCAGTGCAATGGTGTCAGTATTTTTGTTGATTCAAAATTAATCCATAAAAATGCACTATGGTGGATGGCGACTGAGATAGGGTGACCATGTATTCCATCGAAACAAGTATTTATCAAGTAGTTACCTTTTTACCTACTTAATGAAGCAAAACACGTCGTTATATTAAAAATTATACAGGTACAAGCAACGTTGAGCTGATGCCTGCATACCAGTGTCCACTTATGAAGTTTTTGTTATATTAGTCGTGTCTATTTTGGCTAAAAGCAAACAAAAGTGGAAAGGTGACTGACATTGGAGATTGGAAAAATTAAGAAGTACAAGAATACTTCATCACTTTCCATCAGGTGAGATTTGGGCCAAGAGTTTCCACGTTTCGCATTAAAAAAAAAAAACTTAAATAAATAAAAAATAGCACACAAATTAAAAAATGCTTTATTTATAATCATCCAAAAAAAAGCGGTAGGTAGTTAGGTAAGTACATAATAAATTGTGATCAAACTATATACACTTACAATAGAAAAAAAAACTCCTAACTAAAATATGGCGTCAAAGAATTCGTCCCTACCCCATCGCTATCAACTGGAAGTGAGCCCAAAAGACTGGCTGTATTGCCACGTTGTATGGCAATGCTTATATGTCTGTCCAAGGTAAAAGCCAGCTCTTGGGTCATTCGAAGCGTCAACTAAGCGTTTTGCTAGATCTTTAAATAGGACGTGAGCCCTCGGACCCCACGGTCCAAGAGTTTCAACCCCAAACGGCTCAAAAATGTAGTTGCCTTAAGGCCACTATATTTCTGCCGTTTAAGGTTTTCAGCAGCCGAAGCCGCAGAACCAGCACAGCACGACGAGCTAGGAAGATGGGATGGCGCAAGAGTATCGACACAAGTAGCGTCCCACACTAAAGGCCTACCCATCTTCCATAGAAATAAAGACATACCGTCCGGTCTTTTGCCATCGTCGCGTGCCAGGCCAATGGGTTCTAATACGGCTGGCACGTTAAATTGGTTCACCACGAGAGAAGATAGATCGATTTGACAGCTTCTTGTGTTTATTGCTCGGTGACTGACTTGAAACTTGTCAAATCGGATTTCTTTCGGTGGTGGCCCGACAATATTATTACTAGTTTGATAAACTAGATTACACATTTTTAAAAATGAAATAACATTTCTATAAATGAACCACAGTAAGATAATACAATAACTACACCAAATGAACTCTTAAAAATACTAGTCGACAACATCACGGCTTTCTTTCCGGTAAGGTCAGCCAGAACTTAAGCTACCCATTTTCGATAGTCCTGTGTGGTTCTATTATAGTACCAAAGGATCTCTGCACCTGACCTCGATGACATCACACTAGTGACATGACTGGTGACTTGGCGAGCGAGAGACAGTAAGGCGCCGGAAAGTTGCGGGGGAAGGAACGCATTCCACGCGGGTGCAGAGATCCCTTGGTAGGTACTATAGCAGAAATTGATAAGAAAACTAGTGGTGTCTTATTGGTCGAAATTCGATCGATAGTTTCATTTTTTTTTATTCATGTGATAGTGACAGACAGAAAAATAATAAAAAGTAGAAGCAAAGAGGCCACATCATAACGCATGGTGTGTGTGTAATGTTTTTTTATATATTTTTTTTATTTCTAATGCAATTTTAGTTATCTGCACTCCTCATATTCCTCCGTCCACGTATCTATTTATTTTGTTGCAATACCTACATCGTCACCTTATAACTATTTCGACGTGATATGCTTCATTCAGTAGATAAAAAAGTACCTACTCGATAAATACTTGTTTCGTTGGAATACATGGTCACCCTATTTCAGTCGCCATCCGTCATAGTGCATTTTTATAGATTAATCTTGAATCAACAAAAATACTGACACCATTGCACTGAAACTGAAAATCTATAACACATCAGGGGTTTTACGAGTCGTCTAGGCTTCTTCATTGGGGAGTAATCGATAATCCCAATGTTTTGAGGTTATAATGTTAAATATTCAATTTACTATTTAAAGGGGCCGTCACAAAAAAAAATAAAACAAAAGTTCGTTTCAGTGTCGTCACTAAATCTTTATTGATTAACGGTCTCTCTAGCTTTCTTCCTTGTGGAGGAATCGATAATCCCAATGTTTTGAGGTTATATGTTAAATTTACATTTTACTATTTAAAGAGGCCGTCACAAACAAAAATAAAGCAACAATAATTAGTTTCAGTCTCGTCACTAAATCTTTATTCATTATCGGTTTCTCTAGGCTTCTTCTTTGTGGAGGAATCGATAATCCCAATGTTTTGAGGTTATATGTTAAATTTTCATTTTACTATTTATAGAGGCCGTCACAAAAAAAAATAAAGCAATAATAATTAGTTTCAGTCTCGTCACTAAATCTTTATTCATTAACGGTTTCTCTCAGGTCCTCAGTTATGGAGATTACGTTGGCCGAACGTCCTGATGTTCCAGGAACCAAAATTCATTTTACTTTTATCCGGTGGCATTACGAGTAAAACTAAAGCATTGGTTGTTTGTCACCAAATCGTCACTAAATCTTTATTCAGTAACAGTTTCTCTGAGGTCCTCAATTATGGAGATTCAGGTTGGCCGAACGTCCTGATATCAGTTCGTTCGGCCATAAATAAATGCTTCTAACTTTCGATCCGTTCTGTCACAAATTCTTTGGCTGGCATCTTTATGCGTCACATAATCGTCACTAAAAACTGGAGTAGCAGCCAGCTCCCTATCTCGACTGGCCGAACGTTCTGATGTACATAGAGTTAGAGTGACAACTTAGATATTTCATGAACATGTTTTGCTGCTACCAGCAAAAAAAATTGAGGTCTGAATTAGATCTACAAACAGTACAACGGGGTAATTGAGGCTTTATGTGTGGGCCTTTGCCAAAAACTCAACACGTAAATTAAAAAAAAAACAAACTGTGATCAGTCATGTTCGAATCTTCCAACTTTTGACAAACAACCTCTACTTACCACTTTTTTTCTATGGGAGTGGGTCGTCTGATACGTAGTTAGTATCTCTATGTAGTCTGTGGTCGCAGCACAGCCGTCGAAGAGGCAACACTACGGGAAGAAAAGGGGTCAAGATTCCCCGTGAAGAGTTGTTTTATTGCCTCCCCGGCTCTTCGTCTCCGTCTCCCGAGGTCCCTATCGAAAAACGTTACGCATTCAGGGGTGCGTGGTGACGTACGTAACCAGCGCAAGGTAGTGCAAGGGGCGTACGTCAAATTACGTGGGAGATTGTCCCAGGACGACAGCGCGAGCATTGGACGTGCTCCTGCCGTCCGAAACATTAATTGTGTTTTGTTAATTTAATACCTATTTGATCTGTGCCCGCTTCGTTGGTTTATATAATTATAGCCTATGTATGACACACACACATAAACATGGCTTTCTTTCTGGAGGATCTGGAAAAAGATGAGGATTGTGAACAGTGAAATGCTTTATGTATTGAAGAGAATGATAATAAAAAATATACACCACTCTAACTGTGGGCTCGATTCCATGACGCCTTGCCTTTGGAGGTAATAAAGGCACTATTTCCTGACACAACTCCTCAAATAATTGCCGACTGAGTCTGTAATTTCCTACAAACTCTAAGTCGGGAATTTCTCTAATATTGAGTTGATTGCGCAAGCGACGCCGGTTCCTTTTCCTTCTACGCTCCAAACGTTCTTCACGTACAGCAGCCTCGATTGAGCGGTCTCGTAGCCATTTCAAGCAAATTTATCACAAAATCCACACAAACAAATAACTAACGAAAATCAAAAGGTAACACTTGTCTTTTGTTTTCGTCAATGTAATGTTCGTTCGTAACGTAAATGAATTATTAGAGTAGGTTTAGAGAAACTTAATGTCAAATAATCTTCGTTCGTATTGAACTTCGGAACGAATAGAACCGTGGTAGGAAACATGCGAAAATTCAATCGAAACTTCGTTTTTCGTTGAATTAGAGTAGAGAGGGTTGTGATTCCAATACGTCTCGTAGGGCAAAAGCTGCTTGACAAAAAGAGTACAAAATAATAGGGTCACCACAGTGCTGTTCGTGTGGCAACCTGCCACAATCGAATAGCGTAACAAAACATAGTCTTGATACCTACCTCAGACCAATAAAAAAGTATAGACAAAGCCGTCGTAAACAATCGCGACGAATTAAGTGAGGTCAAGTCTCGGCAGTCGGCTTCGTGTGCGTAACTCGGTGTAAGATATCGTAGATTTGCGCATGTGTGCTAGAGAAAAATGTTGCAAGCGTTGTGCTGCGACTCCCGAGTGCGAGAGATATACTTTTAGTGAAGTTTTATAATTATGTAGTATTGTGTTTTATTTGTATTGTTTGAATGAAATGAAAGATAATTAAGTTTAATGAGAGCCATTTACTTTAATATTAACATCAATAATTAATTTTATAAAACACAAATCTTACGTAAATTAAAATAACTAATTAAATTTATAATAAATTTTATTATATTATATTTTATAATAAATAATAAATTAAAACCCTTAAGTTGTGTCAGTTTTTTATATGTCTGGCGTTTTGAGTCAGCTGTAAACCTATAAAATGTCATAACAAACATAACTTTTATTTTAATATTTATTATAAGTTAATTTTATATATACTTACGTATCATGCATAATAACATGAGTACCTACCTAATATACTCCAAAACTAAATGTGCATAGCGAAATTTCCTAAAACACACTTAGTTGTAGAAAATCACAACTTCCCTTACTTTTGGGAAAAGATAATGTTCTTAACTTGCAACACTGACACAATGGCGTCTAGAATTCGTGTTCCGAGAAATGATGACAAACATTTTACGATTTTGTTTAAATTACACATCAAATCGGATACTTGTGAAAAGTAATCCAAGAAGACTTTTTCTGTAAACATGAATTGTTTTTGCAGCAGTTTATGACGCAGGACGCCATATTTCGCAATTGTTATTTCACCAAAATTACGTCTCTCGCACTCACTCACTCGCGGCAGACTACCGTTCGGCCGTCTTCATATTGCCGAATCGTCTTCATATTACGTGCCTCACTTTTTGAGCGCAAGGGTCTGTCTATACTTTTTTATTGGTCTGAGCTTGATACTATTTTTAATTTTGCTAGACATAAAATTGACGTATAATTTATTTAAATCAGTCGTGTTCTCGTTAGGCAACTTATTACTAAGTTAAAGATAAGTAGAAATCGAATTTTCATTTACTAAAAGATCAATCCAAGAAAAGATTTTCCAAATTTTTATTTATTCCGTATGCAAGCAATTCAAAAAAACAACATTTAACTAAAAATACTCTTAAATACCTGTCATATCAGCGCTACTTTACAAAACATTGTCGAAATCGGAAAAAATAGTTTGGGTCGCATGTGCCACCACTGCCACCAGGCAACATCTGTACACTTTATAAATAATCTCCCTGCCAGCACTTTGAATGGTTTTGTTCATGATTTTTCACTTTTTACCTGGTGATGGTCGAAATATTTTTTTTCCAAAATGAGAACTTTTGTTTACTATGAAATGTCATCATTTTGAGAATGTTTATTTATTTATTTATTATATACTTTATTGTACACCTCACAACAAGTAAGAACAGGAAAAATGTTTATAAAAACAAGTGTACAATGGGCGGTCTTATCGCACAGGGCAATCTCTTACAGACAACCTTAGGATGGATTGAACGAAAGAAGTTAAAAGGGCGGTCAGTTTACAAACATCATAAATAATAGTAGATAAAAAATAAACACTTAACATAATTGGGAATGGGAAGAAAAATTATAGTAAGAGATAATGCTCCTTCACCATTTTTTTAAACGTTGATAGCGTTTGAGCACGTCACAAATCTATGGGTAATGCATTCCACAAACGAGCTGCTTGAATAGTGAACTTGTCAAAAAATTATGTGGAATGCATGCGAATACTTAATTTAAGATTTTCAGTAGATCTCAAGGACCTAGAATGTGTGTCACAGAGAAACTGAAAGCGTTCTAGATAAAAAGGAGTAGAAGGATTAAAGTCTATATTAATCTATATTCTTACTAATATTATAAAGAGGTAACATTTGTTTGTCTGTAGGATGTAAACTCAGGAGCTACTGGTCCGATTTGAAAAAATCTTTCAGTGTTAGATAGCCCATTTATCGAGGAATGCTATAGGCTACATATCATCACGCTAAGACTAAAAGGAGGCGAGCATTAATGGAAAATGTGACGCAGACGAAGTTGCGTGGGTCAGCTAGTAATATAATATTATAAAGAGGTAACATTTGTTTGTAAGTTTGTATGTAAGGGGTAATCTCCGGAAGTAATAAACCAATTTTAAAAATTGTTTCGCTGGTAGATAGCAACATTATTCGTGAGTGGTATTAGGTATAGGCTATAAATTATAAACATATCAATATATCATGCATATTAGCCGAACTATCTCATTTTTTTTCTATCTGGACGGAAAAAAATAGCTCTTACAACAGAGTTATTTGCATGCGCTGCCTTAACAGTTGTATATAATTGAAAAAAATGTAAGGCAACGGTCCGCTTTGAATAGTTCTACAAAAAAGTCCGCGACACCATATTTCTATCTTTTATGTTTTAGGAGATATAGTAGCTTTTATGTGTTAAAAAAAGTATTTTTCGACATACTTAGTTTACCTTTGGACGATCTTCTAAACAACAAAATATTAAATATATTATTATGATCACAAAAACATCATAGAGATACGATTTGCCCAAACAGTATGTCAATTGGTTAATAGTTTCGAAGATAATATAAAATTTCTAAATCGCAAAATGCCGCCGTCCATTCACTAACAGAACATGCTTTGTACGGAAGTTTTATCCATTTACCCATAGATGGCGTTGTGCAATTACGTCATTTTTCTGGTTTGCGGTGTTAAGATTTTCGGTGGATTTAATGACCCTCTCTATTTAACTTTCGTCGTTAGGTAGATGAGTTGTACGCAGTTGGTTTGGAAGTTGTTGGTCTTTAAAATTGTTTTGGTTGCTCGGTTTCTTAAAACACAAATATTACTTTTTTCAGTTTTTTCTCATTCTTCGAGTTCGAAGCTGTGGTATTTCTGATTTTGGGATATCGGACAGTTTCAGCGATTGTTTATCATGCCTAAAAAGAAATCACAACTTTCCCGTCAGACATCCCAGACAAGAGCAGCTCGAGTACGCCGTACGGAAGAGTCTGCTCTTGAAAATCATCAGTGCCTCTCGAGGAATAGAGAAAATGTTTCGCAAGCATGCGCTTGAGAATCTAGCTCCGAGTTCACAGCTGCTTGCTAACCAAAGCTGGAGAACATCGCAGGTCCGTGCTCGGGAATCTAGCGCTGAACGTCGTCTCAGTGATTTAAGGCAGCATGTCTCTGCAACAAGGGATAGGGAGCAGCGGCTCGCTAGCCAAACTGTGAGAACATCGCAGGCCCGTGCTCGGGAATCTAGCGCTGAACGTGCGCTGAGCGCTCGCAGAGGATCGCTAGCCTAGCTACATACATATGCAATAAAAACGAAACCCTCCTTTTGGCAGTCAGGAAATAAATCATAGCACTCAGTACCTACTATCCGAACCACACTCATAATTTCATCACAAGTTAAAATTCTTTTCCCGCCCAACGAAGTGGGCACGGGTCAGCTAGTACATTATCAAGCAGAGAAAGGATGTGGGCATTCCGGCGCAGACGAATAGGAAGCTATTTGAGCTTAGTACGAAATTCGGAAACATGTTCATACTTGCGTAAGCCAAATATAACCTGATACAAAGATTTTGAAGTCGCTCAATTGGGTGACATCAACATAGCTGGCGTCAGCATAGTCCAAGATTGGGAGAAGAGATTGTGTTAAGGCAATAAGGAATATGCATGAAAAAAGTATTTATGATTTGAACAGTTTATCTAAAAGTATTCGAAAATATAATACTAAATACTAACAGTGAAATTAGAATCTAAATTGCTCGAAAAACGAACGAGATACAATTTTTTTAGCAAATAGATCTGTCCCTCTCGCGAAAACGCTGTTTTCTATGGCAGCTGTATAGTCGTCGTGTAATTTGACGTCACAGTTCGTATCGGATTTCTCTTTCTGACTGTAGTCTTTGAAGCTTTATAACTTCACTAGCTGACCCGCGCAACTTCGTCTAAGTCACATTTTCCATTAATGCTCCGCTCCTCTCTGTCTCAGCATGATGATATATAGCCTATAGCCTTCCTCGATAAATGGGCTATCTAACACTGAAAGAATTTTTCAAATCGGACCAGTAGTTCCTGAGATTAGCGCGTTCAACCAAACAAACAAACAAACTCTTCTGCTTTATAATATTACTAATAATTAATATATTAATATAATATTAATATATAAATAATTGATGAAGGTATTTAAAAAAATATTGTATGATTGTTTACTAGAGCTAATAAGTATTTTATTTTGCAAATAAAAAAATCGCATGCATATTCCGTATTTTGGTGGTAATGCGAAGAAAATTTCGTAGGCGTCTCAGGGAGCCCGCTGAGGCGAACAGTTTGCAACTCACCTGCTGCAGTTGTTTAGTCCAGGATGCTGTCGATATAAATCCCCAAGTTCTTTACAGTTCAACGGACAAAAAATTAGTTCCGGTTCTAGACTTTTATTGCCAACCTGTTACTATGGAAAACCACTTCAGCTGGGCGTGATAAGATAAAAGATAATTTTTCTGTCAAACTTCAGCTGGGCGTGATAAGATAAAAGATAATTTTTCTGTCAAACATGACTGATCAGATATGCATATTAAAAAAATATATAGTAAAAGTATTGTGAGCGTCCGTGTTTTGCCAATTTTGTGCATTTACATACAGTCATAATCATATATCATTACAAAATACACAAGAATTAAAATAATAATTGATGTCAAGATATAATAGTATAAAATTATGTCCAGTACATATAATTATATCAGTTGTATTGTATAATATAACATAAAGACAACACGCGAGACTCCAGACTACTCGCGAAGTTACTTCGACGAAGTGCTCTCCGAAGTTGACCGAAGTCCGAAGTACCTACGTGTCCAGTTGTCCACACACTCAAGCAACTTTGCGAGGAGCTCAGTCGCTGGTTCCCCTCACAAAAGGCATCATGGATAGCGTTCATGTGACAAATGCCGTTGCAATGTGTACTCTCGCGTAATAAAAGCGTGGTCAGACGCTTCGTGTTCGAACTTAGTGACATTTCGAGTCCTTTGACTCGGGCGCAAAAACCGACAACGACTGGAAGTCACCCGAAGCGAGGCGAAGTTGCACGAGGTCAAGCGAAGGAACTATCGTATTCGCTCAACTTCGATCAACTTCGGGAATAGTGTGGAGGACGCTTTAAAACTAATTATAAAATTTGAATGACAGCTGTGACAATTGTTAATCTTAATGTCAACTCATCAACTGTCTATTTCCATTTTCAGTCTACCGTACAGTACTAACCCGCCAAGTTCAACTGTATCAATCAAAGATTTTTATCATATTGCTGACCAGTTTACAAAAACTTAGTTAATGCACACTTGCTTTTCCAATTTACTTTTGACATTGGCAGAATAGTCGACATCGGCTCTACTTGCCATTAATAAAAAATAGAATAGAATAGTCTATTTCCATTTCGTCGCCTTGCTTGTTTACATCACTGATGATTTTATACGTCAGTGGTTTACATCTGTGAGCGTAAACAGAGAATGCTAAGAATGATCTCTCTCTCTTCGCCCGAGTCCTCTCACTCTCAGGCGGTGACCAATGCCCTTGCCCACAGAACACAATTATCCGCTAGGATAATCACGTCGCGTGTTGTGGCCATTGTGGTGTATTGTGCGGTCTCTCAAGGCGCAGATGCCTTGTTGAAGGTAATGGCACTGTCAAAACAAAATTATGTAAGAAGGTATAGAAAGGAGTGGGAAAGTGACCTAATTCAGTACTACGAGTAATTCTAGTATTATAGTAGTTATAACCTAAATGAAATCATGTCTCACAATAATTATTTATGATTGTTGTTCTGAATAAGTTACCACTTGGACCAACGATTCAAAAATCATGTAGGTATGTAATGTATCAAACAGATATGAATATTATACTTAAAGTAAGTTTAAATGTTTTACTGCAAAAACGGAACTGCAGACGACGCAAGTGGAGATGCTGATCCAGTCATGGAAGCAATTGCTGAATTATTATTATTATATATTTTTTTAAATAAATAAATATTTTTCCAATAATTACTGGGGGTTTTTTCTCAAAACACTAACATTTTGGGGGGATTTCGGGTGAGATTTGGGGAGAATGCTAGATCATTATCTGGCAACACTGCCGCATAGGACAAAGAGTAAAATAATAATTATGCATAGGAGCACTCACTGCTTTTTATCGACGTTGTCAATGGCGGTTGGTAGCATATATATAGTAGTCTATGGTTGGTAGTAACAGGTGGTAAGTAGTGAGTGGTTTGGCCGCGTTCAGTTATAAAACTTTTTCAAAAAAATCCTCCACTTACCTCCAAGCCATTATTTTCCCCCCCGCAGAACCCCCCAAAGGATTTGTCCCCCCAAAAATCCCCCCGTGGTCTGGAAATACCCCCAAATTTGGGGGGAATCCCCCCCATCTGGCAACAATGCTATGCGGTCTCTCAAGGCGCAGATGCCTTGTTGAAGGTAATGGCACTGTCAAAACAAAATTATGTAAGAAGGTATAGAAAGGAGTGGGAAAGTGACCTAATTCAGTACTACGAGTAATTCTAATATTATAGTAGTTATAACCTAAATGAAATCATGTCTCACAATAATTATTTATGATTGTTGTTCTGAATAAGTTACCACTTGGACCAACGATTCAAAAATCATGTAGGTATGTAATGTATTAAACAGATATGAATATACTTAAAGTAAGTTTAAATGTTTTACTGCAAAAACGGAACTGCAGACGACGCAAGTGGAGATGCTGATCCAGTCATGGAAGCAATTGCTGAATTATTATTATTATATATTTTTTTTAAATAAATAAATATTTTTCCAATAATTACTGGGGGTTTTTCTCAAAACACTAACATTTTGGGGGGATTTTGGGTGAGATTTGGGGAGAATGCTAGATCATCATCTGGCAACACTACCTAGCGGCCAATGCCCATGGTACCTACCACATTGTACCGACCGATGAGTTTGTTGATAAGAAAGTGATAAGATAGAGACAAACAACAAGTTCATTCGAAGCGAATGACGATGGTTCATTATTGCATTAGCTGTACAGGAGAGTCAACGTTTACATGTAACCTCCTCACCAAATTTGAAAATGACCAAAGTATTGTTTTTGCAATCGGCCCCGCCAAAATTTGAAGAAATACAGAAAACAATTTTCAATGATGGAGCTGTGGAGTTTTTATATCGTATTCACAAAACGTTTGAGAAGCAGATCGAACAACTTTATAAAGATAGGTTGCGGCGAACTGTGACAACACAAGCGCTTTCGACTTTGGACTTCAAAAAGTCGCCGGAAAGGAATGATAAGTCTTGGACTATAGCTCCCTTACCTCCTCGATTGCTGTGAGTATCTCTTATTGCATAAAATATATCTTATATCTACTTTCTAACCATGTTTTTGTTTGTTCTTTGCAGTGCTATTTTGTTATAAATAAGTAGACGCCAGCACATCAAGCTACAACAATCTGTCAAATTTCTTTAATACATTTTCAACTGTATTCTTAAGTATATACGGTTCAAAGTTGATTGGGAAAATTTGATAGTTTTGGGTACCTTGATGTGCTGGCGACTGTACCTAGTTCCCTTTCAAAAAATTTATCCAACCTTATTATATAGACCTAGAATACTAATTGAATATTAAGAGGGCCCTAAGACGACCCACTGACCACATTTTTTCTTGAATTTTAGCGTTTTATTCGAATTTTGATGTGTGATTTTGCTTTAGATATAGTCTTAAAAAAAAAAACAAAAATATGCCTAAGATAGTTTGATCATTTATCTAGGGAGTGTTCTAAATAAATATTTCAATTTGTTCACGTACATCAGTAAAATCCTTGACTCCGCAAAGGATGTTTCACAAAACGTTGCTTTAGGGTAGCTTTTGATACCTTGGTACACCGAAGATATTATAATTTAATCATTTATAAAAATGTCCACAGTACAACTGTATCTTCTACTTTGGAATGCTCAAATCAATTTATTACGATTATATTGTATATATTATACAGTAATACACTAAAAATAATTCTGTAAAACTGAGAGTTATTGACAATTTTCCGTACGAAACTATAATTTTTATCTATAAAATTATAATCAAAATTCAAATAAAAAATATTTAATAATTAAGGTGGCATAGCTATATTGCTTGAAAAAAAAATTGGTCTAATTAAAAGTAAAGTAAATATTTTTAAATAATTGTCGAAAATCAATATAATCTTGTGACGCGCGGTATTCAACTTTAGTCAACCTGAGTAATTCGATTTTGTTAGAGCGCTTTGACAAAACTGTCTTAGGCATATTTTTATTTTTTTTAAGGCTATATCTAAAGCAAAATCACACATCAAAATTCGAATAAAACGCTAAAATTCAAGAAAAAATGTGAAAGCGCTCTTAACTGATTGTCGTAAGAGAAGTGTTGCTCATTTACCAATTGTAATTATGGGACTAGTAAATCCAACATTATGTAAACCACATTACATATTTAAAGCCCACATAAAGCCCACACATTGGCATATTTCCCATTTTTTATTTTACTTTTTACTTAAGTAAAACATCACTAACACAAAGCTAAATAGGTAGGTGCACCAATTATTTTAAGCATCACAAAGAGACGAAAATAATGTTTTACTTGGATTGTAGTAACCGCCACTTGGATCTTGGTGACGTCTCAGCATCAAACACTGCTCACTTTGTATCCTCTCTAAATGAAGATGTGCAAGGCATCCAAGTAGACTTTGATGATGGGCACTGTCCCACTTGGAAAAACCAATTACAAGCATACCAAAATATAAGGCTTGCTGTGAATGGAAAACTCCTTGGTGCTCCTGTCACTATCACCACCAGTCCCATACTTATGTTGAGACCCAGAGCTTGGAATATGATTGAACATAATATTCTGGTGAGGAAATATTTTTATATAAATTTAGAAACAAAATGTTGGTAATAAAAATGTAACATTATTTTTACCAACCTCCTTGAGTAATACTAATAATAATATATAAATGAAAATGATATTATGTTTAGAAAAATAAATAAATGGAATCTATACTAATATTATAAAGCAGAAGAGTTTGTTTGTTTGGTTGAACGCGCTGATCTCGGGAAGTACTGGTCCGATTTGAAAAACTCTTTCAGTGTTAGATAGCCCATTTATCGAGGAAGGTTATAGGCTAAGACAAATAGGAGCAGAGCAATAATGGAAAATGTGACGCAGGGTCAGCTAGTAATAATATAATATATTCCGCTTGAAAAGAGGTGGTCAGGTCATATTGCACCTCCTTTACATGGATGACTTGAAACAATTTGCTCCTAACAACTTGCAACTAATGAATCTACTGAAGGTAACAGAAACCTTCAGTTAGCTTCTATTGGTCTTAGCGTGATTTTTTATAGCCTACTAGCTTTTGCCCGCGACTTCATACACGCATATCCCGGTTTTCCCGTCCCCGTAGGTTTTTTTTTAATGCAAAACGGGGAAACTCTTGGCCCAAATCTCACCTGATGGAAAGTGATGATTAGGCCGAAGATGGAAGCGAGTTTCACCCGGAATCCTCTTACACAGAGGAACTGGCTTTCGGGAAATCTTCTCTTAGTGCTCCCCTACACTCCCCGAGAAACCTATGTGCCAAATTCCATCTTTGTACAACCAGTAGTTTTGGCTGTGCATCTGCCAGTCACTCACTCACTCAGTAACGGAAGAATTTTAAATAAGAAGGGTACAGGGGAAAAACAAGGAATGTCACATACAATTAATTTGAGTTTTATTTCATTAATGACTTAAACAATTAACAAAGCTTCTTTGTACCTAAAGATAATCTCAGTAGTGTACACTTGAGTTCCTATGTAATATCTAAGATTACATATGTTAAAGAAAGTCCATACACTTTGAAAAATTAAAATGTAAATTACACAAAAACTGGTTTTTGTGACATCCCCTGTTTTGCCCCTGTACCCTTCATATTAGGATAGCTTCCTTGATAAATGGGCTACCCAACACTAAAATAATTTTTCAATTTGACCTAGAAGTCCCTGAGATTAGTAGGTTTAATCAAAGAAAAAAACAACAGCAACTTCAGCTTTATAATATTAGTATGGATAGGATTACTTATCTAATTACTCTATAATTACACAACTTTGTTTTAGTATTTAATTTTCTTTTAGATTGAAGGCAAAGAAGCTGTTGGACCCTTGGTAGACTTTTCAATTTTGATGTACCATAATGCAAAGGCACTGTATGAGGCCAACAGTGGGCCTTACTTCTATCTCTCCAAGTTAGAGGGTGCCTCAGAAGCTCAACTGTGGAATGAAATATTTGTCTGGGCACAAAATGAACTTGGTCTTCCACAAGGCATTATTAAAGTGTGTGTTCTTATAGAGAATATTGTCTCCAGTTTTGAACTTGAAGAAATTTTGTATGCACTTAGAGACCATTCTTTGGGCCTCAATTGCGGGATATGGGATTACTGTGCTTCTATTATATCCAAGTTTGGTAAATAATTTCTTTATTTATTTTTTAATAATATTTTTTTTATGCATTATAAAGTTTAAGAATGCTTCTCTCACACTAAGTAATTTTATTATGCTTTTCTAACTTCCTACAAAATTTTCAACCATAACTAACTAACTTATTGCTTATGTAATAGTTGTTAGCACTCTGTATGCTAATTCAATGAATACTCCTGATGTTTTCTACAACATTTATGAACACAATCAAATTTTTGAATGTATTTAGATTGGAAATATTAGATCAATGGATAAAGTAATAATCTATTAACCAGGTGATCGTGAAGAGTTCCTGCTGCCAGATAGAAATAAGTATGTTAACATGGATCGTCACTTCTTGAACAGCTACTTGAAGCTTGTGGTGAGTACGTGCCACGCTAGAGGAGCCCCTGCTACCGGCGGTATGGCGGCCGCTATGCTAAAACCTGGATCTGACGTCACTGATAAAGAGTAAGTACCTAACAAAACACAGTAATCATTGCAAAGGGTCTTGTGGTTGAATATTAACATCCACATGGGTCGAATTTCGAGGGTAAGCTACTCTCTGACTTGGAAAGCACGTTAAGCCGTTGGTTCCCGCTGTCATTTGAACATCTTGACATTCGTTTGTCAGTTGGGCAGTTAGCTCCATCTGGAATACTGATTTAGTGACAGCAACATAGTGGGGAAGAAGCTAGGCAGATTGATTGGAAGCGGCGCCACGGCGTCCTCACTTTCCGCTTGACGCAGGTACTCACCAGACACGGTTGTTTCGGGAGATACCTACCTGTTTCGAATTCGGCGCCTCGGCGGGAGTATACACCCGGGTGTGAACACTGCTAGGATCTCCCGGAGGACACGGTGCAGCATACGGTGGAGGACTGAAAAGAAGAAAACAGAACCTTTATTATAGAAAAAAAAAAAAAAAAAAAAAAAAAAAAAAAAAACCGTGTGATCATCGCTGCGGATCTCAAGAGTGTACTACCTACAAACTCAAACTCGAACAATTAATCCTAAACACTAATTATTAATAATGGATAGTTTAACCATAGGACAATTAAACCTTCATAACGATAGGGTGGCGACATCTGAGCTGGATAAATTGATTGTGGATTATAATCTAGATATAGTACTTGTTCAGGAACAGTATCAAAACGCGCGCTTGGGTCACAAGATGGTCCAGCTGAACAGCAAGTCACGTGCCGGAATTTATGTTGAGCGTTCTTCGAGCTTTACTGTAACAGCTATACGTAATCTCATGACGCCCCATTGCGCCGTGGCGGAAGTGTCATCGCCTACCTTAGGTTTACGTTGTGAGCTGCTACTTTCAGTATTCTGACCCTGTCACTCCTCATATACATAATCTCCGTCACGTCTTGCGGTCGCTCGCGGGCTGCAAGGTTATAGTTGGTGCTGACGTAAATGCATCTTCTTCCCTGTGGTATGGCAAAGTTCGGGCCACTGATTCCGAACGACGTTGTGCTGTTGAGGATTTTATTGCTGAGATGAACTTATCAATCCATAACACCCCAGACGCACCACCTACTTTTTGTAGCCAAATGGGCGAATCTTGTATTGACGTCACACTTTCTAGTGCAGACGTACGCTTGGATAGGTGGCGTGTTCTTCCTGACGCGTCTTGTAGTGATCATCGCCTGATCGTGTACGATTTTGTTCCTATTCTTACTCAAGGTTCTTCACACTTAATTGGAAATTTTAGATATAAGAGTAAAGGCGCGAATTGGGAATTCTTTAGCTCACTTTTTGCTTGTCATGCCAAAGACTTCACTCGCGATGGACTGTCAGCTGAGGAAAGTGCTGAGATAATGTCAGACACTTTCACTTACTGTGCTGACATTGCTATTGGTCGTGCATCTGTGACCAATATTCGTAGATGTGATTGGTGGAGTGACTACCTTGCTGAACAACGTAAGAGCTATCGCAGAGCGCGTAGACAGCTTAATAAGCTTAAAAAACGTAATGTTACCGGAGACGTTTTTAATCTTGCCATAAGTACTTTTAGAGTTGCCAAGTCGCGTTACAGAGCATCGGTTGAAAAATCTAAGGGTAATTTACTCCGGAAAATTGTTGATAAACTTGATAAGGAGGGTCCGTGGTCTCCTTTGTATCACGAGTTTAAGGCTAATAGATCGGTCGACCTTGCATACGTTCAGAACATTAAAGTAAATAATACACATACCACCGGCATTGAAGAAACAACTGATGTTCTGCTTGATTCTCTTATACCAGATGATTTATCAGTAAATGAAAATGAATACCATCAGCAGATCAGGGCGTGGGCCGCGGTACCACCTGAATCACCAGAGTCAGACCTTCCGTCCACTGACGAATTCATAAACGTTGTCAAGAGACTACCTCTCAACAAATCATCCGGTGAAGATAAAATATCTAATAGAATGATTATAGAAGCGTGTAAAACGTCGAGCGATGCGATTTTATCAGTATATAGCCGATGCATTGCGGAAGGTATTTTTCCTCGAATATGGCGACAAGGCTTTATACGCATTATTCCAAAGAGTGGCGACAAGCCCTCGGACGACCCTAAGTCATACCGGCCCATAACACTACTCCCATCTTTGGGAAAACTTTTAGAGCGACTGATTGTTCCGCGCTTGTTACCGAACGGACCTAAATTTCATAAAAATCAATACGGTTTTACTATTGGAAAATCCACTGTAGATGCGGCTCTATCTGTCCGTAAAATTGTCAACTCATCGGAACATAAATACGTGGTTGGAATCTTTCTCGACATTTCTGGCGCTTTTGATAACGCATGGTGGCCGATGTTACTACTTAAAATGAAAACCCGTGGTTGCTACAAAAACATCTATAATCTGATTTGTTCGTACTTTCTAAATGGCTCCGCGAAACTCAAACTTGGACATCATTCCATTACTAAGTCTCTAACCATGGGATGTCCTCAGGGCTCAGTTATCGGTCCATATATATGGAATTTTGGCTACGATGATTTCCTCGCGCTTCCGCTCCCGTACGGCTGTTCATTAACCGGTTACGCGGACGATGGCTTGCTGCTCATTCAGGCAAGTACTCGGGCTGGACTCGAGAACTTGGCTGACACATGCCTACGTTTAATATCTCAGTGGGGCGATCGAAACCGTCTGACCTTTGCACCGCATAAAACCTATCAACTTCTTTTAAAAGGAAACCTTAAATCCTGGCCTAGTATAAAATTTAATAACGTACCCGTTAAAAGGAAAGAATCCGTGTGCTACCTCGGTATGCTACTAGAAAGAAACTTTTCATTTATTGATCATATAAAAACAGTAGGAGAAAAAGCAAAAAAGAACTTCTACGCCTTGACGAGAATATCAAAGGCTACTTGGGGTCTATCATTTCAAACCCTAAAAACTATATATGGGGCTACTTACTTGGGTTGTATGTGCTACGGGGCACCTGTCTGGGCCGATAGGGCCACCATAGGGGCGGTACGACGTAAATTACTTCAAAACCAGCGTTTGGCTTTGATATTCTTATGCAAGGCGTATAGGACGGTTAGTACTGAAGCCTTACCGGTGCTGGCGGGTGTTCTCCCAGTCGATCTTGAGGTGCAGCGGCGTGCTGCAATGTACTTCTACGCTAGAAAGATCACGGACCCAGAGTTTTTACCGCAACGCGACCGTGCTAAGATCTCTAGATTATTAAAACCCCAGACTGACGTCTGGGAGGCACTTTTATGCGAATGGCAATGTAGGTGGGAAGATTCCATCAAGGGCCGACACCTCCACCAGTTTTTTCCATCCGTTCGTGAGCGGCTGGAGAAGACATGGCTGGAGGTGGATCACTGTGTTGCCCAATTTCTCACAGGTCATGGCAACTTTAAGAGTAAATTATTTTCCTTTAGGCTTGTGGCCTCACCTTTATGTCAATGCTCTACAGCTGACCTTGAATACGAACAATCCGCACATCACATCTTGTGGGAGTGTATTCTTTGGCAGACTGAACGTAATGTTATGTTAGATAGTATTCAGGTCAAATCTGGAGTAGTTTACTATACGGACCTTGTAGAAACCAGAACAAATTTCCGTGCGTTCAGGCGATTTTGCCATACCTATTACTGGAATCAAAAGTAGCTCACAATTTAGGACCCATTAGTTTAAATGTTAATATATAATCCGTGGTGCTTGGCAACTGGGCCTAACCCAGTTGTATATGTCCCTTGGTGCCTATTGGCCTAGCTCTAATCTGTCTCCTGCTTGATATGGAGGGAAGTGGAAATTATATTTATTTTTCCTACTCCTCCGCTGTACTCTTCTGATTAATTTCGTTGCGGGATCCAAGACAGTTGAATCGTTTCTCCGGGACTCGTCGGGTTTCATTAACTCGGCGTTTTTCTGGTGGTCGCCACTGTTGATTCTGGCTTTCAGGAGTTGCAGTGGTTGGGAATGTGTGGCGGGCTTGTCCCAAAAAAAAAAAAAAAAAACCTTTATTATAGGATCACTTTGTTGTGCGTCCGTCCGTCTGTCAGTCAAGACCGTCAAGGCTCTTGATCTCGGGATCGCCTAGACATATCGAGTTGAAATTAAAATCATATACTCAGGTCTACAGTTCCTTGAAGCTGTGAAGAAATCAAGCATCTAAATTATAGTAAAAAAAAGATACGGCCGTTTATGCCGATAAAAACGTATATTTCGACACTCTCAAGATTTATAGGGTAATATTCGTTGACCTAGAACTATGAAATTTGCCAAGTAATACCATCTTATACTACAAGTATAGGGAAAATTCCGAAAACTATACATTTGTTATTAAATCATAAAAAATATAGTGTAAAGTAATATGTATCTACTGCATTAGAGCAAGAACCCGCGACGATCAGACGTAATGGTAGTTTATTTTTCCATGAAAAAACCCTTAAAAACGGTATAACTCTCAGTGCTTTCTATCGGTAGAGGAATTACGGCTGTCGGATCAGTACTTGTCCTACCAAAGATTTAGATATAGAACATTTGAAACTGACTGAAAACTAATTTACAAATAATTTCAGATCCAAAACGATAATAACGAAGATACTGGCTGCCAAAATGAAAGAAATAGAATATGGTGTTGATGGCTTCATGGTGTATGATGCAAGAGTAGTGCCACATGTCAATGAGGTTTGTTTACATTTCTTTTTCCCTTTCGTTTAAGGGTTCTGTATCGCAAAAGGAAAAAACTGAACCCTTATAGATAGTATCTCTTCGTTGCCCGTCTGTCTGTCATCTTGGAGCTCTAAAAAATCAAGCTTGTATGTCAACGTAATTAATAATTACGGCTATTTATGCATAATAACATACACATGACATATTTTGATAATCGCTGTTAGATGTGTGTTGTGTAGATTACTTATTTCTATATAAACAATAGGTACTATGGCATGGAAGCTCGCCTGTAAAGTACAGTCACCAGCACATTAAGCTACCCGAAACTGTCAAATTTTCCCAACTGTCAAACTTGAACCTTATTCCTTTAGGAATAAATTTGAAAATGTATTGAACAAATTTCACAGATCGTTGTGGCTTGATGTGCTGGTGACTACATCCTTCTTGAGTTAAACGCCTTTATCTATAACGTACATAGTTCGCCTAATTAGGCGTTATCGTCGTTCGGCTAATTAGCGTAGTTACACTACGCTTTATGGATAAGGGCGCATAACTGTACTTTAGAACTGAGCTGCCATAGTAAGTACCTATTGTTTGTATGGAAGTACTCTACATATCTAATAAAGTGGCGTTAGTGTGTAAAACGGCATCAGTTACTCACATTTCAGGCAAAGCTCTTTGGCAAGAAGCAAGGTACTGCACTAATAAAAGGAAAAGTCTGAATATCTATACTAATATTATAAAGCTAAAGAGTTTGTTTGCTTGAACACGCTAATCTGAGGAACTACTGGTTCGAGGAAGGGTATAGGCTATAAATTATCACGCTAAGACAAATAGGAGCGGAACATTTGCGCAAGTTGCGCGGGTCAGCTAGTGAAATATAAAGTGCGGTTACTACAATACTTACAACAATTTTTAATATTAATTTGTGATAAGTTTAGATCAAAGTAGGCACTTGCCTAGGGGCGCAAGAGGAAGATAAAAGGAAAAAACAAATATTTACATACATAAATTATAAAGTCATTAGGATTTCGTATAGAGCTTCCGAATTATGCCCCTACTACTGTAGACCAACTGTTTACGGGGCGACACTCCTCTGCTGCGGCAAATAGCAGACCGGCAGACGGAGCTGCCATTTCTTGGCAGTATGGAGACAGCAACTGTCACAACCCAGTGCTGGGTACGCCACGATCCAGGCGATAATAATAATCCTCTTTTTGAGGAGAGGCTGGAGCGGCGCCACGGCGGCCTCACCTTCCGCTTGAAGCAGATACTCACCGGACACGGTTGTTTCGGGAGATACCTGTTTCGAATACGGCGCCTCGGCGGGAGAATACGCCCGGGTTGACACCTGGATCGGACTCGGATCGGACACGGAATTTGTCTGAAAGAGTCACCGCGGCCCTAGAACGCAAAGAGCATTAAGAGAAACATGGACTGGTTTTTGTCAGTAAGAGTTTGACACTCCCTTCTGCCCCACCCAGAGCAGGAGGAGTCATTTAATGTATCCCATCCTTATAAAAGAAAGCCAAATGGTTGCGGCATTTACAATAGCTCTCTCTTGCTTACGACTGTCTCGTCGTAGTGGTCACACGGCTGCTGAGCGTGGGGACCTGGATTCAATGCCCGGTCTGTCTCATTCTGATTTTCTGTTAGTACCTTTTCAGTGCAGCCTGGAGATTGGAAGTTGTACGGGTCTGGCTGACATTCTATAACTTCTATAGTAACAGGTAGTTTAAAAAGTCCAATCTAGCCAAGACTCAAGTTTCTAGCTATACATATATCATCATTGTTATTAAGCATTCTAGGCATAGGTTGACTAACAAACTACAAAACCTTAGCTATACCAACGAGATACTAAAAACATCGTGCTCGTTATATTCGCTTTAACTTTCTTACAGATAAGTTGTCGAGAGAGACAAATTCCACTCCCCTTTTGTTGAGCGAAATTCTGTACCCGCGGCTGTTCGTGACCACCTTACAGGTGCCGATAAGGTGCTTGCTTAGACCTGTCTTATTACTGTGCTACTTGCTACTTTAGTCTGCAGTTGAAAGCCAGCTTTCATGGTTCGCTGGTACTAGACCTCGTCGAAATCATCTCGCCACTTCTTTCTGAGCTGACCTCGGTAGCGGCGCACATCTTCAAGCTAAAAAAGACTAGAATGCAAATGTTTTTTGTACATAACCGTAACAATTGGAAGCTTTGCGGAAACGCCTTGTCAGTTAATTGAGTTTTTGTTCACTGTATTTAACATTTGTAGAAAAAATTCCATAGCAGAAACCTTTTTACTCAAGTTATGTACCATGATAGTCCCTCCGATTCAGGTGCGTGCATCATATGACTTATGTCGTTGTAATAAGGTTTAATTTGCCGTGGTGGATCCGCGTTCGTGAAATGTAACAAGTATAGCATGCTTATTTTCCATTTGGATTCACCTTATTATCACGTAATCGATTTTTCCTTTATAATCATGAATAATTAGATACAAGCTTTGATAATATAGTTACTGAGTTTTTCGGTTGTCGTCTACTCTAATCTAATATATGAAAATCTCGTTTCACGGTGTTTGTTATCGAACTCCCCCGAAACGGCTCGACCGATTTTTGTGTAAATTTATATGTTCACTTAGTAGGTCTGAGAATAGTTTAACAACGTTTGCCCGGCCAGCTAGTTAAATTATAAGTTCAGTTGCCTCCACTTTATAAACGTGCAGTTTGTAACGTTTTATAAAATTTTACTATTTTCACTTTAAACAACAGTTTCCAGGAAATTTAAACTTCGATAAGGTTGAAAGAGCGGCTTCAGACTGCCAGTTGTCTATAATGGTGTTCTGTGATATTGCCTGAGCGAGGAGGCCGCCGCCAGGCGCGGTCGCAACTTGGGGGTCCCCCCCTCAAACTTTATGGTCACATGAATGTTACCTATACTAAGTCGAGAGTCAGTTTTGGGTTTCCTTTTTGCACAAAAAAAGGATATTTTATACTCCATATAACAAATGGGAGACAATTGGGGCGGCCAGCCCAAAAAAGTGGTGGTACGACGAGTACCCGGGTACTCGTCGTACTACTGTCACGCTCACATTGCATGCATTGCATTCCAAGCTCGTCGATAAAGTTCTTGCTTCAGCGATAAAGTTGAAAATCTATTAAAGAAATTTGTCAGATTTTTGTTAATTTTTGTAAAGACAAATCCGAGTCGATTTAGACGATTATCAGATGTAGCACCCCGCAATAGACGCGATAATAGTGTGCTATGTCTGGACCCAGCCAAGACAGCACTTATGCGCAAAAGTGTCTACTGCATGGCACCAGTCATATATAACAAATTGCCTAAGACATGGAAAGAGCTTCCGCTTTCATTATTTAAAAAGAGACTCCGAAGCTTTTTAGTGGCGAAAGCATATTATAATATTAAGGAGTAAGTATGGTATAGTATTATTTGCAAAATAAAGTTTTCTTTATCTTGATATGCGCCACGTCTGTACAAGGACGTGGCCCAGACTCCATACATTTTGGAACACCTTTATGACGCCCTTGCCAACAATACCTTTAAAGTTCTCGCAGGAAAATCTGGGGTGATATTTGCTGCACCTCGAATGGAAATTCCTATGTACCACTATTGTACATGAAGTTTAAATAAATAAATGGATTACCGTAGTGACTTTTGCTGAATAGCCTTTGTCAAAGAGTACCTATAATGTATGAGAGAGTGAAGCAGCTCGAAAATTTTTAGCACCTTGTTACGGTTACCTTAGAATAGTTTTTTTTACCATAACATAAATCGATATTTATTGGTCGACTTAAGCTAATTCAGGAGAACTATGGAAGCTAGAGCTAGCGAAGCGAGCTCAGAGAATATTGTTTCCATAATTTGTTCCGAATGCATTAGATTTTCTTTGAAAATCTTCATAAGGATGCCAGGGCAAGCGAAGCGAGCCCGAAAAAAAAAAATTGGTTTTTTGACCCAGAAACACTAGATTTGCTTCTTATCACACAATATAGTACAGATGATTTTTTTGTCGATTTGAGCACAAACTGGAGAGCTAAGCTAGAGCGGGCAAAGCGAGTATGAAAAAAATTTTGTTTATTGTCTCGGAAACACAGATACGATATATATGTTTTTTTTTTAAATACGGATTTTACAGCGAGTGAAGTGATCTCGAAAATTTAAGCTTCCCGCCTCGGAATAAAGGTATAGGTAGACATTCAATCATCGAAGTTTCTTAGTTGACTTTAACATAAAACTCGCATAATTCAGGATGCAAAAGCGAGCTAAAAATGTTCTCGCATAGGTTGTGCCCCGGATAGGTAAGATCCGCTGGTTGCTATCGCAACAAACAAAAGATAAATGTTCGATTTATGTACATGCACTAAATTGGAGTATGGACCACTGCCCCAGCTACGTATTAACATGTTACTTAGCAATATGTAATGTTGAATAGCTGAATAATAGTATTTCGTATATAAACAGTTTCATATCTATAAAAACCTGAAATAAAATCGTATTTAAACTCCTACTAAAACAGAAATAGAAAACTTCAAACAAATGACATTGCTATGAAATTATCACAAGGCGTTTAAAGAATCAACGCTGATTTACACTTCTGGACACATCTATTGGCCCACCTTAGAGTTTAGGTTTCGATGGCCCCTACCGAAATATGGTTGCTAGATTGAACAAAAACTGTTGATGCATTTTTAAACCTGATACATTTTACCATCTTTTTCGATCGTATTGTTTTAAATTTGAATTCAGAATACCATACGACATGGAGCTACGCCTAACAAGTCGGATTTGCGCCTTGTTAAAGGCAATTGATTTTTGAATAAAAAACATGTTTTATCAAATAAAGGTTTAATTTAATAACGCGTGTTGCCTCCATGGGCATCTACCACAGCTCTCATACGATTAGGCATAGAGTTTATCAACCGCTCTATGAAATTTTGAGGGATCATCTCCCATTCCTCTTCTATGGCAGTTTTCAACTCCTGCATCGTCTGGGCAACTGGCTGACGAGGTGTACGTTACCCCAGCAAGAAAGTATCTCCTAGAGTGAAATGAGTGGAACGTATAGTTGGTGCCTTATCTGGTGTAAATGTGCCCCCACATAAAAAATGTGTGCCCCCTGTCGTTTTGGAAAAAAACAGAAAAAACGATTCCTGCTGGGGTAACGTTTTTCTAGCAGGAAAATTCTAAACGAATGATCGGAGAGAGAAAAATTGTGCATGGCCAGAGAGCTTACATGTGTGCCAAAATGTGCCCCCAAAAATAAAATCTGTGCCCCTTCAGATTTACGAGATATTGCATTTCCTGCTGGAGTAACGTTTTGATGAATCGTATATCTCTAAAACCATTGCATGTGCCCATGTAGAATAAACATACACGGGTAGCTCTTAATGTGTGCCCCTATGTGCCCCAAATTAGATTTAAGAAAATATTTATAGTTTTCAAGTTATCGCGGTTTTATGAAAACCCGAAAAAACATCGCAGCGCCTAAATGAGACAAGGTAATACTTAGGGAACACCTACATATAATAATTTCCACATCAACAAGCTGTTTTCATTAATATAGTCACAAGGTGCATTTAGTATATTTTAGCCCCCAAAACTTTTGAACGCCACTGTACGGACAACGGCTTAGGTATAATACGTCCAATAAAGAAGGTCATCGATATGTATGAATCCGTCGCTTTTTAGTAGTCATTCAAATTTGGTCGGATAACCAGCCGTTGATTACACATTTTGGTTTTTTGTGAATATTTATTTAATGCGAAACATTCCAAGCTGAATATTTTCACCATATATTTTTGACTAAAGGCACAAGATTTTGGTTTACACCTACACATCTGGGATTGAGCCGGTTCCTTGTATTTTGCCGTCAAAATTATGACACCATTGTTTTGACTTTTAGCAAGATTATTCAAAAACGCATGCATGAACAGTTTTGAAACTTTGTATAGTTATTATTAGCGTCAAGAAGGACCAAATACAGTTTTCAGCGAACTTATACCTTGTCTCATTTAGGCGCTGCGATGTTTTTTCGGGTTTTCATAAAACCGCGATAACTTGAAAACTATAAATATTTTCTTAAATCTAATTTGGGGCACATAGGGGCACACATTAAGAGCTACCCGTGTATGTTTATTCTACATGGGCACATGCAATGGTTTTAGAGATATACGATTCATCAAAACGTTACTCCAGCAGGAAATGCAATATCTCGTAAATCTGAAGGGGCACAGATTTTATTTTTGGGGGCACATTTTGGCACAATGTAAGCTCTCTGGCCATGCACAATTTTTCTCTCTCCGATCATTCGTTTAGAATTTTCCTGCTAGGAAAACGTTACCCCAGCAGGAATCGTTTTTTCCGTTTTTTTCCAAAACGACAGGGGGCACACATTTTTTATGTGGGGGCACATTTACACCAGATAAGGCACCAACTATACGTTCCACTCATTTAACTCTAGGAGATACTTTCTTGCTGGGGTAACGTACACGCTGACGAGCCCTAACACGTCTTTTTAGCTCGTCCCACATGTGCTCAATGGGGTTCATGTCTGGGCTTCTGGCTGGCCAGTCCATAACTGTGATGTTCACATCCCGAAGATATTCCCTGACGATGCCGGCCGCATGGACTCTTGCATTATCATGCATAAAAAGGAAATTTGGGCCCACATAGTCCGCGTATGGTATCACGTGAGGTTCTAAGCACTCACGAATGTACCTTTCAGCATTTAATGTTGGCAGCCGTGGTCCTGTAACAACCTCAAGTTGAGTTTTGCCGCTCGCGGATATACCGCCCCAGACAGTCCATGAGCCACCGCCATAAGCAACCCTCTCTTCAAAGCAGCATTGTGCGAAACGCTCTCCCTTACGTCGGTAGACCTTCTTCCTTCCATCATTAGATAAGATAAGATAAATGCCACGCCATGCCATGCCATGTGCATTGTAACACAATTTTAGACTCATCAGTAAAGAGTACACGGCTCCAATCTTGCTGTGTCCAATTTAAATGACTGCGTGCGAAATGAAAGCGCGCTGATCGGTGGGCTCGCGTTAGTTTGGGCCCATTAGCTGGCTTGTGTGGTACCATATCGCGTTCTTTTAACCTTCTCCGAACAGTTCGAGCGCTCACAGATACTCCGTGGAAGTCGCGAAGTTGGTTTTGTATCTCAATGGAGGTAAGGTGACGATTTCTCAAGCTGGTCGTCACGATGAATCGATCCTGCCTTTCAGTTGTGACCCGAGATCGTGGCCTTCCTTGGCCACGAACAAAGCCGCCAGTCTCTAGGTACCTCCGATAAACATTTCGGACCGCAGATCGACTTAAATTAAGTTGAGCACTCACGTTTCTTTGGCCGTGTCCGGCCTGAATAAGTGCCACAGCTTGGGCGGCGACTTCAGGTGAAGTATCCATAGATTATTGATAGAACCTCACCTTAATGTTAAGAATAAGTAATGTTTGTTGCAAAACCAAAGATATCAATCACTTTTTCAAGAATTAAATCCAAGTAAACCAATAAAACCAAGTTTTCTTAGTACCTATTCGATTGTTTGATATCAACAAACAGGCTCCAAATTGTCATTTGTTTCTTTAAATTCTGTGTTCGAAATTCAAAAGATTATTGAATGAAATTGTGAATGTGCCAGGTTCAAAACTGCATAAAAACTTTATGCTCGACCTAATATAAAATTTTAGCTAGGACCAAACGAAACTGAATATACAAGGTGGGCCAATAGATGTGTCCAGAAGTGTATTTATACAGTGCATTTTTGATTAGCGACCTACCCCAATATCGCACGATGATACTAGAGTAAATATCTACAAAGGGGAATTGCACTAAATACGTGATACAATGAACTTCCAACATTCCGCGAGTATGAAATTCTCGTAAAACCTTAACTACATTATCTATAATAATAATAATAATAGTTTTCGCAGTCAATGTTAATTTATGTTTGAAATTATGGTATTTGTAAAGAAAAAGATATAAGGATATATAATATTAACTGACCCAAATAACTGATTTGGATTGTAAGGTGGGTAAAAAACAGCGTTGCCAACACCAATATATCAAATTCCCCTAAAATGCAAGTCTATTAAAAAATAACTTAAAATACACAACGCTCAAGTCGAAACTTGAGTTGGCAACGATAGACCCTGTACTTGAATTTCTATTCAAGTATAGAGTAGGTATTTTGTATGACACAACTTCCAATTGTATCAATGTCTTGTTCTATTCCAGCTTTGGAAGAAAAGCGGTGCAACACCAAATCAGATCTGTAAGAAGTTCGAAGTGAACGTGACGCCTCAGGACTTACTGTCCATACCCCGCGATGGAGTGACTTTACAGGGACTGAAGCATAACGTGGCTATTTCCATACTCTTCATATATTACTGGCTGGCAGGCATTGGCCACTTCTTTTACAGCGGTAATGTTGAAGATTCTGCTACTGCCGAAATATCAAGGTTTCAAATCTGGCAGTGGATCAGGTTTGCTGTAAGTTTTTTTTGTTATTAATTATTGTTTAGAATAGAATGACTCATGTGTGTATGTCACCGGAAAATTGCAGACTAAGTACGATTGTAACTGTAATAAATCTTTTTTAGACTATAATTTCTCGAAATACGCCTGTACTCACAATGGGTTGGGTACAAAATTTTCTTAATACAATTTTTTTACCAATGTATTGTTACGCGCCAGAATTAATGCCGGGTTCACAACGTACTACTAACGCCATCTAGTATCGAGTAGTGGAACTAATTGGGTCACGATCTTTCTAGAATTTTCGATGCTGGAACATTCTCGATGTTTCGACACCTAGTCAGTCGGGACCGGTATGTTCCCGAACTTTCTAGATATTTCCATTCTCGAAGGTTCTGGAAATTACTGTCGGACTATATAAGGTGCGCAAAGCTCGCGACTCGGGCAGTATTGAATTGGCGATACAAGCGAATCTTCGGAAGCGATCTTCAACTGCGAATTGAGTGAAGTGAGGTGTTTAATAGTGCGATTGTGTGTTATAATTAGTGCGTTTAAAGTGTTAATTAGTTTTGATAATTAAAGTGTCATTTTTTTTGGTTAAATAATTGGCTGTTTTTATTGTCACGAACCCCAAGCTCGTAACAATTGGTGTCAGAAGTAAGGATTATCATGCCGATTCTGCCAAAGGACGACACGGAGGGTATCCGTACCCGTAGTCAACGCCAGCAGGAGACGGATCAGAGGCGTTTTGGTGGTGCAACGCCGCAGCCGTCGGAAAGTCAGCTACCGACCATGGAAGCCGGTCCGTCCACAGCAGCTCCGGCATCAGCAGCACCAGACTTTGCTGCTCTGATGATGATGCTGCAGGAACAGGCTCGCCGACAGGAGGAACAGGCTCGGCGACAGGAGGAACAGTCTCGCCGACAGGAGGAACAGGCCCGTTGGTTGGAAGAACAGCTGCAGCACGACAAGGCGGAGCAGGCCCGACGACAGGAGGAGCAGACCCGCCGACAGGAGGAGCAGGCCCGTAGGTTGGAAGAACAGCTGCAGCACGACAAGGCGGAGCAGGCCCGCCGACAAGAGGAGCAGGCCCGTCGCTTGGAAGAACAGCTCAAGCTTGACAAGGAGGAGCAGACCCGCCGACAGGAGGAGCAGGCCCGTCGCTTGGAAGAACAGCTCAAGCTTGACAAGGAGGAGAAGGCGCGCCGCCAGGAAGAACAGATGCTCCTCATGAAGGAAATTCACGCTTCTTTCGGGAAAGACATTAAGGAAGTGAAGGATAAGGTTGCTCAGCATGACAACCGCCTGTCAGATGCTGAAACACAGATCAGCAAATGTAATAACGATATTGCTGATATGAAGAAAGAGTTGGGCAACCTTAAACTTGGAGATGGGATTGCAACTCCCGTAACTACTACACCTTCGCTACGTGGATTTAAAGTGCCGCCGTTCGATGGGACGTCTTCTTGGTCGGCCTACAAAATTCAGTTTGAGGCCGTCATGAAGGCGAACGGTTGGAGTAAAAATCAAGCCATGACTGCCCTCACCTTAGGCCTGCGCGACCAGGCCTTAACTGTCTTGGAAGCTCTCGGTAAAGAAGTAACTTACGAGCAGCTCCTTGAAGCACTTGAATCCCGGTATGGTGACGCTCATCTGGAGCACGTGTTTCGTGCGCAACTAAGAGATCGCGTACAGCGTAGTGGTGAAAACCTGCAGCAGTGGGCCCTTGAAGTGGAGAAGCTGATGCGGAAGGCATACCAGTCTGTACCTGCGCTTATTGAAGGGAACCTGGTCCAGGCCTTCATTGACGGCATCCGCGACCTTGAAGTTAGGGCTGCAGTGAGGCTCGGGCACCACGGGACACTTGAGGACGCTTTGGCACATGCACTGGAAGTGGAAGCTGCGCGGCAGGATTATCGTCCCTGTAGCGTAAGGGAGGTTGCTGCAGTAACGGTTCACGACCGGTTTAAAGGATATAGCCCTAGGTGCTACGGCTGTGGTGAAAGAGCTCACCTTCGACCTAGTTGCCCTAAGCGAACTACAGAAAAGGAAGCTTTGCGGCAGGATTATCGATCTCACCAAACCAATGAGATTGCAGCAGTTGCAATTAGTGATCGTTTTAGAGGATACAGCTCTAGATGCTACGGCTGTGGTGAAAGGGGCCACCTTAGATCCAGTTGCCCTAAACGAAATGCAGGAAGGGAAAATAGCCGATCTCTTAAAGGTAGGGCGGCTAACGACAGCGCCCAGCGGCTGCAGGAGAACGACTTGTTGGTGGCACATTGCAGCGAGAGATCTCATGGCAACGCAGATACATTGCCAAGAAGACCTTGCCCTGAAGACTGCAAGCATTGTACTAGGCAAGAGGGTAAAGAAGCTGTACCTGTGAGGATGGTCAAAACAGACCTCAGCAACGACTGGAAGGAAAGCTTACAACGTGCACAACAGGAAGATTCGGACATCAAGCCGATTTTGAACTGGATAAAGGCCAGTGCTTCTAAGCCTACGTGGAGCGACGTCTCAGCGATGAGTTCGATCACAAAAAGCTATTGGGCACAATGGGATAGCTTAGTGATTCAGGATGGAGTCCTGTGCCGTAAATGGGAGAATGCTCGGGGAGACAGCTGTCATTTGCAAATGGTTGTCCCTAAAGCGAAAGTACCGGATGTTCTACAGCTGTACCATGATGGATGTTCAGGAGGCCATATGGGAGTGAAACGGACTCTACTGAAGATACGGGAACGTTTTTACTGGGTACACTGTCGTGACGATGTCGAGGACTGGTGTCGCAAATGTACAAGTTGTGCGGCTGTAAAGGGACCTCAGACTCGTAGCAGAGGTGCGTTGAAATTGTACAATGTTGGTGCACCTTGGGAAAGGATAGCCCTGGATGTTGCGGGACCGTTTCCGGAAAGTGACAGTGGTAACAAGTATTTCATGGTTGTAATGGATTACTTCACCAAGTGGCCGGAAGTCTTTGCCATTCCGAATCAAGAAGCTTCGACAGTTGCAGATAAACTCGTTCATGAAGTCTTCTGTCGTTTTGGAGTACCTTTGGAGATTCACAGCGATCAAGGAAGGAATTTTGAATCACAAATATTCCAGGAAACTTGCCGAGTTATGGGTACTCATAAAACGAGAACAACTTCTTACCACCCACAATCGGATGGAATGGTGGAACGATTTAATCAGACATTGGAGAGATACCTGGCTAAAGTTGTGGAAAACCGACAACGCGACTGGGACAAGCATAAACAACCGTTTTTGCTGTCATACCGAAGTGCTGTTCACGAAAGCACATCGGAGACACCAGCTTTCGCAAACTTTGGTAGAGAATTACGGCTGCCTGCAGACCTGATCACCGGAATACCACCTGACGCTCCACGCAGTATAACCGATTATGCGAATGACTTGCGGAACAAAATGAATGACATTTATGAGCACATCAGACAATCGGGCCAGCGAATGACAGAAAAGATGAAAACCCGTTATGACTGCAAAATGAACAATAAAGGTTTCGACGAAGGCTCACTAGTGTGGTTGCACAATCCAGTTCGCAGTAAAGGGAAATCTCCTAAGCTTCAAGCTAAATGGGACGGGCCGTACCGGATTGTCACAAAAATCAATGACGTGACCTACCGTATCCAGAAAGGTACGAGAAGTGCACCTAAGATCGTTCATGTGGATCGACTGGCGCGTTATTATGGGACCGATGCTCGGGACGAGCATGTCTTAGGAGGGGGCAGTGTTACGCGCCAGAATTAATGCCGGGTTCACAACGTACTACTAACGCCATCTAGTATCGAGTAGTGGAACTAATTGGGTCACGATCTTTCTAGAATTTTCGATGCTAGAACATTCTCGATGTTTCGACACCTAGTCAGTCGGGACCGGTATGTTCCCGAACTTTCTAGATATTTCCATTCTCGAAGGTTCTGGAAATTACTGTCGGACTATATAAGGTGCGCAAAGCTCGCGACTCGGGCAGTATTGAATTGGCGATACAAGCGAATCTTCGGAAGCGATCTTCAACTGCGAATTGAGTGAAGTGAAGTGTTTAATAGTGCGATTGTGTGTTATAATTAGTGCGTTTAAAGTGTTAATTAGTTTTGATAATTAAAGTGTCATTTTTTTTGGTTAAATAATCGGCTGTTTTTATTGTCACGAACCCCAAGCTCGTAACAGTATCCTGATTACGCGTATGAAGTTTAATTAAAATAGTCGAAAAACAAGGACTTGAAAGTTTGTATTAAATGCCGTACGTCGTAAACGCTGTTAATATTTACAAACTTAGAGCATAGAGAAGAGTGGTGGTATGAAATGAATGGTCTCCTATCGACAGACCGACCTCGGCAAGCGTTGTTTAACCTCGAAGACCGACGTGCGGCTGTTGTTATTTGGCTACGAGCTTATACAGGGAAATTGAAAAAATACCCGAAACCTCTTAGGCAGTGAAAGTACACATGATTATAAGTTTCGGAGTTTTACCAAAACAAAAGTTGCTTATAATCATGTGTACTTTCACTGCCTAAGAGGTTTCGGGTATTTTTTCAATTTCCCTGTATAAGCTCGTAGCCAAATCATTATCATACGTGCTATGCACGCAAGTAGGTATGGAACTATGGACTGCTTGATTTATATAAATATATTATGTAGGTATTGAATTAGTAATGGGTAATTATTATTCTAAGGTAACTAATTAGTGCTTTTTGTAAATAAGTGGTGTTTGGAAAACAATGCGACAATGCAAAAACACACACACAAAACATTTAAAAAAAACCGGCCAAGTGCGAGTCGTACTCGCGCACTGAGTGTTCCGTAAGCAGAAGTTGCGATTTACGATTTATGACGTATTAAAAAAACTACTTACTAGATCTCGTTCAAACCAATTTTCGCTAGTAGTTTACATGGTAATGTACATCATATATTTTTTTTAGTTTTATCATTCTATTATTTTAGAAGTTAAGGGGGGGGACACACATTTTACCACTTTGGAAGAGTCTGTCGCGCAAACTTTTCAGTTTAGAAAAAAATGATCTTAAAAACCTCAATATCATTTTAAAAACCTATCCATAGATACCCCACGACATGGGTACGATGAAAAAAAAAAATTTGATGAAAAAAATTTTTTGAGTTTCAGTTCTATGTTTTTATTGTCCCAAAATTTATTGTTTTTTTCTATTTTTGAGTAAGTCTTTATGCGGTTCATGAAATACATCTACTTACCAAATTTCAACAGCATAGCTCTTAAGGTTTCGTAGAAAAGTGGCTGCGACATACGGACGGACGGACAGACATGACGAATCTATAAGGGTTCCGTTTTTGCCATTTGGCTACGGAACCCTAAAAACATTCTATTCTATTGAATTTTACCTTATTTGATAGGGTATTTGCAGAGGCGAATTTAATGTTGCCAGCGCCCTAGGCAAGCATCTCGAGCAGGAATCGAATCCTGAATATCGCTCCAGGGGCAGGGAATATTTGTCTGTGTAGACTAGGGTTTTTTCAACATTACTTACCATTAAATTCTACTAATATAAGTTTTTCAATCATTTCAGCCGCCATTAGAAGACGATCCCAAGGTTCGAGTCACGGCCAAGCAAGTCGAGAAGGCGGCAGCGAGTTTCGCGGCGCATGCGCACAAGAACCTTTGCCGGTCGAACGCGGAACGCAAACGGCTGACTGCAGCCCGCTACATGAGCATGGAACTGTTCCTTACCAGAAATCCTCCGGAGTTCATCACGAGCTATCTGAATGACAATCATAAGTTCAGAACTTTACACAATAAAGCCCTACTGAGTAACTTATAAGAAGATGGGAAGAGAAAGTAAATTAGGTACTAGATTTAAATACGTTCAAATCTAGTAGTTATCTCGGCGATGTCAGGCGAACGGCAGGCTTGTATGGGAGTTTCGTACAGCTAGTAAATTTTAGAGTTTTGGGATCGTGTTTGTTTTAATAGGTAGTTAATACGATAGAAAAGTCCTATTTAAAATCTCAGATTTTTAGAAGTTGGGACGTAAAAGCTATACCCAGTTTTATTTTTTGTGGTTATGTACTAGTGTACCAACGTAGGTTGTAGAAGTAAGGGTACATTAACATTGTTATGATGATAAAATAAATGTTCTAGATTGCTTGTCGCTATCTTTGTTGTGTTTAACTTACTATTAAGTAGGTAGATTGAGATGAGGATCGTACCTACTCAATGGGGTGCATTGAGAGATACCTATTGCCTAGCAGCGGACAGAAACAGTTTGAATAATGAAGTTCTGATGGACACTAGACAGATTTTCTTTACCGGTCAACAAATAATTGCCAGAACAAAAAAAAATGAATTCATTCCAATCATTACCTACATCGTTTACTATTATGATGTTGTGCAACAATAGGGAATATGCATGAAGATTAAATTTGTCTGGAATAAATTTTTTTCTAGTTCTTTATTTTCGTCACATTATATCTAGAAGATATTTTTTTAATTTAGTTCTTATTTAAACTGAAAAAAAATATATATATAAAATACAAAATCAGCGCGGGAAATTTAAACTTGCGAAACGCGCGTGTGAGACGTCACACAACACGACCGCACGACGACATTGACATGACAATGACATGACTGACATTGGATTGACTTATTTACCGGCTCCCGTCTTCATTTTCGAGTGAAAATTTTTGTTAACCGTTAAAAAATGTGTTCCTGCGGTGATTTCTAGTTAATCTAGATTTGTAATTAATCTAGGACGATGACTGACAGTGTTTTGTTAAAGGGCAATCAGACAATTTACCTAGAATAGACTATCAGGTGTAGTTCTTATATTGTTTGTGCAGTTCTTATAGTGTTTCACACTTACAATACTTTGTAAGAAGGTTTCTCAGCTTCTTCCATGGTCTGTATGGCGAATAAAACGAGAATCGAGCTGAAAACTGAAACGCCTAAAGTTCAAAAAGGTAAACAAACAAACACGCGAAGCGCGCGACGAACGACGACCTGTTGTGTGACGTCATCCAAAGCCCGCGAAAAATGGCGGCGTTTGAACTGCAAAATTTTATTTAGCATTTTTAATATTTTTTTTTTAAATCATTAAGACATTTCCAAGACTATTTATATTTTTTCCTGCGTTTTATAGATGAAAAGAATAAAATAAAAAAATAAAAAAACATCATGCATATTCCCTATTATGGGGTAATAGGTATAATATTATAAGTGTTTAACTATATTTACTATTAAATCTATTTTTAAATAATTATTTGTCATTTCGATGTTTGTGATATTTTACGTATGGCAACTTCGAAAAACATAACTGCGTTTAGTTTACTGTTTTGTTTGGTATAATTATTGAAATATTTTTATTGGTCGCATTAATTAATCCCATGTTCTAAAAATAGTTCACTTACATGAAAATAAATGGCTGAGTTGCCTTAATAAGTGGTGCAAATTCTATAACCAAACAACAAAAAAAGTTTGGTGTACGAATTTTGCCGTTCGCCTTTGTCAAAGATCAATTAGAGGATTTTTTATGGATGAGACTGATATTAGAATGCAGTGTTCCTTAAAAATTACTATAGGGTATATTACTGGAAAATGGAATTAGGTACTATAGGTAGTCCTTCAGATCGATTTCCAATAAATATTGGACACGTAGTTTTTTTTACGTAAACAAAAAATGAAGAGGAAACAGTCAGTGCGTTGAAAACATGCGTAGCGTCATTATGATTGTACAATTTTTTCCAGCGGCGCAAATTTACTCGTGTTGTGTGCGACAGCTTGGCATTGGTGCTACACTTACCTACTCAATATTTGAGTAAATGCCACACAAAAAAGCTTGGCGGGCCACATGAGGTGGTAGGTATGGCTGAAGGAGGGCCAACCTTCTAAAATGTTCTTTCAGATACCGTCACTGGTATAAGCGACACTAACACGAATGATGTTATTTTTTTTTTTTTTTTCAAATAAAATTCTTTACAATATTTGGTGTAACCATAGGACTTCCTGAACGACATACTAAAACCAAAAATATATTAATATTGACTAATTTAATACTACATTCTGTGATACCCCTTAATAATTGTTAAATGTTTTATCAAACCTGTTAAAATATATTGTATGTGTTATGGTTTAAATGTTGTTTTTCTTTTATAAAAAACCATGTAACCGATGTGATCACGCATCAGCACATAGGTAGCTTTTCCTTTGTCGGTCAGTGAATTTCAGACTCTTATTAAAGTCTTTACTGCTGCAGTTTGCGGATTGCCTTTTCTTTGAACGGAACGGAAAATATTATAATAAAAACTCATCTTTATTGTTTAAAATTAAACGATGACAATTCAAATGTCAGAAACGTCATCTTAGGCTATACTGTCTCATATTTTTGTAATAATATATTTTTTTTTATATATTTTTGCTCAGTATATTTAAATTTAAATATTGCCTATGAAACTGAAGACAAAATAATAAGGAAAATGAGTAATAACGTTTCTCTCACTGCTAGACTTCTAGGTGCTAATGTGCTGACGGTGAGTGCTCTTTAGTTGTTATTTTCTTTAGTTTATCTTCGTTTGTGTGTGTAGTGAGTTTAAATTATAGCGAGAGCAATATTAATCGTGGGAACTACATAACCTGCTCCTATATCATCCGATTTCCAATTCCAAAGGTGCAATCACTTTTAGCAAGTTTTCATGAATTTTGTAGGTACAAAATTCGGTTTACAAAGTATCTGAAACTAACGAATAAGTAGTCCGAAATAATCCAGATATGAAATTTCATATCCATAACAACTCTGATGAAAACTCCGCCAACTCTGTCTTCTTTCACGTCGATTCCTCAAAAAACAATAATCATCTCTTTTGTAGCCATAAATATCATCTTTCACACAGTCCATCCATCGTTTCTTTGAACATTCCCAACTCTAAGGGGCCGTTTCCACTAGAGAGACAATCGCGGCGATATTATCGTCGTGTCACGTATTTCATAACAACTCTATGAACGTGTCTCCACACGGCGATATTATCGCTGCGGTTCGACGAGTAACAAAACGTGTGTGGCGATACACTCGCTCGTGGAGATGGCGTTTAATTAAGGCTACAGACACGAAGGCAGCGAGCGCGGGGCGGCGGCGGCGGATGCGCGGCGTGCGGTGCGGTAACCTAGAACCTGGTCTCGAAGCCAGCGGGCAGATCACGTGGCGTTAGAGCTGCGTAATAAGTATTGTGTTGTTTGTATGAGAAATAAGTGTCTTTGTTCGCGAACAAAATTTCTAAATAGTGAGTACAACATAATACTTTTGATACAAATGTTGAAACGCATTTTCAAACTCAGTCGCTAAAAAGCAAAAAATAAAATACACATCACTACGTTAATGTAGACGCGCAGGCACTAATCTATGGGCACCGCTAAACTGGTGCGTATCGCTCGTACGCCGCTCCCCGCGCCGCTTTTTTCGAGGCTTGTTCCATATAAATCTCTGCATTGAAAGGAGACGCTCACCGCACCCAATGACTTCGTATCAGCCTTATAACCATCCACGTCAAAACTCTCCTCACGAAATTACACACCATTTTTGAAAGAAAATAGTAGTAACTTGGTAGTTTTTTAATTGTAATGACTACAAAACTAATAATTCGTTCATGTATTGTAAAATTGAAGAAGAAAAAATTGATCCATAGCCACACAATCAAACCCTTCGATTATCCCGAAGAAATTGCCGAGTTTCCGACATGAGGCCTAGTTCTCGACTTCCGAAGCAGGTGAAGCGGGCCAGGAAGCGTGGCTGGCGGTGGAGCGCTGGTAGCAGTGACTTCGTGGTGAGAAGCACCGCATACGAATTGTATGAGGCGTTGTCGACGACAGCGGGGGGACTTGAGCGACGACGGCCGGTGGCAGCGCGTTCCCCGCGGCACTCAAGCTACCAACATAGCTTAGAATTTGAATTGCCGTTATATTGATTTGTAATGATTTCTTGTTAGTTTTCAGAATTTTGCATTCATTTTTCGGCTTTATATAGCTTACCTACTTTACCATTGATGCATACCTACCTATAAGTACTCACCTTGTCGCTATAATTCTGAGTCAAAATGTCCTACCCGCTGACGTCATAAACAATCCACGCAGTCGCTCTCGCTCCGCCTGCCGCTGTTGTCGAAAGCGCAGCCTTATGCTATGAAAAATAAGGTTTATGTGGTTGCATGCAATATTAAATGCAATCTTTGGTTTCATAGAACGCATGCAGCCGACTTCGCGGTGCATTAGTAACGATAATTCCGAAGACGTCGATGACAAACGTTCAACGCAATTCATCTGATGCTACGTTTGACGTACAAGTAGGTATTTATATCTCATTTATTTCGACTTTCGTAGTTCCACAAATCCTGATAGAACCATCTCAACAAGTATTTAGGTTTTGAGAAATGATCAAAGAAGCAAAAATAGTTATAATTTTCATATTTTATCCGAAAACACAATATGGATAGGTACCTACTAGGGCATGCAATTCCGGAATTCTGTAATTCCGGAATTCCGGATCAATTTGACTAATTTTTCAGTTCCGGAATTGACTGGAATAATTGCGGAAATTCCGATATTCATGTGTCTTCTTTTTTAATATTTTGATTTTATTATAAGTAACTCAAAATTATTAAAAGACTGATTTACAATAATTTTAAGCTGGTAGGAGACTATTTTTTATTTTTGTTACTGTTTGATTACATTATTTGGTTTTATATAAATTTATTGATTTTATTATTTTTAGAATATTTTAGATTAAGGTAAATGGTAACCAAATATGTTTACTTTGTAACTCATAATGATTCAAAGACTGATTCATATTAATTTTAATTAGGTAGGATACTATCTCGAGACTTATTTTTATGTTTTTTTACTGTTTAATTACTTTATTTTGTTTTTTATTAATGTTGTTGATTTGAATATCGTGAGTATATTTAATTAGATTAATAAGGAAAAATCATGACCAAATATGTTTAATTTGTAATTTAAATTGATTAAAAAGACTGATTTACAATAATTTTATAAAGGAAGGAGACTGTTTCGAGACTATTTTTTATGTTATTATTACTGTTTAATAATTTTATTTTGTTTCGTATACCTTGTCGGTTTTATTATAGTGAGAATGCGTAATTTTTGACTCAAAATCATTCAAAGTTTTTGAGTTTTTTGTTTCATTGAAAACATTTTTTTTTGTATTTTGCTGGATCAAACAGAGACAATGAGACAGTTATAAATAAAAAAAATAAAAAAAATACCAATTCCGGAACCAGTTCCGGAATTCCGGAATTCCGGAATTAGCTCTCCAGTCCAGTTCTGGAACTGATAACCCTCCGATATTGCATGCCCTAGTACCTACAAGTTCCATCCATTTACGTTTGCATTAGATGCTTAGGTTCTTCATCGAATTATTAAATCAAAATAGTTATCTATTCTCTTTTGTTTTGCAAGCCTTACAAGCTCCATAACTTGGATAAAGGCCCCTCTGAAAAAGTGACCATAACCTCTGACGAAGCCATCAACTATTACAAAGAGTTGCAGATGTGTCGACGTATTGAAACTGCTTCGGCGGGCTTGTATAAAGAGAAGGTGATCCGCGGATTTTGTCACTTATACGCAGGTGTGACTTTTTTATTTAAGGACTAACTATTTCTAACTTAAAAATATTTGAAAAATTTAATTTAGGTAATTAAAATGACTAGTCAAGAAAGTTATTTTTTTAGGTTTCCAAATAGTGGTAAAAAATAACACTGTCTTAACTGTCGCGTAGTCAGGTAGAAAACTTGTAATAGGAACCCGTATCGTGTCATTAGGTTCGATTTCCAGGAATTCACAGTTCTTGGGTATTTCCAATATGCAATTGCGACCCATCCAGAAGCCGTCCGTCGGCCACGTCCGTAGTAAATAGCGTGTAACTACCTAAGTGTACACTCAGCGTCAAAAATAAAGTTTCGGACAAATTGTTTAAAAATAATCTGACATACATTTGTGTTAGTAAACTAGTTCAGTAGTCTGTAGTGCGATTCACTAAGGCAGAACATCTTTACAACCAAGAAATCATCGTTGAAAGTTTCAACGATGATTTCTTGGTTGTAAAGATGTTCTGCCTTAGTGAATCGCACTACTGAGGCTAAGAACTCACGGAGCGATTTTCACCCGCGACCGCCGCGGTTGCGGGCCCGCATCTGTGCTTTAATTTTTAACATATTATTATATATCTGCTTTGCTTTCTACAGAAGCTGCGGGCCCGCAACCGCGGCGGTCGCGGGTGAAAATCGCTCCGTGAGTTCTTAGCCTAAGGGCTCAATAGTCTGGCTTGTTCCATAAGGAAAACTGCACATTTTAGCCGAAAATATTTGCCCAAATGAGATCTTGTTCTTGAGATAAAATGTAACTAGTACAGCCGTGGGCGCCGTGTGGGAGGTGTAAGAGGGTGCGCTTGCACCCCCCTGGCTTTCAATAAAATATACTAAATTTGCTGGGCTAGCATTCTTGCAATAAAAAAAATAAAAAATTAAGATATAACTAAAAATGGACAAGCAGAATGTAGTAAAAAAGACCTAGCTAATCCGAGGCGAAATACTTCGAGCTCCCTTGCGTTCGACCTTGTCAGTCTTCTTTAGTGCTGGGCAAAACAAAACCTATACTATTCGAGGCGGGGTTTTAAGTTGCACCGCGCTGAAAATTGTCCTAACAGTATTTATTCAAAGTGTTAACAGTCTGTGTGAAGCTGACTAAGGACTAAAAAGGCCTAAAAAGTAAATAAATTATAGGTCAAGAGGCAATAGTGGTGGGTGTAAAAGCTGCGATGCGTCCCCAAGACTCTGTGATCACTGCTTACCGTTGCCACGCCTGGACGTATGTAATGGACGGCACGGCTCTTGGCGTCATCGCTGAGCTCACCGGCCGCAAGTCAGGATGTGCGCGAGGGAAAGGAGGCTCCATGCATATGTACGGGAGAAATTTCTATGGGGGCAACGGTATTGTTGGCGGTCAAGTAAGTTCTACGCGGCCGTTGTCGGCTTTCAGATTCTCTACTCATTCTGTTGGAGGCCCACAAAGGTATGTGCGACAAACATGATGATCTACTTATAAGACCGCACCCCAATATCTTCGCACACTTTCTATCACAATTTTGCGGACTTTGAACCAAGTTACATGATATATTGAATGTATTTTCCTGTTCTTTTATCTCTAGTCAGTTTATAGCAGATCTAGTACCTCTACGTATGAAATACTTGTGAGACACAAAAGGTTCGTAACATACTTATTAGGTAGGTACGTGCAGTGTACCTACCACGGCTGTTGTGGGTGCAGAATTTGCGACACCCGCGGATGCGGATTTTGTTTAATTACCTACTTAAAATTAAAATAGGTATATTGAAAGCAAATTCCAACTATTTTTGTATTTAAAGTTTTTTGTTCCGAATGCACACACCAACAACCCTGATGTGTGCATAAACTGTTACCAGTCAAGAGTGAATAGGTTACTTCAAGGCAAGCGTGCTCCATCTTAGACCGCATCATCGCTTACCTGATAGGTGAGATAGTGGTCAAAAGTAAATAGTAAAAAATAAAAATATGACAATGTTAATGTCATGTTCCTCAATGTCACTTATAGTATCACCGTAATATAGTAGGTATCGCCACGTTTCTTGTTTCCTGTTTCGGTTTCGGCGAGAGTACCTATACATGCCCGGGGTCATCACTGTGAGAATTGTCCGGGGGAGATGTTGGACCATATACAGTGAGGTCTGCCGTGATTTGACGGAGAACCACGGTGTCGAGGCGATCGGTTGCGGCGGCAAAGGGCGTTAGGAGGAATACGGATAGGTTTTAGTCAGTAAGAGACTGCCTTCCGCTCCGCCCCTTAATCCTTCCATAATAGAGTTGATACAAAATAGAGTGGCTTTCACTTTCAGGTCCCATTAGGAACTGGAATAGGCTTCGCACACAAATATAAGGGGGATGGTGGAATATGTTTCACTCTGTATGGTGACGGTGCCGCCAACCAAGGCCAACTATTCGAAGCGTTCAACATTGCTAAGTTATGGGTCTTGCCGATGGTTTATATCTGCGAAAACAATAAATATGGTGAGATTTTTGTAAGTTAAGTGGGCACTACCTACCTTCCTTCGGTGTCGTCTGCTAAGATACCTAGGAAACAGTATTTCTCTGGGCGAGTCCTTTTACAAAGTTTCAAGTGGGTTGTTGTTGTGGTTCAGCCGTCAGCCGAAGATGTAGAACTAACTCTAAATTCAGATTACCTACCAGACAATCCTAAGAGTAAGTAGGTACTCCATTATAGACAACGTTGTGTCGTGTAAATGTTGATGGGTGACCAAGTATGGCTTCAATTATTTTACTCTGTCAGCGCCCGCAAATTAAAAGAACAATAGTTAGACAATACAACTTGGCTCCAATAGGACCTTACGGGCGTTGATAGGTGCAACTTCGCGTCAGACCAAGATGAAGAAAGACAAACTCGACTCCTACCGGGAGAAATGGCCCGCAATGACAGAAGACAGTCGTACTCCTATACGTGGAAACGGAGAACGAGAGTTTTGACCTACGAACAATTTTACCGCCTTATTATACATATATTAAGTAGGTACCTACTAGCTTCTCCCAGCGGCTTCGCTCGCGTGAATGTCGTAAATTACCCCAAGGAATTAAATTATTAAACACGGGATAAAAAGCCTATGTGCTATTCTAGACTATAGGTAATCTAGCTCTATGCCGAATTACATTCTGCTCCGTTCAGCCGTTCTGGCGTGATTGAGAAATATATATCCATCCATCCTAACTTTCATATTTATAATAAATAATAGTACCTAAGTGATTATGTAATTCTCTTGTTATCTTCTCACTGTCAGGTTTGGGAACGGCCGCGTCGCGCGCTGCGGCCTGCACGGACTACTACACGCGTGGCCACTACATCCCCGGCATCTGGGTCGACGGCATGGACGTGCTGGCCTGCAGGGAGGCTACCCGCTATGCCATAGAATGGATCACTGCTGGAAAAGGTTTGGACTCGGATCATCATCCTTCACCCGCCTTTAGACTCTTGGCAAATTGACACTGGCGGTTTCAGGAGTCACTTTCAACAGACATGTATTTTTCACACGTCTTTGGGAACAGATGACATTTTACAAATTTGTCAGTCGCGATCTGTTAAAACTGTTAAAACATAGAGATACATACCTATAGATGTTTTTACAAAATAATTAAACTATTTCAAAACTTAACGAGAGGGAATTCCCAAAGTTGTCACAGGTAGATCAAGTACCTACCTATCTATCATTTGCTTTGGTCGACGTCAACGAAAGGTCAGATACTAGGTACATGCTTATACAATCGGATTTTCAATGAACAAAATACAAAAAAAAAAAAACAAAATACTTCCAAATCCAAGGCACTTTTGAATAGTCAAGGTCTTCGTGTACGTTACCCCAGCAAGAAAGTATCTCCTAGAGTTATGTGAGTAGAACGTATAGTTGGTGCCTTTTCTGCTGTAAATGTGCCCCCACATAAAAAATGTGTGCCCCCTGTCGTTTTGGAAAAAAACGGAAAAAACGATTCTTGCTGGGGTAACGTTTTTCTAGCAGGAAAATTCTAAACGAATGATCGGAGAGAGAAAAATTGTGCATGGTCAGAGAGCTTACATGTGTGCCAAAATGTGCCCCCAAAAATATAATCTGTGCCCCTTCAGATTTACGAGATATTGCATTTCCTGCTGGAGTAACGTTTTGATGAATCGTATATCTCTATAACCATTGCATGTGCCCCTGTAGAATAAACATACACTAGTAGCTCTTAATGTGTGCCCATATGTGCCCCAAATTAGATTTAAGAAAATATTTATAGTTTTCAAGTTATCGCGGTTTTATGAAAACCCGAAAAAACATCGCAGCGCCTAAATGAGACAAGGTATAAGTTCGCTGAAAACTGTATTCGGTCCTTCTTGACGCTAATAATAACCATACAAAGTTTCAAAACTGTTCATGCATGCGTTTTTGAATAATCTTGCTAAAAGTCAAAACGATGGAGTCATAATTTTGACGGCAAAATACAAGGAATCGGCTCAATCCCAGATATGTAGGTGTAAACCAAAATCATGTGCCTTTAGTCAAAAATATATGGTGAAAATATTCAGCTTGGAATGTTTCGCATTATGTAAATAATAACAGAAAACCAAAATATGTTATCAACGGCTGGTTATCCGACCAAATTTGAATGACTACTAAAAAGCGACTGATTCATACAAATCCATGACCTTCTTTATTGGACGTATTATACCTAAGCTGTTGTCATACATTCGCGTTCAAAAGTTTTGGGGGCTAATTAAAAAATATATTAATTAGCCCCCAAAACTTTTATCTTGTGACTATAATGAAACAGCTTGTTGATGTGGAAATTATTGTTTTAATTCTTAAAGTAATTGTTGCATCAAATCACAGATCAAATTTCCTACCTATAAATATTAGAAATTTATTTGCACGTTGTGTAGTCACATTATTATTTAAATCACAGTTTTTCATCTAAGTCTAACATATAATTAGTAAATTCGCATCACAAAAAATCACAGATCAGAGGGCTTAGCACGAATATTTTTGACGTATAGTAACGTTACGTAAAATTTTACTACAGCTACAATACTCGTTTTGCACATAGTATTTATTTGAATTAGAAACCAAATTCATATTTTTGAATGATATAAATTGTGTATGTCCCGTAAAATTAAACGAAAATAACATGGGGTTGTAGTTTTTCACATTCAAAATTCACTTACGTTAACGTTACTATACGTCAAAATATTCGTGCTAGGCCCTCAGTATGTATATGTAAGTATAATATTTTGTAAAAAAAATGTTAAATTGGAAATCACAGATAAATAATTTCCTTACGAGTAATTTGCTTATACATAGATTCCTATAGTGTGTTCAAAATTCAATGTGTTAGTGTTCAGTGTGTTAGTATAGTAAACCGCATAAAGATATAACTGTAAACATCGAATGTGCACAAATTATCTGATGGTATTGGGCTATAAATAAATATATTTATCAACATTAACACCTCATCCCTCGTAGGTACGTAATCCGACATACAAAATGGAAACACGTTGTTGCAACACTGATCATAGTGCCGTTGACTATAGGTAGGAAATTACAACTCTCAAAACTGTAGGTACCAAAATTTATTTGGTTGAGGGGAATGCTCCTACGCCTTTATGGACTTGGAAGGTTGTATTGGTGATTTTGATGATTATAATTCTGTAACTACATACGTCTTACAGCCGCGAACAATATTGTAATCAACATACAACCTAGCACTGGCCTGCAAATTGCAAAAAATGCAAGAAATTTTGAATTTCACGGACTGGTTGGAGGATTCCCGTAATGATGAAAAACTGTTACTCATCAATATATATATATATAAATACATATAAAAAGACAAATACGGGCTTTTTATTTATATATAAAAACGAGCTTCCTCTTTTTAGTAGTTGGTATTCATCACACATTTCATGAACTAAGTACCTATATTTTTTTAAACATCGGGACCATCAAATTTTGGCTCAAAGACCTGGCAAATATCAAATATCTGGATGTATTTTTTTCGTTCACACATAAATTACTGGATGTATTTTAATGAAACTTAGAATGGAGAAGATAGCTTACCTTGGAATAGCATTTAGGCTACTATTTATAACCAACTTAATCATGAGTAAGGTCATAGAAACAGCTAGTAGAAATAATCCAATAACAACTTTATTTTATTACTTATTACTTTTCTACTTCAATGTACTCAGGCACAACATGTGTGAACCGGTTAGTGAGTAAAGTTAAGAAGGTCATCGATATGTATGAATCCGTCGCTTTTTAGTAGTCATTCAAATTTGGTCGGATAACCAGCCGTTGATTACATATTTTGATTTTTTGGTAATATTTACATAATGCGAAACATTCCAAGCTGAATATTTTCAGCATATATTTTTGACTAAAGGCACAAGATTTTGGTTTACACCTACACATCTGGGATTGAGCCGATTCCTTGTATTTTTCCGTCAAAATTATGACTCCATCGTTTTGACTTTTAGCAAGATTATTCAAAAACGCATGCATGAACAGTTTTGAAACTTTGTATGGTTATTATTAGCGTCAAGAAGGACCGAATACAGTTTTCAGCGAACTTATACCTTGTCTCATTTAGGCGCTGCGATGTTTTTTCGGGTTTTCATAAAACCGCGATAACTTGAAAACTATAAATATTTTCTTAAATCTAATTTGGGGCACATATGGGCACACATTAAGAGCTACTCGTGTATGTTTATTCTACATGGGCACATGCAATGGTTTTAGAGATATACGATTCATCAAAACGTTACTCCAGCAGGAAATGCAATATCTCGTAAATCTGAAGGGGCACAGATTTTATTTTTGGGGGCACATTTTGGTACACATGTAAGCTCTCTGGCCATGCACAATTTTTCTCTCTCCGATCATTCGTTTAGAATTTTCCTGCTAGAAAAACGTTACCCCAGCAAGAATCGTTTTTTCCGTTTTTTTCCAAAACGACAGGGGGCACACATTTTTTATGTGGGGGCACATTTACACCAGACAAGGCACCAACTATACGTTCCACTCATTTAACTCTAGGAGATACTTTCTTGCTGGGGTAACGTACACAAGGTCTTCAGTCAAATAGATGAAGCTAATTCTGCCGTGCTAGCGACCAGAGCATTCACATTCGTAGAAAAACTGGCTGTCTACTTGCTAAACAATGTGCGTAGGCGTATGCTGGGCCTTTCTTTGACTGTTGATACGATGTGTTGGGATGGAATTATATTACTTACCTATATACATACAATTTTTACTATTGGGTAGCTAATATTGTGAAAAATAACAGCTTAGACTTATAAAAAAGGTACTTACGTAATCGGGCGTCATACCTACTTTAAAAATTTAGGAGAAAAAAAAACAGTTTCTTGCTAAAAAAAGACATGATTATTTTCCATTGAGGGTAAGTTTATTAATACTATTCATTTTATAAGGATGGCTACTCAGACCATTGGTCTGAGGATGGCTAATAGGGAATATGCATGATATTTTTATCTGCTTAATGAAATAGGTAGGTACTTATACCTATTAGTAGGTATAAGTACCTACTAGTAGGTATTTATACCTATTAGTAGGTATAGGGGAGATGGGGGAATTGGGAGTCACTTAAGGAAAACTCGTTATTGTAATCAGTAATCATCAGTCTTATAATTTGTTCACATATACTAATCTTTAGAAACTAATCAGGTATCGAGTTATATAAGTCTTTTTTGGCTAACATTGGCATAACCGTAATTATAATTAAAAAACAGAAAAGTAGTTTTGACTCCAATTACCCACATGTAAGGGAAATGAAAATCAGTCCACGGGGGAATACGAGTCAAAATTACAAAACGAATAAAGTAACTAAATTATCATCTCTTCTCTTTTGTAGCCAGGATTTTTTCGGTTTCCTGGACGGTGGTAATACCTGTCTCATCAATGTTGTACATATCTTGTGGTGAGAACGAAGTTTTGGTCATGATTAAAAAAAACCATGCACTTCGGTTTTATTGAAACCTGTAATTCTCTGTATACTTATAGCTTCAAGTCTTCGAATGCTTATCCGTGGATTTCTCTTAAGAAATCCTTGGATCCAGTCTCTGCCAGCCATTCTAGTATCTCTGTTAAAATTATGAGATAGCTTCAAATTTTCAGCACATTGAAATGTTATTTTTCTTAGTTGATATGTCGTCAAACCATGAAACATATTACTTAATTTTAAAATATGCTCTGTAAGTATACTTTCTTGTTCTTCGTTAAAAACGGCATGCCTTCCTAGTCTTGGAGGTTTGAATATATCTTGCTTTATCCTTCTTTGTAATGCGCTGAAAGGAATACCAGTTTCTTTAGCAACTTTGCTTAGGGAAACGCCTTATCTAATGCGTACAGCAGCTGCCTGCAGGTCGCCTGCAGTCTAACTAGCTTTAAAAGTCTTTCTTGGCCAGTTCCTTGGCATCTGAAATAAACAAAAAAGTTTTATCATAATTAAAGACGAAACGGGGAATGAGGGACAATTGACTCTCATTACCCCAATGGCGGTTTGTTTGCTAGATTTGAATTATTATACAAAGAAAATCTAAAAATATAATAACTTGCATTAATAAATGTAAGTTTAGTTCCAGTACTACGCTTTGAGATTATTTTATACGCACAATTAACAAATATAGATACTCACGTTTTCGATCGAAATTCCGGAAATTTTTCATCGGCCCGTCCTCTGTGACACGTGTGTCGCTCCCGGTGATGCGAGCGTGACTAGCGGGCCCGGCGTATGGGCAGTGCGGGAGGGGTGCTGAGCCTAACCCCGTGCGACATAGCCGTATTCTTTAAAGCTTAAGGTTCAATTCATTTTGAATTGACTCTCATTGCCCACTGACTCCCATTCCCCCCGGCTCCCCTAACAATCATGGAACTATTTTTTATGTACCTACCTTCATCAGCCATGAAGTTATAAAGCTTCAAAGATTAGATTTAGAAAGAGAAATCCGATATGAACTTTGACGTCAAAAGTTCATGACGCCTGTACCTACAGCTGCCATAGAAAACAGCGTTTAGGCGAGAGGGACAGACACATTAATTTAAAATAATTGTATCTTGTTTGTATTATAGTTTTGTATATTTTTAGATAAATTGAATAGATAATAAATATAATTATTTTTTATGCATATTCCTTATTACTTCCGATCATTAAGGAGTTTGTTTCATTGCAAATATTGCAATAGATCATTTAGTTGAAAAGTTACAGTTTCTTTTGCACTGGGGTCGCAGTTGTGAACAAACTCTTTAAAAAATCGATTAAAATTTAAAAAGACATTAATAAGTTTTCCGTCGATTAAATTAAGTAGGTACCTATATTTTCCCTCATTTTCGTATGTGCATGTCACCGGAAAATGGCACTCTCTGTAAGATTGTAAAATATCGCGTGAAATTGTAAACTTGTTTTTCTAAATAAGCCACGAATATATTGGAAACTATTGAATTTGGATGGGATTTATTGTATACAAAACGATTTATTCATAATATATTGAGAGATTATAATTTAATCTAAATTTAAATTACAATCTTACGGGGTCCTCCAGTTTCCGGTGACATACACATTAGGCATAAAGATTCACACTGTATATTGACAAGGACCGTCATCATGTTAATTTCTTTAAAAATGTTCCCTTAGAGAATCACTCCGGCGGCGGGGATTGTAAACGGCTATGATAGCTCTTTTCTGCAAAATGAAAATTGACTCGATATCGGCAGCTCGTCCTCGGAACGGAAAGCGTCTTCCGAAAAGAAAGAAAAGAAAGGCCCAGTACGAGTCGAACTCTCGCACGTAGGCTTCCGTATCATAAACCGATTAAAACAGGTTTTTTGTATGGGAGTAATTCAATTTTTGTTATTTGTTGTTATAGCGGCAAAAGAAACCACACTCTGTGATAATTTCAACTCTCTACCTAATCCGGTTTTTGAGATAGGTAGAACCCGCTGGCAGACGGGCGGACGGAAAGCGGAGGCTTAGTAATATGGTTTCGTTGTTAGTTACCCTTCGGTTACGGAACCCTAAAAATGGTTTGGGGGTTTGATTGCATGTTTTAATAAGTACCTATAACAAAATATATCTCCGAAACAAAAATTAGCACAACTTGCTCGCCAGGTCCCTTAGTGATGGAGATGGAAACGTACCGCTACTACGGCCACTCGATGTCGGACCCCGGCACGTCGTATCGCACGCGCGAAGAAGTGCAGCAAGTGCGGCAGACCAGAGACCCCATCACCTCCTTCAAGGAGAAGATACTTAATAAGAACCTCGTCACCGCCGAAAAGATTAAGGTGAGGTTCCGTGGTATCCCAATCCCCGATTTTTTTGAGCCTGCAGGGCAAACACCTACTTGCCAGGGTTGCGGAACTTATTCGAAAGAGTCACCACGGCCCTGGAACGCAACGGGCATTAGGAGGAACACGGATGGGTTTTAGTCAGTAAGAGTCTGACAATCCCTTCTGCTCCGTCCTTCGTCTTTTTTTCTCGTCTAGTCCCAGTAGCAGATGCCGATCTTCTGCTGGGACTACCGAGTTATTGCCACAGAAAAGATTAATTGTTGTGATATACGCCATACGGTGTGTCTGAATAGCCGATGGCTTGAGTGGTTAAAATGAGAAAAATAATCCTTAATTACAGGAAATCGAAGCAAGTGTACGTAAGCATGTGGACGAAGCCGCAAAGCAATCAGCTACCGACCCCGAAATCGGCGTGGAAGAACTATCGGCAGATGTTTACGTTGACAGCATCACCTCACACCTCCGAGGAGTGCGCCCCGACAAACCCTTACCCCACTTTAATGTTTCTAAGCGCAATTAAAACTAACCACATGGAAATACGTTTTTTGTTTGTTTCTGCTCGTCAGGATTCTTTTACTGCCGTCTTCGAAGAAGACAAATGGACTACTCACACTTATTCACTTTATGCTTATGCCCATAGAAAATAACGATTTAGTATGGAGACGCGTACGCATTCGTTCAGTTTTCCGTCTTTTCAGCTTTCGCGGCAAACAAGTATAAAATGAGGACATATTATGTGTTATTATCGTGATAGTGCTCTAAATAGTTTAACGCTGCCGCCTGTACTTTCTTAGGACGCTGTACGCGGCTGACAGAAGCAGAACTGTATAAGTGTGACCAAAATCGTTCAGCGAAACGCGAATGGAGCTGAATAAGTGTGAGTTCTCCCTTAGGCAACATGCGTTTCTTCTTTTTAAATAAAGCTTCAAGCCAATTGCTCGAAACACTTCGTAAAATAAAACAAATATTTGGTCTTTGTAAATTATTTATTTTCTTAACATTTATCTCAAAAATATTGAATATATTAACATTATTATTCGACTTAACTGCAGCTGAAAACTGTACAAGCAAATATTATACCGTTTAACATATTTAAGTGAACATTATGATGTGCATTTTATTTATTAATCAAGCTGTGGATCAACCACATCGAAGGCTGAATTAGACCTATCTACAAGGATTCGTATTTTTGGCACGCTTGGCGTATTTGCTTATGTAAGTATTCGCTTGAATTTTAGTTAACAATTACCTTTATTTCGATGGCTTCAGGGTACATTTTCTAATTAACGCAAATATTTTGAAAAATACGCCAAGTGCAATGTATAGAATGTTTGTTTACTTAGGCGATTAACACACTGCCACGCACCAAGCAGCGCAGCGCGTGTCATAACGTTGCTTGTAAGTATCTCTGTTTGTACAGAAACCCGCAGAGTCCAAACACAGAAAATACACCCACGCACGTTCATGCAGATACAAGCGAAGAAACATGCGCACACGCTGCACGCTCGTGGGTGTGGGGCGAGACGCAAGGTGTGGCACACAGAGTCTCGCAGTGCCGTGCGTGATTTTGGATGGGCTTGACGTGTGTTTGTACAAAAACCAAACAGTTAGTATAACTGCAGCATCTTGAATGAGTTGCACACTAATAACCATTTGTACCTAATATTAAGACTGACGTGACTTTGAATGACATAAGTCAGAACCGCCGTGAATCCACAAAACGCACCTACGCGCGTGAGTTTGTAAAAAACCCGCACGATGATGCAGATCTCACTCCCGCAAGTACGCGCGTAGGTGAGTTTACACGCAACATGCTGCGTGATGCGTGGCAGTGTGATAATCGCCTTAAGATCGCCTGTAAGTTCGGTAAATGCCAATCTGATTGATTACGTCTACCTCCTTTTAAATGATGGATTCATTGACAACAACTAAAAACACTGCAGGCTGCGTGCTTAGCAAGCTATTTATTATTATTAAAAGTTTTCCATATTCCGTGGTTATTAAAACCAAGTTAACACATAGTATGTAACATTTTACAACAATTCCTTTCAACATGCTTTTAATATGATTTAAATTGGAATATCAAATACTATCCGCTCTATACCAATTTTCATCCAAACCCTGGACGGAATACTGGCAGTTGTGGTGCAGGTGACAAACAAACATAATATAATATTTGCATTTTAAAAGAAATTTACTGGAAAAGTTACAAGTAGTTAAATTAAGGTAAACATCTTGATGTGACTTTACACAAGCACATCATATTAAAAAAATTAACTATTACCAATGGTTCAATTGATCTAATAAATTTTTAGTTGCATTTTATTTATAACTGAATTTTTAAATTAAAAAAGTTAAAAAGACATCAAGATTGATTACCCTTATTTAAGTACCTTAACGTAATATTTACTAACATGTGCGTTTACCTGTATTGAACTCATAATACAAGACAATTCCAATCCCTCGCCACTTACGCAATTATAGACTTAAGTCGCGTATTTTTAATTGACCATTTATTGTAACTAAAAGGCCTTCAAAAAGTATTGGTTACAAGAATGTGATTTTTTAAATTTGTGACGGAGTTTGTTGTTCTGAAATTCTGAATTCAAATATAGCAAGTAACAATGCCAAATAAAAATGAGGCGAGAAAGTCACATTTACATTATGGTCTGGGAGCTGAGACAAGGCCCAGGTCTGTACTATGAACAAACTTATTTTTTAAAGAGATTGTTGAAATGGCAATCACCCGATATGCTACTTTTTTTTTTCAATTTCATCTAAATAAATTATTATCAAATCTTGTTTCAATAATTAGTCTTTTTATATTTTGATTGATAATTTATTTATTGAATTAATTTGCGCTGAATGCGATTACACCCAATGATTTTAGTTCAGATGTACCATCGACAAAAGAATTCTATAAATTAAATAACCAAAGAATAACTTAAAGGCTAACAGTGTATGGATAATAGCAGACTTATCGCTAGAATATAAAGCTAACAATTCATAATGCGTGTTTAATAGTATGATAATATATCATAAATGTCTTTGACCCGACAACAATACACTGTACAAAGAATAGTAGCCAATAACAATTGTCAAGATAGCGCCAGTAACATGTAAAGAATATTAACTGAATAGTCAATTAAATCTAGACACACAATATCAGTCGGTACTGTCTAACCGCGGCTAAATACTAGTATAAACCTTTTAACCCCCCGAATCCATGTCAGTTGGCGTGATCCCAGCGCCCAGCACAAATAATGCGATATTTGGTCGTAAATATACGACCCAGGCGAAATGGACACAAAAGTATTTGTCGGATTAATGGGACGTAAAAAGTTAAAACTGAGTAATACAATCCAGTAACTGGTTACCACTTTACCCCATAGCAAAAAGATATAATATCAACAAACTAGACACCTACAGATCAAAAGTGAGACTTGGTGTGCTTGTGATCAATTCTTTGGTCAAATAGTGTATTTTTCCAATATGGAAATTGTCAATAGTAAAGATTTGGTTTTGCTGGCCCTCCACGTGGGACATAAGGGTAGCAAAAAGCCTACAACTCGGCTTCCCGGGTTCAAAAAAATTTATGCTGTGTACTATTGAAAGCAGAACATAGAAGTGGCGCCACTATCGTTTGTCCGACACCCGGTTTCTAGAACGATCGTATCGCTAAACTTACATGAACCGATTGGCTGTTACCAACCTATTAATTTGGTTTCGCGATAATTGCGTACCAGAAACTGAGAGTTACTAGCCTCTACTAAATTCTTTTCTATTAGCGTCGAGTTTGACATATTGTGTATGGTTTTGCTATAACATTTATAATTGTTTTACGGTTGCTAGGATACCGAGCATCTTGAATTTTGTTCCCCGCCGACGCGTTGTCGAGTCAGTGCGCGAGCTAATGCGTTGTCTCGGGAATGTAAGCTCCCGTTCTCTTCTTGTAGAGAGAGGGCCAAAGCGTGCGCTAACGCTTCGTCTTCAGTCTGTAAATTGATAGAAATATAATTACATTGCGTCTCATAAAGTAATGTGTAGGTGTATGGAGTACTGCTCTCGTCTTTGGGACGGATCAGAATGGGATGCTACCTTTTGGAACTGAGAAGCGCGCGGTCCGCCGGCCAGCCGTAGCGTCGGCAAAAGTTGTCAGCGGGTTTAGAAAGGCCACTTAGCAGATATAAGGATCAACCAGCAATTCATACTACCCGAAACTATCAAAGGATTTGTCCATTCTCGGCTTCGCGTGGACACGATGCTCGAAAAGATACAAATAAATAAAAAATTATGTTTTGTTTTTAAACGCATATTTATCCAATACTTTTGTATCAACTTGCGCCTACGATGTGTATTTAATAAATAATTAAATTGTTTTATTCTTTGACATAATTTACATTAGTCTTCCTTCAGTGTTGCCAGTGTACAACAATTAATCGTACCCATATTTTGTAAATAATTATTTACAAATTGATTCAAATTGTTATTTTTGAAGTTGAACTTAGTCCTCCTTATTCTTAAAATATATTTTTTTATTGTTTTATTATAGCTGTTATTTGTAATCACTTACATTCATACAAACATGTTTTATCCATATAATTGGAAAACAAAAGTATCGAAGATGGTCAATGAATTTCGATTTTTAATGTACTCAATATACTCGTATTATCTAAACATTATTGTTATAAGGATTGCAACCATGAAAATGTTCTGTATATTTACACAACCCTATGATAGATCGTAGAAATAACTAATTTATAATTAATTCCGAGTATTTTCGCTAACGCTACTTGTCTTGAGAACTGTCATTTTCTATTTACTTTGATAAGGTTCCATCCCTTTTTGATCGCGCGCGGATTATACCAGCTTGATGCCCTCGAGTCAATTGAAAAACGAACCAAGAGGATATTCGGCAATGTTAGGCTCGTCGAATCGAAGCTCCAAAGTCTTGAGCATCGACGTCGAGTTGCTGGCCTGTCGGGTTTTCTATCGGTTACATTTTGGGGAGTGTGCGACGGAATTGCATAATTTAATTCCACCAACCCCGTTCCATCATCGGACCACAAGACGTACCTACGGCGATGCGGCACCGGTACATGGTGGACATCCTACCTATACGCACAAAACGTTTTGGAAATACATTCATTGTGCGTACAGCTAAGGAGTGGAATTCCCTGCCGGAAATTCGGATTTCGGGATGGAATTCCCGGTCTGTGTTTCCTGATAGCTACAACCTGGGAGTCTAAGACGAATAGATTGAATAGATTACTTCTAGGCAAGCGACCAAGCGTGCTCCACCTTAGACCGCATCATCGCTTAACATCAGGTGATATAGCGGTCAAACGTATGCCTATCAATAGTTAAAAAAAGGAGAATGATTACTAAAAACTCAGAAATTCACTGGATAAATTTTAGTGAAAAATAAAATATACTAACCATGTTTCCTTGTACTTCTGAAAATGAAGTGACAGGTGCCGCAACAGATGGTTTGTTTAAATTCACCCTATTTTCGGCTGCTTTCATTCGAGCCATAGCTGCTTCACTAAAAGTCAAAATTTAAAATTTGATTAATGCTATCACCAGAAGCCAAGAAATCTGACACCAGCCTTGCCAGTTATTTTGGAGGCAGGGATATTAATTGGGATTAGTATGATTTCGAACATTGCACTCACACAATACACAGTTATGGAACCGTCTGCTGACAGTAAAATGAGCTGGCCGAGGGTGCCGTCTGTAACTGCCCCACGAATCCATTAGTATAACATATGTTGGGCCATGGGAAGGTGCGTCTGAATTAGATTTAAACCTAGATATGGGTGTGTAGCCAGTTATACCCAGATTTACATCTGAACTAAAAAGTTCTGACACTGAAATCCTACATCATGAGGGTTTCAATGTTCTCTGTGGGATTTGAACATAATTATACAACAACTCAATAAATATCTTTTTAGGTGTGCTAAAAGCCTCTGTCAACCCTTCTAGAAAAATGGTGAGATGTTAAGTTTATAATAATGTTCACACTTACGCCGCTTGTCTTCTCTTAGCGGCCAGCCTCCCCTCGCACGCGTGGTCGGCGGCGTGTCGGTGTCGCAGGCAGAAGTTGAGGGTACACTCGCCACAAACTAGCGGCACCATCTCTTTGTTCTTACAGCCCTTGAATGTACAGCGGTTTGTAAACACCTGTTATCATAAGACACAATAATAAGAGTACTGAATTAAAAGGAATATGAAGCTAACTTCAGAGTAACTGTTAAGTTATAAGGCAGCAAGTTACGAATATCACTGTGTGCATAGCAAGTTCACCCAAAGACAACTGCCAAATGATATTGACTATACATTCATGCAGGGGGATCTATGGTTCGCTCAAATTACTTTTATAAACTACTAGCTGACCCGCGCAACTTCGTTTGCGTCACATTATCCATTAATGCTCCGCTCCTATTTGTCTTAGCGTGATGATATATAGCCTATAACCTTCCTCAATAAATGGGCTATCTAACACTGAAATAATTTTTCAAATCGGACCAGTAGTTCCTGAGATTACCCCCTACATACAAACTTACAAACAAATGTTACCTCTTTATAATATTAGTATAGATTTAATTATGTAAATATGTAAAGCTCTAGGAATGACATTTTCTGTTTCTTTTTTTGTTCCTACAGCTTTATGAACTTAGAGCATTGTATTGATGATTTTGATGATAATAATTCTGTAACTACATAATTATGTCTTACAGCCGCGAATAATATTTCAATCAATATACAACCTAGCACTGGCCTGCAAATTGCAAAAAAATGTAAGAAAATTTTAATTTCGCGGGCTGGTTGGAGCATTCACCTTAAGTTCACTTGAGATCACACTATTTTACAGACTTTATGAACAAGATGTGTAAAATAACTATTGTCCTTAATGCAAAATTTGCAGTATATTTTGTGGCAAGTCTTACTTTTTTCCGCCTCTCCTTAGCTGGGTCTGAAGTACACAAGTTATCAATGTGGGCTCCCACGGCTACATCTGGAGGTTCGCCCCGTTTGCCTGGCACCGGTTTCCCACACAGGGGACACTCCGGAACCTGGACATTACGAGTGTTGGGTGCTGGACACTCATGCTTTGCATACGCAAAGTGATCAGAACTGTAATAATAATGATGTTGTGTTAGTATTACTTAAATGTTTAATATAATTCATATTTTATTATTGTAATGTGTGGAGAACCCATGGTCTGATTTTGAAGTGAAGTTGCAAGGCTGCAATAAAACAGACTTCCAGCAATCTTCATTGTTCAGTATTCTAATACAAAAGAAAAAATACAATTTTAAGTTTTCAAATACATCACTAAGGGCCAGTTTCACCGGTTACAGATAAAGTGTCGGTTAGCCTATTAGGACCTTATCTGGCAGATGAACTAAAACTTTAGGTTTCACAGGTGTCGGATAGCGATATCTGGCAGATTTATTAAGTATTTAAGTATTATAAAGTATTAGGGCCAGTTTCACCGGTTACGGATAAAGTGTCGGTTAGCCTATTAGGAACTTATCTGGCAGATGAACTAAAACTTTTGGTTTCACAGGTGTCGGATAGCGTTAACTGGCAGATTTATTAAGTATTTGAGTATTATAAAGTATTATAGTATTATAAGTGTCGGTTAGTTATCCATCACATAACTAACCGACACTTTATCCGTAAATGGTGAAACCGGCCCTTATAGTATTATAAGTGACACTTGATCTGTAACCGGTGAAACTGGCCCTAAGTATTTTATTAATTATGTCTCATGTACACACAATATAGGTTTGTATGTAGATAATTAATTTTATTCAACTACAAGTAAGCTATGTCAGTGGCGTGCGGAGTAGGCAAAAGATTTTTAATATTGATAAAAAGAAAAAATTTAAATTAGAAGTTTAAAGTTTATGTTCTTATCATTTGTATTAAAATTAAAAAATTTAGATTAAAAATTGTTTATTTCTATGCCAAATCATAACAAAAAGTTGATGATTGGAGCCTCCTTTAAGTAAAAAATACCTGTATTAGGAGACTCCGCTCTTTCATAGCAAGAAAATTTCACAAAATAGAAACACAATTAGACATAGTAGAATACCGTCTTTATTATTTGTTTTTGTGCGCGGGTGTGTGTGTGTGTGTAGGTGTTGGAGAAACGGGTGAGTTAAACTATGTGTTGCAAGAGCGCCTCAGTATCATCGTAAGTAAGATATTTTATCCAATTTGTTAGCATTTTTTACCTTCATGTGATTGCTTAGTGTATAATTATGTATATCTTCTTGTTTACCCTATTATACAGCTGAGCAGAACGTTTGTGGTATTGTATAACAGCAAATTTTGTTTCAGTTTGTGGGATTTGGGCAATCATGTCTTTCTGTCTTTTTGATAATGTGTTTACATTGTAAGGAAGTGTCCTATGTTGTTTTAGGACTGTATAGGTGATGTACAGTTTTCTAACAGAAAGCATGCCACTCATTTGGTATAGACTGTCAGTAGGGTATCTTATCTTTTTAAAATACATGATTTTTATTAAAATATATTTTATGATTATGTTCTAGGTTTTTAAAGTAGCTATGACTTTTTATTGCAAGGCAAAAGTCTGAAGCAGGTAACGCCGGGTGTCTGGGCTTGTATGAAGCTTTCGCCACTGAGCTATGTATAATATATCTGATGACACAAACTCTTATTTTTCATGACCCCAAAGTCTTTCAGTAAGTACAATTTTATTCATGACTATGCAGAATGTGAATTTTGTTATCATAATTATCAGGAAAAACCAGTCATGTTAACAAGGTCAGTAAGTTAAAAGTTCTGTTATGGTTTGCCTTCAGGGAATATCAACTGACACAATAGTTTTTCCTATTAAAGTAAATAAGACATGGGTGTTCTCATTATTTGAAAGCATCTCAATCAACACAGCTGTAATTTTGAAAAAAATATGTGTTTGTAGTTTTTGAAGTCTTAGGTTCATAGATAATTAGATGGGTCAGTGCCTGTCATAGTTGCAGAATTTGTCCAAGAGTCACTACAACCTTGGAATGCAAAGAGTATTTGGAGAAGCATAGATAAGTTTTAGTCATTATGAGACTGACACTCCTTTCGGCTCCACCCAGAAAAAATTATTGATTTGCCATACTTAAAAAAGCTCCATGGAACATTAACAAAACAAAAGAAAAGGTATTTTCTCATAGGAACATTATGTCAAATCATTTGCAAACACTACTACTGATAGCAAATAGCATAAAAAGACATTAATTTATCTTAATTTTTTGTTGGTTGACATGTTATTGCTTATTTTAATTCAACTATGTATTGTGTCTATTAATTATTCTAAATTGAGAGCTACGCACATTTGAACCATTACTTAATAAAAATGTAAATGGAATCATGTACATAAAAGAGGTGTGTTTGAAAGAACAAATAACAAAGCTAATGTAATTAGCTACTATCTAATAATACTCTAAAAACTATGACCTTAAGATCACTCACCAGAACACTTCTTTGCATGCACCACATTTGTAGGGCAGGAAGTCTGAAAGAGAATAAATATTTAGATTAAACATTTATACAACAATATATCAAGGTACAAAAATACAAAATCTAGACTACCCGCTGGGCAACAGGGTTTTTAGTGTGTTATTTACTACGTCATAGAGAAAGTATTGGCTAAAGGTACTACAAAATTTTAATAAAAAGTACAAAAGAAAGCTAATTTACATTTATTGTTGTTCTAAAGTTAGAGCTTGGTTAAAAGATTATGATTTTACTTATTTTTTTCCCCTGAATAATATGAAAAAAACGAAGGACTTCTATAAATTTAGCAATATTACAACTTACCTAATTTGTTGCATGATGTGTACGAACAATTCTTTCCAATATGCGGGAACTCCATCGTTTTATATTATAGAGTTAAATCCTGGCGAAAAATGGTCCTCCACAAGTGTAGAACAAACAATGATGACGACAGAAAATTGCTAACACTTTTATAATCCTGTTGTTGCAAAAGAATTACTTGATGTATTCGTCATCCACTGACAATCAGACAATGACAAGATGACAACAGGGAAACTGAAGATGACGGATGAACGCGATGAAACGACATTTTTTTATTTAATCGTGCATTTACGAATGTCGATTCACACACGTCATTTGTTTGACGTTATTTTCGAGAATATTCCTGAAACTTCCAAACTTTTTCAAGTCAGAAACATTAGAGCAAGTACAATGGGACTTCACGTAGAAAATAAATTAGAGATTGTTAAATATTGTTAAATATTGTGAAAATAAAGAAATAAAAGTACGTAGTATTTTTCTATTATATGTGACAACATCAAAGTATATGACAAGACTGTTTTAAAAACAGTTTCCTAATAACCACCATAGATAACTATTATAAGTTATATTAGTTCTGGCCATATATACTTCACATCCTCGGAACTTTTTAAAAGAATATTATGATAATACATTCTTTAATCCCAATGCTTTACTTAAATTATGCAGTCTGGGGCCGAACAGTGGTTTGGTTAACATATCAGCCAACTGCTGCTCCGAAGGAACATGCGTTACGTCGAAGTCTCCGTTGCTAACACATTCTCTTACAAAAAAATGTTTCAGCTTGATATGTTTGGTGCGCTTGTGATATTCATACTTCGGGTTGTGCGCAAGTTTTATAGCCGATTCATTGTCCAGTAACAGTACTGGTTTCTCAACTTTAGTCAAGTTGTTAATAAGGCGATTCAACCATAAAATCTCTTGAGCAGATTCGCTAGCTGCTATAATCTCCGCTTCAGTTGAGGAGATGGAGACTGTCGTTTGTTTCTGGCTTCTCCAGCTAATAGCAGCTCCTGACAATATGCATACCATTCCAGATGTCGACCTTCCGGTAGTTTGGTCTCCTGCATGATCTGCGTCGCTGTAGCAGACTAAGCGTGGAGGCGACTTTCCCGTATAAGTTAGCCCATTCTGTTGGGTCCCTTTCAAATACCGGAAGATGCGTTTTACCAGCATGATATCTTTCTTGGTAGGTGCTTCGAGGTTTCGAGATGCGACACCCACAGCATATGAAATATCAGGCCTTGTGCCCACTGATAAATATGCCAAAGCACCCACGGCTTGTCTATATGGAAAATTCGCGTTGACATCCTCTACCTCTGCCGTCTCATTTTCTTTGATGATTGGCGTTGGTGCTGGTTTGCAATCGGACATTCTATATTTTTGTAACACTTTCTTTGTGTAGGCCTTTTGACATAGTGAAATGGTCTTGTCCTTCCAGACATTAATTTCCATTCCAAGGAAGTATGACGCAGGTTTCGTAGTTATCTTAAACCTTGTTTGTAATTCCTTGATGAATTCGTCTCCTGCTTTGGTTGTATTGTAAACTACAAGTCCGTCGTCAACATAAAGACCAATAAAGACTTTAGATTGTCCTCTGATTCGAATATATAAGCATGGATCCGCTTCACACTGTTGGAAACCAGAATTTCTTAAGAATTCGGCAATGCCGGTGTTCCAGCAGCGCGGTGCTTGTTTCAGTCCATAGAGGCTGCGTTTCAGCTTGCAGACTCGATTGGTGCCGTCCTGATAGCCATCAGGCTGTTTCATGTAAATATCTTCATTTACTTTGCCGTTTAGAAAGGCGGTTGAAACATCGAACTGAAGTAGCTTCAGATTCTCTCGAGCAGCTATAGCAAGTAATGCTCGTACGGTGCTCAGACGAACAACTGGACTGAATGTTTTGTCATAATCAGTTCCAGGTCGCTGGGAGTAACCCTTGATAACCATTCTAGCTTTATATCTATCGACAGTGCCATCAGGATTCATTTTTACTTTATACACCCATTTGCAAGGGAGGGCTTTTCGTCCTTTGGGTAAATCAACTAGATCCCAGGTTTGATTTTCATGCAGTGAAGTTATTTCACTGAGCATAGCATCTAGCCATTTAGCTTTGTAAGTAGATTCCATCACTTCTTTGAGGGTCTTAGGCTCTTTAGGCTTGTGAAGATTTTCTATTTCTTCAGCTGCTGCCAAAATAAAATCATCGTAGCGTTTAGGAACTGTAATTTTTGACCTGTCTCTCAAAGACCTCGTTTGAACAGCCGCATTTTCTTCAGCAACAGCATCAGGTTCATCATCATCAACAGCGGTAAAAGATCCAGAAAGAGATTCGTATTCACTTTCATTATTCGTTGGTTCCACTTGTCGAAATTCAGTGCTATCGATCAAACTTTGTTGCAGCATTTCATCTTGATCATCTGTATCACTATCATGATCACTATCGTGCTGCTGATCATCTCCTTCATGATTGTCAAGCTTAATCTCCACTTGATTGCGCATTGTTTGTTGCGATGACGTTTTATTAGGTTGTTCGTGTGAGAACTCTAAATCCGTGAGAAGTCTCGAGATCGTATATTTATTCGATTCATTATAGAACATAGTCTTTAATACCCTAATATCTTTTGATATTATGATGCCGTTCTTCGAGGGTATGAAGATCCTGAAAGCTTTTGATGTTTCTGAGTATCCCGCAAACATGCCAGGAATTGCCTTTGGTGCAAATTTATCACCGTTAGTGCCTTTCATAAGAACGTAGGTCTTGCAACCGAACACGTATAAATGATTAATACATGGCTTTCTCCCAACCCATCTCTCGAATGGCGTTTGGTTCTGAACGGCGCTGTTTATACTCCTGTTTGATAGGTAGTTTGCAGTGAATACTGCTTCGCCCCAGAATTTTAATGGTGCCTGTGCGTCAATCATTATTGCTCTCGCTTTCTCCACAAGGGTACGATTCTTTCGTTCAGCAACTCCGTTTTGGTTTGGGGTGTAGGGTGCGGTGAGACGTCTTTGAATCCCGTAACGTTTCAAGTAAGCGTTGAACTCTTTGTTCACATACTCTGTACCATTATCTGATTGTAAGAATTTGATTTTGTTCCCAGTGAATGTTTCAGCTAACTCCTTGAACTCTTTCAATTTTTCTAAGCCTTCGTTCTTGCTTTTAATCATGTAAACTCGACAGTATCGGCTGTAATCATCTATAAAAGTAACGAAGTATTTGTTTCCGCTTACTGTAGGCGTTCTGATAGGTCCACATACATCGCTATGAACAATTTCTAAGCGTTCTGTTGTTCGCTGAGTGGTTTTTTCACGGAGGGTAGGTACTCGATGGAGCTTTGCTTGAATACAGATTTCACACTCTGTCAAGGTTTCAGAAGCATCAAAGTTCAACCCAATCAAATTTTCGTTTTTGAGTGCATATCTCAGATCTTTGGCGTTCATGTGACCAAGTTTTCTGTGCCAGTCGTAGATGTTTGATGAGTTCGATTTGTTTTTGGCAATTTGAATCGAAACAGTGTCATCATTATGATTGACCAGATTGGTACGCTCATGTTTATTAGGTTTGATGTAATAAAGACCATCTCTTTGTTTAAATGCGGTGAGAGTTATTCCGTCTTTTGGATTGTTGACCGTCGCTTTGGTCTTTGTGAAGATGACAGAACAGCCAGCATCTGTTATCTTACTGACGGACATCAAGTTGGTGCATAGGCTAGGTACGTAAAGAGTATCTTTTAGCTTTGTAAGAGCTATGCCATTACCATTTTTTGTTAAAAAGGAGATTGTACCTTTTCCTTTAATCTCTGCAGTTTGTTCTTTAGTTGCAAAGTTTAGTTTTCCGGATGTTCTCTCTATAGTTTTAAATAAGTCTCGTTGATAAGTCATGTGAGACGTACAACCGCTATCCAAAACCCAAATTTTGTTTTCAGATTTTTCATTATGTGTAAGAAGGCACTGTATAGCAAAGTTATTCTTATGAGATGTATTACCATGTTTATTAGGCATCTTACTGTTTTTCGACCAGCAATTGGTACAAATTTTGTGAGTCTTGCGTTTGAAGATATTACCACTACGCTTGCAAACTTTACAGGACGAATATAGGGCATCTTCTTGAAAAAACGGTTCAGGTTCGTCGTTATGCATCATGTTTTTGCTATGACGTGCTTGACATTCTTCTATTATTTTAGTTTGAAGCTCCTCTGGCTTCGGAAGAGTGTCTCGCGATTCTATAGCGACTCTGAAGTTTTCAAATTCATTTGAGAGACTGTATAACATCATGATTGTTAACAAGTCCTCATTAATAGCTACGTCCATGTCTGCCAATTTGTCAACTAAATCCATGAACTTGTTTAGATGAGCTCTTACATCGTGACCTTCTAATTTTGTTAGGATCAGTTGCTTTAATAGGGATGCTTTTCTCGCAGGTCCCTTACTGGCGTACGTGTATTTCAATTTTTCCCATAATGCTTTAGCAGTAGTGCAATTTTTAATTTGTTTAAGTTCAGAAGGAGCGATTATAAGTATGAGTTCAGATCTCGCCTGTCTATCGCCTTCTTTGTCAACCACTGCAGCATCAGCCTCGATGTAATTCCACAATTTGTGTCGAACGAGAACAGCTTCAGCCTGTATCACCCAAGTGTCGTAGTTCTCTCTTGTAAGAGGGTCTATTTTAGTGCTCGACATTTCGGATACTTAAGATTTATTATTTCGTACACGCTCTGCTACCATGTTAAATATTGTTAAATATTGTGAAAATAAAGAAATAAAAGTACGTAGTATTTTTCTATTATATGTGACAACATCAAAGTATATGACAAGACTGTTTTAAAAACAGTTTCCTAGTAACCACCATAGATAACTATTATAAGTTATATTAGTTCTGGCCATATATACTTCACAGAGATTTAAAATCATATAAAGGTAAGATATTTTGACTAAACTTTATACAAAAATTTTATTTTTGCAATAATTAAGCTTTACCGTCTCTACGAATGCTATACCTTATGTCACTCACTTGCTCTCTAACAGGAGAAAAGAGGCTATATACGTAGTATCCACTGTAGTATCTCTATGTAGTCTGTGGAGGCTATGAACTTAGAGGCTCTAAGTCCCATCTAGGGTATATATGTTCTGTGCTCTAAGTTCATAGCCTCTTTTCTCCAAAATCCTCTTAAATTATCAATACAATGCTCTAAGTTAGAGCATTGTATTGATAATTTTGATGATTATAATTTTGTAACTACATGTGTCTTACAGCCGTACACCTACCTGCACGTCAAATCAAATTCAGCATGAAGAAAAACGTCGAACGGGAGTTGGATCGTCTTGTTGATACAGGTATCATTAACAGAATAGATCCAAACCTTACTGCTTTGGAGTGGGCCACACCTACTGTTAATGTCTTGAAACCAACTGGTGACGTCAGAATTTGCGGAGACTACAGCACTACACTTAATCCTGTTTTAACAAAACATTTACATCCAGTGCCCATTTTTGATCATTTACGACAGAAACTAGCAAACGGCATTGTCTACTCCAAAATTGATCTCAAAGACGCGTATTTACAATTTGAAATAGCTCCGGACTCAAAAAAGTATTTAACAATATCCACACACAGAGGATACTACCAGTACAACAGAATGCCTTTCGGTATTTCTACAGCACCATCAATTTTTCAAAATTTTCTTGATCAACTACTTGGAGACATACCAAACGTAGCAGTGTATTTTGATGACATTGCATTGACAGGAGAAAGCGTGAATGGACACTTACGAACACTTTGCACAGTGTTAAGCCGGCTAAAACAGGCTGGTTTGAAAGTTAATTTGAAAAAGTGTAGTTTTCTGAGTAAAGAGATTGAGTATCTGGGTCACATAATTGATCAAAACGGAATACGGCCAACAAAAGCGAAGATTAGCGCTATAACCAACGCATCACAACCCACAAACGCAAAGGAATTACGCTCTTTCCTGGGCCTTATAAATTTTTATGAAAGATTCATTCCACATCTTCATGGATCATGTGCAGACCTGTACGAGCTAACAAGCGGCAAAAAAAAATGGCGATGGTCCGAACACGAAGAACAAGTTTTCGAGAATGCTAAAAGTAACATAGCTAACTCAAATTCATTGATAGCGTTCAATGAAAAGCGTTCTCTTTTCCTAGCGTGTGATGCGTCAGAAAAAGGAGTTGGGGCAGTTCTATACCACAAACACAAAGATGTCGAACAACCGATAGCATTTGCGTCAAGAAAACTTCGACCAGCTGAGAGCAAATATTCTGTTATTGACCGTGAAGCACTAGCCATATTATTTGGAATACAGAAATTTGACCAATATCTAAGAGGAACGAAATTTACCTTGGTAACTGATCACAAGCCTCTGATGCACATTTTGGGACCTCAACGTAACCTTCCGAAGCTTGTAAATAATAGACTTGTAAGATGGGCTCTTTTGATTGGAAGCTACCAGTATGAAATTTGCTACCAGAAGGGCGAAAACAACATTCTGGCCGATTGTCTGTCCAGATTACCAAATCCCAAGACAAAACCCTCACACGTGGAAAATGTTGTACGTAGAGTAGTATCACGCCTCCAAGAAAACAAAATTGTTGATCTACAATTAACAGAAAAAAAATTGAGTCTGGAAACATCTAGAGACCCAAATTTGTCACTCGTTTGTCAGTACCTAAAGACCGGGTGGAGAGACGTGGATTACGGGCAAGACATGAAACAATACTACAAGAAACGTTTCGAACTGTCTGTAGAAGGTAAAATTGTACTTTGGCAAGGTAGGATGGTCATACCTGAAGTTCTAAGAAAGACAGTCTTAGGCTATTTGCACCGAGGGCACCCGGGGATTTCGGCCATGAAAGCACTCTCACGTTTCTATGTGTGGTGGCCATCACTTGACGAGGACATCGAGAATTTTATCAGGAGATGCACCAGGTGTCAAGAAAACAGACCGTCTAATCCCGAACTGCCGGTATTCTCCTGGTCTATACCCGAGCAAGTGTGGGAAAGAGTCCACATAGACTTTGCAGGTCCATTTGAGGGCAGCTACTGGCTGGTTTTGTGTGATGCGTTGTCGAAATGGTGTGAACTAAGACCAATGAAAAACATAACTTCAAAAAGTCTATGCACTGTTCTGGATGAGATTTTCAACACCTTTGGACTCCCACAAATGATTGTATCTGACAACGGCCCCCAACTAACATCACAGGAATTCAAGGACTACTGTAAAAACCACGGCATTCTACATGTCACCTCCTCTCCGTATCATCCCCGAACCAATGGGTTAGCTGAACGGTTTGTGAGAACTTTTAAGAACAGACTGACCTCCAGTGACGGAACCCCACTTAAGCGTCGATTGTCGGAGTTTTTATTCACTTACCGGAACACTCCGCATACCACTACCGGAAAATCACCAGCTCAAATGATGTTCGGCAGACAGTTGAACTGCGTTCTGTCAAATATCCGACCGAACAGGAGAAGAAATTTGCAATACCAACATGTGAAGGCAGACATCGTGTCATCTACACCTACATACCAGACTGGCGATTTGGTTTACATAAAAACTAAACTGGAAAAAAAGTGGCAGCCTGCTACAGTAGCGTCCCGTAAACACCGTTACTCTTACGTGGTCACTACATCTAATGGGGTAGAGCAAAGGAAACATGCAGATCACATGAGGCCGCGATTTGATCCTGCAGCCGCGTCACCAGAAAGTGTTGCGGCAACCTCTACCTCCTCACCATCCACATGCTTCGCACCATCACCTATGTCAATTCCTTCTCCATCTACACCGTCCTCTCACATTCCATCCACTCCAGAACCATCTGCATCTACATCATCATCCTCATCTCCAGCGTTTGAAACACCGACTGCGTCGGTTGCAGCACCTCTTCGGCGGAGCCAGCGTGAGGTGCGACCTCCACGGCGTTTGATTGAAGAGATCTGAATCTATCATAAATGGGGAGGAATGATATATCTATGGACGTGTTGTCAAATGTGACTTGCACTATCTGTCATTCAATAAATTATCTTGCTTGAAAATGTGAATCATTTTATTTGACGTTATTTTCGAGAATATTCCTGAAACTTCCAAACTTTTTCAAGTCAGAAACATTAGAGCAAGTACAATGGGACTTCACGTAGAAAATAAATTAGAGATTTAAAATCATATAAAGGTAAGATATTTTGACTAAACTTTATACAAAAATTTTATTTTTGCAATAATTAAGCTTTACCGTCTCTACGAATGCTATACCTTATGTCACTCACTTGCTCTCTAACAGGAGAAAAGAGGCTATATACGTAGTATCCACTGTAGTATCTCTATGTAGTCTGTGGAGGCTATGAACTTAGAGGCTCTAAGTCCCATCTAGGGTATATATGTTCTGTGCTCTAAGTTCATAGCCTCTTTTCTCCAAAATCCTCTTAAATTATCAATACAATGCTCTAAGTTAGAGCATTGTATTGATAATTTTGATGATTATAATTTTGTAACTACATGTGTCTTACAGCCGCGAATCATATTCTAATCGACATACAACCAAGCACTGGCCTGCAAATTGCTAAAAAAGTTAGAAAATTTGAATTTCGCGGGCTGGTTGGAGCATTCAATATAACTTATAAAGTAGAATTTTAAATATGTATGGGATGATTTATTTATAGGCCATCCAAAGCCATTCCGAGGGGCACGGATTTGAAACATTACACACAGTTTGTATGAAGCAGTTTTTATTACACTGTGCATGATCCGTAGAACAGTTACACTTCGTCCCTTCCACGTACCGTCGTTATAGAATTATTATTTTACTCTTTGAGAAGACTATTCGCTAATAGGTTACGTTTAATACTCGGTGTAATTTAAGCATGCAGTACGGAAGGGCTCCGCTCCGGTCCGGTCTAAAGGGCTGTCCACACATCCGGGTCAAGGCTATCCGAGTTCCGAGTTTTTTCTTCAATGTTCTCGTCAAGGACGTGCCATCCGTCACACGTGTTCACACCTTGGTTCACACACATCAGTGTAATGTAAAGATTACGCGCTATCAACAATAAAACAAAATTTTCCGCTGTTTTTAAAATACTGATGTGATTTTAACGCCACTCTAGTTTAAAGAAAGGTTAGAACTTGTGCGACATAATGAAATTATTTATCATTATGTCGCACAAGTTCTAACCTGCGCGTGTTAACCCTATCTCACCTGACGGTAATTTATACGTCGTGGTAAGGCGCCCATTACACGGTCAATCTAGATCGCGATCTGCGATAAAAATCAATGATCACGATCCAGATTGATAACGTACTTGATTGTACGAGTTAGATTGACGGATTGATGTATCTGATCACAAAATTATCTAGATTTTTGAAATCCAGATTGCGATCCCCTGATCGCGATCAAGATTGAATGTGTAAACGCAAGATCGCGTCAGTACAAGCTGTGCGCTCTTTGAAAATGGACGAAGATGACACGCGCTCCTCGTCCGAACCGGCGAATTTACCTTCGCTTCCACAATAGGGAATATGCATGCGATTTTTTTATTCACAAAATGAAATACTTATCAGCTGTAGAAAACAAGCATGAAATTATTTTTTAATACCTTCATCAGCGATGAAGTTATGAAGCTTCAAAGATTAGGTACTATTAGAAGGAGAAGTCCGATATGATCTTTGACGTCAAATTCCATGACACCTATCAGCTGCCATATAAAACAGCATTTTCGTGAGAAGGACAGATATATTTTGTTTAAAATAGTTATATCTCCTTTATTTTTCAAACAATTTTGATTCTATTTTCACTGTTAGTATTATATTTTTGTATATTTTAGATATAATGTGTTAATAATAAATATTTTTTTCATGCATATTCCCTATTGGAAGAAGATTTCATTATCCTTTTAGAAACGTTACCCGAGCTATGGAATGCCCAGCATAAATATTACACTAACAAATATAAGAGACAAGCTGGATACGAAAAGTTACTCGAAATATTCAAAAAAATCTAATAATGTTTGGTTATATATGGAGTTATCATTTGTAGTAAGTCATCGAAACATTTTTCCCCCATCCATAAGTAGTTTTTATAATCGTCAACTTCAGCAGTTAGTTGGATTTCATTTAGTAGATTCAAATGAGTGTACATTTCTCTTTTGAGTAACCACTGTTCAACCCAGCGGCTTTTTCGAATCCTTTTCTTCAAAGTTAAGGCCAAAACAAGGGACACTACCGCTTTAACTTTATTTATATCCATGGCAACAGGTGTTAACGCGGCGATTTCGATACACGGACTGAAGAAATCATGATTGAACGTGTAATGTTGTGACGCGATCCAGTGATCCGTGATCTCGATCCGAGATCTCGGATTGCAATCTAGATTGACCGTGTAATGGGCGCCTATGCAATGATGTGGTCGAAGATGGAGCACGCTTGCCTAGAAGTAACATATAAATATCACATTTATTTGAAGGTATTATTTCCTTGATATTATCGTTACCACATCAAAAAAAGCAAATGTCAAATTGTCAATTCAATGTCACAAACGTCATTTTCGACCTGTGCGACGTCTGGGACGACCCGTAGTTTTTTTTGTTAGAACCGATAAAAATAGGAAAAAGTGGTCCTTTTTGAGGATCACAAAATACACTGGGCTTTTTAGAAGAACTAATAGCAAACATGAGTAAACTCGTTCCTTCTGTCGCTAAACTTCTAGCCGGTAACACGCTTACGGTGGGTTCTCTTTCCTTGCTGAAGAAACTCAGCAATTATCTTGATAAAATGAATAAATGTGGTAAAAAAATAAGCTGGAGAGAGGTGTTACAGTATATGCTCAGTGCAATTTTTGATTTTAGAAAGTGGGCGCCCCAGTTGCTACGACGTCTAACGCAAAATACAGTACGAAGAGCCAAGCTTCATTTGAAATCAAGGTAGCTCTAATTTATTATTTAATTTGATCTTAATTACGTTCTATGAGTTGTTTATAGTTCGCATGATTATGTTTGCCTTGTAAATACCGGCTATTATTTTTATTCGAATTGGTTACACAGTTTTGTAATTATGTAACCTAACCTTCATTGTGTCAAGTGTAATGATGTTTTGTTGTCAGTAAGCTGACGTAGGTAAGCTACCTAATACAATGATAATAAATTGAGCATAGTTATGATGCACAATGAGCTAAAGAATGGATCTGTTGGATTGCAACAAGTACTGCAGGTCTTTGGTCTGTATGCTGAAAAGAAAGTTGGCATGATCTATATTTATGTGATATCTTATGTTGATACTTGTGTTATCACATAAATACAAATCATTCATCATCAGGTAACCAGATGGTTCAATGGCAAGTTACCTCTGCTTAACGTATTGAGTTTTTTTTTTAAATTTGTTTCTGTTTCACGCTGTAAATGTTTGTTTCACTAGCCTTACAAACTCCACAAATTGGATAAAGGCCCCGCCACTACAGCAACGTTAACCAGTGAAGATGCTCTTAAGCTGTATGAACAGTTGGCAGTTATCCGACGAATTGAAACTGCATCTGGTAACTTGTACAGGGAGAAAATCATCCGTGGATTCTGTCATTTATACTCTGGTGAGTGATTATAATTTCACGTTTTTCAATTAAGTATAATGTTATTGGCTAGATTACACCTTGTATAATAATATATATTTTTCACTGAACTTAATTTCAATTTAGTCCATTTTAGTGAGTAGTTGTTATGATGTTGCTGCATACTGGATGCTACTGCAATCAGCATGCTTATTTTTCACCCTCTCAGACACAATGAACAGAAGTCTTAAATGAAATAAAAAAAATCCCATTGTAAATTCAAAATAACAGTTATATTTAAATAAAAATAAAAAAAAGAAAGAATTATTATATCCTTTTAATAATCAATTTCGTGCCTTTATCCTAGTCTCAAATAAGAACTATAATGATGCTTACACATATTATTTAAAAAGGGTAGATTTAAATGGCTGCATCCCAAAAATTATGTCTTAACCAATTAACTTTTGCACATACAGTCTTCAATGAGTTTGCCACAAATAAAAAATATAAAAAAACTAGCATACTCCCACCTACTTACTCTACATACACCCCTACATATTACAAACTCCACAAATACACACATACTCACACAAAAACACCCCTTATCAACCACCCACACACCTTCCCCAGTCACCTTCTAGACATATCATGTTCCATTCAGTCCATCCATAATTTCTTTGGTATGAACGATCAATTTGAATTAATGTGGATGGCTATAAGAGAGGTACTCCGATGCCCAACAGACCAAATGGACATCTTATGGTCTGCCTAGCCCTTTCCCATCTTTATCGGATTTGGCTTCCAGACAAACCGGATTCGTGGAGAGGGTGCCAACCAGACCTCCACAATCCATTAACAGGGTAACAGAATCTCCCGTCCATAATCTCGCAATTGTACGAACAACGACGCTATCATTTGTACGGCAAATCCGAATGCGTCATCGCTCATATAGCCTTATTATTATTCAAATAGTGGTACAAATAGCAACCAACTAACAGATGAATAAACATTAGGTCAAGAGGCAGTAGCAGTGGGTATGCGCGCGGCCATGCGCGAACAAGACTCTGTGATCACCGCCTACCGTTGCCACGGCTGGACACATCTGATGGGTGCCAGTGTGGCAGGCGTACTCTGTGAGCTCACCGGCCGCAGGACTGGAGTGTCCAGAGGCAAGGGTGGCTCTATGCATTTGTACGCTAAGAACTTCTATGGTGGCAATGGCATTGTTGGTGCTCAAGTAAGTTTTTACTATCAACATTATTGTATTGTGCATGGGCTGGTGTAAGCAACTCCACACCCAAGCTCATATTTTGCAACACAAACGCCCTAGTGTTATGGAGTTTTTCACAGCAGGTGCCTGGGGTACCATAGTAACTTGGCCAGTATTCACTCACCTCAGTAACATGGGCTCTTGCTCTACTACCCGAGTTGGTTATAAGAACTTGAATGTAATGTTGGTAAATAGCCTATTTACTGGCTCTTGTCTAGTTATACTAGGGTTTTTGTCTTGATGTATAGGCCCAAATTTTATGCCTGGCATAGGGTATACTCAGCCCTCAATATACGTAGAGCAAGGACACAGGTCTCTTCTCTATGATTTGGAGTGGGGCGTAGACTTCCGAAGTCAGGGCTACAAATAGCTTGAATAACGCCGAAAATAACTTAAAATCCTTCCTCAGACACCATTAGGAGCTGGAATAGCGTTCAAGCACAAGTACAGCGGTGATGGTGGCGTGAACTTCGCTTTGTATGGTGATGGTGCTGCCAACCAGGGACAGTTGTTCGAAGCTTACAACATGGCGAAACTGTGGGACTTGCCGTGCGTGTTCGTCTGTGAAAACAATGGATATGGTGAGCGTTTTGACAATATTTAATTATTAATCACTTGGTTCCTCTTTGAATTACTTGGCTAAGTAGACCAGTCAAGTCAGTCAGTTATTTTACCCAGGGCAAGACTGAACTGAAGGATTCTGAGAAGATTGAAATAAGTTCACATTATAAGCTTCACATAATTATCTAAATACAAAGCTGTCGTCATGCCGCCACATCGATCCATCTAAACTTTCGCATTCATAATAGTAGTAAGATAAAAGCTTCCACTCGCGTGAAAAATGGGTTCTTTATTATCCCAAGGGAACATAGTCATCATCATCATAATCAGCTGGCAGACGTCTGCCTCCCCCAAGTGTCGCACAACTACCGGTCCTGTGCGATAGCACTGGCTTGATAAGTATTAAATCAAATCCATTCAACTTTTGAGATTTTATTGACATCAATTTTTGTTAGACTTTTTTTTTCTCAGTTCAAAGAGACTAAGTGTAAAAATATGGGTAAATAGATAAAATCACATTAATTAATTAAGCCTATAAGATTCATGTGACATATTTACGAACAGCGATATATCCGACCTCTATTTGATCTTCACGGCGATGCGACGTTTCAATGATTAATTAACTGATTACATTCCTGGTCTGTTTTCATTTCAAATCATAAGATTCGTCTCTAACTAGAGATGGTCGCTTTATGTCTTTCATAGGGATTCGTAAAGATGATATATATTCATGTCGCAGGTTAATGATGATACTAGGAATTTGATCGAATCCCAAAAAAGAAAACGAATTGGTGCTTCAGTCTTATTAAATACTAGCTGACCCACGCAACTTCGTCTGCGTCACATTTTCCATTATTGCTCCGCTCCTATTTGTCGTAGCGCGATGATATATTGCCTTATATCATCCTCGATAAATGGGCTATCTAACACTGAAAGAATTTTTCAAATCGGACCAGTAGTTCCTGAGATTAGCGCGTTCAACCAAACAAACAAACTCTTCTGCTTTATAATATTAGTATAGATCTATAGTATAGCAAGTGAGGTATATTCTTTGTTGAATAGATCCTAATAAAATAAATAAATACATAATATTTTATCGATTGAACATTAGAGGTAATATCTTTTAATCATTTCTCTGAACCAGTGAGATTTGTTCAAATAATTGACTTTTTTGGGGAGGTAAATGAGCTCCCGCAACATCGGGAATTGATCATATTAAGGATTTGATCAAATGCCCAATTACCATAGTGTCCCTACGACATCCATATAACGACAACCGTAATCATTACAGCTATGGTTTCGTTTTGTTTTATGGTACGCTCGAATAACTTAGTGCCTAGAGCCGTACTACACTACCTACTACGATGGTTAAATCGAATAGGGTTGTCATGATCACTAGATATGCTTGATACACGCTTTGTGGCGTACCGTGACAATCTACGAAAACAAATTATTTGGGGATTATCATCATACAGGCGTTTTTATTCAACAATTCGTGTCTTATCACTGCTTTTTGAGCGTTATCGTGATTAATGTTTGTCTAGACATGTTTATCGCAAATGGAAGAATTCATAAACTAACATAATGGTCACTCTTGGCTTTGTATAGTATTACCATTTAAGAAAAATATAGGTATTCATTCAATATAAGCAGGGGTGGCGAACCAAAAGGTATGCGCGACAAATGATTCAGACACGCGAATCTTTATACTTGAGCCCACTATAAGATAACTACTGACTGACTTTTGATTTCATTTGAAGGAAAATAAAAATGGTAAATCGAAATTCGTTGGTTCCTGTTCTCTGAGTTTCGCTTTATAAAGAGTTTTGAGTTAATCGCTTCTAGCTTTATTTTAAATCTACATAAGTCCGTATTTTGGTGCCATGTTATGGCAATACTGAATATTATTGAAAAGAAAAGCCACGATCAACAATAAAGGTTCGCCATCCCTGCAATATAGTATTCATGTCTTATAAAGAGCGTTTGTGGCAATTTAGATTTTTATTTGCTTTGGAGCAGGGTTCAATACTGCCTCTATCATTCATAATCACGGGCATCAAACGTACCCTTATCGCCCCTATAACTCGGATACCACTTATCCTATTGACACGATTTATTTATTTTTCATTTATTATCATAGATACGTCCTCAGGTTAGGTTCAAATACAAATCAATGTTGACAAAAATCATAACAATATTATAAAAAAGATATTCTGGATGTTTAGCAGACAGTAACGCTACGATTAAAAGGACTTAGATGCAATATGATACACTCAAATACATTGAATGTCATTACCCGACTGCGGGGAGGGTTATGAGTTTAGCAGTGTATGGATGTGGGTCTGTTTTATCGCAGTTTAAGAGCTACGAACATCATTTGTATGAGTACTGGTTTTACCGTAAGCTAAACATACTCATCATCATCTGCCTTGCCTTTATTTGGGTATATTGGGGTGGGCTTCCAGTCAAACCGGATTTTAGCTGAATACCAGTATTTTATGTCGAGCGGCTGCCTACCAGACCTCCACAACCCATTAACAGGGCAACAGCTTCTGTTCAAGACTGCAGTCAGATTTATTGGCTTCTGACAATCCGTAATGACAATTAATAAACCCATCGCAGAAATGATCGGTTTGATATTAAAATTAGAATTTCACATTGTAATCTATACTAATATTATAAAGCAGAAGAGTTTGTTTGTTTGTTTTATTGTTTGATTGTTTGTTTGTTTGGTTGAACGCGCTAATCTCAGGAACTACTGGTCCGATTTGAAAAATTCTTTCAGTATTAGATAGCCCATTTATCGAGGAAGGCTATAGGCTATATATCATCACGCTAAGACCAATAGGAGCGGAGCTGTAATGAAAAATGTCACGCAGACGACGTTGCACGGGTCAGCTAGGGTTGTTTATATTCCGAAAATATAAACAACATTACAATGTGAAATTTCCCGCAAACATTAAAAAAACCAACCAATTGATTAATTTTTACCGTAATTGGCTTTTCTCTTAAACCTTAATTTTTAAATCTCCAAAACATACTACTTGTATGTTTCCTCAGGAATGGGAACCAGCATGGATCGGTCCTCGGCCAGCACGGACTACTACTCGCGCGGCGATTACATCCCCGGCATCTGGGTCGACGGCATGGACGTGCTGGCCACCAGGGAGGCTACCCGCTTCTGTATCGAATACTGCACCAGTGGAAAAGGTATGTAATTTATATAATTACCGGTTTAGGGTTCCGTAACCAAAGTGTAACCAACGGAACCCTATTACTAGAGAGCCTCCGCTGTCAGTGCTTCCGTCCATCTGTCTGTCTATCAGCGGGTTATATCTAAAGAACCACAATAGGTAGACAGTTAATATTTTTTACAGTGTGTATTTCTATTGCCGCCATAACAACAAATAATAAAAATTAAACTAAATTAAAAGTTTAAGGGGTTTGTGGTACGAAATCCTTCGTGTGCGAGTCTACTCGTACTTGACCTTTTTTCTGTGTCATATCAAACCAACTGCGGGGTTTATATAACTTTTTATTATGATATATTATATAACACACTACTAATTTCAAAAGACCGTAGCATCAGAGCCAATAGAGTTAGGCACTGAGTTCGTGTTCCGCATAGCGTCGGGGATAGAGCAAATCCGCGGAACTATCATTGGATAATTCCGCGTATCTGCACTCAAGCTTACAGGTTTACAGAGGAAGTATATAAATTAGTATTTTTTTTATATACGGCTTTTGTTGACCTTATTTTTACATGGAGAGCAATAATTCATGAATTTTAGGAACTGTTAACAGTGGAAATCTAGTAAAGTCTATATTGTATATAAGTAGAAATCAATTAATAAAACTGAAGACTAAATTGTATGGCTACATTTTTCAGATACGCGGAATTATCCAATGTTAGTTCCGCGGATTTGCACTATCCCCGACGATAGGTTAAACAGACTTGGCAGGATTGTGCCACATGTCGGAGGTGGACTGGACGTAAAGGCTACGCCGATCTCCCAGTCCACCCCCACTAAGACGCTGCGGGAATTTCGGTGCTGGGTTGTTTTAGTGGGTATACCGGGCTTGCCCGGGGAGTCCCACATACCCCTCCCACTCCCCCGAGTGAGAGGGTATGCGTAACGCATTTTTTCCCAGCCGAAAAAAAAAAAAAAAAAAAGGATTGTGCCACATGTACCACACACAAAGAATATGCTGGTCTGTTCTAGTATATCCCACTGCAGGGCAAAGGTCTCCTTTACCTCTTCCACCCCGTCTTATGATATTACTTACCCATCCTTCAAATTTGAGTCTATCTCATAACACCATCTCCAATTAATTGAATTTACAAGCTCAAAATTAAATTAGTTGGCGAAACTTCACAAACGTGACAGATATCGATATGTCATCATCATATCATCCCGTTATACACCCATTCATCATCTGCAAAGCCTTTTCACAATTATTTTGGAGTCGGCTTCAAGTCAAAGCGGATTGAGTTGACTACCAGTATTTTACGAGACGCGGCTGCCTACCAGACCTCTACAACTTAACTGGGATAATGGTAGTACGGTTCTTGGCAAGACTGGAGTCTAGATTTACAATACGTAACGTGCTTTCCGAGGCACGGAGGACACTCTGTATGTTAAAATGGTCACCTATCCACAGACCAACCTTGGCAAGCGTTGCTTAACCTTGAAGACCGACCCGTGCGGCTGTTATTCTTTAGCCACGAACTCCTCATTATTGCATTAATAAACTTTTTATCGCATTTGTCGCAGGTCCCCTGGTAATGGAAATGGAGACGTACCGCTACTCCGGCCACTCGATGTCGGACCCCGGCACGTCGTACCGCACGCGCGACGAGATCCAGGAGGTGCGCCAGACCAGGGACCCCATCACCTCCTACAAGGAGAAGATCCTCAGCAACGAGCTGGCCACGCCTGACCAACTCAAGGTAAACACTTGTCAACATTCTAGTTTGTTTTGTCAACATCAGCATAAGCGTATCCGCCTAGCCGTTTTTCAAATATATTGGGGTCGGCTTTCAGTCAAACTGGATTCAGCTTATTTTACAAGGAGCGACTGCCTATCTGATCTCCACAACACAGTAACTGGGTAACTCGATACTTCTTGGCAAGACTGGTGTCAGGGGTCTACTCTAAGACCGAATTCCGTAGTTTTAGCCTTAATATCGCGCGTGTTCTACTCCGTAACACCGTACTCACCTAACCACTAGGATAAAGGACAACACGATTTGACAATTGTTATCAAATTGTGTTGTCGTTCATTCTTAATTCGGGTTCGGGACTAATCGTAAGTCCGTAGGTGAAACAGAGTAAAAAAAGCCTGCAACTAAGGCCGAAACTACGGACTTCGGGCTTAGAGAGTAGACCCCCTGACTTTGTTATGCATTGGCGTTTTATTTTTGCATAGCTGCTGCTGAGTCACGAGATTTTAAAAGAGTCCTACGTGAAAAGAACTTTACTGCACGTCTTTGGAAAACCAATTTGGTATTGACAACACCTTTATGTCGTAGCATTAGATAAAGCTGGTTTCCACAGTTTAAGTGTTGACTGGCGGTTGTAGTATCATATTTTCCAACAGTAATAATAAGTTAGCAGTCATGTAACGTGGGAACAAGACATTCAATGTTCTATTGGCGCGTTCAATGACCGCTGGTCGCGACTGCCTAGCTTTTCGGGGGCGTGTGGGATAGTAATAGTCTTTCTATAATAGAAAGGTTTTGATAGTCGAATAAAGATATACAATCTTAAGGCACTTGTCTCACTGGCGACGAGGAAGCGATTAGCTATCGACTATTTGCTCGCTGAGTAAAGGGACAAAAGATATAGATCTCGTGTGAGTGAAAGAGACACAAACATTCATAGTCGATAGCTGGCTGTTCACACTGACTGTCGGCGAGCGGCTCTTACCTTTAGTTGATTGGAGCGACAAGATCACAAAACCTATCAAAGATTGTACTTGCTCAGTGACACCGGCGATGCTCACTTGGAGGTCAGAAGTCACGAACCAGCGGTAATTTCTATCTATACTGTGGACCGGTGCGAGTATTGCGAGTATAGCGCCCGTCGCAAAAAAGCATCCGCTTAAAGCCGAGCATAAAAACTATCGAAACTTTGAGAGGTGAGAAAAGTGCCTAGTGTGTAGTTTTAATGTTTTTCTACTGAAATCCAATCCAAATACAACAATAACGATTATTAAATCAATTACCAATGGGCTTGTGTCCTAAAAAAATCAAAAAAATATTTGACCAGTGTTTTTTCTTTTGTTACGGGAATCAAAATTGACGAAGTTACTAAGCTTTTAAAATTCTCAATACGTCACACCTTCGCATAATTTTTACTGAGTCGTGACGTCATGAGCCCCCACTCGCGAGTTTTGATGCGTTTTATCTTTGTCAATATTCATTGATTTACAAAAACAAAAAATACGTGTCCATTATTTTTCAGTACTCTAACTGACGGACTAAAAGTTTTGCAATTTGTGGATGATGGAATCTAGCCTATTACAAGAAACATTACTTTAAGCAGTAGTTTATTATTTTGTTAATATGTGTTAGTGTAAAAGGTCATATAAAAATTGTTTACTTAACTACCATTCCGTTCGTGTACCGTTTGTTTACCTTTGTAGTATAGGCTTGCGTTTATCCACTACTAGCTTCTGTCAGCGGCTACGCCTGCATGATCCCTAGAGAAAATTATCCCGGGATATAGCTTATGTGTTATTCCAGACTATAATCTACCTCTGTGCCAAATTTCATGAAGATCCTTTTAGGCGTTATGACGTGAAACGGTAACAAATATCCATCCATGCATCCTCACAAACTGTCGCATTTATAATTTTTTATAGTATGAAGTAGGATTTTACTTCATGTAATGCAAAAAAAGTAACAAAACATATTTTTAATTACAGGAAATCGACTCAAAGGTGCGTCAAGTAGTTGACGACGCTACTAAACTTGCGAAAGCTGATGCTGAGATCGGAGTTGAAGAGCTTTCAGCAGACATCTACGCTGACTGTCAGGAACCAATCATTCGTGGCATTCTCCCCAACACGCTCCTCACACATATCGCCGTCGCTCAGCGCAATTAGAGCACTAATAGCCAAGGAAATAAGGTCTGTTTTCCTTTACAATATGCTCCACTACCCCCAGTGAGATTAGCATATATAAGTGTATCATGCCTTTATTTGTACAAATTTTTGTATATATTTTTTAATTCAGTTTTTATTAGAATTAAGCATTTTCAAAAATTTTAATCAGTTTTTATTTAAATAATATTGATTGAATTGGTTTTGTAAGCTTATAATATATATTTTAAGTAGTGAATGTTTTAGTGGAACATATTGTACGGGATTGGGGCTATTTCATAGTTTGACTGAAAACTAATGCTGAAGCTAGAATCATAACTTTTATGCTACATGATATTCTCGACTTGAAATCGTGGTGGTCGTTTTTACCTGTGTTTATCATTGGCTTGTGGTGCTATGTTTTTTAAATATTTTAACAAATCATTGACCACAGAATCGAATATTCAGCATTTAATAATGTTTCTAGTGTATCGTCCATTTTTTTTAATTTCAGTCAATTTCGTTATCTGAAGGCCTCATGTAGTGAAAGTATAATTTTATAAATAAATAAATTTTGTAGATTGATATGTCGATATTATTTGATGAGGGTAAAATACACTATCAAAACATTTTATAATTATCATGGTTGCGAACTGTTCCCGTTATGCACAAGTATGAGACTTATATTATGTTATTTTTTAATGTTTCACAGGGAAAGTGATATACTGCCGATAATATACCACCATGTATTATTTAAATTCAACTTGTTTATTTATTCATAAGGGCAGATGATTATTAAATAATTATATAGATTATATTTGGTCTTTTCTTTATTGATATCATTGAGATTAAATTACAGGAGGAAGAAGGTCTTACCACAATAAAGTTGAAGGAAATATTGATTTCACAAATTGAATACGACCTTGCTTTGATTGATATAAGGTTGACAATGGCTCTAGATTAAGAAAATTTTAAACCACAGCGTATAAATAGTCACCACGCCTTATAAACATCTCATGAACACACTTTTCTCACAATAGGGGTAGCTAAAACGCTACATTGGTACCAAGGACATCCACACGAAAGGATAAAAAATGAAATCACAAGTAAAGTTCATAGTTTATTTCAGTATTTACCTGTACAACTACATCATACTTTAATTAGCAATACACCAATTATTATAAATCGTTATATGGTATAAAAATACTATTTTGATCACAACAAGTTACACCATTTCACTTGAGCACAATTTTATTTGATGTTTGTAACATAAGTACCTACTCTAGAAATGCTAATTAAAGATGCTTTACAATACTGAAGCAATAATAAGTAATTTTCGTATTATTATAGTCGTTAGTAAGTAAAGATTGATAAAAATTAAAATTCTTTGGTTAACTTACAGCCGAAAAGCTCCTATAAATATGTTTCTTTCCGAAGGCACCGTTGAAGGCAAAGCTTGTATTATTTGTATGTACAATAAAATCATAAAAATAAAAGATATAAAATATGAGTATATGATACTAAATGTTGAAGCGCATAATTAAGATGTGTCATTAGCATTACTTTATTCACTTTGGAAGCTAAGATGTTTTGAGTGATAAGAGAACATTAAAAAAAATATTTGTTACTTAAAATATTTCACAAACCTGTATTTTGTAAAAATAATGTTAGTAAAAGCTATTTTAAGCATAAAGTCTATATTTTTTGAAAAAATAAGGAACTAAAAGAGTAATGAACGTAAATGTAGATGGATGGAGAGGGAGAGGAAGGCCAAAGAAAAGATGGATGGATTGTGTGAGAAGCGATATGAAAGAAAAGGGAGTTAGTGAAAGTTTGATGGCTGATAGGGCAGAGTGGAAGAAAAAACGTGTTGCGCCGACCCCAAGTAACATGGGTTATGGGCAGGAAGATGATGATAAGAAAGGAAAGAGATCGTCTTTTATCAAAGGAACGTAAAGGGTTAGGAATGTCAAGGAACAAGGGAGGAATGTTTCTCAGCAAAATATAGGAGTGTGTATTGATACCAAGATTTAAACCAACAGATTTGTATACACGGTACCATTTTAATCGTATTTTTAAAGGCGGCCCACTTAATGTACCCGACATAAACTACCTCGCGATTTTTTTAAATTATTCATTGACGTAATAGTACAATAAAAATAATTTATAATGCATTAGAATTATGAAACACCCTGTTGATAATGATTACGTATCAAAATTACGTCGCCGTTTCGTTGAAACACAAGGCTCGGACTGCGCTCGCTCCTGAATGTCTCAAACTACTTAATATTTTTAATAATTAAAATGTACATAAAAACCTTTTTTCATGAATGTGTAGTGGATATTGGATAGATGAAGTGGTCTGCCTTTGATAGACGACTAAAATGGCACTGTGTATTATAATGATGGGTATCTAATAAAGCGCAAAGCCTTTTAAACTAATCGGAAATATTTAATGTAATTTCGGAAACACAGAATTTTGACGACCTTACGAACCTGCCTAGTAATTATTTCGAAACAATTTCGATATAATTGTTTCGAAGAACGAGTGATTTTAATATCACTTTAAGTACCTACTGTAAGGCTTATGTTTGGGCGCACAAAATCTTCGATTTAAAATCAAATACCTTCCTTCTTCGAAACTGTATGTTCGACAAACATGTTTGTTGGTTCTACGGCAAATTCCAATTTCCTGGCCGAGTGAGGTTCTATGCGCGCCGAACTTGGTAGATTTGGTCTCTACGGGCTCTAAAATCTTCATAACACTGCTAAAGTTTGATTACTCTTCAGGGTCCTCCGCAATTCCACATTGCAATTCATAAAGATTTGCGTATATCCCTCTTTGAGCTAGTAGTTCTTTATGTGTGCCCATTTCTGTAACCACACCTTTATTGATGACTACGATCACATCTGCGTTTTGTATGGTTGTGAGTCGATGTGCTATGATGAGACTTGTTCGGCCTTCACTCGCTCTGTCCAGGGCTTCTTGTACCACCTGTAAAAGAACATAATAATTATAATATTACCAAAACCTGTGTCTCAAATAATAATGGCGAATAAAAAACTTATAAAACAATCTTTTTCGTATTCCTTTCAGCAAACACTTTTATTTGACATTCCAGTTGTTGGAAAAATGTTTTCCATCGTGGAGCGTCCGCCACTTGAATTTAGTGACATCATTCAGTTATAACTTTACTGCATTGTCATCCAAATCAAACGTGTACCTACATGCACATTTTCTGCGATACCGCTGGTATTGTAGAAGTCCATAGAAGGTAGTAACCACTTAACATAAGGTGGGGCGTTGACATATTCAAAGAGACGAAACCCGTACCTGCTACTTGTGTTGAGTTTTAAGAACGTTTCCAGTCTGCTACTATCTGCCTGTCATGAAGAATCCGGGCTAACCGGATGTCCCACAGCAGAACGCCTCTCGTTTGTTTATAAAGAGTCATTTGATGATTTGCCATAGATAAATAGGTCAACCTATTATTATTGTTATTTATCTATGGCAAATCATCAAATGACTTCTTCGTGTGTCAGACTACTAACACACGAACTCTCTCCTGCCACGTTCAATTTCTTGTGCTTTCTAGGGCCGCGGTAACTCTTTCAAACCTGCAACTCTGGAAGGAGATTAGCCTGAAAGTTTACCTTTTCGCTATGAGTGTCGAGCGCGGACGTGGCCTCATCAAGCAGTAATACGCGCGGGTTCCGCACGAGAGCTCGCGCAATGGCGATGCGCTGTTTCTGGCCGCCTGACAGCTGGGAAGCGCGGGCGCCGACACGCGTCTCGTATGCCTGAAGAAAAGAGCACACATAACGGCTCCCACGGCTTCTTCTAAATAGCATAAAAAGATCAGCACCCCATTTATACTATGTAAACACATAACATCGTAGGTATATTCTTTCACAGTCTAAAGGAATTCTAGATCCATTGCTTCATATGTTTAAAAAATGCGTGTGCTCGACAGCTTCAAACGCGCAATGAATACTGTGAAATGATGAAATGAGAGAATATGCGTTAGATCACATAAATTTAATTCGACCTCTGTACGTTTGTGCGCGTAAGTATTCATTTCATCGGAATGACGTCCTGTGCTGGGCATAGAGCATAAATTATTAAATAAAGTGTGACCTAGGTACGCAGTAAGGCTGTTGGATCTTCTTCATAAAATCTATTTTCACATTCAACTTTGTACAAATTACTTACACTAGGCAACGCTGCGATAAAGCTGTGAACGTTGGCTTGCTTGGCCGCGCTGACGATCTCTTCCATGGCTACAATCCGTGAGTTGTCCCCATACGCAATATTCTCGGCGATAGTGCGGTCAAAGAGCACTGGTTCTTGAGACACCAGGCCAATGTTCCGGCGTAGAGTGGATAGTCTCATGTCCGTTACTATGTTGTAGTCGTCCATATACTGAAAGAATGTGAAAATACTGATGAAGCTCACGGTACGAAGAAAGTGAAAAACTATACATAAATTCATGATTATAGAACTTTTTTAAATCCGTCGCCACAGTCACTATAACGTAACTATTAAATAATTTAGTACTTATTGTGTATGCTAAGTTGATTTTGAATTTGTAAGAGTTTGTAGTTCCAAAATGTGAGTTTAGCGAGTGTCTAACCACTTTATTTATACCAGTAACTTCATTTGATCACGTTTACGATTTCATACGTTATTTTATATTCGATCTTCGATAGTTCTAATAGAAACCATCGGAAACTTTTCCATGCAACACGTTGGGCGCCAATATTTTGAGCAGTTGAGCTCCAAAATGTACCCCCAACAATGTAACATCAATAAATTGATTGGGGATTATAAGACTAGTGAATGTAAAATAGATAAACGAATAATACGATAATAGACTAGTGAAGCTAAATATTATTTAATATTTTTTGCGATTTCAAAATAATTCTAATATTTGAACAAAGACTAGGCTTTTACAAAGACAAAGACGAGGTTTTTAGTCATTTCAATAACATCTTGTAGTTTCTACGACCATTAGGTCGTAGAAACTACAAGATGTACACCAAGTTCGATGACCTTTAGATTGCCCGATTTGGAAAGGACTGAAAAATACTGGTATTCAGCTGAATCCGGATTGACTGCAAGCCGACCCCAAAATAGTTGGGTAAATTCTATGACTTACCACACTGCCGTCATCAGGGTCATAGAGACGCTGCAGCAGTTGTATAAGGGTGGACTTGCCGCAGCCACTGGGCCCCACGAGAGCGACGCGTTTGCCGTAAGGTATCAGTAGCGACAAGCCCCGCAAGACCTGCACCTCACGCCGGGTTGGGTAGCGGAACTTAACGTGTTTGTACTCAATCTTGCCTTTGGCGTCCTGCGAATTGATAAATCATGAATCAACGTGTACGAGTTATTGTTTTAGGTAGGTACCATTTTTTGCATGAGATGTGGTTGAGTGCCTGTATATTTTAATTACTGCAATGGGTATGATTTATTTTTGTTGGTTTTAGTACTTATTCAGTTAGAATCAGAACTTTATTTGCTCTTAATGTAGGTACAATATAAGATAACCAACATAAATACATTAGTCGCAATTGCAGTGTCTCGGAGTTAGGTGTGCCTAATATCTAAATAAATGTGTCAATAAAAGCATCCCGTTTATTTTGATAGACTTAGTTCAAGAGTTGCAATCCAATCCTTATTTTTTAGGCTTGCGAAAGATGGAGTCCTCAGAGTTTTGCGAACAAACGCTGTAAACAATGTGCCATTCTATTAGCGATGGTGATTGTCAAAATAAGAGATTGATCACGTGAAATTTCACGATTTGACAGCGTTTGTGCTGTCCTAATTTGATTTGAATAGAAGTACATACGTAATCAAGGGGCACGCTAGGCGTGAGCGGGTCGACAACTTTGGGCTTGCGCTCCAGCAGCATCATGACGCGGCCGGCTGCGCTCACTGCGGCGCCGAAGTTAGGCGCGAATGCTAAGGCCTGCCCCATCATCCACGCGCCAAATATCAGCGCTTCCGAAACCCTGCACAGACATCACATGATTGGTTAAAACACAAAAATTAATGGTACTTTCTCAGACCACAATAAAAAAGTATAGACAGACCATTGCGCTCAAAAAGTGAGGCACGTAATATTATGAAGACGATTCGGCAATATGAAGACGGCCGCGCGGTAGTCTCAGTAGTCTGCCGCGAGTGAGCGAGTGCGGGAGACGTAATTTTGGTGAAATAATAATTGCGAAATTATGCCGTCCTGCGTCATAAACTGCTGCAAAAACAATTCATGTTTTCAGAAAAAGTCTTCTGGGATTACTTTTCACAAGTAAGTATCTGATTTAATGTGTAATTTAAACAAAATCGTAAAATGTTTGTCATCATTTCTCGGAACACGAATTCTAGACGCCATTGTGTCAGTGTTGCAAGTTAAGTACATTATCTTTTCCCAAAAGTAAGGGAAGTTGTGATTTTTTACGGAGACTTTACAACTAAGTGTGTTTTAGGAAATGTCGCTATTGCACATTTAGTTTTGGAGTATATTAGGTAGGTACTCATGTTATTAAAATTATGCATGATACGTAAGTAGGTATTTATAAAATTAACTTATAATAAATATTATAATAATAGTTATGTTTGTTATGATATTTTATAGGTTTACAGCTGACTCAAAACGCCAAACATATAAAAAACTGACACAACTTAAGGGGCATTAGTTATTTTAATTTACGAAGTTTTGTGTTTTGTAAAATTAATTATTGATGTTAATATTAAAATAAACGGCTCTCATTAAACTTACTTATCTTTCATTTTATTCAACCAATACAAATAAAACACAATACTACATAATAAGAAACCTGTAAATCTTTCGCACTTGGGAGTCGCAGCCGCAGCACAACGCTTGCAACATTTTTATCTAGCACACATGCGCAAACACACCGAGTTACGCACACGAAGCCGAGACTTGACCTCACTTATTTCGTCGCGATTGTTTACGACGGCTCTGTCTATACTTTTTTATTGGTCTGAGGCTACTTTCTAGCTTTTCTATGGAAATTTGAAAACCACTTAAGTTTTTTTTCAAATTTAAAATAAATAATCAAGGGTCAAAGCAAACCCATCTCAAATAAAAAAAAACAAAAATCATCTTTTACTCTATATCTGGCAGAATCTTGATACCTAGTCCGAAATTTATTTGGCTTAATCTTCTTTATAAGAATATTTTTTAAAGCATAAAAATTATTATATTATTGTTTGAACGAATGTTTATATGCCTGAATTTACAATGGCATACTTTTAGGTTGGCAGAATTTTATTTTGCATACCTTTGGCAAAGTTAAAATTTTAAAAGTCCGCATAATTTCGTTTAGCCTAACGTTTATTTAAAGCGACGATTATTTGGTACAATTTCACTTGGCAAACTATGAAGATGTCAGAATTTCATATGCAATGTTATGTAATAATTTTGTAATTTTTACAAAATAACATTTATTAACATTTCGATGTTGTCATAAACAGTAAATAATAAAGTCGTGGTATAAAAGTTAGTGACAGAAACGAATCGCTGCAAAACCGACTCCACGTAAGTAGTCTTGTCTGCCCTTCCCCTAGTAGAGTGTAGGTAATTTAAGCCTGCGTAAGCGTGGAGGGGCGAGGCGTCCCGCGAGTTGAGTAGCAGGTGGTAGTAGTTACTTACGCCGCCGCGGCTGACTGCGACGATTACCGCGCGATTATTGCGCGTGGGACCGCCGCCGGAGCCCTGCAGCGCCGGAGCCGTGACAGAAACCATGCCTGCTGCATGATTGCTGCATGCATGGTGTATCCTATGCTTGTTTGCATGCTTTATGCATGATGTATGCTTGTTTGCAAGTTTGCATGCTTGCTGCATGTATGGTGTATGCTTGTTTGCATAATATGCTTCTTATATGGAAATAACGAGCAGGCAACCTTGCGACGATGAGCTAACTACAAACTTTCTGAGTGATAGTTCTGCCTTTTAATTAATGACTATCGATAGGTGTGAAATGTACTTAAGCCAAAATAAGATTCTGACTGTGAACGTTCTGCGATATGATGGTTCTGCTTTTTAGTTACTATCGATCCGAAATTTATGACTAAAAATGATTCTGACTTGGCAAATGATTTTCTGCGAAATGACAAAATAATATTGTCATAAAAAGTTTTGCTATAAAAGGTAGACCCCCCTCTCAAGTTTGGGAACAGATAGAATAACCAAATCAGGAGAAAAGAGAAGATGGCCGAGCCAATCTTTCCCCAAATCCCGCAGTGTCCTATTGTCTTCTCTATTCTTTGACGACACGGTTGGCGCAGTGGTTGAGCGATTGACTGCTGCGCAGCATGTCGCGGGTTCGATTCCCGCACGGAACAAATATTTGTACGACCTACATGTATTTGTTCCGAGTCTGGGTGTTTTTCTACCTATAATATGTTTGTATTTACAAAAAAAAAATGTATATAAGTAGTTTATCAGCCATCTCGTTACCATAACACAAGCATTAGGTTGCTTAGCTTGGGACTATATGGCGTTGTGTGAAATGTCCAAGGATATTATTATATTATTCAACTGATTTGGCACTTCCATCTGTTCCCAAACTTGATGATATTTGTTTCTTGGAAGCGCTTCGTATCCAATAGAGAACTTGAGAGGGCCGTACCTAGATTAACCTTTTCACATCCTTCCAGATTGTCATTTCCGGGAAGCAATAGGTACGGATGTTGGAAAACGCTGGACAAAGTGCATTGAAGTCAAGCGAGATTATACACAAAAATATTTATTTTACTGAAAGAGATTTTCAGTAAAAAAACCGGCCAAGTGCGAGTCGGACTCGCGCACCGAGGTTCCGTACAAATCTGTAGGTATTGTAAGCAAAAGGTGCGGTTTACTATTTATGACGTAAGTATTTAAAAAAAACTACTAGATCTCGTTCAAACCAATTTTCGCTAGAAGTTTACATGGTAATGTACATCATATATTTTTTTAGTTTTATTCTCTTACTAGCTGACCCGCGCAACTTCGTCTGCGTCACATTTTCTATTATTGCTCCGCTCCTATTTGTCTCAACGTGATGATATATAGCCTATAACCTTAAAACTACTGGTCCGATTTGAAAAATTCTTTCAGTGTTCTGAAAGAATTTTTCAAATCGGACCAGTAGTTCCTGAGATTAGCGCGTTCAACCAAACGAACAAACAAACAAACTCTTCTGCTTTATAATATTATATATATATAGTATAGATTAGGAAATTACAGGGGGACACACACATTTTACTACTTTATTACTTAGATATAAATGATATTAGAAACCTAAATTTCATTTTTGATACCCTACACGTATGGGTTTGATAATAAGTATGGGGACCCCCAAAATTTATTGTTTTTTTTTTCTATTTTTGTATGAAAATCTTAATGCGGTTCACAGAATACATCTACTTACCAAGTTTCAACAGCATATAGTTCTTATAGTTTCGGAAAAAAATGGCTGTGACATACGGACGGACGGTCAGACAGACAGACAGTAAACAGACAGACATGACGAATCTATAAGGGTTCCGTTTTTTGCCATTTGGCTACGCAACCCTAAAAAGGGATTCATTTTCAGGCCCAGAACTTTGTACCTTACCTAAATAACAAAAGAAAACAAGCGTTTGAAACGTCCTCCTAAAACATATCATATGATCGAATGGTCAATCAAAAGAAAAATGCTGCAAACTGCCTTCATAGCGAACAAGGCAAGGCTTTATGTAACCAGACTCACTTGATAACGCTCTTGTAGGGTATCTCCCCATTGGCGACCAGCACACCACCGTACCAGAGGGATAGCGCGTACCCAGCAACGGGGGCCGTCTGCCCGAAAGCGAACACACAACCACGCCAGCGGAGACTCTTGCGCGCCTGGATACGACCGTTCACGAACGCGTCGTGGTAGCGAGTCATAACGCCTTCCTCACCACCTAGGGAATGGTAGACCTATTATAGTTTGACTATTTTCAATTATCTTGATTCAAAATGGGTTTTGTTCACACAAACACTTTTCCAACTGTTCGACCACGTTTCCACATACAACAAGCTTCAACTTGCATTATTTTGCCGGTTGCCGAGCTATAATGTTATTAATCGCTTGCTCGTGCACAATGATAGTAATTCAACTCGTATGCGAGTTGCTTGAATGTGGAAACTCAGCCTAAAGAGTAGCTGAAAATATGGATTTCGGAAAGTTTTCACCACAGTTCGTTTTTTATGTTTATGTAAAAGGACACTTTAGCAGAATCAGAAAGCACATTACGCTACCCGTTACTGTCAAATTATCCCATCAACCTTGAACCTAAGGCCTTAGCAATAAACAGGGTAAGAAAGCTCTTTCTTTTTCTTCTGCTTCGCATAGACTTTGTAATATCTAGAGCGTTCAATTTAAATATTTTTATTTTTGTATGAAAATCTGATGAACTAAGGGCGGGTTGTTTCAACTACACTTAACGCACACGTAAACGTTAAAAATGGTGCTAACTATCGTCAAATCAAAAAATTGGGTTGTTTCACAAAATGTCAGCGTTAACGCACGTAAAATATAACGTTTACGTTAACAGATGGTCTGAGCATTGGTTATCGTAACTTTAGTTGCGTCAAATAGAACAATATTGTGAAATTTCTTTTGAATTCCTCAATACCAGTTCTTCTGATGACACAAATAAGTGGTGGAATGCAAAAAAAGCTATTTAGGTAGGACCCGTGTCAATAACTTAGCTATTGGGATGAGCAGGAATTTATCCCAGAATGTTTTGAAACAACGCTTCTAATTTAACGAACGTCAAACATCGTCCGTAATCGTAACTTTTTGACGTACGTATGTTACGATAACCAACTGTTTGATACAACCCGCCCTAAAATTAGATGAATTTTTAAAAGTCATAGAACAAAAGTTGTTGATTAAGATGTTAGTAACATAGTCCTGAGAGGTTGTCGGTGTTTTACAAAGGATCATGACCAACGATATATGGAAATCCGTCTTATGTTGAAACACAATAAATCTTTATTTATTATAGACTACGCTTTATATACTATTAAATAAATGTGTGTAATGGTTGTATTTGTCTTTATTTACCATCAAACATAAAAGTACAGGCACTCGAAATAATGTTAATTAGATGGAAACGAACGATACAGTTCGAAGAAGAGGTGTGGGACACGATGGATATTTTGCCGTTTTTTCGCGAACGAACCGTAGGCGGCGCGAGACTACAAGCCACTGTGAGTGTGACCCACCCACTCAGTGTTGCCGCTTAGGGAAAAATAAAGTCACCAAACTTCTACCAAAATGTCACTAGATTGGGTGAAAAATTAAATTCAAAAAGTCACTAGAAATCACTAAAACTGATTAAAAGTAATTAAAAAACTATATGAAAAATCAATGAATAATAATTTGAATTGCCCAAAAACACTGTTTAAAAATTAATTACTTAGTTGTATTAAATCTTCATCTATTATCACTGTATCATTTTCGTCCAGCATGGTGGAAGCGGACGGTTGCTCTGTAGTTGCCGTGGAAGTCGAAGCTTGCGGTTGTAATATGGAAGTAGATGGCACAGTATTCTTATTTATGTTTTAACGGTTTTTATCATTTGGGACAAGACTTCACTGGGTAAAACATAACTTTTGCAGGTTTCTTTTAAACATTTTAGCTGATTCCGTATCAACAGTATTTAATACAGAGTTGTTGTTGCATTTAACAATGTTCATTATACTGATCGTCCGCTCTACTTCTGCGTTGGAGTGTGGCAGCGACAAAAATGCAATGGCTAAATCATCTTGGTATGCGTTGATACCTGCAGCATTTTTGTATTTTGTTCACTTGCGCCCAGAATTTTATTGTATCGTCATTTGGTTTTACGTTCCATTTGACAAAATTATAAATGATCATAAAAATGTCACTAGAAGTCACTAGACTATTTTTTGTCACTGAATCGTGAAAAAAAGTCACCATAAATATCAAAAACTCACTAGATCTAGCGACAAAGTCACTGAAACGGCAACACTGCACCCACTGTCCTTGCGCGCGGGACGCGGGCGGCGTGGCGGGGGCCGACCGAGGACGAAGCACAGCGAATTACCACGAGAGCGCGCGGTTGGCGCGAATATTCAAACGTTTCGTGGCGCGAGTATTTTAACGTTCGCCTTATATGTGTTCATTTTCATAACAAGTATCCGAGTTTTAAAGTACTTTATTAAACAAATTCGGAGATAACCTAAAAATTGTGTCTAAACTACTCGCAACTTATAAAATGACCACAGATCACTCATGTAGGTACAAAACAACAAATAGAGAACAGCTGCTAATTGAAAAAAAAAGGGAATAATCGTGAATAACGTGCTTTTTATGGCTTCGCAGCGTTGATGTGACATTAACGAAATAAAAAAACTTTTTTTCAACCTACCGTGCTTTTTAGGATTCAGTTCTTTGAGGGTAACCAACGAATTTATCTCTAGGAAATCGATATATCAAAAGCCAATTTATTGCTGAATCGATTTATTTATTTATTTAAACTTTTCGCACAAAAAAAAGTACAAAGGCGGACTTAATGCCTTAGGCATTCTCTACCAGTCAACCAAGGGTGGTGAAGAGATTAGATGGCAGGTGCTCTCTTTGAGAGGAACAATGATAAAAAATAATAATAATATAAGATGTCATAATGATAAATAGAATGGGTACGCAGTACATAAATAAGTTATAAACTTATAATACACTTACATACATATTTACTATAATATATACCTATACTATATATATACATATATTGTATATTATTATACAAAAACAAGAGAAAGAGGTGTTAAAATAACTCTGCGCTATTTATTTAGAAAATAGCTCTGCAATTTCCGCTTAAATGCAAACCGACTGGTGGTCGTCCTGATATCAAGAGGTAGCGAGTTCCAGAGAAAAATAATAAAAAATAAAAAAAACAAAAAAAAAAAGTGTTTATTTCTCACCACAAGCCAAAAAATACAAACAATTTTAACAGAAATGAAAAGCTAATTATTTTGGTTGTGGATCGCTGGTGCCTGTGGTAGGTAGTAACATCTGTAATACAGGTCACCAGGTCCCCACCTATTCATATTTACATATTTGATTGCTTAAATCACATAGTATCATAGCAGTAACAAAAATTTTAAACAATAAGTGAGCTCGTTAAACAAACACAATAAACAATGAAGTAAAAATAAAATTGGGAGGTTTTTTGTGTGTGATTGTAAGTTTGTGTGTAATGGTGTGTTGGTACGTGTGAGTGTGTGTGTGTGTGTGTGTGTGTGTGTGTGTGTGTGTTTGAGTATGATTAGACTAGTTAATACGTCAAAGAGAGCTTCTGTGGCGGTATATGTTTGGCTTTGTAACCATGCTTGTAAAGCGATTTTAAAATTATGTTTGTTCATTGAGTGTAGGGAAAGAATTCTATTTAATTTATTGTAGAGAAATGGTCCAAGGAAAACAAAGAATCTATGACTAAAATAAGTTTTAAGAGGAGTAGCCACGGCAGGTAGATGGTTACGGCGATTGGTTTGATGAGAATAGCTACAAATAGCATGTTGTTTAATAGCAGTGGCCAGTACAAACAATTGCCTTACCGTAAGGACTTGACAAAATTCATAGAGCTTGACGGTGGGATAAAGTCTTGGCTTGAAACAGCAGACCTTAAGAACCGCTCTCTGCGCGCGTTCAATCTGAATAAAGTGGGACTTGGCTGCCCCGCCCCAGGACGAGATATAATAAACTAAAATAGATTGACACAGTGCCTGATAAGTCATTTTCATAACAGCAACATCTGCTGATTGGCGTAGTAGTTTAAAGATGTACATTAGCTTGCGGACCCTATTTGATAGATGTATTATGTACTCTTTGAATGTAAGGTTGCCGTCAATCACTATGCCAAGATACTTTATCGACGTGACTTGTTCAATGTTACAGTGATTATGGGTGCCACTGCCGTCGTTACTACCATTAGACTGTGTCAACTGAGCGCCAACGTTAAGTGAGCTTGTAACTGGCACATTGGTATTTCGAATCGAAAAATTTATTATTTTCGTTTTCGATATGTTCAGGGTCAGCAAGTTGTCCTTAAGCCATTCACTGACTATATTGAAACCGTTCTGAGCAAGGCGATATACATCTTCCCAGTTGTCCGATGCAAATACAAGTGCTGTATCGTCCGCATAAGAAAATATTGCACCGCTTTCAACGCTGAGGCTACACAGGTCATTCATATAAATTAAGAATAGACTGGGGCCGAGAATACTGCCCTGTGGCACACCAAAAGCTATATTTAAATCGGAGCTGGAGTAGCTTCCAATTTTGACATTCTGTGTTCTATTTGTAAGGTAGCTCCGAAACAAGGATAGCTGGTTACCACGTATACCCAGGCATTCGAGCTTAGATAGTAAGATGGGAATCGAAACCGTGTCGAATGCCTTCGCGAGATCCAGGAACAAAGCAACACATTTCTTACCGCTGTCGAGTTTCTGAGCTATATGGTTTACCAGTTTGTGAACAGCATCAGCAGTAGATCGATTTTTTCGAAAGCCAAATTGGTTTATATCGACAAAAGATTGTGTGCCTCTAAATACTCAACCAGTCTTGCATTTATCAGTTTTTCCAGAATCTTGGACATCGCAGGCAGAACTGATATGGGCCTATAGTTTTCGACACGGTCACGATCTCCAGATTTCAAAATAGGGTGAAGAATAGCCTTTTTGAACCAGTTAGGAAAGACACCAGAGTCAAGGCACAGGTTGCAAACATGTGTCAGCGGTGGTACAATAATGTTTTTATGTCGTTTTAGAAAACTAGAAGAAATACCGTCCCATCCTACTGCACAATCACTCTTTAGTGAAAGGATTAGACGTTCCACCTCTTGCTCATTTGTTCCAAGCAGCACAAAAGATTCCCTCTGGGGTTCGGGTAGCGAACTAGATCGAGAGTCTCTATGTATTTTATCAGCTAGACGTCTCCCCACATTTGCGAAATAGTCATTAATTTGATTTATAGTGCCCTGTTTATCGTGATTATTCGCTATGAGATCATGAGCTGAAGACTTCACTTGACCTATGTTTGTGACATTTTTAATAACACGCCATAGCTGCTTAGAATTTCTACCCGCTTTTTCAAATTCTAGTCTCTCATAGTCTGTTTTTGCTTTTCGTAGCCGATTTGTACAAAAATTACGGTATCTTCTATAGGATACCACTAGGACTTCATTAGACGGATCTGTTCTAAGCTTTTTATACAAATAGTCTCTGTAGCGCATACACTTGAGTAATCCTTGAGAAATCCAGGGTTTGATCGGCCTGCGTCTACGTGAAGTTGAGATAGTTTTAGTATTTCTAGTTATAGCTAGGAGAAGAGGTACCATTAAATATTTAGTAGCCAAATTGGGATCTTTCGTTGCATAGACGGCATCAAAATTTATGTTGTGAATGTCATCGTTGCATAGACGGCATCAAAATTTATGTTGTGAATGTCATTAGTAAGCTCTTCTTCAAAATCTCAAAGACTGAATATGAAAGGAAGAATTTACAAAGTCAGAAGTATGGGAAGGACATAGTAGGAGAAGATTGTTAGAAGAACGCAGATTCCTAGCGTGTGAAGAACATAAATATTGGAAGTGAGACAAAAGATAAGAAGGAGGAGTGGAAGAATTGAGAAGGGAGAAAAGTGTGGTCAAAGCGCGCAAATTTCTCCTTTGGCGAATGGACGTCCATTTGAGCTCAGTCCTATAGGTCGACACATGGTCATATTTCCTGAGGATAAATATGAACCGGATACAGTTGTTGAGCAGTCTGTCGAGTTTATCGAGCAAAACCGCATTCAAGTCAAAGTAGCACACGTCACGTCAATCAAAGTCTGCACAAGCATAGTCTTCGTCTTAGCGGGCAAGAAGTTCCTCAGACGATACAGGCTTCGCAGAGTACCGTTGACCCTTTGACTAACACTAGAGACCTGACGTTGCCAGCTAAGTGTCGAGTCAAGATGTAAACCGAGATCTTTCACAGTAGGGGTAAGGGGTATGACGGTACCATTGAAAATAAGGGGAGGAAGAGAGCTAAGCGTCACCCTACACATCATGCGCGAGCTTCCAATTACAATAGCCTGACACTTTGAGGGGTTTACTGACACCCCAAAACTATCAGACCACTCTTGGATAGCATTTAACTCTCGGTTTACATCCTCTATAGCGTCAGACAAACCTTCCACCCGCGTCGCTGTATACAATTGAAGATCATCGGCATAAAGATGATACAAACACTGAAGACAGTGAGTTATAAAATTAATGAAGATGGAGAATAACAATGGAGAAAGAATACCGCCTTGTGGAACCCCAGCATCCAGCTTACGCCAATTCGATGAGCTTCATCAACGCGAACCGACTGCTGACGTCCCCGAAGATAAGAAGAGAACCATTCCAGAGCCTCGGACGAAACCATAAGATGAGAGAGCATGGAAAGGAGAATCTCGTGGCTGACGGCGTTAAAGGCGTTAGAGAAATCAATTAATACCAAAACGGTAACCTTGGTATTCTCCATCGCTTCTCTAACGTCACCAGTCACTTTAAGGAGAGCGGAGGCTGTACTATGCCCAGGTCTGAAGCCCGACTGAAAAGAGCTAACAAGGTTGTTCCGGTGAACAAACCCCGCAAACTGCTTGTGTACGCAGGCCTCAAGAACTTTAGACAGGAATGGGAGAATGGAGATAGGTCGAAAGTGACATGGTAGGGAGGGATTTGTTATTTTAGGGAGAGGGCGGACATAGGCCATGCGCCACAGAGATGGGAACTGTCTGGAATCAAGAGAAAAGTTAATGATATGGGTAACTGGAGGGAGAAGGATATCGAGGATCCAAACGACCATACCGCGACTGATGCCATCATGGCCCACAGCCTTGGATTTTATGGACATGATGATCTTTTTAATTTCGTCCAAGGTGACCGTAGAGAAGTGAAATGGTTCTATGTTGGGACTAGCTAGGCCGGTAATGAAATCAACCGTTTGGGACAACATTTGTGCATCCAAATGACTGGTGGTTGTGAAGTGACGGTTGATATCATCAAGGTCAATTGTATTAGAAAAATCAACATGACGTGGTCTACCGATACCAAGAGTACCAAGAAACTTCCAGATATCGGCAGGTGAAGAAGAAGATATGTTTTCGAGAATATGGCGGCGTTTAGCGTTACGTATCATCGATTCTTTCCTGCGATTTGGATAGATTTAAAAATCGATCTTGTTTAGGAATAATCGCCATCCCTACCGGTACGTTTGTCATCTGCCTTGACAAGTTACATTTGCGTGAGACGAAACACAAAAATAAATATTTTCACAACGGAACTATGAAATAAATATTATACAGTACCTACGTTATGATTATGATATTACTAATTATTTAGCTATTTATGAGTTTAATATCATTTTCGTGATGTTTTTATGTAAAGGCTCATACTTACGTGACTCGTACAAATGAAGAGAACGAAACGTCCATCATGACTATTCGGAAATATACCTAGCAATCGTTAATTTACTGTTTATCTTATAATCATAATTCCGGATACGAAAACAAAATTCCTGAAGTGAAAAGCTTGTAAAAAATAAGCAAAGAATTTGTATATTAATTTGGTTTTCATACCTACGTGCAACTTTTCTAGACTGGTTTTGGTCATGCTCCTTTTAATAACCCTGCAGTATATCATTCAAAATGACAAAAACCGAATACCTATTCAATGATATCTCACTAAGATTAATTAATATTACTTATTAGCTGGTGGTCGAATTTATTGTTACTCTTAGATTTGTTTTTAGGGTTCCGTACCTCAAAAGGTAAAAACGGAACCCTTATAGGATCACTTTGTTGTCCGTCTGTCTGTCTGTCTGTCTGTCTGTCAAGACCTTTTTTCTCAGGAACGCGTGGAGGTATCAAGCTGAAATTCATATCAAATACTCAAGTCTATGGTCTCTTGGAGCTGTGAAAAAATCAAACTTCTAAGTCAACGCGATCAAAAGATACTCCCGTTTATGCCGCAAATTTTCGACACTCGCAAGGGAATCAAAACCTACAGGGTACTTCCCGTGAACTCAGAATCTTGAAATTTGGTACGAAGCAACGTCTTATAACACAGATAAAGGAAAAATTGCGAAAAGCATAAATTTTTAGTTACATCATATAATAAAAATATTTTTAATAATTTTAAACTTATTACCCCTTTACTCATGAACGCGTAGTGGTATTATATTGAAATTCTTAACAAATACTCAAGTCTATAATATCTTTATGCTGTAACAAAATCAAACTTCTACGTCAACGCAATCAAAAGATACAGCAATTAAAGCCGCATATTTTGAAACTCGCAACGACTCGCAAGGGAATCAAAACCTAAAGGATACTTCCAGACGACCTGGAATCTTGAAATTTGGCATGAAGCAACGTTATAAAGTACAAATATAGGAAAAATTCCGAAAATCTTAAATTTTTAGTTACATCACATAGTATATTTTTTTTAATAATCATAAACTTACTAGCTGACCCAGCAAACGTTGTTCAGCGATTAAAAAAAAAAAACAGATGTTGGCCGATTCTCAGACCTACCCGATATGCACACAAAATTTCATGCAAATCGGTTCAGCCGTTTCGGAGGAGTTTGGAAACAAACACCGCAACACGAGAATTTTATATATTAGACTTGCTGACCCAGCAAACGTTGTTATGCGATTAACAAAAAAAAATAAAAAAATAGATTTTGGCCGATTCTCAGACCTACCCGATATGCATGCTACATAGTGCATTTATAATATGCTTGTCTACATAGTGTGCGTTTTATGCATGTTTTAAATTTTGTCTCGTTCAGTTGTAGAATCCGCAGTGGTATTTTATTATAAAATTTTACACAATTCCCCATAAAAGAATTTCGTACCTTAGCCAATCTAAACCGAGATTGATCCAAATTGTGCCTATTTCTAGTATTAAAATTATGTCTTATCACTTCTCTTCTTAAAGAGATGAAGATTTTTCCGAACATACATAATGTTTTCATATATGTATTGACAAGGTACCGTCAGCTTTCCACATTGTTATGTTATGGATTTCATTTAGCAATAAAAATACCATAACTTTTACTTATATACCTACAGGTTTGTACGGAACCCTCGGTGCGCGAGTCTGACTCGCACTTGGCCGGTTTTTTTTTTTATTTATTGTAACAGGTCCGGGTTAGTCAGACCAGGCAAGGTGTGTCTCTATGTAGGGACTAAATGTATATTTATTCTGATAGCATAGGTAAAGATCAAAGTTACTGCTTTCTACTTTGATCTTACAAAAATGACTGCGTTTAAGTAGTTAACAGCAGTCTTTTTTTTCTGTTTTCTGTTGTTGTTTGAGCGGTATCGAGACCGAGAGAGTGAGTTAGGATTAATTAATTTTCCTCTGGTCCAAAGCGGAAAAAAATATTATTCGAGAAAAAACGGATCCTCTAAGATGGAACTCCGCAAGTCCTGATCCTGTGATGACTATAGGTCATAAACTAAACACATTATAATGGCACCGTAACGGCACAGCAGCAGCACGGCGTCGCCTGCGGCAAGCCGCCAGCGCGCTAACAATGTATCGTCTGCGAGGTGCAAGCTCGCAGTTTGCACCGGCCGTGAGGGGCACGCTCACCGTCAGCGGGCCGGCCGCGAGGTGCAAGCTCGCAGTTTGCACCGGGCGTGAGGGGCACGCTCACCGTCAGCGGGCCGGCCGCGAGGTGCAAGCTCGCAGTTTGCACCGGCCGTGAGAGGCACGCTCACCGTCAGCGGGCCGGCCGCGAGGTGCAAGCTCGCAGTTTGCACCGGCCGTGAGGGGTACGCTCACCGTCAGCGGGCCGGCCGCGAGGTGCAAGCTCGCAGTTTGCACCGGCCGTGAGGGGCACGCTCACCGTCAGCGGGCCGGCCGCGAGGTGCAAGCTCGCAGTTTGCATCGGCGGCGGTGAGGGGTACGCTCACCGTCAGCAGGCCGGCCGCGAGGTGCAAGCTCGCCGTCCACGCAAGTCGAGGCGCGAGGGGCAATGGTGGTGCACGGGCGACCGCGACGGCGCAACTACGTTGTTTCGCTTGCTACTTGGTGTCGACGCGCTGTAAACACGAGGTCGGCTTGTAAACAGTGCGCAGGCTGCGAGTCGAGTTGTATCATAGCGGCAAGCACGACAAACAAACAATAACATAGGTACTATCAACATATTTTGCCCGAACCTTTGAATTTTCGTGAGTGTCATCTTTTTCTTGTTGTTGTATATTGGCCATTTATATTTTACACAACTGTGCCGCGATTTTTTGTTGCGAGTGTCTGGGTCCAAACTAGGAATGGCGATTATTTCGGAAAAGATCGATTTTAAATCGATTCGAATTGTAACGTGATGTTTCGATTCACAAAAAAATTAGAAGTCTATAAGATCGATTTCTATAAATTCATTTTTTTTTCCAAGTTTGCATTTAAAATGTGAATATAAATCCATTTTATTAATACTTAATAACAAAGATACCATAATAAATTATCTCTTATCGGGCCAGTTTATTTTTAGGTTAGGGATAGTGTAAATTATAATTCAATTTTATGAAAAAAAAAAACAAAATACCATAATAAATGATCTCTTATCAGTAAAATCAGTTGTTTTTTAGTTCAGAAAATCGAATGACGATTTTCAAAGGTGAAAAATTTAAAGGTTTTTATCGATTCAGTATTGCATAACGATTTAAAAAATCAATGTTTTGTGCTTGAAAAATCGATCACAGATCGTCATCCCTACTCCACACACGTTCCGGGATATTATTTCGTGATTACACTGTCACTTGCTACTAGAACATAGATGTATATCCCTCACATATATTTTTCCCGGGTTTAAATTCACTTTTTTGACCATTTCCAACTGATTTTCAATCAGCCAAAATTCAGATAACAGGCCGCTAATATGATTCTGCTAAAGTGGTACTTCTAGATTCCCTGTTCTTCAGATGAACTGTTCGCTCTTTTCTGCTTTAAGAAAACGACTTAGCTCTAAACACTAAAATATTAATGATTCTTACAGAATGCGCAGACAGTTTTGATATTAGTGATAGCTTCCGTAGCTATCGTAGTGGCTCTGTAGGAGGCTTCTCTGACAAGGGCTAGACCGACGGACAGGATCCTGCCTTCGAGTACCACGGCACCGATGACCATGGGCACCGAGATAAGAGAGACCAGGGTCATCTTCCACGTGAAGTACATTGATAGGGTGATGCCGATCAATATGGTGGCGGACGCTTGCATGAGCGCACCGATACGAGTGCCTGTAGCCTGGATACAGAAATAGAAGATTAGGAAAAGAGGGTCAAATCTGAAAACACACTCACAGGCCGTGTATTCGTACATCCAGTCATCCATATTTGGCTACCTGTCTAACTTAGATCATCTGGCATCTTAGTTAGACTGTAGCGATTGCCTATCGATCTTCCATTATCCAGGTAACACGGTAAGACTTCTGGTTTCTGACTATCGGTAACGACTATCAACGATATACAAGTGACAGTCGGGACCAAAGGCTTAATGAGCTTTCTGAGGCACCGATGGGTCTTGCTATGTAATGGAAGATCACCCATCCATCTCGGAAAGTGTTGTTAAACCTTGAAGATCTAACTGTGGGGCTGGATGTTTGTTTAGTAAAAAGTGCAAAATAAGTGATAATTATAATGACTCACCCCCTGCACCGCAGCCGCATCAGAAGCCAGCCGGGCTGATAAAGAACCGACTCCGTTATTTGGGTCATCAAACCAACCAATCTCTTGATTCAACATAGCTGCAAATGCTGCCACCCTATAATGTTTAAAGTACGGCAGTTATTTTATGATTAAACTAGGTAGGACTCATGGATGGTCTAACAGTAACAAAAAAAATAAAAAAATGATTAAAATACACACTTGGTCAAATGGCAAATAGAGGTTTGAAAGAAGTTCTTTGCAGAGTTATACATCATTCGCCTATAAGACAATTTTTGTCAAAATCTCCATGTCCATGCACCTTCTAAATATTACTTAAGTAGGTATGTAAAAAGTTTAATGAACACCTTTAGTTACCTACCTTAGTCTAGCCGTCAGTCGCACTCCAGTTAAGTTGAATATAAATAATTGGAAGAAGATAAAAACACCAGTATAGACTCCGACACCCAGGAACAGCACTGCGATGATATTAGTCTGGCCCCGCACCCAGTCATCATTGGGATTTTCCAAGTACTAAAACAACAAGTTATAATAATTTCGTTATTAAATTTTTACACATATTTATAGATTTAGGGTAGGTATTTCTCGAAACATATAGGATAGTAGTCCAGTATCGGAAACAGGGTCCAAGCTAACTGGTGGTCAAGTCTAGGCTCCAGAGAGAGGTACCTCGAAGTTGGTTGAAGCTCATGGCTTTTAAGCGATTGTCAGCAACACAGGCTCGCGAACCAAGTCAAGATACTTGGTTTGTTTATCTGTCTCGGCTTTCACGAGGCTCCGGTCATGCGGAACAGCTAAATCAGTTTTTGTTGCTATGACTTGGTGAACCACACCACGTGGTAACCCACCAAGCCGGTTAGCAGAGGAGCTCTTGAGGCCCGACTCAAAACTGATTGCGATCACTTCAATGGTTTTAAGGAGATAAAAAAAAACATATTTTAAAGGTAGAACCCAGCCCCAGTAGATGTACTTGGGCCAGTTAGTTTCTTTCGAAAACAAGCAAGAAAAGGAAATCGATCGTTGCATCGAAAACGCCTGGAAAAGCTACTGGTCCATGAAGACGCCAATGAAGTGATCTACCGATCTCCCTGAAGCGAAAACTCATCGACATGTGTATTCTGCCCATCCTAACGTACGGTGCTCAGACCTGGTCGCTTACCGAGTCGCAAAAGTTCCGCCTTGGAGTTTGCCAAATACCGATGGAACGAAGCATTCTCGACGTAAAAAGACAGAACCGAATCAGAAACACTACGCTGCGTTCCAAAACTGGATTAATGGATGTGGGTAAGAAGGCTGCCAGGCTCAAGTGGGATTGGGCGAGTCACGTTAGCCACATGCACAGTGATCGTTGGGCAAAAATCTCCACACAATGGGTGTCCGAAGATAGACGGCGCCGCCGAGGCTGGTCCAGAAAGAAGTGCCGAGACAAGCTGGACGCGTACCGTGAGGGCCGGCACGAGGTGGCGCCCGGTGGGAGGCCTTTGCCAAGCAGTGGGACAGTACGGGCAAAAAAGAAAAAGGGCCCCAGCCAATAGTTACACAGCTTAGTAAAAGTACATACCCCATAAGTCTCTCCGAAGAGAATAGCAAAAGTCGGGAAAGAGGAGCCGACAGCTATAGCCGCCAACACACCGGCCACCATCCACCACTTCTCTGGCGCACACAGCTGCAAGATCTGCCAGGTCGACGGTTGAAATTCGACCTCTTTGTCTTCTGGCTCAGGAGTGGACGCTTTCTCTTTCGTAGAACTAATCGATGATGCTGAGACTGACGATGAACTCTCTGAGTCTACAGATTTCACCTTCTTCATCTTACCTGTAATCAGGAAAATGCTAGATAGTAACTTGTACTTACTTACAAAAGGTGCTCGTGGTATAATATCAAAAAGCCGCATGGATCGAACTTCGAGGTCAAGCTACGCTTGCCGAGGTTTGGTCGTAATGTTGGTGGATGACCATCCATTGTACACCTTTCCTTCGTGTCTCGAAAAGTACGATAAGCCGTTGGCCCCAGCTGTCATTTGAACATCTTTGGCAGCCGTCTCGGGTAGTTAGAAGCTTGAAAATCTGACACCAGTCTTGCCAAGGGGAATCATATTACCCGATTACTGGGATGTGAAGGTCAGATAGACTGTCGCTTCATGTAAAATACCTACTGTTATATGGCTGCATCCGGTTAAACTGCAAACCGACCCCCAAATATAGTTGCGATAAGGCTAGGCAGATCGAAGTACTTACTATAAACAAGCCAGAAGCATTCAGCGACATAATTATCTAGTCAAGAAAAGTAAGGAAAGTCTTACGTGGTTTTGCTTCCGCTGCTGGTTTAGTGTCAACATCTCCTGACTCTGCTTGATTCTCTTTATGGAGTTGGTAAAACCGTCCCTTCTTAGCTATCAGTTCCGAGTACGTGCCCTCTTCCATAACTTGGCCTTTGTCCATAAATACTATGCGGTCAGCATTCAGCACCGTTGCTAACCTATAAATTTATCATTGTAGAAGTCTTATAAATAACTTATTCATAGGTGATGGTGACCACTTACTGTCAAGTGGGCCACCTGCTTATTTGCCACTTGACACAGATGTAACTGCTACTGCAGATACTGTATTGAAGGGAGACTAGTTTGGAATTAGTAGCAAGTGTACACAACTTGTCATCGCAGCCGCAACTGATAAATGCCTGCGAGTGACAAAGAAATATTATATGAAATAATATTTTGTATCAAATGTTAATGTTTGTTTTTATACGTCGCATTCGAATTTTGTGCGAGCTGGCCACCAATTGTCATTCTATTATATCTTGTAAATAGTAGATATTTCGCACTAGCGCGGTTATAGAAAATGAATAAACTGCATTGTGAGCGAAAAGCGGTGCTATTGGAGTCAGTGAATAATATGTTATGAAACGAGGGGATAAAGCAGTGTCTAATGACACAAGCGTCATATTGAATCCCGAATACAATGAAGGATCTGAGAGTTAACTCCCGAGCGTAGTGACTCCCTCACAAATTAATACAAACATCCTGAATGCAACGAGGGATTCAAGCTAGTCCAAGTCAAAGACACCTTTATCCCTGAGGAGCATACTCTACTTTTCACATCTACTGCGAGAAAATTGTGCTCTAGCCATGAAAACAGGTGGTGCGCGTCGGCCCCCGCCAAAGGAGCAGGTCGCGCGTGCGAAGCTGTGGCTCCAGAACACCGCCGGCCCCGCCGGGTAATAATATTGTACTGAAATTCATTATAACCAGCCGGGCAATGATGTGATTTGAATCTCATGCACCTAGCAGCAGAGGTGGACAGAAGCCGCTCGCAGTTTAGGATGACGTACTTTAGGTTAAGTTTGCATGTCAAATAATTTGACGATTTAGTGCAGGTGGCGTGAAAAATACATTATTGATATTATTTAGAAATGTAGGCCTATTACTTTTATTTGTACCTGTGGCTCACCATAACGGTGGTTCTTCCATGCGCTGCTGCGTCTAGAGCTCTCTGTACCTTGGCCTCGCTGGAAGAGTCAAGAGCCGAAGTGGCCTCATCAAGGAGCAGGATCTTAGGCTTCCTTACCAAGGCCCTCGCTATCGCAATGCGTTGCTTTTGTCCTCCGGATAGTTGTGCGCCTCTCTCGCCGATCATGGTGTCGTATCCCTATTTATAGAATCGGTTTTACTAAATGTAGGTACAAAGATACTACGACTCCTACTACCACTTAAGGCTGTAGTCATATTAGCTTTATTAAAGTATGGGTATTTAGGTAATTGAGGTATATGGTAATTGAGGTTGAACTGAAACCATATTACCAACATATATTATGTATGTACACAATATATCAGAGGGCGTTGCTCGTACACAGTTAACAAACAGCTCCATGATTATTCTTGATTAAAAATGTTTATAATAATAATAAAGGTTTTATTTCTCACCACAATATAAGGTACATTTACATAGTATCAAAACAACAATACATAACTACAGTTTAACAATTAGACTGAGACTGGTGCTTGGGCACCTTACCGGCTAGACGAAAGGCCTGTATTTCAGGACACCAGGGGCCCGAGTCTGCTATTACAATAGTGTCAGAATAGTCGATCACTGATTTCAAAATGGTTGATTTTGACAAGTTTCGTAATCTACTAACATAATGGTATCATAATGGCGTCATTATGACATTCCAATGATCAACCACTGACACGCCATTGAAAGAAAGCCATATGAATGGTAATCTCGTACATAATGACAGATTTAGTATTTGCGAACTTCTCACTACTTCAGATTGCTTATAGCACTAATAAATAATATGTAAAACTAAATATAAATAAAATCTGGCATGAATAAATGCTCAAATTTAGCTCGGTTTTATAATAATGGCAATTTACGGCATTCCTACCGCAATTATATTACGAGACCACTGACGTCCCAGTGACCGGCCACTGACGTCCCAGTGACCGTGCGATTATGAATTTAGCAGATTACGAACCATAGCAAAATGACAATGGGATCGTGTCGGAATGACAAATTTATAAAAATAGCAGACTTGGGCCCCAGGACTCCCTCTCATTCGCAGACAGTTACATTTTGTAGAATATTATGTACTCACACATTACCTAATGTTTATAGTTGAAATATTATTGTAATAGTGATATAATTCACCGCTAGAAGTGTTTGTAGCCTACAAGTTTCACGAACTACAATAATACAACGCAATATGTGTAAATAGTGACAAACTTATCAGAAGCGAAATAAAAACTAAGTGACAATACATCTCGGTACGAAGAATAATATACGTACAGTGCAGCGTTCGGTGAATAAATATATTTTTATAGTGAAGCAAAGTTATAATGGTAAAATGGTGTAGGTACTTAATATTAAGAACTGTTACACAACAAAAAAGTCCTACCGTCAATCAATATAATCGTATTTGTTTCTAACAACAAACTGTTCGCTAATTTAGAGCAACAGTGTAACCTAACATTTGGTCGAGTGGCTGGGTGCGCTGCTTAACCGAGTGTGCATCTCACTAACGCGAAGCACTTTTTGTGATTCTTAAATTACCAAATAATTTATCATGGAATTTGAAAATATTACAATAGGTACGTAAAAATAGACGATCAATGTCCATGCACAACATTTCGAGTTCCCCAATACTTGATTCAACGATGATTAGTTTACCGAACACGTCGATTGGGGGCGTCAATTGTGAAGAACTACAGGAACAACTGACTGAACTAAAATCAAAATTGTTATCTGCAATATTATGAATTTGCACGGTGAAATTAAGCAACTAAAAGAGTCAGTGCAAGAATGTCACGAGACAGTAAAAAGACTAAGACTTTTTCAACCAAATGCCTGCCAAGATAATCAAGCAACTTGATCACAAGACAATACAAACGCTACTATTAAAAATACAAGTCCCAAACCGACATTTCTTTCTACGTCATCACCCTCTAGAAAAAAAAACTACCACCGAAATTCCAACATATCTTCATAAAGGCGTCGTAAAATCATTTATAACAAATACGTGAGGGAAAACTCCAAATCTAACACCAAAATGCAAGATCTGCAAAAGGATACATTCCTAAATAGTAGTAACTAGCTGTGCCCTCGACTTCGTTCACGTGGACGTCGTAAAATGATGTGATGTGTTGCATATACAAAATCTACGTTCAGTTAGCCTGATCTCTCTCAGAATTAAGAATACACGAAGAGGGTACCTAATGCAGGGCACTGTATCATCTCTACCGGTTGTATATGTCGACCAGCCCAGGTAATCTCCCCTGATTATTGATTTTGATTCAATATTAGTTTGTACCAACAAACTAATATTGAATCAAAATCAACAAAACAGACTATCGAACGAATGGTGGTGAATCAAGTGTATTCTGAATTTCGTCCAGCACTGTCCAAAAATAAACACATTTTCTCCGATTTTTACTGACAATATTGCTGATTGGTAGACCACTGAGTAATTTAATTTGTTATAACATTATTATTTAAAAGTTTTACTGGGTTCATACTTCATAGAATCGATTTATTAAAGAGGAGCTGGTGGCTTAATTAAAACAGCCGCACGGGCCGATTTTCAAGGCTAAACTATAACAGCCAAACGCCTCGATCTTCAAGGTTAAGCATCGCTTGCGAAGGTTGGTCAGTGGATGGGTGACCATATTAACATGCCGAGTTTCCTTCGTGCCACAGAAGGCACGTTAAGCCTTTGGTCCCGGCTGTCATTTGTAGATCTTTGGCAGTCGTTACGGATAGTCAGAAGCCAGTAAAATCTGACTGAAGTCTTGCATTGAATGAGTTGTGGAGGCCTGGTAGGCACCGCTCCACGTTAAAACCGATATTCAGCTGAATCCGGTTTGTCTGGAAGCCGAGCCAATATAATGAGGAAAAGGCTAGGTTGTTATAATGGTCACCCATCCACAGACCGACCTCGGCAAGCGTTGCTTAAACTTGATGATCGATGCGTTCGGCTGTTATGATTTAGCCGCTTTGAAGCATAATACCAAAAAATCACCACTTCTGTTAGTAAAACAGTTTACTTATGGATACAGTTTACACTCCTCCAAGAAAACTAGATTTTTCAATCGAAAAAAAATCTACTTGGTCATTCAATCCCATACTTCCATATCATCTGCCTAGCCTTTTCCCAACTATATTGGGGTCGGCTTCCAGTCAAACCGGATTCAGTTGAATACCAGTTTTTTACGGGGAGTGGCTGCCTACCAGACCTCCACAACCAAATGGGTAACACGGTACTCCTTGGCAAGACTGGTGTCAGATTTTCTGACTTCTGACTATCCGTAACGACTGCCAAAGATCTCCGCCGGGACCAACAGCTTAACGTGCTTTCCGAGGCACGGAGGAAACTCGGTGTGTTAAGATGGTCACCCAACCACAGACCAACCTCGGTAAGCGTTGCTTAACCTTGGAGATCGACCTGTGCGGCTGTTATTATTTAGCCACATATATATTCCATACTTCTATAGCTATACAAAATATATAACTTCAAGATATGTAACTTCAAGAGAATCAACAAAAAACATGGGGCCTGAGGTCATGCTACTGCGGAGAATGTTAACACTGCGATTCAGAAAAACGCGTCATAAGTACAACGCTAACCATCGAACTGCAACGTTATTGAACTGTCAAATAAACTCGTAAGTTCCAACTTAGAAGCTAACACGTTACGATAAATAATGATAAGATAATAATGCGCTCGATGAAGTTTCTCCTTAAACTTTAAAATTTAATATCTTTTGATTTTTGGGTCGATTTTTAACCGACTTCCCAAAAAGGAGGAGGTTATCAATTCGGTTGTGTTTTTTTTTGTATGTTTGTTACCTCATAACTCCGACAATTATGAACCGATTTAAAAAAATCTTGTTTTATCTGAAAGGATATACTTGCAGATTGGTCCCATTTAAATTTAATGAAAATCGGTTACGAACTTTGGATTTTAAATCGAAATAGCTGGAATTCGTCTACTTAGATGATAGTTTTATGTCATCCAAGTAATCGAAATTGCGTATTTTGCTTTTCTGCGATTTTGCAGTGGTGTTGTTAGGTGTGTGGTACCATTAAAAAGTGAAAAATAAAAAACTTTTTCCAAAAAAATACAACCGACTTCCAAAAAAAAAACACTACAAAGTAAAAAATAACTTTAATTTCGGAAGTCGGTGTCAAAATACGAAGAAACTAACAAAAACACCGACTTTCGAAATTAAAGTTATTTTTTACTTTGTAGTGTTTTTTTTTTTGGAAGTCGTTTGTATTTTTGATGAAATAAACACTTAGGCTGAGTTGTACCATAGAAGAAGTTATAGTTAAAGTTTGCGTCAATAGCGCTGACTTTAACGGTTATAGTGAAATGTGTTGCACCAGCGAATTCATTAGCTTTGTTAAAGTTAAAGGGAAGAGTCAAGTCAAGAGATTATATTCAACGCGTTTGATAGTTGACGGATAATTTAACACAAACAATAACACTAACCAGCGGAAAGTGAGCGGTTACGGTTACGGTTAAAGTTATGACGTCATTTAACTATTTGTCAAATGGTGCAACTAATTTTTGGCCTAATCGATACTTTAACTGAAGTTTCGATGTTTGTTATTGTTAAAGTAAGATGGTGCAACCCAGCCTTAATGTTACTCCGGTTATCTTTTATTTATTTATACATATAATAAAATCGTAGAGTTGCCGTGTCTGTACATTGAATATTTTCGCATAAAAAATACATAGAAATGTCAGAAAAATTACATAGAACACAAAAAAGCAGTTTTTGAAATTCTTTTCTGTTTGTCTGTGCGTTTGGAGGAGCATCACGCATAAACCACTGATTGGATTCAAAGTTTAGGTACTTCAAAATATAAAGTGATAACCGGAGTAACATTTAGTGTTTATTTCATCAAAATCGACCCACAAAATCAAAAGATATCGAATTTTAAAGGACATTGTTCATCGCCCATACATCGTTCGCCTAAGAACCAACAGAGACGTGAATTTACTATCTGTGTTTTAAATAATGCATATGTTCGACTGAAACTAAATTAAAATCACGGACACTTTTCAGAATTGTAAAATATCCAAAATGATTTCGGATTTTGAGGTTATAAAACATACCAAACAATAGAAACATACCAAATGGACTAAGATCCCAGAGCTGCCAGACTTTTTATCTCACCAAAAAATGGTGTAGAGTAGTGTTAATATGTTCTTCTAACATACGAAAGCGTGGTAACTTAGGTCGACGGCCGATTCCCTGATATCAGGTGCAAAATAAATTACATAAATCAAAGTGTCAACTGTCATTTCATCGACTGTCAGTGTCAATAGTGTTCGTGTCATACAGCGCTTTAATCGCTTTATTCTTTTTGTAGGTAACTAAAAATCTTACAGCGCTGAGACCGCTTTGTTTCATTTTAAAATAATGGCGCCGGGTTATAAAACCCAAGTGAGTTACTTTTTAAAATGGTTTCGTAATTAAAAAGTGTCCGTTCTATTCTAATCATTAAAATGTAATTTAAAAAAAAAAAACTAGGAATAATGGTAAAGGTTTGATTCATAGGCCACTTTTTACCATGTCCTTTACGAAGGAACTTCATCGAGCGCTAAAATACTCGTAGGTTGTTTTCATTGAGACTTCAGATACTTGCAATACCATCTATTGAGAAAATTTGTAATAAGAAATATGTGAAAAGACCCCGAAACAATGTATTTTTCAGTTATTTTTTAATAAAACTTAAAATGTAGCAATAAAAAAGTGAAAATTTTATTATACTATCATTATTTATAGTAACGTGTTAATTTCTAAGTTCGAACTTAAGAGTATAAAGACAGTTCAGTTACGTTTTAGATCGATAGATGGCGTTGTACTTATGACGCGTTTTTGTGAATCGCGGTGTTAAGATTCACCGCTAAGCTTCTAAGTTCGAACTTATGAGTTTAACAATCGCGTTTTCAAATAAATACCTTCTTACGACGATTCAAGTTTCTACTTCTATTTCATCCAAAAGCCCGGTTGGAAGAAAAAATACTTGCATGGGAAATTGAACCCTGACCTATTATTAATAAGGAGCACAATCGCGTTTATAATATGTAGATACTTGCAAAGACAAACCATTAAAGTAAAAATACTTGCATACGAAATTGTTTCGTACACTGTTACAAATAAGGATCACAATCGCGTATACAAATAAATACTTGCAAGGACACCATTAAAGTAAAAACCTACGAAATTGTTCCGTAGGCTGTTACAATAAAAAAAATAAAAAAACAATAAGGAGCATGATCGCATTTCCGAAAACTAACGCAGTTATTGAACTATTGAAGATTGTATTGAAAAACTACGTAGAATTTATGAATTTTGTAAATTAAATACCGCTACTCAGTCAGACCAGGTGGTAGGTTAGAAGCACGGTATTAAATTAATAATGAACGAAACTATTCCGTCCTACTTAAAAAAGGGGTTAGGACTGTCAGCTGGGAAATATAACATTATTATTATGATTATTCAATGATTTTATTAAGTGGTCTACAATCAGCAATATTGTCAGTAAAAATCGGAGAAAATGTGTTTCTTTTTGGACTGTGCTGGACGAAATTAAGAATCCACTTGATTCACCACCATTTGCTCGATAGTCGGTTTTGTTGATTTTGATTCAAGATTAGTTTGTACCAGGAGATTAGGTTCCTGGGCTGGTCGGCATTTCAACCGATAGAGATGATACAGTGCCCTGCATTAGGTACCCTCTTCATAATTATATTCTTAATTCGAGAGAGAAATCAGGATACGTAACTAAAGTAAATTTTGTTTATGCAATCTATACTAATATAATATATAAAGCAGAAGAGTTTGTTTGTTTGGTCGCTCTATGGCGTCGCTCTATGACGCCGCTCAATGGCGACGCTCAATGGTGTCGCTCTGTGGCGTCGCCCTTTGGCGTTGCAATTAGGCGTTGCTCTAGGGCGTCGCTCTATGATGTCGATCCGTGGCGCCGCTCTATGGCGTCGTTCTTTTGCGTCACTCAATGGCATCGTTCGATGGTGTCGCTCTATTGCTTTGCAATAAGGCGTCGCGGTATGGCGTCGCTTAAGATTTTGCTATAGTGAGTCGCTCTATGACGTCCATCCTTGGAGTTTCTCTAGGGCGTCGCTCTATGCCGTCGCCCAATGGCGTTGCTCTATGGCGTTGCAATAAGGCGTCTCTCCATGGCGTCGCTATATGGCGTCGATCTATGTTTTTGCAATTAGGCGTCGCTCTAGGGCGTCGCTCTATGACCTCGAACCGTGGCGCCACTCTATGGCGTCGTTCTATGGCATCGCTCTATGGCGTCGTTCGATGGCGTCGATATATGGCTTTGCAATAAGGCGTCGCGGTATGGCGTCGCTCTAAGATTTTGCAATAAGGCGTCGCTCTATGACGTCCATCCTTGGCGTCGCTCTAGGGCGTCACTCTATAGCGTCGCCCTATTGCGTTGCTGTATGGCGTCGCAATAAGGCGTCTCTCTATGGCGTCGCTATATGGCGTTGCTCTATGATTTTGCAATTAGGCGTCGCTTTAGGGCGTCGCTCTATGACGTCGATCCGTGGCGTTACTATATGGCGTCGTTCTAAGGCGACGCTCTATGAAGCCGCTCAATGACGTCGTTCTATGGCGTCGCCCTTTGGTGTTGCAATAAGGCGCTGCTTAATGGCGTCGATCTATGATTTTGCAATAAGCCGTCACTCTAGGGTGACGCTCCATGACGTCGATCCTTGGCGCCGCTTTATGACATCGTTCTATGGCGTCGCTCAACGGCGTCGTTCGATGGTGGCGTTGCTCTATGGCGTTGCAATAAGGCGTCTCTCTATGGCGTCGCTATATGGCGTTGCTCTATGATTTTGCAAATAGGCGTCGCTCTAGGGCGTCGCTTTTTGGCGTCGCTCTATGACGTCGATCCGTGGCGCCACTCTATGGCGTCTTTCTATGGCGACGCTCTATGACGCCACTCAATGACGTCGTTTAATGGCGTCATTCTTTGGCGTCGCCCATTGGTGTTGCAATAAGGCGTTGCTTAATGGATTCGATCTATGATTTTGCAATTAGGCGTCGCTCTAAGGCGTCGCTCTATGACATCGATCCGTGGCGCCGCTTTATGGCGTCGTTCTATGGCGTCGCTCTATGGCGTCGATCGATGGCGTTGCTCTATGGCTTTGCAACAAGGCGTCGCGGAATGGCGTCGCTCTAAGATTTTGCAATAAGGCGTCGCTCTATGACGTCCATCCTTGGCGTCGCTCTAGGGCGTCAGTCTATGGCGTCGCTCTAGGGCGTCACTCTATGGCGTCGCCCTATGGCGTTGCTCTAAGGCGTCGCACTATGGTATTGCTCTATGGCGTTGCAATAAGGCGTCTCTCTATGGCGTCGCTATAAGGCGTTGCTCTATTATGATTTTGCAATTAGGCGTCGCTTTAGGGCGTCACTCTATGGCGTCGCTCCATGACGTCGATCCGTGGCGTCACTGTATTGCGTCGCCCTTTGGTGTTGCAATAAATAAGGCGCCGCTTAATGGCGTCGAACTATGATTTTGAAATTAGCCGTCACTCTAGGGTGTCGCTCTATGACGTCGATCTTAGGCGCCGCTCTATGCTGTCGTTCTATGCCGTCGCTCAGTGTCGTCGTTCGATGGCGTCGCTCTAAGATTTTGCTATAAGGCGTCGCTCTATGGCATCGCTCTATGGCGTCGTTCGATGGCGTTGCTCTATGGCGTCGCTATATGGCGTTGCTCTATGATTTTGCAATTAGGCGTCGCTCTAGGGCGTCGCTCTAGGGCGTCGCTCTATGGCGTCGCTCTATGATATTGATCCGTGGCGCCGCTCTATGGCGGCGTTCTATAGCGTCGCTCAATGGCGTCGTTCGATGGCGTCGCTCTATGGCTTTGAAATAAGGCGTTGCTTTATGATTTTGTAAAAAGGCGTCGCGCTATGACGTCCATCCTTGGCGTTGCGATAAGAAGTAGCTCTATGACGCCGCTCAATGGCGTCGTTCAATGGCATCGATCTTTGGCGCTGCTCTATGGCATTGCAATAAGGCGTCGCTCTATGACGTCCATCCTTGGCGTTGCGATAAGGCGTCGCCCTATGACGCCGCTCAATGGCGTCGTTCAATGGCATCGAGCTTTGGTGCCACTCTATGGCATCGCAATAAGGCGTCGCTCAATGGCGTCATCCTATGGCGTTGCTCTATGGCGTTGCAATAAGGCGTATCTTTGGTATGACATCATCCCTTAGCGTCGCTCTATGGCGTCGCTCTATGACGCCGCTCAATGGCGTCGCTCTTTGGCGTCGCTCTATGGCGTCGCTCTATGGCGTCGCTCAATGACGTCGCTCTATGGCGTTGCAATAAGGCGTCGCTCCATGGCGTCGCTCTAAGGAGTCGCTGAATGGCGTCGCCCTATGGCGTTGCTCTATGGCGTTCCAATAAGGCGTCTCTCTATGGCGTCGCTATATGGCGTCGATCTATTATTTTGCAACTAGCCGTCACTCTAGGGTGTCGCTCTATGACGTCGATCCTTGGCGCCGCTCTATGGCGTCATTATATGGCGCCGCTCAATGGCGTCGTTCGATGGCGTCGCTCTATGGCTTTGCAATAAGGCGTCGCTCTATGATTTTGCAATAGGCGTCGCTCTATGCTCTTTGTCAATCGCTCCTAACATATTGTCTATCGTCTTGGGGAGGGACATCAAAAACAACTCTGAAGTCCATCGAGGTCGCGCAGCGTGCTGTATTGAAAGTTGCGATGTTCAAGCCCATCCGATTCTCCACAACTCAATTATACGAAAAATGGGACGTTATGATAGTGAGACAATTAAAGTAAGCGTCGTCCTCCTGCAACACGGTAATCTATACTGATATTATAAAGAGGTAACATTTGTTTGTATGTTTGTAAGTTTGTTTGTAGGGGGTAATCTCAGGAACTACTGGTCCGATTTGAAAAATTATTTCAGTATTGGATAGCCCATTTATCGAGGCATTCCTCGATAAATGGGCTGGGCTGGGATGGCTGTAGCATTCTACAGGCTACATATTATCACGCTAAGACTAAAAAGGAGTCGAGCATTAATGGAAAATGTGACGCAGACGAAGTTGCGTGGGTCAGCTAGTCACTTAATATTTTTAAGTACCTACATTTTGAATCCAATCTGTGGTTTATGCGTGATGCTCCTCCAAACGCACAGACAAACAGGAAAGAATTTCAAAGACTGCTTTTTTGTGTTCTATGTAATTTTTCTTACATTTCTATGTATTTTTTTTGCGAAAATATTCAATGTACAGACACGGCAACTCTACGATTTTATTATATGTATAGAAGATAGATGACAACTCACACTCTAAGAGTCAATTAAAAAATCGAAGAATTCTGATCAACAAGGAAGAAATGTTTGCCGTATACTACAAGGACTCCTAGGACCTAGGTTTAAAGTCTTGAGCTACACCAAACCAGGTGCTAGAATGCAAAATATTCTTCATGTAAACACTATGCTAGAGCTGAGCTTAAACGATTGTTAGAGGTGTTATTATCATAGGTGGTAATTACGATCAGAGGCGGTTCGTCCTAAAGAGCGCTGGTGCAGTGCACTCCCACAAAAATTGCATAATCTATATTTTCATAAAATCCTATACATACATTATTTCTACTATGCCTATACAATACACTCATAATAGTAGTTTACTAGAAACGTAGTAGAAACTAACTATTACCTACGCGCACGTTTGGCGTCAAGTTGTATGTGCCTAACGTGTGGAGTGGAGCGCTTGCGATTGCGCTCCTATGAAATTAAATTCTGTACGATTTCTAGCACTGTATTTAATGAGTGCGAAAGCGAAACATCGACATAGTCCGACGCGTGAGACCGAAGATTTTGTATGGGAAATTAGCCTAATTTGGAGCGCCGCTCACGCGCGACATTGCCAAATCACGCACAATACGCGGGAGACGTCTTGTGCGCTGTTGCCGATCTAATGTAAAGAAACACTCGGACTCCGTTACTTTAGGGTAGAATGTAGATTCTTCGCAGTTTTTCTTTTAATTATGGATTAAAAATAGTTTTGTGCGATATTTGTGTTAAAATGGAACAATACAGTACCTATGTCTTTTATTAAAAAATGTGAAAAGACTCTTGAGTTGCGTCTCGAACTTAAAGCTAATGGACCACTACGTCTTGAAATTGCACTTACTCAAAAATGTGGTACGAAAACTAAATCTTTTACGCGTGTTTTCAAATCTGAACATTATTTCAAAACACCTGGGTTGTGTGGATGTGAAGAAAGCAACAAATTAATTATTTTGTTTTCCGTGTCTGGTATTTGGAGCTGGCGTCTGCGGTGGTGGTGGTGAATCTTCCATGCAGATTCACCACCACCGCCGACGCCAGCTCCAAATCAATAAAAGTGAAAAACCATTCAAAATCTCGATTTCGGTTATGTGAAGTGCAATTGGCATCTATCGGCTGACAAGTTTATTTTTTATTTTTTTTATGCAAAACGGGGAAACTCTTGGCGCAAATCTCACCTGATGGAAATTGATGATTAGGCCGAATATGGAAGCGAGTTTTACCCGGAATTCTCTTACACAGAGGAACTGGCTATCACACCTCTGACTGCCGGAACACAACAATGCTGTTAACATTGTTGTTATGGCGACAGACTTAGACATGATGGTGGTAGCTTGCCAGGCGGACTTAGAACAAGTCCTACCAATGTTATGAATTAATTAAAATATGTAACTGCGATAATATTTATTGTGAACAAACATTATATAATGATAAAATTATTCGAAACACGGCTTCCAATACTATGAATTTTTATTTTTCTCTAATAATTATGTTTTAATATTACATCAGAATATTAATGGTTTAATAAATAAATCGGACCTATTTGCGTTTCAGTTGCAAAAACTTTCTCGTGAGGGTATGAATCAATGGATAAAGTTTGTATAACAGAACATAATATGAAGGATGGTGACGATATTCACTTGCATATACCTAACTTTAGCCTTGCATCCTACTCAAATAGACATTCTCGAAAAGAGAGTATGTTCAAAACTCCAAAAATAAAATGAAAGCTACCTGGCATGTCATCAATACTTTTCTTGAAAAAAATCAAATCTTTGCGGAAGAATAGTACGGCTTTAGAAAATGTAAAAATATAAATATGGCAATATATGGCCTTGTAAAAAAAGTTATAACAAATATGGATAAGCGGACACGTGCGTCTGCCTTGTTCATGGATATGTCCAAAGTATTTGATTTAGTAGATTTTAACATACTTTTGCCTAATTTGGAGAAATATGGAGTAAGGGGCAACGTATTAAAATTAATTGAATCGTATCTAAAAAAATGGTATCATATAACTAATATTACAAAGATTTGCCAGAAAACAAAATAAGAACGAAAGTACCAATCAAGACCAAGAAAAACAAACTTTGGTGTATCCCAAGGTAGTGTCCTCGGACCGTTATTGTTCCTCGTATACATAAACGATATGCCTAAAGTTATACAACATCCCATGACCTTGTTCGCAGATGATAGTTAAGTTTTTTTTCACGGAAAACAATACTGAATAACAAAGCCATGAAATGGATATAAATCTAAGTCTAAGTAAGTTAATTAAATGGTTAAATAAAAACAACCTTAATATAAATTTAGATAAAACCTATATTGTGTCATTCAAACAAAAAATCAATCAAGATAAACTTAATACTAAATACGCTGACAAAACTATAGAAGAAACAAATCACACAAAGTTCTTGGGACTCTATATGGACGAGCATATGAAATGGAGTAAACATATTGAACATGTTATAAAAAATCTTAATCAGTACGCTCTACATAATCTTAATAAAATAGCAAGCCGCGAAACTGTACTAACTTCATTTCATGCATATGTGACTTTTACATTGCGTTATGGCATAATTTTCTGGGGAAATTCATCAGATAGGGAGCTAGTATTTAAGGCACAAAAAAGTATTTAAGAGCAAAGTCCAAATAAAAGCTACTGATAGTTGTAGACCTCATGTTATTGAGCTAAAAATAATGACATTTCCGTGTCTGTACGCATTTGAAGTAGCAATGTTTGTTAAATAACACTTCAATTTATTTGAAACTCTGACTAGTAAACGTCACCGGGATATAATTCACGTGATGCCTCACAAAACAGCATTATACGCAAAAAGCTTTCTGGGAATGGCTCCAAAAATATTTAATAAGATACCCATGACTTTAAGAGCTGAGAAGGATAATATCAAATTTAAAAGAATGCTTACAGATTTTATGGTTAAAAAGGCATACTTACTTACCATTGGTGAATTTTTATCGGACGATTTAAAAAAATAATAATTGGGTATTTGTTTGTGTGGGTCATATGTCCGATTTATTTAAACTCAATTGTATGTAATATTTTTAATATTATGTATTCTAATATTAATAATAATTTAATGTATCTAAAATTTAAACTAGCGATCCTGACATTAGAATAAGAACCTATGATTGTACCTATGTTTTGCAAATAAATATAATGAATGAATGAATGGTAAATCGAGGCAAGGACCATCGCATCGAATAGAAAATATCTATCATCTGTCTCGCGGAACATAGAAAATACTCAAATTATATAGCCTTTAAAAATCTTGACTCTACTCACCATCATTGTTTCGAACGATTACAACGAAAAGATTAAAAAAATACGGTTGAAAGTAGTGTGCAAGATTTCCTGAACGCCATTTTTTTAATGTTCTATTAGACGCAGTCGCTGAATGTCATTTAGGCCGGTGATTAAACGCCGATGTCCAATGTTAAGGCTAGGCCGCTAAATAAACAGCTGATTTGCTATTACTTACTTCCGGAAGTGCTTTTATGAAGTCATGGCAATGGCCCGCTTTCGCCGCTTCGATTACTTCGGCGTCCGTAGCTTTTGGGTTACTCAGTCTATAATCAGAAAATACATGTATTTTTATATTTTCTAGACATCATTCTTCACATAAACCATTCATCGTGTTTTTTGGCCTAATCCATATTCACACAATAACGTGTTAATAAAAATATCCTTCACAACGTGCCCGATTACACAATGTCAGGTATTGTTTTCGAAAGTCATCAATAGCTAAATGATCTTTATCGGCAGATTCAGAGTGTACCTAAATCAGAGATCTCTCATACAATTTGTATTACTAGATGCTATACAACAAACGAAAAGAAACTATTGCAAAATTAAATTGTCTTTTTACTTTACACGGATTTACTTCCATTTAATTTAAGCGCGTTGTGACTCTTCGATGCCGGAGGTCACAGTTCACATTAAAGAGGTCCGGAGAATATTATGCAGTCTAGACGTGAATAAGGCCAGCAGACCTGATGGCATTCCAGCGAGAGTCTTGAGGCAATGGGCGCCTGAACTGTCTCCTGTGTTGACACGCCTATTCCGCCTCTCTCTAGAAAAAAGGACGGTGCCATAATCCTGGAAGTTTGCAAATGTGCAACCGGTAACCAAAAAGGGTGACCGCACGGACCCTACTCATTACCGTCCGATCGCCATTACCTCCATCCTATGCAAGTTTATAGAAAAGGTTCTGAACGGTAAGTTGCTGATCTACCTTGAAGACAATGATCTCCTCAGTGACCGTCAATATGGCTTCCACCGGGGTCGGCCTACTGGCGATCTTCTTGTGTATGTCACGTACTGCTGGGGCGAGGCCATCAACAGACACGACAAAGCACTTGCCGTGTCACTCGATATCTCGAAGGCTTTTGACAGGGTCTGGCATGCAAGTCTACTCAGCAAGCTTCCTGCTTATGGAATCCCAGCTGGTTTTTGTAGCTGGATATCAGACTTCTGCAGTGAACGGTCGATCCGAGTAGTTGTTGACGGTTGCTCCTCTAACGTTATGGCTATCGATGCCGGAGTTCCTCAGGGGTCTTCTCTCTGCAACTCTTTTCCTGCTGCACATCAATAACCTACTTCAGCCTGGTCTTGTTGGATACGTAGATGACAGTGCAGTTTCAGAGAGATACATGTCCAGCGCAACAACCAGCGGGGGTGAAGTTCGTTCGTTGAGAGAGGCCATAGTAGAGCGGAAAAATTTGACCTTAAGCCTTGTCTTCTAGTGGGGTGACAACAATCTGGTCACTTTTAACGCCACCAAAAGTCAGGCGTGTCTTGTTATCGCAAAAAGGAGTCGTTTCGACCAAACTCTTACTTTTCGGGGTATATCTGTTCCTGTGACTGATCAGCTCGAGCTCCTAGGCATGGAGTTGACATCCAGTCTGAACTTCGGCGCCACCATTGAGTAGAAAGCCAAAACTGCAGCTAAAAAGCTGGGTATCCTGAATAGAGTGAAGCGATACTTCAGGCCTGGACAGCTTTTAACCCTTTACAAAGCACAAGTCCGATCCTGCATGGAGTATTGCAGCCACCTTTGGGATGGCTCGGCTAAATACCAGCTTGCCGCTCGGTGGAACGCAGAGCCAAGAGGCTCATCGGCGACGAAAAACTGGTGCCAAGCTTCACAGCTTAGGCTCATCGCCGCAAGGTTGCCTGCTTGTCGGTTTTTTACAGATTGTACTTCGGTTAGTGTGCCAAGAACTCCACGACCTCATTCCACCGGCCCCCTTCTACCATCGGACATCCAGACCAACTGAAACTTACCATCCCTACCTTGTTGCTATTCCACGAATTCGCACTAAGCGTTTCCAAACGTCTTTTATATTGCGCACAGCAAAGGAGTGGAACTCTCTGCCTGCGTCTGTGTTCCCGAACGCCTACAACCCTAATCTCTACAAAGTTAGAGCAAACAGGCTCCTTCTGGATAAGCTCGCTCCATGGTAAACTTTGTCTCTCGCATCTCTGACCAAGACTAAAGTCAAGAGCAAACCCATCTCAAATAAAAAAAATAAAAAAAGCGCTAAAAGATCATTCATTCACGTCAAAAGTTAAATATACCCAATTGTACAAGTACATTTCAGATGTACCTTTCAATCAGTAGCGTAGCTACACCAGGGGCTAGGGGTAGGGGCTGCTGCATAACAAAACATTTAGGGGCCCCCCTTTCTACCCAACTATGACAAAGCCCAAAAGAGGGACTGTTTTTGATACATATAATTAATTGATAATATATACCTATTTATTTTCTAAATAGGTTTATCATAACACTTTGACACGTCAATTATTTTTATTCAATTCTTGACGAGATTTTCCAACTCCTATGGATTTCAGAAATATTTTACAGTTTAGGCGGGTCTCCATTGCAACTGAGTTATGGATATGGCGTCGTTGGGCGTCTCTACACACCTTATTGCAGCGATTTCGAGCAACTAAAAGTTAGGCATATTACACTAGGATTATCTGACGACTTTTTACTTGCACACGTCGATGCGGTTTCATCTGGGGGCCGACATGGCGTTAGCTGCACCCCTGTTTTCAATTTAATAGCCATTTTTCAATGTTTACATAAGCCATTTTGTATATTTTACTCTTGTAATGTCCTTACCTAATATTTTCTCTGATGGTCCCAGCAAAGAGAACAGGTTCTTGTCCAACAACCGCGATGTGGTTTCTGTAGTGTCTGACGTTCAGGTTCCTCAAGTCGTATTGTGACACCAGGACCTGCCCCCCGTTAGGGTCATACATTCTCTGTATGAGCTGCAGCACGGTCGACTTGCCGCAGCCACTCGAACCCACCAGCGCCACTGTCTCGTTGGCGTTGATCTTCAGGTTAAGCCCGTTTAACACCTAAGATTTTGCATATTTTTAGTTAAAAAGCAACAATTATATCAGATTACGACCAGATCTGTAAACTTTTACCTCTACATCGTCTCGCGCTGGGTAGTGAAACCTAACATCCTTAAACTCAATGACCCCATCAAGTATTGGTTTTTCGCCTGCAGTGGAAAAAACGTCTATTTCTGGGACTCGGTCAATGACCGCGTAGATAGATGCGGCTGACGCTCGGGCGGTCGATATGGCTTCCATGTGAGGAGCTGTCAGACCCACGTTTTGTGCTCCTTGTAGCACACTGAAGAATACCTAAAAGCAGTTTGTTAACAAAAAATAAATTATAGGAACGTGATGTTTATTTACTCGAAGGTCTGTTTACCACAGCCTTTCAACTGTCTACTTATTACGGTTCATTAGTTAAGCCTGCTGACAAACAGCTGGTGGCTTAGTAATAGGGTCTCGTAGGTTAACCATCGGGTACGGAACCTCAAAAAAGGAGGAATTTAAGCAGTCTTACAATCATGAGTACAGCTGGCGTATAAACCGGTTTCTCTTCGTGTCTGCTCATGATGATGAGACCGACGCCGTACCAGAAGGCGAGCGCATATGTGGCGTAGATTATGAACCACATCACCCCGCTTCCTAACCCTGCGAAAATGCCTTTCTTGATGCCCATCTTCTTAGCCGGTTCCAAACGACGTGAATATCTGAAAGATGAAAAACACAATACCTTTTAGTAGGTACCAGCAAGAATAAGAATAAGAATAAGAATTGTTTATTGCGTAACTGTGTACATTTTGATCTCATAATAAATAGCATAACATCGGAAACTGGACGGATAACCAAAATCAAACGCGTGCCTATCAATGAGTACAAAAAAATATGTGATGAGGCGTCGATGCCGTCGTCAATTGTCGATGCTCAAAGCCTCTGTGTCTTATATTTTTCTTAATATAAACCTTCTACTGCTTGACAAAGGAATCTATTTATGTATATGGGGTTCTCCTTATCGTTTCTCAAAAATCTTAGTACCACAAAAAAATATTACCTGTTTGTAAAAACTGTACCCTGATTTACCTGTCTATTTCTTTCTTTTGTCCACCAAAGGCAACGACTGTTCTTATTCCAGAGAGAACCTCTTCTGCGACAACGCCAGCTATGCTGTACGCTCTTAATTCTTTAGATGTCAACGAAGATTGCACCTGGAACAAACCTGGTTATTTATTTAATGTCAACATACGTTTCGATTTTCAGTTCATAATCTTCTACATAGCCACTTATTTTTTATTTATTAAAACTGCAAGCAGCACTTATCTAAAAAGGCGGACTACATGCCTTTGACCACTTCTATTTCGTGCAGGTAGCACGACAGTGAAAGTACATCAATTTCTGGCCCAAAACTTCGCCACTTCAACGGCGAATTTTTTTTTAAAGTAGTCACAATTTGAATGATAACATAATTATTTATCGATATGGATTGGCCACTGGCCTCAGACATGATGTGGATATTGACAGGGAGCGGAGGCTGCTGACTGTTGAGCCCACAGATCCGTACGTCACGTCCTATACAAAAACGCAATCAGAGTGCTGATGGGGCTGCCGTGGTACTGCAGCGCATCAGGGCAGTTGGCCCGTGACCTTGCAGTAGAGGTGACTAACACGTTTCGGTATTTTTTAAATAAATAATAATCTTTAATTCAGACCACAGAACAAAAACTACAACATAAAATGAAACACAACACAGCTCATCATAATTTACAAGTAAATTGTTATACTAACACTATGAGTACTGTTACTCGTAATAAATGACTATTATTATTAATAGAAGTCTGACCTACCTTAGCAACAACAGCCGTGGTGGCTATAACAACTGGAGTACACGACAGGAGCACGAGAGTAAGCTCCCAGCCGTACACGAAGGAGATGATCACTGAGGTCACGAAAGACATCACCAGGTAAATGAAGATGGGCACCTTCTCCGCGATCCCTTCGCGAAACTTTTCGACGTCGCTAACAGAAATAGGAATTTGGACTAGTAAATTAAACACAAAACATTATTATGTATCTTCCAAAGGGGTGGAGAAAGGTGTATATGAACACCTTCATTTCAAGCGAAGAAGTCACATGATTCACACGTAATATACAATGCAGAAACTGAATAAAAAACTTTTTACAAAAAAATACAACCGACTTCTAAAAACAAAACACTACAAAGTAAAAAATAACTTTAATTTCGAAAGTCGGTGTTTTTGTTAGTTTCTTCGTATTTTGACACCGACTTCCGAAATTAAAGTTATAGTTTTTACTTTGTAGTGTTTTGTTTTTAGAAGTCGGTTGTATTTTTTTGTAAAAAGTTTTTTATTTTTCACTTTTTAGTGGTGCCCCACACCTAACAACACCACTACAAAATCGCAGAAAAGCAAAATACGCAATTTCGATTATCAAAGAATCATCTAAATAGTCAAATTCCAGCTATTTCGATTTAAAATCCGAGGTTCGTAACCGATTTTGATATGATTTAAATGGGACCAATCTGCAAGTATATCCTTTCAGATAAAACAAAATTTTTTCAAATCGGTTCATAATTGTCGGAGTTATGAGGTAACAAAAATAAAAAATAAAAAAAATACTACCGAATTGATAACCTCCTCCTTTTTGGGAAGTCGGTTAAAAAATAAAATACGGGAGTCTAATATCACTAAAGGTACATCCACACCGCAGTTCTTTTCTTGGAGCAACAGAATGCAACACGATTACCTACATTAGGTAACATTCTTCAACTTATGACTTTAACTTACCTATATACTAACAACAAATAACTTTTTGTTATAGGATGCTGTCCACTAACACTTGGAAACGTTGCTCCACAAAAAGTGACTGCGGTGTAGATGCACCGTTATGATTGTGCGATTATGAGACGAGGAACTTAAGACCTACGTATACCGGGACGGAATGGCTAAGGGTTTAATTCTTTACCAAAGAAATTATTTCCGTTAGAGCACCAATTTTATTATTATTCCCTTTATTCATTTTCTATACATATTTATTTTACACATACATACATTTTTAAATTACTTATAAAATCTAAAAATTGTAGCCCACCGGTATCGGGAACAGGGTCCAAGCTACCAGTGGTCAGGGTTCCCGAGAGAGGAACCTCCTAACAATACGCGCCGTGTCCAGGAATACTGCTTTCTGGATCAAGCCCTTGATCCAGATGCCCAACGAGAGCCTCTATAGATGCTGGTCGAGGCTCTTGGCAATTATGCCATTGGCCGTCACGACTATGGGCACAATGACAGCTGTGTTCACATCCCACATGTCGACAACCTCACGAGCCAAGTCAAGATACTTAAATTGTTTATCGTTCTCAGACTCCACGAGGTTCTCGTCATGAGGGACTGCTATATCAACAATCATTGCGCGACGTTCACTATTATGTCGGGCTTAGTGGCAACAATAGTCCTGTCAGTAATTATAGACCGATCCCAATACAATGTGCAATTGCCATTTTCGAGAACTGGGTCGGGCACATCCCTGTAGTACGGTACTTCCGATTCCACAAGATTGTATTTAAGAGCTATTTGCTGGTGGACAAGGGAGTAGGGGTCTTGTCATGACTCCCGCGACCCCCCCCCCCCTCGTACTGCGCCTGGATAGACCGTAATCCAAGCGGCTAGTGTGCGCTGACCGGTAGCGAAATTCTCCGTTATTCCGTTCCGATGTGCGTAGGTCTTTATTTGATTGATCTATCAGGAATATGTAAAATCCAATAGGTTAAACTTAAAGCACTTACTCAGATACTTTGGTCGCAAAGTTCATGGAGGTGTTCTTGTCATACCACGACATGTCTTGACGAAGTACAGATCGCAGAAACAACGCCTTGAGCCTGTCGACCTGGTTGTATTGGAAAAATTATTATACGAAGATTCGTGTTCCGAAATATTGGATTAAAATAACATCACAGACATTTCTAAACTACTTTTTCAGCAACACATGATTCAGAGGCACAAACGTGTTTGACTGCATTTTCTGTCGTGATGCTGCCTGCGACTTTGTGATTTGTTTGAAAAACCTATGGATAATGTACGACTTCTGCAAAAATCTGACATGAGCCATCATTGTACTCAACAAAAAATATTCTGTTAATAGTCTGTCACGGAAATATTCTGCAGTTTTATACATGACAGACCGGTTGTTTGTTATAGCGCCTTCAAATTAGCCGCCAAGTGCTGCCGTGCTGCAACCGCTAGGATCAAGCATCACAGTGTTGTAGTGTAGTGTTGCACATTTAGTTTCACGATGGACTCTGACGACGAAACACTGCTGTTAGTGTTACTATTAAAACGAAAAAGAAAAGGCGAATATTTAATTGCACCTCTATTTAAAATTCAAGCAAACTAAATCTCCCAACTAATTACCCACTGTATAACAAAAATACTGATTTGCACAGTGAACGCAAATTGTTTTATTTGCGTTCAATGGATTTGCACACTAAATTACGACGACACTAAATAATGACAGTCAACGTCAGGGGCACCCCAAGGTTCGGTTAGTTAGGTTCCTATAAACCCTGCAGACAGAAATAGGAGCCCCGCGCAGCGGGGCTCCGTCGACCTGCTGACGGAAACGCTACCCTAGACGGTCGACGTCACGGGGAGTTAGATAATTATTAGTTTACAGATAGTCATTCAGTAAAACAGTTTAGCTTTATAGATCAAACAGTAGTTATAATAGATTTGATTTATTTGATGACCAAATTTAGTGTGCAATCCAGTATTTTTGGTGGTAACTTCGAATATTTGAATAGAAAAAATTGTATTTACAGTTGTAGGATTACATACTACCCAAAAGAAACCTAAGAAAAAGTTGTTGCATTTTGTATAAGTTAACGAACTGAATTTCATAAAATAAAAGACCAACTGTGACCAACAATTTCAGAACTACTTGGGGTTATCAAGAAAACAATTCTACGAATTACTTGCACGTTTGGAACCTTCTATTGGAAAACAAAATACATCCTTCAAAATATTATTTGTGCTGAAGACAAACTCTTTAAAACATTCGCTAACTTCGAATCCCATATAGCTGGACGACTCTCAACCTCATCGATAAATTCTTTAACCTGATTGATTTTCGTTCTTGTATAGACTTGAACAAAAACTATGCGCATCATCACTAGTCGATCGATGAAATGACGCGCGGCCGCAGCGCGGCTGGAATACAGGATACTTTTAATGCATTTTCTCTTGGTATAACTTTAACAGCACGGAACAGCTGTTCCGTGTTTAACAGTCTCTTTGGAACGTGCAACTCTGTCGCGCTGGGGATAGAGTCGGTAACTCGGTAAGTGTGTTTTGGAGTCGGTAAGTGTGTTTTGCTGCAGAACATAATTGCTGGCAGTCCGACCATGATAATTTAAAACTTTTTTTTATTTTCTCGGCTCAATTCGATAGAAGAGCTTCTTGAATACCTGTTTTAGTGCCATGTAATTGAAGATATCAACACTGATGGCGGCGACGATGAACTGGCCGATGGAGAACACTAAGCAGCCGATGCCGAACGCCTGGGAGTCTCGAATCAACGCTTCCCTGTTCCGTACTCTCGATGCGTTTGTGCTGTAACAAAGGAACACATTGTTATAACCATAGAGCTTACGTGGACTAAAGCATAGATCTGCAGGATCAATGGGTGCAAAGATTTGATCCTTTTAAGTTTTTTGAAAGAAAAGGCAGTTCTTTGGTAATAATAGCTGCGGTAATAGTAGTGGTTGTTTGGTAAAAGAAGTAGTAGAATGGGTTACTTCTAGGCAAGCATGTCTAATTCTACCACATGGTCGATTTTCATTAGGTATCCGTAGTAATAAAATATTCATAGTTAGACACTCATGTTTCAAGATTACTGTTGTGCCGCTGCAAATTGCGTGGACTTGATTCCGACCACAGCCTAGTAAGGGAAAGCCAAAATTAAGTGGCTTCTGAATTGCTGACTTCTTGACATTTTTTCGTTGCTTAACTACTACTGGTCCGATTTGAACAATTATTTCAGTGTTAGATAGCCCATTTATCGAGGAAGGTTATATATAGGCTATAAATCACAAATATAGGAGCGGAGCATTAATGGAAAATGTGAGGCAGACGAAGTTGCGCGGGTCAGCTAGTTAAAGAATATACCTCCATGTTTTTTTTAAGTTCAATAAAATACTTATTAGCTCTAGTTAACAATTATTATGAAATAACTGCCAGGGAAACTGCGCTTTGGCGAGTGGGACAGATATATTCGTTTAAGGCATGCAAATAAAGGCACTCTCCCTGCCTTAAATCAAATGTCAGTGTAAGTTAACGTGATGCCGATTGAACCAAAAAAAAAAACAATAAAACTTACAGTACTTCTCCTCCGCCGAATAACGCTATTGTGAGAGTCTCGGTTGAAGTTCCGACCATAATCGTGCGGTCGATGAGCAGTGATGTGAACTCGCCATAGATGATGACGCCCAGAGGAACGAACAAGCCATTGACGCAGGCAAAGAAAATTGCTATGAGCAGGCATACTATCTCTCTCGCTTGGGCGTACCTGTACTGTGGAGAGAAAACATATTAGTTGGTATTTTGTTCGAGCAATCAGTAGGGGATTGGGATACAGAGATCACTGGATAGTGGACCAACTTCTATTCCTCCCGGGCGATAACCTGTAATATAGTTAAGAGAGTTTTATCACGGAGCTCTGTCAACAGCTGCGATTCGGTGGGTGGGTTAACTAGCGGCAGCTTCTCAAACACTTTGAAAAATGAAAAAAAATTAATAGAAGTAGTAATTTCCTCCCGATTGAAAATTGTGTCAAATTATAGCTAACCCAATATCTTGCAGAAAACAAAACGTCAGCCGGCTGTAATTATGTTAGGGCACGCCACGATAGTGGCGATAAGTCCCCTCTTTGAGGAGTGGCTTGAGAGGCGCCACGGCGTCCTCACATTCCGCCTGACGCAGGTCCTCACGGGACATGGATGTTTCGGGAGGTTCCTGCACCGAATCGGGCGGGAGGAAACGCCCGGGTGTCACCACTGCGGGGATCGTCCGGAGGACACGGTGGAGCACACTGTGCAGGTGTGCCCCGCTTGGGCGGGGCACCGCCGTGTCCTCGAAGCGGCGATTGGCGGCGACCTCTCGCGTCCGGCCCTGGTCCAAGCCATGGTCCGGAGCGAGACGGAATAATAATAATAAAATCCTTGGACATTTCACACAACGCCATAATAGTCCCAAGCTAAGCAACCTAATGCTTGTATTATGGTAACGAGATGGCTGAACTGCTTATATACATTTTTTTTTTATTGTAAATACATACATATCTATACTAATATTATAAAGCAGAAGAGTTTGTTTGTTTGTTTGTTTGTTTGGTTGAACGCGCTAATCTCGGGAACTACTGATCCGATTTGAAAAATTCTTTCAGTGTTAGATAGCCCATTTATCGAGGAAGGCTATAGGCTATATATCATCACGCTAAGACCAAAAGGAGCGGAGCCGTAATGAAAAATGTTACGCAGACGACGTTGCACGGGTCTGCTAGTTATAGATAGAAAAACACCCAGACTCGGAACAAATACATGTAGGTCGTACAAATATTTGTTCCGTGCGGGAATCGAACCCGCGACATGCTAGCGAAGGAGGTGGTGGAGAGGGAGAGGAGACCCTCTCGTCCCGGCCGCCGTGGTTGACGCCGCGGGCGTCGGGGGCCACCACCTGGTGACCTCCGGCCACCGTAGGCGCGGGCCTGTGGATGTGGTCCGTCCGTCTAGTGACGACAGGCCGTGTCGACGGCGCGTTAGTGTTCCACGCGCGCCTCAAAGAGAGTCAGCACACAGAGGGGCCGGTCGCGGGATTATTCGCAAGAGACACCGTGGCTCCGGAACACAAAGGGCAATGAAGGAACATGGATGGGTTTTAAGTAGTCAGTAGAAGTCTGACACTCTCTCCCGCTACACCCAGAGCGGGAGGAGTCATTGGATGATTTCCCATCCCTAAAATAAAAAAATAAAAAAAAAGCCGGCTGTATCTTAGTGGGAAAGTTATCAGTTAACTTCCCGAAGGGTAATCCCATCGCCTACTTAAATTTTATTCAAAAGCTAGAAAGATGCCGAGGGCTTCAGCATCTTGATAGCTAATTTTTTTTAATACTGACAAGTTCATTTTAACTATCAGCTGATTAATTCTGTCCGGGAGGAAATGACGTGTCTAAAGTTATTCGACTTTATGCTTCATGCTCCGGCTGCAGAGTAAACTCAAAACTCAAACGTTTATTTCAATTAAACCATTTACAGGCACTTTTGAATTGTCAAGGTCGGTCGGTCCAAAAAGATGAAAGTTGAAGTTCCAAAGCGTAGATCTCTTTGGAAAAGAACGTGCAAGAACCTCCACGGACACTCTTTTAAAAATAATAAATTGTTAAAAAGTTTTGTTGACATCGTGTTCAAATTATACATACATGTGAGACCGATGTGACGAGCATGATAAAAACGTCCGGAATAAGAAAGGAAAAAAAAAAAAAATAGACAAAAAAAAAAAAAAAAAAGATAAAGTAAAAAAAAAAGAAAAAAAAATAATAATAAATAAATAAATAAATAAATTCAAAGAAATAATTAAAATAAACCATGGCAGCTGAGAAATGACCTGAGGCCTTAGTGTGAGTTTTTTCGACTCACGTTCGAACGCGTTCGATTGCGAGCGCGTTAGAATTTAGTATGGGAAATGAGGTTCTACGAGTGACTACCAGGTGGCACTATAACTAAATTCCCATACTAAATTCTAACGCGCTCGCAATCGAACGCGTTCGAACGTGAGTCGAAAAAACTCATACTAAGGCCACAGTTCCAACCGACGGCGCCATGACATGCGCCAGGCCCATTCGTCTCAACCATTTTGAATGGAGCCAAATAATTTAACGCATACGTCACCATCAGCTAGGCTTTTGAGTGAGCATGACAGTCCCAACCGCCAGAGTACTTGAGTCTATACCATGCAAACACACACTTTATAAATGTTGGTACTATTGATTTATCTAATTAACAGTAATGGATCAGTATGTGATTTAAATTAAATATAAAAGTCATTAAAGACATCTATAGATATACCTACTAAATACATATAATATGAATACAAACATTATCAACAAGTTTGACTTTGTTTACTACACCCTAGATTGTCTTATGGAGCAGGACCAGCATGTTTCCTTTGGAGCTTTTATTTATTATATTTCCATTAAAAGCCCTTACAATTTATATTCAAAGTTCTAAGACCTTGTAATATAAAAGAATACTTTATCCATTACTATAAATAATTAAAATATCCAAGAACAAAAACTTACAAAATATCGATATGACTAACTTTAATTTTACCTTTTTCCTTATATTTCGAAAAGTCCTGTCGACTTGATTAATGTTCTGATCTTGTTTTTATGAAGGGTCTTTCAACAAGGACGGGTTGATTTTGAAATTAAATAAAACAAGCTGTATGTGAGAAAGTAAAGAAATATTTTTTTAATTGGAAGGCCCATTAATGCCATTTTTTATGAAATATGACATTGTTTAAATGTCCACCGCGGAACGCTTCGAACGGTGGAACGGATCCGAGAGGTCCAATTTTCAATTACTCTACTGCATAGATCCGGCCGCTGAGTCTGAGCGATGACCTGCGTTATGTTGACTTTCAGGGCAGCGGTTGAAGAAAAAGTCTAGCGGGGTCAAATCGCACGATCTTGGTGGCCAATTCACGTCTCCTCTGCGAGAGATAACCCTACACTTGAACCGTTCATGCAGAATGTCCATTGTGTCGCTCGCTGTGTGGCACGTAGCACGCTGTCTTGTTGGAACCACATGTTATCCACGTCCATATTGTGCAATTCAGGCCAAAAGAAATTATTAATCATTGATATGTAGCGCTCGCCGTTGACAGTAATGGCCTCGCCATCATCGTTTCGAAGAAGTACGGACCAATGACGCCGCTGGATCAAAATCCGCACCAAACAGTAACTTTTTGTGGATGCATTACCACCGTGAACTTCATGTGGGTTGAGGACGTCCCCTATACGGCAATTTTACTTATTAACAAAATCATTCATCCAAAAATGCGCCTAGTCGCTAAAGATGATTTTTTCGGCCAAAATCGGGGTCCTCTTCCAAACGTTCCTTGACCTTGCTTTTCTTCAACTGATGCATCGTCGTGCACGGACGCCGTGACAGATGTGCTGCGGCAGGGAATGGAGTACTACATTCCGTTCTCGGGCGTAGTGATGTCTGGAGAAGCTCGCCCATGGTTTGGTGCCGTATGCAATCGTGCCAATGCGCTAAAGCATGAAGCCAAGAATTACCTAGCATGGGTTGACGCCAGTACCCGCAAAGCAAGTGACGTGATTCAGAAGGAGTGAGCTTTGAACAGGGCTGCCAAGTCCTGCAAGAAGGTGCTGCGGAGGACTCGGTTCGACCACATTAGCCGAATAGGGAACAAACTTGCTTCATACCCAGCAGGTAGTAAAGCTTTTTGGTCCCTGGCTAAGTCGGTCGAATCGAACTTCTGCCGCCCCTCACTGCCAACACTGCTGAGACCCGACGGGTCACTGGCCCACTCTGCTGAGGAGAAAGCAAACTTGTTCACCTCTATGTTTGCGGAATCGTAACGTCTGGATTCTGGTGGCGCGAGGCCCCCTACTCCTCCTTTTGGATGCGGGTCGTGTATGCCGAACATATGCATTCATCAGAGGGACGTACTTAGGGTACTGCGTAACCTAGATGTGAACAAGGCTAGTGGCCCGATGGGATTCCAGCAATTGTACTGAAGACTTGTGCGCCTGAGTTGTCTCCGATCTTGACACGCCTATTTCGCCTTTCGTTTGAGACTGGGAACTGCCGAAGGCTTGGAACCAGCTAACGTGCAGCCCGTGACCAATAAACCATTCTTGGGCACGGGCTGCACGTTAGTTGGTCAAGCTGACCCGTCAAATTATAGACCCGTCTCGGTAACGTTCATACTCTGTAAGAGTATAGAACGGGTACTGAATCGTAAGCTCCTGACATACCTAGAAGCGAACGATATCCTTAGTGACCGACAAAACGGCTTTCGCCGGAATCGGTCAACTGGGGAGTGAGGCCATTGAAAAGCATGGGGAAGCACTTGCGGTCTCCCTAGACATAATATCTCGAAGGCATTCGACAGGGTCTGGCACGATGGCTTTATTAGTAAGCTTCCTTCCTGCGGTCTGCCCGTCGGCTTGTGTGATTTGATTGCAGATTTCCTGAGGGATCGGTCTATCCGAGTGGTCATAGATGGCTGCTCGTCCAGACTGCTGGATAATAATTCCGGGGTTCCTCAGGGATCAGTACTCTCGGCACATTGTTCATGTTTCATATTAATGATATCCGATATATTAATGATAGATTAATGAGCCCGGTACATTTGGGTATTCAGACGACAGCACTGTTGCTGAGAGGGTCACGGACCCGGTCTCTCCGGGAGGCTATGGTTGAGCGCTTGAACGTGTCCTTACAGGCTGTCTCCGAATGGGGCGATGCCAATCTGGTCAAGTTCAATGCTGCGAAGACCCAAGGGTGTCTCTTTTCCGCTAAAAGGAGCCAATTCCACCCTGCTTCATCTCTCCGCGGTGTAACCCTGCCGATAACCAACAGACTTGAGCTTTTTGGTGTTACATTGATATCAACCCTCAATTTAGGCCCTTTCATAGAGGCCAGGGCTCAAGTGGCTGCTAGAAAGTTGGGGATCCTGGCAAAGGTGAGACGGTACTTCACGCCAGAACAGCTTCTTAAACTGTATCAAGCGCAAGTTCGATCGTGTATGGAGTACTGCTCTCATCTTTGGGATGAATCTGCCAGATACCAGCTTGATGCCCTCGAGTCAATTGAAAAACGAGCCAAGAGGATGATCGGCAATGATAAGCTCGTCGAATCCAAGCTCCAAAGTCTTGAGCATCGACGCCGAGTTGCTGGCCTATCGGTATTCTATCGGTTACATTTTGGGGAGTGTGCGACGGAATTGCATTATTTAATTCCGCCAAGCCCGTTCCACCGTCGGACCACAAGACGTACGGCGATGTGCCACCGATACATGGTGGACAATGTGGACATCCTACCTATACGCACAAAACGTTTTGGGAATACATTCATTGTGCATACAGCTAAGGAGTGGAATTCCCTGCCTGAGTTTGTGTTTCCTGATAGCTACAACCTGGGAGTCTTTAAGTCAAGAGTGAATAGGTTGCTTCTTCTAGGCAGGAGTGCTCCACCTTAGATCGCATCATCGCTTAACATCAGGTGAGATAGCGGTCAAACGTATGCCTATCAATAACAAAAAAAAAAGTTCTGTAGCCCAGTCAGAGAACAAACGGCGTTGTCTATGGTCATTCACTTTGAACTCCTGGGTCAGTTGGATCTTGTACGGGTGTAGGCCCAAGTCCCGACGCAAAATTCGTCAAGTTGAAGACTGCGAAAGGCCGAGTTCTTGTGCACGGCGAGAAATCGACTGCCTTGGAGTCTCCTGCACACTCTCGCGGATAGCAGCGATGTTTTCGGCCGATCAGGCGTTCCTTTGACGTAAGGTTGTTGGTTGGTTGTTTAAAGAATCAGTCGTCTCGAATTTGGTCACCAAACGTTGGAGAGTCAACTTTGAAGGGCCACCGCGTCTGGCGTAAAATGGACGTAATGTGCGCAACATTTGCAATAACGAGCAAGTTCATTTTTATTATAAAGTTTTATCATTTGGACGTGCTGCTTAATTGTGTAACTTGCCATGGTGATTTGGCATCAGCAACTGAAGAAATAACAACGCATTTGACAGATGCCGCCGAAACAAAATGGCCGCCACAAACTGTCAACATCGACCCGCCCCTATTTGAAAAACCCTTTAAACTTTACATTTGACACTAATTTAGTAACAATACCTTCATAAACAGCAGACACAAACAGATAATAATAGTACTACATTTTCAAGTTACGTCATTATTTACGGTACAAAATTTGAAATATTACTTGATAATTCTCTATCAAAAATCAAAATACGATGTTGGATTCTTATGAAAACTCGTCAGCTGGTGCATTTAAATAGGTGTTAGATGCTCCCACGTTACCCGCTCGAATTGGGTTAGAGACTACTTTCAGTGTTTTTCGATATTTCTCAAAGTTTCGAATCCAGCCATGAAGGCACACTTTAAAAATTCATCCTGTATGACCTGCATGCCGATTTCGGTCATGGCGGCCAATCTCAAAGGAGACTAGAGACCGCGCAAGTGTGTGCGCAAACACAGGTGCTCTCCCTCTTCCACCGCTCTCATATTACTCTACTCTCTCTCTAATATTACTTAACTCTCTTATTATTATTTTGTGCGTACCTACTAAATATACGCCTTTTTGAAGAACATCACCATTATGAACCCTGAATGTCCTAAAAGGGCGTTAGCTCCCCCGGCTTCCTTCCTATCTTTTGTTAGTCGCCTTTCATTCATCCTATCAACATGACGAAAATGTTTTGCAAAAATACTTACTAATTGTATCCAAGATACTGGTTCAGCTCGTAATCTTTCTTCTTTTTCTCTGAAAGCGTAATTCAAGTATATAACTCTAGCTCTTGTTATAAACTATATATAGTGTGAAGATGAACCAAAAAAGAAACGATTTCTTGAAATTTCATATGGTAATGATAACGAATAACGACGCCGAATAACTAGCGATCGCCTAGAAGTCGTAATATGACCTCTTCTAACTATTAGACATGAAGCCAAATCTTATACTACTTTATCCTCGAATATTGCTTAAGAAGGGTGCTACTTTCGCTTCGGGAAGCCATACGTTAATCTTTCATCATTGTGAAAGTGAAAAACGTAAATGTTCCCAAAAGATCATACTCCGGGAATTATACTTATATTCCTACTCCATGCCAAGGACTTGCCGTGATGAGGTAACAAACAGACAGTCAGACAGAGATACTTTCACATTTATAATATAGTGATGATGCGATAGGAAATGCGGAAGAAAACACCACCCAAATAAAAAGGACAGTTAACAATAGGACTTTCTGATTACTAAGCCTTCATGGCTTAGTAATCAGAAAGCAAAATACTTACGCTTCCGCGTTTGCGAGTTTCTCAGCAAGAAAAGCAGAGTTCTGTGCTATTGAGTTTATAGTCAAGGAGTTTTGCCGCCACCCTGCGAGGGCAAAGGACGCTCCTTGTCCACTCACGCGTCGCTGCGTGAATTTTGTGAAGCTTTTGGCTGAGTCATCGCGTCTCATTATCGGGCTAGCCGGTCTGAAAAAGATGAAGATATAAAACTTTTGAGCTGAGAGCCAGGTAAGCCAGATCACATCGCGGCCAGATCACATCGCGGCCAGGCACGTCGAGGCGCAAATTTTATAACAGAGCGATACAATTTTTTTTTTATTTCGTCTAGTTTCAGTGCATAAAATAGTTACTAACATAGTAGTAAGTTTTACAGACAGGTTTTGAGTGTCTGACACTCGAATAAAGAGAAATTGTATTCATTTTTTTTTTCGGTTAGAACTTGTCTGAATGTGAAGGAACACGTATAACACTTGTCTTTTTGTTAGATACCTAGGTATTCGACGCTACACTTACCTTCAGAGGAGTCACAACAAAAGCACCGTTTCTATTACAAAATATTAACACAGAACAGAGGAGACAGCTGTTGATTCTTTCATGTCTCCAGCTGAGGGTCACGATAAAAATATGGAACCCTAAAAACGTACCTACCTATGTTTTTAACTGTAGTTTAACTCACATCCCATAATTTTAATAACATTTCTGGTCTTTTTACAACTAAAACCTACACTGATATTTTGAGTAATTACGATGGCACAGTCAATTTGACATTAATAGATTTTCTAGAGTATGGGAGATTGAGGTCCATCTTAGTAAACGTGGGCTGTCTCTGGTTAGTTTTTTTCGGTTCCGTAGCTAAAGGGTATCCAACGAAAAACTATTGCTAAGCCACGAACGGACAGAAGGCGGAGTCTGTCCCTTCGTCTGTCATGGTCTGTCAGCGGGCTATACGTTATGAATCGTACTAGAGGTGGCCCCATACAAGGTAAGTGATTTTTTGGTTTATTGAACAGATCCCTTTCTGTTTTTTTTCTTGGATGAATCATGATCAATTAGTCGGATCAACATCTTTGTTAACTGTTGGTTGCAGTACTTGCAGTCCCAATCTAAGTCTGCTCAAAATATGTAAGCTGTTGCGCTGTGCTGTGAATACCCATTATTATGTTTCGGTGTATTGTTATGAACAAAAGTCTGACAATGTGCAGACGTAGGTATTGATTGGGAAGTTCAGTGTTCCGCATTGCGGAGTTTTCGTGCAAAGCTAACTTCTTACTCAAAATAACAGTGAATGAGTAAAAAAAAAGCATTGCTTACCTAATTCATAAGAATAACATCAAATATCATGACCGTAACATTGACAAATAATAAAGGAGACACCATTTGTCTGTAACTAAATCGGCTAGCTACGAACATCTAAACTATCTGTGACTTTTCCTAAACGTTCTTGCCGCTACTATCTACCTATCTATCTCGTGTAACAACAGTAGCATGGTTCAATTCTTGCCGAGGTTGGTCCGCAGCTGGGTGACCATCCCTCTATTATATACCGAGACTCCTTCGTGCTTTGGAGAGCACGTTAAGTCGTTGGTCCGAGCTGTCATTTATAGATCTTTGACAGGCGTTACAATTAGTTAGAAGCCAGACATTATCCAGTTAAATATTATGCTAGCTTTTGCCCGCGACTTCGTACGCGCAAATCCCGTGTTTCGTCGTTCCCGTAGGAATTTCGGGAACTCGTATCTTAGTGCTCCCCCTACACTCCCAAGGAACTTACAAGACATGCCAAATTTCAGCTTCCTGCAACCAGTAATTTCAGCAATGCGTTGTCTGTCACGGAAGAATTTTACATTTTAGAATTAGATTATGGACAATCTGACACCATCAGTCTTGCCAAGGGGTGTTATGTTGGACTGTGGAATTCAGACAGTTGCTGTATGTAAAATGCTCATAGTCAGCTGAATCTGGTTAGAATGGAAGCCGACCCCAACATTGGCTGGGAAAGGGTGGAGCAGATATATGTATATTATGCTAAACTATGTTTTTTTACTAGTAGGTTGTACCTAGCTATCTGGAAACACAGTGGACTCTGGCAGGGAATTCCATTTCTTAGCTGTACGCATGAGTGTGTTCCCAAAACGACTATAATACGACTATACTAAGTACTTTCTTTCTTTTTTGCTTAAAAAAAAATACTCCTCATTTCCTACCAAGCTGTTGTGATGAAAAACAAGGAAGCCTCAACTAAGGATGATGTTACAGAAATAGCAACAAAGTATCAACGACAACAAACAAGATTTTGAAGTATCTTTAAATCAGTCTTGACTCTTTGTAAATATTGACCTTTAGTAATAATACGCCGTATCGATTGTCCGTTATCTGTCAAGTTACATCGAAGTACCTAAACATATAAAAGTAGGTACGTAGATAGATACTAACTACTCTACACGTGATTCCGCATAGTTTGATCTTACGGGTTTTATGAGACTGATATATGTACCACATGACACCTTCCGCTCTGGGCGGAGCTGAAAGGAGTGTAAGAATCTTATTGACTAAAAGCATAGAGAATAAAATAGTCTTTGACTAAAAGCCATCCGTGTTCCTCCTAATGCCCTTTGCGTTCCAGGGCGGCGGTGACTCTTTCGAACGTATTTCGCAACCCTGGCCACCGTGACCGATCCTCACAGTGATCATACCCGGGCGTGTCCTCCCACGGAATTTGAAACAGAAGAACTGAACGGAAGGTGAGGAGGCACTCCTCAAAGAGAGGACTTATCTCCACAATAGTGGTGTGCCCAGCGCTGGGTCTCGAGAGTAGCTGTCTCCGTATTACCATGGCAGCCGTGGCAGCGGAATTGTGATGTACCTACTTAGCTACAATTTTATCAACAAACCAGTACTTCACTCGCAACTTCGTTTGTGTAGATTAAGTACAGTCCATTTTCCCTGCTTTCCCCTCACCTTCTTATAGTAAAAAGGTTTTTATTTTTCACTTTTAAGTGGTACCCCACACGTAACAACACCACTGCAAAATTGCATAACAACAAATTACGCAATTTCGATTACTTGGATGACAAAAAACCATCATCCAGTAAACGAATTCCAGCTATTTCGATTAAAAATCTAAATTTCAGATAAAACAAGAATTTTTCAAATCCGTTCATAATTGACGGAGTTATGAGGTAACAAACATAAAAAAAAATACAAACGAATTGAGAACCTCCTCCTTTTTGGGAAGTCGGTTAAAAACTAAATAAATGAAGGACATCGTTTAACTCATGATGTTTGGCGACAGCAAAGCAAAGACGTAGCAGCCGTCGATAGAGAAAAATGGAAGCACACAGTGAGTTGCCCCATACTGGCTTAAACAAGCTCATAATAAATAAAAAAACCGGTCAAGAGCGAGTCGGACTCGCACACTGAGGGTTTCTTAACATCATATTTAACATGAAATGGTATTTAGTTTCCAGTTAATGAGTTTGACATTTGCATGCTCAAGAAAAACTCATTTCATCGCCGAGGGCTTTCGTCAGAGAATGTTAACACTGCGGTAAATATTGCAGTTTTAGATTAGCGCCAACTCTTGACTGTTAGTGGAACTAAATGTGATTGCTCAAAAAGTGTGCTATTTAGAGATTTCCTATTATCTTTACATATACTTCGATCACATAGAAAAATTTCAGTTTTTTCTTTGCTATTGATAGGCATATACGCTTGACCACTTGATACATCTCACCTGATGATGCGGTCTAAGGTGGAGCACGCTTGCCTAGAAGTAACCTATTCACTCTTGACTTAAAGACTCCCAGGTTATAACTATCAGGAAACACAGCCTCGGGCAGGGAATTCCACTCCTTAGCTGTACGCACAATGAATGTACATATTTCCAAAATTACTTTAAAACTTCGGAGATTTGGTTAATGGTAAGGAGGATAGGTTAATGGTCAAATTTTTTACACTTCAAAAGTCGAAAACCATGCGGCTTGAGAATGTGCAAGTAGCGTTCTTTCATATGATACCCCACATGCCCTAGTAGCACACTTTGAATTTTTAAGAAGCCCTTTCAGTTGCTGTTGCAAAAAATACACATTTTTATTTCTTTCCTATATATTTGCTAAATAGTTGAGGAAACGGCATCTGAGACTATTCCAAATTTCAAGCTGATATCATCAGCAGTTCTCGAGATTTCCAGCTGACAGACGGACATACTAAGTTAAACCGTAAGGGTTCCTTTTTACCATTTTGGTACGGAACCCTAATACTAATTCATTCATCAAGACGATTTATCTACCAGACAGTTTTCGACCTAAAAACAGACTAGACACGCGATTAGGTAACTCAAATTAGATCAAGGGCTGCCAGACTATAGTTAAATTAGAATATTGTTACAAGCCAAGTACACCTGGCAGGAACACTATGCTATTATTATGATCAATTTTTTGTTACGGAAATATGAACCTTGTTCGCTTACAATACGTTCTTGATATGATTCTCGTATAATTTCATTCAGTCTGTCCAGTGATTTTTTTAATAGCACGTGATATATTTTTGTGGATTTGAATAACGTGGGTACTTCTTACATAACCTTTTTATAATCGGGATTGTGAATTAGTGACGTCGGAAGAGAAGTTCACGTCATACTTTCTCTTTGGTGGAAAGTTCCGAGTACGGATTTAAAGCTGTCTTTCTTTACTGTGCAGTGAGGTGTGAAGGAAGTTTTTTCGGAATTATGAATAGAAGTAGAAGTTTAAATGTCCTGGAAAGTTGTAGACTGAAATAGAAATGTCACAACTCACCTCGCCTTGGCTTTTCCGAAGGGTTAGGCAGAGGTACCTTTAGTGGCTATAGTACACCGCTATCACATTTCGGAAGTATAAATCTTTAGTTCCATGTTAGAGGGAGTGAGTCTATAGTCATCACCCAAGCACGAATCTGGACTAGGGTTTCCAGATTCTAGATGCAGAACCCCAATAATACTTAACAATTTCCCTTAATCGCTTTTTTTGAACTTTAGGAGGATGCCTTCGATTTTAGTACATATTCTTTTAATGAAATGACCCTAAGTAATTTCAATTTTCTGTTTAAATCCAGCCTTTTTGACGATGATGGGGAACCAACAAAATTTAGAAATAAAAGCTATATCTCCCATGGTATGTATCAACAAAATTTCTATGATTGTAACTATGGTATACTTGAAAACCCTTTTTGTTTCCCGTCCCGAAGGTAGAGTAACCAATCAGTCCTTCCTGGTTCCCTATACCGTGCTAGTTGCCTATGTTAGTAGGTCTGTGTCACGTTATTTTCTTTGAACTTTCTACGTCATGACTTAAAGGGCATTGCATCCGTTTGTGTCACGTGCATGTCGGGAACTGGCCAACTATATACTTACACGTGTTCCTAGCATCGTCTATCAAAATCACGAGTTTCACAACCTATATAATTTTCTTTAAATATTATTAAATAACTGCCTGTCTGTTTTTTCCGCTTACTTCTTTTTCTTCATCGGTTTTTGATACGGTCTTCACTCAAGGCCATAAACGATGAACGTTTGTGACGTATATAATTTGAACCCGTGCAGAGTTGGGACCCGTCGCTAGTTGAAAAAGACGAGGCAAACTACTTGTATTGGACGTCCAAATGGCCACATGGTGACGCTTGTCCTGAACTTGTCAACGACGATAAATGGGAAAGTCCATCGGGACTATGACGACGGTTGAAAAAGATCTGAAAAGAGCTCTAATTGTCGAACACAGAACTAAATACCTTTAACGAAATTTGGCATACGACTTACAAAGATGGACGAAGGTAGAAAGTGGTCTACCAACATCTGCCGCCAACGCTGTTCCAAAACGTAGAAGACCGAATTGTTTTTATCTGAACTGGCCTCGATGGGATTGAAAGCTCTGTTAATTTTACGCCAACGGTGAAAGAAGTACCTAGCTTACAAACAATCATGGCAACTGAATGGAAAGAGAAGCTAACAGACATTTATTTTTTATCAACATTAGTTCACACAATACAACAACAATAGAACACACACCAATAAATACATCAATAGAATACTTTGTTTGGATGCCTGGCATGCTAGATGCATGCTGAATTTCAACGACATAGCACAAACCAAAAAAGAAGAACTTGAATACGACGATGTTTACATAACACTTTTGTAAACATGTCAAAGTGAAAATTTTGACGAAGTGAACGTCAAGTGTACCAAGATGGAATGACAGCTCATTTTTCATTAGAGATAAGAGAACACAAAAAAAGAAGAGAGAAGAAATGTCGACATCAGACCCAGACCGTCCAGCCCAGCAGTTGGGCAGAATAGACAAAAAATAGCGTGCTAAGGTATAATTCTTGACCTCGATCTTGCCCGATGAAAAAGTTAGATAAGGACTACGATAGAACATTGGACGGAGATAGCCCAGATGATGACATTGACAATTTATGTGAAGGCTGTCGGGTTAATAAATTTGCTGGCAGCTGCTTAGGTCATTTATACATAGAATTAGTTTAAAGGAAACTAATTCTCCCTAGTGGATTAAGGAAATTGAAACAAAATGACGTCAATAAACTATGCCCAATTTTACCAACCCTGCAGTTTCCAAGACAGTTTAATCGTTTCTCCAGGACTCGATGGGCTTCATTAGCTCAGCGTTTTTGTGATGGGCGCCACTGTTCTGGTTTGAGGAGTTGCAGTGGTTGAGAATGTGTGGCGGGCTTGGCCCAACCCTGCAGTTTATATTAAAGGTGATAGAGAACACATCATACGCTGGCAAAGAATTGCATACCTACTTATAAGCAAACGTATGTGTACTTTTTCTGTGTCAATATAAGTGAAGGAGCGGCATTTGGTACCTTCGCCATCCTAATACGACTCGTGAGTAGACTATTGTCCTAATAGGATAGTGAAACTGGATTCTACTATGATCATCTTTATATTTTTTTTTTCATTTTGCAAGATATCTATAGTTAGATCATACTTGGCAAGCTACCTGTTGTGAGTACCTATTTATCTGGCACAAGATGAAACAGAAGGGGCTAACCTCAGTCTACAAAACAAGATAGAATTCTTGTGCTTCATCGTAGCCCTGTATATTCGATTGATGCATATCATATTTAATAAGCAATTGGGAATGAAATAACTAATGGAAAACATACCTAACAGTTTCGAGGCTATTCAAAAGGGAATAAATATTTTAAGTTAGGTACTGCAGCGTTGAGTCAAGTTAGTTCAGCGAAGTGAGCGAAACTAGCCAAGTCGAATCTTGGGCCTTAATTTATCTTATTTTAGAATTATCCACAGAACTTGGCGTCGATTTGAACTCAATTATTTTTTCACAGAAGTCGACAATCACGAATATTATTAACATTGAACTTGGCTTCATTTTCACATTTATGTTTTTGACAGAAAGAGTAAGTCACAATTTTTACTTTTTGTTCAAATTATTCAATCAAAACCCGGATGGATTGGAATAGTATATTGGAATAGATTTTGGTATCATTATATTAATCCGTATCCATATAAATGATTTACTTTGACCTGTCTTGGAAATGTCTATCCAGCTCGTGCACTAAGTAGGTACTTTAGAAGTCCGGAATACAGACTATTCAAAGTGAAGTACCTAACTAATATAATTCATAGCAAAGATATATAAATAAAGGTATATTGATACGATTGTGTTTAGCAGAGTTACAATTAGTGCCAATGTTCTAGTTGTTGGTATACTTTGGCACAAATATGATGGGAACATCGATCTTAACAGTGACAGCTTGTCGGCCCGCGGCCTGTCCAGACTACACTTTGGAAACCGATCAGCCGGTCGATTCTGTTGACATCTCACCGTGATCTCTTAGGTGGAGTGAACGACAAGTGAGCTGTCATGCCATCTTGTTTGTATGGTTTGACAGCTCACTTGTCGTTCACTTCCCCTAAGTGTTCACTTCGACATGTTTACAGAATCACACTGAGCATCATATAAAATTATATAATGAAAAGTGATCACTCGCAATAAAAGGGTTCCATAACCTGCGTTTTGCTAAAATTCACAACAGTAAGCAAGAAACAACTTACAGATTTACGAGTTTAAAAAAATGCGGCACTGAGAAATGTTTGCGCGTTGGTACTCGCACTAGCCCGATTTTTATTTTATTGCTTTTTTAGTGTTAGCGCTACCTACAAACAAAAAAAGCATGATAAATTTATGTACAATCTTTTTTCAGTATAGAGTGAAGGCAAAAAATGGCAGAACGCGGAAAATCTTTCATGACACACAATAAAAGATTATCTAAGGTTATCGGAAAACTATGTAATGTTTTCTTCACATATCTTTTTTAACTTATATGGTGTAGGTACATAAAAAAGATAGTGTTCTGCAGTGAGATTCTGTAAACATGTTGAAGTGAAAGCTTTGGCGAAGCGAACGACAAGTAGCTGTCAAATCATACAAACAAAATAGAGCTCACTAGTCTTTCACTCCACCCAAGTGTACACGGTGAGATGTCGGCAGAATCGACCGGCTGTTCTATGCTATTCTCTATGGAGAAGAACGTGCAAGAAACTCCACGGAACTTATAGGAAGAAATAATTATGATTATTATTATGTATAACTTAGGTTTATACATAATAATATTTTACAACCATGTAAGAAAATTTAATGAATGAATAGTTTTTAAATACTGACTGCACTTAAAATAGATTGAATTAGAAGGGCTTAAGAAACATTGACCCTCGAGTCGCCGGTTACTGGAATGTTAGTGCTTGGCGGATAAGATAAGGTTTCATGCGTTTCCGATATAACTCGTTTGTGTCTCTTCTTCCATGCGCCAATTGGGTAGATCGTCACCATTAAACAGACCTTAAGGGTGCATGTCCATTACAACGGGGCGGAGAAACAGATAAATTTTATTTTAACTAATGGAATTGCATAAAATCTTCGCACCACGAGTGAGTGACTGACATTTTGACTGACATGATTGGTTACAACATCTCCGTTTCTCGGCTCCGCTGCTTCGCTCCGCGCAAATGGACAGACAGGCACCCTAAGGGCTACACAACAGCCATTCTTTTCATAGAAACTTGATTCGAGGTCTATCTTTCTATTGGGATTGGTTTCTGCTCTTAATCCTGATGTTGAACCATTGTACGTGAGCTATGGCGGCCGTCACTCCAACCAGCTAACCTCCCTCCAGAAGCAGATTAGTCCTCGCAGTGTGCTAAGGAATTCTATGATTCGAGGCAATTTTGTGCATAAAATGTACTCCAATAAATTCTAACGATGTTACAATATAACAAACTAGGCCCACTTGCACAAACCAGTTATATTTTAACTCCGGGGTAATTGCTAACCCGGTGCCATTATGTATGATATTATGCCGGTGCCATGTATTATGGCGATTTATTGTTCTTGACAGATTAATACAACGCTGGATAAATAGAAATAAGAAACTTGAGGAAGAGTTACGTCCAGCAAGCTAAACATTAAATCCCCCAATCTACGTAAATTCACAGTTCGTAAGTAGGTATTTGTAAGTTAATAAATAAATAATAATTTATTCATTGTTGTAGGTTACATATGACAATTTATAGAATGGTTTAATGCAAAGACTACAATAAACTGTTGGGTGAGGTTCTGTATTCCTAGCTAAGTTCATGAACTAATTTTCAGATTTCCGCGAATGTCATGTTTTTTCGTAGCGTTACGGCTACGATCCGTAGCAAAGACTACGCGAGCTACGAATTCCGTAGACCGAAATTCTTATGTTTACTGCGATGAATATTTTTATTAAAATAAATTATATTTATACGTGGTTTATTTTGTTTATGGTTAATTTAAATCTGGGTTAGCATAAGGACCACTTTTATATAAACCAATGCATTATGACAAAAATAAATTCGTTGTTTTGAAAACTTCTGTCCCTGAAATAGTTCTATTTCCAGCTCGCAACTGTAGTTCACAATATAAATTAAGTATTCTGCGAAAGCTTTAAAAACATCTATCAACTGCATTATAATGTAATCAATAATAAATAATTTCCGGGTCACAAGTTCATCGGGTTAAAGTCCTTGCCAAGGGGTTTTAAACGCCAGGCAAGGCGGAGTTTATGCCAGGGCGACAGGCGTCGAAGCGGCGAGACACATTATGGCTTTTACGACATAATTATACAGTTAAGATGTTAAGCCTTTCATCATCCGTTCTTAGTTTTATACAATTTGATTCGCTCATTCAGAAGTTATAGTTTTGCAAAGTTCTGTTATATTTTGTTGATGGACAGCTCTCACAAGCTGCTCTACAACATTCTATGGATATTAACCATTATAAATCTGTATTTGATTGAGGTTGTTCATAGATTTTTTCAGAGCATACATTGAATACAGAGTTTGATATAAGTAGGTACCTAATCATTTAATTTTGGCAAACCCTACTATAAACGACAATGTTCAAATTCCAAAATTCCATTGCAATACATACTTTTTAGAACCTTTTCAATGCAAAAAAGGTCAGTTAAAAATCAACTTTTGATACCTCCGAACACAAAATTAAAAATACACCAATATCTATTTGTTTGTTTGTTTATTGTAATTTCATTTGTAGATAGTTATTAATAGATTGTATGTTTTAGTTAAGTTAACATAGTCTATATAAAGTTTCCTTCTCTGTTTCTTTACACACGGTGTCTACATTTATTATCAAATAAATTCTTCTGTCGCAGGTCTGCCGGAAGAAATTTCTGTTGAAATAAGCAGTAGGTACCCTTTTTTAAAAACGAATTATAAATTCAAATGTAGGTAACTGATAGATTTAATTTGTGAGCACATTTTATGTCATAATTCATTCACGGCCTAATAGAAGTCACAGCTCATAAATACTCGTTATAAATCGGTTCATGTTCATCTGTCTCGATCACTGAGAAGTTATTACACCCTGAAACGCCGCCGACATTGGGTGGGCGAAGCTGGCACGGCGCCAGTTGCCGAGTCTCCCCCTAGACAACCCACGGGAGGACTTAAAACACTGCTAAACTGTGACCTATCTACCATAAAAGGTGTTATACCACCTTTGGGACAACGTCAAACTAGTTCATTAACCTAACTCGATCACAGAAAAGTATACTAAAATTAAGTTACTAAAAACGGTAGGCAAGCACTAAAAATATTACATAAATACTCACTTATATTCTGTAGAAATTATTATCCTTTAAACACGTTAAAGTTGATACGAAGTCCCAAGGAAAACTCGCAAAATTTTCTTCCTTCATAAGGACTCAGTGAGCTTAAAGACGTGTTTCGCCAAAAAGGCGCGGGAAACTTATGAAATGGAGCGATAAAGTAGTTATGACGCACTTCGTCAACCCTCCGCGGCGGTTGGCATGGCACTGGGTAGTTTTTGGCACTAAACCGACTTATCAAGCCAGTGGTTTTGCAGTTATAACACAGCTGCATTGTGATCATATTTGTCAATAGAAGTTCTATATCGAGAGTCCGTGATACAGAAAATGGGAAAAGTGCCATTGTTGGCCTTTGATGTACCTACCTACTGACGTCATTGGGTGGTAACTGATAAACGACTTCTTGTAATTTTAGAAATTATTTTAGTTCCATAAAATTGGCCTGTGGTGGAAGATATAATGGAAAATAATGCAAATAGTTAAGTATAGTCCTCCTTGTCAATTTCGACAACGGGGCCCCGTCCGTCACAGCCTAGGTTTGTGCCCTAATATGGCTCGCCCGACCGAATTTAATACCCATAATATAAATAAAAAATGCAGTAGGTAATGCATTCAATGCATCAACTGCTACTCTTCCCACGCTAGACATAGGGGCCAACTAAAGTGCCTCTTCGCATTTAACACGCTTTTATAAGCTTGGCATGAGAACGTATAATAGCATCTTTTGTTGATTGTGTTGCGCTCATTGGCAAGTATCTACTGTAACACATCTTTTTTTCTGTGTTACTTTTTGTTTTATTAAACTTGTACCTATCTGTGTTGCATTCACCTAATTGCGCCTGTTTTTTAGGACTTCATCAGTGACAACTTCAGCCTTAAGACACCCACTGTAGGTAAACTAAAACAACAAAAAGCTCCAAGATGATAGTGCTGGGCCCGTACCCACTCTTTCCCTTACCGTTGTCGGTTTTGTACACGGAAACGAATGCCAGAGATCTACAGAACTAGATAGGTAGGTACTTACAAAACAACACAAGATCGCGGGCAACAGATACGGTAGGTAGTCTTTACATAAGTATAACTAGGTATAGGTACCAATCATGGACAATCGCATGTTAAAAACACGCGATTATCCAAACCACTTCTCAGGCTAAACAGAAATAGGTAACCGAATAATACACATAACTTACCTTTTCAGAGATGGCTGTTAGCGCCGAGAGAATTCGGCCATCCATGTCATCCTAGAATAGGATAGATATCTTAGGAATAATGAGACTGCTCTGATTAGTCTGCAAAGCCTGTGAAGCCTCACAAAGCTTCTGTTTCCGTGCGAAGCTAGGCTGGCTATGTAAGACAAGACTCCCAACCCACACGCAACGGAATGCATGCTGCCCTCCCGAACCTAAAGTTAGGTTAGTAACATCAAAAACTAGAAAACTTGAACTTAACAGTCTCTTAGAAAGTCTAACTAAACAATTTTTGTCTTGTTACTGTCATTTCAACTTTTAGGTTGAAACTTTTAGGAGAACAAAAAGGGAAGATGGAATCGAAACACATTACGTTAGTCACAGAACGCGTGCTTCTCTGTCCAGGATTCGTCCAGATGCTTCGCAAAAAACATCCAGCCAGTCCCTCTAGAGCCTTGCAGACATATCGCCGTATGGCTGTCTGCCTGAGTGTTCTGCGAAAGAAGGAACGGATAGATACGAAGGTACTGTTTCTGAGATACAGCTAGGGCTATATGACAACTTAGTAGGTATAAGAGTACCTCGTTTATACATAGGTATATGTCACTTTTTTTACATTTACTATTTATTACCTAGGGCTACCTGCATATTCCACGTTGAAGTTAATTTGCAAAATAAAGGTCATGGCACACATATCAATTCGGAAAGGGATCGTCACCGTATCAACTCGAGCCGTGCAATATTCTTTATATGAAATGAAACTCCCTTCTGCAACGCATACTAATCGGAATCGTAAATTCTTAACATAATCGCCTCGCCTCGGGACAAGCTCACGAACTGCGGTGAGGGGCATGATCAACTTGGGGTTCTCGCGCTCACAGCTCGTCGTCCTGGCCCTAACGCCTTGGCTAGTCGTACCCGCGATTACGTCTTTCCGTACTCAATCAGTCTCACCCCTCGCGCAGCCTACCTCCAGCACACTACTGTTGCCGAAAATTTAATGGTTGGTCAACGAACCGTACATTACGCAATAAAACAGCCCACACTGCAGTTTATAGTAATAGTATATTTTGTATGGGCATAAAAATATATAATAAGTTACCTAGAGATATTAAGAACCTACCAATTGGAATGTTTAAAAGGAAGCTTAAAGACTTCCTGATTAATAAAGCATATTATTCGGTAAAAGAATTCCTTGAAGAAAAATAATTATAATATAAAAAAAAGACTGATACAATATATAATAAGGTATAAATTATAATAAAATAGAAACATATAATGTAAAAGGAATGAAAATTGATAAATAATTAATAGAATAATATAATGTTTATAGAATAATATAATTGTAATTGTTGTAATTGTAATTGTTTATAGAATAATAATATAATGTATATAGAATAATATAATTAATAGAATACTATAATATACTGTAAACTGTAAGTATTAAGTAAGACTAGGATATTCAATGTAAAAATGTGTAATATATATATTTTATTTTTTTACTATAATTAATTTGCAACCATAAATTGCAATGCCTCAACAGGCAACTAAGTTCTAAGAACATGCATATATACTGTTAACATCTCTCCTGTACCTACACTTAGTTCGCAATAAAGAATTTTGAATTTGAATTTGAATTTGAACCGTAAGCGCGGCGTCGCGGCGTCGCCTAGTTGTAGCCGAGTCGACGTAGGTACCGGAGCTGTTGATCCGCTTTGGTTACGTGCTTGCGATAAGTTGACGCCTGTTTGACGGCGAGGCGAAAGGTGATACGGTGAAGAACCCTTTCCGAGATAGGTATCCGTATGTGTGCAATGCTATGATCTCTACTACTTAAGTATCATAAAGAAATAATATGAACCTTCCAAAAGTATATGATTAATTTTGATATAGGTACGTAGCTCAGACCAATTTTTGTTGGTCTGAGATACGTAGGTTCGAAACGAATATGAAATTTACAATCATGAGTTTATAAAAAAAACACTACAAAGTAAAAATTAACTTTAATTTCGTAAGTCGTTCTTCGTATTTTGACACCGACTTCCGAAATTAAAGTAATTTTTTTACTTTATAGTGTTGTTTTATTTTTGGAAGTCGGTTGTATTTTTTTGTAAAAAGTTTTTTATTTTTCACTTTTTAGTGGTAGGTACCCCACACCTACAACACCACTGCAAAATCGCAGAAAAACAAAATACGCAATTTCGATTACTTGGATGACAAAAAACTATCATCCAAGTAAACGAATTCCAGCTATTTCGTTTGAAAATCCAAACTTTGTAACCGATTTTGATAAAATTTAAATCGGACCAATCTGCAAGTCATATCCTTTCAGATAAAACAAGATTTTTTCAAATCTGTTCTTAATTGACGGAGTTATGAGATAACATACATAGAAAAAAATACAACCGAATTGAGAACCTCCTCCTTTTTATGAAGTCGGTTAAAAATATATTCTTAGGAAAGGTTTTTAAATTTTTCTTTTATATCTGGCCCAACGTCATCCGCGGTAATTAAGCCCATACGTGTACGTTAAAAGGTCCACAAATGGGTGACTGATTAGATATAGGTACGAGAGAGATACTACTAAAGAAAGTGGAGATTATCTTTGCAGCTGCCGACTTTAGTGCAAAAACTGAACTGGAAAACTTTTAACAGACCCTCTTTTTACCTACTATTGTTAGCAGGGTTGGGCAGTATTTGAATTACTTGTAATTAAAATACGTAATTGAAATACAAATACGTATTTGGTATTTGTATTTCAATTACTTCTTTAAATGTAATTTGTAATTCGTATTTCAAATACCTGACGCCGAGGTATTTTGTAATTAGTATTTCAAATACTTGAGGCTTCAAAATACATTTTAACAATAAAATACATTTCACCATCATTTAACGATCGTGAGTGTGAGTGCGAGGCGAGACCGCGAGAGTGTAATGATGGTAAAGCAGCAACAAAACGCGAAAACCGGCCAAGTACGAGTCGGACTCGCGCACCGAGGGTTCCGTACAAACCTGTAGGTATACAGGGTAATTTGTAAAACACCAGAAACCTCTTAGGCAGTGAAAGTACACATGATTATAAGCAACTTTTGTTTTGGTAAAACTCCGAAAACTCGAAAAAAATATCAGCTGTTTCATACATTTTCATTGGCTAAATACTGCATTTTGTATGAAACAGCTGATATTTTTTTCGAGATTTCGGAGTTTTACCAAAACAAAAGTTGCTTATAATCATGTGTACTTTCACTGCCTAAGAGCTTTCTGGTGTTTTACAAATAACCCTGTATATTATAAGCAAAAGTTACGGTTTACGATTTGTGACGTATTAAAAAAAAACTACTTACTAGATCTCGTTCAAACCAATTATTGGTGGAAGTTTAGGTGCATAGTACTTCTCAGTTTAAAAAAAATGATACAAGAAACCTCAATATCTTTTTTGAAGACCTATCCATAGATACCCCACACGTATGGGTTTGATAAAAAAAAAATTGTGAGTTTCAGTTCTAAGTATCGGGACCCCCAAAATTTATTGTTTTTTTTTTCTTCTATTTTTGTGTGAAAATCTTAATGCGGTTCACAGAATACTTCTACTTACCAAGTTTCGACAGCATATTTCTTATAGTTTCGGAAAAAAATGGCTGTGACATACGGACGGATAAACAGACAGGCAGACAGACATGACGAATCTATAAGGGTTCCGCTTTTGCCATTTGGCTACGGAACCCTAAAAATCAATGATCCACCATTCCGACACTATTGCAATAGCAGACTCGGCCCCCTGGTCTAGACTCTAGATTACTTATTTTGTAATTTGTATTTCAATTAAAAATAGGTAAAATACTGTATTTTGTATTTTATATTTCAAATACCTTACTTAAAGATATTTTGTATTTCGTATTTTAATTACTTGCGATACAGTATTTTGTAATTTGTATTTCAATTAAAGCAAAGCATGTATTTTGCCCAGCCCTGATTGTTAGGCACGTGTTTGACTACTATCTCACCTGATGGTAATAAGCGATGATGCGGTATAAGATGGAGCACGCTTGCCTAAAAGTAACCTATTCACTTTTGACTTAAATACTCCCAGGTTGTAACTATCAAGAAACAAGACTCCGGCCGGGAATTCCACTCCTTTGCTGTACGCACTAAAAATGTGTTCCCAAAACGTTTTGTGCGTGTGGGTGGGATGTCCACCATGAAATGGTGTCGCATCGCCGTTCGTCTTGTAGTCCGATGTTGGAATGGGCTTGGCGGAATTAAATTATGCAATTTCGTCGCACATTCCCCAAAATGAAACCGGTAAACCGACAGGCTAGCAACTCGGCGTCGATGATCAAGACTTTGGAGCTTCGACTCGACGAGCCTATCATTACCGATGATCCTCTTGGCTCGTTTCTCACTGTTTAAAGTGAAGCGTGTTCGACCCTGTTTAAAGTAAGCGTGCCTGGAAGGTCAGGCCAGGTCAGGTCATTTCATGATGACCTGCAGTTAGTATTCCGTAAGAATATCACCGAAAAAACTTAGGTGAAGTGATCAAGAAATGAGTTAACATACATTTTATTAAGATGAAATGGCATTCATTGTCGACTTAACCTTACGGATTGGTTCTTGGAGGAACTCTCACTCGTGAGTTTTTTTCTGGTTTAATCAGTATGAATATATCTGAACTAGTAAAATTATAGTGGAGAATTATGAATTTGCTTCACAATACCTATCACTCCGATTTTGATAGTAAAGCGAGGTAGTTAAGGGCCCCTTTTCCCGAAACTTTAGGCATTTTACGCACTGAGTCGGCTTGCGCCCGCGTTGCACAGGAGCCGTCGCGATATGAACTCTGGTGACCTATGGCGGCGGACGAGCACGCCACAGTACAAATAAATCAGTAGTTCAAATATTGTCGTGCTGGTAATAAGAGCTAGTTTGCTACAAAAACGTATAGCTTGATGTGCTGCACTATTGACTGTAAACCTTAATACACTTATATTGTTATGAATGTATGACTAAGGCAGGCGATGATCATTCTATAGAATTTAAAGAATGGTGGTAGAAGATTTCGTGAGTACTATAATGAAAGACAAATATGATTAATCATAATGTAATAAAATAAAATATATAGGTACTAGTAGCATAAAAATTAAAATTCAATAAAATTTAGTGGTCGTGGGCTAGGTCCAGGTCATTTTCATCGACCGATATATTCCTCAATGCTAGGCGCGAGTTTCCTCTAAGAGGGTCAAACCCACAGTCTTCATGGCGCTCCCCTCCGAGTTGGGAACTAGGACCTGATAGCAGATCAGGGCTGTTTTGCGTTATAAATTCCTCATTTTCCTTATTTTCGGATGATTTATTCTCTTCAAGTGTCAGATTTCTTATGCCCATACCACGCGTATGTCTGGGGTTCACAATTTCGGGAAGTAAGCATTTATGGTAAAACCGTATTAATTTCGACTCCATTTTCGATTTCCAAAATACGTCATCTTTTTCAATTATTTCGATGTGGACTGGCTCTTTTTCTCCGGCCCAAATACCAAGTAGACATTGCCGTCGTCTTGCCACATGCAACTGTTCCTGAATCTGGTAAAACCAATTACTATTTTTATTAATTGTTGTAGTGCGCGTTTTTTTATTAAATTTTAATATTTGTATTTTATTTGCTTCGATAGCTTTTTTCATGCCAATTTTTGATGATGAAAAAGGACATTTGACTTCTACCAGAATGTCATTTCCAATGAGCCCATCTGGCGTAGCACCAATGAATGGGAAATCTTTATCTATAAACAGACCACAGGGCTCAATGTATACGTTTTCTTGTTGTTGTATCTTGTGCAATGCTTGCTTTTTACGCAGGTAAGTAGGCACTATTACGCGCGCGAAGACGATAATGTGGTTGCGAGCAAAAATTGCATAGGTCCTCCCTCTATGACGTCCGGCAGGACACTGGCGCGGTGCGCGCAAGTCGTTTTTCACGCATTTATTTTATATGGAAAAAAATAAGTGCCATATTATAAATCTATCCAATAATATCCCTGTTAAACCTGATTAGTAAATTAAATGTTAAATTTTCATAAACATTGCGTTCCCCCAAGTCTCACACAGCTTAAAATACTTTCAAAATCGACTATACTTCAGATTTTTTTTTTGTCGAGCAAAATGTTAAATATTGTGTTTTTAACCAAAAAAGTCGCTAGATTAAACATGTATCTGTACTATATATTTTTTTGCGAATTTAAATATGGTGATTTCTCTGAAAACAACTCGATCTAGAAACGTAAATTTCGGAAAAGGGGCCCTTAAGCAGTACGCGAGAATGAATCCCCAAATGGACCACTTCATCTTCCTAACCTAGCTTACCGAATTTGTTATAGAAAATAGCAAGCGGATTAGGTATTGTATATGAGTGCGGAGGACGCGAGCGAGGAATGGGCGAGTCCGCTGCGCATTTTCCCGCCACTCAGCTACACACCATTTCACAGCTTCGCTATGCAACTTCGCATCTCGCGTGTCCTCGCACAGTTTTAGTGAAACAATCAAACATGATCACAGCGCCGCTACACTGGCTACACATCCCCACACCGTTTTGCTAACACGCACATCTCTGCGGAAAAGCACACTAAGGAGTTTTTTTTTATTATTATTATGAGCTTGTCGTGAAGGGCAAAGTACTTCCCTGTTTTCTTCCAATGTCTCCAGTTTTTTCCAATTTTAGGCTAGTCCTTTGAGAAGGAGTCTAGTTCATCTTGTTCAAGGTATTCAAATAAAACATATAAATAATTATAACATATTTATTTCCACTAGAAACTCTGAACTAGACATTATTGCACTAAAACATTTTATTAAAAATAACGTTATCTAATCACGAAACTTCCATTGACATTTAATTTTTGGTGCGAAATAGAAAAAGTCGCGGCCTTAGTTCATAAATGGTGAGAATGTTTCTAAAACAAGTACTTACATTAAACGCTAACATTCTGAGGAAGTTCATTCAAACAGTCATGATCCATGAAGCATTTGTTACTATGAGATATTATTATTTAAAATATATTAAAAAAAAAAACTTTTATATTAAATCTACTGATTACCGACTCTCCGATAATTTGTTTAATTTTTCGCAATAGAATAAAATGTATCCCTTTCATTCCCCGTTTCTGGAATTAAATTATCGACGTTTCACAGATTAATCGCAAGTCAAGTGATGCGATTGGCTGACAACAGCCAATACGCGTTAACAGCTGTGTTTCAATCTTTGAAGATTCATTCCACTAAACACAGCAGTTAACGCGTCGTTGACTCTACGTCACATTCATTTTAAGATTATTTTGTTCAAGGAATTGGACTTAGGGGTCCGTTAATTTGGAAAAACTGTATTTAAAGCATCTATCTATGGGTCGTACGCCCAGTATCTGTTGTCTATAGCGCCATGTCTTTTCTTCTTTCAACACTGACACAGGTACAAATGTATCAAGAAAGTTCGGTAAACAGCACATTGTATAATATTCACCAAGATGATTTAAATACAGACTAGTAGTTTTAATATCTCGGCCTTATAAGTCACCATTAAGATATTTAATCTATCAACTCGCCGTCGCTGATCAAATTACGATGGAAAGGAATGCAGAGTAGAGGTTTTTTTTATGATATTGAAATCAACTTTATTTAATTGAATTAAAGCGCATACCAGTACGCTTAGAGGCGTATGAAAAGCAGTTTTAAATCTGTGCTGACGATGTTATTACAACTATGCATTTTATGTTATTTATCACAAAGTGGCAATATTCAATGGCATCAAAAATTTTTCCACGTTTTTCTTACATTTTAAATAGCAAATAGAAATGAAAAACTATGTAGCCAGTAGTAGTTTTCAATTTTGCATTACACATTGAAAGTATTTGTAGTTGATATGAGTGTCACAATATTTACACATTTGCAAATGCATGAATACATTATTTCTGACATTTGCATAAAACGAATTGATATTTTAATTCAGATCAAACATTGGTTTTGCTTAATAACCTTATTAAAATAGTTAATGAATTCTGTTCCCTATTCAGGCATAAAGTCAAAATAAAAAGAAAAGTGTGAGAGACAAAGAGGTTGGTTGTTTTTTTCTAGAATTCTGATTGGACCATTGCACAGGCTTGTAGTGTCACCTTACTGACTGCTAAAGAAAAGAGACAGAAATTGGTCGCACAGTGCTTTTCTCTCTTTCTACAGAGTAGTCTATATTATGAGGGTACCGAACAATGCAATAATGATGGCATTGCTTGGTAGTAAACCATTTAACCGAGTTCGTAAAAAGGGAGTTTATTGAGGAATGCATAGATGTTTATCCTTAATTGAGCTTTGTTCCAACTTCTGTAACTTGAACCAACGACGGCGCGAATTAGCTTACAATTATAAAAATACGGGGTCAATTAAAATAACAAGCGAAACACCGCACCCGTGATGGACATCCTAAGTTCACATAAAAATCCTAAGTTTTGCACTCGAAGTAATTAACTATTGCCGCTTAACCAATTATAAAGGTTACACAAGAAACGGGACGTTTTCGGTACAGAACCCATCGTGGGCGAGTCCGGCTCGCACATAGCCATTTTTTATATATCGTTGAAAATATATCCATCAAGTCTCCAGAGCTTCGCTTTGACCCCGTACAATAATCTAGTCTTAACTAATGCCACTTTACATACCCACGGAATGATTCCACACAATCGAAAAAATAAAAATTCGAGTTAACATTTAACATTAAACTTAATACCAAAATTGTCCAATTTAATGTCTTATTTTACCCATTTATATAGTGCTATGTTACAAAATAAGTACCCGATAATATAATAAACTTCACATCGGTGAGACATACTTATTAGTTCGCGATCAAAGTGATCAAACTTGCGTTTATAAAAATATCTGCTCAAATATAACACTCAAGCTGAGCTACTTAGAATAATAAATTAAGAATATATCTAGTAAAATATTGGCTTATCATGTCTTTGACAACACAACTCTGTGATGCTTACATAGAATTACTTAGTAACGATAGGGTCGTTCTCAAACGAACGACTGCTCCCGGCGATAGCCGACCACGGGTCTATTTGTGGCGTCAAAAAAAGCGCGGTGCCCCCTATCCTTACTAATATAAATCAATGGATGCCTACAACAACTCGTACATAATTATATCGTTGCCGATCTATATCAATTAATCATTGCTTGTGTGATAACACGAATTTAGAACTAAACTATCTCGATATCCGTTCGCACTACCGATTTTCTATTTTATACAGTAATATAATACCCACCGCGAATGGACTAAGGTTGATATTATAGAACCGTAGCAATGCAATCCTCAGCGTAAAAGACCATACACATCAACCGAATTTATAACGACCGCCGTATAATTTATAGTTCTAATTTAGTTTGATATCAGGAGGTGTGTTTACGTCTTTAAGCTTGACTAACGACTTTACCATCTAATCGAGCATCCTTGTCGCACTATGCTTAAGAGGCGCAGGTGTGAGTGGATCAGAAAGCTAGTGCAGTTAGTAGAAGAAAAGCAGTCGCTCTTGAGCCGTGCCGGAGAGAAGCCGCCAGCCGCGTTTAATGTTCAGGTACTGGATGATGGCGCGAACGCAGATTAAGATACCTGGAAAAGTAACAATCAAAATATTAGTAAAAAATAATAAAACAAACATACACGAAATCCTAATATGAAAAGGTTGTGAATAATAGCTGAGACATCAAATGGGTTCTTTCCATTGACTTACATATATTAAGGGCACGGGGGACTGCTCGTTTTTCTGATAAAAATAAATTCCGTCATTGGCCCGTCTAAGATTCGTAAGGCCATTTATCTTAACTACTTAAATCTTTGGGCATTTATGGGGGCGTTTCACATAACTGCTTTGTTAATTAGTTTCAATTGCCATTTTTATTCCCAGAAAGTAATTTGAAGTTTACAATATCGTACTATTCCGTGTCTTTGCTTTCGTGGCCTATCCTTCAGAAACCTTAAATATTCCCGGATTAAAAAATAGCCTAAGGCCCAAACGATGACGTGGTTTTCTATCAGTTATAGAATTATCTTAATCGAATCGGTACTTCCAGAGAATACAAATAAATAATAATAAAATATAATTCAAACAAATATTCGTTTAGAAATACAAATAAATGTACGGTTCAGTAGCAACACCTGTGGCAATATTCTCTCATTAACGTTCCTTGCACCTGCCTATGAGGACACAGTGTTTAGCAGAGGACATTCACAGGCTCGATAATAATAATTACAATGACGATACATCGCAAACTAGATACTACGAGTAAGAAATCGAGGGAAAGGAAAAGGAAAGAAAATATATTTATTTAGGAGCATGTTTGGCACACGACACACTTAAGGCCCTACTTAATTAAGACACCATGGTGTCTTGCGCTACCAGAAAACACCAGAACAAACAGCGGGTGAATCGGTTGCTGGCAGCTAATTTGTTGTGCAACCAAGCCGATACCAGGTGAGGTATACCCTGTATACAACTGCATACATTTAATTGGTGGCGCCACCGGTGGCCGCCGCCTTGGTGTCCATGTGAGATACTAGGGCCCTTACAGGATACTCAGTACAAACGTGTAAACAGAATATGCCTCACGGCTGCGCCAAATAGGTCCAGTTCAGCATATTATATGCTAGAAAACTAGTGCTTGTCGCAAATTATGAATTGAACCTGAGTTTGCGAGGTGTTACTGATGTAAATGATTTTGATAGTACAGTACAGTACAAATAACACCACCATAAAACAAGATTACGTCGCGTCATGTTTAATTGTTCACGAAAATAAAGTGCTTGCCCGGTCATGTTTGATAAATAATCTTAATTTGAATTTGAATATTATTACACAAAGGTGCTAAAAATACACACAATCTTTTTTACGTATGCAAGAAATGATTTGTTTTTAGGTAAAAAAAACGAGTTTTAAGTAGTCTAAACATAAATACAAATCAACTGGACCGCAAGAGTTTTAAGGTGGACTGATTTGAGGCCATAAAGAAGAAAAGTAAAAGTATAGTCTAACGTCAACTTTTTCAACTATAAATGTATTGATGTCTGGTTTTCTAGAACAATGTTGTGAAAGCGACGATAAGTCAAAGCCTAGGGCGTTGGCGCGTCGTCGAGCGAAAGGTCAAAAGACGTCGAATAATGATTTGCCACTCTGGGAAGAAGAAACTCGAAATAAATGCCGGAAATTACGTAGCAATTATTATCAAGAAACATGATTGGATTGATGACGATGATTTAGTAACTTTTTTCCATGGCAACGGGAAAAAACCGTGATGAATAGTCTGAAATGCATTTTGCGATACGTATAAAACATTGCCCGGCTAGGCTAATCTTGTTACGCGACCAATTATGGCTAAGTATAGAAACTGATCAATGAACCACTGATAAAGCGCAAAATGTACGATTATTTGCTATTAGCATGTTATCAAAATCTGATACGACACTTTGGAAAAAATACTTACAATATGATCAAGCCTGTTATATTCTCCAAAGGTGAATGACAGAGGGATGGGCAGAGGTGTATCTATAGTACACCGTCACTTTTCGCCAGATTTGTCTAAGTCCGTTTGCAATAGGAGACGAGCCTATTGTAAGAGAGAAAAAGAACCGCCAACCGTGCGCAAATTCTGACTATAGGCTGCTACGTTACGGAGAGGAAAAATCTAATAATATTTCACCCGACCCGTACCCAAAACCTCTTACTCAGCATTACCGCTTGCGACCACTAGAGTTTTGTTTTGTATTACCAGTTTATGATACAGCTACGAGACCAGGGAGGCTACTCTCTAAGCCCGAAGTCCGTACTTTCGGACTTAGTTGCGGGCGTATTCTACGCCGTATCACCAACGGACTTACGATTAGTCCCGAACCCGAACTAAGAATGAATGACAACACGATTTGCCAGTAACTGACGAATCCTGTTGTCATTAATTCTTAGTGGTTAGATGATACGGAGTAGAATACGCCCCCAACTAAGCCCGAAACCACGGTCTTCGGGCTTAAATAGTAGCCCCTGAGCCATATGGTCTGCGCATACTGGCGGATGGGACGCCAGAGGAATATTGTAGGTATTTATGAATTAAATTTTATAGTTATCCAATCGAAAATAGGTATATTTTTCAGGTCTCGGAGCATCGCAGCGTAGTTTTCAGCCGATCAGCATAGTACGGGCCCTGTATTGGTTTAGGGAACAGTTTTGCCAAGTCAAGGAGACAAACGGAATGTACAGAATTTTACATTTCCTGTACAAAACCCGCATGAAATTCCAAGGTACACTACCGCTCTTATCCGCGTGCGTATATTGCCCATGAATATACCACGCGTTTTCCTTTTTCGATAGCTATGATATGAAACAATAAGGAGCAATGAACCTCCTCGCGTTATCTCAATAAGTTGTAGCCATGAATGCAAACAGACATTGTCCGACACAACGTCGCATATATTGACCGATGACTGCAGGAAAAGTTATAATAAAAATAAGGCAATGTTCACTTTTGTTTTGGCTAATTTAACCAATGGGCCTTAAGGACATTTTGCAATAACAAAGGCATCGCAGATGTTTCGTCATGTTACGGACAAAGCAGAAATGTTTCGATGTGGCATAACTACACAGGCACCTAAACCCAACACAACACAAGATGTTAAACCGCTCTTTAAAGAAGGATTTATGGTGATGGATGATGGTAATACTTCTCCGGGCGAGGTCATATACAAATAGAGCTACTATTAAAACTTTAACGTTTCTGTGGTAGGTACAATAAACTAAAGATTATGTTGATTAATGTTTCAATACGAATATCCATCTGCCAGTTAGGTGCCGTCTCCACGAGCGAGAGAATCGCGGCGATATTATCGTCCGTGCCACATAATATATTTCTATAGGTAACAACTCTATGAACGTGTCTGCACACAAAGATGCAGCGATGCGATGTATGAAAAACGACAACTCGCCGCGATTCTCTCACTCTTGGAGATGGTCCCTTATAGCAGCTTCAAGGCCGATCCGCACACAACAGTGCCGGCGACTTGCACACAAGGGATATCGTAACATAAATCGATATAGTCACGTTAGTTGTTTGGGCCCCTTTCATTTTGTTATTAGGTACACTAGAAATTTACACTAGGTATGTGAAAATTTCAACTAATTAGTTCGAGATACAGCATACAGCCCGCTGATAGAAAGACGTACGGACGGACAGCGAGCAGTGGCTTGGCCTATTTATTTATCAATCTTTATGCAGCGTAAAAAACACTGTGGTACAAAAGCGGACTCTATTTTTTACTGCAAACCATATTTACATATACCACATTAAAGTAACAAGGTCCTACTTCGCAGGACATGAATTTCGTCAAAATCACGCACTTGTATTGACGTAATAGTTTTGCATAACGACTACCTACCATTACGAACACGTCAATAGTGACTGCAAATACATCACGTGATACTGTCGTGTGATTGGCTAACAGCTTTAGTGGTGGCACGGGTGGTCAAGGTAACATCGGGGCATGCAAAATGGTCTCACGAACCATGAAACATTAATTAACATGTGTATTTTCTTCAGCCTATACATAAATTATGTAGGTACATATTGATTTTTTAAGTCGCATCAGAACTATATTAGGATGGCCGCTGTTGTGCAGTGGGACAGAATATAATAAAACTAGCTCTTAGAATAATAACGCATAGAAACCTAGTACGAGTGCAAAAAGTGAGGCAACTAAAACTTAGCCTAATCCGTCAAACTTAGCCATCAGGCCGTCAGTACTCAATGTCACGGTCCGTCGAACACAGCTCGCGAGTAAATAATTGAAAATGACAGTTTGTTGCGTGAAAGGATGTTATAGCACATCAGGAAAACAAAAAAATGTGATAAAATAACATTTCACAAATAAGTACTCACATTCTATGCACTATTTTTACGTAAATCGATAAATAAAACAAAATTCTAATAACCTAACTTGTCATAACACAGTGTTGCTATTTGTGAGGAAAAAATACCCACATTGCTTTCATTCATGTTTTTTATTTTTGTAATTTTAAAATACAATACTTACTGTTAATTCATATCAAACCCGATGTTTTAGCATTGTTTATAATTATAACCCATCAAGCATTCTAAACGCATTGAACAATATCTCATTCTTTATGCGATTTATTTCCTTTTATTTTGAAATAAATTGAATTATAACTTCCGAAAAAATATGTCATATTACATGAAAAATCATGTTTACCTTTTCCAGTTCCCAACAACATAAAATACTTGCCTTGATAGCAAAATAGTAATGCGTCTTCCCATATTTTGTGGGCAACGGCTTAGTAATGGTATCACTGAAAGCTATATCTGTGTGCGTTAGAGGAACGTAGACACATTCGGCTCACGCACACAAAGAAAATGAAGTGGACACACGATTTTGCTCGGGTTTTGTTCTAGACGCGGCTTCTATGCGTTATTATTCTAAGAACTAGCTATTCTAGCCGTGACTACCTACGTGCATCCCAATTTTCCCGTTCCCGTAGGAATTTCGGGAAATCCCCTCTTAGTGCTTCCCGGCGCTCCCCGAAGAAACTACGTCTAGTAGTTTCGCCAGTACTAAACATTTCATAAAAATCGGTCGAGCCGTTTCGGCCGAGTTCGATAACAAACACCGTCACATGAGATTTTAGATTACGGTTATTTTTACCCGACTGTCTCAGAAGGAGGATAATGTTTTTTTTTACAGAGACCTAAGAACGTTCAAACTTCAATTAATCAGGTTGGTAAGGCCTGCTAAAGTTATAATGGGCTTTTTCTCCAACATGCTTGGAAATGTGAGCATTATATTGACAACCTTCTTCGAGTTAAATCGAAATTGCTGTACTGGCCGAGCAGCGGCCGGCAAAAGTTGTATGAAAATCCATTAAGTATCGTGTTTTGCGGCCAAATAAATTACATAGAAAACTAATATCTTTCGTGTAATTTACATGGCAACTAAGGAGGTAAGTAAATGAACACTTTTACGCGGGAATTATTATTGTTGTAGGTAGTTCGACATTGATTTTGAAAAGTAATTGTACTAAAAAAAAATTGATTCCACGCACTTTTTGAGAAAAGTACTATACAAGCCTTGACCACAACTAGGCATTGATGGACTTTCGTATGTTGTGCCTCGGCTACGCCTCGGCCCACATTTACACGTCGTCCATCAATGCCTGTTTTGTGGCCGCTGCAGTAATGTACTATTCCATAAGGATTTTTTCAGTAGCGGCCCGGAGTATTGATTTCTGGTTGATTAATGTCAATAAGCTCACACCCTCTAAGTTCTCATTAAAAAATACTGCCGAATCGATTGTGCCGGTCTGCTTATACCTAGCTGAGTTTCTACGAGGACGCTTATTGAGGCATGTGTTTGTTAAGAACTAATAGAATCGCTTTATTTACCTAGCGGCGATCGCACATCTCTGGTGGAAACGCAGCCTAAGTGCGTAGCGCCCCCAACTTACGCAATGTTTTAGTCAACGGTCTAAGTGCATCGACGATCGCAGGTGATTTAAATTAGAATACATTATTATGTAACACAGCGAATTCTGCGATACGCGACGCTTGTTAAACACACCTCTGCTATAGCAACGCAGTGCACAATATAAATGAATATTCTGTAATTATCCACGCAAATGTCACGTTGATACTTGCTATACTACAATCGCAGTTCTATAATTCGTGTTTCTTTTTTGTAAAATGTTGGCTCACGCTATAAAAGTCTCCGGTAACAGTGTTGATGATTCATTGGTGCTTAATTCAACGGCAATAAAATCACATAAAATCGATTTGTAGACCATTCCTACGTACTTTCATCAAAAGTGCGAAAATTGGAACTTTATGTTTTGTGACTGAACATTTTCCCACATTCAAACCTACGCGATAAACTCGCCATAATATAATTTGTAGGGTTGCAAGTTGTAGGTAGGTACACGTTAAAACTGCAGAAATCCACTTCAGTCTTCGTCTTTCTCTGCGCTTGTTGACTTCCATTTTTTTATTTAAATTGAAAAAATCCGAGTCTATATTACTCCTGAAACCCAAAACAAAAGTGTGTATGAAATTCAACGAGTCTCAGTTTAACGATTGAACCGTTTTAGATATCTGCCCAACTATTTGAGGTCGTCTTTCAATCAAACTAAATGTAGCTGAATACCGGTATTTTACATAGTCTAAAATACATTAGGCAGTTTTGATTTTCTAGCAATTTGCTTGAACCAAACTCTCTACAGAACAAGTTATATGGTTTAGTTACTTTTCAGTACGCTGGATGAAAGTTTCTCCCAAAAGGTTGAGATAGGTCAGTTAAAAAAATACGTGTTGCTTTGTAAAAATGCTTTTTTAGATCACTGTAACGTTATCAAAATAAATCAAATAGGAACCAGACAGTTAGGTACCCTTTCTTGTGAGTAAAACGACCCTTTGGTAAGCTGTCAGATATTAGGCCTCATACTTATTTGAAGAGAACAGCGAAAGAGTAAGAAAAATAACCTTTCTCCATATCAAGCAGGACGAAACTAGATTTAGTTGTTCCTATTTCATAAAGAAGCGTAGGTTGCATCTCGCTTGGTACTTATTGGTTAAGTGGCTGAGTGACTATTGAGCGGCAGCAGACGGCATCGTCTGCTGCCGCTCAATTGACACACAGATTGTTCATATTAGGATTGGCAGCCTTGATTGAATGAGACATTTCTATAGTTACTTAAGCTATGAAGGTTCTTGACCTTTTTATTTTTAGAAGCTTCATTTCTATGAAAATGAGATCTAGGCTTATTTATTTATTTACTTTAGGATGGTTGGTGCGCAGTACTAATAACCGTGGCGTGTATGAACAGATGTATCGTTCATACATAAACGAATGTAGGCAAATCGTAGCAGGCGGCGTTCTGTAGTTACTTTGTACCAGCATGCGAAAAACAGTGCAGTAAGTATGTGTGGCAATGATCAAAATGCGACTATCAAAGATTTTTTCAACAGGGGAGTTTTAAATTCTTCCTTTACTGTTGACTGACTGACTTACAGACACAGCCGAAACTACTGGTCGTAGAAAGATGCATGTTAGTTCCTTGGGGACTGCAAGAGAGTATTTCCCAAAATTCCAATAGGAACGCGAAATAAAGGGATATGCGCGCAGTCATGGGTAAAGGCTACTACTTATATCCATAATTTAAAAAAGTTATAATCATCGGCTTCTGGAAAAAACACCGACCCGTCACAAATTAAACGCAAGTGCTGCGATTGGCTTTTGAAAATTATTTCAACTCGTGACATCAATCATGCATCATGCTTCGTCAATTTGTCACACTAATTTTGCGATGTATTCGCTCGAGGTACTGGACCTTAAGCGATTGTGGTTCAGCTTGGATAATAAAGTTCTAATTGAACAGTGCAAGACCTATTAACACTAACGATTGACATCACAGCTGCGATTAACACGTTCGTAGTTTTTATTGACGTGAATGAAACTTTTACCCAATTTAGCAATGGGTGACATAGTTCTCGGTACGAATAAAAAAACCCCAGACGGACTTTAATTAACCCTTTTCCTGCACTGATTCACCGTGTTCGCTTAGCCAGTCGGTTTCTTAGTGGAATATAGGATAGCGACTAAGAATTTAATGTCAATAAACTCAATCGATAGAAATGGATTTTTCAGGATGCACTCATCTGCAGCCTAAATTGTGTACCTATTAATAAAATAACACAATGGGTTGCATATGTTTTTATTTGAACATTGCAACATAATACAATGCGTATTTTACGCTGTCGAGAAAATTATGAAGCAATGGATCGATATTTATTTTCAATAGTGAAAGAATATGAAATTTTATAAGCTACGCAATTAGGATGCTGGTTAAATCCACATTCCATGTCCAATTTGACCAACTCAACTACCTACCTTTTTAAGGCGTCACCGCTTTCTAAACTCTAATCTCTATATTTGTCTCTAATATATTATGTGATAGTCTGCAACTTAACATATTTATTAATTAATCAGATAAAATTGTGTATATACCCTTTGTTGAAGGTACCTACATAAAATTAAATAAATACAAAGAATTTTTATCGAAGATCCCCAATTTTTTATCTCGGAAGTACGATCCCCACTTTTTTATCTCGGAAGTACGATCTAAACTTTTGTACCTCGGTAGTACGATCCTCCTTTTTATCTCGGAAGAACTATCCCCACCTTTTTATCTAGGAAGTACGATCCCTACTTTTTATCTTGGAAGTACGATACGGTACGCGAACCACTAACAAAGGTAACTAAGTAAATATAAACTTGAACTTACCAAAAGCCATGATGAGCCACCAGAGCCAGGAGTTCTCGTGCGAGGCGAGCTCCGTGGAATGCTTGACGATGAGCGTCCACTTCGCGAGGGACAATCCGAAGCCGGCCAGTGCTCCATAGCGACTGGCCACCGTGTGGCAGAAGCACATCAGCAGCAGGAAACCGATCCAGTTAAATAGAAATGCCACTGGAAATGTTTATATGCTGTTAGGAAGTGTTTGATGCAGAAGAAAAAAAACTAGGAGCGATACTTTTGTTTCTGCTTGGGCGTTACTTTATGATACGTCCAATATACTTATTTTATTGAATCCTTATGCACTAGTAAAAATTGCTGTACAAAAGGCTTCATGCCTTATTTGTATTTAATTTCTTTTTGTAGTACTTTTGAAGGCACCATGGAGGTTCTTGAAGGTTCTTTTCTATAGAAAATAACCAATCGGGACTACACCAGCTTTTGTATTTTCTTAAGTGCGTATTTTGTAATATAGCGAATCAGTCGGAGGTGCGCGCGAATTTATTTGTATCTAGTATTCCCGGACTCATGTGTGCTCATGTAGTGGTAGCTTAAAAAGTTTAGTCGGGTGTCTGACATTAAACCTTATTTTCTCCAGACGTTATATATCTAATTTTGTGGGAAAATTCAAAGAAGATTACAAAGAAATAGGTAGATTTGATGTGAAATAAAATATTAATTTGAGTTTGGCCCCATTTTTGTGTCAGTTGGCGTATTGCAAAGTCCAGGGTTGCGGATTTTCTTCGAAAGAGTCTCCGCGGCCCTGGACCGCAACGGGCATTAGGAGAAACAGTCAGTTTAGTCAGCAAGAGTCTGACACTCCCTTCCGCCCAGAGCGAGAGGAGTTATTTGATGATTTCCTATCCTTACAAAAATGGCGTATTGCTAAGTAAATTTAACCATGAAGTTTCTTACCAAAAAATGATGTTAAGAACATGATATCAGTGCCAAGTAAACTGTTCTCTGGATCCAGTTGTTCGCCTGTCCCTTCTGTGGGCTCAACCGTGACAAAGGCTGCAAACGTCGGGTGGTTCGGAGGGGGACCCTGCATCTAAATAGAGTATATAATGTTAAGAAAGTGAACATGTAAACTATACAGGTACTTAGTTAAATGAAAGCAAAAAATCGACGGCGAGTCGAAAAAAAAACAAATTAAAATTCCAAGATCTCATTTGCTGTTTTTTTTAACTTATTAAATACATATTTTTTATTGATATTTAAGTTTTCTATATTCTTATTTGTAACTCTTTCAGTCTTGGTGGTTAGGCTACTAACCACTTATTGACATATATTTTTAGGTGATTTTGTGTGGAAAAGTTAGTTTAATAAGCATCTTGCTAGACTGTCATTTTGTTGTAGGTACTCGTATATTTACTACAACCACGTTGGTCTTTGCTATTGACTACCATTTTCTTGGAAAGCCTTCTCCAAAAAAAAACTCAAAACGTATTTTATTACAATGTGCTAACCGAAACTGTTTTCACTATGAAAATACTATGATGACATTTATCTGTGTAAAATTGTGACTGAAATAGTTTCGTGTCTTCATGGTCAAATCCGAAACTATGAGGAGTTTAAAAAAACACTGAAAGGAGTCTCGAGCAAGATTCTGACGAAAACTAAAACAGCATCATTGGATTTTTTGAAAAAATCGTTATTCCTACACAGGAATCGAACCGGTAGATTTTGAAAAAAAAAAAAAAAAAAAAAAACTGTATTATTACGCCATCTGAAAGTGCAGCTAATAAGGATCCAATTCTGGCAAGTAACAACACGTGGCAAACTAAACGACAGCTCTCATCTTTAACAAAAAGCAAAATTCTAGGGTGTTTATTTAAAAATGCAATATTTTCAAATACATATATGTAAAACAATATATTTGGAAAATGAATACAGGAAATATTATTTATTAAAACGTATTTTAATTAATGTTTTGATATGCATTGCATTTATTATCTGCAATACATTGTGTGAGTAGTTTGGTATCGGATTAATTCAATTATTGCCATCTGACCTGCACATTGCACAACTCCATACAGGCAATAGCAACTAGCGCTTCGCCCGCGACTTCGTCCGCGCAGATTTAGTACTAATGATATTTCCCCTATTTATCCCCCCCATTATCATTCCAAAGTGCTCACTTATATCGTAAAAGAAGTCTTGTGTAAAATTTCATGTAATTTCATGTCGCAGGCGACTTCATTTGCGCTGCAATTTTCTTAAGGATCCCTATTTTTTGCAAGTAATAGATAATATTCTGTTACTTAGTGAGAATGTATTGTTCTAATGGCGAAAGAATTTTTCGGTCCAATAGTTTTTGAGTTTATATGTTACAAACATACAAATCTTTTCTATTATAATATTAGTATAGGTAGATTTAGATAAGTTATTATTATTCCAGTAAAACACTGCAAACTCATAGTTGATAATTTTTTGTTAATAACATCAATTACAATGAAAGTTGTTTTTCTGAACTCCGGAAATGGTGACATGGTTCTCTACTTCTACATCTATACTAATATTATAAAGCAGACGAGTTTGTTTGTTTGTTTGATTGAACGCGCTAATCTCAGGAACTACTGGTCCGATTTGAAAAATTCTTTCAGTGTTAGATAGCCCATTTATCGAGGAAGGCTATAGGCTATATATCATCGCGCTAAGACCAATAGGAGCGGAGCAGTAATGACAAATGTTACGCAGACGACGTTGCACGGGTCAGCTAGTTTCAGATATTCCTTATTGACCCATCTTTTAATGAGTCACCTGGATATTCCAAATCTTTATAAAATCTTATCTACATTAACATGATATACAGAGATACAGAGTACCCATATCTATGGTAAGTAAGTATTATTTTTGATAAAAAGTGAGTCACAAACTAATAAAAGCATGACAAGTCATTACTGATGATAACTGAATACTATTTACATATTATTATTTTTTGTAAACAATATTCAATAACTAGTGAATGAATGCTTGTTTGATTTGACTAGTAAGGCTATAAATCGAATCTTATAAGATTAGATACAGATAAGGTAGGAATTTTGATATTAAAGTACTGCTTTTGTACTCAAAGATTATGGAGAAAAGATGAATCTTCACTGGGTAAAACTGGATATGGGATATATATGCATCCTAACATGTGTGTCAGTGGCATCACTGACTGGCCTTGTCTGAATGTCAGCATTGTTTTACTTATTTTTTTAATTCATATAAATACTGCAGCATATGCTGAGATAGGGACCTTTTTGGCCTTGTACAGACAATATCCATGTTAGCTTAGTAAGTTTCTTTGGTACACTTTCACAATAATATGAATAGCCAAACCGATTTCGATGAATTTTGATGTAAAGATAGATGCGATCTTTGAGACTAGTACTAACACTATCATGTAGGAAGTTTAGTTTATAGAAGAAAGGATATACTTGCAGATTGGTCCCATTTAAATCATATCAAAATCGGTTACGAACTTTGGATTTTAAACCGAAATACCTGGAATTTGACTACTTAGATGATTCTTTGATAATCGAAATTGCGTATTTTGCTTTTCTGCGATTTTGCAGTGGTGTTGTTAAGTGTGGGGCACCACCAAAAAGTGAAAAATAAAAACTTTTTACAAAAAAATACAACCGACTTCCAAAAAAAAAACACTACAAAGTAAAAAATAACTTTAATTTCGGAAGTCGGTGTCAAAATACAAAGAAAGTAACAAAAACACCGACTTCCGATATTAAAGTTATTTTTTACTTTGTAGTGTTTTTTTTCTAGTACTTTCATGCAGGGAAAGCTGCAGGTAATAGCTGTTTCACAAGCATTTGTAAACGGCGACTCACATAGGTCATTGATATTTGAGCTGTATTCATAATTTATTCACGAACCAGTGTCCTAATGCTGAAAAGCTTTTGGCGTCATTCAACTTTCCATGTGAATATTTCAGACTTCTAATCATCATCTGATTACTTGTTTCATCATTCTCAGTTTGTTTTGATGATAGTAAAAAAATCTGTGTATTATTATTATATCTTTTCTTTTATTAAATACTTACTGTAATTGGTTTCAATTGTTTGAAAGTTAATATACGAATATGTAGTACCTATGTTTTATGTAAATTCTGCTTATCTCTCATTATACATATTAATAAAGGAGCACATGTTTTAAAAATATTTAATTATATGTTTCTCGGTATTTCAAGCCAGCAACAGTATGACAATATATACATACATGTACATATTGTATACATGTGTATGTGTGTGTTGTCATACTATATTATCATTTATCATAGGTACTGCCAAATCATTGTCTCCATAAAACCCAATAGTGAGTCATTCTACCAACTAGAGATGTCATAAATTGTGTAACAATATAATCAATGACACAGATTTCAAGGTGCAGAAACTATTAGAGAAACAATTCCTTAGACCCTAAAAACAGTGTTCTAGACACACAAAACCTCAAAGTCAATGTATACTAATATTATAAAGCTGACAAGTTCGTTTGATTGGTTGAACAAGCTAATCTCAGGCCAAACGCTGGTTCGAATTGAAAAACAATTTTAGTGTTGGATAGCCCATTTATCGAGGAAGGCTGTAAGCTATACAATATAAGGAGAATTATTAAAAAATATGATAAAGTTGGATGGGTCAGCAATTAATTGTACTCCTAAACCTCATGAATCACCCGTGAACCATAGATGAAAATCTGTTTGCTAATATTTTAGTTGAAAGATACAGATGCAATGATAAATGATCATGCTGTAAGTCACATGATTTTTTTACTTTACCTGATTGAAAACCTGTGGCAGATCCTCTCCCTCCATCTGCTTTTCCCTTTGAACCTCCTCATAAGTGGGTAGTTTGGAGTTAGCCGCAACATCATAAGGAGGTGGTGCCGAAAAGTCCGCTTGAGGCGGTGGTATGTCATGCATATTATCTACAAAGGAAAGACAATACTTTCTTCAGGCATTCTAATTATAATGATGTCATTGTTTGTGGCAGTCACATAATTATGATTGAATCACTTTTCTTCACAGTATTTTCCTATCATTGTTCTAAGTTAAGTGAAATGTGACATTTTGATGGATTAAGTTTATTATTTCTGGCGTAAATTGTAATTGGCTGCAACTGCTCAGTCATACTTGAAATACATTCATAAAAAAAATGTATAGGATTTTTTTTTATTTTTTATTGAGAATTTATTAGATAGAAAACAAAATTACAAAGTAATATTTGTAGAATGAAATCGTTGTATTTACAGACAGTTTTCATAAGTTAAACATTCAATAGCATTAGAAATTCAACCATTCAATTTATATGTCAATATTTATAAAACATATGAGGTATGAGTCAACACAATACAGGTAAATCTTGTTAGACCCATATTGTTATCGCGTACAGTATGTAAATTTACAGTGCGTGTGTCGTTGCAATTAATTACTCACTTATATCGATAAATGGTGGAGGCATACTGTGTTCCACCGATGTCGGCAACATCACTCTCAACTGCGCCGCTGTGCATATGTTCACTTCACTTCGAGGGTGGCTCTGCTGCAACAATATAACGACTTTCACATTATCACATATTCTACGCAAGTAGTTACATAAATAAACAATTGAAAAAAACATTGATGTCACCAGCCCTACCATGTCCACTGTTTGATAACGCACGATTGAACTAGCCCACTGTTTTCACAAAAACGCGTGTTAGATACAATATAACAATTCAAGCACAATTTAATAATGATCTTCGCATCGTTCAAGGTTTTTCCGACAATTTATCAATGCAAGCGAGAGCAGGCGCACCTCTCCTCATTCACATGAATGACGTTTATTATCAAAGTTCAAATATCTATCTAATTACATAAAGTAATTGTCAGCCGCCGTTTTACTTAGCTATTATACATTGATATTTTTCCACTTTACTTATTTAAATTACTGTATTGATTTTTATAGCTGTTTTGTTATACAACTCGTATCGGAATTATAATTTTAATAGGTATAAAGTTTTGAATTTTACTTTGTCAATGGTGTCAGAATTAGCAAGAATCAGTTTTGGAACGCACACTGCAAAAGTCAATAACGAAAGTGTTGCTATAAAAACAACATAAATACTTTCTACTAGCTACATCAGTCATGAAGTGGTTGATAAACAGGCGAGCAAGCGGACTTATGGGTCGACGACCTGTGTGTGACACGTTGACTGCTATTTTGTTGCAAAAATTACTGTTTTTTGAAGGTATTCACACAATTATAAAAAAAAAATCAAATCAAATCTCGTATCAGTGTTAATTATCAGGATTTTTTTCTAATAATGGCAATGTTTGTCTACGGGTAAATGACAAAGTGTTGAATTGTAGACTTTCGTTGGTAGTGGTAAAGGTATAACACGTGCTTTTGTCAGTGCTACGAATATTTTCGATTTTTAGTTAACTTTTCTGGTGTGAAACTCAATCGAAAGTGTTCCTTGTGTTTGTGTTCTTGGTGTAAGGTTTGTTTTTCGTTGTAAGTGTCCTTTTTAACAATAATTATTCGAGATGAACACAAAAAAGCCCCCCGATCCTGACCCCCCGGATGAATTATTTGATCTCTCCCCCGGACTAACAATTACCCTCCCCCATGACATCGTAATAACCCCACAGGACCCGATTATGGATACGGATACCCCTAGTCGCAAGAGGGCCGCTAGTTCGCCCCCAGTTTCTTCCAATGTCAAACCCAAGATTGCGAAAAATGTATTAGGCAGGCTTTCTTACACAGCTAGAGACAATCCACCATATATTGTAAATGTTTCGCTCAAAGACGAACAAACCTCAGGCACTGTGCTACAACCTATCAAGTTTGGTATGTTTTTGACGATAAATAACGTGAATAACGTACGTCTCGATGGGATCAAACGTATAGGCAGAAATCGTGTGTCAGTTGAGTTCAAGTCGCACCAGGATGCAAACAGTTTTCTCAACAATAAAATTATTTCCCAACACAATTACATGGCTGCCATTCCACAATACAACATAACAAGAATGGGAATTGTTAGGGATATACCAGTTGAGTGGTCAGAAGAGGAAATCATTAAAAATATCCAGGTTCCAGAGGGATGTGGCTCGGTTATCAAAGCCAGAAGGATGAACCGGAAGGTGTCCTCTTCTGGTGTGACTGAGTGGAAGCCCACACAGACTGTTGTATTAACTTTTGACGGACAAATACTACCTAAGCGTGTGTACAGCTTCTATTCGGCTCTCCCAGTTGAGCGTTACACTTACCCAACGGTTCAGTGTTATCATTGTTGTCGCTATGGACATACCCGCACACTTTGCAGATCGAAACCTAGGTGTTTTAAGTGTGGTGAAGATCATCCAGGTGATGGATGTGAAGTCACCCGTGAATTGAGTTTCTGTGTTTCGTGTAGTGGCAACCATTTCGCAAATGACAGTGCTTGTCCTGAATTGGGCCGACAGAAGAGCATAAAAGCTCTGATGGCGGATAAATCGATCTCGTATGCGGAGGCAAGTCGGGTCTTCCCACCTGTTTCCAGATCATATGCTGAAGTCTCCAAGTCTTTCCCACGGAACAAAGTAACTGCAAATAAATCGCAATCTCAGTCCTCAAGTCCCATCCCAGTAACCCAAAATTCATACCGTAAAACGGTATTTTTGAAACCCAAACCCCATATCTCCCTTTCACCCGGTTATGATAGACAAGCTCACCTGAACCTCACCCAAAATTACTCCTTTTCCCCATCACAAAACGGCTGTGCCCTTCCAATGGAAGCTCCAGAGCCAATGCTTCACAGACAGAATACCTCAACGAATATTTTAAATTTAATTACTGACATGCTAATGTCTGCTCTTGCAAACCCATCCCAAGCTATACCTGACCACGTTGCATCAAAATTGACCACTATCCTAAACTATATCCACAACATTCCATCCCCTGACATTTCTCCAGTGGAACGTGAGGAGTATTACTCCCAGAAAGCCTGATCTTTCTTTTTTAATTAATAAGTTTAAACCATCAATCTGCGGCATTGCTGAGACATGGCTCTTGCCTGGAAGCAATTTCAGGTTGCCGTGTTTTGCCAGTGTACGCCATGATAGATCTGATGGATACGGAGGATGTGCCTTGCTCATCAATAGCAAGGTATCATTCTCTCAGATTCCTCTAACCTTTGTTGGCGATGACATAAATGTTGTTGCTGTGAAGGCTGAGGGTATAAATATTTTTTCTTTTTATATTGCGCACCCACAACTAGAATATCTTTCAGTTATTAGGAATTTATTATGCAGTGTTAGCGGTCCAATGCTTGTCATGGGTGATTTTAATTGTCACCATTATCGTTGGGGATCAGATACTTGTGATAACTTTGGCATTGGCTTGCTGGATATATTGGATGAACTCAATCTTTCCCTTATCAACGATGGCAGTGCTACGCGTAGATCTGCACCTGGTCAGAATAATAGCTGCATTGATTTAACATTCTGCTCATCCAATATAGCTAGCCTTCTCATTTGGCGTCGCTTGGATATGACCTATGGAAGTGATCACTACCCCATCATGATTGAATTTCCTACCAAGAATATCCCTTTTAAAGTTTCCCCCCCTCTTTTAAAACACCAATTGAACTCTGCAGACTGGGATTTATATGCTAAAATTCTGGACCTAAGAATATCTTCCCTTCCAGAAGTTAACAGGGATAACGCCCAGGATTGTTTCTTGTCCTTCTCCTCCACCATTGCCTCCACTGCTGATGATTGCTTCCCGTCCAAAAAACCCCATTCTGGTAAACTTCCTTCCCCGCCATGGTGGGATAGGGAATGCACTAACATGGTCAAGGCCAGGAATGAGGCTGAAAAGACAGTCAACGGCAATATGAACCTGGATAACCTTATTGCCTTCAAACAGATACTAGCTAAGTCCAGGAAATTCCTTAAAAGGAAAAAACGCGAAGGTTGGTCAAAATATTGTAGTTCGCTGAGTCCCTCCACCCCGGTTTCCGTGGTTTGTCGAAAGGTGAGACGTTTTAGGAGCAGTTTAGCACCTGCCTCCTCCTCTAACAACCTCACGGAAGAACTGGGACACCAGTTTTTCTCAAAAATCGCTCCAGCTTATGTTCCAAGTGTTGAGGAAACCAGTGTTGACATTTATGATGCAGACAACATTGACGAACCAATGAACATGCCTTTTAGCTTAGAGGAGCTAAAAACTGTGCTGTCCCACGTCAAGGACTCCGCGCCGGGAGTGGATGGATTCCCGTACTCCTTTATTTCTAAAGCTGGTCCAAAAACTCACAAATATTACCTGGACCTGGCTAATTTCTGTTTTATTTCTGGCTACATTCCCACAGAGTGGAAGGTTCAAGTTGTCATTCCGATCCTAAAACCAGGCAAAGATCCTAGTGATCATTGCTCATACAGACCTATTGCCTTATCGTCCATACTCATCAAACTTTTGGAACACTTAATTAAAAATCGATTAGTGTGGTTGGTGGAAAACAGGAAACTGCTCCCAACGACTCAATTCGGCTTTAGGAAAGGTCTGGGCACAGCTGATAGTGTGGGTATCCTCACGTCAGAGGTCCGGCTGGCCCTTAGTAGGAATGAGTCTGTGGTTGCTGTCTTTCTGGATATATCAGCTGCCTATGATTCGGTTCTCCTCCCTAATCTCAGGCAAAAGCTGCATGAGCTGAGAGTCCCGGCTAGGATTTGTCGTATTATTGGTAGCATTTTTACCAATCGCACAATTCAATTGAGAATACCAGGGGGTGACTCTGAACAAAGATCGGCCTGGAGAGGATTACCCCAAGGATCAGTTCTCAGTCCCCCATTATATAACATTTATACAGCCAACTTGCCCTCTTCCCTTAATTTTGACTGTAAAATCCTTCAGTATGCTGACGATATTGCACTAATGGTATGTGGCAGTTCCATTCAGGATGCCGCTCTTTCGATGAATGTCTCTCTGGCCTCATTAAACCAATGGCTGCTTGACAATGGTTTGTCCTTAAGTGCTCCAAAGAGTAAAGCTGTCATTTTTACACGCAAGCGTTCTGTGCCTCCAATAGATATTAACATCAATGGTCAAAGCATTCCGGTCGAAGATAAGGCTAGGTTTCTGGGAGTAACATTAGACTCAAGATTGTCTGGGGTCGACCACATCAACAACACGGTCAAAAAATGTGAACGTTCTGTGTCGATCCTTAAGGCTTTGGCTGGGGTATGGTGGGGAGCTCACCCCTACACCCTTAAACTGGTCTATAATGCGCTGACCAGAAGTGCTATGGATTACTGCAGCTATCTTCTTGAGCCCTGTAACAAAGAAGCGCTTAAACAATTAGACAGCATCCAGTCTAAATGCCTAAGAATTGTAGTTGGGGCTATGAAATCATCTCCCATAAATGCGCTGCAAGTGGAATGTGCAGACCCACCCCTACACCTTAGGAGACAGTACTTGGCAGATCGCTTCCTAACTAAGGTATTTTCCCTCTCATCCCATCCCTTGCTTCCAATTTTAGAACTGATTGACCTCTCTTTTAATAATTCTTCCTATTGGAACCATAAAGTGGTTCCCCTATTGTTAAATAGGTACAGAGAGCTTAAACGGCTCTCTGCGCCTATTTGCCAATACCCTACTCTTCCGGTCTTCTCCGCCGCATACGAGGCGATTCATTTCGAACCAAAAGTCGTTTTGGGATTAGGTTTATCTAGGAATTCTCAAGACGCTGGACATGACTTTGAGTCAGCTGTCAAGCGTTATTGGGAAGGATGGAATTTCTTTTTCACGGATGCTTCAAAATTCTCTGAAACCGAATGTACTGGTGTGGCAGTTTATTTTCAAAATTCCAAAATAGCTTTACTTTTTCAATGCCCACCAGAAGCATCAGTCTTTACAGGAGAGTGTATTGGTATTTTAGAAGCCATACACTATATTAAATCTCATCAGATAACAAGGTCAGTCATTTTCTCAGATTCCCGTAGTAGCATTCAGGCCCTTAAACAAAATCAACTTCACAGTAAAATTAATAGTCAAATCATTATAGATATAAAGAACTTGTTATTTGATTGCTCCCAAAACGGCTTGGACATCGAGATAACCTGGATCCCCGGTCACTCGGGTATTGTTGGCAATGAGTGCGCTGATTCGTTAGCAAAGTATGCCACATCGAATCCGGTTGATCAAAAGCACTACGTAGCGCATAACTACGATTTGCGGAATGGTGCCAAACCCAAGTTATTTAACTCGTGGACTGAAACATGGAAGACGACTTCTAAAACCAAGGGCCTCTACTACGCTGCCATACAGCCTGAAATCCAGCGTAGGCCTTGGTTTTTTAAATATCCTAAATTGTCGAAGAGAACTGTTTCGTCCCTCTGTAGACTCCGACTCGGACATTGTTGTAGCCCTGTGTTCCTGAACAAAATCCATGTCCGGGATAATTCCCTGTGCGAGTGCGGCCTTGCGGATGGTACTTTAGACCATATTTTCTTCTGTTGCTCCCTAAATAATAAATCCTTTGACATTCCCCTCCCAACCAAATTTCATACCCTCCTTTCCCACTTCTCCCCTAAACTAATCAACATTTTGGCCACTTTCATAAACGAGAATGACTTAAAATTTTAATTAGTGCGTAACGTGTGTGTAAATAGTCTGTATATAGTATAAACTAGTAGTGTTGTAGTGTGCTTGTAAATTAGACTATATGTTTTACTAACCCATGTGTTCGTTTCAGCTATACTAACACCTACCACGAAGTAAAATGGAAAAAGTTTGACGGACTGCCTCTCTGTGCTACCGTCACCACGTGACACTGGCAGAATAGTCGGAACCGGCTCAGTTGCCATAAATATAAAAAAAAAAAAAAAAAAAAAAAAAGACAAAGTGTTGATAAAAATTACTGTCAGTGTCAACTTTTTGACATTTAATCGGAGTTTCAGGTTTTTGTCGACAGCGTATCGTGGATGAGATTATTTTCATGATAGACAAATCGTTTGGTTCATTAAAATTAAAATGAAGACGGCTTTGATGGTGGCTGAAAAGCCATCGTTAGCACAGAATGTCGCTAATTTACTCAGCAATGGCAAATGTACAACTGTTAAAGGTTCGTGTCATAACCAATTTACATTGTTGTATTATTTTGTTTTTATCATTTGTTATGAAGAAACTAATCGTACATTCTTATGTCGACAGCATCCAATAACGCTTGTAATATACACGAATGGAATGGAACATTTAAAAACGAGCCTGTTCATTTTAAAATGACTTCCGTTTGTGGTCACGTTATGAGTTTGGATTTCACCGGCAAATACAATAACTGGGATAAAGTGGACCCCGTGGAGTTGTTCAGTTGTCCAACGGAAAAGAAGGAAGCTATGCCGCGTCTGAGGATACCTGCACTGTTGGCACAAGAGTCGAAGTCTTGTGACTATCTAATATTGTGGCTGGATTGTGATAAAGAAGGAGAGAATATTTGCTTCGAGGTAAGTTGTGAGCACACTGTCTCGTGTATGTTTAAAGATTCTAAAATAAATTGATGTAAACATTACTAAACATAAATCAAAGGCATAGCAAGGAATCAGTTTGCCATCTGTTCTCTTTTTTCTACTCAGCTAGCTAACTTTCAGAAGTCTTTGCTAGAATAACAGATATTATTATATGAGTGTTGAACATTGAGACAACCTTCCAAAAATAAATTTTCTGAACATACTTCCAGGTAATGAGTTGTGTACAACAATATATGAAAGGCGACATTTGTTCACCATTAGTAACATACCGTGCAAAGTTCTCCGCTATCACAGAAAAGGACATCAAAGCAGCCATGTTGAGTCTTGGCCGGCCTAATGAGAATGAGTCTCGAAGTGTTGATGCTAGACAGGAACTTGATTTACGTATTGGATGTGCATTTACACGATTTCAGACTAAATATTTTCAAGGTGAGTTGATATCGGTACAATATTATTTATAGTGGTTTTAAGAACGGAAAAGTATCTCTGTAACGTACCATGATACTGGCGTGTAATATTAGGTGGTCTTCAAAATGTTAGAGACAGATTTTATTTAAAGATTTATTCAACTCCTCATCAAGTTAAGTTATCCTATGTAAAGAATAAAGGCTATAATACAGCTAGCATAGATCAAGCTCCCTAACCCCAATTTTGGAATAAACAATAATGCTATTGTGTGCAGCCATGTGTAAAAATAACAAGCTGCTATTACTACATTTGCCACTAACTTTCCATTGTATAAATTACTTTCTGGTTTGATCTAGTTGATTTAGTATGCATAATTTTCACACAATTTACAGGTAGATATGGTGATTTAGATGCATCACTTATATCCTACGGGCCATGCCAAACTCCAACGTTAGGCTTCTGCGTCCAACGTCACGATGAAATTCAGACATTCAAGCCTGAGACATACTGGGTATTACGTGTAACTGCTAGTACTTCTGAGGGCAGAGAATTACCGCTTGAGTGGAAGAGGATGCGGAGTTTTGAGAAGGATATTGCTCACATGTTCCTTGCTGGGATCAAAGAGATAAAGGAGGCTGTGTAAGTGTTCTGTTTCTTATTATTTCAAAAATTTGGTGTTTGTTTAGGTAAGTAGTTGTTGGAATCAAACGAAGTTAAAACAAAGCCTAGAGTCTGGTTTTTCACCAAACAGGGCTTTAGAATTGTATTTGATGCGTTACAGTACCGCTCTGAAAGGATTTTGCAGCATTGCGGGTGTTGCCACGTAACGTTTTTGTTACGTCGCCGGGTGGCGCCGGAGCGTTGCGAAACCGTTTGTGCGCCGTGCCGCCGCACCGGGACCTTCCTACCGCCACATCGCATAGTGTGCATCGGCTCTTATATCATTTTCTCTTTATTCAACCTAACATACACCAACAATCAATTCATATTTTGTTTTATTTTTGAATGCTGATATCTTTATCCAACAGAGTGGTAAACATTCAAGCTAAGGAGAAAGTGAAGCCTCGTCCCGCCGCCCTGAACACTGTGGAACTGATGCGGGTGGCCAGTGCGGGCCTCGGCATGGGGCCGCATCATGCTATGCAGGTTTGTAGTAGTAAAAGGTGGCGCTACAATGGTGTATTTGTTAAAATATTCGCTTTACAAAAATGAACCCTAAGACTTTAGGGTCCATTTTTGTAAAGCGAATATTTCCAGTGATTTTTGATATGAAAAGTTCATTTATTTATTTATCAAAAATGAAAAGCAAATATTGGAGAAAACATGCAAAGTGAGGTGTCAGCATTATGTTTTTGGTGTAAGGAAAATCTTTGATCGTAATTTTAGAATAGTTACGAGTAGACGAATGTAAGCCCGAACCGAAGTCGAGGGTTAACAATAATCACGAGTTTGTAAATACCAATATCTGCATGTGTGTCATTCAACGTTTTTCAACACATTTGTGAGAAGAACTTTTACAAAAAACTACAACCGACTTCCAAAAAAAAAAAAACTACAAAGTAAAAAATAACTTTAATTTCGGAAGTTGGTGCCAAAATATGAAGAAACTAACAAAAACAAGAAGGATAAGAAGGTTTTTATTACAGATAGCTGAGCGACTTTACACACAGGGTTACATCTCATACCCGCGTACTGAAACCACCAGCTACCCTGAGAATTATGACTTGATGTAAGTACTAAAATCGTTTCTGTATCCTAAGTCCTTTTTTATTTTTGTACAAAATTAAACCATAATTATACTAACGCTTCGTCCTCGAGATTAGTACTTATTATTACACATGTAGTAACACATAAGTGGCACCACTCATACACTACAGTTGAGAGTTTCCTTCTTTTTTTTTTTTTTTCAAGTGCGGGTACCTCGATTTCTCCTTATTAATCGACTTGGAATCTCTCGTCATTCACATTTTAGTGTTCAACCGCTCAACACGTTCAACATTTTACCGTTACCGTTAATAATATGTCGAAAAGAACGAGTAACTTATGTGGATTACGACCATCTAACGAAGAAATTACAAAAATACGAAAGCAGGTAACGGCGTTTGTATCCGCCTTCGCAAGACACATCTCCGATCGCGCATACTTCGTATGAACAAACAGGTGTGTTACCTAGTGTTTGTGTGTGTCTACTGAGTATTAAAATAACGTATTTACGTTAAAACTTAAGTTTTGCACTCCGGGCTACCTATGGGTTTTCCGACGCACTAACTTTACTACCAATACTCAATAAAACAGTGTCATTTCACGGGTCCATGGCTTAACGTATTTACGTTTAAGCAAGCCTTTTGCACCCTGGGCTGCGTGGGGGCTGTCCCGACTCCCGACGCAACGACTAATTACGTAACATCACGTGCACTTAGTTACTAATGTCCGTTCGCCAAAATTTTGAAAAAAGAATACAATGTCTATTCTATTCTCTTTTTACCCATCGGTAAAATAAATAAGTCTGTACCTAGATATTTTTCTACTACTTTATTTTCTACCTACCTACAAGCAAATTACTTAGTTATTAAATTGTAGGTAACTTATAAGTTTCAATGGCCTATTTCCAATTACTGTGTTTCTTTTTGAAATACACTGGTATTAAGCCTGAAGACTGGCTTTAAGATTCTCCGGAGGTCAGTAATGAACCAGACGAGTCTATGACCTTTGTTCTTGTCGACCTATCCTGTTCGGCCGGCCCGGCCTATCCTGTTATTTTGGCAGATCGTATCGTGCCAGCACTAGATGTGGTCAAATCAAGCGACCCTGCGTCGGCTAAACCTAGTACCACGCATAAAACGCCAGGTGACATTATGGACGTGAACCTAGACCAGATTACGATGGTGATCCTGGGGGAAGACCCATCGACATCAGTTAAGTATGGTCCAGACTTACATAAGGAATTAAGCAAACGCTTCGAGCACATCGCTACCGAGGGGCTTGACAAGGATTGTAGGAAAACAGTCATTGCAAAATATTTAGTGCCAGCAAACTGCCATTATATCGCTGCCCGCCGAACGCGGAGCTGAAAGCAGCGACACCCGAAGCCGCAACAAAGCGCGATAAGGCCATAGTTGTCAAGCAGGTTCAGATGGCGAGCGTCATCTCCTGCTTGGGGCAGGTAATTACCAGTCAAATCGTTGCAAAAGACAAGGAGCTAAACTAATGGACGCCGCACGAATCATTTGTGATATCCAACACTACGATTCGATTATCCGCAGAAACTTTATTTTGTCTGCACTAAAAAGGGACATGAAGAAGGCCCTAAGTAGTACAATTTATCAGAAACAATCAAATCAGCTAAGGCTGTTACCAAATCCGGCACAGAACGGAAGCCTGATACCGTCAATAGAAACCCAACAAAACGACCAAACAACCCAATGTCGCAGAAGCATTTAAACCGACGAGCTCCTGCTCCAGCGCGCAGGCCGCTGACAGCCGCGCCGAGGAGCCGCGCCCGCCAGCTTAATGGAGGAGTTTGCCGCCGCCGCGGCAGCCGCAGCGCCGCTACTAGACCCAGTTAAGTACGCCGGTCGCTTGTCATACTTTTGTAAACTATGGATTAGTGATCAATCGATACTGTCATGGATTGACGGATACAAAATTATCTTTTCCTCTCAGGTAATACATATATAAGGTAACACCTGTTGAGCAAAGTTATACCACTTCAGAATTCATTTGTTGTACTGAAGCATAGCCTTTTAGAGATAGGCGCCATTTTAAGATGTGACCCGTGCTCAGGTCAATTCATATTTAGCGTGTTTCTCACTCCAAAACCAAACAGAAAAGTAAGGTTCATATTAAACCTCAAACAATTAAATAAGTTTATTTAAACACACCATTTTAAATTAGAAGATCTAAGAACTGCTATAAAAAATTAAACAAAGGACTGCTATGGCGACCTTAAGACATAAAAACGCTTATTTTTCTATTAAAATTCACGAACATTCTCGTAAATATCTTAGATTTCTATTCAATAACCAATTATACAAATTCAATGTCTGGCCATTCGGACTTAGTACAGCTTCATTCACTTGTTGACAAAGTTAATGAAACCTGTTGTAAAATTATTGCGGTCAGCGGGTTTTTTATCTACCCTCTATTTAGATAATTGGTTGTTACTAGGAGATACATACGACAATTGCGAAACTAATGATGCAATCACAAAGAAACTGCTTTGCTCTTTAGGATTTATTATTTATTATGATAAAATCAGTCTATCTCCTTCTATTATGTGTAAATTCTTAGGTGTTTTTACAAACTTGGCTAATTTAAAAGTTATTTTACCGACAGATAAAGAAGCACGCATTAAAAATGAAATCCGTAAATTTATCAACATGAAAAGTTGCAAAATCAGAGCCTTCGCACATCTAGTAGGTATTTCAGTGTCAGCCTGCCCAGCTTTGAATAAAGCTGGGCACACACTAAACTATTTGGACGATGCAAATTCTTAAATCTCAGGGGTAATCAAGAAAATAAATCAAATGATTCTCCCTGAAACGTTAAAGCCTGACTTTAATTGGTCCTTAAAAATAATTGATAAATCAAAGCACCCTATCAGTGATGACCACTATAGCATCGAAATATTTTCTGACGCCTCAACAACGGGATGGGGCGCCTCCTGAGGTAGTGAAAAGGCAAGTGTTCAGTGGTCGACCAGCGAGCGAGACAAGCATATTAATTTTTTAGAGCTATTAGCTGCATTCATTGATTTAAAAATGTTCGCTAAGGATTAATATGATTATCAAGTATTACTTCGCATTGATAATTCTACTGCTTTACCATATATCAACCGTATGGGCGGGGTTGTATACCCCCATTTAACCAGTCTGGCAAGGGTGATTTGGGATTGGAGTGAAGAACGCAAACTGTACATTGTTCTTCTTATATGCTATCTTGTGATAACACCATCGCAGACGAGTCACGTCGTAATTATCTAGGCAAAGAATGGGAATTGTCAGAGTGGGCCTTCAATACTATTGAGTGTAGGTTTGGACTACCCGACATAGATCTGTTTGCCAGTCGTATTAACAAAAAATGTTTAAAATACGTTTCTTGGCATAAAGACCCAGACGCCTATGCCATTAACTCTTTCACAATCGACTGGGGCCTTGCTTATTTCTATGCGTTTCCCCCTTTCTAGGTAATTTTAAAAAGTCTTAGGAAAATTATTAACGATGAAGCTCAGGGAATTTTTGTTGCTCCTTTATAGCTCACGCAACCGTGATACCCTCTATTAAGATCTCTGCTCATATTGGACCCAATTATGTTTACCTCTAACGAAAACAATTTGATATCTCATTCCGGCAACCGCCAGATGCACTCGATGCATATCCTGGTTGCCAGGGTGTTATCCGGGAGGCGTTTTCACGAAGATGCATGCCGCCCTCATCAATAGATATCATGATAACTTCTTTATCAGATAGCTCGATGAAACAGAACGTGACGTATGTCTCTAAAAAGGTGGTCTTTTTGCAAAGAATCCGGTATTAAAACTATCGTGGCCTCAGTTCCATCGATAATTTATTCTCTGACGCAATTTTTAACAATGGTGGTCAATATGAGACTCTAAATTGATCAGCTTTGTCTGATGTTGGGACCACATGTTTCTAGAGATCGAATTCTCAGATTTTTTAAAAGCGCTTTCGCTTACGCCCGCCTAGACCAAAATATAATGTAACTGTGTTCTAAATTACTTACGGTCTAAATATCCCAAATTTCCGATTTATAGCCGAAATTTCAAAAAAATGTGTAACGTTTCTGGCCCTTACCACGGCTCATAGGGTCCAAACACTTTCGAAAATTAGATTAGAGAATGTAGATATATTAACATCTAAAATTACTATTAAATTCCTGATTTGAATAAAACTTCTAGAGTCCCTACTCTTCTAATCAACTCTTTTAACTTTGCCACTTTTTTAATTAGAGTGTAAAAATTTGCCGCGCTAGTACACTCGTATAAAAAACCAAAGAACTACACAAATCTGGCTTACTTTTTATAAATTCTAAAAAACCACACAACGCTGTAAGTGCGCAAACATTTAGCCGGTGGAATAAGTGCATATTGTGCGATAGTGAGTTAGACGTGTCCCTGTTCTCAGCGACGCAGCGTGAGCGTCACGCGGCCACGTCGTACGCACATTCTTGCGGAGTTAGTATATATTATGATACTCGCAGAACTGCAGGCTGGAGCCGCAGTTCCAAAACTGTCGCTAGATATTATAACCACACCATCATTGATTTTGATGAGGGTTCTCTAGCTAGGTCGATAAATAATCAGTAAGAAAGAAAATAGTCTTCTTTCCTCACAATCGTCGCTGTTGCAACTTAGTTTTTGTATAGTAAATTGTACTTGTACACAAAATTAGAAGTTAAGTATTTTATATGTACGATTGTTTATTTCTTATGGATTTTTTTATGATTTATGGTCTGACTCTGTTAGGATTGATTTTTGTTATTGGACCACTTTTTTATTTAAAAAATAAACAAAGGGGTCTGAAGTTAAAACACTGCGTTGTTAATATTTCCGGAAATAACTCTCAAAGTCTACATGTGTAATAATAAGTACTAATCTCGAGGACGAAGCGTTAGTATAATTAATGATTAAACGAACGTACCTGTAAGCGAAGTTCTATCATAATTATACGAAGCGCTTCGTCCGAAGAGATTAGTACTCCCGCCCTCCCACGCTTCCGCTATTCCCTCGCACGTTTTCAGAAAATATTAAGCAACGCTTATTCCGCTAAACTTTAAACTTAATGACGAGAGATTCCAAGTCGATTAATAAGGAGAAATCGAGGTACCCGCACTTGAAAAAAAAAAAAAAAGAAGGAATCTCTCAACTGTAGTGTATGAGTGGTGCCACTTATGTGTTACTACATGTGTAATAATAAGTACTAATCTCTTCGGACGAAGCGCTTCGTATAAGTAATTATTTATTTATTTATTTATTTATTTAGACTTTATGCACAATAGTGGTACATGGGCGGACTTAATGCAACAAGGCATTCTCTACCAGTCAACCTTTGGGTTAAAAAGACTACACTGTGGTAGGTGTACAACAAACAAATAAAAATAAAATGTAATTGAGTCATATCGATACAACAAAGTATACAAATAATATATATATACATATACTATAAAATACATATATATTTGCTAAAATAATATACTAATAAATATGATGATTTATAATAATTTCTGATTAAGAGAACTTACAATAGTTATGACGAGACCAAACTACGAATGACATGCCTTTAAGTAGTGTTTACGGAGCTTACGCTTAAAGGAAAATTTTGACTCAGCCTTCTTGATGTCATGGGGTAGCATATTCCAGAGTTTAATGGTGGAAATAACGTAGGAGTTAGACAAGAACCCGGTACGGTGAGGAGGAATATAAAGAATTAAGTTCTTGGACGCTCGGAGGTTAAGATTGTGAGAACTGCCCAACACTTTAAAATATTGTTTTAGATAATCAGGAGCACAAGGATCATTCAAAATACTGAAAAGCATGCAGAGGGATCTGAGGGATCTCCTTTGACGGATAGGTAACCATTGAAGCTGAGAACGGAAAGAAGAAATGTGGTCGTATTTACGAAGACCAAAAATGAAACGTATACAGTTGTTAAGAAGTCGATCCAGTTTGTTAAGGAGTTCTTGGGATAGATCGGAGTAGCAAACATCAGCATAATCGATTATGGGAAGTACAAGTGATTGGACCAACGTGGTTTTAGTGCTAGAAGGAAGAAAATGCTTGAATCTATAGAGAGATCGCAGTGTGAATGTTACTCTCTGGCTAACTTGAGCAATCTGCTTTTTCCAACCGAACCTGTCGTCAATGTATAGGCCTAAGTCTTTAACGTGTGGCGAGAAAGGGATGACAGTATCGTTGAATGACAGCGGCAGTAATTGGCTGGTGTCCAAGTTGCGTAGAAAATAAGAACTACCAATAAGGATAGCCTGGCATTTACTGACATTGACAGTTACCCCGAATCTGCTCGACCAATCACTAACAGCTATAAGGTCAGCATTCAGCAAAGAAATGCAGTTGTCAAGGTTGTCAATGTCAGTTTGCACGTAGAGCTGTAGATCATCAGCGTACAGATGGTAAGAGCATTTGAGGATAGTGGTAATAGAATTTATGAATAGAGAAAATAAGAGTGGAGAGAGTATACCGCCTTGTGGGACGCCAGTTTTCAGGGCGCACCAGTCAGAAAATTTCTGATCAGCACGGACCGCTTGCTGGCGACCACGAAGATATGAAGAAAACCAATCCCGAGCCGATGAAGAAACCCCAATTTGAGACAGAAAAGCCAGGAGAATGTCATGATCAACGGTATTAAAAGCATTGGAGAAATCTATTAAAACCAACACCGTTAATCTCGAATCCTCCAAACCACTCCTAATGTCTTCAGTAAGCTTAAGCAAAGCAGTGGCTGTGCTGTGACCAGGCCGAAAACCTGATTGGAAAGGGGATAACAGATTATTCTTAAACACAAAGGAAGATATTTGTTTAAGCGCAACTGCTTCCAGAATCTTGGATAGGAAAGGGAGAATGGAGATTGGTCTGTAATGGTTAAATAAGCTGGGGTTGGAAATTTTAGGAAAGGGGATTATGAAGGCCTTACGCCAGATTGCGGGAAATACTCCAGTCTGTAAGGAGACATTAATAATGTGTGTGATAATAGGGACAATACTTTGGATTATGAGGGATAACATAGTTCTGCTGACACCATCACAGCCAACAGCTTTGGACTTAATCGCATTGAAAGTTTTCAGGATCTCAGGGTCGGTCACTGGGGAAAAAGAAAAAGAATCGGGAAGTAAGATTGGCGTGGAAGATATCTCAAGCATAGTTTTGTTTTTAACAGCAACCGCAAGCATCGCCGATGATGAAAAATGCTTATTCAAATCATTCAAGGAGACATTTGATGAAATAACATTGGACGAGGACTTTGTTATACCAAGTGATTTGAGAAACTTCCATATATCAGCCGGTGAAGAGTTGAGAACATTTTCACAAATGTATCGGCGTTTAGAAGCTCTTACTATCTGATTACAGCGGTTTCTGGCCACCTTGTACAGGCTCCAGTTCTCCTCACTGCGATCTCTTCTATATCTACGAAAGGCCTTATCACGCCGTCTCATCGCCATACGAACTCCAAGATGAATTCGTATGTAAGTTCAATTATGATAGAACTTCGCTTACAGGTAAGTTCGTTTAATCATTAATTATACCTTTCTTTCCCTAGGGGCACACTGCGCCAACAACAGAACTCAAACAAGTGGGGCGCGGAGGTTCGCGCGATCATCGCCAACGGTATCAACCGCCCAAAGAAGGGACACGACGCCGGTGACCATCCGCCCATCACTCCTATGAGGCCGGCCAGTAAGGCGAACTACCTTCATATTACTATTTATAAGGGTGCTAGAAAAATTAATGAATATTATTGCTATATTTTGAAAAATTATGAAACCTTTTGCCCGCGACTTTGTACGCGCTCATCTTGTTTTTCCCGTTCCCGTAGGAATTTCGGGAATTCCTCTCTTATTGCTCCCATACACTCCTTAAGGAATACACATGGCAAATTTTAGCTATCTACTCAGTCACTCCCTCACTTAATAACGGAAGAATTTTATATATTAAGTAATACGGGCGGGAAATTCACGAGACAAAATAATTGGGAAGATGTATTATTAGGCACCGTGGACTATGGGATAACACTAAAACTATGGTAATGCGGGCGGTGTTTTAACATTCATTTTGTAAGATTGTGTATATTATCCAGGGCTGCGGAATTGTTTGAAAGAAACCGCTGTTCTGGAACGTAAAGGGCATTTGAAGAAACATGTGGTTTTAGTTAGTAAGAGTCTGACACTCCCTCGCTCCCGGAGCGGGAGGGGGGCCTTTGATGATCCACAAAAATAGGATTATGTATTATGTTGGATTGCAAAATTTAAGGCATTGCCACCATTATTGGTTTTATCACAATTAATTCACTAAAGCTGTTAACATTTAAAGGTAACTAGCTGACCCGTGCAACGTCGTCTGCGTAACATTTTTCATTACTGCTCCGCTCCTATTGGTCTTAGTGTGATGATATATAGCCTATAGCCTTCCTCGATAAATGGGATATCTAACACTGAAATAATTTTTCAAATCGGACCAGTAGTTCCTGAGATTAGCGCGTTCAACCAAACAAACAAACAACTAAAATCTTTTGCTTTATAATATTAGTAAGATATACATTCTTAAGCCAAATTAATACTGAAGCTGGTGGTATAATAAAAATAACTAAATCGAAAATATCGACAAGTAACAGTATTAAAGGTTTTGCAAAGTATATAGTTGGGTTGTCGTTGGATGGTCGCTCCACATAAAAGTATTCAGCTGAATTCAGTTTGATTGGAATAATTAATAATTTAGATAAAAAAAATGCTAGGCAGATGATGATCAAAGCTCGTCTTTTCCTCCAGTGGAATCGGAGTTGGAAACCGACGCGTGGCGCATCTACGACTACGTGACGCGGCACTTCATCGCCACGCTGTCGCGCGACTGCAAGTACTTGTCCACCATCATCACTTTCCAAATCGGCTCCGAGACATTCAAGTACACCGGGAACACGCTCGTCGATGCCGGGTACACCGAGGTCATGCATTGGCAGGTAATGGCGAAATGTTTTCGGGTTTAATCTTACTAGTTAAAGACAAAGGCTTGACGCATATTTGGGCGATCTGAGCTGCATGGAAAAAAAGCTCCTAAATCATTATGAACCAGATCACAGGTGGGTTACGCTGATGAATGTACAAGCAGCGCAACGCGTCCTGCTGTTATTTACGCTTAGCTTAAGGGTTAGCACACACCGGGACGCGATGCAATGCGACCTGGAAAAGACCAAGTGCCTGACATACACATAGCGATATTACAAAAAGGTGCATATTTTAGAGAGTTTTATTATTTGAATGTATTCGAAGTTTTTCTTTTTCACTAAATTGTGCAGTTGTGCACCTTTTAAATATAGCAAATAAAGTTCTATTTTGAGCTTTGCATCGCGGCTCTGTGTAAATTGACCTTAAGAGGCATAGCACATGAAAGTAAAAAAAAATTTTTCGTCTGCATTCAAGGATATCGGAAAAAGGCAAATTACACTTTCGACTTTACGAAATTTTTGCTATTCTCTGAGGTATTTTTATTTTAGTCCACTCTATACAGCGTTACATTTTAATCGTTTTTAATCCCTTGGACGGGTGGTTTTACTCACAGAATATTATTCATCAAAAGTTTGCATAGCATGGTATCTTGGGGGCGGGGTTTGGTCTAGGATTGGCAAATTTTTGTGAGTCCACGTTGACTGTGCTTACGCGTCATTGTTGTTAGTACCGAATGTTGACTAATAATGGTTCGCATTGCTTTTTCACTTTGGCGAGAATTAATTCGAGTTTATAAAAAAAAGTACTAAAAAAAAAAAAAAAAAAAAATCTTTATTTCAGACTATTAGTCCATAATTAAGTTAGTATTTTGGTGTTAGTAACAATGGCGCTTACGAAGTAGGTTAGTATTGTTAGTTTATATAAAATATTTATTTATTTATACCTAAGACTGTCCCCACCCAGTGTCCCTGGAAGGGACAGTCCGGTCTGGCAGCTATCATTTTCAGGATGCTGTTGTCACTACCGTGCAAGCGCTGTAGTAAGGAGGCCGCTTTCTTTCGCATGATGGCATGAAAACCATCTGTGCGAGCCTCCGCGAACATTCCTGAAGCACTACAACGCCATGGCAGTCCCAACAGCATCCTAAAAGCATTATTAAATTGGACACGCAGCACGTTGTAGGCTCGGCGCGTGTATGATACCCACAGGCCACTCGTGTAAAAGGATTGACAGAACGCCTTAAAAAGGGTAACTTTGACGTCTGTAGTACAACGAGCGAACCTGCGGGCAAGCATATTGCTCCTCACCGACAACGTACTACTTACTTCATTTTTTTATTTTATCTTCACAAATCGATAGTGTTTTATGGACCGGATCGATCCTTCACGGGATTAAAACGATCAAAAAGGAACGCTGTATAGATCGTCTAAGTTTTAGCAGTCTCCACGATACACTCGACAATCGACGATTTGACGACACGGTTGGCGCAGTGGTTGAGCGATTGACTGCTGCGCAGCATGTCGCGGGTTCGATTCCCGCACGGAACAAATATTTGTACGGCCTACATGTATTTGTTCCGAGTCTGGGTGTTTTCTATCTATAATATGTATGTATTTACAAAAAAAATGTATATAAGTAGTTTATCAGCCATCTCGTTACCATAACACAAGCAATAAGTTGCTTAGCTTGGGACAATATGGCGTTGTGTGAAATGTCCAAGGATATTATATTATATTATATTATTATTATTATATTACTCGTAAGAAAGTTACTAAAAATATCCCAACGATTTCAAACCCTTTTAATTTTGAACAGGCGTTTGGCAAAGACGAGTTCGTGCCGGTGTTGAACGTGGATGACGTGCTGCGCGCACACGACCACAGACTGGTGGAGTGTCAGACGTCGCCGCCCGACTACCTCACCGAGTCCGAGGTAAGTTCAATGTTACTTCGTTCGTTCATTTTTCAAGAACACTCGGAAGTGGTGACGGGCTGGCTTTTTGGGGGACTGTCTTAATGTAGAACTTTAACGTCCAAAGAGTGTTTGCAAAAAAGACAAGTCTTTTTATAGACAAGATAATTAATTTATCCCTGCTACAATAAAATACCATTATTTGATTGATAAAATTATTCTTGCTCTAGCAGTGCAGACTGTCCTATATAATTATGATTGCGCCAAATGGCATTATTGAATATAGATATTTTTTTTTAATAGTAGACATAATATTCAATAGGAAAACTTTTAAAATTTTCCTAAACCACAAAATTGATCCCAGATTCACGGAGTAAAAAAGAAAGAAATACTTTAAAATACATTCATGAACACCGCACGTGTTATCTTCACCAGGTTATCACCCTAATGGAGAAACACGGGATTGGCACGGACGCGTCGATCCCCGTGCACATCAACAACATCTGCCAACGGAACTACGTCACGGTGGGCAGCGGCCGGCGCTTGGTGCCCACCAACCTTGGCATCGTGTTGGTGCACGGATATCAGAAGGTAAGCAGCAAGGAATGAAAACAAGAACCTTAGCACTAGGTTTACCATGTTGCAGTGGCGAAGAGTGAATTTTCTTAAAAGGGAAGCCGAAACCAAAAAAATGCTTACCTTGCTCAAGAGTGATGAGGGTTTTTTTAGAAAGCCACAACTTTCTAAAAAAATAAAGTGCAACTTTAATTTTTACAACTTATACAAACAAAACCATGCATTTGATGCGAAAATCGAACTCGCAATATTTCGCGCAACGGCGAATTGTGACACTCAGGTCGTTAAAATTATAAGAAAAAGAAGAAATAAAATATGTATCTACTTTACTGTTACACCATTCTTTAAACTAACTACTTTTGTACTTATACTCTCAAACTATTCGTCTATTCTTTTTTACAAAATGTAAAAAATTAAAAATCAACCCAGCTTTTATGTGTTATCATAAAGCTGGGTTGATTTTTAATTTTGAAAAGGATATTTCCTCATTCAACAATAATCTTTCAGACAGCAGTCTACGTTCCATGCTATCGAATTTACTCAACCGTAACAAAATCACTACTGAAATAACTACTTTTTTTATAAAACTACAAACTAAAAAAGCTATCTTAGGAATCCTTATACTTACCTAGGTAAACACCTATTTAAATAGACGATCACCAAACAATACAACGCCACTAACCTTGTTTTCACTGCACTATTACTAGTTTACACTTACACAAATAAATCAATTTCAACAATAATACATGAATAATGCTATAAGATTCTGGATTAAGAAAGGTACGAATATATCAAATCAAATGAAAATGAACAATTAGTGCAAACAATAAATATGACACATAAATAAGCGCGAAAGAAATCTGTTGTGAATGTGTCAAGTCACAAGTGTCATCCAAATATTACTATCTGAACAAATTCAATATACAACTTCAGTATCATTCCATCTCGTTCTGGCGTACGCATTTCCTATCTCTGTCCGTATTGTAACTCGAAAAATACCGGCTTGCCATCGCTCTATATCTGGCGGTATTATGTCGCCACAAGGTCACGATCGCTACAAGAGAAACATGTACTGGGATTCCTAAAACGCCGGCCGGGTTATTTCAACATAATGTCGGCGTTGATTTATTTCTTTGATTGTAACTTTCATAAGCAAATTTTATACCTGCATTGTAACTTCGGAAATAATTATTTGTTGAAAACAATACATAGATGCTAGTATTTGCCATATTTCGAAAGGGGAGCCGATAGGAATCGAGTTGTATGGAGCCTTCGCCACTGCCATGTAGTTACTTTGATGGAGAAGCACGGTATCGGCACGGACGCTTCGATCCCCGTGCACATCAACAACATCTGCCAACGGAACTACGTCACGGTGGGCAGCCGCCGCCGCCGCCTGGTGCCCACCAACATGGGTATCGTTTTGGTGCACAGATATCAGAAGATAAGCTATGAATTATAGCAAAAGTACACGCTAAGCCCGGCCCCTCTTTTCCACTGGACTCTCAGGGCAAGTGCCCAGGGCTCCGCGGTGGATGGAGGCCTCCTAGTTTGTGCCTGATAACTGATTAATGAATAAGTTTCAAAAAAATCAAGCGAAAAAGAATCTTTCAAGAACCACTCCGTAGATTTTTAAGCACTAACTTTTGTAGATTATAGAAGAGTTTCTGTTCTGGATGATTAAAAAAAAAATCTTTTCATTTTACTTTATAAACAGTCGAATAAGTAAAGGTATTTTGGCTGTTTTAGCAAAATATTCCTCTGTCAAAGACACAGGGGTTATGGAATGGCAACACACCCCATTATAGGATTCTCAGGGTCTTCCTATTATAAGCTATCATAGCGCGACTACGCGATCGTCGCGATAATTTTGTTCGGCAAAACCGGAAGGTGCCATCTGTCAGTGCAGCGACGCGATTAGGTTTGCCGTACAAATGAATGCGACGATAGCTTTATACTCGTAGGACGATCATTCAAAGTTTGTCAATGAGAGATAGAGCGTAGCATATGGGTATTAAGCTCTGCGACCAAATACGTGATACGAAACGCTCCAAATAGGAATTACCGATGCGGGCAACAAGGTAGCTAGGCTGAAGTGGGACTTAGAGGGTCGTATATGTAACTAAACGAAGAAAGAACAATATAGGTAAATAAACTGCTTGTGAATTAAGTAATAGTTGGAACTCTGGTGTAAATACTAGCCAGTCAATATCATAGCGGAATTCCCACACAATAGCGTATTTTCCTGGGTTGAATATAATATTATAATTATATTGGTTCCGTCAGTCAGATAAAAAAAATATTGGATACGTACTTATTCTTTGCAACGTTAACAAAACTTAATGAAGACCGGAAGACGCAACGTTGTCGCGGCCTCCTACAAGGTGGACCGATGAGGGTTGTGCGTAACCGATGTATGCGAGACGTACAAGACAGGTTGTTGTGGCGACACTTGGGGAAGCCTATGGCCAGCAGTGGACGTCTTTCGGATATGATGATGATGATAGAAATAGTGAAGACTATACAGTGTCTTGAAATATCGCATGACGACTGACTTTCGACGCTTCATCCAATACAAAACCTCCTAAACCTCCTTTCAGATCGACCCAGAACTAGTATTACCCACAATGCGCTCAGCGTTAGAAGAACAACTGAATCTCATAGCGGTGGGCCGCGCAGACTTCCACGCAGTCCTCACACACACCACGGAGATATTCCGGAGGAAGTTCCAGTACTTCGTTAGGTCTATCGAAGCTATGGATCAGCTGTTTGAGGTCAACTTCTCTTCGTTGAAGACTAGCGGGAAAGCGCTATCGAGATGTGGCAAGTGTAGGCGGTATATGAGGTATATTCAGGTGAGTTTTAGTATTTTTTTTTTATAAAAGTGATCTAAAGGCACATAAAGAAGATCGAACTTTTTTATGGGAGCTGGCTGAGCCATTTTGTCTTTATCAAAAAATAAAAAAATTTTTTGTCAAGACCGGGGAGAGAAGTTTTTTTTATCTGTACTTTTTTAATTGTTTTATATACTTTCCTGTTCTTTGCATTGTCCTCACATATAGAAGCAATCAAAGATGTTACCATGATTTTTGTGTTACATCGAATGATTTAAAACAGTGTCCCGGGAGTTTCTTGCATGTTCTTCTCCATAGAGATCTACGCTTTGGAATGTGCAAATAGCTTCATGTTTTTTTTGACTGACCGACTTTGACAATTCAAAAGTGCCTGTAAATGGTTTATTTGAAATAAATGCTTTGAACCTTAAATCTAGTAATGTCACGGGGGAATGTGCCACTAGTTCTATGCCCTTTGATAATTCTGTTACGTCAATGGATTTGTGTGTTATTGCTAGTAAGTTCCATTGTGGACATTAACATCATAATACAATACCAGATAAAGTTTGAAAACTTTTTGCACAGTAAACATGTTAAAAATAAACACCTGGATATAATTGAAAATCACTGACAACTTCTGATAATACGGTTACTATTTTTAGGGTAGATTTAGCCCAGTTGTCCTGTTCATACAGGTTGAAATAGCTCTTCCGATTCTGACTAACTGAACCTAACTTTCAAAGTTCAAAAGTACCTCCGAACGGTTTACTTTTAAAACAAGTCGACTTGGTGACCTTTCTACCATGTAGCATCGATTTGTTGTACCACTTTTAATATTGCCAAACGCCTGGAACGCAAACGGCATTAGGAGGAACACGGATGGGTTTTAGTCAGTAAGAGTCACAGTACAGAGACACTCCCTTCTGCTTTGCCCAGAGTGGAAGGAGTCAATTCATGATTTCCTATCCTTTAAAAAAAGCCCTGCATTCGGGCGAACAAAAGAAACAAAAAATATTTTTATCAGTGAAGCCCCTTTTAAGTTTTGACGACACTGAATAACAGCAATTTACAGATTTTTGTAATTAAGAAGAAGATATCTAATACCTATTATTTTTTCGTCAATTCCAGGCAAAACCTGCTCGCCTCCATTGCTCCCATTGTGACGACACGTACGGCCTCCCTCAGAACGGCACCGTGCGCATCTACCGCGAGCTCAAGTGTCCGCTCGACGACTTCGAGCTGCTCTCCTGGTCGTCCGGCAACAAGGGCAAGAGCTTCCCGCTGTGTCCCTACTGCTACAATCATCCGCCTTTCAGGTCAGGCCTACGATAGCTTAGCTGGATATTCAATCTGCTTAGACTTCCTGCTGCTCTCGTCGTCCAGCAACAAAGTCAAGATACCGATTACAGTTGGGAAAAGGCTAGGCAGATTGTATAACAAATTAAAATACTTCTGTGACAACAATGGGTGGATTGGATGGCCAGTCAAAAAACGCTCGTTTATCATTACTAGGCTTCGCCCGCATGAATATCGGAAATTTTCGTATGAAAACAAATTCCCGGGATAAAATGTAGTCCATGTGCTATGGCTTGTCCACAGCAAAACATCTAATTAGTTTGTCAGATAGATTGTCAAAAAATATTTGAATTTCAACGTTATTTCCAGGGACATGAAGAAGGGTTTCGGCTGCAACTCGTGCACGCACCCCACGTGCCCGTACGGCGTGAACTCCACGGGCGTGTCGGGCTGCGTGGAGTGCGAGGCGGGCGTGCTGGTGCTCGACCCCTCCGCGCCCAAGTGGAAGCTGGCTTGTAACCGGTACGTGTGACGTCACTACGCGGAATACACGTCCGCTGCGGTTTGACCCTTGTCTCTTACCATATTGGGTGACATCGAACACAGTGCACAAATTTTAATTATAGCGAGGTCGTATAATCATGTGTGTGTATAAGTCGCGCAATTTAGGTATCTGGGCGGTGCGTGACCGCGGGACGCTCATATCGGGCGCGACGTCGCAGCGCGGCTCCGATATGGCTCGTTGTCCAAAGCGCGCGAGTGTCGTCGACACTCGTCGTGTGGCATGTCCTTCTGATTTGTTTGTAAAACAGCTCAACGTCATCCATCCGACGTCAAGCGCCGAAGCAAAGCATCATAACTATGATAAAGGCAAAAAGCTATTTCGGGGTCGTCAGAGTAATATAACGTGTCAAAATAAGCGGTCTTCGTCATTCACCGATAATTTTTATTGCCATTCCAGTTGTGACGTAATAATAAACGTGTTCGAGGACGCGACGCGCGTGACCGTGTCCGACATGGCGTGCAGCGCGTGCGGCGCGCAGCAGGTCACCGTGGAGTACCGCGCGGAGAGGACGCGCCTGCCCGCCGCCATCACCGAGATGACGGCCTGTCTGTACTGCGAGCCCACCTTCAGTGCGCTGGTGAGTGTATTGTAGTAGTGTGCGACAAGTTACTGTAGAGTACCGCGCGGAGAGGACGCGCCTGCCCGCCGCCATCACCGAGATGACGGCCTGTCTGTACTGGGAGCCCACCTTCAGTGCGCTGGTGAGTGTATTGTAGTAGTGTGCGACAAGTTACTGTAGAGTACCGCGCGGAGAGGACGCGCCTGCCCGCCGCCACCACCGAGATGACGGCCTGTCTGTACTGCGAGCCCACCTTCAGTGCGCTGGTGAGTGTATTGTAGTAGTGTGCGACAAGTTACTGTAGAGTACCGCGCGGAGAGGACGCGCCTGCCCGCCGCCATCACCGAGATGACGGCCTGTCTGTACTGGGAGCCCACCTTCAGTGCGCTGGTGAGTGTATTGTAGTAGTGTGCGACAAGTTACTGTAGAGTACCGCGCGGAGAGGACGCGCCTGCCCGCCGCCATCACCGAGATGACGGCCTGTCTGTACTGCGAGCCCACCTTCAGTGCGCTGGTGAGTGTATTGTAGTAGTGTGCGACAAGTTACTGTAGAGTACCGCGCGGACAGGACGCGCCTGCCCGCCGCCATCACCGAGATGACGGCCTGTCTGTACTGCGAGCCCACCTTCAGTGCGCTGGTGAGTGTATTGTAGTAGTGTGCGACAAGTTACTGTAGAGTACCGCGCGGAGAGGACGCGCCTGCCCGCCGCCATCACCGAGATGACGGCCTGTCTGTACTGCGAGCCCACCTTCAGTGCGCTGGTGAGTGTATTGTAGTAGTGTGCGACAAGTTACTGTAGAGTACCGCGCGGAGAGGACGCGCCTGCCCGCCGCCATCACCGAGATGACGGCCTGTCTGTACTGCGAGCCCACCTTCAGTGCGCTGGTGAGTGTATTGTAGTAGTGTGCGACAAGTTACTGTAGAGTACCGCGCGGAGAGGACGCGCCTGCCCGCCGCCATCACCGAGATGACGGCCTGTCTGTACTGCGAGCCCACCTTCAGTGCGCTGGTGAGTGTATTGTAGTAGTGTGCGACAAGTTACTGTAGAGTACCGCGCGGAGAGGACGCGCCTGCCCGCCGCCATCACCGAGATGACGGCCTGTCTGTACTGCGAGCCCACCTTCAGTGCGCTGGTGAGTGTATTGTAGTAGTGTGCGACAAGTTACTGTAGAGTACCGCGCGGAGAGGACGCGCCTGCCCGCCGCCATCACCGAGATGACGGCCTGTCTGTACTGCGAGCCCACCTTCAGTGCGCTGGTGAGTGTATTGTAGTAGTGTGCGACAAGTTATAATACGCGCGCGATCAAAAAGGGAGGGAACCTTATCAAAGTAAATAGAAAATGACAGTTCTTAAGTAGCGTTAGCGAAAAAACTCTACATTAATTATAAATTAGTTATTTCTACGATCTATCATAGGGTTGTGTAAATATACAGAAAAGTTTCATGTTTGCAATCCTTTTAATAATAATGTTTAGATATACGAGTATTATGTACCTATCTATATTAAAAATCGAAATTCATTGATCATCTTCGATACTTTTCTTTTCCAATTATATGGACAAAACATGTTTGAATGAATGTAAGTGATTACAAATAACAGCTATAATAAAACAATAAAACCAATTTTATTTTAAGAATAAGGAGGACTAAGTTGAACTTCAAAAATAACAATTTGAATCGATTTGTAAATTATTATTTACAAAATATAGGTACGATTAATTGTTGGAAACTGGGCGCAAGTTGATACAAACGTATTGAATAAATATACGATAAAAACAAAACATGATTTTTTATTTATTTGTATCTTTTCGAACATCGTGTCCACGCGAAGCCGAGAATGACAAATCCTTTGATAGTTTCGGGTAGTATGAATTGCTGGTTGATTCTGCTAAGTGGCCTTTTTAAACCTGCTGGCAACTTTTGCCGACGCTACGGCTGGCCGGCGGATCCGCGCGCGTCTCAATTCCAAAAGGTCGCATCCCATTCTGATCGCGCGCGAGTTATACTGTAGAGTACCGCGCGGAGAGGACGCGCCTGCCCGCCGCCATCACCGAGATGACGGCCTGTCTGTACTGCGAGCCCACCTTCAGTGCGCTGGTGAGTGTATTGTAGTAGTGTGCGACAAGTTACTGTAGAGTACCGCGCGGAGAGGACGCACCTGCCCTTCGCCATCGCCTTGATGACGGCCTGTCTGTACTGCGAGCCCACCTTCAGTGCGCTGGTGAGTGTATTGTAGTAGTGTGCGACAAGTTACTGTAGAGTACCGCGCGGAGAGGACGCGCCTGCCCGCCGCCATCACCGAGATGACGGCCTGTCTGTACTGCGAGTCCACCTTCAATGCACTGGTGAGTGTATTGTAGTAGTGTGCGACAAGTTACTGTAGAGTACCGCGCGGAGAGGACGCGCCTGGCGCCGCCATCACCGAGATGACGGCCTGTCTGTACTGCGCGCCCACCTTCAGTGCGCTGGTGAGTGTATTGTAGTAGTGTGCGACAAGTTACTGTAGAGTACCGCGCGGAGAGGACGCGCCTGCCCGCCGCCATCACCGAGATGACGGCCTGTCTGTACTGCGAGCCCACCTTCAGTGCGCTGGTGAGTGTATTGTAGTAGTGTGCGACAAGTTACTGTAGAGTACCCCGCGGAGAGGACGCGCCTGCCCGCCGCCATCACCGAGATGACGGCCTGTCTGTACTGCGAGCCCACCTTCAGTGCGCTGGTGAGTGTATTGTAGTAGTGTGCGACAAGTTACTGTAGAGTACCGCGCGGAGAGGACGCGCCTGCCCGCCGCCATCACCGAGATGACGGCCTGTCTGTACTGCGAGCCCACCTTCAGTGCGCTGGTGAGTGTATTGTAGTAGTGTGCGACAAGTTACTGTAGAGTACCGCGCGGAGAGGACGCGCCTGCCCGCCGCCATCACCGAGATGACGGCCTGTCTGTACTGCGAGCCCACCTTCAGTGCGCTGGTGAGTGTATTGTAGTAGTGTGCGACAAGTGACTGTAGAGTACCGCGCGGAGAGGACGCGCCTGCCCGCCGCCACCACCGAGATGACGGCCTGTCTGTACTGCGAGCCCACCTTCAGTGCGCTGGTGAGTGTATTGTAGTAGTGTGCGACAAGTTACTGTAGAGTACCGCGCGGAGAGGACGCGCCTGCCCGCCGCCATCACCGAGATGACGGCCTGTCTGTACTGCGAGCCCACCTTCAGTGCGCTGGTGAGTGTATTGTAGTAGTGTGCGACAAGTTACTGTAGAGTACGCGCGGTACTCTACAGTCATGTAGAGTACCGCGCGGAGAGGACGCGCCTGCCCGCCGCCATCACCGAGATGACGGTCTGTCTGTACTACGAGCCCACCTTCAGTGCGCTGGTGAGTAGTGGCGCTTTTCGCACGCTACTACAACATAGTAGCGTGCGAAAAGTTACTGTATTTCTAGTTTATGATATTATATTATTTCCACAAGACGTCCACTGTTGGACACACTTTTGGCTTATGTTTTACCTCATTCGTCAGATTACTAAAGCCTTATTTTGACCACTGGGCACTTGTACTCAAGTGAGCAATCGGTGGCTAGTAATAAAGAGATCAACATTGAAACTTCCGCCTATTTATTTTGTTAATGAGTGCTTCAAAGATCCATAATTCTGGTTGTCAGGTGGAGAAGCACCGCGCGGTGGCGTCGCGCGCGCCGGTGGGGCGTGGACGCGGCGGGCGGGCGCGCGGCAACAAGCACCGCAACAAGCAGCCTAAGGACAAGATGGCGCAGCTCGCCGCCTACTTCGTGTAGTTACCAACACTCACCTGCGCTCAGTACCTCTCTTCCTTTTATTGTTTTGTTTTGGCTTCTTTGCCGAAAGTGCAATGACATATGGACCTACATATACAAACAGCGGGCCTAGATCAGATTACGGTGTTGGAGGGAGACAGAGTTATACAAGACGCATAACACTATCTATTTTTCACAACTTAATCATGATCGGAACCAATCCACCATGATGACTGAAAAATAATAATAGGAGTCGGAGTCGGAGTTTAGTCGTAAAAATACACAATTTAGATAAAAATAGTTGTTTCTCAATGTTATCATTGTGTAGGTTGGTCCCTGTTTGCATAAGTAGATTACAATGCTCACGCGTATCAAACGACGTTTTAAACGCACTTACGTTTTTTTTTTATGCCTATGAGAAAATAATTTATCGTGCCCCGTTTCCTATAGGGTATGATATCGGTTTTCCGTATGTAAAGTAAAAGCATAGCCCAGTATGAGCTTGTTTTCGAGTCTATGTTAGTCAATGTGTTACAAAAACAAAGGAAATTTGGTGGCTTACGTTTTTTTTTCATATACTTTTTGGACTGGATGCTCACAGTTAGCAGTCGACCATACGTTTTTGTATGAACGAGGCCTTTGATCGTATCCGGCCTCTGTATGACTATCAGTACCAAATGTATCTGTATAGAAATACTGCAGATATTGAATAAACAATACGTGCGTACTGGACATTGATCGTGATTTCAAGAAATCTATTAAAACTTCAAAATATTTACGTCAAATGGTATACCATTTTTCAATTTTGCATTGAACATTGCTCACCTTTTCATCTAAGAGAAATAAGCAAGAATCCTAAACCACCAGGTATTATTGTAATTTTACGATCTGAGTTGTATTTTCCACTTCCATGCTTTAGAATAAGATAATCCTATAATAATAATACACTTACATTTGAAAATTAGGCGATTTATAAGATTTAGTCAAAACTCTCTAATACTTTTGTATTAAACTAAACTTATATGTTATAAGTACAGAATAATTGATGCATTCTCTTTAATTAAGCAACGTTTACTGTTTTTCAATTAAAAACACAGTCGTTAGGCTCATTTAATATGTGTATGCTTCAGCGGTACGTGTGAAAGGAGTCTTAAGGTTTATCCACAAATATCAGGGACATGGTCCGTCGCAATGTGGTCTGAGATCTCCCGGGCACGGTGTAGTGTAGATCAACCTTTATATAGGTTTTTCACAAACTCCTTTATAAGCTCTGGTAGCTAAAGAAATATCTTGCATTATGTTCTTTTCAGATCACCTTTTACTTTATGTTTAAAACATAGCATAAGCGTGTATTATTTGGTTTGTATTTATTTGTAAAATAAGTCAATAAATCAATTTTTATTTAACCAAATTGGAATCTTTTAATTTTACCGAGGCATGAAAGAATAAAAAAAAAATCCAATTGCAGATTTAATATCAAGGCAAAACCAAAGAAACCTCATTTGCCACAAAGCCAATTAAGTTGTAGAGCGTGCCATGAAATAAACATAAAAACACTGGAAAACCTTAACCCCTCTTCTGAGGCAGTGGGGTAACCAAAGTTGTCTTATAAGGGCGAATTCATTCGTAATATTACAGCGACAAAAAGTGGTCATGCAGTGGTTACCTTAGTGTTGTGGTTCCTACAAAATTTCGACGTAGTTGCGTTTCCGCTAGTAATTGCGATGTGGCTGTGTTGTCGCTACTTTTATCAGACACCAAACAGACAGATTGACAACACAACGTTGCGTCGTGGCGGCCGTTCGCTAGTGCGCGGTACTGTGTACCGATCACACGTTTGAATTTGGCGGCGAAATGTGGTCATTGCGAATTACACTATATATTTTCATACAAATTAGTAATTAGTGTGGTTGTGGTACGTGTGAATTCTCCCTAAGGGAATCGGGCGATGAGGAATAAAAAAAACGGATTATTGAAGTCTTCATTTTATTGTGAAGGTTGTCACCTAGTATAATGTATAGATACAGTATGACATAAGCTTACAATGTATTACTGTATTTTTCATTACATTTAATATAACACTGCTCGTATTCGTAAGAGGGCGAACAGTATTTATGATTCGTATTAAAAACTGGGACTTAACTGGCTACATAGTCGTGTACTTGGAGCTACGAAACAAACTAGGCCACCAATAGGAAAAAAATATTCATCACAGGCATCAACCTCTTTCTTATAAGAAGTCGTTAAAAAAGGAAACATGTATCCGTATATGGCAACACTTGTACAGTATTGCTAAGTGCAAAAAATATTCCATCTATTTGGGATCAACTTAGTGCTTATTGCGGTCAGTTGGTGTGACTTGTGATTTCCATCATGGAGAATACATCCATTATGATATTTGTGGCTGAGATAAGTTATTTATATTAATATTTTTATCATTGTTAAGATATTATTTAAAAAAGCCTACAAAACTGACTAAAAAAGAATAAGGCTGGAATGTGAACTGTCGAAAACAAATCGTAAAATTCGTTTATTTCATAGCTTCACCTACACATTACATGATTGATATGAAGATATAAGCATGAGCATTATACTATTGTTAATATTTTACGAGTGCAGCGTAGTGTAGCGAGGTTAGGTATGATAAAAAAATCTATGCAGTCAACGACATCAACCGACGTTGGTAGTAGACACGCTATTTCGAACGGTAGATGATGGAACTCCTCTTGGTTTATTGGACTAAAAATTTGTATTATGTAGTCAAATAGACCTTAAGAGTATTGTAATATTGTCTTTTCTGTATTGGAGATATAACTGATCGAATACTACGTTTTATTTTTGAACTGCGCGGCCCATACCTTCGTAAATTGATGTCGCTTTATAAACCATTCTTTTCTATGTGCTATCCATATATTTAAAGTATAAATTAACAATATGCGTTGTTTAATTTGTAATATAAATACTTTATAATTCTTGCCAATGATAAAAATCGACTTCGCTACCGAATATCATGCGGTCATAAAATTAATATCACATTTAACGGTAAAATCAAAATTCAAAAGTCAACAGCTAAATATGTCTCCTTAGTATTTACGTGTACTTTCCTCGTTTTGTAAATAATTTTCAAATAATGTGGGTTTGTGCCAATTTCTATTATATATCACAGATTAAGCCAATATGAAATACATTTTATATGAATATGTATGTACACAAGATAGAAGTCGGAATATAAGGAATGAAAAGGAATAGGTACATACATTTACTATATATTACGCGATAATTCAGAGTTATTGTTATTTATTACTCCATAAAGATATAACTGAAGGCGCTCGTAAAGTAACAAGTACGGATATATTTGTTTGGTGTCAGTTTTGGTCACATGGAGAATAAAATACCTACTAATAATTCTATATTTGTCTACGTGCAACAGCGTTAAATAATAATTGATAGACATCCCAAGTTTGTGACAGCGACACCCTGCATAATTTACCAAATAATTGTATCAAGCAATTTAATTTACAAAAATAGGAAAAAATTATACATCCCTTACATACTTAAACAGCACTGATATGCTTCAAAAACTTCACAACTTCGAATAAAATCAATTTAATGTCCATCGGACAGACCTAACGCTCGAAATTATTTTACACAAGTAATATAAAATTGTATTTTTATTTTATAATCGATTACTTTAAATGGTATGTGCTTATTGGTTTTGTGAAGTGACACTTGCAATTTAGTAAATTAGTTTTAGCCAGACTCTGTTCTAGATTTATTTACAAGCATACTGAACGTTTGATGTGTTTTTTGGAGAGTTGTACATTTTAATTTAAAATAACCAACGAGAAATAAAGTACTGGTTCCTTCAGATATCTTTCGTGATATTATGTCGGAAGTTGTAGCTTTTCTTTCATTTTCCACATTATTAAACTGCAAGTGTCGCTTCTGCGGTCGACAGTCACTGACTTACAATGAAGACTTACATAGAGATATTAAATTAATAGGTACAGTAACGGTTGTGCATTTTATATATAGGTATACCTCCTAACCGCTACGGTCCAGTATTTATCTAACGCGTACATTTCTAGTGACAATGGGACATCTCCTGTACATTTAATATTTTCCCTAAAAGTCTGTTTGAGATTCATTTAATTATAGAAAATATTAAATACTCAGCCGTGTGTTCATTGTTTTATATTTTACTATAACTATAATATTAATTTTAATCTCACTTTGATTTCTTGATAACATAATTAATCTCTAATAAGTAGCTTTATATACTTATAGCGATTATTTACAGTACAATACGGAATACTTTCCAACGTAATTTTACCGTGTAAGCAATGCTGCCATATACATAGTTTGATCCATCTGATAAGTTTGTACAAATTAAAGGTATTCCAGTTGGTTCCGTGGTCATTGCTCGTTCCTTTCACATTTTTTCGTCATAAAAATGTGTTCCTTTTAATAATATAAGCCATTTTATGATGATTTCATGGGCAATTTTTTGTCCGGCTTGAATTAAGTAAAATGAAACGCATTTTCATGATTTGTTTTTGTAACAGAAAATTATGGTGGTTATACAATATTCATGTGTTGTGATTAGTGATCCTGTAGCTGCACGATACATAGATATTTTATTAACTTATCTAGGTAAATACTTATTAACTAATACGTTGATAAAATGAAATTTTAAAATTCGTTATTTTTGCCTATAATCAAATGTTATTATGATTTTACTTGTATAAAAGAAAGATCAGCAGGTATTTTCTTTGGAAAGCAAAATCAATGACTAAATTAAAAAAGAAGTATTGAACTTGCCAATGGAAATAAAGGACATGGTTAGATGCCACGAAATTCTTTGACGTTTTCTTTCCTCACTATTTTAATGAATAGAATGAGAATGAATACACAGTATATGAAAACCTCTAAAATTGATCAGATATAAATTTAATAAATGCTCAATTAAGGTATTATAAAAATAGAATAGTATTGCGATCATGAAGGTAAATTATTTTTTCTGATTAACAAAAATATATTATATACGGCACTAAAGATATAAGGTCTGGATACCATGTGAAGCGTAGACTTTGAAAAGCACACTAACAGTACGTTCTGAGTATTGAACAAATTATTTATGCATGTATTTGTACTCTCAAGTATTATTCAAGTAGGCAAGGGGGACTTTCATTACGCCTCTACCACGACTAAAACCTCTAACTTCACTAAATGGTCCAAATTTAGTATGTAATGTATAAATGCTGCGATATCGGTGCACGGTGGCGAGATAATACGGCGGACCCATACACGAGATGACGAGATACTCATACAATTGTCTGAGAGGCCAGCTCGATGTAATTTATCAGTTTAGAAACAAAATACGTTTTCGTAACACCAGATTATTTAGACGATAAAATTCAAATAAAAAAAATTGTACCATAATCCAAAACCGAAATATTAGTGGGAACAAAAATGTATGCGTGAAGTGTCGGGAAACGAAAACAAATTTGTATGACGTCATTGCTACGGCTCTGTTATTGTCATAGAAAGATTATTATTAATCTGATTACTTTCATTGTACCTAATAATTTTGGTCTTGGAGTATGGTCATTATAGGTATCTATGTAGTATAGGTATGTGAGAATAACGTTACAATTTTCTGTAGGTATACATAAACGTCAGAGTAAATAAGCTATGAATAGCTTATATAATATTGAGCCACTGAAGTATATAATATATTATATTTAATTTTTTCACTATTTAAAGCTCTTAGTTTTCATTCATGCGAATTCTATTATCGCATCGAATACTAATGCCCGTTGTGCTAAACGCGGTTTTAACCAAGAGTCATTCAAATGGACACTGTTCACTTCGATATGGCTTCAGTACCGTATGCACGTCCAGATAGACATGCGAGTAAGGTAACCCCTAGTGACTGATAGATCAATAACTCCCGTTAATCCGCGCTCCGCGATGGGCAACAAAATTGTTAAGATTATAATATTAGAAATAACAACTAGTAAACTTTTATAGTGACTAGAATATATTATTAAAAAAACAAAAGCTTTGCTTTTGGCATTTTCGCGTAGGGTTAACACATTTTATAAGAACCGCATTTCACTTGTAAATGTCCTTAACACTCACTTACGAGTTTGTATGAAGGTCACTTGAAAACACCGCACTTATTGTGTCCAATGTCCCTATTTATAATGTTCATAATCTTCACTATTCATAAGATTATAGAATATGAACCAGAATAATAATTATCATCAGCCCCTAAATATACCAGCAACGAAACCTTGTATCAGCCATTAGACGAAGAGTGAGTACACTATAAGTCCATTAAATGGTCCACACTTGAACTTTTTCTGCTATAACACACCAGCTGGCCTGGTCGTAGTACGAGGACACGACGTGCAGACTCTCCACGTACTTCTCGATCAGCTGATCGAGCTCGCCGCGCTTGAAGACGTGGTAGTAGCGGTGGTACGTGACCGCCCCTCCTTCCGACGGTAGACTGTCAGATCCGTCACTCAATGAAGGTAACAGCGGGGCGTGCGGGAATGGGCGAGGCGGCGGGATAACTGGGACAGGGGCCGTGTCCTCTGACGATGAGCGTGTCTCCAATAGTTTCCTTTCTTTGGAGCATTCGCTATAAGACGGCAAGGACGCTAGACTGGCGCAGCCGAGCGAGGCCGTGCTCCCAGTCTTGTCGCGCCGGCTCCAGTCGCTACCAGCCGATGTATCGCTCGACTCGATCGAAAAACCAGACTTCAATGGAGCTGTGCTGGCACTAGAACGCGAAGTTATGGATTCAGGACTTATTTCCATTTTGTCCAAATCACTTGAATCCGTAGATTGTCCTACTTTTAGAGAGGACCTCTTGTCGGTACTGGTGCATAGTGAATCTACACTAATTTCGGACTCTAAAGAGTATCCTGTTTCGAGAGATTGACTCGTATCATATGAAGCACCAGAGTCGATGGTAATTTCGGGATTACCATTACTTGACGAAATTGCACTATCGTCATCTGGGTTTTTGGCGTCAATGTCCGGTAATTTTTCAATTGTAGTAACTGGTTTTGCTGTGTATTGGATATTGGCACAATTATTGAGGTATATATCCTCTTCGCTTGAAACTTTCATAGATTTCTTAAGTTCTCTATATTTGTTTATAATGGGATCGACGTCCTTCGATCTCTTCTTATTTTTTGTCTTCGACATACATTTAGGGAACAGTTTGCTTATATCAGTTTCTTGCACTTCATTCAAAGATGCAATGTATTTGTTTCTTTCTTGGAGTTCTGCACTTAGCTTATTAAGGCCTTGCATTTCTGTGCTTATTTTATGAATGTACGGATCCTCCAAGTGTTGTAAGCTATCTGATAACTCATCCAAAATTTTCTGTGTGTTTCTATCTTCTTCCTCCCGCTTGAGCCTCAATGATATACTCTTTTCGCTACTGCTGCTACTCGGCAAGTCGAAGTCTTCTTCATTGATTCGCTTTGAGTATTGGTCAATTTCTTGCAGTAACTTTTCGCTTAGTTTTTCTGCAAATTCAGTCAAATGTTGACTTCGATCTTGTTGATCCGGCCACTCTTCCTCAGTGGCTATCATATCTGACTTACATGTCACAAGTGGTTCATTCGCCTGTATTCTATTAAAGCTTTCTGATTTGGAAATAGATTTATCTGAATCTGTGCTGGATATTGAAATTGAATCGTACGGTAACCTAGTTGGGCTCCTGTGGGTTTTACCGAGATTTTCGTCTAGTGACCGGCCTTCAGGTCTGTTAGGAGATAGCCTGTTCAAGCTCCAAGTAGAATTGCTAGTGCTACCTAACTTTGGCGAACGGTCTTTGGATCTCCTCCCCGGCGAAAGACGTTCAAGACTTGAGGAGCTGCCACTGGAGCTTGTGTGGGATTGGGATCTTGATTCTAATATCCTTAAATCTCCGGGTGATAGTTTATTTAGGCTCCAGTTACTACTACTACTGCTGCTAGAAATTCCTTGTACGATGGCCATGGCTTCAGCACTTTCCAGTTTTTCAAGGTGTTTTCTTTTTGATCTAGGGCTACTCTGAATGACAGTTTCGCAGGTTTCATCTAAAGAATGCGCGACTTCTGCTGCTGCCTCGATCAGACTTTGAGGTGCCACTGTTGGCAGCAGAGGAGTCTTTTCTGACGTCTGTTCCTCTTTTTCTTCGGTTTCTTTTTTGTCAGTTTCCTTTTTCCCTTTCTTCACCTCTGATGGTGTCGGATTTGTCAAATCTGAAACGATTAAACAGAGATTAAGTATTATTCATGCACCACTTTATAAAGATATTAGATGTTCCTAATCTGAACTAGCTTTGGGTCATACAAATATGTGTTCCAAGCGGTAATCAACTCGTAGTTTGAAGTTTGTTATTTACCTACTGCTCTAAATTGTACCGGCAACTTATTTCGATAGGTACATAAATATGAGAAAGATTTCAAGTCACCCCTTTTTATCTGGTCCTGTTTATCTCTTTAACTTTTGTTGCATTGCAAAACTTTTTTTTTCACTTTAATAGAATAATAATTTAAAAAAATCAGTCAATGATGAAAATGTTGTAAATAGTATCAAAAACGTAGGTACCTTTTTCTGCGGCTGTTTTACGTAGTTCCTCTGGCACGACGCTTATAACGCTATCGACGGAATCTGGCGACGAAACGCCGCTCGAGTCACTATCCATGTCATCTGTGGCTGGATTGAACAATTCTAGAGACATGAGAGTGGGTCGACTCTTCACTATTGGCTCTGCATTTCTCGTTCCCCGAACTATTGGGAACGGAGGTCGTCTACTTATACTGCCAGATGGAATTCCCTTGTTCAGCATTTCTTTAATCTGTCGTATCCTCTCTTTTCGCTTCCTTTCAGCCGATCTAGAATCTAAAGTGTCAGTTGTCGGTTTATTTGACGATTCTTTTGGCTTGAACTGTGGTATTTCCGGCAGCTCTGCTACAGTCTGTAATGTAATTTTGGGGTAGGGTTTAACATCTTGCAATACGACACGTGGTTGGAATTTGTTAGTTTCAGCTGTTAATTTGTGTATTTCTTCAATGTCTTTATTTATTTCCGCGAGTAATTCTTTTGTTACGTCACTCGTTGGAGTTTCTTCTTCCTCTTTTATTGGTGGAATAGGATCTACCTCTTCGAATACATCGATGGAAATATTACTATTTAAAACTGGGAGAGGTTCAGGTTTAATAATTATTGTAGTTGTGTCATCCGACTCAGATTTAGGCGGAGAGTTAGGCTGACTTTTAGACTGTGGCTTCAATGGAACTGTTGCTACAGAAGTAGTGGTCGAGTAGTTCTTCAAGCTATATTGGGCTACTAAGATTTTGTTCACTGTCGTTGGTGCTGTGACAGAGTTTGGTGAAGCAGGTGGTCTTATTAGCGGAAAAGCTTGTTTGATCCTTGGAGACGGCAATCCTGGTGAAGTCTTCATTCTAGGTGAAGTAGGAACAGAAGATACTTTTAGTCTGGGCGAAGTAGGTCCAGGGGACAAAGGTGTAGGTGATAGAGGATCGCTTGATCCATCAGCTTTCGGGACGTATATCACAGATGCGAAACTGTCTTCGGAGTCAACACTAGTATCACTTTGCAGGCTACTGTCTTTGGAAGAATCTGACCCATCCTCCTTAGAATGTCTCCTTTCAGGATAACTTTTTTCACTTCCGGTATTATTGTCGCTCGGCGTAGTAGGAACTTCTGGTGCGGGTCCGTGGCTCTTCCAGCCTTGGAGCATTCTCACGAACACGGTTACTTTATCTATATTCGTTGTAGACGTTTTGAACTTACTAGTGAGGCCGTTTTTCAGTGATTGAAATTTCTTGCCAGTGGTTGCAGAAGTGGAAAATATTGAGTCACGAATAGAATCTAAAACTCCTGGTCTGCGGTAAAGGTACTCTTCATTTAGTGAAGCTTGTTTCTGTATATTTTTTCTTAATCTTTCTTTTTCTCTTAACCGCTCAACAGACATCAACTCTTCGTTAAGAGAAGTTTGCTTGAATACGCCAGGTTTTTTACTAGGCTGCAACCTAGGGGTGTGTATTTTGAAATTAGGCATTTCTTCTACCATGCTCTTCATGTCCGTGGGTTTATCGAGATCCTCTTCTGCGTCGTCCTCGTTTATCGACTTTTTTTGTTTGACAAGTCTAGGTTTCTTTCTAGGCTCATTAATTTCTGGTATTGGAGCTGCTGGCGGCGGTGGTTCAGTTTCCTCGCCGCCCAGACTGGGTAGACTCGATCTTGATCGAACTAATGCACGCCTTTCAATGTCTGCGATATCTGTTAAACTTCGCGACTTAATAGTTGAAGCGTCTGACGCTTGTGTTAATAATCTCGGAGGGAGGGCTTCATCTAGGCGTCGTAGCTCTATAGGCAGATCAGCGGCGGGTGGTTCAGGGCGTAAGCAGGGTCGCTGTGGTACCCGCGCGCCGATACTCCACGATGGGAGGAATGATCTTCGCCCCGCTAGCCGCTGGAGTGCTCTTCTCACAAATGAGTAGCAGGTTTCGTTGGGTGATGAAAGGGATGATGATCCTGGGGAACCGTCCCGGCTTTTCCAATGTTCAGCATTGCTGTAAAAGACATAATATTTGTTAGGAAATAAAAACATTATTACAATATTCAACCAGGTTTGGTTATAGTAATCGTGACGCTTACTGGTCATGGTCGACTGAAAGGAATCTTGGAGCGGGCGTTGGTGGGCACAGTGTGACTGGTCGATGCCACGGAATCAATACATCCTGAAAGGTAAAAGAAAAACAATAAATAACCACCACAAGATGCCTAAGCAAGCGAAATAGTTACTCAATTCTTGTTGTCATTTCAGCTTTTTGTTTGTCTAGTGCGAGTCCCAAATAAATATTTTTATTTCTTTCTTTACCTGCTGAAGTAGCCATTTACCTGTGAATGAAAGTTTCGTCCCTCATGCTCCATGGCCCACACCGTGAGGAGTAGCCTGCCGCCTATCCGGGTGACTCGGGCCAGCTCCCGCAGTGCCATCGCCCGCCGCTCCACCGTAGCGAAGTGGTGAACCACGGCGATCGACAGCACGGCGTCGAACGACTCATCGCGGAATGGCAGGCTTAGATTGTCGCACGCAACCACCTGGAGAGTTGAGAAGTAATGTCAGAAGCTTAAATTTGAACGGCCTCAGATTCAATTCCAATTTAAATAAGCCGATTCTCGAGTCTATTTGTACAGATGGGTAGCTTGAAGTTACAATGATACAATGATGGAGCCGATGACGATTGCTGCTGAGTTATTTGAGAAAATACGGTAGAAATACAGTTAAAAGCTACTAACTACCTAAGCTTCAACTATACTCGTACATGAGAGCTGGCAAAACCTTTACACTTGCGTTCACCCAGGGTTTCCACCTAGATTGTCAGTGATTTGCGTTGCGCTATCCAACTGTAAAATGATCCAAGTTCAGCTAGAAGTTGATGAAGGAGCATGATGAAATACTACAGCTCAGATGTGAAATGTTCCATTCTAAGTTATTAGGATGGGATCCTTGGGAATAAAGAACTGACCTCATTATTATGATGGCGCGCCTGAGCAGTGAGCCGGGTACAGCGATCTCCTCCCACTGTGTATACGGACGGATTTACGCTCAAGTATTTGCCGTTGCCGCAGCCTGCAGACAAAAAGAAATGACATTCTTAATCATAACGAAAAAAATCTATATTTAATCAATTAGCACATCTATATTTCAAAACTGGTGAGGGTCGCTGGTAGCCGAGGGATCCGAGACGCACAGGACCGGTTCTTGAGGTGACACTTGAGGGAGGCCTATACTTAGCAGTGGGCTTTGGACGTAGAGGGAACGTTAGACTCTTACTAAAAGCCATCCGTGTTCCTCCTAATGTCCTTTGCGTGCTTTCGAACAGATTCCGCAAAAAAAAGAAGTAATTCTGAAGGAAAAAACGTAATAGCACTGCTCTGTATAGGAATCCCACAACCTCATGCCCAGTGTTATCAATTGCGCCCAGTACACTGAAGAGGCAATTCAAAATGATTACAGTTAAAAAATATTAATAATCTGATTATTTACTGTGAATATAGATCATTATGATCATTATATTATTTGCCAGTATGGCACGGTTCACCGCTGAATATGGTGGCATTAGCAGAAAGAAATTGGTGTAGGTACCTACATACTTGACTGAGTAAGGTTGAATATTCCAAAACTATTTCAGAATCTAAGTGATTCCGCCCTCAGATACTTTAACTTGTACGAATAATATTTTTATGAATATTTCAATTCATGAATTCGGTTTGCACGAGTTTATTACAGTTGTAAAGGTTAAAATAACGCTTGCATAGATTTAATTCCTACGCGATACACCTACGTTGGTAGAAATATTAGAAAAGCAGAATATATTTTAATGATTTTGTGGCTTCACATACACCCACCGACGCACCACACCTGCTACTTTGTTCACAACTTGATTGTAGGGTTCCAAACCTCTATATGGAAAAACGGAACCTTTAGAGTATCACTCGGTTGTCTGTCTGTCATAGCCGATTTTCTCCGCATTTATTTGACCGATTCAGTTTTTAGTACACACATGAACTTCTGTGACCCAAACACGGAGGTAGATCTAAAATAAATAATATGGCGGGACTTGTGAATGACGTCACTCGAAATTAGTGCTGTCTTTGTTTATTATAGAGTAGCTGACCCGTGCCCCTTCGTTGAGCGGTAGTTTTCGGGATTATTAACCGACTTCCAAAATAGGAGGTTCTCAATTTAACAATAAACAACAACATAACATATAAAAATACCCTGTGACACTCACATAACGTGGACTTCTATTGGTAAAAGAATTTTAAAATCGGTTCAGATCCAGAGATTACCCCTACAACCTCACATACTACGCTGTCAACACCGCCGTTTTTTGAGATTTTGAGGAATATTTTTTAACTGCGTCTTGTCTGCTCTCTAGGTTTTGAGAAACGTTATAAAAATTCAGTTGAATAGGTACTCTATTCGTGTTCTTAGATAGCTCAATAAATCTGCTTAGCCTTTAGGCTTCCAGTCTAGCTGGATGCAGCGATTGGGTAAAAGCCGGATAGTTGCCACACTTTTTGAAATTAGGTAGGTACTTTAGGTATATCTCTCTGTTTGTGTCGTTTATTATGTGTATTAGTTAAGCAAAAAAAAGTATTTTGCTTTTTGAACTGAGAGATATAAAAAGAATATATAAAGATAAAGATAAAGATAGAGATATATAAAGTAATTTCAAAAAGATTATTTTTAAATGGACTTTTTTTTGTATGGAATGTAGGTATGTACTTTGATTTAAATAAAATTTGTGAAGGTAAAAAACGTTCTCTTTGATGATTCCGTACTTTGATTTATAATATTTGTGAAAGTAAAAAACGTTCTCTTTGATGATTCCAGAGTATAGGCGATTTTTGTGGACCCTAAATTTTGTGATAAGGCAACTAGCCCGGGACGAGCACGGGATAGATGCTTTATCCATATAAATGCCATACCTACTATAAGATCGATGCTCTGCCTAGAAAAAGGACTATTATCCCGCAAAAACTTTGATCGCACCTTGCCTTCCTCTGCAATCGCACTGACACATGCAACGTGGTCAACTTAGTGGTAGTTGTAGTCTCTCGATTGATAAATTAAATAACATGTAATTCATTTGCGAAACTACAGTAATTAAAATAGAGGCAACTACACCCCTCGGGAGGTGGGGGGGGGGGGGGGGGCAATTATACAGGTTTTACCCTACTCCTTGGCAAGATTGGTGTCAGATTTTCTGACTGTGTGTGAACTGTAATGATTGTCAAAGATGTTCAAATAACAGCCGGGACCAATGGCTTTGCGCGCTTTCAGAGGCTCGGAGGAAACTCATTATGTACCTTATGGATGGCCACCTATCCACAGACCGACCTAATCAAGCGTAGCTTAACATCAAAGTTTGTCCCGTCCGGCTGTTCTTAGATAGGTATTAGAATAATTTATTATTTGGGACAAGCCCGCCACACATTCTCAGCTACTACAACTCCTGAAGGCCAGAATTAACAGTGGTGACCACCAGAAAAACGCCAAGATAATGAAGATCGACTAGTCCTGGAGAATCGATTCAATGGTCTTGGATCCCGCAACTAAATTAGTCAGAAATGTACTGCGGTGGAGAAGGAAAAAATATAATTTCCACTTCCCTAGGCTCCTTGTCAAACAGTAGACAGAATAGCTACGCCAATAGGCACCAAGGGACATATACAACTGGGTTAACCCCAGTTGCCAAGCACCAAGGCCTAGCAACCAATACGATACCCATTGTCAAGACGAGTGGCAAATTTTCTGGTTTCTGACGATCCCGACTGTCAAACAGAGCCAGAACAGAGTTAGGCCAATAGGCACCAATCGGACATAATATGTCCCTTATGCACCTTGGTTATGCTAAGTTGGCAAACACCATGGATTTTCCCATTTTTTTTAGGGCCCATTAGTATTCGTGTTAATTTATTATTTATTGGCACGTGTCTGTTAACGTTGCAGATAGTCACGTGTAGACCGGAGCGGCACAGCTATACCTATAGACTAAGCGTTAGTTCACCCCGTGACATTTCCTTAACGATTCGTCATTGTTTATTGGTGTTTCTGGAACGATCTAGAGCGAACAAAATAGACTGATTATAATTATCTGTAATTCAGTGTAGTTTGCGCAGGTATTAACGTTATTTTCCTCTAGGTGTTACCATAGTTACATTCACTTTCATGAACTGGTAAAGTACCTACTGTTATAATTCTTTAAAAATTCGGGCCAAGTGCGAGTCGGACTCGCGCGCAAAGAGTTTCGAACAAATTATGTTTTTTAACATGTTACTTTGGAACTATACTTCTTAAACATTATTGTTTGTGGTTAAATCTAGCTACAGAATATTTTGAATCACGCCAACAACATGACTTCAATGGTGTACTCCTTGCATTCATTTTAACTGGCATCTAACATAGTCTGTACCTGACGATAGGTCTAATATGCGGTAGGTACACTGATATTTAACTCACAAAGCTGTGTGGGTAGACTAATAACTCCTTTTAAATCGTAATACTTGTAATATCCAATACTCTGAAGCTCAGGTTTGATGTAACACATTGCTTTTGAGAACTGTGGGCGTTTTAGCGAATATTGGATTTCCAGTAATTGTTGGATTTTCGAGTTTCTAGTACATATTCGGAATGCTACTCTTACCACTAAAATTCAGATCGAATCGATAGCACTTTGATTGAGATGCAAATTAATTGAAATTGTTTCCCAGTTGTAGTAACACATCAATATATTTTCAACAAGAAATAAATGAATAGAACCTGAGCTGATAATATTGTCTACTTTTCTAGGCATCAAGTTCGTAGTTACTATGTTAGGTAGGAATGCTACGAGCTAACCAGCCCAATGTTATAAGATTAATATATTTTTTTATAATTTATTTATTTTCAAAGAAATTTTAAAACAGCTGGTGGACGCCTCCTCTGACCCAAGGGCTGGCTTTTACTTTAGCCAGAGGCTAAGCATTGCCATTCAACGAGGCGGTGCCGCCGCCCGTCTCTTGGGCACATTACCAGCTGATAGCGTTGAGGACAAATATTTTGATGCTATATCTTAGTTAGTTCTATGTGTATTTGAAAATTATAGTTATTACTTTTTGTTGTAAATAACAAAAAACTATCTTTTACGAGTACTTGAAGGAAGTGCAATTCATTCTAAAGCACAATACAGACTGCAAACCGGCGCGGTGTACTACTTTCACCATAAGCCTGTCCGTAGTGTTCAACGGTCGTCGATTGGACGCACATTTCCACTTCTAAACTGTACCTACGTCTCAGACCAACAAAAAAAGTCTTTTTTTTTAGGGATGGGAAATCATCAAATGATTTCTCCCGCTCTGGGGGGAGCGAGAGGTAGTGTCAGACTCTTACTGACTAAAACCCAACCATGTTCCTTCAGTGCCCTTTGTGTTCCGGAGCCACGGTATCTCTTTCGAATAGTCCCGCGACTCCGGCAGGCATTGGTCTGAGACCTACGTACTGTCGTAGTTCTTGTAATCCATGTTATTTCGGAACTTGGCTACGAGTTTGGAAGCCGTCGCTGTTGTCGCCGGCCTGCCCGTACTCGTCGTGCATTAGTTGTTACATACATATAGTATACTGACCGACATCACACACGAGGGCGCCGGGCTCCAGCTCCGATAGGAAGGCCTGCACGCCAGGCGCGGGCGCCCGCGAGCTCTCGTCGCCGTCGTCGCCAGCTTGTTCATACACGTCGTGGACATAGGCGCGCTCGAGGGCCGCCCCCCGCGCCGCTGACTCACCCGCCCCCTCCGCCCCTGCGCCCGCGCCGCCATCCGCCATCACCGCACCGCCATTGCACCACGCTGGAATGTTCAAATTTCCATTTATTTATTTTTCGTACATAGTATTATTTACATTTTTAAATATTAGTATAGTTAATATATCGAGATTGCTACCGTACCTTTTTATTTGCGAGTTTCCGATATTTCGGCACTGTTGCAAACGCCATGAATAAGGAGTAAACTCGGAAACTCGCAAATAAAAAGGTACATGGTAGCAATCCTGATATTAACTATTCTAATGTTAGAGACCATGAAAGATTAAAACAATATTTTTAAATATTTCCATAAAAAAAATAAAAAAAAAAACATAAAAATATAATAGTCCACCGGTATCGGGAACAGGGTCCAAGCTACCGGTGGTCAGGGCTCCCGAGAGAGGAACCCCCTAACAATACGCGCCGTGTCCAGGTGTACTGCTTTCTGAGTCAAGCCTTTGATCCAGCTGCCCAACGAGAGCCTCTTGAGATGTTGATCAAGGCTCTTGCCAATTATGCCATTGGCCGTCACGACTATTGGCACAATGACTGAGCTGTTTTCACATCCAAAATGTCGACAACCTCGCGAGCCAAGTCAAGATACTTCGTTTGTTTCTTCTCTTTCTCAGACTTCACGAGGTTCTCGTCATGAGGGACTGCTATATCAACAATCATTGCGTGACGCTCTAGTCGGTCTATCACCACTATGTCAGGCTTATTGGCAACAATAGTCCTGTCAGTGATGATAAACCGATCTCAGTACAACGTGCAATTGCCATTTTCGAGAACTGGGTCGGGCACATACCTATAGTACGGTACTTCCGATTCCACAAGATTGTAATAACAGAGCAAGCTGCTGGTGGATAATCCTGGCTACAAGGTTATGCCTGTGCAAATAGTCTCCGTTAGCCAGACTAGAACTAGAACAACCGGAAATAATGTGGCGGATGGATTCCCCGGGTCAGTGACATGCCCGACATATGTCAACCGTACCGTCCTTCAAAATGTATTTCCGGTAGTTGTTCGTCATCATAACTTCGTCCATGATTGCACAGACAAAACCTTCGATTTCCCCAAAGAGGTCACCAAAACGCAGCCAGGCTACGGACGCTAAAAAGTCTACATCGGGTCCATGTAGGATCCGATAAAAGCGACCGTGAAGCTCCTTGCTCTGCTATACCTCCCTGCGGTCATTAGTATCTAATACCACAGTTTTGCGCCAGTTCTCGTAAGCCAAGGAGAGCGTGGTAAGGCCTTTGTCCACCTCTACCACATCTCGATGCATACCCACGTCGGCCTCTAGGAGGTTTTCCCTAAGGCTGCATACCACGCGGTTGTGCAGTGTCTTAGTATTTTTAAAGAAGCCTCGACCCCCACACTTCCGTGGGATATACAGCCTCATCACCGATGATCGTGGGTCCGATTTGCGGTAAGCAGTGAGCGTATCCTCCTATCCAGGGCGTCAAGTTCCGTCTGAGTCCATTTGAGTATGCCGAAAGAGTACATCAAAACCGAAGTTATAAAAAATATATAAGAAAGTTGCAGTTGACAGGAGCGAAGTCGCGGGGGACAGCTAGTTAAAAATAAAATTTGAAGTATTTGGGTATGTCGGAAGCTTTAGGCAAATTGACTGGTATACCGCGTGTATCTGACATCGACGCACAAACGATTTCCATGGGTCCAGGGCATGATTCTGGACACCCTAGTGTTGGAATTTTTCGTCGGTTCTTTTATCATTTTTTCATTTTTTTCAAGAGTACCACAAATAGGTATCAGCTCAGCTGAGCTGATATCTATTTGTGGTTTTATTCAGATTGCTCTTTTTAGTGAAAGTAGTTCATTAATTATTTTTTTATTAAAAATCTCAATGGGTTAGGTCAGAATAACGATTATGAGCAGTCTAAAGTAAAAAAAAATGCAATCCCTTTAAAAAAATGAGAAAAAAGCCGACGAAAAATTCTAAGTCTAGGGTGTCCAGAATCGTGCCCTGGACCCATGGAAATCGTTTGTGCGTCGATGTCAGATACACGCGGTATAGATTCTGCAACAGATCCTCAGAACTAAGGGCTTGACTAAGGAGGTGTAATAGTTCGGTCCGAAGATTAAAGATAATAAACATTTGGACTTTACTTCATCATCTTCTAGAGGAAATACGAGTAGTCAAACCTACTGAGCTTCCGTTAGATTTGATGATTCCGTGATTATGATGAATAATATATGAGAATTCAACCCGAGTTAATCTTAATAAGCTATGGTGTAAACCATAAGAAAAACTAACTAGTAGGCCACCCAGTTAAGCTTTCTGCTTTTCCTCTGACGGGTTAATGACTCGCTAAAAACAACTAGGTAAGTACCTAATCACTATCGCCATTTTTCAATACGCCAAGCTAGTGTCGTCATCAGCCCTTTCAATATTTTTTAAAGAAAACGTTTCATCGTTTTATGACGACAACAGAATATCTATGAAAATACCACTGCATTTTATCGGTGACGCTAACTTTTCTATTGATCCTGCTTTCTAAATTTAAACGACATAGTTTGCGTGGGTACTGTCGCGGCTGTCGTCATGTGCTCATGATTTTTTAATGGAATCAATGTTAGCGTTGCATCGGCCCATTGAGCCATATCGGGAGAATCGATGGAGCCACGAGGAGGCTTTGAATGTACCTTTTAATAGAAATAATGGCATAGCAATAGAACGTAGACGTCATTCTGACGCAGTGCCTCTTGCAGCTGTCTTTCGCATAACAGTTTTTCATTTTTGAATGTTGTTTATTTATAATCGAAAAGGTTAGATAGGAGGTTACATCGCTCCAAATAAAAGACTGGTATTCAGCTTTATGCGGTTATACTGGAAGTCTTTCAGATTGACATATATTTACGGTTTATCGAAATTAATAGTGAAATATTTGAATGAAGTACCTACGTACGGAAACGTATACCTAATTTCACGTGAGTTCTTAGTGTTTTGCTACGCCCTCAGATAGTGTAGGGCCTGGCATGATATACCTACTTGGATAGCCAAGAACTGTAACGCGTTTTGATTAAGTGGGAAAGGTAGATTCTAGTGATAGATGTTATTTTAGAAGTTTTTAGGTAAAGGCTATTATGTTCTAAAAACAATGCTTAAAGCCAAACGCATCAAAGAGGTAGCAAATGAATTCTAAAATATTGTTACTACCCCAAGTAGCATTTTGTTCTCTTTAACAGTTCACATCTAGTTTACTAGTGAACTATACACATTTACACTGGCCACATGTGGTTCGTCGGCTGTATTAAAATGAACATGTTCACTAATGCCTGTCTAAGGCATGTATAGGAGTGTAAAATTGGCCTATTAAGTAACTATTGGTATTATAATAGGATAACATTAATCTCCTAGGCAGCTTTCATTTAAAGCTGAACAAGAGCATTTTAAGAGGCGAAAACTACGCCACGGACAGTTTAAAGGTTCGCATGTACGGTGTTATATTGCTGGCATTTTAAAACGAACACATGTGAACAGCACTTGTGAACATTAATGCAGCCAAAAGGTATATATAGAACCTTTTGTGGAATGTTATAGCTCGTGGTTAAATAATAACAGCCGTACAGGTCGATCTTCAAGGTTAAGCAACGCTTGCCGAGGTTGGTCAATGGATGGGTGACCATCTTAACATACCGAGTTTCCTCCGCGCCTCGAAAATCACGTTAAGCCGTTGGTCCCGACTGCCATTTGGAGATCTTTGGCAGTCGTTACGGATAGTCAGAAGCCAGAAAATCTGACACCAGGGACAAGGAGAACCGTGTTACTCATTTAATGGGTTGTGGAGGTCTGGTAGGCAACCGCTCTACGTAAAATACTGGTTTTTAGCTAAATCCGGTTTGACTGGAAGCCGACCCCAATATAGTTTGGAAAAGGCTAGGCAGATGATGATGTGGAATGTTATTCAGCTCCTGCTATAAGTGGGCCTAGTTTGTGATATGTTAATTAGCCTATATAAAATACTAGCTGATGCCCGCAGCTTCGCCGGCTTGACAAATTATATATACTAAAACCTTCCTCGAGAACCACTTTTTCCATTGGTGAAAACAACATGAAAATCGGTGCAGTAGTTTTTGAGTTTATCGCGAACAGACAGACAGACGCAGCGGAGGACTTTGTTTTATAATACGTATTGATTATTTTGTAAAAGAGCGTTTAATGAGTTCACATGGTATAAGGTGTCCTGCCTTTTCGCAGAACATTGTTTGCCAGATTATCACTTGCCAACCAATGTTTCGCCGATGTTTCACTTTGACAACTAACGATTAGCAAATTTTTGTATGACAACGTTTCATTTGGTAGAATTATTGTTAAGCTGATTATTATAACGACACAAAACGTTTGGGACATTTATCATTTGACAACCATTTCACTAGGCCACACAACTATGTATTAGACGAAAACGTTTTGTCAGTGTAAAGTTAGGTTAGGTTAGGTTAGAGTATGACAAACAACGCACGAGCCTAGCGAGCGAAGCGAGCGTGCCGCGGCAGGCAGCGGCCGGCGATGTGCCAGAAGCGAATCGTAATATTACATAATTATTTAACGAAACCCAACTAGATTTGGTAAATAATAAACAACTAAATGAATGTTACGCAAACTAAAACATTCTGCTACTTAAAAGTTGGCATTTTAAAAAGTGTCATAATGAAAAGCAGACCAAACGTACAGTTGGTAACTGTGAGATTGGGAAATAAAACAAAATTATATGATAAGTTGGCAAATGATTATTCGGCGAAATAAAAGTCTGCGAAACTTTGGTTGGCAAGTGAAAATCTGGCAAACAATTTTCGGCGAAAAGGCAGAGGACCGTATACAACTGTCACTATTGATATCTTGTAACACTGACAGCTGTTTACTTGTTCACGCGTACTACATTTTTATCCCCTGAGCTAAATAATTAAGTAAACATGGTTTTCTTTAACACTTGAACGACGTTAAATAATAAAACAACTTAACGAATGTTCGATAACATTAAATCACATAGCGAAACGAAACGTAAACTTCAAGTCTCATACACCTTGATAGTCATACTTAGTTTATACCTACATAGTGGGGCATAATACGAAATTTGAAAAAATAAAACTTGGCGCGGATCTCTAAAATGTAGTATGCTAAAAATATCTAAAAGGGTATTCAAGTGAACTATTAAAGAACCGCATACCAGCCCAGGGCTGAATAAGAGCCTAACGAGCATATATTGTACATAAATCGACATTATAATAATACACAAACAATGTTAAACTTTCTGGAGGTCACGACATTATAATGGTAGGTACACAGTGAGACTTTATAGAGATTTCAATTTAATTTGGAGTTACCACCATTTTGTTCACTCACATTAGTCAAAAAAAAAAAGCCATTTGTTTTCTGTGATTTTGTTTGTTCCTAACTCAAATTGACGCGTATTTTTTAAATATAATATGGCAACAATTTTTCTCCGACAGCTTTTGTTTTGAGTTACAGCTAACTACCCTTATTTACTTCTTTTTTTTACTTAGATTTGCATTTTTTTATTGGACACTGAAATATATTTTGTTACTGTTTTCGATATGTCTTCATCAAAAATATGTTGTGTGCTCAAACCCGATTGTTATTGCTATATTTGTGGTGAATATATATTTACAAAATTAAGGATCAATTAAAAGTAAGTACGGAAAAAATTAGAGCTGCTATTTTTGATGGGCCACAGATTAGACAACTCGTAAAATATCCTAATTGTGTCAAATCAATGACTTAAATCGAAGCCAAAGCTTGGAATTACATTGTTTTGGTTATGAGTAATTTTCTAGGCAAAAAGAAATCTGTCGATCAGGTTGAGAAGAAGAGTACATGCTATCTAACTTGCAAAAGCTAGGGTGCAACATGAGCATAAAATTCCACTTCTTGCACTCGCAGTTAGACCGATTTTCACAAAATCTGGGTGATTTTAGTGAGGAGCATGGTGAAAGATTCCATCAGGATCTTCAGACACTGGAAGAGCGTTATCGGGGGTGGTAGGACTCACATAGCGATACTGCATAGAGAATACTGCTAGAGTTTGCAACGAGATTTACCTAAAGCTGTCCATTCAAGGAAACCTTATAAAAGATCATTTGATAGTGTTGAATAAAAGTGTTGTTAACATTTGTATTAATTTTTAAATGTATGTTTTGTCAGAATAATAAAATAATAATATTTAAAAAGTAAAGCTGTTAGCAATCTCCCAGTTTTTTTTATTGTCAAGGTCATAGAAATACCCTATAACAGAAAAAAAATGAAGGAAACAAAAATTGTGTTGACCAGTGAATCCAAAATATTTCTAGATTATGTATGATTTTATCACATACTCCGGAGTTTTAATGATAAATTCTGTGGTTAATGTTCATATACAAAACCCTGCACTGATTTTTAAGCCATAATATGAAATATTGCTTTGTTCGTCTCCGTTCATTTCGATTTTTTTTATAAACAGGCATTATTACTGAAGCGCGTGAAAATTTTAACTCTTAAAATGTATATTGTTAACAATAAATTCACATGACACAATGGAATATGATAAACACAGAATTGTATAATTGTTCACTCGTTACTTCTTATTACTCTCTTGTCTGTATGAAGAACTACACTGGATCTTATATAGTGCTGTAAATCAGCTATGATACCACTTTTTTTCTCTTAAACTGCCCTTAAAGTGCTACTATTCGACTATGTACCTTTCGTGAACTTGAGTTTCGTGAAGTCGTTCCTAAACCGGTGGTAAGGGTTGTATAACTCTCTTATACCACCTACTTAAACCAATTAAAGAGTAAATGTGTACCATTAGTCAATCGCTATAGAACCCCCAGTGCTACTTGGGACAGCTCTTGGCATGACAGTCATAAAAAAATACTAAATATACCAATATACATTCGATATAATTTCAAGTAGTTAGTTTTTCCCCGCACCTCCCCATCACTCTGACTGAGTGGAGTTAATTACTCGCCATTATAAACAAAAGCTATGTGTAATTGTGTTTATCACGTGTAGCGCGACCCGATGACCCAACTCTCCCGATTCTCCCCTCCCGGGTAAGGTTGCCACTTCCATAGCCCAGATGTTTCTCGGTTAACGATTTTCCGGGGAAACAACTAAGTAGGTTTATTTCACCATGAATTTGATTTGTTGTTGTTGGTTAATCAAATTAGTTTTTCATAATTCATCATTATTTCATATTTGGAAAGGTAGCCCACACGTGTCTGTTGTTTTATTTTATTAATTACAACTGTTTCTTATTGAAGGAAATGTCTTGAGCTTTTTTCGATTGTTTGTAATTGGATTTTCTACACTTATAATTTCTTTATTAAACTCAAATGTGGGTTTTCTAAAATAAAAACTGACAGGTACACATAATTTAGACAAAATACCTACATTTTTGGGGCTAAATTAATACGTCGAATTTTGATACACAACTCTACAAAAACGTTAATTAATGCTAACCAGAGCATAGAACAAGCCCCTTAACTAGAACAAAAGACAGTCGATTCAGCAAGCAACTATATACGTTGTTCAGGGGCCCGCCCCGGCACCTACCAGCTTTTAACTTAACGCCATAAATCAGCACAGTTCACAGCCGTGACTACGTATTTCCGTGTTCCCCTTAAATTGAACCCGCGCCACTTTTTGCCCCCAAGACTCTTCGCATTCTAGTAAATTCTCCCCGAGAATTTTCCAATGGCAATTTCGCGTATTCGATATTGCCATTGTATAAATTGTTATCGCCGAATGCAGACGTTTCACGTTCGTTTTTCTTTTGTTTTTTTTTTCAACTTTTATTTAAAAGCGTTGTAGATTTTCTTGGAATTTTAATGTTAGTCGCTAAATCTGTTTGGGTATTGTTTTGTTTATCGCAAATGTTCACGAGTATTCGGAGTATTTGCATTGATTTTTAATGCGTTTTTCGAAAATGGTAACTAAACTGTGCAACTCAGCACACAGACGCTTTGAAAAACCTGTAACACTTTTCAAATCGTAGTCACTGGATGATCGTAGCCATGCAACGCCGTAGCTTTCTGTGCTACGAGCTACAAAGTAGCACGCTTCGAAGAAACGGTCTAAGCAACAAAAGATAATCTCACAGGAAAGTCTACAAGCATAAAAATTGCTCATCGATGTGCACTAAGGGAAGTATTCTATCGAATAACCTACTAAGAGCAACAAACATTTGCAACCATGTCATTATAATATGTACTTATAGAACTCAACTTTAAATCCCTAGAACCCAAACTCTTCAACAAAATCCATAATACATCCAAGTGTTATATGTATTTTATTGGTTGTAACATCAGATCTGGTCGTTAGTAAACAAAGAATCAAATAAAATATCTGACGCATGTGTGCCGCGGGTGCTTGCCCAACATTTTATTAACAAACTTTAGGAATCAGCTAAATGTGCCTTCCCCTTTTTGTGGGATCCTTTAAAATATAAGGACGGCTATTTATAGGAGGATACACCAGGAAATGTAACGTCGCTTTCTCGTTTCGTATTTTGGATTTTGTAAACGGTTTCTGTAAATCGGTGTTGCTATTTTGTTATTGAATGATTAATATTAAAATATAATTGGTGAGTCTTTTGAATACATTGCTTCTGTCTAATGCTAATTTCTACGAGACTTCTCATAGTAAAACTAAAACTCTGAAGATATGATCGGATTAGGACACATTCTGAGTTGAAACTATCATTTTGCCAGATTTTCAGACGAAAGTAGAGTTTGAGAAATACTCAACTTAAAATGCTTTATTGATAAATCAAGGATTATCTTTTGAACTATCCACTGGAGAGAATCTTTGCAATTGAGAACGCTATGGTAAGAAGACAAAAATACTCGTAATGTAATGGAAATCTACTATTTTTCACGAGTTAGAGATCAACGCGTCCCACCTAGTGATGTGGTCAAGCGCAAGCCTTTCAATAATAAACAAAAACAATATCTGTCAGAGACTTCCTCAAAGCAGTATTGATTTTATCTGCCAAATATTTCATAACAACACCGCAGCTAGCCAATCTCTAAATCTCATTAAAGAAGTACGACACCCGCAGGACTAATTTAACATAGTTTTCTATCATAACACATTTATAAAGTAATCGAATAGCCGGGGAGGGCGCGTGCCGGTTGCCTGGCAACGCATCTGGGACATAAACCGGGTCGCCGGGAAGCCTTCAACCCTCCCGGGGCGGCTGAATGCACCGGCACGATGTACGGACGGTCATATCGATGTACTCGCGAACTGTGCTAGGATTTGAAATTTAAAACGGTTGGTGATTTTGAAGTACCTATGTAAGTGAGATTTTTGGTGCATTGTTTAGTAGTGATTGAGATGCAACTGAACTAATTAATACATGATTAGGTGGATAAGCAAGCCTGACAAAGTATCTATAGCTGGTTTTATTATAGCTATGATAAACTATGAGTCTGAATGGAAAGGGTTGCCTGCCAGGGTTGCAAGATTTGTTTGAGAGTCTTCGCGTCTCTGGAACGCAAAGGGCACTAGGAGGAACACGAAAGGGTTTTAGTCGGTAAGACTAAGAGCCTCACACTCTTCTGTCCTTCTGCTCCGCCCAGAGCGGGACGAGAAATTTGATGATTTCCCATCCTTAAAAAAGTGGAAAGGATTAAGTAAAAGCACCTATCAAGACTTATTATTTTTATGAAGTTGTTATCAGTGCGATCCTGTAACACTTTCACCGTGTAAGCTGGTGAAGGTGAAGTGAAAATGAAGTGAGGTGCCATTCTATACAAAAAATATTGAATGAAAGATCTCCTAATGCTCACTCCACCTAATTTTCCACCGTGAGATGTTGATCGCCTGTTTTCTCAATGACAAACTAAATTCTATTAACATGGATTTTTTTTAAACAATTAATTTTAAATCTACAAGTATATTATTATTAAACAGTCAAACGAGGTATTATTATTAATTGGTCGTCATTATCTATCGCTTTAAGTACCTACCTTCTTTTAAGACGCATCAATGACATCATTATCACCTAATCCCATGTCTAGCTTCAATGACATTGTGGGAAATCTTTCAAATCATTACCAAGCTGGTAGTCCCTACAAAACGTTTATCAATATTTCTCTACAAAACATTGTATACAAGCTACATAGGTTTTTCGATCAAAAGGCGGGTATTAGTGAGGTCGCAGTGCGCTGCAGGCTGCCTATCGGATAACTGTTTGTGGCCCTCTCGCCTCTCCATCAATATAATTCCAAACGGATTAGTCTTCAAAAGGCATTTATTGATTTCTGTTGCAGTTTACTGCGATCGGTACTAATCGATTGACAGCTCGTTTGACCATCGGGATTTAAAAACTGAATAGCGGTACCGTTTTTATTTTATTGATACTTTTTTAATGGTTTTCCTTAAAGCGACGTTGCAGTACTGTGTGTTTTGACGAACAACAGCGACTGTCCGGCGAGCGAAATAATGCCTAAATTTTGATTGTTTTTTCTTCTTGGCGAAAACTGATAAAGAATTAATACAATATGGTTTCAACATTTACTTCAAAATAAAAAGTTCTATCTATTGATATAACTTTTTTATATATTTGTGATGAAATCTCTTAACAGTACACGTTTAAAATTGTAATTTAGTGTCATGTTTGATAAAAAAAGTATCGAGCCAATCATTCTAAATCGCGTTTCTATCTTTACGATTTACTTGAGGGTATGTTTATGTAATGATTTTTATTTATTAAAAAACTTATAATTAATTAGATTTTCAGACGGTCAAAAATCTTAAAAAGTACTGCAACCCCGCCTTAACCTATCTATGTGTAAACTCGCATATGTACCTACGATGTACCTAAGTGAGGTTTTAAAATAAATATTAATAAACATAATTAAAATTAAGTTAAATTAAAAATTTAAGGGCGTCACACACAAGAAACGTGTTCTTTTTCGGTTTACGGAACCCTTCATGTGAAAGTCTGACTCGCACTTTGCCGGTTTTTCTTACCCAAATAGGTGAACCACTCAGAACAACTAGCGCATATTCTAGAGCGACGTTCTTGCACGAATCTCGAACTGAGTTTAGATTAATATGACACTGTTATGTCAGGTATAATCAGCGCGCGATCAAAAAGGGATGGAACCTTATCAAAGTAAATAGAAAATGACAGTTCTCAAGACAAGTAGCGTTAGCAAAAAACTCTGAATTAATTATAAATTAGTTATTTCTACGATCTACCCTAAGGTTGTGTAAATATATACAGAAAAAATTCATGGTTGCAATCCTTTAAAATCCTGTTAGTAATAATGTTTAGATATACGAGTATATTATGAACATTAAAAATCAAAATACATTGACCATCTTCGATACTTCTGTTTTCCAAATAATATGGATAAAACATGTTTGTGTGAATGTAAGTGATTAAAAATTATAGCTATAATAAAACAATAAAAACAATTTTATTTTAAGAATAAAGAGGACTAAGTTCAACTTCAAAAATAACAATTTGAATCGATTTGTAAATAATTATTTACAAATTATAGGTATGATTAATTGTTGGAAACTGGCAACACTGAAGGACGAGTAATGTAAATATGTCGAAGAGTTTAATATTATTTATTAAATACACATCGTAGGCGCAATTTGATACAAAAGTATTGAATAATTATGCTTTTAAAAACAAAACATGATTTTTGATTTATTTGTATCATTTCGAGCATCGTGTCCACGCGAAGCCGAGAATGGACAAATACTTTGATAGTTACGGGTAGTATGAATTGCTGGTTGATTCTGCTAAGTTGCCTTTTTTACACCCGCTGCCAACTTTTGCCGACGCTACGGCTGGCCGGCGGACCGCGCGCGTCTCAGTTCCAAAAGGTAGCATCCGATTCTGATCGCGCGCGAGTAATATACTACTGATTTATACTTGACCATAGCTAATCTTTTTTTTTTCGTAAATAACGTATGTCTACCAGGAAACAAATCTCGCATGCCGTTGACTAGACAAAAGCTGCTGTCTCCAAACAAATTACTGGCTAAACCGAATGCTTTGTCATTTATAGTAATGAATAGTTTATGTCCATAGAAGGTAATCGATCGTTGGAAGCCTCTGATGTATTCATGGTATAATTTCAAAACGATTCAAAGTTTCTGCCGCATAGTTTCATCATTATACAGGATGATTGGTAATTGAGTGCGTTCCCTCAAATGGGATGTACTAGCTAATCCATTTACCGCGGTAATCCATTTCAGGAACGCACTTTATTACCAATCAGGTCAGCAAAATGCTAAGTAGGCATGTATTCAGATAGAAAGGTACTTACATCGTGAAGAAGGCATTTATAATCATGGTTTTTTTAAAGACGTATCAAAGATGGTTGCAATGGTGATGGTTGGAGAGGTCAGCATCATTTTGGCAATAAAAAAATTAATGGACTGTGTCGGGATTAACGTGAAAGAAAAAAGGAAGTAAATAGCAGCGTGCCGGTTGGAAGAGGAGAATGGTAGAAGAAAACGAGTTGCGCCGAGTAAACATGAGACAAAAGCGGGATGATGATGAATCAAAAGTACTTTCACGGTAAAAATGCTAGTAACGGCTAAAGCAATGAGGATGATTTCCGAAGTTCCATCTGACGTGTGATAGACCTGTGCTTAATTTTTTGCCATCAAATGTTGATATTTGACAGTAGCGTTCGCCAGCGCCTTCACCCGTGTGAAGGACGGTTATTCCATCCCAAGAAAATGTCCTTACACAAGGAATAAAATCCATCCTAAGTCCTTTTCTAAGGACCATTTTTTTACTACAAAATATAATTTTCTAGTTTCGATTGGTCGATTATTCAGATACCTACATCTGTGGAACCACGTCTGGCTTGTGTTGTACTGTAGGTACCTATCAACAGTAGGTACCTATCAACAGTAGGTACCTACTTATTATCCGTGATATTGATTCGTGCCATGATTCTCATTCGTCATATTTGATTTGCATCGCGGGCGGGTCGTCGGTGAATCCAATTGACTTTAGCTTTTATCTTCGTCTCTTGTATTTTTGCTGCACGCATGCCACCTGATTCGATTTATTTTATGTTTCTCCGATTTTCATGTTTTGCAGTCGTATAGAAAAAAATAATTAAACTTAGGTAAAACCTGGTTGATTTGCTTTTTTAAGTTGAAAAGTTCCGCCAGAAACTAATACAATGTTTTTGCTGCATGTTGACGCAAATAATTACCTTTCTTATGTAATACAACGAAAAACATAGTGAAATTACTGTGAAACAAACAAAAAATCAAATGGTAGTTTCTTAAGTGTAAGATCCGCAAGATACCAGTGCGCTGAAAACAGTAGGAGATATAAATATTAAAATGTTAAATTAAAAGCTCGTTTGTGTGCATCGTTCGGGGCGGGTCGACGGCCGCGCGACCTACTTGCAGCTGAAGCCGCGTGCTGCAGACATCCACCATGAAATATGGACGGAATCTGATACTGTTACAACGTTTCCATTTGAATAATATGGAAATAGTTCTCCCATTTTCTTAACGGCCCAGTTAGGATCGCTGTGGGAGTTTATTTTTGATAGTGTACACGCAGAAACTTTGAATTATGTTTAATAAGGTTTTATTTAGGTACCTACGACATAATGTTATTTTTTGAGAATCTAACTTGCAGATCACAATACATTTTCATACCTCTACATAAAAACAATTCAAACGTTATGATCACAATGAAAATTAATTTTGGTGATTATTGTAAATGGGTTGTCAGTTCACTGATTGGTTTTGACGGTCATTCCAATGAAGTGAAACAAAGGTATAATTACTGAATTATTTCTAAACTTCTGATGATAGTAAAACTAGCCCGGAAGGCAACAGGCCCTTATATCTTATTCAATGAAGAAACAAACCACAAAAGTTTCACATAATACAGGATCACCGTATGTGTCTTCTCCACTAGTGCAATAAGGATGCAGTTATAACACACATACTATACATTTTACATACGTGCTGCGTAGCTGTAAAGTCATTTAAACTTCGTCCAAGTCGATATAGATGCTAGCTTTTTTATGTATATGTTGAGTTCTGTATTAGAGAGCTACAATAGAATTACTACTAATGTATCTTTGGGTCATTAGAACTAGAACTTAGATCTTAAGGTTTTTGACTGAACACACTAAAAGTAGTAATATTTTATGCCCTTTTGTTTTTTTTTTACTATTGATAGGCAAACGTTTGACCGCTATCTCACCTGATGTTAAGCGATGATGCGGTCTAAGGTGGAGCACGCTTGCCAAGAAGTAACCTATTCACTCTTGACTTAAAGACAGCCAGGGTGTAGCTATCAGGAAACACAGACTCCGTCAGGGAATTCCACTCTGTAGCTGTACGCACAATGAATGTATTCCCAAAACGTATTGTGCGTATAGGTGGGATTTCCACCATGTACCGGTGGCGCATCGCCGTCCGTCTTCTGGTCAGATGGTGGAACGGGCTCGGCGGAATTAAATTATGCAATTCCGTCGACACACCCCAAAATGTAACCGATAGAAAACCGACAGGCCAGCAACTCGGCGTCGATGCTCAAGATTTTGGAGCTTCGATTCGACGAGCCTGTCATTGTCTATGATCCTCTTGGCTCGTTTTTCAATTGACTCGAGGGCATCAAGCTGGTATCTGGCAGATCCGTCCCAAAGATAAAAGCAGAACTCCATACACGATCGAACTTGCGCTTGATACAGTTTAAGAAGCTGTGCCAGCGTGAAGTACCGTCTCACCTTTGCCAGGATCCCCAACATTCTAGCAGCCACTTGAACCTTGGCCTCTATGATAGGGCCAAAATTGAGGGTAGATGTTAACGTAACACCAAGAAGCTCAAGTCTGTCGGTTATCGGCAGGGTTACACCGCGAAGAGATGGAGCTGGGTGGAATTGGCTCCTTTTAGCGGAAAAGAGACACGCTTGGGTCTTAGCAGCATTGAACTTGACTTGATGGCATCGCCCCATTCAGAGACAGCCCATAAGGACAACGTTCAAGCGCTCAACCATAGCCTCCCGGAGAGACTGGGTCTGTGACCCACCAGCTCGTGCGTCGGACACGTATCTCTCAGCAACAGTGCTGTCGTCTGCTTTCCCAAAGGTACCGGGTTTTAGCAGATCATTAATAAGCAACAGGAAAAATGTTGCCGAAAGTACTGACCCCTGAGAAACCCCGGCATTAATATCCAGCAGCCCGGAGGAGCAGCCATCTATGACCACTCGGATAGACCGATCCCTTAGGAAATCTGCAATCCAATCACATAATCCCGTGGGCAGGCCGTAGGAAGAAAACTTACTACTAAGGCCATCGTGCCAGACCCTGTCGAAGGCCTTCGAGATGTCTAGGGAGACCGCTAGTGCTTCCCCATGCTTCTCAATGGCCTCACTCCAGATGTGAATGGCACACGCCTTCTTCGATATACATGAGAAAACACAGAAAATGAAATAAAAATGTTTTTTGATCATATTTAATCAGCTAAAGCTTTTTTTTTTTTTTGGGATGGGAAATCATCCAATGACTCTTCTCGCTCTGGGTGTAGCGGGAGGGAGTGTCAGACTTCTACTGACTAAAACCCATCCATGTTCCTTCATTGCCCTTTGTGTTCCGGAGCCACGGTGTCTCTTGCGAATAATCCCGCGACTCCGGCAGGCGTCGGCCCTTTCGGGCCCTTCTGTGTTGCTGACTGCTTTTACATAAGTAAAAGTTTATGTGAAAGCAATTAAATTACTCTTAAGAATGCAAGTAGGTACCTACTTGCTATCTTTTGGTCCAAAGTATTAAAATACGTAAGTATATAAAAATAATTGCTTGGTTGATCTATAATGTACTTATACAATAGTAAAAGTGCTGATTTGCTTGAAGAGGACAAATTAGCCAGGTCTGAATAAATTAATCCTACAATGGTGACCGCTGTAAAACATTGACAAATTCGAAAATTATTTAGGATCATTATCATTGCATCAAAAGTGATTTTGCTGAGTTAAACGTTGCCTATCTAAATCGTATTGGGTACTTTCATTCCTGAGCAATTAACAATGTATAAATATAGTAATATACTAATTAAAAACAACTATCATTGCATTGCCTTCATCGTATAAAAATAATAAACGTATATACATGCAGAGACAGAAATAACATTTCTATTTCAAAGCATACAATCCGTCAGAATAGATACTGCGATATCGTCTTGACACGACACGAAGTTTTTGGAAGGAGTGAGTCTTGGCGAGTATTCATCGAGTGTATCCAGTAGTTAATATTCTTTTTAGACTTCTTTCACAATATGCTGCAGGTATATAACTCTTAACGTGAACACATTCAAGTAACTATTAAGCTAAATAAAAATACAACAATGTTATCAAAATGCTTTCGAGCCATAAAACTGAAATTTTTCTTCCACGCCGTAATTTTACAAGGACCTGTAAATTGTTCTGAGGTGGTAAACGTCGCTATTACGGCTGAAACTTTATAAGTTTACCATCAATCCATCACCGCGTAAGTGCACAGCAATTTTAATAATGTTCTTTTATAGTGTACCAAATACTAAACGGTTTTTAAGTAAAAATGGAATGTAACTTGGCGCTCGCCAAGTCCCGTTTGGGCGCCAATAAGTGGTAAGTCAAATCAAAATTCTTTTCACAAACATGCTTGGAAATGTGACCATTATTTTGAGAACCTTCTTCGAGAGTCAAAATTGCCGTACTAGCTGAGCAGCGGCCGGCAAAAGTTGTATGAAAATCTTGATCTAACCATATCTCTCGTGTTTTGCTGCCAAATAAATTACATACTAAACTCATATCTATCGTGTAATTTAAAAATGGAACGATCTTATATTGCAAAACATGGCAACCAAGAAGGTAACTTATCAAAGTTTTTGTTTAAATTTCAAACTAGCTTGCAAATAGAAAGCTGTTTATTGAAATAAAAGATACGCGGGAATTATTATTGTTGTTGGTTGTTCGAGATTGATTTTGAAAAGTAATTGTATTTTAATTTCCACGCATTTTTTGAGAAAAGTACTAAACAAGCCTTGGCCACAACTAGGCATTGATGGACTTACGTATGTGTGCCTCGGCTACGCCGCGGCCCACATTTACACGTCGTCCATCAATGCCTCTTTTGGTGGCCGCTGCAGTAATGTACTATAAATTCAAATAGACCATTTACTTTTGAACTGTCAGTCAAATAGATGAAGCTGTTGTCGCAGAAATACTAACTGTGCCCTATTTCTAGTGCGGCAGTCGCATGTTACAAAGAGTAGATCCTACGAAAAAGAACGGACAAGAAACTCCATGCACACTCTTTCTGCAAAATCGTGTTGACTTGGCAAGTTTTTACTGTTAAAGTCCTGGTTACATTCGTTCTGTAATAATTAATGCATGAAATTATACGCAAGTTTTAATTAATTTAATTTGAAAATATTTATGAAAACAAAATAGTATTTACAAGCTAAGAACCAAAGTGAACTCTAAATTTCGATACATCGCTGAAGCTTTTATACGATTCCAATACTTACGAGCAACACGGTACCGTTGCAAAAACTAAACAATAAAGTGATTTTTCTTGGCAACTCCTGCAGCGTTTTGCAGATTCAAAGTTGAACGGACTGAGCTTGTCCCGGCCGACCCATGGGGCGTCCGCACGCGCAATGCGACGACCTCATCGGACGGCGGTGCATTCAAAAGAGCTGCACATGTGTCGTTTTTGGAACAACACCACATTATTTATTGTCTCACGTGTTTTGAATACCGTACTTTTTGTTACATTTTTAATAGTTTCCAGACTATTTATGAGTGTCTGGAAGACCGTATGGTTATCGTGATAGTGCATGCTTAACCACCATGATGACTTTACATAGATCTCTACATATGTATTTGAAACTGCTTTCATGAATGAGGTTGCCGTACTGAATGTTTTAAGAATTCCCATCAAAACTTCTTATTGTCACTGCCTTGCTTATTTTTGGTATTTTACTATAACAAGAGATAAAACTCGAGAAATTAACATTGCGTGTGATGAAACTTCAGAGTGTTATGAAATTCTGTCTTTTATTATCCAACTAAAAATGGTTTTTTAAGCTTTTATCGGGTCTGTGCAGCAGAAACAGTAGATTGTCATTAAATAGTTGTTTTGCAGTACATGTAAATCACTCTGCGTCGTCTATTTGGAAGCGGCCCAGAAATCTGAATAGCTTAAGTTTATGCAAGCCATACCTTACTATTACGTAGGTATATATTGAGGTCAATTTCACTTTGTTTTAAGCATATTATTTTTATGCGCAAAATAGTCTCTTCTTTTTTTAAAGATTTTGAACCTCTATATTATAAGATACGAGTATTTGAACTTAGTACAGGATGCCAAAGACGTAGAACGGTAACTTGCGACCTTACATGAATGTAATGTAGGTATTTGTATTTTGGTAACAAAATTAATATGGCGGCAGCAAGCTACAGCAGTATGTGTATGAAAATATAGCGTAATATACTCCATTTTATGAAGTAAAGCAGTTAATAGAAGACGCGTCCCGTTAATAAATTGGATTCATGGTGATAAAAGGGGAATCCTTGAGTTCGAATACAATTGTAGCCTACCCATACGTTTTGATTTTACCCTGCGTTAGGCGTTCATTTTCTCAGTTAGGTACTGCCATAATTATAATGTTATAATGCCCATAATTTCAAATAAATATTTAGAATGAAAGCGTTAAGTATATAATTACTAGAGGCCGCCCGCGACTTCGTCCGCGTATAAGTTCTCGTTATTCCCGTGTAAATCCCGATCCCTCGGGAACTCCGGGATAAAAAGTAGCCTATGTGTTATTCTGGGTCTTCAGCTACCTACATACCAAATTTAATCGTAATCGGTTCAGTAGTATTTGCGTGAAAGAGTAACAAACATACATACACATACATCCATCCTCACAAACTTTCGCATTTATAATATTAGTAGGATTTTGATTCAACGTTTACATGCTTTATACATTTATTATCCTACATAAATACCTACATTAACCCATGCTGTACCAACCAGTAAAAAAAAGAATCAGCCGCTCTCACCGTGAAAACTTATTTGAAGTAGGTACCTACCTAAGCATGAGCTGCCGGTCCATTCTGTCAACGTCTCACCGTGCACACTTAGGTGAAGTGAACGACAAGTGAGCTTTTTATTCCATCTTATTTCTATGTTTTAATAGCTCGTTCGTCGTTCATTTCACCTATGTTTTCACTTCTACATGTTTACAGCTAGTCTATTCTGTTGACGTCTCACCGTGTCCACTTAGGTGGAGTAAACGACAAGTGAGCTGTCATTCCATTTCGTTTGTATGGTTTGACAGCTCACTTCGTGGTCACTTCACTCGCGCCTTCACATCGACATGTTTACAGAATCGACCGGCAGAATCGCACTGCAGATCTGTCATCCCAATTGCATTCGGACTACCATTGAAGGTTTTGAGGGTTGAGCTATAATGAATCATTCTTCAAACAAAGAAGAGAAGACAGAATAAGATGAACGTTTTAGTCATAAACTGTGACATTTAGTCTATTGAGACAAACAACAAATTCTCCAAGGACACAACAACATGAATGCAGCCGCGTTTGAAGAAGTTCAATCCGTTTAGCGGCTGACAAGATTAGCCTCTCTCACACTGCGACTTAGCCTTATTCATACAGATTCGGCTATAACTTTATTCGTTTACGCTCGATTCCTATATCGAACGTTCCGTTATACACTGCGAGTCTTTATAATGTGCATGTACGAAAATGAGGGAAATTGTACCTAATGTTATCGACGGAACGTTTTAAATTTTTAAATATTTTTTTTTTTAATTTATTCACCACTGTGACCCTAGTGCAAAACAAAGTGTAACTTTTCAAATGGAGTTGGTTTCATTACCAACCAACTCCATAATGATCGGAAGTAACTAGCCATCCTTATAAAAAAGTGTTAATAGAATACCCTCAATTGAAAATAAACATGTTTTTTTTTAGCAATAATCTGTTTTCTTTTCATCAATTTTTACAGTAATCGTAAAATTTCTCACCTTTTTTATTATGTGCACATTATAAGGAGTCACACTGTATCAACGCGTCTACACTTTTTCTTTTAATAACATAGTAAATACTATTATGGTTACTATATAAGTAATAAGTGTATCATGCGGCCTTCCACTGTACATAAAATATTTGCAATAGGTATATGAAAAAAATGTTTTTACTTTAAATAGGTACTTGATAATCCTTCGCGACCCGTCAGACGTCAGTACCTATAAGGAATCCTAAATTTGATGTAAATCTATGTAAATTCACTAAGACGTTTTCCATTTTCGTAAATTTACATGGATTATGATACATGTTCTCCAAAATTGCATTGCAGAAAAAAAAAACAATCGTTGCTAGTTTCAGTAGTTGAGTCAGCATATTTTTCATCACTTATGACAAATCGGTTGACTCATCAGTATGCACCTTTTTTTTTATTCTGTTTTTATTATGTTTTATTCCTGAGTTAACCTTTCTTTTGTTTTGGTAGAAGCGAAATAGGTTGTTTATTGCAGGTTATATTTGGTGTTTTTTATTTAGAACTAAGGTGTGTTTTGTAAAACCCAAAGACTAAATTGATAAGTGTAAGTAATATTTTGTGTAAGTAATATTTTAGTCAGTTTTGACATATAAAACTGACTAAAATAATATTCAAATCTATGTCAGTTTGCCATTTGCACTTGTCAATTTAGTCTCCGGAATTAAAAAAAAAAAACAAACTAAAACACGATCTTTAAAATTAAATGCATAAACCAAAAAAACCCTTTCTCGAGTATCTACTTTTTCATTTGTTCTGCAGTAAAAATCATTAATTCACAAACACACTGGACATAATTTAAAAGAAATATTCATAATCAATCGTACCTAATATTTCTTTTCAATTGTAGTACTATTTTAAATTCCAAAGATTTTCTTTACAGCAATATCACGCAATCAGCTTTCATTGGGCTAATTATAAGTTTCCTTCACACTATAATTTATTCTTACGTAATTGCAATAAAAGAATCGCATCGTCGAATTATTTCTTGCTCTAAAATGTTCAGCTTTTAATAAAATTGAGCCAAGAAAACTTAAAAGTCCATTTCTTTTGCACCGATTCCTACAAAGTTCTCAGCAAATGAGACCGTAAATAGTGTTCAGTTTGTGTTAACATGAAAATGCGGAGGCTTGCATCATAAAATGCAGGGAAGCTCGCCTGGACGGGCGTTATCTTGAAAGTAACGTCAAGATAAAGGACGTAAAGACTCTCTGTGAGGCACCGCATTTGACATTGAGCTTTTAAAATTTCGTGCACTTCAATGGGAAATTTTAAAAGCTTTTCTGTTGGTGCATAGCGTCATTGTTTACCGGTAAAGACGTGGAGGAATGTAAAGCCACTGTATTGTTGCTAAAATGTTATTTATTTTCAGGTTCCTTTACAGGAGCGTAGTTGCGCACGCAAGGGCGATTTTTACTAGGTATTCGCTACTCTTCTTTGCTTAAAGAGAATTGTTCTTTTTCATAATTTAACTTACGAGCTTTTATAATTATCATACTTCTTGCTGATTACAGATACACTGTATAAGCTTAGAAAAAGTATTCAAATAACTTGGTCAGAATGAAATCAGTGGGTACCACGTTGGGCGCCAATAGCTTCAATGAACAAAATCATGTAGAAGAAAATAATCAAGATTCCATATTAAATATTGATGAGAAAGAGACAAAAAATGCTTATAAAATTACAGAATAAATAGGAAAACTGTCTTTATTTGAATAGAGAGTCCGAAGTTCGGTTAAATAGGTCTATTCTCTGGAAAAGTGATATTCAGGTAGTGGACAGCAATAGGCGAAACGCTGCCAACCACAAACCAACTACAAATCATAATCAATATCAACATAAAAAAAAATGAAATAAGATAGCCATAAAACGAATGTATTACAGAGCAATTCAATTTCATCGGTCATTTGGTTGTGGCGGGTATGAGTGGCGATTGTCAAACTTCCAACTGTGTGCGGAAGTGGAACGCATTTGGCAACTAGACCGCGAAACTCGGACGCGGATCGAAATTATATCTCGCGTTCGTGTATTATATTTAATTGTAGCCGAGTTTCCCTGAGAGTTTGGTGGCTACGAGATTTTTTATGCGTTTTAGTGAGGAAATTGTAATGACTTGGCAGCCTAAATTAAACAGTTGCTTTTATGAATGTAAAGCAAATTGCATAAAAGAAAGTACATATGCTTCTAAAAATGAGCACTCAATCTTAATAACATATAGCTGTCTAAAACTAAGATAATTTGGACGCCATGCAGGTATAGAGATTTTTTCTTCCACTTTTAAGCTGTCTCTACTCACTAGTACCTACTGATTCATAAACTCAAACATTAAGAGGTAATATTGATCAAATCATATCATAAACTGACAATATCTACTACTGCCCCCGGGGAAAACAAAATTTTCACCTAAAATAAAATTTCAATTACACCCAGTATTTTGTGTACCTACATACAATGCACTTGTACATATAATATTTACAAGGGGTGAGTCCGTACCGCATCTGGCCTGGCAGCTTGGTTGGCCACCCGCCCAACGATCGCCGACCCAATTACTATGTGGAGTTACGAGCCCCTACTTAGTCGGTTGTGGTGTACCTGATTATTTACAGCCTTTGGTAGTCGAGGCAGCGGACTTTGTTTACGCACGTTCTATTTGTGGAGGGAAGTATCAAGATTAGGTAGTGCAACCATACGTTAGATTCTTGAGTTACGCATTTTTTGTGTACTAGTTTGGTACTGTAAAACTGGCCAACCGTGTCTAATAATAATTATGAAGTTGATGGTAGTCATGAGATTAACATATATTAATATTTTGGATTTTTCGTTAGTTAGGTTACTATATTATCTAAAGAATAAAATATGGTGATTTGGAATATTATTTTCTCAAAAAAGCTGTATTCACTCTTTACAAATTGCAATGACTGTAGTAGACATTGGCGTCAGGATGCTTTGTAGCATTTAAATAATCACAAATTCGAATATCAAAAAGAATTTACACAATTTATATTCTGCATATAAATTCCCGTAGACATAAAACATCAATTTATTCATATCACGGCCAACAAAAACCCCAATCGAGACATAATAGAGTATTGGAATAACATTTGTTTGGCAGTCGGTCCACAGACAGAATAATTAGCAACCGATGCTTTCATTGAAGGCTGTCATCATTCGGTGACGTCATACTCACCCCGCTCCCCATACATAAAGGTCAAATATCGTAGGTATCTACGTAACAGACGCATTTGAGCAAAACAAGTGGCTTTTTAAATATAGATTAATTTTCTTACTATAAAGGTTTATTTATAATATGTTTTGTACTTATATCTAGAATACAAGATAAGTTAAAATATATAATTACAAACGATGAAATTCTGGACATTTAAATTTGACCCACGCTGGGCGCCATTAAAGTTTTTAATTACTACTAAATGAACGTAGCACGACAATTCGATTCCACAGTCAGTATATAGAATAGGTAAATTGTTGGGGCAGAGTCAATGTGGCGACTCGGCGACATCGCGTATCATACGATGAATAACTGCAGGAATCAGCCAAGGTCGGCTAAAATAAGGTTTTATTGCTAAATCTTCACGACTATTTTCGGATTGTACTCAACGATGGAATGGATTTTGGTGTGTTTCTTAAACACCAACTGGTAGAAACGTTTATGGTTATACTTGTACGTTGTTTTTAGAAATGACTCCTTTTGATAATTTCTAATGTTTTTTTTTTATTTGAATATACTTTTTTATAAATATAATTAACTAGCTGACCCACGCAACTTCATCTGCGTCACATTTTCCATTAATGATCGGCTCATTTTAGTCTTAGCGTGATGATATGTAGCCTATATATATGACATATCTAATACTGAAAGAATTTTCCAAATCGGACCAGTAGTTCCTGAGATTACCCCCTACATACAAACTTACAAACAAATGTTACCTAATTCTTTATAATATTAGTATAGATTAAATGATCACCCAACCTTAGCCTACATATATAAATTCAACTATTAATGCGTTGAACGAACATACTTACAAGTACATTTTAATAAAGCTATGTGTAGGAAGTCCCTTCACGTTATAAGATCACAAAATAAAGAAAACCATCCAACAAGAACCCATTTTCATTAAAACACATTATCACACTAGTTAGTGATGATAATATATTATGTTGGTTTGCCTAAATATAATTATCTGTTGGTCGTGCAATCATTAATCAAAGTGAGCCAGTCAAGGGCTCATTCACAAGTGCTCTGTTAGAGCATGTTGGCATTACTCCCAGACTCAATGTCTACCCTCCAACTTTCCTCATTTGCACTTCACAGTACACATATGTATAGTATGGAATATATCGCAGATACCGTGATTTTGGCATGAACTACATGTAGGGTAGTTTGATGTTTTGAATTTGAGTATTTTGATTGGTTGCATATTGAAATATTTTAATAAAGTTATGTAGGATGAGAATATCTTTGGCAGTCGTTCCGGATAGTCAGAAGCCCGTAAATCTGACTCCAGTCTTGCCAAGAAGTACCGTATTACCCAGTTAATGGGTTGTGGAGGTTTGGTAGGCAGCCGCTCCACGTTAATACTGGTATTCAGCTGAATCCGGTTTGACTGGAAGCCGACCCTAAAGTAGTTCGGAAAAGGCTAGGCAGATGATGATGAGGATGAGGTGTTCACAAATCTTTTGGAGGGAGTGAAAGGCTTGATTCGTGGAGAAGACTTATTTTTATTTTATACTGGCGCCCAACAAAATGTGAAAACCAAAACTAAACTGTGTCGAAAATTGACCTTATTATGACCGAAGTTTGCTGACGTATGATGATGCTTCGTATAAAAAATACGGAAACTGCCCCTCAGAATAGCTCCTGTGAGGAAACACAGATTTCATAATCTCTTTTTTTTGACGAAAATATTTTATTTCTATAATATGTATTTTAAGCGCCCTTATAGCAATGACGTATTATACCCCTTGTCTTGCACCAACATCATAGCTCTATAAAACAGCGCGGCGGCGCGCGGGTAGCCTGATAGCTGAGTACGCGCGCGGGGAACGCGGCAGTTGCCTTAAGAGTCCTATTAGGAATCGTAAATGCTCGTTTGCAATAGATCAAGTTACGTTGGTCTGCGTTGGGAGTACATCTATAGTCCGCGAAACAATTTTGATACTTACTAGTCTGAATAGGATTATAGTTTATTTGGGCGCTCGCGCGAGGCTGAGGAGCGCGCGCGCTGAATTGACGCAGAATATATAGTACTTTTATTTTATTTATTGTTATTTTGTTTAATTATATTGACAAACGAAAACTAATGAAACGTTTTTATTGTAGATTGAAATTTTATATCATATTAATTTATTTGATAAAATTGTTTTTATTTGGAATATAATGGACGCTGAATCAAGACATTTCTGGCTTAAATTAGGCTTTCTTTACGTTTTTTTCCGTGAAAACTCAAGGAATTTAAAGAAATTCTAGAACTCCAATAAACAAGTAAAACATTCAACTTACCTTTTAGTAATTTTGGCTTTTAAAAGAATTGATTGTAACAATGTGAATTAGACCGTCAAAGTTCCATCGCCGACATTTTTTCTTGCAAACTGAGTTCGTAAAATATTTTTAGTAAATTACACGAAAAGAAAAATGAAAATGTGTAATTCTAACTTACAAGAAAGAGACTGGCACTATCGTTATTCAGTATCAAATAATTAAAATATCTTACTGCTGCTGATAATTACGGCGTCAAAAATCATGAATTTTCGTAAAAAATGTAATAGGACTCTTAAGTTGTTGTTGCCATTTCATATAGTTCATATTTAAATAAATAAATCGTTTATTCTCTCGCCATAATATAACAAAAAACAGAGCAATCACAGTTGTGTAAATACATATTTGTTAATTCATATTGTGGGAGACTGGCGCCCAAACTAGGCTTGAGGTCTGTGGTTCAGAACACCAGGATCTCCGACATTTACATTTATACACCGACCATTAGGGTCATTAATATCATGGCAAAAAATTACGAAGTATTAAGATGGAGGGTGTGTGTGTGTGATGTATGTTCGGTCGTGCGTACATGGAGCTAGCAGTGTGTGTGTTGTTTGAATTGTCGGGATTTATGTATAAAGCTAGCTGACCCGCGCAACTTCGTCTGCGTCACATTTTCCATTACTGCTCCGCTCCTATTTGTCTCAGCGTGATTATATATATATATATATATATATATATACGCCTATAACCTTCCTCAATAAATGGGCTATCTAACACTGAAAGATTTTTTCAAATCGGACCAGTAGTTCCTGAGATTAACGCGTTCAACCAAACAAACAAACTCTTCTGCTTTAGTATAGATTGCATAATATACAAAATCTACGTTCAGTTACGTATCCTGATCTCTCTCTCGAATTAAGAATATAATTATGAAGAGGGTACCTAATGCAGGGCACTGTATCATCTCTATCGGTTGAAATGCCGACCAGCCCAGGTACCTAATCTCCTGGTACAAACTAATCTTGAATCAAAATCAACAAAATCAACTATCGAACGAATGGTGCTGAATCAAGTGGATTCTTAATTTCGTCCAGAACAGTCCAAAAAGAAACACATTTTCTCCGATTTTTACTGACAATATTGCTGATCGTAGACCACTGATAAATATAGTTTGTTTTAAGATTTTATAATATCAAAAAGGTTTTACTGGGTTCATAGAATCGATTTATTATAGAGGAGCTCGTGGCTAAATTGAAACAGCCGCACGGGCCGATCTGCAAGGCTAAACTATAACAGACGAACGCATCGATCTTCAAGGTTAAGCAACGCTTGCGAAGGTTGGTCTGTGGATGGGTGACCATCTTGACATACCGAGTTTCCTTCGTGCCTCAGAAAGCACGTTAAGCCTTTGGTCCCGGCTGTCATTTGTAGATCTTTGGCAGTCGTTACGGATAGTCAAAAGCCAGTAAGATCTGACTGAAATCTTGCATTGAATGAGTTGTGGAGGTCTGGTAGGCAGCCGCGCCACGTAAAATACCGGTATTCAGCTGAATCCGGTTTGTCTGGAAGCCGAGCCAATATAGTAAGGAAAAGGCTAGGTTGTTATAATGGTCACCCATTCACAGACCGACCTCGGCAAGCGTTGCTTAACCTTGAAGATCGACGTGTTCGGCTGATATAGTTTAGCCACATTGAAACATAATACCAAATATTCATCTCTTCTGTTAGTAAAACAGTTTACTTATGGATAGTTGGATACAGGTAACTCCGGACTCCGGAGGAGACTCTCCTCTCCTCCCACTAAATCGAAAAACAATCTAGTAATTCAATCAAATCCATAATTCCATAGCTAATAATTTTAACATTATACGTCTTCAAGTTAATCAACATAAAACATGGGGCTGACCTTATGCTACTGCGGAGAATCTTAACACCGCGATTCAGAAAAACGCGTCATAAGTACAACGCCATCTATCGATCTACAACGTAACTGAACTGTCTTTATGCTCATAAATAACTACTCATAAGTTCAAACTTAGAAGCTTACACGTTACGATAAATAATGATAATATAATAACATATAATTATAAACATTATGTGTTTAATTAAAAAATAACTCAAAAATACATTGTTTTGGGGTCTTTTCACACATTTCTTATTAAAAAATTTCTCAATAGATGGCATTGCAAGTATCTGAAGTCTCAATGAAAACAACCTATTTTAGCGCTCGATGAAGTTTCTTCGTAAACTTCAAAATTCGATATCTTTTGATTTTGTGGGTCGATTTTGATGAAATAAACACTAAATGTTGCTCCGATTATCACTTAATATTTCGAAGTACCTAAATTTTGAATCCAATCAGTGGTTTATGCGTGATGCTCCTCCAAACGCACAGACATACAGACGCACAGACATACAGACGCACAGACAAACAGAAAAGAATTTCAAAAACTGCTTTTTTGTGTTCTATGTCATTTTTCTGACATTTCTATGTATTTTTTATGCGAAAATATTCAATGTACAGACACGGCAACTCTACGATTTTATTATATGTATAGAAGATTTGAGAAAAAAATAAAATCGTTGCTACATTACACCTTCAGTATCTTCATAATTTAGGTTTTGGAGGAAAGCAGTTACTTTTTTACACAAGATTCTAGGCTGGATAACTATAGGTGTCAACTTATTTATTTTATTGTATATCAAGGCAACCAGGTAGCAAAAGGATCGCTTCGAAAATTGTTTATACTGTGATGTGATGTGTTACCAAGGGAAGCTGAGGAATGAAAAGTGATTAACGAGTGCTGCTTTAATGTTATTCTTGCGAGTAAGAGTTGACGCACTGTCAGAACTCTGTGGGGTAGCGGTAAGGCAGAAAGAGTGGGACTTTCAGTATAGCTCGTTGACTTCTCTCAAGCTCAATTATTGTGGTTTTCGGGGCTATATAGTAACTGATAGGTAAAATGATCAGAATGTTAAATATTTTTATGATTTTTTGTCTATAATTTACACGTATTATATATTGAGCACATGTCCAACAACATTATCAAATCGGCGCAATAAAATCTACAGCACTGATAAAAAGTTGTATAACCTCTATCTATGTGGGTCGATGGGGAAAGATACGATAGGTCAGTTTAAATCATAGCTGTTATAATTACATAATAATGATTTTATAATTTTTCAAGGGAGTTAGTGATAGCGTGACGGCTGATAGGACAGAATCGACGCGAAAAACATGATGCGCCGACCGCAAGTAAACGGGATAAGGACAGGAAGATTATAGTGTTTTTCTTTACTTCTTTTTGTCTGTGCAACAAATAGCTTAACTTTAGATTGGGCTAGATTCCATCATCCACAAATTGCAAAACTATTTACCCAAGTAGCAATATAATGTCATATAAATGGTACAATAACGTTTTTATTTAACTTTCAGGATTATGAATATGGTTTTATAATAGTTTTTTATACGTAAATATAACGCAGGTTTGGGCGCATATTATATAACATTTGAATCGTGTAACGGTCGTTTTGCGGTCGTATCAGTGACAATTACGTTGGGTAAAAATCGCATAGACGTTGTAAATTTAACTAGTAAGTGGTGAAAGATGAAGAGCGGTGACTTATACTTGGGAATTAAAATTTTTCGATGAAATGTATGGTTATCTTTGTTTTAATGGGCCTTCATAATCTTTGTATTTCAATATTGTTTATAAAAATAAAATAAATTAATGGTCGTCAATAATCACCGCCATACTACCGATAGATATTCGGCGACTGCATTTAGACCTGTATATAACTATTGGTCTTATAGATGTTTTTAAACAATTTATGGCACCCACCATGACGGTTGCAATTAGAGTTCTGTTGGAAAATCGAAAAACACCTTTGTGTATAGTAAGTCTTTATGTTTTAATTGCAGGGACATCATGGTGACCTTTTTTGACGTTGACAAGTTTTAAACAAAAAGGGACTTAAAATTGCTCAAACATTTAAAATGGCCATGGAAAAATAGTTTTCCCGTTTTAACCACATAGTGCTCGTTCCCGTGGAAAAAAAAAACTGTCATATGTCCGTCTCCTGATTCTAAGCTCCCCCCCACCAATTTGCAGCCAAAACTTTCAATTGATGTGTTCGGTAAAATAGCAACATTGTTTTGTTTTAGAAATGGCCTACAAAATTGTACATACTTTCGCGTTGGAAAGGGGAAAAATAGTTTTTATCAGCGGTACCAAGACGAAAACTGACGAAAAGAAGATGAGCGAAACAACTTTGATTTGTAGAACACAGTCCTAATACCCTGAACTTGTCCTGACTGTATGCAGCCTTCACCGTATTAAATGTTGAAAAATGTACGGAACCACTTTCATTTTTACCCCTTTGTTCTTGGCTCTGCCCAGTTTTATTCACATTAAAAGTGGCTATAGTTGTTGTATTGAATAATTGATATTTTTTATGTACTTTTCTTCTAAAACCCCCACTTCGCTAATTTTTTTTCCACTTTTCGGAATCCATAATATAAATTATTATTATTTTTAATGAAAAATGGCGACTAAGTTATATAAAAGTTACTAGTTATCATCTAAATGATTAATTGACTTATACACGTTATATTAGAATAATGTTTCAAACTAAACGTTACTTAAATGTAGATATATACAACATAATATAACGATTTTATAATAGTTAATTATAAAATCGTTACATCACTGTTTGTCATTTAAGTGTTGAGTAAAAGACTCTTAATTTACAAATCATGGCGACTCATTACTATTTTCCGACTGAAACGTTAACTCGACTTAAAGTTATAATATCGTCATATAAAATTATTGAGATGACGTTTACCAAACACATTAATATGACTTAAATTATATATAACTAATCCGTCGAACTGAATACTACTTTACAACTGTTGAGTTGCTGCAAAACTATTATAAAGCCCTTACATGTCTGTTAGTTGTATAATTCTAAAATTATACAACTGTTTTGCTAGTTGGGTAGTCCGTCAGTTAGAGTATTGAAAAATAATGGACACGTATTTTTTGTTTTTGTAAATCAATGAATATTGACAAAGATAAAACGCATCAAAACACGGGAGTGGGGGCTCGTGACGTCACGACTCACTAAAAATTATGCGAAGGTGTGACGTATTGGGTATTTTCAAAGCGTCGTAACTTCGTCAATTTTGGATCCCGTAACAAAAGAAAAAACACGGGTCAAATATTTTTTTATAATCTAACTGACGGACTTATTAGATTTTTTCAGGACACAAGCCTTTTGCACCAAATGCAACCCCATTTAGTATCCAGGCTTTCTCTTTCCATTCCAGGTTGCCTGGAAGAGATCGCGGAATGCGATAAGGCCGCCAATTGTATGTTTTGTTAGTTTAAAGTTTCCTTTACGTATTTTTTCATTTGGTGTACCTACAATACATTATATATAAAAAAAAACATTCAAAAAATCTTGAAAGTAAGTAGTTATGATGAGGGGTTTTTTTCATCCTTTAACTCGAAGATGAAATACCATATTACTAAAAGTCAACGTAGCATCAACTACGAACCTATTTGAAATGGCAGTGGGTTAAGGTACTAAAACGGGCCTTTTAAATTATAGAACGCTTGCCTCATGAAATCGTAACCAACGCTTCATAAGTATGCAAGGTGCTTGTCAAAGTATTAAGTTACCCACCGATGGATCTAAAAATATTGCTATTTTTGACCTACATACAGGTGCCATAATATCGTACGTAGTAAAAAGAAAACCCTTTATGATGATGAAAATAATGGCGTAAAAATAGCCTCTTTGTAATCTTTGAACAAGAATAGATTCTGAAGACTATAATATCATACAGGCATTTAACATCTATTATTAGATAAAGGACACTGGGCGGTATAGTATGGGAAGCGGTAGGTATGTTCGTATTGAATCATGGAAAATATGTGGTATTTGTAACACCATCAATGTTATTTTAATTTGTGAGTTGTATGATAGATTAGAAGGTGGATATCAATTAGTTTTTTGAAAATCTATCGAAATTGCTATCCAATTATAGACAGATAAGTTGTTTTTGAAAATAATGGTGTTAGTATTTATTAATGCCGAAAAAATCAACCCAGATTTTTCAGGAAGGAAGAGGCTAGTCTTAACCTTCAAGACATTGCTGCAAAAAACCTCGTTTTTATTTGGAAAACTAATTTTTCCGTTACGGGACCAAGCATGTGCCGTTTTTTGATGTATTATTGCAGGCTGCAACTCAAAAATCTCTGAGAATCTCTTGAAAAAAAAAACGTACTGCTGTAACCCCAAGTATCCTAAAGAAAGCTTTCATTTAACAAATAAGTTTAAAATAAAAACACGCACCTTTATCATATTCTGTAGACAGGTTGCAAGTCGTTTGAGGCTCCAGTCATAGCGGGCGGCGCGTGCGTCGGAAGTCTCCGGTCATTTTGAAAAACGGCTCGTTATTGGCTGATTCAAATCTCCCGCACAATACTTCTACTACGACTAATCACAGGTCTCTATTTGAATTACATTGTTTTTTTTTTTATGTGGAAAAGAAATGGTTTAAATGTCACTTGGATAATCCGCTTGAGATATCAGGTCCCGATTTAAGGGACTTTGTACGATTTCTTTCACGTGTCGGCTATTGTTGTGAATACCTGAAACAAATGGTGAAATAAACGTTAGGCAGTTGTTTTTTCAACATTTCTTTGTTTTAGGAGAAAAACTATAGATAGAGTGTTACCACACTATTCGATGCATCGATGATCGATGCCATCGTTCGATGGTAAAATGAATTAATCGACGCCGATCGATAGTTTCTGCTTCATACTGCGATCAGCCAAAGCTACGTCGATCGTTGGTATTGATCGGCGGTAGATCAATTATTGTTTATCGACCACTATCCGTCGATTAGCTAGACCTATTATACCAATCGATTAACGTCGATTGATGTCGATCGATGGCATCGACCTCTTCCGGCTCGGATTGTACCTATCTTAGTACAATCCGTTAACAGACAGACAGACAGACCGACTGACGGCAGTGGCTTAGTAATAGGGTGCCATTGACTAACATTCGGCTACGGAACCCTACAAATGAAGGCAGGTTTGTGGGAAATACGATGTGGCCAAATCGAATAGGCACCTAATATGAGGATAGCCGATAGAGATGTAGGTATCTTGAAAGAAGATATGCTTTGCGAACGCAAGAAATTGGAATAAGGAGGTGAATGATATTGTAGTATAGTCTAGTCTGAGATTTTTTTTGCGGATTCTTGATTTATAGGGTTTCGAACATCCTTACCAAACGGAACCCTTAAAGGATCACTCGGGTGTCTTTTTTTTACTATTGATAGGCATACGTTTGACCACTATTGAGATAGTGGTCAAACGTCTACGCGCTTAACGCCTGATGTTAAGCGATGATGCGGTCTAAGGTGGAGCACGCTTGCCTAGAAGTAACCTACTCACTCTCACTCTTGACTTAAATACTCCCTGGTTATAGCTATCAGGAAACACAGACTCGGGCAGGGAATTCCACTTCTTAGCTGTACGCACAATGAATGTATTCCCAAAACGTTTTGTGCGTATAGGTGGGATGTCCACCATGTTTCTGTCTATCCGTCCGCCTGTCATAGCCAGTTTTTGACTGCTATCTACTTTACGCAGTTTATCTTTCAGCTTATTTTATTTGTTTGTTTATGAAATTGATGTCTAAACAAAAAGGTATTTAATGTTGTAACTTTTTCAATTTGAAATTGAATTATTAATGTTTGGATCTCAAACCGAGGCTACTCAACCACATGCAAGTTATCATGAAAATCACTTGGACAGGTAATCTAGGTGGTGAAGTTAACAGAATTAATTATCCTACTAAAATGTTACTCGACCTGGGAATCGATCCTAGCACCTTATGCTTGGCATAGCTCATACATAAAGCTAGAGTAACGCACATCTTTTTCTATGACATATACTTCACGCTAATGTTTCGTAGTCGGACTCTCACTCGAAGGGTTCCGTACCATAAACATACCTTTTGTTGTTACAGCAGCAATAGAAATAAATACTTTTTAAACATTTCAACTGTTTACCTATTACGGTTTTTAAGGTACAGCCCGCTGACTGACAGACAGACGGACGGGTAGCGGAGGCTTAGTAAAACTAGATAATCTCTATAAATATTATCAAATTGACTTGGTCTTGGTGCTTTAAACGTGAAAAATTAAATTTATTTTAATAAACAAAGGTGAAAAAAATAATGAAATTACAATAACCATATAACCTAAATGCATAATTCGACATTGCCATACTGTTTGTTAGAAGTAATTTCGCACAAGGTTGCAATATCGATTGTAGAATGGACTGTTAGTTACCTCCAAGCCTTAATAATAACCTCCAACGCTACACAACACTCGACTATTTCGCAGAAAAAATAACTAAATTGCACCTCACAATCGATTTCTCGAAACCACGCCGAAAATAGCTTCCATTCAACAATCGATTCCTAAAAATACCCTTAAAATAGCGTCGCAGTTGTTCTCAAGACGAATGTTTAACACGGAGACGCTACAATTCAAAGTCTTGATTCTCATCCACGAAGATTTCGGCGTAAATATTGAATTCTCTACACTAGCTCGGTCAGATCTAAAAATAATAGTTGACAAGGAGCGGGCCCGAGCTGTTATTGGATAGATAGTGGTGTGGAACGTTATCAAACAGACATTAGCCGCGATCCTCCCACGTCATCGTCATTCATCCGCTTCGATCGCACGCACACACGCGCGCCCACGCGCCACCACACCCGCTCGCCAGCAGCACGAGTCGCCAGCCCGACCACCACCAGCACCGCTACGCTCACCATACAGCACCAGACTCGAGCACGAGCGCGCCCGACACTCTCACACAGCCGTCCACCATCTTAAATTCATTCACAAAAATCGCTATGCCACAGCGCCTATTTGTTTACCGATTTACGCCTCTCTGAGCACACTGAAACACTAAAACTGAACACAACTACCTTCTCCTGCCGAGGATGTTCCGTTTGACACTCGTTTTCTTGTTGTGAATGCGTTTTTAGCTCGTTTTTTGTTGGCAATACGGTCGTTTGGTTGTGCACGGGGACATAACGTCGGTACGTCGCGGCGGACAGTGTGCAACTAAAGAATGGTGGCAGGACTGCGGACGGCCGCACGACGCGCCTGCGCGCTACTACCCGCCAAAATACACCTACGCGCATGTATGGGTTATGTAGGCTGTGGTTCTCGTTCAAAAGTTGCACAGATAACATTAAATTTTTACTTAACTGTCACTTTAATACAATTATAATGTTGCATTAAAACTAAGTTGAATGTATGATCAACCCCAAATTACCGTAGCAAGGCAAACCTTGCTACGCGTTAACATAGTGGCCGCGTAGGAAGTTTCGTAGCATCTTTGCGCTACGAACGGCTACGCCGTAGAGCTACGAGTTTTGGTGAATTTATTATTAACTTTTGTTGCAATTAAATTTGAAATATAATTTAATTAACTGATATGAACATTAACGTGTTTGAAGAATTAATATAATAGACATACACTATGTTTGAGGCTTTATTAGACTTGAGTTATAAATTTATCCTTGCTATGTCCATATACACAAACAGAAAATAAAATCATATAATACCAGTAGTAATGAAGCCAAGAAAGTTCAATAACGTGCAGTTTGCCAATATTATGATAAACATAGCATGTATCTTTGTATTTCAATATGACATAGACTTCATATCAAATCGATATCATTAAAAGATCTCTATTGAATTCTAGTTAGAAGAAGGTAACAAGCGTCAACTTATTGTGTTGTGAGCACTCAAAACAAGGCAATGTTTTCCTTTCTATTTTTAGATCTGTCACGGTTCGGAGGTACTCTCGCCGGGATTTCCTTTCGTGAATTGGAATTTAATTATGACAATGTTTGTTAGTGATGTCTAGATGATTAAATGATCCACTAAACTTAAACTCGACTCAGCTTCCTGCAATGAAAAGGATAGTTGTAGTTTGATATAAAGAGCCGAGAGCGGGCGCCCAGAGCATCATTTGATGAATTCCTATCCTAAAAAAAAAGTTTACATTTTTAATGGATTAAAAAAACTGGCAAGTGCGTGTCTGAAATTAAGGGTTCCGTACTATAAACAGAAATAGTAACATTTCTTGGTATTAATTAGTATACTATTTGAATAAAAACATCATGGTACCCTTATTTAAGTGTACAAACGCGTGGTGACGAATGATGTTATCTTGTCTGTATTTACGAGATGACATCTTAATAATTAACTTGAAGTTACACATATAGGCTAGATCTAAACTAATAATATTGATGAATTCTGGAAGGTCCGGTTTTTCACTGATAAAAAGTTTCACTATTGCCAAGTGTCTAAGACTATTCCTTATCCCCAAAAAATTGTGGTTGCCGTGCTGGTGTTTGGGATTAACTAAGGGAGCAGTTGCGGAAAAAAGGTAGTTTATTCTGTTTCGATTTTTGATGAGGTCGCACCGTGGATGATTGACCACCCATCACATATTATGTATACCGAGACTCCTCCGTGCCTCGGAAAGCACGTCAAGCCGCTAGTCCCGCTGCCATTTGAAGATCTTTGATAGTCAGAAACCAGAAAATTGGACGCAAGTCAAGCCAAGTGGTACCATGGTACCATGATATTATTGGGTTGTGGAGATCAGATAAGCAGTAGCTGCATGTAAAATACTGGTACTTAGCTCCATCCGGTAAGACTCGCAGCCGATTACAATATATTTGGAAAAAGATTAGGCAGATTGTTTGATTCTATTTTTGTTACCAAAACGTCCAGAGGCATAATGGGTGTTTTAAAGCAAAGAAGGCTGGACAGAATTGGTTGATATTATTTTTTTTTGGGACAAGCCCGTCACATGTTCCTAACCACAGCAACTCCTGAAAGCCAAAATCAACAGTGGCGATCACCAAAAAAACGCTGAGCCAATGAAGCCCGACGAGTCCCGCAGAAACGATTCAACTGTCTTGGATCCCGCAACGAAATTAATCAGAAAAGTACAGTAGAGGAGTAGGAAGAAAATTAAAAATAATATCGACCATTTCCGTCCATCCATTGGTCCATGTTAGTAAATCCAGCTGAAATAGTAACGTTTGTTCTTAGCCCTGCAGCGAAACAATACGGGCCGAAAATAAAACAAAGCAATTTCGATTACCAACAGGTCACCTGAATATTATTTCGGTAGGTATTTTTTAATTGTCTGGTTTATTTTAGCTACTGTTAACAAGCCTTAATGCCGGTTCGCTGTTCCGACCTTTATGGCTTTTGGAAAAGGTCACCCTTCAGAATGTCCATCCAGGTATATTAGGAGAATTTTAATGTCATTAAAGATTCAATTTTATTAAGGTTTAAGCATATTTTTAAAAGTCAAAAGGTAAACCCGAGTGAAGATGTAACTACGCGTTATCTGGCACTTCACTAGCAGGTCCGAAGGAATAAACAAATATCTGATTATTATATAACTACTAATGACATATTATCCGTTATTTATATCCTAGAAATAAATTACGGATAATATGTCTAGGCTAGAAATTACAGGGCATACATCCAATGTAGCATAGCACTTTCGCCGCCATTTTCATTTGATTTTTTTCAAAGATGCGGCGCATGTTATTTTTTTTTGGAGTGTCCTCTACCCATGTCTGTCTCTATGCATGTTAGATCGTGCAATAAAAGCTTTCATTTCATAAGTCTTTATCTTTTATAAAATGTTTAATCTTTACCTACAAAGGTGACCCCATGTTCTAAATTTAGTAATTTTTATGTAGCGTCTGTGTTTGAGCTACAAATGTTCATAATAATATGTGTAGTAATAATATCTATTGAATCAATCCAATACATTCGGAGCAAATTAGCTGTGACAGATGCACAGGCTGACGTAATAGTATCCTAGTTTGTGTTTTTCCATGCTGACCCCTAAAAATATTAGAAAATATTGAGGTCATTTTATTTCCTACACTTGACTGTACTTGAAAGGCTTTGAGAACACAATGTCGTCAGAATACATGGCTCCCACGCGTCTACAAGTCGGCATGCAATGAAATGACGCTACTCCTTGCATAGTATCATGGCTGGCCGTATTGATGAAAAATTCACTTCCCAAGGAACGCTGAGACTACGAATAAAAAAGCCATTTTAACCGGGTGCAGTAGAGGGGTGCCTTTGAAGTCTTTGTGTGTCAAAAGCTCGTAATTGAATGCAGTTCAAGTCTAGATTTTTGTTTTAATTGTTGATAGGCACAATCTCCCGTAATTGAAAGCGGTGATGTGATTGGTCATGTCGCGGGTTCGATTCCCGCACGGAACAAATATTTGTACGACCTACAAGTATTTGTTCCGAGTCTGGGTGTTTTTCTATCTATAATAAGTATGTATTTACAAAAAAAAAAGTATATAAGTAGTTTATCAGCCATCTCGTTACCATTTAAACACAAGCATTAGGTTGCTTAGCTTGGGACTATATGGCGTTGTGTGAAATGTCCAAGGATATTATTATTATTATTACTCTTGACTTAAAGACTCATTGTAGCTATCATGATACACACCAGCAGGGTATTCCACTCCTTAGTTTCACTTACCCACAGTGAAAGTATTAGAATGAAACTATTTATATTATTTGGGTTTGGAGTAAAATTACACGCCATTGTAAGATCATACGCGCACGTTGTGACATTTATCGTGAACAGCAATAAAAGAATATGCACACATCTACACCAGTACACATCTACACTGGTCAGAAAGTAACTCAGTAAATAAAGATCTATGCAGGAGATTCAATGTTTATTAGAATATAATAGAATAGAATAGAATACTCTTTATTATGTGCTTTTTGTGTGTGTCTTTGTGTTTGTTTTTTTATTGTGTGTGTTTTTTTTTGTTTTTTATATCAATAAATAACTATTGTTGTTGAAGTGCCTTTGCAAATATTTATAAATCAAAATTGAACCAAACCACCAAAACCTTGCTGTAATTACCATTTTTTAAAGAGATACCGAGTCCTATTATTGTTAGTAGTTGTCTCCGCAACCAGTAATAGGTAAACAATTTATTAAACAAACTTTTTTACAACTGCGAACGTTCTTAGATGAGGATAATACGTAACTGCATGTGTACCGGCCAGTGACGTCAGAGCCGTGTGATAAAGTCAAGTTGGGTTTCCATAGTTCCATCCGAACGTATAGTGAAACGAATTCGGTCAGATATCAGCGTTCATTGATGAAATGCTGCAACAAAAAAAACTACTGTTTATTTTTTTGTGAAATCGTCTTTTAGGTTGAGTGTAGGTTTAGATTGATCTTAGCGACTATCAATTTCAAAAACTTGTCGAATTTGTGCGGATAAAGGGGTGTTGTTGATAGTTTCCGACTGCGATATGAAAACTATTTAAATTACGAGGATTATCCCTCTGATGGTATCCTCAACATCTCAGAATGATAATATATCGATGGTCTAGAAGACAAACGTGCCAAGTACATTTGGCGCTAAAATGTTTAAAAAATCAAAGTTTAGCACTTAGCATGTTTGTCTTCTAGATCTAGACCATCGACATTGTAATCGCTGGACATTACAACACTTCTAGTGCTAGAGTAGTGGTTCAGCATGGAAAAGTTAGGTCATGTACCTATCTTACATGTTTTTGTTCTGCGTCTTTGTTTAACTATATCTACCTACCTATCTACTTCAATTTATATTAAGTGGCTAAGGGGTTGTTGTTCAAAGATTAGAAATCACTTCGATTTCTGATTTTAAATTAGCAAGAGAAATGTAGTGACTAGTTTCCAGACCCAAGCTCTGCTTGTCTATGATCTCATGGGCTGATGAAGTGACGAGTCTGGCCACCAGAGTGACCACTCTAGGTAGAGGATATGTTGATGGAAGGACCTCTTAAATCGTTACAGGCATGGATTTGATTGAATAGGTAACTACTCTACTTTAGAATATTATTTCAATTACAAGATAATTACATGCTTATTACATAAATGGCATTTACCTTTCTTTAACTGTGCATATTTAAACGCGTTCTTGGCTACTGGTTTTTTAGCTTAACGTCTTAAGATACCATCACATTAGCGGAGTTTAAAAGTTAATTTATTTTATCTCTGTATTTCTTACCCTTCTTACAAATAAACTGATAATTACTAATCTTACCCCTGATAAGTCAGATATAGATCGCCAAACTTCAAGTCCTGCAGATCAATACAGCCACCCATTCAGCTTCATCTGCAGGATATTTTACGTTAGATAGTGACGCACGAAGATTAGGACGGTCTCCCAGACCGAGACACTCCGGCGCCGGAGTGGCTAGACCGAGGTCAGACGGGCCTGCTCCAGCCAAAAAATACATAGATCTCACATTCATTTGTCTCTTCTTTCAATAAAAGTGTTGCGCAACTTGTATTCGTTGCCAAAAGTGAGGTATGTAGGTTTTATGGGATTCTTGTAGACTAGGTTATGTAAGGGTGAAATCTGGGGATTGGTGCATTGTATTAGCTTTTGTTTGAACGCTGCTGAATTTAGAGGTGACACCGACGATTTTACCGCGGCTTGGATACCTTGGTCTTTCCCATTAGAGCGTATTTTACTGGGTTTATTATTTATTATGTACACCTATAAAATAAAAAAGATAACTACAAACTAAAACACATATACGAGTATGTACAATGGGTGGCCTTATGGCATTCCGCGATCTCTTCCAGGCAACCTGGAATGGACAGTAATTGCCTGGACATAACACACTCGCACCGATGAAAACACGGTGCGAGTGTGTGACACTGTGACACTGTGGTGACCCTATTTAAATCATAATATATATACACAGATTAATATATATTCTTATCAATTTATATATATACCAATTATATAAGCGAAAAATAAATGACGGACCGTGATATGTATAAAATACCAATACATAAAATTATTTCGTTGCTGAGTGATTAAGAGACTGACAGACAAGGCACAGTCGAAACTACCTACTGGTTGTAGAAATCTGGAATTTGGCATTTAGTTCCAGCACATTCCGTACGGGAACGGGAAGAAACGGGATATGCGCGTACGAAGTCGCGGTCAAAAGGTAAATTCTTAAAAAAGCACCCAGCCTATTATTATGTATTTATTTAATTAATTTCAATTACTCTCTGCACTTACAGTAATAACCAACACGTACAGAGAGTCAACAAAAACAATCAAATAATCAAAAAACAATAATAAAATAATAGAATATAGTAAAAATAATAAAAAAAAATTAAAGCCAAGAAAAAAAAAACAAAAATAATCAAAATAATACAACCAGCATCCAGTGAAGAAATCATACCAATATTTCTAGAGGTTACCTCCTACTTACCTGTTTACCTCTTTTATAAAAGATAGAGAGAAAAGGTAGAATTATAAATAAAAAGAATAAGAAAGTATAATTAAAAAGAATAAGAAGAATAATAATTAGCACTACCAATAGTAAGGAATCACGTTAGGCAAATGGCAGCATTTCAAAATATAGTACGAAGTTATACTTGAAGTATACATATAAGTAGGTACCCCAAATCATTTCTTGACGAAATTGGTTTTATTTAAATTGAACTCCGTTTCCAGGATTACTAGAGGAAGACTATCCTATAAAGCCATGAAAAATAGAAAGATCAATACACTCTTCAATTCACAGAATTTGGCTTGCCATTTATTATATCGCTTTTCCAAACTCTGGATTAAAAATACGCCTTTATACCTTAAATCGACACTAATAATTGCTCAGTTCAGTTCAAATTCGTCAGACTTGCTCAAAGTCTACAATGTTGATATTTCACAAAATAAATCTAATATTGTTGCAATACAGAAGTTTGTCATGATAGAATGACGTCACGGTTAAATATCTCACAATTACTAGACTCGACAAAAGTCTACATTAAGTCTATAAATAGCCCTACTTATGAAGTTAACTCATGGAGTTATGGAGAGGAGCGTATATTAGGCTGTTATGCGTACATAATGTGTTATTTCTTGTATGACATTTTCGTCCGGACAAAGTTATTTACCAACAAAACAAAACTCTAAAATATACCAATATCGTAAATATCTGTCGCACTACCTCGCTACAGCACCCGGCTACGCACGATCCGCCTACGGTTTTGAGTTTCAAAGCATTCATACATGCAAGAACGAGACGGCAATCACCCAACGTATGCTGTAACAGCCAAGAGAGAGCGGGAAGGAGGTAGATATCGATCGGCTTGCGTCACAGAGAAAGCGTGGGCGCGATGACGTCACGCCGCACCCGCCAATCACCAGTAAAGGAAAAGGCGCCACGAATTAGCGGAGTGTTGGAATATTATATTCATGAAGAGTTTTTCCTTAGTCTTATATCATTTTTGGGAATCATCAATGAACTTCGAATCCTTTCGAATGTTCTTACTATGAGTCTCATCATTCGTTAAACTATCCCGTATTGGAACATTTGAAAAACATTTAGTAGGTAAATTTATACCAGATTTTTTTCTGGATTCAGTTTTCCGCCATGATTTTTTACCAGTTGACTAGTATTCTCAGTTTCAGATTAATTAGAATAATTGTAAGCCATTTCAATATGAAGTCAACTTCTATTAATCCTACGTCAAAATGAAATACCTATCTTGTCTTAGTCCCAGAAGGAGGTCATTATTTTTCGCATTCCAGATTTATCCTATGCATACCTACTTGTCAAATTATAATTTGTACAAAATTGGTGCAGAAAGGAATAAACCTACGAAATTGCATAGTTGCTACAGCTGGGCTACGAAGCGTTGTGCGTAGCAGCTACGTAGTATTTTTGTAGCGTCTCGTTTTCATTCCTTGCTAAGAGCGAGTGCTACGAGAGTGAAAGCATACGCCATCTGGTTGTATTTTGTGCAAACATATTCGACACTTGACTGCCTAATTTATCATTTTAACAAAAGATGGCGCCACTGTTACAAAGAAAAAGTGACATCTGGTGATTCATTGTGAAACTAAAACAAGAACAAAGTTTATGTAGCAGGTACCATAAATGTGTGATAGATGTCAGTGAAATAAAACTCGACATGTTGTTTTTGTAATAATAATTTTCTTCAATAGGTACATACATGTTATTTATTTTCATAAAATTTGGAAATCATAGAATTTTGTGTATGATGTAGGAGAAACTTTATCTACACTAAGTACGCGGTATTCAGGGTCCTAGGTCCCGATTTAGGGCGGGTTGTATCAAACAGTTGGTTAACGTAACATACGTACGTCAAAAAGTTACGATTACGGACGATGTTTGACGTTCGTTAAATTAGAAGCGTTGTTTCAAAACATTCTGGTATAAATTCCTGCTCATCCCAATAGCTAAGTTATTGACACGGGTCCTACCTAAATAGCTTTTTTTGCATTCCACCACTTATTTGTGTCATCAGAAGAACTGGTATTGAGGAATTCAAAAGAATTTTCACAATATTGTTCTATTTGACGCAACTAAAGTTACGTTAATGAGTGCTCAGACCATCTGTTAACGTAAACGTTATATTTTACGTGCGTTAACGCTGACATTTTGTGAAACAACCCAATTTTTCGATTTGACGATAGTTAGCACCATTTTTAACGTTTACGCGTGCGTTAAGTGTAGTTGAAACAACCCGCCCTTAGGCTGGTGTAGTAAGAGTTAAAGTGACGCTTTTACACTGCCCCGGTAGTAAGGGAGTCAGGTAGTTAAATAGACAGGGCCGCTCCGGTCACCCTAATTAGGGTCCTTATCTCTTATTACACCTAAATCGGGACTTAGGGCCCTGAATACCGTGTAGCGTATAAGCGCTTTAGTCCCTTGTAAATTGGCTAGCCTGTTTTAATAAGCAAAATTTTTCGTACCTATGCAGAAACTGCTAGCAACACTCATTTCCACATTTGTGCGACGCAAACGCAGCGCACGCAGATTCAATCTGAGAACCGAAGTTCGATTCCCGGATCAGAGATTGCAATTAAGACAGTCTACAAAAGCATTTATTTACTTAGAACGAGACTGTCATACTTAAATACAAAAAAACACACTTATTTATTGAAATGAGCAATTTAGAGTTCAATGTTCTTGACATTAGTAGGTATATTTTTAAGTCAGCCACACTTTTGACAAAAAGTGTTGATGACTTAAATGTCAATAATAATTCTGGTTAGGTACTGATTTATTTGCACTGGTTTTTGAGTGGTTTTGATTATTAAGTATGCTGATTTCATTTCCTATGAGTTTTTTGCTACTTCATGCTCCAAAATCATAAATGTTATCTAAATTGCTCAACGGTCAGGTTCTGAGATCGCTATGATTGCATCCGCTTATTTTTAAATTACTTATACCTACCTATACTAGTTTCTGCTATCGGCTTCGCCCGCAAGTAAGTCGAAAAGCTGTTGTCCCAAAGGAACCTATACTTACCCTTGTGATGATACGTAGATATCCTGTCATGTCACAATCTAGGACGTGCTCTCCCTGCCAGCAAACTACGAAGAAAAAAACCGAAATCCTTTCCGCCGCTAAGCAAGAAGAGATATTTAACATACTCGTAGGTACATACAGACATACAGATGGACTTACAGACAGACAGAGTTACTTTCGCATTTATAGTAAGTAGTGAAGTACTATGTAATGGTGCGATACCTACTCAGTATGTTATTGACCTCATTTCGGTTGAAGACATGCAGTTCGATGTTGACACGTTTTTGCTCCACTCTTGGATTTTTCATAGGAAACGAATAAATACCTACCTATTTACTATTATTGACTAAAAAACGTAAAAGTCATGATTTTAGTATAATGAAGACTGTAAATAAAGCTATTGTTTAGCTTTTTGTTCGATATTACGTTGCATTTTTTGTTCATACTTCCACGGATGCGAGAAGGACAGTACTGTTTGGTGTGGCGACTCTTCAGGTTTTTAGCTAATGATGATCTACGGGTCTAAAACAGCCACTTTGGCAGAGTCAGAAAGCACATCACGATACCCGTCACTGTCAATTTTTCCCAATCGACCTTGAACCTAATGCGTTTACGATAAAGATGAAAATGAAATTTGACAGGTTGTTGTGTGATTAATATTATGATTCTACTAATGTGGCCTTTTTAGCCCCCCTGATGATGAAACGAAAAGCTTTGAATTCTAGTCCCGATTGCTGAGAGCTGTGGGTTAAAAGACTGACCCACTTGGGTCCCTTTCAATGCTAGGTGACATCGTGGTAGACCAAGGCAAAGAGTGTGAGAGTGGACGAGTGGAGAGACGAACTCGACTCTTAGGTAGGTACCGAAAGGACTGACCCACAATGCCAGAGGACAGACGTGTGTCGAAACGGGAAAGGAAGGCCTTTGCCCAGTTGTGGGACATAATGGTTTAGATTAGAATTTAAATTAGCTGACCCACGCAACTTCGTCTGCGTCACATTTTCCATTAATGCTCGGCTCCTTTTAGTCTTGGCGTGATGATATGTAGCCTATATCCTTCCTTGATACATGGGCTATCTAATACTGAAAGAATTTTTTTACATACAAACTTACAAACAAATGTTACCTCTTTATAATATTAGTACTTATAGACTAGCTGACCCGCGCAACTTCGTCTGCGCCACATTTTCCATTAATGCTCCGCTCCTTTTAGTCGTAGCGTGATGCCTATAGCCTTCCTCGACAAATGGGATATCTAACACTGAAAGATTTTTTCAAATTGGTCCAGTAGTTTCGGAGCCTATTCTTTTCAAACAGACAAATATTTCCTCTTTATAATATTAGTGTAGATGTACATTTTCAATCCAACCGAGACGGCGTGTTAAATAGGAGTACCTATAATTTTTCTATGTAGGTAATTACCCAATTACATTTTCTAATGTTCGTAAATACCCCATTATGATGGTCTACGAATATCTATGCTCATATTTCCGTACATATTTTAAGCCCGCACACGGCAAGCCTAACCTATACTTAATTTGCGAAATCATTTCTCACCGATCAATATGAATAAAAAAAATCATTTAAAGTTTTTTGGTACTTGAAATGGACGAATAACCAACCGAGAGGGTTAAGTATAGCATTTTGCAAGTTCAATTACGGCTGCCATCACATAATTTGCCGACGCCGGACAAAAAATAAGACGAGATTCGGTTCGACTGCCAGTCTACATGAAAATAGATAAAATATGATTATATCACAGAGAGCGTCCCATTTTTCCAGGAAACCAGTCTTACAAAGGGGACAGCCTTTAAAAAATACTTTTGGGGAACCGAGAATCCAATCAATTGCGTATGGTCAGTTATCCACGGACACAAACGCCCAGCAAATGATGAGATGTTACCCCTTTTGGTATGGGCTCAGCGCAATTGTATCATTTTATTTTCTAATATTTCTTTTCCTGTTTTATTTGATGCTACTTTCTTGTATCTATCTTGGAACGATATCTGTTATTTCATACCCCCGAGCCCCGGTGTGTAGGTAAGTGAAAACAACCGAATGTAACGTATGCCGAGCCAAGCTGGCATTCCGCTTTGTGTACATAATTCGGTAATGATACAGCTCAATGAATTACGTTACAAAATGATTCACTGAATAGAAAATGATCGCAACGTGTTGTTAATTCAATTAACGTTAATAGAGTGCTTACTGCGATTTCTGATAGCTTAGCACATCTAGTCATGATGTAGGTGTTGGTTTCGGTTACCTCCTGAGTGACTGGAAAATTTACTAATTAAAATCCCGATTGGTCAATCGAAAGGCTTTGGCGATGAATCTTGTACTTACCTAAAGGAAGGCAAACATTATAATTTTACTTAGGTGATTTAAGTACAAACTCATAATAAAGTAATAAGAATCTACCACTAAGCTAGCCCTTAGTTCAGTCTGTATTAGACTGTATATATCACAGGATTAATTCCAACACCATAAAATGGAAATAGAGTTAACGTAACGCAGCTTGTGGTTGTGGCACCCCCTTAATGGCTCCTGTCCTATAAAATTTCTGTCTACACGGTTCTCAGTAACCCAACATGAATGGTATGACGGGGTATGGTACTTAGTTCGTGGTGGCGCAGTTTATTCGGGCAGCCTTATTTCCTACCTCTATGATGCCCATTTTGACCGCGGTGTTGCAAATCTTATTCTGTTAGCGTTTTTTACGCCTAGAATGCTGCGCTCATTGTTGAATAAACTACAGACTACCTACAGGAAGTAAAACATTATTTTATACGTATTTCAGTAATTACTCTTTAATTAGTAGATAAAATAAAGGCCACTACAGTTATTAAAAAAACATTAAATATCATTAAATATGAAAAAGTTATAATTAGATACTCACTTGTCAGAAGTGTAAATATTTATTGTTCGCACGCAAATATCACCTACTACCTGTACTCTCAGCTCAGCTAGTCTATTCTGTAATAACCATTTCGATATCGACTTCACCTGAGTGACTAAGCTTACAAAGTGAACTTTATTTCACACATCATAAGGTCTTATATTTATACGAATTTGAAACTCACCTCGGATTCCGCTGTCGAGACACGAAAATGTTGTTACAGAATAGCACTGCTGACCGGCCATCATGATCGAAATTCATACGGGAGTTGATACAGTGGTTGAATCTAAGGGAGAGGAAGGAGCTCATGGCTAAATAATAAATCCCGAACAGTTCAACCTTCGAGGTTTAGCAGCGCTTGCCGAAGTTGGTCCGTGAATGGGTGCCCATCTAGTACGTACACACCGAGACTCCTCTGTGCCTTATAGAGCACGTTAAGCTGTCGGTCCCAGCTGTCATTTGAACATGTTTGACAGCCGTTATGGATTGTCAGAAGTCAGAAAGTCTGTCACCAGTCATGCCAAAGGCACACTGATGGCTTCACAACCATCCTTCGAAAAAGGACGGCATCCATGATGCGCAAGGTGCGTGGGAGCGTCAATGACAAACTGAGGGCCATTAGAGATAGGCCGTGTTGCGCTGTCATGGCGCATATGGGTACATACACATGTGCATGTGCCCAGTGCGTCAGGTGAGCGCAACAAATAGGTATGTGAATTAAAATCTTTTTTGTATTGTGTCTGTTACTAAAATAGCTTTGAGTGTGTATTACTAACATCATATGGATCAAGGTCTGATTTTTTTTTATCGTTTACCGTAGGTATCCAGTTACTAGGTTGTGGGGGTCTATGTGGGGGTCAGATAGGCGTTCGCTCCATATAAAATACTGGTACCCACCTGCATCCGGTCAGACTGGAAGGCAAGCCCAATATAAAAACTTAAAAAAAAAAATACAACCGACTTCCAAATAAAAAAACACTACAAAGTAAAAAATAACTATAACTTCCAAATAAAAAAAGGATGAGTCGATGTTGAAATTAAAATAAAACAAGCTTTAAGTGAGATTTAAAGAATTTTTTTTTTATTTGATAGGCCCATTTATACCATTATTTATGAAAATAAATATGACATGGTTTAAATGTCCACCGCCGCTTCGAACGGTGGCACGGGTCCGAGAGGTCCAATTTTCAATAACTCTACTGCATAGATCCAGCTGAATCTGAGCGATGGCCTGAGTTATGTTGACTTTCAGGGCATCGGTTGATTGCGGATTATTGGCATAAACCTGCGACTTGAGAAAACCCCACAAGAAAAAGTCTAGCGGGGTCAAATCGCACGATCTTGGTGTCCAATTCACGTCTCCTCTGCGAGAGATAACCCTACCCTCGAACCGTTCATGCAGAATGTCCATTGTGTCGCTCACTGTGTGGCACGTAGCGCCGTCTTGTTGGAACCACATGTTGTCCACGTCCATATCGTTCAATTCAGGCCAAAATAAATTGTTAATCATTGATCGCCGCCGCGCTCGCCGTTGACAGTAATGGCCTCGCCATCATCGTTTTCGAAGAAGTACGGACCAATGACGCCGACGAAACAAGATCCGCACCAAGCAGTAACTTTTTGTGGATGCATTACCACCTGGTGAACCTCATCTGGGTTGTGGTCGTCCCATATACTGCAAGTTTGCTTACAAAAACATTCATCCAAAAATGCGCCTCGTCACTACTAAGTACTATGATTTTTCGGCCAAAATCGAGGTCCTTTTCCAAACGTTCTATAGCCAGCGAACAAACGGAGTTCTTTAGGGTCATTCACTTTGAGCTTCTGGGTCAGTTAGATCTGCTAGTCTATTCTGTAAATAACCATTTCGATATCGACTTCACCTGAGTGACTAAGCTTACAAAGTGAACTTTATTTCACACATCATAAGGTCTTATATTTATATGAATTTGAAACTCACCTCGGATTCCGCTGTCGAGACACGAAAATGTTGTTACAGAATAGCACTGCTATTACGGGTATAGGCACAAGTGACTTCGCAAGATTCGCCAAGTTGAAGTCTGCGAAAGGCCGAGTTCTTGTGACTGCCTCGGAGTCTCCTGCACACTCTTACGGACACTCGGACAGCAGCGATGTTCTCGGCCGATCTGGCGTTCCTTTGATGTAAGAGTGTTGGTTGGTTGTGTACCGAACCAGTCGTCTCGAATTTGGTCACCAAACGTCTGCCGTAAAATGGACGTAATGCGCGCAACGTTTGCTCTAACGAACACTCATTTTGATAATACAGTTATATCATTTAGACGTGCTGCTCAGTCGTGTAAATTGGCGCCATGGTGACAAACTGTCAACATCGACCCGCCCTATTTGAAAGACCCTTTAGTTGGGAAACGACTTGTCGGATTTATTGTTGTGTGTAATGGAGCTTGTCCTGAGTAGTGAATCACCTTAAACTTGGCGGTTAACCTTTACTTATTTTAATTTATTCCCTTGAGAAAATTGGTAAAACATACAAGTAAACAACAGTGAAAAGTTGTTTGACATCCTTATTTATGGACTTCAAAGACAAGTTGATGGATCAATGCTATAATTTATTGTAAAAAGATAGGTACTATCGTTTTATTGTAAAGGGCGGGCGGACAAACATAAGTGCAAAAACATCCGGCCAAGTTTGTGTTGGGCCACGCACAGGGTTTCGTATATTTTATAACTAAGTAGTTACGGATTACAAACAAATCAAAACTCCGTTCTCCTCCGCAATATCTTAGTAGATTATTAACCCTGCTCAAACTTAGTACTTACTTACATTTTATCTATATCTTCATTAATCATGTAGGTACTTACAACGGAAAATAAAACAGAAATCGTCACGGTCTTTTTTGCCAAAATTACAGATAATAGATGTCTATATTGCGAAAGTTTTATTTTTACAACCTTGCTAATATCAAATGCGTGAGGTTTTTTCAATATCACAATTTCGTTCGAACAATAGGTTGCTAAACTATTTCATTCAATATCTATGAGAAAATGTTATTATCCCTTGGCTATTGTCTTGTCCAATCATGTAATGGCTTGTAACATTAAGTTACAATCGTTGTGGACCGCCCCGTGATTTGTTACTGGCTATATAATACTATATACTAAATGATTTTGTTTTTTTTTTCTATCTATGCTAATTAGCTTCGGAGGATTTTTTTGGTTTGGCACTCGATCTCTTTTGTGTTAGGTAGGTACTAGGTACTGTTTCTTTGAAAACTACCATACTTAAATTATGGAACAGGGCTTTTGTTTTACAATCCCTTCACGCAGCTTTAGGTACCTTCGTGAACATTCTTTTAAAATATTAACAGCAGCATCGCGAATAGGATCTTTATTTGCAATGGCCAAGTCTACCAAAAAAAAATGAGTAGAACCCGACAAATTGCAAAATCCGCAGCCCAATCAAGATAGACCGGACTCGCAGTAGGAAGTGAACGGAATACCTGAATCGATAGCAATAGAATATAATTGGTCTGCCTGTCCCAGTTTCGCGTGCCCTACGGAAAGGTGAAGGCGATGCAAAGGTTACGAGATAAACAAATAAGTGACCTTTGTACCGCATAATTGTATTACGAAGAGGTGTGTCTCTTTAGGATTCCATGGTAAAATTTGCTCTTGCTTTGTAGTGACTGTTTTTCTGTCAACTCTCGGTCATGGTTGTAACAGTAAGATTAAAAATTACTCCTGCCAAAGTAAATATGCCGTAAGATTGTAATAATAAATCTTGACAAGATTATAATTTATCGATATAATATGAAAAAATCGTTTTGTAATAGGTAGTTCATATCGGGATTGCTACCATGTACCTTTACTCCGTGATCATGGCGCTTGCAGCAGTGCCGAAATATCGGGAACTCGCAAATAAAAAGGTACATATGGAAGCAATCCCGATATGAATTATTCTAATGTTAGTGACCATGAAAGTTTAAAACAATAAATCGTTTTGTACCTATATGTATAATATATCCCATCCAAATTCAATAGTTTCCAATACATCTGTCTTATTTAGAAAAAATAGTTTTCAATTTCACCCGATATTTTACAATCTTACGGCGTTTGCCATTTTTATATGTTCAACGGAACCCCTGTGCCACATATGCACGTGACCATCGCGACGTACTTAGGTAGCTGATCTTTTCAGAATGCGAAAATGCAAGTGTCAGAAATACCTATTTAATTGGATTGCATGATATTGTGATACAATTTCAAGGACCGCTGGCTTGTAAAATTATGCCATGAGTTCCATTTACCTCCGTCTTTTAAGTTTTTGTTTTTTTGAGTGACCTAAGAATTTGGCCATTGGCTTATGATTTTTTGAATCTTAGGCTCATAAGGAATTAGCATTTTCAGCCTCATTAAAAGCTAGGTAATTTGTGATGCTATATATTTATATTGTATGATATACCTATAGCAATATAATTATATTGATTCAAATAGATAGGTAAGTACCTACCTACCTATAATCTTTATTTACTACATCCATCTTTAACATAATTCTAGTTTTCTGGTTAATTTCCTGCTACCTACTATAATAATTGTTTATGTTTAAAATCTACTTCTACCTACATCTAGAACAGCGACTTTGATTAAAATCATTGAAACAATAGGTATAAGTTTAAAAAAATAAAGCTCAGTTAACTGGCCAGCTTACCTACGTAGGTACATAAAATTGTGTGTATTTTTGAGACAAAATCCGGCCAAGGGTTCGGTACGCGTACGAATCATATTTTTTTGCATGTCCCTTTAACACCAGACTGTTTATAAGTTTCCTGTAGGTAGTCTATATACCTAATTTAAGCCAATATATATTTCGCATACTTAAGTATCTATATTCTCATGATTTAGCTATCTTCCGCGGCTTCGCTCTCGTCAACTGCAACTATAAAAACCTTCTCGTTACAGTAACAAACACAACAAAAAAAAGAATTAGCGAGATCGGCCCAGCCGTTCACGTGTGATGCGATGACCAAGGGAAATAGGGATTCGTTTTTATATAATAGATAAGATTCATTTGTAAGTAGGTACACAATAAATGACTGAGTGAAAAATAGCGTTGTGCACTAGAAACTAATTGAGCTAAGTACCTTGTTTTACCTACTACATTTATTTATTTATATATTTTAATAAGTACCTACAGTGACAGACTACATACTACGAAAAGTCAGAACAACTATGACAATAAGTATACAGTACATAAATCTGAAGTCCAATTAATACTGTACACGGCGTTCAAATCTAATAATGCTTCATTAGTGACAGTTAAATGAGATAAAACGGCAGTAGAGAGGCAGGCAGGTGAGATTTGGGCCAAGAGTTTCCCCGTTTTGTATAAAAAAAAAAAAACTCCGTAAGTATCTAAGGTATAACTTAATCTATCAGGAGATCAATAAGTATGACTTGAAACAAGTAAATAACTGACTTCTGGATTGCGTAAGGTACTTTTTAGCTTTCTCTAAATTAGTACCTACCTAATCTGTTACCTGACTCACTTCACTTATCGGGCCTCAGTTTACACACATCGCTATCGAATTGATGAAAGTTACGTTTTGTTTCTCATTCAAGTAACTTGGGTTTTCGTCCATCTTTTTTCGTATAAGTATTAGTAGGCCCGCGTTTGACCACTATCTCACCATTGTAAGTGATAATGTGGTCGAACCTATTCACTCTAGTCTTGAAGACTCCCAGGTTGTAGCTACATATCAGGAAATATCTATGGGAAAAACAGAGTCTGGCAGGGAATTCCTCTCCTGTGGCAGGTTCTGGTCTGCGTTCATTGCTGGACATAGGTAAGCATTCCTGCGTTGCCAACTTGCCATAACGATTGGTCTGTTGGTCCTAAAAAGGATCAAATGTCACCTGTCAGTCGCACGTTAGTGGTAGCTGGTAACTCTAATACTCAGCTGGCCTAAGTACAGAATTATTGTAGACTAGCTGACCCGTGCAACGTCGTCTCCGTAACATTTTTCATTACTGCTCCGCTCCTATTGGTTTTAGCGTGATGATATATATAGCCTATAGCCATCCTCGATAAATGGGCTATCTAACAAGATTTTTTCAAATCGGACCAGTAGTTCCTGAGATTAGCGCGTTCAACCAAACAAACAAACAAACAAACTCTTCTGCTTTATAATATTATTATATAAATATATTATATTATATAAAGTATAGATTATAGTATAGATTTATACTGATTTTGTTACCACTGAGTGTACTAGTAGGTCGCACGTTAGTGGTATCTGACTCTGATCTTCAGCTGGCCTAGCTTAGTACAGGGTTTTAGTAGAATAGCACTGGGCGTACTAGTAAATCGCACGATAGTGGTAATTCTAGTCTTCAGCTGGCCTAGCTTAGTATACAGTTTTAATAGAATACGGGGTCTACTTTTACTGGTTGTGTTAGGTACCACTGAACGCTCAGATGAGGTACCTTTACAATATCACCAGCAACATTTACATACTTACATTAATTATTGAGGTTTTAATTAAGTAGATACGCACAGCCGTATAATTATTATCAGACTTAATACTTTACTTACCTAATTTGTTAATCGTGAATAATAATAATAATACGAGCACACTGATTCGAATGTGTAATTGAAAAAGTGTTTTTCATTGTGATCGTGTGACGATAAACCTATAGTTATGATAAACACTGAAATATGATGAAACACACAAACACTGAGTCTGAATATTATCTTGATATAGTATGAGTTGGGACTGTGGTTTGACGGAGTAAAACTTGTTCCGTTATTTTATCGTAGCACTCATAATCTTCGGTAGTATAGTGGTAAGTATCCCCGCCTGTCACGCGGGAGACCGGGGTTCGATTCCCCGCCGGAGAGAACTTTTTGTTTTTCTTACTCGTTTAAAATACATTTTTAGAAGTCGACATTTATTGAATTTAAAAATAGCAAAAAATATTCTCTACATTTTTATCAAACTTCCTCGTAATGTAGCAGCTCCAGCGACCGGCTGCTGCGTCACGTGTCGTGTGTTCGGTTCCCGCACGAAACAAATTTATGGCCTATAGATAGTTGTTCCAGGTGTGGCTGTTTGTGTATGAGACTTTGTATGTTTGTAAAAGCACCCACGAACAGGCAAGCAAGCGAGCAAGCGAGCGGGCAAGTTTAAATATAAAAAAATTGTAACAAATTTTATTTCTGGTACTTAGTCATTTCCGGTTTTTATAGATTTTTAAATGTTAAACATCGGAACCACATTCCTAATCGGAATTTTACGTTTGTTGAATTCTGGCTGCTACGAGTATGTTAGGTAGGTGAGTACAGACCAGACGCTAGCACATCAAGCAACAACAACCTGTCAAATTTCTTCAATAGATTTTCAACGTTATGACAGAAATATAAGGTTCAAGGTTAATTGGGAAAATTTTACAGTTTCGGGTAGCTTGGTGTGCTGGTGACTATACTACCTTTAACTTATCTGAGCCAATTCGACAATTTTTATAGGAAACGTTCGCATTCAGAATCGGAATCGCAGTCGCAATCTGCCAAAATGTATGAGGTGTTTTTGGTAATTGGCGCGATCTGTTTGTTGCGCGTAGAAAAATCTATAAGTACCTACTAATAATTTAAAGCCGAAGAGTATGTTTGGTTGAATACAATATCTCTGAAAATACATACCTACTGTTTCGAATTGAAAAAATATTTTAGCGTTGGATAGCCCATTTATAGAAAAAAAAACTAACACTACATTTGTTATCTTGCATGTATCATGTACACCTGTGTTTAAACAAATAAAATTTTACTTACATGAAAATCTGTGCATCAGGCTGTTTTCGCCAATGGCTGGAGTGGTTCTCGAGGAAGGTTGACCAAACAAACTACCTTATCATGCAGGTCCCTATTGGAGTTCAACTATACAAGACAACATTCTCCTTTAGGTACGTTCTCTATAACTATAACATTATTGTTGGCAAGGTACCTACATCCATGTCCACTTACTCTAGCCCCGAAGTCGTAGGTCGTGATATGTCACCGTGCCTTTATTTAAAATGTAACAACGAGGTACTTACGTGTATTGTAGTGTAGTACTGCCCTTTCATTTGTAAAATTATACCTACTTAGATAAGATTGAGTAGGTACTTAGTTTCATTGGCAGTCAAATTAAAAGGTATATTGACTTATCTTTGTTTCCAAATGACACAAAATTAGATTCGTGAGTGTAAGTACCTACACGTGGCCTCAAAATTTTATTGTCATTTAAGTACATATTTGGATTATTATTTGTATTAAGTTCTCATAATATTAAAGACTAGCTGACCCGTGCCCACTTCGTTGGGCGGTAAACATTTTAACTTGTGATGATTTATTTCCTGACGGCCAAAAGGAGGGTTTTGTTTTTATTGCATAATAATATGTATGTAGCTAAGCTAGCGAGCCGCTGCGAGCGCTTAGCGTTAGACTCCCTGTCCCTTGTTGCACAGACATGCTGCTGCATCACTAAGACGCTGTGCACGTTCAGCGCTAGATTCCCGAGCACGGACCTGCGATGTTCTCCAGCTTTGGTTAGCAAGCCGCTGTGAACGCTCGGAGCTAGATTTCCCAGCGCGTGCTTGCGAAATATTTTCTCTATTTCTCGAGAGGCTCTTCCGTACGGCGTACTCGAGCTGCTCTTGTCTCATGTCTGGGATGTCTGACGGGAAAGTTGTGATATCCTTTTAGGCATGATAAACAATCGCTGAAACTGTCCGATATCCCAAAAACAGAAATATCACAGCTTCGAACTCGAAGGATGAGAACGAAGTAATATTATAATTGTGTTTTGAGAAACCGAGCAACCAAAACAATTTTAAAAACCAACAACATTCAACCAACTACGTACAACTCACCTACCAAACGACAAAAGTTAAATAATAACTGGGGAGGGTCATTAATCCGCGGAAAATCCTATCACCACGATTCAGAAAAATGACGTAATTGCACAACGCGAACGCCGTCTATGGGTAAATGGATTCTAATGCGGTTCGTGAATTGACGGCGCGGGCGGCGTTTTGCGATTTAGTAATTTTATATTATCTTCGAAACTATTCAACCAATTGACATACTGTTTCGGGCAAATCGTATCTCTCTGATGTTCTTGTGATCATAAAAACATTTTTTTTCGAAAAGGTTTAATATTTTGTTGTTTAAAAAATCGTCCAAAGATAAGTACGTCGAAAAATACTTTTTTTAACACATAAAAGCTACTATATCTGCTAAAATATAAAAGATAGAAATATGGTGCCGCGGACTTTTTTGTAGAACTATTCTAGGCGGACCAGGTTGCCATACATTGTTTTCAATTATATACAACTATTAAGGCAGCGCACGCAAATAACTCTGTTGTAAGAGCTATTCTTTTCCGCCCGGATAGACAAAAATTGAGATAGTTCGACTAATATGCATGATATCTTTATAATTTATAGCCTATAGCACTCACGAATAATGTAGCTTTCTACCAGTGAAACAATTTTTCAAATCGGACCAGTAGTTCCTGAGATTACCCCCTACGTACAAACTTACAAACAAATGTTACCTCTTTATAATATTACTAGCTGACCCGCGCAACTTCGTTTGCGTCACATTTTCCATTACTGCTCCGCTCCTATTTGTCTTAGCGTGATGATATATAGCCTATAACCTTCCTCAATAAATGGGCTATCTAACACTGAAAGAATTTTTCAAATCGGACCAGTTACTGAGATTACCCCCTACATACAAACTTACAAACATACAAACTTACAAACTTACAAACAAATTTTACCTCTTTATAATATTAGTATAGATAGTATAGATATATCAGAGCGAGTTAAGTACCTAATTATCGGCATCTCAAGCAAAAAAATACGAATACAATGGTGAAATCTCATTAAAATAGCAGGGGAAGTTTGCACGTGATACTAAGTGTAAACTTCCCCTACAAATGGCGGAAAATAAATTCTGCTTATTATGATCTATGTTACATGTATGGGGTACCTCATGGCACTTTATATAGGTACTTGGTTATACATCTATATTTCATCATCTTATCGGAATTAGAAATTTTGACGAGAGGAGCATCCGCCTCCGTGGCGCAATTGGCTAGCGCGTTCGGCTGTTAACCGAAAGGTTGGTGGTTCGAGCCCACCCGGGGGCGTCTCTTTTTGTTTTTTTTTTTTTTTCGTTTAATCCTTTGAATTATTGACAATTAGCTGTTTTTCTGTTTTAAAAGTAATAAAATTATGAGTAGGTCACTTATCATTTTTCTGGTTCGTTTGAGAACCTACCTCAGATTTTTCTCTTTTATATTTTTTAAAATGGTTGCTCTAAAAACTAAATAAATATAATTTTATTCCCACTCGGGATAATTATCATTTGATTTTAAACTTGTTTCAATAAAGGGTCAGTTTTTCTATATCTTCTTTGTATCTTGCTGGATAAATATCACTGAATCACTATTATTATTTTGAATCGGACTCGTATCATTAGCTATTTTAAACATTTGTAACTGACTTTACTGATAATAAAATTGTTAGGTATTATTATAGTGGAGCAGTGATAGCTTCAATGAATATTATCAGTCATAAGAAGCTATCGAAAATTTCGCCATGTTTCTCAAGCCTTCGATAGCTCAGTTGGTAGAGCGGTGGACTGTAGTTGTAACTAGAAGCTGATATCCATAGGTCGCTGGTTCAAATCCGGCTCGAAGGAATTCTTTTTGTATTTTGAAATTCTATTTTCTTATTGTAAACAAGGCAACTTACTTCATTATGGACTTGTTTTATGAGTTACTCATGTATTGAAAGTTTGATTACTTTTTTGGTCGGATTTTATTTTTGTAAATTAAACTCTTCACACTAGTGAAGATTGTAAAATATCTTATTAAAAATGGTTTACGTTCAGCAATGGACGAAAATCGGCTGATATGATGAATAGGTATCTTATTTGAAATATTTTTATGTAAGTATCATAATTTGGCTGCAAGGCCGAGGCTAGACTTCGTAGGTACCTAATTTCCTGCTGATATTACCTATAGATTATTATATTTTTGTACTTGTTACCCTCGACACAGACAGATATCCGTTTATGTTTCGCGTGATTTAATATTATTGACCTTTATTTTGTTGATTGAATGACGCGTGACGTCATTATTATTTCAGCTGTGTCACCTGTTTGTGGACAAATTAATTCAGCTGTGTTTAGTTTTCGGTTTACAGAGGTACATTACTGTTTTCTTAGTTATTACTAATAATATTGTCACAGTAGGCAGCATAGACTAAGTACACATAAGTCTCAACTTTTTTTTTCTTTACTTTTGATAGGCACGTTTTTGACCACTACTTATCTCACCTGATGATAAGCGATGTTGCGGTCTAAGATGGAGCACGCTTGCTTAGAAGTAATTTATTCACTCTTGACTTAAAGTCAGACTCCCAGGTTGTAGCTATCAGGAAACACAGACTCCTTATACCCAGTATGTTTTTATGTAGAGGTATTGTGTACCAAAAAGATATTTATAAGACAAAGTATTAAACATTTGAGATACCGGACAAGTGCGAGTCAGACTCTCACACGTAGGGTTCCGTCCGTGATATAAACCGAAAAATCACGTTTTTTGAATGGAATGGAATTTTTAATTTAATTATTTGTTGTTATAGCGGCTACAGAAATACACACTCTGTGAAAATAATGACTAAATATCCTACCTATGGTTCTTGAGACACAGCCCGCAGACAGATGGACGGACGGACAACAGAGGCTAAGGGCGGATTGTTTCAACTACACTTTACGCAACGTAACGTAAACGTTAAAAATGGTGCTAACTATCGTCAAATCAAAAAATTGAGTTGTTTCACAATATATCAGCGTTATCACGCGTAAAATATAACGATTACGTTAACAGATGGTCTGAGCACTGGTTAACGTTACATTAGTTGCGTCAAATAGGACAATAATGTGAAATTTCTTTTAAAATGCTCAATAGCAGTTCTTCTAATGGCACAAAAAAGGGTCGAATGCAAAAAAAAAGGTATTTAGGCAGGACCCGTGTTATAACTTGAAGTATTGGGATGAGCAAGAATTTATACCAAAATGTTTTGAAACAACGCTCATATCTTCCGTAATCGTAACTTTTTGACGTATCTTACGTTAACCAACCGTTTGAAACCACCCGCCTTTGGGTACGGAACCCTAAAAATTACATGACCTACATTTCTGGACAACCTTTTCGTTTTAATTATAATTTATTAAATAACATTGAACTAAAATATATCCATAATAACCTACTTATAAAGTCCGCACGAACAGCATTGTAAAACAGTCGAGTAATTTGTATGTACCATAGCCCATAGGCTATCTGAAAGTGTCCAATTTTCCCAGTAAAATTTGAACCCAATCGTTTCAACAATAAAGTTGATAATCTATTAAATAAATTTGACAGACTTTTGTAGCTTGATGAGCTGCCGTCTGCGTCTGTAGTACAATTTTTTATTTAGCTGACCTGCGCAACTTCGTCTCCGTCACATCTATACTATATCTTTTATAATATAAAAATGAATCGCTAAATATGTTGGTAAGCGCATAACTCAACAACGCCTGGACCAATTTGGCCAATTCTTTTTTTAGAATATTCCTTGAAGTACGAGGATGGTTCTTACGGAGACAAAAAATATAAAAATGGCCTGAAAAATACTAAAAACAACACTTTTCTATACTCCCATACAAAAGATTCGTAATTATACTTAAAAGTCAATTTGAACTTTAATACCATTCCATAAAGTTTAAGTGATAGTGGACAGGTTAGGGAACGCAAAACAATTGAGTGACGTTTGTATCGTATAAATATTGACATTAGTCAAATACAAATTGTCTGTGAGTAAGAGTAAGAGAGTACTGGGGTAGGTAGGTAGACAGGTAGACAGTTGACGGGAGCGAAGCCGCGGGGTACAGCTAAGTAGTAATATTATAAAGCAGAAGAGTTTGTTTGTTTTGTTTGGTTGAACGCGCTAATCTCAGGAACTACTGGACGGATTTGAAAAATTCTTTCATTGTTAGATAGCCCATTTATCGAGGAAGGTTATAGGCTATATATCATCACGCTAAAACAAATAGGAGCGGAGCAATATTGGAAAATGTGACGTAGACGAAGTTGCGCGGGTCAGCTAGTTGTCTATAAATCAATAAATGCTCCGCTCCGATTTGTTTAGAAAAAATAGAGGATGATGGAAGAAGGTAGAAAATTTAGGGTTGTAAGTTTGTATTTTTTAATGCCTCATCAATCAAAACAATCCGACCGAAAAATAAAAATAAAAATTTTGGGGTGGGCCACCTTTATCACGTAGGGGATAAAAATAGATAACAACCGATTCTCAGGCCTACCAAGTGTGAATATAAAATTTCATCAAAATCGGTTCAGCCGTTTTGGAGCACTATGTTAACAAAAACTCTGACACGAAATTTCTATACATACTAGCTGACCCGCGCAACTTCGTTTGCGACACATTACGCATTAATAAAATGATTATTTAAAAATAAGGGTTGGTGATAGAAGGGTATAAATTTAGGGTTGTATACGTATTTTTAGTGCAACATTATGGAAAAAAAAACAATAATTTTTTACGTCCAAAATTAAAAAAAAAAGGTAGTGTTGGACAACCCGTATCACTTAGGGGTATGAAAAATAGATAGTAGCCGATTCTCAGACCTACTGAATATGCATATAAAATTTGGTAAAAATCGGTAAAGCCGTTTCGGAGGAGTAGGTAAGGTAACTAACATTGTGACAGGAGAATTTTTATACTTACATAAGAATATATAGAAAATAATATCTAAGATTAACTAGTAGCACTAAAGAATTAACTACTACAAAATGATTAACGACGTGGCGTCAGGACATTCATATCAAGATTTCGTAACGGCCTGACTTAAAACCTAACACCGAACTGTTTCGGTTCACTCGACCACCTTGAAATCAATCCTTTTCCTTTCTAAATATACTTTGCATACGACGCGTGAGAAAAGTATGCGGCATAACTTGGCTAAACTCACCTTTTAAAGTATTAACAGACTCTGTCTGTGGAGAGATGAATTCCTTTACAAAATCTGTACCAGAAGTTGACATTTGCTACGATTTCTTGAAAGTCTTTAAAGCCAAAATACTGTAGTACCAAAGAACGCAACCGAATACTTAGTTAATTTTCGAATACCAACTACCAACATAATATAATTTGATTTTCATTAGAAATTTATTTCGTCATTTTGTGTTTTCTTTCTCGGGTCTCTGGAGACCCGGTCCTTTGGTAGGCGTACGAGGGGCCGAAACCAACTCGCAGAGGCCCCGTTAGAAATTTCAAATGTAATGGGGCACCAACCGGCGTATATCCCTGTATGCACTGTGAAAGTATTCCCAAGGACAATCCCCGGTTGGAGCAAGACTATTGCAGAATATGGAAACAAAAGATGAAACGCTATGGGTTTGGGCGGTTTAGTGGACTGTTAATCGTTTATTATAGAAGAACTATTGGCCCCTGCCTGACCAACAATATACACGGCTTTTAAATGGCAGGGGGTGACTTGCACACTCAATGAATGGGCCCCCGAAAACGGTTGCTAGCACAAAGTGTATTTATATTTATTTTTATATTTCGTCATTATTATTTTGATAACTATGATTATCTTGTTCTATTGATTAATTTAATGTTATTTTGCAATTATTTTTCTTTGATTAATTTGTTATCTTGATCTCATTGTAAAAATAGAACTCATAGCATTTTATTGATTTTACTATTGTTTTTAGTATCTTGTAATTTTATTATTGTGTTAATACTAGTTTTGTCAATGTTGGTTGACCTGTAATTGGCGACTTTATAAGAATGAGGCTTGTATTACTTAATCTAAGAAACACTTTATACAGAAGTTGGTAAACCTTTTTAATAAATAAATAAATAAAAGTGTGATATAATTATTTTCTGGTCCTATACTATGACGTCCATCATGATCCCTTTTTCAATACGAATTCATGGGGGCATTGTCACGTCCACAGGGTCACGTCATATAAATGTTCCTGATCGTAAACAAATGGCGCACTGACATTTCGACTTTTCGAAAATGCTTCTATATCCATAAATACGAAAGTTCCTATGTCTCCACTTCTCCAGGGTTGTGGAATTGGTTTGAAAGAGTCACCGGCGCTGAAAGCAGCAGAGTACCATTAGGAGGAACACGGATGGGTTTTAGTCAGAGTCTGACACTTCCTTCCACTCCGGCCAGAGCGGAAGAAGTAATTTTATGATTTCCATTTAGAAAAAACCTTTCTGCCAGTCTATTTGTCGTCTTTTGTCTCCACATCTCCTCTCGTTCTCTCTTCAAGTCTTACCGCGGGACGGGTTCGGATACACGAAGTCCTGGAATAGGAGAATCTCGGGAGTGCTTATGTTCTCTTGGAATAATATTCTACTTTATCGCGTGTGAAGCCGCTGACAGAAACTAATAGTGTAGTACTCCAAAAGACGATTTTAATGTATGAGTAGCTATCGGCATGTCTTATGTTATTAGCTGCCCCGCGCAGCTTCGTTTGCGCCTCATTTTTCATTAATGCTCCGCTCCTGTTGGTCGTAGCGTGATTTTATATAGCGTAAGCCTTTCTCGATAAATGGGCTATCCAACACTAAAATATTTTTCATTTGGAACTGGAAGTTCCTGAGATGTGCGCGTTCAACCAAACAAACAAACTCTTTAGTTTTATAATATTAGTACTTATAGATTTTACCAAAATAATTAATATTTTTCATTTTTACCAAAGCACATGAGATGTTTATCTTTGAGTTGTGGTGTGTGTCCGATGCCAAAACTCAGTTTTCATACAGTGTTTTTTTACTCATTAAGTAATATTAATATGACAAGTAACTTAAAATGCACTGTATTATAATTATAGGTAGCGATCTAATGTTTTATTGATAGATCTACACAGTCAATCTATCTCGTGTACGGATGTCCTTTATTTTAGTTTTTATGTGAACAGATATAATTACTATTCTAACTATGCCACTTCATATTGAGTGATAGACGAGGTTAGAAGCGTGAGTCATGAGTCCAAGAAATTGGTAATTATTATATGAGATCAGTAATTGCTCATTGTTTTAGTACTATGTAGTTATATGGCGGATATGAAATAAAGTAGGTGTATTTAAAGGTTTTCGAACCAAAGTCTCGTTATAAAACCACAGACCAAGCTGACTTTTTGTGAGGTTTCTATAAGATTCACTTCTAGATAAACCTTCTTATATTAAAACTTCACCATTATTATTCATTTCGCCCGATTGTTTAGTTACCGTATTTGTAAAGGTGAGATTTGGCGCTAGGCTATTCCCATTAATCGGGCATAAATAAAGGCACCTGGCTGATACTCAGAATGTTCTGATAGAAAAACTCAATCACACTTTGCTTCACTTGGAAAATAAACCCTGAGGGACTACTCTCTAAGCCCGAAGTCCGTAGTTTCGGGCTTAGTTCTACTCCGTATCAACGAACCACTAAGTACACATGTATACCTATGTACCTAGTTGTAAATGAGCTATGACCACTAAACCAGTAAGACAGATAATAAACTGATCTACTTCAATAAAAAACATATAAATAATGTCATCTATCACAATATGGCGCTTACTTCCTAACATTCCTTAGGATCACTCGTATGTCTGTCTGTGCATTTGTAACAGCCAATTTGTTCCGAATCTAAGTACTAGACGGATTCAGCCGGTCGATTCTGTAAAGATGTTGAAGTGAAGACTTGGGTGAAGTGATCACAAAGCATTGCAGTTGGGCATACACATAGGTATTATACGAACTACGCCATTCAAATTTGGACGCGTACCTACCGTGAATGAATACATTTTGAGAAGGTATGGGGTCATTTTTGGAAGGAAAATTTATTAAAAGACAATACTGAGAAATTAATCGATTACACTCTGCCTGGTCTGGAAATCGCACCCAGTAGGTACCTTATACTCAGCTGCAGCGTACGTGACCACCAAACCAGTAAGGCAGCGAATAAATAACTGATCTACTTCAATAATTTATAACATAATAATTTCGTCTATCACAGCATGGCGCTTGCTTGCTAACATTCGTTACTTAAGGGCAGTGTGTCCCTGATCTTAGAACACTGGGCTTTAGAAAGCCATAAACCTGTGTTTGTTTGATGTTGAAACCATTATCTTCAGCACAGTTTATAAATAATGTTGTGATATTTTAGAACTTGAAAGTTTTGAGAACACTTTGTTTGATCGGCATGATGTTAGATACTTAATTATGCAATAAAGTGCATTAAGCTACATAATTTTATCGTCTTTCTATAGAAATTAAAAATAAAATAGGTTTAGTAAGCGTAAGTTTGTCTACATTTCTTGCTTCTTTGTAAGATATCGGGGTTTCGGGGAATTTTCCTGCTTTTTTTTTTTTTTTTTTTTTATTCGAAACGGGGAAACTCTTTAACTCTTTAAAAATATGTCAAAATCTTCCCTTTTTGCCTGGATTTTTGAAGGTACCTTAAAAATACAGATTTTCGAAAATTATTTTTGGTACTTACTTGGTACTTTACGGCGAAACTATAAGGTTTCCTTTAGACGCGGTAGAACAGGTGGGTAGGTACAGTACGATTATTTTTATCTTTGCCCATGCGAAGTACGTCGCAATCAATTGCGCAGAATGTCAATTTGACAAGAAACATAGAACAGCGCATGCGCGGGTAGGTCGCATATGCAGTCTCAGTCCCTCGTATACGTTCGATGCATACTTGTGTCCCGCTTACTCAATGCAATACGACTGTTGGTCGAAAAGTGTTTTTGTTTTAAAATATTTATTTTGGTTTTTCTTACTGTTTCATTTGTGTGTTGTGTGTTTTTGTGGTGTATAATAAGTTTATTGTGTTACTTTGTGACCTTGTTTTTGTTACTGGTTGTGTTTCTTACTTGTTAATAATACAAAATATTCTACGGGCGTAACACTTTTTTACGAGTTTTGACCTGCGGCGCGGTCGTCACTAAAAGCTAACTTCGGAGCGGCAAAGAAAGAATAATCGTACTAGGCTCTTGAAAGCTCCCGCCACCCGCGACATCGAAAAAGCTTTTCAGTTAATGGCTGAATTTTCCCAAAAGCAAGACTTTAATTTATTTTCCTTTTTTAAATCTACATGTATATTAAATGTCAAATCTTTAGGTATTTGATACATATTCAACATTGTCTACTATAATTATTCCTAATCTCCTATACAAATTAGTTTTTTCTTCAAACAAACAAGTTCTAAAATATGGCATCCGGATGTATTCGTTCGTCTTCTTGTTTCAATAAATTAACTTAATTTTATAACCTCATGCCTTTTAATTTATTTTGGCAAGTTAGAGTAGAAATACGAACAATGATTTTAAAAACCAGTTTATTGTTTTATACCGGGTTTTTCTTAGGTACTGTAATTATTGCTTTTAATATTTAAATTGTTCTAGGTAAATATCACATTTTCTAAACATTTCAGTACCTATATTTAAAGTTTTTCGGCTCAGTTGAACTAGAACCATTTGCTCAAAGGTTAAGTTGATGGTTTGATTTATCAATATCCTAATAGGTAGGTATGTAAAATGCACGCTCAAATGGAACTGGGCCAAAAACATCTGACGCATGTCACACGATTCATGGGCCAAAGCTTCAACCACAATGTGGGTCCCAGAAAGTGTCCGGCGGCATCGCGGCAGACCCGGGCGAAGATGGCGGGGCGAGCTTGATGCTTTTCGTCAAGATTGGTCCACACTAGCCCAGAGCCGGGAAGAAAGGGAGGCCTTCGCCCTGCAGTGGGACAAAATAGGCTAAAAATAAATGATAATAATAATAGTAGGTATATAAAATACTTCCGTTACTGACTGTTTGAGTGACAGACAGACAACGCAAAGCCGAAACTACTGAAAGCTGAAATTTGGCGTTCAGGTTACTTGGGGACTGTAAGGGAACACTAAAAGATATTTCCGAAATTTCTACGGGAATGGGAAAGGTATGCGCGTACAAAGTCGCGGACAAAAGCTAGTTAGTAATATTTTTAAGCGAAGAATATTATGTTTAATTGCAGTTTTCTATGGTTCCGAAATGCTTAACTTTAATAGAATAGGCATCTAGCAATCTATTGGAAATGGCTTCCCTTGAATTTATTAATGGGCAAAGTAACATCTTTCCACACTGGTTGCAGGGTATGATTATAAAATCGAAATAACACTTGATGCAGATCGTTTAATTACATTTTGACACGAATACATCAAATGAATAGCTTCTTTTGATATATTGGGTGTTAGAATAAAATTAATACGTATAGTGAAATAGATTAACTAGTGATTTATTTTTGAACCATCTCATAGTTTTGTAACTTTTTGTAATCGTCTTTCGCAGTTGATTTATCGATGTTTGGAAACATACGCAGTAAAACGGCGAACGTTTCAACTTCAGAACGATACATAAATAACAGCACGCCTGCATTTCTTGGCTTAGAGAGGCAGAGATGTAGGTACCTATACTGCCGCCATACGAAAAAGGACGAATGGACACAAAACGAAGTAATCGATCGGCACATAATTTGAAAGTCCGTCAAGTCAGCAACGATAAAATCCCTACGTCATTACATTAGTGATGATTTTGTTTGACAGGCGTTTTATTTACTAGCTGCAAAGCTGCAAAGCTAAAGTTAACCAAAACTCCTCAAACTTATCCCACCCCTTCCACCATTGGACATTCAGATGCACTCCAACTTACCATCCCTACCTTGTTGCTATCCCACCAATTCGCACTAAGCGTTTCCAAACGTCTTTTATAATGCGCACACAGAGGAGTGGAACTCTCTGCCTGCGTCTGTGTTTCCGAACGGTTACAACCCTTATCTTTTCAAAGTTCTGGGTAAGCTCGCTCGTAGACTTTGTCTCTATCATCTCTGACTAAGACTAGAGTCAAGAGCAAACCCATCATAAAAAAGCGGAAACTCCTGCAATATTTTACCGTATGTTTTTGTACCTAAATATCTACTTTCAGTAATAAATATATTAGATATAATAAATATACTGTATAGATTAAAATAGCTCTGCCGTCGATGAAGTAAATCTAAACAATCTATATCAAGGACAAGTTCGGTAGAATCGTGTCCGGAATCACTCTTTTTACATTTTATAAGTAGTCGATCTACTAAATGAATCGTGTTTGAACTTTATGTTCATTTATTAAAAAACAATGATGATAATTTAAGGCTTGTAACCTTTTTAATATTGATATGTGAAGCCATAAATATAAATATATAAACATAAAAGCAATTAATAGACTGTTTTATTTTATTTTAATTGATTCAACGGGGTTATGACCGATCGTTGTAAGATTTAAATATAATATTAGAGTTTTGTAAACGTGTTATTTAAAGTACTTGTGGGGTGGGGTATTTATTTGAACATTTGAATGTTATTTTAATATGCATCAGATTGACATTTCAAACTTTAATTCATCATCTACAATGATCTGCCTAGCCTTTTCCCAACTACGTTGGGGTCGGCTTCCAGCCAAACTGGATGCAGCTGAATAGCATATTTTACGTGGAGCGGCTGCCTACCAGATCTCCACAACCCATTGACTTGGTAACACGGTACTCCTTGGCAAGACTAGTGTCAGATTTATTGGCTTTTGACAATCCGTAACGACTGCCAAAGCCCACAAATAACAGCCGGGACCAACGGCTTAACGTGCTTTCCGAGGCACGGAGGAAACTCGATATATGTTAAGATGGTCACCCACAGACCTACCTTGGCAAGCGTTGCTTAACCTTGAAGAAAGACCCGTGCGGCTGTTATTATTTAGCCACAAACAAACTTTAATTGAGGAGTATTTAATATTAAAGGGTTCGACCTTATTCTACGAGCTCTCTGACTTTATACAGCCCCCTATCGTTATCGTGTCTTATTATTTTTCATATTTTGTCGTACCCATTGTATGTATTTTAGTTTCGTTTATATGTGTAGTAAATAAGCCTACAATAAAGTAAGTAATAAAAAAAATGTTTACAATATTCCACGGAATCAGAAGTCGACAGTAATACAATTATAAATTTAGTCGCAAATTAATCACGAGGCAAGTAATTGAGATTTTCGTTTCTTTGATTGAAGTAGGCCTGGCTGTTTCTGTCCGTGAATGTTCTGAGTGGGTGTTCTATTTTAATTTCATAACGTGCATTTATGTATTTTGTACGGGGAATCTCTAATACATGACCTTGTCCGTCTGTCTGTTAATGTAACACATTTAACGTTTACTAATGTTTCATACTTTTTAATTTTCTTCTACAGGCACATTAATGTCATTAACTGTACTTAATGGGTAGACATAGCTCGCTTATGGAACGGGCTCTGCTTGGGGTCTCTTTGAGAGATCGAATCCGGAACGAAGTAATCCGACAGAGAACCAAATTTAAGTTGAGGACATAGCTCATAGAATAAGCAAGCTGAAGTGGCAATGGGCCGGCCATATTAGCCGTAGAATCGATGACCGTTGGGGTAGACGAGTTCTTGAGTGGAGACCGCGAATCGGCAAACGTAAGGTAGGACGCCTCAGGCTAGGTGGAGCGACGATCTTCGCAGGGTGGCTGGTAGCAGCTGGATGAGAGTTGCCGGTGATTGAGCCAAATGGCGTGCACTTGGAAAGGCTTATGTCCAGCAGTGGACTGTTATAGGCTGATGATGATGATGATGGCGATGAATGGGTAGACAGTTTTAGTTTTCAGAGAGTGTTTTATATTGCCGCGCAAAACATTATTTTTAATTAGTTGTATGGAACCCTTTGCGTACGAGTCCGATTCCCCCTTGGATTGAACGACTATAAAAATAAGATGAGATATTTTTGAAAAGGAGATGAAGGTTTCAGTGCCAGTTTTAATACGTTACAATTTAAAATAGGAATTAAGCTTTATGTTATTTGTAATAGAGATGTATTCCAAATAAAATAACTTAGATCCATAAATCATTAACAAGTACTTAGATCTTAAAATAAACCTGATTGGGATCGGATGTAGCCCATTAGAGTATTACAAGTTTCATACATTTTGCGTAACTTGTGTAGAAATGTGGGCTCAAATTACTTCTCGTTGGCAACTAAGTACTGCAGCATATTGGTACGAGAGAATATGCCGTAATCTCTAATTCAAAAATAATTATCTTTGGTAGACATAATTTGTAGGGAGGTATCATTAGTTTAAAATTGTAATATGGATAATTAGATAGAAATTGCGATATTGTATTGTATTTATTTAATTTTCTAATTGCGACTTACTTATTTCAAACAATTCTGTAGATATAGGTATCGATTTTTTCTTTTAATGTCTTTTATACCCTTCGGGACTCTGTACGTTTGTTATTAATAGAGACAATAACCAAGTAGTTATTATCTATTTATTAAAAGCGATTTTTGTGCGTGTTAGGATCTACTGTTAAGATCTACTTTTATGCGTCTCACAAATTATTTTTATTCAGCTTTTTAGGCTTCCGTACCCAAAGGGTAACAACGTAACTTTATTACTAAGCCTCCGCTGTCCGTCCGTCCGTCCGTCTGTCCGTCTGTCTTTCTGTCAGCGGGCTGTTTCTCAAGAACCGTAATAGGCAGACATTTGAAATTTTCGCAACAGTGTATTTTTTTTTTTTTTTTTCATGCAAAACGGGGAAATTCTTGGCCCAAATCTCACCTGATGGAAAGTGATGATTAGGCCGAAGATGGAAGCGAGTTTCACCCGGAATCCTCTTACACAGAGGAACTGGCTATCATACCTCTGACTGAACACAACAATGCTGTTAACATTGTTGTTATGGCGTCAGACTTAGACATGATGGTGGTAGCTTGCCAGGCGGACTTAGAACAAGTCCTACCTTTTTTTTTTTTTTGTGATGGGTTTGCTCTTGACCTTAGTCTTGGTCAGAAATGATAGAGACAAAGTCTACGATGCGAACGAGCTTACCCAGAAGGAGCCTGTTTACTCTAACTTTGAAGAGAAAACCAACCAAACCGAGCAAAAAATTTGCCCCCGCTGGGAATCGAACCCGGGATCTCTGGGTCTGAATCAGGTGGTTTAACCACTAGACCACGGAGGCGGTGAGTGTGTTTCTAGTGACGCTATAACAGCACATAATCAAAATTATGGTTTATGGCACGGAACCCTTCGTATGCGAGTCAGACTCGCAATTGGCCGTTTTTTTAACCGACTTCCCAAAAAGGAGGAGGATCTCAATTCGGTTGTATTTTTTTTATGTTACCTCATAACTCCGTGAATTATGAACCGATTTGAAAAATTCTTGTTTTATCTGAAAGGATAGGTACCTATACTTGCAGATTGGTCCCATTTCAATTTTATCAAAATTGGTTTCGAGTTTGGATTTTAAATCAAAATAGTTGAAATACGTTTACTTGAATGATGGTTTTTTGTCATCCAAGTTATCGAAATTGCGTATTTTGCTTTTCTGCGGTTTTGCAGTGGATGGTGTTGTTAGGTGTGGGGTAGGTACCACTAAAAAAAGTAAAATAAAAAACTTTTTACAAAAAAATATAACGGAAGGATTTAGGGGAGCCCTTTGACCATAGAGGAACAAAAAAATCATTTTACAAAAAAATACAACCGACTTCGAAATAAAACAAAACACTACAAAGTAAAAAATAACTTTAATTTCGGAAGTCGGTGTCAAAATACGAAGAAACTAACAAAAACACCGACTTCCGAAATTAAAGTTATTTTTTACTTTGTAGTGTTTGGCTTTCTTCAAAAACTAACACAGTTTTTATTCTTATTAGAGTTATACACTCACTATTTGTGTTGAGTGAGTATAGAGGAAGTGCACCTGTGTTTACGTGCACTCCTCCTCTGTAATTATATCCCGCGCTAATTTCTAGTCTCCATTTAGATTAGCCGTCATGCTCGAAATCTACCAGGAGTATGTTTTTTGTATTAGTTGATAAAATAGATACTCATGATATAGAAAATATGTACATCATGCTTGCAGCAAATTAACTATTTTTATTTTAAGGGTTCCGTAGCCAAATGGCAAAAAATGGAACCCTTATGGATTCATGTTTATCTGTCCATATGTCACAGCCACTTTTTTCCGAAACTATAAGAACTATGCTGTTGAAACTTGGTAAGTAGATGTATTCTGTGAACCGCATTAAAATTTTAACACGAAAATAGAAAAAAAAACGGGATAAAAAGGCCTATGTGTTATTCTGGGTTTTCAGCTACCTACATACCAAATTTCATCGTAATCGGTTCAGTAGTATTTGCGTGAAAGTGTAACAAACATCCATACATAGTAACAAAATTTCGCATTTATAATATTATAGAAGGATACCTACAGGTTTGTACGGAACCCTGGGTGCGCGAGTTTGACTCGCACTTTGCTGGTTTTTTGAATACTAAACTCTTTTAATATAATTTCAAGACATCAAGACACATTACCGTAATTTTTCTATTCTATTAGGCGCAATCTCAAAGCTGTCATGTGCTATGCCGCTATGGTAAAGTGGCTAATGCTCTCTGTGACGCAATCATTCACGAGCGGCGCCTTCGCAGCTTACCTCAGAGTCGTGGGCAAGCTCACGACAATCTATTACATGGGATTACAGAGTATTACTTTAAGAATTTTGTTTTAAGTTATTTCTTTGTAATACCTGTATTATGTGAGGAGGCTGGCTTTGCTTTGTTTGTTAGTTTCCTATAGTTAGTATGCAACCAGTCGATTCTATAAGCATGTCGTAGTGAAGCTTGGGTGAACTGATCATGAAATTAGCGGTCTTGATTACTTAGATTGACAGTTCATTTAGTGATCACTTCACCCAAGCCTTCACTTCGACATGTTTACAGAATCACATTGCTGATGTAGGTACTCTTTACTGTGTGTGAGTGGTTGGTAAAAAGCCGGTCGATTGTGTAAATCCTTCACCGTGAACTCAGGTGGAGCGAGCGCGAAGTTAACTGTCATTCTATCTTAGTTAAATGGATTGACAGCTCACTTCATGATCACTTCACCCAAACCTTCACCCCGACATATCAATGCCCTTTGCAGCCATCTAGGTGACTCCTGCAAGTCAAACGGAAATTTTCTTTTTCTAAAAACTCACTAACAGAACTTTGGTGGCAGAAAGGGCCTACGCCATTAAGAAAAATATGAAATCTGTCTGGATAACTGGCTTAATTTCTCCATAATGTTGGTTATTCTTGAGCTGTTAAAGCTAAAGGTAAGATGTTGAACCTGATATTTTATAGATCAATGAACCCGACTCCATTACTGTTTTGCTTCTACTTCTAGTAGAAGCAGTGTCGGTAGTCTGGCGTTGATATGGGTAGACAAAAATGGGTAGAACTTGTCTGAGGCTGATACAGGTATGCACGAATGATGTGGGAATGCTCAGCAGTGGACAAAGTCGGACTCTAGTGATAATGAACATTTAAATTTTGACTTAAAGACACCCGGGTACCTAACAACAACACAAAAAGAGTATGTACAGATAGTTGAAGATGGCTTTTCATACATAATTTGGGGAAAAATATGTCAGGTTATGGTTCCATCTTAAATTGTTATATTAAGACCAAAATAAAATTTAAAGCCTTATTTATATATTAAATAAGGCTTTAAATTTTATTTTGGTAGTGCCAATATTTCCTAATACTTTAAGTTTTCCAGTAGCGTTGCCAATATTTACCTCTTAAAGGTATGTTTAACAGCAAGCACGCCCAAAGGTCACGATAATGGATGGGCTACCGGCAGCTGTCTTCAAATGTCAGGATAACACGTTTTCTTCAGTTCATGTCTTGTTCGTCATCAACTCTTTCAACTTTCGCGGGATTTAAAGTATCTGACATGTTGTTTAACTTTTACGGTGTTTGACGCTTTGACCGACTAATTTAGTTTGACCAAACTCGGTTATTGAACATTTTACTGTAAATGTCTGTAAAGGAGGCGCCAGATAAACTTGCATTAAAGTACATTGACCTTTCCCTAATATCCCCTCGTAATACCCAAATAACAAATTATGAACCGTTTTTCATTACAGAACGTAAAGGATCACGATAGAAGTAGTTTCTGGACAGTTTTATGTCTTTATTTCTGTTTTTGATATTAGGAAAGTCAATAAATGTATGTGAGTTAATTATCGTTATTGCGCATATATCTGTCGCATACCAAAGTTCGCTCTTTTCTGGTATCTTCCTGTGGCGTATCCCACAGAAATCGTGCATTTTCCAAGATAGCATGAAAGTGCTGACCTTCAACGAAGTTAAAGCTTTATATAAATTAATTAATGCATAAGTTAATTCCGCCAAGCCCGTTCCATCATCACACCACAAGACGAACTGAGATGTTCCACCGGTGGACCAGTTGATATCCTACTCACACGCACAAAACGTTTTGGAAACACATTCAATGCGCGGAGGTCATAGAGTATATAACCACTAGAGAGCGTATAGAACGATTTCTTCTAAGTACGCGGCTCACTACAGCGGGCCGGGGGACGAGGAACAACGCGCGGCTGCAATTGGTCCGTTCAAGGTCAAGTTGCATAGGTAGCCTATGGTTAGTGGTGGCACTACTTGATTAAAGGAAAATAGTCGATATCGATAAAATGAATTTTAACATTATAAAAATACTCAATCCAAACAAACAGCGCTATATCTTGTTTAAACAAAGTTTCCCTATTAACCTTATCTTTCCACTTTTATTTTAATTCTGAAATCTTCGAAAATCTAAAATGAAAACATGTATGTCAAACACACAGATGAAAAAACTGAGACCCTCCTCCTATTTTTAAAGTCGTTTAAAAGTAGTTACGTGTTTAATGTAAGCATGTGAATTGATTAAAAATTGTATTAGTTGTAATTATATGATCATCGATAAATCGACTTCAATCATTAAACGTAACAGCACAGATTTTTACGATAAAAATACAAAGGGGAAGAAAGGGATAAAAATATAAGTATTACCTAATGAAAGAAAGAGACTTTTCCAAAAGACATCAACGCGCGCTTCTCACAGTGTGCTCGTTCACCTAACCACCATTTTATATAGACCCCTGCAGTGGCTCATCATCTGATTCAAATCAAAAATATTTTGCGTAGTCTTTACTCTCCGATGAAAAGTTATGTCATTATTTTTGTAACAAAAGGTCTAGGAATGTTTCCCACACAAATTCACCGGGTATGAAGGCATTTTTATGCGTTATAAATTGCATAAAAATTAAAACGATTTGTAAAAACTTAGCATGCCCACAGGTCTAACAATTGGTCACAACTAAAATGGTCAGTAGTGCCGCTGCCTAACATCTGATCAAAAACACTAATAGTTTTCGTGCGTCGGGGCACTGTATGCGCAGTCAAGTGGTTTAATAGTCTTTGGCGGAGGTGTTACGGAGTGGAATAGGCTTGTGTCCTGAAAAAAAGTAATTAGTCCGTCGGTTAGATTATCAAAAAATATTTGCCCCGTATTTTTTCTTTTGTTACGGGAACCAAAATTGACGAAGTTACGACGCTTTTAAAATTCTCAATACGTCACACCTTCGCCTAATTTTTAGTGAGTCGTGACGTCACCAACCCCCACTCCTGAGTTTTGATGCGTTTTATCTTTGTCAATATTCATTGATTTACAAAAACAAAAACTACGTGTCCATTATTTTTCAATACTCTAACTGACGGACTAAATAGTTTTGCAATTTGTGGATGATGGAATCTAGCCTATCTATGTCCCTGACAGAGTCTGTGTTTACTGATACCTACAACTTATCGATAGTCTTTAAGTCAAGAGTGAATAGGTTACTTCTAGGCAAGCATGTTCCATCTTCAACCACATCATCGCTTACCATCATGTGAGATAGTGGTCAAATTTATGCCTATAAATAGTAAAACGAATAACGAAAAAATCTGAAAGAGAAACATGCCTTCAAAAATTAACGTAGCACATCAAAATGATTAAGCTTTTCACCTTTATTACTCAGATACCAAGAAATTTTCATTTCGAAGATATTCCCTACGTATCGTCTCCAAAACTTATCCAACAAAGTTGACTTTATAAATGGATTTTATAAATTACGTTTGGTTACGTAACTAACCCAGCCATTTTCTCGTCTAGACAATGAAATATCGCGATCTTATGAATTAACCAATGTATGCAAATGTCCGTGTGAATCCATTTCTTCGGTGACAATTAACAATAACTGGAAATTTACATAAGAAGTGCTCGTCTAAACTCTTCAGAAGACGTTACAAGGATCGTTGAACACACAAAATGAATTAAATACACAAATTCTAGTTACCTAAAAATCGCTTATATTAATCGTTTATTCACTGAACGATTACATTCATCCTTTGTTTCACGATTACTTGAAGTTGACTGAAACTGTGGACGTTACATTGACTGTTGGTGATGGAAGCTTTGAAAACTTTTCTTGTTTTACAAGCAATGTATGTTACGTGTAAGTTTCAGTCGCTGGGAGAATGCGATACGATTGTCGGCCGGCGTTGACCGATGCGCGGGGGAACGAACGCACCCGACTCCGCTCGCAGTATTTCGCAGTCAGCGTCTCGGACGGCTTGAAGCTACTCGCCCGTCCCCGCACAGTTTTCAAATTTCGAACTACGATTCGAAAAGAACGCGTGCGGACTTTTTCAACCGAGAAAGTGACTCGTGAAATAAAAATAAAATTAAAAACCGGTGTTGCATTAGTAAAAAATTCGAAAGTTGAAAGGATATTTTTTGGCAAAGTTTTGTGTTTAGAGTTACGTCGTCTCCCTTACGGTGAGTGCTTTTTTGCTTCACAATCTAAGAAGATATTTATTTTTAATTAAGAAATAGATAAGTAGCCAATTATCACGTGATAGCGTGCGTCTGTAACGATACAAGAAGAGATTCGTTTTGCTAAGTTACAATGACATTTAAAATTACAAATATTGAGTGAATAACTGCACTGACGTGAGACTTACGTCTACGTTTAATTAACCATAATCACGTAAAGTTGTACGAAAATTCTCCGCATATTCTTGTACCAGTCACAGCAAAAATACATTATCATTGGCAATTATGGCTGAAAGAAGCGAATAACCGTGAATTTAAAAAATAGGAAGTCGCTAGTCCGCGAAAACAACGAAAAGCTCGCTTTGAAAATGAAAAGTAGTCTTTGTGCTTACGACTGCTGCTAGTAAAAAATATGCTTTGTTTTCTCAAGCAGGAGAAATCACAGAACCCGGATAAAAATATGTTTGAAAAGAGCTTTTGATGTCACATACAATTTCATAATCATTTTTTTTCTGAACTTAATTTAAGTAGGTATATATACAACAAGTAAACAAAGAACAGTTGCATAAAAAATAAACTTTGTACCTAAAAACTGAATCTTGCGCACATTACAAATGATCTTAGCAAAAGACATCAACGATCACTGCACTTTTTTGTTCAGCTTACATAATGTAGAAAAAAAAACACACTTAGAGCTATATTATACCTACCTAGAATACCAGGTGTACTGTCAGCGTATTTCAATTATACAGTAACACCTGTATGAATTAAACTGGTCAGTTACAACTAACTTGATACATATTTTATGTTACGTAAATGTTAATGGTTTAGATTGCAAAACGTTTTCGGAACGGTTTCTAAGAATAAAGGAGTAAATGGACTTCTACGTACAGCGTATCCTATAACAAGCAATTTTCCGAGAGAGATTTTAAAGGCCTGTATTTTCCGAAAAGTTCCTCTCATTTTCCACCCAAACGCGGAGGACGAGTAGAATTGCCTGTTAAAATCTGTTCCCTGATAGCTACAACATTTTTTAAAGGATTTTTCTTTAAATATAGAATGTCAATGTATAGGTTACTTCTAGACACGTGCTCTATCGATGACAATATCCTCGATTTTAATCAGGGGAGACTAATCAAACGCAATTCCAATAATAATCATGTTCGAGTCAAATTTAAAAGGGGGTGGCGCGAACCTTATATTGCTTTGCTAAGAAACGTGCAGTCCAGACATCGGGCTGCTACTGAGATATTTTAGATGGTATAACCCAATAACACTTTTCTCGACCCAAGGATCGAAACCCAGACTTCAAAGCGCTGCGACAACTAGGACCAACGAGGCAAGTATTCAAATGTTGCGTGTGAATGAATTTAGGATAATACAAAAAAATAAGTTTTATTTTTCAAAGATTTAGTTTTGCTTCAAATGGACCTAACTACACGGGGAGTATCGAAATGTATAAGGTATTTAGTTTTGTAAGAGCAGGAATCAAATGAATGGCTGTAATATGATGAAAGTTCTAAGTACTGCGTCTTTAAAGAGCATAGGTTCTAAATACGATTAACGCAAACAGGATTGGCCAATAATCTGAAGCCTATGTAGATCGAGAGAATGAGAGAAGAAAACCTTTGGTTGCATTAGGTACCTATGCACAGTAAATTATGATGATAACGTTTTTTCTAAGTGTTCACAATATACAGGGTGTAAGGGACAGCCTTCCACAAATTAACAGGGTGCAATCAGCTCCTTATTTTGAATCATATTCCAGTGGAAATTTCCTCAGGAATTTTTTTATTTTTTTTTTCGATTTTTCATTTGCAGGGCTGTCCCTTACACCCGTTATAACGTGAGTGATAAATTAACTTCTAAAGACTTATAGACTGATTTTGTGAAATAATGTAGACACACGCGTTTATTTAAAACAAAAAAATTAACATCTACAAACGATATTTGATGTGAACTTTTACAAATGTTACCATAAATAGGTATTGACGGTTTCTAAATCTTTGTCTAGACCATTTTAAAATACGTTTACATTTCGTACAAATATGCAAATTATTTACGTAGGTATCTGTTACAAAATTATTCCTTTCACGTTCCGATAAAATGTTCATATAAAAATCTCATTTTTAATCAAGGTAATGAACTTTAAAGATACATTAATCTAATATAATTTACCTAATAATTATACATAAACTAATAAAACTAAGCAGTTGGTTTTAAATCCGGTTCAATCAAAAATTAATACTGAAAAATGGGTACAAAAACCTGTAATAACCCGAATAACGCAGTAAGTGCGCTTTTTGCTCAACATGCGTAATTTTATTATCAAAATTGCATCATGGTCCCACAGTTAACTAGTTCACAGGAAAAACTACTACTGTTTGAAAAAACTATTGTTACGTACTAGTATGATGAATTATCGTCTTCTTTGAACACAATAATTTTTCTATGAGTTGTTAATGTCATTCGTGCTTAATTAATGCGTATTGCAGGTATGTATGTCGCTCTAAGTAAATACACCAAAGTCTAATAGAATGGGGGCAAGTATTAAGAAAAGAGAATAAAATAAAAACGGACAGTGTTAAGAATTTAACTAAACATGTTAACCCCAACTGCTGGGAAAGGCCCTCCTTTATTTTTTTCCAGCCACATAATTTTATTTCTACTATTCATGTAGCTTCGTTACAAAATACAATCTTCTTTCGCTTCAAAACTTATTTATTATATCTATGGTGATGATGTCTTAATTATAATAAAGATGAGTTTATTACTACATTGTTATTTAAAACTTCATTTGTTTTTATCATTCGGTTATTAAAGTTGAAGTAACGGTGTCTTCCAGAATTGGGTTGTCACATTTAAAAATTAAATTATGCATAAAATGCAGTAGTACCGTTTTCTAAAGTAGCAACATAGTGTTAAGGTCAGAGATCCCCATAAATAAGTAACTTACGGGTGTTATTTTATTTTGATAGCAGCCACAAACTATTAACAGTGATAAAGGTACATGCTAACCTTTTGTTATAAAAGCTTTTTTGGTTAGGTCCTTAGTTCGTTATTATATTTGATTCGCATCCTCCTAATTCACTAAGTGCCTAACATTTTGTATTATTTTCAAGAATGTATGAATTTAGTACGATATCGTGTTGGCTGTTCTTATTTATAGTAACAGGAAAAAGTGGGTATAAAACACTTGTGTAGGATAGGCATCATGCATTTTGTTTCAGCAATAATAAAATTATGAATAGAATTAACTTTATAACGATCCGCATTTCAAAGCATATTTTGTAAACGGAAGTATTATTTTCAAGCAAGTGTCATCATAATACTATGCTAATGTAGGAATTTGTAAAGAATGTTGATGTATGTATCAGTAAGCGGGTGGCCTAACTGAATTGACACAAATTATGATTAATGCACCAAGCTTGATAAACAGCTCGATACATCATATTTTTACATCTTCCAATAAAATCTATTCACGTTGTTCGGGTATTAGGTATTTAAATGTATAAAAAGTTTTTTTTTTCATCAAAAGACTCCTCCTTCGTTGAGCGGAGCATAAGGCAGTGACAGACTTTTATTGACTAAAACCCATGTGTGTTCCTCAAAATTCCCTTTGTGTTACAAGGCCGCGATGAATCTTTTGGACAAACGCAACTAGACGTCCCACGTCGGCTAAAGAGTATAGCAACAACGCATGCCTACTTGACACATTTTAATTACTTCTATCCGCATAAGGCAATAAATTTTCATAAACAATCCATCGACATTGTTGATTTACAATTTAATAATGCTAAGCAGTCATTGAAGTGCTAATGTGGTCCAAAGAGTTCTTCACGCGACCGTACTATGCAACTTTACTTGGTTACGCTGACCACGTAAAAATAGCATTGTTTGTAAACCAACGGTGAGTCAGCTCGTGAAGTTTGGAGGGTGCTCTATTAATATGCGTAAATGTACAGCGAACAATATTTTCGAGTGCAGTGGTAAATATTTTATGTGTAAACTTTCTAAAGGAGTGTTACGGAAGCGGACGCGCGGAATGGACGCGTATCGTAATGCATGAATCGAAGTGCGTAGCGAATGTTGATGATAACCGGTTTGCTGCATTTATGTGGTGAGAAACACGTAAAAAGTTACTGCATTATATGACCTTACCTAATGATAAATCTAGACTTTCAAGAGCTGTTAAAGTAGTGCAAATGTCGCACACATTTGACTTCTTTAAGGATTTAAAAATATATATTTTCAAAGGTATACGATTAACCGCAGTCTCACCGGATTGAAAGCGATGATGGACAACCATGGAGCATATTTGTCTAGAAGTAACCTATTCATTTTCGATTACATCACTAAGCTATACTGGAAACACAGAACGCACGGGAATTCCAGTTCTTAGCTGTAGGAACAATGACAGTATCTTTCCCAAAGCGTTTTGTAAATTTAAGATTCTCAAATAGCTGAATAAAATTAATTTTATTATCAGTTGAAAATAGTAGGTATTGTTTACGTTTTATACGTAAATACCTATACAAGGAGGTAATCCACTTGAATCACGTGCATTAGGTATGCATTCCGAGACTATTCGGGTACATCACGTGAGTGACATCTATAACCAAGCATGCTTCTCATGAATAGTGTTGTATAACAGTGTTTATGGTCATTTACGGCTTAACTCACGTGCATTTATACATTTATTTGATGGCTCACATTCACCATTGAATGGATATTGGCCCAAATCATGAGATGTTCAAGAAAAAAATGCCTGTAAGAGCGTAGACAAATTATGATATTATTTTTATCATTGGATGCATATTATTTTTATCTAATCTTCAAAAAATGTTGATGGCTAAGGAAAAAAAGGAAATAACAATTATTAAATAGAAAATAATACTATTTACGATAAAAAAGGATGCTTTTGACCTTTTGACTATGAGCATTTGTTTTGCAGAAGTATAGAATCTGCAGGTTTTCTATTTTAGTTTTAAGATCCTAGGCTAAGAGCACTAAAACCTAAACCTATTTTCAGTTCTATGCGAATTATTGACTTGAGTAGCAAGTTTACTACTAAATACTATAATTACTAATTACTATAATTCAGAATGTATGACTGCCCTTTTATAATTTTATTGCTTTTCCACGCACAAGGTCGTGAGAACTCGTTACTCTCCGAATAAGTAGGCTTAGTAGGTTATGGTAATATTTGTGTTGTAGATTACCGGGTTCTGAATCTTGGCACACCCAAAGGTATGGTCTATGAACCGACACGTTTATGATGTAGTTTGGACGTACGTGGTTGGATCTACGAGACATTTTAATGATTTAAATGAGTATAGATAGATAGTAGATCGTCTTTCGTAGATTTTTTTCATTTCTGGTGAGCCCGCTGTTGACCTCGATCTCACCTGATGGTAAACGATGAGGTCTACAATGAATGGACAACGCGCATTAACGTAACACTTTGATGGTTGATTGGCCTAGATATTAGGGAAAGAAAAAATTTCGTCGCCCAAAATTTTTAAACGTATTTTTTAAATATTTTTTATTTTTAGATGGGTTGAAAAGATTAGGGTTGTAAGCGTTCGGAAACACGCGCAGGCAGAGAGTTCCACGTTTAAAATAAAGTTGCTTTTGCCCGCGAATTCGTACGCGCATATCCCATTTTTTCTCTTCCCGTAGGAATGACGGAACGAATTTATACACCTTCTTCTTGAATCACCATGTCTGTTGATGAAAACTGCATTACATTTATTGCGAAGTTTAAATGATGTCAGCTTACAAACGAATAAAGCTACTTCGGTTTAAACTTGTAAAGATTGCAGCACTTATTACAGAACTGAATATGGTAATATTAAAAGTCTACCAAAATTTTTCATGCCTTATCGTAATAGTTGAATCATTATTTCTTCCCCACCGTAGCCGAACTATTTTTTTTTTATTTCGTGCGTAAGCTAGGGACTTGGCAATAATTCGATTCAACCGCTGAATACAAGATTAGGCAGCCTTGACTTCTGCTTATAACATTAAAACATAATAAGGATGTAGATGAAATTGAGCCTTGAATTAACTCGAGATGCAGGATTTTCGTTCCTAATAATGTTTAATCATACAATTTAGAAGCACAAACATTTAAATCTAAAACTTTTTTTTTTCCTTATACAAAATTGCTTTTATCAGATTTTGGATTCACACTTTAATGGAAAAACAGGATCCAATAATTGTATTCAGTTTTGAACATTTGTAACGTTACAAGCGTAACGTTATTACTGGTAACGTAACAAGACAAGTTTTCTTATTTTACACCTTTACATTCGGCCCATACTGTGCATCGCAGTTGACTGATACTTGGGGCAACTGTTTCTAGTGACAATAAAACACTTTTATAATGTCTGCTTAATCTTTTTGTAAAATTTCCTCTTAACTGCCCCGCTGGCCTAGTGGTCCCAAACCGTAACTGCTGAGTGTGAGGTCCGAATTGCTTTCCTGGATACCCAAAGTGGTATAGGGTTTTTCTAATTGCAACGTCGGTGATGTGTGTGCTTCGGAAAGCACGTAAAGCCTTATGCCTGAAAATCTTGTGCCTGAACTCTCCTCGGTTGTGTCTGATAGCTGTCCCATTAGATTATCAGAGTACAGAAACGGAGATTGCACACTCACACTTGTGGGTCTCGTCTTTATTGTTTTAACGAGCCGATATTCAACACGCTAGCTTAATTAATGCTGGTTGGAGAACAGGAGAAATGGGTTTCAATGTATGTAAGTCTTGTGACTAATCTCTGGATTAAACCAAAAAGGAGAAGAGTTTGAAGAAGTTTCTAGCTTTTTCATGAATCATACTAACTATACTTTTTGTTGTCAAAACCAACGAAGCAATGAATTTAAGATAATATAATAGGTATGCAGGGTATATGATTGGTGAGATAATACCCAGGAGGCGTGCCCTTGTAAATTTGTCATAACACATAGAACCATTTGTCATAATAATGAATTGCTTGGTTGTACAGTATGCATAATAATAGTTTTTTTTTGTCTGTAATGGTTACGAAGTTCTTATTGAACTTTGTGTTACTTGTGAGTATTTTTTCTCGGCACGAATGCACCCGCAATAAGGAAACATTTATGACATAATTGAGTAAAGTTATTGTAGTTTTTTTTTTTATTTGTATAGAATTACAATGTAGGTTGAGGTTTGGACATGTTTTTCGAAATAATCATTTTATTATGACAGTAGGATTAAAAGGTTCCTGCCAGGGTTGCGGAGTTTGTTTTAATAAGTCACTGGAACGTAAAGGAGGAACACGGATGGGTTTTAGTTAGTAAGTGACACTCCCTTCTGCTCCGCCTAATCATCCAATCATCCAATGGCTATTGGATGATTTCCCATCCAAAAAAAGCTAGATTACTGCTACCTTCATAGCAAGATGCCGCCATCTGTTTGATTAGTAAACATGTCACAGGTCATTAGCGTCTAGTTGCCAAACTTCACAATGTTAGTGATTAAACACAAAGGAAATGCAATCTACATTAATTATAAATTTTAACAAAAGACGAGCACATTTTCCTGAACGTCGCACATGGTTAGTGAATGATTTATAGTTTCCTTGTTGTATGAAAATGTAACGTGAATTGTGGCGAAGTGAAAGAGATTGGCCCCCTAAGTTTTCGAAAGGCAACTGAAGGATTATATTTAAAAACTAGCTTTTACCCGTGGCTTCACTCATCTTAAGACGACGACATAAGCCAACGCCCTTGAGGGAACAAAACACGCACTCGTTTCACCCGTCCAACCCAAGATTAGTTTATTGTACAAACAAACACACTTTTACAGTTATAAAACAATTTGATTTCAGTCCATACAAAGGTTGTCTGCATAAGAGATCGATCCCTGTGCGATCATACCGTCATCGAACACTTGTTTTATAATTTTTTATCTTACTGTCTCGACAGTAAGTGGTGTGGTACAGAAAAAAATAAAAGGTAATAGGGGACTTTTTTTTTTCAAAAATCTCTTTTAATAGAGTTGCTTAAATTCGTTGTTGTTTGTTGTTGCCTTGTTTTTTAATGATAAAACTTAATAAATAAGTATTCTCTATCCCAATCCGATATCAAATAAAATATAACGTCACGATAAGTTACAACAGCTCATTCGTTAATTAATTGACTTCAACTTTATATCCTGCTATGTCAATCATTGACTATCAGCACTTAGCCGATTTGATAGGCTGATTGGGTTATTTTGAAAAGCTCTCACTCAGGCCAGTGATCGCGTCAACCACTCCTCGATAACCGGGTTCCTATCAGGGTTTTCACAAAACTAATAGGTAATTTTCTATTAATGCTAAGATATCTACTTTTTTCATAATAAATCAAGAACTTATAATCTCATCAAGATTTTTCTTTATCTTACGGTCTTCCATTTTCCGGTGACTTAACTATTATGATACACAGATTCCTGTTATTCCACTCCTTAGCTGTATGTACAATCTATACTATATAATATTATAAAGCAGAAGAGTTTGTTTGTTTGGTTGAACGCGCTAATCTCAGGAACTACTGGTCCGATTCGAAAAATTCTTTCAGTATTAGATAGCCCATTTATCGAGGAAGGTTATAGGCTATATATCATCACGCTGAGACAAACAGGAGCGGAGCAGTAATGGAAAATGTGAGGCAGACGAAGTTGCGTGGGTCAGCTAGTTAAAGTATATAGATTATTACATACCTAGCTTGCGTAGTTAGCGTAATTAAGATTTTATTTTGCACGTGACCCTTTCACCATTATCACGCAAATATTTATCCTGTTCTTATAGAAAATCTTTCGTTGCTCTCTCGTGAATGGACAATATCCAAAGTAAGCATAAATCACGGACAGTAACCATCCACTTAATAATAACACAAGTCACTTACATCCGGATTTCGGACACCATTCACTTCATACAATATCCATAAAATATTACGCTGTTTGTCTATTGGAACAGCGAAGAATAAAATTGAGACCTGAATCTATAGAAATCATAAATAAAAAAAAACATCCTCTATGATAAAGTAAGTATACTCACTCATTTGTAAAACACTAATAACCTCTAAGGTCGCGAAAGTACACATTATTTACTTCACAACTTTTACTTTGAGATCAAACCAGAAAAAAAAAACCTAAATTATTTATCAGCTATTTTGCATTTCGTATAAAATTAAAGCTGATAGAAAGCGATGTTGTGGTCCACGATGGAGCACGTTTGCCTAGAAGTAACCTATTCACTCTTGGCATAAAGACTTCCAGGTTGTAACTTTAAACAAAAACCGGCCAAGTGCGAGCCGGACTCGCGCACCGAGGGTTCCGTACAAATCTGTAGGTATATATAAGCGAAAGTTGCGATTTACGATTTATGACGTATTAAAAAAAAAACTGCTAACTAGATGTCGTTCAAACCAATTTTCGCTGGTAGTTTACATGGTACTATACATCATACATTTTTTTTAGATTTAACATTCTCTTATTTTAGAAGTTACGGGGGGGGGGGGACACATTTTACCATTTTGGAAGTGTCTCTCTCGCAAACTGATAAGTTTAGAAAAAAAGGATATTAGAAATCTCAATATCATTTTCAAAGACCTATCCATAAATACCCCACACTTATGGGTTCAATTAAAAAAAAAAAAATTGAGTTTCAGTTCTAAGTATGGGGGGACCCTCAAAATTTATTGTTTTTTTTCTATTTATGTGTGAAAATCTTAATGCGGTTTCACAGAATACATCTACTTACCAAGTTTCAACAGCATAGTTCTTATAGTTGCGGAGAAAAGTGGCTGTGACATACGGACGGACGGACAGACAGACAGACATGACGAATCTATAAGGGTTCCGTTTTTGCCATTTGGCTATGGAACCCTAAAAACAGACTCCCGCCTAAAGCCCGACTTCACCCTTTGGTGTGTGAACTCCCCAGCAACACAAGTTAAGGTTAAAATCATCATTATAAAATTGTAGAAATCTTATTTTGTAACCACAATCCTGTGGTTTGCGTCTCTCCGTTTCCGCATTCTTCTGAATAAATGTTTTCATTGTTCTCTTTGTAACTGAGTGAGCGATATTGTTCTAAATCAATTGTAGTTTTTGTGCGGTAATAAGTCTCATTTTGGGTGCAGTTATCGGCATCAACGGCAGACTGAAATAAAACTCAAGGTCTCGCGTCCGGCCCTGGTCCAAGCCATGGTCCGGAGCGAGACAGAATGGGACGCCGTTGCCTCCTTCTGCGAAGCAGTCATGCTAGCGAAGGAGGTGGCGGAGCGGGAGAGGAGACCCTCTCGTCCCGGCCGCCGTGGTAGACGCCGCGGGCGTCGGGGGCCACCACCTGGTGACCTCCGGCCACCGTAGGCGCGGGCCTGTGGACGGCGAGCTATGGGTGGCTCGCCGTCCGTTCGTCTAGTGAAAACAGGCCGTGTCGACGGCGCGTTAGTGTTCCACGCGCGCCTCATAGAGAGTCAGCACACAGAGGGGCCCGAAAGGGCCGACGCCTGCCGGAGTCGCGGGATTATTCGCAAGAGACACCGTGGCTCCGGAACACAAAGGGCAATGAAGGAACATGGATGGGTTTAAGTCAGTAGAAGTCTGACACTCCCTCCCGCTACACCCAGAGCGGGAGGAGTCATTGGATGATTTCCCATCCCTAAAAAAAAAAAAGGTCTTTTAAAGATGTAATGAATTTTCATCATTCATTATTATTTTGACTGGCGTATTAAAGCCATCATTTTTCGAGTGTTAGAGAGAGACAAAGCTATAAGAAGAACAGCGCTTTTTTACCCGACTGCCAAGAAAGAGTTCTTTACAATTAAACCGGTCTATTCTGTCAACATCTCATCTACACTTTAGGTGGAGTGAGCACAAAGTGAACTGTCATTCCATCTTGTTTAAATGGATTGCAGCTACCTTCAAGTTCACTTTTCCAAAGCTTACAATGGTGAGACGTACACAGAATCGCACTGAACCGTCCTAGTACGGAATTTCGCTTTGCGTGCGAAAACTTTGTCCGTGCGGCGGCTGCAAGTCTTCTTCTTAAGGTGGGGACCTTCAATTTAAAAGATGAAGTGAAAAATATACAAAAATTTTGTCGACCGTGGCTCAGCTAGAGTTTTCTTCTCAATGGAAGGATAAAATCGTCCATTTTGACCGCCATATCTAGTTTGTATTTGCAATTTCACAGTTTGTAACGAAAGCTGTCCTGTAAGGTGTATAAACTACAGTTTTTGCTGCTAATTACAGGCTAGTGGTAGCCCTGAGTGCAATATTGGCAATGTCCGCCACAGGCATCATTGCAGCGTGTAATGAAAGTCGTTGCGCCGGATTCCATGCTCGCCACTCTTTTGGATGCAATACCAACTTGTTGGTGGTTTATAATCAGTTTATAGGCCTTTCTTTTTAATTAAATAACTAGCTGATGCCCGCGGCTTCGCGCGCTTAACAATTTATATACGAGAACCTTCCTCGAGAAACACTATATCCATTGGTGAAAACGGCATGAAAATCGGTGCAGTAGATTTTGAGTTGATCGCGAACAGACAGACATAGAGACGCGGCGGAGGACTTGGTTTTATAATATGTAGTGATAATTGTGATAAACTCATGATAAGTTTTTTAAATAATAAAGCTGACTTTCTTTCCAAATACCAAAATTAGCTTTTATTGTTAGCATAATTATCTGCAATCACAGGTGATGCATGAACTGTACTATTCTACTCGTAGCACTGAAAACTGACAAAATATATTTTTGATCTCATTGTACTGTCACATTGACGCTGGCCTCCCTTCCCTGTTTTCTACTTTTTGTTCTGCCTTTTTGGGCCAGTCAGTTTTTTTTATTCACACAGAATTCTATATTAGGAGATAATATTATGTAGATGCGTTCTTCATACAGTAAAGAAGGCTTTTATAAAACTAAAACTACAATCTCGGCCATCCCTAGTTTGCTGTCAGCAGCAGCATGATTCAAGCAATATAAAAACAAAGACATTCTTGAAATTGATCTTAATTCGGCAATTAAGCTTAATTAAAACGACTGTACGTTCATTAAGTCCTCACCAAGGTCTACGTCCCTACGTTTCCACCTTAACCTCACCTTTGGACCTTGAGGTTACCTTTTTCATATTGTTCCATGACCACTTTCACGGGCATGATCAAAGAACCGAATTTCCGGAAACAAGTACTTAATCAAGATCAGGTTTACTTATTATTTACAATGACTGGTTCAGACACCGTAATTGGACACATACGAAACTTTTGGCAAGGCGGTACGAGTAAAGGTTTTTGGAGTTAAATGTCAGCATGATATGTGGTCTTTGTTTATCTTACCATTCTCCTGTTCGTATCCATATTTATATTATGATCTAACCATTTCTTCTCACCTAGACCTACAGCACAATTTTCCTCTTACGACCGATGTCTAAAAGTTTCGATTTTATTTTTCAATTCTATGTCGCCAAGCCTTTCAAGTACCATGGTTAGGCTGCGTTTCCACCAGAGATGTGCAAGGATGCGTAGCGACGGATGTGTCGGTTAAGAACCAATAGAATCGCTTAATTTACCTAGCCTCGCTCAGCGCAATCGATTCTATTGATTCTTAACAAACACATCCCTCGCTACGCATCCTCGCACATCTCTGGTGGAAACGCAGCCATAGCCAGTAGTTCTAAGGAGTTAGAAGTCGGTAACAGTATCACACATCTTCATAAATTACCTAACAGCGTCATTCAATTGCAGCTCCATCTTATATAACATTAGTACCTACCAACCTATTTATTACATAACTGCTCGAGATACACCTAGTAAAGTAATAACAGCTGTGACAACATTATAAACAGGGTCGACCTTGCAATAGCGAGAAGTAATTTGAGAATGAACACTGACAGCTGATGACAGGTCGGTATCGTTACGATATCTTATGTGAGATCGAGTTACAGCCTCTTTGGTTGAATACATAGGCTGCAAGTGCAACCAACGAACGTTTATTGTTGAAATCTATTATAAGCAGTTTTTCTGGAAAATTGGTAGCGGGGCTTTGTTGTTAAAACAACAACTTCTTCGGAGATGGAAATACGAAGCTAAACAAAAAGGAAATGGTTTGATACAAGATATATTTTTGGAACTAGCTTGCCCATATTCAATTACTAGCTTTTGGCTGCGATTATATACGCGTACGAAATGCGTGTATATTGTTTTTCCCGTTCCTGTATAGCCTATTAGCCTTCCTCTTGAATGTTGGTATCATATATTATGGTCCAAATCTGGTAGTTCCTGAGATCAGGGCGTTCAAACAAACGAAGAAACTCTTCAGCTTTATTATATTAGTATAGTATAGATGTGGAGTAGAGTACACTATTTTTAAAACTTATAGTCTAAGATTTGGATTGTGTATGGAGCGATATGAAGGAAAAGGGAGTCAGTGATAGCGTCGCGGTTGATAGGACGGAATGGAGGAAGAAAACAAGTTACGGCCACTACAAGTAACATGGGAAAAGGGCAGGAATATGATGTCGATGCTCAGCCTCGCTGGGCGGAGCAGAAGGGAGTGTCAGTCTCTTACTGACTAAAACCCATCCGTGTTCCTCCTAATGCCTTTTGCAATCCAAGGCTTTTTTTTTTAGGGATGGGAAATCATCAAATGACTTCCCCCCCGCTCTGGGCGGAGCGGGAGGGACTGTCAGACTTCTACTGACTAAAACCCATCCATGTTCCGGAGCCACGGTATCTCTTTCGAATAGTCCCGCGACTCCGGCAGGCGTCGGCCCTTTCGAGCCCCTGTGTGTGCTGACTCTCTTTGAGGCGCGCGTGGAACACTAACGCGCCGTCGACACGGCCAGTCGTCATGAGACGGACGGACGGCGAGCCACCCATAGCTCACCGTCCACAGGCCTGCGCCTACGGTGGCCGGAGGTCACTAGGTGTCTACCACGGCGGCCGGGAGGAGAGGTTCTCTCCCTCTCACGCTCCGCCACCTCCTTCGCTACCATGACTGCTTCGCAGAAGGAGGTGGCGGCGTCCCATTCCATCTCGCTCTGGACCATGGCTTGGACCAGGGCCGGACGCGAGAGGTCGCTGCCAATCGCCGCTTCGAGGACACGGCGGTGATCCGCCCAAGCGGGGCACACCTGCACAGTGTGCTCCACCGATCGACCGGAGGACACCCTCCGGTCGATCCTCGCAGTGGTGACACCCGGGCGTTTCCTCCCGCCTGATTCGGTGCAGGTACATCCCGAAGCATCCGTGTCCGGTGAGGACCTGCGTCAGGCGGTAAATGAGGACGCCGTGGCGCCTCTCTTGCCACTCCTCAAAGAGGGGACATATCGCCACTATCGTGGCGTGCCCTTTGCAATCCAAGGCTGCGTTGACATTTTTTAAACAAATCCGCAATGCACAGTTCATCAAGGGATGCTGCAAAAAAAAAAAAAACAGGAAATGACAATAGTGCAACGTAAAAACTAGCTAATCATTCCAACCTTGCCGTTTGTCAACGACATATCAAGCAACACGATACACTGCATACAAAATGATTGCCCTACTTCAAAGATCAGGGTTCAGTTCCTGAACAGGGTCAATTGAAATCGCCAAGAGCAAATAATTGACCATTATTGCCCGTATCCTAGACATTGCGTTAGGTCGAATAAATGATGTGAAGGAAAAACTGTTTGCATGTTGTGTTGAGTGCTTATTGCGTAGTTTCATTGGATTAGTTTTAATTGATCCAACGTCTCTGTCATGTAAAGGGGATTAAGTGTGATTATGTCAGATGTTTACGTTTTTCTTTGATGTTTTTACAGATATGCTAGCTAGTGTTTCTGGCCACGTGTTCAGTTCAGTTCAGTTCATTTATTCATTAACAATTTACATTGTGTCTGAATGCGTTACACAAAAAAGAAAAACAGTTAGGTAAACAAAAAGCAGATACAACGATTATTGAGTTTTGGGACAAATGCATTTTCTATTTATTTATTTTTTAGCCATTTTATAGAAAACCAGCAATTATAAAATGAGTAAATCTGCTGGGCATTCCTATCTTATTCAAAATTGAATGTAACCACAAATACCTAATTATGTAGATTCTAAATGATTATTTTTTTACTCAGAATATGATTCTAAGAAGAATCCATTTATCATGCTTTGATTTTTATGTCGAATCAGTCTGTTATTTTTCCACACCTAGCGAAGATGTTAATATTTTCATCATGGATCTCTAAGATGACATACCAATCTAAAATTATAGGATCAATATTCTTATATTGCAACACCAATCAGAGCGAATCCGCGTTACTATTAACATTTTATGCCGTCTGATTATTACAGGTCTGACATATAAATGCCATTACTGGTGCAATTTAATTGTTTTATATTGTGTCGGATTAGCTTGCACGTAAAATAACATTAAACAGTAATAATTATGCATAATTGTATACAGAATGTATTTTTACCTCGGTTTCAGCCAGTAGGCTTCAGACAAGAGCAGGTTTTCTGGGAACACGATTTGGGCTTTTCCCATAAAAGTTTAAAAAAGTCTACATTATGAATGAGAGAGGTTACACATCTTTCTTTATAGTTGTAATAAAAAAAAAATGTTTCATTAGTTCAGGCAGAATAGTATTTTCAAAAACATGACTTAAGGTGGAAGCTCCAGGGTAGCCCGCGAAATTCAAATATTTTTATGTTTTTTGCAATTTGTCGGTCAGTGTGAAGCTGTATGTTGAACAGAATTCGGTTCGCGATCGAAAAGAGCATTTACCTAAAGGATTATTACCATTTGAATCATCAATCCTAACCCTGTAATTTCATAGAACTCGATTGAATGTTATTTCGTGAAAAATTCATTCAATCGAGTTTTATTGTTGTTGTTGTCTTGATGTAAAGATTATACTGCCAGAATTTTCGTACCTTCTTGCGCTGCCTCCCTCAAGGCGTGCCTAACCTTGGTAGTCGCCAGAAAAACTGGCAATACTGTACTTACATAGTTACATTGGCCTTTCCCTAATGCCTCTTCGTAGATTTTCGAACAATAAATTATAAACTCTTTTACATAGATGAATGATCACGATAGAAGTCGATTTAGGACAGCATTATGTTATTATTTCTGTTTTTGATATTAAGAAAGTCAATACATGTATGTGGGTCCATAACCATTATTGCATACTAGCTATCCCCAGCGGCTTCGCTCCCGTCAACTGGCAACTTTCTCAATTTTTTTCATTAATAAGAAAACACAATAAAATAGAAATGAGCGAAATCGGTCCAGCCGTTCATAGGGATTAATTTTTATATGTTTATAGATTTATCCGGTGTCTACCTTAAGCGTGCAAACAGGTACGGTAAGGGACAGATGGCGACCTTTTGGACACTGTAACATCGTGCTCTGACCTGACATATTAATGATTGATCGTCGAGAAAACACAGTGATACTTACTGACGAAATGGCAACCTGTTTGAGTGGCTGGCTGAGTTCCTATTTTGTAAGCAGGTTGAGCTGTCACGAAAATAAGGGCGAGTTAGATACCAACATGTAAAACTTTCTGAGTCGTGTTTCGATGTTGGCAGAGCGGTCGTGGTCTCATCGAGGCATTCAAGTTGATGGTAGAGGCAGACCGTCTGGCGTTATCAAATACTCGGCTTCCTAGTGCGTATAAAACTTGGTCAGACCAGCGCATAGGTGACCTGCCATGAGTTCAGCCGCTCGAGTCAATGTAAAAGCTAGAAGAGTGGATTTGCACAGCATAATGGAAACGGAAGACATGCTACGCGGCATGACCCAAATTATATTGGAACAAGGGTGAAATAATAACAGCCACACGAGTTGATCCACAAGGTTGAGTAACGTTAGCCGTAGTTAGTCCATGGATGGATGACCATTTTTAAATACCGGCCTCGGCTTTCCTTTGCGCTCCCAAATGTTGAAAAACTCCTATTGGTCGTAGAGTGCTGTTACAAATACACCCTTCCACGAGAAATGGGCTATCCAACACTAAAATAATGTTTTAATTCGAACCAATAGTTCTTGAGATAAGCGTGTTCAACCAACAAACAAACAGAAGCTCTACATCTTTATTCTTTTAAGTGTAGATGAAATGACGAATTCACATAAAAGATAACAAAAACCTTCTTTGTTGTTTTTCTTAAATTGTAGTGTTATTCTAAACACTATTAATTTGCTAAGTAGACCTACTTTTTCTTAGACTTCTTTAGATTCGCCTACATACCCGCACTGCATCTTTTATTGAACCCCTCGTAATACTGTTATCTAACTCGATCACAATCAGACTGTGACTCTCTTAGAACACGTGTTTGAAGTAATTAGACTTTAATGACTAATTAATTTAAAACTTTCACGGTTTTTAAGCTGTTCTAAATTGTTGAGCGAGTTTTAGTAGAATGAAAATAATTATGCAGGTGTAAGTGTATAATTGTGTAAGTAGCTGACATATGTATCAAATACCGAACTGAAATTTTATCGAATGTGCCTGTAAAATAGCAGGAAACTTCAATAAGTAATCGTATTAAACTTTTTTATTAATAGTAGTTTACAACCTATGGTTACCTCACGTATAGTTCTTAATCAAGGTCTTAAAAGAAATAAAAGACCTCCACACTCGAAGTTTGCTAAAGAACTATGAAACAGAGTGATCTGGTTATCAAACTAGTGAATCTCAATAAGCCCCCAATCCTGAACGTTTCAGTAGGTAAGTTGTTTACAAATTTGGATTTTGCGCAACGAATGTTAGTTCAATGTGCCTCTTGGCATAGGCCTCCTCCAACATCTTCCATTGTTCTCTATCGCTAGCAACCCTTCTCCAATTGGGACCGGCTGCAAGTTTCAGCACGTCCTCCCATCTCCTCTCTTGCCTTCCTCTTCCTTGCTTACCATGTCTAGGATACCATGCCGTGACTATCGTACTCCGCTTTTCTTGGGTACAACGCAGTAAATGGCCCGTTCATCCATCTCGACTTCAGTTGGTGTATCTTTAAAGATAAATATCAAACTAGAATACTGAAGGAAACATCAGAGCATCGACAGATGTCACTAGGAAAGCGGTCACCCTAAATCTATCATAGTCTTGAACACAATTTAGAGAAGGCAACTCCTTTACGAAAAATCGAGTGACGTGTCTCAAAGACGAAACGTTTAGCGAAGGGGCATACATTAACATTAATTTTGGTTATAAAACTAAAAGTCCGCCATATATTTTTGCAACATTTCCTGTATTTTAGTACATTATAAGTTGCGTTAAATTCCGCTTTATAAACCGAGAGGGGAAACCTTGAGACGTAAAATCTATAGAGCGCTCGAATTCACGTACATGTGGCGGCGCTTAGATTTATATAGCTTCAAATTAGTGCACGCGATAATAAGCACTAATTCTGAGAAATAAAGAATGTGTTGCCGTGAAATATTTTGGACTTAGCTCCAGATTAATACACGATTTATGCTCCCAAATTTACCAGCAGACTGCAATATAATGAGGCAGTCAAGTACTTTAATTTAAATAATGACTCTTTATTATACTTTAAATGCTTTGCTATTTATCTTTTAAAACTAAATTGAGGATGTAGCATGTTTTATACGAAAATTACATTGCATTTAATCGGTCTCCAAAAACAAAACTAGGATTCTAAAAACGAAATATAAAACAAAAGAGCATCTATGCTTGTTCCTTTTATAAATCCAGCTTTGGTGATGTCCAATCATGGCTTGTTTTTCTTAATGCTATCTGACAAGTTTACCTCCACAGATGGTTTAAATCTTATCAGTGAAGCATTACGCGGAATGTTGTGATAAGAATCTTAAAGCTGACAGCATTACAGGCACCGGCTGCATCGTGATTAACAACTACTTGTATGGTGAACGCTGAATGAACATCAAACAGCTAACGTTTTTGCATGTTGCACTTTTTATGGATTTCATTAGAATTGATTATGAAAATCTATAAGAAAGTAAGGAAGTCAAAGAACTTTGAAGTGGTTGGTCGTGTTTTATAAAAGAAATGATTGCCAGGCCACCAGAAAACCTCATTTTATAATGAATATCTACTTTTATTGAGTTTACAACTAAAGGGCAGAATTCTCTGCTGGAGTCAGTGTTTCCTGATAGTTAGACCTGAGCGTACCTATTTGAGAAAAGATTACAAGATGAAAAGGTATCATCGTCGACCACGCCGCCGCTTCCACTAAGTGAGTCTGTGGTCAAACGGGAGCCTGTCAATTATTTAGTATTAAAAAAAAAAAACATATGGCCAGCTTTTAACAGGAAACATACATAAGTCTGTGATTTCAAACAGAGTCTGTGGTTGAAGACAATTATTATCATCAATATTTAAATATCATTAAGTTACTTCATTATTTGGTATGATACCTACCTACCTACTAAAACAGATCCGTTTCTCAGCATATTACTAAAACAATAGGCAAGGTCGCACATTTTATTATTATAAATTACCAGCTTATGTCCACAATATTATATTAATGACACTTAACGCAGTGAATTACAAAACTCACGCCTACTTTATTATTTAAGTCAACGTAACTGTGACGAAACTGACGTCAATCGTGCGAAATTTGTCACACATTGACATTACTCGCACATTTCGTACGTTTTGGTAAGCTTTAACGAGATTTTCGTAACTCTTATTTTATGAGATCAGAGGCTTTAATAAAGTTATTTTAGATGTTTCTTACGTTCTTAGCCATTTATTTATACTATATTAATATTACAAAGCTAAAGAGTTTGTTTGCTTGAACGCGCTAATCTCTGGAACTACTGGTCCGATTTGAAAAATTCTTTCAGTGTTAGATAGCCCATTTATCGCGGAAGGATATAGGCAATATATCACGCTAAGACCAATAGGAGCGCAGCATTAATGGAAAATGTGACGCAGATGAAGTTGCGGGTCAATTTGTGTCAACATATTTCATGTTCTCTTCTTATTGTGAGGGCAGTAAGGTCGACCCTACACACCCTAGTGTCAGAGTTTCTAAACCGCCTCTAGGACCTCTGACATGGTTTGTTTGACGACTGCCATTTGGCGGCTGGGTTCACCGGCTTATACGTGCCTTCCGAAGCACAGAATCATCTTTTTACCAGACAATCAGGTGATTGAAGCCATCAATGTCCTAACTAAACTGGAAACTACTTTACAAATTATGCTTCCCGAGGGAATCGAACTCACGATCACCGAGTCACAAGGCAAACGCCTAAACCAATCGGCTGCCGAGGAATGTTAAAACCAATATATGATAAACTTTTGTTTTGGTGTTAAACAATACATTTTTTATATTTTTTTTTGTAATTTATTTATGATTATGCAGTGGTTGTCCTTACTATTGAAATAGGTAATGCAAAAGAAAACAAAACAATAATTTGTTCGCTTTAATGATTCAGATCAAGTTTTCGTTTTAACAATATTTTATTACTTTTTGTTTTCGTAATTGTGAATAAGAGCTATGTTTAAATTCAATATTTATGCAATGGTTTTTATTTTGTGACCAAACATTACTTTTAGACTCACATACAATAATGAATCCAATGTAGTCCAGTTCCACACTAATATTTAATGTCTAGGAGGCAATAACTATCAATCATTATATTTATTACGGTTATCAATTATGTATTAGGAATTATTTTAGACACAAAATCCAAGCATTCTACTTTATAAGGTATGTAACTCTTTCTTGTAACTTCGTCCCCTTGGTATATCCAACAAGAACCGTTCGGGAAGCAGCTTGGCTAAGCAAAGTACACACAGTTATAGTCAGTTTTCATAGTAAAAGAATTTGCATTATCTAATCAGTACTTCCAGAGATTTTTCTCGTACAAACTAACATTTTACCTCTCTAAAAAGGCACATTACATTAACGACAAGCTTAAAGCAAGTATCGAAGTGTAGTTTTAGAAGCCATGCTCGAGTTTTAGCGGGACTAACGAACAGCAATTCATTTATTTCATTTATATATATATAATGTTATTTGTTCGGTAGTTAGGTGAGATGATACCGTCAATCAAAACACAATTGAGTTTCTCTGTAATAAAAGATTTATATTTGTTATTAACATGTTTGTTCGACACGAATTCCAAAATATAACATTAAATTAACTATAAAAACCTTACCTGTAATAAAAGAAACGACATTTAATGCTTATAATTACAATATCAATTCTTATTTCCTAACTAACAAGTAATAGTTTTCACAATTGTTCTAACACGACCACAGATACAATAAATGCCGGCGACATTGCGTTTGCTACCGTAATGGCGGTAGTAGCGCGGCCTGAATTATAATCTAAAGGAAATGTATTTTCTTTACATCACCCCCCCTAGGAAAGCTAGTACTAACTAAATATTATGAAAGTCTTTTATTTAGTAAAAACATATTGTATTTTTCTAGACTTTTTAGTCTTCTTCGTCAAGTGTTGGTGCTGGAGCCAATTTCGAGATGTGGAAAAAGTTTGACTCTGGTTTTTTATGGCCAGTGTTGATCCTGTAAATGGTGTTTGACAATTTTTCCAAGATTCTGTATGGTCCGATTCTTAATTCGTCCAGCTTTTTCCTATTCAGCTTGTTGCCATTGTCTACAAACACCATATCACCCACTTTGAAGTCGAACTGTTTTCGATTTTTATCATAAAGTATCTTGTTGTAATTGTGAGACTGAAGTGTATTTGATAGTGCTTTTTCTCTGTCTTGAGTCCAATCGGTCTCTGTCTTCTTTGGTTTTAGCTCATTTGGCAAAATCGTAACATCGGTACCATTTAGTAGATACGTAGGAGCGTATCCAGTGACAGTATGCTCCGTTTCATTATATTTTTTTACACAATTTTGTGCTATGGTTGTCCATGCTACTTTGGTATCTTTTTCGTTAATTTTGCATCTAATTTTATTTACCAATGTTTGATTTAATCGCTCATTTAAACCATTCGAAAAGGGTGAATTCACTGCAGTAAAAATGAGTGGAATATTATTATCTTCCAAATATTTTTTGAATTCCTTAGAATTAATACCTGGGTATTGATCAGCGAGAATCATGCCAATATTATCAATTTCTGTGGTGTTCTTTATTAATTTTATAAAATCATTTGCATTTTGTGTTTTAGATGTCAAAATAAATGCGTACCTCGTGAAATGATCTGATAGCAGGTGCAAGTACTTTTTTGTGGACCGGGAACCTCCAAAACCTCCAATTGTATCTATAGAACATATCTCGAAAGGTTTCGTGGCCGGGCCCAAGTGTGACATCATTCCAAATTTGTTTTGTTTTCTTGATTTGTTTTTTAAACATACTGTACAATTTTTACAGGTTTTTTTTATATTATTTGTTAAGTTTTCTGCTGTATACAATGAACTTATGGTTTTTTGCATTTGATTTATTCCTAAATGTCCTTGGTCTGTATGTATTCTTTTAATGAATTCTATGCTAAATTGTTCCGAGAGGATTATCTTATCTTTTTTCTTGAATTTTTTGTAATAAACATTGTGATCTAATTTTAGTTTTTCTTTTCTGCATTGTATATATTCATTTTGTTCTTGATCTTCTAAGATATCTTTTAGTGTTATTAAGTTTACCACTTTTAATTGTTCCTCCAGATTTTCATTGGCTTCTAAAACTGGATTCCTGCTCAGGCAATCAGCTTCCAAGTTGTATCGTCCAGGAGAATATTTTATTTCAAAATCATACTGTGATAGGTAGTATGTTAAATCTCCTAGTTCTTCATCAGTTCTTGATTTTATGTTCATGTTCTCCAATGGTTTGTGATCTGAGAAAACAATGAATTTTTTTCCTATCAACAGATGTTGCCAATACTTTACACATTCTTTTATTGCTAGGCATTCCAGATATATAGCCTTCTTTCTTTTTTGCACTTCATTCAATTTTTTTGAGAAGTATGCTACCGGTTTTTCTTCCTTGTTTTCTTGCAGCTGTTTTAGGACAGCTCCCACTCCTAGTATACTAGCATCTGTGTATATATGTATAGGTAATTTTGGATCAAAAATAGTTAATATTGGTTGCGAACATAATATTTTTTTCATTTCATCAAATGATTCTTGGCACGCTTTGGTCCAATCAAAGGCTTGTCCTTTCCTCAAGAGGTTATGCAATGGATCCAATTTTATAGCTATTTTTGGTACATATTTATGGTAAAAATTTATTTTTCCTAAAAATTGTCTCACATTTTTTTGTGTTTTTGGTGTTGGAAAATTCTTAATTGATATCAAGTTGTCTTTAAGAGGACTAACTGAATTATTCTGTATTATGTGACCTAGATATTTAACCGAGTCAGCTGCAAAACTGCATTTTGAAAATTTAAGTCTTAATCCTTCACTTTTAATTGCTTGAAATAGCTGTGTTAAATGCTTGACATGATCAGAGAAAGTTTTGGAGAATATTAAAATGTCATCTATGTAATTTACTGTGAACTCTGCAAGTTTGTGTTTTCTTATAATGTTACACATTATTCTCTGAAATATTGCTGGCGAGGTTTTCAGACCAAATGGCAAACAAGTCCACTGGAAATGTCCTTCTTGTGTGACAAATGCAGTTTTGTGCCTGTCCGTGATACGTAGAGGTATCGACCAAAATGCAGAGTTTATGTCCAGTGTAGAGAAGTATTTACAATCCCTTGTTTTGATCATTAGATCCTCAATAAGAGGAAATGGTTGTGATTGTGGCACAACAATTTTGTTTAGGTCACGAAAATCTATGCACAACCTTGATCTTGTGTTTTCATCTTTTTTGTAAGCTAATGTTACTGGAGCTGCAAATGGGCTATACGATTCTTCTATCAATTTTTTTTTTAATAATTGTGCAATTTGTTGTTCAATTTCCTTTTTATCTTCTATTGTGCAACGATAGGGCCTTTTACTGCAATATTTTTCTACTATTAGATCAATGTGTGCTTCATAATCCTTTACTGTGCCTATGTCATATTTATCTTTTGCAAAAGCAGATTTATTGTTTATAATTAAGTCATCAATTATTGCTTGTTGGTCATAATCTAAATGGTGTATCCAAATATTGAAATTATCTTTGTTAATGTTTTCGTTAAAGTTTATAAGGTTTCTTTTGTCGTTTTGAGAATCAACTGATTTTTTTAAATTTGTAATAGTTTTATTTTTTAATTTTGAGTCTTCATTTTTTATTTCCTTAGAAATGTTGATAGTCTCAGAATTTTTAATTTTATTTTCTAGTATAGGAATTTTTTGACTGATTTCTAAATTTTCATTTTGAATTAAATAGAATTTTTTTATACAGTCAAGCCCAATTAGAAAATCGTAATCAAAATTATCTTGATCTATTACAAAGACATCAGTTTTTTTTTTCTACATTGAAAATGTTTACATCAAGTGTTATTATTCCACTAGCTTTTTTAACGCCATTAATTGTTTTTAAATTAGTATTGTTGTAATTGCTTAATGTTTTATGCTTATGTTTCAGTAATCTTGAATTTATTAATGATACATTTGAGCCTGAATCATAGATTCCAAATACTTCAAAAGCTTTATTCAATACTAACCTTACTTTAATTAATGGCGGCACTATTAGTTTTTTGAGTCTTCACACTGTAGTTCACATTCCAATTCAGAATTATTAACGAGTTTGAATTGTTTCTTCTCATTTTCTTTATTTTCTTTTGTTTTAAACCAGCATGAATCTTCTGAGTGATAGCGTACTCCTTTCTTTAGCTTTTCGCAGATACTACATTTTTGCATCTTTTCTTTCAATGGCTTAATATCATCTTTCTTTTTCAGATACTTTTTTTTGTTAATCAAATGTTCTAATTTACCAACTTCATTAAATAAATCTTTTGTTTCTAAAATTTCTTCTTTGTTGATCCTGTCTGTTATGAAGTCTGGCAAACCGGATGCAATTAGATCAATCAAGGTCCCTTGATCAATTGTCTTTCTTACTTCAAGTAGAAGTTTCTCCTTTTTAATGGAATATTCCAATAAAGATCCTGATTGATATTTAAAAGCTATAGCATATTTGCTACTAGCCCATCCCTTGTTTGCATAGGTTTCTACAAAGTTTGTTTTCCATTCTGACCATTCGGATTGCAAACTATGCTTAATCATCATGGACGCATACCAATCAGTGCATGACTTTTCTAAAAATAATCTGAAGATTTCAATTTTTTCTTCATCTTCTATTACATCAAATCTTTTGCATTCCTTTTCAAAATTATCCATCCATTGACATGCACTAACATTCTTGCCATCAAATTTTTCCAGTACAAATCTGTCGGCTAATTTTTTTACGCTTTGTTTTTCCTTTCTTTGTTGACTTTCAACTAATTTTTCCAAAATTTTCACCAAGTGATCTTCTGAACTGTATTTGTTGCTATTTGCCAATTGTTCTTGGGTAATTTCCTCTAGATATTGGTTCTCAAATATCAAGTTTTCATCTTCATCAAAGTATGTTTTTTCCATATCCGCTGTCAATTTTATCCACACACTTCTAGTTTGATGTCTTTTCTTAATTGTATTTCGCACTGTATTGTAAGCTTTTGAGGTGAGAATATGTTTGTGAAGTGACACTGCGTCATACTCCTTAGGGATCAGGAAAACTTTATCATCTTGTGTAATAATTGAGGTTATGGCGATATAGTTTGACTTTCCGTCTTCTGTAGCTTTTGATTTGAATACAAATTTTAGCTTCTCCATTTTCTTGATAATTACAAGAAATGTCGTTTTATAATGTTATTTGTTCGGTAGTTAGGTGAGATGATACCGTCAATCAAAACACAATTGAGTTTCTCTGTAATAAAAGATTTATATTTGTTATTAACATGTTTGTTCGACACGAATTCCAAAATATAACATTAAATTAACTATAAAAACCTTACCTGTAATAAAAGAAACGACATTTAATGCTTATAATTACAATATCAATTCTTATTTCCTAACTAACAAGTAATAGTTTTCACAATTGTTCTAACACGACCACAGATACAATAAATGCCGGCGACATTGCGTTTGCTACCGTAATGGCGGTAGTAGCGCGGCCTGAATTATAATCTAAAGGAAATGTATTTTCTTTACATATATAGATTAACCATACGTTCAAATATATTGTCATGAAACGAGTTGTAAGTACACAACTAACTTTCACAAGCGCACCGCCGATTAAACTTTATGTAAATAGGTATACTAACTGTATTTATCGAATTGCTAATTGAATTTTGCTGAAATGTCAAAAACAATAGTATTAACTAAAATTATTGATTTCATGCACAGTAGCAACATTTGTTGTGATTTGAACAACTGCCCTTTAGCTTGAGAGAATAGACATACAATTAATCAAATTATTTCTTAATGAATCACTTCTAATATGTTAGATATTAGATATGGTTAGCAATGGTCTACAGATACGTTGTAAATTAAAAACAAAATAGTCTTTAATCGTCTCTAGTTCCTATCTTTCTTTGTACCAAACATCATAAAAACTGGTTCGGCGATTTAGGAACTGCTCACACTTATTTAGCTTTATTCAGCTTATGCCCACAGAAAACAACGATTTTATATGGAGACTCGTACGCATCCTTTCAGCTTTCCGCATCTATTCAACTTACGCGGAAAAAATACCCACAGATGTGTTATTATCATGCGAGTGCTACTTATAGATAAAGTTCAGCGCTGTTCTGCCGCTGCCGCCTTCTCATTTTACGACGCTGTACGCGGCTGATAGAAGCAGAAGTGTATAATGTGACCAAAATCATTCAGCAAAACGCGAATGGAGCTTAATAAGTGTGAGTTGTCCCTTAGTAGGCCTGAATGCATAGTAGACAAATAAACTGACTTTCGCATTTATAGTATTAGTGATTTTGATACCTTATTTTAGTAAAAAAAATATTTTAAGTGTATATAGTTTTAATAAAGAATAAGACATATTGGACTAAATTATAAATGAAAAATCCGTAATATTAGTACGAATTAAGATAACCAATTATATTACTAATTATTATCACGTAACAACCGCCTTTAGCCCTTGTAAAAAAAATTAAACTAAGGCTTTCGAATATCTTTTAATTCGCATAGCTAGGTAATAATTAATCCGTTGATTGACTGATACTTCCTGTTCTCCTGACAGTCAAAACCACACCTTATACCTTTCTTAACGTTATTAAATCGCAATTATTTCACAATCGCCAGTCAAAAATAATTGATACTACGCACACATCGTTAGCGATTTCAGATCAAATGTCGGTCGTTAATTTGATCAGATTTATTAACGTAACTGAATAAGTAGGTATAGAGTAGGTGAGTTAGGTCGTAAACTTGTCGTGTGGACAAGTTATAAATGTTATAAATACTATAACTAATGACTAGTTAGCGTACAAGTCGTCCGTTGACGACCGCTGGGGTAGACGAGTTCTTGAGTGGAGACCGCGAATCGGCAAACGTAAGGTAGGACGCCCTCAGTCTAGGTGGAGCGACGATCTGCGCAGGGTGGCTGGTAGCTACTGGATGAGAGTTGCCGGTGATCGAGCCAAATGGCGTGCACTTGGAGAGGCCTACGTCCAGCAGTGGACTGTTACAGGCTGATGATGATGATGTACAAGTCGTCGTCATAAGAAATGTAGTATGGATCATAACGTTAGCTGGAAAAACAGACAGTCCTTTAGCTGAGTACTGGACAAGTGTATATGCATAGAAATAGGTTTTTTTTTTTGTACATATTTTGGATATTACTAACAAATTACTAGCACCTTTTGTACTTTTGTGTGTTACTAACAACTTTACTAACGCTGTCTTATGTAACATAATTATAATAATAATAATAATATCCTTGGACATTTCACACAACGCCATATAGTCCCAAGCTAAGCAACTTAATGCTTGTGTTATGGTAACGAGATGGCTGATAAACTACTTATATACATTTTTTTTTGTAAATACATACATATTATAGATAGAAAACACCCAGACTTGGAACAAATACATGTAGGCCGTACAAATATTTGTTCCGTGCGGGAATCGAACCCGCGACATGCTGCGCAGCAGTCAATCGCTCAACCACTGCGCCAACCGTGTCGTTATGGACATATAATGTCTGAAAAAGTGATAAATTTAAGTTAATTAGGGATCGTCAACATAAGAATCACTTCAAGATAAATAGTATACATGACTGAAGCTCAATAAAAACTGAAAGCTGCTTTCCGGTTGGGTCATTTTGAACAAAAAACGATTTAATGATTCGGTATTAATTTATTTTACCACAAACCGCAAATGTCACGTACTTCCATCTTTAGTCCAATAAACTTAATGTTAAAGGTTCCACCTATTTTTGTGTGTAACCATATAGCCATAATTTCGTCGATATAGATTTTTCTATGAATTTTGAATTATTGGTAGCCTCGTGTTTGACTATCACATCTTACCTGATAGCTCTGATATGGTCGACGTTAGAGCACGCTTCTATAGAAGAACCCTTTTCACTCTTGTTGTCTTAGCAGTGTATCTTAACAGGTAGGCGATACCTGAGAGTAAAGTCCCGCAAACCTCCATTGAAAAGGGAGGATCCTCCGCTCAGGCGGTTGTTGTGCCTGGCGGGTTACTGCCCGATAGTTTATATTCGTGTTTATGCACTTATTTTCCAATCGCACGGTAAACTCTGCTTGCGCGATGCAGGATTTGTAGTTTACTGCTATAAATGGCGTCGCGGTTCTTTTGGTTGCTATGTGGATTTGCTCCGTTGGTTTTTTCCTTATGGCGGCATTGATGCCGTTTCATATAGATCTACTAAGCTGTAGATCATCACAGTTTGTAACCATCTCTCAATCAACTCACACGCATGCATACATTACTATCGTGAGGAACTCCAATAAATATTTTATCTCCAATTCAAACATGATGTGTAAGATGGCATATATGATAAATATGTGTATCATTGTTAGATTTTCATTTCTAGTAATAAATTATGAGAAGTGACGGTACTTGCATATTTCCCACAGACAGAAACATCGCTTTGTTTGCTTAGCTCGTGAAATAGATAATTATGGTAGGGTAATCTGTTAATCTACGAGGCAATGAGATGTTTTATAATTATTAACTCATTAGTTAATAATTACAAAGGAAGCGATCGAATAACAATTGTTTTAACCCTTATATCGAAATGCCTACACGTAGGTGTGTATATTCTAAGTCTCATTGAAAAGAACGTCCTTGACTTCATTAAATTTAAGTTAGTCATAATTTTAAGGGTAAAAATTCGTATTTGGAAGTCCATATACAATAAGCTTTAGCTATAAATTTGAATCGAGCCCAATAAAAGAAACGAATAAATAAACGAGTACGGGTAATACGATACAACAGCACATGAAACACAAACAATAGCTAAAACTAAGCTAAACTTGTAAAATTTTGTTGTAGTAGGTACCTACAGTTAGAAATTTGTATAGCTGTTGTTTTCTACATAATCCCAAGTACAGGCCAGACATTTTTCGCTACGGAAAAACTCTCGTAGCTGCCTGGTGTAGCAGTGAGTAATTAACGTAATTAGACGATTTATTTACCGATCTATTTAAACTTCAGATGGTCCATGATTTCCCATGGCCTAAATAATGATCTCCTGATAAAGCTCGTGTATTACCTGTAAAGTCTAAGTGACTACAGAAAACTTAAAGTTAGTTACTGAAACGAGGTTAAACATGAAGTAGAAGTAGGTGTAGATTTCGTTTATAATGGGCGCGCGTTAGCAATAATCTCGTAATTAATATGATAACTCTAGCTGGTGCAAGGGGCCTTTAGCAGCTTACTTCAAGCAGTACAGTAGTTTTGGCATCGCCCGTCAGATTTTCTTCAAAAATAACCACAGGCTGTTTCCTAAACTACCAATGTTGTCGTACTTAAACTATCACTACCAACAATGTTAGACAGTCTTCAACTTTACATAACCCTAACATACTCACGACAATTATCGACCTTACAATCTACAATCAGCTTTCTTCCACACTTATCACGGTAACACTGACCTACGACGTACAATTTAGATGCACGTTACAGAATAAGCAAGCAAAGTGGAGCGGTTACGTCAGTCAGTGTACGAGGTTTTGTTTTCTCCGCACTTTCGATTTTATTCGCGACGCGAGCGCACGGCATCTTAGCACAAAGTAACGGAATGTAGAAGATCCAGCGTTTGGAACGTAAGATTAGAACATAAATCTTGCACATGTGACAATTATATGCAAAGAGTACTTGGTAGCGTCTAAAGAACTACAAGCTCAAATTATTTACAGAATGCAAATAATTTGAGATTCCAATGTTGAATATAATTTTTTAACTATTTTTTAATAGTTCAAAAATTGATTTTTTTTAGACAAAGACAAGATGATATCATTTTTTGTATCTTTGTCTAGCAACTTTGTCAGTTTCCTTGCTGGTAATTTCATTTCTTTTGCATAAATTATTTTATGTAACCTAATCCAATTAAAAAGATCTAATATATTTTCATAATTTTAAGGAGCGTTCGCATTTGATTCGCATTCGCAAACTGCCAAAAGCAAGACAAGTTTTCGATATTGTATTGTATTTCGCTGAGATGATATTGCGATACGAATTTCAATTCTTTTTTAGCTTGGCTTTCTGAAATGTCATGTCAAATTTTTAGCACATAGTTGTAGAAAAACTCGTATTTGAACCTTTAATTTTGTTTTTCACGCCCCTTGTGACGGTCTTTTTCAAGCTATGTATCTATGTTGGATGGACATTGTAACTACATGTCTTGATATACTGTTAGCAATACTCTGTGACTTGTCGTCCGTGCGTGCGTAAACTTTTTACCGTATGAAGTAAACCTTTTGTTAATCTGTCTTGCGATTGGATGGCGTCTGGTGGAAATAAACGCTCTTACCGCAGATAACACGGCATTAATCATGTCATTGAACTGATAGTCACAAAGCAGACGAAGGTATTTTAATTAGAAAGTTGTGATTCAGATCGAGACACGGTCAATAAAACGAGAACTGTAGGTTTGGTTTCACTGGAAGATTTTTTGTGGAGATTCGAGATTGCAGAACTGGACTTACTAGAGCCATGGAATATTGGAAAAAAAATAGCAAACCTTGGTGGTTTAGATTCATCCTACAGTGAAATACAGTCGTGTTTTTAAGGAGATACTAATTTCACACTCATTAAAACAGATCGCAGAAAATATTCAACTTATAAATAGACAAATAAATTGCTACGATCCTTAATTATATCCTTCAGATTTCGACAATTTTCTTAAACTCTACTAAGATTTCGAATACCACTTACTGACCTTGACAAAGTCCAAAATGTTAATGAAGTAAGAAATTATATATGTCCATCATTATTAACCTTAAACACAAACAGTTGCATTATGGTTAAGTACGACATCGCATTGCGAAAATAAACTGCTTTGAATGTAAATCACCTATTTTGTATAAAACTGCTGTTTGCTACTTAGGCCATTAGTTTAATATGCATTACACTTAGATTATAAAGGCCAATGATTGCTGGTTTAATACTTAGCTAGTAAATTTGTGCAATGTTTTGAAAATTATGATTGTACGTTTTTGTGTCAAGAGCAAAAATCGTATCGTTAAAATCGTACTATGAGAATTTTGATTGATTAGTACAAAACAAGTCTCGGAGCCTGCCTGAGGAGTGTGTTGAAAGTATTACTTTTCAGCCCTAGGGATCATCGTTTTCAACTGACAGCACATCATGAAAAAAACAACGATGGAAAATGTTATGGCTGAATAGTTAGCCGGTCACAGAAAAAAAAAAACAAAATAGTCGTGAAAGCTGCAATCCGATATTCATTTGTTTTTTCGAGTTGAAGAGTTTCGTTCATAATTTCGTATTGGCAGAGATTTGTATTAACACGTCGAGTTCAACAAATTCAGATATGGATTTTTATATGGCTAATAATTCGTGTTTATATTTTTACTTTCCTGTTATTCGCAATGAAAAGCACAGTGTTTCCCCGAAGCCGTCAATAGCTCGAGGGACTAAATAAGTTACTTTCAAACCTAGGATAACAATGTAACAATGGGTTGCAGAAATTGTTCGAAAGAGTCACCGTGGCCCTGGAACGCAAAGGGCATTAGGAGGAGTACGGATGGGTTTTAGTCAGTAAGAGTCTTACACTCCTTTCTGTTGCACACAGGGCGGGAGGAGTTATTTGATGATTTCCCATCCATAAAAAAAGGATAACAATTATTATTATTTGGGTACAAATCTTACCTTGGCACTTAACATTTCATCACAGGAACTGAATAATTATCCCCCACTTATAATATGACAATTTAATTCACTACTTCAGAAAAAACACGCAACAAATAATAACCCTACATCATGAAGATAAGATCATACGCAAGCAGGATTGTTACAAGAAATCAGTACAAATACCGACAGGCTTACCTGTCAATAACAATTACTAGATTACTGCTTATCTGCCTCATCTTAATTACTAAGTATGGACTAAGTACATCTAATGCTTAGTTGACACGAAGCTAGTTTACGAAGTGGGTATAGCAAGCTAGATATTCAAGCTCAGTGTAGATGGAGCTAGCGTCATTGTTAAGCTAGTAGGCTCGTGAGAAAACCAGAAAGCTACTGTAAACTAGAAAATAACCAAGGAGCTAGTTAGCAAGCTAGCATTTTAAGCTAAGTTGTTTCTGGGGTTCTATTGTTTGAGTTAGTTTTAAATTATTCCGATTTTATTATCCAAGCATGTGTACAACCCCCGTCTGCCTAACAGAGCTATAACATTTCATGTAGGATAATGTTTTTCTACCAGACAACTAGTTTCACCAAGCATGTATCGACATGTTCTTGAATTTGGATCGTGGAATTACGATAAACATGACCACAGTATCATGATAATACTGGGACTCTACTTTGACGTCATAGCACCATTATGGTTCCAGTTTCTGAGAGAGACGCAGTTATTCAGGACGAATAATACTATCCTTTTTTACAATGTAATAACGATGCTTTTGGCACTTCACACAATCGCCCCTAGCATTTATTTGCATTCGGTGAGACGGGATTTCGAGGAGCTCGTGGCTAAATAACAACAGCGACATGGGTCGATCTTCAAGGTAAAGCAACGCTTGCCAAGGTTGTTCTGTGGATGGGTGACCATCTTAACATATTATCGAGTTTCCTCCGTGCCTCAGAGAGCACGTTAAGCCGTTGGTCCCGGGTGTCATTTGTATATCTTTGGCAGTCGTTACGGATTGTCAGAAGCCAGTAAATCTGACTCCAGTCTTGCCAAGAAATACCGTGTTACCCAGTGAATGGGTTGTGAAGGTCTGGTAGGCAGCCGCTCCACGTAAAATACTGGTATTCAGCTGGATCCGGTTTGACTGGAAGCCAAAAAGGCTAGGCAGATGGTAAGACGGGATACCAATATAGTTTGAAAAAGACTAGACTGACAGTTACGATCCTTGCTTAAAAGCTAGCCTCGTGTCACCCAAGCCTAAGTGATCGCGTGTTGACAGTACATAACAATAAAAGATGAGTATCAGGTACTTGCCCACCGCAGTTATATCTCAGTTTCATGTTCTCAAGATTTAGGATAATTTACTGATTATGTGTTTAATGATTTATCACTCGCATTCCAATTTCGAAATCATCAGTTTATCTTGTGAGGTTGTCAGTATCATGGCCATAGTTAGGTAATTGGTGTTATTTAGTGGTTTAGAAATGTGATGACGGATGATAAAGATGTATGGGAGAAGAAGACATGCTGCGCCGACGCCGTGGCAGGAGAAATATGGATGGTTGTATTAGGTGCAACCGTGTAAGTCACTTACACAGTTACACCCAATGGAACCATAAGTCATAATTTCAGGCAATACCATACCCTAGTATCCCGTAGGCCTCATATAGTTTTATAGAAAAAAAAATGTATATGTAATTGTATCATTTGTAACCTAAATAAATATAGTTTATCTTTCTTGTATCTGTAAATTCGCAAGTCCAAAATTATTATAAAAGTTTGATTTGGAATATACCATAACCTAGATTTATTTTATTAAGTAGGCTTTTTGGAAATAACAATTTTAAGGGTAGGATAATATTTTTTTACTATTTATTCATTTCAAACACAAAATATTCATATCGTTTATCGTTTAATTATACAAGAGGCACATTACATTATAAAATTATAATACATATTGTTGTTAGAAACACTTAAAACTATGTTACGTGAAAAACGTTGTAGACCCTCCTCGTATGTCTATCCCACAGGCTGCTCATATAGAAAGACTGGCAGAACGCCTTGAACAGAGTGAGTTTCACTTCTCTAATACATCGTGCAAACCTACGGGCCAGCATATTACATCGGATCGACAGCGCTCTTTGCTTCCTTTCCATGTCACTGTCCTCATTCACTATGTGGCCAAGGTACCTAAAATGCGACACTCTGTTTAGTGGCACACCGTACAAAAACGGAGGAACTGTCATAGGCTTTTTAGTTCCTACCCTAAACACCATCAGCTCACTATTCCGTACATTGTACACTAAACCATTAGACGTGGCGTATCTCTCACATATCTCCAGCATCCGTCTGAGTCCATCAACCGAGGACCCAGCAGCACCATATCATCTGCATAACTTATACGATTAACAATCACACCATCAATAGAACATCCGATACCAGTGCCACTGAGCTCCTTCATCAACTTATTGACGTAGGTATAGGCTGAAGAGCGCCGGGGAAGTCAGGGATAAGGATAGTAGGTAAAAATTTATCTCTGGAAGTAGGGACCCGATTACGAAAATCCATTCATTGATATAAATCCTCACTACTGTATAGTATCACAAGTCCATTTTTTTACCCAAAAAACGAACCCAAAAACAAACTCTTAACTCTACAATAATATCCTAGAATTGTTCCGAGTTCTAATGAACCTTATTACCCATAGCTTCACCTCTATGAACCTTCTCGTTTGAAAGCATATGATTTCAAAATCTAAATAGCAGTTCTAGTATCAACTCAATTGAACGTACAGTGCACAAACCGGTCTATGTTGACCCATATAACAATGTCTAGAAACCAGCTCAAATATACCTACTAAACTTTTATTAGTTATAGAACTATGATATTGTACAGTCGGTGAGAGAAAATTAGTCTACTTTTAATTACCAAGTCAATATTTATTTCTGTTGTTGGCATCTATCTCCTCTTAATAAAGGCGGACACTATTCAACTATTAAATTCTTAATATGGGGGCTTATTCAAATGACTCGTTCCACTCTGGGCGGAGCGGAAGGGAGTGTAGACTCTTACTGACTACAATCCATTTGTGTTCCTCCAAAAGCCGTGTCCATTCCAGGGTCGCAGTGACTCTTTAGCATAAATTCCGCAACCCTCGCAAATATGGAGACTAGACAAACAAGCATTAAATCTCGTAAGGTATGACTTTTTCGATCCTTAAACATTTAATAAATAGGTTAACATTCAATATTTTCCGCATACCCTTGATTATAAGGACGCGAAGATGCTTATTATTCCAATTTGACAAGCTTCAATAACATACCTTCAATGAATAGCAATGTTTTTAATTGAATATGTAGAAACATGCAATTCAATCCAAACGTAGTATTGGCAAATAAAATGTGACCGGATTAGTGAACGTGGCGCGGAAGTCAAGATCCGTCTGATCGCGTCCGCCTCCGCGTTACTAACTATACACCCACACATACGCACTGAATGTAATGCATGTCAATGCGTAGAAAGCAATCGTGCAGGAAATAAAGACGATTTTCAAAAGAAAGAAATATGGATGACGTCTAGCTGCCCCCGCGTTTTCACTCCCGTCAACTGTACCTTTCTTATTTTTTCTTTCATAAGAAACTTCTCCTAACAGTAAAAAACACAACAAAATTAGCGACATCGGCCCAGCTGTTCACGCGTGATGCAATGACCAAAGGAAATAGGGATTCATTTTTATTTATATCTATACTAATATTATAAAGCAGAAGAGTTTGTTTGTTTGTTTGGTTGAACGCGCTAATCTCAGGAACTACTGGTCCGATTTGAAAAATTCTTTCAGTGTTAGATAGCCCATTTATCGAGGAAGTCTATAGGCTAAGGCCAATAGGAGCGGGACAGTAATGAAAAATGTTACGCAGACGACGTTGCACGGGTCAGCTAGTTGATTATATGGGGCGATCCAATTGCCATCAGCCGGACACATCGCTTCGCTCCTTATCGAAAAACATAATAAAATTTCCCAACGTGGGAATCATACCCAGTGCTTCATGTTCATTTGAAATGTCCGTTGCTGAATGTGGCCCTCACATTTCACACACAGAACTCCTTCTGGCGCCTGACTATCAACCGTAGCACTTGCCTCCAAACCATCGGGAAAAAAAAAATCTGAGGGTAATTTTTATTTGGTTTAAAAGTATTTAAATAAATGTAAATGGATTTAAATAATTGCTTTTGATTTTACATAAAGAATTTGATATTTCCGTGTGTGGTTGTCGTAAGAAGTTGAAACACATACCTAGTAAAACTACTAAAAATGTCCGTATATAGCTGTTATTTGTTACTTGCATAACAGAGAAGCTGGAGATTTAGTAATCTAGATTCTAAGCAAATTCATTATAATGACATAATATAAATATATAATTTCGTATAAAACCTGATAGCCAGATAAACAATGTTAAAAGTTGTTTAAGTTAATGCAGGTTTTTCATTATTTTCCTTTATGGTTTGTTTAATAACGCTAAAATGCTTTATATATACAGGCAAGTTGTAAGTAACTTAATTGATGTATCATATAATTTTGTTTTAATAATTAATTATAAATAAAACACGTTTATTAGTGCGAAATAATTGTGCATTTAGCACGTTATTCTTATACGAGTATATTGTGTTCGTGTTAGTTTTAACATTATAAAACCTAAATAAGGCTATTAGTTCAAGCCGAGGTATTTCAAAATTACTATTTTTTTCATTACATCAATTTAGATCCTATTGAAACTAGACATTGATGAGCTTTTACTGAAAAAATGGATTATACAGTTCTCTAAGTTTGTAACTTATTAATGTTGCTAATTCATAACCGATGTTGTACCTAATTGAATGCATACGTTCGTAATAAATCTTGCGAGATTATAATTAATCTTGAAAAGATTAGAATACTTGTAAATATAACAATAAACACGAACTAAATTCAATTGTTTACAATATATCCGTCCGTGTCTCACCAAGGATAAAGAGTTAGCAATCCCGCGCGATTATAATCTGACACAAAACTTTACACAAACTAAAAATGTTCCTAATACGCAAATGATTGAACACTGTAATGATACTGATAATAGTTTTCTCATCGCCAGTACGAAGTAAGTAATAAGCCAGACGTAACAGCACCGGCCGTGTTACACTTTGGGCCGGTTTGTTACATAAAAATTACGTAAAGCTTGGACACACGACTCACAGGCGGCGCGGACACTCGTGCGCACGTTTTCATTCATCTTTGATAACATGTGACCATGTCTCATACTATGGTATTTATCATTAATTGATCGGTATTGATATGGTAACGATAAAAGCTTTTAAAAGTTTAATATGATGTTGGAAACTTTTGTTATAACATTGGCCATTATGTTAAAACGCAGCGCAGTAGTAATTTATTTTATTAGCATAAAAATAAAGTCTTGAAAGACTATACTTTTTAACATTCGTTGAGTTCAAATACAAGGTTAACAGGATATAATTATGAAACTTTCTAAAAAATCTGCAGACTGACAAAAGTAAGTAATTAATTAAACGCACACTAAGAAATACATAACTTACGGCCACGGATATATTTTTTTTTGTTTTTAGTTTCATTTATACCCTTCGGCCCAGTTTTTTTTTATGAATTAGGCTACTCGCAGTTTAAACCTGCTAAGGTTAGATAGTCTGCGTGAACTTAGAAGAACATTTTTTAAGAAAATATGTGAATTCTGTTCGCGTGCAGCATAGTTCTACAGTTCCTGATACTTTTTGGAATTAGTTCTGGCGTTTTTCCCGGAAAAAAAGTAAAATGAAAATATATTATGATTTTTTCCAAAACAAAATTTATCTAAGTTCACCGGCATGGCTAGATACTACTTAGCCGGACTTGATTCGACCCAGAAAGGAGCATAACCTTTTTATACACCTGCGCTCTAATATGTAGACAAAGCTATTTTTATTCCAAACTTTTCTAGTTTAGATAGGCAATAAAAATAGTCTAATCCATCAGCTGAATCTCTCTTTCTCTTCTAAGAAACCACATAACCATGACGACTTCAATCCTTGTACGGTTAGACCGGTAATATTGAGCATAGTGTAGCCTCATTACGCTTATACCATAATCTCGTCTTTCGACACCCACGGGAAGTAATGGTTTATCAATATTAAGAAGAAAACATGCGTAGGTACCGTCAGCAGCAAATTGGCTGCCCCCTTTTTACTTAGGTTGTAGAATGCGTGTGGAGTTCTTTTTCTTCTTAACCCATGGGATTTATTCCTATAACACAACTGTTAAAATTGTCGATAACTTGCTTTTTATTTTTAACAGAAACTCAAAAATATAAAGCAAGTTATCTATAATACTTAAATATACCTTGCAAGTGGTCAAAATTATAATTAAGATTATTCAGAACGTGAGGAGAACGTTATATAACTTAGCTACTAAGAGTTTTCTATTTGCCTATAAATGCCTTTTACATGTTGTCTGTTTGTTAAAACGTTTATAAAAGTTAAAAATCTCTTGAAATGCTTGATCCTAAACATTCACACAATCCACAATCCTTAATGGAAAGCTACTCTAGGGCTGACTAGAATAGTCTTCTTTTAATTCCAGAAGCAAGGTTTCTATGTAGGTAATAGACCACGGGCGCAAAAACACGAAGCAATACGAGTATTCCACAAAACGAATGTCTAGTGTAATACCACAGAAGGTTAGTTAAAATTGTAATCTAGTGTGACCTCGAATGTCCAGTAATTGTCTACTCTACCCGTGTATAGAACATAAATTGCTTTTGTGTCCCAATCAAAGGTAATATACCAGCGATTAGAACTTCAGTAGTTTTCTGTGCATTTCCCATAATGTGCGACTATAATGCATTGTGGCATTTATGGAAATGAGCAATTGGTCACATAGCGGTCATTCATAACATAATTGTTGGCGATTTGACTTTAATTTTGCGTTCGTGTATTGCGAATGATTTAAGTGATTGTGAATAATTGTCATGTTTTCGAAATACTGTGCTAAAAGCACAACATTCAGAAAATTCAATCTAAATAACATGTGGCTTGAGAAAGATCCAATATCCATCCAGAGCTGGCTTTTACTTTGGCCAGAGCTTTTAACTGCCAGTCTCTTGGGCACATTACCAGCTGATAGCGTTGAGGACGATTTGTTAATTTTAATTATTTTTGATATTTAAAAAATTTAATTATGTAATCTATAAAAATCTCGTGTGTATTTCCTATCGAACTCCTCCGGCTTGACCGTGTTATGAATTTTTTTATGTATATTATTTGACTTTTTTTGGTATGTCTGAGAATAGGTCGCAGCCTAGGCTATTTTTTATTAATATGTCAAAATAAAGTTTGCCGGGTCAGCCAGTATTGGTATATTAATTACAGTCAATGATTCCTTTCAGTAAAAAGACGTGGTCATAAATCTGCCAGACAATATTTAGATAATAATTTTGCCTGTTAATATCAGTAATTCAGTATTACTAAAGAAATATGTCCTATTCAACGTACAGCGGAACTGTCGAAGAATATTAAAATAAATTATAAGTATCTACATTTATAAACGTGCAAAACTGCGTGCAATTTCTTTCTTTGGTTTAAGGTTATGTAGTAGCAAAACCAGTGTACAGAGAATAAAGATAACCAGGAACATTATAGGCTGGGCTGTATGCTTATATTTATGGGTCTTTCTATTTACCTCTGATCCACTAGTGACCATGGACTTTCTTCTCCATAGGATCTGCCCTTTGGAACGTGTAACTGCACATTCATTCAACTGGAACATTCTGGCTGCCCTTGTCGCTAGCGCGGAAGATCTAGCTTTATTATTAGACTGACAAACCTTGGCATTTGTAAAGTGCCTGTCAATGATCTATTTGAAATAAAGCATTAGGTAATTTGATTATCTAGCCAATTTTGTCCCATAGCTAGGCAATAAGCATAAACCTTTTCAGAGCTGGATCTCTTGAAAAAGAATAGTCTTATTATCTTTACATCTTCAAATAGAATCATGTCAAAAACTTTGTTGCATAAAGAATCGTGATTTGTTGATCCTCATCTCCTCTTCAAAACACCTTAGTGTGTATTTAATACATAAATTAACATGCTAAGTCGTCGGAAGCTTCGTTCGAATGTAAAAGCAACTATTAAAATGTTGCAACGGCCGCCCCCGCAACTGCAATTATTCTGCAACTGTTGCGAGCTCGTTGCACACAGCAAAATAGAGCAATTATCTGTCCGATCGAACATTCTGTTGCGAAATTCATATCAGATTTGCATATTTTTGAGGAATGTGGATTATGGGCGCTTCAAGGTCCGTTCTCACAATAGAATAGTCGTCGATAGTAATAACGGATCTATTCGCTTTACTTTGATGGATTATTTCCTTTAAAATTCATTTCTTCGTGCTCCAAAAGTTAGTGTTTTTGCTGAAAAATCCGTCCGATAGATTTCAAAAAAGTACTGGATACGTATTTTTTTACGTAAATAAAAAATTAAGACGACTACGATGGTATAGACGCCAGCACATCAAGCTACAACAATCTGTCAATTTTCTTTGCTAGACTTTCAACTTTATAACTAAACAGATTGGGTTCAAATTTAATTGGGACAATTTGACAGTTTTGGATAGCCTCATGTGCAGGCGACTGTACAACTTTTACCAGGCAGCGGTGTGACGTCACGCGGCTTTTTTTTACTCTCTCTTTTAATTTTTCAGTAAAATACCCTATTTATCAAAATCTATTAGACTGATACTAACCAAATTATATTCTTCTTTTCTAAAAGCGTGTCTTCCACGGTTTTCTACGCTTTTTCAAAGCCTGGACTTCTAATATTCGTGTTTCCTTTATTTGTATTTTCTACATGACAATGTCACAAGTCTTACATACCTCAGTCATGAAAACCAGACAATACACTTTCTAGCACAGACCATCAAAATGACAAGCCATCGCCTGCAATCAAAATATAATACACCAGAAGTACAATTCTATACAAAATTACTTCTTTCCTTTGCGAACAAAAATACCTTACACACTTGGGTACAAAGAAAACATTGATATCAAAAGTAAATCACCTTTCTAACAAGCTTGGGTCTTTCATAATAGGCGTAATGATGATAATTGCCCAAGCGCATGATAAAACCGCGTAGTCTGAACAATGGCACTAGATAAATATGTCTAGCGTGGAATACAATGAAATTGTTTGTCAGGTTAGTCAGTGAACGTGAGGCTTTTTAATTGAATTGAAAGACACTGCATCTGGATTCCACGATCATGAAACAAATCTGATTATTTATGATAGTGTAGCAGCTGTCTCTATTAGGCATGTCTGTGGAGATAAATAAATTGTACACAAAGGAGATGAAAGTTTATCAGGCAAGAAATTATAGGCAACAGTTTAAAGTCAAGAGTACCAAATATGAAGAAGGAGTAGACAGATACCACAATAGGTTTTTCTACAAAGGATCGCATAGTAGGAAGGGAGAGGGCAAGAGATAAAGAAAGAGAGCAACTTATCTAGCGTCATCAGCGTCGTCCTAAGTACTAATACAAAGCGAAAATGATGTATCGTCTCGTTCATTTGTATGGCAAACCCGATTGTGTCGTCACGCTGATGCCCTCTATCAGCGCGACAACGCAATCGGTTTTGCCATAGAAATACAAACGCAACGATCGCGTACTCTCGCGATGATGACGAAGGGGACGAAGATGAAGACGATGGCGTCGTTGTTGCCAAAACACAAGACCTAAGTCACCTTATTTAAAAAAAGCAAAACAAAGACAGAGCCTTATTGAAATTAATAGACTGGAATAACTTTTGTCGCGCAGTTGAACTTCTTATGTTCTTATTTATCAAAATCGATGTACATACATAGAAAAAAAAAACATACCGGCCAAATTGAGAACCTCCTCCTTTTTGGGAAGTCGGTTAAAAAAGAAGTGTAACTGTGTGTGTGTGTGTGTGTGTGTGTGTGTAGTATGTGTATAAGTGTATTTAAAAGATGTAGGAAACATAAACCACAACAAATTCACATTTTAGCTCTATGTCTGATCAATTATTTTATAGGATGGGAAATCATCAAATGACTCCTTCCACTCAGGGTGGAGCGGAGGGTGTCATAGTCGTACTGACTAAAACTCATCCGTGTTCCTCCTAATACCCTTTGCGTTCCAGGGCCGCGGTGCCTCTGTCGAACAAATTCTGCAACCCCGGCAGGATGTGTAATCATCGTACAGTGCAATTCTTTGAAGCTTTTGGGTAAATTTCCTTATAATTATTTGACCGAACAAAAGTCAATATAATTAGGACTTAAACACAAATAAAACATAAACTATTAACAATTTCATGGCACTCATTTCAGTATGGCGAATTTGGGAACGAATTTAATTTCCGAGCTTGATTGGCTCTAATTAAAGAAAAAGACAAAATAAAAAGCCAATACGGGACTTGATTGATATTTTTAAAAATAAAACCTTATTGAGATCCTCATCCTATTAATGGAATCAGCATACAGAATAGCGTTAAGACGATTAGCAAGATTTTAAGATAAAAAACATGTCTTGAAAATTAAAGTTTAAGATAAGTACGAAGAGAAAATCATTCTTATAAACACCACTCGTGCATCACGTTTTTCTTCTATCACTGCTTTTACACGAACTTGTGAATAAAATGTATGTACCATTGAAATGAATATAAATAATTATAATTACCGATACATAAAGTATTTGTAGAACCAAGGTGACATGCTGTGGGATCTACCGCGTGTATCTGACATCGACGCACAAACGATTTCCATGGGTCCAGGGCATGATTCTGGACACCCTAGACTTAGAATTTTTCGTCGGCTTTTTTCTCATTTTTTATTTTTTTTCAAGGGTTTTTTTTTCTTTAGACTGCTCATAATCGTTATTCTGACCTAACCCAATAAGATTTTTAATAAAAAAATAATTAATTAACTACTTTCACTAAAAAGAGCAATTTGATTAAAACCACAAATAGATATCAGCTCAGCTGAGCTGATACCTATTTGTGGTACTCTTGAAAAAATTGAAAAAATGAGAAAAGAACCGACGAAAAATTCCAACACTGGGGTGTCCAGAATCATGCCCTGGACCCATGGAAATCGTTTGTGCGTCGATGTCAGATACACGCGGTATAATATTCTTGATCAATCCGAAACACGATTAATCACAAGTACCTATGTGACAGAAGAATAACTCCCACTATATCAGAATCTATCTAACATGGAGTACAAGACTGCCCACATTCACACCATCTTATATCTTCAGTGTACGTATTTCGTGTAGTTAGTACATGATATTTCTAAACTCAGTTTAAAAAAATCTTTTGTGTGAATTAAGCAAGGGTTAACAAGCTTTATTTCAATATTTATTACATAAGTTAGTTGTGCTTATATATTATATAAGTTGTCATCATTAGCTAACCCCGATAGAGCGAAATGCTGGAGCCACCGGGCTCACACTGCTGTTAAAAATATTTTCAAACAATAATAATACTTAAATTTAAATTACTTTTTCACTAACCAAAATCATTTAACAATTCCAAACAGAATGTAACAATCATTATTTGTCAGTACCTAAATGTATTAGAGTTATAAAATGTTTGTAAACATTTTTAATAGCAGTGTGGAAGCACCAATACAGTAGTATAGGCTAGCTTGGACAGACGTCAGACGACCATGCATACGTAATGTCTGGGGGTAAGATTTCAGGGGACTAAAAAGGCAAATTTTGCAAAATTATTAACCACACAACAATCCGTCAAATTTCATTTTCATCTTTATCGCTAAGTTCAAAGTTGATGAAATTTTTAAAGTGACGGGTATTGTGATGTGCTTTCTGATTCTGATTCCCTGAGTCCTTTTTAGACCCACAGATATGCATTTGGAATTGATTAGGTGTCAAACTCAAGCAGAAAAAAAATTAACAAACTTTGGCATAAAAGTAGTCTTTCACTCGCTTCCATCTTCGGCCTAATCATCACTTTCCATCAGGTGAGATTTGGGCCAAGAGTTTCCCCGTTTTGTATAAATAAAAAAACAAAATTATCTTTCCAGTCTTTTGGGCTCACTTCCAGTCGATAGCGATGGGGACGAATTTTTTGATGCCATATTTTAGTTAGGAGATTTTTTTATTTTATTTTCTATTTTAAGTGTATCTTTCAGATAAAAAATATTAATAATTTTCAATAAGTAGGTAAGTAGTGTATCAGCCATTGCTATGCGGCCGCTCTCCAACTTTTTTGCTCGATATTGAACCATTTCTCTTCACCTCTAATTACAGCTAAAATGAGGCATCAAAGACACCAAAATTATATACTACTAAACTAAATGTATCTAAAATACTGAATTGCTTTAAATAATACCATCTCAATGGCCAATACACACGCTCATGAAATCAGTGTGTACACGATATTGCTGTAAAAACTGACTCGTCTTTACACAGTACAAAGTCTTAATTAAAAATGATTTTCTCATTGTGTCCTCCTTGATTAATTTCGTTTCTTGTTTAACTGCATCATTTTAAGTCCTGTAATTACACTCCTTATATAAGTAAATTAAAAGGCTGTGATTTTCATTCTGCCTTAATCATAATATGTAGTTCTTCGAAGATAAATCGTACCTACTCATAAATCTGCCAATAAGAAAATCGTATGGTTTTTTAATGTGTCACTTGAGTGGTCAAATTAAAAAAAAAAAAAACCAGACAAGTGGGAGTCGGACTCACTCCCCGAGGGTTAGGTACAGATTACTTTAAATAAACACTACGTATATTTATTTTTTTATATAGGTGGATAAGTAAGATCCTTAACAAACGAAAGATTCCTCCGTACCTCGGAAAGCCTTAATAACAAATTATGTAGTTTTCTGATTTTTCACTATACGCGTGAACGGCCGGGCCGATTTTGCTAATTCTTTTTTTTGTGTTTGTTAATGTCAGGCTCAGGAATGAGAAGGTTCTCATGAAAGAAAGTTGCAGTTGACGGGAGCGAAGCCGCGGGGTATAGCTAGTTCCTTATAAATTTTGATTCCCTTGAGAGTGTCCAAATATATAAATACGTTTTTTGCGGCATAAATACATCCACGCGTTACCGAGACAAAAAATGGACAGAAAGACGGAAGGAACGAAAAATAAAGTGAGTCTATAAGTTAAATGGTTCCATTTTTTCCTTTTGAGATACGGAACCCTTATAACGACGAAAATATCAAAATACTGTATTTTTCAAGATTACCATTTTGTTCCATTCACTTTTTGTAGCGTTTTTCTATTGCATTAAAAGGCCTCTATTTTTCACATTAGTGAGTTAATCATTATAATGTGGTTATAAAGGTTGCATTACAAGAGTATTGCGGTGAGAATCGCGTGTCTCGACGTAGATCATCATCGTTAATTTGTTCTGGTTATTCTTTCAAATTAATTATCTTTTTACAACAATTTTCCTCTCTTTATATTTTCCATACGTGTTTTTAATCCATTGATCTGACGCACCGTTAAAGTTTGCTGCATGCCATTCACGTGACAAAGGTTTTCGAATATATTTTTGCTGATTCGTAAGTTCTAGATTATTATCTAACTTTTAAAGCGATGTATGCATAGATATAATAATAACAACCACGCACGAGTATGGCCTTTGCAAAAATAATTCTAAGGGGAGTGCCGATCGGTTGAATAATATATACATAATAAGTATAAGTAGGTACACATACTTATTAGTGTATGATTATTTTTATAAGACAACAAATTATCAACGATATTTTATAAAAAAAATCTTGAAATGCATATCCTCAAAAATCATAATGTAAAACAAATTCGAAATATCGATTTCATATTTGATTTTTTTTTAATCCAACTAGGTATGGCTTAAAAAATCTTTTGATGAAAACGAATTCTGAGAATACGAACTTCTTTTTTATTTTATGTTATGACATCACTGCAACTTCCTGTTATAAGTATTTTCTCTGGAAACATTTTATCAAATTTAAGTTTATGGTCGAGTAACGGTACACCATGGTTCAAAAACCTTAAGATAATAAATTTGATGTTACTGGATTATAAAATTTATTTTGTAGTTCATAAACAGCGAATAAATTAGAATTCAAATATAAACGGGTTTCTGGTTCAGTGACCTGTTGATCAGGCAATAATTTTGAAAGATTCGGACATCATTTTCTCAGTATTCGTGGTGGCTTTGACGTGATAGCACCTGTTTAATCTGCGACGGTATGTTGTTTTATTAATCGTGTGCCAATACTACTAATTTTTACATTCGCATCGCGTTCACATCTCAATCGCAAACTGTCAAAAATGTATGAAAATTAAGGCTTTTTTGACAGTTTGCGATTGACATGCGAACGCGAAAGTTGTTTAATAATTAGAAGAATTGGCCCATTGTGTATTTTGTAAGGTTTATGATTATAATTTATAAAAAATTTAATGTTGATTTTAAAGTGGTTGGTTCGGAAAGTTTTTCATTGCTGGGAAAAGCTCAGTCCTCGATCGATATTTTGTACAATTTCTACAGCTGTCATTTGTAACGATTGCTTTGGTTTGGAACGTTCTTATCAAAAGTGTGAAATCTCCTTTTTTTGCAAAATTTTATTTGAAGACGTGCATTGCGATATCACATTTACGTGATTGTGGTCTCCGTCGACAGAACGAGGCGTGGCTTACACATTTGTGACTTACATAATTATCATACTTATAAATCTTAACTAGCTTTTACCCACGACTTCGTACAAGCATATCCCGTGTTTTCCCGTTCCCTTATGAATTTCGGGAAATCTTCCCTTAGTGCTCCCTAACACTCCCCAAGGAACCTGCATGCCTTTCAGCTTTTTACGATCAATATTTTCGGCTGTGCATTGTCTGGCAGTGACTCACTCAGTAACAGATGAATTTTATATAAATCAGGATATCGCTCGCTAGTCCAACCTTAACCTGAAGCCTTTGCCTTATTTACATGAATATTCCTTGACCTGAACAGCATTCAGCTTAATTTGCCACCTCAATATCACTGCCTGTAGACCGTAATTCAATAATGACGGATATATGCCGACTCCTAGATGCTAGATATGACATAATGATACACACTCGGTAACTACTAGGTGTCTGGCGATGACATGATAAGCATAGGTTGTTATACCCGTAATCATCTCGCCTTTATGTGGGTCGGTGGTATTATAGGTGTCGATTTTTAGGGTTCCGTACCCAAAAGCTACTAAGCCTCCGCTGTCTGTCCGTCGGATTGTATCTCCAGAACCGTAATAGGTAGACTGTTGAAATTTTCACAGAATGTGTAGGTCTTATGCCGCAATTATAAAAAAAATATCATAATTAAAGGAGGCTCGCAAACAAACGTGTTTTTTTTTTTCAGTTTATGGTGAGCAACCCTTCGTTTGAGAGGCCGAATCGAACTTGGTTAATTTATAGTACCTACCTACATGTAATTTGAGGCCTTACAACTTCATAAACGTACTCGATCGCGTTAACGTAAACGTTTACATGTCAAGTTGTTTAAAAAATATATGTTGTCACCAGTAGTTAGTGTGTCACCACGGTGCTTATCCTGCAGTGCGATTCTGCCGGTCGATTCTGTCGACATCTCGCCGTGATCACTTAGGTGTTCACTTCGACATGTTTTTATTTCAAATTGACATTTAGAAAAACGTTCGAAAAAACTCGCTCTACGGCCATTTTTATTAGTGGATCGTAATTATCATCTACCTAGCCTTTTCTCAGCTATTTTGAGATCTGCTTCAAGTCTAGCCGCCAGAGCACCAGAGTTTTACATAGAGCGACAATATATCCTGCACAATTAACCCAGTCATTCAAAAATATGGTGAAAGTCCACCTATCTCTGCCGCCCAACACCGTTGCCATGTTGGATTTTACGGATGTCCAGGCTTACGAGACGTTACACTCTTTATTGGCAACTTATCTGCAATGCTGCTGGTATTACCAATGGCCTTAGACAGCGGACCAGCCGGTCGATTCTGTAAACATATTGAAGTGAAGTGATCTTTAATTGAGCTGTCATTCCATCTTAATGAGGTAGTCGAATTGACAGCTCACTTCGTGATCACCTCACCCAAGCCATCACTTACACATGTTTACAAATCGCACTGCAGGTGGATTTCGAGCTTGATTATATTATTGTCAAATCGTTCTATGACTTAATTTCGAATGTCATTCTCAATTTTTAGAAGGAAAAGTTTAAAAACTTTATATTTTGATATAGACCAGCCTCATAAAAGTAGAACAGGTTTAAATAATAGTGTCTGATAACCGACGTTCTTAAATAGCTAATTTATCGAAAGCCGGAATAAATGTGCATAAATTGTTACGATAGAGCGAACTACATTGGTTACCATTTTTAAATGAACACTAGTTCAGCAATAATATTACTTGAAATTGTGATATACAATATAAAAACACGCAATTAGTGCATATACTAATTAAGTAGCGCCTAAACTAGTCATAATATAATTGCTGATGATATCAAACGACGCGCATTTATTATTTTTATATGTGCAATATTTATACATAATAATAAATAGATAATGTAATTTGAGATCAGTGGCTTATTGTATAATTTTAAGATAAGATGACCTCCTTCCTATCCAGTGTGCATCAGAGTAGAACATAAAGCTGGGTTTTCAGTATTTTAAGAAATTCTCGTTTGGTTAATTAAGGAGTGTTTATATTCGCATCGTTGTCGCAAACTGAAAAACCCTACTTTCTTTAGATATATTTAAGACGAGTTTTTAATTTATCGTCACTTATATGAAACTAGCTTTTACCCGTGACTTCGACCCGTTTTTTCCGTTCCCGTAAGAATTTCAAGAAATTCTCATGTAGTCTCCTAAACTCCTCAAGGAAGCCAACTTCATGCCGAATATTAGCTTTCTACGACAAGTAGTTTCATTGCAGGCTGTGCCTTGTCTGTCAGTAACAGAAGAATTTCGTATTATTAAGATTTGAATTTGAAGGATTTTTAAATACGAAAAACGATGCTGGAACCAAAGCGATCTAAGTCACGTTTTTGGCAAAAATGGTTCCTTTACACAATTGCGAAGAAAAATCATAATTCTTTCAGGCCAGACTTATCTTAGTGCTTCCCAGTATTTTTTTCCTTAAGAAATCACTACATCTCACTATAGAACCGGTGCGGTTTGCAAAATGGAGACATAAGACATGAGTACATATAACAAAAAATTATAATAAAAAGCTCATAGATTTCCAATAATAACGTGTAACGCATTTCCTTCATTTTCTCAGAAACATACTATTGTGCCCTAGATCACTTTGGTTCTAGCGTCGCGTCGTCTTGTCCTTTTTATTACTCGTCATTTTAATGTGTACAGTTGATGATCAGTGAGTTCCCAGCATAAGATACGCAAGAATAAACATAAACATTGCAGTAAAAACTTTTTTATTTTGTTACAGATAACTCACGCTGCAAGGACATAGGCGAACCTTCATCACACCGACCTCCTTCCGTGATAACCTATACGGATGAAATGTCACTCACCAACTGACATTTAGACGAACCGCGCGTTTATTTTGCGGCAATTTTTAGTTCGTACAAAATCGGACAGTGAAAAACTATGAGGATAAGGTCCGAAAGTAGATAGTACTTGTTTTTATAGTTTTGTTTGGCTGGTGTGATGGCGTCGTGGAAGTCTGTAGGTTTGTGGACAGTGTGTGTGGTGTTATGCCTTCTGGGCAAGATCTCGGGACTGGACAATGGGCTCGCGTTGACGCCGCCGATGGGCTGGCTTGCGTGGGAGAGGTTTAGATGCAACACCGACTGTAAAAATGATCCTGATAATTGTATTAGGTGAGTGTTTCAGTGTGTTATTTATCTATTCTGTAAGTAAACGTACAATTTGTTTGGAAAATATTCAGACTTCATTCTTTTGCAAACTTTTCTATCGTTGTAGTATCCTTTTTGCATTCTTTGTTTTCGTTTTAGCATAAAACGAAGGTATTGTTTGTATCTACTTTGAATACAGCCACACTTTTTCAGAACATTACTTATTAAATACGTACTTTACCCCAAAATTGCAACTCCAAATTTCCACGGGGGTATGTATACACCACAGACATATAAATAGTAGCAGACCAAACATTAATACGTAGATATATTTTTTTATATGGTATGATTCTTTATCCTTTTTTTTCTAAGTGACTTTTCATAAGCGTGTCTCGTTCTGTCACGTGTTGTCACACTGACTCATACATAGACAAAATTTGACGCGTAGCTTGTTTAACCCGCGCCGCCATATTGATAAGCTACATACGTTCTGTTTCAATCGTGTTAAAATTAATAAAATATTACTTGTTTGGGACATAAAATACACAAGGACGGTAAAATAAAATGGTAAAGTGCTGTGCGTATCGCTGTGACAGTGCTAGCTACCACAAAACACCTGGATTGACCTATCATCGGTAAGTTTTGGGAAATCTTAGTGCTTTCTTTACTGAATTCAAATGTTTCGATACTGTTTATTCGTTTTTTACATACAGTTTTTAACAAAGATGCGATTTGTACCTAAAACTAAAGAAATAAACCATAACAAGGACAAAATAGTCAGAAAGTGGCATCAAGTGACAGCTCAAGTACCTGTTCAATTAGTCAGGGACGAATTCGGCAACAAAGGCGAAACTAGTTAATTGCATTTGTTGTATGTAAAATATTTATTTCCATTGAATTATCAAATAAAGCCTCAGTTTAATGTCTGATTTTTTATTCTTTTTTGGTGATACAATTTCAAAATACCTGTAGTAGTTTCAGTGTATGTACACATGTCATGCTATTATAAAAAATAAATTATAAAATCAATGTTATGTTACCCAGTGTCTGTGTTATGGAGAACATAGGCATATGTATAAATACAGTATAGGCTACTCACATAACGATGAATTTTCATTCAGCAGGCAATAAATGAGCATACTAATATTTTTCCAGGTTTCCTAAGGATGAAAGTTTACGGAATGCCTGGATTAAAAACCTGAAACTCCAGGATTGGCAACCAAGACCTTCAAGTGTACTTTGCTCAAAGCATTTTGAGAATCATTTGATCGAACAACATTACGTCCCGGAGCAATTCCTACACTGTTTAACGAATTTACTCCATATGTAAGCATTATGAGAGTGTAAGATAGAAGAGTGTCCGTGGAGTTTCTCCATAGAGATCTACGCTTTGGAACGTGCAAATAGCTTAAACTTTTTGGACAGACCGACCTTGACAATTAAAAAGTGCCTGTAAATGGTTTAATTGAAATAAATGCTTGAATTTTGAATTACATTACTTTTATTTCACAAATCCTGATTTATTCCTAAACTAGCTTTCAGACATACTAATACCTTGACTCTCGGTTCTACAAAACTGGGCATGCGGGTTAATAACTGCAGTGCCGGTTCTTCTAGCTGATACTGACATACGTCAACGGTTTGTAAACACCGTCAAAAGGTGAAGAGTGGACTGCTGCCCATCGTCCTCTTAAAATATTCCCTTAGTCGCCTTTAACAATAACCACGGGAATAGAGGGTGGTTCTATTCGTTAAGACTTTTGATAAGTAATCTATATTTAATTTACCCAGAAAATATCGATTTTCACGGATTTTCAGAAAGTATAGGTATGGATTGTTTCATTATCGTTAGATAATACCGGCAACCGGTCCTAATTCGGCCCTGTAATGACAACATTCCCTATGTGTGCGTAATGGCTACGCAAATTTTAGCGAATGTTTGGTCTGCTACTATTTATATGTCTGTGGTATACACTAGGTACAAAATGCCACCTGCTACGATCCTCACATACTCCCTTTGCTTTGTTTACTTTGTAACGAATACTGTTTAATGCGATCGCTACTATTTTATTAGAGATGGTTTTATAATTATAAAGATATTTATGGACCACCTATCAAATGCAACTAGGAACAACCTTGAACCTTTCCGTTAACAAGTTCCTGTTTACATACAGATAAATAAATAACATTGTTGTTATATGTTGCGTTACCTATCATGTTTATCTAATGAATTACTCGTAGTGATATCTAGCCTGTAAGTAGCTGTTAAATTGCCAGTAAATAGTTTATAGTTTCCCGTTTAATGGCTAAACGGATACAACATTGTATTTGACTAATGTTTCCCTCCAGCGGTTTATTGGTACACTTTCCTTTCCTAGAGTTGTATGCTTATTATTTTATACTGCCAATATAACTTGGAAATGGGGTGTTATAATTATGCTATCGTGAAGGAATTTTCACATTGTTTCACAGTAGGATTACACACTAGGTATATTAACTAAGTAACCCATTAAAGACCTATTTTCGATGAAGATTTAGATTGTTTACTGATATTTTTTCGGCAATTTTCCGACTAAAATTAGAGTTTTATCAAATAAGATATCGCCATATCAGAAAATGATTTTATATATAGATTACCTAAAACCTTTAAACAGCCTTCAAAGTACAGAATAAACATAAACATGGAGCTTAACATTGGCACTGCTTGAAAGTCTCACACCTCAAAAACGTGCTTCGAAATGCTTTGGCCGAGATCTTATTGTTTCTTATTGCCCCTTTTGTCTTTATATTCCCACTTTATATTTTATTCTTCAATGCGCTTATACTTATACTTGCCTGACGTCATCTATACTCTTGTTTAAAGTTAGGATGCATCTATAAATTTGTGTCAGAATGGTTTAACGGATCTTGATAAAATGTGGAACATAGGTAGACTATAGTCTAGCTACAAATAACACATAGGATACTTTGTATCCCGGGAGTATGTCCTCTTGAGATAATTTCCGACATTCGGGTGAAGCCACGGGCGACAACTAGTCATTAATATGTATCCAAACATGTACCGCTGAACCCCACCTGCTGGAAAGCATAGACTGATGTGATCGATGATTCATGCTTGCCTAGAAGTAACCTATTCACTCTTGACTTAAATAAAATCCGCGCGCAATCAGATTGGTATGAAACTTAAAGTAAACGAAAATTAGCGTTAGCAAAAATGTTCTGAATATCTATAAAAAAACTTCCTTAATATGATAGATCGTAGAAATAACTAATTTATTATCAATATTCAGAACATTTTTGTTAACGCTACTTGAAGAAAAACTGTAATTTTCGATTCACTTTGACAAAGTTCCATACCATTCTGATTGTGCGCGAATTATACCTATTCTGATGATATCCATAATTTCTCCACAGTGACCGTCTTTTCCGGACAATGACGGATATCCTGGTGAACGAGGGGTACGCGTCTGTTGGTTACGAGTACATCAACGTCGATGACTGCTGGCCTGAAAGGGAACGTGACGCACGGGGCCGCCTTGTGCCAGATCGGGAACGGTTCCCCTACGGCATGAAGAGCTTGGCTGATTATGTGAGTATTGCTTGAGTTTTTATTTGGAGATACGACATTTGGTATTGGGACGAGTTGGTCATTACTGAAAATTAAGAACTTTAAGACTACTTCCAGTAAAAGGTAGTATGTTTACTATATCTGCTTTGGCTAAGGGTCTTAACAGACAGACTATGGCCTCCACACCAACTGCAAAGTTACACATTGAATGTAGTACACATAACCGCATCAAAATTTCCACTGCGCAGTCTATTTGCAGCCAGCGAGCAGTTGTGAGGTAATTTTAATTCCATCCCGAAGGTGCAGCTGATGTGCTGTTCCAATGCAGCTAAGTCTATGAGACTTACCTATATCTATGGTCGACCATAGATTTAATCTCAAGGAAAATTCGTTTTGACCGAATTTCGGTGTAGTTTACAATCTGTTTGTTCACTTGGCGGTTTATAGTCGTTCTCGTACCGTAACCTGTCCTATTGTTAACTTACTTGAAACTTTAGGCGTAGGATGAAAGGACACCGAAACAAAAGCAGGTCCTATTAAACCCACTTGTTGCCTTGAAATCGATTTATTAGTTTTGATATGTATATAAAAATATATAAATTCGAAGTGTCTGTTTGATATTTTGTCACTCTGTCTATCCGTTTGTTGAGCGTCTAATCTTCGAAGAGGCTAGACTGATTTTGACGGGACTTTCACTAACAGATAGCTGATGAGAAGGAGTAAATTAAGTTTTCTTTCATTTTAGAAAAAATAAGAAAAATGAAAATGTCATTTTACGAGTTGGCGCGGACGAAGTCTCGGGCAACGGCAAGTACTTGTATATTTCAGCTTGGTTTTACCAAGTGATAACAGTTGAAAGGGAAAGTAGGAAAGATAGAGGAAGGACTCAATCCACCTTCAGCTCTTTGCCAATTACTTTCCTTTGCATTTATTTGCCTTTATAATTGTTTTGATTGGTAAACGGATTAATTATTTATAACGAAGTTAAATGTAGAATGTTTCATGCTTACTGTTTATCCGCGTATGATAATGTTATGTTCTCTAAACCTGGTTGCATCGAATATAATTTTTTATTCGTATCGGTTTTTAATTTAAGAGGAGCTCGTAGCTAAATAATAATAGTCGCACAGGTCGATCTTCAAGGTTAAGCAACGCTTGCAGAGGTTGCTCTGTGGATGGGTGACCATCTTAACATACCTAGTTTCCTCCGTGCCTCGGAAAGCACGTTAAGCTGTTGGTCCCGGCTGCCATTTGGAGATCTTTGGCAGTCGTTACGGATAGTCAGAAGGCGGAAAATCTGACACTAATCTTGCCATGGAGTACGGTGCGTGTTACCCAGTTAATGGGTTGTGGAGGTCTGGTCAGCAGCCGCTCCACGTAAAATACTGATATTCAGCTGAATCTGGTTTGACTGGAAGCCGACCCCAATATAGTTGGGTAAAGGCTAGGCAGATGATGATCTGTTTGTAATTTATTCTAAACTTCGTCTGAGGCATCACAGAAACAAGACGTTATCAGGCAACCTGAGTATCTACTCTCTTAGCCCGAAGTCCGTAGTTTCGGCTTTAGTTAGTTCGGTTTTGTACGGACGTTTTTTTTACCTACCTACGGACTACGATTAGTCCCGAACCCAAACTAAGAATGAATGACAACAGGACTTGATAGTACTGTCTAATCGTTTTGTCATTATTTCTTAGTGGTTAGGTAGCTGATCAGAAAATCTGCTGTCCTCTTCTTATGCCAACCAGGGTAGGTAAGATATTAATAAATATCCAGACTTACGCAGTGGGCGTAGGCTATTTCGAACGAATGCTCCAGGGGGTACTCTCTAAGCCAGACGTCCGTAGTTTCGGGCTTAGTTGCGAGCGTATTCTACTCTGTATCACCTGGGTCCCCTATGTTGTTTCGAACGTCGCTGTTGCGACACACGCTGTTGCGAATTATTTTTCCACTGCCTCACAGGTTCGAAAGCTCATGGACTCGAATGAAGTAGTCGCGAAAGACGCTGTTTCGAAAAACATTTTCACTGCCTCATAAGCTCGAATGCTTGTGATTTCGATTTATTTAGTCATAAAGTGTACCTACAATGTGTAATTTACCTCAGACACTACCCAAAAAAAAAGACTTGCAGAGAATGCTATTTCAGCAATTTTGAAAAAAAAAGTACAATAGGCACGCCTGAATTTAGAAGAGATTTAGCGTTAAGTAAGTACTCGTATATATACTAACTAATACTAACACATGTGCAATTGATTAATTTCTGAAAAATACCACTAATAATTAATACCACTTAGGTACCTAAACAATTTTTTATAAAAATCAGTCTTAGATTTTGTGTTCAGTAGGTACCTACTCATAGAAAAAAATGTAGGTACAGTTGAGGTACTAATATTTTTGATTGTTACTTTGTTAATAATAATATTAAATGATGATGTTGACACCGAATTTGTTGATTGTATTTAATTACTGCTTAAATATGTTTCTGTACACTTTATGACTAAATAAATCGAAATCACAAGCATTCGAGCGTATGAGGCAGTGAAAATGTTTTTCGAAACAGCGTCTTTCGCGACTACTTCATTCGAGTCCATGAGCTTTCGAACCTGTGAGGCAGTGGCAAAATAATTCGCAACAGCGTGTGTTGCAACAGCGGCGTTCGAAACGACATAGGGGACCCGTATCACCTAATCACTAAGAATTAATGACAAAATTTTTCCGTTGCTTACTATCAAATCGTGTTGTCATTCATTCTCATTTCGGGTTCAGGACTAATCGTAAGTCCGTATTAGGTGATACGGAGTAGAATACGCCCGAAACTACGAACTTCGGGCTTAGAAAGTAGACCCCCTGGACCATTTGTTCGATAAAGCCGCACCTACTGCGTAAGCCTGGAGATTTATTCATACCTTACCTACCCCGACTGGTATGAGAAGAGGACTGATTTTCTGATCAGCTTATAACTTTAACGTTCTATCATACTTTTGAATTTTGAGTAAGCGATTGTAATCAAGATATCGAACATGGCTTCAAATAACCATTTTCAAATTGCTACAAGCATTTATAATTACCTCTAATAACCGGCTATTGCATGTCTGTGATGATTTAATAAAAATATTACAGCAACAGCTGCGGAAACTCGCAAAAATTACCATTTTATGTATGTATTACGTGTTATTAATTATGTTAATTAGTGGTTTTTGCATGATCACACTGGATTTATAACGAATTATTCAACTCCTGTAATAGATTGTGACTGAGTGGATATTTCAAATGGAATGCATCTCGTAATAGTTGCATATGTCAATGATAAAAATGGCATTTGACGTGGACAGATTGTAAAAAGATTTCGAGAAGAGGTTAAAAAAGAGGTCGTTTTCTATGCCGAAGAATCGGAAAGATTCTTTCCGATTCTTCGGCATAGAAAACGACCTGCACAATCTTCTGACGTTTCATTAGTGCTCATGTACAATGCCCCATGTGAAATAAAATACTTAGATTTGAATTTCATGCGTGCGTTCCATTGACTATAAATGGGGGAATAGAGATCCCGATCGTATAGCCGGGTGTAATGAGAGCGATTGTGAATTACAGATAGACTTTGATACAAATATCACTCGTCCGAACACCTACACAAAGGAAAATCTCAATATGAGTATATTGAGTACATCTTAAACTAAATCCAATCAAAAACGCAATCGATTGATGAATGCATTTCGTGAAGGATGATGTCACAAAAGCAAGAGACTGCTGAGGTAATGACAAAAAGTATCCAATGGAAGAAAAAGAAATGCAATGCATGATATACCGACACTTAATAAATAGGGATTGGGAGCCTCAACTAACGAGTTGTGATGCTGGGTTTGAACACAGACAGGCGTCTAATTTTCTGTAATTTATTTCATCACCACTGCTCCCGAAAAGGTGAAGAACAACTTCGTTAGGTCCCAGCAGTGGAGACACTAGGTTCATTATTCTGCTGAAGTATGGGCAAGTGTAATGGAATAGTGATCGAACTGATCCTCATTTTCGTTAAGACAAACTCCATAAAATAACCTTAGAAACAGGACATTAGTAGTGCACAAGTCAAGTAAGAACTTGTAGCATTTTCCTAACATTTGCATAACACGCAGTCTGCTAAGTTTTCGTAACCTGAACGAGATTTGTATTAGCCAACAGCAACTGTAGTAGTCTTGTATAAATTTGTATAGATTCATAATATCTGGCGTCGTAATCAAGGCTTGTAAATCACTGTTTACCAATGTTATTCAATATTTGGCGTTTGGATTTAACTCTGATGAAACAGAAGGTGTAGTTTTGTGATTAAAGGTGCTTCTGTGAAGTTTATTAACGTTTTGGATTGGTTTTTTTCTTGGGATTTATTTTTTTCTATATAAGTATCTGTCCTTTTTGTATCATGCACACTCGCAGAACCAAAGGGTTGAACATTTTGTTTACAATATGCGTTTTCCGCAACGCGGGAACTGTTAAATTTGTTTTGGCAATCTTCATAACAGAGCAAAACCTTTTTCAAGCTTAATTGTCCCTTCTACGAACGCTTAATTGATGCATCTATCTAAGTATTTCTACTAATGTAACACGTAAGAAATCGATAGTATCACCTTATTATCTTAATTCGTCCACTTAAACATCATCGCCTACAAATCGATGTTTAGCCGATAATGGAATCAATTTATACCAAGAATTTAAAGCAGCTATTGAGCCACAATCTTTCCTAGAACGTAGACAGTACTTCACTGCAGTATATTTTTTTTGCATTGGCTTGCGCACGCGCCGATGCAGTCCGGAGATTCGTTGAACCATTACGATTACTTAACGTGGTGTTATTATGCTTCAACGTGATTTACCGACGCGTTAGATAAAGATGCAATCACGAATTCCTTCTGTAAAAATATTAAAAGGAAAAAATCAAGTCTCCGATGAGTAAAGCTGTCAAAATTATCTTGTTAGCTCTTCATTGGTGGATTAAAATATCATCGACTAATCGTTAAGTTGGCATGAGCGACGATACTAAGATTTAAATCGTGAACGCTTTTTTCCCTTTTAATGCCAGACGTCTGACTCGATGCGTAAAAGACAATATTTTTTTGCATTTCTGAAGAAAATTCTTGTGGTTGCGCTGCTTTTGTTCTCTGCTTTAAATAAATCTGAAAAACAAATAGAGTAATTTAAGTCCCAATAAAGCTGCTCTTTTCATTATTAAACTGGTTCACTTGTTCTTTCACATACAATTTGCACGACTCTTTTATAACTATTTGCATCTATCAATTTAATCATCTTAAATGGGCTTTTCTGAAGACAACACACACACACTTATCTATTGTATTCAAAAATGCATGAAATTATTCACAAAAGTATAATTTATAACTTAAGTGGAATTTTATAAAGGTCAACTCCTAGATGGGTTTCATAGGGGATGAAAGTTTGTATGACAGTTCGTCATTTTTGCTGAATGGAAATACCTATCATCGTGGATAAGTAAAGAGATATTATCACTAGAGCTGGAACGTAAAAATATGGGTTTTTAAATCACGAAGCTCTCTAGCTATTGGCTTGATAAGGAGGGAAGTGGAAATTATATTTATTTTTTCCTACTCCTCCGCTGTACTTTTCTGATTAATTTCGTTGCGGGATCCAAGACAGTTGAATCGTTTCTCCGGGACTCGTCGGGCTTTATTAGCTCGGCGTTTTTCTGGCCGGGAATGTGTGGCGCACTTGTCCCAATCTATTGGTACGTCGTGGAATTGGTATGTCGAAGCTAACATGATAAACGTAAAGTTGACCAACTATCGAAAGCGATCAACCGAAAGTGGTCGTCTCGTAGAATGTAAACGCCACATTAGCAGTCCAGTCCCTTCATTACTCGTAAAACAAAACACGCGCTGAATTTCGTCAGAAACACAAAAGCGTTAGTACACGATTACCTAACAACTTCAAATAGTACTAGCTCAGTTTTTATACTGGCTGTATAGACAAGGTACCATTGTGTTGTTACTTACTCTGTGGCCTGGTGCTGCGAAATTTCCATTGAACGTTTGTTTATTGTGTAGCACTCTCACGGCGGTCGTCGTAGAAACTAAAGATGCTCGATTTACAAAGTATTGGATGACTTAATATTTATTGGAATCGGTGACATTGTAAACTTGATTAGTACATTTTGTATTAGGCACATGCTCACCGCTGACGATCAGCGAGAAGCGAGTAAAGCCAGGAATTAGACACAAGTTGGCAAGCAGCGAAAAGCGACTATTTAGTTCCAATATATTATATCACTCGGCTATAATCGAGTGCGTTCGTGCGACGAACGAGTAGGTACTCGCACCGCTCGCTCTTGTCGCTGCGACAAACGAGTGGTAAGAAAGTTATCGCCAGCAGTTTGAACAGCCAGCTATCGACTCTATCATAATGTATGTTTATCTTTTACTCACACGGGGTCTTTATCTTTTGTCCGTTTCCTCAGCGAGAAAAAACTCGAAAGCTAATCGCTTCCTCGTCGGCGGTGACAAAGTGCCTTATTAAGTATCTTTAGTATTATGTGGAGGTTTGGTGTGCAACAAAGAATGAGATAGAAACTACATAATCGTTATAACACCTACCAGATCCACTGTCCCTAATAAATTCAAATCAAATCAAATCAAATCAAATAATCATTTATTGCTAAAAATGGTATTTGCAGTAAACACAGTTTGTATACAAGAGTACTTATGTGCATATAAATTGCAAATTAGTGGGTGAGCTGCTGTTCTCCTAGCTAGATTGCTGAGCAACCTGTATTAAGGAGTAACTACTAATAAATTCCTCTTAAATAAATAGAGACAGCGGAATCATTTGGAATTGGTAGACCTAGGTACACGATTGAAGACGAATCAGTTTTTGCAAGTAGCTTTTAAACTGTTTTTATTTCACTGTAAAAACCCCTAACCACAATATAATTGAAACAAGTAAAAAGTTTGAAAATTATGATCGTTATTTTATAGTGTCATTGACTGGTACTCGTCCGAACAAACCTCAATGTCAGGAGTCAAAATATCATCATCGTTATTGGCGTTTTGATTAAATTTGTGGATATAAATCATCAATTTGTTTCTTGTTTTAATAATAACCTGCCAAAAATGTACGCTTTCGGTGAGTTATTTGAAAATAGCTTGTTTCATAAATAAATAAACTTCTACATATACAATATTATAATGTACACTTCATTTTAGTGTTCTGTATCCAAAGGTCTACCAGACCCTGCTGCTCTCCATCATTCATCATTGCTCAGCATCTGCTGCCTTTCTGCCTGTCTGTAAGCGGGCTATATCTTATAATACGTAGACAGCTGAAAGAGAGTACTTCTGATGCCGCTGTAACAACAAACAATAAAAATAAATTATCAAAAGTAATTATTTAAATATTGTACGATGGTATGGAATCTTTCATGCACGAGTCCGACTCGCACTTGGCCGGTTTTTCTTTCTAAAATTGAGTTCTTGACCCAAGCCTCGTGACCTGCATTTGTATCACCAAATCCACTTAGCTCTCATAGGTACCTATTATGTACGACATGATAATACAACAAAAAAATACAACCGACTTCAAAAAAAAGTCGGTGTTTTTGTTAGTTTCTTCGTATTTTGACACCGACTTCCGAATTTAAAGTTATTTTTTACTTTGTAGTGTTTTTTTTTTGGAAGTTGGTTGTATTTTTTTTTGTAAAAAGTTTTTTTATTTTTCACTTTTTAGTGGTGCCCCACACCTAACAACACCACTACAAAATCGCAGAAAAGCAAAATACGCAATTTCGATTATCAAAGAATCATCTAAATAGTCAAATTCCAGCGATTTCGATTTAAAATCCAAAGATCGTAACTGATTTTGATATGATTTAAATGGGACCAATCTGCAAGTATATCCTTTCAGATAAAACAAAATTTTTTCAAATCGGTTCATAATTGTCGGAGTTATGAGGTAACAAACATAAAAAAAAAACATACAACCGAATTGATAACCTCCTCCTTTTTGGGAAGTCGGTTAAAAATAGATGCCACTTATAACAATACAACATGCTATTATAAATTATTCTTCATCTGTTCTTAGCTAGTTATTAATGCCTAGAGACAAGGTGTACATAATAATAACTGATGTGTGCCATTTAGAAGCCTTAGGGGATTTTGTCAAAGCCACGTTAGACGATGGAAGCATATGAATTTATTACTATAGTAGAAAATGACCTAGAACATTCTCAGATGAAATAATATTGTATCTGAGACTTGGCTTGAGTTATTGGGTAACTCGTAGTGGGATTGCTTTTCGCAGAAATAATTCTAACTTCTAGATATAACCGAATCTTGGAACTTCTGTCGCTGTCTTGCGAAGTTGCGACATTGTCAGTAGTTATTAGATAGAAAATTTTGACGACACGGTTGCTGCAATGATTGAGCGATCGGCTGCTGCGCTGCGTGCCGCGGGTTCGATTCCCGCACGAAACAGATATGTATTTGTATGGCCTACAGATAGTTGGTCCGGGTATGGCTGTTTGTGTATTTTTGTGAACGCACCCACAATACAGGAATAGTTCCTAGTGTGGGGCAACTTTTTATTAAAACAAAAAAGAATATCGTAAAAACAGTTAATGCAATTTTTGTAATATTAAGAATAAAGACTTTATGTCGCTTAGTGGAAACGGGGCTGTATTGTCTACGCGATAATAAGACTAATAATTAAATGGTTTAACCATGTACAAATTATTCCATTGTTTTGCTTATAGTTGCTAGTATAACAAACATTACGCCCACTATTAAGTTTTAATTGGTATGTTTGTATAAGAAACAATGATCACCAAAAGATTCAGCCTACGGCCAAAAAGTACGCACACTATTCATTTTAACCTTGACCACAACTTTTTTGAAATCAAACCGTGATCGTTGATGCTGCAGTTTTTCTCTTGAAGTTATTTTAAATTTTGTATGTGACAAGCAATTTAATAGTAAGTCAACGCTGTCAAATAAATGAACTGAGCAATATATATCGCATTTAAATGAGCAATGGCAAAAGCAAATGGTCAATGCTGGATGACTAAACAATTAAAAATATTTACTAACATACATAACACATGCGCCATATATTTTGAGTGTCAAATATGAAAAACATGGGCTACCCAACAACTCAGCTGGGTCTCAAAAACCTTCGCGGTATCAAAAGAAGTTGAAATAAACTTCTATCAAAAATGACTAAACCCTCATTGGTGAAAACAGAGAGAATGTTTAGGAAACAGAAAAAAATAGGCCTTTGTCTTATGGTGGAAAAATATTGGCAATAAATATTCTTAAGGATGTTGCCAACCAATTTCCAAGCTGGATGTACAAACACGATCGTTCTGATAATATCTCCGTTTATAAATAACTAGTAGGCGTCGATAGGTTCTCATGAGAACTATAATAGTTGTTTAGTCCTTGATCCACGCCCACTTCTTCATATCCTCATTCGTGATTGTACATATTGAAATAGATTTATCTATTGCCATTATTAAATTATGCACGAACGTTATATTTTGCAATTTGTTCATGAGTGTCAATGAGACCTACATTATCATAATATGTCCTTATATGTTCTAGTTTTATAAACGCTCAACTACATTCATATTTCTTAATATTTCTTTTATGCACTCAAAATAGTATGAAGTTGTAGTTGAATTAATCATTATCATGGCCTTCATGCTTTTGATCTAGTCATAGAATAGTCACTTTCAGATTTTAACTGATATGTTGTTTCCCTTCTCCTTGACTCATGGACTTAGTTATTTTTTACCAGATATCGTATGTCATTTGAAACTTAATATGATACTTTTTTTTTTTTTATGGATGGGAAATCATCCAATGACTCCTCCCGCTCTGGGTGTAGCGGGAGGGAGTGTCAGACTTCTACTGACTAAAACCCATCCATGTTCCTTCATTGCCCTTTGTGTTCCGGAGCCACGGTGTCTCTTGCGAATAATCCCGCGACTCCGGCAGGCGTCGGCCCTTTCGGGCCCCTCTGTGTTGCTGACTCTCTTTGAGGCGCGCGTGGAACACTAACGTAACGACACGGCCTGTCGTCACTAGACGGACGGACGGCGAGCCACCCATAGCTCGCCGTCCACAGGCCCGCGCCTACGGTGGCCGGAGGTCACCAGGTGGCCCCCGACGCCCGCGGCGTCCACCACGGCGGCCGGGACGAGAGGGTCTCCTCTCCCGCTCCGCCACCTCCTTCGCTAGCATGACTGCTTCGCAGAAGGAGGCGACTTAATATGATACTTACCTACATAAGTTCTTTGACATCTTATACAACTGGTGTAAAAGCACTACTTAACATCTTGAGATCATGTTTATTCTTTGACAAAGTGGATTTGTCAAGTGATGTCTTATTTGCTTAGAGACTCGTGGCTAAATTATTAGTTTGTACAACGTTTAGTAACCATTTCCGTCAAAGCTTTTTATTGCTTCTCTAAGGTTAGTTTCATTTAAGTGAAGAAACTCAATGAATCTTTGGAAACTATCAATTTATTTGCTGTTTAGTTTAGTTACAGCATAACAACGAAATAAACTTTCACATATTTTGTAATGCTATTAAGGATAATCTTTCGCAGCATTAGGATTTGAGCTTAATCATCATCATTAGCAACATCTACTGCCAAACATGGGCCTCCCACTAGACTACAGCAATTCGCAATCGCTGGCGTTGATTAGAACTTAAACCCACTAAAATGACCCACAGCCGTGTCAAGAATTACGCAACACTCTTATTGTCTGACCGTTTACTGCTTTTCACCGGTTGTCGTAAAGCACTTAGTTTACAGACTTTGCCATGTTTCTACGATGAGGACACCAGAGCACTTCCCGTGGATGTTGTAAGAGATGACTTAGTGAAAAACCAAATCTCAGACCCTAAGGTGATCAAATGATCTTACTTAAAAAAATCTAAATAAGTGTGGTCTTAATTTAGACCCTTGTGGCATCCCAGGAAATACAAGTGGCTAGCGTAGGTTAATTTACAATTTCGTAACACCATTCTTTTCAAATAAAACTGTAGACACGTAAAACAGTAATTATGATGAAGTAACAATAGTATTATCCGTGACAAAACTAATGTCACAATCGTCACCTATCATATCACGCTACCAGGAAATCATGATTCTGAGGGATTTTAACTCGTCTTCAACCATTGCCACAGTAGTGTTTTGGTAAATTGATTCTTACCGCAGTGCCAGTTGCCCGCGGTTGGCGCGCGTGCCTAGAAAGTGGTGGCAGATCAATTACATGACATAATAGACATTCGTGAGATTTTATTGTACTTGTGTGTATAGACGGTTTTTATTGCTGTATTACGTATTGAATAGAGATACTAAAAAGTTGATTTTTGAATGAATATGTTTTATTTTCTAGACACTTTTTGTGAACTCTAGTCGAGTCTACCAATTGTTTGATAGTGTTTTATGTAAGACTTGTATACTGGTCTTATCTGCAATGCCTGCTGGATGAATATCACACAAAACAAAAAAAAACAAGTTGATAAAACAATCAGTCCCAATCTCCTTAATTTACAGATTCGTGTCCAGGTAACTTAAATTCCATACACCTCAATCATAACACAAATATGTATAATGGGCTACAGTTAAACAACACAACGCCAATTAATAGAACTGATGTTAGAAAGTATATTTGTTTTTATAAAAGCTCATGATGGATTGTTGGCAGCATCACCGTTAATCCAATGTAATCAGCACTTCGTATGTCTGTGTCCAGTTAATCAAATATATGTCCAAGGATAAGTGCTAAGATTAAGATGTATTTACTTTAGACATTTGCACTCACTACTGCTAATAAGTTAGCGCTATGTTGGACACGAGATCTTGTTTGAACTGTGAAAATAAAACCGCTTATTAACGGTCTTTAACGGCTGTAAATTATCTGTTTGTTAATCTTGTGTAAAGATATGTAGTGTGTAGTGTATGAATAATGTCATTTAGATCTATTTAATTGGTAACAATGTCATCAGACAACCCCAATTTGTTTACCTTATTGGAAATGTTCCTAGTACCTTTATTTAGATGATACAGTATTTATTTCCTACTTAAGTAGACAGTATTATCCACAATTCCGTCTATATCTATCTAGAAGGCATCTAACATATCTGTACAGACGACACTTTTTTTTATAAAACCAGTAAAATTATTATCTTCCCTAACTCCATCTACAAAGACGTCAACAGGTGTGAAAACCGCCAAGTCATTGTCCTTTACACACTGAATGTTCTGTAAGGCCATGTTACCGTGTAATTCAGTGTACGTCGAGACTTTGTGACGCTAATTGTCGGCACGAGTGTATAAATCACTCTCAACTAATATTATGTCGGCTGGGATCACGCGTTTATATGAGTTATTATCCTTTGTTCGCTTCGATTGATTCGCATATTCTTGGTATAGATGAAGGTTCTTTCAAATTTTTGCGGAGCTGAAATGGAATGGTTACGTAGCGCATTAGGTGCTATAACTCATTTATATTTGTGTTCACAATTAATTTGACTACAGCTATCATTTTGTTTGGTAAATATATTATTTTGTTTTCTAATGCGAACATGCTCGTTGTATAGTATAAAAGATTACTGTCAATAACTTTTCTCTAATTCTATGAACAACATGAAAGTATTTATAATCCGACATTTATCCAAACTTGTCCAAGTGAAAGCATCTATTATATTTTATGTAACAAAAATTTAGCTTAGACGTTTTATTTCAATTATTCGCAATCATTCACTTTATTTTACAAGCAATTACTTCATTCTACTCACATTTACTCTATTTTCCTCTGGAAACTTTCGTCCATTGTCGTTTTAATTGAATCGTAATCCGGTACATTATCGAATTCAGAGAAAGTTACGCAGTACGAAGAATTAGAAAAAAAAAACAAATAGATTTGGTACTCCTATCTTCTTACCTCTGTTTGCGTTACTTTTGACAGTTTTAGCTTCAAAACCTTATATTAATTAAATCTTTGCTCATGTCTTTGGATGCCATAATATACGTTGCATAATTGAGCTTAAATACAATAGCTGCCTCACAGCTTCAAACTTTTTAGGAGATTTGGTTGTGTAGATACGTAGTGATACTTTGCGTTTTATCATCTCTCCTATCTTGATGGAGAGAGAGAAAGATTTGAAGGTTATTTGTGTTTTCCTAAAATACAATAAGACAAACTACAATCCGATCAGCAGTGCTATTCTGTAACAACATTTTCGTGTCTCGACAGCGGAATCCGAGGTGAGTTTCAAATTCGTATAAATATATAAGACCTTATGATGTGTGAAATAAAGTTCATTTTGTAAGCTTAGTCACTCAGGTGAAGTCGATATCGAAATGGTTATTTACAGAATAGACTAGCTGAATAAAACTTTTGCCTCTTGCAGTTTTATTTTCGCACAGCAAAAAATGTTAACTCATTTAACGGTTTAGGTATTTACGATATCAGACAAAATTAGCATTCTGAGTACATAGTCTTCCACATTTGGTATTTCTGCATCGACTATTCATAGCTCTGCTAACGTATTTATTGGATCTAATGTGCAGTAAATACGCAAGTTATTAGCAATTGTATTAATTTAGGTATGTTTGATAGATGAGTTTGGATTGTAGTCTATTAATTGCGTGATCTCTCTTAAGCGATGGCTTTCATCACGATCTGATGATAAATCGATGTCTTTGTTTGATCCATAATAGTCGACAAAATAAAGGTCTGTAAAGGCAACCTGACTGTTATTAATTAATTTATTTATTGCCACCTGGAACTAAACGTTGCAATTAAAGCTTGATGTAATTTTATTTGTTTCCTTAACGTACTCTAATTGTTTTTTGGGGTCTTCATTTAATTATTATGAATTGAAATGATTAATATTTAGACCTGCTTTGTGTTTAGATCTTATTTTAGTAGCAACACTTATTCTTTGTTTGAAGTTTAGTACTCAAAAATTATAGTTTAACTTTTTAAAGTAAACAACAATGTTTATAAAAAATAAAACAAACTTCCAAACAAAACACTACAACGTGTTTTTAATTTTGTTTCTTTGTTTTTAACACCAACTTATGAAATTAAAGTTATTTTATACGTGTGCAGTGTTTTGTTTGGAAGTTGTTTTTTTTTTTTGTAAAAAAGTTATTATTTTTCACTTTTAAGTGGTGAAACTTGGAGCTCGTGGCTAGATAATTACAGCCGCACAGGTCGATCTTCAAGGTTAAGCAACGCTTGCCGAGGTTGGTCTGTGGATGGGTGACCATCTTAAATACCGAGTTTCCTCCGTGCCTCGGAAAGCACGTTAAGCTGTTGGTCCCAGCTGTCATTTGTAGATCTTTGGCAATCGTTACGGATAGTCAGAAGCCAGAAAATCTGACACCAGTCTTGCCAAGGAGTACGGTGTTACCCAGTTAATGGGTTGTGGAGGTCTGGTAGGCAGCCGCTCCACGTAAAATACTGATATTCAGCTGAATCCGGTTTGACTGGAAGCCGATCCCAATATAGTTGGGAAAAGGCTAGACAGATGAAGTGGTGAAACTTGGACGACGTCATCAAACAATCAAAACATCAAACTGAAATTAGCAAAAATGCTCATAAAATAAAAAATACAGAGGCAACCCGAATCAAATTTTTACGGGACGAAACGGCAAATATGCTGCATAGAACTAAAAAAGATAGCTACACAGAAATCGGATTAGCAACCTCGGTGTAATCGGTGTACATAGGTACATAAAAAATACCCACCGAATTGAGAACCTTCTCCTTTTTTGGAAGTCGGTTAAAAATACACCCAAACAAAGACACCAATGTAGTCTTTTTAACCCAAAGGTTGACTGTTAGAAAATGCATTGTTGCTAATGTATGTAACTTAATAGTCCGCCCATGTAACACTATTGTGCAGTTTACCAAGTGTGCTTTGTTTTAATACCATTAAAACAAAGTAAGTACTTATTTCTAATGCAAACATCTGTCACCTTAAACTTCACCTTAAACCAAGGGTGAATAAACTTGGTCTATTTATTTACGACAAGTTAGCAAATGTTGGTTTATTTAAACAAGCGTTTAGCAAAATTTTACCAACAGTGCACTGACCAAGTAGGTATTAGATACAAAACAATGTCAATCGATATGAAATGCAAAGTTTTGTAATCGTCAAATGAATAACGTTCAAGTTTTGGAGCCTTAGTCTTATTTGCAATCAATCAAATACAAGGAATAGTAGTTACACGAACATCATTTCTCTTATTCAAAGCTTTTCATCAACTGAATCATAATTACTTTAATTGACTTTTAATTAGAACATGATCTGCCTAGCCTTTTCCCAACTATATTGGGGTCGGCTTGCAGTCAAACCGGATTCAGCTGAATACCAGTATTTTACGCTGCCTACGAGACCTCCACAACCCACTAACTGGGTAACACGGTACTCCTTTTCAAGACTGGTGTCAAGTTTTCTGGCTTCTGACTATCCGTAACGACTGCCAAAAATCTCCAAATGACAGCCGGGACCACCAGCTTAACGTGCTTTCCGAGGCACGGCGGAAACTTGGTATGTTAAGTTGGTCACCCATCCACAGATCAACCTCAGCAAGAGTTGCTTAGGTAACCTCGAAGATCGACCTGTGCGGATGTTATTATTTAGCCACGAGCTCCTGTTTAAGTTTTAATTGGAACAGTAACTCTAATTATTACTTCATCAATTTAACGTCAATATACGTTAAACGTTTTAAGAACATCGCTCCCCGCGTATATAAACAATTTATAGACTATATCCAGTTTCTTCATGTTAGTAAACTCAACTTCCACGTCACAGGTTGACGTTCAATATACACAATAGCATTTAACGCTAAAATATGTGCGAATTCATTGGTTTCTGTTGAGTTGGTTCCCATAGTTTGAGCCATACAATTTGGTACCTAGTTCTGTAGGAAATTTTCTTAGTAGCTTTCTGAGAAATAAGTTATCAATCTTTGTGATAGTTCTCTGGAGGAACTAAATCAAATTGTGATGCTACTTTTCGAGCCTTTCTGTTAGGTTCTAAGAATAGTTGGTTGGTCCCTTACGCTATTTTACCTACGACCCTCTTTCGCTTCCAAAGATAGCCTTTATTTGGATAAAGCTATTCCTTTCTCAAAACATCAGTAGTTTACATAATACTAACATTTATCAGCATATTTAAGACTTTCGTTGCATAAATATTAATTATTACTAAATCTTCATCAAATACGTAACATGTAGTAGGTATAACAAAACTGAGCTTTCTCTTAGCATTTGCTTGCATTTCCCCAGCATTAGTTACTCTTCCTTTATTGCTTCCTATCTTCCATAATGTTACGCTATTAACCCTCTTATGTGTAGACAATACAGAACAAAATGTTGCGCACTATTAAATTTACAGTCGTCATATCACGGATTCTGTCCACAAAGTGGCATGCAGATTGTATCCAAGAGTAAGATCTAGGCCTCATAACCTGCTTTCCTACAACCAAATCGTCCGTGATGCCACCGAATCGTTTTCTAGACGAGACTTACAAAGTTACGGATGGGAGGCTGCAAATTGCCTTGTGGCTTCAACTTTCTTTGTGATTCTGGCAAACTAGGTTAGGTTAGGTCTGGAAATTTAATCACCTAATTGGGTTAGTAGCTGTCTGAAATCGATGCGGAAGTGGATTCAGTAGTAGGCTTTAAATCGTTCGGAAGTTATTCGATTTAATATTATACCTATCAGAGTTTCTTACAACAATCTAAAGTTTTAGGGCTTGAAGTCTAGCTTTGTACCATTGTCTTTTTGCTTTTAGATACATATCATGACAATAAAACTGATCAATAGTTTTTAAATAGGCACAAACACCAAAAAATATATCACCATAATTTAAATGTATGTGTTGATGAAAATTATGTTTTCTTTACCACTTTAATTTGTGTGAATTAAATTATATTTTCTCACGTCTTGTTTCTACTTCGCGCAATCTACTTGATCTTTTTGTTTATAAGCTCCATTATTTTAACAATTATTTCTAATTGAAGTTATGCATTCATTTAATTTTTTACTTTCTTCTTTGTGTTATAAAATCAATAAAATTATTTCAATGCTAGAGATTTTATAATTTAAGATGTTATTGACTGTTGTTGTCATTTTGTTTTCATTTCAATCTGATGAATTTTAATTTTGTTTTTGTTTTATGAATAACACTGATATCTTTTGATTTTATAAAAAGTACACAATCTATGTTTGCTGAACTTTTATCTAGACCTGCCTCAACAAGCAGTCCATTTGATCAAGTTATTTCATTACACGTCATCATCTTTTTTTATTATCACGAATGTTACAGAAAAGGTAGATAAAGAAAACATATAGGATGACACAATAGGCAACCTTTCCAATCGACAACGTCGTCTTCCGTTCAGTTTTCTTCAACTAGGTTAATTTAAATTATTAAAGCTTGAACACCTGTACGTGCTACACATGTATCAACAAAATCAGTGTTTATTGAATTCACCCTGACTTTTAAGAAAAGTTTGCTGCCAAAGTTTTGGACCATGATGCAACGTTCACAACAATTTACAATCAACTAATGATCAGCAAAACCAAAAGTAATTCTCATAGCCTTGCTCCAGTTTACCCGATTTGAGCGTTGATCACATTGATCTTGGTTAGTGATCAGAAATAGCCTGCCTTGAGCTGCCGAAATAGCGTCATGTTGCCCATGAGCTGTCCAGAATAGACGCCGTACTCGGTATACACAGATTTTATGTTAGATTTTTTGGTGGGTGTGCATTTTTATAGTGATTAGTTGTGTATGCAAATCGTGTGTGGTTTTACGCGCTACAAAATAAAAAGTATCACAAAGAATAAATCTTAATTTAGGTCTAGCAAGCAATGATATACTCTCGTAGAATCCTCTCCGTACAGAAGTAATTTTCATAAATCACATTATTGTATACGAGAACGCGTTACAGATTCGGTTCAATGTCGTCGCATCGCTCACCGTGAGAAAAACTACCAAATGTCTGCCCTGAAGGTCGCGGTAAAAGTGTAAAAAACGGCCAACGCCCAACTCACCAAGATCTGGGCCAAGTGCACGCCAATTAACAGGCAATTGCACGGTGTGCGTAAACACGGAAACAGACTCGCTTTTCAATAGTTTTTACCATTGCGGAATCTTCACGCTTTCATTGGATAGGAAATTGTCCGATTTAGATGAAAGACGGTATCTGTGAGATTGAATTAGTTTTTTCTATTTCTTTGGCGGCGTTCCTTGATCTCTTCTTTTAACAGTAAAGTGGAACTGACACCGATGATTATTTATTTATTAAATAGTTACCGTTGTCGTACTTTGATTAAAAAGAATCTCAGAGAAAGAAAGAAAACTAAACTTATTGGAAATTTAAATAAAACGAAAAAAATTTAATAGAAAATGGCTATACTTATAATACCAAAAAGACATCAGTTCACAAAATGACAGACATTTAGTGAACTGACGCCTTTTTGGCGTCTAAGTAGTATTTCTTATGCCCCATTAGAAAGACTTCAAATTCCTGTCCGATTACCGACTAGATTATGTAAACAGCAAAAGCGTGCACGCATCTATAATTTGGTAATAAATAATCCTCTTCAACACTGTAACACAGTATAAATATGGAACTGTAATCCTCAGCACTTCATAATCAATTAATGTCGCATTGAATTATGTTCTACATTGTTGGACAAAGCTTCACCTCTTTGGGAACACATTACCCTTTGGCGAGTCGAATCCGTTCTCCACACTGTCATTTTGTATGAAATCGTGTCATGGATCACTCGTTCGTTATGGCCGTTCGGCATCATAAGGGTGCCATTGCCAGACTCGTCTTCTACCGACGTGTAAGTTTCGGTTAATCCTAGGGTTGCGGATTTGTTCACCAGATTTACGGTGATATTTGAAGAAACACGGGTAAGTTTTATTCAAAAAGAGTCTGAATCTCCCATCTTGCTTCGCCTAGAGCGGGATGGTCATTTGATTATTTCCACCCAAAAAGGTTAGGTATAGGCTTTTCATCTAATACCTTATCTTATCTTTGTGGAAATGTTTCTATCTTATCTTGCGTACGAAAAGAAAAACCCATTAGAAATGGGTATAATTCTTCTTAAACTTTGAAAAATTCAGGACCACATTAGAAATTAAACCTTTAAAAGTGGTAGTGGCAAAAATACAATACAATTACCTTTTTGATTTATGAAGTTCACTGCAATGGTAATATAAAAAATTGTGCTGTCTATGTTCCCATAGCCTAGATACATTTCAGACTAGTTAGTGTCACAGCACAATACATAACATTGTACTGTCGCTCACGCGTCAACGTTTCGCGGGTGATGTACGCGTGACCTTGACACTGCGGCCAGCGCAGGCGCATACGACGCGTAGGCTTGACTGACAGCTGTCAGTTTCCATGAGATATTTTCTTTTCATTCCCGTGCTTTATATGTATAACAGTTCGCTGATTATTATCGGTAGTTCATCCGTATAAAAAATTCGTAAAAGTACTACGTACGACATTCTTATATTCCTACATTCACACTGTCGTAGTACTTTTACGAATTATCTTTACTGGATGCAGCTTCACAATAATATTTCACATGTAGAGAAAGCCTAGTTGACTTTTACAACTCAGTTTCTGGGTAACACTTCTTACTCTTTGGCAAGAGTGATTGTTAAACATTTAGATTTCCCGAAACGACTGTTAAAGATCAACGAATTACAGCCGGTACCAACTGTCCAGCCGGCTTTCCTAAGCCCGAGCCCAGAAATGTATTGGTAATCACCCATCCAAGAATTGACCTGGACAATCGTTGCTTTACCTTGAAGATCGATCTGTTTGACTGTGTTTGCTTAGCCAGAGCCACAAGTCCTTCATGAGCCCTTTAAAAATAAATATAGCAAATGATTTTTTTTTTTTTTTTTTTTTTTTATCTAGTAGGTTTTTTTAAGGATTGGAAATTATCAAATGACTCCTTCCGCTCCGGGCGGAGTGAAAAGAAATGTCAGACTGTTACCGGCTAAAAACCATCTGTGCCCCTAATGTCCTTTGCGTTCCAGGGCTGCTGTGACTCTTTCGAACAAATTTCGCAACCAAGGCAGGCACTGGCTCTAGCGGGCCCCAGTCATTTAGTGGGTACAGGTGACATTCTGCTGCTCGTTAATTTGTTTTATTGCTAGCTCTTTATGAAACCCTTCAACATCGTAATAAATTAATTGGTCGAATAAAAGCTTATCGAAGCATAATAAAGCTTACTCAACAATAACTGCCTACGCACACTTTTTGTTGCTAACAAGGTATGTACCCACGTCGTAATAAGTGAGTAGGTACAAAGTTTAACCTTTTCAAACTGAGTCAATTACTTTTTAATAGTATGCATAGAGAGGTCACGGTAATTTTCTTGTCAAAACAATTAGACAGAAGGTATATAACATGCAGTGCCTACCCATGACTATTTATGTCAAATGCTGTAAGTATTACCGAATAGTGACAACTGTCACAAGTTTTTTTCTTCACTACGGAGTTACGAACAAAAGCAATTAATAAAGACGAGTTTGTCAACAGTTTTTCGCCTCGTCGATGTCCGCAATCCAAGTCGTGCCTGCCAGGATTATGGAATTTGTTCGATAGAGTCACCGCAAGCCCTGGAACGCAAAGGGCATTTGGAAGAATACAGATGGGTTTTAGCCAGTAAGGGACCGTCTCCACGAGCGAGAAAATCGCGGCGAGTTGACGTTTTTTCATACATCGAATCGCCGCGATAATATCACCGTGTGGAGACAAGTTCATAGAGTTGTTATAGAAATAAGTGGCATGGACGATAATATCGCCACGATTCTCTCGCTCGTGGAGATGGCCCCTAAGAGTCTGACATTCCGATTCGCTCCACCCAGATCGGAAGAAGCCATTTTATGATTTTGCATTTGAAAAATGTATGTTGCCAAAAATCGAGTTTGGTAGCCCTGCCTTATAGGGATCGTATAGTCTATAGATTCTATAGACTTTCAAATTCATAGACCCTAATAAGATGTTTACTCTTAAGTAAGTAAATGTGTCTCCAGCTGGTGAACTTACCTCAATTTAACGAATACTGCAACATACAACTCATTTGAGAATTTCCACACTCACGGATAGAAGGTAGTTATATATAGAACAAACTGCTTTACAAGTTGTAACACTCCAGTTTTCTTACAACATCTGCATGAAAGGATGGAGCGATCATTATCAGACACAGATAAAAATTGACTGGCCCACATACGTCACACAACTTTATTACCGCACACCAAACATGGACTCCCATATACGGCAACGTATCTTCGTCATTTCGGCAACACAAGCACTCGAGCAGGTCATACGAAAATGGTCACAAGAAACCAGAGTACCCACATACAAGAAACATAAGGTCAATCATAACAACTGAGGTATCTTAAACATTCAGCTGCAACTTTTTACTGCATTCGCAATCAGTTGTTACAATAGTGTTGTAAGAAAAGCCCTTACATTTATGTGAACGGGGCAACAATACAGTCGGACAATAACTGACACGTTAGCTACACATACCTTTATTATCTCGCGACTTATCTTAAGACCTTCGTCGTAGGATCAGATGGTTCCCACGCGTTCGTTGAGTGTCTGAAACAAAAGAGTTCGCAATAACACAATGATGTGACCTTTTTAAATTGGATTAAAAGTTTTCGAGACAAATTCCTTTGGAATGGGATCACGTTTATTTTGTTTGTTTTTATGACCGGATGTTGGGAATGGTCGACTGTAGTCGCCGACAAAGTTCTAATCTTGCATCAGCTCTTGTGTTAAATGTTTGAATAAAACCTGCCAGGAGTGGCGCAAAAAACTGCTACAATTAATATCAAGGGCACATCACGAATCATTGTTCTAGACTAAAAAAGTACTACACGACTTTTTACTGACAAATACTGCAGTCTATTTTATGTTCGTTATATGTAAATTATTCTGAATACTGCAGTGTAGACTGATGCTAACGCATTACGCGGTTACGGTACTCTGGGCTTAGTCACTGATATAGTCATTATGAAGTCTAACACCTTTAGAGTGGCGTACTTAGAAGGGGGTCTGAAAAAAGTCTGTGCCAAGGAAAGAAGGGGGTCACCCTTCGAAGTCATAGGGACCGTGCCTGCGGTCACCAGAAGTGGGGGAAAGAGCAACTTGAATTGATTGACAGGTAGCCAAAAATTATATGTCTCCACCACAATATCAGCACCGGGTGTCACCCATGCTAGTTACGCCACTATTCAATATTAGGAAGAAGTTTAATAGCGAAGACACTTATATCACAGCCCACAGCTAGATTTGTTTTATGCAAATAAGCTCGAACTTTTGCCTCCAAGTAGACCAAGATGTATTGCAAATAAACAGGTTGTTAGCTCAGAGGAAGCAATAAATAATTCTAGCGATTATCGGCGAGGCCTAGCGCCTAACGAGCCTAGCCTACCGACCTGTCCCAATCCACTCGAGGTGATATTGTCACTATGAGAACTCGATTTGGGACTTCGATCGAGTCGTGAGTGTCGAGATATAAAAGTAATTTCTCACTTTAATTCGTTGATGGGCATTTTAAGTAACACCAAAATGCAGTATTTTGTTCAGTCACTAAACAACATTACAACTTCAACCTTTATGTGGGACCTAAAATACTTTCTAAACTTTTGGTTTAATAAATCACACACTTAGTATGAATGGATTTCCCCAAAATTCGCCAGTAGCATGGCGACGATTTTCCAGTTTCCACAGCTTCTAATTTGAGAATTCGAAATTGAAAACTTGTCAACGTCTACTTCAGTTCTTAAGTTTGACAAATTTCATAGAAAATAAAGACACTTTTATTTGGCCACTGTTGGAAAAATAAAATACCTACAGTTTCACAAGTTAACTTCAAATTTTCAAATCAGAAACCGACCCTTACCAAAAATCTCAGAAAGACCTAGAATAAATAGTAGCACTATATTGTGTGAAATCTAGGCGGAGAAGATAAAGGAAGCCATTATAGGTTTCCAGTGGCACATCGTTATGTTTCGAAACGGAGTCAGCAGAGGCTTTTCCCACGGGTTTGCGCAATAGGCCGACGGGCACGATGCGACATACTAACTACCATACATGTCATCTTTGTTACATGTACACGGATTAAGCTGCGATCCCATTCTTTGTCAGTATCATCTTGCACAAAAACCTGTGATTTATGATGACTTCGTCAGAACTGATTACAGTCTGGGAAAGTCTGAAGAAGGCACACTCTGGGAACAGTCTGGCAAGGTCTGTGTGTCTTTTTTCCTACAAAAATTAATTCTACGTCGCACAGTAGGTACAGGTATTTTGTTTTAAGAAACGGTTAGGTACTGAATACCAATGAGACATATTTAAAAATTGTACGAAGGACAAATTTTTCAATACATAAACAGATGAGTTTTATCTGAGAAATTAAAACGCCGGTTGTCAGCTTTTGTATACCTAGCTACCTAACAGGAAACGTGCAGGAACTATAAGAGACAGCACAGAAGTGTTAGTGTCAAGTGTATTTTACTTATATGTTTCGAATTTGCGACGCTAGATGGCAGTCTTCGCTAGATCACGCGCACATTCCCTCCCTATATAATTAGTTGAAACTGCCATATTTTTTTTTTCTTAGTTAAAAGTTATAAATTGTTTGTTAAAAAATCTGTTGAAAAGCTACAAAAAAACCGGTGCAGTTTTAGTAATATTAAAAAACTAGCTGACCCGCGCAACTTCGTCTGCGTCACATTTTCCATTACTGCTCCGCTCCTATTTGTCTCAGCGTGATTATATATATATATATACGCCTATAACCTTCCTCAATAAATGGGCTATCTAACTCTGAAAGATTTTTTCAAATCGGACCAGTAGTTCCTGAGATTAACGCGTTCAACCAAACAAACAAACTCTTCTGCTTTATAATATTAGTATAGATTGCTGGTGGTAGAGGTGCTGAATCAAGTGGATTCTTAATTTCGTCCAGAACAGTCCAAAAAGAAACACATTTTCTCCGATTTTTACTGACAATATTGCTGATCGTAGACCACTGATAAATATAGTTTGTTTTAAGATTTTATAATATCAAAAAAGTTTTACTGGGTTCACAGAATCGATTTATTATAGAGGAGCTCGTGGCTAAATTGAAACAGCCGCTGCACGGGCCGATCTTCATTCAAGGCTAAACTATAACAGACGAACGCATCGATCTTCAAGGTTAAGCAACGTTTGCGAAGGTTGGTCTGTGGGTGGGTGACCATCTTGACATACCGAGTTTCCTTCGTGCCTCAGAAAGCACGTTAAGCCTTTGGTCCCAGCTGTCATTTGTAGATCTTTGGCAGTCGTTACGGATAGTCAAAAGCCAGTAAAATCTGACTGAAATCTTGCATTGAATGAGTTGTTGAGGTCTGGTAGGCAGCCGCGCCACGTAAAATACCGGTATTCAGCTGAATCCGGTTTGTCTGGAAGCCGAGCCAATATAGTAAGGAAAAGGCTAGGTTGTTATAATGGTCACCCATTCACAGACCGACCTCGGCAAGCGTTGCTTAACCTTGAAGATCGACGTGTTCGGCTGATATAGTTTAGCCACATTGAAACATAATACCAAATATTCATCTCTTCTGTTAGTAAAACAGTTTACTTATGGATACAGGTAACTCCGGACTCCGGAGGAGACTCTCCTCTCCTCCCAGCAAATCGAAAAACAATCTAGTAATTCAATCAAATCCATAATTCCATAGCTAATAATTTCATCACTATACGTCTTCAAGTTAAATAACATAAAACATGGGGCTGACCTTATGCTACTGCGGAGAATCTTAACACCGCGATTCAGAAAAACGCGTCATAAGTACAACGCCATCTATCGATCTACAACGTAACTGAACTGTCTTTATGCTCATAACTACTCATAAGTTCAAACTTAGAAGCTTACACGTTACGATAAATAATGATAATATAATAACATATAATTATAAACATTATGTGTTTAATTAAAAAATAACTCAAAAATACATTGTTTCGGGGTCTTTTCACACATTTCTTATTAAAAAAATTCTCAATAGATGGCATTGCAAGTATCTGAAGTCTCAATGAAAACAACCTATTTTAGCGCTCGATGAAGTTTCTTCGTAAACTTTAAAATTCGATATCTTTTGATTTTGTGGGTCGATTTTGATGAAATAAACACTAAATGTTGCTCCGATTATCACTTAATATTTCGAAGTACCTAAATTTTGAATCCAATCAGTGGTTTATGCGTGATGCTCCTCCAAACGCACAGACGCACAGACATACAGACGCACAGACAAACAGAAAAGAATTTCAAAAACTGCTTTTTTGTGTTCTATGTCATTTTTCTGACATTTCTATGTATTTTTTATGCGAAAATATTCAATGTACAGACACGGCAACTCTACGATTTTATTATATGTATAGATCATGAATCAACGTCAAAGCTCTTTTATGGTTTGATCTATGCTCCATGTACCTAATTTGAAACGAGAGCACATTTTTATAAAACCAACGAGATACACGTCATAAATTGGTAATTATATATTTTGTGGAAACAAATGTATATTTACATGTTCTTCTTATGTACGTTATGCATATAAGGAAAGTGAATATCGTAGCAGAATAGGCAGTTTCGCTAGAAAGTTGTTTTGTTGTAGATTTTCTTTATGATAGTGTATTGTAATGTTTATGTTTGTAATTGTGCGTTTGTATTGTTTACTTTCATTTGTTATTCCTTACTTTCTTTCACCTTCAATACTTCACTACATAAACATTGATTATTTTTTAGGACTGATTTTTCAATAGTCCAATTTCTTTTCCCTGAAGAATAAAAATGGCCGTCTGACAGCTTTTGTATGGAAAATATGTCAATATGACGTATTTATTCTTCCAATGACTATTGAAAAATCAGCCCTTAAAGAACAAAATTTGTTTGTAAATTATCTTTCTATATCGATCTCCTGCCAGTTTTGTGAAAAAACATAAACTATCAATGCAGTCTACAATTTAATCCGCATAATAACCATCGAATTTTTTTCATATAATTGTAGAAGAAATGTTCGGTTCACAATTAATCGGAATTTACTATTTTTCAAAATCCTACATGGAAGAATGTTTGTTACTCTTTCACGTCGAAACGCCTGAAAAGATCTTCATGAAATAACACAATGTCTCGAGAATATGATCCCAAGGGATTACTCAGGAGAAGCCACTGGCAAAAGCTAGCATTTTATAAGTAGTCTTGCGGAGTATTGTAATTTTCCGGTGACGTATCCACATAGGTATAACTATGAAGCTTTTGTCTAATTACCAGAATGTTATAAAGGACACAACTTTACGACACTTCCTCTGTAAAAAGTTCAAGGTACACCCTTCCTTTGTTTTTGCTTCTAGATAAAATTAAACATTTAACTTTGTAAACGCATTTTCCGTTAAATGCGAACGCTATTGACCCTTGAACTGCAGTTTACAAACTATTGAAACTAACCGTCGTTGTTTGAATGGTGGTACATTATCTGAGTAGTATATAATTTAGTATGCTTATAATTTTCACAAATAACATGTATTATAACTATGAGCTTTATTTGTTGTTTTACATGTTCAAACTTAGACACTAAACTAGTATTTTAAAGATGTACAAATGTTTTTGTTTCTTTTGTAGGAGCTTGTCTCTGGAATTACCTACTGATCCTGAGTTCATTATGCTACATTTACATCGGAAAAAAATGCTCAGTGCCAGTGAGTTAGACTAGCGCATAGACACAGGAAATACCTACCTAAAACCATATAGCGATAGTATCTATAGAGCTAGGGAATTCATAAAATAATTTTGTATAATTTATGTCAGTTAAGATTCTATACTTTTCTTGTAGGTAAATGTTGAGATCTATCATTAGGTAGATGTGTGTGAGTGGCAAGAATATCAATAGCAAGGTGCTGGTTTGTTAGAGCATTTTAAAGTTAGGCCCAATCAAATTGCTAAATAAGTTATCTTCAACGATAGTTCTATTGTTGGTCAACTAAATTCTTTCTGTTTTTTGAGAGTCATGACCAATTCGGATTGATTATTTAATAGCAGTAATCAGAAATTCTTAAAGCACGCAATAGATTTATCAAAATACAAGGTTCCATTACACAATAAAATACCACAAAAGAATGCACGTAGAATAAAGAATTTATGTATCATAATATTTTGCCCTTGAACCGCCAAAACGCTCTATAACAATCGATCAAACTCACGGAAAATAATCGTTAAAATGTTTTAGATAATATAGATACTAGCCTTGTGGTCCTGGAGTGAATGACTTGTTCAGAAAGATCCGAGATCTTTAACGATCTACATAATGATTATAGACCAAGATCCCATAGCCCCCAGACATAGCTTATTCTCTCAGTAAAATGTGTGGAGTGAAGTAGTGTTAGTGTGTATGTTCCAGGTTACCAGGAAGAGATCGCGGAATGCGATAAGGCCGCCAATTGTATGTTTTTAGTTTAAGATTTCTGTACGTATTTTAAATTTGATGTACAATAAAGTATTATAAATAAATATGTAGGTACTTTGAAGGTACGCAAACCAGCTTGGTTCGGCCGACGACAATATTGTGTAAAAAATCTATTACATTCACATACATTTATTTAATTTAGACTTCAAGAAAAGTGATACTCTTTTAAACCGACTTTTAAAAATATGGAAATTCTCAATTCGATTGTATTTTTTTGTTACTTTAGCACTTGGATACCTTTAAATTGGCCATTGGCCCAAGCTTGCAGGTATACGTATATACGTTCATACATACTAACACTATCTAATACATTTTGTTACTTAGAAAATAAGTATCGTCTGTGAGCTCTGGGATCTTGGACTATTATAGTTCTTGCAAGTGATTTCATAAAAATGTACCACATTATCTAACAATGAACGAATTCAGAGCCATGCTCACACTGCCAGCTTAAGTTTTTTGGACCAAGCAAAAAGTTAAGGTTTTATTGTAAGAAACTTTTTATTGTTTTTGTAGTCATTTGTTTTATTTGTGACCAGTGATGTGGAGAAATAAGAAACAAAAGAGCGTCAGTTTTAAGAGTACAAAAAAAAGTTAAGGTGATAAATACTCATCGTTTCGCACTTTTTGTGGACAAAAAGATATGCAGAAGGTCATTGGCTTACCATTTCGTGACTTTAAAGGTTAAATTAGGAAAATTGTGCGTTCTCAGAAACAGGTGTTGTGACCTATGCGATTTATGAACTTCTAACCCCAGGCATGTCTTGTAGCTTAGCATGAGAACCTAGAAGTACCTACCTTATTTGTATATCAAAGTGAGAGGAATATATTATGTATTTGTTCACACGCAAATACATTACCTTCTTTGTAGCGTTGAAGTATCTTCAATCGGATTGGTATCCTCTCTATTTGATTACAATCAATCTTAATTATCTTAATGAAATGAAAAGAATTGGATGTATGTTTGGCACAGATATAGATTATGGTCTGGAATAGCACAAATTCTACTTACTTTTTATTCCGGGTGTACCTATGTTCCCTTGTGTTATATGAGTATAAGACTACAACACCCCAATATATTGGGATAAAAGCAAGAGGTCGGAGAATAATGATGATGCCTTTTGTCCCCAGGTACACAGCAAGGGTCTGAAATTCGGCATCTATGAGGACTACGGTAACTTCACATGCGCGGGATACCCCGGAGTGGTCGGCCATCTTGCTGGAGGTAAAAAAAAAAAAATTGCTTTTTTTTTAGGTTATAAGTTACTCTGTTAAATTTCAATCATTGTTGTGAATTTAATTTTAGAAACATGAAGGGCAATATGTGAATATTGCCCCTTCATGTTTCTAAAATTCGCTGTCAATTTCTAAACTTCATGTGTCTAAGATTGTCTTTTGAGGCGTTTATATTCAATATAGAGGTTCAACTGTATCAATCGAAGATTTTTATCATATTACTGACCAGTTTACAAAAACTTAGTCTAATGCACACTTGCTTATCCAATTTACTTTTGACATTGGCAGAATAGTCGACATCGGCTCTACTTGCCATTAATAAAAAATAGAATAGAGGCGTTTATAAGTTGCATTAAGCACTCAAAATAATGGACAAACGTTAATATTGCTGAAAAGAAGAATCTTCGCATTCGTAGTGAAACGTGCAGTAGTAATTCTTCATTCACCAGTTTCACTCAGTGATTAGTAGATGATGCAGTATCAATAATTACTTTTTTCTTTGCACAAATGTACACACCTTTCTGAGACAGTAATTTACATGGTTTTATGATGATATCTGAAGCTACTTATGAAAACTATTCAAAAGTGACGGGATCGACAACTTTGAAGTTAATCTGTAGTTAAAAATTTACTGCATGGAACATCATGTTCGTAATGATAATTAAACTAAATTAACTTTTAGATTAAATGTTATTAGTAATCGTCAAAGCGGTCTTAAATCTAATATTATCTAATGAAACTAAGTTTTAGTACAGTTGTTTGTCCGTCCGTAATGCCTTAGTAAGGAGGAGATTGCTTTGGAGAAGAAAACTAATTAAATATTAATACATCTCTATTTAATGTCATTCGAATGCATCACTTCAGTTTTTACGAGTTTACTTTCAAGTCATGAAACATATGTAATCTTCTTATATATAAAATTCTCGTGTCACAATGTTAGTTACCTTACTCCTCCGAAACTGCTTTACCGATTTTTACCAAATTTTATATGCATATTCAGTAGGTCTGAGAATCGCCTACTATCTATTTTTCATACCCCTAAGTGATAAGGATTGTCCACCCCTAATTTTTTTTTTTAATTTTTGGACAAACATTTTAATTTTAATTTTTCTACAATGTGGCACTTAAAAATACATACAACCCTAAAAATTTTACCCTTCTATCACCAACCCTCATTTTTTTTAAAGTCATTTTATTTTTGAATAATGTGACGCAGACGAAGTTGCGCGGGCCAGTTAGTATATTATATGCACGAGAAACACCGCATTTGTAATCAGACTACTTAAAAATACATATACGATAACTTACGACACAACAATAGACCTGGTGTCTCAACTTAGCCTACATATCGAAATTAGACATTCGATGTACCAACGCAAATGACCTAATACATACATTTTTTTATACCGATATAAATTCATAGGATGATAGGAAAAGTATTAGAACGTCGCGTAACGTCGGGTGACGTCGGGTAACATCGGGTTTGGATTGGACATCAAATAATGTTTTTACCTATCATAAGGGTTGCGCAAGGTTGCGTGTGCGCAATAGTTCTTGTGACTTCTTGACCAACTTTGTGTACTAGCTCTTTGTTAGGGTCGCCATATGTGCGGGGTTGTGGGGAAAAGTCTTCATCCACCTCTATTGAAAAGGGAGGATCCTCTGGCTAGATAGGTGTCTGGTGTGCCCTATGGTTTTAGTTGGGCTGTTACTAAAAATGAGCGAGATACTTAGATGGCGCGATGTAAGGATTGTGGGAAAAAGTTTTATTTTTGTAATTCTTAAAAACGAAAATGTCTATAATATCTAAATGAGCTTCGTAAAGTATGGAGAGCTTCAAGCTTGCTTCAAATTAGGAAGATATCATCAACATTGCTTTAAGTTGGGGATATCTATACATTAAGTCTCACCTTCGAGTATTAAAGAAATACTATTTTCATAAAGTTATTTAGAAGTTAGTTTCAGAAGTAAGATTAAAAAAGAAAGTATACTAAATATTGTTATTCGCGCAGTTTTTAAAGTCATCTTTGTGAAATTATGTGAACAATGGACCTGAAAGTAATGTCTGGTTTCGTGAATAAAAGGTTTTTTAGTTTATGTAACTAATGAATATGCTAATTCATTAACACTAAAGAGGCAGTTATAAAGCAAATGTTAAAAAAGAGAAACAGTATTTCAAATCCTAAGACAAATTCTGATATTTATTATGTGTTTCATCGAAAAATATACAAAAATGATCGAAAAGATAAGTGGATTTAGACGAACAAATTTGTACTTGTCGCGAAAATGTCTCTATGTCACTTGTAGGTAACTGGCGTCAAGGTTTTTGATGTCAGAGACCATGGACTTCTTTTTCTAATTACGAGCATTATATCTTAGAAGGTATGAAATTAATTTAAAAAATCTTTCATAATTGTTTACTAGAGCTGATAAATATTTTATTTATCAAATAAAAAAGGACATCACATGTATTTTCGTCATCAGTCCGTAATATCCCTAGGTTTACGGTGTATCTAGTAAGAGAGGCGACTTCCTCTGACGTCACTCGTACCAAGTATTTAAAGTGTACTGTACTATTCGGATAGCATTTCGTGCATATTTCACGTGCTTATCGCTTGGAAGTAATTAGGGTAGGAACACTGTTAATAGGCAACTACCTAATGAATAAATATAAGTTTTTTGCACGGTATTTTCACACTACGGATAAGGGATATTTGTATCGGATGTGACTGAAGGAGGTCTGATTTTCCGCTAAAGCAAAGGAATATCCTGAAGGAAACAAGTGTCCGCATATAAACCTTATTGTTAATACGGTTTGTTTCCATTCCACAGACAAACCGTGAAAACGGTATTGCGGGGCATAGTTTTTAAGTTAAGTTTTTTGTAAACTTTTAAAAATAAAATAGATTAATAGGGAGGTTCCAGCCGGGCCCTGGTAGGCCTTCCAATGTGCCCATAGATTGTACAAGACATAATGAAATAGTAATAAAAATAACGGTTTACCACATTTTGACACACATGAAGGGAAAAAGCTACCAACGTTACCATAGGGACATCATCGTGTTACCCAGAAACTAGGTTATGAAGGTCAGATGGGGAGTCGCTCCAAGTATAACATTGAGATTCAGATAAGTTCTGACAGACTAGAAGCTAACTCATACAGTTTGGTAAAGTCGTAAGATGACAAGGGTGAAAGCAATTTTTTTATTTTTTTTATTTTTTTTTTAAAACGGGGAAACTCTTGGCCCAAATCTCACCTGATGGAAAGTGATGATTAAGCCGAAGATGGAAGCGAGTTTCACCCGGAATCCTCTAACATAGAGGAACTGGCTATCATATCTCTAATTGCCGGAACACAACAATGCTGTTAACATTGTTGTTATGGCGACAGACTTAGACATGATGGTGGTAGCTTGCCAGGCGGACTTAGAAGTCCTACCACCAACCAAACCGAGCAAAAAATTTGCCCCCACTGGGAATTGAACCCGGGACCTCTGGGTCTGAATCGAGTGGTATAACCACTAGACCACGAAGGCGGTTAGTGTCATCTGTTTAGCACCACCCGGGGACCAAGTGTAGGGATTCGCTGAAGGGTATTCTCCTACGGACGCGGGTGACTCGGCCCCCAAAAGTTGTATTTACTCCACAAGACAGTTCATTACGAATAATGAAGATGATTACATCTTCATCATTCGTTTTCATCTTCATCTCATAAAATTCTAAAATATGTAATATATTATACAAATATCTCGTGTCACTGTGTTTTTATCGAACTCCTCCGAAATAGCTTGATCGATCTTTATGAAATTTGTGTTGGTATATTCGATACTAGGACTTTTTTTAAGGATGGGAAATCATCAAATGACACTTCTTCCGCTTTGGGCGAAGCAGAAGGGAGTGCCAGACTCTTACTAACTAAAACTCATCCGTGTTCCTCTTAGTGCCCTTTGCGTTTCAGAGCCGCGGTGACTCTTTCGAACAAATTCCGCAACCCGCCAATATTCGATAGGTCTGAGAATAGGTCGTAGCTTTTGATTTGCGATATTTTTTATATGAAAAAACAACGTTTGCCAGGTCAGCTAGTACTTAATACATCAGGCATAAAGCCAAAATATACTCAATCAAACTTACATCATCAACAGTTCACCTAACTCTAACCGTCAAATTAAAGAGTTGTATTGTACCTATGAATTGTATCGCTGAAATGCCTACACGCATACGTTCATGCGTATGTTACCGACGATACGCATGAACAAATCCGAAATGACGCATATATGTTACGTTATTTTTCTGTCAGTTGTATTTCTAACGTAACTGGCTGTACATAATTGAACTTACTACTAAGGCTACTAACGAACTAATAACCTGCGTGAGAGCATGGTTGTTATTTTGTATTGTAACGCCATCTGTCGGTGGGTGTGATTAATGGTCTTGGAGATATTTCTTAGTTTCGTTGAAAAGTGTTTTTCTTATAGTTATTACGTGTTCGCACCATCTAACCTAAATAAATGTTATATTGTACCTAACTCATGGTTTTCCATAAAAAACGCAAAAGCTGTATATTCATTAGCTATTGCAAAAATTTCACAATAGAAAAGCCCATCCTAAATACCACAGAATTTACCATATTAGGTACTTATTATAATAAATTCACAATTAATCCTTGAAACCAAGTAATAGTTGCGAGACAACAGTTTCATGTATACTGCTAGTTGCACCTATAAATTTGGTTGCAAACTGTATAAGGAATTGGCAAATGTAGAAAATCTCGTTCCAAATATATTGAATAACAACATATATTGGTTTTATATAAAGAGAAAGCTCGATATGAACTTATTTTTATCGACATAACTGTAAATTACAGTAAAGTCGGAAGCAAACATACTTGTTTTTTAGCATTGAAGCCTTTCACCAATTTTATTATTCTGAATAAGGATGTTTTAAAAGCTTGTTGAAGTTAAAAAGAAGCCGAACATTTTGTGGGCTCAAATTTAACATAAAAACAACGGTAACGGTCAACAATAATTTTACATATTAACATATTTTATATTCCCCAGAAACGGAATGATAGTTCAAGAGATTGTGAGGTTGAAAGAGCTCAAGCAAACAGAATTAATAAAGCTGCAAATATTATAATTTTGCACAATATACGTAGTGTTAAAATCTTATCTATTAGGACATATACATAACCCATTATCTATTAGGATATAATAGATAATGGCTTAGATAGACTAGGTACCTACTCATTAATGCAAAACGAGCTTCTGGGTTTGAGTTTTCTTCTACTTCTTCTACAAACCCCAACCGAATTTTGATCACAGTGGCCAATATCAACAGAGATTAGTCAACTACTCAGGAGATATTAGATCAGGCTGATCCAAAAGTAATGAAAATAGGTTCATATTTTCTATGCTAATAATAAAGCTGTTTTTGTATGCTTGAACGTGCGAATCTCTGGAACTCCTAGTCTGATATGATGAGTCAATTCCTGAGGAAGGCTACATGCTATTTAACATCTCGCTAGGATGTTAAATAATCCCATAAGCGGTGTTCAAAAAGAAAAATAATCGATTATCATTGCTTTTTGATCAGCTCAGTAGTGCACAAATGTGTGCACTATAAGATCGACTACAGCTAGGGTTGGTTCGAGTTGGCTCGGGACAAAATTAGCTGGAAGGTCTTGAGGGAGGCCTTTGCCTCAGTGGGACAGTATATTATAGGCAGAAAAAAAATGTGTGCACAAACACAGGTGCACTCTCTGTTTCTCTACTCGCGTAGTTCGATCCGACACGACTGGGGAGCGATCAGGCGCAGGACCAATGCTGCCAACTTTCATAATCTGATCTGTTACCGAGGAATTCCTAATAGAAAACTCAATGACACTTTGAACATATGCCTTTTTATAACCTTTTCTATAGATACAAATTACTTCCATTTCAGATGCTGCAACCTTTTCTGCGTGGGGTGTGGACTACGTAAAACTGGACGGATGTTACGCCCTGCCTGCAGACATGGACTACGGATACCCTGAGTTCGGCAGACAGCTTAACTTGACTGGCAAACAAATGGTCTACTCCTGCAGTTGGCCCGTCTACCAAATATATGCTGGTATTCAGGTAAGGATCTAATTTTTAGTAAGGTTAAGTTTTTGGAAAATAGTTTGGGTTTCATGAGAATCTCATGAAGTGAAGTCTTCCGTCGCTTCATTTTGGACTGTAAATTTTGTTATTTAGCGTCAGATTTTTTCATTAAATGTAACTTATCTTGTCCGTTGAGAATTTTAAATGAAATTGATTTGCTGGTGACTTTGACGAACAACACCAATTCTTTCGTTTTGGTATTTCTGTAAATGTCAACGTCTCCCAATGAGCAAGGCCATCTTTAGTGTGCCTTTTAGTTCCACTTGTGGTTATAGCTAAACATACGCGCCCCTACTGCAAATAGAGAATTATTCTGCTCAAGCGCGATATTGCCTCTTTTGAATATGAAGGCACCTCCAGTAGTAACAGACTCAAGGCAAATAGGTAGTTGATACAAAGTTAATAATATGTGTGAAGTATGTAACAATGCGTTCATTCTATCCATTCATGCGATTCAGTTAGCAGTAGCGAAACGAAATTATGCAAACTGTCTGAACATTCCTCAGCAACATTCGAAAAATTTGTTATACAACTTTATATTACGTGCTAATAATTCTAATCTATACTATAATATATAAAGCAGAAGAGTTTGTTTGTTTGTTTGGTTGAACGCGCTAATCTCAGGAAATACTGGTCCGATTTGAAAAATTCTTTCAGTGTTAGATAGCCCATTTATTGAGGAAGGCTATAGGCTATATATCATCATGCTAAGACCAATAGGAGCGGAGCAGTAATGAAAAATGTTACGCAGACGACGTTGCACTGGTCAGCTAGTAGATAGAATATTTATTCATTAAGTTCTGGGTTTGGTTAGATTATTTTCAATTTCCCATCTTCATCTTTTTGGCTCTTCTAACGTCTATCTCATTATAAGACCTGTGTTTCCTTTTAAGTACCTACAGTATTTTATTTAGGAACTGTGAAATTTTTCTTGACCAACGACATTTTCTGTTGTTACTTATTTGATTAGATACTTATCTTTTACATTCCTGTTTTCAGCCGAACTTCTCGTCGATCATCGAGCATTGCAACCTGTGGCGTAACTTCGACGACATCCAAGACTCGTGGGCATCCGTCGAGTCTATCATAGACTACTACGGAAACCATCAGGACGTCATCGTACCCAACGCTGGACCTGGGCATTGGAATGACCCTGACATGGTGAGGATACTTATAAAATCCTATTCATCGTCATCTATAAACAATCTTTACTAGGCTAAGATGTATACGCTCAAAAGCTGGTCTTTTTTTGTTTTTCTGTAAAGTCGAATGCAATATACTACATACAAATACCATCGAAGCACTAAATTTTTCTTAACCTACACTGTTCCAATTCTAATCAAAAGTATTTCACATACTTGCCCAATATTCAGAAAAGTATAAGCCACCATAACGTAGTCCTTGAATTAGTTTCGATTATTATTTGATTTCAGTTATAAATGATAACCTTGTCCACATTTTTAACCCCGTATCTGACTTACCAATTTCATTATTTCCAGTTGATTATCGGCAACTTCGGCCTATCATACGAGCAGAGTAAGACGCAGTTCGCAATCTGGGCGATCCTGGCAGCACCACTACTCATGAGCGTGGACTTGAGGACAATACGGCCAGAGTACAAGGCGATCCTGCAGAACAGGAAGATTATCGAAGTCGATCAGGACCCACTAGGAATTCAGGGCAGGAGGATATACAAGGTAAATGAGAATTTGTGGAAGTTTACTTGAGTGTTGAACCTTAGCCTTGAAGAAATCTGAGTCACATCGCGAAAAGATCCTGCAATTGATCCAATTACTTACTTTATCATCGTTTTGGTCTTATTCTTCGTTGTGTATGTTTATTTAAGTTGTAGACACTAGCTGTCTATATTCTACCGAAAATCTTTAAATAATCCTTTCTCACGAATGAAAGACGATGAACAATATTGATAATACAGCAGGAAGGAGGTCGCAGGGCACATTGACTGGGGTACAAATGCTGTGGATCGTAGGTCATCATACTCTGGGTATGCATTTATTATGGTATATATGGGGTGCTCCAGTAAGTTCAGAGGCATGTAAGCAGAGAACTATTGCTTTCTCAAGCACCGAAGCCGAATATATGGCAATTTCTGAGGCCACTAAGGAAGCTTTGTACTTATCCGCAGTTAACGGGTCAATTTTAATAGTAGCAGCCTTAGTATTGTTTTTTCAACAGTAAAACAACTTGGGTTAGTCCATTTTTTCTTAGTACAAGACTAATCAGTATGGACGCATGGAACGGGTGAGTCCATTATTTCGCAAACGCAATTCACCACAGATTTTCACTGTATTTACTGTTCAAAACTCACGGACTCCATTTTTTATATTTCGCTGGGCCCATAACCTATTAGGCCATAAGTAGAAACACCTGAAGTAATCACTTTAACAACAATTTATTAATTAAATACGATAGTTTTATACGCGGCTAGTGTTACCTGTCATAGGTTGTGACCATAGATATAGGTATACACACTTCGTAAATCTTAACACCAAGCCTAAGTAATTTGAAATGTATGTGTCTTGCTGGATTTTGTCGAATAAATGTTATATTATCAAATACAGAGAACACAACAACACTACTACCTCGGGTAACAATTTAACGCAGACTGCCGTGGAAAACCTATGTATATTGATTTACCTAAACAAAGGTTCCAGCAGCATTCTCGCCGCTCATCAACAGTGTTGATCAAATGTTGCTAAAGAAATGTTAACCTTGAATACGAGGTTTAACTTCTTCTTATTTGATTCCACAGCACCGAGGCATCGAGATCTGGTCGCGTCCCATCCTCCCGATCCAGGGCCAGTACTACTCGTATGCGGTGGCCTTCGTCAACCGCCGCACTGACGGCACTCCCTCAGATGTCGCCGTCACGCTGCGAGAGCTCGGCCTCAACAACCCTGCTGGATACAGGGTCGAGGTATGTTGTCCTGTTGATGTTCACGTTAAGGCTGAAGATGGATGAGATTTTAAAGTTGGTGGGACTGATCTTGATAGGTACTGAGCTAAACTGACTGATCTATGTTTTAAAGGTGCCATTGAAATCGGAACAGTATTATACTCACAACAATAACTCTTAACAGGGTTATTTGTAAAACACCAACCTCTTAAGGAGTAAAAGTACATATAATTATAAGCATTTTTTACTTTGAGACAAACCCTGAAAACTAACACACAATAAATATCAGCTGCTTCATACAAAATGGAATATTTAGTCGATGGAAATATATTATACCGAATTTGTTATGCAGAATTGACGCAGCAGATAAACAAGTCAAGTAAACTTGCGCTGTTCCTAAGTTATTTATTTTACTTCCACCACAATTAAAATCGAGAGTGAATCTATAAACGTCCATCTAACCACTCTTACTTTCTTGTTACTTTATTGACGCCATAAAATCTCCTCAAACAGGATTTGTACGAAGACGTCGACTATGGCGTGCTGTCGCCGCAGACCAAGATCAAAGTGAAAGTGAACCCCTCAGGTAGAAAGTGTCTCACTTGTTCGCTTTGCAAGGGCTCGGTATCACGCTGTTGCTTCACGCTGCCTTCGGTAAAGTGTGCATGAGGTTCGACCGAATCTGATAGAGTTGCAGTATAAACTTTTGCTATGGCCACAATTAAAACGTTGGCAAATTAGTTGAAAGACTTAATTTTTCCTTATTTCGACCTTCATTAAACTTATTTACATTCCTTTAAATGAAACTAAGTTAGTTAAAATAAAGTTCTATTTTAGAAAAAGCTTTTTGAATTGACTGAAAAGGAGTAAAAAAAAATTGAACATGTTTTCACAAACTTTAAAATTTTCTTCTATAAACTGTTATTGACTAAAAGACAAGATATAGGTAAATGTTAACACCAACAACAACATTTAACAGATAAATTGCAAAGATGTTAGTTTCTATTTCCCGTGAAAATAAAAATATTACCAGCAATTCAGAATTCGGTCGGACGATACAAACAGGAGATTTCATCGAAAACTTCGACAGAAGTGTTTGACGTTTCTGGATTTGTATATTAGTCACCTTAGTTCTAAGCACCATTGTCATAGTCACCTCACATAACAAGGAGACGAGCACACAGTACCTTCTGTAAGTATTGCCTTCTCAGATTTGTTTTATTTGGAAGTTGTAACTGACTCTATACCATTTAATTTTTCCTTTTGCTACCCGGTTCAGTGTTTATACCTAACTAGCTGACCCGCGCAACTTCGTTTGCGTCACATTTTTCATTAATGCTCCGCAACGCTCACCTTCCTCGATAAATGGGCTATCTAACAGTGAAAGAATTTTTCAAATCGGACCCGTAGTTCCTGAGATTACCCCCTACATACAAACTTACAAACATACAAACAAATTTTACCTCTTTATAATAGTATATTATATTAGTATAGATACCACTAACTTAAGTACTGGAGACAATAAACGTTTAATAAATTCATCTTTTCTGTTATTTCTGATTAAAACTTACCTGCCTCGCCCAGTTCTTAGTTAAGCCAATTAAACCAATGTAATTTTATCTATCAGATTACTCATGAAAAAGCTCAATTAGTTCCTTCTTCCACTTTATATTTCCGCATGTTCGTTATTATCTTTCATCATTACTTAATTGGTGATCATTATCTTTAGTAGTTACGATTAATTGCTATCCAAGTGATTAATATCTTTCTTTTGTAACATAATTTTTCTATGTATTACATTGTCATATAGTTTTACAATTTATTCTTTATTAATATTATGATTGTGGTGTTAACCACATAATATTAATAAAGAATCTACCAAAACCCGTTAGGGTTTGGTAGATTTTGCACGTTTGGGTTACCATACTAAATTTATTTTAATCATCTCATGTTCTTTATGAATTTAAAACCTGCATTAAATAATTAAAGAGTTTTGATTTTTTGTTGCGAATTGCACTCTCTACTTCACTTTTGAACTACATTCTTGCTTCGATCCCTATTACTTGTGTAACTAACTACATATTATTTCATTGTAACTTATATCTATGGATCCCGGACTCTGTGCAAATACTGGTGCTTCTAAATTGTCAGCCAAAATGATAAAATGTTGTCTTGACCTAATAACTAAATTTTTTTTCTATGCAGGTGTCGTGATCCTCCGCGCAGACGCACAGCCTTCATTCGCGTTCAACGCTATTCCAACGCGGACACCGTACGCGCCTTTAAACGACGTATTTAGAGTCAACAAGAAATAACGCCATCTATCAACAGCGCGTCCGAACTAAAAGTGAGCCTCGACTCGACACGATCTACAAGTACAATAAATAAATGTTTTCTTCTAATCTAACTCTATGTCGTTTACTCGCTACGGATTTTGGATTTAACTCCAAACGCTCGCTTTGCAAGAATTAGGTAGGTAATATTATAATAGATTATATTCATATTGTTGTGTGGTTGTGTTTGACATGATTCTGTTTGTTAAATATTCAAGTTATTAGTAGGCTTCCTGGCTGTTTGCAGTGTTGAAACTGAAAGCAAAAGCGAGTGCTGAAGGAATCGTAGCGTGTAAACGATCTGTATTATGTATGTGTACATTAGCTTTGGTGTGAAAGATAGTTACCAGCCGGTATGTGTCTGTCTTGCCCTTAGGTTACATTTTATTTATATTTCGTTCTCGCTAGTGTGATCATTGAGATGTTATTGTGTAACAAAAACACGGAGAATTGATTATTTGCCATTACGTTGTACCTAGGATAAGGATGTACATTTTAGGTGCCTATAAATGTAAGTTTTTTCGTAGTGAATGTCAATAAATAATTGTACTTTTTAAATAATCGTTTTATTATCTCTATACAAACTTTACAACATGTCGTGACTCGTGAGTGCTCATAGCACTAACGTGATAAATAAACTGATAATTCAAACAAACATAAAATATGATACAGTACAAGTCGACGTAAATTCATTTACTATGCCTGTTATCTGAAATGACTATTATCGCCATTTTAGCGCAAAAACCGACATCTTTGAACACATTGACAACGCAAATAATATTCAAATCCGGTACGACGAATAATATTTCATTAACCTGAATAAACCAACCGACGTTTTATTCACGAGTGAATATTTTTAAATGCCACGTCGTTGTGGAGTCTCGTATCTTTCCAGGTGTATTTATATCCTGCTACTGTGGAAGCGAGATTTTCTTCTTCAATGACGTTGCTACCCCTGCAGATAACATAAAGACTAGTTAATAAAGCAAATAAATACCTAAATTCTGCCTCCATAGATCATCAGACTTAGTATTTTTTTTAAATTAAGTTTGTCATATTTTTGACTTCCATTGAAGGGCCTTCTCAACTAATTTCTCAACTCAAATGATATTTCATTTCATTTACAAACGGAGTGACGAAATCTCAACTTCCGAAAGTGATTCCCACGTAGTATAATTGAGATAAAATTAATTAAACAGAATTGTTACCTTTTCCTCCTCATGACTTTCGGTTCTTCGTAAAATTCTGTGGTGACAAACTCTTCTGGCTCTTCAGTGCTAACTTTGGCACTCTCTGTAGTTTTGTGTATGGGATCTACTAATATAAATTCCGTCCAATCAGCTGATTCATTTTCTTTGGAATTTTTGGTTGAATCAGGCTTGTCGCTTTTGTTTTCTTGGCTAACTTCAGCTACATTGGGAGATTCCTTATCTTTAGTCTGGGCAGTTACCATTTTAGTTTCATTAGAATTATTTTCTAGTTCCTCTTCTTTGCTAATGTCAGTTTGTTTTGATAAACTTTCTTCTGAATTCTCTTTAACAATTTCTATGTTTACTTCTTTACTGGCCTCAGTAGAATCCATTTTAGAAGATACGGCTAAGTTATTTTCAAATATTGGTTTTGCACTTTCTGTTGCTTCATTTTCTATAACTTCATTCTTTTTATCTAGTAGATTGAATTTCTTCATCAGAGGTTTCTTCTTTTCATGAACGATTGGTTTATGAGTGGCAATTTTGTAAATTGGTTCTGGTGATATCACATATTTCATATAGCTTTTCGGAAATAAAGAGAATTTACGCCGTTCTTCTGGTAGCTTATGCTTTGGAATTTCTGGAGTTTCTAAATTCTTAGAAAGCAACGAGTTCAGCTTTGGTTTGGGAATTTTCGTGACCCAAGCTGCTTGGACTATTGAAACTAGTACCAAAGAAATGAGAATCTGAAAGAACACATAGAACAATTTATCTTAGTATGGAAAGAGAGAAAGTAGTCAGTATAATTTTTACGTAAACAATAACTTTGATGACACTACTGTAGTAGTAAATCGACTATAACCCTCTGCCTTTATAAGTAAAGTCTAATAGGTAGCATATATAATCCAATGATATAATAGGTTTCGTTTCCAGTAGGTACACTTCTAGAACTAGAATAATACGATTATTTGAATGCAGCTTTTCTTAATTTTAAAAACCGGCTATTGAGAGTCGGATTCTGACACGAAGGGTTCCGAACCGTAAACCGAAAAAAACACGATTTTGGTATGGGAGCCCCTTCTAATTAGGGTTCCGTAGCCAAATGGCAAAAAACGGAACCTTTATAGATTCGTCATGTCTGTCTGTCTGTCCGTCCGTATGACACAGCCACTTTTTTCCGAAAGTATAAGAACTATGCTGTTGAAACTTGGTAAGTAGATATATTCTGTAAACCGCATTAAGATTTTCACACAAAAATATAAAAAGAACAATAAATTTTGGGGGTCCCTTACTTATCTCGGTTATCGGGGTATCTATGGATAGGTCTTCAAAAATTATATTGAGGTTTCTTATATCATTTTTTTTCTAAACTGAATAGTTTGCACGAGAGACACTTCCGAAGTGGTAAAATGTATCCCCCCCCCCCTGTAACTTCTAAAATAAGAGAATGAGAAAACAAAATATACATATATTTATGATGTAGGTACATTACCATGTAAACTTCCACCGAAAATTGGTTAAACGAGATCTAGTAAGTACCTAGTTTTTTTTTAATCTATACTAATATTATAAAGCAGAAGAGTTTGTTTGTTTGTTTGTTTGTTTGGTTGAACGCGCTAATCTCAGGAACTACTGGTCCGATTTGAAAAATTCTTTCAGTTTTAGGTAGCCCATTAATCGAGGAAGGTTATAGGCTATATATCATCACGCTAAGACAAATGGGAGCGGAGCAGTAATGGAAAATGTGACGCAAGAGAAGTTGCGCGGGTCAGCTAGTACGTCATAAATCGTAAACCGCAACTTTTGCTTATAATATAATACCTACAGGTTTTTACGGGACCCTCGGTGCGCGAGTCCGACTCGCACTTGGCCGGTTTTTTTAATTTAATTGAACTGTTATTATTTTTTATAATAGCGGTAATAGAAATACACTATGTGAAAATTTTAACTGTCTTCCTATTACGGTTCTTGAGATACAACCCACTGACAGACAGACGGACGGACGGACAAACGGACGAACGGACAGCTGAGGGTTAGTAATAGGGTTTCGTTGGTTAACTTTTGGGTACGGAACTCTAAAACTAACCAACATCACCAGTCCTAGGTAGCTTAATTTCCAAAACAGGGTAATAAATTATATTGTCAAAATCTACGAAATAATAAAATACAGAAATTATATTATAAACTCACCGGTGTAATCTGCATTTTGTTCAAACAATGGGCACACACAATCACAATATTAGACTAGCCTTTCCAAGGATCCACAAGGTACTGGTCAAGTGGAACTATAATTTAACTTTAAATACGCAAGGAGAAAGCTGCGCATCACATTAGTATTTATACATAATTAGCTATTATTATATCGATAATTAATTATTATTATGTCCCTTAATGACCGATGTATACGAATTGAGCTTGAGGAATTTTTGAGTCACTATTTCTTACATCATACAGAATTTACTAATGAGGTTGACATGGTGGAGCACTGGCTAGCCACCAATTCCGGTGTGATTTACGAAAGGCTTGTGTTTAACTTACCACCAGATCTAGTAAAACTCAACGGCAAAAAATCACTTTTTGTTGCCAAAATAGTTAAGGCAGACCAAAATTAGCTCCCCATTTTAGCGTGAAATTTGAACCACTTATTTTACAACTTGTGATCCTAATTAAAGCAACCAACACCAAATAATGATTGTTTAATCCAAAAATAGAGAGGTAATGACCACCAAAAAAATTAACAGTATTTTAATACCGCGTGTATCTGACATCGACGCACAAACGATTTCCATGGGTCCAGGGCATGATTTTGGACACCCCAGTGTTGGAATTTTTCGTCGGTTCTTTTCTCATTTTTTTCAAGAGTACCATAAATAGGTATCAGCTCAGGTGAGCTGATATCTATTGGTGGTTTTATTCAGATTGCTCTTTTTAGTGAAAGTAGTTAATTAATTATTTTTTTATTAAAAATCTCATTGGGTTAGGTCAGAATAACGATTATGAGCAGTCTAAAGTAAAAAAACCCTTAGAGAAAAAAGCCGACGAAAAATTCTAAGTCTAGGGTGTCCAGAATCATGCCCTGGACCCATGGAAATCGTTTGTGCGTCGATGTTATATACACGCGGTATAAGATGACATTTAAATATATAATGTAAAATCTTTTTATCCTATAAAAGTAAATATACCCGTAAAGTTTGGCCCTATGATATTGTAAAATTATAACTAACGTCGGAGCTTTTTATGGCTCTAAATATTAACCACAACTAACTAAATAGGTAGCCATTTTCTATTTCGCCTTTATTCAATAAGGTTATGAAGTAAACAACCCGTACAATTAAAATAATCCCTTTTATTAATACGGCAAAAACTTAAAAATCAGACTGTGTTATTAACATTTATGTCAATTACTCTTCTAAATAATATGTATTAAGTACCTACGTAGGTAGATAGTAATTGAAAATCATAAGAAGAACAAAAATCAGCCTTGGCCTTCTTCTTCCTGATCTGATGAGTTACAGCGGCCAGCGAAACGCAAGAACTAGGTCCCGCTAAGTTTCGTGTCGTTTCATCTATACTAATATTATAAAGAGGTAAAATTTGTTTGTAAGTTTGTATGTTTGTAAGTTTGTATGTAGGGGGTAATCTCAGGAACTACTAGTCCGATTTGAAAAATTCTTTCAGTGTTAGATAGCCCATTTATCGAGGAAGGTTATAGGCTATATATCATCACGCTAAGACTAAAAGGAGCCGAGCATTAATGGAAAATGTGACGCAAACGAAGTTGCGTGGGTCAGCTAGTAGTAAAATAAATTACTACGAAGAATATGCAACACCCGTGACTTCGTCCGCGCTGCATTTTTTATATTTTATTTTTTAATTGAGATCTGTTTGCTCTTGACTCTAGTCTAGGTCAGAAATGACAGAGACCAGAAGTAGCCTGTCCTCAAGAATATATATATTTTTTTAAATAAATAGCCTATGTTAGACCCTGATAATTTAGATTTATATTGGTGAAAATATGCTTAAAATCAAACAGCAGTTTCGGAATAATCTTCAGAGAAACAAAAGCTAGTAGCAAACTGGTATGTTAGTCCTATAAGCGGTCATATTATGAATATATATTTTGTTCCATAGTGAGGCCCAGAGGTCACAGTGTCTGACACGACACTCCTTCGGCAAAACCGATAAACATGTAACCGTGTTCAGATATTTATGTCAGGCCAATAACCCGTTGCAATGTTATTCATTTGTGAACAGTGTTCTTAAAAAGCAGAAAATTCCAGTAACATTTTGTTACTTTCTCCTATTTTGTAATACTTTCTCATGACTAAAATTCGGTTTGCCTTGGAATGAAAAAACTTAACTTTGTATATGAATGATATATTTGTGAATACATGCAAAAAAAATAAAAAAATAAAATCGTTCATCTCAAAAGACCCTTAACTTGAAAATATGGTAAATGTGGGACAGTCTGTCTAAAGTCTTGAACAGTACAACAGAAAGTGTATCCTTCTTCAGGATTTTCTGGATGCCAGTTTAGCCAAGGGAAAAGTGATTGGTTTTTACACACGTTTTCACAGAAGAACATCTGGCGGGCTTCTGTAGGAGTATAATAAGGGTTGTTGATACCAACAAAAGCTACACCTTTTTGACTTTCAGGTTCATAAACAACCTTGTAGAAAAAAAGAGGGACTGGAATCACCGGATTATTATTCTCATCAGTGTGTAAATGAATGTCTACTGGACGACCCGATTCACTAGGAAGCTGCATTAATCCAAAAACTCCGGTATAAATAACAGTGTCGTAGCCAGCACTATGAATATAGTTCCTCAGGTCAACTTCCAATGTATTCCAATTTCCGCCATTGAAACCTGTCCATTGCGGAGCGCAATTCACGTAGTGGAACGTTGCGCGCTCTCCAAAAGCAAGAGGAAAGTCCGTCTTAGCAGCCAAGTGTCCTCTGGAAAGGATCTGTGTCTTAGTAAAATAATCATCTACGACAGCTCCTACCCGCGTTCCCACTGCCTTTTTTAGACCTTCTGGTGAAAACAATCTTTGAACCGGAACATATCCAAAATTCTCATCCGTTGTGAAATAAGGACGAGTTACTCTGGTTTGGAAATAAGCATTGTAGGGCTTCTGGGTGTACGTTGAGTAAAATGGGCTCAGTCCAGCTTCATTGAAACAGGTCTCATAAACGGGATAAAATTCGTAGCCCACAGTATAGCCAACTTCGATGATGGGATTCCTATCGTAACACGTGCGTTGTGTTCGTTGGCTTCTATGCTCCGGGGAGGAGGTGCATTTGAAAAGAGAAAAGCGTCCAGGTTCGTTTAGCCATTCCTCGTTTTTGAACATTTCTCCTCCTTCACAGCTTATTGTCGCAACGGATAGTCCATTTTGCGCGTTAGGATGTTGTATATTATCACCTGTGCTCTCGCAACTCAATGTGAGAGTGTCACCGTAGTTCATCTCAATGTCACCAAAGCTACCTGTCGGCTCCAAAAGTTTCCCATCCTTTATGATTACTGGTAAAGGCTCTTCGAAGTGTATCCGAGTGTTGAGAATACATTTTTGTCCATTTTGTATATTCAAAGCGCACAGGATTAACAAGAAAGCTCTTTGTATTAGCTTCATTTACGAACAAATTGCCAGTTGGATACTGTATTATATTTTTACAGTTTTAGTGGAAACCAAATACATTTACACCCGATAATTTTGACTGTTAACTGACGTACATAATATCTATAAATGACAATGTTGATTGAATGAGTGATTGAATGTGACGGAAAGTCAAAATAAATATAAAAATAAAAGACACAAAATATTGGCAACAATGATACATAATACGAATTCTCATAAGGAAACCTTATTATGGTAAAACTCGTATGCTTTATTCTCTTGTTTAGAAAACAGGAATACAGACACAGGATGTTCTCGAATGACGAGGAAACTTCATCGCTTCGTACTGTGTTAAAGATACGCTAAGGCATCGTCACATTAATGGGTACCATAACTCCTAAAGTCTTGACCGATTTGGCCATGGCGGTCATCCCAACAGAGATTAAAGCGCAAACCCACCGAGGCACACGGAGAGGCTACTCACGTTTGTGCCGTATCACCTTGCATGCCGGTGGGCCACGTTAATAAGGCGTGAGGCCGTAAAAATAAGGCGTGGGCGCGTAGCGGGTGCTGCAGTGGAAACGTAGACCCACGTTGTCAAACAAATGAAGCTAAAATTGCATGGACGTGCATAGTGTTCACCGCGGTGGGTTTGCGCCTTTAGCAATCGGGGTATATTATAATGCACAAGTGTGTGCGTAAACACAGGTGCACTTCCTCCTCCATTACTCTCATATTCCAATGGAATGGCAACTCGACACGACCGGAGAGAGACCTGGCGCGGTAGCAACAGCTTAACGTACTTTTCGAAGCACGGCGGTGGGACACCACCAACTTCCAAACTCCGGGCTGTCACAGAGGAAATCCTAATGAAAACACCCAATGACACTTTTTGCCCGACCCGTGAATCGAACGTAGGACCCCACGCTTAGCAGTCGCGCTTACATAAGATGGGTAACCGTCATCGTTAGATTGATTCAGGCTTGCAAAGGACTGGACTACTCGTGACTGGACTCTTGTCAATAAGAAACGCTTCGTCCAAAAACAAGTTTATTATTGATAAAAAAAAACCAACGGTTTGCACTCCGGCAGTCCCGGCAGAAGTGAAAACTTGAACATTAACGTTGTTCATTTTTGAATCATTATGTCTTACGAGTTTTCGGTCAGGTCACGTGTCCTGATGCGAGTTTAATGTTTATACCCATCCCAAGAAAAGTGCTCAACGCCGCTAAAGAAGTTTTCACTTCAAAAATCTGTTGCCGGTCTAAAATAGGGATAATCTTAGAATAATTAATAACGGGATTGCTACCATGTACCTTTTTATTTGCGAGTTTCCGATATTTTGGCACCTGTTGCAAGCGCCATGATCACCGCGCCGTTACTAACTATTCTAATGTTAGTGACCATGAAAGTTTAAAACATATAGGTACTTAAGGATAAACTTGATTAAGTACTTATATATATATAATAATAATAATAATAACCCCACCGCAGTATCTCTACGTTGACGTCGTGGTGGGGCTTGCGCGTCCCGATGGACCTTAGGTCATACCTAGGGTGAGGGGCCAAACAAAGAGAGATACAATCCGCAAGGCAGTTTTGTGGCGAACTGTTGGGCAGTAAGTAGCGACCCCACGAACCTTATCTCCCGGGAGAGGTCTTGTTTCTCATTTACGGCTTGCCTTTATTGGCTGGCCAGAGTGAATACTGTCGAGGAACAAAGCTCCCACCTATTTCTTGCCTTAATTGGCCGGTCTGAGTGGAGATTCGCTACCCAGATAGCATACAAACTTGTGGCAAATTTGATTTTTCTTTGATTCTAAATTGCTGCGTCAAATATGACGAGCCAAGTTTGTGACAATATGGCTGCAATATTGTTAAGCTAAATATGAAGTTTCAAGTTTGCGACAACATTGCTAGAAGATTGTTATGACAAGAAATAAATGGTATATGATTAAAAAAATTAGTGTATTTTTTATTCACGTTGTTGTATTCACGAAGTCACAGCAATAATATTTTCTATGAAGATTTACATTGTTGCGGTTTCTTAGGTTAAACTTATCTGTGCAGGTATGGTAGTGAATGCTACATCTATGGAATACCCATTATTTGTAGGCAAATGACAGGACGTCTTGCATTTTGTTACGGTGGTATAGGTATAATAATAAAATCCCTAGGATAAAATTTCCTAAATGTTAAGTTTTATGAGACCTTATACATTTTGGAAATTTTAACCTATGAAATTATTATTACCACCATAACGCAGGTAGAGCAAGTTTGTCGTAACAAAATAATTGTAGCTAGTATGTCAAAACAAACTTCATGCAAGTTTGTCATATCAAGTTTGTATAACCTTTGAAAAAACAAACTTTAAGCAAGTTTGTCACAGTGAAACTAGAAAGTTTGATTTAAACTTGCTGCAAGTTTGTAAAGTTGCCATGGCAAACTTGAAGCAAGCCTTCTTTTTTGATGTATCAAACTTGTTGCAAGTCTGAAACAAGTTTAAATTGTTATCTGGGTAGAGCACACGTGCTCGGGAGAAGGATGTATAATCCAGTAAGATGCTGTTAGGGATCTTGACCGCATTTCCGGGATTGTCCTGATAGCCGTGGTATACCTCTCCACTTCTCTAGCACCTCAGGCTATGTTGCCTCCTTGGCGCTACGTCACTTTGTGCTAGCGACCGTTTTCGTCATTGAGTGTGCAAGTCACCCCCTGCCATTTAAAAGCCGTATATATTGTTAGTGGTCAGGCAGGGGCCAATAGTTCTTTTATAATAAACGATTATCAGTCTACTAAGCCACCCAAACCCATAGCGTTTCATTTTTTGTTTCCATATTCTGCAATATTACTGCTCCAACCGGGGCTACAACCAAGGACAATTCCTTGGGAAAACTTTCAGTGCATACAGGGATAATCGCCGGTTGGTGCCCCATTACATTTGAAATTTCTAACGGGGCCTCTGCGAGTTGGTTTCGGCCCCTCGTACGCCTACCAAAGGACCGGGTCTCCAGAGACCCGAGAAAGAAAACAAAATAATAATAATATCCCTACCGCAATATCTCTACGTTGACGTCGTGGTGGGGCTTGCGCGTCCCGATGGACCTTAGGTCATACCTAAGGTGAGGGGCCAGACAAAGAGAGATACAATCCGCAAGGCAGTTTTGTGGCGAACTGTTGGTCAGAAGCGACCCCACGAACCTTATCTCTCGGGAGAAGTCTTGTTCCTCATCTGCGGCTTGCCTTTAATGGCTGACCAGTGTAAAACTGACGAGGAACAGAGCTCCCACCTCTTTCTTGCCTTAGTTGGCCGGTCTGAGTGGAGATTCGCTAGAGCACACGTGCTCGGGAGAAGGATGTATAATCCAGTAAGATGCTGGTAGGGATCTTGACCGCACTTCCGGGATTGTCCTGATAGCCGTGGTATACCTCTCCACTCCTCTAGCACCTCAGGCTATGTTGCCTCCTTGGCGCTACGTCATTCATTGAGTGTGCAAGTCACCCCCTGCCATTTAAAAACGTGTATATTGTTAGTCGTCAGGCAGGGGCCAATAGTTCTTCTATAATAAGCGATTATCAGTCCACTAAACCACCCAAACCCATAGCGTTTCATTTTTTGTTTCCATTTTCTGCAATAGTACTGCTCCAACCGGGGATTGTCCTTGGGAATACTTTCAGTGCATACAGGGATAATCGCCGGTTGGTGCCCTATTACATTTGAAATGTCTAACGGGGCCTCTGCGAATTGGTTTCGGCCCCTCGTATGCCTAACAAAGGACCGGGTCTCCAGGGAACCGAGAAAGTAAAAAATAAAAAATAATAATAATATCCTTGGACATTTCACACAACGCCATATAGTCCCAAGCTAAGCAACCTAATGCTTGTGTTATGGTAACGAGATGGCTGATAAACTACTTATATATATATTTTTTTGTAAATATACATACAATCATAGATAGAAAAACACCCAGACTCGGAACAAATACATGTAGGTCGTACAAATATTTGTTCCGTGCGGGAATCGAACCCGCGACATGCTGCGCAGCAGTCAATCGCTCAACCACTGCGCCAACCGTGTCGTCAAACAGGGGCACCCCAAGGTTCGGATAGTTAGGTTCCTTTAAACCCTGCAGACAGAAATAGGCTCCGTCGACCTGCTGACGGAAACGCTAACCCTAGCTAGACGGTCGACGTCACGGGGAGTTAGATATTTTTTAATTAAACGATAGTCATTCAGTAAAACAGTTTAGCTTTGTAGATCAAACAGTGTAATAGATTTGATTTGTTTGATGAGAAAATTGAGTGTGCAATTCAGTATTTTTGGTGGTAGGTAACTTCGAATATTTGAATAGAAAAAAATGTTTTTACAATTGTAGGATTAAATACTACCCATCATAAATTAATGTTATGCCAATTGGTATACCTACAAACAATATATTAAAACATCGCTAGCAAAATAACATGAACAAATGAATGCATATCCTATAAAACATTATTCAATTATTATTAGTCAACACCTTCTTATCGTGTCTTTGAGGGTGTTGAACCTCAATGAATTAAAAAAACGAGTAGCTAAGAACTATATCTATTTAATTCTAAAGTAGGTACTAGACTTCTTCGCAAAAACTTGTCCAAGGTTGATGACCTCCCGTACTCTCCGGCTACAAAATCATACATTACTGAACATATATTTATCTTAGCTACTTACGTACAAATAATATAGTATAAATCTCGTCAAACGTCAGAAAGTCATTGACATTTCTAATTATATAGGAGATTTTTGAAGATTTCACTGATGATCGATATGAAAGTGCAATATTTTTTCTATCTTTTTTACTTCCCAAAAAGGAGGAGGTTCTCAATTCGGTTGTATTTTTTTTTGTTTGATACCTCATTGCTCCTTCATTGAACCGATTTGAAAAATTCTTTATTTGTTTTATCTGAAAGGATACCTATACTTGTCGACTGGTCCCATTTAAATTTTATTAAAAACGGTTTAGAAGTTTGGATTTTGAAATCGAAATAGGTCTTCAATAATGCTAATTGAGGTTTCTAAAATCATTTTTTTCTAAACTGAATAGATTGCCCGAGAGACATTTCCAAAGTCGTAAAATGTGTGTCCCCCTCCTGTACCTAACCTCTAAAATAAGAGATGGATAAAACTAAAAAAAAAATATGATGTACCTACATTACTATGTAAACTTCCACCGAAAATTGGTTTGAACGAGATCTAGTAAGTAGTTTTTTTTAATACGTCATAAATCGTATTTTAATGGTACGGAACCCTTCGTGCGCGAGTCCAACTCGCACTTGACCAGATTTTTGTCATCCAAGTAAACGAAATTGCGTATTTGGCTTTCCTGCTGTGTTGGTTTTTTTTTTATATTTGGAAGTCGGTTGTATTTTTTCAAAAAACTATTTTATTTTTCACTTTTTAATGGTAAGCCACACCTAACAACACTGTAAATTCGCAGGACAGCAAAATACGCAATATTTCGGAATTTTTTGGCTGTTCGGAACTGTTTGGCACGTAACCCAGTGGTCTACGGTACACCGCAGACCACTGGGTTACGTGTAGGTAGTAGATTTAAGTCCTGACATACATGTACTCCGATCTGATGATGATCCGTGCACCTCCTTATCAACACGACATCGTCATCATCCTTCAGCACTACATAATTATCATCATCCGCAGGCCGCGTTTATGTCCCTATCTTTTTAACCGACTTCCCAAAAAGGAGGAGGTTATCAATTCGGTTGTATGTTTTTTTTTTATGTTTGTTACCTCATAACTCTGACAATTATGAACCGATTTGAAAAATTCTTGTTTTATCTGAAAGGATATACTTGCAGATTGGTCCCATTTAAATTTTATGTAATCGAAATTTCGTATTTTGCTTTTCTGCGATTTTGCAGTGGTGTTGTTAGGTATGGGGTACCACTAAAAAGTGACAAATAAAAAACTTTTTACAAAAAAAATACAACCGACTTCCAAAAAAAAACACTACAAAGTAAAAAATAATTTTAATTTCGGAAGTCGGTGTCAAAATACGAAGAAACTAACAAAAACACCGACTTCCGAAATTAAAATTATTTTTCGCTTTTCGCTTTCGCTCCTGTGCCAGCCTCAATTTGTTCTCCCCGCGATGCCAATAATATCACCTGCCTATCTCGCGGCCCTCCAGCCATTACCCCAATATATTTGGCCTCGGCGCGTCATGTTTTCTTCTTAAACACAATTATTATCAGTAGTCATTTTCCTTTCTAGATTTACCGAATCCTTATAGTTAGCGACACCTTTTCAAAAATTGCTTTTATATCTTAGGATATAAGATGAAAAATCGCTTTTGTGTAAAGATGTCAGCGGTAAGGCTCTATACTATCTTTCATCCTATGGCAGGCGCCAGTTAAACTTACAATAGCGGCAATACGGCAGATTTTTTTTTTTATATATTCATTCCTAAATCGGATAAAATCTAAAAGCTGTCCTGAATCTACATCTACACGATCGAGATTAACTATTTATTTAATATAACTATTAATATAATATATTTAAATAAACTATTGATAGTTTAAATAAGAGATAATAATTATAAGGGATAGGTCAATGTCCTTTGTCTGGCCTATCCCTATCAACTCGTCATCATGTTTAATTACATAATGCTTGTATACTAAAACTTTAACATGTATCAATTGGCTTGTCTGATTCGCCTGACGCATGACAACTTGCTCACGCGCACGAGTTGAACTCTGCACGTCTTTCGCACGTGACAAGTTCCGCTTTATACCCAGTAGTAGCTGCCTTTGACTTTGTCTGCATACAAACTTTGATAAACCGTTAGGTACTTCGCCAAATATGTGATTTTTTTAAATTCTACTGATGTCTTCAAAATTCCCTTTATTTATAATGATCGATCACAAAACATGTGTTTGACAATATTTCACCAGATGTTAAGCGCCGATGTGGATGAATCCTATTGCTACGAAGTGCCAAAGCCATCATGATTTCGTTGTGAGAAATGAATGGTGCTATTCATCCTGTATAACTACGTCTCTCTCTCACACCCGAATCAAGACGACACAGTAGGGCCCTGATAGGCGGCAGTAAACACATCATCAGGCTAGCGTCTGGTAAAAATTGTTATAAACGTACGTTTGTTTTTTTTTTCAATATTACGTTTTTTTTATCGTTGCGTACTTGATAGTCGTCCATATTTTCACGTCTCGAATCTGTACCTATGTTCTGACTTTTGCGTTAATCATCACGTTTCAATCGTTTAATATGCTACGCCTATTAGTTTAATTGAGAATCATGCATTTTGGAACGAATGACAGAATAATTTCATAAAACCACATGCGTACAGATCGATTTAGGTACGCCTTCTGTGACTCCAATTCAGCTACTGGAAAATTAAGGCCGTACAAGTACATACCCTGACCAAATAACCCTGAGGATTTTTTCCCTACATAACAGCGCAACGCAAGAGATACAATACCGAATACGCTAAAATCGTTGTAAAATCTAATTTTGGTCGTTTGAAAAAAATATTTTTACCAAACTGCTCATAATTAAATTGCCTATTCATGAGTGTAAGTTCAAAATCAAAATAATCGTTAGTTTTTGAGAAGATGCATGTTTTCATTAGTTTTTTTTTTTCATTTCTGTAGTTTCGTTGTGAGGAGATTATTTAAACATTATACTCAGTAATAAAAAATAAAAATCTACCATTTTGAAGCCAAGATTATGTAGAAATTGAATGTATTTTTTATAAGTTTATATTTCTTTTGGATAACGTGTACATAGTTCCAAAAAACTGCACAAAAAACGGCTAGCGCTGCGTTTTGCACGGGGACGCGCCTTAAAATAAACCACTTCATTACAATTTTGCTCGCATAATTCGGCAAAACGGTCAGCTTTTTGGTTTGGTCGCTATCTCACCTGATGTTATGCGATGATGCGGTCTAAGGTGGAGCACGCTTGCCTAGAAGTAACCTATTCACTCTTGACTTAAAGACTCCCAGGTTGTAGCTATCAGGAAACACAGACACAGGCAGGGAATTCCACTCCTTAGCTGTACGCACAATGAATGTATTCCCAAAACGTTATTTGCGTATAGGTGGGATGTCCACCATGTACCGGTGGCACATCGCCGTACATCTTGTGGTCCGATGGTGGAACGGGCTTGGCGGAATTAAGTTATGCAATTCCGTCGCACACTCCCCAAAATGTAACCGATAGAAAACCGATTTTTTTATACCTACTGTACTAGCTTTTGCCCGCAACTTTGTATTCGTATGATATACCATTTATCCCGTTCCCGTAGGAATTTCGGGAAATCGTCTCTAAGTGCTGCCCTACACTCCCCAAGGAACAAACACGCTAAATTTCAGCTTTCTACGAACAAAAGTTTCGGCTGTGCGTTGTCTGTCTGAGACAGTCAGTCATCATCTGCCTTTTTTTTTCCTCTGGGTAAAAATACATTACGCATACCCTCTCACTCGGGGGAGTGGGAGGGGTATGTGGGACTCCCCGGGCAAGCCCGGTATACTCACTAAAACAACCCAGCACTGAAATTCCCGCTTCGTCTTAGTGGGGGTGGACTGGGAGATCGTCGTAGCCTTTGCGTCCAGTCCAATATATCATCTGCCTAGCCTTTTCCAAATCTATATTGGGGTTGGCTTCCAGTCAAACCGGATTCAGCTGAATACCATATTTTACGTGGAGCGGCTGCCTACCAAACCCCACAACCCATTAACTGGGTAACACGGTGCTCATTGGCAAGACTGGTGTCAGATTTTCTGGCTTCTGACTATCCGTAACGACTGCCAAAGATCGTGATCTGTCTGTGACGGTCAGTAATGGATAAATTTTAAATATTTTGACTTTTGTATAAATCGTGTCCCGGATTGATATCTGGAAGAAATTTGGCTGTTCATTGAAAAATAAACCTGGATATGTCCCTTCCCTAATTTGGCGAAATTACAAAATCACGTCTGTATCCCCGTAGCAAGAAAAAGAGGCAAGGTGTATTAATGAGGGTTTCCTGAGATAACGAGTACCAGGTGGCAGCAGTTTTCTGACAATTGTTAAATTGACATGTCAAGTTTACGTCAAAATCACTTTTTGAAGGAAGAGCCCTCTAGTCTATGTGGCGTAAACTTTCCTGGAAACCCTCATTCGTCCGAGGATTTCTAGGAAAGTTTACGCGTAAATTCACCAGTGTCCCAGGCGGTCGATTGAAGGCTTGACTGAAGTGATGACAAAGTGAGCTCTCAAATCAAGTAATCAAGATGTAATGGCATCTCAATTTGTGATTTCTTCGCCCACACCTGCCTTGACAACACTTGTCAGTCACAAGAATCGAAACCTAGGCCTCATTTCTCTTTGACGACTCGGTTGGCGCAGTGGTTGAGCGATTGACTGCTGCGCAGCATGTCGCGGGTTCGATTCCCGCACGGAACAAATATTTGTACGACCTACATGTATTTGTTCCGAGTCTGGGTGTTTTTCTATCTATAATATGTATGTATTTACAAAAAAAAAAAAAAATGTATATAAGTAGTTTATCAGCCATTTCGTTACCATAACACAAGCATTAGGTTGCTTAGCTTGGGACACTATATGGCGTTGTGTGAAATGTCCAAGGATATTATTATTTATTTATTTATTTATTTCTGGAACACCCTGTATAACACCTGCCATGCCTACACTTATTATGTATACGGGTACTTTTTAAAATATAAATATTCGACTCTTTGCTTCAATAACGAGATAAGTTAGACAAATCTTTGTTTACTTTATTTGAAAATAATTTAAACTGCCGTAACCGATTTATTTTTCCAAAATCAACACGTCAAACAGGAATTCTCGAGAATTCCTTTTTTGGCGTGTTGACGTTACTGAAACCACCCGATTTTATTTTTCATAGAACGTCTAAATAATTGAGTTTTCAGACTTCTCACGTTATTGAACCTAAGATGCTATTGTTACGAGCTTGGGGTTCGTGACAATAAAAACAGCCGATTATTTAACCAAAAAAATAACACTTTAATTATCAACACCAATTAACACTTTAAACACACTAATTACAACACACAATCGCACTATTAAACACTTCACTTCACTTAACTCGCAGTTGAAGATCGCTTCCGATGTATCGTTTGTATCGCCAATTCAATACTGACTCAGTCGCGAGCGATTCGCAGCTTATATAGTCCCACTGTAATTTCCAGAACTTTCGAGAATGGAAATATCTAGAAAGTTCGGGAACATACCGGTCCCGACTGACTAGGTGTCGAAACATCGAGAATGTTCTAGCATCGAAAATTCTAGAAAGATCGTGACCCAATTAGTTCCACTACTCGATACTAGATGGCGTTAGTAGTACGTTGTGAACCCGGCATTAATTCTGGCGCGTAACACTGCCCCCTCCTAAGACATGCTCGTCCCGAGCATCGGTCCCATAATAACGCGCCAGTCGATCCACATGAACGATCTTAGGTGCACTTCTCGTACCTTTCTGGATACGGTAGGTCACGTCATTGATTTTTGTGACAATCCGGTACGGCCCGTCCCATTTAGCTTGAAGCTTAGGAGATTTCCCTTTACTGCGAACTGGATTGTGCAACCACACTAGTGAGCCTTCGTCGAAACCTTTATTGTTCATTTTGCGGTCATAACAGGTTTTCATCTTTTCAGACATTCGCTGGCCCGATTGTCTGATGTGCTCATAAATGTCATTCATTTTGTTCCGCAAGTCATTCGCATAATCGGTTATACTGCGTGGAGCGTCAGGTGGTATTCCGGTGATCAGGTCTGCAGGCAGCCGTAATTCTCTACCAAAGTTTGCGAAAGCTGGTGTCACCGATGTGCTTTCGTGAACAGCACTTCGGTATGACAGCAAAAACGGTTGTATATGCTTGTCCCAGTCGCGTTGTCGGTTTTCCACAACTTTAGCCAGGTATCTCTCCAATGTCTGATTAAATCGTTCCACCATTCCATCCGATTGTGGGTGGTAAGAAGTTGTTCTCGTTTTATGAGTACCCATAACTCGACAAGTTTCCTGGAATATTTTTGACTCAAAATTCCGTCCTTGATCGCTGTGAATCTTCAAAGGTACTCCAAAACGACAGAAGACTTCATGAACGAGTTTATCTGCAACTGTCGAAGCTTCTTGATTCGGAATGGCAAAGACTTCCGGCCACTTGGTGAAGTAATCCATTACAACCATGAAATACTTGTTACCACTTTCACTTTCCGGAAACGGTCCCGCAACATCCAGGGCTATCCTTTCCCAAGGTGCACCAACATTGTACAATTTCAATGCACCTCTGCTACGAGTCTGAGGTCCTTTTACAGCCGCACAACTTGTACATTTGCGACACCAATCCTCGACATCGTCACGACAGTGAACCCAGTAAAAACGTTCCCGTATCTTCAGTAGAGTCCGTTTAACTCCCATATGGCCTCCTGAACATCCATCATGGTACAGCTGTAGAACATCCGGTACTTTCGCTTTAGGGACAACCATTTGCAAATGACAGTTGTCTCCCCGAGCATTCTCCCATTTACGGCACAGGACTCCATCCTGAATCACTAAGCTATCCCATTGTGCCCAATAGCTTTTTGTGATCGAACTCATCGCTGAGACGTCGCTCCACGTAGGCTTAGGAGCACTGGTCTTTATCCAGTCCAGAATCGGCTTGACGTCCGAATCTTCCTGCTGTGCTCGTTGTAAGCTTTCCTTCCACTCATTACTGAGGTCTGTCTTGAGCATCCTCACAGGTACGGCTTCTTTACCCTCTTGCCTAGTACAATGCTTGCAGTCTTCAGGGCAAGGTCTTCTTGACAATGCATCTGCGTTGCCATGAGATTTCCCGCTGCGATGTTCGACCACGAAGTCGTATTCCTGCAAGAGTTCAATCCATCTCGCAACTTGTCCTTCTGGGTTTTTAAACTGCAATAGCCATTTCAGTGCCACATGGTCAGTTCGTAAGTGGAATTTCCGTCCCAGCAGATATTTGCTAAAATGCTGTACTGACTTTACCACCGCAAGCAATTCTCGTCTCGTGACACAATAATTCCTCTCTGGTTTTGACAACGACTTGCTGAAGTACGCAATCACAACCTCTTGATCGCCATTCCGTTGAGATAACACACCGCCAAGTCCGATATCACTTGCGTCTGTGTCAACTATAAATTCCTTGTCGGTATCAGGATACCCCAAAATAGGTGTTTTGCACAGACGGTCCTTTAGCTCCCGGAAGGCGCTGTCACAACTTTCATCCCAACAGAAATGTCGCTTCTCCTCGGTTAGCTTGTGCAGGGGTTTGGCTACATCTGCAAAGTTCTTGAAAAATCGCCGATAATAGGAGCACAAACCCAGAAATGCTCTAACCTGCGTCTTGTCTTTTGGGATTGGCCAATCTTTGACAGCGGCGATTTTCTCTGGATCCGTGCGGATACCTTCTTCCAACACGACATAACCCAAAAAATTAACTTGCCGTTTGAAGAGAGAGCACTTTTTCGGACTCAACTTGAGGTTGGCACTCTGGATCTTCATGAGCACGCGTTCCAGGTTTTGAAGGTGTTCATCAAACGTACGGCCTACGATGATGATGTCGTCCAAATAGACAAGGCATGCATCGCCAATTAACCCGGTTAGTACAAGTTCCATTAACCTTTCAAACGTTGCCGGAGCGTTACACAATCCAAACGGCATAACTTTAAATTGCCACAGGCCCTTTCCTGTCGAGAATGCAGTTTTTTCCTTGTCCTTGGGGTCAATTTCTACTTGCCAGTAGCCACTTTTTAGATCTAATGTGCTAAACCACTTAACTCCAGTGAGCATGTCCAGCGTATCATCAATTCTTGGCAAAGGGTAGCTGTCCTTCTTCGTAACGTCGTTCAGACGACGATAGTCAACACAAAACCGCATGCTGCCGTCCTTCTTTCTTACCAGCACTACAGGTGAACACCATGGACTGGATGAAGGTTCTATAACACCATCCTTCACCATTCCCTCAATCATGGTTTCCACTTCCTTTTCACGTGCTACCGGTAATCTCCTTGGCCGCTGCCGGATAGGCAACTCTTCTCCTGTGTTTATTTTGTGTTGAACTAAGCCAGTCTTCCCGATATCAGCATCGTTCGAAGAGAAAACATCGACGTACTTGAGTAACATCCTCTTCGCCTTGACCATTTCGTTTTGAGTCAGAGCGCTGAGACAGTCTTCTAAAAGTGTGGTCACTCTCGTTTGGGCATTCTTGCTGAGGGTCTCAGTTGATGGATATTGGCATCGACGCAACCACTCCACTTCCTCACAGGTACCCATCAGTGTGCCTTTATCTATCACCTGTTCCTTATCACAAAGGTTCAGCACACGTACCCTTGAGATGTTGGTAGCTCTGACCAAAGTTCGTGCAACTTTCCAAGGAAGGTCATTGTCTATCCTTTCCACGAGTACACAACGATGAGTCTTCCCAGGATTCTGAGGAAGACTAACCGGCACAATCGTTTCCGATCTCGGAGGAAGAACAATCTTCTTCAGGCTGTAAATATTTCCTGGTAACGCCCCTTCCATGAAAAGTTCCTCTTCCCCACATTTCATAACTCCTTGACTAACGTCGATCTCACAACGATTCTTCCTCATAAAGTCTAAGCCCAGGATGCAATCGTCCATTATATCGGCCACAACAACGTTATGCTGGTAGATTCTGTTGCCTAGCTTCAACTCCATTTCTCTCTCTCCTTGGACGGGTATGCGCTGACCGGTGGCTGTCACTAAATTTATGCGCTCTCGGTAGTATGCAGAGTCCCCAAAGAACCGACCTGCAAGTTGTGAACTGACAACCGTGCGAGAAGCTCCAGTATCTATCGTCAGCTTACATGGTGTTCCGTTGACCTCACCCTTGATGATAAGGCTGTTCCCGTCATGAGTTTGTGAGATCGAAATCCTTGGGGCTCTTTGAACCTCAGCCAGTACCCGCCCCGCAGTCCTGGCTTTTACTCGTTTCCCTGCTGCTGTTGAGTGGTGCTGTTAGCCGCCCTACCCTCTGGAGATTGGTTACCTTCCCCTTCTGCAGTTCGCTTAGGACAACTGGATCGAAGGTGGCCCCTTTCACCACAGCCGTAGCACCTAGGGCTGTATCCTTTAAATCGATCGCGAACTGTAGCCGCTGCGACCTCCCTGACGCGGTGGGAACGATGATCTTGCCGCACAGCTTCCACCTCCAGTGCATGGGCCAAAGCGTCCTTAAGTGTCGCGTGGTGCCCGAGCCTCACTGCAGCCCTAACTTCAAGGTCGCGGATGCCGTCAATGAAGGCCTGGACCAGGTTCCCTTCAATAAGCGCAGGTACAGACTGGTATGCCTTCCGCACCAGCTTCTCCACTTCAAGGGCCCACTGCTGCAGGTTTTCACCACTACGCTGTACGCGATCCCTTAGTTGCGCACGAAACACGTGCTCCAGATGGGCGTCACCATACCGGGATTCCAGTGCTTCAAGGAGCTGCTCGTAAGTTACTTCTTGACCGAGAGCTTCCAAGACAGTTAAGGCCTGGTCGCGCAGGCCTAAGGTGAGGGCAGTCATGGCTTGAATTTTACTCCAACCGTTCGCCTTCATGACGGCCTCAAACTGAATTTTGTAGGCCGACCAAGAGGACGTCCCATCGAACGGCGGCACTTTAAATCCACGTAGCGAAGGTGTAGTGGTTACGGGAGTTGCAATCCCATCTCCAAGTTTAAGGTTGCCCAACTCTTTCTTCATATCAGCAATATCGTTGTTACATTTGCTGATCTGTGTTTCAGCATCTGACAGGCGGTTGTCATGCTGAGCAACCTTATCCTTCACTTCCTTAATGTCTTTCCCGAAAGAAGCGTGAATTTCCTTCATGAGGAGCATCTGTTCTTCCTGGCGGCGCGCCTGCTCCTCCTTGTCAAGCTTGAGCTGTTCTTCCAAACGACGGGCCTGCTCCTCCTGTCTGCGGGTCTGCTCCTCCTTGTCAAGCTTGAGCTGTTCTTCCAAGCGACGGGCCTGCTCCTCTTGTCGGCGGGCCTGTTCCTCCTGTCGTCGGGCCTGTTCCTCCTGTCGTCGGGCCTGCTCCTGCAGCATCATCATCAGAGCAGCAAAGTCTGGTGCTGATGATGCCGGAGCTGCTGTGGACGGACCGGCTTCCATGGTCGGTAGCTGACTTTCCGACGTCTGCAGCGTTGCACCACCAAAACGCCTCTGATCCGTCTCCTGCTGGCGTTGACTACGGGTACGGATACCCTCCGTGTCGTCCTTTGGCAGAATCGGCATGATAATCCTTACTTCTGACACCAATTGTTACGAGCTTGGGGTTCGTGACAATAAAAACAGCCGATTATTTAACCAAAAAAATAACACTTTAATTATCAACACCAATTAACACTTTAAACACACTAATTACAACACACAATCGCACTATTAAACACTTCACTTCACTTAACTCGCAGTTGAAGATCGCTTCCGATGTATCGTTTGTATCGCCAATTCAATACTGACTCAGTCGCGAGCGATTCGCAGCTTATATAGTCCCACTGTAATTTCCAGAACTTTCGAGACTGGAAATATCTAGAAAGTTCGGGAACATACCGGTCCCGACTGACTAGGTGTCGAAACATCGAGAATGTTCTAGCATCGAAAATTCTAGAAAGATCGTGACCCAATTAGTTCCACTACTCGATACTAGATGGCGTTAGTAGTACGTTGTGAACCCGGCATTAATTCTGGCGCGTAACACTATATGCTCTTACACTCCCTCCCGCTACACCCAGAGCGGGAGGAGTCATTGGACAATAATTTCCCAACCCTAAAAAAAAAAGGGGTCATTGTACTAATCATTATGGGGAACTATTGGTCTAACAACGCATTCACGAACATATTTTATCGACTTTTGTACAGATAAATGCATTCCATTTATTGCATTGTCATATCCATATCCATACTACTTATATGAGGAATAAGGTTATCTTTAACGTAACAATCACCGCAGTAGTACATTAGTATCACAACTAAGTAGATAGTAAATATACGGAAAAAAAATCTATCAGGCATCTGTTTATGAGGAGATAACAAAAAAGGCAATAAGAGTAGAAAACACGAGGAATATTGATGTTAACCAACAAAGATTTAATCAGCTAACTGTATTAGTTTTTAGCAGCGTTCGTCAATTAGTAATTGATAAGAACAGTATTTATGTAAAACAATTGCATTTTTTCGAGTTCCGTACCCGGAGGGTGCGTCCGTCCGTCCGTTCGTCAAAACTATTTGGCGCAGCCGCGGGGCACACAATGTTATTGTTTTTAAAACTTAGTTTCATACCTTTTTAATGTACCTACGTGTGCCAAATAGTTTCCTTTCTCTTTCTTTCTTCTTTCTTTCTCATTCATCCGTCCGTCCGTATGTCTCTCCATCTGTCTGTCACCGGACTATATCTCAAGAACCGTAATAGGTTGAGTGCCACGTAAGTTGGCAAAGATTTTCGTAGTGGAGGAAGTTCGCGCACGCACAATTTCATACTTTTTTAATACAGTTGCTCAAAAAGTGGTGTATTGCAGGGACGTATAGCGTTCGGGATGTGGGCTATTACATACATACTAGTGCCTTTTTTTTACCTTTCCCGAACTCGTGCGTTCTCTTTCCCAACTGTCAAAATAAATGTCTATTATAAAGAAAAACCAACCATGAAGTTTTTACTAAAGAGTTTTTGTGATTCATACAAATACGTATATTTCTAAAAAGAAGCTACTAATTTATTTCAATATCAGATTTAATGATTTAATTGAATGAGTTAGGTTAGGTTTCATTTCATTTCATTTCATCTCATTAAATTTCATTTTCATTTCATATCAATAAAAAATCTACTGAAGACTAAGCTTTATGGATAGTTTCTTTTGCCTACCAAAATAGGTGAAGAAAAAAAAAACTGCTTATATTCTACGGTTGGCGCCATTTTCCAGAAATTTTCTTTGCGAGTTTAGTTGTTTGTTGCACAAAATGAGTAATTTCGACCCTATTTTTTTTTAATTAACACCACCGGAACTCAGTATAATTGCACAAAATTTTATTATTTTATTAAATTGCTTCATTTTTTCGCAACTGTATTAAAAATAGTCGTTCAGTACACCTGCGGAACCGTCATTGCAACTTGTTCCGACTGTCAACCCTCGCCTTCGGCTTCGGCTCGGCTCGGGTAGACATTTGTCGGAACTCGTTGCAATGACAGCCTTTCCGCACTTGTAATGAAATATACTATTTTACATGCGCGAACTTCCCCCACTACTGCAAAACCTTGCCAAGTTAAATGCCGGGCACTGTAGACAGTTGAAATTTTCAGAGTGTGTTTCTATTGCCGCTATAACAACAAATAAAAAAAATTAAAGGAACATCATCATCATCATACACGTTTCTTACGTGTATTTTTTTTGGGTTTATGGTAAGGAACCCTTCGTGTGATCGCATAACGCGCACTTTGCCGATTTTTATCAAGTCAAGTACCTAGGCATAACAAACTTCAGTCAATAAAAAATTGTACCGACTGTCAGTGGTCAACGAGCAATATTAAATCCAAACATTATACCCAGTTTGTTCATTAAAGAATTATTTGTGAATCATTTATTAAAATGAGTAAGTTTAAAAGTGTAAGAATAATTAGAAAAAAAAAACTTTCAAGTTTGATCATCGTTCAACTGCATAATCATTTCAACTGGCAATCATGAATATCATCTAAATCTAAATGTAACTATTTTACTATGTAACTATTTTGAGAACACCACCATGCGGTTGTTAAAAGAGTTCGAAAGAGAATCACTCTTCGCTTCTCTTGTGCAGGCGCCGACAATAACGCCAAATATAACCGGCCGGCATCCCAAAAATATCATAAAGTTTATGGATAGACCAATAAATTAACATCTGTATATAGAGCAGAGAGTCCATAGCTCATTCCAGTATCAGCCAACATTGAGGACAGTCGTGTGCATAGTGTACTTACATAGTGAATAATTATAAACACGACATATTGTTGTTGAATAGTTAGATAAACAATAACATATAGATGTTTTTTATTGTGACAGAGGATCTGTGATCATTTGATTGTCTGGATGAAGCCAAATACAATATGACTCGAACTTCGGTGAGTGTGTTTTGTTTTTATTTTAATTTTAAGTGAGGAATGTAGGTAAAGTGGGACGAATTAGTGCGTTAATTAATAGTTTGGTTGTGTAAACCGTGTTATTGCATTTGAGTTTTAAAATACTTTAGTACCTTTTTTATTGTTTAGATATTTTGTGTAACTATTGATATAATAAATTAATGCCGATGCATAAATAATTCGCGAGTTGAACTCTTTGAAATCTATATTATTTTTGCGTCGGAGTCGCGTGTTTATGATTTCAATAGATAATTTAAAACTCTTCCATAGATTTATTAATTCATCAGATACGTACGGGCTTCGGTCACTATTAATACTCTTCAACTTTTGTAGGTACCTATAATTTTATAACTTACTAGCTGACCCACGCAACTTCGTCTGCGTCACATTTTCCATTAATGCTCGGCTCCTTTTAGTCTTAGCGTGATGATATATAGCCCATATAATTCCTCGATACATGGGCTATCTAACACTGAAAGAATTTTTCAAATCGGACCAGTAGTTCCTGAGATTACCCCCTACATACAAACTTACAAACAAATGTTACCTCTTTATAATATTATTATTAGTATATTAGTATTAGTATAGATTAGTATAGATATAGACTAGGTTATGCCTGCGACTTCGTACGCGCATATACCTACCGTTTTTCCCGTTTTCGTGGGTATTTTCAGAAATCCTGCTCAAAATGCTCCCCTAAATTCGGATCTCCAATGAACTTACAAGCCTAATTTTTTACCTTTCTACGACCAATAGTTTCGGCTGTGCGTCAGTCAGTCAGTCACCACTAGTCACCGTTAAAGATATATTTATACTATAGTTTACGCCAGATAAACGTGGAATAAAGTACATTGACCTTTCCTTTTGGTAAATTAAAAACTGTTTTTCATTACTAGAGAACGTAAAGGATCACGATAGAAGTCGATTCAGGACAGCTTTATGTCATTATTTCTGATTTTGATCTTAAGAAAGCCAATAAATGTATGTGGGTCAATGTACTTTATACCACGTTTATCTGGCGTAAACTATAGCTGTCCAACGTGGCTTCGCTCCCGTCAACTGTCAACTTTCTTAATTTTTTCATAAAAACCTGCTGATAATAACAAAGACAGCAAAAAAATAATTAGCTAAATCGGTTCAGCTGTTCTTGAGATTTGCGCTTAGCAACACATTCAGCGATTCATTTTTATGTTATAGATTATTAACTTATAGTAAGATTTTAATGCTATGCGAAACAAATCACGTTTAGTAAAAAAACGTCTCATAATGCTATGTGCGACTAATACAATGACATGGTAATGCTGTATTAGGATAATATAATTAGAATTTGTAATTAGGATTGTAGGAAAGAAGAAATCAGAATTATGTATTTCATCCACTATCCTGCCAATGTCGTAGTCGCAAGCGGCGAAGCGTGGGTTATTGTAGTTCTGGGTTCAATCCCTGCTACAGGACAAATGTTGTAGGGTTTTCCATGGGACATTCTAGCTATAACACAAGGAAGTGATGATGGACGTGGTGTTTATGGGGGACTATATCTTTTTGTAAAAGTGCGGGCAACTTCAAAAAGTGTTGGCACTCAGCCTTTTCTTATTAGAGTTCCGTAGCCAAATGGCAAAAACGGAACCCTTATAGATTCGTCATGTCTGTCTGTCCGTCCGTATGTCACAGCCACTTTTTCCGAAACTATAAGAACTATGCTGTTGAAGTTTGGTAAGTAGATGTATTCTGTGAACCGCATTAAGATTTTCATACAAAAATAGAAAAAAAAACTTAAAACTGAAACTCAATTTTTTTTTTCATCAGACACATACTTGTGGTGTATATGGATAGGTCTTCAAAAATGGTATTGAGGTTTCTAATATCATTTTTTTTTCTATACTGAAAAGTTTGCGCGTATTTTAGAAGTTACAGGGGGGGGCCTGTAACTTTTAAAATAGACAATGATAAAACTAAAAAAAAATGTAGGATGTACATTACCATGTAAACTTCCACCGAAAATTAGTTTGAACGAGATCTAGTAAGTGGTTTTTTTAATACGTCATATATCGTAAACCGCAACTTTTGCTTATAATATTCACCTACAGGTTTGTACGGGACCCTCGGTGCGCGAGTCCGACTCGCACTTGGCCGGTATTTTTTAATAAATGAGTTTTGACTTTTGATTCACGATTACCATCAGTAGTGCGATTCACTAAGGCAGAACATCTTTACAACCAAGAAATCATCGTTGAAACATCTGATGAATAGATGCCTCATCAGATGTTTCAACGATGATTTCTTGGTTGTAAAGATGTTCTGCCTTAGTGAATCGCACTACAGTCTTGTTTTGGCGTTTGACTTTGGACTTCGTACGCGCATAACCCGTTTTCCCGGTCCCATGGGAATTTTTCGTGAAATCTTTTCTTATTGCTCCCCTACTCTCACCAAGGAACCTGCGTGCTAAATTTCAACTTTGTACGACCACAGTAGTTTCAGCTGTGCGTTGTCTGTCAGCAACGGAATAATATAATACATTTTATATCCATTCATTGTATATCTAGCTATAAATATTTACATACCGCGTGTATCTGACATCGACGCACAAACGATTTCCATGGGTCCAGGGCATGATTCTGGACACCCCAGTGTTGGAATTTTTCGTCGGTTCTTTTCTCAATTTTTCATTTTTTTCAAGAGTACCACAAATAGGTATCAGCTCAGCTGAGCTGATATCTATTTGTGGTTTCAGATTGCTCTTTTTAGTGAAAGTAGTTAATTAATTATTTTTTTATAAAAAATCTCATTGGGTTAGGTCAGAATAACGATTATGAGCAGTCTAAAGTAAAAAAACCCTTGAAAAAAAATGAAAAAATGAGTAAAAAGCCGACGAAAAAGTCTAGGGTGTCCAGAATCATGCCCTGGACCCATGGAAATCGTTTGTGCGTCGATGTCAGATACACGCGGTATATATAATTGAAACCTTATTTCCCTTGGTCATCGCATGACGCATTACGAGTGATTTCGCTAAGTCTTTGTTTGTTGTGTTCGTTATTGTCAGGAGAAGGTTCTAATGAAAGATAAAATAAGAAAGTTGCAGTTGACGGGAGCGAAGCTGCGGGGGACAGCTAATTAGGATATAAATCACCAATTAATAAAGTAAAAAAATGTATATTCGAGGATGTCTAAAAGTGCCCCTAATGACAGAAAAGTTGCGGCAAGGCTTGGAAACGCATGTTACCAAAAGAGTTATGCATTTAAATTTGCATGGATTGCAACGGAGAACGAGGCTTCAGACAGCCAACCAAGCTGGAGGACAACGACAACAACGACGAAAAATATTGATAGAGTAGGTATAGACAAATATAATGTAATGTTTATCGCTAGTTAGGATTTCCGTCACATAGATGTCAACTCTTTACGAACCAGCTGCTAACAGATACGTCCTTGATAAGGGTTCCTTATGTCATGGCTACATGATTATCGTATCGAATGTTTTGATGCACGAGCTACTTTGATGTGTTAACACAATAGTGAATTCATTACCTTTTATGTATATAAAACAGTTCCTTAACGTACTCACTGTTTGACTGAAAAGGCACATTCTTGAGATCGATAATGGCATAATGCCGCAGTTACATAAAGTCGGCCACCGAATGCGGCGACCGCATTCGTTTTAACTGAATATTGATAAATCGAATTGAGCTGTTTACATTAAGTCGGTTATATTCGTTTAAGTTGTCGATTTACCGAATTCAACGAACGCATTCAGCCGAACGTAGAGTGACGTTTCAACAAATCAGGAGTATTCTGTCACCGAAAATATGTCTGCGGCCGAAAACGGCTATGTTTACACTCGTTAGTGACCGAATAACCGAATCGGTCAAAATGACCTTATTTAAATGAGCGATAAGAAAGATATCTTCCTCCTTAGTAGTGTATCTAGAATTTTAGGGATATTCGTTCATAGTAGGCAATTTCTGAGCTAGTCAGTGACCCAACCTTGTCATCATGAATTTGTTATGAAAACGAGGTAGTGCTTTGCGTCTTCCTTTTCGTGCCTCCTTCTCTCTTCAACACCGGGATCATAATTTTAAGTTACAATAATACCCAGAGCAATGCATGTGAGGTACCTACCTGTAGTGTTGAGCAAGAAGTACTGCTCCATTTAAAAGGAGTGGTGGTAGTGATCACAGTTTATAAGAGAGTTATTCATGTTTGCATTTCCAGTTCAAATTCAGGATTTTGTGATTTCCTAGACTCTGTAGCTTCCATACACTCCATCGGGGAGCATACGAGAGGATTCTCAATCACGCCAGAACGCCTGAACGGATCGTGATAAAATTTAGAACAGAGATAGATTATGATCTGGAATAGCACATAGACTACTTTTCATCCCGGGAATATGCTCCCTAGGGATGGCAGAAGCTAGTTGTTCACATTCACTCTAAGAAAATGTAACGTTGTCATATTTCACGCAAGGGAAAAAAAATATTTTGTATGAAAAATTAAAACAAAAACCAAAAATAAGGCATGTGCCAGGTGATTCTTGGACATTGTCTCATTAATACCCTAGACTTATGGGATATAAAAAAAAAACACGTTGTATAGATTAAATACTTAATGTAGGTACTTACCTACTTGTGTACAATTTTATTATTGAACACAAAATATAACTGATATTGGAAGCGTACGTGCTATATTATACCTAAAAGGTAAATTTCAGACAATCACTTGTTAGTCACCCAGAAATAATGTACCTACACATTACTAAATGGTCACTTTTTCCTCGCTTGTTTGTATTAATAAATACAATTTACCCTCGTCAAATGACGTCATAGTGCCGTGTTATTGTAATACTAGCTGACCGGCGCAACTTCATCTGCGTCACATTTATCATTGATGCTCCGTTCCTATTGGTCGTAGCATGATGTTATAATTATAGCCTTCTTTGATAAATGGGCTATCCAACACTAAAATAATTTTTCAATTCGATCCAGTACTTCCTGAGATGAGCGCATTCAACCAAACAGACAAACTCTTCAGCTTTGTAATCTTCTAATATTATAAATCTCGTGTCACGGTGTTTGTCATCGAACTCTTCCGAAAAAGCTTTACCGATTTTTATGAATTTTTTTGTGGATATTTGGTAGGTCTTAGAATAGGTCGTAGGGAATATTTTTCCTGTATAGGACAAAACCGCGTTTGACCGGTCAAATAGTATAAGTATAGATTTCATTTCACGAATAAGAATTAGCTGTTCTGTACATTTTGTCGCGTTAATACGCACAGAAACACAGTATAGAGCAGTGTTGGTCCCATTCTAAAACTGTCTAAAAGTTGTTCATAAATTATGAGGGCAAACTCAAACTCAAGCATTTATTTCTTTAAACCATTTACAGGCACTTTTGAATTGTCAAGGTTGGTCGGTCCAAAAAGATGAAGCTATTTGCACGTTCCAAAGCGTAGATCTCTATGGAGAAGAACGTGCAAGAAACTCCACGGACACTCTTTTAAAAATAATAAATTGTTACAAAGTTTTGTTTACATCGGGTTGAAATTATACATAGGTACATGTGAGAACGCTGTAAAAGAGGATAACAGCGTCCGGAATAAAAGAGGGACAATTCAAATAAATAATTAAAGTCAACCATGGCAGCTGAGAAATTACCAGTACCAACTGACGGCGCCTGTTCACGAACATGACGCATGCGCCACAGCGTTCGGCTCAACCTGGCTCAACTATTTTGAAAGGAGCCAAATGATCAAACGCATACGCCACTCCCAACCGCCAGGTTACATTCAAATCAAAAACAAACCCAAAACTGATAGCTAAAGTTTAAGTTACACAGTACTCGTACCATGTGCGAGTACAGTTATCTCTTAGGAGATATTGCGTTTATTCTGTTACATGTTGAATAATTATGGAGATTTTTTTCTTGGTCTGAACGGTTCATACTTTGAACTCTGGACTTTGGTTTGTGCGGCAACAATCTACATGCTTCTGATAATTTACAAGATCTTTTATTAATGATCTCATCAAGCTGTAATTGTACTAAATGAAAAGTTAGGTTAAAAGTATTTTAGGGATAATAAATGGTTTCTTGCAATGTATGGGTACGTTTATCCCGTCTGACTAGCACTTGGCCAGTTTTTTTTCTATTGCAACCCAACACATAAGATTCCTACCAACAAACTCTAAAATGAAATATTGATTAAAACACTCCTAAGAGTTGCAAATAAAAAAAATCCACCTTAGTGCGAGTCGGACTCTCACACGAAGGGTTCCGTCCTATTAACCGAAAAAAAAAAACTGGCCAAGTGTGAGTCGGACCCGCATGCAAAGGGTTCCGTACCAATTTATTTTTTTTAACATGAGATTTCAACACTACACTTATAGATTTTCCTGTAATCTTTAGGTACAAAACCATTATCTTCATTTTTTTTTACTCGTAGTTTCAGAGATAATAATTTTAAATAATAATTTTCGGTCTAATTTCTTGAATAACTTCAAAACTGTTTATTTTAAAATTATGAAAAAATATAATGAAAACCCTCACAGAAAGCCTTTTCATTTAGTATGTCACACAATACAGTTTGAAAGACTTTCTTTTTTTTCTTTTTTGCCCCCAAAAAAATATTTATTTACGTAAGTAATGCTGTGTATGGGTCACAGAAGCCCATATGTAGATCCGGAGAAAACTGTCTGTGACAGACGGACAGACAGACGGAAAATCACGTCTCTTGTGTGGGAGCCCTTTCATTTTATTAAATAGCAATAGAAATATTCAATAGGTACTCAAACCAAATTTCTGCTTATTCATCATTGGCTGATAATTTGATATGTCATCGTGAATACCTAACGTCCGCAACGCTAGCAGATTCATCAATATCTAACTGTATATATGTATATACCTACAATACGTAATTATGTAGGTATATTATATGCCCCATGGTATCGTCGCGGACATGTCGATTGTCAATTAGCAATAGAGCAATGAGCCCATGGGAATTTGTGGCCTATTCGGAATCCAATACAGCTATTTGCTTCCCATTGGCCGCAGTTTATTTATTTATTCACAAGATCCAGACTGTAACAATTTTACTTAAAATGAATAATACAATTTACAGCCAATTAATTAGACTCTGGGCTGATTTTTCAATCGTCCAATAACTTTAACCTGAGAAATAAAAACCGGCCAAGTTCGAGTCGGACTTGCGCACCGAGGGTTCCGTACAAACCTGTAGGTATTATATTATAAGCAAAAGTTGCGATTTACGATATATGACGTATTAAAAACAAAACTACTTACTAGATCTCTTTCAAACCAATTTTCGCTGGTAGTTTACATGGTTAATATACATCACATATTTTTTTTTAGATTTATCATTCTTTTATTTTAGAAGTTACAGGGGGGGGGACACATTTTACCACTTTGGAAGTGTCTCTCTCGCAAACTGTTCAGTTTAGAAAAAAATGGTAGTAGTAACCTCAATATCATTTTCGAGGACCTATCCATAGATACCCCACACGTATGGGTTTGTTGAAAAAAACATTTTTGAGTTTCAGTTCTAAGTATGGGGGACCCCCAATTTTTTTTTTTCTATTTTTATGTAAAAATCTTAATGCGGTTCACAGAATACTTTTAATATTTACTTACCAAGCCTCGACAGCATAGTTCTTATAGTTTCGGAGAAAAGTGGCTGTGACATACGGACGGACGGACAGACAGACAGACAGACAGACATGACGAATCTATAATGGTTCCGTTTTTTGCCATTTGGCTACGTAACCCTAAAAATGACCGTCTGACAGCTTTTGTACGGAAAATGTGTCAATATGACATATTCTTCCAATATAAACGTCATCTGACCATTGACAAATCAGCCCTCAATCAAATTCGTACCACGGAGTTAACTCTGGGATTCTTCGCAATGGTTGAGATTCAATATGATGCCCGTACTGCTTTCAAAAATACAAAATAAAAAATACAAAATCCTTTTTATCAATCTAGCTGACCCGCGCAACTTCTTTTGCGTCACATTTTCCATTACTGCTCCGCGCCTATTTGTCTTAGCGTGATGATATATAGCCTATAACCTTCCTCGATAAATGGGATATCTAACACTGAAAGAATTTTTCAAATCGGACCAGTAGTTCCAGAGATTACCCCCTACATACAAACTTACAAACAAATGTTACCTCTTTATAATATTACTATAGATAGTATAGATAGACCAGTTACAGGCACTTTTGAACAGTCAAGGTCTGTCAGTCAAATAGATGAAGCTAATCCTGCCGCGCTAGCGACAAGAGCAGCAGGTTGTTCTGCAACATAACACACCCACCGACCCTATCTCCAGCGTGACAGTTGCACGTTCCAAAGAGTAGGTCCTATGGAGAAGAACGTGCAAGAAACTCCATGGACACTCTTTTAAACCAGTTGTCATTGTTTACAAAATCATGGTTACATTCGTTACGAAATAATTTATGAGTAAAATTATACAATGCAAAAGAGAATGAGTCCATACAGTGCAAAGATAGTCTTACAATCTTCAGCAGGTCCAACAATGTTTTCACATCTTCATCGAAGTTCGGGTATTTTAGTCGTTGTGGAGCGGACCAGCATTGAGCCAAGCATTTTTGTCGTCAATGTACTCCCCTAGTTTATAATATGCTTGTTTGCATAGTGTGCGTTTTAAACAGTTTTTAAATTTCGTCTCATTTAATTCTAGTATAATGTGGCGGTAATTTGTTATAAAACTTTAAACAGTATCCCATGAAAGATGTTGCTACTTTAGAAAGTCTGAAACCTGGTTGAACTAACTGATTCCTATTTCTAGTGACATAGTTATGTCTGTCGCCTCTTTTACTGAAAATATGTAGATTCTTTATAACGTACATGATATTTTCATAAATATATTGACAAGGGACCGTCATGATGTTAATTTCTTTAAACAGTTCCCTTCGAGAATCTCGCCGGCGGAGATAGTAAATGGCTCTGATGGCTCTTTTCTGCAAAATGAAAATAGACTCGAGGTCCGCAGGGCGTCCCCATAGTAAAATACCGTCAATATTCAATATTATGTCACAATTATTACATACTTTTGACATTTGGTAAAGTGAATCGAATGCACTTAGTTTTTTTCTCATTTAATACTAAATTATTAGCTGTGACCCAATCATGTACCTGCATTAGGGCGTTATTTACAACGTCAAGATTGTTTGCATGTCTATTTACTTTAAAAATCAAAGATGTATCGTCAGCAAACAACACCATATTGAGTTTATTTTCTAAAATATAGGGCAAATCATTTATATAAACTAGAAACAAGAAAGGACCCAAAATTGAGCCTTGTGGTACCCCCATTTTCACGATTAATCCTGCTGAATTGTTGCCGTTTTTATGAACTAGCTGCTGTCTATCATTCAAATATTTTACTAAGTTCAAGGCTGTTTTGCTTAGTCCGTAATGCTCTAGTTTCAGCAGTAATGTTTCATGACTCACACAATCAAACGCCTTCGACAGGTCGCAGAAGATACCTATGGCATCTTGCGCCTTCTTTTGATGCAAATGTCTATTATTTACGTTAGTAGGAATAGGTTTTCGAAAAAACCTCGTCTTGAATTTAGCTTTGCATTATCAGCAATTTAAATACGTCATATAATTTTTTATTGGTAATTTTCCATTAACGGTCAGTTTGTACATAATATAAAAACATAATAATATGTTATAACAACAGTTTCTCTAACGTTCGTTTCGTATATTTTTATTTAATACTAGCTGATACCCACGGCTTCGCCTGGTTGACAAATTATTCCCTATAAAAACCTTCCTCGAAAATCACTCTATCCATTGAAAACAGCACAAAAATGGGTGCAGTTTTTGAGTCTATCGCGAACAGACAGACATACGCGGCGGAGGACTTTGTTTTATAATACGTAGTGATAGTTATAACGTTCTTTTGATCTAATAATCATTTTATATAACTAACACTTGATCTAACCGTTGAACAAAGAGCGAGCGTGGCTAACTAGGGGTTCCCTTTTGTGTCGCCTATTTTTTTATCCATAATTTGAAGTGTCATAACTTTTTTGTCCGAATCATGATTTGTCCGAATCATGATTTGTCCGAATGATAACTTACCCGAACTTAATATCACATAAGTACCATAAAACTGAAATCCCTCAATATAATAATAATAAGTCTTAAATCCGTTTGTCATAAATATTACAATCGATAATATACAAAAGACATAAAACCGTTTTGAATAAAAATTATAAGTCCTAAATTCAAATTACAAAATGTTTATTTATAATAATAATATTCTAAGAACAGATTTGTAGAACAAAGCTGTTGCTATGAACTTTTCTCAGGCTTTATGTAAATACGAGCGGGCAATATTTTTTATTCTACCGACTTGTTTTGAGATAGTTCACTTCTTATGTAGTTCTGTTTGTTTTATAAACGTATTTGTCCTGCTAGAACAAATGCGTTAATGTTTTATAAATACTCGAAACAAAAATAAATTATTGATTATATTATTATTATACATGTACTAAGTATAGCCGTTGATTGTGAACATGTGGTTTTTGTAAGCAAGCAAGCAAGCAGCTTGCAAGCATGCAGGGTTACCTGCTATGTATCATCTAAAAAAATTAACAAATTTTCACTTCCCAAAAAAAAATCCCTAATTTCATTTGCCAAATTATTACTTAGCAAACAATCTCTTCACAAATAATTGTAACGTAAACCTAATGTTTGGCAAGTAAACGTTTAAACAATAACTAGTTTACCAACTAGCACTTTTAACAGTTTTATGTACCTACATTTTACGCAAAATAAAATAAGGCAAATATTTAGTATCGTCAGTTTTCAATTCACCTTCAATTTTTTCCATATTTCTTTCTATATAATCTAGTCGTTTCTGGCACTCGCCGGCCGCTGCCGCGGCACAGCTCGCTTCGCTCGCTCAGCTCGTGCCTAGGAGGTCACACTTCTAAACTAAACATTATTTTTAGTAATTAATCTCGTCCTAGTTCGGTTCTCAATAGCCTGCTAAAAATAATCTTTTTTTTTCATATTTTTCTTCTGTAAACCTAATCTAGTCAATTCTAGCGTAGGAGGTCACAGTTCTAAGCTAACCTAACCATTTCGCTTTTAATAATTAACCCTTTTTATTTTTTTAATCTTTCTCTTATTTTTGCCTTTATATTTTTTGTCATAGCAAATCATTTGACCGAACGTTTATTTTCTAAAGATTGTTTGTTGTAATATAATATCTGCCAAATTCTGCCAAGTAAAAATTTGACCAAATGAAAAAGTGCGTACTAAAATCATTCCAAATATTGCACTGGTATAAAAAAGGTTGGTAAAATTTGTTTGGGTACCTAGTGAAATTTTGTCAAAATCTTTTCGCCAAAACGGAAGGCTCCCATGTAGTTCTGTTTAGTAGCAGGATAAATACGTTTTTGTTTTATAATATACTCGTATCAAAAAAAAATATTGCAGCATGCAAGCAAGCATGCAACATGCAGCATGTCACGGCTCCGGCGCTGCGGGGCTCCGGCGGTCCCAAGCGAGTTTAGATTGCACTCTAGGAGAAGAGCAGACAAGACTGCATGGAGTCGGATTTACAGCGATTCGTTTCTGTTACTAAAACATAATTTTTAGCAACTGTTTTAGGACTAAAAAAATATTATAAACTAGCTGACCCGCGCAACTTCGTCTGCGTCACATTTTCCATTAATGCTCCGCTCCTTTTTGTCTTAGCGTGATGATATATAGCCTGTAACCTTCCTCAATAAATCTGCCCTCGTAACAGCAAATGCAGCAATCGACATTTTAACGATTTTCCGTTTTTATCAAAAATGACATTAGGAGAGTTCAAGCTATACCTACGTGGTTTTTTTTATTTTTTTTTTCTATGGTTGGAACATGGTGAAATAATAAGAAAAAATGCAGCATTTCGTGAGAAATTATCTGATATTGTTAGCATAAATACAGCAATGATCATATACCAGATTAAAGTGCAGTAATCACTTAATTAGTACCAAGTTAGAATGTAGTATTCATCTAAATACTAGTAAGAAACGCAGTACTCCCATTTTGGCTGCGTTTTAATTTTGTACATTCGTATATTAGTTTATTACTATGTTGTCTAAGGTAAAATGCAGTAACGGTTTACACTGCGATTGACCCTAGTATCATGAAATAAAATATGTAAAACATGATGTGATGTGTTATAGCGCATGCTGCGTTTTACATAAGTGCCGATTAGTTTCTGGGGGCCGAGTCACCCGCGTCCGTAGGAGAATACCCTTCAGCGAATCCCTACACTTGGTTCCTTGGGTGGTGCTAAACAGGCGACACTAACCGCCTCCGTGGTCTAGTGGTTAAACCACCTGATTCAGACCCAGAGGTCCCGGGTTCGATTCCCAGCGGGGGCAAATGTTTTGCTCGGTTTGGTTGGTGGTAGGACTTGTTCTAAGTCCTCCTGACAAGCTACCACCATCATGTCTAAGTCTGTCGCCATAACAACAATGTTAACAGCATTGTTGTTTTCCGGCAGTTAGAGGTATGATAGCCAGTTCCTCTGTGTAAGAGGATTCCGGGTGAAACTCGCTTCCATCTTCGGCCTAATCATCACTTTCCATCAGGTGAGATTTGGGCAAAGAGTTTCCCCGTTTTGCATAAAAAAAGGTTTTAGTTTCTTATGGAAGCAGTGTTCCGTTTATATAATTTTAGTTAAGAGGAAATGTGGGCTTGTAGACTTCGTATGTAAAAAGTTATATTTCGAGGTTTGGCTCTCGCCTGTTTCCTCCTCCAATATTAAATCGATTCAATAGATATTACACAAGCTGAATAAGAAGGATATAAACTGTGCCCCTATGTTTTTCTCTATTCATTTAATAGTTGTCAAACTTGTTCAGTAAGGCTCTTTTGACAGCAGTTTATTGGACAATTTTGAGCATCTTTTGAGGGTCCTAGTGCTTTTACGTTTAATTTATCATCAAAAAAGAAAACAGCGACACAAAATATATTCTTCTTATATAGTTCATGAAATATCTCTTAAATCTGTCCAATATTGAAGAAGGAAACAGGCGAGAGCCAAACCTCGAATTATGACTATTTACATACAAAGTCTCTCCGTCCGCGTTTCCTCTTAAGCACCGTACCCAGTACAATATATTTTATTACTATATGTGCCAAAAGACTGTTTAAATTATAAAATAAAAAGATTTTAATATTTAATCATGTTTTTCCTTTTTTTTGTATTTAAATGTTTAACAACTCATTGTTACACTGCATTATGCCTTTTATTCTACATATATTCAGTAATTAACTTTGCTAGTGCATAATGCATTCAATATATTTCCTTGATACAAATGCAGTAACAAACACATGTACTGCATTTCACTTTACTTCTTTTATTTATTACTATTAGAGACACAAGGATTAAGGGCAGTATTCGAGTTTTTAAAGACCTACATAAGAAAAATTAACATCAAAACTAAACTGAATAATACTTTGTATTTTTATATACCTTTTCCGTAACAAAACATATGAGATTTATATCAGTGAAAGTAGAGATTTAATTAAAACGCTTAGACGCGTTTTTCTCGAAACCGCCATTTTGCAAGTACTGCATTTGCTGTTACGAGGGCAGAAATGGGCTATCTAACACTGAAATAACTTTTCAAATCGAACCAGTAGTTCCTGAGATTAGCGCGTTTAACCAAACAAACAAACAAACAAACTCATCGCTTTATAATATTAGTATAGTAAGTATAGTATAGATGAACATTCGGAATAATACACATTATTTATCACAATACTTAGGACATATTATTATGACTTTAGGTCATGTAAAATTAAGAGATTCAATTATTAAGTATAGTACTCGATATTATGACAGAATACTTTTAGAACTAAAGATAATTATGTTAAACAAAATTTCGGGATTTTGAACATTATGGTTACTAAAGTTTATAGCTAATATGTTATGGATAATGATTCTCGGACAAACAATTTTAGGAAGAGAAAGGGAGTACCTTAACTAGGACCTAAGGGCACCCGGCCACGTATAGGTTATGTGAGTTCGAATGGGGTGACGGGAGTAGTAGTATGACATGTATAACTTTTAATCATTAGTTCAAGTGTTTATTATATCCACATTTCATATAAGCTGCTTATATGAAATGAAATTATATGTCACGAACGTTTTTTCTTAGATGTTATAACGATACATTATTTGAAAATTATAACATTGGTTGTTTATTTAAAATACTTATACCAAACATTACACAACCTATTGTGAGGTGTGTTTACTTTTTAAAATACAAACAGTATTTGCGATTGACCAAAGCAGTGTTTGAGCTATTTTTTCACAATGCTTCTTGGGTTGGATTCGTTCTCGTTCGGTCTTGGACTTAATCATTTAAGAAACCTTATGAAAACAGGTAACAGCAAGTACCTGTCAACGCCCGTAAGACCCTATTGGGCCAAAGTTGTATTGTTGTGTTCTTTTAATTCATCAAACATCTGGATTCCTGTCCCCGACGGAACACGGCAGGGACGGAGAAAAATCAGTTGCATACGATTCGTACGAACTAGCTCACACATATTTGTGCAATGAGGATCCGGATCATCAGTGTCCCGGAGCACGCTTTGACAAACGGACGCACTGAGATTGTTATACGATTTTTATCTCCGTGGACAATTTAACAAAACTTTTCTTTTTAATAGAACTTTTCCAACATATGTTATTAAAATTCTTTACAGTCTATCGAATCCACACTATTTAAATACTAAGATCAGGGAAATTGTTGTTAGTATCACATGAACACGGGCGGCGGACGGCCCGTCACGTACGGGAACACTAAACGAAAAACTCGGAACTTGGGTAGCCCTGACCCGAATGTGTGTGGACGGCCCTTTATGGTTTGAGGATCGAGCAAAACGCAGCGCTAGTCGTTTTTTGTGCAGTTTTTTGAAGCTATATACTCTTTATCCAAAATAATTATCAACTAATAAAAAAATCATTAAATTTCTACATAATCTTGGCTTCAAAATGGTAGATTTTTATTTTTTATTACTAAGTATAATGTTTAAGTAATCTCCTCACTACAACGAAACCACAGAAATGAGAAAAAAATCTGCATGCATCTTCTCGAAAACTAACGATTATTTTGATTTTGTACTTACACTAATGGATAGGCAATTTAATTATAAACATTTTGGTGGAAATATTTTTTTTAAACGACCTAAATTAGATGTTATAACGATTTTATTCAACATTCTGAGCGTATTCGACTATATATATAATAGAATGACTCAAAAAACGATTGAAAGAATATGTGAAAAATTAAATATATACATACAACTTACTAATAACAAACCCTATTCAATTGGAATAAGACAAAATTATAGGAATAAAAAAGAGATTAAGCAAAATTGAATCGTATCTATGAAATTAACATTCATCTTTTAATTCCAGGTACTCATTCTGGTGCTGTGTGCAACTATCCTAGTAAATGAAGCCACTAGTTTTGTAATACTACCCTCTTCTAGGAAAACAATACAAAATACACTCGAAATGGGTGCTCAGAAAAACTTCACATCGATCAACGGGAAGTCTGAAGACTATAACAAATACAGCTATATTATAACCACCTACTTATAGTATTAGTAGAATACTAGTTTTATGAAAAAAAATTATCTCTATTAAATCTCAAGTATTTTGAAGATTTTTTCTGAATATTATTGTTTGGTAAAAAGATCTGAATTTTTTATTAACAGTAAAGACTCAGCATTCTAAAGGTAGATAGGTGCCTAAATTAATTTACAAATGATTATTATGAGCCGTATTTTTGTAAATATTTAGATAAAATGTTAGTTACTTCGTTAGAATATTGCATCTACTTTCCTTCGGATAATGCAATGAATCCTCAAAATTGGATAATGCAATAAATCCTTGCATTACGTGTGATATTCACAAACGTATTAGGTATAATGTGTTAAAATTAATGAAAATAAACTTAAATTAAAAAATCAGTTTGTAGATTTTTATTTGTCTAAAGTATTCCTGAATTCTTATTTTATTAATGTTTGTGAATTCTTTTATCGAAAGGCTGCCACCCGCGTGATTTTCGAAAATTATCCCAAGGGAACATACCTCCGGGATAAAAAGAATTCTATGTGTTATTTCAGATTATAAACTACCTTTGTACCTAATTTCATCAAGATCCCTTCAGCCGTTCTGATGTCAATATCCAAACAAACATCGAAGCTTCAGTAGAAGTATATATTTTCCTAAATTTAAGTACTACGTTTTCTGAATGACTATTATAGCATTTACAAAGTATAATTTTATCATCAACATAATAAACTACTTAGTAGGTTTTCTAGTTGGAGTTCTTTATTAATTGCGGTCATAAGTCAGTGACACATTTTAATAATTTACAGGCTTATCACGGTTCCTTTCCGGAAATAAGTGTGTCACACACACCAGCAACAGTTATTATCAGTGTTTTACAAAATTATCTGTAAAACTGTGAATAAAAATATCTAAGTAGATACCTACATATTACGGGTATCAATGTAAGAAAGTCCACACTGCCTAACACACTTTAAAAAATAAATCGAATTCGTCTCTCGTCCCTTGAGGTGCAAATGTGCAATTTGTGAAAAAAATCAGTCGTATAATGTGTTCTTTACGTTATCTATAAACTTTAGCAAAAGCTTCTACCCATAGGAAGTAGTACTAAAAGTTTCGTTACAAAGATATTCGTAATTTCATTTAATTGAGCTATGCAGTATGAAAGGGTCTTAACTAAAAATCTATCAAAATGCTATTTTGTATTTGTTTTTCTTCTACAAGTCGGATAAAGAGGTATGCATATCAGGTGATTTACGTCAAGGCTTTTAGTTTGCATAAAAATTACGTTTAGTTTGCATAAAAATTAACAAAAAATAAGTATTGATAAATGGGTCCATAATGAAAAATGCTTATTTCCATGTTCTGAACATCAGGTCCAAGTTTATCTATATCATCCGGAACACGAGGTGTATTTAAAATTTGATTAATTTATGCCAGGTTTCTGAGGTTTTTATCGGTCATTTATCTGTCCGATAAAACTATTTCTCATAACGCCATTGCACCGCACCTTCGCCGCATTTACCTATATTCAATAGGTATGGGAAGACCCACAGCGTAAGCCCATGCTTGTAATGGGATTTTTAACAGGAATTTTACGTTCAAAATTCTCTTGAATCAGAGCTACATTTTACAAAAAAATATATAAAAATGCCTTGAAAATTATTCTTACGTAAATCAACATAATTTGCAATTAATTTAACGTGACAATTATAAGGTGCAAAAACAATTATTATTATGACCTAGTATGACGTAGTGATCGTGACTAAATAATAATGTAATTTTCTTAAATATTTCTTAGTCACCTTTACCGTGTTAAATCGGCCAAACGATTATAGAAACGGACGCGTATATTTCATACTTTTCTCAATCAAAAAATCAAGACTAAAAGGATATTAAAACTTTTCTTATTTACTGCATGGTGTTTTCAGTAATTATCATGTCAGGTTGTCAGATGACCGGGCCTGTGGACGGTGAGCTATGGGCAGCTCGCCGTCCGTCTAACGACAGGCCGTGTCGACGGCGCGTTCGTGTTCCACGCGTGCCTCAAAGAGAGTCAGCACTCAGAGGGGCCAGAAAAGGCCGACGCCTGCCGGAGTCGCGGGACTATTCGAAAGAGATACCGTGGCTCCGGAACGCAACGGCACTGAAGGAACATGGATGGGTTTTAGTCAGTAAGAGTCTGACACTCCCTCCCGCTCCGCCCCGAGGCAGGGGAAGTCATTTGATGATTTCCCATCCCTAATGATCTCACACAAATTGAGAAAAAACATGCTGTTCATTTTATAAACTAGCTGACCCGTGTCCACTTCGTTCGGTGGTATTTTCCTATGGCACTCACAAATAACGTAGCTTTCTAAGGTTTTTGGCAGTTGGTAAAATAATTTTCCAAATCGGTTCAGTAGATCCAGAAATGAACCCCATACAAAGTCACAAACTTTATCTTTTTATAATATTAGTACAGATTAGCTGACCAGCGCAACTTCATCTGCGTCACATTTAGTCTAGTCGACAAGTTGAAAATGGTACAAAATAGAGATACTGCTCTTAAAATTATGTGCGATAGCTCATTGGATCCGGAATTACGCCTAGAAAAATGTGCCAAAACCGTGTATTAGCACATAAAAATTAGCAAGTTATAAACAATTAAAAATGAAAAAAATGGTATTTCGTTTTTTGCCAATATTTCATGAAACATTAATATTTAAGAAATTTCAAAAATAGATTCTGAAAGAGGAGGAAATTTCCAATAAAAAACTCCTAGCTCTCGGAACTCTATCTCCATTATCTAAAACTTTATTTTAACGCTGAAAATAGGTCTGCGCACAACATTTTTAGGTTGCACGCGTGGCGTCAAAAGCGAGTACCTACGGTAGGAGTTTTTTATTGGAAATTTCCTCTTCTTTCAGAATCCTTTTTTGGAATTTCTTTAATATTAATATTTTATGAAATATTGGCAAAAAACGAAATGCCATTTTTATTTCATCTTTAATTGTTTATAACTTTTGCAATATTTTTATGTGCTAATACACGCTTTTGGCACATTTTTCTAGGCGTCATTCCGGATCCAATGAGCTATCGCACATAATTTTAAGGGCCGTATCTCTATTTTGTACCATTTTCAACTTGTCAACTAGACTAATTTTTCATTAATGCTCCGCTTTTATTGATTGTAGTTTAAATTATAGAATAAATGGGCTATCCAACACTAACATAACTTTTTAATTCGAACCTGTAAACGTAGTTCCTGAGGTTCGCGCGTTCAACCAAACAAACTTATCGGGGGCACACTTTACAATAAAAAAAAAAATAAAAAAAACGAGCTGCTAGCCTGTCGGTTTTCTACCGGTTGCATTTTGGGGAATGTGTGTTAAAAATTACGCACTAGAAAAACCGTAAAGGCTACGCACGGCGATCTACAGTGGAACGTGCGGTAAAATAGCTACTCTCACCTAAGTACCTATATTACCACACGCTCCGTTGTACAGCGCCGTGCGTATCCTTTACGGTTTTTTTTTTATTTCCATAAACAATAAGAATTCCACTAAGGAGTTACACGTACACACATTACACACTACTTTGAGCCATTTTTATATTACAAAGACTGATATCTAAAAACAAAAAGTTAAAACTTTGTATGACATTCGTGCGGATATTGGTAATGTGTAACCGTTTATTTTCCCAAATAAATAAAAAAATAATAATAATAATAATATCATAAATAACTATTTTCGAGTGTATGTATGTATACAACAATTATTTTCAGTATTTGACACGCTCTATAGCTTAATAAAATGGGTTGATGGATTTTAACTTGCGAGTTGTCGTTAGATTCGTCTCAAAAGTGAGTGAGAGTGACATCGGCTATTTTCATTTTTATATACCTACCTAGGTTGGTATATAAAAATTGAAATGACCGATTTTAAGCGCATAATCATTGACTTAGTTTTTTTTTCTTCAGAGCTTATCACGGTATCAAGATAAAAGGCTCGAGGAGACGATTCCAAAAACTTAACTCACTAAAATATAGGTTATAAAAAAAATACTTTGTTAAAAACCCGACTGGCAAAAACTACACTATTTTCACACTCTATTACAAACTCGTGACTACGTCTACTCGCTTATAAAAACCAACTTACCGCACTGCACTAGTATCAAAAATAACTCTAACCAACGAATTCTCCAAAATGCCAAGTGCGGAGCTGGGAACAACCCATCCATTCTTAAATAAACAATAGCATAAATACTTTGCGGTACATAATATAATGCAAACATAAATATTTCACATAGGTAGTCGCTCTTTGTTTGAGGTTGATACCTTTGCTATCAGACTACCGAGTAACACAGCCCTAATGACTCGTTATTATTCATCAGAACAGTAACATTACTTGTACCTACGTGTTTGTTATAAAAAAAGAACAGCAACAAAGTAGGTTCCTACCGTTTAGCCTACGTACGCACTAGCGGTCAGCCGCGAGGGCGGTCAACTGCGCGGTTCCAGTTTAGGTAATATGCAACAGCTTCTCATTTAATGGTGGTTCAGTGTGCACAATGCGATTGCATATAAAAACTGGGTTAAAAGCGGCCAGCCGTTCGGTCAACCGCTAGTGCGTAGGAGGACTTATTCCTGTGAACTTAACGTATCCATGAAAGAGCTGTCAATTAGTTACAGGTCGATTGCGGTTCACATCAAACTGAATTTACTTAAGGGCTCCTGTACACGAAGCCGCCGCCGCGCCGGCACCACGCCGACACCGTGCCGACACCGCCCTGCCAACCGCGCCTCTATGCTGTGTATACGTTCGCGACCGCACCGCCCCCGCGCCACCTTGCCGCCGTACCGCCACGCCATGGCGTCATTATGACTTTCCAATGGTCAACCACTGACACTCCATTGAATGGCATAGAATGGTAATCTCATACATAATCACAGATGAATGTCTGACGTATGCGGTAATCTGCTAATATTTTGACAATTCCTTTGATCAGTGACCTACCATTGGAACGTCATTGTGCAGACATTGCATTTAAATACATAAATTCATTATTAGACAGCTCAGTGTCAAAAAATTGTTGCTTTAGATCGTGCTTGTGGCATATTATTGCATCCAAGAATGTATTCACTGCGATCAAATATTCTGGAACTAGCCAATACAGTGGATGCTAGAGAAAAAAGATGCAGGGAATCCAGAAGACGTCGTTTAGCCCGTCGTCTACCGCAATTCTATTAAGAGACCATTGACGTGCCATTGACCGACCATTTTGAATTTAGCAGATTACAAACTTTTAGCAAAATGGCAATGGGATGACAATGGAATCGTGTGGGAGTGACAAAATAAAAATAGCAGATTAGGGCCCCTGGTGTATTGCAAAGGCTTCATTGCCACAAATACATATGGTAAAACAATGTTAGTGTTGGGTAAAGGTGCAGGCTGTGACAAGACACGATCCTTCCCATAAGCACCGACGTTTATATAAATAATAATGTAGTCACTACCTGCAAGTGCCATCAACACAATGGAGAGGTAATCTTTGTAGTTCAAAAACATCAATCCACTTTTGTTTAGGTTAACTACTCTTATATGCTTCCCATGTACAGCACCAACACAATGAAGAACTTTTGCTACTAGCTGTCCCCCGCGGCTTCGCTCCCGTCAACTGCATTTTTTTTGCTTTTAAACCTTCCCTGTATTCTGGCGAACTAAACAAACAAAGAATTACCGAAATCGGCTCAGCCGTTATCGAGTTTTATGGTCTCTGCACACAGCGGGCCCGCTCGACGCGACGGTAACTGTCCCGCCACGCCGGCGTCGCGCCGAGCGGGAAATCAAGTCGCGCCCGCAGTGTGAACGATGCCGCCGCGCCAGCGCCGCGTCGCCGCCCCGCCACGCCGCGCCCCGCCACGCCACGCCGGCTGTGTGCAGCGACCTTAAGTGAGACTAACGAACAGCATAGAGGGGCGGTGTGGTGTCGGCGCGGCGGCGGATATCGTGTACAAGGAGCCCTAAGGGTTTAGGAACGGGTACTTTTTTTTTTACAGAATATACGAGTTTCCAAGTCGAACGCCTTCTGGACTTATTCTGACTCTTGACCTAGCTGTTCAACCATACACAGCTTCTTATTGGTCGAAACTCCTTGCGCACAAGCTTATACCACAACTTGTCGTAAAACTGGCTGCTGCTGCTACGACCAAGGAATTGAGTTAGACGTCCGGTGAGGACAACACGCGTTAACATCTCGTAATTTTCAGCTCATTTTCCGGCTTTACCTACTAATCTGCGCGGGGTCGTGCGACAGCGAGTGACGCCGCGGCTTCACGCAGCTTCAAGTTGCTGGAGCTGCACAAAGGTTCGATTTTACCAAACATGACTTTACTCGAGAATAGCTATTCACGGAATATATATATTCTTATATTTAACTCTCGGATAACTTCGTTCACGTTCCACCACTCTACACCGGAGTTAATTTACTCTCGGATAGGTATTCTGTGGTAGTGAGTGAATCCATCTGTATAAGCCACCCAAATTCAATTGCTCGTTTCTACTCTAATGAGTAAAGTGTATTGCGTATTATTCTATTCGGTAGGGTTATACCTATGACAAAAGTGTCAAACATGTGTCAAAACTAATCATTCTAACCTCATCAATATTTCGTAGTGTTTGTTTAGCCGCCGTTATTGAGATTTGCTTGTGTTTTTATAAATTGCAATAAGTATGTCACAGATCGAGAAGCGAAAACGACTCCCCAACTGATTGACTTCAGAAAAACATCTTTTGTTAGACAGACAAGCTCATCTAAACCACAGTATAAATATGGACAGTACCGAAACTAAGCCTAGTTGAGAATATCCTACCTACGCTCCATTGAAGCAAAAGGGTTGTCACTTTTAATGTTTTGATTTTTTTACATTTTTGTTCTGTAGTGATCAATCAATCGAATTTGAATAACTAGCTTACAAATACAATAAATAGGTTATCACATGGCGTTGGTTAATCTCAACAAAACACGATACTTTAAGCACGGAAAAGAATTTAATATTTACACACAACAACTTTGTCATTATGGGGTTACCTTTTAAAAGTTTTGGCGGGTACGCAAGTTGCTATTGGACGAAAACGTTTCGGGCGCTCGGTACCTTTGCAGCCGCCATCTTGGATTCCCGTTTTGAAAGCACTATCGGCTTCAACACGTTCGTAAACCATGAAAACGACACCCATGACGAAAAAATTTATACCTATTGCAGCCGCCATCTTGGATTCACGTTTTGACATGACTCTTGGCTTCAGTAACCTCGAAAACCATGAAAACGACACCCATGACGAAAAAATTGGTACCTATTGCAGGCGCCATCTTGGATTCACGTTTTGACATAACTATCGGCTTCAACACCCTCAAAAACCATGAAAATGACACCCATGACGAAAAAATTGGTACCTATTGCAGCCGCCATCTTGGATTCACGTTTTGACAGCGCTATCGGCTTCAACACCCTGGAAACCCATGAAAACGACACCCATGACGAAAAATTTGGTACCTATAGCAGGCGCCATCTTGGATTTACAAGAAGTAGTAGTAGGTACCTAATAGTTTTGAAGTTCACGAATTCATTTTGATCGATCATACGGACTTATAATTCGGTAACGATTAAATAACAATTTCATTAATGATTCCGGTTGTGATGAAGCCGAGTTCAAACAACCGTATACTACGCAATACGTTCGTAGCATTTTTAAAAAGATCGCGGGGCTAAACTCGTTTTGACGCGGCCGGCGGCACCGAAAAGTCTCGTCGGCGCGCATGTTTGTGTGAGTGAGCCGTTTCGAGCGTTTGTAGGTAGTTTCCGTACTGTCCATATTTATACTGTGTCTAAACTGTATCAAACAATACCAGTGTATTAATTAATAATTGTGTACTAATATTTTTATGCCAGCGGGCGAGTTAGCGAATCAGCTGTCAAAACAATGGCACTCGGACGCCATTGAACTTATCCTTAGTATAAGCTCGCTGCACCTTGAAAATCGGCGGAGTAGAGATTTACTCCAGCATTAACGTTATCTCTTGGATTTAAGTCTATGGTGAAACGTAAAAACATGTTACCTATACTAGGAGTAACTGCTCGTATACTCTCGAGTAAGATTTACCTACTCTTTTTTGGTGAAATCGACCCTAAGAATTAATATTAGGCATGGTTTTGGCCTTTTGGGCTGTTGACCCCAATTAACACGGGTTACCTATCTTATAAGAAACGTTGCCAGGCGGATAACACAAATTTTATCAATACTATTATTTTATTAGGGTGGTCATCGTGAGGTTAAATGTTGAACCATTACATTACTGATAATGGTATTGAATTCCGGGTTTGATACCATTGATACCTACCATGAGTATGTCGAAAAGTTAAATATTATTAGTGATCATCACTTCTGTAGGTACCTATCGCTCTTGGTAGTTAGATAGCAAACATTTTTAGTTATAATCCAACTTTCCGTGAAAACACCAATTTATTCTCCCTAATTAGGTATATGAATATCAAAATACTCCTGCCATTTTAAAGCTGTCATAATGTATATTCAGTGGTCAGGCAGCAGCCAAAGTTATTTCATAGTATTCGCCTATTTCGTAATCAGTCCACTAAAGCATCTAATCTTTTATTTTATTCTAAAGGTAACTACAACAATTTTTTTGTTTCCATATTCCGCGATAGTCCTGCACCAACCATCAAACCACCAACCAGGAATATATATGTGTATGCTTGAGTAGGTATACTTTCATAGTACCAGGGGTAGTTATCGGTTGGTGACCCATTCCATTTGAAATATCTAAAGCGTCCTATGTGAGTTGGCTTCGATCAGACTCCTACAAAATTACCGGGACCAAAGGGTTCCGAGATGTCAAGGACAATGATACATTGTATATCACAAATATATTATAAGTAAAACCCGGATTCTGGAAATAAATTTTATCGACGTATCACCGAAACAGGTCAAGTGATGCGATCCAGATGGGCTATTAAAAATTAATTCAACCAAACGGATTCTGTACAATGTCAGTTTGGCGCATTTTTGGGCTTAACTACGTATGTTGATCCAAATGAAACACCAGCTATCTTCCCTTATTTTATTCTTGATCTGTACAAACGGTAAAAAACAAACACCAAACAAATATCCGTGAATGAATATCTACTAGATGCAGGTGTCATCTGCCCTCCTCCGAGTCGACGGCATGGGTTCCTTGAAGCGCTGCATGGATCTCCAGCACGCTTTGGCAGTAGCGCTGTAGGTGTCCATGTACTCCGTTCTGCCTGGGTACTCCGCGAACCAAGTTTGTATGGGCTTTGGAGCCAGACCCGTGTGGGCTTCACCTGGTACATGATAGTAATATAATTTTTTTATGAGTACTATCAAAGGAAGGAAGGAAGGAAAGAATGGAGGAATATTCACAATAGGGGGGATAGTTCAGGGTTGCGATAAACAGATCCTTAAAAGCAGCTCCTTCTATCCCAAAGACGTATGGCTATATTCTCTATATTCTATACTATCACACTGAGATACCATCCCGAGAGGGTTTTTAAGGAAATAATGATTTTATTTGGTTAGGTTAGGTTCAAATGAATGTTCCAATTCTGACCAGCTTGGCTTGACTAGCTTATCGAGGCGACTGACCCCCCAGCCAGCATGCATTAGGAACCGAGGAGCCAACAGCTGGACACGAACTATGTCGCGACGTTTTAACAAGCAGAACATTAGCGAATAAACCCTGTTTTAAGGAGTTCAACGAGTCAACACACATCTACTCAGCCTTTTCCCAACTTGGTGGTATATATTGGTGTATGCTTCCAGTCTATCCAGATGCAGCTAAGTACAAGTATTTTACATGAATCAACTAATTAACTAAACGTCATAACTCAGTAGGTAACCGAATAATAAGTTTCCTCTTTGCAAACCAGATTTATGGTTTCTGATCTGACTACCGTGAAAGCCAGTCAAACATTTTATATGACGGCTCAACAAGTCGACACACGAATATAAAAAGTCGGGTTTAAAATCACCTGGAGGGTTGATGGTCGGTCTGACAGTAGGAGGTTTGTCGGTGAAGTGGGTCGGGTCCTTGTAACAACGAAGCATGCCCAGCATGTTGGCCTCCATAGGTATAGGCGCGTTGGACTGAGCCGCCGCCATTATTGTTCTGTAGTCCGCTACTGGGAATGCTGTAAGGAAATATTTTGGGTATTATATTAAATAGGTATCGCAGAGCACGGAACGCTGCGCCATGCAGTGACGTCATGACGTGCCAGCAGTGAATAGACTTTTGTTTACAAAATTCGTTGCCGCGTAATTGCACTGTGCTCAAGTTTCTGAGGTCTACCTAAGTGAGAGTTTTTACGAGTTCCGTAACCAGATGGCAAAAACGGAACCCTTATAGATTCGTCATGTCTGTCTGTCTGTCCGTCCGTATGTCACAGCTGTTGAAAATTGGTAAGTAGATGTATTCTGTAAACCGCATTAAGATTTTTACACAAAAATAGAAAAAAAAACAATAAATTTTGGGGGTCCCCATACTTCGAACTGAAACGCAAATTTTTTTTTTTTCATCTAACCCATGCGTGTGGGGTATCTATGGATAGGTCTTCGAAAATGATATTGAGGTTTCTTACATAATTTTTTTCTAAACTGAACAGTTTGCGAGAGAGAGACACCTCCAAAGTGAAAAAAGGTGTGTGTGTGTGTGTCCGTAACTTCTAAAATAAGAGAATGATAAATCTAAAAAAAAATATATGATGTATACTACCTACCATGTAAACTACCAGCGAAAATTGGTTTGAACAAGATCTAGTAAGTAGTTTTTTTTTAATCTATACCTACTTACCTACTTAATAATATAAAGCAGAAGAGTTTGTTTGTTTGTTTGGTTGAACGCGCTAATCTCAGGAACTACTGGTAAGATTTGAAAAATTCTTTCAGATAGCCCATTTATCGAGGAAGGTTATAGGCTATATATCATCACGCTAAGACAAATAGGAGCCGAGCAATAATGGAAAATGTGACGCAGACGAAGTTGCGCGGGTCAGCTAGTCCGTCATAAATCGTAAATCGCAACTTTTGCTTATAATATATACCTACAGGTTTACAGTACGGAACCCTCGGTGCGCGAGTCCGACTCGCACTTGGCCGGTTTTTTTAACGTAGGTACCTACTCGATCACGTTAATGTAAACGTTCGCTTTAAATGTTAAAATTGTATAGAAATAGACTTTTCCGTTATTGTCACCAGACAGTGCTTATATAATATTCAGTCTCAACACACATTTATGTTTAAGCTAACGCGATCGAGAACGTTAAAAAACTCGCACTAAGGCCACTGATGCCGCAGTCTGGGTTTTTTACAAGCCTGTTTTCTCACTGCTGAGCCAAAGCCTTTCCCATATATTTCCAGCTAATTTTGTCTGTTGCCTTCACCGTCCAATCCGTCAGGAACTGAATGAGTCCAAATGGTCACTCCAGCGTTATTAGGTGTGTCCGTTTTCAGGCACAATCCGAATGACGAATAAGGAATATACATCGTGTTCTTCACGTTTTCCATAAACTTTAGCAAACGCTTCCAACAAAGGAATCCCCATAATCCAACAAAGGAAGTAGTAGGTACTTGAAAAGGCTTCGTTACAAAGATATTTGTAATTTAATTTAATTGAGCAATACAATATGAATTAATGTGGCAAAGGTCTTAATGTGGCCTATGTTGCCGCTTAGTGTACCTAATTAAAATGAAAAGGTTAGCCATTTGATGAGAGCGAAGCCGCGGGGGACAGCTAGTTACTTATATTTGTGGTTTAGCAACTAGAAAAGAGCTTCGCAAAATTTATAACAACTAATCTGCCGAAAAACGGTTTAAAACTAAAATACAAACGTAATCACGTCATATCAAAGCAAAGATGAAATAATAACATACTTAATATTACATTCCTAGTCTGTCGTCTGAGTAATTTTAATTAGTTGACATGACCCGCGCCGACCCGGCCGTTTCATGAGTCAGACACAACGAGCACATTGTTCCCGTTGCCACTCCAATAAAACGAAGCAAATGAGGACTTTTCTCGGAACAATGGAAAGTCATTGTGGTAACAGATTAAAATATATTTTATACCTATTAATATTTGTGAGGGAAAATAGAATAAAATACTTTTTGGGTATACCTAAATAGAATTACTAAAATGGGTCATTTATTATTAAATTCATGCATGCATGGTTTGTAATGATTAGGAAAGACAAAGTTAGCGTCAATGACGTATTACTTTATAATACATCATTGGTTAGCGTGACGACTTAAAAGTTGTTCATGGCGGATTGGTCGGAGAAGGCAACATATCGAGAGGAGTGGAAGGGGGAGACCTTTGCCAGGCAGGAGAACTATATTATGTTTAAGTTTATAAAAAAATAAAAATAGTTTCAAGGTCTACTTTAAATGATTATCTATTTAGTATTTTAATTTTGCAAGAAAAACACGCATTTAAGCAAAACGAACTTCAGCCTATTGTGTGTTCGATTAAGTTCACACTCACATCTTTTCTTGAAGGTGGCTTCATACATCGTCATCATTTTCCCGTCGAGATCATCGCAGGGGTGATCCAGAATATCATTAGTCACATCAACCATCTGAAAATGTTATAAGTAGTCTTTCACGTAAAGAAAACTTCTTACACTTAAACCATTCAAGAATCACAAATTTATAACGCCTTTGATACTTTTGGTAATTTATGTAAGTTGCTGTCCTAAAGGTACGTTAGCGTAACGCACCCTACGTCTAACTTCTAACAGCCAGACATATAGGTAGACAAAAAAAAACTAAAGAATAAAAAAAACAAAATCTCATTTAAAACTTACTGTTACTTAAGCAAGTTTAAAGCGTAAATGGGATAGTTACGAGTACATTGCTTTGTCAAACTGCTGTTACGTTAGACTACACTTCGACGTCATAATACTCCGATACGTCAGGCTATGCTATCACTGCTGCTACGTCACTCTAAGCCGGCACCGCTACGCCGTACTTCGCTGCTACGCCGCGCCGCTACGTCAGACTACGTTTCTACGTCATAATACACCGCTACATCAGGCTATGCTATCACGCTAACTACCTACGTCACTCTACGCTGCACAGCATATTTTTTGGCCAAAAAATCGGACATGCCTTTTTATAGTCAAATTTCTTAGGATTTTTGATTATAAATGCGAGATGAAAACTCGCAACATTTGTTAAAACAGTACGAAAATCAGTAGGTACTTGAAAAAAATTCCTACGGTTTCCAGAAAAAACATAGAAACAGCTATAGCTCAAAACATTGATGCCATTTTAAGTTTTTACTGATGACATTGAATTGTTTAACTCCCCAAAATCCCTCCGATAGCAAAAAACAATCCAGGCTTTCTTGTTCAAGATAACAGATTAAAATATTTATAGCTGATTATGCAAGTTATTTTTTTTACAGCCATTTATTATAACTTATTTGGGTTTGTGACTAGGACTGAAATGTTCTTTTGATTTACGCGTAGGTATGCTCCTACAAACAGAGGGATCCCAATTAAAGCAGGAGTTATTTTCTTTTGTTAGGGTTGTCACCTCGTAAATTTAATTAACATAGGTAGGTACCTAACATTCAAAGTGATTTCTTTAGCCTTTTCAACACTGTTTATCTGGATAAATTGTCTTTGTCTCATTTTCTTATTAAATCATAAACAACAAGCATACTTATATATTTAAATTTCCGATCAAGGTGGAGAATAATAATAGGTATAATATATTCTATAACTATTATCAAATTACATATTATATGGTATAACTATTATCAGATTTTTATCAAAAACGTTTCCGCTCAGCTTTCCGTTCGCGTCGAATTAATTTATATCGCGCTAAACGAGTTTTTCCGTGGGTATAAGACGTTTTTCCCGGCATAAAAAACCTAGCCTATGTCACCCAGGAATAATGTAATTTTCTACTGGTGACAACGTTTTCAGAATCTGTTCAGTAATTCCAAAGATTACTTCCTACAAACTTTACCTCTTTGTTATATTTGTTCCCTAATCTAGGTTCGAAAAATTGCAAATTAGTATACAAGATTGGCAGGCCAAATGAACATGATAGTTTTTACATTTAGATACGTATGGGAAAACTGTATAAAATCACTAGCTCGTTCTAAAATTGATTTAACAAACGAATCGCTTTTTTTTTGTTTTTCGGCTCTTCCAAAAATCTCACTGCATCAAAAATTTATTTTTCTATATAAAGTGACTACAGTACTTGCCCAAACCTGCAGTTAAGGTGAATGCTCCAACCAGCCCGCGAAATTCAAATTTTCTTACGTTTTTTGCAATCTGCAGGCCAGGCTCTAGGAATGACTTTTTCTGTTTTTTTTTGTTCCTAGAGCTTTATGAACTTAGAGCGTTGTATTGATGATTTTGATGATTATAATTCTGTACCTAACTACATATGTCTTACAGCCGCGAATAATATTTTAATCAACATACAACCTAGTACTGGTATGCAAATTGCAAAAAACGTAAGAAAATTTGAATTTCGCGGGTTGGTTGGAGCATTCACCTTAAAGTTTTATTTACGAATGAAAAGCTACCATGTACATTAAATTCTGTGTAGAAATATTGACAACCCTAAAACCATAATAACCATAGATAGAAAACTTTAGTCTATGTTAAAAATCCTTCAATATTTGGATCTGATTTTGTTATCAAGGATTCAAACACATTTTTTAAACAATTCTGTAGAAAAATAAATTCAAATTATTAAAAATACGACCATACAAAAATAAAATTGTAGGTACCTATTTTTCTGTCTCCCTTTTTTGTTATCTAGGTACTTGTGTGTATGTGTACATAAATTGTTAAAAAAATAAATAAATTTTAAATAAATGCCTTAAAACGTATTTAAAAATTATTATCTAAATAAATAAGTATTGCGTGTTTTGAGATTATTGTGGACCAGAAAAATCATGAAGACAATTTGTGAAATATTTCAAAGTTATGGATGATTTACTGTTCCATTATAAAAAACAATAAAGGGGTTTTTTGTCCTTAATGAGAAATAGGCGCATGTAAATTCTTCACATTTATTTATAAAACAGTATTATATTTCACAAAAAAAAAAGGAATGTCCGATTTTTTGGCCAAAAAATATAGTGTGCGTTGAACTACGCCGCTACGCCGCTTCATCAGACTACATTGTTACGTCGGACTTATAGAAATGTATAATTTAATTCAGAATCCGAGATACTTAATTAAATTATCAAACTCTTTGTCAGACATGACAAAGTCCTAAAACTTCATGCTTTTATAGGGCCTTTTTGTCAGTTAAAAATCAACTTAATTATCGACTTTTAGTTTTGTGTGCTTTAGCACACAAAACTAAAGTCGATAATTAAGTTAGTTGGTGCCGACGGATTGAAATCTCGAATTATTAATTCAAGGACGGCTTACATGTTTACACCATTACCTGTCTCCGCAGCTGCTCATAGTCTTGGCATAGCTTCTGCTCTTTCTCCAGCAGCTGTTTATACTGCTCCACTCGTGGCGAGTAGGAGTGGGCGTCACAGTGACAGTAAGGGGCCACAGGGGCAGGCCGCTCGATGGGCTTCGCGTCCGGTTGCGGCGGCTCGCATGGCCTGGAGACAGGAGGATTTATGACGTCATCAGATACCTCTAGCAAAGTACAAGTATTTAACAAAGGCGTCATTTTGACGAAAACTCTCTCGTTGCTCCGACGCAAATCAGTTGAAATCAAGACCATGTTATGGTATTTAGGCTGGCATATAAAGAGTTCATAATTTCAGCCCTAAGTTACCCTCTACTGGTATAGGCCACTTGTTTCTGCAGCCAAACTTCCAGGTTCCGTTTCAAGCGTTTGCTGTGACTTCTATCATCGCTGATACCTAACCACCATGCCGACTTATTAAAAGGGGTACGATGTTATAAAGGTTTACGTAAAATAATATAGTGCACGGATTTACTTACAAACTCCATGAACACTAAATAAGTAGATAACCTACGGTTTTATGTTTATGTCACTTTATTATTTCGTCCTTAAGTATCAAATCATGTATTGTACATATCAGACAAGTCACGATTTCAAAGGTAACAGCATGAATACGCTGTGCGACATGGTCAAGGCTTGTCCCTATACCTACCTATTTAACTAATGAGTATGGATTGAAATCCATAAACGATGACAATCGTGGGAAATGGAGCCTGTTGCCACTGTCTTACAGCAGTCCGTATCACGAATGCATTGATTCATAGTAGGTACTTTAACTGAGGGGTGAGGTGGGTAGGTACCTAAGTTACCCTACATCGTTTGCAAGAATGAGTCGACGAAAAATTACGGCAATTAACTACATTTTCAAATGCTGTGTAAGGTTTATATTTCCTTGAGGCGCAAATCGCCACATACCTAATAGTACCGAGCTTAGCGGTATCATTGTACGACTGTTTACACTCACAGGGCGAAATAGAGGTATGTAGACTCCACAGTGAGCATAATTATACCTACTTGCCGGATTTCGCTAGCCTGGCTTCAGCCAGGCGTTAATTAAGACACAGGTAGGTAATGTAGAAGCAACCTTATCTCAAACCCAATTTCATATTCTAGGTACCTACCCACAAAACCTGATACTACAATATAATTTTCCATTCGTTCGCGAACTCAATGTGGTTGAGTGTGCAGTATGCAGTGAAGGTCACGCGGCTGGGGCAAACGAATAGGGTTGCACCACGTCTATAGACGTATAGGTCGGACGTGAATTCACACAGGATTCAACAAAGATGCGCGTGTATTCGTGTAATTTATATCTACTTTACAGTAGATAGGTAGATATAAATTGCACGCGCCTCTTTGTTGATCAGCAAAATCAGAGTAGGCATCCTTATAGAACCTAATACTTTTAAAATAGCTCAGAGTCATCTGCCTAGCCTTTTTCCCAACTACATTGGGGTCGGCTCCAGTCAAACCGGATTCAGCTGAATACCAGTATTTTACGTGGAGCCGCGACCTACCAGACCTCCACAACCCATTTACTGGGTAACGCAGTATTGCTTGGCAAGACTGGAGTCAGATATACTGGCTTCTGACAATCCGTAACGACTGCCAAAGAACTACAAATGACAGCCGGGACCAACGTCTTAACGTGCTTTCCGAGGCACTGAGAAAACTCGATATATGTTAAGATGGTCACCCATCCACAGACCAACCTTTGCTTAACCTTGAAGATCGAACCGTGCGGCTGTTGGTATTTAGCCACGAGCTCCTCTAAAATAGCTCAAAGTAAAATGGGTAAAACAGTTTATTGCTTGAATAATCTGTTCAGGCGCTTGGCAATTTAAAAATCCAAAACCTTACGTACTTTCCAACAATGGGCTTTGGAAACGGCCACTGGAAATCGTTACTTGTAGTTGTGCTGAAATCCATGATGTTTTTGATTTTCTGAAAGTAATCAGTTTCATCATTATTTTCTTTACAAAACTATCCGTCAACAAAGTGTCATTCCTACCAAGCTTACTCACTTCAACTTATTACGTTAATATTTTTGAGATTTATTATTACTACTTTAGCTAATTGACACCCTACATAATTTAGAATAGCTTTTGAGGCCAAAAATTTGAGCTGTAGAAGAATTTCATCAATGAGGGAAGATAAAAACATTTTTGAAGTTTTGCGTTTTTTTTCTTATTTTAATGCCCTAAACCAAAGACGGACAGTGTTTAACCACAAGTTGAAGCCTTTCCTTTGACAAGGAACTCTATGAATAAAACTAAACATAAATCTAGGTATTCTTTTATAAACCGACAAAATAAAAGTCTATAAAGATCTTGTACTTTTCCATTTTTGCAACAGTACTCCGTTTTATAGTTGCTTAATACAATTATTGTCACCAATAAAAATGTTTTCTTTTGTTGGTAAATATTTCCCCTTAGGTAGACAAAACCGATATCATAAGTAACTGCTTTAAATAGATAATATAGTATTTCTTTATTCCATTTTTTTTTATTAATCTTATATGTATGGCGTCTTTTAGTCTTTTAGTGATTTTCTAATTGACGTTGTAGTTTTTTATAGGTACTTTACATTTGTACGTGTGGCAACACTAAACTAAACTTCAAATTTTTGAGCTGTCAACATCGTTGTTTTCCTGTCATCCGTCATCAAATCAGCTGTGTATCACACACAGAGAACATGTAACATAATAAATGTGCGTATTAAAATTATTGGTGTGAAAATGTCCACTGAGACATCTGATAAAAAATCAACTCAATGTTTATGATAAATTCACGGTGGAAGAGACATGGCGCGCCGGAGGAGCAGCGGCATCACGAGCCTGGGGTTTAACCAGGATCAAGGTTTGTGTTACTTCCTAGTTCGTCAACCTGAGTTCTTTGTTCTCAGGTGATGATAATATTATAAGTATTTGGGATGAGCTGAGTGTGCTGAGTGTGAGGATGGTGTGTGTGGAGCGCGCGTGCGTTGAGCTGCGACGCAGGCAGCGCGCGAGGTCCCTCGACACGCTCTCGCGTAGTTACACTCTCCACGTGTTGTTTATATTTTTAGTGCGCGCCCACGCGCAATCTCCATTCTTCGCAAATCTGCTCGCTATTGTTTGGGCGTTGGTTTTGTTTGCCCTCGTACTTGTGTATGTACTTGTAATTTAAAACGCAATTTTCATTAGTTTCCAAACGCACATTATACTGTTATGATCTACACTTTTCCTATTGTTTTGATAAACAGCTGTTGTTTGTTTTGTATGTTAACTATCTTGGTTCATGTTTGCTTCTAATAGTGTAATTGCTGTCCCTACACAGTTTGTTCAAACCATACAGTAAAAGTAATAAAATCACTCCACATGAATACATTTGCATAAATAATCTGTGTAGTGCTAAGTGTTTATTATTGCAAAAACAGATCAATTATAAATTAAGTATCATATTATAATAGAACAACAGAGCACTCATTGTAATTAATTTAATTCAAATCGACTTCTTAGATAAAGTAGGTCTTTGTTCTATATAATTTCCTGGTTACTCATAGTCATAGAGACATAGTTAATCACTGTGTAATGATTTTCTTACTTTGCAGGCTGCTTCACATGCTGCCTAAAAACCGGCTTGCGCGTCTACAATGTGGAACCACTCGTTGAGAAAGCTCACTACAGTAAGTATTCACACACCTTTTTCCTTGAAATTAAATAAAAATAAGATGTAGATACTCCATGCCCTAGGAATAACATTCAGACATCACTGGTAACATAAAAGTGTATATACACAATGACAGTTTTGTGACATTAACATGTGTACACAAAACAGTATTCCTTGCTTATTATAAGAGTGCAAAAGAACTATATGTAAAATACTACACCCCGTTTCTGACTCAAAAGAATTAGTCCAACTCTACAGGCCATACACATTGTAATTTAACAGGCTAGTTTAAACTTTTTGATCAAATATAAAACATATTTATTTAATCTATTTCTATATATGTGTTTGTATGTTTATTGTATTTATTTGTAGATAATAATATGTAGTTAAGTCTATTTTTAGTTTCCTTCTTTGTTTCTACACACTGTGTCTATGTTTCTTTTCCTACTCTCCTGTCGCAGGTCTGCTGGAAGAAATTTCATATGAAATAAGCAGTACTTTTGTAGTCTTTTTTCTGTATACATCTTTTTTTTTAATTTCTTGTGTGTACATAAATAAATAATAAATAAATAAGTATTTCTTCATGCCATTTGACAACTTCTTTTTTTATTAAATTTTTCTACAGAGGTTCATGCCTTTCTGATAGAACTGTTAGAACCAGCCTGTTTTATCAAATTACTTGAATGTGTATGGACCGCATAAAAGGTTAGACAATATCTCAACTTCTTATTCTTGATTCAGAAAAAAAAATAACCCAAAAATACTCTATGTAGAGTATAGGACAACAGTGAACACAGGCACTTAATCTGAAAATAGAGTTGACCTAGAATTTATTGTGTGTGTTGTAAACAGAGGCTAAATTGTAGCTGTAACTTGAGAGTAATTCTTATTTATAGAATGCATACAAATTGTATTTACTCATGCATCTGAGTTTTCAAGTTTAACAGCAGTGCATTTCACTAGATTTCATGCAGTTAGCAGCATCATATATTCTGTGATTTAACTAAAATAAATGTCTCCAACTGCATCAAACTTCTTGAACAGTTATATTTGAAGCTTTTTAGTTATTTTCTGTGAAATTCAGGATACAAAAACTTTTTGTTTTGTTGCAATTGGATTGGATTTACTGCATCTATACTTTTATAAGGCTGAATAGTTTGTTTGTTTAGTTGAATGCGCTCATCTTAGGAAGTGGTTTAAATTAAAAAAATATTTAACTCTTGGGTAGCCCATTTATCTAGGAAGGTTAAGGGCTATTATAACATCACGTTACTACCAATAGGAGCGGAGAATTAATGAGAAATATGAGGCAGACTAAGTTGCGCGGGTCAGCTGGTATCAGAAACAGAACAGCTTACAATATTAGCATGCACTTCTGAAACACACAGTATTATGCCTACAGACTGTGGTCTTCTGTAACTGAAGGAGCACACTTAAATGAATTATTTGTTTAATTGTGATTTATATTATAACTTATTTATTGGGATATCCTTCAAAGGACATGCGTAAAAAATAGATTAACAAAAAAAAAACAGTTACTGTACTGTCATAGTTGCATAAATAAGCATGTATTATTATTTATCTTATAAATTATTAACCGACCACACACACTGCTGCTGCTTGCTAGCACAGATTTCTTTAGAACTTGGCATTACCTTTGGACCTATTTTTCTGTTTGCTTCTTAATATTAGCTAAATGGGTGTACATTAACTGTTAAATAAACAGAAAGGAGTTTTGTAAACAGTAGGATAATTACAGAACAGATCAATTTAGAGTCATTATTGTTTTCTAATATTATAATAAATCGATTTGATGAGCTTTTCAAGGTATATTAACATATTTTTTTACTTTGGCCTGCTTCTAATTTATGTTATAATAAATTATAAATATTAAATTAAAAATGTTTACTAATATTAATATAGTCTACAAACATAATTATGTAGAAAGTGCCAATAATATTTGAGTAGGTGAATTTGAGTGACACGGGTAAAACAATGCTAATATTATATTAAACTAGATGATGATATAATTTATCCAGCAGGCGAAGCCAAGCTTCGCCTGCTGGATAAATTATATACTTAAACCTTCCTCGAAATCACTCTATCCATTAATGGAAACAGCTTGAAAATCGGTGCTGCAGTTTTTGAGTTTATCGCGGACAGACAGACGCGATGGTGGCCTTTGTTTTATAAAATGTAGTGTTAGTGAAGTATTCAATGCTGAAAAACTGTTGTATTTCTACCCTCTTGATGATATGAAGAATTTGTACTGTTAATCCTCCTTATAAGTTCAAAAAAATAGGAGGCTAGTTTACAGTTTTGCTTAACTGACATTGACAAAAAAAAACTCTATTTATAACCGAGTTCCAAAAAGGAGAAGGTTCTCAATTCAACAGATCTGTAAAAGTCGGTAACATATTTATTAATTACTAGCAGCTAGTTTTTTTTTTTTTTTTTTTTAAACTAGCTGTTCCCCGCGGCTTCGCTCCCGTCAACTGCAAGTTTATTATTTTTTCTTTCATATGAACCTTGTCCTGACAGTAACAGACACAACAAAAAAAAAGAATTAGCGAAATCGGCCCAGTCTTTCACGCGTGATGCGATAACCAAGGGAAATAGGGATTCAATTTTACTATCTAGATACTTATATAGTTTTAATTCAAAAGAGATACTTATATCTTTTTATAACGTTACGTACTAAGTTCATGATCATCCGTAAAACTGCCATGACCAACCACATTGATAAATAAACTGTACAAAATAAAACAGATAGTTTGAACACAATACAAAATTAGCATTTTAAAATCGCACCATCGTACGACGCAAACGATTTATTTACATGTATTGACATTTGTGAACTTTTAAGATACGTAGACAACTAAATGTGATGCTAAACTTTTATAAATATAACTTAGGCGTCGTCGTCCCGTTTCATCGCGCGACGTTAGCCAACTAACGTCACGTGATGAAAAAGATGCCTTTGGTCAGGCGATGATATGCAAGCTGCCATAAGGATGCTAAAGAAATGTGTGTGTTTAATATCGTCGTGCGACAAAATCGCATCGTTAACTCGTACTATCGTTAGCCAATTAGACTGACGCCTTGTTCATACTCTAGTCAACAGTAGACTACGACAAATAACAAATGTCATTAATGCGAGTGACTATAGGTATCCTGGTCCAAAATTGTCTTAGACAGCTTAAACTTTGACATCAGCTACGTTTCTTCCAAATCACGGCAATCCTCTTCAGATTCCAGAGGCGTTGTGGAAAGAGATGCATTTCAAGCAAATTCATCAGCTCATTGATGAACCTGATAGGCCTATTGAAGCTCATTGATCCACACCCCTTTCTCCATTTCTTGTATCCCCTGTGCTGCACGCTTGTGACATGATTGGATCGAGATAAATGATAAATTTAGTCATCTACTCTAGATTGCTAAAAAAAAAACTAATTAGTCCGTCAGTTAGATTTCCAAAAAATATTGAACATGCATTTTTTATTTTTTCACGTAAACAAGTCTTGAAAACTCGTGTGACGTCACTTGTAAGTACACTTACATAATGGTGACGTCACAAGTCCCCACTCCTGCAGTGCTATTCTGTAACAACATTTTCGTGTCTCGACAGCGGAATCCGAGGTGAGTTTCAAAGTCGTATAAATATAAGACCTTATGATGTGTGAAATAAAGTTCACTTTGTAAGCTTAGTCACTCAGGTGAAGTCGATATCGAAATGGTTATTTACAGAATAGACTAGCTGATCTTTGATGCGTTTTATCAACCTCAATTTGTATTGATTTAATAAAGCAAGTTTTTTTTTTTACTTTTGGTATCGGCTCGCATTTGACCACTATCTCACCTGATGGTAAGCGATGATGCGGTCTAAGATGGAGCAAGCTTGCCTAGAAGTAACCTATTCACTCTTGACTTAAAGTCTTCCAGGTTGTAGCTATCAGGAAACACAGACTCCGGCAGGGAATTCCACTCCTATGCTGTACGTACTAGAAATGTGTTCCCAAAACGTTTTGTGCGTGTGGGTGGGATGTTCACCATGTACCGGTAGCGCATCGCCGTTCGTCTTGTGATCCGATGATGGAACGGGCTTTGCGGAATTAAATTATGCAATTCCGTCGCTCATTTCGCAAAATGCAACTGGTAGAAAACCGACAGGCTAGCAACTCGGCGTCGATGCTCAAGACTTTGGAGCTTCGACTCGACGAGCCTATCATTGCCGATGATCCTTTTGGCTCGTTTCTCAATTGACTCAAGGGTATCAAGCTGGTATTTGGCAGATCCGTCCCAAAGATGATCTGAGAGCAGTACTCCATACACGATCGAACTTCCGGCGTGAAGTACCGTCTCACTTTTGCTAGGATCCCCAACAGACACTTGAGCTTTTGCCTCTATGAAAGGGCCGAAATTGAGGTTAGATGTTAAAGTAACCCCAAGAAGGTCAAGTTGGTCGGTGATTGGCACATCTACACCTCGGGAAGATAGAGCTGGGTGGTATTGGCTCCTTTTGGCGGAAAAAAGACACGCTTGGGTCTTAGCAGCATTGAACTATACCAGATTGGCATCGCCCCATTCAGAGACAGCCTGTAAGGACACTTCAAGCGCTCAACCATAGCCTCCCGGAGAGACCGGATTTACGACCCATCAGCTCGTGCGTCGGACACGTATCTCTCAGCAACAGTGCTGTCGTTTGCATACCCAAAGGTACCGGGTTTAAGCAGATCATTAACATGCAGCAAGAATAGTGTTGCCGAAAGTACTGACACCTGAGGGACCCCGGCATTAATATCCAGCACCAGCTCCAGACGAGCAGCCATCAATGACCACTCGGATTGACCGATCCCTCAGAAAATCTGCAATCCAATCACACAATCCGGCGGGCAAACCGAAAGCAGGAAGCTTATTAATAAGGACCCTGTCGAAGGCCTTCTAGATGTCGAGGGAGACCGCAAGTGCTTCTCCGTGCTTCTCGATGGCAGACTCACTGCAGATGTGAATGGCATACGCTAGAAGATCCCCACTTGTCCGATTTCGGCGGAAGCCGTATTGTCGGAAATACTCGTCCAATGCTTTAATGTAATTGACGGACTAAATAGAATCATATTTTTTACTCAGGAATCATCCCTATTGACAATAAAACAAACATTCATAATTCGAGTAAAATGACATCATTTCAGACTACCATAGTCAACAAAATGACATGCTAATTCGTTAAAAAATCAGCCTACCGACTGATAACATTAAAAGGCAATAATAATTCTGATGATGCGAAAACGTCACTATCATTCATATTGATAGTAATGGTCTAATGACTTTCGAAGTGCCATAATGTTTGACCATTGGAGCTCGATACGTGGCCAGAGTGAATGAACTCCTATTTTTAGTTCGCTCTCGCGATCTTAGATTGAAATCTTATCCTAATCTGAACTCAGCCCAGAACTTTGCAATGATTTATCGTTTTTTAATGACAATGCATTTTAACGTTTGTGGAACCGAACGGAAATGCATTAGGAACCTACTACCTACACATGCTTACGAAAAATCTTTCTGGTATCCGGCCAATTTTGTTAGCCAGAAAGTTCCTTAAAATGCATGCAGTGCTTGGCTTGAAATATATTTCCGTCGTGTTGGTTTATCCCAATTGTTGCAGAGTAGAATTTAAACTCAATCTATTTCCGTCAACTAACTCCGCTGTTTCCAATAACAAGCAGAACCATTTCATAAATCTTGAGAATTTAAAGACTACGAACCGAACATACAAACATGTACATCGTTGTGTATATACTCGCATACATGTAAATTATAATCAATCTCGGGCAAGACGTGTGAGTCACCGACAACTGAGGAAACCGGTTGTTTTTGTTACTTTAACTTGAGCACTTCTTAAAAATACGGTCTTTTTAAAGGTAAGTCAATGTTCGCTTTAAAAGATGCTAATACAAACTAAGGACACATTTCCAATCTCAAGACGTTGAGACAGACAGTTCAATGGACTTTTTCTAACTAGCTGACCCGCGTAACGGCGTAACTTCGTCTGCGACACATTTTTCATTAATGCTCCGCTTCTGTTGGTCGTAGTGTGTGGTTATGTAGCCTTTTTCAATTCGAACCAGTAGTTCTTGATATTAGCGTTTAACCAAACAAAATCTTAGCTTTAAAACATTAGTGAAGATAGAGGAACCATTCACTACTTTCGCAGCCCTTTGGACATTGAACCCAAGTCCCAAAGGTTATACTGACGCGAAATAAGTGAGCGCTGCAATATCTGAAGACCAGTTTAAAGTTTAACAGCAAATACATTGACGAAATAAGACTAGGTTTAGGTCCAGAAATATTTTTCTTTAACAACCCGGTAGTCTCGTTATATAATGTGTAAAATATGAATGAGTCTCCTAATTTATCCAACTCTATGACTAACAACAGACTGGCGAATTCATAAGTACCTACCTAACCTACCTAACAACGTGCTCATTACGTATTCCTCGTTTATACACCAAATTCTAAGGTCATGGTAAGCTGCGTAGGATATCGTCGCCTTTGTTGGCATAGCCTCAGTACATAAATTGTTCCGTATTACTTGGGCAAATAGATCACGAATGGCATCAGTGCGTAGACGCATTTCGGGGCGTGATAATTATTTTTATTTGTAAGTATAAAGTAACTGATAAATACATTAGTGTCGACTCATTATACAATTTGATTGTTATGTGTACACATTAAACCTTTGGTAATGATCTTGTTATCTGCTCGAACATTAAACTTGTCGAAGAAGCCAAAAACAAACAACATGTATGAGGTTGAGGGGTTTGAGTTAAAGACTTGTAGTTGGATAAAGACAATAAGTTCGGTTAGTTCGGGCATCATATCAACTGTACGAACACCTATATCGTATAGGTTCACTACAAAGTTCTATATTTGATGGCTCATGTAAGCCTATCTATACTATTTTGGGGAGTATGCGGTACAGAGAGTAAAGTCCCGCAAATCCCCATTGAAAAGGAGGATCCTCCGCCCAGGCGGTTGTTGTGCCTGGAGGGCTACTGCCCGATAGTTCATATTCGGGTGGATGTATATGTTCAAATCGCATGGTAAACTCTGCTTGCGCGATTTAGGATTTTTTAGTGCGCCGCCAGTTGGGTAGATGGCGTCGCGGTTCTTTTTGTTGCGATGCAGATTTTTTTCGTTGATTTTTCTTGTGGCGGCATTGATGCCGCTACACTCTTATCTAACAAATAAATAAATTCAAGACAAACAATCAAACTGTATGTTTAATTGTTCCGGCTCATCACCAAAACGTCGTCGATTTTGACGGGACTTTTATTGGCTTGTAGCTGATGTTATAGGGAGTAACTTAGGCTTTAACGAGTTTATATTAGACAAAGGATTAGGATTGTAATACATCATTATGGAAAAATAATTTGAATTTAGATGACATTTTCTTCTTTACCCAACTGCAGGCAAGGAGGAGCTCGGCGATGTGTCCCTCTGCGAGATGGTGTTCCGCACCAACTGGTTGCTGGTGGTCAAGGCGCGGAGACCCTGCAGCCTCATGCTGTTGGACGATCAGCAGCGTGCCTTCAAGGCAGAGGTGCTCTTCAAGTCGCCTATTAGAGCGCTGAGAGCGAGGAAGGACAAGTAAGATGGTTTTTTTTAATTTGAGATGGGTTTGTATTTGACTTTAGTCTTGGTCAGAGATGACAGAGACAAAGTCTACGATGGAGCGAGCTTACCCAGAAGGAGCCTGTTTACTCTAACTTTGATGAGATTAGGGTTGTAAGCGTTCGGAAATACTGACGCAGGCAGAGAGTTCCACTCCTTTGCTGTGCGCATTATAAAAGACGTTTGGAAACGCTTAGTGCGCTGCGAATTCGTGGAATAGCAACAAGGTAGGGATGGTAAGTTGCAGTGCGTCTGGATGTCCGATGGTGGAAGGGGGCCGGTGGAATGAAGTCGTGGAGTTCTTGCGGTCTTTTTGATATTTTTAAAGCTTAGGCTATGGGTTTGTTGCCATACAAATAAATACAAATACAAAATACTTTATTTAAAATAGACCAGTTTCAAGCACTTGAATAGTCAAGATCTGTCAGTTAAATTGATGAAGCTTATACTGCCGCGCTAGCAACAAGAGCAGCAAGTTGTTCTACAGCAAAACACATTCACCGATCTTATCTCCAGCGCGGCAGTTGCACGTTCATGCGAGTAGATCCTATTGAGAAGAACGTGCAAAAAACTCCATGGACACTCGTTTCAATCAATGTTTACAAAATCATGTTTACATTCGTTATGAATTAATTCATTAGGGAAATTAGCATAAAGAGATTTAGTCCATAGTTCCGCAATAATACCCCGAAGAGTTCTGAGTTTTTCGACACCCCCCTTTTTTACCAATTATATTGTAGTCATAAAAGTGGGTGCGATTCATCATCAATGGTGGTGGGCTGTTACTGAATAATCCTGATCGGAAACTAAGTAACGCTTTTTTTTGCTCTGGCAATGGAACTCAGGGTGTCCAGCAGTTGGAAGGTCTGGACGAACTTTCTTCTTTTAGCCGATTGGCCGATACAAGATATTTTGTCGGCCAATCATGGGTTGATTATTCGTGACAATCTAAGAAGTCGGATTTGACAGCTGAGTAGAGAGGGATAAAAGATCGCTTTAAAACTAACTGCGAAAGAGATTTTTATTTTCATGGTTTGTTCATACTTACTAGTAAAGCAAGGGGATAAATATAATGACCACCATAAAATGCTTTGATACCCTTAGTTTTGTAACCAAAAATATCTACTTAACACCAGAAAAATAGTCACGACTCCACTTTAAATTGTATTCGACCACCAAATTTAGTAAATGATCACCAAATCTTAGCGAGCAAATTAATATTCAGTTAGGTACTATAATATTCAAATTCTATAGTAACGTGTCTGCGTCAGATCCCCTCTATGGCTGGTGAAACATGTGGGTTAGGTTAGGTCAGAACCATGACCATTAGCGCGCGAAGGCGAGCGAGCGAAGCGAGCGTGCCGCGGTAGCGGCCGCCGAGCGCCAGATTGGTTTAATTTTGGTGATCATTTACTATTTTTGGGTTACTCATGATTTACTTGGAGTCATTTTACTTAAATAGGATAGCAAAGTGTTAAAACTTTGGTTATAATTTTACATTAAAATGCGAGTTTCATTTTGGTGATCATTTACTACTTTTGTCTGCTATTTTGTTACTATATCTGGTGGTAAGTTAAACATAAGCCGTAAAGCAATGTTGCGATAGATTATCTTATTGATCTTAGATTGTCACGAATATAGTTACAAATCTCGCATGAATTGTATTTATGTCTGGAACCACAGGTCGTCTATACTAAAAAAATATGATAGCGCTTATCTAAACATCAATGTTTGTAAAAAAAAAATGTATTTAAGTAGACAGTCTTATTGTAGACCTTATCCAGATACATAGCCTACTATACAAATAGAAGTGAGTTTCAGAGTAAGCTTAAACGGCTCTTGTTAGACAAATGTCTTTATTCTATTGATGACTTATAAATTGTATTGACTTGACATTAAATTTTTATTGTATTTTATGAATTGACTTGACATTAATTTTTGTAACTTGTTAAATTATTTTTGTATTATTTTGATTTAATATGGGTTTGAGATGTTGATTATTATAAATGTACTAGCTGACCCGTGCTACGTCGTCTGCGTAACATTTTTAATTACTGTTCTGCTCCTATTGGTCTTAGCGTGATGATATATAGCCTATAGCCTTCCTAATTAAATGGGCTATCTAACACTGAAAGAATTTTTCAAATCGGACCAGTAGTTCCTGAGATTAGCGCGTTCAACCAACCAAACAAACAAACTCTTCTGCTTTATAATATTAGTATAGATTTTTAAATTCAGACACGATGTAAAAATCGTTATTGAATAAATAAATGAAATGAAAGGCTAGGCAGATGATGATCTAGAGATGTCAGCAGAGCCTTTGATTAGGAACTGTCCAGTCCAGTGGAATCTTCGGAATTGAACCTGTTGTCACTTAAACATTTAACAGGACCAAACAAGTCTAAACAAGTTCAGACCTTGAACACTATTAACAAGAACTACGCCTTACATATTGAGAATATTAAAACGAGAAACGTGACCAACCCAGCTGGGCCAGACATTAGCGTATGTTGTAGAGTATCGACTTCAAACGATAAGATAAGGGCAACCTTCACCGAATAACCCAATAAATTGTAAAAGATTGAAACTATTGTATCTTTGTAATAAATAATAATATATCATTAACCTGTGTTCGTTTTGATTTGTGGGTTTATGAATGTAAATAATAACAACGTTTTTTGTCCTTGATACTGAAGTTCTCAACGAAGACGATGTAAGAATTCATTCACCTCTCTTCGTAATGGCATCTTGAAAATTTTACGATACATAAACTTTACAACATTTTTATTGTAAAAGTTATATAAAATGTCTCTGTGCGAATATCATAAAACTTTTATGCCTGACTCTAGTACTATTTAAAAATATTTCGCAATAGCATTGATAACCTACTCAAAGCTGTTGGTGATTTGCCTTTTTAGGGTTCCGTACCTAAAAGGTAAAACGGGACCCTATTACTAAGCCTCCGCTGTCTGCCTGTCACCAGAGGCCTTAGTGTGAGTTTTTTCGACTCACGTTCGAAGGTTCGAACGCGTTCGATTGCGAGCGCGTTAGAATTTAGTATGGGAATTTAGTTATAGTGCCACCTGGTGGTCACTCGTAGAACCTAATTTCCCATACTAAATTCTAACGCGCTCGCAATCGAACGCGTTCGAACGTGAGTCGAAAAAACTCACACTAAGGCCTCTGGATTGTGTATTTCTATTGCCGCTATAACAAAAAATAATAAAAGTTAAGGTTCATGGTACGGAACCCTTCTTGTGCGAGTCCGACTCGCACTTGGCCTGTTTTTTTTTTTTGTTTCGTCTGTACACAATCATTCACATAAAACCAGAAAGTTTGTTATTCTTAGCCATAGCCAAGCCACATACTTAGAAATATCTCCCTTTCTATTTCAGGAAAAAAATAAACTCTCCGGATGGCCTGATTCCATTTTTAGCAAAACGAATGAAGTGTGGCCAACTGTGGGACGAACCCACAGTTGGCCACACTTCATTCGTTCATAGGAAACATAAATTAGTTCGTAGGAAACATAAATTAGTTTTGATTAAAACATTTGTGCGTGACTTTTGTCAGTTTAGCGCGCGATTTTCATGACGCACATGAGCATCTATTATTATAGCCGATTATAATTGATTTATTCAAAGACTATTCAAGTGTTTCAAGGAATTTGAACTTGTATGCAAAAGATGACATTGATTTTGCACCGTCAGTATAATTAGTAAAACTGTTTAGGCGTCATAAGCGTGCTTGAAATAAGCAGCTTTTCTATTTAGTTCCGAAATAAATAAATAATCACATGCAGTGTCAGACGTGAAAATTTTGATCAAAAGAACGACTACATGCTCTAACCCTACCCCAGTGTACAATTTATGTTTGTGTACTTACAAATAAAAAATTTCAAGAACTTTAAGAAATTACGGCTTTTTTTCTGAGGTTCACTTAATAACCAGCTGCAATTTAAGAAGTTTCACTTTACTTTTTTTTATGATGCCTATGGATGCAACTGGTGCTTTCGCCACCGTTGTTGCCCCGTGCAGCACTATCATAGCATTTTCTATCCTATCTCTTGCAGTTTCGAGATAGATTCTGATGTCTTCATAAAACTACGGCTTTTCAGTAGCTTTTTTATGATTTAAAGTCATCAAATGACTCCTCACGCTCTGGGTGTAGTGGAGTGATAGATTCTTACTAAAACTCATCCGTGTGCTTTCAATGGGCTAGTTTCCATCATCCACAATTGCAAATCTATTTAGTCCGTCAGTTAGAGTACTGAAAAATAATGGACACGTATTTTTTGTTTTTGTAAATCAATGAATATTGACAAAGATAAAACGCATCAAAACTCGGGAGTGGCGGGCCATCCCTCGGCAATGCCAGGGCGTGACGTATTGAGAATTTTAAAAGTGTCGTAACTTCGTCAATTTTGGTTCCCGTAACAAAAGAAAAAATACGGGTCAAATATTTTTTGATAATCTAACTGACGGACTAATTAGATTTTTTCAGGACACAAGCTTATTGCATTTTTGCGATCCAGGGCCGCGATAACTCTTTCGAACAATCCCGCAACATTCTGCAGCTTTGAACTTGTATCTCTTCCTCAGGGTGGCGGTAGTACTATCATCCAGCATCCAGGTGCTCTCCCTACCATCCCTGTCCCGTGTGGCACTGATCCGCACTCGACTGGGCGCGCGACCGCTATGCGCGCTGGCCAGCGAACCCTCCGCGCCACATCTGCTAGCCGCGCCCGCGCATCGTAAGGGATCGCTGCAGCTACTTGTGAGTATGATAAATCTACAACACTGACTGACTTGTTTTGCGTCACTAAAAATCATAATAATGCCAATACCAATTACCACTTTCTGGTAGACATGCCCAAACCGTTCGATTTTGTTAACCATAAATTGATTCTACTCAAACTGTATCGATACGACATAAGAGGAAACGCTTTGCCCTCACACATCGTCAGCAATGTGTCAATATATCGAGGCTAACAGGTTACTATAAACTCGTCTGCAGATCTCCCCCTATCAAAAGAATGATTGTGGTGTTTCCCAAGGAACTATATTTGGGCTACCTTTGTTTTTACTGTAGGTTAACGTCTTATTTAGCTGTACTCCCTACAATTTATGCTTACGATATGGCCCTCAATAGGTACTCGTAAGTGATCATTATGACGTAAGAGTACCAGAACGGAAACAGTGAGACACCAAGTATAATTATCGCGTGGCTCAAACACAATAATCTCTTTATCAACATTAGCAAACCTAAAATCATTCAAAGTATTACTTTAGAATACTACTTTGAAGAAATCAGGCCAAGTTTAAAAAGTTATTGTGCAAAGTAAGAATTACCAACTTACCTTCCAGGACGTGACGCGTGCGGTGAAAGGCGCCCACTCCTCGTCCCCAGCCGTGATGAGCTGCCATCAAACCGAGCTAGTCTGCCTCAGTCTATCCGCCAACGGCGCTCGACTAGCCACCGCGTCTGAACGAGGCACCATCATCCGCGTGTGGGACACCGCCACCAAGCACATGCTACACGAACTGAGGCGCGGTTCTGACTACGCCGATGTTTACTGGTGAGTGTTTCTAGCCTGTAGCCACCACTGAACGAAGCAATAACCATTTATCAGCCTTTTTTGACACGACTATTACAATTTAACTGAGAAATCTTCTACGATTAAATTTTAAATTACCAAAAAGAGAATGCACCTCATTATGTAATGGCAGAAAGACACAAAAGTAACTGGGTCTAGGCTCTAGCTTCGTTTAAAAGTGTGACTGTATGACTTGAAAAGACGATTGGAAAAGCCACTTCATATTAATAAGTAGAATTCTGTAACAGTTGTATTGAATGGTTTCCAGCATAAACTTCAACCAGTCGGGGTCGCTGGTGTGCTGCGTGTCGGACAAGGGCACGCTGCACGTGTGGACCGCGCGCGGCGCCTGGACACACCTCGCCGCCGCGCACGCCAACCCCGACGTGAAGGCTCTGTGCGCCTTCACCGACGACAACACCGCTGTCTGTAAGTAACACTGACTAGCGCTGCGTTAGGAATGGCGATCTGAGATTGATTAAACGAAGAATCGATTTTTCAGGCACAAAAGTTTTTTTTTTTTTTTTTCATCGATATGCAGTACTGAATCGATCCAGCGAATCGATATTTAAAAAAAAGCTTTAAAAATCACTATTCGATTTTGTGAACTAAAAAACAACTGATTTTACTGATAAGAGATAATTTATTATGGTATTTTGTTTTTCATAAAAATGGCTTTATATTCACATTATAAATGCAAACTTGAAAAAAAAAAACAATTTTTACAAATCGATCTTTTAGACCTCGATTAATTTGAATCGATACATCAGCTTACGATTCGAATCGATTTAAAAATCGATCTGATTCGGAAATAATCGTCATCCCTATGCTACGTATAGAACGTGCTCGCCGCCGCGCACGCCAACCCCGACCTCTGTTAGTGTAACACTGCCGTTTACAGCCGGTCTATTTTTTAACATCTCGCCGTTAAACTTAGTGGAGTGAGCAAGAAGTGAACGTCATTCCATCTTGTTTGTATGGACTAACGGTTCCTTTCATGTTCAGTTCACCTATGCTTACATTACACGGTGAGAGGTTACAGAATCGCACTGCAGCATGGTAGAAGAACGTTAACGATATAAAATATGCAGGAATAACTGTTTCGCATCAAAATATGCGCTTTATTGTTGAACAGGGGTCTAAACAGGCCAATCATATTAGAATCATAATATTTACCACACAACAATCAATCAAATTTCATTTTCATCTTTATCGCTAACGCATTAGGCTCAAGGTTGATTGGGAAAATTTGATAGTGACGGCTATCCGTCACTGTCAAATTTAGCGTGATGTGCTTTCTTTTTCTGCTAAATTGGCCTTTTTAGGCCCTCAGGTCATTCTACTTCGGCTTTCTTTTGTTATACTAAGTTCTCCAACTACCAACAACGCGTACTCTACCTGGTAACACTGTGCTTATCACGTGTTCCGCGATTAATTATTTCCGTATTACATTCTTGAGTTATTCATAACTTTATGTCACCTGATGCAAGCATTCTTACAGACTGATCATACGAGTAATGCCGTATGACAAGTAAAAGTGACACATACATCGATACATAATCGCGTGACAAGCACCTTTTGTAATTATCTTAATAACACATGAGTGGTGATACCTAGTTATCTAGTGTCTTCTAATAGTTCACGTAATGTCCTAAGTGCATTTGTTATTATGGTAGACATAAAACTATTTTTTCATGAAAAACTTATCGTTTATAAAATCATTATAGATACGTACTACCTTTCTTGGGGAAATGAACTGTAATAATAAATAAAATCCTTATTATACTAAAGTCTAAACTAGGTTAGTACCTGTATCTTAGAAGATCAGTGTCCCTCCGCAACAATGTTAAAAGCCAGAATTTTTACAGCTCCAGGACAACTACCAAAACATCGCAAAAATAAAATTAAGGTTTAACTTTTACAAATCATAGAAGTAAAAGTTTACCGTTTTAATGTGTGATTGAGGTGTGTGTGTGTATGTATGACTGTGGGTGTGTGTTGTGTCTGTGATGCCTATCAGAGTACTGTAAAACCCTAAGTTCTTTTAAATGTGCCACATTACCGGGATTTTATTTAGAGCTAGCTGTTCCGTGCAACGTCGTCTGCGTCACATTTTTTATTAGTGCTCCGCTCCTATTCGTCTTAGCGTGATGATATATAGCATAGCCTTCTGCCATAAACGGGCATTTAACACTGAATTTGAATTTTTCAAATCGGTCCAGTAGTTACTGAGATTAGCGCGTTCAAGCAAACAAACTCTTCAGCGGTTGTTGATTCTGGCTCTGAGGAGTTGCTGTGGTTGAAAATAGTGGGTGAAAGTGGAAACTAAAAGGGAGGTAGAGACAAAAGAAGATGTATGCTCAAACATATTTACAAGCAAACAAAATTTTTAACTGCTTCTTGTTTTCTGACTTTCCCTTTATACTTGACTTTATCGCCTGAAAAACCATGAAACTACTACTAAAAAGAAATCACTATTATACTGATCACCATTATAACCCTACGTTTGTATTTTCCAGTGATTTGCGAGGACGGTACGTTCCACAAGTTCACGTTTGCGGCCGAGGGCAACTGCCATCGCAACGACTTTGAATACTTTCTACAGGTATGCTAAGTGACATTCTCACAGTTTTTCTATTGTATGCATTACTAAAAAAATTAAAATTGGTTCACAATTGGCGGAGAAATCGGTGAACATACATAAAAAAAAATATAGCCGAACATACAACCTCCTCCTTTTTGAAGAAGTCTGTTTAAAAATTAACAGCCCTTTTATAAAAATAAAACTTTTTATACATACCTTTAAATTTAATTACTGCTTAGCACATTCTAATTTAGAATGTGTTAAGCAGTAATGCTAATATGGAAAATTTTAATAAAAATCTGCTGAGAACTAAGTTTAAAGGTAGTTAGATTTATTTGTTAACCTCTATAAAGATGAAGCTGTCCATCTTGACACCAGCGATAACTTATGAAAAGAACGACGTTAGTGAAGTTTTCCTTCTTGGATTCGATTTTATTAGACAAATCAAGGCCTTTACTGCGCAAAATAGCTCAGCGTGTGCTGAATTTTTAACTTTGTTTTTTTTTTTTAAATTGAAGATTTGAGGCATTGCCATGCGATCAAGCCAAACATTTTAAACGAAAATGTCACGATTTTATCGCATCGGATTTTTTTAACAAAATATTCATTGGAATTGCTTTATTTCAGGTGGGCGACGACGACGAATTTCTGCAATGATGTTTTTTTAATAAAAATTGACTATGGAAGATATAGTTATGCCTATAATAAGTGATAACACAGTGAAAAGTGATGTTATATATAGTAATATAATTATAAATAACACTAATGTTACAACGCTTACTTTGAAATTCATGATAATTTCAGTAAATATACTATAATAATATATAAAGATTGAACTGTACGTGTGACATGCACACTCTCGCGGCTTCTTATTGTAGTTCTTATTATAGATATTTTTCCATAAATTTTATGTACCTACCTAAATAAAGCGCCGGTTTCATTACTAAAATTTCTAGTTAATAATTCATAGTTATATCTGTAATACTTATAAAAAACCTCTATATTGTTATAATAATAATATTTCAAGATATTGAAATGCATGAGTTAATCGAAATTAAAAGCTCAATAGTTAGGCTCGAGTTTCGTGTTACTGCATTTGAAACTACTTTTAGGCGATGATGAAAGATAAGTCCCAAATTATAATAAAAACGGCTAAATAACTGAGTCTTAGCGCAATATCTATTGACTAGTATATTTAGTAGTGATATCGGCTTAGATATAGTATATTATAAATCCTCCTGTAATATTTGTTTTACTAAGGGAGCGCCACTTATGCATAACCTGGCACAATATATTTAATTTTGCTATCTAGGCTAATGTTACAAGGTCAACGAAATATTATGCTTGAAGTTCGTGAATTGACTCCAAAGAAACACTAAAAACTAGGGTAACTTTCTTGATTTTTATATTTACCATTTTTTATATTGGCAAGAAATTCTACCAAAGAGTTGCCATGTTTTAATAATATTAATAAGTATTTTTAAGGCTTGAGTAAATTCAAAATCATTTATTACATGATTTTAGTTTGTTTCTTTACATGACATTCACGAACTTTAAGATTAGTTTTTAATAATTATAATAATCTTAGTTTACCAGGGCTTTCATTCGTTAAATTTTAGTTAATTCGAACCACAACGGTAAAAGACAGAGGGCACTAAATTGCATTTTTATTTTTAGGTTCAAATGATCGACGAGTACCTTTACATGATTTATCTGTCCTAACATTGTTTCAAAATGTTTCAGGCGTCACCTATTTAGATTATTTAAAAGATGTTTCAATTAAACCCATTCCAATTCATACATTCACCAAAAAGGTCACATTTCCGAAGAGTAATTTGAACTGAGTTTTCTAATATACGATTTCCACCAACAGTCTGCGCTGGGCGCATTTTACAATATCAATGCTTCATGTTCGCTTCCAATTCTATTATAAAATGAGCTCCGGCGCAGCTCGCGCGTTGGAAATCGTGTATAAAGATGCTCCCTCACTGAGAGCGTTCGCCTGTAATGGAACATTTCAGATTCGATTTTGAGCATTACATCCCTGACTGACGAGCTTTTCAATTGTAATGAACTGTTCGATTTTTAGCATTTGCCTGTATCAGCATTAGTTTTCTTCGTAATGTCAGACGTAGCGGTCATTGTGCTGTGCGCGGCTATTTTAATTCGACTTTGTTATTTATGTACAGTAAAAACTAGAAACGATATCGGGTGTCACGAATTATTACAGAATTGTACACACTGTTACAAGTTGTGTTAAAATGTTGCGCACTGTAATGCTTGATTCTCCATTTACTGATACAATGCTCCACTCAGTAACATTACATTACAGGCGAATGCTCCCGGTGAGGGAGCACCTTAAGGGGCGACGCTCACTAAAGAGTGGAGTCGGCGTCGAGGCGAGGGCGGTGTTTTAGACTAGAGAAAGTTAGAGGGAGATAGCATGAGCATGCTGTCTTCTCTAAAGGTGAAACTAGACTGCGGTCGCATGACATCCACCGTTCAGATCGAAAGGATTACGTTAATCGACCAATCATCGATTATAATTTAAGGCGATCAAGTGGATAGGTCGACGTCAATCGACCGCAATGTTTATTGCCTTAACATTTTATAATAAAGTCAATACTAAAAAAAAATCGTAGTTTATTTTTATTTTTACAAACATAAATTAAACTTATATTTTGTTGTTTCATTACCTTCTATTATTCGGTAATTTGGAAGAGGCTTGATTAATTATATATACGTACATATAATTGGATAGCACGGGAAGACACGAGTCTAATTGTTAAAAATAAATAAATACAAGCAGATCTTGACAAAAATATTGCGAGGCCTTGATCCAGGGGGAATGCGGGTGGCAACCGAAGGCAAAGGAACACCAAGGCCCCTATATTTCGCCAAGTAAGGCGCAAGATTGTCTAATCTCGCTGTATCTGTGAAAATGTTAGTGATGTGTTCTTATTAGATATGCAATAAAAATGTTCAATAGCCATAGATATAATAGTTACATAGAAAGCAATAATCAATATGTTATGTTAGCTACTTCCTGCAAATTAGTTAAATAATTATATACACAGGGTTTTCCAAATATGGAAATCTGTTTTATTTACTGTGGATCGAGCTCCGCGTTAGCATAAATATTGTGGTCTGATGATTTTGTGTTCAGTTTTCTAAGACTCTTGTTACTCGTATATTAGCGGAATTTGTAATACATATATACTTGCGTCATATTTTATATGCCTAACATTAATCGTTGTTATATAAAATCATTTTTATATCATAATTTTATTTACTCAGTTCATCATTGTTCCTTGTGTTTCATTGTTATCGCTCAATTTTAAATTGTACCTTTTGCATTTGCTCATATTAGTAGTGGACTGGTCCAAAAAAATATTTCTTTTATAGTTCTAATTATCCAATATTATGTAGCCATTAAAATTATCATCGTTATTATTTATAATTTTAAATAGTCGTGTTTGAACTGAGAGAATTTAAGAGTTGAAGTATTGATCAGCTTGTATTGAGTACATAATATGCGAGCCCTTGTGTAAAATTATAATGTAAAGATATTTTATGTATAATTATGTAAATATTTTTAATAGTCACACATTAGTTTTTGTACTTGACATTAGCAGAATAATGATACTTTGTCTCAGCTTAAAAACTTATTTAATCACTTTAGTAATAATTATTTAGGGCTACAAAAATGAGCACATTTGGACACTGTAAATACGGAGTTTCGGAATAATGATTTATTTTTTTATGAAATTGTAAAAACGATAGGGACTCCACTGTTTTGTATAAAAGCTTTGGGGGTAGATGTGTACCCGAATAGGGTTATTTGGAATTTTAACATTAAAATTTTCTTGTATAAAAACTTGTTTTATTGAATTAACTTCGCGAAAGTTATCCCACAGGGACACACTACCTAGATCAGTCTGTTTTGCCACATCATTATCCATGTACAAACAATAAAATTGTCGTATAGAAGCCTCTGTTCTTGACTAATATGGCACTCTAATTGCTAGAAAACCCGCAACTGTCCTGGTTCTTTTCTCTATTCATCATATAACTAGCTGACCCGCGCAACTTCGTCTGCGTCACATTTTCCATTATTGCTCCGCTCCTATTTGTCTTAGAGTGATGATATATAGCCTATAACCTTCCTCGATAAATGGGTTATCTAACACTGAAATATTTTTTCAAATTGGTCCAGTAGTTTCGGAGCCTATTCAATTCAAACAAACAAATCTTTCCTCTATAGTATTATTACCTCTTTATAATATTAGTATAGACTAGCTGACCCACGCAACTTCGTCTGCGTCACATTTTCCATTAATGCTCGGCTCCTTTTAGTCTTACTTACAAACAAATGTTACCTCTTTATAATATTAGTATAGAAGTATAGATTAGTGTAGAAAACCCGGCCAAGTGCGAGTCGGACTCGCGTACGATAGGTTTCCTACCATCTATCTATAATATAAAAATGAATCGCTAAATGTGTTGCTAAGCGATCTCGAGAACAGCTGAACCGATTTCTCTAATTCTTTTTTTGTTGTATTTGATACTGTCACGAGAAGGTTCTTAAGAAAGAAAAAAATAAGAAAGTTGCAAATGACGGGAGCGAAGCCACGGGGGACAGCTAGTTATCTATAAAAAAGGAGAATCAATCACGTTTGTTGTATACCTATATACATATTTATTTTATTGTTTTTTAGTATTTGTTGTTATAACATTTCGTGAGATACAGCCTAGTGACACACGGACGGACTACGGAATCTTAGTAATAGAGTCCCGTTTTACCCTTTGGGTATGGAACCCTATAAATGAGTCCCTATTTGCCTTGATCATCGTATCACGCGTGAAGGGCCAGGCCAGGTCAGGAGAAGTCGAAGCCGTGGGGGACAGCTAGTAGATAATATTTTTGGTGTCACAATCTTTCCTTAACTCTGTTATCTTGTTCTTTTTTGTATCTTATCTCATGGTCGTGTTCCCGAGTTTGGTTCCCAGGTCAGGCAAAAAATTTGTGATTGGATTTTTCTATTAGGATTTCTCTGTCAGCACAGAGTTTGCAGATAGTTGGTGGTGTATCCCATACCTCGGATAGCATGTCAAGCTGTTGGACCTGTTGGTCCTACGCCAGATCTCTCTCTGTTCATGTTGAATTGCCATCCCATCGAACCAAGAGATGGAAAGGGGAGTGCATTTGCATTTGTGCACTATTATGTGTCCTGTGTCGACTGCTAGCCTCAGTTGAGATTGGCCTCCATTATCTAATTTGGCTCCTGACCAATTGAGACCATGGTGGCCAATCTAGACCATAATAATCCATTGTATTTACATATTCAATGCATTTTTAGTATTACAATAAAGAGATAAAAACATTTGTTTCTGTCCCTATATCTTTAAATGGGCTAGGATGCACAAGTCTTATACTCCGCTTCTCTTTCCCAAATGAATAACCTAATTACATCAGCAGACAGTCTTTTAAAACACCCAGACTGATAAACTTGAAATTATTCATATCATTTTGTTTTACATAAAGATATCCTATTCAATACTACTTTGTGAAATTAAACAAAATATAACAATTCATTAACTTGGTTCTATATTAATACATAAATTAATGTTATTCTAAAATTAAACTAAGTTTGTTTAATCACTTTCTGGTTTCTTTCGTCCGAAGGGATCTGTCCATACCTTCATATCTGAAAGGTATAATAAAATTACGCTATTAAATAGTCAAAACTTGCCTACGCCAAAAGATTAAAATAAGGATTAGAGGTAGAAAATGTTTGACTTATAATATAAGCAGATAGGCATCTGCTAACCTATCAATCTGCCAAACCTTATTCAAACCATGTTAGGTTTACTTGACAGTTTTACAGGATGAAGCTGAGTACCAGAATTGCCTGATGGCTTGGTGACCATAAGACCTTTAAACAGGTCTACTGCAATAAGTCACCGTAATAGGTACAAAAAAGCAGGTACCTCTTAAATAAAAAACTGTTTAAGTATTACTTAATAATTTTCTAAATGATGCAATGTTACGAAAGAAGTCAACTTACTCCCAGGTTGAATGTCTTCCTGTTTAATATTTTTCCTTGCTACCTTTTGAATTTCCTCTGAAAGAATAACGATACTATTATTTTAGGTTACCAAAAGCAATAAGAGTTTGTTTTAGGAGTGATTTTAAAATGAACTTACTATAACCTGAAGGATCTATCATTGGAGCGATGGCAATAGGATATAGTGCCAGGCCAATGAAACCTACAAACCCAGAAACGAAGGCGGCATATCGCCAGCCTTTGAAGAAAGCCATGTTTATGTAATTTTATTCGATTTTTGGCAATTTATTTTATCAACAATCGGCTCATTTTTTTGACACAACAATGTCATTTTGAGATATGTCAGTGTCAATGTCAATTTGTTTTTGTTTTCATTTTTGTCTAATTCTTTATTGACGTTATAGATTCAGAGTATTTTAGTCGCAGTCACGAAACAAAAACTTTATTTTGATTTAGAATTCGGATTAACATATTGCCATTTGAGAATGTTAATACAATCATAAAACCACGGAAAACTTCACTAATGATTGGGTAGAGGGCTTTTTAGAACAATATTTTAAAAAACCCAAACTCTCGACTCAAGCACTGCAAAAACAAACTGCTCCCATCGAATAACACTGCTATGTCACTATGAACATCCCTTTTGCACATCTAAGATGATAATATCATAGCTTATTAACTGCTTCTACGCTGTCAGTCTAGTCCAGTCTAGTCAACTATTTATCGGAAAGTCAGGTGGTATAAAAACAATTAACATAAGTATCTACCTATTTGTAGTTTCAGTGCACTAAAAGCCCTCCTTGACAAAGCACAATGGCAATTAGTTACTTGGCAACGTGTAGTCGGAATCGGAACCTCGCGGTAAAGATACATTTTTTCGTGCAAGAATGCTAATGCCATAAGAACCACATTTTAACAAAGATAACACTGAGGTACATTCAAAAAGAGCACTAGATGGAGAGTTACCATCTTCTTGTGTTTTGTTTAAGAATAAAATATATTACTAAGTAAAAGAAATAATAACGGTATGCTTAGATAGATTTTCCGCTCCAATTTCGTAAACACCTATTCTGAAGTACTTAGGCTAGATATATGGGCAATTTAACGGAGCCTTACAAGTCCTTCAGTCAAAATCTCAGGTATCACCAGTTATTTCATTTTGGTATGTTCATAATAAATAGAGAAAGTATCTACCAACCTACATAGGAGGAAGTAAATCAAAGAACTTTTGGGGGCCGAGTCACTCGCGTCCGTAGGAGAATACCCTTCAGCGAATCCCTACACGTGGTCCCCGGGTGGTGCTAAACAGGTGACACTAACTGACACTAACCGCCTCCGTGGTCTAGTGGTTTTACCACCTGATTCAGACCTAGAGGTCCCGGGTTCGATTCCCAGCGGAGGCAAATTTTTTGCTCGGTATGGTTGGTGGTAGGACTTGTTCTAAGTCCGCCTGGCAAGCTACCACCATCATGTCTAAGTCTGTCGCCAAAACAACAATGTTAACAGCATTGTTGTGTTCCGGCAGTTAGAGGTATGATAGCCAGTTCCTCTGTGAGGATTCCGGATGAAACTCGCTTCCATCTTCGGCCTAATGATCACTTTCCATCAGGTGAGATTTGGGCCAAGAGTTTCCCCGTTTTGTATAAACAAAAAGAAACTATACGAAATACTCATCAGCTCTTGACTTACTAGCGTCTATTGATAGAGCGATTAAAATAGTACCTACCTATTGAACAACTTTTCCGTGTGTGTCATACTTTTTTTTTCACGCAATAACAACAAGTCAACGACTAAGAAATAAAACGTAGGTAGTGGAAAGATGTTTATATGTTTTGCCATACCATACTCTTTTGTTGGCTGACTGTACCTATAAACCACTTGCGTAAGTTTTATTTGTTTGACGCATCCCCGCAATACGGCAATACGTCCAGAAGTCCAGAGGTCAAGTACCTTCTAATCAGTGAGTCATCCCGCACAGATAATGGTCCACACATGGGACTAAGTTTTATCTGTTTTACAGAAGTTACAATATTGATATGACTGATTGAATTGACAAAATAAGTAATTGTCGTTGTTTACGTTTGGATGCGATGCTGTTCTATTTGTTTGTCGTTATTTAAATCTAAAATTAATTCCAATTATGATCCCTAAGAAAGACTATACGTACATGCTATGTTTGTATGTAGGGGGTAATCCCTTTTGTTTTTAGGGATGGGATATCATCCCATGACTTCTCCCGCTTTGGGCGGAGCGGGAGGGAGTGTCAGACTTTTACTGACTAAAATCCATCCATGTTCCTTCATTGCCCTTTGTGTTCCGGAGCCGCGGTATCTCTTTCGAATAGTCCCGCAACTCCGGCAGGAGGTGTAATCCCTGGATGGAAGCACTTCCTTAGACATACTTTTTTTCCTACCTACCCCTACAGATCTGATATCTCTCAATCTATGTTTAGGTATAATTATTGTAGGTATCTTTAGTTTCTTTGTTTTCACGAGATCGTTTGAAATAGCGTCTCAGGAACTAGTTAGGTAGGTTCTATTCGAAATAAAAAATATTTTAGTGTTGGATAGCGCATTTATCGAGGAAGGTTGTAGAACATCACGCTACGACCAAAGGAGCGGAGCATTAATTAAAAATGTTACGCTGACGAAGTGGCGCGCGTGGGTCAGCTACTTAGTGGTAGAGTAGAAATAGAAGAAAGCTACTGCTATTGCCGAGTGTCATAATAAGCTACTACAAACATATCTGTATGAGGTTTTCTGCTCCTGCGATTCCCGCCCCTACGATGGGACATGCCAGAAAGATTTAGGGCTCCCATCCGTTCAGTCCGTTCAGATTTCACGGATTTTTCCTAGTTTGGAGGGCGTCCAGGGCGCGTCCGGGCGGGGTTCTCAAAAAGGTCCTTACCTTGCCAACCTGTTCACCTTTCTATTCTTAACTCTCATTGTTATAGCTAGGTACTTGTGGAAAAATCTAGCGAGTAACTAGATACAAGCTTAGTTGCCATTTTGCCAATTTAGTTTAAGGTAAACTAGCCAGGTGTGTTAAATTAAGAAAACAAGGTAAATGTAAGCTACATTTATTTAAATAAAACCAGTTGGGTATTTTGGTGGCTAAAGGTAGGCAGGTCCCGTACTCATTACAAATAAAAATATTTGCATAAAATCATGTTTTACCTACGCGTAATTTTCCGTCTCAGGAAGTAAGGTGCCTCTTTCTTACCTATTCATCATTGTAATTTACATTTATGTAGGTACCTACATTCATACGTGGGCCGGTAGCGGTACGTGTACCGAAGGGTAAAAATAATAATTTTTTGCTCGGTTTGGTTGGTGGTAGGACTTGTTCTAAGTCCGCCATAACAAGAATGTTAACAGCATTTTTGTGTTTCGGCAGTTAGAGGTGTGATAGCCAGTTCCTCTGTGTAAGAAGATTCCGGGTGAAACTCGCTTCCATCTTCGGCCTAATCATCACTTTCCATCAGGTGAAATTTGGGCCAAGAGTTTCCCCGTTTTGTATAAAAAAAAAATAACTAGGTAAGTAACCAATTTGTTTAATTAATCCCATTAGGTAGGTACCTACCTAGTTTATTTAATTGCGTTTCAGTCTCTTATTTTTTCCTCCAGTTTCTGTTTATCAGTAGGTAATGGTAAGTAGCTACTGATGTACAAAACAAGGATAATGATTAATCCATTATTTTCATTGCTTAAACAATTGCATTAATAACTCCCGTTGGTAATATAAATATGTCTACCTCGATACCTACCTGTACCTACTTACTATGAAGTTAACTCCAAAAAATGTTTAACCACTCACTAGAAATTCGAAAATAATCATTAAGGACCAAACTTCCAATACAAATGGTCTAACCATCATGAGCCAAGTAACCAAGTTTTATACAGATCCCCGTTGTAACAAACAGACAGACCGAGGAATAAAAAGCCCCAAGTGCGAGTCGGAGTCGCACACGAAGGGTTCCGTACCATAATCCTTCATCATCTGCCTTGCCTTTTCCCAACTATATTGGATTCGGTTTCCAGTCAAACCGGATTCAGCTGAATACCAGTATTTTACGTGGAGCGGCTGCCTACCAGACCTCCTCAATCCATTATCTTGGTTACACGGTACTCCTTGGCAACACTAGTGTCAGATTTTCGGACTTCTGACTATACGTAACGACGACCAAACATCTTCAAATAATAGCCAGGGCCAACAGCTTAACGTGCTTTCCGAGGCTCGGAGGAAACCCATGTCACCCATCCACAGACCAACCTCAGCAAGCGTTGCTTAACCCTGAAGTCGTGTGGCTGTTGTTATTTAGCCACGAGCTCCGCTCCCATAACATTAACCTTAATTTTATTATTTGTTGTTATACGGCCTAGTGTGTAAATTTCAATTGTCTATCTATTACTGCAGTTCTTGAGATGGCCAGCTAACAGACAGACGGACGGACGGACGGATAGCAGAGGCTTAGTTCCGTTGGTTACCCTTTGGGTACCTACGGAACCCTAATTACTTAGTATGGATAGAGTCCTACGTACGTGTATCAATTCAAATTGTCTAAGTACCTACCTGTATTGTATTATCACCGAAAATTGGTAAACGCCGTAAGATTATAATTTAAATGATTAAATTATAATTATTATTAAATTATAATTTCTCGAAATATTCATGTGAACATGTCATTCTTATTATTAAATTATAATTTCTCTATATATTATGAAAATGTCATTTTAAAACAAGAAACCCTATTATATCCAAATTCAATAGTTTTCAATGTATCCGTGTCTTTTTATGAAAATATTGTTCACAATTTTACGAGATATTTTGTAAACTGACAGCATCTGCCATTTTCCAGTCACATATTTAATTATACATTAAATAGCTGACCCGCGCAACTTCGTCTGCGTCACATCTCCTATTGCTCGTAGCGTGATGTTATGTAGCCAATAGCCTTCCTCGATAAATGGGCGGGGTATCCAACAAAAAAATATCAATTCGAACCAGTAGTTCCTGAGAATAGCGCGTACTCCCAACCAAACAAACAAACCAAACCAAATAAATAAACAAGCAATCCAACAATTTCTCTAGCTTTAAAATATTAGCCTATAGATTCCAAAGCAAAAATACAACAGTCTTTGTCAAAATATTTATTTATGTTTCGATTGTTTTGTGACCCACATTTTACTGATAACAGTAATCAGTCAATAGGTATTTGGAGCGATCTTGTACGTACCTCTTTACTCCATTATCTGGCCATATACCTACCTAATAAAACTGAGATACCTACCGTCCCACAGAGTACCTAAACCAGAAGAAAAAAACTGCGTACTTAGATATACTTAGGTACCTCCGTGGTATCGTTTACCTAAGCACTTAGAAGAAAAAAGTATATATAATTAATTTCAAAGCTTCCAGGCTTTCCAAGGATACTTAGTAGGTACCTACCTATGTAATAGATGGTCACCATATACTCTATGTGGTCACCCATCTACGGACTGGCTTCGAAATCCCACCAGTGGGGCTGTTACTATTTAGCCGCTAGTTCCTCAATAAGATCGAGACTTAACGTCAAATAAAACGACAAAATCCATAATTTAATAGTAATTTACTTATTTGTTTTTTTTTTATCCTTTGTTCATGAAATCTTCTATCTTATCAAGATTATTATCTAAACTATCTAAAATATCAGTAGAATACGGCTTGCTTACACCTTCTTCTAACAATTGTAACAACCTTGCATACACTAGGGTAGGCGCGTCAACTGCCCATAAAAAGTCTATGTGATTAAATTCCTTCAATGGCACTATGTAGTGGACTATTGGATTCGCTAGTTGTACATACAAGTTCGTGACATCAACGTCACTGGCCAACCAATCGTTATCAGCACTAAACAGAGCGATAGGCAGTGTGATCTTGTGTAGTGGATATTCAGGAGGAGATGTGGTCCCATATTCCTTGAGGTTACCCGCAGACCCGTAGTCAAACATCTGGAACTTGCCACTCTGCTTGATCTCTTGCGCGTAGTGAACCAACGTCTTCGTAGAGGCACCCGCGGGAACGTGACCCAAAATTAACGGTAACAATGACCTATTGAATTGTCTCTCATCGTGCCCACACAAAACAAACATTGAGTTCTCGCATATCGCTTCCTCATAATGATTTATCTCACAGGCATGTTTCGATAACCACCTCAACACTGCGTTTTGAGGAAGGAACTCATTAGCCCCGAGTAGTTTCATGAGGTATTCTATGTTATCGCTATACTTAGCTAGCAGTCGTATCGGGCTCTTAATTTCTGTCATGTAGGCGACTGGAGCCAAAGCGAATCCTGCTCTTAACACCTTATTGTAGTGAGTCTTCGTCGACAGCATTGCGAATAGTACCGTGGTCCCCATAGAATGGCCGATGTAATTAATCTTGACGTCCCATCCTTTTACCTCCATTATGTAATCGATGACTGCCGGGAGGTCGTGCTGGCTCACATCATGGAATGTGAAGTTCCAGAATTCAAACGAATCAACGTTTCTCGACACATGTGCTCGTGAGTAAGTATTTCCTCGCACGTTGGCTAGCCACACGTCGTAACCAGCATCGGACAAGATATAGCCCAGGCCCTTCTTAGGTCCCGGTATTATCCAATCCGCAGAGCTCCCAAGTAGGCCGTGATGCAGCAACACTGTCTTCCTGGGACTTGCTTTATTTTTGGTTTCTTTAGAATACGGTATCCTATGAACTGTCAATACGTATCCGTCATCGGTGACAATGGTGTGCGACTCTGCAGGGTAGCCGTGCACTGCGATCAGCTGCGGCGTGCTCATGTGGATGGTCGGGTCTTCATCCGAACACTGGTACTTTATCCCTCCCTCCTCTGGTGCTATGGAATCAAAAATATTGTTTTCCGTCGATTGAGCTACTTCGACAAAATCTCTGAATTTTCTCTTGATCCTACCTTGTTTGTCTTCTGGTGTTTCCGCAAAGTCTGGTTCGGTGGTGGTGGAGTTGACACCGAAATAGGAAGTAAACTTCTTTCGCACATTTTCAACGTAATAGTTCTTTAGTCGGCGTCCCCTTTCGCGCACATAGTTTGTGATTTGTGAGGTTCTGTTGGTGAGGCTGTCGAACACGTCAGGGAACCAGGAAACCTGCCGGCACTCATTTTGATGTAATTGTAACGCGAGAATGAACGTAAACACGACTAGTAGCGGAAGCTTCATTTTGTGCGGAGCGACGCGGCACGACGTCCGATCATACAGCGACTGAACTCAATAATGGAGCACTCGAGTAATTTATTCCCGCGCGGGAGGTCAAGGGGAGTTATGAGTAATTCACATGTAATACATAACAAACTGATGCACACATCTAATAATATTAAAAACATAAGATTGCTGATAAACAAAGTTCAGTATGTGAATCATTCATTTCCTCCAAGTTATCTCTCGGTCAGTCCGTCAGTTTATAATGCAATAATATACGTACGAGAATACTTTGTTTACAATAGTTTTATTGTTTCTGGCTATTACTCATTATGTTTTCGATTTATGCGATATCACGGTTATTTGGTCTAGACTACGTAAATTAATTCTCGGTCATACGAAGGTCCTTGTATTGTGTTAAAATGACCGTTTCTAAATTATACTTTTATTATCATATTACCAATCAGGGTGGTAGCAATCAGCCTTGCACAATTTTTCTTTTGCAGGGTGATTGGCTCTGAGAGAGCCCTAGTCCGGGTTGAATCGAACCACGAGGCACCAGTGCAGATTGGTGGATGAAACAAAGAGGTGGAGGAAGTTCTCTCGCTGTTTTATGTCTGCCGACCAACTGTATTGACTGCCTACAAACTGTATTGCAGTTTGTCAGAAAACATAATATATGTTTGAATATATGTGTTACACATTTCTGATTACTTAAATAAATAAATAAAAAAATAAAAAAAAACTGTGTCTAGTGGATTACTGACCTGCATGTCATTGGCATCATAAATCCGTTGTGAGGAACGTATAGTGCTATTCGTCCTGTAGCTCTATGTCATTTGTCGATTGGAACATCAGACTCTAAACCTGGAACTTGTAGGTAAGTCAGGGCCGTTGTGACACTGACTCTTACTGTTCTTACTTTCTTGTTGAATCGTTTTCATAATCCACCCGGAAGAATTGTCTTTGTACCTACAGACCAGACCATCCACCTGATTAGTTGCAGTAGCTCACTCCATCGACGGCGCAACCGAGTAGGGCGCTGCTGCTGGGCACTGCAAACACAACTTAGACCCGTACTCGGACAACGGGCCCGAGTCTGCTATTTTTATAAATTTCTCATTCCGACACGATCCCATTGTCATGCCATTGTCATTTTGCTAAAAGTTCGTAATCTGCAAAATTCATAATGGTACGGTTACAGGCACGTAAGTGGCCGGTCACTGGCACGTCAATGGTCTCGTAATAGAATTGCGCTAGGAATGCCGTATTGCCATTATTATAAAACCGAGCTAAATTTGAGCATTTATTCATGCCAGATTTTATTTAAATTTAGTTTTACTTATTATTTATTAGTGTTATAAGCAATCTGAAGTAGTGAGAAGTTCGTACTAAATTTGTCACTATGTACGAGATTACCATTCATATGGCTTTCTTTCAATGGCGTGTCAGTGGTTGATCATTGGAATGTCATAATGACGCCATTACGATGCCATTATGTTAGTAGATTACCAAACTTGTCAAAATCAACCATTTTGAAATCAGTGATCGACCATTCTGACACTATTGTAATAGCAGACTCGGGCCCCAGTGTGAATGCGGTGCCCCTAATCAAACATGTTTGCCCCAAGCGCCTACATAGCTGCTTTTTAGGGTACTTAAAATTATTAATAGCCATTAATGGGATCGTCAGCGCACGTAGGTACCTCATGATTAATGTAACTTAGTGCCAATAATCATTTCTCTATACCTTCTCCTACATTTTTATTAATTGGTTACTAAAATTTCATTCAGGACAAAGATACAAAGGCGAACCTATCGCCATAGACATTCTCTACTAGCCAACCAAGGGTGATAAAAACTCTTCATCAACCTGACCATTTCTGAAGAGATAACATGCCAGGTTCATAAAAATACCTAATCTTCTCTGTACTTCAACTTTTTTTAAATTACCGACTTTTAAACAGAGAAGGTAATGAATGAACACTATTGAACACGCGTTGCGCCGACCCCGAAAATAAGCTAATGGTAGGCGTAGGAAGATGATGGAGCCTTGTATCCATGTACTGTTCCGTATATAGTATAAGCCTCCGCTGTCCGTCCGTCCGTCTGTCTGTCAGTGGGCTGGTAGACAGGTGACATTTTCAGAATTTGTTTTTTTGTTGCGCACGGCTATAATAACAAATCCTAAGTAAAATATCAAATTCTTCCGTTACTAAATCAGTGAGTGAGTGAGTGACTCACAGACAACGCACTGTCGTGTTGATTCCTATGGAGAGTGTAGGTGAGCACAAAGAGAAAAACCGGCCAAGTGCGAGTCGGACTCGCGCACCGAGGGTTCCGTACAAACCTGTAGGTATATTTTACAAGCAAAAGTTGCGGTTTACGATTTACAACCATTGATAGGTATATTATTATTATATTAAGTATATCAATGTTTACGACGTATTAAAAAAAAAAAACTACTTACTAGATCTTGTTCAAACCAATTTTCACTGGAAGTTTACATGGTCATGTATATCATGTATTTTTTTTTGTTTTAAGTATAATAAAATTCTCTTATTTTAGAAGTTACAGGGGGGGACACATTTTACCACTTTGGAAGTGTCTCTCGCGCAAACTATTCAGTTTAGAAAAAAAATATATAGGTAATAAACCTCAATATCATAGTTTTTGAAGACCTACCCATAGATACCCAAAGAGAGCGTTTGTTCCCAACGAGTAACACCCTCAAATGTCACACTGTTACTCGATGGGAATGTTTTTAAGAAAAAATTCCCAACCAGTCACACTGTTACTCGATGGGAACTTTTTATTACTAATTTCCCAACCAGTCACACTAAAGGGGTAGAATTTAGACGGTCACCAAAATGGATCAACGGTCACCAAATTCTATCCAACTAAAAGATTAATATTACTACCAAAAATATTATAGGTTAGGTTAGGTTAGGTTAGAACTGTGACCAACTACGCGCGAGCCGAGCGAGCGAAGCGAGCGGTGCCGCGGCAGCGGCCGGCGAGCGCTACCTCGAAATTGGTCGCGATTTTTTTCTTATTTTTTTCTGAAGAAGATTCCCATCGAGTAACAGTGTGACTGGTAGTGTGACCGGTTGGGAATTTTTTCAGAAAAAAATCCCATCGAGTAACAGTGTGACATTTGAGGGTGTTACTCGTTGGGAACAAATGAAAGAGAGTTAAGATACCCCACACATTTGGGACTGATGAATAAAAAAAATTTTGAGTTTCAGCCAATTTTTTTTGCTTATATTTTTGTCTTGAATAAATTCGGATTCTTTGCCTTGGATAAATAATCAAAATAGACAAGAAACTAGTACATACTGATTCTGAAATTGATAGGCCTTTCGCACTTCTCCACGTTGAAAATCTATACTATCTATACTTCTATACTAATTTATAAAGCAGAAGAGTTTGTTTGTTTGTTTGATTGTTTGTTTGGTTGAACGCGCTAATCTCAGGAACTACTGGTCCGATTTGAAAAATTCTTTCAGTGTTGGATAGCCCATTTATCGAGAAAGGCTATGGGCTATATATCATCACGCTAAGACAAATAGGAGCGGAGCAGTAATGGAAAATGTGACGCAGACGAAGTTGCGCGGGTCAGCTAGTAATATTATAAAACAGAAGAGTTTGTTTGTTTGTTTATTTGGTTGAACGCGCTAATCTCAGGAACTACCGGCTCGAATTGAAAAATTCTTTTTACGTTAGATAGTCCATTTATCGAGGAAGGCTATAGGTTATATAACATGACGCTATGACCAATAGGAGCGGAGCATTAATGGAAATTGTTGAGGGCCTCTTTCACCACCCTTGAGTAAAGTATCGAGTAGACTAATCGCCAGTTAAAGTCATACGTAACTGCACGTGTCAATTTCACGACGTTCGAGTAGCACTAATCAATGATTAAACTGACCAGTAACTTACTTTCCACATCGTCTGCCAATTAGCGTGTTTACTTGACGGTTAACAAATTTTCACTATACATTTTTGGAAATATCTCGAAAACCATAAGTCCTATCAACTCAATTCTTTTTGTAAAAGTGGTTTTGGGTCAAGACCTTTATTTTAAAACTAATTTCAAAACCCTATCACTTAAAACAAAAAATCACATTTTCAATCTACGTAATTATTCACAATACAAAAACCTTACATCTAAATTCGCATTTACACTAGAATCTAACTAAACCTTTGATGCGAAAATATCCTTATAATACTAATTAGAGAATGCTAAACCTAATCTAATCTGATTCAATTATAATTTTAATTAGTTTTCCTTACAATTTCCTTGTTTGATACGGTCGCGTCCACTATTACTTGCGCAACTTGCTATGGACGCGGACGGGGTCTTATCGCCGACACTAACACAGTTTGGTATTTCTGTACAAGTGAAAAGTTTGCACTTCTATCTCTTTTAACTTTATCCATGATAATTTATAAAAAAAAATCCACACGCAATAATTTCCTAACCAAAAACACTACAAACAATACACAAAATGAAATGACAAATGACAGCTAACCTAACAATGACATTTGACGAGTAACGTTGACGTAATATTGAACGAATGCAACGTATGATTTGTTAAGTCATTCACTTAACCGGTAAGTTGTTACTCGAAGCTTTATTTTCGCTTGTGAAATTGACAGAAGATACTCGTAAGTTTTACTTGCCGATTAACTTTAATTGGGAAGTAACTAATCAACGCTTTACTTGGAGATGGTGAAAGAGGCCCATAACTTAATTATAAAAATAAATTAAAATAAACTTAACGTTTAATGTTTATGTTATGGAATGGCCCTGCCCCTAAAGCAGGTTCAAAGTTTTAAATACCTATCTAGATCACATTGCATTGTGACAAGTGACCTCAAGGACGATGAGGACGGAGCGGGAGCGCAGGGCTTTGGCGGTGAGAGCATAATTATATATGCTCGCCCGCAGGTTCGCACGATGCATGAGAGAAGTGAAAGTTACGCTATTCTAAGCTTATTGCCAGTCCTTTTACTCAAGCGGCCTGTGGGTGAGATAATACGCAGCGAGCCTACAGAGCCCTGCGCACTCAGTACAACAATGCGTTCAGAATGTAGTTGGGTCTGCCGTGGAGGTGTAGCGCATCTGGGATGTTTGCGGAAGCGCGCACAGATGGTTTCCAAGCCATCATGCGTAAAAAAGCAGCTTCTCTGCTGGCCCGTATGCGGGGTAGCAACAACAGCATTCTGAACGCAATAGCTGTACGTTTCGATTGTCCCTTCCAATATCACTGGGTTATGACTTGTGTTGGTGTGGCGGTCATAGCAAAGAAAGCAAGCGTATACTGTGTTGACTAGGTTAATTTAATTTTTCTATGGGTCTATGCCACCCGAAATAAAAGATTTATTTATTTTTATTTATTTTATGTCTTTGGAGAAAACAAAACCGCGGCAAATTCCTAAGTAGCCTCCACACTATTCCCGAAGTTGAGCGAATACGATAGTGTGGAGGCCGTGGAGGGGCACTTCGCTTCGCCTCGTACAACTTCGCTTCGCCTCGGGCGACTTCGAGTTGTTGTCGGTTTTTGCGCCCGAGTCAAAGGACTCGAAGTTCGAACACGAAGCGTCTGTCCACACTACTCGGCTCACTTCGGCTTACTTCAGTTCGCGTCAGCCATAGTAAATACGCACGTATTTTTATTACGCGAGAGTACACATTGCAACGGCAGTTGCCACATGAACGTTATCCATTATGCCCCGCTAGGATAATTGTGTTCTGTGATTATGCCTATCGTGAGGGGAACGGGCAACTGAGCTCCTCGCGAAGTTGCTCGAGTGTGTGGACACCTACTTCGGACTTCGGTCAACTTCGTAGAGCACTTCGCCTCGTGCAACTTCGGAATAGTGTGGAGGAAGCACTAGACTAATATTTTTTTGTCGGAAAAGCAAAGGCATCAAGCTCATAAGTAGCCTCCACATTATTCCCGAAGTTGATCGAAGTTGAGCGAATACGATAGTGTGGAGGGGCACTTCGCTTCGCCTCGTGCAACTTCGCTTCGCCTCGAGCGACTTCCAGTTGTTGTCGGTTTTTGCGCCCGAGTCAAAGGACTCGAAGTTCGAACACGAAGCGTCTGTCCACACTACTCGGGTCACTTCGACTCACTTCGGTTCGCGTCAGCCATAGTAAATACGCACGTATTTTTATTACGCGAGAGTACACATTGCAACGGCAGTTGCCACATGAACGTTATCCATTATGCCTATCGTGAGGGGAACGGGGGGAACGGGCGACTGAGTTCCTCGCGAAGTTGCTCGAGGTGTGTGGACACCTACTTCGGACTTCGGTCAACTTCGGAGAGCACTTCGCTTCGTGCAACTTCGGAACAGTGTGGAGGAAGCAATACGGCCTCGTCGGTTTTCGTAATTTTATATAAGTAAATGCGTACCTATTCCTTTTTTACCGACTTCACAAAAAGGAGGAGGTACTATGTTCGGATGTTTGTATGTTTTTTTTTCTATGTTTGTTCATCGAATACTCCGCCAATTTTCGACGGATTTTCAAAATTCTTTATTTGTTCGAAAGTAGATAGTTCTGAGGTGGTCCCACTGTCACCAAGTTAGGATCTGATGATGGGATCTTAGAGAAATCGAGGGCAAACCTCAAATTTTATAGGCTTACTCATAATTTTTCGCATATATTATGAAGTATCTTGTGTATTTGCGTATGGTTGTCACCATCTCAGGTAGCTGGGCTGATGATGGAAGGTACAACTCCTTAACAGTAGGTAAGAAGTTACTCGAACAGGCAAGGATTGTTTTAGTAAATTGTTTTGATGTTTGATAGGGCATTTGCCACATATGGTCTCATGATCATCAAGTCATGACCTGATGCTGCAGAGTACCTAACTCAACAGCAGATATATCGTGTTTAGGGTCATTGAAATGGGCTCGATGTGTGGATGAACGTACTGTTAATGAGGAACACCGAATTACATAGAGACCTGATGCTGAAGCTAGGAGCATCAGAAAAAGTACAAACCTTGAAATTACAGCACCATAGTCGTGTTTGGGCTCATTTTAGACAGGACTAAATTTTAAGTTCAATGCAATGTTGACATAAGTCTGGCCTGATGCTGCAGCCTGGATTATCAGCATCTAGTCTAAAAACTAATAAAGACTTCTTAAAGTGAGCTTCTTTTGTGAATTTTTAACCGATTTCCCAAAAAGGAGGAGGTTATCAATTCGGTTGTATGTTTTTTTTTTATTTTTTTTTATTTTTATGTTTGTTACCTCATACCTAACTCCGACAATTATGAACCGATTTGAAAAATTTTTGTTTTATCTGAAAGGATATACCTACTTGCAGATTGGTCCCATTTAAATCATATCAAAATCGGTTACGAACTTTGGGTTTTAAATCGAAATAGCTGGAATTTGACTATTTAGATGATTCTTTGATAATCGAAATTGCGTATTTTGCTTTTCTGCGATTTTGCAGTGGTGTTGTTAGGTGTGGGGCACCACTAAAAAGTGTCAAGTGTCGGTGTCAAAATACGAAGAAACTAACAAAAACACCGACTTCCGAAATTAAAGTTATTTTTTACTTTGTAGTGTTTTTTTTGGAAGTCGATTGTATTTTTTTGTAAAAAAAGTTTTTTTTAAAAAGATGTATAGGTACCTAATGCTTTATATACAAACTCAATGGTGTAAACACAGATGTATTTCAGTAAAAATTTGGTAAGTAGGTATTCCAAATTTAAATCACATTCTCCCCCTAGAGGTGAATGAAATTCAGTACGTACAATTTTCTTTCCTTGTTTCTAACAGATTAAAAATGACTATTTTTATGTTAGCTTTTTGTGGCATAGAATATCACTTTTTTGAGCAAGTGGTACGAAAACATTTTTTCGGCTTATGGTACTAAACAGGTTTCATAGCTTTAATGGGGGCGATGAAAGCGGAGACTGGGAAAATGGAAAATTATTCATTACTTCAACATGCTAAAAAACGTTCAACAAAATTGTTACGCTCACTCAACCCCAACAGAACTGGAAAAACTAATTATATTTTCTGTCTAGGTACAGTCACGAGGATAAAGACGTTACAGATTGGTACGCATCATTCAAAAGCAATTTCTCATAAGGATCTACTCAAATTACGATAAAGTATAACCTAAAAAGACCTATTTCAGAATTGTGTGGTTTCGAAAATAGTAAATAGGTAATACCTACTATCTGCTTGTGTCGTTATTTTTTATCATAATAATATTTCGTAGTTGGGATTACTAATTTATTTCATGGGGGGCAGAATGCACTCGCATTAAGTCTTATAGTAGGTACCTAGCTGTGTATCTTCATAGGTGCATAATGCTGATAAACGCATTACCGCATAAATAAATAAATAAAGAATCATCCATGAAATTGTTATTCTGAATCTGAACCAATTTACAAAATTATTAGTCACATATTCAGGTACGTACCCGTTCAAATTAGATCATTACACTCGTGTTCATGACTGTACTGACATGTCCGCGGGTGAGAGTATTGATCGGAACTTCGCAAGCACTTTATTAGTAGGTACCTTCTATTCAATTTAGGTAAGTTATGTTATTATATCTCTCTTTAACCTGCAGCTTGCATCGCAATTTAATATTGATTGCCAACCCGGCAGTCTGTAATAGGGCTAAACAATCCTTGAGCCTCGAAAGGTGAGAGGAGGGGGCCAGGGGGGAGTGTGGGGTGCCAGGTGATAGTGATTTGACCATCCATGTCTCGTAGGTCGTAAATCATAACTGTTCCAGGGTTCCCGTTACTACGTCACGGGAACTAGTATTTTATTAGGCACGTACAGTTTGGTATTTCCCTGAGGGAACCTACCTAGGTTTGGAAACAGTTTGATGACTTCCTCGTTGATAAGGTCAGCATCGAAACGAACGTCGATAAATGCTGATACACAAACACAAAAACACCTAAATACCGCGTGGTGATTTGATCGAGTTAATGTAAGTACTTAGGTACCTACTTAAGTAAACTAAGTATGTATACTACAATAATGTAAGTGGCAGTGGGAGTGGTTCTTGCAATGTACCCTACATTGCACGAATTGATCGTACCGTATAGTCGATGGTAAACACTTCAAATCTTTGAAAACTTTTCGGTCGCTGGAAGACAAAGCATTATTGAAAGGTCTCCTACAAGGCAGACCGATGACTTGGAGAAGAGTGCGGCAATTCATTGGATGCGAAATGCACAGGACCGGTCGATGTGGTGACTCATGTCTTGAGGCAGGTCTATGTGGCATGTGCAGGAGTGGACGTGTTTCGGCTGAAATGAAAATGATGTAGGTATTACACATTGATTACATACCTAGGCTAGCTGTACCCACTGCTTTTCAGTATTTCTCTGCATATCCATCTTAAATATTGTTCTGTAAACTAAGGCTTAAACACCTGAAGTAGGTATAGCTTATTGCGGCTAGGGTTGCGGAGTTTGTTTGAAAGTCACCGCGGCCCTGGAAATCACAGGGCATTACGAGGAACACGTACCTATGGGTTTTATTCAGGTAAAGTCTGACACTCCCTTCTGCTCCGCTCAGAGCGTGAGGAATATTTTAATGATTTCTCATTCTTAAGGAAGTTGGTTAAAAAAAAGGTTTTAAGTCATGTTATTACTCTGAGCAATGATAGGTTATCGACTGAAAACCTTTGAACCCGCGACCTTAAGTACAGTTGGCATGTGTCACTGATGTGGTCATCATATAAATGATGCGGTATCTACATAAAGGATGACAACTCCTTTAAACTTTAAACGGCTATTTACGATGAGGCTTATCTCCTCGGTTCTTTGAATCACTGAACCATACCTAGTTCTGCAGTGCCCATAATGACCCTGATAGTCTCATCGAAATCCCAAGATGAAATGATCTCCAGTCTGAAGTCCACATTACTGAATCTCACATGTACCTAAGTAGTGATAAATTGTCGCGACAGCTTATCTATCACTTGAAAAAATTGTAGAGCTTGCTTCGCTCGCTCTTGTATTTATCTATTTACTTAGTTATTGAGCTTCTTTGTATAGTCAACAAAATTAGTTAAGTATCAATTTTCAAATGAAGATAAAACCTTTCTGAGTTAGGGTGCAAGAATGACTTAACCGTTCGTTGACCTTTTTGTCACGGTCAAGTTTCAAAAATTTTGTATTCTGCCCTCACTTTTTTAATGAGCTTTCTTACTGAGTCAACAAAATTACTTCTATTTAAGTATGAATAGTCAAAAGAACATCAAAACTATATATCAATGATCTAGAAGACAAACGTGCTAAGTGCAAAATTTGGATTTTTTCGCATTTAAATGCCAAATGTACTAGAAGAGCATTTTAGTGCATTTGACATTAGATGTAAAAAAAACAAAATTTTGCAGTAAGCACGTTTGTCTTCTAGACCATCCATAATGATCCAAAAAAAAAAATCGATTCCGCCTGACTCACTCTGAAATCACTGTCCTTGCGGACACAGTCCATATTATCTTTAAAAATTATTTTACAAAAAAATACAACCGACTTCCGAATAAATAAACACTACAAAGTAGGTACCTATAACTTAACTTAAATTTCGGAAGTCGGTGTTTTTGGTAGTTTATTCGTATTTTAACACCGATTTCCGAAATTTAAATTTAGCGGTACTCCACACCTAACCACTAGAAAAACGCAGGAAAGCAAAATACGCAGTTTTGTTTACTTGGATGACAATAAACCGTCATCGAAGTAAACAAATTCCAGCTTTTGTGATTAAAAAGCCAAACTACTGAACCGATTTTGATGAAATTTAAATGGGGCCAATCGGGAAGTATTTTTTTTCACATAAAACAAGAATTTTTTAAATCGGTTCCTAATTGACGGAGTTACGAGGTATCAAACATAAAAAAAATCTGTGGTACAATCATCGGCACGATTCTTGAGCGCTGACCTTCACGTGCGCAAAAGTGAGTTATTGGGTCCCTTTGGTGGTATGAAGTGCGGCGCGGAGGCGGGGAAAGTGCAGTGATTATCCCGTAGCGCATCGCGCGTCATCTAGCCGTCACTCGGGATTTGTACTTTACTCTTGCTGCACGTACCTCACGACGACGTTTTATTTGTCATAAGTGTACGATGCGCAAAGCGATCCCCACTCTTCCTCCGAGCGCTCAAGAGCCGTGCCGGTATCTGTCTGTACAAAATGAGCATTCTAAACAGAATAGCTTGTGATTGCGGGTGTCACCCATGCTAGCTAGGCCACTAATAGGGAACTTTTTTGCTATCTGCGTGCTCCTAGGCATCAACTAAAAGAAAACGGTTTTTAATTGAACACACAACATCAGAGCTAAAGATGATTAATTAAATGAAAAAAAAAAACCTATCGAGAAACATCCATAGCATAGGTACTTAAATGGCGTGCACAATACCTACTGATAATGAACCTGAATTTTCAACTTCATTTTCATTGCATGTACTTCGATAACAGTTACTTTGATCTGTTGTGTACCTGTCCAATTGAAAATACATCCCTTCTAGACGACGCCCAGATTGATTTAGTACTCATTCGGTCGGGTTTTCGACGCACGGCTTTTCAGTTTTTTAATATGCCTTTGCATATTTTATTTTATTTCCGAATTATATGCGTCCTGCGTATTATTTTTTATTTTATTTACAAGTTTAAAATTAAGAGAAGAAGAGCGAGTCGAAGGAGTTCTCCGATTGCGACATAAGTACAAGTGACCATGAAGCGACTCTCATACATCCGCAAAATGGAGGAATGTTGTAAGCTTCAAGGTGGTGTATCTCTATTCCGAACCGATCATCCTAGAAAAGCCGATCACTATTGATCCAATTTAGTGTTAGGATTACTTTAGTATCATGTAATTTTAAAGCTACATTGGACGAATAACATTCGTTGCTTTTCGGTTCGGAATGAAGGAAACACGCCTTAGGTACGGTCAGCAGGTAAGTAGGAACGTTCATAAGTAACTAAAATAAAAGTGGATTAGGCCTCCTGGGGATACCACTATAAAAAAAAACGCACCTTCAGCTCTACCTCCTGGGTGGTGTGGAAAAGAGCCACCCACAGATACCTATAATAAATTATATTTCTATGGAGCCACCTCATAACGATGCGATAGGCTGTTTGTTAGGTACTTTTGATAATTTATCTCAACAGTTGTAATTACTTAGGATTTATTTACAACTGTTGAGATAAATTTTCAAAAGTACTTTTAATGCTGACTGCCCGGAGGTCAATAAAAGGGATCATTCCTGCGTCAAAAATATTTAATTAAGGCGATTATCACACGGCGCGGATTTCGTAGCGGTGCCCCGCGCGGTAAGGCGGTTTACGTGTGTTTAGCATCAACGGATTTATTAGAGTCCAATGCGACATGAGATCCGCTTCACCGCCTACCGCAGCGGTTCGCGGTGCCGTGTGTTAATCGCCTTAGTCCGTCAGTTAAATTATCGAAAAATATTGGTTAGGTAGGTACAACGTATTTTTTGCTTTATTACATCAATAAAAATTAACGAAGATAAAAACTCATCAAAGATCAGGAGTGGGGGCTTTGACGTCACTATGACTATGGCTGTGACAGACGAATAGACAGAAAGACAGACGGACACCCGAGTGACCCTTTAAGGGTTATAATACCTACGTTTTTTTTTCGGATGTTCGGAACCATAAAAATGAAAAAATAAAAACAAAATTATAAATGAATTGAATTTAGTCGTCTTACAACGGCAGCCCATTTAATCTATCCAATGACTACTAACATTAATATTAAAAAATATATTTATGAATTTTATTAAAACATTATGCAATATCATGACGCGTCACATATATAGTTTGAAACATCCAGGAGCGAGCGCAGTTCGAGCTTTGTGTTCCAAGGACGGCGCGGAATGGAACAATATGATTATTAACAGGTTAATTATTCTAATATAAAAATACAAAATACAAAATCTTTATTTGTGTACAAAAAACTTGTCTAATGCATTATTTATTTTCATTGTACCTATTATTTTAATTAATTATTAAACAATATCGCGCCTACAGGTAGTTTATGGTTGGTACAGACGCCAGCTCATCAAGCTTTTCAACTTCATCGCTAAAGCATTAGGTTCCAGGTTGATTGGGAAAAGACAGTTTCGGGTAGCTTGATGTGCTGGCGTCTGTACATAGAGTGCAACAATGTTACAATTCACTGGTGTGGGATCCGCACGAGCAAAAGTATAAGCTGATGATAGAACGGGTTCAAAGGAAATTTGCTCGCTATTTGTTTAAAAGAATGTATGGGTACTATCCCTATTTATATCCGTCTCTATTTGTCGCGGGAATGGTGGGCATCAACACGCTAGAACTGCGACGTAAATGCGCGCTGTTGATGCACTACTACTTATTGCTGAACAATAAGATCGACGACGCGACCACACTAGCTCGCTGTACACTGTTCGCTCCGGACCGGCAGCGGGTGTCGCGCGCCGGTGCCGAGCGGTGCCTGTTCGCGGCTCCACCGTCACGTACCCTTACGGCTCGATATGCCCCAACGGCCCAAGCGATTAGTTTGATGAACGCCCTAATTGCTCAGGAATCAGAAGTAGATGTATTTGCGTGTACTCACAGATCGATGATCAAAATATGTGTCAAGTTTTTTAGTTTGTAAGACAAATTCTATGTTGTTGGCTTCCTATACGCCTTGGTGCAAACTGTTAGTGTAGGAAGCAATTGTTTTAAAAATAAATAAATAAATAAATAGAGGGTCGGTCACTTAAATGCAACACACACACACACACACACAAATGCACACACGCTCGCACATGCTCTACGCAGCAGGCTGATAAGACTATGGCTGAACGAAAAGTACAAAAAATATGTTTTTTTTTAAGGATGGGAAATCATCAAATGACTTCTCCCGCTCCAGCAGAAGGGAGTGTCAGACTCTTACTGACTAAAACCCATCCATGTTGCAAGGGCCGCGGTGACTCTTTCGAACAAATTCCGCAACCCCGGTAGTACACTAATACGTTAGAAAATATCATCTGCAATGACCCACTTGGCAGTTGTCTACTACTAGTCGCACACTTCGCTTGGCTCAAAATTTTAGTCAAATATAGCAAGTCAAAGTTAACATAGCTTAGCTCAGCGCAGCACAGCGTCATATATAAAACTAGCTGACCTCACAAGTCTCGCAACTTCGTCTGCGTACCATTGTCCATGAATGCTCTGCTCTTATTTGTCTTAGCGTGATGATATAGCCTATAACCTTCCTCGATAAATGGGCTATCTAACACTGAAACAATTTTTCAAATCGGACCAGAGTTCCCGAGATTAGCGCTTTCAAACAAACAAACTTTTCAGCTTTATAATATTTGTATAGATCAGTGTTTCCCAAACTATGGGTCGAGACCCACTAGTGGGCAGGGTTGGGCAGTATTTGAATTACTTGTAATTAAAATACGTAATTGAAATACAAATACGTATTTTGTATTTGTATTTCAATTACTTCTTTAAAATGTAATTTGTAATTCGTATTTCAAATACCTGACGCCGAGGTATTTTGTAATTAATATTTCAAATACTTGAGGCTTCAAAATACATTTTAACAATAAAATACATTTCATCATCATTATGGAGGGATTGCAGTACTTTTTAAGATTTTTGAACGTCTGAAAATCTAATAAATTATGAGTTTTTTAATAAAAAAAAATCATTACATAAAAATTGAACATACCCTCAAGTAAATCGTAAAGATAGACGCGATTTAGAATGATTGGCTCTATACTTTTTTTATCAAACATGACACTAAATTACAATTTTAAACGTGTACTGCTAAGAGATTTCATCACGAATATATATAAAAGTTATATCAATAGATAGAGCTTTTTATTTTTGAAGTAAATGTTGGAACCATATTGTATAATTTCCTTATCAGTTTTCGCCAAGAAGAAAAAACAATCAAAATTTAGGCATTATTTCGCTCGCCGGACAGTCGCTGTTGTTCGTCAAAACTCACAGTACTGCAACCTCGCCTTAAGCAATTAGCGATCGTGAGTGTGAGTGCGAGGCGAGACCGCGAGCGTGTAATGATGGTAAAGCAGCAACAAAACGCAAAAAACCGGCCAAGTGCGAGTCGGACTCGCGCACCGAGGGTTCCGTACAAACCTGTAGGTATATATTATAAGCAAAAGTTGCGGTTTACGATTTATGACGTATTAAAAAAAACTACTTACTAGATCTCGTTCAAACTAATTTTCGGTGGAAGTTTAGATACATGGTACCTACTATTCAGTTTAGAAAAAAAATATACTTATAAGAAACCTCAATATCATTTTTGAAGACCTATCCATAGGGGTGGGGTATCCCACACGTATAATTATATACGTACGTATGTATGTATGTGGTGGATGAAATTTTGAGTTTCAGTTCTAAGTATCGGGACCCCCAAAATTTAGTTTTTTTTTTTCTATTTTTGTGTGAAAATCTTATTCCGGTTCACAGAATACATCTACTTACCAAGTTTCGACGGCATAGTTCTTATAGTATCGGAAAAAAATGGCTGTGACATACGGACGGATAAACAGACAGACAGACATGACGAATCTATAAGGGTTCCGTTTTTTGACATTTGGCTACGGAACCCTAAAAATCAATGATCCACCATTCCGACCCTATTGCAATAGCAGACTCGGCCCGGTCTAGATTACTTATTTTGTATTTTTTAATTTGTATTTTGTATTTCAATTAAAAATAGCTAAAATACTGTATTTTTTATTTTATATTTCAAATACCTTACTTAAAAATATTTTGTATTTCGTATTATATTTACTTGCGAAACAGTATTTTGTAATTTGTATTTCAATTAAAGCAAAGCATGTATTTTGCCCAGCCCTGCTAGTGGGTCGCGGCGGAATATTAGACAATCCCTGAGGAGCTGATGCTATTTTTTTCTTTTTTTTTTTCTATAATGGACAAAAATTCGGTAAAATTACATCATTTTTATTTAAATAGCACTCCTTGTAAGCGAATCAGTAGCAACGTTTTTTCCTTATCTAAGTACCTACGTCCCTCCTTCATAAAGCCTACGTCTTTTTTCTTCATGACAGTCAAGAGGGGAGTCCCGAGTTTGGTAGTGTTTGTTAGGTGGGTCGCGGTCCACTCAACTTCGGGAACCACTGGTATAGATATGTACTCACTCTAGTACATTTTCGAGTATAATATTATAAACTGTAATTAATGACGTAAGCTCTTTAGTTTATTACTGTTTTTATTATTAGATAAGTAACTACCTAGTAAGTAATAAGCCGTCCACAATTAAAAAAAAACATAACTTTGCTTTTGAGAGTGAACAGAATAGCATTATTATTGTGATTATTAGTTATTACATCAAAATCTGCAAAGGAATGCCATGTACTTACTAGTTCTATTCAAATTAAAGCTTAAACTATCTGTATAAATCTACATACAACTTCAAAGATAAGTTAAAAAAAATTCAATTAATTCTATGATTTTATTGCTTATATCACACTTGTGGTGCTTTGTACTTCTATAGACGTTTTACTTCTTCACATATACTTTGAAAGTCTTCTCTGACCCATTTCCGCAGCTCTGCTTCTAGATCCTTCGCTGTAAGATTCTTGAATGCCTCGGTATCTGTAACACAACATTAAACCATTGCTTTATATACCTACTAGTTTTTCCTGCGGCTTCGTTCGTGTTTATATAGATTTTCGCAATAATAAGTAGCTTTAGTTAATTTAAATTTACAGAAAATACTTGTATACAGTAGCGTTCCAACACGGGTTCAAACGGTTGCAAATTATTTTTGTACAAAACCATCTTCGATTATAACTCCTTCTATTCAAAATTCAAAATTCAAGCATTTATTTCAATTAAACCATTTAATTTTATTTAAACCATAACCTTCTATTAGTGAATACCGTATCAAAATCCGGTGCGTGCCATATTTCAGCAAAACCTTAATAAATTATTTCTTTTCATGAAACACTCCGTCTATTGGTGAAACCTTATGAAAACTCGTTTGGTAAGTACCGCATTTTATTTTATATTTAAGTAGGTACAGACGCCAGCACATTAAGCTAGAAAAATCCGTCAAACTTATTTAATAGATTTTCAACTTTATTGCTGTAGCATTAGGTTCCGGGTTCAATTTACAGTTTCAGATAGCTTGATGTGGCGACTGTACTTAGTAGTGATTATGGTGTACAGCGATAATGATTAATGACCAGTCATTATTATTCCAGATATCTGGCAAAAAAATCAGCTGTTCAGTACCTGCATCTTCGCTTGCATAACTTGATGAAAACAAACAGCTTATTTAAATAAATAATAATAATAAATAAATAATATCCTTGGACATTTCACACAACGCCATATAGTCCCAAGTTAAGCAACCTAATGCTTGTGTTATGGTAACGAGATGGCTGATAAACTACATATATACATTTTTTTTTTGTAAATACATACATATTATAGATAGAAAAACACCCAGACTCGGAACAAATACTTGTAGGTCGTACAAACATTTGTTCCGTGCGGGAATCGAACCCGCGACATGCTGCGCAGCAGTCAATCGCTCAACCACTGCGCCAACCGTGTCGTCAAATTCTCAAAAAACTTCGTCAAAAATTTGGGAGCGAACTTTTGCATACTTCATATGTTCGATTAATACCTGATGCTTGAAAAAGGCTGGTCATTGAAAATAGCCCTGCTATAAAGAAATATTTACCAAAAATTGGGAACCAGCCACTAAGCTCCAAGACAGCGACATTGAACGCTGCCAATTTTTTTGCACCTTTGCTATTCCTCCTCGGCCATACTATTACATTCACCGTATCCTCACGACCTCCCACCCTCCTTATCTTAGTCAGAAGAATGTTGTGGGCAATAGATTTCTTCAAGAAGTAGTCCAAGACTTTCCAAAGTGACTGGGAAGAAGATTGTCTTTGAATTTGAAAACAGAATGCAGGTACTGGATAGTTTTCGTCCAAGCAGTAGATGTCTCCATTTACATGCTGCCATTTCTGAAATTAAACGGAAAATCACAATATTAATCATACAAGATTCAGTCAAATTCCGTTTTCATCTTTATCTCTAAAGAATTAGGTTCAAGGTTGATTGCGAAAATTTTCCAGTTTCGGGTATGTGATGTGCTTTCAAATTTTACTAAACAGTACAACTATTTTCTTGATGTTCCTCGACAATCATCGCATTTTCGAATACAAATGATTGCTAATTTGCATGTCCATCGATTATTAGATTTATTTTATTTTATAATAAAATAAAAAATAAAATAAAACAAAGTCCTCCGCCGCGTTTGTTGTTCGCGATAAACTCAAAAACTACTGCACCGATTTTCACGCTGTTTTCACCAATAGATAGAGTGGTTTTCGAGGAAGGTTTTAGTATATAATTTGTCAAGCGGGCGAAGCCGTGGGCATCAGCTAGTATATGGTAAGATTTATCATGTCATAATTGATGGACATAAGCATTTATTTGGCATGTTCACCATGCCCTCAGTTGAAAATGTGTGTTACTTCACTACCTTTTAAGTTTTTGCTACCAAATCAGGGAACTCATACCATCTAACAAATCTATACTAATATTATAAAGAGGTAACATTTGTTTGTAAGTTTGTAAGTTTGTATGTAGGGGGTAATCTCAGGAACTACTGGTCCGATTTGAAAAATTGTTTCACTGGTAGAAAGCTACATTATTCGTGAGTGCTATAGGCTATAAATTATAAAGATATCATGCATATTAGTCGAACTATCTCAATTTTTGTCTATCCAGGCGGAAAAAAATAGCTCTTACAACAGAGTTATTTGCGTGCGCTGCCTTAACAGTTGTATATAATTGAAAACAATGTATGGCAACCTGGTCCGCCTAGAATAGTTCTACAAAAAAGTCCGCGGCACCATATTTCTATCTTTTATAATAATAATAATAAATATTATAAAGAGGTAAAATTTGTTTGTAAGTTTGTATGTTTGTAAGTTTGTATGTAGGGGGTAATCTCAGGAACTACTGGTCCGATTTGAAAAATTCTTTCAGTTTTAGATAGCCCATTTATTGAGGAAGGTTATAGGCTATATATCATCACGCTAGTCTTAGCGTGATGATATATAGCCTATAACCTTCCTCAATAAATGGGCTATCTAAAACTGAAAGAATTTTTCAATTACATCATAATACATTTTACAATTACTCAATTTGTCTAAATAGGAGCGGAGCAGTAATGGAAAATGTGACGCAAACGAAGTTGCGCGGGTCAGCTAGTCTTTTATATTTTAGCAGATATAGTAGCTTATAAGTGTTAAAAAAAAGATTTTTCGACGTACTTATCTTTGGACGATTTTTTAAACAACAAAATATTAAATCTTATCGAAAAAAATGTTATTATGATCACAAGAACATCATAGAGATACGATTTGCCCAAAACAGTATGTCAATTGGTTGAATAGTTTCGAAGATAATATAAAATTACTAAATCGCAAAACGCCGCCCGCGCCGTCCATTCACGAACCGCATTAGAACATGCTTTGTACGGACGTTTTATCCATTTACCCATAGACGGCGTTGTGCAATTACGTAATTTTTCTTTCTTTAATATTTTTTTGGTTGCTCGGTTTCTCAAAACACAATTATAATATTACTTAGTTCTCATTCTTCGAGTTCGAAGCTGTGATATTTCTGTTTTTGGGATATCAGACAGTTTTTGCGATTGTTTATCATGCCTAAAAGGATATCAGGATATCACAACTTTCCCGTCAGACATCCCAGACATGAGACAAGAGCAGCTCGAGTACGCCGTACGGAAGAGCCTCTCGAGGAATAGAGAAAATATTTCGCAAGCACGCGCTGGGAAATCTAGCTCCGTGCGTTCACAGCGGCTTGCTAACCAAAGCTGGAGAACATCGCAGGTCCGTGCTCGGGAATCTAGCGCTGAACGTGCACAGCGTCTCAGTGATTTAAAGCAGCATGTCTCTGCAACAAGGGACAGGGAGTCTAACGCTGAGCGCTCGCAGTGGCTCGCTAGCCTAGCTACATACATATTATTATGCAATAACAACAAAACCCTCCTTTTGGCCGTCAGGAAATAAATCATAGCACTCAGTACTAACCGAACCACACTCATAATTTCATCACAAGTTAAAATGTTTACCGCCCAACGAAGTGGGCACGGGTCAGCTAGTGATGTTATAAACTAGTGAAATACTAACCACTTTCTCCACTGCCAAAGTGTTCTTCTCCACAAACAGATGGTAGTGTAGATGGTTGACTGAAGCAAAACCACACATGCTATTGAACCCAATTCTTATGTCCCTGTAATAAAAGACAATTTGTTTTAAGTTAAATACATACTTTACAAGGTAATTTCTTGTTAAAGGATATGGTTTACTATTCTCTCTCATGCAACTTTCAATTAGTACAAGAAGTATGCAAGCATAATGTGAATTGGTTTTCAAAGCTAAAAACTTGACAGTAATTCCAGAATGCCTAAAGGCCTAATACTCGAACTTAAAACCTTTCAATTTCAAGTTGCAACATCATTTCAGGGACAACTAATGTCAATAAATTTACAAAATGTAGGATTTGTTGTCTTTGAAAGTTAGTGGCTGGGATGTGAATGCTCCTGAAAATACCAGACTTGCTCCTCAGATCAGCAGTGAGAGTTGAAAATCCGTTAGTGCAGTAATATCTAGATTTTTTATTTGGTCTTGTGTCTCAGGAAAATAAATAGTCGTGTTTTGCGACTGGATAGCGGCAGCCCACTAATGGTAGCGGGGACCAACACTCGGCACTACTTGTTGTACAGACATTTCCACACTATAGGTATAACGGACAGTTCTCTGTGCAGGAGGAGGAAAAAGTATTGCAAGTGCTATACACTGAAAGGACTGATCTGCTTCTAGATGGAGATTGGCTGGTTGGAATGATGGCCCCTTTGGCTCAAGCACAATGGTCCAACATCAGGACAAATACAGAAACCGAACCCCAATAGATAAATAGAGAGGTCTTGTCTTCTGTTAGTAAAAACAGTCTCAGATGAATTGATTTTAGTAAAACAGGCTCTATTCATTACACCTTACAAACAATTGTTGTGTGTACTTGCCTACACTCACCGGTCCTCATTGAGGAACATGATCTGCACTGCAAGATCCAAGTTCTCTGGCGTCACCACTTGAGGCAGACATTTGTCCACATATGGGCACAGCAAAGAATGGTATCTCGTTATGGGACTGACATTTACTAAAACTATATGTTTGTCAGCATCTGGAAATGAATTTAGGAAAGTAGGAATAAATACTATTTTTTTAAATATTATGCAGGGATACTGAAACCGGTTATGGACAGGATTTAGAGCACTGTTATTCTAAGGAACAAGACTTATTATGTTATTAGGGCAAATATTAAACAGAAAACACAACTTATACTTGTAGCTAATTACTCTCGACTTTTTTTGCTAAGAATTCAGAGCTTGTGTTAATGCTAAATAAATATTTTGTGAATTTTACCTTCGCCTTTTATAGAAAATAATATTTCTTTAGGTGAAACTTTATTGAAATTGAACTTATTTTCGTCAAATGGTTGACAGATGTTGTTCATCTCTTCCGGAGTTCTTCTTTTAGACTGGCGGTCTGGATTCAGCTAAAAATGAAAACAAACAAAGATATATTTATGCAATTTAAAATTTTAAATCATTCACTACATGCAGCCGAGGATGAATTTTTGTGTGATAAAATTATATTTGTACCTGAAGCAAATATTTCCGTTCTAAAAGTCTTTCTTCTAAATGATCGATCTTATACCGAAAGATATCCGTATCCTTGTGAATTTCATCCCATTTTGTTGTCAAAAAACTTCTAAAGCTCGTAGGACCATCACCGGTTAAATCTTTTAGCTTGTACGTCATGTTTTACCACTTGGTTATATATACTTTTGTGTGCCAAAATATTCTTACAGATATTCATAACAATTGACCTAAGAATAAAAAAATGTGGGTTTCATGCTTAGAATAATAACGCATAGAAGCCGCGTCTAGAACAAAACCCGAGCAAAATCGTGTGTCCACTTCATTTTCTTTGTGTGCGTGAGCCGAATGTGTCTACGTTCCTCTAACGCACACAGATATAGCTTTCAGTGATACCATTACTAAGCCGTTACCCACAAAATATGGGAAGACGCATTACTATTTTGCTATCAAGGCAAGTATTTTATGTTGTTGGGAACTGGAAAAAGTAAACATGTAATATGACATATTTTTTCGGAAGGTATAATTCAATTTATTTCAAAATAAAAGGAAATAAATCGCAAAAAGAATGAGATATTGTTCAATGCGTTTAGAATGCTTGATGGGTTATAATTATAAACAATATTAAAACATCGGGTTTGATATGAATTAACAGTAAGTATTGTATTTTAAAATTACAAAAATGAAAAACATGAATGAAGGCAATGTGGGTATTTTTTCCTCACAAATAGCAACACTGTGTTATGACAAGTTAGGTTATTAGAATTTTGATTTATTTATCGATTTACGTAAAAATAGTGCATAGAATGTGAGTACTTATTTGTGAAATGTTATTTTATCACATTTTTCTTGTTTTCCTGATGTGCTATAACATCCTTTCACGCAAAAAACTGTCATTTTCAATTGTTTACTGGCGAGCTGTGTTCGACGGAACGTGACATTGAGTACTAACGGCCTGATGGCTAAGTTTGACCGATTAGGCTAAGTTTTAGTTGCCTCACTTTTTGCACTCGTACTAGGTTTCTATGCGTTATTATTCTAAGGTTTCATGCTAGCATAGCAAGTACCTATTTAATTGTTTTGATGATTTTCTAACCTATAAATAAAAAGTCAATGTCATTATGTCGTTGACGTGAATGTCAACGTCAATCATAATTGTGAGCAGAAACTGTCACATTTTATTTTATTGCCATCTTCAAATATGTTTTGGAAAACGACTTTCAAAGCATTACGTGATATGAATCATCGGCTTTATCTCAGGCATCATGCTCAGACATCAGGCGCATGCAAGATGCAGGTAATACCTGCGTAATTACCTACAAATGATAGTTGTGTAGATATTGTACTAGTCAGTAATTTCTTCTTCTCTTCGGAGACATTTGATGATTTTCCATCCTAAAAAAAAGGTGTTGTATTGATAAGGCGTGCACAATTCATGATATCTACTGATGCAGGTACCTATAATATATAGCTATACAATTAATTCCATGAAACGTCGTCATCAACAATTAGTGAGTAGGTAGGTAGGTACTTGTTGCGAATTTGTGGTGACTGCTGTTGACAAAATGTGACTAAACAGCGAAAATGTAACTAGTTTCCGCAACAGGAAAGTCCTTGCTCACGCTCCTTTGACTCGAGACAAGTTTGCATTCGGATGTTTCCTCATGTATGAGCAGGGTATCACCTAAAATGTTTTTTTTCTCAAAAACAGGTATGTAGGTACTTACTTAGTCAAACAAAGAAGATTATTAACTGTCACTTTTTAGCTAGAACCAGGAATCGTACCAACTCAAACATAAGACATCGTTTTATGACATCGTTCGACATAAAGAAAGAACTATTATTGATGATCTTTGTAAATGCCCGTTTTACTACAGGTTTTACCCAACACTTCCTGCCGGAGTCACGGGAATTCGTAAGAGACACCGTGGCTCCGGAACACAAAGGGCAATGAAGGAACATGGATGGGTTTTAGTCAGTAGAAGTCTGACACTCCCTCCCGCCACACCCAGAGCGGGAGGAGTCATTGGATGATTACCCATCCCTAAAAAAAAAAAAACCCAACACAAATTAATTCCTAGGCAGGTTAGGTTCATTGAAGGCACCACTGTACGGGGGGGCTTGCCCTCACTAGATTTGATTCAAAGTACCTAAGCACTTTAAAAAACCAAATGTAATGCATTAAAGCCTCTTTCGACCCCTCGTGAATTCTTCAACGACTTTTCTAGGTTGTCTTTAGGACTACCGAAGATACATGGGACTTTTTGGAAAGGGGGGGGGGGTCTTACTTAAGCCCCTCAGCCCCCTGGATGACCACTTTGTATAGTATAATAATAAAATGTTACCTAGGTTACTTATCTCGTTATGTTTCTCTCGGTAGCTACTTAATATATTACGAACGAAAACATCTACTTTGTTGGCATCAAAAAGACAAATAATTGCATTCGTTCCACTCTTGTTTAGTAAACTATAAGTATTTAGAATGCTCTAGTTTTGTAAGTTCTAGCTCTTACTATCTTTAACTAGGTAACTACAACAACCGTAGGTAACGAAGAACAACATACAACAATAAAAACCGTAACGTCGAAGAACAGGTCATCGTGAAGCAAAGCACATAGTACCTAAAAACCAACATTCCGTCATCCAGATAAGGTACGCCGTACGCGAAGTGTTACTCAATGTTTATTAGTTTCACATCGTCAGTTCGGTTCGAGTCACCCAGTCAGTTCCCAAGTGGAAAGTGACGCGGCCGGTCGTTGTTCAATTTTAAATCGTGTTGTGCGCTCCGCAACAATAAACCGGTAAGATGTTTGTACGTTCTATTTAAAAATATCGCATCAGAAACTTCGGACTCGCTCTAATAGAGACTATTTAGAGTACTCGTGACAAGGCTGTTACATCAAGTGAATAATATTACAATAATAGTACCTACAGTTTTACTACGATCTGCGTTATTTTGATGATATCATACAAAAAATATTTCGATGTCGTATCTACCTACTTAGGTATTCTTGGTTTTGAATCAATAGTTAACACACCTACGTCAACTCATTTACAAGGTGGTTTACATAAGGTAAAGTACATGCTACCTTATATCAGATGCTTATTTCTTACCAATAAACCGTAACTTTCAACTGCAACAGCTTTTGTCGGTGTCTGCGCTCGCGTTAATTTTTAAAAAACAGCCTATAAACTAGGGCGTAACTACCGCCGCATCAGCTGTATCAAATATACGGGGGCCCCGGACTGCAAGGGCCCCGATGTGTGGACGCAAAGCTATACATTTAGTTCCACCATCTCATTTAAAAAAATCTAAAAACGGGCCCTCTAAAAATATTTGATACAGAGACAGGGCCCCTTTGGGGCTAGCTACGCCACTGCTTATAACCGGCCAGGGTCCTATCTATCCCTGCAAAACAATTCATCAAAATCGATTCAGTGATTTAAGCGTAAAAGTGTAACAAACATGCAATTTTGCAATTTATACGATTAGTACCTAAAGTAACTAATAACAAATTAACAATAACAATTTTACAACGCCGCCGCAAGAAAATTACCACTATTGCAGCAACTGTTTACTTTTCTTATCTAACTGTTGATAACAAGCAAAAATTAGGTAAACGCTCAAAGGTTTCCAACAAGGTAACGAATACTTCAACGAATAAGTAACCATAGCCATCTTGATTTTGAAAACTCACATAGAAAAATAATCTATGAACGATTTATAGTTTCTTTGACCCTGTCTCGTGTTAGCGTGGGTGCTGTGTTGATCAAGTTGGTGGATAACTTTCTCAGAACCTATTTTTGTTTTGGCTTCGGCTGATAAGCGTAGTAGGTAGGATGAATGTTAGTTTTAGAGTTCGTAACAACGTGACACATAGAAACTCAGGATCCAAGTTTAGTCAAGGATCAAGCCAACGTAAAGGCCTTGACGATTTCTACATGCAGGTTTTTGCTGTACATTTGCCTTACTAAGTCGGTACGTAGAGAGATAAACAAGCGAGAGGAAATTTTATTTGTTTGTTAAATCAGGAATTCACGTCACGTCATCGTTTATCTGATTGATATGAAACTTGATTTCTCAAATAGCTTCGTCGCTTGTCTGTAGGTAGTACCTACCAACATCAAAATTACCATAAGATACCGTTTTCTCAGTGGGTTTGTCGTATTAGGCTTAAGCTGTTGCACGGATCCAATAGGTTGGTTCGGTTTGTTTTGATTGTTTTTTTGTGTGTGTTTTGTTGTTGTTGGTGTGTGTTGTGGATTGGTTGGAGTGGATTACGTTGAAGTTTTGTTGTGAGTCCCAATAAAAAAACTTTCGAGAAGCAGTGGTCAATCTGGACTGGATGTCAAAAAACAATAGGTAGGTACATGAAGCCTCGGAGGACACGGTGGAGCACACTGTGCAGGTGTGCCCCGCTTGGGCGGCGCACCGCCGTGTCCTCGAAACGGCGATCGGCGGCAACCTCTCGCGTCCGGCCCTGGTCCAAGCCATGGTCCGGAGCGAGACGGAATGGGACGCCGTTGCCTCCTTCTGCGAAGCAGTCATGCTAGCGAAGGAGGTGGCGGAGAGGGAGAGGAGACCCTCTCGTCCCGGCCGCCGTGGTGGACGCCGCGGGCGTCGGGGGACACCACCTGGTGACCTCCGGCCACCGTAGGCGCGAGCCTGTGGACGGCGAGCTATGGGTGGCTCGCCGTCCGTCCGTCTAGTGACGACAGGCCGTGTCGACGGCGCGTTAGTGTTCCACGCGCGCCTCAAAGAGAGTCAGCACACAGAGGGGCCCGAAAGGGCCGACGCCTGCCGGAGTCGCGGGATTATTCGCAAGAGACACCGTGGCTCCGGAACACAAAGGGCAATGAAGGAACATGGATGGGTTTAGTCAGTAGAAGTCTGACACTCCCTCCCGCTACACCCAGAGCGGGAGGAGTCATTGGATGATTTCCCATCCCTAAAAAAAAAAGCCTGTTACTGCATCGAAAATCAATCCAAACATTACGTTACAAATTATCAAAAGCAAGTCAATTACCTACTTTGATTGGTTAGATGAATTATAAACAGCCATAGATATAATTGAACAACTCATCCAACTAACTAATAAAATAATTTAATGATCCAGAAAACAAGTTTATGTAGGTACCTCAATTAATCCTAATCTAATCTATCTAAGTAATAATAATTTATATAAAAATCTCGTGTCACGGTGTCTGTTATCGAACTCCTCCGAAACGGCTAGACCGTTTTTTATGATTTTTTTTGTGCACATTCCTAAGGTCTGAGAATAGGTCGTAGGTTTTTTTTTTGGCATTTGTCCTATCTGATAGTTGGTATATACCATGCTTCAGTGACTGACAGAAAACGCACAGCCGAAACTACTGGTCGTACAAAGCTAAAATTTGGCGTGTAGGTTCCTTGCGGGGCTTCGATCAATAATACCATTAATGATCGAAGTTGCGGGGTATAGAGGAGCACTATACCGCGTGTATCTGACATCGACGCACAAACGATTTCCATGGGTCCGGGGCATGATTCTGGACTTAGAATTTTTCGTCGGCTTTTTTCTCATTTTTTTCAAGAGTTTTTTTTACTTTAGACTGCTCATAATCGTTATTCTGACCTAACCCAATGAGATTTTTAATAAAGAAATAATTAATTAACTACTTTCACCAAAAAAGGCAATCTGAATAAAGCCACAAATAATATCAGCTCAGCTGAGCTGATACTTTGTAGTACTCTTGAAAAAAATGAGAAAAGAACCGACGAAAAATTCTAACACTGGGGTGTCCAGAATCATGCCCTGGACCCATGGAAATCGTTTGTGCGTCGATGTCAGATACACGCGGTAGAGAGTTGAGCACTGTTGAGAGGATTTCCCGGAATTCCTACGGGAACAGCAAAAAACGGGAAATGCGCGTACGAAGTCGCGGGCAAAAGCTAGTAGATGATAAAATAACTTGAAAAAATTGCGTAGGGCGCCTTAGACAGCATCTTATCGCCGCCCCTAAGGTGGAGAGTTTGGTACGGAAAAAACACGGATGTCATTTTGTCCAACCCGGAAGTCGAATCCAAGACTCCACGGCCGGCAGCCGTGCTCCGCAGGACTCTCATAAGCAAGAGAGAGGTTTTGTGATTAAACTAAGTAATGTAAGCAGTTGGCAGAAATGGCAGCTGATTTATTGTTGGGATTGGGCCATGTAGGAGTAATTAAGTAGTAATATGGCCGTACTTTGGAAGCTCTATACAAAGTATGATTTTCAAATTTATGTACCTACTAGCTGACCCGCGCAACTTCGTCTGCGTCACATTTTCCATTATTGCTCCGCTCCTATTTGTCTTAGCGTGATGTCTATAACCTTCCTCGATAAATGGGCTATCTAACATTGAAATAATTTTTCAAATCGGACCAGTAGTTCCTGCTTTATAATATTAAGTAATAAGTATAGATATAACTAAGTAAGCACTATCTCGTGCGCCCCATTGTAATCTGGCGCCCCTAGGCACGTGCTTAGTTAGTAAGCCTTCATGATTGTTAAAATTATATGTTTTGTTATATTTGCGCATGAATTTCCATATGATAGATATTGGTGTGCATCTGTTGAAAGTTTCGCATAGAGATATCCAACTTTTTTGACGTTCTGTTTTTATAATTATTTTTTTAAGGATAATCCGCCTCTGCCTACTTAACAGTATAAAAGATAAAGAGCCTTTGACCACGGTAATATATAATAATATAACCGTGCTTTGACTTGGCTCGAGGAGATATATGAAATTAAAGGAGTTCGTAATGGAAGTGGAGCACATGGGTGAGAAAAGTTTTAGCCTATGTACGCACTAGCGGTTGAACCGCTTAGCAGTTGACCGTGCGGCTGGCCGCTTTTCCAGTTTGTATATGCAACCGCTAGTGATTGTACGCACTGACCCGCCATTAAATGTCAACGGTTGCCTAATAAGTTTAGATGTAGTAACATAACCATCGTTAATTATCAAACAATTTAAATGGATAAGGATTAATATCCTGATACCAAAATTAGCACTGTTCCTGGAATGGAATACTTAGTGCAATTTGATTTTCATTGTGACTTAACCATAATAGTTAAATACATACTCTTGCGGATTTTTTTGTAGATGTTGATGTGTTCTATAAAACTGTAGTACATCACTTTGCTCTATTTCCAATAGTTTCCGCAGCGTTCGCGATATAAGGATTTATTTTTGGTACTTTTTCACTACCACAACTGTAAACATTTAAATGAATTAGCTGTATTTTTCCTGAATTCTACGCATTGTTCTCTTTTTTTTAGTTAGTGTACACATTTGGCCTATTTTGAAAAATTTCCTTTATACATTTTCACACTACCTGCACGAAAAAATCAAATTATTTGCTAAGCAAACCTAACCTAAAGAACGTCATTCTAACCCGCGAGCGGCTCCCGTCGGTGTCCGCTGCATGCTGCAGCGAGCGCAGTCAAAACGGGATTCCAAATTCAAATCGCATTATTATGAAATTCAGTAGGTACAATATTATTGCCTGGCGGTAGGCTGTAGCCACAACTTCGGACGCCCAACCTGCTCCTTGTGCCACCTATTTTCATGGCTAGAGCACAATTTTCTCGCAGTAAGTCTGAAAAGTAGAGCATGTTCTTCGGGGATAAAGGTGTCTTTGCCTTGGGCTATCTCTCGCTGCGTTCAGGATTCCTGTATTAATTTGGTCGTGAGTTCAGCTCTAAACTCCGTGTAAACTCTCGAATCCTTCATTGTGTTTGGGATTCAATATGACGCCCGTATCATAAGACACTGCTTTATCCCCTCGTTTCATCATCTACTATTTTGGACCCTCGGACCCCCATGTGAATAAGCTACTACCGCTACTACAGTTGACTGCTGTAGCTTAGGTGTGTACTGCATGTCCCTACTCAAAACTATGCAATGATCGTGAGCCCCCGTTTCGTCCATAACGGTTCATGTGCAATGTGCATTAACGATCGGCTACTTTAGAATTAAGAACGAATGGGGTTACTGAATGACGAAGATAAGAGATATAAATCTGAATAGATACAATGGGAGAGGGAGGTAAAAGAAATTGATGATGAATTGCGTGAAAGAAAAGTGAGTGAACGATAACGTGCAGGATAGATTGAAAGATTAAAACGTGCTTTGACGCTCCTAGAAACATGGGACAAAGACGTGAAGATGATAATGAACAAGCCAGAAAATGACGCAACTGTTAACTAGGCAGGCTAATAATAAACCCTAGTACCTAGTAGACACTTTATTGTTTCTTAACTTGGCTCCTTGACATAAATTTTCGTGACATCATGTAGATTTGTAGAAGGATCATGATGATGATCGTAAATGTTTTAATGCAAAATTAGTGTGGGTGTGTGTGGATGTAACTACAGCTAGGGAAATTAACTATAAAGCATCCTTAAGGTTGAATGTTACTTGCATGTCATAAAAGACCAAGGTCAATTCACAAGCAAGTGCTTGGACATTTACGGAAGGAGGACAAAGAAAAGATGGATGGATTGTGTGTGGAACTGTAGAGTAATATCTATACTAATATTATAAAGCAGAAGAGTTTCGTTTGTTTGTTTGAACGCGCTAATCTACTTACTGATCCGATTTGAAAATTATTTCAGTGTTAGATAGCCCATTTATCGAGGAAGGCTTATAGGCTATATATCATATCATCACGCTAAGACAATTAGGAGCGGAGCATTAAAGGAAAATGTGATGCAGACGAAGTTGCGCGGGTCAGCTAGTGTAAGATAAGGGTGATTGCATGACAGGTAGTTGGACAGAATAGAAGAAGAAAACGTGTTGCGCCGAGCCCATGATCCCATTTACATGGGATAAAGGCAGGAAATGATGATGATAATGTACCTAAGTGACAGATATTTATATTATAACCATAGTGAAGTTTTCATTCATTTCCCCGACTTATCCTAATATCTATACTGTCTTATAATAAAATTCTTCCGTTACTGAGTGACTATTAGACATCGCACAGCCGAAATAGCTGGTCGTAGAAACCTGAAATTTGGCATTGTAGGTTCCTTGGGGAGTGTGAGGGAGCACTAACAAAAGATTTTCCGAAACTCTTACGGGAACGGTACCAAACAGGATATAAGCGTACGAAGTCGCGGGCAAAAGCTGTTACCGGCCTAGACTATATGGAACGTTCTTGGACTTGAGAGCCTAATCGTGAGCATAGATGTACTAATCTAGGAGGAAAGAAATGATAAAACTATCTAGAATTAAATGTAAGTATGTATTTATTCTCGTAATTGGGTAATCTAATCTTGAGCTGAGATATTTAGTAACCTACATAAATGTACCTAAAGCAATTTTAAATTTATCAAGTATACGGTATTACCAATAAACAAACACAACAATTTGATTGTTTATTTCTACCTTTGTTTGTAGGTACAAAGTGCGAGTACTTAACCTCTTTCTCTGAAACGAAACTATTCTATTTACAGTTAAGGATTGAAAATGATCTATGATTCCGTTGCACGCTGTAGTTTGAATTATGTCAATTTGTGAAGCACGCGTTTGATGCTACGATTGGCTGAATAAATAAAACCACCAGCCAATCACGTCACCTAAACTTGGGTCTGAATCAGGTGGTATAACCACTAGACCACGGAGGCGGTTAGTGTCACCTGTTTAGCACCACCCGGGGACCACGTGTAGGGACCTACCTACTTTAATTATTTTAAATTTATCATAGAAACCTTGTCCTATAAAACCTAATGAATTATTAATGTAAAGGTACTTAACCCGATTAAGACGAATGTTGTAAATTGAATCATAATCATGAACATTTCAACGTCATTACGTACCTATTTCCTTAATCATATTTAGGTAGGTACCTAGTTATAAATAAAGCAGAATTCAACATGACCGATTTCATTGAATTTGATAATGTACGTAACTTATAAACAATTTGCCACAGTTTATACCTAGCAGCGCAGAGCGTACCTTGAACGTACGTTATTTGAACTACTATTCGAGAGAGGCACATCTGTTTTCCGCTTTTTTTGGTTTTCCACCCTAGTATCGCCTTCTCTATATTTTTGAGTAGAGATTGCCCTACTCCTAGGTCCGAGTTTTTCCAGATTTGTACTAGTTTGGAGGAGCTGGTCTGGGGAGCGTCAGGGCGGGTTTTTTAAAAAGGTCATTCCATCTTGATTACATGGATTGAAAATTAGATATGAGCGCCGCGTCGGTGCGCCGTCGCCGCCGTGGATTTTAAACGGCGCTCCGCCGCCGTGGAAAATATACTTCCGCGGCGCCACCGTCAAAAATCGCCACGGCGCTCATATTTATTGACAATTAACTTCGTGATCACTTCACACAAGCCTCACTTCGACATGTTTACAGAATCGACTGACAGATTCACTCCTAAAACAATGACATTAGGACAGCTTATCGCAATTAATGAGAATTTTATTAAATCGATGATTAAGCTACGTTAGCACTAACAACAGGGTCATAGCTACCGCCGTATCAGCCGTAACAAAGATACGGGGCCCCCGGACTACAAGGTTTCCGACGTGTGGACGCAAAGCTATATTTTTAGGCACGCCGTCACTTTCGTGGCCTGCCAAGACAGTCCTTAGCTAGAAGGGCCCATTTTGTTTAAAAAATAATACTCCTAAAAACGGGCCCCGGCCTCCCCTTAAAAATGTTTTAGGCCCCTTCGAATCTAGCTACGCCACTGACTAACGAGAAATATTTAGGAAAACTTCATCAATAAAAAAAATGATAAATTCTTTAGACATGGATAACCTTTTTGAATTACAACTTATAAAACTGATAAAATAGCGTAGTAAAGATAAAAGAGTCAAAATTTCTATAATTAAAATGCCCAGTGCTCGTCGGACTCGCGCACGAAGGGTGCCGTACCATAATCTATAAAAACGGCAAAAAAAACATATCTGTTGTAGTCATATATACAGCGACTGATCAAGAGTTCTGACCGCCCTAGGCTAATTATGAGGACGCGCCCTCGCCAGGTGTATTACGGACGGCCTAAAAAGTAGTGTGTAGAGTAGTAGTGTGAAAATTTTAACATGGTTCATAATACCTAAAAAAGTTTTCAGATCGATTTGCAAGCGAATTAAAGTTGTCCTTTAATCTGCATGACATTCAACCTTAAGGTGGCAAACCATTTTTTTTATGCTGACCGTACATAAAGGCAGCCTGCTGGGGTCGCGGGATTTTCTAAACAGGATACCGTGGCCCCAGAACGTAAAGGGCATCCGAAGGAACACGGGTGGATTTTAGCCAGTAAAAGTCTGACAGTCCCTTCCGTCCCACCCAGGGCGGGATGATTTTACCATCCCAAAAAAAAACCGTACATAAAGGCAAAGTACCGGGGAGTCCCCGCACATCGTTGCCATGTCAATGTGTTCTATTGCGCGCGGCAAGCTGCGCTGAGTGCCTAGTGCGGGTTTTGTTTATTCGCCTGATAGAACAGAAACGCGCGTATACGTGAAGATTATTTTGTACCTATGGGAATTTAAACAGTGCAACCTAAAAGGATAAAGAATAGAATACGATAGAGTTATTTAGTGACAAACGCGAGAACTAGGTTGCACTGTTTAAATTCCGAATTTCCCATACAAAACAAAGTTAAAATTTACGCCCGTTATCGCGAGGCGGATTAAACAAAACTCGCACTAAGCACTCTGTTGCCAGCTCACCCACTCGCTCGCTCGACCACCTACCGATTCGAGTAACAAGGCAGTGTTTGATCCAACCGCGCTTTTAAAAATTTCTAAATTTATTGTTAAAATCAGGGACTCTCAAGCGCATTTAGTTTGTGTTGTCTCGGTCTAGTTGAAATATGTAGGGTAGATGCAATGATAGATTAGTGCATGCGAAGACACGATTTCAGCGCCCCCCCCCCCCCCCCCCCCGATCCTCGCGCCCTAGGCTGCAGCCTAATTAGCCTAAGGGTTAATCAGGCCCTGCATATATGGGAGCACCCGTAAATATTTGGGTTATTTTAATTTAATTATTTATTTTTAAAGTGAACATCAACTAAATATTCCGTGAATATTTCAAGCGTCTACCTGTTGTCGTTATCAATATCGAGCAAAAAAAATCACATTTATTGTATGGGAGACCCCTTACATATTTATTTTATTCTGTTTTATAGTATTAGTTGTGATAGCGACAATGGAAATAAGTACTTACAACATCTGTGAAAATTTCAACTGTCTAACTGTCACGGTTCATAAGATACCTACAGCCAGGTGACGGACGTACAGATAGACGTACGAACAGCGGAGTTTAGTAATAGGGTCCCGTTTTACCATTTGGGTACGGAACCCTAAACATGAATGTTTGTTCAACCTATTGAAATAGCCAATAGTATTACTTGTCATGCATTCAATGTTTTACGGAGATGAAGGTAAAGCGGGCCATACACGTTCAAATAATTTGATCAAACAGGCTGGTACAAACTGATCAAATAGAAATACGAAATTCCGTATTTCTTCAAGCCATTTGACCTTAATGTGTTCCCTAATTTGATAAAACTGTTGTTTGATCAAATTCATATTACTTAAACGTGTATGGCCCGCATTATCTACCTTATCTTCAGGTTTTCTCACTCAGTTTGTATTAAAAAGATAATTATTATTGGTTTTCTTTATCCAGGTGTAGTAAAAGCTAGTTAGTTAATGTTGTGTGCCCTCAGGCCCCCCACGGATGATATTTTCCTTCGTTGCATTCATCTGGAACAAGCGTAGCGTACAACTTGTGGTTCTAACATTAGTTTTTTATCTTTTTCAGAAAATGGGCAACATCATCTACTCGATAATTTGGTTCATAATCCTCATCTTCGTATCATTTTGGATAGCTGGAATTTGTGCGGGAATCTACATTATCGTCCTTCCGTTCACAGTCTGTGTAGAAGCGTTATCTGTGAGTATTTCATGTTTTTTTTTTAATTTTAATGGATAATAACAAGTTTTACGTTAAAATAATAATAAGGTTTCTAAATTAAATAATCGAGGCACCATGAAAATTGTCAATTTCTAGCCTAGTTAAAGTTCATTGCCACATTGGCTTTGCGATAATTAATATAGGTACCTGCGTAACATGAACTGGGTGGTGTTAGTTGCGTGTGATAATCCTCATGGACATAATCCGCCCTAAGGCAGGCCGGAGGGTCTGTTCGACTTCACTTGAACCACAAATCACCAAGTCTGTTAAGCGTTAAACATAGCAGCTAGTTACATAAATAAAACATAATTGTGTTTCCAGCATCTTCAACAGCCTGACGAAAACAGAAGATGTTTTAAATTCGTTTAGCGCTACATTGAGTAAAATAAGCGAAGCGGCCAGGCGCTAAGCGAATAAAGTGATTTGTGATGCAAGCGATGCCGAGCCGTAAGGCCGAATACGCATTACGCACTGGCAGGCAACTTGCTTAGCGTCTGGCGAGTAGCGAAGTAGAGCCAACGTTCTAACTAAAATGTTCCTATCGGCCTCACATGAACTTGGCGCCGCGCCGCGCCCGTCGTCGGTTAGTGCAAGTTGCAACTCTTAAGCGTCCTCCACACTATTCCCGAAGTACATCGAGGCGAAGTACTCTCCGAAGTGGACCGAAGTCCGAAGTACGTGTCCACACACTCGAGCAACTTCGCGAGGAGCTCAGTCACCCGTTCCCCCCGTTCCCCTCACGATAGGCATAATGAATAACGTTCATGTGGTAACTGCCGTCGCAATGTGTACTCTCGCAAAATAAAAATACGTGCGTATTTACTATGGCTGACGCGAACCGAAAGAGTGTGCCGAAGTGAGCCGAGTAATGTGGACAGACGCTTCGTGTTCGAACTTGGAGTCCTTTGACTCGGGCGCAAAAACCGACAACAACTGGAAGGCGCCCGAAGCGAGGCGAAGTTGCACGAGGCGAAGCGAAGGGCCCCTCTACACTCTACCCTGCGACTGCGTTCTTTGTTTTGTTCACACCCACTCTAGTCTACATCCACAACGAAGTTACTTTTCGTGGAGCAACAAAATACAACTCGATAACATTAGGTACTTTACATTCTTCAAAAATACAAGTTACTTTTTGTTATTGGATGTTGCCATGCACCTTTACTGCACTAGCATGGGAATTGTACCCTATACCAATCTCGAAGTGACCAAGGTCAGGAATAGGAACTGTCTTAATCGTCATCAGCCTTTTCCGAACTATTTTCGGGGTGAGCTTCCAGTATAACCAGATGCAGTTGATACCTGTATTTTACATTGAGTGACTACCTTTGACCTGGCCTCCACAACCGTGTGACTGAATAAAATACATTAACTAATAAATTAATGTTTGTTCTGTTTCGATTACAGGGTCTCACAGATTTCTTGCTGTCAGTGATACAGTTCCCAAGATACTGTGCACAAGCGATGATGGAGGGAAGAGGACTCAATTAGATTATTATATAAGCACTATTCTAGTCAAATTAACAGTTTAACTAAATTTAAACATGTAGGATAGAGCAAAGTAGACTGAAGCTTCTCCAGCTAGTCTATTCTGTAAATAACCATTTCGATATCGACTTCACCTGAGTGACTAAGCTTACAAAGTGAACTTTATTTCACACATCATAAGGTCTTATATTTATACGAATTTGAAACTCACCTCGGATTCCGCTGTCGAGACACGAAAATGTTGTTACAGAATAGCACTGTAGGCTTCATTCTACTTTGCTCTATCTTCTATTCATTCTAAATTCAAGCTGTGTTTTGTCAGCAGCGCCATTTTCTTTTTGAATGACTTAAAAAAATAATTTGTCTGTTACTAAAAGCCATCTCTATATTGATATGATGGACTCATAGATATAATATTTTTCTAAAATATTTTGTAACGATTTACCTACCTAACTTACGTGGATGAGATTGTATGTTTGTGAAGTAGATATTTTTATTACAAAATTAGTGTTGAATGCATAAAGTATTGTTTCTCAACCACCAATAAGAAGTACCATTAACATCGAATTCGTTAATTAACTCGAGATTAAAAATATTATAATAATTGTTAAGTATGTGAGTAATATATTACCTATATTGTAATAAAATAATGTAATTATTAAGCAGTATTAAGTACCTAATATACCTACACACATCATGTTTTAATAAGGTAAAGCAAGAAGTACACATTATGTTTCTAAGAAAATAGTTTTATTGTAGCAAAGTTTTCAATTAACCTACCTACCTATTATACATATTTTACTAGCTGACCCGTGCCCGCTTTTTTTTTAGGGTTGGGAAATCATCCAGAGAGTCAGACTTCTACTGACTAAAACCCATCCATGTTCCTTCATCATATGCCCTTTGTGTTCCGGAGCCACGGTATCTTTCGAATAGTCCCGCGACTCCGGCAGGCGTCGGCCCTTTCGGGCCCCTCTGTGTGCTGACTCTCTTTGAAGCGCGCGTGGAATACACGGCCTGTCGTCATGAGACGGACGGATGGCGAGCCACCCATACCTCACCGTCCACAGACCCGCGCTTACGGTGGCCGGAGGTCACTAGGTGGCCTCCGACGCCCGCGGCGTCTACCACGGCCGGCGGCCGGGTCAAGAGATACTCTCCCTCTCCCATTCCGCCACCTCCTTCGCTAGCATGACTGCTTCGCAGAAGGAGGTGACGGCGTCCCATTCCGTCTCGCTCCGGACCAGGGCTTGGACCAGGGCCGGACGCTGACCCGTGCCTCCTTCGTTGGGCGGCAGTTTTCGCGAGGTAGCGTAGATGACACTCACAAATAACGTGGCTTTCTATTGGTAAAAGAATTTTCAAAATCAGTTCAGTAGACCCAGACATAAGCTACCCCCTACAACCTGGAACTCTAAGGCCGTGCTCAGTTTGGAGTTGTTTTCGTGCTATCAGTGGAGTAGGTACTATCAATGGAGCATGGAGCGGTCGTACGTAGGTATATATACCTACCTACACGTATCTACCTACGTGTAGTTCCGACGTCCTTAAACGTTGTTGGGTTTTTAAACCCGTGGGTAAAAAGGGATGTCAACAAAATTAACAATATTAATCGTTTTCAGGGGATATTGTGTCGCGAAAGTTACTGAAGTTCACACGTAACGTACCTACATAACCGTGAAACTGTATGAGGTCATTATTTATGTACCAAAAATGTCTTCACGAATGCGATATCGCATTCGTGAAGACATTTTTGGTTACATACGTAGAAAAACGTATTCAGTGTACGATACAAATTCGTGTCCAAAGTGCGCACAGCCTAAAGCTACCAATCATAATATATTAGTACCTACTAGCTGTCCCCCGCGGCTTCGCTCCCGTCAATGAAGAACCGCTCGACCGAGTTTGTGCAAACTTCACATAAACCATCTACTAAATAGTCCGAACAAAGCCTAACACGGGCGTAGCCAGGGGGAGGGTTATGGGGGTTCAACCCGGGGGGGTTAAAACTAAAGATATCAAATGCTTCCTTTACTCGTTCAAAGTTGACAAAGAGTACCGTCATCTGTATCAACAAGCAACAGTGATGCTCGAAGAAAATGTTGGAAGTTGGAAGGCAACTGAATAGCTCTAACATTGCGTCGGATATGTAATACTTATGTATATGCACGTATTACAAAATAAATTTATTCATCCCATTTCAAGCGCACACAATACCTACAACAATTAGGTAATCGAGAGGTTTGCTAAACACCGTAAAGTAGTATTGGCATTATCTGGATTCTGGTGTGTTACCTTCCTGAAATTGAAGGCGCAATTTTCAAGTATTCAGGCAGCAGCAGCAGGCAGTGGAAAGCAGCTATGACTATCACCTTCCCTACTCCAAAATCTGCTTTGAAATGAGATGCGATCGTAAAATATATCCAAATATTTACACGTTGTAAATATTGGCTTCCATACCTGTTTCCACTGCTACCTACACCAGAAAGGACTTTTTCAAGCCTACGGACTACGGAGACTTAAAAACTACTTGCGGAACACAACGAGTGAAAACAGACTGAACGGCTGGTGGAAGCTCCAGGGTAGCCCGCGAAATTCAAATATTTTTATGTTTTTTGCAATTTTCCGGTCAGTGTGAAGCTGTATGTTGAACAGAATACGGTTCGCGATCGTAAAGAGCATTTATCTAAAGGATTATAACCATTTGAATCATCAATATAACCATCTAAGTTCATAGAACTCGATTGAATGTTATTTCGTGAAAAAGTCATTTTTAAACGAAAATAATGTGAGTTTTCAAACGTGCGTACGTAAACCCCTGCAGTTGGTTGAATGATAAAATCTTTTTCAGCCGACCGTGGCAGTTGTCGCACGAATTAATGTTACGATTATTTTCGTTCAACAAATTGGTGGTAAATGTAACATCAAGAAGTTAAGACTAAAACCGATTTGAAATTAGATTTTGTAACTGACTGACCAATCAAATCCATCTTCCCTTTATACATTATTATGAATTAAATAATATGTTGTAGGGCAGGTGATACGAAGTGCTGCCTGTGCAGAACAAATCAAAGGTAATTATGCCAGCTATCTATGGGGTGCCCTCTACACCATCCCTTTTATACGAACTGCGTCTGTTGCGTAGAAGTTATGCGCGCCTACAGCACACTAACAAGCAATCACTCACATGTGCGTGGCATGCTATCTACCCATGAGTACAGAGTACTTTTATATATGGAACATGACTGGTACAAGCCCACAATCGCTATGCCCTTCGGGCTTTCGCCCACCAGACACAATGTCAGGTAATGAAGATTCTCATTCTCCATTGGAGGATATGGAACTTTACACCCAATATTTTCATATATAACTAAATGCAACCATGCAGTGAAACTGAATTTTATTATTAGAATTATTTAAGGTTGTATTACTTAATTACTAGCTGGCCCGCGCAACTTCGTCTGCGTCACATTATTCATTAATAAAATTACTATAAAAAAATAAGGGTTGGTGATAGAAGGGTAAAAATATAGGGTTGTATGTATTTTTTAATGCCACATTACAGAAAAATATTTTTTTTTTGAAATGTCCAAAAATTAAAAAATAATGTAATGGGTGGATAACCCTTATCACTGAGGGGTATGAAAAATAGATAGTAGCCAATTCTCAGACCTACTGAATATGCATATAAAATTTGGTAAAAATCGGTAAAGCCGTTTCAGAGGAGTAAGGTAACAAACATTGTGACACGAGAATTTTATAATTATACTAGCTGACCCGTGCAAGTGCAACTTCGTCTATCTACGTCACATTATTCATGAATAATATCGCTATTAAAAAATAAGGGTTGGTGATAGAAGGGTAAAAATTTAGGGTTGTATGTATTTTTGTATGTTGTATCATAAAAAAATAGAAATTAAAAATTTTGTTTAAAAAAAAAAAAAAATATGGGTGGACTACCCCTAACATTTAGGGGGATGAAAAATAGATGTTGGCCGATTCTCATAGATACCGGATAAGCACAAAAAATTTCATCAAAATCGGTCAAGCCGTTTCGGAGGAGTATGGCAAAGAAAACTGTGACACGAGAATTTTATATATTAGATAAGATATATCTTAGGTACAAGAATATAGAAAATGAAGTACAGGTTTGAGTTTCATCGCTTAGAAATTCTTAGATCATCAAAATACACAGTAACTAGGTTCTTAGTATGAACATATTTCTTATAATATTCTCTCAGGCTTGACATTATTTGGATTTTGTGGATTATCTTCATGATACAGTAGTAATATTTCCATAATTTTGCTCGACATTTGTGCTGCATCATAGGAACTCATTTGTGACAGTTTAGTGGCAACAAGCTGGCCTATTTGTCTATGTTTATTGTTTTCTAAACCAAAGACATCATTTTGAACTCCTCGGAACACATTTAGTATTCCATTCGCTATGTTTTGGCATGTGGGGTCAATTTTGTTCAATGATTTCTCTGAACTTTCATCACTGAACATGTTTTCTTCTTCTTCTTTTATTGTGTTATTCTGCAAAGTAAAAATAATACCTAAATTTATATTTAAATCAATTATTTTAATTAACCTTTAATTATTTATTTGCCGAAATGGTGTCTCTAATGGATAAAGGTCTAGAAGGTCCCTTTCCTTCAAAACCTCAGACTACTTACTTTTAAGCTATCCTCATTTCTATAATCAGTTGTGTCTGTTTGGACATTTTTATTAACCTTGAGTAAAAATTTGCAGGCATCCCATAAATGCCATGTTATCTTACATCCCTTAAACAAAAGAAATAATTATTGAATTGATGATTACAGATTAGATACTTAGCTCCTACATGGTTGAAACAAGTTTGAATGCAGGTCAAAATTTTTTTTTTTGGATTTTCTGTTCCGATCGTGGCAGTAAGGTTTTAGAATATTAAGTGTCTTAAATAATAACTATCTAAATGTTTTAAGGGCACCACTGTCAGATCCAATGAAATACAACATGTCATTGTTGTTTGTTTTATTGAACACTTGTTTGTGCCAGGGGCTTTGCCCGCGTAATGCATAACCTACACCCAGAATATATAAAACCTCTTTACCCTCATAGTTACCAATCCCAAATGGGATTTCCGAGATAAAACTATCCTATGTCCTTTCTCAGGTCTCAAACTATCTTTGTACAAAATTTCATCCAAATCAGTTTAGTGGTTTAGGCATGAAGAAGAGACAGACAGAGAGACAGACAGTTACTATCTCATTTATTCAATAAAACAGTTAGGCATAAGGATTTACCTGTTTCTCATAGAGTAGGTACTACAGTTCGTACTTAGACTGTAAGTGCAATAAGTACCTACTTAGGTTGTAATAAAATAATGACCTACCTCTCCAATGCCATTAGCTTGACTGGCTTTTAATTTTCTTAGGTAATTTGAAAAGGTAGATCTAATATTCGTCCAGCGATCTTTGACAGCCTGTCCTGTGAATTCATTGCCGTATTGTGACGCAAATTCCGCGTAAGTTTTGTCCCTGTATTTGACTGAAGTGTATTTGGGGTGTTTTGGGTTCCAAATATTTGGCCTGCTCTCCATAAATTTCACCAGTTTGAGATTCATCTTCCTTGTCCAGAACACTTTTTCCTTTTCGAATTCAGAAATCATTTTGTATAAGTTTCAGTACAAAATTCCAAAACTTTAGAAGTTTGTTTATTTATTTTCGTCTTTTGACATTATCAGACGTCAAAAGTGCGTCAAACACACTGACGTATAAATCATATGGACTTGAAACGTTTGACTATAGAAATAAACAGTTATACAAATATCTATCATATCGACGCAAACATGTCAAAAAGCATTTTGTTTCTTTTTAACTAGCCAAGAGCTGCATATGAAAAAAGAGACATCTATATGTTTGCCAAGGACTAAATTTGGCAACCCCTTTGTGTGACGTCAAAATCAAGCCTTTGCGTGGCCGGTCGCCATTTTAGTTGCCCAAAGTACTCTGTGGTTTTATGGTAGTTGTGCTGTCAAACAGTTGTTTGCTTTTATTATTTTCGTTGTTTTATAGATAAATACGTCGAAAGCTAGGTTTTTTTTGTGTTCTGGCTTTGGAAAATAAGAGAAAAATCATGCCATCGTGTTGCATAATACAGTATGGTGCGAGGAAAAACAAAAATCAGCCTAATTTGACTCTGCACAGGTTAGTTACTAGTTTTCACTAATCCAGTTGAATATTGTAGAATTTTGTGTAATGTTTTGTTACCAGATGATCTTTTTAAAGATTATTAAAACCTGTGTCATATTTGTATGGCTTATTACGTTATTATTTTCTTAATTTCGTAGTATTGTTTACATACAATTTTTATTTGTCTTAGTTAGTGATGTGCGATGTTCGCATCGCATACGATAAGTATCGATATTATTATATTGATAGTGTGTAAAATACATTGCAATGCTATTAACCCACAGATTTCCTGGAAATAAAATTTTTCAAAAATAAATGGATAGAAGAAAAATATAAACCATAGACATAAAATGTGGCATATATGCTCCCTGCACTTTGATGAATCTAGTTTTAACAGAACCTTCGATGTGATGAGGTTACATGATGGCGCAGTGCCCACATTGAATATGCTGGTATTTTTAAACAAAAATTGTATAGCAATTAGTAGGATGGTATAGATTAGAAGGTATGGATTAGTAGGATAAATTTATAATATTAGTAGGATGTAAATTATATGTACGTAAAAATAAATAAATGGTGTTGTAAATAATTATTGTTGACTTTTAATTTAAAACCCAATTTCATGGGTATGTTAGAAAATATACTTAGGTGATGGAGACGTCCATGCCGGCAGCCCATCGTGGATGCAGCGTCATTTCTTTTCTTAAATTTTGTTCCCTCCACCCCGTCTCGAATGACCTAACACAAGGCTTTAGAATAACGCTTAGGTACATTTCATTTGAATTTTCAAAAACTTATTCGATGTACCTTGTTACTCATCCTAATAATGGCAATAGATACATATTTTGGGGGGTATGCGGTACAGAGAGACATGTCCCGCAAACCCCCATTGATAATATAACAATATTAAATATTGAGAACCTCCTCCTTTTTAGAAGTCGGTTAAAAAGATAGTGATTATCTAATTTTAGTTTAGTTATTGAACAAGAGAATCGGCAACAATGTCATCCAAACTAAACATGTACGAAAAGTATTAGCCTAAATCAAAAACCGGGTCAAAGATAACTTTTCAGATTTGTTCACATAGATAGTTATTTTGTTGTACAGACGCCAGCACATCAAATTACTCGAAACTGTCAAATTATTCCAGTCAAAATTGAACTTAATCTTTTCTCTTATAAAGTTGGAAATCTAGTAGGTACAGAAATTTGTCAGATTGTTGTAGCACGATGTGCTGGCGACTGTACAAGTGAAGCTGAGAATGTGCTAAAAATACCCGTTGAAACTGTACCGTGACATTTTGAAAACATTCTAACAATCTTTTATCGATGTTATTGTAAAGAAATATCGACATAGGCTGCCCTATTAACCGCCATTTTATCATCCCAGCAAAGTGTAGGTAGCTACGTTTTTTTTATAGGTATGCCCAGTCCATATGGTTTATACGCATTGAGATAAAAACTTTAACATTGAGTTGAATATCGATATCAGATGCGCATGTTGCTCGCAGTTACAACCCTACGAAAGGCAGCCATTTTAAGTGCCCAAGTCGGTGGTAGGTAAACACGTTTTTTTTGTAGGTATGCCCAGTCCATATGATTTATACGTCAGTGGTCAAACATGCGTCAAACTGACAGTTTAGGCTTGAGTAACTCCGGACACAGTTATATCTTCGGATATGTGTCTCACTTTGGATATGAATCGTTCATTCCCTTTCTAACAAATAAATATATCCTCTATATCAGTTTCGTTCATTCGTTCGGAAGTAAGAGAGCGAGAGCGTAATACAACGCAGCGGCTAGTGAGCGAAAGAGAAAGGACGATTAGGTTTGTTCATCGTTCGGTCGTCTGTTCTATACGCAGGCAGCGAGAGTAGCGCTTGATAAAAAAATATATTACTAGACGTAAAAAAAAACAAAAAAAAACTTCTGTAAACTACTAAATCATAATTAAATAATCGATTACAAATCATCGAATGGCGTATTTAAAAATCAAATAGTATTTACTATTTGATTTTTAAATACGCCATTCAAATATTTATATGGGTTGACAGTCCTAAGCCTGTAAGTGTAAATTATGAAGGGAAATCAAATAGTTTGTTCTTGGAGCGAGAGCGAGAAACTTTTGAAATCTCTCACAGCAACATAGTTCCGCGATATGGGATTTGTCTTCGCTCTCTCTCGTCATCATAACTGCGGATATGATAAGCGGACATGGATATAGTTATGGGATATGTGTCTTTGGCTGGAATGATATGTCTTATATCCAATCTTCTAGTGGAGTTACACCCAAGCCTATGACAGTTATGTTTTTTTTTTTTTCCTCAGAGGAGTTAAAGTTTGGCTTCGCCACTGACGTATAATACGTCAGTGGGCGCACATATTGTGACAGCTTTCACAGCTTGACAGTTATGTAATAGTTACTAAAACTAAGAAAATGTTACCAATGTAGATAATTGGTATTTTCATAGTCCAATAGATGACGTGGTATCGAAATATTTTATCCTTTTGAAATACCTATGCAAAAGATTTGGTGATTTAAATGATTGTAACCACTTTTGTCAATCTGATATCCGCTTGACTGCGGGCGAGCATGAGTCACGTGATTAATAATTCACGAATTATGTTATGTAAAGAATGTTGTCAGTACTGAATAAAAGTGGTGCTTGTATTTTCCAAAAGATGGAGCTTTTCATAAGCGTGTATTGAAATATTGAGACGGCACGGTTGGCGCAGTGGTGAGCGATCGGCTGCTGGCTGCTGCGCCGCGCGTCGTGGGTTTGATTTCCGCACGGAACAAATATTTTTATGGCCTACAGATAGTTGTTCCGGGTATGGCTGTTTGTGTATGTGTGTTTGTAAACGCACCCACGATACAGGAGAAATTCCTAGTGTGGGGCAACGTTTATTTATAAAAAACAATATCGCGTTGGGGGGGGTGAGCAAAAGTTTCGGTCTTAAATACACGCTTCACATGCTGGCTTATTTATTACTTGTGACAGTATCCCATTACGTGTGACTTTATATCTTGATGCTCGAGGCTGTACAAAATTAGAAGTCATAATTAACTTGAGCTGAAAGCATTGATTCTCCCAAATTAAGCTAAGAATACACCGTACACTCAATATTGTTATAAAACGAGTGCAAGTCTGCAAATGTGAGGGAATTAATTGCATCATTTATTGTGACACGAGGTTTGTGTCGAATCAGCAGATTTTATGCACAGACACAAACTAGTGTCAGACTCACTTGTGTGAACAGTTTTTACCCACATTTATGTCTGACACTTGTGTCTGTCGCAGTCTAAACTTAGCTTCAGTTTTTAAATAAATGAGGGTTTTCAGGAAAATTTACTCCACCAGTTGGCGGAACATAGGCGAGAGGTCCTCTTCATAGAAAAAGTGACTGACACTTAGAATAATAACGCATAGAAGCCGCGTCTAGAACAAAACCCGAGCAAAATCGTGTGTCCACTTTTTTTCTTTGTGTGCGTGAGCCGAATGTGTCTACGTTCCTCTAACGCACACAGATATAGCTTTCAGTGATACCATTACTAAGCCGTTACCCACAAAATATGGGAAGACGCATTACTATTTTGCTATCAAGGCAAGTATTTTATGTTGTTGGGAACTGGAAAAGGTAAACATGATTTTTCATGTAATATGTCATATTTTTTCGGAAGGTATAATTCAATTTATTTCAAAATAAAAGGAAATAAATCGCATAAAGAATGAGATATTGTTCAATGCGTTTAGAATGCTTGATGGGTTATAATTATAAACAATGTTAAAACATCGGGATTGATATGAATTAACAGTAAGTATTGTATTTTAAAATTACAAAAATGAAAAACATGAATGAAAGCAATGTGGGTATTTTTTCCTCACAAATAGCAACACTGTGTTATGACAAGTTAGGTTATTAGAATTTTGTTTTATTTATCGATTTACGTAAAAATAGTGCATAGAATGTGAGTACTTATTTGTGAAATGTTATTTTATCACATTTTTTTGTTTTCCTGATGTGCTATAACATCCTTTCACACAACAAACTGTCATTTTCAATTATTTACTCGCGAGCTGTGTTCGACGGAACGTGACATTGAGTACTGACGGCCTGATGGCTAAGTTTGACGGATTAGGCTAAGTTTTAGTTGCCTCACTTTTTGCACTCGTACTAGGTTTCTATGCGTTATTATTCTAAGGACTGACATTAGTTCAACATTGAAATTGACATAGACAAATGTCAGAAAATAATTACTATTAAATAAATACGATTTGATAGGTTGTTTGGGTCTGACGCCTCAGTGGTACCACCTGGTGCTCGACATTACAGAAAACCCTCATTCTTCAGTATGCATGAGAATTATAATACTTGCACACAACGTCCTTACGTATGAAACACACGATATTTTTTCATTAGCTTGATATGAGTATCGAAAGAATAAAATCTAAAGAGCGCGCCAAACGAGGTCGAACGTCAGACCAACGCTGGTCGACACTGGTTGCGCGAAAGCTTCCAGTTGAAACTACAGAACCGATTTCCCATTCGATTTGGAAATCACTGAGGACATTAACGATACCACCGAAGGCCTGCTACGTGTCATTCGCGAGGTGGGCAATAAAAAGCTGTTAGATTCCGTCATTCACACTGGTATAACACCACACATGGCGCAGTAGCGTGGTGGTATTATTATTCAAAACTGTGTATTCACTGGAAACTAGAATAACATCACTGGAAAAGGTCGTGTTGGACCAAAACCAACTTATAAAAAGACTAAATTTTACCTCTTTATAATATTAGTATAGACTACTTGGTGCTAGTGAAGATTCGGAGAAAACTTCACAAATCGGAACAAGTGTGGGTAGGAGTAACGTCAACACTGGACAGCTGACCCGGCGACCAATGCGTGAAGCCCGCGTTCGAGCTGAGACGGCGCTCTCCGTCACCGCTCGGAAGACAAAGGGAGCGCGAAACATATCGCCAGCCATACGCACGGACCGATCAGAAGCGCTCGAGCCGAATGCGTCATCGAGTCTCACCGAACCCCCTACTCCTGCTCAGCCGCTGTCGTCGGATGCGCTACAACTCGACTGCGCAAACACAATAGCGACGTCGATGAATCCAATGATTTCGACTGGATTGAAGTCAGACGTAATCGAAAGCGCCGTGCGCCTGATAATGTGACTCGTGGGACGGCTCCCTCGGGGTCGGCGGTATGTGCATTGGCTGCGGCGGAGAGGAAGTCTTATCTCCACCTTTACTACGTCCAGACGGGTACCAAGGCTGAACAAGTGATTGCTCACTTAAGAAATATTTGTGTTGATGACAAATGCTCAGTCGAAGTACTAAAATCGCGAGGTGATTACGCTTCTTTTAAGTTAGGTAACTGTGCCAACAAAAAACTTTGAAATTTATATGAAACCCGAGCACTGGGCTGAAGATGTCTATATCAAACCATGGAGAAGTGGATTTCGTAAGTCACAGTAGTGGAAAGGTCAATAAATTATCCAAAAAATATGTATTCTTTTATCAGAATGTTCGTGGTCTACGTTCAAAGCTTGACATTTGTAAGAAGGCTATATTAGTTGAATCAGCCGACATATTTGCATTTACCGAGACATTTTTGACTATTAGTGTGTACGATGCCGAACTCTTTCCCCCGGGATATAAAGTCTTGCGACAGGACCGGGCCGGTGATGCAGGTTGGGGTGGCGGCTGCTCGCGGTCCGCGATCAGTACAAAGTTCAGCAGGTTGTAGATATAGACGGCTACACGAACGATATCGAGGTGGTGATTGGTATCGTTACATTAAAATATACAACACTTATCTGTTGTATTGTATACATACCTCCAAGTTCGAGTGATAGCAAATATATTAACACCTTTTGTGTATTAGAGAATGTTGTTGCAAAATTTGATAAATTAGAAATTTAAATTTTAGGTGATTACAATTTAAATTCTTTTAGTGAAAATGTAATTATGCAGTATAATTATTTTATATCTTTTTGTAAATTAAAGCAGCACAATTGTATTAAAAATAAGTTAGGTGAAATGTTGGATCTGGTTCTGAGCAGTTTGGGCGTTGAATTTATTGACGTGAGTGGTGACGCGGTACCTGTGGTCCCGGCTGATGCCTACCATCCACCGCTATCAGTAAGTGTGCGAAGTACGTGCGCGGTGCGGCCGCGGGCTCGTAGGACGCGTGTGCCTAGTAATTCGTTCTGCGATGACGGCACTATGCCGACGGCGACGGATTGGAATTTTAGAAAAGTTGATTTCCAATCTTTATACGCAGAGTTATTTTTATTAAAATGGGACGAGTTATTTATACTAACTGACGTCGATGATGCTGTTAATTTATTTTATAATTAGTTGCATGATATTTTTGATAAATTAGTACCAAAAAAATCTAAAATTATTCCAAACTCGAAATACCAGTACCCGGCATGGTTTACATCCATCATAATTAAAACGCTTAAAGATAAACATTTTCATTTAAAAAAGTATAAGCAGTTTCACTTAGAGTATAATCAGGCATTATATAAATACTATAGACAGTGAGCAAAAGAACTTATTGATCAGGCATACAACGAGTATATCCGACGGACGGAGATGGATATAAAAAGGGATCCTAGAAGTTTTTGGAAATTTGTTAGGGGTCAGCAGACTTCTAGGCAAACCTGTAATGAGTTCCAGCATGATGGACGGATTGTGACAGGAGTAGACGCTGCAAACGCATTCGCTCAATATTTTAGCTCGGTGTTTCTTCCCTGTGATCCCGTTCTATCTGCAGCAGAGGCCGAACAGGCGGCAGCTGACTCATTGTGCTCAGCGCGGATCGCCGTGGATGTAGTTGACCCAGCGGACTTATCAGTAGCTATTCGCCGCCTTAAAGCCCATTCATCTGCAGGTCCTGATGGAATTCCGTCGTTTATTCTTAAGGACTGTTCAGAAGCATTTAGAGAGCCACTTCTATTTATTTACAATTTAGCTCTATAAACATCTACGTATCCCGCAAAGTGGAAAATTTTACGGGTTACTCCTGTACCAAAGGGTGGTGACAGGTCCAAAGTTGACAATTACAGGCCTATTGCAGTCTTGCGGCCTTCGGTAAGGTCTTCGAGTCGATACTGAATCGGTATATCACCAGGCAAGTCAAAACCCAACTATCTGAATGGCAGCATGGTTTTAGACCTGGAAAATCTACAGTTACAAACCACATTAATTTTGTAGATTTTGCTGTTACAGAGATGGACAATAATAGACAAATTGACCTGGCCTATTTTGACTTCAAAAAGGCGTTTGATCGGGTTCAAAATGACGTCTTACTTAAAAAAATATCTGCGATGGGATTCACCCCTGAGCTGCTTCAACTTTTCGTTAGCTATCTCTCTGACCGCTTTCAGTAAGTCCAACTCTTGGGGCATAAATCTGGCACATATGCGACTTGTTCTGGTGTGAGCCAGGGTAGTACCCTTGGGCCGACACAATTCATCGTGATGGCAAATGATCTGCCTAAGGTTGTCAGTACGGCTCAGTGTCTTATGTTCGCTGATGACTTGAAGTTATTCTTGGGGATAAATGGCGTACAAGACTGTGAGGCGCTTCAGAGAGATATCGATATGGTGGTGAGGTGGTGCGAAGCCAACCATTTAGAATTTAACGTCTCTAAATGCAAGACCATAACTTTTACTCGTTCTCGTGCGCTCATTCAGTACAAGTACCACATATCGGGAGTCCCCCTGGAGCGCGTCAGTGAAATTAAGGATCTGAACATTGACTAACATTGGACGTGAACATGACTTTTAATCAGCACATAAATAATATTTGTGCCAAGGCCTTCCAATCACTTGGTTTTGTCATGAGGCAGGCGAGTAGGTTTACGGACAGGAATGCTATTGTAATCTTGTACTATTACTTTGTGCGCAGCAAACTGGAATACAATTCACTGGTGTGGGATCCGTACGAGCAAAAGTATAAGTTGATGATAGAACGGGTTCAAAGGAAATTTGCTCGCTATCTGTTTAAAAGAATGTATGGGTACTATCCCTATTTATATCCGTCTCTATTTGTCGCGGGAATGGTGGGCATCAACACGCTAGAACTGCGACGTAAATGCGCGCTGTTGATGCACTACTACTTATTGCTGAACAATAAGATCGACGACGCTACCACACTAGCTCGCTGTACACTGTTCGCTCCGGACCGGCAGCGGGTGTCGCGCGCCGGTGCCGAGCGGTGCCTGTTCGCGGCTCCACCATCACGTAACCTTACGGCTCGATATGCCCCAACGGCCCAAGCGATTAGTTTGATGAACGCCCTAATTGCTCAGGAATCAGAAGTAGATGTATTTGCGTGTACTCACAGATCGATGATCAAAATATGTGTCAATATTGTCAAGACAAATTCTATGTTGTTGGCTTCCTATACGCCTTGGTGCAAACTGTTAGTGTAGGAAGCAATTGTTTTAAAAATAAATAAATAAATGTCTACAAGCTGTTTTAAAGGGTTATCTCGAATCGGCTCGCCTAAAAGTTGACTTCCAGCCTGGTTTCAAAAGGCTACAGCACCGTGAACCACATACACACTCCAGGCAAATAATCCAAAATACCGAGGAATATAATCAGCCTCTGTGCCTAGCGACTACGAGAGAGCCTTTGACACAATCACAGAAATATAAAAAACACTTATTTATTATATCTATGGACACAATCGAACCCTGGCTGTCCTGGAGTCCATACAGAGATGTCTCATCGACTGCCACTACGTAGAGGTTACGAGATGTCTGTATGAGGCCGCAACATTGACCGTCCAAGTACAAGAACAGAGTACAAAACCAATCCGACTGCGTCGAGGAGAATGACAGGGAAACGTCATCTCTCCGAAACTGTTTACGAACGCGTTGGAGGACGTTTTCAAGACGCTTGATTGGAAAGGGCGTGCATAAATATCATTGGTCAGTACATCTCGCAACTCCGATTTGCGGACGATATTGGCATCATGGCAGAATCTCTGCAGGAGGTGATGCTGAACAGCCTGAGCGATCCTTCAAGGCTTGTCTCGGCATGAATCTGGAAAAGGTGCCCGATTACATTTGAAATGTCTAAACACCCAGACTCAGAACAAATACATGTAGGTCGTACAAATATTTGTTCCGTGCGGGCCATGTCTGACAGACGGTCGATGGAGCAGACGTGTGTTAGAGTGGAGACCGCATATGGGCGAACGTAGTGCGGGACGCCCTACGGCACGATAGATCGATGATATAAAGAAGGTGGCTGGCAGCGAATGGATGTGGTCAGCTCAAGACTGGGATGGTTGGCGCTCTTTGGGGGAGGCTTATGATCAGCAGTGGGATTTCCACTGCTGAACTTTTTTTTTTGGCTGAAATGATGATATGAATGATGATATGAATCAATAACTTTCTCCTGCTAGTAATTGATTTAAATGATTGTAATCGTGATTATTTCTGATTTAATCGGTGTACGTAATAAAAGTGGTACCGTACATTTCCTTTAGTAATGTCTAGTCCCGAATTTCAAATTATGAATATTGATTTCTGTGACAGCGATTTGAAACTTATGATGCTATTGTTTTTTTTCTACTACCTAGGTATCTAGGCGCACGGCGCCAGGCCAAGTTCCATCTAACACATGTAGTGTGTATATTGTGGATCGACTTTCTTGGTTCGTACTGGCCAGCCGATAAGGCTTTGTAAGGGTGAATGAAAAATATTAAAATAGGTTTAAAATTAGAAGGAAAATAAATTGATTGTTTTGAAAAACAAAATTATTTACTTTTCATCCCCATCAAAAAGTCCCATTAAAAATAAATTTTATTTTTAACAATGCAAAACTGAAACAAGTAAACGAATTTACTCTCCTCGGTTTGTCTATAGACACTCACATAAATTTGAAATCCCATATACAGAAAATAAGAGAAAATCTATCAAAATTTGCATATGCCCTACGCGAAATTCTATGCACATGCCCAGGCATGGCTCATCTATGGGGTCATGCTGTGGGGTAACAGTACAGATTCACAAACCTTATTCATTATACAAAAGAAATTAATTCGAATAATAACCAACATAGGCAACATACCTATATCAAATAGATAGCTGCAAACCACATTTCCGAAAACACAAAATACTGACACTTCCCTGACTGTACATCTTAGAATTATGTACATTTGTCAGAAAACATTCAGATTTTACACTACTTGCGAAGAAAAACAAATTAGATTCAATTTTCTCGTACAAAAACGTACCTCAATCCCGGCTCAAAATGCTGAGTGCATTTTGAGCCGGGATTCCAGCCATTTCCAGCCCTTTAGTAATGTCCATAAAAATTTATCACAAACTGCTAAATGATATTAAAAAAGTAAACAAAACTTAACAAATATTATTTATTAACAAATTGAAACAATTTCTAGAATCCAAGTCATATTACTCAGTTAAGGAGTTTTTTGATGAAAAATCGATAACAAAGTAAATTATTATACTCTCACCTATTCAGCAAACATTAAGACGAACAAACATTTTAAATATAACAAAACTTGAAATATCTCTAAAATAAAAATGAATAGCTGAATGTGTTGCTAAGCGCAAATCTCGAGAACAGCTGAACCGATTTCGCTAATTCTTTTTTTGCTGTGTTTGTGATTGTCAGGAGAAGGTTCTTAAGAAAGAAAAAATAAGAAAGTGGCAGGGTAGCCAGTTGAAGGGAGCGAAGCCGCGGGGGACAGCTAGTGTACTTATAAAAACCAAGTATAAATACATATAATAACATAATTTAATATTAGTGAAAATATACTTCAAACAATGTTTACAATAATTACTTATTTACTATGCCAATATAATAAATATACTATACCAATAAACTTAGACCTAATAAATCTATACTAATATTATAAAGCAGAAGAGTTTGTTTGTTTGTTTGTTTGGTTGAACGCGCTAATCTCAGGAACTTCTGGTCCGATTTGAAAAATTCTCTCAGTGGTAGATAGCCCATTTATCGAGGAAGGATATAGGCTCACGGCGGATCACGCTAAGACTAAAAGGAGCCGAGCATTAATGGAAAATGTGACGCAGACGAAGTTGTGCGGGTCACCTAGTTTATAATAATTTTTGATGCTGATTCATACCTTGAAATACTACTTAGAACTCTTCCTCGCTCCTGTCTTGCTGTGCCCGACAGGGTCCATATTTGGTCTGTAACCATTTTAAACCATCTATGTAGGGGAGGCCGGGGCTTTAATTAGCAGAGGTAAGTATTAACAAGCGAATTTCTACGAAACTATAAACAGCACGTCACTAGTGATTCCTAGAATTCGTCCCTGTGACAGCGGTCTACAGGTTGAGACTCGTCAGTCCAGCTCAGTGCGCCGCGAGAGTGAGTTGTGTGATGTGCGTCTATTTTGGCCAAGTAACGAACTTTTTTCACTTTACGATATTTTGATTTACGCGTTGAATAATTGATTTCGGTGTAATATATTTTTTTTTTACAGTAGCTTGTTTTATGCTTAATAATGTTACATACCGTTACTAGCGCTAATGCACAGTATTTTGTAATTATATATTTTTTTATTGAAAAGCTACCCATGGGGCTAAATTTAATAAAAACATACGGGGCTAGTATTAACATGTTAATTCTTACCCCGCATGTGGGGTTGGTATTAACATTATTACACTAGGTACTAAGCCTACGCTGTCCGTCCGTCTGTCTGTCCACCAGTCCTAACTTTAAAGAGCTGTATATCCACCAGGGTATCTAATAACATATTTATTTATTTATCTTAAACGTTACAGCATGAGGACTTACAAGCGGAAAACTACTTGAGGCTTGACTTCGCTGGCGACCTACGAATCAGCTGCTTTAGAAATAATGGACAAGAAAAGGAACTACAGAGAAGTAGCCACAGAATTTCAGATTTGTCACATTTCGCTGTTCAATTTTGTGAAAAAGAAGAAAGCAGGAGTTCCAGTAGAAGTAGGTTACAAAAAGACCCGGTTAGTATTCACTTCTGAGCAGGAGAAAAAAATGCAGATTATTTATTAAAGTGCTCTAACATTTATTTCGGACTGCTACCTGCGGAAGTTAAAAAACTAGCCTACCAGTGTGCTGTTTTTTTCAAAATCCCGAACTTGCCCGAATCGCGGAAGGCTAAGGAAAAGGGTTCACGAATTTCATGAAAAGAAATACAAATTTGTCGATTAGAAGCCCTGAAGCGACAAGTTTAAGTAGGGCGACATCCTTCAATCGAACAATGCATGCATCCATGCATTTTTTGAAAGATACAGATCTGTAATAGAAAGATACAAACTTAGCCCATCCCGGATTTGGAACATGGATGAAACGGGCGTAACTACAGTCGTAGTACAAAAGCCGAAAAAAGTTGTTGTGGAAAGGGCATGAAGCAGGTCGGTGCTGTGACATCCGCCGAAAGGGGCGCTTTGGTTACATTGGCTGTAGCTATAAATGCAATTGGTAATGCGATTCCCTGTAACGTTCGTCTTTCCCCGTATTCGTTACAACGAATTGTTTGTTAGAAACGGACCACCAGAATGTATAGGCCTCATTTAAGTTGATTGTATTATTATTAGATAACACACATAAGGCTGATTAAACTACTTAAAAGGCTGTTAACTTAATAATAACGATACGAAGAGGTTTTGTTTTTGTTTCTATTCATTAATATAGCTGAAATATTGTTGTTTGACGAAGTGTTTCAACTTTTAAGCATAATGTTAATTATTATTCCACTAAGTGAATATTGTGATTATTGAAAACTAACGTTTCCTTCAATAATATAACAGTAAAAAAAAACTGTTAATAATAAATGATTCAGATATTTGTTGAATTTTGTTATTATTATGTATGTATAGAGGTTTTGTTCGGGTTTCTTTCTCTATAAACATATATATCGTTGTTGCAGGGACAAAGTGCTATATTGTTTAAGCCTAATGTTAATTGTATTGCTTAATAAAAAAAATGTCATTGTAATTTTGAGTTTTCTTTATTTATAGAGGAAAATACTTACATTAATTGTTGCCCCTTTTGTTAATACTTACCTCGGAAGTGTTAATTATAGCCCCGCTCGCGGGGTAAGTATTAATTTCTGACTTTTCTGAGTAAAATCGACTTTCTTAAAAAGGTATCCATTTCTTATCAAATTAAAAGCAACGACATGGTTATTGAATAGTTTAGACATCATTTGATACAAAATGTTAAGGTGTCTTGAAGATACAACTGAAAATATAAATTTTGTTAAGTCGCGCCCCGGTCTCCCCTAATACATATACAATGCAATAAAGTATTGAGTATTGAGAGTCTGGTATGAGCTTTGATCTGAGCCAGTGCTTCAATACATATAATTAACATTTACCCAGTCTTTGTTTGATTTCGAGTAGATATAGGTGATGCCTTAGCCAGTCTTAGCTGAGGCACCACAATATTTACACGAAAAATTTCGGGCTGTTTATATCCCCCTCTGTCATCTAACTTTGCTTATGAAACTTGGACCATTCACTACTCTACCTAGATGAAGAATATGGATTGTTTCAAAACATTAGGTTATTTCATTCAGAAGTTACAGGGGAGCAAAGTGAAGATTTTGCTACTGACTTACTGACCGACTCACTAAAATTATGGGGCATTTCCAATCATGCTAGAAAGTTCAAATTTTTATTTTTATAAGATTTTTATGATTGATTATACTTTTTAGTGGTACTTACCCCACACCTAACAACACCTTCGATTACTTGGATGACATAAAACCATCATCCAATTAAACGAATTCCAGCTATTTCGATTTAAAAACCAAAGTTCGTAACTGATTTTGATAAAACGCAAATGGGACCAATCTGCAAGTATATCCTTTCAGATAAAACAATAATTTTTCAAATCGGTTCATTATTGTCGGAGTTATGAGGTAAGAAACATAAAAAAATTGAGAACCTCCTCCTTTTTGGGAAGTCGGTTAGAAAGACCTTTGGAAACGCTTAGTGCGAATTGGTGGAATAGCAACAAGGTAGGTATTGTAAGTTGCAGTGCGTTTGGATGATTTGGTGAGATAAGCTACAATTGAAGAAAAAATCGGAAAAGGGCATTTTTTTAAAGTTAAAAATGTTGAAATCATGGTCGGTCCTCATGAACTAATAATTTTATTTTATTCGTTTCTTACGATCCCGCCGACAAACTGCCACGCAGTTTGGTGGGTGTACGTGATTAATATTTTATTTATTACGAGGTTAAGCAACTTTTGAGAGCATGTGAAGGATTAAATCAGGGAAATGCATTATAAAAATAAAAATGCTCGGAATTATTATCGTTCCTTTCATGAACTTGGAAACAAGACTAGATATCCCCAAGTGTAAAAAGGCCAAACATTCGGCCTATAAAACTAGTGAGGTTTATAATAGGCCAAGCATTTCAGAACTTCAGAATAGTCCTTGAATCTAACATGTGTCTTTTGAGAATACCACTGAACAGAGAGCTTTGATCTTTCCTGACCGTATAAAAATTATGAAACACTCGAAAAATCGTTTTCTTAAAATTAAGATCAACTTGGCAAGTTTGTTTTCTTTTTTTAAAGATTATTAAATCGGCGTTGAAGGTACGTCAAAAGTTACAGGTTCAATTCCGGATAGGTACCTATATACTACTACCAACAAGTTGTTACTTAGGTTCTTCTTCCGCCATTGTCTTGGATTAGGACAAGATTTATCCTACAAATATGTTCCCTTGAGGCAATTTTCGATCAGATCCGTTGGCTAGAGTACCATGTACCTAAAATGCAGCAACGCTGTCCATTGTTGTAAAAAAACGAAGAAACAAATCATTACGAACTCGATCAGACATAAAGAGAACGGCCGTTAATTGCCGTCCATGACTGCAATGTCAGAAACAACGTCGACTCCCGCGCGCAACGGTACACCCTGGGATCTCGAGCGCGGCGCGAGCGCAGTCGTCGTCTCGGCCTTAACCGCCATGGGTCGTTCTCTCCGCACGTTCGCGGTCTACACGCAACCGTTCATAGTGAAAAATGCCCGATACTCAACCACGGGGTGCCCGTTCTCAAAACGGGAGAGGTCCCAAATTGCCCCAACCGCGGCATTGACCGAAGAAATTTTTTCAAACGCTAAACCCTATTCTGAAGTCCCTGGGCCTAAACCGATTCCAATTCTGGGGAATACGTGGCGGATGGTGCCTATAATCGGGCAGTTCGATATATCAGAATTCGCGAAAGTGACAAAGCTTTTTCTGGAGAGGTACGGCAGGATAGTCCGTTTGGGCGGATTGATCGGAAGACCGGATCTGCTGTTTGTTTACGACGCGGATGAGATAGAGCGGATATATCGGCGGGAAGGGCCGACACCGTTCCGGCCTTCGATGCCCTGCCTCGTCAAGTATAAGTCAGAAGTGAGAAAGGATTTCTTCGGGGAACTGCCTGGAGTTGTCGGAGTGTAAGTCGGATACTTTTATTTACTGTTAAAAGCTTTGTAGATAAAATTATTTGAAAATGTGCTTTGAGTTCTTGACCTTCTTTTTAATTCGGTTAACTCTCATTTTCGTTTTAGTTATAGACCGGTTGGTGCGTGATGTTTTAATTTGGGATCACATAGATTGTAGCTCACTTGTAAATATAATAATGTTTAATTCATTCAATACTTTTAGTTCAAAATCTAGTACGCCAAAACCGGCCAAAGTCGAAGAATCTCGGATTAACGAAACAAGAGTCGGAGTTCCGTTAACGAAAGAATGTCAAGAGCTTTCACTTTACAAAAACGCAGCGATAAAAAATAGCCAGGTCATTAACGATTATAAGAATAACCTCATTAAACCTACATCTTATTTTTAAATTTAAACAATATTTATTAATTTTATTCGAAGCAATTAATAAATTACGAAAGTTATTGACAAGGTTAGTAAGGTACCTATCCACCTATTCTAAAGTCAAGGTATACGTTCGTTTTGCAACTGTATTCATCTGGTTCTAGTCGTTTGTAATATTTTATTTATTAAAAAATACAGATTATGTAGGTGTCGCAATTTAGCTGTGGGTTAAAAGTTCAAGCCTTTGTGAGTCAATAACAATGGCAAGATGAGATCTTTGGGGAACTATTCTACAGGCATCGACAAAATAAAGCTATTAGAAATGTTGTAACTTATGTTTTTTTTTTTTTTTTTTGTAAATAACACGGAATGAAAACCTCATCATCCTCGTTACTAGATTTCAACTTTTTATCCTCAATGATGCAAGTTGGTTGCATAAAAAAAATAAAAATATTTAACACAAACGTACAGAGGCGGACTTAAGGCCATAGGCATTCTAAACCAAAGGTTGTCCCTTTGGGTGATGTAGAGTCTAGACAAATAGTGGTAGGTGCAATATGGAGAACAGAAACGCGATTGATATTTATTATACAAACATTTAAACAGAAAACATACATATTATATAAACTATAAATATAATATAATAAAATTTCAATTGAAAAAATAAACATACGAATATACTTAAACAATTAGTACAAATAGACAATTGTGAAATATTAGCGCTGTGATGATACTACTGCCAACTTCTTGCGAATGTACACACAAACTCTAACTTTGAAAGGTTAATCGGTTGGTGGCCATCCTAACATCCTCAGAGAGCGCATTCCACTGAGAAATAGCAAAATCCGTCATCTATACCTATGAATCTCATTTTCACATCAAATTTCAGAATTACACCCACATATTTTATGTCTTAGTCATTATGTTCCCAAGCCGGTAGCTGGATATTAAAATTAAACATAATGATCTAGGATTAAGATCAAGTGGGGACAGATGGAAACATCAGCCTTTGGAGCAACAGTCCCAAAACTATTCTAAATCACCAAAAAAATATTTGAGAACCTTGGCGTTACTAGTTGTTTACGATAATATTTAGCTTGAAAACACTTTTTCCTTTAAAGTCAAAATTGCCAGCACCTGAAGAAGCGATCGGTATGTGATTTCGAACATAAAGTACATACCATTACCTACGAGAAGAAACGTAGGTACCTAGCTAGGCTCATCTTGCATAACTTTAACGTTTATGATCAGCAATAATTGAAATCCTTGTACTCGTTTAGATAAAGATTTAAATATTGAACTCACGAGAGCAAACGGTAAACGGTTATTAAATTGATGAGGTGGGTTAGTTGGTAGATCAACAAGTCTATTTTTGGAAATTCAATAAAATTGATGTTAAGTCTTGATTTTGAATTTTATTGCATCGTTATCCTTCTGTATTCGTACCAATTCATTAGGCGACGGTGCAGTAGTGTATTTTCATATAGCGTTGTTCTTGTCCGGGTTTTGATTTTTCTCAGTTATAGTATACTGAGACTATATTAGGTGAGAAGTAAGTACAATTTTATCGAAGGGTCGATAAAATTGTACTTACTTCTAAAAATTTAATTCAAAATTAAAGGGCTCCCATATAAGAAACGTGTTGTTTCGGTTTATACTTTACTTTTAATTTAATTACGGAACCATATGCTACGTGTGAGAGTCCGACTTACACTTGTCCGGTTTTATTTTGTTAAGTCAAATTAGATTAGGATGAGAAAAAGCACCCAAACAAACTCAGAAGTCAAAGTCTCTTCTCCTTTTAAATAAAAGAACGAAAGCTACAAAATTGAATTATCTGAGGTCATTTATTTGAACCTTAAATACTCTAAGAAGGTGTTTATAATCGTTCCAAAAGGTTTTTCTTCTATTTATTTTATCAGTACGAGTGAAAATCTCTTGCGCATGCGACCGGTCTTTGTGTAAACATTACCTATGGTATAATTTCTAATTAGCAAATATTTTAATTACGTAACCTTAGAATAGGAGGCTTAATTAACTCTACAGCCTTCACACCCATGGTAGTTGTTCGGTAAAGAATAGAATGGAATAGAAAACATTTAAAGCTTTGGGTTACAGTCCTGTGATAGAGTTTTAAGTGTGTTAATGACACTAATATTTTATATACCGCGTGTATCTGACATCGACGCACAAACGATTTCCATGGGTCCAGGGCATGATTCTGGACACCCCAGTGTTGGAATTTTTCGTCGGTTCTTTTCTCATTTCATTTTTTTGCTCTTTTTAGTGAAAGTAGTTAATTAATTATTTTTTTAGTAAAAATCTCATTGGGTTAGGTCAGAATAACGATTATGAGCAGTCTAAAGTAAAAAAACCCTGGAAAAAAATGAGAAAAAAGCCGACGAAGTCTAGGGTGTCTAGAATCATGCCCTGGACCCATGGAAATCGTTTGTGCGTCGATTTCAGATACACGCGGTAGACTTTTTGTAAATATTCTGTGCTTTTTGTTTCATAATTATAATTGTATTTATTTATCTATAAAGTATTTATTCATATTTATCGTACACTACGTCGTGTCGTGTCGTCGTGTTAAGACTACTTACAGTACTGTATTGTGGTATTTCCTTTCTCTTTAAAATACATCCAAAGGTTGTATTGATCGCTCTTAGCGATAATGCCGCCCATTCTGTCACCCTATGTAATGTTTTCTTCATCTATTTTTTCCATAACTTATATGATGTACATAATAAAGAGTATTCTATCTATCTCTATCTATCTATCTTTTCATTACAGGAAATACTGTTACATTATATTAATTAGAATGGCCTTCCACGTTCAGGAACCGTCTAAAAGTAAAACAGCTGTTCTAGAAGTATTCTGAACGAACCTAGTGCTATTCTGTAAAATCTCACCGTGAACTTTGGTGAGCATAAATGTACGTTTTTCGGAAACAGAGAGTGACTTTGTAATTTATTGAAATAACGGATGGCTAAGAAAAACTGGCTAAGTACGAGTCGGACTCGCGTGGAAAGGGTTCCGAAACAATCCTATTTTTTTTTAATTTGTTATTTTATCACTACAGACTTCTTTTAGGTTTTCCTGTAATCTTTGGGTATACAACTATTATCTGCATTTTTTTTTTCAAAATTTAAGGTTTAGTAGTTTCGGTGATGAGGGGGAATGGTCATTTTTGGTCGTATTTCTTTAATAACTTCATAACTGTTTATTTTAAAATAATAATTAAAAAAAAATTTTTAACTCTGACACTAAGCCCTTTCATTTGATAAGTCACTCGATACAGTTACAAACACTTTCTTTTGGATTTTCTAATTTGACCTCCAAAAATGACCCCTATACTAAGTATTTAATTTTGTAATGCGTCCGTATGTGGCTCAGAGAAGTCCATATTATATACAAAATTTCAACAGAATCGGTTCAGTAGATCCGAAGAAAACTGGCTGTGATAGACGGACAGACAGACAGACAGATAGCGGGTGTCTGTCTGTGATTCTATAAGGGTTCCTTTTTTCTTCGGAACCCTAAAAACACTCATATTATGGAAAGAAATCACTACGGAATTCTTACTTACAATTCTTAGAAAGAAGTGCATAAGATATAAATCATTTGAGGTTCTTTGTTCGCAAGTATCCTAGACCCAAAAAGTATTGCGCAAGATCATTAGCCCTACGTTCGATTTGTTTCGCATGCGTGCGCGTCGAATGTGTGACGTTCCAACTAGGCTTGTTGAAAGGGATCGATTTATCAATATTTTTGCCGATGATAATATATTTTAAAAAGTATCGACGTCAAAATAAGAGTATCGAAAAACAACAGTAAATTGGCTCAATTAAGAAACCTTGACTTAAAATACTGGTTCAGATACATAATATGCAGCTTTATAAGCTTGCGGAAAAAAAAAGATGACTTAGACCTGAGTCAAGTGCAAACCCATCTGTAGTAAGAAAAAACTAAAGCTCGACATTTTTTGGATACGGAAAATTTAGTAGAAAAATATTCGAATTGCTGTCAGGCCAGGCATCACAAAGAAGAAGCAGCTCTTCGAAATATCGATAGGTACTTGGAACCTACGAGTATTTGCACTCCCTAAGTGCGAATTGATTTAGGTTTCATTTATATGTTTGTCGATATCCTTGGATTGCTATAAATGTAATTTGAGGCAGGAAAGTTAAAGGTAGTGGAAATACGGAAGTAACAGAGTATATTTAATTGAAAATTCGAACCTGTTTTCAAGGTTTACAAATGCGGAAAACTTAGTAACATTGCAATTTACAGTTCTTTATTTTTTTAAGTACATAAGGGAAATCGTCAAATGACTCCTTTCGCTCTAGGCGGAGCGGAAGGGAGAGTCAGGCACTTACTGACTGAAACCCGTCTGTGTTCCTCCTAATGTCCTTTGCGTTCCAGGGCAGCGGCGACTCTTTCGAACAAATTCGGCAACTATTTTGTACCTGCGGTTTGCCTGAGCAACCGTACATATTAGGGACCTCACCAGAACGTGCCCGACCCTGGTCCATCACAACGTGGTCTGAGTCATCCCAGAGCCAGAACACGGACGTGTTTGAACGAGTTCGTATAAAATATACGCACAAGACACGGCTCGGATCAATATGGATCAACCTTATATTAGTAAATTACACTAGAAGAGTCTCCAGGAATGACAAGACTGTCTTGTGCTTTTACCTGGAACAACTGGACGTTTAGTACCTACTGATTACAAGTTAATTTAATATAGATATAGGTGTTCCCTTGGACACTGGTTTGATTCCCAAACGTTCAACGAATGAAGAAGGGAATCCCTCTGATTTGGGAAACTCTCGCAAAATCGATATTGCTACTATATTGATACTCAATTAAACTTTCAATGTCACCTGCATTACTATTTCTCTACAAATAGACAAAACAATAGGGAATATGCATGAAGATTAAAATTGTCTGGAATATTTTTTTTCTAGTTCTTTATTTTCGTCACATTATATCTAAAAGATATTTTTTTAATTTAGTTCTTATTTAAACCGAAAAAAAAAAATATATAAAAATACAAAATCAGCGCGGGAAATTTAAACTTGCGAAACGCGTCACCATTGGTCGCGGGTCGCGACCAATGGTGATGCGCGTGTGAGACGTCACACAACAGGACCGCACGACGACATTGACATGACAATATCATGACTGACATTGGATTGACTTATTTCACCCGCGCCCGTCTTCATTTTCGAGCGAAAAATTTTGTTAACCGTTAAAAAATTTGTTCCTGCGGTGATTTCTAATTAATCTAGGACGATGACTGACAGTGGTTTTGTTAAAGCGCAATCAGACAATTTACCTAGAATAGATTATCAGGTGTAGTTCTTATATTGTTTGTGCAGTTCTTATAGTGTTTCACACTTACAATACTTTGTAAGAAGGTTTCTCAGCTTCTTCCATGGTCTGTATGGCGAATAAAACGAGAATCGAGCTGAAAACTGAAACGCCTAAAGTTCAAAAAGGTAAACAAACAAACACGCGAAGCGCGCGACGTAACGACGCCTTGTTATGTGACGTCATCCAAAGCCCGCGAAAAATGGCGGCGTTTGAACTGCAAAATTTTATTTAGCATTTTTAATATTTTTTTAAAAAATAATTAAGACATTTCCAAGACTATTTATATTTTTTCCTGCGTTATAAAGGTGAAAAGAATAAAATAAGAAAATAAAAAAACATCATGCATATTCCCTATTGTCAGGTACTTCACACATAGGATGCTATAACTGTTGACAATGCTTGTTTAGCACAATCATGCGTGTGAATTCAGTTATTAGCACGTTGTCATGGAGGTCAGAGCATGAGATAACAGCTGTCATTGAATATTGTGCGTTGTCATTCTGAGATTGATAATGCTGTGGTGTTTCATGCGACCCTGAATCGTCCCTTGAGATGGTCAAGACAATATGAGGTCGCGCTTGTATTTCCCCGAAGGGTTAAGTTGTTGGCCCCGGCTGTCATATTTTGTAGATCTTTGACAGTCGTTACGGCAAAGTTAAAACCAAGAAATCTAACACCAGTGGTGACACGAAGGGGTTCCATGTTATCCAGTTACGGGCTTTTGGAGGTTAGATGGGCAGTAGCTCTATATCAAACTTTTATTACAAAAAAATACAACCGACTTCCAAAAACAAAACACTACAAAGTGTAAAATAATTTTAATTTCGGAAGTCGGTGTCAAAGACCGTAAACCTAACTAAATACACCGACTTTTGAAATTAAAGTTATTTTAAACTCATCTGCCTAGCCTTTTCTCAACTATATTGGGGTTGGCTTCCAGTCAAACCGGATTCAGCTGAATACCATATTTTACGTGGAGAGGCTGCCTACCAGACCTCCACAACCCATTAATTGGGTAACACGGTGCTCATTGGCAAGACTGGTGTCAGATTTTCTGGCTTCTGACTATCCGTAACGACTGCCAAAGATCTACAAATAACAGCCGGGACCAACAGCTTAACGTGCTTTCCGAGGCACGGAGGAAACTCGGTATGTTAAGATGGTCACCCATCCACAGACCAACCTCGGCAAGCGTTGCTTAACCTTGAAGATCGACCTGTGCGGCTGTTATTATTTAGCCACGAGCTCCTAAAAGTCCTAAAGTTATTTTATACTGTTTTATATTAATCAGCTCAGCTACATGAGGTGATGATTACCACGTACAAATTATTATAAAAATTCGAGGGTCTGCCTCGACTTTTATGGGATCCCATCATTAGATTCTGACTTGGTGTCAATTATAAAACAAAAATATTTTTTAAAATCTGTCCACAATTGGCGGAGATATGGGTGAACATTTATAAAAAAATACATACACCCGAACACAGAACCTCCTCCTTTTTGAAGAAGTCTGTTAAAATTGAGCGAGAGAATAGAGAGACTGATACCATACCACCCAACAACACTTTAGCCAATCTGATGATCGAACTCACAGGATCCTACTAAGATTGTTCTAAAATGTCGACGTCAACTTGCACCAACCGGTTTGTATTGAAAGCTGTTCTGCCGTAAACCTTCAAGTTAGGGTTTTTATAGGAACTACTTTACCGGTATGGTACGGTACACTCACACAGTATCCAAAGCTTGAATGATTAGTAGGTAGGTACCGCTAACTTTTTGTGATGTGTTCCTGGTGGTGAAAGCTTGTGCGTAGATAATTGCATCCCGTTATGCCGTAGGTGTTTATTTGTATCTCCCTCGCTTATTTTTACTTTGCTTTTTATATTATTGGTCTTTGTGTCGTTCACATAAAACTCGTCCATCCATCTTTATCATCCTACTGCCATTGAATGACTCCAGTCAATAGCAATTATTTGAGCAAGGTATTTGCCAGAACATTTATGAATGAGTACTCATCTACTTGCTAATAATTGCACGAGTTAACTAAGTAAAATAAACACGTAATAGGCTCGAGGATATGCTAAGTAAGAACGAAATGAAGCTAAGTAGAATTCCAAACACACCTGATACAAAGTTTCATTCATTAGAGATTGAGACTTTTAGAGACAATACATTTCTATGCAACGAATTGTTGAGATGAAGCAACTCTACAATCTGTCAAGTATCTGATTTAATTTTTTATATAGATGCTGTTTTTAACTGTAATACTGATGAAGTTTTTACGATTTTTTTTTTGTTAGGACACGGAGTAAAGATAATTTTCTGAGGCATCCACAGCAAATTCTCGTTCATTCTCGTCTTATTTGCTTGACACATTCCTGAACTCGCCGACTTCAAATTTGGTCATTCTGAATTCCAATTCGCATCATAATTCTTTTTACATGTTGTCAATTTTATTCGCCAGCCAAACTCATAAAAGCATCATAACACATCATCATGATAGTTGAACTCGCGCACAGTGATACTTGGCCCACTTGGGAAGCAGGGCGAGGCGAAAGCCGCAAGCGCAGTGTGACGTGACGGGCACAGTAATGACACATGCCCAAAATGGACGGAGAAATTATCTCTGGACGTTTGAGTTGTTGATGTTGAAATAAATGCTTGAACTGCTGTAATAGTACCTAAACATAGCAAATGAAACCGGGATGTAACCTACATCAAATCAAATTACAAACTCAACACTAATTCTATGAAGAGATAAAGTTTGGATGTAGGAGGTAATCTCTGGGAGTATGTACCCGATGGATGCAACATTCTATTACTGATAGAAAGCGACACTATATTTGAGTGTTATGAGAATCTTTTAATCATGAATCAAGAATCTTTTCATCTAATAGAGCATGGGGTCACGAGACGGGTCGGAAGTCGCGCGTAAATCCCAGTTTAAAGTAACAGGCAGTCAGAATGTCAGGCGTGATGATAAGACAGTGTCTAACATAAAACGACAGTTAAAGACGAAAATAAGGATACATGAATTTATGGCAGAAAATAAGCTGTAAGTATCGATTTTAATATGAACAAAATACAGTTTCCAAAATAAAATGTGATCGGCGTTAATCATGAAGCATACAACAACAAAGAAAAACATATAATAATTAAGAATCTTGCAATAGCTAAAGTTGTAACAGCACGTAGTGCAACGACTCACAAAATAATTACACATTTCAACACAGCACGGCCTTCTTTAGTCTGATCGTCATCAAAGATGCGCCGTATAATTGCAGATCCAAAGCTAATCTCAAATTATTTGCAGATGCACAATCATGCTTGGCTGACTCAAATGATTTTATACGAGATAGCGTGTTTAATTGAACATACTTAGTTAATAAACAGTTTATACATAAATGTTAATCATACAATACTATACGACTTGCAGTTCGGTTTCTGTCAGTCAATCTACTAGGTGGGGTTAATATGGCTATATTTTTTTAAGGAGTTTATGATGTATGTAGTACTTGGAGTTCTGTAATGGGTGTTTATGAGCTGTTTTTAATGATGACTTCATTTCATTGTGACTCGTCATATTGTCATTATGGTGTCATAATCTTGAAGCATGTAGTGCATCGATTTAAATCGATATCGATATAGACAATACAAGTAGAATAAGGTATTCGTATGAAGAAATAACGACGATTTTTTAATACAACCGTGAGTGTCATTGCAAACGGGTCGAAAAGATTTTATGTGTATCACAAGTCAATAAAGTTAAGCTCAATAAAGGACCTTGCAAATACCTTTCATTCGTTTAAATGCACTTTTAGTAAACTTAAAAAAATGGAATCGACTGTGGAGGCCAAAGGAAGAAGGGTAGTGATCAGATTCAGATCGGTTCTTTCAGAAGTGTTCACGAAGCTGTTAATAACCAGGAAATCTCGAAGTTAAAGAACAAGATTATGTATGCAGACCATACATAAAGCTATTAAGAAAACGACATGTGGGTACTCTTCTGTGACTACACACCTGGTAATGCATATTGATTGTAGTAAGTAACATCATAGTACACAGTAGTCCTTGTGGTTATGACATGGATTCTATATAAAAAGACCAACACATAGGGTCATCATTTTAAATAGGATTACCGTCAAGTAAAGTACAGATAGTTAGATAGAATATGAATAGGCAGTCAAAGTACTTATTAGGAAAATTTAGAAACTGTGGCCAGAGTGATCTCAATCAATCAGGCCGCAGTTTCTTAATAAGGAAACGCTTTGAAATGAAATTAGATAGTAAGATTCTAAAATTTGTCGTATTACAGTTAGAAATTAATAATTTCATCACGATCCAATTCGACTGTCAAAGACGACTCGATCAAGATCACACGATACATCTGTGATCGCAGCAAAGTACCTAGAAGTTGTCCTCATTTGTAGCTCCAGGGCAGGGCAAAATAGATGCTTTGCTTTAATTGAAATACAAAGTACAAAATACTGTATCGCAAGTAATTAAAATACGAAATACAAAATATCTTTAAGTAAGGTATTTGAAATATAAAATACAAAATACAGTATTTTAGCTATTTTTAATTGAAATACAAATTACTAAATACAAAATAAGTATCTAGACCGGGCCGAGTCTGCTATTGCAATAGAGTCGGAATGGTGGATCATTGATTTGTAGGATTCCGTAGCCAAATGGCAAAAAACATTACACATATAGATTCGTCATGTCTGTCTGTCTGTTTATCCGTCCGTATGTCACAGCCATTTTTTTCCGAAACTTTAAGAACTATGCCGTCGAAACTTGGTAAGTAGATGTATTCTGTGAACCGCATTAAGATTTTCACACAAAAATAGAAAAAAAAAAACAATAAATCATGGGGGTGAAACCTAGAACTGAAACTCAATTTTTTTTTTTCATCCACTATATGCGTGTGGGGTATCTATGGATAGGTCTTCAAAAATTATATTGAGGTTTCTTATAAGTATATATTTTTTTTAAACTGAATAGTAACATGTAGTAGTAAGTAGTTTTTTTTTAATACGTCATAAATCGTAAACCGCAACTTTTGCTTATAATATATACCTACAGGTTTGTACGGAACCCTCGGTGTGCGAGTCCGACTCGCACTTGGCCGGTTTTTTGCGTATTGTTGCTGCTTTACCATCATTACACTCTCGCGGTCTCGCCTCGCACGATCACTAAATGCTTAATGATGGTGAAATGTATTTTATTTTTTAAAATGTATTTTGAAGCCTGCATACGAATTACAAATTACATTTTAAAGAAGTAATTGAAATACAAATACAAAATACGTATTTGTATTTCAATTACGTGTTTTAATTACTAGTAATTCAAATACTGCCCAACCCTGTTAGCTCTTAATTTCTTATATCACATGTAGATAATACAATATACTTTAATGGATCCAATTTACTCTATCTGGTCGTTGCGAAACTGAATACTTAGGTCGGTTAGTGCCTGAGAGGTGGACCGGTTGTGAAACATGGAGCTAGCTCTAGAACCACTTAGCTTTAGACTTGAGAGGAACGAGTAGTTTGCGTAAATGTTTTCACAGTAGTGCTTATTTCTAAGGACCTGCATTAAGAACTGCACTTTGTACAGGAGTTAGCCGGGTGCAAGATGAAAGTGAATGGGAAGAATGTGTTCTTTGTTACCGTAGATATACTCTTTTTCGCAATTTCAAAATAATAAAAGTGTGTAACAGTGGGCGATCTTGTCATGTTTTCTTTAAAGATGTACCTACGACGCCAGATCTTCTTCAACAGCCTGCTTTATAGACGGGTTCCACCCGTTGCTGGGTCATGGAGGCCAGATGGGGAGTCATTTCAACCCAAAGTCCACTGCTGCAAAGACATAATGTAAAAATCTAGTACCTATTCAGCTGCACCCAGTTACGCTGCCAGACCATTGTCGCGGAGCGAGATAGCGGAGCGGAGAAACGGAATTGTTTAAAATCTCAGTGTACGCGTAGCGGAGGTTTTATGCAATTCCTTTGGTTGATATTTCTCCGCCCTTCTCCTCTCCGCTCCAGTGGACAGTCAGTTTTAGGCAAAAAAAGGGAACAGGCAACTAGGCAGATTTAATTTTTTCCAGATAATCTTCACTAAATATAAATATTTTTCGAAAATCATTGTCAAGATCATAATTCCGCCCATAAAAGTATGCCTATTTGTATAAGGCTCTTTCGGTAAAGTCCAAAATACAGTCACACCTTTGTTTGCTCAGAAAATATTTCACAAATTGGAAATATGGAATTTGCAAACCTTGTATTGCGAAGATAGTCGTCGCTTGTGTATTTGGTATATCTTAGCGGATCTTAGAATGTGAGTATCAATAGTACATTGAGTCGATGTACAAACAGACAAACACTTTTGAATAATGCTGTGGACACACTCCATGTCTCAATAATGTAGTGTCGGTTGTACATCACTTACGTTTTATGATTCATTGTGTATATGTAGTTGTACTTAGAGGAAAATGCTGTGTTGGTTTACTTGTTAACACTTCTTTGGGAATTTTGTTAGATGATTCAGAATTTATTAAAGAATTAAACACAGGCTATTTTGTAGCCTAGCTAGGAGGACAGAGCTTCACCCACCTTATTGTAGACTACGATTCTGTGTTACCCGTTATTATTTCTGTAAAAAGTTGTAAATCCTCAATCTGTTTTAATGTATAAAATATTAAATATGAATTAGGAAAGCAGTATTCGGTTTATATTATTCTTTATGAAATGGTTAGACTCTGGAGGGGGTGTAGACCATTTAGATGATAAAATTGCATGTATGAAGAAAGAGGAGATGCTGCGCCGAATGATGTGAATAGATTAGGATAAGGAAGAGGATCTTGATTATGTCGAAGGATATGATAGAGCTTTGTAGACTCTGATTTATGTTACGAAAGGCAAGGTCAAAATGTGTCCACATTTTGACTATTTTTGACCTTGCATTTCTTTGTTTTACTAAACTTCCATATAAATCTAAATTAGCAGCCTCAATCGTGTTTTTTAATCGTAACAATTTTAGATGCAGACCTAAATACGAATTAAAATCTAAAACTTGATACGATGCGTCTGGTTTTCTCATGTGCTTATTTTTTACCGCTTCGCAATGGCAACAGTTAAACCAGATTGAATGTTTTATGAAATCAGATGCTCTAGAAACTCTTAGTAAAGTAGGTTGCTAGAAACGAAACCTTGAGAATGAAATACGAAGTTGCGTAAATGCTAAACTCTATCCCGAATATGGGTTAACTTTTGGGGGCATATAAGCATGTAAACAAAGTTGTTCAAACTGCTACATATGAAGTGTTAAATGCAAGGGCTTTTTATAATTTATAAATTAAATTATAAAAAATAAACGGTGTTCAAGTGATTTCCTATAATATTAGTGTAGATGATGTGGCTAAAGGACAGACAAATAATAGGTACAAATTTCACTTATCCAGCTGCATTGAAGCGGCTCAGTGCGGGGCATTGAACTTGGAATCTCAGATGATGGCTGCAATAAAATATAATCTGCCACTTGGCATCTGCAAAGAAAACTGCTGCCATTATACAGGTGGTCTGCCTAATGTATTCCGCAAACGAGAGAAAGTTATTGTTGCGTTTGTGTCAAGTTCATTGACTTTGTGTAATGTTTTGAGTAACGTCTCAGTAACAAATCGGTTTAGAACATATTTAAATTGAATATCTCAATGAAGAAATAGTTAAGTATTCATATTAATATTTTATTTAGTCAGTTTTCATTTTAAGATCAGCCAAGTAGGTCAAATTAACATTTCTGCCCTTTTTTTTTTTATTTGTGATGGGTTTGCTCTTGACCTTAGTCTTGGTCAGAAATGACAGAAACAAAGTCTATGATGGAGCGAGCTTACCCAGAAGGAGCCTGTTTACTCTTACTTTGAAGAGATTAGGGCAAAGCATAGTCAAACAGTCCATGAGAATTTCAATGAAGTAAGTAACCTGTTGAAACGGTTTTGGACAAATTATTTACATAATAATATCAAAGTCAATATTAATAATAAGTAAAGTTATAAAATAAGATTCCCGAAACCACATGTTACGTAAAACGGCAGTAAAATAGAAAAGTAAAAGAATCACGAACACTAGACAAAAATAACAATGTAAAACAATGAAAACTTGACTCAAAGTTAAAGTGACAGTGGTTTCAGAACACAATCAATTCACTGATCACGTATTAGTTACTTTTTACAATGAGGCGGAAAAAATAAAGCCCAAACATGTCCTTTGTCATACCACACACGCAAGGTAAACGCGCTGTGCATTGAAATATGAGCAAAACCAATTGATGAGACACTAAAAACTAAAGCGGGTGTTATGTATGCAAATGGAGCGATGGCCATAATACAGGCTCCTCACAGCAGGCACGGCTAAGCTACGAACCTGCGTAACTTAGCACTTAGTTTTGCTTTGTTTAAAAATTTCCGCATTCAGAATTTGGTTAGTGACAATAGATAGTGCCATCTAACGAGACCTGCCCCTTTGTGTGATGCCCACATTTATTGTGAGAGCAGCCAAAGTATGGAACTTTTTGTCAGCATCTCTTAATCTTTTCCTACTATAACTCGTCAGCCTTCAATGCAAAATGCAACAAGCTCTTCCGGGCACGCTCATTTTAAGACTTTTCATCAGCTGAGATCGAGGTCATGAGTTGCACAAAAAAAAAACAAGCAGGCGAGAGCGTCCACTGCAACCCACGCCCGAATGTGTGGGTTCAAATAAATCGCATTGCTAACGTGACTATCCTCTCTGTGGCATCTCACGTAGCAGTGGATGGTCGACTTAATCGATTCGCAAACGTTTGCTGTTCTATGAAAAGATGGCGTGTCGTGATCAGTGCGTTTGAGTCCGTCACATATTCTCACGCTTGAGCTTCAAACACATTTTTATTCTTTGGACGATTTCTTCGTAGGTATGCTGTCATTTCCCCGTCATCGTTGGCGGTCTTTGCTAAGAATTCCTGTGTTAGTTTTACACATAGTTAAATTTTATATCTTTACATTATGATGTTTGCTTGTTTTATGACGGGTATGTTTATGAATGTGTTCTCTTTATCCTCTTTAATTAGCAAGGTTGATTGCTAATTATTTTAGTTGCTTACGAACTCGTCAATTAAAGAACGTCTTGCTGTTGTTCATTGTTTTCTTCCCAAATTCCTTCTGATATTATATTCCTACTATATTCCTACTTATATTCCTACTGATATTCCGCCCTTTCTCATTCTAATTTTCCATTGCCTGGGTTTGGTTTTAGCAATTCAATAATCGTATTCAATTTAAACAAGTTTTCTAAGAATGTGGTCGTCAACTGTGAGCGTGCGATAGGTACTACTTTTTGAGAAAGCAGACAGTATAGAAGAGGTAGGTACATTCATGCCTGAATGCAGGCTTATCATAGGTACTTCGTCGTTCTAGTTTCCAAAATTATGTTGAGAACCTCTGTGAATATTAAATTAAATTTACTAATGATGAATTTAATCGATACTTTTTTGTTGTGTCTAGCATGTACCTACACCATGCTAGACACAACAAAAAAGTATCGATTCAAAAATTGCTGTAGCACAGAAAGAGTGGCAGGTAGTTACTGGTAGTCCATCAGGCATTAGCATTTTACTTTATCTTGCAAGAGGCTACTGACTTGCGACTACTTGCAACATGGAATATCGATACAGTTGTTTAGTAGCCAAGTAAGCGCCACTTGCTTAGCCATTGGGTTAGTTCTACTACGTACTAATAATAGTCGATGTATAAATGTACCCTCACGATTCTTGTTGAATTAAAACATTTTTAGTTTTTCGTTAAACATAATACTCTTTATTATGTACACCAAATAAGACCACACACCACAACACACATAGATCCATTGGGTTAGTAACAAAAGTCTTAAACCTATGTTAGTACTTAATTAAAAACATTGACAATGTACAGGACAAAAATAAACAAATAATTTAAATAATTGAATAGGTACCATTAGTCTTAGTTATTACTTTGTCCAAAGCCAAAAATTTTTAACTTTCGTCAAGAGTCCATTAGACCAAAGTGCAAGTTACATTTCGGTGCTGGATGTCATATCACATACATTTTGTACTTTTAATAGTTTGACAACTCATCAGAGGATCATCGGCGATGATAAGCTCGTCGAATCGAAGCTCCAAAGTCTTGAGCATCGACGCCGAGTTGCTGGCCTGTCGGTTTTCTATCGGTTACATTTTGGGGAATGTGCGACGGAATTGCATAACTTAATTCCGCCAAGCCCGTTCCACCATCGGACCACAAGACGTACGGCGATGTGCCACCGGTACATGGTGGACATCCCACCTATACGCACAAAACGTTTTGGGAATAAATTCATTGTGCGTACAGCTAAGGAGTGGAATTCCCTGCCTGAGTCTGTGTTTCCTGATAGCTACAACCTGGGAGTCTTTAAGTCAAGAGTGAATAGGTTACTTCTAGGCAAGCGTGCTCCACCTTAGACCGCATCATCGCTTAACATCAGGTGAGATAGCGGTCAAACGTACGCCTATCAATTTTTAAAAAAAGAAAAAAACTAACTCTGATAAAATTTCACTTTGCCAAGATTAGAGTTCCAATTCTATTTTTTAAACAACGTTCACTTTTTAATCTCATTCGCAAACTGTCAAAAGCCTTAATTTCCTTTTGGCAAATTACACTATTTTTTAAGCAACGCGTTCGGATAAAATTTATGCTTTTTGACAGATTACAATCTGGCAAAAAGTATCAATTTCCATAAAAGACTGACATGTGAATGTGAAAGTTGCTTAAAAATAGTAGCATTGGCACTCATCGCTTATGCTTAAAACTTATTTAGAAATCTATGGGCTTCCCAGGAAACATTTTCCATTCAAATTTCTTCGAGTTTCATGGGATAATCAAACGGCTCGCTACCTCGTTTTATATGTATATTTTCTTTTGTGATACAAGTTTACAGCTTCATTTTATAGGCTGCACCTGTGATTGGTTTAGGAATAACTTATAGGGATTTTATAGAAAGCTTGCTATCATTTTGTTTTATGATGAACTTTAACTAACTATTTGTTGTTGAACAAGTGTTTCGTTTTATTGGCTTGTCTTACTTTGAGCTTCTGTTTATTATTCCTTTGCCATTTATAATATTTGCTCTGTGATCACTTTATTGTTTGATTTATTATAAACTTTATTTTTTATATATATACATTTTTATTAACTGTACACTGTACTTTGTTTATTCGTAGTATACCGATAAATTACACAAATTGCCTATCATCATAACTTGCTAATTTGCCATACATTTTCATTACAAATGATAGTCCTTCCAATTAATGTTTGCAATATATCAATGTTACAGGCACGGCGAGCAATGGCGTCGGTTTCGTTCCAAGGTACAGCGGCCCATCCTGCAGCCTCAGACGGTGAAGAAGTACGTCACGCCCATAGAGACGGTCACTGAAGACTTTATCAAGTACATGGAGAATGCCAGAGATGAAAATGGAGACTTGCCGCATGATTTCGATAACGATATCCATCGGTGGTCGCTAGAGTGTAAGTATTGGTGTATCGGACTTGGCTTGGGGCACACAATTGGATGCTGTCTATCTATAGCGTAACCTTAATAATGATCCCTACATCTTACAATGGGAAAAGTGCGGACATTTTAAGCACAGGACCTGTGCTTAAAATGTCCGCACTTTTCCCATTGTAAGATGTAGGGATCGTTATTAACTACAAGGGTAGTTAAAATAACCAAAGCTTTCATTTACGTCATTAGCTCTTAAAGTCTTTACTAGTTATTAATGAATCAGTACATGATACTTGCATTATAGCTTGCACTTTATCATTGGTTCGTGTTCCAGATGCAATTAAATCTTAACAGCTTTCAATCAATCGTGCTCTACTAACAAATTGGCCGTTCGAGCGTAACACAGGCGCTACTGATATGGTGTGTTTTATTTGTTGAATGTGGGCAGATTAAGATGAGGCAAAATATGGCTTCTGTTTTTGCCCCTGAGCACACTAAGGGCTGATTTTTCATTAGTCAGATAATTTTTGAATGAAGAATAAATGTGGCTGTTTGACATATTTTCTATGCAAAAGCTGTCAAACCGCAACTTTTAATCTGACTATTGAATAATCGGCCCTAAGTTGTCACCGATTGCTAAGAACGTATTATTATTTTGATCTGATTATTTCCGTAAAATGTCTCACCTACTCGCCATCAAACATGCTTCATGGATTTCTATTAGTTTATGCTCAGCCAGGGCCAACACTGCTCAGTGCTGCCACCTTTGCCACCCAAAACAATCCATCGTAAAGCACTACAAAATAACAGCGCCATCTATGAAAATCCTCAGGTATCGGCCGCGTCGCCCTCGACACTAGGCTCGGTTGCCTATCATCTGACCTGACCAGCGACTCTGAACCGCAGCGCATAATAGACGCCGCAAAGTACGCGCTAAGAAACGTTGCTGTGTTAGAGCTCAAGGCACCTTACTGGCGATACGTGCCGACTCCGTTGTGGACCAAATACGTTAACAATATGAACTTCTTTGTTGAGTAAGTAGTGTTTGATGCTGTTGGGCTTATAAAGTATTGGAATGTGGCATGTGTGCTCTTATACTTAATTTTAATCGCTAACCTACTCTTATTTTTTACGTTATTGTCAATACTACTAATTTTTAAATTTTGTTCGAATTCACATGTCTGTCGCCGCATTCTTTCAAAATATTATAGAAATTAAGGCTTTTTGAGGGTTCCATACCCGAAGGGTAACCAACAGAACCCTATTACTAAGCCTCCAATGTCCGTCCGTCCATGCGTCTGTCCGTCTATCTGTCAGCGGGCTGTATCTCAAGAACCGTAATAGATAGAGAGTTCAAAGTTTCAGAGATTGTGTATTTCTGTTTATGGTACGGAAACCCTTCGTGTGCGAGTCCGACTCGCACATGGCCGGTTTTTTGACAGATTGCGAATGCGAACGTTGCTTGGAAGTTAGTAGAATTGGCACTCTTGTTTTAAATATGTAACTACCGCGTGTATCTGACATCGACGCACAAACGATTTCCATGGGTCCAGGGCATGATTCTGGACACCCCGGTGTTGGAATTTTTCGTCGGTTTTTATCTCATTTTTTTCAAGAGTACCACAAATAGGTATCAGCTCAGCTGAGCTGATATCTATTTGTGGTCTTATTCAGAATGCTTTTTTAGTGAAAGTAGTTAATTAATTATTTTTTTATTAAAAATCTCATCGGGTTAGGTCAGAATAACGATTATGAGCAGTCTAAAGTAAAAAAAACCCTTGAAAAAAATGAAAAAATGAGAAAAAAGCCGACGAAAAATTCTAATTCTAGGGTGTCCAGAATCATGCCCTGGACCCATGGAAATCGTTTGTGCGTCGATGTTAGATACACGCGGTATGTATAAAACCCTATGAAAAGACTTCAACGCGCTAACATAACATAAGAGTTAAAAAATTTCAAAATTCTGTTTTGCCAATGAGCATCACAGGCAGTATAAACCCCCCACATCCTTTCACTCTCTTCAACTTATTGCAATGATTATTTTATAAATATTTGTTTGTACGCTTTCAGGCTTTGCAGCAAGTACATAAACGAGGCTCTGGAACGACTGAAGACTAAAAAAGTAACGTCGGAGGATGATTTGTCTCTGCTTGAGCGTGTTCTCAGGAGTGAAGGAGACCCAAAAATCGCTACTATCATGGCGCTGGATCTTATTCTAGTTGGAATTGATACGGTAAGGGAAGATTATAAGGGGATAAATATAATGACCACCATAAAATGCTTTGATACCCTTAGTTTTGTAACCAAAAATATCTACTTAACACCAGAAAAATAGTCACGACTCCACTTTAAATTGTATTCGACCACCAAATTTAGTAAATGATCACCAAATCTTAGCGAGCAAAATAATATTTAGTTAGTATAATATTCAAATTCTATAGTAACGTGTCTGCGTCAGATCCCCTCTATGGCTGGTGAAACATGTGGGTTAGGAGGCAGCGGCCACCGAGCGCCAGATTGGTTTAATTTTGGTGATCATTTACTATTTTTGGGTTACTCATGATTTACTTGGAGTCATTTTACTTAAATAGGATAGAAAAGTGGAATAGGATAAAAAACTTTGGTTATAATTTTACATTAAAATGCGAGTTTCATTTTGGTGATCATTTACTACTTTTGTCTGCTATTTGTTACTATATCTGGTGGTAAGTTAAACATAAGCCGATAATAAATACTATTTTTGCTTATTGATAAGAATATCCCGTAAATATATATTTAACCAGGAGGGTAGGTAAAAACTCTAGCAAGTTAAGGATCAGGTTGGATCTTAATGTAAAAAATAGTAATCTTTGGTAGTATTAGATTGTTAATCTATATACATATCTAGTGACCGTTCCTTCCTCGTAGATATCAATGGCAGTATGCTCGATCCTGTATCAGGCGGCCACCAGACTGGAGCAACAGGAGAAGATGGCTGAGGAGATCAGGAGAGTACTGCCTGACCCCAGCAAGCCACTCTGCTACACAGATTTGGACAAACTACATTACACTAAGGCTTTTGTTAGAGAAGTTTTTAGGTAAATATCTTTTGAAGGATCAGTATTGACAGAGACATCGCGAATGATTTCTATTCAGAAAATTTTTAAAATAAAACTTTAGTCGAGTAATTAAGGCAAAACGGCAAAGGCTAAGGCACCACCTTTGTACAGTGTTTTTACTAGAGTAAACGTTTTAATAAATAAATAAAATATATACTTTATTTTAATTATTTCTAACATTAATTTACCTCGTTTGTTTCAGAATGTATTCTACACCCAAGTAACATTTAAGCGGAAAAATATTATATTTACCAGCGCATTACCAGTTATAAGCTTAATAAATGATTTACAACAGTGTAAAAATATGTTTAGGACTGTACTAAAGTATAACTGGACAACTGTGTACAGTATAGCTGATTAACGGCTGTATAGAGCCTAAATTTTTACCTTTAGCTTTTAAAAAGCATTGGAAAACACTAAAATACAGACCGCGGCGTAAAAAACTGCGTTCAGCAAATTTATACGACAATAACTGTATATTGCTCTCAAATTATACTTTTGTAAAACCTACTTCTGTACAAGAGCATTAAATATTGTTATAGCCTGAATATTGGTGTAAAGTTACTCTATTTTGCAGCCTTCAAGTTAAGCTTGATAATAGCTTTACAACAGAAATCTAGGATACTCTTAGCAAGCAATTCCCTTTATAATAGTGTAATACAATTATATCTCATGTAGAAAAGTTTAGATTTACTCCTTTTTAAAGCCTTATGCGATTGGTGTACATTTTTCCCTTTTTACAGTCTTTCGTGTTTTAGAAGATTAAAGTTATTATTATAGTGTTGGCATACAAAATTATCCAGCTTATCGATTATTTTGAAACTAATATAGCTCTATTTATTGGATACAACTAATAACAAGTTATATGATATTATATAGATCATTTGCCAATTTGTTAAGTGAACAAGAGTTAAGATGGATATAAAACCATGGAAAAACAAAAAAGAACCGGCGGAATAAAAAGAAAATTAAAAAAGCTTATTCCCAACGTGAACCAAGTTAGTTTCACCACCATGCAATGAGTGTTCCGTAGAATCAAAATTGTTGGATCATGATGAATAGCAAATATCTGTGCTGAATATATGTATGTTAGGTTAGTAACATGCGGTGAGGGTTCTGTACAGGCAGAATCGGGTATAATGGAGCAATTTACACACTTTATGAGAAATAAAATTTCGTTGATTTAATCGATAATTGGTTTTTATTTTGTCTCTTAATTGAGGTTGGTACAATAAGATTCTGAAGTTCTTTTCATAGCATATTTAGCCACAAGGTTTTGTTTGTTCTTAAAACTAAAAACACTATCAGTGACAAGAATTGGTTTGTTCTTAAAACTGAAATGTCACAAATCACAATCAAACACAAGGTTTTGTTTGTACTTATGGCGAGTAGTGCCGACAACGACCTCGACGCTAGCGTCACTTCATGAAAAAAATGTTATCTCTTCATGCAAACAATAGATCAGAAATTCAAAAGCCCATATTTTTGGCATTATATTAAAGGTTAAATTAGAACCTGCAAACTCGACACTGCTTGCTCCTTGCTCGTTACTGCTTTGTCGGACAACTTTTCATCAAACTTTTGAAGTTCACTGACATTAGAGATAGGTTTTAAAACGGGTATTTTCAGCTGGGTTGACTTCAAGACTGACTTGAAGCGAGTTAAATAACAAATAGATTATTTAAACAGATAGACTTTGAAGTGCTGAACTTATCTTTTCTTGGTTTGCTATTTCTTTCTGCGATTCATGTAACAACGATTGATTTTGCATGAAAGTGACCTGATTATCCAAGATTTGTTTTTGGTTTAAAAACAACTTGTCAACATCTATTGGTGGTCCCGTATTTACAGACAACTTGTCAATTGTATTTACAGATGTTGCTATTATTTTTCCATCTTCATTAATTATCTGTTTTACAGGATCATTAAAAGACTTCCCAGAAACAGGTTCTGCTCCGAATGAACACGAGCCTGGCGTTTCATTATTTTGATACATCTGCAATTAAACAAAAAAATATTGGAACGCTGACTAAAATAGGTCTCCACTTGCTGCTTTGACTTTGAAAACGACATGTGCAATATCGAAAATAAGATCATTTAATGCATTCGCCGATCCAAGAGCGTCATCGCTTGTTTAGATAAATTATTATAAAAGCAAGCGACGACGCTCTAAAGAGTTAAGAGTTACATTATCTATTTGTTTTACCCATATTACAGTAGGTACTTATCATATAAAAACAATCTTGTCGAACATACTCTATTATACTCGTATACGCTTTGTTTGGGTCATAATGATGTTTTCTATATTTTCAACTGAACCCTAATTAACTGTATTAATGAATATGAATAAGACTTTAAGACAGCTTCTACAGTACTTAAATACTAATGTACAGACAATGTTACTCTTAAGGCTGAGATACGTTCTTAAATAACGACTCTGTTATACAAAAAGCTGCATTAAGGGGTACTAGAAGAGCAAGAGCTGTCTAAACTAAGGATGCCATTTTATCATAACCTATAAAATGCATTCCAATTTTACGAGATATTTTTTTGTTTGTTTTTGAAATTTTAGCACAAATTTACAAAGGATTTTAACTGTATAGTACACACAATTACCTTTACTATCAATAGAACAGTCCGGGTTACTCTTAAAACTGTTTTCAGAATTGATCACATATTTGTTGTTACAGAAAAAATGTATGTATATTCCTTATTTCGAAGGGGCGTGAGTTTTGAGCTTAAAACTAGTATACATATTCACATAAAAATATCAGTCGCAAGCATAACAACAACTATAAACAGGAAAAAGTACTTACCACTTAGTTATTAAATATTTTTTTCACATAAACTTCACATATGGTCTCTGCCTTGGCACGTAGTAAATTTAAGAAATGAAATGGAGAATGAATACAACCACGAGCACAATTATAATATATTTATTCTTCTATTAAGATTTTCACAAGCCTGAGTCTGTATACAAGAATAAAAAGGAAAATTAGAGAATGGAAGCTGTTTAAAAGTATATAAATAGTATCTTAGCCAGCCAAATAGTACAGCTATTATGCAGCTGTTATACCGCTAAATCTATACTTAAAGCTGTATAATTTTGGGGCCCATTTCAGAGTTACAAGGGGTGTATAGCTTGCTATACAGTCTTCATACAGCAACGTTTAACAGTCTGTAGTAAACAAATAATCCATAATACAACTTCTATACAGTTTAAAATGTTACTTGGGCAGTTATTGGTAACGGTAGAACACTTCAAGAAGACGATGTCATTTGTGGCTATCATATCCCCAAAGGTGTAAGTATAAAAGAACCATTTAATTTCGTAGTATTCTGACAAGATTGGAAGATACGATTTAACTTGTTAGTTCGGTTCAATTTCAATTATAACCATAAAGGGTACGATGGGGTTGGCATATCTGTATAGAAAAAAACCCCAAAAAAGAAAAAAAAAACCTGGCGGAATAATAGATAATTGGTTCATCAAATACCCGTTGTGAGTATGGCGCGGAGCTATGTTCCTTTAATTTTGCTGGAGTGTGTCAAATGTCCATACACCTGCAGCCTAGATGACTTGACCAACGCTTCCATCGAAGCAATAAACGTGGCCACCTACTCGGCCCAAACAATATAGTCTGATAAACCATTGCTACGATGAGAAGAAGAATATACATTTTCCTCTCTTACAGGTGCGGTACATCTGAATGGAACAACAATAACTATTTTCTTTGTTTCTAGGTTCAAGTGGTGTTCCCCACAATCGTGACGGGTAACATGTCGCAGTTCGTGTCCGACCCCGAGGAGTTCAAGCCTGAACGTTGGCTGGAGAGTGGCGGACGTCTGCATCCTTTCGCTTCCCTGCCTTATGGCTTCGGTGCCAGGATCTGTCTGGGCCGAAGATTTGCTGACTTGGAAATTCAAATTCTATTAGCAAAGGTGAGAAAGTGTGAAGGAATCTTTTATTGATCTTCAAGTAGGTTAAAGTTGATCTTCACATGAAGAGGAGGTCTGTATCTTTGTAGCGGAACCGCAACGCCCATTTTACCTACGCTATGCTATGATCATGCGTAAGCACTTTTACAGAAGTAAGCGAAGTAGTAGAAGACTCCATAATAAGCTGAGAATCACTCAACAGAAAATGGTTTGAGTAAGAAAATATTTTGTCGAACTCAAATCCGAAGATCAGGTATTTAGATAACGTTATGATAACTACTGAAAGGAGACTGATCAAGTGATCTGGTGGAGAAGCTACAAAACCGCTTCTGTTTGTTTTAATCATAAAAATCTCAATTTCCTTTGCAGTTAATCCGCCGATATCGTCTGGAATACCACCATGAGCCACTCGAATACGCCGTCACCTTCATGTACGCACCGGACGGCCCTCTGCGTCTGCGCATGATTGAGCGATAGACCCCTGTCATCCTGCACGGCTACCATACTAAATGGTACATCGAGATTTAGAAAGATACGCACAACAATGAGTGACAGAGGCAACGCTCTACAACAGTACAACACATCTTCCAAAACTTGGTGTACAAAGTAATTGCCGTTTATTGTATAAAATAAATCAGATTGAATATTTTGAGACCTGGTTAGAGAGGTTAAGTGGTACTTACCTAATTTTGATTTATGAGGTGTTTTTGGTAACATTATAGAAATCAATTTTAAATTAGATAATTTTTTTTTTATACATTGTAATTAAGATGTAAATAAAAGTTTAATTTTGTTATTAGTTTTTATTTTTACCTGACCTGAAAAAGTATCTATTAGTGTTTATTTTTATAGGGTAAACAAACGTAGTAGTATACAAAAAATATACAAAGTGTCTTAAATATTCTATATTTTATGGAAATATTCATAGCAATTTTGTATCGAACTTGGTACTAGGAGTTTTTTTATAGTAATTATTTACTCAGATTACAAGAAAAACAGCTCTACGCAAAATAAATGTCTCTGGTCGAAAAAAACTTAAGCACTATCGCCGAATGCCGATGTGGTTAGGTAAAACTGAACATGGCTTTGTAAACTCAGATCATTGCTCTGAATGTAGGACATAATATAATCATACAGACATACAAAAGTGATCATGTCCCGCCACAAACGATGATGTGGAAGTGGCAATGTTTTGGGCATCCCAAATTTTAAAAGACTGTCGTGCCAGCGACACAAAGAAGAAGAATGCTGGTAAAGTCTTACACTTTTCTAGACAACAAACGTTAGCAACATTGCTACCGAGCCAATCTTTAAACTGACATGGAGTTTCGGCATGAATCGCACCGATTCGAAAAAAGAGAAGCAATTTATACAAAATACAAAATCCTTTATTTCAAACTAGCTGACCCGTGCAACGTTGTCTGCGTAACATTTTTCATTACTGCTCCGCTTCTATTGGTCTTAGCGAGATGATATATAGCCTATAGCCTTCCTCGGTATATGGACTATCTAACAATGAAATAATTTTTCAAATCGGACCAGTAGTTTCTGAGATTAGCGCGTTCAACCAAACAAACAAACAAACAAACTCTTCTGCTTTATTATATTAGTATAGATAGACCATTACAGGCACTTTTTAATAGTCAAGGTCTGTCAGTCAAATAAATGAAGCTAATTCTGCCGCGCTAGCGACAAGACCAGCAAGTTGTTCTGCAACAAAACACACTCACCGACCTATCTCCACCGCGGCAGATGCAATCATCCAAAAGAGTCTCTATCTTGCCTTCACTGCACGAACTAAGCTTATGAAGTTTTTACTGATCTAAGCCTAATCAGTAACTTCTTCATGGTAAAACTTTCTAAAAGAACAAAGCAATGTTATTATGTAAAGAAAGTTGTGCGGTTAACTTACCACACTTTAGTTGAACTGTAGTTAAATTATGATTAAAGCACCGTGTTTGTCCTAACGCCTACCGGTATTATTTTGCTCTTTGCACCTGATTGTTAAAACAATGAGCGTCGTATTTTACATAACTTTAGTGGTAGGCGTTTCTACATATTTGAAACAAAAGGGCAGTTTGTGAAGTAATCTGTATTAAATTACTGTCAAAACCCACTCAAGACCAAACTAACAAGTCATTGTGAAATACTCATAGGTACTTTTATCGCAAAAGTACCAACATTGACGAATTAATTTCTTCCAGCATACGGAATTCAGGGGTATTCCAGGTTTGCAGGTAGAATTTTCACTGGAAATAAGCAGTAGGCTTGTGTTCGTCTTTCCGATAATAATATTCTTTTTTAAGTGATGTTGGAGCTCGTGGCTAAAAACTTACAGCTGCACAGTTAAGCAACGCTTGCCAAGGTTGGTCTGTGAATGGGTGACCATCTTAACACACCAACTTTCCTCCGTGTCTGGCAAAACACGTTAAGTCGTTCATCCTGGCTGTTATTTGCAGATCTTTGACAGTCGTTACGGATTGTTAGAAACCAGTAAATCTGATTCCAGTCTTAACAAGAACTGCCGTGTTACACAGTTAATGGGTTGTGGAGGCCTGGTAAGCAACCGCTCAACGTCAAATATTGATATTCAGCTAAATTCGGTTTGACTAGAAGCTGAACCCAATATATTTGGGAAAAGGCTAGGCAGATGATGAAGTGATGTTGGTTCAGTGTGTGCAGTTCTATCATCTACATAATACCTAAATCTATGGTAGTTATTTATAAAATTTTGATCAAGTTCAGTTTTGTTGGTTCTTCAGTTTTAGCATTCAATCGAGAACTGTCCGCAAAAATTATATATTGTTTTTTTTCTCACCGTAGACGAACACAATGGATTTCTAAAATGTAACTGCCATTTTTTTGTTGGGACATAATTCACAAGTACTTTGTTACATTCAAGCGGAAACTCTATTGTGCAACAGCTAAATCATAATTTAGGCAAATGGCCGCCACAAACTCCCACAAGCAACACATTATCGACACACATGCAATTTGGTACATTTTGTGGTTCTGCGTTATTATATCAAAGTATCTACCTACCTTTTTATGAGCTGACTATGCAATATAATAATACGCACATCTACAAGTTTCAAATTCATTAGTAGGTAATGTGTTGTTAGATTTGAAACAATGTTTTATTTCCCCATCTCACGAAGGAGCTTGAGCAATGAAAAGCTTTCCAAAAGTTGAAAAGAGATAAGATCTGGATCATGATTTGGAGAGTAGTCTAGTCTATAGTCACTATATCCAAGTGGAAGAAAGAAAACTATTAACCTATCTATTAAATTACTGTGACAACATCAAAGATTTTGCCAATAATCTAATTTAAGATTCTGTTATATGCTTTAGTACATACTATGAAGCCGGTGAAGACTGGATGACGAAGGTGGCAAATAGAAAACTATGGACATAATTGGAGGAGGCCTATATATGGAGAGGAGCCATGTCCTAATCACACCTTTTTATATATTTTACTAGCTGTACCCCGCGGCTTCGCTCCCGTCAACTGGCTACCTGTCTACCTACCTACCTACCCCGCTACTCTCTTACTCTTACTCACAGACAATTTGTATTTGACTAATGTCAATATTTATACAATACAAACGTCACTCAATTGTTTTGCCTTCCCGAAACCTCTCCACTAACACTTAAACTTTATGGAATGGTATTAAAGTTCAAATTGACTTTTAAGTATTATTACGAATCTTTTGTATGGGAGCATAGAAAAGTGTTGTTTTGAGTCTTTTTCAGGCAATTTTTATATTTTTTCTCTCCGTAAGAACCATCCTCGTACTTCAAGGAATATTCTAAAAAAAGAATGGGCCAAATTGGTCCAGGCGTTGTTGAGTTATGCGCTTACCAACACATTTAGCAATTCATTTTTAACCGACTTCCCAAAAAGGAGGAGGTTATCAATTCGGTTGTATGTTTTTTTTTTTTTTTTTTTTATGTTTGTTACCTCATATCTCCGACAATTATGAACCGATTTGAAAAATTTTTGTTTTATCTGAAAGGATGTACTTTCAGATTGGTCCCATTTAAATCATATCAAAATCGGTTACGAACTTTGGATTTTAAATCGAAATAGCTGGAATTTGACTATTTAGATGATTCTTTGATGATCGAAATTGCGTATTTTGCTTTTCTGCGATTTTGGAGTGGTGTTGTTAGGTGTAGGGCACCACTAAAAAGTGAAAAATAAAAAACTTTTTACAAAAAAATACAACCGACTTCCAAAAAAAAAACACTACAAAGTAAAAAATAACTTTAATTTCGGAAGTCGGTGTCAAAATACGAAGAAACTAACAAAAACACCGACTTCCGAAATTAAAGTTATTTTTTACTTTGTAGTGTTTTTTTTTTGGAAGTCGGTTGTATTTTTTGTAAAAAGTTTTTTTATATTATAGATAGTATTATGTTAGTTTAAATTCAATGTTATGTGCATGGAAATAAAAGGCTTTATTATTATTATTACATACTAAAGCATACAACAGAATCATAAATTAAGCAGCTTAAAGCATCCAGTATCCAGGCTGATAGTGTTGTCAGACAGTGTTTAGCTAATATTTTCTAACCAATTTTTCTCTGATCCAAAAATAACGCCAAAGCTTTGCCCAAAATTTCAAGGTTGTCCTTCCAAGTTGATCCGACCTAAGCATGCCTAAACAAACTCACGTACTGTCTGTTAGTCCGTCAATAGTGTCCGGTGCTTGTCTATGGAATATCTTTGTTTTACGACCACGCCTCGCTTGAGTAAACGTTTCCTCGCTGTGTTATGTAACCTAAGTAAGTTTAATGATGTGTAAATACTCATTACGGGGTAATGGTATGGTATATTTTATGTTTTTTTTTTGTACAGGATGCTTTGTTTGATGGGTCTTGTATCAGAGTGATGCGCCATCGCAAGACGACAGCCACCGCGAGTCTACAGTGTGTGGATATATTGGGATAATCCTTGACTTGGCAGTTAACTCCGCTGAAGAACTCTGGGAACTAGTAAACTGGTAAATAAAGAAGATTGTAGCATGATCTAAGTTAGGGGAATCTTAATGGTATCTTTAAACTGTTTCTTCTTGTAGAGAGTAGAGAGACGATTCTACTTATTTTTAAACAATTTTCGCATTCGCAATTTGTCAATCGCAAACTGTCAAAAAAATCTTATTTTTCATACATTTTTGACGGATTGCGAGCTGCCTATCAGAGGCTCTAATGGGCAGCGGCTCTAAGTAAAATGCTAGGCAGATGAAAATCTACCCTAGGTTTGAGAGACGTATCTGACATAGTTTTTATACATATTATTTTTTTCTTCCTACAAAAGTTTAAGAGTCATGTATGTTGATCATTGCCAATAGGATGTTCAAATTGACATATAGCATTATTGTCAAAATACGAAAATGTTTGGCAGTGACCACGTGACATTTCAATAGCGCATGTCATTCTGAAACATTTTTACTATTACGCAGTCGTTACCGCTGTCAGTATTTTATAGTGACCAAAGGTTCAGCAGTACGATTTTGTAAACGTCTCACCGTGTAAGCTTATGTGAAGTGAATATGAAGAGACCTTTTTTTTTAGGTATGGGAAATCATCAAATAATTTCTCCCGCTCTGGGCGGAGCGAGAGGGAGTGTCAGACTTCTACTGACTATAACCCATCCATGTTCCTTCATTGCCCTTTGTGCTCCGGAGCCGCGGTATCTCTTTCGAATAGTCCCGCAACTCCGGCAGGCCGAATATAAAGAGACCTGTCAATCCATTTCAAAAGATGTAATGACCGTTCCTTCTGCTCACTCTTCTGTTGTGAGACGTTCACAGAATAGACCAGATTTGTAATCAATCCTCGCTTTTTCGCTTAAAGTGTGTACACTTCCTCTGGTTCTGGCTAATATGCCATGACTGTAGTAAGCGCGAACAGTTGAGCAGTTTATATGCTTGTTTGCAAGTAATTGCTTTTGGCTTTATGTTTTGTACGAGTGTGGAAATTATGCAATTTCGCAAATTACCCGTGTAAAACGCTGTGAAAAGGTCATTTTATTCGCGAAATTGCTGCATCTAAACTAACAGCTGGCTTTCTAGTCGTTAGTATGTAGATTTTGAAATTGTTAAACATGAGATAGTAACGAAGCGATGAATATGTGAAATAAATTGGCAAAATAATGCTAGAATTATGAATGCTTGTTTTAATTTTGTGGAAATAAACTACTATAATAAATAAATTTGACGGTTTCAGATTTATCAGTTCTAATTGGTGGATAGTGATGTCAGGCTTGATTCTCATTTGTAGAAAGTCTGAATATTTATTTGTTACAGAAAAACAGTTCCGGTATTCATAAAGTACTTAACCATTTTCTTGCCGCAAAGTCATTTCCTATGGACTTTCCCTCATATCCGGATAGGCGAGGTTGCAGTACTGTGTGTTTTGACGAACAACAGCCGTCGACGACTGTCCGGCGAGCGAAATAATGCCTAAATTTTGATTGTTTTTTCTTCTTGGAAATTATACAATATGGTTTCAACATTTACTTCAAAATAAAAAGCTCTATCTATTGATATAACTTTTATATATATTCGTGATGAAATCTCTTAGCAGTACACGTTTAAAATTGTAATTTAGTGTCATGTTTGATAAAAAAAAGTATCGAGCCAATCATTCTAAATCGCGTTTCTATCTTTACGATTTACTTGAGGGTATGTTCAATTTTGATGATTTTTTTGATTTTTATTTATTAAAAAACTCATAATTAATTAGGTTTTCAGACGTTCAAAAATCTTAAAAAGTACTGCAACCCCGCCTTAACTCCTGTTTTCACTACTTAATAATAATAATAAAGAAGTAGCTCCTCTGTCTGTTTCCTCCGCTTACTTCTTCAAAACTATGTACAGATACCGGTTTTTGCTGTTTTTTTAAATCGGATCTTTGTTCTTTTTTGATAATTTATCACTTGTAAGTAGGCTCAGCTAGATGCATTCATAAATGTTAATGTGGAGATTACAAAACGAGGCTAAAGTTAGATTTAATTTGAAAATGACTGAGGTCAGACACTTATTGGTAGGGGAGGTGGTATTTGTGATACTTTATTTGCATTATATTATATTAGAGTAAAATGTGACCTTAAAACTGATTTTATAATGAGAAATATGTAGGAGTGTGTAAATTAAAAATCTAGAGGATATTTAGCGGGTCATCGTTGATAGTTTTTTTTCTTTATTATATCTGGTCCTGCCAGTTATATCTAAACTAACGGATCAAAAGTAACAGTAAATAAACCAGAACTTCTCTTGTCTAATACCGAATTTTTTAAATATTTGATTTCTGGCCTTCGGCTTTGGATAGATTGTAGTTGTCATTGGCCTCTACCTACATTTTGCAAAAAATTAATAAAACCTGTTATGTATATGTAGTCTAGTATCTTGTAACTGTATTTGCAAAACTATAAATAAAAAATAACGGTTAACCAATGTTCCTAATATTGTTAATCAAGAATCTGCGGCCTTCGGTCAGGGGTTATAAACGAATCTCTCAAATGAGAGTTCATCGAAAAAAAAAATGCATGGCCGAGCGTAGAATCCTGGATTCTATTCCCAGTCCGGGTAAAATGTGTTTTCCATTAGGAATTTACTGGGAGGACTCTAATTCAATGTTGAAAAAAGAATTACGGACTGAAACGGAATCAAAATATCTATAGAAATGTTTTTTAAAAGTATAAAAATATGCAATAGCAAAGGCAGAAGAAACATTCGAAGGGATCGTGACATCTGCCAAGCTGCGTTAGCTTGTAAGCGTCGTTATCGTCTATCAATCAAATATTTTTCTTAATCGGATCAGTCAGCAGGAACTATAACTTTTTTTGAATATTTGCTTAGATTTAATCTTTTTTTTTCTTAAGCATTAGTATATAGTATGTGTAATGTCTATGTCAATAAGCCGTACATGACACGTGCTCACTACCCACTCCGACACTTCCAAATATAACATTAGTGTCATAATGAAAGGTTCATTCACACTTTTCCATTCATCGGCGCGTACGCTCGCACTTGGCCGTCAAAAGAAATAGAAAGTGTATTACTACGGAACCGGAATGTTTGCTCAAATAATACGCGAGAGGCTTTCAAGGTGAAATGAGAAACAATGAAGATTCTTTCTTAAAAAAAAACTTAGTAGATTGATTTTGTTTTAGTAACAGGTGCAAAAAAAAACCATTTTTGAACTTTGTGAAATCAAAACCTTGCATTTCACACAGTAGGTACCATCGATCTTTGTTTGACATTCATGTGAGTGCCCATTTTTGGGATCAGGACAAGATAATGATGCTCACAGTGATACGGTGCTAATAGCTTTGAAATTGAATGCAACAGACTTAGATTGATCCCGATATCAATTTTCACTCGTATATGTTATTCTATTTTTAGGTAATAAATATTTAGGCATTTAGTTACATTTGAACCTTGTGACAAAGAACTCATTAAATGAAGAAATGGTCCCAAATCAATACACGTTGAGTAGGCGTGGCAACCACATTCAAGATTCAAAAGTTATTTATTCAAATTAGGCTGAGTGCCAGCATTATTTAAACGTCAAGTTTTACAAAAGACAGTCCCCCAAAACACCCGCCCGTCACCACTTCCTAGTGTATTAGCTGTGGAGAAGAAGTGGCCAAAAAACTCCCCAGCATCACATACAGATGTGTTGCTGGGGAGTTTGTTGGCCACTTCTTCAAAACATAACAGACAGCTGTCATGTTTTAAGAACTTGAATTTATACAATAAGTGGTATGCAAAGTAATCAATATGACACAAAAAAAATGTATTATTCACTTATTAGCTAACACACTATGATACTACAAAACAAAATACACACTCAAGCAATTGTACTACTTGTCAAATCATGCACTATTTGTCTAATCATGCGTGTATAAAAAGAAAACTGCTCTTGGCTATGATACATGACACGAGCGTCATACTGAATCCAGACCGTTGAATACGCTAAACCTAATACTAGAATTCTGAATGCAGAGAAGTATTTAAGCTAGTCCAAGGCAAGTACATCTTTATCCAGGAGAAGCATTCTCCACTTTTCACACACACAAGATAATTGAAAGCAAGCAAAGACTAGTGTTAGCTGACAACGGCGAGCGGCGCTGCCAGGTGGAGTTCGCGTGGTCAAATTCGCCAAATGGGTATACACTCGGCCCAACGCAGTCATAATGACAAACTACAGAGTTTTTATTTTAGAATGGGTTTGCTCTTGACTCTAGTCTTAGTCAGAGATGACAAAGACAAAGTCTACGATGGAGTGAGCTTACCCAAAAGTAGCCTGTTGAACTCTAAATTTGAAGAGATTAGGGTTGTAAGCGTTCAGAAACACAGACGCAGGCAGAGAGTTCCACTCCTTTGCTGTGAGCATATTATAAAAGACACCGCGGGGATAACTAGTATTTTATATATTTTTTAATAATGTACTTATAAACAACACGAGCTTTGCAGCAGCAGGTCACTTTGGTAGCACGACATTTCATTTGACGATTACGAGCAGGTGTTAAATAAAAATTTCGGTATTACGAATCGGTTTCGGCCTTGCGTGATGATTGATATAGGTGCAAATAAACCATAGATGGAATGTAATAAATTAGTAATTATTCATTAGACTGATATCACGAAATGTAACTTTTCAATTGTGTTGCATGTTGTCGACCATTTGACTGAAAGGACGATAATGTGCGCTCTTAACACTTACGCCTGAATTATCGGCTTAACATGAACATCACAACAAATGTCAGTTATGTTTTATGATATGCGTCATAATTGTAAATCATCACTGTGGTCGCATTTCTTTTTATCCCAGTTGCGAAATTAATTTCAGCGTGTTCAACTGCGATCTTCTAAATTGTTTGTTTGTTTAAAATTATGTTTGTTTTCAGTAATTTCTGAAGCAAAAAAAAAAATATTTTTAAGGAACGTTCACATTCGCATGCCAGTCGCATTCTGTCAAAAGTGTATGGAAGTTGAGGCTTTTGTATTGTGACTGCCAATGCCAATGCCAATTGTGTTTAAAATGATTACAATTGGCGCCCTAATCTCAGCAAAGTGAAACAATATATCAGCGATAATTGTCAAACTGTCAAAAGTACAAATGTTTGGGATTGACATAAATAGTACCCAAAATGCAACTTGCACTTTTGTAGATTGGGCTCTTGGCGACCGGATGATCGTCCATCCGGGAAAAGTTACTTTAGTTTACTAAACCCTATAAATACCTCCGTGGTCGAAAGGTTTAGGCACTTGTCTTGTGACCCAGTGGTCGTGGGTTCGATTCCCAGGGAAGCCTACTTTGTAAAGTTGTTTCCAGTTTGGATAGGACATTGCAAGTCTGCAATGTCAATCAGTCGATTGTCTGATAAAAACACGATTCCGTGCAAGTACAAGCCGGTGGTCCCGGCTGCCGAATGGCGGTCGTTAAACTATGTCATGTGTCGTTAGACCTTACTCTCACACAATAAGAAGAATACTAAACACTATCTTCTCACGCACACTGTTATCACATTCTATAGTGACTCAATATCAAATTGTTCCTTATCCTACATTCACCCAGTAGCAAATGGTTATCATTTCACGTAGGTACTTGCACTTGTTTTACGTGACGTAACAGATGACACTCTGAACCATCTGCCAGCCGTCAATGCAACATCTTCAGCATTCAGGATGCGATTACGGAACAAAATGGCCGATTCACTATTTTTTATACGCATGTCTGATTGAGTCATGTCATGCGACGCGATGTAAGAGGTGAAATTTTGGGTTACTACAACTATAACTTTATATTGTTTTTTGTAATAGTTCGGTTACGGTAAGTTTTATAGTTGCAGGATATACTATGACGTACCAAAGTCACCACAATTCTGTGGTGTTTTTACACGGGCATTTGTTTTTTTGTTTGTTTTTACAGGGGCATGATGCTATTCATCCCCTATAGCTCCTTTTGTCTCTCTCTGTCATTGGAACACTGATGACATGTCATAGAACAACCCCCTTTTTTTGGATTGAAATCATCAATGACTTCTTCTGCTCCCAGAGCGGAAGGGAGTGTCAGACTCTTGATGACTAGTTCCTCCAAATGCCCTTTGCTTTTCAGAGCCGCGGTAACTTTTCGAACAAATTCCGCAACCCTGGATAGTATACAGCTCAGTATTAATCCTACCTACGATTACTGATTTAAAAGCTTGGCTTACTATACTGTTACTTAATTACGCAAATGTAAAATATGACTTCTGGAGGTCAAAATTAGCCAAAAACTGCTTTTCGGATCAATGAACTCAAAATGTCACTCAAAATTCGCTTTCGAGTTTTTACACCTGCTTTTGGTAATAAATACGATCAAAAAGTCTAAGGTACAATAAGAACTACTTTAATACCTCGAGATATGACATGCATCTTACGAAAGACTTTGTAAGAAACCAGTATAAGGTTGCAAATATGATTTTCTGGTTTTTGAAATTATTGGGCATGATAAATAATTAGGTTTCATACTGGCAATCTAAATTGTTTGATCTTAATGAATCTTTACGTGCAACTTAATGCATCTTATAAACATTTTAAACGTGATTACCAACAATATCGTGATGAGATTTTAGAATGGCTTGTATTCAAATGGTGAAATTTTCAAGGTTTATGAACTATAGTAATAAAATTTTATAGATATAAATAGCACGCTTTTAAGTATTGACTCGGGAGGTCATTTTATTGGACTAACAGATGGATCACGATTTAATTAATGGTTTTAACTGCAAGGTTTGCAAATATTAATTTGTCAGGTTTATCCCCGAGCTTATAAGAAACTCGAAAATGCACAAACATTTTTAATATATTATTCTCCTATTTGATCCGCATCGCTAGGGGGTCCTGGTTTTGGGTAACGTAGCAAGCCTGGGTCCGCTTAAAAACACAGAATTTGTTCAGGGACTTAATGGTTTCGTGTAGGAGAGGCATCATTGTTGCAATGGTTTTGTACGTTGAGAAGCCTCAAGTTGCGTTCTGTATGACGCGAGTGGCTGATTCATAAAGGAATCCAGATCAATGAGTGGAGTAGTAAGCCCTGTCTTTACATACAGAGATTTGAATCATCCCTGGATACTGGACTCTATACTATACAATCAAAGTTGAATATTCAGTAAATTGTAATAAGCAAAACGAACACAATTGCACTTATTAGCGCATCATCAATGTACATTGTACCTACGTCGGAATGATTACGTAAGGTGCAGTCATGCAAATCTTCAGTTCCGTTCACTAATTATTGCAAAAAATAATCGAGTTGCGAATGTGTGTAACACTTTCGAATCGAAACTTATAAATAACTTTGTAAAACTTGGGTTCTTGTCTGGTCTAACTGCTGTAAAGAAGATCAACCCTAATAAAATTCTTCCGTTACTAATGAGTGACTGCCAGACAACGCACAGCACAGCCAAAGCTACTGTGGGGGGCTACTCTCTAAGCCCGAAGTCCGTAGTTTCGGGCTTAATAGTGGGCGTACTCCACTCCGTATGACCTAAACACTAAGAATTAGTGACAACACGGTTTGATAAGTAACTGTCAAACCGTGTCGTCATTCATTCTTAGTTCGGGTTCCAGACGAGCTGTAAGCCCGTAAGTGATACGGAGTAGAATACGCACGCTACTAAGCCCGAAACTACGGACTTCGGGCTTAGATAGTAGCCCCCCTGGTCATAGAATCCGAAATTTGGCATGTAGGTCCTTGGGGAGTGTAGGGAAGCAGTAAGAGTGGACTTCCCGAAATTATTACGAGATATGCGCGTACGAAGTCATGGGCTGTACGAATTATAGCGTGGCCCTAGTCTATATGAAGATTAGTGACTGTGTGTTTTGATTGAGTTGGTACGCCTACCATTTGCTGTTTTCTAGTCGGACAGGTTCAATGTATGACGTCTACACATTAGTTCTAATGAGTTTGTAGTGCAGAATATTTATTTATTTAGACTTTATGCACAATAGTGGTACATGGGCGGACTTAATGCAACAAGGCATTCTCTACCAGACAACCTTTGGGTTAAAAAGACTACACTTTGGTAGGTGTACAACTAACAAATAAAAGTAAAATATAATTGAGTCTTATCGATACAACAAAGAATACAAATACTATATATATATATATATATATATATATATATATATATACTATAAAATACATAATATATTTGCTAAAATAATATACTAATAAATATGATGATTTATAATAATTTCTGATTAAGAGAGTTAGTTTCTGATTTAGTATTTCTGAGTCTGCTTTTGGTTTTGGCAGCTCATGATGGGTCTGTTAAAGTTGTTGAAGGCTAATGAAAATGTAGTATAGGTACTTAAACGAATTGTAATGAATGATAAATACAGTTTTTTTATCATCGCTCGTGTTAGACCACAATTATCTCCTAATGGGAAGCGATGATGCGGTCGACATTAGAGTACGCCTAGAAGTTACTACTTCACTTTTGACTTAAAAACCTTTTAGGAGACAGATTTTCTAGCTTTAGCATCTATGAAACCTCACATCTAGTACAATAATCCTTTTTAGTAGATATGTAAGCCATTAACGTACCGACCACCTGCCAATAAATTCGTCAAGACAAGTTTCGAAGATGAGTTTAGATGCTAAGATTACGAAGAGTAACAACATCTGTGAGCGCAAAGTCGTGGGTAAAAGCTAGTTAATCCCAGGAACTAGAAAGATACTTTCGATCTCGTTCGGTACACCGTGTACCGTAGTCGCTGGGGCGTGTGTTGTCGCTACGAGTCCGGCGCGTGTGTCCACTGTTACACGACTCAATTTTTGAGTCGTAGATTTTTATAAACGAATTATGAAAATATGGATGGATTGTGTGAGGAGCGATATGAAAGAAAAGGAATTTAGTGACAGTTTGACGGCTGATAGAGTAGACTGGATGAACGTGTTGCGTCGACCCCATAAAACACGGGATAAGGGCCGGAAGATGATGATATCTTCCACTTGTTGATTGAAAACGTATCCGAAATTGAAGTAGGTAAAGGTTGAAGTCTTACGAAATAGAGACCCAGAAATAACTTCATACTCATGCAAGCTTTGGATGAGAATCTATATCTACTATAATATTATAAAGCTGTATGTTTGGTGGAACGCGCTAATGCACGCTTTTTAATCGACTTCCCAAAAAGGAGGAGATTCTCAAATCTGTTGTTTTTTATGTTTGTTACCTCATAGCCATAACTTCGTCAATTATGAACCGATTTGAAAAAATCTTGAAAGGATATACTTGTAGATTGGTCCCATTTAAATATCAAAATCGGTTACGAAGTTATGGATTTTAAATCGAAATAGCTGGAATTCGTTTACTTGGATGATAGTTTTTTGTCATCCAAGTAATCGAAATTGCGTATTTGGTGTGGGGTACCACTAAAAAGTGAAAAATTTAAAACTTTTACAAAAAAATACAACTGAAAAACAACTTTAATTTCGGAAGTCGGTGTTTTTGTTAGTTTCTTCGTATTTTGACACCGACTTTGATTTCCGTTGTATTTTTTTGTAATAAGTTTTTTATTTTTTAGTATAAGCCACTGGAATGAAGTCACGTATAGAGGCTAGCTTTTAAAATCAAAAAGTTTTGATGGACAACAGCCGGTCGATTCTATAAACCTCTCATCGTGAAAACTCAGGTGGAGGGAGCGCGCTGTGAGCTGTCATTCAATCTTGATTACATGGACTGACAGCTTACGTCGTGATCACTCCATCCAAACCTTCACTTAGATATGTTTACGGTTCTATGGAATCGTATTGCATTTCGCGCAACAACAACAACAATGGAAACTCGCGCAGAAAGCAAGCACCTAACTCATGTTCAAGGAAGCTCAGTCGATGTTCGACTCGCTAGTGGTATACAAGGAATTGGCAGAGATAGTACCATTGCGGTAGTAGAGTGATACCTTTCCATTCATAGTGCTGTGTGAAAAGTGTGAGAGTGATAAGAAATTCAGGATTTTTTGGAGGTTTGTTTTTTTTTTTTTCAAATTGGGAACGACCGATGTATTTTGATCAAAATGATCTAGGGTAGGACTTCCATAAACTTAAGAAGGACTTTTATGTCATGGTATTTTTGTCTCAAATTGTGTAAACAATCAGTGTGAAAATTGTAGGTACCGTTTTATTGTTGTTGTAAATAACAAAAAATAACATATGCCGTTATATACGACATATGTTATTTTTTGTTATTTATATATTTGCATGAATAATATGAGAGGGGCCCTAATATATTTTTATTGTAATATAAAACCGGACAAGTGCGAGTCGGACTTGCCTACCGAGGGTTCCGTATATAATTTGTATGTACATATTAATTTAAATAAAGACTATATTTTTATGATTTCATTACAAATGCATAGTTTCCAGATTTTTCCCTAAACTTGTATAAGACGATATTACTTGCCAAAGGACATGCTGTACGTCCAAACATCGTTCGCCTAAGAACCAACAGAGACATGAATTTACTCATTTGTCCTAAGTAATACACATATAAATATTCGACTGTAACCGAATTAAAATCACGGACACTTTTCAGAATTTAAACAATACAAAACGATTTTGAGAAAAATTGGCCGTTGGCCTAAGCTAGCATGCATGTGCATGTTAAAAGTACATACTATCACTATGCCATCCCACATATTTTGTTCGTAAGAAAATAAGGTAGATCTAGGAGTTCTAGGATCTCAGTCTAGTTGTTATCTATAAACTGCCAAAGTGTCATCTATCAATTCATCGACTGCCAGTGTCGATATTGCTCTTATCACACAGCGGTTTAATCATTTTATTTTTTTTGTAACTAAAAATCTCACTCATAGATCAAGCGCTGAGAGTGCTTTCAATTTGAAAATAATGGCGTCGGGGAACGAAACCAAAGTGAATTATCTTTTAAAATGTTTTTGTAATTATAAGGAGTCCATTGTCTCAAAACTCAAAACTCAAGCATTTATTTCAATTAAACCATTTACAGGCACTTTTGAATTGTCAAGGTCGGTCGGTCCAAAAAGATGATGTATTTTAATAAAAATAAAATATAAATTATAAAAAAAAAACTAGGATTATGCTGAACGTTTCATATGTGTTGATTCATAAGCCACTTTTTACCATGACCTTTCATGGTCATCGTAAAATACCCTATAAATTTTATTCCATTGAGAGTGTCAAAACAAACGTTTTTTTCGGCATAAACGTCTATCTTTTTTACCTTAACTTTGAAGTTTGATTTTCTCAGCTTCAAGGGACTGTTAGCCCTGAGTATATAATGGTTTTAATTTCAATTCGATACCTCGACGCGTTCCCCTGATAAAGGGTCTTGACAGACAGACAGACGGACGGACGGATAACAAAGGATGATCCTATAAGGGTTCCGTTTTTCCTTTTGAGCTACGGAACCCTAAAAAAGTAAAGGACCTTCCTTTTTTATATTTCAGTTCTAAAAGAAAACAAGTTACTAACTATTACCCTACTTAACATTAAAACAGTTCTGATGCTCATTAATTATTTATTTTTTACTAACTGTCCCCCGCGCAGCTTCGCCTCCGTCTTACTTGATACCTACCTAACTACCTACCACCCTACTCTACCCTAGCTATCGACCCAACTCTACCCTAGCTACCTACCACCCTACTCTACCCTAGCTATCGATCCTACCTACTACCTACCCTAGCTACCTACCACCCTACTCTACCCTAGCTATCGATCCTACCTACCTACCCTAGCTACCTACCACCCTACTCTACCCTAGCTATCGATCCTACCTACCTACCCTAGCTACCTACCACCCTACTCTACCCTAGCTATCGATCCTACCTACCTACCCTAGCTACCTACCACCCTACTCTACCCTAGCTATCGATCCTACCTACCCTAGCTACCTACCACCCTACTCTACCCTAGCTATCGACCCTACCTACCTACCCTACCTATCTATCCATTTTACTTTTTGTTTTTATGCCTTACCTGTATTCTGGCAAACTTAACAAATATACAATTACGTAAATCGGCCCAGCCGTTCTCGAGTTTAAGCGGGGCTAACGAAAAGCAATTCATTTTTATATAGATTTTATATAGACCTAAAATATATTAAAAACCGGAAAAAAACAAGTGTAGAATGAAGGCAATCTCTTACGGACAACCTTTCGATTGTGGTGGACAAGTTTATCAAGGACTTTGAATAGGAATGGAAGAATAGAAATGGCAGTTGCTCCAGCGGGTTTAAAAAGGTCACTTTAGCAGAATCAAAAAGCAAATCACGCTACCCGCCACTGTCAAATTTTCCCAATCAACCTTGAACCTAATGCGTTAGTGATAAAGATGAAAATTAATTTGACAGATTGTTGTGTGATTGATATTCTCCTAAAGTGGTCTTTTTTGCCCCCCAGAATTAATTTATTAAAAGCAATTTATTGCTTTTATAGGACCACTTACCAATAAACCTGCCTAACCCTCAGGAGAGTGCTGGCATGATATACAGTTAAATTTCATTTATAATTTTAACATTCTATCCACTGGTACTGGGAAATAATAGTTTACTGAGACCGGTCGATGTGGCGACCCGTGGAGTAGCTTATATATATTATTATATGTGGGAAATGATTATGAGGGTTGGTAAAAAAACCTAGTATAGATACCTATCTAAGGTTGTTAAATAAAAAGTATATAATTATCTACCTAGATGTATACTTTTTTAACAGCCTAATAAATCACAATAAGAGTTTAAAAAATAATAGTGTTTTAAAATGAGAAGTCTTATAGAAAACAAAATATATATCACGTGATTAAAGAACGAAATGTACTAAATAATGTGAATAGAAGAGAGGCTTGCATCTACAATAAAATAAGACGCAGGTATGATCCATCACGTTTCATGCTTTATTAAAATCTAACTGTTGTGTTTATCTAATTCAACTGAAATCCAATTAGCTAACTTTTGTATGTAGACAATAAAACATGAAATATAGCAATATTTTAAATTACTTGATCTATACTGAGAAACCTACGCACCCTTGGAAGTCGCTTAAAATACTTCATGCAATTAATTTTTGCTTGCCTTTCAAAAATAAGGCCAAACTTAATGCTATGACCTCCTCACTGAAAGGTCAAAATTCACAAGTTAAACTTCTAAAAAGGATTAACAGTTTGGCTGTAATAACTACAACACTAATCTTTGTTTTATCAAATAGTGTACATATTGTACACGGTGTCTCTTGTATTAAAGAAGGGTACCTCTACCTTCTGTTACAATTTATTATCTATATATCTGCCTAGCCTTTTCCAACTATGTTGGTTTCGGATTCCAATCTATCCATATATAGCTGAGTACCATTATTTTACATAGGGCCATTGCAACCTTATTTATTTTACATTGACCTTCAAAAACCAGTAACTGGAGACCACGGTACTTCTTGATAACAATGTAATCAAATCTGGCTTCTGACTGTTCCTAACGTCTCGTCAAATATCTACAAATGACAACCTGTTGGTCCAGGCTGTCATTTGTAGGCTTAACGTTCTTTCCGAGGCGCGGAGGCTCGTAATTACATGTTGTATAGTAACTATTATTTTATGCTATAATATTCTGTGAAAGAGCGTCTAATTCTGCTGTCTGCACGTCAAACACCGGTTTATTTATAAAGTAAAAGTTGTATAGACTATTAACTACATGATATACGTGATATTATTTTGTATCATCAGACCGTATTAAAGTTATATCTACTGCTGCAAAAAGTCAATCGTGCCTTAATAATATTCTAGTATTAGGATATTGCTTTGATCACCATCACTAAAAGGATGGCGCTTATTGCTCATGATCTTGACACAATCCTGTCATACTGGGCTTGAAAGGTAGCATACACTTCATTGTATGCCAAAACTAGTTACCTATACAACTATTTAACACAACAGGGAGAGTAAGTAATTAATCTCACGTCACCAAAACAACATTAAAGTGGGTGATAGACGTACGAGCACTTAATCTTATGGCTCGACCACCTTTTCGATCGTGATTTACCCTAAGTACCTACGCGTACTTAAAAACAAGACGAGAAAGGGTCGCAGCAAATCATCAAGGGGCGGGACGAACTATACAGATTCCGACTAAGCTAGAAGTATAAAGCGCAGGCTCGCAGAAGATGAAAGAAAGAAGTACCTAATCTAGCAAAAACAATGCTGCACTCAACATTGCTTTCCATAAGAAATGTCCATTTTTTGGATTGCAAATTATCTAATGACTTCTTTCGCTCTGGAGCGGAAGTGAGAATCAGAATCTTACTGGCTAAAACGCACCCGTGTTCCTTCAAATGTTCATTGCGTTCCAGGACCGTGATAACTCTCTCGAACAATTTCGCAATCCTGGCAATAGAAATAGAAAGGGTGGTTTTATGCAGCTTTTTATCTTCTGTTTTAAGAAGTATTCATGGGTAACGATTACTTTATTAGTAATATTTCCTAACGTAACAAAACCTACGGCATTAGAAAATTCCTTACTCTAACGCTGATGACCTTAACTCTCCTTGGTTATTGCTGCCAATTACTCCTATTGTTATTCCATTTAGATAATTTATCTTAGCTAACTTTTCCGGATATGAAAGGAGCAGTAAAAATGTGATTAAATACAGATTAGGAACTGCAGCCGTCACGTAACTACTACCCGCTTTTTAAAGAAAATTACGTGAGTGACGGTGATCGTGACGAGTCGAGGCGGTGATCTATCGTTCCCTTTGTGTTTGAAGATACTCGTCATCTTTCGTTTTGTTTGTCGTGTGAAGTTGAAGCCGCCGTTTTCAAGATCTCAGCGCACGACATTAAGTCGTATGATGCTTGCGTATGTGTGAGTCTGAGATTGGTTCCTTTGAACTAAGATCTTGGGAGACGAACACTTGCGGGAGGCCTATGTCCAGCAATAATGTTGTCATAAGAAAAAAAAGACGTAACCGATTTCCGACATTAACAAGACAATTTAGGTTCTTTTAAATTCTTATCAGTGTCTTCGTCTTTCGTCTGAAATTATGAATTTGCTACGGAAAAGTACGGCACCTAATTTCAATGCAAATCATAGCAATCAATTTAGGAAAAAAAAAACAAATTGAACTGTCTTATGTGTTATATCAGTAAATCACAAACTATATCTGACAGTTCGTTTCATTGAGGTAAATGCAGTAATTCGAAATAACACTTACTATGATGGCGAGCAGCTGATGATCCACAGTTTATGTAATTTCAATATTATAGGTTTACTGATCAATCAGCCAGTATAACCTTACTACTGAACAAAAATTCCCTCAATAGCTTGATGCTAATGTGGACCGCTTTCATTGTGTATTGGTTTTTTGCAGCTTGTCCCGCCATCTTTTAAGCGACTTAAAGGAGATAATAATGCTTCACGCTCTCTTTTCAGGAAGCAACACCAACAAAATGCGGAGTCGTGTTAGCGTGGTGAAATGGCCTCTTCGCAGCATCTGCTCTGGTCGACAGATATCAACCTCAGTGCGGAGTAGCCAGGCTTCCGACGGTGGATTAGAAATCAGTGCGTAGTATTTATGATTTCCTTTACTTGATTAATGCCAATCAACAATTAATCGTGGTTCGAGCGACGTGAGTTCCGTGGCTTTGGAATTAGTATATAGTATAGTAAATATAGTAGTATCCAACTGAGGCAAGTTACATTCTGCCAGCGGTAACACGCCGAAGGCATTTTTGATGATTGACAATTAAAACATTAAAAATGTATGGGATTAATAAACCCTGTCGAAATTTCAAGTGTTCATTGCCATTGGCCTTTCGACAATCGCATTCACCAAGAATACAATGGTACTTTGTCTTTCACCTTTGGTATTAATTAAGATATTTCGATAAAAAAATCGCTAAAATTCGTGCTAAAAGTTAATGATTGTTTTTTTTTTAAATCTAAATATCCATTATGGCAGTTGTATTATCATGTCATTCTACCGAATAGAGTAATAAAGATACCTCTATGAAAGCAACACGCTAAATTAATATTAATCTGAAAATAAAATGGTTAAACACCAAGGTAGTCTAGCTTTTTTGCCAGTTTACATGCATGCAGTCGACACATTGCGTAAGAGTTCGTGCTGTCTGAACGTGCAAGTGATACTAGTACAGGCAGTAATTAGATCTAGATCTTTAAGGTTTTCTAACGATGTAGAAATAGCAGCATTTGGATTCTTTTGTAATTATAAGCCGTTATTGCTTTTCATAAACTTATAAATGCACACCTAACTAATTAATCTCAAACATCGGATTATCCGGTAGAACTAAACCTCTTTCAGCGCGTTCCATTCTTCTACATCGTTCAGGTTATCCCTCCGATCTTCTAAGGTTTAGTGGCCATCCAAATAACGATTCGGTTTTTTTTATTTGAGCGATATTACGGGCCACTTTTGCCTGACCTATTCATTTTTTTTATGTTACCTCTCATTAGGAACTCACAAAGTATATGAACTACTTTTTTACCAGGAAAGTAGGTCAGTTGAGACAATACTTTGCTATACGATACAATAATTATGGGAACGTCATTGTTTTAATATTACTGTCATTCGTTGCTATCATCCATGTAGAGCACACTAGCGAGTTTTATCTTACTATATTTATTTTAACCCTTTATAGAGCGGCTCATAAAAAGTGTTCTGATAACTGGACAGGTTTAAAAAAATAGTTTTCTCATAGATTTTTATTTGAATACGGTACATTATGAAGATTTATGACTGTCGAAAGAGTACAGGAAGCGTTATGGGGTTATTATGTCAAGGCCTAAACATGTTTTTTTTTGGAGATAGGTTTAGTCTAGGTCAGAGATGACAGAGACAAAGCCTACGATGGAGCGATCTTGCCCAGAAGTAGCCTGTTCACTCTAACTTTGAAAAGATTGGGGTTGTAAGCGTTCGGAAACACAGACGCAGGCAGAGAGTTCAGTGGAACTCTCTGCCTGCGTCTGTGTTTCCGAACTGCTGTGCGCAAAGGACTAAGGAGTGCACATGTATATCAAATGTTATTACAGTTTGAGTAACGTACATTTATGTATTTGTAAAAAGCCCACTACAGGTGCTACAGCACTTCTTTCATGGTCTCACCACAAGTCACGGTATTTGACACACTATAACTTTCTTCAACCATTTCTGAACAACAATGAAAGAACACGATCTTTTTTCATCAGGCCCGAAACCAGTACAATCGTGTCCAGTGAAGGGAATTCGTGCAAGATCAACTCACGCGGCGATCGATACGTCGATGTTCGACATGGCTCCATCGGTCAAGTCGTGGGAAGAAGTGCCCGGTCCCAGACCTCTGCCGCTGTTGGGGAATACATGGCGGTTCACTCCTTATATCGGTAAGTGTATTAAAGAGGAGGTATTTCTTGTAGGTTTATTGGTTAAGGTTAGGGATTAGTCCTTGGGACCACGTTCCGGAAAACTGCGTCGGAAATCTTCCCACAAGATGGCTCGATGGCCTAGTGAAGGTCGCAGTAATCAGCTGGTTGCGAGACACAGGGCCGGTCGATGTGGCGGCCCTTGGAGGGTTGGCGAAGGCCGGTGATTGTACCTACCTTACTTAGATCTACCAACGGGATTTTTGAATTGTAACAGATAGAACCTATCCGCTGAAGTATAAAATCAGTTCACCTCAAGTAATTGATGTAGCAATCTATATCATTCTGTCTCTTATCAGTAGAATAGTGAAGGATGGAAGTCCAATATACTCTGGTTGCTGGCAACCAGCGAGAACCGACACATTAGCGTTAAAAAAGCAAAACGTTTATGAGAAATAATGAAACTTTTTCTTTTTTTGAGATTTCTAGTGTCTGCATTTTCTAATAACTGATTTTTTATGACAATCTACGCTTTAATATGTATATGTGTGATATATAATAATAAACATATGTTCAGAAACGATTCGCGCGAGGTAAAAAACTCTCAATCAAGGCTCTGCTACTAAATAGTTTCATTATGAACCGCAGACATGCGAATATTAAAATGTGGCATTGAAATAGCAAATGTGTGAGCTTATAATTTATAAATGGAAGTTTTGAAAGTATTTTTGCTGAATTTGACATTTAAATATGAGTTAACGTTTAAATAAATTGATACTTAGTTTTAAAGACAGATTGAATATATAAAAATAGTATGAGTTATGTCATCACACTTTCTGACATTCTAAAACGAATATTATATGGATAAATTAAACGCCATACTCATAAAGTAGAAACGTTTAAAAGAGTGCAGTTGTAGGTACACCAATTTAAAATTCCTTAGATGTACTCCAAAATTTATCTGCGTCGGTACTTGCGTGTTAAATATCACATTTACAACCAGAGCACATGAAGAACCGTTCTACGAAATTAGTGTATGTATGAACCTTTAAAAGTACCGTTTGTACTAAGTATTGCAATAGTTGCACATTCTTTAGAAGTGACAACAAAAGTAACTTGATTGTAGAGGAAAGAATCTAAAATAATCCAATCTATTATAGTTTCATCACATAGTCCGGAGATCTCAACGATATATTCTCATATTTTAATTAACTTATTATTCGCATCGCAGTCGCACATTATAAAAAATACCTCTAATTTCCCTTCATTTTGACACGTTTTTGACATCGATTGTCGCCGAGGTGGTATTGCGATGAGTCGTTAGGGTGCCTGTGCCATTTGCGCGGAACAAGGCGGCGAAGCAGAGAAACGGAGAAATATTAACTTACTAATCATGTCAGTCAAAATGTCAGTGACTCATGTGGTGCGGAGATTTTAAGCAATACCATTGGTTACAATTTCCCCGTTTCTCCGCTCCGCTGCCTCGCTGCGCTGTAAACTGTAATGGACAGGCACCGTAAAGAAGATCTATTGTTTACGATGAAAGTCAAAAGAAAAAGCCATTTAGACTTATCTTTAACCGAATGTTTAGATGAATTTAAAGTACGATCACGATATTCATGATCTTCATTAATGAGGTTAGGTTAGACTGGAGAAGCTTGAAGTCCAGTAAATTCTACCATCAGAAACCAAGAGCATCTGTTTTCCATCACCAAACATTACTTACCTACTCCTGATTTCTGAATTAAAATTGTAGTCGGGCCGTCGTTTGCTGTTGTGACCAATAAATAGAGTGGTTCCCGAGAAAGGTTTTAGTAAATAATTTGCCAAGAAGCCGCGGGCATCCGCTAGTACCTATACTCGTATGAATAGAAACGTGACCTACCTACCCTGGAGGCGATTACGTACAATCATAAAATAATAGTTCAGTTACGAAACGTGGTCATTACAAAACAATTAACATAAACTATTACGTAGACAAACGTGGCTTAGGCATCGGTAACCTAACGGGGACCTTGACTGACGGTAGGTGTGTTAATAGGCTAGTGGCCGTGAACTGGTAAACTTGAAGCTAAGGGTAACAATGCTTAGCTAACTTGGAAATGGGCCTTACACTTCGTATCATAGAATGAAAAGGGGTCAATGTACTCATCATTATGGACAACTTTTACAATAGGACCTTGGGTTTGATCCTATAGTAAAAGTTGTTCATAATGAGAGATAATGTTCATAATCGCGAAAAAGAATAACAACTGCCTCATACATTTCTGTATGCAAAGACCTCTCTAAACGTTAAAGTTCGCTTATGTCAAACTATATGGAAAAAAAGTTTTTCCGCGAGTGTCACTTCGTTGTTTAGTTCAATAAAATTTACGCTTATGCTAAGGGACTACTTACACTTATTCAGCTCTAGTATGCCCATAGAAAACGACGATTATTCAGCTTTCGCGGAAATCTATACTCATATTACTAATCTATACATACATACATACATATATACATACATACATACATATAAATAAAATTGGAGTGTGTTTGTAATATTGAAATAACCATTTTTTACTACATGTATATGAATATATACATATACGGTACATACACCAAAATAACATTTTTTACAATTTTTGTCTGTCTGTCTGTCCGTTTGTTCCGGCTAATCTCTGAAATGGCTGGACCGATTTTGACGGGACTTTTATTGACAGGTAGCTGATGTAATAAGGAGTAACTTAGGCTACGTTTATTTTGGAAAATAAAACAAATAAATTAAAGAATCAACTGTCAGGCGGAACGAAGTTCGCCGGACCAGTTAGTTATAATAATAATATTGTTATAATCCTTAATAGTTTGTTTGTTTTAATCTCAGGAACTACGGGTCGGATTTGAAAAATTATTTCAGTGTTAGATAGCCCATTTATCGAGGAAGGCTATAGGCTATATATTATTACGCTTAGATAAATAGGAGCGGAGCATTAATTGAAAGTGTGACGCAGACGAAGTTGCGCGGGTCAGCTAGTCAAGTATAAAATGAGGACAAATGTATTATTATCATGAGAGTGCTATAGATAGAGTTCAGCGCTGATCTGCCACCTTTTCTTTCTTAGGACGCTTTACGCGGCTGATAAAAACAGAACTATATTACCTACAAGTGTGACCAAAATCGTTCAGCAAAACGCGAATGCAGCTGAATAAGTGTGAGTAGTCCCTTATGCGATCGTAAACGCTAAAAACTTGCACTAAGGCCACAGAACCCTTTTCAGGTTTTGCGTCCGTTTTGATACACATTGTATAGAGAGATAAGGGTGAAGCTTCCTCACTGCAATGTTAAAGTATCCATGTATTGAATTAATTTTTAATTTTGCACTGTCTTAGTATAAAGGTTAGGTTAAAACCGAGTTAGGGATGTGGGCGAATATACCGGATCTCTCGGGCTCCTGACTGATGGTAACAGCAGAAACTAAGGAGTTTTAGTCAATAGGAGTCCATTTTAATGTCTGTTCTCTCTCCAGATAGAAGATGCCCATGAGTTTTAACCACATCAAACCAAATGAGGATAACGACACATTACCACAGATTAAATCTACAATGCGATTCAAATGAGAATAGGAACGTCAATGACCTCTATCTGTCAAATGTCTCTTGAAAAGTACGGTTTGCAAAGAAAAATTAGTTCCATATCAATAGTGGTTATTTTACTTTGATTAATTATTTAAATCAAATTGAAATAAAAAGTTCAATAGTAGTAAATGAGCTAAATATAATATTTAACTATCTAAAGTCATTATTAGTTATTTTAAACCATACCAAAACACTTTTTTCACTCAATATTTATAAATAAATAGCTGTCCCGCACTCCCCGCAGCATCGCTCCCGTCAACTGGCAACTTTCTTTTTTTTTACATAAAAACTTTCTCCAGATAACAACAAACACAAAAAAAAGAATTAACGAAATCGGTTCAGCTGTTCTCGAGATTTGCACTTAGCAACACATTCAGCGATTCATTATTATGTTATAGATAATTAAAAAAAAAAACTGCTTTGCTCACCCTTTTTTTTTTTAGGGATGGGAAATCATCAAATGACTTCTCCAGCTCTGGGCCGAGCGGAAGGGAGTGTCGGACCTTCATTGCCCTTTGTGTTCCGGAGCCGCGGTATCTCTTTCGAATAGTCCCGTAACTCCGGCAGGCGTCGGCCCTTTCGGGCCCCTGTGTGAGCTGACTCTCTTTGAGGCGCGCGTGGAACACGAACGCGCCGTCGACACGGCCTGTAGTCATAAGACGGACGGACGGCGAGCTACCCATAGCTCACCATCCACAGGCTGCTTTGCCCTACCGAATTGGTTTGAATTGACAGGCGTCACAATATGGCGCTCAGTCGATCCTATTCTTATTTTCAAACGCATTGTACAGAGGTTGGGCAAAAGGAAAAGGCAGGCAACCCAGAAGTGATTCCGAGTGAAAATGATGATGATAACAATAGGTAATCATTATTTTCTACTTATATCTGTCACCGGAAAAAGGCAATCCGAACTATTGTAATAAATCTTGATTTATTACAATCGTTAGATTATAATTTCTCGTCTTATTATGAAAAAATGGTTTTGTATAATCTAATCTAATATATCTATATCTATACTAATATTATAAAGAGGTAACATTTGTTTGTAAGTTTGTATGTTTGTAAGTTTGTATGTAGGGGGTAATCTCAGGAACTACGGGTCTGATTTGAAAAATTCTTTCAATGTTAGATAGCCCATTTATCGAGGAAGGTTATAGGCTATATATCATCACGCTAAGACAAATAGGAGCGGAGCATTAATGGAAAATGTGACGCAAACGAAGTTGCGCGGGTCAGCTAGTCTATACTAATATTATAAAGCAGAAGAGTTTGTTTGTTTGGTTGAACGCGCTAATCTCAGGAACTACTGGTCCGATTTGAAAAATTCTTTCAGAGTTAGATAGCCCATTTATCGAGGAAGGTTATAGGCTATATATCATTACGCTAAGACAAATAGGAGCGGAGCAGTAATGGAAAATGTGACGCAGACGAAGTTGCGCGGGTCAGCTAGTTATAATATATATTCCATCCAAATTCCAATACGTATTCGTGAGTTATTTAGAAAAAGTAGTTTATAATTTCACGCGATACGTTACAATCTTACGGTGTTTGCCATATTTAAGAACATTGTGTAATAGATTCAAGATCCATATCAGCACACCTATTGAATAAAAACAAAGAGCATGAAGTGTTTGAAACATAAGAGTAATAAAAAACGTTAAACCTATTCAAAGTATTTGAAGTTTGCCTTAGAAATACATAATTATCATAATCTTACCACTTGAACATTGAGTATATTTATATAGCAAACAAGTGGGCGAATCGATGGCTCTTCAACTAACTCTTGACACCGGTTTTTGTTAAGAAATATTAATATAGGCCTAACAAATTATTTCTCAATGCATATGTCATATGACTATAAGGTTAAGTTATGCTGTTATGGATTTATTATCTTCATTATAAAATGCCAGTGTTGACAACTGCCTATTTTGCAACGGAAGCTCGCGGAAACTGGTATGTGGTCACATCTTGTTTGGTAAAGCAGAATAAGGATGCCTATGTATTACAACAGAGCGAGGCAGCGGAGCGGAGAAACGGAGAAATCAGAACCAATCATGTCAGTCAAAATGTCAGTGACTCACGTGGTGCGAAGATATCATGCAATGGGCTGGTGTCCTGAAAAAATCTAATAAGTCCGTCAGTTAGATTATCAAAAAATATTTGACCCGTGTTTTTTCTTTTGTTACGGGAACCAAAATTGACGAAGTTACGACGCTTTTAAAATTCTCAATACGTCACACCTTCGCATAATTTTTAGTGAGTCGTGACGTCACGAGCCCCCACTCGCGAGTTTTGATGCGTTTTATCTTTGTCAATATTCATTGATTTACAAAAACAAAAATACGTGTCCATTATTTTTCAATACTCTAACTAACGGACAAAGATAAAACGCATCAAAAGTCGCATCGGGAGTGGGGACTCCCGATGCGACTTTTGATGCGTTTTATCTTTGTCAATATTCATTGATGTACAAAAACAAAAAATACGTGTCCATTATTTTTCAATACTCTTACTGACGGACTAAATAGTTTTTCAATTTGTGGATGATGGATTCTAGCCTATTCCATCGGTTAAAATTTTTCCGTTTCTCTTGCACCGCGTAAGTGGACAGGCACCCTTACAGCGGAGCGAGGCAGCGGAGAGGAGAAACGGAGTAATTATAGGCACCCTAATGGACAGGTACCCTTAGTCCTAGCAGCTAACTGATTAAAGTGTTTGCCCCAAATAGCTCGCCAGTTTGATTGGTTTAAACTTTTTTTGTCTAATATCATTTTTTACCCCCGACACAAAAAGGGTCTTATAAGTTTAACGTGTCTGTCTGTGTATCTGTATATCTGTCTTTGGTATCGTAGCTCCCAAACGGATGAACCGATGTTGGTTTAGAGTTTTTTGTGTCATAGATAATTTTATCTGGAGTGTTCTTAGCCATATTTCTTGAAAATCTGTTCAGCCGTTTGAAGATTATCAGCTCATTAATACTTGATGAGGGGATCTGACTCACTTCCTTAAGTCCGATCAATTCGAAATTTGGTACCGTGGTACTTCAATGATATTGAAAGTATATGACGAGGTAACCATGACCTGATCAGCCGTTTGAAGACCATCAGCTCATTAATACTTTATGAGGGGATCTGACTACCTTCCATAATTATGTCCTATCGATTCGAATTTTGGTTTACTTCAATTATATTAAAAGATCATGGTAAGGTAATCACGACTTGATCACCCGTTTGAAGATCATCAGCTCTTTAATAGTTGATGAGGGGATCTGACTACCTAATTACTAACTAATCACTATAAATACCTTACTCATATTTATACCAACTTTAAAAAGGACAAAATAAAAGTCAAACAAAAAATTTAAAAAAACCCCTGACACAAAAATAAACTCTAAAAACTAACTAATGACTGTTTATTTTTGGGGGTTTAAAAAAATTATAATTTGTATTTTAACTGATAACGTATTTTTTGGTCTCTGATTAATCTAAATTAGGCCATAATTATAGGGGGTATGAATTCTCTACGGTTTTCTTCTTAATTGATTTTCCGAAGAAGAAAAACTGATGGTTTATACATTTTTCCCATACCACTAAAAAGTGAAAAATAAAAAACTTTTTACGAAACAATACAACCGACTTCCAAAAAAAAACACTACAAAGTAGTTTTTGTTAGTTTCTTCGTATTTTGACACCGACTTCGAAATTATAATTATTTTTTACTTTGTGGGGTTTTTGTTTTTGAAAGTCGGTTGTATTGTTTTGTAAAAAGTTTTTTATTTTTCACTTTTTAGTGGTACCCCACACCTAAAACAGCACTGAAAAATCGCAGAAAAGCAAAATACGCAATTTCGATTACTTGGATGACATAAAACTATCATCAAAGTAGACGATTTTTTTTTTTTAATACTAAACAGGGAAACTCTTGGCCTAAATCTCACCTGATGGAAAGTGATGATTAGGCCGAAGATGGAAGCGAGTTTCACCCGGAATCCTCTTACACAGAGGAACTGGCTATCATACCTCTAACTGCCGGAACACAACAATGCTGTTAACATTGTTTTTATGGCGACAGACTTAGACATGATGGTGGTAGCTTGCCAGGCGGACTTAGAACAAGTCCTACCACCAACCAAACCGAGCAAAAAATTTGCCCCCGCTGGGAATCGAACCCGGGACCTCTGGGTCTGAGTCAGGTGGTATAACCACGAGACCACGGAGGCGGTTAGTGTCACATGTTTAGCACCACCCGGGGACCACGTGTAGGGATTCGCTGAAGGGTATTCTCCTACGGACGTGGGTGACTCGGATTCCAGCTATTTCGATTTTTAAATCCAAAGTTCGAAACCGATTTTCATAAAATTTAAATGGGAACAAACTGCAAGTATATCCTTTCAGATAAAACAAGATTTTTTCAAATCGGTTCATAATTGTCGGAGTTATGAGGTAACAAACATAAAAAAAAAACATACAACCGAATTGATAACCTCCTCCTTTTTGGGAAGTCGTTTAAAAAGTTGAGGTGCAGTAGTTCTACTGCTATGCTTTGGTAAACTTACAACAAACAATAATTATTGTTTTATGTATGTATTCAAAAGCCTCGGAACACAATTATGGTTTTATTTGTATATTTAAATCTTAACGACTTTGCCGTCATTAAGAACACCATGTTCAAATTACGATGCAAGTGATAGCACGCACGCGGCCATCTTAAATAATTACGTTGTAATAAGCCATCAGACCATTGTTGTTGATTTCGTAATGCTTGTAGACACAACCGGCATAACAATTTTCTTTAATATCACTTCTCTTACGAAATATACTATAATATAGGACAAGGTCGCCATTTTGAATCTTTATGCTCGCCAACAATGAATTTCGAAGTCTCATCTTCGTGCTGCCTTGATGACACTTTCAACACTGTGATGTGAAATTGTAAATTTAATTATTCGAATAATTTTGGCGGGGTTAAATAAATTCAACTTTTATTGATGCAATCAATTAAATAGTCAGATATTAAATGACCGCTATTTTTATGAACACGGCAGTGACAAAGGACACGTGAAAGAATTACTGTCGGCAATAAAAGTATCTATAAATAAAATACTGTTGTTAACTTATTTTAATTTCAGCACAACTGAAGGTGACTGAAGGCTATTAAGTTATACAGTGTGAGTCTTTATAATATGTACATATTAAAATGAGGGAAGCTATGGTTAATTTTAACGAAGGAAACAGCACTGAAAAAAAAATATATATTAGAATTAACAAAAAAAAAATTTTGCGATCATTTAGTAAAGTGGGGTTAGTGGGGTCAAAGTAACCCCAGTGTGAACAAGACGGTGTAACTTTAAAACTAAATGATCTATCGCAATGAAACAGTTTCCATAATGATCGGAAGTAAGGTGTCCTCATTCAATGAAAATAGTAAAAAAAATTATCCTCACTTGAAAAAAGATATGTTTTTTAGTCCGAATCTGTTTTTTTTTCGTACATTGTACAAAAATCGTACAATTTCTCAATAAGAACCATTACCTACCTTTTTATTAGGTAAAATTACCTAAAACCTAAAACCTACCACCTACTTTACCTACGGTCTACCTTCCCACCACCTTTCCTTTCCTACCTTTACCTTTTTTTTTAATAAGTTGAATAAGTTATTTTTCGCCATTTAGTTAACATTGGGTTCGCAGTGCGTGGCTAAATAATAACAGCCGCACAAGTCGATCTTTAAGGTTAAGCATCGCTTGCCGAGGTTGGTCTGTGGATGGGTGACCATCTCAACATCCGTGTTTCCTCCGTGCCTCGGAAAGCACGTTAAGCTGTTGGTCCCGGTTGTCATTTGGAGATCTTTGGCAGTGGTTACGGATAGTCAGAAGCCAGAAAAATCTGACACCGGTCTTGCCAAAGAGTACCGTGTTACCCAGTTAATGGGTTGTGGAGGCCTGGTAGGCAGCCACTCCACGCAAAATACTGGTATCCAGCTGAATCCGGTTTGACTGGAAGCCGACCCCAATATAGTTGGGAAAAGGCTAGGCAAACAACAACAACTTGAATAAGTTATTTTTCGCCGTTTAGTTAACATTGGGTCCGCAGCTGCGAACATTTTTTTAAAACCATAAAAATATATAAAATTATTAGATTTTTTAAATTTATTTATTTACAGACTATGGAAGACTTACAGCTAAATGCAATGGTGATAAGTAACAGTATGATAATCTGACAGCCTATTACAGGTCTTCACGTCGAGCTTGTATGGTATAAATGTACTCTGTGGAACATATTATGCACACTGCGAAATAACGGCAAAAAAAATAAAAAGTAAAACGTTTCAAGCTATGAGCAGATCTTCACTTAAGATATGTAATAATTGCGAGAGGTTATTTCCTTTTCATAAACCAATTAATGAGAGTAAAAATGTTAAAATTCGCTTAAAAAAATAAATACAAAGTATAAAGAATTCGATAAAATTAAGCATACTTTCTCTCATTTTAATATGTGCACATTATAAAAACTCACACTGTGTAGTATGCAAGCCAAAAGGGGAGGGGAAGTATTTAACCGATTCTTTTTTATTTTAAATTTCCCTTCAAGATAAGATAAGATAACATAATATTTCTTTATTTGTATAAACATTGTATACATACAAGAGCATGCAGGATATTACACCGTTTAAGTCCAGTCATGTTTAGTTGTAAGTATCAGCGTACAAATATTTCCATGCCATTTCAAGAAATAACAATTTGAGAAAATCGAAAAATTTCCTTTTTTTTTCTTTTTTTTATATTTAAAACGGGGAAACTCTCTTGGCCCAAATCTCACCTGATGGAAAGTGATGATTAGGCCGAAGATGGAAGCGAGTTTCACCCGGAATCCTCTTACATAGAGGAACTGGCTATCATACCTCTAACTGCCGGAACACAACAATGCTGTTAACATTGTTGTTATGGCGACAGACTTAGACATGATGGTGGTAGCTTGCCAGGCGGACTTATAACAAGTCCTACCACCAACCAAACCGAGCAAAAAAATTGCCTCCGCTGGGAATCGAACCCGGGACCTCTGGGTCTGAATCAAACCACTAGACCACGGAGGCGGTTAGTGTCACCTGTTTAGCACCACCCGGGGACCACGTGTAGGGATTCGCTGAAGGGTATTCTCCTACGGACGCGGTTGACTCGGCCCCCAAACAGAACATTATCACTTACAAAGATTATAATTATTCTTTCAAAAATCCAGTTTTACACAGTGCAAACGATCGTACAATATTTCCCTGCATTTTCAGATTGCCCTTTAATTTAAATTTGAATTTACCCGTATTTTGTCTGAGTTTTGGAAATTGATTGTTGTTGAGATGACATTGCGACTTGATTTCGAAAGTTTTCTATTATTTTGGATACCTTTTAAAGTGGCTATGATAGGTCGATCTAAAAGCTGATATTTTTGCAGAACAAACAATAGCAAATTACAGGTGCTGGTAATAGGAGCAGGTTCCGGCGTTACGCGCAACACGCAATGGTTTCCCTTCCTTGTGCAATCGCTGCACGGATGACGGTGCATGGTGACCACCAGTTAGCCTGAAAAGGGAACACCAGGTTTCGTTCATCCTAGGTTTTGATTGACAAGGGCAATAGGCTAGTTTCCATCATCCACAAATTGCTAACTATTTAGTCCGTCAGTTAGGGTATTGAAAAATAATGGACAAGTATTTTTTGTTTTTGTTTGTCATTGATTTAATGAATATTGACAAAGATAAAACGCACCAAAACTCGGGAGTGAGAGCTCATGACGTCACAACCCGCTAAAAATTATGGCATGGCGCTTAAAAATTCTCAATACGTCAGTATTGAGAATTTTCAAGCGTCGTAACTTCGTCAATTTTGGTTCCCGTAACAAAACAAAACATACAGGTCAAATATTTTTTGAAAATCTCACTGACGGACTAATTAGATTTTTTCAGGACACAAGCCTATTGTTTTTATCCAAAGCTTTACTTCGTCGAATTGACTTGACGCTAATCTTTATTAATAGAAACGTTCGTGTTTGTTTGCATGTAAGATTTTTTGACGTGCTTGCAAAAGTGACTGTGTCTGGATTCGGAGTTCTGGCTTACAGCGCATTGTTTATCCCGGTGAAAAACACAAGTAAGTACATGTAGGTAGGCGACGGGGCTCCCTCTGTGTATTGATGGCTATCGCCGGGGTGGTTTTAGTTAGGTAGACTTCAACATCCCACAGTCCTTGGTTTGTTCCTCTGATAGAAAGGATCTAGTAAATAAAGCAGAACGTCTTTTTACTACGAACTTTTTAAATAGACTGGTGGTCTCGTGGTTATACCACCTTATTCAGACCCAGAGGTCCCGGGTTCGATTCCCAGCGGGGGCAAATTTTTTGCTCGGTTTGGTTGGTGGTAGGACTTGTTCTAAGTCCGCCTGGCAAGCTACCACCATCATGTCTAAGTCTGTCGCCATAACAACAATGTAACAGCATTGTTGTGTTCCGGCAGTTAGAGGTATGATAGCCAGTTCCTCTGTGTAAGAGGATTCCGGGTGGAACTCGCTTCCATCTTCGGCCTAATCATCACTTTACATCAGGTGAGATTTGGGCCAAGAGTTTCCCCGTTTTGTATAAAAAAAAAAAAAAAAAAAAAAAAGCTAGCAATCTTAATATTACCTACATTTGTTTATTCGTTTAGCTTAACCTATAAATAACTACACACGAGTCCAGGATAGACAGGTTTCCCCTCGAAAAACAGATAGATGATAGAGCTCATTTTAGACAAGACTTTATAAACCCTATGTTTTATATGTAGCCTATTCACCTATACACGTTGCAGTTTTAGCCCCATTTAATGTACCGGACATAAACTACCTCTAGGCGCGATTATTGTATAATTTATATATTTATTTGGGAAGACAAACAATTGTACTGTGAGGATTACATAAATATAAAATTAGATTAAGTCCAATGATGGTTACAGTACAATCCACTACGTTTCCACGGATAACAAATATAATTATGGTACAGTGAAGATACAATTTTGAATTAATCGAAGGAAAATGAAATTAATAAAGACAAATACAATATTATGAATTACAGAGATTAACAATAAAAAAACAATTACATTACCCATTATTAATTACATCATATAAAAAAGTTACAGTATTGTTATTAATTGAATTAAATTAAAAAAATAATTTAAGTATAAAATAATTAATTACGATACAATAAAAACAAATGATGCATTAGAATTATGAAACACCCTGTTAATAATGATTACGTATCAAAAAAATGCCACCGTTCCCTTTCGTCCTTGGAGCACAAAACTCGCTCCTTGATGTGTCAAACTATGTCATGCGTGATGATTATTAATATTTAAGTAACATATATATATTATTTAAAAATTCATATGTAATATCATTTTTAGGGTTCCGTAGCACAAATGGCAAAAAACGGAACTCTTATAGATTCGTCATATCAGTTCTGTCTGTCTGGCCGTCGGTATGTCACAGCCACTTTTTTCCGAAACTATAAGAACTATGCTGTTGAAACTTGGTAAGTAGATGTATTCTGTGAACCGCATTAAGATTTTCACACAAAAATAGAAAGAAAAAAAAAACAATAAATTTGGAGGTTACAACTGACTGGTCTTCAAAAATGATATTGAGGTTTCTAATATGTTTTTTTTTCTAAACTGAATAGTTTGCGCGAGAGACACTTCCAAAGTGGAAAAATGTGTGTATCCCCCGTGTAACTTCTAAAATAAGAGAATGATAAAACTAAATAAAAAATAGGATTACCATGTAAACTTCCACAGAAAATTGGTTTGAACGAGATCTAGTAAGTAATTTTTTTAAATACCTACTTACGTCATAAATCGTAAATCGCAACTTTTGCTTATAATAAATAATACCTACAGGTTTATACGGAACCCTCGGTGCGCGAGTCCGATTCGCACTTGGCCGTTTTTTTTTCAGTTAATGGGTACTAGTCATTGGATAGATGAAGTTGGCTGCCGTTGTAAATTCTATTTATCCATAGAGTAGCGAATAGTAAAGCTTCCAGTATACTTCGTTTTATTAGGTAGCAAAATGTCGGAAAACCTTCTCAATAGCCAATTACAGGCGCAAGTGAGATTCCTTCAACAAAAACAGGTACCGCGGGAGAGGTAGGTTATTAGAAAGTGGACCTAGACACCTGAATGTGAGGTTTGTGAGGGTTAGGTTGTTCTAGACCTCAGATTAGAAAATGGAAAATGTTGACCGGGAAACTAGTCAAGTTTCTAAACGGGTCGGGAATAACTGTGGACACCACGAACTTATATTAAACTAGCTGACCCGCGCAACTTCGTCTGCGTCACATTTTCTATTATTGCTCCGCTCCTATTTGTCTTAGCATGATGGGCCTATAACCTTCCCCGATAAATGGGCTATCTAACACTTACATTTTTTTCAAATCGGTCCAGTAGTTTCGGAGCCTATTCAATTCAAACAAACAAATCTTTCCTCTTTATAGCTAAAACAACATTGGTAATATTGTAGAGAAACTTAAAAAATAAATATTTACATTGTTAAGCAGAAGTTATTTTCATATAGAAGCTATAAGAATAATAATGACAAGGTTTTTTTAGAAGATGATTTAAAAGATATTCTTGTCCATGGTGCTCTACGTTTTGGAACGTACCACTAGCTTCATCTCTTTGACTGACCGACCTTGACATTTAAAACGTGCCTGAAAATGGTTTTAAAAAACTATTCATTCTCACTGGTTTCACTATTGAAATTATGCTTGAATATAAATGAAATATCCTCTTTGGTTGGATTATGTTTTTTAGAGTTCCGTACCAATGGAACCTTAAACTAAGCCTCCGCTGTCCGTCCTTGCGCCCGTCTCTCTCTCTCTGTCAGCGGGCTGTAGGTATCTCAAAAACCGTAATAGGAAGATAGTTGAAATCTTCAGTATGTATTTCTACTGCCGTTATACAACAAATAATACCATTTAATTTGAATTAGAATCTAAAGGAGGCTCCGATACAACAATCTAAAATAAAAATTCAAAAGTCATTTATTCAAATTTAGGCTGAGAGCCAGCACTTTTTGAACGTCAAGTGTTACAAAAGACAGTCCCCAAAACGCCCGCCCGTCGTTCCTAGTGTTTTAGCTGTGGAGAAGAAGTGGCTAACAAACTCCCCATCTGTCTGTTACGTTTTAGGAACTAGAATTTATACAATAAGTAGTAAAAACGTTTTCTTTCCGGATTTTGGTACGGAACCCTAAGTGTGAGAGTCCGACTCGCACTTGGCCGGTTTATTTTTAACTGACTGATAGGTATAGTTTTATCAGAGAGCCTCTAAAAAATATTTTTTAACTTATAGTGCCGCGCGACAGTACGACATGTCAATATCAAAGAAACAATAATAATGATATACACACAATAATATTACAACATTGTAAAGTCAAATAAGATAACGATGATGTAAACTCTGTTCAGGGATGTCCCACTGAAGTGAGAACAATGGTCACTTTAGCGGCAATCACCAACAAACATTGGCGAGGCCTCTTGACGGTTATTAGAGAATTATACAATTTCGGTTATGATTGATTTCCTTTTACACACAGTTAGGAAAATACGCGTATAACCCAAGGTACAAGACAAAGAGCCATTCTATCAGCGAATACGTTTGACGAAACTCCAAAACGTAAGAGAATGACAGACTTTTCACACTTTTGACAATCGCTTTCGCCAGGCTGCCGCTAAGCCTCTCCTGTAACTTTGAATTGTAGCAGAGCTACTACTATCTGTTGGCACTTGAAAAAAACCCTACCAACTCAAGCACAGTAAGGCGATTCTGTAAAAACCTCATCGTGTTAACTTATGTGCAGTGAACATGAAGCTGTTAATCCATACTGACAAGAAATAATCAAGATGGAATGAGAGCAGTGCGATTCTGTCGATGTCGAAGTTAAGGCTTGGGTGAAGTAATCACAAAGTGAGCTATCATTCCATCTTGATAAATTGGATTGAGAGCTCAATTCGTAATCACTTCACCCAAGCCTTCTCTCTTCTCTTCGACATGTTTACAGCTGGTCGATTCTGTTAACATCTCACCGTGATCAGTTAGGTAGAGTGAACGACAAGTGAGCTGTCATTCTTATCTTGTTTGTATGTTTGACAGCTCAGTAGTCCTTCACTTCGCCTAAGTGTTCACTTCGATATGTTTACAGCAGTGCGATTCTGTAAACATGTCGAAGTAAACACTGAGGCGAAGTGAACGACATAATGACAGAATCGACCGGCTGAATCGCACTGCAAAATCGTTCGCTTCATGTTCACTTCACCGAAGCTTACACAATGAGGTGTTGACAAAATAGACCGACAGCTCCAGAAACGATTTGGAAAATTATTGTGCCAAATGATCAAACGCGCGGTGAATGATTTATTCCTTGCATTTAATTCGTGATGCGTCGATATTTTCTTTCTACCTTTCTCATTATTTTGTGCAATTAAAGTAATTGCACAAATATTCCTCTATGTTCTAAAACAGCAACGAAAATAGTTGCTACACAGAACATAAAACATTGTAGCACTAAGTACTCGTTAACAATATAAATAAAAGGTAACTAATGCCTTCGAACGAAAATGTATGCTGATGTTTCCACCAATCATAATGAAATATTTTTTAACTATAAAAATAAGAAGTTAAAAAAAAAATATATTATTGCACTTTTCATACAATACACCCGTTGACACAGAGAAAGTTTTATTTACAATAAACAATGCTGATTTAATTAATATGAAGTTTTTAATGTGCATGCTGCATACAAATGCAATTTTGGTTCAGACAGCTCTAAGGTAGTAGGTATGAAAGTTACAATTTAAAATTCTATATGTACCTACATATTATTCAAATGTAGATATTTAGGCTGCATGCGTGTTATTATTTTGCATACGTCTAAAAAAAAAAACACTTGTGAAAAACAGTTGATGTCAAGACGAGGCTTGTTTAACACAAGGTAGACTTAGGCATTCAATTACGAAATTTCACGTCGTAAGTCTAGTCTGAGCAGTTTTAATTAGAAAAACCAAACATGGAGTAACTCTGCTTGAAATCTAGAACAACTCGATTCAATCAAGTTTTATATTACATGTTGTGGAAAATTTAATCTCAGAACCTAGCAAATAAGATTTATAAAGTTGCAGATTGATTCAATTATTGTTGATTGAAGTTATTTTAAGATGTACTTGTAATTGTACGTGTCTACTGAACTGCTCTTAATCGGCTGGACCAATTTTGACGATGGTTTAGATTCACAATAGGACCCGGTAGGTGCTGCAATCGGTCTCTAGAAGTTTTTTTCTAACGAAAAGTCAACATTCGTGTAGGACAACGTCCAACGGCACCGATAGTTTTTAGGGTTCCGTAGGTACAATCGCTAGCACATCAGGCTATCCGAAACTGTAAAATTTTCCCAATCAAATTTTAACCCAATCTCTTTAGCAATAAAGTTTAAAATCTAACAAAGAAACTTGTCAGATTGTTGCAGCTTGATGTGCTGGCGTCTGGACCCGAAGGACCGTCTGGACCGTTAACAAGTTTACGGTTTATGATACGGAACACTTCGTGTGTGAGTCCGACTCGCACTTGGCCGGTTTTTTATTCTTTGGTTGCATATAAGATGCAAAACTGTGGCGTAACTAGACCTCGTAAATAAAACGGGCATATACTAATACTGCTCATTTTTTTTTGCAATGCAATGCAAGAGAAAATTAAGCCTTTATTTTATTTCAATATCAATTAAAATACAATTGAAATGATCGAAGTATACTAAATATACGAACAGTGCGTAATCAGTTTATCAGCAAGTCCCAAACTAGGCGCAGCCTGTGTCTTGGTGACCCAAACAACTCAGAAAAAACTAAAATTTCCATGCAAGACGTGGCCTGCTAGCGACGTGTCAATTTGTTATAAAGAAAAAGAAATCTAAAATAAAAATAAAATAAAACTAAATCAAATCTCAAATATCAAAATGTTTATTGCGAACTAACTAGCACTAACAGATTTATAGATCTAAGTAGCTAAAATATAAACAACTTACTAGAAATTCGTCTATTATGAACAAAACTTCAAGACTCAAGACTAAAGAAATGCATAGCCAAAAATACTCACAAAAAAAGAAATTCTGTTTTCAAATTATACGTAGCAATTGAACCGAAATTAGTGCAACGATTATTATATCGATAAACGAGAAACGATGAGTCTAATCGAGCTCTCACTTTCTTAGGGAGAAGAGCCGATACTACCCACTGACCGAGTCTTTCGAAAGTGAAACTGAAGGGAACAGGCACATTGGACACTAAGCTGTACAGTTTCTACTCAGTCATCGCTTGTTTGACTAGGAGCGTAGATAAAAGTACCAAGTGATCTAACGTTACTTTCTGCAACCTAGACTTTGGTTAGGTCAGGTCAGTGTTGCGGTCAAACAAAAGTCATATTTGAGTGAAAAAGTAATGAAAGATTGACAAAATAGACAAAATCTCTACTAACATTATAAATGCGAAAGTAACTCTGTCTGTCTGTCTTTTCTTCATGCCTAAACCACTGAACAGAATTGGATGAAATTTTGTACAAAGGTTGTTTGAAACCCGAGAAAGGACATAGGATAGTTTTTATCCCGGAAATCCCACGGGAACAGGAACTATGCAGGTAAATAGGTTATATATATTCCAGGAGTATGTTCCCTAGGGATCACGCGGGCGAAGCCGCTGGCACATAGCTGGCCGCTAAGTACGTTATAGAACTCTTTTACAAAAACCTAATTTGACGGGAAAGATGGCGGTTTTTTCGCTGACAAATATGGTATCTACAACAAAATATTTGTTTGGACTGACATAAAAAACCGGCCAAGTGCGAGTCGGACTCGCGCACTGAGGGTTCCGTAAGCAGAAGTTGCGATTTACGATTTATGACGTATTAAAAAAAAACTACTTACTAGATCTCGTTCAAACCAATTTTCGCTGGTAGTTTACATGGTAATAAATAAATAAAATAAAAATAAAATTCTTTTATTTCAGGCAATATACCCATATGGAGATAAATTTAACATTAAAAGATTATAAATTAAATGTCACAAATCAAAATCAAAATTGTTAGCAGGAATACTGACAGCCATATACAAAGAAATAATTAGCTTCATATATGGCTCTCAATATTCCATTGTCAGAATAATAGTAATGTACATCATATATTTTTTTAGTTTTATTATTCTCTTATTTTAGAAGTTAAGGGGGGGGGGAGACATTTTACCACTTTGGAAGTGTCTCTCGCGCAAACTATTCAGTTTAGAAAAAAATGATCGCAGAAACCTCAATATCATTTTTAAAGACCTATCCATAGATACCCCACACATATGGGCACGATGAAAAAAATTTTTTTGAGTTTCAGTTCTAAGTATGGGGACCCCCAAAATTTATTGTTTTTTTTTTTCTATTTTTGTGTGAAAATCTTTATGCGGTTCACGGAATACATCTACTTACCAAATTTCAACAGCATAGTTCTTATAGTTTCGGAGAAAACTGGCTGTGACATACGGATGGACGGACAGACTGACAGACATGACGAATCTATAAGGGTTCCGTTTTTGCCATTTGGCTACGGAACCCTAAAAAGGAAATTGCTTTTAAATTAAAACTTATACAGGGTTATTTGTAAAGCACTAATAACCTCTTATGGAGTGAACTTACACATAATTTTGAACAACTTTTACATTGAGATCAACCCTGGAACTCGAAAAAATATGCTGTTTATGCTGTAGGTCGCTGTTTCATAGAAAATGCAACATTTAGCCGATGAAAATGCAAGAAACAATTGATGTTTTTGAAAACAGGAAGATGTAAGATGGCTCTTCTCATCATCCTGTCCTTTATTGTTTTTGCAAATTATACTTAAACCTATGTTTGACAAATATTACATTGCATACATAGTGTATTCTCCCATTCTGTACCAACCAATGCGGTAGAAGGAAAATGGCAATAGAAATAAACTTTTGTCGATAAATATTTCGTGATAGAATGAGCTGTTAATGTGTATTTAAACTTGGTTTTATTAACGTTGTGTTTATTGTTCCTAACAAGGCATTTTGTTATGATCGAACTGGACGGTGTTTATTTCCGTTCATGATAAAATTACTGGTTCTATTTTGTTATTCCTTATCATTTTTATTAACCTATTATATGTTCATATTGATGACAGTTCTCCCTACGATATCATTTATTATTATCGTGGGGAGAGTTGTTAACATGTGTTACATTGAGATTCTATACACTGTGACATTACGGGGCAGTGACAGTAAAATATTGACAGGCGCTACCGAAACGTCAAGTGGGCTATTCCAAACATTTTTTCCTTTTGACAGTCGTAATCGTTGTATATTTCAACGCCTTAGCGTCTATCGACTTCGATTCATATCGACATTATTATCTTCTCAGCGACATTCAATGTGAAAAACTTTTCAAAACGTTGGACCTAATTGAAAGTGAAAACTGAACGCTCCTTAAAATAAATGCCACTTTTTACAGCAAGTATGTTCATCATGCGTAAACGTAGGTTGGTATCTTATACCTTCTCCTGATGGGACAGCAGTGAAAGGATTTATAATCTGTAGACTTTATGATATTTTATTTGAAAAGATACACTAGAAGAGCGCATGTTTCAATTAGTTTGGAGACTAATCTGTTCAATCGGCTCTTGAAATAGTTCAGTGTAGCAACTGTCACAACACTTTCCGGGAGTCTATCCGATAAGTTGGTAATTTAAGAACTTTTTTTCAGGCGGCTATTCCGTGGAGCACATAGACAAGGTATGCCTGTCCCTTCGTGCTGAGTTTGGCAACTGTGTGAAGGTGACAGGTCTGCTGGGGAGGCCTGACATGCTGTTCGTCTTCGATGCCAGTGAGGTGGAACGCGTGTTCAGGGGTGAAGACGCGGCGCCGCATAGGTAAGATTTTCTTCTTCAAATCTACACTTTTAAGAAAAAACCGGTCAAGTGCGAGTCGAACTCACCCACCGAGGGTTTCACATTTTGTAGGTTAGTTACATATTACTAAATAAAAAATACAGAAAAAGAGAAATATATATAAAGACTTATATATTTTATGATTTGATTACATATTATGTATTGTTTCTCTATACTTGTAGTATAAGACGATGTTAATGCCTAAATTTCATAGTTCTCGGTCAACGGAAAATACCCTATAAATTTTGATTCCCTTGAAAGTTTCGAAATATAGGTACGTGTTTGCGGCATACACGGCCGTATCTTTTTTTACGTTTACTTAGAAGTTTGAATTACCACAGCTTCAACTGTAGACTTGAGTACCTATATCGTTTTAATTTCAAATCGATACCTCCACGCGTTCGGGAGATAAAGGGTCTTCGCAGACAGACAAACGGACGGATGGACAACAAAGTGGTCATATATGGGTTCCGTTTTTTTCCTTTTGAGGTACAGAAACCTAACAAATCACTTCAAACTGACTTTGATTTAAAGTTCGCAAAACAATTTAATGATTGTTAATAATGTTAAAAGAAACCTCACGTACCGGTCCATTAGACAGTTTTAATCCTAGCACATTACTATTTTTACTTTTTGTTTTATCATACCGTACACCAGCCTCACGGTGAAATCGATTTTTTTACGCGCATGTATAGTTTTACAGTTTCACACTGATGCAGCATATTCGAATTTTTTAGTTAGTTTCTACATGGCCACACCTTGTTTACACATTGAATGCCAAAGGCATATGCGTAGGCTCTTATTCGGCGGCAGTGAATGATAGCATGTGTAACAGTGCTAGTATTCACTGCTACTGCCGCAGATGCCGCATTGCAAGACCCAACTAGCCTTCCCCAGACTGGTCGTTCGCAGCGCCATCTAGCTGTTTTACGTTTCACTCATTATGAAACCTAAAGTCTAGGGCTCTAAATGTTTTAGCCGGATCCACACGCTCGCCAAACCGTCACAATTATAGCCGAAACTAGCTCGATGTCCGGTATACTGCCCTGTCTAGAGCATGTAGATGGCGTTATTTGAAACACTAAATTTAGTTGAATATTTGTGGAGGTTTGATTTGTGCCAAGCGTGTGGATCCAGGCTTTAGCTCTGCCTCGCCATGTAAAGTCGAGCTCCAAAGGCTTAAAAATTCACAGTTTTAAAAGCTTTTGTTACTTCACATTCTTGTTTCAAGATTATGAGTAAGCCCTTCTTATAATGCCGTTTCTAAAATCCCATAAAGGGATAGTGGTTTTAGTGAATTTGATACTGAACCTGCTTATTCCTCAAAATGTGTAGGTTCAACCGTGGCTATCTAAGTGGCTAACTATATTGAGGCCGGCTTCCAGTACAGCTGAGTAGCTATTATAGGTACCTATACCAGCATATTAAATGGCGCGTTTAGGTACTTTTTTATTAAATTTGAGATGCGTTTGCTCTAGTCTAGGTCAAGATGACAGAGACAAAGACAACGATGGAGCGAGCTTACCCATAAGTAGCCAGTTCACTCTAACTTTGAAAAGATTAGGGTTGTTAGCGTTCGGAAAAACAGACGCAGGCAGAGAATTCCACTCCTTTGCTGTGCGCTTTACGAAAGACGCTTGGAAACGCTTAGTGCGAATTGGTGGAGTAGCAGTATGGCCGGTAAATTGCAGTGCGTCTCTGTATATCTCCAATGGTAGGGGGCCGGTGGGATGAGGTCGTGGAGTTCTTGGGCACACTTTCCGAAGTACAATCTGTAGAAGACTTACAAGCAGGCGATTGACCAAGCTGTGTACTTTTAAAAAGTCGTCTAGAACAGACTGGATAGGAAGGTGGAGGACCGGGTTTGTTGTAGTGCAGTTTGAGAGATGTCATTATCGAGCTGCGATCTGTGACAGCTGAGTTGATAGGGCACTAAGTACTTTTAGTCTTTCGACTCAGAGACCACTCAGCGAAGAATTTTCAAACCAATAACACCTTTCCAACTACCTATAACCACTAAGGATGAGAAATGATCAAATTACTCCTCCCGCTCTGGGCGGGGTGGAAGGGAGCGTCAGACTCTTACTGACTAAAACCTATCCGTGTTCCTCCCAACGCCTCTTACGTTCTAGCGCCACGGCTACTCTTCGAACATATTCCGCAACCCTGGCAACTAAGTACCTATAGATATTCTACATAGCAACAAACAAAAATAAAAACGAGAAATGTTTATAAATTCTCAACGGCGAGTCCTACATTCGTCAAAGAATTTTAAAACTGCGGTGTACATTACAGTTTTAGATCAGCGCCATCTCTTGGCTAATTGAACTAATGCAATTTTTGATTATGTTTTTTGAAAAAGTGTGCTTTTGGGAGCCATCGTTATATTTTTCCTATACATAAACTTTTATGATCTAGAATTAATTCAGAATTTTCGCTTTGCAAATTTCGGAGATAACCCCAGGGAAAATGGTCAACATTTTTCTTCAAAAGTCGAAAACCATGAGGCCTAAAAAAAGAAAAACCTTTGAGAGTGTGCAAATAGCACTCTTTCATATGACACCTGTAGAGAATACTTATTTACAATATTGTCAGTTGACTCGCCAACGCACCACCGCACAGGCCGACAGTTCGACAACGACTGCCCGCCCCACCACTCGTACCGGTATTTATAACCGAGCGACGTGTGCGCCCGAGGCAACGTCACAATACTGTTATCAGTTTGCAGGTAGTTCGAAATATTGATATCTACATACACTACATTCCCTTCCTTGTTTTAAGTAGTTGTATGTAACAAGATTTTTTTAGTAAAAACATTTAGCATATTTTATTATTTTGATTAATAATTTATTGACATGTCTGGCATACAAAATCACGGCAGAATAATATTTAAAAATAATTTTATGGTTTAATTCAATGTTTCCTTTTACCCTTCCTCTTCTTCTTCTATTTCATTTTCTGATTCGCTTATATCTTTTTTTGTGTTGATTTCTTTATTTTTATCACTTATGTCTGTGTGTATGTGTGTGTGTTATAATCATAATTAATCAATCTCATTAATGAAGTAGACGTATGATAAGATTTAATGCCTTGGTTTCTTTATCATTAAAAACCGTCTACCGACGCTTGTTTACTCTCAGAGTTATTAAAAACTTTAGCTTAACTCACTAGTCGTTCAGTCAATTAGCCGTTTGACAGTTCAAAACTGGCTGTTATAAATCCTTTAGGTTTGACTCGTGATTCACTAGTATTCGTGATTACCAAGTCCAAGCACCGCTGAAAGTCACTAAACTCATAATTATTTGAACAAAGAAATTAAATAATCTTATTCACAGTCAACAGCTAACTCATAGCTCAGCACAACACACTTCCTATACTGGCACTTCCCCATGGGAAGAATACCGAGAAAACACTTATTTGTACCACCAATAGCTACGACAACGACACCCTGATACAGACTCCCTCGTCTATATCATTCTGGGATGCTGCTATAATACCCGGTACGCTCGCCAACCCACAGAAACAAGAACCTGGTCCCTCAAACTAATTTGATGCTACCTCTTAATCTACTTCATAACATCACGTGATAATTGACCTTGGCCATCTTCCCGACAAAGAGATTTTAAAACTCACCAACCGGTAAGCTATGCACATTAGGGCCCACAAAGAGAAGAGAAACTAGGCCTGACATGTTTGTGTCTAACGTTCATGTGAAGTAGCTACTACGTTCACGAATTACTACGGCAATCTACAAGCATTACGGTCATGACTGCACCGCATACTTCGAATCAATTGATTTTATTTCGATCTAACTCATAGTAGCTAAAATGTGTAACTAACAAGCAACCCGAAAGGGAAACATCTATTTAGAAATTGTAATAGTTCAGAATTCTACACACTCTTATAGCTTTATTCAATGTCATTAATATCAAGTTGCTATTTTAAATCGTTTACAATCGAATTTACTAACTGAATTTAGTAACTATTGTTATGTATGGAAAACTGTGACCCACACGTTTATATAAAAAACCTAGGTTCAATTTTTTCACTAAACACGTCGCATGCGGTCAGTTTGCTTGTGTGGCCATCTTGCCATCCAATATTTAAGTTATTTTATTATGCCAATGGGAAATTCTTAAATTACTAGCTTATTTTTTTTTTATATTATTTTTGTTGTATTTATCGGCACGCGATTGACCACCATCTCACCCACGGGCAAGCGATGACGCGGTCGAAGACGGAGCACGCCTGTTCAGACCACCCAATAATCACTCCTGATCAAAGACTCCAAGGATGCAACTATCGGGAAACACAGACTCCGACAGTGAATTCCACTCCAAGTAACTTACGTTTGCACGAGCACTCACTTTGCTCCCCCTATGAAGCCTGTATCTAAAAGATATCAAAGGGAACCGACGATGATGGTTTCGTGATGGTACAAAGGAGAGAATGCCGCCAGCGAACCAACTGGAACCGCTGCGGCACGACACCTACCGAACCCAAAGTAACTATACGTACCGCGAAGCCGTAAACACTCCAGTATATATCTCGCGGCTACACTACACCACTAAGGCAGAGGGAATTGTGGAGTATGTGCGCCAAAAGACAAGCTACACGCCGAGAGTGCAGTTGCTGGAATCGCGCCCTAATGTCAACGTCAACGCGTTTGTGGTGCGGGTACCAATATGTCATGGAGGAGGACTTTTGGCCGCAGGTGTCACCGTCACTCCCGCGGACATGTCCCACCAGAGCGCACAATGACGTAATGCTTAGTGAAGTTTTTTTACTTAATTTTGTAAGGTACATAATATCTATGTGCCACAATAGCCTGAAGATAAAGAGATTTGCTATTTTTATAAGTATACCACGGCAGTTTCTTTCCCAAGACATGACGTTTAAAGTTGCATTTTCTAAAAGTGTTTACTATTTTTATATTTGCGTCAAATGATCCTGTTAGGTTCAAAGGTTTCTTAGTTTAATTACAATAATATTGTTATTGCACTGGATGTTTGGTTACGAGCCTGTACTTTATTTTGTTTCATATTTTCCCAGGTTTTGTGTGTGACCAACATTATTGCATTTACCTACATCTAGGATCTACTAACATCAATCGAAAAGATTGACGTTCTCAGATCTTACTTTGTTTAGATGTATAATTTGGTAATATCCACACCAAAGACATCCACTCCATCAGCTGGTGACATTTGCATTTGCTGTATTATTAAACTAACCGATCCACGCAACCTCGTCCGCGTCAGATCCCCCATCAATGCCTCGCTCCTATTGTTCGCACCGTGATGTTAGATCCTAAAATCTTCCTCGATAAATAGGCTACCCAACACTAGAACAGTTTCTCAATTCAAACCAGTAGCTACCGAGATCAGTGCCACACACAAACAAACCCTTCAGCTTTAAAACATTATTATAGACATTTTAGTCCACAAAATTTCGCAATTCTAGTCCACAAAATATAGCAGTGAAGCACGTTTCTTCTTACTACTCTCGATGTCAGCAGCCATTCCAGGTAGATCAAGAGTACCAGCTTCCAACGTTCCCCTCTCTTTCTTCTGTAGTTCAATGACGACTTCTCAATTAAATGACCAGTAGGTATATTCTACTGCAATTATTGTCATTCTATGATGACTTGACAATTTAATGTCCGGCAGGTATATTATACTGCAATGATTGTCATTCAATGATGAGTTGTGAATTTAATGATCAGTAGGAATCGTACCACAATTACTGTAATTCAATGACGACTTCTCAATTAAATGACCAGTAGATATTCTACTGCAATTATTGTCATTCTATGACGACTTGACAATTTAATGTCCGGCAGGTATATTATACTGCAATGATTGTCATTCAATGATGAGTTGTGAATTTAATGATCAGTAGGAATCATACCACAATTACTGTAATTCAATGACGACTTCTCAATTAAATGACCAGTAGATATTCTACTGCAATTATTGTCATTCTATGACGACTTGACAATTTAATGTCCGGCAGGTATATTATACTGCAATGATTGTCATTCAATGATGACTTGTCAATTGAATGACCAGTAGGTAATTATTCTACTGCATAACCGTCATTCAAAGATGACTTGTCAATTTAATGACCAGTAGGTCATTATTCTACTGCATAACCGTCATTCAATGATGACTTGTCAATTTAATGACCAGTAGGTCATTATTCTACTGCATAACCGTCATTCAATGATGACTTGTCAATTTAATGACCAGTAGGTAATTATTCTACTGCATAACCGTCATTCAATGATGACTTGTCAATTTAATGACCAGTAGGTAATTATTCTACTGCATAACAGTCATTCAATGATGACTTGTCAATTTAATGACCCGCAGCTATACGTATGCGGTTGCTTGTTGGCACAAACAAGCAACACTTCACGTTGGTCGCAACGTGCTGCTCCAATGCCAAAGACCAAGCCCAGGTCCGCCAGTACGGCTGTGCAGGCAGGTTTGATGAGGAGCGCCAAGCCACGTCCGTAGCACAGGCAGAGCCGATCGTACGCAGACGGGAAAAGTGATGGCCGGATGAGAAGAAAGGACGTGAGCTGTATCGCTTCTTCCCGGACGTGGCCTCAGCTCCATGTGATTTAGGAAAAGATTGCATGACATTCAATGGCATTCAATTTAATGATCAGCTATGCTGCGTTACACCATATCAATTGAATTATCAGCAATGCTGCGTTACACCATATCAATTGAATTATCAGCAATGCTGCTTAGTATGGTATCAATTTAATGATCAGCGTTGCTGCTTAACATCGTATCAATTTAATGATCAGCAATGCTGCTTAGTATGGTATCAATTTAATGGTCAGCAATGCTGCATAATAATTAATCCATTTAACTATCAACCATGTTGACTTAGGTCACGTGTCAAATCAGCGTTGCTGCTAATGATTAAGTCAATGTAATGATCAGGTATAGTAAATAAATTTCAAATTAAGTTATTCGGAAAAAAAACATTTTTCCACCAACCCATGTTTAGGCAAGCGGCACTTCATGGCAAGACTGGAGTCAGATTTTACTGGCCTCCGATCATCCGCAACGACCTAAGTTCCACATAAAACAGCCGGGGCCTACGGCCCAACGTGCCTTGAGGCACTTTGGTCTTAACACTTACTTATGACGAAAGTGTAAAAACATATAGCCGAAATGCTTCTATCCATTAAAGAAAGCAGCACTTCGTTCCTATTCTTTCCCCTTTTTTTTCTAGGAATTACTTTAACTCACAGTTTAATCCTCGTCGCCAATGTAGAGAATACTTATTTACAATATTGTCAGTTGACTCGCCAACGCACCACCGCACAGGCCGACAGTTCGACAACGACTGCCCGCCCCACCACTCGTACCGGTATTTATAACCGAGCGACGTGTGCGCCCGAGGCAACGTCACAATATTGTTATCAGTTTGTAGGTAGTTCGAAATATTGATATCTACATACACTACAACACCAAACATGTCCTAGTAGTCCCAATTCGAGTTTTTTAAGTATCCCATTCAGTCACTGTTGCAAAAAAAAAAACAATATTTCTTGCTTATTTGAAAAACAGTTGATCTACATATTCAAAATTTCAAGTTGCATGAGTCGTTCTTGAGATATCCAGCTGTGACAGACGGGCAGACTTAGTCACACCATAAGGGTGCCTGTCCATTGTAGCGGAGCGAAGCGACGGAGCGGAGAAACGGATAATTTTGACCAATGGACTTGCATAAAATCTCCGCACCACGTGAGTCACTGACAGTTCGACTGACATGATTGGTTATTATTTCTCCGTATCCATAGATATAATATTTATATTTCTGTGTCAGTTTCTCTGCTCCGCTGCCTTGCGCAAATGGACAGGCCCGCTAAGGGTACCATTTTGGTATGGAGACGCAAAAAAATTGATGGATCGATGAGTCTTTGATCAACTGGGCTCACTCGAAATGGAGCCGCGGTATCACTCAAGCCAATCTCATTATGAATTGGTCGATTGAACCCTCTGCCCAATTTCATTTTTACTACAGTTACGGAGTAAAGCCGAATCTTTTAGTTTTATTTTTGACTTTTTAAACTTTGTATCTTGTGGTTTCAGGCCTTCCATGCCCTCATTGAACTACTACAAACACACTTTGAGGAAAGACTTTTTCGATGCCGAGGAGAACTGTGCTGGTGTTATTGCAGTGTAAGTGATAACAGACTTTGGGTAATCACTTGTATGTTCCTGTTAGATTTATTATATAGAAGTATTGCAACATTGCCGTTCAATGTTGTGACATTCAGTGCTTCTCATGTCAAGCGGAGTTTTGCAAAGTTCATAGGCCCGTTTAGATCACTTGGAAAAATCAAATTGTATTAATTTTGTAAATGTAGGTGTGGTGTCCCTTTGCGGAATATTTACCACGCGATTGAGTACCTGGATGGAGTTGAAGGTTTGAATTAATAGATCTACTGGCTTCAAAAATCTAAGGAGTCAAAAATCGACTCCAAAGGAAGAAGAAGTATTTTGTCAAAGAACTGACCCAAGGATTGTAGTCAAGCCAATCAATGAACAGCTGTGGTTCATCTGAAGAAATCTTCAGTTTTTTTTCAGACATGGCAAGCAGTGGTCAGCCTTCAGAACCAAAGTGTCGCGAGTGGCGTTGAGTGCTGGGGCTGCAGCGCAGTACACGGTGCCTGTCGCCGAAGTGGCAGACGCTTTTATCCAAAGGTAATTATGTTTATTCTCACCTATTAAACCAAAGTATTCATGCCTTGTATCAACCTATATTGTTTCATGTATTTTATTAACCTATATTGTCCTACTGTTGGGCAAAGGCGTTCCCCATTAGCCTCCCACTCTTCCCGGTGAATTCCCTTCTCCAACCAATTCGTCATAGACGCCTATAAGGAGCCACTTACTCGGCGACGACGCTACCGGTCCGGCTTCCGTTACGTTACGATTCTAGCGTATTTGTCCTGCTGCGTTTTATATGTCCCGCTCAATCCCACTTCAAAGATTCATTAAAACTACATATTTGATAAAAATGCGAATGAAAAATATTTGGTGCATGTCTTTAAAAAAAATCGTGTCATTTGTTTCAGAATACGAAGAATAAGAACTGAAGATTCAGAAACGCCAGCCGATTTTTTGAACGAAGTTCACAAATGGTCTCTGGAGTGTAAGTTTAACATGAATTATAATTTGCAAAGTACCATGCAGGTTTTGATTTCTTTACTGAAATATGACCCCGCACTTCTGAAATACCCTCTAGAAGTAGCGGATAAAACGTAACTTGCCATTAAAAATGAATAAGCTCGGTCTAGAATCTGGAAACTTGTCAGCCAAATATCAACCAACTTCTTTACACTTTTTCATCATTTTAAGGTTTGACTGATTATTTTCAGCTCTTGGCCTAATAGCCCTAGACACCCGTCTCAACTGTTTTGAAGCTCCCGAGGACTCGGAGAGCATGCGTCTGATACATGCAGTTCAGACCTTCTTCCTAAGCGTGGGTGAACTGGAACTGCGCGCCCCCTGGTGGAGACTGTACCCTACTAAAATGTTCAGGCAGTATGTCGCTGCCTTGGATACGATCCTTAGGTGAGGAGACTGAATATGACGACACGTTTTTTTCTGCTATTGCAGATTTGGGGTACAAAAATCTAGACATGCAACAAATTCATGGAAGTTCTGTCTCAGTTACTGTATAATTTCCTGACCTGGTGGGTGTTTGGCCGCCTTCTACTTATATGATTATACCTATGTATATAACTGATCTTGATATTATCGTATCGGCTACTAGTTTAAGAAAATAAGATAATGGCACAACTTGTAATTACAAGTAAATTCGTCGGTTAGCGAGGCTTTTAAAGGAGTACTCCAAAAAGTCCTTATTCGAGAAGACATTTATTTCAATAAACTAAATAGCTTTCAATTTTGTAACAGCGTTACTCTCAGACATGTGGAGAAGGCGCTAAAGGAATGCGAAGCTAACGGTAGCAGTAAGTCACTGTTGCAAGACTTAGTGGCAGCTGCAGGACCAAGAATAGCAGCTGTGACAGCTCTGGATCTGTTCTTAGTAGGAATCGACACGGTAAGAGCTTCAGAGATAAGAGATTTTAAGTACCTAACTTACTGATATGAAGGACGTCATAAGACATCGCCTGACGAATATGTCATAGCAATAATTGTCATAAAGCAATCTCGTCGCCTGTATTGTAATTTGCAATTTATTACAAAACTCAATAACATGATACAGCAATATGAATATGATCTGGCACTGCCAGGCAAATTGTGACTGAAGGATTACATTAAACATAATCTTTTTGTTATTCATCTCTGCAGTCGGAAAATTGGATTAGTTGCTAATCACTTGTGGATGAAGTGAAGCGTTTGCCATAATTAAGACCTTCAGTCATAATTATGACCAGATAGGTCTTAACCATTTAGGAAGGCAAAAGAGCCAGGGGCACTCGTCCTGGATGGAGTATCCGCAATGATAATGATGATGGGCTTAACGCCAGAAATGACGCAAAATCGCGTGGTGTAAAAGTATCAGGAGGACTGATATTGATCGACCCATGGCTCCTCTCCATTGAAAGCGACTCTTTATGCAAATCTCGTTTGATAGACAGATTGCAGAAGAAACCCCAAATAAGTAATTTACGATGAAAACTTTTTAAAACCCAAATGTTTCTTTTAATTTCCAGACATCAAACGCAGTGGCTTCAATTCTATATCAGCTAGCACTAAGACCGTCAGTCCAAGAGCGACTGTACGAAGAAATCAACAAAGTACTGCAGGACAGACCGATGAAACCCGGAGATTTCAGTCAAATGCCGTATCTAAAGGCGTGTGTGAAGGAAGTTATGAGGTCAGTGAAGAAAATAGCTATTATGTTGATATAACTATCATTAAAAGGTATATTAAATTCTTCCGTTACTGAGGAACTGACAAACAACGCACAGGTGAAATGACGGGATGTATCTTGAATTACGTATTGGAAATGGAATAGGGCATGGAGGTTCCTTGGGGAGTGCAGGGGAGCACTAAGAGAGGACTTCCCGAAACTCTTACGAGAGGGAAGAAACGGGATAATGCGCGTACGAAGTCGCGGGCAAAAGCTAGTACTTTAAAAAGCTGAAAGGTTTGATAGTTTGTTTGATTTAACGCGTTTATTTCAAGAAGTACTGGGGGGCTACTCTCTAAGCCCGAAGTCTGTAGTTTCGGGCTTAGTTGCGGGCGTATTATTTTCCGTATCACCTACAGATTTCCAATTAGTCCCGAACCTGAACTAAGAATTAATGACAACACGATTTCATAGTTACGGTCAAATCGTGTTGTCATTAATTTGTATTGGTTCCGTGATACGGAGTAAAATACGCGCGCAACTAAGCCCGAAACTATGGATTTCGGGCTTAGAGAGTAGCCCCCCTGGTTCGAATTTAAAAAAATATTTTAGTGTTGGATAGCCCATTTATCGAGGAAGGCTAAGGCTACATTACATCACGGAACGACCAAAAGGACAGAGCATCAATGAAAAATGTGATGCAGACGAAGTTGTGCGGGTCAGCTAGTGCAATATGGATGTACTAGCTTTTGCCCGCGGTTTCGGGCATATCCCGTTTTCCCGTTCCCATAGGATTTCCCGAAATAGTTTTTGCATGGCATGTGGGTGTTGGTTCCTTGGGGAGTGTTCTTATACTCCCCAAGGAACCTGCACGCTTTATTACAGCTGTCTACGATCAGTAGTTTCGGCTGTGCGTTGTCTGTCAGTCACTCACTCACTTAGTCAGTCATTCCGTAATTTTATATACATAATACTAGCTGACCAACTTCGTCTGCGTCACATTTTCCCTGAATTTCGTTTGCTGCAAATCTCACGGAGCCCGAGACCTTTCCAACGAATGCAAAACCGTGGAAATCGGTTCGTGCGTTTTGGAGTTATAGCGTCAGGAAGGAAAACCCGACTTATTTTTATATAATAGATTGACTGTCATCATAATTTATTGTAGGATAAGTAGCGATGGGTAGGTAATCTCGACTCCGGGGAGTGATTAAATCATTAAATCCGACTCCGCTATAGGTACCGACTCCGCTTGTCGGCTCTTTGACTCCTTTGAATCCCTCAAACCAAATCACTCCGGACTCGCTTGTTTCAATACAAATCCAGTGATCTGGTTGGTTCTTCGGATCAATTGATTCTTTTGATTCAGGATTTGATCGATATACACGAAAGTAAGTGTTCGTTCGGGCTTGTTTTTTTTAGAATGCGACGTGCATTTTTTCTATTATTTTAGATTAGTCAATAACATTTAGTCAATTTTATTGTAAAATAATGACTTAAGATATGTAAGTTCACTACTGAACCGGTCATTCATTCGACTCCGTACCGAGTCGGATTCTCCTCGGAGTCGGTAAGATTTGAAAGGAAGGTTTGGTTTGGTGGTTTGGTTTGGATACTTACGGATTCGAATCATTGAAATCCTCAAGTCCAGATTTACCCATCTCAACATAATAGAGCCAAGTTCTAGATTGAATTGTACATGATTGCTGGTCACCAGCCCTTACTATGACGTGCCAATGTCATCATGATTCCGTTGTGTAAAAAGCTATACGTCTTATGCAGCTCTGCCCCTCCCCCCCGCACACGTATCATGATGGTCTTAAATTTCATAGTAGGGCTCCAGGAAGTAGTAAAATTATACAGCATAGTCAAGACGAATCAATACAAAGTTTTTTTTTTCAGAATGTATCCTGTTGTAATCGGCAACGGTCGCCAGCTGACTAAGGATACAGTTATTTGTGGATACAATATACCCAAAGGAGTAAGTTACAAATAGAACTGTTAATTTAACGTCCAATTCGATAAACTTGTCAAAAACGGACAATAATTGTTACAATTTCGCAACAGGGGTTGTTTAATAAAGCAAAGAATGTATGAAATAAACGTACATAATTGTGGAATTGTCAGATTGTAACTTACTTTACACCGATTAGTATTATTAGATAAACCTCTACTATTTCGTGCCAAGTCCATTTGTGGGAGAGACACTACGACATAATAGGGAAGCAAATGGAAAGCTTCACTACAATCTTGAGGGATCCTAATGACTAACTTGGTCCATTTTGCAATGACAAATAGTGTACTTAGTGTTTGTGCAGCATTCGATAATTGAAGGACTTTTAGAGATACAAACAAACACCATACCATCTACAGTGAGAAATCCAATGTTATTGTAATTAAAAACGTTTTTTTCAGACTCAAGTAATATTCCAACACTATGTAATGGGGAACAGCGAAGACTATTTCACCAACGCGTCTGAGTTTCGGCCAGAGAGGTGGATGAACAGATCTCCTTCTCAAAAACATCATGCCTTTGCGTCTCTACCATTTGGCTATGGGAAGAGAATGTGCCTTGGCAGAAGATTTGCTGAGCTTGAAATACATACGGTTATTTGCAAGGTATAGAAACGCATTGAGCTTTATCTATTTTTGTCAAATTCAAACTCAACTATGGTAAAAGTAAAAAAGCATTAGGCACATGTATTTCTTGGTAATAAAAAAGAAAAACAATAATTCTGCATGTTTGCGAGAATATCCAAACAAGATCTTAAAAAAAAGTATTGCAATATATTTGGCGCCTAATAAAAGTATATTAAGAAAAATATTTCAGTTAAGAATGATACAATCTATCTTCTATATCTATCTATCTTCTATCTATACTTATAATAAATCTGTAGAGAGGTCAATTCTGTACATGAAATATATTTCCAAAATAACTATCAGGGGGTGATTAGGGATCGATACTGATGCCAAAAATGCAATCAGTAAAATTTTTGTCTGTCTGTCTGTATAACCGTTATAGAAACAAAAACTACTCGATGGATTTTAACGAAACTTGGTATAATTATTTTTCATACTCCTGAGCTGGTTATAGTATACTTTTCATCACGCTACAATCAATAGAAAAATGAAAAAAAATATTAAAATGTGAAAGTTTGGTTGTTTGTTACTCAATCACCCCAAAACGGCTTAACGGATCTTAATGAAATTTAGAACAAAGATAGATTATAGTCTGGAATAGCACATAAGCTACTTTTAATCCCGGGAACATGTTCCCTAGGGATCACGCGGGCGGAGCCGCTGGCAGAAGCTAGTATTATAATAAAACATAGGTACATACCATTTTAAGTCTTTGAAAAAAAAAGTGCATTTTATTTATTGCGATTTGGATGTGATTAATTCTAGAGTTAAGTTCGACCTTTACTTAGTAGATCTCAATATCTTTAAGTTAATTACTTGTTTTTCAGATGGTGCAAGCTTTCAAAATGGAATATCACCATGAACCAATGGACTACCACATTCATCCTATGTACACACCGAATGGACCCATTAGAATAAAACTTAGTGACCGGTAGATTTTACAATACTTACAAAATTTTGCTTGTGCTTTTAGGTTTGACATTTTTGTTCTTAAATAATCTGCGTGGTAATTGCGTTGTTAGTGTGGTAATTGCGTAGTTGGTATGCGATCGATGCGTGACACTTTAAAAATATTTATTTCACGCGTTAGGAATGAAAATTAAATTATTGACAGAAATGATTTCGATAGAAAATTGTTAATCCGTTCATTATTTTTCAGAAATTCAAAATTATGAATCAACGGATTAAGAATTTTCTGTCAAAATCATTCTGATTGTGATAAAAGCGTGGTGGAGTTACGTTGTCAGGGTGAAGGTATTTTTGATAATTTAGTCTGAGTGAAAACAGTTTTTATGAGTTCTTGATATTGAATGAATTGTTTTTTTAGTGTATTTGTACCAATAGGTGTAGAATCATAATCATTTTACGTATCAATTTGGATAACATTTTGGACTTCATATTATTATTATTTGGATAGACCTATTTATTCATTACTAGCTGACGCGCAAAGTCGTCTGCATCATATTTTCATGAATGCGCCGCGCTCATTGTTGGTCGTAGCATGATATTATCTGCCTTCTTCGATAAATGGACTCTCCAACACTAAAATATTTTTTCATTTCGAACCAGTAGTTCCTGAGATTAGCGCATTCAACCAAACACACTCTCTTCAGCTTTATAATATTTGTATAGGTATTTAGGCTATCGAAGAACATTTAGGGGTGGAAAATTTTATTCCCTTACTTTCAGGTAGTTTCACGAATTTTGAAAGACTTTGTTAACTGATTTATGTGAGTTTTTCTTTTATTTAAATACTTGTACATGAAAATATTCCTCGTGGATTCGCAGTAGAAATTAACTATACGTATTTTATTACTAAGAATAATGTGTATTAGTTAAAGTTGATATTAGTTACCATATCACCCTGATAGGTTTTATTTTTTGAAATGTAAATATAGTTTGGTACATATTGTAGTGATTTGGATTTGTATTTTTTTCGTAAATAAAATGAAGTGATTTTGATTATGTTTTTTTAATGACCAATGTTTTCCTTTTACTTTAGTTATTGTCTGTTGATGTAGTTTTTTTCTGTTTAGGATTTTAAACGCACAACTTGGAGACTGACTTTTTTTCTAATATTTTTTTTAGAATCGTACAGATAGGGAAAGGTTACTGGATGAAATAAAATAAAACGAGCGTCTTGACATTCATAGAATGTTTTACTTAGATTGACTCGACAAGCAATCTTAGGTACTAACATTACAAAATCATTGAAAATAAGATTCCATGACGTTGGGTACACTCTGCTATAAAAAAATACATTTTCAAAACTTTCATTTTCTTAAGAACAGTTAACTCGTGTCAAACAGAGCGTACCCAAGACATCTTACATTATATTTATACGTACACTATACATTCAATGGCCACATCATCGTACTGGTAAATATATTATGTATTTACACAAAAAAATATCACAAATGAGTATATTTAAACAATGAGTAATTTTGATTTTATACATCATGAATTCAGAATATATTATACATAATGAATGCATAGAAAATATTGACTAGGAATAAAAAATATACATTATTAATTGTGAGGATGCATCAAAGAAGACACGATATATTGTTAGATATTATTATGGCACTATTTTATATAGTGATAAAATAGGCATGCAAAAATGCCCGATATAATATTAGATAAAGCTTAAAAGGGCAGTGAAAATTACTTTAAAAGTTAATCAATCCATATAACGCAGCCATTAATATTTTGTTAAAAATCGCAAATCGGAATGCATTAAGTAGTAACATTAAAGATTAAAATATCACAATATTCAATATTAACACATTAATAGTTATATTCACAATTTCAACAAGGGTTCTGCGTTTTAACTGTTGCTTCTGCGTAAACAGTTCTTAATTTAAGCTTTCTGCTGTTTTTGTACAAATAAATGGCAAGTGTAATTGACAAAGTCATTAGTACAGCAGAGCCCATGGCAATGTAAATGATGGCAGTGCCGCTGGTAGCGAATGCGGCAGATTCACTGGTGCCGCTGATATCACGGACTTTTCTCGACCTTGGTTGTGTTCGCGAAAATTCGAAAGAATCTGTAAATCAAAACAAACAAGTTATAGCCAAAATATCTATCTATCTATACTTATAATAAATCTGTAGAGAGGTCAATTCTGTACATGAAATATATTTCCAAAATAACTATCAGGGGGTGATTATGGATCGATACTGATGCCAAAAATGCAATCAGTAAAATTTTTGTCTGTCTGTCTGTCTGTCTGTCTGTCTGTCTGTATAACCGTTATAGAAACAAAAACTACTGGACGGATTCTAACGAAACTTGGTACAATTATTCTTCATACTCCTGAGCTGGTTATAGTATACTTTTCATCACGCTACAATCAATAGGAGCAGAGCAGTGAAGGGAAATGTTGGGAAAATGGGAGAAGTTACTCCATTTTTTAAGCTTCCGTCGCGTGTGCAACCTTAATGGTTAAAGCTACTCAGAAATCATGTATGACGGAAATGTTCTCCTTAAAATTATATAAAAAATATCCCACGACAGCATATGTCTATCTTTTATGATTGACTAATAACACGTGTAACTCCCGATAGCTTAGCAGTTCGAAGCTTTCTGATTATTTTGTCTACTCTTATAATTTATTAAAAAAAGTTAACATTATTAACTATTCCATAAAAAAGAATCATAGAAATCGGTATAGAAACACCAAAGTTATACATGAAATACGCTAATAATAAGCCATCGCGCGTGAATACTGGATCATGCTTTAAGGATTTTATTTTTGTATAAGGTCGCAAACGCACAGGCAGGCAGCTTGCTTGGCGCCTAGAGGCTAGCGAGTCACCTAGCGAGTAGCTTCGTAAAACGAACATTCGCGACCGGCCTAGCAGCTAGGCGCCAAGCGCGCAGTGCGGCCGGTCGCGAACGTTCGAGAATCGGTCGCCGCCTGTGGTCGCCGCGCTCGAGGAGGCTCGCGGCCGAAGGTATAAAAAGGCGGGGCGTCCGAGCGCGAGCTTCAAAGCCTGGCTGGAGGCTTTATTACTATATTAAGGCCTTCACAGGTAAGTCCGGTTAAGCAAAAGCCAATCTTCTCAGGTTGACCTGCGAGAGGCCACACAAAAAAATAAAATAAAAAAAAGCGCGAGCTTCATACAATTTTTGCCAGTTGATGCGAATAGACGTTCAGAGCGTTCGACCTTATTGACAGACAATACTTAATTTAGTCTTTGATAATTTATTTTTAGATTCCTTTTGTTGTTATTTTATAAAATAGGGATTAGTTATTTTGGTAGTGTTTAAATATTCGTTCAAATTACAAATTGTTAATAGTTTACATTTTATTTCTTATTAACCGACTTCCCAAAAAGAGGAGGTTATCAATTCGGTTGTATGTTATTTTTTTAAGTGTATAACCTCATAACTCCGACAATTATGAACCGATTTGAAAATTTTTTGTTTTATCTGAAAGGGAGTACTTGCAGATTGGTCCCATTTAAATCATATCACAATCGGTTACGAACTCTGGATTTTAAATCGAAATACTTAGCTGGAATTTGACTATTTAGATGATTCTTTGATAATCGAAATTGCGTATTTTGCTTTTCTGCGATTTTGTAGTGGTGTTGTTAGGTGTGGGGGGCACCACTAAAAAGTGAAAAATAAAAAACTTTTTACAAAAAAATACAACCGACTTCTAAGTTGTTAGTTTCTTCGTATTTTGACACCGACTTCCGAAATTAAAGTTATTTTTTACTTTGTAGTGTTTTTTTTTTAGAAGTCGGTTGTATTTTTTTGTAAAAAGTTTTTTTAGGTGAAGTAGTATACCTATAGTTTTAGATACCGACAGGTTTATAAGTTTTGGCTAATTTACGTTCACTTTTTTATATTAGTTTTATTTTCATTCACGTTTTAGTTTTATTTTCATTTGGTATATAAAATTCTTCCGTTACTGAGTGAATGACTGACAGATAACGCAACAACACAACCAAGACTACTGACTGGTCGTATGAAGCTGCACGTTGGGTCTTTGGGGAGTTTAGGAGAGCTCTAAGAGAGGATTTCCCGAAATTCCTACGGGAACGGGAGAAAACGGGATATGCGCGTACGAAGTCGCGGGCAGAAGCTAGTAATTAATATGACGGGGTGCGAAAGAACTTTTTGTATGTATCTTATTACTTAAATTAAAATTAGTGTTATTTTTTTAAGAAAAAAAAAGAGGTTGCTGATTTATTCGTCACCCTTTTTATGGATGGGAATTCATCAAATGACTCCTCCGGCTCTGGGCGGGCAAGAAAGGAGGGTCAGTTTCTTAATGACTAAAATCCATCCGTGTTCCTCCTTATACCTTTTGCGTTCCAGGACTGCGGTGACTCTTTCGAACAAATGCCGCAACCCTTTCATTTTTAAGTCAGCCTTCACTTTCCATACATACAATTATAAAACATGGCAGATAGTTATGTCGCGTGCTAGATATCTAAACGGCTTACCTATTTCTGATTGCGTAGCTTCGTAAGACTTCTCATCATCAATGTCCTTAGGAGCTAATCTGCTGACCCTTGATGATTTGATTTCATTTTCTTCGGGGAATGGTGGCAAATATGTTGATGGCGGGTTTGTGCTGCTGGGAGCGAATGGTTGAGGGCATTTGGGGTCTCGGGATCCTGGGTAACAAGAACTTGGCGTTGGGGGTTCGGGCTTGGGGCATCTAGGATCATTGGAGCCAGGATAGCAACGAGGTGGTTCTTGTGTCGTAGGTTTGGGGCATCTGGGATCGTTGGAGCCAGGGTAGCAACGAGGTGACTCCTGTGTCGTAGGCTTGGGACATCTGGGATCGTTGGAGCCAGGATAGCAACGAGGTGGTTCTTGTGTCGTAGGCTTGGGACATCTGGGATCGTTGGAGCCAGGGAAGCAACGAAGTGGTTCTTGTGTCGTAGGCTTGGGACATCTGGGATCGTTTGAGCCAGGGAAGCAACGAGGTGGTTCTTGTGTCGTAGGCTTAGGACATCTGGGATCGTTGGAGCCAGGGAAGCAACGAGGTGGTTCTTGTGTCGTAGGCTTAGGACATCTGGGATCGTTGGAGCCAGGGAAGCAACGAGGTGGTTCTTGTGTCGTAGGCTTAGGACATCTGGGATCGGTGGAGCCAGGGAAGCAACGAGGTGGTTCTTGTGTCGTAGGCTTGGGACATCTGGGATCGTTGGAGCCAGGGAAGCAACGAGGTGGTTCTTGTGTCGTAGGCTTAGGACATCTGGGATCGTTGGAGCCAGGGAAGCAACGAGGTGGTTCTTGTGTCGTAGGCTTGGGGCATCTGGGATCGTTGGAGCCAGGGAAGCAACGAGGTGGTTCTTGTGTCGTAGGCTTGGGGCATCTGGGATCATTGGAGCCAGGGAAGCATCGTGGTGCTGGTTCGGTTTGTGTTGTGGGCGGTAAATAAGTGGGAGGGTTCAATGTCGTAGGTCGAGGGGGTTGCGGGCATTTTGGATCAGGGGAACCGGGGTAACAAACTGGTTTAGGTGTGGTTGCCTGCGGGCATCTAGGATCAGTGCTACCTGGGTAGCATCGAGGCGGTGCGGGTGTCGTTGGTTTAGGGCAACGAGGATCTTGGCTACCGGGATAGCAGTTTGGAGGAGCGGGTGTTGTTGGTTTTGGACATCTGGGATCGGTGCTGCCTGGGAAGCATCGAGGTGGCTCTGGTGTTGTGGGCTTAGGACATCTAGGATCGTTTGATCCTGGGTAGCATCGTGGTAGTTCTGGAGTCGTAGGTTTGGGGCATCGCGGATCGTTAGAACCAGGGAAGCAACGAGGGGGTTCGGGAGTCGTAGGTTTGGGGCATCTAGGATCACTGGAGCCTGGGTAGCATCGAGGTGGTGCGGGTGTTGTAGGCTTAGGGCAACGAGGATCTTGGCTACCGGGATAGCAGTTTGGAGGAGCGGGTGTTGTTGGTTTTGGACATCTGGGATCGGTACTGCCTGGGAAGCATCGAGGTGGCTCTGGTGTTGTGGGCTTAGGACATCTCAGATCGTTTGATCCTGGGTAGCATCGTGGTGGTTCTGGAGTCGTAGGTTTGGGGCATCGAGGATCGTTAGAACCAGGGAAGCAACGAGGGGGTTCGGGAGTTGTAGGTTTGGGGCATCTAGAATCACTGGAGCCTGGGTAGCATCGAGGTGCTTCAGGAGTAGTGGGTCTTGGGCATCTAGGATCATTGGAGCCAGGGTAGCAACGCGGTGGCTCAGGTGTTTGCGTCGTAGGTGGTAAATATGTTGGCGGATTTAATGTGGTAGGTCTTGGGGGTTGCGGGCATTTGGGATCAGGGGAACCGGGGTAACAAACTGGTTTAGGTGTTGTTGGTTTTGGGCATCTAGTGTCGGTGCTGCCTGGGAAGCATTGAGGCGGTGCGGGTGTGGTAGGCTTAGGACAGCGCGGATCTTGGCTGCCTGGGTAGCAGTTAGGTGGAGCAGGTGTTGTGGGCTTAGGACAGCGGGGATCTTGGCTACCGGGGTAACAGTTCGGAGGTGCTGGTGTCGTTGGCTTGGGGCATCTAGGGTCGGTGCTGCCTGGGAAGCATCGAGGCGGTGCGGGTGTGGTAGGCTTAGGACAGCGCGGATCTTGGCTGCCTGGGTAGCAGTTGGGTGGAGCAGGTGTTGTGGGCTTAGGACAGCGGGGATCTTGGCTACCGGGGTAACAGTTCGGAGGTGCTGGTGTCGTTGGCTTGGGGCATCTAGGATCGGTGCTGCCTGGGAAGCATCGAGGTGGTGCGGGTGTTGTAGGCTTAGGGCATCGAGGATCTTGGTTGCCGGGGTAACAGTTTGGAGGTGCTGGTGTCGTTGGCTTAGGGCATCTTGGGTCTTGGCTGCCCGGGAAACAATTAGGTGGGGCAGGCGTAGTAGGTTTAGGGCAACGTGGATCTTGGCTACCGGGGTAGCAGTTAGGAGGAGCAGGTGTAGTGGGTTTAGGGCATCTCTCATCTGTGGAACCCGGGTAACATTTAGGTCCAGGTGTTACCGGCGGTAAATATGTGGGAGGGTTTAGGGTCGTCGGTCGCGGGGGTTGTGGGCAGTTTGGATCAGGTGAACCAGGATAGCAAACTGGTTTGGGAGTTGTTGGCTTGGGACATCTAGGATCTGTGCTTCCCGGGAAGCATCTAGGTGGTGCCGGTGTGGTTGGTTTGGGGCAACGTGGGTCTTGGCTGCCGGGATAGCAGTTAGGAGCGGCAGGTGTTGTAGGCTTGGGACATCTAGGATCTGTGCTACCTGGGAAGCATCTCGGCGGTGCGGGTGTCGTAGGCTTCGGGCAGCGAAAATCTTGGCTTCCTGGGAAACATTTAGGTGGGGCTGGTGTAGTTGGCTTAGGGCAACGCGGGTCTTGACTTCCAGGATAGCAGTTTGGAGAGGCAGGTGTAGTGGGTTTGGGACATCTAGAATCGGTGCTGCCTGGGAAGCATCTCGGTGGCTCGGGTGTCGTAGGCTTAGGGCAACGTGGGTCTTGGCTGCCAGGGTAGCAATTTGGAGGTGCTGGCGTCGTTGGCTTGGGGCATCTGGGATCGGTGTTACCTGGGAAGCATCGCGGTGGCGCAGGTGTTGTGGGTTTTGGACAACGGGCGTCCTGGCTGCCTGGGTAGCAGTTAGGAGGTGCTGGCGTCGTAGACTTAGGGCACCTGGGATCTGTGCTTCCTGGGAAGCAACGAGGAGGTGCAGGTGTCGTAGGTTTAGGACAGCGAGGATCTTGACTGCCTGGGTAGCAGTTGGGTGGTGCAGGCGTAGTAGGCTTAGGGCAACGTGAGTCTTGGCTTCCAGGATAGCAGTTTGGAGGAGTAGGTGTTGTCGGTTTAGGGCATCTCTCATCTGTAGAACCCGGGTAACATTTGGGTCCAGGTGTAACTGGTGGTAAATATGTGGGAGGGTTTAGTGTCGTCGGTCGCGGGGGTTGTGGGCAGTTAGGATCAGGAGAGCCGGGATAGCAAATTGGCTTGGGAGTTGTTGGCTTGGGACATCTAGGATCTGTACTTCCCGGGAAGCATCTAGGAGGTGTCGGTGTTGTAGGTTTGGGGCAACGTGGGTCTTGGCTGCCGGGGTAGCAGTTTGGAGGTGCTGGCGTCGTTGGCTTGGGGCATCTAGGATCGGTGCTGCCTGGGAAGCAACGTGGTGGCGCAGGTGTTGTAGGCTTAGGACAACGAGGGTCCTGGCTACCTGGGTAGCAGTTAAGTGGAGACGGTGTGGTTGGTTTTGGGCACCTAGGGTCTGTGCTACCTTGGAAACAGTTTGGTGGTGCTGGAGTCGTAGGTTTGGGGCACCTGGGGTCTGTGCTACCTTGGAAGCACCTAGGTGGCGCAGGTGTCGTGGGCTTTGGACAACGGGGGTCTTGGCTGCCTGGGAAACAATTCGGAGGCGCAGAGGTTGTTGGTTTTGGACATCTGGGATCCGTGCTGCCAGGGAAGCAACGTGGTGGTGCTGGCGTAGTGGGCTGAGGACACCTTGAATCAGCTGAACCAGGATAACACTTGGGTCCAGGTGTAACTGGTGGTAAATATGTGGGAGGATTTAAAGTCGTTGGACGCGGTGGTTGGGGACATTTGGGATCAGATGATCCGGGGTAACACACTGGCTTAGGAGGTGTTGGTGTCGTTGTTTTTGGGCATCTGGGATCCGTGCTTCCAGGGAAACATCTTGGTGGAGCTGGTGTCGTTGGTTTAGGACAACGAGGATCTTGGCTACCTGGATAGCAGTTAGGTGGAGTAGGTGTTGTAGGTTTTGGGCAACGTTGGTCTGTATTGCCGGGATAACAGTTTGGTGGGGCTGGTGTTGTTGGTTTTGGGCACCTAGGATCTGTGCTACCTGGGAAACATCTTGGTGGTGCTGGCGTTGTTGGTTTAGGACAACGTGGGTCTGTGTTGCCGGGATAACAGTTTGGTGGAGCTGGCGTCGTTGGTTGGGGACACCTTGGATCTGTGCTACCAGGGAAGCACCTTGGAGGAGCAGGCGTTGTGGGTTTAGGACAACGGGGGTCTTGGCTACCAGCGTAGCAAATAGGAGGCACAGGTATGGTTGGTTTGGGACACCTAGGATCGGTACTTCCTGGGAAACATCTCGGCGGCGTTGGCGTCGTTGGTTGGGGACATCTTGGATCTGTGCTACCAGGGAAGCACCTTGGAGGAGCAGGCGTTGTGGGTTTAGGACAACGGGGGTCTTGGCTGCCTGGGAAACAATTTGGAGGAGCAGGTGTTGTTGGTTTGGGGCATCTAGAGTCTGTGGAACCTGGATAACATTTTGGCCCAGGTGTGACTGGTGGCAAGTATGTGGGAGGATTTAATGTAGTTGGTCGCGGAGGTTGTGGACAGTTAGGATCAGGTGAACCAGGATAGCAAACCGGCTTGGGAGTGGTCAGCTTTGGACATCTAGGATCTGTGCTGCCTAGGAAACATCTTGGAGGTGCAGGTGTTGTCGGTTTAGGACAACGGGGGTCTGTGCTTCCAGGGTAACAGTTCGGTGGAGCTGGTGTTGTTGGCTTCGGACAGCGAGGGTCTGTGTTACCGGGATAACAGTTAGGTGGGGCTGGGGTTGTTGGTTTAGGGCACCTTGGGTCTGTGCTGCCAGGGAAACACCTTGGAGGTGCAGGCGTTGTAGGCTTAGGACAGCGAGGATCTTGGCTACCCGGATAACAGTTTGGTGGGGCAGGCGTCGTGGGTTTAGGACAACGAGAATCTGTGCTGCCAGGGTAGCACTTTGGAGCTTCAGGAGTAGTAGGTTTGGGGCATCTAAGATCTGTCGACCCTGGATAACATCTAGGCGTCAGCGATGTAGGTGGCAAGTATGTTGGAGGGGTCAATGTGGTTGGTCGTGGTGGTTGGGGACATTTAGGATCAGGGGAACCTGGATAACACACTGGCTTTGGTGGTGTTGGTGTAGTTGGTTTAGGACATCTAGGATCTGTGCTGCCTGGGAAGCATCTTGGAGGCGCAGGTGTTGTGGGCTTAGGACAGCGAGGATCCTGGCTGCCTGGGTAGCAGTTAGGTGGAGCAGGTGTTGTGGGTTTTGGGCAACGCGGGTCTGTATTACCGGGATAACAGTTAGGTGGGGCCGGTGTAGTTGGTTTTGGGCACCTGGGATCTGTGCTACCAGGGAAGCACCTTGGAGGAGCAGGCGTCGTTGGTTTAGGACAACGTGGATCTGTGCTTCCGGGGTAACAGTTTGGTGGGGCTGGTGTAGTTGGCTTTGGACACCGAGGGTCTGTGCTGCCAGGGAAGCACTTCGGAGGGGTTGGTGTTGTTGGTTGGGGACACCTTGGGTCTGAGCTGCCAGGGAAGCACCGAGGCGGAGCAGGTGTTGTCGGTTTTGGACAACGGGAGTCTGTGTTACCTGGATAACAGTTAGGTGGAGCAGGTGTGGTTGGTTTAGGACAACGAGGGTCCTGACTACCCGGGTAGCAATTAGGAGGAGCTGGCGTATTTGGCTGCGGGCATCTCGAATCGGTTGAGCCAGGATAACATTTGGGTCCTGGTGTTACTGGTGGCAGATAAGTAGGTGGATTTAAGGTAGTAGGCCGTGGAGGTTGTGGACATTTGGGATCAGGAGATCCGGGGTAACAAATTGGCTTGGGTGGTGTTGGTGTAGTTGGTTTTGGACAACGAGGGTCTGTGCTGCCGGGGTAACAGTTTGGTGGGGCTGGTGTGGTTGGCTTTGGACACCGAGGGTCTGTGCTGCCAGGGAAGCACTTCGGAGGTGTAGGTGTTGTTGGCTTCGGACAACGAGGATCTTGGCTGCCGGGATAACAGTTTGGTGGAGCTGGTGTCGTTGGCTTTGGACAACGTGGGTCTGTATTACCGGGATAACAGTTTGGAGGGGCAGGTGTTGTTGGTTTCGGGCACCTTGGGTCTGAGCTGCCTGGGAAGCATCTGGGCGGTGCAGGTGTTGTTGGTTTAGGACAACGTGGATCTGTGCTTCCGGGGTAACAGTTTGGTGGGGCTGGTGTAGTTGGCTTTGGACACCGAGGGTCTGTGCTGCCAGGGAAGCACTTCGGAGGGGCAGGTGTTGTTGGTTTCGGACACCTTGGGTCTGAGCTGCCTGGGAAGCATCTGGGTGGTGCAGGTGTTGTTGGTTTAGGACAACGTGGATCTGTGCTTCCAGGGTAACAGTTTGGTGGGGCTGGTGTGGTTGGCTTCGGACAGCGAGGATCTTGGCTGCCGGGATAACAGTTTGGTGGAGCTGGTGTCGTTGGCTTTGGACAACGTGGGTCTGTGTTACCGGGATAACAGTTTGGAGGGGCAGGTGTTGTCGGTTTCGGGCACCTGGGGTCACTTGATCCAGGGAAGCAGCGCGGTGGCTCAGGTGTTGTGGGTTTGGGGCATCTAGGATCTGAACTACCCGGGAAGCATTTGGGGGGCGCGGGAGTAGTTGGCTCTGGTGGCAAATAAGTGGGGGGATTTAAGGTGGTTGGTCGCGGAGGTTGAGGACAGTTCGGATCTGGAGAACCAGGATAACAAACAGGCTTAGGAGACGTTGGTTTTGGACATCTTGGGTCCGTACTGCCTGGGTAGCAACGTGGTGGTTCAGGAGTAGTAGGCTTGGGACATCTGGGGTCGCTTGATCCTGGGAAGCATCGAGGTGGCTCAGGAGTAGTAGGCTTGGGACATCTGGGGTCACTTGATCCTGGGAAGCATCGAGGTGGCTCAGGAGTAGTAGGCTTGGGACATCTGGGGTCACTTGATCCTGGGAAGCATCGAGGTGGCTCAGGAGTAGTAGGCTTGGGGCATCTGGGGTCGCTTGATCCTGGGAAGCATCGAGGTGGCTCAGGAGTAGTAGGCTTGGGACATCTGGGGTCGCTTGATCCTGGGAAGCATCGAGGTGACTCAGGAGTAGTAGGCTTGGGACATCTGGGGTCGCTTGATCCTGGGAAGCATCGAGGTGGCTCAGGAGTAGTAGGCTTGGGACATCTGGGGTCGCTTGACCCTGGGAAGCATCGAGGTGGCTCAGGAGTAGTAGGCTTGGGACATCTGGGGTCGCTTGATCCTGGGAAGCATCGAGGTGGCTCAGGAGTAGTAGGCTTGGGACATCTGGGGTCGCTTGATCCTGGGAAGCATCGAGGTGGTTCAGGAGTGGTAGGCTTGGGGCATCTGGGGTCGCTTGACCCTGGGAAGCATCTAGGTGGCTCAGGAGTAGTAGGCTTGGGACATCTGGGGTCGCTTGACCCTGGGAAGCATCGAGGTGGCTCAGGAGTAGTAGGTTTGGGACATCTGGGGTCGCTTGATCCTGGGAAGCATCGCGGTGGCTCAGGAGTGGTAGGTTTGGGACATCTGGGGTCGCTTGATCCAGGGAAGCATCGCGGTGGCTCAGGAGTGGTAGGTTTGGGACATCTAGGGTCGCTTGATCCAGGGAAGCATCGCGGTGGCTCAGGTGTGGTTGGCTTAGGGCACCTGGGGTCACTTGATCCAGGGAAGCAGCGTGGTGGTTCAGGTGTTGTGGGTTTGGGGCATCTCGGATCGGAGCTACCCGGAAAGCATTTGGGCGGCGCGGGAGTAGTCGGCTCTGGTGGCAAATAAGTGGGGGGGTTTAAGGTGGTTGGTCGTGGAGGTTGAGGGCAGTTCGGATCCGGGGAACCAGGATAACAAACAGGCTTAGGAGACGTTGGTTTTGGACATCTTGGGTCCGTACTGCCTGGGTAGCAACGTGGTGGTTCAGGTGTTGTGGGTTTCGGGCACCTAGGGTCATTTGAACCAGGGAAGCATCGAGGTGGTTCAGGAGTGGTAGGCTTGGGGCATCTGGGGTCGCTTGACCCTGGGAAGCATCGAGGTGGCTCAGGAGTAGTAGGCTTGGGACATCTGGGGTCGCTTGATCCTGGGAAGCATCGAGGTGGCTCAGGAGTAGTAGGCTTGGGACATCTTGGGTCGCTTGATCCTGGGAAGCATCGAGGTGGCTCAGGAGTAGTAGGCTTGGGACATCTGGGGTCACTTGATCCTGGGAAGCATCGAGGTGGCTCAGGAGTGGTAGGCTTGGGACATCTGGGGTCGCTTGATCCTGGGAAGCATCGAGGTGGCTCAGGAGTAGTAGGCTTGGGACATCTGGGGTCGCTTGATCCTGGGAAGCATCGAGGTGGCTCAGGAGTAGTAGGCTTGGGACATCTGGGGTCGCTTGATCCTGGGAAGCATCGAGGTGACTCAGGAGTGGTAGGCTTGGGACATCTGGGGTCGCTTGATCCTGGGAAGCATCGAGGTGGTTCAGGGGTAGTAGGCTTGGGACATCTGGGGTCGCTTGATCCTGGGAAGCATCGAGGTGGCTCAGGAGTAGTAGGCTTGGGACATCTGGGGTCGCTTGATCCTGGGAAGCATCGAGGTGGCTCAGGAGTGGTAGGCTTGGGACATCTGGGGTCGCTTGATCCTGGGAAGCATCGAGGTGGTTCAGGGGTAGTAGGCTTGGGGCATCGAGGGTCACTTGATCCTGGGAAGCATCGAGGTGGCTCAGGAGTGGTAGGCTTGGGGCATCTGGGATCGCTTGACCCTGGGAAGCATCGAGGTGGCTCAGGAGTGGTAGGCTTGGGGCATCTGGGATCGCTTGATCCTGGGAAGCATCGAAGTGGTTCAGGAGTAGTAGGCTTGGGACATCTGGGGTCGCTTGATCCTGGGAAGCATCGCGGTGGCTCAGGTGTGGTTGGTCTTGGACATCTAGGATCATTGGAACCAGGATAGCACTTGGGTCCTGGCGACGTTGGCGGTAAATATGTGGGTGGGCTAATCGTAGTTGGCTGTGGTGGTTGAGGACATCTGCGATCGGGTGAACCTGGATAGCAGACAGGTTTCACAGTTGTAGGTGACGGGCATCGTGGGTCAGTACTTCCTGGGTAGCAGTTTGGTGCAGTAGGTTGAGGACACCGAGGGTCGGATGAACCAGGATAACACTTAAACTGTGGTTCAACAGTAATCCGCTGACATTCAGGAGCACGCGATCCTGGGTAACATTGTGCTGGCCTGATAGTGGTGGAAACCTCTTTGATAACACCGTCACAGCTTGAGTCACAGTTGTTTGTGCATAACTGTAATGAATAGTACAAACGAACATGAGTTGTCGGTCTCCACAAACGGCTTAAGAGAAATATGCTTTTATTTTAATTTGGTGTTAATATTTACCTCAACATTACATGTTAAGTAGACTTGATCGGTTTCTGGAAAACGGAACGCGCTCACTTTGCTGTAAGCTATCAAAGTGGCCCCGCTCTTGCCCGTGTTTGTAGTTTTCTGCCATAAATCAATTAGTTTCTTCTTCCTGTTAACAATATTTAAGTTTTATAGCTATTTCTCAGGGAATATATCTCGGATTATAAGACTTTCTAGAATAGATTATTAGTCCTTTAGAATATTCAGAACATTGAATGTTGACAACAAATTCTGAATATTACGGAATATTCAGAATTTTCACAAACACGTGTGTGAACATTCAATCTTCACACACAAGTGCTTGTGAAAATTACCTTTTTTTAATATTTTTGGATTAATTTGTGTCTGTTTCGAGTTCTGAGTTTTATCTGACCGTTAACGCTATTTTTCATATCGTCATTGGTTGGGTAGCAGCTAAGGGACAGATAAATGACCGACAAAGTAGGTACCTCATAAACCCAGCTTTAGTGATTTAAGTTATCGTCATAGTAATGCCTCCATGTTAGTATTTTTCTACACCTGGGTATTAGACCTAAGACTGACCCCAACATAATAGAGAAAAGTTTAGTCAGGTAATCATATCACAGTTTTCTTACTTGGGGCAACCCTCCTTGTCGGTAAGTTGAATCTTGTTGGTCCTAGGATTATCGTAGCTGTCGCTGTCATACGCCCAACAATCATGGATTTTAAGACTGAACTGGTTTCTGATATCTTTCAGGTACACGAGGATGGTTAAATATTCGCCAATTTTGATCGAGTCTTTCAGTGGAGTCGTCTGGAAATATTAATTAACAACATGAAAAATGAAGCTGGTAGATAAGTCATCAATCATTTACATGACGGTCTTTGAAACCAAAAATGCTTTCAATTTAGAACTTCCTATTTTTGAGTCGATGGGAATTTGTACTCATTCAATTGTGCAGGTGTAAAGGCCTTGGGGCTCTCCAAAAGTGGGTCATGTTTTGGACATACTTTAGAACTTTTAGGTACTTACGTTAGGAAAAACTCCCTTTTGTATGTCCATCCAGCATTCTACTCCTCCGGCGGGGCCTTCGACAGCGACCACATCGAGCATGTCAACCATGAACGGCTTCAGTTTCAGCGTGTGTTCTTCCCTCGAGGCGACCACTCCCGTTGACACTTCCAGAGAAGTGCGCGCACATGATACCTGGAACATTATAGTACGGAAGTTGTGTGAATGCTCGATTATAATAGACCGTTGGCCAATTTCGGCCATTGTGGCCAATATCAACGGAGACTAGCCATTGGAGCGGGACAGTTTCTTTCTCTCATCCACCACTTTTATCGTCCGTTGGAATGGCAATCCGACAAGATTGGAGAGATAACAGACATTTTTACTTAATCGCGTAGGAGAATATTTTGAGAAGATGCCAATTTTTTAATGACACCACTACTCTCCTAAGTACAGCAGTGACCTCACTCTCAGACAGGTGTGAAACTGACACCATTTTGATAGTAGGCTTGTGTCCTGAAAAAATCTAATTAGTCCGTTAGTTAGATTATCAAAAAATATTTGACCCCTATTTTTTCTTTTGTTACGGGAACCAAAATTGACGAAGTTACGACGCTTTTAAAATTCTCAATAAGTCACGCCATGCCATAATTTTTAGCGGGTTGTAACGTCACGAGCCCTCACTCTCGAGTTTTGATGCGTTTCATCTTTGTCAATATTCATTGATTTATAAAAAACAAAAAATACGTGTCCATTATTTTTCAGTACTCTAATTGAAGGATTAAATAGTTTTGCAATTTGTCGATGATGGAAACTGGCCTATTGTTATTATGGCTTTTATTTTTCGGGCGTTCACATACACTACGTCATGTTTTTGACCTGTCTGCGTTGCCGTTTAAATTGGTCAATATCAAACCTTTTGTTCTTACCTTGCGAGCGAAGTCTTGCGGTCCTTGCAACAAGTCGTCAGCTTGGAAAACCAGCACGTTGTCGATGGTACCACACGCGTTACACAGGGGTCGGGACCCGCAGCCATTCAGTGGCACTCGGAACGAGTACCGCGACTGACTGCCGCCCAGTGACACGTATCTGAAGTTTCAAACATGATTGTATTAGGATTTGCGTTTTTATCTCGGGTTGGGTAAATATGCTTTTTTATGCATCCGAAAATCTCATGGTCTTTTGTTGTAACTCAGAGGTAAGTCGTTCTCTGACTATTTTCACTAATTTATCGACTGAATAAGTATTATACACCTTGTTAATATTCGAACGCAGCCCAGAATAAACACAACTAAAGGTCAATTCTTACAATTGGTCTCAATTTTTAGAATGACATATACAAGCTTAAGAATGTACTTACTTGCACTTCGGATCATTTAGAAATCCCTTACTGTAAATGATACCATCGAAAATGTCTGCGAACTCTACGCTGACGTCGATATAGTCGCCGGAGCATTGGACATCGATGTCGGGGGACAAAGGTGAGTCGGCGGCCCTTGAGCCTCGGAAGAACACGAGCCCAGCATCTTCACTGCTTTCGTAGAAAGGTGAGAGCGCATTGTCGCCGGAGAGCTCGCGGTTCAGTTCAACCGCGGTGAGTGTTTGTGAGTCATCTGAAACAGCTGTAGCGAGCGACAGCTACAGCGGCGTTTAAAATTAAATTTGATAATAATTTTAATGTTACATTTTCTGAACGACAAAACAATTCAGAGATCACGGTCTCTTTCATGATCTATAAGTATCACTAGTGTCACGTATGTGTCACAACACTATTGTCACCTACTTCTAGGATTTATGGTAACGCTTTCTTGTATCGTCTATGCCGAAATACACGCACGTCGTCTTCAAAAGTTCTGGTTTTATTTAAAGATATACCCATATAACATGGTGTCAGAAGTGGGATTCGAACCCACGCCCACAGAAGTGGTCACAAAAGATTGGGCAGCTTTTATTTTTTTTTAAGATGAACTAAGTATCTTTAACTACGTTTAGTAAGAATACATTTTACATTGTGCTTATGAATAATAGACTAAGTAACCCTTCGTCAAACATCTGTGTGAGATGACGGCACTTATTGCTATCGTAAAATCTGTAATTTATTGTTCGCGCCGCACAATGCGCACTAACTCTCACGTACTTAATTTGGTGTCACAAACCACCGCACTATATGAAAATTAAAACACGCTCCATATTAAAACATTTATAATTGTGCTTTAAAACAATGTTACGAATTATTAAGTTAAATTCCGTAATAATTTTTGTGAAAAGTTAAACAAAAGTGTGTTACTTAAAATGTTTGATTTTTGTAGTACCTCAAATCAATCAATGACAGTTCCAAAAGCCGCCTATACGCCGCTAATTTTAGCACAGATTAAAACACGGCATAAGCTAAAACAACCATTATAGTTATATCATCATTCATGGTATTTTTATCCAACGATTGATCGCTTTTTAAATCTTAATCTTAATCTATTAATCCAATGGCTTCTCTAGTAGGTACTTAATCTTAAAGTTGTTGAAATATTTAACCTAAAGTAACTATGTGTGTCATCAAACCATGGTTCCAAATCGAAAGTGAAGAAACAATACTTTCGAAGTTGCATATTAAATAGGTACCTTGAGAGGTGGAATTTCTATCAAACCATAATAAATTGTATTTGTATATTACTTAATTTGTCTGTTGCGTTGTTTTGGAAGCCAAAGGGAGATGGTTACAAAATTGTTTAGATGAGAGAATGTGTGAACCGTTGACCTTAAGGTCGGGTTATTGTTGGGTCAGCCAAGCAATCGTAGTAGATAAACTGTTCATTAACCTGGTTATTAAAGTGTGTAGGTTTGTCTCATTAAGAAAGAATAGGGTTTGTGTAGGTAAGCGGGAGATCTGTACCTAAGTACCTACTATTGCTGCGCCCTAACAGGGTAATGTTTTAAATTGTTAAGAGGGCGTATTCCGTCCACTAGCGCCGCCAATCGTTTTTTATTAATTGTGGTAAATTTAAGACACGTAGATAAAAAACCGCTCTGTAGTGTTCTGAAGAAATGTATTTATTATTTTTTGAGAGTTATGTTTTGTATTTTAGAACATAAATAGTGGCCAAAGTCGATATTTTTGCTAAAAGTGGCCACTTTTAGCAATAATTGCCGTTTTGGCTATTTAGCCATGAGTTATGTATTAAAAATATCTGTCAAAAAATAATAGATACATTTCTTCAGTACACTACAGAGCGGTTTTTTATCTACGTGTCTTAAATTTACCACAATCAATAAAAAACGATTGGCGGCGCTAGTGGACGGAAAACAAACTCTTAAGCTGTGTTTATAATAATGATATAGTAGATATTTCTTGTTTTTTACTTATTAATCTGCCAAACCTTTTCCCAGCGACATATCTTTCTTTTTTTAAAACCTTGACCAAACTAGGATTTCCTCCTGTATCGTGGGTGCGTTTACAACATACAAAGTTACTTACACAAACAGCCAGACCAGGAACAACTAAGGATGGATGGTATGGATGTTACAGTCGGCGTGCAGTTTGACCACAGCTTAGTGCAAGTATTTTATATAGCACTACTACCTTGCTGATCTCCACAGCCCAGTTACTGGGTAACACGACACTCCTTGGCAATATTGTGCTACTTTCTAAGCCCGAAGTCCGTAGTTTTGGCTTAGTTGGGGCGGTATCTACGCCGTATCACCTACGGACTTACGGTTAGTCCCGAACTCGAACTAAGAATGAATGACAACACGATTTGAAATTCAATCGATTAATTCTTAGTGGTAGTGGTGAGTAGCCCCCAGATTTTTTTTATTTCTGACCCATAATGACTGTCAAAGATCAGCAGATTAAGGCCGTACCCTGACCAAATAACCTTGAGCATTTTTTTCCTCAGTAACAGCGCAAGAGAAACAATAGCGAATACGCTCAGAATGTTGAATAAAATCGTTATAAAATCTAATTTTGGTCGTTTGAAAAAATACTTCTACCAAAATGTTCATAATTAAATTGCCTATCCATTAGTGTAAGTACAAAATCAAAATGATCGCTAGTTTTCGAGAAGATGCATGTTTTCAGTACTTTTTCTCGTTTCTGTGGTTTCGTTGTGAGGAGATTACTTAAACATTATACTTAGTAATAAAAAATAAAATCTACCATTTTTTATTAGTTGATTTTTCTTTTGGGTAAAGAGTAGATAGCTCCAAAAAACTGCACAAAAAACGGCTAGCGCTGCGTTTTGCTCGGGGACGCGCCTTAACGTGCTTTCCAAGATAGGGAGGAAAATTCTCGGTTAGTTTAGACGGATTGTTGTGAGCTGTCTGTCTGTTTCTATAAATTTTCAGGTTTATCAAGTACTTTTTAGTTACTAAAAACATGGCGTGAATAAAGCAAAAGAATTTTAACTAAGAACTGATGGAAATGGATATAATTGTTCCTATGTAGATATTATGGGGACTGGGACATACCTGCACGAGTGCAATCAGTGCCGCTATGCGCATGACAGCCGCTTCATGGGGCCCTGAAATGAAGAAAACACAGCATTCAAAAAAAGAACATTGAAGAAGAAAGAAATCAATACTTAAAAATATAAAGAGGAAAGTAACTCTGTCTGTCTTTTACCTCTTTACGTCTTAACGGCTGAAGAGATTTCGATGGAATTTGGTACAGAGATAGATTAGGCCTAAGAAAAGGACATAAGCTACTTTTTTTTTGGAACGAAAAAAAAAACAAGTTAAATCTATTATGAGCATCCGGCCGGTTCGCTTTTCGGTCTAAAAACACTTGATAGAACATGCTCTTTCATTTCAGGTTTTATTTGAGTTGGAGGGAATTCAAGTATGTGAACATCATCTGCCTAGCCTTATCCCAACTATATTGGAGTCGGCTTCCAGTCAAAGCTGGATTCAGCGGAATACCAGTATTTAAGTAGAGCAAAAGGTACCCAATTCAACTCTACTCGAATACCTACTCGAGTTTTGCAATTTTAATCTGCTAATACCTCATCTTAAAACTGGGCTTGTATTGTAGTACCTGCCACCGGAAAAAAAAATAAGACTCGATTAAATAAGACTATTTATACATACCTAATGGATTTATAAATAAATAAACAAAAGTTTTATTTCACCAAAATTCTAGATTATAGTAAACTATTATAATTTTTTTCCTTATTTTGAGTTGGTATTGAGCATTTGCAAAAGATACTTAGATTGTTGAAGAAATCAATTATAACATCAAAACGATTTTTCATAATAAGTATATCGAGAAATTATAATCTATCCAGATAAACGTGGAATAAACGTACATTGACCCTCATACATTTAGTGACTTCCTTAGGATCAAAACCAGAAATAATGACACAAAGCTGTCCTGAATCGACTTCTATCGTGATCCTTTACGTTCTTTAGTAATGAAAACCAGTTCTTAATTTATCGTTCTAGTATCTACGAAGAGATATTAAGGAAAGGTCAATGTACTTTATTCCACGTTTATCTGGCGTAAACCATAGACTTATTACAATCTTACGAAGTCTGCCATTTCCCGGTGACCATGTTACACACAAAAACAAGCTCTTCAAATTATGATGCAGATACGAAATAAATGTTACGAAAACTATAATCAATTACGATTTATAGTAAACGTGAAGAGTTTCTCAATTAGACAGCCTTTATCATAAAGACAGAGTTAATGGGCCTTTAAACAATTTTGAAAGCGATTTCGTGAATTAGTGAAATGTATTGTCCAATCAGCATCTTCTTTCGGTCAGATATACTAGCATTTACGAAATAAACAGCTTAAAGTAACTGCTGTAAACTTTTTAGACTGAAATGTTTCAAAATAATCGGTGTTCGATGATTTTTCTTCATAGGTCAGTTGTTGCCAGTAACATTAATTAAGCTCTTAAAAAATACATCATCATACATGCATTGTGAGTGATTTAGACATTCTGCCAAAAAAGCTTAAAACGCGCATCACGACAATATTATATATCTGTTGAATATGTCATTAGTCTAAACTCTTAGTAACAGGAAAGAGTAATATTTAAAGTTCGTTTTTTAATGCCAGAGACTAATTTGACAGGTGCGAATGTCAAACTCAAAAATTGAAAAAAGAAAGAACAATCACTTCAAAATTCAAATTTGAACTGATTCAGTTCATTTATACTCAATTCAGTTTCAGCAAGACTTATAATCATAATTGCCCAGAGTATTAAACAATTAGGACTGTTGAAGAAAGTTAGTGTATCACGAGGAAGCTCAGGAATTTCATTCACGATTACATTAAGAAACTCATTATAATAAACGCTAATTAAATTAGTGAAGCTTCATAATATTCATTAATAACCTAGTTATCAAGACATTATAAACACCATGATTAATAGCTAAAAAATAACTAGAACTGCCATAACAAATTCATAATGAAACCAACTCAACGCATATTAAATCAGAATCAAATTATAAACCGATTAATATTCACGAGTGACAATATTTTTAACGCCTCAATCAATCAAAAGCTTCCTATTATTAAATCTGATTTCTAAGCATTCATAAAGTCTATTATAATAAAATTGTTAATGGCATAAGTGGCGGCTCACGAAGAAGCTTTAATTGTAAGGTTGCATCTTTGATTCGTGAGGTCAGTCTCGTGAACCGCGTCTGGAGTGTTTCCGCGTGTTATTTCGACATAGGTTCCTCAATTAAACGCTCCTGGACCGTTTCGACACACCTCTCTTGAATCTTGAAGCTTCTTTCGATTGCTTAAGAACTACGAGTATTCATTGATGATATTACTATGACCGTCATGTACATTACTTTTCATTTGCAACACACGGTCAATTTTCTGCAACGATGGGTTCACACTTGTATGAGAATGGATGAAAATGTCAAGTTAAAATCTCGTTAATTTCTTTTCAAGGCATTCCAAGATTTGACAATATTGACTCGGTTTCTATACGACAGTGGTGCAACTTAAAATTCGTTGGCATTATGATTTGTCAATGTAATAAAAGTAGGCAGGTGTAATTTTCTGAATGTTTCAACAAATAAGATTCTTCACATTTTGTAGCTCACTGTAACTTGGTTGTGTACGAAATGCCTATAGGTTTTTATCTCAGTAATTAATACTAATCGGCCTTAACAATAGTGGCTCCTAGTGTTTCCCAAGTTTTTTGTGTACTCATTGAAGAAACAGTAATTTGTATTGTTCCCCGAACATTGGTGATCGATTACACGACAATCAATTCTTTAGTAACCTATCTCTTGATTTACGATAAATCATTAGTGGTGTGAATTAATTACCCGTTTTTATTAACTTATCATCGTACATCAGTTTCGTTTATAATGTTATTGAGAACGAATTAAACTTTGAATTTGTTTAATTTTTATCATCGCATTGTGGCTTATGTCATTAAAATGTATTCATATAAGATGATGTCAAAACACATTATTAATTTGCTTGTATTAGGCCTTAAAGGTCAAGAAGATACTTAGTGATAATTTGTAAGAAATGAAATATTTGGAATAAATAACATATTTCGTATGGTTGACCTTCGAAGTGAGTGAGGAAAGCTTTATTTACGGGACTTTCAAACTATTTAAAGCTGTTTATGTTTAGGCGTCTAACGATCGTAAACTTAAGAATTAAGTAATTAGTTACCACCAGGAGTTTAAATACAGACACTGATTTAATGAAGATAATTACGCAATTAGTCTAACGATCCACAAATTAATGTACCAAGGTCACAGTTGTTTAACAAGCCTGTACATAATTTACATCTAATCCATGCATAAATTCGGTAAAGTTCATCGGGTCAACGTATTTAAGTAATCCATGTTTTTGCAGTGATAATGTGAATACTCCTAGTCGCCTGGGCTATATGTGTTCTTGCTTTTGGACTTCATAAGGCAAACGATTACTATGACTAGGTAGCTAAAGCTATGTTCAGTCTCACACTGTTTATCGTATTCGTACAGGAGGTAATTACTATATTATTTGTTTCTGTACTCAAACATAATAGGATGTTATTCTATTTACGCATGTCGCGGTACAATAAAATTAGATTTTTATGTACCGGTGTCATCGAATTATTTCAATGTTTAGTGTGTCACGGCCGCTGTGACTTCATCGTCTCGTAAACCCTCTGCCCTAGACCGGTTCGACTGGTCGATGAGCATCGCAATATATCGGCGATCCGCCCAGAACGCGACGCAGCATTCGTAAATATCTGTGAAACAAGGGCCGTGGGCTTATTTGATTGTTATCGACGTATCCCATACAAGTGAAGTTCGAAACGTGCTTGAATGGTGCTGTTACGTGTTTACAATGATACACGCAATCTGTAGACAGATTAAACTTTGGTAATAATATACAAAGTTATGGAGGAGACCTTTGCTCAGTGGGACAGTACAGTTTGGAAAAACTATGCGAAAATGTGACAATGCGGTTTCATGGAAGTTATTCAACGTTAGAAAACAAGTTTTTTTTGCCGGTCTACCTTTAACGTGCTGCCTTTACGTGTCTTCAATAGGACACGCAAACCGTACCCAGATTAAAATCTAATCTTTAATAGATATTTTTTTACATGTTATTTTAAATTATTATTATAAAGCTGAAGATTTTGTTTGTTCAGTTGAACACAATAATCTGAGGAACTGCTATGCTGGTTCGAATTAAAATACGAATTTAGTATCAGATATATTTACTGAGAAAGGTTATAGGCACATCACGCTGCGACCAGAGTGGAACATTAATGAAAAATAAGACGCAGACGAAGTAGCCTACGACCTATTCTCAGACCTGCCAAATATACACAAATAATTCGGAGGAGTTCGGTAACAAACACAGTGACACTAGATTTTTATCACAATCTATATACAATTCTTCCGTTACTGAGTAATTGAGTGACTGACAGAAAACGCACAGCGGAAACGACTGGTCGTAGAAAGTTGAAATTTGGTATGTAGTTTCACAAAGAGAGGGTTTCCCGTAATTCCTACGGGAACGGGAAAAATCGGGGTATGCTCGTACGGAGTCGCTGGCACAAGCTTGTATTAGATATTTTTTTTAATTTTTTTATTTGTGATGGGTTTGCTCTTGACCTTAGTCTTGGTCAAAAATGACAGAGACAAAGTCTATGATGGAGCGAGCTTACCCAGAAGGAGCCTGTTTACTCTAACTTTGAAGAGATTAGGGTTGTAAGCGTTCGGAAACACAGACGCAGGCAGAGAATTCCACTCTTTTGCTGTCCGCATTATAAAAGACGTTTGGAATCGCTTAGTGCGAATTCGTGGAATAGCAACAAGGTAGGGATTATACCAGTCTTCGTCTTCGCATACCAATTATTAGGCTAGGCATTATTCATTAAAGTATTTGTAAAGCATCCAAAGATGTATCATGCAGATGAATATATTCCTATCGTCACGAGGCAGATGTTGAATGTCAGCTTGTGAAGGGCCTGATATTTGGCATTCCTGTACCTAATGGTGCCGTTTTATTTCATGCTTATTCAATTGAATCAGATAAAGAGGATTTCGTATTTGAATGAATTATTACAAGGAAAAACTACAGTGAAAGTGATGAATAATTAGACGAGAATTTAAAAAGTTTTCATAAATCAGCCGACGATTAAGAGAGAATAGCTACAATTTGAAACTGAAGTCTCAATTAGCATGACTTATTGACTCATTAAAAGCAAATAGTTCTAAAAGACCGAGTAATGAATGAAGCTTGGCTCGGCTCATAAATCTAAAGTCAACAAAACTTTTCAAAGATTTCGAAACCCGTATTCCGCACACGTGAAGAATCCGTAACGACTGATCAGTCAAAATGTTTCCAACAATCTGTTATTGTTTACGAGCCGTTGTTCTCGCTTGTTGCTCAGACGCACAGTTGCGTAAATTATCATGTTCACGGTTTAACAATTACATTATTAATTACTGACAAAGTTCTACAATAGTAATTAAATTTTATTCTAAATCAAACGTGGGAATGCTGTGAGTCAGAATAGGTCTGCGTTTGTAATTGTCAATGGGCTGCATAAGACTAGGAAGTGGATCTTTGACATGACCCCAACGTGCTCTAATAGGTTCCTCCTAACTCTACAGATGGGAATCTATTACGGCTGTTAACGTAAATGTCTTTATACGGGATGCGATGGTATCAGTTTGAAATTAATACTACTTGAGCAGGTGCTATTTCTAACCAGTGTTTTGCAAATTTAGCGATTACTACCGAAGAACTTGTCAAATATTATTTTAACATAAGAAGTACAATTGGTCTTCAGGTCAGCCCTTTCTTAATACACCATAAGTTAAACTCTCACATAAATTATAGTTATGTTGCCGCCGTCAATTTGACGTATAAAACAATTTGAAAGAAAAGCAAATGACTGTACCTAAGCAAGTAAGCAAGAAGCCAGTAAAAGTTACACAAGTGTGTACATTTGCATAGGTATTGGACCTTACGTAAATGCCTTTTATCTTACGTTGCCGGTTAAATAGGCTAAATGAGTTTCCACTGGAATAGGTAGTTTTCATGTTAATAATAACCAGCATTCTTCAAGTAAAATAAAATAGATTTCAACTTAAATGCCTTCCTTCTGTGTAAATTATCACAATTTACGTTATATGATCCTATATCAATCGTTTTCAAGGCAAACCTCACGAACTTTGACTATTTAAAACATTTATTAAGATTTGTGGAACAGTTTTCCTTAATAATATAATTTCATAACGCTATGACGAAATGTTCCAAGGCGGTCAAGCGATGAATCTTCAGTAAACCCCTTAATTACACCTCATGACTCTGAACCTTAATTCGTGGCCGGCAATTTGTGTAGGTACTAAAGTTGCATCACTTTGCGGGCCATGATGAAGATTCTTATAATTTAGCTCTTTACAGGGGAATTCACTTAGCTTGTGGGTAATTTATATTGGGAAGCAGTTAATGAGATTTATCAATAATTTGTATGAGTAATCTTTATGGTTATTATCGGCTGTGGCGTTTCGTTTATCCACGATACGTTTCGATATGCTTAACCATGTTACATAAAGCATAATTTATCGTCATATAAGTAACATCCATCATCGCAAATCAAAAACACCTTATTTCTTTGTTCGAAAATTACACATCTGGGCAAAATATATTAACACATAGCACCTAGTTCGTGAACTTCTGACCAGTACTTATAATACGACTTAAGCAATAAGATTGCGTGTTCACAATAACGCACAGATTACTTGTAACGTAAAATTGAAAAGATTTTAAATGGAATGACTATTTAAACATTTTGAACATACAAACGACTTAATTGTATTCCAATTAAGGCAAGCCTTTACAACTTCTTACGATTGTGAACAAAATTCCTCGTCTTGTGTATTTAGTGATGAAAGTAGTGAATTACCTGCAACAACAAATAAATAAATTTATTAATAGACAGTCATAAGCGTTTTTAATAAACAAAGAGGGGCAAAATCAATAATAAAATCAATAGCTACAGTAATCAAAATACATTGAAAGGTTATAGAAGGCATCGGAGTCACGTTGGTAGTTATTGAAGATCACGAAGTTCCTAATAATACATGTCATTGAGACAAACTCAATCATTGATGCAATGTTTAATGTGGAATATTTTATGACTCCATGAGTAACGGAACGCAAGACCATGCTTAAGTCATCATATCATTACGCCCACTTGAAATTAGCATATTTTAATAATGCACTCTATGATTTTTTATTTTTAGCATGCAGGAGTTAACTTAAACGTGCCGTAAGATTGGTCCAAATCGATGAGAACGCATGAAACTGTGCTCACTTATCGACTCCGGTATTGGGTCAATTGATTAGTTACGGTTTTCTATTTCAATATTTAATTTACACACGCCTCTTAAATGTAATTAATCGCAGCAATAAACTATGCTTAAAAACATGGTTTTATGATAGCATAAATTTTAAAGGACGAGTATAATTGGGACACACTTGAAATCTGAAAACAGGAGGCAAGAGGAGTCACGGATGTAACATAGAACATTTTAATTAAAATATTAGATAAGCTTTGTGAAGTTTTATGTTAGTTACAACCAAGCATCATCAGTGTTGTAGAACGGTCTGTGTAACCTTTAGCGCGGCGTGTCAGGTCAGACATGACGGCGCGGGCGAAGAACGCAACGGCCGCTGGTAAAGATCATCCAATATATCCACGCATCCGTTCACTTGTGTGAATGTACTCATGTTCTTCATTGATTGCTTACATTAGACTAACACGATTTCATTTAGATTTAGTTGTAGCAATATCTTAACTAGCTACTGAAATGGTTGATCTTCACATTTTGTGATAAGCCGAAGTATAATATTTATTAATGTTTTCTAGTGTGAATGAATTCTTATGTCTAGTTGTGACTGCTGAGTTGCTAACGACCTCATCAAGAACTATTCACTAAAGGATATCATTTATCGACTAAGATGGTCTGATAAAAACTATTTCTAACTAATATTTTAACCGCTTTAAAATATTGAAGACCTTTTGTCGCAACACGTAAGTTAATGCTGATATTCTCTGCGATGCTCACAAACGATGCGGCTTGCTCAAGTAGGGTACCGTTCTCACGATTACGTTCATTAGCTTTATCTTTTGATGTATTTTTAGCCGTATCATATTGGTTGATATTATTAACATTATTAAGCAAATCACGGCCTTTATATTCAGATGTTTTAGAATTTATTTCAACTTTAGCAGTGAGTAGTTCTTTATTGACTTCATTTACATTCATGTCTTTTAGAGGTTTAATTGGATTTCCTAATCTTCTGTTGCTGTCTACAATGATTCCTTTTATGATCAAGTCATTTCTATATTACATCTGAATTGAAAACTAGGAATCATATTTCAAATCCAGCATGAAATTATCATGGGCGTGTAACTTAATGTTCCTACCGTGAAAACATGAAGCAATCTAATTACCTACATCGTTACCCTTTGTAAATAAAGATGATACATCGTAACTCCGATGAGCAATAAAGCTTTGCGAAGTCGGTCGTCGATCAAGTAAAGGTTAAATTTTGTATAATAATATGTATTAAAGTACCTACATATATGGCAGGTTTGCACCATTTACAGGAGGCCAGAGATAAACGTACAGGGTTCGATTTACAACTTTGATTACAAAAATTCCCACAGTATTGATGTTCCTAAATATCGCTCGATTTTAATTACAATGTTTTTAGATATATTCAAGGGCGTGTCTATTTATTACCGTGTAAAGTTAAAACAATGGCGGAGTCAGTTGGGCAATCTGGTGGGTGTCATTTCATAAAGCCTTGGACAATGGAAGGTGCCGCTGGTTTCTCACAGACTCGCTAAAAAGTAAAAACGCAAATCTAAATTACGAAATATGGTCAAACGGATGCGGTTTGGAACTTGTAATTATTTGTCGTTAGATGGACAGTACGTAAGTACCAATAGTTAGCCATGTTCGGGTAGGCAATCATCGGAAGCAGCTTGAAAAGTCGCATATAAATGCACTGCTCACCAAAAGGGGACCTTAGTAAAGGGTTTATCAATTTAAAGCAAGTTCTCATTAATATGAAAAAAAAGTGTACCTATAGGTCACCGCCAACTGGAAAACTGCGTAAGATTGTAAAATATCGCGTGAAATTGTAACCTTTTTTTCCAAATAAGACACGGATAAATTGGAAACTTATGAATTTGGATAGGATTTAATATACCGCGTGTATCTGACATCGACGCACAAACGATTTCTATGGGTCCAGGGCATGATTCTGGACAGACTTAGAAATTTTCGTCGGCTTTTTTCTCATTTTTTTATATTTTTAAGAGTTTTTTTCTTTAGACTGCTCATAATCGTTATTCTGACCTAACCCAATGAGATTTTTAATAAAAAAATGATTAATTAACTACTATCACTAAAAAGATCAATCTGAATAAAACCACAAACTAGATATCATTTCAGCTGAGCTGATACCTATTTGTGGTACTCTTGAAAAAAATGAGAAAAGAACCGACGAAAAATTCTAACTCTGGGGTGTCCAGAATCATGCCCTGGACCCATGGAAATCGTTTGTGCGTCGATGTCAGATACACGCGGTATGTATACAAAAGATTTTTTCATAATGTATCGAGAAATTATAATCTAATCAAGATTTATTACAATCTTACGGAGTCTGCCATTTTCCAGTGACATATACAGTCTGAAAATTTCTACTTGTAATATTTATTATGAAATCCAAACATTTTGCGTTTTTAATGAGAAACACAAGTGGTTTACTGTCATTAGTGAACCGCAATAAAAAGGTCAAAATATTACCTAACCGTGTCACAAGATGACCATTAAACAATATTTAAGTGCCTCAAGTTATCTGCGGTTGGCATTCGAGGACATTTTGATCCTATTTGCAGACAAAGTTCTGCTAATTTATTATACGGTTTTAACTGAATTGAATTATTAATAATAGCAAACGTGTTGACTAATTTTGTATTCTTAACGTTAAGATTCCTAATGTACTACAAAGTACTTACGTGACTTGGAATCTAATTCAGTCATTCTATTAATGTTTTGCACGGTACGGGAGGTCTAAAGTGAAGAGATTCTAATTATTTCCTTGGATGTAAAACCTCTTTTGTTTATTTCCTACTCATTTTGGTACAGTGATCTACGCTTATTTTTTTATTGTCATGCCAATGAATTGGCATTTGTCCGACCGATGCGTAGTACCCTGCATGGAATACTCTGTCGTTTGCATCGTTTAGGAGAATTTGACTTTGATCACCATTTCAGACAGCGACAATTTATTCACCGATGATTCGCTATATGGCCTCCTCTGGATATGTCTTATTGTTTTCTTAGGTTTCACATTATAGAATCACCTAATGATATATCGATTTCTCATGAGCCGATGCTTTAATAATGAGGCTAATAATGATTATCGATGTTACCATCCCACATGACGAGAATCTCGTGAAAGCTGAGAAAGAGAAACAGATTAAGTATCTCGACTTAGCACACGAGGTTGTCGACATGTGGAATGTGGACTCGGCAGTCATTGTGCCGATTGTCGTTACGGCCAATGGTCTGATGGCCAAAAGCTTCAGCGACCACCTGTCGAAACTGGCGTTACGCAGTTGGGTGAAGGGCCTGATACAGAAGGCAGTTCTCCTCGATACGGCTCGTATTATGAGGAGGATCCTTTCTCTGGTGCACTAACCACCGGTGGCTTGGACCCTGCTCCCGACACCGGCGGACTATATTTTTTTGTATTTTTTTTTTTTAAAGATATATTTAAAAATGTAATTTAAAAGTGTAAAAAATGAATAAACGAAAGACTAATAATAATATAACTACAGAAATGAAATTAATACAAATATGACGATTAGCTTAATTTGCTATTCATCTGTCTTCCTGCATTGTGCGCTTTATCGGATAAAGAGTAAAGTTCACAGTTCATGAGCTTTACGGATAAACTGAGATAATATGATCGGTACCCGCCGAGCTTTGAAATGAAATGTTAGAGGAATGTTATGTTCTAGGGAAGGTCTATAGAAGGTAATGCAATAGGCTAATAATATGCCAGGGATCGGAAACATTTACGGTAAAATATTTTACATAATACCTTGGAGTTTTGATTAAAATCTTAGCGATAAAATCTTTTTATACAAACATTAAGAAGAATTTTAGCAGAAATTAGAAAAATGGGCACTACACCTGTCTGAAGTAACAAGTGTCCCCAAAAAAATAGTAGGAGGTGATGCATTATATCGAATGTAGAGGTCGTGCTAATGTTTTCTTCTTCGAAATACAAGTTTGCCTTCAGACACTCACACAACAATCAATCCTTCTGAATGACACTTTATAATGTGAACTGCCATTATTCTTAATTGAAAAATAATAATGTGAGATATTATTGTTACTGACGACAGCGTTTTGATTGACCTTGACATTTCACTACATCCATATTATAATTATTCTAAATTATTAATTTTGTTCGGATTCAGATTATAAACATGATAGATCCGGGGCAAATGGCAACACCAAATCGTTTTTATTAGCTTTTTTGCAATTAAATAATCAAGTTTTTCCACTTTTTTTTTGTAACTGGTTTTATATACAGGTTTCGACTTTCATTATTCATGGCGTGTGTTTATGTGAACTTGACAAAGAATTCTATTAAACACCTAATAAAAGGCACCACAAAAAGAGGAAAATTTCCATTTCTGTTGGGGCCAGTTTAATCGTTACAACTTTTTGGTCACGCATTTTTTTTTAATCTTTACCTACCTTAGACGGTCTTGAAGAGACTCATTTCTCTAAAAAGCTTGTGTTGTTGCTAAGTCAATACCATCATGTTATATCCATCCGGATTAATTTGACAGTTTTTATGTTTTCAAGGAGGTTATAAAACTCTATCGTAGAGGTCTGTTCTTTAAATTAATGGTCACATTAAAAACTAATGAAATTGGACATTTACCTATTTTTAGAGAAGTAGGTATGTACCAACAATCATGACTATCTAAATGGTCGTAAAATTTTATTGGATTTGTAAACAAAATTATAGGTTTGTACTTTCCAGCACACCTATTTTTAGACTTGGTACTATAACGTTCATTGGTTTCGCTAATCGTGCGTCTCAGCTATAATAATCGTCGAAAACGCAATTCTCACACTCATCGTTTAACAGCTACAAGCTATTACCAAATCAGGCACATTACCCGTCAAATGTTAGGCTATATAAGCAGTTAGGTTCAGTGGTTCGACAGTAAAAAATCGTAAATGCCATAACGTTCTATCTGAGCAGAGGTCGCGCACCGCAGGCTTGAGGTGTATCATGAAGTGATTCAGATGGACTACAATGACCATCTACCTAGCGTTTTCCCAATAATATTGGGGTCGGCTTCCAGTCAAATCGGATGTAGCTGAAAACCAGTATTTTACGTAACTCCACAACCAGTAACTGGGTAACACGGTACTTCTCGGTAAGACTGGTGTCAGATATTCTGGCTTCTGACAATCCGTAACGACCCCCAAAGATCTAAAAATGATAGCCGGGATGCTTAGCATGCTTTCCGAAGCACGGAGGTATCTCGTTATGCTAAGATGGTCACCCATCCACAGACCGACCTCGGTAAGCGTTACTTAACCTTGTAGATGACCCGTATGGCAGTTAATACTTAGCCACGAGCTCCTCAGTGGTTCAAGAGTAAAAAAGTAACTGAAATAACGTTCTAACTGAGCAGAGATCGCGCACTCGAGGCTCGACATGAATCACGAAGCGATGCAGATGGACTCCCATTGACGTTATTAAAGTTGGTTCACGATTTCATTAACATGAATTTAAAATCTGTGCCGTAATCTCTCGATGTTATTGTTCCGGTGTAATTTTACATGTTTCCGGGCAATAATGCCTATGTTTAAGTCATTGAGGTCGCTGTGTTACGCACGATTAGGCAAGTGCTACATGTGTTTATTATTTATCAGTCAATTACAATTTAAAGGTTGAAGACCCATTAAATCAATATTAAGCTTTTCTATCATTAAGTTTAATTAATTGGCACATTAATTTTATAGTATCTATCTACCTAAAATAAAGTTGTGTCATATCAATACAAAAAAAATTGGCAAAGTAATCAATTTGATTGGTCAAAAATAAAATAACCGCCTGTTTATGTAAACGGTTTAAATAATGCGGTAAAACAAGTCGAACATTAATTTGATCGCGTCATTATGTTTAAAAATTAATGTAATTAAGAGGTCGTTGATATTCACATCATCAATTTCTGTTTATTTAATCTTGCAGGCTTTCGCCATCCATTTTACAGCGTCAGGTACGCATGCGGCTGTTATTAAACTATAAAATAGTAATCTAAACATTACTAATTGACTTATGGGTCATGGGTTGCTACTTTACTGGTAGATCTTTAGGTATGGTAATAGGTTAGACTCAATAAAAAATAATCTGTTTGGTATTTGTCTAGACATTTGCGGACGCTGCTGGTGAGGTTCAATATTCTGTTGTACTGTTTAAGGTGGAAGCGCCAGGGTAGCCCGCGAAATTAAAATATTTTTATGTTTTTTGCAATTTTCCGGTGAGTGTGAAGCTGTATGTTGAACAAAATACAGTTCGCGATCGTAAAAAGCATTTCCCTAAAGGATTATAACCATTTGAATTATTAATATAACCTACTAAGTTCATAGAACTCGATTGAATGTTATTTCGTGAAAAAGTAATTCAATCGAGTTGTATGAACTTAGGGGATTAAAATGGGTATAATTCTTTAGATAAATATGCGTTACGGCCGCGAATTGTATTTTATTTAGCATACAGTTTCACACTGACCGGCAAATTGCAAAAATAATAAAAATAGGTATTTGAATTTCGCGGGCTACCCTGGCGCTTCCACCTTAATCTTAATGTTTATTGAAGACTAGCTTCTGCCAGCGGCTTCGCCCGCGTGATCCCTAGGAAACATATTCCCGGGATGAAAAGTAGCTTATGTGCTATTCCAGACTATAATCTATCTTTGTTCTAAATTTCATTAAGATCCGTTTAGCCGTTCTGGCGTGATTGAGTAACAAACAACCAAACTTTCACATTTATAATATTACTCGTTTGGTGTAAAGCGAAATTATAACCATCTTCCCCTCGACATTATAATTATTAAAGGATATTGCAAACTGTCGTAAGCCGTTTTCCGAAGCTACTCGCTAGCCTCTAGGCGCCAAGCTAGCCGCCTGCCTGTGCGTTCGCGACCACAAAAATAATCCTTATAGCTTGATTCAGTATTCACGCGCGATGGCTTATTATTAGCGTTTTTCATGTATAACTTTAGTGTTTCTATACCGATTTCTATGAAATCTTCTTTTTTTATGGAATAGTTAATAATGTTAACTTTTATTAATGTTAATTAGGGACGACTGAGAGTTTTATAAACGTAAGAGTAGACAAATACAATCAGAAAGCTTCGAACTGCTAAGCTATCGGGAGTTACACGTGTTATTGTTCGTCAATCATAAAAGATAGACATATGCTGTCGTTGGATATTTTTTATATAATTTTAAGGAGAACATTTCCGTCATACATGATTTCTGTGTAGCTTTCACCATTAAGGTTGCACACGTGACGGAAGCTTAAAAAATGGAGTAACTTCTCCCGTTTTCCCAACATTTCCCTTCACTGCTCTGCTCCTATTGATTGTAGCGTGATGAAAAGTATACTATAACCTGCTCAGGAGTATGAGTAATAATTGTACCAAGTTTCATTAAAATCCGTCGAGTAGTTTTTGTTTCTATAACGGTTATACAGACAGACAGACAGACAGACAGACAGACCGACAGACAGACAGACAAAAATTGTACTGATTGCATTTTTGGCATCAGTATCGAACCCTAATCACCCCCTGATAGTTATTTTGGAAATATATTTCATGTACAGAATTGACCTCTCTACAGATTTATTATAAGTATAGATATAGAAAAGTGGGCTATACCGATTGTTCCTCCTTAGTACCTATGACATAAAAACAATGGGTGATTGCATCTTCTAACTTGATCATCTATCATTTATCAAAGAAGACGATCGGACGTGGGCTTATTGCGTATTTGATCGAAATGTCAGAATGGAAAGCTGACTTCTTATATGATTAGGTGCTTCTATTGCGTTTATAGTAAAAGTACATTACTTCTCAGACTCCCCATTGTCAACGTCGATCGATCAATCATTATGCAATCATTATCAACATTTGTAGTTATGATAATTCTATGGGTTTGTGATTGCGAGTAATTCCGCGCGCTATGGGACATCTCAGTTGAAGTTTCGATAAGATCGTTGACCTACGTTAAGAAGTTACAGTCGGCAGTAAAATTAGCTGAACTATGTATCAAAAGTTACAAAGTATCTGAACTTTAAACATTACTAATTAACGAGTTAATCCGTAAAACAAGATTCTTTTTCAGTTAAAGTTGGTAGTATTGTGAAAACTTTGTATTCAACAAGTCGTAAACAACAAACAAGGTTAGTAAGTTGCTTATTGTATGGTAGAATAGAGAAACAAATGTTCAAATATAAACTAGTTATTTTACATTCGGAGAAACGGTTTTTTCCTCACAAACTTTAAATATTGAGGCTTAGCAAGAAAGGAAGAAGCTTCCTACAGCCTAAATAAAAGAAAATTATAATTATCACTTTGGCAGACATAATTATGAAGACGTTCAATAAAATAGTATGCCATCCAAACGATTATTTTGTAACAGTTATTGCATAACATTCGAAAACGATAGTCATACTCCTATATACCTAGTTTATATTTACATAACAGTCTGTTTAGCCTAAGGCGTTTTTTAGTTTTTTTTTGCAAATAATCATTTAATATCTACTTTTCCATTTGACTAGCCTCCAGTTTAAGAGATATTAATTTGAAGTTTGGCCATCAAACTTGTATCTATATTAATTATAGAACCGTTCTGACATAGTGCCTTTTGGGCCACCGACATTTTGTATTTGTTTTCCAACTTGCAGCGCACGATCTGACACGCATATAGGCATGGGTAGAGGACACTTCAGCAGGCAAAAAAATATTGGATCATGGTGCCCTAAAGTGTCACGTTACCGAGATATTTCGAGGTAAAGTCACCATGTGACAATCATGACCATCATTAGAGCCCTTCCAGTTCCCATAGAAAAAGTTCGAGCCCGAGTTCGAGTTCGAGTTATTTTCCCTAAATTTTGACAAGTTTATTTCAAAGAGTAGGGAATATGAGGTTACGCATGCACGTGTTTCTGAAATTATCAGTGGAAGAAGCACACGTCGAGGTACGCCTTGCTTAGGCAGCTCGAGTAAAAGTTATTGTCAGTTTGACATTTTCAGCTTAATAACTGCATATGTACGAGTACTATAGGAAATGTTAGGGAAATGTTAAGGATGAGAACATTGCATAAGAAAAAGTAATGGGTGGGTAATTAATAAATGACGATACTTATTACAGGTTCTAATAAATATTTACCACTGAATACTGAAAGAGCCTACTACATAAATTATGGCAATCTTATTAATTTCATAAGAGTGCCTGTAGAAGCTTCCACAGACACGTAACGTGATAATACGACGATATGTGGCCTTAAAAATATAGTGCTAACTGTTTAGCTATTTTAGAATATTTTCAGTGGAAATGGCTTGTCGTCGCATAATAGCTTGGCACCTGTTTGCGAGCTGCGTGTTGGGGTAAAATTCAGTCTAGAGTTTAAAGAAAAGCGCTCAAATCCAAACTAATAGCTAGGTATGAACAGTCAACATTGTTCATTTGTTAGTAAGTTAAGGAAGTGCACAGAAAACAAAATTATATCTATACTATGTAATATAACCTGAAAAATGCCGAGGGAAAGGCAGATCTGTGATGCTTTTTGTTTCTATTTTATTTACATTTTATGTGAAAATTTCTTATGTAGTAAAGTTCTTTTTATTTTTAAGTGAATTTATAATTATTACCTTGGTCTGTATTATTTTTCTTATCTAGGATTACCTACAAGATATTTTGTGTTTCAAAAATATCAAATAAATAATTCCGTTCCTAACCAGTTTCTTTTTGTTTTGAAATATTTCTGCAATTAATATAGACACGAATAGATGAGAGACAAGAATCCGGTTTTAACTCGATACAAGGGGTTATTAAATATGTAAATGTTTTGATCCTTACCTATTACATAATAATTATGGGTGCGTAGAAATCCTTATTTATGCTTAAAAACTCATTATTACCGATTTGATGTTTCAAATAAAATATAGAGTTTTGTAATAGGTATTATACTATTTAAGATTTACGTACATTGCCTAAACTATGGTTGAAATACGCTTTCTTTAAGTATGATATCAATCAATAACAAAACTCTCATTCAGTCTATGAGTTACGGAATAAGTTTTCAAGTGCAATGAGAACCAACTTATTAAACTCCATATTAGCATGAAAACTGGTCAAAAACCACTTTAAACCAACAATTCTCAAATTCATACTCTCAATTTAGGAACCGGGCGTTATTCCTTAGTTTTACATTTTGTGAAGAACAATAAATAATCTTTGGAAACATATTTAACAACACATCTATCGATTTCCACACATATTTCTCACAAAAGTAACTCGTCATAAATTTTCTGCATGCAAATTAATATTGCAGTGAAAATGAGCCGACAACTTGTGGGAATGCACGTGAATTAGACGATGTGTGAACGCGGTTATATACTAACTAGTGTATGAGTTACATTATTTATGTGTTACTGGGCTTATTACTGGGGCAGGATACTAACGGATACAGTAATTAATACGTACTTAACTAACTAGACGATAGGTAAGACTTTGTTTGTAAGAAAATCACAAAAAAATCTTTTTGGAACAAAAAAAAAAAAACAACTGATTACGGTCCAGTAGTTTCGGGGAAAATGTTCTGTGACAGACGGAAAGAGACAGTTAGACTACCAGACAGACAACACACGAGTGACCCTATGAGGGTTTGGATGTAAGGAACCCTAAAACTATAACATGAAAACACGCCTCTATCCCCGCGCTGTATCTATAGGACAGCCATATTTCGACAGATTCGTTTAACTCACATGCAATAGAAGGCAAGCCTATTGGCATCAACTGGACCTGCTAACACACCATTTCCTTATAACCAACCGCAACAAAAGAGTTAAACAATACAAAACCAATAAATACTTCGCAATAATATGTAACCGAGAGACAATAGGACATCGTGCCTATTCCCAGAACACTTTCTCCTTGGAGTCGTGATCGACTGTTTCAGACCTCGAGCTCATCTCCGGACGAGTCTCACCGATGGTTCCGTCTGATCATTTCCGTTATGATTTCACATTTTGCCTTTCATACCTGATGCTTGTCGTGCCAATAGGCGTCCATAGTTTAGGTATAAAATCAAATAATCGATCTATTGACCTATCTTTCACTTTGAGAACAAATTGTAGAGCAAAACTTCACTACCTACAGGTTTGAATAATTCAATCTATACTAATATTATAAAGAGGTAAAATTTGTTTTTAAGTTTGTAAGTTTGTATGTAGGGGGTAATCCCAGGAACTACCTACTGGTCCGATTTGAAAATTCTTTCAGTATTCGATAGCCCATGTATCGAGGAAGAATATAGGCTACATATCATCACGCTAAGACTAAAAGGAGCCGAGCATTAATGGAAAATGTGAAGCAAACGAAGTTGCGTGGGTCAGCTAGTGTAATATATATACAGGTATACCTTACGACATTTACTCCTCGCATAAAAATAAAAAACTAGACTAGAAATAGTATATAATAGCTATAAAGATTGTATATAATGGAAGAAAGAGACAATGTTGCGCTGAACCCAAATAAATGTTTATTAGGGTAGAGAACGACAATGATACTTTTTTAGTTTAGGTTTTATTATATTTTGTTATAAAATAGAGTTTTTATCAATATAATATGAATAAATGATTTGTCTTGACATTCATTCGTGAGTGGTAGATTTAAAAAATAAATGTCTATGTCAGCCAACATCAATCAAATGTAGTTCGACTTATAAGGAAGTTCCATTTACGGTTGAAGCGGACGATGAATGAATTCTCAACGTAAGTTTACAAAAACGTGACAATACAAAGTCAGTAGGAGTGCCGTAGTATTTAACCACCATTAAAATTCACATTTACATAATAATTATGTAAATTCGGTGTTGTCAACTCCAATATTTAGAGTTATAGGCATCGGATGGAAAAATCATAGGCATATTCGAAAGGTTGAAGTTGAATGAACAAAACTAAACTACTCGGAAAGCCATAACCTTAATATAACGCGAAAAACCAAATTTCGGAACTCGTCTCCATTAATGTCAGTCATGATCGTACGATATTTCGCAGCTACAATAAATTATCTACAGGTTGATGTTTTTATTGCAGTCACCTTTAAAACATCACATGTCAAGGATTCCGCCGAATGTGAATATTAAAGTAATGTTTACAACACGTGTATTAAAATCATATTCATCTTTGATGATTGTGATTTCATCAAAATTATTTTATTGTCAATCATGAAAGAGAGTTCATGATTGGACATAATCAATTTGGACGTGCGTTTGCAATCTAATGAACATTTTATTTATTGTTGGTAATTGAGTTTTAGCTGTCATCACTGAATATAAATTAATTGCATTAACTTTATGCGTATCATCAGTTATTCACAATGCCATTTTCATTTAAAATTTAGTAAAATTACCATAAAAATAATTCATCAAATATTCCATTAATCAGTAGGTTTTTATGTCGCAACACAACACGCACCAGTTTGTTCCTAGGAATCGGGTGTGGAAACAGGTCCAATAATATATTCCAAAGATTAATTCGTGATGTCTTATAAGATTTTTTTCGAATTTACACGTTGAGATGGGAATTCAAATTAATTTCTGAAACAGTACAGTACAGTATAATGTGACCTGTCACATCGATCAACCTTGTGGAGCGGAACTTCTTGACCGTGGCCACTTATTATTTTAGTGCACTTAGCACTTATGTATATTTCCAATCGACTCATCTCTAAGTCAGGGTTTCTTTTTTACGAGCGACAAAGCTTACGGATGTGGACCTGTTTATGGAAGCTAAAAGGTCAAATGGCTAAAGGTTGACATGTCATTTTTAGTAATTATTAACAGCTTGACGCGATCCGTTCGGGGTGTCGAACGTAAATACAAAAAAAAAAGTATGTAGGTATCTGTCGTAGATCTAAGTGGAAATGAATATTCATGGAAGCAGAAGCCACTATTCAAAACGTGAAGACGTTATATGAGTCGGTGCATATTAATAATATCTGAATCTTAAGACGTGAACTACTAATGCAGTGTTCAAATACCTAATATATAAAGTTCACAAACTGACCTTAAGTTTAAAAATGAATTGATCTAATATATGCAGTACGTAACCCAAATACTGAAGATGTTAATCAAACATCAGTTTTTGTTTGTTCTATTTGTTATGCACTGCAGCTGGTTGAATTAATTGATTTTTAAAATTGTAGGTACTGAACTGTTTATTAATGTTCTTAACACAAAGCAATCAAGAAAAACTCCGACACTTCGAACTTTCTTAAATTCGAAGGGTGTTTAAAAATGAAACAAATTAATTAAATGAAACAAAAATTTTCTGACATAGCTGAAATAAAGTTAACTAAATTAAACAAAAACCACAATCACAGATTAATTGAAGCCCAAATAAAATAACCCATTTGCCAATCAATTGTATAATGACGAGGAAACGCGGATACCTATTGTTGAACTTAAAATTACAGATCGCATCATAATAGAACGGACAATAAGAGCTTATGTAAAAAGCTCAAGTGAGAACACAAACAAAACCATATCTATGACAGATTCATTAATTTCTTATGTCAACGTTCTGCGTAATCCTTTGACAATCGTCCTCGGTAGCTGATTGCTGCGAACATCAAGTGTTTACTTGTATTATTTGCTATCGCTCAGAAGCAATACAGACGAATTTTGTAAGAGTGTCTAGTGCGGCGTTGCGAGATGACCCACTGCTACGCGTTAAACAAATTAATTTATGTAAATATTGCGTAAAATGACAAAAGTAGACAGAGATCATTACACATGCGTGCCATTATGTACTCTTTTGATACGTGACAGTAATGCTGTCGTTTTATAATTATGGCATCACAATTAAATATTACAAAAAGTTCTGTTACCCAAAAGGTCGTATATAATTTAAAAGTAATTTAAGTAAGATGTATGTTGACTTGTCATTTTTTATGTAATTTATTAAAATGACACTAAATTTTTACAAAGAATTGTCAGACATTTCAAGGACCTAATAGACCGTCCTCTGTAGTCAATATAAGTAACGTAAAAGCTTACCAATGCAGAGATACTAAACAGGCATTGACACACAAGTCTATTGCATCTTTAACAATGTTGACAGAGTAAGATGAGATAGTTATCACTTCTTCGACAAATTGTTTAGCATCCATGTCAACATTTATGTTAAAACTTTACGTGATTTATCCTCCATACATACGAGTAACAGAACACTCTATAGTTCAATAGGAAAACTTAGGACTTGTTCAAATGGGTCACATATTATGAGAGATCGTACTTAATTTCTAAAGTAAAACATTGTACGCACGCGCACACAGATGGCTTTCATACTGTGCTGCGACGCCGCATCGCTTCGCTAATTTTCCGTACGCGTGGGAGCGCCAACATCATCCTGAACGTGCTCAGCCACAAGCTGGACAGCCCCCTTCTGTGGCACTGGGTCAAGCACAAGTGCGTGTGCCCGGGGCCCCAGAGGGTGGTAAATACTTAAATTAATTAATTTATATATGCAAGTAACATAGTTTTTATGGTGTACTACTAACAATATTATGGGCCTAATGTCTGAAATAAAAAGATTTTATTTTATTTTTTTTATTTTTTATTGTTGCACCTATTTGCCACTAATTGAGTGCTCTTTCACAAAGATCATTCATAAGCTCATTCAAGAGAAGAGATGCTTCTGAGGTTTGTATTTTGATTGTAAAAGCTTGGAACACTTTTTTAAGCTTGTTGTATCCCACTCCCACTGCTGGGGAAAGGCTTCCCCCATATTTTTTCAGACACATTTTTCATGCGCTACTGCGAACCAGCCTTTGCCGTGATGATGAGAAACTGTTATTTCCACAGCAAAACAATGTTGCACTATTTGCCACTAAGTTGAGTGCTCTTTCACAATGCTCATTCATAATTTTATTCAAGCGATGAGATGCTTTTGAGGTTTATTTTTTGATTGTAAACGCTTTTAGCTATAATTTAACATAATCCTACTGATTATTTGTCAGTGGCTGGGTGTGCCTTGCGGTTTTAGTCTGATCTTAGTTTCAAGGTAGAATACCAATGACAATTATTTATTTAAAATCGTCTATTATGTTAATGATGTCGTCTGTTTTAGCGTTTTTTGTTTAAGAAACCAGTTTTATGAGGAGGCATTTTGCGTCATCTCTTGGAGCCAATAGTTGCACGTGCAATAGTGTTGCTTTTACTATTAATAAAGTCTTCTATGGTGACAAGAACAACATCAATACGAAAAAATACGATTTTTAAAAAAGGGCTGTTGTATCTTTATCTATTTTATTTTGTTAATTCTAGAATTTTTGGTCCGCAACTCAATAAATTGTCAATGTCTGTAAGGCCCTATCGGGACAAACTTGTATTGTTTTACTATTGTTCTTTTAATTTGCGGGCACTGACAGGTTACGAGTTCACAATGTCAACCAAAATAGAAGATCGCAGAATGCAAATATGATTTACGAAATTATACATTTATGTTTTGTAGATTTATGATTGCAGATAGCAAATAAGTCAAAGCATCGGTTAAAATGAAGTCATTAAATTGTAAATTTTATAAGCTTGCCGATAACGTGTTGGAAGATATTTTTTCAATGATTTATTTTAAGATGCAATTCTTTGGTCAAAAACTTCTCAATTCGTTCCAAATAATCTTCTTGCTGATTCTACAAGTGTGCGTGTACCTGAAAACCCAGATATTTTACTTCATAATTAAATTTAATTACACACGCTCAAAACTAAATTCATGATCACTTCATGTCTTAACAATTTATATTTAATGTTTATACAGTTATATTTCTTAGAATAGTTCATATCGGGATTGCTGTTTGTTTGCTATTGCGGAAACTCGCAAATAAACAGGTACATGGTAGCAATCCCCATATGAACTATTCTAATGTTAGTGACCATGAAAGTTTAAAACAATATATAGTTATATTTCTGTTTACGTTTGTTGACAATTAGTATATTAATGATACGTCTTACTTAGCATAACATTGTGTATGCAAACTTGAGGATATTACAATCGACATAAGTTTGATGTACAGGAAACTGATGATTACTCGTTATCCTAAAACTCAGTGTAAAGGTTAATAAGGTGTCGCATCCCGACTTGAGTTTAGTTTTTAACCGACTTTCCAAAAAGGAGGAGGTTCTCAATTCGGATGTTTGTATTTTTTTTTTTTTTTTTTTATGTTTGTTCGGGCATAGCTCCGTCGCTTGCCAACCGATTTTAAAAATGATTTTTTGTTGGAAAGGGAATACTTCCCAAGTGGTCCCATGATAAGGAAACCAGGATCTGATGATGGCATCCCAGAGAAGTCGAGGGGAACTTTCGAAAATCGTATGGGCAACTAGTGCGTTTGTATTTTGCTTTTCTGCGATTTTGTAGTGGTGTTGTTAGGTGTGGGATACAACTAAAAAGTAAAAAATAAAAAACTTTTTACAAAAAAATACAACCGACTTCCAAAAAAAAAAACACTACAAAGTAAAAAATAACTTTAATTTCGGAAGTCGGTGTCAAAAAACGAACAAATTAACAAAAACACCGAGTTCCGAAATTAAAGTTATTTTTTACTTTGTAGTGTTTTTACATAAGTTAGGTAATTAACTAGCTATAGGTGGACAACATAACATTTCCGATTTATTGATATGTCGCGACAGGTATAAAATTATTTGAGTAGGAATTTAAATTCGATGTTACCATGAGTCCGTTTAACATCACCTGGGGGCATGGCTGTGTCCTTGCCAAGTCTAGTATTAGCTTTTTTTCTATTTTTTTTTTGCTGGTTCTTCGAATCAGGCTATGAGTTAGGTTAGACCTACACCCACTTTATAAAAAAGGAAATTTATTAACGCGTCACAAACTAAAAGCAAATCAATTGATGCGATTCGTGTACGCGCTTTTAGCAAATACGTCACATAAATTTTGCGGTTACATTCTGTTCAGAACTTTTTAACGTTTCTAACCTTTATGATATTTTACGGTACTGTACAGTAACAGTAAGCTAAAAATACTTGGTTCTTCCTAAATTTTATAATTACCGTGTAACTAATAAACATGTAGGTAAGTAAACCGTTGAAAATCAGCTATCAAAATCCTTCTGATCCTGAACTCTAGGCACGTACTCTTGCACAACGCTCCTATGTTCGTCAAGTTATTGTTGTTAACAATGAGCATTGTGGCTGCATGCCGCAGCTTGAAATAACTGTTTTTAAAGGAAACCACGGTGCATTGACGAACGACAATCCGCCTAATAATAGTTTTGTATATACTTTATAGCCAGTCTTCGACAATCATTGAATGTTGCCTATCAGTTATTGTTTTGTCACAATAAATTATTTGGTTGATAAGTAATAAGTTATGTTTCTTGAAATCCTTGGCTTGTCGATCTTCAAGGTTAAGCAACGCTTGCCGAGGTTGGTCTGTGGATGGGTGACCATCTTAATATACCGAGTTTCCTCCGTGCCTCGGAAAGCACGATAAGCTGTTGGTCCCGGCTGTCATTTGGAGATCTTTGGCAGTCGTTACGGATAGTCAGAAGCCAGAAAATCTGACCCGTCTTGCCAGGCAGCCGCTCCTCGTAAAATACTGGTATTCAGCTGTATCCAGTTTGACTGGAAGCCGACCCCAATTTAGTTGGGAAAAAGCTAGGCAGATGATGATGCATCGAAATATCTGTAGTTTTTCAAACACAAGGGATATTAATGTTATCGTTGCTAACAAGATTCTCATGTCCATAACAAAAGCATTTATTCTCCAAAGTATCGCAAAACTGCTGTAGCTCATTACAAAATAATGTGTACCGATCTGATAAAAATGTTTTATAAAGGCATGCATTTTGTGTGAAAATATGAGTTTTTTTCACATCGGAATTCATCACGAATAAGGCCAAGTGCGAATCGTGTTCTACAATTAAGATAATTGTGGTTCTTGCGATTGAGATTGAAAAAATTTCATAGTGAGTAATTTAAGAGATCAGTGTGTATTAATTAGTATTCAAAGAAGAACAAATACACAAAACTTACAACAAACTATAACAAAAAAATCGTCATAAACGCTATCCGCTGGTAGTGTGCCCAAGAGACTGGGGGAATTGCCACATTGAATGACAATGCTTAGCCTCTGTTCAAAGTAAAAGCAAGCTCTTGGGTCACAGGAAGTGTCAACCAACCGTTTTGAGATTTCTTTGAAAAGGCTGTAGGTAAGCAAAAGGGCCCAACCCCAATCGGTATGAAAATATAGTTACCAAAAGGAGATATAAGACTACTGTGTTTACGTACGCCGCTTGAGTTTTTCCGTAGCCGCAGCAGCAGCGCCAAATTAAATGATGGATGGCGCTAGAGTATCGGTTGCGTCCCACACTAAAGCGCTTCCCATCTTCCATAGAAACAAAGACATTCTGTCTGGTTATTTGTCATCGTCAGTGTGTATAATTATTATCAAATGTAATTATGTTACCATTTTTTCCGTACTAATCAAGGAACGCCAGTACTAGGATATATTTCATAAATAGGAACTTGACTTATGTAGGTAGGTGTCAAAAAGATCTTGATTAAGTTGTGTGAGAGCCACTATAATTATAATTAAGTGAACACAATTCTTACGTTCTTAATTAAATGATAACTATGCTGTTACAACACAAAACTGTATTTCATAAGTTTAAATAAAAATAGACAAGTTTGAAAAGTTCGCGAAGGTTTTGAAACAAAGGAAATTAGATATATCCTTTTTTGTGTGTAGTCAATGTCAACTAGGCATCGCAATCTGCGCTTCACTGTAATCTAATCTGAATAAATAAGTATGAGATAGGTACTAGCTTTTTCCCGCGAATTCGTACGTGCATATTCTGTCCCCATAGGAATTTCAGGAAATCCTATCTTAGGGTCACCGCACACGGGCCACCGGCCACAACCACAAAACGCCGCCACCGGCATATTATTTCCTGTAGTTTTCGTACATTTTATATGGACTCGCCGCACACGGTTGACGCTGGTGGCCGCCACACGCTACAATCCTAAATGTATGAAAACTACAGGAAATATGCCGGTGGCGGCGTTTTGTGGTTGTGGCCGGTGGCCCGTGTGCGGCGACACTTAGTGCTCTCCGACACTCTCCAAGGAAGGTTCCTTGGAGAGTGTACCTACATGAAGCTTTTTACGACAAGTAGTTTCGGCTGTCAGTTGTCTCTCAGTCACTCAGTCAACAGTAATGGGAGAATTTTAAATGTTAGGATACACATATAACACTGTTTGTTTATAGGAAGTTATATCATCTGTAGCACTGACCCGAATACAAATAAAAAACTTATAGAAAGCTACACTACCGCTCAGTTTCCTAATATATCTTACATTCATCCCGACAAATCAGTCACCGTAGCTCAGGCCACGGGATTGAAAAATAAAAATATAAAACAGGCCATCTTATCATCTGCATAGCTTTTCCCCAAGTATATTGGGATCCGCTTCCAGTCATACCGGATTTAGCTGAATACCAGTAATGTAATTGGAGCGGCTCCACAACCCATTATTCGGGATTTTTAATACATCAATAGTAGCATCGATACTCAATAATAAGAAACAGTTCTAAATAAATCACCGTTCCTTTTCACAAAAATAACTCAAACGTAAGACTGTGACAATGTGCCAAATCACGACATCCTAACATGAGTAAATACCGCACACATAATAACACTTTCGCTTTCCGTCTGTGACGAATCCATTGACAGATGCCGTTTGTTTTGACAGCGTGCGCGCACCGTACGTCATGCGTCGGCGCAGTGCAATCTTAATTGTACTTTCGTTGACCCAGCACCGGAAAATAATGGATAAATTGCTATGTAAATTTATTTTAATGCGTGAAACGATTTGATGTTACTTTCAAGCTAGATGTCGACCTTGAAAGTTAGGATCACCAAGTATTTGTTCTCTGTTTGACTTTTACAGTCAAAGCTTTTTGTTCTGTATTTATAAATTATTAGTTATGTAGAATCAAGTGTATTAATTGTACTTGATCGTGTAACGTGTAGGTATGTTAGCTTATATGTCAAATTTAAGGTTTTCCGTTATTGTCGCCAGACGGCACTGATTTAGTTTTAGTACAAATTGCATTTACGTTAACCACTAACAACACTAAGGCCAGATCATTTAATCTTTTGTAGGATGGGTAATAATTATCCAGCTAATTCCATAATTTGATAAAATATTAGTAATGTTTTCAATAATAATACGGTAAAACCCTAGCGGTCTCTTTATGACTTTCCGGTATGATATTGACTACTTGACTATACGACTATTCTATGAGTATATACATAGGCACAGCTATTTCAGGACTAGATTCTTAAGTAGCGGTTCTTGCAATATTTTAGCATTTACATTTGTTTATTTCTAAATATAGACAAGTGACGTATTGGTGAATAATAATTTGTAGATACTTTAGCTCTTTTATGATGCATCACAAATATTTTATGACTTTTATTCATGGGTTACTTAATGTATTCATGTAACTATATATTTATATTATATTGTGTGTGATTGGTGACGTCTAGCATATAATTAGATACAAATATAGCCTACGACTATTATAGGATGAACAAATTGCTCAGCGATAAATGTTTCGTTGTTGTTTCGTTGACGTCTCTAGACGTAAATACATACAATATATCGATTGTAATGACAGTTCGCATTTATTTATAAGATATAGCTGACCCACGCAACTTCGTCTGCGTCAAATTTTCCAATAATGCTTGGCTCCTTTTAGTCATAGCGTGATGATATGTAGCCTAATGTATCCTTCCTCGATACATGGGCTATCTAATACTGAAAGAATTTTTCAAATCGGACCAGTAGTTCCTGAGACTACCCACTACATACAAACTTACAAACAAATGTTACCTCTTTATAATATTAGTATAGATAAAATACGCGCCCATTTTAAATCTTTGTAGTAGGTACTATTTAGTTTGTATGACTGTTTTATTATTCACAAAAGCTTCGTCTTTGTTGTGTTGATAAATAAATAAATAGATATTGCCGTTTTTGCGTTTTAAGACCAATAAGGAATATGCATTAAAAATATTATTTTCACTGTTTGCAAAAATAACTTCTATGGTAGAGGCACCGCATCTGTAAGCTGTCTGTAAGCTTTATAACTCCGTCGCTGAAGAAGGTATTTAAAATAATTTCATGATTGTTTACTACAGATGATAAGTTTTTTTTTTTGCAAGAGCATTAATAGCATGAAATTGGATAGCATGCTTGGATTTAACCCTTACCTATATTCTAATTAATTTCCTACACTCAACCCAATCAAATTGGAAGAAGTTCCATTGCAAAAATTACTAACTCCAAGAATAATATTGGGATATATGCGTCTAATTATCTACACAATTTCCTGCTTAGCTTGTAGTTAAACTACCGGACATCTAACGAGCAATGTACTTTTATATAACAAACATTGCGATTTAAATTATCCCTAATGTTATCTTGATTACATACAGTTAAGCTATTAATCTTTAGATCAAACTAAAATTAATATTATGGTCTCTTTAATATTATGGTTCGTTAAGTCTTTGGTCCCGGCTGTCATTCGAAGATCTTTGGCAGTCGTTAGGGATTTTTAGAAGCCAGTAAATCTGACTAGTCTTGCTAAGAACTACGATGTTACCCGGTTAACGGGTTGTGTAGTTCTGGTAAGGACGTCAGGCAGCCGCTCCACGTAATTAAAATACTGGTATTATAATTGGGAAAAAGCTAAGCAGATGATGATGGTCTATTTATGCCTCAAATCGCCTCTTATAAGTGGTGGAGGAATAAGGAACATATAGTCAGGAAATTTTTGGACATTAGAATAAAACGTTTGCTGAACTGTGTGGAAAATGATAATTATGACCAATAAGGCGGAAGCTATTAAAATTACGTATGGAGATGCAACTACGACCACAAATTAATTGGGATAAGGGCAGGAGGATAATAGCTTCTTTATGCCAAGTTAATTTAGGCGGATGAACAATCTACGAACCCGTAACAAAAGCATAACTGACGCCAAACATTTTTGGCTGGACGCCATCAACACCACCTTAGCATTTAGTATTTTTCAATGGATGTCGCAAGTGAATGACTTCGAAGAGATGAGCAGCACAGTTCTACAAGTTATTGCACAAGTATTTTACTATTACGAAACGTAAGTTTTGAAGAGTGTATGGACAAGATAGTGTTATAACATTGGACAAACACTGCCGAGGTGTCTGCCCGCGCTAACGACGCGTTATGTATGTGGTGCCAACGGAAGAAACTTTGTTTTCAAATTGTTCGCGTTTACATACGTAACTTTATTGTAACTGAGCAAAATGTTGATAATAATGCGATAGTATTTAGAACTGAAGTAGGTTCGATTTTACAGGCTTTGTAGCGAATCACAATGGTGATGTATTGAATACTAAATCTACAATCTACATTAAAATCCTAAATCTAACCAACTTCGGTTAGATTCTTCCAGATTTTGTAGCGATTATGCAAATCACAAAGCAAGTATTGTACACTAAATTGCCTTTTTTGTTGAAATAACAATTCGCTCGTTTATTATAGACGTTTCGTAGGATCCATTCCCAAGAGGCAAAAAGAGACCTTTAAAATACCACATTAATTAGTAAACAGTTTAGTAGCTCCAGCATAAATTACAATAGAGTTAAAAAGTCAAGGTTCTTGTTGCATGCGAAATAAATCGACATATTTCTCACGGATCATCTCGGCCCCCTACGGATAATTTCGCGGAATAGAAAGAACCGATTTTGTAACAGATTCGCAAACGGTCGATTAACAAATTATAGGCTTTATGTATGTTTCGATAGTTCGCCTAAACTTCGCCGTTAGCTATAATCACTAGTGTTAATGTCGAATGAACATCCAACAGTTTACCAACGCATTGCCTTCACATTTTGTAATTATGTTTTGTTACCTACTTAGATTCAATTTATGTCTGCATTCTTCAAAAATCTATCAAATTAATGTTGCATGTGTGTTATATTTTAGTCGGTATTTGGTTAAATTCAGTCAAAACAAACACGACGAAAGTTATTCAATATTTAACACATAGGTAGGTTGAAAATTGTTACATTAATTATGCGTTGGATTCGTTCCATAAAAACCAGGAATTCGTTCTCCAGTTTCTGAAAAATATTGATTGATCAATGAGTTCGTAAATAATATCACGAATATGATTTTCCACGGGATAGACTTCAAGCTGTAAAACTAATAATTAAGCGTAACGTACATTTCGTTACAATCATTTACGAATCATATACAGTGCCTTATTATTTTAAAATACTGTATGCTTTCTAAATCTTTATGGACGGATTAAATGAATAATTTCTTTCTCTTAATTTGAATTTTACTCTTTTAGAAATGGGTGATAGACAATTAAAAGCATTAATATATTTATATATGAATTGAGATTAAGACCACCGTGTATTAGATGCGGTAAATTATTATTGTTCTGCTTGCATTGTTAATGTACTGCCTTGCATAGTGTACTCAATACTTTATTGCATTCCATATGTATTACATAGATGGTATAAACATGACAAAAGATCAATATGGGCTCTGTCGGGCACAGCAAAAAAAAAAAAAGATAATAACATAGCCAGCATTTTCTGGGTAAGCTCGCTCCACCGTAGACTTTGTCTCTGTCATTTCTGACCAAGACTAAGATCAAGAGCAAACCCATCTCAAATAAAAAAAAAGACTAAAACTTATTTTTTTAGTGAAATGGTTATCAACAGCATGTAATGTGCGGATTATCGTGATATAAATAGTTTAGTTTTATTTTTTTTATTTATGTGCTCATCCTAACTAGGTAACATAACTTATTATCTTGTAGGCAGTAAGGTATAACGACCCCCACACACCCTAGTGTCAGAGTTTCTAAACCGCCTCAAGGGCCTCTGGACATGGTTTAACGACCAGCATTTGACGGCCGGGACCACCGGCTTACAAGTGCCTTCCGAAGCACGGAATCATCTTTTTATCAGACAATCAGGTGATTCAAGCCTGCAATGTCCTAGCCAAATTGGAAACAACTTTACAAAGTATGCTTCCCGAATCGAACCCGCGACCACCGAGTCACACGGCAAGTGCCTAAACCAATCGACCATGGAGGCAGTTTTTTTAAACAATTAAATAATAACTTAATTATTTGATTGGAACTTCCCGCCGATTATTTTATAGCACGTGAAAAAACAAACTATATTTTACTGTTAATTACCAGATAAATGCCTACTATGAAGTGTTAATTTAAGCGGTTAAACGTGGGAGTTGTCAATGTTTTTGTCAAGGTCTGCGGTGATACTGATTTTGATTAAAATTTTAATTATTTATTTATAAATTCCGTGATCTCGAATCAATTTGATGAGATGCCGCAGTTTTTTATTTAAAGTTTAACAAATTATAGTTAATAACTATTGGATGATATGTATTTGCATATTGATGATGATTATAATAAGATTAATTCAGACTTTTATTAATTTTATTTGCATTTAAGTGCAAAAGAAACTGAAACATCTTGTTTTTCCGCTGCGAAACATGTTTCTAGGAATTAGTTCTGTTTGTTAATATCGCGTTGACAACAGAATAAATCACGAGACATTATTGTAAAAAATATATTATGTAAACGTAAATATATTTTTGTCAATGTATAAATTCATCATACCTAATCTAACGTCTACTAAGTAATTAAGCATCCGGAAATTTTGCCAAACATACGTATGTTTGGGTTAACATTTTTTGGATATAACCGTTTATATCCGAATAATGTTGCCGTTATTCCAGAAAACAGGTAGAAATAGTCTATTTGTAAGCATTTGTAACGAGTCCGACCAAGGTAATTTAGCCCCAAGCGTGGGAGCCTAGTGTTAATTCTTTAATAATAGCCGTTTCTTCATCCATATTGTTATTCCCTCCTATTGTTTCCTCTCCTAATTATTTAAAGTTTTGCTGTGCCCGACAGGGTCCATAATTTGTTCTATTTATTCTTTTACCACCTGTATGTGTACATTATGGATTGCAATAAACAATTTGAGATTTGAGATTTGAGATTTGTAGTGAAAAATAACGTTTCTCAACGACAGACGATTTTATTTGCCGTATAATTAGATAGCTTCAATACGTGCTTTATGGTTTTAGCATTTAAATATACATTTTTGCACTGTTTAGAATGGATGGTGACCTCAAAACTAATGTGGATTCACACAATATAAATACTCAATTAATATTTTATGACCGGGTTGATATTTTTGTTATAGGGGGCATAAATCATAATATAATTTTCTGATGGAAATTACCTCAGGAAGGTACTTAATTTTATAGATTTTAGAATTACATCGTTACCAGTTGGTAATAATTACAGTAAACTGTGAATTCTATTCAATATTTTGCAATAAAACATAAAGAGATCATTAAAATTTGCATATTATTTTATTTCAGTTTACGAGTAAAACAATCTTTTGTATTTGTTGATATTCAATTGGGATTTTTAAAGTAATTTTCATGTTTCTTTAATGTTTTTCCAATCATTTTGACCTCGAGCATTTTATTAATACCTAATCGATGTAGTTTCCGGGTCTATTCTTCAAAAATCAAGAGTTTAGATAAAAATTACAGATGAGCATAACCTTGCCTAATTTTATATTGATAACTTTTTTTATTTTATGTTGCTACATCTTGTCATCGATTACTTCCTATAATAACATGATCGAGTGTAAATGTAACTTATCGTATCTTTCCGTGTAAAATGCCTATAATTTTATTTTAAAACTATTTATAAATTACCACTTATATATTTGCCCAAAGTTTTTGTAACATCCTCTTACGCCTAAAAACATCATAACACTCAGGTCAACGCAGTGTTCTATGAAACGATGAAGTAACATTACGTATTACAGAATATGACGGGTTTCTTGACTGACCACTTGTGGTCATATCCATTAAAATCTTCCTCATACACATAAAGCTCTCAATAGCTTCACATTTTTATGTAATTAACCAATCAAGATAATTAACTTTACATTCAACGATGAATATGTATATTATAAGAATGTTTTAAACATACCAATAAGGGATCACAGTAAATACGGAAGCGAGCATACAAACGCTCCCAATTGAACTATACTCTAATTGTCTTATCTGTGCAGCATTATGACTTAAATGTGTAACATTTTGACATATAAATGCAGCATTGTGACTTAATTGTGCAGCATTTTGACTTAAATGTGCAACTAACTTAAGATTAGTTGATCTTTCGAACACAATTTTGTAAGTATTTAGCAACTTAATAAATAGGTTCACAATCAACTGATTTACTTACAATTGGCTGGGTCGGTCGAATTTTATCTGTCATTGTTCGGAGTTCGCTGCGTTTCTCACGGAAGGTGCGTTCTTCTCCCGTCACACTTACCTACATTGTGTAGTTACGTAGGAAATGTAGTAAAATTTTAGTGTACTTGGATTATGTTATTTGCAGAATTTACAATGGAAGAAGGTGTTTCTTCATAGGCGCGAGCGACAATTGGATTTTAAAATGTTTACCGGTTATGTGAGTTATTGTAGTGTGGCTTTTAATATCAATAACTTTTCGTTTTGTCAGTTTTTGATTCTTATCTATCCACAGACGATTACCTACTAATAAATTATATTGTCCTATTAATTCTTCAGCTCCTAATGTAATATTCAGTTGTGTTGTAAAATAAACAGAATATAGGTAATATACTTGCAAAATATACATAGAATGATAACTTCATAACTTAAAGTTTATCGAACTGCAGGATATTCCAAAGTATGCCAAGCACAAGACATCTTAATACTTGAGGGTTTGATTTAATCACAGCCATCCATTGTGGAAACAAATACTAAGACTTATTAGGTAATTAACGCCAATCAATGCATTCCATTCACCAAACAAATGGAATTACGATGTCATTGTTTGACTTGACGCGAGGGATAAACGCACATTAGCGCTTACCCAGTAACCTGCCTATCGCTTGTAATCAATGTAGCCGGCATGTCAGCGTGCGATAACGTTGCATAAGCGACACGTAACATCTCCGCTTTCGCTACGACTTGACCTGTGACATTACCCGATGACTGGACCGCTTAGAACATTCTTTTTATGTGATTTATGATGGAACATACGGAATTGGGTCATTGATTTTTTTGCAGATTGGTCGTCTGAAAATGTATGCTAAGGGCCGTTGCAAGTCGAGTATTTCTTATCTCTTTTCGATTCATCTCGACGACACGCTGAGTTTCATGAGTTTGCTTCCTCCACTTTGTCACATAAACCTTTATAGGTTTCAGACAAGTGTTATATTTGTTAATGCAGCTTGAAATAATATTTTTGGAAAAAAAAAGTGTCAATTTGTCGAATATAATTTTGGTTGATAATTCAAGTTGAGTTTAATAAATTCCATAATAAATGGAGGCCTTCGAGAAGCCGTGGGTGGCTTGGTTCGAGAAGTCAAAGTTTGTAAATAATGTTGTGCAATAAATAAGGTAACGTCTTAATCTATGTGTGTAATTATTTTGATTTAGTAGGTAAATATTTTTCCGAGGTAACAACTGTTACATAAAATAAATGAAATAAAAAGTCATAGGAAATTAGCCTTTTTCCACATCTTGGCTCCCGTAGCATATCCTACAAGAAACGTATTCATCGGGATAAAAGTAGGCATCGGTATATAATAGGCATACTTTTGACCACCTCTCCCACCGTTAAGTTAATATTTTTTTTTAACGGGGTCAGTACTTCCCTTTAGAAACAAAACACACAATTTGACTTCTTTCTATTGTAAGTTAATATTAGATAACAATAGGTATAAGTTGGTATAAAAGACAATAAAAAATAGCTAGTTCAAATGTCAAGCGACTATCACGTCTCAACATTTATACGTCTTCAAAAAAATCTAAACTGGTAGTCAGAAACTGTCTGTTGCAAGACCGCCTTGGGGGTTCTTATCTCATAACCAACGTAAGGGATCTCTGTCCATCAGCGGAAAATAGGAAGTTCTAATGAATACAAAAATAACGCGCATAATATTAACATTTAATGCGATGAGGTTTGTATGAATTCAATATCAGAGGAAGTAATTAATTTTAGAGTTATGTAGACAAGTGACGACGAGAATACGTTTTGTTTGGAAGTTTTATTAATGCATAGACTGATACCTCTACAGTACCTTATACACCACTAATTTTTAATTAGTACAAATACTAGGGCTTATTAGAAAAGGTCTTGTTATTATATATGTAAAGTCTCAATAAATAATATTCATAAACAGCAAAGTTATTTACGTTGGTTTATATCCCAAAATGTCACTCAATTTATGGTAAACGAAAAAATACGCAATCCAAACTTTTCTTTCGCACTTTAATTGGGCTTAGGACCAACAAAATTATCAACTTTTTACAATTAAGTAATTTTTAAGAAATCATTTAAGATACTCAAGTAAAAATAAATCAAATTAAGCAATTTTGGGATTTCGTTTTAATTTACTTTTGACTGCAAAATTATGATCAGTAATGGGTACGGGAACAGCCCCATTTTTTTTTGTACTAATTAAAAAATAGTGTTGTATAGTAGTCGGTGCACGTAAAATAGGTTCACTAGGTACTTAGTGAGTCGTGTGGTCATCGACATAATATTTGGCGCAGCAATGGTCGCAGCCACATGTGAACCTATTTGAAACTAAGTAAATGAGTATACTTCAAGGTTAATAAACTTAAAGAATTTGAATTGAAGATCTTGATAATAATGTAGTGAACCTGCGTGTATAAACGACATAAACGTATTTCACGACTGTTTAAATTCCCCTTACATTTATTATCAACATCATGTAGAATTAAGTAATAAGAATTAAACGAAAATGCAAGTTGTTCAACTGGTTTCATTCTTAAAATCATTGAGAAGTCATAAGGACGATGATACAAACTGTGTTTTATTATTTGTGTGCAAAAATCGATTTGAATTTGTTTAAATTGCTTTATTTGAACAAGTTTAAATGTCAATGGATGTATTTATAGATGATACTCGGCGACTATTGGTGCATCTTAGCTGTACAAACATTAATTGAGTAGGTAGGTATCAACCAGCATAATTTGCTTACAAATGACTAATAGATTATGCATCTGCTGGGTCAAGTGTAAATATACTATGTTTGAAATATAATTAAGAATGATTCTGTACGTTTACTATTTTATAATTACCTTCATAGATGGACTAGACACCAACCTACTTAAATATTTCTTAGTTGAGAAAAACCTTGGAAGTGCTTTAAGCTTCTCCAGCCTAGCTCATTATTTGTTACAGTTTTAAACTTAACAGTTACAAAGTGAGATATATTTATGGTAAATGTTTGTCTCTCTTTATAATAAGTTCAGGAGAGTCACCGCGGTCCTGGAACGCAAAAGGCATTAGGGGAAAACAGATGGGTTTTAGTCGATTATGTCTGCCACTCACTTCTGCTCCGCCCAGAGCGGAAGTAGTAATTTGATGATTTCCCATCCTTAAAAATGGTATGATTACCAAAGCCCCTTCGTTAAAGAGGGAAGACCTGTTATCCAGCAGTGGAAAATTGATTGACTTTGCACTGCATTCAAAGAAGTTGATAAATAATAAGGTTTATTGTGAAAATTTCATTGCCAGCTAAAAAATTTGCATTGCCAAAGGTGTTTGATCGGGCTTTTATGTCACAGTAATGAACATTCAGTAAGATATATATGATTATTTTGTTTCTTTATTAAATACTAAAGAAATTCCTAGTGTACCCTTACTAGGAATTTCGTCTGTATCGTGGGTGCGTTTACAAACATACTATTTTTCGCACACAAACAGCCAGACCCGGAACAAGTATCTGTAGGCCATACAAATATTTGTTCCGTGTGGGAACCGAACCCGCGACACGCAGCGCAGCAGTCAATCGCTCAACCACTGCGCCAACCGTGTCATCGACCGAATGCAATACACATGACCCAGTGCATTAGTAATTAGCAAAATGTCTGTTTAACCATCTTTCAACTTTGTGACTACGTTCGTGAAGAAACGTGATTTCGAAAAGATGGACATCTCTCATTATGTTATATGATAAATGCTTTAGTTTTATTCAAAAGATCGTGTCTATCTAAATCTGAATGTGGAGAAGACATGTCGAGTTGTCTTGCATGTAGCGACATTAATCACAGCTAGTATTGTTAGCCAAATTAAGTGCAATAAATAAATATAAAATAAAATAAATAAATATATCCTTGGAATCCCTCCCTCTTTCCTTCCTTGAATATTCTGCACAGACTCGCAACATTTTAAGGTCCGGGTTATGAATGAAGAATTTGGAGTTAGGAATTTGTTAAACTTCTTTTTTTTAAAGGATGGGGTATCATCAAATGACTCAGAAGGAGGAGCAGAAGGGAGTGTCAGACTCTTACTGACTAAAACCCATCCATGTTCCTCCTAATGCGCTTTGCGTTCCAGGGCCGCGGTTACTCTTTCGAACTAATTCCGCAACATGTCTAAACCCTAATGTTAGCCTACGTTTAACAGGTCTTAAGACTGTATACCTAAAGTAGAGTTTGACAAATTCTTAACTCAGGATCGGAGGCTCATTGTGTATTCTGAAGTTCAATTAGAGTTTACGCTGCTCAGGTCCTGTTAAAATATCACTTTTTAAAGCATTCTGTCAGATGTTTTACACATGTAGCCTATGGACTAACTACTCTCAAAAAGCCGTTAAAAATCTTCGCGTCCAGTACAATAATGTATTCAGGATGCTGTTGGGGCTGCCACGCTACTGTAGTGCTTCAGGGACGTTCGCGGACGCCCAGATTGACAGCTTCGCTGCAATCAGGCGTAAGCGAGCAGCATCATTGTTGCTCAGGGTGCGTGCGAGTACCAACGGTCACCTGAGTGTCATTGCCAACAAACTGGAAGGACAATCGTCCTTTAATCATGTACTTAAGTCAGCTACATGCCCCTGTAAGTGTAACTGTTAATGTCTACTAACATAGCTGTTAAGTATTATGTTACTAACATCTTTGTATTGTACTAACAGTTGCTAAGTTTTAATGATACTAACAATGTTGTATAAATATGGAATTAATTTCTGAAATAAATGGATAATTTAATTTAAAAATTTATTGAAACTATTGTAAATTGTATGACAACTAGGTAGAATTGTTTATAAATGAGATCTCTGGAAGTACTAAACCGATTACGAAAATTATTTGGTTTAAGTTAAAATGGCTCCTACTATTACATAATTCTTCCTGCTTTTAAAAAAAATATTATTATAAAAATAGTTGAGTATTCAAGAAGATGATTTGATTAGTAGCCACAAAAAGTTTCGGTCAAAAACAAAAAGCTGCGTAGGCGTAATCCGCGTCGCGAGACCATAGAGCAAACTGTATAAAGTCACAAACTTTTTTTTTGTCTATAGTCTTAAAATATTATGCAATGGAGTCTAGAGGTCGCCGTGGACACTACTAGTTTTAGACAAGTCTGGGCCGTGTGAAAATAACTTTATGACTTATTGCGAATTTTTTATCTCTAAATGAACAAAATTACCCTGTCAAGCAGTATTTATAAAGTAAAATGAGGTAGTTTCATTGATAATCTAAAAGTATACGATTGCGTGCTGTTAAAAAATCTTTGGTATTATGTTACAAATAAAAATTTCGATTTCATTCAACGTAAATGTGTTTTTATAAGCCGGCCTTTTCACAGCATATTTATGTCAATTGATTGATAAAAAAACTTTATTTCTTGATTGACAGCCATCAATAACAAATGTGTAAATAAAGTTTACGAGCTTGTATTGATTGAATTATTCATGTTGTTATTACATCATCGAAAGCTGTAAGAGTTATCTTTAAATATGGATAAACAGGATAAATGGTATTATTTAAAAGATTTGTAATGCTTCAGGGCCTTGACATAGACGGATGCACGGGTCAACTGTTCAAGTTAAGCTACGCTTGCCGAGTTGCATACGTGGATGGGCCATGACCATCCCCTATATACCGAGACCTTATGTCTCGGGAAGCAAGTTACGGTGTTGGTTAAAGTCCTTTATTTGATAGTCGGATTGGAACCTCAAGGTTGCCAGACAGAGTCCAGATCGTTCAATAACTAGTCTTACCAAGGGATAGTGGGTATCCCTAATATTATATCTGGGTTGCAAAGTTCAGACAGAAAGTGGTTTCATGTAAAAAACTGGAAGTCTGCTGCATCTGTCTCATCATCTGCCTTGCCTTTTCCCAACTATATCGGGGTCGGCTTCCAGTCAAACCGGATTCAGCTGAAAACCAGTATTTTACCTCCACAACCCATTAACTGGGTAAAACGGTATTCCTTGGTAAGACTTGTGTCAGATTTTCTGGCTTCTGACAATCCGTAATGACTGTTGAAGATCTCTAAATGAAAGCCGGGACCAACAGCTTAACGTGCTTTCCGAGGCACGGCGGAAACTCGGTATGTTAAGATGGTCACTCATCCACAGACCAATCTCGGCAAGCGTTGCTTAACCTTGAAGATCGACCTGTGCGGCTGTTATCTGTCTATCCCATCATATTTTTAGCAAGGAGTCAGCTGATTCATTCGTTGATCTACGTGAAGAATTTTACAATACGTCAATGGATACTACGAAAAGTATAATTGGTCTAAAGAGTGAAAGTGAAGCACGTAATAAATAGCTCAATTAAATCAATTTTGCTGCTGAATAAAAATTACTGTTTACAATTGCTAATTGTCTTAAGAAAATTGTTTTGCCGGTGCGGTATTGTATACCGGGTGTACTTTACCGCTCCACACAAACTTAGCCACGTTACCTGTTCAGATTAAAGTTCAGAGATAGTCTGAAGATGTTCTTGTCGCACGTGATATAACACATCACTTTTTGTATGAGCTCGTATTTGCGTTTGGTGAAAAAGCGGCAGAAGTTTTGCGACTTTATTACATCCAGTATTTACTTGCATAACTGATAGTGCGACAAATTTGTTTAAAAAATACCGAATTGTTTAAATTTTTTATCAAAATAAAAAAACGGATGAAACAAACTCGAAAAATTTCCAAATTTTCATCTGTCACCTGTTAATTTTATTTATTAGGCCCAGTTAAAGAATATCTACGGGGTGGCGAATTTTTTATGTAATACCAAGACAACTAGATTTGCTACATTATACGACATGAGTTGACTTCGTTCATCTATTCACCACTAAAATAACTAATAAACAGCTAATTCCATTCGGTCACAATATTAGAAGCAACAAATCACGTTGAGATGCCCTTTGAGCACCAAATGAGCCACTGTAATGTCATCATTATGCCAAGTGGCCGCAGGCGGTACCAACCACGCTGTACCGCGTTGATTGTGAGCCGCATTACCGTGATCTATTGTTATACACGCACTTATACTACCGACTAGGCGTCAGTGGATTCGATGAAAGGTATATAGATCAATATTATGATACTTACGGACAAATTAGGGCCTTATTTATTAACATCTCTGAGCTGTTTAGAGATCGATACATTCTATTGAGAATTTTAATTTAGAATCTAAAGATCATCATCTGCCTAGCCTTTTCCCAACTAAATTGTGGTCGGCTTCTAGTCATACCGGATTCAGCTGAATACATGTATTTTACGTGGAGCGGCTGCCCACCAGACCTCCACAACCCATTAAGTGGGTAACACGGTAGGTACTCCTTGGCAAGACCAACAGCTTAACGTGCTTTCCGAGGCACGAAACTCTGAGGAGGAAACTCGGTATGTTAAGATGGACACCCATCCATAGACCAACCTCGGCAAGCGTTTCTTAACCTTGAAGATCGACCTGTGCGGCTGTTATTATTTAGCCACAAGCTCCTCGTTATTCCAATTTAGAATCTAAATATGTGACTTATATATTATGTATTTACAGTTACCTAAAGTAATTGCCATGTCTAAAGTTTGTTTAAATGTTTTTTTCTGTAAATATTGTATTCGATCTACTTCGTTCATTAATAAAATATATAACTGTCTGATCCTCTTAATTAAACTTTAGCGTATAATCTATTAGAACTTTGTGTGAGGTGTGATGACTTTATTTGACTCAAAGCCGTAATTCTCATCTTTTTTTGGTGCATAGCAATGCAGAATTTGTATAAGTTGAATAAAAATAAAGTTAAAGTAGCATATAGTTATTTGCCTATTATTCGCTTATAATCTGCCTTAGTTACACATAACATAAAGATATCAAACCATAAGACGCATACAAAATAAGCTCGAAAATTTATAACCCCTTTACTTGCCAAAGCAATAACTCTCATGTAATCAAAACGCATGATGTACGGTCACCGCACCGGACGGCCGGCCGCCACCAGATGCAAGACGCAACCCATTGTTGCGTAGCTCCAGTATCTCCCATCTCCGTTTAACGAACCTCGCCGTACGAATAGTTAACAAGCTGCTGGATTTAGGTCACTAGTGTCATCTCATTTAGATATACTAGCTATTTATAATGCGATCTTGGCCTCTTTGAAGTTTGGAGTTTGGAGTAATGCCCAAAAAAGAATACTGTATTTTTTAAACATGGATGTGGCAATGTCTTTAGGATTTTTGAAGCTATGTCCTTGACGAAAAAATAAGATTATAGCTTTTGGATAATCTTTATCGGTAGACGATCCTATTTAATATTACATGTAGAAACTTTTCCTTGTTTTATACATTAAAATCAAGGTAATTTTATGTTAACGATCTTGAGCAACATCTTTGATTTTATCTAGCATAAATTAAAGTATAAAAAAATCTAACTTTGACAATTAGTAGTGACATTATTCCTTTGAATACGCGATCTTTGTCTAGTGATAAGGTGACCACAGAAATGACTCGTAAATTTCGATAACCAGAGGGAATACTAGTAACTGAAAGTGGAAACTTTGCCAGCCGGTGCATCACAAACAGGTTCCTCAACTTGTCAAAGGTCGAACAACGTGGGTCTAACCTTCGTACTTTCTTTCATAATAGATGAAAAATAAGTATATAATTATTGTGTGGAATGTGCGTGTTCTTACGTAAAGTAAATTACATGCCATCGAGTAGTAGAGATGACTTAATAATGTGATAAAACTACGCACAATTTAAAAGTTTTTGCATTCATGAGCATATAATTATACAACTCATTCTCAGTTTAGGAGGAAAACATGTTATTCTAACCTGATCGTTTTAATTCAAAATCAATTCAAAATATTAAATTAGTACTAAAAATATCATACTTTAAACTAATAATGCTTATATAAATTACAACTGTTTTACGGGCATTTGCACATGCTAAACTGGTGCAAGTTTTTGTACTAATAAAGCGGTGAGATAAGTAAAGTGTGTCACTTAGTTCGCTTGTTCCCACGTAGGATCCGGATGGCTCAATAGATTTTGATAAACGAGTAGTCAAAAGATACGTCTTAATCCCACGTGAAAAACTGTAATTAAATCGTTAAGTTAATTAGTTGCAATAATTGACCCCGAGTTTCAGACTTCGAATATACTTAGTTGAGTTCAGAATCGGGCAAAGACCTTTCAAAATTATATCAATTATAAAATAAAATAAAAACTGACTTCTGATGATGTTAACACAAACTTTAAATTATCAGAATGAGTTAGTAGGAGAGGTAGTTAGTTAGAGAGGTTTGAACCTTCTCTAAAAAACTTTTAGCCCAGAAGTGGTGGAACGAACGACAAACAGTATCCGTTTGTTATCAGATTAGATCATCTGCTAACTCAAATGTTAACCATTCAGTTAGATTTTCCAACTAAGTACACTACTATATGGGCTTGGCATTTAGCATGTACTGTGACCTCCTAAATTTTCCATCGAATTGAAATACTTCGTAGGCGTACTCGCGATGTGTCGTACTCATAATAAATTGCACAGTAATGGCATCCGAAGTACCGCAGTCGTATGTATAAAATCAAATATCACTAATGCAATTTTGATGCGTAGACGTTTTACGAGTAAATATTTAATAGTGATTTCGCAATGTTGTCTTTAGTTCTGTATCCAATTCCTTTTAATATTCATCACGGTGCATCTTCTATACGTAACTAAAGGTCGGCTGCGCCGGCGCAAGACAATAGCGGGGGCACACATATATTCACGTGCACGAGTTATAAGCCGATAAAGCTTTTATAGGGTCAATTGTAAACCTAGATTTATTTTGTGTTAATGGAATATATTAAAGTTATTTAGTAGATGAGGCTTGAGTATTAACTGAATTGTTCACTTAGGCTTTTTTATTCTTTCTATTGAAGATTTGACCTTTGTAAGTGAACTAAAAAATATCGCATTTTATGATATGATTCTAACTTTCGAAAATAAATAACAATTCTGCCTGTATGGGTATAGACTGTAATTTTCCTATATACACTTATTTACAAATAAAATTATCGTGTATCTGAGAGCAAAATTATGAAAAATACTGTCCGTTAATTTGCAAATACTTCAAAATATATTTCGTAACAACAATTTATATCAAACATTAAGTCATCAAAATGAAAATACGGAACGATTTTCTTCACGCAAATATAATAAGTGTAGATTTAACCCAGTTTCGTGGGTCGCCGGCGATCATGCACGCGATAAAGGGCTTCAAATGTCGAGGTACACGCGAGTACGTATGCTTAGCAAATTAATGCTTAAATAAACCGTGAAATACTTAATCTAATTATTTCCACAACATTATGGATAAGGAAATCCAGTGCGTTGGAATACAAGGAAATTCAAAATTGGTTCTAAATAATACTTTAATAGAGACTCGGTAATTTTCTCAACATTATCTATTCTATCCCTTTAGGGGGTGCATTTCACACTCTTCTTAGTGCTCATTGTCGACATATAAGATACTGGTGTATTGAATATTACACTTTTAGATCCTGCCATTTAGGCCTGGGCTCTAAATTGCCGTCAGTAAATTAATTTAACATGTACAAGATGTCCTACTTAAAACATCATTTCACATATTAGAACATTGTACAAAAGCTCTCAATATGTTAGAGATGTAGGTAAGTACTATTCTTCCTTTCAACGTCGGTTCCGGTCACTACTGCGGACGTTTGTAGGCGGCGGGAGTGTACAAACATTACCGTAATCGTATGTCACTCGCCGGTAGCGCGTTGATGTCTTTTTGATGCGTGGTCGTGCGAGTACTTTTGTTTCCGATTTTTTCAGAATCTAGGCTTATTATTTAAGTGTTTTTTTAGAGTATTTTATAATAATTATTATATTTTTAATTATTAGAATTTGAAAAAAAATATTTCCAATAAAATTACACGACATCTTTTTTAGAGACCAATTAATCTGAACTGAACCTTATCCAGGACACGATAACCTAAATATTTTTTACAAATTGATACATTTTTTCAAACCCAAAAATCTATAAAATAGAAATAAAGAACTCACCTTGCACACAAGAAAATACACGACACTACGTCACTCACACAAAAAAAAATTTAAAGTCAAATGTGCAATGTCCGTTAGGCGCTAGCGCTGGGGTCAGAGTGCGCATGTGTCCCGCGCGGTATCATCCGCGACTCGCGCGCTCGCATAGTGAAAGTGCTTATATAGCCTTTTAGCTGCAAGCGTGCAAGAGTGACGTCACGCAGCGCCTGCAATGGATTTATGGGCGGCCGAAACAATGAGATGAACTTTGGGCGAAGCTTCGACGTTTTTTTTAATTACCTTTATAAGCTTCGTACGGCAATGACATAGTTTTTGGGAGTGATATAAGTTATTCTTTAAATAACTTCAGTTAGTACAAAGTTGTGTCTTGTAAGGTTGAAATCAATAAATTATGTACGGTTTTCTATTAGTTAATTTTGATTTTACTGTTTAGTTACTTTACGTTATAATTTTTTAATTTGCCAATATAACAAGACTACAGGTAGGTAGGTACAGCACAAATTTTTATGTGGATAAGGAAATCCATAATACATTACACATACAGCATAAATTTTTATGTTCAATTGATATTTGCAAAATTGTTGTCTTGGCTTTTTAAAGAGGTGGCTGTCCCTTGCCAGGAATATCTGTATATTTCTTGAGGTTTGCTGAGATTTAGATACAACTTAGTTTCCAAACCGTTATTCTTCTTAGCCATAAAGAAAGGTTCATTTCAAAATATGTGTTTTTCCTGTGGTTTTCTCGGCGTTTTAATTTGACTATTTTTGGTCGAAATGCGCGTGGTTACAGAGATATCTCTATTAAATGAGACGATTCATGGTTCCTAGAAAGGCAACCTAGCTCCGGTGCAAACGTTTTATATCTCATACCAGCTGACCGGGAAAACGTAGATTTGCCATTGTAAAAAAAACCTACGAGATTTTTATGTGTTAGATTGTACAGTAAAAATTGTATTAAAATAGTATAACACCACCATTGCTCTATCTGGTACCCCGCTACCATGTTTTTTTTGTCTAATAATATTTTTTAGGCTTTCCTTGCCAAGCCCTCTAGCTTAAACGACTTGATGAATTTTAACAAATAAGAAATCATTTAAATGACAAACTTTATACACTTAAAATAGAAAATTAAACTCCTAACTAAAATATGGCGTCAAATAATTTGTCCCCATCGCTATCCACTGGAAGGGAGCCCAAAAGACTGGCGGCATTGTCACGTTGTATGGCAATGCTTATCCTCTGTCCGAGGTAAAAGCCAGAAATCATTAGGGCAAACCTAATGATTTCTGGCATACTGAGTGGCACAGGCTATTTTTATTTTATTTTAGACTAGCTTCTGCCAGCGGCTTCGCCCGCGTGATCTCTAGGGAACATGTTCCCGGGATTAAAAGTAGCTTATGTGCTATTCCAGACTATAATCTATCTTTGTTCTAAATTTCATTAATATCCGTTAAGCCGTTCTGGCGTGATTGAGTAACAAATAACCAGACTTTCACATTTTCATTTTTTTTTTCATTTTTTCTATTGATTGTAGCGTGATGAAAAGTATACTATAACCAGCTCAGGAGTATGAAAAATAATTATACCAAGTTTCGTTAAAATCCGTCCAGTAGTTTTTGTTTCTATAACGGTTATACAGACAGACAGACAGACAGACAGACAAAAATTTTACTGATTGCATTTTTGGCATCAGTATCGATCCCTAATCACCCCCTGATAGTTATTTTAGAAATATATTTCATGTACAGAAATGACCTCTCTACAGATTTATTATAAGTATAGATATAGATAGATAGATATAGAAGATAGATATAGATAGATGGGTTTGCTCTCGACTCCAGTCAAGGTCAGAGATGACAGATATAAAATCTACGATGGAGCGAGCGTACCGAAGTAGCCTTATCACTCTTTGAAAAGATTAGCGTTTGGAAACACAGACACAGGCAGATAGTTTCACTCCTTTGCTGTGCGCATGAAAGACGCTTGGAAACGCTTAGTGCGAATTGGTGGAGTAGCAACAAGGTAGGAATGGCAACTTGCAGTGCGTCTGGATGTCTAATGGTTAAAGGGGACCGGTGGGATAAGGTCGTGGAGTTCTTGGGAATCTGCAGAAGACCGGCAGGCAACCTTGCGGCGATGAGCCAAGCTGTGTAGCTTGGCATCTACCAGTTATACGTCGCCAATGAGCTTCTTAGCTCTGCGTTCCACCGAGTCGAGCGTGGCAAGCTGATACTTATGTGAGTTATCCCAAAGTTGGCTGCGATACTCCATTCAGGATCGGACTTGTGCTTTGAGATAGAGTTTAAAGCTGTTAAATCAGTTAAAGCCGGAAGTATTGCTATGCGAAGCAGATGCTCAGCTTTTTGGCCGCAGTTTGGGCTTTGCACTCAATGGTTGCGCCGAAATTGAGACTGGATGTCAGCTCCATGCCTAAGAGCCTAGAAAGTATGCTTCGAGCCGATCAGTTACTGGAACAGATGTACCCCGAAAGGTTTGGTCGATACATCTCCTTTTTGCTGTAAATAGACACGCCTGTGTTTTGGTGGCGTTAAAAGAGACCGATTGTCGTCATCCCACTGGGAGACAAGGCTTAAGTTCAAATTTGTACGCTCTACCATGATCTCTGTCAAAAGGAACTAACTTCATCCCCGCTGGTTGTTGCGCTGGACAAGTATCTCTCTGAAACTGTACGGTCATCTGCGTACGCAATAATAACAGGCTAAAGTAGGTCATTGATTAGTGGGAAACGACTCTTGAGTTACAGAGAGTACAGACTCCTGAAGATGGAGGTTATGAGAAGGGTCTACACGTTTACTCTTTTTGGGCATCGGTTGCACATTTGCAGTCTTCCTACATTTTCGGAACGAGCTATTTTCAAAAGAGAGACGGAACAGGCGTGTCAATACAGGCAACAGTTTAGGCGCACATTTTCTCAACACTCTTGCTGGAATACCGTCAGGTCCGCTGGTTTTATTCACATCTGGACCGCACAATACTCTTTGGACCTCTATATTGTGAACTGCAACCTCCGGCATCGAAGAATCACAACGATTTCAGGCAAAACTATAAGGATTTTGAAAGGAGAAACAGGACAAGTGTAAGTCTGACTCGCGCACAGAGGATTCCGTACAAACTCGTATGTGGATATACATAGTTCGTCTATTACGGTAATCGTTGCTCAATTTTTCCAAGACATTCATTGCTTACTGAATTATGAAAATACTGCAATTTGTCTGATCAAACGATAAGTAGGTACGACTTTAGGACAAATTTAACTTTGTAGTTATAATCCCGTACATCGATTTACGTCACGGTCATTTCTTCAACTGCAAATATAAGTTTGTAATGGCATAAATGGCATAAAATGATTTTTTTGTGATAAAACTACAAACAGTAAATTCTGTGACTTTTTCCATTATTTGTGCTAGAAAACCTTGCTTCATGCCAAATTTTATCATTTACAAGTACCCCATAGGTTTTGATTTACTTGCGAATACCAAAATTTGTCGCAAAAATGATTCATAAATAGCCGTAAATTGTATTGCGTTGACTTCGAAGCTTGATGTTTTTAGAGCTTCAAGGTACCATCGACCTACGTTTCGATATTCATTTCAACATGATTTCTTTACGAGTTCCTGGCAAAAAAAGGGTCGTGCTAGACTAACAGACAGACGGACAACGAAGTGATCCTAAATAGGTTCCGATTTTTAGAGTTTCGTACCCGAAAGGTAACGAACGGCACCCAAAACAATAAAACAGCCTCCGCTGTCCGTCCATCCCGTCAGTCTAGCAGGCTGATTTCGAGAACCGTAACAGGTAGACCTACTTAAAATTTTGAGTGTGTATTTCTATAGCCACTATAACAACCAATAATAAAAATCTAATTAAACATTTAAGGGGGCGGGTTTTCTTTCAGTTCATGGTCGGAACCCGGTGAGAGTCTGACTCGCACTTGGCCGGTTTTTTTCTTTTGGGGTACGGAACTCTAAAAAAGATGCATTAAGATGGCGGATATAGTGTCGTCATATAATGTAGTTTAGCCATGTGACCTGTAAAAATAAGGGGTTCGATGAGACGAGTCTTAGGTACCTATTATAATTAAATAATGAATACTTTGAACCAAAATGATTTTTTGTGAAGAACATCTGAAAACTTCTTCGGGCAAAAAAACATGTTAGCCATCCATGTTATCACTGCTCTTTCTACTCTACAATCTGATACAAATTTAACGTTAGAGCTGAGTAGTTTATGAACGATGTGTTTTTTCGAAATAGTTTTTTTGGGAAATATCCTTTAGAAAAAAAAAAGTAATCATTTCAACGTTTCCTTAAAGTGGTTGGCAGTGGCGTCGTGTGTGTTGTGGTGGTCACTATAATCACGGCGATCACGACCAGACACACGTGGAAGCCAAGTTGTGCGGAAGGAAACTACTAAATAATCTTTTAAATTATGCTGCGGTCACAGATCAGGGCCAAAAGGTTTAGGAAGAGGCTTCAATCCCATGACCAGGTAGGTACATCGTATTAAATTCATAATTAATAATACTTAGTATTGATCAGTCTTGTATAAAATTCTTGAATAACCGAAAAATTCAGTATTTTGTTGTGAAAATATCAACAAAATCCATGAAAAAGCGATGACAAATCGATTCTTCAGGAAATTCGAAAGTATAATTCAATTTAGTGACAAATCTGCCGCTTTAGGGACTACTCACACTGATTTTGGTCACACTTATACAGTTCCGCTTCTATCAGTCTCGTACAGCATTGTAAGAATGAGACGGCGGCAGCGGCAGAACAATGCTGGACTCTATCTATATCACTCGCAAGACCATAACATATTTGTCCTCATTTTATACTTGTTTGCCGCGGAAGCTGAATAGACGCGGAAAGCTGAAAGGCTACGCGACGTCTCCTTACAAAATCGTTGTTTTGTATGGGCATAAGCTGAATAAGTGTGAGCAGTCCCTTAGAGGTATTTTTTGTCTTTTCTGGCAGTGATATTTAGATTAGATTATCCCTATTGAAAACCTTAAGAAGTATCAGTCAAATCAACGCCCGTAAAGTTATTCGAACACGGATCTATTTGAAACCAACGTTGGTAACATTGTATGATAAATGATTTTCGTCGTGGACATTAACTCGAAAAATTTACAGGCTAAACAAGATTGATACATTAAGACAAAGGGTTCCATTGATCCCTACAGTGCCACGTGAAGATTGAGGCTGATAGCATCTCATATCTTTGAAGTACGTATTTCACAAGTTCGCGTTACACATGCCAATGATTAATAGCCGTATTGTGCTACCGGCTGACATACAAAACAGTTGTATAATAAGTTGTGGATGTAATAACTTAGACAATAGCTGAAAGTGCGAAGTGCGTTTGTTCATTGCCCGTATTAGTTGTCGGGGTGAAAAGGTCAAGCTATTAGTGATTTGGTCATATTTTATTGAATGGAACTTATGGCAATGTTTTTCGGATTGTGTGGGCAAGTTTTGACGATACAAGCTGTGAATCTGAGAAGGGGCAATTGTACTCAATACTCAATAATTTATTGCATTCCATATGTATTACATAGATGGTTTAAAATGGTTAAAGAACAAATATGGACCCTGTCGGGCACGGAAAACTCATGAATGAATAACTTTATTACGTACTATAGTTAAAGCGGTTCATTACTATAATTTGACCCGTTGCTATAGAACAAGCCTGAAATCCTGAAAAATATATAATTTATTGCATACTTTTATGAATTTATCATGATGGGACAACAGCTGACTTTTTCTCGAGTTCAAGGCTTGGCATACAGACAATGGCCTCTTTTCAGGTTTTCATAAACGTAACCGCGAACTTATTTGACTTGAAATGTCCATAAAATTAGCAAACTGCGTTTGACGAAATGGATAGTATTTAAACCCCGTGATTCTCCAAGTGTACCGTGTTACGTACGTAGTAAGCACATAATTGGTGAGGTCAGAAGGACGATAGAGATATAATCCAACAACTTAAATTAAGTTTTGCAATTCATTTTAGGAATCCAAAATGTCTTACTTTCCCATAAAAACGCTTATAATTATTATGACGTAATTAAATGGTAGGTAGGCTGCTTTTTAGAAAAATATGAGTATTTATTTGAATTGCTGAATGTTGAGCCTTCCGGATTCGTTCATTGCGAAACCGGAAAATAATTCTTAATATAACAATATTTTGAACGACTGAAATAATGGTAATTGTTACATCTAAACGATATTCTTAATTTTTCATGGCGATAACATTTAACCTTCCGTGGTTAGCCACAGTTTTGTTCAAATGCTCTAATGCAGCACGACACTCTGACCTTCAGAACAAAGATGATCGTAAAGTTTTACTACAATCGTTTATCCAATTTTTAGGTATTGATAAAAATACCAAGTAGTACACTTAATATGTAAATAGGAAATTATTTTTTGATGAAGATAGTGTTGACATTTACAAGACCAATTAATAATTAAATTAACCTTCGATGTTTCTGCACAATTTTGGTAACTTCAATCAATTAATTTTATTACAACAGCTATTAGGTAGCCGACGAAGATTCTGTTTGCGTGGAAATATTTAAGTCACATAGTTACATCAATAGTTCTTTCATTATTTTAATTACCTCCAATGTGTACAAATTCAAAACGCAATCCTCAATTACTGTTACATGTTATAAAAATATACAAATAATGAGATAGAATCGAAATGTTAATGTAATAGGGAACACGCAACACCCATAAAATACTTATCTGACTATTTTGGTAACTCTCCTTAGTAAATTATAGGCAAGCCATTATTTACACGACTTTGTACAATAAACATGAAATGTTAATGCTTAACAAAACGATGTTGGTGTTGGTTTAAATCGGCACGAATCGGTTTTATCTTATCGATATTGAAATTCATCTCGTTCGGTTTAACAATCGAACGAAAAATGTTTTACCGAATGGAGGCAGACCCGACCTGTTGTGTTGTAAACACTTGCAGAATATGGGGACTGGTACAATTGTCTGGTTATTTTGTTCGAGAGACTAATCTATACCTTTACTAATATTATAAAGCTGAAGAGTTTGTTTGGTTGCCTGCGATAATCTCAGGAACTGCTGGTTCGAATTGAAAAAATATTAGTGTAGGAAAGCCCATTAATCGAGGAAAGCTATAGGCTGTATAACATCACGCTGCGACTACTAGAAGCGGAACATTGATGAAATATGTGACGGCGCGGGTGTCATGTGTTATGACCCAATTTAACCCGGTTAGTTTCCATTTTCCGGGGAGAGGCTGCCATTGGTAGCTGCACGTCTCTAAGAGCGTAAGATACAGAAAAATATATCCTTTAGTATAGTATGCCAAAGTAACAAATCAAGACTTGGTTTGGTAACTGAACTGTGATAAAACGTTTACATGTTTACAAATTAATTAACATGCTCATTAAGAATACTGGTTTAATCACAAAGCTTAGCCAACGGATGTCTTTCACAAAATCAAGCCGTGGTCCGTCTTTACATATTACGACCGTGTCGTGTCAAAATCTTAAGTTCAGCCCCATCTGATTAGACTACCTGACCCCAACACAGTTCGGAAAAGGCTCGGCTTGTCCGATTACATAGTAATGCGTAGGCTTCAGATCCACACGATAAAAGCTTGGGTAACACTCAAGATTCCGAAAAAAAGAAACAGGATTACTGACATATAGAAACAATACTATACATTTTTAAACAGCCACTATTGTTAATTTAGGCGATTTATTAATGTCTAGGATTTTCGAATGACTGTGACATTTAAAACCTACATAACATGGGTGGAGTCTTGAGGTGAGATTTAACACGTTTTACGATACCCTGGCACACGCATCGATGATGAAACATTGTATATCCTCAATAGTATTGGCAACATAACTCGAATCAGATGCTTCAACCATTTATTCATAATTATGTATGAAGATGCTGTGCTAAGTTAAGCTCGTATTTCTGGTCAGACGAGCCTTATTTAAATTAGGTATATGAAACTGACCTTTAAATTTTGCTAAAATGAATATATTCAGATACGTATAAGACCTAACGCTGTTTGAGTCATAGCAATTTATTCATTCATGCGATACAGGTTTGCCTTACAATTACAATTATTACAGAACTGGATTTACTCTACTATTAAACGTAATATTATACAAATCTATTAAAGTTAATATTATACTGTGTCTTAGAAGTTTCATTGTTCATGTCATTCAGCTTAGCGGCAAGCTTTGATCTATTATTAATTGATAGTTTGCCAATTGAAGACGAAACAAAATACCAATTTAATTAGGTACAGCAATGTTTTTGTCGACTCTATTTTGAATTTTATCTTAACTAGTGAATGAAATTCTGATTGAGCTTACATTATATATTATTATTATGTAAATACCAAAAAAGTTTCATCTTTAAAACCAAAGTGATGTTGTCACGGGCATGCATTACCAATTCACCATAAACATTTAATAGTCCTCGAAATATAGATAAATTCGACGCACATTTTAATATTACAATGTAGTTCACGTGAGAAACATTGTTGTTAATCTCAGGCATTTATGATGTCCTAACAGAAGACCTTGCGCTTTACGAGCATAAGCAGACTCATCCAACGCGCATGGAACATTACAAGAAAAATGTCAGACAATTACTATCTAAGCCGTTAGCCAATAATAGGTTAAAGTGCTGTTAAATATCAGTGTGTGACGCCGAATGATATTCCAGTTCGGTCAGACACCTCGTTAAACTATTTTGATCCAATAATAACCATTATTTCTTCACTAACGTTACTGATTTCAGCTCCATTACACATTGATTTTGCAAAACAAACAATGTTGTATCTTGTAATGTATCCGTTGGTTCAGCTGGTAATGACTCAATATGATATCTATAACCATAGTTTGGATTATTGAATCTCAATTTGCCTTTTACTTTGTACATTATAATTTATTTGTTTGGTGGTTCTGTGTACAAAAAGATAATGCCATATTGAAGTTTTTGAGGCCTTACTTCTTCCCATCTAAAATAAATGACTTTTGTAATGGTGGTGGCTTACGGCAGGCGATTATTTAATGAAACACTCTGAATCTGGCGACACAAGTATAATACTCAGTACTTCAGTAGGTAATACATATGATTAAGCACGTTACACAATATAATATTATTGTACAGTTCTGGTAGGTATGTTGTACGTGCGGCGCGGCACCTGTTACCATGCGCGCGCGTGAGGGCCGACTAGCCGTAGCCGCGCGGGCTGCGCGGGGTCGCGGGGGCGAGACGCTTAACATTGTACCGGCGGCGTACGCGCGCTGTAACTTTGTTGCGGGGCGCGCTTATGCAAATGCTACACACTCCCCCTCTAGTTCGAACATAGCGCCCTCGCGTTCGGGCTAGCAATCGTATCTACGGGGTCTACCACGTCTGCGCTTCTCTCTAACCGGGGTCTCAACGTCACCGATGAATGGGGTCAAATGGGAAACATGATACCGTCCAACATGCTCACCTTTAGTGACTCCCTCTATCAGGTAAGTAGTGGGGCTAACTACTTCGCGGATGCGGTATGGGCCGTCCCTCCGAGGTATGAATTTCGCAGACTGTCCAGGGCTAACATCATTCATTCCTTGTGTCTTCAATAGAACAAGGTCACCTACCTTGTAATCAGGAGGTGCGCGTCTGCCTTCGTCAGCGTACTTCTTCTGCACAGCCTGGTTACGTTCTTGGACATCTCTGGCGTCGAGAAGCACCGTCGCCAACTTACGCAAGTGAGGTGTGATGTTATGCACGAAGTTGTCGCTCTCAACGATGGTCTTCATATCCCCTATGACATCCGATGGCGCGCGCATCTCCCTCCCAAAGGTAAGGAAAGCGGGTGAGAATCCAGTACTCGCTGTAATAGCGGAATTCATCGCGAACCTTATGGCAGCAAGGTGAGTATCCCAAGACGCGTGATCCTTTCCAACAAGAATGGCTAACTGAGGCTTTAGGTCACGGTTTTTTCGTTCTACGGGGTTCGCTTCTGGGTGATACAGCGGTGTCAAGGACTGTTTGATACCCATCACGTGACAAACCTGCTGCATCACTTCGGCAACGAATTGAACCCCATTGTCGCTGATCATCCTACGTGGAACTCCAAACCTCATGAAGACTTCAGCTATTAAAGTCTCAGCGCACTCTACGCTGGTGGCGTTCTCTAACGCGAACAGCTCAACCCAATGGGAACAAGTATCCTCGAGAATTAAAATCCAACGGTTACCTTTCGAAGTTTTGGGTAGAGGTCCGAATAAATCGACGGAAACAACTTCAAAACGTCGGTTCGTTGCAGGAGTTTGGAGTAGCCCTGTAGATTTCCTATTGTCGATCTTGTATCGCTGGCAAGCAGTACAGCGTTTGATGTAGTCGGTGACGAATGATTTCATCCCTGGCCAGAAGTATCTGGCTCTGATGCGCTGCAGGGTACGTTCGGCACCGAAGTGACCCGCCGTAGGGGCGTCGTGAAAATCTACGAGCACGGCCTCTCTCTCGTGTTTAGGTACCACGAGGCAGGCTGAATCTGCATCTTCAGAGTCAGGTACACATCTGTACAGGACACCATCAGATATTAGGTAACCTCTCTCTGACCAACCCCTCCCCCTGAAGGGATCGTCGGTCGCCTCCAGATCCTCAACGATATTCTTCAGGTCAGGGTCCTTTAGTTGGTTAGTGCGCACTTCTTCAGGCATCCTGCGTGGCACATCTACAGTGACTAAGCATACCTCGCAACCACCTGGGTTTTCTTCGCAACAGGCTGGGCGGCTTAGTGCGTCAGCGATCACATTCACTTTTCCAGGAGTGTACTGGATCTGTAAATTATAAGCCTGGAGGGTCAATGCCCACCTGGCAAGACGACCGCTGGGAGATTTTAGGCTCATCAACCAACGCAACGGCTGATGGTCTGATTTAACTACTACTTCTGACCCTTCAATGTAGCCTCTGAATTTCGTCACCGCCCAAACGACGGCAAGAGCCTCTCGTTCGGTGGTGGTATAATTGCGCTCAGCCGGTTCTAGGAGACGGCTGGCGTACTCTATAGGTCTCTCCTCAGGACCCTCCCCCTGCATCAAAACAGCACCAAGACAGTAGCCACTGCTATCTGTCCGGGGAGAGAAAGGCTTAGATTCGTCAGCTTGGCGAAGAATAGGAGCAGTAACTAGAAGCTCTTTGATGCGCTCAAAAGCAGACTGCTGTTCTTCTTGCCACTTCCAAGAGCTGTTCTTCTTAAGAAGGTCAGTTAAGGCCTTAGCTATTGCAGCATAATTCGGCACGAAACGACGGAACCAGCTGGATGTTGCCAAAAAGCCCTTAAGCTGCCTTTCATTCTTTGGAGCAGGCATGTCAGCAATGGCCGAGGTCTTCTCTGGGTCCACCTGCAGACCCCCAGGAACGATGATGTGGCCGAGAAATTTTACTGAGTCACGGGCGAAGCAGCTCTTTTTGCGGTTGACTCGAAGGCTAAACATCTCGAGTCTGTTGAAAACTGCTTCGAGGTCCTCCATGTGACTCTCAAAAGTCTGCGATAAAATTATTAAGTCATCCAAATACCCTAGAATGGTCACAGGCCTGCTTCTTTGAGGGTTGGAGCTCGGTTCTCGATCGCGTACATTCAAGTTCGATTTGAAACGATCGACTAATCGTTGAAATGTGGCACCTGAGTTACGGAGGCCCATCGGCATTCGTTTGAACCTATAGGTGCCGGAGGGTGTCACGAAGGCGGTTTTGTCACGGTCCTCTTCTGAAACACATACTTGGAAATAACCAGAGTGAAGGTCGAGCGTGGTCATGTAGCTGGTCGTCTTCGCCGCGTGGAGCACGTTTTCTATGCGCGGGAGCGGGTACCGATCCGGCTCTGTCACCGCGTTGAGTTTCCGGTAGTCCACGCACAGACGGACGCCACCGTCCTTCTTGGCGACTAGGACGACATTAGCGGCCCAAGGTGACTCACACTCTTCTATAACATCGGCTTGTAGCAGCTTCTCAAGCTCGCCTTCTAACAACTGTTTCTTACCCTGCGACAATCTATAAGGGGGTGAAGCGGTCGGTTCCTGCTTCTCGTCAACCCGAATGCGATGAGTAGCATAAGTCGTAGGGGGACCTTCAGTGGCGAAGCGCTCAGCCTTGCTGGTGATGAGCTGGTTGAGCTGCATTCTCTGGGCCGGCGACAGCTTCGTTCCTTCATCCTCTCTCAGCGCCAGGCTGGTCGTATTGACCTGCATCAGCTCTGCGTCGCTGGTGGATTCGAGGCTGTACGAATGCACAAAAGTAGACTTTTGTGCAGGAGAGTCACAAAAGTACCAACAGTTATGTTGGAGGTCCATCAATATACCTGCTCTAGCGATGAAGTCTTGGCCTAGAAGCGTCCTATTATTAGCTTCTGGTATCACTAGGAAAGTGGTGGGGATAACACGTTCTTGGACTGTGACGTTCGTGCTACACAACAACAATTCACGTACCTGGTGCGTGCCATCCGCGAGACCAATATTGCGGCGCGTTCTCGTGAAAGTGTTGCCACTGTCCAATAAGACTTTGTATAATCCAGGGCTAGCAAGACTCTCGGTAGCGCCTGTATCTAGCACTGCGACACCTACCAAAGATGCAACCTCTATCTTTATGGTGGGGTGCGTCAGGTCGGATTCGTGGGTAACAGCACTTTGGAAACTCACCTTGTCGGCGGATGCGGGGGCTGCACCTTTACACGTCGGACACTTCGATCGTATAACACCTTGTCGGCCGCAACCGTAACACGACAACGATGCGTTATCATTATAAACCACCTGCTCATTAGATTTTACTTTATTTTTACACTCATCTACTGAATGACCAAACCGTTTACAGAAAGCGCAGCGTGGTCTAACACGTTTCGAATTTGCATTAGTACCTAATATATTCGAACTAGAGTCGGACGTCGCATGCGAAGGGTTATTTTGAACAACAGCGGTATTCGGAGGGTTATTGTTTACATTTCGAGACTTATTACAAATCGATCTGTTATCGTTGTAATTGTTATTCGCGTTACTATTACGAGATGAATTTAGTGATTTAGATTGACTTACTTCGTTAAGCGTCTCCTCCACGTACCTTGCTCGCTCGAGTAGACAGTCGACGCTACTTACACTATCGCGTGACACTCTTTTTCGGATTTTATGATTTAAAAGGCCGTATACAATGTCAACTTGCATTATTTCGGGTACACTATACGGTATACGCGATATGTTAGCGCGCACTCGCGAAATAAATAAATCAACACTATCACTATCACTTTGTTCTTGCGCGAAGATATCTCGAAGAATCCGGTGGGCGGGGCGCGGGGCGCCGTACATAAAACGCAGTCGGCGTATCGCTTCTTCCCAGGTCTCCACGGTAGATTTGATTCCTTGCCACCACACGGCAGCGTCTCCCGTCAGCAGCATGGGTAAACCTCGAAGAGCGTGTTCGTCGGACACACTTGCGCACTCTTTGTATACGAGCACGCTCTCGACGAACGCTTCTAGGGCTTCGGCACCGCGTGCGGCTCCGTCGAAACGGGCCGTGCATCGCGTGAAGTTGCTATGCGGGTTCGGCGCTCCGGTGTGTGCAACGGTAGGATGAGTCGGTCCCATTGATTCGCCGATCGGTGACGTCATCGGCGTCGGCGTCACGACGCTTCGCATGACGTTAGACAACAATCGCGTGAGTTGTTCCTCGGACATAGATATCATGTTACCACGTTCCACGGTAGGTGTAGGTATCGCCGTGGTGTTCGCATTGGCGCGATTCGCCACCGTGTGGTTCTCCTCGTCGCTGCTGGAAACATCGTGGTTGTCGTTGTCTTTGGCGGCATCTTCTCGTCGAAAACTCTCGGCACCGAACCAAAACGATACGAAACGATGAGGCAGTCCAGTTACTACTTGTGAACACAGTCGCGTGGATTTCGTTCGCACTCGCGTCGGTTTTGTAGGTACCTACTAGCCGTACGGAGCACGTGCCACGAGTTGGGCGCAATTTGTAATGGTGGTGGCTTACGGCAGGCGATTATTTAATGAAACACTCTGAATCTGGCGACACAAGTATAATACTCAGTACTTCAGTAGGTAATACATATGATTAAGCACGTTACACAATATAATATTATTGTACAGTTCTGGTAGGTATGTTGTACGTGCGGCGCGGCACCTGTTACCATGCGCGCGCGTGAGGGCCGACTAGCCGTAGCCGCGCGGGCTGCGCGGGGTCGCGGGGGCGAGACGCTTAACATTGTACCGGCGGCGTACGCGCGCTGTAACTTTGTTGCGGGGCGCGCTTATGCAAATGCTACACTTTTGCTTTTGTCACTTCATGTGTGAAAAAGTGCATCACCTATACGAGCTAAGCTTATGTTCTAAACACAAAGTAATCAATTAAGTGTTGCCACTGGTAATACGTTAGCTTCCGTTACCAGAGGAGCATCGATCACGCATCAGGATATAAAGCACTCCGACGTGCGCGTGCGATGACGTACTGCGCCTGCGCAATTCTAAGTAAACAAAGTATAAATCAATTAATACAACTTTTACAGCTGTACTTTAATACGTTATGTATTATATAATGTCTAATTGGCTAACAAGGTTAATTGACTGCTGTCTGATGGGTACCGAAGCTGATCGAGTCGATATCTGCAATACCAGTAGTGATAAAGTTGCATTGCCTTCCCGGAAGTAATATCTCATGTTCCTACACTAAATTTGTTTTCAAACAAACGCAAGAACTAGAAACAGGCTCCAACAGAATACGAGGTCCACGTTATTTAATTAAAATACATAGCCTGCACGTATGCTCTACCCTTTGACCTTATACAAGTCTTTTTAAATTGTGCAGAACATAAAAAGTTGGCTGTAACAGGAATGGTAGTATTTCGGCGGTATCGTATATTTACTAAGAACTGCAGATAAAAAAGAGAAAAGAAAAGAGTATTCTATTCTATTCTATATATTTTCAGCGGTTATTCCATTTACATATAATAAAACGTAACCTTTTTTCCGCCTAAGCTCTTGACATTTCAAACATGTTCACGTGTAGTTTTATGGAGTGCAGGTTTAATTACTGCCTTAGGCTCATAATGTTTTGTTTTTCACGCCACTTATCCGAAGAAGCACGCAGATGACGCATTATAATGAAACTAGCTGTGCCCCGCGGTCTCATGCACCCTCGCTACAACTTCTTTTGCGCTTAGCTTAATTTCTGCTTTTTTTGCTTGGCACTTACAGTGTTCATCATCATGTTACGACCAGCAGGACCCTTCCTCGCTAATGATTATAAATATAAATAAAATGTTTTTGGGAAATAGATTTCGGGGAACAGTAATTTTTGGTTTTGTCTCAAAATAACTTATTTATATTATTGAAAAAAAAAAAATTCAGACCTTCGCAATGAGTATGTGTCTTTTGTTTAGTGTTCTTATTTGTCCTCCAATAGTATTCTTGGGTGTGTACGACTTTTACTAGAATGTGTGCAAAGTTTCACCTGAACAGGCTTAAACCCGAAGTAAATTGTCCGTGGCTGACGGACAGTCAAACCAACACACGAGTGATCCAACGAAAAGTACCGAATTATCGTTTTAAACAAAAATCCTCAGCTTTACTATACAGGGAAATTGAAAAAATACCCGAAACCTCTTAGGCAGTGAAAGTACACATGATTATAAGCAACTTTTGTTTTGGTAAAACTCCGAAATCTCGAAAAAAATATCAGCTGTTTCATACATTTTCATGGGCTAAATACTGCATTTTGTATGAAACAGCTGATATTTTTTTCGAGATTTCGGAGTTTTACCAAAATAAAAGTTGCTTATAATCATGTGTACTTTCACTGCCTAAGAGGTTTCGGGTATTTTTTCAATTTCCCTGTATAGTTTAAAACTACAGATAACGCCAACAGTTATTCCTATTTTTTTATATAGTTGTTGTATGAAATGTTAATGATATAATGTAGTAATTATTGTCGTATGTGTTCGCACTTAACATTCCTGTCGCAAGATGTTGTGAAGCTTGTAATGACGATAATATGATAATGGTTTTAATTGTTTCTAAACAAATATAGTAAGCTTCTGCTTAGGGCTTCTATTTCTAACAGCTCCTACACTTAGGTACAGAAATACTGCCATTTTAATGGCGTTTACTTGCTACTAAAAGATTATTTCTAAATATTTTAATTGTAAGTTATTTAATGAATAAGCCAGGCTTACCATGAAGGTAACATAATTGTGCAATAAATTTATCACAAACCAACTGTTTACACAAAACGTCACTGGATATATTATTTTTCTTGCCTAAGGTATGTAAACAGCGCGTTTACAGGTTTTACATTTTAGTAATATCTCAAAATAAGTAAAACAGACGGCCTAGCACGAATGTTTTGACGTAAAGTAACGTTAAATTATTGTTAACTTAAGTGAATCTATATACCTATATAAAAGGCAAACCTGACCAACTGACTTACGAGTATATTTATATCTACGCACAGTTGAAACTACTGGCCGTAGAAAGCTGGTATGTAGCTTCCTTACTCTCCTTTGCACTGCACAAAGAGAGGATTTCCCGAAATTCTTACGGGAAAGAGAAAAAACGGGATATGCGCGTACGAAGTTGCGGGCGATAGCTAGTTTTGAATATAAAAAAAAAAAAATAACAATGTATGTACAAACAGAGATACGGTACAGATTGCAGTATTAGTACAAAGGTACTGGTTATTTCTAAAGACATTTCTTCCAGCAGACCTGCGAAAGGAGAAATGAAATAGAAATGAAGTCAATAGTGTGTAAGAAATAACAAAAAAGAGGGTATGTGAATGAAGACTTAAATATAGTAAAACAATTATTAATGATTACTTAAACACTGAAATTTTATGTTAAGATATGAAAAACAACCGGCCAATTGTTAGTCTAAATACAAATACAAAATCCTTTATTTCAAATAGACCAGTTACAGGCACTTTTGAATAGTCAAGTTCTGTCAGTCAAATAAATGAAGCTAATCCTGCCGCGCTAGCGACAAGAGCAGCGGGTTGCTCTGCAACATAACACACCCACCGACCCCATCTCCAGCGCGGCAGTTGCACGTTCCAAAGAGTAGATCCTGTGGAGAAGAACGTGCAAGAAACTCCATGGACACTCTTTTAAACCAGTTGTCATTGTTTACAAAATCATGGTTACATTCGTTGCGAAATAATTTATGACTAAAATTATACAATGCAAAAGAGAATGAGTCTAACAGTGCAAAGATAGTCTTACAATCTTCAGCAGGTCCAACAATGTTAACTAACTCGCACACGAAGGGTTCCGTACCATAAACCTTATATTTTATAAGTTGTTGTTATAGCGGCAATAGAAATACACAATCTGTGAAAATTACAACTGTCTACCTATTACAGTTCTTGAGATACAGCTCGCTGAGGCTTATTAATAGGGTTCCGTAGGTTACCCTTTGGGTACGGAACCTTAAAAAATAAGGTAATAATGAATTTGAGATGAGAATAAAATGGGCACATTTAATTATGTATACAGGATGTATCTTGAACTTTCGGAAAAATTAAGAAGGTTATCAAGTGAGAATATTGATGACACAATAAAATTATAATACCTACCACATTATAATATTTTATGACACAGGAAAAATTAAACAAAAGTGACGACGTGACCATACAAGGAAAGGAAATATATGTCTTAAGAAAGCTTTAAAGTTTTCCTTTCTATTTACTAAACTTCATTAGAAAGAAGATACATGACCACTATAATGTTTTCTTAAAAATTTTAAGCGTTCTTTTGATGTAACATTCTTTAGGAATTGTCAAAGAAACATCAGTACTGTTCCTTCCCACGTACAGTATCCAATACAAACATTGCCACCTCTTCGCTACACAGTTGCAGATGTAACTAATGTCCGGAGACTAAATTGACAAGGGCAAATGGCAAAATTAACTAAAATGCTATTATAATATATGTCAGTCTTCCATTTGCACTTGTCAATTTAGTCTCCGGGATTAAAAACCAGCGGGCCAATTCTACAAATTTTCACATTCGCATGTCAATCGCAAACTGTCAAAAAAGCGTTAATTTTCATACATTTTTGACAGATTGCGATTGAGATGCGAATGTGAAAATTAGTAGAATTGGCACTCTGACCATAATTATTTACTGAGTAGATGTATTTTGTTGCGTCTTTAAGACTCTGGCCATGAAATTGTTTTGTTGTTTTTTTATTGATCTGAGGTCTAAAATCAAACTATATTCGGAATCTACCGCAGTCCGATTCTGTGAACATGTCGAAGTGAACGCTAAGGCGAAGTGAACGACAAGTGAGCTGTCAAACCATACAAACAAGGTGGCGTGACAGCTCACTTGTCGTTCACTCCACCTGAGTGATCACGGAGAGATGTCGACAGAATCGACCTGCCGGTCTAGTCTGTCAGTGTCAACAACTAATCTTGCAAACTTAGGTGAAGTTAGCATGGAGTGAACTGTCATTCCGTCTAGTTTGCTTGCATTGACAGCTCACTTCAAGTTCACTTCACCAACTACATCACTTCAAGAGAGTTGTTTACAGAATCGCATTGCTGAGGGCCAATTCTACAAATTTTTAAATAACTATCGCATTCGCGCGTCAATTGCAAACTGCCAAAAAAGCTTTAACTTTCATACATTTTTGATAGATTGTGATTGAGATGCGAATGTGAAAATTAGTAGATTTGGCACTCTGCAATATAGTTTAACTTATTGAATTTTACCAGCAGTGCTATTCTGTAACAACATTTTCGTGTCTCGACAGCGGAATCCGAGGTGAGTTTCAAATTCGTATAAATATAAGACCTTATGTTGTGTGAAATAAAGTTCACTTTGTAGTTAAGCTTAGTCACTCAGGTGAAGCTCGATATCGAAATGGTTATTTACGGAATAGACTAGCTGAAAAGAATAACCAATTCTCTCACTTGAATAATGTTAAAATTCAAGAAGCAATCACATCGCGTCGACAGCCAATGCTTGCAAAAATGTTGAAAAATCGGTGTTTTTGACGAATTACGATAAAGATTAGAATGCGAATGAATGCATAAAATGTTCAGGTAAATTTATTCAGGACTATGTAGTCTCAGTTTGTTTATAAATATTTCTCTACTCAGTTCATGCATTTTATAGCTCACTAATATTACAAAACATCGGTATATAGATAGTTATGAACCTACAAAATATACATTTCACTGACCTGTAGCATTATGAAGTCATTCACGATTCAAAAAGCGTGAACTTTCAACAGTAAAATCAAGTGAAACAATAAAATTACAGTACGATACGGTGGGTAGGTAATCCACAAATTGGGCAACATTACCCACACTTGATAACATCTGCACAAGTCAATGCGTTTTCAATTATCACCAGTCCGCTAACGTGAATGATTTCTAAACAATATAGAGAACGGACTTGACGCTTTCAACATTACTTACTCTAACTGTGACAAACAAATATTTATTTACTTTGAAAAGTACTCATGTACTGACCTATCTATCTGTAATATAAAAATGAATTGCTGAATATGTTGCTAAGCGCGCGCAAATCTCGAGAACAGCTGAACCGATTTCGCTAATTATTTTTTTGTTGTGCTTGTTATTATCAGAAGAAGGTTTTTATGTAAAAAAAAAATAAGAACGTTGCCAGTTGACAGGAGCGAATCCGCGGGGGACAGCTAGTTATTAATAGAAACTTATTTTTGCGTGGAAAATATTATTTTAGTTGTTGCTAGTGAAATGAAATAAAACCCTATTGTTGTTGATCTATCAAATCATAACAGTCTTTTGGACTTCCAGTATTCATGTTTGCATAAACTTGTTTAATTTAATTAGTTTATTTGTTAATAATAATTTAACCTTTCGTAACATTTAGCAATATGAAGTAAATCATCCAGTTTCGTTTTTCATTTTGTGTGTTTGACATTAATTTCAAACGTCTATGCAAAAAGGGTATCGCCACGCTCCGATTCCTCTTAAAACCGGTCTGACTTAGAAAAATGGGATTCCTGCAGTCGATACAATCTAATTATGCTTTTGTGAGCAAAACAAAGGTGGATTCCACCACATACAATGTAGACTATAGGTACACGTTCGAAATGTATGGACGTCACGTTCCATTCCTTTTTTTCAATTTTATGTTCATCGATTAATATTTATTAAAAAAATACCTACCAGTCTGTCATACGTTTCATGAATTCTATTTCATATTCTTGAGTTTAGATTATATTATTTTTTTGCATTATCTAGTACTAGCTGACCCACGCAACTTCGTCTGCGTCACATTTTCCATTACTGCTCGGCTTTTTTTAGTCTAAGCGTGATGATATGTAGCCTATATACTTCCAAGATACATGGGCTGTCTAATACTGAAAGAATTTTTCAAATCAGACCAGTTCCCGAGATTACCCCCTACATACAAACTTACAAACAAATGTTACATCTTTATAATATTATTATAGATTTGTATATCTATAGCATTAATTACGAAGTATGTTTGCTTAAAATTAAATATATTAATTTAAACAAAACCAAGGATTTGTCCGACTGATTCTTTGTGATCAAACAAGTTCAGGTATGGCGGCCCTATGTTTTCTGTCTAAATGAGATAAAGTCAGTTATAGATTTTAGCAAGAACTTCTTAAGTACCTTTGCTTCGTGTACCTTTCCCATCCCTAAAAAAAAAAAAAAACGGTTAAAGACAACATGACAAAAATGGAGAATTCTTCAGATATCTAAGTTAAAATGGGAACCGATCTCTTTTCCGATTTTTTTTATCGAAAGCTATTGACCGACCGTCTTGTTTGCTATATGCATTATTCGTCATTTTTTAAAACATCGAAGTATCATGTGTCATAGGTATTATTTTACCAAATTATATTTCGTTAATTTACATAATAAGTTTTTGCTATTGGCGGATGCCGTTTTTGAACTTATTTTATTTGCCAAATGATTTATTTGCCATATTTTCACCACACCGAAACAACATTTTACGGAATATTATCTAGTCACAAATATATGAAGGTTACTTGGTTGCATTTTCAATATTAAATTAAAATAGTGTCATGTAAAGTCAATATATTATTATGTTATGCAACAAAAGGAAATGTTCCGAAATCTATGGAGCCTGGGCCGCGTCCCTGTACAAAGATGCTTGCAAGCATCTTTGTTTGCATGCTTCTTACTGGGACCAGTTTAGACCACTTTTGTTCATAATTAAGTTTAAATAATTAATAAAACAATTTTTTTTTTTAGGTTAAAACTGAAATAAGTTTCTGTTACATTAATCTATAACGCCAATGTAATAATTACATAAGCTTTGAAAGCTCTTTCAAACATTTAATTTCACTCATATTGTCTTTTTCATAGGTTTTTTAATTTTTGTTTCTTTAACGACGTTTTTGTCTTTAGTGAAAACATGACAATTAAAACAATAGTATAATGACTGTTCGGAAACTAATACTTCGATCAAATGTTATTTCGGCAAAGTATTTCTTCTGTAGAAAGTTTGTTACATTACGTTGCAACAAGGTAACTGTCATTGGTGTCAGATCGGGTTTATAACATTTTACGGATTTTGCGACAAAAAGTGTTTTCTGCAATAGCTAACACCTTAACTTTAGGATAATATAATACATCCGAAAATCAGAACTCTAATCATAACAGAAAACAGTCAAGTCGTGAAACAAAGCATGAAACAATCTATTAATATTATTATAAAGTTCAATGATTTTCGCTACCCTTGACCTTAATTACGAGTTCCGACCGCTTAATAAGGCAATTGAAACCATAGTAAAAAGTGTATTCCTAGCTCATTTTCATAAACTTAGTTAATTAACTTGTTATGTATGATATGGCTGTAAAAAATACTTTTTTGACCTAAGTAGGTAACGGATATTATTATAACGTAAATAACGCTACAAAACGTTCTGACAGATGAAGTAACATGCAGCACAAAAGTGTTAAGTAAATATTGAGTGTAGGTTATATTTATTAACCAGGGATAGAAAGTAAGTAAAGTTAAGTTTTCAAAGCAATTTCGAAAAGGCTGGTTGACACTTCCCGTGACCCAAGAGCTGGCTCTTACTTTGGGCAGAGATTAAGAATTGCCATTCAACGTGGCAATGCCGCCAGTCTCTTGGGTACATTACCAGCTGACAGCGTGGAGGACTTGTTTTGATGCTATGCTTTAGTCTTTTGTTAGTTTAGTATATTTGTTAATTTAAAAATCTGAATGTTTGAATTGAATAAAACGAAATAATTAAATAGTTTTCATTAATTGAAAACTACCATGCATTATCAATTAATGATATATATTTTTTGATTACTGACTGATCGAGTTCATCATCATCATCATCATATCAGCCGAAACACGTCCACTGCTGTATAGGCTTCCCCCAAGCGTCGCCACAACGACCAGAGGCCTTAGTGTGAGTTTTTTCGACTCACGTTCGAACGCGTTCGATTGCGAGCGCGTTAGAATTTTGTATGGGAAATTAGGTTCTACGAGTGACCACCAGGTGGCACTATAACTAAATTCCCATACTAAATTACAAAAAATACAAAATCATTTATTTCAAATAGACCAGTTACAGGCACTTTTGAATAGTCAAGGTCTGTCAGTCAAATAGATGAAGCTAATCCTGCCGCGCTAATGACAAGAGCAGCAGGTTGTTCTCCAACATATCACACCCACCGACCCCGCCTCCAGCGCGACAGTTGCACGTTCCAAAGAGTAGATCCTGTGGAGAAGAACGTGCAAGAAACTCCAAGGACACTCTTTTAAACCAGTTGCCATTGTTTACAAAATCATGTTTACATTCGGTGCGAAATAATTAATGAGTAAAACTATACAGGGAAATTGAAAAAATACCCGAAACCTCTTAGGCAGTGAAAGTACACATGATTATAAGCAACTTTTGTTTTGGTAAAACTCCGAAATCTCGAAAAAAATATCAGCTGTTTCATACATTTTCATTGGCTAAATACTGCATTTTGTATGAAACAGCTGATATTTTTTTCAAGATTTCGGAGTTTTACCAAAACAAAAGTTGCTTATAATCATGTGTACTTTCACTGCCTAAGAGGTTTCGGGTATTTTTTCAATTTCCCTGTATAATGCAAAAAGAATGAGTCTACACAATGCAAATAATTATAGTCTCTGTGTGGGTACTTTAGTCGCTGTGGAGCGGACCAGCATTAAGCCAAGCATTTTTATCATCAATGTATTCCCCAAGTTTATAATATGTTTGTTTGCATAGTGTGCGTTTTATACAATTTTTAAATTTCGTTTCTTTCAGTTCTAATATATGTGGCGGTATTTTGTTATAACACTTTAAACAGTATCCCATAAAAGATGTTGCTACTTTAGCAAGTCTGAAACTTGGTTGAATTAGTTCGTTCCTATTTCTAGTAACATAGTTATGTCTGTCGCCTCGTTTACTGAAAAGATGTAGATTCTTTCTAACGTACATGATATTTTCATAAAAATATTGACAAGGGACCGTCATTATGTTAATTTGTTTAAACAGTTCCCTTAAAGAATCTCGCCGGCGGAGATGGTAAATGGCTCTGATGGCTCTTTTCTGCAAAATGAAAATAGACTCGATGTCAGCAGCCCGTCCCCATAGTAAAATACCGTAAGGCATTAAACTGTGAAAGTAGCTAAAATAGACTAGTCTCGCGGTTTCAACATCTGTAAACTGGCGAATTTTTCTTATAGCATATGCTGCTGAACTTAACCTTCCTGCAAGATATGTTAAATGAGGACCCCATTGTAGCCTTGAGTCTAGCTTAATCCCCAGGAAAACTGTTTCTTCGACGAATTCTAGTTTCTCCCTGTTCAATATTATGTCACAATTATTACTTTTTACATTTGATAAAGTGAATCGAATGCACTTCGTTTTTTTCTCATTTAATGCTAAATTGTTAGCTGTGAACCAATCATGTACCTGCATAGGGCGTTATTTACAACGTCAAGATTGTTTGCATGTCTATTTACTTTAAAAATCAAAGATGTATCGTCAGCAAACAACACCATATTGAGTTTATTTTCTAAAATATAGGGCAGATCATTTATATAAACTAGAAACAAGAAAGGACCCAAAATTGAGCCTTGTGGTACCCCCATTTTCACGATTAATCCTGTCGAATGGTTGCCGTTTATATTAACTAGCTGCTGTCTATCATTCAAATATGATTTTACTAAGTTCAAGGCTGTTTTGCTTAGTCCGTAATGCTCTAGTTTCAGGAGTAATGTTTCATGGCTCACACAATCAAACGCCTTCGACAGGTCGCAGAAGATACCTATGGCATCTTGCGCCTCTTCCCACGCATTAAAGATATGTTTTAATAACGTTACACCAGCGTCAGTCGTACAACGCTAATTTTATTCGAATTTTGATGTGTGATTTTGCTTTAGATACCGCGTGTATCTGACATCGACGCACAAACGATTTCCATGGGTCCAGGGCATGATTCTGGACACCCCAGTGTTGGAATTTTTCGTCGGTTCTTTTCTCATTTTTTCATTTTTTTCAAGAGTACCATAAATAGGTATCAGCTCAGCTGAGCTGATATCTATTTGTGGTCTTATTCAGATCGCTCTTTTTAGTGAAAGTAGTTAATTAATTATTTTTTATTAAAAATCTCATTGGGTTAGGTCAGAATAACGATTATGAGCAGTCTAAAGTAAAAAAACCCTTGAAAAAAATGAAAAATTGAGAAAAAAGCCGACGAAAAATTCTAAGTCTAGGGTGTCCAGAATCATGCCCTGGACCCATGGAAATCGTTTGTGCGTCGATGTCAGATACACGCGGTATAACCTTAAAAAAATAAAAATATGCCTAAGACAGTTTTGTCAAAGCGCTCTTACAAAATCGAATAGCTCAGGTTGACTAAAGTTGAATACCGCGCGTCACAAGATTATATTGATTTTCGACAATTATTTAAAAATATTTGCTTTACTTTTAATTAGACCAATTTTTTTTTCAAGCAATATAGCAATGCCACCTTAATTATTAAATATTTTTTATTTGAATTTTGATTATAATTTCATAGATAAAAATTATAGTTTCGTACGGAAAATTGTCAATAACTCTCAGTTTTACAGAATTATTTTTGGTGTATTACTGTATGAATCGTAATAAATTGATTTGAACATTTCAAAGTAGAAGATACAGTTGTACCGTGGACATTTTTATAAATGATTAAATTATAATATCTTCGGTGTACCAAGGTATCAAAAGATTCCCTAAAGCAAAGTTTTGTGAAACATTTATTGCGGAGTCAAGGATTTTACTGATGTATGTGAACAAATTGAAATATTTATTTAGAACACTCCCAAGATAAATTATCAAACTATCTTAGGCATAGTTTAGTTTTTTTTTTTTTAAGGCTATATCTAAAGCAAAATCACACATCAAAATTCGAATAAAACGCTAAAATTCAAGAAAAAATGTGAAAGCCCTCTTAAAAACTCTTTAAACTTGGAAGGCGATTATATTTGCGATAAAAATACTCATAAAATAAAAACTACTGAGTCAAACTGAATTAAATTTTGACAGGACCAAATGGCAAGTATGCTCGAACTAAAACAACACGAATCACACAAATCGGATCAGAAATCTCGGAGTAGTCGTCAATTAAAGTATATAACATTGTTGTTTGTGACAGTACTCATCAATTGTGTCTATCCGTGATTGATACTCCTATATTTAACAGAGAATCGTGATTGTTTGTTTTTATTTAATACTTTACATCATACAAATATATTTAACTATCTTATTGATAGAAACGATGACTACAATCATTTTTATAGAATTGCATATTATAAATAAGTACTTAGTACATATTATTGACAGAAGTGCGTGGTGATATTTTAAGGGTAGGGTCAAATACAGGAAACACCCTTAAAATTAAATATGATCATATACTTCTGAAATACCATGTATGATACAGCTAGAGATTTACCTTAATCTTGATCGGAAAATGAACCAATAGGTAGCCTACAAAAGTATTCGGTGACCGAAATAATATGTTAATATTCATGTCACGTGTGAGACTTCCTGAACTATAAATCATGTTTTATTAATAGTTATTTATTTTTCAATTTAAACTAGATATATATACAATAAAATAAAGATAAAACTCTTAACTAACTTAAACTAAAAATAAACTTACATGGCATTGGAAAAATCGTCCGCATCGCTAGCCACTGGTAATGTGCCCAAAAGGCTGGCAGCATTGCCACGTTGCATGGCAATGCTTATCCTTTGGCCGAGGTAAAAGCCAGCCCATGGGTCACGCGAAGTGTCAATTTTGCGTCTTGACAGATCTTTAAACAAGTTATGGGCACTTGGACCCCACGACCCGAGAGTTAATACTAGTTTTAGATGTTCTCGTACAATTTCAGAGTATTTTAAAAACCTGCTAGGTAACAACTCTTTTTTAGTTCTGAAGGGCTTTAAAAGAGTTTTATAGCAAGAAATTACCTAATCTCAGACTGTAAAAATCAATATTACTTAATTCTTTAAGGTCTGCAAGCTGATATAATAAAATATTAAATGAATATTATTAATCTATTAAATTTCCTTTGTAACCGACTTCTTCAAAAAGGAGTAGATTCTATGTTCGGCTATATGTATTTTTTTATGTATGTTCACCGATTTCTTCACCAATTGTGAACCGATTTTAAAAATTCTTTTTGTATTTGAAAGCCTATACTCCTAAGGTGGTCCTCTTGTCACAAAGTCAGAATGTGATGATGGGATCCCATGAAAATCTAAAATTTTATAGAAACACACGTTTTACATAAACTTTTTTAATTCAGATATCATCTCATGTTGTTGAACTGATAATAGTAGGTAAGTTAGGATCTGATGATGGGATTCCATGAAAACATTTGATCAGCGATATTTTCGCTAATTTCACTAATTCTTTTTATGTTTGGAAGAATATTTTTCCGGACTGGTCCCAATTCGGTGTAGATCTGATGAAGAACCTTGGAGGTAGGTAACGGAACTCTTCAATAAATGATAACCAATGGATCAGGATTGCTGAAATCGCATATCTGTTTGTTGTTTACACCAGAGGGCCAATTCTATTAATTATTAAACAACTTTCGCATTCGCATGTCTATCGCAAACTGTTAAAACAGCCTTAATTTTCATAAATTTTTGACAGATTGCGACTGAGACGCGAATGCGATGCGAATGTGAATATTATCAGAATTGGCTCTCAGTTCATAACATAACATCACGCCGGTACGCTGTGAATGTGTACGCAGGTACCACTAAAAAGCGAAAAATAAAAATTAAACAATTTGGGGGCCGAGTCACCCGCGTCCGTAGGAGAATACCCTTCAGCGAATCCCTACACGTGGTCCCCGGGTGGTGCTAAACAGGTGACACTAACCGCCTCCGTGGTCAAGTACCACCTAATTCAGACCCAGAGGTCCCGGGTTCGATTCCCAGCGGAGGCAAATTTTTTGCTAGGTTTAGTTGGTGGTAGGACTTGTTCTAAGTCCGCCTGGCAAGCTACCACCATCATGTCTAAGTCTGTCGCCATTACAACTATGTTAACAGCACTGTTGTGTTCGCAGTTAGAGGTATGATAGCCAGTTCCTCTGTGAAGAGGATTCCGGGTAAAGCTCGCTTCCATCTTCGGCCTACTCATCACTTTCCATCAGGTGAGATTTGGGCCAAGAGTTTCCCCGTTTTGTATAAAAAAAAATAAAAAAACGGTTTTTACAAAAATACAACCGACTTCCAAAAACAAAACACTACAAAGAACAAACAACTTTAATTTCGGAAATCTGTGTCAAAAAAAAGAAAAATAACCAAAAACACCGACTTATGTTTTTGGAAGTTGGTTGTATTTTATGTAAAAAGTTTTACATTTTAGTTCCGATCCAATTAAAATTAATCCGCGAATTTCACACTAGTTATTTTTACTGTCAAAAACCAATGCCATAACTGTTCTTTCGATCTTTCATCTAATTTAAAATCCAAACAGCTGTCAAATAAGTTGAATAGTATTCATTAATTTATGATTCAATCAAGTCCGTCTTTTAATAATTCGATAACATTTATTAAGACCGTATCGCCGGTTTATTAATTTTGACAATATTAAAATTGCATATAAATAACTCATCAGTGATGAATGTCGGCGATTTTGTCATTTTGAATGGATGTAAGGCAATGCCAACTAGTCCATTTTATTAAATAGTCCATATATCACCGAGTAATAAAATTAAACATTTTAAAAACAAGTGAATTATTTTATTTTTGCATCAATTGGCTAGTGACTGTAGTGTTACAAGGCTGAGATGAGCTGTAAGTAACTACCTTTACTTGTAAAACTTATGCGAAAAGCATACTGGTACCTACTTAAAAAAGCCGACAGACACAGGACAATCTGTTAATTTAGGTTTCGAAGGTTTTAAGGGTTCCGAAAATCCGTGAAAAACGGAACCCTTATAAGATCATTCGTGTGACTGTCTGTCTGTCACAGCCAGTTTTCTCCCAGACCAATTCTGTTGAAATGGTATACAAAATTATGGACTTGTGACCGCAATACGGACGCGGGATGTGTTGCGTAAATGAGTATATTTTTCTTATAACTAGGAAAGTTAAAAAAAAGGTTTTCAAACTGTGTCGTGTGACACATCAAATGAAAAGACTTCTTGTGAAGGTTTGAGTTATATTTTTTTCATAATTTTAAAATAAACAGTTTTGAAGTTATTCAAGAAATTAGACCATTCCCTCCCTTATCTCCGAAACTACTGATGCCAAATCTTAATTATTTTATCCGAAGTGAAACTGATAAATGGGCGTTTTGCTATTCCATAATTTTCAACGTCTAAAAATAATTTATTATTAGAAAACTTTAAAGAGCCATCCTAAGCGGAAGTCTTTATGTTAACGGTATTAACTACAATCATAATCAGTATTAGTGAGGGTATGGTTTAACGTGCTTTCCAAGGCACATAAGAGCCATAGTATGTAATAGATCCACGGAAGGACCCCAGCAAGCATCGCTGAACGTTGTAGGTCGACCCAATATTTTAAACCCACTAACAAGAAAGATAATCCGTCGCTTCAAACTTCTTTTGGTATCTGTAAGAATACTTGGAAATTGGAATCATAAACAACTGTCAAAACAACAACACAACCGTATTGCTACTAACTTAGTCTTAAGATAATTTTTTTACTAACAAAAGATGAACATCACGTGGTCTGAAATAAATTTTAATTAATTAAAAAATATAAATTCGTACAATTTCCACCTAACAGCGCTAGAGCAGTCATTCCGTCTGCGTGGTAGCGCGTTGAGTGAGCGTGTTGCCCCAACGCTGGCAATGCGCCCGGCCCGCACATCACATCTCACACAAATACACATCTGCCGCGCTGGCCCGCTCGGTCAAAAGGGCACGCCTGGTGAAGGTCGCCGCTCTGACCGCATCCGCTTCGAGCCTAGATCATGTGCTAATGCCTTGAATAATTGATGTTTTGTACCTCAAAATGTTAGAAATATTTTGCCGCCTTTTGGGCTTTGGTGAAGTCCATAGAAATATGAAAAAACAATCCTTAGTTTTGTTAGTTAGGAAGAACCACGATCGAGCTCGACCCGTTTGCGCCACGTTAGAAAGGACTTCGTTCGAGCTTGCCCCCTCGTGTTTGACCCCTCTCACCTGAGGAAGTAGAAGAAGAATTAAAATATCAGGAGCAAACAGGTGGATAAGTACCTAAGAGGGTGCTATAATAAATAAATAAATAAATACATAATAAATCATATGCAACGTGGAAAATCACTAGGTCATGACGGCCTCAGCATAGAACATTTTAAACATGCTGGTGTTCATTTGCCGCGTGTGTTGTCAATGTTTTTTAATTTTTGTATGTCCCATTCATACCTGCCGGAGCCGCTCATGCGTATATACGATTATGGTCCCTATTTTAAAAAATAGGACGGGGGACTCATCTAACAGGGCTAACTACCGGCCCATTTCACTGGCCACTACTGCAGCCAAGGTACTTGACAGCATGCTTAATGCGAACCTCGCGAAAATAGTCGACCTGCATGATGCCCAGTTTGGGTTCAGAGCAGGGTTGTCCACTGAGAGTGCCATTTTGAGTCTAAAGCATGCTGTCGGGTACTATACAGCCAGAAGGACGCCGGTATACGCGTGCTTCCTAGACTTGTCCAAGGCTTTCGATCTTGTCAGTTATGACCTTCTGTGGGACAAGTTGGGCAGCGCGGGTGTGCCGGGGGAGTATATCTCTCTCCTGAGGTATAGGTATACGAACCAGAAAAACCGTGTGAGGTGGGCCGGGGCGCTGTCGGATGAGTACAAGTTAGAATATGGCGTCAGGCAGGGTGGTTTGAGTTCTCCTCTGTTATTTAACATTTATGTTAACCAGCTTGTCGAGTGGCTCAGTAGCACACATGTCGGCTGCCACATTGATGAAACTTGTTTTAACAATATTAGCTATGCAGACGATATGGTGCTGCTGAGCCCCTCCATAAATGGGCTAAAGAAACTTTTGTATATTTGTGAGAAGTATGCGGAGGCGCATGGGTTACAATATAACTCTAAAAAGAGTGAAATTTTAGTATTTAAATCTGGCAAACAACAGCCAACCCATGTGCCTTCTGTATTTCTGAATGGAATGGCCCTAAAGCAGGTTCAAAGTTTTAAATATCTAGGTCACATTGTGACAAGTGACCTCAAGGACGATGAGGACATTGAACGGGAGCGCAGGGCTCTGGCGGTGAGAGCTAATATGCTCGCCCGCAGGTTCGCACGATGCACGAGAGAAGTGAAAGTTACGCTATTCAAAGCTTATTGCCAGTCCTTTTACTCAAGCGGCCTGTGGGTGAGATATACGCAGCGAGCCTACAGAGCCCTGCGCACTCAGTACAACAATGCGTTCAGAATGTTGTTGGGTCTGCCGTGGAGGTGCAGCGCATCTGGGATGTTTGCGGAAGCGCGCACAGATGGTTTCCAGGCCATCATGCGTAAAAAAGCAGCTTCTCTGCTGGCCCGTATGCGGGGTAGCAACAACAGCATTCTGAACGCAATAGCTGTACGTTTCGATTGTCCCTTTCAATATCACTGGGTTATGACTTGTGTTGGTGTGGCGAGTCATAGCAAAGAAAGCAAGCGTGCGTGTTGACTAGGTTAATTTAATTTTTCTATGGGTCTATGCCACCCGAAATAAAAGTTTTATTTATTTATTTATAAATGGGTCGTTAGTAGTAACGATAATTTTCAGGCAGGCTAGGACTGAGTCACGCAGTTTTGGCCAACCAGCATGGTCTGACAGTCAAAGGAGACCATTGAGTCAGGCCATCTTAATACTGATGAACGAGTCCTAACATTTTCACAATCAGCCATATCGTTGGTATTAGATAAAGATGGCTTTATGAATTATTAATTTTATGGCATGATCGTACATACCAACTCATCATAATCTTCTCGACATACTTATGTAATGGGCATAGGTTGCCATAAAGAAAATATTTCTCAGTGTGCGTCATTATTCGAGTCTACTAATAAATTTCAATTAGGTAGTTGTTATTAATATTGCAATGGACAGAATGTAAGGGTTACGAGTGAAATGGCAAAGTTGAGGGCATTGTGATGTCAGGCCAATCTTCAATAAAAAATGATTTACGGTGTCGGTGGGCCTTTGTGATGACAAATCAGATGTTAAAGCAATTTCGTTCTGATCGATTATGGAAACGAAAATATGATATTATGGAACGACACATTATGAGTGTTACTTACGTAATTTGTGTGTCGTAGGCATTTTCGTTTATTTGTTTTTAAGCTATAATAATGTAGGTATATTGTACCTACAGTTTATTGTAAATTTCAATAATACAGTCACATGGGTCGATATTCAACATTAAGCAACCCTTGCCGAGGTCGGTCTGTGGATGGATCTACATGAGAACTTACATAGCCGTTGGTTACGGCGTGTTACCCAGTCAATGGCTTGTGGACGTCTGGTGAGCAGCCACTCCACGTAAAATATTGGTATTCAGCTGAATCCGGTATGACTGGAAGCCAATCTCAGTGTTATTGGGAAAAGGCTAGGCAGATGATTATGATACCTATTCTTTTCTATTAATAATACTATAAGTTGAACAGTATACCTACCTACCTACTAAGTGATGTTAGTAGACGCATTATCTATACATCTATACATACGAGTATAAATAAAATTGGAGTGTCTGTTTGTAATATTAAAATAACCGTTTTTTACTACATGTAAATGAATATATATACGGTACATACACCAAAATGACATTTTTTACAATTTTTTGTCAGTCTGTCTGTCTGTTTGTTCCGGCTAATCTCTGAAATGGCTGGACCGATTGTGACGGTGTTTTATTGACAAGTAGCTGATGTAATAAGGAGTAACTTAGGCTACTTTTATTTAAGAAATTGTATTTATTTTATAGATATATATAACGCAACTTCGTCTGCCTCACATTTTCCGTTAATGCTCGTCTCCTTTTAGTCTTAGCGTGATGATATGTAGCCTACATCCTTCCTCGATACAAGGGCTACCTAATACTGAAAGAATTTTTCAAATCAGACCAGTTAGTTCCTGAGATAAATCCCTACATACAATCTTACAAACAAATGTTACCTCTTTAAGTATAATATTAGTATAGATGTACAATTAAGTCTTCTTATATTCCCAGTAGAGTGCAAGAAAAGAGCCTCTCCGAATGGCTTAAACATATTTCGTAATGTGATTCCAAACTATGATTAAAAATTCCAAAACTTCATGATCTATGTAAATACCTAAATGGTTTATTCTTACTCGAAAATAATTATGTTTTCATATTTTTTTTGTCCTAGATACCTTGGTCCAATAATGTACTAGATACCTATTCTACAATGTGTATCATATCTTATAACTTAATAGCGACCCGCCCTGGCTTCGCACAGGTGCAATGCTGATACTAAAATAATACACTACAGAAAAACTGTGATGTTATTATACATAACCTTCCTCTTCAATCAATCTATCTATAAAAAAACCGCATCAAAATCCGTTGCGTAGTTTTAAAGATTTAAGCCAAACATAGGGATATAGGGACAGAGAAAGCGACTTTGTTTTATACTATGCAGCTATGTAGTGATGAAATAATGACAGATACTGATTTCATCGATGATGCTAATTTCACACTCTTTACAATGTTTATTATAACCGAAGAGCACCTTGTGACCTTAGTTCAAATAAGGAAATCCTACTAATATGGTCGATCGTATCTTAATCATAAAAAGCGGTCAAGAGTATTGTAAGAAGTCCATTCAGTTCATGATAGCTGTTGTAATGTCTTGATGATGTAATTGAGACTCTTTACATTCTTCAAATATCATCATTTCCGGTGTGAATCTGTAGTCGTCAAATCGGGTAGGACTTACCTGTCCCATTTATTACCCCTATATCTGTAGCTGGTGCCTTTAAGACATTTATAGGTCACAGTCATGGAGCGTATTAAACGAACACCCGCGCACACACTCAGCGCTACTTACCTATATTTTAGTTGAAAAAAATCACCCCACTACATGTTTAAATACCCTTAATCATAATACTTAATAGTATCAAACGATAGCATCAAAACACCTACGAATTTGCAATTTAGCACCTTAAGCAACCTTTCTTTAAGTGCAGTAGGTATTACGTACAAATAATAATCGCTTAGATCACAGAAATAATGATCGAAGAATTAATTCGTTTAGTAATATTTAATGTTGAGTTTCATTGTCCTCTGAAGATGGCCGATGCCGATGGTTGCGACGATTCAACAGTACGTGTTACGGCGGGGGTCATGGGGTCAGTTATTGACAGTGGTGCAAGGTGATGTGTCGTGATTCTTTCAGATTGTTCATCACGATATAATACTGTAGCCTTTACGGGCGGAGTTTCATAATGGACTAGGTGCAAATGTGTAACCTTCGGTAATCTCTTTCGCTGGTCTAGACTTAAAGAGCTAACAGGATGTCTGTGATTTACTTTGCATCAAGCAAGGGTCGGTAGGAGTGGTTAACAAGCACGGTTGATACTTGCAGACATCGGGAACCGTGGCGCAAAATGGAGGACATAGTTGGACTACCAATGAGGGACTTATTCATCAAATTTTCCGACCATCAATATCGTCACAATTATATAATAGTAACTTTGAATAAAGGTGTTCCTATCGCAGCTTGAAATTTAGTACCTACTTGTCAAAAAAGCGTAAAATTATGACAAATATCAACTCATAAAGTTCGGGAGATATTAAGACATTGAAGGTTAGTGTTCGAGTGTTTCACAAGCACTAACATTCCCGCAGCTCCGAGTGAACAACCTTTGACATAGTGAGCGATACGCGGCACATGACACACGGCGATAATAACGCTTGCTAGATAATTTGTCATTTAATGTCTTCAATAACGCTTTTGTTAAGCAATAGAATAAATCTTACAACAAGTGAATTGATTTGTTTTCGGTAGTGCAGCTGGTACCTACTCAAAACTGGTGACTCTGTTGATGACCCTACGCAGCGACCTTAAGACAGGCTTAGTAGGACAGTGTTGAAGTCCAATCCTATTTTCGGGTGACCATTTGTATCCCTCTACAAATCTATCCTGATATTTAAAACTAGCTGACTCGCGCAACTACGTCTGCGTCACATTTTCCATGAATGCTCCGCTTCTATTTGTCTTAGCGTGACGATATAATATATATAGCCTTCCTCGATACCGCGTGTATCTGACATCAACGCACAAACGATTTCCATGGGTCCAGGGCATGATTCTGGCCACCCCAGTGTTGGAATATTTCGTCGGTTCTTTTCTCATTTTTTCATTTTTTTTCAAGAGTACCACACATAGGTATCAGCTCACCTGATATTTTTTATTCAGATCGCTCTTTTTAGTGAAAGTAGTTAATTAATCATTGTTTTATTAAAAATCTCATTGGGTTAGGTCAGAATAACGATTATGAGCAGTCTAAAGTAAAAAAACCCTTGAAAAAAATGAAAAAATGAGAAAAAAGCCGACGAAAAATTCTAACACTGGGGTGTCCAGAATCATGCCCTGGACCCATGGAAATCGTTTGTGCGTCGATGTCAGATACACGCGGTATATGGGCTTTCTAACACTGAAATATATTTTTCAAATTGGACCAGGAGTTCCTGAAGTTCAAGTAAACAAACTCTTCAGCTTTATAATATTAAGTGCCTATAGATTTTTCCGTTACTGGTGACTGAGAGACAACGCACAGACATGATAGAAACTATTGGTAGTAGAAAACTGAAATTTGGCAAGTAGGTTTCTTAGGGAGTGTAGGGGAGTACTAAGAGAGGGTTTCCCGAAATTCCTATGGGAACGGGAAAAAACGGGGTATACGCGTACGAAATCGCGAGCAAAACTAGTTATTTGTAAAAGCATTTCCGTTCATCAGTCGATGTTTAACCTACTCATCTTTTAAGTCTTGGAGATGTAGATATTTTAAGGCGTTGCCCAGCGGCCTTATAAATGGATCTAAATAACGATAAAATTAGCATTCAGAATACTATAATATCACTTACCTAATAGTGATGAATTTCTATTGGGAAATAAATTAAATTATGCGGAACCTTGACCTAAGTTTAGTGTTATTATGTATTCGAAAATTGTTTATTATTGACACTGATTACAATTGACATTTTAAAGTACTTTATTATAACATTGTTTTGACGAATGTGCGAGCGAACATTCATCAGTAGGTACTTGCTTGAATTGGATTTGGTTTTATATTATTTCTTTGTATTTTGACAGCTTACGTGTTGAATAATAATTTGTTGTATCAATTTATGTGGTTGGGCTCACCTTTGACATGTGCGTAGGATGGCTGAACGAATTGATATCAAGTTAATAAATATCACTTTGTATTAGATTTCTGTTTTTTATGGAATCTGTTGCTAGGCCACGTACCAAGTGGCTTGGTTTGGTTTCACTAGAATTACTTTGTTACTAGGGCAGGGATGCCGAACCTTTATTGGTAACCTTGCCACTAATAATAAAAAAATAAATTGCTAATGTGTGCCACCGAAGTACCTTGATTTAGTGATTTCATGGACAAAAATCTTTATTAACAACCCGAAAAACCTATGCGTAACCCAACGTTCTGTTAAGAGTAACACTTACTGTAGGTAGGTTTCGGTTGTTGCAAATTACCTAGAAATAGGTAATCTCTTAGCCGTGCGTCACTGAGGCGTGCCAGAGTTATTTTGCAGTGTGGCACCACTCGCGCGGGTGTCATAGGTTCACCATCCCTGCTATGGGGTGTATCCTAACCTAAACAGTAATCTGTTCATTCGCGATGTAAGACTTGGACAACGCGTTTCACAGAAATTGTTCTAATTTGTAGAATTCCGTTTTTAGCCGCTTGACTGGGTCAGCCGCGCCAAATATGAGTCACGTTATGACGTAGATTGCGCGCGGCTAGATAAAAAAACGCGCCAGCTGGACGCCAGATGTTTATGTTTACGTAACCATTTTTTATCGTCGCCTCTTAGTTCAAGGCCCACTTAACTATTTCGTTTGTTCGAAAGCTGATAAACGGCCCTTTAAACTTACGTTAAGTGTATGATAACGGTTAGTTTCTATATTTTTTAATTAATTTGTAAACATTGAATATTGGTGAAAAAAACACATTATGTGAACTTTGAACAGGAATAATTTAAAAAGTAAATCGATAACATATATATTTTATGACTTGTATGGGTAGCTGGGTTATATCTAAAAACGATAAATAACAAACAACATACTCCACCGTACAAAAACATATATAAAAAAAAAAAATCTACCACCAAACATTAGCCATTTCCCGCCATTTTGCATTATTTACCTTCCGACCCACGGAACAAAAATTCTAATCATAACGTAAATTTCGTTTGTTTTGTTTATGTTTTGGCTGAAATCTATTGCCCAGTAAACATAAAATGCGATAATAATTACTTTTTAGTCAGAACAAGTAGCTAGACTTAATAATTAACAAATTACGAAAGCGTTCTGACAACATGGACGCCTTGTGTATCAAGGGTTATGAAAATGAATATAATACGTGTTAAAACTTACCCACATGTTGAAATCCTTTTGCACACACATTAATCACATCACAATGCACCAATAAAACATTAATTAACACTAATTCACTCACAAACAACATAATAAACAAGTTTATTCGACACTACGTCATCGCGCAACTCGCGTCATACCACAGACTGAATAAAACATTTAATTTCTTTCTAAAAATGGACTCGCCCGTTGCGTGTTTCGTATTTTAAGCATGTAGAAATGTATAAAGATTCGAGTGGAAAAGAGCAAAATGATACAAAATATCGTTGGTAAGACAGAAATGGACATAATTTGTTGCCAGGTCGTTATTTTAAAAATAGGGACTGTAGTTCCTATGACGCAATCTAGAGCAAAAAAAATTTAGGGACTGTAGTTCCGTAACCCAATCGAGCGGGTATGTTTCCATTCAGTAAGGGGAAACTACCTTAACAATTATTAAAAGAAAAAAAAAACCGGCCATTTGCGAGTCGGACTCGCATGCAAAAGGTTGCAACCAATTTAATTTTTACCATGATACTGTAACACTACATACTTATTACAGAGTTTCCTGTAATCTTTCGTTATATAACTATTATCTGCATTTATTTCAAAATTTTAGGCTCAGTAGTTTCGGAGATAAGGGAGAATGGTCATTTTTGGTCTAATTTCTAGTGAAGCTATAAAAAAAATATTTAACCTTTACAGTAAGCCCTTTCATTTGATATGTCACACGATACAAATAGAATAACTTTATTTTTTTAATTTTCTAGTTTGACCCCCAAAAGCGACCCTAATTCCAAAGGAGGATGGCGAGGTTGCATGTACAATGGGACCCACTGTTAGGAGTATCGTACAGTATGGAAACTTATAACTAGTTGTTAAACTATATAAAACTAGCAAAAAAGTAAATGGGCAGTAAGTCGTAGAGGCTGGGAGATGTAATAATTAGTAATCGGGCAATGCACAATTGACAATTCACACAACGCATTTTAACGGGTAACTAACTCCAAACCACTTGCAAATAATAATACTACTCTTTGGAATAACACTAATTTATTGTTTTGACACTGTAGTGTATGTAGATATCAATATTTCGAACTACCTACAAACTGATAACAGTATTGTGACGTTGCCTCGGGCGCACACGTCGCTCGGTTATAAATACCGGTACGAGTGGTGGGGCGGGCAGTCGTTGTCGAGCTGTCGGCCTGTGCGGTGGTGCGTTGGCGAGTCAACTGACAATATTGTAAATAAGTATTCTCTACATTGGCGACGAGGATTAAACTGTGAGTTAAAGTAATTCCTAGAAAAAAAAAAGGGGAAAGAATAGGAACGAAGTGCTGCTTTCTTTAATGGATAGAAGCATTTCGGCTATATGTTTTTACACTTCGTCATAAGTAAGTGTTAAGACCAAAGTGCCTCAAGGCACGTTGGGCCGTAGGCCCCGGCTGTCATTTGTGGAACTTAGGTCGTTGCGGATGATCGGAGGCCAGTAAAATCTGACTTCAGTCTTGCCATGAAGTGCCGCTTGCCTAAACATGGGTTGGTGGAAAAATGATTTTTTTCCGAATAACTTCATTTGAAATTTATTTACTATACCTGATCATTACATTGACTTAATCATTAGCAGCAACGCTGATTTGACACGTGACCTAAGTCAACATGGTTGATAGTTAAATGGATTAATTATTATGCAGCATTGCTGACCATTAAATTGATACCATACTAAGCAGCATTGCTGATCATTAAATTGATACGATGTTAAGCAGCAACGCTGATCATTAAATTGATACCATACTAAGCAGCATTGCTGATAATTCAATTGATATGGTGTAACGCAGCATTGCTGATAATTCAATTGATATGGTGAAACGCAGCATAGCTGATCATTAAATTGAATGCCATTGAATGTCATGCAATCTTTTCCTAAATCACATGGAGCTGAGGCCACGTCCGGGAAGAAGCGATACAGCTCACGTCCTTTCTTCTCATCCGGCCATCACTTTTCCCGTCTGCGTACGATCGGCTCTGCCTGTGCTTCGGACGTGGCTTGGCGCTCCTCATCAAACCTGCCTGCACAGCCGTACTGGCGGACCTGGGCTTGGTCTTTGGCATTGGAGCAGCACGTTGCGACCAACGTGAAGTGTTGCTTGTTTGTGCCAACAAGCAACCGCATACGTATATTAAGCAGCATTGCTGCGGGTCATTAAATTGGCAAGTCATCATTGAATGACGGTTATGCAGTAGAATAATTACCTACTGGTCATTAAATTGACAAGTCATCATTGAATGACGGTTATGCAGTAGAATAATTACCTACTGGTCATTAAATTGACAAGTCATCATTGAATGACGGTTATGCAGTAGAATAATTACCTACTGGTCATTAAATTGACAAGTCATTATTGAATGACAGTAATTGCAGTAGAATAATTACCTACTGGTCATTAAATTGACAAGTCATCATTGAATGACAATCATTGCAGTATAATATACCTGCCGGACATTAAATTGTCAAGTCGTCATAGAATGACAATAATTGCAGTAGAATATCTACTGGTCATTTAATTGAGAAGTCGTCATTGAACTACAGAAGAAAGAGAGGGGAACGTTGGAAGCTGGTACTCTTGATCTACCTGGAATGGCTGCTGACATCGAGAGTAGTAAGAAGAAACGTGCTTCACTGCTATATTTTGTGGACTAGAATTGCTAAATTTTGTGGACTAAAATGTCTATAATGTTTTAAAGCTGAAGGGTTTGTTTGTGTGTGGCACTGATCTCGGTAGCTACTGGTTTGAATTGAGAAACTGTTCTAGTGTTGGGTAGCCTATTTATCGAGGAAGATTTTAGGATCTAACATCACGGTGCGAACAATAGGAGCGAGGCATTGATGGGGGATCGGACGCGGACGAGGTTGCGTGGATCGGTAAGTTTAATAATACAGCAAATGCAAATGTCACCAGCTGATGGAGTGGATGTCTTTGGTGTGGCTATTACCAAACTATACATCTAAACAAAGTAAGATCTGAGAACGTCAATCTTTTCGATTGATGTTAGTAGATCCTAGATGTAAGTTAAAATGCAATAATGTTGGTCACACACAAAACCTGGGAAAATATGAAACAAAATAAAGTACAGGCTCGTAACCAAACATCCAGTGCAATAACACTATTATTGTTATTAAACTAAGAAACCTTTGAACCTAACAGGATAATTTGACGCAAATATAAAAATAGTAAACACTTTTAGAAAATGCAACTTTAAACGTCATGTCTTGGGAAAGAAATTGCCGTGGTATACTTATAAAAATAGTAAATCTCTTTATCTTCAGGCTATTGTGGCACATAGATATTATGTACCTTACAAAATTAAGTAAAAAACTTCACTAAGCATTACGTCATTGTGCGCTCTGGTGGGACATGTCCGCGGGAGTGACGGTGACACCTGCGGCCAAAAGTCCTCCTCCATGACATATTGGTACCCGCACCACAAACGCGTTGACGTTGACATTAGGGCGCGATTCCAGCAACTGCACTCTCGGCGTGTAGCTTGTCTTTTGGCGCACATACTCCACAATTCCCTCTGCCTTAGTGGTGTAGTGTAGCCGCGAGATATATACTGGAGTGTTTACGGCTTCGCGGTACGTATAGTTACTTTGGGTTCGGTAGGTGTCGTGCCGCAGCGGTTCCAGTTGGTTCGCTGGCGGCATTCTCTCCTTTGTACCATCACAAAACCATCATCGTCGGTTCCCTTTGATATCTTTTAGATACAGGCTTCATAGGGGGAGCAAAGTGAGTGCTCGTGCAAACGTGAGTTACTTGGAGTAGAATTCACTGTCGGAGTCTGTGTTTCCCGATGGTTGCATCCTTGGAGTCTTTGATCAGGAGTGATTATTGGGTGGTCTGAACAGGCGTGCTCCGTCTTCGACCGCGTCATCGCTTGCCCGTTGGTGAGATGGTGGTCAATCGCGTGCCGATAAATAAAACAAAAATAATATAAAAAATAAGCGAGTAATTTAAGAATTTCCCATTGGCATAATAAAATAACTTAAATAATGAGATATTGGATGGCAAGATGGCCACACAAGCAAACTGACCGCATGCGACGTGTTTAGTGAAAAAATTGAACCTAGGTTTTTTATATAAACGTGTGGGTCACAGTTTTCCATACATAACAATAGTTACAAAATTCAGTTAGTAAATTCGATTGTAAACGATTTAAAACTTGATACGAGTATTAATGACATTGAATAAAGCTATAAGAGTGTGTAGAATTCTGAACTATTACAATTTCTAAATAGTTGTTTCCCTTTCGGGTTGCTTGTTAGTTACACATTTTAGCTACTATGAGTTAGATCGAAATAAAATCAATTGATTCGAAGTATGCGGTGCAGTCATGACCGTAATGCTTGTAGATTGCCGTAGTAATTCGTGAACGTAGTAGCTACTTCACATGAACGTTAGACACAAACATGTCAGGCCTAGTTTCTCTTCTCTTTGTGGGCCCTAATGTGCATAGCTTACCGGTTGGTGAGTTTTAAAATCTCTTTGTCGGGAAGATGGCCAAGGTCAATTATCACGTGATGTTATGAAGTAGATTAAGAGGTAGCATCAAATTAGTTTGAGGGACCAGGTTCTTGTTTCTGTGGGTTGGCGAGCGTACCAGGGTATCATATCAGCATCCCAGAGTGATATAGACGAGGGATTCTGTATCAGGGTGTCGTTGTCGTAGCTATTGATGGTACAAATAAGTGTTTTCTCGGTATTCTTCCCATGGGGAGGTGCCAGTATAGGAAGTGTGTTGTGCTGAGCTATGAGTTAGCTGTTGACTGTGAATAAGATTATTTAATTTCTTTGTTCAAATAATTATGAGTTTAGTGACTTTCAGTGGTGCTTGGACTTGGTAATCACGAATACTATTGAATCACGAGTCAAACCTAAAGGATTTATAACAGCCAGTTTTGAACTGTCAAACGGCTAATTGACTGAACGACTAGTGAGTTAAGTTAAAGTTTTTAATAACTCTGAGAGTAAACAAGCGTCGGTAGACGGTTTTTAATGATAAAGAAACCAAGGCATTAAATCTTATCATACGGCTACTTCATTAATGAGATTGATTAATTATGATTATAACACACACACATACACACAGATATAAGTGATAAAAATAAAGAAATCAACACAGAAAAAGATATAAGCGAATCAGAAAATGAAATAGAAGAAGAAGAGGAAGGGTAAAAGGAAACATTGAATTAAACCATAAAATTATTTTTAAATATTATTCTGCCGTGATTTTGTATGCCAGACATGTCAATAAATTATTAATAAAAATAATAAAATATGCTAAATGTTTTTACTAAAAAAATCTTGTTACATACAACTACTTAAAACAAGGAAGGGAATGTAGTGTATGTAGATATCAATATTTCGAACTACCTACAAACTGATAACAGTATTGTGACGTTGCCTCGGGCGCACACGTCGCTCGGTTATAAATACCGGTACGAGTGGTGGGGCGGGCAGCATAGACCGGTTCAGCAGTCTCCGTCCCTCAGATGGGGTGAACTGCGAGTGGCCCGACCGAAAAAATGGGGCGGGCAGTCGTTGTCGAGCTGTCGGCCTGTGCGGTGGTGCGTTGGCGAGTCAACTGACAATATTGTAAATAAGTATTCTCTACAGACACTGACAGCCAACTCTAATTGACAGCGTAACGTTCCATTCTACGTTATCACAAATAATCGTAGTAATTATAATATTGTACATTTTTATATTAAAAAATGTAAATGCATTTAAAATATTAACTTTTGTATGATTTTCTAATATTTTACAAGTTTTGTTTAAAAAAAATAATTAACAAACATGAACAAGTGCAAGAACGTAAATCATGTAGGTAATGAAAGAGTAGGTGTGAATGTTATATGAAACACGGTGCGTTTAGTAACTGCATGATGACTTATTTTTATGTAAAAAAAATCTTTTCTAACTTTTAATTTCCGTCACCCAGTGACTCAATATTTTTTTATACAATCCTCTAAAAAACTCTTAATTATAGTAAATATGAAATTGCAAGTGAATGGCATTTAGTTTTTTTTTTTGCATTTGTTGTAATATTTATTTAATTTAAGATAATTCTTAATGAAAACATGAAAACAACTAAACCTAACTATATACAAATAAATATACAAAAACAAGATACGCTTAGGCGTCGAAGAATTCCTTCGCATCGTCGTCATCCGGAAACGTGCCCAGAAGACTGGCAGCATTGCCACGTTGAATGGCAATGCTAATTCTTTGAGCAAAGAACGAGCCAGCCCTCTGGTCACGCAAAGTGTCGATTAGTCGACGAGATATTTCCTTAAAAAGGAGACGCGCACTCGGACCCCATGACCCAAGCGTTTAGTTAATTTATAAATAAAGTGGGTCCAAACTCGCCATCCTCCTTTAGCTATTTACGTAACTTGTCCTTGTTTGGGTCACAGAAGTCCATATGTACCTATACCGAATTTCAACAGAATTGGTCTAGTAGATCCGAAGAAAACTGGCTGTAACAGACGGGCAGACAGACATCCGAGTGATCCTATAAGGGTTCCCTTTTCCACGAATGTTTGGAATCCTTAAAACCTGCCAAGGTGCTAAAAAATTAACTAAGTATTTGAAAACTTGGGTCGAATTACGTCGACGACACGGTTGGCGCAGTGGTTGAGCGATTGACTGCTGCGCAGCATGTCGCGGGTTCGATTCCCGCACGTAACAAATATTTGTACGACCTACATGTATTTGTTCCGAGTCTGGGTGTTTTTCTATCTATAATATGTATAACGGCGCGTGACATTATTCAATAATGAAAATCAGTTAATTGTAAGAGTTATAATTTATTTGTTATTTTTTTAAAGAATTGGTAAAATAATTCTGTTATGTTCGATTTGTATTCGACTAAAAGGTTATTTTAATTTAGAGCGGGTTGAATGGAGTTGCGTCTGTCATGGCGGGCGAACGTCTTGAAAAATGATTTGTGTGGTGGATAGCCGTTGCACGTGGTGAACACTCGCAAACCCATTGGCTCTTAATCACTTGTAATCCTTAATTGTTTCAGTAATTTAAGTGTCTGAATTATTAAAATAGTGAATAGCCAACGCTACAAAGTTATTTTATTCCAACGTTTCCTGAAGTCCAACGCCCACTATGGATTCCCGTGCTGACGAGGACACGAATCAGCAGTCAGATGCAGCAGCTCGGCTTCCCGTCACCCCGTTATCAGAAATGGGATAACCAGGGACTTCCCAGGAACGTGAAACAGGCCAGAGTTTTGTTACTAACCTAAATAGTGAATCCGACCGTTGGAAAATGTGGTTTGAAATGCAACAACGTAGCATGATGGAATTAATTCGAGCTATAAAGGACACGAACACGGTTGATACAAAATTAGCACTCCCCAAATTCAATCCTGATTCTCGAGACGCCGATGCCAGGTCATGGTGTAATACTGTAGACTTATGCATGCAAGAAAAACAATTATCGAGTAGTACTCTGATTATCGCCATGAGCAAAGCACTTAAAGGCTCGGCAGCCACGTGGTTGTCTCAAAATAGTTTTGCTGGTATAACTTGGCCTCAGTTAAAAGATTTATTTCTTGCTCGATTTGCCTACATCGAGACTCCAGCTGCCACATTGTGTAGACTCTTTAATGAAAGCCCAAAAGACGGAGAGTGCATGTCGGCCTATGCTACTAGATTCCTGAGTACATTAATGAACCAATGGCATTCTTTATCGACCGAACAAATTGCAATTGCTGTAACTCTAGCTCATGCAGTGAAAATCGAACCACGGTTGCAAAGACTAGCATACACTGAAATAATTGATACTAGAGTGAAATTGCAACAAGAATTAATGGCGAGTACCTTTCGAAAAAGAGGACCTCCGATGCCAGAAAAGTCCAATACTTACAGTGACGCTAAGAAACCGCGATATGAACCAAAGAAGTGTTACAATTGTGGCAGACTAGGCCACATGGCAAAAGAAAGCCTCTCCAAAGGCTCGCGTAATACCAGCACTAATGTCAAACCTCAGTTTTCAGCAAACAAACAGCAAGATACCCAGTACAGCAGTGTACCAAATAAAACAACATCGCCTACATGCTACTACTGCAACGAACCAGGTCACATCGCTACTCGCTGCCCGAAAAAAGATACCAAAACTAGCAGCGACAACGTAGAGCACCGGGTGAATGCCTGCACTGTGAAGCCAGCCACTGATCACCTAGCAATTGAATCCGGTGAGAAATTTTCATTTTGCTTTGATTCCGGCGCCCAGTGCTCTCTAGTTAAAGAAAGTGTAGTTAATAGGCTCCCAGGCAAGCGTCATCATACCTTGGTCACATTAATAGGTATTGGCCAATCAAACGTTAAGTGTAATGTTCAAATATTGACAACTGTAACTCATATATATAGGATACTCAGTGCAGTTATTATTATCTCTGATTCGATTATGATTGGAAGGGACTTGCTATCAATGGGATTTTCGGTTGAAGTTTGCGAAAACCAACTTTTTATAAGAAAAATTAGAACAGTTTTAGTTTGTGATGTAGGAAAAAAAGTTAGTAATTTTAATAATATCAATACTGATATTCCCACTGAATATAAACGTCAATTAGTTTCATTGCTCGAGGGTAGCTCAGATTATTTTGTGGAAGGCACGCCGACAGGTAGAGTAACGACGGGGCAGTTAGAGATTCGATTAGCTGATCCAAACCGCACAGTACAACGGCGGCCCTATCGTTTAAGCCCCGAAGAGAGAAACGCAGTGCGCACTAAAATTAAAGAACTTCTGGAAGCTTCTATTAATCGTGAGAATTGTTCACCCTTTGCATCGCCAAAATTACTTGTTAAAAAAAAGATGGAACTGATCGTCTTTGCGTCGATTACCGAGAATTGAATAGCAATACAGTACCTGACCGTTACCCATTGCCACTAATTTCTGACCAGATAGGACGTTTGGTAGGGGCTAATTATTTTACCTCGCTTGATATGGCTTGTGGCTTTCATCAGAAACCGGTTCAAGAAGAGTCCATAGAGCGTACAGCTTTTGTAACGCCGGACGGGCAGTTTGAATACTTGACCATGCCGTTTGGTCTTCGAAATGCCCCTTCGGTGTACCAACGAGCCATAAATAAGGCACTAGGATTCTTAACTGAGTCATTTGCCATAGTCTACATTGATGACGTCATAATTCCATCAGACTCTATTGCAGAAGGCTTAGATCGCTTACTTCAGGTTTTGGAGGCTTTGACATATGCCGGTTTTTCACTGAATCTCAAGAAGTGTGTTTTTTTTAAAACTGAGATTGAATTCCTAGGATACCACGTATCTGCTGGTAAAATAAGACCAAATCCACGTAAAATCAGAGCTTTAACAGAGCTTCCACCGCCTGAGACGGTAACACAGTTACGGCAATTTATTGGACTGGCGTCTTACTTTAGACAGTTTATTCAAGGTTTCTCAAAGAAAACTGCCCCCCTTTACCGACTCACATCCGGCAAAGGAAAAGTTAGTTGGACTCCAGCACTTGAAGTTATTAGACAGGAAATCATTAAATTACTGACAGACACACCAGTTTTGACTATTTTTGATCCCACTAAGCAGATAGAATTGCACACTGACGCCAGCGCTGAAGGTTATGGCGCTATATTAATGCAGAAAATTGAATGTAAACTGCACGTGATTGAATACTACAGCCGTCGAACCTCTAGCGCTGAGTCCAGGTATCACTCTTACGAGTTAGAGACGCTCGCAGTTGTTAATGCTGTAAAACATTTTCGTCATTATTTACATGGGCAAAAATTTACAGTAGTGACCGATTGCAATGCAGTTAAAGCGTCTAAGTCAAAAGTAGATCTTACTGCGCGAGTGCATAGATGGTGGTGCTTTCTACAAACTTTTGAGTTTGATATTGAGCACCGTCAAGGAAAAAATATGGGGCACGTTGATTTTCTATCACGAAATCCCTTACCCTTAGCTGATGTCCAGCGAGCGGTCTCAAAAGTAGAGCAAAAGCGAGTCAATTTCACTGAAATTTCGGATACTTGGTTACAGGCTGAGCAGGAAAAGGATAGCGAAATAAAATCCATAATAGCTAAACTTCAGTATAATGAGCTTGACCTTGACCTTGCTAGGACTTACGAAATAAGACGAGGGGTTTGCATAGAAAGATAGAGCGTAACAGCAGAAGTATTTGGTTACCCATAGTACCAAAAGCGTTTCAGTGGTCAATTATAAATCATGTTCATGAAAGCATAATGCACTTACGGTGGGAGAAAACATTAGAAAAAACGTATTGTCATTATTGGTTCCCTAACATGAACAAATATGTCAGGAAGTTTGTTGAAAATTGCATCACATGTAGAGTGTCCAAATCCCATTCTGGGAACGTTCAAGCAGAATTACACCCAATACCGAAAGTAACGGTACCTTGGCATACCATTCATATGGATGCAACGGGAAAGCTTAGCGGTAAGCGGGACTCTAAGGAGTACGTGTTTGTGTCAGTAGATGCTTTTACGAAATACGTACTTCTGCATCATACTATGAACATTGCCGCTAATAGCGCTATAAAGGCGTTGCAGTCAAGTGTATCATTGTTCGGCCCCCCAACGCGTGTGATTGCCGACCAAGGTAGATGTTTCGCTGGGAAAGAATTTAAGGACTTCTGTGCTGCACATAATATTAATCTACATCTCATCGCTACCGGTTCTAGTCGCGCTAATGGTCAGGTAGAACGCGTGATGTCCACACTAAAGAATATGCTTACGGCAGTAGAAACAAGCAACCAAGTAAATCATGGCAAGCTGCATTACCAGACGTACAGCTGGCTATTAATTGCACGATGAGCCGGACAACTAAAGCAAGTCCACTTGAGCTATTTATAGGTAAAGTTGCTAGACCGTTACAACTTATGACTTTAGATACAGATGAGACGGATTTAGACTTGGATTTGGAAAGAGAACGCGCGGCGCAGGAAATAGAGACTAACGCCACTGTAGAAAAAGCTAGATTTGACAAAAATAAAGCAAAAGTAAGAAATTTTAAAGTAGGTGACTATGTGTTATTAGAAAATCATGAGCGAAATAAAACAAAGCTAGAACCCAAATTTAAGGGGCCTTATCAGGTGGCTGAGGTACTTGACAGTGACAGGTATTTACTTAAAGCATTGAACTCTAATCGGACGTATAAGTATGCACATGATCGCATACGACCAATGCCAGATGCTACATTCCATTGGAGTTGAATGTAGGTTTGGAGGTTTATCGGCACATTCTGACTCTACACTGTTAGTAGGTAACTAACAGTGTAGAGTCAGAATGTGCCGATAACGGCGCAGGTGAGTTGTGCAGCTAGATTTACTTGTTTACTGTGAAGGCTTCTGTTAAAATTAACCATTGGTGACAAAAGCCTTTGTGGCGCCAGCCTGTGTGGCACAAGCCTGTGTGGCACTAGCCTTTGTGGTGCTAACCTGTGTGGCAATGGTCTGTGTGGCACTAGCCTGTGTGGCAATAGCCTGTGTGGCAATAGCCTGTGTGGCAATAGCTAGTGTGGCAATATAGTGTGGCAGTATAGTATGGCAAAAGCCTATGCGGCACTTGCCAGAATGGTGCTAGCCTATGTGGTCCCAGCCTGTGTGGTAGTAACCTGTGTGGTAATCTGATGCTTGTTTTGTATTACCGATAACTGTGATCGCTTTTTGCGATATTGTGGTGTTTGATCCAAAACGGTCAGAATGACCGAACGTGAAGTTGTTTATTTGGGTTGTTGTATGATTGTCCACAGATGATGACTGATGAGATAATCTATTCACCCGAGGACGTGTGAAGATGCAGGACGGCCGTAACGGCGCGTGACATTATTCAATAATGAAAATCAGTTAATTTTAAGAGTTATAATTTATTTGTTATTTTTTTAAAGAATTTGTAAAATAATTCTGTTATGTTCAATTTGTATTCGACTAAAAGGTTATTTTAATTTAGAGCGGGTAACACCGAATGGAGTTGCGTCTGTCATGGCGGGCGAACGTCTTGAAAAATGATTTGTGTGGTGGATAGCCGTTGCACGTGGTGAACACTCGCAAACCCATTGGCTCTAAATCACTTGTAATCCTTAATTGTTTCAGTTATTTAAGTGTCTGAATTATTAAAATAGTGAATAGCCAACGCTACAAAGTTATTTTATTCCAACGTTTCCTGAAGTCCAACGCCCACTATGGATTCCCGTGCTGACGAGGACACGAATCAGCAGTCAGATGCAGCAGCTCGGCTTCCCGTCACCCCGTTATGTATATATTTACAAAAAAAAATGTATATAAGTAGTTTATCAGCCATCTCGTTACCATAACACAAGCATTAGGTTGCTTAGCTTGGGACTATATGGCGTTGTGTGAAATGTCCAAGGATATTATAATTACAAATAGAAATTCAATAATCTTATCAAAAATTCGTAAGTAGGTTGTAAATAACACTTTTTCAAGTCAATCTTTTTTGGTCATTTTAAACTAGATGAGGCCGGTGTTTCCTGGCTGACTCTGACCCTGAGAAGAAACACTGAAACAAACTCAGAGGTCCAAGTCTCTTTGAAAGTCCATACAATCGTACTGGTCAAATTATATATGGACCATATAGGTTAATGTCTGATGTGGTCTTTTGAGGAAAATTCCACACAGATTTGAGGACAGTGCAAGCATCTGTAAGTTATCGTTTAGCTCAAACTTAGAACTTTAAGGAGCTCAACGATCTGACGAACAATACCAAAGTAAGGACATTTGTTTAGGCCTAAAGAACTTCAAACCGCCAGACTACCATTAAATTAAATGAATCCCTAACATAGCAATCTACATGGTCCTCATATTCACAAAACGTCATATGAGGACCATGCAGATCAGTATCTGAAATGTTATTTTGAGGAAAGAACCACACAGATTTGAGTGGACCTGTCCAGTCAATGCAAGCCTTGGTCAGTAGTCGATTACCCCAACTTAGAAAAATCAGATTAGCTCTGTTCACTTCTATTAGAGAATATATAAGTCAGTAAATACAAGATGTATGTACCCAGATAGAAACACAGAGGATGTGAATCCACGTAACGTAAAGTAACGTCACGAGAAAGGAATTTAGCAAATTCCTTTCTCGTGACGTTGTTACCTATGTTTATAACAAATTAATATGATAAAGATATGAACGAACTTGATGAGTTAACGATATCGTTTAGGTGACACCACAGAGCATAGAGTCGACTTACTCTCCATTCAAACCATGGTATCTAGGTTTTTGTATATTACGTATTTATCTATGAGCAGTTGAAATGTTTGTTTCTAAGAGTTAATCACCGAAAGAACTGACAAAACTAAGAATTCCTTTTCATAGTCAATAACCAACACTACCGCTGAGTGCCATAGGTTTTTTATTCTGGAATATTCTATGGAAAAAGCTATTTTTAGCTCCTTATAGACACCAGATAGACCAGACCAGGCCAGGCCGGTAGACCAGACCAGTCCGGTAGACCAGACCAGACCAGTCTTGCCAAAGAGAACCGAGTTAGGTACCGAGTTAATGGGTTGTGGAGGTCTGGCAGGCAGCCGCTCCTTTTGGTTTTCAGCTAAATCCGGTTTGACTGGAAGCCGACCTCAATATAGTTGGGAAAAGGCTTGACAGAAGGCTTGGCAGATGATGATGATAGATATCATGAGCCTATATGTAATTTGTTAGTTATGTATTGTTTATTTGTAAATAGCACACTATGGTACGTATGTTTTCTCCTTCTCTGTCAAATCCATCCAAAGTTGGTCTGCAAGAGATCAGCTTAGGAGTAGGTGAGTATAAGACCATTGCCCTATTCTTTTTGTAGCCATATCATCAATAGCGCATGTCTTTACAAAATCCGTATGCAATAAGCAAAAGTTTGTGAATGTAAGCATTAGTCTGATTTAGCCATAAATCAGACTTGATATCTTAAACAACTTTAAGTAAGTCGGTAATAGAACGTGCACGCCAGGTGTACCTAGATCATACAAAATATAAAATAGTAATTATTTACGGTGGACCCTTGCTTTGTGTTGGGTTACGGCCATTCGTTATTTTTCATTTTATGTAGATTCTACCCTAAATTTCGATTCACCATGGTGATTGCTGTGTTGACGGTGCTCATTGTTACATCCTACTATTTGACACCCCCTTCTGCTCCGCTTAGAGGGCAGGAGTCATTTGATAATTTCCCATCCTACAAATAAAAATGACTGTATTTGATAAAGCTGGTTCTATCAGCGGCAGCACTTGTGTCTCGGTGGTCTATGACACTCACAGGCCGGATCTGATTCGTTTCAAAAGATGTTGTAACAAATCATTCAAATCAAAATCGGATGTTAAATATTTACATTAATATTATATCGATATTATTTGTCGCAAGTTAAACATTCTGCAACTATTTCACGGTTTTTTATATAGTGTTTTGAAATGGGGTCATTGTTATTTAACATTACTTAGTAAGTACATGAATGCATTAGAATGCTTGTCGGCAAGTGTCAAATGTTTATTTAGTTGCCTGCGCTACTGTAATGTATGATAGTTTACTTGGATGATGGTTTTTTGTAAAGGTGAATTTGATTTGCTACCTACAAATGCCTAAGTTTTTGATGTGAAACATCTATTGGCACGCCTTGGCAGTAACACCAACTCGTATGCCGTGACGGAAACGACGCTATCATGTCGTGATACGCGTAAATTTTAAGATTTTATTAAACTATACAGTTTATTTATAGAGGTGGTGTTTCACATCTGCCGGGCGTCCCGTGACGGCAAGAAGAAACACTTCCTTCTTTTCGCCTAAAAAGAAAAATAATTGAGGTTTGTTAAGTATTGGCTGTCACGGGCGATGTATAAAAAATAAACTTTGCAAAATACAGTTATCTTATGATTTCAAAGTTCAGATTCATTTGAATTATCTGACCTTTACATTTTTTTTCTTAATTTATATCGTTTTTAAAATTCATTAACAATTCTGCATTATGTCAGATTATGAGATACATAGTACAATTTTTCAATAGATAAAATAATGGGCACTCACAAAATAATTGTTGATGGTAATAGTTGTGTTAGAGCTGAATGCCAGCTCGTCCAGGCCGGTAATGTCATTGCCGCAGCCTTCACGTCTGCTTTGAAAGTCGAACGTTGAGCGCACCACTAATTCATGTGATTCGATGGGTCTCTCTAAACCATAGGTTATAATTATATAAGAATAATAATATAGGTTGCATTAGGGTTGCAGTCATGTGAACGTTCGTAAATTAACTAAACGTTGTCGCGTGTAAAACTTGGCGAAACTGAGGGTTTCTTGTTGTTATAATACGGAACTCTGAATATGCGGTTAGAGTTACCAGTACCTTCAAAATCTTTCGCTATAAGCCTTTTATGCCACATTTTACTTAAATTGTGAAACAAAAGTAAAAACATGAATAAGAACTAATTGCAAAATTGTCTTGCGTTTAGTATAAGCTATGGTAAACCATTAAAAAGAGAAACAAAAATAAAACATCATGTTAATTTACTAAATAATTATAACAATGATTAAATAAATAAAAATACTTTAGTACATGGCCAATGTCCGCAAATAAACCTAATCATAATACAAAATGGTCTAAATGCAAAAATACTTTAGTACATGGCCAATGTCCACAAATAAACCTAATCATAATACAAAATGGTCTAAATGCAGATTTACACTATTTCTTAGAAGACAATTCTGATATTGCACCGGCATCGAAAAGAACGTATCTCATCTCGGGATTAAAGAAACCGTTGTAACCGAACGCATTCTCAAATTCGGTGATAGTGCAACAATAGATGTAGCCGTCCTCCACGTTGTGATAGTTGGAGGGATCTAGCCAGGTGATAGCGCTGCCACAAATGTCGTAACACAGAACGTGCTTCGCCGCCTCCTCTTCGGACAACTCAGGAATATTGACTTGAATTATCGCGAGAGATGCTTCTTGAGCACGATCTTGAACCACCTGGGAATTAACAAAAGTATGATCAGTCAGCAATATAGGTTGAAACTGTCGAACTGCCAAAATGAAATATTTATAAAGGGGTCCGAAAATGTTTGAATGGGAGCTAGCATAGTTTTTGTATGGATCTGTATGGATCTATGGTCTGAAAATAAAGATTTTATATTAGCCCCCAGCGCACATACATTTTGATTATTTTCAAAATCGCGGCCTACGAGAGGTCACTTTAATGAACAAAAATTGTACCATAAAGTGTCACGTTGTTGAGATACTTGGAGGTAAAGTCACCAACTGAAACCAATGACAGTCCAAATGAAGTAATCACTTGTCTACATGGAGTAGATTGTCAGTGAAAGAAATGTTTGAGAGATTTTCTTCTTTAAAATGTATGAATCATACTTCTGCAAGAATTGACTAATACACACAAAACATTTGGCAAAAGATATGTACAAAACTAGACTTGTCTCCTTTGTCTACACTATCTTTATTCCAACGCTATATTAGACGACAGATATCCGTGCACTATGGGTCATTGATCCATTTATTGACTTTTTAAACATCAAAAACAGTAATACTGACATAAAGCCGTCCTAAATCGACTTCTATCGTGATCCTTTACGTTTTCTAATAATGAAAAAGGATTCATAAATTAAGGGAAAATCAATGTACTTTATTACACGTTTATCAGGCGCCGACCATAGGCGGCACCATAAAATATAAAAATACTTTTTACAAAAAAATACAACCGACTTCCAAAATAAAAAAAAAACACTACAAAGTAAAAAATAACTTTAATTTCGGGAGTCGGTGTTTTTGTTAGTTTCTTCGTATTTTGACACCGACTTCCGAAATTAAAGTTATTTTTTACTTTGTAGTGATTTTTTTTGGAAGTCGGTTGAATTTTTTAGCAAAAAGTTTTTTATTTTTCACTTTTTAGTGGTACCCCACACCTAACAACACCACTGCAAAATCGCAGAAAATACGCAATTTCGATTACTTGGATGACAAAAAACATCATCCAAATAAACGAATTTTAGCTATTTCGATTTAAAATCCAAACTTCGTAACCGATTCTGATAAAATTTAAATGAGACCAATCTGCAAGTATATCTTTCCAGATAAAACACACAAAGAATTTTTAAAATCGGTTCATAATTGACGGAGCCATGAGGTAACAAACATAAGAAAAAAAAAACACAACCGAATTGAGAACCGCCTCCTTTTTGGAAAGTCGGTTGAAAAAGCTGTGTTACCTTCCATAAGTACGGTGCCACTGTTTGGCTGCCTCCTCTGCCATCGTGGAGGGTTATGTCAGCAGATGTTCTAACGCGGTGTGGGTATGCAGTTCCAGTCGTTATTAGCAGATCGCGTCCAGCTGATTTCACAAGTTTTCTAACACTTTGCTCTACATCTTCCCAATTCTGCGGACAACAATTATGTTTTTTACACTTGCATGTACCAAAAGTATATCAAATAACAAGAGATTCCAGATAAAAGTGGGGGAATCAGGCGGCGTTTCCACCAGACATTTGAGAGGATGCCTAAAAATGTTTGTTAAGCACCGGTAGAGTCGCTTGCGCTGAGCTATTTAAATAAAAGATTCAAGTAGTTCTTAACAAACACATATCTCGCTACGCATGCTTACACATCTCTGGTGGAAACATAGCCATAACATACATCGATACAAGATCTATAAAACTTAATGAAGTTAACCTACCTTTGAACTACAGGTACTCCAGTGAGGGATGACGTTCAAATAATCATACGCGGCGGCCGTTGGTACGCCAGGCAGCAAGTCATGTGAGCTCACCAGCTGTCTCTTACCGAAGCAGCAAGAGGTACCCGTACTCAACCCTCTTCCTAATGTTGAACCGATATCATACGCTTGTCGTCTACAATCGTACAAAGTTTCGAAATCTTGAGGCAAGGCGATGTTAGACCATGCAGCCTCGGCAGACCTGTCCGTGTGGGTCGGAGATAGCGTGTGTTTCGTGTACAAAGGCACGTTGTTTTCTTTGTCCAGGCAAACTTTATACACGTCTATGAATTCAGTGAACAGTCTGTATCCGATCCTCACAGTCCCTGTGTTGCCAGGGAGACATGTCTTATCATCAGTTTTTAAAACTTCAGGCTTGACTTCTTCATTGCATTGAATTTCAGCAAAATTGTACAGGTTTCCATTGATTTTAATAATGTTGTCTTTTTCACAGAATGCCGTGATGATTTTTTTTGATGGAAGGTTGGAGTTGGAGAAAAGTGAAGGGCAGTTTAAATAGAAATAGTCATGATGCGGTATGATCATGAAGCCGTCTTTCACTTCGAATACTGGCCAATCTAGCGATCTCGACGACAACATTATGGGCTGTTTTTCTGGGAAATCTTTCTTGAGGTCCAAAATGCAATCTGTGAATCAGAATTGATTTATGTTAGACTATGAAGTACACTATCAACCAACAGCTGCCTCTCTCGAGAATTTTGCTCGTCTATTTCAAACATTATCTGATAAAAATAGGTATAGTTTCCCTCATTTTCGTATGTGCGCATTATAAAGACTCACACTGTATTGCAGACCTGATTGTTTTTTTTTTTTCCTAAGAATTGATTTTTGCATGAATAATGTCATTACTACCAAACGCCGAGAAATATTATGGCTGTGATAAAAAAACAAATAGTTTAAAGCTAATATTTTGTATAGATTCATTAGTATACATTATATAAAGTTAACTGTCAATCGCATAATTTTAAATAGTCAAATCAATTATGTCATTTAGATTTAGCTGTAATGGAAATAAAATAATTATTTGTCGGAGAGTATTTTGCTGAACATTATTAATGCATATTCGTGTATCGTGTACTGTTTGAATTGAATTGGTTTTTAATTAAAGAAGAATAACAGATGGTAATACAGAAGCCAGTAAATCTGACACCAGTCTTGCCAAGGTGTATAGTGTTACCCAGTTAATGGGTTGTGGAGGTCTGGTAGGCAGCCGCTTCACGTAAAGCACTGATATTCAGCTGAATTCGGTTTGACTGAAAGCCGACCCCAGGCCTTGGCCACAACTAGGCATTGATGGACTTACGTATGCGTCCATCAATGCCTTTTTTGCTGGCCACTGCAGCAATGTACTATACCTCTAGATGTAACAGTGAAGGTGCGGCGGATGCTGCCGAAGACGTTGCTGACGTCACACTCGTAGGTGCCGGTGGCTCCGTACTCCATGCCCAAAGAGTATGACATGCTCGTGGTGTTCAGTACTTTGCCATTGTGTTTCCAAATTGCCGTCTGTTCATAGAAATGTTTTAAAGTTTTAAATCATTCTTATTTTATAAATCTATATACATCATGGACGTATAGAGAAATCTTGAGAAGAAGCGTTTGAATATTGGACTAGATCAAGTTTTTACGGAGAAGTGCAGATATTTAACCGTACAGTCGAATGAAGACCACTGGGCTACCACTGAAGTAGTAAATAAAGGTGAATTTTAAGAAGGACATAAGGTCGTTTGGATCGATTCTGTCTGCTAACCGTATTCGGTCACTGTCTAGTTTAAAGGGGTTTTCGGTTAGTCGTATTCGGCCGCAGACCGTTACGAATCCGTTATTATATTATCATGATAAATTAAATCATGCTCCCTTACCTTAGGTCTCGGCTCCCCTAGAGCTTCGCAAGAAAGGAATTGTGAATCTGCTCCATCGATGAACTGGACGGTCTCTTCTTCTTCTGTGACGAACGTCGGCTTGTATCCGACGACTACCTTGGTGGTGACGGAACGAGACCTGGTGGCGTCGCTGATGCGGCACGTGTAAAGACCATCGTCACTTCTCGTCACGCTGTATAGGGTAAGTTCCCCGTTCGCTATGTGTACGTTACCCTAGAAACATTTGCCATTTTTGTATCTTCTCACTTTCCTTTTTATTTCGCTTTTGCACAACTGGTCCTAGTTTAATTATAACTGTTAACTCTTTATATTTAACTATGCCAGGAGTTTTCCCGCGTGATCCTTCTTTCTCAGGCTCTTGAATATCTCTGAACCAAATTTCATTTTAATCGTTTCAGTGAACCACTACTCGTCCTTTGAAAGGGGTATTAGAAAACCATCGTTATCAGTATTAGCCTGTCTGTGAGACACACTCTGGCATAACATTTTTTGTTGTTTTTATATATACCGTGCGTGTGTCATGAATGTACTTAATAAATGTTTTAATTTCTTTCTTTTTTCTCCATTACCTACAAGTTAGTTCATACAGTGGTCTATGATCTACTTGTCGAGTGTCTCGAATATCTATTCACATAAATATCATAAAGTTCAACGTACCCTATACCAACGCATTTGATCGGTGTTTGTATGTGGGATGTCACACTTGATATCAACTGTCTCGTTTTCCGGCACGGATACTGTGTTTGTAGGCGCCTCTGGTAGATCATCTGAAAGAATATTGTTTAGAATGAATACTGTGGATGCCCGCTACAAGATGCTTGTGCAATTGCAAGATGCAGTATCAATTTTAAGACGATGCATAACTGCTATTGATTTATCTTTATTCGATTACTAGCCTTCAATCACTAACATTATCAAAGTACTAATCCGGAAAACTATTTAAAAAGTGGTTTACTAGGTAGTAAAATTGTTGCTTCTCCACCAATAGGCTAGTTTCCATCATCCACAAATTGTTAGAGTATAGAAAAATAATGGACACGTATTTTTTGTTTTTGTAAATCAATGAATACTGACAAAGATAAAACGCATCATAACTCGGGAGTGGGGGCTCGTGACGTCACGACCCGCAAAAAATTATGGCAGGGTGTGACGTATTGAGAATGTTAAAAGCGTCGTAACTTCAATTTTGGTTCCAGTAACAAAAGAAAAAATACGGGTCAAAATTTTTTTTTGATAATCTAACTGACAGACTAATTATATTTTTTCAGGACACAAGCCTATTCGCACTAAGCGTTTCCAAACGCCTTTCATAATGCGCACAGCAAAGTAAAGTAACAGTCTGCCTGCATCTGTGCTTCTAAAAGCTTACAACCCCAATCTCTTCAAAGTTAGAGAGAACATGCTGCTGGGTAAGCTCAAGGGAAATCATCAAATGACTTCTCCCGCTCTGGGCGGAGCGAGAGGGAGTGTCAGACTTCTACTGACTAAAACCCATCCATGTTCCTTCAGTGCCATTTGTGTTCCGGAGCCACGGTATCTCTTTCGAATAGTCCCGCGACTCCGGCAGGTGTCGGCCCTTTCGGGCCCCTCTGTGTGCTGACTCTCTTTCAGGCGCGCGTAAAACACGAACGCGCCGTCGACACGACCTGTCGTCAGAAGACGGACGGACGGCGAGCCACCCATAGCTCACCGTCCACAGGCCCGCGCCTACGGTGGCCGGAGGTCACCAGGTGGCCTCCGACGCCCGCGGCATCTATGTCTCTTGCACCCTTGACCCTAGACTTGCACCAAGAGTGAACCCATCTCACATAAGAATAAGGAAAAACAATAAAGAGTTTGCTCACCTCTGATAATAACTTCGTACACCTCGGTGTCACTCCCCAGAATGTTTTTCGCGAGGCATACGTACGTGCCTTGCGCGTCACGCTCGATGTTCTTGATCACTAGAGTTCCGTCGTCTTCCATGTCGTACCAATCAGTCCCTGACACAAAAAAGTTTGCTATAAAATCATTTAACTTTAAGCAAAACCACCTACTTACCTAAATACAAGATGTATCTGTACTATATCCGCGTGCCACGGGTACGAGGATATAGTTAAGAACATAATCCCTAAATATGAGCACGCACTTCTGAAACACCCTGTTGTGTAATGAAAATTCAATTGTTTTGGGGCGGTACCTCCGAAACTTACCAATAGCTAAGTTGTCTCCGTTTTTAATCCAGACGATACTAGGTTTCGGGCTGCCCGTAGCTTTGCACTGGATCCGCAGCGCCAGGTCTCCGGTCACAGCTTCGAACACTTTGACCGGGTACATGTTGGTGATAACAGGTGGCGCTGGAAACACAATAGGTATACATATAAATATTAGATATTAGTATAATAAAAAAATAAAAAAATAAGTACTTACCCTACGACCTATTCCTTGACCTACTCTATTTTGGAGGAATTCGACAACAAACAACTTGACAGGAGATTTTTATATCACTACATTTTATAAAACAAATTCCTCTGTTTGTCTGTCTCTCTGTTCGCGATAAACTCAAAAACTACTGCACCGATTTTCATGTGGTTTTCGCTAATGGATTGGATGGAGTGGTTCTCGAGGAAGGCTATAGTAGAAGGGTATATAGTTTATCAAGCAAGCGAAGCCGCGAGCATCAATTAATATTTGATAAATACTCCATCATTGCTTTTAGGTTTTAGGCCAGTGATATTCTATCACCGATTGCCGAAAACTCAAAACTAATTAATTTTGCTTAGTAGTTAATTAATTAAAACTTTCAAACAATATTATTTGCAGATTCAGTGTTTAACGTAATAACTGGCTGTTTTAAGTATTTTCTTAAATAAGGTTGTATATCTTTTGGATTGACCGCGGATATTTCTCATGCGTTTTGGATTTAGCTTTATTTTTTTTAGCTAATTAAACGTTGTTTTACTTATAGCGTCTAAATGTAGATACGATTATTTACTGCCAAAAGTATAAACCAAAGTACAAACCATCCCAGCAGCATATTTATGTTCTAGCTTTTATTTTAACAGGGCTATACATTTATCGCTAATTATAATTTGTGTTAACTTATAATTTTGTTAATTGTAATTTGTAGACTACTAATGTGAAATACCCTAGATCTCCATTCATATCATTAAACGGTCTAGTATTTATATACTACTGACCCGCACAACTTCGTCTGCGTCACATTTTCCGCTCCTAAATAATATTGCAACAAAAAATTGAGATAACTGCACACGGTGTGCAAATTTGATTAAAATCGGTTAAGTAGTTTAGGAGTCCATCACGGACAAACAACGTGACACAATATGATTAATATATATTAAGATTCATTCTATAATACGTAAAGGTAGGTAAGATTACCACATCACAGACAGCTACACGAGAGACTTTCAACTTTGTATTGAGGCTTAGCAATGAGTCGACCATTGTAAGTTGTTCTACAGACAAATATTCGTCAGGCGTAATACCATGATTTTCAAACTAGAATATTAACATTGCACTCAGGCCTCTTGTATCCAGAATCATCCTCTTTTTTGTGTGAGCCATGCTAAGAAATTATTTACATGCTAGCCTTGCTTTAAAGGCTAAGTAGGTAAGTTTAATCTATACTTATAATATTATAAAACAGAAGAGTTTGTTTGTGTGTTTGTTTGGTTGAACGCGCTAATCTCAGGCTCGAATTGAAAAATTCTTTTTGCGTTGGATAGTCCGTTTATCGGGGAAGGCTATAGGCTATATAACATCACGCTATGACCAATAGGAGCTGAGCAGCAATAAGAAATGTTGCAAGCGGGAAAAAAGCTTCCGTTGCATGCGCTGCGTAAACGTTTTAAGTTACGCAAAAATCAAGTATAACGAAATTATTCCTCTTTAAAAGTTCTAAAAAAAAAGTCTTCGTCAGCATATGTCTATCCCTTAAGGTTAACTCACTATAACCCTTTTTATGGAAATCAAATTTGTTCTAAAATAATGCATTATTTGCGAGTATTAAAACTTCACGCGAACGAAGTCGCGGGCAGAAGCTAGTATAATCATATGGCAGATATCAAGCAATCCTAATATGTAAATTATTCCGTTACTGAGTGATTGAGTGACTGACATGCTGACAGACAACGCACAGTCGAAACTACTGGTCGTAGAAAGCTGAAACTTGGCATGTAGGATCCTTGAGGTGTGTTAAGGTTATGGCACACTATAACAGCATCGCAACCGCTCCAGCCCAGCAATTATCTTGTCATTCAAATTAGTCCTTAATTCGTGTGTCGTATAATACATTTTATAATGTCAATGTCAAAAAGCCAACGGCAGGCAGTTAGCGTGTTAGCCGCTTCAATACAACTTGACTCGCAGCCTGCGTGCTTACAGCGCGCCGTCCGCGTGTTTACTGCGCGCCAATTCCGATTCGCTAGTCCTAGGCGTGTTCAATGACAAATGCCACGTAAAATTGTGTTTGCGGTGATAGCAAGCTTGCACCTCGCCGCTGGTGCGCCGACTGCGAGCGGACGACGTGTAGCCGGGTAGCCGTAGCCTAAATACGAGGCGACGCCGTGCTGCAGCTGTGCAGTTGCGGTGCTGGTATAATATGCCATGACCTTAAGGGAGCGCTAAGGGAGGTTAAAATCCTAGGGGGGCGGAATATGCGCGTACGCAGTCGCAGGCAAGAGCTAGTTACAAAGAAAATACATACCATAAACTTTAACGTCGTAAGTGATAGAAGCTGATCCACCGATGCCATTCTCTGCCTCACAGGTGTAAGATCCTTGTTGGTCAAGTTGCATATTCTTTAGGGCTACGGACGCTACACCTCTGGTAGGGCTGAAACATTGGTATGATGATAAGAATAGAAACAAATGGAGAAGATTACAATATATACTAAGCCGACTACAGCTTAAAAGGGATGTTACCTGAGTAAAACAAATATAATTCTATTTAATCCGTCAGTTAGATTATCGAAAATATTGGATACGTATTTTTTGTTTTATCAAATCAATAAAAATACGAAGATAAAAGGCATCAAAAAGCAGGAGTGGGGACTTTTAACGTCACTTGCCGTTAAAAAGTGTACCGAACAGTGACGTCACACGAGTTTTCATCGCACTGTATCGTCATAATTTTTTGTTTACGTGAAAAAAGAAACGAAACGTGTCCAATATTATTTGGAAATCTTTCAGACTTATTAGATTTTGTTGATCACATAACAATACTTACGTCACGTCTTTGGATGGTGTCATTGGATCTGAGCTCTGGAAAGTCCACTTAATGTTAGGTATCGGGTACCCATCAGCTCGACAGTTCAAAATGGTACTTTTTCCAACCATTACTACCCGGCTGCTCTTTTTTGGCCTTTCAATCGTTACCGGGACTGTGAAATAAATCATGTTTCAGTTTACTTTACCATAATAATTATACCTACAAAACTATGTTTAGGGAAAGACTATTGTTTATTGTAAGTTTACAACCCTAAGATATTAAGTGGTGTTTTAAATAATTGATAAAACTTACCAAATACATTAAGAAAAACAGTTTTCTTAGCAACTCCGAGTTTATTTCCTGCCTCACATCTATAATATCCAATGTCAGGTAATCTTGCTTTGAATCTGCAAGTAAACACTTTAATTGAGATATGTTTTTTTTTAAATAAATAACAATATTCTACTTCTGCACTTCATTTTAAATCAAATTAAGATAAATACAAGGTGTGTTATTCGGGACTACCTTTTTTCTGCGTCTTCACTCGCGTTATTCGAAAACAGTTCAGCGATTTAGACATGAAAACACATCAAACAAACCAAATACTATCACCACCCCGTTGCCTGGAAGAGATCGCAAAATGCGATAAGGCCGCCCATTGTATGTATTTTAGTTCTAAGTTTCCTATTGCATTTAATTTTTGGTGTACAATAAAGTATATAATAAATAAATACTATTTGGTATGATAAGAAATAGCCGGCTTACTCAATTTTAGTTGATTTTTCATCAACTAAAATTGAGTAAGCCGGCTATTTCTTAAAGGATGAGATCTATAACGGAACGAGAGAGCCCAGAAGAAACTTATTCTGACTTGATATGAAGACTGTCGGTTTATAGGTGAGAGGAAAACAGGTTACCAAGAGTTAACACACTTTGGCTGTGCAGAACAGGGTGTAAAGTGACCTCTGACCACATGGGTGCTGTGTCTGGTGGGCAAGAGCCCAACGGTTGGTCAGTGGGTCGTCTTAGGGGCGGACGGTTCATATTTGAGCTGTCGTATTTGTTCAAATTGCACGGAAAACTCTAATACCGCGATGCAGGATTTGTATGACGTCAGGTATTTAGTTCATCCTTTCGGAGCTGCGGAATTTGTTCGAAAGAGTGGCGGCGGCCCTAGAACGTAAAGGGCATTAGGAAGAACACGGATGGATTTTAGTCAATAAGAGTCTGACACTCCATCTTGCTTCGCGGGAGGAGTCATTTGATGTTTTCCTATCCTTAAAAAAAAGTCTTTGGTTCGTATCTGGCGGTGAAGATGTTGCCACGTGAGTTTTTGCGGCGGTACAGACACAAAGTGCTAGGTGTGACGTGACAAAAGTGGCTTGTATCTTAACCACTTAGGGACTTATTTTACCTGAGACTTTGGTCTACAGCTATTCGGCTCCTCGTTGTACTGTCCAATGTGGTGCCATTGAAGAACCATCTCACTGCAGGAACAGGCTCACCAGTGACGTCACAAGATATTCTCACTTCATCATCGTCTTTGCTTGTTATTACTTTCAAGTCTTCTTTTATTAAAGGTGGGTCTGAAAATATATTTGGATACCTCATGGTGTTAATAATGCTGTTATGATTATTATGAATAACAATTTATTGTTATTCTTAAAACTACTAATAAAACTGTGAATTGTTGTCACTGAAAATTCATTTTCGCGTAAAAGTATTTATTTCTTTCCAACTCACGTATTAATTATTTAAGTTTGGGCAGATCTTTTTGGGAATGTAAAAAAAACATTTTGTGAAGTATAGAGAAAGCAGTAAGTGATTCATTTCGTTGTTAGCGTGTACTCTAGGCGTTATGAAATTGGTGTTTACGTAAAGGAAAAAATATGGTTTGCAAGGTTTATAAGTATCCTTCAGATGTGTGTTGATGTGTGACGTTAAAATACAAACCTACATAAAAGTATCTATTTTAACAAATTAAAATTCACCTGTTTTCTTTCTGGCAAAATAAAAGGTAGAATTCCAGATTTCTTTGGACAATGTACCTATAACCAAAAGATTTTCTATTTGTATTCTATAGACTACTTACATTCTACGACTAGTTCCATGGTAAAGGCATCTGATCCCAAATAGTTCTGCACATGACATTTGTACGAGCCAGTTCGGTCCTTGCCGACATCGCTCAAGTGAATAGTTTCGGCAGTCTCCGTCATCGTTCTAAACGCAACTTCGCCTGGGGGCTGGAAATACCAATATATGTTCGGCTGTGGGATACCTTTGAGAATTCTGAAAAACATATGATTTATTGTGGTAGACACTTTAAATTTGAAATTGCTTTCATTAATTAATTAATACACCAATATTTATTAAAACTACAACTTTAGAAATCAGAAAAAAGACCTGCCATGTTGTGATACTTTTGCATTTTATAGTAATGTTAAACGGATCATACTTTAATTTTCGACTACCTATGATGACTTTATTGCATCTGGTGTCCACTATAGTCAGTTACAATAGAGCGCGCCACATTAATTTACCTTCATGCTAAAGTGCGACTGCTTTTTGATCTTTGTGTCGGGAAAAATGTCATTGGTTTGTCACAAAATAGCATTGTCAGTAGCCCCGGGGTCGTAGGTTCGTATAAATACCTGCACAGTTGGTCAAAAATGGGTGTATACCTCTGCTGAACCCTTCGGGAAATACAGGCGTCGTGTTATAACGTCATGTTCTAGGTTATTTTGTTGGGTCAAGGTAATGATAATAACGTATTTTGTGACTTAGTTTTCGGGTTAATTATGGACCATGATTTTAATTATATCTCAAACTCAGCTGTCACTGTAGGTATGACGTAGATTTATTTTTGACGACGAAATATATGTAACATATCCTCCAATCATAGTTTGTTGATTCACCTTTGACTCTCAAATCTCAACCGCTGTTTATAATAAGTTTTAGCTAACATGAGTTATCTATAATATTTTGTTTTGAATTGATCAGAATTTGATCGACTTACCTACAAGTCAAAGCGGCATTTGTTTTCTCTCTGACACGTATTTCTTTGTATGATTTATCGATGACTGGTTCCTCTGAAATAATGGACAAGTTTTTAGAGTTATACCAATTTCTTTTTCTTTCATTACATAGTTGACCTATTTCGAAGCATTCTGTTAATAAAGACACTAGGCAATTAACGTTAAAGAAATTTCGAGTAAATGCCCCATAAGTTTATTTTATCATCATAAGGTACATTTCTAGGTAAACATCCCCTAGGAACGTTAACTTTCAGTTTATCGATATGGTTTTTAGTCCTCTTTCTATTTAGAGTTATTTTTAACCGGGAACATTATGTATGAACTATTTGTTATTTATCATCGTGTTTGCCTAAACTTAATGTAGGTACGTAATTTCATTTCATATAACCCAATGTCTGAAATTGTAGTGTTTTGGACTGATGTTAGGTACAGCCCTGCAATTACTATCTGAGAGGTTAAGTTCCGTTAACTGCGCTCTGTTTATACCTAGATCTTCCTAGCATATGTTGATGACAATCTAATTACTACTCCGTCAAGAAAGTACCGGGAAAATATGAATACTACACAAAATGTTAGTTATTAGCCCAAATTTATTTTATCACCGTCAAAGAACGATAAATCAGTCACTTTTTGAATAATATATATCTATTTTTGGCAAATAAATTTTTATTCTACAACATAATCTTCTTTTAACTCGACACAATTTTAATCCAGCGTTTTTCCATTTTTTTTATTCCTTCCAAATAATAGGTTTTTTCAAGGCTCTCAAAATAGGTGTTTGTTTCGGTAATGACTTCTTCATTCGACCCAAATCTTTTACTATCTAGCCCGTTCTTCAGGTTTGGAAAGAGGAAATAGTAGCTGGGGGCTAAATCTGTAGAATATTCTATAGCAATTCATAGCTCAATTTATGAATTTTCATCATGTTGATTTTCCTTCACTTTTGAGATGTTAACTTCAGTTACAGACGTTGATGGCCTACCAGAACGAAGCAAATCTTCCATCACATCTCGACCGCTTTTGAACGCTTTGTGCAACTCATAAGCACGTGTTTTGATAAAGTCAATTCACCGTAAGCCTTCTGTAAAGTTGTCAGTGACTGAACATGAAATTTCATTGGCGATGCAAAATTTAAAAGAAACTCTTTGATCGATGTTTCTGTCCATTATAAAATTCGCAATACGCACTAGTTATGATATAACTAAAAATAGCACTGGATTTATCTAACTAACAGATGTAACTCAAACTCCGCGCCAAATGGAAAGAGTTGTGCCAATCTAACTACAGCCAAAAAAAATACAATAAATTGAATTTAGAACCATAAACAAATTATCTATCCCCAAAACTTTTTTGCCTGAATGTATATCAATCTATCGTAAATGAGTCGACCCTAAATTTAGCAACTTCTTTCATACACGAGTTACGGTCAAATACAAATTTAATTAACACTCCTCCGTGGCTTCAGTTGTCAAAAACATCTTTGACAGCTGCTCCAGTAGTCAATGCCCGGAAGTATTATAACTATAGTTATACCGCTTAGAGCTTATTACAATATTATGCGCACTTACCCACACCAAATATGTTAACTTCAGCGATATAAACTTTGCGATCGAAGTCATTCCTTGCTTCGCACGTAAACTTCCCTTGCAACTCTGGCTGCATGTGTTTTATAGTGAGAATGGACTTGTCACCGGAGATGTCAACGTTAGTAATGTTACCGGAGACCACTGTTCCGTCTTTATACCACGTTATTGTCGCTGGTGGGTAAGCGTCTACCTTACAAGTGAGTTTTCCTTCTTTGTTATATTCTACACGAGTATCTAGAAACAAAAAAATAAACGTTACTTTTTTTTCTAGCCAGTAGTGAAGTTTCGGGTGCGTGAACTGCCGTACCTATTGTTATGGCTAACGGATTTTAATTTTATTTATTATAGACAAATTATAGGATTTGTGTATAAAAAGTATATTTATTAGTAAAATTTCATGTTTCATTTCATAGGCATGTGCATTTCGTATTATGACGTTAACAACGGTCTCTCTCTCAAAAATCTCTATAAAAGTGCCATACTATTTGTAAATCCGATTGTCGTAATACAAAATAGGAGGGATTGTTCACGAGACATTTCGACAGCGTTTGTAAATCGCATATATTTTTGATGTTTTGACCATCGCCTTCGCCACGACACCGCTGACAGAAGGTGACTTATAGTAACGAAAATATTAATTGTCAGCCAGTGTGAATGTTGCTTATTGGATGCAGCATCAGTCAACATCATTAATTTTATATTTTGTACTAACATATGTATAGTTGATCGTTACCAATGTATATTGTTATTTTCAAAATTTGCACTCCATTATAAAAAAACGTCCCCCTTCAAAAGCTCATATACCTTGGTTCTCTGAATCAAAAACGAGTCGCTGTCATATTGTTGCTGTGCATCGTCTGCGGTCGGGCAGGCCATATTTCACTAAACCATTTTGCTTTAAATATCATGCGAAAATATGACTCTCCTAACTGTGAGATTCGTAATAAAAAGGAGGACGTACATCATGCGTTAGTATAGAATGTGTCCGATACAACAACAAAAGAATCGGCCCCCTGATTTTTTTTATCTGTCAATAATTATAGATGTTGGAATGTTTCATGGCATTTTAGCCAAACCTAATTGTAAAGCAGCAAAATTGTTGTATTCCTTTATATTATTTAAGAAATAAGTATAGTTTTTATTTTTGATTAGTAATTTATCTGTAGCACTACGATGGGATTGACATCATCACATAAGTGTACAAAAATCCCTTAAACAAACAAAGATTTAAAAAAATCAAGCGTAAATGTGATTTTGTATTAAAAAGCTTTTCTTTGCTGAAGTGATGAGAGAATGGAAATAAATCTAGAACCAGTAGTTAAAAAGGTTAAAATAAAGAAGGGAAATTGTTTATTTTGTTCAAATGAGACGACATCTCGTCGTATCCTACGAATAGGGGCGTAACTAAATAGTACGTAAATAGCTACTTTTGAGGAGACGCTTTTTATGTTTATTTCAAATAAATATGAACAAATAGGTACTGGTGGTTTCAAATAATGTGTATTGGTATCTTATGGTTCCTCTAGGACAATAGGAAGCTAATTTATTTTCAATAAATTAACTTCATATTTTATACGCATTTTGTCCCTTTAAATCCTTATTCTCTGTTGTGTTAAGGCGACGTAGAGCTGGACTTGAGTATTCCGTAAGTTGCATTATGCCTTTTATAACCGGAAATGTTGTGGCCACAATTGCCTTTATGTCATTTTTATATTATTCTGATGTGGGTATGTATTCTTATTACATAAGCTACATTTGGGGGCCGAGTCACCCGCGTCCGTAGGAGAATACCCTTCAGCGAATCCCTGCACGTGGTCCCCGGGTGGTGCTAAACAGGTGACACTAACCGCCTCCGTGGTCTAGTGGTTATACCACCTGATTCAGACCCAGAGGTCCCGGGTTCGATTCCCAGCGGAGGCAAATTTATTGCTCGGTTTGGTTGGTGGTAGGACTTGTTCTAAGTCCGCCTGGCAAGCTACCACCATCATGTATAAGTCTGTCGCCATAACAACAATGTTAACAGCATTGTTGTGTTCCGGCAGCTAGAGGTATGATAGCCAGTTCCTCTGTGTAAGAGGATTCCGGGTGAAACTCGCTTCCATCTTCGGCCTAATCATCACTTTTCATCAGGTGAGATTTGGGCCAAGAGTTTCCCCGTTTTGGATAAAAAAAAATAAAAAAAGAATTTGTGTATGATAACTATTTATTCATTACTGGGAACATAAGTAAATGTAATAAAAATAATAATAGAATTTTAACATTTAATTTAATAATAGACATAAGAAAATCAAAATTAACATTAGAAGCTTATAAAAAGAATTCCCAAATAGAAGAAAATCACAGTTATTAAAAATCAAATTAGATATAATCAAAATTAGTCCTTAAAATAAAATAACACAAAATACAAATACAAATCAATACATCATTTCAATTTTAAAATCCTTTGAGCTATAAAATATTATTTAGATTTATTTCTTTATATTTTCGTTTTATGATTTCTGATACTTTCATTTAAACAAGATTATTTTCCAACCAATTCCACCAACTTACGTCCTCGGCGTTTCATAACTATTACAAAATATTATAACGGTCTATTTATTAATTATGTAAATAAACTTTAGAAGTATAGGTCATAATGTTATTTATTTTTTAGAAAACAAATTACGCAGCTATTAATCTCCGCATTCCGCCGAATAATGGCCGAACGGCGCTAGCACGCTCTCCCCGCGCCCGCGCACCCCCACTACTCGCGAAAAAAATGGACGCGACGGCGTTTGTGGCTTTATTCTTCGTTAAAAACGTAGTGCTTGAAATTGTGGCTTTTTAAAAAACCGAATTATTTGATAACCTGTACCGTTTTTAACTTTTCTGTTGAACTGGTTATATGTGGTATGATGAGCAGAATTAAATTATGCAATAATCAAATAAAGCCCTTATGTTCGTTAGGGCTCTCTTCGTAGGATACGACGATCTATTATTTTTGAAATAATAAAATTATTAAAACGATGGAAGAGTAATGAAAGAAAAAAGTTCATTAGAGATATCCAAATTAATTCATTGACAGTTTATTGTAGTAAAGGTACATTACGTGGAAAGAAAGAGGCACAGTTCCAATGATGAGCCAATGCATAACCCAAGTGATATTCGTTCGATATAGTAAGTGAAGTTTAAACTTCTACGTTTTTGTGTGATTTACCTTTCGGAATCTCCGTGACATCCAGATAAATTTTCCTTTTAGTTTCCACTTTCACATATTTGATATTTACGCCAATATTATTGTTCGCTTTGCATTGGTAGGTGATATTTTTGTTTGCTTTATCTATATCCAGAATACTGACATAGTCATAGGGGACTTCAACTAAATCCACCTAAAAAAAAAAAATGCATAAAAAAGACAGATTTCCGAAAAAAAAAAAACAGGATTTACTACATCCCTAATTTTTTGTTAGAATGTAGAAGCAAATTCTATTTTTGTCAATAATCTTGAATAAATCCCGATCAAACCGAATACGTCAGTTCACTTTATATTTGCTGATTGATGATTTTCGCTATTTCGCAGCTTGGACCGTGGAGAGCCCCAAGTATATCTTGTTATCTAGTTAATCTAGACGGATATCTTTTCTTTAATAGTTTTCAAAAATATACCAACAGGGCAAGAAAATAATAATTATAAATTATTATATGAAGGTAACGAAATGGTTTTCGAGCAAGCGTTAGTTTTTTGAAATCTTAAAATTCCTAAGCGCGTAAATAGAACTCTGTCTGGAACATTTGATAACATCTTAGGACAAAGGAGAGGGGGAGGGGGTCTTAAGGAGTATTCAGGACTAAAATATTTGATTATACCTTAGCTGGCATCCTGATTCCAGTATCTTTTTCCTCCCAAGTGATGTCAGGTGCTGGATAGCCGTGCACATTACATTTCAGTTGCAGCGGAGCATCGTATTCCGTGATTATTGATGGCGCTCCGTCAATCGTTATCACAGGTGCTGTATTTACTTTCTTTTCTGTAAGGTAAAGAACAAATCTCTCACAATGGGCCTTATCAGAAGGCTTAAAGTCACCCAAAGGGCAATGGAGAGGACAATGCCTGGAGTTTCCTTGCGTGATCGAATCAGGGATGAAGATATCCGCAAGAGAACCAATGGTACCAACATAGCCCGAAAAATCGCCAAACTACACACAGGGCACATTGCTCGCAGAACAGATGGTCGATGGGGCCGAAAATTTCTGGAGTGGCGACCGAGTACCGGAAGACGCAACGTTGGAAGGCCTCTCACAAGGTGCACCGATGAACTGGTGAAGGTCGCGGGCAGCCGATGGATGCGAGAAGCACAAAAAAGGTCGTTATGGTGACGCTTGGGGGAGGCCTATGTCCAGCAGTGGACGTCTTTCGGCTGATGACAAATCAATCTCATATTGGTTTATGGAGCACGAGAAGATTTTAAATATAGCAAAATTGCTATGTTTTTACTGTAGGATAAAATATAGCCAAATTTTTACTCATGGCATCATTCGGTGAACGGACTCTTTATAAGTCTCCATTGATGTCAAACTTTATAGTTTTTTATTTGTACAACTGCCATAAAACAAAAGAGGTTAGGCTCTAAATTCAGACTTAAATTTGGGAGCCAAGCTGGGCAAAACGCTATCTCTAAAGCTGTTCATCAGCACCCTTGAATAAGACTTTCTGGGGGTTTTGAAATAGTATTTTGATAAAATATCGGAATGATATAATCGAAATATCTGCCGATCAAGCAGTGAGCCCGTAAAAAACACAAAATTGGTGCCCTGAAATCATAAGACAGGACCGCGGCAGACCAAGAAAGAGATAGCGGGATGATTTGGATGTCTTCTATATGAATTGGTACAGAAACGAGAACGGTGGACTGACTGGAGGGAGGTCTTTGCCCAGCAGTCGCATAGTTACGGCTAGATATAGTATAATCAAAATATTTTTTTTGATTTTGAGTTTAATATTTTACTTGGGAAACAAACGACTCACCTAATAGCGGTAAATGCTTTCATGTTATGCCATACTATCAGAGAGTCTCCAGAATAGAGCTTTAGCCTTATTTTGTAAGATAGTATTATTACAACATAATCTGAACTTCGTACATACCTGTTGATGGATCCTGTCGTGATATGGGTGTAGGACTTGTTCTTGATATTGGTGATTTACTTTTTACATCATTTCCAGTTACCTGGGGAAAAGGAAATACTTACATTGAAAAAAAAAAGCGCTCAACTGTAATAAATATTGTATGAAAAGGTACTTTAAAATCAATTTATTTCTTTGATTTCATTTAGTTATTCTTGTTCTTTCCGAAAGTATTGAGAGTTAGTGCCGACTATTTTTTTCATATAAGTACTTGCATCTTCGAAAATTTTGCATCTACTGTTGACCTTGCCAAGCTAAACTTCTAATAATTGACACACCTAGGCGGACGTTACGACATATTCACGAACCTATTTAATAAACCTAGACTTTTGGCCCAATCGTGTTATTTACGTTTGTAAATTAGTCTGTAAGCTTTCTTCAAAATAAAAAAAAAATACTTACGGAGACACGGAACATGGTGAAGGGGGGATTAAACGAAGGCGTGACGTAGAACTTGGTTGCTTCATCCACTAGTTGTAGGGGCAGGTCTGTAATAACGTTGTCACTCATATCGAGGATCTTCGCTGTGGTAAATATGACTCCGCTTCCAAGTAATCTGATGCCTAAGAATGCATTTCCTTCTGAAAGAAACAGAATAACACAGGAGTTAGTTTTTAGATTCACCCACCCCTTATCTCCGAAACGGTTAAATAGGTAACTGAAATTTATAAAGTCTGTGATTTTAAAGAAACATGTTAAATGGTATCTAGATTATGAAGTGCTCTGAGGGGATAAAGCAGCGTCTTATGTCACGGGCGTCTATTGAATCCCTATGCAATGAAGTAATTCAAGAATCCTGAAAATAAGAGCTGGCGCTGCGGCGCCGGTATTAGATTTAAGGTCGTGCAACCTAAGCTGTGCCTCCAGCCCCTCATGCGCGGGCATTGTACTAGATTTCATTATAACCCGTCGGGCAATAATGTAGTTTGACTTAGGAACATAATTTTGAACGCGCGATCTCGACTTTGCAGCGGACGACGTCGTACACGTAGTGGCCTATAATGACGTACTTTAGGTTAGGTTTGCAAGGCATACTGTGATGTTTTCGTACAAGTGGTGTGACAAATAATGTAATAATCATCATCGTACCTGGCGCAGGTTTTGTGACTGTATCTTTCATTGAATTAGGCTTGAAAACAGCAAATCCCAGCTGAAAGTTGAGGTCACTGTTGGCGGTGATAATAGCGTGAGCATCAGACTTGCTTTCGACCTCCACTTTATGGTCTCCTGGAATTGCGTTCAGAACGCTCGTGACCTGTTGACACAATTTTTAACCATCCATTTAGAAATATTTTCTAATGTCAAACTGTGTTTGGTACCGGATTTGATGATGGTGGTTGGTTCTATGATTGTGATGAAATTCATTTTATGTACTTGATAAAATAACAGGATTAGAGTAAGTTTTAAAATCTGGCGGTTAGAAACCGACATATTTATTTTACACTAGCTGACCCGTGCAACGTCGTCCGGGTCACATTTTTCATTAGTGTTCCGCTCCTATTAAGACCAATATATAGCCTAGGCGTGATGATATATAGCCTTCTTCGATAAATAGGATATATAACACTGAAATAATTTTTCGAATCGGACCAGTAGTTTCTGAGAACAAACAGACAGACAAACAGACAGACAGACAGACAAACAAACAGACAAACAAACAGACTCTTCAGCTTTATAATATTAGTATAGATATCTCACCCTGTTCATGGAAAAGCACTAAAATATTATTTTTAAGAACTTAGTGTGATAGATACGTACCGCCACGTGAGATTTACCAGAGACAATGGGTTCCGTGGTTGGCTTGCTTCCGTCTGGACCTATAACTTCTCCGATCTTGGGATCCGTTCCAGTTACAGAAATTATTACTTTTCCTGTATGAGAATCGACAGGATACTGGAGGTAAAGATAGACAGTATTAAAAATATAAAAAAAATACTTTGACAATGTTGTTGAACAAAATTAAAACTTTTACTTACTGTAAGAGTATGAGTGCCGGGGGGTAATTTTTTATTGACAAGTGGAATTCCTCTGCCTGTAATAGACTCCTCAATATACTTTAATATCTGTCAAAATAAATTTCACGTTGAGAGAGTCAATTTAAGAAACAATATAATCAGTGTGTACAATTAATATAAAGCCTAATCTTACGTCTTTGACATCATTTTTCATCATATGAAAAACTTGTCCATTTGTAACTTCTGCAACTTTGTGGTACACTTGATAGTCAGCCCCACTTTTTGAACCACATTCGCCAGTCAGTATAAATACTACCTGAAAACATGAAAAACTTTATTATTTACTTTCTTTATTCATTATATGCAACATACAAATTTATACCGCGTGTATCTGACATCGACGCACAAACGATTTCCATGGGTCCGGGGCATGATTCTGGACACCCTAGACTTAGAATTTTTCGTCGGCTTTTTTCTCATTTTTTTCAAGGGTTTTTTTACTTTAGACTGCTCATAATCGTTATTCTGACCTAACCCAATGAGATATTTAATAAAAAAATAATTAATTAACTACTTTCACTAAATAGAACAATCTGAATAAAGCCACAAATAGATATCAGCTCAGCTGAGCTGATACTTTGTGGTACTCTTGAAAAAAATGAGAAAAAAACCGACGACAAATTCCAACACTGGGGTGTCCAGAATCATGCCCTGGACCCATGGAAATCGTTTGTGCGTCGATGTCAGATACACGCGGTATTTTATAATAAAAACATGAAAAACTTTATTATTTACTTTCTTTATTCAATACATGCAACATACAAATTTATATTTTATAACATTTCTTTAAAAAACAGTCCACCAGTGTCGAGAGCAGGATCCAAACTAGCGGTGGCGGTGGTTAGGACTCCAGAGAAAAGAATCTCTTCATAATACGTGCCGTACCTAGAAGTAGATACTGCCTTCTGTTTCAGGCTCTTGTCACCAAGAATAAAATTTTATGAAAACTACCAAACTAAAATATATATGTACGGGACCTTATCGCATTCCGATGAATACGAGTACGTTCGATTAATTTTATCTCGGGAAATATATTTTTTCCTGCGGGCTTTTCCGTCCTGCTAGTGGAATCTATACGCAGCCTATGTATTCACTCAGACACTTATATGAGTGAGAAGAATACATATCCATAGAATATATAGTTAGAAAGATTTTGCTTTAGAGTAGGCAGTCTTCTGGAGACTGCTTCACTGAACTGGACACTTTACTTATGAAAGTCACACATCAAACACATGTTGAAAATATTATTATAATTAATTACATAATATTTGCCCATGAATGTTTTAAGTCTAAAATAATATAATTACCTGACTCTGCTTCTTTTGCGAGATACTCTTGATTCGTTCAAACATAGCGTGATCCTTAGCCGAAGCATCAGTGAACACATACAAGTAGGATTGCGGCAAGCTTTCTGTGAGACCTAGTTCGATACCTGTCATGGCATACTCCGGACAGTCACCTCCGCCATTAACGCTTATGGCTGCTACAGCACTTTTAAATACATTTCGATCCTTAGTTATGGTTCGTAGTTCAGCAGCTGAAACAAACACACTACTAGCATCATCATTGGTTTTTATGTTTTAGGTTTATTGCGCAAAACTGATTATTTTATTTCAATATGAAACTTTTGTAGGTAAGTTTCGCATTAAAATACAAGTGGCAGTGATAAGTTCAGTATAAACAAGAAAAGTAATAAATAACAAAGCTTTGGGTTAAACCCTGAGAAACACGTAGCTATCTCTTCATAATATTATTGGATGTTTATTTGTAGGTTATTTTTGTAAAATGATATTGAGCATGGCAGAAGCTCGATTTTCACTGGGAAGTGACTGTATACAAGTAGTTACCACTACAGATAGGTACCTAACCTCTATAAGTATCCCATGAAGACAGCGAAAAAAAAACTAGAAATGAAAGATCTACTGATAATAAAGAGTAAGCATCTTCATCTTCACACAACGCTCGGCGCCACGTTTTGTTTACATTAAAATGTACTGTACATTGTGTGCGCGTAAAGTATTAAATAAATAAATACTTAATAATTATTAATAGCTTTTGCCGGCAGCTCCGGCCCGTATGTAATGGTTTATTCCTAATCCTGGTCATAGTCTATCTTTGTACCAAGTATCATCAAAATTAATTAAGCATATTTAAACGGGAAAATGTAACGGGCCGACAGACCCATTGCCGCATCAAAACTGTTACCACGGATTAGTATCTACCTGTGAAAAAATATAATTAAAATTCTCACAGTAAGCCTTTTCATTTGATATGTCACACGATATTGTTCAAAACACTTTTTTTAATCTTCTAGTTTGACCGCTAAAAGTGACACCCATGGTAAAAATTTAATAATTTACGTAACGCGTCAGTGTTTGGGTCACAGAAGTCCATAATTATGTCTACCAAACAACAGAATCGGTCCTGTGGATCCGGAGACAGACGGACAGACAGACAGACATACACTCGAGTGGTCCCATAGGAGTTTCGTTTTTTGTTCGGAACCCTAAAAGTACACAAAAGTTGTCAACGTATTCAAAAGGTACTTACTCGGGTCGTTAAATGTGACCAAAACAAAATTTTCTATCTGCGACGCTTTCGAACTCATGACTTTTTCGAATATAATATTGACTTCCTCTTTCACTTGACGTATTTCATCCGCCATTGATGCCGTATCGTCGATAACAAATGTTAAACTGCTCTTTATAATATCTTCTTGCTCGTAAACGGCACATGTTTTTACAATTAAAATAACAAGAACAAAACACAGCCGGTAAGACGCCATGGTCAAGACTGAAGCTACGTCTGCTGTGTCACTAATATTTATGAGAATCAGTAATACGAAACTTTAATACATATGTCGGTAAGTATCATTTGACTTTGACCCCACGATATAAGAGTTCAGCAGATTCATTACTAGTGAAGTCTGGGAATCCCTCAAATAATGAGTGTCGCAACAATTTTTAATAATTATAAAACGTCCTCGGGATGTACTCTGTCCAAGCGGCCAACTAATTAAGCTAGTCGAGGACTAATTTTATTATCACATATAATAATAATAATATCCTTGGACATTTCACACAACGCCATAATAGTCCCAAGCTAAGCAACCTAATGCTTGTGTTATGGTAACGAGATGGCTGATAAACTACTTATATACATTTTTTTTTTTGTAAATACATACATACTATAGATAGAAAAAAACACCCAGACTCGGAAAAAATACTTGTAGGTCGTACAAATATTTGTTCCGTGCGGGAATCGAACCCGCGACATGCTGCGCAGCAGTCAATCGCTCAACCACTGCGCCAACCGTGTCGTCGATATACATACATATTGTTGTACACCAACGCATTCTCAAATGAAAATTCATTCCAATACTTATAAGTAGTTGGTCTCGTATGGTGGCAAGTAAATTGCATGAAATCTCCGTACCACGTGATTCACTGACATTTTTTCTGACCGATTGGATAATATTGTTCCGTTTCTCCGCTCCACACGCAATGAACAGGCACCTTTGTACCCATAGAGTACTACTATAAGACTGGTATTTGTACCAGTGGTTTTGTTACCAATGACAACAAGGTCTACAAAATTATGCGAGATTGATTACGTACCGACCTACTGTCAACGTGTGACACGCCCCAGCCGGCACTAGTCACCGATTTTGTTGAAATTTCGCGAGGATATAGTTCCCAAATTGTACTATTTAGTACCTTCATTTTAAAAAAATGTACCTCTAGGGTTTCGCTAAAAAATGGAAAACAAAAAATAGAAATAGAAATAGATAATAACGTTTATTGTCTCCACACACAATGAAATACAAAACAATTTTTAAAATACAGTACATGCTTACAATCGGCACAAAAAGTGCCGGCTGGGGCGTATAAGTTGCAGCCGGCTGTTTTTTTTTCTGTAAGACTTTGAGATGCGCAATGTATAAACCTACGAATACGAATACTTAATATTAACTTGATAGCGCGCACCAAACGGCCACAATATTGAATTGAAAATCGTAAAAATATAACCTAAATATTTGGCATCCAGAAAAAAGCCATTTTGATGAGATTTATTTTTCCCAAATAATTGTACCCATTTAGTACCCCTCAAAAATGTATTTCAATCGAAGAAATATGCGATACTATAAGGGAAAACTTCAAATCAAAATAAAACCTGAAATCACCAACACAGATCTAAAGATCTTCGCGTTTACTAGATGTGGCAATCAGATTGACAAACAGGTACAGTACTAAATGAGGAATCTGTTTTTGGTGGTTGTAAATGACCCCCCTTGTAAAACTGTATAAAATAAATAAGTTGCAAAGACGTGTGTATAGAGTGGTATGTTTCTCTGCGGTCTTCTTATGGTATGAAAATCTGATGAATTTATCTATGAAACCAATAGTAAAATGAGCAATAAATAGTCAAATCCAGCAAAATAAAATAAAATGCTAATGCTAACAAAAGGGCTAAAGGTTAGTTGTTATGCCGTTTGAATGAATTTTAATAGTCAGTCAGTAGTTGGAATATAGGGTATTCAGATCACAAATCGTGATCTGAATAACCCTATATTCCACAGTTAAACCATTCGAGTATCAGATTATTCCTCTGTAACCCCATAATAATACTTAATTATTCAAAATTTTCGTTCAGTTTATACCTCTGTTTTTCAATCCAAGCCACTTGTAACCATTCTTTCTTCGTCAAGTCATAAAATGGTCTACTAATAACATTTATAGTTTTCTATTCAAACATATTATTTTTTTTTAATTAAAGTCCTGTATAGTAGTCGCATACTCATCAGTAGCATCTGTTCGAGTGTGTAAATAAACAGAGCAGTTCAATATGAACTGCTGATTATAAGAAGCGGTTCAGTATGATCAGCTCATTATAACAAGCTGTTCAGTATGAACTGCTCATTACCTTTAACAAGCTGTTCAGTATGAACTGCTCATTACCTTTAACAAGCTGTTCAGTATGAACTGCTCATTATAACAAGCTGTTTTTGCTTTCGATGTCGAACTATAATATGTGGTTGGCAGGTGGTTAACTATATTAATATTTTTAGTGTTAAAGAAATAAAACTCGCAAGTAGGTCAAGTTTAAATATTTATTTCTATATTATTCAAATATTGTTTTATAAGCAATGATACATTTCTTACATTACTATTACTTACATTTTCACTAACCTAAATAATAGAATATGTGTAAGTAAGTTTGTAGGTTTAACATTCTATAATCATTTATTCGTAAAACTAAGATCGTTCTTATTTTATCTTACTGACAAAACACTTGATTTTCTTTACACCATTTATTTAAGCAAAACACATTTTATAAGGCACATATATTGGTATGATACATACAACTTATAATGTCAGATGAATCTGAATAATTGTTATATAATGTCAACAAACTCGGGCAGTTCTTACTTTCTAAATTGTATACATTATTAATTCGGAATATATCTTTTATCCATAACACTTTTTCGTTTCCTTTCGTAAATATAGATTTATTTTTTAAAAAATCCCCAAAGATTGCTTGATAATTAAAATATGGTACAAAGCCTTCGTTCCAGTTTATTCCTCTGTTTTTTTCAATCCAAGCCACTTGTAACCGTTCTTTCCTCGTCAAGTCATAAAATGGTCGTGGTGGTTTTATCAACAGTACTTGTACGTGTCCTTTGTACATTATTGCTATTTCTTTTGGAATAAACTCATTTTCTTCACTCTTAAACCCTTGAACATCTACGATGACATTCATGATAGTTTTCTCACAATATTACTCAACGGCTTGTATTCGAACAGTCGATCGTTTATTATTAAACAATAGGCAGATGTATTATTTTGAATATCTTCAGAGCATTCAATTTCTAATCGCACGTCAACTGGTCCAGTTTTAAGTGAATCGTTTTGTCTTGAACAGTCAATCACAAAAAGTGGAGCAATTTCTTTAAATTGGTCTAAGCTAAGCAATGGATCAATGCCTAAGTTGTAATACGACTGACGAAAATTAGCATACATTTCATATAATATACTGTATTTACCTTCATCAAATTTCAGATTAAGTGAGTCATACGGATAGTATTGAGAATTCAAATATAATTTAATATTGCTTACATTGCAGTGATCAAATATAGAAGAACTTCTAGTTTTATTATTTTTTCGAGCTGTTTGCAAACCAAATATTACAAACCTCGGTTTTTCTAGCTGGGAAGTTGTCTTTACTGACCAGGAATGTTTTGTTGTTCTTGGAAGTAATGGATATTCATACAAATCCCAATTTCTAAATGCTATCTGTATAGAACGATCTCTCTCCAAGCTTTTGAGCAATAACAATTTATTACGATCAGAAACTTTAATATGCGGCACACGCCATTGTATTTTTTGTATATCTATTTCTACGTTATCATTTTTGTCTATAAGCACACAGTTCAATGCTGAGCTGCTTCGCTGTAAAATAAGTTCATGTTTACAATTGATTATTATTTTGTTGTAATCTTCTGCAAATCCCAGTATTCTGTTCAATGGCACGATAACACTAAAATATTCGTTTCTTAATTTCGTACCACCTAAGTTCCATCCCCAGACTGCTGCAGCTTTACTTTCACCTTCATTCATTGAGATATACGATTTTAAGGTGGTTGTAATACCAACATTTTTAATCCGATCGATTTCAACACCATTTATTTCGTATCTAATATCTTGAAACAAATATGAAATGGGATTATTTATAAAATCAACATCTTTTTTTACTAATTTTCCCGCTGCATCTTTAGTTGACACATTTACATATCCTTCTATGTAAATGGAACTACCTGACGGCAATACATATAAATCTTGCTGTTGTATGGGTATTCTAATTTCATCATTTTCTTTAAAGCTATTATTGTATGGATTGTAACTGTGGATCTCATAACCCTCAATAGAGGTATCATATTGTGGTAAATCTGTAATTTGAAGCATATTATATTTTAAAACCGATATCTTGAAGAAATCTTTTGTTTTCCTTTGAAACTTTATTAATTCTCACTGCACTGACACGTCTCACTTCTTTGGATATTGGCAGTCTTATGTTATATTTCCCTCTCTCATTAGGAGTTTTATTAAGAACAAGCATGATGTTGGTATGAATAAAACGAAGGAGGTTACTTTAAATAGGTAATAAAAAATCCTTTTTCAACACTAGTGACTTTTATCACCAACAACGAAAGAATGTATGCGTATGAACTAGCAATGTCATTTATATTTTTATAGTTTAACGAAATTTGGAGACGTAAGAAATAAAAATCACTCACTTAATTAATAAATTCCTTTATTACTTTTCCAAAATAATTTAAGAAATTTTAAACATAAGTGTCCACAATTATACAAGTGATCATGTTGTACATTTTCATAATTGTACTGAATATTTTTTCCTAAATATTTTATTAATTCTTTAGGTGGTTTTAAGTTACCATAACTGTCAAAGTATTCAATGTGATCGTATATTTTGGTATAGGCTACCCAATGAGTGCCAGAGTTTTGAGAAATATCAAGATTAATCACTCCACATTCTAATGGTAATGGGTTACCTGGTAATTCATCTCTCATAAATACACCTCGAAAGAATGGGATACTATTTGAATGCTTCAATATATCAATATTAGTTAAAGCTCTATTGGGTAGCCGACCATTTAGTTTTTTTTCTTTGTAACAAAAATTCCTAAACCTTCTTTGTAAGGCTTAAGATGTAATCCTTTTCCAATAATTAAAGCTTCTATTTGCTTGTTGTGACGTTCCGATTCAAGCAACTGTTTCTTAGCTGTTTTATATGAATTAATAGCTTTCGCAATCCCAGCAGCACCCCCAGCCAAACTTCCAGCGGCAGATAAACCAGCAAATATTGGTACTAAAGGAAGAAATCCTCCAGTTTTAGGTACTGGTATAATTCTGGGTAATTTTATGGGTAAATCAGATGCAAATTCATGAGCTGCAGCGCAGGCTAATTCCATTAACGCTTTCTTACAGGTGGGTTTTAGTTTCTTGATGTGTTTTTTGGTATGTGATACAATATTTTTAAGGGTTTTTCTAAACCCCGCTCCAGATCTTACTTTATCCATTTTGAAAGATGATAAACCAGCCATTTCTTTATTGCTTGTACATAGTCCTCGTGCTTTTTTCATTGTTATTATATTTTTTAATTATTTTACATAAACCTGAATTATAAAGAGTACAATCTCGAAAAAAATAATCACATCATCGCTAGCGTTTCTTCACCAATAATGTCGGTAAGTAAATTAGCGACACTTTTATTAAATTAATTATTTTTTCGCAATTTCTATGATAACTTACATAGAAATATAATTTTAGTTTTTATGAATAATGAAGTTGGGCTGCCGATATTAATAAGTAATCATAATTGTATATTAACTTATCTTATTCATTCTTATGTTTCAGGAATCCGAGCAACTTTTTATTTCAACCCCGTCATACTCACCGAATCCAGCACCACAACAATTACGTCAAAATGTGATGAACTATTTGGAAAGAGAGAGACCGTTTATATCGTACTCTCCAATTTCCCCACCATTGAATCAAAATCGGGAGAGAGAAACATCACCCCAGTTAGAAGAAAGGTTGAACAGCGCCAATACCACCAGGAAAACCGTCAATGATAAAAGACGAGGGAGCAAAATGATGTATTCGTATGTTAGAAAGTATGTAAAGGGCCCACACCGTAAAATAATACGTATTCAAATCTTTGAGGGTGAAGAACTCAATGGTTCTAAATTATGCACTTGTAAAGGTAAAATATGTGCTCAACATATTGTTGATAATATATTTACTGATGATATATACGACTGTGCTAAAGATATGATAAATAAAATTCAAAAGAAAATGTAGTTGCGTATGTACAATTTACATTAGACATAATGGTTGTAATGTATAAACTATGTATCATTCTAAATCAAATGTAATTAATTAGGTATTAATATAAACCTAGATAATAAACAGTTATAACGAATTTATGTATTTTAATTGACATTATAATACTACTTAGATATAAAATAGTAAGTAAAACCGAGCGTAGCAATAGTATGATAATTAGACACAGAACGCCAGCTTCCTATAACGAGCGATACCTCACCTCACGCACACATAGATGTGGGACGCATGCACTTGCGCGAGTGGAGATTGTTCGTTGCGGCTGGCATGCATTGCTGAGATCCCTTTATGTACACATCAATGTGTGCGTGCGCCCGTTTGCGCACGCTGTAGGAGTTGTAACGTCCTGTACCTATTTACTTTGCGTCTATGTTGCTATTTTATTTTGATCGGTCTCCTTATAAAGAATTACTTACATTGCAAAACTCATGATTAATGGTAAACTACTAACATACGACGACTTTGCCTGCCATATCTTCTCAATAAAATTTGTGGGACAAGGACAGTGAATAAACTTCAATGACAATTTACAATGGATGCGTTTACATATGGGATGAGCATTAAAGCCCGAGTTACTTATAAATAGCTTACAATCAGTTAAGACGACATTACATTCTTACAATTCGTAGTGTGAAGGTTCTCGCGAAAAAATATTAACATTACAATGTTTAATCCATTAAAATCTGATTTAGAAGGCATTCGTAAAATTATTTGCAAGAATGCTAACGGTGAAATTATATTTACTCAAGATATGCAGACTGACCTGAAAATACCGAATGTAAGCTCATCTAATCACAAGGATAGTGATACAAGCCAGACAAAAGAGTTATTTGACCTAGAGATGATTCAGTATCTTATAGTCAAGACTGAGGGCCATCATGAAGATGTTCGTACATTTGTTCGAGTTAGCGACATACAGACTGATCGTGGAAAATGTAATGCAAGCTCACCAAAACCTAGTGAAAGTAGTAAAACAGAAACAGCAGACACAGCTCTACCTGATTTAGAAGATGTTTTATGCTACCAGATTCAACCAGGAAATGAACTTTTTTTCTTTTAAACCGTTTTATCTTCACTGTAACAGTGTAACAGAAAGACAAAAAACCTGATGCCAGCTGTCAAAGATAGGCTAAATGTTGTGTAGTGCGTTCTGCAAATTGACCAAAACAATGTAAATATCCTCTAATAAATTATGTTCTACGATATTTATTGTTTCATTTACACAAAATACCTACCTCGATTTGGTCTGCATGATCTTAATATACTTCTTATACCAAAACTAGGACGCAATCTAGTATGTTATATAAACAAATAAGATTTGAGAACAAGAGCCATTTCACAACGAAGTGTGTGTTAATTCGAACACAATATAATTTTATCTACACAATAACTATACATGAAGCCTGCATTTTACACAGGTAACTAGATGCTACCCTATATAAGGTGTCGGAGGAACACATCTGTGCACATTCCACTCCAAACTCGTTGATGTCTGAATAGACTATTCCTACTGAATGATCCATTGATAGGTATGAAGTGACTGCTCTTTTCATTCTGAATAGACCATTCCTACTGAATGATCCATTGATTGATATGAAGTGACTGCTCTTTTCATTCACATGAAACTACTTTCAATGTATTTAGTCAAAGTCTCATTTCGAATAGTGAAATATAGGAATACTCGAATGGTTAAACTGTGGAATATAGGGTTTTTCAGATCACGATTTGTGATCTGAATACCCTATATTCCAACTACTTCAGTCGTATCACGTATGTAGAGTCATCAATAGGCAAGCGTTTAACTATTGACTCTTTGCTCGCTGAGGAAAGGATCCAAAGATATATATCTCGTGAGAGTAAAAGAGACACATACATTTATACTCGATATCTGGCTGTCCACACTGCTGCTGAGCCGGCTCTTACCACTAGTTGATTAGTGACCGACAATACGGCTGCCGCCGAAATCGGTCAACTAGGGATCTACTAGCGTATGCCATTCACATCTGGAGTGAGGCTATCGAGAAGCATGGGGAGGCACTAGCGGTCTCCCTTGACATCTCGAAGGCCTTCGACAGAGTCTGGCACGATGGCCTTATTAGTAAGCTACAATCCTTCGGTCTGCCCGCCGGATTGTGGATTGGATTACAGATTTCCTGAGGTATCGGTCTATCCGAGTGATCATAGATGGCTGCTCGTCCGGACAGCTGGATATTAATGCCGGGGTTCCTCAGGGGTTGGTGGTCTCGGCAACATTGTTCCTGTTGCATATTAATGATTTGCTGGAATCTGGTATCTTTGGGTACACAGACTACAGCTTTTCTGTTGAGTGATAAGTCTCCAACGCATGAACTGGTGGGTCACAGACCCGGTCTCTCCGGGAGGCTTGGTTGAGCGCTTGAACGTGTTCTTACAGGCTGTCTCTGAATGCTGCTAAGACCCAAGCATCATAAGCGTTTCATAGAGGCAAGGTTCTAGTGGCTGCTAGAAAATTTGGGATCCTAGCAAAGGTGAGACGGTACTTCACGCCGGAACAGCTGCTTAAACTGTATCAAGCGCCAGTTCGATCGTGTATGGAGTACTGCTCTCATCTTTGGGACGGATTTGCCAGATACCAGCTTGATGCCCTAGAGTCAATTGAGAAACGAGCCAAGAGGATCATCGGCATTGATAGGCTCGTCGAATCAAAGCTTCAAAGTCTTGAGCATCGACGCCGAGTCGCTGGCCTGTCGGTTTTCTATCGGTGTGTGTACTGTGTAACCATCTATAATCATCAATGTCACAAGACAAGTGGTAGCAAATGATTCTCGAGTGGCCAGTTTACATATCAACTTCAAGAAGTTTATATACTTAGTTTGTTCTATGGAACTATTTGACACAAAAACGTGAAAAACTGTTCTATAGTACAAATAGGGGCAATATAATCTCAATTTGTTCTATTACGTCATGTTCCATAGAACAAATGGGACCTACCCACAGTCCCTCGGCGAAAGTTGCTTGGTGGTCAGAGCTCACCAACCAGTGGTGATTTCTACCTATAGTGCGGGCCGGAGCGAGTATTGCGAGTAAATACCCGTCACACAAAAGCACTCGCTTATAGCCGAGCGTTAAACTATCGAAACTTTTCATTCGCTACTAGCTGCACGCTAATTGGTTTTGGGTTTCAAATTTTACTCGCTACTCGCTGATCGCCGGTGGTGAGACAAGTGCCTAAGGGCCCTTTCTCTGTCATGCGTGTTTTCGCCCGCGTGCGGATCTGTTTCGCATTCGGGTGATAGCACGTTCTTGGCCATACGCAGGACTAAGATTTCGTTTGCCGCTGCAGTATTGTACGTGTCACCGGTCCGGTCATAGTGTATAGACCATGCGTGCAACTCGCGTCACAGTAAAAGCAAAACTGAAAACAGAAGATTGCCGTCCACATCCGGACGCATGCTCGCGGACTGTGCGCCTGCAACCAATCCGCATTTCGCGCGCGTGAAGCATGATAGAAAAAACATGTATGAAATTATAGGATGCGGTCAGCACGCTATAGACTATGACCATGCATGCGACCCACGTCGCGTGTTTAGTCACTGGCGAGACGCACGATACTGCAATGGCAAACAAAATCTTTGTCCTGCGTGAAGCCAAGAGCCTGCTATCACCCGCATGCGAAACAGACCAGCATGCGGGCGAAAACACGCATGACAGGGAAAGGGGCCTTAGGCACTTGTTCCACCGCCAGCGAGTAGCGAGTAAATTTTGAAACCCGAAACCAATTGGCGGGCAGCGAGTAGCAAGTGAAAAGTTTCGATAGTTTTGACGCTCGGCTATAAGCGAGTGGCTTTGTGTGACGGGCATTTACTCGCAATACTCGCTCTGGCTCGCACTATAGGTAGAAATTACCGCTGGTTGGTGAGCTCTGACCACCAAGCGAGCATCGCCCAGCGAGTTTCGCTGAGCGATTACAATCTTTGATAGCTCGAATTGTCACTGCGATCGACTAGTGGTAAGAGCCAGTTCAGCAGCAGTGAGAAGAGAGAGTGAGAGAGAGACTATAAATGTATGAGTCTCTTTTACTCACACGAGATCTATATCTTTTGACCCTTTCCTCAGCAAGCAGATTCAATAGTTAATCGCTTGCCTATTGAAGACTCTACATATGTGATACGATTGACTATTTTTAAATTCATTCAATTTATTGTGCTGGCTTTGACTATTTATTGCTCATTTTACTATGTACTGATTTCATACATAAATTCATCAGATTTTCATACCATAAGACCGCAGAGAAGCATACCACAACATGTCTTTGCAACATATTTATTTTAAACAGTTTCACAAGGGGGTAATTTGCAACCACCAAAAAAGGTTGCCCATTCAGTACCGTACCTGTTTGTCAATCTGATTGCCACACCTAGTAAACGCGAAGATCTTTAGATCTGTGTTGGTGATTTTGGGTTTTTTTTATATTGATAGGCGTACGTTTGACCCTTAGAATTATAACGCATAGAAACCTAGTAAGAGTGCAAAAAGTGAGGCAACTAAAACTTAGCCTAATCCGTCAATCCGTCAAACTTAGCCGTCAGTACTCAAGGTCACGTTCCGTCGAACACAGCTCGCGAGTAAATAATTCAAAATGACAGTTTGTTGCGTGAAAGGATGTTATAGCACATCAGGAAAACAAAAAAAATGTGATAAAATAACATTTCACAAATAAGTACTCACATTCTATGCACAATTTTTACGTAAATCGATAAATAAAACAAAATTCTAATAACCTAACTTGTCATAACACAGTGTTGCTATTTGTGAGGAAAAAAATACCCACATTGCTTTCATTCATGTTTTTCATTTTTGTAATTTTAAAATACAATACTTACTGTTAATTCATATCAAACCCAATGTTTTAACATTGATTATAATTATAACCCATCAAGCATTCTAAACGCATTGAACAATATCTCATTCTTTATGCGATTTATTTCCTTTTATTTTTAAAGAAATTGAATTAAACCTTCCGAAAAAATATGTCATATAACATAAAAAATCCTGTTTACCTTTTCCAGTTCCCAACAACATAAAATACTTGCCTTGATAGCAAAATAGTAATGCGTCTTCCCATATTTTGTGGGTAACGGCTTGGTAATGGTATCACTGAAAGCTATATCTGTGTGCGTTAGAGGAACGTAGACACATTCGGCTCACGCACACAAAGAAAATGAAGTGGACACACGATTTTGCTCGGGTTTTGTTCTAGACGCGGCTTCTATGCGTTATTATTCTAAGGTTTGACCGCTATTTCATTTTGATTTGAAGTTTTCTCTTAAAATATCGCATATTTCTTCGATTGAAATAAGTTTTTGAGGGGTACTAAATGGGTACAATTATTTGGGAAAAATAAATCTCATCAAAATGCCTTTTTTCTGGATGCCAAATTTTTAGGTTATATTTTTACGTTTTTCAATTCAATATTGTGGCCGCTATCAAGGTGTACAATGTACATTAGTACATTGCGCACCTCAAAGTCTTACAGAAAAAAAAAAACAGCCGGCTGCAACGTATACGCCCCAGCCGGCACTTTTTGTTTTCCATTTTTTAGCGAAACCCTAGAGGTACAGTTTTTTAAAATAAAATAAAAGGTACCAAATCGTACAATTTAGGAACTATATCCTCGCGAAATTTCTACAAATTCGGTGACTAGTGCCGGCTGGGGCGTGGCACACCTGTCACCTTGATTTACCCTTACATTGCTTGCACATCAACCGCTCTTGCCATTTATTTGTGAGCCACAATACGTGTTCTGAACACTGAACTCGCGATTACTGCACTAGGTAGGTATTTCCTTAGACACCTCAGGTCCAATATAGCTTTTGATTTAAATGGTTAAAACGCTGACTGTTTTGTGAGTTAGTTGTCGAATCAGGACCTCGACAAAATGAAATTCAACCAACGACAATTTCCATAAGTATGTCTTCTCTTCTTCTTTTAACAGTGAAAGCAATGTCTTTGGCTGTCAGTGTCGTCTTCTTCACTGACGTTTAAATCATATGGACTGGGCATACCTACAAAAAAATGTGGCTACCTACACTTAGCTGCATTAACAAAAACACCGAGTTCCGAAATTAAAGTTATTTTTTACTTTGTAGTGTTTTTTTTGGAAGTCGGTTGTTTTTTTTTTGGTAAAAAGTTTTTTATTTTTCACTTTTTAGTGGTACCCCACACCTAACAACACCACTGAATTTCGCAGAAAAGCAAAATACAAACGCACAAGTTGCCCATACGATTTTCGAAAGTTCCCCTCGACTTCTCTGGGATGCCATCATCAGATCCTGGATTCCTTCATGGGACCATTTGGGAAGTATTCCCTTTCCAACAAAAAAAATATTTTTAAAATCGGTTGGCAAGCGACGGAGTTATGCCCAAACAAACATAAAAAAAAAATACAAACATCCGAATTGAGAACCTCCTCCTTTTTGGAAAGTCGGTAAAAAATAAAGAACATAAATAGTTGCCAAACTCGATATTTTTGCTAAAAGTGGCCACTTTTAGCAATAATTGGCGTTTTGGCTATTTAGCCATGAGTTATGTATTAAAAATAGCTGTCAAAAAATAATAGATACATTTCTTCAGTACACTACAGAGCGGTTTTTTATCTACGTGTCTTAAATTTCCCACAATTAATAAAAACGATTGGCGGCGCCTTTTTTTTTATTTTTTTTATTAAACTAAGCTTTAATAGATATTGAAGACAAGCGAGAGATCAAATTCGTAAATAATGATGACAGGAAAAACTGAAGCTAGTCTATCGATAATAACCAAACAAACACATGTTCAGTCTTATTTTGGCAATTAATCTAAGGACCACATTAAAACATACTCTTTACATCACTCTTTGTGCCCATTATGCAAGTGTTGCAATTGACGACCGCCAATAAGATTCGTTAAGGTAAAGCATCCTCACGCAATGTTACTTTATTCAGTGTCCGGTTGAAACATGATTCTTCAAAGTGAAGAGAACAAATTTTAATTATTTTTGTGGACATGTTTAAATTTTTAACACCGATTGTTTCCAGCCAAATTTTCGGCTCGAATTTCCATTATAGCCCGCTTCTTTAGAAGTTCTGTAACACGGTCAATTGTTGTTACCGTTAATTAGATAAATATTAACTGTAACACGGCGACTTGACACTGATGTGTTTTACCTACCCGTGCTATAGTGAATTTGTAGGGTATACAAAAATAAGGAAAGATTCAATTAAACACGTACCTTGCTATGCAATACAAAGTTTATTGTTAACAGTACATAATATGCAGGCACTTACAAGCAATACAGAAGATACACTCTTCCCTAAAACCCTGTAAAATCACATGAATACACGCTCACCCTGTCTCCGTTCCAGGGTGAACGTATAATACACATGAGACATAAAAAGTATACGAACTCAGGGACGTTTGTATGGGAACGTGAGGTGAACCGCCAATAACCTTAAGCTCAATCGTTTTAGTTAATTAAATAAATATTATTTGTGCTTGATGCAGAAAAGTCTATGCTCAACTCTCGAGACACAACATACACTGTAAATTATACCAACCCCTCAATTACACGGTCTTTCTACCATTAGGTGACCAGTGAGGTTCACTTCTCTCTCTCTAATGTGACTCAAACTCAACATACAATATAACCTTACCAACGGTCATAGTTAGCGGTCTTAAATGGCTTAATAAATTAGCCATCCTACTTAGCGGTCTTTTATAGCGGTCTTGCATACCTATCTTACATAGCGGGTCAATATCCCCTTGGCATCAGCTCTGTGCCTAGCACAAGAGCCACGTGCATAGCACGCACCTACGGAGTAGATATAGTTCAGAACGGGAACAGAAGAATAAAACACGCAGATACCTTCATGGACCTCCTCGAACGAGGTGGGAATGCATGTGGCCTACCTCGGCCAATGGGTCGGCCACGCCATCCGCACACCCGCGGGAACCAAGAATCTGCATGCACCAAACGTGACATCTGCGTCCCTCCTCAGGCTAGCGTTAAAAGGCCAGAACCTGGAAAAATATCCCCCTAATCAGACACAAGAACTCAAACCTCAAGAGGCAATAGAAAAGAAGCCACGTGCGTGGGTCTTATCATCACATTCCAGAACAAGGCCTAGCAATTAATTGGATGCGACTCCATCGGTCTTCTCAGGCTGCGAGCAAAAGGAATCTCGACCAAGCGACTGCCTCCAAAACACACCATTGGGTTTAAAAAATATCAAGGCAGCACGATCTATTTCATGTCGTCTGTCTTGCAGTCTTGGCAAAAATGCCCTTAGTCATCCCCCCAGAAACAACAATCCCACAGATATCCAACTCTGCGACCATAGACGTTTTCTCGACTAAAAACGCCTACGTAATACAAATAGTCTTACTAATTTATCGATATCCAATTTGAACTGAAATTAATACTTGAGTTTTATTTTCGAATGTATTATATTTTAATCGTTTAATTGTGTTGTTATTTTTTATTGTCACAATTAATAAACTTTAACTCAAATACTCATGTCTATACGACTTTGGCGCCATCTCTTTACTGAGTTAGAACTAAACGAGATTTGTCAATAATGAAAATCCGAGAGATGTCGCCTTAAGTCGACGGTTCGTACTTTTTTTGTAGATAGTACTCACAAATAGAAAGCTTTTTACAAAGTTTCAAGATGCGGAGAATTTCGATTAACGAGATAAAATTCATTAAAGCTTCAATAAAAATTGGAAAATAGTACGCCATTTGCAAATTTTTAGGTTTGATAAATTGTCATGGTAGACGTCCCGGGTGTCACCACTGCGAGGATCGACCGGAGGACACGGTGGAGCACACTGTGCAGGTGTGCCCCGCTTGGGCGGCGCACCGCCGTGTCCTCGAAACGGCGATCGGCGGCAACCTCTCGCGTCCGGCCCTGGTCCAAGCCATGGTCCGGAGCGAGACAGAATGGGACGCCGTTGCCTCCTTCTGCGAAGCAGTCATGCTAGCGAAGGAGGTGGCGGAGAGGGAGAGGAGACCCTCTCGTCCCGGCCGCCGTGGTGGACGCCGCGGGCGTCGGGGGACACCAACTGGTGACCTCCGGCCACCGTAGGCGCGGGCCTGTGGACGGCGAGCTATGGGTGGCTCGCCGTCCGTCCGTCTAGTGACGACAGGCCGTGTCGACGGCGCGTTAGTGTTCCACGCGCGCCTCAAAGAGAGTCAGCACACAGAGGGGCCCGAAAGGGCCGACGCCTGCCGGAGTCGCGGGATTATTCGCAAGAGACACCGTGGCTCCGGAACACAAAGGGCAATGAAGGAACATGGATGGGTTTTAGTCAGTAGAAGTCTGACACTCCCTCCCGCTACACCCAGAGCGGGAGGAGTCATTGGATGATTTCCCATCCCTAAAAAAAAAAAAAAAAAAAGACGTCCAAGTTGACATTTCACGTTCCGTTGACGTTAGAAGTGTTTTTTATTCAATTTATGTCTTATTTATTTATTTATTATGGCACTCCAACAACAAAGTCACAGATACATTCTTAAATTAAAAATTCCTTAAATTAGCTAGTACTATTGTGACCCTATCATTTATAGGGGTGCACAGCTTATACATTTTGTGATACAATGTTAATTTAAGTTTGTAACCAGAGCATTGTAGGATCGTAAGTTAGGTTACATTCAATTATATTACATGACTATATTGCCATTACATTTCATGTCTGTCTAAACATAACTTTAATAAAATTATGGAAAAAAAATGTCTTGTTTTTTTTTCATAAATATAATATTAATTAATTTTATATATTCACATACTTAAAGTATGTAATAAATGTTAACCAAGTGAAGTGCCATTGGATGCAAGAGCGAGCGAAGCGAGCTCTGGACTTGTGGGCACCCCGACTCGGACAGATTAGGTTATTCGCTCGCTTCGCTCGCTCACTCGACCCCGCCATCCCCTTCGTTGTTATTTTTTTTTAAACTACTCAGAAGTAGGAGCCCCGCAAAGCCCCGGCTCCGTCGACTGGGCCTCCCTTGACTGTGCAATGTTGAGCGAATATAAAACGTTTTGAGGTTACTATAATTAGTTTTTCTCAAGAACGGTTTGTCGCCTTTACATGAGTGTGGTGCTAGGGCACAAGGGGCACCTCCCTTTCCCTCCTCCTGCTAAACGATACTCAATTTTACCTCTTTTTCTAACTCAAATGCTATTCTAACCTCAAAACTTTAACCATGGATATATCCAAAACCATGGGGCTCCGGGGGGTGGGGGTGGCGCAGGGAGCACCCCCCTCCCCTCCACCCCCTCCCGATCCTTAAATCAGCGGGCTATAATGGAAATTTTAACCAAATTTTCTTTTGATCTTTATTACATTCCATACCAGGCAGCCTTGAAAATAAAACAAACAAATTAAGAACCATAATATACCATCATCGATATTAATAAAATGTCATGCATGCACAACTCTATCCCTACTACAAAACGAAAATTATTTAATTAAATACAATATTATTACTGTTGCTAATAAAGGCAAAAGGGGAATTGTGAATGTTTTACTGTTGAAACTATTCAAAGAATGAAGAATCTTTTGTTTATTAACTAAATCCAAAGATACTTCGGCTGATATTAAGTAGGTACCTACGTACTGGTGCAAAGATATTTTCAGTGGATTTCCGCTTCTTCTCATACCACATCCGATTATATTGCAGGTGGGCATCTTGCAATTGACGATTTCCACTATAGAATCGAGTTTAAACACAATAACACAGCCAAATTACTCCAAAACTCACAAATTATATCCACTGCTCAAGAGCAATAATTGACAGTTGATGTACCCCAAACAGCGGGATGATAAAATGGCGACTCGGCCACGAATTGGTATTTCAATGACGCTAGGAATGAAGGGATGCCATTACAGTACCTGTCAAAAGTACTGTTATCCTTTTCCACTTTCGCATGTTTATGAAAGATAAAAAGAGATGACAGTATTTTTATGATTTCGGTGTCGATATGCCTCATATTTGTTTAACTGTTTTTTTCTATGGTCGAACGTTTCAAGTCCATAATGATTTATTTATACGTCAGTGGTCTTCTTCGTCTCATCCACGTTTACAGATTTTGATGTGGTTTTCACTAATTTGTAGAGCTATAAACGAGGGAGGTTTGCTATCTACCACAGTTTTAGGTATGTAAGGTGCCAGGTTAAGGTCGAGTGGAGGATCGATGGAATTGCCCATCCTATTAATGTTACATTACTTTAAACCCTGCAGGCAGAAATAAACTTGCCCATATAAAAAATTTGTCATACCTGACATACCTGGACATACCTGAAATTACACACCCAAAATAAACCCAAGCAACATCGGACAACGGGAGGTCCATTCAATTCGTAACTCTATGGCTTTTAAATGTGACGTCACATCTGAACAGACCAATAAGAGCCTAGCTTCTTGTACACTTGTGCTCTGACTGGTGGCCATGTTATTTCAGTTCATAATTTTTCGGAATGAATTCGGGAAATTATAAACAATCAAGTTTTAATACGTAAAAAAAAAATATATTACAAATGTTCAGTTGACAATTTATAGAAAGTTTACAATCTCTTAAGTTATTTTATAAGCTTACGGAGTTTGCTATTTTCCGGTGACGTTGATAAACCTAATTTTGGGTCCGTGCTCCGATAACCTATCTCACAATAAACTTGGGTAACTCTGGGGAACATCCCGAAACCTATCTCATGAAAAATTTGTGTTGAACTTTAACATTCCAGTTTAGTTTTTGTGCAGCATTTTACTCATCGGTATCTGGCATGATTATAAAACAGGAACGTACTCTTTTTTCATGAGAAAAATCACAAGCATTAAGGCCGTCTATAAAAAAGAATTATCAGCCTTTCATTGAATCACTTTTTCTTTCCATATTTAAAAACAAAATGGTTTGAAAAAAATACAGCCCAGCCTTAAGAACGCCCAATTGCACGAAACGACAACCCAAAATCGCTTGACTTGATGCAGCAAAGTGCTAAGACCCGACCCCAAATAATGAGATAAGAAGAGAAAGAAGACAAGAGAAAAAAATGCAGTTGAATTTCAAATAAAAACCACTACAAAATAAATAGTGGTTGCTTCGTATTACACCAAATACGAAAATTGAAGTTACGAATAGATTACTAGAGATCGTTACCTATACTTACTTTAATTTTATTGATTGTAAATTAATTAAGCCAGTGGTTTATCTTTGAAGTCAACGTCCAATGCAAATGCAATATGGCATTAACGAAACCCAAAGAAAAAATTACCATCAACATCGGTTCATAAAAAAATAATAGACAACCCCAAAAGTCACAGGAAAGCAAAACACACAATTTCGTTTAGTTGGAGGACAATTTATTTTCTCCCTTTTGATTTAAAAACAAAACTACTGAACCGGGTTTTCTCCGGAATCACAGAAAAATATATCCTTACTTTCATAAATGACGGAGTTATGTTAACAAACATGAGAAAAATTACAACCGAAATGAAAACCTCCTCCTTTTTTGAAGTCGATTTGTATAAATGCTTTATAACTATTTGGTATGAGGTAAAAATGAATACCCATCAATAACAAACTAGATCAGATTATTATTTTCAGGAAAAGAGTATTGTGTACTCCTACCTATATAGCACTAGGTATGTACCTAGTAAGCAAACAAACAGGTTTATCAGTATTGTAATGAATAAACCAGTAGTACCGGTCCAGTCATTTGGTGTTTATGATTTTAATCATTTCTGCCGAAAACCTTTCCACAGTCTGTTGTTAGGTGCTCTGGAAAGTTTTTAAATAAAAAAAATGAAAAAAACTGACGTTTTAAAATCCTTTTCACACCACCTGCACGAAAACGTCGGATTATATTTCATGAAAAATTAACCTAAAGTAAGTCATTATTTCCCGGTGGGTTGTAATAAAACTCAGTATAATATGCCCCCGGAGGTCAATAATGTGATTTGAAATCGGAATTCAACTTGGAGACCGACGGGAATCGGTCGCGACCGGCCACCTCTCTTCATAACTTGAATACATTTTTCTTGCAGTATCTGTGAAAAGTAAAGTACCTAAATATAGCTCTTCAGGGATAAAGGTGTCTTTGCCTTGGGCGAGCTAAAATCACTCGCTGCATTTAGAATTCTTGTGTTATCTCCCGAATCCTTCATTACGTACTCTACAAACTCCTTCGCTACGCTTGGGAGTTAACTTTCGAATCCTTTATTAAGTTCGAGATTCAATATGATGCCCGTGACATAACACATTGTCTTCATCCCATTTTTTTAATTGATCGCTCTTAGCGATAAGGCCACCCATTGTGTCACCCTATGTTATGTTTTCTTCATCTATTTTTTCTGTTACTTATATGGTGTATATAATAAAGAACATTCTATTCTTTTCTATGATATTTTCGGAAATTTTCATTTACGAAAAAAAGGTTCACATAAATAAGGAGTTAGCTCGTTAAAATTTAATGTCCTTTCTGTCGAGAAATGTGTCACAAAGAAGCTTTGTGAGTGAGTCTTTGGCGACATTATGCGAACGGTAAAAATGCGAGGTTGCATAGTAAAAATTTCGAATCTCAATCCGTTTTGATGAGCTATTTCTCTAAAGAGCATTTTCAGTCATTACCATTCTTAAAACTCCCGAAAAAGTTTTTAGGTAAAATAACCAAAATAGGCCAAACGTATTATAAGAGATTTTGCACTAAGTCACATACTATCGTCATCAACAATAAATTTAATGTATGGAGCACTAGCATTTTCGGCCATCCTTTTTTTCCTTTCTAACCGACTAAGGTAGGTCCAAAAGGGGGTTACGATTAGCAGTATATATGTCTTACAGTAGCGTCAAAGCTACTAGTATTATGATTAGCGAGGTTTATCCGATTCGCTATACTGATCTGGAAGACGTGACATGATCTAATAATAAAATGACTCGTCTATTGCCACGCTGATACAACCATTTGGTTGCTATAGGTACACATTTATCTAATGCTACATATGTAGTCACTGCTATTTTCCTGTTCATAATAATATTATCAGTACCTAGATGACTAGTCTAGTTTGTTACTGATTGGTATTTAGTGGTCCTCCGTCATTCCGGAAATCACGTTAGGCCATAGGTCCCGCAGTACAAAGGTCCCAGCTGCGTTTGTAGATCTTTGGCAGTCGTTATTGGTCAGAAGCCAGAAAATCTAACACCAATCTTACCAGTTAGTGGGTCGTGTAGGTTAGATGGACAGTCCCTCCACGTAAAGTAGGTACTGGTATTCAGTTGAATCCAGTTTGAGTTGAAGCCAACCCCAGTATAGTTGAAAAAAGTCTAGGCAAATGAATAATGGAATAGCGTTTCCAAACGTCTTTTATAATGCGCACAGCAAAGGAGTGGAACTCTCTGCCTGCGTCTGTGTTTCCGAACGCTTACAACCCGAATCTCTTCAAAGTTAGAGTAAACAGGCTCCTTCTGGGTAAGCTCGCTCTATCGTAGACTTTGTCTCTGTCATCTCCGACCAAGACTAAAGTCAAGAGCAAACCTATAATTCATCAAATTAAAAATAAATAAACAGTTCTCACACAAACATCTTTACAGGTCTCCTTTCGTATAGTCCATCCAGAGGTTGTCTGTAAAAGATAGCTCTGTGGTATAAGACCGCCCACTGTACTCTTGTTTTTATATTTGTTTTCGTGTAAATTTGTTTTTTTTTTTTAATTATTGATAGGCGTACGTTTGACCGCTATCTCACCTGGTGTTAAGCGATGATGCGGTCTAAGGTGGAGCACGCTTGCCTAGAAGTAACCTATTCACTCTTGACTTAAAGACTCCCAGGTTGTAGCTATCAGGAAACACAGACTCAGGCAGGGAATTCCACTCCTTAGCTGTACGCACAATGAATGTATTCCCAAAACGTTTTGTGCGTATAGGTGGGATGTCCACCATGTACCGGTGGCACATCGCCGTACGTCTTGTGGTCCGATGGTGGAACGGGCTTGGCGGAATTAAGTTATGCAATTCCGTCGTACACTCCCCAAAATGTAACCGATAGAAAACCGACAGGCCAGCAACTCGGCGTCGATGCTCAAGAATTTGGAGCTTCGATTCGATGAGCTTATCATCGCCGATGATCCTCTTGGAACAATCGCCATTGAAATAAATTTACTTTATCCTTTAGATTAAAGTAATATAATTATTTTTTATTTTTACTTTAATCCTTTGAGGAGCTCGTGGCTAAACATTAACAGCCTCGCAGGTCGATCTTCCAGGTTAAACAACGCTTGCCAAGGTTGGTCTATGGATGGGTGACCATCTAAACATACCGAGTTTCCTCCGTGCCTTAAGCCGTTGGACCCGGCTGTCATTTGTAGATCTTTGATAGTCGTTACGGATTTTCGAAAGCCAGTAAATCTGACTCCAGCCTTGCCAAGAAGTACCGTGTTACCCAGTTAACGGGTTGTGGAGGTCAGGTAGGCAGCCGCTGCAAGTAAAAAACTGGTATTCAGCTAAATCGGGATTGACTGGAAGCCGACCCCAATGCAGTTGGGAAAAGGCTAGGCAGATGATGACTTTAATCCTTTATTTATTTATGGGACTATCTACCTACATAATGATATAAACTATTAGGTATACCAACCAAAAATAGAAACACCATTTTTATGTCTAAGGCCCATGTTGCTTTTTAAAGAAAGAGGGATAATTTGGTTTGTCATGAAAAAAATATTGGATTGTCCTTGACTTCGGTCGTAATCATACATGTGAACATTTCCCTCGATAAAGAGAAAGTTAGTACAGACGCCAGCACATCAAGCTACAACAATCTGTCAAATTTACAACTTTATTGTTTAAGTTTTAAGGTTCAACTTTGTTTGGGATAATTTGACAGTTTCGGCTAGCTTGTCTTGCTGGCGATTGTACCATATGAGAAATCGGGCCGTAACATAACTTCACAAAAACTTGGATTTAATTATGTTCGATTATATTAGGTAGTAAAGAGTTTTTTTTAATAGTACCTATGTGTTTTTAGTGTGAATGTTAGAAGTTAACTTTGGGTTTTTCATGTGATAGGTTATTGGGACACACCCGTAAGTAACTCGTTTATACAGTGTAAGTCTTTATAATGGGCACATACGCAAATGAGGGAAACTATACCTTATTTTATGGCAGAAAAAGTTTAAAAAAAAATTTTTTTTATGGATTTTAAAGTTTGTTCACAATTGTGTAAATAAAACTGTGTTATTTTTCAACTAAATAATCTATCGCAATGATTGTTCATCGGAAATATTTAGCCATCCTCCTCCTTAGACTTTTTTTAAAATGTTTTCAGTCGATAAAATTAGGTCTAGTTTCCCTCATTTTCATATAATATGACATTATAAAGATACACAGTGTAGAGTAGAAGGTTATCGAATTACAGACTCAAGATAAACAGGGCTGGCAAAAAAAATCATATCTCTAAAATAACAATTCAGTTGAAAAATCCGAAACAAACATCTTATCTCGGTTTTATCTGTTGTTTTGTTTTAATAATTAACACAATCAAACGTCTATATTCAAAACAGTTACTCATTAATTGTTAGGTAGGTAAATTTTAAAAGTGTCGTGTAATTTGACATTAACTAATTAATGTTCCTGGTAAGGAGCTAGACTTTGCTCCTTGGCGGCGATACCACAATGGATTTTCCTCTTGCAGAGAGAATGCTAGCGAACAATACCTACCGATATAAAGTACTCGGCAGTAGGGGAAAGGATTTAAAACATATTTACAAACTTCTGCTATAGGATAGATAGTTAAGTATTATTGTTGTAAGAATTTGAAAATGAATTACATAACTCTAAAATTGTTAACGTACGCGCAAATCCCGTTTTTTCCTTTCCCGGGGGAATATAGGGAAATTCTCCTAAACTCCCGAAGGAGTTCCAAATTTTACCTTTTACGATTAGTGGTCACGAAGTGAAAAGGGACTTATTGCGCAGAAGTTGTGGGCGTTGGTTTATTTCGGTTTTTTTCGACGAAATTATTGTTTAGAGAAAATTTTGTTGATTAGCAATTTTTTGGAATCGTTCAACTTCTGGGAATATCCCGTAAACTATCACATGACAAAACAAGAGTTGAACTTTAACATCCATATTTAACTAGATAGGTACCTAAACGCAACTAAATAACCTTCGCCACAGATAATGTAATACTAGCGTCTTTGTCTGTGAAGCTCTCTTTTTTTTTTAAGCGACTTCCCAAAAAGGAGGAGGTTCTCAATTCGGTTGTATGTTTTTTTATGTTTTTTACCTCTTAACTCCGACAATTATGAACCGATTTGAAAAATTCTTGTTTTATCTGAAAGGATATACTTGCAGATTGGGCCCATTTCAATTTTTATCAAAATCGGTTACGAACTTTGGATTTTTAATCGAAATAGCTGGAGTTCGTCTACTTGGATGATAGTTTTATGAGATCCAAGTAATCGAAATTCCGTATTTTGCTTTTCTGCGATTTTGCAGTGGTGTTGTTAGGTGTGACTGTGTGAGGTACCACTAAAAAGTGAAAAATGAAAAAATCTTTTTACAAGAAAATAACAACCGACTTCCAAAAAAAAAAACTACAAATTGCCTACTAAAAAACTTTAATTTCGGAAGTCGGTGTCAAAATACGAAGAAACTAACAAAAACACCGACTTCCGAAATTAAAGTTATTTAGTAATTTGTAGTGTTTTTTTTTTGGAAGTCAGTTGTATTTTTTTGAAAAAAGTTTTCTAATTTGCCGATGAAACTGAAGGGTAGGTGATAAACGTGCCAGACGCTAAGGAGAATGCCCTACAAGTCAGCGACTAATATTCTTAGTTCAAATGTTATCAACTGCAACATTGCAGTTACTTTATTGCATAGTTAAGGCTAGGTTTGCACACACTAAATGTGAGTTTGATACAACGGGATATACAACTAAAAATTCTAATTAGACCATCATATAGATTTCCAAAAAATATTGGACATGTACATAATGTACATATTTTGTCTTTTACACGTTAACATAAAATTAAGACGATACAGTGCGTTGAAAACTCGAGTGACGTCACTAGTAAGTAGTAAGTACACTTTTGGAAACATATGACGTCACCAGCCCCCACTCCTGATCTTTGACGCGTTTAAAATTCGTAATTTTGTAGGGTTCCTAACAAAAAACGGAACCCTTATGGGAGCACTCAGGTGTCTATCTGTCTGCCCGTCTGTCACAGCCAGTTTTCTCCGGATCTACTGGACCGTATCTGTTGAAATTTGGTATAGGTTAGGTTATGTATGATATAAATTTAGAGTTTAGGGTCACTTTTGGAGGTCAAAGTAGAAAATTTAAATAGTATCGTGTCACAATAATGTTAAATGCAAGGGCCTACTATGAGGGTTTTCATAATTTTTTCATAATTTTAAAATAAATAGTTTTGAAGTTTTTTAACAAATTAGAACAAATATTAAAATATTAGTTCTATACCTAAATATTACAGGAAAGCCTTTAAGAAGCCTGTAGTGTTAACATAACATGTTAAAAAAATGATATTGATCATTCGAAACCCTTTGGACATGACATGGGTTTGATACGCACTTGACCAGTTTTTATTTTATTTCATAAAGCAAAAAAAAAACGTGGGCAATATTTTTCAATAATCTAACTGACAGACTAAATAGAATTATATTTTCTAATCAGGAATCTACTACATTTATTATACAAAGAACACAAGTCACTACCGTATCTACTTTTTCGTTCTTTTTACATTACGATTCTCAATCTTTGTAGCTGTCTCCGGAAAATAGCAAAAGCCATAAGATTGTAAAATACATCGTGAAATTGTAAACTATTTGTTTTATAAGGCACGGATAAATTGGAAATATTTAACTTAGACGGGGTTTATTTAAAGCAAAAAGATTTTTTCATAATATATCGAGAAATTATAATCTAATTAAGATTGATTACAATCTTACGGAGTCTGTCATTTTCCGGTGAAATAGCCCCGGGTAGGCTTACGCATTGGAAGAATTTTCTTCGTTGCACAGAGGCCATCCAAGACTATCCACCCAATGTGAGATCAAAACTGTGGAAAGAATGTCACCCACCACCACCCAACTTCATGAAACCCCAAGAATACTTGCCACCTGGGCGTGATTTGCAGAGGCCTATATGGGAAGTACTCAATCGGTTGCGAACCCAGGTAGGCCACTGCAAACACAACTTGGCGAAATGGGGTTTTATCATTATAGACCCGTCGGGTACCAAATGCGAGTTAGTTCGTCAGAATTTGAGCTACATGTTGGAGTGCCGCAAGTGACCATACACCTGTACCTACCAATTTACTTAATGCTAGAGATACTGCAATTATCGTTGCCACTTGGTCTAGTTGGCCCAGTCAATCGAAGGAACTATCGACTCGAGAAGATTATTTGCAGTTACCTATAAGCCTGTTACTAATCGTATTGCAGTGCCGGGCGAAAAATTGAATCAAACCTAATTAATATAATATACTATTTGAAGTTGCAGTGGAATATCTAAAGCGTAGGCACGTTATGGTTTATACCTCTTATTGCCATCAATTTAACCTCAGAAATCCCCGCAACAATATTTAATTTTAATATCTCATAAAAGCTAGAAACCCACGGCTCATAAAAATAAAATTGATCTATCTTTTATAAAGTAGTGAAACTGAATAGTTTGTGGGGATTTCCGAGGTTAAACTGATTAAAACTAGATACATGTGTAGATAATTGTCTGAATACATTGAAGTTGTTTGTCTAGGCGGCGTCTTCGTGGCGACTGTCTCAATAACTTTATTAATTGTATTTGTTACGTTGAAATTCTCAGTAGCAGAGCTCATCTTAATTTCTCACGCAAGATCGCTCTTTTTGACGAAAAACTCGTGATGATTTCACTAAGAATATAAAGTATCTATAGCTCATGAGTTCATCTTTGATGTATCTTGTAGGCTTCGCCTTAACAATTAAACATGATTGTGGACTCTTGACACCACTGCCGTAGTATTCAACAGTTCATCATATCCCAACAACAGGCACGATGTGGTTCAAGTGTGCTTTATTCTGTTTCTGGGTTTTCAAAATCGTCTCTTGTGATAAGAGTTTCACGATTGTGTTGGACACAACGACGTCCATGCAAGAAGAGTTGGACGTAATAAAAGTAAATTTGCCCACCGCGATAAGTGCGACTAATAACACTGATATTACTAATTTCATTTTGGTGCCTTTTAATGATCCTGGTAAGTTGCTTATTTTAGTTGCGACAATATGGTAAAGGAGGATTTACTCGATTAAAAACAATAATATTAATAAGCGAAGGGTGCTAGGTAGCCAAAAGTACTAGAGCTGTGCAAGGAAGTGGGTAGAAAAGAAGCTTTGACCACCATTGAAGACCAAGGAAAGCTGTGTAGAGACGACATGCTATTCAAGTTCCTATAACACGTAGGCATCCCTGTGTTCAATCACACAGTCACAAGCCTTTACCCTTCGATCGCAAATAAAGTGATCGTAGCTTCTACTCTTACGGCCCGACTACACGCTCCGTCTTGCCTGCTGACTGTATATAAAGACGTCTTGCCGTCCAACGCGCACGCACTTACCTGCGCAAACTGGTTTGTGCAGGCATGCTCTCAGGCAAGACGGAGCGTGTAGCCGGGACATTAAGGGCGATATGAGAAAGTTTGCGTCAAACAAAGGCGCAGTCTCGGTGCAGTGTTGGTAAAGCGTTTACGAGTACCAAGTTGTTAGAGAAAAAAACACCCTATTTAGTTAGTTCAGGCCTAAATATACGAGTCCATTATTTTTTGAGAATCTAATTGAGGGATTAAATAGAAATATTATTTTGCTATCCAGGAAAGTACCCCATTGTTGATTAATTTTTATTTGCCTTGGGAATATCAGGCAAGGTCAGTCACACCGAATGCAGCAACGTGTGACATAGAGATATACACATAAAGTGTGTGCGTGCACTTCACTCGTGTAACGGTAGGCAATTAGCATTCATTAGATATGAAGAAATTGTGATATTATGTTTCGCTTACAATGTTATACTTCACAAGTCCTGTTGCGACAAAGTTACTGCACAAAGGTTGCCTAGCTAAATTTGAGATCCAACTCTTTGAAACAACTTTTTTTTGGGGGCCGAGTCACCCGCGTCCGTAGGAGCATACCCTTCAGCGAATCCCTACACGTGGTCCCCGGGTAGTGCTAAACAGGTGACACTAACCGCCTCCGTGGTCTAATGGTTATACCACCTGATTCAGACCCAGAGGTCCCGGGTTCGATTCCCAGCGAGGGCAAATTTTTTGCTCGGTTTGGTTGGTGGTAGGACTTGTTCAAAGTAAGCAAGCTACCACCATCATGTCTAAGTCTGTCGCCATAACAACAATGTTAACATTGCATAGCATTGCTGTGTTCCGGCAGTTAGAGGTATGATAGTCAGTCCCTCTGTGTAAGAGGATTCCGGGTGAAACTCGCTTCCATCTTCGGCCTAATCATCACTTTCCATCAGGTGAGATTTGAGCCAAGAGTTTCCCCGTTTTGTATATAAAAAAAAAAAACTTTGAAGTCGCCCGGAACAAACTGGTAACAAGATCTTATTCATATACTCGCTAGTTACTTGATTGATTTTGAGCTTATTTTATTCCCTATCCAACAGTATAAGTTAAAAAAGGAAACAACAATAACGATAATCTTATTTACCAATGTGGGACTCGAAATTAACTAGGCAACCTATTCAAAATTATTAATCACTCTACATATTGTCTATGCCATTGTCGACTAACAAAAGAGGCGATATATTTCTTATGCCGCTACCAGAAACTAAAACATCCGAGCTATTTCTGTTAGAATAAGAAGCATTACACTATTTCTCAGCCGATTAATTTTGTTGTTCACAGATGTTGGGGAGGCTACAGTGGTAAACACACAGAGAGAGCTTCTATCTGCTCTGAACGCTATCACAGTCAGTGGCGGACACAAATGTCCGGAGAACTCTCTAGCAGGTATAGAGAAAGCACTACAGATAAGCAAACAACAGTCTAATATATTTGTGTTTACCGACGCCTACGCAAAAGATGTTAACAAACTTGAGTCTATAAAGAACTTGTGCCGGAGTACGCGCAGTCAGGTAACATAACTTTTAGTGGTATTGTTATTACACATGTATCACTGTATTAAGGCGAAATCTTCAGGTCCATAATATGAAACGAACCAAATCAACAATGCATACTTATCATTGAAGTTTAATCAGTGTCTAGTGCCTACTTAATCCTATGAAACCAATATAGGTAACGGTAGGTCCGTTACCTGGTTATTTGTTATAACCATCCACCCACCAACACTAGGAAAAATATAAATTAATTCAAAAACATTGCCCTCCTATTTTAAAAAACCTAGTCAATAATAACTATGGGAAACCCCAAATTGCAACATTTGTGTGTGACTGAAAAATACCTGTCACCATTTTCCTGTTAGGTGCCGCTTTTTATCCCCGACTGCGGCAAAGCAAAAACTGGCGAAGTGCGAGTCAGACTTGGACACGCAAGGTTCCGCAACATAGCCATATTTTTTTTTTTTATAGCAGCTATAGAAATACACAATCTGTGAAAATTTCAACTGTCTAGTCTACTTATTACAGTTCTAGAGATACAGCCCGCTGATAGACAGACGGACGAACGGACGGACGTACAGCGTTGGCTTAGTAATAGAGTTTCGTCGGTTATTTTTTGGGTACGGAATCCTAAAAAGAAATATAGCTGTACTTGTATGTATGTATAGAGCAATCGCATTCTTTCTGTGTCAATTGACTCATTTTAAAGTTTGTCGGACCAGTATTGAGAAACCAGTACAGGCCTATCTACGAGCCTATATTAGTATGTATCTTGGATGGTACAGGTTGTTGTGCACGACAGGCACCTAAAAAGGTGACTCATGTCCTGTGAAGACTTCATGCTGACGCTGCGTTTGGCATGGGTGAAGAATGCCCCATTTGGCCAGACTATTTTTACAGGAACAACCTGGTTACGCAGTCGATTAAGAGATTTCAAGATTGGCCACTGCAGTTCACGTCTAGCGGGTGGATGTTCGGATGGGGTGATGAAATAAAGAGGGGTAGGGTGTTTATGCCTACACAGTGTACATCGCTCGTTTGCCGCACTGTCCTCCGATGGTCGTTTCTTTCATTGCAACAAGCCAAGTGACCTACCTACTTATACTTATCTGGTTTTCAGGTAGTAATATTTTTGAGTGGCTTCTGCTCATCGCAGTCATCGCCAACTGTGAATGACCAAGTTTACTATGATGTAGCTAAAGCTTGCTCAGGAGCAGTCATCCATTTCGACCCCGCGACGTTACGACAGGTAGATAGATTAGACCTTACATTATTATCTTTCTTTATTTCTTTCCAGTCATAGACAATTTTTAAAACTTGGTGGTTGGAGATGAACTATTGGTCTATAAAAGAACAAAAGTTCGAACATTGATTGATATAAGTATGACACACATTTTATAAATTGTTTTAGGCGTTCAACTACATAAAAGAAGTCATAAATGTGGAGTGGACTGACGTTATAGGTTACGGCACTTTTGCAGAATATAAAGAATTGTCAGTAAGTATTTCGAACGGCCTTACTTGGGATTAAAGAATCAAATTTTATATTCTTTCTTCTACAAAGCATAAAATAAATTAAAAAGGCATAAATATGAGATGTTGTGTTTTGTAATAGAAATCCACAAAACATGCTTTGCTTCGTAACGTTATTATTTAACCAAAAGCCAAAAGATCAATATAATATAACTTATACAATTTTAGTTTACAGTGGACTCATTTACCAAGACTGTGTTGTTGGTAGTTTCTGGAGATAACCCTACATTAGAAGTGTCAACACCAAATAGCTCAAACAGTACAGTCGAAAAAATTCTGGACACCAGACACACAAAGGTTTGCCCCATATCTTTTCATCTATCTGTGTCCACTGATTTTCCGGCAAATCAGTCAAAAACGTGCAGGTCACCGCTTCAATGCTTTTGATGCTGTCTCAGTGAGAGATAGCTCGTCTTTAAAAATCCACTGCGAGACGCCTCTGGCGTTGTGCATCCTGTAAGTGCCTGCAATCAGCAACACTTCAGCCCCTTCTTGTTTTGTGCAAATCCTCTGTCACAAATACGATTCCTAAGGTTTTTTTAAATTTGACATAACATCACTCATCGACTAACATTGGATATCTCAGCATGATCTATGTAACATTTGTATTTTGTGGCAGATTGTTCGCTTGACAGAGCCATCAATCGGCGACCACGTGGCCACAATCAGATGCCGAAACAAAACGTCTATGTTACTATACAAAAGGTATGAGCTACCTTTGCAATTTGGATTCTCAACTAAGACGCCTAGAAGTATGAGCGAAACAAGTAGAAGACCTATGCCAGGTGAATTTTTTTTTTTACTTTAATTTATTTTCTACGAAATTAAATTAACCACCAGTTTTGTTAAAAAGCTACTGAAATAGAAAAAAAAAATGATACTATTTGATGTAGGTACTAGCAACAACATTTTCTAATAAAAGGAAAAAAAAAATTTATGGACCAGGAAAAAAAGCAATAGATTTAATTGGGGATAAATATAATGACTACCAAAAATAACTTTGCGACCATAGGTAATAGAGGTATTACCTGAAATATATACCAATCAGCAAAAAAATAAACCTAAGCAAAAATATGAAAACCTAAATTGGTTCTAGTTATTATAGTCACGACTGCACTTTACACTGTACCTACAATGAAATCAAATTTAGTAAATTGTAATGAGCAAAGTTTTGAGCTATTTCTACCTAAATACACCGTTTGATTGAATACTTCTTTAGAGGACTGATTCATGGGGAATAAAGAATTTTAAATGATTCAAACTCAAACTCAAGCATTTATTTCAATTAAACCATTTACCACTTGAATTGTCAAGGTCGGTCGGTCCAAAAAACATGAAGCTATTTGCACGTTCCAAAGCGTAGATCTCTATGGAGAAGAATGTGCAAGAAACTCCACGGGCACGGACAGTCTTTTAAAAATAATAAATTGTTACAAAGTTTTGTTTACATCGGGTTTAAATTATACATACATGTGAGAACGATGTAAAAGACGAGCAGGATAAAAGCGTCCGGAATAAAAGAGGAACAATTCAAATCAACCACGGCATCTGAGAAATGACCAGTCCCAACAGACGGCGCCCGTTCATGAACATGACGCATGCGCCAGCACCGTTCGGCTCAACCATTTTGAAGGGAGCCAAATGATCAAACGCATACGCCACCATCAGCTAGACTTTTGAGTGAGCATGACACTCCTAACCGCCAGGGTACATTAAAGTCAAAAACAAACCTAAAACTGATAGCTAAAGTTTATGTTAAAGGTACACAGCACTCACACATTTAAAGTAAATGGTAACTAAATGGTCTGTTTTTTTTAATAAAAGGATTATTTTAATTATACGAGTTGTTTATTTCTTAACATTTTTTAATATACACGAAATAGAAAATAGCTATTTAGTAGTGTTTCATATTTTTCTAAAAAGGTTTAAATAGTTAAATAAACGGTTTCAAATTCCAAACAACTCGAAAATATCTGTAGGACAGAATAACGACGACAATGAAGTTTAGCTCCTTATAGTTCTAAGTTTGAGCCACACGATAACTGGCAAATGCTTGCACTGTCTGGACATGTCCACTCTTTGTGTGGTACTTTCCTCAAAATACCACTTCAGACCTACATGGTTCTCATATGATTTAACCAGTACGATTGTATGGACTTTAAAAGAGACTTTGACATCTGAATTTGTTTCGATGTTTCTTCTCAGAGCTAGGAAACACAGGCCTCATCTTTAAAATGACCAAAAAAGATTGACGTGTAAAAGTGTTATTTACAACCTACTTACAAAATAAATATCGTTTATCAATAATGTGACTGTATTTACGCCGCTCGAGGTTTTCCGCAGCCGCAGCGGCAGCGCCTGCACAACACGATGGACTAGGAAAATGGGATGGCGCAAGAGTATCGACACATTTTTTGTGGTCATTAACTATTTTTGGAATAAGCAATCGTAATTTATAGTTGGTTGCATTAAATAGGATCATAATTTGTATAATTTTTGGTTCTAATTTCACGTTAAAATGGAGATTTGATTTACTATTTTTGGCAATATAAAGTGATTCTTTGCCGTTACATTTTATTACTAGATCTGGTGGTTAGTTAAACAATGGCCGATTTACTTTATCGATCTCATAGATAATTATAATAATTTCTATGATCGATCTCTTCTATTCTTTTTCATAAGTTATTTTTGATTTTGTTATAGGTAGACAGAACAAAATACTAATAGATGCTTCGAAAAGTAAAATTAAACTGGAAACGATAGAGATACAAGTAGCTAACGAACAAGAAAAGAAGGCATTGGTGTTTGAAGAAACTCATAGTACAGGCATGTACTTGACCGAAACGTTCATCGAACCTGACAAGGCTATTTGTATTTGGGTAATATGAGATTTTTGATGTTAAATATACGAGTATCTTCAATTAACAGTAGGTCTATAAGCAAATCCTGTCCATTTTACCCTTTTTGCTTGTCTGCCCAGCATGAATAGATGATGAAGTATGAATAGATTTGAACAAAAGAAGTATCATTAGATTCTTCTGTGCCAAAGTGACATGGGCTTTAAATTCTGAACCTAATATTAAATACCGATTCTGATAAAGGAAAAGAAAAAAACAAATAAAAATGTGATACTGAGTTTGTTTGCTTGTTATCTCATCTAGTTTCGACTGAAGAGATTTAGATGAAACTTAGCACGCGGGTAGACCATTTAATCTCAGGAGTACTTATGTTCCCTGTAATGTCAATTCGTATTTTTAAAACAAAGCTATACTCCAAAATATAACTCACTAAACTGTAGGATATGAAAAAATATGTAATGGTTACTATTATCCAGCCTGATATTTTTTCAAAAATCCAATAACGTAGTTGTAGATTCACGTTGCCGATTTTGGTGAAAATTAAAATTGCATCATTGATTTTTGAAAGAAAAATTGAGTCGATTATTTCTCTTTGAAAATTTAAAAAGTACTTTGTTAGAAAAGAGCTAAAAGGAAGAGACATAAATATCAACGGTCAGTAAATTTCGCACCTCCGGTTTGCGGATGACATATTCATCATGGCGAAATCTCTGCTGGAGCTGGAAGTGATGCTGAACAGCCTGAGCGATTCTTCAAGGTGGGTGGATCTCTGGATGAAACTTGACAAAACCAAAGTCATGTACAATGGTCATGTCACCCCGAGACCTGTAATCGCAAATGGCGCCACACTCGAGGTTGTTCAAGAATGCACATATCTAGGCCAAATTATATAACTTGGGCGGCACAAATTTGAGAAGAAGGTGACCAGAAGAATTCGCTTGGGCTAAGCAGCATTCAGGAAGCTGCGTGATATCAAGGATCGACGATTCAACATCAATTCCTTTAAGACTAATTCTATAACCAGTGCGTCCTACCCGTAATGCCTTACGGAGCAGAAACGTGGACACTCACCATAGGCCTGGTCCACCAATTCAAGGTTGCTCAGCGTGCAATGGAGAAAGCAATGCTCGGGGTTTCTCTGGTGGGTAGAATTGGCAACGAAATCATTCACCAGATAAGTAAAGTCACTGACATTGCGCATAGAAGCAGCATGCTGAAGTGGAAGTGGATTTGCCATGTCTGTAGTCGGATAGACGGACGATGGAGCAGACTTGTGTTAGAGTGGAGACCGCGTTTGGGCAAACGTAGTGTAGGACGGCCTGCGGTGCGATGGACCGATGATTTAAAGCAGGTGGCTGGCAGCGGATGGATGCTGACTGCTCAGGACCGGGATGGTTGGCGCTCTTTGGGGGAGGCTTAAGTTCAGCAGTTGACGGCAATTGTCTGATATGATGATGATTATTTGTTTCAGGTGAAGGGATATGACACGTCCACAAATCAAGAGGTTAAGGGTTCATCGGGAAATTTTATGCCTCAGCAAGGTCATTGTTTTTTTTTTTACAATTAATAATTTGCTTTTAACTTTGCATGATCATCCTCACTGTCAAGTGCATGGTTTTTGGAGATTTTTGATCAATGTTAAAATACGTATGTTTATCTTTATGTAGGTACTACATCAGACTCAAGATGGACAAAACCACAATCAGAAATATTAGATGCCGAACTGCTGGTTGACTTCGGTAAAAATGCAACATTTGCATGCAAAGTGACAGGTTACCCTGCACCCAACATACTGTGGGAAGATGACAAAGGACTAACCTTGCAATCAGAGGTAGCTAAGAAATTTTAAAATACAAGTTTGCTCTTTAGATCTTCAAGGTTTAGCAACGCTTGTCGAGATGAGTCTGTGGTTGAATCTTGAGATCTTAGCATACCGAGAATCCTCCTCTTAATATAGTCAGCAACCATAAAATCTACCACCAGTCTTGCCAATGAGTATCGTGATGGGACGTGTAGGTTTGATAGCCATCCGCTCCACGTAAACGTTCCGGTTTATTATTCTATGACTTTGCCCCACTCTAGGAATTGACGACTGAATTGTTTTGTTTTTTTTTTTACTTTTTGACTGGAAGCCGAGTCCGAACAGTTGGGAAAACAGGCTCAGATTCTTTAATCCTAGTTATGCTCAGTGGTAATTATTGGGGTCGCGAAATAACAAAAAAGGCCTTGATTTTTTTTGGTTTGAGTGTAATGATTAAAATTAACTGTCCATTTATTCCAGAGTGTGTTATTAGAAATACCATCACTGTATATAAGTTACATGAGCGTAGAAAATGTTACAGCAAATTCTACAATTTACTGCAAGTCTAAGAACTCGGAAGGTGAAGACTCTCAAAGTTTAAATCTGTACGTATACAGACCATACACATTTGACGTCATTCAAACACCTTCAGGTAACGTGTCTCACTTCAGTCCTTAATGATGATACTTAATACTTAAGTCAGAGTTAGTATGGGCATGCAATGAGAGAGGAGAGATAAACTCAAAGAAAAGGCGGAGCGATTGGGAGAGGAGTGAATGGTAGCGTACTGTTACGGTTTCCTAATGTTAGGGAAAATCCTTATGCTTCCTCCACACTATTCCGAAGTTGCACGAGGCGAAGTGCTCTCCGAAGTTGACCAAAGTCCGAAGTAGGTATCCACACACCTCGAGCAACTTCGCGAGGAGCTCAGTCGCCCGTTCCCCCCGTTCCCCTCACGATAGGTATAATGGATAACGTTCATGTGGCAACTGCCGTTGCAATATGTACTCTCGCATAATAAAAATACGTGCGTATTTACTATGGCTGACGCGAACCGAAGTGAGCCGAAGTGACCCGAGTAGTGTTGACAGACGCTTCGTGTTCGAGCTTCGAGTCCTTTGACTCGGGCGCAAAAACCGACAACAACTGGAAGTCACCCGAGGCGAAGCGAAGTTGCACGAGGCGAAGCGAAGTGCCTCTCCACACTATCGTATTCGCTCAACTTCGATCAACTTCGGGAATAGTGTGGAGGCTACTATAATTAACAGTATTAATTGATTACTTAGATTTCTCTGAATTGCATTGTCATCATTTTAAAGACAGCACTGCATCCCGCTCCTGTGGCGCTTCAGTCTCCTTCCAATCGCTGAACCGGTACCATCTCTGTATCCATATCGTTGTGTCTGCCAGTTCCAATTTAGTTTAGCCCAAATTGTATCGAGGTCAAACCCCTAATTAAAACTATTTCTTTAGTGTATCCAAATGATTTTTTTTTTAAACCTGATTTTCGGGTCCCGTCAGGTCGATTGACATGGGACAATGGAAGAAGAGAACGTGTTATATCGACCTCAAATATAATGGTTGAAGAGCAGAAAAACGATGATTTAATTGTTTTTTGTTATGTTATCTACTTAATTAACTGATTCTCGGTAAATCGTTATTATTTTATAAACATTTTACACGCCTTGAGTTCCAAAAGTTGGGATGACCTTATCTACCAAAATACCTACATTTTATCAGTTCTGTTGTATTATATAATTATTCAGGGTCTCTTTTGGAGAAACAGATCTAGAATAAACCTATGAATATTAAAATACATATCAAATTAGTTATTATTGTTTTTCAAATATGACGTAATACTAAACGTGATTTTAAATCATTATGAAATTCAGGGTAATAGGTACTTCCTATTGCAGATCAGACTATAGAATATGGCAATGAAGGTAAGCTATACTGCGAGGTGTCAGCATACCCCGCGGCAAAGACAAAGTGGTATCACAACGACACTGCAGTGACCCCGTCTGATGACCTGCAGGTAGACCCCGAGACCAACAGCTTATGGATCAAAAACATGACTGTCAGCAACATCGGCGAATATAAGTGTGAAGTGACAAACGAAGCCAATTTTCAAACTTATAGCGCTTTTGTTACAATCTCAGGAATAGGTAAGCACTTGATAAGTCATCTTTGTGGGTTTCGTAGCAAAACAAGGAACCTTTATAATTTCACCATGTCCGTTCGTCACTAGGCTTTACTCATAGAGTATATAACCACTAGAGAGCGTATAGGCCGATTTCTTCTAAGTACGCGGCTCACTACAGCGGGCCGGGGGACGAGGAACAACGCGCGGCTGCAATTGGTCCGTTCAAGGTCAAGTTGCATAGGTAGCTTATGGTTAGTGGTGGCGCTACTTGATTGAAGGAAAATAGTCGATATCGATAAAATGGATTTTAACATTATAAAAAATACTTAATCCAAACAAACAGCGCTATATCTTGTTTAAACAAAGTTTCCCTATTAATTAAGCTTATTTTTCCACTTTTATTTTAATTCTGAAATCTTCGTAAATCTAAAATGAAAACATGTATGTCAAACACACAGATGAAAAAACTGAGACCCTCCTCCTATTTTTAAAGTCGTTTAAAAGTAGTTAAGTGTTTAATGTAAGTATGTGAATTGATCAAAAATTGTATTAAGTGTAATTTTATGATCATCGATAAATCGACTGCAATCATTAAACGTAACAGCACAGATTTTTACGATAAAAATACAAAGGGGAAGAAAGGGATAAAAATATAAGTATTTCCTAATGACAGAAAGAGACTTTTCCAAAAGACATCAACGCGCGCTTCTCACAGTGTGCTCGTTCAGCTAACCACCATTTTATATAGACCCCTGCAGTGGCTCATCATCTGATTCAAATCAAAAATATTTTGCGTAGTCTACTCTCCGATGAAAAGTTATGCCATTCTTTTTGTAACAAGAGGTCTTGGAATGTTTCCCACACAAATTCACCGGGTATGAAGGCATTTTTATGCGTTATAAATTGCATAAAAATTAAAACGATTTGCAAAAACTTAGCGTGCCCACAGGTCTAACACTTGGTCACAACTAAAATGGTTACTAGTGCCGCTGCCTAATATATGAGCAAAAACACTAATAGTTTTCGTGCGTCGGGGCACTGTTTGCGCAGTCAAGTGGTTTAATAGTCTTTGGCTTTACTAGTTTCCAAGTTTACGACCAACTTACAAAACACCCATGACAAAATAAATATTTAAAATAGATTCAAAATTAAAGTACAAGATGACGTAAACGAAAACTGCTTTTATTTTGTAATGTGTGTCTCTTTCATAGTTATGGAGTCAGCTACAGATCCCTATGAAGTGCCTGGCCCGACACGCATTTAGCCGATTTTTTAAACATACTATAGATATATTTTTTAATAATAATAATCGAGCAAAGACAAGTTAGTATACTGATAAGTAGCCTACTGTATGAATTAATAGAATATTGTTTTTGTAGAGGCACCTGAAGTGGATGTAGGAAAAACAATTATGACTCTGAAACTGGGAGATTGGAGTGAAATCGAATGCAGGTAAAACACATGCCATCGCTATTATTGCTTACCTATCCTGCTTTTTGCAACTCTCGCTAAGTCTAGGGTCATAATTTGAATATTGTTTATTAATATCCTAGTCCACATCTAAATAATACATACTGACTGTTGTTGAAATTCGTAACTTTGATTAATTTTCAGGATAGTTAAAGGAAAACCTGCACCAGTTATAACATGGAAGTTTAAATCTGAGAATGGGTTTGAGTTTAGTTTTTTGCCGGATGGCGTGGCGGTTGACGATGTCAAACTGAAAATAGCATCAGCTCAGCCTGAGCACAAGGGTGTCTTTAGATGTGACGCTACTAACATAGAGGGACATCATTCCGCAGATGTCACTGTCCAACTACAATGTAAGATATTATTTTGATCAGGACTCCAGAAATTACAACCAATGTCCTAACGTGACGGATGGTGTCGCGTTGTTTAGAGCTAACAATCAAAAGTAAGCTGACCGTTTTTAAATAATGGAACTGCGTCATCTAGCAGTCGAAGCACCGCTTGTAGTTGAAGTTTATAATAGAAAACCAAAGCCACGAAACGGTCATAGAGAATTTGATATTCATTCCCAGTTATGTTTTTGATGGGATTATTTAGAAGTCACTGTACAAAATGTATAATATGTTAACGCGGCAATGGATAGAATACCTGGAGCGTCTAGGCAATGTACGAAACATTATGAATATTATTGTCGATTTTATACTTTGGAACTGCGTAGATTAGCTGCTGGTCCACCGGCATTGTGGTAAAATAAATAGATTTCGTCCTGTATTTATCAATGAACGCGTATATGTCGTAACTAACTAGCTTTATCAGCCGTTTAATTAGCAGCCTAAGTGTCATGCCCAGCAGTCGAACTTAGGTTTTAGGTTGATATTTCATTAAATGACTTTCTGCGCTAGACATATTTTTGTCACGTTACGCAGGACTTACGCTACGTTCACCCGGAGACACGAGTTGTCGTCTCTGATTTTTATCGTATACGACAGAACCGAAAGCTCTGTTCACACGGCATTCGGTATTACTTTTCTGAAAAAAAAAACTACCGAATAAAAAATAAAGTACCAGGAATCTACTGAATCTGGGGAGCTACTCTCTTACTACGGATTTTGGGCTTAGGGCCGATTTCATCAATGAAACTGAACGCGATCAGCATAAGGACCACGTAACGAGCTGCCAGTGTGCTCTATTGACAATAGATTTCGAAGCGTGCGCGATATAAGGATCTTTTTTGGTAGTTTTTTCACACCTTAGGTTACATTATCGAAGTTTTAATACGGATCGCTAACTTTTTATATCAGAAATAATGTACAATTCTAATGGTGAAAAGAATTTTCAAATCGGTCGGGTAGTTTCGGAGCCTATTTAATTAAAAAAAAAAAACAAATCTTTTCGATTAAAATATTTATAGAAAATAAATCATACATTACCTGAATGTTTTAGGTATTCTATACAATGCCTAGGTATTCTATAGAATACCGGATTATACAGATTGCTAGTAACATGTACATGTATATTTGATAGATGCACCATCGATATCAAATGACGCGGATTCCCGAACCGTGACTGTTAAAGAAGGGGATGATGTGGTACTACCGTGCAAGGTGGACGCGGCTCCTATGGCCAGTGTGCGCTGGGAGATGACGCAGGATGACGTCATAATCGCGCTGGATGAGCGACACGTCACTGACCATCGACATACTCACAGGTAGACACTTGGTCGTACCTAGCACACGTTACTTACCGCTAAAGATAGCATTGCTAAATACGATTTCTTATTCCCCTGCTTAAGATCTAAACGGTAGAAAGGTTTATAATATTATTATTTTTTCAATTACCATGACAGTTTTACCATGAAATACTGAAACATAAAAAACCGGCCAAGTGCGAGTCGGACTCGCGCACCGAGGGTTCCGTACAAACCTGTAGGTATATATTATAATCAAAAGTTGCGTTTTACGATTTATGACGTATTAAAAAAAACCCCTTACTAGATCTCGTTCAAACCAATTTTCGGTGGAAGTTTACATGGTAATGTACATCATGTATTTTTTTTAGTTTTATCATTCTCTTGTTTTCTAAGTTAAGGGGGCACACACATGTTACCACTTTGGAAGTGTCTCTCGCGCAAACTATTCAGTTTAGAAAAAAATGATATTAGAAACCTTCAATATCATTTTTGAAGACCTATTCATAGATAGGTACTCCACACGTATGGATTTGATGAACTAAAAAAAATTGATTTTCAGTTCTGAGTATGGGGAACCCCCAAAATTTATTGTCTTTTTTCTATTTTTGTGTGAAAATCTTATTGCGGTTCACAGAATACATCTACTTACCAATTTTCACCAGCATAGTTCTTATAGTTTCGGAAAAAAGTGTCTGTGACATACGGACGGACGGACAGACAGACAGATAGACATGACGAATCCATAAGGGTTCCGTTTTTTGCAATTTGGCTACGGAATCCTAAAAATGTGTAGTTTCACGCAGTTTGTTCTATTTTAGATTTTCAATAATGCAGATTTTTTATTTATTGTTTAGGTATTTTGGAAGACTTTAACTAAAAAAAACTCGTCAAGATCAGTAAATTAGACTTTCCACCGTTTACAAGTCTCCACTTATAAAATGCAGAAATAAGAACTAAGTTCTATGGACATTAACAATCACACCAAGTAACGAAGTAACTTATAGGTACTTATACTACAATCTTGCTCGCGCTGCATAACAATCTCTAGGTTCAAATTTAACAGTCAATATTAAAAAAATACGTTTTGGCTTAAGCACTCCCTGACTGAGGACACATTAGTTGCTAATAATATAAACTTTCTACAGATTCAAAGCGCTATGGAAGGATTCGGGCAGCTACCACTGTATTGCAGAGAACATAATTGGTACGGTGGAGAAAACGATTACAATTAATGTCTTAGGTGAGTCTATTCTCAGAATTTATTTCTAATAAAATGATACTCGTATTATCTGCAGAAGCTTTCTTACTGACTATGTCGTCTTCTTATCATTGAGTCTTGTTCGTTTTAAAATTGAATAATAATAGTCAACGACATCTGTTATTACCTTTGATTTTACTTCGGATCATGAAACTATGAATTAGTCTTTACCTCTTGCAATCTTCATCAATGATTTTGGTTGTCCGTACCAAAGCTGAAGAACGGTTAAAATCACTGAAAAAGAAATGACGGCGCTAATATGTTCACCCCCTACCCTATGTTTGTTTTTGCAGTTGCACCTTACATCGAAGCTCCAAGACTTAAAACTGTGGCGGCGAGGACTGGCAACAATGTTGTGTTGACTTGCAACGTGCTATTTGGCAATCCTGTACCTACAACAAAATGGGAATTTATAGCTCCAGACTCTCATACTAAGGTTTTGAACAGGTAATCTTTTAAATGTTGTTTTTCTATTTGTACCTATGTTTGTTACTTTCTTTTACGAGGATATAATAATTTATGCTTTCAGGAGTAATTCTTCAAGTTTGCTGCATTTAAATAATGTAAGTTACACCAACGAAGGATCCTATCTTTGTATTGCTGACAACGTCGTTGGTACAGACAGTATCAAAATTTATGTTAAGATACAATAAACCCGTGTCTACAACTTACAGCGTATTTCATTTAATTAAAAGTAATATTTCCTTTATTATATGAAGGAATCTAAAAACGTCTAATTCCGTGTCGGACTCTCGCACGAAGAGTTCCTTACCATAAACCGAAAAAACCTGTATCTTGTATGAAACCCTAAAAGGAGCTTTTAGGATTCCATACCCAAATGGTAAAAAGGAACCCTTATGGTGTGACTAAGTCTGTCCGTCACAGCTAGATCTCAAGAACTACTAATGCTGTCAACTTGAAATTTGGAATGGTTTTAATGGTTAATTTTGGCTGTTCAACTATTTTGCGAATAAAAAAGAAATAAAAATGTATATTTTTCCGAAAAGGGTTCTTAAAAATTGGAAGTGAGATTACTAGGGCATTTCATTAGGAGTTTCATTTCCTAAAACTACCATCTCTAGACATCCTGCATTTTCACATTCCCTCCCGCGTTTTCTTTGATCTTGGTCGACGAAAAATGTATTAATCCGAAATAAAATAAGAACTATGAACAAAATATATAAGTAATATGACTTATGCTACGAATACCATGGACTGCGAAACGCACCAATGCATCGATCCTGAACCAGCTCTAAATAAAAACTCGCTTGTCCACCACGTGCCAACAACGCATTCTCTCCTATTTCGGCCACACAATGCGCAGAGTCGACGAAAACCTTGAGGAACTGATCGTGGTTGGGAACTTTGAAGGCAAAAGATCGCGCGGTCGTTCACCAATAAGATGGACCGATCAAGTGAAGAACTCATCGACCTCTAAATTTCTACTCAATTGTAAGAGACGCGCTGGACAGACACCGGTGGAGACATAAATCATCCACTCCAGATGCAACCCTGATGCTGACCACGATCCTCAGACATGAGGGACCGACTCCAGAGATAGAGAAAGAGAGAGAGAAATATGAACAATATGCCTCAACAAAACATAAAATGAAGTTTTGTTAAGGCATTTTTAACAGTAGGTATTTTCTTTGAAATCCATCAAATCTACTCCTTTGCAACGAAAAAAAAAACCTTGCAGTCATTAGCTTTTCTATGGAAAATATAAGTATTTTTAGCACGTCATTAGCTTAGATGACTATTAATTTTTTATTATCAACTAGCTTTTGCCCGCGACTTCGTCCGCGTGTATGTCGAAAAGTAAAAAATACGTACATTCTTGATACACGGGACACACACATAGCGATATATAAGATTGATGCGATAAGATATACAAATAGTCAATATCTGGCATTGCTTAACCCCCCTTAAGAATTAGTAATTTGCAAGACTGTAATGCAAAGCACTGGCTGTATTATCTCTTCTGTTAAAAATGCTGTCAGCCCTAGTAATTTTTCGTAATGAGAAACTTCTGTGCACAATGTTGAAGAAAGTTGCTAAGAATCACGCGTAGAGCTACATAAAGTTGGCCATGGGTATACCAACCCGAATAGAACTCTACCCCCGCAACGGATAGAACAGAGTAGATTACACACTGCGCTATTCGCACTTAGACTCCCATTCGGTTTGTTGCGCGTAAGTGTTCTGGCTAAGTTAACCAGCCTAGCTCCGCCCAAATGCACAAATGCTTTCTGGGTGATCCACAGGATTTGCGCTGCGACCTCACCGTTCCACGATTTGTTCACGTCTGGAAGCAACGGCCTCATTTCCAGAAAGTTGGCGAATGATTTCTCGGCATCGAAGCAACCTCTGCAAATTGGGCTATCTATGGAAGGCCAATGTCCCGTGATATCTATTATTTTTCGAAAGGTATTAATAAGGTAGTAATTCTACTTAGGCTGATATGTCGTTTAGTTAGTCGCATGTATAGGCTTGAAATTGCTATTTTGTTGTGACCATTACTTCTCGAGAAGTTTAGTTGAAACTGACAAAGGAATCAGGAGGAGTGGGTGGCATGGGTCCAGCACTACTGTCTTGGAACCACTTTGCAAGTTCGTCTGTGGCGTCATGGCCTAGGGATCTACAGTTCCCCATGATACACTGGAGGGTGAGTCTCGCAACGGATAATTTCTGGCCCTGAGCAGGTCATGACGTAACATAGGCTCATTGAGAATTGACCAGTGTTAAAAGTATATAGAAAATAATTGGTAATGAGGGGGATTCTGGGAATGATCACAACGTGACCGGAGCAACACTTATTTCAGCTACTTTATAAGTTTGTTGAATATTGTGACTTTCAGCCGAGTGCCCATAAAAATTTAATTGGATGTACTTTTTCTTTCATGGCCATCTTAATGAAAATATTTTCTTTATCTTCCCTACACACATCATGTCAATGTTATGCGTATTGATGGTTGCGCCGGTGGGTTCCCCGTACACAGACGAAATGAATTAATGCTGAAGCAACGGGAGAACGCAGTCTATCTTGTGTGTCACGTGAGTGCCATCAGAAATTTTGAACAGTTTTCGTATATTTATACCCATTTGAGTAGCCTTCATCTTTTTCTTCGTCGTTCCCACACTGCTGAAGACCGTGACTACATGACAGATTACTTTGAATTATAACTTCATATTAAATCTAATATATAAAATTCTCGAGTCACATTGTTTGATACAAAAACTTCAATTCAATGTGCAAACAACGAGGCAAAAATATTTCATAAAATAGACCTCTCGAGTCTCTGCGATTAGTTTGTTCAATCAAATAAACCATCAAAGTTTTAATTCTGCTTTGTAACAATAGTTACGTAAGTATTTAAAGTATCATGTAACATGTTCCAAGATTGTTTTACTAAAATATTACTGTTAATATCAATAAAACCCTGTTGGAAATTTTATATGTTGAATAATATAAATAATTTTGCACTCTTCATATGAATGACATTATGCGACTCATATTAGTACATTAGTAATAATTTAGTAGTTGTTACAACGAAACACCCTCACGTTTTTGGTCATATTTAGGGAAAAGTTTCCATAATAGCAACATTGAAGTTTTATAGTGCTGTCTCATGTGCGGCCACGAGGTGGCTACATCTAGAGGTATATAATCTAAGCATTTTGGTATTCCCTTCGAAGAAACAGCGACGAAGTCGCTTACAGCCTCGCCCACAGCCTCGCTTCGAACTGTCAAATCCAAAAGCTACAAATATCGCGCATTCGACTCTTACCTAATATCTCTGCTTGCGCACGGGACGGGAACGCACTGGTATGCTTAAAATACACAATGTTCCGTCAGAACAACATAGTTATAGGTGCATTAAATATTATAAAACAATACCTAGTAACGTAATTCTATTAATATCTAGTGTATCGTAAAATGTTACATTATTGTAATAGCCACATTTGATACTTAACAGTGAAAATGCTTATCGTAATACTCACATTTCAGTAGGGTTTTTTATTTATCCTATTGGTCACAGAACTATCTAAAACGTTCAAAGACTTCAAAGCAATATCTGCTGATGCTGTCACAAATAAAAGTTTTCATACTAAAAACTCAAGTAGTTTAGTTAGCGTCACGTCTGTTCTTTGTTTCACGTTCGTTTTCGTCGTCGCGTTGCGTTTCTCGAAATAGGCAAAATAATCCTCATTCAGCCTTAAAATGTAACAATGTAAGCAATAAATTCTTATAATTATGAAATTTGTGCATAGTTTTACTATATTCCTCAAAATAATTATAGATAGAAATTTATTTTAAATTCTAAACCCCTAAAATTCTCAGTCGAGATTGCTCGATTATGATTTAAAAGAATTTGACTCAAGGCCCTAATTCGTCTACGAAACAGCGACGAGAGGCTACAGCTTCAAGTTCGTCGACGAGCACAGCCACGCTAGTGAATACAGTTTGAATCAGCGCTACACGCTCTGTCGATCTCAAGGCTGGTTCGTCGACGAGCTCGTCGCAGCTTACAGCCACGAAATTGTCTTTTAGAGAATAGCACTGCTGGAATCGGTGTTTTAGGCAATGTAAACAGAGAGCTGTTAGAATGAAATTAATTCTAAGAGTATTTTTGTGAAATATTAAAACATTTCATTCAAATTAAAAATGAATAACGAGTATGAACTCCCCTTGCAGCGATAACGGCATGTTATTGTCTTGGCATGTTTTCCACCAGGCTTTTGATGGTGTCCTGTGGAATGCGTTCCAACTCAGTCGAAATCATACGTTTTAGGTCCTTGACGTTTTGTGGAGGTGGTTGGTTAAATCGTACTCGTCTATTTAGGAGTTTCCAGAGATGCTTTGGTCCTAGCTTTACGTAAACCTGTTGAGTTGGAACTTCAGCGACTTGACGCGAGGGTACTATTCATAAGGTGGATTACTCTGATTATGGTACACCAATTGTACGTGTCACAAAGCAGTCGGGTGATATTCGTATCTGCGGTGACCATAAAGTCACTATTAACCCAAAGTTGATTCGCGATCCTTACCCAATGCCACGAATCGAAGAATTATTCGCCGCGTAATGTGGTGGCGAAATGTATTAAAAAATCGACCTTTCTAACGCGTACCAACAACTGTTTTTGGATAAGAATTGGCGGGCTTGTATCGCGATCACGACTCATATTGGCACTTTTATTTACCTACCTGAGAAATTCTAAAAAATTATGGAGGAAACATTAAGAAGTTTGAAGGGCACAGCTGTGAGTTTAACACGTTCATTGCCACGTCACGCGACGTCGCGCGAAGCGGCCTATTACGCTGTGGCTGTTCACGCGACGTCGCGTGATGGTGCCTTACAATTGTATATGAGCCACAAAATAGCGGCCGTGGCGTATTGGATTCTGGTATTTGTTTTGGCCACTAGGGAAGGAAATTACCTATCTATTTTTGGGCGTGGCCTGCGGTTAGCTATCTTGAATTTTTTGTTTCGCGTGCAGCTAGTCGCGCACTAGTTTGCTCTGTGCAGCCACGTGGGGCAGGAGTGTTTTTGTTTTTTCTCGGCTGTTTTTGTTTTGTTTACATCAAAGCTTTGTATTTATAATAAGTAATAATTTGAATGTTTTTTTTTACTAATAAAAGCCTATTTTGCCATGTAAATACAAATCACGCGAATTCGCGTTACCGGCCATGTGGGCAATATGTATATAATAAATGCGTCGCGTATGGCCGATCACACGTCTTCGCGTGATAAAAATATACACATATATTTATGAACTTATATAATATATAATGGTAGATTCCTTATATAAAAGCATTACTGGCACAATAAAAACCACATCCAACGATTTTTTTTAATTTGGCCACCTATGTAAGTTCAGCATTTTTGCTTGGCAATGAACGTGTTAAATGATGTAGCGATCACTGGGGCCACTGAACACATTGCTAATTTAAGGGCTGTATTGTGTCGCTTACGTCAGGTCGGTTTACGAATTAACCTTAAAAAGTGTAGTTTTATGAAAGAATGCATTACCATTGTATTTGTGTGTTTGGTAAGTTGTAATGATACTTCTATAATATGTAATTGATTTAATTTCTGAAATAAATAGATAATAAATAAAATTCATTATTTATTACCTATTTAGACTCAGCTCAGATCATTTCTAGGTATGATTAATTATTATGCAAAGTTTATACCGCGACTGAGTACTATTTTACACCCTTTACATAGTTTATTTCGTAAACAAAGTGTTTGGGTCTGTTCAGCAGATTGCAAAAAGGCTTTTCAAGATATTAAAGCGGCTATTCTTTGTAGCAAAGTTTTGGTACATTATAACCCTGATTTGATTTTAGTGCTAGCCGTTGATAATAGTTCATATGGCATCGGTAGCATGCTCTCACTTCGTATTCCAAACGATGACGAGCGCCCAATTTGTTTCGCATCACGGACATTAAATGCAGCTGATCGAGCTTATCAGCTGGACAAGGAAGCTCTCACAATAATTTTATTTTGATCTATATCGTAGGGTTCAGCCAGCATTTGCAATGTAAGCGCCAAAACGTGTTAATTTACGACATCACATTAGAAACCTCTAAAATTATCAATGTTTTTCTACTATATTATGCATGTATTATGTATAACCTTCCTCTTGAATCACTCTATCTATTAAAAAGTTGTTTTATGTCAGTTGTTTGTTTATGTAAGTTGTGTAAAGTCTGTTTTAAAGATGTAAGCCTAAACAAGGACAGACAGCTAGCGAGAAGCGACTTTGTTTTATACTATGTAGCGGAGTGAAACGGACCATAAACCGCTAACGTTTATTTTTGGTCCGAAGTTTAGGTTACCGCAAACAGCAGCCAGCAGGCTGCAAAGATATGCCACCAGACTGGCTTCTTATGAATTTGAGATCAAATTCGTCTAACTGCAACGTCGATGCACTGTCGCGACTGCCGTAGCCTTATGAACGGACTTTGTGATGACGAGGGTTCTGTATCATTTGTAAATTATGTTGAGTAATCAATTCCTATTTGTGCAAAAGAGGTAGCTTTAGGGACATAGAAAGACACCGTTTTGAATAAAATTAAGAATTACTTAATCACCGGTTGGCCGGCTAAAATAGTAGACGAGTCTGAAAAGCCTTATTTCCACAGTAAAGACATTTTAGCTTTGGATCAAGGCTGTATCTTGTGTAATCACAGGGTAATAGTGCCGGAGTTCCTTAGGAAACCAGTCCTAGCCGAGTTACATGAAGGGCATTTAGGAGTTGTGAAAATGAAAAATATTGCTAGTTATGTTTATTGGCGAACATTGGATATCGAAATTGAAACCCTAGCGAAAAATTGTTGTGATTGTTGCCAGCAGCGAGACGCCCCCCCACGTTCCTTACTACATCCGTGGGAGATCCCCGTACGGCCCTGGCAAAGACTACATATCGCTTTCGGCGGATTTCAGGGTAAACATTACCGTGGACGCGCGTAGTAAATGGATCGAGGTGCCGAAAATGTCTGGCACTAATGCCACGACGACGATAGGTAATCTTAGAGCATTGATCTCTCGTTTCGGTCTTCCATCAAAAATCGTGAGCGACGGCGGTCCATCTTTCGGATCGGCTGCGATAAGATTTTTTTTTAAAGAAATTTCATAACGCATACCATAACTAGTCCATATAGACCCGCAGGTAAAGGAGCTGAGGAGAACGCTGTAAAGTTAGTCAAGCGTGCAGTGAAGAAGGCAGTGTGCCTCGGAAAGCACGTTGAGCCGTTGGTCCCGGCTATCGTTTGTAGATCTTTGGCAGTCGTTACGGATTGTCAGAAGACAGTAAATCTGACTCAAGTCTTACCAAGAAGTACTGTGTTACCCAGTTAATGGGTTGTGGAGGTCTGGTAGGCAGCCGTTCCACGGTAACTACATTCAGCTGAATCCGGTTTGACTGGAAGCCGACCCCAATATAGTTGGAAAAAGGCTAGGCAGATGATGACTTTGGACCTTAACAGTTTTTTTTTTAAAGAAGCGCCCCACACTAGAAATTTCTCATGTATCGTGGGTGCGTTTACAAACGTACAAAGTCACATAAACAAACAGCCAGACCCGGAACAACTATCTGTAGGCTATACAAATATTTGTTCCGTGCAGGAATCGAACCCACGACACGGGACACAGCAGCCGATCGCTCAACCACTGCGCCAACCGTGCCGTTGTAATATCCTTATGTATATTATAGTGGGAGGGGACGTGTGGTATCTGTATAGTTTATTTATCTATGAAAATAAAATAGGTATAAATGTCAGTTGGTTCCCGGACTTTGTGTCTTATTTGTGAGCTTCTTAAAAATATTAATAAAACACAACTAAGGGTAGAGCAGACAAGACTACGTGGAGTCGGTTTTGCAGCGATTCGTTTCTGTCACAAAATTTTGTAGCACATCTATTGACTTTTGAAGACAATAATTATATTAATTGCACAGTAAACGTTACATTCAATAAACTTATACGATATAAGTTTTAGAGAATTTGAATGTTATACCTATATAAAAAAATGATATCAACAGTTGGTATTTCTCACGTTTACCGATACCGCTTGCCCTTTGCACCACATATCAATTTATTCACTTCTTTGTTTTTTTAAGTTAGTTTATTTCGATGATGTAGCAAAAAAGGAGTATTCCCGTTATAGCACCAGAATTAAGTGCACCAAAACTATTCCCCTGAGAGCACCAATAGTTTTTTTTGCTTGGTGCTATATCGGGAATACAATAAAAAGTATTTTTAACCGACTTCCCAAAAAGGAGGAGGCATAACTCCGTCGCTTGCCAACCGATTTTAAAAATTATTTTTTTGTTGGAAAGGGAATACTTCCCAAATGGTCCCATGATAAAGAAACTAAATGATTTTTTTGTTGGAAAGAAGATCTGATGATGGCATCCCAGAGAAGTCGAGGGGAACTTTCGAAAATCTTATGGGCAACTCTCAGACCAATAAACTTTTTTATTGGTCTGAGGGGCAACTAGTGCGTTTGTTAGGTGTGGGGTACCACTAAAAAGTGAAATATAAAAAACTTTTTACAAAAAAAATACAACCGACTTCCAAAAAAAAAAAACACTATAATGTAAAAAATAACTTTAATTTCGGAAGTCGGTGTCAAAAAACGAACAAATTAACAAAAACACCGAGTTCCGAAATTAAAGTTATTTTTTACTTTATAGTTTTTTTTTTTTTGGAAGTCGGTTGTACTTTTTTTGTAAAAAGCTTTTTTTATCCCATTAGAGCACCAGCGGTTCATTTTAGTGGTGTGGGCTTAGGACATAATATTTTAAAACATATCGATAAAAATCTAAAAGGTCCACATGGAACAGACTATTTTCTGCACGGACTAAGTTGCACAGAAAAATTGTATAGAAGTTTACAAAAGTCTTTACCGTGTGAACGGTCCATAAGTCACAACTAAAAATATTTTTTTTTAACTACGGCGGTCACTTACAAAATTTAACTGACTCAGACAGAAATCAGACATATCTAAGTCTTTGTCGTCTGAAATAATTACAAAGTGTTTTAGAAGTGCGTGGTCATATTTAAGGTTAAAGAAACAATATCGACGATAAAATCAATAAAAGGTAATGATTTGCAGTACGATTCTGTAAACATGTCGAAGTCAAAATGTCAGTAAGTAACGTGGTGCGATGATTTTCTGCAATTTCATTGGTTGACGTTTCTCCGTTTCTCCGCTCCGCTGCCTCGTTCCGCTGTAATGGACAGGCACCCTAAGCTACAACGAATTCAACTTCTGATAAAACCGTGTCTTTACTTTTCACTACCATTCCGTGCAGAGCTGCGGCAGTTTTTGATGATTCTATTCCTATCCATAAAAAAAATACAACTGAATTGAGAACCTCCTCCTTTTTGGGAAGTCGGTTAAAAAAGGGCTCTCACAGCTTGCCAGTGTCATAATTTTGTTGTAAATTTCATTATATAGTTTTTGTTTGTAGACTAGCTGTTTCCCGCAGCTTATCTCCCGTCTACTGGCCTCTCGATTTTTTCTATCATAAGAACCTTCTCTTGACAGTAACAAACACAAAAAAAAATAATTAGCGAAATCGGCCCAGCCGGTTCACGCGCGATGCGATGACTATGTAAGGGCAATAGGGATTCACGTTTGTATAAACTCTTTTCTAAAAAAAAGGGCGGTGTTGACCTTCAACATTATTGGGAATAATTTAGTTCTAAAGAGGTATTAATAGCCTATCTATGTTACCTACTGGCACTTAATGAAGAATCTGGTTATAAAAAAAAGGTTTGTTCCGAATTCAAAACTTTTATTGTTTAAAATAATAATCCATTTTTCAGTTTGTGACTTTTTACTTATTTTTGACGGGTTCGCGGTTCGCGATTAAAAGGTTATCAGGCAACTAAAACTAACTACTCGTTATTTTTAGTAGAGTATATGTTTTTCACATAATCTTGTCTTATTGTGACTTAAAATAGATATCGTTGTGTCTTTTTTAATGGCAGAAAAAGCAATAAGAGCTAGTAAAATGACAGCGCTGCTGAAAAAAGGGATGTATTCAATGTTACATCTCACAGCGGTTAAACGCTAGTCGTTCAACTGTCCAAAGAACCTAGACTCAAAACCAAGAGACAGGTTCCGTTCAGAGAAGGCAAGGTTTTGGAAAAAGAAAATGTTGCACGCAACCACGGAGGAACCGCTTTTTAGTGACTGAGGCGCTGAGGAACCTTAAATGCAGTTACATAGACCTCAAAAGCAGTTTAGCCTATGGACTGCGAGAAGGAGGCTTTAAACGGCTGATATACGCAGTCGATGACCAACAAGAGCCCTCAAACTACTTCGTGAGCACCGGATAACTCGATTGAGGTTCGCTAGTATTTGGCTATCTTGGTCACTAGGTAACTGGATTAGCGTACTCTTCTCCGATGAGCCTCGAATTTGTCTGCATGCTGAGGTTGGGGAGTGTTACGAAGACCAGGGGAACGCTATGCCGTCGTGTGTTTTGAAGAAATCACCCCTTATAATGGAGGGTCTGTTAAGTTTCAGGCGGGCGTTACTTCCAATTATCGTACCGAGATAGTATTAATTGAAAATGGCTAACAAAATGCGCAAAGGTACACATAACATAAATCTTTTGTCAACATGCATGCACTTACTGTAATTGGAAGATGCCATTAACATGGACGATAATGCTCGGGACCACAGTTCTCGCGGCGTAAATGCATATGTAAGAGTCAGTATTCGTCGTTTGGATTGGCCACCACTTTTACCCCATTGTACATCTCTGGAACCTCCTAAAAAGACGAGTACGATGTATCCAACCACCTCCACAAAACGTCAGAGACTTAAAACGTATGATTTCGACTGAGTTGGAACACATTCCACAGGACACCATCAAAAGCCTGGTGGAAAACATTCCAAGATAATAAACCATCCGTTATCGCTGCAAGGGGAGGTCATACTCGTTCATTAATTTTTAATTTGAATGTCATGTTTTAAAATTCCTTGAAAATACTCTTAGAATTAATTTCAATATACCCATAAAAATTACACTTTGTAACACGGCTCTCTGTTTTCATTGACTAAAACACCGATTCCACGATACAAGTAGGTACTAAAAACTAGATTCTCATTGATAATAAGAAATTTATTGTCATCTAAGCTAATGAAGTACTCAAAATATTTATATTATCCATAGAAAAGCCAATGACTGTAAGGTGCCCGTTTTTTTTTTGCATAGGAGTAGATTTGATGAATTACAAATAAAATACAGTGAAAATTGACTTGCATATTATTCATAGTATTTGTTTTATTTCAGATTAATACCTACATTGTTCATCGACGATCGAAAACGCGAGACGGAATGTGAAAATGCAGGATGTCTAGAGATGGTAGTTTAAGGAACGTACTTTACAGATGTTTGTGATGAACTAATCAAACTATCCAGCCTACAACCAGCTTTCTCTGAAATTTTGACAGTTAATAATAAAATAAGAATGTAGTGTTTAATAAAATCTATTTAACATACTTACTTATAAAAAAATAAGCCCTATTTCCCTTGGTCATTGCATCATACGTGAACGACTTTGCTAATTTGGCTAATTGGTTTTTTATTGGGTTTGTTACTGTCAGGAGAAGGTTCTAATGAAAGAAAAAGAACCGGCTAAGTGCGAGTCGGACTCGCGCACCGAGGGTTCCGTACAAACCTGTAGGTATTATATTATAATCAAAAGTTGCGATTTACGATTTATAACATACTAAAAAAAAACTACTTACTAGATCTCGTTCAAACCAATTAGCCCCCCCGTAACTTCTAAAATAAGAGAATGATAAAAGTACACACATTATACCACGTTGGAAGCGTCTCTCGCGCAAACTATTTAGTTTTTAGAAAAAAATGATATTAGAAACCTCAATAACATTTTCGAAGACCTATCCACAGATACCCCACACGTATGGACCCCCAAAATATATTGTTTTTTTTTTTCAATTTTTGTGTGAAAATCATAATGTGGTTTACAGAATACATCTACTTACCAAGTTTCAACAGCATAGTTCTTATAGTTTCGGAGAAAAGTGGCTGTGACATACGGACGGACGGACAGACAGACAGACAGACAGACATGACGAATCTATAAGGGTTCCGTTTTTGCCATTTGGCTACGGAACCCTAAAAATAAGAAATTTTCAGTTGACGGGAGCAAAACCGCGGGGGACAGCTAGTATATTATAAGGAAGACTAGTTTAATACATATTTTTTAACTGAGTGAAAAAAACTTGAAACATTTAAAAAACAACATATTTGGAAAACCATAAGTAAATAAAGTTATATACTTAGGATTTCCCCAAATGTTGTATTTGTTCTGAGAAACCGATACAAGAGTTGAAGGTTAAAAAATATATATAGCTAGCATGATAAACGCGATATCAGGCGCGGACGCAGCCATAAACTTTTGGGGGGAGATCAGGTCACATGAATAAACCAAATCAAGAGAAAATTAGGCATTTAGTAAAAGAAAAAAAAATACTAACTCGGAAAACAAATAAGCCATTACAAAAGTTGTTTTCGCGGGGTCCTGTTTATGCAAGTATGATTCGAACTACGGACTCGCTCACGATCAATTATTGCTAGTTACCTTTAGCCCGAAGAAAACCTATGTAAGTACTATGTTTGAGCGAGCAAAGTGAGTTGAAACATTTTATCACTAAATAGATGTTTATTGGTCGACTCAAGCACAAGTTGGAGAATTAAAGACAGCCCAAAAAATGTTAGTTCCCTTTAAGCCGTTGGTTCCGGCTTTTTTATTTGGGACAAGCCCGCCACACATTCCCAACCACTGCAACTCCTGAAAGCCAGAATCAACAGTGGCGACCACCAGAAAAACGCCGAGTTAATGAAACCCGACGAGTCCCGGAGAAACGATTCAACTGTCTTGGATCCCGCAACGAAATTAATCAGAAGAGTACAGCGGAGGAGTAGGAAAAATAAATATAATTTCCACTTCCCTCCATATCAAGCAGGAGACAGATTAGAGCTAGGCCAATAGGCACCAAGGGACATATACAACTGGGTTAGGCCCAGTTGCCAAGCACCACGGATTATATATTAACATTTAAACTAATGGGTCCTAAATTGTGAGCTACTTTTGATTCCAGTAATAGGTATGGCAAAATCGCCTGAACGCACGGAAATTTGTTCTGGTTTCTACAAGGTCCGTATAGTAAACTACTCCAGATTTGACCTGAATACTATCTAACATAACATTACGTTCAGTCTGCCAAAGAATACACTCCCACAAGATGTGATGTGCGGATTGTTCGTATTCAAGGTCAGCTGTAGAGCATTGACATAAAGGTGAGGCCACAAGCCTAAAGGAAAATAATTTACTCTTAAAGTTGCCATGACCTGTGAGAAATTGGGCAACACAGTGATCCACCTCCAGCCATGTCTTCTCCAGCCGCTCACGAACGGATGGAAAAAACTGGTGGAGGTGTCGGCCCTTGATGGAATCTTCCCACCTACATTGCCATTCGCATAAAAGTGCCTCCCAGACGTCAGTCTGGGGTTTTAATAATCTAGAGATCTTAGCACGGTCGCGTTGCGGTAAAAACTCTGGGTCCGTGATCTTTCTAGCGTAGAAGTACATTGCAGCACGCCGCTGCACCTCAAGATCGACTGGGAGAACACCCGCCAGCACCGGTAAGGCTTCAGTACTAACCGTCCTATACGCCTTGCATAAGAATATCAAAGCCAAACGCTGGTTTTGAAGTAATTTACGTCGTACCGCCCCTATGGTGGCCCTATCGGCCCAGACAGGTGCCCCGTAGCACATACAACCCAAGTAAGTAGCCCCATATATAGTTTCTAGGGTTTGAAATGATAGACCCCAAGTAGCCTTTGATATTCTCGTCAAGGCGTAGAAGTTCTTTTTTGCTTTTTCTCCTACTGTTTTTATATGATCAATAAATGAAAAGTTTCTTTCTAGTAGCATACCGAGGTAGCACACAGATTCTTTCCTTTTAACGGGTACGTTATTAAATTTTATACTAGGCCAGGATTTAAGGTTTCCTTTTAAAAGAAGTTGATAGGTTTTATGCGGTGCAAAGGTCAGACGGTTTCGATCGCCCCACTGAGATATTAAACGTAGGCATGTGTCAGCCAAGTTCTCGAGTCCAGCCCGAGTACTTGCCTGAATGAGCAGCAAGCCATCGTCCGCGTAACCGGTTAATGAACAGCCGTACGGGAGCGGAAGCGCGAGGAAATCATCGTAGCCAAAATTCCATATATATGGACCGATAACTGAGCCCTGAGGACATCCCATGGTTAGAGACTTAGTAATGGAATGATGTCCAAGTTTGAGTTTTGCGGAGCCATTTAGAAAGTACGAACAAATCAGATTATAGATGTTTTTGTAGCAACCACGGGTTTTCATTTTAAGTAGTAACATCGGCCACCATGCGTTATCAAAAGCGCCAGAAATGTCGAGAAAGATTCCAACCACGTATTTATGTTCCGATGAGTTGACAATTTTACGGACAGATAGAGCCGCATCTACAGTGGATTTTCCAATAGTAAAACCGTATTGATTTTTATGAAATTTAGGTCCGTTCGGTAACAAGCGCGGAACAATCAGTCGCTCTAAAAGTTTTCCCAAAGATGGGAGTAGTGTTATGGGCCGGTATGACTTAGGGTCGTCCGAGGGCTTGTCGCCACTCTTTGGAATAATGCGTATAAAGCCTTGTCGCCATATTCGAGGAAAAATACCTTCCGCAATGCATCGGCTATATACTGATAAAATCGCATCGCTCGACGTTTTACACGCTTCTATAATCATTCTATTAGATATTTTATCTTCACCGGATGATTTGTTGAGAGGTAGTCTCTTGACAACGTTTATGAATTCGTCAGTGGACGGAAGGTCTGACTCTGGTGATTCAGGTGGTACCGCGGCCCACGCCCTGATCTGCTGATGGTATTCATTTTCATTTACTGATGAATCATCTGGTATAAGAGAATCAAGCAGAACATCAGTTGTTTCTTCAATGCCGGTGGTATGTGTATTATTTACTTTAATGTTCTGAACGTATGCAAGGTCGACCGATCTATTAGCCTTAAACTCGTGATACAAAGGAGACCACGGACCCTCCTTATCAAGTTTATCAACAATTTTCCGGAGTAAATTACCCTTAGATTTTTCAACCGATGCTCTGTAACGCGACTTGGCAACTCTAAAAGTACTTATGGCAAGATTAAAAACGTCTCCGGTAACATTACGTTTTTTAAGCTTATTAAGCTGTCTACGCGCTCTGCGATAGCTCTTACGTTGTTCAGCAAGGTAGTCACTCCACCAATCACATCTACGAATATTGGTCACAGATGCACGACCAATAGCAATGTCAGCACAGTAAGTGAAAGTGTCTGACATTATCTCAGCACTTTCCTCAGCTGACAGTCCATCGCGAGTGAAGTCTTTGGCATGACAAGCAAAAAGTGAGCTAAAGAATTCCCAATTCGCGCCTTTACTCTTATATCTAAAATTTCCAATTAAGTGTGAAGAACCTTGAGTAAGAATAGGAACAAAATCGTACACGATCAGGCGATGATCACTACAAGACGCGTCAGGAAGAACACGCCACCTATCCAAGCGTACGTCTGCACTAGAAAGTGTGACGTCAATACAAGATTCGCCCATTTGGCTACAAAAAGTAGGTGGTGCGTCTGGGGTGTTATGGATTGATAAGTTCATCTCAGCAATAAAATCCTCAACAGCACAACGTCGTTCGGAATCAGTGGCCCGAACTTTGCCATACCACAGGGAAGAAGATGCATTTACGTCAGCACCAACTATAACCTTGCAGCCCGCGAGCGACCGCAAGACGTGACGGAGATTATGTATATGAGGAGTGACAGGGTCAGAATACTGAAAGTAGCAGCTCACAACGTAAACCTTAAAGGTAGGCGATGACACTTCCGCCACGGCGCAATGGGGCGTCATGAGATTACGTATAGCTGTTACAGTAAAGCTCGAAGAACGCTCAACATAAATTCCGGCACGTGACTTGCTGTTCAGCTGGACCATCTTGTGACCCAAGCGCGCGTTTTGATACTGTTCCTGAACAAGTACTATATCTAGATTATAATCCACAATCAATTTATCCAGCTCAGATGTCGCCACCCTATCGTTATGAAGGTTTAATTGTCCTATGGTTAAACTATCCATTATTAATAATTAGTGTTTAGGATTAATTGTTCGAGTTTGAGTTTGTAGGTAGTACACTCTTGAGATCCGCAGCGATGATCACACGGTTTTTTAAAGCGTTTACACGCCACGCAAGTTGGTTTAAAATTTAAGTCGTCATTGTGCGGGCAATCTTTAGTTTCATGTGCCTCTGAACAATTAGCACAGGTAGGTTCTTTATTAACGCAGTGTTTTTTAACGTGACCAAACTGTTGACAATTTAAACAACGAACAACTTCGACATCATCAATAAAACGGCAGGTAGCCCAATCAATAAATAATTTATCCTTTGTAGACACTAAGTGCTTACGTACGGCAGGCTCTATTTCAATTCCGATCCATTTACGACCTATCTAACGTGCGCCTACGGATAATTTTTGTAGATTTTATAAAGTCATCCTCTTTTATTTGAAGCTCATCTTTGATATTTTGACGGAATAATGCAATCAAAAAAGAGCCATCTTCCATTGAAGATGGTACATCCTTAACCAACACTCGAGGGCGTCTACCTTTTGGTTTTTCTAGACGTAAACCAGCGGCCTTGATTGCTTCTACCGATTCCAATTTTTTTAGCTGATTTTCATTAGCGACGCGTAATACAACACCGGATTTCGCGGTTTTTTTCACGCCTACTATTTGGAAACCGTCATCACTAGGTTTAATTGCCTTCATAAGCGCTTGTTTTGTCGCGGACGAGGTGCTATAATCAGCTGATCGAGCCGCGGTCGGATAAGCCACCACACAAGGTAACGGTGGACGAGATTCCATAATCGCTGGCGCCACTTTTGGTAAACGTAGTTTCAACGAGTCCGCATATGAAATTTTACAATTGTTGTTACCGACAGGATTAGGATTGACAGCGTTAATCGACCTAACCTTTTCTAATTCGCGTTCCGTTCTGGCTAACTTCGTCTCGTTGCACGACGATTTTATTGCTAGCATAGAAACAATGCCCGTAATTCGCTGCGTCATGTCCATGATGGCAGATTTATTTGCAACGTTAATGCGCGACCCCTGATCATTGACCAAGTCGTTAATTTTAGACAGGTATGCCGACGCCTCGGAAACTAAGTCGCAATAATCAGTATTGCTCGCATTACTTATATTTCGCTTTGGTTCCGGCTGTCGTTTGAAGATCTTTGGAAGTCAATACGAATTGTCAGAAGCCAGTAAATGTGACTCCAACCATGCCACGAAGTACCGTGCTACCCTGTTAATGGATTGTGAAGGTCTGGTAGGCAGCTGCTCCTCATAAAATACTGGTATTCAGCTAAAATCCGGTTTGACCGGAAGCCGACCCTAATATAGTTGGGAAAAGGCTAGGTAGATGATGATGATGACGACGGATGTTTCTTTGAAAAATAAGGACGTTACGAGTGAAGTGAGCTCGAAAATTTAAGCACCCAGTCTCAGAATATACGTAGAGTAGGTGTAGATAAATAGGTTATATTTTTTGTTTCCCATCCAATAATTATAATTACTTCATTGAATTTAACGAAAGCTAGTTATGTCATCACTAAGCGACGATTTTTCTATTTTTAAAAGGTTTGTCAAACTGACGTACGGTTTTGGGGGGAAGTGGTCATGAGCCTCACGACCCCCTTCCCTCGGACCGCACCTGCGCGATAAGATATGATATAAATTGAACTATAGTATATGCGAATTGCCGCAGTGTGTATTTTTAATTACAAGTGAACAGTACATTTATATTGTTTCGAACTGCAAAAATAGTAGCGTCTAAAATGAGGGGGTTGATATATTCGCGCGCGGTGTTGTTAATATTTATCAATATTATTTTAAAGGCATCATGCAAAGGGACTGGCAGTTTAACTTTTCTCATAGATGACACAAGCTCTATGAATGACGATATAACTCAAGTTAGAAGAAGTGTGCATCGGATCAAGGACATTGTTTTACACGAAAAGTCCAGTCTTATTGACAACATGGTGCTGATAACATTAAATGATCCAGGTAACGTGCTTCTATAAAAAAATGTATAAAGCTTCCAATTGAATGTCAGTTAGATCAACAAAACGCTATGTTCTTACTAGCTTCTGCCCGCTAACTCGTATGTGTGGACTTCAGAATTAAAATGTACATCCTAAGGTTACATATTATGTCCGAGTTGGTGTCCGGTGGTTTTAGAATGGTTTATCTGTTCCCGAGTTTTGCGCTTAGCAAAACCTTTAGCGATTCCTTTTTAAAGGTTCCGTAATCAACAAGGAACTGTTATAGTTTCGCCATGTATATATAGGTCTGTCTGTCTGCCCACGGTTTAGCTCAGAGAGCCTTAATTATTAGAAAGCTGCAATTTAGGACGGCTTTACACATAAACCCATTATTGGCCAAACGTAAATTGAAAATGTTTCAAATTATTTATTTTTATGGTGAATGGAGTAGTAAGAAAATCTTTTTAACCGACTTCCCAGAAAGGAGGAGGTTCTCAATTCGGATGTTTGTATTTTTTTTTTTTATGTGCATTTTGTTCGGGCATAACTCCGTCGCTTGCCAACCGATTTTAAAAATGATTTTTTTGTTGGAAAGGTAGGATACTTCCCAAATGGTCCCATGATAAGGAAACCAGGATCTGATGATGGCATCCCAGAGAAGTCGAGGGGAACTTTCGAAAATCGTATGGGCAACTAGTGCGTTTGTTAGGTGTGGGGAACCACTAAAAAGTGAAAAATAAAAAACTTTTTATTACGTAACCATTTTCCAAATAAAAAAAAACTAACTTTCATTTCGGAAGTTAGTGTTTTTGTTAGTTTCTTCGTATTTTGACACCGACTTTCGACTTATTTTGTAGTGTTTTTTTTTACTATTTGGAAGTCGGTTGTATTTTTTTGTAAAAAGTTTTAATTTTTAATTTTTTAGTTGTACCCCATACCTAATAACACCACTGGAAAATCGTAGGAAAGCAAAATACGCAATTTCAATCACTTTGACGACTAAAAACCATCATCCAAGTAAACAAATTCCAGCTACTTCGATTTGAAATCCAAACATCCTAACTGATTTTGATAAAATTGAAATTGTCAAGTAAAACAAGAATTTTTCAAATCGATTCATAAATGACGTAGTTATGAGGTAACAAACACAAAAATCGAATTGAGATCCTCACCCTTTTTGGGAAGTCGGTTAAACATGCAAAAAGGAAAAACAAATCGAAAACAAAAATTGATTTTTAAGGGGAGGTAGGTATACTCGAACGAGTACATTCGCCACTCTAAGCAAAACTTTTCGACGTAGAGGGTCTTCAGACGTTTCTTGCACTCTCAGCGGATTCTGGAGTGACAAACAGCATAACGAAGCTGCTTCTCAATTTTTTAGATAGTATCTTGAGCCATCTTTGGGTAAACCTTCGACCAAAGACGAAGACGGTTGAACCTTTTAACGTCTTCCTTGCCGCAAATAGTAGTGGGCAATACTGCGCCGAAACAAAAGTTGATCCATGGGATGTTCGTTGCTAGTACCTACATGTAAGCGCCAAAGGATTTGCCAGAGTCATATCCAATTTTTTGCCATGCATCGCAATAATATCGGTGTAGCGCCATAGAATTCTCCTATAGAATATATATATATATGGAATCCTACCTTTATTATAATTTGGAATAGCAGTGGAGTCGTCAAAATACCTACTAAGCTTTATGGTGTCCGTGAATAATTAATATTTCTCCGTTTCTCCGCTCCGCACAATGGACTGGCATGAGAAATATTAACGAAAACCAAGCAAAAACCGGTCATCATTATTTTTTGATCAGCCAGTATGTAGGTATGTTTGTTCGTACGTGGCGCTCTGGATGCCAAACGCGTGGATGTTGATATTTCATCATCATGAGACAATATATTTGTCTTAATTGTTCGAGTGGCGACAACCAGACGTATACTGTAAGAACGAAAAATGAAATTTATACAATAGGTATTTGAAAAATATCTTTAGGTTTCTATTATCATGTTTAATTTTGAGTGACCATTTATAATCTAAAATAATTAATAGTCAGTTAGCAACCATTCACACTTTTTTTTAATGCGTTTGATAAAGCTGTGATAAAGTTCTGTTATAATCGTATAATAGGTCTTATTAACGTGAAAATGAATTAACAAAGGTACTATGACTATCCTTGTCTACTATAATAATATAAATGTGAAAGTAACTTTATCTATCTTTCTGTCTGTTTGTTGCCTCTTCATGTTTTAACAACTGAACGGATTCGGGTAAAACTTGGCACACGGGTAAACCGTGTCTTCCCATTGGATAAAGGGTCTTTTCATCTCGGGCAAAGACTATCTCGGGAGTAGGGAACATTTTGGGATAATTTTATACTTTCACGCTTGCTAAGCAGCTGGCGGGAGCTAGTCCAATACATATGTAGTTTTAAAATCGAATTACGGACCCAGAATTTTAAGGCATTGAAAGATAATTTTAACGATTGGTACTTAGAGCGTTATTTCATGACAAAAGTCATGTGGGGTATGAAAAAGACTCGAGAAGTCGATTCCAAATTGTAACTCATTAAAATGTAGGAAACAAAAAAAAATCTTAACAGAAGTCTATTTCAACTAACTTAGTTTTTTTTTTTTTTCGTAATCAATATGTTTATTTTGCACAATTACATGATTGTTGTTTTACATGTGGGCTAATAGTTTACCTGTAACAAGCATTTATGTACACCCATATTTTAGTATTGTTTGGAAAAGCTTTAGTACTCCAAGAGCAGTAGGTACGTACTCACGTACTACTCGTGGAGCACCTCATAATTTTTAAATAAATGTCTTATTTGATGTCAAACCTTAGATCGGAAAACGATAATATTCATAAGTACAAAACACTACGGTGGAACGTAAGTAAAAACCATAAACAATATTTTTTTTATAGAAAGCTAACGTCATGAGCTTTCTTTTTAACCCACTTCCAAATAGGGGAGGTTCTCATTTCGGCGGGTATTTTTTTACTGTATTTACACCGTTTACTCCGAGGTTTCTGATCGTGATGATGATGATGAAATGCTCATAAAAATAACTATTATTTTATCTCTTGCGGTGACCTACTAGGTTACTTAAGAGACGTATCAGTAAATTAATAACACCTCGAAATACTTTTTTATTACTCATGCCCGGATAGTAGGCCTGAAGTTGCCTGAGGAGCGGGTTGAAAGTATTGCTTTGCAGCCCTAGGGAGAATCGTTTGCAACTAATAGCCGTCAAATCATAATAAAACAAAACGTACGGCGATGTGCCACCGGTACATGGTGGACATTCCACATATACGCACAAAACGTTTTGGGAATACATTCATTGTGCGTACAGCTAAGGAGTGGAATTCCCTGCCTGAGTCTGTGTTTCCTGATAGCTACAACCTTGGAGTCTTTAAGTCAAGAGTGAATAGGTTACTTCTAGGCAAGCGTGCTCCACCTTAGACCGCATCATCGCTTTATATCAGGTGAGATAGCGGTCAAACGTATGCCTATTAAGGCGGTACCCTGAGCAAATAACCTTGAGCATTTTTTCCCTCAATAACAGCGCAAGAGATACAGTAGCGAATACGCTCAGAATGTTGAATAAAATCGTTATAAAATCTAATTTTGGTCGTTTGAAAAAAAATACTTCTACCAAAATGTTCATAATTAAATTGCCTATCCATTAGTGTAAGTGCAAAATCAAAATAATCGTTAGTTTTCGAGAAGATGCATGTTTTCAGTAATTTTTTCTCATTTCTGTGGTTTCGTTGTGAGGAGATTACTTAAACATTATACTTAATAATAAAAAATAAAATCTACCATTTTGAAGCCAAGATTATGTAGAAATTCAATGTATTTTTTATTAGTTGCTATTTCTTTTGGATAAAGAGTAGATAGCTCCAAAAAACTGCACAAAAACGGCTAGCGCTGCGTTTTGCTCGGGGACGCGCCTTAATAGTAAAAAAAAAGATGATTTATGGCTGTATAGCTGGCCGGTAAAAAAAAATAGTCGGGAAAGCGGCAATCCGATCTTCATTTGTTTTTTGAGCTTTGTTCATACTTTAGTATAGCAGCTATATTTGTTTTAACACGCTGAGTTCATCAGATTCAGATTCGTGTTTTAATTTTTACTTTCCTTGTATTCGTTATGAAAAGCACAGTGTTCACCTCGCAAGAAAGCCTCACTCACTTTGGCGTCCTCGCTAAGCTCGGGCGCCAAACGCCGCGCCCTCTCGGGACTGCATCAGTTACTTTCACCCCAGGATAACAATGTACCTACTATTTCAATTACGCATTTCAGTATCTTTTATGTTTTTAGGTGTTCACGAGCGGATAGTGACTACAGATCCCAACGAATTTAAAGTAGCATTAGACGATATTAGCGTACACAATGAGGCGAAGCGACCATATCTCGATTGTTGGGAACCGTCGATGAAAGGACTACTCTTGGCCCTGGAAAAAAGTAACAACAACTCTTACATCTTCGTATTCACTGATGCGCCGGCTAAGGATTACGTTGACAGCCAGTATGTGATAGATATGTGCCAAAAGAAACAAACCCAGGTAAGAATGCTATGTGTCCTTTAAAAAAAAACATCGGATGCTTTTTCACAGATATACATAATATACTTATAACTATGATATTTATATGTCACAGCCAATTGTTTGATTGGCTGCCTAGCTTTTTAATTGAACGGCCCCGTTTAATCAGCGGCCTAAATGATATCCAGTCAACGCGTCTATGTCAACGTCAAATGAACGGGTGAGCTGGATGCTTAAGCCGTTCATATAATAGAGTAACCGTATGTTGAAATACATGAAATATTTGATTTTGGGAATTAGAATTTAAAACAACAATAAATTTCAACATTTTAATCTCGACGACGGACCCAACAGAGCTTTGCTCTTATATCTGTTTGCAGGGTTTCAAGGAACGCAACATGCATAACATTCGAACGTAACCTATCCGTGTCGGAGTGCTAAGCTCCCTGTGCCCTATGTTCCGCTACTTGGCTACGCAAGTCAGTAAACGATATTGAACCAAATCGATTGCCTAGCTGTTTTAGGTATTTAAAAAAAACGGCGCCGTTTAATGAAAAAGCTAGGCAGCTAAGTTAATTGCTGGTTAAGCTAATTAGCTGCGACATTTATATATAACTATGAGATATAATTATATAACCCTGTTATTTCAGATAGTGTTTGTACTTACCGGCACACTTTGTAGTAAGTTTACATATGCACCTGATGCCATCGGTGTTTACTCCGACATAGCAGTTGCATGCTCTGGACTAGCCATTTTAGTTAAAAAGAACGAGGTTAACAAGGTAAACAGCTTGTCATCTTAAAAGTGAGAATATTAATATCAAATTGCGAATATGTATGAATAAACTGATTTCCTTGACATTTTATTTTAGGTGTTCGGACCTATAGAAGAAATAATAAAAGGCAACAAGAATGTGATTACTACGGCGACAATACCAGCCGATGTTTCCAAAAACATAACGGTAAGCAGCTATCGTTTTCCATGAAGTGTTAAATTAAAACATACGTTTCTTCCCGCAGTGTTCCAACCCTGTTAAATCTCATCCATTCTAGAATTCGAATTACCTGCAATGTAGTCAGCGCAACTCAGATAGGGCAGCAAAATGATAAAGCATTTACTATGCGAGATAATGTACGCGAGTAAAAGTAATTGTTTATGAATTTCTTGCAAGCAACATTCAACAAGAATTCAATTTGCATAAGTCGCCTCAACCAGAAGCGGTGCTAACAATACTTTCCTCACAAACTAGCGATGTCAGCGAAAGTCAAATTATAAACCGTCTTCAACAAATCACATTATAAATACCTAGTCATCCTTACATTGCTGTATTGCTAGTATGCAATATTTAATTTGACCAATATTTGCCCGCGACTTTGTCGCCCATATCCCGTTTCCTTCCGTCCCCGTCGGAATTTCGGGAAATCCTCTCATAGTGCTGGGGAGAACTATGAGAGGATTTCCCGAAATTATACTCCCCAAGAAGATGGAAGATATCCTTGCGAAACTTGCAGCAGGTAATATCCCGCGATTATTTGTGGAGATTTTAATATTAATGTTTTAGAAAATAATTCAAATAGCAGCAGATTTATAAGCCTTTTTAAATCGTTTAATTTGTGTAATGTGTTACATCCAGAGGGCACAGATAAGTATGTTATAGCCTCTTCTTCTGTTATATCAGTTGGGACGCCAGTAACAACGCCCATCCTTGTAATATTGAATGTTGGAATTGAAAGAACCAACTAGGGTAGCAACAACATCTTCAACCTGTATCGATAATGTTTTCTGCGATTGTGAATATTTAGATAAAGCCATAGTTAATTATCTTCCCTCTGATCATAGTGGACAATGGTAACGTTTAAGTTTAAAGCATCCTTGAAAAAAAATCCTACACAATATCGGCCAATTACAACAAGCAAACTAGCAAAATTCAATGGTACCTTACAAAATAAGTTAAATGTTCTAGGCCATAATATTGAGGATGCGAATAAAATGATAATTTCTTTTCAGTGGTATTAAAGGAATTCAATGCAACTTTTGAAAAGAAGTCTAAAGATACATTCCCTAAGTTTGTATTTAGTGATTGGGCGACTAAAGGCATTAGGATTAGTAGGGAAAGACTATATGAGCTATATGGCCTTAAGCCTTTCATAAACACTGATTCCTTTAATAAGTACGTACCTAAATAAATATTCTAAAGTGTTTAGAAATACTTGTAAGGTAGCTAAAAAGACCTATACATTAGTAATAAGATCAAATCGGCAGAAAATAAAATAAAGACAGTTTGGAAAGTAATAAATGGAAAATTAAATTAAAGTTTCATTAAAATCGGTTCATAAACATCGAAGAATAAGGACTTGAAAATTTGTATGAAATACCGACACGCGTAAACCCTCTTAATTCAAGCCCAGTTGGTAGGCACTTGATTTCACACGGTGACTTTACCAACTACATTATATATCTGCTAGGTGAATATATGAATTAAGACAAGCGGATTCGTAAATTTGTTATTTGTAGGGTGGTACCAAATTTTACGGTATTCACTAATTTGTAGTATGTCTAATTTTAAATCTTTATTTTATTTACAGTTTTCAATAGATGACCAAACTGACTATGTCATCGTATACGCGTACGGCAAAAACGTTGAAATGAGTGTACATGGACCCGCTTTTTCTTCAAAAGACATAATGTCGACCGAGAATGCAAAAGTAAGTCAACGAGTACGATATTGATTATACTTTATTGTGTACCACATGCGACGTTGGTCGGTTCAGCACCTGATTAAACTGATTTTTTTTTTGTCTTTGTTGCTGTTAAATCCCGCATTGTATGGCATGCCTTTGGAACTCCTCATGAATGTCTTCCACCCTGGCTAAAACGGTTATCTGCAGCAGCAGTAGATACTTAGTTGAGGTGCTGGAGTTGGAGTAGTCTTGATAAGCATGTTTATTTGTGTAGGTATCTATTTTAAGTATATTCGATACATATTTTTTATAGGTGATCAAATTAAGTAACGCAACGACTGGTAGTTACTACGCTACTGTGAAGGGTGCGACAAGAACATCCGTCGCAGTCGTTGGAAGGACTGATTTCTTCTTCAATCATGGCTTCTCTGAGTCTTTACCCACGTCGCTGAGCGATACGTCGCAAACAGTATCTGGTGGTGAGTTAATAAATACACCTATACATAGTTACATATGTATGAATCTTAACCAATACCTGTAATACACTGGTATTTAGTTTTAATTAATATTTTTGAAAAAAAGAGAACTACAAGATTACAACAATTATTTCACTTATTGAAATATCCCTGAATGTAATAGAATATTATTATAATTCTGATCCCAGAAAACTGAACGAAGCTTTGTTAAAATATTAAAGATTCAGACACTTTAGACATTTGAACAGTTCAGGGCGAAGCCGTCGTCAAATCACACTCACAACTTCCATATCAATCTATTTTCAGGTGACAACGTCTACCTTGCGATATCAGTCAAAGACGATCAAAACTTAGTGGAAATAGAATCAGCGCAGTTATCTGACATGGATGGAAATCCACTTCTAACACTGCCTTTAAAAAAGATCTCAAAAGACTTTTACATTACGGATCCGTTTACTGCACCATCGCAAAGGTTCAAAGTGGCTGTAAGTACAACTTATATTCTGATTGTAATAGGCGTTTTATTAAATACTACTGGTATTCAGCTGAATCCGGTTTGACTGGAAGCCGACCCCAATATAGTTGGGAAAAGGCTAGGCAGATGATGAATAGGTGTTTTACTAGTTGTAGTTTGTGTTAAAACACTGTTACTTCACAATTCATGCAAAATGACACTATTGTATGTCGTTTACAACCGGCTTTATCTATGCACCCCAATTTTGTTTGATAGTGACCGCTTTTTTAGTCTTTCTTTGTACTATTACCTCTCTTTAAGATCATGGCAAACTGTTAATGTGCAGACTGAAACTGTAGCAGATACTTTTGCCATTGTCGCTAACTGTTATAAGTATTTGAAGAGGCCGGGGAATAACCGATACGTCCAACCTCATTTTATTCGACTGGCGCAGCAGTTATTCTCGCTCAAGGTTTAATTTCTACCGTACATATAAATATAATCAAGAAAATAAACTGGCCAAGTGCGAGTCGGACTTGCGTGCAAAGGGTTCCGAACCATTTTTTTTTTACATGTTATTTTAACATAACAGACTTCTTCAGGTTTTCTTGTAATCTTTAGGTATTCCTAGAACTATTACTATAGTCTACATTTTTGTTTTACTGTCCTTAGGATGAGACGCATTATTCCTTGTAGATTTTTTGACGCTGCATCTAAATCCGGACAAGGAATTGCTCTAGTAGCTCAGAATTTTGAGATATAAGTGCTTAAAACACGGTTTTTCGTGATATTTGAAGTATTTTTTTGAAGACAGAAAATTTGATGGTCATTTCTAACTACAGCATACTTTAGAACTACTCTTTCTCTTTTATAACCATTTTTATTAGTTTCGCTACGATTTTCTTTTCTCAGTTTTTAGAAGTCAGTTGTATTTATTTTTTCTGTATTATTGAGTTCCCCACTTTTTTGCCCCTTATAAACGCAACATTCTTTCTAAGTCAGCACTATCGTTAAAAAGTTAAATAACTCTACAAAATAATTTATGTTTCGAATCATTATATTTGTCTACCTTATGTCATATTTGTAATCGTATGTATATAGTACATGTCGGTATGTGATCTTTGTGTGAATTAAACAAAACAAACGCAGTAAGCAATAAATTTCGACTTCGGGTGTTTAAGAAACAGCACCACTACATTTATTTATTTTGAAATATGAATGAATTCCAACGCACTAGCGGTCAGCCGCGGGGTCAGCCAACCGCGCGGTTCCAGTTTAATATGCAACCGATTGTTATATAGTGGCATTTTAGTGCGTACAACTACTATATAATATATACTAGCAGTTGCTTATTACGCGGCCAACCGCTAGTGCGTAGGAGCTATAAAAAAACCAGTAGTGGTTGACTTCGGACTCGTAAACTCCACTATAAGGGTGCCTGTTCATTTACTCGGAGCGCGGCAGCGGAGCGGAGAAACAGAGAAGTATTATATTCAGGGATATTTTAAAATAATTTCCCACACCACAGCACGTGAGTCACTGAAATTTTGACTAACATGATTGGTTGCGGTCCGCGCAAATGGACAGGCACCCTAATAGGGGTAGTCCTATAGTGGAGTTTGCGTGACCGAAATCTAAAATTTTTATTTTAAGCCTGTGCGTAATCATCAGCATGAGAACCTATCTTCATTTGTTTAAGGTAAATGGGAAAGAAAAAGCTACTGACAAACCAATAAACAGGACTACTAAAATTCCTATCACACCATCACCACTAAAAAGTAAGTTCAGCTTTATAATACACTAGGTTCTATTTTAATGTTTCATAATTACCACCAACAAATCTAAATAAATAGAAGAAACGCTTTTATAAAATAATTACATACTTGTACAATTCTAACCAGCAAAACCTATGGAAAACGATGACGCCTTCAAAAAGCCCAGAGTTAGCAATAGCGGTTGCACATTGCTCAACCTTATGATCTGTAGTTGGCCAGATAATTTGTACTCGATTGAGGAATTTATTTCTTTGTTTGCCCTTTCTTTTAGTTGCTCCCAAGGTACAAGGAGTATCGGTCATAAAAGTCAATAGGGGTGAAAACGTTCAATTGGAATGCAAGTAAGTAACAATAATAGTTTTTTTTTTGTATTGTACATTTTATATAATTATGTCTAATTAATAATATTTATGATGTTTGTACACTGACCGCTCTAAATCTGACTTCTTTCGTTCAATCCATCAAAGGTTGTCTGTAAGAGATTGCCCTGTGCGATAAGACCGCCCATTGTACACTAACTTGTTTTTATAAACGTTTTTCCTACATTTGTTATGAGGTGTACAATAAAGTATGTAAATAAATAACATAAGATTCATAACTCGGCAACAAGGATAGATCCAAAAGGTGTGCGCGTGTACAGGCTTCCGAACGAATTTTATTTTTGTAACATGCTACTTTCACTCCATAGACTTCTTACAGGTTTTCTTGTAATCTATAGGTAAAGGACTATTATCTGCAGTCTTTTTTTCAAAATTCATTTCCGTTACTTTCAATTCGTTTCCATTATCTTTGGAGATTTGGTAATTTTTCGTCTTATATCTTAAATAACTTCAAAATTATGGAAAAATATGATAAAAACCCTCACCATAAGACCTTTTATGTGATATGTCACACGGCAAAGTTTGAAAAACTATTTTGAAATTTTCACGTTTGTCTCCCAAAATTGACCTACACTCAAAATTTATTTACTTTCGTAATGCGTCCGCGTTTTACAGAATCGCTCCAGTAGATACGGAGCAAATTTTTTTAGCCTGACGGACCGACAGACACCCGAGTGACCCTATAAGGGTTCCGTTTGTTACAGATGTTCGGAACCCTAAAATGGTTGGATAAGATGATTTTCAAAAATAAAACAGGCCAGTGCGAGTCGGACTCGCGTGCAAAGGGTTCTGGACCAATTTCATTTTTGCAAGAATATGAAATTTCACATGATACAGTTTGAAAAACATTTTCAGATTTTTTCTAGTTTGAACCCCAAAAGTGTTTGGGTCACAGAATATCATATGTGTACTAAAGGGGAATGCCCATCTACCACACAAAAAAATGCCTGAAATGCACAACAATGAAATATACGCCATATTGCACTGAAAATCGTAGGGAACCCATTACAATTTCAATAGTTCTCAAAAACCTCGGTATAAGCCAGTTACAAACATTTTTTCTAAAATATAGGTTAAGTCAAGGTTAAGGATTAAAATGCAATAATTCAACAACAAAACAGCATTATGTTAAAATCATCATTAAAAACCACTAATATTTCATCATGAAACTCTACAGGAGGATAAATATTGGATTGGTACTGAGCCCATGCCAAGTACCATATGATTGACATAGTATGGGCTCAATAATATGTAAATAGGCAAGATAACTAGGGAATCTCAATACTTACAGCATACGGTGTTATCCATGCCTGTATTAAACTACGTACTTCATCATTTTGCACTGATATGAGATTACGTATCATCGTTGCAATATCGAGATAGCAATTAATACAATGTACGTTTCTATCCATTTTTAAATGCACACGGTCCGCAAGTCCAAAACAACAGCAGAGTCGTATTTAATGCAGGTTCAGGTCCGTCGTCAAAAAGCCGAGTCGTCGCTTAGGCGAGTTCAATCTAAGTCGTGTCAAAAAGAGGTAACGTGTGCAGAAGTAAAATCAAAATCCTAAAAAAATAGCCACAGTCCTCGTTATAATATTATAATATCCTGAATTAACTCGAGTCGCAAACGCAAAACTCCGCAAAATCATGAATCGATTAATCTAATCCGAAAAAATTAAAATGCATTCATGTCAAACTGTCAATAAGGCAAAGGACATGTGACACATACAAAAAAAATTTTTTTTTTTTTGCTTGGTATGGGTTTGCTCTTGACTCTAGTCTTGGTCAGAGATGACAGAGACAAAGTCTACGATGGAGCGAGCTTACCCAGAAGTAGCCTGTTCACTCTAACTTTGAAAAGATTAGGGTTGTAAGCATTCGGAAACACAAACGCAGGCAAAGAGTTCCACTCCTTTGCTGTGCGCATTATGAAAGACGCTTGGAAGCGCTTAGTGCGAGTTGGTGAAATAGCAACAAGGTGGGGATGGCAAGTTGCAGTGCGTCTGGATGTCCGATGGTAGAAGGGCACTAAAGCTACAATAGGGTAAATATAAAATAAAATTAAATTAAAAATAACTATTTTTTATCAAATACAAGGACAGTTAAAAATAACAAACTGCAAATACAGTATTTTTATAGTATGAGCGATGGCAAATTCTGGTGTACTATAGTCATACAATTCTGTATCCGTCAGGATGGCGGGTGTATAACTTCCAAATAGATAAAAAAACAACCAAATAAATAGACGAAAAATGAACGTTTTTTTACTTAAATATACGTTGCTGTATGCGTAGCAAACATCGTTTTAAAGTGAGCCGCCATCAGTCATCGTCAGGTTGGCCGGTGAATTTTAATTCAATTAAAATTTATCAAATTTAACTTTAGGAATAAAATGGAAAGCTATTTAAAAACTAGCTAAAGCCTAAACATTCTTAAAAACCTTAAAAGCTATGCTATATTTAGCTAGTAAATAATTTAAAATTAAACTATAGGTATAGCCAAAAGTATAAAATCGTACCTTTACGTACTTTACGTAAATGTACGATTTTATACTTTTGGCTTGTTTATGTTTTCAAAAATCCTTACAATTTATACATATTTAGATTTCCAAGACCATGTTTTACAATATAAAACAATGATACAATCCATAACTCTAAGTAATAAAAACATAAACCAACAATTGCACAAAATTCCGATTTAATAATTAGTTTTCACATTAAATTTTTCCTTATATTTTTGAAACTAGATATCGAATCAGTCTCGTTTTATAACATCAGAGCTTGTATTAGATGTAAATAACACTTTTACACGTCAATCTTTTTTGTTCATTTAACTAGATGAGGCCGGTGTTTCCTAGCAATCCTAGCTGACTGCTCTGAGAAGAAATACCGAAACAAACTCAAGAGCTCAAAGTTTCTTTTAAAGTCCATACAATCGTACTGGTCAATTCATATGAGCACCATGTAGGTTAATTTCTGAAGTGGTATTTTGAGGAAAGTCAGTGCAAACATTTGCTAGTTCTCATGTAGCTCAAACTTAGAACTTTAAGGAGCTCAACGACCTGATGAACAATACCAAGGTAAGGACTTTTGTGTAGGCCGCATAAAGAACTCAAACCGCCAGACTAACATTAAATGAAATGAAACGCTAACATAGCAATCTCTACATGGTTCTCATATTCACAATACGTTATATGAAGACCATGCAGATCAGTGTCTGAAATGGTCATTTGAGGAAAGAACCACACAGATTTGAGTGGTTATGTCCAGCCAATGCAAGCCTTGGTCAGTACCTAGTCGATTAGTTCAACTTCAAACAAATAAAGAGCTCAACGACTCGACGAACAATACCAATTATAACTGACACAAGATAGTATTTAACTGAGTAAAAAGCTTTCTGGCATAGCTTACGTTTTATAAATTATTTTGATTTATTAATGCTAAGTTGTTGAATGTGGCTAGGAAGTTTATTATAAAACTGTAACCATTGTTTTCGAAAAGAACCACCTATTTTCTAATAATAATGTTAATTGAATCAAAATTCACCCGCCATCCTGACGACAGGATGGTGGCTCACCCTAAAACTTATTTTAGTAAAAATGTATAATTATTTATTTAGTTTACTATTGATCTATTTGGAAGTTATACACCCGCCATCTTGACGGATACATCACCTTACACGATTATCACGTTGCTCTTCATATATCTTTTGAGGATGAATAGATTTATCAAAATCTATGAAGTAAGAACATAAATGTTTGTTCAAAACCTTATTTTTATTATTCTTAGTCCAGGTCGGCCGCGGCCGTGCTGATTTGCTCCCAAGACCTGCTAACATTGTATGAACATTGTATGAAGTGTCTGCTAGGTTTCCTCTACAAGGCCAAGATCTCGAGAAAATAATTATAATATCGAATATGTTGAGATATTGGCACGCATTACTAATCTGTACATTCACTAACGATTCCCAAAGTATCCGACAAAAATAAAGAAAATAATGAACATAGGTAGGTACCTTATTTTACTAATAAAATTAAATGCCTTCGACTCGAGTCGTGTTGAATGAATGACACGAATACAGCAATAGCTATCTAATCTATCCACGCACACACACAAGGCTGTGCGTGCACTGCTGCCGTCCCCGCTTATCTTTTGTCAAACTGAGACGGCAATATTCCGCGAACGAGTTTTGTACTCGCCTCAACTCACAGTTGCGAGCTTGGTTCGCGGGGCTCTTAAGCAATGATTGTAAGCAATGCTTCGATTTGTGAATAATCCTGTTGCATTAGCCATTTTGTCACTTTAGTTTTAGCTGTGTGCTTTATTGTGTCTGCTTTGCGGACAGTGAAGTTGTTAAGAGGAACACGGATGGGTTTTTGTCAGTAAGAGTCTGGTACTCCCTTCCGCTCCGCCCGGAAAGGGAGGAGTCATTTGATAATTTCCCATCCTAAAAAAAAAATTGTTATTTTTCTTTTTAATATTTAGTGGTAATTTTGAACAGTAGAATTAATGAGATAAAATTACTTAAAACTAGCTGAGGCCCGCGGCTTTGCCCACTTGATAAATTATATACTAAAATCTCTCTCGAAAACCACTCTATCCATTGGTGGAAAGAGTGTTTTTTGAGTTTATCCCGAACTGACAGACAGATAGATAGACAGACGCGGCGGAGGACTTTGTTTTAAATGTATCACTACATTTAAAATTCTCAAAATAAATAAAAAAAAACGATTAATGGATTTGGTGCAAATTTCGAGACATATTGTGTCTTTTACAGCTAGATTCTTGAACTAACTACTATTCCAGTATTTCTTTGAACATCGTTTTGAATAAATTATTCCAGAGTTGTGTGAGGCTTCCCTGGCTCGAATTTCCTTTATAGCCCGCTGCTTTGGAAGTTCGTAATTTTTTTGTAGATAGTACTCACAAATAGAAAGCTTTTTACAAAGTTTCAAGATGCGGAGAATCACGATTTACGAGATAAAATTCATTATAGTTTCAAAAAAGTACGAAAATAGTACGCCATTTGCAAATTTTTAGGTTAGATAAATTGTCATGGTAGACGTCAAAGTTGACATTTCACGTTCCGTTGACGTTAGAAGTGTTTTTTGTCCAATTTTATGTCTTGTTTTTTTTTTCTTAAATATAATATTTTTATATATTAACATACTTAAAGTACGGAATAAATGTGAACCAAGTGAAGTGCCATTGGATGCAAGAGCGAGCGAAGCGAGCTCTGGACTTGTGGGTTATTTTTTTATAAACTACTCAGAAGTAGGAGCCCCGACTGGGGCTCCGGACAGAATATAAAACTATTTGAGGTTAGGTTACTATAATTAGTTTTTCTCAAGAACGGTCTGTCGCCTTTACATGGGAGTGGTGCTAGGGCATAGGGGGCACCTCCCCGTCCCTCCTCCTGCTAAACGATACTCAATTTTACATGTTTTTCTAACTCAAATGCTATTCTAACCTCAAAACTTTAACCATGGATATCTCAGTAACCGTGGGGCTCCGGGGGGTGGGGTGGTGCAGAAGGCAACCCCTTCCCCCCTTCCCCCTCCCCCTCCCCCCTCCCCCCCTCCCGACCCTTAAAACAGCGGGCTATAAAGTAAATTTTAACCGCTTCCCTCCTCACAGAACAGAAAATTTCTGTTTCGTGTCCCTTCCAGCACCTAAAATAACATGGCTACATGGAGACATGGTTTTTCAGTTCGCAGTAACTTAATGATCTCTTTATTAATTCTAAAGCTGGCAGAAGGGTGCAATTTTCATGGTAATGGTAAGACCTATGAAACCCTATACTGTACGTGGCCCAACACTCAACTGACCTTTATTTTCAGTAGAAAGTTACTGTATACTTTTTCCTTGTACTTTGTGTATTTTAAATTTGTTTTTTAGAAATACAACTATTGCAGTTTCTGTTTGATCATCATTATTAATTATTTTATTAAATTATTGCAGAGTTTTAAAAGGCTTCCCAGAACCTAAAATAACATGGCTGTATCAAGATGTATCAGGATCAACGTATAAACCTATAGATTCTGACAGTGTGCTGGTTATAACGAACGCGAAATATAAAAATGAGGGAAAATACAAGTGCCTGGCGGAGAACGATAAAGGCAAAGATGAGCATATCATAACATTAACAATTCAAGGTAATTTCTACGTAGTATTATGTAGCAGCACTCTCATAGAAAGACTTCTTAGAATAACGAATTATTTATTATTCTTACAGACCTGCCAAAAATAACTTCAAGTTTTTCCACCGCCTACGAAAGCACTGAGGGGGACGCCTTGTTGAAGATCTCTTGTATTGCAACCGGTCTGCCCGAACCAAGCATCACTTGGAAGTTAAACGACAGCGTTATTACTCCAAGTAAGATACTAAAACTAATACGTACTCCATCTGAGCCACATCCTTGAGTGAACTAGTAAAAGACAATAGCAGTGGTAGATGTGTCAGGGTACTACAGAATACGCACTTCGGTTCGAATGTAACACTAAACACAGTGAATTAAAATAGGGCTGATTAAAGTGCATGTAGCGTATTCTAATTAATTTATCTTATATTTCAGGCGAAAAGTATTCTATTGAGGACGGATCTCTCGTAATAAGAGATCCGAAAGTGAGCGACACTAACTCGTACACGTGCGAAGCGAAGAACGCAATCGGCGCAGTCAGTGTGACGTTCAGAACGTCCATCTGTAAGTGTTATGTTAAGTTTATACATTAAACATGACGTATCCAACAAAACTGAAAGAAAGAAAATACGTTTATTTCGCCAGAAATGACGCAAAAACACAAAATAAAATCAAATTACAAACTAAATAAATAAAAACCTATTCTATTCCTTATGTGGCAAAGAAAGTCGATTGACACTATGTCAGTAGGTACCAGGCATAACATCTCTGGTCACACCACAGACAAAACTGAGCATAGTTAACATTTTTCTATGGCATGACGTACGGCACTGACAAAATGACAAGACAGGTGACAACATAAAAACAAAATACAGTAACAAAATCAAAATAAATATAGAATGTGGTTACGAATATTTAAAAAAATTAAAATTGTGCGTCGCATCCGAGCGAGAATCGGTCATTGCTCAGCTTATGCCGCGATTCTGGGCAAGTCCAACAATCAACAGCGCTGGTTTTCAGCAATATCTGCAAGAACTTTAAGTAAAACAAACATGTATAATGCCATAACTTACGACATTTGACGTTTTATTATTTTTTTTACAGAAACACCACACCTATCAACTGCTGAGACTGACAAAATAAGCAATTAAGTATGTAATGGATTAAACGGAGTGTTGTGTATCATTTGTGAAATGTATATTTTTGTTTTTAAATTTCTATGTGTGGATGAAATAAATAAAGAATAATCCATGTAATTATTATTTAAAAAAGCACAGTTTCTTTAATAACATTGTCTACAACTTATTTTTATACATTTAATAATATTGTGATAGGATATTATGCATAAGCGGCTACATAATCAAGAACTCATTTGGCATCAAATATCATCCCATTGACTACGGGAAAATTGACCAAAAGGTTGACAGCACTGCCACATTAGATAGTAATGGTGATTCGTGAGACGTGAAGAGTCGACCAAAAGCATAAAAATTAGGTGGGCATTCGGACTATTATTATTATTAATAGCCAGTGTTGTTCCACTCCTTCAATTTTTTCCAGCTAATTCCAAAAAACTTAGTATCAATTTCAATTTATTTATTTATCTAGTAAATATGCGCCGCCCAAGCGGGGCACACCTGCACAGTGTGCTCCACCGTGTCCTCCGGTCGATCCTCGCAGTGGTGACACCCGGGCTTTTCGTCCCGCCCGATTCGATGCAGGTACCTCCCGAAACATCCGTGTCCGGTGAGGACCTGCGTCAGGCGGAAGGTGAGGACGCCGTGGCGCCTCTCTAGCCACTCCTCAAAGAGGGGACTTATCGCCACTATCGTGGCGTGCCCTGCACTGGGTTGCTACAGTCGTCGTCTCCATGACGCCATGAGATCGCGCCGGAGGTCTGTCCGCTGCGCGACAATTTGCCGCGTCAGCGGAGTTTCCCCCCGGCGTAGTACCTCCACGCGCCAATCATGCAGGCGCGCGAGGACTATCGCCTCCAGATCCCATGGCGGCAATCCGGCAAGGAGACACACCGCTTCGCGCGAGATCGTGCGGTACCCTCGGGCCATCCTTAGGGCCATCACCTTTTGGGGCGCGTTCAGATAGTTGGCAGCACGCTGCCGCTTCACAACAAATCCAGCAGCTACCAAAGAACTCGACTTCTTAGGATTTTCGTGCATAAAAATAATTACGAAAATATGTTTCCTCGGTCTCACAGACCAACGCGCGAGTATAGGAAAGTAAATCTAACTTCTTTCGTTCAATCAATCCAAAGGTTGTCTGTAAGAGATTGCCCTGTGCGATAAGACCGCCCATTGTACACTTGTTTTAAAATCGTTTTTCCTGTATTTGTTATGAGGTGTATAATAAAGTATATAAATAAATAACATAATATCATAACTCGGTAATACGGACAAATACAAAACGTTCTCTGCAGATTAAAAAAAAAAAAAACATTGGTTTAAATTAATTATATTTATACTGTTTTAAACTTTCATGGTCACTAACATTAGAATACTTAATAACGAGATTGCTACCATGCAAAACAAGCATGCATGCATTTTTTAAATTAATTTCCATTTTTTTTGGAGATTTGGTCATCTTTCGTCTTATATCATAAATAACTTCAAAATTATGAAAAATATGATGAAAACCCTCACAATAAGACCTTTTATTTGATATGTCACACGGCATAGTTTGAAAAACTTTTAAAGGATCATGACCAAAACCAGTCTAGAAAAGTACGTATGAAAACCAAATTAATATACAAATTATTTGCTTATTTTTTACAAGCTTTTCACTTCAGGAATTTTGTTTTCGTATCCGGAATTATGATTTTAAGATAAACAGTAAATTAACGATTGCTAGGTATATTTCCGTATAGTCATGATGGACGTTTCGTTCTCTTCATTTGTACGAGTCACGTAAGTATGAGCCTTTACATAAAAACATCACGAAAATTATATTAAACTCATAAATAGCTAAATAATTAGTAATATCATAATCATAACGTAGGTACTGTATAATTATGTATTTCATAGTTCCGTTGTGAAAATATTTATTTTTGTGTTTCGTCTCACGCAAATGCAACTGTCAAGGCAGATGACAGACGTACCGGTAGGGATGGCGATTATTCCTAAACAAGATCGATTTTTAAATCTATCCAAAACGCAGGAAAGAATCGATTCAGCAATAAATATACTTCTGATAGATCGATTTCCTAGAGACAAATTCGTTGGTTACCCTCAAAGTACTGTATCCTAAAAAGCACGGTAGGTCGAAAAAAAAGTTGTTTTATTTCGATAATGTCACATCAACGCTGCGAGGCCATAAAAAGCACGTTATTCACGATTATTCACGTTTTTTTTTTCAATTAGCCGCTGTTCTCTTATTTTGTTTTTAACTAACTTTGTTGTTTTGTACCTACATGAGTGATCTGTGGTCATTTTATAAGTTGCGAGTACCTAGTTTAGACACAATTCTTAGGTTATCTCCGAATTTGTTTAATTACTTTAAAACTCGGATACTTGTATGAAAATGAACACTTTTATTTAATAGTATATAAAGCGTAGGCTATAATGGCTTATGTTTAACTTACCACCAGATATAGTAACAAATAGCAGACAAAAGTAGTAAATGATCACCAAAAAGAAACTCGCATTTTAATGTAAAATTATAACCAAAGTTTTAACACTTTGCTATCCTATTTAAGTAAAATGACTCCAAGTAAATCATGAGTAACCCAAAAATAGTAAATGATCACCAAAATTAAACCAATCTGGCGCTCGGCGGCCGCTACCGTGGCACGCTCGCTTCGCTCGCTCGCCTTCGCGCCACCATTAGTCATCAATGGTCATGGTTCTAACCTAACCCACATGTTTCACCAGCCATAGAGGGGATCTGACGCAGACACGTTACTATTGAATTTGAATATTATACTAACTGAATATTAATTTGCTCGCTAAGATTTGGTGACCATTTACTAAATTTGGTGGTCGAATACAATTTAAAGTGGAGTCGTGACTATTTTTCTGGTATTAAGTAGATATTTTTGGTTACAAAACTAAGGGTATCAAAGCATTTTATGGTGGTCATTATATTTATCCCCGTCTATAATACGTGAAGATTTATTGTGTTTCAACTTAATACGGATTTCCATACATCGTTGGTCATGATCCTTTCACGCTTGTCCCCCAAAAGTGACCTACACTCAAAATTTATTTAGTATCGTAAAGCGTCCACGTTTTTGTGTAGGAATTTCAACAGAATCGGTCCAGTAGATACGGAGCAAATTGGTTGAGCCTGACGGACCGACAGACACCCGAGTGACCCTATAAGGTTTTCGTTTGTTACGTACGGCATTTCCATAAAACTCTTGAGTAATATAATAGACATAGTAGCCCCCTATCTTGCTGTAACGTTTAATAAATGCGTGGATTCAGGAACTTTTCCTGATCTCATGATGTGTAGTAAAGTCATACGTTTATTTAAATCAGGCCATAAAAATGACATAGGCAACTTCCGGCCTATCTCCAACTTACCTGCATTTAGTAAAATATTTGAAAAGTTAACACTCAAGCAGTTGTTATTTCATTTTAATTCAAATAGACTACTTCATAATGAACAGTATGGCTTTACAAAAGGTCGTTCGACAACAGATGCGGGTGCCACTCTCCTAAAACATATATTTAACGCATGGGAGAACTCGCAAAACGCAATCGGAGTTTTCTCTTTGATTGCGTACACCATGACAAACTTTTACGAAAACTATTACGGTCTCCAAAGCGAAGCTCTTAACGTGATTGATTCATATTTACATGATAGGTTCCAATGTGTTGATGTAAATGGTGTAAAATTTTCCGGGCTACCAGTGCAATTAGGTGTGCCTCAAGGCTCAATACTGGGTCCATTCTTGTTTCTGGTATACATAAACGAACTACCATGTTTCATAAAGGGTATCTGCGACGTATTATTATTTGCGGATGATACCTCTCTTATCTTCAAAGTAGATAGGAATAGACAACAAATGCCAAAAAAAACGAAATGTATAAAGTTTGCCTTGCCAAATGTTAGAAATTTAGGACCAAATGTAATCTTAGGTGACGAAGTGCTTGAAACTGTGGACACAGCAGTATTTTTGAGCATAACTGTTGATTCCAAACTACAATGGGGCCCACATAAATATCAAACCTGTCAGGAAGGCTCAGCTCTGCCGCATACGCTGTTAGGAAAGTTAGACAATTTACTGACGTTGACACAGCTAGGTTAGTCTATTTTAGTTATTTCCATAGTGTTATGTCCTACGGTATTTTATTGTGGGGAAAAGCTGCTGATATACAAAATATATTTGTCTTACAAAAACGTGATGTGCGAGCAATACTGCCTTTTAACTCATTATCAGCTAGGGGCAAGGGTTTCATTAAGAGAAATTTTCAAGAAGATTGGAATTCTCACGGTAGCATCTCAATTTATTTTTGTAAACAACTTATATATTAGGCAAAATATAAATAAATTTATACAGTAAAACGAGCGACATCCACAACTTTAACACCAGAAACAAGCACAAACTACATGCTCCTCAACACCGACTTCGTAAGGTTCATGATTCATTTGTGGGGCTCGGTATCCGTTTATACAATAGACTTCCAATTTCTTATCTTGATCTGCCTTTTAACTCATTTAAAGCTAAAGTAAAATCTAACCTCTGTTCGAAGGCATACTATTCTATTAATGAGTATTTAGACGATAAGAATAGTTGGTCGCTGTGTTGAACGCAAGACAAATTATCATGTTCTTTGTGTAGATAGTTTATGACAGGTTATGTGTTCATATAATATTTTTTTAATTTCTTTTTATTATTTATTTTATTTGTCTGACTATTTTGGTCATTTTAGAATAGAATAGAATAGAATAGAATACTCTTTATTATGTACACCATATAAGTTACAGTTCATTTTTTATACTTATTTAATCCACGTGCGTCAACACTTACTTAAGTGTGTATTTTGTTTTAGTGTCAAACAAGTGATAAATAATATATATTTTTTTTGTGTCATGTAAATTTTAGAAGGAATTTTTAATTACTTAGCATACTAATTATTGTTAAATTCTAGTTCCTAAAACGTAACAGACAGTTGTGTTGCTGGGGAGTTTGTTGGCCACTTCTTCTCCACAGTTAAAACACTAGGAAGTGGTGACGGGCGGGCGTTTTGGGGGACTGTCTTTTGTAAAACTTAACGTTCAAAAAATGCTGGCCCTCAGCCTAATTTGAATAAATGACTTTTAATTTTTTTTTTTTTTTTAATTTTATGCTCGGAACCTCAAAATGGTTCGATAAAAAGATTTTCAAAAGCTCTTCATTGGTTTAAATTAAAAATAAAACCGGTCAATGGGAGTCGGACTTGCGTGCAAAGGGTTCTGGACCAATATCATTTTTGCAAAAATATGAAATGTCACAAGACATAGTTTGAAAAACTTTTTCAGATTTTTTCTAGTTTGAACCCAAAAGCGACTCCCATACTCAACAGTCATTTAATTACGTAATGCGTCCGTGTTTAGGTCACAGAAGTTCATATGTGTACTAAATTTCAACAGAATAGATCCAGCAGATGGTTGTGACAGACGGACAGACAGACAGCCGGACACCCGAGAGAGACCTTTTTAGAGTTCATAGAACATCCGTTCGGAACTCTAAAATGATAACTTGGTTGTAAAAGAAATTGTAGATGTAAAACAGAAAGTTTTAGGTGACAGATATAAGCCGCTAAATACTTCCCAGCAATTAGGTACTATAGATTCTAAAAACTAGTTAAAGGTACACAGTCTACACGTGCCGTTAATGGATGAAATTATATGATTCTATCCAATGCAAATATTGCTTAAAATCTTCAGCCGGTCCAACAATATCTCCAACAATTTAGATAACAATTCTGCTCCCTAATGGCTGTGGAGCAGGACAAACAATACTCTCTCCAAAACAATTCGCACGCTAACACACATTAAAATTTGTGAAACGAATAAAGAAAATACTTTGTTATATGATACACTTTCGTGCTAGGGCTGGTGATCTACCAGGGTTGCGAAACTTGTTCGACAGAGTTACAGCGGTCCTAGAACGCTAAGGGCATTAAGATGAACACGGATGGGTTTTTGTCAGTAAGAGTCTGGTACTCCGGCCCGGAAAGGGAGGAGTCATTTGATAATTTCCCATCCTAAAAAAATAAAAATGTTATGTTTCTTTTTAATATTTAGTGAAAATTTTGAACAGTAGAATTAATGAGATAAAATTACTTAAAACTAGCTAAGGCCCGCGGCTTCGCCCGCTTGATAATTATATACTAAAATCTTTCTCGAAAACCACTCTATCCATTTGTGGAAACAGCATGAAAATCGGTGCAGTATTTTTTGAGTTTATCCCGAACAGACAGACAGATAGACAGACAGACGCAGCGGAGGACTTCGTTTTATATGTAGTGATATTCTCAAAATAAATGAAAAAACGGCCAATGGATTTGGTACAAATTTCGAGACACATTGTGTCTTTTATAGCTAGATTCTTAAACTAACTACTATTCCAGTATTTCTTTGAACATCGTTTTAAATAAATTATTGCTGAGTTGTAAGAGGCTTCCCTCCGCACAGAACAGAAAATTTCTGTTTCGTGTCCCTCCCAGCACCTAAAATAACATCGCTACATGGAGACATGGTTTTTCAGTTCGCAATAACCTAATGATCTCTTTATTAATTCTAAAGCTGGCAGAAGGGTGCAATTTTCATGGTAATGGTAAGACCTATGAAACCCTATACTGTACGTGGCCCAACACTCAACTGACCTTTATTTTCAGTAGAAAGTTACTGTATACTTTTTCCTTGTACTTTGTGTATTTTAAATTTGTTTTTTTAAAATACAACTATTGCAGTTTCTGTTTGATCATCATTATTAATTATTTTATTAAATTATTGCAGAGTTTTAAAAGGCTTCCCAGAACCTAAAATAACATGGCTGTATCAAGACGTATCAGGATCAACGTATAAACCTATAGATTCTGACAGTGTGCTGGTTATAACGAACGCGAAATATAAAAATGAGGGAAAATACAAGTGCGTGGCGGAGAACGATAAAGGCAAAGATGAGCATATCATAACATTAACAATTCAAGGTAATTTCTACGTAGTATTATGTAGCAGCACTCTAATAGAAAGACTTCTTAGAATAACGAATTATTTATTATTCTTACAGACCTGCCAAAAATAACTTCAAGTTTTTCCACCGCCTACGAAAGCACTGAGGGGGACGCCTTGTTGAAGATCTCTTGTATTGCAACCGGTCTGCCCGAACCAAGCATCACTTGGAAGTTAAACGACAGCGTTATTACTCCAAGTAAGATACTAAAACTAATACGTACTCCATCTGAGCCACATCCTTGAGTGAACTAGTAAAAGACAATAGCAGTGGTAGATGTGTCAGGGTACTACAGAATACGCACTTCGGTTCGAATGTAACACTAAACACAGTGAATTAAAATAGGGCTGATTAAAGTGCATGTAGCGTATTCTAATTAATTTATCTTATATTTCAGGCGAAAAGTATTCTATTGAGGACGGATCTCTCGTAATAAGAGATCCGAAAGTGAGCGACACTAACTCGTACACGTGCGAAGCGAAGAACGCAATCGGCGCAGTCAGTGTGACGTTCAGAACGTCCATCTGTAAGTGTTATGTTAAGTTTATACATTAAACATGACGTATCCAACAAAACTGAAAGAAAGAAAATACGTTTATTTCGCCAGAAATGACGCAAAAACACAAAATAAAATCAAATTACAAACTAAATAAATAAAAACCTATTCTATTCCTTATGTGGCAAAGAAAGTCGATTGACACTATGTCAGTAGGTACCAGGCATAACATCTCTGGTCACACCACAGACAAAACTGAGCATAGTTAACATTTTTCTATGGCATGACGTACGGCACTGACAAAATGACAAGACAGGTGACAACATAAAAACAAAATACAGTAACAAAATCAAAATAAATATAGAATGTGGTTACGAATATTTAAAAAAATTAAAATTGTGCGTCGCATCCGAGCGAGAATCGGTCATTGCTCAGCTTATGCCGCGATTCTGGGCAAGTCCAACAATCAACAGCGCTGGTTTTCAGCAATATCTGCAAGAACTTTAAGTAAAACAAACATGTATAATGCCATAACTTACGACATTTGACGTTTTATTATTTTTTTTACAGAAACACCACACCTATCAACTGCTGAGACTGACAAAATAAGCAATTAAGTATGTAATGGATTAAACGGAGTGTTGTGTATCATTTGTGAAATGTATATTTTTGTTTTTAAATTTCTATGTGTGGATGAAATAAATAAAGAATAATCCATGTAATTATTATTTAAAAAAGCACAGTTTCTTTAATAACATTGTCTACAACTTATTTTTATACATTTAATAATATTGTGATAGGATATTATGCATAAGCGGCTACATAATCAAGAACTCATTTGGCATCAAATATCATCCCATTGACTACGGGAAAATTGACCAAAAGGTTGACAGCACTGCCACATTAGATAGTAATGGTGATTCGTGAGACGTGAAGAGTCGACCAAAAGCATAAAAATTAGGTGGGCATTCGGACTATTATTATTATTAATAGCCAGTGTTGTTCCACTCCTTCAATTTTTTCCAGCTAATTCCAAAAAACTTAGTATCAATTTCAATTTATTTATTTATCTAGTAAATAGGACTTATTTGTTAGTAACAAAATCCTACGTAAATAATTAAGATAAATTTATCCACAGCAAATTACAAAGCACACACAGCAACAACAACAAAAATACACAACACAACATACACAGCGGCTATTCCTACTGGCCGAAAATTCACCGCGGCTGCACCATTCCATTGGAAATAGCCTGTTTTTTTTATCTCCATAGGAAGATAAAAAAAACAGGCGATTCATGTAATAGAAGTCCAAACTGCTCGAAACCTGAGTACTGATACGGGATACTGTTGTGGCTGCCCCACACTCCACGCGCCAGGCACAAGGAGGGCATTGTACGATTTTTGAGTAGGTACATCTAATCTAACCCACAGGCTGCACGTGTAAAACGCAGTGCAGAATGCTCTGAAAAGAGTAATTTAAACCGATACTGAACAAAAAGCTAGAGCACGAAGAGCTCTAGGCTAAATAATAACATCCGCACATGTCGATCTTTAAGGGTAAGCAACACTTGCCAAAGTTGGTTTGTGGATGGGTGACCATATAAACATATCGAGGTTCCTCCGTGCCTCGGAAAGCACGTTAAGCTGTTGGTCCCGGCTGTCATTTGGAGATATTTGCCAGTCGTACGGATAGTCACAAGCCCGAAAATCTGACACCAGTCTTACGAAGGAGTACCGTGATACTCAGTTAATAGGTTGTAGAGGACTGGTAGGTAGCCGCTCCACGTAAAATACATTCAACTGAAGCCGCCGGTATGACAGGAAGCCGACCCCAATATAGTTGGGAAAGGTCTAGGCAGATGATGACTGAACAACGAGCAAACTTGCAAGCCAGCATGTTATTATGAATGCGCCTTTTCAGTAATGCTACTGATGACGTTTCTTCTTAGGGAATTTTTAAACTGTATGTAAACGAACCACACCCATTTGCCATCATCTATATACATAAAAGGCTTTGTCCTGACTGATGGATTAACGCACAGCCTAAGGGATGATTTACATTGAGTGGGCCGGGCCGGGGTCGGAGCGGAGCCCGTCCGTGCTGCACGTTTATATTACACCGAGTGTTAAACGAAAAGAGTGCTTATAAAGCGAATAGTGTTCGTTTTGAATTACGACGGGACGTGGAGGAGACGGGGTGGGACCGTGCAACAACACGACACGACACGGATCATGCACGGCGTAATATAAACTGCTTCGTAGTATCCTTGGACATAATAATAATATCCTTGGACATTTCACACAACGCCATATAGTCCCAAGATAAGCAACCTAATGCTTGTGTTATGGTAACGAGATGGCTGATAAACTACTTATATACATTTTTTTTTGTAAATACATACATACTATAGATAGAAAAACACCCAGACTCGGAACGAATACTTGTAGGTCGTACAAATATTTGTTCCGTGCGGGAATCGAAACCGCGACATGTCGCGCAGCAGTCAATTGCTCAACCACTGCGCCAACCGTGTCGACAACGTCGTTACATACAAAATGTATGTAACGTTTCAAATCCGTGCCTCGTCCGGCGTACGTACACGGCTCGCCCCGGCTACGGCCCGGTCTAACGTAAATCATCCCTAAACCGCTGGTTGTAGAGACGTTTTAATTATTATTAACAATATTCACAAAATAAAATAAAAATCGATTTACAATACAGACTCATTCTCTTTTGCATTGTATAATTTTACTCATAAATTATTTCGTAACGAATGTAACCATGATTTTGTAAACACTGACAACTGGTTTAAAAGAGTGTCCATGGAGTTTGTTGCACGGTCTTCTCCATAGGATCTACTCTTTGGAACGTGCAACTGCCGCGCTGGAAACAGGGTCGGTGAGTGTGTTTTGTTGCAGAACAACTTGCTACTCTTGTCGCTAGCGCAGCAGAATTAGCTTCATCTATTTGACTGCCAGACCTTGACTATTCAAAAGTGCCTGAAACTGGTCTATTTGAAATATAGTATTTTTTTTTTTGTATTTACAGACTCAATAAATCAAAATTAAATTATAAAAATAATAAAAATCAAAATAAACACGCAAGTACACACGTTTTCTTTACATGATGTAGGCATCCGATAAGAAGGGATTTGTCCTTGGAACACTAATATTGAAACTTGGTACAAATACTAGCCGAACTAATAAAGGTTGTTATGTTTATTTTTTCATCCACGTCCAAAAGACGATTTAGGGGGTGCTAAAGTTATATGGGAATAAAAAGTTTTTACAAAAAAATACTACCGATTTCCAACAACTTTCAAATAATACCTTTTATTTCGGTGTTTTTGTTTGTTTCTTCATATTTTGACACTGACTTCCGAAATTCAAGTTATTTTTTACTTTGAGGTTTTTTTTATTTGGAAGTCGGTTGTATTTTTTTGTAAAAAGTTTTTTATTTTTCACTTTTTATTGGTACTCCACACCTAACAACACCACTGCAAAATCAAAGGAAAGCAAAATACGTTATTTCGATTACTTGGATGGCAAAAAACCATCCAGGTAAACTATTTCGACTCCAGATATTTCGATTTAAAATCCAAACTTCCATACTGATTTTGATAACATTTAGATGGGACCTTTTAGAAAGAACAAGATTTTTTCAAATCGGGTTATAAATGTCGGATTTATTAGAACCTCCTTTTTGGGAAGTCGGTTTAAAAGACGACTTACGACAGGTTAATAGTTTGTCAAAGTTTTTATGAAAAGTGTTTCAATCTTAAATAATTAAAAAAGAGAAAAAAGAATAGAATTAAAAAAGTGTGATATAAGGCTGACAAAATTTTAATTTTTCCAAAATCCCATTTTGTGTTAGTCGGTTTTCCACGTATCTATAGATTACAGGTTTTCATATCATAGCCCTGGCTAAACCCATAGACCTAGAGAGCTTCGTATTTTGTGTACAAGGACTATGAATAAATATTTCCTAAACTCAACCTCTAACGATGAAAGGGGATTCAAAGTTTGTATGGAACATTTTAGTTAGTAGTCAGATTTACTCGAAACTAAATGCTCTTTGATATATTGAATCATACATTCTTCGTGTTTTTCTGAAACTAAACTCTAAGAGTGAAAAGATGCGGCAAACTATACCTAGACACTAGACCAGGGGCCCGAGTCTGCTATTACAATAGTGTCACTGATTTCAAAATGGTTGATTTTGACAAGTTTGGTAATCTGCTAACATAATGGCATCATAATGGCGTCATTATGACATTCCAATGATCAACCACTGACACGCCATTGAAAGAAAGCCATATGCAAGGTAATCTCGTACATAATGACAGATTTAGTATTTACGAACTTCTCACTACTTCAGATTGCTTATAACACTAATAAATAATATGTAAAACTAAATATAAATAAAATCGGGCATGAATAAATGCTCAAATTTAGCTCGGTTTTATAATAATGGCAATACGGCATTCCTACCGCAATTCTATTACGAGACCATTGAGGTGCCAGTGACCGGCCACTGTCGTGCCGGTGACCGTGCGATTATGAATTTAGCAGATTACGAACTTTTAGCAAAATGACAATGGCATGACAATGGGATCGTGTCGGAATGACAAATTTATAAAAATAGAAGACTCATGCCCCAGGAATAGGATATACGCCTGGAATAGGATATAGAAAAAATACGTTTTATCCAGGGTACAGTATACATATTCCCTTGATAAAACGGAGCCGCTGGCAGAAGCTACTGCTAACATTATTCTGGTAAAGTTTCTCACATCTGTATTATTAATCTCTCAAAATCAAATATAGTAACAGCAATTATGTTCATATCTACGTATGTTATAGGTATTCGTAATGACACCAAAAGCGTAGCTATTTGTTATTATTTAAATTGTAACTGAAACTATGACTCATCTTGTGTTATTTACCTCATTAGAGTGTTTTATTTAGAATTGAATTTCAGAGTAACAGACGCAATCATGAAAATAATACCTATTCACTAGGTATAGTCCAACAAAAGAATTAATAAATAGTTTCCTCTTAGATAACTTAAGGAAAAAAAAAGGATTTTTAAAACAATCATAATATAGAAGAACAATGGTTGGTACAAATTATCATAATTTTATTTTAAAAGGTAGCATGTTTTTTGTATGTGCACGTATGTCTGTAGATAACCTGATGAATGCTATTCTCTAACTGTTGCCCCATATTTGATTATATAAAACTTTTAACGAATGAAAAAAGATTATACATGTAGCGGTGATAAGAATGTCGAGTTGGATGCGAGGAGTAACTCAAATCAACCATCCGTTGAAGCTGGAGTTACGTGGTTAGATAAAGGGCCTGATACAGTAGGCAGTACTTCACTCTCGTATTCGTGTTGTGTAGAGGTTCTTTTCTCTAGAGCCCTAACCACCTGTACCTTGGACTCTGGGGAGCTACTCTGTAAGCCCGAAGTCCTTAGATTCAACCTTAGTTACGGGCGCTAATCCAAATCACCTACGGACTTACGATTATTCCCGAACCCGAACTAAGAATTAATGACAGTGTCAGTCAGTGTGGTGTCAAGGAATTTGTATGCGTAGAAAAGAAAATTAAGCAAACTGTTTACAATATTGTAAAATGGTGGTCCTTGTATAAATGTATCATATAGGCTTTCATTTTTATATGGGGATTCTCGCCACAGGAGTTTTGGGTAGCGTGTGTTTCGAGTTTTTTAGCTTTTTCTTGTTATTGTTGATACTTTCACACACTTGCTTCACTCCAATCTACTTTGGACAGTTTTTTTTTTTTTTTCTATTTATAGGCATACGTTTGACCGCTATCTCACCTGATGTTAAACGTTGATGCGCTCTAAGGTGGAGCACGCTTGCCTAGAAGTAACCTATTCACTCATCTTGACTCAAAGACTTCCAGTTTGTAGCTATCAGGAAACACAGACTCAGGCAGGGAATTCCACTCCTTAGCTGTACGCACAATGAATGTATTCCCAAAACGTTTTGTGCGTATAGGTGGGATGTCCACCATGTACTGGTGGCGCATCCCCGTACGTCTTGTAGTTCGATGGTGGAACGGGCTTGGCGGAATTAAATTATGCAATTCCGTGCAATGTAAAACCGATAGAGAACCGACCGCAACTTTTGCTAATAATATATATTAAGCGGCAGCTTTATTTTTACAATAAAAAAAAAACACGAAATACAAAAATAACCTAACTATATTTAATTTTAAAACAATCAAGAAAATAGCACAAATAATTAATAAAATAAGCACATACAAGTTACGACAGAAGCGATGTGAGCTCGGCGGAATCCTCGAACAAAATGGACGAGTGGTAGGGCGCGCACTGCTTTTATAGCTGCGCCACGCCAACGGTTGATCTTCAAAGGTGGTGGAGGTAGTTTCTTCATAATACGGCCTCTCCTGACGTGTGGTCGTCCTCGACCTCACCCTGTGCGTGTAGCTCAGCGCCGTCGCGACGCTCGGCAAGTGGACTCGGAATGACTTCATGCTCGTTATTCGGTGGAACCCCATGGCTGACTTCAGCAGCTTCTTGGCAGGTATTTCTAGGTGTGCTAGTAGCAGCACCGGCTTCCAGATACTCTTCGTCTGAAAATGAGATAAAATACGATGTGAGTATCACTCTTATAAGGTGACCAACAGGATATACACCATTCGTATATCTGAAGACAATCTCAGGTTTGCCTGTCTAGGCAGAGCTACGCTCGATGCCACGCAAAAATCATAACATGGACAGAGGCACCCAGTTAGCATGTCCTGGCAGAGCTACGCTCAATGCCACACAAACATCATAACACGGACAGAGGCACCCAGTTAGCATGTCCTGGCAGAGCTACGCTCAATGCCACACAAACATCATAACACGGACAGAGGCACCCAGTTAGCATGTCCTGGCAGAGCTACGCTCAATGCCACACAAACATCATAACACGGACAGAGGCACCCAGTTAGCATGTCCTGGCAGAGCTACGCTCAATACCACACAAACATCATAACACGGACAGAGGCACCCAGTTAGCATGTCCTGGCAGAGCTACGCTCAATGCTACACAAAAATCATAACACGGACAGAGGCACCCAGTTAGCATGTCCTGGCAGAGACACATCTCAATGCCACAAGTAGAACAAAACATCATTTAGCGTTAAACGATTACATAAAGTCTACTTACCATCGATAAACATAGCACAGGACTCAGGGGTCCACTCTCCTCGCCATGCAACTAAATGCTCGGCGGCAGCCTGAGTGGTCTTACCATATGACCCGCTCAGCAACTGCAGTTCATACCGACCGTGAGGCAAGACTTTTGTCACACGATACGGTCCTCGCATTCCAGAGTCCAACTTGCCTGTAACTTGAGAGGTTTTTATCACAAACACATAATCATCAAGTTTGAATATACGTACGACCTTACGATTTTTGTTAACGTAATCGTCTTGCTTTTGTCTATTTTGATCTAGCAATTCGCTAGTGCGTTGCCTCTGCAACTCTCTCAAGCTCTCGCGATTAGGGTGAGTATTGTCTACTGCGACATCACGAACAAGTGATCTTATGACCGGGGTCACTGCCTCGATGCCAACCAGCAATTGTAGTGGCGAAATTTGAGTACCTTTTTGTTTAGTGCAGTTGATGACCAGCTGCATTTTCCACAGTGACTCTGACAACTTGTTTTCGCGTTTATTGGCTTCTATGCGTAACATATTGAGTAAAGTACGACAGTAGCGCTCCACTTGACCGTTCTCATTGTGCATTTCCGGAGTTACAAAATGAATTTGACTACCCAAATCAGAAACCCAACCTTGAAAACTCGCACTCTCAAACATACGTCCTCTATCACACACTATAAGTTTAGGGGTACCAAAAAGAGAGATATCGTTAGTTACCACTCTTTTCAATTCTTCAGAATCTTGCTTTTTCATAGCATAGAAGAGACAATACTTAGAGTAAGCATCCACAATGAGCAAAACATATTTATTATCGTTTGAGATAGGGAGTGGGCCAAGCGCATCCATATGCACAGTACTAAATGGAGTATCAGGCTAGTGCCATGAGGAAATCGGATAGTGAGGAGCCCTAGGGGCTCTTTTGGATGAGAGGCATACTAAACAATGCCCAATATACTTTTTCACAAAAGTAGTAAGACCGGGGAACCAAAAATGACGCTGAATAAGATCAATGGTTTTATCCGCGCATATGTGGTCATGTTGATCATGAAAAATTCGCAGAAGGCTCAACCTGTGACCCTTGGGGATATAGCACAGTAACCTTGGCTCCGCCCCAGTAGGGGTATATTTGTAATATAGCAGTTCGTTGCGAACAACATAGCGAGATGAGTCTAATTCGTTATTATTTACTTTGTCAATCAACTTACGAGTTTCCTCGTCCGCTGATTGAGCAATCTGAGCCCAGTTTCGCGGTCTGGTGATTTGGCGAACATCAACAGGATTTCTACTCTGATAGTCTGCGTGTTGCATCATTACGCCCTTTCTATATTCTATCGTAAAGTGGAAATCCTGCATGTAAACCCACCAACGCGCGACACGTGGTAGAAGGTCTTTCTTACGTTCTGTTAATTTAAGTGCATTGCAGTCGGTCACAATTTTGAACGTGATACCTAATAAATAATGCCTGAAATGTTGCAGGGCTTTAATGACCGCGAGCGTCTCTAGCTCGTACGAATGGTATCGCGGTTCGGCGCCTTGGGTGGTTCTCCTAAAATAGGCCACGACTCGCCTCAGACTGTTTTCATGTACTTGTATTAGTACTGCACCGTAACCAATTGAGCTCGCGCCGGTATGCAACTCTGTTGGTAAGACTGGGTCAAAGATAGCGAGTACTGGTTCGTTAGTTAGGGCGTCTATTAGGAACTTTCGAGCTTTTTCTTGTTCCGCACCCCAATGAAAGTAAACTAACATTATTCCGCGTCAAGCTAGCTATTGACGCAGTCTTAGAAGCATAACCGGGTATATAGCGACGAAAATACCCAGCCAGGCCAAGTAACTGTCGAACCTGTCTAACGTTTGTGGGCACAGGAGAATCAATTAATACTTGGATTTTTTGTCGACTCGGTCTAACCTGACCTTCAGAAATAGTCCGACCCAGATATTCGACTTCTGTAGCCACAAACGTACTTTTCTTTAAATTAATGGAGAACCCTGCTGACGTCAACGTACGTAAGACTTCGCGAAGGTTTTGTATAGCTTCATCTACGGTTGACGCTAGTACTATAATGTCATCGACGTATACTAGTGCTGTACCGGATTCGATTAGTGATTTCAGAGTCTTAGTGATGATCCGTTGGTAAACTACCGGCGCGTTCGCAAGCCCAAAAGGCATTTTAAGGTTTTCAAAGTGACCTTCTGGGGTCACGAAAGCGGTCTTGGGAACAGAATCGCTATCCAGAATCACTTGGTGAAAGCCTGAAGCCATATCAATACAGCTGAAATACTTGCTTTTACCAAGCCGGTCAATATGGTCTTCTATTAGGGGCAATGGATAACGATCCTTAACCGTAATTGCATTTAACGCTCGATAGTCTACGCACATACGATCATTGCCGTCCTTTTTCTTAACAAGGATTATCGGGCTGGCATATGGTGACTCAGATTCACGAATGATGCCCTTACTCAGTAGATCTTTAATATTCTCACGGACTTTTATTTTTTCTTCGATCGAAAGCCTATAAAGTCTATAGCAAACAGGTGCATCACTAGTCAACCGAATCTGCATACTACCAGTCGTAACCGTGGTTAAAGCAGTACCTACTATAAGGAATTGCTTAAACTCATTAATGACGGAGAATAATTTTTGACGATCAGTACCTACCAACGGCGTGTTAATTATAAGCTGATCCTTTGAGTTAACGGGGAACACATTCTTATTACTATTACTAGGAATCCGCATAATCCGTTGTTGATTGTTACCACGTATATACGTCACACCATCCCGGTTTAACACGTCGGTCCCTATTAGCACGGGTACATTCATGCATTTTTGAGGAACAACAAACAAATCAACTTCCAACGAAATATCGCTAAATTCTATAACTAAAGTAACGCGACTACTAGACTGAATGTTTTGATTACCTATACCACGTAATATTTGATATGTGGGTACTTGTGCACATTTAAAATGTTTTAACACGGGTTCAGATATTAGAGATACGCGTGAGCCACTATCTATCAACACATCTATAGGGATGCCCTGTATAACCGCGGTTGTGACGTCACTGTCCGTTGAAGCGCCTTTTAGCTCGTGACAATAATTAACGTTTTTCTTATTGTTACCGTCAGATCGTTGTTTTGCAAAACAAGTTGTTGCGTCATGACCCGGTTTCTTACAAAAAGAACACGGTTCGCTCGACTTTGATTCGTTTGTTTTTGAATGTTTTGGACAAAAACGTTGTATGTGACCAGTGGACTGGCATGCATAACACTTAACATCACTTTTATTATACAGAGGACGCTTTCGTAAATTTTTGTCGAGGTCTTTAGTGTTACTTTGAGGTTTGACGGAACTAACACTTGTTTTAGATTTCGGTTTTGTATAAATCGAAAAGAAATCAACAAGATCTTTAGGTAGAAGCCTGGCATTAGTCGCGGCGGCACGAATCTGTGCGTCAGTTATTCCACGTATTACAATCGCGACTGTCAACTCGTCGCTTAGGCCTTTTACAATATTAAGACGTAAGACGTAGCGTCTAGCGTACTCGGCGTACGTGGAATAATTGTCGGAGTTGGTACACATAACGTCAAAAAGAATATTTGCAATATCGATTCTTCGTGAACATAACGGTTTAAATTCCAATTTAAAATTGGTCCACGAACAGTCGTTAGTGACCCATTCGCTGAGCCAAGCGCATGCATCCCCCTTTAGGCAGTGAGCAATCCGAGCTAAACACTCATTATCATCCCAATCATTGATACTACGCGCCCGTTCTACCTCCTCGCACCAAGAATCGATATCGTGTATACTAGGGTCGAAGTTGGAAATATAATAATGTTTAGATCTGACCTTAGACAACGCGCTCAGTGCTCCTATGAGCCGATCGGTGGCGTCCATCGTTGAATTACTTGCAAGCGACTCCCCAGTTGCACTGAGGTACGATGCGGGTTCCGCTGACGGTGATGACTGCGGTCGCGGTGGTGGCATAGCAACAGTGCTAGGCACCACACTGGATTGCGCATCCATTGGTTCGGAGCGAATTGAGGGTATGTGACTATTCTCTAACGCATTGAGACGCGCAAGAATAGCACCCAGTGTTTGTTGAAGGCCGCTATCATCGCTATTTGGATCGCGCCTATTCCTACCTCTACCGTGAGCTGAGGACCTTTCGGCCATTTTTAATCTACCAAAGCTAATCTGTGCGCTGATGACCAGAGCTAGGAAAGACTATGGAGTCAATCCCACTTCTGAATTAAGCGGCAGCTTTATTTTTACAATAAAAAAAAAAAACAAGAAATACAAAAATAACCTAACTATATTTAATTTTAAAACAATCAAGAAAATAGCACGAATAATTAATAAAATAAGCAAATACAAGTTACGACAGAAGCGATGTGAGCTCGGCGGAATCCTCGAACAAAATGGACGAGTGGTTTTTTTTTTTTGAATATGCCTCTCGCAGGTCAACCTGAGAAGATTGGCTTCTGCTTAACCGGTCTTGCCTGTGAGGCCTTAATATAGAATTAAAGCCACCAGCCAGGCTATGGACGAGTGGTAGGGCGCGCACTGCTTTTATAGCTGCGCCACGCCAACGGTTGATCTTCAAAGGTGGTGGAGGTAGTTTCTTCATAATAATATACTACAGGTTTTTACGGAACCCTCGGTGAGCGAGTCCGACTTGCACTTTGCCGGTTTTATTATAATAACATAGAATAGAAGAATTAATGACAACAGTATTTGAAAGTACCTAACTGTCAAATCGTGCTGACATTCATTCTTAGTGGTTAGGTGATACAGTGAAGAAAAGAACTTAAGGCTTAGACAGTAGCCCCCCTGCTCCCGACAACGGGCGGCGGTCTACTCCTTTTTATAGTTTAATGAATAAGGAGAATAATAATACAAATCAGTAAAGACCAGTTTTACTTATCTTTTGAAAAAGCCAACTCCGATAAAAAGTTACGTAGCATTCCCGGCATTCGCTTGCTCTTTGCACTATGTTATCATTAAATTCCGAGAGTATAAGTTTAAGGCAATTTTAATACTGATTTCAACAACATGTTTGCCTTTTGACACGTTTAAAAAATCAGATTTAGAATAAGAAGCTACAAAATATGAAACAGCAATAACGATTTTTTTATTCACATTCTAACAGTAACATTTATCTATGCTAATCTATACTTCTATAAATATATCCTAATATTTTAAAGAGGTAAATTTCGTGAGTTTGTGAGGTTGTACCTAATCTTCGGATCTACTGAATCGATTTTAACAATTATTTTACCAATAGAAAGCCACATTATTTGTGAGCGGCATAGACATAAAATTAGATATAGTTTTCATCATTTTCATGATGTGCATATTATAAAGACTCATACTGTATATTAACCCGAAAAGTACCGTCCAACGAAGTGAGCACAGGTCAGCTAGTCTCAAATGAAGAAGAAAGAAAGAAAAATAGTTTGTTTTCGCCAAAAATGACGCATACCCCAAACTTAACAAAATTACTATTTTAAAATTGATTTTTTTTAAATAGTTGGTGTTCGAAACAAAAGACTATAGAAACAAATAGCTTTAAAAAAAATAATTATGGTAGTACTTGGTGTACATTTTTTTTTGTTGGTTGCCATATATCCGATGATCTCATTGAGAGATATAGACTTTTCAATCGACCTGTTTGGTGAAACTGAAGGGTTTGCCTGTGCGATTATGGACGAATAACTACAGCATGCATACTATTATGAAGGACCAGACGGTTAAAGTTTTTCGTGCATGCTTCCACTTTCGTGTTTCCAGCAGACATAAATGCTATCTCTGGTTGTTTGGATCTCTTTTAGCTAACGGCGCGCGGCGGCTACTACACTGGTCCAAGTGACTAGGATAATCCACCAGAAAATTGTTTTGAAATTACACACTAGTGAATTCTAAGGTAACGTATTACTGCGTGCCCGGCCCTGTTCTTGGACATCTTCATGTTACGTTGGTAATGCAATCGATATTACCATACCACACGACGAGAACTCCATGAAAGCTGAGAAAGAGAATGAAATCAAGTATCTTGACTTAGCACAAGCAGTTGTAGTGTGTCTGTCATTGTGCCGATTGACGCTACTGACAGCGGTTTGGCGGCCAAGAGCCTCGACGATCAACTGTCGAAGCTCTCGTGGGCCTGATATTTGACTCGCATTGTTATAGGTCGCATCGACCGGTGCTCTGAGGCAATATGCGAAAACTATGCGGCGAATCATGGGCTCAAATATAACGTCACTAAGAGCGAACTAATGGTTTTTAAAGCTGGCAGTGTAACATACTCGTGTATTCCAAATGTAGCACTTTGTGGAGAATCACTACGAAGGGTGGACAAGTTTAATTATCTAGGTCATTGGGTCACGGAAGATCTAAAGGATAATTGTGACATTGAAAGGGAACGTAGGTCGCTGGCTGTCCGTTGTAACATGTTGGCCCGCAGGTTTGCACGCTGTACGAAGCCAGTTAAAGTGACGCTTTTCAAAGCTTGCTGACAGTCTTTCTACACGTGCAGCCTGTGGGTCAACTTCACTCAGCGGACATACAGCGACCTAAGCGTTCAATATAATAATGCACTGAGAGTGCTGCTGCGGCTGCCGTGGCGGTGTAGTGCGTAAGGGATTTTTTCAGTTACTAATATTGATGGTTTTGCCGCGATAATTAGAAAAAGATGTGCATCCCTGATGTCTCGTGTTCGCGGCGGCACTAACAGTATACGCAGATCGGTGGGATTCCCCGATGCTGCGGAGGTGGATGCGGCTCCACACCGAAATTTAATTGTATATTTTATGTGTCTGTTACGTACTAACAATAGAATTTAAGTAAAAATTGTTATTAACCCTATGGACCCCGGTCTGAAATAAAATTATTCTATTCTATTCTATAAGGAAAAAAAAACAAACCGAAATACTAAATATAAATAAAGCATCTGTTGCCAGCATGATAAACATGATAATATATATTGACCTTTAACTCTTATGTGCTACAGTGTGTATTGCTCATTACTAGTGAACAGTACCATTTATATTATTACGGACTGCAAAAATATTAGCGTTTAAAATGAGGGGGCGCATGTATCCGCGCGCGGTGTTGTTAATAATAGTGAATATTATTTTAAAAGCATCATGCAAGGGGAATGGCAGTTTAACTTTTCTCATAGATGACACAAGCTCTATGAATGACGATATAACTCAAGTTAGAAGAAGTGTGCATCGAATCAAGGAAATTGTTTTACACGAAAAGTCCAGTCTTATTGACAACATGGTGCTGATAACATTAAACGATCCAGGTAATGTGCTTTTATCTTATTTTATACTTGCTTACTCGCGCAACTTCGTCTGTGTCACGTTGTTCATGAATACTCCACTCCTTTTGGTCGTAGCTAGATGTTATATAACCTTTAGGCTTCCTCTATAAATGGGTTATCTTACACTGAAATCATTTTTCAAATCGGACCAGTAGTTCCTGAGATTAGCGCGTTCAAGCAAACAAATAAACAAACAAACTCTTCTGCTGTATAATATTAGTATAGATACATTTTGTAAATAAAAAAATCGCGTGCATATTTCCTATTGTGACGTGCAACTACAAGACTAGTTAAACTTAAGTAGTAACAAATTATGACAATTAATGATTTGACAATATATTTTTTTATTTCAGACTACATGTATATACAATTAAATAAAAAATAACTCTTAACTAACTAAAACTAAAAATAAAACTAACATATGGCGTCGAAAAATTGGTCCGCATCGCTAGCCACTGGTAATGAGCCCAAAAGGCTGGCAGCATTGCCACGTTGTATGGCAATGCTTATCCTTTGGCCGAGGTAAAAGCCAGCCCTTGGGTCACGCGAAATGTCAATTAAACGTCTTGACAGATCTTTAAACAAGTTATGAGCACTCGGACTCCACGACCCGAGAGTTTCAACCCCAAATGGATCGAAAATATAATTTCCAACGAGGTTATTATATTTCCGCCGCTTGAGGTTCTCTGCAGCCGCGGCGGCAGCGCCAGTTAAACAGTTGAAATCACAGACGATGTATTACTGTTACCGCTAAAACAAAATATACTTACAAAAAAAAAGTAATAAATATTTAAGGATTTTTTTCCTCTTACTTGCTCGATATTGATAACGGCAACAGATAGACGCTTGAAATATTCACAGAATATTTGGTTATAGGTATATTCACTTTAAATTTGTATATTAAAATAAATCAAAAATTTTAGTGGGGCGCCCATACAACAGACATGATTTTTTACCGTTTTTATAGATAATGGTTCGGAACCCTTCGTGCGCCAGTACGACTTGCACTTGACCGGTTTTTGTTAATAGCCGATGTTGTTCCACTGCTAGGCAAAAGTCTTCCCCATATTTTCAAGCTAACTTTGGCGGCTGCTTTCTCAAACTGATCGGAATGAGTCCCAAATTGTAATGCCAGCGTTTTTATGCCTCCCTGGGTTGTGACGTCCATCTTCAGGCACTGTATGACTCGTGCATTCTATAAATGTCGCCCACCCAATCCCACTTTAGTCTTGTAGATTTGACTCCAACATAGCCTATGTCCGTATTGGAGTGATAAAATGTGTTGCGGATTTGGTCGATCAGTTTGATCTGCAGAATACTAGCCAGGCTCTGCCGTATCCGGGCTAAAATAAGATTTTATGTTTTCTTATGAGGTGGTATCCACTAGTTTATTTCAGAGAAGCTTAAGTAAATAAATTCTAGCACACTCACTTCAGTAACACTATTTCAGCAATGTTGAATTGCCCTTTCAGCCTTGTGGTTTATGTTTGCAGGTGTTCACAAAAAAATAGTGACTAGGGATCCCAATGAATTTAAAAAAGAGTTAGACAACATTACGGCACACAACGAGGCGAAGCGACCATATCTCGATTGTTGGGAGCCGGCGATGAAAGGACTACTTCTGGCACTGGAAACAAGTAACAACGACTCTTACATCTTCGTATTTACTGATGCCCCGGCTAAGGATTACGTCGACAGCCAGTCTGTGATAGAAATGTGTCAAAGGAAACAGACCCAGGTAAGCTGTTTTGTCCCTCGCTGTTGTTCAAGCACTCGTTGTTGACTAATTAAAAAGCCTTTATTCCTTACGGTATTTCTCACGAACTCGCAAGTCCAGCAATCCATGTTATATAATTTTTAACCGACTTCCCAAAAAGGAGGAGGTTATCAATTCGGTTGTATGTTTTTTTTTATGTTTGTTACCTCATAACTCCGACAATTAAGAACCGATTTGAAAAATTCTATTTTTATCTGAAAGGATACACTTGCAGATTGGTCCCATTTAACGGTTCCCCGGTTACGAACTTTGGATTTTAAATCGAAATAGCTGAAATTCGTCTACTTAGATGATAGTTTTATGTCATCCAAGTAATCGAAATTGCGTATTTTGCTTTTCTGCGATTTTGCAGTGGTGTTGTTAGGTGTGGGGTACCACTAAAAAGTGAAAAATAATAAAAACTTTTTACAAAAAAAATACAACCAAAGTTTTTTTGATGAAATTGAACATGCATGAGGGTGACTTTACAGTGTGTGCCTTGTTGGCCAAATCGGAAACTATGACGAATATCGAAAAACAGTGAAAGGAGTCTCGAGACCTACAACTACATCATTGGATGTTTGAAAAAAATCTTAGTTACGGTTTAGGTTTATTTAGAAAGGAGAGTTCGTTTTTTTTTATGGGAAGTGGTTTTGAATGAATGGGGTGGCCTCAATTATATCTTTGTGCAAAGAGGTATCAAATACTAACCTGGCAGTTTTGCGAAAAATAAAACTTTAGAATTCACATTTCTTACTTATATACTTACTCCAGAATTACATCATCAGATCCTCAGAGCTGGTGACTATGGGAACATTTGGCAAGTATTATATACCCTTTCAAAACAAAAAAGAATTTTCTAAATCGGTTCAGCCGTCTTCAACTAATTGGTGAACATAAATATAAAAAAGATTCTGACGAACTGAGGACTTCCTCCTATTTTGAACCGACTTCCAAAATAGGTGGAGAGTCTCAATTCGGTTGGTATGTTTTTTTATGTACCTATGTACACCGATTACTCCCGAGGTTTCTGATCCGATTTCGGTGATTCTTTTTTAGTTCGTTGTAGCATACTCACATTACATACACCATTTGGCCCCGTATAAACTTACTTCAGATTTAGTAATTTTTATTTTATGAGCATTTCTGCTTATTTCAATTTCTGAATAGACGATGACGTCGTAGAAGTGTCACCACTGAAAAGTGAAAAAAATAATAAAATATATGTAATATAACCGACTTCCAAACAAAACACTACAAAGTATAAAACTTTAATTTCGGTAAGTCGGTGTTGTTTAATAGGTTTTTGAAATCCGTTCAAAACCAAAAAAATACTAAAATTCAGCAGGTACTGTTGAGGTGGCAAGTTTTTATTTCTAGCAGAGAAACACATTTATTAAGTCATTTAAAGTCAGAAATACCCGTAATAAAGTTTTTAAAATATAAATGTAACATTCAAATGTATTTCAAAATATTATATTTCTCAAAACTGCCAGGTCAGATTTTGATTTCGCATCAACGAAAAAAGCTCTATTTATTTAAAATCCCATCCCCAAGATACATATGGCGCGTTGTTTAGGCAATAATTATAACAGTGGCTCAATAAAATTATTGTATAATTCTTGTACATCCAATGTCTTTTTTTTGCAACCGTACTCGTAAATGATAAATGATATTTATTCTGTAACTAGGTTGTAAATAACACTTTTACACGTCAATCTTTTTTGGTCATTTTAAACTAGATGAGGCCGGCATTTCCTAGCTGACTGCTCTGAGAAGAAACGCCGAAACAAACTCAGAGGTCAAAGTCTCTTTTAAAGTCCATACAATCGTACTGGTCAAATCATATGAGAACCATGTAGGTTAATGTCTGAAGTGGTATTTTGAGGAAAGTACCACACAGATTTGAGTGGACCTGTCCAGACAGTGCAAGCATTTGCCAGTTATCGTGTAGCTCAAACTTAGAACTTAAAGGAGCTCAACGAACTGACGTAGCATTCCTTACTTGCGCGTTTGTATGAAATACCGTGAGGATTAAACGTTTTTAACACGCTCTGTTATTTCAGATAGTGTTTGTACTTACCGGCACACTTTGTAGTAAGTTTACATATGCACCTGATGCCATCGGTGTTTACTCCGACATAGCAGTTGCATGCTCTGGACTAGCCATTTTAGTTCAAAAGAACGAGGTTAACAAGGTAAAAATTCATAATCTATTAAGAAGAATATCATGAAAATATGAAATCGATTATTCTTGTCAATTTTTTAGGTGTTCGGACCTATAGAAGAAATAATAAAAGGCAACAAGACTGTGATTACTACGGCGACAATACCAGCCGGCGTTTCCAAAAAAATACCGGTAAGTACAAGCTATCCTTTTCATGAAATTTCATACTAGGTTCGGGGAGGGAACAGTGGCTAGTATATTTTCAACAGGCTATTGCATGAAAGATTCAAGATTCAAGATTCAAAGCATTTATTTCAAATAAACCATTCACAGGCACTTTTGAAATGTCAAGTTCGGTCAGTCAAAAACATGAGGCTATTTGCACGTTCCAAAGCGTCGATCTCTATGGAGAAGAACGTGCAAGAAACTCCATGGACACTCTTTTAAAATCATGTGATGTTTTACAAAAATCTTAGTTACATGTACTTGCTTCTTCATGTGAGGACAATGCAAAATAAAAAAAACTTAAAACAACAACTTAAATATAAAGATGAAAATAAGCCAGTGGTGGTTAAGAGATGACCAGTCTCAACTGACGGCGCCCGTTCACGAACCTGACGTATGTATGGGCACCATTCAGCTCAACCATTTTGAAGGGAACCGAATAATCCAACACTCTCGCCGCCATCAGCAAAACATTTGAGTGAGCATGACATGCTTTCGATCACCATGCTCGTTCATGTCAAACAAGTAAACTAATCACATGTATATTATGTAAATGGCCCCATGGTACTCACATTTACAAAATTTGAAAAAATGCTTCTACTTTACATAAAACTATGGTTGTCAATGACCAAGTAATGAAAGATGTATAACAAACAATTCAATTACTATAAAACAGCATTATTATAAAGAAAAAAAATTCGACACCTCCATGCAATAACATTGTAACTCACTTTTTTCCAAAAATTGAGTTACAATGGCATTGTTATGTAAAAAAAAAATGCATTTTTTCTGTACTGTCATTGTAATTCTATTCCCTTTCGTTTCTAAAATAAACCAATGTCAAAGTATTGTAACTAATCCAAAAAATATTTTTTGTCAACAATATAATTGCAACTTGATTTACAATTTATAGAAAATACTATGAGTAGCTTGTTTATCAAGTACAACAAAATTGTAACATTAGATACAATCTATGTACATGATAAAATTACGGTTTATGATCATAAAATGTACTGTTACTGCATTGTAAGTTGAGTTACAATGATGTTGCACGGATCTTTACGTTATTTTTAGTGCATTACGACCAGATAAGACGAGTTGGGATGTTCTATATTTAGTAGTTTACTCCCGCTCATAGAATTTCGGTGTTGTTACGTTGCTTGGTAAATAGAAGTGAGAAGGTGTACAAAGTGACTATTGCGGTGTTTATAGAGTAAAACCATAATAAAATGAAACGTAACCAAAATATCTTAAATTTGGCATTATCATTAAGTGGAATTTCAACTGGTAAGTTGTATTTGAATTATAAATTCTCAGTGCTATCATAATAATACCTATTTAAGTTTTGGCATGCGTATCGGAGTTGTTCAGTCAGTTCAAATTAAAGATGTCCTGAATTCAACTTGTACCAAATAACTGAATACAGAGTTTTACTTGGATTTTTGTTATTGCTTTTAACCGAGTCAAGTAGGTACTTTGTCGAGTTACTCGGTTCAAGTTTATGCAGGTTTGGCGCGAAAACGCGTTAAAACCTAGCCTCGGCCAAACAGATGCGATTTCGCCGCACGTGCGACAGAATTCATTCATGTTTTGGTCTAAACTTGATTGAACTATACTGTCGTACGACAGAATCGCATCAGTTTGACTAAGGCTTTACGTTCCGACACGATGAGGTATTCGAATAACTTGGTAGCTCGAATAGCTTGGTATTTTATTATAGCACCAAACTATTCGAGCTGGTGCTATTCAGACGGGTGCTGCTGCTATTTAAGTTGAAATGTTGAATGAACTTTATTATAATCTGTACTTATTTTAAATTTTAGATCAAGAGGAAAAAAAGCTTCGACTTCGTCCAAGGCGGATGATCATGCTACCCAGAAAATTACTCCACCAAATGATGACAGCCTATTTATCATAGTTTTTATTTAAATCTTGCACATTCCACTAGCTAGCTACAGACAATGACAATGATGAAGAAAATTAATATCTTAAATAAGTTTTTTTTTTGTTTTTTCAATACCTATGTTTAAAAAATTGTTACTTACGTTTAAAAGATACATACTTAGTGTCTTAATTTTATGTTGAATAGTATAAGAAGGTATTCAGTTAAGTTCTGCTATTTTGTAATTTCTGATTCTGATTTTGTGATCTCATTAAATAATATTTAAGTACTACAAAATGTTTCTTTTATCTTTCAAATTAATAAGACAACATAATAACAAACACAAAAATAGGTATAATAATAATACATTATCGCATTATGAGATGTGTATTTACAGATTTGTTTTGGATTGCATGAATTAACTTAATTTTTACTATATAAAAACATTTTATGTAACTTAACACCTTGGAGTTACAATTATCTGACCACAAAAATAAATTAAACTACAAAAAAACTAAATTGTAACTCAGACTTACAATGTTTGTCCTCGTAACTTATATGTCATTTCACTGTTTTGTTTTTCACGTAAGTCATGAAAACCCATGAAAACAATTTTTCTTTTACAGCTTCACCATACCTATTTATAGTCCGCCTAAACTATATTAAATAGAGCCAGCTTCAAAAATTGTACGGGGTGTTTTAAGTTTGCTATAATTTTTCAAACTTTAAAATCGCTCTCCTGTAAAATCACAGAAAGTGAGTTACGATGTTATTGCATGGAGGTGTCGAATTATTAAATTATTAAATGATTGTATTATGAGTACAAAACAAAAAATAAAATAAAATAAAATACAAAACAAAAAAGAGGGTGAGCATCTCCTCCAGACATTAAAACCTAACTAGTGGGCCCCCGTGGCTGTGACTGTGGAGCAGGACCGGCATTTAGCCAAACATTTTTATCGAGGATATAATCTTCCAGTTTATAATATGCTTTACTACATAGTGTGCGTTTTATGCATGCTTTAAATTTTCTCTCATTCAGTTCGAGAATATCAACTGGTATTTTATTATAAAATTTAACACAGTACCCCATAAAAGAAGTGTGTACTTTAGCCAATTTGAACCGGGGTTGATCTAATTTGTTTCTATTTCTCGTATTAAAATTATGCCTTTCACTTATCTTGTTAAAAATATGAAGATTTTTCCGAACATACATAATGTTTTCGTAAATGTATTGACAAGGTACCGTCATGATGTTAATATCCTTAAACAGCTCCCTTAGGGAATCGCGCCGCCGGAGATTGTATAAGGCCCTGATGGCTCTTTTCTGTAGAATAAATATGGACTCGATGTCTGCAGCTCGTCCCCATAATAAGATACCGTAAGACATGATACTATGAAAATAACTAAAATAGACCAGCCTCGCGGTATCTATATCAGTGAATTGACGGATTTTTCTGACAGCGTATGCTGCCGAACTTAGCCGTCCCGCAAGAGATATTAAATGAGGACCCCATTGTCGCCTTGAGTCAAGCGTGATCCCCAAGAAAACCGTGTTTTCGACGAATTCTAGTTTCTCTTTGTTCAATCCTATATCGCAATCATTACTTTTAACATTCGGTAAGGCAAATCTGATGCATTTAGTTTTTTTCCCATTGAATACTAAATTATTAGCAGTAAACCAATTTTGGACCTGTCAAGATTTATGGAACGCCTGTCTATCTTAAAAATTAAGGAAGTATTGTCAGCAAATAATACTATTTTAGGTTGATTTTTCAAAAGATGGGGCAGATCATTAATATATACTAAAAAGAGGAAAAGACCCAATATTGAGCCTTGCGGTACCCCCATTTTGATTTTTAAGCCCCGAGAATTGACACCATTTACTTGAACTTGCTGCTGTCTGTCACTTAAGTAAGATTTCACTAAACTAAGTGCAAGTTTACCTAGTCCGTAATGTCCCAGCTTTAGGAGCAAGGTTTCGTGATTTACGCAATCAAATGCCTTGGAGAGGTCACAAAATATTCCTATGGCATCTTGAGCCTCTTCCCACGCTGTATATATGTGTTTTAACAACGTGGCACCAGCGTCAGTCGTACAACTACCTTTGGTAAAATCATACTGTTGATCGTGTAAGATTTTATTGATGTTAAAATGATTGAGCATCTGATTGAGCATTACTTTTTCAAACACTTTGCTAAAAACTGGAAGTACAGATACAGGTCTATAATGATTGGTGTCTTTGCTGTCTCCAGATTTAAATAGTGGTATAACCTTACTGTATTTCTTTACATCTGGAAAGACTCCTTGGTCTACACATAAATTAAATATTAAAGCCAAGTATGGTGCTATGGTCTCTATTATGGACGTGCACACTTTGATAGACATTCCTCATATGTCTTCGGTCAATTTGATTTTAATTTGCCGGAAAGCCTTTATGACTGTCATAGGGTTGATATGTTTGAATTGAAATTCAACCGTACAGCCTGGAACGTTTGCTCTTAATAAATTATATGAGACCCCGGGTGAAGAATTTGAAGCTTCCGTAGTTTTAGTTGGTATATTGGTGAAAAAATTTACAAACTCTTGAGCTACTTCTAAATTACAGCTTTTGGCACCATGTGCAGTCTCCAGTAAAAAAGCAGTGTTTCGTTCTTTATTTCTATTGGTTTCATTATTTATTACTTTCCAAACTGTCTTCATTTTATTTTCTGCCAATTTGATCTTATTATTGAATGTATAGGGCTTTAGCTACCTTACAAGTATTTCTAAACACTTTAGAATATTTATTTACGTACTTATTAAAGGAATCAGTGTTTATGAAAGGCTTGAGGCCATATAGCTCATAGGTATAGTCTTTCCCTACTTATCCTAATGCCTTTAGTCGCCCAGTCACTAAATACAAACTTAGGGAAAGTATCTTTAGACTTCTTTTCAAAAGTTGCATTGAATTCTTTTAATACCACTGAAAAGAAATTATCATAAAATTTATTCGCATCCTCAATGTTATGTCCTAGAACATTTAACTTATTTTGTAAGGTACCATTGAATTTTTATAGTTTGCTTGTTTTAATTGGCCGATATTGTGTAGGATTTTTTTTCAAGGATGCTTTAAACTTAAACGTTACCAATTGTCCACTATGATCAGAGGTAAGGTAATTAACTATGGCTTTATCTAAATATTCACAATCGCAGAAAACATTATCGATACAGGTTGAAGATGTTGTTGTTACCCTAGTTGGTTCTGTAAACACATTACACAAATTAAACGATTTAAAAACATCCGAATTGAGAACCTCCTCCTATTTGGGAAGTCGGTTAAAAAGGCTTATAAATCTGCTGCTGTTTGAATTATTTTCTAAAATATTAATAATAAAATCTCCACAAATAATCGCGGGCTAATTACCTGCTGCAGTTTCGCAAGGATATCTTCCATTGTTGATTCAAATAAAGTAAAGTTTTGAGGGTTTGGGGGTCTGTACACGCACACTATTATATGCTTATCTAGCTCAACACAGGACAGTTCGATGCAATGTTCCACTGATAAGTTAACAATGTCATTACGTTGCTTGAATTTTAAGCATTTTTTTACTAAGATGAGGGAACCACCGCGCAACATAAATTTGCGGTTAAAACAACTCCCCACATTATAATTATCATAACTAATTATCATCTGGTAATCCTTCAACCAATGTTCACTAAAATATACAATGTCAATCATTGTTTTTCTAAAAACATTTCAATTTCTAATAATTTGGAAGAGATAAAAATATAAATCCCTGAAATATTTGTTACTAGCTCAGCAATTCGCATTGTCTCAGCTAAATCAGTACCTACTACCATTGATGAGAGTGGTATTGAGTCGATGTTCATACATGGCGATTTCAATGCTCATCCAAATGTGCGCATGAACTTGTGATGTTTTCAAAAGAATAGGACTGGACTTGTGAAGGCGCTAAAAAATTGCAATCAACGTCAGATACGTTCACGTTCATCAGCGAGCGTTAGCGTTGGCTAGACGACTGTGTCACGACAAAAGCAGCCCTATGTAGAGTTTTAAACGTATACGTAAAATACGTACTACGTATACGTACTACCTGTGACTTAAATGTGATGTGACGAAATGTAAAAAGAACATTACACAGTAAAATAGAGTGGGGTGAAAGAAGCGTAGAACAATGTGGTTCCTATGAAAGTATGTCTAATCTACCGTTAAACTTAAAAGAGGCTGGGCCACTTGGTGACGGACGATTTGAAAGGTGACGCGGTTATGGAGGCGGAGTGCAGAGCATTGTCGGTTCGGGCTAACATATTGGCCCGACGGTTTTCAGATGTAAAACGACAGTCAAAATAACACTGTTTAAAGCATATTGCCTGTCGCTGTATTCGAGGAGCCTGTGGTATAGCTACATCCAAAAAGCCTGCAATGCCTTACGGATCGAATATACCAACGCGTTTAAAGTTACAGAACCGAGGCAGACCTCGGTTCTGTAGCGCCTCATCTATGTTCGCTGAGGCACGCACCGACTGCTTCAATGCTGTACGGCGTATGAGAGCGGCCTCGCTGCTAAACAGACTTTGGGGCAGCCCCGGCATTATTCTACGCGCTATAGCCGATAAGCATGACAGCCCGTCAGATTATCGAGGTTATTAATTAAGTACTAACATAGGTTTTAGACCATTTTTACTAACCCAATGGATCTTTGTTATCTGCAATAAATAAATGAAGTAATAAAGAAATATAATTTCCCAGGCCTACAGACAAAGATCGTAATTGAATAAAGATGGATTTGCACATGATTGATTTTGGATGTTTATCAATATTATGGTGTTATTTATCAACAGTCAGTTAATATTTTTATTTTATTTACAGTTCACAATAGATGACCACACTGACTACGTCATCGTCTACGCTTACGGCAAAAATGTTTCCATGAAAATAAACAAAGGCTCGTTTTCTACAAAAGACATACTTAAAACCGATAATGCAAAAGTAAGTCTAAGATTTCGATATATCACAGGCGACGGACCGCAGACGACAGAAGCAGCTATGTTTTATTAATTTGTTTTTGTTTGTATGAATGTACCTTAGGAGTATTCCCGCAATCGATTGATGAAATGCGACATACCCATAAAGCCATTTCGACACACATGACTTGATTGGTTGAATGCTAGTGGGCCACTTCTCTTAATGAAACGACGATGCTGGTGATAACATAAGTTTAATTCTGTTATACATAGGTAGATAATTTTGGAAAATATATTATAACTCATCACTCAAGCAGTGGCTGTCAACGCAATGGCGGGATGGCCCGCGCCCCCGCGCGCCTGCGCCCCTCGTTGACACATTTAGCGTCGTTCGGAAATGGCTTCAACATCTTCCCCCCCCTCGAACGCTTCAGGGTTTCGAGGTTCGGTGGTTGAAGTCGGCTCGGGTAGAGAGCAAAGATTGTGGACAGCTCGACGAAAAGTGCCCTTTGAAGTGTAGACGTCCGCCACTCGTGCGGTTCCATCAGTCCCGCGATAGAGTTTACATATCCGCGCCATACGCCATTTCAGTGGCGGAGTGTTTGGTTCCTTGATAATGACTAAATCGCCTTCTAGAAGTCCTCTTTGCGCGATCCGCCATTTGTATTTTTGCTGTAACTCGCTTAGGTATTCATTTCTCCACCTTTCCCAGAAATGTTGCCGCATTTGATCTAGACTTCGATATCTGTCAAGTCTGTTGATGTTTTGGGTGGTTAAGTCTTCTGATGGGACCGAAGTTAATGGCCTACCGATCAGGAAGTGCGCGGGTGTCAAAGGATTGAGGTCATTAGGATCAGATGATAGGGGGCTCAACGGACGTGAATTGAGGATTGCCTCAATCTGCGCGAACAACGTTGACAACTCCTCAAACGTAAGATGTTTATCACCTAAAATCCTAGTCGTATGGTATTTCGCAGACTTAACACCTGCCTCCCAAAGCCCACCAAAGTGGGGAGAGTAAGCTGGCGAGAATTTAAAAGTAATGCCTTCGTCGGCAGCAAAACCGGTAACGCATTCATTGCTCGACTTTAGAAACTTTGCTAATTCATTGTTTGCGCCGACAAAATTTGTCCCGTTATCGCAGTATAATTCTAAGGGCTTTCCTCTGCGGGATATAAAACGCCTCAAGCACAAAATAAAAACATCGGAAGAGAGGTCGCTAGCTACCTCTAAGTGCACAGCTTTTGTGCTGAAACAGACGAATAGACACATGTAACATTTTGTGATTTTGCACCCACGGCCCTTGCGATCTGTGATGTAGAACGGCCCGGCGAAATCAACACCGCTCACTTGGAACGGAAGACTAGGAGTAACTCTTGAAGCAGGTAAGTTTCCCATTATTGGATTAACGCTTTTAGCTTTTATGATTCTACACAGCCTACAATTGTTCACAGTTCTTCTGGCTAATATTCTACCTTTTAAGGGCCAATATTTATTTCTTAAATCATTGAGCAACAATTGAGGTCCGCAGTGCAAAAGCCTTTTATGGTGATGAATGAATAATAATTTCGAAAAATTGTGATTAGTATCTAATAATATTGGGTGTTTTTTATTGCAGGTTTCGTTTGAATTTTGGATGCGGCCACCTACACAGAGTAAACCATCATCATTGAGGAATGGACTGAGAGATAACAAGTTGGATTTCGAAGGTAAGTGACGCTTATTTTTAATCAATTTAATTTCATTAGAAAAACATTCGTATTGATGTTGTTTTATTAAAACATTTAATGCAGCATCCAATTCACCCGGTGTGAATGGACCAGTAGTAACCTTGACCTGTTTGTATCGCTTGTAATTTACGTACCGTAGGACATAGGCTATAGATCTTTGCATGGTAGCGAAACTGGAAACTCTTTCAAAATCTACCAGCCTATGGCGAGTCGCTGTAGATTGCAACGTAATTGTTGTCATCCTTTTATTGGGTTTCATTTCAGGCAACTCGGGAATATTTTTACTATTAATAGCCTGAGGCCAGTTACTTGAGTCCTCAGATAAAAACAAGGGACCTTCCCACCAAAGTTTAGCTAAATGAATTGACTTAGGATTTAACCCCCTAGACGCTAGATCTGCAGGATTTGTATCGCCAGGAACATGTCTCCAAGTGTCTGACTTAGTCAATTCTTGTATTTCGTTAACACGGTTTGACACAAAGGTTTGCATATTACAAGCCTGGGCAGATAACCAACCCAAGACTACTGTGGAATCCGTCCAGTGAACAACTGAGTCAATTTTACAACGTAGCGATTTTAGAACCTTACTACTTAGGCGTGCGGAGAGCAAAGCACCACACAGCTCGAGTCTGGGTATGGTAGCAGGCTTTACTGGTGCGACCTTAGTTTTGGCGCAAAGTAATCTAACGAGAGTATTTCCGGAACTATCGACCGAGCGGAGATAAATTGCGGAAGCATAGGCAGCTTCGGAAGCATCTGAAAATGAGTGAAGCTCAATTAGAATTGGTTTGCTAATGAGAACACATCTAGGAATTTCAATTTTAGAGAGAGCTTCCAAATTGCCTAAGAAACTGATCCATTCCCTTTGTATTGCCTTATCTACAGGTTCATCCCAACCTGAATTCGATAGCCATAGCCTTTGCAATATTACCTTTGGAATAATAGTACACAAGCCGAGTAAACCCAGTGGGTCGAATAACTTGGCTGAGTTGGATAATATGGAGCGTTTAGTTGCGACTTGCTCACGTTGTATGTCAACTGAAAAACGAAAAACATCTGGGGCCGGATCCCACTTTAACCCTAACACACTTGAAGTTTGAGAACTTAAATCTAAGTTTTTTATTGATAAAGGGTTTGAATCGTCATGAACTGCGGATGGTGAATTGGTACGCCATTTGCGCAGAGGAAGACAAGCCGAATTGAGAATTGCAGTTACTGACTCTATGATAGTCTGTAGTTCCTTTTCAGTTTCTGCTCCTGACAGCAAATCGTCGACATAAAAGTCATTTTTTATGATGTTTGATATTTTATCGTCCTTGCATTCCTTTGCGAGCTGTACCAAACACCTCGTACTTAGAAATGGGGCCGAAGCCGTTCCGTATGTCACGGTATTTAATTGAAAAATCTTAATCGGTTCTGACGGATCGTCGCGCCATAAAATCTGTTGCAACATTCGCTGACTTGGATCTACCAATATTTGGCGGTACATTTTTTCCACATCCGCAGAGACCGCATACCGATGTTGTCTGTACCTCAACAGAATTGAAAAAAGGTCATCCTGCACTACTGGTCCGACATGTTGTATTTCGTTAAACGATACTCCAGTAGATGTTTTTGCTGAGGCGTCGAAAACAACACGTAGTTTTGTAGTCTCACTGGTTTGGCGAATTACTGCATGATGCGGGAGATAGCAACCGAATACAGGTTTCCTGATTAATTGAGTCATGTGACCCAAACTTTCATACTCGCGAATAAAGTCGCAATATTGTTGTTTCAAAGTTGGTTTGTTTTTAAGTTTCCTCTCAAGTTGAAACAATCTTTTTTCGGCCAGGTTGTACGAATCACCTAACACGTCTATAGAACCCTTAAGCGGAATTTTAACGCAAAATCTACCGTCACTGAGGCGAAAAGTTGTGTTGCTAAACAACTTCTCACAATCGTTACTATTATAGTCAACGTTTGAAGGAATCTCTTCGAGTTCCCAGAACTTGGATAATTGATCCTTAATTCCTTGCGAAAAATAACAATGCGACTTTTTACTATTGTAGTAGCTTCCCCCCGTGGGACCAGCCACTATCCACCCTAGGTGAGTTTTTTGTAGGATTGGCCTTTGTGAACCCAAATTAACTCTAGCCGTTTGGATCAGTTCCCAAAAGATATCGGCGCCTAGCAGTAAGTCTATTTCGGCTGGTAAATAAAACTTAGGGTCAGCAAGTTGAATGTTGCTAGGAATGTTTAATTCCTGTACACTAAGTGCTGTGTGAGGCAAACTATCAGTGATTTTAGGTAAAACGAAACATTTGACAGGCCTGCTGAACGAATTATGCATAGAATGTACTTCTATGATGCAATGCTCTGTAACATTTATTACTGTATTGCCCAAACCAGAAACACAATGATAATAGTTTTTCGCTTTACAGGAACCTATCATTTTCTGAGCTTTCTCACTGATGAAAGATGTTTGACTACCACAGTCCAGTAAAGCCCTCAAAATAAATAAATTGCCATCGACTGTCACCTTGACCAACGCGGTGGATAGAAGAGCTTGATTGGTGGAGACAGCAGACATGGACGTGGATGTGGAGGGACCAGATGCTGCGGCAGGGGCAACTACAGGTAAGTTAGTCTCAATTCCTTTAGAATCTTTTTCACCAGAAGGTGTAGTACTAGATTTAGAAGTAAATGATGGCTGTTCATTCCGTTGTGTATCCTGTAAGGAAGATTGTTTGTGTAGGAGAGTGTTGTGCTTTCTCCGGCATATTCTACAGCCACTTAGCCCACACTGGAATGCCCTATGACCTCCCCGTAAACAGTTACTGCATAACTTTAACGTGGCGCTTTGAGAGATTCGTTCCTCAACTGGAAGAGATGTAAATTTAGTACACTCATACAACTTATGATCCTGTTTACAGAAAACACACTGTTTTTTACTGGAAGAAGAATCAACAGCTGATGAAATAAATGATTTTGTTTTGGGCAAACTGTGACGTTTTTCATTTTTAACAATCCTACCCACATTAACTGTTTCCATAACTGTAGCTTGTTTACGAAGAAAATAATAAAATTGTTCTAAAGTTGGCGAGTCCTTGTCACTCCTAAATTCCTCCCATTTTCTAGCAGTTATTGAGTCTAATTTTGTTGAAGCCAGGTAAATAATAAGTGTATCCCACTTATCAGTAGGTTCCCCTAGTAAGTTCAATGCACTAAGGTTTCTAGATAACGAATCAATTAAATTGTGTATGCCGACATCTGATTCCTTATTTAAGGATTCAATGGAGAACAAACACTTAATGTGTTCATTTATTAAGAGACGTTTGTTATCATATCGCTGGCAAAGTAAATCCCAAGCAATCGCGTAGTTGCTTGCTGATATAGACACAGAACTTATGACTGAAGAAGCAGCGCCCTCTAGGTACGATTTAAGATAATGGAACTTACTGACGTCATCAATGTTTTCATTATTGTGAATTAGCGATAAGTATGTGTCCCTAAAGGAAAGCCACTTAGTTGATTCACCATTAAATACAAAAATTTTAATCGGTGGTAGTTTAAAACTATTTGATGTTTTAGATATTGAGTTGGAGGAAGACTCGCCATGATCTTTGTCACAGTTGTTCAACATGGACTCTGCCTTTGCGATCAACTTGAAGAATATATCTTCTGTAATTTCACGCTCATTAATTTGCTTATCCGAGTCTTCATCCAACATTTCAATTTGCGATTGAACATCATCAAATGTACAAGTCAGGTCTCTTAACTTATTTAGTCTTAGAGGTAATTCTTTAGTATCAAACTTGCTTGATTCTATGTATTTTTCGAATAATGTGAGACGAGCTCTGATATTGCCTCTCTGTTTAATTAAATCTTTTAAATCCAACATGATGCCGGCGCAAACAAGTACTAAACTATTAAAATGTTACTGTTAATAAAATAGTATAGACAATGAATGGGTACGTTACGATTCTCCTTGCGAAGATAACAAACCGGTTCCACAGCCGACGCGCGAAGTCGCACGGTGATTGACACGGCGGTAGTTGGAATACACAGATCGACCAGCGGATTTTATTGTTATAATTCTCGTAAGCCCACTCCCAGAGTGCATCTGAAATCATCGACAAAACTGCGTAAGAATGTGATATTGTACAATAAATAGTACCTACGTGAAATACCTTGGGATAAGAAGAATAATGTGAGACCAACTCGACACAGTCGGGTGACACAATTATGTTTGGAATAGTAGTGGGTAAACGTAGATTGTTAAAACACATAGAATAGGTTTTTAATTGAGTAACACAATTACAGCAGAATGAACACTATTTGTAGAATGTATGTTGTTTAAGCCGCAAATTTACAAAGTTTTACACCTGTAATAGTGGCGGCAACGTACTTTTGATATAGTCATCGGAGTTACCCACGATGTCTACACAAATTAAAGCACAGGATAGATCAGAGGATTGGAATGGAAATATGGATGCACTTCCCTCGGAAATGATGGCTGCAGATGCTGGCTGGCGAGTTTCTCGAGGTTTTTGTTCCTCTGATATTCGAATGACCAACCCGTTGCGACGAAACTTTCTCCTTCGTATGTAGGTACTTTTCCTTTGTTGGTCGTATCACGTCGGGGTCACCAAATGATTGGTTGAATGCTAGTGGGCCACTTCTCTTAATGAAACGACGATGCTGGTGATAACATAAGTTTAATTCTGTTATACATAGGTAGATAATTTTGGAAAATATATTATAACTCATCACTCAAGCAGTGGCTGTCAACGCAATGGCGGGATGGCCCGCGCCCCCGCGCGCCTGCGCCCCTCGTTGACACATTTAGCGTCGTTCGGAAATGGCTTCAACATGACTAATATTTTATATTTATTTTTGCCTTCAAATTTTGCATTATGTTGGTGTGATATTGCTAGGAGATAGATAGATTACCACTATTATTTTTAACAATAAAAATAAATCACGAGACAGTTTCTTTGAGTGTAGAATTCTTCATGGTTTTCCTCCGCCTTGGGCGGCCCCTGGTCTAGAACACGATAGTATGAGTGAGACGATCCGCAGCAGTAGTACAAACGTCCATTTAGAACTTTGTGAAGGAGTAGCTGTAATAATTCAATTATTTTTACTTCATCTGTTTATCTATATTAACAATATTGAATAATTAAATTACATTATAGGCAATCAAATTAAGTAACGCAATTCCTGGTAGCTACTACGCTACTGTGAAGGGTGCTACAAGAACATCCGTCTTAATCGTTGGAAGGACTAATTTCTTCTTCAATCATGGCTTCTCTGAGTCGAAACCCAAGTCGCTGAGCGATACGTCGCAAACAGTATCTGGTGGTGAGGTTATACCTATACTTATTAATCTTAACAAATTAACATAGCAAAGATAGTTTGTATGGATTTTGCTATATTTTTAAAGGAAAGTACTGATTTTGATCGCAAAATAATTAAAGGTTTCTGCGGGCCAATCCCACAAGATACATGGGATGGGCAGACGGCATGGTTGCTGGCACAGAAACGTTGGGATTAGCATAAGAAAAGAGAGGCCTATTCTCAGCAGTGGGCAAAGTCGGGCAATGTATGGTGATGATGATGATGATGACCCCATAGGGGATTGAAGCCGCGAAAAAGCAAGGCGATAGTAATAAAGAACTACATGAACATGGGATAACTATGTAAAAAAAATTGAAATAAATATATGAATAAAAGCTAGTTAAATATATTATTTTGGGTCAAACTTCACGTTCCTATTGTTGAATAAAAGCCCTGTTAAATCCGACTCAAAAAACTTGTATCAATATTTTTTCAGCTGAAAGGGTTTACCTGTCGATATCCGTCACAGATGAACAAAACTCAGTGAATATAATATCGGCGCAGTTAACAGACATGGATGGAAAACCAATTCTAACAAAACTGCCTTTATCAAAAATCTCTAAAGATTTTTACATTACGGATCCGTTTGTTGCTCCATCGCAAAGGTTCAAAGTGACTGTAAGTACAATTGATATTCTGTTTGTAATAGGCCAAATTTTCAGTTTATGAGCCCAAGTAATTCGATTTTCTCCACTGTTTGCTATTTTTTATGGATGAGAAATCATCAATTAATGTCTTCTCCCGCTCTGGTCGGAGCAGAAGGGAGTGTCAGACTCTTTCTGACTAAAACCCATCTGTGTTTCTGCTAGTGCCCTTTGCATTCCAGGGCCGCGGTAATTCTTTCGAACAAATTCCGCAACCGCGTTTTGCCTCATTAAATGTTAATTTCTAAATTTCAATAAATCTTTTAGCACGTTAGAGCCTTTGTAAAATCTCTAGTATGAGTACTTATATCATTTGTTTAAGGTTAATGGGGTTGTAAAATCTACTGAAACAGTTATTAACAGGACTTCTAAAATCCCTGTCACACCATCACCACCAAAAGGTAAGTTCAGCTTTATGACACACTAGCTGACCCACGCAACTTCGTCTGCGTCACATTTTCCATTAATGTTCGGCTCCTTTTAGTCGTAGCGTGATGATATGTAGCCTATAGCCTTCCTCGATTTTTCAAATCGGACCAGTAGTTCCTGAGATTACGCCCTACATACAAACTTACAAAAATAAAAATATATGTTACCTCTTTATAATATTAGTATAGACAACAGGTTTATACTTAGTTGCTAACATAATTTCATGCATTAACGGCATATGTGTGAGTACTGTGTACATCATCTTAACAACTTCGAGTATTTCTTTGACTTGATTGTTCTCTGTTGGGAGTACCTATCATGCTCACTCGAAAGACTTCGTCAGCTGGGATTGGTCATCTCTCAACTGCAATAGTTTATTTTAATTAATTATTTGTTTTTGAAATATTTACTTTTATTCAAGAACCCTATATCGTGCACGTGTTTTTACGACGTTCTCACATATACAATTTCGATGTGAACAGTTTAACCTCAACTTGAAAAAGAATCCGTGGATTTTCTTACATATTCTTCTCCATAGAGATCTACCCTTTGGAACGTGCAAATAGCTGACATGTTTGACTGATCAAAGTAATACAAATCAATGTTTTAAGTTCGTTTCATTTTTTTAGTTCTATTTTAACTTTTTCGTAAAAACCATCTACAAATTTAATATCAAATTTCAAACAAACATTAGTTCATAAGAATTACTTACTTGTATAATATTTTTTTTTATAATTTCAACAAGCAAAAGCTATGAAAAAGGTAACATCCTCAAGAAGCTTCCAGAGTACGATCCTAGAAGCGTTTGCACATTGCTCAACCTTTTTATCTATAGTTGCCCAGCTGAATAATTGTACTCGATTGAAGTAATTATTTTTTTGTTTTTTCTTTTAGTTGCTCCCAGGGTACAAGGAGTATCAGTCATAAAAGTCGATAAGGGTGAAACTACTCAATTGGAATGCAAGTAAGTAACAAAAACCTCAATATGCGTAACTCGGTAACACAGACAAATATATATTTGAAAGCCCTTCAATATTAGACCGATTTAAAGATATTTCATTAACTGAATAAGAAGGATACATATTGTGCCCTTATGTTTTTAGTACAGGCAAATTTTAAGCATCTAAACCTCATTGTATAATAAAAGCTTTAAAAATAATTAAGATTAAATTGACCGAAGATTTATGGGGGAATGTCTGTCAAAGTTTGTACCCCTAATATCGAGACTATAGCAACGTTCTTAGCTTTAATGTTTAATTTGTGGGTGTGTCAAGGAGTCTTTCCAAACCAAATTAAGTTCAGTAAGGTGATAACGTTTTTTTAAATCTGGGGATAGGAAAGACCCTTTTAATTATATACCTACCAGAATCCAGGTTGCCAGTGTTTAGCCAGACAAGGAAAAAATAATGATTAATCAAATGCTTAATCATTTTAACACGAATAACATCTTGCACGATAAACAATACGGTTTCACTAAAGGATGTACATCAGAACGTTCGGCCAGTCGAGATAGGGAGCTGGCTGCTACTTCCAGTTTTTAGTGACGATCATGTGACGCATAAAGATGCCAGCCAAAGATTTTGTGACAGAACGGATCGAAAGTTAGAAGCATTTATTTATGGCCGAACGAACTGATATCAGGACGTTCGGCCAACCTGAATCTCCATAACTGAGGACCTCAGAGAAACTGTAACTGATTAAAGATTTAGTGACGATTTGGTGACAAACAACCAATGCTTTACTTTTACTCGCAATGCCACCGGTTAAAAGTAAAATGAGTTTTGGTTCCTGGAACATCAGGACGTTCGGCCAACGTAATCTCCATATGAGGACCTGAGAGAAATCGTTAATGAATAAAGACTTAGTGACGAGACTGAAACCAATTATTATTGTTTATTTTTTTTTGTGACGGCTCCTTTAAATAGTAAAATGAAAATTTAATATGTAACCTCAAAACATTGGGATTATCGATTCCTCCTCAAGGAAGAAGCCTAGAGAAACCGATAATGAATAAAGATTTAGTGACGAGACTGAAACAATTTTTTTTTTTGTGACGGCCCCTTTAAATAGTAAATTGAATATTTAACATTATAACCTCAAAACATTGGGATTATCAATTCCTCCACAACGAAGAAGCCTAGACGACTCGTAAAACCCCTGATGTGTTAAAGATTTTCAGTTTCAGTGCAATGGTGTCAGTATTTTTGTTGATTCAAGATTAATCTATAAAAATGCACTATGGCGGATGGCGACTGAAATAGGGTGACCATGTATTCCAACGAAACAAGTATTTATAGAGTAGATACTTTTTTATCTACTGAATGAAGCATATCACGTCGAATAGTTATAAGGGACGATGTAGATATTGCAACAAAATGAATAGATACGTGGACGGAGGAATATGAGGAGTGCAGACAACTAAAATTTTATATAGGTTTAATAGGCATTAGAAATAAAAAAAAATATAAAAAAACATTACACACACCACCATGCGTTATGATGTGGCCTCTTTGCTTCTACTTTTTATAATTTTTCTGTGTCTGTCACTATCACATGAATAAAAAAAATTTAAACTATCGATCGAATTGCGACCAATAGGCCACCACTAGTTTTCTTATCTTATCAATTTCTACTATAGTACCTACGAAGGGATCTCTGCACCCGCGTGGATTGCGTTCCTTCCCCCGGAACTTCCCGGCGCCTTACTGTCTCTCGCTCGCCAAGTCGCAAGTCATGTCACTAGTGTGACGTCATCGAGGTCATGTGCAGAGATCCTTTCAGGACTATCGAAAATGGGTAGTTTAAGTTCTAGCTGACCTTACCGGAAAGAAAGCCGTGATGTTGTCGACTAGTATTTTTAAGAGTTCATTTGGTGTAGTTTTTGTATAATCTTACTGTGATTTATCTATAGAACTGATATTTAATTTTAAAAATGTGTAATCTAGTATAACAAACTAATAATAATATTGTCGGGCCACCACCGAAAGAAATCCGATTTGACAAGTTTCAAGTCAATCACCGAGCAATAAACACAAGAAGCTGTCAAATCGATCTATCTTCTCTCGTTTTGAACCAATTTAACGTGCCAGCCGTATTAGAATCCATTGGCCTGGCAAAACGGAACCCTTATAGATTCGTCATATCTGTTCGTCTGTCTGTCTGTCTGTCTGTCCATCCTTCCGTATGTCACAGCCTTTTTTCTCCGAAACCTTAAGAGCTATGCTGTTGAAATTTGGTAAGTAGATGTATTTCGTGAACCGCATAAAGATTTTCATACAAAAATAGGAAAAAAACAATAAATTTGAGAGCAGAAAAACAGAGTATGAAATAGAGAGGTTAGCTGGTCTGATGGAAAAAAAAAGGAAAAACAAAAACGCAGTACTAAAAAAAACTCCAAGAAAGAAAATAAGAAAAGAAATAAGATAAGAAAGGTGATATGGATATGTTAACATATTTGGATGGTCTTGCATTTATTTTCTGCATAAAGAAATAAAACAAATTTTCCCCTACGAATTTTTTGATTCTTTTATATTTTTGTATCAGTCAATAACATTTTTGTTACATCTAACTCTGTATTTGTGTCAAGTTGATTAAATATACTTATAATATGATTAATTATACATAATAATATTATGATTGTTTATTATGTACTGTACAAACCATTATGGAATATATAATATTATCTTGTTCACTATGCGTTTTGGTTTATATTTTTTTAGGCCCATTCAAAACATATTAATATGAATTAATTATGCAATAGTTTCTCAGTAACGATGTTTCGCAATAGATTATTGAAGTCAAGTCGCTCCGTAGTTATTCGCGGTAATGTGCATTGAAGTTAACGCAGTGAAAATCTTTCGCGGTAACGTGCATCGAAGTCAAGTAGTATCGCAGTGAAGATCTATCGCGGTAACGTGCATCGAAGTGTAGTGGATTCGCAGAGACAGTCTTTCGCCGTAACGTGCATCGCAATTTTGTAGCATCGTATTAGCATTTATCGATATTTTGTGCGTCGACATTCCGTATTCTACTCGCAAAACAGCGTTAAACTTAGTCAAATCTCATTTGGATGACAGACAGTAATTAGTTCAATTAAACGGCGCTATTCGTCGGGATTTACGTAAAAATTGTCGGAAACATATATCAATGATTTACCCAATTTATTACTTGATATGGTGTTGTCTGCCGACGATCCTTCTTTCACTTTTAAAATAAATAGAGGGACTAACAATTTTGACGTCATAAATACACGCTAATGCAAGTCCAAAATTGGTTCACGGCAAATAATTTTTTTATTAAATGAAACAAAAAAAAAACGAAATGCATAACATTTACCGTGCCAAATGTCAATAGCAGTGATTGTGGCAAATTCTTAAACAGGGAAAAATTGGAATTTGTCGAAAAAACGGCTATCCTGTGATTTACGCTTGACCAAAGGCTACAATGGGGCCATCTCTTGCAGAACCGCCAAGTCAATGGATATCAATACCGCGAGACCCGTCTATTTTAGTTACTTTCCCACTATCATGTTTTACGGTATTTTAGAAGAAGAGCCATCAAAGCGGTATACGATCTCCGCCAGCGCAATTCTTTATGGGAACTATAAGAATATTAATGTCATGACGATACCTTGTTAATACATTTCCGAAAACATCATGTATTCAGAAATGATTTACATCTTTTTAGTAAAAGACACTTATGGCACTAGGAATAGGGACCAATTAGTTCAACCAGGTTTCAGATTGGCTACAGTAGCCTCAACTTCCATGGAGTAATAATTTTATTATAAAATACCTCCCCATTTATGAGAAATAAATGAGACAAGATTAAATCTTGTACCTTTTAAACGCACACTATGCAAGGCAAGCATATTATAAGGTGGGGTTATTATATTGAAGACAAAAATGCTTGTCTCAATGCTGGTCTTGCCCCACAGCCACTAGTTGCGATTCGGAAGCATTATTGGACCGGCTGAAGATTGTAATAACACAATATTTACATTGTATAATTTCAACCATTATCGGGACATGTGTGAGTACTATGTACCTTAAATTTATTACTATAACTATCAGTTTTAGGTTTGTTTTTGACTTGAATGTACCCGGCGGTTGGGAGTGTCATGCTCACTAAAAAGTATAGCGTATGCGTTGGGTCACTTGGCTCCCTTCATAATGGTTGAGCCAAATGGTCTTAGCGCGTTCGTCATGTTCTTGAATAGGCGCCGTCAGTTGGAGCTGGTTATTTCTGCCGTTTTCACATGTATAATTTCAACATGATGTCATCATAACTTTTAAATAACATAATTTTATTTTTAAAAGCGTGTCCGTGGAGTTTCTTGCACTTTCTCCTCCATAGAGATCTAAGCTTTGGAACGTGCAAATAACTTCATATTTTTGAACGACCGACATCAACAATTCAAAAAATCCTGTAAAAGGTTTAATTGAAGCCTACCTGGTAACAACTAATAATAACACATTAAATTATTAATTACACTAAAATTATGAATACCTAATTTGAAATTTAAATTTATTGTCGATATTGACATTCAATTATTAGATATCTTTTTGTTTTAAATTGTTTGACCTTTCGTAGATATTTTGACATTTTTAATAATTTAATTCAATACCATGCATGATTCTGATTCATGATTCGCAGATAATGTATGTTTTATTTTAAATTTTAATTTGTAATCTTGAGCTACTTGCTCACCATGATTTGTACGCCTCCTGGCATAACACAGCGCTCTTTCGTCATTTTAAATAAGATCTGTATATATGTACCGGTGTTAACAAATAAAACTGATTCTGATTCTACCTATACTGTACGTGACTGAACACTCAATGGTTTTTTTTTTCAGTAGACAGTAACTGTAGTAGAGTTTTTACTTTAAATTTGGTTTCCAAAAACTACTATGTATTCCAATCTATTTTTGAAGTTTGGAACATCGTTTTAATTATTCATATTATTAAATTATTGCAGAGTGGTCAAAGGCTTCCCAGCACCTAAAATAACATGGCTATATGGAGACATATCAGGTTCAATGTTTACACCTATAGATTCAGACAGTGTGCTGGTTATAACGAACGCAAAATACAAAGATGAGGGAAAATACAAGTGCGTGGCGAAGAACGATAAAGGCAAAGATGAGCATGTCATAACATTATTTGTTCTAGGTAAATTTAATGTAGTAAATATACCACGGCTTTTATATCACGTTGCTTCTCAAAACGATAAATTGTTTTTTTTTTTTTTAATTTACAGATCAACCAAAAATAGTTTCAAGTATTTCTACCGTCTATGAAAGCACTGAGGGCGACGCCTTTTTGAAGATCCCTTGTATTGCAACCGGTTGGCCCAAACCTATCATCACTTGGAAGTTGAACGGCGGCGTTATTATTATAAGTAAGACTAAAACTATATAACCTGCAGCTGAACCACCACCGGTTCCTCGTCGAGGCGATAGGCGCGGCGACCTCTCGCGTCCGGCCCTGATTCAATCTATGGTCCGGAGCGAGGAGGCATGGGAAGCGGTCACGTCCTTCTGTGAAGCAGTAACGCTAGCGAAGGAGGAGGACGTGCCTGCCAGGGCTGCGGAATTTGTTCGAAAGAGTCAGCGCGGCCATGAAACGCTAAGGGCACTAGAAGGAACACGGATGGGTTTTAGTCAGTAAGAGTCTGACACTCCCTTCTGCTTCGCCCAAAGTGGGAGGATTCATTCGATGATTTCCCATCCAAAAAAAAAACTTGCTTTCTCTGAACGGAACCTGTCTCTTGGCATCGATTTCAGGTTCTTTGGATGGTTAAACGACTCATGTTTAACCGCTGTGAAACGTTACATTGGTTTCATTTCTCTTTCAGAAGTTCTATAATTTACTAGCTCTTATTGTTTTTTTCTGTCATTACAATAGACACAAATAGAAGACAAAAGCCACAATAAGGTCTGCCTTAAATTATTTATTTATTTCCTGGAATACATTTTAATAAGTTACATTTTTTAAATTGTTTATATTATACTCTTATACCTTCCATCATCAGTTCAGCAACATGAGATGATGATTACCAGGCATAAATATCTGAATAGCGTTAGAACTTGTAGGTATGTAAAACATTATATTATGTGCGTATGAAATTCGAGGGGATTCCCTCAATTTTAATGGGATCCCATCATCAGATTTTGACTTGGGACTTGGGAGGAGTATAGGCGTTCGAATACAAAAAAATAAAAATAAAATCGGTCCCCAATTCCTGGAGAAATCGGTGAACATACATAAAAAAACATACATACAGCCGAACATAGAACCTCCTCTTTTTAGAAGTCGGTTAGTCACGAGAAGTTAGTTTTAGTTGCCTGATAACCTTTAAATACAAACCCGCGAAAAGTAAGTCAAAAATCGCAAACTGACCATAGAGTTATTATTTAAAATCCAGACATGTGTGGGACTCGCCAATCGAAGGTTCCGTACAAACTTGTAGGTAATTATTACTTTAAATAAAGACTATATTTCTTTAACTGATTTTATATTATCCGCCCTAAATCTAACTTCTTTCGTTAAATCCATCCAAAGGTTGTCTGTAAGAGATTGCCCTGTGCGATAAGACCGCCCATTGTACACTTGCTTTTACAAACGTATTTCCTGTATTTGTTATGAGGTGTACAATAAAGTATATAATAAATATTACAAATGGTACCTATAGGTACCTAATTTTCAGTTTTTTCCGAATTTCATAGTTAAGTCCACGGAAAATACTCTATAATTTTTTATTCCCTTGAGAATGCCGTAGGTTACGTTTTCCCACCACCACCTGCTCGAAGACGTCATTTTATTTACCATGCAAACCTAACTTAAAGTACGTCATTCTAACCCGTGAGCGGCTTCCGAATTCAAATCACATTATTATGGGTTATAATAAAATTCAGTACAATATTACTGCGGTGGGCTGGAGCCACTGCTCTGGACGCGCGACCTGCTCCTTGCGGCGGGGGCCGATTCGCATCACCTGTTTTCATGGCAAGAACACTTTTTTCTCGCAGTAGGTGTGAAAAGTAGAGTATGCTCCGCCGAGATAAAGGTGTCGTTTTTACCTGAGGCTAGCTGTAATCCCTCGCTGCATTCAGGATTCTCGTATTAACTCCCTTACTTTGCTCGAGAGTTAAACTTTATACTCCCTCGCGTCGCTCGGGAGTTAACTCTCGGATCCTTTATTGTGATAATGCTTTATCCCCTCGGCTCATTATCTACTATTTTTCCGGAATAAATGGTGTATCTTTTCCACGTTAACTTAGAAGTTTCATTTTTCACAGCAACAAGGGACTGTAGATGGAACCCTAAAAACAAAAGTCTTGAATTTAGACTTAATTTTTTTTCATACTCAGACTCTTTATTATGTGCCAGTGACACGGTTTGGCTGTTAAAACCTCCTTAGAACTAAATAACTACCAATAATGATGGACAATCAAAACTACCCGTTTCATTTTTTGCAATCGAGTTTATGTACCTCTAAACATAGGCCCGACATTATACTGTTTTAAATAGAATTATTGTCTTCTAATAATTCCCTCGTTTTTCAGCCGCGAAATATTCTATCGAGGATGGAGCTCTTATAATCAGAGATCCGAAAGTAAGCGACACAAACTCGTACACGTGTGAGGCAAAAAACATGCTCGGCGCAGTTAGTGCAACGTTCGAAACGTACATTCGCCGTAAGTTGGTTATCATTATACTTAGACGAAAACAAACAAAACTGAAAGGGGTTTTGATTGTATACATGTAACTGATGACATTTGGCGCATTACAGAGAAACCACAAATATCGGGAGTTGCTGCTAAGCAAGTAAGAGTAGGTTCGTCGGCTAATATCGAGTGCACGTAAGTCATTTAATTTTTGAATCATCAGATATCTTGGACTAGATGTCCAATAGAATCGGCTTTTCCTGAATTTTCATAATGCATTAAACTTGTAGGGTCGTCAAAGGTGAACCGAAACCAACTATAACCTGGCAATTTATGGACAACTCCGGCTCAAAGTTTTCACAAATAGCTGGGTCTCACAGAGTACTGCATATTTCTCGGGTGGAGAATAAACACGAGGGGCGCTACAAGTGTACAGCACAGAACGCTGTCGGTATCCATGAACACATCACTACACTCGAGGTTCAAGGTAGTATGACGTTGCAAATAGTTGCATGACACTTCTTGATCGCATTTTAGCAAAAACAATGTTGAGTGTGTTGTGTTGACTGTTTATTTATTTATTTATTTTAAGGACAACCAACAAAGCATACACCAAAATACATGATGAAGTACACGTGCTGAAGTATATATACATTCTGTAGTGTAGCCTTAATTAAAGGCTGCCACGGCAAGCATTGAACATAGTATTAGGAAATTGAAGGTTGTTACAAAATTGATTTGATTTATTTAGATAGGACTGTTTTTGATAACAAATCTTTTTACAGATAAGCCCAAAATAGTTTCAAGTTATTCCATCATCTATCAAAGCACTGAGGGAGAAGCTGAATTGAGGATTCCTTGTGTCGCAGCCGGTCTGCCAAAGCCGAGCATTACTTGGAAGTTGAACGGTCGTGATATCAATCCAAGTAAGACACTAAAACTAATCTAATCTTACTCAAACAAATCTTTATCCGAGCTCAAAAACTTGCATACCGTATAAAAAAAAATAAAAAAATAACGGCGTGTGGCCGCAAGTACGCGCAGTGTCATACTACGGATCGGAGTCAGCGAAAAATCTCAAAGGCATGGTAAGGAGAAAAGCATATTTGCGTATAAAATGGATATATATCTATAAATATGAAATCTTCTATTTCCATATTTATCTGATTTACGGAATTTTCAAATGACAAATGTACGTAAATGGCGAGTGATAGTAGCTATTGGATTGGCTTAATAATTCAAATATATGTAGTCTAAATTAATTGTTTAATAGTTTAGAAACTTTCCCTCTTTAGGGTTCTATCAAAATTAAATTACAAGGTATTAATCACGTGACATTTCGTTACAACTTTGTATCAATCCCATATGGTTTACTTCTAGTTAATTGCCTTTGTCACACAAATTCTGACAAAATGTCACTTTTCTAGTACATTTTTTATTTCGACAAGCCCGATCTAAACCACGATCTGACTGAAGGACGGTCCCTTCAGTCAGATCATGGTTTAACCTTGGGACTCTTGGCCCTAGAATTTGAAAGCTGTAATTTGGCATGTATATGTCATCGGTTTATTATAAACCCCGTTGCTGTTATAAATGTTTATAATATAAGAACCATACGTTCATTTATCTCTGAAGAGGTTGCGCTGAAAGATGGATTTCAGCATCAGCTTCGCTTTTTCGTGAATAAAATGGGGCACCAAACGAATTATAACTATCAATCCTTAACCTTATACGAACACTAGCTCTTGCCCGCTACTTTTTACGCGCGTATCCCGTGTTTTCGTTCCACTAAGGTTCCTTCATGCTAACTTTTTGCTTTCTGCGACCAGTAGTTTCGGCTGTGCGATGTCTGTCAGTCATTCAGTCAGTCACTTGTAACGGAAGAATGTTAATTACATTTTTGGGGAAATATGCATACGAATATCTGATTTCTGACCGTAACTATTTATCATAATTAATATTAATTAAACATAATAACATAGAATAGGTACATTCAAAAAGTACAAAGTACGTACATTCACACATACATTTATAATGAAATTTTAACGCCTACGCCATATTTGTACCTGGAGATTTATATATTTTTTGTCAAGGTTGGTCTTCTAGACTTGGCAACTAATTAAAATATCGATAACAAATATGTTTATCTGGTGAGGGTCGATTGGCCGCCTGAAAATTCTCTTTCCGTTTTTCGTCGAAAATTCGGATAAGTGTGTATTTCTTTTATTTATATAATGTGCCATGAAGTTTCTGACATCCAAAGTGGTTCTAATGAAAGAGGATCTCTAAAATTAACTAAATGATGATTTAAACATAATTATTTTGCTTTGGTTCCGACGATTTCCTATTTTTCAGGCGAGAAATATTCTATAGAGGATGGAACACTCGTAATAAAAGCCCCAAAGGTGAGCGACACTAACTCGTACACGTGCGAGGCGAAGAACGAAGTCGGCGCAGTCAGCGCGACGTTCAAAACGTACATTCGCCGTAAGTAATAAAGTTATCCCTATTCCTAGACGAATAAGATACACTAACGGAAGTCTGATAATGAAACAGTTGTGCGACTTATTACATTTGGTGCATTTCAGAGAAACCACAAGTATCGGGAGTTGCTGCTAAGAAAGTAACAATAGGTTCGTCGGCTAGTATCGAGTGCACGTAAGTGCATGTTTTAATACTTCGTATCATGAGACAGCCTGGAATGAATGACCAATAAAATAAGCTTTTTCAAATTTCCAATAATGTATTTGAACATTCAGGGTCGTCAAAGGTGAACCGAAACCAACTATAACCTGGCAATTTATTGCCAACTCCGGCTCAAAGTTTTCACAAATAGCTGGGTCTGACAGAGTACTGCATATTTCTCGGGTGGAGAATAAACACGAGGGGCGCTACAAGTGTACAGCACAGAACGCTGTCGGTATCCATGAACACATCACAACACTTGTGGTTCAAGGTAGTATGCTGTTGCAAAAAGTTGCATGATGCTTCGTGACCGCTTTTTAATAGATATAAATTATGGTCTTAAATAATTGATTGTTTTTTAAAACCAATCTATTTACAGATAAGCCCAAAATAGTTTCAAGTTATTCCATCATCTATCAAAGCACTGAGGGAGAGGCTGTATTGAGGATTCCTTGTGTCGCAGCCGGTCTGCCAAAGCCGAGCATTACTTGGAAGTTGAACGGTCGTGATATCAATCCAAGTAAGATACTAAAACTATTCTAATCTACTCAAATACTACTTTATGTGACCTCAAAAACTTATACAAAAGTATTATTTGTGTAAGGCTTCATCGACATACGGCGTGTGGCCGCAAGTACCAACAAACAAAGTAATGTAATGTTACAATATGAATCGTAGTCATTGAAGTGTTCTCTTACGTAGTAGGTACTGACCTTACTTATTATTAGTAACCCTAAAAAATACGTCCACAGGTAGAGTTTAAAAATAGAATCATTGTATTCTCATTCATAAGGTATTTTTTATTTCAGGCGAGAAATATTCTATAGAGGATGGAACACTCGTAATAAAAGCCCCAAAGGTGAGCGACACTAACTCATACACGTGCGAGGCGAAGAACGAGGTTGGCGAAGTCAGCGCGAAGTTCAGAACGTACATCCGTCGTAAGTACTATGGTTATCACAATACTTACATGAAAACAGACAAAGCTGACGGCGGTCTTAACTGTAAAACATTACGTAATACTGACATCAGACTTGGCGCATTTCAGAGAAACCACAAGTATCAGGAGTTGCTGCCAAACAAGTGAGAGTAGGATCGTCGGCTAGTATCGAGTGCACGTAAGTGTTGTACCGTACCTGTGTGACAAAAGCTCAAGAATCAGTTTTCTGGCACATGTAATGAAAGCATCGGGATGGACTTGAAGTTTTGTTTCTTACTTTTCTGTCTAGTCCATTGTAATGAAACAAAGGGCCTTGAGAATGAGAGTGTGTTATACAACGTATGACGAAAAGAACGCAAAACCTGGAAAGGGGTCGTTCATTTGAAAGAAGGGGTGCTATACAACATTAAACAAAATTACCGCAAAAAGATCACAAAAATGTTTACAACAATAATGAAATAAATTTCAGAGTTACCAAAGGTGAACCAAGACCGACAATAACCTGGCAATTCTCGGACAACTCCAACACAGGCTTTGTAAGGATTTCCGGATCCGACCAAGTCCTACTCATATCAAGGGTGGAGAACAAACACGCGGGGCGCTACAAGTGTGTAGCACAGAACAGCGTCGGTAGCGACGAACACATAACAACAATAGTTGTTCAAGGTAGGAAAAGTTTCCAAGTAGTAGCATGATTCTTCGTAATCGCGTGGGGACAAAAGATATAGATAATATATTCTTGATCTTGTCTGTCTACGTCGTCACCTAGTCGATTGCTGACTGGGTCCACTTCGCTTCAGGTCAAAACGAATGCAGCAGTGTAAAGGCTTCATTCCAGTATTTTAAAACAAAACTAGTAATTATAACTAATTTCTTTGCAGATCCGCCTAAAATACTTTCAAGTGTTTCTACCATCTATCAAAGTACTGAGGGCGACGCTTTGTTGAACGTTCCTTGCGCCGCAGCTGGTCTGCCCAAACCAATCTTTACTTGGAAGTTGAACGGCCGTGTCATCAATCCAAGTAAGATACTGATTACCTTATTCTTAACCCTTTTGAAGAAAGCCTCCTCGACTATGATGAATCATTTGCCATGGCAACAGTAAAACCGGGCAAGTGCGAGTAGTATTGACACGAAATACCTTAATTTTTTTTTTTGTTCTATAACTATGAAAAACATCAATATTGGACCCCATACAATTAGTCCATTAATTATAAGTATAGATAGATACAGAATTATTTCAGACTACATATATATACAATAAAATAAAATAAACAACTCTTAACTAACTAAAACTAAAATTAAAACTAACATATGGCGTCGAAAAATTCGTCCGCATCGCTAGCCACTGGTAATGAGCCCAAAAGGCTGGCAGCATTGCCACGTTGTATGGCAATGCTTAACCTTTGGCCGAGGTAAAAGCCAGCCCTTGGGTCACGCGAAGTGTCAACTAAGCGTCTTGACAGATCTTTAAACAAGTTATGAGCACTCGGACCCCACGAACCGAGAGTTTCAACCCCAAACGGCTCGAAAATATAATTTCCAACGAGGTTATTATATTTCCGCCGCTTGAGGTGAGGTGCTCCTTGAACACACTAATTGGAACCTCGTCATATCTACCCACAGGAATGTTTATTTTCCATTTTTTTAACTATGTCAGAAATCTCAGCTGGAGTGGTAGGAGTAATATGCATATCACTTATAACCTTTTCCGTGTAGGGTTGGAGAAATGACATAGCATGATCACCTTCATTTAAGTCTTTAGCACCCTTATAATCGAATTGATTGATTAGTATGTTACTTATTTCCTCTGGATCCACTACAATTTGTCCATCAACCTTAAGCCTAAGTTCCTGCTGATTTACATTTTCTTTATTAGTGCATTTGTTCACAATTTCCCAAATTTCCTTACTCTTATTTTTTGAATAATTTATTTGTGACATTATAGCATACTTTTTAGCTTTAGAAATAATGTTTCTATAAAGCCTAATGTACAAGTTTTTATATTTTAAGACACTTGGTTCTAGGTTATTTCCATTGCGTGAACATAAAAAACGTTTCATTTTGCTGGAGGTGCGTATCCCTTTAGTGATCCACTTGGATTGTGACTTATTCTGAAGGTTAATTTTGCATTCTTTCTTCCTGTAGCTATTGCGGAATACATTATAAAATCTTTTCAGAAAGGCATTAATTCCCATACCAGTCCAGTTTTTGAGTTTTTGAGAATCCCCTGTGCGAATGCTGTACTATTTTTACTGTTAAAAACTCTTTTGTTTATTACAATATACCGATTCAAATTAAGACATGGAGTTGATCGATTGTTTAAATGAACCTCCGCGGAAATACCTGCATGCCCGTCAGCCAAGCCATTGTGATCTACCTCCAAACTCAAAACACATTCTTCAGGCAGATTGGTTTTAATGTTGTCGATACAAGAAGCACTATTATTACGTCTGAACGTAGCTGAAGAGATTAGATGTCTGAAATTATAACATTTTAACAAACTAAGGAATTCCGTCCTTTTTTTACTGTCCACTAGCAGATCTATGTTAAAATCACCGCAAGTTATGCATTTCTTATTGAATAAATAGTCTAATAGCTTCTCCAGTCGTTCTAAAAAAAGTTCAAAATTTTTTTTCAATAGGATTTCGATAGCAACAACAGATATAAAGACCAGTGATGGCATCTTTAGTACCACAAATTTCAAAACATTCCATTTTATATAATTTCTCTATTGGTTCACACATTTCAGTCTGTCTGTCACAACATTTGTCATGGGACAACATTTGTCCCATGAAAATCTTGTGTCAAAAAAATGTATCTATTAGGGTTTTGTTTAAGATAGATACTAGCCATATTTATAGTAAGGAACTCTCAAAATAACTTTCACAGGTAGAGTTTAAAAATAGAATCATTGTATTCTCATTCATACGGCATTTTTTATTTCAGGCGTGAAATATTCTATAGAGGATGGAACACTCGTAATAAAAGCCCCAAAGGTGAGCGATACTAACTCGTACACGTGCGAGGCGAAGAACGAAGTCGGCGCAGTCAGCGCGACGTTCAAAACGTACATTCGCCGTAAGTAATAAAGTTATCCCTATTCCTAGACGAATAAAATAAACTAACGGAAGTCTGATAATGAAACAGTCGTGCAACTTATTAAATTTGGTGCATTTCAGAGAAACCACAAGTTTCGGGAGTTGCTTCTAAGAAAGTAACAATAGGTTCGTCGGCTAGTATCGAGTGCACGTAAGTGTTTTAATACTTCGTATGTAGTCTTTAATATTCATGAGACAGCCTGGAATGAATGACTAATAAAATAAGCTTTTTCAAAATTCCAATAATGTATTTGAACATTCAGGGTCGACAAAGGTGAACCGAAACCAACTATAACCTGGCAATTTATGGACAACTCCGGCTCAAAGTTTTCACAAATAGCTGGGTCTGACAGAGTACTGCATATTTCTCGGGTGGAGAATAAACACGAGGGGCGCTACAAGTGTACAGCACAGAACGCTGTCGGTATCCATGAACATATCACAACACTTGTGGTTCAAGGTAGTATGCTGTTGCAAAAAGTTGCTTGATGCTTCGTGACCGCTATTTAATAGATTAAAATTATGGTCTTAAATAATTGATTGTTTTTTAAAACCAATCTATTTACAGATAAACCCAAAATAGTTTCAAGTTATTCCATCATCTATCAGAGCACTGAGGGAGAGGCTGTATTGAGGATTCCTTGTGTCGCAGCCGGTCTGCCAAAGCCGAGCATTACTTGGAAGTTGAACGGTCGTGATATCAATTCAAGTAAGATACTAAAACTATTCTATTCCTACTCAAATGCTTCTTTACGTGACCTCAAAAACTTTTACAAAAGTATTAGTTGTGTAAGGCTTCATCGAAATAAGGCGTGTGGCCGCAAGTACCAACAAACACAGTAATATAATGTTACAATATGAATCGTAGTCAAGTCGAAGTGTTCTTTTACGTAGGTACTGACCTTACTTATTATTAGTAACCCTAAAAAATACGTCCACAGGTAGAGTTTAAAAATAGAATCATTGTATTCTCATTCATAAGGTATTTTTTATTTCAGGCGAGAAATATTCTATAGAGGATGGAACACTCGTAATAAAAGCCCCAAAGGTGAGCGACACTAACTCGTACACGTGTGAGGCGAACAACGAGGTTGGCGAAGTCAGCGCGAAGTTCAGAACGTACATCCGTCGTAAGTACTATGGTTTACACAATACTTACATGAAAACAGACAAAGCTGACGGTAGTCTTAACTGTGAAACATTACGTAATACTGACATCAGACTTGGCGCATTTCAGAGAAACCACAAGTATCAGGAGTTGCTGTTAAACAAGTGAGAGTAGGATCGTCGGCTAGTATCGAGTGCACGTAAGTGTTGTACCGTACCTGTGTGACCAAAGCTCAAGAATCAGTTTTTTAGCACATGTAATGAAAGCATCGGGATGGACTTGAAGTTTTGTTTCCTAGTTTTCGTGTGCGTTCGCGCAGCGGAATGTTGTTGAATTTAAAGATTTTAATTATGCAGATATTTAGTGTATGACGTCGTATAATTGTGTATGGTATAAAAAAAATTGTGCACGCAGCCATTGTGGAGAAATTCACCAAAAACTGATTCCGCTGGGCGAACGTTATCCTGGCGGAACTTTTTTTAATCCATAGGCTTTAGAAGAAAAGAGATGTGTCCACAAATTTGTGTGTATTTGTGTGTAATTGTGTATGTATGAATAAAATTAGTGCATGCATAAACTTCGGAGAAATTCAAGTTTCCGCTACGCGAACGTTTGGCCATTAGCTAGTTTTCATATAAAGCGCTTACATAGAGAGCTGTAAATTTTTACATACGTTGTTTTGAATTTGTTTATATTTGTTTAAAAACAGATTTAGAAAAAATCGTCGGGCTCAAAAGATAAAAATATAAACGTAAAATACGCTTATTAGGTCTTAGTTCTTAAAGTATGCACTTTGGGGTCTAGATTTTCACGTTTATAAAAACCTTGTAAGTGTCTGCAACATATTACCAAGTATCAATGATGTCCCGTTAGTAATTAAAGAGTTATAGGACAATTTACCATGAATAGATCACTGTTTACAAAGCAGTCAAATATCACGACGTTCTAAAGGAATTGTATGGTAAAATGTATGCCAATAATTAGTTTATTCATTCAACTATTCAAATGCAAAATTTCATGTCATAAAATTCAGTAATTAAAGAAAAACAATTATAATACTGACGCAGCATCGAAAACCTACATAACCCGACCAAGTTCGGATGGCTACAAAAAAGCGGCCGTGCCATATATCTTAGAAACGTTCTTAACCTTGCAATATAGTATTTATTAATATGGTACAGTTGCGTACACAAGCGTTAGGAAAAAATAAAACAATTGCATTTCTTGAATGAAAAATATTTTTTTAATAATAACAAGTACTTTTCTATATAAATATCCGTGTACAAAAATATTTTTAATTACATATAATACTTAATTATGTAATTATGATAACGTTAACAAACGCTTGCAACGACAGCAATAGACCTAAATGTGTTTTAACTTAAATAGGTTTAATAATTTATATTACACATTTACAATTACAATTTATCACATTGGTATAAAAAAGGTATTTGCAAGAAAAAAGGGGAACGCTCGTGCATGCCTAGTCCATTGGTTAAATAGTGTAATAAGCTACAATATGATAAATATTTACCTAAACAGTAGTACTTACATGTGGTAATTATTTAATTTCCCTAAGGGGTCTATAGTTAGAATCCTGATCCGTGAAATCTTCAATAGAAATTAGCAGTATGAATTTTATTTTTCTTATATTATAATAGGTATATCTAGATTATATCTCAAGTCTCAAGCGCATAAAGTACCTACGCAAATAGTACCTACTTTCTGTCATAGTCAAATACATTTAAAAAAGTAGGTGTACAAAAATAAATGACCTATAAATTATATCGAAACAGCAATTGCGTTATCACCTATACCAATTCAATACCGATATTATACTGTAAATTTTGGGATGTTACCTAAATATATTGCACGGCCGCTTTTTTGTAGCTATCCGAACTTGGTCGGGTTATGTAGGTTTTCGATGCTTCGTCAGTATTATAATTGTTTTTCTTTAATTACTGAATTTAATGACATGAAATTTTGCATGTGAATAGTTGAATGAAAACTAATTATTGGCATGCATTTTACCATGCAATTCCATTAGAACGTCGTGATATTTGACTGCTTTTTAAACAGTGATCAATTCATGGTAAATTGTCCTATAACTCTTTAATTACTAACGGAACATCATTGATACTTGGCAACATATTGCAGACACTTACAAGGTTTGTATAAACGTGAAAATTTAGCCCCCAAGTGCATACTTTAAGAATTAAGACCTAATAAGCGTATTTTACGTTTATATTTTTATCTTTTAAGCCCGACGATTTTTTCTAAATCTGTTTTTAAACAAATATAAACAAATTCAAAACAACGTATGTAAAAATCTACAGCTCTCTATGTAAGCGCTTTATATGAAAACTAGCTAATGGCCAAACGTTCGCGTAGCGGAAACTTGAATTTCTCCGAAGTTTATGCATGCACTAATTTTATTCATACATACACAATTACACACAAATACACACCAATTTTTGGACACCTCTTTTCTTCTAAAGTCTATGGATTAAAAAAAGTTCCGCCAGGACAACGTTCGCCCAGCGGAATCAGTTTTTGCTGATTTTCTCCACAACGGCTGCGTGCACAATTTTTTTTATACCATACACAATTAAACGACGTCATACACTAAATATCTGCATAATTAAAATCTTTAAATTCAACAACATTCCGCTGCGCGAACGCACACCTAATTTTCTGTGCAGTCCATGTTAATGAAACAAAGGGCCTTGAGAATGAGAGTGTGTTATACAACGTGTGACGAAAAGAACGCAAAACCTGGAAAGGGGTCGTTCATTTGAAAGAAGGGGTGCTATACAACATTAAACAAAAAGACCGCAAAAAGATCACAAAAATGTTTACAACAATAATGAAATAAATTTCAGAGTTACCAAAGGTGAACCAAGACCGACAATAACCTGGCAATTCTCGGACAACTCCAACACAGGTTTTGTAAGGATTTCCGGATCCGACCAAGTCCTACTCATATCAAGGGTGGAGAACAAACACGCGGGGCGCTACAAGTGTGTAGCACAGAACAGCGTCGGTAGTGACGAACACATAACAACAATAGTTGTTCAAGGTAGGAAAAGTTTCCAAGTACTAGCATGATTCTTCGTAATCGCGTGGGGACAAAAGATATCTATCTTCTTCTATCTATACTTATAATAAATCTGTAGAGAGGTCAATTCTGTACATGAGATATATCTCCAAAATAACTATCAGGGGGTGATTAGGGATCGATACTGATGCCAAAAATGCAATCAGTGCAATTTTTGTCTGTCTGTCTGTCTGTCGGTCTGTCTGTCTGTCTGTCTGTATAACCGTTATAGAAACAAAAACTACTCGACGGATTTTAATGAAACTTGGTACAATTATTATTCATACTCCTGAGCAGGTTATAGTATACTTTTCATCACGCTACAATCAATAGGAGCAGAGCAGTGAAGGGAAATGTTGGGAAAACGGGAGAAGTTACTCCATTTTTTAAGCTTCCGTCGCGTGTGCAACCTTAATGGTGAAAGCTACACAGAAATCATGTATGACGGAAATGTTCTCCTTAAAATTATATAAAAAATATCCAACGACAGCATATGTCTATCTTTTATGATTGACGAACAATAACACGTGTAACTCCCGATAGCTTAGCAGTTCGAAGCTTTCTGATTGTATTTGTCTACTCTTACGTTTATAAAACTCTCAGTCGTCCCTAATTAACATTAATAAAAGTTAACATTATTAACTATTCCATAAAAAAAGAATCATAGAAATCGGAATATACTGAATCATGCTACAAGGATTATTTTTGTCATTTTTGTGGTCGCGAACGCACAGGCAGGCGGCTTGCTTGGCGCCTAGCGCTAGCGCAAGGCTAGCGAGTAGCTTCGGAAAACGGCTTACGACAGTTTGCAATATCCTTTAATAATTATAATGTCGAGGGGAAGATGGTTATAATTTCGCTTTACACCAAACGAGTAATATTATAAATGTGAAAGTTTGGTTGTTTGTTACTCAATCACGCCAGAACGGCTTAACGGATCTTAATGAAATTTAGAACAAAGATAGATTATAGTCTGGAATAGCACATAAGCTACTTTTCATCCCGGGAATATGTTCCCTACGGATCACGCGGGCGAAGCCGCTGGCAGAAGCTAGTAGATAATATATTCTTGATCTAGTCTGTTTACGTCGTCACCTAGTCGATTGCTGACTGGGTCCACTTCGCTTCAGGTCTAAACGAATGCAGCAGTGTAAAGGCTTCATTCCAGTATTTTAAAACGAAACTAGTAATTATAACTAATTTCTTTGCAGATCCGCCTAAAATACTTTCAAGTGTTTCTACCATCTATCAAAGTACTGAGGGCGACGCTTTGTTGAAAGTTCCTTGCGCCGCAGCTGGTCTGCCCAAACCAATCATAACTTGGAAGTTAAACGGCCGTGTCATCAATCCAAGTAAGATACTGATTACCTTATTCTTAAACCTTTTGAAGAAAGCTTCCTCGACTATGATGAATCATTTGCCATGGCAACAGTAAAACCGGGCAAGTGCGAGTCGTATTGACATGAAATACCTTAATTTTTTTTGTTCTATAACTATGAAAATCATCAATATTGGAACGCATACAATTAGTCCATTAATTCGATAAGTAACACATTTTACACGAGTTCCAACCATCTGAGTATAGAAAAACGGAACCCTTGTACAACCAACCACCCAATTGTCTGTCTGTCTGTCGGACGCGGCAAAACAAACATACGGCGACACCCACCACCGCGGATAACCCTCGCCATTTTAAATCAGCTTCTGAAGGGTATCTGCGCCTCAAGACTAATTTTAAGTTTAATTAGATTTTTTGATTGAAAAAGACTTCTGACTTGGCCCAGACTATCGGTATTCAAAGCTCCGCGTTTTCAACACATCTTGCCAATGCCCAATCAACTTGAGAACCCCACGCAGTTTGGGGAATTCCCACACGTTTGCAACGCTGGCTTAAGTGTCAAGCCAGTCGACGCGGCAAAATGCAATAATGGTCCTTTTGGTATCATTATACTTATCCTTATCCAATTAAATGGCTTGATAATTAGGGTTGATTATGTACCTTCTAAACCCGCGCGAACGAAGTCGCAGGTGCAGTGCTACTACTTCTCATATTATAATTTGAATAATCATTTGGTGCACCAATAAGTTCTAACACATTATTTTCATGGGACAAGTGTTGTCCCATGAAAATCTTGTGGCAGAACTGTGGTACTAGTACAGTTTTTTTATGTATCATCAATAGTTTTCTCAGCGCAAGCCAAATAATTAATTTTATAGGCAACATTTTGCTACTTTGGGTTACATTATTGTAATTTTCTAAAGAAATATAATATAGCCTATGTTCATCAGGGATAATGAAGGATTCGAATGTTGAAAGAATGTTTATAATCAGTCCTGTAATTTCGGAGCCTGTTCAATTCAAAGTCGCAATGACCGCTTTTTGTTCGAATAATTCAATCAGAACCTGGGCAGAATGAAATAGTGGTCATCTTGGTATCATGATGCTAATCCTTATCCATTTAAACGGATTGATAATTATTAAGATTGATTATTTACCTACTAAAACCTGCACGAACGAAGTCCGCAAAGTGCTAGTCCTCAAATAACAGTTTGAATAATCATTTGGTACACCAATAAGTTCTGATCACCAATAAGATTTTCATGGGACAACATTTGTCCCATGAAAATCTTGTGTCAAGAAAATGTATCTTTTAGAGTTTTGTTTAAGATAGGTACTAGCCATACTTATAGTAAGTAACTCTCAAAATGACTATCACAGGTAGAGTTTAAAAATAGAATCATTGTATTCTCATTCATACGGCATTTTTTATTTAAGGCGAGAAATATTCTATAGAGGACGGAACACTCGTAATAAAAGCCCCAAAGGTGAGCGACACTAACTCATACACGTGCGAGGCGAAGAACGAGGTTGGCGAAGTCAGCGCGAAGTTCAGAACGTACATCCGTCGTAAGTACTATGGTTATCACAATACTTACATGAAAACAGACAAAGCTGACGGCGGTCTTAACTGTAAAACATTACGTAATACTGACATCAGACTTGGCGCATTTCAGAGAAACCACAAGTATCAGGAGTTGCTGCCAAACAAGTGAGAGTAGGATCGTCGGCTAGTATCGAGTGCACGTAAGTGTTGTACCGTACCTGTGTGACAAAAGCTCAAGAATCAGTTTTCTAGCACATGTAATGAAAGCATCGGGATGGACTTGAAGTTTTGTTTCCTACTTTTCTGTCCAGTCCATTGTAATGAAACATAGGGCCTTGAGGATGAAAGTGTGTTATACAACGTGTGACGAAAAGAACGCAAAACCTGGAAAGGGGTCGTTCATTTGAAAGAAGGGGTGCTATACAACATTAAACAAAATTACCGCAAAACGATCACAAAAATGTTTACAATATTACTGAAATTAATTTCAGAGTTACTAAAGGTGAACCAAGACCGACAATAACCTGGCAATTCTCGGACAACTCCAACACAGGCTTTGTAAGGATTTCTGGATCCGACCAAGTCCTACTCATATCAAGGGTGGAGAACAAACACGCGGGGCGCTACAAGTGTGTAGCACAGAACAGCGTCGGTAGCGACGAACACATAACAACAATAGTTGTCCAAGGTAGGAAAAGTTTCCAAGTACTAGCATGATTCTTCGTAATCGCGTGGGGACAAAAGGTATAGATAATATATTCTTGATCTAGTCTGTCTACGTCGTCACCTAGTCGATTGCTGACTGGGTCCACTTCGCTTAAGGTCAAAACGAATGCAGGAGTGTAATGGCTTCATTCCAGTATTTTAAAACAAAACTAGTAATTAAAACTAATTTCTTTGCAGACCCGCCTAAAATACTTTCAAGTGTTTCTACCATCTATCAAAGTACTGAAGGCGACGCTTTGTTGATAGTTCCTTGCGCCGCAGCTGGTCTGCCCAAACCAATCATATCTTGGAAGTTAAACGGCCGTGTCATCAATCCAAGTAAGATACTGATTACCTTATTCTTAAACCTTTTGAAGAAAGCTTCCTCGACTATGATGAATCATTTGCCATGGCAACAGTAAAACCGGGCAAGTGCGAGTCGTATTGACATGAAATACCTTAATTTTTTTTGTTCTATAACTATGAAAATCATCAATATTGGAACGCATACAATTAGTCCATTAATTCTATAAGTAACACATTTTACACGAGTTCCAACCATCTGAGTATAGAAAAATGGAACCCTTGTACAACCACCCAATTGTCTGTCTGTCTGTCAGACGCGGCAAAACAAACATACGGCGACACCCACCACCGCGGATAACCCTCGCCATTTTAAATCAGCTTCTGAAGGGTATCTGCGCCTCAAGACTAATTTTAAGTTTAATTAGATTTTTTGATTGAAAAAGACTTCTGACTTGGCCCAGACTATCGGTATTCAAAGCTCCGCGTTTTCACCACATCTTGCCAATGCCCAATCAACTTGAGAACCACACCAGTTTGGGGAATTCCCACACGTTTGCAACGCTGGCTTAAGTGTCAAGCCAGTCGACGCGGCAAAATGCAATAGTGGTCCTTTTGGTATCATTATACTTATCCTTATCCAATTAAATGGCTTGATAATTAGGGTTGATTATGTACCTTCTAAACCCGCGCGAACGAAGTCGCAGGCGCAGTGCTACTACTTCTCATATTATAATTTGAATAATCATTTGGTGCACCAATAAGTTCTAACACATTATTTTCATGGTACAAGTGTTGTCCCATGAAAATCTTGTGGCAGAACTGTGGTACTAGTACAGTTTTTTTATGTATCGTCAATAGTTTTCTCAGCGCAAGCCAAATAATTAATTTTATAGGCAACATTTTGCTACTTTGGGTTACATTATTGCAATTTTCTAAAGAAATATAATATAGCCTATGTTCATCAGGGATAATGATGGATTCGAATGTTGAAAGAATGTTTAAATCAGTCCTGTAGTTTCGGAGTCTGTTCAATTCAAAATCGCAATGACCGCTTTTTGTTCGAATAATTCAATCAGAACCTGGGCAGAATGAAATAGTGGTCATCTTGGTATCATGATACTAATCCTTATCTATGTGCCTACTAAACTCGCACGAACGAAGTCGCCGTCGAAGTGCTAGTCCTCAAATAACAACTTAAATAATCATTTGGTACACCAATAAGTTCTGATCACCAATAAGATTTTCATGGGACAACATTTGTCTCATGAAAATCTTGTGTCAAGAAAATGTATCTATAAGCGTTTCGTTTAAGATAGGTACTAGCCATACTTATAGTAAGCAACTCTCAAAATGACTTTCACAGGTAGAGTTTAAAAATAGAATCATTGTATTCTCATTCATACGGCATTTTTTATTTCAGGCGAGAAATATTCTATAGAGGATGGAACACTCGTAATAAAAGCCCCAAAGGTGAGCGACACTAACTCGTACACGTGCGAGGCGAAGAACGAAGTCGGCGCAGTCAGCGCGACGTTCAAAACGTACATTCGCCGTAAGTAATAAAGTTATCCCTATTCCTAGACGGATAAAATAAACTAACGGAAGTCTGCTAATGAAACAGACGTGCGACTTATTAAATTTGGTGCATTTCAGAGAAACCACAAGTATCGGGAGTTGCTGCTAAGAAAGTAACAATAGGTTTGTCGGCTAGTATCGAGTGCACGTAAGTGTTTTAATACTTCGTATGTAGTCTTTAATATTCATGAGACAGCCTGGAATGAATGACTAATAAAATAAGCTTTTTCAAAATTCCAATAATGTATTTGAACATTCAGGGTCGACAAAGGTGAACCGAAACCAACTATAACCTGGCAATTTATGGACAACTCCGGCTCAAAGTTTTCACAAATAGCTGGGTCTGACAGAGTACTGCATATTTCTCGGGTGGAGAATAAACACGAGGGGCGCTACAAGTGTACAGCACAGAACGCCGTCGGTATCCATGAACACATCACAACACTTGTGGTTCAAGGTAGTATGCTGTTGCAAAAAGTTGCATGATGCTTCGTGACCGCTTTTTAATAGATTAAAATTATGGTCTTAAATAATTGATTGTTTTTTAAAACCAATCTATTTACAGATAAACCCAAAATAGTTTCAAGTTATTCCATCATCTATCAAAGCACTGAGGGAGAGGCTGAATTGAGGATTCCTTGTGTCGCAGCCGGTCTGCCAAAGCCGAGCATTACTTGGAAGTTGAACGGTCGTGATATCAATCCAAGTAAGCTACTAAAACTATTCTATTCCTACTCAAATGTTCACTTACTTTACGTGACCTCAAAAATCTTTTCAAAAGTATTAGTTGTGTAAGGCTTCATCGAAATAAGGCACACGCTTATTTCGATGAAGCCTTACACCACTAATACTTTACAATATGAATCGTAGTCATTGAAGTGTTCTTTTACGTAGGTACTGACCTTACTTATTATTAGTAACCCTAAAAAATACGTCCACAGGTAGAGTTTAAAAATAGAATGATTGTATTCTCATTCATACGGCTTTTTTTTATTTCAGGCGTGAAATATTCTATAGAGGATGGAACACTCGTAATAAAAGCCCCAAAAGTGAGCGACACTAACTCGTACACGTGCGAGGCGAAGAACGAGGTTGGCGAAGTCAGCGCGAAGTTCAGAACGTACATCCGTCGTAAGTACTATGGTTTTCACAATACTTACATGAAAACAGACGAAGCTGACGGTAGTCTTAACTGTGAAACTACGTAATACTGACATCAGACTTGGCACATTTCAGAGAAACCACAAGTATCAGGAGTTGCTGCCAAACAAGTGAGAGTAGGATCGTCGGCTAGTATCGAGTGCACGTAAGTGTTGTACCGTACCTGTGTGACAAAAGCTCAAGAATCAGTTTTCTAGCACATGTAATGAAAGCATCGGGATGTACTTGAAGTTTTGTTTCCTACTTTTCTGTCTAGTCCATTGTAATGAAACAAAGGGCCTTGAGAATGAGAGTGCGTTATACAACGTATGACGAAAAGAACGCAAAACTTGGAAAGGGATCGTTCATTTGAAAGAAGGGGTGCTATACAACATTAAACAAAATGACCGCAAAAAGATCACAAAAATGTTTACAACATTACTGAAATAAATTTCAGAGTTACCAAAGGTGAACCAAGACCGACAATAACCTGGCAATTCTCGGACAACTCCAACACAGGCTTTGTAAGGATTTCCGGATCCGACCAAGTCCTACTCATATCAAGGGTGGAGAACAAACACGCGGGGCGCTACAAGTGTGTAGCACAGAACAGCGTCGGTAGCGACGAACACATAACAACAATAGTTGTTCAAGGTAGGAAAAGTTTCCAAGTACTATCATGATTCTTCGTAATCGCGTGGGGACAAAAGATATCTTCTTCTATACTTATAATAAATCTGTAGAGAGGTCAATTCTGTACATGAAATATATTTCCAAAATAACTATCAGGGGGCGATTAGGGATCGATACTGATGCCAAAAATGCAATCAGTAAAATTTTTGTCTGTCTGTCTGTCTGTCGGTCTGTCTGTCTGTCTGTCTGTCTGTATAACCGTTATACAGGGAAATTGAAAAAATACCCGAAACCTCTTAGGCAGTGAAAGTACACATGATTATAAGCAACTTTTGTTTTGGTAAAACTCCGAAATCTCGAAAAAAATATCAGCTGTTTCATACAAAATGCAGTATTTAGCCAATGAAAATGTATGAAACAGCTGATATTTTTTTCGAGATTTCGGAGTTTTACCAAAACAAAAGTTGCTTATAATCATGTGTACTTTCACTGCCTAAGAGGTTTCGGGTATTTTTTCAATTTCCCTGTAGAAACAAAAACTACTGGACGGATTTTAACGAAACTTGGTACAATTATTCTTCATACTCCTGAGCTGGTTATAGTATACTTTTCATCACGCTACAATCAATAGGAGCAGATCAGTGAAGGGAAGTGTTGGGAAAACGGGAGAAGTTGCTCCATTTTTTAAGCTTCCGTCGCGTGTGCAACCTTAATGGTTAAAGCTACTCAGAAATCATGTATGACGGAAATGTTCTCCTTAAAATTATATAAAAAATATCCCATGACAGCATATGTCTATCTTTTATGATTGACTCACAATAACACGTGTAACTCCCGATAGCTTAGCAGTTCGAAGCTTTCTGATTATATATGTCTACTCTTACGTTTACAACACTCTCAGTCATCCCATTCTTTTTTATGGAATAGTTAATAATGTTAATTAAAAAAGTTAGCATTATTAACTATTCCATAAAAAATAATCATAGAAATCGGTATAGAAACACCAAAGTTATACATGAAATACGCTAATAATAAGCCATCGCGCGTGAATACTGAATCATGCTGGTCGATGAACAAGAAGCCACTAATTACCCGATAGAATTTTTAAATTCTTTAAATATGCCCGGACTTCCTTCTCACGAAATTTGTTTAAAAATTGGCATTCCGATTATTCTGCTCCGAAATTTAAGACCACCACAACTTTACAATGGAACTCGGCTAAAAGTAACCCAGTTGCAACAAAATATAATCGAGACTCAAATTTTAACAGGTTGCGGTGCAGGTGAAACCGTCTTTATTCCCAGAACTCCCATAATCTATCTATCTATACTTATAATAAATCTGTAGAGAGGTCAATTCTGTACATGAAATATATTTCCAAAATAACTATCAGGGGGTGATTAGGGATCGATACTGATGCCAAAAATGCAATCAGTACAATTTTTGTCTGTCTGTCTGTCGGTCTGTCTGTCTGTCTGTCTGTCTGTCTGTATAACCGTTATAGAAACAAAAACTACTCGACGGATTTTAATGAAACTTGGTACAATTATTATTCATACTCCTGAGCAGGTTTTAGTATACTTTTCATCACGCTACAATCAATAGGAGCAGAGAGTGAAGGGAAATGTTGGGAAAACGGGAGAAGTTACTCCATTTTTTAAGCTTCCGTCGCGTGTGCAACCTTAATGGTGAAAACTACACAGAAATCATGTATGACGGAAATGTTCTCCTTAAAATTATATAAAAAATATCCAACGATAGCATATGTCTATCTTTTATGATTGACGAACAATAACACGTGTAACTCCCGATAGCTTAGCAGTTCGAAGCTTTCTGATTGTATTTGTCTACTCTTACGTTTATAAAACTCTCAGTCGTCCCTAATTAACATTAATAAAAGTTAACATTATTAACTATTCCATAAAAAAAGAATCATAGAAATCGGTATAGAAACACCAAAGTTATACATGAAAAACGCTAATAATAGAGAGAGAGAGAGAGAGAGAGAGAGAGAGAAGAGGAGAGGAGGGGAGGAGGAGGTTTAGAGTATTCTATTCTATTCTATTCTATAATAAGCCATCGCGCTTGAATACTGAATCATGCTATAAGGATTATTTTTGTGGTCGCGAACGCACAGGTAGGCGGCTAGCTTGGCGCCTAGAGGCTAGCGAGTAGCTTCGGAAAACGGCTTACGACAGTTTGCAATATCCTTTAATAATTATAATGTCGAGGGGAAGATGGTTATAATTTCACTTTACACCAAACGAGTAATATTATAAATGTGAAAGTTTGGTTGTTTGTTACTCAATCAGAACGGCTTAATGGATCTTAATGTTTAGAACAAAGATAGATTATAGTCTGGAATAGCACATAAGCTACTTTTCATCCCGGGAATATGTTCCCTAGGGATCACGCGGGCGAAGCCGCTGGCAGAAGCTAGTACCAAATAATTTTCCATTCCTATTTAAAAGAACGCAATTCCCAGTATCGGTCAATTAATAAGGCTCAAGGGCAGACTTTTCGTATTGCTGGAGTAGATCTCGGTGTCAGTTGTTTCTCGCATGGTCAGTTGTACGTCGCTCTTTCCCGGGTTAGCAGTTCTAGAAATCTTTATGTTCACGTGCCGGACGCGTCAACTTTCAACATAGTTTACCCGGAAGCTTTGCGCTGAAGTATTTTCGTTCTATAGGTACTTAAGCCTCATGTGCACGTGATCTAAACAATATTACTACTAATACACAAGGAGTTATACGCTGACGGAGTGGCGGGCACAGCTATTAACAATAATATTGTGCGGTTCCGTATTGCGATATTTTTCAACAGTATTGTAGATTGACATATTATATTTCCCTACTAAAATACGAAAGTTAATCTGCCTGTAACATCAAAACCACTGAACCGTGAGGATGGACTATAGGCTCCTTTTTTTACGAAAAACGACAGTAGCGCGGACGAAGTCGCGGGCAAAAGCTAGTAGATAATATATTCTTGATCTAGTCTGTCTACGTCGTCACCTAGTCGATTGCTGACTGGGTCCACTTCACTTAAGGTCAAAACGAATGCAGCAGTGTAAAGGCTTCATTCCAGTATTTTAAAACAAAACTAGTAATTATAACTAATTTCTTTGCAGATCCGCCTAAAATACTTTCAAGTGTTTCTACCATCTATCAAAGTACTGAGGGCGACGCTTTGTTGAGAGTCCCTTGTGCAGCAGCTGGTCTGCCCAAACCAAGCATCACTTGGAAGTTGGACGGCCGTGTCATCAATCCAAGTAAGCTACTGATTACCTTATTCTTAAACCTTTTGAAGAAAGCCTCCTCGTCTATGATGAATCATTTACCATGGCAACAGTAAACCAGGCCAAGTGCGAGTCGTACTGACACGAAATACCTTTTTTTTTGTTCTATATCAGACTACGAAAAACATTAATATTGGAACCCACACAATTAGTCCATTAACTTGATAAGTTCACATTTTACACGACTTCCAACCTTCTGTGTATGGAAAAACGGAACCCTTGTACAGCCCCTCAATTGTCTGTCTGTCTGTCGCACGCGCCAATACAAACATACGGCGACACCCACCACCACGGACAACCGTCGCTATTTTAAATCATCTTATGAGGGATATCTGCGCCTCAAGAAGCCAAGACTAGTTTTAAGTTTAATTACCCAACTAACACTTGGCGCTAAGACAGGAGTTATAGTAAATCTATTAAAGCGCTAACCAGATCCTAAAGTTATAAATAAGTGTTACGCATTCGGAGTTAGAGCGCGCTATATCTCTACTATACCATCGAAATGGGCTCACTTTTTTTTCACCTTGGGTTGTTTAATGGCGGTAAATCAGAGTTAGAGAATGGGTTAAGAGGTATAATAAAGCAATAAGAGAACTATAATAGCGATGACTGAAACAACTAGGGATAAAAATGTGATAAAAAAGCAAAAATTAACTCCCTTAGTGGTACAACAGAATAAAATATCGTTTATTACCTCTTTGGGTGCTAAGGGGGCTGCAAATAGGTGAATACTAACTCCTTTAACGGTACGGTAGAACTAAAATGTCTCTAATTATATTTTTAAGTGAAAACAGGGTGGAAAATAGGTGATTATTACCGCTTTGAATTCTAACATAGACCCACAAAGGCTATAAAACGAACCTGAGGTCGTTTTTATAGCCTTTGTGGGTCTGTTAACGAGATTTTCTACAAGATAACAGCAAAAAAATCTGTCTATTAGGGTTTCGTTTCAGATAGGTACTAGCCATACTTATTGTAAGTAACTCTCAAAATGACTTCCACAGGTAGAGTTTAAAAATAGAATCATTGTATTCTCATTCATACGGCATTTTTTGTTTCAGACGAGAAATATTCTATAGACGACGGAACACTCGTAATAAGAGCCCCAAAGGTGAGCGATACTAACTCGTACACGTGCGAGGCAAGAAATGAAGTTGGCGCAATCAGTGCGACGTTCAAAACATACATACGTCGTGAGTATTCTGTTTACATTAACCATACTAACTCATACAATCTGGAAAAACAAACAAAACTGTATGAAATTGAGATGGTTACTGCCTGAACTTACATTTAGATTTTTTACAGAGGCACCTAAAATATCAGGACTCCCTGCTGAGAAAGTGAGAATAGGTTCAGCAGCTAGTATCAAGTGCCCGTAAGTGTTATGATTTAAAATAAAAAAAGACTTAAATGTATGAAAATTAGCTGACCCGGAAAACTAACTAGTAATGGTGTAATTAATAACCGGACTGTGTTTTAGGTATATAAAGGGTTTTCCAATAAGAGGTGTTATTTTAAAATTCAAAGATAAATGCCATTTTTTAATATAAATATTTGGATGTTTATTTCATTGTAAAGAGGAAGGTATGCCGTTAATATTGGAAAATAACATCAGGCAAATGACCACCGAGATCTTGTGATTTAACACTTTGCGACTTCTTCCTTTGTGGCCACGTGAAAAAAAGAAAGTGGTGGTCATTTGCCTGATGTTATTTTCCACTATTAACGGCATACCTTCCTCTTTATAATGAAACAAACATGCGATCATTTACATTAAAAATTTGGCATTTTTCTTTGAATATCAAATAACACCTCTTATTGGAAAACCCTGTACATTTATATGTATACAGATTTATAGGGAGTGAATGACCAATTTATAAAGTCTAGTTTAGTTTTGATAAGTGGTATTCGTTTAACCAGAATAATTTATTTCTGCCGTTATCAGAATCTTTCGATTTCCTTTTCACTTTCCTGTTCAGTTAGTTCAAAAAGAAAATTGGCCGTATCTATTCCGATGAAACGACTGCACAACATAATATATTTTTTTTTTACTTTAACACTCTTTTCACAATATTTAAGGGTTAAAGGTGAACCAAAACCATCGATAACATGGCAATTTATGGACAAATCCAGCGCTGCGTTTATACCAATTCCCGGATCCGAAACAGTTCTGCATATTTCAAAGGTGGAAAACAAACATGCGGGGCGTTATAAGTGTGTAGCACATAACGACGTCGGTAGTGCGGAACATATTACAACACTTGAGGTTCAAGGTTAGTTGGAAATTTTGCAAAGAGGTTTGATTCTTATGGATCGCATTTCTATCCGGACGACGAACAAATTGCCCTACTATTATCAAATGCTATGCTGCAGAATTATTACCATTTATCTAGTCTAAAATAGCTGAAATCATTATTACTAGCATTTAATAAAACGTTTAGTTTGTCTAGTAACAAAACCTGACACGTTGGTTAATTAAGTACATTATATTGTGAATCGCAAATGTCTTGGTTCAATATCGCTTAATGACTTAGCTAGCCAAAAAGCGGAACATAGGGCACAGGGAGCTTAGGGTATCCCGACATAGTTTCAGAAATCTTAATTGGATTTTGAGATATTGAAAAAGAAACCCTTTTTCAATAAATTGTTTCAAACTTTCGCAGTTTTTTTTAGCTGTACTTTATTACTTATTTATTTATTTAGACTTTATGCACAATAGTGGTACATGGGCGGACTTAATGCAACAAGGCATTCTCTACCAGTCAACCATATTATATACAAAAATCATCTACATGCTCTTCTGAATCGAATGATACCCCATTAAAATATTTTTCCGAGACTGCTGAAAAAAGTTGAACAAAAAAGCACTCGTTGACTAGGCTACGAGTATCATGCAATATGAAAATAATATTTTTAATCATAAATTAAACTGCAAATTTTCTTTTTATGCGTATGAAACGAAATTATATGCTGTGTTCTTTTTAACAAAATGGTGCTGCCACATTACCTACTGTTATACTACATTACTGCAGCGGCCAGCAAAAGAGGCATTGATAGACGAATGTATAAATGTGGGCCAAGGCATAGCCGAGTCACACATACGTAAGTCCATCAATGCCTAGTTGTGGCCAAGGCTTGTACTTATAGTACTTTCTCAAATAATGGGCGGAAATTAAAATACAATTACTTTTCAAAATCAATGTCAAATAACCAACAACAATAATAATTCCTGCATAAAAGTGTTCATTTTTTATTTCAATAAACAGCTTTCTATTTGAAAGCCAGTTTAAAATTTAAATAAAACCTTTCATAAGTTACCTCCTTGGTTGCCATGCTTCGGAATAAAAGATCTTTCCATTTTTAAATTACATGACAGATATGAAATTGCTATGTAATTTATTTTGCCGCAAAACACGACAGATATGAATTTTCATACAACTTTTGCCGGCTGCTGCTCGGCCAGTAAGTACAGCAATTTCGACTTATCTCGAAGAAGGTTGTCAAAATAACGCTCAAACCAAGCATGTTTGAGAAAAAAATGTTTCCAAACATTTTTTATTATGATGTGTTTGCTCTTGACTTTAGTCTTGGTCAAATTACATATATTATTTATTATAATACATTTGAAAACGAATGTTAGAACTGTTACATTCTGTTAAGAAAAACTGTAGAATATTGTATGGTATTGTTTCTCTTGTATAACAAATACAGAAAATCAACAATCTGTGTATGTATAACATTCTAACCTTTCTAATTACAGATCTACCAGTAATAGTATCAAGTGTTTCTACCATCTATAAAAGCACTGAGGGAGACGCTTTGTTGAGGATTCCTTGTATTGCTACCGGTCAGCCCAAGCCAAGCATCACTTGGAAGTTAAACGGCCATGTCATCAATCCAAGTAAGATACTTCCGCATTAATTAATGGTAATGATTTTTCCAATCCAAGGCCAATCGTAAAGTTTTTTTTTTATTTGGCTTGGTCATCCTGCAAATGTATTGCCCTTTAGGTCACTTTCAGTCATATTATGAGGTCCATTGTGAGCAACCATGTTTCAGTACTGTGTGTAAAAAACATTATTATAAGGTGAGACTAGAGCGTCTCATCGCCGACGACGAAGCGATTAGTTATCAACTATTTTCTCGCTGAGCATAGGGACAAAATATATAGATCTCGTGTGGGTAAAAGAGTTCACGCTGCCGGCGGGCCGGCGCTTACCACTAGTTGGTCGCAGCCACAAGAGTAATCAGAAATAATTCTCGCTCAGCTATAGTCGCTCTGCGATACTCGCTTAGCGGTTAGAACAGCGCCATTTCTACTAATAGTGCGGGCCGGAGCGAGTGGTGGGAGTAGTAATCGCACCGCGTCGTCGCAAAAAGGCACTTGCTTAAAGCCGAGCGACAAAAGTATCGAAATCACTCTCTCCCTTCTCGCTGATCGTCGGCGTCGGCGGTGAGACAAGTGCTCTAAAAACCCTGTCCCTTTATATTTTCTTCTATGACTAGGTAGGTATTATATCGTCGGCAAAAAAGAACGCGGGTGGTAATCTTAACATCAATCATCAGCCAATGAATATAAAATGATGATACTTTAAGTTTTTCAATAGCCCGATGCTTTTGGGGAATCAAATCATTCCAAGGCTCTGTAATGTTTCAGGCACAAAGTATTCCATTGAGGACGGCATGCTCGTAATAAGAAATCCAAAGGCGAGCGACACAAACTCGTACACGTGCGAAGCGAAGAACGAAGTCAGCGCAGTCAGCGCGACTTTCAGAACGTACATCCTTCGTAAGTATTAAACCGCGAACAGATAGACTAAGGCATTCGCCGCGAGTCCGCGACTCGTTTGCCACGTGTACAGCGTATTTACAGCTACGGATAGTCACTGTTTCGAATTCACTTGCCTCGGAGATGCGTTAAACCTGTGGTAAACGAGGTAAACATACTAAACATATCGCGGAGCTTACTTCACATTCACTTTGGTTGTACATTTCTCCAAAGAAAACCTGAAAGTCTTTTTAATTTGCCTCGAAAAATATTGTTTCAGAGTTACCAAAATTATCTGGAGTAACTTCGAAAAACGTGAGAATCGGCACTTCTGTTGATATAGAGTGCATGTAAGTGTTCTCAAGATTTATTTTATAAATATTACCTATTTCGATCGTTTTACGATGCATGTTTGAAACGAATTTAAATAAACTACCTTTACGAATACGAGTATCTATTTCGAAAAGCATTGTATTGATTTTTTTACTTCGTTAATTAATTTGTTGTGTAATAGATGGATAACTTTCGTCCATCATTAAACATAGAGACTTCAGATCCAAGCCTCAGAAATCATATTAATCCGTTGGTACCAGATGTCGTTTGCAGAGGAGCTCGTGGCTAAATAAAAGCAAACGCACGGATCGATCTTCAAGGTTCAGCAACGTTTGCCAAGGTTGGGCTGTGGATGGGTGACCATCTTAAAATAATATCGAGTTTCCTCCGTGCCTCGCAAAGCACATTAAGCCGTTGGTCCCGGCTGTCATTTGTAGATCTTCGGCAATCGTTTCGGTTTGTCAGAAGCCAGTAAATCTGACTCCAGTCTTCTAAGAAATACCGTGTTATCCAGTTAATGGGTTGTGGAGGTCTGGTAGGCAGCGGCTCCACGTAAAACACTGATATTCCGCTGAATCTGGTTTTACTGGAAGCCGACCCCAATGTAGTTGGGAAAAGGCTAGGCAGATGATGAATAGCTGTCGTTTGTAGATCTTATACTTTAATGTCCACAGTCGTTACAGATAGTCAGAAACAAGGAAATCTGAAACCAGTCTCACCAAGGGTATATCGTGTTACTCGGACACTGGGATATCGAGGATAGGCAGATAGGCAGTCAGTCTATGTTTAATATAGAGTTCAGTTTTTTTTTTTTTATTGGAAGTCATCAAATGACCCACTCTGAGAGCAGTGGAAGGGAATGTCAGACTCTTACTAACTAAAATTCACCCGTGTCTCTCATGTCTTCGTGTTCCAGGGCCGCGTTAACTCTTTAGCATAAATTCTACTACACAGCATACAGCTGGATCGGTATGATAAAAAGCCGGCCTGAATATAATTGAGAAATCTATCCAAGATTAAGTATTAAAATACTTGCTTGGGTAGTAGTAATAATAAAGATTGTATTTATTTATATTTCAAAACTAGGTACCTTCCAAAGGGGTGGTAAGGGTGTTGGACTTATGTTCAAAATCTAATGATGATGATTGACGAATAATTCGTCTTAATTTGCTTAATCTTATTGTTTATCAAACGTGTACGTGCATCACAAATATTTACGATACGTAGGTATGCATTATTTATGATTCCATTTTCCAAAATTATGCTTTATAAGCAAAGTGCTAGTTTAATCACAACAGACTCATTGTACTAGTATGCAATTTAATAATTGATTCTTTCAGTTTATATCAAGGTGAGCCAACACCAACTATTTCTTGGCAATTTTCGGATAAAGCTGGTTCAGAGTTTGTACCTATTAGCGGTTCAGAGAAAACACTGCGCATTACAAAGGCGGAGAACAAACACGCGGGGCGCTACAAGTGTGTAGCACAGAACAGCGTAGGAAGCGATGAACACGTCACAACGCTTATTGTTGAATGTAAGTTAAATTATAGTGAAAATCTGTTTGTTATGATATAAGTGAATCAATCTCGCTTCAATGGCTGAACGGATTTCAATCCGTGGGATAATTCCGAAATTCACAGTGGGGACGCAGTATCAAAAAAATTAATCGTTCATTCAAATTAGGCTGAGTGCCTGCACTTCTTTTATTCACCTGAAATAAATCCTTTGTCGACAGATCTTCAAGGAAGCACTACAAACTCAACAACAGTTGACGGGATTGTAGGAGATCTAGCTTTAAGGATCCCCTGTAACGTCGTCGGTGTACCCAAACCAAATATTAAATGGAAAATAAATGGCGTTACAATTACACTCAGTGAGTTATGAACTTAATCGTCGAACCCTACTATAAATCCTGGGTTCAGCTATTTAAATCACATCGATATATTTATGATTGAACAATCCACTTTAGAAACCAGTATAATTATTTCAGATGAAAAATACTCCATTGAGGATGGAGCTCTAGTTATTGCGAAACCTGCAGAAATGGATTCCTCGTCGTACACGTGTGAAGCTAAAAACTTAATTGGTTCCGTCAGCACCACGTTCAAAGCAACAGTCAGAAGTAAGTTGCATTGATATTTATTATATTGTGTCCATATTGATCTTTTACCTAGTTAATTTATTCCATAATGCAATAAAATATTGAGTATTGTAAATTCAGGGTTCATGTCAGTACACTAGACTGCTGTTGTCATAGCATTGCCACAAAATACCAACATCCGATCTTATCTTAAATATTATGTAGTAATTTTAGATTTCAAAGTTTCCGGGTTACCTGTATCCGGAGTACCTGTATGTTAATCCAAAGTGGTGCAACACAACAAAAAAAATACTTGGGCTTAGATCCGAAGAACGAAAAGGCCACATGAAATGTGGTTACAATAAATAGTTACCCAGTTCATTATGCTCCCTGTACGGGATTATTTAATTACCAACTTAGTTAGATGACGTAGCCCTGGTCTCCTTATTTCTTTTTTCTACTTTTAATAGGGCCGCGTTTGACCACTATCTCACCTGATGGTTAGAGATAATGCAGTCTAAAATGGAATAAGCTTGTCTAGAAGTAACCTATTCACACTTGACTTAAAGACTCCCAGGTTGTAGCTATCAGGAAACACAGACTCCGGCAGGGAATTCCACTACTTTGCTGCACGCACTATGAATGTGTTCCCAAAACGTTTTGTGCGTGTGGGTGGGATGTCCACCATGAATCGGTGGCACATCGCCATTCGTGTTGCGGTCCGATGATGGGCTTGGCGAAATTAAATTATGCAATACCGTCGCAAATTTCCCAAAATGCACCGGTAGAACACCGACAAGCTAGCAACTCGGCGTCGATGCTCAAGACTTTAGAGCTTTGACTCGATGAGCCTATCATCACCGATAATCCTCGTGGCTCGTTTTTCAATTGACTCATGGGCATCAAGCTGGTATTTGATCGATCTGTCCCAAAGATGAGAGCAGTACTCCATACAAAATCGAACTTGCGCTTGATAGAGTTTGAGCAGCTGTTTCGGCGTGAAGGACCATCTCATTTTTGCTAGGATCCCCCACTTTTTGGCAGCCTCTTGAATTTTGGCCTCCATAAAAGGGATCGAAATTGAGGGTAGATGTTAAAGTAACCCCAAGAAGCTCAAGTTGGTCGTTTATTGGCACGGCTACACCTCAGAAAGATGGATCTGGGTGGAATTAGCTCCTTTGCTGAAAAAAAGACACGCTTGGGTCTTAGCAGAATTTAACTTGACCAGATTGACATCGCCCCATTCAGAAACAGCCTGTAAGGACACGTTCAAACGCTCAACCATAGTCTCCTGGAGAGTCCGGATCTGTAACCCACCAGCTGTATCTTCTGTGAGTCTTACGTTACGTGTTCGACGCTCACACGTATCACTCAGCATCCGTGCTGTCGTCTGCATACCCAAAGGTTTAAACAGATCATTAACATGCAGCAAGAATAGTGTTGCCGAAAGAACTGAACCCTTAATATCTAGCAGTCCAGATGAGCAGCCATCTATGACCACTCGGATAGACCGATCCCTCAGGAAATCTGCAATCCAATCACACAATCCGGCAGGCAGACCGAAGGAAGGAAGTTTACTAATAAGGCCATCGTGCCAGACCCTGTCGAAGGCCTTCGAGATGTCCAGGGAGACCGCAAGTGCTTCCCCATGCCTCTCAATGGCCTCACTCTAGATGTGAATGGCATACGCTAGAAGATCCCTAGTTGACCGGTTTCGGCGTAAGCCGTATTGTCGGTCACTAAGGATATCGTTCGCTTCTGGGCCAGGAGCTTACGATTCAGCACCCGTTCCATACTCTTACAGAGTATGCACGTTACCGAAATGGGTCTATAATTCGACGGGTCAGCTTGACTACACTTCTTGAGCACGGGCTGCACGTTAGCTTGCTTCCAAGCCGTTGGCACTTTCCCAGTCGAAAAGCTAAAAAGGGCGTGTCAAGATCGGAGACTACTCAGGCGCACAAGTCTTTAGAACAATTGCCGGTTCCGTAGGGGCCACTAGCCTTGTTCACGTCTAGGTTACGTAGTACCCTACGGACGTCCTTCTGATGAATGCGAATTTTCGACATACTCGACTCACATCCATCAGCAGAAGCAGGGGAAAATGTATGCAACGATATTTTTATGACGTCCTGACAGCGCACGACCCATGCAAGTCACGGCCATGTCCCGGCTATGTGTGAATTAATCTTTAACCGGCTATCTTTTAAAAACATTTAACAATTGCATCATTGGATTTTTGATAAATTAGTCTTAGCCAGGAAGCAAAAATGTTGATATTGAAAAAATCATGGCCTAAATACACCTTATACCCGGATAAGTTACAAATTTTTCGCGAGTGAATCTGCTGACAGGAGCTGGTATTGGATGTTTTTAAAACATATGAAATTATACTCAACAGAATACCCCAAGAACTTTGGCACAATACATCACGCATACATCAAGCAGGGTGAATCTAGAAATCTAGACTGTGAAGCGAATAATAATTCTGAATCTCAATCAATTAAATGGTTTGCAGTAAGTATGTTCTCCCTGTTTACGTCGAGATTCATTTATAAGTAGTTGTAATCAGTATATTGCCACTCATTAAGGTACTGACTCTGATAAAAAATGCAGTTCTTGTATTTTAACTACAAGTTGGTAAATAAGATGAATCTTAAATTATAACAAGAGGAAATATTGGTGTAAAAATAACAACAAAATAATAATATGTTTTATGTTAAAGACAAAAGAAGACCTTCAATACCTGGACTCGCTGCTGAGCACCACCTCATCAACAACGGACCTTGATTCGCTGGAAACAACCACGTCAAGCACGGATAAAGATTATTCAACGACGCCGCGAATAACTGTAAGTGAGCAGGGGGGCTACTCTCTAAGCCCGACGTCCGTAGTTTCGGGCTTAGTTGCGGGCGTATTCTACTCTGTATTACCTACGAATTTACGATTAGTCCCAAACTCGAACTAATAATGAATGACAACACGATTTAATAGTAACTGTCAAATCGTGTTGTCATTAATTATTAGTGGTTAGGTGATACGTAGGAGAATACGCCCGTAACTAAGCCCGAAACTACGGACTTAGGGCTTAGAGAATAGCCCCCCAGAAGAGAGACCATCCATCGAATGGCATACGATTGAGTAGCATTCGGCTTCCAGTCCGGTTTCTGCTGTCAGGTGGTTAAGATAAGCTTCATTAATAAAAGAGATATACACATCACCTGCATATGTTTACGTTTATTGCATTAAACATAAAGAATGGGTCAGCCTCGAAATGAGAGATAATAAGCAGAAAATTCATACACCTTAACTTTGGTGTTCTGAAATTGAGTTGAACTTATATTATTATATATACTGACCTTCAATAACTTAAAACGCAGATCCGAGATTTTATGAGACTTGTCATAAAATTTCGTGTCTGCGTTATAAGTTATTGAAGTTTAAAGACACAAAAAATCGTGATCAAAATTTCCTGATTATTTCGGTTTGTATAGCTGTAACGATGTTAATTTAATATTTATGATAATTTGAATTTTTCGCTCTTTATTAATTAATGATAAATAATTGAAGAGCGAAAAATGACATGTTTCACTTTTGTATGGAACGCCGGCCATAACATGTACCCTTTAGGAAAAGTGGGAAACTTACCCCTGAATAGAATAAAGTAATTTTTTTTTCATACTATCAAATGTTTTTAATTTACAAGAAAAAAAAAAGTTTGACGTTTGTCGTGTCAGTTGTCATAACTGATGAGATGTTGTAGAGATGATGTTTACATGGAAATAGTTGTTTGTTTATTACTGTAACTACCCTATATTAATATGTTTTTGTGTATATCAGAAAACTGTGATCTTTCTAATGAAACATTGGACAAAATGACTCAACAAGCCACGATCAAATATTTTGAATCATTTCAGCTCATCTTGATTAGATTTTGAATTCAAGTACCGTTAAACGAAGCCAAAGTCAATCCAAGAATGAGCAGATATCACAAAACCGTTACACAAAGCCAAAGTCGTAGGAAATAAAACATAAATGAGAAAACGTAAAATAACACCGAAAGCCACAAAAGTCGAGACAAAAGAGACTGACAGACTCAGTGTTTATATGTCAACACGAACGGTCATTTTGATTTTTTTTCGTTCAGAAATTGTTCAGTACCAATGATGATGTTAGACTGTTGTATCTGTGCGGAGAACTTTGATAGTGCGATAATATTTGAGTGGCGTAAGGTCTATATTTTTAGTTTGCAAATGACGGCATGATGCCGCGACATCACTTTCCGTCATAGACTCCAACTAAAGTTCTAGATTGTGTAAAAAAAATGTAAGATTATATTTCACTTGATTGTCTCGGAAGCTAAACTAACATTTGTGTTTCCCTAATACAGACGAAGGACACAGGCAATACAGAACCATACTTTAAGATTGTCAATGCTTCATCCGTCAAGCACGACGGCAACTATACGTGCCGTGTGAGCGACAAGCATGGGAACACACAAACACACACGTACGTGGTGGACGTCGGTATTGCCCCGATGTTTACTTCCAACGATAAATCCATTAACCACTGGCAAGGCGAAACAAAAGAGATACAACAATTCTGTGATATTAAAAAAGACGTGAAGCCGCAGGCCGTGGTAAGTTCGCATTACACAATTGTATATGACTAATAAAAAGCTGTGAATTAGCTCACCAAATTGGGGAAATAATTCGTGTTTAAGCGAATTTCGGCATAGATTTAGAGAATGGAGTTTTAAACAACGTGCTTAAAGTCCTGATGGGTGGGATTGAAGCTATGTAAATGTTCCTTATTAAGTTTTCTGGAAATAACTCGTAAAACGAGACTTTTCCAGCCTTTCGAGCCCCCCCCCCCCCTACTCGTTAGCTTCACCCCATCGATCAGTACCTTTAGTATATTGCTTAAGGCACTTGTGCCTTTTTTTAATTGGGCGCTTTGGGCGAAGCAGAAGCAGAAGGGAGTGTCAGACTCTTACTGACTAAAACCCATCCGTGTTCCTCTTAGCCGCTTGGCCACCGGCGAGCATGAGTCACGTGATAACGTCGAGCGCACAGGCGCCAAATAAAAAAGCGCGGGCAGCTGCAAGCCAGATGTTTATGTTTACGTTAACCTTTTTTTAGTGGCCTCCTATTAGAGCTACCACTCAAGTGTATTGTTATTTGTATAGCTGAGAAACGGCTCCTTATAGTTACGTTAAGTGTATGATAACGGTTAGTTTCTATATTTTTTAACTAATTTGTAAACATTGAATATTGGTGAAAAAAACACATTACGTGAACTTTGAACAGGAATAATTTAAAAAGTAAATCGATAACATATATATTTTATGACTTGTATGGGTAGCTGGGTTATATCTAAAAACGATAAATAACAAACAACATACTCCACCGTACAAAAACATATATAAAAAAAAAAAAACTACCACCAAACATTAGCCATTTCCCGCCATTTTGCATTATTTACCTTCCGACCCACGGAACAAAAATTCTAATCATAACGTAAATTTCGTTTGTTTTGTTTATGTTTTGGCTGAAATCTATTGCCCAGTAAACATAAAATGCGATAATAATTACTTTTTAGTCTGAACAAGTAGCTAGACTTAATAATTAATCAATTACGATAGCGTTCTGACAACATGGACGCCTTGTGTAACAAGGGATAGGAAAATCATAAAAAAACATGCTAATACTTACCAACATGTTTATTTTCACTTGCACACACATTAATCACATCACAATGCACCCATAAAACATTACTTAACACTAATTCACTCACAAACAACATAATAAACAAGTTTATTCGACACTACGTCATCGCGCAACTCGCGTCATACCACAGACTGAATAAAACATTTAATTTCTTTCTAAAAATGGACTCGCCTGTGGCGTGTTTCGTATTTTTAGCATGTATGAAATGTCAATAAATCGAGTGGAAAAGAGCAAAAGGATTAAAATACCGTGTGTTTGACAGAAATGGACATAATTTGTGACGGGTCGCGATCAAACGTCAAAGAATACTACAGTCCCTTTGGTATATTTACTCCAAAATTTTTTTTGAATACTATAGTCTCTTTCGGTCCTCAAGCCCTTTGCGTTCCAGGGCCGCGGTGACTCTTTCGAACTAATTCCGCAACCCTAGCAGATACAGGCCCTAGCGGACCCCGACTATGCTGACATCTGTTTGAAACTGATCAGCCAGACAGCCAGTATTGTCAGGGGGTGAGGGAGCGTGACGAATGAAATAGGGACGGAGGTTTAGAAATATGTATTGGCGTACGTGCGCCCGAATTCACATCAATCCAAGTAATCTTCATAAAAAACACTTAAATTCTTTATCTTTCATTATTCAAAAACTATGTTATACTTTTTAAGTGGTCGCCCCAAAGCTTTTACAAATGGCTAATGCCAATTCTCATAAAGCCTTGAACATACAAGTATATTAAGCCCAGGACACAACCGTCACACTACTTCGCAGAAGGAGGTGAAAGCTTCCCATGCCTCCTCGCTCCGGACCATAGATTGAATCAGGGCCGGACGCGAGAGGTCACCGCCGCCTATCGCCTCGATGAGGACCTGGCGGTGCTATGACCATGAATTTCCGAATGAACCTCCGGGCGATCCCCATAGTGTTGATGACTCCCGTCGAATCCGAAACAGGTATCTCCCGAAACAACCGTGTCTGATGAGTACCTACGTCAGGCGGAAGGTGAAGACGCCGTGGCGCCGCTCTAGCCACTCCTCAAAGAGGGCACTTACAGCCGTAATTGTGGCGTGCCCAGCGCTGGGTTGCGACAGTCGCTGTCTCCAAACCGCCATGAGATCCTGCCGGAGCTCCGTCCACCGTGCTGCGATTTGTCGCGGCAGGGGAGTCTCGCCCTCACAGAGGGGCCCGAAAGGGCCGACGCCTGCCGGAGTCGCGGGATTATTCGCAAGAGACACCGTGGCTCCGGAACACAAAGGGCAATGAAGGAACATGGATGGGTTTTAGTCAGTAGAAATCTGACACTCCCTCCCGCTACACCCAGAGCGGGAGGAGTCATTGGATGATTTCTCATCCCTAAAAAAAAAAAAGGGGAGTCTCGCCCCGGCGTTGCGCCTCCACGCGCCACTCGTAAATCAGCGCGAGGGCGGCGAGCCTCCTTGCTGGTCTGCCGCCATGGGATAGCGGTAGACCAGCAAAGTGGCTCGCCGCCTGCCGGAGACCGTGCGGTATCCCCAAGCCAGCTGGATGGCCATGACCCTCTGGGATGCGTTGAAATAACGGGTAGGTCGCTTCCTTAAAGTAGGCACCCACACCGGCGCCCCATGAAGGGCCATGGACTGCACGACCCCCGCGTAAAGCCTCCGGCAGGAGGCGTTTGGAACTCCTAGATTGGGCAGAAGCCGCTTGAAAGCCGCCCCGGCCCGCCCCAGTCTGGGAGCCAAACGTCGGAAATGCCTGACGAAATTCCATCGGCTGTCGAGGACGAGGGCCAAGTATGTCATCGGCGACCCGACGCCGATGTGAACCCCTCCTACCGTTATTTGGGATCCCGATGGTGGCCTGTTCCGACAACCATGAAAGCATATGGCTTCGAAATTGTGTAGGGCCACCTCGAGACACATCTGCCAGATCCTCTCTACTACTGCCGCAACCCCGCGTGTCATAGCGTCGACAGCCACCTGGTGCGACCTCCCTTGTGCCAGGACCAAAGGCACTTGCATCTACAACCATATAAAATTTCCCTTATACTCGTGCAAGGAAGAAAAAATATGAAAGTATATAGTTAGAAAATACTATCCGGTTGAGTAACATACAAATAGAGAAACATAATCAAATGCTGCTATTTCTATCTAAAATGTGATACTTCGAATAAATTCGCAGTTCCTAGACTACAATATTTTTTCTAAACTTGCAGGTTCAATGGAGGTTTAATGGCAAAGTTATAACCAATCTAAACTCGGTAGGAGTGGGCCACTATACCTGTTACGCAAGCAACGTGCACGGATCTGTACAGAAGCAATTTGAGGTCAAGTCTTCAGGCAAGTTTCAATCATGTGTTTAGTAGCGGTTGGGACTCCTCACAGGAATATTTTAATATCATCAAATATTAAAAAATGTACTATTTTGTTACAGCTTGTTTGATAACTAGGAACTTGAAAGATGCGCAATATATGCCGCTCATACTTAGTGATAAAGGATCTTGGCACAAATTGGACACCACAGATTATTATATGATAGTAGAACAGGAACACAAAATTACCTTATCTTGTCCCAGCCACGGCACGTCGAATACATTCAAAATCTTCCCCAACAAAAGCTCATTAGAAGCAATTTGTAAAGAAAACGATTCTTTCATAGTAGACGACAAAACTTACAAACTGTCAGACCTGCAGTGCACTTACAGCATTCAACCGTCCGTTACCATAAAGAAAGCGAAATGTTTAACGGAAACTTCCGAATTGATTAGAGTGGGTTACAACATTCCTAGCTTTTTAGAAGCTTACGAAGTCTGTTACGATAAAAAAATAAATATGCCCTTATACACCCGCATTGAAATGACCGAGACAAACAACAACGGTCTGAGCGCCGGCTACAACTGGTACACTTACCCCGGAATAGGCTTAAAGCAAACTGAGCAAGGATTTACCTGTAAGGATGCGTCATCGTCATGTTGTTATAGTAAATCTCAGCTTGTGAACGCAATAGACTTTAATGATGGCCCTGCAAAGAAGAGCACGTTCATCGATCCTCTGAATGTAATCCCGGTTTGGCTGCCCTGCGATAATAATCTAAAGGTACCTAACCGATATAAAATAACATATAATTATTATTTTTTAAGTTGTTACCTGCTATTCACGGAGAAAAAAGCTTATTTCAAACGATTGTTATTATTTCAGTCTCCTTGGGAGAAAATTAATGACAAGGTGAGATCCCAGCTGTCCTTGTACAAAGACATTGTTGTATGGTCTGGCACACACACGTTCCAAGAAAAAAGTGGAGCTGTTATACCAAGATACTTATGGAAGGTAATTCCTGATTCTTATTAATCTGCCTACAATTTGACAAGTATATATTTTCAATTGATCAAACCCCTTATGAAGATTTTCAGTGTTTTAATGGCAAGATTGAAGTCAGTGGGCTCATTTTCCCAAAAGAGGTAGTGATTTGATCAAATTACTGTTTTAGTGAGAACATGAAATACTTTTACCGTATTATATCTCATATTTATGATTAAAAAGGAATAGTAAAATATATCACCATCGCTCTATCTGGTGCTCATATGTTTTTATTGGGTGTGTAATGTTTGTTATAAAAGAGCATGAGCCCGGGAAGATCAAACGTACGGTATTAAATAAAACCTGAAAGTTTCTCTATGTATTTCCCTAATACAGGTATGAACGATCCCAGACTATGAAGTTTGGATTATGGTAACTTTGGCTGTTTATGTTGGTTTGACTATCTTGGACACTAGGTAATGTACTCTTCTTTGATGAGGCCCCAATTTGTCTGTGTGTGTGTGTGTGTGATGTGTCTACTAAGACGGAGTCTGCTAGAGCCAGTGCCTGAACTTGGCTCCAATTTTCACATTTATATGTTTTTGATTGGAAATCACTACTTTATGAAAAGAAGCTAAGTATTTTTATTGATCATTAACACGTACCCCTGCATTCCCCCGCACGCCCCTATCGCCTCGCGGAACCCACGCCGTGTGCCATTACAAAATAGAAGTAGCAAGATTGTTTATGAATGTATTTCTGTCTAATAACACTTAATTATGTTACAATTCTTTCTTTTCTTTCTTCTTTTTAAAAAAAAACGTTGTCCCACACTAGGAATTTTTCCTGTATCGTGGGTGCGTTTACAAACATACAAAGTCACATACACAAACAGCCAGAACAACTGTCTGTAGGCCATACAAATATTTGTTCCGTGCGGGAATCGAACCCACGACACGCGACGCAGCAGTCGATCGCTCAAACACTGCGCCAACCGTGCCGTCAATTGTTCGCAATTTTAGTAGTGCGATTCACTAAGGCAGAACATCTTTACAACCAAGAAATCATCGTTGAAACATCTGATTTTATCAGATGTTCAACGATGATTTCTTGGTTATAAAGATGTTCTGCCTTAGTGAATCGCACTACAGAACGCTGAGCCGACGCTTAGTTGTTACTATCTTTGTCTAAGTTTAATAAATAATTCGTAAGTTAGGAAAAGAATAAAGTTCTAAGAGGTACAGGCTAAAAAAAAATACACAATTACCTAGCTGGATTCCAAATAGAAACTTTATAGGACATCTGGAAAAGGGTTAGGTTTTTGTTTTACAAGTCAGTCATAAAAAATTGCCGGTTTTTAAACGCTTATTTGTCTGAAACTGTTTGAGTCACTTTTATAAAATATTGGATTCTTCTTTCTTGACATGCTAAGTAAGGGGTTTTAATAAAAGTATAAGGATAGAGGTAAAGGATGTAAGTTAAATAGGTTTCCAGTTATGAAGGGATTAAAAGTATCTCGAAATGGTTCGAGTAATATTACACACAGCTGGCGCGTCGCCAGTTCCTATTTCTTTGAACTTTGGACCTCACCACCAGTCAAAAGAACGTTTATTATTTTTTATTTCTATATCGGAAGTCATGACCGGTATATGCACTTATTCATCAAACGAATTTAATTTCAGGTGGTAAGGCTCGCCGACGATGAAATAATGGCCATAGTCTACGTGAACGACCCTGAACCAACAGAAAGTGACATTAAATGCGAGAGGCCAGATATATGTGACGATTATGAAGATTGGATTGTCAACGACAATTCGACTTACTGCTGCTCACTGCCAGGCTTTTTAAAGTCGTTTGGTTTTCACGGTACAGACTATGGAGGCAAGTTTATAATAATGGTTGTAACAGGCCTGTGACAATAAGGAATATGCATGCGATTTTGTATTTATATTCAAATCTGGTAAACAATCATAAAATTATTTTTTAAATATCTTCATCAGCGATGTAGTTATAAAGCTTCAAACATTACAATTGAAACAAGCAGTCCGATATGGACTTCATATTAACAACTGATATTTATTTTCTAGAATCATTGGATGCAGAACTGGACAGCATGAAAGTACCCGAATCGCCATTTCTTAGGTAGACTGTACAAAGAAAAGTTATTTACATAGGTACCTACAACCAGAATTTAACAAACACAGTACGGATGATCCTAATATTTTCATAGCACTAATCATCCATCATGGTTAAAATAATCTAGTATTCATTATAGTATTCAATAGTAGCGAGTTAAGTGTAAACTTTGTACAACTTCAAATCGGGTTTTCTGCTTTAGGTATCACTATCCATCAAGCATATTTTGTCACATAGCTGGGTAAAGGCCGCCTTTTACTTTTTTCACACAAATCTGTTCTTTGCTATACCGGGCCAGTCTTTTCAATAGGAGCGAATTTGTCCTGCCACCTTGTTGAACCGGTTTGGTCTGCCGGAAATGAAATTTAAAGGGGCCCATTTGGTGGTTCTTTTTGTCCATTTCGCATCTGACATGCGGCAGACATGTAGGCATAGTCTCACTTAAGCCTTAGCGGCTTCCTGGGCAAAGCCCATGATATTGGTATGGTGCGCAGTGCTGTGTTCCATATTACGTCGTCCGATCGTTCCAGATTATATATTTACTCACGACAATTTTTTTTTCAGAAAATCATTTTCTGAGTGTAGCTTTTTCCGATATTGTAATGCAACAAAAGTGGTATTTACTATGTATAAAACGCAACTTCACAAAATACAATACACGATTATGATCAAAAGTGGCTATTTACTAAGAATTCTTAAAATGAATTTTCTATCAAAGAGGTTTATTGTATTTAATTGTTCTTCAAAACTGTGATAATGATGTTCATGGCCCGGTATGCTCCCGGAATGTATACTTCCAAATTAATGGTTCAAAACTGTCACAAACTTTCAAATGCCACTAAAAACTAGATGTTTCACATGTTTATTATTTTTTCTTTATTTAGTCCTGGCTTCTACCAGTGGCTTCGCCCACGTGATAATTGGAACTAAGAAAAACATTCCAAAATAAAAGTAGCACCTGTCCCAAATTCATCAAAATTGTTTAAATGGTTTAGACTTTACGGCTATAACCATACCATTAATTATACCATTTAACAAATTTTTATGAAATTTTTAACAGACAGACTGAGTTACTTTTGCATATATCATGTAGGTAATAGCAGTAGGGATTATATCTCAATGCCTAACCTGATGAATGTTTAATTTTGTTTGCTAAGTTGTTTTAGTTTTTCTACAAGCGGTTGTGTCCTGAAGGGGTACACCAACTAAATAAGTACCTAAATATATATTTATTACGGAAAAGTATTGTGTGTAACCTATGTTGGATATCCTAAATTAATAAACATTTTAATCTGAGATTGTGTCTTTTTTTCTTTTCAGTCACTTTAAAATTGGTAGAAATCCTGTTTTTTATATTGCTGAGGTAGAAATGATCCAATTTCTGAAGTTGTTTATTTTTGAAGCTTATAAACTACGTATAGTATTTTTAGAAGTTGTAATTTTTAACCCACTTCCAAAAAAGAGGAGGTTCTCAATTCGGTGGGTATTTTTTTATGTTGTACACCGATTACTCCGAGGTTTCTGATTTGTGTGATTCTTTTTTAGTTCGATACCCGGAATACTGGCCATTTGGTGCCGTTAAAATTTTATTCAGTTTGGCTCAGTAGTTTTTATTTTCAAGTTATATTTATTTCGTTTGTATAGACTAACTAGAATTAAGCCGTATATTGACGCAATGCGAAAATGGTCCTACATTGAACAGGTGAAGAAACAAGTGCTCCGCGTCTTATTGTAAAATCTTTTTATTAAGGGGCAGTTGTGAATGTCGCCGAAGTATGGTACGGAGGACAAACAATTGTCTAACAGTTAATATCTGGCTTTCCTTATAAAAGTCTGGAGTCGAGTAGTATCGAGGTTTGCAGTGTATAACTTTTAGGAGGTATCTCTGGGCTCTCTCCAGTTGCAAAAACATAGTTTTATAATGTGTTTGTATTAAGAGTAAACAGATTTGAAGATAACCACTACTTCTCTCAGGTTATTTTCGGCCAAAAATTTGGCTTCCAGCCAGCTCTTCGCATAAATTAATAAGGCTGTGTCGTCAGCGTCGGTAAAAATATCACAATTATCAAGCCTCATCCTACACAGGTCGTTGACATAAATTATGAACATCGTAGGACCGAGAATACTTCCCTGTGGGACTACGTATTCGATCTGCTCCTCCTCACTCACAACATTGTCAATTTTAACTACCTCAGTTCGACCCAAGAGGTAATCTTTAAATACATCCAAAGCCAGCCCTCGAACCCCAATGAGCTCTAGTTTAGATAGAAGTAATGGAAAATACACCGTATCAAACGCATTCGATATATCCAAAACATTTATAACCGTTGTCCAGTCTATCAACCAAGGCCTTACTGAATTTTATATCTTCAGTTAATTTGCCAGATCTAAATCCATATTGGTTTTTGAAAATTATGGATAAAATTGCGAGATACTTCGTTAAACAATTATTGAGTATTCTTTCGAAGACCTTGAATAATGGTTTCCACACCGAAATAGGCCTGTAATTTGTAACATGTTCTCTGTCCCCGCTCTTAAATACAGGAGTAACTAAAGCTTTTATAAACTGTTCGGGAAAACACCAGCCGGTTGATTCTGTAGACATGTCGAAGTGAAGGCGTGGGTGAAGTGATCACGAAGTGAGTTGTCAAACCATATAAACAAGATGGAATGACAGCTCACTTGTCGTTCACTCCACCTAAGTGAGCACGGTGAGATGTCGACAGAATCGACCGGCAGTAGCTATTGAAAGGTTGCATATGTGTGTAACGGGTGCTACCAAGACTTTCTGTGAAAGTTTAATAACTTAAGCTGCGATATTGTCCCAACCAGTTGCACAGTTACTCCGAAGCGATGACATTTGCTCTTCGCTAACCGGTTTAATTCCAGTTGAGGTGCATGAAGCTGTTACTTCATTATTATGATTTGTCAAATAACAAGGAGGAACCAACTTAGAAGCCAGGCTTTTAGCAATATTAACGAAATATTGATTGACCACAGAGTGTTGCATGCAAGAGTTCTGTTGCCAACGGTGACTGACATTTCCTGCCTGAAATTGAATTTACAGCAGTCCACATTGCTTTTGGATTATTTTGAGCTTTTTTATACTATTTATAGGCATACGTTTGACCGCTATCTCACCTGATGTTAAGCGATGATGCGGTCTAAGGTGGAGCACGTTTGCCTAGAAATAACCTATTCACTCTTGACTTAAAGACTCCCTAGCTACAACAGCTATCAGGAAACACAGACTCCGGCAGGGAATTCCACTCCTTAGCTGTACGCACTATGAATGTATTCCCAAAACGTTTTGTGCGTATAGGTGGGATGTCCACCATGTACCGGTGGCGCATCGCCGTACGTCTTGTGGTCCGATGGTGGAACAGGCTTGGCGGAATTCAATTATGCAATTCTGTCGCACACTCCCCTAAATGCAACCGATAGCAAAACGACAGACCAGCAACTCGGCGTCGATGCTCAAGACTATGGAGGGTATCAAGTTGGTATCTGGCAGATCCGTCCCAAAGATGAGAGTAGTACTCCATACACGATCGAACTTGCGCTTGATACAGTTTAAGGACCTGTTCCGGCGTGAAGTACCGTCTCACCTTTGCCAGAATCCCCAACTTAATAGCAGCCAGTTGAGTCTTGGCCTCTATGAAAGGGCCAAAATTGAGGGTAGGTGTTAACGTAACACCAAGAAGCTCAAGTCTGTCGGTTATCGGTAGGGTTACCGCGGAGAGATGGAGCAGGGTAAAATTTTTAGCGGAAAAGAGACACGCTTGGGTCTTAGCAGCATTGAACTTGACTAGATCGGCATCGCCCCATTCAGAGACAGCCTGTAAGGACACGTTCAAGTGCTCAACCATAGCCTCCCGGAGAGACCGGGTTAGTGACCCACCAGCTCGTGCATTGGACACGTATCTCTCAGCAACAGTGCTGTCGTCTGCATACCCAAAGGTACCGGGTTTTAGGAGATCATTAATATGCAACAGGAACAATGTTGCCGAGAGTACTGACCCCTGAGGAACCCCTGCATTAATATCCAGCGGTCCGGAGGAGCAGCCATCTATGACCACTCGGATAGACCGATCCCTCAGGAAATCTGCAATCCAATCATATGATGTATCATATGTATATGATGAATCCTTATGTTCGGCATACACGACCCGCATCCAACAGGAGGAGCAGGGGGCCTCGTGCCACCAGAATCCTGACGTGACAATTCTGCAAACATAGAGGCGAACAAGTTTGCTCTCCTCAGCGGAGTGGGCCAGTGACCCGTCGGGTCTCAGCAGTGTTGGCAGTGAGGGGCGGCAGAAGTTCGATTCGATCTACTTAGCCAGGGACCAAAAAGCTTTACTACCTGCTGGGTATGAAGCAAATTTGTTCCCTATTCGGCTAATGTGGTCGAACCGAACTCTGCGCAAAACCTTTTTGCAGGACTTGGCAGCCCTGTTGAAGGCTCTCGTCTTCTGAATCACGTCACTTGCTTTGCGAGTACGGGCGTCAACCCATGCTAAGTATGCCTCATGCCAAACCATGGGCGAGCTTCGCCAGACATTGTGTTGCATCAGTTGAAGAAAAGCAAGTAGGCTGCCAAGGATAACATGCGAAGAAAGATCGCATGCCATCCCAATCAGCTGATCTGTATCGCCATACCCGCCGAGTGCCTCTAGGGCTAGGGTCAGTTGGGGAGTAGACGGACACAGATTTCACCAGACAGTGATCGGAACTACCCAGCGGAGCAGAAATCGACACCGAGTAGCGGTCTGGATCCGTAGTCAGCAGAAGGTCCAAGCAATTGGCTGTGTGCGAATCAACATCCGGCACCCTTGTTGCCCCCTGGCCCAGCTGGGTGAGATTTAACGCTAGCGCTAGCTTTCGCGCCTCTCGTCCAGCATGATCTGTGTGCTGGTATGGGAAGAGCCACTCCTGATGGAGGGTGTTGAAGTTCCCTAGCAACACAAGTTGAGCAGAAGGGTACCTCTGCTGAGCCACATCCGCCGCCTCACTGAGGTGCTGTATGAGCCCAGTTATCTCCAGATCACCGCTAAAGGAACGGTAGACACAGGCGTAGATAATTTTATCCAGGCCAGTGTCCACTAGAACCCACAGCGTCGAAAACCTAGAGTTCTCGATAGTCTGGAGACGCCGATATCAGATGTCGTCCCAGGCGTACATACATACGCCCGCGCGTGGTTTGAAGTGGTGCTCCAGGGTAAACCCTGGGTACGACAAGTACGACACGTCTGACGGACATCCGATCTGCGTCTCGGAAAGGAACAGGAGCGCTGGTTTCTCAGTCTCGAGGTGGTGATGGACTGCGGCGAGATTTGAGTGCAGACCTCGTATGTTAAAGAGGTGCACTTTGTGTGAGAGGGAGTGCTGCCGCTATACAGCGTTTTTCTTTTTGTTCCTTTTGTTCATTTTCAAGAGTAAAAGAAGGAGAGGAGAAGTAAGTGAAATGAGGTTCCATGCTGCTAACCCACAGGAACGCTCTGACAGGACGGTATTGTTGGGGGACTAGTCTGGAGATTGCGGGGACGCCCGAGCTCCCCCGGGAATGTCCATCGGGCCCTCTCGTGTGGTCGCCAACCAGCACGATGGTGCATTCCGGGATTTTTCGACAGTTGGCGGGGCAGCCTTTCATGTGTGGCTGGCACACAACTTGGGCCCCCAACTACCAGCGGTCGACCAGCGGCGCACCGTGCCTCGAATCCCGCTACCCTTTGCGACTAGTCTCCCGATACGCCCATATCAACGCGAGCCTGATCGGTCTGCCTGCATTGGAACAACTATTTCGACCCATCTTCGTGAATTGGCTACGCTGGGCATTGCACCGGAATGCGGCTAGGTCGCTTGGCGGTACGTCTTTGCCCAGTGGGTGGTCACAAGCCATCGGCCGAAACCTACCACCAGTTAATATCACCTGATTAGCACCACCCGGGGACCACGTGTAGGGACTATTCTTTATGGGCTTTCTGCTACGGACGCGGGTGACTCGGCCCCTAAAGCTTTAAGGAATTGATTCTTTTCATACTCATTCTTTAATGTTTTAAGAAGAGTATTACAGAAATTGCGGTATCTTTTATATGTGACGAGAAAAATACTATTACTAATATTTTTATAACATTAAGATGCATTTTGTTACGGTTCCATCGAAGCATTCCCTCAGTGATCCATGGTTTTAAGATACGTGTACGCCTACTGACTTTTCTTTGTGTTGTGTACTTAGTAACCATATTCTGAATGACCGAAATTAGTTTATCAGTAGCAATATAACATCAGTTTCATCCATGATCGGGCTAAAATCACATTTGTCAATATTTTCCTTAATAGAAACATAGTCTAAGCGAGTTGTGGAGCACACTGTGCATGTGTGCCCCGCTTGGGCGGCGCACCGCCGTGTCCTCGAAACGGCAATCGGCGGCAACCTCTCGCGTCCGGCCCTGGTCCAAGCCATGGTCCGGAGCGAGACGGAATGGGACGCCGTTGCCTCTTTCTGCGAAGCAGTCATGCTAGCGAAGGAGGTGGCGGAGAGGGAGAGGAGACCCTCTCGTCCCAGCCGCCGTGGTAGACGCCGTGGGCTTCGGGGGCCACCACCTAGTGACCTTCGGCCACCGTAGGCGCGGGCCTGTGGACGGCGAGCTATGGGTGGCTCGCCGTCCGTCCGTCTAGTGACGACAGGCCGTGTCGACGGTGCGTTAGTGTTCCACGCGCGCCTCAAAGAGAGTCAGCACACAGAGGGGACCGAAAGGGCTGACGCCTGCCGGAGTCGCGGGATTGTTCGCAAGAGACACCGTGGCTCCGGAACGCGAAGGGCAATGAAGGAACATGGATGGGTTTTAGTCAGTAGAAGTCTGACACTCCCTCCCGCTACACCCAGAGCGGGAGAAGTCATTGGATGATTTCCCATCACAAAAAAAAAAAAAAAAGCGAGTTACAACCTTTTGAGAATCACAGTTTAAACTATTTTGATGTTTTAACACAAAATTATAGGTAGAAGATCGGTGATATGGCAGCCTTTAGTAAGATGTGATCGAGGCAATTACCAAGCCTCGTAGGAAATTCATGTGCTGGTACCCTAAAGAAGCAGTAAGTATAAGATATTCACTAGAGTTTCGGTCGACATTGTTCTTTTCCTTAAGAGCGTGTATTCCGTCCACTAGCGCCGCCAATCGTTTTTTATTAATTGTGGTAAATTTAAGACACGTATATAAAAAACCGCTCTGTAGTGCACTAAAGAAATGTATCTATTATTTTTTGACAGCTATTTTTAATACAAAACTCATGGCTAAATAGCCAAAACGGCAATTATTGCTAAAAGTGGCCACTTTTAGCAAAAATGTCGACTTTGGCAACTATTTATGTTCTAAAGTACAAAACATAACTCTCAAAACATAATAAATACATTTCTTCAGTGCACTACAGAGCGGTTTTTTATCTACGTGTCTTAAATTTATATTATTTATAATACACACTCTTAATGTCAACATTGAGATCTCCAATCACAACTACATTTTTGAATGATTTTTAAAGTACACATTACTGTCTCTAAACTGTTATAAAAGCTGCTAAGATCCGAATGAGATGGAGACCGATAAAGTCCTATGATTGCAGTGTTACCGACAATACAAACTAAACAATTACCATCTTGAAAAGATGGTTCAGATATTGTATTTCCAAGTCCATTTCTAACGTATATCACAACTCCATCGTTTTGTGTCCTATGCTTGGTTGTGGCGATGAGTAATTAACAAGATTAGGTGGTGTGATTGCCCCTTTTAACCAGCATTCTGAAAGTATAATAACATAAATTTAATCATAAATAACATACATACAAACTGGTCGAAATTTTTGTCAATGCTTCTTATGTTAATATGTATAATTTTTTAATTAGTATTAGGATTTTTGACGAGCTCAAAACATTTATTCGGCGTACTAATGTTGGAGTTAGCTATTTTGAGGTTATCAATTTCATTGGCTATATTAATTATATTATCAGTCATTTTTAACATTATTTTCAACATTAAACAGCAACAAAACATGCATTTTAACATAATAAAAATAATGCAAATACAAGTGATAAAGCAATTACGTTGCAGAGTCATATACAGGAAAATGTCAGTCACCCCATTATAACAATATATTTTTATAGAAATTACGAAGTGTAATTGGCTATAGTCACTTAGAAATTTAGATTATTTTTTTTTACTCCTACCTTACAATTATGTAAATAACAAAAACAATTAAATAAACTATTAGTGATAAGAAAATATCAGCAATGTTCGAAATTAAATTCAAGCTTAAGATTCCGAGAAAGGATAACTCGGCCACGCCAGTCAAAGGCCCATCAGACGGCGTCGTACTAAACAGCCACTCGAATACCATCCAGCCTTCTTCTAAGACTCAGTCTCCAGCAGTACACCAGAGTGCTGTGGCTGAGCAAATAACTGAAGAACCAGTGATAAACCAGCCTATTCAGCTCACCTCCCAGATGGCGACAGGCACTCGCGAGCTAAACGTAGCCTATGAGATTCGCTGCTTTCGTGAGGAGCTTGGTGCTATGAGAGCGGAGTTGAGACAGTTCCGTGATGAAATGGCGAGCTTAAAAGCTGATGTTGGGCTGTGCAGGGAACGTGTGAGTGTGGTTGAGGACAGGGTCTCCCATCTCGAGAGACGTTTTGAGGAGAAGGAGCCATCATCTGACCACCTTGAGGAGACCATAGCGGAGCTGAAATTACAACTAAATGAACGCGATCAGGAATTTCTGCTCAATGACATCATAGTGACAGGTATTCCTGAATCTAAAGATGAGAGCCCGTTGCACTTGGTTCACCTGGTCTCTTCAAAGCTGGGAATAAGCATTGACGAACGCGATATAGTGAACGCTGAGCGTATTGGCATGGTGCGCCGAAACTTTACCGTGACGGGCAGTGCGGACACGGCGGAGCAAGCGCGGCCGCGCGCACTCGCAGTGCGACTGTCGCGACGCGCTGCCTGCGATCAACTATTGCGAGCGGCGCGCGTGCGACGCGGCCTCACCACGGCGGACCTCGACTTGCGCGGGCCTACGAGACGGTTCTATTTGAACGAGAGACTAACGGCGGTCAACGGAAAGTTGTTTTTTAAAGCACGAGAGGCTGGGCAGAAGCACAATTATAAGTACGTGTGGACCAAAGACGGCCGCATATATGTGAGGAAGGAGGATGGTGTACCCCCTCAACGTATTCGTTCTGACCTTGACATGGTCCGAATTTTTGGCGATGGTTCGGTTTGAAACGAGTATTCTTTAGTTTGAAAATATTTTTTAAAATTCATGTTCGCTGTTTTGCTCGTTACTACGTTTGTTTTCTATCTGTATTTGTTATTGTCTCTTTTTTTATTATGAGTTTTGTGTTTTATGGTCTGCAGCTAGCCCAGCCTAAAGGGTTCATTGTTTTGGTTGGCATCCGTGGTGACACAGGTTTGTTGGTACCTACCTATCTTCCACCGTTACAATTTTTTATTATACAATACTTATTTCCTCATATATTCAAGTTTATTTATTTATCACAAGCATCTTACCCATATTCCATTTATTATATATGTACAATCACATTTCAATTTGACACAATAATGATAATGTTTAATGACATTATAATCGTAAGTGAGCCTATTTTGATATTGTTTAGTATTTATCGTGAAGTTACATTGCAGTTAAGAAATTGTTATTACTACGAACACACAAGTAAAATTTGCTACCCGGTTAAACGACAGTGTTTTATGTATATCATTGTGTTAATTGGTAAAAATAATCCACTGTAATGAGTGCAAAGTATTTTAAAATTGGATTGCTCAACCCTGGCTCATTAGGCACAAACCATGACGATTTTATCGCTGCGATGGAGCATCATGATGTCAGTATAATGGCAATAAATGAGACCTGGCTTAGGACGGGTGAAGAGGGGCGCGCGCCCGTCGTGCCCGGCTACCGGCTGCGGCACGTGCCGCGGCCGGTGAGCGTGCGCGGCGGGGGCGTTGGGTTTTACGTGAAGCGCGGAATAAAGGTGCGTACCCATGCGCACCCGGTTGACCCTCTCCATGAGGTAGTTGAGCAAATGTGGCTAATTCTGAACTCAAATGGTGTCAAAATTGCTGTCGGCACTGCGTATAGACCACCATGGATGGATGTCGACTTATTTCTGGACGCGCTTACCTGTTCAATAAATTCTATATCGTCATGCATGCATACTATTCTCTTGGGTGATTTCAATATGAATTTTTTAAATAAAACAGACACTAAAACGAACAAATTAAATATATTTCTACAAAGTCTCGACTTAAGTCAGCTAGTGCAATCTGCAACACATTTTACTTCCACCAGCGAGACTCTTATAGACCTAGTGTGCACTGATGCGAAGGCGCGTGACATTGAGGTGGACTGGATCAGTGCGCTTGGTGCGCATGCTTTTATTACAGCTGTTTTTCAAAAAATTGTTAATGTTCCCAAAAACTCAAAATTTCATATTTATGCAGATGACATCCAACTGTACCTTTCTTTTAAGCCTGAAGACTATGAAACCGCAGTCAGGCTATTAAATGAGGACCTCGACAGGATTGTGGACTGGTCTAGGCAAAACTCCCTATTACTCAACCCTGCTAAAACTAAATTTATGCTTTTTGGGTCAAAGAGTCAACTAAATAAAATGAATCCAAATCTTGCAAACGTGGTGGTGATGGGCCAATGTATTGATCGAGTTGACGTCGCGAGAAATCTGGGTTTGATAATGGACCAAGAATTACGGTTTGAGGCCCATATTTCAAACTGTGTTAGAAACTGCTTCTACCGTCTGAAAATTTTGTATAAAATGCGCCCATTTTTAAGCGAAGATCTGCGCGTACAGCTAGTAGAAAGTCTGGTCCTATCCAAGTTAAATTATGTTGATACCGTCATAGGTCCTAGACTTCTGGTACGTACCGATCGACTTATCCAAAGGGTTCAAAATGCTTGCGCGCGGTTTTGCTTCAACGTACCACCAAGGAGCCACATTACCCCGTTTCTAAACAAACCACTTTGAAAATGAAATCACGTCGGAAGTTGCACTTGGCCTGTCTGCTGTTCGGTGTCATCAAGAATAAATGTCCGTCATACCTCTATTCGAAGCTTGCCTGGGTTAATAGTCACCGTCAGCGCAAGGCCAGGCGTTGTGCTCAGCAACTGGCTACCCCGCATCACCGTACTGCAGCCTTCCGAGGAAGTTTTCGTTACGCGGCCTCCAAATGTTGGAATAATATTCCTCCGCCCATTAGGGACCTTAAAAATATTAGTACGTTTAAGACTAGATTAAAGACTTTTATTTTAGATGAACAAATCAAATTAAATGACATTAATATTGATAAATCGTTTATTTAACATTTTATTCTATTCAATTAATTATTCTAATAGTGTATGTTTCAATTAATCATGAATTTAAGTATTTCTCCGTTATTTATTATTTTATTTGAAATCACTTAGTGCAGATACTAACCTCATGTGGCTGGATATGACGCGGTATGTCCCCAGGAACCACAAGGCTTCGTCAACTTAGACTGTTGACAGGTGGGCCCTGTGTCCTAGGAGTGTACATTTGCTGGCACAATATCCCTATTCTAGGGCAGGATACGTTTGTTTCCATCACTGGTGTTAAATGACTGATTTTTGAGACGATGTTGGCTGAATGGTAATGCGGCACCGCGTTTAGCAGCCCGCGTCATTTTGTTTTATTTTTGATTTGTGGGTATTTTTAAAATTTACTCTACACAAAGTGGTATGCATGGAAAACTCATTATTTAGCTATTTTAATTTACGTATTCTTATTCTCAGACATAATTTCACAGTATCTATTTATTTTATTTACCCTCGTCCGTGAGTCACTGCAGGGTGCCAACTGAAAACCAGCGCTGGGTGTCTGACGCCCAGCATATGCTGAGATGGTAACCCTTTCGGCATGGGCACGCTCAGCACAATTTTAGAATATCATTATTTTTCTTAATTTTATGTTTTTGTTTCTCTTATTTCTTCATTGTCTTTTCATATTGTGTTTTTGCTGTTGTGTTGTGTCTGTATCGAATAAATGTTTTCTATTCTATTCTATTCTATTCTATTCTAAAGCTGAATAGTCATTGCTTGGCTTCCTTGGTCCCCTTATTCCAACAGATATTTCACAGAATGGACTTCCTTTGTATCACTACTTTTGCGTTGTAGGATTTCCCATTCGATACCCAGCAGAAGTCATAGTTATTACATTTCGCAAAGTCACGAGCAAGATAAAAAAGCCTTTTCAAAGTTGGAGAGAGATGCTTATCAACGTAGATGGGTTTGCGTTCTCCAGCAATGCCAATGCTCTCTGTGTTTAACTTTTCCTTGATATTGCGTTCTTTGTTTGAAGGCCTTTGAAGGATCATGATCATCTGACGGAGAACCGTAAATGCATGGGCGTTTATGTCTTGAAGTTACATTTTGACTCAGCTGGGCAGGTCCTTCCATCACGGCTGGCAAGTCTGGATCTGATTTTGATTGTGTACGCGTCAATTGACTTTTTAGACTCGGCGGGGGCGTGCGACTAACTGACATCTTGAGTCTCCCTTTTCTGCGAACGCCTAAGAAATAAAAAAACGAATTCGGTGTTAGTTGCGCAGGCATAATTAGTTACTCTACAAAATGAATAGGCGTTTAGATAGCTGCTACACGTAGCAAGAGGACGTAGCACGTCATAGCACTCGTAGCGCTCGTAGCCGCGCACAACACACAGACTCGAAATTCCCACTATGTGCTACGTGTTCATTTGTCTCGATGCGTACAACACCTGACTGTCAACTCGCGGGGCCACAGTCCAAATCACGCCGGATAATAGCACTTATCAACCTCGAAAGACCTAAACACGAGCCGTCTCACTCTAGTCACACCCACTGGGAGAGGTCCGTCCATAAAAACTCCACAAGTTAGACAAGGAATTAGATTTGACAAAATCCACCAATAACAAATTTACGTGTGGGATGCTCTCAAGCGAGCTATTTGCAATCGTTAGCCACGTCCCCAGACAGTGCCAGAGCTCAGGGAAGCCGCTATTCAAGACTGGGACAGGTTACCCCAAGAAATGCTGGGATAACTTGATCCTCAGTATGCCCAGGAGGATCTCCGCATGTGTTTGAACAAACAAAGAATAAACCGACTTCCGAAATTTAAATTATTTTAAACTTTGTAGTGTGTTTTTTTTTATTTGGAAGATTGATTTTTGTCACACAAATTTCAAATGGTACGTTAAAGTTTTTCATTTGAAAAACTTTGTTTTGTAATTATCTTGTTATAATTTGAGCTGACCATTAGTGACATGAGACAAGGAAAGTGAGATGGTAATGAGGTAGGTCTATATATGGTAAAGCAGACAAACACTTTGTTATTAAAATGACAATATTAATCATAATGCTATGAGTTGTTTATAAATACGTTGTAATTAAGGAAAATAATTTGATTTTAGGTACCTATAACCTGGTTGGATTTTCCCTCTGATTCGAATCAAGTATTTTATGGTCATTTATGGTGAGAACCATTACTTACAGTTGCTTACAATGGTGAACAGTGACCATTGCCACTCTAAATAACAGTGGTTCTTGAATAACAGTTTAGGTAAGCAAAAAGCTTGTTACAAAAACAAAAAAAAAAAAACACTATAAAGTAAAAATGAACTTTAATTTTGGAAGTCGGTGTCAAAAGTACGAAGAAACTAACAAAAACACCGATTTTATTTTTCACTTTTTAGTGGTACCCCACTCCTAACAACACCACTGCAAAATTTAAATGAGACCAATCAACAAGTATATCCTTTCAGATAATACAATTGTTTTTTCAAATCGGTTTTCGGACGAAGTTATGAGGTAACAAACATAAAAAACACAATATATTGAGAACCTCCACCTTTTTGGGAAGTCGGTAAAAAAATATTCACTCTTTGGGACGTAAAGTTTAACCGATAAACAAATGTAGAACTTTCATACTACTATATTTTTGTAAATCTATACTAATATTATAAAGCAGAAGAGTTTGTTGGTTTGTCAGTTTGTTTGTTTGGTTGAACGTGCTAATCTCAGGAGCTACTATCCGATTTGAAAAATTATTTCAGTGTTAGATAGCCCATTTATCGAGGAAGGCTATAGGCTATATATCATCACGCTGAGACAAATAGGAGCGGAGCAGTAATGGAAAATGTGACACAGACGAAGTTGCGCGGGTCACTTAGTATTTTATAAAATATGAAATGAACGCTGCAGTTATATTCGCTACATTTATCCAAACTAGGTCACGTTGCCTGTCGCTAAGTACTATAGTTAGGTTTGGACCTAGTTTAAATAACGAAATAAACGCCATTGTATTTTAGGCATAGTGCCGTCCGAGCGGCCAACTAAAATCGACTCTCACAAATTATCCAATTTCCCAAATATTTTTCTTGATTATTCGCTGCAACAAATTTTCTTTTTTTTCAAGTATTTTTTTTTTATTTGCTACTAATCGTCCATACACATTAGCCTCTATTCATTTGATAATTTATGGTGAGATACCTACCTACCCTGGAAACTAAATATTGCATAACTTTTTGTACATTTACGTTTTGACGTTTTTTATTTTTGCAACGAATACAACAAATTGACACCTTTCTTTTGATCACCATTCGCCTAACATTATCTAGTTTCTATGTAATTACAGGCAATGACTACGGCAAGTGGCGGTACAAGCGGCCAACTATTTTTGGTCATAGCGTCTTAGTTTTTTTTGCAACAAATTCAGGAAAAGAGGTGTGTATAGTAACAAATTATAACTAATTCCTGGCAAAGTTTCATCAAATTTTATGAGTTGGCCGCGTGGTGGAAATAGACGCGATTCTCGTGATGGATGGCGGAAGGGTAGCTGAGGGTAGCCGCCTTATTAAGGTATTGTACGAAGAGTGGATATGGGCATCAAGAATTGTGTCGAGGCCTAGTCCTTGAGAGCCCAAAGCATTGAGCAAAATAGTAAAGGTTACGGAGACGCCGATAACAGATGTCATCCTGGGCGTACATGCCCATAACTGCACGTGGTTTGCTCCATGATAAAACCCAAGGTAGGGACCGACTTCTGATCTACGTTTCCGCAAGGAATAAGAGAGCTAGTTTCTCAGTCACCAGGTGATGGTGTACTTAGACGACATTTGAGTGCCTCGAATGTTATGAGCTGCACTTTAACAAAAAGGGAGTGTTGCCGCTATGAGTCCACATTAGCACGAGTCAGGTTGATCTGCCTGCATTGTAACAAGCACTACTTTGACCCAACTCGTCCAAATTGGTGAAACCGAGCATTGTACTGGAACACGGCTAGACTGCTTGGAAGAAATTTTGCTCGTACTTTTGTTGTTCTCTTATAATCACCAACAGGGTTTCCGTGTGTCGATCGAAAGTGTCACAAGATTAGCACCCCCGCCCCAAAATATTGTGTCACACCAGGGCCTGTGGAACGTCAGATTTCTTTGCCGTCAATACTATAGGTTCATATATTTATTCAAAATCAGCAGATACACCTTCACAGAACATTTTTGTGACAAAGTGGCATTCTATCGGCGATAGCGATTTTCGAAATACAAAAGTGCTTGCGGTAGGCGACCTGACATTTCGATAGCGCATGCCAATTATTTCCGTCTTTTCAAAAATATTTAAGCTAATCGAATGTCTCGTTGTCTAAACGGTAGTGGTAATAGCGTTTTTTTGAAAGATTGGTGTTTTTATAAGAGTGACGGGTTTGAAAATTGACAAACAGGAATGGTGATAGTGTCTATGTTAAAAATCAATGTATTTTATCAGCGTACACACAGTTATGATAAGGTACCTATGTAGAATCATGGAAATACATTCTGATTTGTCATTGTTAGCAACACGTTAATCATGGTGTTCACAGTTTTGTGGTCAGCGGAGTAGGTAAGTTATTTTTATAATTTCCTGGTAAAGGTTTATTTAAAACTAGCTTCCGCCCTAAAATATCGAAAATAAATTGTAGCCAATGTAACTTACTCATAATTTAGTTTTCTGTTGGTGAAAAAATAGTAAAACTGAGTTCAGTACTTTTGAAGTGAATTTGGTCCAAACAAACAAAAAATCCAATATCTATTTATTGCAAACTAGGCTTCAGATCAGATTTTCAACAGATTTTGCATGCAGAAAGACTTTCAAAACAGGACACTCCCATTTAATTTACCAACAATTGCAAAAGTGGCGTTAAATGGTGGTGTCATACACGTAAAATTGCCGGCGTCATGTTTCGTTGCATAACCAGTCCCGGAACAAAATACGACACCTTTCGGCAAAAACTGCGAACTGGTTACGAAAACAGGGCTACGTCTTTTCTACTTCGGTAAAACCCTCTTCATCAACTATGTCCGTTCCTGACAAGTAGCTACAGGCCGCAGTCAGAACAGGTTGAGCATCCTTCTTGCCCCTTATTTGGCTTGTCGCTTAGGCTGCGATGCATCCGATTTGCCGGTAGTGACTAAAGCAGCAATTTACGACAGGAAATCAATGCGCAATTGAGCATTGAGATTATAATAATTTTGTGGCTTTCCTGTTTTTGTAAACCCTTGTTGGACAGAACTGACAGGAAATAATACAAAAATGAACAATAATAGGAAGTGACACTGCTGGACTGAACTAAAAACTGCAACTGAAAGTGTTAACTGTAGAATGTCTAATTACAAATATGATAGATAGATGTCTCACTGTCGATATTAATAGTAAATTTTATTTTGAAAGCCATATAATATGGTAATTATGGTTATACTTAGTAACTTTTTTTATATTGTTGTTCCATTTTTGAAACTTTATTTTCGAACTTTTTGGGGAAAATGGCTCATGAGGATTCATGTTTCAAGTGCTGTAGGTACCACAAAAATTTTGAACCTACAAAGCTACGGTTGCACTCAAATTTTAGAACACTTTTTCATAATTAAAAGTCTACGGATTGACATTTTAGTTAAGTTACTTACACTATAGATTTCTGCTATCCAATAATTGAAAATAATTTAACTCCGCCCCTGTACATTGGTTTGAGTAAAGTTTTACTTAAATAAATTCTATAGATGCCAATTTTATAAAGCTGAAGAATTTGTTTGTTCGCTAATCTCAGGAAATTATTTCCTTTTTATTGAACAATTATTTTAGGGTTGGATAGCCCATTTATTGAGGAAGGGTGTACCTGTGACATACACACTACTGCCAATAGGAGTGGAGCAGTATGAAAATGTGTTGCATACGAAGTTGCGTGGGTCTGCTAGTACAATAAATAAAAAGCCTTTGTGGGGTCGGCTATCCCGCGTATATGTATAGTGGGGTCCGATACATTAAAAAAACCTATGCAAATAGTTATGTTTACTATCAAGAAATAGAACTACTGTGGGACCAACACAGAAATTGCTAATAAAAGTTGTACATAATGATGAACACAATGAAGAATTTAAAGTTACATCATTATGTACAACTTTTATTAGCAATTTCTGTGTTGGTCCACAGTGTATGATGTTATAGTCAAAATCGATATGCAGTCTCTTCCCGGTATGACCAAAGGCTATGGGCAAACGCCGAAATAAATTCCATTTTCGGCTAAAGTATTTTTAGTAAAGTTCCTATCTTTTCAGTCAAACGTCGAAAGTAAAATAATCTGTTTCGGTTTTTGCCTAGTCGATCCTAAAAGCAACTGACAGACTCGGTCAAACGTTAATCTGTACTGTACACTTGTCATCATCTGCCTAGCCTTTTCCCAACTATATTGGGGTCGGCTTCCAGTCAAACCGGATTCTGCTGAATACCAGTATTTTACGTGAAGCGGCTGCCTACCAGACCTCCATAACCCATTAACTGGGTAACACGGTGCTCCATGGCAAGACTGATGTAACACTTGTGACATTGTATAAACAGGTTTAATCGTTTACATGTTCTCTTGCGGTGTTTCGATCCGAAAAATTTGTCAGTCATTTCATGTTTGTACTATGAGCGTGCGGGTGAGTAAGATAAGATATGAGTATTTCAAACAGTTTGTTACTGAAAACGTGGCAGAAGCTTTAAAAGTGAAGCTTTTCACAAAAGATATAACGTATTGTGCAATTCTAAATATTATCATGTCTCACCATGTGAGAATAAAGACTGATTTTTTTATTTAATTACGACAATTTTAAAACAATAAGCATTAAAATTAAACAATGACATTATATTATTCCTAATCTAACAAACTATGACATTCTAATACCTAATTGATGGCTGGTCAAACCTCGATTTTATGAAAATAAGTTTTGACGTTTGGCTGACCAAATTAGTCTCTTCTGGGTTTGACGAAATTTCTTTAGTCAAAAGCCAAAAACGTCATTTATTGGGCTCAGACTAAGACCTTACGTCAGACCTTAGGATTGACTTGACTAGTCAATCCTAGGATCGGCGGAGCTGAGACTATAACATAGATACGTACTGTGAAGGGTAACTCAAATGCTACGGAAATTAAAGAGAAATGTAGGTTTAACGAATAAATATATTGGCGAGCTCCGCCCGAATTCACATCATTACCAGTTCTTCTATAAAAACAATCAAATTCTTTATCCTTCAAATTTAAAACCTATGCTATACTTTTTAACTGACCGTTCTAAAGTTTTATAAATGGCCAATGCCTATCTTAAGTCCAGGACACAATCGTCACATGAGCTACGCCCGGATACAAAAAATTCCTCTTGTAATCATCTATTCAAAGCTTTGGAAGGGTCAACCACCTACCTATACCTAACCCGATGTCACTACCAATGGAAAGAAATTTCGTAGACACGGGTGTCAATGCTTCTCAATAATGAAGTAGCTTCAGTCACGTCTTACGATGAGCTGTGCATTTCTGGAAATTACTATGCGCCATTTGCGCTTAACATTTCGCCGCAGACATGCCGAAGCCATGCTGCGCAAAACTATCCAAAAAGCGGCAGCACACCGACTGAAGCTAATAATAATAATGTGAGAGCTCACATTTATTCATAAGGGCTTTAAATTTTAATACCACACTCTTGACTACTCGACTGACGCTACTGGGTCCAGTGAGAAGTGATGGTCAGCACATAAAAATTGAATTCTAAATTTTGAATTTACCTACTCCAGCTATTACAAACTATTCAACAAAGAAAACTGAATATACTGGAAACTAAGAAAAGCAAAGTTAGCGTTACAGCCCCAAAAGTCCCTTAATTGCGTTTGGGTGAACGCTGTCTCTCTAAATTACACCTTAGACTGGAGTAACTTCAGCCTATCTAATACCGCGTGTATCTGACATCGACGCACAAACGATTTCCATGGGTCCAGGGCATGATTCTGGACACCCCAGTGTTGGAATTTTTCGTCGGTTCTTTTCTCATTTTTTCATCCTGATTCTGATTGATGAATTGATCCTGAAATAGGGATCAGCTCAGCTGAGCTGATATCTATTTGTGGTTTTATTCAGATTGCTCTTTTTAGTGAAAGTAGTTAATTAATAATAAAATCTCATTGGGTTAGGTCAGAATAACGATTATGAGCAGTCTCAAGTAAAAAAACCCTTGAAAAAAATGAGAAAAAAGTCTAGGGTGTCCAGAATCATGCCCTGGACCCATGGAAATCGTTTGTGCGTCGATGTCAGATACACGCGGTATATTGCAATATTTCGCGACCTTCTCTTCATCGCCCAGCTGCGTCACGGAGCCGTCGATCACCACACAAGTCCGTTTTCATACACCACATGTGTTGTTAGGTGTGGCCGTGTGGGGTATCACTAAAAAGTGAAAAATAAAAATCTTTTTACATAAAAATACAACCGACTTCCAAAAAAAAAACACTACAAAGTAAAAAATTACTTTAATTTCGGAAGTCGGTGTCAAAATACGAAGAAACTAACAAAAACACCGACTTCCAAAATTAAAGTTATTTTTTTACTTTGTAGTGTTTTTTATTTGGAAGTCGGGTTTATTTTTTTGTAAAAATATTTTCCATAAAACGATACATAAAATCGGTTAAGATTTGGTAGATGCACATTATGAACTTCTGTAATCCACACACGGACGCGAAAGGAAGAAATTGAAAATAAATTTCGAAATTGGTGTCACTTAAGGTGGCTAATTAGAAATTAATAAAATAACTGGCCTAGTGCGAGTCGGACTCGCATACTAAGGGTACCATTAACCTTATTTTTTGTTGTTATAGTGACAATACGGCGGAGGCTTAATAATAGGGTTCCGTTGGTTACCTTTTGGGTACGGAACCCTAAAAACCAGCTGTCCCGAGTGTTTCAAACAGAAGGGCTAGTCATTATTAGGGTCTCAATAGTATTATTTTTATATTACAAAAAAAAATCCATTCTGAATTCTCTAAAGAAATTCTATACTAACATTATAAAGCAAAAGAGTTTGTTTGTTTGGTTGAACGCGCTTGTCTAAGGAACTGCTGGCTCGAATTGAAAAATTCTTTTTGCGTTGGATAGTCCATTTATCGAGGAAGGCTATAGGCTATATAACATCACGCTATGACCAATAGGAGCGGAGCAGCAATAAGAAATGTTGCAAGCGGGAAAAAAGCTTCAACGGTTTAAGTTACGCAAAAATCAAGTATTAAGAAATTATTCCTCTTTAAAAGTTCTAAAAAAAAGTCCTCGACAGCACATGTCTATCCCGGTTAACTCACTATAACCTTTTTATGGAAATATTTGTTCTAAAATAATGCATAATTTACTAGGAAGTTTTTATTAACATGGTATTAATCCTTATCCAAATAAATACGTTAATCATCATAAGTATTTAATTTTGAATATCATCAATATCATCACGCTAACGCAAATAGGAGCGGAGCATTAATGGAAAATGTGACGCAGACGAAGTTGCGCGGGTCAGCTATCATATATAAATGAATCCCTATTTCCCTTGGCCATCGCTGGTCATCGCATCACGCGTGAACGGCTGGGCTGATTTCACTAATTCTTTTTTTGTTGTGTTTGTCATTGTCAGGAGAAGGTTTTAATGAATGAAAAAAAATAAGAAACTTGCCAGTTGATGAGAGCGAAGCCGCGGGGGACAGCTTCGATCTACACTAATATTATAAAGAGGAAAGTTTCGTTTGTTTGTTTGTTTGAATTGAAAAGGCTCCGAAACTACTGGACCGATTTGAAAAATTCTTTCAGTATTAGATAGCCCATTTATCGAGGAAGGTTAGAGGCTATCATCACGATAAAACTAAAAGAAGCGGAGCAATAATGGAAAATGTGACGCAGACGAAGTTGCGCGAGTCAGCTAGTCTTATATAAAATTCTCGTGTCACAAAGTTAGTTACCTTACTCCTCCGAAACGGCTTTACCAATTTTCACCAAATTTTATATGAATATTCAGTAGGTCTGAAAATCGGCTACTATTTATTTTTCATACCCATAAGTGATAAGGGTTGTCCACCCCTAACATTTTTTTTTTAAATTTTTCGACAAAAAAAATAAATTTATTTTTCTATAATGTGACATTAAAAAATACATACTACCCTAAATTTTTACCCTTCTATCACCAACCCTGATTTTTTAATAGTCATTTTATTAATGAACAATGTGACGCAAACGAAGTTGCGCGGGTCAGCTAGTCTATATATCTAAAAATGAATCCCTATTTCCCTTGGTCATCGCATCACACGTGAACGGCTGGGCCGATTTCGCTAATTCTTTTTTTTGTTGTGTTTTTTTCTGTCACGAGAAGGTTCTTATGGAAGAAAATTAAAGTTGCAGTTGACGGGAGCGCAGCCGCGGGGGACAGCTAGTAGATATATAAAAATTGGCCATTCCCCCACCCTTATCTCTTAAAGTTCTGAAAAAGTGCAGATAGGTATTAATAAATCTTTTCCTAAAGATTATAGGAACACCTTTAAAAAGTCTTTCTACGATTTTAAAACAAATATTAACTTGACAAAAACGTTTCTATATTTTTTTCATAGGTTCGTTATGACTGCTGTTTGGGGGCCGAGTCACCCGCGTCCGTAGGAGAATACCCTTCAGCGAATCCCTACACGTGGTCCCCGGGTGGTGCTAAACAGGTGACACTAACCGCCTCCGTGGTCTAGTGGTTAAACCACCTGATTCAGACCCAGAGGTCCTGGGTTCGATTCCCAGCGGAGGCAAATTTTTTGCTCGGTTTTGTTGGTGGTAGGACTTGTTCTAAGTCCGCCTGGCAAGCTACCACCATTATGTCTAAGTCTGTCGCCATAACAACTATGTTAACAGCATTGTTGTGTTCCGGCAGTTAGAGGTATGATAGCCAGTTCCTCTGTGTAAGAGGATTCCGGGTGAAACTCGCTTCCATCTTCGGCCTAATCATCACTTTCCATCAGGTGAGAGTTGGGCCAAGAGTTTCCCCGTTTTGTATATAAAAAAAAAAAAGACTGCGACCTTGGTTAGGGAGGTTACTAAACTTAGAGCGTAGTTCAAGTTAAAGATCTATGAAAATGGCTATATTTACTGTCTGGCCTTACCTATTACCCCTCCGTAGCCTATATTACAACCACATGTTTATACAAACCTATTACTATAAACTAAATATGTACGACAGTAATGTGCTTAACAAGGCCCTCGTTCATTTCAGACGATATTCTGTTTTTCCTTTGCCTATCGCATTTCAATATTTCAATACAGTGCCCCGATGACTTCTACACTGGTGTATCATTTATTCAGAAAATGACGAACCTTTTTACGTCAGACGTATTTTTCATAAATTCAGTTCGTCACTACTTAAGCGTCATCTAACTAATTTTATGACTCGTGTCTGAATAATAAAACTCAAAATGACATGGCCCGAGTTTGTATAGAGCTGGGCTCTTACAAAAATATTAAGTAATGTACACTACGTCGTATTAAAGATTACCGGTATGGATTTACAATAGCTTAAGTTTCATAACTTGTTTTTCTATCTATAATAAGTATGTATTTACAAAAAAAAAAAAAAATGTATATAAGTAGTTTATCAGCCATATCGTTACCATAACACAAGCATTAGGTTGCTTAGCTTGGGACTATATGGTGTTGTGTGAAATGTCCAAGGATATTATTATTATTATTATTATGGGTTCAAACTTAAAGTTCTCAGGTACTAACCTGGGGTTTTCTAGAATCTCACGGGCGTGAACCAAGGTGAGATCCTAGTTCATATTTTAAGATGGTAAATGGCTTTGTACTGGATCGAAATTATTATCTAAGTCCAGTTGTAAAAATTTCCTAACTATACGGCAAGTGTTCAATATGGCGGCTTTTTGTAATGTGAGGTATGTGTATTTCGATAGATTGAGGATATTAAAGCTATTGAATATTTGTTTTGGAATAACGCCTGTTGTTGAAGTTACTATTGGGACTATTGTCACCCTGTTCATTTTCCAAACTCGAGTGATTTCCTCTTGTAGTTCAGTGTACTTCCTGATTTTTTCTGTGATAGTTTTTTGTATGTTATTAGTGTTTGGGACTGCTATATCTATTATGTATGTGTGTTTGTTTTCTTTATCGACTAGTGTTATATCGGGTCTGTTGTTATATATAGTGTGATCTGTAATAATAGCGCGGTCATAATATATTTTGTAAAATTGGTTTTCTAGAACTGCTCTTGGTGAATATTTATAATATGGTGTGTATGGATCTTGCATGAGTTTAAGTTTTGTGGTGAGTTTTTGGTGTATGATGTTAACTAGTTGATTATGCCTATGAGTGTAGTCGTTCTGAGTCAATGTCATACAAGCTCCTGTTATATGTTGAATTGTTTCAGGTTTGCTGTGACATTTTCTGCATAAATCATTTCTAACTGAACTATCTTTTATTATAAATTTCCTGTAATTTTTTGTATTAATGACTTGGTCTTGAATGGCTAGCATAAATCCTTCTGTTTCTGGGAACAGGCCGCTTAATTCAAGCCATTTGTTGGAAGCTTCCTTATCTATGTGTGTTTGGTTTAAATCATTAGGATGTCTGCCGTGTAGTTCTTTCTGTCTCCATTTTTTATGTAGCTCTTCTATATGTCTCGCTTTATCTATTGTTTCATTAGTACTGTCTTCGCTAAGGTTTAATGGTGTATATTTTTTATCTATATGTACTATTGTTTTGTGTATTTGACTGGTATTCTTCTTCATGTTAAAAAATTGTTTTAGGTTTATAATTTGTCTTTTATGTAAGTGTGATATTTCTATTAATCCTCTACCCCCTTCTTTTCAATTGATGAATAATTGGTAATGGTCTGTGCCCCTTCAAACGTCATCATTAGGCAGGCTGCAAAAGCGAAGAAGAGCTCGTTGTCTACAGATATTTCTGGATATAATGAATTCCTCATAGCCACTTTGCAAAAAAATATACAATTGGAATTATATGCACTAAAACAAATATAATAAAATAGAATTTAATGAGATACCTAAATAAAACTCTAGTTATTTAGGTATCTCATTAAATTCTACTACTACATATTTAAAGAGATTTTAAGAACAGAATAATCTCTGCTGTAACTCAGACAAGACACATTTAATTTTTCGACTCATTTAGTGTTTCGAAGAGTAGAGTAGGGACTCCATTTTCCTCACTTATACTCTCATTCGGTCTATTGCGCGTAGATGTCCTGGCTAAGTTAGCCGGCCGGCTAACTTAGACATCTGTGCTTTTGAACCAGAAGCACAGAAGTTCCCTGGTAACTTCACAGGCTCCGCAGAGCGACCTCACCGGTTCGAGGATTTGTTAACGTTGGGTAGTCACGACCTTGCATTCCAGGATGATGTGGGCGCCTGATTCTTTGTCAAAACAGCCCCTGCTAAGAGAGCTGTCTGTAAACAAAATGTTCGCTTAAAGATGACCTGACTTTGTTCATGTGTGACTGCAACGTTGATCGCGACATGATAAATAGTGAGGCCAGTCTCTGACTACTCTGGCCAGTCCGATGTTTTAGGTTTTTGGTTCACTGACTTTATTTTCCAAAGGAATTTCATTGTACATCGCTAAGAACTCTGTCACTGTAAGTCCCCTCCAATAGTGATCAGTGTGATGATTTGATCCACATTTTCAAAATCAAAAGTCACTGGATGTTCTCTCTGATGTCTTAAATCTTCTGACTGCAGAACTGTAAAATAAGATGAGGTATTTGCGTCTTCAGGTAATAAATGCCACTTATTGGCAAATAAATGTACCTTACGCCCACGATATATCAAGGGAACATAATAATTGTGTTCTTTAAGCAAACCTTTGCAAAAGTAGGAATTAAAATATGGCCTGCTTGATTATGACACTCCCAAAAAATACAACGGCTAGAAGTATTCGGAACACATTTGTAACTAGTCATATAATTTATTTAGCCAATCCTTCGTGCTTTAGCAGTATTATCAGCTGGTGGAGGAGGCGGTGGTGGTTCATATACAACTATAGGATTAGCAGCTGGTGGAAGTGGAGGTGGTCCGGGCAGTTCAGGTTCATTTCCCTCTACTTATACAACCTGTCTCTGTATATTTAGTACCAAGTGCCGATTAGCTTGCATCCAACAGAGATGACATGCTTGCCATTCAGTCAATGTATTTTGTTACTGCGGTGCTAAAGCTGCTTTCGAGTAGCGGCCGCTCTACAATTCAGACACCTTGACATCGTGAATTCGCGTTCGTATCCAAATTGTAAACAAACACAATATCTTAGATTATATACATGTCTAGATGAGCCTTGCGCTGCAATCGCAACAAGGCCAGATTTGAAGAATCTTTGTAGGTATTGATGTCCACTATAAAACTGTAGTACATCACTTTACTCTATTGTCAATAGTTTCCACAGCGTACGCGATACAAGGATCCATTTTGGAATTTTTTTCACACCTTGGGTTACATTATCGAAGTTTTCATACATACGGATCCCTAACATTTTTGAAAATATTCTATAGCCTACATTCAACACAGTGACAGAATTTTTTAAATCGGTCCAGAAGTTTTTGAACCTATTCAATTTAAACAATCAAGCATACAAATCTTTCCTCTTTCTAATTTAATATTTTAGTATTCCATTTATTTATTTTCTAACATAATACTTACATTTTTTGATATTAATATGATAAAAATAGAAACTCACCGGTATCAGGAACAGGGTCCAAGCTACCGGTGGTCAGGGCTCCCGAGTGAGGAACCTCCTCACGATATGCGCCGTATCCAGGAGTACTGCTTTCTGGATCGAGCCCTTGATCCAGCTGCCCAACGAGAGCCTCTTGAGGTTTTGCCATTGGTAATTATGCCATTGGCCGTCACGACTATCGTTACAATGACTGCTGTATTCGCATCCCACATGTTGACAAACTCGCGAGCCAAGTCAAGATATTTCGTTTGTTTCTCTTTCTCAGACTTCATGAGGTTCTCGACATGACTGATATCAACATACATTGCGCGACGCTCTAGTCGGTCTATCACCACTATATCAGGCTTATTGGCAACAATAGTCCTGTCAGTGATGATAGAGCGATCCCAATACAAAATGTAATGCCGTTTTCGAGAACTGGGTGGGGCACCTAGAATACGGTACTTCCGATTCCACAAGATTGTATTTCAAAGCAAGTTCCTGGTGGATAATCCTTATTACAAGGTTGTGCCTGTGCAAATTGTCTCTGTTAGCCAGAAGAGAACAACCGGAAATAATGTGGCGGATGGATTCCCCGGGTCGGTGACATGCCCGACATATGTCAACCGTACCGTCCTTCACATTGTATTTCAGCTGGTTCGTCGGCAATTTCATATTCCTTACATATGAATTTGGCGTTTTGTACGGAAGGAATATAAAGTCATTTTTTTTTTTTGTAAAACATTTTTAATTAATCATAGTATGCACCGTTGTGCACTTTTGCTATCTCATAGGTAGTTCATAGTAATCTGTCGGAGCATGGTCCGGGGAGTACGGTGTATGTTGCAGACATTCCAATTGTAGCTCATCTAACTTAGTGGTTGTTTGTTGTTCAGTGTGTATTCTTGCGTTGTCATGAAGCAGCAGTGGCCTAGAGCGATTGACCAATCTAGGTTGTTTAGCAGCTAGTTCTTTCTTCATGGTTTGCAGTTGCTGACAATAGATATCTGCCGTAATCGTTTGGCCAGATTTTAGAAAGCTGCTAGCTGTAGCGAACGACACCGGTGTTAGTCCACCAAACACTTACAAGTAACTTTTTCGGAGTCAATTTTTGTTTAGGGCAGGATTTGGCTGGGTCTCCAGGGTTCAGCCATTGCGACAAGTGCTTCCGATTATTGTACAGTATTCACTTTTCATCACAAGTAATATTCGATTTAAAATCCCTTCATTATTGTGTCGGTTGAGCAAAGTAATGCAGCAGTCGACGCGTGTTTGCAAGTTCGTCTCACTCAATTTATGAGGTACCCATCGTTCAAGTTTTTTTTGCTTTCCCGATTTGCTTCAAGTGAATTAATACAGTTTTATCACTTACCCCGAAGCCTGCAGCTATCTCTGAAGTGCAATGTGGTGGATCCGCTTCCACAATAGCCTTTAATTATTTATTTTCCGTTCCAAATTTCCAGAACGATAACGTTGAAACCAAAAACGTACCGTGCTTTCTTTTGCGACACCAGCGCCGTACACATTATTCATCCTTCGAGCTGTTTCAGTAGCACTGGTGCCACGGTAGAACTCGTACTCGTAAATATACCGATATTTCATGTGTGCGGTAATAAGCGACGCCAAAGAAAAAAATAATGAGGAAATAACAAATTAATGACTGGTTTTAAAACTCAAATGTACTAGCTCAATGAATTTATAAATTTGAATTTCGAATTCTTAACCAAAGAGGAGATATTTCAGATCAAAGTGGTCAGTACGACAATACCCTTATTTCATATGTAAGGACCTAATACTTGTAAATTTCGGTTGAGGAGAGGGACCTAAGTTGTATGGAATCCTAGAGTTGCGTTCCCATGGATTCCATAATCCCTCGCTTCATATGCATTACCGCACATTTATCCACACCTAATTCCATCCTGATGGGGCTAAGGCTTCTGTTACCTTCAGTAGCTTCATCAGTTGCAAGTTGTTAGAAGCAAATAGTTTCAAGTCATTCATGTAAAGGAGGTGCGATATGACCTGGCCACCTCTTCTCAACCGGAAGCCTTGTCCCGAACCCTCCAGCAATGTACTGAAAGGGTTGAGGGCCAGGAAAAACCATAGCAGACTCAGACTGTCACCCTGAAATATGCCACGCTCGATCCTTATCGGGTCGCCGCTCACCAGGGTCTGTCGACACCCTTTTTTTAGGGAGTGTCAGACTTTTACTGATTAAATCTGTCTGTCGACACCCTGGATAGTGAAGGACCGTCCTCCACTGCCCCATACACGACATCAAGATGGTACGTAGAACTTCATCAACTTTATACAGCCCCAGCACCCTCATGACCATGTTTGTGGCACTGAGTCATAGGCCTTCTTATTATCTATTCAGCTTGTCGACAGATCCCTTCGGGAACGTCAAACATGTTGGCTAATGGCAATGTCAATGAGGAGCAGCTCCTTAGTACCGCAGGACCCGTTCCCAAATCCATTCTAAGAGGCAGACATAATTGAATTACTATCAATATGATAGTTCATATTTGCTGGATGTAAGAACTTTATAGACAGTCGGTATAAACACGTGATCGGTTTATAATTTTCAGACTCCACGAAACTACCTGACTTATGGAGCAGGTGGGCTAATCAAGTAGTCAGGAACTGGGGCAGCGACCCTGACTCTAAGGTAGACTGGAATTGAGATGCCAAGCGAGCGTGCGATCTTTTGAACAATTTGATCCAAAAATTGTACAGCCCGTCCGGCATTCAACAAGCCATGTGTATTGCTGGTCATAGGCATCCCCCAAGTGTCGCCACAGCAATCGGTCTTGCGCGCCTCGCATCCATCGGTAATCCGCGACCTTCACCAGGTCATCGATCCACCTTGAAAGACAGTCGCTCCATGTAAAATACTGATACCTACACTGCTGTATCCGTTTAGACAGGAAGCCAACCCCAGCATAGTTGGGACAAGGCTAGGCAGATAGATTAGTGAGAGAGAGGGAAACCTTACTTCCCAGCTGCCACAACAGAAGAAGACGCCCCAGGTGTCGGGAGTTGCAGGGCGATTCCCGGCCACCGTAGGGTCGGGCCTGCGGACGTCGAGGGTTGGGTGGCTCGATGTCCGATCAAAACCAAATAGTAGGTATACGGGGCCCACTAGAACCAGCGTCTGCCAGGACTGCGGAATTTGTTCGAAAGAGTCACAGCGGTCCTGGAATGCAAAGGGCACTGGGAGGAAAACGGATGGCTTTTAGTCAGTAAAAGTCTGACACTCCCTTCCGCTTCGCCCAAAGTGGGAGGAGTCATTCGATGATTTCCCAACTTTAAAGAAAAGGCAGATTGATTGAATCACATCTTCCAGCAGCCTCTATTGCTTGTATTTGGTGACTGACTAAACTAACTAGTGGAAATAACCAAAATCTTAATTATACCTAATGAGTGGTTACTTGAATAGAAGGAAAAACGTATAGGGAACGCAAATAAATGTTTACCGTAAATACATATTTACCGAGACAGTATAAATGAGCCGTCCCTACTACATTTTGGCAGTGAGGATTGCGCTTTATTACAGAGCAGTACAGTATTATTACCGACTCTTAATATAATAGCATCAAAATGTGGGGGCGGATATATCCGCACGCTGTCTTGCTCATATTCGTCAATATTATATTACAAGCATCATGCAAGGGGCATAGCAGTTTAACTTTTGTCATAGATGACACAGGCTCTATGCATGATGATATAAGGCAAGTTAGAAGCAGTGTGAACCGGATCAGCAATGCTGTGTTCAACGAAAAGGCCAGTCGAATCGACAATATGGTGCTGGTCACATTTAACGATCCAGGTAATGTGCACTTATTAATAATTCACCTACTTACTGAAATTTACATAGTTAATTGTATTTTTATGCTATTCTTATATAGAAACGTAAAATCTAGGCGCATGGCAGTGTGCTAGGCAAAGTTCCGGTCGACCGCATGCTGTGTATATATTTACCGAACACGAAACATCTCGAGGAGTTTTTACCCTCCTCAGAACTTTGCTTTTAATAATCGCAAATTGATGAAACTTAGACCTAATAGCTGTAACCAAGTTGAAGAATACATACTGGAAAGTTTCAAAACATTAGAAGTCACAGGGGCCCAAAAAGTGAAGATTTTGCTACTGACTACTGTTTCACTCATCAAAATGATGGGGCACTTCCGATCATGCTTGACAAATTTGATGTGAAGATCTTGGCTGAGGTCTTAGGCTACAATTATTTTAATCCTGGTCCTTTTTCATTTTATTTGGGGTCGGCCTAGGTCTCCAGGCAGCTCGGTCCTGGGTCGCCTCTTTGTTGACTCGGGATTCTTAGAGGTTCTTAAACTACTTTACTTGAGGTTTTTACTACGGAAATCGATGACATTCGGGGTCTTCCCCGTCCTCGAGGTTTAGTTTCGAAATCTTGCACTTTTCTGATCATGTGGTCGGATGGTCGACTCATAACGGGTCCGTACCAACGCAGACTGCTCTCCTTTAGTTAATCTGGGACAGGTCTCACTTTGAAAGTGCCTCTTATGTGTGTGTTTCGGACATGATCCAGGATAATTACGCCACCTGAGCATCTTTGTCTCTGCGCAGTGTAACTGATTTTCGTGTTGTATTTTGAGTGGCCAGCATTCGGCTCCGTATGTCATGGCGGGTCGGTCAGCTGCTCTGTATACTCATCGGCCCTTTTTGCGCATTTGGCTGTCGCATAGCACGCCAGATAGTTCTCTCCATTTCATCCACCTGGTATTTATGCAATGGGTAACATCAGTGTCTATTAACCCATCTTCTCTTAAAACTGCCCCTAGGTACTTGAAATAGTCCACTTCTATTAGGTGGGTGTTCTGCAGACAGATGGTGTGTTTGCTGTTGACGCCACTAAAGTTGCAATGCATGTACTCGGTCTTCTCTCTACTTATTCGCAGACCTGATGTTTCTGTCACCGGAAAGTGGCAGACTCCGTAAGATTCTAATAAATCTAGATTAGATTATAATTTCTCAAAATATTATAGCAAAATTGTTTTGTATAAGTATATAATACAAATTCAATAGTTTTCTATACATTTTCTGGTGACATTTCCAGAGCTTCCCTCCACTTTTCTAAAAATCTGCTGTAGGTTGTTCATATCTTCACTGATGATGACGATTTCGTCCGCATATAGGTGTCCCATGGTAGCGCTCGTTGCAGATTTGAGGTGAGATGGTTCATTACAATATTAAATAGCAGAGGACTGAGCCGGACTTTGCACTTTGGTTGATACTTGTTGGTGTATATCTTTGACAATCATTAGGGAACACTCTGGGCCCTTAGAGCGTGCCAAATTAATTCTCTTGATACCCGGTCGAAAGCTTTTTCTAGATCAATGAATATCATGTGCAAGTCTGTTTTGTTGTCTCTGTACTTTTCAATCAGTGTACTGACCGAATGTATGGCATCAGTTGTGGATCTACCGGCGACAAATCTGTATTGGTTTTCAGTGACACTAGTTATTTCAAGTAGCCTTTTGTTGACGACTCTTTCCCTTATTTTGAAGGAATATGGGATTAACTTTATAGCTCTGTAGTTGCCATAGTCTTATATCACTTTTATTTTTATATAAAGGAATGAGGAAGGTCTTTCGCCATTCGTTGGGAATTCCATCACCCAGGAACTCGTTGAAAAGTTTCGTCAAGAATAGTACGCCGATATCTCCTGTTCGCTTCCAGAATTCAGCAGGGATATTGTTGGGGCCAGAGGCTTTGTTATTTGCCATTCGTTTGATTGCAAGAGTCAAAAAAAAAATTCAAAATTCAAGCATTTATTTCAATTAAACCATTTACAGGCACTTTTGAATTGTCAAGGTCGGTCGGTCCAAAAAGTTAAAGCTATTTGCACGTTCCAAAGCGTAGATCTCTATGGAGAAGAACGTGCAAGAAACTCCACGGACACTCTTTTAAAAATAATAATTTTTTACAAAGATTTATTTACATCGGGTTGAAATTATACATACATGTGAGAACGATGTAAAAGACGAGCAGGATAAAAGCGTCCGGAATAAAAGAGGAACAATTCAAATAAATAATTAAAATCAACCATGGCAGCTGAGAAATGACCAGTCCCGACTGACGGCGCCCGTTCACGAACATGACGCATACGCCAGCACCATTCGGCTCAACCATTTTGAAGGGAGCCAAATGATCAAACGCATACGCCACCATCAGCTAGACTTTTGAGTGAGCATGACACTCCCAACCGCCAGGGCACATTCAAGTCAAAATCATACCTAAAACTGATAATTAAAGTTTAAGTTAAAGGTACACAGTACTCACACATGTGCTGTTAATGGCTGAAATTATACAATGCTAAGTAAGTTGATTCTACACAATGCAAAGTTTTTCTTACAATCTTCAGATCTTCAGCCGGTCCAACAATGTTTCCGAAATATTTACAGATTAGTTTGTGCTCCCTAGTGGCTGTGGAGCAGGACCAGCATTCAGCCAAGCATTTTTATCTTCAATATAATCCCCCAACTTATAATATGCTTGCCTGCATAGTGTGCGTTTAATACAAGACTTGAATTTCGTCTCATTTAGTTCTAATATATGGGGAGGTATCTTATTATAACATTTTAAACCGTACCCCATGAAAGATGAGGCTACTTTAGCCAGTCTGAAGCCTGGTTGAACTAACTGGTCCCTATTTCTAGTACCATAATTATGTCTCTCGCCTCTTTTACTAAAAAGATGTAAATTCTTTCTGACATACATGATGTTTTCGTAAATGTATTGACAAGGTACCGTCATGATGTTAATAATTTTAAACAGTTCCCTAAGAGAATCGCGCCGGCGGAGATTATATATCGCTTTGATAGCCCTTTTCTGCAGAATAAAAACAGACTCGATGTCTGCAGCCCGTCCCCATAGTAAAATACCGTAAGACATGATACTGTGAAAGTAACTAAAATATACCAGTCTCGCGGTATCTACATCTGTTAGTTGGCGGATTTTTCTAACAGCATATGCTGCTGAACTTAGCCGTCCGGAAAGAGATTTTATATGAGGGCCCCATTGAAGCCTGGGGTCAAGCGTAATTCCCAGGAAAACCGTTTTATCGACGAATTCTAGTTTTTCCTTGTTCAATAATATGTCACAATCACTGCTTTTGACATTAGGTAAGGCAAATCTTATGCACTTTGTTTTCTTTTCATTTAGAACCAAATTATTCGCCGTAAACCAATTTTGGACTTGCATTAGGGCATTATTTATGTCATTAACATTGTTCGTCCTTCTATTTATCTTAAAAATTAAAGAGGTATCGTCAGCAAACAACACCATATCAAGATTTTGTTGCAATAAATAAGGTAAATCATTAATATATATCAAAAATAAGAAAGGACCCAAAATAGAGCCTTGGGGGACGCCCATTTTTACGTTTAATCCCGACGAATTGACACCGTTTATGTGAACTAATTGATGTCTATCATTCAATTATTCGTGTTAAAATGACTCAGCATCTGATTTAGCATTACTTTTTCAAATACCTTACTAAACACTGGCAACACGGATACTGGTATATAATTATTTGTGTCTTTACTATCCCCAGATTTAAAAAGTGGTATTACCTTACTGAATTTCATTAGGTCCGGAAAGACTCCTTGATCGACACACAAATTAAATATTAAAGCTAAGTACGGCGCTACAGTCTCGATAATTGAGGTACAAACCTTGATAGACAATCCCCATAGATCTTCGGTCAATTTAATTTTGATTTGTTTAAAAGCTTTTATTACTACTATGGGGTTTATATGTTTAAAATTAAATTCAGTCGCGCAGGCTGATACGTTTGCCTGTAATAAATCAAAAGCAAGCGAAGGCGAGGAATTTAAGGCTTCAGTAGTTTTAATAGGGATACTTGTAAAGAAATTTACAAATTCTTGAGCAACTTCTTTGTTATCGCTAATAAGTCCGTGAGGCGTTTGCAATCTGTAATCATTGTTATGTTTTTTGTTCCTATTTGTTTCATTATTTATAATTTTCCAAACCGTTTTTATTTTATTGTCTGCTGTTTTTACCTTACTGCTTATATATAAAGCCTTAGCTACCTTACAAGTATTTTTATAAATTTTGGAGTAGGTAGCTACACACTTATTGAAAGTTTCAGTGTTAATAAAAGGCTTAAGGCCATACAGCTCATAAAGTCTATCCCTACTTTTTCTGAGTCCTTTAGTTGCCCAGTCACTAAATAAAAACTTAGGGCAGATAGTTTTAGTTTTATTTTTAAAAGTATTATTGAATTCGGTTTGGACTAAAGAAAAAAAATCTGTATATAAAATATTAGCACTGTTCACTGTAAAGTTCCAATCACTTAACTTCCCGATTAAAGTACGGTTAAATTTATTTAAATTACCGGATGTTATTGGTCTGGTTTGTATTTGCACTTGTTGAATTGATATTTTGGACTCAAAAGATACCAGTAGCCCGCTGTGATCAGAAGGGAGGTAATCTACAATGGCTTTCTGTAAGTAGTCGCCAGAACAAAAAACATTATCAATACATGTAGCAGTAGTTGTAGTTGTACGGGTTGGTTCTATGAACACATTAGACAAATTGAACGATTTAAAGAGATTTAATAATCTACAGCTATCTGAATTGTTTTCTAAAATATTTATATTAAAGTCTCCACAGATAATTACTAATTTATTACCAGTCACAAGTTTTGCCAATACATCTTCCATCACTGACTCAAATATAGAGTAGTTCAGATAATTAGGGGGTCTGTAAACGCACACTATGACATGCTTATCTAGCTCAACACAGGATAGTTCAATGTTATGTTCAACAGACAAGTTAACTATGTCTTTACGAGTTTTAAATGTAATACACTTTTTGATTAAAATTAGTGAACCCCCACGTAACATTGACTTTCGGTTAAAAGAACTTCCCACACTATAATTCTCGTAACTAATCAACATTTCAAAATCCTTTAACCAATGCTCAGTGAAACAAACTATGTCAAACATTGTTTTTTCTAAAAATAACTCAATTTCCAGCTGTTTTGAAGAAAAACCTTGAATGTTCTGATGAAATAATTTCAAGGATTTCTGCTTAGCCCCTTTATTGCAATTAGCTATGTGAGAGCAAGAAGATACCTGGTTTAGGGTAAATGTAACTATACTGTTATTGGTATCCTCTGTTGTCGTACAAACTAGTTTAAAGGAACATCCGGAGTGAGCCCCACATCTCCCATGCCATCACCAAGCACCAAGATCTTGCTACTTGCAGACTCCACATTAAAAGAATTGTCCATAGTGACACATGGATTCTCCTTCGTACAATTATTGTAAATAGTTATAGCATTAGTGCTACAGTTAACAATGTCCACCTGTACATTAGTATTATTACTAATATTTGCAGTGTTAATTATAGTAGAAGACGTCGACATACTACTTATGTCTGAGTTTATATAATATGCTAATAGGCTAGCTATTTGATGTCTAAACCTAATAGGCAGATACACTGTATCCATAATCGACTTTAACTTATCAACATATAAGTTAATGTCCAGAAAAACAAGTTTGTCACTGTAATGACTAACTAAGAAATGTAAATGCTTGTTAAGCATGTGAATATAATTATTTTGTCTATTTGACAATTTTTCAAAATATGGGAAAGCACACAGTATTATTTTGTTGCAGTTTAACTTTAACATCTCAGTTACAGAGTCAGTTATTTGTTCTTTTTTTAAATTTTAACTGTTACCTATAAACACAGTAATATTGGTTTCTGGTTTATATACATATCTTGTCACTGATTCCATTATTTGTTTGAAGTTTGACCCAGGTATACAATAATTATGAGTACAATAGCTGAGATTGTTATTTAATAATTTACCTAAACCTCTTCCTATACCATCTGAGAACATAACTGAATGAACACTATCATTACTATTATGAAATGGAATGCTAGTAGTCTCAGGCTGGTCCACTTGACATAAACCTTGTGTAACATCCGCTACCACACAGTCCTGAGTCAACCTCTCAGCTTGGGCCGGGTCCTCCGTAGCCTCAGGCTGGTCAGTACTTAATTTTGGTACTGTCTGACAGGTACACTGACACATCACCAGCTTATTTGCAGCTAAGATGTGTTCTTTAATTTGTAATTGAGAACTCACATATTTATTATAAAGAGAATTAAGTCGGTCCTCAAGTACCTGTATTTCAGTTTGAAGGCGCTGTGTATCAATTTCATAGATTTTTTTACTATCCTCCAATTTAATCTGATAATTATTTAATTTATTAATAAGGTGAACACGTTCTTTCCTCAGTGGAATATTTTTGGAAAAGTGTTTATGTTGCTTTCTGTACCGATCACATTTTTTTTATTATTCTATTAAGCTTTGCATATTTTTTTATTATCTTATGACTAACTTCATAGCTATTATTTTGTTTTAAAAGGGAATCTTCAGTTAAGTCAATAGTAAGTATAGACTGAGGGTTACAATTTGAATGCAATAATTCATTATATAAATGGTTTGTTTCCCTAACCTGGGAACATTTCAATTCATTCTGCAACTTAAGATTATGACTATGAGCATGTACCAATTCATCTTCTAGACTCCTAACCTTACTTAAAGCCTCCTCATATAAGTTACTACAGTTTTTGAAACTGTCCGTGACAACCCGCAGTTGGTCGCGTTCATCAACAACATCTTGGTATTGCTGACTAAGGTCTACAAGCTCCCGTTTTAGGCAAGTGTTTTTCTGTACCATTTTCATTACTTCCTCTTCACCTTCCTCTCTCTCCTGCAACATTAGTTGGCATTGCTGTTGCGATTCTTTAAGTTCTTTGAGGGCCGTTCTTAGTTTAAGCTCCATATCCTGAGCAGTAGCCTTACGGGTCATCACAGGCATGGTTTCAGAGATATTTAGACTGAGGATGCCAATGCATTCCACAAGTTTCCTGGATAAATCTTTTACTGTTCAGGCTGCCCGTCTGTGGAATGCTTTGCCAGTTCCAGTGAGACGCGCTCAGTCGTTACCTGCCTTTAAAAAACTTGTTAAGGAACATTACCTGTCACTGTGTTTTTAGTAACCTTGTCAGGCCTTATACATGGGAAAGGGCCTTCTGTGAAGTATTCTATCCAGCAGGCTTTGATGTCTTCGATATATGTTAGTTATCCGTGTTCATTTTTGATAAAATAGTTTGTGGCAGTATCCCTACTACCTTGGTGTTTGAGTTTTGCCAACCTAAAGATTTATTTATCTATTTTATGAAGGTATTAGACTACAATTAAAGAAAAAAATCGGAAAAGGGCATTTTTATAAGTTATAAGAATTTTGGCCTTTTTCACATTTTTGTTTTTTGGGGGAATGTAATCACTATAAATGTCACTCACTATCGAAGCGTAGATGCTTATGTAAGTCAGGCATCAAAGAAAATGGCCATCCGATTATATGCGAAACTGCGTCAAAGCTTTTCTAATACCCATAAAATACAGAACATTGGAAAGTACAAGAAACGAGTAACTACCTAATGTTGAGAACCGAAGTTAGGAAAATATGTTTAGCTACCTTTATCTTTCCGACATAAACCATTTCTGAAAGATTTTCTAGAAAAACACTGGCCAAGTGCAAGTCGGACTCGCGTGCATAAGGTTCCCGAACCAATTTAATTTTTGAAATATGTTATTGCCTTCTTATAGGTTTTCATGTAAAAAAATGCAGATAATAGTTATTTACCTACAGAGGTAGAGAACTATTATCTGCATTTTTTTTGTCAAAGTTTTAGGCTCGGTAGTTTGGTCTGAATTTTTGATTATCTTCAAAACTTTTTTATTTTGAATAGTTAAGATTTATTTAAAATCCTCACAGTGAGCCTCTCCATTTGATATGTCACACGATACAGTCCGAAAAACTTTTTTTTAATGTTCTAGTTTGACCCCATACTCAAAATTTATTTATTTACGTAACGCGTCCGTTTTTGGTTCACAAAAGTCCGTATTTGTACTAAATTTCAACAAAACCTGTCCAGTAGATCCGAAGAAAACTGGTTGTGACAGACGAACAGACAGACCCCCCAGTGATCCTATAATGGTCCTGTTTTTTACGGATGTTCGGAACCCTAAAAAGTTTTGCTACTAACACGTTGCCCATTAGGGATGATAATACGGTCTTTGCGTTCCAGGGCCGCGGTAACTTTTTCGAACAATTCCGCGACCCTTAGATGAGAACAAATGATAGAGTTAAATAGCAATGCGGTTTCAGAATGATTCCTTTATATGTTGATACTTTAATAAAACTTGTAAGTGGATAAAAAAGTATGGACACTAGAGAGATAAGGAGACTTTTGATTATCATTAGAAAGTACCTACTCGAAGGAGTTAATTTTATCTCTTCCGAGGTCAGGCCAGCTCAAGTCATGCCTGTATATTAATAAAGCGCACATTGATTTGATTCTTATGATCTCTACAATATAGTTTTTAATTAATTCGTTTTCCTTCTACAAATTTTGCCCTTGTTCCAACAAAAATACAATGTATGCCTAATATAATATTTCATTACCACATATTAAATAACTGATGCATGTGTTAATTTCACTACATATTGTGAAACCAAATCCTTCGCCGCGTCTGTTTGTCTATTCCCGATAAACTAAAAAACTACTGCACCGATTTTCATGCTGTTTTCACCAATGGAAAGAGTTGTTCTCCAGGAAGGTTTTAGTATATAATTTGTCAAGCAGGCAAAGCCGCGGGAAATAACTAGTTAAGTTATAAAGAAAACATATAAACATTGACCATGGATTGCACCGAAACTACTGAGCCATAAAAAATCAGATTCGACGAATCCGCTTCTTGACTTGTGGATTACAGGAAAACTGTCTATAGTTTTTTAACCAAATATTTAAAAAATGGTTCTGATGAATTATTAGGTTCGATCTAGTGTTGCTAGCCAATTACAATGAGGCCTAGCACTTTTACGCAACTGTTAGCAACAACATAATCTATTCAATTAAATCTATATCTATTTAAAAGTATTAAAACGATTTAAAGAACTTCATCAGAAAAAAGTACGAATTTGATCAGTCATAATTATTCTAGGGTTTTATTTATTCTATTTATTTCAGGTGCCGAAGTGAGGGTGGCGACGGAAAACCGCACTGAATTTGAAAGATCATTAGACGCAGTTTATGCCTATGGCGGCCGGTATGTGTGCTATTGCCATTTTTATTAATTATCGTTTATTTATTTTGACTAGTCTTTCTGTAATGCACTTTTTGTGTAATTATCATATTTTTATGCCTACAATATATGTTGGACAGGGACTGTGCAGAACCGTCCATGAAAGGGTTACTCCTAGGACTTAAGAAAAGTAACCGTGACTCCTACATCTACGTTTTTACCGACGCCTCGGCTAAGGACTATCGCGACGGCCATTATGTCAAAGAAATGTGTCAAAAGAAACAGAGCCAGGTATAGTCCAAATAATACTTTTCTACCCTTATACCTATCGCAAAGTTTCAATAAAATTCAAATTTTAAAAATATACATACAAATCATTAATCTATTTATACATGCTTTACTGAACACCAAAATATATAAACATTCCGCGATCTCTTCCAGGCAACCTGAAAAAGAATTACTTTGGGTCGATTTTCAGCAAAATTGTAAGTTTTACCATAAAATTAGCCCAGACGAAAATTGTAGACCAGATAAATATCTATAACAAATGTCTAGATACTATTTTCACTAAGTGATACCGTTTTTGAGATATAACGATTCAAAAAGTTGTAACCGTCATAATATGCATAAGTACACCACATCTGCACTAAAGCTGTAATTGATTATTTTATTATACTTTAGTTATGTACTATTTTTACACGCTTTTCCTGGTTGTGATACGACATCTGCATTCTTCAGGAATGGTAAAACAACTGTTTTAAAATGTTTGAAAAACGAATTTAAGTACCATCGGATGTTTAAATTGACCCGACTATTAATACAAATAACACAATATACAAAAATATATAATTATGCAAATACATACATACTCAATAAGCAAGAGAACAATAATGAGAATATCATAGTGACAAGTAGTGTTCCTCAACTAGTCTTTTAAAAAGAGGCAGCGATTGCGCGTGCTTTATTAACACAAACAACGCATTCCATAAACGAGCGGCCTGAACTGTAAAAGATTTATCTAAGAAAGTTGTGGAATGCATTTGCATTTTCAGTTTCAAGTTAGCTGATGATCTATAAAATCTTGTGTGAGAGTCACAAAGAAATTGGAAACGTTTCTTTAGGTAAAAAGGGGTGCTTAGGGAAAAAAGCACATTGTACAAGAAGTAAAGAATATTAGCATTTCGCCGAAGGCAAATTCGCAACCACTTGAGTTTAACACGGAAATCTGAAACATGGTCATATTTGCGCAAACCAAATATGAAACTTATGCAGTGAAGTCGCTCAAGTTTAAAATATGTTAGTAATTTCAGCCGAAAGACATTTTGTCAGCAGGATAATGCTTTAAAATAACTTTTTCAATACTCATACTCGGAAAGTAGGTCCTAAGTTGCCTGACGAGGGGTTTGAAAGTATTACTTTGCAGCTCCAAGGTGAATATTTTCAACTGACAGCCGTCAAATGATAAAAAACAATAATGAAAATGTTGTGGCTGAATAGCTGGCCGATCGGACAGAATAGTCGGGAGAATAAGCGGCAATCCAATCTTTAATTATTTTATTTTTTTGAGTTTTTTCTGTACTTGTGCATAGTAGAGATTTGTATTAACACGATAAGTTCATCAGGTTCAGATATGGAATTTTTCTTGAGCTGATTAGTGTTTTTATTGCTACTTTCCTTTTATTCATATTGAAAAGCACAGTGTTCACCTCGGGTGAAAGACTTATTTAGTCCCTCGAACTATTGACGTTCACAACGTTCCGGCGCCAAACGCCGTCTCGAGTCTAAATAAGTTACTTTTTTTTTTCCTCTTTATTTATTATTAGGGACTTTTGTACAGGTGTACATGCCAGTCCCATCGGACCTTACAATTATGTAAAACGTAACAACACAAACTTAAAACTATGAGCAGCTCTAGAGTTAGGTGACGACAAAATATGATGGAACATGCTCTCTAAGCAGGTCCTCTCTTTCAGACTGAAATCTGACACACTCTGTCAATAAATGTACCACATCCTCCAGTGTGCCACACAACTCACAATTAGGTGATCCAATTTTTTTCATTAAAAATCCAAAATTATTGAGAGGCATGTGTCCAGATCTCAGTCTATGAGCTGTAACAATCATTTTCCTGCTAAGCCTATTATAACAAATCCACGGTAGGTACATGAGGAGGTTCCGAAACTATAGACCTATACCAAATACCTTTTTCTTTTGACCTCTGATTAAAATATTCATTCCAAACTTCGTGGCATTTATTTTATACCTAGGCAATATTTCTATACAGTTAGTTCCAATGATTTTTCCCCTGCCCCCAACAAGACCCAACTTTGCTAAACGGTCAGCCTCCTCATTACCCTGTAAACCTATATGTGAGGTCCCACCCATTGCAACTTCAGATCTATATCTCTTAAAGATAGGTTTTGTATTTTAGAAAGTATTTCATAAGCTATCGGTGCACCTCTGTAACCAGAGGCGCATCGAGCTATGTGTTATAGTGCACTTCTGCTATCTACACAAATTAATATCTTTCTATTATTCTCAATGGATATAATATAAGTGAGTGCTTCTGGAATTGCAAAAAGCTCCAAAGACATAACTGACGTAAGTTACTTCCAAACCTAGGATTGTTATCCTAGGTGTACTATTTTCCTATAATTTATGTAATAATCATTGCTTATCATACCTACTGACAGTTTGCACCAAAGCGTAAAGCAAGCCAACAACATACAATTTTGTCAACAAAAAAAATGCCTAGTGTTTGTACTAGGTAGTTTTTTCAGGGTTCGAACTTTTTTGTATGGAGGCAAAAATACAAAATATTAAGGTAAGGAAGTAAATAGCAAGGAATTTGTCCGAAGAAGCAGTAGATGAATATTTAACTATTTTTTATTGTCTAGACCAGTATTCAGAGTCCATCGAAGGCAGGTGGCAGTGGTACAGTGTCAAATATAATGTCAACTTTGAACTTTATTTACTTTGTGTGCGCCAGTATTGACGATGAAGACGAAGAAAGTACGAGATAATCATTTGTGAAAGATCTAATCCTGAGGTCCGTTTTGCCTTCAAATGCGGGCATGACGGACCAAACCCTGGACATTAGAAAGATCCAATATCTTATCGTAACTGTGGTTTGATTAAAGTCTGATTAATAGGTTTGTTAGAGTAGGTATTAAATTTTTTAAAGAATTCCTTTAATAAGGTTATTGTTTATTAGTTATGATCTTTTCCCTTTAGTGTGTCGGTTTGCTTTATTTTTAAAGGCAAATAAGGCAAAACGGCACACTAACGGTAACGGTAGAACTATATGCATCATCATCTGTTTACTGAAAGGCCGCACAAGATTGACTAAAAGTATATTAAAGTACAGCTTCACAGGTTTTAGTTGACGTTGATGAAAAAAAAAAACGCCACATTGAGTTATTTTATTGAAAAATAGGTAAATAAAATTTCATTTTAATTTAATAATAAAAAAAAAACAAATTCAGCATTAAAAACCTAGAGTTAACGATGTAATCCAACTACTCTAGACATTATTTGATTTGGTAATAAAGAGCAGCTATCTCATTATGATGTTTTATAAAAGTATTTCTTACTGATACTGCTACATGCATGCTTACTTACATTTGCATTTTTTGCTCTGCGATACTTATTTTTAGGCACGAATAAGTTCATCATTTTCCTGCCCTTAACCCGGGTCGACGCAACAAAATTTTTCGTCCGTTCTGTCCTATTGGCCGTTATCTCCTCACACAATCCATCCATCTTATTTAACATTTTTTTTTTACTTGGAGACTGTTCACTCTAACTTTGAAAAGATTAGGGTTGTAAGCATTCGGAAACACAGACGCAGGCAAAGAGTTCCATTCCTTTGCTGTGCGCATTATGAAAGACGCTTGGAAGCGCTTAGTGCGAGTTGGTGCGATTTATATTCATTATTATTTTTTGCGTCAAAATTGATCAACTAGCGGGAAGATTTAGTTTATTAAAAGATTAATTTTCCATCGGTACAATAAAACTGAACACTCCTCTTTCTTACAGATAGTATTTGTGCTCACTGGTCGCTGTTATTGGGGTCATGATATCGGTTTCGATGTTTACTTCGACGTAGCCCACGCCTGCTCTGGGCAAGCATTCTTCGTGTCTAAGAATAACGTCGAGGAGGTAAAACAGTTGAATTTTGTATTTTAACCGAAATAGACAAATTAAAATAGGAATGTACGGAAATTATCTTGTTTATCAATTATTTTAGGTGCTCCGAACAATAGAAGAAACAATAAAAGGGAACAAAACTATTATTACGACGGCGATGGTACCAGCTAATGTTTTAAAAGATATTCCAGTAAGTGTTATTATAGTGTAGTTATGTATGTATTTTATTCATACATAACTTCCAAGGATACATCCTGCAGTAACATTGCGTAACACACTTCAATTTGCGTGATTTTCTGTGTCTACCAGTGAATTTAAGAAACTTACGCAAAATTCTAAATCTTCATCAAAGTGGGCATCCATCCGGACTCACGTTACTAGCGAAATGTAATACTTAATATTAACTTGAGACACGTCACTTACACTCATATCGCACGACATTAATTTATGATGACTTTTATTTACAGTTTACAATTGATGACCACACTGACTATGCAATCGTGTCCGCATCGGGCACAAATGTTTATTTGGATATTAAAAGACCTTCGGCTACTTTAGAAAGAATTATGTGGAACGACAATGGAAAAGTAAGTTTCAATTGCGGTCTAAGGGCAAAAATGTTTGCCTCTGAGCTATGGGATCAACAATCTGTCAATTTTCATCTCCGTCGCTAAAGCGACGTTGATTGGAAAAATTTATCAGTTTCGGGTAGCTTGATGTGCAGGCTGAGCACATCAAGCTACCCGAAACTGATAAATTTTCCTTCCGCTAAGGTTTCCTTTCCTTCTGCTAAGGTGGCATTTTTAGAACCGCTGTTCTCATCCATATTACGATGCCTGCATAAAGGCGCGACTTCACCATGTGTCAATTATGCAAAATTAACGAATTCATAATAGAAACAGTTCTACGGCTACTTAATGTAGCCGTTTATACCAAGTTTACGTTTGCATATTTTCGTCACTATACCGTAGCCTTTAAAACACATTTCCATGGTACAAATAATTATAAAATGATTGAAAACTTAGTGACACTGTCAAACACTGCAAGAGCTATCATACCACCACTTCACCCATTCACTGATCAAATCACGCCATTTTGCAATGGTTTTCGAATTCGGAATAAGTTCCTTTCGGACCTTTTCTAACCGACTTCCCGAAAACGAGGTTCGCAATTCGGTTGTATTTTTTTATGTTTGTTACCTCATAAATTCGTCATTTATGAACCGATTTGAAAAAATATTTTTCTGTAAGGATATATTTTTCGATTGGTCTCAATAAAATTTTATCAATATCGGTTGGGAAGTTTGGATTTTTAATCGAAATTGCGTTTTTTACTTTCCTGCGATTTTGCAGTGGTGTTGTTAGGTGTGGGGTACCAGTAAAAAATTAAAAATAAATATCTTTTTTTTATATCAGAAAATATTATGTTACAGGTATTCTAAGATTTCATTTAATTAATTTAACTGATTTGGTTTCTGACATAACGGTCACTTATTAGCCGTATTATATTGCTAGACGCTTATTTTAAAATGTTACAGGTAGTTAAATTAAGCAACATTAAGCCTGGCACATACGTGGCTACGGTGAAAGGCCAGACAAAGACGTCCGTCGTAATTGTCGGCAGGACTGATTTCTTCTTTACTCATGGCTTCTCTAAACAAAAGCCCAAGTCGCTTGGCGATACGTCACTGCAACCAATAGCTGGTGAGTTCATCTATGCATTAATTAGGCCGCGTCTTGCAAAATCGGACGTCAATATCACAATAACTCCTATGGATATAATATTTTTACAGAATCAAACGTCCACCTGTCGATATCCGTCACCGATGACCATAACTCAGTGCAAATATTGTCGGCGCAGATTTTAGACATGAATGAAAAACCAATCAGAGACCTGCCTCTAACAAAGATCTCAAATAATTTTTACGTTACAAATTTGTTTGTTGCACCATCGCAAAGGTTTAAAGTAGCCGTAAGTATCCAAATGTTATTATCTATCTTCTATTACAGGTTGAATTTTTAAAGTAATGGCCAAATCAGAAACTATGAGGAACATCGAAAAACACGGAAAGTAGTCTCAAGCCCGAGTTTGATGTGTGTTATTACTTCCCAGAATTTGATCCGTATTAGCTGCGATATTTGATGGTGTTATAATACAGGGTGTTTTTTTTTTCAAAATCAACCGGATCGTTTCCCAGGTAGGAAAACGATTTTAAAAAATCCTATAATGTAGTTTTAGTTTTCATCAAAATTGGGCTCGAGAGTCCTTTCAGTGTTTTTCGATATTTCTCATAGTTTCAGACTTGGCCATGAAGTCACACTTTAAAAACTCATGTATACAAAAATTAATTCCTACGTCGCTTAGTCACGACATTACGCGTGAACGGATTTTGTTGTATTTGTTACCGTCAGGAAAAGTGCTTTTCAAAGAAAAAATTAATAAAGTGGGGGGTTAGCAAGTTGACGAAAGAAAAGCCGTGGGTGACAGCTAGTTTTGTAATAAAACTCTGAGCTGCATAAAAATGTTATAAAAAACGTATTCATACAGTTTAACCTATAGTATCAAAATTAATCGTAATGCTTTATGAATGGAAACCATTACTTATTGAATTATTGTATAGTTTTATGGTTTGACTAACATAATTATTAGGTAATTTCGAAATTCCCGTAGTTAGACAAGGCAATCAAGGGCTAGTGAGACTCATTCATTATTTGGAATTTAAAAACTTAGGACTAAAAAGTTTGTCACTTCCTTTAATAGCGATAAGGTAAGTTTTTACGAGAATTTTCCAATTGCTTCAGTATTAGTCAACCATTACATTACAATATAACCAAGATCTTGCTCTTGTTTGTTTTAGGTGAACGGGATAGTAAGAGCTACGGGCAAACCTATAAAAAGGATTGGTAAAATCCCCGTTACACCGCAAGAACCACCGAAAAGTAAGTCGAGTTATGATATTTTATGGTGACCATCACAAAAAAATCATAACAAATTCAAAGGTATATACATAGTGGGCCACTCAACGCGTAGGTACCCAGGTGTATATCTATAGGTACTAATATTATAAAGCAGAAGAGTTTGTTTGTTTGGTTGAACGCGCTTATCTCAGGAACTACTGGGTCGAATTGAAAAAATATTTTTGCATATAACATCACGCTATGACCAATAGGAGCGGAGCAGCAATAAGAAATGTTGCAAGCGGGAAAAAAGCTTCCGTTGCGTGCGCTGCGTAAACGGTTTAAGTTACGCCAAAATCAAGTTTTACGAAATTATTCCTCTTTAAAAGTTCTAAAAAAAGTCATCAACAACATATTATGTCTATCCCTTAAGGTACTCACTATAACCCTTTTTATGGAAATCTTTGTTCTAAAATGATGCATTATTTGCGAGGAAGTTTTTATTAACATGGTATTACCTAATCCTTATCCAAATAAATACGTTAATCATCATAGTATTTAATTTTGAACAGAATTGCCATTGCCAGTATTTAATTTCAATGAATATCTTGAGAGATATCATCGTTTTAAAACATAACTCCGCAACAAAATTTTATACTCGGTGCGCGGGCGGAGCGTGAGGCGGAGGGCGCCTGACGCCCGCCGATTCTTGAGGTTGTTATTAACAGGAGAAGGCTTTAAGGCGAGGTTGCAGTACTGTGTGTTTTGACGAACAACAGCAACTGTCCGGCGAGCGAAATAATGCTTAAATTTTGATTGTTTTTTCTTCTTGGCGAAAACTGATAAAGAAATAATACAATATGGTTTTAACATTTACTTCAAAATAAAAAGCTCTATCTATTGATATAACTTTTATATATATTCGTGATAAAATCTCTTAGCAGTACACGTTTAATTATTGTAATTTAGTGTCATGTTCGGTAAAAAAAGTATCGAGCCAATCATTTTAAATCGCGTTTCTATCTTTACGATTTACTTGAAGGTATGTTCAATTTTTATGTAATGATTTTTATTTATTAAAAAACTCATAATTATTTAGATTTTCAGACGTTCAAAAATCTTAAAAAGTACTGCAACCCCGCCTTAATGTAAAAAAAAAATTGCCACTTGACGGGAGCGAAGCCGAGGGAGACAGTTAGTGCTGATATATTTTGGTTTAATAGACAGATACCTAAAGTTTGTGTTTTTATCAAAATTAGGCGTCAAGTTCCTTTGAGTGTTTTCGTTCCTCACTAGGCCGGCTCACTCGTTATCAATTCAACCAAAGAAAGTTTCTGAAAGAAGTCGCTTATCTCAGGAACTACTGGTCCGATTTGAAAAATTCTTTCAATGTTGGATAGCCCATTTATCGATGAAGGTTATAGGCTATATATCATCTCGCTAAGACTAAAAGGAGCGGAGCAGTAATGGAAAATGTGACGCAGACGAAGTTGCGCGGGTTTTTTTTTTTTTTTTTTTAGGGATGGGAAATCATCCAATGACTCCTCCCGCTCTGGGTGTAGCGGGAGGGAGTGTCAGACTTCTACTGACTAAAACCCATCCATGTTCCTTCATTGCCCTTTGTGTTCCGGAGCCACGGTGTCTCTTGCGAATAATCCCGCGACTCCGGCAGGCGTCGGCCCTTTCGGGCCCCTCTGTGTTGCTGACTCTCTTTGAGGCAAGTTGCGCGGGTCAGCTAGTATACGATAAGACTGTGGTCTCATTGAATACCTACTTAAAAAATGTGCACTGATGAAAAAGCACGGAACAATCCTCCTCGGATGGTTCCGTGCTTTTTTAGCTGAGTGACCCATGTTATAGTTTATAGGCATTCTGATTTTTTATGTTTGTGGTTTTGTAAACTTGCTTCCTGGTTTTTGTTAATTGTGAAATGAACTTCCTTAGGTATTCAGAAGAGTTATTGTAGTTTTTTTTTTTTGAAGATTTCGCTTTTTATAATTTCTAGGCTCAATCGATCCGTGGTGCCGGAACCACCACAGCTTTATAATATTAGTACCAATAGATTTAATCAGGTCACTCCCGTCTGGTAATACTAGATACCTACATAATATACTTACCTATAGCAGTGTATTGCATGCACAAGGAACAGTCAGTGTGTAAAGTCAAATTTGTTGTGGTTTGAAATGAAATAAGTAATTTAAGATTTTTGTAGCGTATAATTATGTACCTATTACTTAAAATATGTTTAGTTGTTTAAACTAAGCAAAGAAAAATCAACATACGATAGTACAATATACAATAGGCTTTGTTTATTCATTCCAAATGTGTCTAATGACGATAAACAATAATAAAAAATCTAGTAAATAAAAAGTAAAGTCGAATATATGTATAAAATATACTTAACACAGCTTTTTTATGTAACTCATCATCAATACGGTAGTTTTCAAACGTAAAAATAAGTTGAATATGATATAAATTCGGCCTACTAGAACTTTATCTACAAACATAACCAATTAATGTATATGTAGCGTTACCAGACGGGAGTGACCCACATATTCCTCCAGTTTGAGCCTGTTTAAAAAGTATGCTTTTAACATACTTAGTTTTAAATTTTCATTCATTTAATTTCTAATATGACACAAGGTTCTTGTTGTTACATTAAACACGAAAGTGTTAAGCTCCTGATTGTGTGTTGTGGAATTTAAAAAGATCTAAATAATTAAAAATATTTTTTTGTAGAATTGCCAGATAACACAAGGCCGACAGTGGAAATAGCAGAGGGTAAGGCGATAGAAATAGAATACGATAGTACGGTGAAGTTAACTTGCAAGGTAGTGGCGTTCCCCGAGCCAAAAATCAAGTGGGCAAACAAGAAAGGAGTTGTAATGCCCTCTAAGGTAATTTGCATGTTGTATATTTTATGTAATTATTAATTAGAGTACTCTCATATCGTTAAGCCGCAATTATGAAATGTATTAATTATTTAATGACACACCACATCCACCTGGTACAATATAAATAGTTAAAACAATTTGCCGAAGGCAAACCATGTTTTAGAGCAGAAACTGTAATAGCAAATACCCACGTGTTCGAAGACCGTTTTCCAAAACACTTATTTGATAAAAGGAAATGCGATTTCATAAACATAATTTTTTCAAAACATTTGGTAACTATATTAGTGAGAAATGGATTTATGGCTCGTGGATGTTTTTCCGAGCCCTGTACCGAGTTGGTTTTTAGAAGAGAGAAAGAGGAGAGACTTGGAGAGGCTAACAGACTGCCAAATAGCTTAATATTCAAAAATATAAAAAAAGATGAAAGTACTTCTGTATAAAATCATTCTTGAATAGTAGCAAAGCACTTAGGCTCGTACGGTCCGAACACGTACGTATTGTTCGGTACGCGCCTGGGTGCTCCAGACCTATAGAACATTACGCCGCAGAGTAATGTTGGATTTTACCTAACGATATTTGATTCAATTTTATTTTCGTTCAATTCAATTTTAAATTCGTTTTAATGACATACAAATTAACCTTAAGGGTTAAATAAAGTTCTATAGTACTGATTAAAACGTTAGTGTCAGTTAATATATCGAGCCACAACAGTATTATTGATTAGGTACGATTATTATATTGATGGATTTGCGAAAAATAATATTTTAACTGCCATTGTTTTTACTTAGGACCTAGGTATATACTTCCTAATTTAAATTGTTATGCCATTACCTTTCAGATGTCACTCGTTGAATACCCGTATAGATACATCAGTTATATGGACATTTCATATGCATCAATAGGAGATACATACAAGTGTTATGCCGTGAACGCTGTTGGAAATGATGAGAAAACTATTAATGTTATTGTTAAAGATCCTTTCACCGTTAAATCCGTCCCTTCAGGTAAGTAATTTATTTATTGTCTTCTTCATTTACCTATAGTTAAACTTATTGGGTTATCATACCTGTTTTCAAAATTCAAGTTGGTAGGTACGTTACAGCGTTTTGTACTTATAATTCTTTACAATTAAATTTACGGCTCTGTGAGTTGATGCACTCTCACCGATATTAATATGTAATGTATGATGCTTACGACAGTTTCATAATTACTCCGAATAGATAATTTTTAAAAGATATTCACGGCGTAAAAATAATATTCTGCGCAATAGCGTAGAATGTCCGTTTGTTGAAATTTCATTTATGAATTCACACTGTTATGAACTTGGAGAAGTACCTACAAGTTATCACATTATTGCATTTATCTCAAAATGACCGGATCCAACAGCGGTCGATTACTGTTCCAATCTGAAACTGATCCTTCGGTAATGAATATTTACTGGTAAATACATTTTTAAATACCATGCACTTAAAAGTAATGACTCTTAAATGAAGTACCTAGTTAAATCAGAACATCATCAAGGAACGCCATAAGCAAGGTTGAATATAGGTTGAATATTTCAACATTTTACTATGACGCTTAGCAAACAGATTATTTCAAAACCATGCTTATCATATAACTAGCTGACCCGCGCAACTTCGTCTGCGTAACATTTTTCATTACTGCTCCGCTCCTGTTGATCTTAGCGTGTTGATATATAGACTATAGCCTTCCTCGATAAATGGGCTATCTAACACTGAATTTTTCAAATCGGACCAGTAGTTCCTGAGATAAGCGAGTACAACCAAACAATCAAACTCTTCTTCTTTATAATATTAGTATAGAGTTGTCTAAAGAGCTTTTCGTTTTTCCTTAAGGATTCGGATACCTATGCCAATTGTTTGATAAACTGGCAAATATGGAAAACAAGGCTAATATTACATTAGCTTATATTGTCTGACGCGCAGACCATTAGGGGACCATTAGTGGGCCAGTGACAGCGTTGTGAAATTTGTACGAAAGGAAGATTAACACAGATGGGTTTAAGTCAGTAACAAACTGACACTCCCTTCTGCTCCGCCAAGAGTGGGAGGAGTCATTTTGATGATTTCATATCCATAAAAAAGCTTGTCTAACGTCATCAGAAAGCTTATAAAACATTCATTATTACAGTCGCGATTCAAAACATTTATTTATTTATTATAACTTTATGCACAAGTAAAAAACACTTACCACAAAGACGGACTTAATTCCTTAGGCGTTTTCTACCAGTCGACCTTAGGGTCGTGACAAATATTATGGCAGGTGCAAATTATAGGAAAGAGAAAAAAATACTTTCATAAATACATAGATATATACTCGTACATACACATAGCTAGGATTCACAACGTTATTAAGAGAGAACGAAACCAACGAATTAGCGCAGTGGTGATTCTACCAGTCTTCTTGGGAATGTGCTCACGTGAGCTCAAGCTACTGGTAGTGCACCGTCGACGTGGTCGTTTCGTAATACACGACTTTAAACTGCCCATTTGTGACTTCCACTGATAATTTTTTTGTAACCAATTGACAGTTTTCAGCTTGAGAAGTTGTCACGTATATTTCGTATCTATTTTCGCTTGGTGGTAAGAAGCACCTTATCTTTAATTATGGCAACTGAATGCAATGTATGAGGCTAATGAAACATAACATAGCATAAAAACAATAATCTACAAACTTACACATAATTTATATTATTTTTAACCTACTTCCCAAAAAGGAGGAGGTTATCAATTCGGTTGTATGCTTTTTTTTATGTTTGTTACCTCATAACTCCGACAATTATGAACCGATTTGAAAAAATCTTGTTTTATCTGAATGGATATACTTGCAGATTGGTCCCATTTAAATTGTATGAAAATCGGTTACGAACTTTGGATTTCAAATCGAAATAGCTGGAATTCGTTTTTAGATGAAAGTTTTATGTCATCCGAGTTATCGAAATTGCGTATTTTGCTTTTCTACGATTTTGCAGTGTGGGGTACCACTAAAAAGTGAAAAATAAAAAACTTTTTCCAAAAAAATACAACCGACTTCCAAAAAAAAAAACACACCGACTTCCGAAATTAACCTCCTGAGAACCACAACTTTTTTTTTCAGGCATTTAAATAAAAACGATCAGGATCGACTAAATAGTTTACAAATTGTTCTGAAAAAATGTAAAAAAAAAGTTGGTTGGAAAATCTAGATTTTCTCAATGTAGTTGGTATCTCAGTCTCATCAGTTCTGTACACCTAATGTCGAAAATGAAGTATATTTACAACATAGAAAATGTTTGATCTAATTTTGGTATTATTTCTTTACATTTGCTGAATAAAAGGTCAATATCATTTTGTATAGCATAACACATCTTTTGTATCAGTAACAGAGTATTTATTTATTAATTAAATTCTTATTAAATCGCAGTCGGTAGATTAGCTTATTTCCATATTTTTGTACTTTAAAATCGCCTTCGACTCATTGCAGATTTTATTATCTGGACCCCGTATTTACCTGACCAATACGTACTTATATTTGGCAATATAATAGACCCCATGATTATCAGGATGCCTCTAATAGAAATGTTTTTAATTCTTTTAAAGTCATCTTCAATTCTTCTCCTCTTTCAGAAGATACGTTTTGTTTGTGGCGTCAAGTATTTGTTCCAGAATGTGATCAGTTATATATTGCATGAAAAATTCGTCATCTGTGCATGAATCTGTTTTCAGTAAATTCAATCTTGGCTGATAAATAGGTTTCTCCACCGGAGATAAATTACCGGTCCAATTATTGTTCATAGCTGCCGATGACGGTAAAATTGCTGTGCTTTGTTCTCGACTTCCTCTGCTTCCTACACGGCCTCTGGATCTACCACCACACGTTCGGAGCCTACCTCTGATTCTGACACGACTACTGCGGCAAGCAGCAATAGAAGAACACAGAGATTGTTCGGATTCAGAACGATTAATTTCTTCTGAGTCCGAATAATTCAAAGAACCAGGCTCAGAGTCGTTGCTGCCAAAATTTCACACCGAATGGACATCTTCTGTCGGGTTCTCTTCATCCGACAAGTCAATATCTGATTCATCTAGGATATCGGTGATTTGATTATCCCGCAAACCTAGCAAAACAACAAGAAAAATAAGTAAAAGATGTGTAAATGTCTTTATGTTGTATATTAACTACACTACCCAGTGTAGTTAATATACAACATAAAGACATGCTTTGTACACGCACTTTATTGAGAACCAATGTATTACTACTACAACGTAAAGCTTTTATTGCTGATATCTTAGTATTTTGCAAGTTATAACAAAAGACCATTGTGTAATTAGGATAAATGCATGAAAACAAACAAAAGGCTACCAAAATATTTATAAAGTACTTAGTTTTTCATAAAAATCTCAAAACAAGCTTACCACGCGGTTCCGGTACCGACGCCATCGTCCACTTGAAATGAAGGAAAATAAAAACTATGCCACTTCTGCAGTCAATCAGAGCTCAGTATGGCGAATATATTTTGACTATCCAAGTCAATAAAAAGTTTTAGCAAATTGCAATAGATAGTGGTGTAGGATTTATTTCTTTCTATGTTGTAAATATACTACAGAATCACTCAGTAATTTTTTACTTTGTAGTGTTTTTTTTTTTGGAAGTCGGTTGTATTTTTTTTGTAAAAAGTTTTTTATTTTACAACAAAATCAAAAACAATAACTTAAGGATTCTAGCTTTCACCAGAGTATCTGAACCCCTAAAATAAAAACGTTTGGTTGTAACATCCAGTGAAACGCGTTCTCTTAGTCATTTATTTAGGATGCTATTAATTTAAAGTTGCGTCGATGATATACTCCATAGCTACAAACAGCAAGAAACGATGGCATTACGTTTAGAAACACAACGTTTATCTTTGGAATAAATATTGGAGTTTCCTTTTTAAGAAAACAAACTAAAGTGCCATCATAAAATATAACAATAGATTTGAAATTTTATTCAGTGTCAAATATGCCTTTCGCTAGAAAAAGATTTCTGTTAAAAATACCAAGTTTCATAATTGCACTACAAGATACACGCGTGTTAGATTTGAACGTAAAGATCTTATAGGTAGGTAAGCTATGAGTAAGTATTTTAAAATTTTAAATTAATATTTTCTTTTATATTGACAGAAATTACAAAATTGGTCTACGGTACAGAAGGCACCATTATCTGCGACATCACATCACACCTTCCGATGGATATCCATTGGTACTTCACAAACGAGATTACAGGACAAGCTAGGGAGATAGAAACTTCTGACAAGTACGAGGTATCTGCAAGTCGCACTCAACTCAAAATCAAAATGATGAATTTTGATTTAGTTGGCCAATATGCATGCAAAGTGTCCTTGAAAAACAAGAAAGAAGTGCAAAGATCCTTCCTGACCCGAGTTAAACTTGGTGGACTAAGTAAGTTTTCATATTTTTTGCATGAAATGACCGTGAATAAACAATGTATTACTACTTCAACAGTATTTTGAAACTTCAAAAAACTAATAGATACTGCTCTGTTTTAGTTGCTCCTAAGGTACAGGGAGCAACCAAATTGAAAGTCACCAAGGGTAAAACTGCTGTCTTTGAATGCAAGTAAGTATCAATCACATTTAAAAAACATCAACTTCAATAGTAGATTATGCACCGGGAGGATAAAGCAGTGTCTTTTTGTTATCACGGGCGTTATATTGAATTTGGACCATATTGAAGGAGTCGAAAGTTGACCCCCGAGCGTCGCGAGGGAGTCTAGTTTAACTCATGAGCGAAGCTAGGAAGTTAATACAACAATCCTGAATGTAGCGAGTGGTTCAAGCTGGCCCAAGGTTAAGACACCTTTATCTCAGAGGAGCACACTCTACTTTTCACACCTACTGCAAGAAAATTGTTCGCAAGCCATGAAGGGAGGTTGCTGACCGCGAGCGGTTTCCGTCGATCTTCAAGTTGAGTTCCAAATTCAAACGACATTATTGTCCTCCGAGCAATAATAATAAAAAAATAGACAAAAAATTCCATAGGCAAGGCAATGTTGCTAGTAACATGAACCAATAAATAATGACTTACTTTAGGCTGAGTTTGCATGACATATTATCTGACATTTTCATGCAGGTGGTGTGAAAAATAATTTTATAGATAAAGTCCGGCCGCGGAGCAGGAAGAATTTCGTACTTTGACCTGTTAATACCTGTCTGTGTCACTCCCGCGTTAAAAGTTTGTGTCTCGCTCGCACAGATGCAATGGCCGACGTCCTCAGGGATTGGAAACCTTTTACCTAATAGTTTAAGGTTTGTTCTTGTTTGCATGTGTAAATCCCGTAAAAAAAGAGGAATCGAAATTAGTTAGACTAGATGACAATGTTGATGATAATGAAAATGTGACAAAACTGTTGATTCTTTTGTAATAAATAGGCGAGACGTCTTTGGAAAGCAGTAACTTCGATACGGGTGTAATATTTCTGCCGTATTAGTAATTGTAACTCGATTTTAAAACTTATAATATAAAATCTAAATAAATAATTTATATGATAACAACATTTTTTTATTTTCTAAGTTGGTAAATTTTCTTTCTCGTTCAAATATTTCCGCACTCAATACAAAAATGTTTGTGACCACTGTCAGTAGGTAAAGAGGTCATTGTACGAAATTCTTTCTGCTCCGCGACTGGACTTTAGTATCAATTTACAGATCAGGGCTGCAAATAATCATTGTTATTGTTTGTTGTAGAGTTGTGAGTGGTGTACCAGCACCAAAAATAACATGGCTCTTTGGAGGCAAATCAGGATCAACGTTTACCCCGTTAGGTTCTGAAAGTGTGCTGCGGATAACGAATGTGAACGACAAGCACGAGGGAAAATATAAATGTCTAGCAGAGAACGTCGTAAGCACAGATGAGCACGTCACAACATTGTTTGTTCAAGGTAAATTCTACAGTTGTGATTCCATTTTCACAATTACCCTACACGAGTCGAAACTACTTATTTACAAGTTCTGAACTTCACAGATCCTCCGAAAATTACTACTAGTAGCTCTGTGATGTACCAAGCTACTGAGGGGGACGCCATTTTGAGGATTCCTTGCGTAGCAGCTGGTGTCCCAAAACCAGACATTATTTGGAAACTGAGCGGTCGTAACATCACTCCAAGTAAGATGCTGAAACTGTATGTCTAAATCACTAGGTATCCCAATTATATTGCCTGTCAAAACAAGTTGGTTTAAAAACAACTAAAACCTGTCTACGGAATTAACGTAGGAACATAGTAGAATTATTGTGTGTTTGTAACAAGCTGTCGAGGAACGTGCAATTTTTAAGTAAACAATCTCTATAATATAGAGTTTCGTGACTCCAAGTAAGATGCTAGAACTGTATGTCTAGATTACTAACCTATTATATAGTCAATAAAAATAAGCCCCCCTAATCTTTTCAAAGAGTGAACAGGCTACTTCTGGGTAAGCTCGCTCCATTGTAGACTTTGTCTCTGTCATCTCTGACCAAGACTACAGTCACGAGCAAACCCATAAAAAGTAAAAAAAAAGGTTTAAAAACACTTAAATCCAACTACGGAATGATTGATTATACGGCACAGCCATATGTAATAATTATATTTTAATTAGAACCCCACTTGATACGATATTATAACTCATATTTTATTGGATATGGCAGCCGTCACAGTAATGAAGTTGTTGGCACAATAATGTAGCCGGAGCATGATATTGATAACGAATCGAGTAGCGCTAATTTTAATCGGCTCTGCATTTGGGCCTGTATATGAATACAAACATTACATTGAGCCCCTTAGCTTTTACTATGGACTCGCCAATTGATTTTAATCATATCAGTGAACAGTGTTAAAGTTAACTAAGTACAAAGCCGATGTTTTTATTAAGAAAAAAAAAACAATTTAACAACATTACTTGGATTTTTCAGTTTTTGTTCAAGTAAAAAAAAATATTATAAACAAAGTATAAATATTGTTTTAACTTTTATGGCGCGATCTTGTTAAGTATGTATGTAGAAAGGCTCTACGAAGCGAAATTTTTTTACGACCATTATTTAAACATTTTTTTTCACTTACAATTGAGACGGTTGTTCGAGAAAATTGTGTTAGTTAACAATTGTTTAACTTGTTGAAATATTAACTTTAAGTAAAATTTCCAACGGGAATAAATTATTTATAGTGTTCAGAATACGCCATTTTTACTTTAAATTTTTTTTAAAAATTTCAATACCCTAAATAAATTGATTAATGTGCCGTACTCGCTTTTGACGCCACGCGTGCAACCTAAAAATTTCGCGCGCAGACCTATTTTCAGCGTTAAATTAAAGTTATAAATAATGGATATAGAGTTCCAGGAATTAGGAGTTTTTTTATTGGAAATTCCCTCCTCTTTTAGACTCTATTTTTGAAATTTCTTAAATATTAATATTTTATGAAAAGAGATTGCCCATGAACAGTACTCTTGATAAATTACTTGTGTCTCAAAACCTTGAACGGCATGAAATATTTAAAACAAAAATATTTTTTTTAAAAAGATTTTTATTGATATTTAAAATGGGATAGTTTTTTGAAAAATAATTAGTACTTTTATGTTTCCGACGCTATAGTACGCCATTTTTTACTACCGACTGTCAATACTAGGGATGTCCATTTTTTCCATTGCGGGTAATGTGCGTACCTACCTACATAAAATAAAATGATATCGATTTTGTATTGATTGTTCAATCTTTTATTGTAAAGTAATAACTGAGTTCTAAATCACAAGTTGTTGCTGGCATTATCAATATCAGTGGTTGTAAACGGCGACATCGGCGCTAAGTTGTATTTGTGAAATACCACTGACTGGTTTACGGAAATCGATCACAAATCGATATTTCATCAGTATGGGTACAAACTTATTTGACGTTTATTGCGCGTCTGTCATATTTTTGCAATACAATACTGTTATTTCTGCTGGTTTTGGTACGTTGTGCTTCGAGTCGAGCCTTTTAGTTCCTCCGTTACTGCTGCCAACCCATTGAAAATAAACATATTTTTAACGTCGCTGCACTGTGTGTATTGTTTATTACTAAAAGCCGGACTTTTTGAGTTGTGATCATGGCGAGTGCGACTGTGATGCAATGCCTCAACTGCTCTTTGAGATTAACGCCACTTAGGCGCAGACACAAATGTTGTCGGAGATTCCGAATAACATCATGGACATTTTAACGAGTCTGTATCTCACCAACACCGGTAAGAATGCATATTGTATTTTTAACGTAGTAGGATTTTTTTTAGTTAGGAACTGCGCTTTATGTTTACGTACCATATAACAAATCTTAGAGGACACAAGTACAATCCATGTCTGTGTCACCTCAACGTTGGATTACCGGATTGTAACATAACCTATATAGGTAGAAACCTTCTACTGATGTGTTGGTAATAACTAACTTATTTACTAGGATTGTTTTTTTCAATCACTTAAGTGTATTCGAGGATATGAATGAATTGTGTGTAGTATCATTTAAGATTGCAGTTGCACAGAATTTTAGTATTGGGAACTAATAATTATTTAGTAAGAGGAAGAATAACATCGAGGCATGTGTCTAGTAGAACATATTATAGTTATATTTTAGTAAATAAAGATGAAAATGTAAGAATTACATTAGGCGCTATGGTAGGATACTATTGTTCTTGCCTTGTGGGAAAAAGAACTGTAGGTTGCTGTGTGCATGTAATGTGCAGAGTGTGGTATTTGAGCTGGGCACGTTACAACAATGTTAGTGTTCCAGCACTATTTTTGGATAACATATTTTTAGAAGAATAAAATACAAGTTTAAGAAATAATCATTCTTTTATTTGTTGTATTTGGTGTTGTGTGTTTTACCTTCCCTCTCTACTTACAAAGACCATTTCATGATACCTACCACATCTATGATTTGAGTAGGATCTAGACAATAACACTGGGCGATTGCCTATTTTTTTTAGTAATGATTTCTTCCATGCTTTGCAATTTCATGAAACGCGTGCATGAGATTTAAAAATGCGCAAAATCTAAATCAGTAAGACTTAGTGAGGTAAAACGTTACAGATTTTATAAAAATTATGCGTCAAAGTTACCAAGCTCACCCGTAAACCCATTCAGACCCTTTTAAATAGCTTTTTTCAACTAATTTTTGGTCGAACATAACCTCAAAATAGTAATTTCATTTTCGTAAATATCTCAGAAATGCCAATGTAGTTTGTGTTAAATCTTTTGAGGAAGTATTTAGACATGCCATCAAGTATTTTAAAGATGATTTTATGAAGACACAACAATTTTGAATTGAGTACATTTGTCCATAGTGCCGTGGGCATTCTCCTTTGGCAAAAAACGAAATACCATTTTTTTTTTTTTCATCTTTTCTTGTTTATAACTTTTTATTTTTTTTATGTGCTAATAAACGCTTTTGGCACATTTTTCTAGGCGTCATTCCAGACCCAACGAGCTATCGCACATAATTTTAAGAGCAGTATCTCTGTTTTGTACCATTTTCAACTTGTCGACTAGACTATTAAACCCAAAATTCTGTTTGAATACCGTGTGGTCCTTGTGATACCTTGGTGTATCAGTCTCAACGTTTCCTTATGGTTACGAATTTACGTAATTAACTGTAGGTATATTACGTATTCTCCTATACGTATTTCGTTCATTAGTTATTACAAAAATGTGTGAAACGATCTTTAAGCATTTTAAACAGTAGGGTCTATTGACCGTAGTTATATCGAAAATAGTTAGAATAACTTTAGATACGTAACTTTTTCTTATGCTTCAGGCTCGAAATATTCCATAGAAGACGGAACGCTCATAATAAGAAGTCCGATGGTGAGCGACACCAACTCATACACGTGCGAGGCGAAGAACGAAGTCGGCGCAGTCAGTGCGACGTTCAAAACATACATTCGTCGTGAGTACATATAGCTACGAGTATTTCATGAATGCTAATGAGCTGTTGTAGCTTGATCATGCATACCGAGTACCTAGATAAGCACGCGCGACAGCAAAATGAAACTGGGCCGTAAAGTTTTACTTCATGAAAATGCATTTTATAAAAATAGCGGGAAACGGCAGCGTGATTGAGATTTCAGATTTGTCTATCCCATGCACAGATATATCTGTGATCCCATGCTTGGTGGTGGCATAACAAGTATAGTCCAAATAATGTGAAACTCAAAACCACATTCCTTTTTTTAACTTATAATCTGCATACGTATAAATGTTTTTATTTCCAGAGCTTCCAAAATTATCAGGAGTTGCAACGAAGAACGTGAGATTGGGTACCACAGCTATCATCGAGTGCGTGTGAGTATACTAATAGTTCTTTTATTTACAGTCCAAAAAAAAAAACAAAACATTAGGATTTTTAGCCGTCTTCCGGCTACAAAATAATTACTTGAGAAATACTCACAAGTATATAATTATAAGATCCCATAAAAAAGCTAGCTAAACTTGTAGAAATCATTCAGAACACCAAAGTATTGACATTGATAAAAGAAAAATAAGAAAAACAGATTAGGTACGAACATAGATTTAATAAACAACATTTTTTTATATTTCTGTGGGTACGAACAAGAAAAAAAATAACAGCAAACAAGAAAACACTAAAAATGTTGTCAATTTATTATTTTAGGTCAAAATAAAATCACTTTAATCAGTGTTCTTTTTTTGCTCTTTGGTTAGACGAACTGAACGCTGTGTTAAAATATTGTTCATGTATTTTAATGGGACCTTATTATTGAAATGTTTTGGCAGAGTTTTTGGAACAGCTTAGATATAACTGCTGGTTGATTCTGTAAACATGTCGAAGTGAAAACTTAGGCGAATTGAACGACAAGTGAGCAGTCAAATCATACAATCAAGATGGCATTACAGCTCACTTGTCGTTCACTCCAACTATGTGTTCACGGTGAGATGGCGACAGAATCGATCGACTGATCTATAAGAAGTTAAGTACCATCGAATGATTTAAATGTAACATTGTCAAATAATTGCATTATCTTTCAGGATCGTTCAAGGTGAACCAAAACCAAAAATTACTTGGCAATATATGGATAAATCCGCTTCAAAGTTTGTACCTATCCGTGGTTCAGAGCCTACACTGCGCATAGATAACGCGGAGAAAAAACACGCGGGGCGCTACAAGTGCGTAGCACAGAACAGCGTAGGAAACGATGAACACGCCACAACGCTTATTGTTGAATGTGAGTTATATCTTCACTATAACGATAGGACCATGGGACGCAAGTCACATGGGGTCGGTCGGTGTACGTCGTTTTGGGGTCAAATGGATATTAGTTTCTTACCAACATTGACAATAGACCTTTATTACCTATATTAACCTACTAGCTGACCCGCGCAACTTTGTCTGCGCCACATTTTCCATTATTGATCCGCTCCTATTTGTCTTAGCGTGATGATATATAGCCTATAGCATTCCTCGATAAATGGGCTATCTAACACTGAATTTTTCAGAATTTTTCAAATCGGACCAGTGTGCAGTGGTTCCTGAGATTACCCCCAACATACAAACTTACAAAATTACAAACTTACAAACAAATTTTACCTCTTTATAATATTAGTATAGATTACTCGCGCGTGATCAGAATGGGATGCGACCTTTTGGAACTGAGACGCGCTCGGTCCGCCGGCCAGCCGTAGCGTCGGCAAGAGTTGCCAGCGGGTTTAAAAAGGCCACTTAGCAGAATCAACCAGCTATTCATACTACCCGAAACTATCAAAGGATTAATTGTCCATTCTCGGCTTCACGTGGACACGATGCTCGAAAAGATACAAATAAATCAAAAATTATGTTTTGTTTTGTGACCAGGATTCTCGTCATTAAATGTACTGATTCACGTCAGTGCAACGAGAAAGAAAATTTATGGGTTACTACAAAAACAACTCAACGTAATTTGAGCTAGGAACAGTCACATTTGGAAATTAAACGCATATCTATTTTTTCAATACTTTTGTCTACTACGCCTACGAAGTGTATTTAATAAATAATTAAATTGTATTGTTCTTCGACATATTGACATTACTCTTACTTCACAGTGTTGCCAGTTTTCCACAATTAATCGAATATTTTTTAAATAATTATTTACAAATCGATTCAAATTGTTATTCTTATTTTTCCTTATTCTAATAAAATTGATTTTATTCAAATAAGTATGTGATTTAATATTTGTAGGCGAAGCATAATAATTTAAAGTAGAACGTCCTCAATAGCGTAATCTCTATCATCTACAGTAGGTGCATTACAGTGCATTTACATTACTTTGTTCTATTTTTCTGAAACCCATCTGAAGGAAGGCTTCTGAAGGAAGTGAAAGCTCTGATGATGATTCTCATACGAATTGGAATAACTATAAAATAATATATCTAAAAATTATTAGGTATTAAAGGGATTGAAACCATGAAGTTTCTGTATATTTACATAACCCTATGATAGATCGTTGAAATAACTAGGTAATTTATAATTAATTTAGATTTTTTTGTTATCGCTATGTACTTGTTTTGAGAACTGTCATTTTCGATTTACTTTGATAAGGTTCCATCCCTTTTTGATCGCGCGCGGATTATACTTATTAAAATAATTATCTGGTTCGTAGTGTATGAGCGATGGTATATAATTTTGTTTGTTTTGCATTTAATTTGACTTCTGTGTTGATTTACTCAATTAATATTAGTGTTGCCGTCTAACGCAAAAATATTGTACCTTACGTCTTTATTATTCTCCATTTATTTCTTTGAAATTGCCATCATCACACAATCGCCGTCAAGGTCGTCGTCTCAATTTATTCTTTAATATTCCAGTTATTGAAAAAAATATTACCCCCGCCCTCCCCCCTTAATCTCCGAAACTACTGAGATATAATAACTATTAAACATGGTTGCGTCGGTATCCGTTGCGCGCGATTCCGACTTGCACTTTTAAGGCTAAGGTTACACAGTGCGAGCTAGCATGCGAGTTAGCGTGTCGAGTAGCTGCAGTGCTACTTGCATCATATGGATGTATCTAACGAGTTACTGCCACGTGCGAGTTGGATAGTAGATTGTATCAGAGTTACTTCAACATTTTTTGTTTTCACTCGCCTGCTCGCCTGACAGTAAGCTGCAGCTCGGATATCACTCGCATCGTTCGGACGCGTTCGGCAGTAGCAGTCAGCCAGGCAGTTGCGAACGGAACCTGTATTTTTTGTATGCTGCACCTACTACTACTACCTACTACCGTACGAGTAGACCATCCGAGTATTTGTCTAGTCAGCAGATCGTACTGTGTAAAAAACTAGCCATTAGGCGTTTTTTTTCTCTGCCATCAATTTAAGTAAGGACGTAGCCAATGCTGTCCTTACTCAATTTTTTTTGTACGTTTATTTTTACAGACTCACCTGTTATTACTACAAAATCTTCAACAGTAGAAGGGATCGAAGGAGATCTAGCTTTGAGGATACCTTGTAATGTCGACGGTATTCCAAAACCACTTATTACATGGAAATTGAAAGGCGCTACAATTACACCCGGTACGTAATTTACGAATTTTAAAAAGTATTAAAAATAAATCTATGGAATCAAAATGTAAGGACTGAAACTGACAAAATGTAACTGAGCTAAGGATTACAAATTTTGTTGGTCTAATTTTATCAGTTTTAAATTTTTAACGACTTTGTTTTTGGTAAATTATTTTATTATAGGGGTTTGGCGTTTGGCTTATGTTTTGTCAGAGCTACAAGTAAAGTTACCCATTATATCTTTGATTTCAGGTGCTAAATACTTAGTTGAGGACGGTGCTCTAATAATAATGAACCCGACAGAAAAAGACACTTCATCGTACACGTGTGAAGCTAAGAACTACATTAGTACAGTCAGCGTCACGTTCCAAGCAAAAGTTAACAGTAAGTTATAATTATGTACTTGATACAGACAAAATATAGCCTCTGTCGGTAAATCCTGGTTTTGAAAATGTACTCTTTGAAACATTTACAAACATTACAAGTACATTTTGAAATTTATTTTGTATATTTGTTGTAACTATTCCATACTTAGACTTGCGTTATTATAAACTAGCTTCTGCCAGTGGCTTTGCCAGTGTAAAGTATGAAAATTATCCCAAGGAAACAATATTCCCGGGATAAAAAATTCTCGATAACCTGTCCCAGTACATGATCTATTCATGTGCGTAGTTTCATCCAAATCCATTCCGCCGTTATGAGTTGAAGAGGTGACAAACAGATATTATCTCTATGTTACCTTTATCTGAACTTGACACACGGACCAGACCGTGTCCTGCATACAGAGGCGGATTATCCCTAAGGCAAAGTAGGCACTTGCCTAGGGGCACCAGAGTACAAAGGGGCACAAGAGGAAGATAAAAGGAAAAAATTAATAATCACTTACATAAGTTAAATGATCACATTTTGTAGGTATACTGCTTCCGAATTACGCCCTGATTACTCACTCCTACATCAAGGCTGGATCTCAAAAACCAATATATAGACCAACAGTTAACGTGGCGAGACTCCTCCGCCGCAGCAAATAGCACAACGAAGGACGGAGCTCATCTATCTCATAGGGTATGGGGACAGCGACTGTCGCAACCCAGCGCTGAGCACGCAACAATCCAGTCGATAAGTCTCCTCTTTGAGGAGTGGTTAGAGCGGCGCCACGGCGTCCTCACCTTTCGCTTGATATAAAAATTTAGATCGCTGTTTTGAATTCGGCGGGAGGACACACCTGGGTGTCAACACTGCGAGGATCGCCCAAAGGTCACGGTGGAGCATTAGGTAGATATCTGCCCTGCTTGGGCGGATCACCGGCGAATCCTCGTCAAGGCGATCGGTGGCGGCGACCTCTCATGTCCGGCCCTAGTTCAATCCATGGTCCGGAGCGAGGAGGCATGGGAATCACCTTCTTCTGCGAAGCAATAATAGCGAAGGAGGAGGCCGAACGCGGGAGAGAGGGGCAAACCTCACGCCCCGGCCGTCGCAACAGAAGAAGACGCCCCGGGCGTTAGGGGTTGTAGGGTGATTTCCAGCCACAGTAGGCGCGGACCTGCGGACGGCGAGCGTTGGGTGGCTCACCGTCCGATCAGAACCAGACCCGGGTCGAAGGTACCTACGTGTCTTAAAGAGATGTCATTACAATAGACGGGGCCTGCTAGGGCCAGTGCCTGCCTGGGTTGTGGAATTTGTTAGAAAGAGTCACCGCGGCCCCGGATCGCATTATGGGCATTAGGAGGAACACGGATGGGTTTTAGTCAGTAAGAGACTGACACTCCTTTCTGCATCACCTAGAGCGGGAGGAGTCATATGATAATATCCCATTCTAAAAAAAGGCTAACTGTTTACAACGTGACGGTCACAATAGCTCTCTCTTGCTAATGACTGTCACGTAGAGATCACACGGCTACTGAGCGTGATGATTTGATTTCCGGATTGGGCAGACTAATTCTGAGTTTCTATTAGTAATTTTCCAGTAGTACAGCGTGGAGTTTGGAAGTTGGTGGAATCTGGCAGACATTTTATAACTTCTTTAACTTTAGTAGCAGCTAGTTCAAAAAATGTTACTACCCAATTTTCTAGCTCTTTCAACATTTTAGTAGACATAGAAACTAAAATAGAAATAGGTTAACAGAAAATCTAATCTGATCCGAGGCGGTGTGCTAAAATTTTCAAGCTCGCTTTACTCGATCTCGCATCTGGGATTCCGATACCTACTTTACCTATACCAACGAGATTCTAAAAATAAAATGATAGCTAGCTAGCTTTACTCGCTATAGTTTTCTTACGTATAAATTTGTAGAGAGAGACAAATATCCCCTCCCTTTTTGAGCGAAATTCTGGACCTGCGCCTACTTGTGACCAGCTTAGGGGCGCCGATAAGGTGCTTGCCTAGGGTGCTGGCATCATTTGATCTGCCTCTGCCTGCATATATTATCCCGGAAGTATGTTGCCTTGTGGTGATTTCTACATACACGCGGGCAGTAAATAGTAGTCAATATTTTTAATTGTACATTTTTTTATTCCGCAGAATTCCCCAAGAGCTTCGACACAATACATTACGTATACTTAAAGCAGGGTGAAGCTAGAAAACTGAAATGTCAATCGTACAACTCTAAATCTCAAAAAATTAAATGGTTTATAGTAAGTAATATTTTCCTTATGTCAAGATTTATAATTAGGAAACTTAGATTTGGTGACACTTAAGACCTTCACTATTCTCTTTTGACATACATACCCCGAGGAAAGTAGGTATATCAAGTGTGAGTAAAACATTGCGGTTCAAAGACAAATAATTGCATTCAGTCACGATTTAATGTAAATAATTTTAACGTATGATGTTAATCATTGAATTCAGACAGACGCGCAGCATGGATTTCGGCCGACTAGAAATACTACCAGTAATTTACTCAGCTACATGGCGGATGTGGTGCCGGTAGTAGACGGTGGGGGACAAACAGATGCTGCTTATTTCGACTTTAAAAAGGCGTTTGATGTAGTGGATAATGACGTGTTACTGAAAAAGTTAGCGGGGATCGGTTTCACCCCGCATTTACTTAAGTTGTTTGCTAGTTATATGAGTAACAGGCAACAGGATGTTGACTATGCAGGATTTCAATCAAACGCATACTATACTAGATCTGGGGTAAGCCAAGGTACTAATTTAGGGCCTCTGGAATTTCTCATAATGATTAATGACCTACCAAACGTTGTGCTAGAGGCTAAGTGTTTGCTGTTTGCCGACGACCTCAAGCTTTATCTCCCCATCACAAACGTGACTGACTGTGTAAGACTGCAGAGCGATATAGACAGAGTGGTAGCTTGGAGCGAGAGTAATCTCCTGCAGTTTAACACATCTAAGTGTGTGACCATAAGTTTCTCGCGTGCACACGCACCCATCACGCAAACTTATACGGTGGACGGGGTGCCGATGGACAGGATTAGGTACTGAAGTGAGGGACTTGGGAGTTGGTTTCGTCACTGGGCTCACGTTTCGTAATCATATAGTTAAGATATGTAAAAAAGCATACAGAAACCTGGGATTTGTGCTTAGAATGGTTAAAGGATTCACAAACATTAAAGCTATAACAGCATTATATAATGCTTTAGTAAGAAGCCAACTAGAATGTAACGCAGTTATCTGGGCTCCACATGAAACTAAGTATAGTCTCATGTTGGAGCGAGTACAAAATAAATTTATTAGGTACTTATATATGAGGAAATTTGGGGTATATCCATTTTATCCATTGATGTATCCAACTCTGTTTGTCTTGGGTATGGTCGGATATAATGAACTGAGTGTCAGGAGGCAACTCACACTGGTGACTTATATCTTTAAGATAATTAGAGGGAAGATACAGAATGCGGATTTATTGCGAAAGGTGGAACTAGTTGTGCTAGACGGGTATGTGGGGCGTTGTCGCCAACCACGGTTGAAGGCAGAACCACGCGCGCGTACTAACTTGCTGTGCGAGGCGCCGCTTACGAGCGCGCTCCGCACTCTCAACCTTATTGCTGAGGACATAGACATATTCTGTTGCACTTTGGGTGAATTTATAGGAACAGCTACTTATTGAATTCGTTATGGTCAAAACAGGGAAACTATTTAAGTTTTTAAGTGTGCTACAATATCGCATTGGGTCTAGCCTGTAAGGATATTTGTATGTATAAATAAATAAATTCAATTTTTTTTTTTTTCAAAGTTTTTAATTTAGTTATTAAGATTGCTTTGTCCACAATAATTAATAATTATGTTAATAATGTTAAAGACAAGAAATATACCTGACCTGAGCACCACATCGCGACCGGATCTCGAATCATCAACTGCTTCGAGCAAGGATGCCTTCACGCCGCGAACTATTGTAAGTGTTAGGGGAGAGGTTGAAGTATTATTTGCTGGATAGTCCCAAGCATCGCGTTCATCTGCGCTCTTGATAACCTGAAAAAAGTTTCCGACGCCGCAAAAAAGTGACAATATAACAATAGATGTAACATCGACACGAAAAGAGGACGTAGGGAAGAAGCATGAGATGTATGGGCAATCCAGCTTTGAATTTTCAAGTATGATAATTATAATTTCGACTTTCTAAGGAAAACAACATAATTATGTTTCTATTAACGCAGACACAGGATGCAGGGAACAAAGAATACATTCAAATAGCAAATGCTTTGCCCTCCGAGCACGACGGCAACTACACGTGTCACGTGAGCGACAAGCACGGAAACACACAAACACACACGTACGTAGTGGACGTCGGTATTGCGCCGGAGTTTGCTTCCGGTGGTAATTCCATAAACAACTGGCGAGGCGATATAACAGATATCATACGAAACTGTGATACTAAATACACGAAGCCCATACCCGTGGTAAGTTGTCATTGTACATCGTTATTGAAACTTAAAAATATATATTATATGCATAATAAACATATTCTACTCACATACCTCCCTACACAAGTAGGTATAAAATTGAGTCTCAAAACATATTAATAAGTATGCAAAAACTTTGAACCCCTTTTTAAGAGAACTATGTTGACGGAGGAGTATGAAAATGGAACAATTAAAGTTTATATGGATAACGAGTGCAGGAGGAAAATGTACTGAACTAATAAAAAAATATCGTCTAATTTCGACAACTGGGCCACTAGAAATGATAAACATCTGTGCTTAGTGCTTATGTCTATATTAACAAAACAACTCCATAGAAAACAATAACTTCTCTGTTTCAGGTTCAATGGAGGCTTAATGGCAAAGCATTAACCGATATGAACTCAGCAGGAGTGGGTCACTATACCTGTAACGTAAGCAACGTGCACGGATCTGTACAGAAGCAATTTGACGTCAAGTCTTCAGGCAAGTATAGCTATTATTATCTGTGAATGGCGGGTTACCCATGTTTCATCGAAAAACAATTGACATTAATTGTCACTTCCCAAACAATTATTTGCATAATTTCATTTGCCAAATTATTACTTAGCAAATAAACCCTTCCCACTTTATGTCAGTTGCCCTGAATGTACATACTAAATAACATTGTTATTAATTGTTACGTGGGTAGAAAATGGTCAGTCACAAATGCGCTCAATGTCATTTAATGATGCAAACACTATCACTGTGTTTTGTAGCAGAAATTTGTTGAAATTGTTACTTTTACTGTAAACTTCTCTCAGGCGTTACGTAGATCCGAGTTACATGATAGCGGATATTGTATTTATATAGTTCACTTGTTGTGTAGTTTTGTTTGAAGTAGCAGGATGATGACCAAATAAATGCCTTACTTAAGGATAATATATCCTTAGTAATATTCTGCCGAGTACAAATTTGACCAAATGAAAATGTTTTTACTAACATCGTTCCAAAGATTGCATTGGTATAAAAAAAGTTGCTAAAATTTGTTCGGGTTATTAAAATTTTAACAATTGATTTTCAGTTAAACGATAGGTTTCTGTGATATTTAACTGTAGTTCTCTCAATCTTACTAATTTTGCTGTTCAATAATTCCTCAATTCATATTTTGTTACAGCATGTTTAATAACTAGGAATTTAAGAGATGCGCCATACATGCCGCTCGTACTTAATGACAAAGGATCTTGGCACAAATTGAAAACCACTGAACATTATATGATAGTAGATCAGGAAGTCAAAATTACTTTGTCCTGCCCAAGTCAAAAAGAGACGTCAAATACATTCAAAAACTTCCCTAAAAAGAGCACATTAAAGGCAATATGCTATAAAGAAGACTCTTTCATGGTAGAAGACAAAATTTACAAGCTTTCAGACTTACAATGCACTAGCAGCATTCAACCCTCCGTTATCAAAAAGAAAGTGAACTGTATGACAAAAACCTCCGAATTAATAAGTGTGGGTTACAACGGTCCTAGCTTCTTAGAGGCTTACGAAGTCTGTTTCGATCGTAAAATAAATATGCCTTTATACACGCGCATTATTATGACCGACACAAACAACAACGGTCTGAGCGCCGGCTACAACTGGCACAGTTACCCCGAAATGGGCTACAAGCAAACTGAGCAAGGATTTACCTGTAAGGATGCGTCATCGTCATGTTGTTATAGTAAATCTCAGCTTGTGAATGCAATAGACTTTAATGATGGCCCTGCAAAGAAGAGCACGTTCATCGATCCTTTGAATGCAATTCCAGTTTGGCGCCCCTGCAATACTGCAAAGGTAAACGCGATATTAAAATGAATAAGTATGTAAAAATCAAATGATTTTAAAATCTGATATCTGAAAATTAAAAGCGTTTCTCAAAGGATTTCTTTATTTCAGTGGTCTTGGGAAGTTGTTAATGACAAGGTGAGATCCCAGCTGGCCGACTACATTGACATCGTTGTTTGGTCTGGCACGCACACGATGCAGAAGAAAAATGGGGCTACTATACCAAGATATTTATGGAAGGTACTTTTAAGGAATCTAATTACACAAAGTCACCTATTTTTTAAAGTGTGGTCCAGGAAATAGGAACCGTAGTAACGTTAACATTACTAAATTGCGTAATTTTATACGAACCGTTTATATGTGACCAACGTAAATTCTTCACGTGTTGAGTTCGGATTTCATCAAATGAATCTAATTCTAGGTTGTAAGACTCGAACACGATGAAGTACTGGCGATAATCCACGTGAACGACCCTGAACCAACAGAGAGCGACATCAAATGCAAGACACCGACTATCTGTAATAAATATGAAGATTGGACTGTCAACGCCAATTCTACTTACTGCTGCTCGCTGCCAGACTTCTTGAAATCGTTCGACATTCACGTTACCGACATCGGAGGCAAGTTGTCAATTTTGGTTACGCACTTACCTATCTATAGAAAAAAAAAACAAGCTTAACTTTACCAAGAAAAATACTTTGTTGAGTGTTTTCAATAAATAGAAAAACTCTGTTTGAAAAAATTACATTTTTATTTGATAACTAGCTTCTGCCAGCGGCTTCGCCCGCGTGATCCCTAGGGAACATATTCCCGGGATGAAAAGTAGCTTATATGCTATTCCAGACTATAATCTATCTTTGTTCTAAATTTTATTAAGATCCGTTAAGCCGTTCTGGCGTGATTGAGTAGCAAACAACCAAACTTTCACATTTATAACATTACTCGTTTGGTGTAAAGCGAAATTATAACCATCTTCCCCTCGACAGTATATTATAGGATATTGCAAACTGTCGTAAGCCGTTTTAAGAAGCTACTCGCTAGCCTCTAGGCGCCAAGCAAGCCCAGGCCTGTGCGTTCGCGACCTTACACAAAAATAATCCTCAAAGCATGATTCAGTATTCACGTGCGATGGCTTATTATTAGCATATTTCATGTATAACTTTGGTGTTTCTATACCGATTTCTATGATTCTTTTTTATGGAATATTTAATAATGTTAACTTTTTTAATTAGGGATGACTGAGATTGTTATAAACGTAAGAGTAGACAAGCATAATCAGAAAGCTTCGAACTGCTAAGCTATCGGGAGTTACACGTGTTATTGTGCGTCAATCATAAAAGATAGACATATGCTGTTGTGGGATATTTTTACATAATTTTCAGGAGAACATTTCCGTCATACATGATTTCTGTGTAGCTTTAAAAATGGAGTAACTTCTCCCGTTTTCCGAACATTTTCCTTCACTGCTCTGCTCCTATTGATTGTAGCGTGATGAAAAGTATACTATAACCAGCTCAGGAGTATGAAGAATAATTGTGCCAAGTTTCGTTAAAATCCGTCGAGTAGTTTTTGTTTCTATAACGGTTATACAGACAGACAGACAGACAGACAGACAGACAACAATTTTACTGATTGCATTTTTGGCATCAGTATCGATCCCTAATCACCCCCTGATAGTTATTTTAGAAAAATATTTCATGTACACAATTGACCTCTCTACATATTTATTACTAGCTTCTGCCAGCGGCTTCGCCCGCGTGATCCCTAGGGAACATATTCCCGGGATGAAAAGTAGCTTATGTGCTATTCCAGACTATAATCTATATTTGTTCTAAATTTCATTAAGATCCGTTTAGCCGTTCTGGCGTGATTGAGTAACAAACAACCAAACTTTCACATTTATAATATTACTCGTTTGGTGTAAAGCGAAATTGTAAACATCTTCCCCTCGACATTATAATTATTAAAGGATATTGCAAACTGTCGTAAGCCGTTTTCCGAAGCTACTCGCTAGCCTCTAGGCGCCAAGCTAGCCGCCTGCCTGTGCGTGTGCGACCACAAAAATGACAAAAATAATCCTTATAGCATGATTCAGTATATTCCAATTTATATGATTATTTTTTATGGAATAGTTAATAATGTTAACTTTTATTAATGTTAATTAGGGACGACTGAGAGTTTTATAAACGTAAGAGTAGACAAATACAATCAGAAAGCTTCGAACTGCTAAGCTATCGGGAGTTACACGTCAATCATAAAAGATAGACATATGCTGTCGTTGGATATTTTTTTTTATAATTTTAAGGAGAACATTTCCGTCATACATGATTTCTGTGTAGCTTTCACCATTAAGGTTGCACACACGACGGAAGCTTAAAAAATGGAGTAACTTCTCCCGTTTTCCCAACATTTCCCTTCACTGCTCTGCTCCTATTGATTGTAGCGTGATGAAAAGTATACTATAACCTGCTCAGGAGTATGAATAATAATTGTACCAAGTTTCATTAAAATCCGTCGAGTAGTTTTTGTTTCTATAACGGTTATACAGACAGACAGACAGACAGACAGACCGACAGACAGACAGACAAAAATAGCACTGATTGCATTTTTGGCATCAGTATCGATCTCTAATCACCCCCTGATAGTTATTTTGGAAATATATTTCATGTACAGAATTGACCTCTCTACAGATTTATTATAAGTATAGATAAGTATAGATAGAAAAATATTTCATGTACAGAATTGACCTCTCTACAGATTTATTATAAGTATAGACAGATAGAAGATATGATCTACCCTAACAAAAAAGTTTTCGATTTTTCAAAGTGATCGCAAACTGTTTTTGATGTGTGCAGTGTAATCTTTATAATATGCAGACGAAAAAAAAATCATACTACTATTTTAGGATTTAAAAAAGACATACCACTATTTTCATTTTATGAGGACGCGGACGCCCGATTACTTCCAATCATTATGGTGTTTGTTTCATCGCGACAGATCATTTATTTTTTAAATTACACAATTTGATCTACGTGGGGGTCACAGTTGTGAATGAAATTTAAAAAAAAAATCCATAAACATACATAAAAAATAAAAACCTTTCACGACATTTTCGTCGATAAAATTGAGAATAGTTTTCTTCATTTTAATATGTGCAGGACTCACACTGTATGGAAAAGTGCAGAAAGTAAATATTTCTGTTATATGAATGCTTAAAAATACTTAATAAAAAAAAAAGTTCGAATTTCCACCACGGGTTAACTTCTAGTAACTAGCTTTTACCCGCGACTTACGCGCGTATACCTACCGTTTTTCCCGTTCCCTTTGAAATTTTGGGCAATCCTTTCTTAGGAGCTTGCTCCTCTACGGAGTGCAGGAAAGCTACCTGCTAAATTTCAGTCAGACGATCAGAGATTGTGCGTTGTCTGTCAGTCACACAGTAACGGCAGAATTTTAAGATATTTGGTATCAGATTCTATAAACTAGTAAGACGGTTATAGGGGACAAACAGCGGAAGTTTGGCTGTTAGTGTTACACTGGGCATTTTATTGGGGCCACTTCCATTTTTTGAGCATTTATTTGTCAAAGAACTTTGCATTCATTGACTTGGCCCAATTCTGTAGTCCGACTTCCTCAGTAAGACAACATACGGCCTGTAGTGTGCTGTATCTCATTTTCGTAGTATTTATTATTTATTTTGACATTAATAGCATCATTTAATAGATAAAGTATAAGATCCAATTCTTATAATCTTCTCTTTCGCAAATAATGACTGTAAGTGTGTATGTGTTATAATTACAAAAAATAATGTCTTGTCTTTCCATCAGGTGAGATTTGGGCCAAGAGTTTCCCCGTTTCGCATAAAAAAAAAAATGTTTATGTTATTTACAAAATTTCATTCTGTTTTAGAAACCATGGACGCGGTACTAGATAAAATAAAAAAAACCTAAGCAGTTTTTAGCTGTCCAGGACTCCAGGAGGACTACTTTATATTTAAGCTACACCAAGAAAATTCAAATACAGAAGTCATCTCACAGCAAAAATCACTATACAAATCCTATATAATGTAATTAGAAATTAGTTCAGACTAAGAAACAGCAAAGTAAACTAACTACTTTTTACAATTTAATACAACAAAATTATGTGCATGATATTTAAGCAATAAAAATAATAGATTCCGTTTTTTTATTTTATTTTATAAGGGTTTTGAAAGAACGATGATTAGGTACTAAAGCAGTACCTAAGCATCGTTCTTTCAAAATCCTTATGAGCATGAAAGAAAGATCTACCGAAAAAAGTGGCCAAGTGCATAATTGGTTCGGAACCCTTTGCACGCGAAGCGTGTGCAAAGGGTTCCGAAACAATTTCATTCTTGTAACATGTTACTATTGACTTCTAATAGGATTTCCTGTAGTCTGTAGGTAAAGAACTATTTTTTTAATTTTTGAGTATGTCGGTAATTATGAATTAGATGTTTTTTTTTTTAATCCCTCACCTACGGACTTACGATCAGTCCAGCCGGTCGATTCTGTCGTTATCTCACCGTAATCACTTAGGTGGAGTGAACGGCAAGTGAGCTGTCATGCCATCTTTTTTGTATGGTTTGACAGCTCGCTAGTCGTTCACTTTGCCTAAGTTTTCACTTCGACATTTATACAGAATTGCGCTGCAGAACGAACTAAGAATGAAAAACAACGCGATTTTACAAAAACTGTCAAATCGTGTTGTCATTAGTTTATAGAGGTTAGGTGATATGGAGTAGACTGCGCCCGCAACTATGCCCGAAACTACGGACTTCGGGCTTAGAGAGTAGCCCCCCAGTTAAGAAGCCTAGAACGAAGGGTCACGTCGAAGCGTGTCCAGCTCCGAACCAAAATCGCAGTACACAGCTAGCCCTCGCAGCCGCGCAGCCCACTCCTCGATGCTTTCACCGTCGGTTTTAGTCGCTTCGTAGAACTTCGCCCTATCGGCGAATGTTGACCTCACGTCACGCCAAAGAGCTCAATATAAGTGATTCCTTCGAGCTTATTCGGATGCACTAGGTTCCGGACCAAACGGTAGGATTCGTCCGACAAATGCGTCAACAACATGGCACTTTTGTTGATGTCCGAAATATCGTTCAACTTGATGAACTGCGTCAATCTGCCGTGAAAAACTTCCCATTCGTGAAGTTTATACCGTATGTCTACGACATATATGCAATCCTTGAAACCACATACTAGTTATGGTATTTGATAACGCTATACAAAAACGATTTCGTTAATCGGTCCAGTAGTTTTGTCAAAAAGTCGAGTTTTAATTTAAAGCAAATTTGAACACTCTGTAGAATTGCAACAGTAGGTTAATAGTACAATGAACTTGATCCTTGAACATTGAAAAGCGACGTTGCCACGCTGTGCAATCATTCGCGTACGCAGTTGTACTCATTTTACCTATTTACCTAAAATGCGAACTCGGTACACCTAAACGACAGGCGGGAGTTTAATGTGTTTGTATTGCATTTTAATTGAAAACAGAACAAAGCTGTTGTGGCATAGTTGAAGGTCGTGGGTGAGACCAGGCAAGCACTTTTCATTGTGTAATTTATTTATCATCACTGCTCTCAAAACGGTGAATGAAAGAAAACTTCAAGTTTAAAGATGTCCTAGAAAAAAAAATCGAAGAATGTGATTTCTACCAACCCGTATGCCCGCGTAGTGGATTGCAACCCACTCCATCTCACAGAGAAGAGGCTTTTGTCCCTAACCAGAGGGAACATTGTAGGACCGACTATTAAAAATCTTAATGTTGTTTGTTTTTCGTTACATTCGTACGTGAAATTTCTCCTTGTGAAATGTTCTTGACCTGTCACGGCCGAAATTTTATTTTGTTATTTTTACTGAAATTCATTTTCACTGAGACACTCCAACAATACCTGCAAGTGTACCGGCGGATCACGGCGGCGCGGTTCGTTTGTCGGCTTAGTACAAAAGGACGCGGCACGCGTGTGTCGGCTTTTTCAAAGGCCTTCGGCTTTTGGCGAGGAGGGGCGCGGGGAGCGGGTTGCGCGCGCGCTCGACGCGTATGTTTGGACACAGTTTATCGACAATATTATCAGCTTTCTCTCATTGACTTTTGAAGAGAATAATGATCGGTTAGCAAAAAGGATGTTCTATTTCTAATGGACATGGTTAGTTTAGAATTATTATAGCACCACTATGTACCTACCTACTTATTCTGATTAAAAATTATAATTGAGTGGATTTAGAGATAAAAAATAATGTTTACATTTTAGGAAGAAACATCCTATTAAAAAAACGTACTCACCCGTTTTCTACATTACTCACTATCCAGGAAGTACCTACGGTAGTTTCGTAAGTCGAAACGTACAAAAATTTATTTTAAAAGTCCAGTAAATTTAACTATCACTTCACTGTTAAATACGGTTATTACACAAAAGTACTAGTATTGTAATGCCTTGATTGCGTATTAAGTCTTTATTAGATAAGTAATTGTAGGAAAGTATCGATAAAAGATATTATTACATTGTTTACCCTATTTACCTATGACTTTTATTTTTTGCCAGTACGGATGTAAGTGGTGCTTTGTCAGTTCACCGCGAGTCTTCCGGGATAGCGTGTGTGCATTTTGCAAAGATTTGATAGGTACTTAAGTACACGCATTGTTTTACGTGATTTTTGTTATTTACTTATATGTATTAGTTTAATTATTTTCTTACAGTGAAATAGACACTGAGTAGGTACTTAACTTTTGTGTGTGTAAATTGTGTTTTTAATTTTATTTGTACATACCTAGGTACTTATTTTTTACGGTGAAATAAACAATCGGATCCGGGTCGAAATTTGTTGGGCAAGGTTCGGGACAACATTGTTCGGCGATGTCACTTGTGCATTCGAAAACGTGGTGGACATTTTGAACATGAGAAAATTTAAGTTTTAATCCATCTTGTGCTATGACAGAATTTATTTAGATTAGTTCAGTAATCAACTTATCACGAAGTAAAAAAGAACGGGTGAAAAATAACCATAGTGAATTTCATCGCAATTGCCAAAGATAAATCAAAACGCCGCCGCGCGAGCATTGTTGCCGCACTTCTCGAGGTCAGTCGAGGTCAAGGTACGTTTTCTAAATAGGGTGATTTACTTGTACTAAATTTATTTTCATATTTATTTTGTTTGAAAACTTAATTTTTTTCATTTACGTTTTTTTAAATTTATAACAATTTATTTATACTTCTGTGGACAAGTGTTACTTGTGGTTTCAATTATTGCATAATTATATGTCGTAGACATACTGTATAGTCGAAAATGCTCAAATTTCCTATGAAATTCGGCATTAAAAAAAAATGCGTGCGTAATTGATAACAAACTCGTCGCCAAATGGTTTGTTGGTGCGAACAAATAAAAGGACCGTCTTGCTCCAAAGCTAGTTTGTTACTGCTGTTAAGTACCTACCTTCAATGACTGACATGTAGATAATTCGTTAGTCCCTACTTATACTACGTATAGGTATACAGTTCAAAAACACTTAAGGAAAAATACATTTATTCCGCCAGAAGCGACGCGCAAAACCACAAAAATTAAAAAAAAAAAATTTACATTAAAAACACAAAATTAAAAGAAAATAAGTTATCAATAAATAAAATCAAAAGACTAAGGGCCAGTTTCATCGGTTACGGATAAAGTGTCGGTTAGTAATCTGATAATTAATAGGTACTATCTACCACTTAAAGGCTGGTTATAACTTTTTTCGGTTTCACCGTCAAACTTCCTGATAATTTATCCGGTAGATAAGATACTGGCCACTTAATAACAAGCGGAATGGCAACGTCGCTTCTTTGCGTTTCGCTTCTACTATACGTAAAATATTTTCATTTCAAAACTTAATTAATGAAATAATTTTTGTTCTAAATAATCCAAGTCAACTTTTTTACATTTTGAAGTATAATTAACACGCTTTTATTAGGTCGACCTGTATGTAACTAACTATGTTAAGGTAACTAATTTAACCCACTTAAAATGATCGTAGCGTCTTGAAAATTGGCAGCTGTATGTAGTTTTGATGACAATACAAACTCATTCCAGCGCCCCCCTTCTATCATCGGACATCCAGACGCACTGTTACTTACCATCCCTACCTTTTTGCTATTCCACCAATTGGCACTAAGTGTTTCCAAACGTCTTTTATAATGCGCACAGCAAAGGAGTGTTCTTTGCCTGCGTCTGTATTTCCAAACGCTTACAACCCTAATCTCTTCAAAGTTAGAGTGAACAAGCTCCTTCTGGGTAAGCTCGCTCCATCGTAGACTTTGTCTCTGTCATGTCTGACCAAGACTAGAGTCAAGAGCAAACCCATATCACTAGATCTGGTGTTAGCCAAGGGACCATTTTAGGGCCATTGTTTTTCGGAATCATGGTTAATGATCTTGAAAAGGTTCTCCACCACGCCAGGTGCTTACTTTACGCCGATGATCTCAAGTTAATTTATAGTGTTGAGGAAATGGCCGATACGCTAACGCTTCAGGAGGATATTGACGCAGTGCTTCGATGGAGCGTTGAAAATAAACTCTTATTCAATACGGCTAAATGCAATGTTATGTCCTTTAGTCGGGCACATAACCCTCTACATGCGCAATATTTTCTTGGAGCAGAAACGATTGCCCGTGTTGATTCTGTTAAAGACTTAGGAGTTTTATTTGATCCGAAACTAACCTTCCACGAACATATGCTGGCCCTGGCCGCTGATTCGTACCGGAGGCTAGGTTTCACTATTCGGAACGTGCGTGAATTTGATGACCCCCTTGCGATGAAGTTGGTATATATGGCTTTAGTCAGGAGTAAACTAGAGTCTGCCTCTATAATTTGGAACCCCTATGAGAGTACTTACGCCTTGCTTCTTGAGAAGGTCCAAAAAACATTCCTTAGATTTTTGTTTAAGAAACTGTTTGGATTCTATCCCTTTTTATACCCTACCAAATATTTGCTTGGAATGCTGAAATTTAACTCTCTTGAAGTAAGGCGTAATTATTTTTTACTCATGTTTGCTTGTCGAGGTCTTCAGGGTGAATCCGATTGTCCTGAATTGGTTGCTCAGTTGGTCAGGCTGTTTGTTCCTCTCGTGCTTTAACAACAGCTAAGGCCGCGAGCACACAGACTGCTAGCTATTCCATCTACGCGCACAGTGTCACGAGCTAACTCGCCACTAGTTCGTGCGCTTTCTTTGCTCAATGCTCTTCTGGCTTCAACACCGGAGTGTGACTTGTTTGCTGGAAGATGGATTGATGTGTGTCGTGCATGTTTAAGATTTTGTGAGAAGATGGATGAGAGATGAGGTGAAACTTTTTTTTATTTTTTTTTTCATTCACTGATTGAATATTCTATACTTTTTTTTCTTGTATCAATGTTTTATTATATTCTTTTATTCTAATGTTTGTTTATAAGCTTTTGATTTCACTGATTTGTTAGCATTTTTTTTTTTACAAAACTTTCTATTATGTTCCTTTTTTTTATTTGTACTGTACAATGCTTTGGATAACACTATAGATCTGTAATGTTGTACATGTTCTTGTAAGTAAATAAAATAAATAAATATCAAATAAAAAAATTTGACTCTTTTTAATACGTTTTCCAGCAATTAAATTACGTATCTAAGTTTCCCTTATTTTCGTATGTGCACTTTATAAAGACTCAGCTTTATTGCTTGTTATCTCTTCTTAACACATGACATAACACAACTAAATTCATGTAACCTTTCAGAACCACCACTGCTAATCGTATCAAATTTACAGGTGCCAGAAAAATTACGACAACATAATGGATTTACCGCGTCGCGTCATGTCAAACATATACATTGTTTTGTTCAAATTTTGATGCCGCCCATTGTTCTTGGTAACAGATTGACTACCTTACACGTACGCAATAGTCGGGTATGTACGTGGAATTGAAATCGGTTCAATAGGCAATTGTTGTTAATTTCCTTGTACAGTAAATTTACAACAATCTGTCAAATTTCTTTGTTAGATTTTCAACTTTATCGCTAAAGAGATTGGGTTCAAATTTGATTGGGAAAATTTTACAGTTTCATATAGCCTGATGTGCTGGCGACTGTACTTAGATCTATTTAAAATTAAGATAAATAGGTAATATGATTTATTATATTTAATGCGCATAGAGAATATTATTATTTTTGTGGCTTTCCTGTTTTTGTAAAGTCTCGTAATATAATAATTGAAAATAAATGGTTTATTATTAAAACATATATTTACTTAAATCTAAACCACAAATCTATGGTAATTTTTGAAGCTCTGTAGTAAAACAGGGAACCCTAAGTATTGCCGTGAAGTGGCCCTCCGGCTTAGGCCATTGTTCTCAAAACTCTACGGTTCACATTTACGGTACATTCATTCCACCTCCAACTTTTTTTCTTTCTTTTTTTTCTCTTCTATCATCTTAAATCCAAAGTATGTCTATACTTTAATTCCATTTAAACCACAGAAAAGTGTTGGTAGAGTCAACTGCAAAATTGCTGGATGCATAAATAAAAACACACTCATAGTGCGTAAAGCCAAGGAGTGGAATTCCTGGAATCTGTGTTTCCTGACAGCTACAACCTGGGAGTCTTTATGTCTAGTGCGAATAGTTTACTTCTAGGCAAGTGTGCTCCATCTTCGACCACATCATCGTTTACCATCAGATGAGACAGTGGTCAAATGCGTGCCAATTAATAGTCATCATCTTCCTGCCCTTATCCCATGTTACTTGGGGTCGGCGCAAAACGTTTTTTTCTTCCAATCTGCCCTATCAGCCGTCAAACTTTCACTAACTCCCTTTTCTTTCATATCGCTTCTTACACAATCCATCCATCTTTTCTTTGGCCTTCCTCTCCCTCTCCATCCATCCACATTTATGTTCATTACTCATTTAGTTAAATGCGTTTCCTCTCTCCTCCTCACATGACCATACCAAGACAAGCGATTTCCTTTTAACTTTTCAGTCACTGGCGCCACTTTTAAACTACCTCTAATGTAGTAGTTTCTCACGTTATCCATTCTTGTTACTCCACACATCCATCTCAACATTCTCATCTCCGCCACATGCAATCTATTTTCATCCATCTTTTTCACAGCCCAACATTCTGATCCATCCACATTCGTGCCAATTAATAGTAAAAAAAGTACCTTCGAGCCATATAGTATAGATGTTTTCGAAGCTATTAGAAAACACAAAAAAATGCATTTCATATGGCATCGAAAAAATTTTTCCACATCGCTGTCAACAGGAAATGTGCTCAGAACACTGGCCGCATATAAAATTATATTAAAGTAAATTATGTGTATGTGTTAATTGGTTATGGAGGTCTGTCATTGGTATTCAGCTGACTGGAAGCCGACCCCAATATACTTGGGAACAGGCTTAGCAGATGATGATTGTGTATGTGTTAATTAATATATGTATGAAGATTGTATCATCATCTGCCTAGCCTTTTTGCCAACTATATCGGGGTCGGCTTCCAGGCAAACCGGATTCAGCTGAATACGAGTATTTTACGTGGAGCGGCTGCCTACCAGGCCTCCACAACTCCATTAATTATGTATGAAGATTAGGTATATAAATGAACTAATAATTTATACCTAATCCAAACGATAAACTAAGCGTTAGTTTGTTAGAATGAAGAAGTACCTGAAGAAGAAAAGTCCTACTACACAAGAAATCATGCCTACCGTACATATTTTTCTATTAGAGCACTTACAAAGATTATATAAAATTATAGTAAAAACTAATTAACAATTTCTAGTGACGTTTAGAAAATAAAGACCAAAACATGGATTACTCAAACTTTCGTTTGCCCGTAAAATTTGTAACCAGTACGTTTACAGTCGTGATTTTTGTGTTACAAAATTCATTCTAAGCATTGAGTTTTTATTTATTTTTATACGTAATACCTACCTGAAATAAATAATATCCATTTATTCCGTCTTGTTGTCTCGCATACTAAATAAATCGGTATATCTTTCTGAAATGGATTTCAAATTAATTGAGAATTTGTTAATAGCTTTTACAAATTCTTTACTAGAATTTGAAATTAAAATGAAGACCGGGAAGGCTGAGAATTTGGAAAAATGTGTCATGGCATTTTCGTGAGGTGTGTGAATTGAGTGATCTAGTTATTTGACCATAATTTTTAAACCTGAAGTTTTACAATTTTTTTACTTCACCATCAAGTTTTTCCTTCAGTTTATTGTAGAGATTAAGCGAACTTTAGAAAAGATCACTCAATCCACACGTACATCACGATTTGACAGTAACTATCAAATCGTGTTGTCATTAATTTTTTGTAGGTAGAATGGAACACGTCCGCAACTAAGCTCGAAACTACGAACTTCGGGTTTAGAGAATAGCTCTCTTGGTTCTGGGGGCTACTCTCTAAGCCCGACGTCCGTAGTTTCGGGCTTATCTAACCACTACGAATTAATGACAACACAATTCGAAAGTTACTGTCAAATAGTGTTGTCATTCATTTTTAGTTCGGGTTCGGGACTAATCGTAAGTCTGTAGGCGATACGGAGTAGAATACGCCCGCAACTAAGCCCGAAACTACGGACTTTGAGCTTAGAGAGTAGCCCCCCCAGATCGGACGGCTCGACACCCAACGCTCGCTACCCAACACTCGCCACCTGCAGGCCCGCCACCGTGTAGGATAGGTCTTTCAATCATCGTTTTTGACGTTATTTTAGCTAGTTATGTGTTAAGTATTACTACAATTAGTTTTTCCAAAAAAAATTCGTTGAACGAATCTATTTCCATCTCGAAAAATGCCGATATCAGAACCGTGCAGTTAACAATTAAGGACGCATTGAATACTCAATTAAGTATAGCACATTGTTGGAATCTGTGCTTTTGTATTCCACTGCGAAAAACAGGGCTAACAGAACATCGAAGATGATCGAATGATTGATGAAGAGCGGCAGGCTGTCCACGTCCACCACTTAAGAAATCAATGAAAAGGATTTAGAAGACCGAAGATTAAAATGCAGGAAATAAGTTATACTATTGGGATTACCACTGAGCGGGTTTACCATATTCTAACAGACGCATTGGAATTGAGAAAACTTTCACCAAGATAGGTCTGCCAAACAAAGACCAAAAGGTACAACCGGTTTGAAACGTCTAGGAAAAATCTGGCGAACTCGAAGGAATCCCAGCAATTTTGAGGAGTTTTATAATTACTGACGAATCGTTGATTCGCCACTAATATCCTTGAACAAAAAACACACCAATGGAAATATCCAATAATTTAATTGTATATATGATTACGCCAAACTGGGATAATAGGAAAAACTTATGTGAAACGAAAATAAATATAAATCACCGTCACAGTATAAATTGGCAGTCCTTTATTACATTTTGCTAGTGTGGATTGCGCTGTATTAGGTAGCAGTACTGTATTATTACCGGCTTTTAATATAATAACAATCAAAATGTGGGGGCGGGTATATCCGCACGCGGTGTTGCTCATATTCGTAAATATTATTTTACAAGTATCATGCAAGGGGCATAGCAGTTTAACTTTTCTCATAGATGATACAGGCTCTATGAAGGATGATATAAGCCAAGTAAGACGCAGTGTGAACCGGATCAGCAATGCTGTATTCAACGAAAAGGCCAGTCTAATAGACAATATGGTGCTGGTCACATTCAACGATCCAGGTAATAAGCTATTATTTTTTTAGTTTACCTATTTGCCAAGTTTACCAAGTTTAATTTGATGTCCAATCTTATTAAAAAACATAACGTTCCATTAAACAGCTGACGAACTAATCATGTAGGTATTTAGAATATAAATATGTATGATTTAAGAACTTTATTTCCTCATAAGAATTAACAATCCCGGTCATGGTAGCAATCCCGTAATTAACTATTATACAATAAATATGTATCTTTACACACTGTAAAACATAATCGCTATTTCTGGTTGTACGCAACGGATTATAATGCGGTTTTCATAAATAGAAAGAATGATTCAAGAGAAAGGTTTTTATATGTATCCAATTATAGGTACACTACATATGAAAAATGAAAAAATGAAAATGAAATGAAAAAAATGTTTATTAGATTTAACAAGTTTTCTTACATTACTAGGTAGTGATTGGAGCCTCCTTTTAAGCTAATAAAGCCTGTATTAGGAGACTCCGCTCTTCCATACATTGTTGATATTAACTAAAAACTTGTATAAATTAATAAAATAACAAAAACATTAAAAAATATAATGGAATCTAATCAACGAAAACAGTTCATTCAGAGTGTTGTGTTTGTATGTGTGGAATGTGTGTGTGTGTGTGTGTGTGTGTGTGTGTTATGTCTGTGGGTAAGAGTACCTATATCATGAGCGAATGAGATTGAGCCTTAGGATACTGTTATCATAAATATATTTAAAACAATAACGCCTCTGTTTCCTCATAATTAAGTGGTTTAATCCATTCAGCCAATATTTTTTTACATTCATTTAGTTTTTTATTGTATACATAAGTTTCCCTATTACATTTGTTGTAAAGCTGAGCAGACCGTTTTTTAAATTGGTTGCTAGCAAATTTAGTTTTAGTTTGAGGAACTTCTGCTACTAAGTCTTTTCTTCTTTTTAAATTTAAACTAGGGTCATAAGGAAGGGATTTGTGTTTTTTAATTATAGTTCTAATTATGTATAGTTTTCTCACAGATAATAAGTTGCTAATTTGATAGAGGTGTTGAGTAGAAAATCTCATGTTTTTACATATAAAAACCTTTCTCTTGAATTATTCGCGCCTCGTAATTAATACGACAAATCTGATCCAAAATATTGCGTATTCATCGTCAGAGCGATGGCTTCCGGTGCCAATTTTGAAACATATTGATGTTTTCACGAACGGGAAAATGGGATACCTACACGCGTACGAAGTCTCTACATGAAAATATTGCGTTCTTATAAGCCTTCCACCGGTCGAACAACGTTTCCAAATGCTAAAAGAGTGGCTGTGGAGCAGGACTAGCATTGAGCCAAGCATTTTTATCTTCAGTAGAATCCCCCAACATGAAATTTGGCTTATTTAGTTCTAATATAGGGATGTATTTTATTATAACATTCTAACCAGTACACCTATGAAATATGAATCTATTTTAGCTATTCTGAAAGTTTTCTTAGTGATCATACACTTTCCAAGGTACCTATAACTTCAGCTTTCTACGATCAGTAGTGCGATTCACTAAGGCAGACATCTTTACAACCAAGAAATCATCGTTGAAACATCTGATAAATAGACGCCACATCAGATGTTTCAACGATGATTTCTTGGTTGTAAAGATGTTCTGCCTTATTGAATCGCACTACAGTAGTTTCGCCTGTGCGTTGTCCACTAGTCACTAAACCTAACGGAAGAATTTTATATAATTATATTGATTGATTGAAAACTCGGCTGCAAACAACGCTGAAAAAATCTTTATACTGACTTAACGGGGTTTATTATTCTATTCGTTTTAGATGCGACGGTGAGGACGGTGACCCAAAACCGTGAAACTTTTAAAAGAACATTAGACGCAGTATATGCCCACAATATCGTGAACAAGGATTGTTGGGAGCCGTCCATGAATGGATTACAATTAGCACTTGAGACAAGTAACCGTGACTCATACATCTACGTTTTTACCGACGCTGCGGCTAAGGACTATCGCGACAGTCATTATGTAACAGAAATGTGTCAAAAGAAACAGAGCCAGGTACAGAAAATTCATATTTAATTTTTAGTTTCAATATAAAGTATTTTCTAAGTGACCTTACAATATGCATTATACAATCACTATCTTTACGATAACTGACAACGTACACTTAGTGCTTGTTTACGGAGACGTTGGGCGATGCGCGTTGCTTTTACGAAGAAGCGATTTACTGACGCTGGGTTGCACGTTGCGGGCCTGCACTAAATTCAAACATAATAATATGACGTTGTATGAGTCGCACGCAGCGGAGCCCGCCCAACGTCTCGCGCGATGCACCACGTTTTCGTAAACGAGCACAGTAGAGGGAATTTTTCAAGTGGACGGGGATGGTCAATCCGAAGCTATGAGGAATGGCGCAAAACACTCAAAGTAATCTCGACTGCAATTATATTATAGATATGCCACCGGAAAATTGCAAACGCCGTAGGATTATAAAATATAGCTTGAAATTGCTAACATTTTTTTCAAAAGATACGAATTAACTGTTAACTATTAAATTTGGGTGGAATTTATTATGCCTATACAAAACGATTTTTTCAAAATATATCGTTAAATTTTAATCTAATTAAGATCTATTACAATCTTACGGAGTCTGCAACTTTCTGGTGACAGACATAAATTAATATTAAGATATTGAGAAAAATAAAACTACATCAGTGGATTTTTGATACATCACTATTCCTGGGCTGAAATCGAACCGGTTGATTTAAAAAAAAATAACAGCCTGTTTACACAATCCGAAAGTGTCGCTGCTTGGATCAAATTCTGAGAAGTTTATCTATATTTATTTATTTATTTAGGGAAAACAAACAGTTATATAATAATATAATATAATATAATATCCTTGGACATTTCACACAACGCCATATAGTCCCAAGCTAAGCAACTTAATGCTTGTGTTATGGTAACGAGATGGCTGATAAACTACTTATATACATTTTTTTTTTTTTTTGTAAATACATACATAATATAGATAGAAAACACCCAGACTCGGAACAAATACATGTAGGCCGTAAAATATTTGTTCCGTGCGGGAATCGAACCCGCGACATGCTGCGCAGCAGTCAATCGCTCAACCACTGCGCCAACCGTGTCGTCAAATGTTACACAAAAAGTACATTACGATATTAGTGCGTTAAGATGGGCGTAATTGAGCCGAGCATGTTATGACCAATACGCACGTATATCGTATGACGTTTTTTAACACATTTGCGAGGAAACAGAAAAAAAAATCACAATACAAGTACAAAGAAAAGAAAATTTGAGAAAAATGGCGCGAGGATTATTTTCTGCCGTGGCTGCGTGAAAATGTTGGCAAAGACGCTAAAGCATGCAGCCAAGTTTTTAAATTACCGAATAAACTGTTTTTTTTTATTTTAAATAAACTCAATCTGTGAATGCACACTGTTGCTTTCCCGCCATTTTAACAGCGCGCTAGCGCTGCCTACTGACTGGCGCCCTGCGGCGATTAGTTCGTTTGAATAGCAACAGCGCGCTGCTCTCTAGCTGGAGTCGTGCGGCGGCGATCAGTTCCATATTATTATTTGAAATGGCAAATAATACTGTTATGGAATTTGTATGGACTATAACTTAACTATTTGCTTTGGTAACACACGCGTTTTTTATGACCCGCTTTACATATTTAAAACCGGTGGAATTACATCAGCTTTACGAGCAAGGGTGTTAAAAAAGGTATTACCGTACCTTTGGATATCTGAGACTGACTGATGTACCTACCTATTTTCGTCAGTTATTACACCTAAATACTCCCTTTACTTACAGATAGTATTCGTGCTTACTGGTCGCTGTCATAATAAGTATGGTGACGAACCTTTCGACGTTTACTTCGACATAGCCCACGCATGCTCTGGGCAAGCATTCTACGTGTCCAAGAAAGGTGGCGTCGAAGAGGTTAAACAATATTGATAATCTTAATTTTGAAAATGCGATGCGACTAAAACTAAATTTTTACGGAACTGATCGTTTGTGTCAATAATTTTAGGTGCTCCGAACAATAGAAGCAACAATTATAGGAAACAAGACTGTGATTTCTTCAACGGTAGTACCAGCTGGTGTTAAAAAAGATATTCCAGTAAGTGTTACATATTATCGTGAAGCTATGTGTTTTCTCCAAAAACTCCATTATTCACGTATTAAAATTTCAAAATGCCTCGTGTCAAAATGTTACCTAGATAGACATAGGTCTAGGTGACATTTTGAGGGGGGGGGGGAGTTATATTACAGGATACAATATTAAAACTTATATTAGCCTATACATACTTACCAAGATTTCGGCCAGCAAAATAACAAAATCTGCGTAACACGTAATTTTTCGTTATAATACATGATAAGGACAAATTACGTTGCTGTGACTGTGAATTTTAGAAAACTACTCGTCAAGTAGTTATTAATCCCTGGGGTGTATGACTATGTAAACCAGTCTCTAACCTTAATCCAACAGGCTTCATGTTATGTAATCATCAAAGAAAGAAAGAAAGAAAGAAATGTTAAAAACACACACACACATGTTGTGTTAATGTTAATGCTAATATCAAATCCTAATCTTCCACAAACATCATTTCTTTAATCAGCCCCTTCACTTAAACACCTTATTCGCGATCGCGTTATGATATTTTATGTTTTTTTTTATTTCAGTTCACAATCGATGACCACACTGACTATGCCATAGTTTCCGCGTCGGGCAACGATGTTGAATTGGATATTAAAGGACCTTCGGTTAATTATGAAAAACTCATGTGGAATAAAAATGGAAAAGTAAGTATTGATTGCGGTCAAAAGGTAAAAATTCAATCACGCCATTTATGATAGTTTGAGATTTCGGAATTTCTTCTCCTTGGATCCGTTTGTTTCTTTATGTTTGAAAACATCTGTTATTGAAAATACTCTATAATTAAATGTAACAATTTGGCATGCCAATATGTACATAGGAATGTATATTTCATGCTATATCTTTCGCGGATTAAATCTATACGTACTTTTTTTGTTTTATATTTGAAGATATATTATATTCTAAGACTCCATTTAATTTATTTAACGGATTTGGTTACTGATGTAACGGTCACTAATTAACCGTATTATATTACTAGATATTAAAACGTTACATTAAAATTTTACAGGTAATTAAATTAAGCAACGTTAAGCCTGGGAAATACGTGGCTACTGTTAAGGGCCAGACAAGGACGTCCGTCGTAATTGTCGGCAGAACTGATTTCTACTTCACTCATGGCTTTTCTGAGCAAAAACCCAAGTCGCTGGGCGATACATCACTGCAACCAATAGCTGGTGAGTTCAACCATACATTAATTAGGCCGCGTCTTGCAAAATCGGACGTCAACATCACAAAAACTCCTAAAGACGTAATATTTTTTCAGAATCAAACGTCCACCTGTCGATATCCGTCACCGATGACCATAACTCAGTGCAAATAGTGTCGGCGCAGATTTTAGACATGAATGAAAAACCAATCAAAGACCCGCTGCCTCTAACAATGATCTCGAAAAATTTTTACGTAACAAATAAGTTTGTAGCACCATCGCAAAGGTTTAAAGTCGCCGTAAGTATCAACGCTTTGTTATTTTGTATGTAGATAAGGTTTAACTCACGTGTTAGTTTCGGAATTCTCGTAGTTGGGCAGGACAATCTTGGAACAAATGAAACTTATTATTAGTATTGGCAATTTAAAAATTATAACAAAAAGTTAATGGAACCATTTATCACTTCGTTTATTAAGATACGTTTTAATTTGACAAAACTTTCATCTATACTTTACTTATTTAAATATTAAAAACAGTACAGTTTGTTTGGTTGAACGCGTAAATCTCAGAAACTACTAGTTCAAAACAGAATTCAGTTAAAAAAAATGTGTTAGATAGCCAGGAAGGCGCAGCATCCTGTTACTAATAAACCTTATCATAAACTGAAACTGACCAATATCTTGATTTGTTTGTTTTAGGTGAACGGGATAGTAATAGCTACGGGAAAACCTATAAAAAGGATTGGTAAAATCCCTGTTACACCGCCAGAACCACCGAAAAGTGAGTTTAGTTATAATTATTTTATATCATATAATACCAAATTCACTCATTGCGGGAGGGACACTGAACGCGTAGGTACACCTAGATGTGGTGAAAATACGGCCGAGCTGAAACCTTCAGTAAGAGACATCAACGTCATCGTTATACATCTTCCAATATAATATATGATATACTGTAAGATGCATAATATATATTATTATTACAAATATTAACGTTGTGTTAATTCATATTCTTTAATTACGTTTTTATTTTGAAAAATGTTGTCTTTTTAAAATCTGTTTGTAAGCTGTTTTGTAATTTTGCTCTGTCAAATGTTATGTCATATCTGCCGAAATGTGTTTTGGGAGTTATTTAAGTAGGTATGAATTTTGCTTCAAAATTATACAGTATGTCTACGACATATATGCAATAATTGAAACCACAAGTAACACTTGTCCACAGAAGTATAAATAAATTGTTATAAATTTAAAAAAAACGTAAATGAAAAAATTTAAGTTTTCAAACAAAATAAATATGAAAATAAATTTAGTAAAAGTAAATCACCCTATTTAGAAAACGTACCTTGACCTCGACTGACCTCAAGAAGTGCGGCAACAATGCTCGCGCGGCGGCGTTTTGATTTATCTTTGCCAATTGAGATGAAATTCACTATGGTTATTTTTCACCCGTTCTTTTTTACTTCGTGATAAGTTGATTACTGAACTAATCTAAATAAATTCTGTCATAGCACAAGATGGATTAAAACTTAAATTTTCTCATGTTCAAAATGTCCACCACGTTTTTGAATGCACAAGTGACATCGCCGAACAATGTTGTCCCGAACCTTGCCCAACAAATTTCGACCAGGATCCGAGTGTTTATTTCACCGTAAAAAACAAGTACGTAGGTATGTACAAATAAAATTAAAAACACAATTTACACACACACTAAAGTCGAGTACCTACTCAGTGTCTATTTCACTGTAAGAAAATAATTAAACTAATACATACAAGTAAATAACAAAAATCACGTAAAACAATGCGTGTACTTAAGTACCTATCAAATCTTTGCGAAATGCACACACGCTATCCCGGAAGACTCGCGGTGAACTGACAAAGCACCACTTACATCCGTACCTACTGGCAAAAAATAAAAGTCATAGGTAAATAGGGTAAACAATGTAATAATTATCTTTTATCGATACTTTTCTACAATTACTTATCTATTATAGACTTATTACGCAATCAAGGCATTACAATACTAGTACTTTTGTGTAATAACAGTATTTAACAGTGAAGTGATAATTAAATTTATTGGACTTTTAAAATAAATGTTAATTTTTGTACGTTTCGACTTACGAAACTACCGTAGGTACTACCTAGATAGTGAGTAATTTCCTGGGTAGAAAACGGGTGAGTACGTTTTTTTAATAGGATGTTTCTTCCTAAAATGTAAACATTAATACATTATTTTTTATCTCTAAATCCTCTCAATTATAATTTTTAATCAGAATAGGTAGGTAGGTACATAGTGGTGCTATAATAATTCTAAACTAACCGTGTCCTTTAAAATTAGAACAACTTTTTTGCTAACCGATCATAATTCTCTTCAAAAGACAATGAGAGAAAGCTGATAATATTGTCGATAACTCTGTCCAACCCTACGCGTCGAGCGCGCGCGCAACCCGCTCCCCGCGCCCCTCCTCGCCAAAAGCCGAAGGCCTTTGAAAAAGCCGACACACGCGTGCCGCGTCCTTTTGTACTAAGCCGACAAACGAACCACACCGCGCCAGCGTGGCAACGTTGCTTTTCAATGTTCAAGGATTCAAGTTCATTGTACTATTAACCTACTGTTGCAATTCTACAGAGTGTTCAAATTTGCTTTAAATTAAAACTCGACTTTTTGACAAAACTACTGGACCGATTTCGTTACTTTTTTGTACAGCGTTATCAAATACCATAACTAGTATGTGGTTTCAAGGATTGCATATATGTCGTAGACATACGGTATGTGGGATCGTTTAGTGTTTCAGAATTGTACTACAGGGTGATGCTCTGCTTCTGTCATAGTAACGAAACTTTTTCTTTTAATTACGATCTTTTTAGAGTTCCGAACATCCGTAAAAAACGGAATTCTTGTAGTATCACTCGTGTCTGTGTGTCCTTCTGTAATTGAAACTACTGGACCGATTCCGCTCGGGTACACATTTTTTTTTTTTACTTAAACATTGACGCATTACGGAGTAAAGGGGCTCTTGGGCGACAAATTAGAAAATCAAAAACAGAATTCTTCAAACGTGTGACGTATCATATTAATGAATGTTCTGTTGTGAGGGTTCAATGGTTATTTATGAAACAAGTGCGGTAAGTTGGTTTTTACAAACGAGAATACGAATGTAAGCCCGAGACCAAGTCGAGGGCTTACCATAGTCACATGTTTGTAAATACCAATATCCGCACGTATATCATACAAAATTTTTCAACACATCTGCGAGAAAAAAGTACAATGAGACAAACTTTTTGTTTTTAGATATCAGTCGGAAATTCGCAACAATCTTTGCAATATCTAATGAGTCGAATTTTTAAATTTAAAATTAAATTTTTGCCCATTTTTAACGAACAATGTCTGTTTAACCCAAAGGTTGACTGGTAGAGAATGCATTGTTGCATTAAGTCCGCCCATGTACCACTATTGTGCATAAAGTTTAAATAAACAATGTGTACAAGTTTCGTAAATGGATTTTTTGAGCAAATGTGTTGAAAAAGATTTTTTTTTTTTTTTAATAAATTGTTTTGAAGTTATTCAAGAAATAAGATGAAAAAGGTTCATTACTCACCTCTTACTTCCGAATTACGGAATAAGTCATTATAGTCAACATTTCAATTATTATTTTTTTGTTAATGGGGATAGTTAAGACCGTAAGACAATTTATTTATTTATTTAACAATTTATGTACACACACACAAGTAGATAACAAAAAAAAAGGAGACAGAAAATAGGTACAAAGGTGATGCTTATTTCTAATGAAATCTCTTCCAGCATACCTGCGAAAGGAGAGCCAAATAAAAGAGACGTAGACACGTGTGACAATTGTTTAAGGGTTGATGGTTAAAAGTGTTAAATTATTTATGTTCATATTTTATGCTAAAAAATCATGTAAGTAGGTATGACATACATATTGACATTGCGACTTGATTCTGAACACCTTTAAAGTAGGTACACGAATCAGCACTGAAAGTGTAAATCTAACATCCATGCCATTTTTGTAGAATTGCCAAATAACACAAAGCCTACAGTCGAAATAGCAGAGGGCAAGGCGTTACAAATAGAATACAATAGCACGGTGAAGTTAACTTGCAAGGTGCTAGCGTTCCCAAAACCGAAAATCGAGTGGGCAAACAAGAAAGGAGGTGTTATGCCGTCTAAGGTAATTTAAATAAATTTAATCATTTGTTTTTCGTTTTGCATGTTGACAGAATTCATCACTCTTTCCATTTTACTTGGATCTGCGTAACATGTTTAGTCAACCATCAATTACTCCCTTTCAGTCGTATAATTTCTCACCCAATCCATCCACCATTTTTACAACCTACCTCTCCACCTCCATACATCCACATTAATGTTCATAACACTTTTAGCCAAACGCATTACATCCATTCTCATCATGCCCAATTGCCCATACCAAGAGATCTCGTGTTCCCTTACAACTTCACACGGGTCATATACAAACGTCCCCTAATGTACTATTTGTAATATTATTATTATGTAATATTTCTCATTGAATCCATTCTTGACACACATCCATTTTAACAGCCTCATTTCCGTTACATGCAATCATTTTCCTTCGAACATAGTACATTTAATATTTAAAAAAACATGCACACTTCATAATTTTTGGTTACTACCACTTATTGTGTGTAAGTTATTTTTTTAATTAATTTTATCTAAATAACTTTGCAGATGTCACTCGTAGAATTTCCATATAGATACATAAGTTACATGGACATTTCATATGCATCAAAAGAAGATACATACAAATGTTACGCCGCGAACGATGTTGGAAGGGATGAGAAAACTATTAATGTTGTCGTAAAAGATCCTTTCACCGTTAAATCTGCCTCTTCAGGTAAGTCATTTAGATCAATTCATATCTATAGTCAGTAGGTCTTTTACAATCTAAGAAGTCCGATTTTACAGTTATATAGAGAGGAACAGAAGATGGCTTTACCCCTAAATTATTATTCTTTCTTTCTTTTCTTTCTTTCTTTCTAATTGGGAAAAATATTTATTTTATGTCTCTTTCATACTTAGAAGTAAAGCAATGTTATTGTGTATTTATTTCGAGTATATTTGTTAGGTTTCACACGTAGGTACCCTACAAACATTTCACCATTATTCCTTTCTGCCCATATTTTAGATTTTCTAACTATAAGAAGTCAATCCAATCTGCCCAGCCTTTTCTGTACTATTTTGGGGTGGGATTCCAGTTTAACCGGACTCAGTATTCTACATGGAACGATTACCTATCTGAATTCCACAACCCAGTAACTTGGGTAACACTATATCCTTTAGCAAGACTTGTGTCAGATTTTTATGCCTCCGGCTACACTCGTAACAACCGTCATACTTTATTATCTAAAAATGACAGCCGGACTATACTACTACTACGGACTATATTACTACGGGCTTTATTATCTTTGTAAAATGTATTACTTTAATGACTTGGCTATCCGACGACATAATTTCATCTCCGTTGTCAATTTCACAGGGATCTTATAGAAGCGACAATTGGTCGTGAACTAACAATCATTTGGCGTATTTTGCAATGATTCGGTGATCAACTTCTTGCTAAAGAATCTCTCTTTCAAGGAGTCAATAAAAACGAGAGTACAATGTTACGGGGAACAGAATTACTGAATTTGATTTCTGGCGTACCTATGCATGCGTATGAAATTCCTAATCAAATAATTTTAGCATCGCAGTTTTAAACAATGATCTTAAAATAGTCAGCTTCTATGACTTAGTATTTTAAAATTATCAGAATTCATATTTTAGTTTATTGTTGACAGGAATTACAAAATTTGTCTACGGTACAGAAGGTATCTTGACTTGCGACATCACATCACACCTTCCAATGGAAATCCATTGGGAATACGTTAACGAGCTTACAGGACAAACTAGAGATATAGTTACTTCTGACAAGTACGAGGTATCAGCTAGTCGTACTCAACTCAAAATAAAAAAGATGGATTTGGACTTAGTTGGCAGATATTCTTGCAAAGTTTCCTTGCAAAACAAGAAGGACGTGCAAAAATACTTCCGAACACGGGTTCAAATTGATGGACTAAGTAAGTATTTTTTATTGCAAATAATTCGTCCAATCATAATTTATTTTCGGGACACTACTTTATTTTTTTAAACACGTATTGAAAGTCAAACGTTCACATTCCCACCTACCTTCCCTCCAACTCAATCAATATGAAAGGGAAAAGCTTACGCTCGTTTCAGCGACTGCTTCAAGACAAAAATGACAACAAGTTTGAGTACATACCTATATGTAAATTGAAAGTTAGATGATATTCAATGCTTGCTGAGTGACAAATCTGTACTTCAATACCTTCTACCTTTTTCCTTCCTACCGCCAAAACGGCCGGATGTACTCATAATAGGTTTCATTAGTTCTTTTCACAATCCCGCACTGGGCGGAGCAGAAGGAGTGTCTGACACTTCCTTCTGCTTCCTGGAACACGGCTGGGTTTGAACTTAGCCGTGGATTTCCAAATGCTCTTTGCGCTCCAGGGCCTCGGTGACTCTTTCGAACATATATCCAGGCATGTTTCATGTATACCTAGATTGAACTTTGTAATTTCACTAAACTAATATGTATGTGGTATTGTTCTGTTTTAGGTGCTCCTAAAGTACAGGGGGCAATCCAAATGAAAGTCACCAAGGGTAAAACTGCTGTCTTTGAATGCAAGTAAGTATCAATTACTTATTTCATTTGTACCTACTTGTAATGTTAAAAAATATTAAGTTTAAAATAATGTTTTATACAGTGTTCGTTAACAGATCATGGCTGCAAATAATCATTGTTATTTTTTGTTGTAGAATTGTAAGTGGTGTACCAGCACCAAAAATAACATGGCTATTTGGAGGCAAATCAGGATCAACGTTTACCCCGTTAGGTTCTGAAAGTGTACTGCGGATAACGAATGTGGGCGACAAGCACGAGGGAAAATATAAATGTGTAGCGGTAAACGCAGTAAGCAAAGATGAGTACGTCACAACATTGTTTGTTCAAGGTAAATTCTACAGTTGTGATTCCATTTGCACAATTGCCCTATACGGGTCGGAACTACTTATTTACAAGTTCTTAACTTCTTGTTTTTCACAGATCTTCCAAAAATTTCTACTAGTAGCTTTAAAGTATACCAAGCTACTGAAGGGGACGCCTTTTTGAAGATTCCTTGCGTAGCAGCTGGTGTCCCGAAACCAGAAATTATTTGGAAACTTAGCGGTCGTAACATCACTCCAAGTAAGATGCTGAAACTGTATGTCTAAATCACTAGGTATCCCAATTCTATTGCCAGTCAAACAAATTGGTTCTAAATAAACTAAGACCCGTCTACGGAATTAACGTAGAAACATAGTATAATTTTATTACTGTTTTTGTAACAAGCTGTCAAAGAACGTGCAGTTTTTAAGTAAACAATATCTGTATAGAGTTTAAACAAATATGGGCGACAAAGAGAACTTACTGCAAAGCCGACAGTAAACATTAAAGGTTATTCAGTGGTGAGATTTCTTTATGTTTTAGACGCGAAATACGCCATAGAAGACGGAACGCTCATAATTAGAAGTCCGGAGGTGAGCGACACCAACTCATACACGTGCGAGGCGAAAAACGATGCCGGCGCAGTCAGTGCAACGTTCAAAACGTACATCCGTCGTGAGTACCTAATGGTTTTCAAAAATTAAAATAATAATATCCTTCTGACCGTATTCACGCTGTATCGCAACTGAGACTAGCCAAGAAAAGATAGACTATGATCTTATGGTAAGGTAGTAAGTTTGACTGCACACTTGTATTCTTTACCCTCATATTATGCTAAAACCCTTCATGTGGTTTGTACCTCTTTTGTTTCGAAATATTATTACGGAACGTGTGTAGAGGGAGAGGCAGGCATATGAAAAGATGAATGGATGATGTGAGGAACGATAGGAACAAAAGAAGTCAGTGACTGCGTGACGAAGAATAAGAAAACGAGTAGGTACCGGGCGGCAGAGCATTAGGATGACGATGGAAGTAACACAATCTAGCGGAATTTAAAAGTGCTTACCTATACCTAAGTATACTTATTTGCAGAGGGACCGAAAGTGTCAGGAGTTGCTACCATGAATGTCAAAATAGGATCACCGGCTAGTATCGAGTGCAGGTAAGTGTTTTAATATGTGCTATCTTTATTTTCCCATTTGTGCCCGCATTCTGCCTTTGAACTTTAACCAGATTGGTCGTTTCTTCATTTGGTAGTTCGACATTTTTTCATATCCTACAATGTGCAATCTCATTATGTAGGTACATAAAGTGAATTGTTCAAGCGGGCGTGGATGGCCATTTTAAAAAGGATGAACATTTTGAAAAAGGATATGTTTTTAAATCCAATGATGTTATTTTAGTTTTCATCAAAATCGGGCTCGAGACTCTTGTAAGAAGTGTTTTCTGCTATTCCTCATAGTTTAGGATTTGATGCCCACTTGAAAAATTTACCTATTTACCTATGTGACGGTGCAAATATCACCTTGTGTATATGTCAAAGAATAGACCATTCTCCTTATCATTTTAATTGTTTATGGGTCCTTTGGGCGTTACCAAGGTAAAATGCGAGCACAAAACAAAGTACTTATAGAAGATTTTGTAATGTCGACTTATTAATTATTTACATATTAAGTAGTAAAACGATAGTCCAACTATTTTAGCAGCTGAGCAGCGGGTTCGAGACACCAATCGAACTTTGCCAGCAACATTATCTCATTTTTCAATGATTAAACTCGATCCACCATTAACGGCCATTTTCAATAAGCGTTCTATCTCTACTTCCAGCTACTAAAGATAAACAAATCTATCATTTTACTTGCCTTTCAATTATCTACTGACGGATGACATTGTCTACCTAAGTTGTTTTATCTCTCTCTATACAGGATATGTCCCTGCTCTAATGTGTTATTCCAGACTATAATCTACTTCTATGCATTGTCAAATTTCATCAAGATCCTTTCAGCTATTCTGACTTGATTGTGTAACAAACATCCATCCATCCAAGAATTTAAATCTTCGCATTTGTAATGTTATCTAATCATTAGATAATATATAAATGCGAAAATACACCGTGGCACCGTGACACGAGATTTTTATACGGTGTGGTGCGGGGTGGTGCGGTGGTGGTACAGAGTTTGTTATCGAACTCTTCCGGAAGGAAGAGTTCGATAACAAACTCCGGCTTGACCGATTTTTATGAAATTTTTTGTGCACTTTTCGTAGGTCAAAGAATAGATTGTAGGCAAATTATTTATTTTTTTGCAAAAAGAATTATGCCCAGTTAACTAGTATATTAGTATAACTTAATATGGCAAACTCGGAAAAGATACGGTTGTGAGACGGGTGGAAAAATTGCCATAGTATCTGAGCATTACTTATATTAAAAGCTTGGAACGAGTTTGGGGACGGGACTTTAGGGAAAAAAGTAATTAAATAAAAGGTTAGCGTGGTGTAGAGTGATTGTATCATGTAATGTTACATTGTTAAACTAATCCATTATGTTTCAGGATCGTCAAAGGTGAACCAAAACCAAAAATAACATGGCAATATATGGATAAATCCGCTTCAAAGTTTGTACCTATCCCTGGTTCAGAGACTACACTGCGCATAACAAACGCGGAAAAAAACCACGCGGGGCGCTACAAGTGTGTAGCGCAGAACATCATAGGAAGCGATGAACACGACACAACGCTTATTGTTGAATGTAAGTGGTCTGAGTCTTCATTATCGTCCTTAGTAACTGGAACTTACTCCGTTGGCGTCCGTCTACGTATTTCTATTCACCGTCACTACGCTATCTTCTCTCTTTCTAATAAATAATTAGTTCACTATTCATACACAAATCCATAATTTTTAACAGGCGAAAAAATGGCGGAAGCTTTCAAATCGTTATTTGGGCCGACCAAATATTAGTTACTTACATGACTGTGGTCTTCAGTTATAAAGCTTTAAGGTCATGCGTCAGATATACGAGCTATTAGCTAGCTTATACCTATGTTACCTGTCTTCTGAATTTTTAACCGACTTCCAAATAAGGAGGTGTTTCGATGTTTAGCATACTTGCAATTTGGTCCCGTAAAAATTTAATTCAGTTTTGCTCAGTAGTTATGATTTTATGAGCATTTTTGATTATTTCAATTTCTTCGTAGACGAAGCAGTCATCCAAGTATCACCACTGAAAAGCGAAAAAATCTTTTTTACATGTAAATATAACTGACTTCCTAAAAAAGCTCTAAAAAGTATAATATTACCTTAATTTCGGAAGTATGTGTTAAAAAACGAAGATATAAAAACAAAAACACCGACTTTTTGTAAAAAAGTTTTTGTCTCTACCTCTCTATCAATTCTACATTTTTCGTTCGTCCATACTTCGCACTTCTTGTAGTTGGTACGTATACGTACTTATCAAGTACTGAACAAATTTTACTTTTACAGATGCACCAGGTATCACAACAAATTCCTCAACAGTAGAAGGAATCAAAGGAGATCTAGCTTTGAGAATTCCTTGTAATGTTGTCGGTATTCCAAAACCAAGTATTACATGGAAATTAAAAGGCGCCACAATTACACCCGGTACGTAATTTATGAATATGATTGTTGATTGGCATGTTCCTATAATGGAAATGAGAGTAGCTTGATCAGACACAGTTACAAAACTGATATGAGAAGTTTCATTTTTAACCGAATTCCCAAAAAGGAGGAGGTTATCAATTCGGTTGTATGTTTTTTTTTTTTTATATTTGTTACCTCATAACTCCGACAATTTTGAACCGATTTGAATTTTTTTTGTTTTATCTGAAAGGATATACTTGCAGATTGGTCCCATTTAAATCATATCAAAATCGGTTAAGTACGAACTTTGGATTTTAAATCGAAATAGCTGGAATCACTACAAAATGACTATTTAGATGATTCTTTGACAATCGAAATTGCGTATTTTGCTTTTCTGCGATTTTGTAGTGGTGTTTTTAGGTGTGGGGCACCACTAAAAAGTGTAAAATAAAAAACTTTTTACAAAAAAAAACAACCGACTTCTAAAAAAAACACTACAAAGTAAAAAATAACTTTAATTTCGGAAGTCGGTGTCAAAATACGAAGAAACTAACAAAAACACCGACTTCCGAAATTAAAGTTATTTTTTACTTTGTAGTGTTTTTTTTTAGAAGTCGGTTGTATTTTTTTGTTTAACGACATGTTATGTGTGGTTTCGTTTTTCCCTGTGCTACAAGTAAAGTTATTATCTCTGATTTCAGGAGCAAAATACTTAATTGAAGATGGTGCTTTAGTAATTATGAACCCGACAGAAAAAGACACTTCAGCGTACATGTGTGAAGCTAAGAACCCTATTAGTTCAGTCAGCGTTACCTTCAAAGCAAAAGTTGATGGTTAGTTATTATTATGTATTACTTATACAAAAAGAAAAAAAACAGATTCTGATTTGCATATCTAAGGCAAAATGGCCTGTGTAAACAATTTCTAGATCGGAAATGAAAATGAAAGATCTGACATGTTTAAGTACAAAGTTGAACTTGAACAATTATTTTTTTCGTACCCAACTGGACCCGCCCGCAAATATAGGAATAGGAGGAACTTAGCTGCCTCCCCTTTATTTGGATCAAATTGAATTGGTACCGTTGGGCTCCCATTTCACATCAAGCAATTAAATATGTTGCTAACGCAAATGATGAATTTGTTTAATTCGTATTATTGCACTGCAGAATACCCCAAGAGCTTCGGCACGGAACATTACGTATACCTTAAGGAGGGAGAAACCAAAAAACTGGAATGTGAAGCGTACAACTCTACCTCTCAATCAGTAAAATGGTTTATTGTAAGTAAATTGTTTTTCCGATTTGATACTTAGAAAAAGTAGGTAGATTAAGTGTGAGTTTTATTTATCTTTATATTTATTTAATTATATATAGGTACATACTTTATTGTACACCAAATTTGAAACACGTACCTACAGAAAATCTTAAAGGTTAAACATACAATTGGCGGCCTTATCGCATTCTGCGATCTCTTCCAGGCAACCTGGAATGGACAGTGATAGCCTGGACACGAAATGGGGTTGCACTTGGTGCAAATATGAAGTTACATACAAAAACAAAAGAATCAGAAAAACAGCATTACAATATAACTACTATAATAGATACATATCTATATATACAGGGTTATTTGTAAAACACCAGAAACCTCTTAGGCAGTGAAAGTACACATGATTATAAGCAACTTTTGTTTTGGTAAAACTCCGAAATCTCGAAAAAAATATCAGCTGTTTCATACATTTTCATTGGCTAAATACTGCATTTTGTATGAAACAGCTGATATTTTTTTCGAGATTTCGGAGTTTTACCAAAACAAAAGTTGCTTATAATCATGTGTACTTTCACTGCCTAAGAGGTTTCTGGTGTTTTACAAATAACCCTGTATAAAAGAAAGTCGTGTTAGTTACACTATTTATAACTCAAGAACGGCCGAACCGATTTGGCTGGAAATTGGTGGGGAGGTAGCTTAGATCCAGGAGACGGACACAGGATAGTTTTTATTTTTTTATTTAATTTCCCACGGGAACGGGAAATTCCCACGGGAACGGGAACTAAGCGGGTTAAACGGGAGCGAAGCCGTGGGGGACAGCTAGTTTAGTATAAAGTAAGAAAAAAAATTAACAACATTGAAATTATAAATAGAAAGGAATCGCAGTGACAAGTAGTGTTCGTTAACATTTTTTTTAAACAGGCAGATTGGGCGCGTTTCGATACAGTCAATGCAATCCATAGACGAGCGGCTTGGACTGTTAAAGAATTGTCTAAAAAAGTAGTGGAATGCGTTAGCATTTTTAGTTTCAAGTTATTTATTTATTTATTTAAACTTTATGTACAACAGTGTTACATGGGCGGACTTAATGCAACAATGCATTCTCTACCAGTCAACCTTTGGGTTAAAAAGACTACATTGTTATCTGATGACCTAAGTAATTTCGTGTGAAAGTCGCAAAAAAAATGGAATCATTTCTTTAGATAAATAGGAGTGGAAGGGGAAAATTGCACATTATACAAGAGGCATTATAATATGTATGCTTTAGATACTTGTTCTACTAAAACAAAGAAATATTGTCACCGCACTAACAAATTGTTCCCAACTCCGACAGAAATTACATATTTATACTAACTTCTTTGTCGCCTGAAATAGTCTAGTCGTCAAGTTGAAAATGGTACAAAATAGAGATACTGCTCTTAAAATTGTGTGCGATAGCTCATTGGATCCGGAATGACGCCTAGAAAATGTGCCAAAAGCGTGTATTAGCACAAAAAAAATTGCAAAAGTTATAAACAATTAAAGATGAAAAAAATTGGCCTTTCGTTTTTGCCAATATTTAATAAAAAAATATTTTTAAGAAATTTCAAAATAAAATTCTGAAAGAAGAGGAAACTTCCATTAAAAAAACTTCTCAACTCCCGGAACTCTATCTCCATTATTAATAACTTTAATTTAAGGTGGATGCACCAGGGTAGCCCGCGAAATTCAAATATTTTGATGTTTTTTGCAATTTTCAGGTCATTGTAAAGCTGTATGTAAAACAGAATATGATTCGCGATTGTAAAGAGCATTTATTTAAAGGATTATAACCATTTGAATCATCAATATAACCCTCTAAGTTCATAGAACTCGATTGAATGTAATTTCGTGAAAAAGTCATTCAATCGAGTTGTATGAACTTAAATGGTTATATTGATAATTAAAATGGGTATAATTCTTTAGATAAATATGCGTTACGGCCGCGAATCGTATTTTATTTAACATATTGCTTCACACTGACCGGCAAATTGCAAAAAACATCAAAATATTTGAATTTCGCGGGCTACCCTGGCGCTTCCCCCTTGACGCTGAAAATAGGTCTGCGCGCGACATTTTTAGGTTGTACGCGTGGCGTCAAAAGCGAGTACGGTACATTAATCAATTTATTTAGGGTATTATTTTTTTTTTTAATTTGAAAAATTGTGGTGTGGTCTGAACACTATAAATAAATTATTCCCGTTGGAAATTTTATTTAAAGTTAATTTTTCAACAAGTTAAACAATAATTTGTTAACTAACAAAATTTTCTCGAACAACCGTCTTAATTGTAAGTGAATTTTTTTTTTAAATAATGGTTGTTAAAAAATTTCGCATCGTAGAGCCTTTCTTACATACATACTTAACAAGATCGATTGCTTAAAAGTTAAAAAAATATTTATACTATGTTTATAATAATATCTAAGCGTTAGGTTAGGATAGAAAATAGATATCGAAATAAATAAAAAACATATTCTGGCTCTATATCTGATGCCAAAAAAAAACTACGGATAGGTCTCAATTCTGTCAGAGTCTAGATCAGAAATGACCATACTTCTTCTAGTACGTTTTTTTTAAGGTTAATTATGTAGGCAAATTATTTTATTCAGCAATAATCAGGGTTTTTTATATGTGATGTTAATTATGTTAAAGACAAGACAAATATCGGACCTGAGCACCTCCACGTCGCGGCCGAAACTCGAATCTTCAACGACATCGAGCAAGGATACCCCGAAGACGCCCCGAACAATTGTAAGTGAACAGAGAGAGAGAGAGATAGGCTGGTGTCTATTTTGCTAGATTGTCCTAAATATCCGTTCACCTGCACCCTTGATCTCAATAATGTCTCCCACGCCGTAATAAATGTGACAAGATAAAAATTGATGCAACTTCGATACGACTGGATCTAGAAAGGGAAAGGCATAAGATATAAGGGCAATGCAGCTTTGAATTTTCAAGTATGACTTTTAACGACTTGAAACTACATTTATGTTTCTAACAACACAGACGCAGAAAGCAGGCAACAAAGAATACATTCAAATAGCAAGTGCTTCGCCCTACAAGCACGACGGCAACTATACGTGCCATGTCAGCGACAAGCATGGAAACACACAAACACACACGTACGTGGTGGACGTCGGTAAAGCTCCGAAGTTTATTTCCAGCGGAAATTCCATTAGCAACTGGCGAGGTGAAGTAAAAGATATCATACAATACTGTGGCGTTCAAGGAGCGAAGCCAAAGCCCGTGGTAAGTTTATACATATAACATATGGTAGTTAAAACGCTATTAACCATTACACTCCTTCTGAGGCATTTGAAAGCATGTTGGCAAGAAAATATAAGTTAGATATTCATTTGAGTAAAGTATGCACTCACTATTATTTCTTCAGGGACTTCGTTTGCCCAGATTTAATAATTTCTGTTTGAACTTCAGCAGCCCTCTCCAATGAGTGACTGGAAAATTATCATATCGCTTTTTGTGTATTGTAGTGTTATTTCCATACACACTGCGGTAACATCGTTTATTTTTCATGTTCTAATAGTTCCCTATAGTTTAGCTAAGTCCGTCCGTCCGTGGTTTTATTTAGAGACACTTTGTTCAAGAAAGCTGTTATTGAGGGAACATGCAATAATTTCATTTGCCTCTAATTTTAAAGAATTCTTTGTTAAATAGCCGACAGCTAAATTAAAAAATTTAAACGCTTTAATTTTTGCCAAAATTGCTGAGAATTTCTCGATTTTCGCGCGAAAATGGACGATGAGTCAAAGAAATACCAATGTCTGTCACTGACCAGAAACTGTCATAACAGGATTGTCGTCACTAGACATTGAAAATACGTACCGTAACACGTTATTTAAAATCGTAATTATTGTTTAAAAATCAATATTAACAAAAATATAAACGTTGCAGTGGCCCATCTACTATACGTTTTCATCATTATACTCACAAATATTTAATAAATGTTGCATTCGTATATTCTTTATTTTTTTTAATCTTCTTTTTTTCTCACGAAGGCGTGATTAACGTTTGTATCCATGAAAGACTATTTTATCAGTTTGTACTGTTAAATAGTCTTTGCTTAGAGTAACTTTCCTATTAGTATAAAGGGTTTTTCTCGTATCATTGGATAAAAAAAAGATGGAAGAAAACACAGTTAATTTTATAACGGTTGCATGTAATTTTTAATTTAAAACTCAACGCCTGTTATCAGGGGTTGATTTCCTAAATAAAAACAAAATCACTAATTACTATCCAAATTGTTGTCAAGCTAATTAGTACACCCGTTGGTTATAAACTGCAACTACTACGCAAAAATCAAGTTTCTACTTTTAGCGGTTTTGGCTGTAATCACTTTTTACAAAAATACTATAGATTACTTATCGAGCTTTGAAATTTAATGGCATTCGGTACAAGTGTACCTAGACATGTATTTATAATGTTTAGATGTAGTACATAAAATTTGAAAAGTCTGTACGAATTTGACGGCATGGAAGTATCCCCGCCAAGTCGAGCAGTTTTCAATTTCTACAACCATATTCTGTAATCAACCTCGTTAGAATACAAACAATTCTCTGACCTTTTAGGTTCAATGGACTTTTAATGGCAAAGCCTTAACCGATCTAAACTCGGCAGGCGTGGGTCACTATACCTGTAACGTAAACAACGTGCACGGATCTGTACAGAAGCAATTTGACGTCAAGTCTTCAGGCAAGTTTTAATATTGTGTTTAATAGCGATCGAGACTCCTCGCAGTAATATTTTTGTATCTACATAGTATTCGTAAATATTTCAATTATTCATTATTGTGTTACAGCTTGTTTAATAACTAGGAATTTGAGAGATGCGCCATATATTCCGCTCGTACTTAATGATGAAGGATCTTGGCACAAATTGGAAACCACAGAATATTTTATGATAGTGGAACAGGAAGAAAAAATTATCTTAACTTGTCCCAGCCAAAAAAAGACGTCAAACACATTTAAAAACTTTCCTAAAAAGAGCAAATTAGAGGCAAGGTGCTACAAAGAAGATTCTTTCCTGGTAGAAGACAAAATGTACAAGCTGTCAGACCTACAGTGCACTAACAGCATTGAACCCTTCGTTATCAAAAAGAAAATTAAATGTTCAACGGAAACTTCCGAATTGATAAGTGTGGGTTACGACGTTCCTAGCTTCTTAGAGGCTTACGAAGTCTGTTTCGATTATAAACAAAATATGCCCTTATACACCCGCATTGTAATGACTGACACAAACAACAACGGCCTGAGCGCCGGCTACAACTGGCACAGTTACCCCGAAATGGGCTACAAGCAAACTGAGCAAGGATTTACCTGTAAGGATGCGTCATCGTCATGTTGTTATAGTAAATCTCAGCTTGTGAATGCAATAGACTTTAATGATGGCCCCGCAAAGAAGAGCACATTCATCGATCCTCTGAATGTAATCCCGGTCTGGCTACCTTGCGATACTTCAAAGGTAAACGCTATTTTACAAGTTAATAATAAACACGTTATTTTAAAATCTGGTAACTGCCCATTTAATGAGGGTCAAAGCGTTTCATAATTAAAAGATTTGTATTATTCCAGTGGTCATGGGACGTTGTTAATGACAAGGTGAGATCCCAGCTGTCCATCTACAATGACATCGTTGTCTGGTCTGGCACGCACACGCCGCAGAAGAAAAATGGAGCTACTATACCAAGATATTTGTGGAAGGTATATTTGAGGATTCTTAATACACAAAATTAAATCATTATAATTAAAGATGAATACGATAGGTACATTACATTTTCGAATTAAATAAGTGTGGTCCTGAAGCTTGGCTTGGCTGGCCAGAAGCTTGGCGTTATAATAAATTCACCATCTCTCAAACTGAATTGCTAGACTTGTCATAACTATAACATACAATTAATAGGTATACTCTTTATTGCACTCAACATAAGAAAAACACTATTATCAAACAACTTTACAAAATTTTGTATCTTTTTTATGAATCATTCTAGGATAACGAAAACTGACGTCATTTTTTTCATATGTTGAGATCGGACTTCATCAAACGAATTTAATTCTAGATTGTAAAGCTCGATGACGATGAAGAACTAGCCATTATCCACGTGAACGACCCTAAACCAAAAGAAAGCGACATCAAATGCAAGTCACCAGCAATTTGTGACAAATATGAAGATTGGACTGTCGACGGCAATTCTACTTACTGCTGCTCGCTGCCAGACTTCTTGAAATCGTTCGACATTCACATCGGCGACATTGGAGGCAAGTCGTTTATTTTGGTTGCTTACTTATTACTCTCATACTATGGGTATTTTTATGGAACAACTGCGGGTCTATAAGGGCCACTTTAGCGGAATCATAATATTAACCACACAACAATACGTGAAATTTTTAAACTTTATCGCTAACGCATTAAGTTCAAAGTTAATTGGGAAAATTTAACAGTGACGGGTAGCGTAATGTGCTTTCTGATTATGCCAAAGTCGCTTTTTCAGACCCTCTGAAATAAATCTAATCGTTTTTGGTACATAATTATGATGAAAATTTATATGTATAACGGAGCCAATAACTTTCTACAGGGTTATTTATAAAACACCGACCACCTCTCAGGACTATGATACTAACATCATAATCAACCACTTTTGTTCTTTGACTTTTAAAAAATCATCATATTTTAGTTATCTGGTTTTCACAAAAATAAAAATATTTAAATTGAACGCTCTAAATGTTACGAAGTCTATGCGAAGCAAAAGAAAACTCTTTCATTTTCTTTTTCTTTTCCTTCGCACATAACAAAAGTTGTTGATTATGGTGTTAGTAACATAGTCCTGAGAGGTTGTCGGTGTTTTACAAATAACCCCGTATAAAATTTATTTACCATTTTGTTGACCACAACTTCGCACACTGTGGATTTAAATTTTTACTTATGACGTTTCTTTTTTAGAATCCATGGAGAAGCTCCTTCCTTGATAAAATTAAAAAAAGTTCCTAGACAGTAATTTCTAGGTGAGCTAGACTCCAGGAATATACCCTAATCACAGTCCATCAGGATAACTCAGATATAGAAGACGTTTCACAACACATAACAACGTAAGCTATGTTAAAAGTATACATTTAGAAATAGCCAAGCAACCTACACATTGTATACACCTTCAAATAATATGAATGGTATTAAAGTGTTTATGCAATAAAAATATTAATTAAGTACATGTTTGTTTTATTTTAAAAGTACTTTTAAAGAACGAGGCTTACACTGCTTAGCATAGGAACAGGTAGATTACACCAACCTACCAACGGACAAACTAAAAACTATAGCGTGAGGCTTAGTACAATAGTAGTGTGTAGTTGGCAACCCCGGTAATTGTTTCGACTGCCGCCAATAGACTGCGCGGTAGCTGTACGCGCCGATGCGCGCGCAGGTTTTTACCAGTGCTCTACGAGACGCGCTGCGCGGTGCCACGATTCTTCCCCGCGCTTGCGCTTAGGTATTGTGTGACTGTGATTTGTTCGGCTAAGCATTAGCCTGGTTTCATGTGTGTTGACTATTTTAAGACAATAAACGGCTTATGAACCAGACATGCAGTGTTTCAGACCACCCCAATAGCCTACCCAACGCTATAAAACCTAATTATTAAATTGAGCCTATCGAAAACTAGCTTTTTCTTGGGACTTCGAATGCGCATAATTATCCCGTTTTTACCCGTTCCCGTAAGAATTTCGGAAAATCCTTACTCCCTACACTCCTCAAGAACCTACATACAAAATTTCAACTTTCTACAACCAGTAGTATCGGCTGTGCGTTGTCTATCAGGCACTCAATCAGTCAGTAACGGAAGAATTTATGTTACAGTCAAATTGATTAATTTACTTTTATACATAACTAGCTGACCCGGCGAACTTCGTACCGCCTTAGCGTAGCAATGATGCACTACTTTATTTTGTATAGCTGAACTATCTTAGGTATGAATACCTATTACCTATAATTTGAACTGGAAACTAAAATATCCTCCATATAAAAATTAATCCATAATTCCCTGGTCTCGCTATACCTGAAAAGGACTTTACAAATTTTTTAGAATTTAATTAAGTAACCACGTTTCCGAACAAATGATGCTCGAATTTAATTCAGTAACCACGTTTCCGAACAAACAATGCTCTTTCAATATAGTCTATGGCCACAGAAAGGAACATATATACCCTAGACGGGTCTATGGCTGTGAATGACATTGACATTCGTTACGCGCGTTTTTTTAAATATGCAAAATTAAATGTATATTTTTCAATATTTCTGAGAGATTTTCTTAATATTTTTTTCCGTAAGAACCTTCTCCTAATAATAAAAAATACAACAAAAAAAGAATTAGTGAAATCGGTCCAGCCATTCACGCGTGATGCCGTGACCAAGGAAAACGGGTTTCATTTTTATATATATAGATGACTGGAGATTTTAAATAATGACTAAACGGTGTAGACAATATGATAAATTCATCACTTTATCTGGATATTCTCCTAATATATAAAATTCTTCCATAAGGTGATTAACATACTGCCACGAACTACGCAGCGTAGACTATAGCGCGTGGACGCGTGTTCTAACGTTGCTTGTAAGTATCTCCGTTTGTAAAGAAAACACGCATAGTCCAACACGCGTTCATGCAGATCACGCGCCTACAAGTGGAGAAACATTCGCACACGCGCGTGGGTACGGGCTAGACGCAAGGTATTGCACACTGAGTCTCGCCGTGCCGTACGTGATTATGAATGGGCTCGACATGTGTTTGTACAAAAACCAAACAAGTAGTACAACTGTAGCATCTTGAATGAGTTCCACACTAATAACCATTTTTAACATTAAAACAGATGCTCAGATCACCACAGCGAGGCATTGAATGAGTCAGAGCCGCCGTGAATCCACAAAACGCACCTTCGTGCGTGAGTCCGTAAAAATCCCGCACGATGACGCAGATCTGCACTCCCCGCAAGGACGCGCGTAGGAGCGTTGACACAAGGTTGACACGCAACATGAAGCGTAATGCGTGCAGTGTGATTAACGCCTTACTGAGTGACTGACAGATTGGCACAGTCGACGCTATTGGTCGTAGAAAGCTGAAATTTGGCACATGTTTCTTGGAGAGGAGCATTTAGAGAGGATTTCCCGAAATTCCTACGGGAACGTGAAAAACGGGATATGCGCGTATGAAGTCGCGGGCAGAAGCTAGTTATTCATATAAGCTGTTTAACCGTATAGTTCGGTTGTAGTACCAATTGGACCTTGACAGGCAAACCTCCGCCGGCTCGGTTGTAGTACCATTTGGTACTAAGAGTTATGTCACACGACATCCTTATTATTAACGCAGTTAGTAATAAAACTACTTAAAAAGCCGACCCCAATAAAGTTGGGAAAAGGCTAGGCATGCAGATGATGTATGTGTGTCGTGCATGTGTGGATGTTTGTAGGAAGATATATCTATAATTTTGGAACGCCTGGTAGCTTAAGCCTGTGTTAAAAACAAAATAAAACACGTCCAAGGCACGGAGGAAACTCGATATGTTAAGATGGTCAACCATCCACAGACTAACCTTGGCTAGCGTTGCTTAACCTTGAAGATCGACCCGTGCGGCTGTTGTTATTTAGCCACGAGCTCCTCAATATTAGATGTTCAATATTAAAATATATTTAATCTGTAGTAATTTGCATCGCTGAAAACATAGTCATTAACATTTCCATACATTTGTAATATTAGTCAGCCATTAGTTTACCGGGCGTTCTAAATAAAAAACACATACCTCCAAACATAGATACAAGTAGGTATCTGTTTGGAATATCGAAATAACAGCTTCTTTCTAAATGCACATGAAAGTGTATACGACAGCTTAAACAAAAACACCTTTTTAATGACGTTTTAAATGATTGCTTAAAAACAATTTGAATAACAGCTTTTTTCTAAATGACTCATTTTAGAACGGATTGCGTCAAAAAATCAAAACTCATGAAAATAGTAATATCGCGGGCGAAGCCGCGGACTGAAACTATTCAAATAAACTCGCAATAATTTTTGTCTAATATTTTTTCTGAATCACGAGCAAAGGACAAACCCAAACTCCCTAGAAACGGGCCTGGCGTTACAGGGTAGCAATTTGGCCATAAATTAGGGCATTTAGAAAGTTTTCACGAGCCCAATTTTCACGTCTCTTGAACGTGGCCATCATGTAAAAATTATTTTCCAAATCCGACTAGACCAGACCAGAGATTAGCTCGTTCAAACAAAAATAGATAAAAAGAAATACCTACATATTTTTAAATCTGGTACGGACGCACGATAGAAAATATTATCAAAGGGTCGTCGTTAGATCTTACATGCGCTGGAGCTTATAGCGCTGGAGTATATGTACTCTGGAACGCACACGCGCTGTGCTGCAGCGCCTGCAGCCTATAACGATGAGGTTTCAGGTACCTACATAAAGTCAGTCCTCAGGATTTCAGTTCCATTTCGTTGAGGTTTTCAGAAAGTTCACTTCTGATTTTGAAAACTATATTTATTAGACAAGGGCCACTTACTACACTTCGGGCTTGCATTTGGCAATATTGCATTATATTTTTAGTTTTTATGAATAAATCCAATTGATTAATCTGAGATTGCATTACATTAAAATTAAAAACATAAATATTGGGGTAAATAGTTTTAATCACCTTCTTCATCGTTGGATTGTCATAATACAATTACACAGAATCTAGAAATTGTGCAAGATTCAATAGACTAACCTGGTGCCGTGCCCAACCTAGATACCATATAATGCGCATGGTGTGGGCACAGCAACCAACCGCTTTTTTGCCAACAATACAGGTGCGATTATATTGGATTACAGCATCCCTTCAGCTTAGAGAGCTGTCCTTTTATATATACACAAAATACATCCTATTACATATCCGATAAGGCTGGATTTTATTTTTGCTCTTAACATCCAGGTTGAGTCCGATGTTGACAGCTCTTGCTGTAGGGCGTCGACCACCTCTCTACACACTTCTATGATAATGAGCCATTTTCTCTTACATGCTCTCCGCAAGTCATTTTCATTTACCTGAAACAAACATTATCATTAGACTATTAGGTCTAGCACTAGCATTTAAATATAAACATCGGATTGGCACATTTTGGTAAACATAAACGGCCATATTGCTTTCCCAACTGGAAATAGGTTGTAATTAACCATTCAGATTAAGTCTGGATTGGTGATGTTTCGAATATGAATTTGTTGCACATACTGGTTATTATTATTTAAAATATAACTATTAACAGACAAAACAGAATCTGTAACACAATTAAGTTTGTTCACAATAAATCATTACGTACAAAAGAAATGTCGGATACTAACCGTTTGAGGTGCGACCTGTTCCTTTACAACTGAAAGAATTGATTCATTTTCCAATCTTCGCCTACCGCCTCTTTTAGTTAAGCGGTCTATTGCTATTCCGCAATTGAAGTGCAGGGTCATGATGTAATTATTTTTAAAAAACAATAAACAAATCCAGTTATCCAGCAAAGGCTAGCAGGGGAGGCACGGTACGGTATTCTATGTTCAAGCGAGAGTCAGTCAGAAGACAATCAATTTTGGAGACCAGTATTTGAGCTAAATAATTAGTATATTAAATAATTAATCCCAAAAAATACGGAAAATCATGTATTTACTCGCGCAAAAATACGCGAAGCGAATGACATAACAATTATTGACAGTCGTTGACATTGATTATTTATTTATTTGATTTTTAAGGCGTTCACGTTTAAAATCGATCAAATGATTTTTTTTTTTTTTAATGGAGCTTTATTTAATTATTTGTTACAGTATCGAGGAAATCCTGGATCTTTAATTGGAGATGATCAAATTTATAATACTATTATATTTCCACTAAATCGATTATATATAAAAGGTAAACTCTTTTGATACACTGTCAGTGTTTGTGAAGTTAGTGACGTAAAGTGAAATAAGTGTTGAACGATTTACAAAGAAGGTTTAAAACAAAAAATATAAATCTACGTATTTTCTTCACTTGGCCAACATAAATGAGGCTAAGATTTTAATGGGTTAATTAAGAAAAATAGACGATTTTTTGTTACATATTTGATTCGTGTAGGCCCAGAATCGGGTTTCTCCTTTCGAATAAAAGAAAATTCCGCGCGAAGTTGGTCATGGATGAGTTTTTTTCTTTTTTTCTGTTGTTGTTTATTCTCAAAAATTGCCGCCTAAAAATCTATTTAAATGTAATAAGAAACCATAAAAATATTATAAATAGTACTAATTGTATGTTATGCCTTAAAAGTATTTATTCTAGTTACTAAGAATCGATTTATAAAAATCACTCATTTAATGTTAATCGAGTCGAATGAAATGAAAAAAATATCGAGTCGCATAATCGATATGACACACCCTAAAAATTAAAAAAAAAAAAAACAAAATGGATGAACATTTTGAACACAAATTAAGTGTTGCGGTAATGAAATTACGTGTTATTGGATCTGTGCGTGTAAATTGCATTTAAATCTGGGGTTTTTATTGTTTTTCATGATATTTAGATTCATAATTGTCATACTTGTAATCGCTTTTACATGTGCGTCGGTGATATTTGTGAAAAACAAAAACGTAAACAAACACAGTTGGCGCGAAACTCCGACTTTGGAAATCGAAAAAATTCATTGCCGCTTCATATAATCGTCAGAAATATCAGCTCATCATTTAGCTCATCTTACTTAACTTCATATAGCTCATCATTTGATTTTCTGACGAATGTTTCCATTCGTCAGAAAATCAAATGATGAGCAAACCGTTATCCCTGTAATGGAGTTTGAGTGTCCTCAAATCCACAATTTTCATGTTTTTTAGCCTTAAACACCGCTGTCATCAAACAACGTAATTATTTATTATCAAGATTCGTTCGTGTTTTTAGTTAACTTATGTATGAAAAAACCGGCCAAGTGCGAGTCGTACTCGCGCACTGAGGGTTCCGTAAGCAGAAGTTGCGATTTACGATTTATGACGTATTAAAAAAAAACTACTTACTAGATCTCGTTCAAACCAATTTTCGCTGGTAGTTTACATGGTAATGTACATCATATATTTTTTTTTGTTTTATCATTCTCTTATTTTAGAAGTTAAGGGGGGGGGGGACACACATTTTACCACTTTGGAAGTGTCTGTCGCGCAAACTATTCAGTTTAGAAAAATGATCTTAGAAACCTCCATATCATTTTTGAAGACCTATCCATAGATACCCCACACGTATGGATACGATGAATTTTTTTTTTTGAGTTTCATTTCTATATATATGGGGGGGACCTCCAAAATTTATTGTCTTTTTTTTTCTATTTTTGTGTGAAAATCTTTATGCGGTTCACGAAATACATCTACTTACCAAATTTCAACAGCATAGCTCTCAAGGTTTCGGAGAAAAGTGGCTGTGACATACGGACGGACAGACAGACAGACAGACATGACGAATCTATAAGGGTTCCGTTTTTGCCATTTGGCTACGGAACCCTAAAAAGACAAAACGAAGAACGCAAATAGAATGATTATGTCTTAATGTTTTCGTGTTGCATTTTTTTAACAAGCGAGAACTTAGTTTACTTATATATTTTCAGAAAATCTAAGTAGACTACCTTTTTGAGAGGTGAAGTAATTCATATTTAAGACACATTTTTAAGTAGGCTGAAGCGATTTGAACGACCTTAACTTGTAATTTAAAATATTTCTCACAAACTTATCGTATAATATAGCTACGGAAACAAATTTTTCATAGTAAATTCGATTGCCGAAATTTGATGTTATTCCTGAATTTGATGACGTAATTCGTAAAATCCCGTCGACTCAGCTGGTATGTCATATGTCAAAATCTTGTCGAGCAGAGTGGTTAAAGGTAGCCAAAGTAATAAATACAGTACCTACCTATCGTTTAATGACTTCCTTAGCTAAGTAGTGGAATATGGCAGCCCCGACTCGAATAGATTAGGTTCGAATATGGTATAAAGTAGCCTCCACATTATTCCCGAAGTTGATCGAAGTTGAGCGAATACGATAGTGTGGAGGGGCACTTCGCTTCGCCTCGTGCAACTTCGCTTCGCCTCGGGCGACTTCCAGTTGTTGGCGGTTTTTGCGCCCGAGTCAAAGGACTCGAAGTTCGAACACGACGCGTCTATCCACACTACTCGGGTAACTTCGACTCACTTCGGTTCGCGTCAGCCATAGTAAATACGCACGTATTTTTATAACGCGAGAGTACACATTGCAACGGCAGTTGCCACATGAACGTTATCCATTATGCCTATCGTGAGGGGAACGGGGGGAACGGGCGACTGAGCTCCTCGCGAAGTTGCTCGAGGTGTGTGGACACCTACTTCGGACTTCGGTCAACTTCGGAGAGCACTTCGCTTCGTGCAACTTCGGAATAGTGTGGAGGAAGCATTAGTAACGGGAGCTCGTGTGAGCGAACGAACTTTGCTCCCGGGCTCCGTCAACAACGCCTCATTATTATTGCTATTCAGAAATGGCCAAACTACTTTTTACCATATACTTAGTACAACAAAATTATGTGCATGATATTTAAAGAGATTAAGCGCTGTGTGACACGAGAAACATCTGTAATAAAAATAATAGATTCCGTTCATTGTTTGTTTTATTTTATAAGGATTTTGAAAGAACGATGATTAGGTACTAAAGCAGTACCTAAGCATCGCTCTTTCAAAATCCTTATGAGCACGAAGGAAAGATCTACCAAAAAAACTGGCCAAGTGCATGTTAGGCTCTGAAAATTGGTGAAATTGGTTCGGAACCCTTTGCACACGCAAAGGGTTCCGAACCAATTTCATTCTTGTAACATGTTACTTTAATACTACTGACTTCTAATAGGATTTCCTGTAATCTGTAGGTAAATAACTAATTTCTGCATTCTTTTTTTTTAATTTTTGGTTATGTCGGAAATTATGAATTTGATGAAAAAATTTTAAAATCCTCAAAATACGCCCTTAATTTGATATGTTAAACAGGGCGATTGACTCTCCCTCAAAGAGATATTAAAAAAACACTTGTAGCCTCATGGAGGACCAAAGGTAAAAATAATAAATAAATAAAGAGACTCAAGAGCAAACCCATAACAAAAAAAAACCAGGGTGATTGACTCTCCCACTAAGAGATATTTAAAACTGGTATGTTGGTGTGAACAAATAAAAGAACCGTCTTGCTCCAAAGCTAGTTTATTACTGCTGTTAAGTACCCTTACTGACTGACATGTAGATAATTACGTTAGTCCCTACTTATACTAGTACGTCCATACAGTTCATCTTCCTCCAACATTTATTTGAAAACCTGTAACAATGACAATTATCATTCATAGATTACTAACAAAAAAAATGTTATTTATATACTAACTTACTTAAAACAAACATGTTCCCTGGGCCTCTTAGAACGTCCGACCGGGGTAGTGTTTACGACATTAGGGTTAATAACCTCATTTGGATTGACAGACTGCTCTTCCAGTGGGATTCTATTTTCCATCACCTCGCAAGCCTCCACCCAATCCTTATCGTCCGAACCTCTCTGTTCCCTCACATTATCAGCACTTATCGCTACGGTACACCTATCACGATCAGCCGAGGCCTGCACCTCCCACTCCTCCATGGTGCTAGCCGATGGAGTTGGAAGCGCCGGCGACGTCAAGATTACGGTAGATCGATCATTTGATAGCGATGCGGAGGATGGAGATTGCAGTGGCGATGGCGATGAAGCGCCTGGCGCATAGCAGTCTAGTACGTTGTGGTCACCGCGCACATCCTCTGACGACGGACTAACAGCTGCTACATCACTATTGTTTGAAGTAGTATGCTTTCTAATTTGCAAGTCGACGTTTTTGCAAGTCTTTCAACTGCAAGTTGACCTTAAGGCGAGGTTGCAGTACTGTGTGTTTTGACGAACAACAGCGACTGTCCGGCGAGCGAAATATTGCCTAAATTTTGATTGTTTTTTCTTCTTGGCGAAAACTGATAAAGAAATTATACAATATGGTTTCAACATTTACTTCAAAATAAAAAGCTCTATCTATTGATATAACTTTTATATATATTCGTGATGAAATATCTTAGCAGTACACGTTTAAAATTGTAATTTAGTGTCATGTTTGATAAAAAAAAGTATCGAGCCAATCATTCTAAATCGCGTTTCTATCTTTACGATTTACTTGAGGGTATGTTCAATTTTTATTTAATGATTTTTATTTATTCAAAAACTCATAATTAATAAGATTTTCAGACGTTCAAAAATCTTAAAAAGTACTGCAACCCCGCCTTAAACGTATTACAACATCCTAGTTCGTCTTTCCAAATGTCTAGGTATTGATCCAGCAACCGTTGCACTTCCTCAATGTTCTCACTCACAGTGCATAACTATGCTGTTATTTGCTGTTGCAAAATATTCGGCAATTCGTCATGAAATCACGACGCAATAGAGGTGGTCCACCGTTTTCTATGACATACATTTTTATCTCATCGCATAAACCTGAATATAATATTTTAGCTATACAATATCCTAGGGGCGTATGACCATTTTATGACCATTGTATAAACACATCTTAAGATGACTTTTATGCAAGGTAAAACGAGAAAAGTTAAGTAAATACAATGTTTCTGAAATAACCGTAGTTCCTGACCCCGTCTCTAATTCCATGCACAAATCTTTATTGTTCACATTGACAGTAATTTTAATAGGACTATGGTCAACGTACCTCAAGTTATAAAGTTCACACTCTTTGCAAAGGCTTTCTTGAGATGTCTCGGCTACCACCGTGTCGATTTTATGCAAAGACTTCTTACCCGCACATAACTTTTTTAAATGTCCTTTTTGCCCACCAATAAGGCACTCGCAGTTCTTAAATCTACACTGAGACGCATTATGATTTTTAATCGACTTCCTAAAAAGTAGGTTATCAATTCGGTTGTATGTTTTTTTTTTATATTTGTTACCTCATTACTCCGAAAATTATGAACCGATTTGAAAAATTCTTGTTTTATCTGAAAGAATATACTTGCAAATTGGTCCCATTTAAATTTTATGAAAGTCGGTTACGAACTTTGGATTTTAAATCGAAATAGCTGTAATTCGTCTACTTGGATGATAGTTTTATGTCATCCAAGTAATCGAAATTGCGTATTTTGCTTTTCTACGATTTTGCAGTGATGTTGTTAGGTGTGGGGTGTCACTAAAAAGTGAAAAATAAAAAACTTTTTACAAAAAAATACAACAGACTTCCAAAAAAAAACCACTACAAAGTAAAAAATAACTTTGTAACGCAAAAAGGAAAAAAAGTTGATCTTCCCGAACAAAATAAATCGGCGAAAAAATTAAAATAAAGTCGTTCCACAAGCCTTACCACGGAGTAGAGGGAGAAAGCTATATAAAAGCTTCGTATCTCGCTCGTCGACGTCATACCCGACGTACTCGACATCGCTCTCCTCAGAAATGTCAACTTACGTTTGCATTCTGTGGAGGCGTTGGACGAGCTCGACTCGGACCATCGGCCGGTAATCCTGGAGCTCGCTCCCAGATACGGGCCCATGGACCCCTCCCAACCTCCTCCTTCCCGAGTGGTCACTGACTGGCGCAAAGTAAGTGAAAAACTGAAATGCACTACGTCAGCCCACTTGGACAAGATCCCTAACCACATCGAGTCAGTTGCCGACACGACGGCCGCGATCGACTCATTCACGGATCACGTTCAATCCGTCCTGAAAGAATGTTCAAGGGAGGTTCCGTCGATGAACGATCATCGCTGGAAACTCCCGGACGATGTGCGTGAGCTGTTGACTGAGAAGAACGCGGCCGTCCGTGCCTACAGCGCCTTTCCCTGTGCTAGTAACAAAGCTTTCATGCGCTACTTACAGCGTAAAGTAAGTAAACGCATCAAAAACCTGCGTAATAAGAGATGGGAAGACATGCTTGGCAACCTCGAACCCGACCAGCACGCATTCTGGGAGCTTCAGAGGAAGTTGCGCGCCTCTGAGGTCACCACCATGCCTCCCCTCACCCGCCCCGATAACTCCGTCGCTTTTGACGACGATGAGAAAGCCGAATGCCTGGCCGACAGTCTAGAGTCCCAGTGTTCCCCAAGCTCGAACCCAGTCGATCCGGCTCACCTCGCTGAGGTCGATGCCGAGGCCGAGCGTAGGACCTCCCTCCCACCTGTTGAGGACCCCGATGACCCTTTCCCCCCCCGTTACTCCTGACGAGGTGGAGGAGATCATTGGAAATCTCAAACCCAGGAAAGCTCCTGGGTTTGACGGAATCACCAACAGGGTATTCTCTCTCTTCCCCGAAACCCTCATCATGTTTATGACCGCCATCTTCAACATGTTCCCACAACAGTGGAAAGAGGCCACCGTTATCGGTATTCCCAAATCGGGCAAGCCCAAGTCCCCCCGTCCTCCTACCGCCCCATCAGTCTGCTCAGCGCTCTCGGCAAAATCTACGAGAGGCTTATTTATAAGCGCTCCAAGATTACGCTGAACGCAAGAGCCTCATTCCCAACGAGCAGTTTGGCTTTAGAGTCAATTACTCGTGCGTCCAACAGGTTTACCGCATCGTTGAGCATATCAGCGGCAGCTTCCAACGTGGTCACATGACGGGAGCCCTGTTCTTCGATATAACGAAAGCGTTCGACAAGGTCTGGCACAACGATCTGCTATACAAGTTATACCAGCTCGGTGTGCCAGATCGTCTCGTGCTCATCTTACGAGACTATATGTCGAACCGCACCTTTCGGTATCTCATCGAAGGGGCGCACTCTTCCCCCCACCCTGTCCGAGCAGGCGTACCGCAAGGCGGCGTGCTCTCCCCCCTTATTTTTACGCTATTCACTAGCGATATTCCCTCCAACCGAAAGTCGCAGTTAGCACTTTTCGCGGATGACACGGCCATTTACTATTCTGGAAAGAATTTTGAAAGAAAATTTACTATTCTGGAAAGAATTTTGGAAAGAAAATTTTGAAAAAAAAATATTGGTTGTCTGTAAAGTCGGTTTACGGACGACTGTTTAACGTGACAACGTCATGACAAAACATTGATGAAATGATTGCATACTTTTATGAATAAAATGGAATCATTTTCGTTACAATGAGCGTAACGGGACAATGAGTCATTCTTTTTCGTGCGTGCAGCCGGCGTTCATCGATTTATTAGACGTTGTCACGTCAAAATTGCAGTTAATACCTATATATATATATATATATAAATGCAGTTAAGATTACAAGACAACCTATAAGAAGTCTGTGGTAGTAAAAAAACATGAACAAAAATGAAATGGATTCGGAATCCTTTGCACGCGCGTCGCACTCTTTTATACGTGAAAATATAGTTTTCTGATTTTAACAGGGATTTATCTTATATCCCTGTATACAGTGTGCCTCTTAATAATGTGCAAATATGAAATTGCTAATTTTATATTATTTATTAATATACGTAAAACGTTTAAAAAAAACTAATATGATGAAGAATAACTTAAAGTTATAAAAAAGTAGGTAATCGGGGTGTCTGTTTGAGAAATTTTACGGTAACTGTAAAAATTTATAAGAAAACAGATTCTTGCAATAAAAACATGTGTATTTTCAATTGCGGGTAGTTTTTTCCACTATTTTCAATTAATGAGGATGGCTTGTTATTTCCGATCATTACGGAGTTTGTTTCATTATCATAGATCATTTAGTCGAACAGTTACAGTTTTGTTTACACTGGGGTCGTCACAGTTGTGAACAAACTTTTTAAAAAATCCATAAAAGACTTTAAAACAAATCAGACGCTCATCGGCGACGAAAAACTGGTGGATGCCAAGCTTCACAGCTTGATTCATAGCCGGGTTGCCTGCTTGTCGGTCTTCTACAGATTGTACTTCGGTAAGTGTGCTTAAGAACTCCACTACCTCATTCCAGCGCCCCCTTCTACCATCGGACATCCAGGCGCACTGTAACTTACCATCCCTACCTTTTTGCTATTCCACCAATTGGCACTAAGTGTTTCCAAACGTCTTTTATAATGCGCACAGCAAAGGAGTGGAACTCTCTGCCTGCGTCTGTATTTCCGAACGCTTACAACCCTAATCTCTTCAAAGTTAGAGTGAACAAGCTCCTTCTGGGTAAGCTCGCTCCATCGTAGACTTTGTCTCTGTCATTGACCAAGACTAGAGTCAAGAGCAAACCCATCTCAAATACAAAAATATATAAAAATTAGACTCTTTTTAATAAGTTTTCCAGCAGTAAAATTACGTATAGTTTCCCTTATTTTCGTATGTGCACTTTATAAAGACTCAGCTTTATTGCTTGTTATCTCTTCTTAACACATGACATAACACAACTAAATTCATGTAACCTTTCAGAAACTTTCACTGCTAATCGTATCAAAATTACAGGTGCCAGAAAAATTACGACAACATAATGGATTTACCGCGTCGCGTCATGTTAAACATATACATTGTTTTGTTCTAATTTTGATGCCGCCCATTGTTCTTGGTAACAGATTGACTACCTTACACGTACGCAATGGTCGAGTATGTACGTGGAATTGAAATCGGTTCAATAGGTAATTGATGTTAGATTAATTTCCTTGTACTTAGATCTATTTAAAATTGTGACAAAATAGTATGATTTATTATTTTGCATTATATTTAATGCGCATACAGAATATTCATATTTTTGTGGCTTTCCTGTTTTTGTAGTCTCGTAATAGAATAATTGAAAATAAATGCATTCTTGGCATTGAGTGTTTATTTATTTTTATAATATCCATTTATTATGTCTTGTCTTCTGGCATTCTAAATAAATCGTTATGGATTCGAAATCGAAATGGATTTCAAATTAATTGAGAATTTGTTAAAGCTTTTACAAATTCTTTACTAAAATTTGAAATTAAAATGAAGACCCGGAAGGCTGAGAATTCGGTAATATGTGTCATGGCATTTTCGTGAGGAGTGTGAATTGAGTGATCTAGTTATTCGACCATAACTTTTAAACCTGTAGTTTTACATTTTTTTACTTCACCATCAAGATTTTCCTTCAGTTAATTGTAAAGATTAAACGAACTTAAGATCACTCCATCCACACACACATTACGATTTGACAGTAACTATTAAATCGTTTTGTCATTAATTTTTAGTGGGTAGAATGAAACACGCCCGCAACTAACCTCGAAACTACGAACTTAGGGTTTAGAGAATAGCCCTCCTGATTCTGATTGGACGGCTCGCCTCCCAAGTCCCAACACTCGCCACCCGCAGGCCCGCCGTGTGGGATAGTTCTTTCAAACATATTTTTTTGACGTTATTTTAGCTAGTTAAGTGTTAAGTTTTATTACAATAGGTTTATACAAAAAAACAACTCTTTCAACGAATCAATTTCCATCTCGAAAAATGCCGATATCAGAACCGTGCAGCTCACAATTAAGGACGCCTTGAATACGCAATAATAGCACATTGTTGTAATCTGCGCTTTTGTATTCCACTGCGACAAACAGGGCAAATAGAACATCGAAGAAGATCGAACGATTGATGAAGAGCGGCAGGCTGTCCACGTCCACCACTAAAGAAATCAATCAAAAGGACTACTGACAAATCCTTGATTTGCCACTAATATCCTTGCACAAAAACTCACCAATGGAAATATCCAATAATTTAATTATAAATGATTACGCCAAACTGGGATAATAGGAGAAACCCATGTTAAACAAAAATAAATATAAATCACCGTCGCAGTATAAATAGGCCGTCCCTCATTATTTTGCTAGTGTGGATTGTGCTGTATTAGGTAGCAGTACTGTATTATTATCGACTTTTAATATAATAACAATCAAAATGTTGGGGCGGGTATATCCGCTCGCGTTGTTTCTCATATTCGTGAATATTATTTTACAAGCATCATGCAAGGGGCATAGCAGTTTAACTTTTGTCATAGATGACACAGGGTCTATGTCTGATGATATAAGCCAAGTAAGGCGCAGTGTGAACCGGATCAGCAATGCTGTGTTCAACGAAAAGGCCAGTCTAATCGAAAATATGGTGCTGGTCACATTTAACGATCCAGGTAATAAGCCAACTTATTAGTTTTCTTATTTGCTGAAACCTAAGTTTAATTTAATGTCCAATCTTATTAAAAAACACAACGTTCTATTATACTGCTGACGATAGTGTGTCAGCTGTTTAATGGAACGTTATAGTCTAGTCGACAAGTTGAAAATGGTACAAAATAGAGATACTGCTCTTAAAATTATGTGCGATAGCTCATTGGATCCGGAATAAAGCCTAGAAAAATGTTCCAAAAGCGTGTATTAGCACATAAAAAATTGCAAACTACATAAATAATGGAGATAGCGTTCCGGGAGTTTGGAGTTTTTTATGAAATTTCTTAAATATACACTTCTGGACACATCTATTGGCCCACCTTGTGTTTTTTAGTTTCGTTTGGTCCTAGCTAAAATTTTATATTAGGTCGAGCAAAAAGTTTTTAAATCTCAAATCTCAAAATGTTTATTGCAATCCATAATGTACACATTCAGATGGTAAAAATAATAAAAATAAACAATTATGGACCCTGTCGGGCACAGCAAAACATTAAATAATTAGGAGAGAGGAAGAGCGCTTTTTAAATAACTTTTATTATAAAGTAAATGTTTATCATTTCCTGACTAGTTTGTAACCATTGTATAATATTATTATTATTACCAATATTTATTTTTGGATTAAGTTACATTTTAGTTTTTATTTGCTTGGAATTCCTGCATTGGTATTAGTTTATTTAATTTTACATACATTTTTAGAAATAGCACCTACATTTTTTTTTTATAAAATAGCATGTCATTTATTTATTATTATTAATAGAATAGAATGTAATTTATTTATTTATTATTAATAGAATACTACCTATGTTATTTATTTAATATTTTGAATAGATTAGAATATCATTTATTTATTATTGTCAGTCGAATAGAGTGTCATTTATTTATTTATTATTAATAGAATAGAATTTCATTTATTTATTTATCATTAATAGAATAGAATGTCATTTGTATATTTATTATTAATTAATAGAATATTAATTATTATTAATAGAATTGAATGTCATTTATTTTTTATCATTAATATAATAGTGTCATAAAATATATATTTATCATTATTAATAGAATAGAATTTCATTGATTTGTAATTATTAAGATAAACATATCAAAATTGTTATTATTTAAATTTATCCGTAAGGTATTCATCTACTGTGTAATAACTTTTTTTAATTAAGAATTGTTTTAACTTATTTAAAAATATACTAGTTTTGTTTTCTTGCTTTATGTTTTCCGGTAATTTATTATATATTTTGATCGACATAGAATATGGACTAGAAGCATGTATTTTAAGGCGGGACGGAGGCAAATTTAGCCTGTTTTTATGGCGCAGTGAATGGCTCGTTTGAATGTCTCCCCGTGTGTTGTAGGATTCCGGGAATTTGCGGACCAGTTTACATAACTCTAAGATATAAATGCTGACCAATGTTAGTATCTTAGAATAATAACGCATAGAAGCCGCGTCTAGAACAATACCCGAGCAAATCGTGTGTCCACTTCATTTTCTTTGTGTGCGTGAGCCGAATGTGTCTACGTTCCTCTAACGCACACAGATATAGCTTTCAGTGATACCATTACTAAGCCGTTACCCACAAAATATGGGAAGACGCATTACTATTTTGCTATCAAGGCAAGTATTTTATGTTGTTGGGAACTGGAAAAGGTAAACATGATTTTTCATGTAATATGACATATTTTTTCGGAAGGTATAATTCAATTTATTTCAAAAGAAAAGGAAATAAATCGCATAAAGAATGAGATATTGTTCAATGCGTTTAGAATGCTTGATGGGTTATAATTATAAACAATGTTAAAACATCGGGTTTGATATGAATTAACAGTAAGTATTGTATTTTAAAATTACAAAAATGAAAAACATGAATGAAAGCAATGTGGGTATTTTTTTCTCACAAATAGCAACACTGTGTTATGACAAGTTAGGTTATTAGAATTTTGTTTTATTTATCGATTTACGTAAAAATAGTGCATAGAATGTGAGTACTTATTTGTGAAATGTCATTTTATCACATTTTTTTGTTTTCCTGATGTGCTATAACATCCTTTCACGCAACAAACTGTCATTTTCAATTATTTACTCGCGAGCTGTGTTCGACGGAACGTGACCTTGAGTACTGACGGCCTGACGGCTAAGTTTGACGGATTAGGCTAAGTTTTAGTTGCCTCACTTTTTGCACTCGTACTAGGTTTCTATGCGTTATTATTCTAAGGTTAGTATCTTGTGTTTTTGGAAGTAAGGCTTACAACTATCTGTCTGTTTTATATTAGTTATTATTCGTATAAGATTTTTTTGTAGGATGAATAAGGAGGGAGCGTCTGTGCTATTTCCCCATAAAACTATGCCATAGGTAAACCATGCGTGGGCATATGCGTAGTATATAACTAGCGCGGTTTGGAGACTTGTAGTCTTTTTGATTTCACGAAGGGCATATGCAAATTTGTACAGTTTTGATTTTACCATCCTGACGTGTGATTTCCAATTAACGTTTGTGTCTATAGACAGGCCAAGAAGAGTGAATTCATGAACAACTTCTATTGTTGTGCCGTTGTAGGTGAAGGTTATATCCAATGGGGTCTTTTGACGGGGCTGGAAGGGCATTAATCTAGATTTAGAGAAATTTATTTCAAGGTTATGGTCATTCATCCAAGTAATTGATTTATTAAGTGTATTTGTTAGGTCCTCGCACAAGTCAGCATTGTTCTGGCACGAAACTAAAAGTGAAATATCGTCAGCAAACAAGACGCATGGCCCTTCTATGGTTTTTGGAAGGTCGTTTATGTAAACCAGGAAAAGTAGGCATCCAATTACACTTCCTTGGGGAAATAGAGGCGTAAATTTTTTTGATGCTAGACCGAATATTTTGAATTTCTTTGGTACTGTCATTATAAAATTCTATTTCGACTTGGTGTTCTCTATTTGTTAAATAGGATTTAAACCATTCATGAACTTTCCCGCGGATCCCTATACCTTGCAATTTACTTAGCAGAATGTCATATTGTACTTTATCGTACGCTTTGGTCATATCTAAGAGTAAACCTACAGCGTATTTTTTGTCATTTATTATAATTAAAACTTCCTGTATATATTTATAAACTGCTAGAACAGTGGAACGGTTTCTGCGAAATTCGTTTTGACACTCGTTAAATATGTTATATTTTTCGCAGAAGGACTAAACTCGATTGCACATTGCTTTCTCAAAGATTTTTGAGGCAGTTGGTAAAAGTGCTATTGGACGGTAATTGCTTGGATCCGTTTTCGATTTCTTTTTGTGAATTGGCTTTATAAGAGCTTTCTTTAGGTAATCTGGAAAAACGGCGTCATCAAAAGACTGATTCACTAGCAAGTAGAATGGTAACGTAAGTTCGTTTGCACATTGTCGTATTAACATTGGTGGTAACTCGTCTATTCCATGGCTTTTTTTGCTTTTTAGGTTTTTTAATAGTGTGTTTATTTCGCCGGGGTATACTGGGCTCAGAAACATGGTGTTTTCGGTGGGGCACAGTACAGGGTCGCCTCGCGGCTTACTGCCACGTGCTTTGTTGCCACCCTCGCCGATGGACTCTTGAGGTTCAGTGACATTTATATTATTAAATAGTAATTTTGTTTTTTCCTTATCCCTTTTTATTTTCTTATTTGTCCTATCATTTATAATACTCCACATAGTTTTAACTTTGTTGTCTGATTTTTTTATTTTATTTATATATTGTAATTTCTTTGCTGTAATAACTGTTTTCTTTAGTGTTTTTTTATATTGTTTATAGTTCTTTTTAATCAGTGGATTATTAGTTTTTAGTGTAAGTATCTTTTCAAGCCTTTTATTTCTACATGAAAGTTTGATGCCTGTAGTTAGCCAGTGCTTTTTATGGTTTGTTTTTAATTTAATTTTAATTTTAGGTATACATTGGTTTAGTATTTTTGCCAATGTGTTATTAAATGCTTCATAGTTTTCATTTATGTTTTTATTTCTTTGTATTATTTCGTTCCAATTTACTTCATTTAATTTGGATTTGAATAATTGGGTGTTTTTATTATTGTACAACCTTTTTTTGACGTACCATGTAATTCTTTTAGTTTGTTGAGACGGATTCATGTGTATGATTGTACCACAATGATCTGAGAAACCTAGCTCTTCCACTGTTGTATGCAAATTTTTATGGAAATTTGTAAAAATTAAGTCCAGGCATGTTGACGATGTTTGTGTTATTCGTGTTGGTGATTTTATTTGTTGGTCGAACCCATACTCTAGCATGAAATCTAAAAATTGATTTGTTTTAAAACTATTTTCCAAAATATTTATATTGTCTCCTCCTATAATAATATCAAGTCTAAAATATTTTTTATTTATATATGTTAGAATTTGCTTTAATTGTTTATAAAATATATCTTCCGCTCTTCTATTCCAATAAATAGTTATCAATAATAGTTTTTCTGTTACAAATTCTGTTGCACATACTTCTATAACGTGTTCAATTGAAAATTCTGTGATATCACTTCTTTCTACATGCTCTATGTGTTCTTCTAGAAGGATGCAAACTCCGCCACCTGTTCGAGTTTTCCGACAATAAGACGATGCAAATTTATAGCCATTAAATTGTATTGTATCCATTTTTTCTTGTGACAACCATGATTCAGATAAGCAAATAGCTTTGTGCTTTGGTGTTTGTTCCATGAAGGCTTCCAGTATACCGTATGTCTACGACATATATGCAATCCTGGAAACCACATACTAGTTATGGTATTTGATAACGCTATACAAAAAAGTAACGAAATCGGTCCAATAGTTTTGTCAAAAAGTCGAGTTTTAATTTAAAGCAAATTTGAACACTCTGTAGAATTGCAACAGTAGGTTAATAGTACAATGAACTTGAATCCTTGAACATTGAAAAGCGACGTTGCCACGCTGTGCAATCATTCACCTACGCAGTTGTACTCATTTTACCTATTTACCTAAAATGCGAACTCGGTACACCTAAACGACAGGCGGGACTTTAATGTGTTTGTATTGCATTTTAATTGAAAACAGAACAAAGCTGTTGTGGCATAGTTGAAGGTCGTGGGTGAGACCAGGCAAGCACTTTTCATTGTGTAATTTATTTATCATCACTGCTCTCAAAACGGTGAATGAAAGAAAACTTCAAGTTTAAAGATGTCCTAGAAAAAAAAAATCGAAGACATGTGATTTCTACCAACCCATGTATGCCCGCGTAGTGGATTGCAATCCACTCCATCTCACAGAGAAGAGGCTTTTGTCCCTAACCAGAGGGAACATTGTAGGACCGACTATTAAAAATCTTAATGTTGTTTGTTTTTCGTTACATTCGTACGTGAAATTTCTCCTTGTGAAATATTCTTGACCTGTCACGGCCGAAATTTTATTTTGTTATTTTTACTCAAATTCATTTACACTGAGACACTCCAACAATACCTGCAAGTGTACTCGGATGATCACGGCGGCGCGGTTCGTTTGTCGGCTTAGTACAAAAGGACGCGGCACATGTGTGTCGGCTTTTTCAAAGGCCTTCGGCTTTTGGCGAGGAGGGGCGCGGGGAGCGGGTTGCGCGCGCGCTCGACGCGTAGGGTTGGACACAGTTATCGACAATATTATCAGCTTTCTCTCATTGTCTTTTGAAGAGAATAATGATCGGTTAGCAAAAAAGATGTTCTATTTTTAATGGACATGGTTAGTTTAGAATTATTATAGCACCACTATGTACCTACCTACCTATTCTGATTAAAAACTATAATTGAGTGGATTTAGAGATAAAAAATATCCTATTAAAAAAACGTACTCACCCGTTTTCTACATTACTCACTATCTAGGTAGTACCTACGGTAGTTTCGTAAGTCGAAACGTACAAAAATTAAATTTTTTTTAAAAGTCCAATAAATTTAACTATCACTTCACTGTTAAATACGGTTATTAAACAAAAGTACTAGTATTGTAATGCCTTGATTGCGTATTAAGTCTTTATTAGATAAGTAATTGTAGAAAAGTATCGATAAAAGATAATTATTACATTGTTTACCCTATTTACCTATGACTTTTATTTTTTGCCAGTACGGATGTAAGTTTTGTCAGTTCACCGCGAGTCTTCCGGGATAGCGTGTGTGTATTTCGCAAAGATTTGATAGGTACTTAAGTACACGCATTGTTTTACGTGATTTTTGTTATTTACTTGTATGTATTAGTTTAATTATTTTCTTACAGTGAAATAGACACTGAGTATGGTACTGGACTTTTGTGTGTGTAAATTGTGTTTTTAATTTTATTTGTACATACCTAGGTACTTATTTTTTACGGTGAAATAAACACTCGGATCCTGGTCGAAATTTGTTGGGCAAGGTTCGGGACAACATTGTTCGGCGATGTCACTTGTGCATTCAAAAACGTGGTGGACATTTTGAACATGAGAAAATTTAAGTTTTAATCCATCTTGTGCTATGACAGAATTTATTTAGATTAGTTCAGTAATCAACTTATCACGAAGTAAAAAAGAACGGGTGAAAAATAAACATAGTGAATTTCATCGCAATTGCCAAAGATAAATCAAAACGCCGCCTCGCGAGCATTGTTGCCGCACTTCTCGAGGTCAGTCGAGGTCAAGGTACGTTTTCTAAATAGGGTGATTTACTTTTACTAAATTTATTTTCATATTTATTTTGTTTGAAAACTTAAATTTTTTCATTTACGTTTTTTTAAATTTATAACAATTTATTTATACTTCTGTGGACAAGTGTTACTTGTGGTTTCAATTATTGCATATATGTCGTAGACATACTGTATGTTGTTTGTTATAGAGGCTTTGAATATTTTGAAATAGTATTTTAAATTGTTGGTCTTTGTTTTCGAAATGAATTGCTGATGTGTTCTGTACTATTGTGGCTTTGAAAGAAGTTTATGTCTTGGGAACTTACTTGATCATCCCTGTCTCTGTTTTTGTTGTATGAGTTTTGTGGTGTCTCGTCTTCTATGGATATGAGTTTTCCTTCTATGAACAATTGATTGTTACGAATTATTGCATGTAACCCTTTATGTCTAGCTTTCAGCATTTCATCGCGCATTAATTTCCTTTATGCAGTTTTGAACCTGGCACATTCACTGATGGCGACGATAGCTCGTGGTAAGGGAAATGAAGTAAGAGTGGACTGTATAACAAGGTGTATTGAACAAATAAACTAATTACAAACGGTACGGTTGGTTTACGTTGAACATTAAAATAAGGAAATCAAAAATGCGCGAGCGCAGCCGTGCTCGGAGATACGCAACAGCTGACTGGTTTGTCGCGGGGCCGGCTTTGGCTGCTGGCCGTAAAGCGAGCCGCTGTCCCCGCACCCCTCCTTCATTGCCGCCGACGTGCAGTTGTGTTGGGGTCTATGACCTCAACATTCACAATTTCATTCAATAGTCTTTTTTTGAATTTCGAACACAGAATTTAAAGAAACAAAAGACAATTTGGAGCCTGTTTGTTGATATCAAACAATCGAATACTAAGAAAACTTGGTTTTATTGGTTTACTTGGATTTAATTCTTGAAAAAGTGATTGATATCTTTGGTTTTGCAACAAACATTAATTATTCTTAACATTAAGGTGAGGTTCTATCAATAATCTATGGATACTTCACCTGAAGTCGCCGCCCAAGCTGTGGCACTTATTCAGGCCGGACACAGCCAAAGAAACGTGAGTGCTCAACTTAATTTAAGTCGATCTGCGGTCCGAAATGTTTATCGGAGGTACCTAGAGACTGGCGGCTTTGTTCGTCGCCAAGGAAGGCCACGATCTCGGGTCACAACTGAAAGGCAGGATCGATTCATCGTGACGACCAGCTTGAGAAATCGTCACATTACCTCCATTGAGATACAAAACCAACTTCGCGACTTCCACGGAGTATCTGTGAGCGCTCGAACTGTTCGGAGAAGGTTAAAAGAACGCGATATGGTACCACACAAGCCAGCTAATGGGCCCAAACTAACGCGAGCCCACCGAACAGCGCGCCTTCATTTCGCACGCAGTCATTTAAATTGGACACAGCAAGATTGGAGCCGTGTACTCTTTTCTGATGAGTCTAAAATTGTGTTACATGGCAATGATGGAAGGAAGAAGGTCTACCGACGTAAGGGAGAGCGTTTCGCACAATGCTGCTTTGAAGAGAGGGTTGCTTACGGCGGTGGCTCATGGACTGTCTGGGGCGGTATATCCGCGAGCGGCAAAACTCAACTTGAGGTTGTTACAGGACCACGGCTGCCAACATTAAATGCTGAAAGGTACATTCGTGAGTGCTTAGAACCTCATGTGATACCATACGCGGACTATGTGGGCCCTAATTTCCTTTTTATGCATGATAATGCAAGAGCCCATGCGGCCGGCATCGTCAGGGAATATCTTCGGGATGTGAACATCACAGTTATGGACTGGCCAGCCAGAAGCCCAGACATGAACCCCATTGAGCACATGTGGGACGAGCTAAAAAGACGTGTTAGGGCTCGTCAGCCAGTTGCCCAGACGATGCAGGAGTTGAAAACTGCCATAGAAGAGGAATGGGAGATGATCCCTCAAAATTTCATAGAGCGGTTCATAAACTCTATGCCTAATCGTATGAGAGCTGTGGTAGATGCCCATGGAGGCAACACGCGTTATTAAATTAAACCTTTATTTGATAAAACATGTTTTTTATTCAAAAATCAATTGCCTTTAACAAGGCGCATATCCGACTTGTTAGGCGTAGCTCCATGTCGTATGGTATTCTGAATTCAAGTTTAAAACAATACGATCGAAAAAGATGGTAAAATGTATTAGGTTTAAAACTGCATCAACAGTTTTTGTTCAATCTAGCAATCATATTTCGGTAGGGGCCATCGAAACCTAAACTCTAAGGTGGGCCAATAGATGTGTCCAGAAGTGTATAATATTGCCAAAAACCGAAATGCCATTTTTTTTTCTTAATTAATGGTTTATATCTTTTGCAATTTTTTATGTGCTAATACACGTTTTTGGCACATTTTTCTAGGCATCATTCCGGAACCAATGAGCTATCGCACATAATGTTAAGAGCAGTATCTCTATTTTGTACCATTTTCAAGTTGTCGACTATACTATTATGTTTCATCATGTAGGTATTTAATATATAAATAGGTATGGTTTAAGAACTTTATTTCATCATAAGAAGTAACAATATGTATCTTTACATACTGTAAAACAAAACAGCTATTTCCACTTGTACGCTACTGATTTTAATACGGTTTTCATAAATAGAAAGAATGATTCAAGAGGAAGGTTTTTAAATGTATCTAGTTCATAATGTCATAATGTTAGATGATACTGGAGTAACTAACACACAATTTGATTTAGCTAAAACAGAAAAGTTTATAGTACATTACGATATTAGTGCGTTAAGATGTTATAACCAATACGCACGTATATCGTACGACGTTTTTTAACACATTTGCGAGGAAACAGAAAAAAAAAACATTTTAAATAGACTCAATCTGTGAATGCACACTGTTGCTTTCCCACCATTTTAACAGCGCGCTAGCGCTGCCTACTGACTGACGCCGCGCGGCGATTAGTTCGAAATTTGAATAGCAACAGCGCGCTGCTAGCACTAGCTGGAGTCGTGCGGCGGCGATCAGTTCCATATTTGAAATGGCAAATAATACTGTTATGGAATTTGTATGGACTATATAAATATATAATATAACTTATTATATAAATTATAAGTTATATTACATATATATATAAATTATATATATATATATATATATATATATAGGATAACTTAACTATTTGCTTTGGTAACACACGCGTTTTTATGACCCGCTTTACATATTTAAAACCGGTGGAATTACATCAGCTTTACGAGCAAGTGTGTTAAAAATATTTTTATCAAACTAATTTACAATAACTAGGTAATTAGATTAATTGTTATTCCATCCTCTTTTGTTTTTGATTTTATAATTATGATTTGTTTTTGATTAGTCTTCGGATCTTCATCTGCTGCCAATTCAACCTCAAATAGCAATCTTGCCATGATCTACTATTATCCAATCCAACTCTGACAATTGTCGATTTGTAATTATGTTAGATGATACTGGAGTAAATAACACACAATTTGATTTATCTAAAACAGAAAAGTTTAATATTTTTATCAAACTAATTTACAATAACTAGGTAATTAGATTAACTCTTTACATATGGTCTTACTAACCTAAAACAGAACACATCTGTGTATAAATGATATTTATTTTGTAAGTAGGTTGTAAATAACACTTTTACACGTCAATCTTTTTTGGTAATTTTAAACTAGATGAGGCCGGCTTTCTAGCTGACTGCTCTGAGATGAAACGCTGAAACAAACCCAGAGGTCAAAGTTTCTTTTAAAGTCCATACAATCGTACTGGTCAAATCATATGTGAACCATGTAGGTTAATGTCTGAAGTGGCATTTTGAGGAAAGTACCACACAGATTTGAGTGGACCTGTCCAGACTGTGCAAGCATTTGCCAGTTATCGTGTAGCTCAAACTTAGAACTTAAAGGAGCTCAAAGAACTGACGAACAATACCAAAGTAAGGACATTTGTGTAGGCCGCATAAAGAACTCAAATCGCCAGACTAACATTAAGTGAAATAAATCCCTAACATAGCAATCTACATGGTCCTCATATTCACAATACGTTATATGAAGACCATGCATATCAGTGTCTGAAATGGTCTTTTGAGGAAAGAACCACACAGATTTGAGTGGACCTGTCAAGTCAATGCAAGCCTTGGTCCGTAGTCGATTAGCTCAACTTAGAACCAATAAGGAGCTTAATGACTCGACGAACAATGCCAATGAAAGGACATTTGGGTAGGCCACAAAAGTACTCAAACTGCCAGATATCGTTCAAAATACTTTAAGGTGGAAGCTCCAAGGTAGCCCGCGAAATTCAAATATTTTTATGTTTTTTTGCAATTTGCCGGTCAGTGTGAAGCTGTATGTTGAACAAAATATGGTTCGAGATCGTAAAAAGCATTTATCTAAAGGATTATAACCATTTGACATCAATATACCCTTTAAGTTCATAGAACTCGATTGAATGTTATTTTGTGAAAAAGTCATTCAATCGAGTCGAACTTAGAGGGTTATATTGATAATTAAAATGGGTATAATTATTTGGATAAATATGCGTTACGGCCGCGAATCGTATTTTGTTCAACATACAGCTTGACACTGACCAGCAAATTGCAAAAAACATAAAAATATTTTAATTTCGCGAGCTACCCTGGTGCTTCCACCTTAAGAGAACAAAAAGAAAATAACAGCCCACATAGTCCCCATATTCACAATAGTAAAATGAAAAATAATGAAATAATAATAATAATCTACAGAGAAAGTATTGATGTCAAATATAATATATTATTAATTATAGTCATACTTAGAATAATAACGCATAGAAACCTAGTACGAGTGCAAAAAGTGAGTCAACTAAAACTTAGCCTAATCAGTCAATCCGTCAAACTTAGCCATCAGTACTCAAGGTCACGTTCTGTCGAACACAGCTCGCGAGTAAATAATTGAAAATGACAGTTTGTTGCGTGAGAGGATGTTATAGCACATCAGGAAAACAAAAAAAATGTGATAAAATAACATTTCACAAATAAGTACTCACATTCTATGCACTATTTTTACGTAAATCGATAAATAAAACAAAATTCTAATAACCTAACTTGACATAACACAGTGTTGCTATTTGTGAGGAAAAAATACCCACATTGCTTTCATTCATGATTTTCATTTTTGTAATTTTAAAATACAATACTTACTGTTAATTCATATCAAACCCGATGTTTTAACATTGATTATAATTATAACCCATCAAGCATTCTAAACGCATTGAATTCTTTATGCGATTTATTTCCTTTTATTTGGAAATAAATTGAATTAAACCTTCCGAAAAAATATCTCATATTACATGAAAAATCATGTTTACCTTTTCCAGTTCCCAACAACATAAAATACTTGCCTTGATAGCAAAATAGTAATGCGTCTTCCCATATTTTGTGGGTAACGGCTTGGTAATGGTATCACTGAAAGCTATATCTGTGTGCGTTAGAGGAACGTAGACACATTCGGCTCACGCACACAAAGAAAATGAAGTGGACACACGATTTTGCTCGGGTTTTGTTCTAGACGCGGCTTCTATGCGTTATTATTCTAAGTAGTCATATATTAATTATAGTCGCGCGCGCACTCCCACCAGGGACGGGTGCGTGTTGTCGGTTCGCAGAATATTTATTCGCGTAAAAAAAAAATGACGAATTTCAGTAAGTGTACTGGCTGCAATCTCATTGTAGACGAGTTGCTGTGTTATGTGCAACAGAAAATATCGATCGCGGATGAGGAAACATTAGTTCGAATATGTGCATCGGCTTTTACTAGTGACGAAATAAAGAACTCCAAGACGCTGTTATACGAAGCCTTACCAACGGATAAGCGAAAAGTAATCCGAAAGAATAAAGGCAAGGAAGAGCGTGATCTTTCGGATATTATAAGCCTTTTTAAATCCACAGAACCTGATGATATCCCAGTGTTTGTGGCGCGACAGTTGGATAAGTTACCTCCAATACTATGGGATCATTTAGATTGCTCGAAGGTGCTAAAGGACATATTAATCATGAAAAACGAAATTGAAAATATAAAGATTAATTATGCAACTACCGACAGCGTACAAGATTTAAAGGTCGAAGTTTTGCGAATAAGAAATGACTCCATACCACCGACGTCCGCTTGTAAAATAAATACCAGAGGTGAAGCATGGCTAGACAGTGGACCAATGGGTTTGTCACATGAATACATGAACGACTTGACAAACGAATCAACGAGTGTCTTAACTCATTTACCTCGATATAGAAAATTGGGGGTAGACGGCGAAAAAAGTCGTGATTATATTGAGGAAAGATTTGAGCCGCAACAGTCTCGAGCGACAACGCAACGTGAGCAGGAGAGCGCTGGCGCGGCGGGAGGGGAGGACCTGCCGCCGTCCGCGACGGCGGCGCCCGAGACTATGAGTCAGCCGGACAGCGCGCGAGTCGGTACAGCGAACGCTTCGGTGACGTTGTCGGTTCGTAGCCCAGCGGCCGCAGCTACACAACAGGTTTCTAATCAACTGACGGCTGCTATGGACCGCCGTGAGTTAGAGCGTTGCGGCCGGCCGATAGTTGTCAAACCCAGGACAAACGAAAATAAAGACGACGGCGACGGATGGCAGCAAGTGTGTCATCGCATCGCAAGAAAAATGATAAGTATCGATTTGTGGGAAAGTCCCGGCATAGCTAGGGACATAGAATGTTCCTTTAAGGCAGCCGAGAAGAAAATTCCGATGTTTATTACGAACGTACATAGTTCGACTAAGGAGTGCGATATAGTACAGTATATACAAAAAAGAACTAAAGAAACTGTATTTTTTTTTTTTTTTTTTTTATTCAAAACGGGGAAACTCTTGGCCCAAATCTCACCTGATGGAAAGTGATGATTAGGCCGAAGATGGAAGCGAGTTTCACCCGGAATCCTCTAACATAGAGGAACTGGCTATCATACCTCTAAATGCCGTAACACAACAATGCTGTTAACATTGTTGCTATGGCGACAGACTTAGACATGATGGTGGTAGCTTGCCAGGCGGACTTATAAGTCCTACCACCAACCAAACCGAGCAAAAACTTTGCCCCCACTGGGAATTGAACCCGGGACCTCTGGGTCTGAATCGAGTGGTATAACCACTAGACCACGGAGGCGGTTAGTGTCACCTGTTTAGCACCACCCGGGGACCACGTGTAGGGATTCGCTGAAGGGTATTCTCCTACGGACGCGGGTGACTCGGCCCCCAAAAATATATGTATCTCTAGAAGTTATAAACTTGCGAGTGCTGCGAGAGTACAAAGCTTATAAGTTATATATATTAGAATGTAATCTACCCATGTACATGGACGAGAAACTTTGGCCGGCGGGTGTCATATTTCGGCGGTTCGTTAGTTACAGACGAAGAGATAAAAATCAGGAGAATATTCCTGCTGGCGGCACAAATGAACCAAATAATGGAGAGTCGGTCTTATCGCTTAGCAAGTTATAACTGTAAAAATGTGAAACGAGCGATCCATGACATCAGAGACCTGTGCAGTATATGTGACGTGATATGCCTGCAGGAGACCTGGTTACTCCCACACGATATACCTTTTGTCGGTACGATTGACAGCGGGTTTGGCTACACGGCGACGTCGGCGGTGGATACATCGGCGGGCATTTTGCGCGGACGCCCTTACGGTGGGGTCGCGGTGCTATGGCGTTACAATGCCTGCCAAGAAGTATCGGTGATCCAGTGTAGTGAGCGTATTTGTGCTATTAAAATAGTGGTAGGAGATAGATCAGTGTTAGTTATAAGTGCGTATCTGCCAACGAACTCGGTGAACAATGTGCCAGATTTCATTGACTGTTTAAGTGAGATTAGTGCGATTGTTGATGAGAGTAACATCGAGTCTGTTTTTGTGTTGGGTGACTTTAATGCGGAGCCGGGTGAGTTATTTTACAATGAACTTATTGATGTGTGTAATGAGGAAAGTTGGTCGTGTATAGATGTAGAAATGTTAGGCCGAAATTCTGGTACTTATGCCTACGTCAGTGAGGCGCATGGGACGGCCAGCTGGCTTGATCATTGTATTGTAACTCACGCGGCGAAACAGTCTGTTACTAATGTTTTTGTTGAGTATGACACTCTGTGGTCGGACCACTTCCCTCTTATTGTGGAATGCAATTTATATGTATTAGCGCCCAAGATAGTAGTTACTCGTACGGTTTGTGATGATAATAGGTATATTAAATGGGGGGTAAGAAATGAGGAACAGGTCTTGAGGTATAATGAGGAGTGTCATAGGAGATTAAAATTAATTGATTTTCCCTCTGAATGTTTGCAATGTGCGGATTATTTATGTAATAACCATGACCATGAGCGTGTTCTAGATGAACTATACTCTGACATTGTGTCTGCCCTTCGGTGCGCGGCAATGGTGAATGGGGGAGGCACGCGGAAGTATGGCCGTGGTGTGCGCTTGTCGGGATGGAATAGGCATGTGGGCGAGGCTCACAGGGTGGCCAGGCTGAGGTTTAATGAGTGGGTACTGTGTGGCAGACCTAAGTCCGGTTGTGTGTATGAGGGGATGCGAGAGAGTAGGAGAGTGTTTAAGTCCAGGGTAAAGTGGTGTCAGAATAATCAGGACCAGATTCGGATGGACGCTCTTGCTGAACAATATTCGAAGGGTGACTTCCGTGGCTTTTGGCGACAAACTAGAAAAGTAAACTCGCGGCCTGGCCTTCCTGGGAGCGTCGACGGCTTAAGTGATGCTAAGAGCATTGCAAACGTTTTCAGAGAACAGTTTTCGGTTCGGTCACCGCTCGGTCCGTCGAGTGCGGTGCTAGATGCTGACCCGCATAATAAAATTTTGGGAATAACGTTTCTAGCGAAAGATATTGCGAAAGCCATAAACCAGATTGACGGGGGAAAGTCCCCAGGGCATGACGCACTCAGCATTGAGCACCTGCAGCACGCCGGATCGCACTTGGCGCGAGTTCTTGCAATGTTCTTCTCGCTTTGTGTGAGCCACTCCTACCTACCGGCGGACTTCATGAGGACAGTTGTAGTGCCGGTGGTTAAAAACAAAACGGGCGATTTAGCGGATAAAAATAACTACAGGCCTATATCGCTTGCGACGGTAGTGGCGAAGGTGTTTGACGGTGTGCTTAACACACAGTTAAATAGACATGTAACACTTCATGATAACCAGTTTGGTTTTCGACCTAAACTGTCCACAGAGAGTGCGATACTGTGTCTAAAGCATACCGTTAAATATTACACGAAGAGAAAAACTCCGGTGTACGCGTGCTTCCTCGATTTATCCAAGGCCTTTGACCTTGTGTCGTACGACATCCTCTGGGAGAAGCTGGAGAAAACTGGCTTGCCGTGGGAACTCATCAGCATGCTCCGGTACTGGTACGGGCACCAGGTCAATAGTGTAGCAATGTCGGACCCTTACACAAACGAATGTGGCGTAAGACAGGGTGGTTTGACCTCGCCTACTTTGTTCAACCTTTATATGAACGAACTGATCGTCTCGCTCAGCAGTCAACGTGTCGGATGCTATATTGACGGAGTCTGTGTCAACAATATGAGTTATGCGGATGACATGGTGCTGCTGAGCGCGTCGATCTGTGGGCTAAGGAGACTACTCAGTACGTGTACGGAATACGCGCATGGACATGGTTTGAAATTTATTGGAAAGAAAAGCCAATACATGCTTTTTCGGGCTACCGGTGTGTCGAGCCCTATGAGCATCCCGAATATTGATCTCAATGGTGTTTCAATAGATCGAGTTGACCAGTTTAAATATCTGGGGCATCTACTCACCGAGGACTTTAGAGACCATGCTGATATGGACCGGGAGCGGAGGGCACTGTCGGTGCGAGCCAACATGATAGCCCGCAGGTTTTCGCGTTGTACTACTGGTGTGAAGGTCACGCTTTTTAAAGCGTACTGCACGTCCCTATATACGTGTAGCCTGTGGGCTGACTATAGTGAAAGGGCATACAGTGCCCTCCGAGTCCAGTACAACAACGCGTTCCGGGCTGTGTTGGGGCTGCCCCGTTTCTGTAGTGCATCAGGGATGTTCGCGATGGCGCGAACAGATTGCTTCCACGCATCTATGAGTAAGCGGTGCGCGTCCCTGGTGCGTCGCGTGCGGGCCAGTCCCAATGTCCCAATGCTATCCTGGCAATGATCGCCAACAGGCTGGACTGCCCTTATATACGGCATTGTTGTGGCAGACATGTTGCTGTTCCAGTGCCGGTTAGGAAATTTTAATTATTGTGTTTATTTTATGTTTTATTTTGTGAAAATAAAATCTATAATGTCCGTTAAATATAATAATGATTGTGCGCAATAATAAATTAATTAATGTATGTATCTGAAATGAATGTGAAATTATTAGTTTTCTATGGGTTTGATGGCCTGAAATAAATATTTTATTTTTTTATTTTATAATGAATTAAATCAATAAAAAAATATTGAGATTACTTTAGTGGGTTTACTTTATAGTGCTAGAACATCCACACCTTTCTATTGTTACCTCTTCTCTGTAATGTCTTTTTTATACCTATTACATAATTCTGGTAGCTTTGTCAATTTATTGATGATGGTGTTTTGCTGCTTGGAAACATGGTGGCACTAGATACGTTATTCCATTCTCTTTTGTTTTTGATTTTGTAATTTATGACGTTAGTCTTCGGATCTTCATCTGCTGGCAATTCAACCTCAAATTGCATTCTTGCCATGATCTACTATTATCCAATCAAACTCTGACAATTGTCGATTTTTAATATGTTAGATGATATTGGAGTAAATAACACACAATTTTATTTATCTAAAACAGAAAAGTTTAATATTTTTATCTAACTAATTTACTATAACTAGGTAATTAGATTAACTTTTTACATATTGTCTTACTAACCTAAAACAGAAAAATCAACAATTTAAAGGTTTTACTTCCAATATTTTAGTAGATCGACACTTTATTACTTTAGTTTGTTAAAATAACATAAAATTTACTTCTTTATTACTTTCAATGCTAATTATTACGAACAGGCTTAAATTTTGCCATGTCACGGGAATATCATCTATCTATCTCCCTCTCTCTTGAGTGTGCTGTCTTTATCATGCTTTTAAGGCAGCGTACAAATTTATATTAAAAATATAAAAACCATTCTCTTGAACAATTCTTACACGAACGGGAAAAATGGGATACCTATACGCGTACGAAGTCGCGAGTAAAAGCTCGTGCTAAATATGTTGAGTCTATACAGTAAAAATATTGCGTTCTTACAACCCTTCAGCCAGTCCAACAATGTTTTCAAATGCTAAAAGATTAGTATAAGTATTATCTTTATCTTTCAAGCGCTCTAGTGGCTGTGGAGCAGCGTTTTTATCTTCAATAGAATCCCCCAACTTAAAATTTGTCTCTTGTTGTACTATACAGGGAGGTATTTGATTATACAGCCTATAACCTATAACATTCTAAACAGTACGCCTTTGAAAGATGAGGCTACTTTAGTCATTCTGAAACCTCTCTTAGTGCTCGTACACTCCCCAAGGAACCTACAATATCAGCTTTCTACGATTAGTAGTTTTGGATGTACGGAAGAATTTTGTGTAATTATATTGATTAATAGATGACACGAAAACCCGGCTGCAAACAGCGCTGAATCAACTTTAAACTGACTTAACGGGATTTATTATTCTTATCGTTTCAGATGCGATAGTGAGGACGGTGACCCAAAACCGTGAAACTTTTAAAAGCACTTTAGACACAGTATATGCCCACAATGATGGAACGAACCTGGATTTTTGGGAGCCGTCCATGAAAGGATTACAATTGGCACTTGAGACAAGTAACCGTGACTCCTACATCTACGTTTTTACTGACGATGCGGCTAAGGACTATTACGACAGCCATTATGTAACAGAACTGTGTCAAAAGAAACAGAGCCAGGTATACAAAAATCATATTTATTTTTAGTTTCAATATAATGTAGTATCTAAGTGACCTAGCAATATGCATTAAAGTTACATGATTATGCTATTCACTATATTTACGAAACCTGACAACGTACACTTAATGCTTGTTTACGGAGACGCGGGGCGTTGCGCGTTGCTACTACGAAGAAGCGATTTACGTAGGTACGCAGAGTCGCACGCAGCGGAGCCCGCCCAAAGCCCCGCGCAACGCATCATGTCTTCGTAAACGAGCACATAGTGTGAATTTTTCAAGTAGACGGGTATGGTCAATCCGAAACTATGAGGAATGGCCAAAAACACTCAAAGGAATCTCGACCCCAATTATTTAGATATGCCATCGGAAAATTGCAAACGCCGTAAGATTGTAAAATATCGCTTGAAATATTGTTAACATTTTTTTTCATAACACATGAATAAATTGGTAACTATTTCTTATTTGCTGAATTTGTTTGCCTATACAAAACGATTTTTTTTAACATAACGTGAAATCATAATTTAATTAAGACTTATTACAATCTTACGGAGTCTGCAACTTACTGGTGAAAGACATAAACTACTATTAAAATATTGAGTCAAATAAATCTACATCAGTGGATTTTTGATACATAACTATTATTCCTGGACAGAAATCGAACGGTTGATTTCAAAAAAATTACAACTCTGTTTTATTACACCATCTGCAAGTGTCGATGCTTGGATCATATTCTAAGAAGTTTATCTATTATACTAATTTTAGATTTGTCTATCTGAGACTAATTGATGTACCTATTTTCGTCTGTTATAACACCTGAATACTCTCTTTACTTACAGATAGTATTCGTGCTTACTGGTGGCGGGAATAATTGGTATCATAGGGAAGCTTTCGACGTTTACTTCGACGTAGCCCACGCATGCTCTGGGCAAGCATTCTACGTACCCGGTGCAGGTGGTGTCGAAGAGGTTAAACAATATTGATAATCTTGATTTTGAAAATGCAATGTGACTAAAACTAAACTTTTACGGAACTGATCGTTTGTGTCAATTATTTTAGGTGCTCCGAACAATAGAAGCAACAATTACAGGAAACAAGACTGTGATTTCTTCAACGGTAGTACCAGCTGGTGTTAAAAAAGATATTCCAGTAAGTGTTAAATATTATAGTGAAGTTATGTGCTTTCTCCAAAAACTCCATTATTCCCGTATTAAAATGTCAAAATGCCTCGTGTCAAAATGTTACCTAGATAGACATAGGTCTAGGTGACATTTTGGGGGGGGGGAGTTATATTACAGGATACAATATTAAAACTTATATTAGCCTATACATACTTACCAAGATTTCGACCAGCAAAATAACAAAATCTGCGTAACACGTAATTTTTCGTTATAATATATGAAAAGGACAAATTACGTTATTAATCCCTGGGGTGTATTACTATGTGAACCAGTCTCTAACCTTAATCCAACAGGCGTCATGTTATGTAATCATCAAATCCTAATCTTCCACAAACATCATTTCTTTGATCTGCCCCTTCACTTGAACACCTTCTTTGCGATTGCGTTATGGTATTATATGATTTTTTTTTTCAGTTCACAATCGATGACCACACTGACTATGCCATAGTTTCCGCGTCGGGCAACGATGTTGAATTGGATATTAAAGGACCTTCGGTTAATTATGAAAAAATCATGTGGAATAAAAATGGAAAAGTAAGTATTGATTGCGGTCAAAAGGTAAAAATCCAATCACGCCATTTGTGAAAGTTTGAGATTTCGGAATTTCTTCTCCTTGGATCCGTTTGTTTCTTTATGTTTGAAAACATCTGTTATTGAAAATACTCTATTATTAAATTTAAAAATTTGACATGCCAATATGTAGGTACATAGGAATGTATATTTCATGCTATATCTTTCGCGGATTAAATCTATACGTACTTTTTTTGTTCTATATTTGAAGGTATATTATATTCTAAGACTTCATTTAATTTATTTAACGGATTTGGTTACTGATGTAACGGTCACTAATTAACCGTATTATATTACTAGATATTAAAACGTTACATTAAAATTTTACAGGTAGTTAAATTAAGCAACGTTAAGCCTGGGAAATACGTGGCTACTGTTATGGGCCAGACAAGGACGTCCGTCGTAATTGTCGGCAGAACTGATTTCTACTTCACTCATGGCTTTTCTGAGCAAAAACCCAAGTCGCTGGACGATACGTCACTGCAACCAATAGCTGGTGAGTTTAACCATACATTAATACTACCCGCTAGAAATTGTTTATTTTTTATTCTTCTATACGCTAGTTTGTAAATCTTGTTTCTCAGTAAGTGAATTATTGTTAATTCTTATGAGGAAATAAAGTTCTTAAACCATATTAATTAGGCCGCGTCTTGCAAAATCGGACGTCAACATCACAAAAACTCCTAAAGACGTAATATTTTTTCAGAATCAAACGTCCACCTGTCGATATCCGTCACCGATGACCATAACTCAGTGCAAATAGTGTCGGCGCAGATTTTAGACATGAATGAAAAACCAATCAAAGACCCGCTGCCTCTAACAATGATCTCGAAAAATTTTTACGTAACAAATAAGTTTGTAGCACCATCGCAAAGGTTTAGAGTCGCCGTAAGTATCAACTGTTTATTATTTTGTAAGTAACCCAGATCTACATGAATCATCACATAAATACATGTAACGTCTTCGCACAGTTTACTACCTGGGGCCCGAGTCTGCTATTACAATAGTGTCAGAATGGTCGATCACTGATTTCAAAATGGTTGATTTTGACAAGTTTGTTAATCTACTAACATAATGGCATCATAATGGCGTCATTCTGACATTCCAATGATCAATCACTGACACGCCATTGAAAGAAAGCCATATGGATGGTAATCTCGTACATAATGACAGATTTAGTATTTACGAACTTCTCAATAAGTACTTCAGATTCGGTTTAAAGATATTTATTTTCTCAAAGAACACATACAGTTCACTTAAAGAGAAACTTAACTATAGTAACAATAGGTTGTAGTTTACATTACGACGTTCAAGCCATCCAAGAAACCGAACACCATAGTTTCATCAACCATAAATGAAAAACAAAGCATTTGAAGCTAATTCATCATCATAGTGTCTAATATATAATTCCTTAGGCCTTTTTTAAATACTGGCATGCTTGTACACTCTCTGACCATTTTAGGTAATTTATTGTATAGCCGAACACCCTCATACTGTATAGTTTTCCTGCCGTACAGGGTTCTCACTCTAGGTACTTCTAGGTCGTCTTGATTACGTGTATTATATCTACGAGTCTTTTGCGTAAATGAAATATTTGAGTGTATGTTGGTCTTAAGAATATTTCGGATAGTCATGCATGTATGGTATGTAAACAATTGTTGTAGGTTAAATAGTTTTGTTTTTTTATAGAGTAGTTCTGAAGGTGTATAGTAGTTGTAGTTGAAGAGGACTTTGATGATTTTATTTTGTGCTCGTTGTAGGTGTTGTTGATTTGTTTTTGCAGCTTGTCCCCATACTTGGATCAGATATTCTAGATGTGGCTTGACTAGCGTGTTGTAAATGGTATGTCTTAGCTTGTAGGGTACGCATTTTGCAATGTTACGTATGGCTCCGGTTAGTGGGAGTATTCGAGATCTTACGTAGTCAATATGCGCTCTGAATGTCAACTTACTGTCCACAATTAGGCCCAAATACTTTTCATGCGTTGATTTTCTTAATGGCTGGTTATTTATTGTAAGATTTGGAAATGTTGGTATTTTTTTGTTCTTTGCTGCGAAAATTATGTAAGCAGTTTTGCTAACATTTATAGTCAGAAGGTTTTGACTAAGCCAAACATTCAAAACATTAAGATCTTTCTGTGCTTCTGAGATAATATCAGTGATGGAATCGCCAAAATAAAAAAGATTGCTTATAACATTAATAAGTAATATGTAAAACTAAATATAAATTAAATCTGGCATGAATAAATGCTCAAATTTAGCTAGGTTTAATAATAATAATAATGGCATTACGGCATTCCTACCGCAATTCTATTACGAGACCATTGACGTTCCAGTGACCGGCCACTGACGCGCCAGTGATCGTGCGATTATGAATTTAGCAGATTACGAACTTTTAGCAAAATGACAATGGCATGACAATGGGATCTTGTCGGAATGACAAATTTATAAAAATAGCAGACTCGGGCCCCTGGAATGAATGATGAAGGAATATCGCTAAAATCCTACATGCGACATATTGACACGCATTGCTTTATGAAGGGAAATCATTGTTCAATATTATTAAGAGTCCTATTACGAATCGTGAATGCTCGTTTGCAATAAACGAAGTTACGTTGGTCTGCGTTGGGAGTACATCTATAGTCCGCGAAACAATTTTGATACTTACTAGTCTGAATAGGATTATAGTTTATTTGGGCGCTCGCGCGAGACTGAGGAGCGCGCGCGCTGAATTGACGCAGAATATATAGTACTTTAATTTTATTTATTGTAATTTTGTTTAATTATATTGACAAACGAAAACTTATGAAACGTATTCATTGTAGATTGAAATTTTATATCATATTAATTTATTTGAAAAAATTGTTTTTATTTGGAATATAATGGACGCTGAATCAAGACATTTCTGGCTTAAATTAGGATTTCTTTACGTTTTTTTCCGTGAAAACTCAAGGAATTTAAAGAAATTCTAGAACTCCAATAAACAAGTAAAACATTCAACTTACCTTTTAGTAAATTCAGCTTTTAAAAGAATTGATTGTAACAATGTGAATTAGACCGTCAAAGTTCCATCGCCGACATTTTTTCTTGCAAACTGAGTTCGTAAAATATTTATAGTAAATTACACGAAAAGAAAAATGAAAATGTGTAACTCCAACTTACAATAAAGAGACTGGCACTATCGTTATTCAGGATCAAATAATTAAAATATCTTACTGCTGCTGAAAACTACAGCGTCAAAAATCATGAATTTCCGTAAAAAATGTAATAGGGCTCTTAAGTGTAGACAAGGTTTAACTCACGTGTTAGTTTCGGAATTCTCGTAGTTGGGCAGGACAATCTTGGAACAAATGAAACTCATTATTATTATTGGGAATTTAAAAATTAGAACAAAAAGTAAATGGAACTGTTTATCACTTCGTTTATTAAGATACGTTTTAATTTGACAAAACTTTCATCTATACTTTACTTGTTTAAATATTAAAAGCAGTACAGTTTGTTTGGTTGAACGCGTAAATCTCAGAAACTACTAGTTCAAAACAGAATTCAGTTAAAAAAATGTGTTAGATAGCCAGGAAGGCGCAGCATCCTGTTACTAATAAACCTTATCATAAACTGAAACTGACCAATACCCTGATTTGTTTGTTTTAGGTGAACGGGATAGTAAAAGCTACGGGCAAACCTATAAAAAGGATTGGTAAAATCCCTGTTACACCGCCAGAACCACCGAAAAGTGAGTCTAATTATAATTATTTTATTTTATAATACCAAATTCACTCATTGGGGAGGGACACTGAACGCGTAGGTACACCTAGACGTGGTGACAATACTGCCTGAAGCTGAGAGCTGAAACCTTCAGTAAGAGCCGAGATGCATATGTTACAATCATTAACATTGTGTTAATTAATATTCTTTAATTACGTTTTCATTTTGAAAGATTTTGTATTTTGTAAACTGTTTTGTAATTTTGCTCTGTCAAATGTTATGTCATATCTGCCGAAATGTGTTTTGGGAGTTATTTAAGTAGGTATGAATTTTGCTTCTAAATTATACTACAGGATGATGCTTTGTTTCTATTGGTTTCTATCATAGTAACGAAACCATGACAAAAAAAAACTTTTCATTTAATTACGATCTTTTTAGAGTTTCGAACATCCGTAAAAAACGGAATTCTTGTAGGATCACTCGTGTCTGTGTGTCCTTCTGTAACTGAAACTACTGGACCGATTCCGTACAGGTACAAATTAAATTTTTTGTGACCTAAACATGGACGCATTACGGAGTAGAGAGGCTCTTGGGCGACAAATTACAAAATCAAAAACAGAAGTTCTTCGAATGTGTGACGTATCATATCAATGAATGCTCTGTTTTGAGGGTTTAATGGTTATTTATGAAACAAGTGCGGTAAGTTGGTTTTTACAAACGACTATACGAATGTAAGCCCGAGACCAAGTCGAGTGCTGACCATAGTCACAAGTTTGTAAATACCAATATTCGCACGTTTATCATAAAAAAATTTTCAACACATCTGCGAGAAAAAAAGACAACGAGACAAACTTTTTGTTTTTAAATATCAGTCTGAAAGTCGCAATTATCTTTGCAATATAAAATGGGTCGAATTTTTAAATTTCAAATTAAATTTTTGCCTTTTTTTACGAACAATGCGTACATGTTTCGTAAAAGGATTTTTTGAGCAAATGTGTTTAAAATTATTATTTTTTTAAATAAATTGTTCTGAAGTTATCTAAGAAATTAGATGAAAAATGTTCATCCCGTTCCTCTTACTTCCGAATTACAGATAGTCTATAATACATTTTTTTTTTTTTGTTAATGGGGATAGTTAAGACCTTAAGACAATTGTTTAAGGGTTGATGGTTAAGAGTTATATTATTTATGTTCATATTTTATGCTAAAAAAAATCATGTAAGTAGGTAGGTAGCATGTATGACATACATTTTGACATTAGTATTGTGACTTGATTCTGAACGCCTTTAAAGGACACGAATCAGCACTGAAAGTGTAAATCTAACATCCATGGCATTTTTGTAGAATCGCCAAATAACACCAAGCCTACAGTCGAAATAGCAGAGGGCAAGGCGTTACAAATAGAATACAATAGCACGGTGAAGTTAACTTGCAAGGTGCTAGCGTTCCCAAAACCGAAAATCGAGTGGGCAAACAAGAAAGGAGGTGTTATGCCGTCTAAGGTAATTTAAATAAATTTAATAATTGTTGTTCTTTTTGCATGTTAACAGAACTCATCACTCTATGCCCTTCATGATGAAAGGCATTGAATTTTTCGTTTTGTCCTTCTCCCATGTTACTTGGGTTCCGCAGATCCCAAGTAACAGAATAATTAAGGAGTAATTGATGGTTGACTAAACATGTTACGCATAACATGTTTAGTCAACCATCAATTACTCCCTTTCAGTCGTATAATTTCTCACCCAATCCATCCACCATTTTTACAACCTACCTCTCGACCTCCATACATACACATTAATTTTCATAACACTTTTAGTCAGACGCACTACATCCATTCTCCCCATGCCCAATTGCCCATACTAAGAGATCTCGTGTTCCCTTACAACTTCACTCGGGTCATATACAAACGTGCCCTAATGTACTTAGGTATTGCTCATTAGATCCATTCTTGACACATCCATTTTAACAGCCTCATTTCCGTTACATGGCAATCATTTTTCGTCGAACATAGCACATTTAATATGTAAAAAAACATACACACTTCATATTTTTTGGTTATTATCACTTATTGTGTTTAAGTTATATTTTTATTGAAATTTATGTCAATATCTTGCAGATGTCACTCGTAGAATTTCCTTATAGATACATAAGTTACATGGACATTTCATATGCATCAAAAGAAGATACATACAAATGTTATGCCACGAACGATGTTGGAAGGGATGAGAAAACTATTTATGTTGTCGTGAAAGATCCTTTCACCGTTAAATCTGCCTCTTCAGGTAAGTCATTTAGTTATATCCATATCTGTAGTCAGTAGTCAGTTGATCTTTTACAATCTAAGATATCCGATTTGACGGTTAAATAGAGAAAGACAGAAGTGGCTTTACCCCTAAGTGGGAAAAAAAAATTATGTCTCTTTCATACTTACTAGTAAAGCAATGTTGCATCCTGCTGTCAAATAGGACTTATTATTTCGATTATTTCGAGTATATTTGTTAGATTTCATACGTACCCTACAAACATTTTACCATAATTCCTTTTTGCCCATATTTTAGATTTTCTAACTACAAGAAGTCAATCCAATCTGCCCAGCCTTTTCTGTACTATTTTGGGGTCGGATTCCAGTTTAACCGGACACAGTATTCTACATGGAACGATTACCTATCTGAATTCCACAACCCAGTAACTTGGGTAACACTATATCACTTAGCAAGACTTGTGTCAGATTTTATGCCTCTGGCATACTCGTAACAACTGTCATACCATAATCTCTAAAAATGACAGCCGGACTAGCAGCTTTATTATCTTTGTAAAATGTATTACTTTATCACTTGGCTAACCGACGACATAATTTCATCTCCGTTGTCAATTTCACAGAGATCCTATAGAAGCGAAAATTGGTCGTGAACTAACAATCATTTGGCATATTTTGCAATGATTCGGTGATCGACTTCTTCCTTAACAACAAATCTCTCTTTCATGGAGTCAATAAAAACGAGAGTACAATGTTACGGGGAACAGAATTACTGAATTTGATTTTTGGCGTACCTATGCATTAATTCGTTTGAAATTCCTAATCAAATCAATTTTAGCATCGCAGTTTTAAACAATGCTCTTAAAATAGTCAGCTTCTATGGCTTAGTATTTTAAAATTATCAGAATCCATATTTTAGTTTATTGTTGACAGGAATTACAAAATTTGTCTACGGTACAGAAGGTATCTTGACTTGCGACATCACATCACACCTTCCAATGGAAATCCATTGGGAATACGTTAACGAGCTTACAGGACAAACTAGAGATATAGTTACTTCTGACAAGTACGAGGTATCAGCTAGTCGTACTCAACTCAAAATAAAAAAGATGGATTTGGACTTAGTTGGCAGATATTCTTGCAAAGTTTCCTTGCAAAACAAGAAGGACGTGCAAAAATACTTCCGAACACGGGTTCAAATTGATGGACTAAGTAAGTATTTTTTATTACTAATAATTCGTCCAATCATAATTTATTTTCGGGACACTACTTTATTTTTTTAAACACGTATTGAAAGTCAAAAGTTCACATTCCCACCTACCTTCCCTCCAACTCAATCAATATGAAAGGGCAAAGCTTACGCTCGTTTCAGCGACTGCTTCAAGACAAAAATGACTACACGTTTGAGTACCTAAATGTAACTTGAAAAAGGTGAAAGTTAGATGATATTCAATGCTTGCTGTATTACAAATCTGTACTTCAATACCTTCTACCTTTTTCTTTCCTACCGCATACACGGCCGGATGTACTCTTAAAAGGTTTCATTAGTTTTTTTCGCAATCCCGCACTGGGCGGAGCAGAAGGAGTGTCTCAAACTTCCTTCTGCTTCCTGGAACACAGCTGGGTTTGAACTTAGCCGTGTTGTTCCTAATGCTCTTTGCGCTCCAGGGCCTCGGTGACTCTTTCGAACAAATTCCGCAACCCAGGCATGTTTCATGTGTGGAACCGGCGAGAGATGTCGTGTGGTGTCTCGCAGGGTTCGGTTCTGGGGCCGCCCCTGTGGAACATCGGTTACGACTGGGTGCTGCGAGCCGACCTCCCTAGCGGCGTCAGCGTCATCTGTTATGCTGACGACACGCTGGAGCTGGCACAGGGGGGGTCGTACGCGGAGGCGGCCGACGTAATGACACGCGGGGTTGCGATAGTCGTGGAGCGGATCCGGCAACTGGGTCTCGAGGTGGCGCTACACAAGTCCGAGGCCATGTGTTCATGGCCGAGGCAATGCGCCACCGTCGGGACCCTTGCTGACGGTAGGAGGGGTTTCCATCGGCGTCGAATCGACGCTGAAATACCTGGGGCTCGTTCTAGACAGCCGATGGAACTTCGTGGAGCATTTCCGACGTTTGGTCCCCAAACTGGAGCGGGCCGGGGCTGCTTTCAGGCGGCTCCTGCCCAACCTGGGGGGACCGAACGCCTCCTGCCGTAGGCTTTACGCGGGGGTCGTGCGGTCCATGGCCCTTTACGGGACCCCGGTGTGGGCGCGTTCGTTGAGGCAGCGTGTGCGAACTACCTGAACGCGCCCCAAAAGGTTTTGGCCCTCAGAATGACCCGAGGGTACCGCACGATCTCGCGCGAAGCGGCAGGCCTCCCTGCCGGATTGCCGCCATGGGATCTGGAGGCGTTGGTCCTAGCGGGCCTGCATGATTCGCGCGCGGAGGTACTAAGCCGGGGGGAAAGTCCGCTGAAGCGGCAAATTGTCGCACAGCGGACGGACTTCCGGCGCGTTCTCATGGCGTCAATGAGACGACGACTATCGCAACCCAGCGCAGGGCACGCCACAATAGTGGCGATAAGTCCCCTCTTTGAGGAGTGGCTTGAGAGGCGCCACGGCGTCCTCACCTTCCGCCTGACGCAGGTCCTTACCGGACATGGATGCTTCCTAAAAAAAAAAAAGGCATGTTTCATGTATACCTAGATTGAATTTTGTAATTTCACTAAACTAATATGTATGTGGTATTGTTCTTGTTTAGGTGCTCCTAAAGTACAGGGGGCAATCCAAATGAAAGTCACCAAGGGTAAAACTGCTGTCTTTGAATGCAAGTAAGTATCAATTACTTATTTCATTTGTACCTACTTGTAACGTTAAAAAATATTAAGTTTAAAATAATGTTTTATACAGTGTTCGTTAACAGAACATGGCTGCAAATAATCATTGGTTATTTTTTGTTGTAGAATTGTGAGTGGTGTACCAGCACCAAAAATAACATGGCTATTTGGAGGCAAATCAGGATCAACATTTACCCCTATAAGTTCTGAAAGTGTACTGCGGATAACGAATGTGGACGACAAGCACGAGGGAAAATACAAATGTGTAGCGGTAAACGCAGTAAGCAAAGATGAGTACGTCACAACATTGTTTGTTCAAGGTAAATTCACAGTTGTATTGCCATTTCTACAATTTAACCTACTATACGGATCTGAACAACTTATTTACAATTTCTGAACTTCTTGTTTTTCACAGATCTTCCAAAAATTTCAACTAGTAGCTTTAAAGTATACCAAGCTACTGAGGGGGACGCCCTTTTGAAGATTCCTTGCGTAGCAGCTGGTGTCCCGAAACCAGAAATTATTTGGAAACTTAGCGGTCGTAACATCACTCCAAGTAAGATGCTGAAACTGTATGTCTAAATCACTAGGTATCCCAATTATATTGCCAGTCAAACAAATTGGTTCCAAAAAAACTAAAACCCGTTGATGGAATAAACGGAACATAGTATAATTATTGATTTTGTAACAAGCTGTCAAGGAACGAGCAGTTTTTAAGTAAACAATATCTATAATATAGAGTTTAAACAAATACAAGTGACAAAGAGAACTTACTCCAAAGCCGACAGTGTTTTATGCCAACTTTCAGTACTTGAATTTGTTGAGCCTTGGTTATTCAGTGGTGAGATTTCTTTATGTTTCAGACGCGAAATACGCCATAGAAGACGGAACGCTCATTATTAGAAGTCCGGAGGTGAGCGACACCAACACATACACGTGCGAGGCGAAAAACGATGCCGGCGCAGTCAGTGCAACGTTCAAAACGTACATCCGTCGTGAGTACCTAATGGTTTTCAAAAATTAAAATAATAATTCCTTCTGACCGTATTCACGCTGTATCGCAACTGAGGCTAGCCAAGAAAAGATAGACTATGATTTTATGGTACGGCAGTACCTAAGTTTGACTGCACACTTGTTTTCACCCTCATATTATGCTAAAAACCTTCATGTGGTTTGTTCCTCTTTTGTTTGGAAATCTTATTACGGAACGTGTGTAGAGGGAGAGGTAGGCATATGAAAAGATGAATGGATGATGTGAGAAGCGATAGGAACAAAAGGAGTCAGTGATTGCGTGACGAAGAATAAGAAAACGAGTAGGTACCGGGCGGCAGAGCATTAGGATGACGATGGAAGTAACACAATCTAGCGGAATTTGAAAGTGGTTATATACTTATTTGAAAGTGGTTATATACTTATTTGCAGAGGGACCGAAAGTGTCAGGAGTTGCTACCATGAATGTCAAAATAGGATCACCGGCTAGTATCGAGTGCAGGTAAGTGTTTTAATATGTGCTATCTTTATTTTCCCATTTGTACCCGCATTCTGCCTTTGAACTTTAACCAGATTGGTCGTTTCTTCATTTGGTAGTTCGTCATTTTTTCATATCCTACAATGTGCCATCTCATTATGTATATAAAGTGAATTGTTCAAGCGGGCGCGGATGGCCATTTCAAATAGGATGAAAATTTTGAAAAAGGATATTTTTTTTCATCCAATGATGTAATTTTAGTTTTCATCAATATCGGGCTCGAGACTCTTGTAAGAAATGTTTTCTGCTATTCCTCATACTTTTGGATTTGATGCCCACTTGAAAAATACACCTATTTACCTTTTGTGACGGTGCAAATATCACCTAGTGTATATGTCAAAGAATAGACCATTCTCCTTATCATTTTAATTGTTTATGGGTCCTTTGGGCGTTACCAAGGTAAAATGCGAGCACAAAACAAAGTACTTAAGATGATTTTGTAATGTTGACTTATTAATTATTTACATATTAGGTAGTAAAACGATAGTCCAACTATTTTAGCAGCTGAGCAGCGGGTTCGAGACACCAATCGAACTTTGCCAGCAACATTATCTCATTTTTCAATGATCTCGATCCACCATTAACGGCCATTTTCAATAACCGTTCTATCTCTACTTCCAGCTACTAAAGATAAACAAATCTATAATTTTACTTGCCTTTCAATTATTTATCTACTGACGGTTCACATTATCTACCTAAGTTGTTTATCTGTCTCTATACAGGATAGGACACTGCTCTAAACAACCCTATGTGTATGCAATGTCAAATTTCATCAAGATCCATTCAGCTATTCTGACGTGATTGTGTAACAAACATCCATCCATCCAAGTATTTAAATTTTCGCATTGGTAGTATTAACTCATGATTAGATAATATTGGAAAATACACCTTGGCACCGTGACACGAAATTTTTATACGGTTCGGTGCGGGGTGGTGCGGTGGTGGTACGGTGTTTGTTATCGAACTCTTCCGATACGGCTTGACCGATTTTTATGAAATTTTTTGTGCACTTTTCGTAGGTCCGATAATAGATTGTAGGCTAATTATTACTTTTTTTGTAAAAAGACGTATGCCCAGTCAGCTAGTATGTTAGTATAACTTAATATGGCAAACTCGGAAAAGATACGGTCGTAAGACAGGTGGAAAAAATTCCATATTATCTGAGCAGTACTTATATTAAAAGCTTGGAACGAGTTTGGAGACGGGACTTTAGGGAAAAAACTACTAAATAAAATTGGGATGAAATGAAAAACTGATCGAAAAGGTTAGCGTGGTGTAGAGTGATTTTATCATGTAATGTTACATTGTTAAACGAATCCATTATGTTTCAGGATCGTCAAAGGTGAACCAAAACCAAAAATAACATGGCAATATATGAATAAATCTGCTTCAAAGTTTGTACCTATCCCTGGTTCAGGGACTACACTGCGCATAACAAACGCGGAAAAAAACCACGCGGGGCGCTACAAGTGTGTAGCGCAGAACATCATAGGAAGCGATGAACACGACACAACGCTTATTGTTGAATGTAAGTGGTCTGAGTCTTCATTATCGTCTTTAGTAACAGGAACTTACTCGGTTGGCGTCCGTATACGTATTTCTATTCACCGTCACTACACTATCATCTTCTCTCTTTCTAATAAATAATTAGTTCACTATTCATACACAAATCCATAATTTTTAACAGGCGAAAAAATGGCGGAAGCTCTCAAATCGTTATTTGGGCCGACCAAATATTAGTTTGTTATATGATAGTGGACTTGAGTTATAAAGCCTTAAGGTCATGCGTCAGATACCTACTTATACGAGCAAGGAACGACTATTATTGTTTTACTTTTGTTTTCTTCTTTCGATGGAAAAGTGTATATTAAATTACTCATTCTAATCTTGATTTTAAAAACAATTATCTGGCTTACTCTGTCGTTCTTCAGTGAGTGTCCTCTACAACACCACCACGGTTCTTCTAAGATCTACCTTTTTATCATTACCTCTTTCAATATGACCAAACTGTCTAATATTACCTGTGTTCTGCATTTTTAACCGACTTCCAAATTAGGAGGAGGTTCTCAATTTTTTTATGTATGTACACCGATTACTCCGAGGTTACTGATCCGATTTGTGTGATTCTTTAGTTCGATGTTCGGCATACTTGCCATGGACCCGTAAAACTTTAATTCAGTTTGGCTCAGTAGTTTCGATTTTATGAGCATTTTTGCTTCTTTCAATTTGATCGTAGACGAAGAAGTCATCCAAGTATATATATATATATATACCACTGAAAAGAGATTAAAAACTTATTTACATAAAAATATAACGGACTTCCAAAAAAAAACTCAAAAATGAATAGTATTACCTTAATTTCGGAAGTTTGTGTTAAAAAACGAAGATACAAAAACAAAAACACCGACTTTTTGTAAAAAAGTTTTTGTCTCTACCTACCTCTCTATCAATTCTACATTTTTCGTTCGTCCATACTTCGCACTTCTTGTAGTTGGTACGTACTTATCAAGTACTGAACAAATTTTACTTTTACAGATGCACCAGGTATCACAACAAATTCCTCAACAGTAGAAGGAATCAAAGGAGATCTAGCTTTGAGAATTCCTTGTAATGTTGTTGGTATTCCAAAACCAAGTATTACATGGAAAGTAAAAGGCGCCACAATTACACCCGGTACGTAATTTATGAATATGATTGTTGATTGGCATGTTCCAATAATGGAAATGAGAGTAGCTTGATCAGACACAGTTACAAAACTGATATGAGAAGTGAATTTTTTTAACGACATGTGTGGTTTGTTTCGTTTTTCCCTGTGCAAGTAAAGTTATTATCTCTGATTTCAGGAGCAAAATACTTAATTGAAGATGGTGCTTTAGTAATTATGAACCCGACAGAAAAAGACACTTCAGCGTACATGTGTGAAGCTAAGAACCCTATTAGTTCAGTCAGCGTTACCTTCAAAGCAAAAGTTGATGGTTAGTTATTATTATGTATTACTTATACAAAAAGAAAAAAAACAGATTCTGATTTGCATATCTAAGGCAAAATGGCCTGTGTAAATAATTTCTAGATCGGAAATAAAAATGAAAGATCTGACATGTTTAAGTACAAAGTTGAACTTGAACAATATTTTTTTCGTACCCAACTGGACCCGCCCGCAAATAAAGGAATAGGAGGAACTTAGCTGCCTCCCCTTTATTTGGATCAAATTGAATTGGTACCGTTAAGCTCCCATTTCACATCAAGCAATTAAATATGTTGCTAACGCAAATGATGAATTTGTTTAATTCGTATTATTGCACTGCAGAATACCCCAAGAGCTTCGGCACGGAACATTACGTATACCTTAAGGAGGGAGAAACCAAAAAACTGGAATGTGAAGCGTACAACTCTACCTCTCAATCAGTAAAATGGTTTATTGTAAGTAAATTGTTTTTTCCGATTTGATACTTAGAGAAAGTAGATAGATTAAGTGTTATTTAGAAAGTACCGTGAGTTTAATTTATCTTTATATTTATTTAATTATAAATGTACATACTTTATTGTACTTACACCAAATTTAAAACACGTACAGAAAATATTAAAGTTTAAACATACAATTGGCGGCCTTATCGCATTCCGCGATCTCTTCCAGGCAACCTGGAATGGACAGTGATAGCCTGGACACGAAATGGGGTTGCACTTGGTGCAAATATGAAGTTACATACAAAAACAAAAGAATCAGAAAAACAGCTACAATCAAAAAAAGCTAAAATCAGTTACAATATAACTACTATAATAGATACATAAATACATACATATTTTATTAGAAAGTAAGAAAAAATTTAACAATATTGAAATTATAAATAGAAAGGAATCGCAGTGACAAGTAGTGTTCCTTAACATTTTTTTTTAAAACAGGCAGATTGGGCGCGTTTAATCGATACAGTCAATGCATTCCATAGACGAGCGGCTTGGACTAATAAAGAATTGTCTAAAAAAGTAGTGGAATGCATTGGCATTTTTAGTTTCAAGTTATCTGATGACCTAAGTAATTTCGTGTGAAAGTCGCAAAAAAACTGGAATCATTTCTTTAGATAAATAGGAGTGGAAGGGGAAAATCGCACATTATACAAGAGGCATTATAATATGTATGCTTTAGATACTTGTTCTAATAAAACAAAGAAAAATGGTCACCGCACTTACAAATTGTTCCCAACTCCGACAGAAATTACTTATTTATACTAACTTCTTTGTCGCCTGAAATAGTCTAGTCGACAAGTTGAAAATGGTACAAAATAGAGATACTGCTCTTAAAATTGTGTGCGATAGCTCATTGGATCCGGAATGACGCCTAGAAAATGTGCCAAAAGCGTGTATTAGCACATAAAAAATTGCAAAAGTTATAAACAATTAAAGATGAAAAATATATTATAATATATATACGTTTTTTGCCAATATTTCATAAAAAAGAATGTTTAAGAAATTTCAAAAAAAGATTGTGAAAGAAGAGGAAATTTCCATTAAAAAAACTTCTCAACTTTCGGAACTCTATCTCCATTATTTATAACTTTAATTTAACGCTGAAAATAGGTCTACGTAAATTTTTCCTTAGTAACATTTTTTTATTGTTTATAATCGTTTTTTTTTATATTTCTAATGTTTAAATAATTAGTTAAGAAATTATTTTTTTTCCTTCAAGTGAAGTATAAGTAAGTAAAAGGTATTTTTCATACACTACCTATCTCAACCCTTTTGATGAGCACTATTCATTGTGAGGATAACGTACGGTCTGTACGATTCATATAAGCCCAAACACGATGGGTTTATACCCACGTTATATCGTATGATCAGTAACCTAAGAGAGCCGCTACTCACCTTTATGATTTCCATCAGCAGATCATTGTTATCAGCTATAATGAATAGTCCCCACCTGTCCGAATAATAATTATGAGCTCAAACACGATGGGTATAAGAGCTGTCAACTAAAAGAACCAGTATTCATCTTTACGGTTTCCATCATTAATAATAATAATATCCTTGGACATTTCACACAACGCCATATAGTCCCAAGCTAAGCAACTTAATGCTTGTGTTATGGTAACGAGATGGCTGATAAACTACTTATATACATTTTTTTTTGTAAATACATACATATTATAGATAGAAAAACACCCAGACTCGGAACAAATACTTGTAGGTCGTACAAATATTTGTTCCGTGCGGGAATCGAACCCGCGACATGCTGCGCAGCAGTCAATCGCTCAACCACTGCGCCAACCGTGTCGTCAATTCATTAGACCCTCGCTTGTAACCTACTAGTAGGTAAATGGATCAAAATGGATAAAATTAGCGCAAACATTACAGGCAGACTTGTAAGAGTGGATGACAAACTATTTTTAGTCAAAAAAAAAAACTCAGCTCGTCAAATAATATCTAAGCGTTAGGTTAGGATAGAAAATAGATATCGAAATAAATAAAAAACATATTCTTGCTCTATATCTGATGCAAAAAAAAAACTACGGATAGGTCTAGGTAGAGGATTCCGGGTGAAACTCGCTTCCATCTTCGGCCTAATCATCACTTTCCATCAGGTGAGATTTGGGTCAAGAGTTTCCCCGTTTTGCATTAAAAAAAAAAAAGGTCTCAATTCTGTCAGAGTCTAGATCAGAAATGACCATACTTCTTCTAGTACGTTTTTTTTTAAGGTTAATTTTGTAAGCAAATTATTTTATTCAGCAATAATCATAGGGTGTTTTATATATGATGTTAATTATGTTAAAGACAAGACAAATATCGGACCTGAGCACCTCCACTTCGCGGCCGAAACTCGAATCTTCAACGACATCGAGCAAGGATACCCCGAAGACGCCCCGAACAATTGTAAGTGAACAGAGAGAGAGAGAGAGAGAGAGATAGGCTGGTGTCTATTTTGCTAGATTGTCCTAAATATCCATTCACCTGCACCCTTGATCTCAATAATGTCTCCCACGCCGCAATAAATGTGACAAGATAAAAATTGATGCAACTTCGATACGACTGGATCTAGAAATGGAAAGGCATAAGGTAGACGACTTGAAACTACATTTATGTTTCTAATAACACAGACGCAGAAAGCAGGCAACAAAGAATACATTCAAATAGCAAGTGCTTCGCCCTACAAGCACGACGGCAACTATACGTGCCATGTCAGCGACAAGCATGGAAACACACAAACACACACGTACGTGGTGGACGTCGGTAAAGCTCCGAAGTTTATTTCCAGCGGAAATTCCATTAGCAACTGGCGAGGTGAAGTAAAAGATATCATACAATACTGTGGCGTTCAAGGAGCGAAGCCAAAGCCCGTGGTAAGTTTATATAACACATGGTAGTTAAAACGCTCTAAACTTACACTCCTTCTGAGGCATTTGAAAGCATATTGGCAAGAAAATATAAGTTGGATATTCATTTGAGTAAAGTATGCCACTCACTATTATTTCTTCAGGGAATTCGTTTGCCCAGATTTAATAATTTCCTCTTTGAACTTCAGCAGCCCTCTCCAATGAGTGACTGGAAAATTATCATATCGATTTTTGGTTTTCACCCAAAAACTATCAATTAGAAAATTTACAGCTGAAAGGATGTTATCTTCATACACACTGCGGTAACATCGTTTATTTTTCATGTTTTAATAGTCCGTCCGTCCGTGGTTTTATTAACCGACTTCCCAAAAAGGAGGAGGTTATTTAGAGACACTTTGTTCAAGAAAGCTGTTATTTAGGGAACATGCAATTATTTCATTTGCCTCTAATTTTAGAGAATTCTTTGTTAAATAGCCGACAGCTAAATTAAAAAATTTAATCGCTTTAATTTTTGCCAAAATTGCTGAGAATTTCTCGATTTTCGCGCGAAAACGGACGATGAGTCAAAGACATACCATACCAATGTCTGTCACTGACCAGAAACTGTCATAACAGGATTGTCGTCAATAAACATTGAAAAAACGTACCGTAACACGTTATTCAAATTCGTAATTATTGTTTAAAAATCAATATTAACAAAAATATAAGCGTTGCAGTGGCCCATCTACTATACGTTCAAATTCAAATTCAAATTCATTTATTAATTTTGTGAACACAGGGTACATACAATGATCTTTTATAAATATAATTATAAAGTGTTTCGTCCAACCTATGACATCATTATACTCACAAATATTTCATAAATGTTGCATTCGTATATTCTTTATTTTTTTTAATCTTCTTTTTTTCTCACGAAGGCGTGATTAACGTTTGTATCCATGAAAGACTATTTTTATCAGTTTGTACTGTTTGTTAAATAGTCTTTGCTTAGAGTAACTTTCCTATTAGTATAAAGGGTTTTTTTTTCTCGTATAAGATCTCTCGTATCATTGGATAAAAAAAATGGGAAAAAACACAGTTAATTTTATAACGGTTGTACGTAATTTTTTATTCAAACTCAACGCCTATTTTCAGGGTTTGATTTCCTAAAAAAAAACAAAATCACTAACAAGCTAATTAGTACACCCGTTGGTTATAAACTGCAACTACTACGCAAAAATCAAGTTTCTACTTTTAGCGGTTTTGGCTGTAATCACTTTTTACAAAAATACTGTAGTTATACTTATAGTTTACAAAAATACTGCAGCTAGTATTACTTATCGAGCTTTGAAATTTAATGGTATACGGTACAAATGTACCTAGACATGTATTTATAATGTTTAGATGTAGTACATAAAATTTGAAAAGTCTGTACGAATTTGACGGCATGGAAGTATCCCCGCCAAGTCGAGCAGTTTTCAATTTCTACAACTATATTCTGTAATCAACCTCGTTAGAATACAAACAATTCTCTGACCTTTTAGGTTCAATGGACTTTTAATGGCAAAGCCTTAACCGATCTAAACTCGGCAGGCGTGGGTCACTATACCTGTAACGCAAGCAACGTGCACGGATCTGTACAGAAGCAATTTGACGTCAAGTCTTCAGGCAAGTTTTAATATTTTGTTTAATAGCGATCGAGACTCCTCGCAGTAATATTTTTGTATCTACATAGGTAGTATTCGTAAATATTTCAAATATTCATTATTGTGTTACAGCTTGTTTAATAACTAGGAATTTGAGAGATGCGCCATATACTCCGCTCGTACTTAATGATGAAGGATCTTGGCACAAATTGGAAACCACAGAATATTTTATGATAGTGAAACAGGAAGAAAAAATTATCTTAGCTTGTCCCAGCCAAAAAGAGACGTCAAACACATTTAAAAACTTTCCTAAAAAGAGCAGATTAGAGGCAAGGTGCTACAAAGAAGATTCTTTCCTGGTAGAAGACAAAATGTACAAGCTCTCAGACCTACAGTGCACTAACAGCATTCAACCCTCCGTTATCAAAAAGAAAGTAAAATGTTCAACGGAAACTTCCGAATTGATAAGTGTGGGTTACAACGTTCCTAGCTTCTTAGAGGCTTACGAAGTCTGTTTCGATTATAAACAAAATATGCCCTTATACACCCGCATTGTAATGACTGACACAAACAACAACGGCCTGAGCGCCGGCTACAACTGGCACAGTTACCCCGAAATGGGCTACAAGCAAACTGAGCAAGGATTTACCTGTAAGGATGCGTCATCGTCATGTTGTTATAGTAAATCTCAGCTTGTGAATGCAATAGACTTTAATGATGGCCCCGCAAAGAAGAGCACGTTCATCGATCCTCTGAATGTAATCCTGGTCTGGCTACCTTGCGATACTTCAAAGGTAAACGCTATTTTACAAGTTAATAATAAACACGTTATTTTAAAATCTGGTAACTGCCAATTTAATGAGGGTCAAAGCGTTTCTTAATTAAAAGATTTGTATTATTCCAGTGGTCATGGGACGTTGTTAATGACAAGGTGAGATCCCAGCTGTCCATCTACATTGACATCGTTGTCTGGTCTGGCACGCACACGCCGCAGATGAAAAATGGAGCTACTATACCAAGATATTTGTGGAAGGTACTTTTGAGGATTCTTAATACACAAAATTAAATCATTATACAATTTTTAAAGATGAATACGATAGGTACATTACATTTTCGAATTAAATAAGTGTGGTCCTGAAGCTTGGCTTGGCTTTGGCTTGGCTGGCCAGAAGCTTGGCGTTATAATAAATTCACCATCTCTCAAACTGAATTGCTAGACTTGTCATAACTATAAAATACAATTAATAGGTATACTCTTTATTGCACTCAACACATGAAAAACATTATTATCAAACAACTTTACAAAATTTCGTATCTTTTTTATGAATCATTCTAGGATAACGAAAACTGACGTCATTTTTTTCATATATTGAGATCGGACTTCATCAAACGAATTTAATTCTAGATTGTAAAGCTCGATGACGATGAAGAACTGGCCATTATCCACGTGAACGACCCTAAACCAAAAGAAAGCGACATCAAATGCAAGTCACCAGCAATTTGTGACAAATATGAAGATTGGACTGTCGACGGCAATTCTACTTACTGCTGCTCGCTGCCAGACTTCTTGAAATCGTTCGACATTCACATCGGCGACATTGGAGGTAAGTCGTTTGTTTTGGTTGCTTACTTATTACTCTCTTACTATGGGTATTTTTATGGAAGAACTGCGGGTCTATAAGGGCCACTTTAGCGGAATCATAATATTAACCACACAACAATACGTGAAATTTAATTTTCAACTTTATCGCTAACATTGCAGTGCATTAAGTTCAAAGTTAATTGGGAAAATTTAACAGTGACGGGTAGCGTAATGTGCTTTCTGATTATGCCAGAGTCGCTTTTTCAGACCCTCTGAAATAAATCTAGTAATTTTTGGTACATAATTATGATGAAAATTTATATGTATAACGGAGCCAATAACTTTCTACAGGGTTCTTTGTAAAACACCGACCACCTCTCAGGACTATGATACTAATATCATAATCAACAACTTTTGTTCTTTGACTTTTAAAAAATCATCATATTTTAGTTACCTGGTTTTCACAAAAATAAAAATATTTAAATTGAACGATCTACATGTTACGAAGTCTATGCAAAGCAAAAGAAAAATAACGCTCTTTCATTTTCTTTTTCTTTTCAAAAAAAGTGTTGATTTTGGTGTTAGTAAAATAGTCCTAAGAGGTTGTCGGTGTTTTACAAATAACCCCGTATAAAATTTATTTACCATTTTGTTGACCACAACTTCGCACACAAAATGTTAGTGTTTAAAGTAGGAAAATTGTTTAAGTTTAAATTTTAACTTATTACGTTTCTTTTTTAGAATCTATGGAGAAGCTCCTTCCTCGATAAAATTAAAAACAGTTCCTAGACAGTAACTTCTAGGTGTGCTAGACTCCAGGAATATACCCTAATCACAGTCCATCAGGATAACTCAGATAAACAAGATGTTTCACAACACATACCACCGTAAGCTACGTTTACACATTTAGAAGCAACCTACACAATGAAACAAAAATAGCCAAGCAACCTACACACTGTATACACCTTCAAATAATATGAATGGTATTTAAGTGTTTATGCAATAAAAATATTAATTAATTACGTACATGTTTGTTTTATTTTAGAGAACGTGGCTAACACTGCTTAGCATAGGAACAGGTGGACTACACCAACCTACCAACGGACAAACTAAAAACCTAATTATTAAATTGAGCCTATGGAAAACTAGCTTTTTCTTCGAAGTCGAACGCGCATAATTATCCCGTTTTTACCCGTTCCCGTAAGAATTTCGGGAAATCCTTACTCCTCTGCTCAAGGAACCTACATGCAAAATTTCAACTTTCTACAACCAGTAGTATCGGCTGTGCGTTGTCTGTCAGTCACTCAATCAGTCAGTAACGGAAGAATTTTATATAATATGTTACAGTCAAATTGATTAATTTACTTTTATAGATAATGACTGGTCATTTTAAATAATGTATATACACACATACCCCATACACACACACACACATATCCCATAACTATATTCATGTCCGCTAATCATATCCGCAGTTATGATGACGAGAGAGAGCGAAGACAAATCCCATATCGCGGAACTATGTTGCTGTGAGAGATTTCAAAAGTTTCTCGCTCTCGCTCCAAAAACAAACTATTTGATTTCCCTTCAAACTTTACACTTACAGGTTTAGGACTGTCAACCATATAAATATTTGATTGGCATATTTAAAAATCAAATAGTATTTACAATGATTTGTAATCGATTATTTAATTATGATTTAGTAGTTTACAGAAGTTTTTTTTTTGTATTTGTTTTTTTTTACGTCTAGTAATATATTTTTTATCAAGCGCTACTCTCGCTGCCTGCGTATAGAACAGACGACTGAACGATGAACAAACCTAATTGTCCTTTCTCTTTCGCTCACTAGCCGCTGCGTTGTATTACGCTCTCGCTCTCTTACTTCCGAACGAATTAACGAAACTGATATAGAGGATATATTTATTTGTTAGAAAGGGAATGAACGATTCATATCCAAAGTGAGACACATTTCCGAAGATATAACTATGTCCGGTGTTACTCAAGCCACTGCCGACCTACCTTCGTCGTGTGGTCGGGGACTACCTGTCCGACCGGGCAGTAATCTAAGTCTAAATCCCAAGTCACAGCGGTGAGTGGAACTGGCGAGAGTTGTCGTGCGGTGTCCCGCAGGGTTCGGTTGTGGGGCCGCCCCTGTGGAACATCGGTTACGACTGGTTGCTGCGAGCCGACCTCCCTAGTGGCGTCAGCGTCATTTGCTACGCTGACGACACGCTGGTGCTGGCACAAGGGGGGTCGTACGCGGAGGCGGCCGACGTAATGACACGCGGGGTTGCGATAGTCGTGGAGCGGATCCGGCAACTGGGTCTCGAGGTGGCGCTGCACAAGTCAGAGGCCATGTGTTTTCATGGCCGAGGCAATGCGCCATCGTCGGGATCCTTGCTGACGGTAGGAGGGGTTTCCATCGGCGTCGAATCGACGCTGAAATACCTGGGGCTCGTCCTAGACAGCCGATGGAACTTCGTGGAGCATTTCCGACGTTTGGTCCCCAAACTGGAGCGGGCTGGGGCTGCTTTCAGGCGGCTACTGCCCAACCTGGGGGGACTGAACGCCTCCTGCCGTAGGCTATACGCGGGGGTCGTGCGGTCCATGGCCCTTTACGGGGCCCCGGTGTGGGCGCGTTCATTGAGGCAGCGTGCTGCGAACCACTTGAACGCGCCCCAAAAGGTGGTGGCCCTCAGGATGACCCGAGGGTACCGCACGATCTCGCGCGAAGCGACGGGTCTCCTTGCCGGATTGCCGCCATGGGATCTGGAGGCGGTGGTCCTCGCGCGCCTGCATGATTGGCGCGCGGAGGTACTAAGCCGGGGGGAAACTCCGCTGACGCGGCAAATTGTCGCGCAGCGGACGGACTTCCGGCGCGATCTCATGGCGTCATGGAGACGACGACTATCGCAACCCAGCGCAGGGCACGATGACAGGGATAAGTCCTCTCTTTGAGGAGTGGCTTGAGAGGCGCCACGGCGTCCTAACCTTCCGCCTGACGCAGGTCCTCACCGGACATGGATGTTTCGGGAGGTTCCTGCACCGAATCGGGCGGGAGGAAACGCCCGGGTGTCACCACTGCGAGGATCGACCGGAGGACACGGTAGAGCACACTGTGCAGGTGTGCCCCGCTTGGGCGGCGCACCCGCCGTGTCCTTGAAACGGCGATCGGCGGCGACCTCTCGCGTCCGGCCCTGTTCCAAGCCATGGTCCGGAGCGAGACGGAATGGGATGCCGTTGCCTGCTTCTGTGAAGCAGTCATGCTAGCGAAGGAGGTGGCGGAGCGGGAGAGGAGACCCTCTAGTCCCGGCCGCCGCGGTAGACGCCGCGGGCGTCGGGGGCCGCCACCTGGTGCCCTCCGGCCACCGTAGGCGCGGGCCTGCGGACGGCAAGCTATGGGTGGCTCGCCGTCCGTCCGTCTAGTGACGACAGGCCGTGTCGACGGCGCGTTAGTGTTCCACGCGCGCCTCAAAGAGAGTCAGCAACACAGAGGGACCCGAAAGGGCCGACGCCTGCCGGAGTCGCGGGATTATTCGCAAGAGACACCGTGGCTCCGGAACACAAAGGGCAATGAAGGAACATGGATGGGTTTTAGTCAGTAGAAGTCTGACACTCCCTCCCGCTACACCCAGAGCGGGAGGAGTCATTGGATGATTTCCCATACCTAAAAAAAAACGGCAAAATATTCTTTGTAAGAATTAATTGTATGAGGTTTAACGCACTACGCAGCAGCGTAACTACGCGCCGCAATACTTCAAGTGCGAACGTTGTTACGTGTCGCGTCGCTCCGCTGCCGCGAAGTGTCGCCAAGTGCGGTCAAGCCTTAAGAGACCCAACTATGGCAAATGATAAATGCCGTAAATGCCATAGTTAGCCAGAGACTATACAACATATCACAGGAGCATGCACAACACTGACATAAACAGATTATACTCACCGACATAATCAAGTAGCAAATATCATCCAAATTCTACCACTCCCTATTATAATTATTATGTACCACAAACAGTTCTAGAAAATACCACCTACAAACTATACTAGGACCACGCCATCCTGACCGACAGGATCGTTCACTACAGTAGACCAGATTCTCTTCAAGTCAAAGTCAATAAAGTCACTTATCTGATTGATATTGCCGTCTCTAACACACATAACTTATAAAAAACTATGAGTGAAAAAATAAGTAAATACACTGAACTTAAAGAAGAGGTTGCTAGAATTTGCAGGCAAGAAAGGGTGTTCGTAGTTGTTGTCTCCACTACAGGTGTCATACCAAATCATCTCCACCATAGCCTCAAACAAATAGACCTGAAAGACGCACGAATACCCAAAATAATAATACAAAGTCCAGTTTCCTCCATGCCTCGGAAAACACGTTAAGGGACTACTCACACTCATTCAGCTCCATTCGCGTTTCGCTGTACCATTTTACAGCGTTGTAAGGATGAGAAGGCGGCAGCGGCAGAACAGTGCTGAACTCTATCTATAGCACGCGCATGATAATAACACATTAGTCCTCATTTTATACTTGTTTGCCGCGAAAGCTGAATAGATGTGGAAAGCTGAACGGATGTACGCGTCTCCATACAAAATCGTTGTTTTCTATGAGCATCAGCTGAATAAAGCTGAAAAAGTGTGAGTATTCCCTTAGCCGTTGGTCTCGGCTGTCATTTGTGGATTTTTCTAGCTCTTACTGCTTTTTCTGCCATTACAAACACCTACTATATCCGTTTTTAGACACAATAATACACAAAGATATCCGGTTTAAGTCACAATAAGGCAGGATTACGCGACAAACATAAATTATTCGGCCAAAAATAACGAGAAGTCAGTCTAAGCAAACCCACGAAAAGTAAGTACTTAAATAGCCACAAACTGAAAAAGGGATTATTATTTAAGAAAAATAAAAGTTTTGAATTACGGATTTTTTTTTTTCATACTCAGACTCTTAAATAAGTGCCAGCAACATAGTTTGGCTATTAAAATCACTTTAGAGCTAAATAGGTACCAATAATGTCGAAAAATCTAAAACCGCCCGGTTTTTTGCAAAGGAGTTTATTAGAACGGGCCGTGTCTGGGCCGGGCCGGGGCCAGAGCGAGGCTGGCCTAAGGCACCCCGGCCTAGTAGTGGTCTAGCGATCAAATTCAGCATAGGTACCGCGTTTCGTTGTAATCTATGCGGTGGCTTAGGATCCTACGCACTCAAAAGTAGTCCGACCGCGACGGTGAAAGTGAACTCGAGTTCTGGCGGAATTCTGTTTTTTGCTATTGCCAAAGGTAGAATGCCACGAAATCCGACGGACGTGCTGTCACTGCTAAAGATCACTGAACTCCAGATGTTTAGACCGTTTTATGTGAACGCGGAACGCAGAACTCGACCGCAGTAGGTAGGTACTCAGAACGCCTTGACGTGTTCATCCCCTAACTTATTTTAACCCGACCGCGCGACGCAAATGACGGTTATGTGTTTATAAAAGAATATTCATCTAGGTAATCAACTTTTGGATATCGGCATGTGGTTATAGGTAGGCTTACCATACGTCCCGGTTTGACCGGGATTGCCCCGGTTTCATGCATTGGTCCCGGCGTCCCGGCCGGTTTGGTATTTTGTCCCGGTTAAGTTAATACGTGGTGTGTACGACCGTGTTGCAACGTGTCGGTATTATGAAAAACGAACGGTGTGCAGCCGGCGGCACACTGTATCCGCCGCAGCCCGCGCGCCCCACCCGCGCGCTCCTTGTTTCTCTTTCTTTCCTTTCATTGCCAATTTGCCAGTCAGCCGCACGCGCGTAAGTACTTAATTACGTATCGAATTGTGACTTACCAACGTATTGCTTGTTATTTAAAATGCCGAAAAGGAATTGTAAATTCACAAGTGAACTCCAAAAAGACTATCCATTTATAAAAAAGCTTTGTGGTGAGGATAGTAGAGTAAAATTACATGCACCGACTTTTATGAAAAAATTAAAAAGAATAATAATTTCTTGAAAAAAGTTCACTCTAGCGAGAAGTACGAATGGCACAATAAATAAGTACCTTACTCAATATCTGTTTTTTAACCGACTTCCCAAAAAGGAGGAGGTTATCAATTCGGTTGTATGTTTTTTTTTATGTTTGTTACCTCATAACTCCGACAATTATGAACCGATTTGAAAAAATCTTGTTTTATCTGAAAGGATATACTTGCAGATTGGTCCCATTTAAATCATATCAAAATCGGTTACGAACTTTGGATTTTAAATCGAAATACCTAGCTGGAATTTGGCTATTTAGATGATTCTTTGATAAACGAAATTGCATATTTTGCTTTTCTGCGATTTTGCAGTGGTGTTGTAAGGTGTGGGGCACCACTAAAAAGTGAAAAATAAAAAACTATTTACAAAAACATACAGCCGACTTCCAAAAGAAAACACTACAAAGTAAAAAAAAACTTTAATTTCGGAAGTCGGTGTTTTTGTTAGTTTCTTCGTATTTTGACACCGACTTCCGAAATTAAAGTTATTTTTTACTTTGTAGTGTTTTCTTTTAAATAATAAAACATTTTTTGGTAGTAGCCTGTGTTTTTTTTTGGCTTATCCTGTCCTGCTCCGCTCCTGTCCCGGTTTAGAGCTTCATGATTATGGTAAGCCTAGTTATAGGTATTAGTGGGAATATGTAGGTAGGTAGTACATTGACATTGAATAAAGCCACAATAACTAAAAGGTAAGTAGGTTCAATAAACTCACCATAAGCACGAGAGCACTATGAGATGCATCCTCCCTCCGAGCAGAATAATCTTCACTGCGGCACAGCAACAGTTTCAGGAATTCCCATACCTAAAATTCAAATGAACTCGTGAATTTTAACGAGTTCATTCAAATACAGCTATTCATGATGACAGGATAAGGTCAAATAATGACAGTAGCTAGGTAGGATTAGTCTTCAATTCTATGATTTAATTCAACACGGGAAAATAAAATATAGCCATGTTATGTATTCTATTAAAGCTATACTTAGGTAGGTATGTATAGCTTTCGATGGTGATAGAATTTTAAAAAATTTGGCCAGTACTTAGGTCAAGAGCCTGTTTACAAGCAAAAATAGATTATATATTACAGAAAGTAAACGTCTTCATTCCAACCGCGTTTTTTTAACGCGCAGATTATTGCTTTTTATTGGTCATCAGCAGCACCATGAGCATGGCTCTAAGTTATTTGAATATTTTGATGTAACTTACCTTCCGCAGTTTAATGAACGTAGGTACAGTGTACCTACACTGCGCTTTCTTATTGTTGAGCTGAGCATCACGTTTCACAGATAATTGGACTACTTAACATTAATTCGTCAATCCAAGTTAAAAACGTTATAGTTTTCGTAAACATTCACGCAAACAAAAGAATAAATACCTACTATTCTGAAACAACAAACAAATGACTATCCGTCATTCGTTATTTCCCGCGTCTTTTTTGCCTTTTTTAAATATTTATTCATAACCATGGATACAAGTCCTTCAGTCGAACATCGTTTTTCCTTTTTTTATTAATAATTTTATTCTTTCTTGACCATAGGTCGTTTTTGCTTTGATAACAGCGTTGCCATTGCCAACTTTCTGCAGCTTTTCAGAGTTTACTTTGTGGTTTTTTAAACCATCGTGGGTGAATGGGTAAAAAACTAAAAGTTTGAAAGTTGGCTACAGTTTTTTTTTGCAATGTGGCCATATTAAGTCAAGTCTTTGGCTTTCCGTCATACCACAGTATAAATATGGACAGTACGGAAACTAAGCCTAGTTGAGAATATAATTACCTACGCTCCATTGAAGCAAAAGGGTTGTCACTTTTAATGTTTTTGATTTTTTTACATTTTTGTTCTGTAGTGATCAATCAATCGAATTTGAATAACTAGCTTACAAATACAATAAATAGGTAATCACATGGTTAATCTCAACAAAACACGATACTTTAAACACGGAAAAGAATTTAATATTTACACACAACAACTTGTAGCACTAACTTTGTCACTATGGCGTTACCTTTTAAAAGTTTTGGCGGGTACGCAAGTTGCTGTTGGACGAAAACGTTTCGGGCGCTCGGTACCTTTGCAGCCGCCATCTTGGATTCCCGTTTTGAAAGCACTATCGGCTTCAACACGCTCGTAAACCATGAAAACGACACCCATGACGAAAAAATTTATACCTATAGCAGGCGCCATCTTGGATTTACAAGAAGTAGTAGTAGGTATCTAATAGTTTTGAAGTTCACGAATTCATTTTGATCGATCATACGGACTTATAATTCGATAACGATTAAATAACAATTTCATTAATGATTCTTACCTTTCAAAATCAGTAGGAAGTTTAAAATATAACGTATTTTCGCTCCGGTTGTGATGAAGCCGAGTTCAAACAACCGTTTACTACGCAATAAGTTCGTAGCATTTATAAAAAGATCGCGGGGCTAAACTCGTTTTGACGCGGCCGGCGGCAGTCGGCACTCACTACTGAGAGTACCGCGACGGGCACCGAAAAGTCTCGTCGGCGCGCATGTTTGTGTGAGTGAGCCGTTTCGAGTGTTTGTAGGTAGTTTCCGTACTGTCCATATTTATACTGTGGTCATACTCCAAAACCTTTGTTTTGCGGATGTAAACTTTGATAGCAAGTATTATAAAGCTAGTGGCGCTTGCTTATAAGACTGCTGACCTGCTGCTAACCTTCGCAGAGTTTGCTAAGAAGGCTTAGCAAACTCTGCGAAGGTACCAGCTTACCAAGTCAATACCACAGAACATTAACATACCATAGCCAAGATTTTTAATTTGAGAGAACATACAATATCAATAAAATTGTTCTTCGATTAGGATCAACACATTTGTCTGTTATGTCATAAAAACTTAAGCAAAGTTGTTTACAATAGGTACTTAGAAACTATATGCTAACGATTTTAATTTTGAGAATATCTCCTAAGGCGGGGTTGCAGTACTTTTTAAGATTTTTGAACGTCTGAAAATCTAATTAATTATGAGTTTTTTAATAACTAAAAATTATTACATAAAAATTGAACATACCCTCAAGTAAATCGTAAAGATAGAAACGCGATTTAGAATGATTGGCTGGATACTTTTTTTAACAAACATGACACTAAATTACAATTTTAAACGTGTACTGCTAAGAGATTACATCACGAATATATATAAAAGTTATATCAACAGATAGAGCTTTTTATTTTGAAGTAAATGTTGAAACCATATTGTATAATTTCTTTATCAGTTTTCGCCAAGAAGAAAAAACAATCAAAATTTAGGCAATATTTCGCTCGCCGGACAGTCGCTGTTGTTCGTCAAAACATACAGTAGGTACTGCAACCTCGCCTTAATCATACGTAGTATCTCTATGTAGTCTGTGCCTTAATCCAAATTAAATGGTGTCAACGACAATTTTTCTCCACCAAGTGGCGTCAGGTGGAAACAATGGCTCCATTCCGGGAACGAGAGGAAGATGACTCCACAGACATGATGACTCACACATTTATTTAGATTAGGTAGCATTTATACTCTATTAGTGAAAACACCTTTGCAAATAAAGCAAATTTTAATATCACAAAAATAGTTATTGTGAGTGAAACATAAAGAGTGGGTGATAGACGTACAAACTTATAGTCCGCGGTTTTTAAGATCGCAAACTTACTTGACTTTACGTCGGTGTCACAGGTGAAAGCTTGCTCATTCATTACTCTGCTACCAGGGGGACCGCGATCTCGTCAATTGAGGAAACTTTTTTTTATTCAGGGTTAACTATAGCCAGACTAGATATTTGTATGAGAGAAGCAATTTCACATTGAACAGCAATTTATAATGCCATAATTTCGACACATAATATTTGGTCGACTCCTCCTGAACCTGTTACAATCGTGTTCCTGAAACAATCAAGAATTCTGTCAATAAATTATTGTGAATAGCTTCGAAAATCACTCACTCTTCATTTGAAAAAATCAGGAAGTCTCTCTAGTTTACAAGGTTTTGGTCCTGGAATGGATAATTATTTATTCTGAACGAGGAGCCGAGAATTTAATAATATAATTTAAAACTCCAACACGTCACATTTCGAAAATACTCACTACATTACATTTCTGCAATGAACTAATGTTACAGCAAATATAAAGAGACTAAAATGAATTAGTTTCGATGTTTTTTTATATATTTGTTGTGTCTGTGTCGTACAATAGACCAGAAATAGTCGCCCAGCATAACATTGTTCCAGTATCCCTGATTATTTTGTCAAACAGTTCCTAGCTTGATTGAAAACGCTCACTGCTATCTTGTGTGCGTTCGCCCAGCGGAATGTTGTTGAATTAAAAGATTTTAATTATGCAGATATTTAGTGTATGACGTCGTATAATTGTGTATGGTATAAAAAAAATTGTGCACGCAGCCATTGTGGAGAAATTCACCAAAAACTGATTCCGCTGGGCGAACGTTGTCCTGGCGGAACTTTTTTTAATCCATAGATTTTAGAAGAAAAGAGATGTGTCCAAAAATTAGTGTGTATTTGTGTGTAATTGTGTATGTATGAATAAAATTAGTGCATGCATAAACTTCGGAGAAATTCAAGTTTCCGCTACGCGAACGTTTGGCCATTACCTAGTTTTCATATAAAGCGCTTACATAGAGAGCTGTAGATTTTTACATAAAATGTTTTGAATTTGTTTATATTTGTTTAAAAAATGGATTTAGAAAAAATTGTAGGGCTTAAAAGATAAAAATATAAACGTAAAATACGCTTATTAGGTCTTAGTTCTTAAAGTATGCACTTTGGGGTCTAGATTTTCACGTTTATACAAACCTTGTAAGTGTCTGCAACATGTTGCCAAGTATCAATGATGTTCCGTTAGTAATTAAAGAGTTATAGGACAATTTACCATGAATTGATCACTGTTTACAAAGCAGTCAAATATCACGCCGTTCTAAACGAATTGCATGGTAAAATGTATGCCAATAATTAGTATATTCATTCAACTATTCACATGCAAAATTTCATGTCATTAAATTCAGTAATTAAAGAAAAACAATTATAATACTGACGAAGCATCGAAAACCTACATAACCCGACCAAGTTCGGATGGCTACAAAAAAGCGGCCGTGCCATATATCTTAGAAACGTTCTTAACCTTGCAATATAGTATTTATTAATATGGTACAGTTACGTACACAAGCGTTAGGAAAAAATAAAACAATTGCATTTCTTGAATGAAAAAATAAAACAATTGCATTTCTTGAATGAAAATTATTTTTTTAATAATAACGCCACTATCTACGATAAAAATAAATCTTCAATTAACAAGTACTTCTCTATTTAAATATTCGAGTACAAAAATATTTTTAATTACATATAATACTTAATTATGTAAGTAGGTAATTATGATAACGTTAACAAACGCTTGCAACGACAGCAATAGACTTAAATGTGTTTTAACTAAAATAGGTTTAATAAACGATTATGAATATAAGGGTAAGTGTAATATTTCGAGCTTCAATAAAAATTAAATCACATCACATAACTAGACTATTCAGTTGTTAAGCATACTTAAATAAAGTACCTACGTAAATAGTACCTACTTTCTGTCATAGTCAAATACATTTAAAAAGTAGGTGTACAAAAATAAATGACATTATTATATCGAAACAACAATTGTGTTATCACCTATACCAATTCAATACCGATATTATACTGTAAATTTTGGGATGTTACCTAAATATATTGCACGGCCGCTTTTTTGTAGCTATTCGAACTTGGTAGTAAATACAGTAAATAACCTCAACATACATAAGTACAACGGTATACATCAATTAAAAAATTGATTCAAGAAGTAGTTTTTTTTAAGTTATTAGATTGTTTGATCCACTAAAGTTGCAAAGGGGAACGCTCGTGCATGCTTAGTCCATTGGTTAAATAGTGTAATAAGCTACAATATGATAAATATTTACCTAAACAGTAGTAGGTACTTACATGTGGTAATTATTTAATTTCCCTAAGGGGTCTATAGTTAGAATCCTGATCCGTGAAATCTTCAATAGAAATTAGCTGTATGAATTTTATTTGTCTTAAATAATAGGTATATCTAGATTATATCTAAAGTCTCAAGCGCATACTTAAATAAAGTACCTACGTAAATAGTACCTACTTTCTGTCATAGTCAAATACATTTAAAAAAGTAGGTGTACAAAAATAAATGACATTATTATATCGAAACAACAATTGTGTTATCACCTATACCAATTCAATACCGATATTATACTGTAAATTTTGGGATGTTACCTAAATATATTGCACGGCCGCTTTTTTGTAGCTATCCGAACTTAGTCGGGTTATGTAGGTTTTCGATGCTTCGTCAGTATTATAATTGTTTTTCTTTAATTACTGAATTTAATGACATGAAATTTTGCATGTGAATAGTTGAATGAATACACTAATTATTGGCATACATTTTACCATGCAATTCGTTTAGAACGGCGTGATGTTTGACTGCTTTGTAAACAGTGATCAATTCATGGTAAATTGTCCTATAACTCTTTAATTACTAACGGAACATCATTGATACTTGGCAACATGTTGCAGACACTTACAAGGTTTGTATAAACGTGAAAATCTAGACCCCAAAGTGCATACTTTAAGAACTAAGACCTAATAAGCGTATTTTACGTTTATATTTTTATCTTTTAAGCCCTACGATTTTTTCTAAACCTGTTTTTTAAACAAATATAAACAAATTCAAAACAACTTATGTAAAAATCTACAGCTCTCTATGTAAGCGCTTTATATGAAAACTAGGTAATGGCCAAACGTTCGCGTAGCGGAAACTTGAATTTCTCCGAAGTTTATGCATGCACTAATTTTATTCATACATACACAATTACACACAAATACACACTAATTTTTGGACACATCTCTTTTCTTCTAAAGTCTATGGATTAAAAAAAGTTCCGCCAGGACAACGTTCGCCCAGCGGAATCAGTTTTTGGTGAATTTCTCCACAATGGCTGCGTGCACAAATTTTTTTATACCATACACAATTATACGACGTCATACACTAAATATCTGCATAATTAAAATCTTTTAATTCAACAACATTCCGCTGGGCGAACGCACACGCTATCTTTGCTGACGTTCCGGTTGTATTAAGAAAGGAACAAATCGTGTGATTGCATGAATTGAACATTCAGGGTAATTTTGATACCACTCCCTTACTTTCAACTTCAAACAAAACCAAAAACTAGGAAATAATTTTTGAAACTTTTAGTAAAAAACCATTCATAAGAACTTTTTGATAACCAGTCATGATAAATTCCAAGCAACTTTATAATAATTCTTTTGTTTTTTAGTAGCACCCCACACTCCTCAACCCCAGACATCCGCACGTATAATTTAGCCCTTAGTGATTTACTCATCCCGTTCTATGGCTGACACTGAAAACATAAAAAAAAACTCTCGTAGCATGTTGAATTATTTTTTTTCAAGTATAATATTTTGAATAAAATACAGTTTATACACTGGTACTACTATTTCTATAAAATAACAATTTTGTAAGTTCCATTAATTTTGTAACCGTAGTCGGTAAATTGGTTCTATTTTAAACACCTTTATTTTATAGAATAATAGCTTTGTAAAATACTGGTAGTCAGCGGCTTCCGAACACCAACACATTCATCTGTTCACCGTGATAATTTTACTATTTCTTGTTTTTTTATTTGCTCTTTGCTCTGCACGTCGATTCTGTAAAATTCAAACAACAACTCTCATATCACTTCGCTATTCGCTCTCACTTCGCTTAAGGTTCAATATGACCTTGATTTTGCATTCTGTAAGCATCACCTAGGCATTGCGAAGTGAAGTGAGTTCCAAAGCGACCACAGTGACTGACTACCACACTCAACAAAATGTAAGTCGTAATTTATCGGTTTTTTATTTTACCAATTTTTGACACAAATTTTAGCTATTATGATGTTTAATCTTATTTTTAAGGAATTTGAGGCAGCTAATAACTAAAAAAAAACAGAAAACTCTAAATTCGTGGCGTGAATATAATCTATGCTTACCTTACGAAAAAAACCACTGACGTTAGACGTACGATTTAAACACTGACGTATAAATCATATGATTTATACGTCAGTGGATTTAAACGTCAGTGAAAAAAACTGACTGAACAGATAATACCTATCATTAGTAATCTGTGTCTGTGGACAATAAAGTTCAAAAATAATTTATTAGTTATATAAATAAGTGTTTATTTTGTTTTCTAATCCAACAATAATGTTTCAGTCTAAAATAACGAGACACGTTCCTCTCACCCATCGTCGGCTCAGGTTGAAACTCTGGTAGAGTTTATGGAAAGAAACCCTGGCATATCGAAGGGTTTCTTGAGAACCCAAAATGCCAGAGAGTGAAGTCCATAGAGTACTATATATAAATGGAAGTGAAGTCGATGCCAGTGGGAGGAACTAGCCGTGCGCCAAAATAGTAGGTACCTATAGGTGGCGCTATGAAAACCTACAAACAGTGGATTAAGGTTAGCAGTGCTTTTTTTACATGTCCATAAACTTTATAGATACATAAGATTTATAGGTATTTTACAACCTTTTTCAGATGCTATTAAATTATTTACTAAAGAACAAACATATCCTAATTTTTCTAATTATATTTGTTATTATTTTTCTATGTGTGTTCCTTGATTTCATAAATATCTTATTTTAATTTTACGTTAATTTGACTCAACCTAAGACGACCCACTGACCGAAAATGGAGATTTTAATGTAGTTTGAAAAATAAATGTGTATTTAATAACAGCATTTTTTATAATTTCTTTATCTATGTCTGATTGTAGTATTGGTCTGAAAAAAAAAGCGCCACAAAAAAAAGTTGCCGCACGCTCTGCTGCTAGGCGTGCGTAGGACTGGTGGTGGGGTGGAGGATGAAGTGGAGCTATCAAAGCTTGAAGAAAGAGTTGTTGCTTTATGTGGTGGTGAAAGCTTTTCGACAGGAGATGCACATTTAGGCATTCAGCCATTTCCAGTAAGAAATTTAGAAATGCAATATGTAAGTAAGTAGTACTGGAAGCACTCTGCAAGGTTTGCTGTCGTTTTTTATAGCGTCATTTTTTATTTGATAGATTAGACCCTTTCTAATGTAAAGTGAATTTTTATTAGATTTTTCTGTTAAATTTACCTACCTGTTTCAGGAAAATGATACTCCATCTCCATCACATGAAGTGCAACTCATACAAGATGCTGATACTGACAATGTACCTATGATATTTAAATTTAATTCATAATTGTATGGGATTACCTAATGATATACTCATATCTAGCATTTATGTTTATATTTACTTATTATAGAGTCATGTACCACAACAACATCAGAGTCAGGCACCTACAGAGGAATCACCAGCTATTGTAATTTATGTAAGCTATATTGTACTAAATACTAGGTATTACCTAGTCACATCAGATTTATGTAGGTACATGTACCTACCCACTATTATAAATCTGATATGTCTAGATTATATTCTATTAGATCTAAATGTAGTACCTACCTATAAATATTCAAATTCATTACTAATATAATTCAAATAGTAATTTATCTGTAGGGTTCTATTTGCAGTCAAAATATTTTAATCTAATTTTATCCCACAAGAAAGATATGGAGTAACATTTTATCCAATTTACTTTTCAGGATTCCAACCTGATTGAGGATAATCAAGACCACGCTCATAATTACAGACATGCAATTTCGAGAAAACTGTTGTTTGCTTCCTCATCCAGCTCAACTGTTGGAACAAGCCAAAGCATTTTACGGGTATGTATCTGAGTAGAGACAGATTGGAGTTGTCACAGCAAGCGTATCCTGTGACTATGATGATTCAAATCATACCTTGAGAACAGATCCGCTACCCTCTGACTCAAACTATAGGGCTTTAGTCGGGTAACCATGTTACATGTTTTTTTTGTTTACTTTTATTTAACTACTTAAACCTAAGGAGTATGACATAAGATTTTTTAAATTTCTTTTTGAAATTTCAAGTGCTTTAATATTATTTACTGTGTCACTAGCAACTTCCAATATTTAATTTAGGAATTGTCAATATTTAATTATAATATTAGGAAGTGAGTTTCCTTTTTAAGATTGTTTCTGTTGTTTCAGAATAATCAGTTAGAACATACTCCTCCAAATCCTCATATATATCATCCTAGCCTTTTTTTTTAGGGATGGGAAATCATCCAATGACTCCTCTCGCTCTGGGTGTAGCGGGAGGGAGTGTCAGACTTCTACTGACTAAAACCCATCCATGTTCCTTCATTGCTCTTTGTGTTCCGGAGCCACGGTGTCTCTTGCGAATAATCCCGCGACTCCGGCAGGCGTCGGCCCTTTCGGGCCCCTCTGTGTGCTGACTCTCTTTGAGGCGCGCGTGGAACACTAACGCGCCGTCGATACGGCCTGTCGTCACTAGACGGACAGACGGCGAGCCACCCATAGCTCGCCGTCCACAGGCCTGCGCCTACGGTGGCCGGAGGTCACCAGGTGGTGGCCCCCGACGCCCGCGGTCTCTACCACGGCGGCCGGGACGAGAGGGTCTCCTCTCCCTCTCCGCCACCTCCTTCGCTAGCATGACTGCTTCGCAGAAGGAGGCAACGGCGTCCCATTCCGTCTCGCTCCGGACCATGGCTTGGCCAGGGCCGGACGCGAGAGGTTGCCGCCGATCGCCGTTTCGAGGACACGGCGGTGCGCCGACCAATCGGGGCACACCTGCACAGTGTGCTCCACCGTGTCCTCCGGTCAATCCTCGCAGTGGTGACACCCGGGCGTTTCCTCCCGCCCGATTCGGTGCAGGAACCTCCCGAAACATCCATGTCCGGTGAGGACCTGCGTCAGGCGAAAGGTGAGGACGCCGTGGCGCCTCTCTAGCCACTCCTCAAAGAGGGGACTTATCGCCACTATCGTGGCGTGCCCTGCACTGGGTTGCGACAGTCGTCGTCTCCATGACGCCATGAGATCGCGCCAGAGGTCTTTCCGCTGCGCGACAATTTGCCGCGTCAGCGGAGTTTCCCCCCGGCGTAGTACCTCCACGCGCCAATCATGCAGGCGCGCGAGGACTATCGCCTCCAGATCCCATGGCGGCAATCCAGCAAGGAGACACACCGCTTCGCGCGAGATCGTACGGTACCCTCGGGCCATCACCTTTTGGGGCGCGTTCAGATAGTTGGCAGCACGCTGCCGCAAGGAACGCGCCCACACCGGGGCCCCGTAGAGGGCCATGGACCGCACGACCCCCGCGTAGAGCCTCCGGCAGGAGGTGTTTGGTCCCACCAGGTTGGGCAGGAGCCGCCTGAAAGCAGCCCCGGCCCGCTCCAGTTTGGGTGCCAAACGTCGGAAATGTTCCACGAAGTTCCACCGAACTGCTGCTTCATCATGTAACTGACTAACAATGTTAAACAACTTTCACTTCTACTAAATCGAAAATTTTAAAGAAGTTGCATTTTTCATACTAAAATGTTCTTTTTTATTTCTTATTTAATTAATTATTTAGATTAAGTGATAAAAATAAGTTTTGGCTTAGCCTGCTTAGGTAAAACAAATTTTATTTTTAAACATAAAAATAAAATTGTGAGCAGAACTATGGTCAGTTCTGCTCACAATTTTTTTTATGTTTACAAAACTAAGTAATAAGATTTTTTTACTATTGGTCTATGATGGTCATTATTCGATATAAATCAAGCAAGATGAACTGTGTTCTGTGAAGATGAATATTGTAAATCATAGAAGTGACGACTATTTGTGAGAAACAAAAACGCCAATTTCATAGGTAGGTAGGAACTCAATATTATGTGGCTTTGCCCATGCTCAATGATGAACTCTGTTCATAATATATTTGGGTTGATTTGTACTTTTATTTTGTACCGAAGTATTTGATTTAGGAAAAAAACTTGAGATTAAAGGTACTATTAGGAACAGAGCTACCAACTTAAAGAACCTTTATGTAAGTTATGTAAATATTTATCTTTTTAGTCTCACGTCACGCAGCTTCAGTTGCTTCACCTTCTCGCCGCCCTAGGACAGTTCGTGGTAGTCGAGGTGGTTCTATGTGTAAGTACAAACTAAAAATAACTATCAAAACTTAATTTTTTAAACAAATCACAACGAAAAGCTGCTATTTGTTTAAGAGTTTTTATCAACGCATCGTAGTAATAGGTGTTCTCTTTTCAGCATCACGTCACACGTCTTCAGTTGCTGCTCCTCCACCATCACAACGGCGAACGGAATTTTCCACCTCCACCGAGAGATTCCTGAGGCTGGAAGAACAGCAGCTGGAGTTACAAAGATTAAATACACAGATCATGCAGTCCAGTCTGGAGAGGAATGTAGAAAGAGAGAAAATTTTAGCTGAAACTGTGGCTGCAGTCGGGAAAGGGCTGCAAGCATTAGCAGAGGCCATGAATAGAGATAGGATGTAGCAGAAAAACTTGACTGCGATGATGCCATTTCATGGAACTAAGATTTTTCAGTCGGGATTTTTTATTATTAAATTAAACACTTTTAACGAATACTAGCGCAGTTTTTATTGACAGACCCGCCTGACACACCACAGAATACATACAATAAACGACACCAGTACACCACCGATCAATTAATTATGACGCGAACGCCAAAGCCTATTTACTAAGTTTCGCCGACGTAATTGCCTTAGAGCTAAATCAGCGTTAGATGGCAAATCCCTAGTTTGCCTCCTTTGAATTTCAGCACTTGTTTGGAGCTCTTCTAGTCGCTCTTCTGAAATTGTGAATGCCCCGATTCCTGCGCCATTGCACATGTTATGCAAAACACAACATGCAATAACTATTTTTGCAACTACATCTGGATGATAGTTGAGCACTCTGTGTACTAACAAGCACCTAAATCGTCCTTTAAGGAGGCCAATTGTTCTCTCTACAGAATTGCGAGCCGTTAAATGACGGTCATTGTAAAAAGCTTCTGGGGAATTATCTTCAGCACCACTAATTGGTGTCATAAGGTAGGCACGCTGAGCATATCCTGAATCACCTGAAAAATATAATGAATATCAAAAAACTATGTAGTTTTATACCTAGTAATTAGGCTTATATTCTGAAGTAGGGGCAGGAAGGGATTAACTAACCGAGCAAAACAACTTCACCTGCATTTGTTAATGCCTCTAAGTGGGCTTTTATAACACCATAGTTAAAAATGAAGCTATCATGGGTAGCTCCACCATATGTTGGATCCACATTTAAAATATTTAGATCTGCGAAAAAAAAAAAAATATTAAAAAGACTAATTGCATAGAGTAGGTATGTAAATGACTAATTGAATACCTAATTAGTGATGTCGAAAATGCAATAAAGTATCGATACTTAGGTAACCTAATGATAATCGATTACAACATTGAAATCCATTTTACTAATTGCACATTTCTTGCATGGTAGCCTTTGCGGCAGTAGAATCGTTCTTCATTCTCTGCTGGTTTTTTCATTGCCACCAGAGTGCCATCAATACACCCAAGAGCTGCTGGAAAGCCAAACTTTTTGTAGAACCTGAAATTTACAGTAGGTAACCGCTAACATGATCAACTGTCACAAAAAATTTAAAAATCAAAAGGTCACTTTAATTATAATATACCTACTAACCTTTCTTTTAACATTTGTCTTTCTTGTATATTTTGAGGAAACCTTATATATTTTTTTACCATCGCCGGATTATTAAGAGCTTCCACTACTTCATATATGCAACGAGATGCTGATGGTTGCGATAAATATGTTCTTATATTATTTTCTTTAATAATTTTCTGATAACTGCCATTAGCCAAGAATGACAAGGTGCATAATAACTGAAACAATAAATCAATAAAAAAATTAAATACATACTTAATCTAAAACTATAGTACCCGACACGAGAAGCTATAAATTGTGTAAACAAAGAAATTCTACTTAGTAACGTAGCGACAACAAATGTGTGCGTTCGCGCAGCGGAATGTTGTTGAATTTAAAGATTTTAATTACCTATGCAGATATTTAGTGTATGTCGTCTTATAATTGTGTATGGTATAAAAAAATTTGTGCACGCAGCCATTGTGGAGAAATTCACCAAAAACTGATTCCGCTGGGCGAACGTTGTCCTGGCGGAACTTTTTTTAATCCATAGACTTTAGAAGAAAAGAGATGTGTCCAAAAATTTGTGTGTAATTGTGTATGTATGAATAAAATTAGTGCATGCTTAAACTTCGGAGAAATTCAAGTTTCCGCTACGCGAACGTTTGGCCATTACCTAGTTTTCATATAAAGCGCTTACATAGAGACCTGTAGCTTTTTACATACGTTGTTTTGAATTTGTTTATATTTGTTTAAAAAACAGATTAGAAAAAATCGTAGGGCTTAAAAGATAAAAATATAAACGTAAAATACGCTTATTAGGTCTTAGTTCTTAAAGTATGCACTTTGGGGTCTAGATTTTCACGTTTATACAAACCTTGTAAGTGTCTGCAACATGTTGCCAAGTATCAATGATGTTCCGTTAGTAATTAAAGAGTTATAGGACAATTTACCATGAATTGATCGCTGTTTACAAAGCAGTCAAATATCACGACGTTCTAAAGGAATTGCATGGTAAAATGTATGCCAATAATTAGTGTATTCATTCAACTATTCACATGCAAAATTTCATGTCATTAAATTCAGTAATTAAAGAAAAACAATTATAATACTGACGAAGCATCGAAAACCGACCACCGACATAACCCGACCAAGTTCGGATGGCTACAAAAAAGCGGCCGTGCCATATATCTTAGAAACGTTCTTAACCTTGCAATATAATAGTATTTATTAATATGGTACAGTTACGTACACAAGCGTTAGGAAAAAATAAAACAATTGCATTTCTTGAATGAAAATTATTTTTTTAATAATAACGCCACTATCTACGATAAAAATAAATCTTCAATTAACAAGTACTTCTCTATTTAAATATTCGAGTACAAAAATATTTTTAATTACATATAATACTTAATTATGTAAGTAGGTAATTATGATAACGTTAACAAACGCTTGCAACGCCAGCAATAGACTTTGATGTTTGATGTTTGTTATTGTTAAAGTAAGATGGTGCAACCCAGCCTTAAATGTGTTTAACTAAAATAGGTTTAATAAACGATTATGAATATAAGGGTAAGTATAATATTTCGAGCTTCAATAAAAATTAAAATCACATCACATAACTAGACTATTCAGTTGTTTAGATTTGATCAACATTAAAAAAGTGCTTATAAACTAAAACATTGGTATAAAAAAGGTATTTTCAAGAAAATATTCTTAAATGAGTAGTAAATACAGTAAATAACCTCAACATACATAAGTACAACGGTATACATCAATTAAAAAATTGATTCAAGAAGTAGTTTTTTTTAAGTTATTAGATTGTTTGATCCACTAAAGTTGCAAAGGGGAACGCTCGTGCATGCCTAGTCCATTGGTTAAATAGTGTAATAAGCTACAATATGATAAATATTTACCTAAACAGTAGTAGGTACTTACATGTGGTAATTATTTAATTTCCCTAAGGGGTCTATAGTTAGAATCCTGATCCGTGAAATCTTCAATAGAAATTAGCTGTATGAATTTTATTTGTCTTAAATAATAGGTATATCTAGATTATATCTAAAGTCTCAAGCGCATACTTAAATAAAGTACCTACGTAAATAGTACCTACTTTCTGTCATAGTCAAATACATTTAAAAAAGTAGGTGTACAAAAATAAATGACATTATTATATCGAAACAACAATTGTGTTATCACCTATACCAATTCAATACCGATATTATACTGTAAATTTTGGGATGTTACCTAAATATATTGCACGGCCGCTTTTTTGTAGCTATCCGAACTTAGTCGGGTTATGTAGGTTTTCGATGCTTCGTCAGTATTATAATTGTTTTTCTTTAATTACTGAATTTAATGACATGAAATTTTGCATGTGAATAGATGAATGAATACACTAATTATTGGCATACATTTTACCATGCAATTCCTTTAGAACGTCGTGATATTTGACTGCTTTGTAAACAGTGATCAATTCATGGTAAATTGTCCTATAACTCTTTAATTACTAGCGGAACATCATTGATACTTGGCAACATGTTGCAGACACTTACAAGGTTTGTATAAACGTGAAAATCTAGACCCCAAAGTGCATACTTTAAGAACTAAGACCTAATAAGCGTATTTTACGTTTATATTTTTATCTTTTAAGCCCTACGATTTTTTCTAAATCTGTTTTTTAAACAAATATAAACAAATTCAAAACAACGTAGGTATGTAAAAAGTAACAGCTCTCTATGTAAGCGCTTTATATGAAAACTAGGTAATGGCCAAACGTTCGCGTAGCGGAAACTTGAATTTCTCCGAAGTTTAAGCATGCACTAATTTTATTCATACATACACAATTACACACAAATTTTTGGACACATCTCTTTTCTTCTAAAGTCTATGGACTAAAAAAAGTTCCGCCAGGACAACGTTCGCCCAGCGGAATCAGTTTTTGGTGAATTTCTCCACAATGGCTGCGTGCACAAATTTTTTTATACCATACACAATTATAAGACGACATACACTAAATATCTGCATAGGTAATTAAAATCTTTAAATTCAACAACATTCCGCTGCGCGAACGCACACACAACAAATACTCCCAAATTCAAATTCAATCTACTCAAAGTAACATACGTGTCATACGAAACTAACTAGCAATTTAACTTGGTCGGGTTATATTTAATCGATATAAAGCGCTGTCGTCTAATGTTTTGTGGTAGGTACTGGAAGGAGTCTGACTCATGGAACAAACAATTGAATGTGTGTTTACAAAACTGAAGTGTTTTTCTTATTATGGTGTGCTTGGTTACAAATCTTTCAGCTACTGTGTAAATACTTACAAAATTAACTTTATTTATACTTAGTAAAATGAAGCACTTACTTTTACACGAGTTGAAAGTCCTTTACCTCGACGTTTTGTGGGCTTTATCAGAGGCAGTAACTCATACTCCAGTTGGTCAATTAGCTCCTTTGACAATCTATACACGCTCACATAGTCGTCAACTTCGAGTTTTGGAAGATTGTCGACGCTTTTTTTGTTTATCCAGAGCATGAGCTTCTAATAAAGATTTAAACAAAAACATTCTTGCCATCTTTATCGCTAGGTAGGCACTTAAACACTATCTAACTATAATTTCTTCTATTTTCTCTCGTAAAATAGATGCTTTTAATTTCCTTTTAATTTGACACGTCGAACTGACGGGGGAATTACCAGAATGCCACATAAAACGTCATCTCATACTTTATCTGTCAAAATCTCGTTCAACTCGCAAACACGCTCGCATGAGTAGCGCTAGTGTAGATTCGAATTATCAACCGAGTTTTAGAATGCCAATCAATAAACTCACAGTGGATTCAGATTCGAAGTTTAGAATGAAGTCTTACAGAATCGCACCCCTCTGGTTTCTCCAAGGTCCATATAGTAAACTACTCCAGGCCCCTTATTCACAACCATTCGATTCGATTCCGTGTCGGTAGGGAACCGAATTCGACAATCTCATGTCCGAGTCGAAGAACGGTCAAAACGCTATTCACAGATCCGAACGGATGTGATTTTTTCTATCCGATAGACCATTGTGTTTATGGGGAACGCTAAAAAATGGTAGTAAATAGATGATCGTGGTAGAAAACTTAAAGTAGTTAATAAAATTGGTTTATTTGAATATTTTGTTCCGTTTAAATATGGAATATACAGCTAGTTGCCTGATAGCTAACAAACGATACAAAATAATTTTATTATTAACCAAAATAAACTTTATTTCGAATAAACCTGCTTTGTAAACAGCAGTCTGTCAAACTGGCTGGTAGGTACCTCCAAATTACCTTGTATTTCTACCTTTAGCTTACTCACTGATCGTCACAATTCTATAGTATGGACACACAAACTTCAAGTTTTGTATTCAAAAGAAAGGAAAAATAGTATAGATAGAAATAAATATTACAGATACAGTCGTTAAAAATAATGGCAGGTAACTTATTTTATTAGAAAACAATTTTATTTGACTTGGGTGTACATGAGATCTCACAGGTACATTTTGCTATGAAAGGTTTGTGTAGCAGGATTTATGCTTTTGTTTAAAAAACAGTCTGACTTGACGGCAATCTTCTCTTCGGCCAATAAAAGAGAAAATGGATTCAGTCGTGTTGTTCGCGGCGCCTAGTAGTGATGCCAGTATTAGTTATCAAGTCCTTTTACGGCAGATGAGTGCGTTTCAGGGAAATAGGCCCTTATTTCTTCAATGAGGCTAAGGGCCATGTCGGGTGTTAACCTATAAACTGACTGAAACCGCGGGTCGGCAAAAGGATTCGTCATATCCTAGGCTCTATGAAGAGACAACGTATCCTGCCTCTGTTGTTCTACTTGTTCTGCGGCACATCGACGGTCGCACAATCACATACTCCATCTACCAAAATACCAAATTACGAGTATGTTATCTAAAATCTTGAACGAATATCACATTTCCGTAAACACTTTGACTTTATGTAAATAAGTATAAATCGATGAAATACGGTCAATACATTATAAAAATTCATTTACTTACTTCAAGCAGTGTTTAAAAAGTTTACAGTATTTTTATTTCACTGAAATAAGCTGGAAATATGGTTTATTTATTCGTTTTAATTTCTTTCGATATGACTCCCGATAGCAAACAGCTGTCGGAAAGATTCGAGTCTTCTTATCGAATTTGAACTGTCAAAATGTTTCGGTTTCGGATCTGTGAATCGCGTTTGGAGGACATCTTCGATAACTTAGACGTTCGATTCGATACGGAATCGAATCGAATGGTTGTGAATAAGGGCGATGTACAAGTATGTTGGCATTCCCAACATTTTATATTTTTATATTTTTTCTTTCCTTGCAACACTTTATTAAGTGTCAATGTCAACCACTCCTGTCAATATACGTGAGTCAGTTGCAATCATGAAGGTATAGATAAATATGGAGTCCACACTTCGAATACCTACTTGAAGCAGAAATGAAGTATCGCTATCTCGCTCAATGTGGTCAAACCCTCTCTTTCTAAGTAGGGTGACCGTTATTCTTTTTTCTCAGGACAGCACTTCTAAGTAGGTAGTTGCTTTCCGTTGAGTGGACAATACGTAGCTATGCGTATAAATTACGCATAAAACAAGCCGTTTGTTACAGTATAAAAGTTTGAATGGTTATTTTATTATTAAAACGGATATATAGGAGATGAAGTTCATGGAGTACTTAGTTAACCCGCTCCAACGAAGTCGCGGGCGAAGTGCTAGTAATTATATAAAAACCTCAAAAATTAAATAAAAACACTTTCCAAATTAAAATCATTTATTAACTATTCTTTTATACATGACTAACGATCATTGCTATGTGTAGTGTCTGTCTCCACCCACATTAATCACTGTGTATATTTTCTGTATGACTGATAAGTAAGCACGTTTATGCTTGTTAAAAATAGTATTTGCTATTTTTTAAGCAGTATCGTTTCATGCAATTCATTGTAATAAATTGAGTTCATGATCGGATTGTTAATTTCTTGTAACAGAGGAGTAAAATGTTGTGATACAAATGATACAATATTTATTAATTTTCGATGTCATTTACTCTAACTGCCAAAACTAGCACTTGGTTTAGCCAGATCAGCTATTTTCACTATAGACTCCTCATGTGTCACTTGATATCTCAAAATTATATAGAACATTACTTTTTGCCATAATATTTCAACTACTATATTGCTATAAACATAATAATGTATAAGGAGGTTCCCGTTAGGTAGTTGAAAATGCACTTTCATAAAATTTCATTTTCAATGATGCAATGGTTGACTACAGTTTCCTCTGAGTACTATTTTTAAAAAATAAAAAAAAACATTGTTGGCTTATTATTTTATGCTCTAAATAATTAATTATAAAATATCTAATAACAGACATTCGTTCCCCGTATGAGTATGTGTATGATTTAATTACTAAGAAACATGTTCACATTTATTAAAGATCCCGGAGAAAGTCCCAGATATATCCTCAATATGGTCACACTACTTCAAAATTACTTCCGATGTAAACAAAAAGATAAAATTGCACTAAGTCAATGAAAATCGATGAAAACCTATTTGATATTTACATAGTTATCAGTATACTCATTTATTAGTACGTTGAACACATTGGATTGGCGTTATGTGAAGTAATTCATAGAAAATACAAAGAAATATGTTTAAAATGACTCAATGTCAGAAATCACGATTTAAACACTTTCACGTGAAATTGTATATCACCTCCTGGACACCACGTATTACCGCAACCATGCTCTTCACAACTGTGCACCATTTCTTTGATTATACCTTCAATTACAGAGAAATATTTTAAACGAAGCTGTGAACCGTAATGTAAACAAGCGCCATGTTGGAAAATTTTTACTGACAACTCGACATATGGCGGCCAATGTTGCCACATTACCAAATCCCAAGGAAATGGGATTAAAATTCACGTTGTATGCGAATCACAATAAGCATCCGTGATCTACAATTTTAGGATTTTTTATATCAGTAATCGTAGTTCAACTATTTATTTGTAGACACATTATCTAAAAGTGTTTTACTTCAGATTCTGTTAGTTTGGTGAGTCTTTTTAAGAGGTTATAAGGAGATTTCATAAAAGAGATTTCCACACTAAGTCCACACAAGAAAGAGAAGTCGGCCACCATAGAGTGAGATAGAGTTGCGTAGGTATTTGACTCAAACAGTTGTTCCAAGTCTGGACTCCATATTTATCTATACCTTCATGGTTGCAATCACTGACATATAAATCATATGGACTGGGCATTAGATTATACCACTGACGTATAAATCATATGGACTGGGCACACCTACAAAAAAAACGTGTTTACCTACCACCGACTTGGGCACTTAAAATGGCTGCCTTTCGTAGGGTTGTAACTGCGAGCAACATGCGCATCTGATATCGATTTTCAACTCAATGTTAAAGTTTTTATCTCAATGCGTATAAACCATATGGACTGGGCATACCTATAAAAAAAACGTAGCTACCTACACTTTGCTGGGATGATAAAATGGCGGCTAATAGGGCAGCCTATGTCGATATTTAAACTTATGATTATATACCATATTATGTCATATTTTAGATAAAAGATTGTTAGAATGTTTTCAAAATGTCACGGTACAATTTCAACGGGTATTTTTAGCACATTCTCAGCTTCACTTGTACAGTCGCCAGCACACCGTGCTACAACAATCTGACAAATTTCTGTACCTACTAGATTTCCAACTTTATAAGAGAAAAGATTAAGTTCAATTTTGACTGGAATAATTTGACAGTTTCGAGTAATTTGATGTGCTGGCGTCTGTACAACAAAATAACTATCTATGTGAACAAATCTGAAAAGTTATCTTTGACCTACTTCCCGGTTTTTGATTTAGGCTAATACTTTGCGTACATGTTTAGTTTGGATGACATTGCTGCCGATTCTCTTGTTCAATAACTAAACTAAAATTAGATAATCACTATCTTTTTAACCGACTTCTAAAAAGGAGGAGGTTCTCAATATTTAATATTATTATATCAATGGGGGTTTGCGGGACATGTCTCTCTGTACCGCATACCCCCCAAAATATGTATCTATTGCCATTATTAGGATAAGTAACAAGGTACATCGAATAAGTTTTTGAAAATTCAAATGAAATGTACCTAAGCGTTATTCTAGCCTTGCGTTAGGTCATTCGAGACGGGGGAACAAAATCTAAGAAAAGAAATGACGCTGCATCCACGATGGGCTGCCGGCACGGACGTCTCCATCATCTAAGTATATTTTCTAACATACCGATGAAATTGGGTTTTAATTAAAAGTCAACAATAATTATTTACAACACCATTTATTTATTTTTACACACATATAATTTACATCCTACTAATATTATAAATTTATCCTACTAATCCATACCTTCTAATCTATACCATCCTACTAATTGCTATACAATTTTTGTTTAAAAACATACCCGCATATTCAATGTGGGCACTGCGCCATCATGTAACCTCATCACATCGAAGGTTCTGTTAAAACTAGATTCATCAAAGTGCAGGGAGCAGATATGCCACATTTTATGTCTATGGTTTATATTTTTCTTCTATCCATTTATTTTTGAAAATTTCATTTCCAGGAAATCTGTGGGTTAATAGCATTGCAATGTATTTTACACACTTTATCAATATAATAATATCGATACTTATCGTATGCGATGCGAACATCGCACATCACTAACTGTTCAGAACCATGCATGTTTGGAACCAGCTCACCAAGATGTTAGTTTAAATATATTATTGTAGAAAAGTTGTAATTTTCATAACTAGATGGCGTTGGCGTCAAATTAGAAGTCGGTGTTAAGATTCTCCGCCATGTATATATAGTTCACGTCGTTAAAGTTCAATATAAGGTCAAAATACAGATTACGGTTGTTTCATTCGAAACTAGACCTTACTCCTGAGATCAATTAGATCAACCCTTCAAGTGCCGGGTACGAGCCTCCGTGTGCGGTACTAAACATTGGTCCATCGAACCGGATCCGGATAAACAACCGTATTTTTGAATTCGCGTGCGGCCCGCACCGCATTGCCGTGTACTCGCAGTGGATCGCTGCGGCAAGAGTACTCGGTCCCCCACATCGGCAGCGACAGCTCCGTCCAGTGTTGTGGACGAGCTCGGCAGCAGCTGCAGGAAAGTGGCCACCAGAGGGCGCCACTTGCATCCAGATCAGACGGGCGGTGATCGCATACGTGTGACCTTCGTAGTTCAACGTGTCGTCAAAGACTGACGTCACATCCAGTAGTTCAACGTGTCGTCACAAGAAGGACGTCACACCCCAGTTCAACGTGACATCAGAAGACTGACGTCACATCCAACAGTTCAACGTGTCGCCACCAGCACGCGCCACCATCATCGTGTTGTGTGAGTGAAGTGCAAATTGTGAGTACATTTTATTTTGTTAACAGAAGATAAGCTATTTTGAACTTTATTTCTTCTAAGAAATTTACATAGACATTTTCTGAAGAATTTTAAGATAGAATATTTCCGCTTAGATTTTAGTAACTTGTGTTTTATGTGTTAGTTAAGGACTTAGAATAGTTTCTTAAAAAACGACGGAACGGGGAACCTATGCCCGATTTCCGCCAGAATTTGGTTTTATTTCAAACACTTACAAAAATTTGAGCAATTTTTTAGGACTTATATTTTATTTAGTCAGTTTTGCTATAGTACAAAACTAACATTGCATTTTAAACACTTGTTGGTTTGTTTACATTAGTTTTGTTAATATTTGTCTCAAAGATGGAGGGATTAATTAACGTACTAAAACGATCCCAAAATATTATTATTAAAGGATTAGCAAATTTCAAAAAGAGTCCTAAAGAAAGATTAACGATCGAATACATTGAAACTCGACAAGAATTGTTAGAAAAAGATTGGGATTCGTTTGAAACTAATACTAAAATATGTGAAAACTTTAAATTTGATGATGTAGATGAAGAAGTGGGCGACATTTATGATACAACCGAAGACACTTACATAACGTATAAACGTTTATTAAAAACAGCACTTAATAAAATAAGACCAAGGGAACCAGTACAACCTAGTGATGGTTCTTCTAACAATTCATTTAAGTCAGCAAGTTCATTTGTTAAATTACCAAAGATCGCCATTCCAATATTTTCTGGAAAATATGGAGAATGGACAACATTTCGTGATCTGTTTGTTTCGCTAGTTCATAAAAATGAATCACTTGATAACGTACAAAAGCTACACTATTTAAAAAGTCATCTTTCGGGAGAAGCTGATCAATTAATACGTAATACACCAATAACTGATGCTAATTATAGTCAATGCTGGGATTTATTAGATAAGAGGTATAGCAACAAAAGATATCTCGCCAATTGCATATTAAAAAGGTTATTCGGATTAAAACGTATGCAAATTGAGTCAGCTTCTTCGTTAAAAGAAATTTTGGATACAACCAGTGATTGTTTAAATGCGTTGTCAAATTTAGGCATAAATGTGAGTACATGGGATGTTATCATTATACACATCGTGACGTTTAAATTAGATGTTGAAACACGTAAACAATGGGAAATAAGCGTCAGCAGTAGCATTTCCAATGATTTCCCTACCATTGAGCAATTTAAATTATTTTTGGAACAACGTTTCCGAGCATTTGAGTGCATAGAACCAAAAAGGAGTCCAGGTCACCAGATCAGTAACAGTTCAAACCATCATACGCCTAAGACAATGCTGGCTACGAACGCATCATCATACATGAAATGCGAATTCTGTGCTGAAGCTCATAAACTTTGTTTTTGTAAAAAGTTTTCAAAACAATCACTTGAAGCTAGGCGTGATTTTGTACTTAAAAATAGAATATGTTTTAACTGTTTAGGAAGTAATCATACGGTTAAAAGCTGTAAAAAGGCCACCAGGTGTAGAGTTTGCCAGAAGCGCCACCATTCGCTGTTACATGTAAACAGTGACTCGGAAAAGAAAGACCAAGACCCTGAAGCAAAACCAACTGCTGATAGTGCTACTCCTTCGACTAGTGCTAATCAGATAGTTGCTTGCTTGTCAACAGGGAAGGTACCCAAACCCAGACAAGTTTTATTAGCCACTGCGCTATTAAAAGCTGAGTCAAAGACGGGTAGATACCAAACTATCCGAGCCTTACTCGATCAAGGTTCGCAGGCTTGTTTCATTACAGAAGCAGCAGTTCAATTTCTGAACCTGAAAAAGATACCTATTCAAGGGTTTGTTTTAGGATTAGGAGACAATAGGTCAACCATGACAAAGTACATGGTACAAATAAAGATAAAGTCTCGCGTCGATTTGAGTTTTAAGTTCACGTTTAATGCTTACGTTTTAAGCAAGATAACTTCATACTTACCAGAGCGAAGCTTAAGTACGGATGCTTTCGACTGGTTAGAGGTCAACAATCTGTGTTTAGCAGATCCAGAGTTCAACACACCCAGCAAAATCGATATGCTGTTGGGTGCTGATGTTTATAGCTGTATTATTAAGGAAGGATTAGTTAAAAGTCCTTCTGGTGGTCTTGTAGCACAGAGCACTAGATTAGGTTGGGTCCTGTCAGGTGCAGGGGGTCCTGAAAGCTACAATTCAAATAAAATTAACGTAATGCATTGCAAGGTGCAAACAGATGATCTTTTAAAGAAGTTTTGGGAAATTGAAGAGCAAACTAGTACAAAAAGGATATTTACACCAGAAGAAAAGAAATGCGAAGAGCTTTATAGTGAGACTACTAAGAGAGATAGTGATGGTAGATATATAGTCAGGTTACCTTTTCGAGAAGAAGATCCTCCTTGCAAGTCTGGAAATTCACGTGGCATAGCTAAATCGAGATTCCAATCATTAGAGAGAAGATTAGCAAAGAACAAGGAGTTAAAAGAAAAATACACAGAAGTAATAAATGAATATTTACAGTTAGGTCATATGAGGCACGTGAAGAAAGGTGATAATAAAAAGGAAGAAGCAGTGTATCTACCACATCACGCAGTCATTAGGGAGGACAAGACCACAACTAAAGTTCGTGTTGTATTCAACGCCTCTGAAAAGAACAATAAAGGAGTGTCACTAAATGATACGCTCATGGTTGGTCCAACACTTCAGGCTGATTTACGTCACACAGTTTTAAAATGGAGAGTACATGTTATAGGACTTGTAGCGGACATAGTAAAAATGTACCGTCAAGTGAAAGTAGCTGAAGAAGATGTAATGTTCCAAAGAATACTGTGGCGTGACAGTCCGGACAAAGAGCTACAAGATTATGAGCTTATGACTGTGACCTTTGGAACAGCTTCTGCACCGTACCAAACAGTCAAAACTTTACGTCAAATCGTGGTTGATGAAGGTGAAAACTACCCACTAGCTGCAGATAAGGTTTTAAATTGCTTTTATATGGACGATTTAATGACAGGATGTAACAATGTAGAAGAAGGCATTGAAATATATAAACAAATGAAAGCATTATTAGGAAAAGGTGGATTTATATTACAAAAATGGAATAGCAATCGCCAAGAAATACTTAAGAAAATAGAAACAATTGAAAACAATGAAGTTAAAGAACAACTAGATCAAACAAGAATAAATAAGGACAAATCAATAGAAAAAATAGATAGTATAGAGCACAAGGAGGGGAAAGGGTTAGAAATCAAATTAGATAGTACAATCAAAATTTTGGGACTTACCTGGAACCGCTACGAAGATAATTTCCAATACTCGGTGAATCTTCCGCCGCTGACGACTGCGCCTGTGACTAAAAGGACAATTATTTCGGACATAGCGCGATTGTTTGACCCACTAGGTTGGTTAGCTCCTAGTGTAGTTTTGGCAAAAACGTTCATCCAAAAATTATGGCTTGCAGGTGTTAGTTGGGATGAAGAACTAAACACTGAATTAATAAAAGAATGGAATACTTACCGTGAAGAGTTGTCACTACTTAGCAAAGTTCGGATACTTCGTTGGCTTGGAACTAAGTCGCACGATGATCTCGAGTTGCATGGGTTCAGTGATGCTTCCAAAACCGCATTTTCAGCCGTAATTTACTTGCGGATGGTAGATGTGGTTGGCAAGGTTCATCTTTCGTTGTTGGTTGCAAAAACAAGAGTAGCCCCCATCAAACAAATTAGTATACGTCGTTTAGAGTTGTGTGGAGCAGTTCTGCTATCAAATCTTCTAATAGAAACTGCCGATGTCCTGCATATACCTAGAGATAAAATCAAGGCTTGGACAGATTCCACTGTCGTGTTGGCATGGCTGAACAGCCATCCAAGTAGATGGAAGACATTTGTGGCGAATCGCACTTCGGAAATATTGACCACGATCAAGGCATCTCAATGGTTTCATGTGAAAACCAAGGACAACCCAGCAGACTGCGCCTCACGAGGTATATTACCTAGTGCATTAGTAGAAAATTGTTTATGGTTTTCTGGACCACCATTTCTAACTCAGAGGACAATAGTATATGAAAGGCCAAATGATTTGAATATCGACTTAGAGCAAACAACAAAAACACACGTGGCTGTAGTGCCAGAGCGTTCAATGTTCCAACGGTATTCGTCATTACAAAAGTTAGTCAGGGTAATTGCATATTGTAGACGGTTTTTAAGGAATAACACTTTTAAAAATAATTATTTACAAAGGTTAGAGCTAGAAGCAGCATTAGAATGTTGTATAAGACAAACACAAAAAGATATATTTACAGTAGAATATTTACAATTACAGAACAAAGGTTATTTACAATTAAAAACCAGTAAGCTCAACTCACTCTGTCCATATCTGGATGACAAAGGCCTTATCAGAGTTCGAGGTAGACTTGAGAAAGCACCATTGAGTGAAGGCACGAAGCATCCCATAGTACTACCAAACTCTTGTCATCTGACAAACCTTATAGTTGCAGATGCACACTTAAAGACTCTGCACGGAGGTCCGCAGCTAATGTCAAATTATTTGAGGACAGCCTACTGGGTCATAGGAGTCAGGAACCTAGTCAAACACCATGTGCGCAAATGCGTGACATGCGCTAAACAACGCGCTAGCATCAGGAACCAAATTATGGGTTCTCGTCCAACAGTTCGGTGTTCTCCAGCACGACCGTTTCTACACAGCGGTGTCGATTATGCTGGCCCTATTAATATTAGGACAACGAAAGGTCGTGGGCACCGTTCGTATAAGGGTTACATATGCGTGTTTGTGTGTATGTCTACCCGTGCTATACATTTAGAAGTCGTCAGTGACATGAGCACACAAGCTTTTTTAGCCGCCTTCAGACGTTTCGTGTCTAGGCGAGGTCATTGTGCCAAAATATGGAGTGATAATGGCACTACGTTTGTAGGTGCCTCCCGGGAGTTGCAACATTTAGCATCCATTCAGGCAGCAATAGCAGAACATCTCGAGGCCAACGGTACCGAGTGGCACTTCATTCCCCCCACATAGCCCTAATTTCGGTGGACTTTGGGAAGCAGGTGTGAAGTCCACTAAGTTTCACCTCAAACGGGTCATTGGTGATGCTACTTTGACGTATGAGGAAATGAGCACACTCCTCAATCAAGTAGAAGCTTGTTTGAATTCGCGTCCAATGAGCGTCATTAACGTTACTGATCCTGGTGAACCGATACCTTTAACCCCTGGACATTTCCTCATTGGAGAGCCAATAGTAAATGTACCAGACAGCAAATATGATAGTTCAAATGTTAGTTATTTGTCGCGGTGGCAATTTATTCAAAGGATGACACAATCATTTTGGAAGCGCTGGTCTCAAGAATATTTGTCCAATCTTATGAACCGGTACAAATGGTCTTCTAAAATTCCTGAGCCAAACATTGGTGATATTGTTTTAGTTAAGGAAGACGATTTGCCGCCAAGTCGTTGGTTGTTAGGTCGCGTAATAGAGAAGCACCCCGGTGCTGATAATATCACCCGTGTAGTCACATTACGCACTAAATCCTCTACTATTAAGAGACCAACCTCAAAACTTTGTATTTTACCAGTTGCAAATAACTGAATTTATGTTTACCTTACAGCTGTAAAACTTTTTACATATTGTTTATTTAGAAGTTTAGCCAAATAAGTACTTAGTTTTAGAATTTCAAATGTTAGATGTTAAGGTTGGTAGTCCAATTTCTTAATTTAAGATCAAACCTGAGATCAAATTTATGTTAGATCCAGGGTGTAGTTCACGAAGGACATTCTTTCACTAATGTCCTTGGTGGGCGGTATGTTCAGAACCATGCATGTTTGGAACCAGCTCACCAAGATGTTAGTTTAAATATATTATTGTAGAAAAGTTGTAATTTTCATAACTAGATGGCGTTGGCGTCAAATTAGAAGTCGGTGTTAAGATTCTCCGCCATGTATATATAGTTCACGTCGTTAAAGTTCAATATAAGGTCAAAATACAGGTTACGGTTGTTTCATTCGAAACTAGACCTTACTCCTGAGATCAATTAGATCAACCCTTCAAGTGCCGGGTACGAGCCTCCGTGTGCGGTACTAAACACTAACTAAGACATAAAAATTGTATGTAAACAATACAACGAAATTAAGAAAATAATAACGTAATAATAAGCCATACAAATATGACACAGGTTTCAATAATCTTTAAAAAGATCGTCTGGTAAGAATACATTACACAAAATTCTACAATATTCAACTGGATTAGTGAAAACTAGTAACTAACCTGTGCAGAGTCAAATTAGTCTGATTTTTGTTATTCCTCGCACCATACTGTATTATGCAACACGATGGCATGATTTTTCTCTTATTTTCCAAAGCCAGAACACAAAAAAAACCAAGCTTTCGACGTATTTATCTTTAAAACAACGAAAATAATAAAAGCAAACAACTGTTTGACAGCACAACTACCATAAAACCACAGAGTACTTTGGGCAACTAAAATGGCGACCGGCCACGCAAAGGCTTGATTTTGACGTCACACAAAAGGGTTGCCAAATTTAGTCCTTGGCAAACATATAGATGTCTCTTTTTTCATATGCAGCTTTTGGCTAGTTAAAAAGAGACAAAATGCTTTTTGACATGTTTGCGTCGATATGATAGATATTTGTATAACTGTTTATTTCTATAGTCAAACGTTTCAAGTCCATATGATTTATACGTCAGTGGATTATACCTCTAGATGTAGCCACCTCGTGGCCGCACATGAGACAGCACTATAAAACTTCAATGTTGCTATTATGGAAACTTTTCCATCTCTATGTAGTCTGTGCTTTTCCCTAAAATATGACCAAAAACGTGAGGGTGTTTCGTTGTAACAACTACATATTAAATTATTATATGAGTCGCATAATGTCATTCATATGAAGAGTGCAAAATTATTTATATTATTCAATATATAAAATGGCCAACAGGATTCTAATGATATTAACAGTAATATTTTAGTAAAACAATCTTGGAACATGTTACATGATACTTTAAATACTTACGTAACTATTGTTACAAAGCAGAAATAAAACTTTGATGGTTTATTTGATTGAACAAACTAATCGCAGAGACTCGAGAGGTCTATTTTATGAAATATTTTTGCCTCGTTGTTTGCACATTGAATTGAAGTTTTTGTATCAAACAATGTGACACGAGAATTTTATATATTAGATTAATATGAAGTTTACTATATAATTCAAAGTAATCTGGTGAACAAACTATTTATTTTATTGAATTTTATTTATTTAACTACTTGCACTTTTTATTTCAGAGTTAAGGGAAAAAAAGATGACAAGGTATGGCAACACAACGAATATCAAGTTATAGGTTATGTGGAAAAAAAAAATAAACGATATCGCTAGAATTACGCCTAATTTTCATCAAAAGCCATGTCATTACATAAACACAAATGTATTTCGTCAATCAGTGCACAATAACTATTAACATTTGCATACTTACGAGTGAAAAGTAACATTCTCATCTTCCTTTCTTTCTGTGCGGCTTTTGCAGCCTAAAATACTGCACCATCCCATTATATAGCACACAAAATGCACAAAACACTTAACTATTGGAGTCTATTTCTCATAAATGCACTAAAACTATTACTTTAATTGCCGAAATTATCTTATTCAATTCAATTTTTAAGGTTATGGCGAAATTATCTTAAAAAACTGACTCGAGTCGACCTCTCAGTGACAGTGACAGGCCTTTGTCATAGTATAATGTACTCTGTGGCCTTTGTTTGGCTAACGTTTCAAAGTTCGCCAAGCAAAAAACCGGCACGCCGTATGAGACAGAGCATGTTATTTTTTGTCTCAATTTTCTCACTTGTTTCGTATATATGCTTCTCACTTCCACACTTCCCTACAGTCTCATGGCTACATCTAGAGCACAGACATATAAATATCTAGAGGTATTTAATCTAAGGACTGGGCATACCTACAAAAAAACGTGTTTACCTACCACCGACTTGGGCACTTAAAATGGCTGCCTTTCGTAGGGTTGTAACTGCGAGCAACATGCGCATCTGATATCGATATTCAACTCAATGTTTAAGTTTTTACCTCAATGCGTATAAACCATATGGACTGGGCATACCTATAAAAAAAACGTAGCTACTTTGCTGGGATGATAAAATGGCTGCTAATAGGCACAGGGCAGCCTATGTCGATATTTCTTTACTATAACATCGATAAAAGATTGTTAGAATGTTTTCAAAATGTCACGATACAATTTCAACGGGTATTTTTAGCACATTCTCAGCTTCACTTGTACAGTCGCCAGCACATCGTGCTACAACAATCTGACAAATTTCTGTACCTACTAGATTTCCAACTTTATAAGAGAAAAGATTAAGTTCAATTTTGACTGGAATAATTTGACAGTTTCGAGTAATTTGATGTGCTGGCGTCTGTACAACAAAATAACTATCTATGTGAACAAATCTGAAAAGTTATCTTTGACCTACTTCCCGGTTTTTGATTTAGGCTAATACTTTGCGTACATGTTTAGTTTGGATGACATTGCTGCCGATTCTCTTGTTCAATAACTAAACTAAAATTAGATAATCACTATCTTTTTAACCGACTTCTAAAAAGGAGGAGGTTCTCAATATTTAATATTATTATATCAATGGGGGTTTGCGGGACATGTCTCTCTGTACCGCATACCCCCCAAAATATGTATCTATTGCCATTATTAGGATAAGTAACAAGGTACATCGAATAAGTTTTTGAAAATTCAAATGAAATGTACCTAAGCGTTATTCTAAAGCCTTGCGTTAGGTCATTCGAGACGGGGTGGAGGGAACAAAATCTAAGAAAAGAAATGACGCTGCATCCACGATGGGCTGCCGGCACGGACGTCTCCATCACCTAAGTATATTTTCTAACATACCGATGAAATTGGGTTTTAATTAAAAGTCAACAATAATTATTTACAACACCATTTATTTATTTTTACATACATATAATTTACTTAAAATATATTTATTTATTTATTTATTTATTTAAATTTATCCTACTAATCCATACCTTCTAATCCATACCATCCTACTAATTGCTATACAATTTTTGTTTAAAAACATACCAGCTTAATCAATGTGGGCACTGCGCCATCATGTAACCTCATCACATCGAGGGTTCTGTTAAAACTAGATTTATCAAAGTGCAGGGAGCAGATATGCCACATTTTATGTCTATGGTTTATATTTTTCTTCTATCCATTTATTTTTGAAATTTTCATTTCCAGGAAATCTGTGGGTTAATAGCATTGCAATGTATTTTACACACTTTATCAATATAATAATATCGATACTTATCGTATGCGATGCGGACATCGCACATCACTAACGAAGACGAATAAAAATTGTATGTAAACAATACTACGAATAAGCCATACAAATATGACACAGGTTTCAATAATCTTTAAAAAGATCATCTGGTACCAAAACATTACACAAAATTCTACAATATTCAACTGGATTAGTGAAAACTAGTAGGTAACTAACCTGTGCAGAGTCAAATTAGGCTGATTTTTGTTTTTCCTCGCACCATACTGTATTATGCAACACGATGGCATGATTTTTCTCTTATTTTCCAAAGCCAGAACACAAAAAAAACTTAGCTTTCGACGTATTTATTTTTAAAACAACGAAAATAATAAAAGCAAACAACTGTTTGACAGCACAACTACCATAAAACCACAGGCCACAGTTTCAGTACCTATATAGTAATGTAGGTACTCTGTGGGCCACAGATTGGGCAACTAAAATGGCGACCGGCCACGCAAAGGCTTGATTTTGACGTCACACAAAAGGGTTGCCAAATTTAGTCCTTGGCAAACATATAGATGGCTCTTTTTTCATATGCAGCTCTTGGCTAGTTAAAAAGAGACAAAATGCTTTTTGCCACTTTTAGCAAAAATATCGACTTTGGCAATTATTTATGTTCTAAAGTACAAAACATAACTCTCAAAACATAATAAATACATTTCTTCAGTGCACTACAGAGCGGTTTTTTATCTACGTGTCATAATTTACCACAAATAATAAAAAACGATTGGCGGCGCTAGTGGACGGAATACACGCTCTTAAGTAGCAACACAAATAAGTTGACGTTAGAAATTTTGACGTTGACATTTGTTTATGTCTTTTAACTGTGCTGTGTGTGTAGGTACTAGTGATTTTTGCTTTTATCAGGAAGAAAGGCGATTAGTACACAAAATATAAATTAAAAGATGAGCTTTTAAACATGTCTCGATCGTATTTGCCACCCTACGTATTACAAGAACTGCCAGATATAACAGAAAGTATAAATTATCCAATACAAAATGTTCAACGCATAAAGGTTAGTCCTAAATATTCCCTATTTTTGGCCTTTGATCAAAATAATTTGGCTAATTTGTATGAAATTATCTATACGTTTTTATTTTATAGCTATGCCAGGGTGTAATATATAAGTATGAAACCCTCAACCAATTGTTAAACGTCCTACGTCGTTTTACAAGTATTGTATTTCCTAGGTAAAATCGTATATTTTTAGGTTTTTTTATTGATTTTAATACAATAAAGTTGACGCGCTCACAAATGTTTATCATTTGAGAGTGTGTCTAATAAAGATGAAACATGAGTAGGTAGCAAATAATTTCAGTTGCCAAAGTTGTGTAATCCAACATACATACCATTTCTGCATAATATATCTTATTAATCAAGAGAATCTCAATGTTAGATTTTCATACAAAACCAAGAAAACAAACTGAAATTAACAGGAACATATAAGTACTACTTTTGACTGCCTTCTGTCAGGCTTTAGAGAATTTAAGATCAACATATAAATATTCTTATTCTCTAATCTTCATTATTTTCAAGGGTTAAAAAGGTAATTCCATGTCAGAAACTGATATTGAGGTGCATTGAGCTGGACTGGAAGCTGACCCTAATGTATTTGTGAGAAGACATGACATTAAAGAAGTTACCGCATTTTTGTAAACTCCATAAGTTTGTAATAAATCTTAATAGATTTTCTTAATGTTTTGTGAACAATATACATTTTGAATGTAATAGGGAATATGCATGAAAACATATGTTTTATCTATACAGTTTATCTAAAATTATACAAATATATATATTTATACTAACAGTGAAAAGAATCAAAATTAGGTACTTGAACAACAAACAAGATATAATTATTTTAAACAAATATATCTGTCCCTCTTGCGAAAACTCTGTTTTCTATGGCAGCCCCATATTACATTTATGGACTTTGACGTCAAAGGCCAAATTGACTTCTCTTTCTTATTGAACGTAATAAGTATTTCATTTTGCTAGTCCTATTCAAATTTATTTATTGACTTGAATAGGATTTATTTGTGAGTTATTGAGAAATGTGAGTTTACATTTTCATGCGATATCTATCTTACTGCAATCTATCTATAATCTTACTGCAGTTGCAATAACCCAGTAGCAAGACTATTAGCTGATAAGTTGTATAGTTATGTTGATTTAAGCTATGAGACCAGGGTCTATTCAGGTTTTAGCAGTTCATTGTCAAGGGATTTGAAACCTCAATTTAATTTATATTTATATGCTTTTTTTACTATTGTTAGGCATCCGCTTGACCTCACATGATGGTAAGCGATGATGCTGTCTAAGATGGAGCATGCTTGCCTAGAAGTAACCTATTCACTCAACTAGAATTCAACTTCAGATCTAACTAATATACACGAAAAATTGCATGAAAATCGGTCAAGCCGTTCGTAGGAGTTCAACAAAAACCAAGACACAATATTATATACCGGGACTCAATCCTGTCTATTGATAACAAGTTACTGGTTTAAAATGCTGTGCTTCAACTTTTCTGGACTCATGGAATTTCCAGTGGTGCTCTGCCAACAAAACTTATGCTATGTGTTTTCAATATATTCAATGGTCCAAAAACCAAGAGACCAAGAGCAGAAGGCAAAACCCCTAAAATAGTATTTCAATGGATTCAGAATAGACTTAAGACATGTGCCCCTTGGCTTTCCAGAAGTGATGAGATTAATGAATACCTCAATGTTTCCTCCATTCAGTCTAGAATAGAGAAATTCACAAAGAAATATGCTTCTATAATTTTGTAATGATATGGATCTTGTAAAATTTCAGTACTCCTGTTTCGACATATCAAAATCGTTAATAGCATTTGGTGCTACCAGTGGAGGTATTTATGTTTTCAACCGGACCCCATGTGAATTTGTGCAGCTTATACCAAACAAGGTATGTGGACACATTGTTTGTCTTGTGTTCTTAGTCTTGTTTGTTTTGAAGTTTTTATTTTTCATGAAGATTTCTTTAGTACTATTATATTAAAAAAATACCTAAACCATATGATATGCTTTGCTTGCATGATTTTTTGGATCTTCGCAAGGGGACATATTCCAATCTCTATATTGAGCAATTAGTCAAAATTGGTTCACAGTTTAAGGTGGAAGCACCAGGGTAGCCCGCGAAATTAACAAACAGACAGATTGAACATTTATTTATAGCTGATGCCCGGGGCTTGGCCTGCTTGACAAATTATAATATACTAAAACCTTCCTCGAGAATCACTCTATCCATTGGTGAAGACAGCATAGCAATTGGTGCAGGAGTTTTTGAGTTTATCGCGAACAGACAGACAGACAAATGGAAAATGAATTAGTAGTACTTACTAAATAGTACAGCAGATTATTCTGATACCTATTCAAATTAGTTATTCTATCTGGGAATGTGTTTTAATGTACTGCTTGAAATTTCAGGATGGAGCAATCACCCGCCTGGCTATTTCCACAGATGAAAAACACATTGGTTTTGCCAACGGTCGAGGTTTGGCCACCATTGCAGAATGTAACCAATCCCTCAGCAGTAGTCACTCTACTGTGGTTTCTAAGGAACATCAAGGGAATGAGATTACCGCCATGATCTGGAGCACTAGTCATATGCTGTTCATGGGAGATGATGTAGGAAAAATATCTGTGCTGCAGCCACAGAATTTTATTGTAAGTAGTTTTTATTGATCTTTTTTACCAAGCCTTAAGCCACATCATAATCTACATATTATCGTAACTTTGGAGTATCTCAGGATCTTTTATGGTACAGCAAATTTCATTAGGTTCCTATACTTTTATCTTTTCCCATTATTTTCAATAGGCATTGGACTTTTATATATTAAGCAGTTGTTGTTTACAGTATGAATCAACTCAGTACCTCCAGGGTGATAAAATGACCGATTGATACAATGACATGCAGGATGTCGATATTTGTTTTAAAAAAAGCGACAGTTATGGAGTAAAACGTTAATTTACATGATAATGACTCTCCACTTGTTCAGACACGAAAACAAAAAGATAATATTCCGGTTGTACCTATGTTTAGTTAATAAACTTTCATGAATATTTGTTTCGTTTTTGTGTATTCAAATGTTATCAAGGATGATTTCGTTTGAGCTCAAGTTATTGTGTAAAATACCTACCTACCTATTTTAAAAATACCGCATGTATCTGACATCGACGCACAAACGATTTCCATGGGTCCAGGGCATGATTCTGGACACCCCAGTGTTGGAATTTTTCGTCGGTTCTTTCTCATTTTTTAATTTTTTTCAAGAGTACCAAAAATAGGTATCAGCTCGGCAGAGCTGATATCTATTTGTGGCTTTATTCAGATTACTCTTTTTAGCTGTGAAAGTAGTTAATTAATATTTTTTTTATTAAAAATCTCATTGGGTTAGGTCAGAATAACGATTATGAGCAGTCTAAAGTAAAAATCCCTTGAAAAAAATTTAAAAATTAGAAAAAAGCCGACGAAAAATTCTAAGTCTAGGGTGTCCAGAATCATGCCCTGTACCCATGGAAATCGTTTGTGCGTCGATGTCAGATACACGCGGTATAAGAAAAAGTATTCCTTTCTAAAAGCGACCGATTTAATATTAAAGGGGTTCAAAATCGCGGCGCACAATGAAACATGTAGAGGTATATGTATATGGGTAAAATAGGTACACATCAACTTGCCGAAATACAGGCTACAGTCGAGACTTGGATATGACACCGGATAATTGCAAACTACGTAAGATTATTAAATATCTTGAGAGATTGTACCTGAACTCTCGATAAATTGTCAGCTGAACATTTGGAATAGGTACCTACGCATCAAAATTTGATAGTCTTTAATCTCGCGAAGTCATTCTGACAATAGGGAATATGCATGTGATTTTTTTATTTTCAAAATAAAATACTTAAGTATTAGGTCTAGTAAACAATCCTGAAATTATTTTTTAAATATCTTCATCATTTATGAAGTTATAAAGCTTCAAAGACTACAGTTAGAAAGAGAAGTCCGATACAAACTGTGACGTCAAAATACACGACGACTATACAGCTGCCATAGAAAACCGCGTTTTCGCGAGAGGGACAGATATATTTATTTAAAACAATTGTATCTCGTTCGTTTTTCGAGCAATTTAGATTCTAATTTCATTGTTAGTATTATATTTTCGAATACTTTCTGATAAATTGTTCAGACCACAAATACTTTTTTCATGCATATTCCCTATTGTGAACCATCTTATACTGAGAACAGGTTAGCGGCCAATCAGTTTACGGCTCTACAATTTATTGGATTTTCTATATCTATTTATTGGAGTTACGGAACATAGGGCACAGGGATCTTAGGGCTCCCCGACACGGATAGGTTAGGTTCGAATGGTAGGTATGACGTTAGCTAGAGTGAGCGAGCGAACTTAGCTCCCGTCATGCCATTCATGTTAGTTTCCTTTAAACCAGCTAAGGAGTGGAACTCCCTGCCGTAGTCTGTGTTTTCTGATAGCTGCAACCTGGGAGTCTTAAAGTCAAGAGTGAATAGGTTACTTCTTCTAGGCAAGCGTGCTCCATCTTCGACCACAGCATCACTTACCATCAGGTACCTATAGTGGTCAAATGCGTGCCTATTAATAGTTAAAAAAAAAGAAAACCCTACAGAGAGAAATAGGACCACGACCCAGCGGTGCCATCTCTGTGGGATACGGCAATATCTTTTATGAGGTGTACAAATAATAAAAATATATAATTTCCAATATAGTAGGTAAGTGATATAATGTTTTTATACATTTTCAGGCTAAAACAATGTTCCAGAGTTCATCATTGACAATAATGAGTTTGGATTCTCGAATTTGTCAACTGGACATGAAGTCTTGCATGTTGCTTGTGTCCACTCTCACAAGGTGTTATGTCTGTGATACATCTCGAGAACAGTACCGACAGATTGGCCAGAAACTCAGGGACGGAGAGTATGGCGCCTGCTTCGTCAACAAAGAAACTAATTCGGATCAACATACAACTAACCCAACACAAGACTTGACAGAAGTAAGAAAATATAACATAGTCAGTGATGAATCTGGCTTTGCTGTAGGAAAGGACCTAGAAAACACCTTGATATTCTGTGCAAGACCATCTTCTAGAGTATGGGAAGCCACCATAGATGGAACTGTCATAAGGACTCATCAATTCAAACAAGTACTTGCAAAAAATCCGATGAGACTTGTGTCCAATGAATCTTACCAGAATCAAAACGTCTCCATAGATGAAGTTGTAACTGATAGTGAAGGACAGTCGGTGAATTTCCCCAAAATTGTTGCAACAAATGGTGCCATATTTTCGTTCAGGAAGAATGCATTGTACTTCTTAAACATTTATGATGTTGATCATACAATTTGGTTTGACACCTATAAAGATATTGTTGATTGTAAAGTGTATCATGACATGCTGTATGTATGGCTGTCTAACGGCTCTCTAGTTAACTTGAAATACATGAAAATCGACAAGTTCTTAGTCAAGTGTTACGTAGATGAGAAATATGTGCTGTGTGCAGAACTGTGTGCCATGTTTAGTGATTATTTGCTGGCGAATATTCTGTCATCGAAATTGCATATCCTGGTGAGCTTAAGAGACAAATTACAGAATGAAGAGTTACTGAATACCATTAAAGATGTTCTAGATAAGTTTGAAGGCTTGAAAGCTAATGATGCTACTTTAATGAAATCGGGAATATATATTGTTGATAATACTTATCATGCACAGTCTTCTTTATTGGAGAGTGACACAAAACTGAATGAAGACTTCAAATTCACTTCACTGCCACCAGAAGCAATGCAGACACTAAAAGATCTGAGTTCGAGTGTCTCTGATAAATTAAATAATAGCAAGAAGAAGTTGAAAGAAAAATGGGAGGATTTTGAAGGGAAAATGAAACACCTTAGCGTTGATAAGCACCAGGAAGTAAAAGACACACCAATCATACAGAGAAAAGAGACACAAGATGTTCTCAAACAAATTGCTGCAGATGAAAACATTGAACAAGCACCAATTGTATTTGATAACAATATCATTTACAAAGAATCTAGTCAAAAAGCCATAGAAGTAGACAATAATAGTTTAGAAAGAGATAAAGTGAACAAGAGTTTGTATCAATATTATAAATTAAGCATAGTGGGTAAGGAAACAAATGGGTCGAATTTAGTTGCTGCTATCGAAAATTATGCCTGTGATATTAGTCAGATCTACACTCTTATGTTACAATTAGAAAGTTATTGTATTAATATAGGAGCTTTTGATGAATCTAAATTTGTACCTAATAATATTTTTCTCAGTTACCTAAATGAATCACAGAAAAAAGAAGAATTACTCGAATCTATTATTAAAGAAGAAACACTATACAAGTACTTTGTAGATTCTTGTATATCTGTGAATATAAAAAGTCAGAAACTGTCAAACATTGGTTGCGATTGTGGATTCCCTCTTCCTTACTCTAGAACTCATCAAGCACCAATATTTTCTGAGCTTATAGACGAATTTATAGAGAAACAGTGGTCCAGTCAGACAAGGAACCAATGTTACGATATTTGTAAGCGAATGCCTTACTTGTGGAGAAAGATTCTGTATTTGAGGAGGAACGAAGACTTGTTGAACATATTGAGGATATTGCTGCAAATGTTGGATGAAGGATTGCTACATTCATTTCTGCCCCAGTTCACTTTGGACACCTGGGAGCGTACTGTGCAGCTGTATGCGACGTTACATGCAAATATTTGTTTAAATTGTTCAAAAAAGTTTGATCACATTTCTGTGAGAGACACTTTGAGTTGGGATGATCTCGGAGCCTTGATGATCAAGTCTATCGGTGGAAGGAACGCCATCAAGGTGATGGAGAAATATGCGGCGCTCATCGACGAAGGAGCCATCACTGTGAAGTTCTACCACACGTGTCTCATGGTGACCATGTATGAGAGATATGACGCCACCATCACTGGCAAGCTGACAGACACCCTGTATAGTTGTTATAACTTTGAAGACTCGAGGGTAGAGGTAAGTACATCATTTTTATGACTAGATCGTACTGCGCTTTAAACTACCTTATAATATTGGACTAAATAACCTATTATTAATAGCAGATTTGTCAGTGTCCAGTATTTATTTTCGTAATTAAATAATTTCGAAGCCAGTAGCTTGAGCCAACTTACCTATCTTTTCATGCTGCCTTCTTGCAAAATATGACTGTACCTAATATTTCAAGATTCCGAGCTCAGCCTATCGTTATGATCCAACCCCTGGTTCAAAGACATCCGGTTAGTCGGTCTCGCATGGAGGACACTTCTGGATATCCCACCATGCACAATAGTTTTTAGAATCACTTTTGCTGTGATATCTACATTTTTGGGGCCTTTAAGTAAAGTTTGTGTAACGTCTAGGCCATCTTTCTCTATTGTCGACCACCGTCATGTAAGATTGTGATCAAACGAGCGTATTATATTATCAATAATAATTAGTTGTCTCCAATCTTGACACGCCTATTTCGCCTTTCGTTTGAGACTGGGAAAGTGCCGAAGGCTTGGAAGCAAGCTAACGTGCAGCCCGTGCCCAAGAAGGGTAGTCGAGCTGACCCGTCAAATTATAGAGCCATCTCGGTAACGTGAACGGGTACTGAATCGTAAGCTCCTGACATACCTAGAAGCGAACGATATCCTTAGTGACCGACAATACGGCTTTCGCCGAAATCGGTCAACTGGGGATCTTCTAGCGTATGCCATTCACATCTGGAGTGAGGCCATTGAGAGGCATGGGGAAGCACTTGCGGTCTCCCTAGACATCTCGAAGGCCTTCGACAGGGTCTGGCACGATGGCCTTATTAGTAAGCTTCCTTCCTTCGGCCTGCCCGCCGGATTGTGTGATTGGATTGCAGATTTCCTGAGGGATCGGTCAATAAGATCCGAGTGGTCATAGATGGCTGCTCCTCCGGACTGCTGGATATTAATGCCGGGGTTCCTCAGGGGTCAGTACTCTCGGCAACATTGTTCCTGCTGCATATTAATGATCTGCTAAAACCCAGTACCTTTGGGTATGCAGACGACAGCACTGTTGCTGAGAGATACGTGTCCGACGCACGAGCTGGTGGGTCACAGACCCGTTCTCTCCGGGAGGCTATGATTGAGCGCTTGAACGTGTCCTTACAGGCTGTCTCTGAATGGGGCGATGCCAATCTGGTCAAGTTCAATGCTGCTAAGACCCAAGCGTGTCGCTTTTTCGATAAATGGAGCCAATGCTCCATCTCTCCGCGGTGTAACCCTGCCAATAACTGACAGACTTGAGCTTCTTGGTGTTACGTTAACATCTACCCTCAATTTTGGCCCTTTCATAGAGGCCAAGGTTAAAGTGGCTGCTAGAAAGATGGGGATCCTGGCAAAGGTGAGACGGTACTTCACGCCGGAACAGCTTCTTAAACTGTATTATGCGCAAGTTCGATCGTGTATGGAGTACTTACTGCTCTCATCTTTGGGACGAATCTGCCAGACACCAGCTTGATGCCCTCGAGTCAATTGAAAAACGAGCCAAGAGGATCATTGGCCATGATAGGCTCGTCGAATCAAAGCTCCAAAGTCTTGAGCATCGACGCCGAGTTGCTGGCCTGTCGGTTTTCTATCGATTACATTTTGGGGAGTGTGCGACGGAATTGCATAATTTAATTCCGCCAAGCCCGTTCCTCCATCAGACCACAAGACGTACGGCGATGCGCCACCGGTACATGGTGAACATCCCACCTATACGCACAAAACGTTTTGGGAATACATTCATTGCGCGTACAGCTAAGGATTGGAATTCCCTGCCGGAGTCTGTGTTTCTTGATAGCTACAACCTGGGAGTCTTTAAGTCAAGAGTGAGTTGAGTGAGAGAGGTTACTTCTAGGCAAGCGTGCTCCACCGTAAACCGCATCGTCGCTTAACATCAGGTGAGATAGCGGTCAAACGTATGCCTATCAATAGTGAAAAAAACCGGCCAAGTGCGAGTCGGACTCGCGCACCGAGGGTTCCGTACAAAACTGTAGGTTTATAAGCAAAAGTTGCGTTTTACGATTTATGACGTATTAAAAAAAAACTACTTACTAGATCTCGTTCAAACCAATTTTCGCTGGTAGTTTACATGGTAATATGCATCATATATTTTTTTCAGTTTTATCATTCTCTTATTTTAGAAGTTAAGGGGGGGACACACATTTTACCACTTTGGAAGTGTCTCTCGCGCAAATTATTCAGTTTAGAAAAAAAATGATATTAGAAACCTCAACATAATTTTTGAAGACCTATCCATATGTACCCCACACGTATGGGTTTGATGAAAAAATTTTTTTTGAGTTTCAGGTCTAAGTATGGGGACCCCCAAAATTTTTTGTTTTTTTTTTTATTTTTGTGTAAAAATCTTAATGCGGTTCACAGAATACATCTACTTACCAAGTTTCAACAGCATAGCTCTTATAGTTTCGGAGAAAAGTGGCTGTGACATACGGACGGACGGACAGACAGACAGACATGACGAATCTATAAGGGTTCCGTTTTTGCCATTTGGCTACGGAACCCTAAAAAACCGCCCTAAATTTCACGAAAATATGCTTTAATACAAATCTTCTCATTTCCAGATATGCAGACTACTGCGTAGCACCTTATGTGGTAGTCCGAAGAACACAGCGCTCCCAATAATTGCCGCTGCGAAGTCTAAGCACTGGGGCCTGCGACCTCTGACTGCGACAAAATCTACCGGAGACAACGAATCTACTGAAGAGTATATAACAGACGTATCTATCACCCATATACTTGAAAATTTATTTTATATCAACAACAGCTTAACTGATTGTGTATTATGTGGGTTGCCACTACAAAATACCGTTCTAATCAAAGATGGTGGACTCTGGGTTTTTAAGTGTGGCCATACTTTTCACGGCGCATGTTTAGATTTGAACAAAGTCAAGCTGTGTCCTTCGTGTTCGCCTGTTAAATGAAGTTTCTAACGCTAGACAGGCTTAGCCTATGAGCACAATTTATTTATTTTTGTTTGATTTGTTTTTATGGCTTGTTAAGATCTTTTTTGTCTTAACATAGAAAGCCAGTGTTATTTCTTGTAGCCATTTTTAATCGTTTTTTTTTTGTGGAGCACATGTTTTGTTTGCACCTGAATATTATATATTAATAAATACCGTATTGCGATCTCGAACGACTTTCTTGTGCCAAATTGCTATTAAAAGCTGTATACTTCTTTTAATTATAACCCTGTTTTACCAATATTTGAAAAATAAAAAAACAACGAATGGTTTTGCAGTCTTAATCGGAACGCACGATGTTGTATACGGTATGAGGTACCGTACACAAATCTCCTCCACCCTTGTATATTACGACGAAATAAAATACCATTCTAGACGTATTTCATACGGTAAAGACCGGCTCCGCATACCGGAGCGTTGTGCGTTCGGATCAAGAGACCAAAGCGTACGATAATATCCAGAAATACACACGTGATACACAGTGCACATCGTATAATTATGACAAAATTCAGATAACGGTGCAATAACGGTCATTGACCCACACGCGTATTGACTTTCAAAATATTAAAAAAAACGAATTAATTACATCATGCTGTGACTTCTATCATGATCCTTTACGTTTTCTAGTAATGAAAAAAGTTCATAATTTAATGTTCGAGTATCTACGAAGAGAAATTAGGGAAAAATCATTGTACTTCATTGCACGTTTATCTGGCGCCGACCATAGAATAAAAAAAAACAATGAATTTTCTGTTTAGTATTTTTTTGTCTTTAATAATGCTAGCATGTCACACCGTGGTTCGAGATGGCAAATTGTTTATCTAGACATTTTACAAAAAGTTGGCACTAAATTAATTGTTTTTATTGCTGGCTCCTTGAGAGCTGAATTATTAATAATGTTTGGGAAATTTTGTTATACTTAATGATTTCTTTTGAATTGTTATGAAATGATATGATCACACGAAAAAGTGATAGTGTATTTCGTTTTCTTCGAATCAAATTGAATTAATGAATTATTATATAATCTTTAGTAAAGCAGAATGTCCTTAACGCCCGTTATCTGAAACACCGTTGATCTTCTACTTCAAATGGTATTTCAGACTAACTCACAAGGAAAAGTTAAGAACTTTTCGAAGAAGACATAGCCATTTTCTATATAAAGGGAATAATCGCTTATGTACACTACTATTTTTTAAACTCGGCATTAATTTTCATAATCATAAAACAGTTTTAAAACAAACATGAAGTACAAACGAATCTATTTTCTCTTTCCTTTTACTTTTCTACTACTCTTTCGAAAGTCATGATTACTTATTAGTGGCCGCACAGTGTTTTTTTGCGTTTTCCGTTTGTCTCGGTGAAGTGACTATATATGTAAACTATAGGTAGGTTACCTAATTTACAATTTTTATTTTGTTTTTCAACGAACTAATTTGAATTATTTCTAGTTTTGTTTTACCTACATAAGCAAAGGCCGATTTATTTATATTATTTAGTTATCTACCTAACGATATTTTAATAAATACGACATTAAAATTATACAAGCATGTTAAATTAGCTAAATCACTCGAAATATTGATGGTATTTTAATAATCTCACATTATTATTAATAAGGTATCCATAAATTGTAGTAATACCAAACAAATACATGTAACCTATTGTAACTGCGTACTTAAATAATTTTGTATTAGACGTCTTGCTGGTCTTTACATGAGGCTGAATTCAGTGACCAGTAGACCGACCTAGTCACTCGAGTCAGAGATGGTGTGACCGAAGCCTTGTTGCTCGCCGACACAGTACAGCAAACATCTAGCTATCTTAGTATGGAGATATCATATTATTTTGATGTCATACTTCTATTCAGTGGTGTTTCTGCTTTTGTCTTTTTCACCATTAATATAGAGCCTTCTCATTCACTGAATTTAGCAAATGCAAAGAACTCAATGACGTAACTATTTAATAAAATTATACTGTACATAATTAAAAAAATATTTTTGTAAATGCGAGGAAGTGTAAGTATCCATATCATATAGTAATTTATTATTTTATTCTGATACGGGTTTTTCTACAAACTAAGGAAGCAACTGAAACTTAGTATATTATCAAGAATACAACTTCTTAAGGCCTATATTAAACAGAAAAGTCAAAATACTTTATTTTTTAGATTTATGGTAATTTCGAGAAAATCAAGCAGTAGGAAAGTGACGACAAAAGCGTTAATCAACCGGAATCAACACTTTTAAACTCTGAATTTGTAATAGTCCAGTATCTTCTCATTCAAGAGGGCCAAGGAAAAAAATTTAAAACAGCGTTCGTATTCGCATGTCAAACGCACACTGTCAAAAAGCCTTCATTTTCATATATTTTTGACAGATTGCGATTGAGATGTGAATGCGATGCGAATGTGAAAATTAGTAGAATTGACACTCAGCGGGTCTAAAAAGGCCACTTTAGCAGAATCAGAAAGCACATCACGCTAGCCGTCACTGTCAAACCCAATCAATCTTGAACCTAAAGCTTTAGCGATAGAGATTAAAATTAAATTTGACAGATTGTTACATGATTAATATTATATTTCTACTAAAGTGGCCTTTTTAGACCAGCTGGTCTCACATTTGCCAGGATAAATAAACTAAAAATAAGTACAAGCCTTCGTGTAAGCAACTTACATAATTATTATCAAGACGCTGAAATTAGGTTTAAAGAATCTTTATCTATACTTATAATAAATCTGTAGAGAGGTCAATTCTGTACATGAAATATATTTCCAAAATAACTATCAGGGGGTGATTAGGGATCGATACTGATGCCAAAAATGCAATCAGTACAATTTTTGTCTGTCTGTCTGTCTGTCTGTATAACCGTTATAGAAACAAAAACTACTCGACGGATTTTAATGAAACTTGGTACAATTATTATTCATACTCTTGAGCAGGTTATAGTATACTTTTCATCACGCTACAATTAATAGGAGCAGAGCAGTGAAGGGAAATGTTGGGAAAACGGGAGAAGTTACTCCATTTTTTAAGCTTCCGTCGCGTGTGCAACCTTAATGGTGAAAGCTACACAGAAATCATGTATGACGGAAATGTTCTCCTTAAAATTATATAAAAAATTTCAAACGACAGCATATGTCTATCTTTTATGATTGACGAACAATAACACGTGTAACTCCCGATAGCTTAGCAGTTCGAAGCTTTCTGATTGTATTTGTCTACTCTTACGTTTATAAAACTCTCAGTCGTCCCTAATTAACATTAATAAAAGTTAACATTATTAACTATTCCATAAAAAAAGAATCATAGAAATCGGTATAGAAACACCAAAGTTATACATGAAAAACGCTAATAATAAGCCATCGCGCGTGAATACTGAATCATGCTATAAGGACTATTTTTGTGGTCGCGAACGCACAGGCAGGCGGCTAGCTAGGCGTCTAGAGGCTAGCGAGTAGCTTCGGAAAACGGCTTACGACAGTTTGCAATATCCTTTAATAATTATAATGTCGAGGGGAAGATGTTTATAATTTCGCTTTATACCAAACGAGTAATATTATAAATGTGAAAGTTTGGTTGTTTGTTACTCAATCACGCCAGAACGGCTTAACGGATCTTAATGAAATTTAGAACAAAGATAGATTATAGTCTGGAAAAGCACATAAGCTACTTTTCATCCCGGGAATATGTTCCCTAGGGATCACGCGGGCGAAGCCGCTGGCAGAAGCTAGTTTCTTATAAGAACATGTTACAGTTCTACCATATTATAATAATAATTTAGTTAATTACTATCTATCCAGGATTCTGTAAACTCGACTGATTAAGTCGCGATTTACTCTGCTAATTGCGGCCTCATGCCTAGAGCCATTCTATTAGTGATGGCGATTGTATCGAGATTCTAAAATAAAAGGTCCACTAGACCACATGATATTTCGACAGTGTCTTCAATCCACGCATTTTTGATCTTTTGACAATCGCCTTCGCCACGATACCGCTGAGAGAATGTCACATGTCAAGAGTCGGTTGTAACTGAATAACACACTAGGTGCAAGAACTTGGGTGGAATTCTTTGTCTCTTTCATTCTACAATTAAAATTGTCTCAGCTGAACTACAACGTTGCTCGGTGAATTAGATTTGATATTCGCCTATTTTGTATTGAACAGGATCCTGATAGAAAATAGATTTGGGACAGTAAAATAAAAATATGTGGTCCAAGCAAGAACAAATATTATACACGGTGAAATTTTAGTTGTCTTACAAAGGCGGCCCACTTAATATATCCGACATAACCAGAAAATTGGGCACTTTGAAAAGTAATTTTGACTAGATAATATTTTTTATCAAATTTATGTTTGTCACTGACATAGGTATATTGCGAGGTTTTTTCTTTTTTATAAATTAGTTTTAAACAACATTTTATGATATTTAAGCTGAGATACCGGAAATTCCATAGTTTGTAGAACTACCCATACTCGATGTATTTGAAATCAATGGATGTATGAGCATTAATGTAACAATATTCTTAATAAAATTACTTATTCGGTCAAAATAACTGTTGTCACTAAAATAACACCAAGTAAGCATGAAAGTTTTGTATGAAGTATTTGAATACTCTTCGGCGTAATGCTTCTGTGCGCTATGCTCAACCCTTTAATAATATTTACCAAGAGCGCATTTATGTAAAAAGAAAAACTTCTTACAGGCTGCTATCTCCGTAGAGGGCGTAGAAAATAAAACAAATTGATATTTTTATTATTTATTTTTTAATATAGTTTTGGGTTTTGGCACAATTTTAAATAATGTGTCCTGGTTTACACTAGGTAATAAAACCTAAACTCTATCTACTTACACATTTGAAACATTTTCGAATGCTAAGTAAAACGGCATGGAAATCTCAACAAATTATTGTGAAAATAGTTCAAAAAAACTATTAAAAATAACAACGTTTGTTTTTAAGTACGTAAAATATCAGTTGTGATGTTTAGAATTAATAGTACTTCAGTACTATGTAAGTAGGTACTCTATATGGCAAGATGCGTGGATACTACCAAACAAATTGTTTTGTTACATCTGTTTCAATAAATATAAATAAAACTCATTCGAGATCCTAACTCATACAATGGAGACACCAAATTAAGTATCGTTCATTAAATAACCACAATTACTAACGTTTACATCAAAATATACGCGTATTTACATGAGTTCAACATAAAAAATAAATAATTTAACGGCACTGTTCTAAACCCTTACACATTTACTATGAATACACACTACTTATAAACATTAAGTTTCACATACACAGTAAGTTTTATTTATTCATACTAACGCTACTTCACGTCTATTACTGGCATACAGCTTTTACTAAAGAAAAAAGAGGGAAAAACAAAAACAAGTTTTATATAATTAGAAAAATAAATAACAAAATTCAAAAATGGCAATTATACGTCATTAAACAATTTTTTTATTTTAAGTTTTTCTCGAAATAGGTATTTATACAAGTTTGTTCTAAGATCTATATAAAAATGTAGATAATATTATGCGTTACTACAGCTTAGATACTATTATCTACTTATATAAATTGCACGATTCGATAAAGCGAATATTTGTTTATATTAATAATAGTTTAAGGGCGTTACATCACTTGGATTGAGAAAGTACTTATTAACATTTCAGATTTGACTAATAAAATGTCCCATAAGTTTTATTCAAAACATACTGTTTCAGAGGGGACCGACACAGACATTATTTTGTACGGGTTATCTCAATCTTCAAATTAAACAACAGTTCTAGTCAAGAAAAATAAAAAGCTGATGATACAATCAATACAATAGTTCGTTTATAATAAGATAATAATTTTCAAAAGTAGACCAACTACATCAATATTATATTGTGTAGGTTAATTTTAGAACCAAATTAAGTACCTACTTAAAGACTTGTTCAGTAAGGTGATGTAAGCCCTAAATTATCCCACATTATGTCGGTGGGGTTCAATAAATCAATAAAAGGAAATGTCTTTATTGTATTAACAAATTGACAATTTCACAATTGACCAATAATTTTTATTAAAACAATACTGTCAGGAACAAAAGATTTGATCTGTATCGGCGACAAAATATGACAGTACTAAAACAATATATCTTTGATTACAGTTTAAAAGTGGTGTATAATTTCTTAGTTTTTTATAATACAATACAATTTCATACGTCATTGGCTATGTGGATTATTCCTTTAACTTTAGGTATGTTCATGATACAACTGCTTATTATAAAGGGTCTATTACCAATCTCAACTAGTTAAGTCTATGAGTATTTAATCATAACCATTATGCATATAGATCTCACTGAATTTAAATAAAAACAGTTTCCGTGTTCAAAACACTTAAATTTTCAAGCAATCCGCTTCAAATTTTTGGTTTGATACATTTAAATTGCTTAATGTCTAAAGCAGCTACGATACAAATAAAACTTCGCACTAAGTTTATACATGGCCACGCGATAGTCAACATTCAAAGTAGGTACTCATTACGACTAACTAACAAACTAATCTCTGAATCTTACACTAAACCTTTAGCCGAACATTCAAATAAAACTTAAATGTAATCTATCTACAAAAGGGAATTTTACTTATTTACAAAGAATCCACTTGAACCCGGTTATATCAGGCTAAAATCTACTTTATAATATTGATTCAAAATTATTTACTTAAGTAGGTACGTAGATATTTACATTTTCATTTCTAATAATCTATGTGTTGGTTTAATACAACATTTGGCACAATTTCTTTTGTAAAAGGGATTATCTATTTGTGCCAAAAATCTACGATTCTAGTCGAAACATTGAAAGATACAGATATAGGTCGAACCTAGAAAGGGCGTTATTTACATAACAGGAGAACTATACACCCGCATAATACTTATGAATTAAGAGTAATTTAAGACATTTTTACTAATTATATTTTACCAATTTCTTAGTACAGTAAAACTAATGGCTCGTCACAAAGTCTTTCACGTTTGAATCATGTTATAACTGTACTAAGATTTGTTTCATTTAAGTTTTCATTTCTTTACTCTGAACCAATTTTCACTGGGAAAATCACTGCGTAAGCACACATCAAATATACGGGCGAAAGTGTCCAAAGTTAGAAGTTTCCTTATTCACTAATGGAATAATCTCATTATTAATAATCAGTATTTTGTAAACGAGAGATCCAATTTGAGACACTGGCAAAAACTCACAAAATTATATAGCTACCGTCTATATGCCTCTCTCGGTGCGGTCGACACGAGGGGGTCAAGGGCAACACTAGAGATTCCGGCTCCGAGTCTTTATGAATATAATCCAGAGTGTTCTAGAGTTCTAGAACTGTCCGCGTTATTACCAGGGGTGGTGAGAGGGGGGCATGGAGAGGGGCGCGGCGTGCGGGTACGGCCAGCCGCGCGCCGTCCCTCAATCATCCTCCCGCGGAGACAGCGGCGGAGAGAACCCGGGGTTCATGTAGTTGCCCCCGTTGGGCGGCGGCGACGAGTTGGAGGGCCCGGGGGACGCCAGCGCGGGCGGCAGGAAGCCCAGCTCGCTGCCGCCGTCGCGACACCACAGCTGCCGCATCTCCTGGCGGCGCGTGCGCATCAGGTTTTTGTACTCGGATATCCGCATCTTCTTGCCGTCCACTATGCATGTCCTTTTTGGTCTTGGTCGGTACCTGGAAGGAAAACAAATAATTTCTTGAGTTTTTTTTTCAGGGGAATGCCCAGTGTACGTTACCCCAGCAAGAAAGTATCTCCTAGAGTTATGTGAGTAGAAAGTATAGTTGGTGCCTTTTCTGCTGTAAATGTGCCCCCACATAAAAAATGTGTGCCCCCTGTCGTTTTGGAATAAAACGGAAAAAACGATTCTTGCTGGGGTAACGTTTTTCTAGCAGGAAAATTCTTAACGAATGATCGGAGAGAGAAAAATTGTGCATGGCCAGAGAGCTTACATGTGTGCCAAAATGTGCCCCCAAAAATAAAATCTGTGCCCCTTCAGATTTACGAGATATTGCAATTCCTGCTGGAGTAACGTTTTGATGAATCGTATATCTCTATAACCATTGCATGTGCCCCTGTAGAATAAACATACACTAGTAGCTCTTAATGTGTGCCCATATGTGCCCCAAATTAGATCTAGGAAAATATTTATAGTTTTCAAGTTATTGCGGTTTTATGAAAACCCGAAAAAACATCGCAGCGCCTAAATGAGACAAGGTATAAGTTCGCTGAAAACTGTATTCGGTCCTTCTTGACGCTAGTAATAACCATACAAAGTTTCAAAACTGTTCATGCATGCGTTTTTGAATAATCTTGCTAAAAGTCAAAACGATGGTGTCATAATTTTGACGGCAAAATACAAGGAATCGGCTCAATCCCAGATATGTAGGTGTAAACCAAAATCTTGTGCCTTTAGTCAAAAATATATGGTGAAAATATTCAGCTTGGAATGTTTCGCATTATGTAAATATTAACAAAAACCAAAATATGTAATCAACGGCTGGTTATCCGACCAAATTTGAATGACTACTAAAAAGCGACTGATTCATACAAATCGGTGACCTTCTTTATTGGACGTATTATACCTAAGCTGTTGTCATATATTCGCGTTCAAAAGTTTTGGGGGCTAATTAAAAAATATATGAAATGGATCTTGTGACTATAATGAAACAGCTTGTTGATGTGGAAATTACTGTTTTAATTCTTAAAGTAATTATTGCATCAAATCACAGATCAAATTTCCTACCTATAAATATTAGAAATTTATTTGCACGTTGTGTAGTCACATTATTATTTAAATCACAGATCAGTTTTTCATCTAAGTCTAACATATAATTAGTAAATTCGCATCAGAAAAAATCACAGATCAGTATTAAGTATAAGTAAGTACCTATAATACCTATTTTGTAAAAAAATGTTAAATTGGAAATCACAGATAAATAATTTTCTTACGAGTAATTTGCTTATACATAGATTCATATAGAGTGTGTTCAAAATTCAATGTGTTAGTGTTCAGTGTGTTAGTATAGTAAACCGCATAAAGATATAACTCTAAACATCGAATGTGCACAAATTATCTGATGGTATTGGGCTATAAATAAACATATTTATCCCATATACGTAACAATATTATCACCTCATCCGTAATCCGACATACAAAATGGAAACACGTTGTTGCAACACTGATCATAGTGCGGTTGACTATAGGTAGGTATACACTAATTACAACTCTCAAAACTGTAGGTACCAAAATTTATTTGGTTGAGGGGAATGCTCCTACGCCTTTATGAACTTGGAAGGTTGTATTGGTGATTTTGATGATTATAATTCTGTTCCGTCTTACAGCCGCGAACAATATTGTAATCAACATACAACCTAGCACTGGCCTGCAAATTGCAAAAAACGCAAGAAATTTTGATTCACGGGCTGGTGGAGGATTCCCGTAATGATGAAAAACTAACTGTTATTCATCAATATATATATATAAATACATATAAAAAGACAAATACGGGCTTATTATTTATATACAAAAAAGAGCTTCCTCTTTTTAGTAGTTGGTATTCATCACACATTTCATGAACTATATTTTTTTTTAAACATCGGGACCATCAAATTTTGGCTCAAAGACCTGGCAAATATGAAATATCTGGATGTATTTTTTTCGTTCACACATAAATTACTGGATGTATTTTAAGGAAATTTAGAATGGAGAAGATAGCTTACCTTGGAATAGCATTTAGGCTACTATTTATAACAAACTTAATCATGTGTAAGGTCATAGAAACAGCTAGTAGAATATAATCTAATAACAACTTTATTTTATTACTTATTACTTTTCTACTTCAGTGTACTCAGGCACAACACCTGTGAACCGGTTAGTGAGTAAAGTAAAGAAGGTCATCGATATGTATGAATCCGTCGCTTTTTAGTAGTCATTCAAATTTGGTCGGATAACCAGCCGTTGATTACATATTTTGGTTTTTTGTTAATATTTACATAATGCGAAACATTCCAAGCTGAATATTTTCACCATATATTTTTGACTAAAGGCACAAGATTTTGGTTTACACCTACACATCTGGGATTGAGCCGATTCCTTGTATTTTGCCGTCAAAATTATGACACCATCGTTTTGACTTTTAGCAAGATTATTCAAAAACACATGCATGAACAGTTTTGTAACTTTGTATGGTTATTATTAGCGTCAAGAAGGACCGAATACAGTTTTCAGCGAACTTATACCTTGTCTCATTTAGGCGCTGCGATGTTTTTTCGGGTTTTCATAAAACCGCAATAACTTGAAAACTATAAATATTTTCTTAAATCTAATTTGGGGCACATATGGGCACATATTAAGAGCTACTCGTGTATGTTTATTCTACATGGGCACATGCAATGGTTTTAGAGATATACGATTCATCAAAACGTTACTCCAGCAGGAACTGCAATATCTCGTAATTCAAAGGGGCACAGATTTTATTTTTGGGGGCACATTTTGGCACACATGTAAGCTCTCTGGCCATGCACAATTTTTCTCTCTCCGATCATTCGTTTAGAATTTTCCTGCTAGAAAAACGTTACCCCAGCAAGAATCGTTTTTTCCGTTTTTTTTCAAAACGACAGGGGGCACTCATTTTTTATGTGGGGGCACATTTACACCAGATAAGGCACCAACTATACGTTCCACTCATTTAACTCTAGGAGATACTTTCTTGCTGGGGTAACGTACACGAATGCCCACTGTGCAGCGTGAGACCTGCAGTTCATTTCTCAAGTTGGGCAAAGTGTTTTCGAGCAGCCCTGAGTCTGGTTGCTCAGTTAAAAATAATAGGCTCCTCCCGAAAGTTTGTTGGTAACTTGGTTTCCAAGCAAATATTTCGTGATAGGTGTTTATAAAAAGTTGTTTTGCGGTAGGAGAAAAATAATTACCTATAGTCAGGGTGCTTCTCCATATGCAGTTTGGACAATCTCGACTGCTCCTCATAGTAGGGTTGCTTCTCAGCGTTCGACATCGCTTTCCACCGGGCTCCGAGGATCTTGGATATGTTGGAGTTGTGCATGTCAGGACACGCCTTCAAGATCTTCCTGCGCTCGTCCTTGGCCCACACCATGAACGCGTTCATGGGCCGTTTGATGTGAGGCTTGCCGGTCTCGTCGCGCCGTGGTTGGCGGACCAGCTTCGCTTTCTCCGCGTCCTCGGATGGTGATTGGCTCCATGATGATGCTGGAATGATTAAATTGGTTATGAACCAGATGCTCGATTTCACAGAATAAGGTTGGTAAAGGATAAGTTTGATTTAGTTATGTGAGTTGTTAGTGAAAAGTAATTTTCTAGAAGTAGGTTCTCGTAAACACCCAATCTCTTTTTCATAACCAGAAAAGATTTTCTATTCCATTAAAGCTCTAACAACTCTTTACGACCCTGACGATATCAATGCATCTAAACTGCCAATGAAATATAATCTGAGTGATACCCTGCCACGCTTTATAACAGTGAAAAATAAATTCCGACGCCTACTAAAATTATGGAAATATAACACAAATATAAATAAGATATGAAATGGAAACGGTCTGTCTCACAGTTGCATGAGAACACAATCGGAAGCCGCGCTTAGCTCAACTATAAATTATCGCGAACGATGGATGTCGGCCGTAAAACAATCGTTAAACCGGGATTGTGTGACTATTTCAAACATTTCCATTTATATCTAGAGAGTTAAAATTCTATTTGACGTTTTATTTTTGTATCGGTTGTTCTAACTAAATAGGTAACTGGTCTCCCATCATTTGCCTGGCCATTCCCAACTACCTATATTGGGATCGGCTTCCAGTCAAACCGGACTCAACTGAATACCAGTATTTTACGTGGAGCGGCTTTCTACTAGACCTCCGCAACCCATAAACAGGGTGTAGGTACTGTTTGGCAAGACTAGTGTCAGATTTTCTGGCACATAAATCAGTCATATCTATTCCTTAAAATGGCGGATCTGTTACCTACCTACCTACTTGTTTAGGAATATAAGTAAATTTATTTATGTAGCTTTAGAAACTGCAACTTTAGGTCCTTGCTGTCACAGCAGGTATACAACAAGGACTAAATTTCCTGTTATTCGTAATCGTAAGTCATTTCAGTGTTGTCTTGCTTGTGTGTGAGTTGTGCCCACCTAAATACCTATAATCAGACGCCCACTAACCAGGTAGGTAGGTGCAAACTAAACTTATGAAGAAGCTGATTTTTAAATTTTAATGACGTTCATAGCCTTATTTGTCATTAACAAGACTCGAGGGTTTATAATTAATACACAGGTAGCCATCTACAGCAAAATCGTGTGTTAGTATTTCTGATGAATACATTAGAATAGATTATTGAAGACAAGATACACATAGGCTACGTTAAACCAGTATCCATTTACCCTTAAAGTGACGGCTTTCTAGTGGAATAAATTATAGAATACAGCAATTGGTTGGATATTTATGGCGTACCAGTACAAGATTGACCTAATTTCTTAAATAAATTCTTACAACTTGCGATGATTGGTTTCTGTGAATGTAGCCAGAGCAACATAATCATCATGCATTCTGTACGCCGACTACTCTTAGTATTGAACTCACTGATAAAAATATCACCAAATACGAGAAAGTGATCAATGACACACTAAACAAAATAATAGAATGGTTAAAAGACAACAATTTGCATGTCAATATCGGTAAAACTAAACTTACACAGTTCCAAACTTATAATAGCAAACATCACGGATTAAAAATAAGATACTCGTATGCAAGTGACAGTGTAGAAGAGGTTGAAAATGCTACTTTTTTAGGTATAACTTTAGATAAATTTTGCAACTGGAAAGAACATATTAAAAAATTATGCACTAAGCTGCATTATTATTCTAAGCTGCAAAGATTTGTATTTGTTTTAGGCAGAATAACTCGTGTAGCTGGTATCAATGCAGCACTTTCTGCTTATCATGGTTACGTAGCATCAATTCTCCGCTACGGTATTATCATAATTAAGTATGTAAGTATAACCATTAAATAGCTGTGTCCCACTCTTCAAAAGTTTAAAAATATTATCACTCCCATCTTTATATATATTCGAACTTTGTATCTTTGTACGTAAAAACATAGGTTTATTTAAATTACGTAATGATTTTGTGGCAAGAAAAAGCAGAGATATCCACAAATTATGTGTACCTCAACAACGAATTAAACTACTTATTCTCCAACAATGTTTACTGTATGGCAATTCGTATTTTTAATAAATTACCTAATGTCTCTAAAGATCATAATTTCATGTCTTTTAAAAAGAAATTATTTGACTTCCTATTATTTAAGTGTTATTACTCAACAGATGAGTTTGTAAATGAAAAGTTTGACAAATTTAAATTGGACGACGAATTGCCCTTACATTCGTAATGATTGAATTTAATTTATTACATTGTATTCAATAATCCCTTCAAATTGTATTTCATATCAGATAATGTTTTCCTATGTTTCTCAATTGATTTTGATTTCATTATAATTTTTGAAAATATTTGTAGGTACCTACGCTGGAAACAGAAGAATTTTTGGACTTAAAATTGTAGTAACACCTTGTAACAACAATATTCTAACAAATAAACTTATTCTATTCTATTCTATTCTATTCTTCTATTCTTCTTCTTCTATCAAACAAACGAATTTATTTAATAGGACTTGAATGAATTGTCGCTATTCCTATCGTCTGGCAATAGACGATAGGAATAGCTAATCTCAGGAATTGCTTGTTCGAACTGAATAAATTTTAAGTGTGGGGTAACCCATCGAAAAGGCTATAGATAACATCACGCTACACGACCAATAGGAGCGGAGCATTCATGAAAATTGAACCTACACATAGTTTGCAGTGGAGCGTACCTAAGCTTAATATATTTTTTCTGAACAATTTTGGAATGAATATTAAGAAGTCCTAGGTATTTCTTTTAATGTCGTACGAGTTTTCACGGTTCTTGTAAACTATAAATGATAATTCATTAGTGTTTTCAGTTTTTTTTTTTTGGGTTTTTATGTGTGTTGTGTCGTCTTGAGTTTTCTATACTAGCTTATAGATAGTAGCGCGTTTTATTTCGAAACAAACTGATCAAGAGATCAGTGTCAAAGTAGGTACAGTTGCACACAGTTTTGTAAAGGCTAGCAGATAAGTGCACTCAGCTAAAATCCTAAAACCATCAGACTTAATCAGACAGCAATATAGAGTGAATTACGTCACGAGTATCGCGCACATTAAATTTCGCACTAATCAAATTCCGAAACGATTATTGCGACCGAATCCCTCCTCCCCCGCGTCCAGCTATGTGGGTCATACTGGAAAATGTCCGGCTAACATTTGAGCTGACGGATTCGCTACCAAGTGTCCACTCGATTAATAAGCCACCGCGGAAACATGCCGCACTCAAAGCGCGGGACATTCCTCGAATTAATTTGAAGCGCTGTTAGATAATTTATAACATCCTACCGCGCCTGATACGCGCGCGATACACTTCTAATATGAACGCCGATGAGGGCACTCTCGCGCTCAAAACTCTTACGCCCTTATTTTTTGGGCATTTTAATTTTAAATCGCGTGTCGCCTTATGACGTCAATGCCATTTTATTTTAGTCTCCGTTCCGCGGCTGTCACGCTAACAACTAGTATTAATGACGTTCGCCTGGAATGACGGCAATAATTAGCTCTTCGTGACAGGTCAAGTACGGCACACTCGGTGATTCAGATACAGTTACAGGCCATTTCATTTTATAGTGTAAGTCATTATGTGTTTTATCTAGGAATTTGCGTGACGTTATAACGTAAAATATAATGTTACAGCTGTCATATTTATTGTAACATGAAAGTTGTGGAAATTATTTATATTCCTGTAACATTAAAAAAAGCTAAAAAAAAATAACTGCCTTCAACAGCTTAACACTTGGATTATAATAAATTAGGCCTTGGAGATCAAATCTGCAGATAGAATGTGTTAGAAATTCCTTCATTATAGAACACGATTAAGATTTGTAGATGAAAGCAGTAAGAAAGATGTAACCTTTGAAGTTGTACCTACCTGCAAAACAATAAAATTTTACTCTTTGTAATAGGTAGATATTAGTCGGGAACGACTGGTGTGCGTGAGTGTCCCCGAGGCGGTCCGCTGAAGCGAGCGGAAGTTTGCGTCTCCAGCGCCATCTATTTCACGTTTCACGCGATTCTCTTGTTTTAAAGGAAACGAAACGACACTTGCGATTTTGTAACCAATTCGGTTTGGGTTCGCGCCAACTATTTAAAGTAGATATTTGTTTTATTGTACACCAGCTTACACAATTATTTATATGTATGAAATTAAAGTTTATCTTATATTCGTAATAAATGACCAGGGTTCTGTGCATTTCCTACCTAAAAGACTGACGACAGAAACAAAATTTTGTAGTAGGTACCAACAATTTATCTAGGTTCTCATATGGCAGTCCATTGTTGCCCGGGAAACACCTTTAAAAACACGCTTTTAAATATTCCCTCGTAACTTAAAATAATTGGAATGCCTTCGACCATTATCCTCGAAGTGGAATGTCATCAAATCGTCGAGGACGCAATAAAACCGAAGTTTTATAAACTTTGTAACATAAAACCTTCCGTAAGATTTACAGATGAGTTTCAAGATTACCAGCGATAATTAATATTTCTCAAGTAATTTACGTAGGTATCTACTTATCTCTCAATTTTGTCAGAGTTGCATCCTCCTACATGAGATGTGTCGGATAGTAACGAACTAGATTTCACTGTACCTACAAGTTAATATTTTGTTGTTTTGTTATGACGTTTCGATATATACTTAATAAGAACGTATAATATCTATAGCTATAGTTATGAGTTTGGTAATTATTGGTTAGGTGATAACCTACGGATACCTAATAATGATCAAGTTTTGCTTAGTAGGAACTATTGTTAATTAAAGCTAATTGTTTTTACTCTATGAACAATCTTCAGCCTAAATGAAAAGTTATTTTGCTACTTCAGGTGCCCCCCTTAAAATAAACGTAAAACCTATTATTTCCATAGCTGTCTCAGGTAGACACTACCTAAACAAGGTTAGCAAGGCATCATAATCACCTAGTTACTAAAACAGTGTTAGGAATAAATGCGATGAATCGCATGGCCTACATTTCAGTCGATATTTACCGGAGTGTAACTGTTTTACGGTGTAAGACATATTAATTATATTTAGCAATTAAATGCGAAACATCAAAATGTTTGGCGGCGACACGGGACATTTCTTCATTTTAACATTTACCGACTATTTATCTAAGACTATTCCTTGTTTATTTTGGTTCCTAACATTTCGTAAGTAGACGCACATTTTGATATCAAAATTGATTCAGATTACCTGCCTGATGTCGTGTTATGTTTGATTTGTGTTTGAGAGCATTTAATTCATCCATTTATAACTAAAATATCTAGAAGGATTGTTTATTAAGCTTGCGTTATTGACTGTCAAATAAATGCTCATGAAATAAATCTTTGATAGGTGTGAGTAACGTATCAAGAACAAAGTTTTTCTAAGTATTGTGAAAATACGCTCATCATTAAGTACTTAGTCACAGCAACGACTGAAAACAAACTAATCGAACAGACAACATAAGAAACGATTTAAAACTCATCTTTGATTGATTGCTGTTAATTTAAAAATTCGAACACCTAAGATTTACGGTGATCGTAAATTGTAACGGGATCAATATTGTGATGTATTAATTCATTATTAATTGATGCAATATTTTAGGTGTTCCCCTCGTCTATATAATTATCTTACTCCTAATGCATGGGTCTATGTTAACTGGTTATGTTAATACGGCCTATTATCATCTACCTGTTGATGTAAAAGATATTCGAGCAGTTTTATTGAATGAGTTATGGGGTCAGAGGTACAGAATTTGCGGAATTTATTCCAAGTAGACAAAACCCGCTGTGTTTTTTTTTAAGCACAGCTGGTATTTTGATCAAAAAGTTGCTATTTTCACCGCGATCTAGATTTTTAACGGGCGTGTGGCGCTTACGACTGTTACAGAGAGAACCAACTTTATGACTGAATCAAGAAAATGTATTAAAATTGCAGTAGTTAAATATTTAATTAGCTGACTTGGATGTGAGTAGTTGGCCTTTGTTCCATTTAAAGAATAAAAAAAAACACTGGTGTCGAGCTTTCCCAATTCTCTCTTAGGTACAAGTCGTAAGTCGTACCTAATATTTTTTTACAAGTGTGTCGTCTACGCACGAAAGATATTAGTAGGTACTCTAGTGACATAGTTCCGCAGTTCACCTGGTATCCGTGTCTAGGTGACAAGTGAATCAGATAATAATGATGACGTCAGCAGTGCGTCATTGCGCACCAGTTCCAAAAATATTATGCGGCTGTCTAATCGAATCATTTAGTAGTTGCAGAACATTTACCAGGTTTTAATGGAATAGGTGAAAGGTTAGCCTTTCACCTATTTCACAAACACTTTTTGGAGTCTGTAAAGTGTCTAGTTGTTTTTGAAGCCTGCAGGTTGAAATAACTTTAAAAAAAGATCTCTAGATAGGTACTCAAACCGGTGTGAACTACCGTAAGGTATGTACCTAAAGATGACTTGTAACCTGAATTTTGCAAAGATGTGAAACCACGAACAATAACAAATACCATTACAATTGGTCTAAAGTTTCATTTTGAAAGTACTGCGATTCCAAACGCCCAGCGCACCCTGGATAGCTAGCACTCGATAACGCAGTCTAGCTGACTAATCCTTTCACCACGATGGTAAACTCAACTCAACTTCTCAGAGCCATGACTAATGGCCTTTCATAGGGTCAAACCACAAAAACACGAACCATCTTAGTCCATTAAAAATACCAAATAAACTCAAGACACTCACTGTTGCACGGAGCATTATATTCCTCTTCCTTAGGCATGCTGTACTGGCTCTCGTCCATGGGCGGGTAGGGCACGAAGCGCGGCATCATCATCTGCGGCGCGGGCGACGGCGAGCGCTGCTTGCTCAGGTTGAGCGGGGTGTCGGGGTCCTGCGGGGGCGGGGAGCGGGCGCTCGCCGTCAGCTGCGCCAGCTGAGCGGTCGCTGGCCACTGGTTGCTTTGCATTGCCTACAAATTTTAAATGAATTTGTTATTTTACTTTAAATTTTCTTGATTGAGCTGAGCTAGTTTTCAGTTCTTTGCAACTCTAGTTTTTAGTTAACAGCAACAAGCAACTATAAACAAGAGCCGAACTTAAAGTAGAGTGTGTAAGAATGGTCTTACAGTACATTTGCAAAGCTTCTATCCCCATCCCCATGTTGTGATGTTCCCCAAATTGTGATTATACAAAAGAATTAATTAACCTAAAATAAACCTTGCGCGAACCATTAAGAAAAAAAAAACACTTTCATAAAACTGATTAAAAATGTAAGAAACAAAATAGAATTAGCTCGTGATGCAGATAGTAACGCGATAAACGCGAGAGATGAAGAAACAATCACTGTCATCAATGATATAACAGTAAAAGGTAGTTGCGTCAAACAGGTCGTCGAAGACGTCTATAGTCAATAACTGGACGTTCTTAACACTGGGAATGACGCATCCATCTAATTATAATTTTACATAACAAACACCGGTTATAGAGGTAATTAGTTTGAGAACAACTTTCGTTTTACTATCACGTCTTCTGATAATATTTATAGTGGTCATGTCGATTACACCACTCAGGGTGTTGCTTGATGGAAGTATCGAACTAAATAAAACTATTTGGCTAATAGACTTAAACTTGTCTGTCATTTTGTGACTTGAATTCAAAGTTTTAGAACGTACCTACTACGTACCTATACCTATCTACTCCTTGTCTGAAATAGTTTAGTTTAGAGCTGTTCTAATTTTCAGCTTTCTTTAACCCTAAATCTAACGTAGGTACATTTTTATTTAAAACGGTCATGAAACAGTTACCTAAAGTAGATACGATACCTACCTATGAGAAAGAAGCTTCGGTAAAAATAAAATAATTTGGTTAATATTCCCTTAAAACAATAATAACGATATTATAGCGATGTTGATGGTGTACAAATATAGTTGAACATAGAATTTTCATTGGACAATTATTCTAGTCAAAAGGTAAACACAATGTCAATTGTTGCTGTTATTGAACACAGGAAATTAGCCAATATAGAGCTATATATCGTGATGGTCGCTTGCCAAACCAATTTGTTCATTACATTTTCATCCTCGTATGTACAGTGACTATTACGTTTGGGCGCGTTTTAAAGTTGATGAGTCAGATATTTTGGCAAATACGTTTGTTGGTGTGGTGGTCTTTAATTGATTATTTCATCTCTGCTGTCTTCGATAGCTTATTTTATTTCTACAGTGTTTAGAAAAAGACTTTTCTGCTGTAAGTAGGTACATCTACAGTTTCTCGGTTAGTACCTAATATTTGAATGCATTTTAACTTTACTAACGTATTTTCTAAATTCATATTATTTGAGCCAAAAGACGTGCTAGATATAAACATGTTCCAAGAATCGACAGTTAGATATGGTGAACTAACGTTTTGTTGCTGCTGCGGGGGCCGCATCTGCTCCAACAAGGGCAGCAGGCCCAGCGGCGGGCCGGGGTACATGCCGTGCCCGCGCCGCACCATCTCCTGCCGGCGCAGTTGCTCCTGCTGTAGCCGCTGCAACTCCAACTCTGCCGTCACGTTGCCGATATTCTGGAACAAGGACATAGGCGCTGCTATTACTTATGGATCATTTTTGAGCGAATTAATTAATTCTTATTCATAAAAGCTCGTGATTTGGATACTGGACATTCGGTAATTTTTCGTGTGTCAGCTTAAAGCCGTGAATAACAGCGAATTGTGTGTAATAGTTGTTACTAAAAAGAAAATAAAAGAACCGCAATTTCATTTGCGCCATGAAAAATTTTGAGTGTCGTATCAGTAATAAAATAACTTTATATGCACCAACAAAAGACACCGCGCGGTGGCGGTACCATACATGCCAGGTTTTAAGCTTCGCAACTTTCTGCTATCAGTCTTAACGAGTATCTCGACGCGATATTTGTTCCACACAATATATTGCACACTTAAGCACTTCCCAACACAAAGAATAAGCTAAAATGTGTGCACAAATCAACCGGCGGGACGGTCACTAAATCACGGCGACCATAAAGCGAATTCCCAAAAAAAAGTACACCAATTAATTGCCTGGGAGTCGTGACGAATAACACAATATACATTTTATCGGCTCTTCATTAAGGTAGTATTGAATTGTTAATGGTTGTACAGAGTAAGACGTTATAAGGTGATGAAATCAAAACAACTCGACGATGTAAGTTTCCGGATGAACGGCGACGCAAAATATGAAAAGTATTTGCAATTTTAAAAGTTTCCTGCAAACGTAATAAACGCATTTATCCTGACAGTGGGAATATATTTAAGTGAATCACTGTCGGCGGAGATAAAAAAGAAAAAGCGCTAATGGAAGACAAAAGCGAATGCATAAATAAACGTGACATAATCGTGCGAATAAAAAGAGCGGCAGAGTGTAATAGGCGTCCCTTCGGCGATACCGCGATACCGCGATACTGCGCTACATCGAGCGCCACCGGTAATCGAGCAAGTTTTTCCATCGGCCTGACAAATTGCCGTCATAACCGAACGGATTAAACTTTTTATTAAAAACAACAAACTGAGCATAATGTATGGGCGTAATCGGCAAGGGACAGATGTTCCCGAATAACGTACGCGATTTATCTAATGTAAAAAGACTTTTATTTAATAGGTCTGCGGAGATGTCCTAGCAATTGGCGCTTATATTTTACAGTGGATCGTCGTTTTGGCATTTCGACCGTATTTTGATAGCATTATTAATGTTAGAGATGATATAAAAATGCGATTTTTGATAGAGGTGACCAGCTGTGGCGTCACAATTTATTGTTGCGAGCCGCAGGTGGGTCGCCTCGTCATGAATATGATATGGAAGTGAAACAGCCAAGATGGAGTGCCGTCGTTATACTGATTGAAACAATGGAACCGGTGCCAATGGAAATAGGTGGGTGTGATTTGGCGAGGAGCTCCGCCCGATGTTCTGTCAATACTGATGACGATGGATATAAATGGAAGCGAAAACATAATTCTGTTATTGTGTCCTTGTCGCTTAAATGTAAAGAACGATTTCCTTTTCCTATATCTCTTCACTAAACGAAATGTAGACAGTTAATCATATAAATATTATTAATGATATTTCTTTATTAGTCGCCCTTCGAGCAAAGTATACAAGAGACCTTGACATAAAAACAGAGACAGAGATCTAAGGAATAGTATCACTGTTAGATGTTCGAATGATGTGTGTTTTATATGATACCAACATATTTGAAATTCATCAAAAAGAAAGTTCTATCAGATGTCAACACATTTAATAATACATGACCTATACGATTTATGGCACCTGCGGTTAAAGCTACAAATCCCCATTAAGCTATTGTCAATGGAATAGACACACAAAACCCCAATGATTAATATGAAACTGCGGATTAGCTTGAAGGCGTACATCAAAAACAATATAATTGAAGAATATATAGTGGACAAAGAGATCACAGATGAACACCGGACATACCATGACATAATTTATAATGTGGGCGCCGATATCAAAATAGTAATCCCACTTTTTAAAATCGCGACTTACGATATTAACCCTTAGGTGGTCGGGTTAAGAGTTGATGATGTGATATGAAAAGATTAGGTGAGAATATACGGAAAGCTGTATAATGAAACAGACGTCACATTGACGTAAGAGATGCAGATCTTTGGGTGAAATCATAATATTTACTGTCACATGCCGACGTGTTCTCATTTCTAGATAGATTATTCGAGTAATAGATTTAGGTTTTCGGTAGTTTTCCTGACGACTAAGATGTATCTATTAAAATTGTTAAAGTAAGTTACTATTTTTATGTAGGTAAGCCTTATCAAGGAGGTCGAATCTCCGGAGTCGCGGGATTATTCGCAAGAGACACCGTGGCTCCGGAACACAAAGGGCAATGAAGGAACATGGATGGGTTTTAGTCAGTAGAAGTCTGACACTCCCTCCCGCTACACCCAGAGCGGGAGGAGTCATTGGATGATTTCCCATCCCTAAAAAAAAAAAAAAGGAGGTCGAATCTCATGATTTATGGATGCGTGGCTAACGACGCGCGATGTTGCTATGTAGTTATCTATAGGTAGGCAAAATTATAGTGATGTCAACTTTTTGCATGCTTCCAGCAGTATAGGTGGCAAAGTTTTCTTAATTTGGGATGATCGATCACCGTTTGACTTTAATTTCAGGTTTATGTTAATTTGATGATCTTTTATGGAGACGACACTATAGATCAAATATCAAAGATTACGACAATTTCTGAAAACCCACCAATAGTCCGTATGGTGCCAACCTATTATAAGTAGCTTGTCTATCCACTTACTGAACCACAACGAGCTAATAATTTATTTATTCCGTGACCCTAAAGTGTTGATAATTTGAATAATGCAAAATAAAAAGGGCTTGACATGATTCGAAGGGTGCGCGGGAGGGAATAAGGGCGTTACAGACAGTGCAACGCGATGACATATCAAAATGAATCGCTAATGCACGTATGAGAACAAAAAAGGGTGTAGAGCTGCATCTACATAGTTTATTAATTGACATGATAAAAAAGAGAGAGAAAGTTATTTAGCCATATCATTTGAAGGTGTTTTTTATTGCTTTCCTAGATAGGTAGTGCAAAAATATTGAAAGTATATTCTACTTTAAATCTGTGTAAAAAACGTATCTATTAAATTGTGCAATTAGTGCTTTCACTTGTTAAACTTTTTATCAAGATCATAGTTGATGACTCCCAGAAAAAAAAGAAAAAATTTAAAACTCAATTCTACGCTTCCTCTGTGTTCTTTAATGTATTTTAATATCGAAATAGTTTTCACAATTGGCGGCTCGGTTGGCGCAGTGGTTGAGGTCGTGGGTTCGATTCCCGCACGGAACAAATATTTGTATGGCCTACAGATAGTTGTCCAGGTCTGGGTGTTTGTGTATGTGACTTTGTATGTTTGTAAACGCACCCACGATACAGGAGAAATTCCTAGTGTGGGGCAACGGTTTAAAAAAAAATATAATATAGTGAATTCATTATCCGCACAATTTATGGTAGGTAGTTGAGTGATATTAGCTTTTCTCTTGGACTATAGGAGCTACTGTTTGGATTTCAGAATTATGCACAAAGTGCACTTGATGCACTCTTAGTTATTACCTACTTTCTAATACCGTTGTGTTCATTGAATTGTCTACTGACGTTCGAGTAACAGATAACCTTAATTTAACAGCTGATGACAAAGATAAGACAAAACATAAATCCCGCAAGAAAACTGTCGAGTCAACACATACTAATCAGTAGCAGTGCTAAGACAAGAAGAAATCACAGGTACGTACTAAACAACAAGAGACAACTTAAAATACGACATTAACGAAACACAAATAAGTAAAACATTATGACGTCCCCCAATTAAACTGCCAGGGGGCATACAAGCGGTACACCCGGCGTTCGCTTATCACAATGTTTTATCCTCATGATGCGCATGAGTCTCAGTTTTGCAAATGCACTGATCTTATCTAACGTCCGCGGTGATTATGCATTTTGCATAATGGAATCGATGCGTGCTTTGTCTTGTTCGGGCCCTGTTTTATATTTATAGCGTTCATATTTTATTGTGTTTACTGTGGTAAGTTTGCAGAAATTCGTTAACGGGAGGTTGTTGCCACTGAGAAAAGGTTTTACGATAATGACAGCTTATAATTTTGACATTAAAGTTAATTTTGTGCCCGATTTTTTTACAATCGATACCCCGGAGCTGGAATCTCGAGGAATGACAATAAAGTAGGTACTTAAGAGAAGTCGAAATCTCCCCAAATTTGATTGCAAAAATCGGAATAGCCCTTCACAATAGGTACTCATTCTCAATCAACATGAAAGTCAAAATATTAAGGGTTCGCCCACTTCTGTCGTTGAATTGTTATTAAATCACACAATACTTGACGGTTGTAGGCGCTAATAGTGGCGGCCCTGTAGAGTGGCAACCCTGTAGAGAGGTTGGGAAGTGTGGCAACCCTGCGGTTTCTTCAAATTAGCGCAGTGATTGGTATCGGACGACGGTCGGGCACGTGGCAGCGGGAATTAGGTGCCTGCCTGCCTGCCTATTGCGTTTTCATGTTGCCTTGCTAAAGGAAATTTTGTTAATTTGTGTGTTCGTATTGTTTGAAAGTTTTGATTAGAAGGAATTGTAATTGGGATCTTAACGTATTTCTTGTAGTCGTGGTTTTCCACAAATTATAAGGTAGGTACTGCCTCATTCCCACAGATAATTTTAACATCGTTAGCCAATATGTGTGTGCACAACAGGCTATTGCTTAACTTCGTGAGTCTTTAAATTTTTTTAGTCGATGCTCAGAAAAAACCTCGTTCTTAAAAAACTAACTTCTTTTTTCATACTCTAAAATTACCCGAACGTTCAGCGGGTATAACAAAGCAAACCATTATAATTATGAACATAACAGTCTCATTTGAAGTCACCTCTAACTTCATAGTTTACCTTCCATTATTTTACAGCTTCCCTTCGACATGGGACATATCAAACAAGCTGGGGCAGTAAATCAAGAAATTAAGCTATTACGGCCACATCACAGGTCGGCGCTCCTTTCAACTTGGGGCTTTTTTATAAAGCAAGAACAATTTTTAGACATCCGGACAAGGTAGGAAAGTAACGACTTTATAATTTGAAACATGTTTTTGTTATCGATTGTGTTAGAGAAAGCGTTTTTGGGGCATCATGTTAAATTACGTTATTGTTTTTGGGAGTTTTCAAGCTATATTGAAATGCAGTATGGTACGGAGATATGGAAAACTATGAGTAAATTGCTGTCTATTGTAAATATAATTTCTAACAATTTATAAATAGCGTATTTTTAATAAGTAGGTATCGACGAAATACCGACATAAGAATCGATGCCTCCGAACGAGACACTTGTTCTCAAACACTATTTACTAACCTAGTACCTGAGTTAGGTCTGGTCTTCATAAAATTATAAAATTAAAATAATATACTATCATTATTTTACTTCTAACCTAAAAATAAAAACAGCATCATCCAAAAATAACATCCCTAACCAACTTAACATGCCCAAAAAATTACCACTTCAAGTAACATGAGGTAAGTTCAAATACGTATAAACAAAAGCCAGCCGGGCCGTCCAGCCAACCGATGACAGTCCCCCGAGACCTTTACAGACAAACATATATAACACCCCCCTTTATACCCCCCTCCCTTAGCCTCCTTGCCTCTTGCTAGCCCCGGATGCTCGTCCTACTTGAGCTTTTCTTTTATTCCTTGCCTACTCTTATGTTTATTTTTGTTTTCCGTTAGCCGGCGGATATAATGGCGTTGGAATATTGTGGATGTTACCTAGTTTGGTTGGGGTTTGTTTTATCAGCTGGTGTTAAAGAAAAGTCAAAATTACCTACCAATTATTCTCCAAAACCGAAAGAGTAAAATTATTTGAATATTCCGTTTATTCCGGAGTGTTAAGACCTACCCTACCAACGTAATCTCATAAGGATAAACATCATCATATGGCATGTAACGATGCAACCCGTGCAAAGTCCGCCGTTTCAAGAACTGAAATAATGTGCGACTCTCCCTTAAATGTATTTTATGAATATAATTATCAAACCAATACCAACATAGCTAACATTAATTGACAGTTTTGCACAGAACAGATTCTTAAAGATAAAATAAGAATCCGAATCTGCAAAATATCCGCGAATTCTGCCTGAAGGTTCACTTTATTCTTTTGTATTCCCAAGATGACCTTTTGTAGGCGATAGAGTTGTGGAGTGGCGTCATTATTCTGTTCCCATTCAATTTTACATTTTACCACATTTATATTTAAAAGAAAACAAATGAGCATCGTGGTGCATTGAGAACAAACCAGCCTCGTAGAATGTACATTAATTAAGCGCTGTACTGTTTTCAATTACGCTGTTTTTTTCGTGATTTCGTACTTATGTGGGTACCTACATAAGAGTATTGAGATAGGTTAGGTAGATAATTAAGAATGGGTGAAGTGTGCTCAGAATTTCTTTTAAGGAAATCTTAATGTTATTCTTATCCTGATCTTTCTATAACTGTTCACAATTATTTTTTATTGCTTTTCTATCACATATGACTGAAATTACTTCTGGCATAAAGAAAACCAGGTATTTGTTCCTAATGAGTAAATCTATTAAAAACCACGTTAAGATCTCATCTAGAATTCAAAAGAGGACCCTCACACGAACCGACACCACACACCACCCCAGCAGACCACAAGGCAGTGCAAATTGAAAATCATTGTCTTCACGATCTTTAACGGCTTAACAACTAAACCATGTACCCCACTCCACCCACTCAAAAGCTTTGTGCACATCAATGGCTGATGCCACAAAAGTGCGAAACCTTACCGCGGACGAGAGAAAAGATTAATAAAGCTTAGAACACACTCAACACCTGTCCTTTGTCGCTAATGGACCGCCTCTAATCTCAAGGGAAATAGTGCGGTGAGGAAAAATAAGAAAATATAGTTTCTTTTTATGTTATTATGTTGGTACAATGTGTGGTTATATCGTTCTAATTGGCTTTTGTTTCTACGTCTGCAGTAATAACCATACTAGGTACTTAATTTGGATGAGAAACGAAGGGTATATAGAGACGTTTTTATATAGGTCACAAAATACGGCGTTAGCTGTAGGTTTAGTGTCACTTTTAAGAGCGTGTATTCCGTCCACTAGCGCCGCCAATCGTTTTTTATTAATTGTGGTAAATTTAAGACACGTAGATAAAAAACCGCTCTGTAGTGCACTGAAGAAATGTATTTATTATGTTTTGAGAGTTATGTTTTGTACTTTAGAACATAAATAGTTGCCAAAGTCGATATTTTTGCCGTAATAATTGCCGTTTTGGAAATGCCATGAGTTATGTATTGAAAATAGCTGTCAAAAAATAATAGATACATTTCTTCAGAGCACTACAGAGCGGTTTTTTATCTACGTGTCTTAAATTTACCACAATTAATAAAAAACGATTGGCGGCGCTAGTGGACGGAATACACACTCTTAATGACCAGCCAATTTTTTAAATCGGGTTTCAAGCAATGACAAGGTGGAAACCTTTGCAAAAATACAGACCTAAAAAGTAAAAAAAATCTGCAGACACAAAAAGTAATAAAACATTTTGCGGAGTTATACAGGCCAAAATTTGCTGAACAGCTGATTATTTCATCATCAGGTATCATTCTGTCGTCTGGAAAAAAATTGCTGGTTTTTGAAACGTGTATTCTGTACAATATGTAGTAGGTACTCATCATCTGCCTAAGCCTTTTCCCAACTATATTGGGGTCGGCTTCCAGTCAAACCGGATTCAGCTGAATACCAGTATTTTACGTGGAGCGGACCAGACCTCCACAACCCAGTACCTGGGTAACACGGTACTCCTTGGCCAGACTGGTGTCAGATTTTCTGGCTTCTGACTATCCGTAACGACTGCCAAAGATCTCCAAATGACAGCCGGGACCAACAGCTTAACGTGCTTTCCGAGGCACGGAGGAAACTCGGTATGTTAAGATGGTCACCCATCCACAGACCAACCTTGGCAAGCGTTGCTTAACCTTAAAGATCGACCTGTGCGGCTGTTATTATTTAGCCACGAGCTCCTCCTCTGTACAATATGTACTCATTTATCCATTTTCCACAGCTGATAAACTTCCATGGCTAAAAAATTAATATTTTTCATAAGTTCCATCCACATAACGTCATAGAAAAATGTTGTTTACGCTACTAAAAGCATCTATCATAAATAAATTTAGTCCAACTTTAGTAGCCACAAACTCAAGGAGCTAGCCCTCTCTAGACTTGCCAAACAAGAAGCGTCCAAAAATTAAAAGTTACATTCCAGTTCCAACCGGTTGGAGCTGGATATAATTGGAGGAGACTCAAGCTAACCACCCGGATGGGGGTAACAAGCGAGTTATCCGGGTAAAAAGGGAAGACCGGGTAACAAGCCGGGCGAAATGCAGTAACGAGGATGCAACCGAGCTTCTCTTAAGAAGTATGGCTTTGTGGCGTCAAATATTCGCGGGAGTGTTGGGTCAAATGTTGGCTGCTGGCTGTACGTTGGTGCAAAGCTATGTGAGTGGCATTACAACGAAATTTGAAAAAAAAAATGCAGAAAAATATAATGTTTTCCCTACGTTATATTATATTGTTAACTAGTAGGAAGAATAAGTTCGGAACGGTGCTTTTTGAAAAGCAGTGTTAGTGAAACTTGGGATTAATTTCAAAATCGACGTTACTGTTACCTATTACCACAAACTTTATAGTCTCCGCCACACAGATGCCAATTATGAAGACGTTTATTACTCTACTAGCTATCCCCCGCGGCTTCGCTCCCGCAATTTTCGTTTCTTTCATAAGAACCTTCTCCTGACAGTAACAAATACAACAAAAAAAAAGAATTAGCGAAATCGGCCCAGCCGTTCACGTGTGATGCGATGACCAAGGGAAATATGGATTCCTTTTTATGTACATAGATGTATCAAATTGTAAACATAATCTTCATCAAAATAAATAATTTGCGAAGCAATACATAGTACCTATCCTACTTTTAATATTTGAAACAAAAATGTAAAAACACATTCATTATTTTCCTGATACCTCTCTATTTCTTTAATCATGCATGTTAGATATAGTATTGTAATTATTTCTCATCAACAACTAGTAACTACTTCATAAAAATAACATAGTCGTCCGTCCTACATACAAAATTCTAAGAAGTTGAGTACGTCAAAAAATACTTCATCTCTGTATACATACAATTAATCATGAAGATTTCAGAAAAAATATTATTACCAACATAATTATAATACTTGTTTGAAAGAACGAGGCGGAACTATTTCTAAGAATTCATCTTTTACAAAGTGTAGGTATGTACTCGTAGATTTTATGAAATTAAAGTTCCCTGTAATATCAAATACTGAGAGATTCTTCATTAAGGTTGCTCTAGTTCTAGTTAGAGAAAAATGCAGATTCAGGACAGCTTACTTTACATTGATAAGACAAGTTAACTTACGAAATTCCTTGTTGCTGTGGAACTGTGTACCTACACAAGTGTTGATGCCAAAATAGTTTGTCATTCATGGTGAAAATGTTAGCTAGTCAAAAAAATCAGTAGTATGGCTGGCTCTACAGGGTGCGTATTAAAACATGTTATGTCCTAAATATTTCTTACACAGCATTTATGCTTAATACCAATTAAGTACCTATAGCCTTTTTTGCATGAATAGTTTTTATTTTACTGGGTGATTTTTTGTAGGTATACTGGCAATAATCACAATTTTCTTTCTTTCAATAGGGTGGGCTAAATGTATGTACAAACTAAGTAACTAAACAATCTACACATAAACAAAATAATACAAAAATGTAAATGCGTTTATTAAACGTCGGCGTTTTATCCGCGCTCCGCTGACAGACAAGAACACAATGATTCGTCAAACCCGTCATTCGGACGGCCGTCAGTCGGCGAGCGTGCGTCACTCTTTTATTTATTGTTTATTAAAACGATTATAATGGATTCGATGATTGCCGTGCTGCCTCTTGGACTATCAATAGCTTACTTTGTAGTTTAAGATGAGATTAACGGTAGTTGCTAATTTGATGGATTAAAGATTGATGCGGAAAAAAATTGGTAACAATGAAAGACAGTTTATGAAAAATATATGAAAAGCTCATTGAAAGTGTAGCGGCGGAAAAATAACAAAAAGAATTGCCTCAAAGAATAATACATACCTACCTAGCTAGCTAACTTAAATCGCAGAATAGCATAGTTAGTATTTATAATAAAACAATAGGTTGATCTTATTATACAACGTAACAGCTGGATAAGGACATCAAAATTTTTCATCAAGAACGTCGATTTAAGCCAAAAGTAAACTAACTGCAGTGTCAGTCCGAGCCAAAAGTAAAATGTCTAGTAATAAAATTATTATAATTCAATCTTCACTATCGATCGGCACGTGCCGCTATTTATAAAGATATTAACCTTTTCCCGTCAACAATATGCGGTGAAATGTAAATATTTATTTTTATACAATCCCACCGTAGCCGTAGGTGCTCCAAGCACGCAACTCAAAGTTTAAGAATAGTTCACGAATAAAATTTGGGAAACGTACACGGTAAGCCGCCACTTGCCTTTAGAATAAACATTGTGGTCTTTGTGATCTACTGACGGGCATTACAATAAATGTACCGAGGAACGAACACTTCATAAAATAACAAACACCGGTCGCTGGTCAGTGTTAACTAGCAGACGGATCTAAATACTTCTTTCTATCTAAACACTGGGCTTTTGTCTATCCAACAGTGCGAGAGGCGATAAAACACAATGATGTATCGGAGGAATGATTTCATACCTGAAGAGTGCGGGCTTTAATGAAACATTGTTGGAACTGAACAGATCGAACGTTTGTCAAAACAAACCGAAAAACACCTGTTCAACCTGCTTCAGCTGAATGGAAGAATAACACGGAATGTATGATCTGCTTATTTTCTCTTACCAGTTGTAAAATTCATTGAGGAAAAAAACGGCTTTGTGCCATTTATTTCTAGGCTACGAGCTAGCAGGCTACTATTGTATAGTACGGCACATAAACTACGCCATACCGACCATAAACTTGATGTTTTTACTGTATGAGCTATCGAGAGATGCGTTTGAAATCTTAGCGGCATACCATATCGCACAGAATGTGGCATAAAATATTTCATAATGTCATAATTTGTACTTAAGTGGCAATTCCAATTATGCTCAAATTGCTGAAACTGTAGTAAAATAATGTCCAGTGAATAAAGGGATTCCTGGATTCTGAATTTTATTACCATTACTTTGGTGCGTCAGAGACAATTGCCTTATAACGTGGAAAAATAGTCATTAACTGACCGTGCCGATGAATCCGAATTTAAATCTCAATAAAGTTTCAGATTTGTCGGCCATCTTAATAATGCGCGATATCGCACAAAATGGCTGGTGTCATTTGAAGCCCCTTTCTTCCGTCCGCAACGATTTTAATAACAACATCTCCGCTTTCTTTATTCGTTCTTTTGAAATCTCTTTTAAGCTGAAGTAAGTTTATTACTAGTCAGATCAGGAATTTCAATCTCACATCCTGAGTGAGGCGTCTTTGATGTAACCGGTGTGAATTGATAGGGAGATAACAATCTTAATTGTTAGAGACATAGGGTTGAATTTAGTGTGGCTGAGAGATTTCATTGATGGTTCTTCTAAAACTGAATTTGCACTCATTAATACTATGAAACTCATTCATTGTGATAGTCTGTTCGCAGAAGAGGTGTTGACGTTGCGTTATATATTGAGATTACGTACGAACATGAATATTCTATATTAAACTGGTATTTCTTGTCACTTACATCAAATAACAGTAAATAATTTATTATGTGGAGTGTTGTGTGCTTTGAATAGATGGTTTAGTCATTGTGGACTAGGGATGTATCACGTTCACATTGTAAAGGCTCCTCCAACTGTGTTTGGTCATCGAACCGGCTTTCATTAACAATTTTGGGGACAAATAGGCGTACAGTCAGCGTCAAAAGCTTTGATACCTAAGGGAGGGATACTATTTTACTGATTTTGCTATCGCATAAACTCTGCTGTCATCAGTGTTTAAAACTTTAAACAAAGATTACCTATGTAATACAAAATATGTTAATTTACTTTAACTTGAGCCTTTTGGCGTACATTATAGGTGACCGAACTATGATTCTACCTGCTCTCTTTTGATTGGAATACAGTGTCTTAAAAACTGCGGAAACTTACACATTTAAATGATTAATTACAACAAAATTCCTATGAAACATTAACATTATCATACAATCCTAACAAGCAAAGAACTGCCGATTAATACGAATACTAACAAAAACCTAATTAATATAGGAAATAGAATATAAAATATAATATATCATCTCGCTCGTGTAGAATATCAAAGAAATATAATGTCATTATCTCAAAACTTGGTAGATCAAAGAAACATCGTCAATACGGAATGAGCGATCTTCATAATAACAGTCATAATGGGGGCTCTTGTAAAAAAAAAGTCTAAATTAATTTCCTCGATCCGTTTCTTGGTACAAAAGGGGCTATCTCTTTGAAAGACTTTCATGTAAGTACAGTCGCAGTCGTTGGCGGTAAGCAAATGACACGGGGTTAGTTTTTTTTTTTTCGTGTACAAGGAAGGAAGAATGTTGTTAACTATGCTCTTGAGATGCCTTTGGGATTAATATTTTTTCTGTGTAGTTTTATTAAGAGGAAAATCTAAGGTGTTTTTTATCAATAGATTTCCTAAGAGTAGGTACTTTACATTATTTAATGTAATTTTACGTAAATGTATGGGTTATAATTTCTCTATGTAAGTTATAAATCTATAACTTGCAATAAAATATTATTTCTATAATGTATTTGAAAAGTACCTCCTAAATTGATATTTCCGCTGATCCTCAAATACATCAAATCTTTGCAAAATAAAGTAACTTACGTCCCTGACTGTACATAATAATTTATGCAAGTGGTCAGCGATTGCTGAATGGGGGCCTTTTAATCATAAAATGATTTTCCCCATACAAATAGATCCTTCATGAATAGCTCGGGTCTCTTAAAGAAAATGTTAAGTGCATTAAATTCTGTTTAGAATAAAATCAATTATCTTTACGGCGGGGTTTTTTCAAGCGGAACTCAAAAGGAATTATTTTTTGTAAGATAATAGAGATTTCGTTTATTGAAAAGAAAATGTTTTTTAATTTACATTTTATTTTTTCATTTTACGTTCCTACCTTGTGATTTACTCGTAAGTTTAATCTCATCCATTTAATTATGTAAATAGAATCAGGCCACTTGACGGAGTTTTATTTATAGCTTCACGCTTATTTCCTTTTAAGCAAAAACTGATATCCAAGTGTTACATAATCGAAGGTAGCAATTAATAGACCTAACGTTTACTTCTTTTATTATATTTACATAAAATGGTGGATACCTACCACTATAAGTGCAAACTTGTAATTGGCCCTCATTATTTTAGAATAAGTAAGCATGCCTTGTAATTAGCTGTAAGTTTTCCAAATATAATAAAACAAAAAAAAAAACTAAAAATACCTAAAGAAATATCTTTTCTTAGAAGCAATAATTACTTTTATTTCAATAATTATTAGGTGATAGATTTTATCAGAGTGAGTAAATAAAATGTCTGCTGAATGGATATCGTTTATAACAAAAAACAAACATCGCCTAATTTACTAAAGCTCTTGTGAGTACACAACCATCAGAATACGAACGTCTTTGATTTCAGAACGATTATGTACCGAACGCTAATAAAGGCACCATTTTATTCTGATCCCTCTCCTCCCCGCCCACTTTCTCTGCAAGGGCCACAGAGGAGTAAGCAAATGAAAATCCACGACCTAACTTAAATAAGCATCTTATTCAATACAGAGAAATGTAAACAGACAATCAGTTATTTTAAAGATAGAATTTGAATTTGCGAATAAGGGGTGGGCGGGCCGAGGTCGCGGGGGAGGGGGATACGTAATTTGACAAACGCTTTGAAACGACTTCGATAAGCTAAAGACTTCGTGTTTGAATTTTGAATGTTAATTTACTCACGGCAAATTGTATGAATTACTTAATTTAGGAGTCTGTAGGAAATACCTAGAATCTAATATTGAGACATTATTGATTAGAAAACAGGAAAATTCAGTTTAATTTGCATTCACCGGATGTCATAATTATTTTATGAATGTTATGTCAAAATTGCACATCAATGTAATTAAAAATCTTGATAATCAAATTATAATATTTCATGTGTTAATTGGGTCTTATTAAAACTTGTCAGAATTAATAATAATAGAATGCGACCGAAACATAAAATATTCAAATAGAATGCATGGCAGGCTAATTAACATAATACCTGCCTTATGAAAAAAAAACCAGAGAATCTGTGGTTTTTATTTTATCTGTGGCATTAATCTTCGCGCCAATTCCGACGAGGTGTTTATAGGGTACGCTTTCCAGTCCCGCGGTTCTGTAAATGGAAAGAATCGGCAGCAAACAACACGCCCCGGTCTCTTTGAAACTGTCGAATGTAATCTGTTTTGTTAATTTTCATCGTCGTCTGTCGGTGTCTTTCATCTAAGCCCCGGGAAAAGGAAAGGTTAAGTTCTATTTGCTTACCCCGGGAATGATTATTGAGCGTTTGTTTTAGCGTCACAAATAAATGGAAAACATTTGAATTTTTTTCTGAAGTGTGTATGTAAAAGAATTTGTTTCGGAAATTATTGGTTTTTGTTTTTTTTCTAATAAAATTTTGATTCGTTTGTTTTAAAGGCTTTATTTTTATTTCCAGTTTGATTTATATTTTAGTATTTTCATTACAGTTTTTACTGGCAATGTATAAAGTACCTATACAAAATTACAACCTATCTACTGAATTGCTTTTTGACTGCTGAAGCCTCAATTTCTTTGGATACTAAATTAACAAAGAACGAGCTCTCACATACCAACCTAATTAAAATATCATACCTATACAAGCGTAAGACAGAATATTAAACCATTATGTATCAAGGGACTCCTTATTTGAATAAGCACAAATTGTCAAAGAGATTTTATCTGGTTAAACAAAGATGCTCCTTCTGTTAGCTTTTGCCCCTGTTTTGGGGGTGCCTATTTAATGGGATCGGGTAATACGCTTGATGATGCCTACGATTTCGTTAACCCCCTTGTTAACAGGGGTTGTTTTGTTTCGTCGATCCGTTTCGGAAAGATAAGGACGGAAGATATGATTATGAAAATGCGGTCGTATGATATTGTAAGCAGCTTATTTGTTGTTATTGTTGTTGTTACGGTTAAGAGAGATTAAGTTTATAGCGTACGGATTCATCTGGGTATTGAGATGTTATTAGTGTTTTTCTGTATTTTCTTTCCCTAGAGGCAAATAATGTTTTTGAGCCCATTTGAAAACTATCGGTATTTTTTTTTATAATAGGAAAGAATAACTTTCTAGATGTTTGATAATCGAAATCTTAAAAGAAATTCCCTGGGCCATGTATCCTACCAACACCAGAGTTCCAGTTCTACTAATTTACAAATTCGCATCGCATTCGCATCTCAATCGCAAACTGTCAAAAATGTATGAAAAATAAGGCTTTTTTGACAGTTTGCGACTGACATGCGAATGCGAAAGCTGTTTAAAAATTTGTAGAATAGGCCCTCAGTTTTCATGAAAGATGACGTGTCAACAGAAAAAGAGCAAAACCACTTACTTATTATCAGCATTAAACCAACTCGTACCTACATAGTACCAGCACTCTTTTGATTCCATTTACTAACTCTCACCAAACAGAGCAAATAGAAGCAGTTCCTTTGGGAAATTAAAACTAACAAATAACAGCTAGCATTACGAAAAACACTGACAGGTAATTCAAGACTACACGTGTTCAATCTAAAAACGCTTGCATCCAAAAATAAGCGAACTATCAACACTAATCACTCTCAAAATACTCCGCGTTTGAACCGCAAACAGAAATAGTTTCCCCCTTAAAAACATCTCGAAATCACGGACAATCATCAATTCCAATTAAGAACATCCCCAACGTGAGAAAAATCCGACAAAACACCCAATCACGTCGCCCACAAAGGCCGCTTTACACCCTCCTTCTTTTTTTAAAATCATCTGTCCCCACCGTCATCGTGACGAAAGATAGCAGTGACGTCATTAGCGACTGCCGCGTCATCTCGCCACGATTTGTCGGCGTTTATCGCGCGATTTTTTGCCGCGAACGCGTGCTATCGCCACACGCACAATATGCGTAAATTTTTCGCTAGCTAATGTGTTGGAAGTAACTTTTGCGAGATAAGCGATGAAAGCGAACGCTGAACGCAATTTTTTGTTCGGTAATTTTGTGAAGGAAAACGTTTATGATGCGTTAATTTGTAAAGTAAGGAAAATGTTTCGGGATTTATGAATTGATGTGAGCAGAAAACAGCGTGAGTTTTCTAATCGAGATTATGATTTCTTTTTAGGAATAAAAAATAATAAGTATCTTAGTTATAACAGCACAGTACGACATACTGTAAAGCTCTTCAAAAATAATGAAATAGCCATCCAACCGGTTACAGAATTACAACGCAATCCGGCTGAAATCAGCAAAATGGTAAGCAGCAAAAAAGCCTCTACTTTTTTTTCTCTCCCAAAATACTAACCCTTGCCAGCATAATGCGGAAATAAAAACATGACTTTAAAAACCATTATTTTCGCGGCACAAAGTTCGTTCGGATACGAGCATGAGGGGTAAACGCGGGCACTAAAAAGCACAAGAGCGCTTCAAATGGCACGCGTCACGGACCACAACAAACGAACGCGGCGGATAGAAACGACAATCGGTATAATTTTAATTAGAGAAAAATTGCCGCGGTGAAATGCGCAAGTACCGTGTGTACCGTCAGATAGTGTGTACTGTACCTTATTCAAGATAAATAAATTGACACATAGATGACAGTCGAGAATTAATGACGATTTATTGAAAGTTTAGGAGCTGTCATAGAAATAAATGGCTTTCATTTAGGTGTTTCTCTTTTTATTCAAAGTTCTGTTTCTTTCAATTTAAATAAAAACTTAGGTCCCGCTGATTGATTGAATTTAAGTTCACATTAATAATATAATATATAAAATATATGTTTTTTTTTTTGTAAAAATATTATTTACAATTATCATGCTGACGGTAAAACTCATCGGAACAATACTCGAGGAACCCTTTCTGCAAACAATTAACGCACAAGTGCACTCGGAACAACGGCAATAGAGCGTCCCTCTGCGGCTAGAGTGGTGCAAAGCTTCCGACTGGATGCCAGCCATCGTGCCTTTGCCTTTGCTCCTCATTCGCCGCCCGTGGCTCAACAGCGCGTGCACATTGCCAGCCGCTTTTGTTTTTAATCTGTGGGAAGTCATGACATTTTTGACGTTTTAAAAAATGTACTTATCTTGTTTTTTTAATGAAAATCATTGGCTGATTTGTTAGTGGCCGGCTTGGAAAATGGAAAATTTCAATATTGAATCACCATATTATTAATTTGAAATCAGATTGGCTCTCTCGTATTCATATTATTATGCTAAATGAAGATTTGTATTTTTTGATTTGACACCACAAATTGATTGTTTTCAGCAGCATCAGTATGAAATGAAAAAAAAATTAAAGCTCTTTGCCCCTGATGAGCCGAATGTTTTATTTCGTTCTGAAGTACCAGTACTTTGCGACATCGATATTAGAAATAGGTTTCAGAAGTGGGCGGCAATTGTATGTATTGACAGGTCGTTACTTCATTGTCAGCGACTATCGCGAAGTGTTATCGACTCCCCTGCTATTTTCGCGACACCAGCAGATAAGAAACAGACACTAGATAATACGCCTGTGTACTTTGTTTAAGATCAATATCGTTAACTGAGAAATGGTCTTAGTTATCATCTATTAATAAATAACTGAGAACTGTATCAGTAACATAAATGATTGATTGAGCGACTGGTGTAAAACGTATAGATAAAACTATGAAAAAATAAATTCAAAGGAGAATGTGCGAATGTGCATATTACCCATTACTTTTTAGGAGACTTGGTTGTCAGGAAGATTAGACTTGACTGAACTTTTTTTATAAGCCTTCTTGTGGATTTATATTACTGGTAGAATAAGTGACTGGTAATTTTTATATAGTAAAGCAGGCTTCGTTCAATCTTCATGTAATGCATTGATAGGTAGGTGGCAACCCAATGAAACTTGAGAACAGTACTTTCTCATTTGACTAGATGCAGTATTCAGTATCCGCCATTGTACTAAAGTAATTTATTTGACAGCAATAAAGCATTTACTTAGTGGTGCTTCCGTTATAATGTCTTTCTCTTGATTGTAATCATAAATCCAGCGTCTTATTCTATTCCCCATATATTTCCATTAAGAGGAAACAAATTAACATTTTCTCCGAGTAGCAAACACGATGTAAGCTTAGAATAAAGCAATAAAAACAAAACAGATCAAATAACTCGACTTATCTCGATAACAAAACGAAATCCTTGACTTAACTTACTCTTGAACCGACAAATATTCTAAAATCTCTGATAAGAATAGTTAATAACAAAACTTATGTAAGTATTTTATGGTAAAACGACAATGATGTACTCTTAATTACCATCAGGATTACTGCCCAAACAAAAGTGGCGTGATTCTCAGAATTGTTATCTTACTAATGTTTCTTTAACTACTAAAAGCTAGGTAATAATTCGTTAAATTATGAGAATAAACCACCGTTTAAAGAAGCCGAGATTAAAAAGTAAAAAAACCGGTTTTGATTGGTCAGTATTGTTCGTTTTTTAAGAGATGTTCTTACTTTAAATTTATTGAATGCGTTGGTCAAGATGGTATCGGGATTTATAATTTTTGGCTTTGTCTAATGAGTTTTTATGTAATTTGATATTCAAATGTTAATGATTTTTCAACCATTTATATGAGTCTTCGTTACAAGAATACTCGTTCAGGCTTAACACGGAGTTTAATTATTACTTCTGAACAATATTAATAATAAATTATATTCTTACTAGTTTGGCTAACATCGGGACAAATAGGTATGGTGATATTAAATTATCTTTAGACGGCCCAGATTGTCTGTTTTTATTATTCAGCAGGACGCCTATTATTGTTCCTCAAAAGAAATATTACAACAAAAGGTACGTAGGCCAATTACAAACAACTACTACCAATCAATTTCAAAATAATATTAAAGTGCTTATAACCTACTTAATATGTAACAAAGCCATGAAATATACTAAGTAGTTGTGTATAATTAATTTCCACAATGTAAACCTTTAAAGCCTCTCTGAACGTCTGAATCCTCCGTACATTGTAATTATTGGATGAAAGTAACCTGCCTGTATGATAAATGAGGCAAAGCCGACCCGTCATTGTTCCACCAATGAAAGAGCTTTTGTCTATGGGTCGAGACAAAACGCTCGCTCGTTGTCTATGCCCCGCTCGGCTCACTCCTTTGTCGACCGTCGCGGTGTATTGTCGTGCGATGCGTCGGCGGAATCATTAAATGTGTTAAAAAAGAACAAAGAAAAGCTTTGCAAATATTTGCGAAATCTCACGGCATGAAATACTGTGCTTACATAATTAAAATGAGTCGCGGTGTCTCCACCACATTATTATTATGATATTTTACCAACTTTGCATAAACGTGCTTTTTATTGACGGAGAAAACGACAGGAAATACATATTTTATGGCAATTTTATACTAACGCAAAACATAACAAATGTGTCCGATCAGATTAGATGCGGATTTTTACTGGCGTGAATTTATTTAATGTTTTAAGCTTGCTCTCGATTATGAAAAATATTTCTATCTTACAACTGACCTGTCAACTTTTTGTAATATTTGAAATTCGATTGAAAAACTGACAACTTTCAATTGGTTAAAAATAAATTAATTCAACAATGCAAGATCAGTAACACACTAGAATACTAAGAAACATGAAAACAATACTTAAAGCAGCCATTTTGTGAAGAGATGCGAGCGCAAGCACAAGAGCTCATTGTGCGCCCATATGGGAATATATCGCTTGTTTTGTCATCCTCATTGTTGTTGACAGACAGACGGACAACTGAAAAGAAGGCCTTTGAATAGTTATGTAAGCAGGAAGGCACTTTGTGAATACTCTTAGTTACGAGGTTAAATATTCTATGCGCGTTTGTTTAAAGTTTCCGTTGTTCCAGCTTTGTTTATTTTAGCACTGGCTTCTATAGAGAAAACTGATATTTTTTCCAACTAATAAAACCAGAGTATTACTTGAGAAGATGAACATTAATACATCATCATCGTCTTTATTATTTGATTTTTGCGGTTGAAAATCTTACTCGGCCTTAGTCCTTTTTATCAAAACACGGTGATCATGCAATTAATAAACTAAATGGCAATTTTGGAATAGGAATAGGCATTCCTATTCCTATTCCAAAATTGCCATTGTAATATAATGTATTAAATACATAGTTGCACAAACAAATAAAGAAGGCATTTTTTCTCATTTAATCTTCAGAACCCAGCATAATCTGTGGCGTTGCCAAGATTTCTGCAGGGTATGGTTGTCTCATATTTTTTCTGACCATGTCGAGGTCTGATTTCAAACAAAAGCCATTAGAGACTAAAGGAAAAGACAATTATATTCTAAATAGACATCTATATTATATAAAACAAAGACGGGTTTGTTACAACACTTATAACTCGAGATCTGCTGAACCAATTTTCATGGTTATTGATTCGTTGGATTTGTCTCCGACCCGAATAGCATAGCAATAGCATATGATAAAATTAACAAGAGTGTCAATTCTACTCATTTTTAAATTTCTTTCATATTATTCGCATGTCAGTTGCAATGTGTAAAAAATGTAGGGAAATTGAGGCTTTTTTGACAGATTCCGAACGAGATGCGAATGAGAACGTTTCATAAAAAATTGGCCCTCTAGTACCTTAGCTTGACGATGAAATTGATGAATCAACCCACAAAAAGCAGTAGTTTCGTCCAGTTTTCGAGTACGGATCCCACCGTCTTCATGCTAATAGTCCAATTTATCACAAAGCCGCTATCCACGCAACTTTTAACACGGAAATCTTTTCCCTGCACCTATTAACCGAGCAACAACTTCTTAGAGACGCCATCCATTTTGTTTTGGAAACAAGTTAGTTGCGATCATTAATGCGGCAAGAGTCGTGAATAAATCATATTAATATTATGTTATTTGTGTCGCCCCATTACGGGTCTTCGGAGATTTTAGTGAGAAATCTGATTAATAGTGTTTTTTCACTGTGGCTGGAGATGGAATAGTGACTTCTTTCTGTGAGGAAAATCTGCCGCGTGGTTTTCAGGTGAGGAAAAATGGTTATGGTGAGGAAATTGAGACTTTTTTTCATGTGGAGTGGCAGTACCAAGAATACGCTTGCAATTTTATAGCACACTATCGATGTAAGCTACGAGTTCATTCTGAATTTTTGTTGTTATCGACAATATGTGTTTGCAAATCAATTAAATAAGGTGCTGGACATGACATGGCAGAAAGAACAGAAAACACTGGTTTAATGACGTTGAGTCTTACGGCACCAAAACGTGTTAGGATGATAATAGAAAACAGAAATGAGATAGACGAGAAATAGACGAAAAATGTTTGTATAATCAACACCTAAGGTATAAAGATTTGATTTCGGTACTTTGTCCTGCAGGCGCCGCTGCGCTGACGATATGCAGCCAGCCTTATCTCGTTACATCGTTTGTCAAGTGGGCTGAGAACATGATGGTTTTGTCCAATCCGTCGAGCGTGGGACTGGACATCACCATGGTGTGAACTAGCTATCACCATCATTTATATTTTTATTCGATTTTTTATTGAACACTCCAAACACACGACAAATTAAATCCGACCTTGTAACACGACAGTTAAAGTTTAATTTGAAACAGTAATCGCGGGGGAGTATTATCGAAACTAATCTTTTACGACTGCTTTGTCACACCAGTAGGTCCCACTTTATTGCAAGATAAATTCCCAAATCTATTTCGGAAGGTACGCTTTTGACATATATATGATAATGTGTTTGTTGAAACTGAAGCTGTGAAATTAAAAACCATTGCTATAAGACAACATTGTGTTGTATTAATTCACGAAATTTTAAATACGTTCCGTTTTGAATATCTTGAGAACCGTTTTATTGCCCACAGTGAAATAAACACATATTCAAGTGTGTATTAAGATTTGAATATGTTCCCAGTTACTGGTTATAGGCGTATTATTTAAATAAAAGCTATAAATATTGACAAAAACCTATAAAAGAGAATGTGTTTAATAGTCATATTTATGTATGAGCTAGGTTTAAGTTTAGTAACCAATGGTGTTTACTTGTTCAAGAATATTTTTATACGATCATAATTTTAGGCCAAAAAGCGACAATGATCTTTGAATGTCCCTTCTTGCATTAATTAGATAAAACAATAAAATATGTGATTTAAGGCCGATTACGTTTCTGAACATCAATAACTAACTACTTATCCAACTTTTATCGAAGGTCTTTTTTGACACAATCACAAAGAATTGTGTCAAAAAGACCTTCGATAAAAGTCACTTTTAAGCCCGTAACAATAGAAAAAGAGTAATACAGTTATATTACTTCAATCCTTACAACAGGTTAATAAGAGGTCAGCTTACCTAACTAATCACTTAATAAAACTTTTTACCCGGCAGCACTAAAGAGGTTGTTACCACTTTATTAACAAAAACATCTAAAACTCTTCAAAAACTCAACAAAAACAATGTACCAGAGCGTCAAGTCTTATGGCATTTTCTAATTAATGTCCACATACATTACACGATAACTAACAGCACAAATGTCCGTGTAACATACAAAAGAAGCAATGTATTCTAACAGCTAACTTAGGTCAACACGAGTTGTTGTGTTTTGACAACTGTACCTTCAAATTAACTCGGTGTTGCCATGCCTAATGGTCGGGAAGGCAATTAAAGACACAGATTAAAAGTAAAACGTAGTGATCTCGAGTTTCTCGGTACATTTGTGGGAACTTTCATTGTTAATTACTGTTGAACCGCGGTGTTATATGACTTTATCAGATCTTCGTCGGCCAGTTGATGAGTTGGATTGTTTAGAAGAATTTAAACGGGAAGCTTCCTCTTGTTTGGATCAAGATTAATTCCTAATGCTTAGGGCCCTGGGCCAATTATTTTTTCGATAATGTGGGAAAATAATATGAAGGTAAAAATGTCTTCATGATAAATAAGACGAACGACAGTACTCAGCAGTGAACAAATATCTTAACATTGTATCCCGATTGTAAAACTGTACTTACTGACAACTGGCATCGTGAGTTCAAACTTACCTGAAAATAAAATAAAACAATAATTAACCAAAATAATTATGACCTGAGGAAAGTCACAACTCAGAAAGACGTAAAGGTATTTCCACACTTTACCAATCCCCTTTACCACCCATTGTGGTTTACATAAAACCATTTAATTGTTATTTACCTTCACAGAATCAGTAAAGGTCTGTTCTCAAGAGCCGAGCTGGTGAAATAACGGCCCACTAATGAGCATAATATTCATAATATTTTGCGGCTCAAAAGAGTCTTGTTAGGTCCACACACGGGTGTCGACAAGGTGGGACTCTATTAAATTCTAACGCCATGGTGCATTTCATAGGCGGAAGCGGTTATGTGTTTATAAGCGCCGGCGGGTTAGGTAACTTCTAGTTCCTTATTTTTTAAATTATTCCGTTGGTTGCACCTTTGCATTGTTTTATGTTTATTGTCTTATTGTTACTTAGCTACCTACTTATTAATAATAATAAATATTTCTGGGTACAAATATCTACATTAGCTAAATTAATTAAATTAATATAAATTACACTAATAATAAAGTATTTTTATTTTCATAAGTTATGAGCTGGAGTTGCTGGCCTGTCGGTTTTCTATCGTTTACATTTTGGGGAGTGTGCGACGGAATTGCATAACTTAATTCCGCCAAGCCCGTTCCACCATCGGACCACAAGACGTACGGCGATGTACCACCGGTACATGGTGGACATCCCACCTATACGCACAAAACGTTTTGGGAATACATTCATTGTGCGTACAGCTAAGGAGTGGAATTCCCTGCCTGAGTCTGTGTTTCCTGATAGCTACAACCTGGGAGTCTTTAAGTCAAGAGTGAATAGGTTACTTCTAGGCAAGCGTGCTCCACCTTAGACCGCATCATCGCTTAACATCAAGTGAGATAGCGGTCAAACGTACGCCTATCAAAATTAAAAAAAAAAAAGCTCTAGCAGAATAACACAATTTTGCAAAAAATGCTAACATAGTTGACAATTATAAAACTAAACCGCAATATTTGGTATTGCGGTTTAGTTTTATAATTGTCAACTATGTTAGCATTTTTTAAAAGTTCCCAACAAAAGTAACTTTAAGCTTCCATTATTCCCCAGTTCACACCGCTCTCTCATCGCTTGCGCCGCCCGTCTCAGTGCGCACATTACCCTGCAAAGCCTCCACACATGCGCTGAATGCACAAAGACATATAATAACATAAGGCGGCTCGCAATTAAAAAATTTAAGGCACTTTGTGTCGCCCAGCCTTTACTTTCCACTTCCTAATGTAAACGCTAACGGTGGGTAGTTTCATAAAGATTTTGTAGTTAGTGCAGTTTCCATTACGTACATTTTGTCTTTAAACATATGAAACGGTTTTAATGATGATGTCATTAATTTAATACCTATTTTTATGAAATGGTTTAAAAGTTTGTTTGAATACGATGGCGCCGCAACCGTTTTTTTACGTCAGTGATGATGAAAAATGTTGGAAAATGAAGAAAGGTATTTCCTATTTTCTTTATTAAAAATACCATTAGAAACCCGATTTGTTTCTAGTAATTAAGTCAGTGTTGCAGTTGTGAGTAATCAACCTGAACTTCTAAGTTACCAGTTACTCTATTACGTGACCTAATTCTCATTCGACTTTTACAACTCATTCATACATTCATTCAAGCCATCATAAACAGGATTATTTTGGTCACAAACATTTCGGGCGTTACCTTCAAATCACTAATAAAAGGCACCATTCGACGTGTAAAACAAAAATAAAAGTCAATTTATCGCCTATTTCCCTTATTAAAATGTGAGAATTTACATTTATTTGTGTGTTCCATTCCGCTACCGATGTTGATTAATGTCAATAATTTACTGGACGTTCGGGACACATTAATGTTGGCCCTTGGTTAATTTCCCTCAGTTTATCGCGGTCCTGCTGACAACTGAGATGGCGATGACACCCCGTCGTACGACACACGCCAACAGATTTGTGCGCAAACCTATTTAGGGTGACATCGAAATCTATGTTCACATATTTCTAGTTCTTTTTTACAACAAAAAGGTGTGACTGTTTGTGAAAGATTCTTGACTCTAGAATCCGAGGTTTTTGTATGACAAGCGCTCATCCGGATATTGTGCTGAAATTAGTTTGTTATGATATTTTCAACTAATTTTAATAATAGACAATTTTAACACGTCCCTCAAGCTCTAGTGCTGTCAAAACCGCTCTCGAACGATGTTCGGGCGTGTCACCAGTCACGATAAAAAATGGGTTAAACTAGAAGCACAAGATAATGAGCTATAAAAAATATTGTCGCATATTTTCGTGCATTTTAAAGGATTTCATGTAGGCGGCCCAGGCATTCTCATAGGTAAATTATGTCTGGCAATAAAAGCCAACAGTAAATTACCACCCAACTGTCTAGTTAGCAAAACTATCAATATTGTCACATCATTAAAATCAACGTGATTGCACACCTTCGTAAATTCCACGGTTCTCTATAAAAGTCGTGTCAATCGAGACAGTACGTCAAATATTTAAATTAAAAAAAATAACACTTTTCAAATTCAAACGTTCTATCAAAGAATGAAACTGGCTCAGATAAACACAGATTAATAAACAACAACAGAAGTGTCAGTTCGCGGAATCGTTGATGAGAATAAAGCGATAGCATTTCGCAATGGATAGAGCGTTACTCGGAAATACGTTACGATCCCGTAGCTAGACGGATGCGATGCCTCTCTCTTTATTATTCCAATAACAATCCGTAATGAGTGCTCTGGTCAAACGTAAATAGCAACTTCATACATTTGAATGATGCCAATGTAAACTCTGTTCTATGGACTACTCTGTGCCGTTTAGGGTTATCGCTCCATTTGATTATTCGTGAAATCGTTACATCTTGAGTAGTATGAATCAGAAACCAGATTTTGATTTTATAACATTCAGATCATGTCTAAAATCAGATCATTTTAATATTTGATAGAAAAGTATTCAAAAGATATGTTATGAATTTGCTTCGACTTCAACGTGGTCACGCGTTTGTTTCGCACTATATTTTGTATTCGTAAGTACTTAACTGCAAAATAATTAATTTCACTCTTCTAGACAGCTATAAAAATACAAAGTATTAAACGAAAATTAAATGTTGCTACATAACTATTCAATTAAAACAGGGCGGTATTCTTTGCGCATTTAATAATTTTCAATTTGTAACCCACGATATCAGACTCCTACTGAGACCACACAGTATGACTTACAAAACGATTACTTACCTTTTTATTAGGAAGACGGGCATTGACATCTAATATATGAAAATCTCGTGTCACGGTGTTCGGAGGAGTTGGATACCTCCTCCGAAACGGATTGACCGATTTTTAGGATTTTTTTGTGTATATTTGGTAGGTCTGAGAATAGGTCGCAAGCTATTTTTTTTTAATATGACTAAACAACGTTTGCCGGGTCGGCTAGTATTGTAAATAAAAAAAATACATAGGGTTGCTACAGCCCTAGCGCTCCGGCGGGCGCACATCAAAGGCACACCTCACACGGGCCCGTTTACATTGTAACCTCTGCGTGCTGTTTACTCTGACATTAGACTACTGACCTCTTATGACACTCGTACTGTGTCGAACTGTCGACGCCGGAAATCGATTGTGTGACATTGACGACAGTTGACGTGCACGCGTGAAATACGCGCGTAGGGCGACCATGTGCGAAAAGAAAACATGGTAAACTGTTTTTTTTTTAATATCATTTTCCTTAGTAAATTGATATTATGTTTTAAGTACCTACATAGTTGCTTTAAGTTGTGAACGTATTAGTTAGATTTTGAATTTATTTACTACTAGCTGATGCCTGCGGCTTCGTCCGCTTCACAAATTATATAAGTACTAAAACCTTCCTCGAGAACCACTCTATCCATTGGTGAAAACTGCATTAAAATCGGTGCAGTAGTTTTTGAGTTTATCGCGAATGTACAAACAAGAATCTATGTATAAGTATTATTGCTATGTAGGTAAATATGCTAAAGTTATATAAAAAAAAATACCTCATTTATGTTTACTTCAAGAATTTAACAACAATAAACTATTCTTTAAAACACGATAGTGCTTCAGAATTTTGTAATTAAAGCACACACAGCAAACTAGAACAAATCCGAGCAAACAAGCGGATGTTTCCCCTAAATACCGCTCTGTATTAATGAAGCTCCTTGTTTCTAGGTTAGAATGTGGCAGGCGTGTGCGGACTAACAATATTCATAATAGTAGGATCGCGCCTTTGATCTGTCACATCGTCAAACGAAACGAAATTATGACAGGATATTTAATTTAGTTCAACCCTGACAATGTTGACGGTTCGATCTGTCACTGATATTCATTAAGAAAAAATGAACGAAGAATTTATGCCAGAGTCCATGATTTATTTGCGATCAATATATTATTTTCAGTGGGCTGTCTGCATGTGTATTTCGCTACTGTTGTGCCATTTGCGAGCCGAGGAGTGAGCAATTTTAGTTTTTTTTCCTACTGTTACTAATTGTAGAACATAACTCTTGTTATAAGAACGACCTGTCATAATTCAGTCTACAATTTTTTGCTACGTTTTTTAATACTTCAAGAGTTTTAAGTCCCGTTGATTTAATTCTAATAAAAAATAAGAACGCTTGAACAGAAAATCAGTTCATCACAAAACAGGCAATAAAGTCAAAAGAAACGAAAATTAAGAAATCCTAATGTAAAACCAGATTTCAATCAACATTACCGAGGTAATCAAAGTGAAAAAAACATTTAAAGGCAGCCAATAAAAACGTTACTACAAAATAGTAAACGTGCGAGCTTAAGATTAAGATAACAGTAATCCAAGTAGGTAACAGAATACATTTCTTTAATGTTCTGTTCTTACTTTACACAAACTAAATGTTTAATGAACTTTGTCTCAAGCATTGAGAATTTGTGGTTACATACATATGATGAAAAACTTGCGTGTTGATTACTGAACGGTAAAAAAGTTACTGCTAACCAGTTACATTTTTTTTGCAACCTGTTAATATTTTCTTTTTTTTTTCAGGTGGCGGCGACTGATTTCACATTATTTTTTTTGTGATATCAATCATATTTTTTAAAGTTGTACGTCTCATACAAAAACTAAACAAATTGGCGTACTTAATTTACACCTTTAAAACATTCAACAGTGATTTTAAAGCAGCTTTTTTCTTAGATAAATATAGTTTAAAAATCGTAAATTCATCTTTAATATCAGATTATTTAACCTGCTGAACTAATCGTAAAAATCACCTAAAAGTCAAAGACTGTCAGTGGAAGAACAATTTATAAAACATAAAAAAAGGAATGTGCCAATATCAATCTGGGCAATTTAGTTTTACCACGTGTGTTGACTCACAGGTGTGCCTACGTATTTTTAAATCGCTATATTTTCAAGAAAAACAAATGGAAAACTGGATAATAATATAATGTTTAGTCACAATAGAGGGGAGTGCTCGTAAATCCGTCTCGCTGGACTGAATTAAAATCTATTCGAGTGTGGAATATAGAGGTAAATGACGCGCGGACACACAAATGTCGTATTATTTTGACGGGAGTTAAGACGTTGCATGTAAAAACATATTTTGAGGTAAAGTGTACTACGATGGAGGCAGTTTCAAAACCATTATAAATTAAACAAAAAGACTTTGTATTTAACTAGTAACGCTAATCAGTAAAGGTCATTTGTTTCAGATATTTTCTCGTAATTTTAATATATATATCTAAAAGCCATACAGAGAAAATTTACTTGATATAATACTATTTAATTAATGTTGTAGGTAACATAGATTCGTTACCAAATGTCAGTAGGTAACCTATTGAAATCGCTGAAGTTCATCGCTTGGACGTAGCAGCTATACAGATTTATCAAAATGTAATTGATCTGTCAACTTATCTACACTAATATTATAAAGCAGAAGAGTTTGTTTGTTTGGTTGAACGCGTTAATCTCAGGAACTACTGTTCCGATTTGAAAAATTCTTTCAGTGTTAGATAGCCCATTTATCGAGGAAGGTTATAGGTTTTTTATATATATCATTACGTTAAGACAAATAGGAGCGGAGCAATAATGGAAAATGTGACGCAGACGAAGTTGCGCGGGTCAGCTAGTCCTAATATATAAAATTATCCGTTACCGAGTGACTGAGTGACTATCAGACAACGCACAACTGAAACTGCTGGTCGTAGAAATCTGAAATTTGGTTTGAACTTTTCCTACACTCCATAGCGGAGCACTAAGAGAGAATTTCCCGAAACTCCTACGGGAACGGGAAAAATGGGATTTGCACGTACGAAGTCGTGGGAACAAGTTTACAGTAATTTTGCCTTTCATTTGAGGTTATAGGTATTCCAAGATTCAGGACAGGAAATGGTCGAGTATAAATTATATTGTTACTGCTTCCAATATTGTGATAAATTTATTATTATTATTACCTATCATTATCAACCGACTGAGACATGTATTTTTTAATTTTAGTACAGTAGACTGCACTACAGTGGTAAGAATTTGACCTTCAGCTGGACAAGCGTATTAGGTAAGTATCGTGTATGGTAGTTTTAATAAAAATAGAAGGCCAGACTGTACTGGTTTTGATACCACTATGTTTCGGGTTACGTTACCAGTAAAGCGTGGCCTGCTGTATCTGCTTTTTATTCGGGTAATTAATTTGTGCCGCAAATCTAAATTTCTCTCACCACTTCGCGACAAGGAGTAATATCATCATGACCTTAACTTCGTAGCATAAAAAATATCGTAACACGGTTTTGCTTTCTCCAAGATTTTTAATCTTGAAGATTAAGTAACCATCGTTAATATATCTGTTCGGAATCCGAGATGTGCAATAAAACAGATTTATGAACATTCTTTCTTTAAACAATACGCGGCAGATTTTGGCCGCATTCTTATTCTCGTAAAAACTGTGAACCACGACACATTACTGCAAAATTACAATATTTTGGCCATAATTTTCTAAGCTTTATGTCAACGCATTTAGCGTTGACGATAGGTTAACGACTTCGCAGGTCGACCGTCGACCACTCTGAAGATTGATACCCTAATTTATTGCACATTAAATTCTTACATTCAACACCACAAGTATGTGAAATTTATGTTTCCTTATCTTTTCCACACGTTAAAAAAATGCAATTTATTATGTCAGCTCACTGAAACAATAATGATGGTACTTCAAACGGAGTAAATTATAAAGATCTATTTCTGTGCTGATAAAGGATAATCCCAAACACGACGGAACGTTGGCATTCCCATACGCACCGACCACCAACAATGGAGGGCAATTAATAAAAACGGCTTTTTAAAAAAAGGAACCGGGACGAAACGCGCGACTCCTGCGCACCTTATGTTAGTCTAGGGTTGCCAGATTTTATTCCTCTGATGATTTAGAATCGCCCAAAGAAATTTAGTTCAAAACGTATGTTTCGATGGGTAGCTAAAATAGACGACGTTGTTGTAAATGTAAATAACAATAACATTATTTTAAATCATTGATGATTTCTGTCAAAATACTGGCTAAGCTATACTTTTTCCGTAAAACACCGGTTTGTATACGAGTATTTTTGTAGAGTTTAGCAGCCCTATACGCAACACATCACAAAATATACGCTCATCCGCGCACTTCGCACGAGATCACGTTCCGCGCATTATTTTGATGAATTCCAATTTCGAACGCACCTACGCCATTTTGTTTTCTTTTCTTTACGGTCTTTTGTTGTAGGGAAATCGTTAAAAGGGCAGTTATAGGTATTTAGTATCTTGTAGGCAGAATGTTGTGTTTAGAAAAATATTGTCTGTTATTTTTACGAAAATTTCACGCCTATGGTAACCATAACAAGACAATTTCTAAGCGAATGACCTTGAATCACTTAAAATTCGTTCGTCATTAATTTCATGACCATTTTAGCTACTAGCACCATCTTAAGCCCACCACTATAAAAATAATACCAGGATAAGTGGAAGCAATAAATGTAAAACAAAGCAATTAAATCTTCATCAAGTGTACAATTGAGAGACATATAAACAACCGTTTATTACTACTATTAATCACACAGTTAAAATCTCGCGTCAGTTTTGTAGGTGGCTATTGTGCGGTGTTCCTTTCATGCGCAGTGTGACAACCTGTAATAAATCGCGAGTGTTGCCATCAGTATAAATGTTACAAGAATTACAAGCCGGCCTTTTCAACTTTCAACCAATTATTAACAACTTACCTGATTTTGGTTTAAATTTTTGGCGTGGTGAATGTAACACGGTTTAAATATTTTTTTAAAGGCGTTTTCATAAAAAAAAACTTAAAGTTAAAAGGAGTACTGTAGGTACGCAAGTAAATGAAAATGTTATACATTAATTTTTCCTACTTACATTTCGACGTATTCGCAAAACAACCAAATGAAAAAAAATCAGCAGCTTTATTACTAATATATTCTTTCTTTTCAAATAATTCAGAAAACTTTTTTTCATTGTCGAAGTAATAAGAAAAAAAAGCTTTTCATAATTTTCCTAGAACCTCTACTAATTAGCACGATACAGCCAACTGTCACAAAAGAGAAAAAAAAAGAATAAATGTAAAGCTTCTGTTTCCTTTCAAAAACAAAATAGGTACCTACTGCAGATTTTTTTGTTGAAAGAGAAAAAAAATAAGAAAGAAAAATGGAAAGTCCGATTCATCCGACGCTCGTTGCTCGGTGCTCTATTCAGAAACAACTTATTAAATAAATTAACCGCAAGTTGGTGGAAAAGGAAAACTAAGGAAGCGCACATAGCCGCGGACACGGAGCGGGAGCGATTATGTAGATACATAAATAGTACCTACCCAACTACTCAGAAAACTTCAAGATACTATGAGCATTTTTAGGGCTATCAAAAAAGATATGACGTGTTTCTGGCAGTTTCATAACCACTCCACAAATAAATACCTACTATTTCATAATCATAGTTTTATTTCAATAATTTAGAAAATTCACGTAAATGCCATGAACATATGGGGTTCCAATTTTCACAAGGTTTTATTGCCGTCACCGATAGCTATGAATTGCAAAAAGCTCTAAAATAAATTCTAACAGCCGCCCGGTTCAATCTTCGAGGTTAAACAACTCTTGCCGAGGTCGGTCAGGAGACGGGTGACTCTCCGTTTATTCCACTGCTTGGGATCAGCTCATATCAGCTGTCATTTCTAGATCTTTTACAGTCGTGGCGGATAGTTAGAATATCTCACGGTAGGTAATATTGCCAAGGCATACGTTATTAAGTTACTGGGTTGTTGACGCTTGGTAGGTATGTAAAATGCTGGTTCTCAATTGAATCCGCTTATACAGGGAGCCAACGCCAACATATTTAGGAATTGGCTAGGCGATTGATTTTGTGTCCACGATTCGCCATCGCCCCGTAACTCAACGTAGCCACCTAAGCATCAGCCCCACTCTGCCGGGACAAAGCTGTTAATTCCTTAAAGCCCGACTCCATTCTGTTCTCTTTCAATGCGGACTGTAGTCCACGGCAAAGAAAGAAAGACAGCAAAAATAATTGGAAAGTGATGGAAATATCTGCGGTTTAGTGATGGGGAGGAAATTCGATATTTATTGACTATTTGTTGAGATTGAGAAAGGCGGCAATGGTAAAACTTAGATCCCTTAATCATGGTTTTAATATGAGCAAGCAGAGGAATATATAAGATTAAAAATTAAAGAAATCATCCTTCACTTCTTTCTACTTTCAGCAACATGCAGCAAGACCTCTAATATCAAAATCTATAAAGGTCAACCTACTATGAGAATAACATCTGTTACACAAAAAGCACATAGACTCATTGTTTGGTGAAAATGTATTTTCCAATAAGTGTAGATGAAGCGAGACAGCCACTGTATTCGGTTCCAAAACCCACTATAAAACTCCGAGCAGCTTTTCTCCCCATGCACACAATTTTCTTTTCAGCGCATTTATCGAGAGCACACAAGGATGTTCGCATCCCTACGGCGCCCCGGGAACGCGGCCCAGATTCCCAACTTTTCATCACTCTCCTTGCCTTCCCGGCTCATTGTGTCCGTGGGAACCTTTATTGCCCCCATAGAAAACCGTGAATGCCGACCAAGAAAAGCATTTGTGTACTGAATACATACAAAGAAGCATGTTTCAGTTGATTCCGTACCTGTTTCAGACGTCTTTTCATTTCGGTATTTTCCGATTGGGGCAGCTCTATTGGCTACGGACTTGTTTTGTATCGGTAAATGAGTTTCGTACTGCAGAAAGGTTAATTTACTTTTCAGGACGGTGTTGTTTGTGAGCGTAGGAGGTTCTATTTTCGTGGATATTGTATGGCTTTTGATTGTAGTAGACATTTACCTTCATTTATTTACGTTTTTGTAGAGTTTTACTTGCCTGTTTTCCTATTATGTTTTAATTAATAAATAAATTTTAATTTTAATTAATAAACATACAATACTCACGCCTTTTGGCATGGGCATGTAGAAAATACAGAATGCTTGTAGCGGCATCAATGCCGCCACAAGAAAAATCAGCGAAACAAATCTGCATCGTAACAAAAAGAACCGCGACGCCATCTATCCAACTGGCGGCGAACTAAAAAAACCTAAATCGCGCAAGCAGAGTTCACCATGCGATTTGAACATATACATCCACCCGAAAATGAACTATCGGGCAGTAGCCCCCCAGGCACAACAACCACCTGGGCGGAGGATCCTTGCTTTTCCATGGGGGTTTGCGGGACTTTACTCTTTGTACCGCATACTTCCCAAACTGGTGAACCCGACGTGACCTTTCGGATCTGGCGCAATTTCATAAAAAAAAAAATGCAATGCATCATAAATGATTTCAATTATAAACGATGAATATTTATCACTTAAAGTTTCACAAATTTCTCTTAATCTATCTTAGTTAAACAATGGTAATTTTAACAATTAGTGCTTGAGAGATTACGTTGACGATTGTACTAGTATCAACTGTGTTACAGTCGACAGCGTCTTGCTCCCTGTGTATATAAATAGCTTGTTTAATTGTTCCACAAAAATAAAATCAAAATAATAATTTGTAGAACTATCTTTAGGCTTAAATTGTGAAAATAAACAAACAAAAATATAAACTATAACTTCAAATAATTCGAAAATTAGTACGTTAATACAAGTAGGACCTGTGTGTGTAGTGTGATGAATTTGTGAATAAATAACTATGAAGAAATACTACTCTAAAAATCAATTTGTCCAGGTAGTTATTTTCGTACATTGCAATACACCTCAATTTAAATCAAACCACGAAAATAACACCATTTTCGAATCTAGAAGCCTTCCCACAAACAACGAAAAAAAAAGCAAAAGAATTCTCAATGGCACTTATTTGAAAATGCCATTCAGGGTTTTCCTCACAAAACTTTTCCAGCTTCTTCGGGTAACTAAGCGTTCACTACTTAATTACGAAACAAGCCCCTTTTCAACCTCGTGCATTTTCCTACTACTTCCTCAAAAGAGGACAGACAATTTTCTTTTTTTTTTCTTTTTCTTTTTGCACAATAAGGCTGATTTTCGCTTGATATTAAAATGATTTTTAATAGCTTAGACGTTATAATGTCTTAAGATATTATTTTGTAACTATAACTCGGTCTATAAATCGTACTTGTCAAGTTTTAATATGCAAAAAGACTTAAAAAGTTTTTAAAATGAAGAACATTAAAATAGAAATTAATAATAGTTCATGCGATTGGTGCAAAAGGTTATCAGTACTACTCAGAAGTAATTTCACTATCTTTCCATAAGTGGACAGATTTTCAAAACTTCCGTTTGTAGATAGCAAAAAGCATTAAAAATGTACAAAACAGCTTTCTTATCAACTGCTACGAACCTACAAAGTTATTAAAATGTATGTAAAGGAAATGTACGGCATATTTGATGGGCGTCGGCAGATTAATACTGCCATTACAGGTTGGCTAGCAGTTCGCTACAAAGGTGAAATCGTGCTACTGTGAATGTAGAAGATTATCCTATCTTGCTGTAAATAACATTGTAAATTGTGTTATGGCTTTTAATATGTATGCAAATGTTAAGCGGGAGGCATCGGGGCCTCGAATATAGTTTGGATAGCGGAATGTGTTGGATTTAAATGAACCCACCGATAAAATTTGTTCGTGGTATTATGGACAGTTGTTCGCCGATATTCTAATACGCCTGCTTGCGGAGCAGTAAGGTAATTAGTTGCAGTTTAGAAATGTACGAGTTAATTTTCTCGCCTGTGTTTGTCCGTAGTGATGTCAAGCCACGAATAGAACCGTTTACTTTTTCGAAACGATATTATCAAGTGCGGTGTTTGTACCTTGGTAGGCACAAACACAATTCAAAAACAACCTTGTACTTATAAAAGCAAAAAAAACCGTTTTTAAACACTTCCCAACGCCCTATATCTCTAACGAGTTGGTAAATTAGGTATAGCTAAACCAACACTATGTACAACAAACAATGTATTAATGTTTTTCAGATTTTTATAACCGCTAACGTTGCTCGGTATAAAACGGCTTATGAAAAACCAAACATCGTAAACGTCTGCGCTGAAACGACGCCAGTAAACGTCTTGTGCAAACCATAAACTTCTATTTATACCTACGTTCACCCATTGTTTTCTCAGTGACGACTAGCGAATCAAATTATTGGCTACACTGCATCAAAGTAAAAACGCCCGTATTTTCAAGACTAGTGAGCTATAATTGCGTGAAAAACACATAGAGCGGCGCTGAAGTAGGGATAACAATTGTCTATTGTGTTGGCTATCTCTTTTGCGCATCACAGCGGCGACTTTGTGAGAGCAGGACAGGTGTATACTGCTATTGCTTTCTCGCACAATGCGCTGTGGAAATGGGCGCGCCTTTGTGGCGAGGATTTTCTTCTATTCGTCCGTTTACACCGGTTTAGTGATGTGTTAGAACATTTTGTGCGCATGTCTGTTTGGTTATGATTTCACGGTGTATTGCTGAAGGTTCCCGGTTCGCGGTTGTGGGCGGGTAATAATAGATTAGGTTTTTAGGTAGGTATACATAGATAATGTCGTATGATGGATGAGTCAATAGTAGTATATAGAACCCTGAAAATGCAGGGAAAAGTCACCGTGCGGTACAGTCCACATGCCGATGTCATAAATTAATATGAACATGGCTATTTATAGTTTCAGTCTTTCAATAATTTTTACTTTCTGTTTTTCTTTGTAAGGAACTAATTACTGTAATTAAAGATACTAAAATAGTAACTTATTGCGCATACGATAGATAGCCATTTCATGTAAGTAATCATAGACATTATGCCTACGAAGAATTTTAAATAACGACAAAGCAAAAACGCTAGCTAAAGATCGTAAAAATGCACAGGTTTTTATGATGTTGACAAACTATTAAATTGCTGCAATAAATCGATTAAAACCACAAAGTACGTTTAGTAATTTTAGTGCCAGCGAGCGTTAGGCAACCTAAGCTATTAAAATTCTACTTAAGATAACTTGAGTCGGGTTTCTAATTTGTGTGAAGCATGTAAGCGGCTAAAATACTTAAATAGTGTAATGTGATGTATGGTGCGGTTCATAGGAACAAATAGGGGTGATGGCGGATGCCAATCATAAATCGTTTCTCGATGACTAATCGTTCTGTCAGTAAACTAATCGATAAACTGTACATCGCGGATGTTCGAAGTTTCGAAATGTTAAGACTGTCTGTTGAAGTCGTGCTCTTTAAATAAAAATAGAAATGAATTTGTAAAAAAAAAGAAATTTGAAAATAGAATTTATTTATAACCGTCGGAGGGAAATACCGGCAACGTTGTTTTGCAACTAGTTATCCATCATTACAAAAAAATGCCTGTATAGCAGTATTCGTCATAATAATTCGTATGTGTATGTATTAAATATACCATTTCGCTTCGGCTGTCGGTTAAAAAGCACACCACTAACCACGCTAAAGAGCGAGTTACTACCAACTTTTAATATTATCTTTTTAAAGTTTTTTAATCAAAAACGTTGTCAACACATGTCTGTCCGTCACTCCTGTAGTTTTCTTTCAGAAACTAATTGGTCTGACACGGTTTAACCCCTCGAATGTGGAGGGATATATATATTTTTTAATTTGAAATATTTTTTAAAGAGCAACTTGTTGACTCGCTTTACCGGCCGCAGTTGACGGTTAATGGGAAATGACACCTTTTAAAAAATGTTTCTGTTTTAGTTTTGATGTGACAGTTGATTCTTTAAAATATTAAAAAATTGAAGCTTTTATAAAGGCGAACGGCAAAATTCGTACAGCAAACTTTTTTTGTTGTTTGGTTATAGAATTTGTACCACTTTTAAGGCAACTCAGCCATTTATTTTCATGTAAGTAAACAACTTCTAGAACATGGGATTAATTAATACTATCAATTTAAAGATTTCAATAATTATACCAAACAAAACAGTAAACTAAACGCAGATGTTTTTCCAAGTCGCCATAAGTAAAATATCACATACTTCGGAATGACAATTAATTATTTAGAAATAGATTTATAGTAAAACCCATAATTGTTGCATAAAATCATAATAGTAAACGATGTAGGTAATGATTGGAATGAATTCATCAATTTTTTTTTTGATCTGGCAATTATTTATTGACCGATAAAGAAAATCTGTCTAGTGTCCATCAGAACTTCATTATTATCAAACTGTTTCTGTCCGCTGCTAGGCAATAGGTATCTCCTAATGCACCCCTCCCTCTCTCTGAGTAGGTACGATCCTCATCTCAATCTACCTACAGTAAGTAAAACACAAAAAAGATGACGACAAGTAATCTAGAACATATTTTATTTTATCATCATAACAATGTTAATGTACCTACCTGTAATTACAACCTACATTTCTACACTAGTACATAACCTCAAAAAATAAAACTGGGTATAGCTTTTATGTCCCAAGTTCTAAAAATCTAAGATTTTAAATAGGGCTTTTCTATCGTATGAACTACCTATTAAAACATACATGATCCCAAAACTCGAAAATTTACTAGCTGTACGAAACTCTCATACAAGCCTGCCGTTTGCCTTTGTTTTAGTACTGCAGTTTTAGTGGACGAGGATAACTATTATTATTTAAATAAGAATTAATCATAAAATTCTTTAATAATAATTTCAATGACAGTAATTAGAGTCACCTTATTATTTTTATAAATTATTTTGTATAAGTATATTGAATACAATTAATAATTAAATAATGACTTTCAAAAGTACCGTTTAATGTCCCAATTGAAATATGTATAATAAACGTTTTTACCTTTTTGACTTTTAAAAATGTCGTAAGTAAAAGACTAAAGTACAAATTCCATTAAACCCATTGATTTAATGGTCTTTACATTGAATCAATTTAGTCCATAGCACATAAAACTAAAGTCGATATTTGGATGGCGTCGTCGTTTAAATTATTTTGAATTATAAATTCAAATATAGGTGTTTTCAGCAAACAATGAGGCGAGATCGCTACTTTTTTGGTGTTGTGGTTGGGACGGCCAGAGGTAAAGGAAGGTAACCTATATATGTATATTTTAGTCAAAATTAGAGTAAACTTATAACTATAGGTAGGTATAGTTCATTAAATTATGGATTCTGTAGCTATAATGACTATAATGAGTCATAAATGTAGAGTTACACAATTACCTTAATATAAATAACTTTTATGGAATGCAGGAGCATCAAAGTAAATGCCCTGTCTACATAATGTGTACTGAAACAATAGTTGCACAGTTATACATAAGTAAGCACAGACTTTTATCAGTCCCCATCCCTCCATCACAACACAAACAACGGACACACAAAGATGGCCACCCTACTAATTTATTTGTTTTTAATTTTTAAAAACAGAACGAGGAAGCGGACCAATGAGACGCGTCCTCCGACTGATTGTCAATTAGCGACATCAAACGGGCTTTTTGCGAATTAAGCGGTCGTTTGTGTTCATTTTTTGTCCGCTAGCCGTCGCGCACTGGCGTTTGATGCGTTTTTCCGTTTATACGTTTCATTTTCATATTTCCGTTTGTCTGGCCTTATGGGGAGGGCACAATATAGGGTGTCTGCGTGCATATGCCGATGCTTTCCATTTATTTCGGTGATATTTTAATTCCAGTGAGTGCCCTCGTAGACGGATTAAATTTTTTGATGTTTATTATTTTTACCTGGTTTGCAGCAGGAGAGTTATTAGATAGTTCAGATTTGTTTACGGCAAAGATTTAAGGAAAAACTGGTGAGGTAATTATGCACGTCACCCATTTATTTCTCAAAACAATTATACATTTACAATTCGTCCACATGAGTAGGTATGCAGTCCATTTAGGAAAAAAGAAACAGTGTGGCCTCGTTTTAATTGAAGTAATTAAATTAAGGAAAAATCAATGAACACAACATTAATGAATGGTTTGTATTGTTATTGCTCATTTAATTTGAAGGAATTTTGAATCGTGAGTATTGACACGTAATTTAACATTTTTCTTTGACCATTCTTGTATTATACTAACACAAAACGTTTTTATTGAACACGTAGCTTCATTCTGAAGTAATACTTTAATGTTATGACTCACATGATCCCGTTTTCAGCAAATGAGTTTGTAATTTCGGCCGGGCCATCCGTCAAAATCAAAATGAAACACCAACGGTTCGAACAAAACCGTCTGGCATTCTAAAGACAAAACATAAAAAAGTCCATGAATCGAACGTGCCCGCCGTATCGGACGCTATTCCGAATGCTGCAGCACAGTCAACAAAGGGACGTTCTGAAAAAAACGCGCGAATACGAACGCGGCCCACCATTAGCCGCTCCCATTTGCACCGCTATACAAGCATAGAAGGGCCTCTTCAATCTATACGTCAACAATTGTAGGGCTACTGCCGTGATAGGCGAATTACACAGTTTTTAGAACCTTTTACTTCCCCCGATGCTAGCTTTCAGTTTGATATACTTAGGTACTACAAAATTTTCCGGTACGAAGTGTAACAATGTAGTCTTTTTAACCCAAAGGTTGACTGGTAGAGAATGCATTGTTGCATTAAGTCCGCCCATGTATCACTATTGTGCATAAAGTTTAAATAAATAAATAAATAAATAACAAACACAGTGCTGCTGTTTAATCCAAAATTAAATATGTCTTATTAACTAGAAAATACCTCCAGTTCTTTCTATTGAAACTAAACATGATACATAACGTTATACAATCATCAAATTACAAACGGAATCCACAATGATTGGCAGAATTTAAAACAGCAGTTTCAGAAGAAGAAAAAAAACGTTTTTTTTCCGGCAACCCTACACAGAGGGCATGTGATCGAGTGTTGTTCGAGTTTTTATCGCTGATTCATTAGTATGAGAGTGTCTTTGTTGCCGAGTGCACGGGCGCCCGCGCCGGCACGGCACAATATGCATTCAACATGAAAATTGATTCGAAATGAAAGGATACACACCATTGTATACATTGCTAATTGAAAATGAATGCGAGCCCCGTAATTAGGGGATATGTAATCTATCTATTGTTGCAGCCTTTGTGAAGTTTCGTTTGATAACTGACATTAATGTCGAACAAAACGTTTATTTTGATTTGTGAATTGATAGGGGAAATAATAACTATTAATTTAAAAACAATGACTCTGTTGACTTAAAATATAGGTATACAATTCACACACATAATATATGTTTCCATAAAACAGATACTTCGGTACTACTTAGTATAATTTTGCTGAATAAACATAAAAACAAAAAGGACAATGCCATTTGACGGGCTCGTCTAAATAACAAAGTCTTTGAAAGAACCACGGGCCCGGAACAAACCTAATTTGTAAAAAGGGTAAACAAAAAGTTGAAGTTGAGGGAGGAATTACAATGAAAAAGAGGCATGTCCCTGCATCGGCTCTTTTAAGATTAAAACCAGTTGTAAAGTTTTGATTATAGACCTACCTTTTTGTTTTTCCTGATATAAATAAAGGTAAAAATAATATCAGCATTTTTACATTTTATTAATGCATGATAAAAAAAAATCTTCTATCTAACTGCAAAAAGTTACACATGACTATTGTACTGATTACTGCCGGATAAATTGTTGTCAAAATCCAAATTCCACGCTTGTAGGACCAACCGCTGAGCTTGTCACGGACACATCCGTAACTTAACTTCTCACATAATTAACCACAAAGGACCGTACTTAACGCACCAAGATGCATCATCCATACATTAAGTTTAACTACGCAAAAAGACAAAACGCCTTCATTGGAAAGAAATTCCGCAATATCCCATAACAATTATCAATAGCATTGTAGAGAATTTATGTTATGATGTACAGTTGGAGTCTTGTAAGTACATCGACCATTTAAACGACACCGTAGAGCTGTCAACTCCATAAATGCGCATGAAATGGAACAATAACCACGAGTTTACGAACCAAACGTAAAGTTCCAAAACAGGAATAAACCTTCATTCCTAAGCCCTTTTCAATTCGTGACCTAGCATGCAAAACAGATGTCTGGAGCCAGATAAAAGCCTTTGAAAACAAAGTATTACCACTCGGTCCTAAGTGGGGTGGAGAGGTCACACAATCGTGGACCTCTATTTTAGTATTCTTGCTATTCTAATTAGTGAATAATATGATTGGTTTCGCGTTTTCGCTTTGCGTTCAGTCTTTACAAACATATGGTACTTAGCGCGAGCATCAACAACCTACCTTGCTTATTACGTTTTTGTTTAAATCTCAAATGACTTGCGTGTATGATTTATGTACAAGATATTTACGAAAAAATGCCGCTAAATTACTATTAGGTACTACTTGTAGAAATCCCAATCAATGAAAAACTAGATGTAGAGAATTACGTTTAATAGCCAACCAATTATATATTGATTGCATACTTTTCAGACGTTTTGATAAATTAGTACAAGTTTAGTGTCAAAAAAAGTTTAATTTGAATCGCAAGAGTACTTTTCGTTTGGACATTTTTTGCGTAACAAGTAAGTCAGGCGACTCTTAAATTAAAATAACAAAAAATGCATAGACATGTCCACTCAGATAATAAAGACTCAAGCGTGTATCATGCGATTTAGATAGGCAAACAAAATCCCTTTGCCTCGGAAACAGAAGAAGACAAAATAATCCTGAACCTATTTATCTCTAGCGATGATAATCCGGCAAACTTCATTACAACAAGTTGGCAGCTGCAAACGAGGTCATTTATGTACTTTATTTTTATTCCAAAATATGAAATCAGATAGTATTAAAGACGTGACAAGAATTGGTATCAGCCATTTTTCTAGTAGATCAAACGCGTCAACTGTATTCAGATCAATTTTTAATTCGTAAGCTGAAACTGATGTGATATGTCCGATTGTTATTAATATCTGAAATTATTGGGTCACATAAAATTATGAAAATGTTTAAATGTTGCAAATTCTTGGACTCTGAGTCAGCTTCTTCATAATCAATAAGATTCTAAACATCCACATCCACTATTCTACTGTAGACACTTTTCTACTCACTGCTGAGTATACTCGTATATACTCAGCAATGGGTTGACGGCAGACTATCAACTTATCTATGAACTGTTCTCTATCCTTAATTCCTTACCTTAGCGTGTTCTTGCTGCGCCAGCAGCTGCTCCCTCACCATCTGCAGTTGCAGGATCATCTCAGATAGCTGTCGTTCTTTCTCCAGCACACTCTCTCCAGCTAGCGCCTGTAAGGCCGCTGCGTCTAGCACTGCTCGTCGCTCGCTGTGAACAAGGAGGTAGTGTTCAGATAGTTTTTATTTTGTATCACTATTGGTAAGAAGTTTGTATTGAGGGATATTAGACATGAATATTTGAGTGAAAAATGTTAGTACTTTATTTGTTGCCTTCACGCAGATATGACTGGAATTTAACCAATGTTTAGTAAGTTTGAGCCAAATCTAATCGACTTAAAAGCTGTCAATATAACTGATTAATATGACTACAAGTGAAGAATAGAGCTACATATGCTTTTTAAAATTAAACCTACTATTAACGAAATTAGAAAAGATAGAATTAGAATTGTCGTACATATTCAATAAGCTCTCGCCATGAATTGAGCAGTTCCAAATTACCTACAATTCTCAAATTAGAATGGCAAGCAAAAAACTCACATAAACAAGCGTTTGATGATCCTTGCACATAAAGTTTAATGCAATTTCGTAAACTAACATTCCGTGTTAATATGATGGTTTGGAATACAAAATGTATAACATTATGTAACTCAGTATCGCAGACGAATTCGCGTGAATAATTCATGGTGGCGTTAGGATGTTGCTGCTGTATGATATCAACAACAAAGATTGTGTGATGGCACGTTCGTGTGCTGCTACTTTTAGAACTCGATAAATAATAAAAATATTTTTTGTTCTGTGAAAATGTTTCGAGGTTTTGTAGCAGATGGGAAAATATAACACCTACAGCTCAGTTTTAGCAATATTATGAACATCGTATGTGGTGCCTTACAAATACTGATTCAAACAAATATTGAATTTGGACTATATTACCCAAGTCAACGTCTAATTTAATTGATTTTAGTCTTAAACTTCATCAGCCAAGTTACTCCTCAATGCTTTTCTCTCGAACCAATACGTTTCAAAGTTTCAAGTCTTCCCCACTTCCATTTGAGTTCCGTAGTAGAGGCACGTTACTTCAGGAGGCAAACAAATGCATCAGAGGACTCCTCTGAATTATTAATGCTGTGGTCTGAACCTTCTAGCTCCACTCTTTCAAGAGGTTATGACGTAAGCTCTTAGTCTTCCGCTATGAATTCTATTGGCTTACATTTATTATACTTTAATGTGGGACTTTGAAGTTTTCTTTAATAGAAGTTGGGTTTGAGTTACATTTGTGATAAAGTTTCTTGATATTGGAATGTAGAGAATTTGTATGTTTATGTTTGGCTAATAAAGATTCGTTTTAGTATAATACGAATTAGTAGAGTGGTTATGTGAGCAAGAAAAAAATCAGTTTAAAAGCAATAATACAGAACTGCAAAAGAAATTAAGTTTCTGTTTACTTTTCTTCACAAGGGTAATCAATTCAAATTAATTCATGATCAAGCAAATATCACAAAGAAGCCTTATTTTATCTGATTCAGCAATTTTGAGAAATGATCAGTAACTCTCTTAATTGCAAAAACTTGAAGGTATACAATTGTTTCGTGCTTGTCAGAATATTTCGCAACCTCTTTTATTTTTCACGATACAAAAGATTGGACCACTTTCTTTAAGAAAGGGCTCATTGTGAAACCAGTTCGGTGAAATAATAAATTAACGGTAGGTACCTAATTTAAAATCTCATTTTTTGCTATGAACCAATTTATAATTCTTAAGAATTATGTTTAAGCGAAATTTTGAGTTCACAAAGAAAATTGCGAAATGAATTTATGAAATAAAGTTTTGGTATCAACTTTGTCAATTCATTGGTTTTATAAATTAATCGATCAATTGAAATTACTTGCGAATATTTTAAGAAAACTGTGCCCTCTGTTGTCATTGGACCTTTCTTATTTTTAAATAACTATGAGGACAATCAGATAGCAATCATAATTTGATCAAAGCATTGTGAGTATACAACACCATACTGAAATCCACTCTGCTCATAATGGTGATTTAGAAACTGAGTTCGCTCTTAACACACTTGGAAGAAAGTGCAATATTTTCTGCACTATTTGAAAACCGGAGTATTATAAAAAGCAACAAAAACTCGGATAAAAGTAAGAGCAGTATCGATCACACGATTCAATTCGTGTCACTCAATTCACAGAAATGCGTTTTATTTTCCTGTTCAGTGGAACGCCACTTATGATTTATTGTGTTTTGCTGTCTACTTGTAACCCCACAGGGATCGAACTAGATACTTTTGCGGGAAAAACACCATGCTAGTAAAGGAATGGGGTTTTAATTATTTTAGAGAAGTTCGTTATGTATTCGGGCCTCTTGTTCTTATCAAGTCGATGACTTACTTTTCATATTAAATTTTGTCTGGTTATTTCGTTACCTCATTTGGTCCTACGTATTCAGGAGTTAAATATAGAAAATTGTATCATCTTGGGTTTAGAATACAGATCTGAAATTATATTTTTGCATTGCTACATTGTCCTTAATGCTTCTAGCTGCCTAAAAAAAACTATCCCAAAATGATGACCACAGGTGAATTACTCCAAAAAAACTAGATCGACGTACACTAAAAGCCAAAAAACAATACACTTAGCAGTAACTACATTAGAGAGGGGACTCGTAACTAAACTAGGGTGAACTAATAGACCAATTCACTACCACTCGGTGTTTCGTTTCGATAGAATCGATTCGATTATTCCGATTCGCGGCGCACTGCCTGCGTTAATTTACTGTTCATCGATGTTTGTTTTTGGGCAGCTCTATTTTATACATTTTTGGGGCACGACAGTTCTTGTTCCGTTTTAAATAAGGTAAGAAAATGGAACTGTAGAAAGGAAAAAAAAAGAGAATGAAAGAAAGAATTTCTTAAGAAAAGCTTGCTTCCACGTTAAGTAATCGATAAAGTAGATATTAAAAGGATGTTATATTTTGAGACAAATAGAAATCGATACTGTAGGTACCTATAGTCTGCCTGCATGTCCTCTTATCCTAGGATGGTTAAACAGACAACATCGTGGTCCGTTAATAGCTTTGTTTGTAACAAAACAAAAGGTAAAGAGGTGTCTTGAAAATCTCAAGGGTTGCGCCGGGAGCAGGGGTGACGTCATTAAAATGAATGCAAGGGGGACCCACGCGATGAATTTTGACATTATACAGTGGGCTCCTTTTATATTTGCTTGTTTCATGTTTCGGGTTTACAGCATTCTGTGGTCCTTACGCGATAGTCTTTTGGCAACGGGCAAGGGTGTAGTGACCTTATTCTTTAGGTAAACTTACTGCTTGGCATTACTAAGTTATTTTAAAACGCTTTCAACCTTTTCTTAATTTAATGTTTTCCAACAAACATAATATTTGAAAAGGTATATTTCACATTTTATTCTATGAATATTCCAGAATCTCATTAAAATAGAAGATGATGCGTCGATCACTTTTGACCTTTAAAAAACTTCGCCAATTACAGGCAAAGGAAATCGGAGCACTCTATATAATCGAAGTCGGACTTTTAAAAGAAAGTCGTTAAAAAGCCGATCCGATATTACGGCTTGTCACTCCCACCTGCCGATGGCGTGATTGTAAAAATATTGTTTCTGTTCAAGAATAATGTCGTAAGTGACTGGTTTAATGTCGTATTAAGTTTTTGGGGAATACAGCTGCAGCGTTTATCTTTTGTTTTGCTAAGCTTTGTATAAGGAAAAATGTAAATTATAACATTAAGTAGTCAAAAAACTCGCATGTTTTGCCACTATAATAATTTTCTTTATTAAATATCTTATATTCAATTCGCATATTTTGGTTTTATAAGGGCTTTCACTTATGACGTTTTTGTCATCAACACAGACACAATTTTATAAAAAAATCATTCTTTAAATTTTTTCTTTGATTTCCTCCCTGCTTGGATTTCGATCAAAATTCTCAGCATCAAAGCTGCGAGAGAAAAGGAAGCAAATGAGATAATAATTGCTTTCCGTATTATTTGCAGACGTTTCCTTTGAGGGGCATTACCTATGGACTTGAAACCGTATCTGTGCGATAATTGTACATTAATTAGCTATCGATTTGAGGGTATTTGGATTTTTTAATAAAGTAATTTTTTGGGGTCGCCCTAATTATTTTGGGATCGCCCTGTGTTTTTTTTGTTATACTGGTTTTAAGCCGGTTTGAATAGGGAATACGTCAAATCGTGGTTTTATCATTGTTGGAGCTATTGAATTGAATGAATGCGACGTATATATCGTTTATGTATAGGAAAGCGTAAATTGTGCAATTAGCATCTAATCAAGTTAATTTGTACACTACAAAAAATATTGATGGTATCGAATTTATTGGTTTTGTTTTTCAAAATAGAAAATATTAAACAAAATAACACCAAGGACCTTAGTTTTTACTTTATAACACAGTACGAGTGTGCATAGGTAGTCCAATAATCTTTGCAGGTACGAAAGTTACGGAAAACTCACATGTACCCCTCGTCAACTTAATATTAAACGACAGATAACCACCAATTCGTAGACAAAGACACCTTCCCAGTTCCATCTCCTACAATAAAGCGCGATTCATTTGTTTTTCCCCGTCAGTCAACGCCGCGGCATAAAGTATGCATCGCTAGGGTTGACGGCGAACAGTTTGTGGGCAACAATAAAAAATCCCTTAACGCGAGACAACAGCGATGTAGGGTTATCCGTCTTGTTTGCCCCTTGTGACAGACACGGCGGAATAGTGTGGATGCGCCTTTAAGTTTCAAAGAGTGTCTATGGTGTTTTTTGACCGTTCTTCTGTGTAGAATCGACTCTTTGGAACGTGCAATTGCCGCACTGGGGCCAGTGAGTGTGTTTATCTACAGAACAACTCGCTACTTTTGTCGCCAGCGCGGCAGAACCAGTTTCTTCTATTTGACTGACATACCCTGACAATTTAGCAAAGCCTGTTAATGGTCTATTTCAAATAAAGTATTTTTGATTTTGAGTAATGGTTTCTTTGTAGGAGAAAGAAACTCTTTTGAAAACCGTTTTCGCGACGCTGGGTTTTTTCTAATCATGACGTTTAAGAAACACAACAAGAATTTCTTCAACATCTGAAGTTTAAAAAGTGTTAGTCCATTTTGTACTACTTTTAATTTCTGTTTTCTTCTCTATAAAACCATAAGTTGCCCCGAATTGCTTCATCCCCACTTTCTTCCACCTAAGAAAGCCGCATCCATCCTAATCTCTCCCCTAACAATACACTCATTACGAATTTAACAACTTGCTACCGACATACTCCGTCATGTAGCCCGTTTTTATTGAGTTCGTCACTCCTCGGTAGCGCTCGGCAGTACTCGGGCTTCGGTGCGGTAGGGCACCGACAAGGGGACTGATAGCATTTTAAATCAGGTTAAGGTCAACAACAACACTGGCTCCAAACGGTGCGCACTTTGATTCGTGAAAAACCGGCAAAAACAGACACTTTTAGATTCAGACCTTGGTTAGATGTCAAAGTTAGGCTTAGATATGTATGGGAGCGAATATGCACGACGGAGAAGTGTTTAGACGCGGGAACTGGTTCATTTCCTGAGGATCGTTTACTGACAAAGTTGTCGAGGATTTCGAAAATAATGTATTCTACTTATAGTAGTAGTGTAGGTAAAAGTGAATTGGAAAAAGTTCAGAAGAAAAATACGAGCAAACGAGTTTCAAATAAAGACTCAGGCTATCTGGAAATTATCGAATAATGAAAATGGAGCAAAGGTTTTAGCTACAAGATTTTGTCAATCTGTGCCCTAAACCAGAACACAATTTGGTAGATACCTACGTAATTAGTTAAAAATAATCAAAACCCCAGATATATTAAGCAATGTTTTAAAAATAAAAGACTCGATTACGTATGATAGCAATCATCGAATTACATCTCGATTGTAAATTGAAATAATGTTGTTCTTCGATAGTTTCTGTAAAACCGGAATGTGTACCGTTTAGTTTATTGATCCTGGTACTAATTACGGTAGTTAGATAATTGCAGAGACTAATATTAAATGATAGAGCTTTTTATTTATTATCTGTAGATCTAATGACATTTGTGATGTACGGCTTGGTTTCTAATAGTCCTGGTCCTAAATGAAATTGCTCTGAGAGTCTACTAATACAGGTAAATGGTTGAAATTAATTTAGTGACGTGGTTATCTTTTAATGTTATAGTTAATTTGGCTGATATGTCATTGTAAATCAATTTTGAAGGATTTAATATTCAGTTTAGTTCAAACTAGACTAAATCTGAAAAATACAACTGATAAAATTCGTTACCATGGCATCACGTCTATGCATTGATTTTACTCATACCTCCTGCAATTTATTCAATAACTTTCTAATAACGTGTTAAAGTAGGTACAGTACTGTCATTACATTAATTAGTCGCAACTTTAAGAAAACAAGTTAATTCTAGTGCCTTTAAACATAAACGTCTGTTTCCCACCACTTATCTTTTTTTATAAATTCCTATTTGATTCAGACCTTTCCTGTTTCGATCATTGCTTTCACCAATTTACGATAATACCTCCATTCCAACAAAAACGGTTGGCTATTTTTCTATCCCCTCATACAAACCAGTTTTATTTATACGAAATAGTTTCGCCAAAATCACTGCATAAACCACCGCTCAATAAATAAAATGGACCGAACCTGTCCGATTCAGCGTCAATAAAAACACATCCCAAATGTAAACGAGAACGATGCATGAATTCTTCATTTCAAATTGTATGGCCATGTTAGGGCATTATCATTTTTAGTGCTTGCCACACTGGTATATTCAGATGGAATTTTTGATGCACTGGCGACACAGCCGTGCTGCGATTGGCCGCCCTGAATATTGTATGAACCAATCACCGCGTTGCGCTTAACGTTGCATTCCAATTTGAAATCGTGAAGGCGGGAAACAGCGACAAAGTTGTGTGTTTTGCAATGGCGTGCAATAGGCATAATTTGTTGTTACACAATCAAATTGGTTTTCCGAACAGGTATGTGGTGGCATAGCGCAGGACATAATTGGAGGGCCGATTATTGGGACGCGGTAGGAGAATTTCCTGCGTTTTATTTGTATTGTGAGTACTCTCTACTCTAACCAGTCAGCGCTCGGGTTAATAGTAAATTAAAGTGAAGTTGTAATAATTATCAATTACCTACAAACATAATGCTGCTCCTCTGTCTCATAAAACCATGTGCAAAAATATTATATAGAACATTGCTCTTAAGTAAGTATTCTAAATTGAAGATTTGTTGTGTAAGATAAGAAAGATAGGTTCCATAGTTTCTTCTTGAATACTTGGTGTGTGATCTAGGTCTGCACAAATAGAAACTTTGGGTTTGCTTGGTTTTAGAAATTGTCGCTTAATCTTGCTCCAACGCTTGCTACTTAAAAAAGCAGAGCTCAAGGTCGGAAAAGCGCTAAACAACTCGTTGTTGTAGATTACGAAATACGAGTACAAGAAATCCCCATTTTTTTCCAGTAACTATGTTATTGTTATAATTAATAATATCTCTCGAACAGTGCACTAATTGTTGTGTTATTTATTAGCGGGCCAGTCGGGGAGATAACCTCTGCCACAACCGAAATTATTGTTCCTATATTTTGTGAATCGCTATCTGTTATATTGTTATTGTCTTCATTCGTAATTGGGGCGTGTGCCCGGTGGGAAGTTAATAAAAAAATTGCAGTCCTTTTAGCTTGTGATTATCGGTCAACGGTCATTGGGAGATAAAATGATGATGACATGGTTATTTATGAGATAGAGGCGCCATTACTCACCTACTGGGAATTTTTCATTACGTATTCGTTGGGATTATTCGTTTCTTCAGAGAAAATGGTTGGCAACTTGTGGTTGATATTTGCTATTTTTTTATCCTGTGATTGTAATAATCTTGTATGAATTTACTGGGCTACTCCAAGGACAAGAATGTAAATGTTAAAGAAAGAAGAAAACACACATTTACAATGATAACAGAAGTAATGATGTAATCTTTAGTTGTAAATGTTTGTTAGTTTTGGGACACAAAACACAATCGCTGACACAGTGAACTGCCTATCAAAGCACATAAAAATTAAGTTGTCTGGTAACATTCCAAGACTAAACTTGGAACAGTAATTATTTTTATTAATAGACAACTAAGCGTACAATACAGATATGGTAGTAAAGCTTGTAAAAGTACAGAACAATGCATTAGTGACGAGGAGGAAAAAGTTGTTACTCTAAAAGCCGATTTAGCAATCATACGACTTGCGCATGTTATTTCAAAAATAGACATGACATTTGTTACAAATTGTCGCACAAAACATTAAGATTACTAACATTCCAACAATGAAAACAATTTCAATTTGCACAATTGTAGTGTTCATGTAACAAACGAACAATTCAGTGAATAACGCGAGTTCTGTGTTCCTATGTGTGGGGCAAATCTTTGCAGAAGGCGACTTTGTGAATACTATAAAGAGTTATTGTGGTACACAAAGGAGTATTGTCCTAGTCTTGTTGATTGTCTCTGGTCTCGTGACAGAGACATGTAGGTGTAGTTTACCTTGAGAATCTGTTGTTCAAGTATTGATTCTTTTGAGTGATGAGATGTTTTGATACTAGTATCCAATACTTGTAGCTTCTTCAAAGACAGAAATTGTCCGTTTACCTCATTTTTTACCGCGCCTACTTCCCCAAATTATGAAACTGTTATAAGAGAGTATGAGTTCTTAATACTACGACTTTTGACCTTTAAAACATCAACTCAGAAATAAAATTAAAACACCATAAAACACATAACTTATTTTGTCATTCCCATCATTATTCGTGTGTTAAAACATTTCTCATGGTATAAGAACAAAAACATTTGGAACGCCCCCAGGCCTCCATCATCGGGTTTATAAATAAGATATTCATATTAACTAATGTTACGTCTTCTGTAATCTGTAACATTATATTGTGCTTTCTGGTTATATATCACTGTACAAATTATGACTTTGTCTATTGTTAACGTTTTGTTGACGGATGTGCTACAAGTTACGAGCTTTTAGGAGATATAAATGCACATTATTAAAATTGTGAAAAATCTTGACTATGACAAGTAGTGACATAAAAAGCGTAATTTAGACTCACGGCAAAACAATCTGGTCTATCTATATCCAAGACTCGTGAAACTCTTCATAGCTTTGGTGAGAATATCGTAGTAACTATTTTTATTAATACACTAGCTGCACGTCCCGACTTCGTACGGGTATACCCTTTATTTTAACGGGATAAAATATAGCCTATATTCATACAGACAGTCCATTGTACACATTGGTGAAATAATTTTTTAAATCGGTCCAGTAGTTTCGGAGCCTATTCAATTCAAACAAACAATCAAATCTTTCCTCTTTATAATGTTAGTGTAGATATACAATCATTTTGATGATATTTGTCTTTAAAAACTTTCGTGAGTTGTCATGATTGTACCCTTTCCCCTAGTTTATTATACTTCTACTCTAAATTTATGAGCAAACACAAATTCTTCATCTAAATCTGACTTATTCTAACTTATCTGCGTATGGGTGCCATAGGCACAGCAATGGGCATGATCCTTGAACTTCTCATTCAGTTTCTACGATTTACTTTGCTAAAATCATCTCTATTACCAACATTTTCAAACACGCTGTTCTCTCCAATCTTACCCCACAATTTGAACCCAAAGCCAGCATAACGGAGATGGATTGCAGCACATTACGGGCTCACGTCTTAATCTCGTCGGCGGCTATTACGGTGCGTTTAATTAGTGCACACAATAGCCCGCGCCGCGTATAATACGCCAAAACTAACCCTTATTGTCTCTGCAATGACTTATTTATGTGCTAGGACTACAATTGTTTAACATGTTCTATAATTGACGGTGAAATAATAATTATTGTTGCCGCAATGATGTATGGTGATTGATTGGTTTCTTGTTCTGTTTCATTTGTTCCTTGTTTGGCATTTGCTATCTTATGCGGACTTGTATCTGAATCACCTTTACTGATTAGAGTGAAATTGTTACATTTCTATGTATTATCTTTGTGATGTCAGTTTCATAAGAACTAATCTAGCTTTTATTTGCAGAAGCAAGTGCGTTTTCTGTTTTATCCTGAAGAACTACTTTATTAGCTGTTTTGTCGTCTACATGATGACATATCTTCCGAACTGTAGAATGACGATTAATTAAAGAAATATTTCATTCAGTGTTTTCCTTTCCTTTATCACTAATGTTTACATCTCAATTGAAAACGTACTAATGACAATGTTTCTCCTGGCAACGAACAACAACATATCCGCGACTACAATCATAGTTATCAACAAAAGCTATTAATTACAGATAACGCCACTGATAAGGTTGGCACGTAAATATTGACATAGATCACGCTTGACACCGCCTTAACCTTTGTTATAATTATCTTCTATTATTGTACATAATCTATAACTATTTAAATCTGTTAGTAAATTGTATACATCTGTCATAATTTTATCTAGCCGTGAGCGCCAGAAAATGGGCCTCTTAACCATCATATAAAGAATATTGCTTTAATACTCGGCCAATGTGGTAATGACCGCCAACGAGTGGGAAAAATTGTGTATTCTCTTGTGACATATGCCTAACCAAATCCTTATGCAATGTATTGATTCTACTCGCCGGGAGGGCGTGCCGTAAAACATACAGACACTTAGGTACATTATATCAGGTGCAGCAAAGATAGCTGAACTTAATTGTTTCTTTCAATTTATGGTTGTGTTGTTAAACTTGTGTCATGAAAAATTTGAATTAAATATTATTAACCCAGACAAGTCAGATTGCATGTCTATCGAACTTTGTTGCTAAGAACCGTATGATAAACGATTTACATTTAATTGCCCAAGATTGCAAAAAAGGATGCGGGCAGATCTAGTCTGTATCAGATTTCACTGCAGAACCTACCTGGAACCCTATTAGTTCTGCAATTACCATCTATAATAGTTCTATTTATATTGGCACGGCTAATGTCTCTGGACTCTTGATTAATCTACGGACTTTGATACCATGTTGAATTCCGGGCAGGTTTATCATATAACTAATTGCATAGAGTAATAATAGCAGATAGAAAGGCCAATAAAAAACTAGTTTCCGATCGTTATCCTTACGGTTTATCTCAATTATACTTCGGTTTATAAAGCTTTGATAATAAAATCATAAAAGGATAAAATAGCGCTGTTTTCTGTGAAGTTCATAATTTAGATATCAATATTGAATTTGATAAAACTATATTTAATTTTGATGTGACAGATATAATAATAGGGTATTTGATAAAGTTGTTTCGACCATTAGATTAGGCGAATATAGCTTTATAATGGAAAAGTTTGTAGGCATGCTAAGAGCTTTTGTAAGAAGTTTATTTTAAATGACTAGAATATTTTATTTAATTATAACGACCTATTCTGTAAACTAAAACAAAAATATTGTATCATAATTCTGAATGATTGCGTAAAATCCTCAGGGATAAATTCTGGAAATGATTTTGATAATTTATTTTAATAAATATTTCTTCTAAAACCAAATCAAAAGCGATTTTCAAATATTTTACTTGGCTGGTGTAGGCTGTTAAATAACTCGCAACACGCTCTATGTGGCAGTAACTCAGCCTATGTGTGAATCGATACAGACTAATACCGATCTCAACTTAAAAAGCAAGAAAGAAGATCATCCTCGTCATTGAAGATAATCTTTTCATACAGGATGAAACGACAAATCACTTTGAACGGTGTAGTAATTTTAATTTTAAAGATACATAGCTTTTTGATTACAAATAATCAGGATGATGCTAAACTTCTCGAACACAACAAAGCGACGCAAATTCTCAAAGCGAACAATAACTACTTAAAAGAGACTAAAACAAAATGCTTGACGAGCATTTAACTGCAAACGAGCACAATTAGTCCGGCGATAATCTCACGCTTAGCCGTTGTCTTAACGCATTAGCATCTTGCCGACAATAAACGGTAGAATTGTCGTTTACACATTCGTGGAGCGCCAAATGACAATTTCCAAGGAAACGTAGCACATATTGCCGCAGGTTGGGATAATTAAATCTTGCGTTACGTCATTATCTATATCTTCTGCTAAACCTGTGTGCCAATTCTACATTTTCACATTCGCATCTCAATCGCAAACTGTCAAAAATGTATGAAAATTCAGACTTTTTTGACAGTTTGCAATTGACATGCGAACGCGAAAGTTGTTTAAAAATAAGTAGAATTTGCCTTCTGGTCTTGCATTTTCTTGAGTATTTTTTAAATTCAATTGAAATATAATATTTACTGGTATAGTAATAGCCTTTTTCTTGTCAGCAGCCTCAGGCAAGCGCAAGACGCTTATTGAAACAAACTTGTCCTATTTCACTTAATCATGTTCACACTTAACGTTAATATATTAGAACATTACTATAATGATTTTCTTACTTCAATGAAGCTGTAACCGAATAATTAATATTAATATTTATAGTCAACTGTATCACATTTTTTAAGTCCTTTACAGTCTTCGACATAGTTTCAACAAGAATATTTAAATTCAAGCGTATTGGTTTAATTACTACTTATGCTATTCTCCATTAAAGTTATAGGCTGTAAATAATTCAGCAACCACTTAAACTGGCGTAAAATTATAATAGTATTAGCTATGAAACTGGTAAGCCAACGTGCTGTAGTTTTATAAATAACACGTTTTAGATGACCTTTTTATGGTGGTTGTTGAACTATGTCATGATGGTACTAAAAGGTTAACTGTTGTTTACAAGAAAAGTGGTTTTTGAAGCCTATTTGATTACGATATTTGATTCAGATGTATCATTAATTGGATTGGCCTTTGAATAGACGTATTGAAAGTCTGTTGTATTCACAAAAGATCTTTTTTCGGTGATCCGATAAATTAAAATCAATAAAGTAAGTATCATTATTGCTTCTGTCTCAAATATTTTGGAGCTTGCTCATGCTTAAATAGTTCAACTTCTGATTTTTCTTCTATAGGTAATCCTACTAATATTATAATTTTTAATTTTTATAATTGATCATCTCCTTTCATTAATTTTGAATATCTACAAAGTGTATAAAAGCAAAGTCCTCTCCAAGCGAACCCACTGGGCACAACATACTCGTACTAACTCCTTTACGATTTCCGTCACCCGAACTCAGTGAACATACTTGAACGTTGGAATATCTATAAAAGCCTAGTAAAACATGCGTTTAACGCTTTTATAGTAAACTTGCGGTGGTCCTAACATTGTTTTTAATGTGCAGTAATATGGCTAATTAAATTCTGGTAAACGACTAACTTGAAATGGTGTAAGTGTCTCCGTTTTATTTTAGTAGTCGGCGGCAGGGCTCGCTAGAGCAATGAAAATGGGTATATGTTGCATCACTGCTGGAGAAAACAAAGGAAATAGAGAAATAGGCGTAATGCAAGCAAACAGAGTCTGTTTTGGCCTGTATCAATGCTGATGGGTCGGAAATGTTAAGTTTGCTAATTGGTAAGGCGAAAAATCCAGGTTGCTTCAATAACGTAAGATCGCTCCCTATCGTGTGTGTGTTATGATGCAGCATCTCGGGATTAGATGACGTGTCTTCGTTATATTTTGCTTGAGAAAATGAACAACGAACTACATACCTACATAATATAGAAGATTGGGAGAGTAGTCTTGATAAACAGATAAGAGTATTATGTTGGTTCGACTAAATTGTATCGTCGATTGAATATATATATTTTTTAATATTTGAACTATAAGTAAATATTAAGTTCTTAAATATTTATACATATTATAACATGGGACCACCTTTTTTCTTTTAAGAATGAGTTCGTATAAGCAATAAATAATAAGTTAAGTTATGGAAACACATCATTTGTTCAGGTAAATAAATCATGACTGTGCCATTTTATTTTTGTGACCATTTTTCTTCTTCATGTCAGGTTAGGTAGCAAAAAATAATCAATTACGCAATGGAAAGCATACCGGAACTAGGAAACGAACCCTAATTTCACATAAACACATTATCACTAACGAGATGAATAATAAACTATAGTATAATAATGATTTCCGTATCTCTTTGTAAACAGTCTGTAACAAAACATTCGATAAATGTTGATGTAGGAAACTATATTATTGGCTGTAAAGGGAAGGTGACAAGATCAATTAGCTGATAGTAATGTGATGTCTGCCTTGTTAATGAGGTAGCGAACAATGATAGACAGAGGACAAGCAATTGTTACGTATGCATCTATAAATGTAATTGATAGGCAACGATGCGACTAATTTACTGTTGTTTAATTACATTGAAGCTGGAGACAAATGTAATAATTTTCACTTGCAGTAACATGCAACTGCAAGTAATTCAGAGCAGAGGTAATGGAAATAACTTGTTTATAAATCTAACCCTAATTGGCCTCAATTATCGTATCTAAGTACTCAGTATACATCAAAATAAGGGGTTACCGAAAGGCAGAGTAAGGAACGGAAAGAAAAGAGACACAATATTTCACTTACTTGTTCTTGTTGATTGGCGTGGTCGACGGGGTTGGCCTCTTCTCTTCCTTAATCGTACTATTGTTCATTTTCGACGTTAGCCTCTTCAAGACGTCATCCATAGACCGCTTGTGAGGATTGCTCAACGAGAGGGCGCTGTTGTGGTTCAGCAATGAATTGTTGTTGTTACAAAGTCCCAAAACCTTCGCCTCGGCCCCAGGACTACTGCATTCTGACGAGCCTCGTCTCCGAGCTTGCAGGTCGTTCACTTGATGAAGACTTAAGAAAGATGTTGGGACTAGAAGATTATTTGTCATGTCTAATGTTTGCTCGAATCGTTGCTTCTTTGACGGTCGTTCGTCCTCGTAATTCGTATCCTCTTCACTTATAGAGCTCCTGGTAGAGCAGCTGGGTGAGAACTTGTAGTAGCTATGCTGCTCGTTGTCATCAGACTCCTGGTGGTCAGGAAAATCCAGGTTGGCTGGGCCGGCTTCCTGCTTCTCTGTGTCGGCGGCACCTTCTTGCAATTTCGACGGTGGTGACTTTCGTTTAGATGACATGTTTCTGAAAAAGAAAGCGACGATTAGTAACTGAGTTATGTTGAAGACCAATCAAAGACTATCGGGAAACATGTGGCATTTATTAAGTCTGCGAGACATACTAAGTGCTGTCAAGACTCAGGACTGGTTAATAGCTAGTCAGTGACGTCACGACTAGAGATGTCCTAATTATCCAGCTCTATTCGTTAGACTGTGCTCGTACAAATACTTGTTAAATGCAAAATACAAACACGGTTCACAAACAGTATCACTGTTTGATCGAGATCTCGGGTCAGACGTCAATCGTAGTATTTGTCACCCAAACTCCCTCGACTAGTTACGAGACTCGCTTCGTTAAAGCACCTAATTGGGCTCTACTAATTGTACTAATTGCAGTCACTGCCTCCTTTGGACTTAAGGTGTCCGCCGGTCCATGTAATACCAACCACTTGAGATAGATCCTTATATACGACTTCATTTTCGTTAGTAGCATCTATTTTATTAAGGAATTAGAAGGGCGGGGAGGGTCTTGGGAAATTAGCTGATTTTGTATGTGTGGGTGTTAGGTTATACTGGATTGGCCGATATCGCGCGTGTGTGTACGATTATAGACTTACATGTGTACTTTGATGCTGATTTGAGTTGGAAACGTCTTCATTGATTGTGTTAACAAACAGTTCCTTTGCGCATAGTGTCTGGCGGCCCGGCTTTGATGTTTGTCTACGTATCTGCTGTAAGTATTGATGTGATTATTTTGAAACGTTTACGCGGTGTCATCCTTTTGCCGGAATGTTTCATCCTTTGAACTTCAGTGACAAATGAGATAAACAGATTTACAGGATTTCCATCGTTAAGCGTAGAGATGTTTGGACTATATTGGCATGGTCGCTAACTCTTTGTTAAAATGCCAGACTAGGGAATGGTAACGATTGAGGATAATCTGTTCATCACCTTATGTTTTCTAACCATTATTGTTAGTTGTTACAACAATCTATCTGCCTAGCCTTTTACCAACTATTTTGGGAAACCAGAATTTATTTTCAAAGTAACTACTTCAGTAGTAACACTTATAGACGCTATGATCTAAAGTCCTCTAGCACTAAATACTAAGAAACTAGACTAAATCCAATAACAATTATTGACATTCAAACATTGTTTATGTTCACAAGTTTACCCAAAGTCTGCAAAGTTGGGACAGGACTGACAAGTAAATGAAAAATCAACATTAAAATTTTAGGGTCTATGTATACGGAGCGTTTATTTTCAGTTAAATTATATAATTTAAATAGTTTTGATTGGCGAAGTTTTGTAATTGAAATATTATTCGGAGCTTTAATACATTTGGTGTTAGCTTTTTCTTACACTAAAAAGAACAAAGTTCAAAAATCTATCAGACATTTTAAATGATCCGCAACTGTAGTAGCAGCACTACCAAAAACCTAAAACATTATCGATTTTTGCACAAAAGGTGTCAAATCGATATTCCCGTTAAAAGACCTGTTAGCACACTGCCACAGCAAATTGTGTTAGTGCCCTTGAGACAAAAGAGGGTGGTGATGGTGGACCCAGAAGCTAGGAAACAAATTAGAGCAGCTGTGATTGTAATATGAATAAAAGACCAAAAACGTTATTACAACAGAATTTTTGAGGTTTCTATTCATCGTTCTTTAAGACTATCTATCATAGCGGTCATCTTAGTAAAACCTGTTTTTTTTTCTACATTCTGTTATTGATTTTCACAACATTATTAATGTAACAGCCTCTTGACTCTCACTGTCACTGTCAATAGGTTAATAATTTAATTGAAAAGCCATTGATTTGCACCTCCTACAACACTCTTTTATTTAAATTAACTATTGCATTTTGTCAACAGCTTGTTCTCAGCTCAGTGGGATTAACTCAATTTGATATGGCAACGCTTCGGCGCGGCTGCTGTTGTGATAAAATGCTTTAATCAAACGAGTTTTCCACAATCAACGTTGTTGTCTCTAGCGTCTACAAAGAATCTAGAAGAAAACTGTAACATAGGTACCTCGTCTTCAGTTTTGTGCTTGAATTAATATTGCCTTAAAAAAAAACTAAGAAGTAACCATCACAACTTGTCAACAGTAGGTAGGGACAGGCACGAATATCAATCAGCATTTGCTTGACTATCGATCATTACAATATAATTTCCGACTACATCCGTCACTATTATTGAATAGTTTTACTCTTGCAAAGTTATGCTTTCCTCAGACAACGTAATACCAGCCTTATTTGCAGACTTATAAGATTCCTGACAAAAGAATTCAGTAGATGTGTCAATTGTAACTACTAATTTCCTTTTCATTACTGACACAATGACGTCACGCGGTGGCGCGAACAATATGGCGAATTGGCGGGAAATTTGACAGGTCAATATTACGTTCGGAAATGTTTATTTCTCCATTTAATTTTCGCGTTTATGATAATGTTAGTCATAATTTCTGATGATTGACATTTACAAATATCTGTATTATAGTTAGCAGGAAACTCATGTCAAATTAAATGCACATTATTTTTTAAATAATGTCGATGCTCATAGCATTGATCATGCCTTAATGTAATGTTGACTGAAATATATTTGCGGACGAATTTACACTCGTGTAAATTTTTAAATGTCGTGCCAATAAGAACTTTATTATTATTTATCAATTGAAATATTTTTAGAGTACCATAACAGAAGTTGAAATTGCAATATAGTCGATAAAATGAAGTACAATCAGAAACAATAACTCTTAGCTTCAATGGTGCAACTCAATTTCAATTTGCAGTGGGGTGACGTCCAATGACGTCAGAGAATTGCTAGCAAATTGTTTTTGTAAACACCTCCCCTTGTTAAATGGTTTGCTGGCGGTGATAAAAGGGTTATCTTTTGTTACAGCTTTTTTGTTACGATTTTTTAATTGAATGTAGGTTAAATATACGCAAAACAGGTTAACAATGGTTGTAGTTAGTATAAAGGAATTATAATAAATTTGACTATAATAGTCAATCTAGTGAACAATTATTTTCATACTATTCAAGAATGACTAGGTACATCAAAATGTTTCGGTTAGTTTCCAAGATATACCTACTCCGTAATTTTCTAAACATCTGAAATACTTGCATGCATCAAAAGGGCACAGCAAAGAATGGTAGCTTTTCCGTTCAGAAGCCATCTGACAGTACACGGATTCCTCTGCCGTAACCTACACCACATCCTCCATTGCACCATCATCATCCACCAAAGCTGTCCTTCCACATATCTACAGAATTCCTTCACCATCTACGAGCAAAACATGTCGCACCAACATATTACACTCGCGTCCAACTTCTAATCTATACGAGATATTAACATGTGTATCCGTTTAGAAATTAATCAGCGAACGTTGGACGAACGGACGGACATTTAAGTAAAGGTAACGGCTGCCAAGCCTCCAATCTATCTGACGAAGGAAATTGCCGACCCCGTCTTAGATAATCGGCTAGGCTAAGGTTTCCTACCCGGTCTGTGCATGTACCTATTAGAGTGTCATCTGGGTAACTAAGTTGTTGGAAGTCGCTCTTTAATCTTGTACATTTGTTGATTGATTGGATTGCTTTTGGTAGTGTGGTAATTTTAGATGTGGCTTGGAAAGTGGGGGAAACTTGAAAATGTGAGGAACGTAATGTGGGACATTTATTAAATATTATGTAGGTTCTTAAAATGAAATGCCGATCGAAATTTGTTAAAAGCTGCTAATGCCATTAGTACTTTTTATACCGTTTTAAGAGAAAAATGACATCAGCGCAGCCAATAAGAACACTCCGGAAAGAGACTTCATAATAAAAACAGCTCAAATCAAATAAGCGAATAAAGTCTCGGAGAGTCGGCCGAGTACAATGAAAATAAAAATTAAATAGAAAAATATTGTGAAGCGCCAGTAATTGAATGAGGAACGAGAAACATTTTCTTTCCCTTTGCTGAGAAAAGAAGAAAAAATCGTCGGCAGAAATCTTCCGTAACAGAATTTTATTATTCCTATTCTATAATAAGTTTATTCACAATAAGGTGGAATAAAATGTTAGTAGCGTTCCGTAAAATTAGGTTCTAATGTGCCCATTTTCTTGTTTGTTCGTTAGCATTCCAATTTATTTCGAGAAATCGTTATTTTTATTGGATACTAGAGCGCCAATTCTACAATATTTTAAGCAACGTTCACATTTGCCTGTCAGTCGAAATCTGTCAAAAATGCCTCAATTTTCATAGGTAGATACATTTCCTCATACGTTTGTTGAATTGATAATTAAGATAATTAGGTGTTTTGACCATTATTATTAAACAGGAGATTTCTAAACATGACTAAGGCAATTGGACACAGGACTAAGCAAGGGGAGGAAGCTATTTTGTAACTACTTAAAACATAGATCATGATTAACTTTTGTGAATCAACGTTTCCAGATATACATTTTCCTAATTACACATCCAATTTCTCAGAAAAATCAAACCTAATTCCATATTTTCTCAAAAGCAACCCCGATGAATGCTAATCATTTGTAAGAAAAAGTAATTTCAAAGAAAAACACAAAATGACATGTCAACACAAGCGTTGCATCGCACAATTGGCTTCTATTGAGTGAAGCGAAGGGAGGTGGAATTATCGACGGCAAATTACAAGAAAACTCCCTCGTACAGAAACCCGAACAAAATGTAGTTACAAGACTAACAGCCGACAAGTGTTAGGGCTACTGGATGTGACTTCGTAATACGAAGCAAAAGAAGACTTACTAAATGTTTTTCTCTCGAAAACTCTGAATATTGTTTAGGTTTGTGTGTAACGTATTAAAATAGGAAGCCATTTCTTTAAGCCCATCTTAAAATACCCGTGACCTGAACTGCCATCTGGAAAGCAATAAACTCACAAAAAACTTTTCGTTTTATATACTTTTTCCGGACAATCAATAACAATTGAATATTGTTTAGTTTCTCTAACCGCAGATAAAGAAGAAAAACCATCAGCTAAACCAAAAGTCGTTAAATCTTAGTTTATAATGTGTTTGAAAAGGTTCCAGAAAGCACGCATAAATAATATAATTAAAAAAATATAAGTGTAAATAGTGGATAAACATGTGGACGAAGTCAAAACATCCATTCCATTCTGAAATGCTTATATAATTTGTCATGTGTAATATCCAGAAACCAAAACTATGTCTATACTTTGTAGCACACCACTTACTGAAACCTTTTGATCTCCAATAAACTTCTTTTCGAAATCGAAATATTGCTTTGTACTAAATTGTTTCTATAAAACGATTACTGTGAGGAAAATTGAAATAATATACCTACTCAGCTAATTTACTTTCCTTTGCTAATAGAATATTATATTTTCGTGTTGAAAAATGCAACATTTCTGTTTTATTGGTACTTTCCTCTACACCTACATACTTCTATTATTTAATACTTTCTTTGTTGCCAATGTGAGCAGGTGTACCGTGTATTGTATGAAATATAATGTACTCAAATGCTTTGGAATTTCAGTGGATCTTCCAAAAGATATTTAATTGGAGTTTTGTTTTTTTTTTCTTATTTATTTTTGGGTCAGTAGGTGATGTCGCTTCTAGTGAAATACAGATTGTTGTGAACATTTTCTTGCGCCTGACAATGGGGGAAATTACCCATCGGGTGCGCGACAACGCGAGTCGAGTGGGCGAGCCGGCTCGCTAGTATGGAGTCCACTCATTTTATTTAAATATGATCGTTTATGGATTTGTTTTAATGGCTATTGAGTCGTTAATATGCGTAATATTATGATATTGTTATACAATCACCGTGAAAAACTATTTTTTGTCAGATCCGGTTATAACCGGATCTGACAAAAAATAGTTTAGTAAAATAATTTAGTTTATGTATTTTTCCATTAGCTATTATTCAACCACTGAAACTAAATTTATATACCTACCATAAATAGTTTTCTTTCTTTTCTCGTCGCTTCCAAGATCAAGCTACTGTCCATTATTCAACATCGTGTTTCTGCTAAACCTGATCTTCTTCATAAAACAAAGATTATTCTCATTTTTTGGTAGGTATTTATCGTACCTTGCTCGAATAAACTTTTTCCTTTTTCAGAAGCCGTCTCCACAGTAAGTGCCGACCCTCGCAGGGCACTGAGACGCTGTATGATTACTGGGTGACAAACAATGCAGTTAATACGACACAATGCCCAATCACCGGCTGCCATTGTTCAGCAGCTCGCTACTTTGTGCCTTTAATCACGGCTTAGGAATTTTTCATGGCAATTGATTTTGGGAAGAAAAGCCTCTCTAAGAGGGAAATTGTATTGAAATTTAGCTACAGGTTTTATTCTGTTTTATTTTTCATGATGGGAAAGAACACGATCCACTGTGGAGAAACCAATGAAGCGACATTAATTACATATCCATACAGGTCTTTCACCAGCCAGGCACAGTTTTAGCTTTCAATAGCACTACCATCACCGGTAACTGGTATGTTTTGACCGTCACGTACTGCCCCTGGAGAGCAAAAGAAAAAAAGCTAAGAATTATATCCCGAATATTGCACTATGTAGGTCACCAAATATTGATCTGTAACTCACTATTCTACCTCGACAGCAATATAAGATACAAAATCAACAATTAAGACGTATACAGACGATACAACACGGCGGCGATTTTCCCCTAAACAAGTCCGTCTGATGAGAGTCATTGTGTAGGTACGTAGGTCACTGAAATGAATTGCCAGCGAAACGAAGCAAATGAGAATGTAGTGCAGCTAAACGACATTCAAATCGCTTGCTTGTTTCTTTTTGCAGTTTTTCATAATGTTGGTTGTCTTTTCATGAAGTTACGTCATATTTAGAGAATAGATTTGTAAGAATTTAAGAAAAAACAAATATGATATATATAATAATATGGAAATTTCACACATCGCCATATAGTCCCAAGCTAAGCAACCTAACGCTTGTGTTATGGTAACGAGATGGCTGATAAACTACTTATACATATACATTTTTTTTTTGTAAATACATACATATTATAGATAGAAAAACACCCAGACTCGGAACAAATACATGTAGGTCGTACAAATATTTGTTCCGTGCGGGAATCGAACCCGCGACATGCTGCGCAGCAGTCAATCGCTCAACCACTGCGCCAACCGTGTCGACAAATGGGGGCAATGTTGTCGTTAGTCTGTGATAACTGGTACAACTATAGCTATAAATATAACCTCAAGTTGTGTTTGTATTAGGGGGAAAGATGTAGTAAACGTTAGCGGGAGAGACGCTCAGACTAGAGAGTAGTTTTCACTCTTGCTGTTGTTAGCTTCTTCAGCCAATGGTAGTTATTGAAGACGTTGCTACGACTAAGAAGTCAGTGTATTCAAAATCAATGGTAAATGCATTCCTGATAAAAATCACTTACCTGAGTGACTGGCAGACAACGCACAGCCGAACTTACTTTTCGTAGAAAGCTGAAATATGTCACCCGCGTCCGTAGGAGAATACCCTCCAGCGAATCCCTACACGTGGACCCCGGGTGGTGCTAAACAGGTGACACTAACCGCCTCCGTGGTCTAGTGGTTACACCACCTGATTCAGACCCAGAGGTCCCGGGTTCAATTCCCAGCGGGGGCAAATTTTTTGCTCGGTTTGGTTGGTGGTAGGACTTGTTCTAAGTCCGCCTGGCAAGCTACCACCATCATGTCTAAGTCTGTCGCCATAACAACAATGTTAACAGCATTGTTGTGTTCCGGCAGTTAGAGGTATGATAGCCAGTTCCTCTGTGTAAGAGGATTCCGGGTGAAACTCGCTTCCATCTTCGGCCTAATCATCAATTTTCATCAGGTGAGATTTGGGCCAAGAGTTTCCCCGTTTTGCATAAAAAAAAAATGAAGATTTTCTACACTGCGTAGAGGAGCACTAAGAGAGGATTTTGTTTTGGGACAAGCCCCACATTCCCACTGCAACTCCTGAAAGCCAGAATCAACAGTGACGACCACCAGAAAAACGCCGAGCTAATGAAGCTCGACGAGTCCCGGAGAAACGATTCAACTGTCTTGGATCCCGCATCGAAATTAATCAGAAGAGTACAGCGGAGGAGTAGGAAAAAATAAATACAAGTAGGAAAAACGAAAAGAGGATTTCCCGAAATTCCTACGGAAACGGGAGAAATCGGGACATAGACTTATGAAGTCGCGGACAAAAGCCAGTAATTAATACTAACACTTCCCTCAATGAACTCATTAAAACCAGCTACAAAGCCGAAGTTTGAAGCACAACCTTTGAAAACCATCACTTTTCCAGGTCTAAATACACACACACATTACTTCCAAATCGAAGGAAATAAAAACCATTTTCTGTCAACTTGAACTCAAACCGAACAGTAAAAGAGAACAGTGGATACAAAATGACGAAGTAGAAAATAGTTGAACATAAATGAGTGCTTTCGAGTCAAGATGTGCTCCAGAGTTTCGCAAAGGAAGTTCACAACTGAGGAATTCGGTTTGCGAGAACTACTTCAGGTTCCCTGATCCTTTGTGCAGATGAATAAGTTTGATTGTTTGCTTATGTGCCTGAAGTTGGGGAAATGAGTGGCTTGGTGGAAGCATCCCAGGCATATAAAGGATAAATGGTAAAATATTAACCGTTATGTTGGATTATAAATGCATGACTTTTGAGTTCGAACTTGTAAAGATGACAGTTCTGATGTGACTCGTTCAACGTTTTTTATTAATTGTGGTAAATTTAAGACACGTAGATAAAAAACCGCTCTGTAGTGCACTAAAGAAATGTATCAATTATTTTTTGACAGCTATTTTTAATACATAACTCATGGCTAAATAGCCAAAACGGCAATTATTGCTAAAAGTGGCCACTTTTAGCAAAAATATCGACTTTGGCAACTATTTATGTTCTAAAGTACAAAACATAACTCTCAAAACATAATAAATACATTTCTTCAGTGCACTACAGAGCGGTTTTTTATCTACGTGTCTTAAATTTACCACAAATAATAAAAAACGATTGGCGGCGCTAGTGGACGGAATACACGCTCTTAATGTGCAAGCAAAAGTGCTCCTAAGTGGTGAAATAGTAATAATAGTAATCAATTTTATTCAAAATAATAAGGTAACACAAATGACAGCCTTGTGATAACTTCTACTTACATTCGTATTCAATGGTCGTTTGATTCACAAAAATAACATTAGCTTCCACTTTAAAAAGTCATTGCCCGACCAAAAAAGTAATGACGCGCAAGTCACCGATTGTCATTCAGCTACTTTAAACATCACGTTGTTTATCCTACGTCTTATCTCCCTCCCCTTCGGATAAAATAAACAAGTGCACATCCTTTGACAGTGCAACACAAACAATTGTCCAAATCATAAACAATGGTTCACATCGCAAATATAACCCGCGTCCCGCACAAAGTATCCCTATGTATAATGAACCATTCATTCTGCCAAACAAACTCCAACCAACCATATGCAATAATTCCATACAGGACCAGCCAATACTATAAAGCTGTAACCCCCTATCATGTTACAAAGGATTCTAAATCGAAAATAGATGGCAGTAAAACCGAGAATTAAATGACTAACGTAATAGATGTAAATCCTTGGTTCGCTGACAAAGAACAGAAGCGATTTCACGACATCAAAGTGGAACACGACATATTACGCTACAAAATAAACACCAGAATAAATACATCGAAATGTTTGTTCGGAAATATTCGGCAATAGGGTGATCATATTCTAAATTATCTGTTAACAGAGGGTAGTTTCCAAACCCTTTTGACGGCAAGATTAATTTGCTGTTTGTGTACGTACGGTTGTCTCTGTGAACGGATTTGTAATTAATAAGACTACCTATATGAACCTACATCCATCTGCGTTCATTTGTATTAACATGCCTTCCTGCATTTCGTGGAACACACATTTCTGTCCGCAAACATGAGCATACAATAATAGCAGTATTAAAACTTTTCTAACGAACCCAGATTGTTCGCGGCGCGTCTGAGTTGAAATCCGAGAGCAAGCTCAAAAATGGTAGGCTATAATTTGCACATAAAACGTATCCTAATGGCACCGTACGTGATCACTTATTCGGAGGCCGTACAAAGCGGGCCATCTTCATCTGAAAGCAGACTCTGATTTAAATACATTATTCTTGTAATAACAGCCAAGCACCGGACGGAGGGTGCCCTATTGAAGTCGTAGAATACATTATTTTAATTCGTACCACCTCTTTGTGACCCCATCAGGGAATTAATGGATTCAAAGCCTTCTCTTCCGTTCGACAAAGAATAATTTACTAAGTAAATGAACGGACAGACAATCGCGTTACAGCCCGAGTTTTGTTTCGATTGTAGATTAAAGAGTGGCGAATCTGTGAAAGGGGCACCTTTCAATCTGTGCCTTTGTGAGCGTTATCTCTGTTAATTTTGGAAGGTCAATGAATAAAATACACAGTAGGATTTCATTATTCATCCTCGAGCTTTGATTACGTTTAACATTCAGTAAATAAAGGTTATTTTTTCGTATGTGGGCGTTTCAATAAAATGCTGATTGAAGTCTGTGTGGGGTTCTATTAAGATATTGCATCGTGAACAGCGAAGCAATAATCTAAATTGAAATAGCTTGTGTCTAAGATGTACGGACTTGGTCTCTATTCAGTATTCATTGGGAGCGGTAGAATAGCCGAGCTATCGAGAATTATTGTCAAATCTCAGGGGTAATGCGACCGGGTCGGCGAAACTCGAGCAAGGGGCACTATTGATGTTTTAGAATAGTGGCATTTGCTTAAGTGCAATAGTTTTACACATCTCAAAGGAATTTGACCTGATGGCTTTTTAAGATATTAATTTATTATGTATGTACATAGTTTTCACATTTACAATTGGATCATTAATGTTAAGTACTGCAACAAAGTAAGTACGTTGTTTATGATATTTTGTAGTACTGTAGTAAATAATAACTCAATTTTAGATTTATTATCCGGAAAGAAAGACAAATTTCAATAACAACTCACAGAATTATCTTAGCTTAGAATTACTTCAAATAAAATATTTAACCCAAGACCACTCCACCACTTCTGAGAAAACCGCGAGACGTCGGCTAAGGAGCAAGGGGTAGCTCCGACGATCGAGTTAACCCCCGGGGTCAGTTATTGTGTCATCACAGTCTGACATCTTGCCTTACCGCTAATTAAACAGAACTGAATGATTTACAATAACTAATACGCGTAGTTAAAGTGGCAGAGTAAGTACTGGTTACAAAGATTATTTTTTTACTTTTACAACATCCGTGGTTTGTTTGCCACTGGTTTTATATTTTTTACTTACTAACATTTTGTAATATATTGCCTGCAGGATCGTTGTAAATAATTGTTTAGGATGTTTGTGTTAATTTACTAAACAATTACAGAAAGTTAGTATGCAGGGAGTATCTTGCTCATTCTCATCTATTAAAATTATTATCTTTTGGAATGAGCAATGAGAGTATAAAAATTCTAAAAATCAAGAGTACCGTTTGTGGTCAAAGGAATATATTTTAACAGTCGGATGACTTTTACCTGAGTTATAAAAATAGAAGTTTCACAGTTTTTTTTTTAATTACAAGTGGTCGACTATTGAAAAATCAGCCCTTCTTGAAAATAAACAAAGAACAAAAAAAAAGGTTTAAAGATAGAAAGAAAACCGGGGGCCGAGTCACCCGCGTCCGTAAGAGAATACCCTTCAGCGAATCCCTACACGTGGTCCGGCAGTTAGAGGTATGATAGCCAGTTCCTCTGTGTAAGAGGATTCCGGGTGAAACTCGCTTCCACCTTCGGCCTAATCATCACTTTCCATCAGGTGAGATTTGGGCCAAGAGTTTCCCCGTATTGTATAAAAAAAAAAAAAAAAAAGAAGAAGAATAGAAAACAAAAAAAGAAAGAAAAACAAAAGAAATAAAAAGAGGAAAAAGAAAGGAAGAGGAGATATCTTCTAGAGGTATATTAGAAAAACCAAAGGTTCTCAGTAAGTGATTGCCCTGTGCGTTAAGACCGCCCATTGTACTTTTTTTTAATAAGTATTTGTCATGTGAGGTGTTAAATGAATAAATAGCTACGTCATGTACCGTCTGAAATTACATACTTATGACAGCATAGTACTGAATATTAGGTATGTTTAACAAACCATTGAATATTTTGCGCAATTAAATTAACAAGATGCAGGGAAAGTTCGGTTACAAATTAGTCACCAAAACATTCCGTGATAAGTTTCAGCTAAGCGAAAAGGTAAAATATGTAGTAAACAATTAATTAATTTAGTTTATCAATGCGTTTCAACCACAGGTATTAATTAATTCATGCCTTAACAGTCCGAAACTGACGTCAGAATTTATTTTAGGGATTTCCCTGAAGATTCTTTTTGGAACCAGTCTAAAACATCATCAATTTATTATATTTAAATAAATATTAAAATTGGGTTACATAAACATGCTTGTCAATTAGTGAACACAATAGTGTCTTACGTTTGTAATTTTGAGGAAGTTAATGGTAAAAGCAATTTTTCGTGAATATATTATTGCAAAGTTTTCTGGGGCTGTTTTTAGGGTTCCGTACCCAAAGGAAACCCTATTACTAAGCCTCCGCTGACCGTCCGTCCATCCGTACGTCCGTCCGTCCGTCTGTCTGTCTTTCAGCGAGTATATCTCATGAACCGTAATAGGAATTGAAAATTTGTAGGTACAGAGTGTGCCTATTCCTGCTGCCGCTGTAACAACAAATAACAAAAATACTATGGCACGGAACCCTTCATACGCGAGTCCGACTTGCCCTTGGCCGGTTTTTTTTTTAAATTGAGCTTCTTTACTATTATCGACAAATAAGGGAAAACACGTCATCCGTTTAAGTGGTATGCTCTAAAGGTAACGTCACAGACTACAGTCGATAAAAATAAAAAAACTTCTCTACCAAAAACCACAAAATTCTTTTATCACGAAGACACATAGGGAAACGTGGAAAGTTTGCATCAAATAATATCCAATGATTTATATATTATTCATCCGGTTGGTTCGGGGAAGCCACTATACCTTTGTGAATAATTTAGTTCTCAGACACATATTATTTTTGCAGGGGCCGGTCGCTAGGCGTTTGTCCTATAAAATATTATCATTTGAGGACAACCGGGGGACGAAATCCTTGAGGTTAATCTATGAAGGGCAAGATGGGGTGGATGTGTGGCTTAGCATAATATGAGTAAATGTTTTTTTACTCCTGTGTGTTGAAAAAAGGACTTCTGTATTTTTTTTTAGATTAAACAAACGAGTTTATGAAAACTGAGTAGACCTTAGAATGAAATCTTCTGTTTGTAGGTGTCTCAAACACGTTGATAATTCCCTAAACCAATAGTAGTTCCTTTTGAATAGCAGTGCACTCAACAAGTAATTAATAACCAAACAATAGACCAAACTAACTGTTTGTTTGATACAGACTCAAACTAGACGGTACGCGTCCAAATGACATGGAATCAATCTGCACACACAATGGCTCAATCTGCAGACGCTTCTAACTGAATTACTTCAGAAACCTACGAGTTACGACTTACGACTAAACCATTATTAACCCCTTTCAAGTCACAATCGCAATTTGCGGTTATTTGTCAACCCGTTAATGCAAAGTAAACGAATTTGTTTAATATTTCGGGCTTTATTTTGTAACGTTAACGTTACGGTTAACGTTTACTTGCGGTCGGTGATTGCTTGAAAAATGCTTGTTTGCGGTCAAAGCATATTGTGATGGAGTTTTTATGTTGTTGTAAGTGTGAAATGAGCGGTCGTTTTGATGAACTTGTGTGTAAATGTTTTGTAATGGAACGTCTGAATGCCATTTAATTTGATGTCGAAAGTTTACACGTGAGGAAGGAGGTGAAGAACGATATGAGAATAACTCGTGTCGATGCCATGGTGAAGATTTTAAATAACCCATAAGATGATAAACGGGCTGATCACCCCGAGTGTGTCTGTGGCGCAACTCGTCAAGATTACTTTGAAGCGCACAGATTTCAGTATAGATATAAACAATAACAATAATATACAGGACTATTTCAACACAAAGCTTTGAGCAGCTCGCCGTAATGAGCGGCGCATACAAATGAATTAGTCCCTACACACATCAGCGGCAAACTGTCACTAACATTAACAATTGTATAGAACAATACGCTTTCGCTGAACTTAGAACAATAACACTACATTATTGAAATGAATAGAGCCACACAATATGTTGAAACGAAGCGAAACTGCACGAACTGAGGAATTCTCTAGAGAAGGCAGGCTGGAAATTGTAAGGTTATGTTCAATAGTTAGAGCAGAATAAAGATACTTAGCCCCTGTATCTGGAAAATTGTTTTAAGCGGAGTTAATTGATGACGCTGTAGTGATAACTTAAACGCTACTTAAACGTACGTTATTCCAACTTTAAACATGTAACGGCTGATGAAACAAAAATATAGTTTTCGATACTATAAAAGATGACGACTAAATTTATTTTTATTGTTCTCAATAAATTGAGACGAGAGACAGAGGATGATAACGTCTCTACCACTTTTATAAGATTTGGCAAAAAGAAATGGAAAAATAGAATTGATAATGCACATAGAAAAAATCATCTGCCTTACCTTTTTCCCAACTAGGTATACTGGGGTCAGCTTCCAGTCAAAATGGATTTAGCTGAAAACCAGTATTAAACATGGAGCGACTGCTTACCAGACCTCCACAACCCATTAACTAGGTAACACGGTTCTCCTTGGCAAGACTGGTGTCAGATTTTCTGGCTTCTGACTATCCGTAACGATTGCCAAAGATCTCCAAATGACAGCCGGGACCAACAGCTTAACGTGCTTTCCGAGGCACGGAGGAAACTCTGTATGTTAAGATGGTCTCCCATCCACAGACCAACCTCGGCAAGCGTTGCTTAACCTTGAAGACCGACCTGTGCGGCTGTTATAATTTAGCCACGAGCTCCTCAATGAACATAAAAAACATGCAATTGTATTAACAAAAATCCGTAAAATGCTTCATTCTACTAGTAGTTACAACAGGATAGAAAGCACCCGACTATAGTCAAATCTTATAATTACACAATTATCTTGATAATCGTGTGACCAATGCCTTCGCAATAGACTTGTTTGAACCCAATAAGTGTGAGATGAAGTGGAATAATCGATCCGACAAACAAGAGGGCTCCGCGGTGCGTCGATACATCGGTATACGATTCGATACAGACGTTCGAATTAGAATCGATTTCCGTGATGTGTTCACTGTTGCCTTGTTATGTTGTTACGAAGACAGCCTGTCGTTGTTTGTTTTTTTAAGAAGAGATCGGAATGTCATAAAGCTTGCCTAGTTGAGGTTAATTGAGACTGTGAAGTCTGTTTTTTTATCATGATATTATACATGAAGAAGATGACTAAAGCTGTAGTATACCAAGTAGGGACGAATGGAGTTGCAATATTTCCCCGCTCCTTTCCACTCCGCTCAAATGGATAGTCAGCCTTAGTCGGAATGTATTCCCAAATAAAATGTGCAAAAACAATTTTTAAATTTACTGATGTACGAAAACATGAACACGAATCATCAGCCTTAAAATGATAAAAAGAAAAAAATCATGTGGTTGAAACTAAGAATGACTATGACAGTTTTCAGCAAACTGTCATTGTTAATGAGCGAGTTTTTACTAATGACCGTAGATATATTATGTGGTTAGAATTATTGTAACGGTCACCCGAAAGATAAATAACCATTCAAATTCCTGAAGTCACTCTCGTGTGTTAAAATGCACATTACAGAAAAAACAGTTATTATGCTTGTCCTATGTCTGCAATAAAAATCCAGCATTGATTGTTGACACTTACAATCTTGACACAAAAATTTTGTTTCTCGCGCGAAATGCTGTTAGATACAATTTTTATATGTTCTTTTAGATTTTAGTGTAAATATCGGACATTATCAACATCCAATGTCTGGGAAACATTATGACTTCTATCGGCTTTCAAACATCAAAAAGAATGTTTCTATCGATAACCATTGATTAGACCCTCTTGTCACATCAAAGACGAGAGGTCCTATTGTGTGACCTCCAATAATATTTCCAACAATTTTTCTCAAAGAATTTCTATAGTATGTTTCTTGTAGGTACAATAATAGGATCAAACACGAAAGCTTTCTGATTGTAATTGAATGGACAACTCGTAATGATATTGACGTGAAGAGTGATAACATGTTTAATGATGACTTTGACGATCTGGTGATAAATGATGAGAATTTGTTGGACACATACCAAGTGTTACAGCCTGTTAAATTTTATATACGATATACAAAGTAACTTGTGTAATACCACCGGACACATAAGTAATGCTGACGAATTTTTAAAAAGGTCATGATTGCCATAATAAACATTAAATCTCTGCTAATGGCACATTAACGTATTATGTATTGTCATTTATATTCTTTGCGAAGTGAATAATATTCGTGAAAATTGTTTGACTTCGTTTGAAGTCATGCTGCATGATGTTGAACAGATTGTCAGTTTATTGCACCAATCAACGGATATGCACCTTGTATCTTTAGGTCGACTTCTGAAACATCCATTATTCTTGAGAAACTAATAGTCTTCACAGAAACAACGGAAAGACGTGACTATTTCACAAAAGTATCAGTCGATCTGTTATTACAAGCACTATTGTTTTTGGCACAGCGGCCATGTCATCACCGGTCACCGTCACGTTGTTCTCACTAATAAATATCCTTCATTCTTAAATTGGTTCGAAGAAAATAATAAATAATTATCATTGACTTTTGCAGTTTTTTTACAAATTTTATGTTTTAGACATCAAAGGGGCCTGAGTGGTGTGTGCAATAATTGGTCAATGTTAGGAGGCAACGACGCATGGCCTGCGCACACGCAGTGCCAAATTGAAAATGGCGACAAAAAGAACATTGTTTATGTGACGCCTTATTAACGAGAGATTTATCGTTGACGTTCCTCTCTTAAAAGTTTTCCGTTGTTATTTTTTTTTGACGTTTTAATTGTGAACCAGATGCTATCTTTTAGCTTGCGGTTAGTTCTGAGAAAAAAATTTAATCATATTTAAAAAAATATATATTTTAATTCTACCGTGAAACATTATTAAAGAATTTCATAGTCTAATATAATGAGCTCAGCAGACCGTCCTGAACACAATCGCTCAATGTTTCAGATACAATTTTTACTTTGACAAATTAAAATTACCCAAACAACTTGGAATTCGACTTTTACAATGACACATGAGCCATGCAACCGACTAGCTGTCACCTCTGCCGATATTAAGAGCCCCCTAAAATACAGGATGTGTCTATATTAACTGGAGAATTTGACAGCACTAGAATTACGAGCAAAAGCGCAATTTTTATTTCATTAAGTCGATATATCACGGAAGATATTCATGAACAAATAGAATGTGATGTTGGCACAAACCTCACACAACAAAGATAGTGATAAATAAAATTACAGTACGGTAGCAGGGATGTCGGTAACAGCCTAGGAAATTATTCGGTACAATCTTTATTACTTTTGTCACACCTTTACGAATTAATTTTCCTTGAATTAAACAATTGATTTAATCCAAATTAGGCAACAATGCAGTCAATAAATTATCACCAATGGTTCCTTATTCGGAGTTTGTGGTAGTTAACGAAAAATTTAATGTTTTTTTCCCGTGGATAAGGAGACTTAATAATAGTCCTATTGAATAATACATAATTTAAATGACACAATCTAGTCAAGTAAAGCTAAACAGAATAAGGAAACACAGCTGAACATTTCCAATACGATGAGATGGTAGGTAACTGTAGCATCAATTGATTAACAATTACGGACAATCCATACTTTGCTTGACTAATATTCGAATAAACAACAACCAGTGGCCAAGTGCGAGTTGGACTCGGGCACGAAGGGTTCCTTACCATTACCTATAAAAACGACAAAAAAATCAAGTTTGTTGTATGGGAGTAATTATTCATTTTATTCTGTTTTTAGTATTTGTTGTTATATCGGCAACAGAAATACATCATCTGTGAAAATTTCAAATTGAGAAAAAGCCTGGTGACAGACAGACAGACAGACAGCGAAGTCTTAGTAATAGGGGCCCAATTCTCAATTCTCAATTCTCAATTCTTTATTGCGTACCATAATGTATACAGTTGGAAGTAAATATATATTAGTCACAATTATGGACCCTGTCGGGCACAGCATAGAACCCACGGAACCCTAAAATTCACCGAGTAAGCCGATTGAGAAGAGACCGCAAGTAAGCGAATTGTTTACCTCAATATTAACCATTGGTTGAGTTAACTACGGATAAAAAAATCGCTTTTCCAAAGCGCCTCACTTGGATTTCAGTCAGTGCTAACCCTAGGCAGAAACAACTGACATTTTCTCAAACATTGTATGAATATCGGTGCCACATGCACTGGCCTAATATCAAGACCATCAATTGATATAGTTAGTCCTTTTAGTATGGCGATAATTAACATATTACTCGCTTCTGAGATATAACATGACTTGCTCGGTAATAATACTGGCAGTGTACGTGATTTCATAGTAAAATGGCAAAAACGAGATCATTGTGTGTGTAGGTATGTAGATCAATTATTGTAATTGATTATTATTTCTTAGAGAACATTGGTAGTCTTCGCATTCCGATTCAGTTTATTGTTTAGTATAGAATATAAGCACAGTTTCACATCGGAAAATGTTAGTAAACAACTCTTTTTAACCGACTTCCCAAAAAGGAGGAGGTTATCAATTCGGTTGTATGTTTTTTTTTTTTTTTTTTTTTATGTTTGTTACCTCATAACTCCGACAATTATGAACCGATTTGAAAAATTCTTGTTTTATCTGAAAGGATATACTTGCGGATTGGTCCCATTTAAATCATATCAAAATCGGTTACGAACTTTGGATTTTAAATCGAAATACCTGGAATTTGACTATTTAGATGACTCTTTGATAATCGAAATTGCGTATTTTGCTTTTCTGTGATTTTGCAGTGGTATTGTTAGGTGTGGGGCACCACTAAAAAGTGAAAAATAAAAAACTTTTTACAAAAAAATACAACCGACTTCCAAAAAAAAACACTGCAAAGTAAAAAATAACTTTAATTTCGGAAGTCGGTGTCAAAATACGAAGAAAGTAACAAAAACACCGACTTCCGAAATTAAAGTTATTTTTTACTTTGCAGTGTTTTTTTTTGGAAGTCGGTTGTATTTTTTTGTAAAAAGTTTTTTTTTTCAACACTGTTTTCCGAGTTTATACTTTTTCAATATTTCTAACTACATAGATGAAGTCTATAATGAATGTCTTTTCTCTGAATGTAACAAGAGACGATGCATTGGTAATTTAGTAACACCAAAGTAAGATGCAACTAGATACATTGACTTAATCCGACGATACTTCAATTGTAAGAAACCTTGTTAGTCATACACTAAATATAAAATAGCACATAGGAAACGGATGTTGTAATATTTGACTTTGTGTCTGCATATCTGTTTAGCTTTCAATAAAAAATCACCAGACGTACATTAGTTTTCAAAAATAATATTCTTCTGTCCGAATAAATATAATCGTAAAACTGTTAGTTCAAGGATTTTATTAATATCAGTTGATTTTAAAATTAGATGTACGTACGTATCATTGGACGCCTGAATCAACTTCTGTTGGTGTTTCATTGCTGTTTTGAACATCAGTGAATGGAAAGTATTATAGGTACTTATTAGTAGGCTAATGTCATACATTATCTAACATAAATTCAATAGAAATATTGTCCAATAACAATGGTCGGTAGTCTTATAAATAGTTTTGGTCAAAGTATTTCCTATGAAAATGTCGTGAAATACAAAACAACAAACCATATTACAACGAATTACAATCGAATATACGTACGTCAGTATTTTCGAATCCATACCTACCTACATTTATAAATCCTTAATTTCATTTCCAGTGAAATCTATACTAATCTATACTAATTTTATAAAGCAGAAGAGTTTGTTTGTTTGGTTGAACGCGCTAATCTCAGGAACTAATGGTCCGATTCGAAAAATTCTTTCAGTGTTAGATAGCCCATTTATCGAGGAAGGCTATAGGCTATAATTATATCATCACGCTACGCGGACGAAGTCGCGGGCAAAAGCTAGTTGATTAAATAAATGTTTCTGTTAGTTACGTTATTAATTCAACAAATGAAATTATTAAACAATAAATAACAGTTTTCAGTTACTAGGAACCGTGAAAATTAAATGCAAAAATTGTCGAAGAAGAAAAGGTAAAACAAAATGTCACATATTTAAGAATTTAACAATACGTATAATTACCACATTGATGATGAATACCTACATATGAACTTCTGAACGAAACAAAATCAACTGACTAGGAAAATAGCATAATAATTGCAAATTCACTTTCTAACAATGATAACAACGAACATTAGGCAAGTTACAGATCATTGGGGAAAATAAAAATATTTGTGACGAAATCGTAGCGACTACCTTACCAAGTTTTTTCAATGGTAAAAATAGAAAACACGCGCACTTAAATAACTTAGAAAGGTAACACTACTGTATTGTATTTTAGAAATGATTTACGTTGGTAATGGCATTGAAAAGCAGGATAAGTCACCATATTGTTATTGAAATTTTAATATTGCTAACATACAATGATGAATCAACACTTAAATATTTCTCAAACCGTAAAAAAACTAAATGCACACGTAAATAATTACATCATGTTACCCAAGTGACTCTAACGTTTGAGATCAGTTCCATTTAAGAGGTGACAAAGTATACAGATTTCCTTACCAACCAAATAATAACAATTTATAATAGCTTGCACTGATATCTACTAACCTCAATTGACAACAATTTAATTGATAAACGAGACAAAATGGGAAACAATAAAACATTTTAACTATAAAAAATATAATTATCTATGGGTCACCGATCGGCCGACCCATATTTTGAACATTTGGTAGACACCTAAACTTTAGATAATTCTTTCATAATAAATTATTATTGCAATTGATAAAATGAGATTATTCTTTCATAATAATTTATTATTGCAATTGATAAAATGAGATTATTCTTTCATAATAATTTATTATTGCAATTGATAAAATGCCTAAGTTCTGCAGTTTCCTTGATTTGATATTTTGATAAATACAAGGTCAAAAACAATAAAATAAGAGAAGATTGATTGCGGTTGGCAAGACCCGCGAATTCAGAGATAAACTAACCTTGACCCTAACAAAGGCTGAATTACTTCATGAGCTGTGTTGCTGGACCTGATTTTACCTCAGGAAACACCCGCCAAACTACCCAGGCACATAAAGGCACATCTACTGAGATTAATCATTCAATTGAATCAGACAAGCAGCAACACAACCGATCGGACAAACGGAATGTTCCAACAAGACAGCTCACGTAGAAGAATTTAACAAAACCAAATCGTCAACTGAACTTGCCCAACAGTGGACCAACAAAAGCATTGTGAGGAAGATGTAGCATTAGCTTTTGTTCACACCCCAGCACGTGTGATCCGACTACCGTCCCTCAGAACGTCATTATTTGCATACCAACTGGTTCCGTCTATACGATATTAATCAAAGGTTTTATTAGTGAACATCAAAGAATAAGCACAATGCTAAGATCTCTTATAAGGTACCCTCAATACTATTGTTACTTTTGTCTGAGGTTGATTTATGAGCGGCCACTGTTGTTGGCCCAACGTATTGTGATGTCAGTTTTTGTTCGCCCGCCGACATTGTACTACCCCTTCGACGGTCCAGCGCGGATGCCTTTATTCAGGTTGATCTCACTTTGATGCTTCTAACTCGGTACAATGCCCCGTGTGAGTCACAACTGATTTTACATGTATGAGATTTGCATTATCCAAGATGTCCATGCTCGCGTCCATAGCAACCGTTCTATTGGATTTATTTTTACTTTGACCAAAGATTATAGTGTATTAGGTTTGAAGTGTTTTGTTAAAATTGGTCAGTTATAGTTCCTTCGAAAATAACTTGGTGTGTTATTTTAAATGTATTAGTAAAAAAAAAAGCTAGACTCAGTAAATCAATCTTCTCCAACAAGTAAATCAGTTTTCCAATGTATATTATGTAATTGCATTATCAAAAATTCACAAGTATCACCGATTTAAGTTTAACCTTCCCATATTATAACCCTTTGTCCTTCATCAAGTCCTTGACCGTCCATTGTGAACGTCTTGCCACACAAAAGAGCGGCTACGATTGAGCCCCGCATGTAATTTTCATGGTTCGCTCCTCACATTCACGCTTCTACATCCACTCGCTTCCAAATCATTACGTTTCTTACCTTTGTGTCTGCCCTCCCCGTCTTTATTACGCGGTAATACTTCATTGTATACATCTTATTCTTTATTAGACATAGCATTGTGAGTACTCTCTTGATTGGCTCTCAGTTTTTTTCAACACTGTTTTGGGTAACGTTTGCGTCATCAATACTAATGATTGCAACCGGTAGCACAATACTTATTGTTGTGCCGGTTTTTATTTTGTCTGTACAAGTTTTTTCTTCATCTTCAGAATTTACATCGTCATTACATTTAGTTGGATTTTTATTACTATAGTTTAGTAACAATAAAATATTGTTGGGATCAAACAAGAGTCTCTGGGTTGCGGGGCTTACGAACTGATCAATAAATATGTCAAACTGATAAACAGTTTGCATAGATTATGATATCCCAATTATACGGTGTGATTTATTATTGAGTACTGATTTCATTATATAATCTATTCGAATTTTGGTGATAGCTAATGTACGCGATATGTTATTAAGTATTTTAATACTAATAATTATACATATTTTTTATATCCTTGTAAGAATCTGGTTAGGGAAATGTATGCAAATAAACCTTGACTTCAGCAATCATAAATTGACTGCTGAAACCTGCAGCTCGACGATTCGCCAACAAAACACGAAAGCGTGCTAACATACGTTTATAAGAGACTAGCGTGTGCCAGCGGCTTCGCCCGTGTGATCATACTCCCAGAATATATGTAGCCTATTTACCCTCATAGTTGCCGTTTCCGTGAGATTTCCGGGATAAAAACTATCTTATGTCCTTTTTCGGGTCACAAACTATCTTTGTACAAAATTTCATTAAAATCGGATCAGTGATTTCTTCTTTATGTGATTCTTTCGCATTTATAATATTAACAGAGGGATAAATCATCGATACAATAGATAAAATTTTATGGCTCAAACTATATAAAATCGATATAAACATGTAAGAGATCTTTGTCCGGGCAAAGTTTTGTTCATAACGAAAATTGAAGTCGTAAAAGTTTCATTATAATCTCAGAGATAGCAGAGCAGTCGTATGATTGAATACCGTGCAAGAAGTGCGCACGACCATCTCTGGGCGTTAGGGGCACTCCACACGCACTCCGATCGCGCGACTCTACAGCTGTTTGAGACTGGACAAATATAAATGTCCTTGGTCCATGAAATTTTGAAGACCAGATGTTTATTACATTTGATTATAAATAGAAAGTATTTAAATATGGTTTGATTTGTTTTTTTTTTACATAATTATACGTTTCACTTTAACATTTAATTTACTTACTGTATCGTTTTAAGGCTAAATAAATAAATTCAACAAATAATTTCGAAGGCAATGAAACAGAAATTTAATGTACTTAATCCTTTATAATAACAGAAATGATTATTATCTAATACCGATAAACATAATAATTATTATTTTTTATACAAAACGGGGAAACTCTTGGCCCAAATCTCACCTGATGGAAAGTGATAATTAGGCCGAAGATGGAAGCCAGTTTTACCCGGAATCCTCTTACACATAGAATTTACAGTAAATAAGGCTTTAAGGTTTCTTTATCCATGTGTTTGATTAAATAACGATTGTCATTAATAACGTTTGTTAGTCAAAGTTACGCTCATTGAAATATGTCACCGTTATATAAAAATTGTGAATAGGATTATAATTTTCCTGATCCCCGTTCAGTACCTATTCTTATTTATTAGTATAAATATTTGTTTTATGATTATATTTGATGGACTTTACCTCTACTCAATTTCGTGTTCCTACATCATTTTACTACGCAGATCATCGTTTCCCTTTACGAACATTCTCGTTAGTTTAGACTAATCCATTGTCTTTACCCATTTAATCTACAGAAACGCAGCAACGAAACCCATGACCGTGTGTAAAATTCTTAACAATCTAAATCTGTACACAATCCAGTCATAAAATATGGCTCCAACAATAAAACAGAAGTGGTCCGTACTACTTCAACACTGGCAAAAGTGCTCTATATTCTGAGCAGGATGAACTTTTTATGACCATGCACTGTTTAATTTCTTCTAATCCAACAGATTATGGTGTATGTTTCTACAATGTTTTTGTTTTACATTTTATTCGTTCAGTATTTGATATTGTTATCTTTCTGATCATAAATATACGCAGCAATAACTTTAACTGCTTTTGGTGATTTTGTATTTACAGACAATATTTATTCTGTTTTAAATTGTAGATAATGCGGCAGTTGTTTTTGCAATTCAAGAACCTTACGGAATTTAAGATTTCTAAAATGCGGAATTAGTAACCTGTAATGTATTTTTACCTTTACACGAATTTTCCACTACACGTTTCTACAAAAAACTACTGCTGTTCCCAAAGCTAATTCTGAACAACAAAGTACATTCATAAATACAGGAAAATTTATATAAGCACCTTCCATTTAAATAAGAACAAAGTGCTACGTCACGGCTGCCAGCCACTAAATAAATCAGAGAAGAACAATATTACCCCTTTATTATTGTTTTTTATGAATTATCGCCTACATCTGATCTCTTTTTATTTTCTTTTGTGAATCCACCGGTAGCATTCATCATGTTAGCATGTTATTGTTACACTCTTTGTAGTGACGCCCCTAGATGTGATTCAATTTATTTTTGGGTAGCTCTTGTATCGATATTTTCAGTTGTTACTTGTTTTTGTTCGAAATTTTCATGTTTTTCAGGTGGATTTAAAAGTTTTTTTTATGTTTTTCAACAAACATCTCCAGGCTCAAGTCTATTTTGTATTGTTATATTAAAAAAAACAGACCTATATTCTTGTATGTTTCTTATGCTGCGGGTAGGAATGTATTACCTTTACTTTTCTGATGACATGAAAACAAGTGGGTATTTTCGTCTATAGTCAGCTTTGAATATCGAATGCTCCCCATCTCTATTCAACATTAGTCATCAGAATTCGTTTTGTTCACCAGCACGGCTCATTTGTGCGGATTAAGACGCCCTTGATAATATCCAAGATGGATTCTGGATTCCAACGCATTCTTTCTATATCCCAGAGATTTGTTGGATCTTAGAGTATTAGGAGGCAAATATGTCTTGTTATGTGTAGCAATCCATACTAATGTCAAAAATTATTATTGTAAATGTATGTCATTTGTTTCTTGGGATTTTGTTTGTTTTTGTAAGAACAGTGGCTGATTGTCGCTAGAGATGAAATTATTAGGTACTTAGTAGGTATATTGTTTGTTTGTATTTTCCTTATAAACATTCAAAGATTCTGTATTCATTCTTTTTATATCTAGCGTATGGACAGGTACATTTAAAATTCTCACCGTTTAGTGAACTTCGACCTCAACATCCGACAATTATAATCTTAATAATTAATACCCATTAAGATGACGAAATGAATTTCTCCGACATAAAAAATAATAATTTTACACTTCTCCGAGCGAAGCTATGAAACAACCAGTTTGTTTATTACGAAACAGTTTCATAAAGTGTTAATAACAACAAAATAGTAGTTAGAGTTAAAGTAATTAACGCTAACCTTACATTATCTGCTATTAACAATAAACGTGGACATGCTGTTAACACGCATATTGAGGACGCCAGCGCTATGGATTTTCTAATAGCAGCTGTGAGCGTATGAATCCAATTATAATCTGTAGTTGAATTTCCTGTAGGAACTAAATCAAAGAAAAAGAAAGTAGCTCACAAAGCTGCTCAAGATAATGTAATTGATACTAAAATTTCATTAGTAGATTTTATTAAACGTATAGTTATTGTACCATTTAATGGAGATTTCGAAGGCAAGACAGGTAATTTTCCCTTCCAAACGAACTTATAACCGGTGGCAACACAGAAATCGTCCACACAGTCATGAATGAACGTTTATAATATGTTATATTCGCGTTCACAAACTGAAATAAACGAGCGAACGGAAACGGCCGTAATATTATTAGATACGACAATTCTATTATTTTTATTCGTAACATATCTTGGTAGATTTATTCGTGAATCTGGCTCGGCTCGGTATGGTAATGATTCCTAGAAGCCATGGCGTTTTACACTTAATTGAAATTCTTTAATGAGATCATTCATGGAATATGTTTTGCATGTTTTGTGGGTTATGATTATGAATTGGGTTTGGAACATTCAATGCGTATCTTTAGTTTCAGTATAATGAATTTGAAATGGGCTATTTTTTTGCTTTAGCTCGCTTATATTTTTTTTAAAGACTAACAAGTACTGAGTATAAGTAGATATCGATTATATTGCTTAATCATCGCCATCAATTAGGTATGCACATTACAAAGTGCTAATCCGAACAGTTTTTTCATAATTTCCCTGCCCGTAAGCGAACTTTTTATAAATAGCACGCGAAAATAAAAACTCTTGCAATTATAGGTGCCATTAACTTTAAAAATAAATACCGCGCTCCAAGGTCTTCCAGTTTCAAATATTTTGGCGCCGAAAAAAATGACATGGCACATGCTGGTAGAATTTATTGAAAAGAAGTCTTGTATTGCTTTGAACTATATGTAAATCATAATAAAACCTATGGATCCCTGAATATCATCAAACATGTAGAAGAGAATAATTTATAGGTAATAGGAACATTTTGTGTTCTTTATTTTTGGTCGGCAAACGTCGTATGTATGACTGGGAGCATCTTTCATGTGGATCGCTACGCATTATTTATAAGAAACACTGTTCTGTTCATTGTTTCATAATAAAACATTAATTTTGTCAACGGCCACGGCTGGACGCACCGCGACAATATTAGAACTTCCGCTCAAAAGAAAAAAAATGTTCGAGATTCGATAAAATGTAAGCGAATGTCACCGCTGAAGTATTTTATTACCATACTGAATTGTTCTATCATATAGAAATATGTGATTATGTCTGTACGGTTAAATTATGTTTATTTTCCAAGCTCACATTGAGAAATATAAACTTACGAATAATCTTGACAGAAAGACAGACATTTCCGTCTAGATATAATTGCGCTTTCTCTTTTTTTTTAAATTCGCAATATTAAATTTGTACTGAAAAAATCTTTCAACAATAAAAAGATAGAAATAACACTTGAAAGCTCCCAAGCTTGCGGTCTCTCTTGAAAATTCGATGGGAACCGACGCAAATGTCGTGTTCGATTCAAAAAGTCACCCGAACGGTTTCGCACACATGCAAATCTTGTACAACTCCCAACAAAAACAAAAAGCTCTTCACTGGGACTCCGACAAAAACAAAACTACACGTGCAACTAAAATGGAAGAAAAAAAGGTCAACAATATGCCTAATCTACAATCCGTGTCACAGGCTAAAGGTTACGGAAGGTTGCACAAAAAACCACCACAAAACGAACCATGTTCCAATGAAATCGACCGTAAGACACTCATCAGAGATTCGATTTTATATTCTATTTCATCTGTTTTAGGGTTTAAATTAATTATGATTTCAGGGACAGGATCTGAGTGGCATTGTTCGTACCTTTGAACAACAGATTTTTGTCTTTTTTTCACTCATTTCACATGTGGCTTGGCAATCCTGGACGATATGTGACACATGTGGCGGTTTTAAGTTACTTCACAATAATGACTTGCTCTTCAGTTTCTCATGCTTTGGCGTCCATTACGAGATTTCGGTTGAGTCTAATTCCAAACTGGTGTCAATGCACCTTTCTTTTTGATGTTCACCTTTTACAGTTTTTAGTGGAATATGATAGCTCTGGTCATCAGTCAGCAGGTGATTTTTGTTTCGCTATATTTGTGACAATTCGTACCTATTCTACTCATAATCTTGTAATGCGTTAGCGGGTCCAGCAATAGATGTTCTTGTTTCTGTTTCATCGTCTGCTATATCTTGCTCTTAAACATAATTTCTTCAACGTCTTCACACACTTTTTCGTTGAATTCAGAAGAGTTAAGCTCCAAGAAACTTAAAATGGCAGCCAAAATAGCCCGAGCTCTCCCTACCAATATTTTAACGACACGAAACAAAACATATAAATAACCATTGCACAGTAGTATCAACTACCGTAACGTATCTGGACAATAAATTCAGATGCAGCCATAAATAGACCAATAAAAATTATTTTACGATACACGAGTGAGTTACATTAAGACAATGTTGAGGGTACATTACACAATGAAAACATTATGGTTTAATTGATTCGGCCACAATGTTCTTTATGTGAACTCTGCGCGTAACAAAGATGTTATTGTCTATCAAGCAGACGTCTGGAAATACTTGACTGAAGACAAAATGGCTTTGTACCGATGGCAGGCGCCAATGGTAATTTAATATGGATTCTAATTAATCAGGTTTGATTCTGGAGTTGTGTTTGGGCAGCGTGGGATGCGTTAAGGGCTTACATTTTTTGATTGGTCGTTAGATAAAAGTGTCTGTTGACTACAAGTCGAAGAAAAATTTCATTTGTACAGGGTTGTTTGTCGATATTGTTGCGTCTACTTTCATATGTGTGAGGGCGTTGAAAATCATAGTTTTTTTGGAGCTAGCTAGAATACTAGAGTCCCTCGGGTAATCTTTAAAAATGATGTGTTTATTTTCCCGTTTGTTATTTTCGCCGATGACTCACCACTTGCAAATTTTGATACGCATGTATTTTTAGTACTATCAGACCGCAAACCTACCGACTAACTGACCTAAGGACTACAATAGTAATATAGCAACGCCCAAGTAAGGTAGGTACCTACTTATTGTAAATCCCTAGAAAGTAAAGGTTAACTCACCTGTAGGTACCTGCTTATTCTAGTAAGGATAACAATGAGGATGTTATTTACCTGAAACAAATAGAAATAATAATTATGTATTATTGAAAAATATAATAGTATCATAATACTTTATTTACGTCATAGGTACGAATGGTACGATAACATTATTAGTTTTATTTTATTAATAGGAATCTTTATATGGGTTTACGCATTATGTGGAGATTTCCTTATTAGACCGTGTGTATTTGGGCTGTTTTTGGCAATAACTTAAAAGAAAAAAGTAAGAGGTATGATAGCCAGTTCCTCTGTGTTAGAGGATTCCGGGTAAAGCTCGCTTCCATCTTCGGCCTAATCATCGCTTTCCATCAGGTGAGATTTGGGCAAAGAGTATCCCCGTTTCGTACAAAAAAAAAGTGTGATTTCGAAAAAGGAAACTGGCTAAGGTAACTTTCAGCAACCTTATTGCCTTGCATGCCAGGATGTTACACTTGGCCCCAATATAGTCTCTTGTGGAACCCCGTAGAGCAAGTTAAATCTAAATCTGTTATTTTAATTGAATAATCTGTTTTAGTAAATTTTCTGCCACGGAAGTACTTAACAACGCCTAACGATAAAAAAAAGCCGGCCAGGTGCGAGTCGGACTCGCGCACCGAAGGTTCCGTACAAACCTATTTATGACGTATTAAAAAAAAACTAATTACCAGATCTCGTTCAAACCAATTTTTGGTGGAAGTTTACGTGGTAATGTACATCATATATTTTTTTTAGTTTTATCATTCACTTATTTTAGAAGTTACGGGGGGGGGGGGACATTTTACCACTTTGGAAGTGTCTCTCGCGCAAACTATTCTGTTTAGAAAAAAATGACATTAGAAACCTCATTTTTATTTTTGAAGGCCTATCCATAGATACCCCACACTCTGGGTTTGATGAAAAAAATTTTTGAGTCAGTTCTAAGTAGGTATGGGGACCCCTAAAATTTATTGTTTATTTTTCTAGTTTTCTGTAAAAATCTTTGCGGTTCACAAAATACTTAGAATACTTACCAAGTTTCAACGGCATAGCTCTTATAGTTTCGGAGAATAGTGGCTGTGACATACGGACGGACAGACAGACAGACATGACGAATCTATAAGGGTTCAGTTTTTTTCCATTTGGCTACGGAACCCTAAAAACAATACATTAACTCAATAAAATCTTAACTAAATTGACAAAGCACCCACATGGGTGTCATAAAAAATGGCAAGCGCAGGATTGGAATAGAAATTCGATATTATTTTTTCCCAATACGCGATGCGTCCAGATGTGTTAATGCAGTACATGTGTTCGGTTTATCTCCTGTACAATACGCCTGTATGATGGGCTCATGCCTTGTCTTGCTCGAATTATTTATAGACACCAAAACATCTTTTGTTTAATTATGAAATGATTTTTTTTTTTCCATTGGCATCGTAGACTGATACACTTTTGCTATCAGTCTACGGTGCGATGTGGTCAGATCGGTGACTCACTATTTAATGGTATTTTTGTAGGTTTATTTTTGAAGCCATTGACGTGGGACTGCGGTGAATTAACCTTTTCAGATTTTATATTATAGGATTTTCCTTTAGGCTTCTATTATTCTTTTAGCCTTACCTTATGTCTTTCAATAACACACAGTAAAAAGTTTATTCAAAAATAGGTACACTTTTTCTAACATTTTTTAATTTTACCTAATAACATTTTCATATTTCATATTCGTATACATAATTATATACGAATGAAACTCAAAATGCAAATTTAAAAAACCAAGCATTCATGAAGATGATACAGCAAGGACTACATTACTCAACACTTACAATATCAATTCCGGGGATGTCAATCCCTAAACATTCTCCCTTAATAGCCTTAATACAAACATTATTAGTCAGCCCTTACTTCATCCCCGTCTTAAATCAGTAGATGTCAATGATCAACGTTGTTAATTAAGTAAGCACAACGGAATATCTAGCAATTATACATTTCCGGTATAAGCTGGCCTAGTTTTGTCTGGGTTTTTGTACAATAAGGGTTCAGAATACAGTGGAAAAAGTATAGCTTGAGATGTACGCTCAAAGAGACGTTCTAAACAATCGTTTTAGTGAGTGTAAAATGAACTGATACTTGATAGTTTCTGTAAAGCCCATAAAATCTGTCATTAATACCATAAAAGGGACGAACCGTGTAGAGGGAGTTATGTTCAGGAAATGAAGGAAAAGGCCTCTTTATGAAGTTACTTGATGGTTAAGCAATGACCAAATTGGCTTGTGCTACGTAACTATGTAGTCAGCTAGCTGAAAAATAAGAAGGAAATCCAATAAATATAAATAATAACTTGTTTTTTTTCAAGCTTCAGACCGCCAAGCAAAAACAGTTGCGGATTCAATTAAAAAAAGTAGAAGAAAATTGTCTTTTAGGCATTGGATTATTAAAGGTAAGTTTACTAAATTAAAAGTAATGCGTTAAGTATAGCAACTTATACCTACTGAAACAGAATTCGCAGTAGACCAAGAGCGCGTTATGTAAAAAAAACCAACGCAAGTAAACGGAAGTTCTATAACAAACGCCTTGGATTATTATGATAACATTTTTGACCATAAAATTGAAACTATTACGTACATAGACGCATAATAAAGAGTTTTACGAGCCAACATCGAACGCAATCTAAATATCTACAGGATGCAGGATTATCAAACAATGTATGGCTTTAATCTAAGAAGTAGTTAAAATGTTATAGCGTTTTTATTTTAATCGATTTTTTAAAGAATTGATATCAAGGTTCCTCAAAGCATTATGTTGAAGTTGCTAGCAGATGATATGGAAAGGGATCTTGGAGGTCACATCAATGCAAATATGAAATTTAATGTTTGGTTATGTTAGCAGTAGATGGCCAACGAAGAAGGCTTTGTCTTAGCAATGGTACAGTGGGTAACTCTCTGATGCTTGTATTGGTAAAATATAGTAAAGAAGTTCCAGTGGTGGCACACGAAACTCGTGTCAAAGCAGAGTTTCACACCCACACACAGTGCGCGATGATGTTTGGAAAGGAAAAGGTTATACTAGACAATAAATTAATTTGACACGACTGATTAGATCTTGAAATCTAAGTAAATGAGGTTGTGTATCGCGATTCGTTATACGGCGATCAATCTATTTCCGAGCTCATAAAATAATTATAATTTATGTCACTTAATAGGCTCTTAAACACTACTCTTAAGTGCATATCAGTATGCAAATTTAATTATAGTGTAATAAATAACTACCCTGTTCATAAAACATGACTTCGTTCATTAATCTGAGCTGTTCATGAAGTTTTCTTTTAAACAAAAGAAGATTGCCATCATTTTAAGAATAGAACCAGTCTTAATTTCATCATCATCATTCAATTCTTTACAAACCTACCTATCACTCTTATAATGCGCTATTTAGCAATACTTTTTAACTTATTAGCTTTATGTAAGATTGGGTTATTTTTTTGTCGTTCAGAAGCCTTAACCATGCTCTTCCTGAAATCCTGACTAATCTTCGTCCCAGATAATCTTCTCAACAAGTCCGCACGAAAAGTTTTTATTCGAATCTACCTACATTGAAGTCTATAATAATAAAGTCATAATATTCCATCTGTCTACAATATTTTCATAACAAGCAAAACTGAATTAACCTTTTTACTAAGCAAACATGTGCAGCTGGATTTTCCCCTACTTTTTCCAGAGCCAACGATATAATTATTCGGTTCTAAATCAATCTCTATACAATACATGAGCAATATGTCAATCGATTTGGTTCCGACAGGCATTTTTCTCTCGTTCAAACAAACATACGTCGGTTTGATAGTAACATGTTTACTTTCAAACGTCACTTTGCTATAAATTATAGGGAAATCACATTAATCTTTGTTTGACTCAATTTTGGAGCGATTCGGTCTATCGTGGGTAATTCTGGGAAGTCTGAGAATTAGAATGACAATACTAAAATATTATGAAGATTTTCTTGGAACGCGTTGGATGAAATTATATCATCGAGTTATATGAAACTGTTTAATAATAGAAGATTCTAATTAATCGGGTGATGCTGTTCCAATCCATATTTCAATATGTTAATTGTATTGATCCACGGTTGTAGATTATTAATGTAAGATTATCAATATGTTTTCACAGGAAAGTGTCAAAATCAATCGATTTCTAATTCCCAGACATCGATCCCACAAACATTAGGACAGTCATCAATAATAAGATCAAACTGAACTCGAACAAGGCCCTGTTTCACACGTGTCCCTAAGAGAAGGTATTCCTTTAGAGCAGGGTCGAATGTCCCCCGACAATTGTACAGGAAACTCTTTATTTTCTATATCCACACAGGAGAAGAGACGGCACGTAGAAGACTTCCATTGTGAGCTCAATGTTGGGATACACAATGGAAATTATATGGTGCGTATTGATAAGACTGGGAAGCAATATTGGTACCGAATATTATGTCCTAGTAAAATGAAGTAGTACATGTATTAATTAAATACATATTTTGAATAGATTTGAAAGGTCTAATGCGATGCTCAATAAAATACAAAATCTATATATAAAAATGAATCCCTATTTCCCTTGGTCATCGCATCACGCGTGAACGGCTGGACCGATTTCGCTATAACTTTTTTTATTGTGTTTGTAAGTCAGGAGAAGGTTCTTATCAAAGAGAAAATAAAGAAAGTTATGACTAGAGAAAATTATAAGATTACTTGTTTATATGTGACGAAGTAATTGCGTGCTGTGTAAAATGTCCTGACCTCTTTTTCTTGCCAATCTCTAATCCTTATCTCTCTTGAGTTTAAAAGAGTGTCCACTCTCTAATCTTTATCTCCCTTTTCTTGAGTATAGTCTTCGGTGGGCTTATTGCGGTTTTTAAAGTTCTCGATCGAGTTAACGTAAACGTCAATTTGTATTGAAACTGAATAAACGCCATCTGGTGACAACAACGGAAAACATTTTTTTTCATAGGTACCTAAATATTAGTCGAAAAAAATTGTTTTCCGTTGTTGTCATGTACATGACATAAGCGAACGTTTACGTAGGTACTCGGTCGGACACGATATAAAACTCCCACAAACCCCTCTGAACTCTCAAATTTTCTAGCTATAAATCTTGTATAGAAACATTTTTCAGATTTGGCAGTCACCCCATACTTGTTATTCGACCAGTCTTCGGGTATTATTTCAACGCGTGCGAAACGCTGTCAAGCAGATGCGATGGATGGATAATACACGGAAATCGTAATTAGTTTCTCGTTCATTGAACCATCCAAAATATTAATATGTAAGTATCTATCTATCTACAAAACAATAAACTTTTCGTTAATTTGTAGATTCATCGGTTTTCTCACTTGTTTTTCAACAGAGAAGCAAAAATGATAGCTATACATAATGAACAATTCTACGTTATCTGAATATTTCAGTTACAGTCAAAAAGCCAGGGATGGAAAAAAAAGAACCTATCATTGATCAGCAAAACTTTGTTTTACAGGACAAAGCAACAAGCCCGCACTCAACACATAGAGAGATACGTCGAAAATTTTCCTATGATAGCTAAAATAATACATCCTAATATAAAAAAATCTTCCGTAACTGAGTGAGTGACTGACAGAATGGGAAAAAAACGGGATATGCGCGTACGCAGTCGCGAGCAAAGCTAGAAATACATATCTTAGGGAGACATATGCACGGCCGCCGTGGTAGACGCCGCGGGCGTCGGAGGCCACCACCCGGTGACCTCCGGCCACCGTAGGCGCGGGCCTGTGGACGGCGAGCTATGGGTGGCTCGCCGTCCGTCCGTCTTCAGATGACAGGCCGTGTCGACGACGTGTTAGTGTTCCACGCGCGCCTCAAAGAGAGTCAGCACACAGAGGGGCCCGAAAGGGCCGACGCCTGCCAGAGTCGCGGGACTGTTCGAAAGAGATACCGTAGCTACGGAACACAAAGGGCATTGAAGGAACATGGATGGGTTTTAGTCAGTAAAAGTCTGACACTCCCTCCCGCTACACCCAGAGCGGGAGGAGTCATTGGATGATTTCTCATCCCTAAAAAAAAAGGGAGACATATGCATCTACTGATAAGGTTTACATTAAATCAAAGGCAAGCAACAGCCAAGCCACGACAAACACGTGAGAATCAACCAAGCCTACAGATTCGCCTGCCACAATAACTCCACTTGGCAGCATCAATTCTTTCCCCATCGACAATAGCACTTCCTTAGCATTCTGTGCTACCCTCCCATAATTGCGCAATAACTACACAATAAAACACGTGCTGGCAAACAGAAGGGTTCCGTACTACAAATAATAGGGACACCTAAAATGTACACCTATTGGGGATTATTTCCTTCGACTGGGTACCTACTATGGTGCAAGTTGGAAACTGAAGCAGGGTTTTCAAAATCATAATATATTACGTAAAAATTTTCCGCACACAGCACAGCCGAAACTACTGGTTGAATAAAGCTGAAATTTGATATGTAGCTGTACACGAGGAAGCGGAGCGGAGAAACGGAGAAATTTTAACCAATGCAATTGCATAAATTCTCCGCACCACGTAAGTCACTGAAGTTTTTACTGACTAGATATTGTTTTATTAAGTATCTAATGGGCTTGCTCTTGACCACAATCACGCCTGATAGAAAGCGATGGATGACGTCTATGATGGAACGAGCATGCCCAGAATATGCCTGCTCACTCTTGCTTTGAAGGCAGACGGCTTAAAATTTATTTGTTTTCCGCTCTGCTGCCTCGCTCCGCTGTAATGTACAGGCACAATAAGAGAGGATTTTCCGAAATTTCTACTGGAACGGGATAAGCGTGGACGGAGTCGTGGGTAAAAGCTAGTATAATAATAAAACCTTAAAACCATTGGTACCCATTGCAGAGATTCATACAATAAACAGGTTGTTTACCAGTTGCGTCGTCGTTGCAAAATCGTAGTTGGAAAAACCGAAAAGCTTGTTTTCAGTCTGAGGTTTTCCAGGCGGTTCTGCGAACTTGTTTTGTATTGTGATAAAGTCTAAAGTGTCATCGGACCATTTCGGTTTGGTTAATCAAAAATTTCCCAGTGTATTGCCGTCAGTTTTTTTAAGCAGTCTCAGCAATAGTGTGTATTTTACTTTTTTGTTTGTCTTGTGCAAGTCTCAAATTAACATTTGTCTTTCTTTCTCTCAATAAATATTTTCGGCCAGGTTTTCCAGTATTACATTGCGACGTTGTTGCCAATTACTCACCTTCATACACATGAATGTGTGACAATGATGTCGATGGTTTGCAAGCATTCGTTCTCCTTCATTCACTTGGTCAATATCCGGCTAGCAGAAGCTTATGGTGTCCATCGGCGATTCCCATTTTTCAGAGTTGCGTTCGTTCGCTCGTTCGCTAATTCTGTTGCCGGTAATCGCGAAGCGTTTATAACTTCCACCCCAATTCTTCTTTGTCCTTTTCTAAGACTCAATGAAAGAAACGGAAGGCGTTGTCTACGGGAATCGTGGAATTATTGAGGGTTAAGTCGAAAGGGCGCCATCCATTGTGGACCCGTCAATGAAGTTTATTTAGCATAAAATTCACTTCAAATAAATTTTAAAGAGGTGTTAATGCGTTTTGTGAGGTATGCGCGTAATATTTGTTGTTGGTGTTAGAAGAAATGAATTGAGCTTATTCTGTTAACGGTTTGGGTTGAATTTCTTGGGTTATGGTTCCAAAACGTTAAATTATTTCTAAAATAAGAATAGTTTATAGTACCTTCTTGCCATGAATTAATTTCGACAAAAGAGAACAGAGTCAGAGTCAAAAGGATTTAAAAAAAAGTAACAATGAGGATTAAGTTCCATGCTACGAGTACCTAATCTTTTAGTTTCATCATGAGTCAGTGACATTAGTGACTCAGTTGACTTTTGAAGTAAAGGAGTGTCCAACCTTAGTACTTTTCATCATATCTGTCAGGGAATACCTAAAAGATACCTCAAAGGATTCAGACGTTATACCTAAATGTAATATTCACTGCACAGCGGTCCAAATCGACAAAGCTGAGGACAAAATACGAAAATCCCATTCAATAAGCATACTGCGTATTTCTATTACACATGGTATTCACAATGGGACGAACAAAGCGAAGACGTGGCGGGAATTAATAAAAAAAATCGAGGGCAAAGGTAGGGTGGTGGTAATGCTGCCAGTTTGAGTCAACGCCATGTCACAATGGTGACGTGAGACGTGACCTACCTATGTGATTTGGTCGGGTTGTTCCAAGTATTTGTCTTGTAAATCGGATGGGTGTGTTGGATAAGAATCTTAATAATAGGGTTATCGTGTCGCCTTTTTCTTTTCGAATTTTTCAGCTGGGAACGTTTTTCTAATATGGGGTGTGAAACACTCCATTGGATTTTAAATCTGATTTTTTGACAGTTTTGAAGTAAATTGGCCCATACGGACCTGGAATGAAGAAATCAATACTTAACATGAAAAGCGGACAGTTCGAGTGAAGGTCCTTGCTCGGAAAAAAAAATCTTTTACTAGTCTAGCAGTCTAATAGTCATAGTTAATTACCAACTTTTTCCTATGACTATAAATGGTCAATTACCGGTTGTATAAACATATACAGAATCAACACGAAAACTACCTAATAATGTGGTCATTAGTGAATACTTATTAGCCAATTTGTTGCAATGTAACAAATGTATTTAAATTAAGCATGATTGCCTGAGATTACGACACTACTTCTTAGACGTTATTTAATAAACCTAGTAGTTAGAAATGCTGCTTTTGTTGTTAAGTTCTTGACGTACCTAAATACGACTTTTCTGTCAAAGAAGGTTTAGTAGGTAACATCTAGAAATGAAATAACTTAGGTAATAAAGTCAAATTTACTTACTGTTCCGAAAATCTGACGTATTATATTATAACTATACAGGGTATCCCAGAACTCAACGTTAAGCCGGAATCGGGTGATAGGACAAATCATAATACCTAGTTACCAGAAAGATATTAAAAAAAATCTTAGTCATGTAATTATTTTTTTTAGTATAATAAAATCTTTTTTTTTTCGAAAAATGAGAATTGCTAAGAACTTAAAACAACAGGTTAGACAAGCACTACTCAAGATTACAAAAAACGAAAAAAGTAAATATTTGTAGCTAAAGGAGCTCAAAACATCATCACATTTAAAAAAAAAAAAAAAAAATTACCGTTATTTAAAAATACATGACTAAGATTTTTTTATATTTTTCTGGTAACTATTATGATTTGTTCTATCACCCGATTCCGGCTTGACGCTGAGTTCTGGGACACCCTGTATAAAACACTAAACTAAAATATAATTCTGCGCACATCAAACAAAAATAATTAGGTTTCAAGAAGATGTAAGTGTAACATAATAAAACTTATTTTGAAAAGCATTTGAACTGAAACCAAAAGCTATTTATTAAAACCTAAATGAAAAACCCCACTCAAAAACACATTACAGACACCACCCGTTAACTTTGAAAAGTCATAAACATTAAAAGTCGCATCACGACCACAGTGTTTGATTTAAAACATCTGAGGACAAAAACCACATCCTATAGATTTTATTAAAAACTAATAAATCGGTTATTAAAATCAACCGCAACTTCGATTTACGAACTTTTCGACGTTGCTCGCCTATTTAGTGCATCTGGTTAAATAGATCTATGGTTACTTACTTTTTTTTTAATATTCCTCGCATCCGGTGCATGCAAAGGTTTATATTCGATTGGATTTACGACCGTTTTCATTGCGTGGTGTTTTAATATAAATACGTTGCCCGTTTCCTGTTGGTTAATAACAAAAATAATATTTATTAAAAACAATTGGTGTAGTTATCCTAGTTACTGGAACTGGTGCGCGTTTATTATTGTAATGTTTTAGGTTTGTGGGCAGGCTTCCTGATTTGCTTTGGCAGTTATAGTTTCTTATCCAATTTAATAAAACAATGGAAGGAAACAAAACATAGCCTCTTTGTTGTATGCATGCATGCTGAAAGAGGGTATAGTAATTACAAAAACTAAAAAAAAAATACATTTTTTAGTAAATGAAAGGGAAAAATTCTTGTAAACTGTTCAGATCCATAAACATGGAGGTGAAAACAGTCACTAAATTAACAATTTAAATATTTTTCCGCGAAATTTTCAATATTAAAAGCGGAAGCTTAGAGAAGATAACACGCTTTCCTCGAATTCCCCTTCTTTTATCTACTTTCATATTTATTAAGTGTTGATAGTGGCCATCATATTTTAATGTTTTACCTACATCCACTGAAGTGTAACACTACCATTAAACTACCGCTCGTTTCCGAAACAGAAAAAAGTCAATAAAAAAGAAAAAAAACTAGTACAAAATCTGTCTTTGACGCTGCCTATTTTCTTTCAAGTGTAGGTAACACAGTGTAAAAATTACAGACAAAAAAATGTTTTCGCAGAATGTTAATCGAACAGTACGTAGGTATGTATGTTTGTCTGTGTGCATGTGTCTCGTAAAACGGAGGCGCTAATTGATGAGTGTCGTGGCGAGCGGTGATACGCCCTGCGTTTGACAGCCCGACAACTAAACGAATTTCCTATACTAATGCTGGACACAGAAATAGCTTAGAACATTCCTAGCACTCATTACCATCAAAAATATACGATACAAATGTATTGCGTATACATTTTGCCGCTTTTTCACAGCAAAGTGGTAAAGATTTTATTAACTGTAAACAAAACTGAAAATAAATTTTAACTTTAATTTTGGGTTACTATAAGAACATTCTAATCCAACATATAAAAAAAAAGTTACTGTATCGCTGAGTGTGTTAGAAGACTTATTATCCTGAAAGGGATAAGTACTTAGGTAGGCAGCAAAACCGAGTGAAAAAAAAAAACTAAAAAAATCAGATGGTAGACCTATGTAGTATGTAGTTATATGCCTACGGTCATTTATGCTTTTTTAATTATGAAGTCTAATATCATAAATTATCTTTGATTTTCTATGATTTCAGTTTGCCTTACAGTAAATGACTTCGAACAATAATGTTTACATACGGAAGGTGGAAATTAACGCCGTGTAAACCACTAAAATCGAGCTGTTTACTAACTTATGCCAGTCTTTTGGGTGTAAATAGGAAAAGAATAATCGTTACATTATATAACACTACGCTTGTTATCCTCAAAGGGATGGGCAGAAGGCATACATAGATATTAATTATGGTATAAGCTTGAAATGAGATACGTTTTGAGCTGTGTACTGTGAGCTCGACGGTCAAAAACTTATGCCTTTTTCGAACTTTGATTTCAGTTTTATCTAAGTAGGTACCGTACCTACTTAGATAAAACTGAAATCCAGTACATCCTTTTTTAGCGTATCACAGAGCTAGTATTAAAATGTCTAATACCTAAAAGCATTTCCTACAATCGATTCTTGAAATCAAAAGTCCACCCAAATAAAAGCAGCTTACATGCAAAGTTCAATAAATTAATTCTTCAAACATTCTCTCATTAAGAAGACAAAAAGTCCCAATTAAATAGTCCCGAATGCGTGCATACTTTATTTGAAGCGACCAATCGTATTTCTCGAAACCTCACTGTCGTTAACAAATTGACACATTTTTATTACTAAAAAACTGGGGATCATTAAATGAAATTTAAGAACGGAATAAACAGTGTTCCGAACGCCGGCCGATTTCGACAAACAACAGATCAATTCCCGTTAATTTACCGCCTACTTAATTTTTAAATTTAATTGCGGTAATTTCGAAGTCAATTTACCTCACCAACAATGCTGAGGCAGTAAAATTTTACCATTGTGGTCGTCATTGTAAAGTTTTACCGTTTGTTACCGTCTCTTACGTTAATACACTACCAATTAAGGTATGTCACTTGAAATTAGTGTTAAATTGGACTGAGACTCAAGTGATAATCAGTCCCTTATTTATCTCAGAATGACTGTTAAGACATCTGAAATATTCACGTAACAGGTGTTGGTCAATTACAAAATAACAAATAAGAACTTTCATGAGAATATTGTAATAAAATAGTTATGAAGACATGAAATTAAAAAGATAATGAGGTTCAATTAAGTCTTTTACATGTGTTATAATATAATACTTCAAAGGATTATCTCTCCGAGTAACTAATTGTATGTAGGTATTATCAATATCACTATATATTATAAAGTCCTCTGTCTGTTCACGCTAATTTCAAAAGCGACTGCACCGATTTTTATGCTATTTCACCAATGGATATAGTGGTTCCTGTGAAAGGTTTAAGTATATAATTTGTCAAGCGAACGAGGCCGCGGTTATCAGCTATATAATGATTTACTATTTCATTTTTCGAATGTAAAGCATTGTATATGAACACTGAAATATGGGTAAGAACCTAATTTTATTAGTTCACTTCCTTGTGCCATAATTTCATGGTAAACATTGAAGGCAACTAGTGACTTATGTTTAAGTAAGCCTTGATTCATAATTTTGTAATTTTGAAGGTAAATTAAGAAAAACCCATCGCTAACAAGATGTAGTTGCTAACCGAAAAAAATCACTAAACTACTCGCCTTTTTCCGTAGAATATTGCAAATCATAATTGTTTTATGTAGACATCTACGAAGGACTTAAATATAGGTGTCTAGGTTTAGGTATTCATTCCTCTGCTCAACCCTTTTAGGAGCATAGGCGTGATATTTTTTTTCTTTCATACGGAGTACCTAAATTGCACTGACAAAAAAACACCTTAATCATTTTATAAAGTTAATTAACAACCACTAAAATAGACAGGCTCAAAAAATAATATGTATTTAATATATAAATGACCTATTGAACGCAAATTTTAATAACGACCAGACGAAACGCATATCAAAAATTTATAAAACTTAAAGCAAGTGAAGAATCTGTAGTGAATTCTTCACTTAAATAAACACATTCGAACATGTCAAATGTCGCAAATGTCATGTCCAGTAATGAAAACAGGTTTCTATACAATTGCACACAAGGTATTTTATTTATGAAACATGTCGCCACAAGAAGATTTCTGACAACGGATTTAAAGATGAAAAGAAAATCCTAACGTTTTTTTTGTCCACATTTTTTTACCGTTGGCGCACTGTGCAAGTTGTAACTTGTAAATGATTGTAAAGTATTATGTAATTGTTTATTTTATAAAGTTTTTATAACTTAATACAAAACTAATAGTCTTAAAGATCATTGGTTTATCCAAATAAGTGATGTTAAATTATTTTGACAAGTACTTAAGTAAGCACTAGATAAATCTAAGTACCTACGTCAATATAAGTTATTACAATCCATCAGTACCTAACCTTATTTATAGCAGCTTTAAAAGAGCAAACAATATCTGAAAAAAAAAAATCATCAAACTACTAACTAAACTTTAATAAGCACATATGATATTAAAAAGTAATTAAACAAAAATTTACCTTCAGGTGCGTTACCATCGTTCCTCTTGCTTTTCGAGACATCAGAGAAAATAAAAGTGCGACGAAAACTTATAGAAATAAAAATATATTGTAACAAAACACGTTAAATTGTCCGATCACACCGTTTCTTTGGCATTATTTTCACAAACATAAATTCTAAAGTCACAAACTAAAAAATAACACTCAAGTAAAAAATAACACAAAATAAAAACAATAGTCCAACACAAAATATTCGCAGTAACGTAAGAGTTCGAGCGAGCGCTCCGCGATCGAACGCGTTCGGAAATTTCAAATAGGAACGTGATACACGTCTTGTGAACGCGCGGCGCCGATACACAATGCTGGCAGATCGAAGCGGGGCGACAATACGCGCGCGCTACAATACCGCCCCCCGCCCCCCGCCCCCCGCTCCCACGTGCGACAAGGACGCACCGACCTAATGTCACTGCCCTATGAACAATGCCGTCCTTCGGAGCCCTGTTCTCTCTCAAACTGAATTGAACATCATATTTTGGCCATTAAATCAAGATCAGCACACTAGGAGCCATCAGCTTGGCCAAAAATTCAGTGCACTTCTATTCATGACAACGGTTACAATCAATTGTCTATGCGGAATAACAGCTTTCATCCCGCGGAATCTATACAAAGCCGTTCAGCCCATCCTTTTCTAGCGGGCAATGTGTGCGTGTCGGACGCGCGCCGGGCCGCTCGCGCGCGCCCGCTAGGCGAGCTTGCGTCTCGCTCTAAGCTCCGCCCTGCGAACGTCTTTGAGTGCGGCGATCCCGCACAGTGTGCGTATGCCAGTGAATAGCCGGGCATTGTGAAACCATTTTCGCACACCACAATGAAACTCAGGTGGGTGTGCGCTCTATGAGGGCGTTTAAAAAGTCAATACAATCTCCGTTACGTTTGTATTTGTGGAGAAAATTTTCTTTATTCACGAATGTCGGAGGATCTAACTGGGCGTGTTATTGTGCCATTGTGTCATGAGGCGTGGCCACAGGAAAACGTTCTATTGTGTGCTGCTCCGATTGTGCTATTGGCGAGCTCTATTGTTGTGACAGACAACGCTTTCCCACCAAACCTGTAACGTGACGCCGGAATCAAGCGAATATTTTGATGTCACCGACTCTTGTGATATTTGCATACGCAGCTATAAATCAACAGCGATTTCATTCAGCCAGTATTGAATTACAATGAGATAAAGATACGCGTAAAGTAAAAAAAAAGGAAAAATGTAAATTAATGTTGAATGTCAATGTCGAAACTTCTATTTATATCGGAGTACGACTTTAGAGTAACTGTAACGGGGCCGTAGTACGACGTAATCCCTGAAGAGCTTGCCCAATTCACGTTTCTAAACAATTTGAAACAAGCATTAAATTGCTCTGCTGATTTGGCTGATTTTATGAGCAGAATCGAATGAAAATCAAGCGATTTTCTTACTACTGTGTCAGAATCGTGCTCTCGATGACTGTTAAATTGTTTAATTACAGTTAATTTTAATATGGATAGTGATTTCATGGGAACCTTTTCTAACTATTAATCTTGAGCCATTACCTACATGCATGTCAATAAGACAGTTAGGTACTCTTGGTACCTTCAAATCATAAATATTCAGCAATAAACTCGATAGCATACTTAGGTAATTTCTCTCCGCGCGGCGGTTCACGTGCAACTTTTGAGACGTTATCTTTTTAATTACCTATCACTTTTTATAGTTAATTGACTCTTTATTTTAGTTCAAACACAGTAGTGATTCACTTTACGACACAAAGTTTTTATTATACGATTTAAATATCATAAAATAAAGATTAGGACGATAAAATGTATAAGCAAGTCGTCAAAAAGCGAGTTATTTTCGTAAATAATGTGAATACGTTAGGTATTTATTAATGAATCGTGTGTATGTTTAGCTAATTAGTGTGTTAATTGACATATTCCCATGATGTCTTAAATTCAAAAATTCAAATGTTTATTAAATTAATAAAATTCTTTAGCAATGTATTTTTTGGCAGCGGTGTAACGTATTTGAACCACTGTGTTTGATTTTATTTCGATTTTACCCTTAAAATGAACGGGAGATTTACTACAAAGAAAGCATTTGAATAAAACTTAGTATTTTATATTTCTTTTATGTGAATTTCCCACGTGTAGAAACCTAAATTATATAATATATTTCTCTATTTTACAATAAGAATAAACTTTGATCGAGTAGGTACTGCTTAGGTTAGTAGCATAGATAAGTACCTATAGGTACCTAATAATATATTTCTGTGGTTAGTATCTAGGTGACTGACAAACTAGGATTCAATTTCAAAATTGGAACAGTCTTCATCAATCTGCTCATCTTCATTATTTGACAGAAAGTATAGCTAAGTTTACTTTGATAATTTGATTCATTAAGACACAACAGGAAGGTACCATTCTAAAATCAATAAATAACATACTTCTATAATACATAATATGAGACCTTTTCTACCCAAAAACATACTTACATAACATCTAACATCCCACCTTTGTTCAAAAGGACAAGAAACCTTCCTTTAAGGACAATGTGACCCACATAGACGCGCACGCGTGTAAGAATGTGTGTCTCGGGGGTCACCCACGACCCCACCCTCGCGGGGTCTTATCTGCTCGGGTGGTGGGGGCCCTGGCTGTGTTCCAAGCTTTTATTAGCCCCCACACGGGGGTAAATTACTTTTTGTTTGATGGTTTGTAATGAGTATTTGAGTGTTCGTATGTTGGTGGATCATGTTTTGTATTCAGATTGTTCATGTTTTTTGGAGAAGGGATTCTCTTGTTCATGAAGGTTTGCCTTGAAAGTTAGGTTAGGTACATTCAATTTTGATGTCTTTTAAAATGTAGAGAAGTGCCATTTTTACTTTTATGCAGCTAAAAATAGCAAATCGTCGCAACAAGACAACAAATAAGGAACACTATAGACATCAAGCTCCTCACTCGTCAGTCATTATGATTATTTCCCTTAGTCATACCGTTGTCTAAACCTTACCTGTCTGCTCAGTAAGTAGGTAGGTAGGTACTTATGGGTTTGACAAGTTCTCACGCGAAACCACAAACAATCCTAGCCACAAAACCGCAAATTTTACGGCTAACATTGCCTTCGTTAGTTACTGTAAACACAGTAGGTAAATGTCTCATTAATAAAATTAAAAAGGAAAATCAAAGAAACTCCCCAAAATCCAGGTAATATTCCCCCTTTGTACTAATGAAGATTATCGACTAAGGAAGCAACCGAAACCGGGGCCAAGGCAATTACTTGATTGGTTTCTGGTGTTTTGTTTATCCCCCTTCTCCCCTTGACGCGAGTGGGTCTGTTGAGTCAACCCTACTCCTTTACAAGTTCGTCAGTTCCTAAGATTATTTGCCCGTAAAGAGATTTCTGTATTTTGATAAGGTTTTCTTTACCTAGTTTTTTGATTACCTACCTACCGATGAACGTTTATATTTTGTTTTCTGATAAATATTGGGTTTATTTTAAGGTTTTTAGGATTATGGACTGGTTTCAGAGTTTATTGCTTTAGAATTTATTTTTAAAATATTTTGATATTTTCTTATTGAAATGAGGTTAGTAGGTACTATCTACTTTAGAGGAATGCAGTTCCCATGATGCATTTAAGATCAAATAAAACACTCGTAATTTAAGAGCATTTAAATTATAATAAAAATCATATAATAATCCGTCTCATAAATTAAATGAATGAAAACTTAAATGCAATTTAATTTATTTAAAATTATTTAAATTGCTTAAAATCTGAAATTGTGGTAAGCAGTCTTTTTGAAATCAGGTTATAATTTATTTTACAGAGTTTATTGAAATGATTATTTTCAGACACGTTTAAATTTCAATAAAAACAACTGTAATAAAACAGAACACGGTATACACCATTTTTTTCACATAAAATAATCCATTTGCAATTAATTCATTGAATTTATTTCTTGCAAATGCCGAAGTTACCCGAACACAGAAAATTTAAAACTGGAAGCCGCTTCACCTTAACCGATGTCAAGAGAGGGCGCGCTGGCTAATTGGCGTCACTTAGCGCGTCCGCGGCCTATCTATTTAAAGATCTTTGCCTCGCTTTGAATCTAATCCGCGCGAGTCCATGTCTCATTGTGGCATTTCCGCCTCTGTTGCGCTCAATGGTGGCTGTTTTTTTGTTTAATTAGGACTTGAGACTGGTAACTAATTTAAAGGTATTGTCCGTTTTTTAGTCAAGTAAATCTCTTGGATCTTTACTTGTGTGGTTAGATTTAGAACTGGCAGTGGTTGTTCTTTAGTTGCGGTTGTTGTGACTGTAGATTTGTATAGTCAGATGTTGGGCTTTCCTGCTATTGGAAGTAGATAGGTATAATTTCGGATTTTATCTCCGATACTTCACATCTTATATGTGTTATATCTTAAAGAAACTTTACCTTTCCCAAGTAAACCTTACAACACAGTCATAATAACAGGCTCAACACAATTTAGTACCTATATACGAGAATAACATGTAATATAATTACGTTGTACGGCAGTATCTAATCTTAGAAAGTTAAGTCATGTAGGTAATTTAACTAGTCGTTCTTATAAACAGGTACCAAGGTAACTATTTACCGTACCTATCTATAATTAGCAGACTTATGTGTTAAGTGTCTAAAAGATAAGTTAATTTTATTAATTAAAACGGGAACTTATTTATAAATGAGAATTAATTATCATGAGACAGCAGAATACTTTTCATAATTGACTTTATCTTGGAATAATATTTCTCGTTCTGTCTTTCTGTCTTGCTTGGCTATATCTCTTCTTAGTGTATAAATGTTTAATAGACCCCTTTCCTTCAAATTATACACAACACATCAGTTGATATCAACTCCCTCCTTATTTTCCACATAACGGGTTCATTTTCACCCCTCTCGTTTTCGTCCCCATAACATAAAGTTAGTTTGATGGGAAACTTGCTTCTCACTGAAGGGTTTTCCATGCGGTTTACTTTTATGATGGTATTAGGTAAGGAATTAGATGAATTGTGCCAGGGTTTATTATCACCCTTTTGATATTGGGGTGTGGAATATCAGATAGTGTCGCGATTTTGGTCCGTTTCAGAGACATTATTGGGTTGTTGTGAAACTATTAGATGACTACGTACAATTTACTAGTATTTTAAGCAAAAAAATTGTTTAACAATGCACTTTGCTTTCAAATTGAAGAACACAGATTTTTCTGTATCCAAATTCTCAAGTAAGTAGGAAAGTAACTTTTGGTAAAGGGTTTGACAAAATCTCACAACGGGTATAATAAGAGATGATGAGATACACACATTAATATAGCTATTTATACTACACACATTGACTAAGACGTGGGTACGCCTATGAAAACATATGTAACGTAAAGAACCTTTTATGAAACATAAGGCTTTGATGTCTCACTGCCGCCTTTATAATTAGCTCGTTATTGAATTCCTTGAAAGATTGTTTATCTATACATTTGATACTTAGATAGTACCGTGATGTTGCTATATAGTATTAAATAGATAATAATTAAAAGACTAGCAGTGGTTGTCTGGAGAAATGACGTGTGACATTAATATATAATAAGTAGGATGAAAAGCACTAGTGATTAATTTGTAAGAAAGTGCTACTCGGCTTGTCAAAACGGAGTTACGGAATGTAATTTCCTGTCAACGCCCGTAAGACCCTATTGCGCCAAAGTTGTATTGTCATACTATTGTTCTTTTAATTTACGGGCGCTGTCAGAATAGATTTCAAGAATTCTTAAGATTTCTTGACATTGTAAAATACCAGTAGATAGCAAAATTTCGTAGTCCAATGCTTTCATTTTGACATAAGAACCGTAGGTATTCATTACGTGTTGTATAGTAGGTATATTATCTAGACAAATTTAAGCATAGGTACCTACCTATCGAGCAGTGAATCGAAGTTTCCTTTCGATTGTGAAACAATATAATATGCGTTTTATGGGTTAGGTACGTGGTTTTTGTGCAGGTGTGATATTTTTCCTTGACGAAACAGGACAATATTTTTCCTAGGTTTTGCTCAATCCACAAACAATGTCTAGCCGTATTCACAGTCTTCCTTTGTTAGGTATTTACTTCCATTTTATTGGCAATAAATCATTAGGTAGGTACTACTGCTGTATGCAATACAAGTTGGATAACAACTTATGTTGTTAAATTACTATACTTAAATGAAAACCAGCTATAAAAATCATACCTACTTACCTACTGTGTAAGTAAAAATCACTACCTATCTTCATTTAACGCACCATGCAAAACCAAATCCATAGTTGCATTTGAACCAACACCATAAAACAATGTTAGCCCAACATCTGCATCTGTTTAACCGCAAGCAACTGGTTAATTAGGTACCGCGTGTCCACTTTATTAATAATCTTATCTGTCATCAACCACCAACCAGGCACTGTTGACCTCTGCTGTCCGTTTATTACCTAGGTTGGAGAGGCCAACACCACTGGTTCCTATGACCCTGTATTGACCTTACAAAACGGTTACTTAATTTATCGAAAAATTAATACTGTTTGTAGTAAAATGAAAGTGGATGTTTATTTTATTGTTTCCAGCAGTGAAAGTTGTTATAGACAGTAATCTTTGCGATACCTAATGGAAAATGTAGATACTCACCTTGTTGTTTTGAACCTTAGCATATAAACTTATATCTAGACTTATTAGCACCTAGGTATCAGTTATTTTACTACAGATCATTCAGAATGTGATTAAATTCTCATTCAGAATTCTCATTCAAGATGATGTTTACTAAAGTAAACATCATCTTGAATGAGAATTTGCTAAATGAATTGAATTTGCTGCATGGTAAAGCATATCCTACCTATATAAGAATTTCTTTAGCATACCTACCTGAGACTTACTGAAAATAATCGGATATGGAACGTTATTCTAGAAAAAAAGTACAATTTTAAATGCACTAAAGAATTAAATCACCAAGCAAACTTAGCAGGCCCGAAAAAAAACACATTAACTTAAAACTTCCTCGATCACGAGCGACAATAATAGATGATCACACGAACTTCAAACCAAAACAATATCAACAAAATAAATCTATTGAAAGCTTACATCAATCCCCAAACGTTTTACGTACATCTGACGTATATCGGTAGGTAAGTACCTACTAACACGTCGAAATGGCGCCATTAGCCGTACTAATCGCTATTTGTGGACCCTCTGCAACATTACCGCTGTTTCGGTCAACTTTTTGCCTAAATCCAGGGTTCTGTAGGAGATGTTTCTTGTTTCTTCAAGGTTGAGGACCATTGCGTACTAGGTTAACTTAGCTTTAAGACTCGTACTGGAGATAGTGATTTTGTTATGTCTGAATTCACGTGTTTAAGGCCAATAAAATCCACCTGACTTACTTTTATGCGAGATGACTGATTTAAGTCTAGTCATAAGTAGCATAACTCGGTATTTAAGATCTTATCAACATCGACTCAAACAATCGATGGTAATCTGTCGCACATTCGTACAATCGGCCTTTTGTTACACTGGAAAGGATCCGGAGTGACAAAAGACGAACACAGAAGACTTTGTGATGTTGCTGTGTGGTAAACCGGTTTTCAGCTACGGAACCGCACCCCTTATGACCGACACCCAGCTGACCAAGTTTTAAACGATGCTTTTACGGAAAAAATAAGTAGCTGCCATTTCCATTTGGGGCGCCTAAGTGGGCGCGATCTTTTTTTAAATTATTACCAGCTTACTTTCTGTTTTAATGTGTTTTTGGCTTTTAAAAATCGTCTCTCTCCCGATTTGATTTTGTTATATGTTTACTATTAAAATTGTATTTTCCGATGGTCATATCTCTCTTTGAGTTTTAATGTTTACGTTTTTGTAGATTAACTATAAAAAGTTGGATGAGTTTACCGAAAAAGCTTTCAAATATTTCATAATCAACGACTAGCATAATGTGTTTAATCGAGCGTTTTGACTAACTAATGTATATATGTATGATAATTTATGTTCTATCGAAAATGGACTTATCGACTAAACAGAGATTACGTAATAAGTTATCTACCACCCAAACCTCCAAATAAAATCTAATGTTCTATAAAAAAATATAAGAGCTGTTGGGCGGTACGTCTCGGCACGACAATAGGGCATTGTGTGGTGGGCGTGGCCCATTGTGCCAGCCAGCCAATCAGGGCGTCGTGTTCAACAATAGCGCACCGAATTGGAATACCGCGTCACTTCTATTGTCGGATTGGCGATGTGCGGGTATTGTTCCGCGTTGAAATTTTTTCATTTGGCATTTACTGCGTTCTATTTGTGTGCAGTTATGTTGCTCTGTGATTGAGAATCGTTAAGTTCCAATTTGGATATTTTCGGGCGTTCAAAAGTATTATTGTGTCAAGTTAGTCTGTAATAATTAAAATTAATGTTGACGAATTTTCAGTTAGATTTGTATAAGAGTCTCAATAATTAGGTTAGGTTCTATCTAGCAACATAGATTGTGTAGGTAGTACCTTTCTATCTATCCTACCTACCTTTTCGCCAGGAACTAGTTGTCTTACTATTTTGTCTCGTCTATGGCGTATGTAGCAGGAAAGTCAACCCAAGGCTAGGCTACCTACTTACTCGACAATGTCACCATGACTGTAAAAGTTTCCCTAACTACTTCTAGCTAGGTAAGTCTTAGATACAAATAAACCGCTGCATACAAATACAATCTAGAATTCCGTAAAAGCAACAAACAAAAAAATAAACAAAATGACAACCGCTTCCCCGACATTCAAGCCAAACCAGACAGAAATGGCTCGCAAACAGAAACAAACTAAAAACATTCATTGATAACATCAACTGTATAAAAACCTCTAATAATACCTAGTAGCTTATATTATATATTCAGAGCACTTAACGCCTGTCCTTTAACTAGTTTTAAATAGAATCTCTATTTATAGAATCTAGGTACCTAGGTACATAGAAACACTCCTTATATGAGACAATAACCCGGAGTTAACTTATCGCGTTTGAGTTACGTCATTATACAATTTTTTGTGCGAGGCTAACGTAAACGTATCCACTGTGCTAAATTAAGTAAAGACTCATCGTTAAATCGTGATTCTTGATTACTTTCGAAACAAAACGATAACGCGCATCATGTCGTTAAAGTTACTCAGCTTAACATTTTTTATCCCAAAACGAACTAAAACGCAAACGATAAAAGCAAACCGCAAAACGGACTTCGAAAATCGAACACGGTTGACTGCGTTAACGTTACGTGATCGAACGATTTTCCTCACAGGCCGAACTTAAACGCGTCAGTTGGAGCATATTGCCGCCTGTAGTAACGAGAGCACTCATTAAGAAGTGCAATAGGCATAGTATCTGTGACCGGATGTTCGGAACAGGTGTCACTGACTGCCCCACCCTGTACCACGAGTGCGTGCGATGGGCGATCGATGGAATCTCTCGTTGGGAATTCAATTCTGATATCGTTGTACAGGGTAGCAGTATTTTGTTATGTTTTGTGATATTATAAGTGCATTGCATGTTTAATTTGATTGAAGAGGTTTATAAGTAGGTACTGTAACATGATAATCGCTTGGTAAATCCCGATCTTTTTTTAGAAATACACTATAAGTAATGTTACGAGTTGTCATGTTAGTCACGTGCTGCATACTTAGGCTAGGTACAGGAAGTTTAGGGGGTGGTCAAATCGATTCTGGAGACTTCACAGAAACTTATTATTTAATTCATCATTATTTTGTTTTAAAAAGTACTTTAGATGAAAAAATGAAGCAGTACGAATAAAGATCTTAGCAAATGGGGTTCTTTAGCTTCTGTTTCTCCCATAGGAAAAATTCAGGAGTTCATGCATGTATAGTTACTACCATTTCAGTGATCAGAACGCATAACGCTGTGATATGCGGTGCCGGACACATAGTGGTATAAAATAATCAATAATGGTCCTCTTTTCTTTTGCAGTATGTGTCACCGGTGAGACGAATTATGTGTCCGTCACTGCATACCACAAAGTTCTGCGTTCAGATCCATAGAACAAAGCTAAAACATAGTGTACCTATGTCCTTAAGCTAGCCATTTTCCTACTTTCAGTATTGTAAGCAGATGTTACAATTTCCTCTACTAAGTAAAACGTTGAGAAACAACATGAATATTTCAAAGGCAACTTCAACTGAATTCCCCAGATTGTGTAGTTTCTAGAACAGCTAGAATACCGCATACAAAGAAGAATACATTCCTCCTGTATTCTGCAGCTTTGCTTCATTTCAAATAAACGACTCCACACACACAGGCAATGGTTAAAAACCTTATTAACCAGTTACATTCGGCCCTCCACTTCCCCTGAAATCACACATAAAATGGGGAAAACCGGGGTAAAGTAATGCATTTTCACGGCTCTTCCTTATATGGACATTGTGTTGTGAAATAGCAACTTTGCGTTGCGGCTCCATAGAACTCTATCTTGTCTAAGTTAAGGTTGATTTTCATTTATTTCGGTTCCGAGATAACTTTGCGCTACGTTTCGTGGTACATGTGCCACCTCCCCACACTCCTGGGCAGGGAGTCACCCCCAAAGCAACGTCTTGGAAATGTTTAGTCTTGCCTCCATACACGTTTTGTTTGCCTTTTATTCTCCGTCTCTTTTATGTGGGAACAGATAGATAGCTACGTTTTGTGCGGCTGTGTCAACTTTCTGAAGGTTTTGTTCTGAAAGGTTCTGGGTAAGCTTTTCAGGGCGTTTCGCAGGGTCTGTTTGGTAAGCTCGGGAGAATTATTACTGAGATTGGGTGCTGAAGAAAAGGACTGCTAGAATATTAGTATTCTACCTTCTATCTTTGACAGGGTATCTGATGTTAAGTTGACTTACTCAAAACCATAATACCGATGGGAAAATGTCAGGCTACTAGGGAAAGCCTATTAAATTATATGGTACACCGGTAAGTACTACATTGTTGTGTTTTATACCTAAAATAAAAACAAGGATGAATTGGTTTAAATTTACTCGGCTCAATGAAACATTCAAATAAAATTGATACTTCAGAGCTCGTAGCGCCATCTGTGAACGTTGCTATTAACTAGACATGTAGACCAAACAAACGGTCATCTTTAATAATTATTTTATTTATGAAAGCACTTGTCACAGCAGATCCAGCTCATTTTCAATGTTATCTTAAGCTTACAACTGGAAAATTAAGCAGGGCTACTTATTCATGATCACTAAATCCTTCAAATCAAACGACGAAAAATAATTATAAATCTTTTAATTCGTTCTTCAATTTTATTCCAAACACATACTAATTAAAACGCAGGCCTTACTCTGGAAAATTGCCGCCAACATAACACAAAAATAGAAACAAAAGTGAGTATATAAGGGGAAAAGAGGACAAAAATTCCATCGCATGGTTGGACAGAGGACAGAGGACATGGGGGGGCGAGAGGGACCAAAAAGTAAAAAGTGGAAGGAAGAAGTGAAAAAGAGCAGCCGCGCCTTTGTGTGGCACCCTCACAGGGTAGGGTTAGCAGGAGAAGTGAGTTTAATGTTTTATAGGCTAGTGTCCTGAAAAAATCTAATTAGTCCGTCAGTTAGATTATCAAAAAATATTTGACCCGTGTTTTTTCTTTTGTTACGGGAACCAAAATTGACGAAGTTACGACGCTTTTGAAATTCTCAATACGTCACACCTTCGCATAATTTTTAGTGAGTCGTGACGTCACGAGCGCCCGCTCCCGAGTTTTGATGCGTTTTATCTTTGTCAATATTCATTGATTTACAAAAACAAAAAATACATGTCCATTTTTTTCAATACTCTATCTGACGAACTAAATAGTTTCGCAATTTGTGGATGATGGAATCTAGCCCATTAATGCTTGGATTGCTGCATGGAAATATGACAGTAAACAGTCGTGCTTTTAGTGAAACTCTTTGGCCTTTACATACAATAGTATGCAATGAACCTGCCATAAGAACGACCTCATCTTATGCAGTGAAGAAACACGTGTAAAGCTAAGAAGAAATTTATAAAATTGTTATTAACGTTTCAAGTATTTGGATGTAGCGTTTTCCGATATTCGGTGTTGCTTAGGGCTGATTTTTCCAACGCCACATAACTTTTATTCGTGGAATAAATTTAACGTTTGACAGTTTTTCTATGGAAGAACTGTCAAAAATTCAAAATTATTCCTCCGATAAAGTAGATTAAGGCTAGGTTAAATTTTGACGTTATTAAAAATCTGATCTGCACGTAATAAAAGTCAAAGATCGATCGAACAATTATGGCGGTCCCATATTTCACTGTGAAAGTTCCAATTAAGTTAACAAGATTTTATTATCATTTCCATTAGCAATTAAGTAAAATGGATCTCCGTTATAACAATTTTCCCGTTGTAAAAGAAGGAAAACAAAGTATCAACAAAAATAAATTCAATAAACTTTGTATGTTTATTATTAAATTGAACACGTTGAAACGTGTTTTTTCCCACTTATGTCAATATTACAACTATTCGGACATTATGTAAAATAAATTGATTTAATTGAGAAAAGTGATTAATAATTGTGCTAAATGCCTCAATCGTATGGGGCGATAATTATTTTATGGTAAAACAAAATTGCTTAATGCAAGAAATGGTCGGTTTTTATTGGATATCAAGAGTTATTTACATTCGTTTTCACGCTGGGGAGGTGGTGATAATTTGCAGTGAATGTTTTATTTATGCGTACTTTTTATAGTGTTTACGTACCGTGTTTACTTATTACGGCGTAAGTGAGAAGGCCTTTTTTGTGTTTTATTCCGATAATTTGTAAGCGAAAGTAATACAGAAGCTACAAAGAAATTAATGTAAGCAATAGAAATTAGCATGTGTTCGGCATTTGACCTCTTGATGATCTAGGTCCAAAAGCTTTTAATTTTATGTGAAATCACATACAAGAAATAGCTTTTAAATCCTCAAGACAAAAAATAAAACATTCAACCTAAAATCACTGCCTTTTCTGCTATCGTTACTCCGCAGATACAACTTTGTAAAGCCCGACAGTGGGGAGGCAAAATTAAGAGACACTTTGTGTGGATTCATAAAGGAATGTTTACATGCATACCAACATAGAACCATAATTAACTTTCTTATTATACTTATGTATAGCCAGCTCGATTCAAGTGGCTCGCTTTCTTCGAAAATGTGACGGATTATGAGAATTTCGGTTCCTACGAAAGAAAAGGTTCCGAATTTAGGTAATACTAACTGTAAGTAGTTAGTATTACCTAAATTCGGAACCTTTTCTTTCTTTTTGCGGTAACCTGGAAGTATAGGGTTGAACAAAATGCGGCTTTATCTATGTATTTACTCTTGTGGTATTGATAGAGATAGTATTGACGAACATTGGCTATTGATTTGATGGCCGTGTGTTTTTGAAAATCATTGTGCAATCGTTCAATAAGATAAGATAAGATTTATTAAGATAAGATTTATTATTTCTCCCACAAAGTACAACTTACAATATTTAGAATTACAAAGTATATTCACGGTACAAAGGTTTGTGGGAGGAACTCAAACTAGGATACCCTGTGCTATGGACTCCTGGCCCCTCTCGCCGAGATTAACACAACAATTTTAGAATGTTCTATTGTAAAAATAATATCAAGAAAGGATACCAAAAATTCAATGCACTAACTGCACGATTGAACATTGAATTTCCTAAAAAAAACTCCTGGGCGGTAAACTCATCATTCTTAATACCGTCTTTCACATGTTACTTAAAACATAACCATTCGAAAGTAGACAACTAGTCTTGCCATGTAGTATCCTGTTACCCAGTAAGTGGGAAGAAAACGATTTATATGCTTTGACCCGTGGCAAATATCAGTATTCGGCTGTATCTGGCTAGACTGTAAGCCGAACCCAACTCATTGATAAGAAACTAGCAAAGCAAATGTCAGCATAAAAAAGAGACGAAGACGATAAAGAGGGAAAGAAATTAAAAAAAGAAGGAACGATCCTAATTTGGAAAGATCAAAAGTATGTGGGGTTGAAAAACTCACCAACAAAAACAATGACTGACTTTATGACAGAGCATGCTACACCTGCAAATTACCACCTTCAAGCCGTTCGTCAGCGCCAAGAGAAATCAAAGAGGTCGCCAAAGCAAATAGATGAGCGATGATAAATGAGAAGGCGGCACAGTGACGCGGTTCGACTGTACATCATAATATCATTGGCAGCCGCGTTTAATGTGTGCCTAATCTATTGTTATTTATAGGAAGGGAGGTGCAGTATTTAGAAAAATTTGAGACGCGATACGAAAGAAAGAAAGAAAGAAAGGAAGAAGAAACCTGTATAATTGCTTGCCTTGTTTAGACTATATGCGGGTTATTATTTAGCACCGTGCACTGATTTAATTTCATGGAAGGATATCAGTGGGTGTCTGTTAGTGATTCATATCTTTGAGGAAACTTGTATTCCTATGATTTCACTCAACTAGTAAGCACCCCTGGTATCATACTTTAATCAAGAAAAGTTTCTTCATGTATCCCAGAGTTATGAATATTGTTGGTTGAAATTATCGCGAAAAGTGTGACAGGGTTACAGGACCTTTGCTAATTAAACTTCTTCCTTTTACCATATTTTAATACTAACTATCTGAAAACCTTCCATATACTACACGGCACTTTTAAAGACAAAACGTGTTCACTTATGAATGAAACAAAAGTGTTCCGGTCCATCGCAAATGTCACGGCGAGCTTCAGGAATATATTATTATGAACAATAATAACGGGAGCTTTAATATTTATTGTTAGTTAGTCTATTATTTTGTTTCTATTGTATTATAAACATTGGCTGGTATTATAATTGGGTTGGAAATAGATCTAGCTGGATGCGAATGGGCCGCACAATGTGCCGATGACTCTGTAAGTCCACAGCTGGACATAGACCTACCCCAAAGGCCTATGTCCAGCTGTGGACTTACAGAGGCTGAAATGATGATGAAAACAAAAGACTTACCTAATGCTTTTGGTTTTAAAGTAAGTCTACCTATTCTTGTTCCTACATTGTATGTTTTGTCTAGGGATCATTATAAGAAGTTGCGTAATCGCTGCAGTCGTCTGTGTATAGGAATGCAAAAAGACGCCACATTCACAACTCAATTGAAAACTTTAATCCAACACAAGTAGGGCAATTTTTGAAGTCTCTAGGAATTGGTAAATCGCCTAGCAAGAGTTCTCCAGATAAAATGGACCTCAATGCACTTAATGCTCACTTTTCTAAGGCAGCTATTACACTCGATTCCCATGTTAAATCTTCCACTCTACATGATCTGTCTATTCTTCCTTTCCCTGCAAATACTTCGTTCTTTTTCTACCCAGTTACTGAGGTAGACATTAAGAAATGTATCCAATCTATCTCCAATTAGGCGGTAGGTGACGATGGTCACTTTTTTTGCTGGATTTTTCAATATTTGAATTGAAACTAGTACTGCAGAGACATTGCTAGACTAATTTTGGGTAGTGATAGTGAATTTGTATTGTACATTTTCGTTTTTTTTCGAAAACCTTAGGCATTTCCAAAGCTGTTGCAACTCCTGAAATTTTAATTCTTTATCAAGTAATTAGGACATTTAAAGGTAATTACTTCATCGCAGTATGCTGTAAACGATTGTAAATATAGGCCATAATGCAAAGCAGCCGAAACACAAGAATAACACGTTTTACGATTCCAGTTTAACGACGCAAAATAAACGACACGACACATAATTTTATTATTATATTAGTCACAGCACATAGCATTGTTTATTACAAAAACAATAATTATTAAATTAATAATGGCGTTTAAAATAAAATTCTAAGTTTACGATTAAACATAAATGTGTAATTATGGAAAAAATATGTTTCTTTAATAAATCTTTAGTACAATAATAATAATAAATATACGGTGGCCAAAATACATGTGGCATTAACATTTGACACCGCAGTTTAAGTGCGTCTTCGTCGCCTAATTGGTCATAAATTATAATAATTTGCTGTGCTGCCCACCCCAGGGAGTTTAGTGCGCCGTGAATATGATTATTAGACGGGCTAGCGAAAAAAAATATGTATATGATTTATAGGCCAATATTTTGAGGTTTATTTATTTTGAATTAGGTAATTTCCTGGTTCTAGTCGATTAAAAAAAGTTATTTCACAAAGAACCTACGCCTAATCTAATTTAAATCGTGAAGCTATAAATAAAGGCAATTTTACATCCAGATTCAGGTCAGGATTAATTTTAATTTTATCAAGAGCATTCTCAGCCAGCATCATAATATCATACATTGTTTTGTAATGCACGTGCCGCATCCGCGAGCTAAACAATAAATAGCAGATCCATTACGCACAGTAATAGAAGACAATACAAATACCGACCACGTGAATGCAATAATTAATACCTGCCCTAGAATCCTAAAGCACTCCAATAATAACCCTGGTGTTATTTCAATAAATACGACTGATGCCAACAATGAGAAGTCCTCTGACAGCGGCATCCGTTTCATCTGTGACTTACGGTCGCCAAGTCAATTGTCTCTGCTAAATCTGGTCTCAAATAAAACTATATGCTTTGGTCTTACATTGTAGGGGAAGCGAGGCGAGTAATATTGTTATGTGGAAGTGTGAGTCACGCTGCAGTTCGCCGAGGAGTGATCTACAGGTTTTATTGCCTAAGTATTTAACGCTTTTGAGCCAGCGTGCCAATATCTACTGTGTCGTCAGATATGGGCGGAATGACACTCAAAAGAACGTGCTGTCATGTAATTGCCAGAGTTTTTCATTTTCTAAAGCTATGGCTTTCTACATTACCCGAAAATCGCTGTGCTATTCAAAGATGCTGACTCGACATTGTTCAAACGACTACATAAAACTTTTACCTAATTCTTTTTACTGGACTACGAGAAAAGTTACAGCTGAAAATTCGACTGGCAGAAGAGTGTAACACCAAAATGTTACCTCGAAACAAAACATGGTGGATATCCCACCCACACGCACAAAACGTTTTGGGAACATATCGATTGTGCGTACAGCTAAAGACTGGAATTCTCTGCCTGAGTCTGTGTTTCCTGCTAGCTACAACCTGGGAGTCTTAAGTCAAGAATGAATAGGTTTATTCTAAGCAAGCGAGCTCCATCTTCGTCCGCATCATCGCTTACCATCAGGTGAGATAGTGGCCAAACGTATGAAAACGTATACGTGATGCCTATCAATACTAAAAAAAATTAAATTATTTTCTTAGTAGCATCTAAATTACTGTGTCACAAATCTAACTGGAACAGAGCTTAGTTCAAGGTAGGACACTTGTTTTATTTATTACCTCCTACATTGTTGTTTTTGGTTGACATCGGCTGACAGACCAGTAGGGGGTTTATGGGCTTCGGTGAAATGGTTAGTAAACATTCAGTCAAGTAAGTCATAAGTGAACACTTTTTGGTTGTGCTTGAAGAACGAGGAGGAGAGTGAAATAGATTTGATACTGTTAAGGATAGTTATGAAGGTGGTAAATATATTATTTTAGTAAAGATGGATGACGATGAAGATTCCAATAGTAATGAAGAACACTTATTAAATCAGATCACTAGAAAAATCCTCTACGTTAAGAAAGTTTAGTAGGCTTGATTTGAGGTTAAATCTAACACCTGTAATTCTGCAACAATTGACAACGCCACAGACTTGCGAAAGATATCGACACGAAGAAAAACAAGAGACCCGTCTACCTAAAATAGTCATAACAAGTATTGTGAGGCGTACGACACAGCATCGACATCCGCGTTTATTACTGACCATCATTCTCAGAAACAGACGTGCGACAACAATGCCAGCCTGTTTGACGACTTGTCGCACGGCTTTTATTGGACTCTCCACTGTTTGAACTCTCCTCCTGTTACTGTCTTACTACCATGTCTTATGTCTCACTGATGTCTTCATTTGCTGTCTTTTTGGATTCCTCGTAAGACCGTAAAATCGTTTTAGACTTAGGATCACAATGTGCTATTGTATCACTTTGCTAGTTTCCATTAGAGACGATAAAACTCATCTCCACGGTGATTTTTTCAGAAAGATTGAATTGTCCAACAGTTGAAACGATGATGAGTTTCCTAGCTTTTTCCTGTGGCTGGTTATAGCTATAAACCTGTCTACTGATAACTCAATACTGGCACCACTAATCATCCTATATTGCCTTGTGAATACAACATGGGCGTGCCTTTTCAATACAATGAAATAATATTGTAAATCATTTGATCAGAAGTAGGTGATCCAATTCCTCTAATGTAAATGATGTGCAAGGACTTGTATCTTAGAAGAACTGTCTTACTATACGAGCAATGACATGTATTCGCTTCTGGTTTCATTACAATTTACAAATATTTTTTTTCGAAACTTATTTCCTGTCACGTTTCATGGTATTTTACTATTTGTGTAAACTATGATATACTTCTGCCTAAGTACAATTCCATGCAGAGACCACAAAGACTTTATCAGCTGTTAAGGATTAGTATAAACATTTCACTTACAATACATTCGTCGTTGTCACAGTCCATATATAGTTTAGTTAGTGGAGCATGCGCCTGAGTCCTGCGCGCGCATCGTTTCCGCTTATTATTGCAGCTCACCGCCGCGCGCTGCTTTGTTTGAATATCATACTCATGCTGCCGTAGATTGGCTAGTTTACTATATTAATTTAGTGGGTAGATCAGATTTTTTTTTGTTAAGGCTGTACTTGGGTTCTTATACAGTGGGAAATACTATCAGACAAAAAGTGTCAGGCCAAGTTTCATGCCGTTTTAAAAGCAAGATAAGAATGCCAAGCTCTACAATTTTAAGCAACCAACGTTTTTGCCATTCACAATCTGAAAATTATATATTTATATAAATTTTCAGATACTGCTACATTATCACAACAATGCACTTGTCAATGTCACCTTGACTGTTCTAACAATTTCAGGTCGTCGTCGTATTCTAATTGATGAAGGTTACTTCATTCCATGGCATTAAGCAGAGACTCACTTTCTACAAAACCGACAACAGAGACTCTGTCCCATACTTATATGCACAACTGAGTATTTAATAAAACAATATCGAGTAAAACAAAATAAGAACTACCGACGGAACCGACGTCAATACAGCTTATTTTTCCATGCACTTTAAATTCACCAACGCTGCACACCCAATAAGATTCTCATAAGTTGTCATACCAATATGACCGATCAATGCTACAGTATTATCGCCGCTTGCGCATAACATTTATGAATTATTGTGCTCTATTTCTGGGTCGGTGCGTTCGTTCAGATCGTCTCTTGTTTTGTGACGACCAAGTGTATTGACACTGCAGTGTCAGAGTTGTGATTAATTTGATTTCATTGTTTCTTTTACCATTTCAGAGTTTTTGGTATGAAGTAAGTGGTTGTTTTTGTATCTTTAGTAGTCATATTATTTTAGTTTATTAATATTTGTAGGGTTACCAACTCATGTAATTTTTTTGTGTAGAAGATAATATGATAGTAGCCCATGAATATCTAATATAACGTATCAACAAGTTAACAATGTGCCCTTCATTGTATTCTTACCTGCATAATAACGAACCATATAACTTGGTTGCAAAAAACAAACAATAAAAATAAAAGACGTTTTCCATAAAATAACGATAAAACAATACAAACAAACTCGTCGGCACTTATTCAAGCCGACTGAATGGACATTTCATTTTAATATCAATCAGCGGGCAGTCCCACCGCCATATTTCATGCGCCGCATGCAATATTTTTTCAGCACTAATGGCGGATGTTTTGGCGCGAACCGTCCGCGCTTCCGCTGCGTCGCAACTCGCGCGCACAATCACCGCATCCTGCGTATGCGCAGGTTACGTGTCGCTTCTTTTAACAGCTCGTTTAATCTTCATTTGTTTTTGTGGTGCACTGAAATTCGTCATTTGTTTGGAAGGGTTAATAAGTGAATATGTTCAGAGATTGGATTCTTGATTTGCGCTACGCAAATGTGGTTTCGTGTGTACATTAATTGAACTGGTTATCTTTATTTTCAAGAAATGTCGGGCTTTTTGTGGTGTAATATGTTGACAGTTGCAGTGATTGTTCATGTGCTGAAATAGATTTACTCGATTTTAAAATGTTTAGTGTGATTTTGTGTAACAGTTAATTAATTATAATAAATATGTACTTTTAACATCTCTTTGTTTTGGTATTTTTCTTTGAGATGCGATGATTAGACAATCAATGCTCCAGTCGCTTGCAATAGGATACCAACGTTTATATTAAGCATGAGTTTACAAGTTTTGGATTTGTTTTTTTTTTCTCTGAGATCTTTTTCCAGCTCTTGTTTCATGGAACTGAAGGTCGGTTAATCACGTTTTAGTTTTCGCAGTCTCCTTATTATCACGTTTTCATTTACTATCTTTTCTTTCATGTCATCTACCAAACAAAATGCGAGTTTTCTTTAGTCTTTCTCTCTTTTCCTATTTCTATGAGAATCCCAAGTGCAGAAACAATAAATTGTTGTAAAGTGGAATCACCATGGTATTACCATAATCCCCCAGTTAACCTGTTGAGCGCCATGTATCCGCTGCCGATCAACAAGACAAATGTTTGCGACTCCCAACCCCTATTATTTAGGGGCGCATTGTTTCTAGGGTTGGTAGTGAAAGGATATTGATTAATGTGGGGGTGTAGGTAATAGTAAATTTTTCAACCAGTGTTCGTATTCTAAGGAATCTAGAACGCCGTCGTTTTTAAAATGGAATATAGCATCGTGAAGGTAGCATGAGAAAAATAACTAAAATGTGATAGCATTTTCCGCTATAAAAATAAAGCGTGGCATCCTTGCCTCGATAAATCTGATCTGTGCTCAGCTATGTCATTATGAGCTGATCGACAAAATCATAATATTCACAAATAGCATCCTATTAATTTTCGGAAAAAAATATCATGTAGTACCTACTTAAACATTATATATCACTAGCTGACCCGTGCAACGTCGTCTGCGTAACATTTACTGCTCCATTTATTTTATTTTGCTCCGCTCCTATTGGTCTTAGCGTAATGAAATATAGCCTATAGCCTTCCTCGATAAATGGACTATCTAACAGTGAGAGAATTTCCAAATCGGACCAGGAGTTCCTGAGATTAGCGCGTTCAACCAAAAAAACAAACAAACTCTTCTGCTTTATAATATTATAAAGTAGGTATAGATTTACCATACAAACCAGTGACAGCCCTAGCGACAAGCGATGACTTCCACTTGTTGCTCCCCCAACAATAAGTTGGGTCAGTTTAATGGCACTCAGGGCTGCCACACGTAATGTGAAGTTGTCACGCGAGCGCGAGTGCTCTTACCTGCAACAAGGCAATTGTTTGATTAGATGGTGTTACTGTGCTGGGATTGGGAGTCAGTTTAGTGCGGATGTGTAGTGAAGCTACATCCTATTTAGGCACAGGAATTACATAGGAACAAAACAGAAAAGACATAAATGATATTATCGAGGTCCTTGCAGTGAAACTGGTATTCCTTTTTTTGTATTGTAGATAAGCACGCGTTTCATATCACACGACTGGTTTTGATATCATTGATTGTAATTTGTAAACTTTAGAACCTTTATCTAGGTCGACAGTCATCACCATCATTTTAGCAAATAATGTCCACAGACAGCTGGACATACACCTCCCCCCGGTATCACCATATCTGGTCCGGCCTTATTCGTGTCGCATTCAGCGCACTCCTGCGACCTTCACCAGGTCATCAGTTCACCTTGAGGGACGACTTCCGACGCTGCGTCTTCCGTTGCCCGTTATACAGTGCACCTACAGTTTTGACCTACCTCAAAATTACAATCGCTTGCAATATGTTTCCAGCCTCAGCGGTTCCGACGGCTGGCTAATTTAGTTTTATTGCCTTTAGGTCATCTGATAACGGATTGATTTTACAGTACTCCTTTCCTAGGGACCCTAGCTTTATTCAGTCTTTGAATAAAAATATTTTTATCTTAAAGAGCAGAAACAAATACTCAATATTTCAATAATAAGTTAGTCTGAAATTCTTCAGAGCAAAATTCTTGCATGTGCGTATATTAAGAGCAACTGGGAGATTAATAAGTTATTCCATAAGTGCTAAGTTAAAGCAAATAAAGTACCAACAACATTGTACAATTTCTCACGCGAATATTTTAACGTTAGTCCCTTTAACTTTATCGCCGTGTTCAATAAGTATAGTGCTGCGAACATATTTGGGAATACAATCTAGTTGGTTTACGATAACACGCCACACAACAAGGTTCGACAAGCGATTGAGTTGTTCCGCCCACGACTCGCATTGTACGCTAGTTCCAACATGCTTCGAATAATGTTCCGCGTGCATGCGAAAAATTATTCGAAGTGTATTTTATGAGCGGGTTTTAGAATGTTTAGTGGATGTGTGAAATGTTTGAGAAATTGGTACATCTTTTCTGCACGCTTGTGTTTGCATTAAAAAACAATATCCTGCTAAAATCGGTTCCAGATAAACGTGCAATAAAGTACATTGACCCACATACATTTATTGACTTTCTTAAGATCAACATCTACTACTATTCTACCTATTTATCAAGGAAGATAATAGGCTATATCATCACGCTAAGACAAATAGAAGCGGAGCAATAATGGAAAATGTGACGCAGACGAAGTTGCGCGGGTTAGCTATACTTTACGCCAGATAAACGTGGAATAAAGTTCATTGACTCACATACATTTACTGACTTTCTTAAGATCAAAATCAGAAATAATGACACAAAGCTGTCCTGAATCGACTTCTATCGTGATCCTTTACGTTTTCTAATAATGAAAATCAGTTCTTAATTTATTGTTCTAGTATCTACGAAGAGATATTAGGGTACTTTATTGCACGTTTATCTGGAACCGACTTTAGTGCAAAAGTGCTACGAAGGGATGTCCCATTTATTTATTTTTGATCTTTCTTTCTTAAATTTTCTTAGTAATTCTTCTGTTAATCCTTATTATAGTGTAATTTTAATATCAAAAAATTCTACCACACCTATCGTATTGGGCCGCTGCTATCCTTGAGCTATGAGCAAAATCTAGAGTATTCAAATAGAGGGGTCTTAACCTCTCCGTGGGGAGGTCTGCTAAGATTTAATAGTTGTAACGATCGCCAATTGTCGTGTCAACTTCGGTCGAGATCGGCTTTACCAGGTTTTATAGTTGTCGTGCGCACGCGTCGCTTGCGTTTTCTTGGGGATAATATAATTGTCTCTGTCCTTAGATATTTATTAGATTGGCGTGCCGTGAATAGGCTGTTTATGTGTCGATTACTGTAAGCGATGTAATTAGATAAGAGCTTATTTATTTGTTTTACTGGGTGTTAAGTTTATTGAATGTAGGTGTAGCGGCTTTTTTAATGGAAAAAGCGGTTAGTTAAGATTGATGTTGATTAAACTGAAAGCGCAAATCTAGGTTCCTACGACACACACAAACTCTCGAAAAGCATTACCCTTCTGAGGCAGCTGGCTAAAACGATCTTAGTCAATAAGATTCGAAAAAATCCTATTGCGTTACAAAGAAAACATTACAAAAAACAAACAAAAAAATGTTACGATCACACTAAAACAGACAAAATCATAAACGTAGATACCTATTGGTGTAAGATCTAAAACCAAAATCTATGTACAACCTATAAAAGTATTCAAGCACTTACACTATATCTTCGACCAAAAATCTCAACAGCACAACACTTAATCCCGCCACTCAGCTCAATTTAAAAACACAGTCATAACACCATGCCAGGCTCTCACATTACATGCAACATTTACTACAATGGTTCCCTCCGCCATATGACAGCGAATGGCTTAGTAAACTAAAACAAACGTAAAACCTTGCATGGAGAATCTCTTTGCTAATCGAGATTGTTTATCGTCCAAGTGTTTATTTACAGACCAAGGATGTTAGGCACCTCCTTAACCGAAACCAAAACTATGGGATATCCGAAATAAAAAGAAATCCGAAACCGAATCAATCAAAACATATTAAATGCTTCTACAACTGGTGACTGACTGACAGAGTGAGTTACTGATAGACAACGCACAGCCGAAACTATTGGTAATAGAAAGCTGGCATATAAACTAGAAAGGTTTAGTAGTTAAATAAAGGGAAAAAATCCTGATGCTACTATTCACACAAACACATATTAAACAAATAAACTACTGCATAAACATATGATTAATTGATTTCTTAATCATTATTATTGTATTTAATTAAATTTAAGATTGTTTACCTGTATTAAACTAGAGGAATTGGAAAAACCGGTTATGCGTGTGCAAAGTTGTGAGCAAAAGCTATTTAGTCTGATATAAAAGTTTGGGATGAATGTAGATAGAAGCGGAGACTAAATGAGACACGCTTTGACAGGTTTTTTGCTTGGCTGAGCTTTTTTTCTTACTTTGTCAATTTCATAAAAATCTAATATCCATAAGCGAAAGTATCCGAAACAAACGGATAATCTCAAATCCGAAATTTCACATTCATAACACCCCCGATATTCGTACAGACCGACTTAAAAATAAAAATTAACTTGTTAAGTTCTTAACGCTTAGTGAAGGAATTGCTCCATAGAGGAGAATGAATCATTAACTTCTTTTTACTGGTAAGTTTGGACGTACCGACGGGTTTTTGAAACATGCATGAATTTGAACAGTGTGGGTTGTTAAAATATATTGTTCGCTGACTTTGAAATGAAGACAGTGGTACTTCGGCTAAATTACGTCCCTGGTTCTTTTATTTTGTTAGTTTATACTGCCGCCCTGTTACTTGCGTGTTATAAGTACAGCGCAGGTTGAACGTATTGTAGACAATACCATGGTCTAATACAAAGCCTGGTTTTATAGATCACACCAAGCTTGGGCCATCACATTGTCTATGAGAGGATCTTTATATTAGCTAGCGATACCGTTGTGATTGTTAAAAAACTGTCAAGTTAATTTTGTAACTTCATAACTTGCCCTGAAAGGCCTAAAATGCTGCTGCTGAACAAATTGGCAAGATTTACTTTTTCAATTTTTTTTAGTGTCTTAAGTTCATTCCATTTGTTACGACGTATTTCAGTCCTTCTAAATTCAGTCTTTACAAGACCAAAGTATTTCTTAATGAATTAAAAACCTTTTAACAATAAAGTGAAGTACTTGTAAACACGTTTATTATCACGGCGGCGAAGGAGATGAGGGCGGCAGGATGACTGGACCAAAGTAACGTGGATATCTGAATGAATCGCACTCTCATTGATGGAGATCCAGAAATATACGGCGCGTGAGTCGGTGCCCGCTACTGACTCTAGACTTATGCAGGTGGTAGAGGGTTTGGAATCCAAATTAATTTTCAATTCGGAATTCGGAAAATGTGTTGTTCCTGTATTAATTAGCCACGGGAACGAATTCTCAGACAATCCAAAGCTGAACATGTATCCTGAAAGCACGTGTTTATTATTTAGCCCTTTGTCTCTTTACAGTCTGTGTCTTTTCAGACTGTGTCTTTACAGATTGTGTCTTTACAAACTGTCTTTACAGTCACGTTTCTCATCCCACTCTTCCATCTCAGGTCTGCTAAAACAAATCTTTTGAAATAATATGTGTACTTATACAGGGTTATTACTTATTTGTAAAACATTAACAAACAAATAAATTTCTAAAAAAATATCAGTTATTGCATAACTGATATTTTTTCGAGTTTTCACGGTTGACCTCAAAGTGAAAGTGATTTTTAATTATGTGTACTTTTATGCCCTAAAAAGTTGTCAGTGTTTAAAAATGTATAAAAAATGTAGTGTAATCAAGCAAATATGAAGATACTCATAAATAAATATTATCATTGTAGGATTCTCTAACCCTTCTGTGGTCTTCTTCGTCGGAAGATGAAGTGCGATGATTATCTGAGGGCATTTCCTACCGGTGTCTTATTGTTCGTGTTTCAACGCAAGTCGAACAGACAATGAACATTGTCTTCTGCTTCGGGATTGATTTAAATGTTCTGTAGAATACATCTTGTGATTTATACAACAAATACATATTTTTCATAAAAATATTAAGAAATATTTAGGTATAGGTATTACTTTGTCTGCTGCAAACTGCTTTTGAGGGAACAGCTTAAATTTCCGAAAAAATGAAGAGGCCTAAATTACACGTTTCCTAAATTTAATCAATCTTCATACATTCTTATTTCCATATTTTAGTCTCCTTTCAATATAGGCTAAATTTATTGTTCTCCGCATCATGTTACAACTAACAATGCTCCATTTTCGACCAGATCATAGCTTACCATCAGGTGAGATAGTAGTCAAACACGTGCCTATCAATAGTAAAAAAACACAACATACATTAAAAAAGTATTTCTATTCTATTTTAATTATATTCTGACTGCAGAATATAATTACAATAGAATAGAAATACAATTTTGTAAACATGGCGAAGTGAACACGTGGACGAAGTGAACGACAAGTGAGCAATCTATATAAACAAGATTGAATGACAACTCACTTGCCGTTCACTTCACCTAAGTGAGCACGATGAGATGTCGACAGAATAGAACAGCTGTTCTTTATATTTGACGTAAAGTTTACTGATCTCTAGTCGACGTAAGAAAAAAAATCTAAATTCTAATGAACACAAACATCTTATTCAATAAACCTTTAGTAGGCAAACTTCCTTAGCTCCTTCTCTTACCATTATAATATAACAACCATGAATTATTCGCAATATTCGCACTAAAGAACAGAAACGCAAATGGAAAGCCGTAACTGTGAAGTGACAATAACAGATATCGTTCTATCAGATGTTCCGGGTAGCTAACCATCGGCCATTCGAAGTGATCACGCATAAAATCTTCGGTTTATTGCAAGAGATATTGTTTATATTAATAACAGTTATTAATATATTGTGGACGACGAGGAAGACATATTTCGTCAGGCGAATGACATCCTACTAATATTGTGAATGTGACTGTCTGTGTTTGGATGTTTGTTTATTAATCACGGCCTAAAGGCCATATTGGATATTTAGATGAATATTGGAATACGGGTTGACCATAGCCTGGATTAGGACGTACAAGTACGTTTCCGTAATATAAAGCGACTTGAAGGCAGGCAAAACCACTGACTAAAGCAACTGCAAGAATAATGTGATGAGAGACCTATTTTCCGTATGAACATCAATGTTGATGCTTTCACTGAAGAAAATGTATCACGTAAAAGAAGAAAACATAGTAGATATAAATGATGTAAATGACACAAAAAGATGATGAAGAATAGCCACAGCAGCTGTACTGTCACACCTGGCTTACAGATATTTATGTAAATAGTTCATTCCTGATTGATAGCGAAGAAAATGGGCCAAACGTTGACTGGCCTCTACTAAGTAACTTCCGTTGAAATTAAGAGCCCTCATTACCACATACTTGGGAACTGACGAAATTATATTCACTCACTAGTTGGCCGAAGATACAACAGTATTGCAAAACGATGAAAAGGAGCTTTCATTCAGGGAATTCTGTTCGGTAGACAGAGATGCAAATGTGAATCATTGATAAGAGAAAAGGGGATGGTAGATGTCCTTAACTCGATTCTTGGCAATTGTCCACCGGAAGGCGGCTTTTAGCAAAAAGACAGCTTTGAATATGAAACTGAAATACAAAGCCGGCCCATTCAGTTGCTTGACGAGCAGTGTATGTAATTGGCTCCGAAAGGTCAATCCATTTCTCTCAAAGCAAGGGTTGCTCTTTCTATTTGTGATTGCACCATGGGTTTGCACTAAGTATCTAGTTGGACTTTGTTTTAGTTTCTAGTTGGCCTATATTGTTAAATATTGTCCGTGAATAAAAAATATACCAATATTTAGTAAACCAATACAGTAGCTCCACATTTCTCAGACTACTGCAAATAATGTGACATGTCAAAACTTGTGTGGCTAACAGATTAATCAAGACTCGTCGTTTTTGTTTACGATTTGGGAATAAAAACGTTGCAATATTGTTTTATTGTGAACTTGATTTATATCGCGCCAAAGTCACAGCTAAAGTGCTACTACAAAGATGTTTTCACATCAAACGCTTATAAAGTTGTTTTTATAACATTGCGTGCTACTACCAAATACATTTTAAGTCGCAATCAATCAGGCTTTGTCTGACTCCTCTATGGAATTTTAAATTGGATTCCTGTTAACAATGCAAGGATTAGTGAGAACGTACTTTTGTCCGCCATTGTACTTCTTAAACCAATGTAACTCATGCGTGTTATACCAGTATCGATTAGTTTCACAACCACTGCTGGTTCTCTTTAAGCGATCATTTGACACTGTCAAAGAGAATAAGTAATGTAAGATGTATTTATGGGGCTTATCGTTTTATACAGAGTGTTATAATACCAGAAACAGTATTTTACAGTGTCGATCGCTAGCTTCAATGGTGTTTAGGATTATATGTTATTTATGGGGATTTTGTAGATGAGTCGGTAACGTTTTGTAGTTTAGAACTTGTTCTTGTAGGGGACAGATAAAGTTGGAACCATTTCGTTGACAGATTGATAATATAAATTGAATTTTGAAAGATACGTGAGTGTCTTCACTGTTATAGATTGTGGTGCATCTAATTTGGGATTTATGGAGGAATTAGTGGAAGTAGCAAGATTTTTCTGAGTCAAAATAATTGAAAACAGCTGCAGAAGCTTAGACTCGAGGAAACTAGGTGTGATTGCGCAGTTTAATATGATACATCTTTGTAAGACGGTCACATGAATGCTTCACTAGACACCACATTGTTAAGTAAGTTGTTTGTAGATAATAGGTTATAGATTTTATAATAACTTGGAAACTAAGAATTTCTGATCTTAACGGCTATTATATGATCATATCATCCGATAGACTGGAGATGTATCGACGTTTAAACATCCTTTAGTTTACGGCTGGCCATAGGACTATCATTCTTCGGACATCATCCATTCTACCAGCAGTTATTTTATAGCCACCTCAAAGTACTCGTATCAGCGATCGAGCTGGCCTACTCCAAACTCTTCCAGACCAAGATAAAATTTCTAATCCCATCAAAACTCAATTTACCAGCAGACCTCAAATTCAGTTTCCTGCTCATTGACATACCTATATAAAACATTCCGATACGAGAAGTGAGCAATAACTAAAAAAGTAGCAGCACCAGGGCTCCTGCAAAAGCTTTTACCAAAGAAGTCGCAGTAAAATATTATGATGCACATAAAGCGTCCACAATAACTTACAGCACTTGCTCGATTATCTCTTATTTGTTTGTGTTTTATAGCGGTACTGCTCTCCGTTTTATAGCTTTTCGATATTATTTCGCGTATTTTTTTCCAATGGGCTACCGCGACGCTGTTACTCTATATGGACAGACTATCGTGGATAAGACCCCAACTAACCAATAAAATGGACAATTGGATGTCGTCTTTTAGTACTGTGTGACCGTTATGGATGAAATTACTAGGTTGTATCCAAAATGGCGGCGTTTATATCTGTAAACGGTGGTGTAACGTTGACGTTATTGCACTAGAATAATTGTTTATTGTCCCAATTTTATGGTGTCATATAATTGTATTATTTATAGGCCTATATGCAGCTTTAACGGAACGACAAAGACGTAAATCTGTGTATGACTGCATTATTTTTCTCACTCCTTCTAAGACGGTAAATGCCTGAATTAATCATGAGCCTTTCAATAGAGCTGTCTGTCTATTGTGGTCGATGACCATAAATGACTACATTATGCTAAAGTCGCAAAAAAACGACCACTTCTAGCTAAAACTAAATCACCAAAAAGGTCTTATCTCCAAATTCCAAACGTCACAACGCACTGTCCTCTCCACAATACCACTTGAGCCTATCGGGCATTTGAAAAAAAAAATGTAAAATCACCCCTCGACCATAGAGTGCCATAAACTAGTCGGGCTCGCGCGCCAATTAAATATGAATGTACTGGCCCACTCTCATTACCACGTAAAATTTTTAGTTGAATCTACCCTCTTTTTGATATTGTGTTATACGATATTGGATAGGTCAGTTGTGTAAATTATTGAGTTGAGATATTGCTGGAATAACGATGTAATGTGAGTAGAATGGGATTGAAGGCAAGAATCGGTCTTTTATGTTTTTTTTTAAATGAGGGTAGTCTGTTGTGGGACACTTCAAAGGAATAAAAAGCATGCATGACGTATTAGTACTATAAATAAAACTTGTTAGTAATTACAATGTGGTGTAATTATTACTTTTTTAGAACCAACAAAAGCAAAAATACGAGTAAAAATTCTTTTAATTATCTCAAAATGTTGGTTAACACTGCAAATAATAGATTTTTGCTCAAAAATACCACGTCTTTAGAGCAAGTGTTCTTAATACCTATAGCGGACACAACTATAATTACTCACTTCAACAAAAAATCGACCTTATTACATCAAAGAAAGTACTATCTACAATTTCAAGAACCGCACAAGTAAAGTATGTCGAGATATACAGGGGGTGTGATAATTGCGAAGTGAGACAAAGTCGCTTCAAAGGCATTGTGGAGGTTGTATAGACTTTACAGGCCCTTAAACATTTGAGTTGATGTCAACCACACTTTGTCGTGTCGTAATTATGATGCGCCTCTCAATGGGACATCCTTTATACGTAAGTACAATGCGTCTTACAAAACGACAAATTAATGAGGACTTTTTTTGCGACAGTTGTTTTAATTTTAAAGAGTATTGGTAGCACAGTACTTGTATTTTAAATAATGTATGTATTTAGTACCTCATTACATTTTTTTTTAATTTCGCGGTTCTCTTAATGAGTGATTGTTCTTTCGTTAATTACGTGTTTTTTGACCTTCGTCTTCATGGTAATGGTTTGAAGGGATATTCTTCACAGGACTGAGGTGACATTAATTTTATGGGATAAAGGTATATTTTTTACTATTAATAAGTTTTTTACAAAGGATATAATGGTTATTATTTGTCTTAGTGGTTGGTAAAGAGACACTCAATAGCACTTTCAAGATAGTATTATTAATGCAAAATGGAAGTGAGAGCTCTTTATTACTACGTTTGTTAATGCAAAGTTTTAAACCGCATTAAAATAGGATTTTTAACTATAGTTAGGTACTACCTAATCTCTTCAAAGTTAGAGTAAACACGCTCCTTCTGGGTAAGCTCGCTCCATCGTAGACTTTGTCTCTGTCATCTCTGACCAAGACTAAAGAGCAAACTCATCTCAAATTAAAAAAAAAGCAGTTATTTATGCTTTCATTAAAATAAGTTTTAAGAATATCGCTCGCTCTAGTTACCACCACATTTTATGGATGGGAATTCATCAAATGACTTCTTTACCTTTGGGCGAAGCAGAAGGGAGTGTCAGACTCTTACAGAATGAAACCCATACGTGTTTCTCCTAATGCCCTTCGCGTTCCAGGGCCGCGGTGACACTTTCGCACAAACCTGGCAGGAGTTACCATCACCTAAATAAACTTTCCTGATAGGTACTACCTGGGAGTCCTCAAGTCAAGAGTATTCAAGCAATCTTCGACCTCATTATCGCTTTCCATCAGGTGAGATTGTGGTCAAACGTGGTCCAATACTATTGTTTTTAGGGTTCTGTACCCAAAGGGTAAAAACGGAACTCTATTACTAAGACTTCGCTGTCTGTCTATCTGTCACCAGGCTGTATCTCAAGAACCTCGATAGCTAGACAGTTGAAATTTTCACAGATGATGTATTTCTGTTGCCGCTATAACAATAAATACTAAAAAACAGAATAAAATAAATATTTAAGGGAGCACCATACAACAAACTTATTTTTTTTTGCCGTTTTTATAGATAATGGTACGGGACCCATCGTGCGCGAGTCCGACTCGCACTTGACCGTTGGTTTTTATTGTAACTAGGTGGCACTGTTCCACTGAAGGGCGAAACCTTCTCTCCTTCCATCCAAACAATAAAACATAGAAAAAAAAATAAAGTTTGAGTCAGACTCGTGCACGAAGGGTTCCGTACTATCACTCTATCACTATCTCTCTCTTTCTCTCTCTCTCTCTCTCTCATCTGAGCGTAATCCCGGTTGCATTCTTAGCTGGTTCCGTCAAAAAACAAAGTAATCGGCCGCATCTGTCTGTCTGTTCGCGATAAACTCAAAAACTACCGTACCGATTTTCATGATGTTTTTACCAATGGATATAGTGGTTCTCGAGGAAGCTTTTAGTATAGTCAAGTGGGCAAAGCCACGGTTATCAGTTAGTTATCTATGAAAACGGCAAAAAATTAATGTCTGTTGTGTGAGTCCCTTGAAAAATGTATTCTTTTATTCTGTTTTTTAGTATTCGTTGTTGGCGGCAACAGAAATACACATCATCTGTGTTTCAATTGTCTTATTATCATGGTTAATGAGATACAGCCTGGTGATAGACGTACAAACAGACGGCTTAATAAAAGAGTCCCGTTTTACCCTTTAGGTATGGAACCCTAAAAATGAAAAATGGTACATACTTTAAACGTATCACCTCAGTTATTTCTATTTCATTATTTTTCTCTATTTTCAATTGCAAGTACATAAGCTGTTAAACAAACAAACAACTCTACCTACCCTTTCAAATAAAAACGTAAACATCCAACTAATTACAAATCAATACGAACGCTAGATTGTATCGTTATAATCTAACTGGCTCGGCGACTGTCAAGATCTGAACAAAACCGAAGTCAGTTGTATAAAACTGAATGATTAATGGCTTCTCACATTAGGTTGCGGATACACCCTCGAGCGGGTGTGGGGATGTGGAGATGCGTGTGGAGCCACGAGACAAGAATAGAATAGAATACTTTTATTATGTACACCATATAACTAAGTTACAGAAAAATATATGAAGAAAACATTACATAGGCGGCCTTATCGCTAAGGGCGAGCAAGCTATACAGCTAAAGACCTCTTCTTTACCAACAATTGGTTCAGACTATGTTCCATTATCTGGAGTATCCCATGTCAAATACCTGCTCCCTAGATGACTTAAACAACGCCTCCAGCGAAGCAATTAAGGTGGTCACCTACAAATGTGCCCAAACAGTAAGATTGAATAACATAACAGCATTTTCTGCGAAGGGTTATGCCGCTGTATAACACTATTAGTATCTATACCCATATTTCGCTAGTTATGTTTGAGCCTCATTTAATAAAGATTAATATTTATTAGTCTTTATGAATTGGGCATAATTTAGACTGTTGTAAAATCTTAAAACATTTAAAAAATCGTAGCGTCGTCGCGTCGTATGTTGTAAGTCGTATACCTTTTCCAAAATTTGTAAAGGTTAACTGTGTCCTTTACAAGATGCTAGTAGGAAAGAGAGAGATGACAGGTTAGGGTAGTACTAATCTACTTACACAAAATTTGTAGAGGTTAACTGTGTCCTTTACAAGATGCTAGTAGGAAAGAGAGAGATGACAGGTTAGGGTAGTACTAATCTACTTACACAAAATTTGTAGAGGTTAACTGTGTCCTTTACAAGATGCTAGTAGGAAAGACAGAGATGACAGGTTAGGGTAGTACTAATCTACTTACACAAAATAGATCTTTCTTGCTATGGAACTTTTGTGCCTTTAGAATTTTGGAAAGATAAGTACTTAGATTTTTTTAATTTTTAAAAATAAGTTTACAGTATTATTCAAATCGCTACCTTAGCGGCCCGCTTTCTTTAACACGTCAATCGATTTGAGAGTGTAAACAGGAGTCGCCCTTTGTGCTTACCTCCTTCCCTCCACAGCTTGAAACAAGCTGTATGAGCTCTATCAGTTGCTAGCCTAGTGTATCTTGTTGTACTGTTTGTTTGTTCATGCAAGGGTATCTTAGATTAGGGCAAGATTAATACCGATTGAGTATTAGATACGGAATTACTTCCATAATACTCAATCGCTTTTAGCGTTAGGCTGCGTTTCCACCAGAGATGTGCGAGGATGTGTAGTGAGGAATGTGTTTGTAAAGAACCAATAGAATCGCTTCATTTACCTCGCCTCGGTCAGCACAGCTCTGGTGGAAACGGCTCAGCGGAGCTAGATTTTTGCGCAAATAAAACAAGCGAGCGATGTGTGCGAGGAATGTGTACGAGGGATGTGTTGCGAGGGATGTGTGTTGAGAAGGACGAGTTTGCGCATACTGTACCAGCCAGTTAATTTTTCTTCCATTATGCCACGCAACCGTACGACATGCGTACGACTACAAGCGCTAACGACAGCAAAGCGAGACGTGAGCGGCAGGCAGGCGTTCGCGTTACTCCGCTTCCACTACACCGCACCCCTGTCGACACATTTCACAGCTTCGTAACGCATCCTCGCACCACACATTAATGCGCATTTTCACAGCTCCGCTACACATCCTCGTAGGCACATTTCCATCGCACATCTCTGGTGGAAACGCAGCCTTAGTATTGAGAAGAATGTAGTTTTAATAATTTTTAGGCTTCCGTACCAAAATGGTAGAAAGAAATCCTTATGGTGTGAATAAGTCTGTCCGTCTGTCACAGCTAGATATCTCAAGAACTACTAACGCTTTACACTTGAAATTTGTAATAGTTTTAGTTTTACTTTTTATTGTTTGCAAATATTAATATTTTTATTTTGCAAATATTAAGAAATAAAAATGTTTATACTTTTTCGCAACAGCGACTGATAGGGGTTCTCTAAAATTTGAAGTGGGACTACTAGAGCATGTAAGATTTCACGTGAAGAACCGATATTAGTACATTCTCAAATATTTTTCTTTTTTTTTTAGACACCATGGTTTTTGACTTTAACCCGAGGGGGCTTCTCCGAAGTTTGCGTAGAAAATAAAATCAGAAAATTATTCGATAATATAGAATAATTTTCTGATTTTATTTTCTATCGTCTTATTTTTTCTCTAATCTTAAAATAAACTTCTATCATATCATGATAGAAGTTTATTTTAAGATTACAGAAAAAATAAGACGATGTCTCTAAATAGCACACTTTTTCTGAAATCATGAACAAAAATTACTTTAGTTCCACTATCGGTCAAGAGATGTCGCTTATCTAAAACTGCAATATACACCGAAGTGTCAAAATTCTCTAAAGAACAAAGCCTCACCGATGAAAACAAAAATTTCACGTTTTATTTGATGGTACGGAACCCTTGATGTGCGAGTCCAACTCGCGCATGACGTGTAACCGGTCAATCTAGTCAAAAATCTAGTGTACCTACACTACCTACCTACTAGATGTACCTAGTCACAATAAAACTACTGCATGAACATAAATGATTTGTTTTCTAAGTATTATTACTAACATATTTTTTTGTAAAAAGTAAAAGTAAAAAAAGGACTTACGTAATCCATAAGTCAATAACAACAGACTGAGGTACAAAAATAAAGGGGATTAAAAAATATCTAGTGTTAAATCTATATTAAGTGTTATCATACAAACTAAAGACATTTTCCTAGTTTTTTTATTATTATAATGCGCTAATATAAAAACAAGAGATCAAAGATACATTAAGCAGCAGCTATTTAAAAAACATAATAAATATTAAAATAAAATGTGAATATAGATATTGTAATAGGTTCAGAAATACACGGTGTACGGTGGTAGTTTGTCATACAGTGTCATAATGGATTTAAATATAATCGGGATGTTTAAATTATTTGTTTTCTACGTGACTTTCTGTTAATGTCTGTTCTTTCTTAGATGATATAATATTCAATATTGTATTGATATATTTTTTGGTCCTCGAGGTCATTTTAACTTTATATAAATCATATAATTTATATTTTTGTTGTGTTTTCATAGTTTATTACAGTAAAAATGAATGATGTCTGCTACTTTTAATTCTTTGGTGATTAATAGAAAGTAATTAAGTGTAGTTTATTTGTGGTATTCCAAATATTTTTGTAAAACTGTGTCATTAATAATGCTGAAATTAATAGTGTGGGATCGACATCGGTATGCGCGTATTTTGAGAAGAGGACTCTTCGCAATAAGTGTTTCAATAATGTGATCGAACTCATTTTATAATTTTTGTGATTAAGTTCCAGGTCCCTTACTATCACATTATCTATTACTAGCTGACCCGCACAACTTCGTTTGAGTCACGTTTTCCATTAATGCTCCGCTCCTATTTGTCTTACAATAAACGCGATACCTTAAAAGGGGTTATTGTACTATTGGACCAACCCTGAAAACGCGAAAAAAACTACATCCACAAACATTTAAATGCGCATGAGTCGATAATATCTACTGAACACCTGATATTTTTATTTTAGTGATATCAGGGTTGGCTCCACACTAAAAATTGTTAATAATGATCAGTACAATGAGCCCTTTTCAGACATTGCGTTTACTCTGTTACACGTTGTATAACTCTAGTGCAAATATCAAACCTATACCTAAGCACGTTTTTAAGTATCATCTGTCTATATCAATACCAGCTAACCGGGCGAAGGTTGTTTTGCCAAAAAAAAAAAATATATACCTATATTTATAAGCATCCTACAACCTAATCTCAAACCGAGCGAATATACACGAAAAATTTCATAAAAATCGGTCGAGCCGTTTCGGAGGAGTTCGATAACAAACACCGTGACACGAGATTTTTATATATTAAATAAATTATAAAGAGTTAAAGTTCGTGAGTTTGTGACAATTTAGGGGGTAATATCTGGATTTACTGAATGGATTTTGAAAATTCTTTAACCAATAGAAAGCCCCGTTATTTTTGAGTGTCATAGTTGGCACTGGTCAGCTATTTTACAATATCTACGAACAATAATAAACAATAGATCTTTATCCTCACAGCTCATCGTGAAAGTCACCGGTTAGTATGCGAGCCAGGTGACCGCTAGGTCAGGAGCTAGCAGTAAATACAAGAACTTAATCATTGACAGCCGACTATATCATAAGTCATAAATATACGCGCTGAGTGTCATGGCGAATAAATATGACTAAATTTTATTTGATACTAGCTTTTGCCCGCGACTTCGTACGCGCATATACCGATTTTTCCCGTTCCCGTAAGAATTTCGGGAAATCCTCTCTTAGAGCTCCCCTAAGCTCCTCAAGGACCCGCTGACCTCGTGCAGCTTCCTACGACCAGCAGTTTTGACTGTGCGTTGTCTGTCAGTCATTCACTATGTAATGGAAGAATTTTATATCCATAGTAGCTGACCCACGCAACTTCGTTTGCGTCACATTTTCCATTAATGCTCGCCTCCTTTTAGTTTTAGCGTGATGATATAAACTTCCTCCTTCCCCCCTTCCTTCCCTTCCTCCTCCCTTTCCTTTTCTCCTTCCTTTGTAATAGCTTTCCTCGATAAATGGGCTATTTAACACTGAAAGAATTTCAAATCGGACCAGTAGTTTCTGAGATTACCCCCTACATACAAACTTACAAACAAATGTTCCCTCTTTTTATTATTAGTATAGTGCCCCCCCCCGGTTCCACCCGGATGTTTTTTTTTTAAATTCCTTTAATGCAAACCTCGCCCTGACAATTAGAAATACAACTATAAAAGAATTTTCCAATTTGGATTAGTCGTTGCGAAGTTATGCGCGTACATACATTTCGGCGATTCCTTTTTATTTATATAGATAAATAGATAGAAGGTATGTTTACCGAATACAAAAAGACGAGAATCACAGTTAGCCTGCATTAGGTAGGTACCCAATTATCTTATTGTTGGTTGATGTTTTATTATTAAAATACATTTTATTTTTATCAGACAATTAAAAATCGGTTGTAGGTACTTCTCATTATGTGTTCGGTCTGGTTACTTTGATTGCATGTGCAAGTGGTGCTTGAAAGTGAAATAAAAATACGCTTCGCATTTTCCGAAAATGTGAATGAGGTAACACGGTTGGATAGTCACGATCGAGGACGTTTTTTTTATCGGATGCATAATAACATAATTTTATTCTCAGCTATGATTTGTCCATAAAATAGACACAAACTTATTTAAATCTCTGGAAAAATTAGAAAAGCAAGCACATTATTTAAATCTAAAGCAAATATTTAATTAAAAATACCAATCAAAGACAAAAACAGACAACCGTATTAAATATTGTAACCCGATACTCTAGTGCTACAATAACCTATAACGTAAAATATTCACATATTTTATACTAAAATATTGATATTCTGTAGTAAAACATTTATATTTTACACTAAAATATTGATATTCGCTTTGATTGTTAACCCGTTCCTGGCTCACGACAGTCGTTGCGACCCGGTGTTACAATTACAATAAATTAATGGAAGACGTTTTGTTAACAGCCGTTTTACTGCCGATCTTTAGGATCATTCTAGTGTCCGTGACAAAGGGACCGCACATCTGACACTGGATTTATGCTCGCTTTTGTGTAATTACGGTTCTTTTATTTTAATGAATGGATTTGGAGGGATCCTTTTGTGACTGGAGAAAATAATTGGCAATTTCAGGAAAAATAAAAAAGATAAAACAACATATTATAATCTATCAACGCATATTTTTCTGAAGTGGTAACGTGGTAAGTATCCGATTTATATTAATCAAGAATAACTTTTTGTGATATAGTTTTATGAAAAGCATGTTCATATTTTTAATCAATGTTACTTTCTGTGAAAACCACATACCATAATGTTAAATTTATACAACACTAAAAACTTAGTTTTGCAACGAAAAGAAACTTAAAAGAGCTTATTTTTATCCCCGACTCATTATCCAGCGCAACTATTTTAATTCCCACGCGGAACCACAGTCTCACAAATATTTGGCCTCACAACGTCACAGTCGCAATCAATTGTCCTTGCGACGACTGCATAAATTTCGCGGTACTAAGCGCGCCTCTAATTAACCCTAAACAGACGCTGTGCCCGAACGAGGACGTAAATCACGAGGCAACACAGAATGACTCGTTGTCTTTAATTGAGCACTGAACTTTATTTACGCACTTTCGTTTGTTTGCGAGCTTTTTCTCAAGTTTATTGACGTTATAGAAAAAAAATAATATGCTCACAGAATATGTTTGAATTGACATGCGATATTAATAAAGAATTTGTAAATTCAGTATGTTACGACTAATTTTTACATGGCAGCACATACATTAATTATTTATGAAATGTTATTAATTGACATGTCTGTATATGGAATAATAATTTATTGAAATATATTAATTTCTCATTTGTCGTTTTGTGTGTTTTGTTTGCTGACAAATCTCGTAAAGCAATAAACAGTCTTTTTTCAATACTGTTTTTTTAATACAATACCTGTAGGCATTATTTATTTTGGTAACAAATGCAAATGTTGATGATGTTTCAGATTTTTGTAAAGAAAAACACAACAATTGATCCAATAAACCACTCGACTTAAAATAACCCGCTAACAAGGAGCGACATAATGAAACGTGGACGCTAGTAAATTTCTTTATTAACGGGAAAAAAATTCAAACGCAAAAGTTCACAAGGATTTGTTTTGAGCAGGCAAATTTGTGGCTTAAAACGTCCGCAGTACTTTATTGTTTTAATAAAATTTTGCGAAATTATTTGGCACTTGTTTGGAACCTAATTTACGCGTTGCTCGGGCCAGCGCGCGGCTCGGCGCCTCGTTATGCGCTGCATTGGGTTATTTAGTTGCAGCAACATAATGCAAACAGGTGCCGTTGTATTTATTTTGTAATTGTTATTTCAAATATGTGTTTGTGGTAATTCGACATAGTAATTACAGTTCTTTCATTTTATGGGGTGTTTTCGAGTAGTTGTTAAGTTTTTGATAATTTTATCGACGTATTCTCTCTCTATCGAGTCGTGAAAGGTCACTCTTCAAAGAAAGGTTGCACCTTTCATTATTACTTGTTTCATCTGTTTTGTCACTAAATTTTTCTTGTTTTTTCTTGATATTTGTTGAAGCTTTTGATACGTTATATATTGACAATGCTCGGTTCCTGTCACTTTTTTGATAAGGTCACTCTTGCTAAACAACGTGTTCGAATTGAAAGATCTTAAGTGCAAAGAAACAAAAAGTTTAAAAATGTCAGGAAACAGCTTTGTCAATGTCACGGCTTGTTAGCGTCGGCACGGAAAGGGTTAAATGTCGAAAGTAACCTTAAAACGAATTCTGTTCAAGTTTTTGGCAAGTCATTCATTCGGCACAATTGCTTTTGAGATATATTTCTTTACTATTTACTGTTTTCTCTTAGAACTACGAGCTTCGAAGGTTTTGGAGCTGACATGTGATAATTTTGCGTAGTACCTATATTTAAAAAAAATGGGGAAAAGAGATATTAGAAATGTATGTTTGCAGAGAGTAAGCTATGCTAGTACCTACTGATCCGATTACGGAAATGGATTCGCTAATTGAAAGCTACATTTTCGTAAGCATAGAAGAAGAATAGCCTACTTTCATTCCTAGAAATTCACGGTTTCATAGCAATACTCAATGGAGTGAAGACGCAAAAAAACGCTAATTTTTATATACCTAAATTACAAATTTTCTAGTTCTATGTCACAGAAATTAGGTTGGCTTCTTTAAACAATTTTATTTTATTAATTAATTATTTAAACTTTACACAATTATGTTCACAAAAATCTTTAAAAATCAACACAAAAACAAAACAAAAAATACATAAACCTAACTAGTTTTTACACCTCCAAGTGGCGTATTATCTAAGTAACTTTCAAACTTAACCTATTAACTATGTTTTAAGAAGGCCTTCTCAACTGACTATGATTTTGCAAATCATTGAGCCTAATTAAACGACTTATTGCATTCTGTTAACTGCCTGTGAATAGTTAAGTAATGGTTTCGAATGGCTTTGAAGTAACAAAGGTAGAGCCGTAGAGGCAATTACTTGGTATATTTTATTTGTTTAGAGTTGCAGTTTTTGTGTTTGGATTTACCTTTAAGTAGGCTTTTTGCAGTCGGATAAACTTTCGGTCGAAAAATTATTTTTCGTTAAAATTGATATTTATAATTATCATTTATATACATCTATAATAAACATTTATCATGTATAAATAATAAAAAAGGTAGGGTTCATATAGAAACCTACCTAGATTATCGATTTTAAGGCACCTCCCGGTATCTGAAAATCGATAATCTTATGGGGCGTACTGAAGATACTTATGTGTGAATTAATTCATCATATTTTAGTTCATAAGGTTTTCAAAAAAAAAAATATATTTAATTTATTTTAACCGGTTCACAGTCCCATGAACCACATGTGGTTCATGCTGATTTTTTAACTATTGTGTCTGCTTTACGGACAGTGAATGTGTTAAATATTTTTATTTTGAATTTTGAAAATGAATTTTTAAAAGTCATAGAACAAAAGTTGTTGTTGTTGAGCAACATAGTGCTGAGATGTTGTCGGTGTTTTACAAATAACCCTGTATTATATCTTTCGATACCGAGTGGCTATGTTCTCATAGTACCAGAAGGAACACCGTGCTTTACCGAGTTGAGTGGTAGAATTCCGTTTATGCCACAATAAATTAAAATCGTAAGCTTATACTAAACATAATACTTGCTGGTCTTTATCTCAAAGTGCAAGCCAAAAACAATATAGATAATAACTTAACTGCTACTTCAACTAAACTTTAAACAGTTAATTTAACCAATATCGTAAAAGCTAAACCATTTATCTCCCTTTAACATAAGAGTTATAGTTATATTATACCTACTAAAAATAAGTACGAAGCTACTAGAATGCGTGGGAAAAACTTAATTCGTCGGATAAGAAAAACGTAACAATATTTTACGATTATCGTTAAGAAAATCGAGTAGTTTTATCGGTAAAATTACATGACGTCGTGAATTATGAAAGTGCTTTTTATCTCATTGACATACAGTTTAAATTATATTAAATTTATTGAAGCGAGCTCGTGAACTGCGCCGACTATTATAGTTGTAAGTCATTATATAATCTTTATTCACGTTAATGTTTTCTCGTAGTAATTAAATAAATTGAAGAGTACCAATAAACGTAGATATCAGGTAGCTATAGCAATAAAAATACTAAAGAAACCACTTAATTTTACAACTGCGACAATGTACGGCGGTATGGGTGGGCCGATTGTCTATTTTGGGAGAAGACACTCGAAACCAAGATGGTAACATAAATAACAAGTTTTTGGACAATTAATATCGGATGTTCCCTTGATCTATCGTTAGATTGCTTTTATATTTAGATTTAGTGCAGTTTTAGCTTTGTTCCGTTGGTGTAGAACTTTCCTTACCGACAAGGAAAAATCATATGTCTAATGTAGTTTTCTTCTGGAATTAGTTGATACAGGGCTATTAAGCCCACAATTAGTTTCTTAGCTTTAAAACAATGGATAAACGTCACATCTGTCTGTAGTTCCATAAACCTTTTCTTTTTTTGTAGGTAAATGAAAGTTTCGGAAAATGTAAAAATCATTTCATTGCTACTAAAATAAGGGAACACTTTAAAATAATCTTGTAAACGCATTAAAAAGTAAAAACAGACATAAAATTAATATTTTCACATAGATATTCTGATGCAATTAATTTCCTTCATAAATAAAAAACACACCAAAACGAATGCGTCTAAGTTTGTTCGTTGGTGATCTTTTTTCCGTTGGCCTAAGGTGGATTTTCGTCTGTTACAAATCCACAGCCGCCCAAGAAGAAAAGTTAGACGTTTTCCGTGACAGAATAAGGCAAATTGTTATTATATTATTGATAGGCTTCCGTCCACCGGAGTCATCTAGAAATTTATTATAAAACAGGAAATGCTTATAATTTGACGTCGGGTGCATGAAAAATGATATCTTTTGTCACGTAACAAATACGTTGTGTTAATGAATTGAAAAATTCGTGTCAAAACTAATTTTTAATTTAGATCCATATTTTTGGGAGTTACGATTCTAATTTGATGTTACACGGTAGTCGAAATGCTGTAAATGCAATTAAGAAATATAGAGGTTGATCATGTTTAAAAAAAAGTGCTGTAAGTATCTGTCTTGAGAAGAAACAAAAAAAAAAAGTAAAAAAATCGATATTTAAATTTGGCAGTAACAAAAATATGTGAAAAGATAAAACTTATATCTATGGTACAATTTTTATTTTTCTAGATTCTGTGAGTGCGTTAGTATACCTACTTGCAAAATACCGGATATAAGTACTCAAACATAGATCACATATTTACCCAGAACTTTGAAGGATTAATCCGTTATTCTGATAAAGACACAGTTTCCCAACAAACGGTAGGTAGTTGTGAAAACTTTAACATCAGATACATAAACATTACGAAACATTCACCATTTGTCATAAGAACATAGAACACATAATGTCGTCCGCACTATGTTATTGGTATGTGAAGTGATAAATCCAATAAATACAAGTTATTTCCGTTTAAACTGTTATTGCTTGCAATATTAGATTTTAAATATATGGGTTTATTCATGTGATATTTATAATAGCTTCATAACGACTAATGCAAACTATAATTTTGTCGAAAGTTGGACATTTATCCAGTTCCCGCTTGATATATTGGTGAAGTAATATCAAAATTATATCTCGAGCTCTGCTTCATTCATTAATGTTTCGTGAATACATTCTGATTGTCATTTATATGAAAATTCACATAACAATATTTCATTCATACAAGTAAACGGGTCAAAGATCATTGTCTGAAATTAATTTTTCTTAATTCCAATTGTGTCTCGCTTTATTGCAAAAATGCATGTTTTATAAAAAGAGACGAAACAAGAAACTTCATAGAAGGTTTCTTAAAGAACCACTCTGCTGTTCGTAAAATACATTATTTTGATTCATTTTTATGCCAGCTGGTTGATTCGAACTCACTAGGAAGAACTGTTGGTACTGCAGCGAGATGGGCAGGTGGCATTGTTGTCGAGAGACCTTTGTCCAACAATGAGTTAAGTCGGGCTGTGGATTAACTGCAAAATCGAAGAAAACGTGTGATACGAAATACCGATCTTAAAAAATTCTGCTTTAAAACCTTATTATTTTTATTTCAGCATTAGCTTAGCATTTCTTCTTTCAACCAAGAAACTGACAGTTCTATGGTAGCAAAACAACACATTACCACAGTTGAAGTATTGTGTGTCCAATTAGTAAGAGAACGGAGCAAAAGCGAGCGTTGTCTAAAAATATATAAAAACACTCTGTTACCATTTGTCACGGAACGCCTTATATTTATCAAGATACCGTTCCTCATGAGACATACAGGGTGATCAGTACAGATATAACAACTGATGGTTATGTTCATGATGTAAAAGGTGCTGGGGAGGCAACAGAAGATTACAAAGATAGGAATGGAAATGTAGATGAAGTATTGTTATAGTGTTTTGTTTTTCGTAATTTCGTCAAGAATGAGAAGGTTAGTGAGGAAAAGGAGACTCTGATTTGAAAATATGGCAGGCAACTAACAAATACTAGTAAGATGATCTAAGAGCTAACAAGAAGGTAATTGAGGAGGACGAAGTAAATGGCCCTTACTTCATCCTCTTCAATAACCTGATGAGATGTAGATAGTATTTGGTTCCCATTATTGTAATAGCAGAAACTGTCTGGCTGATCGATGATCGATCAACGCACAGCCAAAACTACTGGTCATAGGAAGCTGAAATTTGGCATGTAGCTTCCTTACACTCTGCAGGGATGCAATAAGCGGATTTCCTGAAATTCCTTCGATACTGGGAAAAAACTGGATATGCGCGTATTTAGTGATGTTAGAGTTATAGAGAAAGAAAAAGATGAAAAAACAGGAGATGTGAGCGATGGCTTGGTGATATTAAGACTACAATACCACATTATACTAAAGTTAAGAAGAATCTTTTTCCCATAAAAAACCTCATGTCTCCCTCCCTGTATCAACTAGACTAGGCATAGGAATAAACACGGTTAACATTCCTATAAACAAGATTGTAGCAGCTCTGCGCTGATTGATGGATGCGCCCGCGCAGTCGCTATTAGTGACGGTTTATGGGAAAGTAGTTTGAAAAAAAAAAAGAATTAAAAAAGTAAAGTCCGTTTCTGGAACATTGTGTTTTTAATTAGGTGATGTCGTAGAAGTGTTTTGATTGATTATTTCGGTTGTTGATTGGATGAAGATTTGATGCCCGTCGTTAAAAAGATCTCAGCGGGTCTAAAAACGGCCACTTCAGCAGAATGAGCCAGCATATCAAACTACCTGTAACTGTCAAATTTTCCCAATGGATTCAACTACTATAGATTTTTTGTATTCGATAGTAATGAAGATATTATAGAGCTTATTTCGAGATATGATTTGATATAAATATGAACTACAAATAACTATAAATTGTGGAAAAACAAACTTACAAACATTAAAACTAACATGACAGCAAACAAAAACAAGAAAACTCAACCCAAAAAACATTTTATCAAGAACTTAGCGGAACTATTTAAAACGACATTATCTAATATCTTTATTTCAATGGCGCGCATCGTGCTAGCCATACATCAGCGTGTGGATCCCACAAATGTACCGCGGAAGCGGCGCACGCGTGGCTTATGATAATTTGTATTTTGGGAGCTCGTAATGTAGGGAATAACGTGCTTTTTTCTTGTTCAGAAAAACAACAATAATAATTTTTCAAATGATAAGAATAAACCTTTTTTTTATAGGAAAATGCCATTAACTGTATCTATGGTGTCAAGTTTCTCCATCTAATGGATACTTACTTATTTTACTGAGTCAATACTCAATAAAACACACACACACACAACACACACACACACACACACATCACACACACACACACACACATCACACACATCACACACACACATACACACACCACACACACTCATCACACTCTCTCTCTTACTCTCTCATGTGTGTCTTCACATTATCATCGTGTTTTTATTCTGATCCTTGTTAATTTGGGCTTGTCGCAGCTTGTGTTCTTACTTTTCCATGCTCTCTCTATTTGCCATCATTTCATTAGTAACCTCATTACTAGCCAAACTACCTTCTACTCAGTTTATCAATCGCTTCTTTGGTCTTTTACTACCCTTATCTTTCTTTCTTTCTATCCATTAGTTCTCGAAACTTTTTTTTAATTATTATTATCTAATGGGCTTGCTCTTGACCACAATCACGCCTGATAAAAAGCGATGGATTAGGTCTAAGATGGAGCGAGCTTGCCCAGAAGATGCCTGTTCACTCTTGCTTTGAAGGCTGACGAGTTATATATGCGCATAATAAATGTGGAGGAGAAGCGCTGGGTACGACTAGTCGAGATATCGACCAAGTACGGGTGGTACCCTGCAGTACGTCTGATATTCCGGTAGTAAAAGGGCGATAGTGGATCGTGGAGTTCCTGTGCACACTCACCAAAGTACAATCTGTAGAAGACCGACAGACAGGCAACACTACGCCGATGAGCTAGGCTGATCTTTCTTACAAAACGTGTTCCTCATACCTTTGCATCCCATAGGCATATCAACCGAGCTTCATACATAACAACAATTCTAGAAACCAAATTCGACAGTTCAATTCCCATCTCATTAGTTCTAATAACCAATCATAATAAACTTCCAAATTCTCTATTGCAATTAACGGTTGCAGTGTTGCGTCATAGACAATCGTGGCAACAGTCGCGCCACAAATAGTTGCGAGTGGGCGGCCACGCTCGGCCGGGAGTGGTGACACGCTAAATATTAATATGTTATAATTGTGCATTAATTATAAGAGGACATGAGCTGTGAAATTTTAGCTTTTGAAACGGGAGGCTGGTGGCCGAGACATTGAGGGAGTTCATAAGTTGATGGTGGTCATTTTTGTAATTTGCATGTGAAAATGTGGTTTTTGGTAGGAAAACTAAAAGTTTGCTGTGAGTCATGTGAGTGTAAACTAAATTCTTGCATTGCCTATATTTTTTGAAGTCCAGTCTTGTCAGACTATCGTCTTGCCGAGCTTCTGGGCTGTGGATGCCAGACAGGAAATCGCTCCATGTAAAATAGTGGTATTCAACTACATTCAAAACTGATACTGCTTCCAGTTTCAGCCTTTAAAAAACTTTTTACAAAAAAATACAACCGACTTCCAAAAAAAAAACACTACAAAGTAAAAAATTATTTTAATTCCGGAACTTGACACCGACTTCCGAAATTAAAGTTGTAGTGTTTTTTTTTGGAAGTCGGTTGTATTTTTTTTGTAAAAAGTTTTTATTTTTCACTTTTTAGTGGACACACCTAATAACACCACTGCAAAATCACATAAAAGCAAAATACGCAATTTCGATTACTTGGATTATATAAAACTATCATCCAAGTAGACGAATTCCAGCTATTTCGATTTAAATTCCAAAGTTCGTAACCAATTTTCATAAAATTTAAATGGGACCAATCTGCAAGTATGTCATTTCAGATAATAAGAATTTTTCAAATCGGTTCATCATTGTCGGAGTTATGAGGTAACAAACATAAAAAAAACAGCCGAATTGATAACCTCCTCCTTTTTGGGAAGTCGGTTAAAAAGAAGTAAAAAAAGAAAAAGCTGATTGCTTGATTAATCACTATATATTTTTCTATAAGTTTAGAATTTATGAAAATGCTTTCTTGTGGTAGAAAATTAATATATAGGGATGTGTAAGGTATCAGCTATACCTACAAAGATGTTTTAAAGTCGGTTGAAGAAAATGAATGACTTAGTTCTACTGAGTAAAATAACTCAGTGACTGCTATCCATCACGCATGCACATTAATTTGTAAATTCCTCGCAAACATTTCATATAGCTGCAAGAAACGCGGAAGACTGCTACACTTTCATTTGCACATTGTTATTTATTGAAAACACAAGTTTGTTTTTCACAAATTATAACCGTCTCACAGTACTTTGTTAGTTATGCGGCCATGCATTAAAATATCAAAGAAAATTTCGAACTAATAACTCGTTGTAACAGCTTTGCAGTGCCAACAATACTAGTGTGTACACCTCGATTTACGTGACATGGCTTGGATTCACGAACACTAGAGTCATAAGAAATGAAGCAACAAATTGGCCGATAGCACACTGGCCTAAATATCAAGTGTTTGTCGACGCTTCTTATTATTCTCATACGAGTTTGACGTGTATTTTTCAACGCTCTTCAATATTTTTGAACGGCTATTTTCGTTGCAAGACCGCCTCCTTCGTTTGTGCAAAGAGTAATGTTGGGGCAGATGTGACATTATTTTTATTTTTTGTGCGATTTTTTTTTGGTTTCAAAGTAATTCAATCTTTTTTTCTCTATACAATTATTTAATAAAAAAAAAAGTAAATACACTCGTCAATTACTTATCTTTGAGACTTACTGGTTATCGCAATCATAAGATAGAGTAAGCAAAATAATAAGAAATGCCAAAGTTGCAAAGATAAGCAAAGTGTAGTTTAACTTCTCATCACACTGCACAGTGTTTTCTTTTTATTTTTTTTTAATCTTCACAAAAAAGCTATTGCTGATATAGTCTGTAATAATCTGGACCTAACTTATAATCAAACGTTTTCTGCCTACGCGACTGTCTACACCTAATTACATTATCTATATTTTCACACGTCAGTCACTGTGTCGTTCTGTGGGCTATTCTACAGCTCTTTATTGTCGCTTGCCCATTGTTTATTTAAACAATAACTGGACACTTTATTGCGCCGACGGTTTTACGATTATAAACTATGCCTACATGTCAACTAGTTTTTTTCTTCATAGATATTTTAGTTTTACTGTCCCAAAAGCAAGTAAAACGTGACCACATGATGCAATAAATTCACTCTTATAGTGATGTTAATCGTAAATAACACTGAAATTATGGCTGTGTTTAGTTACAATAAAGAAAAAGTTTTCCTTGGAGAATGCGGTATTTGATTTAGTGATGAGTTCCCCTCGTATTTTTGTTAATGTGTGTTTTATTATTAGCTCATTGTTAATGGCAATTAATGGTGCATCGCAGAGCGATAAAAAATATCAAATGTGTGTAAAAAAGTAGGTCTAGGATTTTCCGAGGGAAAATATATTAATGAAGCACTCGATAAAGATTTCCATTTAAAAAAGAAAAATCATAATTAATAACAAAAGCGTTATCCTACTTACTAAATTAAAGACGCTAAATTAATAGAAGGAATTCAAATAACAGACATGCAACTATTTGTAAGATTAGCGAAAGAGAATAACAAAAACCATTTCTTCTATTTAACCCCGTTGTTTTGACGTGCCGCTCTATTCTGGTATTCGAGGAATCACTAACAAATCAGCACCTGTCACTTTTGTTAACGTATCCACGAATATCCAAGCCATTGTTTTAAAAGTAGAAAACAATTCAATCTTCACTTTAAAAAAATCTTGTGTTATTTTTGTTAGTCTTTTTAATGGCTCTGCGTATTTTGTTTTAGAATAACTCACGTGTGATTGACATAGATTTTGAACTTTGAGCGGAGTCACATAAGATTCAAACTGGACTTTTTTCTTGTTGGGCTATCGGATGTTTGGGTTTTAAAAGCGAGTTTGAAACATTGTTGTCGTCTCTACAATAGGCCTGCACGCGTTGACAGTTGATAATCGAAGACAGACTTAACGAAGACAATGGAATTTTCAGTATTGTTTCAACTGAGTGACAAATTGCCGTAACGTGAATTTTTTTCTTCATTTTTCTTGGCACATTGTTCCTTTTCGTTATGAATAATAAAAATAAACAGACCTTTCTTATTTCTTTTTCTTTTATTCATTATTTACGGCCGGTGTTAATGTTAATATGATATATGGGATTATTACTTTAGAATAATTTGTACGCCTCCGTGGACTAAAGTGACTTATAATTTTATTATTTACTGCTTTTGTCTCTGGTGCGAGCTTAACCGTTGTTTTCTCGTTTTTAAGTTGAAAGTTTTACTTGCTATAATATTTTATCTTGTAATCACAATATTTTTTGGCAGATCATTTTTGGGAAATATTTTACAAAGATGAAAAGGTTCGTTTTACAAAAAGAATGATGTTCATGAACTTCTATATTATCATCTTGACTCATTTTGTCTCGAGGTAGGCTTAATACCAAATGTAATTAAGATTTATTGAGTCATGATTAATAAAGCTAGATTTTATGTTTTATTTGGTTCCTTTTTATCGCTAAGTACCTTTGAATAATGTAAGTTATTGAAGAAGTAACAAAACTTTTCAAATATTTTAATAGTTTCCTTTAGAGAGGGAAATGAAGTTACTGATACTGATTGTTTGACGTCCGTTTTTTTTCGTCTATTCTGACCTATCGAAAAAAACGGGGTGCGCCGACTCCCAGTAACATGGGATAAGGACAGAAAGAAGATAATGACACATAAATTAGACCTTAAGCCTTGTCTCCCAGTGGGGTGACGACCATCTGGTCTCTTTTAACGCCACCAAAAGCGTGTCTCTTTAACGCAAAAAGGAGATGTTTCAACCAAAATCCTACTTTTCGGGGTACCCCGAAAAGTAGGAGTGTCCCAGTGACTGATCAGCTCGAGCCCTAGGCATGGAGCTGACATCCAGTCTCAACTTCGGCGCCACCATTAAGTGCAAAGTCCAAACTGCGGGCAAAAAACTGAGCATCCGAAATAGGGTGAAGCGATACTTCAAGCCTGGGCAGCTTTTAACTCTGTATAAAGCACAAGTCCGATCCTGCATGGAGTATTATTGCGGCCACCTTTGGGATGGCCCAGCTAAGTATCAGCTTGCCGCGCTTGACTCGGTGGAACGCAGAGCTAAGAGGCTCGTTGGCGACGTAAAACTGGTGGATGCCAAGCTGCACAGCTTGGCTCATCGCCGCAAGGTTGCCTGCTTGTCGGTCTTCCACAGGTTGTACTTTGGAGCGTGTGCCCAAGAACTCCACGGCCTCATCCCACCAGCCCCCTTCTACCATCAGACATCCAGACGAACTGCAACTTGCCATCCCTACCTTGTTGCTATTCCACCAACTCGCACTAAGCGCTTCCAAGCGTCTTTCATAATGTGCACAGCAAAGGAGTGGAACGCTTTGCCCGCGTCTGGTTTTCCGAATGCTTACAACCCTAGTCTTTTCAAAGTTAGAGTGAACAGGCTACTTCTGAGTAAGCTCGCTCTATCGTAGACTTTGTCTCTGTCATCTCTGACCAAGACTACAGTCAAGAGCAAACCCATTTCAAGTAAAAAAAAGGTTGTTATCATTTAAAAATATTTGCAAAAATGCAAATTTGCGAGTTGAGTATGCACAGATATCTAACAGAGAAACGTTACGGAGTTACGTTTACCAAAATAAAAACTTGAAAAATCTATCCACTTTGTCATTCCATGAAATATCTGATGCTGAGCACATTGTTTTCTTATTCGGACAATGACTTATTCGCCGCTCACGAGAAACGTCTATCGTTTTAGTGCGTTAATCTCGAGGATTACTGCGTCAAGGCGGATGTCACCTAAAGTACACTTTGACACATCTCGAAATACGTGCCGCGTGTGTTTACACTAGGACATCACTAGTCGAGAAAAACTATAAAACGGCTTCAAATAATATTAGACTTTATTGCTTTAAGGTAAGGTTGCAATTCAGTTGAGTTGTGATTTGTTTATCTTTGCACCAACTGATTGGATTGTCATAATGTTCGAATTTTAAAATGAGTAATATTAAATGTTATTTTTTTTGCTAAAATAACCTATAATTTCGTTGTTACTAGTAGAAAATGGTGACGTCAATACATACACCTACACGATATAACGTTTTTGTTCCCTTTGAATGTTGAGAAAAAAACAATAAAATTTTGTTTTCTTTTATGTTTATGTTTAAAAAATAATTGGATAACTTGAACTATAACTTACAATAAAATTGGCCAAGTGCGTGTCGGACTCGCACGCGAAGGGTTTCGTGCCATAAACCTTAATTTTATTATATGTTGTTATAGCGGCAGTACATAGATATACACAATCTGAAAAAAAATCATCTGTCTACCAATTTCGGTTCTGGAGATACAGCCCGCTAACAGACAGACGGACAGCAGAGGCTTAGTAATAGGGTTCCGTTGGTTACCTTTTGGGTACGAAACCCCAAAAGGATTACTTTAATATTAGCATATTCATATTTTGTAATTTTTGCAAAACTACTTCCCCTTAACATTACCAACTATGTACTATATTTTTCTAATGACACTTTGCTGGTATATTTAACTGTAGTGCCAACCAACAATATTGATAGGTACGGTTATTATAATAATTACTTGTCTCGCGTTAAATAATATAAATTACATGCATTTATTAAATCCCCTTGATCTTTTAAATAACAGTCAGACAAATTAGAAAATGAAATTGACAAAATATTAGATACTTAGTATTATTCAATGTCAATCATTAACCGTTATACTTCAAAGAAAGGAATAATACAATTTATTTAGCAACAGTTTATGAAACAATGTACAGAATAATTATAATAATAATATTAAATTAGAAAGTCAGGTTCATTTTATTCTTGTAAAAAGAATTTAAAAGTTTATTTTTTATGTAAAAATAAATACAACCCGGAAAATAATACAAAACATTTTAGAATTAGATTATAGGGCAGGCGCACACAGGGAAATTTGACGTCATAGAGAAATAAAATGTAATAGAGGAGTGAAACGGGCAATCAATCGTTGTTTTGGAGCAATTAATAAATGGCTCACCGCCATACATTTTAGCGCTCCGTTGACGTCAAACAAATGTTCTAGGATTTTTTTGTATCAAGTCTTTAGCATCATAATTCTTGTCTAATGTGACATACTGATTTGTGTTAAGGCGAAGTTTTAGCTTACTTTATAATTAAAAGTTAAATTAATGTTTGCTATTGTAGTGATTGATTGTTTTTTTTGAAGTTGTTACTTACCTACATAGGAAACAATAGAATTGGTAAAAAAATGTGATTTGTTAACAAGAAAAAAAAATGTGAAACCGGGAACATTTACTATTTTCTTCAATTTTTTTAAAAAAACATGCTCGTATCTATGTACCATACAAATATAAGAAAAACGGGAGAAGTGGCAAGGAAGCGTGTCGGTGTCCGCACAACATGCTATTATAATTGAACAAAAAACTTTTTTGTACAATTATAAATGGAAGACTATTACATTCCGGTTTAGTCAATCACTACAATCATATTATGTAAAATAAATTGCTTTTGCATAACACAACGACAGTGTCCACTGTTTGTGTGTGGGTAAGTGTACGGTGCATGGTAAATACATGCTGTGTTTGAAAATATAATTGATTGTATAGTAAGTTCTGTTTTGAGAAATGCGGGTGTATACACGACTGCGTATCTATTGCTTTTACTGTATTACATGAGTAGTAGTTGGCATTTGGAAGGGGTGAACTGGAGACACAGGGTTCCTATACATTTTCGTCCACCGGCCATATCTCTTTATTTATTATATCCATGCTGTGTAGCTATAATGCATAAAAACAAATAAATCGGTTATAAGAAGGTTTATTTTTGATAAAAAATATTGATATTATTAAAAAAAAAAACAAACGTTTAAGTTGCACTCTGAATATTAATAACTGTTGTATTAGCATATTTTCCACATAAAATCTTTGGAATCCAAAATACGTACAAGAATCACATTCATCTTAACACACAATGTTTTGAATATTGTCACATTTATTATTGTAATTTATTTTTAAATAGCTTCTATTATAGTTTTGTAATAATAACAGTATATTATTAAACTATTTGAAATATTTGTTTAGTTCACTAAATAGCATTTAATTGGTAATTTGTCTGCAACATATAAACTTAAACACTAATAAAATCGTTTTATTTAATGATTTACTAGAACAATATTCTTTTAACGTGAGTTATAATAAGAATAATTTGTGCTTTTAAAAATTACAAAACTCATTTTTTCACAACAAATAATTTTTGTTATCGCCGCTGACTAAGATGCCAAACTCCTGTACAGTCAGTAAAATTATTACCTTTATATATGTGTATTTAAATGAAACTGAAAAAAGGTTGAATTGATTAAATATAACCGAGTGCTAATTTTACTCCCACAAATTGGATATTCAGTTACGATATATGGCCAATTTTATGTTACGCGCGAAAATTTCGATTAAGACGCGTCGCTTTTATGTTTTATAAAATGTAGTTTATGGAGCTGACTGTACTTTGGGTGTGAAAAAAATTGTCTTTGATATGGAAATCCGCAAGTTTTTGTGTATATTTTTTGTTATTTGTTACGATTGGATAATCCTTTTGTGGGTTCTGTGTTTGAGCTAATTTTCTTTTTTTTTTCATTTGGACGAATATTTCTCTCAGTAAAAATTTAAATAATTTATGTCAGTAGTTTCACCATTTTACTAACATGACCACAATGATCGAAATGATGATTGTAAGTTTTCAAATGTTGAATAGATCTGAATGTTCAAAATTATGGAAACGTCATCTTATTGGGCAAAAAATAACAAATAAAAATTCGCAAGACAAAAGAAAAACAATACACACGTAACCCGCTATTTAGGAATCCCATCAATAACGAGTCCTCGCCTTGCACCCCTCTCCCCACTTCCGACAAATTACACCCCCTTTCACCCCCAAACGCGTCAAGTATGACGCAATTATTGGCGCGATCCATCATCGGAGACGTGTGACACAACTAAATAATTTTCGGGTTAAACATTTAATTCTGTGGGGTAAAACAACGTCGCATTCATAGGATTGATGAATGAGTGTATTAGCGGCTTTATATTATGTCAATGTTATGTTTGGAGCACTGAAATTTCCCAGCTAAGAGTGTTTAGATGGTCCTCTGTGCAGAGCATACATGGAGGCGGAAGTTGTTGCGCACGTGCTCCATGAGTGCTCAGGCGTCACTAAAATACGAAAACAAACCGTAGAATTATGAAATTCGTTTACAGACGGCCTGAGTAAACTGGGAAGAATCTGCTTCTGGAGGCATGTAAGCTTAGCAGGAAAGAAGCCCGGTATGAACCACGCACAATGGTCCTAAAAAACTGTTGATAGAAAAACTGTGTTAGCGTAGGTACTTGATCATTGACTACGCAATTCTTAAAAGTATTAAATTACCAAAAATGCCAAGAGATGTTGTCAAATGTTAATTACACCTCGACAGGCCTTATAAATACTTTCACTGAAATGTAATCATTCAGGCATTTTGGTCCATAGAATAGACATGGATAAACCTAATCTTAAGATTTGTTATTGCTTTTGGGCATTTATTTTTATTATTAAGCATTAATAAGGTATAAGATTCTGGTCTTACGCACGTCTATTTCCTACATCCTACATAAAAGACATGACCACTGCTTTCTATTTTTACCGGGATCTCCTGACCGGTGTAACCCTTGCAATACGGAAATCCTGACATTATTACGTCCATATAATTTCCTGTGTCAACACATACTTCAAAAAGTGCACACACTTTATGAGGTGTAAGGTATTTTCCGGCATGGACCTGTCTGTTACCTGGTATGAGTAATCCCTCGCCCATAACATGACTGACATGCTGGAGTGCCCCCCCATAAAGCTACTTCTTTGAGAATGACTATATATGCTGTTGTTTAATGAGGTCACCTGCTGGGCTAAAATTATCTTAAATTTTTACTCATCCATCCACCCAACCAACGATCGACTCGAGAAGGAAATAAATCTTACTTGACTACTATCTCACTTGATGGTAAGCAATGATGCGGTCTAAGATGGAGCACGCTTGTCTAGAAGTACCTAACCTATTCACTCTTGACTTACAGACTCCCAGGTTGTGGCTATCAGGAAACACAGACTCCGGCAGGGAATATCACTCCTTTGCTGTACACACTATGAATGTGTTCCCAAAATGTTTTGTGCTTGTAAGTGATGTCCCCAATGTAGGTACCGGTGGCGCAGCACCACTCGTCTTGTGGTCCGATGAACTAAACCAATATTTAATACCTACTAATCTTTAATACTTATGTGACCAATCGAATTGTAGTTAACCTTACGCAAAACAAAGTTATTCTTTTTCTAATTTATTAATTTTCCTTTTTCTTTGTCATTCAAAGCACAACCCAAAACAAAACGTTTATCCAACTTTAATACCAAAACGAAAACCTTTCGAAAAACAAATTATCCCAGCTGCACAATAGGCTTTTCTAATATCGAGGCGAACAAAGCGCCCTCTGGGTTCGCCCCATTCAGTTGGCGGCAATCCGTCAAGAGATGGCGCCACAATAGCGGATTAGCTGTCGTTATTACATCACCTTTGTGGCTGGAGTCCGTGTTATGATCGAGAGCTCAATATTAGGGATTATCACGGCTTCCCCATTTTCTATTGGGGTGGGAGTAGGTTTAAAGTTCTGTTGTGGGGTTTTTTGATTAAAATGGTTTTATGGTCGTGAAATATAGCGGGCTGAATAAAACATTATAAAGAACTACTACTAAACTGTCCTATTACCTACAAGGTCTCATTATGACTGTTGAGTTGAGTCACTTGAACCTCTTCGAAATCTTGGTACCTATATACAGGTCAATATTTAATTATTGATAACACACAACAAGAATTTGATGAGTTACGATCGACAGATTTATCATCATCATCAGGATTGGACGTCGTCCTTGGCTGCATTGATTTGAAGCCAAGGACGTCCACTGCTGGAAATATGTCTCTACAACGTCTCACATCACCGACCGATGCTATGAATCTCACATTCAGTAGATTTACGCGGCTTTCATTAGGTTATCGGTTCACCTTATGGGAGGATTTTCAACGCTGTACACTGCAACGCTGCAAAACCTTTCGATTCCATCAATTATCTGTTCTGAGAGCAATGTGCTTGACAAATTAACAGATGGTACCTAAATAACAAAACTATTAAATAAAATCAATACTAAATAACACCACTACTAAATAACATCACTACATACTCAAACAATTATTTTTAAACAACGATAACAAAAATATTCATTCGATAATACAACACTGTACAAGTACTTATATGGGGGTTGTTGCAGGGGTGTAATAATGCGCGGCTTACAACTGCGTTACCATTGCGGAAGATGACTAATATTTGTGTGGCTTAGGATAAGTGCACAATGGACAAAGATGGTGAGTACTTTTTCAATGTTGCTTGAAGTTGTTTAAGAGGTAAGCAATTGTTTTTGCGTTAGCAAAAAATATATCACGATATAATTCAACAAAAAAAAATCTTAGTCCGTTTATTTTCATCTTGACTAAGACTCCAATGCCTGTAGCCCAATTGCGCATATTAAAAATTTTTTTTACGTTGTCGCGCATATAAGTTTTAACACATATTATTTACAAAATATTCATTTTCATTATTTTTGCTTCTGTTTTAAAGTTAAACATAAAAAATACCGCATCGAAAGTCTTAATAATCTAAGCTAAGTCCCCAGTGTAACCTCAGCCCTATAGCAATCACTCTTAACGACACGATACATGCGAAATTCACCCCGCGTTTGATTACCACACGCTACGCTAAGGCTTCTGTCTGATCGTGTATGGCGAGCCTTATTCCCTGCTGGGTAGCAGCCATCTTGTCATGTTATGAGATATGAGGGAGAGACAAACTGGAATACGTAATAAGGATACAAATTGTAGTTGAGGATGAAGTAAATTTACATTTTTGCAGACTGCCAGTTTTGGAGAAAGATCAATGAATTAATCAATGCTATTGAGAGGATATTCTATTTTTTCAGTGCAACTGTCGTTAAGCAAAATAAAATGTATGGAAATGTATACTCTGAGATATGAAATGTCATGTGATCAATTCTATTAAGTTATATTGGAATTTTAATGATCGTTATTATTTAAAATTGGCAACTAAGGCATTTTTAAGTCTAATTCCACGACTTTCGGCTGATACGATGCTGATGATATTAGTAACATTTAATTTCTCATAACCAAACTGTGACAGTTACTTATGATTAAGTATCTTGAGAGTGATATTTTGTGTCATGCGGACATGAGCTTTCATCCTCTATTTTTCCGTCTACCCACATTGAAAACATAAAGTACTCTTTTAAATACCACTGAAGTCGTAATTTCTCTTGTACGCACAACTTGGATTACGTTGCACCGAAAAATATCACAACTGATCCAAAGTTATAAGACAAAAACGTCAAAAATTTCATTAAATCATAACGAAAAACTGACTAAGCTGTCATATTATGTAAACACTCGTGTTTCTGTCTTTTTCATTATGACAAAATTATATAATTTACGACATATCATATACAGAAAATTTTGTTTACAATATTGTCACGGAGAGAAAATTATAAAAGTTTAATTTATGGTCGGGGTAAACATAACAATCGTATATAAACTAATAAAACGTGTCAGCGGCAAAATAATTGGGCCAGAAAATTATTATAATATTATAAATAGTTTAGTCTGGGTGTAATTTTGTACACTGTCGTACGGGAACAGACTGCGGTCGTAACTCATAATTCTGTTTATAGCGTCGTTGCATCCTTGATACTTGCATGCGTTGTGTTATTGTGGGTGTATTATATGAAAGCATAACTAAAATTTCTTAATTAGGAAGAACAATATAATATGTAACTACAAAATAATTATTTTTTTTCCGGACTTTACGTTTCAAGTGTCAGTAACAAGAAAAGCCCTCAAAAAATTCGAGTAAAAAAATTATTTACTAAAACCAAAATGTTTATTCACCTTATGCTTTGATATTGTCATCAGTAAAAAGTCACTATAGAAATGTTTTGTAATCTTCAACTTTTTTATTTCTGGTTAAGTAACAATAATAAATAAATAAAATAATAATAATAAAATAAATAATTTTCGATTTTCTGATCTTATCTCACTGCGTTAAAAATGAGATCTTTAAAACGTTACAATTAATTGTACTCTTAGCAAGCCTCTTATTGTGTGCACATACATACATTTCATATTAATAACAAAAAACAGACAGATATCTCCCAGATAAGTGCTACTAATGAACATTTGTCGATGCTCACTGTGGCAACACTAAAGATGTTATCGTACCTGTCAGTTTTTGAGATGCATATCGCATTTTTGATTGCCACTGAAAGGCTTATTAAGCGAAAATGTTTAAATGCGTGGCGAGATAAGAAAATATTCCTATTGTAACAAAGATGTTGAGTATAATGATATTAATGACAAATTTAAATATTTTAGTACATTTAGTAACGAAATTGGCATTGACAACTTATAGTTATAATAAAATTAAAGACTACTTTTGATGCAACGGGAGGATAATAAATATGAAATAGAATAGACGAACATGGAGACTGCTGTTCAATACTATTGCTGAATTTAATAGAAAAAGCTTACATAGACATTTTATATAATTATTTGATTATGTTCTTGTTATCCGTTTGACATTTAACATAGTTAACATTTTTAAATTACTGTTATCTATATTAAAATGAATCCCATTTCCCTTGGTCATCGTATGACGCGTGAACGGCTGGGCCGAATTCGCTAATTCTTTTTTTATTGAGTTTATTACTGTCAGGAGCAGGTTTTTATGAAAGAAAAAATAAGAAAGTTGCAGTTGACGGATAGCTTGTTCGTAATAGAAAAAATCAGGAACACGATACCTTTATAAAATATCAAAATCACTCGATCCCAGTACAGATGGACAAAGATTTTATTGTACTTTATAAAAAAATAATTCATATAAATAAAAAGTTCTTGTTTATTTCGACACAACCAAAACTTGATGACGTGACGTGCAATAATTTGATAGTTTTATTGGTTATCGCCGAGAAAATATCATGAAAAGGCGGTATGTTTTACGATTTATTGTTTATTTTATATTTTGTTTCCGTCTTTAATAAATTACGCATTTTTTTTCTTGTCATTAGCAACAGATTCTTTCGTATTCTTTTGATCTTTCCAGTTAAATTGGTCTGTTAATTTCTAGTAGATTTTTATTAAAATGTTTTTAGTGTTAATATTAAATAATGCCCAATTACTGTCAACAGTAAAGAGTTGGAGGTCGCAAGTGTTACTGTATAAAGCAGGAAACATAGATAATGTAAAAGTAAATTATGAACAGTTACAGCGAAGGAAATACGCTTCAGTTGCGGAGACGTAAAAAACATGGTCTAATATTAGCATGTGTGGTAATGTGTTTTTTTTAATGAATACTAACAATGATGTAGGTTGGTTAGTAAAAAATGCTTTAGTGGTTAGTTTCTGGTCGGTTATAAAAAGTTGAGTGTCACCTAGTTCGTTGCGAAAACATGCAGAAAGGTTTTTTGGCTCACATTAACAGCTATGCTTACTTTGAGTTTTTGTTGTTACATTTTTTATTGTCTATTTGTAATTACACTTTTTTGTTCTGTTAACTTTTTTTCTATTTCATTATGATAAAGACAAGATTTTTTTTTTTGTTTGAATACCATTAGTTTTGGTTTCCCGTTATAAAACGATGGGTAGTAGTATCTATTAAGATTTTCAAATAAATTTGAATAAAAACAAACAAATAATAAACGAAAGACTTTATAAAATAAGAATAATAAAAAAAAAACAAACCCAGATTTTTCTGTAGTACTAGGTATTATTTAATTTGAAAGTGAGTTTAGTTTTTTTTTTGCTTTCACTCTTAAATTAGCCGATTTTGATGACTTTTGGTACTGAGATAGATGGAAATCTGGAGATGGCTACAATTTTTTTTTAGGAAAATCTAAATTAACGCAAGCAAAGATTCGGACAAAAGATATTATGAATTAAATATCATCATAAAACGGACAGAAACAAAACCGATCACCCTAACACACAACCCTCCACCACTGGCCAGTTAATACCAAATTAACAAAATATAGCTATCCAATCAGCAAGTTGAACTAAAGTTAATAAGTTTTGTCTGCGAGTTAATCTTCCGGTCAGCGGCAGTGTCTCCAACACTGCGGATTATATCGGCGATCTAATCAAAGTTGCTAGAATGTTCTCAGGTTTATGAGCCACTAGGATTAGGAGCGTTATTATTGTGCTGTACACAGTTATAGTTGTTATGATATGGAAGAGGCGGATATTATAAGCTTGTTTGCTTGCGTTCTAATAGCTTTATCTTTTTGACCGACCTTGACACTTGACCCGACTGACCTGACTTGACAGTATAAGTTGGCGAAAAAAAAAAAAAATTTTGACTGGCAAAAAATGGCTGAATTAATTTTTAATATATGTTTACGTGTTATTTACGTCAGTAGCTCTAAAATCGTTATCTGATGATAGCTGTTTAAAATGTTGCCATTTGCTTGTTTGATAAAAGAACAAGCAATAAAAAGATTAAATCTTCCACGGTTGTCACATGTTTGTTTACAAAATTTACGAAACTGTCTCTAAACAAATCTAAATCTATAATTACAACTAAAAAAGCATCTTGCACTTTGATGATGTCTCGCGGGATTTCACCCCTTCAGCGGTCGTAAAAATAAAGTTCATAAAATACGAATTACCGTCAACCCTTAGTCTTCGGAGGCCATTCGAATTCATAAATAAGTCCAACAAAAATAAAACGGGACAAAAAACACCCCAACAATTAACAAATTGGTCGCAGTTTAGGGTTAATTTTAACCGCTTCCTACTGTTGTAATTCGAGAGCTCATTTTTTTTTAATTTACTGCAGTAATCTGAATCTTGAAACAATAAATAGTGACAATTACAGTCAAAATATAGGAGAGTTCTATTTAGGGACCCCTTCTACACAGCCGATTTTTAAGTGTTTGCTCATTAATATTTGACACAGATGTCAATCGTTTTTTTTTTAACAATGCTGATAACGAATTTGCATAATATCCGTGAACTTTTACATCGTTATCTCCCAAACATTTGTAAGAACTTCACAGATAGAATCTAGATTAGATAAAAACAAAAAAACTTGACATTTTAAATATTTATAGTTGGACATTTGAATTGAGCAATGCAGTAGAAATGCTATTTAAAATATTGACGTGGATATTGAAACACAAAATGTCAACACCTTTGTCATATCCTGTGTCGGGTAATTAAATTTTTTATCGGTGACAAAAGTGATTATTGCAAAGTAGACTTTATAATTATACTCATGGTCTTATTTTACCCTATATATATTTGCGATGTATTATTACTCTTTTAAAAAACAATACACAATTATACTATTTACACTTAAAATAAAAACAAACTCTGTAATGTAGCGTTAAAAAATTCGTCCGCATCGCTGTCGACTGGAAGCGAACCCAAAAGATTGGCGGCATTGCCACGTTGTATGGCAATGCTTATCCTCTGTCCGAGGTAAAAGCCAGCTCTTGGATCACGTGAAGTGTCAACTAAGCGTTTAGCTAGTTCTTTAAATAACACATGAGCACTCGGACCAAGAGTTTCATCCCCAAACGGCTCAAAAATATTTCCGCCCTTTGAGGTTCTCAGCAGCCACAGCAGCAGAACCAGCACAGCACGACGAGCTAGGAAGATGGGATGGATGGATGGGAGTAGCTTTCCACATTAAAAGCCAACCCATCTTCCAAGGAAATAAAGGCATACCGTCCGGTCGCTTGCCATCGTCGCGTGCGAGGCCCATGGGTTCTAGTATGGCTGGAACGCCGACGGCGACAAGAGCGCGTCGGATAATGTCGTTGATGTTTGCGTGCCGTGCTATGCGACCCGCACTTCGACTGCATGACGGGCCGTGGTGCCCGAGGCTGTTGACAGCTTCACCACAGTAACAGCGATGAGGAGAGCAACATGATGCAATGGATGGTTTCATTTAAATAAATGGATAAACTTTTAGTAATCATTCATATCAAGAAAATTAGGGCAATGCGAAAAATAATAATTAAAGAACCCCATAATGGATTTGTTTATTCTAGTGTGCCGTCAATTTGTTATTTTAGATCAAAATAAAATCACTTTAACCAGTGTTTTTTTTTGCATATCATTGGTTAGCCGTATTAAACGCTGTGGTCCATCTTTTTAATGGGACCCTTCAATTGACTAATGAGTGCAAAATGTTACCACGTAGGTAGCAATCTGGCTCGGTTTTGTACAAATCAGCAGCAACTACAAGCTGTAGCCATTTCATCGGACGGCACATTCAAATGATTCAGAATATCTCCGAATCAAAACGATAAGATTTTTTTAGTTCTGAAAACAATAAATGGACTTCACTCTGTTGAACACCATAAAAATACAATTTAGAACTCTTTAGACTTAATAAAGAAAGCTAAATGCGGAAAAAAAAACGGGTTTTTGATTTCTATTCTGGAAAATTGCAATTAGCTTGCTAATTGAGTTAAAGAAGTAGACATATAAAACAGCAGCATACTACGCTACAGCGCTGTAAAGTTTTATTCCGAGAAATCTAATCGTAAAGTTGCAATAATTCCTAAAAATAATGTATATTTTGAATATTATTAATCTTTGTACACCTACAATAGCGTCGACTTTAAAATCCAAAGGCTGAAATCAGTGGTTACAATAATTCGTAATAATAAAAAAAATATATTATAAATTATCATTTTTTGTAGACTTGCTACAGAATGTCTTGTTGCATTAAATCTACATATTGCAGCATTGTAGATGCAGCTTATAGTTTTCGACAATCCACCTTTTTTAATTTAACCTCTGAGCTAACCTCTCTTTTCTGAAAGCTAAATTGAGTTTAAATTAATAAACAATAAATAGAAAATTTGATAACTATGATGTGTGAGTGTCTGGTGAATCTATCAAGCATTCGGTAATCTGATTTGTTTTTTGTAATGTGTTTCTTTCGCTTTGACATTTAAAAAATATTATTAACGTGTAGCATTAGCGAAGCCATATTTTTATTTCGCTACAATTTGTACCAATAATGTACATACAGTTTAAATAAATGATTCCTGCACCATAATACTTCCACCTCACTCTCCAAACCCTTTCCCCGCTTATTTTTTACAAAGTAAACATCTGCTTGTTCTTCAATCTATTTCGGGGCTTCCTCTGTCATTGTCCCTCAATTAAGGCGCAGATTCATTTTAACGGCCGGTCATATTTCTATCTATGTACCGAACATTTTTATGCGATGTTTTTTGCCGTAATTAGGCATTTAATTGAGTAATTTATTGATGTGTGGCAAGCTTTATCGCTTGCTAAGGGCATGTATGGACCGCACGCACGACAAACATTTTTATTTAAAAATTCTTGCTTGTTAATGCCAAAGTTTGTGTGTTTTTGTCTGTTTGCTACGTTTTTTAACCAGAATTGCTCAACCAATTTCTGTGACTGTTATCTAGCCTAGAAGTACTACATATATTGGTTTTGTAAAGGGTATCATTTTCTGTATGCCAAAAAAGTGTTTTTTTTTTTAATACATATTATGTAGATATTTTATTTGCAAGCGGTATTGGAACGGAACCAACATTTTATAAAAGTTGAATGTTATATCACTTTGCCTAATGTGGAAAACTAAGTCCAAGTCAATCAGTAAGCTAGTTTTAGGGCCAGTTTCACCGGTTACGGATAAAGTGTCGGTTAGTTATCTGATGGATAACTAACAGACACTTATAATACTATAATACTTTACAATACTCAAATACTTAATAAATCTGCCAGATATCGCTATCCGACACCTGTGAAACCAAAAGTTTTAGTTCATCTGCCAGATAAGTTCCTAATAGGCTAACCGACACTTTATCCGTAATCGGTGAAACTGGCCCTTAATTTATTATATCACCTGATAAGTCTACTACATTGAATTACTAGAGCAATTGATTGTGGAGTTATAGTTTTAGTTTGTCTTGATTAAATAAGAATTTCTGTTAAAAAGAATCATAGTTTTTTAGCAATGCATGCAGTGCCTACCTGGTTAACCATCACAAGGAGGCGTGCACAATTTCAAAACGTTTTGTAGATATTGAACACGTGACATTCAGTGACAAATTTTTGTTAAATTTTGGATTGGAAATCGTTTTCAAACAATACCGTGCTATGTTATGTCTAGGCCATAACGTTAAAAAATGGTCGTTCAGGAACTTTTGTTAGTAAATCTACATCGTACTGTTGTGTGTAAAACAATGTATCTATGTAGGTACCTACATAGTTACATTGTTTTACACACAACTACTTATTGTTCTGCCGGTCGATTCTGTTAACATGTCGAAGTGAACACAAATTGAGCTGTCATTATGTCTCGATTGACAGCTCACTTCGTGATCACTTTGAGATGTTTACAGAATCGCATTGCTGTATTAGGTATTTATAATCCACCTTGCACGTTCTTAATCTTAAACACATAGATATAATCATTATGCCACCAGGCTAACGCTTTCCCTTCTAGATCAAAGTGAATATCTCGACCATTTTCCCAGTATTTCTCCCAAACTTTTAATACTCATACTGTAAGAGCTTCCAATACTTTAATATCTGCAGACTGACCTACATCGAAGATAAGCGCCGGTCGTGTGCGCTCGGCTTTAAGACGACCGACATTGCATCTCAAGTGTTACTTCCCTTTGAATTTACGTTAGTGTGTGCAAGGCTTTATGCTCATATTTGCTCTGGTTTATTAGGATGAGTTTTGTTTGAATTTTCTTGGGTTGAACAACAAATGGTATGATTTTGTTTCATAGGTTGAACAAATAATCCCGATATTCGATTTTGTGCAGTAATTGTCCAGTAAGACTATTAAATTGTGATGTTATTCACAGTTTTGTTTTGAATTAGGAAAGAAAAAATTTAACTACCGTTAAAATTATAAAAACCAAAAGTGAGATTAATTGTTTGTTATGCGTTTACGGCTAAATACTGAACCGATTTTGATGAATTTTGGTAGACACTGATTTTTTAGGTAGTTGTGTAAAACGATAGATGGACCCCGGAGATGGTTTAAAGTAAGTTGGATTATTAGTCTACTTTAATAGGTCATAAGTAGGTCCACGCCAGATAAATGTGCAATTACGGTCATTGGCCCACATAGGTACATTTATTGTCATTCTTAATATCAAAAATAGAAATAAAGACAAAGCTGTCCTGCAGTGCTATTCTGTAACAACATTTTCGTGTCTCGACAGCGGAATCCGAGGTGAGTTTCAAATTCGTATAAATATAAGACCTTATGATGTGTGAAATAAAGTTCACTTTGTAAGCTTAGTCACTCAGGTGAAGTGAATATCGAAATGGTTATTTACAGAATAGACTAGCTGAATCGATTTTTATCGTGATACTTTCCTTTCTCCAGGAATGAAAAATCGTTCAAAATTCATTGTTCGGGTATCTACGAAGGAATATTAGGAAAAAGTGAAAATTAAAATGGAAAAGATATCAATGGTGACAGAAATCCCATTATTTTAAATTTCAAATCACAAAAAGATACTCGCAGCTCACTCTTAAAACTCTTTCCCAACACAACTAACAAAAAAACTAACCCGTTGACTAAAACGTCGCCCAAAAATAGTAAAAACAATAAATATATTTCACGTCACTCAAATCTCAAACACAAGACAAAATGAAGCGAAATATGTTTATTGTCATATTATGTCGTATGACAGACGAAAACGGTTTTAATATGATCCTGAAATAAACCCTGAAAGCTTTAGGCAGCTGAATTGGATACGTTAGGTGTCAAATTCCTTTGGCAAAATAAATTTTAGTAACATTATTATGATTTTAAACAAAGGGAGAGTGTTTCTTTATGGTGTGATGTTTTAAGATGATCCATTTGACGGGTTAAGATGACTAAGTAACAAAATGGAATGGTCACTTTGGAACAAGTTAAATGTGGATGTCAACGGATAATTGCAAAATCCTACAATAATATTATAAACGCGAAAGTTTGTGAGTTTGTATGGATGTTTGTTACTCTTTCACGCAAATACTACTGAACCGATTAAGATGAAATTTGGTATGTATGTAGCTGAAGACCCAGAATAACACATAGGCTTACTTTTTATCCCGGAGTTCCAGAGGGATCGGGATTTACACGGGAATAACGAGAATTTATACGCGGACGAAGTCGCGAGCGGCCTCTAGTTAAGTTTATAATATATCGCGTGTAATTGTAAGCTCATTCTTCTCAACGAGACACGGATATTGGAAGCTATTTATTTTAGATGCGTTTATTTAAAAAATCTACCGTTAATGATTAAGTGACTGCAGACAACGCACAGCCAAAACTACTATTTGTAGAAAGCTGAAATTTAGCATGTAGGTTGCTTGAACAGTGTAGGGGAGCACAATTCCTACGGGAACGGGAAAAACGGGATAAGCACGAACGAAGTTGCAGGCAAAAGCTAGTAGGTACCTAAAAATTTGGAAAATAACAAGATAATAATTCGAAAAAAAGTTATCGAAACAGACTCAAATATAGGCAGATATCTAAGTACTAAATAATATAAAAAGCTGGTTATAAAGATTTAAGGATCTAGCTTCGATTAAGCTGCTTTCAGACTTCGCTATAATACTTAGCACTAGATGACCCGCGCAACTTCTTTTTCAAATCGGACCAGTAGTTCCTGAGATTAGCGCGTTCAACCAAACAAACAAACAAACTCTTCTGCTTTATAATATTAGTATAGATAGAGTGTGTAGCTCATAGTACAACAATCTCGCGCACCATATATTGTCAATAATATATAGTAGAGTACAGTGTGAACGTGTTCATAACAAATGTGTGGTGCGCGATATTGTTGTGCTTCTTGAGTACTTATCGAGTTACTGTCTAAAAGATGTAAAGATAAAAAATGCTGGTATTATCGAAGAAATATACCAGCTTCTAATTGGTTCTATCTTTGTAGGGACTAGCAAAAATAATTGGTAAAATAAACTTTTTCATACAATGTTGTCTCATCTCTATACATTTCAGCATACAAAACTTTTCAACGTGTTTAGAACCAGCTTTAAGAACTTAATTGGTATGTACAAATGCAAATGTCACCTTAATGAAGCTTGTTAACAAATCAATGTCTTTTTCTTCTAAACTTAAAGCTTCATCTTGCGGATTTAGATATCCTTAAACTTTAATACTACAGGCATTCAGTACAGTACATACGTACATACAGTATACTCAAATACAAGTTGCTTCCAAGTGACGTTTTTCCGATTTCGACTCAATGAAAGTGTAAATTGAGTTGATATCCGAATGTTTAGCGTCTCTGAAAAAGTCATAAAAATGTTTAAAATTGTAGTGAAAATTGAACTTTATGCAGTAAGCGTTAAGGCAGTTTTTCTTCTAGCAAATATTTTTGGGTACCGAATCGCGAACGTAGAATAGTGGCAGCATGCATTGCAGCATATAGGAGGGTAGTTGTAGGTGCGCGCGCGCAGGCTAGACCCCCGTGGCGAGGCGCATCTTGATGCGGCTAACGAGCGCCCGAACAATGTCTCTATTAGCTTATTCTGGAGTTTTAGATCAGGACTGCGAAAACTGTGGAGAGGATTGCCTTGTTAGCTTATGGCATGTGATTTAATTCAGTATTTTTTGTGGGAAAAAAATTGTCCAACCAACAACTAACCGTGGTGTAGTGACAAATAGCGTTAGCGGACATATAAACGACCAATAAACTACCTCAAGAACTGGGCAGTAATGAGATAAATCAAAGGTAAAGCTTTATATTTCTTGCTCATGTGATTATTATTTTTAATATAAGTTATTATTTTATTTTATCTGGCCCGGCTTGTGTGTTCTCATAGTAAAGAATCATTTTCTGCAATCAATTCACAAATTCTAAAAAAAACACTACCAAGTATGGAAAACAATGCTGATTGTGTATCTAAGAATAATGAAATAGCTAGAAGCATAGATTTATGAGTCACTGTATATTTTATCATACGTTTAGACTTATTACTATGAAGTCATTACCATCGTTTATGATACAAAATAACAGTTAATAGGAATCAGTTGATTTTGCATCTTGGATCATTATTATCTAGTAAGAATTTTAATAGATTTTTCCTATTCACGAGGTTGTAACGTATTAAAGTATTAGTAACTCATTGATTTCCAATATTGTTTTATTGTTTTTTAAAAGCAAGCCGACTGCTATACTACTCATCAATGCTTATTACATTCAAAAGTAAATTAATTTAAAAAAAATTGCATCCCAGTAAATTAAGTTGTGTTTTGCTATATTTATTAGAGAATTACAAAGACAAATAAATACATGAAAAGTTGAAAAAATCGGCTCCACATATTTTTCTGTCCTATAAAACAAGACCCGATCCCCTTACTCCACTATGCAAATAAAGTTAGTAGCAAAAACAAAGCGAAACACGGTAATTACACTTGGTGGAAAATTAACTGACATCGATACGGCGTACATGCTCTGGCCTGCACGGTATGGACGTAATGAGTCGAGATATCGAGCCTTAGTGCACGCCAGTGTATTTAGAGAAACATTTTTTTTTGCACTGAAGTACATTTTAATGAGAACAATTAAACGATTTTTGTTGGAATGAGTGTTAGGTGTTTTTTGCTCGACAGTGTAGCCGTTTTGTACGACTACAGTGTAGTGGAAATTATTGCAACTACGATCAACAGAAAATATTACAGCCAAACCTATTTTTTTATTGCTTTTCCTCCTGCATCCAAACAGACACGTCTCTGAAATAAAACTGACATGCCGTTGGGCACAAAAAACGCAGTCTATTTTCGTCTTCCATTTATAAAATAAAGAAACGCGATCTTTTCTGCATTTTAGGGTTAAGTTAACCCTGCGATCGCCACATAAATCTGCTGCAAAAGGGTTGTAAATCCAGCTAACCCCTTCCAAGAGTAGTGATGGACGACCACCAGTTTATTTTGAACCCCAACCCCCTTCTTACTCTTAAATAATATGGGGTGAAAGGGAGGTCTTGCATGGAGAGCCAGAGGTCGAAAATAACTGGTCGTTATGTATAAATACGAATAAAAATTTCAAGGAGAACCGAAGATATGTTTCGTTTCACCCTTTCTAGTCTATTTTGTAAATTGATATTGGTTTTTGGTACCGTTTATCTTTTGGGGTGTAAAATTTTAATTTGGTTTCAAAATAATTGCCTATCTTGAACGATTTAAAAATATCAATAGGAGAGTTAGAATGAAATTGGACGGACATTTAAATAAATAACTGACGAACTATACGAAAGGTATAGGTTAGAAAACGTAAACAATTTTGATGTTACTTTTTCAAAAAAAAAAAAAAAATTTAAAAAATAAACTACTGCAGTAATAGTTCAATTGAATTAGTAATAGTTATTGATGTATTTACATTGGTTAAACTGAGTTTTTAAATTAAAAAGACATCTTAGTACCTTTAAATATAACCATATTTTTATGCATGAATAACATACATATTCTAGTAACATTTTTCAATATAAACACTCTTTCATTTTCTAGTTTTGTTTACCTATACATTTAATTAAAAACATAAAGGCACCGGTATTTTGTGTCATGATAATAAATAAATAACATTTTCCAAAAAAAAAAAAACTAATGTACATATAAATAAAATGCATTTTTAATATCATAAACCCAAAATTCGCAACTAAAACAAAAAATAAACAAGCAAATAAATAAATACAGCAAATACTTCAAATCAATCCAATCGGTTTCTATTCCCTTGCGCGTTGGCTATTTTTTACTATTTTTTAGAGTTCCGCAGGTGGAAACACGGCTCGCCATTAAGGTATTGACGCGGGTAGTCCACTCCTTTACGGAACCCGCAATAATTCACAAAGAAAGCCTACCGACTGTATGGGAGCCGTGTTTGGGCACAGAGTAACTAAACGAAACAGAGGCGGCGTTGTATAAGGACTTTAATAGTGTTGTGCACAAATAAAAAGAGTGTCCTTGTATAGATTAGGTGGTTGTACAAGTTGTATAGATTTGGTGGATAACTATTGCATTGTAAAGTCGTAGAAGGGATGATTGCTAAATCTGCAAATAAGGATTTTTGAAAAACAAAAATATCTTTGGAGAAAATGTTTAAAGCTAATCCTAAAAACCATACATTCACTAAATTATGGTCACTAAAAGTATAGTGCCCACATAAAATAAAAGAGTTTATTTATTAGGTATCCAAAAATCTCTACCGGGTGGGTTATTTTTGAATGGAATTAGAATAAATTAAAATTTAATACAGGTATTCACGCATTTATTGTAGGGTTTTTAGTCGTCATTTATTCGTGGTTTATTATCTTTTAAAGAGAAGCTCAGAATTTGGATTAAATCTGTCTACAAAAAAAATGTTTAAGTGTCACAGGTATTATTTTACATCCAATATCACAAATCAGACCTGGCGCAGGAAAGTTAGGAGACCCGAACTGATATGAAATGAAAAGATAGAATAAGGAGAGGAAGAAGGTAACTGATTGTTATCATTAAAACTATGTTTTTATTTAACTTTTTTCTTAGTAACTTTCTTGTTTATAAGAGACACTTTTTACTTGAGATGGGCTTGCTTTTGACTCTAGTCTAGGTCAGAGATGACAAGACAAAGTCTACGATGGAGCGAGCTAGCCTAGAAGTAGCCTGTTCCCTCTAACTTCAAAGACTAAAAGATCAGGGTTGTAAGCGTTCGGAAACAAACGCAGGCAGAGTGACGTGCAACTCATGCAACTGATATAAAGAAAAAAAAAAAAAAAATTCGTTACATCTCCATCGTTTCCTACTCTGTGGACATCAAAGACGCCGGCAGTTGGCATAATTCAATGCATACAGTATGCACTGATCGGCGTTTTATCGGCGACGTCGGGGGTGCCCGCTAGTTTAGGTAACCGATATTCTCTATTGAGACGTTTCTGCAATATGTTGCTTTGTTAGTACTATTGGAAACTTGCTGTTTTATGACGTAATTATTGCAGATTGTTTTTTGTTTTTGTATTGGAGAGAATGCTATTGTACTTATCGAATTGAAGTACGAGAGTTTCTTACGTACATTTCTTTCCCACGGGATGGGTGAGTAAAATTTTGCTTTGTAAACTTGAGGCTCTTACAGACAGATACTATGGGATTATGTGATAAAATTGAGACAATGCGTCTTCAATGCAAAAAGATTATCGCTTCTTTGGCTTTGTCGCATAGTCATGTTGTCCCTGTCTGCCAGTACCTATCATAATTCTTCCATAACTACTTTTTCATTCGTTGTGAAGGGTGCTAAACAGTAAACTATTAAGATTAAAATATTTACAACAAAAAATAACATAAGACTTTTATATTATTTAACTTCTATTTTCTCGCGTTTGACGTCAAAGTTTTAATAATAGTTTAATTTACAACATTATAAAGCAGTAAAATATGTCACATATACACTAATATAAAAACGTAGGCAGGTGTCATAAAAATATGTTTAGTATTGTAATGTAATACTTTTTGAAATGGGACTATTATATTTGCTAATTATTATTATTTATGATAGTTGTAAATTATGTTCTACCTAGAAAATATTATTATGAAGCTTTTACTCTACTTTAGAATAATAAAATACATTATTGTTAGCAAGAAAATTGTGAAAAATAAGCATGTGTTCTGACTAGACTTTTTAGATATTTTAGACCTGTTACTTGAAACTTTTCATGTGTATCAGTAAAAAAATCGCCAATTTATTATTCAAGGCCAGCCTGTATAGTTATTGCATAGACTAATGAATGAATATTTTTTTTGGGCTCAGGTTAACCTCTCAAACCTGCCTAATCTAAAATATTTAACGGACCATTATGTAAATAAGGATTCCATTCACAATGTCTTTCATTGAAATATAATAGTCGTCTAAAATATACAAAATGGAGCATAAATATAATACCGTATCACCCAAACGCCAATTAAGTATATAAATGTATATGTATAAAATTTTGAATAAATAAAATACATTCCATTCCATTGTGATGAATGCTATCTAAGATTTTTCTAAACAATTCTCCGTTAGAATTATCTAAATTGTCTATTAACATACATATAGGTGTATTATAATAATATTGTACCAGAAACGTGGTATTTTAATTTTGTCCAAGATTGTGTCAACACTTCTCTTTTTTGTTGATTTGTAGAGAAGAATTTATTTCCAAAAAAAAAAGAACGCGTTTAAAATAATATTGTCTTTTGATTATAATACAATCTATTAGTACTAAAAGAATGAAAGGAATCTAAAAAGAAAAGTTTTTGCCCTAACACAATAAGAAATCGTAATGTTTTTATCATCTAAGCCAATACGCTTATTAAAAATAAATGAAAGGGCAAAATTCCATTAAAGTGAAAATTAAGCATTTGTGTGAAACCCGGAATAAAACTATAATAAGTAATAATATAATATCTGCTATGGCTTTCTTTTGATTGAACCAATGACCAATGTTTGCTTAAATAATTAGTAATCTTAAATTAGAAATGAAGGTATTTAAATCAAGCAGTTTTTTCTACTTAGTTACATCATAGATACAAAAATTGACACTTCAGCATAGCAAATTAGCATAAAAATCACCTAACCCTTTATTTTGTAAAAATTGTTACGTAAAACCAATCCTGTAAATCACATCTAACTTCGTTTACTTAAAAAAACAAAAAGTGACTATAAATTTCAAAAAAAAAACAACAAGCGGCTACCTAACCCTACAATTCGGAAAGCCGATGTAAGAGGCCGGTCGGACACTAGTCGTAAATTTATGAAGGTGAAACACGATTATGTTAATACAACTTGTATGTTCGACATATTTGTGATTTTCTCACGAATACGGCGACATTTCGTCTGCCTATAATGTCATTGAACTCGGTGAAATTGTTCGTTGGATGCGCATTCTAAGAATGAAAATGAGTTTACGATTTTCGTCATAAAACTATTGTATTTTTATTATTTTTGCGATTTTTTTTTTCAGAGTGCATTTAAAGTGCAGAAATGGCGCGTAGAATTGATCTATTTTGAACTTCTTAGAATGTTTTTAAAGATAGTTTAGCGTTGCGTCGTAAAATATTTCTTTATCTCTTCTCTCCATATTACGGTGAAACTTTTTGTCATCGATATAATAATAATAATTATTTTTTTAATATTTGAAACCTGAAAGCTCAATAACACTACGTTTTTCCCCACAACTTTTTCTAGAAACCTCGGCTTTTTCTCATTGGACGAAACCGACACTTTTTTGTAAGTCTGCCATTAGATAGGAAACCCACAAAGGCGCGTGCGGTATAGTAATTAGCAAATGGCCAAAGATCGGGTACCGATACCGATACCGGTTTTTATTTTACCTTTCCCCTCACTATTCGGTTAGATCCTTTGGTTTCGGGAAAAAATGTAAAAGTGAACGGCGTGTGTACACGATTACAGATCAGGACTTTTTTACAGCACGTAGTGGTTATTTCTAACTTTGTACCTATTTATCTTTATCCTACGTACTGATTTTTGTTGAATACAGAAGTTACGGCTAAAAAAAAATTTTTGCCTGGTCTTATAATGATGTATGTCTTAATTTTGCCTTTTTTTGTTTCATTGTAAACATATTTAATAAGAACAAAGCTATAGTGTCAGTGTCATCGCCTTGTTTTAAATTTTAACCTGAGGGCCAATTCTACTAATTTTTAAACAACTTTCGAATTCGCATGTCAATCGCAAATTGTGAAAAAAGCCTTAATTAATGTTCATACATTTTTCTCAGTTTGCGCTTGAGATGCGAATGCGATGCGAATGTGAAAATTAGTAGAATAGGCACACAGTAGTTCTATTCGATATCAATATTTTCATGTCTCGACAAAAGAATTCGAGGTGAGTATCAAATTATTATTGTAAACCTTATTCTGTTTGTAATAAAGATCACTCATTGAGTTTTGTCACTCAGGTGAAGCTCGATATTGAAATTGTTTCTTACAGAATAGCACTGCTGTTTCGATTCTTCCTGCAATACTCGTAACATGTTTTTATGGTATTTATATTCGCTTAAATAATTACGATTACTACGTAAAGTGCGTTTCGTAAGTAACTTGCACAGTTCTGAGTAGTTTGTCTACTAAGTGCTGAGGCCTGATACCTAATGTTACTTACAGTAGCTATATAGGGTCAGAGGCCACAGTTATGCATGAGAACCGATAGAAACTGGCCCATGAACCCTTAGGAGGATACTTTCTTTACAGGTATTCAATCCATACTTGAAGAAATATGCAGTTTCTACTTTTGTAAATTTTAAAACTTAAAATCTTAAAAGTTAAAAAAGTGTCATATATGTTTTAAAAACAGTTTAAGTTGGACTCACACAATTAGGGTTCCGTGCAATTTATTTTTATTATTGGTTGGGATAAGGTTAGGTACTACCCTTTGGGATCGGAATCCTAAAAGCCGATTTCTTAAATAAAAACCTCTACTTACATGTCCTTCATTGCAGTTAACCAGTAAATACTTGTCAATTATATTTTTATACGTTTTAGATACAAAGAAATAAGTTAAATCCATGCTAAATGAACAATTGATACCATGTTATGTCAAGCTGAATATTATAAATGCAACATGTGCTGTTTTCCGATGTAACCTTTTATTCTTCAATATCATCTGCCTAGCCTTTTCCTAACTATATTGGGGTTGGCTTCCAGTCAAACTGGATTCAGCTGAATACCAGTATTTTCGTGGAGCGGCTGCTCATCAACTAAGTATCACGGTACTTCTTGGAAATGAGACGACGTGAAGACTGGTCAGATTTATTGGCTTCTGAGTTCTGACAATCCGTTACGACTGCCAAATATCTACAAATGACAGCCGGGACCAACGGCTTAAGGTGCTTTCCGAGGCTCGGAGGAAATTCATAATGTTAAGATGGTCCCATCAACAGACCAACTTTGGCAAGCGTTGCTTAAAGATCGACCCGTGCGGCTGTTATTATTTAGCCACGAGCTTTACCCTTAACGTTTTATTCTTGTTTAGCTTTTGATTTTTACAATCAATCAAAAGAAATTACTTAAATTTTTATATGTAAATGAGTCAGTCAATCGTACGGAAATCCAAACTATAAAACCTTGTCTTACAAGAATTTACTTGAACTTTTTACTCACTTTAAACAACGGATTAATCGATGTATAAAAATGGCTTCTATGAGTAACCTTAAGTACACGATTGACCTAACCAATTGGTCGATTTATTTGTAAATCGTGCCTCTGATATGAAAGCTTATTCGAAATTGTACTTTTTCTTGTTGAGAATCATTTATTTCCGCGTGTTATAAACTTACTTACAAACAATTAAAATCAAAAGAAAAAGTTCGTTACCGATGTAAGTATGCTTTTTTTTTAATTTTTACTACTTCATATATATAGAAGGAGGTTCTCAATTCGACTGAAGGTTTTTGTGTTTCTTAAGCGATATTTTCGCCAGCTGTCAACCGATTACGATGTTTTTTTTTTGTTATAAAAGAGAATTCTTCTATCTTGATCGGTGTTTTTTCTAAAACTCCCTGTATTTTGTGAATCTGTTATTTTGTATCGCTAAATAATGTATACCATAAGTAACCACTATTTTGACTGAACCAATATGATACTAAAATATTTATTTTAGTATGTAGAGCAAACACATCTAATATTTTATGTCGAACTATCAAAATAACATAGCTACATAACAGTACATTTATTTTACGATACGATATAAGTACCTATTTCAAATCAATTATCGATATCTGGGATGGTATCACTATCGTAAATATCTTATTAAGATATAAACATCACTAAGTTATTGGGTCCATAAGGTTAAAAACTAGTATATCTTGAGCTCCTTTTTCTTAATTGTTTGTTGTCACGCGAGACTTTTTGTAAGTGGCAAGTTGGAATAATAGAGTACGTAGGAAAACATGTGTATAGTCATAGAAACAAGAAATAAACTTTGTTGTAAGTGTAGCGGGCAACTGGCAGATTTTTTTATTATTGTTTGTCGCTTAAACATAAAAAAGAAATACATAGAGCAAGCAAATCACACTACCATTGTAAAATTTTCCCAACCAACTTTGAACCTAATGCGTTAGCGATAAAGATGAATATGAAATTTGACAGATTGTTTTGTGATTATAATTTAGATTATATAACATTTTCATTCTATTATGATTCTTTTAAAGTGGCCTTTTTAGTTCCCCTGATGTTATAGGACATCATGACTGACCACCAGGTGTGTGTTCGACTGTGGAGCAGGCTAGCCTTAAGTAACCTATTCTTATCTTTAATACCAACAAATCATAGATAACAAAACACGGGCAACACATACTCCGACCGGGAACTTCACTTGTACTAACACTAAGTATTTTGTTCCACGAAAAATCATGCTTTGATAATATGGCGATCGATTAGATTTGATGAATTGGTGGATCTAGGGGAGAGCTAACAGGCTCCATGTTACTTGAGGTCGGCGTAACACGTTTTGTCTTCCTTTCTGTCCGCCACGCTGTCACTAACTCCCTTTTCTTTCATACCACTCTACACACAATCCATCCATCTTTTCTTTGGAACCTTTCTCCCTCTCCATCCATTCACATGAATTATATCCACAATCATTCTTTGCATGAACTGGGACAAACGGAAAGCTGAAACGAGCTTTCCGTCACGGGCGCCACTTTTAAACTACCTCTAATGTACTAATTTCTCACTTTATCCCTTCTCGTTACTCCACACATCCATCTCAAAATTCTCATCTCCGCTACTTATCTTGTTCACACCGTTTTTTTCACAGCTAAACATTCTGATCCATGCAAGGTTAAGAAATCATCAAATGAATCCGCTCTAGGTGGAGCAGAAGGGACTGTCAGACTTTTACTTACTAAAACCCATCCCTGTTCCTGTTAATGCCCTTTGCGTTTCAGGGCATAGTATGTCAATAATAATAACGATCTAGATCATCGATTCATTAAGATTTCTAGATTCAGATTCCATTCACATCTGCGAACTTCCAAAAGTAACGGTCAGGCTTTTCAGTTCTTATTCAGTTATTATTCAATATGTTTTATATTTTTATAGTCAATTAGTGTAGTAATTGTTAGAGATATATTTAGTTGGCGTGTGTTATTCGTTTCGAACAACAATTAATTAATTTATTGGAGGCAATCAAGGTAATTATGAACCTACCACCTACAATAGGAATGGAGTCGAAATAAAATTCTTGATTTTCTAGTTTGGTGTAAATTGACAGGCGCCGTTCGTTGAGAAAGGCGAATTAGCCTAGACGCATGTCAGACGAAGTGCATGGTTTTATGAAATTAATTACCAAATATTTTCACACTGATTGTCATCCGCTTTAAGACTCAGTCAGTTTATACGGTCTCTACAGCAATTTTTCATAGATATGTGCGTGAAGTTACTTCATTTACTGTCAAAAAAATGATGAATGATTAATTAAAAAAAAAAAACACTACAAAGTAAAAAATAACTTTAATTTCGGAAGTCGGTGTTTTTGTTAGTTTCTTCGTATTTTGACACCGACTTCCGAAATTAAAGTTATTTTTTACTTTGTAGTGTTTTTTTTTTGGAAGTCGGTTGTATTTTTTTGTAAAAAGTTTTTTATTTTTCACTTTTTAGTGGTGCCCTACACCTAACAACACCACTCCAAAATCGCAGAAAAGCAAAATACGCAATTTCGATCATCAAAGAATCATCTAAATAGTCAAATTCCAGCTATTTCGATTTAAAATCCAAAATTCGTAACCGATTTTGATATGATTTAAATGGGACCAATCTGCAAGTATATCCTTTCAGATAAAACAAAAATTTTTCAAATCGGTTCATAATTGTCGGAGATATGAGGTAACAAACATAAAAAAAAAAATAAAAAAAAAAAATAAAAAAAAAAAAAAAAAAAAAAAAAACATACAACCGAATTGATAACCTCCTCCTTTTTGGGAAGTCGGTTAAAAATACAGCTATGTTAATATTCTTACCTTTTTCTAACTCATCCCGAAGATCTTCAAATGAATTTCTTTTCGTGATTGTACCTGAAAATGAAAACAATTTTATTGATAAAAATGTCTTGATGATGAATAAAAAATGACTTGATGAGAGGACTTGATAAGTATCTGGTCCAGTTTTCATTCAAATCTTGAGTTGGCCCTAGGACTTTAAACTTTCTTGACGAATCCAGAATGGTCACATTCCCAGGGTAGTGGAATTTGTTCGAAACAGTCACATTCACAGTCACAGCTGCCATAAAACGCAAAGGGCATTAGGAGGAACACAGATGGGTTTTAGTCAGTATAAGTCTAATACTCCCTTCCGTTCCGGAAACGGAAAGAGTCATTTGATGATTTCCCATCCTTAAAAAAGAGGGGTCACATTTACATAACCCATGAATCTATATACCAGACAAAAATAAACAACAATATAACTTAATACAAGACGTCAATTAACGTCATTGGATAGGTAGATAGCTCCTTCCACCGTATCAAAGTAAAAAATACATGTCCGTGAAATACATTAGTTACACAAGTTTTCAATGAAATCATTCTTTTTCTAACAATCAAAACAAATATAATTGGTAGAGCCAATATTTAAGCTGTCCAATCACTGAAGTTTTAGTTGATAGCGTGGAAATTGTGATCACACGCATTCCGTCATACAATCCAGTGGTATTTAGTTTGTAGAATTGTTAAGATGTTTCACAATCTCAATTTATGCTGGAATTATATGCTTTATGATTACGACAAATAGTCTGCAAAGCCATCCACAGACATCGAATTTTTGCGGCTGAAGAGAGGTGTCAAAAGGCTTGAGCTATCAACGCAGTTACATTTTAGTCGTCTTACAAAGGCAACCCACTTAATGTACCCGACATAAACTACCTTTTGGAGAGATTATTGGAAAAAATGCACTAGATTTATGAAACACCCTTTTAATAATGTTTATGTATCAAAACAATATCGCTGTTCCATTCCGCACCATTTTTGGGACAGAAGGATCGGACTCTGCTTGATCCTGGATGTTTCAAACTACGTCATGCTTCGTGATATATATTTTTGTTTTTTTTTTTAATTATTCAAATGTTCCAAAATATTTTTTTTATGAATGTGTAGTAGTCATTGGATAGAAGTGAGCTGCAGCTGTATGTCTGTTCGCGATAAACTCAAAAACAACTGCGCCGATTTTCATTTCTTTTTTCACCAGTGGTTCTCGAGGAAGGTTTTAGTATATAATTTGTCAAGCGAGCGAAACCGCGGCCATTAGCTAGTTTTATATATTAAAACTCACTATCTGATCAACCCAGTTACTAGCTGATGCGATACTCCTTGGTTTGACTGGTTTTTGGCCTTTTCTTTGTCTTTCCAAGCTCCTGAATAACGACCTATATCATAATTTAACATTTGCGTTTTCCCTGTATCCATAAAGGCTTGTATGTGATTTTTAATTTCTTAATCCTCCTATGCTACTAAGTTCCCAAGTTACAAAGAAATTGCTACTATAATCACTGTGTATAAGTATCATATACATACAACCCATTCTTTTACACACACGTAATCAACAAAACAAACAGAATTAATGTTAATATCTATCATCAAATCAGCAAAAAGCTACATTTAAATCGTACGGCAATCACTCTCCTTTGAGAAGTACCGTGTGAATTCTGATCGAGCCACAGTTGCCCCAATCGATCCTTAAGACGATAATTTTAAAAAGTGATTTTGAAAAAATGCAAGAACAAAAGTGCCGCTCGTCTTTCGAAATTCGCAGATTACCGCGGCATCTGATAAACCAATAGTCATGTAGTCATGCAGGTGTAGATTGGTCAGTGATTGCTTATTTTTTTTCTTTTTTCTTATACTTAATTGGTAATTTTGGTACTGGTTGTGTTTGCGAAATAGTGTGGTCTAGATTTTGGTTGGTGATGGAATTTTTGGATGTTGGCTTTGATGCAATTTTCGTGGAGCAATAGGGAATATGCATGAAAAAAATATTTATTATCCTAACAATGTATCTTTCAAATTTCAAAAATATAATAGTAATAGTGAAAATAGTATCAAAATTACTCCAAAAACAAACGAGATATAACTATTTTAAACAAATATATCTGTCTCTCTCACGAAAACGCTGCTTTCTATGGCAGTTATATAGGCGTCATGGACTTTGACGTCAAAGTTCATATCGGACTTCTCTTTCTAATTGTAATCTTTGAAGCTTTATAACTTCATAGCTGATAAAGATATTTGAAAAACAATTTCATGATTGTGTACTATAGCTAATAAGTATTTCATTAAGCAAATAAAAAAATCGCATGCATATTCCCTATTCCGCTCCAAAAAAGGACATTAAGTATATTTTGATTTTAAAGGACCTGCGATAAATAGGTAATGTTCAAGTTTCTAGTTCAATTAAGAATTATAATGTAAGGGTCGGAAAAAGACTAAAAATGTTTCCATTTGCAAGTTAAACAAAACATTGGAACACGCTAATGCGTTCCCCGATATCCCCAGGCAACAGAAACCATTTATTTTTTGCAGAATTAATCACCCACCATGTTTACAAATTCCGTCATTCACTCAAACGTTATCAGGCCCAAAAAAGGCCCTCCAGCAACACAAGGAAAACATTTAAATAATTACGAATATCTCGGGCCAATTATCGGCGTCCCGCGCCAATGCTCTGCGGACGGACTACAGGAGACAAAGTGTCGAGATGAAAGGCGCCGCCGCCGATTGTCGCGGCTTTGTATCCTCACTCGTTAGTCCGCCATTATCGTATCAAGATTTATTTTAACGATTAAGTTTGTGGTGCAAGGGACACGTGGAAAGCGATTTGGAGTTTTTCGTGACTCTTTTCTAAAATGGCTAACGGCTGTCTAAAGTTTTTTTTCTCAGAAAAAAGTTGTTTATTTTCCTTGTCTACTGCCATAAGTATAGTTATCTGTCATGTAAAGCTGTTATGTATTTTTTCTTAGAACTTAAAACAAATTACAGAAATCCTGAATCTAAGATCGTCAAGTCTGCTCTAACTCTTGCTCACCATAATGACGTCACTGTATGGATATCGATAAACAAAAAACATATCTTTCCACAGTTAAATTTATCATAGCCATATGAATATTTACTCAACAAGAAGATCTATTTTAACCGCAAAGCCTCTGGTATTTTTTTTTTCAATCTTACATTGTTTATACTATTCTATTTTAATCATAGTTTACACTGCACATTGTTACATATTGTTAACTTAATCCGTTTCTCTAGTTTAAACATTTTCTAGCAACAGTTTTATAGTTATACAAAAGAATGTTGTGGTTGTCTATAAGTGTTGTATCACTCAATTTTAATATTATAATGCTTAGTAAATTTTACAGTGTACGCGAAGTTGACGATCCTAATAAAAAAAAAATAATAATACCAGGAACTACATTTTCCGTCTCACACACAAGACGACAAAATTCCCCTTCAAATCGCTCCCGCTGGCGCTACTACCTCGGCACCGCCTTAAACTCAACGATTAACGCTCATAGCTGGAGTCATTAAGCCACAATTGGGCGGTGTGCACCTCCACAATTATAGACCGTCGCCATTGTTTTACATGAAACAATATGCTTGCTTTGTACACTAAAGGCTATTTCAATTGAAATCATTCCGATTGAAATCAAGGATTGCGGATTTGTTCAGAAATGTTAATAGTTAAAGGATTAATCACGGCTGTTGTAATTGAAAAGCTTTATTAGAATTATGCATTGATTTTGCCCACGACTCCCCATAATCGCATATCCCGATTTTTTAACGTTCCCATAAGAATTTAAGGAAATTATCTCTTAGTGCTCTTTGAGACACGTTGGTACACTCCCCAAGGAACCTACACACCAGATTCAGCTTTCTATGACCATAGCTTCGGCTGTGCGCTGTCTGTCAGTACGTATTGGAAGAGTTTTATTACATAAAATAATATTGATTTTTATAAATTATTGGTATCTATTATGATTTTCTAAAGTGCTAACTGAGAGCCAATTCTACTAATTTTCACATTCGCATCGCAGTCGCAATCTGTCAAAATGTATGATAATTAAGTATTTTTTGACAGTTTGCGATAGACATGCGAATGCGAAAGTTGTTTAAAAATTAGTAGAATAGGGAATATGCATGAAAAAAGTATTTATGATCTGAACAGTTTATCTAAAAGTATTCGAAAATATAATATTAACTGTGAAATTAGAATCTAAATTTCTCGAAAAACGAACGAGATACAATTATTTTAAACAAATATATCTGTCCATCTCGCGAAAACGCTGTTTTCTATGGCAGCTGTTTAGTCATCGTGTAATTTGACGTCACATTACGTATCGGACTTCTCTTTCTAAGTCTTTGAAGCTTTATAACTTAATAAATGATGAAGGTATTTAAAAATAATTTCATGACTAATAAGTATTTTATTTTGCAAATAAAAAAATTGCATGCATAATATTCCCTATTGGCCCACTGGAATTATTTACCGCCTGTGCGTATAGCTGTTGAAACAAATGCCTGTCATTATTCTCTACTTCCCCCTCAAATCATCATCTTCCTGCCCTTATCCCATGTTGCTTGGGGTCGACGTAACAAGTTTTGTTGTTCCAGTCTATCCAATCAGCTGTCGCGCTATCACTAACTCCCTTTTCTTTCATATCGCTCCTCACACAATCCATCCATCTTTTCTTTGGCCTTCCTCTCCCTTTCCATTTATATTTCCTTTTTTTTTCTTATTATACAAAACGGGGAAACTTTTGGCTCAAATCTCACCTGATGGAAACTGATGATTAGGCCGAAGATGGAAGCGAACTTTACCCGGAATCCTCTAACACAGAGGAACTGGCTATCGTACCTCTAACTGCCGGAACACAACAATGCTGTTAACATTGTTGTTATGGCGACAGACTTAGACAAGATGGTGGTAGCTTGCCAGGCGGACTTAAAACAAGTAATACCACCAACCAAACCGAGCAAAAAATTTGCCCCCGCTGGGAATCGAACCCGGGATATCTGGGTTTGAATCAGGTGGTATAACCACTAGACCACGGAGGCGGTTAGTGTCACCTGTTTAGCACCACCCGGGGTCACCGTGTAGGGATTCGCTGAAGGGTATTCTCCTACGGACGCGGGTGACTCGGCCCCCAGTTCCTCCCTCAAATGTGGCAACAAAACATTAAATTAATTAATATACATCTACAATGTTATATTTATACTAGCTTCTGCCCGCGACTTCGTACGTGCATATCCCGTTTTTTCCCGTTCCCGTAGGAATTTCGGGAAATCCTTTCTTAGTGCTGCTCTACACTATCCAAGGAACCGACATGTTAAATTTCAGATTCCTACGACCAGTAATTTCAGCTGTGCGTTGTTTGTCAGTCACTCAGTAACGGAAGAATTTTATATAGTAGAATATTATGAGCTCCAATAGATTTTGTCTCACAAGAATTATAATTACTTATGTTCTTTCCAAAATCAAGTGAGCAATAGTGTACCTATCTGTGAAAGTGAAATAATTTTCCTAATTGGAGCTCCAGTCCAAAGATAACCTTTTACAAAACACTAAATTTAACTCCTTTTTTTACAGAGGGATAAATGTACAAGAAGAGTCATTGACCCATATACATATATTGACTTTCTTAATATCAAAAACAGATATAAAGCTGTCTTGATTCGACTTATATCGTCATCCTTTACGTTCTCTTGCAATGAAAAAAGGTTCTTAATTTATTGTTCGGTTATTTACGAAGGTATATTAGGGAAAGGTCAATGTACTTTATTGCAAGTTTATCAGGCGCCTACCATACTATAATTTTGAACAACGGTATCATCCGAAGCCATAACGGAAATATTCATTCACAGCCCAATAAACAACGAACAGTGTACCAAATTACAGACTCCCCAGTAACATCCTATTAAAAACCAATACAGTACATTTTATTGCCCCGACTTTCTTCAAAATTGAACCATTACTTCGTCATCCATTTTGTCACTGACTTATGGCACCATTGTCTCATATAAGGGACGATATTTCACGATACAACATAGCCAATTGCTTCATTTATCACGAAAAGGTACCAAAAAAGTACCCTCGGTACTCTTTGATGGTGCACCAAGTATTTAGGTTAAAAGGTATTGTAAAATTTTATTTGTGTAATGATTTTTAATGCACATTTTCAAAGTCTTCATTTTGTCAAGGAAATGTACTGTTAACATTGTTTGGGTGGGATGCGGAAATTTGTGAGTGTGGTTTATTAAATTATGTTTTTTTTTTCAGAAGAATAACTGCGTTCACTTGCTTGCATTTGAGATGGTTGGATATTCAAATTACTTTGAAAGCATTGTTTTAATCATTCGTTTTTTAAGGTTCTATAACCAAAAGTTAAACAACGGAACCCTATTAAAAAGCCTCCGCTGTCGTCCGTCCGTCCGATTGTCTGACAGTGAGCTGTATCACAAGAGCCTAGAAAAAGTTAAAATTTTAATATATTTATTTGTACTGCCAATATAGCATCATCTACCTAGCCTTTTCCTGTATATTGCGGTTGGCTACCAGTCAAACCGAATTCAGCTGAATACCAGTATTTTACGTGGAGCGGCTACCTACCAGACCTCCACAACCCATTAACTGGGTAACACGGTAATCCTTGGCAAGACTGGTGTCAGATTTTCTGGCTTCTGACTATCCGTAACGACTGCCAAAGATCTCCAAATGACAGCCGGGACCAACAGCTTAACGTGCTTTCCGAGGCACGGAGGAAACTCGGTATGTTAAGATGGTCACCCATCCACAGACGAACCTCGGCAAGCGTTGCTTAACCTTGAAGATCGACCTGTGTGGCTTTTACTATTTAGCCACGAGCTCTACTGCGTCTATAGCAACAAATAAAAATACATATTATTATATTAAGGGGACTCCCATTCAAGAAACGTGTTTTTTCTTAGGTTTGTGGTACGAAACCCTTCGTGTGTGAGTCCGACTCGAAATTGGCCAGTTTTTTTGTCACCTTTCTCTACCCCATCTACAACTACCCACAATATTCTACTCAACATAAAATTTACCATATACACGCATTTCACCCTGCAACATGCAAGCCAAATGTGATTTTTCCATTGATGGGAACTTTCAAAAATCTATTTCCCGTCTGGACAAAGTTCCGGTGGGACACCCACCCCGTTATTATCCTGAAGCTATTATTTTGCTTAATGGAAGGGTCCAAAACGGAATTGTTTTTGACGAGCTCTCGTGTTGTGACGAGTTTTGTAAGCGAGGACTGTTATTTCTGGAAGGTTTAATAAAAAATACAGTTGAATTTTAATTTCTTTAACTTAGAATATAATTTATAAAAAGAAATATTTTTAACCATAAAAAATACCTACAGTAAAAATTATTGGGAAAAGGCTAGGCAGATTGGTTTTACGCAATTAAGCAAAATATTTTTTTAAATTTTTATTTACACCATAGAAAATTCAATACAAGACATGTAACAAGCCTCATTATACGACCAAGATATCATTAAAAGACTTTTATACCTTAATAAAAGCTTAAGCAGCCTCATTTTAAACCCAGACACCCCGCAAAGTAACATGTACCCACAATTTCTCGTCCAACATTTAAACAGACTTAATAACATCGTTAAAACAAAAAAGAAACTATTTTAAACTATTCTGTACTTTTAAATATTCATTTTAATCGAGGAACAAGCAATTATTGGCTTCGAAGCGACGCAAGCGCTTTTGGTAATGCCACCCGTTGACACGACAGCCTATGTGAGAAAGACAACAAATTATAGCACATAATGTTCTATGACGAACAGTTTTAACGCCCAATCTAAAAGTAACTCCAATAATTTTTACCCTACTCACAAAAAATACCAAAAAAAATCTTCATCAAGACCAAGTTATGTCGGTCAAACTGTAGTATCAAACAAATGAATAATAAACACAGTCAATGGGGGGCTTTAATTAAATAATTTCTTTACTTAACATAAGCAATCAGATATGTGGTTTAACATACAAATTGTTCTAACTAATGTTTATAGTTTTGAGCTATGGTGGCCCTTCTAATATGAAATCCGATAGGGATAAACGAGGTTTATATATTTTTAGTTTATAAATTGAATTTTGAATAGAATACTTAATGAAACTGTTATGTTAATTACAAGTTCGGTTTAATTTACTCTTTCTTCGATTTTAATGCTATACTGATGAACTTTAACTTTATAGTGAGACTTTTGTAATGAAATTTAAGAAAGAGTTATAGATATTTTACCTACCTATCTAAATTTAAGTGAACTAGGTGTTCCGATAACTGATAAATATAATCATCATTTAATTAAGAAATTCTTAAATTAGAGCCTTAACCAATGGGGTTAGAAGTATGAAACTTTAAGCTCAAGAATGCCTTATTATTGCAACTTATGTAAGCGCAACAAAAGATTTTTAAAAATAAATTATAAAAAAAGGAAATAGCATATTACTACACTGCTGTTTGTTGTCCATAAATAAATAAAAATGGGGGATGGTATGGTAGTCAACGGGACGGGGAATCAAATCGAGCTTGTCAATAGACAATGTTAAATGTATAAACTACATATTCGCGGTGTAAAAGCAAATTCACATAGCAACATTCATGACATAAATCCCTATTACAGAAAAGAAAATGTATTTAAAATACATGTATTTCGTCTATCTACTGGTATTTGTGACTCACACTATTAGTAAGCAAAACATCAATTAATGTTAGCACAAAACACCGCTATTTCTAAGAAGTGACAGCGATGTATGATTGTAAATCAACATTGATTGCTAATCCACCAAACCAAATGCTAACTAAATAAATAAAATATATTCCGACATCACCACATACTTCATGCTACCCATTCATCTTCTGAATAAAACTGCAATCGCATTCCTTTGGCCTTGTCAGTATAAAAATACCGTTATTAAAATCTAGATCTTAGGATACAAAAATCCTGTTTATATAAAACACGACCAAACAGAACAGCATTTTATTTAAAAAAATCCACAGAATTCGAACACACACAACAAAAGTTGTCCATTCTTTACAAAATTCAATGAACTTTAAATCCCATATTTTGATCTTTAACCCCAAAGAGAAAGAGCATTATTTTCTCCGTATTCTTTTCTCGTTACAATAAATATATGAAATAACGTTTACTTCTTCTGATTCAAGTAACACTCGATCACTGACATTTAATCCTATGTAAATTAGGTGTTAAGTTTAGAATAAAGTATTGTCAATGATTAAAATTTATTGTAGGACTTAAGTTTGTTTTATTGTTTGAATTATGTTTTAGAAAAAATTGATTGTATTTTGGGTTCTGCGGTCAAGAATAAAATATGGTTCGAAAAATCAAGTACTTTTTCATCTCTCATTATATTAAGGAGTTTGTAAGCTGTCAGCATGCGGTCTAAAGGCAATCGCGTTATTTAGGATATAATTTGTAAGATTAACAATGGAATTACTAACTAAGCACTTTGTTATGTGATCTATAGAAGGTCAACTTTTGTACTTAAAAAACTTTTTACAAAAAAATACAACCGACTTCCAAAAAAAAAAACACTACAAAGTAAAAAATAACTTTAATTTCGGAAGTCAGTGTTTTTGTTAGTTTCTTCGTATTTTGACACCGACTTCCGAAATTAAAGTTATTTTTTACTTTGTAGTGTTTTTTTTTTGGAAGTCGGTTGTATTTTTTTGTAAAAAGTTTTTTATTTTTCACTTTTTAGTGGTGCCCTACACCTAACAACACCACTCCAAAATCGCAGAAAAGCAAAATACGCAATTTCGATCATCAAAGAATCATCTAAATAGTCAAATTCCAGCTATTTCGATTTAAAATCCAAAGTTCGTAACCGATTTTGATATGATTTAAATGGGACCAATCTGCAAGTATATCCTTTCAGATAAAACAAAAATTTTTCAAATCGGTTCATAATTGTCGGAGATATGAGGTAACAAACATAAAAAAAAAATAAAAAAAAAAAACATACAACCGAATTGATAACCTCCTCCTTTTTGAGAAGTCGGTTAAAAACGTTCAAATTGACGTCGTTATCTCATACACAATCAATGGTAGATATTTCTCAAAATCTAAGGAAATTAGAGGTGTTTTGACAGATTGCGAGCCGAATGCGACAATTCCCTAAAACTGTGGGAAGTGCCACCCAGTACATATGCATAATAATATGTATGCTGACAATGAAAAACTTTGGGACTATACAGCATTTCCCGACCATTCCATTACCTGTAAATAACTTCGATTTCATCGCGATTCCTTAATAGTGAAAATTATAAGGCCAGTGTTGCTGGGTGCAACCGTTCAAACATTCTCATATCAACACTCGTTGTAGCTTGGTAGGTAAACATAAATTTAAGATTTAACACATGAAAGATACTATAAAAATATATAACTGAGTATATGATAAACTTTAAAATTACAACATTAACCAAATATTGTATCGTTCCTAACACTGTTATAAATTACCCAGAAGTTTATCAAGCGGTTAAAATTAACCTCTCTCCCATAAATAGAACCATACTTTCTACTATATTACTATTATTAATTCAAATTAATTTATTGATATCATAAACGCATGGAATAATTATAAGGTTATAATTTTGTCATAAAATTATGAGTGGCTACTAAGCCGCCGATGGAAGAGTGGCTAATATATTGCTAAATGATGGTCATATTAAAGTCTATAGTGATGCTGTGAGGCTCCCACTGTTTTATTACGACAAACGGCATTTCGACCGTCTTCTGGAATATGCTGGTCATTAATAGGTAGTTTTTTTAATGTTGCAGTTTATTGCTGGCCTATAAACTACCCTTAACTATTTCATCAGTCTGCTTAGGAATTATTTATTTATTTATATATGTTTTACTGTACAACAAAATATAAAAACAAGAAAACAAATATAAAATGTACAAATGGCGCCCATATCGCATTCTGCGATCTCTTCCAGGCAACCAGGAACAGAAAGAGGTAAACCTGGACAAGAAATAGAGCTACACGTGAAGCAAATATGAAGTTTAACAATTTTAACAGACACAAATAATACATAGGTAATTAATTGAATCACCCGTTATGCTTCCGAACGTCATCCAAAGAATAGTTGCTGTGTTATTTCTGTTGCATAACATTTACCTGCGTCAATTGATAAGATTTAAGATTACAATTAAGTCTCAAATGTAAATATATATCTACATATTATCTAATTCTATTCCTGCTTTAAGCTGACAACCGATAAAATAAATACAGCCATATCTAGTGATGACTATAACCTTTCAAAAATGTGCAACAAAAAAGTGATCATAAACTAGAAACCATCAACAATATTAATAGCTCAACACAAACTTTTTAAATGTATGACAAATTAATACTTATCTGTACCGAAACGGCCCAAAATCAATTTCTCATGGGTCACTGCTCTACGGTATCTGAGGTCACATGAGCTATGCATAAATACATTTTAAAGTAGCAAACATTCGAAAAGTTTTCACGAGTCCAACAACTTTAGTGACGCATCTCATGTAAGTCTTGTTTTAATCAAAGTAGGGGTTATTTTAGATTGTGTGGTTGTGATGATAGTGTGGTGGTAACATGGTTATAGGTAGACAGACGGGCGCGGAATGAGTTTGTGAATATTTCAAATGCAATCTTAAGTCGTTGGCCACTATAGGTTCTATTGTTCACGTAGGTTGTTATATGGGGAAGATGCTCTACTTTGAGTGACACATTTCTGTTTTCATAATTATTGTTCAATGGTTGTGATAAGTACTCATGATCAAACTAAAGGTATAAATAACTGGCTTGTACTAAATACAAGCTGAACTAGATCTCAAACTTGATATCTACACGTGTCATCAATGGTTTGTGCTTTCTAAATGTTTGGCACGTGCTTTGTCGCTGACGAAAATAGCGAAGCACTTATTTATCTCTTCGATTAAAAAAAATATCTTTACGATTTGTTACTAGACTATGCTCCTGTTTTTTTTTTTTTGTTAATAGAGTTTTTACTTTCTGGTTTATATCTTGAAGAATTATTTCATATCTACTAGACGATAATGAAAATGTAACGCAAGCGAAAAACGTAAAAGTAAATGACATAACGTGTTGAATAATAATTAATTTCTACATGTTTATACAAACAAAAATAAGTCCAGCTACTGTTATTAATCGTGCATCATAGGTGCATGACAAACCAAAATTGCTAAAACTAAAAAAGGTTTGCTTCCCTAAAACTAATTATGTATAATTAATGTTTGATGCTGGCGTAGTCTAGACGAATAGTAGTTTTTTTTGTGGACGACTGAATTAATGTCTCGCTGTAGTGCGAACATGGGCAGACATTAAACATTTCAAACGATGTAATCACTCAAATTGATAACGTTTCTACTGTAAACTGGGGATTGGTTACGAGCCTGACAGATTGAAACTATTTTACTGTCACAAGAAATGGTTTACTAATTACAATTTTAGAAGAACCATTATTTTATTTTAACACGGCTTCGCTCCCACCATATCGAAAATTAAACCCAGTGAACATCTCTCACCGTGAAAGCTTAGGTGAAGTGAACAAGAATGACAGTTCACTTCATGCTCTATCCACCAAAACATTCACGGTGATATATTAACAGAATATACCGGCAGGATGTCCTGCCATGCAAAGATCATGTGATCTGCGCAACTACGCATTTTTTCAGATGCATTACATATGTTCGCGGTTGAGATGTGATTGATTTAGATCCAAATATCTATGTTACCTACATTAGTAAGACTATTAGGATAGAATTTGCTTTAATGCCAGCCCAAACAAACATGGTAACAGAAATCAATAAATAAGTTAAGTATATTACAACTAATAACTAAAATGGGCATAACAACAAACTACAAAACTTCCCATTTCAACAGACAAAACTAGTCCAAGACTTCCTACAACAGCAAATAAATCTCTCACTACAATACGAACGGAAATAAAACACATCAACAGCACAAAGCTACGATTTATAAGTCAATGTGCAACCTGCAACGCAATCAACAACCGGTTGCTGGCACAATGCAACTCCGAAGGGTCGTACATAAGCCTGTCGAACCCTATCCATGTTTATTCTTACATGATTTGCTTGATCTGGAAGTCGATCTGCATCTAATCAGCCGTTTAACTTGCATTTAATTCACTTTACACTTTAATCTTTAGCTAAATAAACGGTAATTCTTATCTTTTAGCACTAAAGTTTAAAATCGCTTGGCAAGTTTTACCCTGAGCATTAAATAAGCAACAGTGATGGTGTTAATTTTGTATTGATAAAACCTACAGATGTTAGTTATGAAGTCGGTTTAGTAATTCTGTTTATTTTGAGACGAATCGTTCGGTTACAGTTAAGATTATGAAATTGAAATTTATTGTTAAGTGTAGGTATTTAAATGTGCTCGTTAATGTTAAGAGGCTTATAAAGTTTTTGAACGATGATGTGTTTCTCTCAAATTCAGTGTACTTAATATTTTTTATAAGAATTATATCAATTTATGTGTAATACATGATCAATTCATTAGTAAATCATATCCTTTACTATCTCCAAAAACTGCAGCTAGTATTTTGTTGTCAGTGAAAATATCGGTTTAGTACCTACAGTACCCATTAAATTAAGACTATTACAAAAGAGTGACAATTTTGATGTAAAGTGTTACAATTAACTGTAAAGATAAAGTCTTATAACTTTTTTTATTAATTTATTCCCATGATTTGAAAAGTCAAAGTGGAGCATCTTTCGCACCGCTTCAGCCTCCCAAGTCAACAACTTGTCACCGCATTGCATTGTGGTTTGCTAAAAACAAACAACAATAGAGAGGCTCTCTCCATACAATATCCTTTGTCAACCTTTTTATCAGGCCGACGGAAGAGCGACAACCGTGGCGTGGTTATTGATGGAATATTTTTTTAAATTATGAAATTTTTTCTTTTACAATATCATACCTATTTTTTTAAGTTAAGTTCTTGGTCCTTTCCTCGGCCTACTTTTCATCATTCTCTTGCAGTTACCCCAATTCTTCTTTCATGATTATCTACTAGTCGTCATCTCAGAAGGAATAGTCCCCCTAATAAACATATTTACGTTTCACACAGTCCACCAATCGTTCCTTCAATATCTTTTGCCTGTCTTTGTTCCATATCATTCTTCCCTTCAGTAGTCTCATTTTAATTTTCACTTATTTCATTTTTTATCATAGCTTTACCTGTTTCATCATACTAGATGTCAATATTTGACAAGCCCAACTGCTTAGTTTAGTCTGATCAGTAAAAATTAAATAATGTTTCGTCATTATGATCATAACATTTTGCAGACAAAGACATTATCTGCTACAATCTGTTTTGTCTGTCTGTCGGTCCAAATCAGTGCAAATATAAATACCCTTCATAAACACAAAAGACTTCTAAAAGCAGACTCGAATCGATCCATCAATCAAATAAACAAATGAATGTTACATTAACTTATTTTCTTTGTTGAAACAAAGACAAGTGAAGGCATAAATCTACCTACATGTAAAACAGTTTTATGACTGACAGACAGATGCTCTGCTTCCAAACTCGGCAGGTGTATCTTATAAAGCAACATCTCTATTTTTTAAAAACTTCGTCAATGTATTCCATTATCATCACCTTACTGTCCTTGTCACAGCTTACTTGAGGCAGCACGACACGTTTTTTCACTAACTTTCCCCTGTCAATCAGTGGCTTCCTTCTGTTTATCCTATTAATCATAGTGCAATTGAACTATTCTTTTACTTTCATACTTCTGCATATTCTGGTTGACTGTCGAGGAACGGAATCGTCCTCTCATAACTTTTGAGCCTATCTAACGAGGTCAGTTGATCTTTATCATCGGTCTCATATCCTTATTCCTTATTAGCATCTATACCTACATCTACATCATCGTCATTATTCTCAATATTCTCTTCCTGCCTAGCTAGTTAAGACAATCCATTTGAAGATCTTCGTCAATTTATCCCATCAACATCTTACTGCCCTTGTCACAGGTTACTTTGGGCATCATGACACGTTTTTTTGCCAGCGTACCCCTGTTAACCAGTGTCTCTTTCCCGTTTGTCAGGGTACAACTGAAATAAAGTCTTTTAAATAGCTCTTACTTCTGAATCTTCTGGTTGACTGTAGAGGAACGAAATCCTTTCATAAATCTTGAGCCTATTTAACGAGGAATCTAAGTTTATCTCCATCATCTGTCCCGTATCCTTATTCCTCATTATCATCAGTACCTACATCTAAATCATGTTTATTTTTCTTAGTATTCTCTTCCTGCCTAGCTATAACACCTTTTACTTTTAGCACCATTAGCTGTCAGTGTTTAAAATGGTCTGAATTTATATGCGAACGAAGTCACGGGAAAAAATTTGCTTCATAACATACGAGTGCTAAAACAAATTACATAATACTCGTACATTTAATATCGTGTCAAGGTCTCATAGGCATTCAAGCTGTAACAGACTGTGTGATGAATTTGCATAATCTTTATTTAATTGTTTTATTCTGTACTTATATGAGTGTGGTATCAATTGAGGTTGATTTCTTAAGTGATAGGCAACTATTTATGTTTCCAATGTGTGAATTAAATGCTCTATTTGTTATCTGATCTGTGTTTAAGTATTAAGTGGTGTTGTGTGTAATAGGTGCTGTTGGAGTAGCTTTGTTATTTGTTCTTGTAATTGTTTGCATATTCTGTGCCGTTTGAAACTGTGTTCTCTTGGTATGGTTATTTAAATTATGAATTTCTATATATAAATTCTATAAGTATTGTTCTGATTATTTTAGTATGCAAGACAAAATGTAGTGGCTATCAGGAGCATGATGTGTTTCGTCTTTGTGTAGATTTTTTACAAAGTAGCAGAAACGCAGTATCTTGAAAACGTTTCAAACAAAATAGTAGCAACTATCCTAGAAATACCTCTAACAACATAAATAACCCCTTCTAACTTTATTTACATTCCTAAAATAAAATGAAAATATAAAATAAATCATCAAACAATGCCATGTCATTGGTTTTAGTCCAACACTTCGCTTCAAATCTGGCGCAAGCATTCAAGCTTCGCGAGTGGACGCAAGTGCACATTGTTACCTTTTGTACAAAGAAAAAGGTCCTATCTACACTCAGTGTTATACCGGGGTTGAGACTCTACCTACTCAAAGATAAGGTTGGGTTCCGAATGATGGATGATTGGTTCTTACGATACATTGTATAAATCAATAAAATTCTATCTGCTAATCTTACAGCAATCGAATTGATGTCTTATGTCGCAACTTTAAAGATCGCTAGTCGGTTGTTTTCTGGCACGCAGTTATGTCTTTTCGTAGAAAATCGTAGGCTATTGTTGCGAAAAATTGATTTACGTACAACATCTGTTAAAAGCGTAGCTGTAACGTTATATTATATTATAGTTTAACTTGTGTTAGTATGTAGGTCGTGCACAGGTGCTTAACCAAAAGTTTTGTAAGTAAGGCAATGTTTAGTGTTGTTTATTACTTAGATAATTCACTGAGAAACACTGCGAATGGTACAAGCCTGTTGTTTTGAAATTAGATTAAAATCTCTAAGCTCATTTAATGGGAACTTAATTTTAAGTACCTGATAACTTTGACATGGCGACAATAACAGAAATGAGCTGTTTAAATAATGATGTTGTAATCATTTCGTTTGGTGATTGCTATGGTAAATTGTTGATAAAATATTTTAGCAGGTAAAGGATTGAGGGGAACTAGTATTCTGCTGCGTTTTCCTGATCGACCTAAAGATGGCAGTAATGGCAAGTCTGACGCAATAATCTAAAACTGGGTGCTATAAACTTAGACAAACATCACCTATAGGTTCGAATGACGAATTAAACTCTGACAAGGACAGGAACTTAATCAATCTCTTATTTGAAAATTGAAAATGTTTTACGATTGATTGGCTGAAGGCAAATGTGCAGCCCTTCTGTTTAATAAACTCAGAAAATTGCAGTTTACTGCTGGAAATAGGCCTAGGTACCCTAAGACATATTGACTGACTATGACAACTCTCTAAGATCGTTAGTCCACCAAGCTGAGTGTCACTCCATTTATTTATAGGCATAAACATCAGTGCTGTCTTGGCTCGTATACTATGAGACACTGTATCACTTAAGCCCAGACCAGTGAACACGAAACATAATAATCATAAAAACATGGTAGACAAGAAGAATGAAGTCACTGATGATATTAAGACATGAAAATTTCCAGTTTGTTTCTTATTCCTTTTCTCATTGATCAAGAATAACCTTTACAAAACAATGTAAATCAAAAGGTTGTATTACAAAAGCGGTAAAAAACCAGTCCTAAAGAAATCCACGTCCGTTCCACAAATGTAACGCAAACTGCCTCTTTTGCATAATTACATTTTCTTAAGCTCTTAGGTATGTCATGCTTTTAATCGTCGGAGATACGGAAAATAACATTTAAAGTCAGATTACTTGAATCTAGTCAAGTTGGTGTTCGAGTTTGACTTCAGGTAAAGTTATGTAATTTAAATCTCTAAGCTTTAGAGATTTCTTCGGTTCGAAAAAATTAGGTTACAACCTATTAGGTTTGACGGACTTCTATTAGACACCGTCGTCATGACAAAGGAAAAAACTTGTAAATTTCATGATTTGTGGTAAAGTCTAGGACACGACCTCTCTTGGAACCAAGGTATTGATTTAAACTAAAAAATTGTGAAGGGGGCAATAATTTAGTTTAGGAAGAGAAGTAATCTATAGTTTTAAAAGCAGATACTTAAAAAAACTAAGAGCAGTTCCCTCAATGAAGAAGCACCTAGATGGAGAAAAGAAATCTGCACAAATAACATCAACTTCATCATACATCGTACAAAGCTCACTTTCACGGTCATTCTTCACATTTACCACTAACATTATCTCGGATAACAATAGCCACAGCCACTTTTCCTCTCAAATGTCAAACCTATTGACCAACATGATGAATATATCGAAAAATCGTCGGGACAACTGAACAAACAACAATTACATCACTACGAGCGATTGTACTTGGTTCGGACCGATTAATTTATCGATTCCCCGCCGTATCGACGAGGCGACAAGTAATCGATCATGATCGAGAGAGGCGGCGAACTGATCGATTGTTTTATAAGCTGTGAATAAATTAAAAATTGGATTGTTATCGTGGATAATGATGTATAAGGTTGTTTGATGAGAATTCTTTAACAAAAGGAGTCTTTGGATGATGGCGCCATGGTGATTTGTTTGTGTTACTCATCTGTGGAACTGGTTAGAGTTTCTTTAATTCCAGCAGAAACGTCGCTTGGGCTTCTAATGGTTTCATTGTGGATCCAGCTTCGTACGTTCATGTTATTGGTAGGTAGAAGTGATTTATGAAAATTTGCAACGAGTGAGGAACTCAATGTCTTCTCACTCGAAGGACTCATTCTTTGTGTCTGTCACTTTTGACCTAGACTAGAGTCAAGAGCAAACCCACTTTAAGCAGACAGAAAAGGCCAGGCTTGTTGGATTTTTGTCACTTCTCTGCGTATTGTTTTACATGGTTTTAGTACATGTACTGGTTTGTGTTACTAGCAAACAAACCTTTAAGAGCTTCTTGGGTTAAAGCTAGTTGAAAGTGAAAACTTAAAAGTATGAAATAATCAAACTAAATACATGGATTAATCACCCCTTGATTTTTTTTACACCCGAAACTAATCTTCTCATAATTTTGCAACTAAACACTAAATTCGTTCTCACAAAGTTTCATAAGATTCAATATTAAATTTTAATTAGACAGCTACCGTAGCTCAGTACTTAAATCAAAAGTTAGTACATAATTATCATAAATAATTTTGACTATTATAAATATATATTAGTCTATCTGAGTTATATTACCTATGTATTAACTTATTATTGCGCAAAGTAAATAAAGTTTAAGAGTCAAAAAGTGCTGGTCATTACTTTGTTGATCGCTTGATTAGTAATGTTTTGACGGATAATTTAGACTGTAAGGCTGTTTGCAAAGCAGTAAACAGGTTTGATTTTTGGAGTAGTCTTCATTGGGCAACTTAATATTATAAAACAGATATCCAAATTACCCAATACATGCAATCACCCGAATGTCATCAAAATTTCTGAAAGGGAAAATGCGGCCACCCATTTTGTAGAAATTGTTATATACTAGCTATCTCCCTCGGCTTCGCTCTCGTCAACTGAAACTTTCTCATTTTATCTTTCATAAAACCTTCTTCTTACAGTAAAAAATAAAACAATAAAATAATCAGCGAAATCGGCTCAGCCGTTCACGCGAAATGCGATGAACAAGGGAAATAGGTTTTTTTAAAAGTAAAGTATAGATAACGCACATATTAACTATCTGTAGAATAATTTATATAAAGATATACCTTATCACATTGTCGCGTGGCACCTGTATGCTAACCAGTGTGAATTTATGAATTAGTTGTATCACTACATTTTTTTTTACAAAATTGATAGGTAGTAATTAAATCGACATTTAGATATCGATCCAAAAAAATGTGTGTAATTCGAACTAAGGCCGTTACCTCCATAGGTTCCGTTACAATTAAGTTTAAGTTACAAAAAATAAATATTTATTTACACAATTAATAACCAAATTCTAAAGGAAATTATCGTGAGAAAATCCACAAGTCAATAATAAATTTTAAGCATTTGTAATAGTGTGATAGGTCACGCCATCTGTCGCGAACGCGAGAACTACGGTTTTGAGGTTAATAGACTTAAAACCTTATGATAATGATGAATGGGTCTTAATTGGCGTGTGATCATCGTTTAGAATAGTAGCTTGGGCTTTTCCTGTTTGTCAGCGAAGATAAATAGACAAAATATTAGAACGGAATGACAAGTCGTTTGTTTAACTACGGTCAGTAGCATTTGCATGCACAAACGCAAAGATCGGTGGCATTTAAAAATTTACCAAATTGTTCTTCTTATATGTTTATGAAATAAATTATCAAATAACACTTTTCTAATCTATGAAAAGTTCTACTAAAAATTTACTAATCAAGTTTCTTACTGGTAATTTTTTTTTGTGTTATTACTTTTTGTATTCCTAAGAAATCAGCCTGTATACAAATATTGGTCTACATTTAGGTGACAATATATACTATTGCACACTCCGATACCCTTTCGAGGATTAATGTCACAACCGATACCCGATGTTATGTTATTAAAACAACAAGTAATACTACGAGTAGTAAAGAAACTAGTTTCATACTATTGACTAATTTATTACCTAACCTCGCAAGGTTTATTTTTATTAGAATAGCTTTGATTTAGTAAGTACCTGTTAAGTGAAGTTATAGCGATGAAATCCGGCCAAAGCCGCGGGGCACGGCTAATATTTATATTATAATTGTGTTACTCAATAATCGGTTTCACGGGCTACTTGGCTACTACTATTGATTTCTCACAATAAATTATATTACTCGCGAAGTAGAGCAGCTTACCTTGCGTTAACACTAGGTCTCGTAGCTACAGTGTGTTTAATTTAACTAGAAGACAAAATAATTATCTTGTTCTAAAAATTAGTTAGTGAGATTAAGATCTATAATTGGTTAGATTGTTAGCAAGGAAATTAGGTGTCACATAGGTGACAAAACAATTTCGAATTAATCATTGCAAAGCTTTGGCCTGCTAGTCTATTCTGTAAATAACCATTTCGATATCGACTTCACCTGAGTGACTAAGCTTACAAAGTGAACTTTATTTCACACATCATAAGGTCTTATATTTATACGAATTTGAAACTCACCTCGGATTCCGCTGTCGAGACACGAAAATGTTGTTACAGAATAGCACTGCTGGTTTTGGTTTGTGCTTTGTCTTATGATTAACAATAAATGTTATATTTGAACATTATTTATTAAAAATTGTGAGGAGCTCGTGGCTAAAAAATAAAAGCCATGCGGGTCGATCTTCAAGGTTAAGCAACATTTGCCAAGGTTGGTCTGTGGATGGCATAACAAATCGAGCACGTTAAGCCGTTGGTCCCGGTTGTCATTTGTAGATCTTTGGTAGTCGTTACGGAATGTCAGAAGCCAGTAAATCTTGCCAAGAAGTAAAGTGTTACCCTGTTAATGGGTTGTGGAGTCGCTCCACGTAAAATACTGGTATCCAGCTAAATTCGGTTTGACTTGAAGCCGACCCCAATGTTGTTTTGTTACTCGATAGGAACGGAACCCTAAAAATGTACTGTAGGTACTAAATTCCATTAGATTTCATGTCCGTCATGTCTGATAATTTAGACCGGAGTTTCCTTATGTACTTTTTTTGAAAAAACTAATAGTTGTTTGTATGTCATCAATCCACTTTCTATTTAGAATTTATAGCCTTGTTTTTGTCACATTATGTAGTACACCAATGTGCAACTAAATTAACTAATGTTCGCTACTACATATTTTTAACTCTTCTGTTTTCGGTTATCTAATATTTTAAACTTAGTCAAGACCGGTATGTTCGATTAAATCAAGAACAAGTTAGGTACTGGTAGGATACCTAACTTGAGTTTAGAACTAGGATATGTGAAGAGCTGGTCAGTGGTCTGGAATCTCATCATCTTCATTGTTTCAGCCGCAAGACATCCTGCTGGACCTAGGCCTCCCCAGATCGCATCCAACTAATTCCAATAGCAATTCAGTTCATTGGTCTAATATGGGCCACACACATGAGGAATTTACGACTTTTGGGTCTAAAGAAGACGGTAAGATAATTTTACTCCTAACTAATATTGGGCTCAATTTTTTTTTTACTTTTGATAGGCACTCGTTTGACCACTATCTCACCTGATGGTAAGCGATGATGCGGTCTAAGATGGAGCACGCTTGCCTAGAAGTAACCTATTCACTTTTCACTTAAAGACTCCTAGGTTGTAGCTATCAGGAGACACAGACTCCGGCAGGGAATTCCACTCCTTTGCTGTAAGCACTGTGAATGTGTTCCCAAGCCAGTCCAATTTGCCCAAGATAGACAGAAAATGTAAAGAAAGACCCTACAGTCAATACTACAATAAACGAAAAAATAATAAAGTTTACTAAAGACATAATTTCCATCTCATCATCTCCCCAAAAAGGCTATACTGTACCAATAGGTATGTTTCAAAGTCTCCCACATACTGACGGCGAACGTACGTTTTCACACACTCTATACATACACACACGTACGCGCCCACATCCCGCGTCAGAAAGTGGACGCTCCTAGTTGCGCAAGCGCAAAACAATCGAGAGTTGCGAAGATATTAGATAACTGGTTTTTTGTTTGATCCACAGTGTTGGGAATGCGTAGAGGTGGAATTTTATATATATTGTTAGATTTTGCTTCAAATATCGACACGAATTATTATGTTATTAATAAAAATCACATTCATAGTTGGTTGGTTGATTTAAAATTAAAAGACGCGGATGGAGTAGTCGTTAAGGTAGGACTTTGGAAGAACAAAATATGAGAAGATAAGATTTATGAAAAACCTTATGTCATGGTAAAAAAGTAGTCCGTAATCAATTTCGTGGATGTTTAGTTGGAAGGAATGACGTTACTGCTCGGTTATGTTCCTTGGTCCACGTTCAGTTTAAATTAGAATTAAGTTTTTTTACGTACCTATACTGTTTGCAAGTAAAAGTTGAGACAGAAGAAGATAATATGAAATATATTATCTTCTTTCAAGAATCAATCAATCAATCTTTAAAGAGCATAAAAAGGAAGGATGCTAAAACTCGATTGACTTATTTATAAACTTCAGTAGGCAACTCAACATTTTTAATGCGAATTCTAGTCGTTCCTAACTCTGTATTCCCAAACAGAAAGTGTACCACTCCAATCTATCGCAATCTGCCTAATTGATTGTTATGATTAGTTATATTTATTGGTCTAGCATTATATGAAGCTATAATATACGTGTCGATACTTCGATAGTTATAGCAACATTACTAACACCACTTTGTATGTACCCATACATTATCGTCCGAACTTAATGCGACTGATATTCAAAAGTCATTTGATATCGAAATGTTGAAGAATCAATCAGTTGGTATTTATGACTTCATTTAAAATTGGTTTTAAGTGAAATGTTATTTCGAAAGCGTAATTTTTGTATAGGTTCATTGGTCTTGTGCTTGTCTTGAGCATGAGGTCCTGGCTTCGATTACCTTTTCAGGTAGAGTTATTGAGTTTCAACGTCTGGAGTTTTCAATATTTTAACATCATGTATACTTCTTCCTCTCCCTCTAAGGAATGCTGGAGTGATGTTAATTTGAGTTTTCCAAAATTAATTTTATGTTTATACTAGCTGACTCGCGCAACTTAGCCTGCGTCATATTTTCCATTATTGCTCCGCTCCTATTTGTCTTAGCTTGATGTTATATAGCTTATAACCTTCCTCGATAAATGGGCTATCTAACACTGAAATAATTTTTCAAATCGGTCTAGTAGTTTCGGAGCCTATTCAATTCAAACAAACAAACAAACTCTTCTGCTTTATAATATTAGTATAGATTTTGAACTTATGCTTTATTCATGTGTGATATATTTGTATGATACGAATACGAGTATGTTCGTCAAACAATTGAACAAAATGCAAAAAAACATTACGGTTCCATTTTTTTTTTCGCCCAGCACAATAACGTTCCATACTTTACGGTCATACAACAATTGCTGCTTGTCCAGATAGGTACTTATAGTACGTGCAAAGTACTAATAAATTACTAACACGATCACTCATAAAAGATAAGTGCAAGCAATTCTAATTAAGCCAGGCACACAATGCATGCGCTAACACTTCATTGCTAATCCAATCGTGACCACTCGTCATGACTATTAAAAATCTTCAACAATAATGGGTACCTAATATTTACCTGCTTACAGTACATTATAATAAGTAATACGTGATGCCAATGTCAAACAACAATGAACAACCTCTGATCCGGGATGCCGAGGTTTTACATCAAAACTTATTTTGATAACACAAAAAGTTTGATAGTGTATTTGGGTGGGTAAAATGCTGCATGGGCTGTATTTTTCGAAAAAAATAGGTATGCTTTTTCAAATGAATAAAAATTGACGAGAAGGCATCAAATATTAAGACTGAGGCCTTGTGACGTCACGTTCCGATTTAAAGTGAATCGGAATGTGACGTCACACGTGTTCAACGCACTGTATCGTCTTAATTTTGTGCTTATGTGAAGAAATAAGAATACGTCGTATTTAATATTTTTTGGGAATCTATATGACGGACTAATTCGATTTTTTTAGTCAAATACCTTATCTAACAAAACCCAACACAGTTTAAGATTCCATTTTTTTTTTCACTCAGGATAATGCCTTTCGAGACTTTACGATCATAACTGAAGTTGTCATTCAATAGAAAGATAAATTTTAACTATAGTGGTAAATTCACTGGTTAGACGGAGTCTAAAGACTTTTGCTGTTATAGGTATTTTGGTTTGTCATTATAACACAATTTAAGTCTTCATCATCTGCCTAGCCCTTTCCCAACCACATTGGGGTCGGCTTCCAGTCAAACCGGATTCAGCTGAATACCAGTATTTTACGTGGAGCGGCTGCCTACCGTGTGCCGGAGCTCACGGCTAAATAATAACAGCCGCACGGGTCGATCTTTTAGGTTAAGCAACGCTTGCCAAGGTTGGTCTGTGGATGGGTGACCATCTTAACATACCGAGTTTCCTCCGTGCCTCGGATAGCACGTAAAAACGTTGGTCCCGGCTGTCATTTTTAGATCTTTGGCAGTCGTTACGGATTTTCAGAAGCGAGTAAATCTGAATCCAGTCTTACCAAGAAGTACCGTACGTTAGGTACCCAGTTAATGGCAAGTCTGGTAGGTAGCCCCTCTACGTAAAACAATCGTATTCAGCTGAATCCGGTTTGACTGAAAGCCGACCCCAATATAGTTGGGAAAAGGCTAGGCAGATGATGATACGTATTTGGTAGATCTAAGAATAGTTCGTAGGCTTTTTAATTTATTTAGCAAATGAACGTTAGCCGAGTCAGCAAGTATTTATATAATAATCTACTTTCAAGTCCCTAAAAGATTAGGTACATTAAAAGTAAAGATCTTGCCTCAGAAGTGAGGGACCGACCACGAAAGACAGAAAGATCTAGCAAGACACAATATCGCAGTTTTATTGTTTTTCATTTAAGCGAAGTAATCACAATTACTTTCCTCATTCTTTATGGTACTGCGAAAGTACGTACCTTAATAATTAATTATATTTACGACTTTTACAGTCTTAGCCTTCTTAGGTAACTATTAATGCCCCTTAAGCAGCATATTAATGCCCGATAAAGTAACAATGAGTTTCCAACGCGTTATATGATGAGCCATTAATTAATTATAATTTAACGCATCAGCTAATTTAACAATACTTGTCAAAACTTTTAATGTAATGTTACAAATATGAAAATATTAATGAACGTATAAAGAACGTCCTGTATTGTTGTTTTTGGTTTAAAAATATAAACATGATTAGGTCATTGAAATTGTTCATTATCGGCTTGATAGGTAGGTAATAGGCTAGTTTCCAACATTCACAAATTGGAAAACTATTTAGTCCGTCGCTTAGAGTATTGAAAAATAATGGACGCGTATTTTTGGTTTTTGTAAATCAATGAATATTGACAAAGATAAAATGCATCAAAACTCGGGAGTGAGGGCTCATGATGTCACAATCCGCAAAAAATTATGGCATGGCGTGACGTATTGATAATTTGAAAAGCGTAGTAACTTCGTCAATTTTGGTTCCCGTAACAAAAGAAAAAATACGGGTCAAATATTTTTTGATAATCTAACTGACACACTAATTAGTTTTTTTTTTCAGGACACAAGCCCATTTTTGAAATCATTAAATTCATCCTCCTGCTTTACGACTGTATATTTTTGGTCTGCGCAACATCTCTGACGACACGGTTGGCGCAGTGGTTGAGCGATTGACTGCTGCGCAGCATGTCGCGGGTTCGATTCCCGCACGGAACAAATATTTGTACGACCTACATGTATTTGTTCCGAGTCTGGGTGTTTTTATATCTATAATATGTATGTATTTACAAAAAAAAAATGTGTATAAGTAGTTTATCAGCCATCTCGTTACCATAACACAAGCATTAGGTTGCTTAGCTTGGGACTATATGGCGTTGTGTGAAATGTCCAAGGATATTATATTATTATATTATTATTATTTTGTTTTTTTTCTCGGGTCTCTGGAGACTCGGTCCTTTGGTAGGCGTACGAGGGGCCGAAACCAACTCGCAGAGGCCCCGTTAGAAATTTCAAATGTAATAGGGCACCAACCGGCGATTATCCCTGTATGCACTGTGAAAGTTTTCCCAAGGACAATCCCCGGTTGGAGCAAGAATATTGCAGAATATGGAAAAAAAAAAGATGAAACGCTATGGGTTTGGGCGGTTTAGTGGACTGATAATCGTTTATTATAGAACTATTGGCCCCTGCCTGACCACTAACAATATACACGGCTTTTAAATGGCAGGGGGTGACTTGCACACTCAATGAATGGGCCCCCGAAAACGGTCGCTAGCACAAAGTGACGTAGCGCCAAGGAGGCAACATAGCCTGAGGTGCTAGAGGAGTGGAAAGGTATACCACGGCTATCAGGACAATCCCGGAAGTGCGGTCAAGATCCCTACCAGCATCTTACTGGATTATACATCCTTCTCCCGAGCACGTGTGCTCTAGCGAATCTCCACTCAGACCGGCCAATTAAGGCAAGAGAGAGGTGGGAGCTCTGTTCCTCGTCAGTATTTACTCTGGCCAGCCAATAAAGGCAAGCCGTAGATGAGGAACAAGACTTCTCCCGGGAGATAAGGTTCGTGGGGTCGCTACTGCCCAACAGTTCGCCACAAAACTGCCTTGCGAATTGTATCTCTCTTTGTCTGGCCCCTCACCCTAGGTATGACCTAAGGTTCATCGGGACGCGCAAGCCCCACCACGACATCAACGTAGAGATACTGCGGTAGGGAGATACTATTCTTATTATATTATATTATTATATTATATATTATCTCTTGTTCTTCCATTATCATCCCTATTTGCCTTAATCTCAACAAAAATCATCCCCGTTCTAGCCCTAACATCTTTCACATCATCCGTACATTGGTTTTCTGGTCACTAACCTTAGGAAAATATATTCTTCATGAATAAATTCCAGTTTGTTATGATTTTCCAATTTCTGAGATATTTCGGAGATTTATCGGTCGTTTATCTATCCGTTAACTACTAACCAACCAATGTCAATGCCAATAAATAACCAACCAAAAACCAACTAACTACTAACCACGCTATTTGTATGACAAATAGGTAAATTTCCGATAAAGTACCTCAGAAACCGGGCATTAGACATCTTATTAGTGTATTACACAAAAGGTACTGCTACTGATTCCTAAACTAAGCTTGAGCTTGAAGAAGGAGACCTTGGTATTAACAAAATAGGCTAATTTACTAACCCATGTGTTATATTGATACCTACATTCCCACAGAAAAGTTTTAATACCTGCCGTCCAAAGACAAGGCTTTGATCGAGGTCACATACCTCATTGGCTTCTTCACCACAAGACTACGAATCTTGATTACGTTACATCAGACAATCTAACCCAAGTTTTAGTTTTTTGGCGGCAGTCTGTCTACGTTGTCTGCCACCAGGAACAGTTACTTTTAAGTTTTTATAATAACGGTTCTAGCTACATTTTGCTGTGAATAATTTTAAGATAATCCTTCTGACTAGATAACCACTTGAAATTGTAGACTGATAAATGACTTTATTTTACGAAATAAATGCTTTGAAGATAATGGTCCAGATATTGTATGAGAAAAAAAGTATGATACTTTTAGAAAATCCAATCCAATTCAGCCCTGCCCAAAGGATTTTACCAGTCACTGGGTTTTGGAGGTCAGATAGTCACGTCCGGTTGGGCCCGGAGTGGAACCATTGGTTCCACTTGACGGCACAGATATAAATCGTATTTTACATAAAAATAAAGTATAAAATCAATTATTGCGTCAGGAGGAACCAATGGTTCCACCGCCGTCTCTAACCGGTTAAATACTGATATGCAGCTGTATCTGGCTAGGCTGTACGCCGACCCGAATCATTATCATCATCATATTAGCCGAAAGCTGACTGCTATACATAGGCCTCCAGGCCGGTCGTGTACGTCTTGCATCCATTGGCTACCCAAAACGAATGTAGTTGGGAAAATGCTAGGCAGATAGATGACTTTAAGAAAGAATTAAACGCGTAAGGATACTTTGAGCAATTATTTACACGATATCTTTTTGCACCACGTAATCAATACTTAACCATGAGTATCCAAGAGAAAGCCTATAGTTTATGGCGTTTTAGATTATTTACAAGGTATGTTCGTTTCTCCTCACGGTGCAAGTAACCCTGCAAATGGCACCAATCAAACCTGCATGTAGCAATATGTGGGGGTTAAAGATCAGGACTGTGGATAGGTGATGGGGTTTAACGGGCTATAGAATACAATATATCTGTAGAACAATGAAATGAAGGTCTTACAATCTTAGCATGCAATCGCAAAAAAGAGTCTGATAATGTTTTATGTTGTGGCACCTCATAATATGTGAATTGATTAGTTGTTCAAAGATGTGATTTTTCCTGAAGAGGAAATAATGTGTGCTACAAGCTCCTAATTCTCTTTTTTGTTTGCGGAATCTACGGCTACCAAGCTATGAAATAAGAGCCTACCTATGCACGGCTTCCAGAAAACCTTGAGAAAAAGACTTATTGACTTAAAGATTCTTCTTAAAGTCAATAAGTTTTAAGACGTTACCACCGTAACGTGATCGTGAGAGAAGAATCTTTAAGTCAATAAGTAAAGTAAGAATTAATTTACCAGACAGGTGCAACACGAGGATATTACAATGTAAAATTAAAGTCAAAACACTGTTCCAACTCATCACATAAGCAATCGAGCGCACATTAATTCTTCATCCATGATTGACAGCTGATGTTTCTATACTCTCCTATGTCAGCGCATAAATATTAATCGTTCATCGATATTGTACCGAGCATCAATATTATTTCCATATACAACTAATAAATTAGCCTTACAGCTTATTTTTTTAGTTCAAATTGAGATGTTACATTGTAATAAATCGTCTTTTTCGTGCAGAAAAAAGATGGCGTCTATCATATTTGTGGTGGCTAAAAATATGGTTTTAATGTCAGTAATTATATTAAGTGTATACTTATTTATGACTAGCTTGTTACTGGATCTATAAGCAACTGTCTTCAAATCGATTACCATAAAATTAGAAGGGAATATTTAAAAATTAACGTAACTGTAACTAAAAACGTCGATGCTTATTTTAGACTTCACGCTCTCATAACACAAAGACTTGAAAAAACAGTAAAGCAAACATTTGAAGCACTTTGGAATATTAACAAGAGTTGTGTAGCTCTTGACCTCTGCGAAATATTTCGTATTGTAATCATTGTACACCTGATTGAAGAATACTTGTAATAAATTAGAGACTCTTTGAGATGTCAATGACAATTTTGAAGTAGTGCTCATTAGAATGGTCGCGTTGTGTAACCTGAAATGAGTGAGTAGTTCACTAAACAATATTTGAGGAAGAAAGTAGGCAATATAAGTATAGGCAAACTAGCTAAGAGAAAATATCGTAGATGAAATGGCTAAGAATGCCATTGCCAATCACCGTGTACGACTGTACGTGCGTACGTAGATTCAAAAGACATGTGTTTTGGAAATTGCTTACTATTAAAATCTGTAAAATAAGTAGTTGACGGTTGCCCGAATAAATGGGACTAGAACAGGAAACTCATTATTCGGAGATAGAATAAAAAATAAACAGGCATCTCACTTCTAGATTAAACCGGACGTGTACATCAGAGGCAGCTTTAAAGTGAGATCAATACTGGAGAAACTACAAGAGATGCACTTGCGGTAGTACGGTCATGTCATGCGCCGACTTGACGATCACATGACTAAAAAAGTGACTGTGACTAGAGTCGGGACCAAGAGGCCGTAGCAGACCCCGACCTACATGGATGTCAGTCAGTCAGATCAAAAATTACCTCAGTGATGAAAAATAAGACCCAATGACGATCCAGAACAGACATCTCTGGAGAAGAAGGAGTAAGAGAGCCGACCCCTATTAGAAAAAAGAAAAGGCCAGACAAAGAAGAAGTTTTAAAATATTTGCATCTGAATCATTCATTTATTGCCGAAGAATCAACCAAACATGAAGCTGCTGCAGCTTTAGGACAATTGGAAACACGTCATAAAGATATTTCACACCATCACACATCCCATACAGACTCATCAGTCATCACATATACACATTTGGTGGTATGTAGGTGGCATTAGAAATAATGTACATTTGTACATGTAAAGTAAAGTTCGTACTTGACAATGCGCCTGAGTGCTCTTGACAATCGGTCCGAATTACGACACGAATGAGCCTCAGACAAACAAAATTTTAGGACCGTTTGGAAGTAAAAAGTACCGTTGAACAAATATTGGCTCAGAACATCTGTCGTATGAATGAAATTAGAAATTGACTAGGAACAATAGTTCTGTTGACTGATCACCATTTGAGGTAAGCTAATAAGTTGGTTTGAAGATGCAAATTAATGTTAAGTGGTTGGAGAGATAACGAGACAAAAGGGTTCTTACTTTTTGATGTTTTACTCAAATTCTTATTGTGTTAGGAAGAACATAGTCAGTTTTGGGGTTCTATGTATGGAAGTTTAATGACTGCAAGACAGGCGGGAGAAAAGAATTTTGTTTGAAAAGCGAAAACATTATTTTCTTAAGAATGTAATTTCCTCTCAAAACGTTAAAAATGCACAAGTAGCCAAATACACTATCCATGACACTCAAAATTGAAATACGAAATGAATATGCGTCGTAGGGTAAACACACCAACTATGGACGCTAATCAAACAAGAAAACTTGGTGTGTGTCCGAACTATCGTTACGGTGGTCCGACAATTGTGTAGACCACCTCAGTTGTCGCGTATTGTGCGCAAGAGTTTGTTTTCTTTTGTTTAAGCAACTTTCACAATTAACCCGTACATGCGAAAGGTATGTCACAAAAGGCCTACTTGGACTTAGACAAAGCTTGTTGACTGTACTTTTCGTTTGTCAAACCCTTTTATGGCATACTATTTCAATTTCAACTCCATAAGCACGATTAATTTCAAGTGAAATCGTGAAAGTGTATAAGGGATCGCGTATTATTGTTGTTGCAATAAGAAGGAAAGGAAAACCTGTTGAAATTATTCATCCAAATGAAAACTGTCTAAGAAACTTGATACTCGCGACAACTCCTTTATTAAGTGGCAAGAATACATGCGTAGATGAAAGTGTTGTTTGTGAGAGAATCGAGTTAAGATATGTGTTGGCACTGTGAAATCTTATTTGTGAGGTGATGAATACTTTTATCTGTACAGGTCAGTGAAAACTATCTGCACATTAGGTCAGGTAATCATAATAACTGTGATCTAATTAATGAGACTTTTTTGTGCCTATTGTTATTCGAATTCTTCTCATATCGTCACGTGATTCATGTTCACCATCGTTATCATCCCCATTGCTTATTTCTATGTACTAACTACGTGTATCGAATCGTCGTCCATCATCACATTCTTCTTCTTCGTCATGTCGATGGTACATCAAAGTTGATTAAACATGGTAGGTATGCTCCGCTACTTCTACGGAATCATCCATCAAATTAATGTCCTACCTATCAATGTTTATCTATACCATTTCCTTTCGCCGTCGATAGTACGCACCTAACAACTAACATGTCGAATCTTCTCCAGCGTTAGACAATGACGGAAACCATCCATAAACTCAACTGGAATTTGAACCTCCGACCTCTGACCGAGAAAGCAAAACTACTGATGGGGCCAAAGAGTCATATTACTTAACAATAGAATTAAGTGTGGGGAATACATCTTATTGGAGACGGCTTATATTGTTACGTTACGTCAGAAGGTTAAGCAACAAAGATTGCGGTTTGGTAGATGATGGGTCTGTTGTTGATCAAGGACATTGTTACCTATTGATTGCAGTGTAATAAATGAGGAGTGAAAGGTATGTCGTTTGATTAAATTATAGTAGCTGTAACAATTCCTTGGAAAATGATTCATTTGTGACCGAAATGGAGATACCGATTGCGATAGGTTTATACCTATTACCTTATAGTGTATATACCTCTCTAGTGTATTGGACTATGGGATACAGTAGGTTTTTTTGTATGCATTTGTTGAAGTAAGTAACCTAGGTATTTTTTTTATGAAAAATGAAGTTAAGATGAAGGTGTAATCAAAATTACAATCAAGTTTTTAAAGCTGAAAATCATCAGCCATTTATTTTATTTGCTCCTTTTTTCCAATACTATATATATGCTTAAGTTTTATTTGAATCTGACATAAATTGTTAGAAATATCTTAAATCACGTCTGTCTGTCTTTCTTATCCTTTTTACAATACCATTTGTTGAAAAAAATGAGTGATTAATTACGATTCTATGATTGCATTTTACTGTTGTCTACTGTCTAAGCAAATCTATAAAAAAATATGAGCTCATCCATCCTAAAGCCATATGTAAAGTGATGTTCGCTCGTAAAACAAAATAATCGATGCATATTATTCAACATCGATACTATCTTTAGGTATCGATTACTATGTTAGCGTAAAGATTAAAATCGATATGAGATGTTCGATGATGTTAAATTGATAGTTAAAGATATAATTGATTTTATCTATAAATTATGCCTACTTTACGTCTTGTGTCCAAAACGGAGATGAATCGATATACGTTTTACATTATTTATCAGAAATTATGACATACAATTAGAAATCTCAAAAAGTAGGACGGTAGGACCTGAAATCTCTAAACTCCTAATGTACATAATAGGCTAGATTCCATCATCCACAAATTGCAAAAATATTTAGTCCGTCAGTTAGAGTATTGAAAAAGAATGGACAAGTATTTTTTGTTTTTGTAAATCAATGAATATTGACAAAGATAAAACGCATCAATGCTCGAGAGTGGGGGCACGTGACGTCACGACTCAGTAAAAATTATGCGAAGGTGTGACGTATTGAGAATTTTAAAAGCGTCGTAACTTCGTCAATTTTGGTTCCCGTAACAAAAAAAAAACACGGGTCAAATATTTTTTGATAATCTAAGTGACGGACTAATTAGATTTTTTCAGGATACAAGCCCATTCTTTCATTTCAGAGTGAGTGACTGACAGATAATAAACGAAATTTGGCATGTAGATTCCTTAGAGAGTGAAACGGGAAAAAACGAGATATGCGCGTAAGATGTCGCGGGCGAATGCTAGGAAATCTTCTAAGTTTAAGTTTTATTAAGCTGTACAGATTTACTACATAGACAGAAAAAAAAATAGGCTCCTATAAAGAATGTAAGTTTTACATCATTGTACCTTAGGGGACCGGACTGCTTCTCCTTAACACAGGTTTTCATAACCTAGCTAGGAGAGCAGTGCTCACCCACACGTTTGTAGAAATAGTACTTTTCTTTTTGTAAAAACTGTATTTTAACGTGTACCAGAATCCTATGTTTTTGAGTAAATAAAAAAAATAAATAAAAAAAAATAAAGAAACACAGCATGAGGTCATATCCACTAATTGTCTATCAGGAAAAAACTGTGATAACTGACCACTCCAACAGTCTTGTTTAAAAACTTATCTTAGTAAGAAGTGGATATGTCAAATCGAATGACGTCATTTTTTTATCAAACGTTACTTTAGGATAACGTTATAACACAACATACATAACACAGTGCTCCCCGAACTAGCCAGTGCCTGTATCTCGGGACCGGAGTTGCGTTAACATGTATTTTAGATAATTTGTAAACACGCTTGTCAAATTTTCTAAATCAAAATAATAGAAAAGAGACATTTTGGTAAACTGACAAAAATATGATTGAGGAATTCATTCTTCTGCATCAGCTACTATTACAATTCAACCTCTGAAGAAAATCCTGACAAAAATCGATAATTCAACAGTCGATTAATCACAGCACTAGTGATGTACATACAAAAATAAACAACAATAATTCAAAGGCACTCAGCGAGTTGAGGTCATGCGCCATTGTTTGATGGGTAAAAAAGTTCAAGTGACCACTAGACCAGTATAGTCAGACACGTCGTTACGACTTGCTTTGAAACACTTGCAACGCGGATTTAGACCTTTTTTGTTAGAGAAATAATTCTAGTGTTATTATGAGGGTTTTCGTCTACAATTCTGACTGAAAAAGTGATGAAGGAGATACCAGCTGTCATCTTGTGCGAAACTTTTTCTGACAGAAAATTGTTCACTATTGCAATGACGTCAGACGCTAATACAATCGCTTTTTCAAATCTGAATTGCGATACAAAATTACTTCAAACTAGCTTCTGCCAGCAGCTTCGCCCGCGTGATCCCTAGGGAACATGTTCCCGGGATTAAAAGTAGCTTATGTGCTATTCCAGACTATAATCTATCTTTGTTCTAAATTTCATTAAGATCCGTTAAGCCGTTCTGACGTGATTGAGCAACAAACAACCAAATGTTCACATTTTTTTTTTTTTTTTTTAACTGACGGACTAATTAGATTTTTTCAGGATACAAGCCCATTCTTTCATTTCTGAGTGAGTGACTGACAGATAGTAAACGAAATTTGGCATGTAGATTCCTTAAAGAGTGAAACGGGAAAAAACGAGATATGCGCGTAAGAAGTCGCGGGCGAATGCTAGGAAATCTTCTAAGTTTAAGTTTTATTAAGCTGTACAGATTTATTACATTGACAGAAAAAAAATAGGCACCTATAAAGAAACACAGCATGAGGTCCACTGATTGTCTATCAGGAAAAAACTGTGATAACTGACCACTCCAACAGTCTAGTTTAAAAACTTATCATGGTAAGAAGTGGATAATAATATGTCAAATCGAATGACGTCATTTTTTTATCAAACGTTACTTTACGATAACGTTATAACATATTATACATAACACAGTGCTCCCCGAACTAGCCAGAGCCTGTATCTCGGGACCGGAGTTGCGTTGACATGTATTTTAGATAATTTGTAAACACGCTTGTCAAATTTTCTAAATCAAAATAATAGAAAAGAGACATTTTGGTAAACTGACAAAAATACCGCGTGATCCCTAGGGAACATGTTCCCGGGATTAAAAGTAGCTTATGTGCTATTCCAGACTATAATCTATCTTTTTTCTAAATTTCATTAAGATCCGTTAAGCCGTTCTGACGTGATTGAGCAACAAACAACCAAACTTTCACATTTTCATTTTTTTTTTTTCATATTTTCTGTTGATTGTAGCGTGATGAAAAGTATATTATAACCAGCTCAAGAGTATGAAAAATAATTATACCAAGTTTCGTTAAAATCCGTCGAGTAGTTTTTGTTTCTATAACGGTTATACAGACAGACAGACAAAAATTTTACTGATTGCATTTTTGGCATCAGTATCGATCCCTAATCACCCCCTGATAGTTATTTTGGAAATGTATTTCATGTACAGAATTGACCGCTCTACAGATTTATTATAAGTATAGATAGATAGATTATTTTTGATGTCACCAGATTATTGCAAACACACCGTGAGTATAATAAATCGCGTAAAATCGTAAACTCTATTTCAGTGAGTAACGGATTATATCATAAACAATTGAATTTGTATGCGATTTATTTTATTTAAAATGATCTGTTTAGGTACAATATTTCCAAATCGAATCTAATCAAGATTGTCACAATTGTTCGGTGTTTGCAATGACCCGATGACATTTAGAAACAATATATTATCTAATATAAGATCCTTTCTTTTGTATTTTCCGTAGTGAAAATGTTAATTTTTCACATTAGTTAATAATAGGATTGTGTCCTGAATAAATCTAATTAGTACCTACGTCAGTTAGATTATAAAAAAAGTATTTGACCCGTGTTTTTTTTTTTTGTTAAGGGAATCAAAATTGACAAAGTTACGACGCTTTTAAAATTCTCAATACGTCACACCTTCGCATAATTTTTAGTGAGTGACTCGTGACGACACGAGCCCCCACTCCCGAGATTTGATACGTTTTATCTTTGTCAATATTCATTGATTTACAAAACCAAAAAATACGTGTCCATTATTTTTCAATACTCTAACTGACGGACTAAAATAGTTTTGCAACTTGTGGATTATGGAATCTAGCCTATTCTTTGCTGGTCCAGGCCCGAAAGCCAAACAGTTCTGAAGTAGCGACCGCGTACTGGAAGACGCAGCGTTGGAAGGCCTCCCACATGGTGAACTGAAGACTTGGTGAGGGTCGCGTGCAGCCGATGGATGTGAGACGTACAGGACCGGTCCAGCAGTGTACGTCTTTGGACTGATGTGATGACTGACAGATCCATGACAAACATTGGAAAAGACAACATGGAGTAATCTAAGTTCAGCAGTTAAAGGACACTGTCTCAAATGTTAAGACACAACTCTAGACAAATCTAGATGACCAGGTACCATTATCAACGTAACCTCACAGATCTTAACAAGAATACAAAACAAAAGGCGTCTATTATAATGGTGTAGAAACTTTAAAACGCATGTCAGAGGTCAAGCATTATTTTATGTTAATGCATAGTTCGCCTCGGCGTAAATCAATTATACCGCGTGACCCGGAGAGGTCGCCGGTTCGATTCCTGAGCTAGTTGCTTTTACACCTATTAGTGTTGGGTAAGATTAGAATGCGAAATTATTTTCGCTGTGAACCGGTAATGAGCGGTTAAGCTTTCATTATCAGGTTTTAGAAAGGTCAATTTATGGGCTAATTTATAGGTTACGTTTTGTATGGGAGTTTATTGGTGTGAAGATGTTTAGTGAAATAGGTAGTATTTAGTTGACTAGGACTAGGTTTTGCAAAAGGGTTGATATACTGTCTAGACATAGTGCCACTCTGTTAAGTGTTAGCGATAGCAATAGGGAGTATGCATGAAAAAAATATTTATTATCTACACAGTTCATCTAAAAATATACGAAATTTTAATACTAACAGTGAAAAAAGAATCAAAATCACTCGAAAAACAAACGAGTTATCATTATTTTAAACAAATATATCTGTCCCTCTCGCGAAAACGCTGTAATGTAGGTATGGCATTTGTATCTAGGCGTCATGTAATCTGACGTCAAATTTCATATCAGACTTCTCTTTCTAATTGTAATCTTTTAAGCTTTATAACTTCATCAGTGATGAAGATATTTAAAAAACAATTTTATGATTGTTTTTAAGAGCTAAAAAGTATTTCATTTTGCAAATAAAAAAAATTCATGCATATTCCCTATTGTTGAAATGACATTTAATGGATCACGTGACGTTTCTCTAGGCTCTATCTATAGAGAACGTGCTCAGCGTTGACCATGCCTTCTAGTGTTGTATATCCAAAATTTTCAGGGTCAGAATACTTGACGACATTGACGCTTCTGTGCTGCCACCTGTGGTCAGTTTAGGGGAACGTCTGCGAAGTAGAAGTGCCATCTAGCGTTGCCATTTCGAATTTTATACTTGAAGTATACTTGACAGTGCCATTCTGTTAGCGATAGCAATGGTTGAAATGACATGTAAAGGATCACGTGACGTTTTTCTATACAGAACGGCTCTATCTATAGATAACGTGCTCAACGTTGACTATGCTATCTAGTGTTGCATATCCGAAATTTCAAGGGTCAGATTACTTGACATTAACGCTTCTGTGCTGCCATCTAGCGTTGCCATTTCAAATTTTATACTTGACAGTGACATTTCTGAGCTGCCTCCTACAGTTCCTGCACATTCCCTATATCTCGTAACGATGTCAATGACACTACTTTAAAAATCATATAAGTAATACAGTTTTCGAAAATTGGCATCTCAATATCAGTCTGCCGAGCCTTACCCAACTATGCTGGAAGCTTCCATTCTAACCGGATATAATATACCAGTATTTAACGTGCAGCGACTGCCTCTCTGGAGCCCACAACCCAGTAACTGGGTAATACGATATCCTTTGAGTAGACTGGTGTCAAGTTTAGTGACTGTCAGAGATGTATAAATGACAGTCGGGGCACACGGTTTTACGTGCTTTCCTCAGAACGGAGTAAACCTGGGGGCTACTCTCTAAGTCAAAAGTCCGTAGTTTCGGGCTTAGTTGCGGGCGTATTCTACTCCGTATCACCTAACCACTAAGAATTAATGAGAACACAATTTGATAGTGACTGTCAAATCGTGTAGTCATTCATTCTAAGTTCAGGTTTGGAACTAATCGTAAGTCAGTAGGTGATACGGAGTAGATGGTCTCCCATCCACGGATCGACCTCAGCAAGCATCGCTATATTTTTTATTATAGATTATTTATTCATTAACTCATTTATTATTTAGCCACAAACACGACATCTTACATCTATAAAACAAAAGCAGCTCACACAAAGATCTAATACCGTCACACCCATTTCCTCTCCATAAATTATTTAAATCTAATCAAATGTAGCACATGAGTTTCTAAGCTCATAATTTAATTAACTCCCAGCTGCAGTTATTTACAAATAGTAATCATGGCTACATGTTTGTTGCTTGACCATCTTATCTGCGCGTGGGAAATTGAGAAGCTCAGACATTAACTCGTTTTCTGATATGAAGGGAATTGGCTAGTTTCCACCATCAATAAATTGCAAATCAGTTTATTCCGTCAGTTAGAGTATTCAAGAAATATTGGACACTTATTTTTTGTTTTTGTAAATCAATGAATATTGACATAGATAAAACGCATCAAAACTCGGGAGTGGGGGCTCGTGAAGTCAGAACGCAATTAAAATTATACCACGGCGTGACGTATTGAGAATTTTAAAACCGTCGTTTTTCGAAAATGTTGGTTAAGGTTACGAAAAAAAATATATCGGTTAAATATTTTTTGAGAGTCTAACTGACGGAATAATTAGATTTTTTCAGTTGACAAGGACAAGGTATATCGTGTAATTGAGCTGCTACTAAACAGAAGGCGATAAGGTTTTAAAAATATTCTTCGAGATAATGTAGACGCAGGAAATATAACAGATATTTTAGTCTTCTTACTTGTCTTGTTTTCTTCATTACTGAAGGTCGTGCCCGTCTTGGAAAGCTTTGTCAGAATCACAGAAGAGGTTGCCTAGAAGCAGCTTGGTTCTTCAACCAAGCTGCTTCTAGGCCACCTCTTCTGTACTTCTTAAGGCAGTTACCACAGTAAGTCCTGTGGGTCTAAAAAGGCCACTGTAGCAGCAAATCACACTACCAATCACTGTCAAATATTCTCAATCAAGCTTGAACCTAATGCGTTAGCGATAAAGATGAAAATGATATTTGATAGATTCTCATCCAATTTGCCCACCACAATCAGTTCTTCCAAGTTATCTTGTTGTCTTTGTGCAAATATAGAGCACCTGATCTATATCATATTTTAATTACGAGAGAAAAAATCCGCGACCATGAATACAACATTATGATTTTTGCCTGCTTACTCATTAAAATACTACAACCCTTAGGTACATTGTCCAATGTTCAGGTTAGCTTTAAACATGAAATGAATAATTTTGATCATTTTGAGTAGGTAATGTGAGTAGATAGAAACGTACCTATTTTTTTTTGTGCCAGACTAAGTTATGTTGCAAAAAACAGAACGACAATGCTTGCCAAATGAATAGATGATCACAGTTTGTAGTTAGTACTTCCATTGTTTGCCTCCAAAAGGCAATACATGCAAGGTCATCGTGTTAACACATAGACTAAAATTTATTAACTAAACATTTCAAAACAGTACCGAACACATTCAAAAGGAAAATTCTTGTAATTGCACATAACCTACAATAGTAATACACGAACTACAAAGGAAGCACGCTTTATTTCAATGACTATGGTATTTTGAATGCCTACTGTACGGTCAACAAAACAGAGAAGCTACCGATTCACAAAAGGAATTTTTATTGCTGTACCGTGCGCAACAACAATGGGCGCGTGATGACTGAGCAGTTTATGGTTGATAATCTAATTGTCAGATTGTATTCTGATTTGTTGATTGTATCGACGCTAGTTTTGATTGTAGCGTCAGCAAAAAATGTTTCAATATATTTTTAATGTTAAGTCTAGAAAAAAATGTAAATTTCAATAGATTTTTTTTTGTTTTATTTACTGTGAATGGCTTTTTTATTTAAAACTAAACGAGAGAAACATAAAAATGTTCTTATTATTAAAATGGCCCAGTTCCCAAAAATGCCTCAGGCCAAACAAAAATGGAGTCTACCTAATTAAATCCACTTTAGCGCTATATTATACGAAAATTCACTATCTTAATTCTTAATGATTCTATTAAGGCCTTTGTAGGTGTTACTAATGAAGAATAATAACATAGCTTAGTTTTCTGAGCATTTTTGTAGCACCACAGTAATAGTGTGGGCAGATAAGTATGGTTTAACATACCGATTACCGGACGCTAGAACCTTTTATGGGGAGCAAAAACAATTTCTTTTGCAACGGTGAGAGTTGTTTTTATAAGGTTGTATCTTGCATTGTTATAATATGTCAATAGAGCTTTTCTTTTGATCTTACGACAAATATATGCTAAAGATGACTTAGAATTTTCATGGAATGTAGAGTTATTTTTGTTGTTTAAACTGAATTAATATTATGTATCACGGTTGTAAAAGATTTAGATACGTCCGCTTTGGAAAACTCTATCACGCATCAAAGCTACACTATTGCCGAGAACCAAAAGATTTTACCCTAGAAAAATTATCGGATCCTTTGGGATAATGCACGGGAGTGAAAACAGTGCAAGTCTTTTATTTAAGAAATATTATCATCTGCCTAGCCTTATTCCAAATATATTGGGGTTAAAGTTTTTTAAAAAGAAATATGAAATGATTATTTAAAGAGTTTTTTTCGTTTGGTAACCAATCTTTTTCTGCGAACCCTACACCATCTATGAATGATTACTCAGTTCTAAGACATCAACGCATCAAATGTTTAACAAAACAAGAATAAGTTATCGGTAATAACGTTCGTATTATTTGCCGGCAAACACATCGACCTTATAATAATATTATCATTAGCACACTAACAAAGTGGAATCCCAAGTTTTTTACTTCTAATCCTCGGTACAATACGACGTAACCTTTTTTCAAAATCATTAATGTTCATTTTGTATTGAAAGGTCGATGAACTTTTTACAATGTCGACTTTTGCTGTGAAGTAACGATGTTTTGATGTTTTGGGTATTATTGCAAAGGTTTTGTATGGGAGAAGACGTTTTAGGCGTATACTTTATACTCAAGGGATAAAAATTAAGTAATCGACCCTGTTTTTGTGTATTGTACCTGTATTTTTAATGTAGTTTCGCTTCAATTTTTTTTTTTATCTATTTAAATAACTTTGTTTGAAATAAACGTTCACACAATCAATGGGTGCCCGAAGATGAACGGAGGAGAGATGGAAAGAGATGGCGAGACAAGATGGACGCGTACCGTGAGAGCTGGCATGAGGTGGCGTGGGAAAAGGATACTTGGGAAGACTTGGAGGAGGCCTTTGCCCAGCAGTGGGGCAGTACAAGCTAAAAAAAAGACTGGGATTTATTATATGGTACGCAATAAAAGTGGTGGCAGTGAATACATCTTTTCCTGACCAAATGAGCAAGCTTGCTTTAGACGTATAGCAAGACACACAGACAGGTTTGAGGCAATAATGCGACATCGATGCGACAGCAAATTTTGTCATCAGCCTTTTAGCAAACTCTTTTAGAAATACTGTAGTCAAAAGGCCAGCCTATTCCCCTTCAAAATTTTGACATTAATCAATTTTAAAGAGGCTCCTCTTAGTCCTATAAAAACTCAGCAATCAACCTAGAGGGTACTCCATAAGAGGATACAATAAATATTTTTATACTAAACTTCAAGCTATATCAACACTTTAAAAATCCTCCATGACACTACCTCTCTCTACGCACAAAAAAACGCATCTTCAAAAACTATTTCTTATAGCCATTCTCTTTACATAACATTGTATGAGAACAATGATTATAAACCTAATAAATTAAAATCATCCCGTTTGAAGATTACACTTTCTTCTAGGAAGGATTTTTAAATCAGCAGCATTTTGCAACAGTTCTATGTTATATATTATCCGACCAGATACGGTATGTGCTTTAGTTGAATAATAAAGTTTTTACGCGTGTGATTTTCAATTTGTTAGCTCAGCTATATTTGATTTCACACTGTTGCCGCGCTGGTTATTGTCGCGGTTCATGGCAAGAGAAATAGCGATTGAAAAAAGTGAAATAGGAATATTAATAGAATTGAAATTTCAAAATTAAATTCGTAAAATTATAGGTTTGAAAATTAGAAAAAATCAAGAATAAATTAAAAAAAATGGTTTTTCAAATTTGGCTTCTTATACTTGTAAATACTTGTAAAAAGCTGTAAACTTTGCTTCTAAAAAGATGTGTTGGAAATCGTGGCAAGGTTTTTCTTAGAATTTATGCTACTAACTGCATCAGGCTAGTTGAAAAGTGATGTTCTTTAGAACTGTTAACTTTTGGCTTCTTAAAGCTTGCGTAGTTACCATTATCAGTCACGACAAAGTGTTTTTATTATTGAGTACTGTAGTAGCGTTACTTTCACTTGCTACTTTCCGCCGTTACTATCCCGTTTCTACACACTCGCTTCTAGCTCCTCACTTGTACCTCCATCATACTGACAGGTGCTCAGTGGGTCCGTACATCAATCACGGATGAAACAATCGTGCGGGGTCAGCAGTTATATCGATGACAGATTGTCAGTAACCACGGCAACCGATGTAATGCTTGGTAATTCCACACGTCATGCTCACTCGTTTCGGTTCCGCCGCAAAAAAGGTATGTTACCGTGTTTTAACGTCTGTTACTATGACCCCAGTTGTTGTCGGTGCGATAGAAAGCTGGGTTTTTGTGTGAGAACCTTACATAGGATTTTTATTAAGTTCTTTTATAGAGTTATTACCTGAGGATGAAAAATAGGAACTTACTAAGCTTTTAGTTTGAAATAAATGGTTTGGAATTGTTCAGTTGTGTGTTGTTGATTGTATTTTTTACATAAAAGGTTACAGAGAACGATCAAATCCATTTGCTAGTAATTGAAATGACATAGTGTAAACACTGACAGTACGTAATTATGTTAGCAAAACAATGTGACAGACAGACAAAAACCGATCTTTTAAAGATTCTGTCTTTTTGATGTTTGTTTGATTTTTGTTGATGTTGTTTTGTTGTGTTTTAGATGTTTATTGTTTTTGCTTACGTTAGCATCCGAAACTTTAGGTACATCAGAGCTATTAACTAATTTACTAGTATAGGTAACTGGTATACCAAGTATAGGTATGGTATACCCTTTTTATGGATGGGAAATCATCAAATGACTCCTTCCACCTTGGATGAAGTAGAAGGGAGTGTCAGACTCTTACTGACTAAAACCCATCCGTGTTAATACTAATGCTCTCTGCTTTCCTTGGCCGCAGTTACTCTTACAAACAAATTGCGCATCCCTGGAGGTGTACTATACCCTGGCATATCGAAATACATTGTCTTAAAAGCCAATCAACGGTCGTTAACATAAACTAAACCTAGCCAGACTACAGGTATGATTATCATAAGTTTTTGCAACAGCATCTACAATGAAAGATTTCTGATTACGCTAGCCCCGTGTTATAATTGTACGTCGAACGTGATTAATAGTTTATAACCAACAAACAATGGATTGCTGACCAGGGCACCTTGAAGTGCACACAATATAATGAACGCAGGTATTTTGCATATAAAAGGTTATAGACTAACAATAATAAATTGGATTTGTTCATAATAATAGGTACACGTTTATGTTGTTTTGAAAGAGCAAAAAGATCTCAGACTTTTAAACACACAATCATTTGAATGCCTTACAAAGAATTTAAAGGTATCTATAATATAATTATTTGAAATAATTATCAGGCGTCTAAGTATCTGTCATCCGAAAATGAGTCTAGAAGATTGGCAGAATTACCACGTTTAATGCAATGTATTTGGCCCAAGGACCATTCATCCCTATGGTTCCTTTTCAAAATAATCTAAATCTCTTTAAACAGCAAGACGGGGTAGCGGCTGACCGAGGACAAGGTGGAGGGGCGTCTGGATCTTCTTAGTGAATTGGCGTGAAGAAGCGCAGGAAAGTGAGTAATTGAAGAAATTTGAAAGGCCTCATCCCAGTGTGAGACGCACAGGACCAGTTGTTGGACGTACCGGAAAACGCAGCGTTGGAAGGCCTCCCACAAGGTGAACTGAAGACCTGGTGAGGGTCGCGTGCAGCCGATGGATGTGAGACGCACAGGACCGGTTGTTGGACGACGCAGCGTTGGAAGGCCTCCCACAAGGTGAGCTGAAGACCTGGTGAGGGTCGCGTGCAGCCGATGGATGTGAGACGCACAGGACCGGTTGTTGGACGTACTGGACGACGCAGCGTTGGAAGGCCTCCCACAAGGTGAACTGAAGACCTGGTGAGGGTCGCGTGCAGCCGATGGATGTGAGACGCACAGGACCGGTTGTTGGACGTACTGGACGACGCAGCGTTGGAAGGCCTCCCACAAGGTGAACTGAAGACCTGGTGAGGGTCGCGTGCAGCCGATGGATACACGCACAGGACCGGTTGTTGAGACCTATGTCCAGCAGTGAACTTCTCGGCTGATTTGATGATGATGATAATATGAACTGTCATACTCGTATGTCCAATAAATTAAGAAAAAAGCGTACCCAAAACGTGACTTTTAATCTATAACTTTTACACTGCAACCGTCGTCAATCATTTAACACGAACTTCCACAAAAAAAAAGAAATCTAATTAATTGATTAGATAATATTATTACATTTGAGACGTATAAGTTAAATTAAATCTGCGGCTTCGATTAACTGAATTAGTTATTATGATAGATGACCTTTCACGTTTGTGAGTCATCATCATTATAATCACGTGATACCTGGAGAGAGTGATGGGTGATTGAAATGATCAATCACGTCTAACCTATCGGTATCAACATGTCTTAATAAAATCGTTACCAAACTTTTTAGGTCATCTATTTTTTAAGGTTGCACAATCTAGTAGTTTCATGTATGTGGTTATGGTTAAGTTGTCTCAATATAAGGAAAACGATGATAGCTACAAACAATGATATTATAAGTAAAAAGGTGTAGATAGGTTATAAGCGCTCAGCAAGCGACACGTCAAAATTTGGCTAACTAGCCACACTTTACCTCAGTGTCGCGTTGCGCCGTCAACGGACACACGTCACGTAGGTTTCACGTTTTTGAAGATCGAATGTTGTATAGGTAACCTATCTACACCTTTTTACTTATAATATCATTGGCTACAAACGTTTATAACTGTGTCGCAGCTATCAACGCCCCCCATCTAAAAAAACAATACAGATTTCTAGACTTAAAGTTTTTGTATTATCTATACTTAATATTATAAACCAGAAGAGTTAGGTTGTTTGAACGCGCTAACCTCAGGAACTACTGGTCCGATTTGAAAAATTCTATCATCACGCTAAGACAAAAAGAGCGGATCATTAATGGAAACTGTGACGCAGACGAAGTTGCGCGGGTCAGCTAGTGTAACATAAATTAGGGTTAACTTTTGAAGAAAGAGGGGTGTGTGGGAGATGGTGTGTGTGCTAGCGAGTTTTTGGGTGTGCTTGTATGGAGTGTGAGGGGTGTATGTGAGTGGGAGTTGGGTGTGTGTCAGTATTAGTGCTGTATGTAATTAATAACGCTTCAACGGTCGTACAGCATTTGATGAAACTTAGCTCACGAGTACGAGGAAACTATATATTGAATTAGCACATTAGAGAAAAGCACTAAGAATATATATATGCTCTGTAGTGCAATTTTGCACATATCTCACCGTGTACACTTAGGTGAGGTGAACACGAAGTGAGTTGCAGTCGATTCTGTAAACATGTCGAAGTGAAGGCTTGGGTGAAGTGATCACGAAATGAGCTGTCATTCCTTCTTGATCACTTGGATTAACAGCACACTTCGTGATCACTTCACCCAAGCCTTTTACGATATGTTGACTAAATATGAGACTTCATGACAGTTTACTTCACGCTCACTCCACCTAAACTCCTCCCAAGCTTTCAAATAGAACCTAGTTCTCCGAGAATATTTTCTTGAGAGTAAATATCGTTAAACCAGTGAGAGAGTCTGAGAACTCAGAGAGGTCTTCCTCCCCAATTCTGAGGCACTTTGTGGAGAGAATGGTCAGGTGGGCAGCTGATTCCTTGCTTTATCATTCTCTGTGTTTTGACCTGCTGCGGTTTCTTAATTGTTTGTTTTTATCATTGTTTTATATTAGTAAAACCAGTTGAAAGATATTTTTCCAAACAAAATGGGCCATCGTATATTGTAGTCGTGTTGTTCATCCAAAAAGTTTTTATATTTCACTTTTTAGGGGTTCACATGTGCTTACCCCTTCACAGCGTACCGGCATGGTATTATGTTATGAACTGGTGTAAACTATTGACAGCCATAAGGTCGCAGCAAACCAGGTCCATTTGATCATTTATTGAGGATTTCTTTCATTTGCTAATATTTATTGCGGAGATCTTCACCAAATTGAAGTGAGAGCACTCCGAGAAAGTACTTTTTCCAAAAACTGCCCAATCGCTTCAAGTCATCGTCTTCTGCCTAGCCTTTTCCAACTACATTGGGTTCGACTCCAGTCAAACCGGATTCAGCTGAATCCCAGTGTTTTACGTGGAGTAACGTCCACAACCCATTATAACTGGGTTACACGGTACTTCTTGGTAAGACTTGTGTCAAATTTTACTGGCTTCTGACTATCCGTAACGACTGCCAAAGATCTCCAAATGAAAGCCTGGACCAACGGCTTAACGTGCTTTCCGAGGCACGGAGGAAACTCAGTATGTTAAGATGGTCGCCCATCCACCAACCTTGACAAGCGTAGCTTAACCGTTACGATCGACCCGTGTGGTTGTTATTATTAAGCCACGAGCTTCAAGTGTGCCTATAAAATTTGAAGGTGCCCTCTATTTCTCCAGGATCCCATCATCAGATCCTAACTTGGTGATCATGGGTCCACCAAGGAAGTGTACCTTATAAAACAAAAAAATGTAATTCCAACTCGGTCTAGCCATCTTCGAGTAATCGGGAAACATAACTACATAACAAAATTAAGAAAAGGTTCCGACGAATTGAGAACCTCCTCCTTGTTTAAGTATATTCTGTTCTTTGGAAGCTTTTATTTAAAACTATAAAACATATCGAAACATGCCTGTAAATTGTCAAATTGATCATCAATTCGCACATATAATTTTACAGAATTCAGATCACTAAAACTTTTATATATACATAATTTAGATAGCATACATATTTATTTTCCGTACATTTTCGCATTCTTAAGAATCTAGAAACCATAAAAGCAATTTAGTAGGCATATAAAATATCGATGACAATTTACAACTTTCTCGATGTTTGAAATTTATTCTGAAGGTGAGGTCAAGGCCGAAAAGAGGTTTTTAAATAGTTTTAAATAATTTAAAATTCTTTAAAAGGCGACCCACCGTCTGTGTAACGGTTTTCTCTGAGATATTATTATGAGTAGCTGAATCTTTAATGTTTTATATGAGGATGGGACATGTACAGGTTTTTGGTGAGAAATATATGGCTAATACATATTTTATTATGATTTTTTATTATAGTGTATGGTAAATAGGTTTTGATAGCTTTCCCTTAGTTTTGTAGTATAGAATGCTAATTATGCTAACGAGCTAACTAAGAAATATTTTTCCCATTGACTGCGACTTCACAAAGTTTGTCTAATTCTGAAAAAAGCTGTTTTTTATGTACTAGTAGTGATTTTGGGAGTGAAAACTTCTTTAGCAACGTTGAGCACTTTTCTTGGGATTTGTATAAAATGATAAACTCGCGTCAGGACACGTGACCTGATCCGGATGATTCAAATTAATGCAATACGTTAATGTTAAAGTTTTCACTTTTGCCGGCACTCCCGGAGCAACCCGTTTTTTTTTTCTATGCTTCTGTAATTACATTTTAGAAAAATAGCATTAAATACGTATTTTTCAAAGTCACCCATTTTTTTTTTTTTTTTTTTTTTTTTTTTAGGGATGGGAAATCATCAAATGACTCCTCCCGCTCTGGGTGTAGCGGGAGGGAGTGTCAGACTTCTACTGACTAAAACCCATCCATGTTCCTTCATTGCCCTTTGTGTTCCGGAGCCACGGTGTCTCTTGCGAATAATCCCGCGACTCCGGCAGGCGTCGGCCCTTTCGGGCCCCTCTGTGTGCTGACTCTCTTTGAGGCGCGCGTGGAACACTAACGCGCCATCGACACGGCCTGTCGTCACTAGACGGACGGACGGCGAGCCACCCATACCTCGCCGTCCACAGGCCCGCGCCTACGGTGGCCGGAGGTCACCAGGTGGTGTCCCCCGACGCCCGCGGCGTCTACCACGGCGGCCGGGACGAGAGGGTCTCCTCTCCCGCTCCGCCACCTCCTTCGCTAGCATGACTGCTTCGCAGAAGGAGGCAACGGCGTCCCATTCAAGTCACCCATACCTTATCAAACTGAAGCATATAATTAGGATTTTCAAACACATAATTCAGAACCCGGTCGTTAGGGAAAAACATTACTTCGATCATCATTTAATTAGTTAATCTGCTTTTAAAATTGTAGTACCTATAGTATTTATTTATTTATTTATTACAGCTTGGAGGACTTACAGCTTAAACAAACTAAAAATAATAAACAAACATTAACGACAGAAAGCCAATTACAAGTCCTCACGTATAGTGTCAGACTTAAAATTGTGAAGTGAGCATAACAATCTTTACTTCTTAATTGAGTATCTAGTATCTAGACATTTATCTATCTACTACTATATTAAATATAAACAAATAGTAACGTACCTAATTCCCACACATTATAAACTTAAACCCACAATATAAATTAATAAACAAACAATTTAACAATGTTATGCTTCATCTTTTCAACGTTTTTTGCCGCTAACGACCGACGCAAAGGGCGAATGGTTTAACCTCTTACCAATCGGTGTCATAAGCTTGTGCCTCCTATAAATTTAATATTAAATATGACATTTTATTTTAATATTAACGATTTATAACGTAAAAAGCATGACCCCTAACAATTTATAGGAATAACCCTCCAAAACACTTTTATTGTTACTTAACAGCATGTTTTTAAATCCCAAGGGGTAAAGCTGAGGTGTATTTTTATGGTAGGCGCCATAAATGTGCAATAACGGTCATTGACCCACATACGTTTATTGACTTTCATAATATCAAAAATAGAAATAAAAATATAAAGCTGGCTTGAATCGACTTCTATCGTGATCCTTTACGTTCTCTAGTTATCAAAAACGGTTCATAATTTACTGTTCGGGTATCTACGAAGGGATATTAGGGAAAGGTCATTGTACTTTATTGCAAGTTTATCCGGCGCCTACCATGACATGTACGCAAATGATACCACCAGACATCTTAAGAGTCGATTTTTCAATAGTCAGCTAAATTCTATCAGAGGAGGAAAAGGGTTTGACAGCTTTTGTATGGAAAATATTTCAAACAGCCATATTCATTTATTCTTCAGTTAAAAATCATCTAACAATTGAAAAATCAGCCTTAAAGTGTATTAAGGACGATCTTATTATTGTCAACAAATTGGTTGCTACTGAAAAAACATAGACGAAAATTCCAATAACACTGGCCGAAGCGAAAATTACATCCAGGTCAATATGATCAGCAATAGGCCGTCTGACCACTACATAACTTTATTACAGTTATCTCAACCCAAAAAAGGTACTTATTGTAATTTATTCACTGTTTGAATTGAAAAGCCACTGTTAATTAATTATTATCTTTAACGACATTTAAGTGCTTATACAACACTTTACAGATAAATAAAAAAGAGTCTGACAAAAGAGTACTTAGTTGAAGTGATTCTCGAAATTAAACGTACCATATCTATCAACTTACACTGAAAAAAAAATTTGTTTGCTTTAATAAACATCTTGTTTAATGTGATCACGCATCATGACTCCATACGAGCCTAACAAGATCTTGCCTTCTGCAGCCATGAGAACTTTGTTAAATTATCATAGTTCCGTCTACTAAGTATTGAATTGGTTTAATTACGGGTAGTTATTTACTTTAGCTCATATGTTGGCCAGTTTATGAATGACACATTGTCACATCAATATACTTAAATTGTAGATTCAACTAAGATCTTGCACGATAAGTGTGTGCAACATTATCAAATCAATGAAGTTGTTATGTTGTTTCAACTAAAATCTTGCTCGATACGTCTGTGCAACATTCTAAAATCAATGAAGTTCTTATGTTGTTTCAACTAAGATCTTGCATGATACGTTTGTGCAACATTATCAAATCAATGAAGTTCTTATGTTGTTTCAACTAAGATCTTGCTCGATACGTCTGTGCAACATTATCAAATCAATGAAGTTCTTATGTTGTTTCAACTAAGATCTTGCGAGAAGTAACCGTGATAAACTAATCAATTCAACTAACCTGATATTCGTCGTAGACATGAGCCGTTGTCATATGAACTACCTGTATTCGTCAATGCAAGTCACAGTATCTTGCACATCCACAAAGTAACTTATTGTAGGTAATAAAAAATTACAATAAGTTAGGTAGTTACTTTGTGGATGTGCAATAGACACCGACTTGGATTGACGAATACAGGTAGTTCATATGACAACGGCTTATTATTAGTTCGCAAGAACTACAATATTATGAATATGAAAATTTCGAACATGCAAATAGGTACAAATGGTATAGCAATCAAACAACCATAATTATTTTCATTTTAACTTTATTTAGTTATGAAAATCACTTACATAACACAAAATACTTATTATAAGGCGCATCTAAGAGTAACATTATTGTTTTGCATTGCTTAGAATACTTATGTTGCATGGTATAGGATGCGACAAAAAATTATGGAATTTGACAACATTTTGTTTGGCTATGATGTTGCCCTTTTATTATCTAATGTTTTAGCCGAAGTTCAATAGACTGACCGATTTCAGCGTCAGATCTTAAATGTTTGATGAAAGCATCCCGCGTTTCTGCCTTAGATGGTTTCCAGCTGCAGCTAGGCTAAAGTTTTTTTTTTGTTTTCTCTGCTGTTTAAAAGATGGGGAATTGCCAAAAATGCTGTAAGATTTTTAACTTCTTCTTTAGGTGCTGAAATAAAAAACAATATAATTAGACAATCGATTTTCCAATCCATTTTTTATAAGGGAGGACGTTAAAATATATTTTCAAGACTTTAGCAATATATTTTCAAGTAACTGAAAAAACAATTGGTATGAAATACAACTATTTCCATTCAGTACATTCGGAAAAATAAACAGTTAAAAATGAAAAAAACTAGGTTCAAAATAAATTAAGAGGATATTATTATTATGTTGATTTGTAAGTACCAGGGAGTGAAGTACCTACTTAATGAGTATTATTATTTTATAATTACAGATTTTAGGTTTAGTACATAATTTTATAAATTTGGTCACCTAACATAGAATTTTAAAAGAAACATACCTCACTCTGCGTTCTTTGATCAACTTCAGCACTATTCGGAGGCACATTTTCTTCTAGAATTAAATAAGTTGTGACAATACTTTAGGGAACATTTTCTTTGTCCTCTGCAACAGATACATTAACTGTTGGGTCCCATCTAAATCCTAAATTCGATAAATCTAGATTCTGCAAGCAAAAATAAGGTCAGTAAGTCACTGTAGGGTAAAATAAATATTTTTGTGGAGTCTGGAGAAGGTAATTTACTTACATAATATTATTAAGTACTATTACAACATATAGCATCTTATTGAGGCGTTATGTTGTTAGTTTGTAAACATTTTTACTTAAAAGTGATGAAAATAAGTAAAATTTACATTAAAACAAAGGTAAAAGAATACTTTGAGCTATACAAAATAGTTTTTCCAGCACCTCATAAAGAGCACCCTTGGCCCTGTTTGAGGGATAATATCTTTGACATCATCTGGGGTCAACGTTGATGATCGCACCAGCGAATGCATTTTGCATTGCGAAACATTAGTCAGCGTTCAAAATCAATGATCTGCAAATTACATAACATTCAATACAGATTTACAGAATAGCTATCTAGTAGGTAGGTACTAGGTAAAGGTTACTGCATGATTTATCTTACCTGCAAATTTTGGGATGAGATCGGGCAGTTCCCATGTCTTTAATAATTCGGCCACTTCGTCCCATGTTTATAACATTCACTAGTTTAATAATAAGCAAATACTTACTTATTTTTCAAAGATTATCACACAACACAACAGCAAGCAACTCACGGTAGGTACGCGTTATGATGACAAGTTCGGCCGGCGGCGCGGGCGGGGGCGAGAGAAGCTCTGTTTTTGTTGACTTAACAAAGCGTTAATAGATGCTACCACTTCTCTTGTTTGATTTAAGTAAGCAGGCCATTTATTCAACTATGCTCGTTGTTAAAAACTACGATATAAATTCATATATTGCTAACAAGTTGCTTGTTACCATGAACTAAAATTATTAATTGATATATAAAAGTGGAGAAGTACAATCTAACAAAGCATGTATGATGTAACAAAGCCCGTTGATTATACTGCTCATGTGCAAAATTGTCGACTTAAATAAAATGAATTTGTTCTGGCAACTGTGCTATCTTGTATAAAGTAACAAAATAAATAATTATTCTAAACATTTTGATGCCAACTAAGAGAAAATGTATCTTAGTTAGTCTCGATTTTTTTCAGTGTAGCATTGTAAAAGTTCTGATGATATTTACCGTAGTGTTTAAGGAAGAGTAATGGTTTTACTTAGCGTTTACGTTTTCTAATTTTCACTTTATTACTCTTACTTTAAACACGAAAAATCAATTTTTGACCAGCTAAACATAAAAACTGGACCCTCCACCATCTGTTACATACGAATCCCGGAACAAAACACCCGGAGACAGCCAAATGACTTGGGAAAACTGGTTTTAGAGAAAAAAGTGGGAGGAAAAAGCATTAAGTCCGCCTCTGTACATTTGTGCTTAAAGTGTTAAATAAATAAATAAAAAGACCGCACGGGCGTTCACCTAATCACTGCACGCTCGTCTGATCGTAAAAAAGTCATAACAGGAGACCCATTATGCTTCCAGGCCATTCTATCGCCAGATCTTCACAGGACTGCTGCTAGATCTAAAGACAGAGTGGCTTGTAAACAGGTCACCGTTGAATCCGCCAAAGCTCAACACGACAGCAATGAAAAACACTTATAAGAAGAAGAGAAATGTGATGATATAGGCCGGTTTTTGTCTATGCTAAGTATGAAATTTAAACGTCTATAAATGAAATTGCCATGCAGAAACGCAACAGTTACATTTCCTAAATGAAACTTTTTTTCAGCAACATTTTATCCGTCATTTATAATTCGAATTGACTACACGACTAGAATGGCCCATCACTTTCCTAACAAAATGACTCACACAACCTTTAGCTTACCTAATCACTACATATTATAAAACAAAGTCCTCCACCGCGTCTGTCTGTCTGTCTATTCGCGATAAACTCAAAAACTGCTGCACCGATTTTCATGACGTTTTCACCAAATAATGAACAGAAAAGTTCTCCAGGAAAGTATTAATATAGAATTTGTAAAGCGGATAAAGCCGCGGAAATCAGCTAGTATAAAATAAAAGACACATGACCCAATCTCGGTACATTATAATAAGCTGTTCGCAGTAGGCAATAGCCTCCGTACCATAATATCGACAATATACTACAAGTTAAATGTTAACTATGGTTAAACAGTTACATCCTTAATCTTCGGTATATCTGTTTACAGGTAACTGTAAAAGGAGCTAACTGCATATGTGGAACTTATTAACTTGGGACTGGATGTGGCATAGACAAGTTATAATCACTATGTACCTGATTTCGATCCTTTGGGAAACAGTGAGCGTACTAAGGTAAAAAGTGGTCGAATTTTAGAGTGAGCAGTTTTTCACAAGTACGTTCTATAGAATCTGCTTATTTGACCACCGTGGTTTAGAGGAAATATTGATTTATTTGCGCTACTCTATTTCAAATAATTAAAAAAATAATGTGGAAGTAAAATCAGAAGCAGTACCTACCTACCTATAATTTATTATATGGACAACGCAATTTTTACAAAATAATATCATTTTTCTTTCCCAATTTGTCTGCTAAAACGGCAAAAACCTGGCGTTCTTTAAGTAAAAAGTGAACAGGACATTGCTAGGTAAGCGTGCTCCATCATCTACCACGCTATATATCAGGTGAGATTGAGTTCAAAACGCGAGTCTGTTAATAATAAAAGAAAACCTTTAACTTAGATACAAATTATATATTCAACCCTCAATCACTCTTGCAAATCCGCAAAAACCTCGCTCCATTTCATCCTCAAACTGCGCTCAACTTGACTAAAACTCTAAAACTGCAAGTCTCATCTAGCTACCTCTTGTACAGTGCCTCATGCAGCCACCTAATCAACGACCCGAGCACACTTGTGTGCGTTGTCATTCTACTTTCTACATAATTTTTTACACTGCCCAGTCTATAGTGCGGCTTCTTAGTAATAATTTCTTGTTCAAACATTGATTTTCTTAGATTAAGAAACCTTTTGGCATCGATTTTTTGTTGTTGTGTTTCTTTTTGTTCGAGTCCTTTAAAAGTATTTTTTTAAATTTTACTTTCTTTCATAGTCGATGTTCTTTTCTTTTTTAATACAATCATAAAATATTTCGTTTGCGAATTTAAATTGATGATTAATTTTGGTAGTAGCGGTTGTAGTTTGATTAATGGAATAATTATATGTTTTGTGAATATTAATTTTGCGGAGTTGGAGAAACTTTTGAATAAAAACTACTATTAAGGTTTTATTATGATTAACCATTAGACGAAGTAAATAATTGTACCGTATATAACAGTATACCTTTTTACGTATTCGCTTAAATCAGTTTATTGGAATTATGTTAATAAATAAAATATTGTAATCAGCTTTGTAGGAAGTACCTACTTTTTTAGTGTTCCGTTCCCAAAGGGTAACCAACGGAAACCTATTCCCTCCGTCCGTCCATCTATCTGACGGTCAGCGGGCTGTATCTCAAGAACTGTAACACAGACAGTTGGAATTTTCACAGATTGTGTATTTCAATTCCATTGCCGCTACAACATCAAATATCTGAACCCTGTGTGTGCGAGTCCGACTCGCACTTGACTGGTTTATAAGCCACAAACATGTTGAAAAACTTAATTCTTATTTACAAATATTCTATTTAAAATAATGATTTATATAATTGGTCCCCAAGAAAAATTGTCACCTTTCAAATTATTTTATTATAATTCATAGTCAGGGCTATGAATAAATGTCACAGATACAGGTCTGGTCATCCGCACCATGTTTGCTTTGTAGTTCCACTGAGATAGCATCGCGAGATACGTCTCAAGATAAATCGACTATTGTAATCGCTTATTAACCTGTAAGTTCGAGTATGGTAACATAATTAGTTTTAAGTAGCGCTGGAGGTATTTTGATAAAATGATAAGCGTGTCTGAGTAGAGATGAGATCAATACAATGTTGATGGCTAGATCACCTGGTGTTTTAAATATTTTTATAATTAATAGGTATGAAGCTGGTTGAGTCGCTCATTATTTTTCTATGTATGGACAATGGTTTTTTAACATTTAAAAATAGTAACATACATAGTGTGTAATATCTATATTAATTAGAAATGTTATCAGAGTTTTGTGAAAATTATTTACAGTACTTTTTGAAATGTTGTAGCTAGTAATATTTTGAAACGTTCTGTAGTAGTGATTTGAAAATATTTTCGACTATGACTATGTTCTCGAAAATATTTTCATAATACTAGAAATTAAGCTATAACATTTACTACGCCCAACTATGCTATAGAATCGTGAGAAAACTTTTTAATTTCTATTTTATAATCCAAAAATGCCATTCCAAGATCAATGTTAGATTAAAGATTACTGATTAGTGAAATATTTACATTCAATGAGTATAAAAATAAAATTATATCTTTCATAAATCGGGGCTTAATTACATAAACAGCAATAACAAAAATCTTTTACTACTAGATGAAACTTAGCGGAAGTTGATGATGACATAAAGATTATGATCACCGCTCTCACTTGACACTTTTACAAAACTTATCCAAATTATATTTTTCGTATTCACAACGCTTTTCCAACCACCTATATATTTTAATAGCGATACTAAAACAACTTAAAGGGCCCGCGCCACAGATGCACGACAATTAATTTGTTCATAAATTAATATGCAAATAAAAACATTAAAAAAATATCGACCTCGCGATAGGGAAGGGAAAGACATCGTAACTAATTCCAATAGTTACGTACCTACTTTAAACTAGTGGTACGATAAATATCGATGGTCAATAACTCATTTTAATTGAATCATTCCGGCTAATAGTGCTTTCTAGACGTTTGACAGCACCGTCATTAGAGACATGATAGAGACAGAAGACTGGATCTCGATTAATAAGTACGTCGTTTTAGTTTTAAATTCGATATACGTTTTATTGAAATGTTTATCTTTTTAATGATACAAAGATTTTTATTGTCGAGACAGACGATTCTTAATGAAGTTGTAATGTCAAAGATTTTATACGAGTAAAAGTTGTTAATCCGTCGTATTTTAAAACTTTCTATCTTATCTTCACATGCGTCAAACATGTTATATTACTATAAACGGTTTTTGCATTTCTAATCCTGATTTCGATAAAACAAAAAAATGTTACAAAAAGTGTTCACCTCTCTTTTAATTTAAGTACTTTCAAAATAAAAAATACGGCAACATGTTTTCGCTTCGCCATAGTTTAAAAAACGAAAACGTTGAATTGAAATACGGCCTCATTTTAATTTCTGGTCAGATCGCGGCGAGCGACAAATAAAGTGGCGATCCCGAGATGGTTATCTGCGGACAAATCGTCGTGTGTGTTGCGTACGCGCAGCGGTGAGAACCTAACGCACCTGTACCGGTCGGCGGGCGGCTAGGGACGTGCCACTGTCGATAGATTTTAACTTGTATATTTTATTTTTTTCTTATTCTGCGTCAAAAGTGAGTGTGCTGATTTAATGAGTGTGTATATTTAAAATTTAGTAAGAGCCTAATTACTGTAACATTATTGGGATAATTCACTTGTGCATGTGTAGTTATGGTAATGTAAGGTATGTGAAAGTAAAAACTAGAAAACAAAGAAAAGAAATATACCTTTTGTTTTGTGTGTTCCGTTATCCAGAGCTAAAATACTTAACTCATATACAAAATATAAACAAATAAAACCAGAAAAGTCATAAGCTACAAAACCTATCAAAATCTAATCTCCAATTTATCGACATCCAATCCGCTACCGCGTTATCGATAACCGATCAACTATCGATATCTATCGGCAGTACCCCTAGATCTCACGCAGCGCCGTCCCGGTCCATCGGGCCGTTCGTTGCGAGTCACATCATAAATCACGCGCTAATAGCCGGTAAACTCATTCGCTAATCCGAATCGAACAACTGCGGGACGACCACGAACACTGCGCCAGCGCAACTCGCTGTTTTTTTCCTTGGAAGGTTTCGTATAATTATTTCAACGGAATAATTAGTTGCAAATAAGGAGATGGGACTATGTTTTTGGCTGAATAGAATAAAAAAAAACTATTTACAATTATTTTAATTTTTTTTTGTGAATATTTTTCCTTGTATGTTTTCCGGTGTCTCTACAGGGGTCAAAACGCAGTCGTTCCGTGTAATATACTGACTGATACTGCATCTGGTTTGACTGGAAGTTAACCCAGCTTGCCTACTTGAGGAAAGGCTAAGAAGGTGATGATGCGTGAGATTTTATTGAGCTTGGAACACTAACTAGTGATGGGGCTATCCTATAAAACCGGTAAGTAACCGCTAAGACTTTATTTAGAAAGTAACAGTTCTCTTCGCGTATTCTCTTTAATGAATAGCACAAGTTGCTCAAGCTTATTTCATTCAGATCTTTGTTTATGTCAAATTATGGTAATTGATGTAATTAATTGGAAGCTCTACTTGCGTAGTAGTCACATTCCTAATTTTGTAATTGGTTTTAGTTTTAGGATTGTGTAAACTGAAGCTGATTTCAATATGTAAGTTTTGTTCAAGATGTTGATTTTGTTTTGTGCGAAATATAAGCATGTTTTCATGGGTTTGGGTGACTAGTTTACTAATTAATTATCTACAAGAAATATGTTTTAGAATTAAACTGTGAAAAAGTAAGAAATTTTTCACAGTTTAATAATTTTATTATTTGTACTACCTACGGCTGACTATTAAGTTTGTTATTTGTGCATTTTTTCTAGTCAAGAAATGGTTTATCTGTCTTATCATATCTATTTTATTGTTTTAAATTGATTTTCATTAATCGATTTATAATACTTTAAGACATACAGTCAGAGATATATAATAAAGATAAAGGATTTATAGTTACTTTGATTCCTAGTGTTGTGTAAAGTTATATTAAGTGTCAAAGCTCTGCTAACTTGAAGAAACCATGTTGAACACCAACGTGCGTGGGTGGTAGGTTGATAAACTGCTCTGTGTAATGACAGGTTATTATCGCCTATCTCTAGGTACCTATAGCCTTCCTACAGACCCGCTGGAATCCTCCGTAAATCTATGGCTACCAACTTATATTGTGGCGATAGGCTTTTCTCTTAAGAAATGTATGAATCATCAACAAGCAAATCAGTTTTTTTATATCATTTCCATTACGTTCTCTAAGAAGGTAGTTGTCTAACAACTACCTTCTTAGAGAACGTAATTCTTTATATTCATTTTTTTTTATCATCTCACCACAGCTCGACTTCGTCCACGGCATGCTATTGGTCTATAGTTTTTTGGCCAATCTTCACGCCTCTCTAACATTCTAGGTTCTATGCATTTGTTTTAGATAGCTCTTTAAAATATTGTCCAGTTTATTTACCTTTTTCTCCATTTGGGTTTTCGTCTTTTACGGTTGCAAATAATATAATCATTAGAATAGTTAATATCGGGATTGCTACCATGTACCTTTTTATTTGCGAGTTTCCGATATTTCGGCACTGTTGCAACCGCCATGATCATGGAGTAACTGAAGATCTTGCGGGTGGGATGTTATTGGCAGACATATCGGTCTACCCTCTTTCGTAGTTTTTTATTACGACCATCCCCGGTACCACTGTCCACAAACTCACTTTTGGTAATCAGTTGGTTGGCATTGTCATTTGGTGGTATCTGGTCATTTGCATAAAATGACGCTACATCGTCTTAACCATCGCTTTTTAACCTTTATCAACATTTCGAAACTTCCTCTAAACTAGTTGATATTATTGTTAAAATAATGTTTTCTGTTCCAACTTTAAGTGAAGTTGGAACAGAAAACATTCACTGCAGCTTTAAGTGATATTAAAACCACTTCAACAAGTTACCTCTTTATATAAACCACGTACCTGAAACAATTAAGTATGGACGTTAGAAAATGGACGATCACTTTAGAAACCTGATTTCTTCAACTGACTTGGGACAAGCCTTCAATTGAGTAAAGCTTCGCGTCAGTGGCGCAATGGTTATTAAAGACAGAATTATCGATAAATAAATTGAGACGGGGCTATGTACAGTCAGTTTGAAGGAAGGTTTTAAACTGAATTCTTAGGATCTATTTCATGGAAATTGGTCTAATTTGTAAGTACGCAATGGTAGTTACGTAATTACAAATTAGACAAACCGATCAATAAGATTTACAGACAGATGGAAAATTAGATGTTCCATGCGGTCTATAGGAGATTATCTGAAGAATAGTAAATGAGTTTATTGCTAACTTCGAATGAATGAATTTACTGTAATTAATGAAACTATAAAACAAGACCACACAGACAAACATCTGATATAAAATAAATTCCCACTAATTACTCTACCCAATAAACTCAGTGAAAAATTGCAGACGTAACGCCTTAGAAGAAAGACAGCCATCCATTTTTCCCGACTTTTACGACTCAAAAGCCTTCCTTCCCTTCGCAAAGAAATAAATTCAAAACCACGTCCTTTAAATTATCGTATTGCCAGTCTCTTTTTGAAATCTAAATTTACTTTGCGCAACGACAATTCTAGTTTTCAAGTCGGTTGAGAGATAAGGAGACGTCCTACGCTGTTAGATGGACAGTAACCGGTCGAGTTTCTGATTGTGAAGTATAATGAAAAATACCGCTCGATCTGCGGCTTCGTTTAGACATCGGTAACGGGTGTGTTCGACTTGTGGGAGAGGAATTATAAGTAATTAGTGTGTGGATTTGTTGCTATATATTTTATTTTGTGTTTCTTGTTGTGGAATCAAGTGGAAGGATTTAATAGAGCCTATGTGTTTCATGAATATAGTTCTTAAAATATGGTGCTCCTGTGCTAATGTAGCACCATAATCACAGAAAATATTTTGTATTAGTATGAGCTAGTGAAGAATTTGTTGGAAAAAGAGATCCGTGGTGCGCAGAACATGCAAAGACATCATTTCTTTCTAGAAACCAAAGTTATCCAAAATTATACTTAGATAGTTAGACTCACTTACATTGTCAAAACCAGCCGTCACAATCTATTTCGCATTCCCAAACTCGTCTTGCCTTCAATCAAAGCCCTCTTTTGCCGCGACGTTTAAAAACCCGGTTTTAAAAACCAACCCAAAAACGCTCATCACAGTCGTGACGTATTAAAACGGACACGTTCAAATCGGGCATGAAAATAATAACCCTCGAATCGCTCCTGCCTGATTATAATTGGTAGGTGCTCTTGCGTCGGTCCGCACGCGTACAGTTACGCTATAAACTATCATTAGTGCGATGCGCACTCTGTGAGAATTACCGCGGTTTTATTTGTTAGGTTTGTGAAATTGAGCATTGCAGGGTTGGCTTTTTTTTTCTTTATGGCAGGTTGATCTGATCGGAGATAAAGATCTTTTCTGAGAGATTAATTGTTGTAATTCCACTTGACAGAATGTGTATTGCAAATTGTGTCATTGAATGTGAGCTTTATTGGATTTTATAATCAGTGCCTTGCCGATTTTTTTATGTCAACCACAGGTAAAATAAGAAAAGTGTTTAAAAAAATAGTTACTTTGCTTTTGTATAACTACAATTTCGCATTGGTTTAAATGCTTAAATATTTTCCCTGTAGCATTTTGAAGGACGAGTGGCACTTTCGGGTACATTAACATCACTTCTTAATAAGTATAATCATTTAAATTTTCCTCTTCATCGTTAACAACTTTAGAAATCTCATCAATAGAACAACTGCTACTGTTACTTAAATTCTTTTTAGTATCATCAGTTATAGCTTCAATGATTAACTCCTTTTTCAATTGCTCATAAATCACCAACATCCTTCGGAGCACAACTGCCAGCCCTGTCACAAAAGTCCATACATTTTTATGAAGGTAGTTTGCGATTTTCCATAGTCAATAAACAGATTAGCTTGATTGTTTGATTTCGACCGATCGATCAACTTGAATGTCTAATTCGTTGTTGATTGTACCTCTATTGTGATTCGAAGCAGGCTACGGGATTGAAAAGATTGTAATTGGTATTATTGGAATATTGGCTAACGTAAAATTGCCAGCCTTTCCGAGGAGTTGATTGAGCGGTTGAGTTTTGAAATGCCTAATTTGGACGTTTTGTTTTGAAGGAGTTTTACCTTTGAAGTATTGTCATCAGCTGTTTTTCTTTTTCATCAGAAATGATAATTTTAAAATATGATACTACTAGCTGTCCCGCGCAACTTCGTCTGCGTCACATTTTGCGCTCCTAAATAATATTGCAACAAAAAATTGAGATTTAAACTATCCTATCTCTCAAGTTGGATCGAACTGCACATGGTGTGCGAATTTTATTATAATCGGTTATGTGGTTTAGGAGTCCATTGAGGACAAACATTGTGACACGAGATTTATATATATTAAGATGTACGATTCCAAACAACTCTTGTATTCACGTGTTCCATTTCTTTAGTTAACAAAATTTTATTTATTTTTCTGAGTTTTCATTTCTAGAGTTTGTTCATTCCAAGACAGTTTATTATTCAGTTCATTACCAAGGATCTGTAAAGGATTTTGAGAGTGAGAGAACTTCCTGACGTGTTCCTTATTTGCCCGTAAGAAGAAGGCTCTATTTTGAATAAGTTTTTTTAATCAGATCTTGAAGATGTTTTAAGTTCGACAAAGTATTATCCAAAGCAAAGTACTCCATCCATCGTTATCGCAACAATGTCGAAAACAATTTCCTTCTCAACTGCTGCCAAGATAATTTGTAGAACATTCAGTTTTCTACATAGTAACAAATTGGTCTTACTGTAGTACAATCGGTCATTCATTCGTCTTCACTTTGGACAAATTTATACTGGTCTCCATTATTTCCTGGTCTGATGATGTATATAATAGTAGCGCATAAGGTGGAGCTCGAAGGTTTTTGGAAGATCTGCTGAGCCCATAACTTGACATCTTGAAAACCAATTTGATTCCATTGTGGGTGAGAGATGGAACTATACACACAGACAGACACTATGCCAATTTTACAGCAGAACTTTTATGCGGCGTGTTAGGTACCGTTATTTTTTATTTGTGATGGGTTTGCTCTTGACTCAAACCCTAACTTTCACACTAACTTTGAAAAGATTAGGGTTGTAAGCGATTGGAAACACAGATGCAGGCCGAGAGTCCCACTCCTTTGCTGTGCGCATTATAAGTCGTTTGGAAATGCTTAGTGCGAATGGGTAGAATAGCAACAAGGTAGGGATGGTAAGTTTCAGTGCGTCTAGATGTCCGATGGTAGAAGAGAGTCGGTTGGATGTGGTCGTGGAATTCTTGGACACACTCACCGAAGTACAGTCTGTATAAAACCGACAAGCAGGCAACTTTGCGGCGATGAACCAAGCTGTGCAGCTTGTTTTCCGTTGCCGATGAGCTCTTAGCTCTGCGTTCCACCAAGTCAAGCGCGGCAAGCTGGTACTTAGCTGAGCCATCCCATAGGTGGCGGCAATACTCCATTCAGGTTCGGACTTGTGCTTTGTATAGGGTTAGAAGCTGTCCAAGCCTGAAGTTGGCCAGGCGTTCTTATTTCAAAGTCGTTTAAGTATAACTGTGAACTGGTGTAGGCTCATCATAATTTAGATCGTCGCATTATCTTTGAATTAACTAAAGAGCGAACAAATAGCACTTCATCAATAGAATTCAGTTCAAAGTTAGCAACTTCTTCGTGTAACTATTTTTCATTTTATTGATAAGTCTGTCTCTACTACTGCGCTTGTGCAGAAAAATCTTGTGTGTTGCATTGTAATACTGATTTTTTACCCTTACAACATACATTAATCTATTCAAAATGATAAAATCAGTGTATGGAGATATTTAAATGTCTTTTATTTGACCAAATCCACAAATCAATTAAAGAGTTATAAAGCTACGAGTACCAGGCTCTCATAAATCCACCGGGCTACACAGCAAGCTGGCGGCCACATTGTGAGGTGACGGAATGGCCTGCACGCTAACATTGGTTTTACGACACGTGTGCACTTGAAACTTGTGTGGCATTGTGGAGGTAAAGATTTTAGAAGCGATTTCATTTGTTTCTTTGTATAGGATTAGATTGTAGATCAGCGGGTCTAAAAGCAAATCACGCTACCCGACACTGTCAAATTTTCCCAATCAACGTTAAACTTGACAGATTATGTGTTTAATGTTATAATTCTAATAAGAGTGTCCTAAAGTGGCCTTAATAGCCCTCCAGGCTCACCACGATGAACTTTGCCAGGTTAAACACACAATTACGATTGGCTTTTGTTCTGGGTGCAAATTCAAATCATTTTTACACAACGTTCGCATCTCATCTGCAATCTGTCAAAATGTAGAGAAATAAAGGCTTCTTTATAAGTTTGCGAAAGAGGTGCGAATGCAAAGGTTGCTTTCAGAATTGGGCTTTAGATATTTAATAAAATTGTTTGACTTTATAAAGCCTACCGTCAACAAGGAATTACTGTTGATCACAATAACGGTAAAGACAAATTTCATTTTTAAAACATACGGAAAGATAAACCTACTGATTGAGAAAGCTTAAATACATGAGAACACTTCATCTCAGGAAACCAAGACACAAACTAAATAATTTTATTCATGCCACTTCCATCTCAACTAAGTATATTTCCGCGCGAATCCTTGTAGTCGTACGCGGCCCTTCAATGACATCACGCTATTGTCCAGCGGTGGTGGGCAGACAAAAGCGTACAAGTGTGTGTGAAACCTGCGCCTGAGTGCGCCGGGAAAGACGGCCGTTCTGATGTGGCGAATAGCATTGTGCTATTCTAAGGAAAGCTCTTTGAGTATTATTGTTAGACATTATTGAATTTTGAGTACTTGATTGATTGGTATTTTCTTTAGCTTTTTGTTGGTGGCTGAAGTGTATGTATGCTCCCTAACAGTGCATAACGTTGTTAGTACGCTCCTTTAGAATATAAGTATAATTTTAAGCTAAGTAAGCAGTTTATTCCAATGCGCATTGTAAGACATATTCCCTATAGTCAGTAATTAAAGTACGTTCCATCGAGCTGTTTGTCTGATTTAAAAGACCTTAGAACCCCCAACATTTCATGGCGACTCTGCCATAAGGTCTGCCAAGGGGCAGTTTAAGCAAGGTTTTTGTTGCGTGACGATTTCAAAATGTGCAACTCCAAGGTAGAAAAGGACGAGGTATTCGTAAATCAAAATTCGGCTAGTGGAAACAATGAAGCCCTACTGAAGGACATCGGAGGACACATCGAGCGGTTGAGCTGGCTTGAGTACTTTTCCAGAAGTAGGTAACGCTAATCTCTGGGAAATTGTTTTTTGTGTTGCATTGCAGAAACTTTAATGCCTAACGTTTTACCTTCAAATGATTTGCTTTATATGAAATCTCTGACACTAAAAAACAAATTGAATAAATTTAGCTTCTAACACTACAGTTTTTGATATTTCTATGCCTTGCTTTTCGGAAGTAAATGTTCTGTCATATCGACCCCAACGCCCAAAGATTGATGCCCTTCTAAAAGCATTTCCTCGCTCTAAAAATTGTCGATACCATACCATAGGCTAAACTGGTGTCACATTTTTAGCTTCTGATTACCGCTTGTCTAAGGGCTTAATTAATGTGCTTTACGAGACTTGGAAGAAACACGGTATGTTATAAATGATCACCCATCCGCGGATTGACCTCGGCAGGCGTAGCTTAACCTCGAAATTTGACCAGCGCGGCTTTTACCACGAGCTAGATTTCCTAGAAAATCAGCTTTTCAAGTCCATCAACGCCTATAATATTAACCTCAAACGAGCGCAGAGGCGTAAGCTGCCGTCCATCATGTCTACCCACCTTATATGTCTACAAACAAACAATGGGAGCTGACAGAGTGTTTGTATGTCGAGTCTGTTTGTTCGGACTAAACGTCGGCAGGTAGGCGGTTATGCAAGTATTGTGACTTTGAGACTATATTGATGTAGGCTAGGCAGATTTAGAAGATAGATATGTGGACTCTTTAGTCAAATGTCATTAGTACCTACTTTTAGCTTCTTTATAGGATAGACGGCGACGTTTAGTAGGACAGCAAGAAACTTGGAGGACGATTACAGTATTTTTAAGGAACGTTCGTATTCGCACCTCAATTGCAATCAGGGAAAAATACCTCTAATTTTGGCACATTTGTGACATCCATCTCAAATGAATTCATTTTCTTTTTTGAGTGTACAACAACGTTTTATGTGGATGCAGAGTTTAACTGTAAGTGATTGTTACATTTTATTCTGATTTGTTGCTTCTGTTTCATTCGCGTGTACCCAGTGTATATCATTGTTGGTATAACCCATTGATGGCATTCACAAATCGAATTACTAGGCTAACAGCTGGCAGCCAGTGAGGCTTTCAGGTTCAGCATTAGCTCCTGCGCGATATCATAACGAACAAGGTTTTTTTTGTAGAACTCGGAGACAACACTTATATAAAACAAACACAAAGTACAAAAATTTCAATCGTGAGGATGGGTTTAAATTGTCAAATGTCTGGAATCCAGTGATTCGAATGTGTAAAAACCGGAGATTTCAACAAAGTGTTACTTCGCGGGATACGGTTAGTGTTGTGTATCGAGAACAGTTGCGGGAAAAAAGTGAGTTTGTGGACAGTGGTACCGGAGATGGTCGTAATAAAAGACTACGAAAGAGGGTAGACCGATATGTCTGTCAATAACATCCCACCCGCAGGATCTTCAATTACTCCGTGATCATGGCGCTTGCAACAGTGCCGAAATATCGGAAACTCGCAAATAAAAAGGTACATGGTAGCAATCCCGATATGAACTATTCTAATGTTAGTGACTATGATAGTTTAAAACAATATGACACTTATATAACTTCACTCATGGCTGACTGCAAGAAGTTGGAGCCGCGTCACAACATCAACTTCAGATCGTTTGTGGTACGAGTTCCAACACAACATCTCGACAAGTTCTTGAAGGAAGAATTTTGACCGAAGGGTGTAGTCTACCGACGTTTTCGCGGCAGTATATGTGACACCGCGCAGCATAACATGACACCGTCACCTCGTGTGTCTTAGAGTTCATGTTTTTATTTTTTACTTTTGATAGGCACGCGTTTGACCACTATCTCACCTGATGGTAACGAATGTTGCGGTCTAAGGTGGAGCATGCTTGAAGTAACCTATTGAATCTTTACTTAAAGACTCCCAGATTTTTGCTATCAGGAAACACAGACACGGCAGGGAATTCCACTCCTTTGCTGTACGCACTATGAATGTGTTCCCAAAACATTTTTTGCGTGTAGGTCGCCCATCGCCGTACGTCTTGTGGTCCGATGATGTTATATGTATTAGTATATTTTCACATTTTGTTGTATAAGTGTAATGTATTTTGTATGGGACACTGTTGCCTTAAATTAAGGAATAACAATTATAATAATCCTTTTGTTTACTTATAACAAAAAACTTTTCACAAAAAAATACAACAGACTTCCAAAAAATAAAACACTACAAAGTAAAAAATAACTTTAATTTCGGAAGTCGGTGTTTTTGTTAGTTTCTTCGTATTTTTACTTTGTAGTGTTTTTTTTTGGAAGACGGTTGTATTTTTTGGAAAAAAACTTTTTATTTTTCACTTTTTAGTGGTAGGTACCCCATACCTAACAACACCACTGCAAAATCGCAAAAAAGCAAAATACGCAATTTTGATTACAAGGATGACATAAAACCATCACGCAAGTAGACGAATTCCAGCTATTTCTATTTAAAATGCAAACTTCTTAACACATTTTGATAAAATTAAAATGGGACCAATCTGCAAGCATATCCTTTCAGATAAAACAGAGAAAGAAGAATTTTTCAAATCGGTTTATAATTGTCGGAATTATGAGGTAACAAACATAAACCGAATTGAGAACCTCCTCCTTTTTGGGAAGTCGGTTAAAAAACCTAAATCATCGTACCTTAAACAAACATAGAACAATACACAAAACTAATTGAAGGTCAAGTTTGAACAGTCGACATGCATCTTCACATGCACATCACATCACACACACACACAATATAGGTACTTAACAAATATCGAACCA